>JAROYE020000002.1:57535078-67535078 GCA_029619315.2 Dynastes maya
TTCATATTGCGACAAACCAAACATACCTTTTGGAATGGCTTTTTTTTTAAAAAATTATTCTCTCTCCAGAAATGGTATATTCCGGGATGCTTCTCGCAGAAACGTCTCCGTATATAAATTTTTACTTTATCCCAAAAATCGCTCGATCACCTACTTCTAATGGTTCTGTATCAAAATCTGTCAAAATTTCCATCTACTTTAAATGATTGTGTTTTCAGGTTTCTCGAAGAGTTATCTTCATCAACATTGACGTTAGTCGACGTACTCTCTTTATTCTTATGATAACATTCACAGTTTCTTTTCCGACATTTATATCTGCTGTCCAGGGTTACCACTTTTAATACTAACATCTATTCACTACTGCAAGCCTTTTATACACAATCATCAACCTTGAGGTGGGCTCCACATTCTACAACCTCCTCATTAACCTTGACCTAACTTAAAACCCTTGACCCTCGCGGCGATACTATCTATTCACTACTGCAAGCCTTTTACACAAAATCATCAACCTTGAGGTGCGGCTCCACTTCTACAACCTCCTCATTAACCTTGACCTAACTTACCCCTGGTCTTAAAGTTGACCTCGGCCTTGACCTTTACATTCCCGTGACCTTGGGAGTTGCTCGACCTTGGTCAGTCTCAGCCGATTCTGGAACCTCCTCCTTGACCTTGACCTATGCAGATGCATGGTCAAGGTCAAGGAGGAGGTTCCAGAATCGGCTGAGACACTCTACTGTCATGTATTAGTTAAAAGACGTACTATTAGAGGGCACAACAACAGTAACAGTTGGTAACACAGAGTTGGTAATTGAATAGCATGTAGGAAGAATAGCAAGATGTAATGTTATTTGTATAGTTTCTAAATATAGTTATTAAATAATGTGTGTTTAGTTTTTATAAAAATAAATAGGTAACATATGACAGTCATGTTATTGATAGCAATTACATACGTCTATGTATTCCAGATTTTAGTTTCCCCTTTATTTTGAGAATAAGCGGATTTCCCTAAACGTTGACACACCCCGAATATACTATTTACTAAATCATATTAGGACTATGCTCTTGGTTTCCGGGTTGGAACTGCGTCGTTGTTTTAAAAATGTTGCCTACGTCGCGAAAACGACCAATGTTGGACAAAGTTACAGAATTTATAGCAGAAATGCCTGACCTAAATTATGATGGCGTCAAAATTCAATGTATAGTTTGTAATATCGCTTTAATGTGTTGGTCCAAAAGGGATTGTCTACGTCACGTAAGCAGTAACCAGCATTCTTCAAAAAAAATTGGACACGACACTATGACAAACTTAAATTTAATTTATGTGTTACCTTTATTGCATGTAATCTACCCTTTAATTTACTAGACAAGGAAGCATATGTCTTCTTTTGGAATAAATATTCGGACTGCAAATTACCAAGCATCGCTTCAAAGAATTGTGCCATCTGCTCGTGAACATGTTGAAAAAAGAATATAATCGGAGTTGAAAGATAAAAAACTGTGGTTATGTGTGGACGAAACAACAGATCGTAAAAAACATTCTGTGGTTAATGTAATGGTACGTACAATGGAACCACATCAATCGTCACCTTCAATTCTATTAGCTTCCAGACGAGTACAACAATGTACTGCCGAAGTAATTTCAAAGTTAGTGTTAAATACATTGGAAAGTTTGAACTTTCAACAAACCAACTGTTGATGTTTATAAGTGATGGTGCCGCAAACATGCTTAGGCCGGCATCTTAAAAAACATTGTGCTAACTTGTTATATATTACGTGTAAAATTCATGCTTTCAGTCATGTGGCAGATAGTATTAGAAAATGTTATCCTGAGGTAGACGCTTTAATAGCGCATATAAAAGCAGTGTTTGTCAAATCCCCAAAACGTATTCGCAAGTTTCACAGACACTGCCCCTGTATGCCTGAGCCAACAGAACCTATTCTTATACGTTGGGGAACATGGTTACAGGCGTCGTTTTATTATCATAAATAAATTTTGAGAATATTAAAAACGTGGTTTTACAATTCCATCCGAAGGGAGCTGCGGGTATCAAGGAAAGCCAGTAGAAATTTCAAGATAGTCAGGTTAAAACGGATTTAAAAACTATTCAGAACAATTACTTCGGACTAGTGGAGGCAATAGAAGAATTACAAAATCCTTCGGTGTCGTTAGTGTAATCTCTGCAAATAGTGCAACATGTTCACGCACAGCTATGCGCGGTAGAAGACGCAAAAAATGTTTGTGTTCTAGAAAGGTTTGAAAGTGTTTTAGAGAAAGATTCTGATTTTGGCACATTAAGACAAATTTGTGAAGGTGCGTCAACAGAACCGTTAAGTTGTTCCAAAGATTATTTTAATTACGCAAATATAACCTCACTTGATGTAGAACGTTCGTTTTCTGCATATAAAGACATCTTCCTCATGCCGCACTCGGTTTGCTGAAAAAACTGTGGAAACATATCTAATGTTGCAGATATTTAACAGAAATTATTCACTTTGTGATTTCACGGAAGACTCTTAAGACGGTAAGTGTTTGAGCACGTATTATGTTTTATTTCTGACCATTTATTTTGTGTCAACTTTTATGTGCCCGCCACTGGCTGTTGGCGCAAATTGAGCAACTCTACAATTATCATTACGATATATTCGCAGATAAGTATAACAACAAGGTATTAAAGAAAGAACGATCCTTGCATAGTCCTCCTGGTGTAGAGGTTAACACGTCTACCCGGCAAGCAGGAGATGTGAGGTTCGATTCCTCACCGGGACATTCTTTCAGTAATTAATTATGTCGGAAATTCCAAGGAAAATTATAAGTGTTCATAATTCACCGATGCAAGCAAAAATATATTAATTAAAGAATTTATTGTTTCTGAACACCACAAATGTCATCAAAGACCATATTTGATAGATAGAGTGGTGCAGGCACTCTCGGAGTTAATACATATTTAATGCCAACTCAGCTACGAATGATATAGGATGCATTAAATGGCGTTTGTTCAAATGTTTACCAGAAAAAAACGTTTATTGTTTAAGCAAATTTTCTATACTCGGTTTTTGTACGAAGTTAGGTATAAAATAGATATAAGCAAAAGCTCTGGTTGAGCGAGTCCTTCCAAGCGGCAATTAAAATGCTTCAGAATTGTATCCGTTTAAATAATAGTAGCAAATTTGAATAATCGATCAGTTTCCCTTCCCCCAAACCACATGTGAAACGTCAAGACGTACTCCCGGTTTACTTTTAGGAATTCATTTCGCCCCATCACAATAGGTCATTAGTGTAATTCCATGGCTGTCGGGAGTTGTGTTTGTTTGTGAGATGATGTTAGGTAGGTGGTAGGAACAAGAACTGTCGAACATCAAGTGCAGACATGGTGTAACAATGTGTGATTAATAGAGAACTCGGTCTGGGTGAAATTTCCATTGTAAGTGCAGCAACGATGTATTGATTTATTTCTCCGCTGTGGTAGGTCGCATTTTATTGTCGAAACAGGAGCAGTGACTGCATCTATTACTGTGCCATGATAAGATGCATGAATTGAAATAATGAGTACAGGCTAGTAGTGTATTGTAAGCTAGTGTAGACGTGGATAAACATAGCATTCACAAGTATTATGTTTGTTATAGCCTTCCAGTAGTTTTCAGATCCCGTGGTTAGAATGGATTATTTAGCAGCGTCTTTTTAGGAGCGCAGATATTTACTCATAATGCAACAATTTTCATTTTAAATATTTAGTAGCTACAGTGTGGCAACTATTTAAAAGAGATTTTTAAAAATAGTTATCGTTGTTAACGTAGGTATTGAAATGTTTTATCTTAGGGAAATTGGGAATTTTGTATATTAATTGAATGTTTATCTCTACTGTGGGATTCGGGGGTACACTTTCACACTCTTTAGGCAATTTTTAATGAATTTTGATATCAATAAATGGAAATTAACGTAAAAATTAAAAAATGCAAACTAACCCTGATTTTTCGAAGATGTTGTATAAACTTTATGTTCCTTATGGCACTCACTGGCAATCTGCCTATTCTAACCTCCAACCTTCTCTTCTACCTTGAATTTATTATCTAATTTCAATATCGCACAATTTAATCTGGAAGCGCAGCCAAAATACGAGTTAACTCGATTAAAGCTTAATCAGAAGTGATCAATTTATTAGCGTCCCTCTTCCCCTTTATTTTAATCGCGATGGCGATTGTTCCTGTCCACACCAAGTTTTGTTGATTTCTATCTAAACGTAATATTATGATGAATTTCGATGAACAAAGTTGTTTTTAGAAGCATGAGAGAATAAATGTAGTGACGCTACTAGATCACTCAAACTAGACCACTCTGTGCTCTAAAATACAACTGATAACATAATTATGACAAATATTAGTTTACGAAACCCTGCTAGAAATACCTCTGAATTTACCCTGTTATTTGTTGTAAGACGATATTACATTAAATTTGAGGATTTACGAAATGAGAATAAAAAGAAGAGTAGTGTCACTTCCGATTTGCCAAAATCGTCGTTATCCGGACTTAAATTAAATATATAGTACTCCCACTCTAGGGCCAGTCGGCTTGGAAGAAATTGTGGCTACGAAGCAGAACTAATATCCGCCAGAGGGAGTATCATATCTATTGAGTGGCTATACTGAACACCCTATACCTTTTAGAGTGACAGCTGGGCATACATATATTACATAACAGTACGTGACATAAGTTGGGCTTTTGTTAGTGGTAGTGGAGAAAATTATCAAATTAGCAAGCTAAACAATGTCGAGACACTAAACGAAGACAAGATGAAGAAAATGGTAATCGAAAATTCAGACTTGGTACAAAAGATACAAGGAACAAAAGGGTAGGGTCATGCGAAATTAGCGTATGAATTAGTGCGAAATTAGCGCAATATTTTGCAGCAATTTTATAACAGACACCAATGATTTGTTTTGTCCTAGCGTAACCTAAATTTATCTGATATTAGTAACTTATTTGTAGCGCACGACATTACAAAGCAACGTTGGTATCGTCATTAGCAGTTTTTGTAGTAATCATAACATATAAATTAAAAAAAAAAAAACAGAAAGTATTGAAGCAGCACCGTGGTAGTGTCAAGGTTTGAGTACATAAATTCTCATTTGTGCATTACTTCTCTATATGAAAACTTTTTAACATAATGAGAATAACTTTTCCTGATAGGAAAAATTCTTAAAGAGTTAACTCTAGAAATAATTATTGGAGAAGTGAAACCAATATTTGAATGAAAAAAATGGTTCACAACTGGAACACAAATAAATAAAACAAATAGCATAGAAATCTAGATCCTTAACTATTTGTAGATGTAGAAAGCAATATTCATAGAAGAACTACAAATCAGCAAAACATCTACAACGACCACAACACAAGAAGGGTAACTAAGTAAGCTAGTGCACGTTAATAAAGTGGAAAAACAGAAAAGTAATTAAACATTCGCAGAAAACAAGAGAATTAGGAACAAGGAAGGGAAGCCAACACAGAATGGCGATATAAATCTTTAGAATGCAGAGGATCAAACAAGAAAAATTGAAAGTTAGAACCGACTG
The DNA here is from genome assembly GCA_029619315.2 of Dynastes maya. NCBI lineage: Eukaryota > Metazoa > Arthropoda > Insecta > Coleoptera > Scarabaeidae > Dynastes > Dynastes maya. The sequence goes on from JAROYE020000002.1 coordinate 57,540,647, forward strand.
CAAGATTTATTGTAAGAAACTATATTGGAAACTCTACATTCGCGAAATTTAAGGACAACCGTATATTGATGTAACTTGAACTCTCTAGCTGCTACATAAATGGGGACAGAAAGGGTTTTGAAAAGTGCAAAGAAAATTTCAGTATCATGGAACGCTTCAGACTAATTTACTATATCGTTAGTATTAAGCTAAAGTTCAAATCACAAATGGAAAGAGGTTGCTATGATAACAGTGCACCTACAGAGAAACAGAAACAAAGATTTGTTTCCAGATTGCGTGTCTTCTTATTTGTTTGTAAATCTAAAAATTAAATTTATTTGTATCATTTGTAAGAGATCGGCACAAGTACACATATTGTAGAAGAAATTATATGTGTGTTTGTATTAACTCCCGAATTAGATGAAGACTAATATAAATCAATAGCACTTCAAGTTTGGTTTTTATATATTGTCATATTGTTACAATCAATTGAAAATGTATTTTTATGGTCAATAACAACTTGCTCGACAATGTGTACACAGTAAGAGGACAGGCAGTAACGCTTTACATGAAATTATTTAATAATTTATTAGGCTTTCGCAGCTGCTTTCCATCGAAGTAATGCGTCACAACACCAACCTTTAGTCAACTTTTGAAGTAGCTGCAGCAAAACGTCAACGTCACATTAGTGCAGCAAATACGGCAAAACTTGAGGAGCTATCTAACACCTTATATCCTTCTCAAAACATACTATATCTCAATATTATAAGCTCAATATTATAAGCTCAATATTATAAGCTCAATATTATAAACTGACTAATCCGTGTTGGCTGTGGCATACTTAGATTTTCTATTAAGTTAAAATTGTTCTCTAAAAGTGGGTGCATATATCGTAGAAATCGTAGCAGTATCAAAATCAAATCAAGTACTCTTATAAAAGTTTTAAGAACCAATATTGATTTAATGAAGGTTGTACAGGGTTCTACCGGAAGGACAGAATGTATTCTCAGTCCTACTATTTTCACGCTCACTTCCGGTCCTAGCAGGCCAAACTATATATGAAACAAAAGAGCACACTTTTGTCTATTAGTATAATTGAAAACAACCGAGTGGTTGCATTTGATTTCATTCGGTTATGGTGGACCTTCTCAACTGGTGAAATTCGATCCTCCAAGAACAGACAATTCCTGGGACAAATCCCTGTTTGGAGATGAAAAAAATTTTAAAAAAATTATTATGTGGACGACCAAAGTTTTAAAAACATTTAAATTCTTTTAAATTTCACCAATACATATTTCGCTATGTTTTCAAGTTCAGAAGCTTGGCTATCTAATTGTGACTCATTTAAGACCCTGATGTAGCTTTAAAGTAAAGCGAAACATTGGTTGAAATTCAAAAGTTACTTACATTAAAGAAAATACTAGGGTATTAAACGGGACTGATTGTCTTAAAAATTCCGGAGGGTATCTAAACCTGGAAGGGGTTGATGCGCAGGTAGCCTGTACCTTTAGGGAGAGGGGGGAACCGACCGCAACTCTCTCGGTTCCCTTTAGTATCAAAAGAAACTATGAGCGAGAAAGAAGTGCATGTCTCCGTGGAGCAGCGGATTATCATCAAGTTTTTGGCAAGGAAGAGGATGAACCCAACCGAAAGTTTACGGCGATTACAGACAGTTCGGGGACAACACCCTGTTAAGAACCCGTGTATTTGCATGGCACAAAAAAAATTCTGGATGGCGTGAAAGTGTCGAGAACGAAAGGCATGATCGCCGCCCAAGGACAAGTGTGACCGAGGCCAACATCGAGGCAGTCCGAAATCTCATAGAGGGAACTCAATTAATGCGCAATATTATTGTGAAGTACTGTATGCCGCGAAATTGTCATTTCGAAAGAAGTGTCATTTTTCTGCATGACAACGTCATGTGGCTAACGCCACGATGCATAAAGTTGGTGTATTAGGATGGGAAACGCTGGAGCATCCACCCTATAGTCAAGATTTGTCACTTCCATCTTTTTGGACCCCTCAAGGAAGCGCTTGGAGGCCAGGGCTTTGACGACAACGAAGCGGTGGGAGCGTTTGTGCTCCAATGGTTACACGAACGTCTGAAGAGTTTTTACGACGATGGAATAAAAAAGTTCCCAATCCGATGGGAAAAATGTATTTCTAGGGCGGGAGAGTATGTAGAAAAATTATATCTATTTGTAAGCTTAGTTAAATAAAGTTAATTTTTTTTTAAAAACGAGCCCCGTTTATATTTGATACACCCTCGTATTTTTTTAAAACTTCTCGTCATCCCGATGGCAACAACCACGTGTTAGTTCCTAACGACCGCCATACTGTTATACTAGAATTTGCAATCCCATCGAAAATACAAATAAAATTCCTACAACACCATTATTTTAGCGTATTCATGAATCATCGTATTTACGTCCATTCTCACACGTTATAATAGTTAATTTGCATTACATTCAGAATTCAATAAAATATTCATTAATAGGTCGTTTCATTCAGCAACTGAACGTCGTACGCACAGTTTTTATGCCACTGGACATCCATATTTTTCATAGTTAACGAAATATACATAGTCTAATGATAGTAATCATCTTATTCGATCATATAATTATACTTAAGTTGGATTTTATCGGCAGGCAATCACGTTAATTAGCAATTAACCCTTTTATTCACGCACAATCCTACGTAATAGTAAACGCATTCATTCTCGCATTTCATTGGTTTATACGTCACGATGGGCGGGACCGTCGTAGGCACCTAAGAATCTTTATAAGGAGCGAAGTTTTCGCATTTGCCAAATGGCATTACATTTCTGTGTGATATATAGCACTCAAAGCATCTTTTCTGTCAATCTTTTATGGTTTGAGATTCTTGGAAGTTTGAGCAGATCGTCCAGAATACATACTGTTGTACGGATGTGATATTGGTCTTCATCCCGGATCCCGATTAGCACCCCGCAATAGTTCCGAGCCTACCGTCATCGAAAGTACCTCCACCCGACTGACCGTCAACTTATCAACCAAGCCGAGCAGCTTGTCAATCGCACCTTTGTTTATGTGAATTAGTTTTAAGTTCTTATTTCTTTGTATAACACCACGAACCTTAATTAGGATTGTTTACTGTGAGTTTGAGTCACTTTGTATGACTATTTGTTGCCATTTCCAGTTGTGTGTGATCCTTAATTACAGTTCGTATCGATTCAATGCATGCTGGATCGAGTAGTTATATACATATCATATATTTAGTTAAGAAAATTAAAGTTACGCCTAACGCTACTACCGCAGAATAATTTACGTATTTTTGGTCATTGCTATTAATATTCATTTTTCACTTTGACTTTACATATACTTTTAACAATTGATATTTATACATTCAATTCATTTAATACATAATACAGGTACGATCCATTTTTAGCTCTCCCCGAAAACTCTGAATAGTTTTTGAGGAGATTTTTACCATCCAGCGAGGCGATCGATTTGCATTCAGTGGCTGCCCAATTGACCATCGTCTTGTTACCCAGGAGTTCGAATACCGCGTCGTCGCCGTCGTGAAGAATACGTGCGTGTGCAGACCACGGCTTCAGCAACAGTCTAATAAAGTTATAATGACGTTGTTTTATTACATCCCTGTTTCACCCCTCCTATACATCATACCGTTAATAATCAAAATATATCAGTAATATTAATCTTGAGCTATATACAATATTTTAATTTGTTTTGTACTATCAATGTATGTTATTCCTTTCATTACGTTAATAATAAATGTATTTTTATTAACCTGCTGTTCTCAGTATTTTATTTATGAAACTTTGTCATGCTCGAAACGAATACAAATTTTAAAACCTGAGCTAGCCCATTCGAGAATCTCTATAACTGACTGGGGCTGTAACAACACTTCTTGGAAATACCTGTAGACAACAATTACGAAAACAAACATGGGCAAGTTTTGTGACGTTATACCGTGAGCATAGTCCTGCAAAAAATACCGTTATAAGGATGGTGAGCCCTTCTAGCAGTACCAAACCCCATATCGAATCGTTCATCTGGTGTCTTCCGGAAGAACAAAGCATTGTACAATCTATCATTACATCATCATAGTCTAGTCCTGGTGTTTTGTGGTTAAACCTTCTAGTAATAAACTTTAGGAATGTTTTGAATTGGAGATCTGTAAATCATATTTGAAACGGTCAAGCAAAAGTTTAGAAATATTCAAATTAGTTAGTTCTTTTAATACTCAATATCCTATACAACAAAAAAATCTTGGATAGCTAAATTCTTCCTAGTTAAATGAAGAACTAAGTTAAGAAATCATTTTTTCATGTCAAAAGACGATTATGATCTTTATTATTTTGTTTCAGAAAGATAATTTTACAACGTACCATAAAATAAATAAATAATGTAAATAAATACATATGTCTGGATGGTGTAGGTGGACAAGGAATGGAATGGCATAATAACATAAATGTAAGGTCGATGGTCACTATAAATTATAAATTAAATTGTCGTGCTTAACGCAATGGTAAACTCTGAATGTTACGTGAATAATTATCTCATTCATTATATTTAGCCTTGTTATAATAATTCATATGGTGCTACAATTTATTTCTTAATTTGTCAAGGAATAATGTCATATTCCTCAATAAAATAGAATAACAATTGAATACATTCTGAATGAATGTAATAAAGATATTGCAGCTTAACGTAAGTCCTGTTTAGTTTAGTTTTTCGAAAAAGAGCATGAAGCTTAGATTTAGTAAAGAACGCAGTTGCTAAACACAATAATCTGAACCTATCTCTGCTTTCTCTTCTTAATTCAAGTGCGTCAAAACATAGAGCCCTCACCGAAGGATCAAATGATGTCTTCGTCTCTCTCTATCACATAATGTTAACGCGTCTGTAAGATGAAAGCTATTAAACACACAAGGAGACATCTCCGCTTCCAATTTGCATAATTCGATTTACGCGATTGTTTTCCGCGACGGCGAGAAATTGGTAAATTTCATCCTCATTTCAGTTCCCTCTCTTCTCGTCATTCAATTATTTGATCCGAAAGACCCACGATATTCATCTTGAGGACAAAGTTTCCATCCAGCTTGACAACCGATCACTGTTTATCATTAGACAGCATGTCGACATTCGAGCCGCTACCGCGAGACATTCAATTACAACTTTTCCAGAGTTCGACAATAATTAATAGTGAGTTGTCACCTGGCGGAATAATCTCGCCGATTCAATCCTAACAAATAGGAACGACGGACGTCTGCGTGATAAGCAATGAGTAGAGGAAATAACGATTCCCACCAAACAATCAGTCATGTCGCGGACGGAGGAATTTCAGAACGGTTTTATTGGCAAACACTTTAAACTTTTACGTTTGTTTTGATCCCTAGAGGAATGGTTTTTCATTTTTTTGGAGAAATAAGTTCGAGAACAGAAAGAAAAATACGGTTTCATTTTTTTACCACATAAATCAAACTGAACTCAAATACTACACTAACTGTATTGACACTGATTGCTTGAATTAGGTGATTACGTGGATAGACACAGGTGGATCACAAATAATATTCAAGACTCTATCGAACTTCAACTTGAAATTTCTATATATTTTTATATACAGAGTGTTTCACGAGGAAACGGAGGAACTTCCAGGGTATATTCAGAAAGACCTTAACTAAATTGGCGAGCCACTTTAATATACTTTAAATTTTCTCTCAGAAATGATAAAAATTATTTCTAACTATTTGATAACAACGCAGCAGGCTTAGTAAAGTTTAAAACAATTGGAAATCAACTTAACTGTTATTTCGGTAAAGTGGTATTTGAAGTTATTGCATGCATATAATAAATAAAAAATATTATTATTTAATTACATATAACACGAAAGTAAGTATAATTTGAACATACATTTACTTATATTTGCTTGTTCCTCCTCTGTGTTTTATTATTTCCTCAATCATCTTTGACATACTGCCAATGCAACTTTTTATTGCTTTCTTAATTTCGCCGCTATTATACCATACATCTTCAATATGTTATTGTAAGTCTTCTTTTGTAGTTGAGTTTCGCGTACTTACGATGTTTTTCAAGACATTCCACACATTTTCAATTGGATTAATGTCTGGTGAATTGCCTGGGAAAGGTAGTAACGCAGATTTTTAGATTCAAAGTATCGCATTACATTGTTTGCATTATGACACGGTGCATTGTCTTGCATGAAAGTATATGATCCCTGAGTCTGAGCCATTGAAAGGTATTAAATAGTTTTGTAAAACTTTTTTATATTGTTTTTGTTCCATTGTTCCGTTAACGAAATACATATAATGGTCCTAATCCTTCTGTCGTAATACACGACCAAGCCATTAAAGGAACCATGAGAATGAATTTGACCAAAAATACAGATGATAAATTAAACTTACCTTTCCTCAATCTTCAACTGTATATTTTTTATATCCTTTAGCCCATTTAAATCGCGTCACTTTCATTTTAGATGTTAGTCTTGACTTCTTTGCCGGACATCTGCATTTCAATGGGACTGGTAGCACGGTGTCTAGTGCGCCGGGCTACCAGTCTCGGGGTACCGTGTTCGAAGCCCGAGTCCGTCATTCTCAGAGTAAGGTTTTCGGTAGTTTTCCTTACTCTAAATTTGGCGAGTGCTGAGGGTGAACATCTTAAGACGCTCTACGGGCGCAGGCGTAATAATATCTCATGGCGGGCCGGTGACCCCTGTAACTGGCGAAAGCTGTTGGGGGATATGAAGGCATGAATTATTATTATTATTTCAAGCGTGCTTTATGAAGACGTCTACGGACTGTTCGGGCTAATATTTGTATACCTTCTCCACTAAGAATTTTATGAACACCTTTAGTGGATAAAAAACATTCTGTAGCCACTTTTACTATACGACGATCGTCTCTTACATTTGTTTTGCGTTTGCTGGCGCAGTATGTTCTGCCACTACTTGTACTTTTATTTTTAATTAATTTCGCGATTCTCAGAACAATTTGATGTGATACACCCTCTTTTTGTGCAACGTTGAGAGAACTCTCCCGTCTCTAAAAGAGCAGAAATTCGTGCTTCTTTCTCTGTGGTTATATCCTTCTTCTTTCCCATTATGATAATAATTGACCGCGAAAATAGACGCACACAAATAAAATTAAAACTTTTTAAAATATAAGTTCTTTGGAAAATCGGTAGAAATACTGTTTTTATTTATATTTACAATGATACTAAGGAACTAATGAACGACACAATTCAAACTAAACATGTCCGAATGGCAAGAGGCGTGATTCATAGCAGGTGGATAATCGGTTTATTGCACCCCTAAGCATTATTTTTATAACCAGCAATTATCTGTATTTAGGGTACTACTCAAACAATAATTATGCTTCTATAGATTTTCGCAATTAAAATTATATTTAATAAACATCCTTGTAAATTTAATATTTCTGAAGTGGTCCTATTTCCATCGCCAAAGACTGTATATATTGCGAAAAAAAAAGAATGAATGACGAATTAGTTAATAATTTCGCATGCATAAGTCTGCATATTTGGTGGTTTTTACAGGATGATTAATTTCCCATATAGTAATACTTACATAGTGCCGAAGATGACAAAGGCATTTTTGGAAATTACTTTATTAACATCAAGTCATTAATATCGGCATTTCTGGCGTAATGTAACACAGGTGTTTTTTTCAATATTGATCATTTTGCTTCAATAAACAGTTATGATACGGTTAGCGTGAGGAGCCTAATTGAATATTTCCCGTCCTCAATCATAAATTAATGATCCTATATAAAAAGTAATTTGAACGCAAACAAATTTAATTAAAACACAATTCATCATCATGTTTTGAACACTTCCCAGGTTGATTAAAACATAGCCCCTGAAGGAATTAGAGCGTTGTACAAGTTGTTCTAATTAACATCTTAAAATGCTTTAGAATAACATCGTATCTATATGTACATTTCAACTAGAGGGAGGTGTACAGTAGGTGTAAAAGAGTTTTGAAGATGCGAAGAGGATGATGTAATTATATAAAAACGGAAACAAATTACGTGGAATGAGTGTTAGTATTAAACATAAAAAGGAGTGCAGTTTTCTTCATTTTCGAACAACAGCAGACGCCTTCCACGGCCTGTCTATAAATCGGAATCGCGTCAAAAATGTGTCAGTCTGCCGACGCTTCCCTCGCAATTACACAGAGCTAACTTAGGTTACTGCATTTTGTGTTTCTCTTAGCAGCATGTAAATTACAACGTAGCATCTTATAGCTCAAACTCAATTTAACGATTTATGATTTATATAAATCAGTATTGTTGCAATTAAATTTAAGAGACTGAAATGCAGTAAGGAACCTAGGCTAAATTAATAGTTGCTGCAACTCCTTCACCAAACTCAGTACTTATAATTTCACGGAAAAAGCGTGGTAAATTTTATTTTAATGTTACTTTATACCAAAGTTTTTCAGAAAATAGTAGTGATTTGTTGCTTATGTTGTCCAATAACTACAATCACCAAAGAACCTATCTTTGTGTGATGTATTCAAATATTAGATGGGGTTCTTCTCATTAGTTTTGCTTATTTTAGAGATTAGTAGTACCTTTGTAATTTCTTATTCGTAATTGTTGGCTACCAATTAGAGCAACGCAACTGCGCTGAAAGCCAGTGGCGGACGCATAAAAGTTTACACAAAATAAGTTAAATGTGATAGATGCTCAAACACTTACCGTTTTAAGAGTCCTCCGTGAAATCACAAAGTGGATAATGTCTATTTAATATTTGTAACATTAGATATGTTTCCAAAGTTGTTTCGGCAAAGTGAGTGCGGCATGAAGAAAAAGTGTTTTTGTATGCCGAAAACGAACGTTCTACATCTAGTGACGTTATATTTGCGTAAGTAAAATAATCTTTCAAATAACTTAACGGTTCTGTTGACGCACTTTCAAAGTTTGTCTTAATGTGCCAAAATCGGATCTTTATCTAAAACACTTTCAAACCTTTCCAAAATACAAACATTTCTAAAATACAAACATTTCTTGCGTCTTCTATCGCGCATAGCTGTGCGTGAACATGTTGCACTATTTGCAAAGATTCTATTAACGACACCGAAGAATTTTGTAGTTTTTCTATCGCATCCGCTAGTCCCACGTAATTGTTCTGAATAATTTTCAAATCTGTTTTAACTTGACTGTCCTGAAATTTCAAGAGGCTTATCTTGACAGCCGCAGCTTCCTTTGGGTCGAATTCTAAAATCACGTTCTTTATATTCTCAAAACATTTAAGATAATAAAATGCAGCCCCTAACCATGTTCCCCAACGAGTAAGAATAGGTTGTGGTGGTTCAGGAATACCGGGCATAGTCTATGAAATTCCCGAATACGTTTTGGGGATTTTACAAACACAGCTTTTCTATGTGCTATTAGAGCGTCTACCTCGGGATAACATTTTCTGACACTATCTGCTACGAGACTGAGAGTATGAATTTTACATGTAATATGCAACAAGTTAGCACAATGTTTTTTAAGAGATCGACCTACAGCAAGTATGTTTGCGGCACCATCACTCATAAACATCAACAGTTGATTTGTTGAAAGTTCAAACTTTTCCAATGTATTTAACACCAACATTGAAATTACTTCGGCAGTGCATTGTTGTATTCGTCTGGAAGCTAGTAAAATTGAGGGTGACGGTCGATGTGGTTCCATTGTGCGTACCATTACGTTAACCACAGAATGTTTTTTACGATTTGTTGTTTCGTTCACACATAACCACAGTTTTTTATCTTGCAACTCCGATTTAATTCTTTTCTCGACATGCTCACGAGCAGACGGCACAACTCTCTGTAATGTTCTCTCACTTGGTAACTTAAAGTTCGAGTATTCATTCCAAAACAAGACGTACGCTTTCTACCTTAGTAAATGAAATGGTAAATTACATGCAATAAACTCATGAATTAAATTTAAATTTGTCATAATCTCGTGTGGATTTTTTTTTTGAAACATGCCTTGCACTATTTACGTGCCGTAGACAAACACATTTCGACCAACACATTAAATCTGTTTTACACACTATACATTGAATTTTAGCGCCATCACACTTTAAATCAGGCATTTCTGCAATAAATTCTCTTATTGTGTTCAACTTTGGTCGTTTTCGCGGCGTAGGAAACATTTTCAAAACAAACGTAGAACTACGATATAGTATACGACAGCGTAGATGCATACACAACAAATCGGCTTTCGAGTCGCAGTTGTACTGACGCTTATACCGAATTGTTCCGGCCGTGTTTATTTTGTGTAAACTTTTATGCGTCAGCCACTGGCTTTCAGCGCAGTTTGCTTTGCTCTACTACCAATGCACAAAGTTGATATTCCAAGAAAATATTATACTTTTAAACATTTTTGTAAATAAGACTACCGTAGTATATAAAATCCCCTGCATATTATTTCATTTGATTTTGTGTAACTGCAACCTTGTTGTACCAATACAGCAGCATCTATCTACATATACATACACACTGTGATGTTATATTTAGAATTTATTTCTAGTTTGTAGATATTTTTCTCTAGTAGATTGGGGAGTGTCAACTGTTATGTATTAAAAGTTGGCAATACCCCGCGTTGTTTCAAATGACCAAACTTGAATCAAATTACTTTGAAATAAACACTCAGCTAAACACGTCCTCTCTGCAACACAGTTTGAGATAAAAAGTTTCAATTGCATTGGCGTCTCTCTGCTCATCTATTTCCGATTGCATTTCTTTATTTTCAATCACGACCAACTACAATATACTTTTCACTTCAACGATATTTAATGTTCTTCAATAAAATTATGTTTCACTTGATTTCTTTGTCTTTTAATATTCTTGTATTTCAGATTGTAATACACTAGTATGATACGCACTCTAGCGTCTAATGAATTTACATTTGTTCCTATCTGAACGTTCCCTAGCGCACTTGATGATTCCTTCAAAAATTATGTTTAATTTGGGAAGTTATTACAAAGACAAAAATAGAATTACCTTCTATGTTACATTAAATATGAAAATAAAGGACTGGAAGAATATGAAGCGAAAAAAGGTTACCCTTTTCCCGGAATTGTCGTTTGCTTACGTTATATTTACCCACTACAACTCCGGGGCTAGAGATAGAGGAGCCAGAAAAAGGGTCTCGGCTGTATAAGCTAGTTCAAAATCGAAAAAGTGTCACAATAACAGATGTTGCCGGAGCGCTCCTAGTTGAACGGTATTCGTCATGCCTAATGCCATCGCTAATACCAGTGATTTTAAAGCGAGCATTTCTAACATTACAATTCCTAATTGTGAAGGAAACAACTATACTTAAGGTTCTTTGCACATGCTCCTTTAAAAACTACTATATATTTCAGTAACAGTTTCCTAACGAGAATTAATATTGTTTTCCCCTGGTGAATCAATGAAAATTACAAAAGTATCTAACTTGCCGAATTAACCATTTTCTAACGAAAATTACATTTCGTCAAAGTAGTGTGCCAATCTTGAAGAAACCACAATTATAATCATACCCTTCGCTTTCACGTAACGTTAGAGACCCTTAGCCATTAAATACTTCGTGTAATATAATAAATTGCTCATTTCAAACTGGTATTTTTCCTAAGTTAAAAATAACACAGTAGTTAAACCTCTATTCAAAAGATGAGACTCTAATAACTTAAATAATTATCGTCCTATGAGAGACGTTCAGTAATTAATGAGACAAATGGCTGTGGAGAAAACAATTTATTCAATGATAATGAAATTTACACTACTTTTCCCATCATTTGTGAGCTTTCTAATTCCAGTGCTGAAGAATTCTTGAGCTTGGTGTCCGAGCCACTTGTGTACAGCTTGTTTGGCCGCTTCGTTGTCTTCGAACTTAGTGCCGCCTAAAAACTATTTGAGTGGACCGAACAGATGAAAATCGGACGGTGAGAGGTCGGGATTGTAAGGGGGATGTGGCAACACCTCCCAAACCAAATTTTCGATCATCTCTCGTGTTTCCTAGGCAGTATGGGGGCGCACCCCTCTTATTGCAGGTTTCACTTTATATTGAAGCAAGTTACAATAGTACTCACTGTTCACAGTACGTTGTCCTAAATAATCACAAAAAAATTGGGCCTTGAGAGTCCCAGAAGACCGTTGGCATCACTTTACCGGAAGACGCGAAAGTTTTGATTTTTTTCTTAGCGAGCGAATCCGGATGTTTCCATTCAAGACTTTGCCGTTTGGATTCAGGTTCATAGTGTGAATCCACGTTTCATCGCAGGTTATAACGCTGTCTAGAAAGTCATTACCTTCCGTTAAAAACCGTCGTTTCAGTCCAGAATAAATGCAAACACGAGTGTCTTTATGGACAATTGTCAACTGTCAACTGGTGTCAACTGTCAACATTTTTCACCATACTACTTCAACATTCTCGAGTAAATTTCGGCCGGCTTCACGCCTTCGGATAACAAAAATCTTATCACTGAATGTTGCTCTTCCACCGACATTTTGAACCGAACAAAAGAGGTTACGTTTGCTTTTATTTCTTTCAAACAGCTGACTTAATTTGTCCCTAAGGTTGCCAACTTAACCTACAGAATGTTTCATCTAATAATATTCAGTAGGTTTTCCGCTAATGCAGTTTGTCTCGTTAATTACTGAGCGTCCCTCGTATACAGTTTCGAGCATTTCTGAATATTTAATTTTTAGTAGGTTAATAAAATTCGATGACACTTGTAATCTCTTAAACAAATTTCAACACGGTTGTACTAATGGGAAATTCAGTGTAACTGCTCTTTTACAATTTACGGACGAAGTTTTGTCAGTACTGGAGGACAGGAGATTAGCCGATGGACTGTTACTGGACCTGCGAAAGCCTTTGATGGTGTAAATCATGGCATTCTTTTTCGTAAGTTAGGAATATACGGTATTTATGGAGTATCGCATAATTTGTTAAGACCCTATTTTTCTGGTAGGAGGCAAGCAGCAGGTTTAACTGATAGCAGCAATTGTGCCGATGACATAAATTTACTGATTAGTGTTAGTGATTGATAATCGAGTGCTAAATGAGCAATGTAATATACATTATGATATCCTTAAAAGCTGGTTTCTATGTAATAAACTCTCTTTAAATGCAGCTAAGGCCGAACGTATTGTATTTTAATCTTCAAGGACTTTACCAGTGCCAATGGATATATTGTAATGATATTCGATATAAAATTATTTTATTACTTAGGGTTAACGTTCTTATAAATTATTTTAAAGTGTGGGATCTACTTATTTTCCTTAGAAATCAAGAGAAGAAAATAAACAATTTTTAGCATGCCAATTAAGAGTTACAGTATTTCTATTTAAATTAAAAATCGTATTTCTTTTGACAAGATTTTGAATTTTGTTTCTTGTTTATTTGGCCAAATAGTAAATTTTGTACCCCCTCACTGAAGTTCATCAGTGAATTGATGTACTTCGGTGTCTGTTCTTAATAGTCTTGGCTCGAAGCTGTACCCGATTTAAAACCAAATAAAATGCTGTTTCTTCAATTCTTGATCAGTTTTATAATTTTGTTGTTCGATGATCCATATAGGTTTAATAAACGATACTTGACACCTGTGATGAAATAGTTTCGTATATTATTGAAACTTTTAAAGTTTTATGGAGGAATCTTGATTTTAAACTTGTCGAGAATTGTTCTATCCCATCTCCTATTTCAACTTATTTTGTGTCAAAATTAGGCTTCGCTCATAGCTAGTAAACCTAGGGCCTTATAATATAAACGATTATTTAAATATGTAAGCCGACTACTGTGACGTTTTCAAATATATATCAAGTATTCCACAGGTTATGTGGGTACATGTCAAATTCGTACTTCGTAGCAAACTTGCTGAAAATTTGGTGCTTATTCGACTTTCTGAAATATTGCTTCTTCTAAATTTTGATGTTATCTTTAGGCAACAATTTGATGAAGATAGCACATCATTTAACAAAGATAATTATTTTTTTATGTTACATACAAAACCTTGTGTAATAATTACAGAGGTATTGCTTTATTGGATGTCACCTATAAAATTCTGGCACTGATCATAAGGGAAAGGTTATGTTTATATGGAGATCACTTGATAGGAGAGTATCAAACAGGTTTTTAAAAAGGAAGATCAACGATAGACTTAGTATTCCTAATTAAGCAAATACAAAATAATAGCTACGAGCAAAATCTGGGTTTGCATATGTTGCTTATTGACTACAAACAGACTTATGATTCAATTATTAGAAACAAAATGTATGGTACGATGCTGAAATTAGGAATACCCAAGTAAATTTGGTGAGAATGACTCTGAAAAAAACTCTAAGTAAAGTCACGATAAGAGGATTGGTATCAAGGCAGTTTGAGGTGAGCAAAGGCTTAAGGCAGGGGGATCCATTGTCTACTGTTTTAGAAAATATATTCAAAGAGAGCGGGATAAAAACAACAGGCTTAATCTACCACAGCAGGCACCAGGTCATAGCGTACGTTGACGACGTTATTCTATTGACGAGAGCAAAAACTGAACTGAAGAACTTTCTTAGACAATTGGAAGGAAAGGCAATATGGACTTCTTAATAACGAAGAGAAAAACTAAATATCTAGGAATTAATGTAGTGGAGAAAACACCAAGTAAAATTATTTCAGTAAGAGGAATAAGGAGAGAATACAAATTTTAAGGGATTGAGCAATTTGACTATCTAGGGGTAGCAATCACGGACAAAAATAAAGAAGATGTTGAAATAGATAAGAGACTGGCTAAATGAAGTAGAGCAATGGGAGCGTTGATGAAAATGATAAAATCTAAATTAATAAGTAGAAAAGCAAAAATAAGTAAATATAGAATAATAATCCGAGCTACAGCTATCTATGGTTGTGAAACATGGATCCTTAACAAAAACAAAAAATTGGAATTTGGGAAAGGGGGATTTTAAGAAGTATATTTAGAGGTATAAAAGATGCAGATGGACAATGAAGAAGTGGTTCATCTTCTTCATTGTCCATCATGAACCAATAAAGAAGTTATGGATGTTTATCAACACGCAAATATCACACAAATAGTTAAAGCCCAGAGAGTAAAATGGCTAGGTCATGTATGCCGAATGCCGAATCAAAGACCTGCAAGGAAAGCACTTTTCGAAGTTGACGGGCACAGAAAAAGAAGATGTAAACCGAGGGAAAGGTGGTTGGAGGCAGTCAAAGAGGATATTGGACAGGCAGGAATCCAGGATTGGGAAGGCAAAACGATGAATAGGAAGAAGTGGAAGCCAACAGCAAAAACAATTGAAGCCATGGGCCTATAAGGCTTCTAGTGCTGTCGTATTCATTAAATTGAAATGTGTTTTCTCAGAGGAATTTGTTAGAAATTTGAATTTTCGCAATATAATTAAAACTGACCTCTTTGTGGGGTCGGAAGTATTCCTGGATACTCTTTTGGCAATTATTTATGACTTTTGAAATCAATAAATTCAAATTAGCGAATATTTAAAATTGAAAAACGTACATTAACCTTGAATCTTATGAAGCTGTCATATAAACCCTATGTTCCTATGACGTTTGCAGGAAATCTGCCCTTCTAACCTCGAACCTTTTATTTTATATTGAAATTACTTTCTAATTACTCTAAATTTCAATAACGAACACTTTAAACTGAGACCGCTATCGAAACACTGGTTGATTCGACTAAAGCTGAACCAGAATTGATGAAATATCTGGCGTTCCTCCACTACTTTATTTAATCGCGATAGCGATTGTTTCATTCCACAGCAAATTTTGATGATTTCTTTCTAAACGTAATATTATGATGAATTTCGATTGATGAAGTTATTTATAGAAATAGCATGAGAGAATGAATGTGATGACGCTACCAGATGACTGAAATTGACTTGAAATTTTACTGACGATTTACTTAATAACATTAGGACAGAGATTTAATTTACGGAATAATGTTAAAAATGCCTTTAAATATATCCTGATGTTTGTTTTAGAAGAATTTTACATTAATTTTGACGATTTACAAATGGAGAAATTGCACAGAAGATGGAGTTTTATCTGCGTTACACGTCATTATCTGGACTTATATAAAATTTGTACTACCCTCGCAAGGTCAGTCGGCCTGGGGGGAATTTTGGCCACGAAAATTTCGTTTTTACCCGCTAGAAGGACTTTTATCACAATCGGGTGGCTATCCTGAACACCCTATACGTTCTAGATTGACAGCTGATTTCCGATGTAAATATAGAATATAGTTAAAACCAAAAAGGTGCAATCTTCATATAATTAGTGAAAAGCTTTGGAACTAGCGCCTTAACCAACAGAAATATTTAAAATAATCTGGTGATAATGCAGGTTTCAACAAATCACTCGCATGATTGATAAAGTTACAATGGTGTTTCTCTTTTGCTTAATGTTTGCAATGGCGGGCAAAAGCATTAGTTGTTTATGAAATATTATCTTTAAACAGTTTATTTCTTTTAGTACTTTGAAGTAGTCACTCGACACATTCAGTAATAATTACGCTGTTATTGAATATTCTGTCTTTGGCAGGTGCTATAAAAAAACACATTAACGCCTAGTCACTCTATTTCTAGTAAACTGAAAATATGGCAGTGTTAAATGAAACTGGAGCTACGACAATTACCGTTGCATTTCGGGTAATCTAGCTGTAATGTATTAAAGAACCCTGCTATTATTGTGTATTTAATTGTCCTAATAAGCTTTCAATGTGTGCGACATTAATTTTGTCGGTTACTATACGCGTGAACGGGTACGTATGTGAGCAAACGCAACATGTCGCGTAGTGGTACCGCGGTTCGCCGCCAGAGCGCCAATTAAATAACTTAATTAAGCGGCTTAATCAACTTGTCATACCGGGAATCAATCCGTACCCGACCTGACAGGATAAAGAGGCCTCGACAAAACGCTACACATTCCATTTGAACAACACATAATGCCATACAAGTACCTAGCCTGTTAGATGCACGTTAATCTCATAACGAATCCGTCTTTCTTTGTCTCTTTTGTCTCCTTGTGCTTGCGACGTTCGGTATTTTGGTTGATTGAACCCGTTTCGAACTGAACGGCAGTTTTTGCCACTCGCAATTTCTTCTTACCTTCCGTCACTTGCCGAGCTTTTGAAGATACCGGCTTATTTCAGTTCGCAGTTCGGTGATTTAATATCTTTTACATAAGTATGACAATGAAAAGTTATTATTCAGTGAGATTAAGGTTTACGTGAAAATCCAAATGTTCCGTAAAACACTAATACTTGACCTAAAATAGAAAGATTGTATTACAGACGCTATCACTTAACCCCCTCCAAGATAATGGTTTCACACAAATTTAAAAATTATTTATTTGCCGCATTTATGCCAAAACCACCTCGTATAGTAACTTGTTCCGGCGCCATCTAGAATATTGAAGTTTATGTTTCACGATAGACGTGCGATAAACCTTTGCATATTTGACAGATCACTCAAAACCCGGTTTCTTTCTGTAATTAAGAATTTGGAAGACGAGTACTGGTAAATATTCAATGACAAGTGAAGTTAAAATTTTGTTAAAATATAAGTCAGTTTATAACATAATTTTGTTCTTTTTCACAAATACCTCATTTTGCAATAAATATACTTTCATATCAGTAAGGGTGGATGATGACGTAAACAAGTGGGCGCGTGCAAGGATTCGATTTTCTCGTGCATAATAGAGCGGACTCAAAATGAGAAGTATATCTGACGTCATATGCGCAAAGAGACTATTTTCGTCGGGCAAGTCGGCATTTGAAAAATAGGGATGGAATGATATCAGCTGAAACTCAGTAGCGTGCCAAACTTTGATTAGGCTACAGCTTGTTATCTTGGATAGATTTTAGTTGCATTGTTATTCTAGGCTGTTATCGTTCCATCTTTCTATTAAGAAAACTGTCTTTTTCATTGCATTTGAAAGGAGTATATTACTACAGTGGTAAGTTCAAATATAAATAAATAAAATAGGTAGATATATATGTTATATTAATTGTACAAATTGTAGCGATGGCGTCAAGGGAAAAGTTATCCACAGCCAAGGCAGAGAAATTATCGCCAATATTTTGAAATTCATGAAACAAGAAGCAGAAGATGATAAACCAAGTATTCTCTTGAAACATTACAAGGCCAGATTACTTGCTGCGACAGGAATATCTGAAACAACATACAGAAGTATTGCGAAACAGTGTGAGGATATACATTCAGGAAAGGCTGCTTCTTTTTCTACTCCTCCTAAGAAGAGACCACGTAAAAGTCCAAAGAGTACAGTTCATGGAGAAGATACTATAACAATTCGGTCAATTATTCATAACTTTTACATCCACGAAAAGAAACGTCCTACTTTAAAAGGTATTTCAACATATTTTTCTTTTATCATCATGACGATGACGAAGATGATGACGAGGATGGCGACGACCTGGGTGTGCAACCTTTGCCAGATGATGCTCAAACTTTGTATTATAGCATGTTTTATAATATCGTGAAGAAATAAATATATACCTTTGTAATTATCTTTGAATAATCCTAAACAATAGAGTAATAAAACATTACACAAAATTAAATAATTTTGTTGCGAGAAAAAGAAAATTTTATAATTGGAATTTTATGTAAATTATTTAACGAAGCAAAAGTAAGTCTTGGGGTGGGTATAATGATAATTCATTTAATTTTTTTAAATTACAATACGCAGATATTTTTAATCTAGGTTTCAATGAAGCAAGAAAATTATATACCTACTCTTTCCAGACTAAAATATTATATTGAGATGAAATTGTATCAAAGTTTGGGTAAAATTATTTATCAATCATCATTATTTATCAATCATCAATCATTATTGGTTTATATATAGAAACTTTATAAGCACTAACTGTCTTACTTGATTGTAGTATTCATTTGTGAGATCTAGATTAGAATATGGCTCACTTGTGTGGTATCCTACCTATTCCACTCATTCTAATAATATAGAGAATGTTCAACGTCGGTTTTTAAAATACTTAGTATTTGTTAATGACGGTGTTTACCCTCCTAGAGGATACGATCACCATACATTCCTTACTAGATTTAACTTTGTTTCATTAGCCAGTAGGTGTAATATAACAAGTATAAAATTTTTATGCAAATTAATTTATAATAATATCGACTGTCCATGACTTTTAAGCAAATTAAAATTGTTAATACCGCGATGGCCTAGACGAAATTATTTTGGGATAAAATTTTGCTTAGAGCTAACGGATGCCAAAATCGTAAACATTCTTTTGTAGCCATAATGTTAGGCTTTCTACCAATTGCTGCAGAATGAAGGAGTACGAACAAGGAAAAACATGTTGTAACTCGTTGAACAAGAATTCGTAGAAACTAGACCATCAATTTAGAACTTCACACGCCACTGTAAGAAGAATATTGTGGAAAAGTGGACAAGACGAAAGTGCTTAAAATACACACCAACCATAATCAAAATAATTTCTAGATGCTACAGCTCATTAAGGCCAAATTATTTTGCTATAAACAGAGTGATTGTGGTGGGTGATCAAAAACACTTTTATCGCATTATCGAATTCGGCAATGGAGGATGATGATTTTTATATTAAACGTTCCAATATGGTTGTCTGTATCGTTACTCTACGAAAATTACCACCTTCAGATATGCCACTCCATTGCAATTGATTTCATTGTTGTGCCTAAATATTGTATAAGAGGATCAAATAACTTAAACTTGTTTGCAATACAAAAAGTATAGACACTCATACTATTGAATATACAAAAGGAAATAACGGTGAATCAAAATTATTTACTTTATAAATGTACAACATTTAAAAATATTCCCGAAGGATCTCCTTTTGATCCAAAGTTACAAACATTCTTAAAACGAATATCAACGTAACGTAAGTTACGAGGTAGGCGCCATAAATGGTCGGCCTGATGTAGAAAAAATAAACTTGGTAAAATAGAACAATTTTTATTTTTCAATATAATCTCCATTAAGTTCAATACATTTATCACAACGATCAATTAATAATTCTATATCCTTGTAAAAGTAATAATAAGCAAAAGTTTTTCCCTGAAAATGTTGTATTACAGCTGCTTGCAACTCACTATCGTCCTTAAAACGATTCCTTTTTGGATAGACGATCATAATACAGAACCATTGTTTCATCTCTTGTGACAATGGACTCCAAAATCGGTTTCGGGTCGTCTCCAAACATGTTTAAATCCGAGCACGTATATTTGACCCAACGTTCACGTTGAAGAGCAGAAAGAAGATGCGGTACCCATCTTGCACTAATCTTATTCATACTCAAATGGTTATGGAGAATTCGTCGCACACTTTCTTCGTTTCTTCAATAATTGAAATGGTTTTTAGGAGTTATCAGTTCAATTAGCCGAGTTCATCATCATTAAGGGATTCTTGCCCCAAACGGAAACGTTTTGCCCATTTTTTCACAGTGGAATATGAAGGAGATAAATCACCATAAACGCCGTCCAAACGTTGTTTAATGTGATTAGGCGTTTGCCCTTCTTTTGCTAAATTTAATGAGGGCGTGGTACTCAATTTCCGTTACCTGAGACATTTTCATGCACGAGTCACGTTGTCTGGCTGGCTACTAAGAGCTACTACTCTTCGAGCCGTAATATATATATATTGTTATGTTACAAATAACAATTAAAAGATTTGAATAAGGAGATAATTAGTTTTCTTTTTATTTTAAGCTTTTCACTTACAAAAAAGAAAATGAAATTTATCTACTTATAGTTATGTAGTGACGTGTGTTTGATATGTGTGTGTGTGTATAATCCTAACGGTTCCTTCTTTCCTCTTCTTGGTAAAATCCTCCTTATTTTGGAGCCCTTTGATCGTCTTCTCCAATGAAATTTCTTCGAATGACCTCTTCAAATTTAGCAACTGATTGAATATTCTTGACAATCGTTGGTGATGATTTATGGTTCACTTAAAACGTTTTTCAATACATTTGCACTGATAACTTTGACGATATTTTAACTTTTATATTGCAATTTCTAAATATCAATCGAAAGATGTTTGTTTTCTGTCAAAATTGTTTTCGTTGCTAACTTCTGTTTTTTTTTCTCGTCGTCCCTAGGATTGCGAATCTAAGGACTTGATATTTAATTTTGATGTTTTGAAGATCGAACTCGATGTTGCAGGTGACGTAAGGGATTTTGACGGTTATTTCCAAATACAGTGTGTTTTTTGTGTGTATATGTGTCATTCTTACAAATAATGTTTTCAAAATGTAAATAACTTAAAATAAGCTGAAATTTTGATTCTCCCCTGTAATATATCATTAACTAAGTCTTTTTTTTTTAAGAAGTAAAAGATTAATAATATAAATAATCAAAATGTCGGTACTCGAATATTAATCGAAAATTATTCAAGTTCCGCATAAAACTCTATTAAAATCTAATATCAGCGAATTTTGATATAATATTAATTAGAATGAATTTAGCAACATAGTAACATACGCTGTCAGACCAAGAATCTATGGCGTCTACGTCGTACCCTACGAAGATATAATAAATAGAATAATAGCAATAAAATACTCATAAAAAGCACAGACAAGAGTTGTGAGAACGCCAACGTATATGATAAAGAAAATAGGGAAAATGGCAGGTATGACAGTTTCCTAATTACCTTTTCTGTGTATACTGTGTATACTTGCAAAGTCAGTATTTTTCAAATAGTCCTTTGGATCGCATCATACTTCCGATGAAAGCTGATATGATCTAGCCAAGCGATGCCGATGGTTGAATGACGGCAACATAAATTTAGTGCGACTAAGAATGATGGTGCCTGCCTGCCTTGTAGATTGTTCATTCTGTTACTTCAGTATGTAAGAATAACCTTTCTGTTGGCCATGAGTCGCACATACACTATTTATAGTCCGTGGCCCGGGCGACTGATCCGATTCTGGTGTGAAGACCGATTGTGCCCGGCTTACATATAAATACAAAAATATATTATATTCATTAGTTTTTATTATTTTAATTTCATATTCGGTAAATATCAGAATTTAATTCAATATTTGTGGAATTGGATTTATTTTCAGTTATTATTCGAATTCTAGCATTTTAGTAATTTATATTATTAATTCTTTATTAATATTACTTTGCAGGGGATAATCAAAGTCAGGAGTCATTTTCAATAATTTACATCTTGAAGATATTTTTTGTAAAAATCATACAAAATTACATCATACATCATACAACCATAAAGGTATCAAGTTGTTGGATTGGTAATGCCGTGACAACGAGTAAACAAGTGAACAGATGGAAAATATTTTTTCTGACAACAGACATTCTTTGGCAAACTCATTTAGAAATTCAACATAAAACAATATTAAAAGTATTAGAAACTTTTAAAAGTAAAGAAGAAAACACCTTGAAGAAAGTAACCAAGGAAAAGAAGCTAAGAGAAACGACTCTAGCGGTCTACTACAAACAGATTTCGAGCATTAACTTAAAAGGAAGAAAATAGGATTTAAAAGAACTTCAGGCTATACACAAACACATCACGCTTTACTGTAAGTAAATCTTTAATTTTGTAAGTGGAGCATTGACAATAATTAAACAGGACATGTGATTATCATTTAATTTGATATTTTATTAATAATATAATATTTAGTCACTACTTATAAAACAAAATCCATAAAATCTTGGATCAGGCACAAATTGCTTGAATTTATGATTCAAAATCAATTTTCTAAAACTGAATATTATTATTCCAGGAAAATAAAACAAACACCTACACATGTATTTCTCTTTGAAATACATTTGTAGGTGTTTCATGTCTTAAAATGAATCACGACAATTGATTGTGTACATTTATTATTTCAACGTGAATTTCGAAATTTCATTAATTAGCATATCCGACGGCTATATACGTATGTGTTTAATTAAAGAAAAAATACGTTTAATTTTTTTGTTCGTCTTTCAATATTATATAAAAGTCTATAAAAACTTCCTACAATCTCCATTGGATTCGATAAATTATTACCCAAAGGAAATATATTTTACCTCTATTACAAAAATGTACGTCATACAATTGCTTTATTACGTAGTACGCCGTTTTTATTAGATTGACGAAAGGAACAATTTTAGATGTTTCCAGTTTGCTTATCATCAAAGTTACGTATTTGTAAATCGAACTGCGTAAATAGAATTACTTTGCATCCTTCCTTCGACGCAAAGAAAACTTAATTTATTTTTACCTTTTTTTTACATCACAATTGATTGAACACAGTTTTTTCCTCATTTAAAAATCAAAAGGTCTCTCCTTTGTAACTTGCGTCGGGCCGACGTCGTCGACGGAGCAAGCGACATCGAAAACGTCGTCGTCTTTCGTTTGAGAGAGATTTCTAATTATATTTTCCTTTGGTGCACTTCTATTATCACCCCCTCTGATATCTAATTTTTCTTCGTTCCGTCTCTCGCTCACTCTTTCTGATATTTACATGCGATGGCGAAAGTATTTTTTCCGCTTCTTTCATCATCATCGTCGGCGAAATTTGCCTTTTGATTTTTTTATCACGGAATATATCCTTTTATGATTTAGAGGAGAATTCCGGGGCAACGGTGTTCAACTGCTCGCCGTTTCTCCTTTCTCTCCTTTCCAACTCTGCTCTGATTCCTTTATCCCACCCACCTCTATCTCCAACTCTTCGGAAGATAATTAAGCGGGATCTGGAGCTCGCGCGCCTTCACCTCCAAATTGCGTATATTGTGTCGCAGTAAGGGGGCAAATAAAAATACAGGGGAAGTAATTAGGTTGTCGGCAACACACTTTCTCCATATAGCTACCTTTCTGGGGCTCGCACTGCGACCCAGGACCCATCGTTCGATAGTATTATATCGGAACAATGAGACGTTAGGCATCGTGTGGTGTACGGGATGCCGAATATACTGATGCTTAATTACTTATAAATTCCAGCGGATATTTAATTTTGACGACATTCGACATACATTTCCGAGCAATCTCATGATTGTTAAGGGTGGTTCGAAATCGGAACTATTTCAAGCAGTTAAGGAAATAATTCTTCAATCAATTTTCAGAGAAGACGTTACGACAGTATAGAAGATTGTTGTTGGTCCTTTAATTTTTTCTTAATCCTTGATTTATTAATGATTTTATGAAGGAAAAATGTATGTTGCTACGAGGATTATTCTGGATAAACACGTTTGTAAACTAGAGACGGTAAATTCAAAAGAAGCCTTCATTAACGTTCGTGTATGAATTTCCTATAGTGGAATAAGCAGTTTCCGCTGGAAAAATTAATTTTAGTTGTGTGTCAAACCTTCGGTAGAAATTTAGGTTCAATTAAATTCAAACCCCTTTCTTTCACTTAATAAGTCGAATACTAGTTTTTTGCAAACATATACAGCGCGTCCCCGGATTAATGCATGGATAGGTAAGGCAAACAGAGAATTAATAAGTTGAAATTTAATCTTTTGGGATTCAGCCATGCTTGATTAGTAAGTAAGTTATGCCATAATTTTATTGCCGAAAAATCAAGTATATCGTGGAAATTTACAAAAAAGGAATTCTTTCAAATAGTAAAATGTATTTTCTATAGAAGTTACGATAATAGGGCTATTAAAAAAACAATGTTCAGAATAATAAATTATGCTAGTACTTAGTGTGTAAGCATGGCCGAACCCCAAAAAGATGAAAATTCAACTGAATAATTTCCTGTCTGCCTTACCTATCCATGCGTTAATCTAGGGACACACTGTATATGTTCAGATGTAGATATTTCGACCTAAACATGTTGCTCTTCTTACTATATTAGACCTACTATTTCTAACATACATATAAAATATTTCTACTTCACTGAATGTCGTTGCCATGGGCGATGATTATGAATCTTGAGGCTAAATTACCTGAATCGATAGATGGTGAGAGTAATACCGAAGAAGGTGAAAATCAAATATTATATTTATTTATCGTATTATATAAATATTATATATTTAGAAGATAAAATGATATTTCATTTTCTAAAACCACATATCTACAACAACTACTTGTTCTAAAGCTAAAAAAGACCCCAAGTTTGAAAGTAACTGACCAGCTAATGATCTTTATTGCATTTCCAGAGGGAAACAATGATCAAATAATATGAAAGCTGATCAAGTAGGATAACATTTTTGCTAAAATTCCTTAAACCAGTCCTTTCAGACAAATGATGCCAAATTCCAAACCACAAAGTGATAAAAACAAATGAGAAGACAACAATCTAGCAAAAGGCGCAGAGGAGACGTGTTTAATTAAATTATTAGTTTCAGTGCCGCCTGCAAGAAATTAGAAGGTGGGATCAAACGCAAAAAGTTTGCTGCTGTAGGAACATACCAGGACAGAGGTAAACGATGATGATCATAATAATTTCACCCCAGACCGCAAAGACAACCTGTACTAAACGTATTCACAGAGTTACTAACAGAGTGTACGTCCTTAGAATACCTCACAGAGTCGGATAAAGCTGTGAGAGAGTATCTTCTTTGTTGCCGATGTTAAGATCCAGTATAATTCCTTACATCCAATCTTTTACTAACAATTAGACAAGTCATTTTAAATGTGTGCTAGGTTTAGCATTTGCTTAATCTTCTTGCTGTCAAAGTTTTTCATGTCATAAAATAGATGAAATCAAAGAAATGGATATTAACCCTATTAAGTAATTATGGAACTATTTAAATGGGTAGATTATTCGTACTACATCATTCATGACTAGAAACTATAGATCTTTGAACCACTAACAGGACATAAACCAGATGTAAGCAAGTTATTGCATAATATAAAAAAAACAACCACCAGAAGAACACAGAAAGACAGCACACAACTAGATAACAATAAGCAATAGTTGAGTTTAGGCTTTTCACCGTCGTTGTCAACTATAGCATAATCTTCTGTGTCGTTAAGTTTACTCTTGACGTTTCGTTGGTCATACTGTCAGCTTCTTCAAAAGGTTTCTAAAGGCTGAAGTATGCATTCAACACAGAGCAAATGAGCATTGACGGGACGCGCAGCTGCCAAATTGGAGACCACAATATCGACTCTGACAACGTAAACGTATTAGTCAAAACCACCCACTACCACCACAAAATGGACCACGAATCTTTGGAAATTATGAATTCGAACAATTTCAACCACGAGGATGTATATAAGATCACCAGCACCTGGAGGTGATCTTTTCAAGAACACTGAAGAAACAACGATACCATGGCGGAAACGCCCCATCAGACCGGAACAGATACAGATCAATAAAGCAGAACGGAAACAAGGCATATAACGAGAAGCACGAGACGACGACATCAGTCTTTAGAAACTTTCTGAAGAGGATAGTATCGTCAAGAATAAACAAAACGACACGGCAACACCTAGAAACTACACTGATCAATAAATAAGTTTCGAAATTGGGAAGGATATAGATAAGATACATTTTTATTTGTCTTCTATTCAGAAGGAAATATATAAAACCGCTGTATTTTTCGTACACACAACACGAATTTACAGTAATAGACTAGCTACTAACATCTCTGAAAAATTCCAGAGCGATGGTATAGGGGGAACCTGTGGTAAGTGAAATAGTAGTAGTACTGTAACTAATAAAGCATATTACATGCAGGATATTTATTGCGCCTTAGAGCCATATTAAATCAAATTACCTACTTTTTAGTTATAGTCATTACCAACCACCAACATTTTTCTTTGCTATTCAAAATCATATCTATTATTGTAACCATTGTCTAGATTTGGATATAATATGTAATTTTATATAAATTAGTAACTATGAAATGTACATTCTTTTTAGATGACTCTAACCGATTTTTTTCAAATTACGAGCAATAGGCCTTATTGGTTATAACACAAAGCAAATAACAGTACCTACAGTAGGCTTAAGGCGAATACATATATTATAAATGTGATTTCATGTTATGTACCGAAGCTACGTTTGTATTCACACGTTTCACACAAAAACCATAATTACAGTAATTCAATCGGAATACGCACACGAAGAAAGAATAACAAACAGAACTCATAAGAATCGCTTCGAAGATCGTCTACCCGTATTTTTGAGTTCATCGCGCCATGAAAGAGAAAACGTTTCTGTGCACGATATAATACTTAATTGCACATTACGAAGATTAGATACTACAAAAATTACCGGTTTTAATAATCTTGCGTTATATGTGCAATTATATTAATTGATTATTATAGGCAAGACACATTCGTGTATATCACACACACATATGGTTGCAATTCGTTCTCGTGTTCACTAGATAGCACTTTAAACTTGTCAGCATTCTACATCCTGCCATCTACGTACATACATAAGTAGTTATGTAAGATGAAATAAATTTGAAAGCAGCAACAAAAAACAGTTGAATACAATTTATTACATAAGTGATGAGTGCAATTAATAATAGTAAATTATATTCTAACTGATAATAATATAATATTATACAACGAATGAGCATCGTGTGCGCGCCCTGCATCTTCCGCCAAGGAATAATGTAATTATACGTTTGATTCTATTTTCGGGAGGAAAATTAAGGTCGAGTGGTGATGATCGATCAAGGAGAGGCAAGAAGACATGTGTAAGAATGCGTTACATCATCAGTGAATTATAACATTATATAATTTTTTCATTCGACCACACTGTACAGAATGAATGGTGCCAAATATGTCTATAGTATGCAGACTGTCTGTCCTAATTTTGATTAGCCATTGAAGTTTACATATACTGTCTAGTTGTGAAAACATTCGAAATACGTACAGATGTATAACTTTCAAATAGATCGAAACTGAACGATTAACTGTGTTACTCTGTGTTTACTCGTACAAATGCTTGGTAAACCAATGTCTACCATAACAACAAATCCTAGGCTTTCACAGTGCATGTCTATTCACTTTTGACCACTGTAGCTACTCTTCTACTACAGGCTCAATTCATTTCTTTCAGCTGCAGTGTGTTTTAGCTTTTTATATAACTTGGTCACTTGCGTATTGATTCTTGATTCCTACTTCCAAATAACCAAAAACATCGCCAGCGCTTATTGGTACGCTTCGTAGTAATGATTAGTGCTTGAGTGATACTGTCGCTAAAATACTTTTGGAACTGTTACGTGTGATACAGTAGAGATGATGCTAAATTCTTGTAAAATAATCTATAAAAGTGCTATTTTCTCTTATTCTTTCTCTTAAATAAAACGCGGCATACCAAATGTGGTTCTCAAACATGAGTTTTGGAATCCTTGACTCAAATTTTTATCTACACTGCCTAGAGTTATACAGCAGTGTTATTCACGACCGCGACCAGATTAAAACAACTAGAATTTGTACCTGCCTTTCTGGGATTTGCATGTCAAATATATTTGAAGAACTTAAAAAAAATTACCAAATACCATTTCAAATAAACACGTTAATTCATTTACTTGAATAATTCATCGACCTTTTAAGTATTAGTTTTATATAGGGTGTGTTCATTTGAAAACTTGCCAGGCGGCCTACATTCAAAACTAATAGAATTATTAAAAAACGCAAAGACAAGTCAATTTTTGTTTCGAGGGGGGACCATTTTGATTAATATGTCATGGTATAGCATAATATATCAGTGGTATATCTTACTTTGACATTTGGTCAAGTTCTGCGGATTATAACAGAAAAAATATCATGCTAAGCAAAAATTGTAAAATGTAAACTTTTATAAAAACAATTTTCAAATTAGTTAATTAATTGTTCAAATTGTGTACCATTTTGTTGCAGACAATAATATGGCCTGGTTTATAGGCTTCCGTGGTCGTCAATAATGCTATTCTCTAAGTTTCCGAGTTGGAACCGCGTCGTTATCGTAATGGAAATGTTAGGCGTCGATGAAATGGAAATGTTATGCATCGAAGGAGTGGAATTGTTATGCATCGATGGCGCTTGCTAAGAGATTTAACCAATTGGGATTTCCACGTGTGATGTAAGGGGTAGCCATCTTCGCGATTTAAATTGTTGTGATGTTTGAAAATCTCTATAGATTTACGGATTCTTCTGCTGTAATAGTGAGGATTGCGAGATAAGATGCGGGTAGAGTTAAATTGGATTTAGTGTCTAGTCTCCGCTCAGCCAGTGCGGGCCCGGCTACACGCAACAACCGCGTACAAAGCTCGTGCTCAGTAACACAAAGTTTCAGTGATGTGGTTCAGTTCTTGAGGAAGCGAATTGGGTTCAGATATGTTACATCTTGCCTCTAGCTAGGAGAGGGATCAGGGCGGGGTATGGCAAAGTTCCCCCATTTGACGAGTGAATTGTGACAAAACGCTTCAAGATAAAAGAAAAAGGTTTTAATTTTCGGAAAGCACATATCATGCCATTTTTTGTTTAAGTTTTAAAAATGATATCATTCATGTGGTTTCCTTGACGGACGATACACATATTAAGTCGTTCAACAAAGTTTTCGGTCCTACTCTTGCCAGCATATCTTGTGGAATTCCGGTGATTACGTCTTCAATTACCACCTTCAGGGCTTCTAGGGTCCGAAGTCGAAATTTGTAAACCTTAGCTTTGAGGTAACCCCATAGAAAAAAGTCGCAGGGGCTCAAATCCGGGGAGCGGGGTGGCCATGAGATATCCCCTCGTAAGGAGGTCAGGCGACCGGGAAACATCTCCTGTAAAACTCCACGTGAACGACGGGCAGTATGGGCCGTTGCTTCATCCCATTGAAACCAGAAGGCCTCTTCGTCATGCTCTTCCATTTTGGGGCGTAAAAACGTCTCCAGCCTCTCACAATAACGCGCTGAAGTCACGGTAACAGTTGAGCCTCCTTCTTCAAAAGAATAAGGCCCAATGATGCCTATAGAGAACACTGCGCACCAAACTGTTACTTTAGGGCTATTGAGAGGTTTTTGGTGCAAATGTCGAGGGTTTTCACTTGACCAGTAACGAAAATTTTCCTTGGTTACAGTGCCGCAAAGGTGAAAATGCGCTTCGTCGCTAGTCCACACGATAGCGCCAGGAGGTACAGCTGTTAGGATTGCATTGCAAGCATCTCTACGTTTCACGTAGTCTTGCGGGTTCAATCTCTGAGCAATCATTATTTTGTAGGGATGTAACTTAAGGTCTGTGTGTAAAATTCGCCTCACTGTTCTCGACGATATTCCAAGGGCAGCGGCATGCTTTCGCGCAGAACGCGTTCGATAGACGCTCTAGCTGCCGCGATGTTTTCGGGAGTTCTTACACTTTTAGGTCGCCCGGCTAGTTTTTTAGGAAGTGCAGATCCCGCCGTCCTTACATAACTGATCCATTTCCGGATAGTTTTAGAGTCAGGAACGCTGTCGTGACGAGTTAAACTGAACCGCCTGCGAAAGGCCCTCTGCGTCGCCACCACATTTTCCCCGTTTTTAAAGAAAGTCTCCACGACAAAGCCCCGTTGCTCACCCGACCACCGCATGGTGACTACTGAAAATGGCGTTGTTCCCCCGACCTAACGGTACCTGCCCTGGGGCGCTAGAGCAGGTAGAGGGCTAGCGCCCCTTGAGTGAATTTTTAAAACTAGAGACTCCATTCTGTCCCACCCTGTATAATATGGGTAAATAAGAGTGCCAGGAGCTTTTATAAGAAAAGCGCCAAAAACTCTGTTGCACCTCTCCTTGATGTGTGGGAAATATAACACGCGAATGTAAAATTTTAGCAACAATTTATTTAAAAAGGAAAAACTTTATATAACAAAAATTTAGAATTTTTAGTTGTACGTGTTTTTTTTATAAAAAGAGAAAATAATAATGTTGTTACTCCAGATATTTTTCTTTGAAAATCTGAGTCCTGTGCGTCGTACCCGGGCAGATGGAGTGGACGTTCCTCGACGCAGGGCACCGGTTCTTCGGTCGTAGTTCGGTGAGGGTCTGCCACCACAGTCAGAGTAATTGCTACTGGGTTTATAAGTACTTAGAAGTACAAAAAAAAGCAAACCGGAAGCCAGGGTGGGTGAAATCAGGGAAAAAACCAAATAAGAGGTTACATATGTTCAATTAATATCGAAACAGAAAAAAAAAGTAAAACGATGATCGAACCAAGAGAAAAGAAGAAAACACTGTTTAACTGGTAATTTACTATTTAATGTGTGGTGCCCAGTAATTCGCCCTGGGGCGCTAGAGCAGGTAGAGGGCTAGCGCCCCTTGAGTGAATTTTTAAAACTAGAGACTCCATTCTGTCCCACCCTGTATAATATGGGTAAATAAGAGTGCCAGGAGCTTTTATAAGAAAAGCGCCAAAAACTCTGTTGCACCTCTCCTTGATGTGTGGGAAATATAACACGCGAATGTAAAATTTTAGCAACAATTTATTTAAAAAGGAAAAACTT
Source organism: Dynastes maya (assembly GCA_029619315.2). NCBI lineage: Eukaryota > Metazoa > Arthropoda > Insecta > Coleoptera > Scarabaeidae > Dynastes > Dynastes maya. Next base: position 57,572,035 of record JAROYE020000002.1, read on the forward strand.
TATATAACAAAAATTTAGAATTTTTAGTTGTACGTGTGTTTTTTTATAAAAAGAGAAAATAATAATGTTGTTACTCCAGATATTTTTCTTTGAAAATCTGAGTCCTGTGCGTCGTACCCGGGCAGATGGAGTGGACGTTCCTCGACGCAGGGCACCGGTTCTTCGGTCGTAGTTCGGTGAGGGTCTGCCACCACAGTCAGAGTAATTGCTACTGGGTTTATAAGTACTTAGAAGTACAAAAAAAAGCAAACCGGAAGCCAGGGTGGGTGAAATCAGGGAAAAAACCAAATAAGAGGTTACATATGTTCAATTAATATCGAAACAGAAAAAAAAAGTAAAACGATGATCGAACCAAGAGAAAAGAAGAAAACACTGTTTAACTGGTAATTTACTATTTAATGTGTGGTGCCCAGTAATTCGCAAAAAAAAAGCAAAAAAAAGATAGATCAATATATATGTGGCTTCCATCGGCAAATACTGAAAAATCGATATTTCCTCGGTGCATGGGTAAAACCAAGGAAACATCGATTTTTCAGTATTTGCCGATGGAAGCCATATATATATTAATTGTTAGTGTATACTTGGTGCATAAATAAATACATGTCTGTCGAAATGTTGCAATATGTACATACACCTGCAGCCATCTAAACATCTAGGTAAAACAAAAGGATTCCAATCAATAGACTCTGTGGTGTAGTGATTACCGCACCAGTCCGGCAATCGGGAGTCGTAGGTTCGAATCCTACCGGTGTCTAATGAAAAAATTTTATTCTCGTTAATTAATTTAATAACATCGGTAAAACCAAGGAAATATCGAAAAGAAAGATCTTGAGTAATTCACCAAAATAACAGAAATGTAAAAGCTTTTAAAATAGATCGCTAGTTTTAGATAGTACAGGAAGTAATATTATAACTTCCAAAAGGTAAATTCTCTAGCAATTTAATATCCAAAAACGGACAAGGGAAAAAGCCATTGAAACACGAATTGAACGAGGCACGACGAAAAGAAACATATGCAATATGGTAAATATAGAATTCGGGAAGTGCGATAAGATAAAATTTACAACATTTATGCTGCAATAAAATATTATCATAAATATCGTTAAATAGGATATGTCAGAAAAAGATTGCTCAAAATTACTCACTCATTCAAGGTAATTAAGCACCTTCACAAAGAGACACCTCACGTCTCATCCTGATCAGAGCTCTCGAGAGAAGGGGCGAGGGAAGATTTCATTCGGTCGAAGATACGCGTAAAAATCATATGCAAAAAAAAACTTAAAAGAATACACTACATTGTAACAAATCAAAATAAATATTTGTGCGCATACAAAGTCGTTCAAAATAAACAGATCACCTAACAATAAAATTGTTGCAATATCTACGTACAACAGCGGATCCGATCCTGTAACGCCGCCGAGAATTAAATCTCCACTAATAAATGAAAATCTACAGTTCCTAGTTCATCATATTGTTAATCTTATAAGAACCTAAAACACTTCTTCACTACAACCACATGATGCGGATCACATGGGTAATAACATCATCTATGCGGACTAAGCGAAGGTGTGTACAGTGTCTGCAATTCGTAAAAATATAGAAACAAATAAATTATCTAAGAGTTAATGTAAGTCGAATGACAAGGAAAACATTTTAAATGCACTGAAACAGTTCACTAAAACCCTTACCACAACACTTAATTCGCACTGGACGCACGTTTCGATAGCCAAGCTATCATCATCAGCAGCAAGACTGAACCAGTTCAGTCTTGCTCCTGATGATGATAGCTTGGCTATCGAAACGTGCGTCCAGTGCGAATTAAGTGTTATGGTAAGGGTTTTAGTGAACTGTTTCAGTGTTCCAGTGCCACAGTTTTAGAGTATCCGCTTATTTTAAATGCAGATTGGTTAAATATGGTAAAATTAGCAACTTAACGGTGTTCGAATATGTATACTCTGATGTTATCCAACACTACAAAGTGTACTTTTGTTACACTCAAAATGTTCCAGAATTTATTTCCATCTTGTACATCGCTTAGATTATATTTAACACTACAGAGTGCATTTGATTCTGCACTTCTCTATACTATTCTACACTGAATATTATATTAATATATCTATACATTACGTTAAGTTACACGACGAAATAATTTATTGCGTAGTATTAGCAATAATGAGTGATATAAGCAAATCCATTTTTCTGCATGCAGGTTTAAAAATGTTGTTCAAGGCATTGTCATCGTTGCTACAAAAACTGATTCTGTCAAATCAAAATTTTTTATCTATTAATTTGAAGTATATAAACGTCCTTTTGAGTGTGTTGAACAGCACGAGTGAAATTATAACGTGCGAAGAAAACTGCACTAGTGACGCTAATAAATTCATAAAAAAGCGGTTTTTCGAAACCGATTTCTGAAAACTGACAAACCTTAGTATATATGGAAGATAAAAACTCACCAAGGTACAAGGTAAGCATCAAAATTTGCCGGCCTGACATTCATCTAGGTATCGCAGCGGGTAAAAATTTTGGTTCAAGTCTTATTAGTTTTGGAAAAAACAGATTTTATGTCAATTAGTTTTCCTATAACTATCACTCGTTCATCCCGATATCAAAAGTCACGAAAATATAGCATAGCGCTGTTATAAAAATTCCTTACTCGAGAAGATCCTTCTCTTCAAAGCATCAAAGATCTGCTGGGTAGGGTGTATGAGGAAAACTATAGTAGCAAATTGGTCAAAACGGTTTCAAATGAGGCCAGAATCCTTGGAAGATGATCCATAAGCAGGAAGGACGGTGGAAGTGGTGACGGACTAAAACATTGATCTTTTGGGATTGCGAGGGCGTTCTTCTTACAGGCTTTAAAGAAAGTAACACTATAGTCAACAGGACATAGTATGCAGCGATCTTGCACAAATTACGACAAAATATTTTGGAGAGAAAATGTGGGAAATTGGCCGTTTGGACAAATTGTGGCGTGCCTATACTTCATGACAATACACCCATGGATTTGCACAAGCCGCAATTCGTGAGTGCGCCTTCGAACAAATCGACCACCCTTCGTATACTCCACATAAGGCCCCTTGTTACTATTACCTGTTTGCAAATTCGAAAAAAGACCTTCGCAGGCGCCATTTCAGCGACGACGAAGAGATGAAGGCTGCAATTTGGGCACATTTTGGAGGGAAAGAGAAGGAATATCTTTAGAGGTATTGATTTGTTGCTGAAACGTTGTAATAAGTGCATTAATGTCAGGGGGACTGCATTGAAAACTTTTAGCGCTATCCTCGTATATTTTACTCTACACTATTGTCATAATAATACAAAACTGCGAATGTGGCGTGTTGGCAAATCAAAGTTGGGACTGTATTGTAACGTAACATACGAAAGATTGCTAGATACTCTTTTATTTTCCTTAAAGATACCATACCAAGATATTGCGATAAATATGTATCGGCAACAAGATAATTAACATGCAAAACCAAATAGTACAGCAGGTGTACGCCACATATAGTTACGTAAATCTTACATGAGTCGAAGCAAATAAAAGAAAACAACTAGAACATCGTAAAAAATACTTTAGGAAAAGATTTCACGGAGTTATTTTCGATATCTGTGTCAATAGGTATGTAGACAGCGTACGTGCGTATTAGCGGACATTCGACGATTAGAGTTCCGACAAAACGCGCAATATGAAAAAAAGAAAGCTGCTGCCTTTCAGAACGATCCTATTTTTCACACCTTATTAATTGGGATCGCAGTGACAATCGTTGTCAAGATAATAAAATTAATATGTGTGGAGATATCATAAGGAACGTACAGACTATAATGACTTGTTTCGTTACATAATCCATCGATTTATGCAGTCAACAGATCATGAAACAAAAGCGTTCCATTTAAATATCTACGTCTGAGATAAAAACGCATTACCAGATAAATTAAACTACTATAATGATCCTATATAGTCTGGAAGCATTAGATGTGAATAAAAGATAGCAGTTAATTTATTGTCTACTTCGCTTGATTAAAAGCTACACCTGATACACTTTTAATTGGTTCCCGCAGATATCTAACACTATAATGACTTGTGTTTTAAAAACTGTAAATTTGCCTTTGTAATTAACTTATCATGTCATTATTTCAAAGCATACAAACAGCAAAAGATATAAGAGGCAAATTGATAACGATTTTTTCTAATACAATGGCTTTAGAAGAGATTTAAGAAGACATTTATAGAATGTTCTGTAAATAGGGATTGCTTGTATACCGGTTTAGCGATAAATTGCGAAAATTCTTTCAAAATTTTTATTGGTAATTTGCGATATTTTAGCGATAGTTGGAAAGAATATTAAATACATATACAAACAGAATAAGTATAGAAATAATTATTTTTTTAGGTTTTCAAAGCATTTAGTAAAAGCTTTACGTTACTTAGACGAAAATACTTTATTTTACACCTTAGTTTGCTACTTATTAGAAGAAAAAGCTAATGATAGTATCACTCCCAATAAAAATGCTAATTTCAAAACTGACGAGGGTTCCCGATCAAAAATTACTTCATATTTCAAGAAAACAACTCATAAATCTTTCCCTGCCGCAATAGCGCGAATGACGGCACAAGACGGAATTCCATTCACTAAATTTTGTACATCCCAGATTTACGAATGCTGTTAATCGTAAATGGGTATACAAACATTCCATCTTCCAATACAATAAAAAAATGAATATGCAGATACAATTAACAAGCAAGTAGTCAACGAAATATCACAACATAAACTCAAAGCATTTAGTTTAACGTTAGATGAGTGGACACCTGTTAATAACCATCGATACATGTACATTAATGCTCATACAAGTGATTTTTTTTGAAACCTTGGGTTATGTCGTATTCATGGATCTGTGCCCGCCGATAAATGTTTAACTCTCGTTAAAAATACGAGGGTAAGCCAAATATTACTACTACACTTTCGCCATAACAAGCTTTGTAGGTTATCGTAGTGGCGGCCGCTTGCGCATGCGTTGAGTTCGCGCCTCTGTGGTCATGCGTGCGGAATTTAATGACGATCGCGTCATTTGTCTACTAGCTACAATAGCATAAGCATGTCAACTTCGCTATTAGTTTGCACCAAAGAAGAACAACGAGCAGTGATCCGATTTTTGTGGTCAGAGGGTGTGAAAGGTGCTGAAGTTCACCGGAGACTTTTGTCACAATACGGGAACAGTGCTTTATCTCGTAAAAGCGTTTTTTTGTTGATCGAAATGTTTCAAAGTGACCGCACGAGCGTAACAGAAAAAGAGGGAGCTGGATGGCCGTCAACCTCGACCACCGACGACAACATTCACCAAGTTCAAGAGATGGTTACAGCCAATAGGCGAGTTACCATAGGTAAGGTTGCATCTTCTTTAAACATCAGTCACGGTTCTGCCTATCAAATTATCCTCGATGAACTCAAATTTCGTAAAGTGTGTGAGCAATCACTACGAGCCCGAATAGAAACGCCAGAGTATGGAATGGAAACACCCAGGATTCCTTAGCACGAAAAAATTCAAGACCTCGCCATCGGCTGGGAAGGTGATGCTAACCGTGTTTTGGGACGAAAAAGGCCCTATACTGGACGACTACTTAGACAGGGGGACTACCATAAATAGTGTGAGGTACAGTGATTTGTTGGCGAATAAGCTCAAACCAGCAATTCGAAACAAACGCCGTGGTCTACTTTCAAAGAAAGTTTTGTTGTTGCAAGACAACGCCCGTCGGCACACGGCCCATAACACCATAGAAACTATCAACAGGTTGGGCTTTGAGACCCTGGAACACCCTCCCTGTGGCACTGGTTTCGCTCCCTCAGACTTTCATCTCTTTGGACCGCTCAAGGCTGCCACAGTTAGGGAGCAGGCCCTCTTACCATTGGAAGACCAAGCCCAATTGCCAGTAAACATAATTGAAAATTCTTTAATTCTTTATTTTATTACAATAGTATTGTCATTATTGTGAAGTAAATATGCTAGGATTTTTTAAGAAAACCTCATTGTAAGGCACTAGTCAATATGATTACCAAATACAAATGGCCATTATTATTTTAAAATGAAATGCAATTAATACATTTGCGTTTTTAAGAAAAGATACCGTATAAAAATAATACAATAAATTGTTGCTACTGCATCTAAATGCGTCCTTCATGAGGATAGTAACATTTGGTGTATCCATTGATGAAGAAAAGAAGCAAATAGAATGAGAGAACAAAATTTAAAGTTGCTTAGTAATTAATAGAGTAACCTAAACTTGCGGGCTCGCATAGGCGTCGGTATTACGGGTTAATATAAGAATACGAAAAATTCATGAATAAACTAAACCGGTAGAGAAGCAGGCATGTAGTGCCGACCTTGAATATAAATCATGTTAAACCGCGCTGAGAGAGATTTCGTGTTAGTACCGGTTGAGCTTTTGCAGAGATTAGTCGAACGGTCAAGGTTATGTACTTACGTGTCGCTTTTGAAAATATAGCTGGTGTTTTTTGTGTGTTGTAGTATTATACCAAGTACATAATTAGTGTATCGTTTCATATAGAACTAATATTTACATACTTAAGAAAACAATGCCTCGTAATAGATTTGCTACTAATGTACATAACTATGCGTCACTTTTTCCCCATTTAAAATATGACGGTAGTGCAGTTTTTTGCTTAATATGCAATGTTCGTTTGGCTGCATTGGACAGAACTGATTGCCAGAGGCATGTCAATGGTATTAAGCATATGAGAAATGCAAGAACTGAAATACCTTATACACTATTCCTCATACATTTATTAATTATGTTTAGCTTTTAAAACGTTTTGGCGACAATACGTTCCAAAGTACCCATTACCCTCACAAACACAATTACAGAATCATTTGCCGCGAATGAAAGAGATGCTAGAAAATGTGTGTAAACGTGATTTGTGTTGCAAAAAAAAATGGATTACCGTGGATGAGACGACCGATATAAAGAAAAACAGTATTGTGAATGTAATAGCTCGCGTTTTATCTAGCGAGAACACAGCATCTCGATATTTGTTAGCTTGTAAACGTGTCCAACAATGTACCGCGGAAAATATTCAAAAAGTGATAATGAACGCTTTGAAAAAATTTAAAATTGCCCAAGATCAAGTCGTGATGATTGTGACCGATAGTGCAGCAACGATGTTAAGTGTTGGGCGATCCTCAAAACATATATTTCCTAACTTAATACATATAACCTGCGTGCTGCATGCTTTGCATTTAGTTGGTGAAGTTGTTCGACAACATTACGGAAACGTTGATCGGATGATTGGAAGTACTAAAGCAGTGTTTCGTAAATCTCCTAAACGTTTAAAAGAATTTCCTAAATTTTGTCCAGGTATTCCAAAACCTCCTGAACCAATTTTAACGCGATGGGGTACTTGACTAACAGCAGCTTCTTACTATTTGATCCATTTTCAACAAATTTAATCAGTTATAATGCGATTTAATCGGAATGAATCCAAAGCAATTAGAGAAAGTCAAAGAGAATTTCAAATTCCTCGACTTTTAGAAGATTTAACAACAATATGTACCAATTATACAGTATTAGTAGATACCATCAGAAAACTACAATGTACTGAATTGTCATTGCAGGAATCATTAGACATAGTGGAGAGTGTAAAAAATAAATTACACACATTAAATGATACGCCAGGATTATGCGCTAGTCAAAAGTTGGCAGATGTTTTAAGGAAAAATCCCGATTTTAATACTTTAGAGGCCGTTTATAATAAGTGTAAGAATAGTGAACCTTTAAGTGATTTTGAAAAACAGTTTTTACATGCAAATGTAACTTCCTTAGATGTGGAGAGATCGTTTTCAATGTATAAGAATATTTTTTCTTGTCGACGCACAAGGTTTAAAGAAGTAACTGTGGAAACATATGCAATGATGCAAATTTACAGTAGTTCACATCCTGATGCCTCTAATTTGTTGAATAATTAGCAAGTAAGTTTATTTATGAATTTTTCGTATTCTTATATTAACCCGTAATACCGACGTCTATGCGAGTCCGCAAGTTTTGGTTACTCTAGTAATTGATACCTTCTCTACGCTAACAGGGTGAAGTTACAGCGTAGCACATCTGTTACAGGCAATTCTTAGTTGTGAAGAATCCTTCATAAGAACTTGCTCAATTTTAAATTTACCTAAAGTATTAACGTTTTTTATATTCTGTGGTATGCTATTGAATATTTTACTTTTACTTCTCCGAATTCGGGAGATTTTTGAAACTTTACGCATCTATGACGTGGAATTGGTAAATCGTCGGTTCGTCTAATGAATTGTTATAAAGAGTTATAAAAAACACAAATAAGTTTAACTCGCTCTGGCAAACTTTCAGCTTTGCCAAAGTTTTATTGGAAGATAGGATGACCGCCGGGCTTGAAATTTTTAATTTTTTTTGGGCGCTTTTTTATTATTTGATTTATTTATTTACTATAAAATTTAGTGGTGCAACTAAGTTTTAACTTTTTGAAGAAAAAATGAATGATACAAGTTTCATGTCGCCCGCAGTAATAGCCCTGAAGCTGTCCCATAAGACGAAACATCGGCTACGGCGCGGTTCCAACTCGGAAACCAAGAGTATAGTACTAATCTAAGTGTTCCTAACTCTTTAAATATTGTCATAAACTATGTCACTTTGAAAGTAAACTCGCTTTAAAGGGAAGCTTCTTTTCAACAGCCCGAGAATGGGTTGATTTGTATAAGTTAGGCTACCTTTCGCATTTCAGGAGTTCGCAGCTATATAAATAATTCCCAGCAGATCCTCCATCTTGTTGTAAAGTTAATACGGTGCCATCTGTCATTGAAACATTATCAATAAAGCTCAAAAATTGTCCAGCACAACGAAAATTTTGGGCATCAAGCTAATTTCCAATCAAGATTTCGAAATATGTAAAAGTGGGGATGTTAAATTTAAGAAAAGTGGCCATTACTTTTCTATCACTGCTATTCTAATCAAGATAATTCTTTAATCTAACTTTAACACATTCATTGCAGTTACAAAGTCCTGTAGGTAATCTTTCTCTGTTTCTCATACACTGTTAACTTTTCAGTTTTCCTTTTACAGTTCCTTGGTATTGTAGATCTTCTATAATATAAAAATGTTTTATATTTTTATTTTCATCTGATGTTTAGGTAAGATTGCAACCTGCGTAGTCTAGTAAAAGCAACAAAATATTAAATAATATAAACCAACCTTCCAAGACTCACTCACAATCTTGAAAGCTGTACAATCAGATCAATATATGCCGCATCTAGGACATTGAAGCCTTCGTACTTACCAGCGCGTTAACTGCTCCTGCTACATTTCATAAAATAACCGTATTATTAAGTAATTATCACACGGAATACTACGGTCGTGTGAGGGAAAAATCATACGGCATCAAGTTTTGTAATGAGACATCATAGATGGTACTATTAAATTTAATTAGATCGTGATAAATTGGGTACCTATGACTGTAAGTTGATTTTCCTCGCTCGAACATTACAAATATGTACTTATGACTGCTTCTGATGGCACCCTTCACATGTCTTCCTTGCCGTGCAAATGAGACAGCTGGTCTGAGATGACATGGTTCGTTGTTTAATTATTTTTAATCAATTTCATATGTCGACATAATTGATTCCACAATCGTTCTCGTATGTCTAGCATGCTATAGTATATAAGAATTGCATTAACGACTGTGCACGTTATTTTCGATCCACACGGTCAAATTTATTGTAAAGCTTGTTCACTACCGCTCAACTCTGATATCGGCAAACTCGTAGCTCCCTTTCTCACCCAAAACACGCTATATTGAGTGTAAAACTGGTCGACTGTAATGAATCAGGTGCAAATAAATGTCACGCTGCGTTGTTTAGGAAAAACCTGTGTACGGGGAACTAGCATATCGTGTAAGCATTGTAGGTGTTCCTTAGTTGGTTATGCCGTACTTTCGTACAGCGATTATTTAGGAGCACCTTCGTACAGTAGGGTTGATCGAATTCCAAGTAGAAAATATTGGCGTTTAAAAGTGTTTAAGGTTTCATGTTTATATACATATTGAGACATTTCAATGAAATATAAAATTAAAATTCTTCGTTGAAATCCTTTTCCCTTTCTCTCTAGGTCCTTTCTGATTAACACTAGAACCGCCGAGAATTCCTCATACCTCGCCGCGCCGCCCCGGTCAAATTGACCGGTGATTAAAACTCAATTTTGTTTGACTGTTTTTATTAATTAACATAATTTGTTTGCATAAAAGTGTATATTTGTTCAAAAAATAAAAAAATAACTTCTAACTTAACTTTGGTATTTTAAATATCGTTACCATTTTTGCAATAAGTTACTTTAAATCCACATTTTCCACATATGTTCTTGTTACAGTTCTTACATCTATCGTAAGTCATATTTTCACATTTCTTTTCTTGACATGTACGTCTTTTGCGAGATTACTTGTTCGTCTTTGATCCAGCCTGTAAGCTCTTGCATTCTTAATTTGATGTTCCCTCCTGAGGGTTTTCTTCGTTGTTATTGGATTGTTGCGGGAGTTCTGCCAATTGCAGAATGAAGTCGCGACATTTTATTTTTTTACCAGTGGTGTCTTTGTATACAGCAAACGCATTGATTGCAGCAAGATCCAATATATTATAAAAAACATGGACTGGTCATCTTCTTGAGAGTGCCTTCACGCTGTATTTTCGGGCCATTTAATCTATTACGTCAACGCCATATTTTATGCTACAGTATAAAACTGTTACGTACTTAGAAGGAGAACGTGTTTGTTTATTTTGGCTTGATACACTGTCAAAGTGCAAACATTTTCTTTACTTGTGAATAAAACAGTTTCATATAAAGAACCTTTGTTTTTTTGATTACTTCGGGAATTTCTTTTCTCGACCTGTTCACAGTTCCAACAATTGTGGTGTTTAGTTTTGCTTACTTCTTTACAAGTTTCAAACTGGTAAAAAAAATTGTCCGTTGTCACATTTCTTCCTTTCTTAGTGTAACGCTCTGATAATTTTAGAATGACATACTCACCAAGTGGTTGACCTATTGGTCTCGAATCATCTTTTCCTAAATATGGGAAGGCATTCAACACATATTTAGCTTCAGTGTCAACAGCAAGCCAAAATCTAATGCCAAACTTATCCGGTTCATTGGACATATATTGCGTAAATCGACGTCTTGCTTTTGTAGGAGAAAGTTGTTCGTCTATTGTAATGTTTTCTCCGGGCACATAACAAATTTTGCAATTGTAACCAAAGTTTTGTCATATTTCAGAAACTAAAGCAAACTTGTCATATTCCAATCTTTCTTTCCTTGTAGACTTGAGATCGAATCTGAGATATCGCATGATTTCTCTAAATTTGTTTCTAAACATCGTTTGACTAAAAAACGATATTCCTCACTTTTTAGACCCCAAGGAATCTAATTTTAAGTGACTGGAACCCTGAGCACCACGTGCGTATAGAATGGCAATAAAGGATTCTAGGTCTCCTAAAGATAATTGCCAGTCTTGACTGTCTAGTTGTCCTTCAGCCTCGGTGCATTGTTTCATGTGTCTCAGCGTCGAGTCATCGATAAATAATCTCCAGAAACTACTCACATTTTCTGTAGTTATTTTTTGTTTTGCACAGCCTGTTGACCCTGGATTGTCCCTGAATATATTGGGTTGGGTTTTTCTGCCTGCAGTAGGCTGATTCGCAGAAATTACTTGCCATTGGGCATTGTCTTTTGATTTGCAAACTGCACCAGGATTGAAGGAAAATCCTTTTTCCGTTGGTTTTTTTTTGCTAGCGATTAGAACGAACAGACGTTTTCACTTCTTGCTTATCACTGGAAAGTGATAGTCACTGCAACCGTTACATCACAGACTGTCTCATTGTCAGATTCATCACCATATGAATTTCGTTTTTATTGTCCGTACTAACTGATTTAGAACTATTCTCGGAATTTCCTGGTGAAAGATTTTCCAGTTCGTCTAAATGCGGTAAAGCTTGTGCAGCCGAGAGGCCTCTATTGGACCACATACTGTTCAGTCTAACTAAACAGAACGAATGCACTTTCAGAGTACTACCGATCTTTTTATATGTTCACAATAGTGCAGGTTGAAACTTGCAAAATATTTTGTACGCATGCGCCAAATTAAGTCTGCGAATGTGCTAAAGAGAGCAGGAGTAAAAACAGGTTCTTTGTCGATGGCAAGGCTGAACATGTTGAAACAAGTACGAACAGGTACTAACAAATAGGAACAGGCTCTGATCGGTTGATGCAGTTATATGCCTTGTTTTATATGTAATAAATGTTTGAAATTATATGTATATGTATTTGCATGCGGTACATGCCAAAATGTTTAGTTCTTTCAAATGTTGCAACCAAGAAAAAAAATTAACAAATAAAGTTTGTCAAAACATATTTTTAACGTACCGGTCAATTTGACCGGGGCGGCCGTTTAAAGTAAAATTTCCTAGAACACCGCTTAGAGTTCTACAAAATATTTCAAATTTTGTGAGAGCATTACCAAACTAAATTTAGGAAAAGTCACATGATTTCAAGATCATATCAAAATTAATTCCGTTGGAAAAAAAGCTTTAAAATTGACCGGTGCGGCGATTCTAGTGTTAATTCTCTGATGTTACATCCCATTGAACTCCTTTTTCTCTCTCCTTTATCGTTAGTAAGCAGCATTGCTCCCTTGCCGTCGAATTAGGTGTTCCTCCCGGATGACATCTAGGGCTTTCTTAGGACCAACGGGGCTCCATCTGCTAGATATTATCCCCTCTGTTTGCTATTCGTACAATATAACGACGAGGTGGTGGTCGGTCTTCAGGGATTTCGATGACTCTAGCCAACAACGGGTTATCGGATAGACTGGCACATCACCACGTTTTCCCAGCCATATCTCGCGAGTGTTCCGATAGAGCACAAAATAACATCTTTACGGCACAAATCAGCACAAAACGTGGATATTTTAAAATTCAAAGAAAATTAAAGTACGAGAGCCTTCACGGATCACTTCACTAGGCCGCCAGCGGGATAGTAGTATATTTAAGATTATGGGAAATTCTTCCGCATGAGTGCTGCATAACTTGCAATATAATCTGCCCAGCATTCTTAAACTGTCCTAAAAATTAATTAAATAACAGTGTAACAAGTATTTGCCACATTATTAAACGTTAGTTATTAAAACCAATGAGCAATATGGAATGGAGCAGCAAGCCAAGCATATCATATCGTTAAAATTCTACAATTTATTCATTCGTACAATGGCTGTAAAACAGAAATCCGTAGGGAATCAATGTGATGCGTACACTTTCTTAAATTTGGAGGTTATGGAACTTTTTATGAGCATTAAGTATACATTCAATACATAATCTACTTAAAATTTCAATTAAAACTGTATCAAATAAAGCTATCATTTAAGACAAGACATGTCATATAATCTGTACAAAATAACAGCCTGTAATCTGAAATCATATGCCATAAAAAGTATCAGAAATAGCTTCCATCGATTACATACGGCTATAATTAATTGAATGCGTACACACAAATTATAATAATTTAAAGATGCGCGTATGGGGTTCGTGGTTCGATTCCGTGGAAACGTTTAACAGAATCCGACAACCAGACCAGCGTCAGGGCAGCAAAAAATATATATAAACTACAAAAACTCATTACAACAATACGGCCGAGACAATCGATTGAATGCGCGCAAAAAAATAATTGACTTATTATCTTGCGTAACGTTAATTATAGGTAGTATTATACTTAAACAATGGCCAATTAAAAAGAAGAATTTAACTATCTCTCATTTCAAGTCAGTGCGTCATTTGTTGTTCTTTTATGATACGTTCGTTGTTCTTCGAGGATGAAAAACGCAGACATACCTACACTTGCTTAAATACATTGCAGTTATACCAAAGAAATGGTCCTTGGACGAAGAATATGAGTTCCATAAATGCTCTTCTTTAACAGAAGTAAATTGTTTCGTTAACAGTAGTGCAACGCCTATGATCTATAGTAAAATTATTAATGTTTACCAGTCATCATAACTATTTTACAATTCCATTTAGTTTATGAGCAGTTTAACGAAACTGGTAATATGTTGTATAATGTCCACATTATGCATTGCCTCTCTAAATTGCGAAAATGTTTAAGCGCCTTTCAGTATGTTCTTATATTTTAGCTGCTGAGAAATTTTAATATGTGATACTCTAAACTCTAAATAGGTCTATTTATTTTATACTAAACTCTAATCAATATTTGTCTGCTTATTTTCGATCTTTATTATCTGTTTGTAAACTTGTCTGCATAGCTTCGTGTTAAATATATTAAAGAACGACACATTTTTGTGATAGGGAAATGTTTACCAAAAAAATTCTACAACAGTTTCTCTATCAGATTCTGGAAAAACATACTCGGTGTTCCATTAAAAAAAAATAAATGCTATGAACCAAATACGGCAACGATTTCGATGGCCATCTTGTAGACGCTAGTTGATGTAAAAAAAAAATGTTTCTATATGTTGTCCAAACATCCAAAGAATACTCAACCGAATAAAATTCGAATCACCGCTCTAGCGTGAAAGGTATCGCTATTGCCCGTTAAAGAAACAACGGAGTTTTGCAAAAATCTCGAATTTTCTTAAAAAATTGAGATAGATGGGCATAGGAAATATTGAAGAAAGTTGAAACGCAGCGGGGTATTTCATTCGCCGGAAAGGCGCGTTTCTGGAGTAATTTCACAGAATATTGATGGGTCGTAGGTCCCCAAATTCCTCAAGGTGTCGCTTCTTAGGAAGAGGAATAACACGGGCTTTTTCCAGAGGCTAGGGAAGAAGCTATTAGAAATACATTGATTAAAAATATGACTCGGTAGAATGTGAGGACAACACAGCTTAATTTGATCAACGCTGATCCCATCACATCCTATAGATTTAGAAATGCTCCGAATGGCCAAGAATATGTTTTCTTCAGACACAGCATGAAAGTTAAACCAGGGTTGTAGTAAATCAATAGTCGTTTCAGGATTATTATAGAAGTTAACAATATCGGGACTCGGATCGAGAACTACTGAACATAAAGAGGAGAAAAAATTATTACTGGAATCTGCATTAGAAAGATGAGATGGTAGAGACAAGTCTTTTTTATTAGAAAGGATTATATTAAGATCACGTAAATCTTTCCATACGGTTGCGTTATTCAAAAAAAATTACTATATATTGTCATATACTAGATATGACAATATTTCGAAATAGATAAGTTCTCTTTGGCTGGCCTATTTATGCGGAATATTTGGATTGCTCTTTCTTAATTTGCGACAAAGTATGGTACATATGTGTAAGATGGCATATTTACAATATGCGTTTATGGATAAAATATAGTTGTAGTATGTTTCAATAGAAATATATATTTAAGAACTAAATTTATTTCTACTTGTCTACCTGAAAACACCCCTACATGTTTACACCTAAAAACATCATATTTACACTAGAGATGTATAATATACACTGTAAAGTGTACATTTTACACCCAGTGCAACACTCTAATACGACAATTCAGAGACAATTAACATTGATGTGTGTTAAAATATATGCTCACTTTTTGAGAAAATTTAACATCCATGAGAAATACTTTTACCATTTTTTACATGTGAAAATGGTCGGCAAAACTACATTCGTGAGATATGATGCTTTTAATTGTAGTAGGTCGTGCTATATTTTGTTACTTATTTTGACAGATCGGTTGTGTTAGTTTGATTGAACTCCGCATTTAAGCAAACATGGTTAATTTCATTATTTTATTATTTTTACAAATGAAGAATACAGCGGTAGGGCATCAGTGAGGGAATACCGCCACCGATATCCTAATCGAAGGATACCTGATAGTAGAGTATTCAGGAGAGTTTTCGCACATCTTAGAGCAACGGAATCATTTCCAAACGTTAAAGTAACACGTCCATTAGCAGCTGACCATGAATTAATACTGGATACTGTTGAAAGAGCCCCATCAACTAGTGTCCGCAGAATATCAGTTCGCACTGGTGCTAGTCGAATGACTGTATGGAGAACGATGCATAACTTTGATTTGTACCCGTTCCATCTGTAACCTGTCCAAGCTTTGCTGCTCACTGATCCACGCTCTCGTATGCAGTTCTGTAATTGGCTCAACGCACATCGTAATCTAGCTAATAAAATGTTGTTCACCGATGAGTGTACATTTACTCGAGACGGCGTCAATAATTTGAAGAATTCCCATTCTTGGCAGCTTGAAAATCCACATGCAACTTACGAACGGAATTTCCAACACCGTATTTCAGTTAGTGTTTGGTGCGGTTTGTTAGGGGATCAATTAGTTGGCCCTTTCGTGTTTGACGGTCGTTTGACATCTCCAATTCTTACGAGAAGAACTGCCAGTGTTGTTGGAGGATATTCCGCTTCAAATAAGACAACAGATGTGGGTACAACATGACGGTGCTCCGCCGCACTATGGTAGAAATGTTGGTGAGTATTTAAATACCACTTTTCCTGGACGTTGGATTGGACGGGGTGGCCCAGTTCCTCGGCCACCCCGCTCACCCGACTTAAATCTCTTGGATTATTACTTATGAGGACACATGAACACGTTGGTATATGCGGAGGAATCACGTACTAGGGATGAACTGCTTCGTAAAATTATTGCAGTTGCTACTGACATAAGAAATAACCGTCATGTTATTCGGAGAGCCATCAATGATATTTATGAACGGTGTAGACTGTGCTTGCAGTACGAAGGTGGACATTTTGAATAATTCTTGTGAACGATTCGTGTCATGTTTATTTTTATTTTTTTTTTTGTTAAATAAAAGAGATTTTCCAACGATGTTTTGGTTCTTGCTTCTTTAACACTACTACAATTAAAAGCATCATATCTCGATAAGGATGCATTTGCGGACCGTGTTCATATAGACATTTTCGACTCGAATTTACCTGTGGAATACGTCGTACCTTACGTCACGGGACACCCTGTATATTCCACTAACACATAAATTGGTCACTTCATAACGAAGTGCGTGTTTGTACTCGCGAATATTAAAAATATCCTGTAATTGTTATATTACTATTCGAAAACAAATGTGTGTGACATACAGTTTGTTCATAAAGAATGGAATAAATTTATTATTTGTCAAATCAAATTTATGTTAGAAAAAACCGTACATGGCTCAAATTTTGTTATTTGGGCATATTATCATTCACTACATTTTTATATTTTAGTCCAGTCGTAGAGCTGTGGAGGCTAATGGTTCTCTAATAAGATGTATTTGTTATAAGTTCGAACGCGGTACTCTAGTCTGCAAAGACAATAAAACTTAATATCATAGCTAGCCGTGATGGGTTATCCGCATTCTTGGTGCGTAATTTTTTTACAAGATGCAGCATATCAGTGAACCACTGTGGAAACATCAACAAGTAAATGTTCTCTGTAGTAATCTTAATAAGACGTTTGATGCTAACGATCACGCTTTGATAATAACCAAATTAGCTGCTATGGGCTTCTCCGCCAGTGTAACAATACTAATAGACTCTCACTTTTTTGGGTCTTACCATTTTTAATCCTCTTTTATTCAACAGATACTTGGTTGACTTTATTCAGAAGCTTCTTTATGGTATTTTGGCGTATGAGAATGATCATCAAATTTACAAGAAAATTACTTCTCTACGAAATTGTTTACTTCTACAAAGCAGTCCCGATATTAAGTGGTGCATGTAACATAGGATTGATTTCAATCTGCCTATGTAAGACTATTGCTTCCTGTCTATCACACAGGTATTCCTAGACATAATGTAATGAAGCATCTCCGTGTTTTATTTTGTACAAGTTTGTCATTTATTGATCGCATAATTTTTATTCGAAATTCTCCTTTCGAATCCGTAGGGTTTTCCTTATGGTCACATAGATGCTTCAATAATCTTGTGACATTAAAAGCGTTACATTGCTCACATGTTCTAAATAAGCTGGAGTTGGCGTTATTGATTTGGTAGGTCCATGTTGCCATCATCTGGAAGTCAATTACTAATAATGATGCTCCAATGTTTCTCATTGAAATTAATTTTATCGTACGCCACTGTGTTGCTAGATTAATTAAAACTAAAGGGACAACAAATATTTTAACCAAAGCACTTTTACCATATAAAACAAAAAATGCTAGCAAGCAATAAGCTAATATATTCACTTAAGTTTTTCTGTGCGCTGTTTATTAGATCACATCCTCCTCTCTATAGCTTTTATCTTTCAATACAGTTCTAGTGCTTTGAATTATGTGAATTAAAAGGGCATCATTACTACTGTTAGTAGGTAAGCTATGTATGAACGGGCTCACTTTAATCGTGGTTTTAATCGAAGTTTGATTAGTAGCTCGCGCTTTTAATCCGCGGGTAATTTCGCGGAATCGAAGTTTGATTTGCGGCTCGCGCTTTTAATCCGCGGACGGCTTTGGAACGGCTACTAAACAGCTTCTGAATGGCTCCTGAACAGCTTTTGAACGGCTTTTGAACGGCTTCTGAACAGCTTTTGAACAGCTCCTGAACGGCTTTTAAACGGCTCCTGAACGGGTATCCGTTCAATGACTATATCTCTTGGCACTAGGTGGCGCTAGGAATTTATTTCCGGGTACAATACATCGTATCAAAGCTATTGTTTGTGAAGGTGACTCATGTTTCAAATGTGTTTGGGGGTCAGATAGGTAGTAGTAGGTAGGGGGTCACCTGAGCGTAGGGATCGTAAACAGATAATGAAGATCACACGCTGCCCCGTACCCGCATAGCCTACATACTATCCAAAGGAGCCGGTTCCTGGAATTCGCTGCCTATTTTCGGTTTTTTCCCCACGCTCAGGTGACCCCCTACCTACTACTACCTATCTGACCCCCAAACATATTTGAACATGAGTCACCTTCAGAAACAATAGCTTCCATACGATGTATCACACCCGGAACTAAATTCCTAGCGCCACCTAGTGCCAAGAGATATAGTCACTGAACGGATACCCGTTCAGGAGCCGTTTAAAAGCTGTTCAGAAGCTGTTCAAAAGCCGTTCAGAAGCCGTTCAAAAGCTGTTCAGAAGCTGTTTAATAGCCGTTCAAAAGCCATCCGCGGATTAAAAGCGCGAGCCGCTAATCAAACTTCGATTCCGCGAAATTACCTGCGGATTAAAAGCGCCAGCCGCTAATCAAACTTCGATTCCGTGAAATTACCCGCGGATTAAAAGCTCGAACTGCTAATCAAACTTCGATTCCGTGAAATTACCCGCGGATTAAAAACGCGAGCTGCTAATCAAACTTCGATTAAAGTGAGCCCGTACTGTTATTTATTTTTTGTCGTTACAGTTTTTTCTATGACGTTATAAATATATTTCTTACATCGCACACCATGTATATTTTTGGATTTGACACGAACAGCTGATTTGCGGTCTAAACCTGATAGATGCATAGATGCGGCTGTCTTAATTTCTCTAACTTTCAATACTAAAGGATTTCCCTCTTAACTCTTAAGAGTGTAATCTGAAAACCTTCAAAGCTCAACATGAAGATGAACTCGTCAAAAGTATTCTGGTAATATAATTGTGAATGCGTTAAAAGATACTTTTGAAAATTGAATGAAACACCAAGACAACCCGCCTCACACCTCAGTGGTCACTATGGCAAAAATTCATAAATTGGGGTTCGAGTTGATAGACTACCCACCTTATTCACCAGACCTGGACTCCAGCAATTCTTTTTTGTGCTCGGATGAAAGAGATTTTTATCGAATGAGGACCATTTTGTACGTATTAAAGAGATGGGAACGCCGCCGCGAGAAGTGTGCAGACTTACAAGGAGACTATGTTGAGAAATAAAACTGAATTTGGTAAAAAGAATAGTTGTTTCTGTGTTAGGCTGGAAGATTTTCAGTATACCCTCGTATTGCTGATAAGGAATTGACCACAAGCCGAGGCATTACTATTACTATCACGCTAATGTAGGTGTTATCGCTATATAATTATGGTCCATGAATATTAATCGGAAACTGATTATGTTATTACGTTATTCCCTAAAACTATCCTGTGAAAACTTCAATACATCTATTCACCAGAAAGACCCTCATTTGCAATCGGGTGTTTCACGGGTGGAACAGTTTGGCTAATGAGATAGTGTCCGCGTCAACATTAAATACCTTTAATAACTTGTACGACACGTACAGAAAATTATTTTAGTGCAATGTTTGTGCCTCGTCTAGACTTCCGAACTTCGACAGTTTCCTTTGTTTCTTGGTACATCTATTACTGTATACATCCGAACGTTCTACTTACTTTGTATAACTCTGTGTACTCTTTGTATGTTTTGTCTTTATATTCCGTATGAACAATACAGGTTTATCCTCTGCTTGTAACCTGTATAGTAATAATAACAATAATAATAATATTATTCACATGTCAACACAATTTACTAATTTTAAAAATTTGAGGTCACGTCACTAATTTCGTCCAGCCCAATACAAAAGCTATACCAAGAATTAAGTAAACAATTGAATTCTTGTTAGATAAAAGAAGAATATGAAAAAGGATACTTTTTATTTCAAAAATTACATATGGTGTGAGTATTTTATGATGAAACACAACAAAGACCAGCCAAATAAAATCAATGCAACTAATTCTGCATTGCTAAATAATGTTATTGAATAAAATATTACTTTAAACAATAACCACACGCTACCTTCCACTTTACCACGAAAATGCAACTCACCATTTATCCAATTATTTTAAATCACGCAATCTACCAGTGGAAGTAATTATATTACATGTAACAATTTCCTTTTTATTAAAACAAAGCATGTGAAATAATGAAAGTTAAAGTTCATGATTATGCACCTAGAATGCAGAAAATTTGCGAAACTGACGTTTTTTTTCATTAATCTTTAACTGAACACGTTTCGTTGATTAAAGTTCTTTAATGACTGCTTTGTCTATCTTATATGCCACTTTAATAAAGACATTATGCTTGCGACCAGAGCATTTAGTTTACTGCAGAACATTGAATTTGAATATATAATTATAAAATAGGGCAAACTCATTCATTTAGTTGTGTAATAAATAATAATACCGTTGCAAATTATATGCAAATAACTATCAGCTACAACTACCAAATAAGGAATATAGAAAAAATATATGATATTGTAGTGCTATAAGTCGTGGTTTGACACATTTTGTGAAATGTAGGACATTCACATATGTATGGATTGATGTTGAATATTACTCACGTTATTCGGAGTTAATTTATTACAAATAAAAGCACTTACGTAACACTTCCTTTGACTAATCCTGAATTTGTATTTTATGCTTAGTTATGATACCCAATAGTCTTTTAAAAGGTGTTGATCTCAAATTTACGTTGAATTTTTCAAGCTGCATAATTGCTTTAACTGAAATTTATAACATGGCACAATTTTGGTTCCCGTGTCCATGGAGCAACAGAAAATAGGTATTCAAGCTTGTGGCAACCTTGTTCATGACAGCAACATAACATGATGACAGTGTACTGCCCGCGAGATCAACAAGAGGAATATGACACATCTTCAGCAGACTAGAGACATCAGTCTGGAAATATGGTCCGAAAATCAAAAAATAGATGATGAAACACATGGAAATGCGTGACGATTAAAACAGGAGAACCCACATACAAGTGAAAAGGAGAGAGTATTATTTTGAGAAAGTGGAGGTTCTTGAATACTTGCGAAGCAGAGGTCCTAGCGCTCTACAAAGCATTTTGAAAGCGAAGAATATCTCCACAAATACGTGACGCTTTATAAGACGTAGATTCTAATCAAGAATGAGGAGAACAAACTGGAGGTATGAAAGCGTAAGATCTTGCCGAGAGCCTACGGCGGTGTTATGAATGAGATAGGTGAATGGAAAAGAAGAACCAAATAAGATCTTGGGGATGCAAAATCCCAGCTTTCTTCAAGCAGCGAAGAGACAGCTGACTGGCACATGTTGCAAGGATGTCAGAAGGCAGGATGGTAATAGGTATCCTTTATGGTGGTGGCAATGGACGTCGGAAGAGAGGGAGGCTCTAGAGGAAGTGGCTTGAAGTAGTCAAGGACGATCTGAGAAAAGTAGGAAAAATGGAAGGAGAGTGTTGTGGATAGACAATTGCTCGAAACTGAAGCCATGGACTGCTGGGGCCTTGCGCGCTACATACATATATGACATACTACATTAACTACGTAAAATTGAATAAAGTAAACTAAATTAAAAAATCATTTTGATCCTAAAATTATAATGAGGAGCCAAAAATTCATATATACCCATTGAAAACTAAATTAAAATTTCCAACCAGATATTACACCTCCAGTTTTTCAAGGTACACAACCATTACCAATAAGGATCCCAAAAATAAACAGGTTGTGCCTAAATTTTCACTCCGCACACTTGTTTTGCAGTTAGTTTTAACTTACTCTATAATATAGATTATAACAGATAGCAGTAATATTATGCAAAAAATATTTATTAATTGCTTTCTTTTTTATATCAATTTGTATATTTTTACAACACCTGGTGGTTAACACAAGCCGATCTCCTGAATTAGCAGCATGTTGCGAATTTCTTTTCAAGGTAGCATTTACCAAGGGACCATTTTATTCCCTAAACGGAAGAAAAACTATTTTTGAGTTATATTTAAATGAACAATTATAGTTTCGTGATAACAAATTATTCATTGCATTCCGAAACTTACTTTTTAGTGCATCTTGCCCATAATATTCATCATTCAGAATAAGCTTTACAAACATATTTAGCATATTTAGAGCAAAAGACACCTTTTTATCAGTAGTTCTATGAAACAATATACATCTCTACCGCTTCCTGGCAATGCTAATTACCCTTCCAGTTGGAAGACTGAACTAATTAATGCTTTTAAATTTGTTGAAAGCTATAACGATTATCGCATACCATTACCAGAGGCCATCTTCTGCATTTTCGTCCACATTTATACAAGGCACATTTCTGATAAAGAGCATTTACAGAGCTTGCCGGTTTGCTGATCAACGTAGTTACCATGATGCATTGATAACATGAACACAAATTACCTAAGAAGTTATATTTAAGTTTTTGTAAAACCAAATTTATTGCATTTCACTTCCTTTTTTGGAAACTCACTCAAAGGGAATTTTACGTTTTTGCTTTCTCATTGTACCTACGTTGGTAAGACCAATGCTTCTTAGTTCGTTGTCTAGTTCTACAGAAGTGAACCAAAATCCGCAGTTACGTATTCATTGCTGTGAGTAGTTAGACTATTCAGTGTCAACACACGCTTAATTTTGAAGGATTTTGAGCAGTTGATTTTCTTGCAAATCATTAATTAGATAATGCGTTTTGGGTCAACACAGACACATGATTTTTAGTCTCTATTTTTCAGGTTTATTTTGACGATATACATTCTAATTATCTATAAATTTATCAAATAACTCTCAACTAGATAAAGCCGCTAATCTAACTTTTCCTTGCTTTCTCTGTTCTCTTGTTTTGCGGTTGTCAAAAGTTATGGCTGAAAGAAGAAAAAGTAATCGTAATCCTAGATACTGTAGCTCTAAATATTAGTCTTCCTGTTAACTCTTTTGCAAAAAGGAAGTGCGCGTCTTCATGATTGAAGTTAGTTCCTCCTGTGAAATAAATTAATCGATGAAATGCTTTTGGTTCTTCTAGGGTTACATGATCAAGAAATGTTTGCTCGTAATTAGCACTCATTTCAGATATTTGTGAATTCGTATACTCTACTATGCTCTCTAACATGCCGTTCGTTATCAGTAAAGGCGATGTTTCTGGAGGTGAAGTGGATTTGCGTTGCCGAAAAGGTCCAACTACATCGGGAAAATGAACTATTCCGATATATTGGACTTCCTAGTTCGAAAACTATTGGGAGCATTTTTGGACCATTTAAACCTATTTTTTCCATATTTAATCGATAGTAATTCACAGAATTGTTATTACTATCGTCCTCTGAATCCTCAGACTCAGAAATTGTGGTGTCCGTATCGTAACTACTGTGTTCATTATGACAATCACTGATGGCAAAATCCCGTCCCCGTCCCGTCCCAAGATACATCCCTTCTTTCCCTTTGATCTACCATATCAGTTCTATTTCGTCTAGGTAGGCCATAACCTTTTCAGCAGTCATAATGCGTTCATCAATCCTAATAGTTTCATTTGCCATTGTATAGCCACACAGTTATTTCGTCAATAAACAAAAGAGTACCGTCCACTATGAATTCGCAAACGAATACTTAAGACAATGCTAAACAAACTAAAGTGATCCCATTACTTCGTCAAGTATTCCTCAGGAAGTGATGTAGTGTTCCTGTACTAATTAGAAATTTACATTTCATTTCTTCCTAGTCTATGATTGATGTTAGGAAGCAAAATCAATAGTTCTTAAATTGTTATATTGTGAGATCTCACTTCTTTATTTCGTTTATTAATTAATGAGAGATGCTACCTATTGTCCGTGCAATACAAGTAGATATACGTTATAAGAAAATTCATGATTGACATCATTGACCATGGGATTCTATTAAAAAATTTGTCAGCATTTGGATTAATCTCTTCACTGATAAAACTTTTGCAGTCCTACTTAATGAACAGATCACATTATGTCTTTTATAATGGATATAAATCTTTTGAGTTTCGTCCATCATCTGGTGTACCTGAAGGGTCGCATCTGGGGCCACTTCTGTTTGTGCTCTTTGTTAACGACCTATTAATATCTCTATCCTGTCCTGTATTGGCTTATGCCAATGACATGAAGATCTATCTACCAATTAGATCTTGGAACGATGTCTTACATCTACAATATAATCTGGTTGTAATTACCAAGTGGTGTTCAACCTTTAAACTAAAGTTAAATGTTAATAAGTGTTTGTTCGTCTCTTACACCAGAAATGTTAACTACATTGATACGATATACTCGATACATAATTCCGCTCTTAAAAGGACTAATTCTGTGAGAGACTTGGGTGTACTGTTTGATTCTCGGCTGAGTTTTTCTCCTCATACCATGCAATTATGTGTCTCTGCTTCTAAAACCTTAGGTTTCGTTCTACGTACTTGTAAATTATTCAATTCCATGTCTTTGTTGAAAACTGTATACTTTAGCTTTGTTGTTAGCAAACTGGAATATGCATCAGCTGTCTGGTCACCGCATTATGTATATCTTCAGCTAGCCATCGAAAAGATACAACGGCGCTTCTTGAAGTATGTGTCTTTTAAAAGTGATGGTGTTTATCTGGAACGCGGCACAGATTACGATTCGCTCCTGGAAAGACATGAATTGGAGTCACTTAAACACCGCCGTGATGTTGCAGGAGCTAAGTTTATCTGGAAGGTCGTGCATGGTTATGTTAATTCTCCTAATTTACTTTCCTCTATTAATTTCCTTGTGCCTCGCATTTCCTCCCGTTCTCCTTCTACCCTTTCATTGCCTTTTCCTCACCAATCTATTCCAGAGTTCCCCAATGTGCCGTAATGCGGAAATATTTTACAATGACATTTTTTTTAATTTAATTCATAATTTAGTTTGTTTTTTTTTCTCTCTTGTTTTCTTTCATTTCATTTATAGTGTATGTATTTAAATTTAGTTGTCCTGTAATTGGGTATACCGTTGGACAAATAAATGGTATTATTATTATTATTATTATTATTATGATTATAAACTCTAAACAAGAAACAGCATTCTTGAGCGATCGTGAATTTAGCACCGTGTCTTCCTAGTTAAAATTTTGGTGCGAATCAATTCCAAAGAATTCTACAGTCTTAGCTTGCCATAGATTATTTCTGTAGTATCTCATTTCCAGAGAACTAACAGTCAATAGATTCTATGAGCTTCTCATTTCAGTAGTTCTGAATAAAATTTGGTGAACTAATAGATGCTGTGAACACCGTCATAACTTTGATACAGGTGCAATGCATCGTTAATGAAAAGCTAATAGAAAACTCAAGCAAGCTAACGCAAAGTGGTGTCAGTACAAATGTGTGGTCTTGTATAAAGGTTCTTCGGTTTACTTTCATCACGTAACTGTTATTTGTACTGAATATCGAAAAATGTTTATAAAGGACTTAGAAAGTAATTTACTCAGGTTAATATGCACCTTAATAAAGGTATAAGTACTTATTAGATTTCGATTATACATAGGGATTCAGTAATGACGTTCACCAATTCAATCTAAATATTATATTTAGACTCGTTTTATTCCTGCTGTGATAGTTATAGTAGAAAGGAAACCAATCGTATATGAATAGTTACTCTTCGACAAAGAAGGTATTTGCATTATTCTAACATATGCATTAACGTAACTTCAATAAATATGTAATATTTAAGTAAATTATATAATTACATCTCTAGGATAGTAAAGGCATCACATATGTCGATTACAGATAAGATACGCGCAGCTGATTAAACAAGCTCCTGTATACATAGGTAATATGCCAATGAATATTATTTCCTGTGCATATTAGTTTCATGAGAAACACAAGCGAGCTATGTTCACATGCTTCACCAATCAGAAATTGTTCTTAAATCGGAAAAAAAATCGCAGAAACGCAGACTCTTCCCGGGCCACGCCGACTTTATAGTAGACGGACGACAAAATCTCGTGGAAACCTATATAACAAAGATGAAGCAGGAAATGATCAATATTACTCGTCCGTAAAATTCAAATGCGATATACAACGAAGGTAACAAAAGGTTGTAGACTTACGTACAGCGAACAGAAAAAGGAGAAGACGACTATAAAATTAGATGCGGAGCAACTTTCTACCTGTTCAGCAATATCTATTAACAAATAGTGAGTGAAGTATAAAATGAATAATTATGGCACCGCCTCTACACGTCTCAAGCTAGGCTACTGTATCTGAATCGTAATTTGTAAACGTATTATTAGGCCGCGGGCTTGCATACATTTCAGTTTATTATTGTGCTTAATGTTCGTCTTAGGCTGTTAAGACAATCGTGAGAGGAAAAAGGGGACAAAACGGATAGTAGCGCGCGTTTCGCAAAAACGAACAAAATCGTGATCATTGAAAATACAATGTTATTATTGTTTTTGCTCCTTTTTTCGCCGCGTTGTTGCTTTTCTTGGTTTGCCGCTGTCGTAACGATAGCTATTTGCATGCCAATGGCGACTCCACTATAAGCTGCATTAATATTAATTGGAATGGCTAAGGTAAGGATACAAGGCTTGTTCATCATACATTGATTACAATTTCACACTAAAATATACGTCAGTATCTATATGACCTTATTCGTTTGCAGCTTTCACTTTTCTTTCTGAACCTCTAGTCTCTTTGTCAAATGCATTTGCAGTATGTGGTAGTGTCACTGGGAGACTGAATATTTCGTTCCTTTCATTTTATCATCTACACAATAATTATTGTTGTTGCAGTAGTAGTAGTACATCATTAGTCATTAAGTAACACTCTAAAATAGAAAATTGATAATAAGAACACCCAAGTGGTAGTCAAGATTAATATACAAAATGACAAAATTTAACTGGAAGTTCTCCTAAAGCGTACGTTATAAGCATGCTTTACATATGTTTTTGTTTTTATTAAACTTTTCTGATACTTTGATTCAATCACTAGACAAACTTATTGTTAGTACAGAACACGTTACGTATTCACATAAGATACAAACTTGTTCGTGTGTAAATCTTCACGTTCTTTAGAAGTAAAATTTACAAAGGTAAGAGTGAGGAATCAAACAATTACCAGCTATATTGGGGAATTCATACCGGACTGCTGATTTTAGGAGAACAGTTTATATGCTGATTAATTTTCGACCCTCACCATGAGGATCTCGCTTATTATTAGAGATGGAGGTTAGATTTAAATTTGGCAATATTGCCAAATTTTGTATTTGTTATGAGCCCGAGGAGAAAATGGACCTGTGACAAATGACGGTCGAGAAAAAAAAAACGGAAAAAGCTCATTTTCTTCTTTTGCTTCTAGCACCTTTATTTGGCATTGCAGAGAAAAACTAAAAGCAATGGTGTACTCAACATCTTTACATGAAGTTTCAGTTCCTTCTGGCCATCATCAACTTTTATGTTTCTTATCGGCGCCATATTAGATTTTGACTGCGTCAGAAAGAGTTTTTTCCTGATTTTGTAGTGGAATTCAATAAATCCCATCAATCAGCAAAACCGGTGCAGGTCATTGCATTGATACTCGCGTATACATCCGGTGCTGATTATGCGTCTTGTACCTCGCAACAATAGATACATACAATAGTATGTTTTAGACGTAGAATAAAATACAATATAATAAATATTTATTAATTAGAACTACAGAGTTTGATTTTACAATGTCGAAGTATCTATCCACAACCAACATTACATAAAGTGATTACATAAACCAAAGTTATTACATGGCGATCATGCCAGGATCCGATCAGAAGATTCAAGGGTAGCAAGGATCAATACCATTAACGTTACGTTGGATGTAAAAAAGCAAAAATGAGCATCACTCAAGCCAGAGAAGAGAAGGAAACACTCATCTCACAAGCCAGAAGTAACAGGGGCAGAAAACCAATTTTCAGTATGGGAGTTAGCCGGAGCAATTACCTTGGTTTTGGTGGTGATCATTTTTTTCACCTCGTCTGGCGCCTTTGTAAAAAAAAAATTGGAAAGGAAGATACAGGTAATCACCAAAAGCCCTGGATGTGAATGTGAACAAGTGAAGTGTACCAGAATTACTATAATAATATGACGTGGTTCTAAACTGTTGGGACCAAGGTTTCAAAAAATGTACCTCTTTTAAATTTTCACCAATATTTCGCTTTTATTTAAAGCTTCATCAGGGTCAATAAATAAGTTGAGTAGATAGACGGAACTTGCGAACTAAAATTCTTTCTTTTATGATGTACATTTGAGAAGCGGTGATCGATGAATGTCGATCACCGCACGATTCATTGATCACCGCTTCTCAAATCTACATCGTAAAAGAAAGAATTTTAGTTCGCAAGTTCGGTCTATCTACTCAACTCATTTATTGACCCTGATGAAGCTTTAAATAAAAGCGAAATATTGGTGAAAATTTAAAAGAGTTAAATTTTTTTAAATCTTGGTCGTCATCCCGAAAGTTTAGAACCACGTGTTAGTTCCTAACGACCGCCGTACTCCTTGGTGATTTATAATACTAAGGTTAGTAAAACTGATATTATTTATTGGCGACAATAGAGACCTTTAGGAATTTATACGATAATTTAAGAGTATTTTGAAATAATTTAATAAAAGATAATCAAGACAGACCAGAAAACGAGAATGTAACGAGAAAGAAACTTTTAGAATAAGAGCAGTTCTTTTTAGAATGAAATGAATTAAAATTAAAGATCGGTTTAGATTTAAAAAATGTGGATATAGTTAACGAAATAAAACTTTATGTAAGAAATATTGAAGGTATAATCAATGACGTTAATTGCATGTTCGAAGATAGATTAAATTTAAAAATAGGTGAACACTTTAATCTAAAAACCGTTTCAGGGTTGCTACCATCAATAGATGGATTTGAAACTACTACGAAACAATTAACAGACTCAACTACATTGTACCCGGAATTGTTAGACCTCAATGATGTCAAATTAATAATAAATTACGTTTTGAAGACGCGTTTTTCTGAGAATGTGAAAGTTCGGTTCAATAAAAGTTGTGATACGATAGATTCCTTAATAAGAGATATTAGAAAAAAAAATGAATTTAGAAATTAAAATTTTTCTCGCATGTGTATCCAGTGCTGATTGGGCGTCTTGTGCCGACATTAAATAAAGTGATTACTAACCTGGGCAAATATGCGGTAGCAGCCAGAGGCGTGGCGAACGCATAAAAGTTTAGACATAAAATAGAAGGAAAGAAATAAATTATAAAACGTGCTGATACACTTACCGTTTTCAAAGTTTTCCGTGAAATCACAAACTGGGTAACATCTGTTAAATATTTAAATCATTAGATATGTTACCACAGCTGTCAAGTGAATAAATGTTTTTTAATGCCGAAAACGACCGTTCGACATCTAGGAATGTTATATTTGCATATTTAAAATAATCTTTGAAACAACTTAATGCATCTTCACACGCACCTTCACAAATTTGTCTTAATATAAGAAAATCGGAGTCTTTCTCTAAAACACTTCAAATTTTCGTATTACAGACCAATTTGTTTCGCCTTCTACATGGTATAACTGTGCGTGAACATCATTCACAATTTGAACAGAATCCACTAGCGACATCGAAACATTTTGTAGTAAAACGCAGCCCGCAACCATGTTCCCTAACGTGTAACAATCGGTTGTGGTGGTTCAGGTAAATCAGGACACAGTTTGTGAAATAGTCGGGTACGTTTCGGGGACCTTAGAAACACTGCCTTTGTACTAGCAATCAATGCATTTGCTAGCGGAAAACATGTAGGAATCGTTTGTGCCGCAAGATTTAGGGTATGGATTTTACACGTTACATGTAAGAAGTTACCATTGTGTTCTTTAAGAGACCGGACCAAGGAACGCATGTTTGCGGCACCGTCACTCATAAACATTAAAAGTTGCTTAGTTGAAACATCAACTTTGTTCAACACTACCTTTAAAATCTCATCGACAGTACAATTTATAACTCTTTTGAAAGTAAGAGGGAGGATGACGGTCGATGTGGTTCCATTGTACGTACCATTACGTTAACCACAGAATGTTTTTGACGATCTGTTGTTTCGTCCACACACAACCACAGTTTTTCATCTTTCAATTCCGTTTTCATTCATTTTTCTATATGTTCAGGAGCAAATGGCATTACATTTCGTATCGATGACTAGGTAATTTACAGTCCGCATATTTATTCCAGAAGAAGACAAATGCTTCTTTGTCTAGTAAACGAAACGATAGATTACATAAAATAAGAGTAACACATAAATCAAATGTAAATTTTTCTTGGACTCGCATGACACTTTTTGCAGAAGAATGCTGTTTGCTTTCGATGTGACGTTGACAATGGCTTCTGGACCAACACATTAAAGAGATTTTACAAACTAGACATTGAATTCTAGCGCCATTCAAAAATCAAAGCCGGCATGTCCACTATAAGGTTTTTAACTGTGTCTGCCATTGGTTGTTTTCGCGACTTACCTAACTGCGACATTTTTAAAGGAAACATAAGCGTACAATTACGAAATAAGTTACGACAGAACTACTCGCATACAGCATCGATTTAGTAACGACGCTGTGAACGCGTGAAATAAATAATCGTCGACTCCGCACCACATATCTACTACACTGATTGTTACCGCTGCTTGTGCAGACTAGTGATTACATAAACCAAAGTTATTACAAAGTTATTACAATTTCAACCATGTACAATATGTTCACAAAAGTTTTTGATATTATACTTTAATTGACGAGGAATACATTTTAAGATTAAATAAGGTAATCCAGAAATTTCAAACTGGTAAACATTTCAATCATCGTTCACTAGTAATATAAAAATGCACACCAACGAAGAGAAAGGAAATATTATGTTAAGTATTTTTATTCATCGATGATCGATTGATGATTCACTTTATCGAAGGACTTCAATAAGTCCGTATAAATGACATCTAATTGTGATTTACTTTCAATTGCTAGTGACGCTTCATATGAAAATATTAATTAATTTAGGTTATTTTCGTTAGATTACTGTTGACAGCGGTATATAACACCAACCTTTAGATAGGTCAGACGTAACCCTGGATAAAGTGTGAAGGCTTGCGCAAACGTCGTTCATCAAGCTACGGATATTACTCTTTATTTAATGAATTTGCGGTGACCACATCTGCCACCAGAAATTGGAGGTGAAAGTATGCCTGACCGCAAACGCCACGAAAATCCGCGAAAAACAAACAAAAACAAAATTCAAAATAAAACGTTTATAAATGTTTCGAAATGACCTGTAATGCAATAGTTTATTTACCATGATGGACACTGTAATTCCTGGTTCTCTAACACGGCATATCTATCGATTCATACACATAATATATACTGATATACAAACCTTCTTCTTGATTAATAGTAGAATTGGTATTCTCTAATAGCCCAACCTTAGCGCATAAAACTTACTTTCCAATTCGACTACCTCCATAAGGTCGTTGTTGCTTCAGCATGAAAAAATCTTAAATACGACCGACTTGCCGGCTCCCTTATCTGAAATGGCTTCCATAATCACATAATATTAAGTATGCAAAGTATGTGTGTACGCATAGGCTTTTTACTCGGCATTCGCCTTATCGAAATGCGTCGTCTTCACGGAGCATTGTAGAAAGTTGCCATAATAAAACCGATAATTGCTTGATCTTATAAAGAGGCATAAAATCGGTTTTGAGGTGCGCTTTCGTAACTCATGCATACGTAATTGTATTGAACGCATACTTGCAAACCTTATGACACAATGAGGACTTTTTAAACGTTTCAACAAAAATATGGGCAGAGAAAATTTTGTACATGATTATCACGTAAATATTCTGTTTATTACTTATTTTGATCTGAACGTAATACACAATAAAGCTTCACAAAAGGTATGCAGTAAAGTCAAAAAGGAAAGCACATATTACATCACAACTAGCAACAGGATCAAACCGAACTTGTCAGTGGCGTAGTTGACTGGAACAACTACAAGTTATGCAATTTGATGATTAGTTGTATGTTATTAGTAAGGTTCGCAAATCACAGTGCCTGATTATAGGCGTTCGACTGGGAAATGCAAAATTTTGTTTGAGAAAGAATTTATAAGTTATAATGTACAATTAACATAGTACATACGTAGTGAGAAACACCTCGTAAATATTGAAATTCTGAATGTGTTCGGCTAAACAATCGAATCATGACGCGCGTTTCCATTGTCGTTTCCTTGAGCCTTGTTCGTAACGGTGAAAAAATAATTTGTTATAAGGAAAACGGCTGCTCGACAAGTAATGGCGTAATGTTTGCATATTTGTAATGGTTTTCAAACACGTAAACGTAATTGTAGGAACACTGTTGTTATAAATCTACTTTAATCTGTATTTTCTTGTAGTACACTATTAAATTTTACTATAACACATACACTTTTCTCGTCACTTAAGATTTCTAGCCCTCTTTGTACGATATATACTGTTTGCAAGCATTCAACTAACGGTAATGAACGCCTTTCTAATACTGAGCTGGCATTCGGGCATTCGTTATTGGTAGTTATTGAAAATAATTTGTAAACCAATTTCAACTTGATAGTTTTGAAATTTCAATTGACTTGCTTTAACAGCTGCTTTTGTATTAAGTTGTAGCATTAGGCACCGGAGTTCCCCATCGAGTCAAAACTGGCTATGAAGTCTCTGGGATATTAGGACACTGTTCATGAAATTGCCGAATTCGTTTGGAAGATTTAACAAACACTGCTTTACTTTGTGCTATTATTTTATTTACACCTACATAGCAATAGCGAATATTTTCGGCTACGAGTTCCATTAATACGTGCAAATTGATTGCATGCTTATTTTAATTCTAACTTAAACCTTGACAACTTTCTTGAAACATTCCACGCCACTGAAATCTGAATTTACGTTTAATTTCTATTTTGCCTCACCTTGTAATAATAAACACCTTTGAAAGGATTGATTATGAACATATGCCTTAATATTGACTTCTAATTTTGACTGACGCAGAGGAAATATGGAAGCAACACTTCGCGTCGGTACATTGATCATCTATGGGCGAAAGCTGGTCACCTTTGGTCATATGATTGCTGGTATGTTTAAGCGAGAAAATGGAAAACTACACATTGTACTTTATGGTTGTGGACACGATAAATCCCACAGCATCTGCCCAGAGGAATCGCCCTAATGGCAGCAAGACGTAGCCGCTCGTCACCCAGCATGGTTCTTCTAGTTGACGTCAGCGCCGGGCACTTACAGAGGCAGTGTTGCTGTGCTTCGTCCTCAGCTTGGCAGCACCTATGTTACAGGTCTTCGGCTAATCCCATCTTGTGGAGGTGCCCCTTTAGCCGGCAATGTTCAGCTTGAACGCCAACGGCCATGTGAAGGTCTTTGACATATTTTCAAGAATTTCTCGTGGGTGGTAGTTCTGATCGTTTCATAAAACACATGCATACATAAGTGATTGAATGGAAGGTTCTGGACCATACACAGTCATGCTCGAATCCCTCCTAACCAGTCTGTCTGCTTCGTCATTGCCAAGGCTTCCATCGTGACCCTTCTGCCATATTACGTTGATATTGTTTGTTTCAGAGACTAATGCCAAAGCCTAAAGCTCTGTGGCAATATAGTAGCAGATTTAACGTTGTTAGTCAATTAAATGCTAGTACTACTTACTTACTGTCGGTAAACAGGCCAGCTAACACTACAATGGCCAGGTTACGGCCGTTGTATTTGAATTTCCCTTCGTAATGCCGTCATATTGACGGCTTTGGCTGTTCTAGTGGTAAGCAATACGCTGCTAGGGTCAGCGCCTGGATAGCGGTGATCTCACACACATTCCACTTTATTACAGATATTCTAAGGGAACCTATTTAAACAGCACCCCATATTTCTCAGAGTCTTATGGTAACACAGCAATTTTTTTTATTAATCGTCCTATTTATGTTGTTGGAGGACAAACAACACAGTAATTGCTAACATTCACTTTTTCAAAAGTCCACCGTCACTCCTGGATGTCTTTTGTGGTGCTGATATCGGTCGTGAAAACTTGCGAGCGTTTATTGGTGGTATCTAATATAATAGGGAAAGTCGTCAGTGAATTTCAAAATCTATGAAAAAACTCTTTTGCTTTGATTCTATTATTCTTGGGATACCTTCAATTTAATTTAATTATATTTTATAACATTATTCCCACAGCATAAACTCATCACATCAACATAGCTCCGACTAACATCAGTTACAACTTATCTCAACAAAACCTTTCCCTAATAACTGATAAAGCCGTTTTGTGTATCAATCCTATAAATTTAGCAGAGTAGATTAATTTGTTTAAGGTATTGTTATCCAGTTAGTTAGGAACTTACAAGAAAGATATTTGACAAAGAATCGTTGTAGACTAATGCCATGCACTATTTCCAAAGACAATGCTAACTGTCCATTCGAACAATAACCGCAGGAGAATAGCAACAAATCAACTCATAAGAATTTGGATTAATATATCAAAAAATAGCTGGAAACTAAATAGATATAAAGAGAATAGAGGAAAGCAAAAATCATGTTTTTGTATTGCATGATATAATAATCGATATAACTTTCATAAGAAGCTTCTGTTAATTTTAGAAAACAATAAAATCCAAGTCCTCCCGATTGGCTAGATTAGATAAAAAGGTGTCGATTTAAGTTTTATTTTTATTTATCTAATCTTTCATTTAATCTAGCCACTTCTTGCTTTCATTATGTATGTACTTCACTAGTGTTTGCTAGCGCATATCAAATACAGTACAATAGAGCAATTAATATCAAATGTTTGCCACATATTGTCCATTTAACAGTTTATTAAAGAGTAAAATGCCACTGCCATTTACATAATATTTTTGACGTCAGGCTTCCTACCATCAAAATGATTCGTTCGTCGCTAATGTATTAAGAGTATACAAGCTCAAGTATATATACATAGCGCCCTACAAATCAAAGGTAACATAATAGAGATCTTATCTCCCATCTGAATCTCAATTGAAATAAAGATTACTTACTAAGTTAATGTATCTGTCAGAGGTGGAGTTCTTATACTTTACGAGCGCATTAATTGCTCTTCTACATCAATTCATGTGCAAATTTCAAATAAAAACAACGGTTTATTTTCCCACTTACTCCACGGTTACTTAACGAAAAGCATTGTTGGTTTGAGTTAGTCATTTTTATGACGCTAAATGCCCCTACCTACCTGAATGTTATTAAGATCTGACATTTCGTATGTAGCTCTTATTGGTTTTTTACACTCAAAATATGGAGGGTATAGATATCCTTAGTTTCTCATGTACCTACTATACCGATAAATTTACGAAAAAAAGAAATATAAAATTTTTGTTGCGTTTTACTGATTGATTCATAATGTTGCATGGTCGTTACAGTAGCTAACCTTTGAACTACTTGAGAGTGTAACAACATTATATCTTTTTTGGTTTGTTTCTGATTTGAGCACAAATGTATTTTCTTGTTTACTCCTAGTCACCTACAATAGAAACAATCGAAAAATCCTATTAGGCATTACTGGAAAATTTTACTAGGAGAAGTTGTTCAGAACTATCCAAAAACATTAATTGAAAAAGTTTTATTAGAAAGTATTGAAGTGTTGCTTTGGAAGTACTCTCTCAAACAGAAAGTATGCAGAATGATTGTGCTGAAACTACTTAATTTTCAAATCAAACTTTACTGTATTCCTATGATTCCATAACATTAAATAGTTATTTTTAGTTATTCTAAATGCAAACTGTTTTTGTCAATGGTTTTTAAAATTAGCTTAATAATAATGTACTTTAACAATTTTATTTATGTATGTATTTGAACGTTTAGTAGTAAAATTTAAAGCATTCAAATGATATATCATGCATAAAGGACCATACGAACGCTAATAACATTCAACCAGAAAACAACAGGTCTTCAAACAAGTTGGTCTCGAATTCTGGGCGGTGGAAAAACTTGTGGAGTCGCAACGGTGCGGGCCAACGCAGGATTCCTAGAGCTAATGACAGTTCCAGGTGTTAGTGCCCAGATGGCGCAACCATTCAGACAAGTGTGGAACCTCTAGGACGAGTGGCAGCTGCCGATTGCGCACAAACCACGGTACTCCCGTGATCAGTTTGAGCATCCTACTGTCCAGTCTCAATATTTGCAAATGGCTTCTGGTGACAGTTAACTGCATCTGGGCACCGTAAGTCAATATTGGATTAAGACAGGCGGCGAACAGTAAAAGCTTCGTCTTAGCGTCCAGTGGGCACCGTTGACACAACAACGGCATCAATCTTCGTTTAGCCGCAATGAACTTATTCTTGGCCATAGTAACGTGGGACCTCCAAGTCGTCGGTCCAACTGCAGCGTTAAATATCTGATTTCCCTGTCGCACGGCAATCTGGGATCA
The DNA here is from genome assembly GCA_029619315.2 of Dynastes maya. Classification (NCBI taxonomy): domain Eukaryota; kingdom Metazoa; phylum Arthropoda; class Insecta; order Coleoptera; family Scarabaeidae; genus Dynastes; species Dynastes maya. The sequence continues at coordinate 57,609,175 of JAROYE020000002.1, forward strand.
TTAATAAAGATGTTATCAACTGGAACGCTTCACTTGTTAGCAAATCGAAACGCGACGGATTTGCCCTTATTAGTCTGAAGTATCCACCTGGCTGCCCACTCAATAAGATCATCAGTAGCGTCCTGAAGATTCCTAATCATCAGCGTCTCAATTCTTGTCGAAGCGTACACGACCGTATCGTCGGTATGTCAGACATTCATATTAAAAACAGCTCTGGTCTACCAAGGATCCCTGTGGGATGCTGAAGCAATCAGCCGACGAGTGGAAAACCCGGAACCAACACGCACACAGAAAGAATATCCCTTCAAATAGGACCGAACCAGCTTGAGTAAGTCCATGTCAATGCCCATCCTGGCCATTTTAGGGATCAAACCATCATGCCATACCGTGTTCAATGCTCTCACAAAGACAAGGAACATCGCACTCACATTCTCCCTCCTTTCAAACGCAACTTGAATTGCCTCTGTGATGCGCAGGATTTGTAAGTCGGTAGACATTTCCTCCCTGAACCCGAACAATTCGTCAGGCCAACGTGTCAATCTCGTTCTTAAGCCTCGTTAATATGATCCTCTCTGCCACCTTGGAGAGGGAGGAGAGGCGATTCTGCGGGAGCAAGACATCCTTGTTTGATTTAGATAACATAATCACCGCGACGTGCTTCCACGACCATGGAAAATGCTGTGGAGTTAAGGATGTTAAGGAAGATGGAGCGTCCCAACGTGGTAACAATTTCAAGGCATGATTGGGAATCTAATCAGGGCTCAGTGCCTTTTCCAACCTTAGGTAATCAATGATGAAATTTAATTCACCAGTAATAACCTCATCTAGAGGAATGAAATACGCCATTTAAGTTTGAGGGAAAACAGTTTTAGAAAAAAGTTGTGAGTAAAAGATCTAGATTTTATAATTCTCTATCGTCCCTAGAAGTCTGTCACATCTTGTATACCAACAAGTATTAAAAAGACTATTTCATCTGCATTTATTCCCTTACATTTTAGCTGGTGTCAAACAACATCTTCTTTTCAATAAGACAAAACAAGAAAGAAAGCTTTCAGATCATGTTGACACTTGTCACAAAGATAATTCCTGTGGAAACTATAGATATTGAAATTTTATTATCAAATATTCTAAACAAAAATAAGTAAAAAATGTTATAGACAAATCTTACATTAATTTTCAGTTTTCCACAGTTTCTAAACTAGGTTGGCATCATTTTTTTGGGTATGTTTCTAGGTCCATCGGCGTTCGAAAAAATTAATCACTATACAGGAAACGCAATTGGAAAATTGTGGTAAATTTTCCTACAGCGTGATATTTCTACAACACGACCTGAGCCGACGCAGACATCGAATAACAGGTTTTGTAAATTTTCACCATTGGCCTTTAAAGGAAATTTTCTTGTTGATTTATTTTATTGAAAATTACCCAATTATGTAGGGTATGTCACTGGAAAGTAAGATACTTCTGATAATATTGTGGTACAAACAAAATGTTCCTGTTTTGCTAAAAGGTCAAGAAAATTTATGTTACCATTAGTAATAAGTGTTAAACTTTTGGAGTAATTTCAATGTGATAAGATGTTCTGATGAAGCGTAGCTTATCCATGTATATACATATGTAAGTTTGTGAACAATACTTGTGTATAATATTAAAGGTAACTATATCAATATTTAAATCATGGCACCTATTCCGCTCGCGCTGAAGTCAAAACAGCAATTTTTGACAGCATAATGAGGTAACGTGTGTTTTTTTCTTCTCACCCTCCATCTTCTACAAAAGGTTTCAAACGAAAAATACTCGTCAAACAGAGAAATATGCTATTTCCTATATTTACAATTATTCCTAAATAACTGCATTCAATACCGAATTACTAATTTTGCTTGCGGGTTGCAGGAAAAAAGTAGTTACTGGCCCCCAAGGATTGCTCATTCCCTATGCTGCGATATTAGCGATGCCGAGATAACGTGACACGTTGATGTAACGTAAGCAACGGACCTCCATGGTTATCGTGCTGTTTGTTTATATTTTAAATCTCTTTTGTGAAGCTGTTTTTACTGTTATTTTCGAATGCCCTAGCGTTTATAAAGTGTGCTATAAATATCAGTTATTATTTTTATAGACTATTTAATCGTTTTTAGTGTTCTTATCAAGGAGCTTATTAGGTAAATGATCAATTGAAGTTAGATATCCTTTAAATTATGATTTCTCTTTAATATTGTAGAAAAATTCCTGGATGACGGTGTGCTTTGTTTGGCTGCAACAATAGCAAAGTTGTTGCAAAAAGAAAGGGAGAGGATACTACTTTTCATCATTTCCCTAGAGAAAAAGACTTTGTCTCTACAAATATTAGGAAAGAATGGACACACCGATGTAAACGATTTAACAAATTCAATCCTGAGACTAGTAGATTTGTTCTATTTATTTTACTCGAAATGATTATCAACGGGATTTACATGATGAGCTATTAGGTATGTAAAATGTTCACCTTTGAGAAAATTTGTAGTATTTCTTTAAAAATGTACTTATTCATTTTTAAAAATAAGAAAATTTCCGTCATTTTATTTTCTTTTGTATTTAAAAATAAGTGGGCATACACTTAAAATTATGTAAATATCGTAATTAAATATTATTATTAAATATGGTTAAATCATTTATAGGTCTGCTGTTGAAAAATAATTGAAGAAAACACCCGTAGGATACAGCTGTTTTCTTTAGTTTTGCACTTACTAGCCAGGCAAGAACTTAATCACAAATCAGAGAGGCAGGTGAGATATCAAAAAAGACACAAAAAAGAACAGAAAGATATTGTCGAGGAATTCCTTAGCATGCCACCTACTTTAGGCACTACAACTCCTCAAAGTAGTGGTAAAATTTTATCTACAGCTTTAAGTACTCTGGATTGTAGTGAATCTGATGATAGCCTAGTTGCAGTTTCCTGCCAAAAATTAAGTTGTGCCAATGTGTCATCACTGAAAGGCGATTATAATCAACTTCATCAACAATTTGTTGTATTGCAAAATGAGTTTGCTGCGTATAAGAAGAACACCCAAAATTAAATTAAATTGTTAAATGGAAATTTGAAATACTATAAAGTCAGATACCTAGACATGTGCAATGCTGGGAAGATTTTCTTTATAAAATGTTTTATTAAAAAAATGTTTAGTTTTTGTACTTACTATTTGGTCTCATATACTACTTATAAAAACTAGAATAACTAATGCTTCTCCAAATTATTAGTTTATGAATTGTATTATCCTTAGGTGCTATGACCATTATTTAGTTAATAAAAACAGTGTAGTAAAATAAATGTTTCTATTATTAACATTATGTACGTATATTTCTCTAATTTCCTCTATTTGGCTGATAAATTAGCTCAATAAGAATGGATGATTTTATCTTTAAAAATAGGAATACATAATAGTAATCGAAGTAATAAACTAAATAAAGGTAAAGTGTGAATACTAAATTAACACTGGATTACATTATTATTGTTGATATTATTTTATCAACTTAGAGTTCAATTAATTATTTATTAGTTAAATTTAGTAATAATAGCACATACAAGTATAATAATTTAACTTACAGAATAAACAAATTAGTGGCCTCCTATTGTATTTTACGCTCAGAAGCTATCCCGAGGTCCGAGTGATGTCACGCGAGTCACGTGGTACGACTGACAGATATGCAAGATTGAGCAATCCTTTAGTATAGTATCTTTGAGTGGCCCCAAGCATTTCGATATCTTAAGTCAGAAGTAACAAAGAATAAAGCCACTAATTATCATTACTATGGTATACCTAATTTCATTAATTTCCTTCTCCTCCTTATTGTTGTAATTAAAGGAGAGGATTACCAAAGAACTTTTTTTGTATCATTAGCTTTAAACAGGTGCTGGCAGTTGTACATTATCTACATCGAACAGAAAACAACTAATCTAATAAACCTTGTGCAATGGGTGCGGGTATCCTATTAAAATGGAAAGACCAATAATAAATACAATTAAGTTCTATTAATTAAATTACGTCCTGATTTATTATAGTGTCTGTGACGTATCTATTCTCTTCATAAATCATGCCCGTTAATTAAGAAATCTCAAGTGCCAATCAAATCAATAAGCGTTATTAAGTGTACTAAAAATCATTTGTTCCATGAGATTGAGCTACGCTAATAAATTTCATTTCGCCTTTATTTGCAGATACAACGCGTTTACAGGTCATTTGCATTAATGTAATAGCCATCAGTACGTTTGTAAGGTTTGATGAAGTACGTTGGATATCAAGATCGGATCATTGACTGGATTATTGAGTAAAAAACTTTGTATGTATGTATGTAAGTACTTGGTCGTATTGAACGAGTTTTCAACAATGTATGTTACTGACCTTAGTTTTACAAGATGAGGGTAAAATTTATTCGTACTACCATGAGCAAAACAACTATATAGTTCTCATGCAGTAATATAGTGTGATGCTCTGATACAAACTCCTTCTAAGACCTGAAGATGTATATTTCTGGGCGTACGTGGCATTTTTCGTGTACAGGATTATTAAAACAAGACGTCATTAAATAAGCTGACAACATACCTTAGTACACTGTAGTTTACTGGGCGCTCTCTTAAAATCCCATCAAGTTACATATTTGCGGTAGGTCACACTCTCCACAGGATAATAATAATAATAATTGAGCCGCGTATTATAAATAAAGAGTGTATGTGTGACTCACACCCGACAGAAGTGAAATTTAGAAATCAATACCCTATGGTAAAAACTAAAAACTGATGTAATAAAAATATTTGGTATATATAGCGAATATATACACGCGTTGGTGTTCTCATTGCAATTTTTTTGTTTGAAAACGGCATTTGTTGTGTATGTAACGTAATAGCTGTAAAAAGTAAACAACGTAAATTGCAATTAAATACTTGAAAAAATCTCGTATCGGTAAGAAATCGAACCTGACACCTTCCGCTTGCCGGACGGGCGTGCTAATTACTATACCACGAGGACCTTGTTGCCAGGAACGTTCACTTTTTGATACCCAGTTATTTTGATCTGCAAATATATCATAATATTTCCATAGACAATTTTTAATTCTTCCATGCCAAGCACACTAATTAATTAATATATTTTAGCTGCCGTGGTTATTATAAAAATCTGTAATTTTCTTGGAATTTTCCACGTAGTTAAATACTTGAAAAAATCTCGTCCCGGTAAATTCCTAGGAAATTACAGATTTTCATAATTCACCCACAAATACAGATCTTCATAATGCACCGACGGAAGCCAAAGTATATTAATTAATTAGTGTAGTTGGCGTGTAAGAATTAAAAAGTTGTCTGTCAAAATATTATGATATATTTGCAGATAAAAATAATAACCAGATTATATATTATAAAGCGAACGTACCTGGCATCAAGGTCCCCGTGGTGTAATGGTTGGCACGCCCGTCTGGCAAGTGGGAGGCGTCAGGTTCGATTCCTTACTTGAACGAAATTTTTTCAAGCATTTAGTTAAGTCGGGAATTCCAAGGAAAATTACAAAAATCTGTTGTACTTAATACCGTAAATGTATTAGTAGCAATAGGTATTTAGTAAAAAGCACTTTTGATTTTTAGAAATAACGAATATATGTATTTATATTGATTGCTTTTTAAAATTAAGGTTATGTTACTTTTAATACGCCACACAAAATTGACTTCAACAAATAATGTAATAAATAAACGTAACTTCTTAACAGCGTGGCTAAGATAGGTGAAAAATTTGAACCATCAAGTTTGTTTCCACATTGTCTCGGTGAAGGATGTTCGCTATGTGAACTTTCACAATACTTTAGCTCCATTATAATTCAAGTCCGGAAATTCACTGATTAATTTAGTGACTTTATCAGCCAACGGTCGTTTATTTTCCTTGCGTACGTTAGACATACTTACAAACATATATTTATCTCTATAATTATGTGTAACGCTGGGAAAGGTTGAGGAGAAGCTGTTGAAATAAATCAATAATTTAATTCGTTGAGATAGCTCATGCCGATTCGTCTGTATACATACCTCGCGTCGTGGGTCGCACAATCTTACTCCTAACCTGGCGCGAAGCGCTCTGTGCCAGGCCTAATAATAATAATGATTGCGAGAGGAGGGGGGGCTTTCACTATCTTGCTGGAGCTGGAAAAAACCTTTCTAATTTGCTGGTACGGGAAATTGTAGGTGCAGATACCTAGTTTGGACTACGTTGATCACTTTGGTATTTCGAAATAATGGAAAGCTGGGCAAATTTCCATCTGGGCGCCGAGTTAATTTCCTATTGGAATCTAGTCCTGAGTTCGGAAGTCTACCCGAACCAATTTTGGGATTGCTGCCTCCAGCGAAGTAGCTAAGTGTATCGCTTTTGAGTGATTATTCTTTTTTACTTATTTGGGGAGCCTTTGAAGTGAGTCAAACTTTGTCAAGATCTCCCTTAGTCTCCCTTTAGTCATGAGGTCTTGCTTGCAAGCGCAGTCAAAAACAATGTTAGTCAAAATTGTTTCGATTCAAGTTTTACTTCTGTTTCTTAATTTAAGACTGATCTTATCTCATTTCTTTGTAACTTGCTTAATTCGGTTTGAATTCAAGTTTTAACTTATTTGGACGTAAATTAGTTACTTAGTAAATTTAAGTTCGCGCTGTTACTTTTACTAGCAGTTGCAATTATTCAATTTATACTTGGTGTACCATTCTGTGAACGGAAGTGTTGGTCATTGCGACTGGGTTTGCGTAGTAGAATAATATTGTGTGTGAAAGAATTGCGTAAACGTAACCTTAAATATACGTAAAGTTTTTCTATCCACTTATCAAATAATTTATTTTATTAAATATTAAATTTATTATTTGACTTATTTTTCTTATTTACTGTTCCACTATATTACCCCCACCCCCTTCCGACATGTTTTTTTCTTTACACTCTAATACTCGAACTAACATAGGCGCAATTAAGTATTCGTGCAACAGGAGGTCTATCGGGGATGCCTTGGATAAAAAATATTGCTGCGCAGAGCCTCACTGAGGGAAAACGAGTATAAGCTGGGATTATTCAACTTCAAAAGGATTACTGGTAAGCTTCTAATGAGCTGGGATGCCTATTTTTCTCTTAATGGTCCCGAAGGTGTTGAGAGAATAAGTCCACGAGTACACTAAGGTATTTGGTTTGCACTAGAACAGTGTCTGTATACTTAGAGAAGTATATAAGTACACTACAGGAGAATCAAATCCATAACGAAGGTAAAAGGTAGAAAAGAAAGCCGCGTGTTGAATCCACTAACTTGCGAAGAAATACCCATTTAATCAGTTCAAAACAGAACTTCTCTTATATCTTGCGCACTTCGGCAACTAGCAATAAATGCAATCCATAAAAATAGTATCAGCAACGGCTATAATAAAATCTAATTATTGCAAATTAAAAGTAGAAGCTCAAGCACGTGTCTGTAAAGACTTGACGACACTCAGATAGCAGCACCTACTGAAAAGTGAAGCGAGAAAACAACTAATCATAGAAAAATACCACGGACGGCCACTAGTATGAAAATTTTGCAGTCACAAATATAAGTAGAGACGACCAACTTCATCGCCGACGGGCAGGCTGACACACTGAATGAATTTGTCGCTAATTGTGTTATTCCGAGGAATAGCAGCATGCACGGAGTTTTTTTATTTAGCAACTACACCATAACATTTGGCGTTTAGTTAGGAATTTTCCATTTTAAGATGCTAAAACGTAGCAATGTAAGTATATGAGACTTTTCAATTAATCTGCAACTAGACGAACAGTAGCTTATTGCGGTCAGGAACCATTGTAGGCAAGTAGAAGGCTGTCCATACTGTACGTATATGCAGCGCTATTACTATAAGATGTGTCGCGATATAAGTTTAATATTACACATCATGAAGATGTTAAATTAGTAGTTATAGATATAACAAAGTGGTAACATACAGGTATAAAATTATATACATGTACCACAGACGTTTAAAAACATGAAAAGAATTATTCAGCTATCTGATTTCAATCTACATCTCCCATCGCAATAAATACAATGGCTCGTAAATTTTTGGTAACAATATATTGTTAAGGTAAGGATTACATGTCCACTCTAGGAATTTCTTGTACAGCTGCCGACAGACGCACATATTTCAAAAATTCTAATGAACACAGCGCAATTAATTCTGACAACTATTTAACAATAAAATTATAATTTACGTCTGAATTTGTAATTACGACTTTTATGGCTAAAATGTAAATCTGTCGGTATCTCCTCCTATTCCACTTACGCAACTACCATTACTAATACGTGTTCTAGAACATAAAATTTACACAATTTTATTAATCCTATTAGTGTTTGTAATTGATGATATCATAAAACTATCTGCGTTTATAGGAGAGATATATCATTTTTTCCGTTTATTGTTAAAGTAATAACGTTGGGTAAATGTATTTGTTAAATGGAGTCAGTAATGCCATTCGCATCAGCCCTTCAGGAGTTATTACTTTCTTGATGCTAGTAAATTTAACTAATTTTATGAAGTAAATGGCATCTTATTTTACTTTCGACTATTATAACGATGTGTAACATTATAAACAAAATAGAAACATTTGATAGTAACAGTGTTCATCCGTTCTTAATTTTTGTTATCAACGACTTTCCTGAATGTACAGCGTGTCCACCTAGCGTGTGGACGGAAGACAATTCTTTTCGTGAGTAATTTAGAGAAAAAATATTCGGAGATAAATGCTGCACAACACAAAATTATATTTAAGGGGTCCACTTTCCGCTTCACACGGCATAAGTTTGGTTTCTTAAATGGAATATCCTGTATATTACTTCGACTTTAGATACCCCTCCTCGATTCATGGCAACTTTCATCGATATTCCCTATACCTATCTATTTAAGTTCTTGGAATGATTGGCATACTTTGACATTTGTTGTTTCTTTAACGGTCGATATCTAAAACGCATTACACGCTAGGATGGTGATTCAAATTTTATTCGATTGAGTATCTCTTGGAGTTTCAGATAATACATCAAAGAGTTTTTTATATCAGTTGGAGTCACATACAAGATGGCCACCGAAATCGTCGCTATGTTTGCATAGCATGATTCATGCTATTTAATTTTTCTTTTAAACGAAACGTCCTGTATATTTCTACAAAATATAATTGAGGAGCTCTTCTAGAATCTTTGCTATAAACATTTCCCTATACCAAAAATGTGTAAATTAAATGTGAAACTGTGAGGATAAGCCTTTTACTAAAATTCATAGAGTGCTGTGCCGAAACACTATAAACTTTTGTTTTTCTAAAGATATTCATTAACATTTAATTTATGTATACAATTTCATGTCTATTTGAAGTTAACACCATTTTGTTTTTTTACAAGCTGTGATGCGATTTCTTGTATTTTATTGAACATTTACTAACATCTCGGGAGTATTATTTTGTGTAATGTTATGCATTGCTTTAAAAAATTTATCCATCAGGAAGATTTTTCAGAAATATTTCTATTTAGCTAAATTACTACTTTCAGTAAGTTCTTACTATATTTCTTACTGTTGAAAACAGTTGCCAAATAAATCTACTCCTTTTATATTGAACTCTAGCTAACATTTCTCTGCTTATTTTCTCTATCTATTATTTATCTGTGCTGGTTAATTTACTAGACAATGTATGTAGGAAAATTATGTTTGCTTCCAATAGATGATGAAACTGTACCAAAAAAGATAATGTTTACATATTTGCTTTAAGGAATATCTTTAGCGAAATAAAAGTTTACAGTATTTCAACGTTTTTAAACGTAAAACTTGGCCGCATAGCTTTATATTTCATTTACTAAAGAACGACACAGTTTAGATATAGGGCGATGTTTATAAAAAAGATTCTATTATATTTTGTAATAAATAAGCCGAGTAGTTTGTTTACAGTGAGCATTTCAAAACGACAACTTTGTGAAAAAATTGAAATTTCATGAGAAGGTTTCCGTTGGATGAATAACTTCGTTAGAGTTTTGGTGAAGAAGCACCATCAGAAAAGTCTATTTACAACTGGTTTGTAGAATTTCATCGTGGTCGTACTACCGTCAATAATGAATTTCGTAAAAGTCAACCAACATCGGTTATTGTTCCAGCAAACATCAATACTGTGCGCAAAAAGAGGATCGGCATGTAACTTCTAGAAGATCTAAGAGCAGTTAATGCTGAATGATATACAACAATTTGTTTGTCAGAAGTCATCAATGATATCTTGACAGGAAAAACTCAGTTGGTGCAATTGTGTGATAGTAGGTCGAGTTCATTATCGGTGAGCCGCGAAGTGCCCCACGGTTCTATTCTAGGCCCTTTAAAGTTTTCTATATACACCAGTTTGCTGCCAACATGTATTCAGTTCTGCAAAATACATTTTTACGCTCATGATACACAGTTGTACCTATCGTTTCCTATTAGTGAGTTGGCTGATGCTGTTGATAGGATCATTTCAGATCTTGAATCAATCGCAGAGTTTAGTGATGACCATGGTCTGGTGATCAATCCTATAAAGAGTACTGCGCTTCTGTTTGGGAGGGAATCCAACGTCGATGCATGTCGAAGTGGGTTATATATAGTAGTGAACGGCTCTCCTGTTGCAGTGGCGCCGCAAGCTAAAAATTTGGGGCTCGATAACACCTTTCGATATCGATCTTACATATCCAAGATCATTGGAGTGGCGTACAGTAACCTGAAGCAACTTTGCGCTTCAGAACCTACTTTAGTCGCAGCGTCAAATGTATGTTGTGTGAGAGTATGGTGCTGTTCCTCTTTGACTACTGCCTACCCGTTTACGGGCCTTGTTTGGACACAGTTGATTTTGGTAGGGTTCAGAGAGTGCGCCAGGTATATTTTTGGCATGAGAAAGTTTGATCGAATCTCTGCCAAGATACATGAATTAGGTTGGTTAAGTATACGGGATCGCATAGCGCTGCGCTTTCTGAACCTCTGTTGCACAAATACTCACCTTATCTTTTCCGTAAAATATCGTATCGATGTGATGTACACAACATCAATATCAGGCACAAGGACGTAATAACCACTCCATTACAGAATACCGTATTTTTTGAGAGATCATTTTCCTACAATATTTATAAATTGTACATCTCGATTCCTGAACATGTTAAGGCTGCGAGACCAATAACGTTCAACGTCGCGGTATATAAATATCTTTTGGACAGACACGCAGTGTAATGTAGCAATGTATGTAGTACAGAAGAATGTTTGATATTAAAATATTATTTTCGCAGAATAGGTTAAGTTAGTGTAGGCATATTTCTAATTTTTTATTTACTTTTCTTTTCAATTTAAGGGATAGAGTAAAAGCAGGGAGCAGTTCATTTCGAGCTGCTCATCTGAACTGTTCCTTATGGTTCTCATGTACACACATAGTTATGTAATATGTTTACTTACTATAAAGCAATATGTATTTTGTCATGTGAGAATAAAGATTTATTATTATTATTATTATTATTATTATTATTATTATTATTATTATTGTTATTATTATTATTATTATTATTATTATTATTATTATTATTATTATTATTATTGCATTAGGAAAAACAATCGACAACGTGGCATCATCTTTCTTCATGACAATGTCAGGTCTCACAGAGCACGTCAAACAATTGATTATTTGAGGGGGAAAAACATCGAATGAATGTCTTATAGCCTGTATTCACATGATTTATCGCCAAACGACTTCTTTTTGCTCCTGAATGTCAAACAAAAATGCGTGGACAGCGATTTTTATCACCTCAAGGAGCTGTTGAAGCCTTCAAACGCCATGTTTTAAACATACCATCCTTAGAGCGGAGAAGATGTTCCGAGAATTAGTTCGAACGCACGCATAAATCCTAATGGCGAATACGTTGGAAAACTATAAAACGATTTGTACCAAAAAATGTTCTTCTTTCCTTGTTTTTGTAAAAAATTAAAAGGTATCCCTTGTACACACCAAATTATTACACCACAATTACAAGTATGAAGCAGAAATGTGATTTAGAATGAGCTTCCATGATTATCTACTACTCTTTAAGAACGATGCAAAAATACACATGCGTTGGAAACGATCGCGTGTTAAAATTCAATACTGCGTTCAAGAAATGTACACTAATCTGAAATCTGTACAGTTTCTTCGTTAATATAAGCAAACTATTCTGAATTTTCTTAAAATCTCCAGTCAAGTAATTATTTGGACCCAAAAAATATGTAGTTTTAAAAACAATGCGAAGCGCCTTCAATATTTTATTGTAACATTCTCCTTATCTGAATAATATATCCTCCACGTACCATATTTCAAGAAATAATAGCTGGAATTGTCACAGTGAGAGGTTGTTCTGTAAGTACGGTAGCCCACACATTTGCGTTCGGTAACATTTGTAGATTTGCAAGTTCATTAGTTGATAGTGCGTCGGTTGCAGCGTGGCCGGTAGTCGCCGTCCGGGCATTTGCGGTAGCGCTCCACTTTATCAACGTGTCACCGCCGGAAGGAATCTACGTAGCCGACCTGCCTGCCCGCCTGACTAACTGCATCTGATCCTCCTCTTCGTACACTCTCGCATTGCGGCCATTTCGCCATATTGCTATATCTCCGATACGGTTTCCCATTAAGTGTATTTATTGCCACGTGCTCTGTACGACGTATTTATTATCTAAATATCGGAGAATCATATCTTTCGGTATGAATGCAATTACTACGGAACGGAAGGCATTTCCCAGAAGAAAACGATGCAGATATTGCTGACGAACGTCTTACATTATTGTATATAGGATTGCGTAGAAAGCAAGGGAATAAAAGTCGGAACGTTCACAAGACTAGATTCCAATGGTAGGAAGTAATATGAACTACTTTAAAATAATAAAAGCCATAAGAGCAACAAAACTTAGCTGATAGACCAGGAAATTAATCGGTACTATTAGCACCACTTTGGGTACACGCAATTGTAAACATGCTTAACATACCTTGAATAATGAGCAAAGCGCTTGTCTTAGTTCCTTACAATAGTTTTTAAATAAATTGAATTTAAATAGTTAGTTGCCAGTCAGTGTGCAGTAACAGTCCTGAAGATGAGTCCTGTAAATGAGAGATAAGAGTGTAGACGAAACGTCGGCAAAAGCAACGACAACGACGCAGTTTCAACAGGGAAACCACGAGTACAATGAATTTAAATACACGAAAATATGTTCTATCATTATCTAATTGTTGACACTTCCAAATCATTGGTAATATCACCAACCATTATTGCTTGGTGATAAGGTGATGGCAGTGAATTTGTTTGTGCTGTTCAAATATAGTCTGTACAATAACGTACCCAACAGGTCAATAGTTTACTTCAACATTAACCCGCTGTAAGTATGACAGAGTCGAATGTAAGGATTGGTATGCATTAGACATTGACAAAGTGCCCAAAGTTAAGTGGAGTGGAACCATAATCGTTCATTGTAAAAAGTCGTAAGGCACGTTTGTGGCAGACTCTGAAAGACGAAAGAGTAACCAAAGAAAAAAAGAATCATATAAGGGTGAGAAAACGAAGCATCACATACCTTTAGTTGCAAAATTGGTCTGAAACGAAGATGCATGCTGAGATCTTTGTCATTTATGGTTAGATTAGACGAAGACTTCAAATTGTATGGAGTAGATTTTTGGAAAATATGAGTCCTACATGCTACAAAGCTTTATTACGCAGACGACAGTGAAGAGAATGGAAACGCTGAAAGAAATCTTCATAAGTAAGCTTCACGAACAGCTAGAAGAATTAAATATGGAGATTAGTAGATACAGGAAAATGAAGTTCACGAACTATTAGAAGCAGTAGAATGAGTTTGCAGCAATAAGAGCTACTTCTTGAAATAAAAAGGACATTCAACAAAAAGTGATAACAGAACTGATTGGAAGGATAATAAAACCAGCACTTTACGCGTTCATGCGAATCATGGGCCATAAATGAATGGCAAGGGTGTCTACTAAACGGAATAGAAATGATTAGAAGTAATATACGTATAAAGGACGGAGTTAGGGGAGGACGCAATGGACTTAACTATGACGCACATCCAGGTAAAATGGTTTATTTATACTGCTAGAATGTAGGAGGAGAGACTGGTTAAGAACATTTACGGATCGAAGAACGCAGGGAAAGTAACAGGGGTATATCACGAAAAATCTTAGTAGATGATCTGAAAGAAGCAGTAAAATTGAACGACACCTTCCAATTTTACTGCTTCTTTCACATCACTTATCAAGGAGGTAGTGGATATGATGTCCAGAGATAAAAAAATTAAGGGATGCAGACGAAAATCTCAAATCTCAAGTAAGTATCTAAATGTAACTCAAAATTGATATAGAAATATAAAACTCGTCTTTGTATCTTATTAATTTATTCAAATAGGGCTAGTTTCAGCTTACGTCACCAACAGCAAGAATCTATGATGAAAATGATATTGATGGAATCACTTACGACAGAAACAACACTTGGGGCAACGCTGATGACGCTAGGTAGGCAGAAACATGTCCGTTGGTTAGTGCTTTCTCTTCTCATATTGCTTTTGTCGGTTTAGTTATTTAGGCACTTTTTATATTTTCAATACATCTTGCTATGCCTGTAGCAATCATCTGTATGTGGCCTTCTAGACGATTGGCGTGTATCTCTTGGTATTAAATAACGCCAGAAAATATATTGTTTACTCTATCGGAGGGTAGTGTTGTAAGCCGAGAGCCAAATAGCAGTATGAGATAGAGAAGTACCCGGAGCAACACTGACGCCGCCGGGCAGGCAAAAATATGTCCGTTGGCTAATGTTTTCTCTCCTCACATTGCCTTTGCCGTGAATGCATCAATACCATGAGCTATATTAACATCATCTTTGGTTATTGTTTTTTGGCACTCCTTTGATGCTATTCCTAGTGATAGGACCAGCTTTAATTATTTCATTTTCTATTAAATTGTATTGGTGTATGGAGACTACTTTATCTTATGTTTTAATATAGTTTAACAAATATACAGGGTATCTCAGGTTAAATGGGAAGTAGAAGATCAAAATGGAAAATAAAACAACACGTTCAAGTCTGACTATCAACTACAACGGAAGCATTTAGTAGTAGTTTTTATTTAATAATTTTAAAGCTAATAGTAGCACAATACTTATTATACGCAGTAAACATTGATTTGAGGAATATTTTCAAAAACATCACTGCCCAGTTTCAACGCCTCCTCACGTTCATTTGCAACTTGTTTGGGTAACATGTTGAATTAAATGGTGCTTATTTTTATAGTAGCTGCATCATTAAAAATGCGACCCAATATTGCTCTCTAGAAAACATTCTTCCCAGAATATCCCCAAGATACTTCCCTTTCTCCCTGAAGCCATCGACTTCAAAACCGATTCTCTAGAAACACGGGATTTCAAAAACCGATTTTCTCCAAAGAAAACTTGTAACTCTTTTTTTGTTTAGATAGTACAGAAAGTTAACTGTCAAACGAGCTGTCATACTGCGTTCATTTTTTGACACTTATGGTCAGTATACTCTTATTCAAATTTATTTTGAAAATCAGTCATCGATTCGCACAACTTCGTGATTTTTATAGCCCCCATAAGCGTTCTTCTTAGCAAGCCAACCGTCGAACGGTGGCTAGATTTCGTAGCATACTCTCTCTACGTGATGCAACAACACCAACACTTCGAAGGAATGTGCGTAGTGAAGCGAATATCGTTGCTGCAAACGAAAGTGTGGAAGAACAACCACATTTATCCATCCATCGTCGGTCACAGTTGTCGAGGCTCTGCCCGTCCACTACGTGGAAAATTTTGCCCGACGACCTTGGCCTACAGCCGCATAAAATCCAACTGGTACGGGAATTAAAGCCACGAGACCATCATCTGCGTTATTATTTCGCCGATTGGGCTCAAGAGCAGTTGGAAACTGATCCGCTGTTCTATCACAAAATTGTGTTCAGCGATGAGGCTCATTTTTGCCTTAACGGGTTTATGAATAAACAAAATTGCCGCGTATGTAGTGGAACCAATCCACAAGTGACCTTACATCCAGAAAAATGCACTTTTTGGTGAGGTTTACATGCCGGTGGCATTACTGGCCCTTATTTCTTCAAAAATGAGAGCGAAGCTCGCATTACCGTCAATGGATATCGTTACCGTACCATGATTAATGATTTTTTGTTTGAAAATATGGGGGATATTGATCCAGAGAAGATGTGGTTTCAACAGGATGGCGCCACGTGCCACACGGAAATTTGACACCTCTCGATTATTTCCTGTGGGGCTACGTGAAGTCACTAGCTTATGTCAATAAACTAGAAACAATTGACGCCTTGAAAGCCAACATCGTTCGTGTTAATCGTAAGATATGGCCAGCAATGCTCGAAAAAGTGAACCAAAATTAGACGTCCAGAATATGCTTTGTCAGGGACAGCCGTGGTGGCTATACACCCGAAATCATTTACAAATGTTAATGCCATGAATAAATCTTTCGAATAGTACAAAAAATTTAATTTTTCGTATTATTTCTTATAATATTAAGTTCTATCGGGATTAAAAGAACACCCATTATAAACCCTATTACTGTCTCTACTACATGCTCCATATAGATCGCATTCAGCGACGTTTTTGCAGCTACCTTTTTTCAAGGCGGTGACTATTACTGAAGCGGTATTATTTGCAGGACCCTGCTACTACTTTACAATGTTAAATCATTACAATAGAGGCGAGATGTTCAGGAGCATCAGTCTTCTTGGAAATTTGTAAAAAGCCTGTAATTGTAGTAACTTTCTTGCGAATGTTGATTGTTTGAAGGCTCCACGTAATATTCAACTCGAATTGCTGTGTACCATGATGCTGTTTTGCACAGATTGCATAGGCTAGCCAGTCATTGTATATAATGTCTTTATTAAAATAGCCTATACCAAATACAGATCTATCATTTTTGGAAGAAAGCTCCAAATTACTACGCAGCAACATATTGCAATGTGTTGATCTCAATCTGCAAATACGTTGTTAAGTTAACTAGAACGTGCTTAAATCACTTGGATTTGGCAGAAAACAATGCGTGGTATGCGCTAAATAAAATCATACATAAACCTATATTCTCGATAAGTAACATTAATTTTCATAATATGAGACATACTGAAAATAGTAATCAAAAGCCACCTTTGAAATTTTACCTCTGTACTTGTCAGGAGGGTAAGTCATAATGTAATTGGTAATGTACAAGAGAAATTTGGCGCTGACGTTTTTCTCAAGGATTAGTACTTTAAATAAATACTCTTTAAGTAATTAAATGGCTCTTTAAAGAGTTCTAATGGTATTTGACGAAGATTCCTCAAAAATTTCCCAAATACCATAACTTGAGAGAATGCACATTTATTGCATCACTTTTCAAATTTCTTTGTAATTAAAACCGACGTTACGCATTAATTTATTCACTACTAATCCGAACTGGCATGTTACAAAATGTAATTTGTGGAACTTTCTATTAATCTCAACCAAACAACTGTCTAATAATAGCCTATTGATATTTGATATGCGGATATATTTAAGTGAGTTACTCACACATTTTAAACGTAAAAACAAAGTCTTGAAGCACATAACTTAGCCGAATATACGGTTCATCTAAAGCGTTCAACTTTACAACGCAAAACAAACATAACGTATCATTAATCAGTTTTTAATGCCTATATTTATCGTTTTCCGATTTCCAATATATTCCGATTTAATTTCGTTTAACTAACGAACTTTCACCATTATCTTAATTTATAAGTCAATAAGATGGAATCTGAAGAGGAGAGAATATAATGCCTATCGATATAACAGTTTCAAAAGCGACCGGTTTTAAATTTACTAAATACATTTAAATAATTTAAATTGACATTCTTTTAATACCCGAATGATATGGAGATATGTCCCGACATTCTGTTTCATCGTTCTCTGTCGTTCCTCCTTTTTATCTTTTCGTGGCTTAACACGATCGGATTGTTTATTTATGTAAGTCGTTTCTTGTGTTTTATATACGTTCACATGGTGCTTCGGTATTTATTTGTAATTATTATTTATCCTTATCGATGCTTTTATTATGTAATGGTCACCTAAGTGAATCACCGGAATAATACTCATGAATTTTTTAGATAATTTTTAAGCATTGGAAAATATTTAAGCTGTATCTCATGAATATTTTTGCCAGAAAGAAGCTCTATGTTCATCACAACGAATTTGATTTCCCACTCAAAACTATAAGGATGCTAAGGTATTTGAGCAACGTCTTTGGCTACAACGCTTTGTCATCAATTAATATGCAGAATAAGAGGTGAATATCAACAATTATAAACCTATACTAATAAGATCTTTCGACAAATTTAAAAACAAAATAAAGAATCATGTTGACCAAGTTTTATAAATACAGCATCCCCCAAATTGGATATTCTTGTTCTTATTTTCAAGTATGGAGACATTTTAAAGCAAAATATTTTTGTACTTATAAAATATACGCAACAACGTAAGAGTTATTTGGTTTAGTCCGGCACACTTCCAGCTATTCAGAAAATGAAATGCATGTTAGTGTTTTTCCAGACTAGAGGTGTGCATGTTGAGATTTTTGTAAACCCGGCCCGGCCCGGTCCGGCCCGACACTTTATTAAATCAGCCCGGCCCGATTCGTTTGTCATCCCGGCTTCATCCGGCCCGTCACGTTTGCCAACGTGCTCCGCCCGAAGGCGCAACAGTTTCGCCGGTTGGTCAAATTCGTTCGATCCTACCTCAAAGAATGCAAAGGAATCATTTATATTACACTATTTTCAGTATTAAAAATTAATAATCATTTCAATGACGATTTACTTATTACTTACTTAATCGGAATAAGTAACATGGATATACAAAGAGGTACACAAAGAGGTTTTTCCTTCTTTATGGCAACAATGTTTCAGCTGAAATTATCAACAACGAATTTATGATGTTTTTCAAAGCAGTGCTTTCATTAAACGTTGCAGTATTATTTCGAGGGCTTTTAAAACTGGTATTGGTAACACTAGCGAACATGTTGACTTAATAATAAAAGATAGTAAAACAGAGGAAGCAGAAAATCTGCTGATGCCTTAAGTGTGAAACGTTTGTCCTTGTATGAATTATATATTCTTATTTTTGGGTATCGAATTATAGATGTACTTACATATTATTAAATTTAAATGTTTCTCAAAACAAAAGTTTGGGAAGAATATATTTGAACTTAAAAAAAAATATTCAAAATTCAAACGAGCTTGGCGGGTTGATTGGGCGTGGTAGGCCGAATGGACTTGGCGGGCCGAACGGGATTGGCGGGCCGAACAGGCATAGCGGATCGAACTGGCCGCCCGTCCCATTTAAAAAAGCGCGGGCCGGCCTATTCGCACCTCTGTTTCAGATATCGGTAGCAATTTTTTTATGTACACCATATAGGATTTGTACTTGCTTAAATAACAATTTTGTAATGTTTAAGTAATACTAAATATCAGAATAAATGCGCAAAAGTAGCTGTTACTGGCTCTACAAAATCGACACCGTTTTGCAAAGAAGTTATTTTACTTTATAAAACATGGTTAATCCAATCATAAATTTACTTGATCGAAATTTACATGTTTTCAAAATCCTCGATTCTTTAGATCTTTTAGACCTACATTAGAAAATACTAAAACAATTTGAGATGGCTTATTTATATTACAGTGAATTTTATATGATTGCCAAGTTTAACCCTAGGAAACACTCATAATATTTGACGACATGTCCTCTAGACTCTAGAATGTTACAATTATGCCGAACTCTAGCAAAATAATAGAGCACATTTTCCCTTGGTAATCACAAATTGGTGGTTTGAGATTAATTAAGACGCTATCTACATTTGGTTTACTCAAACAGAATAGCATACTCACCTGGAAGCCTACATTAGTGGTATTATTTTAGTATTTAAACAAAGACATCCGGTTGATAATCCACGAAATAACATAATATGAGTTACGCGACATTTTCTAACGATAGTTACTAACTACACAATCAATAATGGCAGACAATACTACGACCTTACATCTCAACCCAGCAGATCTATCTTTATTTTACTGAAACATTACAAGGTTCCATCTTAAACTGATTTAACAAGTATCGGAAAAAGAGAAAATGCTATTGAAGAATTCAGGAAAGTATTGAAAGTTGAAAAATTACCAATTGTTTAAGATAATGCGCTTTCTATGTTAGAAACGTTGCAATTCTGGCATACATAGGCTAGAGCTCAAAAATCACCGGAATCTGTCCGTCCTTACGATTCAAACGAGCCATTTAAGGTAAGTGAGTACCCAGAATTGCAACACCAACACCTTCACCACGAAATGGTTGATTCCTAATAGATTTAAGAATTCTCCTAATGAAAAATCAATAGCCTTAGATAAGCAGCAAATGGTAGATGATTTAAATACTTTTGAGATTGTCTGGTTAGCCAAAGGGCTCTTTATAATTGAAGCCTATGCCGAAACAATGTTGTAAGTGACATGAATGTATATAAGGTTGTTTTATAAAATCACTTTTTTTAGGTCAGCAAATCACTTATCTTTAAAACTTCAGTTTTACCATAAGGGGAATATTAAGTCACACAGCGTCGTTGCATAACAACTTGTGGAAAATGTTTTTGTCGATTTTCTGCAAATGTACATTTTTGCGCCTACAATGTTGTTTCGGCATAACACTCAATTGAAGGTAAACTTACGGCTGCGGATCTTTGGACTGCATGCGAGTTAGAACAACCAGGGATTTGCGATTACAGTCCAAAAGATGCAAGACCTTTGGATTGAAGGAGTTAAGGAGAACTTCAACCCTACTTATGATAAAGCTCACGATCAACTTTATAAACTAGAGCAGATATCCAAGAAGAAGTATAAATGATAAATGGAAACTACAAAGAAGGAATGGGATAGAAAAAGGTATTAAATGTTTAAATCACAAATGGCGTGATAGTTGTTTATCTTTTGTATAAATAAAAATAAATTACTTTCCTCTTTCTAGAAGTAATTCACTGTTCAATCATAGGGAAATAAGCTCAAATAGAGGCTATAAAACTATTTGCAAGTACTAAGGTCAATTCCCTCCAAAAGAAACTAATGCAAATGAGCTGAACAATTTCTAGCCTTTACGTAATAAGGATGCGTTTAAATATCCATAAAATAATATAAAATGTATCTTATTTAGATTACTTTAATTCACCTTCATTCCAAAAATACAAAACAAAAACAAAGTTGACCACACCTTTGCAATTATATTCCGTTGTTACATTTTAACGCTCCTTTACACTGTTGCTGCTGGTTTGCTGCATCTTGAACTTCACTTAGTTCTCGTGTTTTCCCGTAATTGTTGCGTCCGTTGCTAATGCATCTGCATTATAGGAGAAAATCTAAAAGCAAAAAAGCTCTTACGCGAGAGAGAAGCCACGATAATAAAATGAAAGAACTACCACGCATACAATTCCGCGTTTTGTATTTTTTAGTACATCGAGGGAACGGTAAATGCATGTACTCTTTGCCGCAAAACAACAAGATAATAAATACATTTAATTCAAAAGAAATAACGAACAACCGATGCTATTGTAAACAGGTTGTACGGACTGTATCGCGAATTTAGACACGAGACGATAATGCAGCACTTACGACTAAATAACTATTAAACGGCTCCGGCAAGCCTATAGATACCGGCGCAATTCTATGCGAATTCCTATTCAATATACAGGTCTTGAGCAAAATATTTCGGCCATTCCACAGGGTCCAATGCAGTAAAGAGTTAAATGCAAGTTAAACAAAACCAATTAGTATAATAGCTCACACAACAAAAAAGAGGCAATTACCTCTTCTTGCTTAAGCACCCTTACCCACATAGTTCCCACTTATTTAATATCCGCCACTCCTATGGTACATAAATGTACTGCTATTTCATAATTTCCAGCATACAAATACAAACAATAATGCCCAAATATTTTACATAATAGCTGTAAATAGAAATATATAGAATCTTTTCAAAGCCAGCCTACCGTTAAATATGAACGCAATCTGTTGATTTGCAATAAAAGTTATGCAAAGTCGATTTCGCACGTGTGGCTTGCAGTTAACGCAGTTAAATTACTTATGTACATGGATTGCAGCAAAATGCTATCCAAACACGGCTTTAAGCCCGTGTTATGTTAATAGATTTCAGTGGTATACAGACGCAGATTTAGATAAGCACATAAAATTACATAAAAGTAGAATAAATGAAATAAATGCACTTCAAATAATTGTTTATTAAAAGAAAAAGGATATTATTTCAATTTCTCTAGGTTTATCTGCAACAAATAAAATAACTAGCTGCGAACTATTTGCACATAAGTGGGTATCTGAGGAATTTATTATTACCAAGTTGTGATTTAACCTCATTCCTGAAACAATGGAATTGCATGAAGAAACGGTAATTGGGGGTGTGCATGAGAATGTGGAGAGCAAAAAAGCTACTAAAAAGTAATGATATTAATAGATGAACACTTATCGAAATAGAAGAAATAATATACTGGAGATCAAGATAAAATGGATCTAGCCCAAGAGCTAATTTGAGTGATCATACATTTGCTACCAGAAATATACATAATTGAAAACATCAGGAAGTATAGCGAACTCTGTAGTCTTAGAAGAAGTAGTAGGTAAGGTATCAAAGGAACATTGGAAAAAACTAAATGAACACCATAGGAAAGCTAGTTTAATGGCGTAAAGTAGGTTTTTCTGCGCACTCTAACATTAGTGCTGCAAGTGGTAAGAACTTCGAAGCCATCGCGGAAATGAGAAAAATAGGAAAGGTCAGTTCACTTTCATCCATATTCATTCCGCATGATATGAATTTTATCAGGATTAAAGTAGCCCATCGAAACCTTCTTTGAACTACTATGACATTGTACTGCTGAGAAATTTGCAAAAAATAAATTTTGTGTGAACATTCTGCTAAAGAATATACATAAAATACTAATAATTCTGCCTTATACACGTTGGTCCAACTACGAACGGGGGATTGCCTCAGCGAGTGGCAACAGCGCATTCGAGTCTCACTGAGAGATCTTATCCAGTCGTAGTATATCATAAAGCATGCATGTCCACTCAATCACGTAATATTATAATTCAACGCTTCCGACAAAATATGTTAATGCGTAATTTTTCTGTATTCTCAGATTATGTTAGAAATTACAATTTCTTATATTCATCTTGTTGCTGCTATGCAATCTAGGAGAACGTAAAAGTAATTCTAAGTAGGAAAATAAACAACAATTCCTATAAAATTAAACTAAAGAAAAATGACTTCGATAATTATACAAAATAAATTTAAATTCTAACAATGTTACTTTATTAAGAGACTATTTTGAACTTTGTAACTTTTGTATTTGTTGCGTTTCAAAATACGTTTCACAATACTTCTATTAACACCGATTTCATCTGCAATGTTCGGCTAGAGCAAGGTTCGCCCATTTCAACCAACCAACAAGTCCTCCCTTCTCTCTCCTCCACGATCACTTGTTAGAACCTTGCGAGCGCATAGATACACAAAGAGTGCGTCAGGTAGGGAGCTACGGTAGTTGGGCGCGGCGAGGCTGGCCGATGGGGGTAAATGCAAGTATGCCAGGTTGTGCTACGTACAATATACGAGGGTATTTTGATAAATTCTTAGCCTACCATAGTATAAAAAACAATTTTAAAATGAAAATATGTTTTTATTCGATGTATTCTGCTTTCAACGTTATACACTTATTAGAGCGATCCTGCAACTTTTGTAAACCCCTTAAATAAAATATTTCTTCTTGTTCCGCAAACCAACTCTCGACAGCTTCTATTATTTATTCGTTTGAAGAAAATTTACGTCCTTTCATACATTTTTTCATTTGAGGAAACAAATAATAGTCGGACGGCGCCAGGTCCGGTGAATAAGGTCTCTCTTTTTTCTCGCATCATACAATTCTTCATCGAACCGGGAATTCTTAGGGCCTACAGAAAGTCTTGTAATGTAGTTTTGTAATAGAGGTGCCACATCATTCAATGTTTTTGTAACATTTTCATAGAATCTTTTAACCAAGGAGTCGCCACTTTCGGAATACGACCAATCTTGATCCTGAAGTAATGTTTCGAAATTTGCAGCCTGGATTTTATTTGAATTTCTAACTTTTTTTACTCTACTGATACTTCCTCCGCTAGTATTTATTCCGTCTACGGTTACGCGAACAATATAATGATCAGAAATCTTGGGGCTTTGTTCCACGATGCGCAGATGTGCGAAACTCCAGAAAATGCAAAAGTAGTTGCATTCAAGTTCCAATTTTAAAATAGCAATCATCTAAACCGAGTTCTAATATAACAATGTCAAAAAGTCCAATATAAAACAGAATAATGTAAACTAGAAACTTATCTGTCAAAATGCAATTGATTTATTGCTAAAGGAGAACTAAGTTGAAACTTAAATATAGGAATTTATGAAACTATTTACTTACCTAAATTATAGCATAGGAGGAAATCATGAAAATTCATTAAAAACTGTAGGGAAAGAGGTACAGCCGTCAACAATAAAATATTTAGTAGAAACAGCTAAACTTACATTTCGGGGAAAGCTAATGGTGTGTGTTTGTAGTTCCAGCTTTCCAAGTTTATAAGATTAATAATATTTATAAAAAGAAATAATGCTAAATATAAGTCTGAGAAATATAGGAGACAAGAAGAACCGGCAAACTAAAATGAAGGTAATCAGAATTAACATGGAATAGAGTAATTTATTAAGCAAATTACTACTCCACTCTCCCATATGGAATTGTTATCCGGCGAGCAGAGAAAAAAATATTAAGAAGGATTTATATGTCAAAAGCAATCATTGTACATAATGTGTAAAATTAGAACAAAATAACCTAGTGTAATGTTAAAAGTAACGCTATTACAATCGGTACGATTATAGTTAGTGTAATTCAACCAAATGCATTGAGGTATTTTCAGACAACGGCGACGCTATATTGGCCGGCCATGACGATGCAGCGACTTATGTAGCCGAGCCCACTATTTCTGACCCCCTTTTTTGAACATTTCGAAGAGATTGGCATTCTTTTAAAGTGAACAGGAGACTATTACATTTAATTCCTTCGTTGAGTTAAGTAATTAAAATGAATTGTACTGCTCATCCTAAGAAATAAAGTGTGAAGAGAAGTTTGCTAGTGTGAGAAAATTTCCCATTCGGTGAATTGTTTGTTGGGAAATTTTACCGTCGAGAAATTTCCTTATTGACGAAGTGTTATCGGGGAATTTTCCGTCGGTAAATTGTTGCCGAGGAACCTTCCTAGTCCCACTTATACCTATAGCCTTAGACAGTCACAGTTTTGTATTTACTGTAAGGGCATAATGAAGAGACCGGTAATCCGCTAGCAATAAGGACTTGATGCAACGCTGAATTTATTGATTATTTGAACTTAATAATATATTACGGTTCGTTCCCTGTTGTAACATATTTATAGTCACATAAATTTTTCAAAAACAAATGTAATTGCATACATCCTCAAAGGGAGTATTGAGATTATGCACAGCATTGTAATAGTATGTATGCATAAACATCTAGTCGCCTTCCTCAAACAAGCAGTTCGACTAGACTAAAGACAGCTAGTCGGCTATTGGATGGATGTATGTACTTATTTTTTGTCTCTCTCAATTTATTTCATATCCATACTGCCGATAGATCTGAAAGAACGATGTCCGACGCAGCAGCGCGGTCGCTTAAATAAATTATAATTCATTGTGATACAGTTATACAGATCCAAGTGATATAATCTATAATCAGCATCTCGACGATGTATAATAATGGTTTTGTCGGCCCCGTAGATAATGCAAACGGACTACTGCTATGTGTAACGCATCCTGACTTTAATACGACCAATAGGAAGATTGATAAGTCCATACGTCTAATTAACCGCTTCTCCTTTTTTATGATCTCGCACACAAATGATGAATTTCTGATCGAAAATCGGGCGGCAAACCGTTATTTAACAAAAATTGTATCGTTCAAAACGTGTTTCTGCAACATGTTAATTATCAAAGGTGTGCGGATGTTATTGACCTCGCGTATCAGTGCTGAATTATCTTTAATAATGTCAAAATTGTATGCTGCGACTGCAAGCAAAACTTCGAACAGTACACATTACATCGATTGTATCTTGCTTAAACAAAAGAACGTAACCAATAATTTAATCAAGCGTACTGTTCACGTCGTTATCAAGATTATTGCACACAATTCTACCCTAATTGTGGGAAATTTTAGTTACGCACCGAACAAATATGAGTATAGAATGAATCCAATGTGAATAGTGTGAGAAATATTTTTTTAATGTTAATTGGAAATTACAATATATCCCACCAATTTTTTTCAGCTTCTGGTGAAGAAAGGCTATATTTCGAAATTTGAATCTTGGTACTAGCAGCTTTTCCCTTTTCATGGATTCATAGAAATAAAAATATTTAACGTCACCAACATTTTTTTTGTCTTTTTCAGAATTGTATGTTTTTATATTTTTTTCCAAAACTGAAACAAGTCAATTCATTTTGTCTTTCATTATACATTTCTTTGCTTTGTTTTATACTACTTACATAAAACAATGTCAACACACAGAATAAAAATTTGTTTAAAACAAAATTTTTATATGTTACTTTGTTTTTTTTTAAGTTATTAAAATGATTATTGCTGCCATTCTGTTAGCCGACGAAAAGGCAAATGCCAGGATATCGATTCCTAGCGAGAATTTTCTGTATAAATGTAAAAACCTTTACTATCGTCAAGTGAATCTAAGGTGAAACTGTATGTACTAATGTTTGAAGCAATTCAACATTATAAAATAGGATAATAAATTTTCGATTTCAGTTTTGTCATTGACTGAATTTTTGTGTTTGTTGATTTGAACCATTTCTAGTATGTATCTTGCTTTGTAATTAACTTCTTTATTGAGTATAGATACGTTGTCGAAATTGAAAGTGTGTCCCGTATTTATTGTGTTTTTTAAAGCATTGATGTTGTTTTACGATTTTAATTTAGAATATTAAGTTTTAATCTTTAATTTAAAATATTTATTTTAGAATAAATTTCTACTTGCAATAAAGAAATGCTGCAAGCAAATACCTACCAATGTTACACATTTACAAAAGTCATAAACAGAAAACCCAGTGATATCCTTTTAAATACTACTTAAGTATGGCGAAACTTGTATGGCAAAACATATGATTTATTACTTAAAGTTTAAATTAAAATAACATTGTAAACGCAAAACCATCGTCTCTTTAATATATTAATATCATATAATAAACTACTGTCTGAAATTTGTTTGTATTATATAAACCTTACATAATAATCAGATCAAAAAAAAAACATGGAAAATTGAAAAATCTGGATGAAAAGTTTTTTTCTAAAAAAGGCAAAAATATTAGATATTAAAAAAAAAACAAAAAAGCAACTTTAGCGATGTTCTATAATGATAGACTGTGGGATAGTATGGCAAACAATAAGTCTCGGTGCACTCCACAAATTAACTCGGAACAGCCGTTTCGAGGACTTGTGGGTTCTCATCTTCAGTCGCGTGACCGAATGATGTGAAAGAATATTTTAATTTTAACAAACGCGCTCTATCCCTACTCTCAAGAAAAATATATACATGTACCTACTTATGACTAAACCATGCAAAAATAGGGAGAAATAGACGAAGAGGTCTTGCCACCACGAAGCGCAAGACATGTGGCTTTCCCACCCTAATAAAAATAGAGGGAGGCAGCGGTTATGTTCTTTCTGTCCGTCAAATTTGTGTTCCTTCCGCCTATACACTTTAAGACTAACAACTACAAATATGCCTGTTATTGACCCGTCTGTATATCAGATTTGGATTTTTGGTTTTCTCCGCTCCCCATTCCTCCATTCTTCCCCGATACTTTGAAGGGTTTACCATAGAAGGTTGTTAAACAGGGTACCTCAACATCATATATATTGTTATGTTCAACGTTGTATCTACGACAACAACAACTTCTTTCAGTTGTCACCTCGGAACGACTAAATATCAGGCTGGCCACTCGTTGGTAACTAAATATCCCTCATGCGGGGAAAATTGGAAATTTCTTCGTTACCATCCCCCCTCAGCCAACCGTCTTTGGAGCGAGGACATTATAATTAAAATATAAGTCCAGATAATGACGAGTATGGGGTAGCATGGACGAATCTACTCGTTAGTTAATTTTTCTATTCACTTATTTCGTCCAAATTAATGTAGAAATCGTCTGGAATAAGCAGCAGCGTAAATTGAAAAGTACAACAAATAATCTTTCATCAATTAAATCTTTATCTGAAAGGTTTCTGTAAATTAGCAGTGGATTTTCTCGTTTAAAGCTTGTTGGTGACAGTTTGGATCACAGAATCATCAACATACAACCTCCTGCATTCGTTCTCGTATGCTGTTTGCAGAAATAATATCATTTGAGCGAAAGTCATCGAAAAAGTTTCTATTTGGATTAAATTATCAAAATTGGCTGTGAAATAAAACAATCGCCGATCTTTCGCGATTTAAAATAAAAGAAAGATGAACGACGCCATAATATTTCATCAATCTTTATTCGGCCTTGGTTGAATCAAAGTGTATCTTAACTCCGGTCTCCATATAAGTGGTCGATTGTGAAATCAAAGTCTTTATTAGAAGAGAAAAGGGTTAAATTTCCAGAGCAGGCAGTTTCCTGTAGTGGTCATATAAACAGCGGGTTTATATACATTGGCTTCGTTCGAAAGTTAAAGGTTAGTTACTTTTCAAATCTTGAAATTCGTTAATTTCATTTTACTGAATTGGAAATTCATTCTAAAATTGCCGTACGGGTATCCAGAGATACCCCCGAACCTACCAGAATAGTTTATTCAAATTAAAGATTAGAAAATTTAACAAAATTTGAAAAAAAACTCCCGAGAAAGATATTTCAATATCTTTGTATTTATTGGATTACCTATGACACTCAACAAAATTATTAAAAAGAAAAATCGATAACCAGAAGATTACTACTTTTAGTATATAAGTGATATGGAATTTCGATGTTTATGCGAACGCATGTCTGCGTAGATACTAATGGGTAATTTTGTGTGCCCTGTTATAATGTATGTATTAAGAAACAAGGTGCTCTCCTAAGAGTAAGACTAGGAACGGAATCTAGCTCAAATTTTACATACTGAAATTGAAGCTCCTTTTACGTATCTCCCGTAGCAGATCGCATTTCGATAAAGCAATTTATTTACATGTCAGTTGTGACGACAAAAGCTCCTCTCCATCGTACAATTAATTACGAACGGATCCACTTCGGCTAATGATCTATTTTTATCCGAACGTAACATCAATTGTTGAGGAAGTCGTTCTGTGGCAAGACAATTCGTTTTGTCCAAACGGCTAACTGTAAAACGATATTGGTAGTCGAGGACTAAAAAATTTCGAATAGTTATCATGGGGCCGCGAGCGATATCAGTAATTGCAGGATCGCATTAGCATAACAACCTCAGTTACGTTAAAACCGACCGATCTACGTACGTTGTTGTCGTTGTTATTGCTTCTAGACTGTACTGCTACTATTTGTTTGCAGACCGTATAACTGTTTCCGTTGAGATGGTTTCTGCAAGTCTGGCGTCGAATATTTTGCAGCAGTCTTTATGCTGGAATATTCACTGGACGCCGACCACAAGAAAATGTTTTCTTGCATTGGCGTTTATTTTATGACAGAAAGTCGCCATTATAGATTAGTAATTGCTTTCATAACTGAGCGTTATTATTAAACAGGCGACCGCGGTACCTGCTTGTAGCCAACAATATGCCTGTGTTTTAAGGTTATTTCATCGTAAATCTAATGAATTTCATTTAAACTACCTATAATTTGTATACAAATAAAATCTTATTTAAGTTATTTTTCCAATACATATGAATAAGAAAAACTTACCGCAAATAATCAGATACAACTTTGATCAATTGCAGGCTTCCAAATTTATCATTGGCAAAATCTACACATAAAGAACGTCGCTTGTTAAATTAACAATAACTTTCTATTAAGAATTTCTTGTCTGCGTAAACAACACCATTCAGTTTACAATGTAAATTTAATTTTAGTTTTTTTTATTAACGCCACAGTATTTTTTGTGACACGACAATAAATTGTTCTATAACAACATGTTATTAAATTATAAACAGAAACGAGAACGACAACAGAGCAACGGTGAAGACAGCAAAAACAGAAAAATCTAAATTGCTAGGAACACTTATAGATTCTCGTAGCAGATTATAGGAAGAAATTAGGAACAAAATCCACAAGGTAATCACGATGTACAAAATACATATTATATAAGCCTTTCTTCGATAAAAAAGAAATAACGACAAGAGCAAAAGTAATAGTTTATTCATACACGCGAGTGAAGAACGAGGATCGCAAAAGATGTAGACATACTTAAAAAGAAGGTCTAATTTGGATGGCGGCAAAACGAGAAGCAACTATCAGAAAGAACTAGAAAAGAATCATTGCTTCTACACCAATGGTGGAAAAGATCGAGGATATGTAATTAAGTAAAAATGATATATTATTCGTTGATTAAAGTAACATGTATCGTTAGCTTAACGAGATGGGATGAAATTAATTCCTGCTGCATCGCTAAAGTCCAGAATAGACCTTCGTATGGCTGTTAGAATTCCGACTGGACATTGCCGGCTAAAGGGGCTAAAAGAACACTTCCTTTGCAGGTGTCCGGCGCTCATGTCAATTAGACGAATCATACTGAGTGACGAGCGGCTACATCTTGCCGCCATTCGGGCGATTCCTCTGGGCAACGTCCTAACCTATAACAAGGCAGTGGAATGGTCTGGAAGGCTCCCCGGCACAGAGAGGATGCATAATTGGCCTATCGTGGTCAAAATGCTGTGGTATTTATTTCACCCTTTTATCGTCCATAACCATAGATTAACACAAATTAACAGCTATGTCAGGTCTAGCCAATCCTAAGAATGTTGGTACAAGGGATAATATTTTCTCCAATCGCTAGTGATCATTCGATGATGTATGTTTTGATTTGGAACATGACCCGCTTATTAGCATGTTCTTGCAACTGTTAGCATGTGTTTTGTGTAAACAGTTAAAAAGTGTGACAATGTAAAGCAATTGTTGCAAGAATGGGAATCTAGTGCCTAGTTTTGAAGGTAAGCTTAGATTTATGTTTACTTAAATAAATCTTATGGTACCTACTATACAATGACATTTGTATACTCCAATATTTAGGAAAATATTTTTTGTTTCAGATTGAACGTGAACGCAATGCTGCGTGGTTGCAAAACAACTGTGATTCTTGACACATTTCCCCTTACATGCAACAAGAATATAGGGCTACCGTTCTCATTCACGTATACAGGTTAAAACACTGTTTAAACTTAACACAACTAACACAGAGTATCGGTACACTCCTCACCACACAAAATATTAATTAATTAATTCGGAACAGCCGTTTCGAGGGCTCCTGGGCAACCTCATTATCAACCGAATGACCGAATAAATCTGAGCGAGAAAACACTAAACTCTAATTCATGCATATACGGAACGAGAAGGTTTGACCTGTATCCGTTCCACCCCCATAAAATAGAGCAAGACAATGATGCGTTCCGTCTCGCCAAATGTGTTTTTTCCGTCTACACCTTTTTAAAATTTAAACTATTCAAGATGTACGCCACGCGACGAAAGAGTCTTTTGTCAATATAGCACGTTATTTAAAACATATGGTCGTTTCACCCTAGTAAATCAAAAAGACAAGAGTAATGAAGAGGTCTGTGTTCAAAAGATTGCGTTCCCTTTTTATATAGATAGCTTCAAATGCGTCTAACTCACGAGGCGAACTTACGTTCTTAATCAATTTCAGGTTTTCTAATTTAATATTATGCCCGGTTTCGTTTATGTGCTGTGCTACATTTGACGCTTCTGTTTTGCCGTACCTGCAGCACCTGAAACAATCATTGAACCTAGTACCTATCGCTCGTTTTGTTTGACCAATATAGGCTTTATCACAGTCATTACGTGCAACTTTACAAATACTCCGCCTTTCTTTCATGTCCGGTTTATCTTTCCGATAATTTGCCGGATGTTTGTCATACTACCCCACAGTTCTTGCTATCATTACTGTATTTGTAATATTTTTTGGCATCGGATCTGAAACTACTTTACCAATTGATAAAGTTTCGTCCATTAATTTGGAGGACATATTTAGAATGCTGTACCTGCTGGGTATATAAGTATGATTATACTTCCTTCAGCATATATTCCAAGAATTCTTTTCTACTTAATTTATTTTATGGTTTCATTTTTTCTGTTGTATTTGTTTTTGAAATTAGTTTTGTTTGAGCATTCTTGCATTTATTTTCCAGTTATTAGTTATTTTTATTTTTTTTATTTTGGTGGAATTGTTTTATTAATAAGATCTTCTTTAAGTTTAAATTATGTTAAGGTTTTGTATTTTATTTTCATGTGACGATTTATATACACTTTGTGTGTTTATTAAATAAGTACATACTCTATTCTATTGCTAATACAGAAGAAAATGTATAGTTTGAAACAAGAGAAGTATAGGGGAAGTTTACAATAGAAATTTTTGAAATTTATATAAATTTTTATTAAAAGTACTCAGAGATTTTTATAATTAGCTGAATATGTTGTTTAATTTTTAAATCTATGAAATAACAGAAATGCTACTGTATGTAAGAACACTTCTATTTTAAGCTTAAGATATTGCAAATTAACAAAGTATTTTTATACATACACGACTAGTCTGCAGTATTGCGTATTGGTTGTTTCCTTATTGTTATTTATCCGTTCTTCAACTTGCGAAAAAAGTTAGAAAAAATTTCAGTTTTAAGCTTAAGGTGGATATGTTTACTAAAGTTCTGAATAAAATGCATGTTAACATTTATCATGAATGGCAATAAAATAGAACAATCCTTTAACGTTTACTACCCTTACGTTTGGTCTACCTGTGTATGACAAAATAATTCAAGGTTATAGTGCTTGCGGATATTTAAGACTTTTATATCAAGCTATCAAAAAATTACTTTTTCACGCTTTGCAGCGAAGCGTTTTCAGATCCAACATGTTTCTTCTATCCTCTACCAAATTTCCGAAAATATTCAAATTTGGTCAGCAACAAAGCAAACGACACATAAGAATTACAATTATATATTTAAGTCAAATGCCCCTTAGAAAACATGAATTGAAATTTACACCATAATTAAAGTTATCTTCATTGCTTTCAATTACCATTGACGCATGGGTACCTTTTTATACGTTGCACAAATATTAAAATACCTACATAGAAACCTTGTAGCTATTCATTTGTGGCTTACAATTTGTTGAATAGTAACTGTAGACATGAAAATGTTATCTAGTAATATTATTGGCTTAGAAACAATGCAGGTATTCCAATTTTACTACGACCTTAAATTGCCGTAATTTAAGCATGGCTTGTTTACCATTTAACCGTTTATATTAAATTATATGCAATTTGCATTTGAATAACTGCATTATGATTGCATACAATAATATATCAGTATATTACTGGAACGGAGAAATAATCGAAGATGATAATTGATTAATTGGTTAATTGTTGTTAATTGTTGTTCGTGTTATCTTTCCTTGAACAACTCTATTTCTTGATTGAAGAACCAATTAATATGCAAACTCCTTTGTTTTTGCATAACGTCCTTAGCAGTAACTTAATTTAAAATAAAAGTGATATAAAATAGAAATTGTCTTAAATTGTTTACACGCTTTGGACATCAATGACAATGTGAAAAAGGGGAACGTAATCTGCATGTTAAGGCTGTCATTGCAAATCGCCGCAATCAATTTTGAATGTTATATTTACCTAATATCAGAGGTATCCATAAGTGATTAATTATTTTCCGATGCTAGGTCGTGTTCGGTTTTGTTTTAACAGTGGAAGTGTTAAAACGCTTTTTGTGAGTCTCTTACCTAACTTAGATTGTAACCATAATATTGCGCAATTAAAAAACAATTTTATTCCTGTGGTTTAAAATGGCGGATTTTCAACCATCCAAAGAGCATATTCGTCATTGTATGATGTTTAAGTTTCATGCCGGAATGAATGCAACAGTTTCAATTAAGAATATTTGCGATATTTATGGTGATGTTTAAAAAGTAAACAAATGTCTACGTTGGTTCAGACAATTTGCATCAAGTGATTTTGACCTCTCTGATAGAACTCGTAGTGGAAGACCAGTGGAATTTGATAATGAGGATTTAAAAGTACTAGTCGAGTACTGATACAAAATTAAGTGTGCAGGAATTAGCGCATACACTAGGCTCTACATGGTCGACAGCGCAAAGAAATCTCCATGAAATTGGTAAGGCCTCCAGACAATGTAAATGGGTTCCACACCAACTGTTGGATGCGAATAAGGATCAACGTCGCGCAATCAGCAGTTCAACAGGATTGTAACTGGAGATGAAATGTGGATTGCTCGTTCTAACCCCATTGCTTCAGACAGCGGCTCTCTGTAAATCAACCACCAGCTCCAACCCCCAAACCCATGTTAACGCTGAAAAAGGTCCTAGTGTGCGTTTGGTGGGATTCCAATGGCGTAATTTTTTACGAACTTTTAGAACCTGGTGAAACGATTACTGCTGACATTTTTTGTCAACAACTGCAAAGATTAAATGATGAAATGGTTAAAAGAAAGAATGTGTTTCTTCAACATGATAACCTCACCCAGCAAAAGTGACTCACGAAAAAATCACGCAGTTGGATTAGGAAGCCTTACCTCACGCCCCCCCCCCGTATTCAACAGATGTCGCCCCATCCGAATGATGGCGATTACATATATCTTAGATTGATAAATAAAACATTTTTGAAAACTTAAAATTTGCATCTTATTGCAAAATAGTTATCTTACGCGGTTGAACTGCTCTGGTCTTAGCTTTTGTTAAGTAGAAAGCCTTCGTTGAGGATGACATTTTAGTTTGCTTCATGAACTGGCTAAAAAACTGAATATATAGAAATGTGACTATTTGAAGTATGGGGAGGCTTTCTAGTTTTAAAAGGATTCTGAAGTTGACAGACTGCAGCCGATATACATTATACCAGCGTATACCAATTTAAAGTATCTCTATTCCCATAGAAATTGTCTCTCTATTCTATCTAGGAAACGGTTAACTGATAGGTTTTGTCGCATTTTAACTATTGCGACGTTGTTTATAGACCCCGCCTTGATAGTGTTACTGCGCAAAGAATACAAAAACTTCAAAATTGCTGGATTCGTTTCGTGTACGGTCTAAAACTGGTTAAATATGCGTCCTCGTCGCTACTTGCACCAATACTGTTTCTATCATAAAATTTTAACCACGAAGATTCCGCCATATCTCTTCATCAGGTTAAGGTTTAAAACAGATGTGCATAGCATTAATATTAGATTTCCCCACTACAACACACCCCCTGCTCATCGAACCACTCTTTTTGAAAGATCATTTTTGTTTAACGTCGCGCGACTATACAATGGTCTGCCGGATTTCGTAAAAAAATGTATCAGTTCCTTCTTTTAATGTGTCATGTAAGACGTATGATTCATGATTCAATTACTTAAATTTACAATTTCATTTAATTTTTTTTTTATCTCTTTACTGTTTGTATGTTGACATGGAAGTAACTTTGCTTTTTGTACATAATAGCTGCATAGCCTTTTTTTTTTCTTGTAGATGTAATCATCGCGGCAGGAACGAAAAACAGACGCTGCAGTCGCGTGTAGATCGTCTAACTTTCTGCCGTTTACCACAGAGTTACTGGAATATCTATTGAAAACGTATTTATATACAGTCCATTTTTTTTATTTTTTCAATGTTTGTAATCCTTTTTTTGTGTGTAATAAAACATATATTATTATTATTACCATTATTATCATTATTATTATTATTATTATTATTATTATTATTATTATTATTATTATTATTATTATTATTATTATTATTATTATTATTATTATTATTATTATTATTACTATTACCAAGCAGTTAAAAACTCCGCGTATCTAATAAGATAGGTCACTTCAAAATCGGTTCAGTTCACTTAGAAAACATTTTAGAAAATCGATTAAACGGTGCCTAGCTTAAAGTGAACAAAAAATCAATTTATTTTATAACCACGATATACAGAAGTGCGTATAAGTCTATTCTGTTATTAGGAAAGTTAGTATTTCGAAATTTGATGGTTGAAATATTATCGAATTAGTGGCCGAATGAGTCTCAAATAACACTACAGATGGATAGGACGCATTTTGGAAAGATGCTATAAACTTGGACCCGATTTTAATGGAATAAGAAGTGAAATGGCAGCCCGATGTATTCGTTGTCACAAGACCAATCTATGGTAGCAATTGATGAACAGTGGATAATTGTGACATAATGGTAAGCAATTCAGATTACGCTATTATGTAGTCGGGTGCTATTTATGTTTTCCTCGTAATTGGGTAGAATTACTTTTTATAATTCCGTTCATCTTAATTGTCGCTTAGAGGTGCACCGGTTTTAAACTGTGTGAATAGCATATCTTTGTTAATATAAAGCTTTGCCTTTGACTTACTTATCATTAAAACATCTGCTTAAAATATGTATTTAAGGCAATGAACGTTCGTTACTAAACGTTTGTACAATTGCCAGTAGCTAAACAATAATCTGCAACTAATTAAAATTTTATCTGCAAGCATTAACAAAACGTAGCAGCCCTCTAATTGAATATCTAAGAAATAGAAAAGCTTTCTTTACTCTAGCTATGACTACCTACACTTAATACTAATTAGTCGTTAATTATTTGAAAATAATTAAATGTCGACGTTTATGGTAGTGGTAGTAGTCGACTGACTTTTTGTTTCGTTGTTTTCGTATTGCGCGATACACATATCTCTTCTCTGATGACGGTGGCGATCAGTAATTAGAAATTGGTAAAATGCGGTCGATGATTTATTACTCGGATTACACATATCGAGTGGCCAATGTAGCACGCGAACGTATGCAGACGTATTACTAGAACGAGAAAAGTTTTTTGGAACAGGTGCAGATGGTTTTCTGATCGCTGCTGGCACAACATTAATTGCCATCGTTAAAATTTGCGGTCCACCATAGGTATCTGCAGTCACTCGCTACAATACTAAACTCGTTTCAAAAACTATATTTATTTATTCATTTTACAGGTTGATTTAAATGAAATCCGCACCATTGCTATGGCGATCATTTTCAATCATGTACTATAGATTAACTTAGCAAGTAAATAGAATCTTTAATACTTCTTCCAATCTTTGCGTAACGTGTTTGATCTTGCTCTACACATCATTACCGTAGAGGACGTAAAGGAAGACATTTTCAGATTAACAAAAATATTGTTTTAACCGTATTTTATTAGAACGGGAATGATAGTGTGTGGTGTAACAATTTCTACTCGTTTAAAGAATATGATAATAAATTTCTTGCAGCAAATATGCCTCAATTCTAATTTTAGAATTGATGTCAATACGTTCCTACTGCACTTTGAGTGCCTAATTGATTAACAAGAGATTGACGCATATATCGGAATATTTTAATAGTTATTTTATAGTTTACATAGGAGTATTGTAATCTTATAACGGGAGAAATGTTTTTCTAAATTAAATCAATTTAAAATTTTACCGTCTGTAGGTCCCATAGACACTCCTTCGGCAGTTTAAATTAAAAATAACAGCAAAAAATGAAGTTTTACGAGAATTAATTTGATAGTATAAAAATTAACCCCAAACTTTGACGTTTCGCAGAGATTCTATGGTAACACGTTACATACTCGAAACATTGCGTACTTTCGAATAACCAAAAGTTGGATTTTCTTTTAAATTAGCCCACATTGCCTTTGTGAGAAGACATCTTCGGCTAGATGTCTTCTCACAAAGGCAATGTGGGCTGAATTGATAGATTGTTTAGCGTTCCTTCGTTCCTTTGTTCCCGATAGGATTTGTTAAATCACGGTCAATTAGGATACATACTTCGAATTACAATACTTCAATTAGATTTCAATTAAATTTCTTTCTCTAAAAACACCAAGTGAGTACTCTACCTAAAGACTGATTATATGACCTTGGACATTACCGGCAACCTTTGAATGTGGACTTTTACTATCTAACTTGGCGACGTCTTACCGAATCATATGAAACTTACGAAATTATGACAAAGATAACGGCTGGAAACACCGAGAAAGAGGTTAGAATCATGTGTATTGCATGGACATGGGTAATCGGACCGTACTTGGCTGAACGCATAGACAACAGTTACCTTCGATGTGGAAATTTGTGACATTACAGAATACCGTACTGCTCAAATCCCTACGTAAATATACGAAACGGAGAAGACGGGTATTCTCCGCATGTCTGACGCACACCCCACTTATATTGTTCCTTTTCAATGTTTACGTAGGGACGTGAGCGCTACGGTATACGAATTGTGTAGAAATTGGAGTAGAAGTATATGAATGAATGAATGTGTTTGTAGGTATTATCAGGGGAGGCTAACGGCTTTGCAAGACATATTTGAATGTAAATATTTTATCCTTTGTTTTGCGTTCTTTCCTGTAATAAAGTCTATTAAAATTAAAAAAAAAAACTAAACATCTTTGCTCCTAAACATAGAGGTTTTAACTGTATATATTTTATTAACTAAACTAGAGAATATCAGCAACTTTATACAGAAAACATAATTCACTAAGAGGAATCCGTCCTGCAAAACTAGATATTTCATAGTTTGTGCTAATTATTGAATTGAATCAATATTTCGGGTTGTTAATACAATAATATCAATGTGAGTCAGTTGTAAATGGTTTTGTCCCACTGTTTAAAACTGTACTTAATATATTTAATAAACACCCAGTTTAGAGTGAACATATGATTCACGATGTATAACCAGAACAAGTTATAACAATTCATAAACCGAATTGAAACCACCGCCACTGAACTGACTGAAGTCAGAATGAAACATGTTCTCTTTCTTAATTGGCTTCCGTTGGTGAAATGTGAAAATTCGTAATTTTCCTGGTTTTTCCGACGTAATCAAATTTTTGAGAAATTTCAATTCCGGTAAGGACTCCAACCTAACATCCCCCGTTCTCTGGACACGCGTGCTGTCCACTAGACCACAGGGTCTATACCAGGAACGAATCACTTTGTAATACCTACATTTAAATTCGTTCCTAGGATAGACATTCGTTCCTAGGATAGACCCCGTGGTGTAGTAGCTAGCACGCATGTCCAGAGAACGGGTGATAAGTTCGAGTCTTTACTGAGGTTGACACTTTTAAAAACTTTTATTACGCTGGGAAACCCAAGGAAATCACGGATGCTCTCTTTCTTTTTACATGCTGATACCTTTAAAGTCTCCGGGCAATAAATGGAAGACAGTTTGTGTTTATAGCGTTGTTCTTCCATTAGTTGATTACTAATTGCTCTCTAAAGATGCCTCTACGCTCTACATTGTAATATCGATAATAATGGGGTGCTTTTAATTTGCATCAACCTGCTAATTCAACTTAATGCAGAAGTAATATAAATTATGTTATCACTCAGGTAAATGCCATTTTTTTGTTGCTGATACACGTCATTGAGAAAAGATAGATCGAGAGGAAGTGATGGTAAGCTGGCTGCAAATATGAATATTACTATCTATAACCTGCAAATAGCTTATGCAAGGTATTACGTCTTACCTGCCAGTCATTACTACAATATTCTTGTAAGTAAATCAAATCAAGTTTTAACTTGTGAAAAGTACTATTATTTCTACTTCTTAAATGTCTTCAAACGATATGTAATGGAAGCTATAATAACAGGTGTCTGGGGTAACTGGCCAGTGGCGTCCGCCAAAGCCATTTAATAATAATAATAAAACTATAATAACAGATGTGAAATTAAAAATTTTGAAATAATTTCAAATATCAATAAATAATTCAAGCGCAAAATAAAGAATATGGTAATATCTATTACACTCTTGAGAATTGTGTATTATGACTTTAGATGCTACTTCTGTTTATTTTTATTACATGAACTGCAAATATGCTAAATGTTAGTGTTATATGTGTCTCAATAACGAAAAATGGTTGTTCGGATTTAGGTGACAACTTTTCAAATATATGTGACTGACGGTATGTATGGTCATCAGGAAGATCGAATTAATCATTGAAACAAAATTGTAAGTATCAGGGGTACCCATACGTGGTCAATTATTTTGCAATAAGATACAAATTTGAAGTTTTTAAAAAATGTTTTATTTATTAATCTAAGATATAATCGCCATCATTATCAAAGACACTTTGCCATCTTTTCTGCAAATTTTCAATTCCGCTTTTGTAGAACTGCTTTGGCTGGTATGGAGAATAGTGTTCAAGGTGGCATCGAACATCATCAATTGATCGAAAATTTTTATTTCTTAGTGTATGATCCAGAGATTTGAATAAATGATAACCGGATGGGGCGATATCTGGTGAATACGGAGGGTGAGGTAAGATTTTCCAATTCAACTGCATGATATTTTCTTGAGTCACTCGTGCTGCGTGAAGTTTTGCATTACCATGTTGAAGCAATATGTTCTTTCTATTAAGTAGAGCAGGCTTCTTTTTCAACAATTCAAGATTTAATCTTTGCAGTTGTTGACAATAAATGTCAGCAGTAATCGTTTCACCTGGTTGTAGAAATTCATAAAATATTACGCCATTGGTATCCCACCAAATGCACAGTAGGAGGTTGATTTAAAGAGAGCCACTGTCTGGAGCGATGAAGATTGGAATAAAGAATCTAATTTTCATCTCCAGTTACAATCCTGCTAAGAAATGGATCATTTCTTGGTCAGAAATGGATCATTTCTTAGTCTAGTTAATAGTGAACTGCAGATTGTGCGACGTTGATCCTTTTCCGCGTTGATGCGAGGAATCCATTTACCTTGTCTGGAGACGTTACCAATTTCATGGAGATGTCTCTGCACTGTCGACCATGTAGAGCCTAGTGGATCCGCTAATTCCTGTACACTTAATTTTGGATCAGTCTCGACTAGTTCTTTTAAAACCACATTATCAAATTCTACAGGCCTTCCACTACGAGGTTTATCAGAGAGATCAAAATCACCTGATGCAAATTGTCTCAACCAACGTTGACATTTGTTTACTTTTAAAACATCACCATAAATATCGCAAATATTCTGAGTTGAAACTGTTGTATTTGTTCCGGCATGAAAATTAAACATCATACAATGACGAATATGCTCTTCGGATGGTTGAAAATCCGCCATTTTAAACCACAGCAATTAAAAATGTGTTTTGATTGCGCAATGTTATGATTACAGT
Source organism: Dynastes maya (assembly GCA_029619315.2). Lineage (NCBI taxonomy): Eukaryota > Metazoa > Arthropoda > Insecta > Coleoptera > Scarabaeidae > Dynastes > Dynastes maya. The sequence continues at coordinate 57,650,649 of JAROYE020000002.1, forward strand.
CTAGGTTAGGTAAGAAACTCACAGAAAGCGTTTTAACACTGTAGAAGCAAAACTATACACAACGTAGCGTCAGAAAATAATTGATTGCTTATGGGTACCCCTGATACATTTGATTATGAATTTAAAAAGAAATCAAAAAATCCTACCATATGTATCCAATATACACAAAAAAAATCTACCTATTTCCTTTCTGCACCTTAGATAATTGCAAAATAGTATCGAGGCCTAAATAAAAATCCAAAGAAAGCGACCAACATACGATTTACATGGTCAACTTGTTTAATACTTCTCTGTCTATCTAATAAATAACTCGCTACATACGTCACATCAAAGTAATTAAAACAGTCAGTTCGTAGTCACATGAAAGAAATCAACGAAGAACTATTAAAGAGACGAAAGAGTGGATAAGACAACATTACATCTATTAATCATTATCTTTTATCTCGGTCCGGATAAGAAAAACACAGACGAATGTTTAGTGGAATGCTTTACAGTTAGTCGCCGGGTTTAACAATAATAAAATCAAAAGTACACCATTCTATTCTATCTGAGAAGCCACAATTTCTTTAACATTGTTTTATAAGAAACAAGAAAAATCTGTCGGCTGCCTTTGTAGCATAGGATCCATTCTTGCGTGCGTCGCCGTACAATCTAAATACGTATAAGGACATTCTTTAACCGCTAGATACGGAGACATGTCAGTTATTCCTTTGGATGTAAATTTGTTCTGGAGCACTTGTGCGTAACTTTCGATATTTTTATTTTATACAGTCCGTGCATGTGGATACGTTCGCTGCTTTCAGTTGACTAATTAATGATGTAATATACCATTTCGGAAAAGGATTTCAAAATTCGATAACAATCTTCTGGATATTTGTTCCTATCTGGTTAGATCTCGGAGCTGTACCTCTATGTTGTATTAGATATAATAATAAATTTCGAATTCTATGAACTTTTGGTGAAGCGATGGTATGTAGTTTTATACTGAGAATTATTTTACTCTTTTCTTAGTAATTAAATGTGTGGTAGGTATGCAGTAAGAAACACATTACAAAGCCTTAGTTATTGCGTTATGGCTCCATTTAGAACTAGCGTCTTGATTAAGGCATAAGTAATCGACAATTATATTTTTAAATTTACAACATTTAATAAAAAATGCATCAGCATAATTTATGATTTACGCGTTACTAACGTTAGATAAAATTTATTGCAGCGGAATCCATACCTCCATAATAGTATTTTAATATTACAGACCCAAATATCTTAACACTAACTTATAAAAAGAATGTTGATGTCTTCAGCCATTAGTGACATGACGAAACTTGAAATATCTATCGGCTACATAAATAGACGTGTTTTGGTAAACATAAGCTAAATTTCAATTGTGAGTCCGAATCCCACTAAGATTCGTGGCACTATTCCGGTGTATCCGGTATAATCTTTAGCCGCCATAGACATGTTTGGGAATAATTATCTGTGTTCATCCTTTACGTACTTTGAGATTTTTGTAGGGCCGGCCGACACTTTATTAGCCGACCCCCGACCGGACACGTTTGTCAGTTCCGCCCGATACGTTTGCTAACCCGGTCCGTCTGTGGGCCCGCTAGCTTCGTCGGTAGTCGGCCCATCAAGTCTGTTCGGCTTGACAAGCCCGTTTTATCCGACAGGTACTACTTTCAGTACTAAAAAATTAATAGCGATTTCAATGATGATTTTCTTATTTCATTCAAACAAGTAACATGGATATATTAAAACACGAAGAATTTCTTCCTTCTTTATAACAACACTGTTTTAGTTTTACGAAATTACATTTTTTCGTATGAAGTTAGCGATAATGAATTTATCATGCTTCTCAAATCAGTGTTTTTACTACAACATTTGGAAACATTACGATATTATACCGTGGACTTTTACGACTGGTACAGCATTGATGTAACCACCCTCCGTAACAACAAATACTAGCGCGCATGTTGACTTAATAATAAAAGGTAAAACAGAGCAAATGGAAAATATGTTCCGTCTTAAACGTGAAATATTTCCCCTCATAAGTATATGAATTATAAGCTAGAGATATTGTCGAATCATACACTTTACACACGTAACAATACATTTTCTTTATGTTTATTTATAAATGCTTGCTTATTGGGCTTCATTGATAGCTAATCATACAGCTAACATAACCACAATAGACAACACCAACTTTAAGAACAGCGAAAGAGTGCGCAAAATGGCCAAATATACCTATTTCTCCTACTCACTTAGCAAAACTTATTCCTTCTTAGTCGATTCACCTTGCTTCACTAATTTTTCATAGGATAGTAGGATAACACTCAATCCATAGTTTATATAATCAAAGCTGTAACCTCTTTTTGTAACCTCCGGTTTCCCTCTCCCTATCGCAGGAGTGTTGATAGATAATTATCTTGAATCAAGGACGTTCTCAGGGAAACGGCTAAGTAACTCTTCTCCTCCCAATTTTCTTCACAATGTGCTCATATTTAATGAAATAGTTTTCTACAACAATGTACACTATAAATTCTGTATCTCTGTCATAATATCGAAAATTAAATTCTACGGATTAAGAAGTTGTCATGTCCGTTGGTAAAATTTATTATTGTATAGTTGGTAATGTCAAATGTCTAAACTCATAGAGTTACCCCTTAAAAATGGAAAATCTTCATGACAGTTTGCCCTCTAAAATTAATCTTTTTTAGAATAGAGAAAGTTAATTGAAATTTAATATCAAATTGTAATTCGAAAGGTATATTCTAATTGGTCGTGATCAAGCAATCGCAATGGCGAACAAAGGAGTCAAGGGACGCTTACAATTTCTCAGTTTAATTTTAACTATCGTTGTATTATCGCGTGTTTGGCTAAGTGTCTTTTAAATCTAAGTTTCTAGTGCTACATTCTACTTTAAATACGAAGTGAATATTTTTGAGTACGCGTAACCCTCGAGTTTATGCTAAACGTCACAATTTGAGGATAGTTTTCCTATTTTCAAGTTAATTCTTGTAAAACGTAAATATTTGGTATTTACTTTTTTTTTAATTGCCGAAAGGATGTCTGGGGACACTCCTGGACCTACAGACCGTAGAATTAATTAACTCATTTCGATGAATCAAATTTTTCCTCGTTTTATAACATTGTAATAGCTTGGGTCTGAACCAGTTTTAAATTAAACACCCTTATATCTTCTATCTGGATATCGCAGTAGTAAGACCTAACTTCGAATTGAATATGTGAAGCTAAGTATTGAAGTAGTGTATATTTACATCTTCAAACGCAGCTGTCATTCGAGCATGTATAGTGTATTCTGTATGACTACTAGGTCAATGTGAAATTCCCTCTGGCGGATATTAGCTCTTTTTCGGAAACCTCCTCTCCTGCCCAAGCCTCCGATTTTCGGAGTATGGGTACTAAATAATTTAATTAAGTCTAGCCAAATGCTGGGCAATGAGGACGAAACTTCTCTTGTGTACAATTTTTCCATTTCGTAAACCTTGAAAATCAATGGAATATCATCCTACAACAAACAACAGTGTAAATTCAGTGGTATTTCTGGCATAATTTCGTAAATTAAAGATCTTTCGTAGCGTTTTTGTCAAGAACGTCAGAAACGTCGGTGATTTTCTGTAGCACAGAGTAATATATTTTGGGTCATCCAGTCGTTTCCCTGCATTCATTTCATTATGCCAGATTAATAAATAACTTGATTCATCAAAATTAATCATTAAATTATATTTGGAAAGGAATTATCAAAATTTGATGTGGATAAAACAATCTCGATCGCGATTAAAATAAAGAAGAAGAGGGACTCCAATTAATTTTGTCACTTTTATTGTTAACTCGTATTTTGGTTGCGATCCCAGTTTCAAGTGTTGATATTTCGAATTGTAACAGAAATTCAAGATAGAAGTGAAGGCTGGTGATTAACAATAGGCAATTCTCCAGTAAATGTAATATAAACATTGTGTTTATATTTACATCCTCGTAAAATTCAGGTTGTTTCAATTTTTAGTCTTCAATTCCTTTAAAATCTCATTTGTTGATCTTAAAATTCATCTAAATTGCCGAAAAAGAGTTTAAGAACACTTCCAAACGCTCAGTTTATATAATTAGTTGATTTTTGAAAATTTAAAAAATTTTTGAACAACTTACCATTTTTAAAACATTTCAGAATATTGATATTCTTCAACTAAGAATACATTTGTGTGTATGTGCTTCACAAGTTTAGTTATTGCGATAGTTTGGACTTTCGTACTACTATCTAAAGTCTACAGCAATAGCTTATGATTGTGTCCATTAAGATTCTGTATGCACATGTAGTAAATAGAATTGTGCTCATCCTGCTTCATTTTAGCTTCCTATTGAAAAGTAAATATGAAATTCCTATGTTCATTGCACTTATTACGAACTGCAAGGAGTTAGAAACTACAGTACGTAAATGCAAGATACTTTTGAAAAGATAAAGGGAACGTTATCGTAAAATTAAAATCAGAACTAGTGCATTATTTATGACTATTTAAACGCTTATTTTTCATTTTAAAAGTTATATGTTGCATGTGGATAATTTCAAAGCTGAAGGGGTAATACATAAAACTACATGACGTAATTGATACAACAGATATGCATATATATTATGTATGTACAAAATATATGTGTACGTATACGACGTATAGACGCTGTTATGCAAATGTTTTAAAACTAGGCTTCCCCTAGGCGTTTCATGATGAATGCGTTATAACGTGCGGGATTAATGGTATTTTAATTTAATAAAAATTATTTTCGTAATACAGTATGCTCGTGTACGAAAAACGACCTATACGCGCATACATTACGGAATTACGAGTTTCCTTCTCAGCTATAAAATTAATATATTAGAAACGTATTAAAAATTTTAATGTACCTACAACGGAGCCGGATATTAACGTTTTTGTCGGGTGGATGCCACCCATCACGAGCGTAGTTTGCATAGAGTAGTGCGGCATGAAGGATAGATTTGTGTAGCGGTGGTGCGGACAGAAAAAGAAATGTTGAAAGCAAAAGGTAGTAGGAGCTCGTTGGGTGCATGCGATTTTTGTGAAACCCTAATTATGAAACGAATCATCACGCTGCTACGTATGAGCAAGTCATCGGAAATAAAAGCTATTATTTTTCAGCGTTGCGTTTACCCTAAGTATTTTGTTGTTGAGCGTGTTATTTAGCACTTTGTCTTGTTCTTATTAATAAGCAGACGTGACGTGTACTTTCAATAACAATAGATTTTTCTATAGTAACCCATTTATTTCGGTTTTGGTGAAAATAAAGATAGTATGGTGCACGTTATTCCATTGTAAATATTAACTTGCATTTATATGGATTCTGTATCACAGAGGTAAATAATCGTAAGTTTATAGTTGTAGTAGTAGTAGTGATTAACCTGGGCAAATATGCGGTAACAGCCAGAAGCGTGGCGAGCGCATAAAGGTTTACACATAAAATAGAAGGTAAGAAATAAATTATAAAACGTGCTGAAGCAAGTAAGAAGGAGGATGACGGTCGATGTGGTTCCATTGTACGTACCATTACATTAACCGCATAATGTTTTCGACGATCTGTTGTTTCGTCCACACACAGCCACAGTTTTTTATCTTTCAATTCCGTTTTCATTTTCTTTTCTATATGTTCACGAGCAAATGGTACTACATTTCGTATCGATGTTCGACTAGGTAATTTACAGTCCGCATATTTATTTCAGAAGGAGACAAATGCTTCTTTGTCTAGTAAACGAAACGATAGATTACATAAAATAAGAGTAACACATAAATCAAATGTAAATTTTTCTTGGTCTCGTTTACCCAGACTAGTAGTGACACTTTTTCGCCCCTATTGAAGCATAGAGCATCCTTGCAGATGTTTCTATGACTATGTTGGAGATTAGGTCGTCAGCCTAACGACCCTTGATTTGCTTTATCTATTTTCATTAGTCTGTATATCCTTGAGTTGAATTGATTTAGTCTAGTACTGACCGTGGTTACATGCCTTCTCTACAAATTTTTATTACTTCTCCCTGTTTCATTAGCGGCCGTTCTCTTCTATGTGTTTGTTGGTCGTCCTCTTTTCCCTTCTTCCTTCACGCTAAAGTTCAAGCTCCTCTTCGTAATATCCGTATTTTCTTTCTGCAATGTGTGCCCAATCCACAGCCATTTTCTCCTTCTTATTATTGTTTCTACTGGTTCCAGGTTGAGATCCCATAAATCTTCGTTTAATATTGTATTACTTTTCCTAGGCATTTGTTTAACAAAAGCTTGCACTCCAGTGCTGTCGGCTTTATTCACTGCCCATGATTCGCAACCATAGAGCAAACAGTTTTTAACATTTGTTGTGAAAATCCTGATTTTCGTTCTTGTTGCTTTTGATGACCATATCTTCCTTCGTGTACTGAATGCTATCTGCGCTTTATTTATTCTATTTCGTATGTGGTAAGTTCAATCTTTGACCAGTATACTTCCCATGTACGTGAACTCTCTCTCTCCCTCTACTTGGTGTTCGTCTATTTTCACATAATCTGTGTCTTTTGAGTTTATTGACATCATTTTAATTTTGTTGGAGTTTATCTAAAATCTTGTTTTCTCCGCATTTCCACGAAGGTTGCTTATTTTGCTCTGTATATGTTTAATATTCCCCGTCATAACGCTCACGTCATCCGCAAATTCGAGATCTTCCAGATATTTGTCAAATCTTCATGTTAGTCCATTTTTATTCTTCACTGTATTCTTCATAAGCCAGTCTGTGGCAACCAAAAACAAAAACGGAAGGAGTATACATCCTCGCCTTAGCCCTTCGTTTACGTTGATTTTCGTTTTTGTCGGTTACATTCCATTATTACTCGATAGTGTTTTAATCATACTAATCAGTTTCTTAGGAATTGCGTGTTCATGTATGATATGCCACAGAGTTTCTTGGATGACAGAGTCAAAGACCTCTTTAACGTCGATGAATAGGCATGAATGGTCTGTTGACTAGCTTTGTGGATACCTATTATTTATAAAGTCGTCGAAAAGAGTTCCAAGTTTTTTTTATAGAAAGAAGCATCTGAAATTTTTAAGATACGATGCCTTAGGAACACGATCACATTTATCTGTTGATTAAATGTGTGGTTGGAATGGTGGTTGATGTAACGGCCTGAGGCCGTAGGCTTTCTGTACCAATCAATAGATATTCTTTGATTATTATTACGAATACATAACGTATCTAAGAATGGAACAGAATGATCCTTTTCCCTTTCAACAGTAAATTGAAGGGATGCATTAAAGTTATTAATTTAAAAGCGAATCGATGCTAACCTGTGGAACTGACGTAATTATGTCATCGACATACTTGTATAAAGATGGCAAACAAAATCGTAGACTGGAAACGCAGGAGTTCAACAGATCATCCATTATAATTAGGACAGCTACTGGACTAATCGGTTTACCCATCGGACAGCCATGTTGTTGTTTAAATAATTTGTTGTTAAAAATAAAGGTAGAAGATTTGGAAAAAATTTTATCAAATTAATAAAGTCCATCTTACTGATACTAGTAACTTTTTGGATGCAAGGACAATGTCTTTCCAGTATCTCCACCGAAATATCAATGGGTGTGTTAATGTATAACGATACTACATCCAGCGATATCAGCACAAAGTCAGGAGGAAGTGTGATGCCACGGGTGGCGATAGTCCGCGAGAGGATACCAGTCAGAAACTGCGAAAGATTGTAAGTAGGCGTTTTATGAATTTTTGGAAGACCATAAAATCTGGGACTATTGTCATTATGACAAGTTTTCTTTTTTCTACTTTCTTAAATTTTAAAATGTTATTCTTTTTAACAAAACCTGATACTTAGCCTATGTTTAAATTCATTAAATTTATGCTTTGCAATTAAGAATTCTAACTTAACTAACATCTGTTCGAAATGTTTGAGTGAATAGAATAGATCGTTAAAAGTGATTGAGATTTCAAAGGATAAGATTCGTGTTCCTAACCTTAGATTAAACTCCTGGATTCGTCTTGTAATTCGTCCTCTTGCTTCGTTTAGAAAAGAATTAATATTTGCTGAGTTGTCGGAGATAGGCATGTTTGGATAGTGTTCCTTCCTATCTGCAACGAACAAAAAAATGTTTCCTGTTGCGAAGTTTCGCCAGTTTGATGTTGGTGTTCATTAATTCTTTCATCAAGGCACAAGTGTGCGGTCCGTGGTTATTAATATCTGGTCGGATATTTTTGAATGTTTTACATGTTGCTCTATGAGAAATTTTCTTTCAGAAAAAATCTGGAATATGGCATTCTATGAGTGCAGGGTGTTGGATGTAAAATTATAACCTTGCATTTTTAAATCAACGACAATAACCTCAAAGCACATGATAGAGTACAAATTCGGCAATTGTGCGTACGAATCACCAAATAAAAAATACCTGCCCTAGTAAATATAGCAACTTTAAAAAAAGGCTTACTGTTTTGCTGCATGCACTGTAAAACACTTTCACTCCATCCACAATAATTTCGGGATAAGGTTTGATTCACTCTTCCATTTTGGCCATTTTTTTATTATATTTTTAACAACTGCCCGACTCAAGAAACTTCACTTCTTCAAAATTTGATTTTAATTATGTTATTTGAACGACTCACGAAAAAGGAATGATGCATAATCGAAATTCATCCCTCTATACATACAACTAGAGGTAGTCATACGACGTAAATGCTGTTCGTAAAAATGTTGAATTTCTAATAAAAATTAAGATTTACTCGAATGCATTTTAAAATCTCAAGAATTTAATTGCAAAGGTACCGGGCAATATGCCGCTGCAATTCGCAGAACTGACAGCGCGTTAAACAGAGCGCCTATAATGCACTGACAATTTCTACGAATACTTCGGCAAACGCCAAAGCTAATAGTCCAAATCTCTTGAATTGTATATATAGTAACCAGATTATGCAAAAAAGGGATTAAATATTTTCTCCTAATGTCTAAATAAATAAAAATTACCTATTGGAACTACTTGAAGACTAAACTTCCTTTTCTGCTAAATCAACATAATTACTTATTTCTAGAAATCTGTTTACTAAATCTGACAATAAAAATGGATAAAATAATGCTTACAATATTACGGGTCTGTTATATCATGTGCATTATTGTCAGCAACAATTTCTTTAAAAACAGGGTATTAGACACGAAGTCGAGCTGCGCAGGTGAACCTGTATTATTCTGTAGCAGGAAAAAGCAGTGGATAATCTGTTAATTGTATTATAAGTAAACAAGTAAATATCAAGGCATCTAATGTGATGGTTTTTCCAAATTACCTGACATTAATTTTAAAAATTGAATTATTTCCCTATAAATTAAAATTTATGAATGAATATGCAATTTTTAACAAAATATGAAGCAAGTAGGAGAAATATGCAACTTATGCAAACAAAAAATTCTTTTTTACCCATGTTTTAATAGTAAATATGTTGAAATGAAAAAGGGTAAGCGTATATGCAAAAAAATACAAGATATGCATTTTTCATAAAATCCGAAGCCTAGACTGATTACGAGAAGGAGTTTGTCTGTTATATTTATATGGCACAAGATGTTTTTATTTTATTTGTGGGTGTACGAATTGCGTTAAGGGACGAAATGGAGTACGAGCAGCTAAGTTCGGAAATACTACAAGTTCCGCAGTAAACTTGTTTCTCATTGTGCACTATATTTGCATCGTCAGACAGCGGTAATGGTATTGTTATTGAGGTAGCTACCGACAGACCCGTGACACATCGAAAAAATTTTTAATTCTCACAGCGCAGCAACAATAGAATATTTTGTTAGATTGTTCGACGAGGTGATATAATGTTACAGAACACGGTGATCACCTATAATTAATGATATGTCAGTCTGTGAGCATTAAGGTGCATCCATCTGCTTTTGTTGGCCGACTCTTTTGAATTGCTCCCGTAGCCAGGGCTCCGTTTACGCGAGACTAATGCCTTTGTGTACCGCGTCCTTTTCATATAAAACAACTTGCTTTTCTATTTCGTTTCCTCTCTACCATAAGGCCTCTATCATTTATTGAATGCCATTGTAATCCGTCTTCGGTTTAGCATCATTGTTTTTACGTTGTGCTGGGTTTCTTCAAAGAACAATTTTGTGAGCTGCCTTCTTTCTTTCGTCCTTTCATAGCATATAATGCGCACCTTAACGATCTGGAAGGCGTATGTGTGGAAACGATCAATGTATTCATCTATTTTTGTGTAGTACGACTAGAAGAATTAGCTATTGTAGTTTGTAATCTGTCATTTGAATATTTTAACCCCCATAGATTGAATCTTGTAAGAATAACTATTAATTTTCACTGACATCGAATGCTAGGTAGTTGTAAATATAGATAAGAAACACAAATCGTAATTTATTTTACTCAGATGTAAGTATGTAAATATATTCCTTTTAACTTATAAAATCCAATTCAGGATTCAATCTTCAGGGAACTAAAAATTCAAACCTTAAAGCTCTCTTTTTGAAACTTAAGAGCCTCGCAAACTAGGAATGCAGTAAATAATACCACCAGTTCTCGTTTCCTCGCCCTTATTAGAAGAAATTCCTGTTTATTTTGTATATTCAACGAAAGCTAACCCGCATTTTCTATACAGTATATTTACATTAATAAAAGTTTGTAATAAAAAGCAAACGAAGAAGAAAGTAAATAAACGAGATAATAATTTAAAATCAGTGTTGTGTTTTCCAAAGAGAGACGACTCGAACAAACGCCTGTGAGGCTTTCCATTAACTTCTTTGAGTTTGGAATTCTGGCATCGCGGAGAAGGACTTTGCCGTGTGCTTTGAAACGTCAACTTGCAATTTCTTTATATAATTTCTATTTCCTCTTCAGTTTTCCGAGTATGTTGTTTTTGTTAATCCCGCAGCGACGCAGGCGGGCGCTTATGTCGTAAATAAAATTCTGCATTAAAAAAATAAAAGCGAAAACAAACATTCTTGATGGATGCGGTAGATGTTAGAAATACAGGTTTTTTTACTAAAGCATTTTCCTTGATCGATCTTACGTTTTTAGGTCATCGTAGATTTGCTGAAATATCAAAGAAAACACTATTTATGTGTATATCATATATTACATTCGAGTTTTATATTTTTTTACTTAATACTACACTTATTATAATTTGGTTAAGAAACATGTAACGTGTCAAATTCTACTTTGTAAACATAATTGAATTTCTTACTGTCAAGGGTTGCTTTATGTTTACAATAGATGTCGTTATCTCTTCTAATATGCTTCAAAAGTTATATTTTCTATTAATGACATATTTAATTTTGGTTTATTTACTTTTGGTAATTTCAATTACAAAGGATGATTATTAAACAATTTCCATCACGTCTTCCTTTCTCTTTATTTTTTGTTCTGGTTCTTTTTTTTGTAACTAAATTTACCTAAATTAATTGCAATGGAATGCACGATGTTCGCTGATTAATAATTAACACCGCTCTTTCTGGTGTCGATCGTGATCTAAGAAGGTACGTTTGCGAAAATCTGCAGATTTTCACAGTTAAGTACTGATTGGTTCTATGTAATTCGGTTTTAAATAACCATCACCGACATTGTCGGATACATTTAATTATTTTTTCACGACGGCACGCCAGTAGTAATCTTGGACCATCGGCTAGCAAACCCTCCATCCAATAGAGGTAATTCATTATTCTAATCATATTTCATTAGGTTTATGCCTATAGATCGTTATTTTCCACATTCAGGTTTTCTTTGTTGGGTTATCGTTAAGCCCATTTGCTGAAATCCACTGAAGGGTAGAGCTTTTGCTGCATGGGTGTGTCCCATGTCCTATTCAAGCCGGGGACAGGACCAGCGCCAATTTACCACCGTTTGACCACGACAGTGCCCAGATAAGTGGGCTTACCGTTTTTTTTTGTTTGTTTCGGTTCACAACCATTTGTTTTCCTTTTAAATTTTGTCTAAATTCTAACTTGTTTATTTTTTTCCTTTTTAACTTATTTTATTTAAACAATTCTCATTAACGTATGGAGATACTCTATAGATCTGTTATTACTACTATAATCCTAATTAGAAATGTACTAAATTTTAGTAATTTACGTTTTTCGAATATTTTCCAATTCATATATTTTTTTTTGTTAAGAAACATTTTACCGTGGATTATTCTGACGGATACTATTTTCTTTTTTTTATTTATATATTTTATGTAAGTAATTTTAACGAATTGCGCTTCTACATATGTATGATCGATGTTAAATCGAACGTAGTGGTATAAATTTTGTTCACTAACAGTTTCTTGCAAATATTTCGTTTTTATTGAGTACAATTCTCTTTTATGTACATTAAAGATGTTGTAGTATTACATGTTGTAGTATAGATGTAATAACTATTCTTTCCTACACCTTCTCCACTTCGCGTTCCCGCTTTTCGTGGGTAGTTTTCCCTAATTCAAACGGGTGGCGCATATTTTTTTAGTTAGTGGTGAACTCAGCCCTGTTCATGCTAGTGGGCACAGCAGGAGAACTACGTTCAGATAAGTCTGCAATTTCTTTGATTGTAGTTGTTCTTTTCCCCTCCCCACTATTTATTTTGCGCTACAAACACAAACCTATAGACGATGTACAATAAATGAAAGCTACTACAATATGAATCCATATACAAAAGTATACAACCTTAACAACGCTCATAAAGCTTGAGACATTCAAAACTCAAGGGTGCATAAACGTCTTTAGCACATAATTACATGTTAAAATGTTAAAACTATACGTCTTATCTAATCCAATATAGCAAAATATTCGATTTTATAATATCCTTTTGATGACCATTTCTTGAATGGTTCTATAACGAGTTAGAATGGAAGCGTTACTATACTTTTATTCAACACTTTTTGTAAATCAAAATTCAGATTAGAATGAAGTAATAACACAATAGGTATCAACATAAATTTCCTATGCTTCAATAGATGTGAATACATAAATTGTCAAACAAGAGTAATTATTAATATGTGGCCAAATATATTAATTAAATTAGTGTACTTGGCACGTAAAACTAAAAATTGTCTGTCGAGATATTACGTTATATTTGCAGATAACATTTAGACACTAAATAGTGAACTTCCTCGCATAGGTCGCCGTGTCGTAGTGGTTAACGCGCGGAAGCGGAAGATGTGAGGTTCGATTTCTTGCCGTTGACATAATTTTAATTTCTTTAATTAATTACGTCGGAAATTCCAAGGAAAATTATAGATCTTCAAGTGTAATTATATTTAGTAAAGTGACGTGGTTCGTGGTTGTCAAGTGACGTGGTTCGCGCATGGAGTGCCATCCAATTTTAATTGGACTCTAACATTAAGCAAATTACAATATTTTGAACAGAAACAGGTAGGAATATTCATTTCTAAGCTAAGATGTATCTTACTAAAGGCGCATTTAACGCATATTGTACACAGAGCCAGGATTTCAACGTGCACCTCCTATGTAATTTGGACGAAAATATGAGAGTATTATAAGTTCTTACATGTAGATACACAGTTTGGTTACGCATACATCTAAAACTCTGCCCAGATGACACTAGGAGAGCATAACGAAACCCTGGCTATGGTTTATTTAGCAAGGGAAAGGCAAATTCATTAAATTCTTCTTGCGCCAAGCAGAAATATTCTAAATTAAGTACCTATATCATTTTCTTTAATGATATATTGAATTTGAATTTGCACTTATTTCTAAGATATATGCATGCTTCGTAAATAGTGTCCTAATGGTGGAATGTGCAGACCTAGTTGTTTTTTTCCGAATATACCCTACTTTCGCTACTGTCTGTGGTCTGGGTAGACGATGAGGTAGATATCAGTAATTGACGAGACTAATGGCTGTGGAGAAAACGCAATTTATTCAATTACAATGAATTTACACTACTTTTCAATGTAGTCTCCACCAACATTGAGGCACTTCCCCCATCGTTTTGTGAGCTTTCTAATTCCAGTGCTGAAGAATTCCTGACCTTGGTATCTGAGCCACTTGTGTACAGCTTGTTTGACCGTTTCGTTGTCTTCGAACTTGATGTCGCGTAAAAACTCTTTGAGCGGGCTGAACAGATGAAAATCGGACGGTGCGAGATCGGGACTGTAAGGAGGATATGACAACGCCTCGCAACTCAAATTTTCGATCATCTCGCGTTTTCTGGGCAGTATGGGGATGGGCATCATCGTGCAGCAGAATCACGCCTTTTGAGCCTGGTGTTTCGCAGGTTTCACTCTATGTTGAAGCAAGTTGCAATAGTACTTACTGTTCACAGTACGTTGTACTTCTAAATAGTCACAAAAAAATGAGCCTTGAGAATCCCACAAGACCGTTAATATCACTTTACCGGCAGACGCGAGAGTTTTCTTAGCGGGCGAATGCGGATGTTTCCATTCAATGCTTTGCCGTTTCGATTCAAGTTCATAGTGGTGAATCCACGTTTCATCGCAGATTATAACACGGTCTAGAAAGTCATTACCTTCCATTAAAAACCGTCGTTTGAGTTCAGAACAAATGCGAACAAGGGCGTCTTTATGGACTTGAGTTAACTGTCTTGGAACCCATCTCAAACACGATCTGCGATAATTCAGCTTGTCATGAATGATTGAATACACAGTTCCAACACTAACATTACACAAATCAGCTATCGTCACGACTTTTACATGCTTGTCATCGAGAATAAGGTTGTTTATGCGATTTTGTAGCTCGTCGGTCGACACTTCAACCGGTCTCCCGGAGCGATGAATATCGGTGACACTGGTTCTGCCCAATTTAAACTGTTCCCCGCGGCTTAAACACTTTTCACCATACTGTTTCAACATTCTTGAGCCAGCTTCACACCTTTGGATAACAAACATTTTCACTGAACGTTGCTCTTCCACCATACAAGTTACGAGAGGAGCCGACATTTTGAAATGAACAAAAGAGGTTATGCTTCCTTCTTTCAAACAACTGACCCAATTTATCCCCAAGGTTGCCAGCTTGACCCATAAAAGGTTTCATCTAATAATATTCAGTAGTTTTCCCGCTAATGTTGGTTGTCTCGTTAATTATTGAACGTCCCTCGTACATTTTTTATTATAACGTTGATTTTATGCGGATTTGTGGGCATCAACTTGATAATCTTTGGGCATTTTAATGACATCGAAAGAAAATAAAATGTTACAAACGGTCTATAAATTAAAGAAAGCCAACTTTGTAATTTGATGTATAATGCGCCTTTTTTATTCAAGTGCAGTGATAGCATATTGGAGGAAAATTATCCTTTACGTGGGAATGTTTTTTTTTTTTGTAAAAAAACGGAAAAATTTCTTGCCGCCAGAGGAATTTCGCAAAAACCATCATATACCGTCCTAGTTTATATGCTGTGCTTATAGTCAGTAGGACGGGATCTCTATTGCGTAAGGCAACCGCAACCCATTGAGGCTCACCTGAAGGCCCCACCGAACCATCCAGTCAACCATCTCGTCGCTGGTATAAACAACAAAAAGCTCCGGGCCGAGATGAGAGTCCTGAGGTACACCAGTCAGACTGGATCGTTTTGAGGAATACGCAGACAATAGCCTGTCGGAAAAGGTTCTGTCTTGCGAGTAACCGTTGAAGCCAGCAGTGGATGAACTAAAACCAAACTCAGCCATCCTGTAAACAATTTCCCCTTGTAAAACCGGGTCACATGCCCTGGATATAAGAAGTGACTTGGTTAAACACGACAGATGACATATAGTAGTATGGACCTACCTTTCTAAGAAAAATTACTTTCAAAACCTGCACGCTTCTTACGTGGGATTCAAGTATGGTAGTAAGAAAAAGGTGTGTACAATGACTGGGACAGCTTGCATACTGTAGATTCTATTCGGTTGATCAAGTCTAAATCTGCAGCTCGTACATACAAAATGTATATTACCTACGTATTGAAAATTAAAATATATAATTTATTAATTTCCGATAAACGAGATATCAGATACACTTTTTATGAAACATTTATTCAAGTAGAGCAGTCGAAACTGTCGATACTAATTACAAGCCATGTTCTACTATTCCACATTGACATTTAATTGTTCGCCTAATGGCGATCTATGCCTTCCTGTACGTATACACATCCTACAGACATGAAATAACACTAACGCTCCGTCATTATGCGGAGGCACCTGCGCGTTAAAATATTAATTTTCTACGTTCGAATGGAAGTCTATTTGCTTTTAAAACACTCACTGTCCGTGCAAGTATTTTAATTGTTTTTCAATAGGACTGTGTTGCGATGTCGGCTCCGTGAAACGTTTAGAAAGGTTCTGCGAGTATGTAAATTAAAAAGGAAGGAATAAAAAGATTGGAGGAAAAGATGAGTCGGCAACGTTTAGATACGTATACTCACACAGGGACGTAATATATGTGCATATACGTGTGCAATGTATGTACATACATACGTAGCTAGATATATATGTGCGGCATATAAACACTCATTTAGTACAAAGATTTTAATAACCTGGCTAATAGGCCTATTAACTTGCATAAATTATTATATCGTTCCCGATGAAAATTACAGCAGTATCTTGTTACTAAACTAAATATTAATATTCCATTTATTTATACACAATTGTCTAATAAATTATTCGCTTTAGTGTTCATTAAAATTTCGCCATTCGCGGACGGAAAGAGATTAATTTATTTTCATCTTTTCCGACTCTATGCGGATAATTTCGCCGCGTACTTCTTTCTTCCTTTTACTTGATGTCTGAGTAATTTATGCGACCGCTTTTGAAAAATGCGAATGCATTTTTCAGAAGCCTTCTATCGACGTACACTATTCGTTTTATGTCAGTACCAACGTACTTATATGGACGTAGTATGGTAAGGCTACAATATATCTGGGGCTGATTGGTTGTTTCGTGCCGTTTAAAATACTCTTAAAACGAACGCCAAATCCTGTAACGCATATCAATGAGGAAGCCAGCTTCAAAATGTGAAGAATATATTTAAAATTAATAAATCTTTTCCTTGTAGGATATATAACATATTGAACATCGTCAGGCCCAGCGTAAGTAATGAGGTGTTTATCATAAGGTAATTTTTTAGGTGATTGGACATTCAGAAAAATTAAAAAGAATGCAGAACTTCGTGACGTAGTTGGAACCTCTTCTGTTATTAATAGCTTATAAAATCCATAAGTAATAGATAAATCCATTCTCGAAATCTTATAGAACCTCTTTTGAATATGTATTTGTGTTTATTGGATCTTAACAATACATTGAAATAAAAATGCACACAGAAATGATTTCTTTGAAGTGATTATAAATTTTTATATTTTAGAATATTAGTTGCAGATAAAATAAGACTAATGTTATTTAACTTTAACAAACTGTGACTCGAATTCATAGATTCCTACAGATTGTTTTAGCTTCTCATCATATTCAATCCATTCCTTCTCAGATAAATCAACATCACGAAATATTTTCCCACTTTCTTCTACTTCTCCAAACCAGCCTTCTCCAGGTACAAATTCAATTGGTTTCATACCTATTTTGCTAAAAAATGCGTTTCTGTTTTCCCTATTTTCGTATTGAATGTCTGCGATTCCATTACATCATGTAATTTATCCGAGACTTCCCCACAATTCAAACATTTTAACTTTAATAAAAAATTATAGTTTGGATGACTTGTGTATAACTCGTCAATGTTTTCTAACGTAGCTTTTATTTGTAAACTAATTTTAACCATTTTAACAGCAAGAACGACCAAAGAACAACCGACTAGTGTAAAAATATAAAATTAGAATTGATCACAATCAACTGTCAAGATACGTTAAAATGTTGTATTCCAAAAAGGTGAATTAATGAGTTTCATTGCCATGCCATAATAGATTAGATTAGATTAGATTAGATTAGATTACTTTATTAATCCTCTCGACTACAATAGTAGTATGGGACAAGTTAATGTAAAAAATACTAAACCAATACAGTTACAATGAATAACAGAATAATGAATAACAGTTCTAGCAAAGCAGGCAAAAGCCACAACATGCAACATGCGTACCATGTAGATACATATTGAATTTGGTACGACTCATCATACTTTTGAAATTGTCTGGCAGTTTATTATATGCTTTAATGGACAAGAACTAAAGATTTCTTTCATAAAAGGGTAATCCTATGTTGGAGGATTTCCAATATGTACATATTTCGCGTGTTGTACGAATAGTAAGCTTTATTATAATTTTAATAAGTTTTATTACATTTTTTATGTTACCGTTTAATATCTGGTATGTGCCTATTAATATATTGTAGTGATTTTATCGTCCAAAGGTGTATCTATAGTCCCTGGCCATCCAATTATCACCACTTAAAAATATTATGATGGTAACATGCAAGTAAGTAAAATTTGAACATGTATTTACTAATATTTGCTTGTTCCTCCTCGTGTTTTATAATTTCCTCGATCCTTTTTGGCATACTGCCAACGCAGCTTTCTATTGTTTTTTTTTCTAATTTCGTGGCTATTATGTCATACATCTTCAATATGTTGTTGTAATTCTTCCTTTGTAGTTGAGTTTCGTGTACTTACAGTGTACAGTCATTCCACACATTTTTAGTTGGGTTTATGTCTGGTGAATTGCCTGGCCAAGGTAGTACACGCAGATTTTTAGATTCAAGGTATCGCATTACACTTTTTGCCTTATGACACGGCGCATTGTCTTGCATGAAATTATATGGCCCTTGAGTATTACACACCAATTTGTTTCGCCTTCTACAGCGCATAATTGTGCGTGAACATCATTCAAAATTTGAACAGAATCCACTAGCGACATCGAAACATTTTGTAATTTTTCTATTGCCTCCGTTAGTCCGAAGTAATTGTTGTGAATAGTTTGTAAATCTCTTTTAACCTGACTATCTTGAAATATTTCCTGGCTTTTCTTGACTGCTGCAGCTTCTGTCAGATTGAACTACCTTTTTTACTTGATCAAAATATTTGCTGTAGTAAAACGCAGCCTGCAACCACGTTCCCCAACGTGTAACAATCGGCTGTGGTCGCTCAGGTAAATCAGGACACAGTTTGTGAAATAGTCGGATGCGTTTCGGAGACTTTAGAAACACTGTCTTTGTACTAGCGATCAATGCATTTACTAGTGGAAAACATGTAAGAATCGTTTGTGCCGCAAGATTTAGAGTATGAATTTTACACGTTACATGTAAGAAGTTACCACTGCGTTCTTTAAGAGATCGAATGTGGTTCTATTGTACGTACCATTACATTAACCACAGAATGTTTTTGACGATTTGTTGTTTCATCCACACACAACCACAGTTTTTTATCTTTCAATTCCGCTTTCATTCTTTTTTCTATATGTTCACGAGCAAATGGCACTACATTTCGTATCGATGTCCGACTAGGTAATTTACAGTCCGCATATTTATTCCAGAAGGAGACAAATGCTTCTTTGTCTAGTAAACGAAACGATAGATTACATAAAATAAGAGTAACACATAAATCAAATGTAAATTTTTCTTGGTTTCGTATGCCACTTTTTGCAGAAGGATGCTGCTTGTTTTCGATGTGGCGTTGACAATGGCTTCTGGACCAACACATTAAAGGGATTCTACAAACTAGACATTGAATTTTAGCGCCATCAAAAATTAAGTCCGGCATGTACACTGTAAACGAAATAAGTTACAACAGCCTACATATACACAGAACTACTCGCATACAGCATCGATTTAGTACTACTTTAGTACTACTTAGATTTTTGGGATTACCCTCGTATTAAGGTATATAATCATGTACCTGACGCTATTAAGATTTTACCGTACAACTCTTACAAAAAAGAATTGAGGCAACAACTAGTCAATAATGTACTCTATAGTGTTAATGAATTTTTCAGTTTGTGAATGTTTGTGTATATGTGTATTTTATTAACCATTTTCTTGTTTTGTGTACTTTTGACGTATTTTATGCTTTTTTGCACTAAAAAATTAAATATATTATATTACTATTATAATTTTACTGACTGACTAACATTTTGTTTCAAAGAACACAGGAACTTTTATCTTAATGACTCTGTAATATTAAAAATCAAAAAAGTTTTCCATTTGATGAACACTGTATTATAAGACTGCATTGTATTGTGTACAAATACACAAAATATTTTCCATTAAGAATTTACGATATTATAAAGCAAGCAGCTGGCTCGTCTCGATACCGTAAATTGCCCTCTCTAGTTGCGTAGTTTTCAAAAAATAAAGAAATGTCGTTCTAATATGTTTAAGACGTTCTTACAACATGCTTACCTCCTGTGGTCATAAAATCATGTATTTATTCAAATTAAATCAAGAAATCTTTAAATTTGACGTGACATAAGTGGTTACTGGTTAAGTGAATTTATGAACATATCGAAAACATAAAATGTATTGCGTCAGTTTATTGGTTAGACACCTGCTAAAAATGAATTAAATCACGGAGAAATGGTACCTCCACGTCTCATCAAATGCGTCGAAGCGATAGTCGAACATTACAAAATTAAAAGGTATAGAAATAGACGTTGGATGTTGCTGAGTGGCCCGGAGATATATGTCAGTAACAATTACAAATTTGCATTAATAGCCGTCACACAATAGCTGCGTGAAATAGAGACCGTTACTATATGAAATGTGCTATGCGATCGACGTTTTGCTTTCTTCCTGAGATAAGCCAACAAAGCCTGCATAATTTATGGATATTGAGACTTTTAACGATGCTGTGACAAACAGTAATAGATTCCACTTCCTTATGTAAGTAAAATGTATATCAACGTTCGTTTTAATGCGATAAAGGCGTTTGCTATCATTCTCTTCAGAAAATTTTTATATTGCTATAAAATTGCGTACACATGGATGGTTTAATTAACCGATCAATGTTGTATCTATACTGTATATCTACATATGTAAATTACTGAAGCAATTAACAGTAAGCTATCATTGCATACGCTTACGATTCAATGTAAATTGTTAGATCTAGAAATATAAAGCTACTACGGTACAAGAATGTAAAGGATATATTTTTACTATAAACGCAAACAAATGTTTTATTATATTGCAAAAATAACTTCGTCTGTTGCTATAAAAAATCGTTTGCCAGAAATTTATATAATCGCAAATCGTCGACTTCAAAACCAATCGTATTAAAGCGGCATCTATCCTCTGAACCCTGAAACATTGTCTCTGCTTTCGCGCCAGAATGTAATGTTCCTGCTTGCGGCGTCAGAATGTAACGTTGGTTCTCTGTTCGGGTGCCAATTTGTAATAAATTTCTTATTCTTAGACGCAAAATTACAATAGCGACTATCTACACACTTGCCAAGCTATACAAGATAGACTCTGTTCACTAGTGACATCTCTGGATGATATACGGGAAATTAACGTATAAAGAATATATAACGGTTTTACTTTTTAGACAATCTTTTTAATGAATTTGATGTTACTGAGTGATTCAGACGAGAATAAAGTATACAACATTAACTTCTCTTATTTTAAACACTAAGATCTCATACTCAGTGTACAGATGATCTATATTATCAACTCCATAATATGGATGGATTTGCCGTTACGGGGATGTTGTTAGTTGTCACGGGATTTTTTACTGTCAGATATCAGAATTATACACATGTATCTTAAGATGTTTGCGGCTTTTAGTAATCAAGAGAAGTTAAGTGAATATCGGTTCGATTGACTCGGCGTGTGTGGGCAATCTTAACCACGGGGTAGCGTTGAAAATGCCAAAGGGTCCAATTTAATAAGAAAAGATGTAAGTAAAACGACAATACTTTATTTACACATAACTTCATCAAATAAAATAAAATTCTCTAGCAGACTGAAATCAAATTCATATACAAATATATACAGATCGGGTGAAATAAATGATTGAACACTTGCAAAAAATTCTCGGTAACGCACTTTGAATGTATGGGTCGTCGAGGTTTCATAATAGATAGCTAGAGCCACGCTACTACGGAATGTTGACGTGTATAATATCGACGGAACGGACTTGAATAATTTCAGTCAAAATTCCACGATAAATAGCCAAGGCCACATTATCATGGTATTATGAGTTTGTGTCCATACTTCATCAAACACAGCCAACAGCCGCCGAGAGATGTCTGGGTAGTCGAAGCTCTCGCAGCCCAGGGCCGGCAAAGAGGATGTTCTTTCGTAGCGTGAGCCACAGAAAGACTGTTCCTTCGCAGCTTGCACCGCAGAAAGACGCGGATTTGAACGCCTTTTATAGCAAAATTTACTCGTTTTTTGCCTTTCTACGTCATGCCACCTTGCACGTAAACGGCGCGTGCTCATCACAGAACTCGTAACTATCGTGCTTATGCAATATGTACTAACGTACATCATAAATGATCACATTCATAGAGTACACTGGAGTACAACATAAATCGTTCTGGAATTTGCAAAAACAATTAAAAGAAATAAATTTACGATTTACAACAAAAATTTAAAAACTAAACAAGGCAGGTAAAAATTGAAACAATAATTTTCTTCGTTCTTTTCAGAATTAAATTGGTCTTTAAATTTGGCGAAACGGGACGATTCGTCACAACTCAAACGTATTCCCGGATGATCTACATCTACCAAGTGAATGCAGTGAAAATTAAATTGAGCCAGAAAAGGAAATGTCCCATCAAACTGACAAATCCAGTGATTCTCCTATAGCGCTCAATTCTGCATCTATCGTACCTATTGGATCTTCCATTCTACACCAATTGATGAACCAGCCACAGGCCCTTCTTCGTCCAGTGTTTTGCGGCAGCACACCGTAAAGGGTGCTCTACTACTCAAGTGTCATTAAATGAACTTTATCCGGTTTCTAAGTCAACTTCGAATGGCTAAGTGCAAAACAAAAAGGTGAAAACTTCTGGTAATTAAAATGAGTTCCAGAATCAAATTGAATTTCAAACCCAAGCCAAAAAAGTTGGAGGATCGTAGACAAGTGAAACGTAAAGTTTGCTACGACGAAGAAAACAAGACTCTATAGGCAAGATGAGCACTCGGAGAATAATGATGATGTAGTCTGCATTTATTGTAATGAGTTGTACAGAAACTTGAAGCCAAAAAAAGTAGTGGGTAAGGAACCGGTCTTGCTTGAATTGATACTAGACATTGTGTCCCAGTGTTCTTTATAAAGTGAATTTGCATATGAATTGTGCGCAAATAAGTAGTTTTACGCTTACTGTGTCATCTTAAATGGACTTGTGTTATCTTACCCAACTACCACTCGCTTGTTTAATACATTTTTATATTTTATGCTTACTTTCAGTAGTTTCAAATATATTTTTATATGACTATAATAAACAACAGTTTACGCACATACTTTGTTTCAT
This sequence comes from Dynastes maya, assembly GCA_029619315.2. Taxonomy (NCBI): domain Eukaryota; kingdom Metazoa; phylum Arthropoda; class Insecta; order Coleoptera; family Scarabaeidae; genus Dynastes; species Dynastes maya. Next base: position 57,674,042 of record JAROYE020000002.1, read on the forward strand.
TTCTTAGCACCTTTAGTTCCTTTTAATTTTGTTCCAATTGAAAAGTATGTCATCTTGTTCGCATTTCCTCTAATACTGTAAACCGTTTGAATACATTTCGCACATAACATTTTATACCAAAAATTGGTCACGTTTCTTGCATGTTCTCTTAAGATCCCCAGGTTGCTTAAGCCTGAAACCTTTTTGGAAAGTTTACTAACCCATCAACACATAATACGTCATAGTAAAGGTTAAAAGGCAGTTAATGTCAATTACCAACCTTTATGAACTTGTAAATTAACTAAATACTGCGTTTGAAGAAGCATTAATAAACATTTATTGTAATCTAAGTCTCATACTCTGGTTAGTTTCATGTGGATTTGAATAACAATGTTCATTACGTAGTTAATCCTTATAGAAAAAATAAGCTTAAAACTGAATGTAATTTGCTAGCATAACATAACCTATTCTGCTTAATATTCTCGTTGTATGGTGGATCACCATATTAACATCTCTCATATTTAGAGAATAGGAATCTTAATGCAAGTCCAGAATGTGAAATTTGTGGGACATGTTATAAGCAACAGTATAAGAATACAAGCTGCAGCAAATATACCTTTCACTAAACCGAAGCTTTGTTGTAGTTTCTAGAAAGGCCTCCCAAAATGGGGTTGAAAGGTGGGAGGAAACCTAGGGATAGTAAATATCCCATTTTTCAAGGACACATGTAAGTGACCTTCACAGTGGTGCGAAATTAATGCAAGAATTAGGGTGAACCGCTCACATTGCAGTGTAGTGCCGAATTAAGAATTAGTGTAGTGCAAAATTATTCACACGTCAATTTTTGGCACCATCACTGGGTTGCATCGATACTTTGTTTTTGAAATTTTTATGTCATAATAAAGGAAGTCATTGTTGTCAGTTACAAAATTAGTGCGAAATTATTGCAATAATTGCACCCAGCCAGGAGCAACCATAAAACATTGGGTATATGTATACGTTAAATAAGAAAAAAACAATAAGTAAAAATCAGTTCTGCCGCTTATGTCAAGATGCAGAAGCGACGGAATACGTACTACACAAATGTTTGGCCATTAGTCACAAACACCATCAAATTTACAGACAATAGTGAGCAATAGCGGAAACAAGTAAGAATACGGGCGTACCTAAATTCAATTTTAACCTGTTTAAAATTCGAACTAACCGAGATCAGCAAATGAGGTAGCTTTCAGACGATCAACAACCTACAACACCCAACGACACAGCACCGTTAAACCACAGGGTTAGCTGGCATTGTTCAAACGAACACTTTTCTAATAACAACGGTTGCGACACCGCGCGCAACCGCAAAAACCCTACAACTGACATTCACACGGTCAATATGGCATCAACGATATATGAATTTCTAGTTTGCTAAGAGGTTTATTAGACGATATGACAGACATTCTGAGATATGTAATTGAAAAATTTCTTTTCGTCCGCAATAAGTTCATGAAACAACATATAAAAGGCACCATCGAATGAACATAGAAACGCCTCCGTTTCCGTTTCTTTTTTGTCTCCAACGAAATTCAAAGAGCACAAGCTTCTTCTGGCTGCAACATATTAGAAATGGTGCACTGAGATACATATAATGGATTTTGGTTGTAGGGCAGTTGTTCGTAAGTTGCACGGCAAGTTGTAGCCAGTTGCAAGCAGTTGGTCATCTGAAAACTGCCTAATTAGCTGGTGACAAGAGGCAATTGAGCAGTGTCAGCTATAACAATTTCTTTAGTAAAAGTGGTTTTCCCCACTCTCCTATTAAGGAATTCAGTTACATCTTCTATCTAAAAGAGAGGTGTACGAAGTGCTGATCATAAACAACAATTTTACAAATTTTCACAAACTTCTTGGAAAAGGGAAAACCTGTCGCCTTATTGGCGATTATTTGTTAATTGAGATTGGAGTTCGTAAAAACAAAGTTTATGTGCAAGTATAAACCGTTTCAAGTGCTTCCATCTCAAAATTTGTTATCACTAGAACAATTTCCTTTAAAAGGTTCTCATACGTTGACCACATGAGCCTGGTCCGCGGTTGTCAATAATACTATACCCTTGATTTCCGGGTTGGAACCGCGTCGTTGTCGTAGCTTTTGCCGACATTTCATCCACACTCTTCAGGGTTGTAACTTCTTATAGAGCTTGTTTAGGGCTACCCCTTACATCACACGTGGAAATCCCAACTGGCTAAACCTCCTAGCAACCGCCACGCTTCATTGATGCATAACAATTCTGCTTCATCGGAACATTTCCGCTCCATTGGCCCAAAACATAAAAAACCCCTCCGGAATGAATAAGCACCAGCGAGTGTGTAGTAACAGCCCCAAAGGTGTACCATAAGAGTGTGGACGAAACGTCGGTAAAAGCTACAACAACGACGCGGTTCCAACCCGGAAACCGAGACTACAGTATGACCACATGAGGTTTGTTAAAATTAATTTTTTGTTTTGTATTATTGTTCCTTAAGACAGTCTTTATTTAAACCTGATCACAACGAAAATAGACGCATTTACTTAATGGAGACCAATGTTATACTACGTTATTATTACAGATTCTTTTCTTAACTTGATTGGTATATAAATAGCCGTTATCAGTTACATCTGGGATCAGTTCAGCCACATCGTATACAGGAACTTAGTGCATCGAGCGCTAATGGATGTAAGAATTACACCAATACGCACTACTAATTTCGATAATTATCCTATTTTGTACGACACTTTATCAAGATGCAATACCGAAGACTATTAGCGTGTTTTAATCTAGAGAAAGTCGAGATTGGGGAGGGCTCATCTCTATCGGCATTAATTGGTTTTATAACATAAGGGGGAATAATGTATGTTTAATCCATAAATTACAGTGAGATTTTAATTGATGCATGGGTCGAGAGTTGAGGACAAGTGAGCGGTCTCCTGAGATATTCTTATCTCCATATCGGGCTTACGGTTGCTTAGACTACCCTACAATCCGCTTCAGTCGCCGCCCCTTTCTAACAGACATAAATGAAGCTCTCTCTCTCATTATTGCTGATGCGCCTACCGTTACCGCTACATTACTGTTATTGATTCTAACCGCATGTCGTGTCGAATTCTGAAGGTAATAAGAATGCCGGTACCTAGATACTTATATACAGCCACTAAATGTGTGATTTCTCCTTTTTGGTTTGTTAGAAAATGAAGTTATTATTGCTCCACTTTTGCCGTGATAAAAATTTATTCTATACGGTAGTCTGAAAAGTTTCAAGCCTTAACATGAAGGTGGCGTTACTTGTCAAAAATATTCTGGTAATACAATGCATGCGCATGCGTTGAAAGATACTTTCGCAAATTTCAGCCATGTTGGACGCTTAGTTGTTGTTTAGCTTAGTCGTTTGTGTCAGCCGATATTAGTATTCATGTAAAAATGGAAGAAATCGAATTTGTGAATTGTAATTGTTTCAAAAAACACTTCTGGATTACTTTAAAACAATCTGAAAAGATTTCAGTGTACTATTGTATTCGACCAAGTTGTCCTAGCATTCATTGGTCAAATTTCGCTTTGAGTAATAACGTATGTTTAAGTTATCACGTAAGTACTTTACGCGTTAACACTTCTATATGCAGATACTTTTAAATAGCACGTTTGCTAGTAGTTACAGTACATAACCGCCCGTTAAAATCATCGAACATTAATAAATGATTCGTGCTGTAATCGCAATCTTCTATGATGCATTTCACGCCGCCATAATTTCATTCGGATACGTATATGCATCGCCCCACCAATGCACGATCGTTTTCAAATTACCATTCCATCTTTTTGTTTTCAAAGGCACGAAACTCATAACACCTCGAATTGGCGATGGAGATTATTCGCGTATGGCATGCGTATTCGCTTCGGCCATATAATTTTGCCGCATTGGATGGAATGAAATAACAATTGCAGATTTATGCGCGAAACGGAAACGACTTAATTATCCAGTACGTTATGCGCTTTCAGCGAAAGGAAGAAGTAGAATGAGAAGTAAAGTAAGTGTTAATGCTTCTTAACATTTTAGTTTATGTTCTTATGCTAACAAAAGTCGTCGTTAAAGTCGGCATTATATTGTTTTGTTCTGTAAATTTAATATTTCATTCCTTTTACTTGTAAATTGTTACTTATTAATTACTGTTTGTTTTATTTCTTATAAACTCATACATACTTGTATTTATATTCATTTAGATTCTTGTATGTGTAGGTATTTGTCACAAAAGAACATTTAAATTCATTTAATATAACATTTAAATTGATTTAATATATACAAATGTAGCAGAACCATTCGCATACAAAGTATGCTATTAAATCAAATAATCCCAACTTCCGCAAGCTCTTATGTTACAAATCCTGAGATAAGACGGACGCGAGGCAGAGAACCATCGCAGTCGAACATTAAGCAAAGAATTACCACCAAGAGAGAAAGCATAACATATACACATACATAGCTTTATTGGAGTACCAAAAATTCGACAGAGAACGAGCGTCACGAAATACATATCACGGTTGCTATTCGTTGCTCCTTCGCCTATGCGCAATTCAACACTTGGGCCGCCACAATGTTTGGTCTTTAACTTTTCCGCTTCTGTAGGAGGTAGTAGCATGGAGCATATACACGTTGGTCCACATTTCACCGGGGTGCGAGAGATATTGTCCTTACATTTATCCCAGCCGGCCAGCCTCGCCACGCGCAACTGCTGTGGCCTATCTGACGCACTCTTTGTCTTTCTGTGCGATCGTAAGGTTCTAACAAAAGATCCTGGATTTTGGTGATAATGATAATGGTAATGATAATGATAACGACAACGATAAGGAGAATAACAATGATAATTACAATAATAATGACAATGACAATGACAATGAGTGACAGTGACAGTGACAATGATAATGATAATAATAAAGTTTATTAATACCAACTACATTTAGGTTAAAGGATTTTTATGAAACTTGTGTACTTCTTCTAGAATCAATCATGGTTCTAGATAATGTAGATAAGTCGTGTCCTGCTACATCTAACAAAGATATATTTTTTCACAAATATAGTAGAATGCTATATGTTAGTGGCGCCAAAGTAAAAGAAAACCTAATTATTTTCTGAGAATGTTTCATACTGATTTTATATTACCATCAAATTTCAAAGAAATCGAGGTGTATACGTAAGGTTGAATGTATTAATGAAATTTTGTTGAATATTGGAACCATAGTTGCAAATTACATGTAGCAAAGGGTACAATTTGTGGATTAAGATGTTAGTTGCAAAAGTGGAGCTATTTATAGTCACAAATAGGGCACTTGTGCCATGTACGTATTTAAAGTTAAGGAAGCGAAAGAACATTATAAAGTAATTTGCTGACAAAAAATACTTTACAGTCCGATGCAAATATTCGATTGGTGACAAACCAGGGCTCCGATGTGATCACCCAAAGAAATGCAATACTAATCAAATTAACTATTTACCAACATTTAAATACTCGAGACTTTTTACCGATGAAGCACATTTTACATTTTGTAATACTTTACCTGATGTGCATTCGGGGGGAAGTGTTTACGTTATCTGATGTAGATGGTATCGATTTTCCTGTAAACACCGATGAAAGCCATTACTAGTGCACACTTAGCACATAAACAAATATTGTCCGTTGAGATATGCAATACATTTGCAGGCATCAAACATCCATGTATTTGAAAAAGGATTCGATCCTACAAGAGACTCTGTGATGTGGTTGCGCGCCGGTCAGCAAACGGGAGTCGTAGGTTCGATTCCTACCGGCGTCTAATGAGATTTTTATTTCATTAATTATGTTTAACTACATCGATAAAATTTTTAAGTAGAAAATAAATTCTATTTTGTCTCTACAATAATTTCGCAAATTAAAAATATCATTGTAATAAGTAGTTTGGGCAAACAGCGGTAATAGTCAGTGTAGTAGATATGTGGTGCGGAGTCGGCGATTATTTATTTCACGCGTTCACAGCGTCAGTACTAAATCGATGCTGCATGCGAGTAGTTCTGTGTATATGTAGGGTGTCGTAACTTATTTCGTAATTGTACGGCTATGTTTGCTTTAAAAATACTGCAGTACGCTGCAAAAAAGACCAATGGCAGACACAGTTAAGAACTTTCTAGTGAACATGCCGGACTTCATTTTTGATGGCGCTAAAATTCAATGTCTAGTCTGTAAAATCCCTTTAATATGTTGGTCCAGAAGCCATTGTCAACGTCACATCGAAAACAAACAGCATCCTTCTGCAAAAAGTTGTATACGAGACCAAGAAAAGTTTTCATTTGATTTATGTGTTACTCTTATTTTATGTAATCTATCGTTTCGTTTACTAGACAAAGAAGCATTTGTCTCCTTCTGGAATAAATATGCGGACTGTAAATTACATAGTCGGACATCGATACTAAATGTAGTGCCATTTGCTAGTGAACATATAGAAAAAAGAATATAAACGGAATTGAAAGATAAAAAACTGTGGTTGTGTGTGGACGAAACAACAGATCGTCAAAAACATTCTGTGTTTAATGTACGTACAATGGAACCACATCGACTGCCATTCTCCTTCTTACCTGCTTCCAAAAGAGTTATAAATTGGACTGCCGATGAGATTTTAAAGGTGGAGTTGAACTCAACTAAGCAGCTTTTAATGTTTATGAGTGATGGTGCCGCAAACATGCGTTCTTTGGGCCGATCTCTTAAAGAACACAGTGGTAACTTCTTACATGTAATGTGTAAAATCCATACTCTAAATCTTGCGGCACAAACGATTCCTGCATGTTTTCCACTAGTAAATGCATTGATTGCTAGTACAAAGGCAGTGTTTCTAAAGTCCCCGAAACGTACCCGACTACTTCACAAACTGTGTCCTAATTCACCTGAACCACCACAGCCGATTGCTACACGTTCGGGAACATGGTTGCAGGCTGCGTTTTACTACAACAAATATTTTGGTTAAGTGAAGAAGGTGGTTTTAAAATTCAATCCGACAGAAGCTGCAGTAATCAAGAAAAACCAAGAAATATTTCAAGATAGTCAGGTTAAAAGAGGTTTACAAACTATTCACAAAAATTACTTCGGACTAGCGGAGGGATGAGAAAAATTACAAAATGTTTCGATGTCGCTAGTGAATTCTGTTCAAATTGTGAATGATGTTCACGCACAGTTATGCGCTGTAGAAGGCGAAACAAATTGGTGTGTAATATGAAAATTTGAAAGTGTTTTAGAGAAAGACTCCGATTTTCTTATATTAAGACAAATTTGTGAAGGTGCGTGTGAAGATGCATTAAGTTGTTTCAAAGATTATTTTAAATGTGCAAATATAACATCGCTAGACGTCGAACAGTCGTTTTCGGCATTAAAAAAACATTTATTCCGCACGTCGTACTCACTTGACTGAAGCTGACTGACACTGACTTGACTGAAACTTATCTAATGATTCAAATATTTAACAGATGTTACCCAGTTTGCGATTTCACGAAAGACTTTTAAAACGGTAAGTGTTTCAGCACGTTTTATAATTTATTTCTTACCTTCCATTTTATGTGTAAACCTTTATGCGCTCGCCACGCCTCTGGCTGTGTCGTTAAGTCAGATAGGAAATGTCCATATTTTATGGTCAGTTCGTTAGATACTAAATCGCGAACTCCGGTAGTATATTACAGGCTGTAAAACGATACTGTCAAGGAAGAGAAGTTTAGTTGACTGTAAATTTATTTGTAAAAATATAAAGTATTGACAGTATGAAATGTAGATCGTAATTGCATGTGATTAATATTTAACAGGGGCTATCGGTAACAAAGGAGCGAAGCGACGTTAACACAGGGAGGTTTTTTAGTTCAAGTCGCCTTTAGGAGAAAAAAGTATTTCGCTATGTAGTTTATTTTGGAAGTCATTTCAAGTGTTGTGGTGTTCTTTATCTATACACACGTAATGTAATTAATAAAAGAGTGAAGCCATATCGAAAATATTGAGATGTTTTAAAACAATTAAAGATATTAAATTGAGGGAGAATCTGTTCCGTTTATTATTTCTGGTACTTTACTTACAAAGACAATTCTTTTTAATAAAATTACTTACAGTTATTTGTCTGTGTAGTGTATGTATAGTTTTGTTCCTCTTCTGAAGCCTGATCTGTCCTTTTCGAATAAAAACTTGATATCCTTTTGAACGGACCTCTCCATGGAGACCTTTTTAATGAAAGATTAATAATATAAATCATCAAGATCCCAGAATTCGAATAATAACCCAAAATAATTGGAATTCTGCAAATGCAACGTTAAATTCTCATATTTTACGAATATTGGTATAAAATTGATTGAAATTAATGGCGTTAGTTGTAAAATTCCAATACAACAAACGGCTTACCATCTATCTTTAGCGTTTCACCAAGCCTCATTTATGGTATTCCCAAATCTAAATAGTATTTCTCAAATAATAGTTATCTTCATCCATTTCTACCAACAAATTTAATTTATTAATTAAAGTAGAGTACCGGATAAGAATTTAGAAATAAAGTTCTCGGGCTTCATAAGTAATTTCATTTGTAAGCGGTATGAAAGTGGCGCACAAGAACTGCATTAAAACTTATGTGTATGATATTTTAATAACCGCCCTCTCTCAGAAGAATTACTAAGCGCGCAAGTAATTTCTACGCATTGTACCATGTACCACTGTATCTCGTATACTTAAGGCATAGCACTCGAAGCGTTCAGATAGTTTCCCCTTATGCGTTGGTTAAAAATGAAAATGCGGCATGTGAATAATATTATGTCTATGGATATACAGGTTGAGCATATATGTGAGAGTGGTTACATTTCGTGATGCAGTTTCTTAAGAGGCAGCATCAAGAGAATGCGATGTAATTAAACACGCGTATAAGTGAACGTTTCTTATATATACGTGATAATGTCCGCGCTGCTCATGTTGCGCAAGCGATTGTCTATTAAATCATCGGTAGAAAATAGAAATAAAGTGCGCTTATAGAGAAAGAAGTATGCGCGTTCGTATTGTACATACTATACATATGTGTGTAAATGTATGTATATGAAGCGGATTGTAGTAATGACCGATGGTGGGAAAAACTAGTATGTTGTATTCTCAGTCAGGCCTTTTATGCTAATGGTTGGACCACAAGAGTATCGGACGTCCGCACCTCTGACTTATGTTCACGGGTCCATTACCGGGGTGAACATACAGGGCATACACTGTGCGTTGCCAGCCCTCTACATCAAATTTAAATAAATAATGCGGGGCTAATGATCGTCTTTGGGCCCCCCGGTAGACAACACTCGACAGGGGTCGCTCATCACGGTCGGAGGTTGGTCGCGACCGATAACTCAACACGGCGTACGGAGTAGGTTACGAGAAAGAGGGAAGTCGAGGTAGGTGTCGCGTGAAAAGAGATCGACGAATAAGCCGCATATGATTGTGATCAGTGTTTTTAGAAATTTTCAGATTGTTGAAATAACTCGGATGGCACGCGTGTCTTCAATTGTGTGGTCCTTTGTTGTGATTATCATCTATACATATGGATAACTGAAACAAGAAATGCTTGTACAATGTCAATGTTTATATTTTTACAAGTATGGAAACAACATGGTTTACCTTTAATAAATAAATAAAATGACGTTTACTTAGTGTTTGACCATTTTTACTTAAAAACAGATATACCACTTGCAGTAAGGTCCTAAAGTATTCCCCCACCCGCGCTAACTATTGAACGATAAAAGCTAGCGTTTTTAGAAGGTGCAGATCGATTTTTATTTTGTGCGAGTTGTGGTGTTATCAGCAGTGATCTGCAATGAAACATGTTGTATATTTTTACGGCTTGCAAATTGCAATTAAAAACAAGGATCAACGATGCTACATACGTTACACTTGTAATATCAGGTTCATCTAAAGAGCTCACGAACAATCGTTAGGCAATGTAGTTACATCTTGGTTACAATTTACAGCAATTGTCAATCTGTCAAGTCTCAATTCTAGAAGTCCAAATTGTCCTTATCATTCAATCCTACACTTATTTTCGTTCTCCGTTCTCGTTATTTTCAACTGTTTTTGTCTGTTTTTTTTTTTCTTTACTTTATAGAATTTTGTTGGGGTTAATTAGTTATGGTAAGTTCATTCAAACTTGACAATAGGTGGTGTGCATATTTCCCAGGTTAGGTTGTTAGCTCATTTTTGTAATGAAAGCAATCGCCGATTGCAGTAAATATTTTACAATTGTACGAACTTGATCTATACAATTCCCTTTAAAACGTGTGATAATTGCTTAGATACACCCAAATTCAATTTTGCAGCGACCTTAAGCTGTCAAAATGAAATATTTCAGGTTTGTTTGGTTTTATTTCGCGAACATGTGAACAGCAAACTTCAGAATATGGTAACAAATACTTCCAAATTGAGGACCGGTTCTAAAGTATTCCATATTTTTATTACACTAAATATTATACCAACATTGTCATCGTGTTTAAATAGCATATAATTCACATAAATTCAATTCACATAAAAGAAAAACAAAATTTTACTTTAAAAATCATTGCATTTTCAAGAATTTCTCCGTTGTGTTATGAATTTTTGCGTTTCAAATTGTAAGGATCAGCAAAAAACAAATATCCCATAGGCGTCAGTATTTTTTTTTTAATTCGCGGATAATTTAAGTTGAATAAGTATTTTATTCTCGAAACTACGAACTTAAATTAAACATAAGAAAAAGTGCCCGCTGAAAAAAAATGTATGCTTAAGGCGATGGATAAATAGTCTGCCATTCATTATTTTAAATTACTCAAAAATCGTTAGAAATTGTGATTTTTAGCAGCGTTTTCCTTTCAAGGTTTAATCTCCCTGGATCAGTGTTGGGTAAGGGAAACGATTACATTTTTGCAGCGAATAGATACACTCGTATTTATTCGTCTCATGAGAAGGGGTTCGTTGCCTGCCGGTTTCCCTGACAGTCAACAAAACACCAGTGTCTAATCGCTGCAAAAAATTAATCGTTTCCCCTATCTTGCCCCACACTGCCCTAGATCTAATGCTTTTTCCTTAAATTGACTTTACCGGCGGAAAATCTCACGATTGAGGAAACCGATTGTGTTTGAACTCCTCCCGATTTAGGAGATTTTCATATATTTTATAACACTATGTAAATAAAACTCCTAAGTACAAATATTTACAACCTACATTTAGTAACGGTTATAAGCAAGCCGGGCACAATCGGTCTTCGCAATTGACATTGTTAATGTTGATAGTATTTTAATTATTTTTTTATACAATGTGTTCTCAATTCTTTGATATTTGATCAGCACTTGTAAATAAGAAAAAGTTTTAAACATAAAAGTGTTTTCATAATAAAAGCTGCATATTGTGAAAATCATTTTAAAATGCATTACCGATTTATTCCAGTAATTTGATACATGTCCGTCTTCTAATATCTGTAAATTCTTTTAACAGAATATCCGGAAGGAATAATGGAGATGCCCAGATTATCACTGTATCGAATTCTACAAGAATGCCCTGAAAAGAATCTAGACGAAAAATTATCGTTTATGGAAACGAGACTTATACAAATAACTAATGTCCCGATAGAGGACGTGCTACCTTAAGACGTACACTAAGATATTTTAAATCGGAATTTAAGCAGAAATCGGCAGCCGCTAGTAACAAAGAAGATCGTTTTCTGAAGAAAAATGAAAAATGGCTCAATACTTCAATAAGGTTAACTACCTGGATTACACCAAAGACCGGTCAACCATCCAAAGACTTCGGGGAATCGAGTGACCGAACTAAGAGGCGCAAAACAAAAGATATGAGGGAGCAGGTACCTGCTGATGAGTTAACATATGCCGCCCATATGAGTCAGCGTGCTGCAGGAAGAAGTGAAGAATCCAAAATTCTTAAAGAGATAACTACCACACCAACAAGAGTTAAGAAGATTCGAAAACTCATCGCTTCTGCGCAAAAACCTACGATCAAGAAGCACACACCATCAGAGGCATTGGCAATCTTTGTGCATGGAGATTTTACAAGAAAACAGTGGGAGATATTACAAGCTGTTAACAAGAATATATATCCTTGTTATTCATTAATTAAAAAAGCGAAAAAAGATTGTTATCCCAAAGAAACCTCTGTTGAGATTAAACTGCATGATTTGCTTGACCATACTACTTCTCGATTGTGTAAATATCTAGAGGAAGTATTAAAAAATTGCACAGAAGAAGAAAAACGACAATTGGAACTTATAACAAAATGGGGTTGTGATGAATCGCAGCAGTCACAATTCAAGCAAAAATTTGTAAACTGTTCTGACAGTGATGGCAATATTTTTCCAAGTTCCCTTGTTCCTTTGAGACATTACATTAATATTGGAGACGAAAAGAAAATTGTATGGCAGTATCTTCTACGTTCGTCAACGAGGTATTGTAGGGCAATAAGAATACGTTTTATCCATGAAACCAAAGATATAACAAATGAAGAAATAGAGTATGTAGAAAACCAAGTCAAGGATTTAACAAAAACGGATATATCAGCGCCTAGTGGAATTCTGCAGGTTAAGCATAATTTACTACTTACAAACCGGTACATCGTCAACAATGAGATGCTATATCTGTGGGAAAATCTCAAAGTATTTCAATGACCTTAGCAAAATTAATTAAGAAAACCCTGAAGCTCTCAGATTCGGACTGTCAATTCTACATACCAGGATTAGGTTTTTTGAGTCACTTCTACATCTCTCATATAAATTACCTTTAAAGAAATGGCAGGCCAGGACAAATGCGGAGAAAAATATAGTCAGAGAAACTAAGGATAAAATTCAAAAACAATTTAGAGCAATAATGGGTTTATTGGTGGATGTACCCAAGGCAGGTTTTGGCAATACAAATGAAGGGAATACATTACGAACATTTTTTTCCGATCCTCAAGCAGCCTTCACATCACTGGTATTGACTTAAATTTGATAATTAAATTTAAAATAATACTTGAGGCTATTTCCAGTGGATTCAGAATTGACATGGAAAAATTTGCTGTGTATACTCGAGAAACGGCCGAACTTTATGTACAGCTATATGGGTGGCATTCAATGTCACGCACGCTACACATGGTGTTTGTCCATGGTGCTACTGTTATTGCGCATGCAATATTACCTATTGGTCAGTTGTTTGGAAAAGCTGCCGAGGCCCGCAACAAGCATTTCAGAATGTATAGGCAGAACTTTTCAAGAACATTTTCACGAGAGGTGTGAAACAGAGACATCTTAAATAGACATCTATTAAGCTCAGACCCATTTTTAAGCAGTATGAGAAAACGGCCACCCAAAAAGTGTAGGCCATTCTCAAGTGAAACGTTAAAACTGTTACTGCCAGAAACACCCCTAAATAAAGAGGAAGATGAAGAACAACAAGAATCCGAAGATAACAAACTATCCGAATCCGATGAATCAAATTCCAGTGAGAATTGAAGCATATTTTTTATATATTTAATAGAAAACATATAAATATTTACATAAAATCGTTTTCTACTGCATTCATCATATAAAATAATTTTGGCCAATTTTTGAAACAAAATACTCCTATGTGCGTCGACTAAAGCCATCATTTTTGAAATGTTAAAGATTTTAGTCAGAATCTAAGAAGTACGCGAACTTAGGAGAAAACATGTCGTAATATAAAATTGTTCTTATGTCGTGGATTTAATTCGTATTAATATACGGCGATTTTAAGTCGTTTACTTGAGCAGCGGAAAAGCACTTACTGCGATCTAAGTACGTCTCCATTATAATTCCCATACAATATTCTCCTATATTTATTAATCAAACGTCCGCTTTGGGAGTAACGCAAGTAGTAGATGCAGATCTTATCACACTGAGCGGCAACCGGTTGCACAAATGAGATATGTTAAACACGAATGCAATTATGTTAATCGTAGTGTACCTCAGGGCTCCATAATGTGGCCTGCTTGTTGTACGCTATATTCTCCTGATAAAAAAGAATGAATTAATGAAACAAATTAATGTGATAATACGTAATAGCAAGAGTGCATTGCTTCTTGTAAATGATTTCTTTATTTTCGCAAACAAAAACTACACCGTATAGGAATGATGATAAATTATTGTGTCTATCGTTGGATCTCTTTAACAGCACTTATTTAAACATTAATCTTGCTTAAATTATCTTCGTCGGCACAATAAAAAATATCGAACTGGTTCTGGTGTAAAATAACATGAGCTTTGTAACGTTAAGGCAATTCAAGTTGGAGAGCCGTTAGATGTAATTCCTACATGGACAAGACAACAAGAAAATTTGCATTCTTGGTAACGTTGGAATTTTATGCATTCAATGTGTGAATTGATTGCAGCATCTAATAAATGTAGTTGTTAATATGAAACAGGAAACATAAAATAACGTCCGACTATACACCCGATATGTAAAAATAATTTCAGGGTGTAAATCAAAAGACTATGGCCTCAATTAAACAGGTATAAGCTATGAATTTGCAAGTAGACTAGTCCGCTTATTTATGGTCTCATACGTCCTTAAATGAAACAATTTCAGAATTTACATGAACATATCTTCGCTATTCTTTATCGTACATAGGTACTTGCTCCATGTTATTAGTTTTCGGTACACTGCATACTGCCAACATTCCTTCGTGCGTAAGTTAAGTCAAGTGAAATGTTAAATTCATCAGAACACAAAATGTATTCAAGTGTTTGTAAAATTCTTCAACTTTAGCTGCCAGTTTGATATAAAAAATTCCTTCTTAAAATAATATCGAAAATATTTTATCCCATATTTGCCACAGATCCGTCTTACACCAGTCCAACCTGTGGCAATATACCACGAGAATTCAAAAAATGCAATAATATATAACAAGCTTCATTAAAGCAAACACTATGGGTAGATACGAAATTATGGGACATGCTGTAGGTTTCAATATAATTTTAAATCATGTCCCCTAGGAACGCGCATAACGGGGAGATGACTAACTCTGTATAACACCAGAATGCTGGGAACAACTGGTGCCGATTGTAACACAACAATTTGAGTTGTTTGTAACATGTTACAATTGACACATATATTATAGATTTATTTTAGCTTGTTTCAATGTTGTTTGTTTCTATTTCAGCAACGGGGATTGATAAGGGAAGAATTCCTTCAGTTATTTATGAACCAGCACAGCAGGTGCTAGCGGGAGGAACGAACCAAACCATTACCACCGAAACTAGAAGGCTCGCCACTCTTCGATGACGTCACGCTGTTTAGGTGATGTATAGCCATGCACGATATTAGCCTAAGCGGTAAAGAAATCGTTTTTCTGCATTTCTTTTTTACGTTTTGAAGGTCCTCCGGTTTAAAGAGGATGCCAGTCGTCAGCTGAGCCCTTCTTCGCATCCCATTCGATTTTTTGGAAAAACTAAATTTCCAAGCAAAAACTAAACACGTAACCGAGCACCGTTTTGTAAAAGATGTATTTGTGGTTGAAATTTAATCGACTAATTATTATTATTTGTAACTGTACATGTATTTAGACATGATACAGTAATTGCAATTTTATTTGAAATTTTGTTCAATTTCACGAGAAAATTTACAGACATGCTATTTAACCAGGGTCTTTAATTTCTTATTATATGGTGTTTTACTTAATCTATCTTTCCTATTATGTGGTGTTTTACCTAATCTATCATTTCTTTTCCCACATTTCATTTTTAAGTAGGATCTTTAATTTCTTATTATATGGTGTTTTACTTAATCTATCTTTCCTATTATGTGGTGTTTTCTCTAATCTATCATTTCTTTTCCCACATTTCATTTTTAAGTAGGGTATTTGTAGAACAAGTTATTATAATTGTTGCAATACGTTCACTGCTGTGAATATGACATTTACATATATCAGTATCCAAAATGGCTAGGTTCGGTGATATAATTTAATATATATTGTATTAAAACAGAACGTTTATTACATGATTGATTGATTGATTGATTTTCTACCAGAGCAGGGCTGGTCTTTACATCCCTAACACTGAAGCTTAGTAGCTTATTGTATTATTCCTGCTTCGGTTTTGTTTTACTTAAACAGGTTAGTTCCCGCAATCAGGCTTAACAGCCTATGTAGTAAATCTTTCTCCATTGGTAGTTCAATTGAGCTTCGCATAGCGAATCTGCGTTGAGCTAACGCTGCACATTCGAAAATAATGTGAGAGGCTGTTTCCTCCTCCTCATTGCAAAGTCTACATAAGGGCTCATCTTTGTAGATCCCCATCTTATGCAAGTGGCCTCTCAAACAGCCATGTCCTGTTAATAGACATGTTGCTGCTCTAAGCTGTATCTTGTTTAATTCAAGCAGGTCAGCAGTCAGATGTTGCGACGGTCTTCCCATCATCCGTTTGCTGTGCTTTTGTCCAGCTGCATGTTTCCAATTTAATTGGTGTTGTGTTATAATCCACTCATTAATTGCACCACGCACTGCACTCTTGGCAATACCTAGACCCGGTTCAGGGCCTATATAATTCATTTTTGAACCTTCCCTCGCTAGCTGGTCTGCAATTTCATTGCCCGCTATGCCCCTGTGCCCTGGCACCCACACCAGTGTGACCTTGTTGTGTTTAGACAGAGCCATTAGGGTTTGCAGGCACTCCCATACTAGTTTGGAGGTTATGCGATAAGATGCTAGTGCCTTTAAGGCTGCCTGACTGTCAGAGAGAATGCACATCGTCTCACCCTGCGGTCGCCGACGCAGACTCTCCCACGCGCAGGTTTGTATAGCATATATTTCTGTTTGAAATACCGTGGTGTATCGCCCAAGTGATACACATACTTTGTATCCCTGGTTTTCCTCATATACACCAACGCCAGATGAAGTGCCCGTTTTGGACCCATCTGTGTACCAGACTAGTGTTCTTGGTTTTCTCCCCTCTCCATCCCTCCATTCTTCCCAATTCAAGAAAACTTTGAAAGGTTTGTCATAAGAGATCCTGGAGATTGTTGTATCACTACCCATATCATAGATAGGGTTTGTTACTACCGCTTCTATTCTGGTGTGCCCAGATCCACTGTGGGATCTCCAGTTGCTTGTATTTTTCAGTCTGTATGCCCCCATTCTGGCTTCTCCCTTGATATAAATCTCAAGAGGAGGTAGGTTTAGCATGGTTTCCATAGCAGCTGTTGGAGTGCTTTTAATAGCTCCTGTTATACAAAGACATGCCAGTCTCTGAATTTTCGAGAGACTAGTTATCGCATGCTTCTGTGTGATCTTAGGCCACCAAACCAGGCAGCCATAAGTTATCATGGGTCTTACCACTGTAGTGTACAGCCAGTACGTCATATGTGGTTTGAGTCCCCATGTTTTCCCAACTGTTCTACGGGTTGTCATTAACACCCTCTTACATTTGTCGGTCATTTTTTGTAAATGTGAGTTCCAGTTCAGTTTAGAGTCCAAGGTTACACCTAAGAACTTAGCCTCCTGACCGATCTGTACTACTTCGTTGCAAAGAATCGGCTCCCTTAAACCGTCCAATTTCCTTCTCTTAGTGAAGGGTACAAGTGCAATTTTTCCAGGATTTACTCTAAGGTTCTCCTTCTTGCACCATACTTCTACCATTTTTAATGCTCTTTGCATTAGTTCTGAGATTATGCTGGCGTTCCTCCCACTGGTGAGTATTACAATATCATCAGCATATCCCTGTGTATAGTAGCCAGCATTGTTTAGCAAGATCAGCCGTTCGTCTATCACCATATCCCACAATAGAGGTGATAATACCCCTCCCTGCGGGCATCCTCTGGCGACAGACACCTGCATTGTCTCACCTGCCAGTGCTGCCTCTACTTGTCTACCATGGAGCATGGCTCCAACCCATCTACAGACGTTTATTACATACATTTAAAAACATCTTTTGTTCAAAAATAATTTTGTTAAATATAATGTAAGAATATAAAACTATTTGAACATCATCTTCACGTTTTTTGTCAAATACAACGGACAGTTAGGAAATTGAGTTGGAATAGCATCTTTTCTAAGCTTAGGATATTTTAAACTTACAGTTATAGTTTCACCGGTCCTTGAATCTGTAGCTGTTGAAAAATAAATATTTTCTTTTATTTGCAAAGTGTAACTCACAAACAAAACATACGAAACAGCCGACGCCATGTTAGATTAAGTTACCTTGTTTTTATCGCTTCAGAAGAGGTTTTATCGCTTATACAACACTACAAAAACATTATAGGTATCACCAACAGAAATATCACTACACAGTATTTTTTTTTATATAACCAATTTAATTTTGGTAAACCAATTCAAAACGCAGAGACGGTCTGAACGTGTAAACACGTTTATGGCTGATCGACGGCCTACTTGAAAACACGTCACAGCCTGTCAACGTCAAATCTGTTTTCGATAGTAACGACCAAACTCTAGGAGTGTATTGTACATGTGAAAATGATACAAAAAAAAAACTTATATGTCCTTATCAGATTTTCATTTGTTTTCAAGTTATAGCGTAATTAAACAATTTTAACTAGCGTTCTTGTAAATGGTCCACATTTTAGCTTGTTTTCGAGTTAATATATACGTCTTCAGTAAAATAAAAATATTCGAGCATTGACTACCCATGTAAAACAAAAAGTCAGGTACAATCGTAAGATGTCAATAGCGGTATTTTTGAACGTTTATTAAAGGAACGCTCTGATTAAAACATGTTTGCGTATGAATTTTTGTTTATTTGTAATCAGGCTAACCTAAAAGCAAATGACCTAAGAACATACGAGTTTTTTTACATTATTTTCACGTGTATAATACAGTCCTGAAGATTGGTCGTTCCTTTCGACTCCTGTAAAAGGAAGTAATTGGAAACATTAATTTCTTGGTTTCCGGGCGTTGTCATAGCTTCTGCCGACGTTTGGTCCACCCTCTTATGGGATACTGATTGGATCAGTGTGCACTAACTGCCTTGGAGATGTCCTATAAGAATGTGGACGAAACGACGACAGAAGCTACGACAACGACGCGGTTCCAACCGGGAAACAAAGAAATTAGTGTGAGAAACTGGAACTTTTGAGACCGTTTCCTGAAGGCAATTTGCCAAAGTAAACAAAAGAGCGTAGTATCAATGGAAAATTGGTTTTGATAATGAACGTTACTTACTACTAAACTATAACAGAAGAAACAGAGCCCAAAGAGGAAAATCAAATGTTAAGTATCTAGTGGACCAGTAGTGCATCATAATCCAATATCAAGAAGAAAGACTAACTTCAGAACTACAGAAGCTGGACACATGCATTCCAGTTGCACTGACAAAGGTAATTATTTTTACTGACATCAAAGAGGTGTTCTACGTCGAAAAATCACAAAAACGATATAATAAAGACCAAATTTCACTTAATTTCCTAAAAAACAACAAATATGACTGAGAAAAATGTTCCCCTAAATCTTTAGAATCATGAAACTAGTAAGTAATTGTCTTTGGTAATAAATTGTAAGAGTTAGCTTTAAATGGTTACTTTTGCGCAATGGATACACATTTCAAAAATCATCACTACAAACACTACGTCATTTTACAAGTACGGATGAGAGTATCTCATTAAAGACACTCTAATCACTGGAAATGTCGAAACTATATATCGACCTCTACAGAAGTGGGCAACCAACATTGAATCAATTTTCTGAAAGGGTAGTAGATCGACTAGTGGCTATACCGCCAAAGTTTAGTCAATGAAAAATGAACAGCGAAACGCGCGTCCATACATGATGGCAATTAGTTTATTTTTCACTACGTCATTTTGTCCATCCATTATACACTGATTCAATAGTTTCTTGAACACAATTTAAATAAAAGGGAAGAAACCTTGTTAGTGTTAGTTGTGATATTTTACAAACCGCAACTAACTTCCAACCGTTTATTATAACTTATAGGCATTTTAAATACTTTAATTATGAAACTTTATATTCTGATTTAATTACCTTGCCATTCTGTCATATTTTGATCTTGATGATATTGATGAGAGAGTCGCACTTTTTAATTCCCTAATAACTTCATTATTCGACCAACATACTCCGGTACGCACCTGTAAGATCACGCGTGAGCGTAAACCCTGTATTACCGACACCATTAAAACCATGCAGACTCTAAGAGATCGTGCATTTTTGAAATTTAAACGTAGTCGCAATCCGAAGCACTGCTTTTATTATAAATCTTTAAGAAATTTAACTAATAGCGCCATTGGGAGAGAAAAGACAGCTTACTTGAATTATCGCGTGCGAATTTCGAATAACAGAACCGTATGGAAAGATTTACGTGATCTTAATATAATCCCTTCTAATAAAAAAGACTTCATTCTACCACCTCATCTTTCTAATGCAGATTCCATTAATAATCTTTTCTCCTCTTTATGTTCAGTAGTTTTTGATCCGAGTCCCGATATTGTTAACTTCTATAATAATCCTGAAAAAATCGATTTACTGCAACCCTGTTTTAACTTTCATGCTGTGTCTGAATGAGACGTGTTCTTTGCTATTCGGAGCATTTCTTCTAAATCTATAGGATGTGATGGAATTAGCATTGATCACATCAAGCTGTATTTCCAATAGCTTCTTCCCTAGTCTCTGGAAAAAAGCTCGTGTTATTCCTCTTCCTAAGAAGCGACGCCCTGAAGAATTTGGGGACCCGCGATCCATCAGTATTCTGTGCGCGTTATCAAAAATCTTTGCAAAGTTACTGGAAAAACAAATTAATGCGTATATCAATCACCACATTTTACCTGCTTACCAATCGGGGTTTAGACCGGGCTATAGTTGCGCCTCCGCTCTTTCAGCAGTGATGGACGATGTTCTTACGGCTGCTGATTCGAATAAATCTACATGTCTTGTTACGCTTGATTTCTCTCGCGCTTTCGATACGGCCAATCGCAGTCTTTTATCATTAATTTTAAAGTATCTTGGTTTCAATAACGAGTCTACCTCTTTGATTAAAACTCATCTGTTGGATCACTGCCAACAAGTCACTTTGCATAATAAGGTGTCGAATACCATGCCTCTACACAGTGGCGTGCCACAGAGTTCAATCTTAGGGCCTTTACTTTTTTCACTTTACACATCGAAACTGCATTCCTGTTTGAAAACCTCTAGTTATCACCTTTATGCGGATGATAGCCAAATTTATTTTACATTTGAGCGAACTGATCTGCCAATGATCGCATTAATTCGGATCTTGATCGAATAATAAACTTTTCTGTGCAACACAATTTGCATATAAATGTCAATAAAACGTGATACTCTTTGGTAGAAAACATGATGAGTTTGTTACTAATAATCTCATAATTAGAGTCAACAACACTTCTTTGCCTTTTTCTAAGTCTATTAGAAACCTTGGGCCCCTAATCGACTTAAGATTTAAAGGTCACATTGGTATGTGTATCCGCAAAGCGTATACCAATTTAAAGTATCTCTATTCCCATAGAAATTGTCTCTCGGTTCTATCTAGGAAACGGTTAACTGATGCGCTCGTTTTGTCGCATTTTAATTATTGCGACGTTTATGGACCTTGCATTGATAGTGTTACTGCGCAAAGAATACAAAAACTTCAAAATTGCTGCATTCGTTTTGGGTACGGTCTAAAAAGACGTGAACATGTTTCACATAAACTTGCGGGACTCTACTGGTTAAATATGCGTTCTCGTCGCTACTTGCACCAATACTGTTTCTATCATAAAATTTTAGCCACAAAGATTCCGCCATATCTCTTCCTCAGGTTAAGGTTTAGAACAGATGTGCATAGCATTAATATTAGATTTCCCCACTACATCACATCCCCTGCTCATCGAACCACTCTTTTTGAAAGATCATTTTCGTTTAACGTCGCGCGACTATACAATGGTCTGCCGGATTTCATATTATATACAGTCCTTTTTTTCTTTTTTCAATGTTTGTAATCCTTTTTTAGTGTGTAATAAAACATATATTATTATTATTATTATTATTATTATTATTATTATTTTTATTATTATTATTATTATTATTATTATTATTATTATTATTATTGTATTATTTAATGAAAATAAAAATACTGGTTTAGTCTAAAGTAATCGTTTTATTTAGAAGTGATGAAATTTGTAAATTCATAGTCTCAGAATAAATCTAGGATGGTGTAGTTCTGCCGTTCTTGAATATTTAAATATCATAAAGCAAATAACGAGACAATTATCGTGTGGCATGCAAAGGTGTATTATACAGAAAGTTACAGTAAATTCAATTCAAAATTTACAGGCATGCATAAATTACACCTAACTAACACGTGTAATCATAGACGGTCGCCTCATTGGGCAACACAAAATAAAACCACGAAAGAGGAGTAACTCCAATTGGTATCCCGCAGTGAATATAATATTAAACGCCATTAAATTATATTGTATGAATTGTGTAACGAGGTGAAAATTATCGAAAGGAAAAAGGTACTAGCATGCGAGGGTATAGGCATGCATATGTTACATACTAAAAACGTTTGCGACGTATTTTTAATTAATGCAAATAAATTAATCAAGCCACAAACTCTTAAATACGTACTTTTCGATTTGATACCCACTAGAAGAATACGACGCTACTTAGAATTGCAAAATTTGTACAATCAGCAAATTCATCAAGTACGTTTTTGAGATAGAGCTGTGAATAGCATAACGGTTCAGGTAAATTTATGAAACCGCATGTTATAAATATTCATGTTTATCTGAGAAAGCGGCTTACACTTCCATTTTGATGTTTGGGGCTAAAGAACGGCCTTGTAGCTTTATCTGTCCTTGCCGTAGGATTTATGGTTGCCTATGACCTTCATGCACACGTAAAATTATGAGTGTTCTTTTTGGAGATTAAATAAATTAGGTAATATATGTATTTTAATAGTATAACTATTACAAATATTTTTTTATGATACATATGTAATACCTGCTATGTGCTTTAAAAAGTAATATACAGGGTGCGGCAAAGGAACCTGACGTTTTTATAATGAATAGTACAAAGCCGTTATAGTACGTAGAACAGCGGTTACAGTGGGAATGACATCGGTAGTAGATGCCATTTTAGTAGTCATGGAGCTGTGGACGAGTGAACATCGCGCATTCGTTCTCGAGGCGTATTTTAAAAATCACGACTCGGTTGTCAGTACACAACGTTTATTTCGTGCGCGCTTCAATATTGGACGTCACGGTTCTGTTCCATGCCGTAACACAATTAAGTTATGGTTTGAAAATTTTCGTCGATCTGCATCAGCAATGAAAGATAAGCCACCAGGAATGCGTCGAACAGTTCGGACTCCAGCAAATATTGAGAGGGTGCGAACAGCGGTTCAGCGAAGTCCACGTCGTTCAGCAAGGCGACAAGCAATAACTCTAGGACTTTCCGAAAGTACAGTACGGCGTATTTTGCATAAGGATTTACATTATCACCCTTACAAATTAGTAATTGTTCAAGAACTGACAGCTGAAGACTTTTTAAACCGTTTGAATTGTTGCAATCAACTTCTGGAACTTTTTGGTGAAAATGATTTAGGTGGCTTAATTATGTCTGATGAGGCGCATTTCGAGTTATCAGGCTACGTAAATAAGCAGAATTTTCGCTACTGGTGTTCAGAAAATCCCAGAGAACTCCATCAACGACCGCTTCATAGTCGCAAGGTTACTGTTTGGTGCGGAGTGGGGCGATTCGGTATAATTGGCCCCTATTTTTTTGAGGAAAAAAGGAAATCATGTCACAGTCAATTCGCAACGTTATGTGGAAATGTTAAACACATTTTTAGAACCAGAGCTTCGTCGACGGAACATCGATTTAAATACTGTATGGTTCCAACAAGATGGCGCCACAGCGCATACAGCACGAGCGTCAATGGCTCGACTGCGAGAAATGTTTCCGAGAAAAGTCATTTCGCGGAATGGAGATGTTCGTTGGCCGGCAAGGTCTCCCGACCTCACGGCTTGTGACTATTGGTTATGGGGTTATCTTAAGAGTAAGGTGTATTTAACGAGACCAAGGACCATTGAAGAATTGAAAGAAAACATTCGCAATGAAATTACCGCAATTCCGATGGGTACGCTACAACGCGTAATGGGGAATTTGCGAAACCGTTTAGAACAGTGTGTCCGCAGTGAAGGACGTCATTTGAGCGAAATTATTTTCCATAAATAAAATGGCATGTTATATACTTTCGAATACTTGTATGTGAAAATAAACATATTGGAAAATACATTTGTAGTTACACATTAAAACTCGTCAGGTTCCTTTGACGCACCCTGTACATACATATGTAAATATGCAACGATGGAACCTAGGAAATAAAATGAAAGTTATTCATGACGTGAGTGCGAGGTACCATTAAGCAAATTAGATTATCTACACATGTTATATTCGCATTAAAAAACTTATTCCTCAGTATTTAGTAGGGAATATATGTACTTATATTACACTGGGAAACAGTAATTTCGTTGTCTTGAATCTGAGACTTGTTTTCAACTAACTTTTGGCCTCTGGATCCCAAAATAACCGCGGTTGTTGTCAATCACGTCAACTTTTTAAGCTACAGGATACCCTCAAAAGTCATACAAATTGTGCATATAAAGGAAAATAAAGTAAAAACTTACCAAATATACTGTTTATAAAGAATAATTTTATTCATACAATGGCTATAATAGTTACTGCAAGTTAAATTGTGTTCATACAAATAGTTGTTTTTTTTATCGAACGGTAATTACATATTAAGGCAAAAATTTTCGCTTGTAACTTTTTCTGGAATGTTTAATCTATGGACATTCTCGCTTGATGCTCCAACAATAATCAGCCATCATATGTACATCCCATCTACCTTGATACCGTGCCTCCGTGACCTTCAAAACCTGGTGAAATCGCTCACCCTGCTCATCACTGATTGCACCAAAATTTTCCGGGAAGTTAGCAAGATGGCTATGTAAAAAACGCAATTTGGTGCTCATGTTGAAACCTAGCAGTTTGAAGCTCTCCAAGAGTTGCTGGACAATTTTGGCGTAACTCTGTGCTCGTGTATTTCCAAGATAGTCTTTAACAATGTTTTTGAATGCCAACCAAGCATTCTTTTCAATTTCTGACATTGTTCCGATGAAATGTTCATCTTTAACAAGCTACCAAATCTGTGGACCATCAAAAACACCGACCTTTATCTTTTCAAATGACAGGCTACGAAATGCCGAAATGAGATACTTGAAATAGTCTCCTTCAGTTGGCAAAGCTTTAACGAATTGCTTCATGAGACCCAATTTTATATGCAGAGGTGGAAATATAATGTTCTTTCTGTCAATAAGTGGCTGATGTACAATGTTTGGATCACCAGGTTTCAGGTCAAATCGTGGCAACCAATTCGACTGCACCCAATGCTTCTCACGAGCTCTGCTGTTCCACATACACAAAAAGCAGGGATACTTGGTATATCAGCGTTGCTGGCCAAGAAGGAACAACACACTGCTTATACACTTTGTGAGGGGCCCATGATTTATCTTGATCACCAATTTTCACTTTAAAATAGGCAAAATAGACATGCCTGACAAATGTACTGATGTTTGTCTTTTGACTGGGAATGCTAAAACTGCCACATATGTAACAAAACGAATCGAGGCTGTTTAAGCACTTACGACGTGAACTAGCAGAGGTAGACATAAGGAAAAGTTTCAGTTCACATATAAATAAACACTAAACACTGCTAACCTTGTATATAAACAAGAAGTCAGACTCCACGTCGGAATGGGCTGCACCATTTCAGAGCGACACACAACGTCTCACTACAGTATCTCAGGCGTAACTGAACAAGTCCAGACAAGTATAAACCCCTCGCTGTTCTCCTATGCGTCATTCACCCGGCGCTCATCGGAGGAGGTTTGTGTCAACCAATAGGAGAGCAATAGTGCTTCCTATGATCCATGGCCGATTTCGCGGAGAGTGGTCACATTCTCATAAGGTGTAGAGATAAAACTTGACGTGGTAGGAGAAAACTAACTACAGTTTTGAAACCAGCATGCCTAATTAACTATAAAACAGCTCAAGAACGAAACTCAACAGAAATTGTGTTACAAATTTTTCCCCAGTATTATCTGAACAAACTTGCATAACATCTAAAAAATTTGATGAAATGAATAAATAACAGCAATTAACATTAATAGAAAAAACACAGGATTATAAGGGATGTGCCTTTGTGAATGGAGACGGTTTTTCTATGAGGTCTGATGAGTATTAAAACTATTAAAACCATGACAATACATTTTATTCTAATTTAAATACGTTTGGTTTATGAGATTTCCCCGACGCATATTTTTTCAGATACCTACACTGAAAGAAATTCGGGTAAATTTAAGTCCTCAAATGGTAATTTTCCTATAAACCTTTAATATTTATATGAAATTATGCGAAAATTTAGATCTTTATCCAAATTTTACAGAAATTTTCAAAAATTCTGAAATTTTAAAAGCGCGATTTAAAATTAAACTAAAACTTTCCTATTGGTATCCAAATTCCGGTACATAAAGGAGTATTATATCTACTATTTCTTAAAATATTTTAGGCGTTGACGCCAGAACAATACATCAATATTTTATTGCCGTACGCATGTTACACGGGCATATTTATGTGGCATTAGTGCTTATATTATACTTTTGGATCAAAGAAAATAGTTTGTTATTTATTTTAAACAATCCGTATCAATACTTAGTGTATGTATGTAATACAGGCCGCGTTATTTGGAGGTTGGAACTTGTAATGTATTACATATTGCTATGTTATTAGTGTATATACTAAATCGGCAGTAATATAACCTCCTACTTTTGCATATTTTGATTGAATCAAGCTATTTTTGTGTGTACATATAAATAAAAACAGTGCTATTCTCTACATACGTACATACATACATATATGGTAAACATAAACTGCGTACACGTGGAAAGAATGCCTAGTAACAATAACCAAAAACTAATGCTAATATAGCTCATGGCATTGGTGGAATCATTCCCGGCAAAAACAATGTAGCAGAGAAAATAGCGGTAACACATAAACATGTTTTTGCCTACCCGGCGTCATCAGCATGGTACTGAGCACTATCTTCTGCTGCTACAATTGCGTTTACCTCTCGGTTTATGCTGCTAATCTCCAAAACAGCATTGAGTATGTCTTTCGGCGACACCTATCTCCAAGAAACACAGTCACACCGTCCCAGAGGGTAGTAAGACAAACCGGAGTATAGATGTCCACCACCTATCGGGCAGCTCCTGGGCTGCCAAACGCAAGGGGGCGTTGTGCCTAGGCACAGCGACATCTATACGTGCAAATGATTCCTCAGGCTTACCGTGATGTATAGAAATACACGTGGAAAGAATGCCTAGTAACAATAACCAAAAACTAATGCTAATGTAGGTCGTGGTATTGGTGGAATCATTCCCGGCAAAAACAATGTAGCAGAGAAAATAGCGCTAACACATGAACATGTTTCTGCCTACCCGGCGTCATCAGTATGGTTCTGAGCTACAATTGCGTTTGCCTCTCGGTTTATGCTGCTAATCTCCAAAACAGCACTGAATATGTCTTTCGGCGACAACTATCGCCAAGAGACACAGTCATGCCGTCCCAGAGGGTAGCAAGACAAACCGGAGTGTAGATGTCCACCAGTCGAGTTATAGTATAGGTGTTAGGTCTATGAAAAAATGTAAGCAATTAACATGTAAATATAGCAAAATAATTTGTTGCATTTTAGAACACACGTATAGTGCTAAAAATTGTTTTCGAGTTCCATAACATTTTGTAGCCAGCATTTGATTTGATTTTGTTAAAAGTGTCGACGAAATCGCACAGCTAGAGTCCAAACTGGTTCCCGATTTATTGTTGCGGAAACGTTGCACCAGGGTTATGTACGAGGGTGAAACTAAAACATCATATTTATTTCGATCGCAATCATAATTAAATGCATATAAATGTCGAACTGGCAGTTAAACGGATGAAAGTTAGGGTTTTTCATTTTTTCTTTACCAATACTTATTTCCGTTACTATTACAGATACAGAAAAATGTTTAAAACAAAAGTTGTAGTGTTTTACTTCTATCGAATAAAAATTTGATAACTATCAAAATTGTATATAGAGAGCGCGGCTAACAAAACATAGATTTGCTTTTTTTAATGGAACACCGTGTATATTTTTATATTTTTGAATAGCTCTTCATTGCTTGATTCCAAACATATAATATTCGGTATATAAGACTGACTTTCTAAATCAAAAAATCCAAAAAATCGTAATTTTATTCAGTAAAATAACTTACTAATTACTAGAGCTACCTAAACTTGCGGACTCGCATAGGCGTCGGTATTACGGGTTAGTATAAGAATACGAAAAATTCATAAATAAACTAAACCGGTAGAGAAGCAGGCATGTAGTGTCTACCTTGAATATAAATCATGTTACACCGCGCTGAGAGAGATTTCGTTTTAGTACCGGTTGAGCTGTTGCAGAGATTAGTCGAACGGTCAAGATTATGTACTTACGTGTCGCTTTTGACAATATAGCTGGTGTTTTTTGTGTGTTGTAGTATTATACCAAGTACATAATTAGTGTATCGTTTCATATAGAACTAATATTTACATACCTAAGAAAACAATGTCTCGTAATAGATTTGTTACTAATATACATAAGTATGTGTCACTTTTTCCCCATTTAAAATATGACGGTAGTGCAGTTTTTTGATTAATATGCAATGTTCGTTTGGCTGCATTGGACAGAACTGATTGCCAGAGGCATGTCAATGGTATTAAGCATATGAGAAATGCAAGAACTGAAATACCTTATACACTATTCCTCATACATTTATTAATTATGTTTACCTCTTGTAATCTTCCGTTGTCGTTGGTGAGAAAAGCAGCTTTTAAAACGTTTTGACGACAATACGTTCCAAAGTACCCATTACCCTCACAAACACAAATACAGAATCATTTGCCGCGAATGAAAGAGATGCTAGAAAATGTGTGTAAACGTGATTTGTGTTCCAAAAAAATATGGATTACCGTGGATGAGACGACTAATATAAAGAAAAACAGTATTGTGAATGTAATAGCTCGCGTTTTATCTAGCGAGAACACAGCATCTCGATATTTGTTAGCTTGCAAACGTGTTCAACAATGTACCGTGGAAAATATTCAAAAAGTGATAATGAACGCTTTGAAAAAATTTTAAATTGCCTAAAATCAAGTTGTGATGATTGTGACAGATAGTGTAGTAACGATGTTAAGTGTTGGGCGATCCTTAAAACATATATTTTCTAACTTAATAGATATAACCTGCGTGCTGCATGCTTTGCATTTAGTTGGTGAAGTTGTTCGACAACATTACGGAAACGTTGATCGGATGATTGGAAGTACTAAACCAGTGTTTCGTAAATCTCCTAAACGTTTAAAAGAATTTCGTAAATTTTGTCCAGGTATTCCAGAACCTCCTGAACCAATTTTAACGCGATGGGGTACTTGGCTAACAGCAGCTTCTTACTATTTGATCCATTTTCAACAAATTCAATCAGTTATAATGCGATTTAATCGGAATGAATCCAAAGCAATTAGAGAAAGTCAAAGAGAATTTCAAATTCCTTAACTTTTAGAAGATTTAACAACAATAGGTACCAATTATACAGTATTACTAGATGCCATCAGAAAACTACAATGTACTGAATTGTCATTGCGGGAATCATTAGACATAGTGGAGAGTGTAAAAAATAAATTACACACATTAAATGATACGCCAGGATTATGCGCTAGTCAAAAGTTGGCAGATGTTTTAAGGAAAAATCCCGATACTTTAGAGGCCGTTTATAATAAGTGTAAGAATAGTGAACTTTTAAGTGATTTTGAAAAACAGTTTCTACATGCAAATGTAACTTCCTTAGATGTGGAGAGATCGTTTTCTATGTATAAGAATATTTTTTCTTGTCGGCGCACAAGGTTTAAAGAAGTAACTGTGGAAAGATATGCAATGATGCAAGTTTACAGTAGTTCACATCCTGATGCCTCTAATTTGTTGAATAATGAGCAAGTAAGTTTATTTATGAATTTTTCGTATTCTTATATTCACCCGTAATACCGACGCCTATGCGAGTCCGCAAGTTTTGGTTACTCTACTAATTACTTAAAATAGTCTTATATATGTAATATAATATACTTGGAATCAGAAAATGAGGGGCTATCTAAAAATATAAAAATATATATTCAATTAAAAAAGCATAATTATGTTTTGTTGGCCGCACCCTGTATACACAATTCTGTTAGTTATTACATTTTTATTCGGCAGAGGTAAAACGCTACAACTTTCACTTGAAATATTTTTTTGAATCTTCAATAGCAACGGGAATAAGTAGTGGTGAAAATAAAATGAAAAACCCTGTACATAAGTCTAAAGCAAATTTTTATTATGGTAGTAATAAGGAGCAGTAAATATCATGTAGATAAGTAAAAGTACAGGGGAATTCTTAGTTTTAAAATTTTTACGTCAAAGAAATACAAGGTAAAAGTGTTATACTCTATCTAAATTTTGAAATTTACTTTTCTGCCGGAAATTTCATGTTGCGACGAAAAGTAAGGTACGGATAACGGGAATTAAATTGCAGGTTATACCTACCGGAATTTCTTTTTTCAGTGTATAGTTGCAGTTCCCAAGATTACAAACTAAATATCAGTTTTTCCAAACGATACATTGTCAAAAATAGCTTATTAAGTATTACCAATTAACACTTTTCATTTGGAATTATCTGCCTCTGGTACATGTCGCACTTGAATTGCAAATGAAATATTACGTTTACGCTAATTGCGTTCGTGTAAAGACAAAAAGAAAACTAAATCTTACAAGTACCCTGAATCATGAAAAGGAATACAATATTACCACACTCCTGGAATAAATTACCACTATTGGGGAACGTATACGATTCGAAAAGAAATAACAAATCCTATAAAAGAAAGACAAAGCAACGTTCATGAACCGACGTATTTCCAATAATACGGCAATAAATTATATTATTACCTTGTCTCCACTGTATAATATAAATTGATCGGAATTTCATACCACGTGTAGTGAAGCAATCGAACCGCAAGTCCAGCATCATGATATAAGAAAGCGGGATAAAAAGGAACTGGTCATCGTATGCATATATGAGCGAGTGGAATAGAATCAGTATGAGAAGAAACAACTAAAAAAAATAACTGAAAGAATTACGATCTACCGATTATGATTTGTGAAACAGGTTCATTGGGCGTCGATTATTTTTATTGTTTCTTAGTAAGTATACTTCGGCCTCATTACGTATGGAAAAAAATAGGAAGCTGTGAGTTGCTATCATCCTGTTTCACCAATGAATGTATCATATATTTTTCTCAATGTTAAACTATAGAGTGTTATATAATACCTACCCCATTTCTCAAATAGGCGTAGCTGGCTACAACGCTTTGAGTTTAATTTTATTCACATAATTTCGATACAGCTTCTTCTATTTTACACGATGTGCGGAAAATAACGCTAATGAATGCTACTTGAACACGACACTTTTGCATTAAATAACGCACAGTTTTGAGTCAAAATCATGTCTATGGTTGTTCTGTTTAAGGGTATACTCTACAAATTATATAGTATGAATTATCAAACTAAACAAAACCAAAAAATTCGGGATGCATATTTTCTAAATTTTAAACTTATATAATATTCCTAAGTATCAAACTCAGTAGTAAATCAAACCTATCTACGTTGTGATTGGCTTTTTTAGCTTTTTTCACTTGCAAGAAAATTGCACAGTAATAAACCTTAATATCAGTTGGAAGCCTAATTTAAGTTTTAGCGTGGTAATGTTAACAATCCTATCTATTCTTTCTTCCGAAACCGACCATCAAGGTTGAAGATCACAAAAAGAGATTAGTAAACATAATTCGAAGAAATGTCTTGAGAGATATGGCTGGGTATTTGTAAACCTTTATTTGCCGAAAGCATCAAAGTTCGCATATGGATAGTTTCTGCTTAATAAAATACTTCCCCATAAAATACTTCCCCACTGGGTATGTGATAAGCAGACGATGAGCTTCTACGCCGTAAACTAGCCTATTGTTTTGGCGTAGGTGAGGACATCGTCCTGATGGCAGCTGGACGGAGCCCATCTTCATCCAATATGGTCTTTCTGATTGATCTCAGCGCTACTTGCAGGGTACTACTCCTAATGTGTCGTCTTCGGCATAGCAGTCTCTGCACGATAAGTCGGTGAGCCCCTTCCTAAAAAGCTGTTTTTTTAACCGATAACTATGCGAATGTCCCTTCGGTACAGTTTTAGTCTCTACTTCATTGTTGCCTCCCTGTTCGAATAAGTCCAAGTGACAGTAACAGTGCGACAGGAATTGGTGTCATCCCATCTTGTACAGAAACTTTCGTAGATGATTACTCTGGTCCTTCCATAAAGTTCAAGCAACGACGGCCGGATAGAAGGCCCGGCGTCATGACGTACTCGATCCCTTCCTTGATTGTCTGCTTTCATTGTCAGGACTATCTTTGTGGTCCTTCAGCCATATAACGTTGATATTGTTTGTTTCAGAGAACAGAAAGAAAGCCCAGTG
The DNA here is from genome assembly GCA_029619315.2 of Dynastes maya. Classification (NCBI taxonomy): domain Eukaryota; kingdom Metazoa; phylum Arthropoda; class Insecta; order Coleoptera; family Scarabaeidae; genus Dynastes; species Dynastes maya. The sequence goes on from JAROYE020000002.1 coordinate 57,706,668, forward strand.
TCAATTTAATAGCAGGCTCGACGCTATTGTTGATCAATTCATTGCCGTTGCTATCTTTTTGTTGTCAATGAGATATTACAAGAAAGCTAACTTTCTTATCCTAAGCAGAACATCCTGTACCTATGTCTTTATGATTTTGAAGAAATACTATAAAACAAATCAAACAATGCTACATTTTCTTTCTTTGATTTTACCGATGTAATTAAATGTAATTAATGAAATCTCAAGACGCCGATAGGATTCGAACCTACTACTACAACTAGATGTTCATTGCCAGCAGATGTATTGAAAGATTGATTTTTCGGTATTTCACCGATATATTCAGTAATAATTAGCGTATACTTGACACATAAGAATGTGTTTCTCGAGATGTTGCAACGGGTTGATAGCCGAAGATGCAGCGGCGATTGATCGACATTGAACGTTACACTATACGATGAATAAGCGCGTGATCAGCAGTGAATGGGAGCAGGCTTTAATCAAGTTAATAACTTACCATGGGAAACAAGAAGCAGGTTGAATGATTTTGAATGAGGTGATTTAAGCAATTTTAGGCCAAATATTAAAATATATATCAATACATCAACTTTTGTGCGGTTATAATTTTATTTTGCTTCTGAAAATTTATTTCATATTTGTAAAATTTAGGATGACAATAGTACAAGAAATAGTAAAACATAAATTGTATAATCCATTTTCTTCTAAATTTTTGTATTGTGATTATGTTGAATGCTGAAGAAAAATGTAAGGCTACGGTCAGAGTGGCTCCGTACTCGGCAGTATTTTTACTCTGCCGTCTAGGGCCGATCATTGCCAAAGAAGCAAAGCCTTGTTAACTAATGTGAATGGTCACAGTAGCAACGGGTTGTACTGTCGTATGTGGCCGAATTTCACCGATCACCGACCGAAATCAAAGGAGTTTGATTTTTCCGGCTGTATTTGCCAGTGCTGTGAATGTTTCTGTGTGCATATTTGATCCTAGTGAGATTTTTATTAATAAAATCTTTAATGTTTTAAGTACTGAAGGCTGTAATTGTTGATTTAGATAAATTGATGTCATTAGTTTCCGGGAAAAAACCTTGCACTTGCGAAAATTTGACTGTTTTCTTTATATCATCCACAATAAACTATTCCAAAAACTTGCGAGGCTGTTCTAACAATTAAGGGAAAAGCATAAATTTTGTTTACCCACAATTCTCTTTGGCCCTCAAAGATTAGGATTTTTAATAGAGGATTGGTGTCTCATAGTGCAAATTAATCTCCATTTTCTGGAAATTTGTATACTACGCATATTGGTGAAATCGTTCTTCCTGTAATACTGTCATGGTTGAATGCAATGTAGCCATACTATACTGCCGTGTGTAGTCGGCAATACACGGCAGAGCAAAAATACTGCCGAGTACGGAGTCACTTTGACCGTAGCCCAAGGGAGTCGATGGAGAAAACCATTCTTGAAAAAGGGATCGATGCAAAGAAAAGGTTGCAAATCCCTGTTCTAGATGATCACAGGTTCTTTCCTAGTATATTCATCGCAGAGTTCTCATCTGCAAAATAAAAATATGTCATTTGTCTGTAACAAACAAGATGTTACACCCTTTAATTAAGACTGATGATCAGGAATAGCCGATCAGTTCTATGTGACGATGTCACAGCTTAAATTGTATGTTTAACATGTAGCGTATATCATCAGTGGACAGACGATAATTTAGGGAATGATGTCGATCGACCTGAATCCCATGTTTGTTGTTATTAAATAGTTCTTCATATTTTGGTTTTTCGTAGTATAACTAGTAGTATATTTTTTTCTATATCAAGGTAAGCTGCTAGTGTACATGGATAAAAATGGATAGATAATTTAAAACACGTCAGCTTGTGATTTATTTACAATTGCCTTAAAGTTTATTTTGTGCAGTGTATGTTTGCCGAGATAGAATTTGTAGTTTTGCAATACAGGCAGCCGACACATAATTGTAAATTGAAACATAGGGTAAACTAGGGAAGGAGTTTCAGAGAACTTCATAACTACTAATGTAATTTACACGCAATCTCTATTAAATTCCTTATCAAAGTTAATTGATGTTGTACAGGAACCCGTTGCCATTGTTTAAATACAATTTTGTCGTTTACTAATTAATGCGAGCAGCTACATCAAAGAAGATGTTTCTCGGTCTTGGATGCTAAAGAGCGGCAGCAACTCGTCGAGGGAGTGTGGAACGGTGAGGTTTGTTCGCTGCCAACTTATTAAAACAACCTCAAACCATCTTCGTCGTAGGAAGCGTTCCGGATCCACTGTGCGTTGTCGGCTGTTTAGCATACTGTCTCTTAACTTGACAACTCCGGCTTGCAATAGAGTAATTAGGCGTTCTTATGATGTTCTCTCGTTCGTAAATTTTACATAAATTTCGAGTAAGAAAGTTTAGCAACGGCAAACGACTGCGAAATAGAATACATTGTAAGGCGATACGTCGACGAATGATTAATTTTAATTCGAGCAAAATAAAATTAATGAGCAGTTTAGGTTCTTTTTGACACTGATGCTCTTATTTATTCCCTAACATTACATCTGCTTCCTTAATAACATGGTAATTATGTATGAGGACGTACGTACTACTACCTACTTTGATATATCCATATCCAGTAATTTGTATAGAGCTGTTATATAAACGTTAAAAAATACTATTTCCATGTCTTGAAACAAATTATATGCTGCTACTAATTATAAAAGGCACTTGTGTTTATTACCTTGGTTACATGTAAAGACGTTTTGATCCGCGTATCCGTATGCATATACATATGTCTCTTTTGATTGCTAATTTATTATCTCTATAGGTCAATGTATCGGATAAGCACAGCTGTTATGTGAAATAATGTTGACATGCATATTATGTGTTGATAAACAGTTTAAATGTGCTACATGCCATGGATATTGCAGCACCAAGAAGGTGTGCGAGTTTTTTGACCAAACTTGGCAAAAACGTATAGCTATTCAAAGGCAATAATTGATTATAATTTAATTGCGATAGATCAAGTGGTCATGGTATACCTGACACTTAATGCAGTCTCTTCTGACAGTATAGCGAATTCGTGAGAGGCGGTTTTTCGTTCAGGGAAGTTGCAAATCACCTTAACCGAAACCAATCCATCTTCATGCGCTGTTATCTGTCATGGACTAGCCACCACCTTCGCCTAAGCACTAAGAGACCGATTCTCCAGTACCAGATCAATTGCTTATATATGATTGCGTAATGAAGGTCGTCCTGTGACCCTTTGAACCATTTATCCCAGAATCAGGGCTTTCGGCTTGCAATCCTATCGACAACATCTTGTGTAACCACTTACGGCTGAGTACCAACAGTAACGTTTGGAATCGTGCAGGTTGCGAGCGCACTGGAACGTGGAGTGGCATAGGGTGGTGTTCAATGATAAATATCGATTTTGTATAGGGATGCATGGTGGCCGCATGAGGGTCAGACGAAGACGTGAGGAATGTCGCGATAGTCCATTTTCTGTTGAAAGGCGTATGCAGTGGGTCGTGGGAGTTATGGTAAGAGGTACTATAACATATGGAAGCAGATCTCAGTTGGTGTTCAACCGAGACACCATGAACGCCCAACATTACGACAATGAGGTGGTGGTAACCCATATTCTCTAATATCTTCAGCAACTTTTCCAGCAGGATAATGCCCGTCCCCATGTAGCGTACTTCTCTAAACCAGTTCGCAGAGGTCTGAAGAACTTAGCGAATACTCCGCAAACACTAGAAGCTCTCCGCCATGAACTGCAGGTTGTTTGGAACACCATACCTTAAGAGGATATTGACCACCTACCGGAATCAATGCTAAGAAGTGTGAGGGAGTGTGAAATTAATAGGGGGAGCCCAACACATTATTAATAAAGATAAAATTAAATTGTGTTAATCTTTTGTTCTTTTCCTTTTAAATTGTATTCAATTATTACCTTTACATAGTTAGACGTTTGGTCAAAAGATTCACACCCCTTCTTGGTGTTGCAACTTCCATTTCATGTAGTATATACTATCACTGATATTATTCTGTTAATGATGTGTTAACCCCGAACTGGGAATTAATTTATTAAAGCTAAATTGGGCGAAGTAGCTGTGCTGTCTCACTTTACATCTATTGTTCAACAATACGCGGTTTCGGATAGCGACATTGTGCACTTTATCCCAACATGCAGACGACATAAGCTGTATAATGACAAACACTAATGACGGTTCTTACAGTTTCAAGTGTACTATTAGTAAATAAGATGCTGACTGGTGCAATATTAACTGTTTGACTCTAAACATTAATAAAATCACTTTGGTTCAGTTCGAATCATCCACATAGAAACAAATCTTTTGAAGATAATTGCAACAACGTTGTAGGAACGATTTTGTATTGAAAATTCACGTATTTGTAAAAAACTGCGCCATCGTTAACGAGTAATTTTGATTAAGATATTGGAGTGATTTTATTATAGTAAGATATGCTTTAACCCTCCACCGATGGCGCCTAGTCTCACAGACCCAATACATTACTTTCGTTTATATTACTTCTCAATTTGATTTCACACATTGGCCCGCAGATGTACTTTCTTATCGTAAGGTTTAGTAATACGTGACTGAGTGTTCTGGGCGTAAGTGTTCGCTGCTAATGCAGAAAGAAGTCTGTGGGACCCGGCGCCACCATTCGTGTTACAAATTTTGTTATATCCCGTAAACAGCAAGTAATTTTTATTTTATGTTTCTAAGTAGCTAACAATGTAATTAAAATATAACAACAGATAATGAATTACAAAGACCAAAAAACAAAGTTAATGAAATTATGGAGCGACGTAGATGTAGAAGAACCAGAAGATGGAGATAAAAAAGATAACATCGAGGAACATTATTCTGATAGCGACAGCGAACAAGATGGTGAAGACATTGAAGAATTATCTGCTGCATCTTCAAGAAAGTCACGAATTGTGACATTTGTTGGTAAAGATGGAACAAGAGTTTGGAAAAAGCATCACGGTCCAACAAATGTTAGAACGAGATAAGACATGTTTGTACCAAAGGAGTACAGAAACGTTATTCTAGTATCCAGTATGCATCACATTGATACATCAATCAATTGATACAAGCACTGCTAAAAATAAGCCAGAAATTATAACATTTTACAATTCTAGGAAAGGTGTACACAATGTTTATAAAGTTTGCGCTACGTACGATGTAGCTGGTAATACTCGTCGATGGTCTGTGGTTATTTTCTATGCTCGAATATAGCAGGCATAAACTCTTAGGTAATACACGCTGCCAATAATCCTGAAGGAGCAGGAAATATAACAAGCGAGTTATACTGCAATTGGTTTAAAAATCACATGAATGGTGATAATACTGTTGACAAATCCTTCTTATAGCTTGGTTCCATCTTAATGGTTTTGTTAACAACACAGGGATGGATACTTACAACAAGACAATCCCACAGCCCATAAAACATTACAAACAATGAATATTTTGATAACCATGTAGTAGATTTTCCTATACGTTCTTCTGATCTACTTTAAATTATTTTATTTTTCCACGCAAAAAAAAAATACAGTTTTTAAAAGTACATTACACACAATACGGGAACTTGCCGAAGCAATTCAAAACGTTTGTTAGCCATTTATGCTTTAAACAGAAATTTATTTACATCATTACTCTCTAACATGTCGAGCGTAATTTGAAGTTTCAATCTTGATATAATTTAAGTAAGATTTGACTGTCAGATGTAGTGTAACACTAACAAAAAAATAATTTTAAAAAATGGTCTCCCCGATTACGTTTTCTTTTATGATCATATCTTACTAAATTACATGAGGTTATGGATATCAAAAGAGTGGGAAATATTATAATACTAGACCCTCTCTCTACTGATTCTCCTGTTGGAGGCCAGACAAAACCACTCTTAATTAAGATTGGTTCCTCTTATTGACGTCAGCTTTGAGTACTTTTAAGAAAAGTGTTCCGCTGTCTTGTCTTAGGCTTGATATCTCCATCCTACTTCTCCAGCGGATCATGTCCAATCAGGGTCCCTTCAACCAAGTAGAGACTCTTCCTGGAAATCTACAAGGATCATGCTGTTTATTTGTTCGGGTAAATCAAGATGAATCTAGCAATGCGACTAATTTTGTCTCATCTTTTCAAGAGATTTTCTTGAGTGGTGATTCTGATTCTTCAAAGAGCGGAGGCACGCGCAATCGGATGCAGGACTTTGACCCGCTCGCTAGAAGGGGGTAAGTATTGCTCCGATCCATATTACTACGTTTGGAGGTAGTAAATTATTGATTGTTATAAACAGTTTTGTGACTGTTTTCTTCCTGTTCTCTTGTAAGAATGAAATATAATATTGCACTATGCTGGTCCAAGAATCTTAGAATTTTAAATTGTAGAAAGTACCAAAGAAAAAGAAAGAACGATAATAAAAATAATATCCCTTTGACCAAGTAATTTAAGTATTCTATAAAACTAGTCCATCTTTGATGGCATGATTACCGCAGCAATTTACAAAGAGACCTATTGATTTTCATTCCAATTCATTTTGTGAAATACACATACTTGTATTACCTAATTAAAACCAAGTAAACCATTTTTAATTGCTTCGGCCTTTAAACATTGGAAGAAAAAATGGAAATATCCAGTTTTGTTAGGATACGCAGCGTTTAGCAAGTATATCAATCCACTTTTGTTTCTCTAAAACCAATGAGGGAATATTCGGTTTCCCTTTGATGATCTTAATAAACATTGTAGCCGAACAGTCCAAACAAATGGATCCTTTGCAGCGAGCTTCCCAATATTTAAATTGACCCGCGCAACCATCTCACTCCATTAATCCCTTGCCTTCTATTCACCACCTTCGTCAATTTGTTTGTGCGCCGGGATCACAACGTCGTTCGATCTCTCCCCCTTTATCTATTCCTTTTAAATGCTGCCCTTGGCTTATTTGCCAACTTTAAAATAAATGTTTGCCCTAAAATCAGCGAACATCAAAGAGAACGGATACGACTGCAATTGTTTACAAGATATACGTCTGCGTAGACAAATGCTAATTATCAAATATAAGATCTCACAACCAAATCAATCTTTAAATTGAAATAAGGGCTACTAAAGTAGACCTGCTTACGAGGAATGTATTAGTATTGATGTATATTCACATATAAATTCGGTATAAATGAATGGTTGCTTCAGAAATATGTGAACAAATGAAGAATGCATAACAATTACAACCATTCCGTTGTAAAAAAATACCAATAAAGTAGAATTTGTACAATAAGGAATACTCTACCGGTCTAAAATTAAATAAAATGTGCTAAACTACTTTTAATTATTTTAAAACATTTCAATACATTCATGTAAGTCATAAACAAATGTATCAAAATCAGTAAAAGGGATCTCAGTTATTATTAGAGCCCGGTAACTGGAGAGCAATCGCAGCGGCGGTGTGACTGTGTTTAGGTGGGCGGGGAGGACTGGTCGATTATGATACGACACGACAAATCATCATCACTCAGTTCAGTTTAGCATTGGATAGCGGACAGGGCGTGTTTATTTTATTGATATAGACGTAGTTATTATTTAGTGTAGTGCGTTTTGATTTTATTGATACAGACGTAGTTATTAATAGTAGTTTTTAGTGAACATGTCGAAGGCTAAAAAACGATCCTTTCAAGACATAGTAAATAAGTTTATTTCTGACTTTCCTGATTTGTTTTACAACGGGAGTAAGATACTTCGTAAAGTGTGCAAAATACATTTAATGTCAAATAAGAAGTGGAACTGTACAAAACACGTAAATTCCGCACAGCACAGAAAACGAAAATTGGGCATGCCATCGAGAAGTGCATTTTTTTTATGTAATTCTTATGTTGATAAACTGTAATTTCCCACTAGGCTTACTCGACAAACAACCGTTTAAGCACTTTTGGTACAAATACAATCCCGAGTTGCGGTTGCCAATGGAGAAAACGGCACGTAAGCATGTTGCATTTGTACGCGATGACGTGGAAAAGAAAATGAAACATATATTGAAAAGACAGTTTCTTTGGTTATGTGTTGACGAGACAACAGACTGAAAAAAAAATTCAATTGTAAATATTATGGTAGGCATACTAGACCCTAGTAAACCTACATTACCACTGTTACTAGCTAGCCGAAGACTGCAAGAGTGTACTGCTGCAGCAATTACGAAGGTTGTACTTAGTACGTTGGAAAAATTTCAAATTTCAGAGGATCAAATGTTGATGTTTATGAGCGATGGCGCAGCGATAATGCGTTCGGTAGGCCGTTCTCTTCTTGAACATGGTTGCAAGTGTTTACATGTTACGTTTAAAGTGCATGCTTTACATCTTGTGGCAGAAGCCATTCGACAATGCTCTCCCGAGGTAGATAGATGCATTAATAGCAAGCACAAAAAAAGTATTTTTGAAATCTCCCAAACGCCTACGATCATTTCACACAGAGTGTCCTGGTATTCGTCAACCACCAGATCCAATTCTTATACGTTGGGGAACATGGTTGCAGGCAGCTTTTTATTATGCTGAACACTTCAAAATAGTAAAAGCTGTTGTTGCACAATTCAATCCTACCGAACCTGCAGCTACTAAGGAGAGCCAGTCGAAATTTCAAGATATTTCCGTTGAAACATATTTAAAAAATATTCGTAGCTACTATAGAGGATTAGCAGACGCGATAGACCAATTACAAAATAGATCGTTATCATTATTGGAGTCTCTGCAAATTATGGACGGAGTGCATACACAGCTACTGACTATACATGACGCAAAATATAATCGCGTTTTAGAAAAGTTCGAGAGTGTGCTATAGAAAGATCTCGATTTTAGCACACTAAAACAAATTTGTGATGGTGTATCGAATAATCCACTGACTAAGTACAAAGAGTATTTTAATCATGCATGTATAACATCGGTAGATGTTGAAAGCTCTTTTTCAAAATATAAACTCATTTTCTCACCACGGCGAACATTGGTTACCGAGACAACTGTGGAAATACATCTAATGGTGTCAACTTTTTGCCACTCTTATCCATATGATGTTGATACTGATACTGGTACTTCTAGTTTTACTGTTCTGTAGCCAAGGCTGCTTGAAAGGGTGAGTGTTTCACTACTTTTCACATATTATAATTATGTATTAGTTTTGTTATTTTTTTTTTCTATTTTCTTACTATTGTTTTTGTATACTAGATAGGTACGGTTATGGCACGGCTCCCTGTTACCGGGCTCTAGTTATTATTAGACTTCGGCAATACTATTTTATAACAGGCAATATATCTTTTCAGAAAAAAATATTTGAAATTCTAGTTCTTCGCCTTTGCAAGGCAATTCTCTAGAAATTCCTTGTCTCTCGATATAATTAGCTGTTTTGTTTATCAGCGTTAGTTGTTGCAATCATATGTATATATGTATGTATATAATACACTAATGCCGATAAAGGCTTCCTGTAAATTTTTAATTGAGCATTTACATATTATTGTTTTAGCGATAGTTACCTGCAACTACTTATGCAGAAGTGCAATTTAAGTGAATCAAGCTGCCCAAATGTGGTGCATAATTTTGTTAGTACTATATGGGATAACACTGCCTCGAAACGTGAGTTTGATTGTACATCTATATCGTATTATTACAACTTCCTAAGGACTATTATTTTTTCTCTCGCTGTGGCGACTGTTAATTAACATAACATTTGACGAAATTGTAAAACAATAAGTGAGCGTTATATCGTAATAATTTAACAATTATTTTCAATCATTTTTTTTTTGTAATCGTGCATTGTACATACCTTTATTGGTTATCATTAGAGACGGGATTTTAAGCAAAATGCCTCTTTGTTTAGATTTAAGGCAAATTAAAAATAATACAAAATCTATATGTTTCTCGACAAATCAAAGCGATCTAGCTATGTTTTATTTTGCCTAGTTGCCTATTTGGACTTTTAACAGCCTAAATCGTGGTTTTTCGCCTATTTTGTCCTAAAATCATATTTATTTGGTCTAAACGTTTTTTTTTTTTTTTAATTTTAAATAAATATGGTTTTTACACAGCTGCATATTTCTTAAATGTAAATTTTAGTTTTACAGCTAAAATGCTATAAACTAATACAACGATGGGTTTTCCCGTCTATTGTGTGAGGGGCAAAGTTTGGATTTGCCTGCCGTAAAATTTATATTACTACCCTATTGAAGATATATCCTCAATTATCGGCTTATCGCTCTCGGGTTCATTTACCTGCACCCACGTTTTTATTTTACGGGAATCCCTATCGGCTTGTTTACGCCCTGTAATTTAAACCATATAAGCAAATTTCTTCTCCCTTTAACGTGATTAATGAATACACGATGCCCATTCATAGTTTATACAATGGACATCTTGATATTGCAGTTTAGATTTTATATTTATTCTCTTAATGTTTCTCTGGAGCGTATATGTGTGTGTTCCTATAGCGAGGTGGACTATTGACGAATCAGTATATAGTGAAAGACGTACTTTGAATTTTCATTTATATCGTAGCTAATAGAATTTATCCATAGAAACCTTAATCCCATTAGATCTAGACATTTTAAAATATTTTAAATAAAAGCGGAATATTGGTGAAATTTAAGAGTTACATTTTTTCTAAAACTTTGGTCGTCACCCCGACAGTTTCAAACACGGGATAAGACTTACTACTAAAATTAGTATTATCGTATGCATTGTACATAATGCTGCATATGATAGCAATACTCCTTCTGGAATTACTTGAAACATAAGAAAGTGATGCAGAATATTGTATAAAGAATCTTTTTATGTAAAATGACTGCAGCAAAGAAATAATTTGTATAAAAAACAAATTTAATATTTAATTCAACCAGGTATCGTTTTAAGTGCTACCTACTTCATAAAGAAAGCTTAGTGATACTTTTTCTTGATTTTCCTGCTATATCTATGTAAATATATGTACGTAGAACTAATGTAATGTTTTTGGTAGGTATATTCGGAAACAGTAAGCCCTTCAAATGATGCCTTGCTGGAATCCAAAGGAGAAGAGGTCATGTGCCCACCAATTCAGTCCAAGAGCGGTAATCGTACTCTGAAGTGGAGAGCAACGCCAGTAGGTAAAATAGTAATACCCGAAGAACCCTGTTTAGATGACTCTGAAGAATACATAACTAGAGAGTGCCAATTTTCACTTGGTCGTATTACGTGGTCAACGCCAAGTTCCCATTGTTCAGACGACTACGCGTCATCAAATGTTACTAAGGATCTTTACGAATATTATAAAAAAATTTACTACGGTATTGAAATAGATGCAACATATGTCGAGATGTTCTTCAAACGTTTCAACGAATTTGAAGCAATTGATTACACGATTTTATTTGATTGTTTACTTGATATGCCTACCGAAACAGTTCGAGATGACCTAACGATACTAGTAAATATGATGAGCAGTTTAGAAAATACGAATAAATTAAACCTTGCTGATGATATAGGAGACACTGTTTGGGAAAGGCTTAATGGGCATATGAAAAACATGTCTCACCCGCAAAACAATGTCACAATTATTACTCCCAACGTAGTAATATCAGCCTGGAAACCTTTTCTCAGCAATATCACTGGCATTGCTTTATACAATTACACCACGAAAGATTATACAAGGTCATCCATTGTTTATATTTATGCCAATCAAACCTCAAGAAGTATCGATCGTACAAATTTAGAAATAGCAGCTTACATTCCTTACGAATTTTTAGAACAATTGATTGATGATTCAGTCAATGAAATAACCGAAGTAAACGAATCCTTGTACGTTATTATGTCCCTTATCAAAAACGATACTTATATAGGATGGGATCTATACACAGTGCGAAATGTGACCGACATTGTTAGCGTTTCTATACCCGAATTTTGTAAGAAAAATAGTGAGACATATGTGAAAGTATTCTTTAAAGATTCGGGTGCACGCGATTGGATTGATTTTGGAACTGAATATATTGATTCGTCCAGTGAGCCATCCTACACATGTGTTCTGTCTCAATTATCGAATTTTGCCTATACTTATACTAGTCCTAAAATAGAGAAATATTTTGAATCTGCAAAACAAGATTACTGTATGCGTAGCACGTTAATTGTAGATAATACGAGTGAAATTACTGTAGGTCAGACAGAAACTGGTAAAATTATTTACCCAGAAAACTTTTGCATTGGAGCGAAAGCCAAAATACCCAAAGCAATGTGTCTACCAACTGGTAAGTTCGTGCTATTGTCTATAGATGAATCGCACTGTGTTAATAACCACCCTGTCTCAAATTTTACATATCAGCTATATGAATCAGCAACTGCATGTTGGAATATAGATGAAACTCAAGCAATTATCAACTACTCTAATCATACCGATATGACAGCTGTGGATAAAATGCTTCTGTTTAGCATAATATGGTGTTTGGCAGAATACAAGATATATAATAATAGAAATGACAAAAGCATTAACTTCATTGCAAATATATACGATGAAGCATATGGGTTTCTCGACGAAATACCAAAAAGATTTATAGATGTTGCCTATTTATCCTATCCCCTCGCATTTTACCATTTCCTCATCAACTACAAATACCCAGATCTATATTTGCTAATCAAGCCAAATCTCATTCATTTTATAACTGCGCCATTTGTGCAGAATATAACGGGATTGGCTTTATATAAAAAAGACAACGGTACATCTTTGTTGTCTTATGAAGTAAGATATCTGACACCTCAAAATACGTCTGAAGATCGTTTAATAAAAGACAGCGCTGAACTTGTTGCATTTATTCCACCAAATGCTTTGAATGAAATAGGCAAAGATCTTACAACTGACGAAAAAAATAAAGTTTGCGTGGTTGTAACTATTCTGTGTAGTTATAAATTCCTGGAGGTTGATCATAAGGTAGAAAGTCATGTAGTGGGTATCAGACACCTATCTGAAAAATCGACAGTCATAAAAATCAATGTGTATATGAGAACATTGGGAGCTAATTATGGAAGGAATGAAGGGTATTGGTCTGCAATAAAATCGGAACCACAAGTTATGACCCTGGCGTTTGTCTCTGCTAATGATGAAGATAAATGTGAAGGAATAGATAAGGTAACCACTTTGCAAATATCCGACCTTAGAAACTATAAATTGGTTAGAAGGAAAATTAAGAAACCAAAAGGCGTCGATATAATTTCGCAGGTGTCTATGTCTATAAATTATGCAAAAATAAAATCAAATTTGGAAGAGATGTACCATCAGCATGCTTCAATTTTCAAAGCACTTATGTTTGTAGGCGGTTGTTTGTCATGTTTCGGCATATTAGGAATATTTACGTCCGCTTTATTGTTAAAACATTGGCACAAGAAAAGATTCTACACTCTCCAATTAAGTATTGTTCTGGCATGTGAAATTATGTATTTTATAACAGATACCAGTAGTATTTCAGCAGTAGGTTATATTTTCTTTTACTATTGCATATTAGCGCAGTTTACTTGGATGACAATGATAGGATACATCCAATACATAAAATTCATTCAAATTTTCCAAACATCCCTATTAAATACGTGGAAATCCTTAGCATTAGGCTGGTTAACACCTGCTGTAATCACACTTTTGTCAGTAATAATTTACAAAGATTGCTTTAGTTGTAATCTTTGCGTAAAAAATAGTAAGATTTTTATGTATTTCGTCATAACGCCTGTGTGTTTAGTAATAGTCGCAAATTTGACTATTTACGTTTTTGTATTAATAAACATTTCAAAAAGTGATATACAAGAGCATAGCGTAAATGCACGTTCCAGCAGAAACAAAGCCATATTTCTTCTAGCATTCATGCTTGGTATTTCTTGGATCTTCATCTTCGCATTAATTTCTCCTTGGTGGTGGCTCACATTAGCTGGATGTTATTTGTTTCATATAATTGCACCCTCGCAAGGCTTTATCTTGTTTATATTTGTAGTGGTACTTGATCAAAATACTAGGAATGAATGGGAAATATTTTATAATGTTCGAATTCGAGTTGTTGAAGGTTTATCATTTTCTTTTACAAAATGATGTTCTACTATATTTAGTAATATTATTATGTTTTTATATACCAACATTTTGCAAAATGATATGTATGTATCTGGACTATCTGTAAATAGATATTTTCTTACGTGGAATAAATTATTTAGTTGTATTTTCTCGTTTTTATTGAGGTTAAATTTGTTTGACTGGAAATTGAAATTAAGCTTGCGTCACTAGTATTGCTGTGGCGTTCAAAACCCTTTTACTAGAAGATAAGATTCCCAAAGTTGCTGAAGTAACATCAGATGGTACATTAAAAGAAATTCCTTTTACTTTGATCTAGGAATTGGTATTTTGACATCCAACATCATTGGAAATAAAGGTAAGTTCGGAAAAATAATTAAACTGTTAACACTTTAAACACAAAAATGCAAAATTCTGCTGGATCGTCAGATACCATTAAAGATGGGTCTAGTACACCGTTGAGCCGCCACTACACGAGCAAACAAAATTACTATAAAAACAAAACAAAAGAACATACCAAACATTAGCAGTTCCTGTTCCAGACTCAATTTCTCCTTTAACTTTAAAAATGCTTTGGCTAAGTTTGAAAGTGTTTAAATACAAATGTTGTATAAAGTATTTATTTACTGGAAATATTTAAATAAACAAACATAAGCACCGAGCATGTACAAGCTCATATTTTCTTATACAAAACTTGTGTACAAGCTGGTCAGAATTCGACGTAAGCAGCAAATAAGCAGGAGGGGAAGTACACAAAAATTATGATTCATTTCCAATTTCTATTTTGCAGCATAACGTTCGTATACGTAGTTTAAAGTTTCAACTTCTATTCTACATATGTTGGCATTGTGAAAACCCAGACTATTTAAAGTATGTTGGGTGTGGAGTGGTGGTAGAAGGACTTTATAGCAACCCTTTATTTTTTTAATATTCATTATAGAAACAAATACATTAAGTCATGCTTCTGGAAAATGAGAGGAAAGATTTTACAGCATTAGGATCATATTAGCCATAAATTAATTCATTGTATTGGCGTCGGTCAGGATGTTGCTTGAGAATCGCCTTGATGGCACCAGCATTGCACTGCGAGAAGGCCGGTTATTGATTCAACAAAATTTTTGTAACATTAACAAGTATTCTTCTTTATATACAGCGAAACAAATTTTCTTATCCTTTTACTTTGGTTAATTTGATGTATCCACTCCGTATAAAGCAACAAAAAGGAAATGACAATGGAAACAAGTTGCTTCGATATTAAACCCTTAATACATGTCTGCTCTAAAAAACTTAACGCTGTTTTCATTAAACTATGTTTACAGGAGACTAGATTATATCGATTTGGTTGAATGAAACATCAGTATTGGTTGCTGCTACAAAAGTTTTTCTTTAAACAAATATAAATATTGCCCAATTAAAAAAAAAATCTAGTTAAAAAAGCAATAATGTTGTCTTAAAGCAGTTTATTTGCTGGGTTATTATGGATAAATAAGCAATAAATAAGTAAACAATGACCTCTATTTGTAGTAAAACCGCCCCATAAATGCAAAATGCATTAAACCATAGTAATTCCGAAGCTATTCCGCCTTATATTTAACTTACACCCGAAGCAATGTCTAAGATATTACAAGTATCACATCTATTCCGATGATACGTAGCTCTAGTATTTTTTCAGCGAAAACGTAAGTGACAGTATTCTTAAAATCAATAGGAATCTAGTCTCGATTGTCAGTGAATCTATGTATGTATGTACATGTATTTCTATTAAACTGGAAAAATCGTCTGTATTGGTTTTCCGTAACGAAAAGACATTAAAATAACAACTTGAGATTCTAAGTCACTTTTGGTAAGAAAACCAAAATTAGTTTTGTAGTAAAATTGCAGTATACAAGGTGACAGAGGGAAGTGAATACACCCTTTAACTTTTTTATTACTTCAGATAAAAATTTGAATTTTGGAGCGCTTATACTGGAGGACGTTACGACTTTTTGGGATAATTCTGAACGTCAAGTTACTTCCGATTTGACCGAAGATGTCCCTAACTTTTGAATTTCAAATAGGACAGCTGTTATCTTTTACATTTTTTGAATCAGTATTTTCCAAGTATTGTCCATATACATTTGGAAAACAAAATTAGGCGACTATGATCCTCATAAATTGCTTTTGGTTTTGGATTGTCATTATGAGAAATAATCCAAACCTGGAGCTCTTCTATCCGTTAGTAGTTATTTTCTCTCAAAACTTTAGAACATCGTTTCTTCTTAAAAAAACACTTTTTTCTTAAATTTTTGGTAAAAAGATTTTTTTTTAATTTTTAAAAAAATAAGGACACTGCATTAAAAAAACTATTTCAAATTCGCATAATTTTTAAAGTAACTCACACTGAACACCCAATAAAATGTTTAGTTGATTTTGCATTGATTTTTAATGAAATTACTTTCGACCTAAGCAGTTTTTACGGATTAGAAAGGATAGTCATGGACCCCGTGAATTATATGCCATCCGCTGTATTAAACGTCGTATTCCCTGTCATACTCATTTTTGAGAAATGGAACAGCAAATGCATAGAAATTTGAGATAAAGTTTTTTTACGTCGTGGCTTTATTTCTTAACGGATTTAAAAAATTTTGGTATACCAACAATTTAAGAAGAAAATTTCCTTTGAAATAAATCGACAAGGCCTACCCTATTTACATTTGAAAAAAGGGGATTTTTATGAAAAAACGATGATTTGAAATGTTGATGGAAAATAACTACTAACAGACAAAGAAAACTTCAGATTTGTATCATTTTTTATGACAATCCAAAACAAAAGCAATGTCACAGCCACCTAGCTTTGCTTTCAAAATTCATACGAAAAATACTTCCAAAAAGAAGCTAAAAAAGACCTCATAACGCGTAAAATAATCCGCTGACTTGAAAAATTTTAAAAAATACAGTAGGTTCCATTTAAAAATCAAAAGTTAGGAACACTACTGGTCAAACCGAAAGTAACTCGACAATCAAAATTATTCCAAGAAATCGTAACATATAAGTATCCATTTCCCATTAATATTCTATGGTTGTCGGTAATGTCAAATGTCTGGGAGTCAGTCTTTTAATTGTGTCCTTGCATGGTAGGCATTACCCTATTTTTAGAATAAAAAAAATTAGATGGAAATTTAATACAGAAGTTATAATTCCAAAGGTATATCCTAATTAACCATGATCAAACAATCGCTATTGCGAGAAAAAGGGTGAAGTGACGTTAATAAATTTCTCAGTTTAGTACAACTATCGTTGTATTATCACGTGTTTGGCTAAGTGTCTTATTCTCCAAGTGTTGTAATGCTTAAATCATCTTCCAATACGATATGAAAGTCAAGTTTGGTGGTTTAAAAATACGTGGGATACGAGTACGTAACATATAAACATAGAGTTTACATTAAAACGTCGCAATTCCTGATTAGTGTTCTGTTTTCAAATTTAATATTCATAAAACTTCATTATTTAATATATCATTTTAAACTGCCGAAAGAGTGTCTAGGGATACTCCCGGACATAACAACCGGAAAAATTAATTAATTAATGTAGAAAAATCAATTTCTCTCGTATACAACATTACAATATATTGTTCTGATATTTGTTTATCTGGTTGAAAGTGTGTTGAAATTACAATTTAAACTATTTTAGTTTCATATTTTAACGAGGCGAAGCAGTGTTATTGACTTCTTTCCTCTGAATTTACCTAGTACGGTATATTTTCTCTGTCTTACACATTAAGACATAATTTCGTAAAAAAGAGAGTCCAGTCAGTAACGTGCACGGCAATACACTAATTTTACCAACGGAAAATTTAAATTATATTTCTTTTAAAACAAATTATTTAAAATTAAATATGGATAGGCTAATTACAAGCAATTAATGGATTTTTAAATCATTGTTGACATGGTAACCACTTTTAAATGGGCCATACCTGGCAATACCCTACCTACCAAAATTAAACCAGGTAACCAAGAAAGCGGATGGTATTTCAAATAGATATTAAAAAGTCAAGTTTTATTTATCAAAAAATAGTTAACTGGGGCTTTGAACAAAAGCAACAGAGAGACATAGACAAAGTTTTCAACATACAGAAATTTTTCCAAATTCTTCGATACTTTATTAAAAACTTGAATAAACATCAAACTCTTCTAAAAATAAAACTGCAGTTCATCAAAAAAGCCCTTTTCGACATTTAATTTGAAATTACAATCCGAGGAGCAAGGCCCAAGGACCAAGCTGGTTTCCAACGAAGACTGGTTAGGATTTCAAGAAAAAGACACCGAAGAGATTCTGCAACAGTGTACAGGTGCCGGAAATTAAAACGTTTGACTAAATATAAATTCAAAAGAAAAATCCAATCATTTCAATTTAAAAATCAAAATTTCAAACAAATTTAAACTTCAATATAATAATTTAATTTTAAACTAGCTATTGTTCACAAGAAATATAATTTAACCAAATTTATTTTTTTTAAATTCCAAATAAACACATTGTCCCTTTTATCAAATATTCTTTCATTTCTTTTAATATTTGATGATTTGAAAAAAAAACAAATAATTGACTGAGATTAATTCGACTCATTTAATTCATATTTAACATTATTTACACACAAATATCGTTACAATACATTAAATCAGTTTTTGACAACTAGTGTATTATCCTACAAGAGCCTCCAACGTACCTTTCTCATCACTGATCATTAACCTGGGCAAATATGCGGTAACAGCCATATGCGTGACGAGCGCATAAAAGTTTACACATAAAATAGAAGGTAAGAAATAAATTATAAAACGCGCTGAAACGCTCACCGTTTTAAAAGACTTCCGTGAAATCGCAAACTGGGTAACATCTGTTAAATATTTGAATCATTAGATATGTTTCCACAGCTGTTTCAGTCAAGTGAGTACGACGTGCGGAATAAATGTTTTTTAATGCCGAAAACGACCGTTCGACATCTAGCGATGTTATATTTGCATATTGAAAATAATCTTTGAAACAACTTAATGCATCTTCACTCACACCTTCACAAATTTGTCGTAATATAAGAAAAACGGAGTCTTTCTCTAAAACACTTTCAAATTTTCGTATTACACACCAATTTGTTTCACCTTCTACAGCGCATAACTGTGCGTGAAGATCATTCACAATTTGAACAGAATCCACTAGCGACATCGAAACATTTTGTAATTTTTCTATTCCCTCCGCTAGTTTGAAGTAATTGTTGTGAATAGTTTGTCCATCTCTTTTAACCTGACTATCTTGAAATATTTCCTGGCTTTTCTTGATTGCTGCAGCTTCTGTTGGATTGAATTTGAAAACTGCCTTCTTTACTTGATCAAAATATTTGTTGTAGTGAAACGCAGCCTGCAACCATGTTCCGCAACGTGTAACAGTTCTACTACACTGACTGTTACCGCTGTTTGCCCAGACTACTGATCATCGTAGTAATAAACTCTTCATTGCTTTCACCAACACTATCAAATGATACTTTCGCACCCATATGTGTGTATTCAAATTGGAACCCATCGTTTTAATGCCTAATGAGTGGTTGTTTTTGTTTTGTAACATACGTCAGCCTATTATTTCTACTATCGGACCCACAGGATTTTCTGATTTAATATTCATGGAATGCCTTGCCTGGCATCGACTAATGATGTAATTACCGGTCGGTTATTGTTTGGTTTCGGATAGGACGCTATTTATCTTTAGAATATTTATTATTCGCTGGTATTATCTATGCACGTTTTTTTTCGTTTTAACTAATTTGTCAAACACTTCGGCTTTATTAAAATTCTTTCGACATGGCTGCGGCCGTCGTGCGGACATATGATCGAAAACAATAAATCCCGAACGAACATCTCTAGTATAATCGGTAAATTTACATAAGAAAATGCTCATTGCCGCTAGAGCTCGGGCTATTGTCTACATGTTTCGCTTGATTGATGTGTCTTCAACGCTTAGATTCGTTGTAACTGCATGTAAATTGCCTATGCTCGTAGATCATTTACTTGCTGTACAAACATATCTCTATGAAGAAACAAATGGTTTTGTACGCACAAAGAAATTATAGTTTTAGATAACTCTATCAACTCTGTAAAAAGAATAAAAGTAAATCTCCTTCTGGCGAGAAATTGTGTAAGGGCTTCAAGATTGGAGAAAAGTTTTGAATAAATTCCGTTCTTTTTACGTCAAATAACAGACTAAAATCTTTTTAAATTTTTTATTACAAATAACGTTACAAATATGAAAATAGGAACCACTGAATAACGTATACAGGGTCTTTGGTAAACATACGGCAAAAATTCCAAGAATGATTCCTTGGGTTATTTTATGAGTAATTATGCCTTAAAAGATTTTTCAGAAATCGCTTCATTCCGAAGATACCGGGTTGTAAAGACTTTTCTATTCTTTCTTATATTTTAGACTTTTCTATTCTTTCTTATATTTTATATTATATTTATTTATTATGCGAAGATTACATGTAAAGCTTGTTAACACACAAGAACCACCAAAAGTAACTACCACTAGCTAGCCAATATGTATTTGCATTCAAGTAAAGAACTGCTAGAGGATATGCCACTGGCAACGAGGAATCTAATGTGATACATGCATAATGAAGCAGTGGCGTATTTTAGTGTGGTTTCTAAATGCTACATATCGAAATCGGTGGATTGGTTGAGGTGGACCTCGTTTATGGGCTGCTGCATCTCTGGATTCAAGTCCTACATGGTTATTATTATGGGGCTATTATTTTATAATACTTCTCGCAACAGAAACTTGATTCACACAACAGAGCTAAACTTTGTAAACATATTAGTAAATACTAGTAAAATATAGGTATAAATTCGTAAATTGCAATAAATATAAGGAGGAATAAGAAATATAGTTCTAAACTGAAAAAAAGACATATTAAGAGCAAATGCACGTCCGGTCACTTCTAAATACTTCTGCATTCGAAAAAGAAACGTAAAAAGTACCTAAAAAGTACGTAAAAAGTAAAACTAAAATAATGCACAAGGTGTCCATTTCACTTTATTTCACAAAAATTTGCTATAGCAACTTATAGTATTACGCGCGTCTCATTAGTAGTCTGGGCAAACAGCGGTAACAGTCAGTGTAGTTGATATGTGGTGCGGAGGCGGCGATTATTGATTTCACGTGTTCACAGCGTCAGTACTAAATCGATGCAGTATGCGAGTAGTTCTGTGTATATGTAGGCTGTCGTAACTTATTTCGTAATTGTACGCTTATGTTTGCTTTAAAAATTTCGCAGTTAGGTACGTCGCGAAAACGACCAATGGCAGACACAGTTAAAAACTTTATAGTGGACATGCCGGGCTTAATTTTTGATGGCGCTAAAATTCAATGTCTAGTTTGTAAAATCCTTTTAATGTGTTGGCCCAGAAGCCATTGTCAACGTCACATCGAAAGCAAACAGCATTCTTCTACAAAAAGTGGCATACTAGATCAAGAAAAATTTACATTTGATTTATGTGTTACTCTTATTTTATGTAATCTATCGTTTCGTTTACTAGACAAAGAAGCATTTGTTTCCTTCTGGAATAAATATGCGGGCTGTAAATTACCTAGTCGGACATCGATACGAAATGTAGTGCCATTTGCTCGTGAGCATATAGAAAAAAGAATGAAAACGGAATTGAAAGATAAAAAACTGTGGTTGTGTGTGGACGAAACAACAGATTCTCAAAAACATTCTGCGGCTAATGTAATGGTACGTACAATGGAACCACATCGACCGTCATCCTCCTTCTTACTTGCTTCCAAAAGAGTTATAAATTGTACTGCCGATGAGATTTTAAAGGTGGTGTTGAACTTATTGAACAAATTTGAAATTTCAACTAAGCAACTTTTAATGTTTATGAGTAATGGTACCGCAAACATGCGTTCTTTGGGCCGATCTCTTAAAGAACACACTGGTAACTTCTTACATATAAAGTGTAAAATCCATACTCTAAATCTTGCGGCACAAACGATTCCTACATGTTTTCCACTAGTAAATGCATTGTTGCTAGTACAAAGGCAGTGTTTCTAAAGTCCCTGAAACGTACCTGACTATTTCACAAACTGTGTCCTGATTTACATGAACCACCACAGCCGATTGTTACACGTTGGGGAACATGATCAAGTAAAGAAGGTAGTTTTAAAATTCAATCCGACAGAAGCTGCAGCTATCAAGAAAAACCAGGAAATATTTCAAGATAGTCAAGTTAAAAGAGATTTACAAACTATTCACAACAATTACTTCGGACTAGCGGAGGGAATAGAAAAATTACAAAATGTTTTGTTGTCGCTAGCGGATTCTGTTCAAATTGTAAATGATGGCCACGCACAGTTATGTGCTGTAGAAAGCGAAACAAATTAGTGTGTAATACGAAAATTTGAAAGTGTTCTAGAGAAATACTCCGATTTTCTTATATTAAGACAAATTTGTGAAGGTGCGTGTGAAGATGCATTAAGTTGTTTCAAAGGTTATTTTAAATATGCAAATATAACATCGCTAGATGTCGAACGGTCGTTTTCGGCATTAAAAAACGCTTATTCCGTACGTCTTACTCACTTGACTGAAACAGCCGTGAAAACATATCTAATGATTCAAATATTTAACAGATGTTACCCAGTTTGTGATTTCACGGAAGACTTTTAAAACGGTGAGTGTTTCAGCACGTTTTATAATTTATTTCTTACCTTCTATTTTATGTGTAAACTTTTATGCGCTCGCCACGCCCCTGGCTGTTACCGCATATTTGCCCAGGTTACTCATTAGCAATCCAAAACCATATAAGCGACGTACATTTACATTCAGTTGACCGATAATTTGCATCATTTATGCAAGGTTACTCAAAGTAGCAAGATCTATTCCACACTAGAAGACTCGGATCCTAAATACCGGATAGTGAATCTGGAGGCGAAGTGTTTGACATGACCCCGGATCCAAAAAATCGGATAGCGGTTCCGGATAGGTTTGGATCTGTATATCCGGATCTCAATTTTATCGGATTGCAATAGCACTAAAATACAGATATCTACGTTAAATTTTTCAGTTAGTCCCTTCATTTGAATATGAATGGGATACGTGTGACATTCAATCTCAAGTGAATACAGTATATCGTTCCAATTAAAAAAAAAAAACCTATAGTGTTACACAGGAGAACAGCTGCTTGTTGTCCATTTACAAGTTGAAGTACGTATTTATCTATAACCATAAGTCAGTTGTTTAAAATCGAGCAGGGCACTCTTAACTTAAAGAAAATCTACAGTTTACGGTAACCCTATAAACGTCAATATTTTATTGTTGGATATGCATAAGATCCAAATACACGCACCTCTTAGATAACCTCTTAACAATCCACAGCGCTGGTTAGTCATCTCATTCCACAACAGAAGAACCACGCCGGTTCGCTTTATGTTTTGATTTCTCGTTAAAGTTAACGACATGCAAAATTCGTTTAGGGTTCGGTCGGATGACCGTATCGGCGAATTCAAGCGGTAAAAGTGTCCAATGTCCTACCATAAAGAGTGAAATTAATGTTGAGGTCTGAAACGTTAATGCGTCTAATCTGATACGAACGGCAGTAAACTCCCGCGGAATTTTGCAACTATTAATTCCTTAGTCCAGATCATATATTCAACGGACACAATAAGGGAATAACAGACCTGAAGAAAATGAATTTAAAGCACAAAAAAGAAAAGTAATGGGAGCGAATAACTGGAATGGAATTCTAATAAAGATTTCGCAATGGATCCTTTAAATGATTCTTCATTGTATCATTACGTTTTGTAATTCTGCGTTTGTTTCGTTCTGAATTTAATGAGCAAAGTATTCTGGAACTGCACAGCGGCGGTCCAAAGGAAGACAACATTCAATCGATTTGTATTATTTAACCACATTTTCTAAGAACATTTAGTTTCTATATTGTAGTTAAGTGCACAAAATGTAATATTCTTTATAATAAAATGTTGCTGTTGCTACATGTACAATACTCCAATTGCAAGACAACAAGTATTAGTAATGTAGTTACTAAATTATAAATAAACACGAAGAAAACTGCAGAAAAAAGACAACGTACCCTAGGTCTATTCAGAAAATTGTTTTAATACATTGTGAAAGATATAACACCGCTACAATATTGAATTACAGTTGGAGCATACAATAATAAATGTGTAAAATATAGCAAGATTTGAGACCTCTGAGGAAAACCGGACGAAGCAACAAATTTATGGAAGGTGAACACCAAAGAATCTACAATGTAAATTAAGAAATGATATAGATTAAGCTGCCTTACATTTTGACCAAAGTGAAGTCTTTCCTTATCGGGCCCTCCTACCTCGTGCTTAGAGGGTGAAGTTGCTTGAAATGCTGGAAACCGAGAAGATATGCCACGTACACGAATTATGTTGTTTCCCTAGGATTATCGCAAACAACACACTCCTCACCACACAAAATATTAATTAATACGGATTTTTCCCTAGGATTATGGTTGTCTGGAGATATAATTATCGAATAAAACGCCAGGGACAGACAAAAGGAACTAATAAAAGGGGTCACAACTGTCTAAGCCACCGCAATATTATGTTAGGCGGCGAGAGGACGTTGCCGTTAGCTGAACATACCTGAGCCCACGTAGCCGAATCGTGCGAGTTACAGCAAGCTAATCACAGCCATTATACCAGGGTAGATTGAAAAGTTTCCGGAATGACAATGAAAACAAAATAAATCGGATTCAAGTTATATTTTATTTTTCAATATAATCCCTTAAAGCTCAATATATTTGATTCAACGTTTCTCTAGCTTCTCGATTCCCTCCCGGAAGTGAATTTCTTCGAGGTTCCCAAAATAATCGTTACAATCTCTATCAGTTCTTTATTTGGCCAAAATCTCTTTCCACCCAGAAATGTTTTGTGTTTCGGGGGCAGGTGGAAGTCCGACGAAGCCAAATCAGGCGAATACGACGGATGCGGAAGGATTTCAAACTTCAATTCTGTCAATTTCTGATGAACGCTTGCACTTGAATGAGCGGGCACATTGTCGTGGTGAAACAACATTTTCCCAAAAGACCGATGCCATCACCTTTCCAGTTGAGTGAACGGTTTATGCCTTCTTCGGAACCAATTCACCGCGTTCAATCTACTGTTTTGATTGCATTTTTGTTTCGGGTGTGTAGTGGTGAATCCAACTCTCATCCATGGTCAAGAATCGTCTCTTGAATCCGTTGGATTCCTCGTAAACACTTCTAAACAATCGGCTGAGGTTCGAGCTCGAATGCGTTTTTGCTTCGAATTGAGCAAATGCAGCACCCATCTTGCAGAAAACTTTTCTAAACCCAATAATTATGCCAAATATGAACTACTCGTTCACAAGAGATGCCCACGACTTCCTCAATTTCACGCACTTTTATTCGGCGATCTGCCAAAATCATGTCATGGATTTTATCCACAATTTCTAGCGTGGTAGCCGTTTTCAGACGTCCTGAACGTAGTTCATCACTTGTATGGGTGCGGCCACGCTTGAATTCCGAAACCCAAAAACTCACGGTGGAAAATGAAGGTTATGAATTCCCAAGAACGGCATCTAACCTTGATTTGATTTTCGTTGCAATTTTCCCTTTCAAATAGAAAAATCTAATGGCCGCTCGAACTTCGTTTTTATCGATAATTGAAAACACAAAAAGGTACTTGACTTCAATGCTTGCCAAAACCAGACTATTTGACAAATCGATTTGACATTTGCAGTCAATTGATATGAAAGAGTTGCGAACACAACGACATAAAGTATTTGGAAAAAAACAACACCCTAGCAGCGATTCCGGAAAAATGTCAATATACCCTCGCACTAGCATTATTTTTGACATTCCAGTGTACGCATCTATTTGTAGGTCGGTATAGATCCCTTGGAGGTCGATGAAGCTTTAAAGGATGACAATGATGATCAAGGGATTGACTGGAGATCGATGGCCGATTGAACTGTATTGAACGCCACACTATACTCGTGGCCAGTAGTGAGCGGAAGCAGGCTTTAGGCAAGTCAATATCTTGAAATAGGTTGAATATTTTTGAATGAAGTGATTTTGTTTCTGAGAACTTGATTATATTTATAAAATTAAAAATACTAACAATAATACAAAACATATTCTAATAAGCCATTCTCTTCTAAATTGTCGTTCATGTTCTTAGTCTAATTGTTATCTTTAAGTTATATGTATGCAATTATTTGTATTATGATTATGTTGTGCGTTGTATGTTATAGGGGAAAATGTAAGGGGGTCGATGAAGAAAACCATTCTCTTAAAAGGGGTTGACGCAAAGAAGAGGTTGGGAACCCCTGTTCTAAACCAAAAAGAAACAAAAATTGACTTGTTTGGACAAGTGCTTTTCTGTAAATCTGGATTCTTTCCATAATGTCAATTATCTTAATATAGTTTTCGGCAAGAACTTATATTTTTAAGTCTTTAATCTTTGCTAATATTATAAGCTCATTGCGATGCTATTTTCATTACTAGAGAGCGGAATTTATGCAATTTGCATATCCCATATTTTTTATATGACAAGCAAATGCTTCAGTATATATGAGAATAACAACTTTCCGAATTGATTGACGTAGATTGATTATTGCATATTTCGCATATTTAAGTAATTTTTTCATATGTTAGCGATTATTGCATATTTTTGCACACTAGAGCATATTCGTGCATTTTTTAGCAAATTTACAACAAAAATAATTTTTTCTTTGAACTTTATTAGTGTTTTCCTGTAATACAACAAACCAAGGAACATTTTATCGGACACGTGTGTATTAGATGCGGAATCGGCTCTTCTATCGCTGGGCCTTCCCACCGACAAAGAGCCTACTTCGCAAAGAAGCCGCCATCCTTCAGGTGGTGGGCTGTCGCAAATTCACTAGATAAAATTATCATATAATTTTCAACAACCCCCATACCGGCAACTGTCTGATTCATAGGAAGTCTAAGTATTTACCAAAATGTTTCTTATTTATTGTATAACCAGACGTTGAAGTAGATTGGTGCAGTAGTGAAAAATGCCAAAAGTGAGTACAAGTTTAATTGTTTCGTGGACCAAAAATGTTCCAGAACTTATTCTAACGGGTGAAAGAGTTTTCTGCAAAGTATGTGGGAAAACGGTAAGTTTTGTTTTGTGAATAATGTACTAGTATTTAGAATTGTATTTTCTTGTAAGTTTTTGGTGATATTTTTTTCTTTACAGGTGCCATGTGAACGCAAATTTCAAGTCACCCAACATGTTGCAACTGAAATGCATCAAAGAAACTGTCGGAAACTTCAAGTTTCAAAACTTAGCCAAGTGCCTTTGACACAATCTTTTGCCGGAACCTCAAAACAAAGTCAGCAACAAATATTTAACGCAGATTTGTGCAATACACCGCTCAAAAAGCTGCAAGATCCGTGTTTTCGGCAATTTTTAGAAAAGTACTACCAAAAGAGTATTCCGGATGAAAGTTTGCTCAGAAAATGTTACGTAACCGATATTTATTCTGAAACGATCAATAGCATTAGGGGAATTGTTAAAAACGAGTATATATATTTTACCGTTGATGAAACGACAGATTCCTGTGGCCGCTATATAGCAAATTTATTAATTAGTCATCTAAATAATAAACAGCCTAGTAGATCGTGTTTAATTGCTTGTAAACAATTAGAAAAAGCAAACCATCTCACAATATTAATTTGTTAATGAAAGTTTCATGAATTTTTTTCTTTCCGATGTTGTTCCCACAGGAAAAATGTTAGTCATGTTGTTCGATGCAGCGACATATATGATTAAAGCGGGTCAACGGCTTAAACTTTTGTACCCTAATTTAATACATGTTACTTTTTTGGCTCATGGATTAAATAGGGTGGCTGAGGAAATTTGGCAGCAATTTCCAGCAGTAAATACATTAGTTAGTAACATAAAAAACATTTTCTTAAAGTCAGCATTAAGAGTTCAGATTTATAGAGAAAAGCTGCCGGATACTCCTTTATCACCTGAATTCGTCATTACCCGATGGGGTACTTAGTTAGTAAATGTTGCAATATTTTATGCAAACCATTATCTAGAGATCAAAAACATTATTTCAGAATTCTCTACTGACAACTGCAATTCTATTGCAAAATGTCAAGAAATTTTGAAAAACTCTTCTTTACCTAATGAATTGATATTTATTAAAGCCAATTATGAATTTGTTTCTTTGACAATAACAAAACTTGAAAAAGAATCGCTGCCACTAACTGAATCAGTTAAATTAATCAATGATTTACAAAATAGCGTTTCAAATATTCCGGGAAGAATAGGAAAGTCAATAAGTCAAAAGTTTAAAGAAATAATTAATAAAAATGTAGGATACAAAAGTTTAGCAAAAACTAGTTTGATTTTAACTGGTGAATTAAAAATGGATGAAACAGAAACAAGTATAGAATTAAGTCCTGAGATTATAAATGCATTAAAGTACGCACTAATAACTTCCGTTGATGTTCAAAGAAGTTTTTCGATATATAAATGCATTCTCACAGATAGGCGACATATTTCATTAGAAAATTTAGAAAAGCATTTAATTGTAAATTGTTTTAATAATAAAAATATATAGTGTCTAAGTATGTATTTTAGGAAATTTTAAGTACGTATGTGTTTATATAATTGTGATTTTAAAATTTAAGTGGGAATAATGTAAGAACAATAAACGTTTGTAAAATGCTTCGTTGTGATTATTCTTGTTTTATAACATTTAACAAGAAGTTAATCGGTATCAGAAGCATATGTGCATAAAACTGCATATTTAGCAAAAATTGTGCATATTTCGAAGATTTTTTCTGCATATATATGCGCATATTTTGTCGATTTCCGATGCATATAATTCCGCTCTTTATTCATCACTTTTACAACTATGAAGTAAAAACACCACTATGTTTCCGATCCAACCGATCTAACCCTGTAATACATACGGAGCAAATATTTTTGACGTTTCTGGTTTCACTGTTGATAATATATAAATTTTTCATTAGGTATGAACTCATAGGCATCTGTAAAGATGAAACTGATGCACGATATTAGTCTTTGTGGTAAATTAGGGATTATTTTAAGAATTGTCGAATGCTATCGCTACAAAAATCAAAAGGAAGTACGTCTTGTTGTAATATCACAATCGCCGGCGCACTACATCGCAATAACAATAAAACAAGCTCCAAGCAACGTCTTCGACTGCAACAATAAAAGTTCTAAACCGTTCGTGTGTAAATCGCCGGTATATCTATGTTAAACATTAAATATGTTTGTTGTAATTCTCCGTAACAAGTGATCCCTTTCCAATTAAATATCCCCCTTCTTTTTCCCTTCTTCTTCTTAGCTGGTTGAATTTAATTCACTCGGCACTCTGCGCGTACACTTGTTCCCTGTTTGGTTGTCAGGTATCCGATCGGGTATTTATGCGTCTTGTTACCAGACCGCGAACATTTCATGATCGTATTATCGCGGTAAGGAACGTAATCTTCGTACTGTTGGTACTAGTCCGTACGTCGTTCGATGGGTAAATACGACGACGCAAACGGTAAACATTACACACTAACACAGGAATCTCTCCCGGCATAATTTATTTTTAAATATTACATTGCTAGAAATTTAAACAGCGTATTCAGTATCCATCTCCTACCTCTTATAAAACAAAAACTAGAATATAACTTTGCTATTGGCAATGAACGATTGATAGCAATAGATTTTCCCAGAGCAATGCTTGTTAGTGTTTTTTAATACAAAAGTTATTTTGTTTCGTCTAACTAAATTGGTGAGAAGGTTTGCATATAGATGGTGGTTAATGTTCGAAATCCTCTTTGTACCATACTGAAATCCTACATAATCATATAGCTTTGCTAAAGGTAAAATTGCTTTCTGTGAATCTACCAAGAGGGTAACTTAATTGGAAGGTATAAATGGACTATTTTAACAAATTATTGCAAATAAGAAGTTGGGAAAAGAGAGATAAACCATAACGGATTTAGAAGCCTAATTTTGGTTTTAGGTTGTTGTTTTCACCATCGAATACACACATATATATCCGCTTTTATGGAATCAAACCGTTCAGCCAACAATAGTTTCCAATCCATCAGTATATTTGAAGTTTCTCTGTCAGACTCTTCTGAATTACTACAGGATGTAACATATCATACTTTGAGAAACCTACTCTCTTCTGAATATTTTGACATAAATATCTAATGGATGTTTTTTTTTAGCCCGGTAGAACTTAAAATAATAAAAAATGATACGAAAAATTAAAATCCGCATGTTGCGAATAACACGAACAATGTTGGTTTCCAAGGCGTCAATTGTTGTTGGTTTATTGGCATAAGCCAGTAATTTCATGTAGCCCCACAGAAAAAAATCGAGAGGTCTCAAATCGCATGACCTTGGAGGCCAATCGATAGGTCCATGCTTCGAAATTAATTTATCGTCAAACTTTGATTTCAGTGAGTCCATGGTTACCATCGCTGTATGGCACGTAGCGCCATTCTATTGAAACCACATCTCGTTCCCCACATTTCAAACAAAAAATTATTAATCATGGTGCGATAACGATCTCCATTGACGGTAACGCGAGCTCCGGCCACTTTTAAGAAATAAGCGCCAATAATGCCACCGGCGTGGAAACCACACCAAGGAGTGTATTTTCTGAATGTACAGTCTGTCATGCAAGAGCGTAGCTGCGATTATTAGTAGCCGGTAAGTCGTATCGCTGTAATCCTTTTTTGTATGTAGATGAAACCCTTGTCGTTTTCGCAATCTTATTAGTAAGACGTCCAGTCTCCTCCAGGCCAATAATGGCCTGGCATCTCCGAGGCATGCTTCCGACAAGATCTTCGGCGTATTCTTTCGGAAAAGACCTCCAAATTTTACGAATTCGTCGAGATAGTTGATTCAAGTTGCAGGGTCGGTTTCTACGAAGCTTCATCTTCATTAAAGCCCATACATGTTCGATGGGATTCGCATCGGGTGACTGCGAAAGCCAATCCAAAGTGGCTACGCCTTTTTGCTCTTTCCACGATTTGCACGCTCTACTCCGATGTTTCGGATCGTTGTCCTCTTGAAGGATCCAATCTTCCGTCTTTTTCTTATGCCAGCGTTCAGCGGATGGTAACAAAGCTTTCTGGTATATTTTGTTCATCTTTTCGGCGTTCAGATTGTCAGTGAATAGAAACAATGTCCCAAAACCCTTTTCAGAAATGCACCCCCAAACATGGACCTTGACGGGGTGTTTTACAGTCCGTTGGAGCAATCTGTTTGTCGAACTTGCCCAGGCATGTGTAATGCTTGGAAATGCCCAAAAAGATGCTTCGTCGGTGAAAATTACGTTGCCCCATCCACGATTCAAGTTCTCTTGAGCCCACGTGAGGCGTTTTGCGATGTGTTTTTCACTGAGCAACGGTTTTAGCAATGAGCTTCGATACTTAATGTTATTGTTCCGCAAATGCCTACGAATTATATCGTAGGGTATTTTTAAACTTTTTTTGAAAGTTTTTCAACCCCATCACGCAAAGTCAAGGCAGGATTTTTCGAAAACAGGGCAAGAATAATTTTTTCGACTTTATCCGACACTTTGCCAACACACCCACGATCCGGAAAGTCGTCGACATTTCTGACATTCAAAAATCGGTTAACCCACTTGGTAACGAACTGCCGCGACATTTTCATGTGTTTTGCTGCGGCTACATGTGATATCTTAGGTCCTCGCGGGTGTATACACAGAAACACAGCCTCGAAGCGCTTAGCGTAAATGGCACTCATTTCCGTTGCTTTACCTTTTCATGACTAAATAAGAAAAACAGTTGATCTTATTCATACTGCGAAAACGACGAGGGCTCCATCTACACATAAAAAAAAATTACAGCGGTACGACTTACCGGCTGATAATCGCAGCTACACTTTTGCGTGACAGACTGTAATTGAGTTTATAGAGTCTCTTGTGGATTGGTTCCACTCCATATGCGGCAATTGTGTTTATTCACAAATACGTTAAGTCAAAAAGGAGCCTCATCACTGAACACAATTTTGCGATAAAACAACGGATCAGCTTCCAACTGCCCTGGAACCCAATCGACGAAAGAACGATGCAGATGATAGTCTTGTGGCTTTAACTCCTGCACCAGCTGAATCTTATACAGATATAGACCAAGATCTTGACGCAAAATTTTCCACATATTGGACGGACAAAGCCTCAATGGCTCTGACCGACAACGAATGGATAAATTGCGATCTTTTTCCACACTTTCGTTTACAGCAACGATGTTCTCTTCAGTACGCACATTCCTTCGACGTGTTGGTGTTATTGCATCATGTAGAGAGTATGTGGTACGAAATCTATCCGCAGTTCAACGGATGGCTTGCTCAGAATGACGATTATATGAGTTATAAAAATCACGAAGTTGTCTGTAAGTTGCGCGAATCGATGACTGATTTTCAAAATAAATTTGAATAATTTGATAGTGTTGTTCAAGCGTGAGTCTATTCATGATGACTTGCCAGAATATCCTGACCATAAATGTCAAAAAGTAAACGCAGTATGACAGCTCGTTCGACAGTTAATTTTTCCATAAGTTCAGAGTATTCGGAAAATCTAGTCCAAAAGAGAAAATATTTAGCTAAAGTAATTATATTCCTGCAATTGCAACCCCTATTTTTGACAGTCTCTCCACATTCCACTCATAAAATTGAGTAAGAGTTTGTAGTATTCATTTGAAACATGTAAGAAAGTCTTGTTGTGATACCAAATATGCTTTCAGAATATAGGTATCTACCTACATGGTAGTAGCTACAGTGATAGCTCAATGGTAAAAGCGCCTGCTCCTAACTGTGGCGTAGTTAAGAGGTGTAGGTTTGAGCCCAACCGGTGTCGGTGGCAGATTTTTCTTTTGGTTCCGATATAACCTCTAGTCACCATTCGCCTGTTGGGAAACAATTAACCCCGCTTTATAATAGTAACAAAGTCATAGAGCACCCTACACACATCATTTACACACAAGTGGCCCCTGTGGTTGCAGCAAGCTTCACAGCTTATGTATTCCATTGGACGATTCAAATGTAAACTTTCTCGCCCTGTATCACTCAGGATGCCTTCATTCGGGTTTTTATAAGTTCAAGAAAGGATCCTGAAGAAGTTGGCGGTATAAACTGTGAACCGTCTGTTGGTTTAAACGAATGTAATTTCATCAAATTCCGGAATAAATTGCTATGAGACTTATGTTACTTACTAATATTACTTATCGAACCTCCAAAAGATCTTCTTTATTTCCGCAGGAAGTTACAGTGGAGTACTTAGCACTACAAGAACAAGTATAGCATTCTTACGCAATATCTTCCAAACAATTTTCTTCAACATTTCCTAATTAGGTAGCGCATAAAGACTTTTTTTTTAGATAAAATGCAGGAGGACTTGCTCCTCAAGAGTTATGGTTGGATAATTTTGAGATGATGGATATTTTGATTAAGCTTCTTGCCTACGCAATCCCTTCAACGGCTTATTGAAGGAAGAAACAACAAGAAGAGAGAAATGTCGTTTTCCAAAAAAAAACGTGTCGGCTGGAAGAGAAGAAAGTTAATTTACGAAATTCGTTTTAATCCTGGATATTTGTAGGCTGTCAATCTAGAAACTAGAATATTCATAATATCATATATAGAATAAATATTACTTAGAGGTTTAGTCGGAATTCTTTCTTCTCTGAGTTCTAAAATTATGGCAGCATTGCATTTTGCGTAAAAGGAAATATTTAATAAGAGAATTCTAAGTAAATTCTTCCACGCAACGCATAACTAGAATTATAGCGAATATTATTCCTGAAACATTGGCAAACTCTCAATAAGATACAAGAAATCTCATTACGGTTCTGGATACATGAGGGTGGTAGTCATTTTCGATAAATGTTGGAACTACACGACGGCTGTCTTTTTAGTTTTACATATAGCCCCATAAAGGGCGCCACCAATAACAATTTCTCGCTGGTAGTGCGAATTCCAACGTGGGCACCTCAGCCTCAACGACGATCCCAGGACAGTATTACCAAAGACAGCTGTCACCCAAAAAAACATGGTTGCTGTGCGCCAACTGATCAAGCAAGCTCGGCATGTGACATATCGAGAAATTGAGACATCCTTAGGCATATCAAAGACCTCAATCCAAAAAGTTCCGTATGATGAATTGGCTTTGAGAATGTTAGTTTCTCGTTGGGTTCCACACTTTTAACTGACGAACAAAAGGCGGTTTGCGCTAATCGGAGTCGAAAAACTATGACCTGGTTCAACAAAAGAAACTCGCAAAAATATTCATAATATCGCGAGCGGTGACAAATCATGAATCTATTCCTATGAACCCGAATCCAAATGTCAATCCGCTGTGTGGATGTTTCCAGATGAGGAGATGCCAACAACTATTATTCGTTTTCAAAGTGTATTGAAGAAAATGGTCGCAACTTTTGTCTCAATTTTGGGTTATTTTGCTACAACTCCCTTAGGAGATCGAAAAGAGGTTAATGCCGAATAGTATACCATTTGTTTACCAGAAGTAATTGCCGTGCTCCGACAAGCCAACCCACAACAACGTATCATCTTCCACCAGGATAATGCTCACATAAAGCTCAAAAGATGACTGAGTTTTTAGAGCAGCAAGGCATCGGATCTTCCTCCGTATAGTTTTGATCTAAGTGCTAACGATTTTTTACCTTCCCTAGAAACAAGAGTGGGTTGCGAAGCACCCGATGCCCTTAAAATGGCAATTTTGATTGTTCCAACTGATGGCTGGCATATCTGCTTTAACAGTTTGAAAGAATGAAAAAATGTAACAATATTTGTGGAGAATATTTTGAAAAAGATATGGCTACATGAAAAACTAAAAAGACAGGCCAAATGAAATGTAAAATAATTTTTACGTTTCATTTTAACCAGTATTTTTAGCATTTTATGTATGAGTAACTTTTGGAACAAAAAGCTTGTCTAATTTAATACCCAATTAACTAAAGAAGAATGCATTTTAGATATCAGAAAGTCCTCTAAACTGAAATAAAATGGATTAAATTTTGTAGTGAATTTGATGGTAGAAAGTAGTTGATATCAAAAATTTCAATACAAGAATTTTTGAATCACCACTGTAATATGTAAGGCGTTTAAGATACAGGGTGGTGAAGTAACATAGACCGTTTCCACCTCTGTTATCTTGAAAACTGAATTAAAAATAAGCCCACAGAATGTTCCTCTTTAAAAAGCAAACCTGCGTTGTGCTCAACGAAAACTGCAGAAACCTGTATACTTAAATAAGCAGAGTGTACGATTTTGGCAGTAACTTTAGTAAACATTGCCGGTCACATTTAATGCAATTGTCATCAGCTTATAATGAGACACTCTGCTAATGAAACTTTATATTAAAAAACAGGCTTCGCACTGTATTCATAATTTAGCCGCATCGCAACAGTTATACGAGCCCACGTAGTACGTATGTACCAATGTGTGTGGACCCGGGCGCAGTGACACTAAAAATGTCAAATGACCCTACATGGAATTCACGAGCCTGTGTGCTTCATAATCGTTATCACGATCACCACCGGAAATATTTATTGGCATTGTTTCGGGAAGGCACCCGGGACGAACAAATAAGCGCTGAAATATGCCATTGTAATAATAATTTGAACAGAAACAGGTTATAAAACAAGGCAGCTCTAAATAAAGGAAATTCGAATTCCAAGCAAGGAGCGTCGCCCCGATTCCAACAATGGCAATTATCGTCCTTTTTGTGTGCGCTGATGATTAAAGAATTCTTGCCGGAATCGAGAAGAAACCATCTATATATTTTTTGGATGGCAGTTTAAATTGCCGGCGGTTACTCTTGTTTAATGGTTTGTTTAGGTAAATATAGTTTTACTAATGTTTAGTAATTCATGTAATATGCTATTACTACAGCTGTAGATGAGAAAATATCTTAGTTAATTGAATAAAGGATGGTTTTGTTCTGACGGATGACACTACTTGGTTAATGAAAACCCATTTTAAAGAAAATAACTATACAGATTTGATAATAATCGAGAAACTGCATAGTGTTTATTTCATTAAAAGATTTGGGAGTAGTAGTTGTTCGGAGTTCAGTTCGTTGACCTCAATAAAATACGCGTCTGCCACGACTGCGACAGTTAACAGGCGTTGCTGTAATATTTGCAACTTATAACGCAGGATGAACATTAATGTGAATAAATAAAAGACTTCTCACCATTGAATCTATATACGATTGAATCAAATTGGTTCTAACAAATGTGACATTGGATCGTATAAAATCAAAAATATTTTGCAGTCGTTCCACAAGTTGAAAATTGAAATTTCTGGCTTACTTTTTTAAACGATGACAGTTTTTATCCATAGCATTTGTTTAACGATTATTTTTCTCTTGGAGCAAGCAATTAGGACAGCACGCCCCAAGTAACGCGCTACGTAATATCAGAATGATGGGTACTATAAAGCGGTCACAAATGTTACCTAATATGCGTTCACATATGTACAGAAACGTGCCGCAATTATACTCGAATTTATTGGTCCTAATTTGCTTTTAAATTTTGCGCTTTTCAAGCTTATGTTGTTAAAAGAACGTCAACTTATTTAAAATAATTACGAAATGTAATAGTAGGTAAGAATTGACTTAATTCAGCTCTACATAGAAAATAATTTACAGCTTTCTTTCTTGATGTTATTTAAAGATTATCAAGACTGTTTTCACATCATCAGACACCACTTTACATAATAAATGTCTTGAACGTTCTTCAATATTCCTACGTAAATATATATACATACAGATTCAAAATTAATGTATAGATATATACTGGCGAAGACGTATTAGGCACTCTATCATTTAAATGAATTAAATTGATTTTATGTCTGGTATCTATATTCCTAATAGTTTTTGATAACTAAAAATATTTCCATTAAGTTTCAATCCTCTCTGGCTTGTAGTCATAAATTTGTCTTGTTTTCACGGGGCGCACATCCATCACTACCAGATGGGCGTGGAGTGAACAATCAATTACCAATTTGACCACCGATGCGACCCTTGATACAAGCAGAAAATGAATATTGTAAAAGGTATAAATAGGATTCGGTAACCGTTTAAGGAATGTTTATTGTCGTAATAAAGTTGCTGCTGCAGTATGCATTTTTGCCACGTAGGGGCGGATTGTATGAAAAATATATCTACAAAGAAGCAATGGACACTTGTAGTGCAGATCTTTATAATAGGAGTAATTCACTTACATATATAAGGGAAATGAAAAGTAGGTCAATATTTTTAGTAAACATGTCCTGTCCGTATTTAACTCTTTTAACCCCGTGTTGGTAAAGTAAAAATGTGTTGCATGGTTCGTAAGCTGAGGGGTGACGTACTCGTTTATTTTTTTCAAAGAGAAAATGTAAATAATGATGTTATCCAATTTTAAATGATTTTATTTCACTGTATTTTGCTACAGAAATAACATAAAATATATTCAACCGAAATTTGTGGTAACTGAATTAAATATCCTCTGCAATGCCAGAATATATACATAGACGACACATATAAAACAGAGCAGCATTTTATTTAATTAATTGAAATTAAACTTTAGTTCGTGGTGATTTAGTTAGGTTCTTAATGAAGACAATAATTTCACACATGCATACTAGAGATGGCAATGAATGTCTATCAGTTGTGTTGGTCATATTTTCCCATAATTCTCTTCCAATTCTTGAATTGTTATTTCTATTTTTCATATGATTTTCAACTAAATCATTGTTGTTATTCCTTTAGAAAACTACGGTCAAGTGGCACCGCTTTAATCATTTCCAAACTTCAAAATTATTTCAAAAAAATATTAGTACAGTAATAGTATAGTAATTTCTGACACATTTCTTGAACCGTCAGAAGAGTTATTATTTTTGTAAGAATTATTTTCAATTTTCAACCTGGTGTATCTCAACATCAATCATCTCTGGATCAAAAAATAATTGCCAACGTTCATATCGGGTCTTCACATTACTGGTATACTGTTTTTACGCAGGGTAATGCGATAACGATATGGTTTTCTGCCACTTTGCATCGCCTTTATATCTGTTTGATGTTCACTCTCATATACATTGTTTTCATTTTCACTTCCGTATTCACAAAGATCGTCATCATAATCCACCGACTCTTCCCAGAATGCTAATATTCGTATGACGTGTTCCGTATTTTTTCATTGCAAAATGTGAAGCTTGTTATAAGCAAAAAAAAGGAAAAATTCATTCCTACCTGAAGTGCAAAAAAAAAATATTATGTGGATGATAAGGTGGGGTATGACAAACTCCAGAGCAGTTCAAATGCGTACAGGTCACTTAAAAGTTGACATACTACTGAGATAACAATTGAGAATGGGAGAAAACAGTATTATAGGAAGCTACTGCTCAGGAGACATATATCTCTTTGACTATATTATTATGGCGCGATATTTAAAACTACTGGGGTACAATATGCACCACCTTACTAACGCCGGGTTAAGTAAGAAGGAGGGCTTGACGTAACTTAACCGAAGACGACAAAATCTGTATTGCAGTAGCGGCTGGTGATGGCGTAAATAGGAGGGCTCTGACAACGCTTCCATACCCTCATGTATTTCCGTTGTATATCGTGTACATTGTACTTGACAAAAAGTATACGAGGAAATCCAAGTGTAGTCCGCGTCCTCCCAGTTACGTCACCATCAGCCGCTACTGCTCTACAGACAACTAGAAAAATAGTATGTTTTTCAGAATCTCACAATGATGTAGTTCAAGGTCGAAAAGCACGTTGTATTTCGAATATTAATTGCAAATTGTTGACCAGCATTTGTTATAAATAAGGTCAGAATAGATTAAACAATATAATAAAATTGATTTTAGTTATACATGAAAGAAGATAGATGCACAAACGTAGAACTTGAGAACATCGCACCATAAACACTAGAAATCTAGCTGTTAAACATAAGGGAAGTATGATAAATAGAGCCCAGTAACAGGGAGCCGTGCCATAGCCGTACCTACCTAGTATACAAAAACAATAGTAAGAAAATAGAAAAAAAATAACAGAACTAATACATAATTATAATATGTGAAAAGTAGTGTAACACTCACCCTTTTAAGTAGCCTTGGCTACGGAACAGTAAAACTAGATGCACCATTATCAGTATTAACATCATATGGATAAGAATGGCAAAAAGTTGACACCATTAGATGTGTTTCCACAGTTGTCTCGATGAGCGATGTTCGCCGTGGTGAGAAAATGAGTTTCTATCTTGAAAAGGAGCGTTCAACATTTACTGATGTTATACATGCATGATTAAAATACTCTTTGTACTTAGTCAGTGGATGATTCAATACATCATTACAAATTTGTTTTAGTGTGCTAAAATGGGAATCTTTCTGTAGCACACTCTCGAACTTTTTTAACTAAAATGCGATTATATTTTGCGTCATGTATAATCAGTAGCTGTGTATGCACTCCGTTCATAATTTGCAGAGACTCCAATAATGATAACGATCTATTTTGTAATTCGTCTATTGCGTCAGCTAATCCTTTATAGTAGCTACGAATACTTTTTAAATCTGTTTCAACGGAAATATCTTGAAATTTCGACTGGCTCTCCTTAATAGCTGCAGCTTCGGCAGGATCGAATTGTTCAACAACAGCTTTTACTATTTTGAAATGTTCAGCATAATAAAAAGCTGCCTGTAACCATGTTCCCCAACGTATAAGAATTGGCTCCGGTGGTTGACGAATATCAGGACACTGTGTGAAATGATCGTAGGCGTTTGGGAGATTTCAAAAATACTTGTTTTTGTGCTTACTGTTAATGCATCTACCTCGGGAGAGCATTGTCGAATGGTTTCTGCCACAAAATGTAAAACATGCACTTTACACGTAACATGTAAACACTTGCAACCATGTTCAAGAAGACAACGGCCTACCGAACGCATCATCGCTGGGCCATCGTTCATAAACATCAACACTTTATCTTCTGAAATTTGAAATTTTCCCAACGTACTAAGTACAACCTTCGTAATTGCTGCAGCAGTACACTCTTGTAGTCTTCGGCTAGCTAGTAACAGTAGTAATGTAGGTTTACTAGGGTCTAGTATGCGTACCATAATATTTACAATTGATTTTTTTTTTCAGTCTGTTGTCTCGTCAACACATAACCAAAGAAACTGTTTCTTCAATATGCGTTTTATTTTCTTTTCCACGTCATCGCGTACA
Source organism: Dynastes maya (assembly GCA_029619315.2). Classification (NCBI taxonomy): domain Eukaryota; kingdom Metazoa; phylum Arthropoda; class Insecta; order Coleoptera; family Scarabaeidae; genus Dynastes; species Dynastes maya. Next base: position 57,747,035 of record JAROYE020000002.1, read on the forward strand.
AATACAACATGCTTATGTGCCGTTTTCTCCGTTAGCAACCGCAACTCGGGATTGTATTTGTCCCAAAAGTCCTTAAACGGTTGTTTATCGAGTTAGCCTAGTGGCAAATTACATTTTATCAACATAATAATTACATAAAAAGAAAATGCACTCCTCAGTGGCATGCCCAATTTTCGTTTTCTATGCTGTGCAGAATTTACGTGTCTTGTACTGTTCCACTTTTTATTTGACATCAAATGTATTTTGCACACATTACAAACTATCTTACCTCCGTTGTAAAACAAATCGGGAAAGTCAGAAATAAACTTATTTACTATGTCTTGAAAGGGTCATTTTTTAGCCTTCGACATGTTCACTAAAAACTACAATTAATAACTACGTCTGTATCAATAAAATCAAAACGCACTACACTAAATAATAACTACAATTAATAACTACGTCTATATCAATAGAATCAACACGCCCTATCCGCTATCCAAAGCTAAACTGAACTGAGTGATAATGATTTGTCGTGTCGTATCATAATTGACCAGCCCTCCCCGCCAACCTAAACACAGTCACACCGCCGCTGCGATTGCTCTCCAGTTACCGGGCTCTACTTATTATCAAGGCACAAAAATTTATAATACTCTTCCAAAAGAAAAAAAGCTTAAGTACCAAATCATTTGAAAGCTCTTATTAGACCAAGTTTTTTTACAAAAAAATTATTATTTTCAACTTCGTTCACACTATATACTTTCTCTGTATATGTTTGTGTATTGTTAAACTTGTTACACACTGCGTTGATATACCTAGATACATGATTATAGTATTGACTTGTATCGCTTTTCTTCTTTTCCTACTTGACTTGTCCAAATAAATGTAAGTACGTTAACACCAATCAAGTATTATTATTATTATTAAGGTATCATGTAGAAAGATAGAGAAATAAGTAGCGGAAAATGATTTATGAAATGGCCAACAATCTTTGCCACACTTTCTATCTCAGTAACATGTGCTTCTAATGCAAGTTATGTGCAAATAATGTTCATTAAATAACAAAAAAGCTTATGAAAGAGCTTAGTTACTTAATGAGACGTGTCGGGTCGGTTTCCTTTTTAGATAACGAGTATATTATGAAAGCATTAGCATATGATGTTAATGAAACCGTGTATTGCACGTCCTTAACTCTGCTAAGTTTGAAAACATTTCCAAAATAGCATTTTTGTAACTCCTGTATAGATGGAAATCTATGGTAATACTTAGAGGACATTTTGAAATGGATACTGCAAAACAAAATGAACACAAATCATTTCGGAATTATTAAAAACTGATGCTTAATCGGGAACAGTCAATTGAGTAGGAATGTAGAGAAAGACGCTCATGTATAGGAAGCAAGTGCAAGTAGTTTGTAATTGACGCGAAAGCCAACTTATAATTTCTTGCGCAACTATAATTTCAAAATTATCCGTAGTCAATGTTAATTTGTAATGAAATCGTTAACTACGTATATATTTTTGAATATCTGTAATAGGCATTTTTCAGCCCGAAGCGCTACTGAATCAGCTACATCAACATCGCTATTGCTTTCATATTTCATGCGCTTATTATTAAAATAACTCACATACTTATTTTCTACTTACATTCTTCATAATTGCTAGCGCTTTGTGGCTACCACCAGTTGTGGCTCATTTTAAATCATATCTTCTTTTTACTTTGACATAATACATTAATTCAGGGATAAAGTACACGCAATTATCTATAATTTTAAATACAAATCTCAGTCGCAAAAACGTACGGACGGATAAATAATTGTGTGTCATCATAATATTTTACTGTAAATTGTTATAGTATTTCTCTGAGCTGAACAATGTAATTACGAAGAAACAAATATTTCAAGACGGCATACCTGCAAGAAACACAGCATGGGTATTTGTTTCTAGTGTAGCAAAAATAAATGACAAAAGAAGTGGTCACTATTACTGCGGTAGTAACTTCTGTACAACAATCGATTTAACGAGCACGTATTGCGTATACCAGGCAGAATGCAATACATAGATATTAACTCTTGCAAGTTAAATTAGAGTAGCGGACAAGTTTTCTTCTGGTTGAACAAATATACAAATACAAATAAATATAACAAATTTAAATAATTTTAGCATAAGCATTTTAACGATTTACGTATATTCTCTAAGGAAATAAATACAAGCAAAAAATATCTTTCATTGACATAAGATAAGAATTAAATTATAATAAAACTAAGAGTGAATCTTAGGCTCCAATTAAAAGAATGTTTCTCGGGCGCTTTACCCGCCCCAGTAAAGCACATTTCTTATTGTTCCCTGTTACTAACACTACATTTAAAGTGAGAGAAAATAAGTGGCGCGGCCATGGGGTTGTTAGGGAATTAAAAAATCTCACTTCTTTGCTCGTGTCCACAGATACTGTCAATTTATTTTTCCTTTTTATATATTTAAACCACGCAAAAAAAATAAAAGTTTTAGGAATTTTATATATTTTTAGAATAAATACGTAGTCGACAATCATTCCTATATTTCTTTAGCAGCAGTAAATTATTGCCGAGAAAACCGCATTACTATGATAGGATTACCACCGCATACAACTCATCAACTGCAACCGTTAGACGTTGCCTTTTACGGACTTTTGAAAACATATTATGGGCAGACATGTGATAAATTCATGATGAACAATCCTGGAAAAACAATCACTGATAAAAACATTGGCCGCATTTTTGGAGAGGCCTATCAACGAGCAGCAATGGTAGGATTAGCAATGAAAGGTTTTGAAGGACAGGAATAGAACCATACAATTCGGACTTATTCTCGGATGCGGATTTTGCATCTGCTGAAGTGTCAGAACGCCCTGCATCCCTAGCAACAAAAACTACCGAAACTCATAATTTAGAAGATAACGATTGGGATTCTTCTGGCGTGGAACGATTGACTCATTTGAGAAATAATTTTAGTAACGAGGAGATCGAAATCATTGACCCTGAAAATCCTATCCCTGGCCCATTACAACGTAGAAATGGAAACCCGGCGCAAAAATGAAAGTCACCGTGGAAAATAAAACCTGTTCCAAAATATGTCAAGGATCAGCTTGAGAAAAAGGAAAGGGAGCAGTCTGAGAGGAACAGAGGCGGGAAGAAAAGAAAGGGAGGGCAAATTATGTCAAATTTAATTTGTCCAGAAGCAACCGCAACAAACCGAAAAAGAGCTGTCTCAAAGATCCCAGTCAGATGTCAAAAATGACGACACCGTAGTGTGCCTCGGGTGTTTTTAACCCCATATAGATCCACCAAGAGAAGAAAGAAGTCTTTGTGACCAATGCGACTTATGGTGACATGAAAACTGCTCATCGTGTGATGGTATTGGAAGGTTTATTTGTAATTTGCGCACGCCTTAACTGATTTGTCGTCTTACCCTATCGGGTTAGCCATCTTACCCAACCGTGAGATAAGATGACGAAAACGCAGTGTGTCTTGTCTTATTATTTTTTTTTAACTTTTGGTTTTATGGCAATAATATGCTTCGTGTTTAACAGATTGAAATCATATTATACATTGGATATCTTTGTATTATTTAATATACAGAAGTTCGCATTCTATTTGTTTTTTCCTTAAGGTGGCCAACTTACCCCACCTTCCCCTACACTACCACTACCGGTATTTGTTTGTACAAATACCGGTAATGCTTGTGCAAGGGATGGTTTTTTTCGATGAGCAAAGACCTACATGATTCTCTGCAAATTTTGCTAAAAACCAACCCAGAAATTCTTGTTTGACAAATCAGTACGTGTTGGTAATCGGCACGGCCTCATATTAGGATATTACACACAAAAATCGAGTATGCCAGAGCATAGTATACAGTCAGCAGTAATTCTGTACTCAAACTGTTGTTTAATTGTACAATTGCGCAATAGGTAGAATTTAGTCTTTTATACATGTCGTTGATTTGTTCATCGGAAGATAGGTTATAGCTAATCAATGACTATACCGAGAAATTTAATGTTTGAAAAGTTAAAACCAAGATTAACGGCAAACTGAGGAAGGACAAATCGTCGCTGATTGAAATGCACAAACATCATTTTGTCGCGATTCATAATCAATCTGTTTTTACAGCACCCGGTAGAGAACTCGTCCACAGCACGGCCCATGTTAAATTCTAGCTCGGTCAAGGACTTAGTGGAGACAGCAATGGAGGGATCATCCGCATATGCCACAACACGTGCAAAAAATCCAGGCAAATCATTTGCGAATATCAGAAAAATTAATTAACCCAGAAGCGAACGTTGGGCTACACTAATCTAATTGGCTTTAATGGCGAAACTGTAGTAGGTACGACAACACCTAACGTCCGGCCCGTCAAAAAGTAAGAAAACCAATCTAGTATCTGATATCCACCGCGCACAGTTTCTCCCGCACAAAGTTCAAGTACCAACAATCGTATATCTGTGACAAATCGAAGAAAATCCCAGCTACAATTGCCCTCGTCGATTTCTCTATAGATAAATTGTAAAAACTAAATTGAAACCATTTCGGTGGGCCCCGATTTAAGAAAACCGTATTGTGCACCCGCAAAAACTGAAAAACTGCATTTGTTACGGAAGTCGAGTACTCTATAATAATAATAATAATAATAACAATAATAATAATAACAATAATAATAATAATAGTTTATTGTCAAACAGTATTAACCAAATTAAGGACAATGCTACACATAGATCATACAAATAAACAAAAAGTAATAAGTAATAGTGCGTGCTATTTGAGGCTCATCAAAAATGCGAAAAAATTAACTACTCAGTACTGCGCTGGAGAAAGATTTGAATGAAATTATTCAGACTGCAACAAAATATATCACAAGCTGAGCTGATACAATTATACGTTTCACAAATAAATCTTAGTGGGGACTAAGTTAGTAAATTTGATCGCAGAGTAAAGATATAAAAAGTTAAGAGATATCGACTAAATTGCCTAGGCACCAAAAACAATAAACTCTCCAGCATTTGAGGACAGGACGGGTAACCACGTTCAGGATAAGCTTTCTGTGTACGAAAATAGATATATTTTAAAAATCTTCTTTGGACATTTTCAAGCTGTGTTTTATAAACAGAATAGATCGGGTTCCAAATTAACGCCGCATGCTCCAAACGGGACCTGACAAGGCTACCAAACAACATAGACATAGTTGCTACACGATTAAACTGTTATGTACGATAGATTCCAGCAATTTCGAGAATACACTTAATATTGTTATGGGGCGGTAGTTTGCAATACTAGTTGGATCACGTTTTTGAAAATTGAGATGGTCTTACTACCTTTAACTGAGAGAGAAAACACCCTGATGCTATTGATTTATCAAATATTAATGTTAATGGTTCGACTAGCACATCCCCAACATATTTGATGGTTTTCGTGTGTATATCATCCAAACCGGTGCTATGCTTATTTTTTAACGACCTTATCGCATTTGCAACTTCGTCGGGAGTAACTTGACAAATGCAATAGAATTTTGTAGGAACGGTGATAGCGTACAATTATCGGGTTTAACCGCAGCCAAGTTTCGGGTGACATTCAAATATGGAGAGGTAGTAAAACATTTATAAAAGATAATACCCACTTGTGAGCCATTATCTACGCTAATAAATGTGGGTGCCTTTCTCTTGCCATTTCGGCCTAATTGGAAATCGACACATCGCCATAATTCCCGCGAAACGTTTCTAGCCGTTACTACAGCTAATACAAGGCTAACCAGCTTTGACGTCAGCAGACTGCGACGTATTTTGACGTAGGCCATAAATGCGTTCACACACTCAGACCGCCTCTACGTTTGAATTAGTTTATTCAAATTATATTAGTTTTATTTAAAAAAATACTGTGTGATATTTCCGTTTTTTGTTGGTGATACCTGCAATGTTTTTCTAGTGTTGTATAAGCGATAAAACCTTTTCCGAAACGATAGAACCTAGTTAACCCAACCTAAGACAGCGTCGGTTGTTTTGCATGTTTTATTAGTGAGTTACACTTTGTAAATAAAATAAGCTATTATTTATTTTTCAACAACTACAGATTCAAGGACCGGTGAAACTATAACTGTAAGTTAAAAATATCCTAATCTTAAAAAAGATGCTATTGCAACTTAATTCCCTAACTGTCCGTTGTATTTGACAAAAAAACATGAAGATGTTATTGCTCAAACAGTTTTATATTCTCACGTTATATTTAACAAAATTATTTTTGAATACGAAGAGATGTTTTTAAATGTGTGTAATAAACGTTCTGTTTTAATACAATATATTTTAAATTATATCACCGAACGTAGCCAGTTTGGATACTGATATATGTAAATATCATATTCACAGCAGTGAACGCATTGCAACGATTATAATAACTTGTTCTACAAATACCCTACTTAAAAATGATTGTGGGAAAAGAAATCATAAATTAGGTGAAACACCACATAATAGGAAATTAAAGACCCTGGTTAAATAGCATGTCTGTAAATGTTCTCCTGAAATTGAATAAAATTTCGCATAAAATTGCAATTACTGTATGATTTCAACCTCAGTTTCGTTCAAATACATGTACAATTACAAATAATAATAATTAGTCGATTAAATATCAACCACAAATACATCTTTCACGAAAACGGTGCTCGGTTACGTGTTTGGTTTTTTTGCTTTGGAAGTTCGTTTTTCCAAAATAAAATCGAATGGGATGCGAAGAAGGGCTCAGTTGACGACTGGCATCCTCTTGAAACCGGAAGCTTTTCAAAACTCAAAAAACGAATGCAAAAAAACGATTCCTTTACCGCTTAGGCTAATATCGTGCATGGCGATACATCCCCTAAACAGCGTGATATCATCGAAGAGCGTTGAAGCCTTCTAGTATCGGTGGTAACGTTCTAGCATTCCCGATACGTTGTGAAAAGTATTTTTTTATATTCGACTTGTTTTGCTTTCTAGTGACTACTCAATTCCGAATATGTTCGGGACAATATGGACCAATTCAAAAGTCCCTCCCTTAATTTTTTTGGGTTGGAATTTATCCACTTGCTATTGTTTCCGATGGAGAATTTCCTTTTTACTTGTGTCTGGGGACATAAAAAATCATACAACGAGTTAAAAATATACAACAAGTCTCTAAACGAACTATCCACACTTTCGATGTCGTCAAGAGATCTGATCCAATTCGCCATTCCGAGTTGGCACCGTAGTTGTTGCAGATTCGCCTCGCTAATGTCACGAAACATTATTGGAGAATGCTCACTGTTACATAAGACAATGGATGACATTGGCATTTCAAGGGTATGCTTCATTTTAGTAAGGAACTATATCGATTTAATACATCACCAACAACAAGGAAATTGGAAAAAAGGAGCGTACTGTAGCTTTCATATTTCTTTTATGAATGAACCAACTTTTCTATCGGAAGCCGAATTTGACAATAGTAATAAAAAATTACAATTTATTGAGGTCACTTAAAAAATAGGAACACAAAGTGCTTTTTTTGCAAATGTAACCTTTCATGCGTTTGACAGTTGCTTTTATAAAAATTTAGCGATTAATATTTGAGCCAAACTTCTTAATGGAACACCTACCCGCATTCACTTTCAGTCTTAATTATAATCTCTTTTTTTAAGACAATTCGATACGATTCCATGTCATTAGAACGTCACGAACGCCTCACACAGTTATTTATAGACGAACTAATCTAATTCTGTATCATATGTTTAAGTAGGCGGAAACCTTAACGTATTTTTGCTCAGTGAAAAGTACGTAAACTTACAATAGAAAATAGCCTGAATATATAAAAGTATTTTAGAGAACATTTGACATACTTTCGCTCTTGCGTAAGCTGGTTTATTTTAAAAACGGAAATTTAAATTTATTCTAAGATAGCTTGAGAAATTGCAGCTTTAATTACTTAGTAGAGTTCGACAAGCTACGTATACGATGTAAGTAGAGGAATACGACGGATGAGTATTCAAAATATTGCAACAAATAGGAGGATAGTATGGCAAAATTTGTTTGTTGTACTTGTTTTGTGACGTAAGTGACGAAACTTACATCTAAAAGTAGTTGGTTATTTATAAACACGTATCATGTATCAGATAAATTATATTTACACTTCTGGAAATAGTTTCCATCTTGATGTTTTTACATTATGGGTATCAGGAAATAATAAAATATCTTACACATATTTTTGTTACATTTCACTAACATTTTTACGTTTCACATGACGCTGTGGATTATAGTTAGTAACTAACATAATAGATATGACCTATTGGATATTTTATTGATCTTGTACACGGATTTTCTTCTGCCCCTCCACGCAAGGTGCGATATCTGTCGTTAATACATACAAAGTATTTGCATTCAAAATTATTAAATAGTTAATTAATTTTCGTTGATTTCCAATTACTACTATGATAGACACTTGCTCTATGACATTTGTACGTCTGAAAGTGCAAAATTTCAACAGAGAACCAAAAACCTTAAATTTACACTCAGTCCAGAAAAAACTCGTTTGGTAATTATTAGCCGTATATTATGACTCGAGGAGTAGTAATTTTGAGTAGCCAGCCAGACAACGTGACTAGTGCATGAAAGTGACCCAGGTAATTAAAATTGAGTACCGTGCGGTCATTAAATTTTTAACAAAAGAAAGGTATACGCCTAATCACATTAAACAACGCATAGATGGCGTTTATGGTGATCTATCTTCTTCATATTTCGCTGTAAAAAAGTGGGTAAAATGTTTCCGTTTTGAGGCAAGAATCCTTTGAAGATGACAAGCGCCTCGGTCGACCAATTGAACTAATAACGCTTGAAAACATTTGAATTATTGAAGAAATGGTATTAGCAGATCGCCGCTTAAATGTGAAGGAATTAGCAGTGGTGTCTAACATTTCTCAAACATTTACCGAATTCTCCATAACTATTTAGGTATGAATAAGATCAGTGCAAGACTGGTATCGATCTTCTTCTTACTCTCCAACGTGAACGTCGGCGTCGGGTCGAATGTGCAAACCGATTTTGGAGTCCATTGTCACAGGGGATGAAACAATGGCTTTGTATTATGATCCTCTATCCAAAAAGGAATTGATGGAATGGCGGCGACCCAATGAACCTCATCCCAGAAAGGCGGAAGTCGTTCAGTCAACGAAAAAGGATATTCTGGGATTGTGAATGTATTTTACTAGCACATATTATGCGTTTTTGCTACATAGATTGAGGGAAAATATTCGTGCAAAACGTCAAGGAAAATTGACAAAAGGTGTTCGACTATTGCACGACAATGCACCCTTTCATGCTGCCATCCGCGAACGTGACTTTCAAGAATTGGAACATCCACCTTTTAGTCCGGGCATGGCTCCAAGTGATTATTATTTATTTTCTCATTTAAAGAAATGGGACGTCGTTTTAAGGACGATAGTGAGTTGCAAGCAGCCTTAACTCAACATTTTAAGGGAAAAACTTTATTATTTTTACGAGAGTATAGAATTATTAATTGATCGTTGTAATAAATTATGTTACATATATTTGACCAAGTTTATTTCAGGTCGAGAATTTATGACGCCTATCTCGTATTTTATTAACACTCATGTATGTACATGCCACAGAATATTAATAAAATATTGTGAAAACATTACCAAGTGAGTTTTTTCTTTGATTGATTGTAAGAAATGTTTCACCAAGAGCAATCCATGACTTCATTTAATTCTTTAAATTTGCATTCAAATGTTAGTTGACAACTTGTAAAAAGCTACGAAACAGGATTATAAGGATTTGGTTTCATACTGGTTGCTATAAATCGTCAAAGGTTTTAAATTCCAAGATGCTGAAATGACTGAAAAACATATCAAGTACGTGGAATCATCAAAGTTATTACACGCAGAGGGACACATTTTCAGATGGAAAAAAATCATTGCTTTATTTGCTTCATTTAAATCTATTTTAGGGCAAATATGCATTAGTTCCAATTTTAGAATTGATGTCAACTGCGAATCTCTGTTGTGCATTTGCAATAGGGGTTGGGGATGTGACGTTCATATTCATATAGTCAAAGGCTTCAATTGGTTCGACTGTAAGGTTATTTGTAAAAACAATTAAAGTATACCAGTATCAGATGAAATAAATTGAAAAACATACTTGATGCACTTGCAACAATAGCCAAATCAACAAAAAATTCTGAAATGTATGAATATTATCAACAATTTAAGCTGAGGTATAAGACTGTATAAGAGCATAAAAGACAATTATTCAAAGAAAGTAGAGGAAGCAGAAAACAAACAGAGAACGGTATAGAATATCATCTGACAGAACATAAAGAATCAAACCCAAACTAGTGACAGATCTGACCTTACTGCTCAAGATTTCAGTAATTACTTCACTAGTCCATCGCGAAGTTCATCAGCGAAGAAAATAACCGATGTTAAAAATTCTCTGAATAAAATGAACATGGACAGCACGAGAACTATGTTCGTAAATCCTGCAACTGAAAAGGAATTGAGAGATGTAAAACAATTGAAGTCAAAGCGTACAGAGGATCACTACGGTCTTACAACGTATCTGAAAATAGTAATTGATTACTTAATAGTACCGCTGCTTCTTGTCCTCAACAACTGCCTGGCTAAGCACGTGTTTCCGGATGAAATGAAGATTGCGAAAGTCATTCCGATATACAAGAAAGGAGATGCAAATGATGTCAAGAATTATAGACCTATATCAATACTTCCAACGCTACCTAAGGTGTTTAAAAAGATTATCAGTGCAAGGTTGATAAGTTTTTTCGAGAAAAACAATTTCTTTAGTCCGGATCAGCATGGATGTAGGAAGGAAAGATCCACGGCAACTGAAATTAATGAAGTTATTCAGAATGTGCTGAATGCATTAGAGAAGAAATTGGAGATTAGATCGACATGCTGCGACCTTAGTAAAGCTTTTGATATGGTAGACCATCGGGTATTTCTCCAAAAATTGCTGTACTATGGAGCCAGAGGGAATGGTCATCAACTAAAATCGTACTTAAGTAACAGGACACAATATGTAAGTCATAATAAAATATCATATATAAAGAGCAGTAGTCAACAGGGTGCTCCTTAGGGGTCTATCCTAGGCCCCCTATTATTCATCATATGAGTCAATGAGTCTTAGCGTTATAAGAGTAGTTTATTTGAAATGTCACTTTATATCGATTTGTGAAAAAATTTAGGGGGTGTTTAATAAAAATTTAACAAAACGCTGAAATACGATGCGCAATTTTTTTTTTATTACATCATTTATTGGGCGAAATAAATTGTTACGACTATCTCAATAGCTGCCCTAATAATGAAGTTATTACTAGAGCCCGGTAACTGGAGAGCAATCGCAGCGGCGGTGTGACTGTGTTTAGGTGGGCGGGGAGGGCTGGTAGATTATGATACGACACGACAAATCATCATCATTCAGTTCAGTTTAGCATTGGATAGCGGACAGGGCGTGTTGATTTTATTGATATAGACGTAGTTATTAATTGTAGTTATTATTTAATGTAGTGCGTTTTGATTTTATTGATACAGGCGTAGTTATTAATTGTAGTTTTTAGTCAACATGTCGAAGGCTAAAAAACGACCCTTCCAAGACAGTAAATAAGTTTATTTCTGACTTTCCCGATTTGTTTTACAATGGGAATAAGATAGTTTCTAAAGTGAGCAAAATACATTTGATGTCAAATAAGAAGTGGAACTGTACAAGACACGTAAATTCCGCACAGCATAGAAAACGAAAATTAGGCATGCTACCGAGAAGTGCATTTTTTTTATGTAATTCTATGTTGATAAACTATAATTTGCCACTAGGCTTACTCGATAAACAACCGTTTAAGGACCTTTGGGACAAATACAATCCCGAGTTGCGGTTGCCAACGGAGAAAACGGCACGTAAGCATGTTGCATTTGTATGCGGTGACGTGGAAAAGAAAATGAAACGCATATTGAAAAAACAGTTTCTTTGGTTATGTGTTGACGAGACAACAGACTATAAAAAAATTCAATTGTAAATATTATGGTATGTATACTAGACCCTAGTAAACCTACATTACCACTGTTACTAGCTAGCCGAAGACTACAAGAGTGTACTGCTGCAGCAATTACGAAGCTTGTACTTAGTACGTTGGAAAAATTTCAAATGTCAAAAGATAAAGTGTTGATGTTTATGAGCGATGGCGCAGCGATAATGCGTTCGGTAGGCCGTTCTCTTCTTGAACACGGTTGCAAGTGTTTACATGCTGCTACTAAGGAGAGCCAGTCGAAATTTCAAGATATTTCCGTTGAAACAAGTTTAAGAAATATTCGTAGCTACTATAAAGGGTTAGCTGACGCAATAGACCAATTACAAAATAGATCGTTATCATTATTGGAGTCTCTGCAAATTATGGACGGAGTGCATACACAGCTACTGACTATACATTACGCAAAATATAATCGCGTTTTAGAAAAGTTCGAGAGTGTGTTACAGAAAGATCCCGATTTTAGCACACTAAAACGAATTTGTGATGGTGTATCGAATAATCCACTGACTAAGTACAAAGAGTATTTTAATCATGCATGTATAACCTCGGTAGATGTTGAATGCTCTTTTTGAAAATATAAACTCATTTTCTCACCACGGCGAACATCCCTCGCCGAGACAACTGCGAAATAGATCTAATGGTGTCAACTTTGTGCCACTCTTATCCAAATGTTGTTAATACTGATAATGGTGCTTCTAGTTTTACTGTTCCGTAGCCAAGGCTGGTTGAAAGGGTGAGTGTTTCACTACTTTTCACATATTATAATTATGTATTAGTTCTGTTATTTTTTTTCTATTTTCTTACTATTATTTCTGTATACTAGGCAGATACGGCCATTGCCCGGCTCCACGTTACCGGGCTCTAGTTGTTACAGTCTCAATTGCTCAATTTCATCGTATCTATTTTATTTTGAATTTTAGAACTATAGTACTATAAGAATATTTTGCGCGGAGCCTTTCTATCGAATAATTGAAAAATATAGACGGTGTTCAATTTAAAAACTATAAACAATTTAAGTTAGCGCTGAAATCCGATGTGCAATTGTTTTTTTTCTCGGCACCTTTGTGATCAGCGGTAAAATCACTGCGTCTTTGGTAATTTAACATAGTAGCTATATAATAATAACAAAGTGGCGGTAGTGGCCCGATAACTTTGAACAACCTGTATAGTAAAATATGTGACAGCAACACTTTATCGTAAATCCAACTATAATTTTTGTTAGAGTAATTATATGTTTTTTAGATTAAATTAAACGTATTATAATTTTTAGCATAAATTGTTCTTATTTTAAAAGTACAGGGGTTTGCACTCCCAAAAATTTTCTATGTGCGTGAGATTGTTACTAAATATAATAATTAGCAATACATAACACCCATATTACAAGGAGCCGTATTAATTAGAATTAAAAATTAAAACTAAAATGTTATGTGTTCTATGCAAGTTCGAGAACGTACAATCAGTAAGGGAAAAAATTTGTGCTTACTTTTCCTTTGTCAATCCATTTCATTTCTTAATGCCGTAAATAAGTTGATTTACGAAAATCCATAAAGGAATTCGTGCGTGTATTGCAGTTAAATTTATTCAACATTATAGGAAATTCATTACAAATATTTATTGGCTGTTTGGATTATTTTTCTTTCTTGTTCGCCAACTTCCATGTAATAAATTTATATGCGTGTTTATACAATATAAAATGAAAAATATATGTTTCTGTCTGTGACCTCAATATAAGATAAATTTCGAGTGTTCGGTATTAATTCAACACAAACGGATCGGAATGTGCATGGTAATGTGAAGTTTTCATCCGTCCTCAAGCCATTTGGACTAAAAGCGGCGCTCGTGATCTTTGAAAATGGTTGTTAAGTTGTAAATCACTCTATTGAGAGATATTTTAGGATGATGAAATATGTCAGTGTGAGCGTTCTTTTTCAGTTAGTTGCGGCTAGTGAAAATAAGAACTAGTTCGATGTAAGAGGGAAGAAAGGCAGCAGATAAAGCTATGTATGAATATGTATACAGTAAAACCTCGCTAATTCGAAGTAGTTATTGCACGTAATAATGCAAATTTTTGAAAAATCTGTCAGCTATTGGAACCAGGATATATCATGTACATACGTCAAATCAGCTTAAATTCAAATTACAATGTAGGTACATAAATGATACTTCCAGTTTTCTGGATTGGGAGATTCAGATTAAAAACATACAATCATTTACCGCCAGCATTAAAGCAAATTGAATAAACGGATTAATTATTATTATATAAACATTTAAATGTTGGAAAATATATCAATTCAATAATAAATAAACACAAGATACATTTGTGAGTAAATCAAAATTACATTTACACAGTTTCAGTACTTAAACCTATCGACTATATCTATTTACTTTTAGAATATTGCAAAAATTCTCTATTTATATTCGATCATCGCCATGATCATAAATACATTTTGAGTAGGTTGGAAAGCACATATTTGTTCATTTGTAGATTTGATATGAATACTGCTACTTATGACAACGTGACTAGTGCTTGAAAATATCTCAGCTACCGAAAATTGAGTACCGCGCGGTCATTAAATTTTTAACAAAAGGAGAGCATACGCCTAATCACATTAAACAACGTTTAGACGGCGTTTATGGTGATTTATCTCCTTCATATTCTACAGTAAAAAAGTGGGCAAAATGTTTCCGTTTGAGGTAAGAATCCCTAGAAGATGGTGAGCGCCCCAGTCGGCCAATTGGACTGATAACGCCTCAAAACATTTCAATTATTGAAGAATTGGTATTAGCTGTCAACAACACATATTATGCGTCTTTGCTCCATAAATTGACGGAAAATATTCGTGCAAAACGTCGAGGAAAAGTGATGAAAGGTGCTCGATTATTGCATGACAATGCACCCGTCCATACTGCCGTCATTTCACAAGCCGTCACATAGTCCGAGCATTCCTCATTTACAGAAAGACCTTAGGGGACGTCGTTCTAAGGACAATAATACTACATTTTAAGGGAAAAACTATTTTTGCAAGCGTATAGAATGCACTCGCAGAGGCGCCGTGAAAGGAGCTGTGTTTACTATGTACATACAAGGAATCGAGTGGACGTTCGGTTATTATCGGTTGATCGGTGTGCGTCTATCATTTATAATGTTCGAGAAACTAGTGGAACCGTCCGGGGCGTACCGCGCAAAAGTAGACACAGTATTAATAAAAAAATAATAGATTGTTACCTGTTATTGACCACCATGACCACTGCGGTAATGTTCGACTGCCATGGTACGCCACGTAGTACCGCAACATAAGCAATGCCTCCACTCTCGATTCGGTCAGGCTTCGACGACGGTCTGAAAACGTTCTCGTATACTCTGCAAATGATCGTTCAGCATCTAATGAAGTAACATCTGCGAAATTCAAATACTCCTGTATCTCTTCTGTGCAGTCTTGAATTCCAGATATAGATCGAACCTTTTCTAAATCCGGATTTTTATTTAAAACCGCACGAAATGTTTGCGTGACATCTAGTCCTATAGGATCGGTCAAGCTTTCTAGAGCGGCTGCTAAATTGTTGATGTTATTTAACGAGTCTTGTATAGATAAGTGAGTATTTTCTAACTGCGAAATAGTTTGTGTCACTACAGAATAGTTTATGGAAATGTCACCTATTTCTTTTTGAACGTCCGAATCGGAAAAAAGTTGCTGACTCTCGCGAACCACTTGAGAATTAGAAGAATTAAGTTTGAAAATGACATCTTTCACTTGGGAATAATACTTGCGATAGTAAGATACTGCCCCGATCCATGTTCCCCATCGCGTCAATACAGGCTGAGGTGGTAGCGGAATTTGCAGATACAATTGCTCGAATACGCGGATATGTTTGGGAGATTTCCCAAACACTTTTTTGGTAGTTGATATTAAATCATTCACCCCAGGACACTTGCTTCGAATTGTTTCTGCTACGAGATGACAGGCATGTGTGAGGCATGTTATATGAAGAAGAGTCGGAGAGCATATTTTTAACGTCCTACCAGCTTTCAGCATTGTTGCGGCTCCATCAGAAACCAACATGGTGATTTGGGCTCCTACGATACAAAATTCTCTTAACATATTTTTTATTATGTTTACAACGGTTTCGGCATCAGTTCTTTCAGTCCTTTTACTGGCTGACAACAAGGAAGCTGCTGGGCCATTACATTTTAAAGGACGCGTCACAATATGAATCACGCTGTGTTTCTGAGCATCAGTAGTTTCGTCCACAGTGAACCAGATTTTTTGATTTCCCAACTTGTCTTTTATACAATCTTTTACTGTACTTTACACATGTGGTAAATTGTACAGCAATTGTCTCTTTGTTGGTAGCTTCCATGATGGAACATATTTATCTCAAAAAATACGAAAGCTTTTATTATTTACTAGGTAAATAAACTCATACAAAAATTGCCAGTACGGAGTATTGTTTCTTAAATTCAATATATGACGTTTACTTTTAATGACTTCTACATTCAAATGGCGTGCGACCTAGCAACCCTATACCGAAAAATTTGCAACAAATGTGCGAACCTGTAAGTTCCAAACCAGGGAACCGCCAAATATATTTCTTCACATGCGGTGCAAGAGGTACACCAGGCTTACGTCCCATGTTTTCGAAAACACACAATGAGAATCCGATAAATAACCGAGCTACTAAACTCCTCAATGTCTACCGCATTACTGAACTCTGCATCCACATACGTACATACCCCCCCCCCCGTTCAGGTCTCTCTGCGGATGCAACCGTTTGTCACGCTTTAGTAATAAGTTAGGGGAGATTATATTGAAAAATATAAGTTGTTATATTTTTCCAAGTTTATTTTGTCTATATCAGGCCGAGAATTTATGGCGCCTATCTCGTATGACTAACTTTATCTTTAATTTTACATAATTTCCAGATTTCTTGATTTATCTGGAAATATAACTAATGAACCAAACTTAAATACGTTATTTTGTGCCCTTGTTTTAAAATCATAATAATATATTAGTTTTGCTTGTGAATATATAAATTTTCCATCAAATTTTCTTCTATTTCTTAGTTTAGGTAATCATAACGTTTTCTTTACAAGTAAATTATCTCTTAAGTTTCTGCTCATCAGTACGTATTTGTGATGGTATGTAAAAGTCGTAAACTGGCGTGTTCCTAAACGACAAAGCCAAATCTATATCTTGAATATTTTCAATTGGGTTCTTTTTCACATACAACCTGTTTGTAGTCTTATTTTTAAAAATTTATGCACTCGCAGTTTACGCTGAAAGAAATAAGATTGCACTGTACATACGGCAAAAATGTTTAGAAAAATGACTCTAAGTTATGACGCATCTACATAGGATTTCATCCTGTGGTCAGTATGATAAAATGCGCGTGCGACAGAATAAGTGTCATTACAAACTATTGTTACTGGTGGTGGTTACATTATTTTGGATTTTGCTTTCGTTTATTTGTTAGTTTCTGTTGTCCTTATATTTAATAATAATATAGTAATGTATCCTTATTTCAATACCAAAAACATCAACAAATACATATAAACGTCTACAAGGCATATAGGAAAACCCAGATTACATTATAAATCAGTAAAATCAGTAATTCGATAGATGTTAAGGGATAGCAGATATTTCCTTACTGATTTTTTAAAAAATACAAGGTTATTAATATTTTTTATGCTTGCTGGGAGCTTTTTACAGCCCATGAAAGACAATTATTTTTAAAACAAGCTTGTTTTGTGGTATGGAGGCAATAAATAGCTTTTATTTTGCGTTTCATATAAATGAAAAACGCCTGTGTTGAAATAATTATTACGGTACTTGAAAACAAAACAAACAACTTCCATAATGTACGCATCACAAAAAGTCAAAGGTTTATTAGATTTGAAAGCTTCTTTGCAATTTGTACGCCATCCTAGGCTAAGCATAATGCGTATAATCCTTTTTTGAAACAAGAAAATTCGAAAGGCACTCGAGCTTAGTTCCCTTATGAAAAATTCCATATATAATTTGAGGAAAAAGATTACTATAGTAGTAAGTTTTTGAAGGATGAAGACTACAACTATTTTTCTAATTACTCATTGCATAACAAATTTTGCATAATGCTTTACATTAGTCATTAGCATGCACATCCTATTTTAGGTCTTTACCAATAAAGACTCCTAAAACTTGGAGGAATTCACAAAGGTTACGTTATTTAATACAAAGCCGTTCAAGTTATATCTAGATTTATTACTATATATTTGTTTGTATTATCTATTATATATCTTCCAAAGAATTGATACTTTGTTTAATAATGATGACGTTCATTATAAAAACAAGAGGCAGCAACGTAGAAACATAAATTGTAGTTAAAATACAAAAAGCTGAAACGAACTTCCCAAAATCGTGGTTTCTCAATAGCAAAACAACTCACAGTTAAAAGGGGTATATAAATATAAATATAAAAATGTTTTTTCATTTATGTGTCATATTTTTAACCCAATCTACTACAAATTACAGACAGACGACTGGTTGGTTTTGTGTTGACAAGCAAAAATTGAGTTCTTTATTCATTCGGAGAATAAAGAACTCAAATTATTGCATGTGAAACTCTACAAGTTCTGCCCACTTACGCAATTAATTCTTGGCTGATGAGAGCTATTGATCTACTAACAAAATAACTTTTGCCAAAGATTGTCATTAAAAAGTCGCCAAATCTGCTATAGATGATTTTCGACACGAAACTATAAAGTGGGACACACTGTGCCTCGTAGATACCAAACTCAAGATGAGCCAAGAAATAATCTTGCTGGATTCTAGTTTGAATCGATTAAGGTTATGACAATCTTTATTCGGCTGGTCGCATTGCCTGACAACTAGGTCATTTGCAAATAAAACTAAGAAAGAGATGGTACTGTGACATCTTTTACAGCTTGACCGTGCTCCGAAAACTTGATATAGATTTGACTTGACTTTCTCTCTTGAAACAGGAGTCTGTGTTGCCTATTTTCACATTTCAAGAAATATACCAATCCCAGGCAACGTATTTATTATCTGCGTCAGATGAAGCAGATTGTGAATCAGACAGAACCGCAATATCTTTTTAAGTAAGGTGACGACCCAACGGAGTACATAAGCTTAAAGCGTGCCATAACTTCAAGACCCCTTATTGTCTAAGTCGCGTGTTTAAAGTGTTCCATGGTTTTGTTACTATCACATCTAAAGTGTGAAGAGCAGTTAATTACACCCCAAGGTAAATGGTGATTCAAGATTGTATCGCACCCACCATAATTCTGCTGCTTGACCCTCGTTACACTCGAACGCATAGGGTCTAACTCTGCCGCAGGCTTTCTTACCACTGGCTACATCTTTTTCGGTAAAATAATAAACCTTACGACGTGGGCGTTAGCCTCGTTGAATCGTTACATTCAAATTAATCAAAGCGTTTCAAATACATTTGAACAAGTGCCAAAGTGGAAACTATTAAAATTCATAAGGGCAGTTTATAATGGCATTTCTCTAGATCCATCTTAGATAAAAATATTCTATAGTGTATTTTATAGTACAGATGGACATTTCAAAAAAAAAATACAAGCTCTAAACCGTACTCCAACATAACGCAACTAAAGATCAAATAGCGGTACCAGATGTTAAACATAAACTAAGTAAATCATAAACATTAACCATATAAATATCCAACAATAATTTTGAATTACCACTTCATTACTAACAAATTACCTGGACAGTTCGAATATATGCATGATCCAATGTTAAACGGCTCTGTCTTGTCATAGAATGGAATTATCATCAAAAGAGAAAGGGTAAAACATAAAATCTTCGATGATTGGTGAATATTATTGCTGTTATTTATTGACGCAATCTTTATACGGGATAGGATGGGCTGAGCACCTGTTCCACAACCGTGACTAAAAGTAAAAGCAGTCTTGATTGATTCAGGCTATTAGTTGGCAAGCTTGCGTCCCAACCGCATTCATACGTCATCTATCAAGACTGCTCATAAATAAGTCCCACACAATGAACGTGAAAACCATTAACATGAAAGTACGGGGGTCAAATAAGAATCAACGGGCGCCTATGCATCACACAGTACGATGAGTTTAGCGTATAGGATGTCAAATATTTATGGCAAAATTAATATATAAATTCGGAAGCTGTTTCTGAAGGGCTTGTCGGATGAGTTATGCTTCATAAACGTGTAATAACAAGAATTTCGTTTAAGACTAAACGTACTTGAGAATCTTATTCACTAGATTTATTGTAAGAACAGTGGCAGTGTTTTCGTTCGAAATTTTAATAAACCAAAGCACGTATCCCATTACTGCCATTGCTTTAACTAAATTCAAACGTATGGTGTACTATTTACATGAATACTGTAGAATAGCTTCGTGGATGCATATATTTTCCAAAGAAGATTTCTTCCCTTTTTTAACACACAAAGGATTCCCCTAATAGGTAGCCCAATTTTCGTGGTATGTGAACGTCTTCCATGTATTGCAGATTAACATTGGTGACAACGTGCTTAGCTTCTTCAGAAGTTTTCTAGCGATTGATGTTTTCATTTTCATTTCCTGCATACCAGTAGCGGTGGGTGATGACGTAGACGGGAGGGCGCAGACAACGATTCGATTTCCCCGTGTATTTCCGTAGCATAGTACAATGTACACAATATGCAAGGAAAATACACGAGGGAATCAAATCGCTGTCCGCGCCCTCCCGTTTCTTGTCAAAAACACAAAATCATGCGAAATAGCATCTGTATTGGAATTTGGTCATCAAAATCCATAATGTCATTTCTAACATAACATACGGTCATCAACAAGCCAACCATCAGAATATAGAAGACCTTTGATTGGTATTCATGTGGAGACGGGTAAACAAACAGACATAAGTATTTTCGACAGAACACAATTTATTTCGGATAAACAGCATATTTGCACAGAATATCTTCTGCAGTCTTTAGATCTTCTTGGCATAGACGACAGATTTGATCTTCAGTTTTTGCTTGTTCATACAGGCAATATTTTAAAGCTGCATGACCTGCCAATAGGTCTGTCAGTAAACGGGTATGAATTAATTTGTTTGATTTTGTTCTGTTATGCTTTGCCAGCATGAGGCCTTTTGATTTTCCTCCCATATTCTAATTTCCTGTTATACGG
Organism: Dynastes maya; assembly: GCA_029619315.2. Lineage (NCBI taxonomy): Eukaryota > Metazoa > Arthropoda > Insecta > Coleoptera > Scarabaeidae > Dynastes > Dynastes maya. The sequence continues at coordinate 57,768,256 of JAROYE020000002.1, forward strand.
GTGAGGCAATATTTCCGTTATGATTTCAGGGAGGCCAAAACAAACGAAAGAAAGATAAAATAAAAAAATTATTGATATCCACTTATTCTATGAACCTTAAAGTTTAACATTAAGAAGTTTTGAACAAATGTATGGGCTGAATTTCTTGGCGAATGGCCGCCTTCAATGCCATCAAAGTGCGGGGTCCGTGTTTGTAGACTTCAGCCTTGAGATAACCCTAGAGGAAGAAGTCACAAGGGGTTAGATCTAGTGATCGAGTCGGTCATTGAACGTCACCCGTCATTGAAATGAGCCGGGCTGTGTGAGCTATCGCTCCGTCTTGTAAGAACCAAACATTGGCAAGGTGAAGATCATTCAGGGTTTTCCCCAAAAAGTTCTGTAACATGTCAATGTACCGACCAGTTGTGAATGTGACCGTAATTTTTCTCTCTTCAAAAAAATAGGGACCAATGATTCCATGACTGCTTATGGCACACCATGTGGTTACTTTAGGATTGTGTAGTGGCCTTTCGTGCAACTTCCTTGGGTTTGCGTCACCCCAATACCGAAAGTTATGGCGATTTACATTGCCGCAGAGATGGAAATGAGCCTCGTCGCTGAACAAGATAATGTCGTTAAGAAGCTGCCGACAAATGTTTACAGGGTTTTCGAGGTCCTTCGGTAACAGTTCCTGCACGATCACAATCTTATATGGGTGAAAATGAAGCTGTTCGTGCAAAATACGGCGTACTGAGCGACTTGACATGCCCAGTGCAACAGCATGCCTACGGGCTGACGTCCGCGGAGATCGGAGGATGGCACGTCTTACTCTCGCAACATAGGGGTACGCGCACTGCTTGGTCGACTACCCTCCCGTCCTTGACCTTGAATTGGGGAACTTGTGGCTCTAAAATTTCGAATCAACTTCGAGATTGTTGGTCTGGAAGGAACGGGAGCCAGGGGGGCTAAATTAAAGTTTGTTCGAAATGCACGTTGCGCGTTCACCACTGAATTCCCGTTTGTTAGAAAAGCTTCGATAATAAACGCATGTTGTTCACCCGGCCACGACATCTTCTCTACTGACTAACTTTAGGTTCCCTCGAGTCAAACACTTCCTTCCCCACTCTTCGCAGACCACCCCTCTCGACGCTAGCCCTCCTTGAAATCAGCACTTGAAATTTCGCGTCAAAGCCTTCAAAACATTAAAAAAAACATTTAAAATTCCATCCCTACAAGATAATCGTCGTCCAGAGGCTTCTTCCAACTGACAACGTTCAACAATGAACGCATGTTGGATATTCTTCAGGACGAATTTGCATTGATCATCACATCGGACGAAGCACATTTTCATTAGGATGGTTACGTAAATAAACAAAATTGCCGATATTGGGCAACTGGCAACCTAAGAGAATTGAACCAGCACCCTCTTCACAGCGAAAAAGTTACAGTGTGGTGTGCTTTGTCGAAAGTTGGGATAATCGGACCTTTTTTTTTTGAAAATGAAAGAGGGCAGGCGGTGACGGTGAATTCAGAGCGATACGTCGATATGCTTCGCGAATTTTTTATTCCCTACTTGGAGGAAAATGAATGGTACATTAACAACATCTGGTTTCAACAGAATGGAGCCACTGCTCATACCGCGAGAGTTTCAGTGGATCTCCTTCATGAAGTATTTCCGGGATATCTGATTTCCAGAAATGGTGACGTTCCGTGGCCACCTCGATCGCCCAACTTCCCCCCTGCGATTTCCTCTTATGGGGGCACCTGAAGTCAAAAGTGTACGTTGACAAACCACGCGCTATTCCACATTTAAAAGACGCCATAAGGCGTGAAATAGCAGCAATACTGGTTGAATTGTTGGGGGATGTGATGAGGAAGTTTAAAGACCATCCGCAGGAATGCGTCACCGAGGAAGGACGGCATTTATCGGACATTCTTTTTCATAATTAATTTTTCTTCTGCATTACAATAAAACTTCCGTTCATTAGCTACAAATTGTGATTTTTTCATTCCAATAACTCGAAAGTTAAAATTAAGACGTCCATTTCAAATGTGGTCATTTAGTCTCCGCCACCCTGTATTATGCTTTGGGAACCAACTTTATGGTTGCACGTTGTATCCCTTTCTCTAGGTTCTCTTTAGCGCACCAATTTATAGCAAAAATCTCTGCTTGAACTGTATTATTTTGGAGCCCCATAGGCACCTTTAGATGGTACCTAGGTTCATTAATGCCTATGCCTGTTTCGTGTCCTATTCTCGAACCATGTGTTTACCATGCGAACGTTAACTTCCTAAAATATCTTCAGCATCCTTACGTAAACTTAAACAAAATTTTAATTTTGTGAAAGGAAATCCATATAATGAAAGTATAAAGTGCTGCAAGGTGGTAAAGAGGCTAAACAATTTGCAAATCCGCATACAGTAAATACTTGGGATGCCTTAAATTAATAATTAATGTAATCAACAAAATAGTCATTTTGAAATGTACATTGAGTGTATATGCATAATGGGAACGATACAAATGCATTTTTTCAATGGAAACACATAATTAGTCGTTTCAAATGCGGATACGGTGAAAAGTGATTGTTCCTGGAGGTTTTATAAAATTATCATTTATATGCACACAGTTGCATATATATTACCGGATTTCTACAAGAATGGCAATTAAATAAAACAAACACACAATATGCGATAAATATAATTTAGTGATCGTTAATCCGCCGCGCCTCTTTGAATATCATTTCTTGAACCGAACAGCGAATCATATTATTTCTCGGGGAATCCTATTACGAAAGGCATAAAGCAATAAACAACACGTTATGCGGTCACGCGAATTCCTGCTCACTTGGTTACCGATGAAATGAGTATGACATAACGGATAATTAGTTCCGGCACTGCCCTCGTATTAGCAAGAAGTGATGCGACCCCCGGAACCCTTCTTAATTACTTATCGAGCGACAAGGATTGATCGCGAGAGCCGTGACAGTTGCTGCCCCCGGCAATTACATGATTATAGAGCGATAGCGCGCGCCCTCTACCGATTCACAATACCCGGTGATTTCCTTCGCTTTCATTACCCTCATTGTCGACGTTTCTTTGTCGCGACCTCCTCGCTCGTTCATTCTTTTCACCTCCTGAGCAAAATGATAGCTTTTCGTACGGCGGCACAACAGGCCAAAGTTCCAGAACATAATACAGTTGATAACGTAGAACGAGAAAAGCTAAAATAGTTATCTTCAATTCATCCAAATTCTGAGGATTCTGCCTTATTCTCCTATAATTTATACAACTGTTCTTCCCTTTTGTTTTCATATACAAAATAAAGGTGAGGTTCTGGAGATGATTTTACAAGAATTTGACTTAAATTACAGAGTAATTCGTTTTATAATTTCCCAAGAGATAATTAGTTAGAATGTGTTTTATATATACGCTTTAAGTATATTCTTAGTCTTTTACTGTTTGGTGCATTTAGGTTATAACACCTCCGATTTTTTTTCTCAGAACTGGAAACAGATAGAAACATGCGGTTTATTTTAAAATAAGCGGGCACTCTTTGTCAATGCGTGTCAGAGATGGCAACACTGTATGGTACACAGAACCTTTAGCGGCAGCGGCGAGAGTGAAAACTGTTTTCAATATTTCAAATGGCAACGTTTTCATTACAAGATCAGCGTGTAATCATTCGTTTTCTCCATTTGCGTGGTGTGACACCAATAGAAATTTATCGCCAGTTGAGTGAGACATGTGGTGATGGTGTCATGGATGTGTCTAATGTGCATTCGTGGGTGCGACAGTTCAAAGAAAGCAGAACGCTGTGTGACAACAAACCAAGACAATCTCGGTGTCGCACAAGCCGGTCTGGCGACAAGTATCTGCGCACACAATTCTGCATGATGACCTGAAAATGCGAAAAGTATCCTCCAGGTGGGTACCACCAATGCTGACAGACGAGCACCAGGGTGCGCGCGTGGCATGTTGCCAGACAATGTTGACGCGTGATGACGGCATTAATGGGACTTTCTTTTCATCGATTGCGACAATGGATGAGACATAGATGCCCTTTTTCAATCCTGAAACGAATGCACTAGTCCGCGTCACCGATTTTCCAATGGTCAAAACAGATTCCTAAAGAAGTGCTCGCAGCGGCCATGGAATCATGGCGTCGACGTTGTGAGAAATGTGTACGGCTGCGGGGAGATTACATCGAGAAGTGATACAAGTTTCATAGTTTTAATGTGATTAGTTAGTGAAAAGAAGAATCGGAGGTGTTACAAAATGAATGCACCTCGTATAGTACAAAGAAATAGAAAGAAAAATTTAGGCTGTATCTATATCCTCCCCCACAATATCCTCCAAAAGCGCTTTCAGATATATTGTTAAATAATTGGGATCGCCTATAATAATAATAATAATAATAATAATAATAATAATAATAATAATAGAATATATTATCCAACAGATTGTTAAAATCCAATTACAGGATAACACTCAAATTGAAGTAGCACACAAAACAAATGTTTACACTACAAAATAAACTATAACAGTATAGCAATAATAATAATAAAAAAATCATAGAATGTCTTAGAACTATAGGTGTGATCTGGCTATGGTGAGCAATTCGGCAAGGGTATTGTAATTTATGTCACAATATTGGGAGATGCTATTAAAGTTCCGTGTCATGACTATGAGGGGAGAATGAAGAGCTGAATTAATTGTAACAGTTGGTATGTAAAAAGTTGCGATTTGACGAGCGAAAAATCGAGGTACCAATAAATTTAGTTCGGATAACAGGTAAGTACAATCAATATTGTTATTCATAAGGTTGTACAAGAACTTCAAGCTGTAAAGTTGACGTAGCAGATGTAATGATTCCATTTCAAACTGCTGCAGTAGAACATTGTGATCAAAATCAAAAAATCGCATTGGGTAAATCCCCACGGTTTTATAAGAAAGATATTTGAGAAATTTGCGCTGAACTTTTTCAATCAGCGCTATGTGTGATGCATAAAAAGGACACCAAACCACGTTGGCATATTCTAGCTTGCTTCTTACATAAGTATTGAACAATAATTTAGCAGTATTAACTTGAAATAATTGGGAATTCCGTATGACAAATCCTAAAGTTTTTAGCGAAGATTTTACAATATAATTGTAGTGAGGTATAAAGCTAAGAAAAGGATCAAAGTAGACCAATCTTTTATCACAATACAACGAGTAAGTGGAGTGATATCAATGCTGTAGTTAAAATGAAATAGTTTCGTTTTCCTGGAATAGGATACAACACTGCACTAAGAAGCATTCATCTGAAGTTTGTTGTAAGTACACCACTGAATTATTTTATTAATTTGGTCTTGTAAGTAGTAACAGTCGTCCACTATGTTAATTTCAGTAAATATTTTCAGATCATCAGCGAAAATGCACTTTTTACACTCAATGCAATCAAGCATGTCGTTGATGAATAAATTGAAGAGCAAGGGCCTCAAATTTGACCCCTGCGGAACTCTCGACGTTACAGAATATTACTCAGATGAAAATCCACCGTAGTAAACATATTGCAGTCTTTGATGAAGGTAAGACGAAATAAATTGTTTAAGTGAATTACTAAAGCCGAATAGATTCAATTTCGCAACCAAAATCGTATGATTAATCTTGTTGAATGCTTTAGAGATATCAGTACAAACTGCATCTACCTCACCACGGGCGTCCAACACATGTGATACACAGTGTGTAAAGTAGGTTGGTTATACATCAGTGATGGGCAAACTACGACCCGCGAACCAGATGCGACCCTTTTAGAGTTTTGTCGAAAAACGTTTGTTGTGAAAACGATTTTCTTCTATATATCCCTTTTGTTTATTCGTTGTCACAGGAATACCAATCCAACGATGTGGTATCTTTTGTGGTTGTTCTAATGATGATCATTTCCCATGTTATAGATGATGTGAATTTTGACTACTGGATTCCATATATTTTGCGTTGTGCATGAATTTTGTGTGTTTTTTATAAAAAAAATATTCCCAAGGTGTGACTTTTATTACCTGCACAAAGTAATATTAATGGCGTCAAAAAAAAACAAAGATAATATAAATTATGAAAATGCCAGAATTCGAATGACAATTAAATATAATTTGAATTCTGCAAATGTTAAATGAAATTTAGATAATTAATGAATGTTCAAATTAAAATAATAAACATTAATGAATTAATAGGAACACGATTTTGAAAGAAGCATTTTAATTTGTTACTTATGCGGCAAAAATTTGGTAGTAGAATATAAATGATTTAATGAAACTGGATATTTGGATCTCTTTACCCCTTAAATCCATTGAGCACAGAACTTTGGCGTTATAAAATGTCGCTTTTTAGTCTAACTTGTAATAGGTAATCTGTTGTCAGTAATAACGGCCATACATCTAATTGCTGATACATCCTCTATCAAACCCTTTAGACGCTTATAGTACATGCAACTCTTAAAATTAACACAGCAGAATAAATCAGATACTGTAAGCGTATATCGTTCTTCTCTCAACAACTTGATTTGGTACACTATTTAATTCTAATTTTAACTTACCGATGGTACACCCTGTATGGTAGTCAATATTAAGTGATGTAATATGTTAAAAATTGTTTATACATACATACAACATTAAAAAAATATTTAAAAAAACATTTCTCAACAAAATACTCGGCCCTGCGAAAAATTAGTGATTAGGAAATTTGTGATTTTCTTAGTTTTGACGTACTAATAAACAAACCAATCATCGTTTGTCTTTATCACACTCAATTTTTTTTCTATACAATCATCATAGTTTTCACTATTGTATAAAGCTAGTAATAATTTGCTGGTGTGTACTAAAAATTGCCTTTATTTGAGAAGCACCGCTAATACTGCAGTATATTCGGAGTAACCTACAAATAAGACGGCGGAAATTCCAACGCGCGACGGGGTATCCCTGAATGGGAAGAAATACCTGTATAACTCAGAGCTTCGAATAGTCTACATTCAGTTTAATGCGTAGCACTTAAATGATAAACTTTGGTTCTTGTTTTTGTGAGAGTAATTTTTTGCAAAAAGGTCCCGTCGAAGTTGTAAAAATAAGCCTGATGATTTTTGTTACATTTGCGATAACTTTATTGTCAAAAAGTACAAGGGTACTATTACTGCCTGTTAAAAACGCGTATTTTGCATGCTTCAAAGTAAAACTTGAAGATTAAGACAAATCCTAGGCCCCACAGGGCACTGGGCTAGAGAAACAGGGAAAGCTCTATCCTTTGGAATACCGATGATGTGGAGAGAGCAGCAATAAAACCACTACCCCATGTTGGTATCCTTACACCTGTAGCACCAAAACTGTTGCAAAGCGTTTGTGATGATGAGGAAGATGACGAAACCTTAGCTAGTGCGGGAACCGATGTGTGTCAACCTTCATCTCCAAATAAAAATGTACATCAGTTGTTTTTGCTAAAAGAGAGTTTAGACTTCCCAAAGATCTTTCCGAAATACTAGGATCTAGATTAAACAAAAATACTGACTTGCCCCAGGGACCACGTTTTATTGGTAATTGCGAGAGTGAATTTGTCGAGTACCTTAAACAGCACTTGAATATTGTAAAAATGTCGCTGAACTAGTTATTTTTCTTGGTGCTTCCGAATACAGACCTGCTGATTGGAGACATTTAGTAGACTCGTCAGAAAGAAGTTTTAAGGCTTTTTTTTACATGACGACAACTTTTATGCTTCTGTTTCTGTTGGTCATTCAACCCAATTGAAAGAGAATTACGAACATATTCAAGAGCTTCTCATGAGAATAGACTATAAAAATCACGACTGGCTGCGGCAACCCAAAAATGTTGGACCTACCTTTAGGTCAGCAAACTAGATTCACGGAATACCCATGTGAGTGGGATAGTAGAGTTAGAAATTGCCCCATAAGAGGGCATTTAGCACATATTAAAATTTGTGTAGTGAAGCAATTTGTTAAAACGTTAGGAAAAACAAGTCGATGTTCCCAATTCTTGTGTGAAAAATTTCCTAGCCTATCAGAACCAAAGATGAAGAAGGTATCTTTGTTGGTCCTCAAATTAGTAGTTGTTGTAGTTGTAGTTTATTGCGCCATCAATTTTACATGGTCTGTCAAAAAACTATAATTATATACATAATGATGGTGTTTAAATGTGTATACAGTAGGTACTATAATGCTATACATTTAGTATATCCTATTTAAACATTAAAAGAGAATAATTGTAATAAATAAACAAACAGAAAAAAAACATTAACGACAAACAAGACATTCAAGTTGTATAGATAAAATCATAAATAAAAAATATAGATAAAATAACATTGCAAATAAACGCTGTATTCTTTAAAAGGCAAAGGCCATGAATTCAGCGATATTGTAAAAAACATTTTTGTGTAAGAGTTCTTTTACACTGCCGGTAAACTTCTTTAAGTGCATTCCCTTGATGTTTTCTGGAAGATGGTTATACAATTTTGGACCCCAGTAGTCAAGCGATTGTTGCGTACCGGAGAGAAGATTAGAACCTTAATGAAAACTGTTGAATTTGAAGTGGTAATGAACACTGAAAGAAATGCGTGGAAGGCTTTGAAAGTTGTAAAAAAATTTCTGGAAAATAATAAAGACCCAAATTATGTGAAGATTGTGAGGAACATGCTGGACAAATTTAAAGCATTAGGTTGAAATATGACCACTAAGCACTTTTTGCACGCACGCACGCAACGTACTGTTTTCCTGTTAACCTAGGTGACGCTAGTGAAGAACAGGGTGGACGATTTTACCAGGACATTAAAGAAACGGAGAAAAGATGTCAGGGACGTTGGGATACCAACATGATGGCGGACTATTGCTGAATGTTGTAGAGGGATGTTCCTATGGCGGAGTATAAGGAAAAACCAACAAACAGAAGCTTTTTGGAGCAAAACAGAAAGATTTTCTAAGAACAGCGAAGAGTAGTTCGTATTCCTTTTGCTATGTTTTTTGTATTCTTTTTACTAATATAGTGAGTTTCTATATATTTTATAAATATATAATATAAAAACATACCTCTTCATATGCATTGTACTATTTATGTAGATTTTCTGTTAACACAAAACCTTACGTGATACAACTAAATATAGATTTGAAATCAGTGATACCAAATTACCCAAGTTCAAAAATAATGCTAGTATAGCTCATGGTATTGGTAGAATCATTCCCGGCAAACATAATGCGAACAGAGGGGAGAGAATACTAGCACGCGGACATGCTTCTGTCTACCCGGCGTCATCAGCGCGGCTCTGAGTACTCTCACCCTGCTGTCTGCCTTATGTCTACTTCTCAGTTTATGTCCCCAATGTTCACAAGAGCACTGAAAATATCTTCCGGCGCCCCCTAGCGCCTGCAGTTGCCGAGCGCTTAGGCGCACCGATGCTTTGTGTTCAGCAGCCCATGAGCTGCTGGATAGGTGGCAGGCATCTGTACTCCGGTGTGTCGCCACGGTCTGGGACGGCATGACTGTGTTTCTTGGTGCTAGGGGGCGCTGGGAGATATTTTCAGTGCTGTTGTGGACATTGGGGGCATAAACCGAGAGGTAGACATAAACCATACAGCAGAGTGAGAGTACTCAGAGCTGCGCTGCTGACGTCGCGTAGGCAGAAACATGTCCGCGTGCTAGTATTCTCTTTTCTCTGTTCGCATTATGTTTGCCGCGAATGATTCCACCAATACCGTGGGCTATATTAGCATTATTTTTGGTTTTGTTACTAGGCATTTTTTCATGTGTACCCAAGTTCAGTTAAAAATATCACTTCATATTCAATAAGGTATAAAAACCTGTGTTGGCCTGTGTTATCAAAAAAAAATATCATTCCATAATTCCATTTACTAAAATAGGTAGCTATGAAACTATTGAGACGTTATAGAAGAAAAATTCTAGCTGCCCTAAAATTACGTAGTAGGCGCCATAAATTCTCGGCCCGATATAGAAAAAAATAAACTTGGTAAAATATAACAATTTTTATTTTTCAATATAATCTCTTCTAACTTCAATATATTTATTGCAACGAGAAGCTAATAATAGTTTTTCCCTCAAAATGTTGTATTACAGCCTTCTGGGGCGATTCCTTGGATTCCTTTTTAGATAGAGGATCATAATGCAGAGCTATTGTTTCATCTTGTGTGACAATGCACTCCAAAATCGGTTTCGGGTCGTCTCCACACATGTTTAAGAACGAGCGCGCATATTCGACTCGACGTTCACGTTGGAGAGCAGGGCGAAAACTTGCTTCAGGAATGCTAGACCTCACTGCTGATTCCTTCAGTTTCAAACTGCGATCTGCTGATATCATTTCTTCAATAATTGAAATGATTTGAGCCGTCATCAGTTCAATTGGCCGACCGAGATGCTCATCATCTTCAAGGGATTTTTGCCTGAAACGAAAACATTTTGCCCAGTTTTTAAAACTACATAACTTCTCCATATTTCCTACGAAAAACACATTTATCTGAATTGCTTTATTGTTTTATTTATGAAAAATAGATCTATTGTGATGTCAACTGGATTATTTTCATATATGTAGTTCATTGCTATTTAGTCATTATCAGATTACGGACTCATATAGAGTGAGGTATAAACCACCCACCAATTATAATTAACATAATCATATTTTTTTATTTCATAACTATGTAAAGTTTTTAACCTTATTACAATTTGTTTTCAGAATAAACTAACTTTTCGGGTGAGGATAGATTAAATATAAAAACTTCTATATAGTCGTCCAGATAATAATCAAAACAGCTGCTTCAGGGGTTACTTATTTGGACAGAAAGTTTCACTGGATGAAATATTTGGAAATATACGTTCCGCTTAAATTTACACACGATGAATTAACTAATTATCCACTGATTGTTACAATTACTTTGTTTTAATCAAATTCACATTAGTTCTCGTAAAAGCTACTGGAGATATACAAAAATTTAAGTAATAATAGCATCAAGTTACAAATTATCAAAATTCCCAACACTGGAATGTAGAAAATCACTTATACACAATGAAAGCATTATCATAAACTTACCGCACTCAATTTCAAAGTCTGTTTTCTTTATATTAAAACACGTATTGTTCTATTCATGAAGAGCTCCTTGAGAACTTCATTGATATAATTAATTCCGGGCATTATCGATTGCTCTGCATGTATTTTCCCTAATTACTTAGGAGAATAAAGAGGAACGGTCTTTTATCTTTTGTCGATACAAAGACCCCTCATCAACTCAGGTTCCTTTAGAAATTCACTTAATTCTTGTGAAAAGATGATTACCAAACAAGACAGACTCCGAGACATCAAATAATATCATTGATCTTATTGAAATTTGCATGCATAGAGGATCCTCGTCTCAATATTGTCAACGAGCAAGAGATTTAATAATGTGATTAATGCTAACGGATGTAATGAAAAGAAAAAAGGGCTCTTCTTCGATCTGTGTGTTTTCTATTTATAAACTTTTCGAATTCAGCGAACTAGTGGATGCTTTCCTTAAGGTTTCCGAGAATACAGACAAACTCGTATCGGTTCAAACAGGCAATTTTCTCCAAATAAGAGCTTCAGAAATACTTAAAAGATGTGGATTCTATTTTGTACTTGTACGAGGGGCATTCCGTAATTAACGAGACAAATGCCTGTGGAAAAAAACAATTTATTCAATGACAATGAAATTTACATTACTTTTCAATGTAGTTTCCACCAACATTCTCAACACTTCTCCCATCGCTCTGTGAGCTTTCGCATTCCAGTGCTGAAGAATTCTTGACCTCGGTGTCCGAGCCACTTGTGTTCAGTTTGTTTGACCGCTTTGTTGTCTTCGAACTTGGTGCCGCATAAAAGCTCTTTGTGCGGGCCGAACGGATGAAAATCGGACGGTGCGAGGTCGGGACTGTAAGGAGGATGTGGCAGCACCTCCCAACCCAACGCGAACACGGGCCTCTTTATGGACTTCAGTCAACTGTCTTGAAACCCATCCCGAACACGTTTTGCGATAATTCAGCTTGTCATGAATGATTGAATACACAGTTCCAACACTAACATTACACAAATCAGCTATTGTCACGATTTTCATACGCCTCTCATCAAGAATGAGGTCATTTATGCGATTTTGTAGCGCATCGGTCGACACTCCAACCGGTCATCGGGAGCGATGAATATCGGCGACACTTGTTCTGCCTGATTTAAACTGTTCGATTCACTTATACGCGTTTCCGCTGCTTAAACACTTTTTACCATACTGTTTCAACATTCTCGAGTAAATTTCTGTCGGCTTCACACCTTCGGATAACAAAAATCTTATCACTGAACGTTGTTCTCCCAAAGTACACGTTTCTAGAGGAGCCGACATTTTGAAATGAACAAAAGAGGTTATATTTGCTTTTATTGCTTTCAAACAGCTGACTTAATTTGTCCCCAAGATTACTAATTTGACCCACAGAAAGTTTCATCCATGTAATAATATCCAGCAGTTAATTACTGAATGTCCCTCGTATATGCTATTCTTACTTCAAGAAATTTGGAAAAGCTACTAAAACTATGCTAAATTTAAATTTGATGAACAATCGAACAAAAAACATTATCTATAAAGTCTATTAAGCAATGTATATTGGAAAAACGAAATTAATGTGTGTGTATATTCATCTGCATTTCTTTATTTGTTTGGTGAAGAAAGTGATATGTGCTACTGTACGAAAGTCTATCAAATCGCTTCCTATGCGCATGCTCATTTTTCACAAACATCATGTAACGGATGGCCAGGTGTCAGGTGTAGAAATAATTCTCAACAAACGGAAATATTGTATTTATGATTCTATCTTGTGTTCTTTACAATTCCGAAAAAAAAAGAAAAAAAAGGAATCTTCTCTTTGTGGTTGCAGTGATTCAGCCACGTACAGTGTTAAGAACCTTTTAGGTTAGCCTAAAAGCCAATAAGAAAAATATTTAGGTTAGAAAGGTATATTTCGTATTTAGAATATGTAGTAGATTTTAGAATATGGAAAAACATGCTTTATAGTATTGCTGTTATTGATTACTATTGCTATATTAATATTAATATTTATGAAGAAAAATTATATTTGTAACACAAAGAGCGAAAACCCACACTGTCACAGAAAATAGATAGGTATATAAATATTATAAACCAACTCGGCGAACTCGGATGAGATATTACGGTCTGTAATATGGTATTTTTAGTTAACTGAAATTTTATTTATTTAAACAAGCAAATTTCCTCGTAATTATAACAATTAAATACACAAGATAAAAAGAACGTCATGCAGCGGATTGAATTTACTAAAAATCATATTGATTAAAGCGTAGAAAATGAAGAAACATGCTTTGAAGCAATGAATCCAACTTCAATTCAGTTTTAAATTGAGTTGCAGTAAAAGAATTATCAGCCACGTACACAAAAGATTTTGCCAAACATGGAAACAGTAGTATTGATATATGGATATACTGTTGTTTGCATGATGTTAGCGCTGCACATTTGATTAGTGGTACCATGAATAAAATACTTTACAGAGACAGACAAAATATGTTAGTTATTTGTCGATTTTAATAGAGTAATGGTTATTAGCATATTTCTGAGTATATTAACAGTGATTTGAAGAAAGTCAAGCCAAGATTTTGAATTGGTCTGCTCTCTCCCAGTAGAAACTCTCTCGAAATATTTTGAAATGTTGTCGGTGGAAGTTCGCGTGCAATACTTCTAAAAGGCTCGTGTCAATTGATGTAAGGAAATGTCAAAAAATTCGACAGTGCAATATTAATGATAACAAGGACTGTGGAGACTGTGTGGACAATACTAAGTATCGGCACACTCCGCACCACACAAATTATTAATTAATTCGGAACAGCTATTTCGAGGACTCTTGGGTCCCCATAATCAACCGGATTACCGAATGAATGTGAGAGAAAACATTTTAAATCTACCATGGTTATTTATCCCTACTCTCGAGGAAAATATATACACGTCGGTCCAGATACGAACGGGATATTGCCTTTGTGAATGGCAACAGAGCATTCGAGTCTCACTGATAGATCGCATCCAATCGCAGCATTCCAAGCGAGCAGCGACACGCAGGCTTGTCCGCTCAAAGCACGGAATATTATAATTCAACGATTTCTGACAAAATGTACTCCTACAGAATTACGGCGTAATTTTTCTGTATTAGTATAGTTTCTTATATTCATTTTGTTGCTGCTATACGATGTAGGAGAACGAAAAAGTAATTCTAAGTAAGAAAATAAACAACGATTCTTATAAAATTAAACTAAAGAAAAATAAATTCGATAACTACACAAAATAAATTGAAATTCAAACAATGTTACTTTATTAAGGGGAAAAATCTCCTGGCAATATTGAACTTTGTAACTTTTGTATTTGTTGCGTTTCAAAATACGTTTCACAGTACTTCTATTAATATCGATTTCGTTTCAAATTTGCCGGCTAAAGCAAGGTTCGCCCATTTCATCTAACGAACAAACCCCCACTTCCCTCTCCTCCCGCTCGGAATGCGTTAGAGGGATTGGAGGCTGTTCGTCTATTTGTATCTCTGCGGTTGTGTACACTAACATAATGTATTCAAAATTCACGATCTCTTGTTAGAACCTTACGAGCGCACAGAAAGGCAAAGAGGGCGTCAGATAGGCTACAGCAGTTGCACGTGGCGAGGCTAGTTGGCGGGGAAAAATGCAAGTATGCCAGATCGCGCTACGTACATTATCTCTCGCACTCCGCTGAAATGTGGACCAACGTGTATATTTACAAGAAACCACTTTTCCCGCTCAACACTAAACATGCGAAATATATACGGAACGAGAAGCACCCTTGTTATTGCTTGACATGTAGTCGTTCATCCTCCTAAAAAATAGAATAAGACAATGGTACCTTCTCGTCAAATTTGTGTTTCTTCCGCCTGTACATTCTAAATCTAAGATATGCAAGATGTACGGGACAAGACGAAAGACTCTTTTGTCAATGTAGCACGTTACTTAAACCATATGGTCGTTTTACCCTAATTAATCGAAAAGACAACGGTAATAAAGTGGGGCGCTTTCTCTGCTTAACAAATTTGTGTTCCCTTTCATGTAGATGGTTTCACGCGTCCAGTTCTCTCGGCGAAGTTACGCTCTTAATCAATTTGAGGTTTTCTAATTTAATATTATGTCTGGTTTCGTTCATGTGCTGTGTTACACTTGACGTTCTGTCTTGTCGTACCTGTAGCACCTGATGTGTTAATTGAATCTACTAGTTACTGGGGTAAAATCACCATATGGTTTAAGTAACGCGCTACACGGACACAAAGACTCTTTCGTCTTGGCCTCTACATTTTGCATGTCTTAGATTTAGAATTTATAGACGGAAGAAACACAAATTTGACGAGAAGGTACCGTTGTCTTACTCTATTTTTTATGAAGATGAACGACTACATGTCAATGCAATAATAAGGGACCTCCTCGTTCCGTATATATCTCGCATGTTTAGTGTTAAGCGGTAAAAGTGGTTTCTTGTAAATATATATTTTTTTCCTGCAGAGTAGGGATAAACATGCATGGTAGAATTAGAATTCCTTCTCTCATATTCATTCGGTGATCCGGTTGATAATGAGAACCCAAGAGTCCTCGAAACAGCTGTTTCAAGTTAATTAATAATTTGTGTTGTGTGGAGTGTGTCGATACTTAGTGCTGTTTGTCGACAATGCAAGTTCAAAATCCGTGTACAACATCGTAACAAGTGACGAAAGTTGGATATATTTGTACAAGCCGGAAACTAATCAAGAATAAACTGTTTTGATGTTCCCAGATGAGACAAATCCAGCAAAAATTGTTCGTTCACGAAGCACTTCCAAGAAAATCGAAGTACATTCGACTTTTGGTGTAAAGAAATGCTCAAAAGATTCGACAAAGGAACAAATCCGTATACAACATCGTAACAGGTGACGAAATGTGTGTATATTCATGCCGGAAAATAAGCAACAATCAAGTGCTTGGATGTTCGTAGACGAACCGAATCAAACAATTGTTTGTTCGTTAAGCACATCCAAGAAAATGATTGCTTGTTTCTTTCGTTGTATTGAACATGTCGCAAGCATTGCTTTGGAAGATCGAAGAACAATTAACGTTGAATGGTATGCAACACTTTGTTTCCCAGAAGTCCTCGATAAAATCAAGAAAAACAATCGACAACGTCGCATCATCCTTCATCATGACAGTACCAACTCTCACACAGCACGTCAAACAATTGATTATTTGAACTACGAAAAACTTCAAATTAATGTTTCATTGCCCGTATTAGTTTAATTTAGTTCTTTATTCGTTTCTATAGTACTTAATAGTATAGAATACGTCAATAAATACAAAAAGGCTATTGCAATATCTCACAATTGAAAAAGTCTTTTAAACTGTAAAAAGAATGTTTGTATAATATTAATTCTAATTTGTACTTAAACTGTCGGCTATTCAAAAGGCGTGACTCTAGGGGTATATAATTATAAATCTTAATTAATTGCAAAACAATTTAATATTCACCTGATTTATCGCCCAATGACTTCTTTTTGTTCCCGAATATCAACAAAAAATGCGTGGATAGCGATTTTTATCACCAGAAGAAGCTGTTGAAGCCTTGAAATACCATGTTTTAGAGATGCCACCTTCAGAGAAAATGTTTCGAGAATTGATTCGAACGCATGCAAAAGTGTATAAATCTTAATAACGAATATTTTTAAAAACAATGAAGCGATTTGTACTAAAATATTATTTTCCATTATTTTTGTAAAAACTTAAAGGATTTTAATCGTAGATTGTATAAGATCACCAAAAATACATAAGAAGAAGGTAAACAATTTAATCTTAATACGGAAAAGCAACAGAATTTGCGAATGTAGTAATTAATACAAGAAATGATTCATCCGGCAGTTTACAGCAACATATTTTACAATTAGTCCGCTTAAAAAACACACATCGAAATTCAAATGCCAAAATTAAAATGGGAAAAGAAATTGACTTGCTTTATTGCGCTTCTCAAAAGTTTAAACATTGTCTATTACAACTAAATATCTTCTAGAACCTGCTACAATAATTTAGAACATTCTCGTTCGCAAGAGTTATGGTTTTTCACCAAGTTCAATCTCACATACATATAAGCATTCCATTTCCGCTTTTATCCTAACTTATCGCTATTCTCAACCACAAGATCGACAAGATATTGTCCTGGCGTTTTATATAGGCAGTATATTCCCAACCACCCGTTATCTTTGACAGGATTCAGTAAATTGCTGTCACTTCTATGTCCTATAGTGCCTCGCAAATAGCAAGCAATTACATAATGTTAACTTTGTAATAACAATAACCGTTTAGTCGAATAACAATATAACTGCCAGCTAACGCTAACGCTGTGTTATGTGTTATTTACATAACGTATATATATGTATGCGCTCCTTTTATAGATTGGTGGTTGTACTGTAGTAGATATATTATTCTAGAGCCACTTTGCTGGATTAATAGTACCTTGACAGTTTCCTAAGTAAATAATACTTTGTACTTTATCCTAACAACTCGTATATGTGAAGGTTGTTATTCCTTATCACTGTATACACCTTTTGTAAGGTATGTGTACACGATTATAAATTGTTTCGCCATTATTTGTTAACAGTTTTCGCGCACATTTTTTTAAGTTCCTGTATAATACTAGCTGCATGTTGCACCTTTTAAACAGATAACTAGTTTTAAAAATCAGAAATCTGCAAAAGTTGCATTGGGTATTAATATAAAATTGTATCATAAGACCACTACCATGTTTTGCGTGTATGAATTATATCTCCAGTGCAACTAATAACTATAGAAATAATGCTTTTATAGACCATACATTAATGATTACAGGACTGCAACTTTCGGGCGACGCGCCAGGATAATAGTAAGTATGTAACGTACCAACAGAGAGCCGACTGGGCGAAGCGAATATTAACATCGACCGCCCATCAAAGATGCATGATGGATATATAGAAAGCTGTGCATAAACATAGCAGTGGCCAGAGTGTAAATGAAATAACAACGTTATGTTAAACTGTAATGCTGATAAGGTTCTGGCTTTATTATTATAGTATATGTAGACACCAAAGGATTATCAACAAGCAATAAGTCTCATTTTTACATTAAACCAAAATTTTATTTTACACAATTTATTATATTATTGCGCATAAAAGCAGCGATAATAGAGAATAAAATAAATTCTTCTATAATTCTTGATCGCATGACACTTATTTTTAATAATCATGGCATCGCCGGGACTTGCTATCAACTAGCCCTTGCCATCTCTCCTTCGGAGTAGATGTCCGAGGAGAGCCGTTACCAACGATATACATACAAGATCTGCGCGCTTTGACGTCAGCAGCCTGTGACGTATTTTGAAGCAGGCCATCGATCAGCCATAAACGTGTTTACACATTCAGACCGTCTCTGCGTTTTGAATTGATATAACCATATTTTTTTTTTTAATATTGCGTTGTATAAGGGATAAAACCTTTTCTGAAACGAAAAAATGAGGTAACCTAACCTAACATGGCGTCAGCTGTTTTGTATGTTTTGTTTGTGAGTTACACTTTGTAAATAAAAGAAGATATTATTCATTTTTCAACAGCTACAGATTCAAGGACCGGTGAAACTATAACTGTAAGTTTAAAATATCCTAGACTTAAAAAAGATGCTATTTCAACTCAATTCCCTAACTGTACGGTGTATTTGACAAAAAAAAAAAAACGTGAAGATGTTATTGTTCAAATAGTTTTACATTCTTACGTTATGTTTAACAAAATTATTTCTAAACACGAAGAGATGTTTTTAAATGTGTATAATAAACGTTCTGTTTTAATACAATATATTTTAAAATATATCACCAAACATAGCCATTTTGGATACTGATGTCATATTCCCAGCAGTGAACGTATTGCAACAATTATAATAACTTGTTCTACAAATACCCTACTTAAAAATGATTATGGGAAAAGTAATGATGGATTAGATAGAACACCGCATAATAGGAAAGATAGATTAAGGAAAACACTACATAGTAGGAAATTAAAGATCCTCGTTAAATAGCATGTCTGTAAATTTTCTTGTGAAATTGAACAAAATTTCGAATAAAATTGCTGTATCATTTCAACCTTAGTTTCGTCCAAATGCATGTACAATTACAAATAATAATAATTAGTCGATTAAATATCAACCATAAATACATCTTTCACGAAAACGGTGCTCGGTTACGTATTTGGTTTTTGCTTTGAAACTTCGTTTTTCCAAAATAAAATCGAATGGGATGCGAAGAAGGACTCATTCCTCTTTAAACCGAAAGCCCTTCAAAACTTAAAAAAGAAATGCAAAAACATGATTATTTTACCGCCTAGGCTAATAACGTGCAATAACGTGCATGGCGGTGCATGAAGGAAGGAATTATAATTGAAATAGGCAATATCGTTATTTAATTTTTAACAGGAAAAAGTATTTAAACACTATTGATAGCTACTTAAAACTTATATGTCATGCTGGTTATTTCCCTAAAAGAGTTACTAACAAATTGATAGCTTCTTAAGTTAAGTTCTAAATTAAATATACAGTCAATATTAACCCATAAAATTATTAGCATCATCAAAACAAAGTAATGACAATTTTCCTGGACTAAAATAGGTATCCCTGAATGTAATTAACGTTGATGCATTGCAATGACATAGTATGCGACAGTAAATTTATTTGAATATTTCAATTTTAAACCGTAGAATAGTAAATAAGAGATTATAGTATATAATAGTGGTGTATACAGTTATAATGCTCGAAATATCAGTAAAATAACAGAGAAACATATCTTCAGAATGAACTACCCTAAGGACTCGACTATTGCACGAGGGTAATTTGACATTAATCTAGCCTAAGTAAGAAAACGCACGATTTTTATTCTTTTTCTCATTTATTTTTCAACATAGTCTCCTTTTACCTCAACACACTTGATAAGACGGTTTTCCAACCTTTTTATCCCTTCCTAAAAGTAATTTTACTCGAGCTCCTCAAAATGGTGTGAAGTTTCGGTCATAACCTCATCGTTCGTTGCAAACGGCGTCCTCCGAGCAATTTTTTAAAGTTTGGGAACAAGAAAAAGTCGCAGGGGGCTAGGTCTAGTAAATACGGTGGATGGTCGATCAATTCGCAGCCCAATTGGTGCGTTGTCCTGATGGAAGAGAACTTTTTTGCGAGCCAAACCAGGGCGTTTTTTCGTCAAATCGGCGTCGAAACGGTCCAATAAATCTGCGTAGTACTCGCCAATTATTGTCTTACCCTTTTCCAAGTAATCAATGTGAATAATGCCTTTCGCATCCCAAAAAAACGGTCGGCATCACCTTTCCGGCCGATCGGGTGGTCTTGGCCTTCCTCGGTGGGCCTTCATTGTTTTTTCTCCACTGCTTTGAGTGTTCTTTCATCTCCGGCGTGTAGTAATGGACCTACGTTTCATCAACAGTGACGTATCGACGAGAGAAATCCTTCGGATGGCGTTTTATCATTGTCGAAAGCTTATTCGAATCCGTCACACGTGTGCGTTTTTGGTCGACAGTGAGCAAACGCGGCACCCATCGCGCGGGTAGCTTTTTCATATTCAAATGTTCGTGTATGATGTTATGTACACACTCAGTTGACATGTTTGGAGCCTCTGCTATCTCACGCACTTTGGTTCGACGGTCTGCCATGATCATATCATGGCCTTTGTTGATGGTTTCTAGTGTAGTGTCGGTTTTTGGGTCACCTGGATGTTCATCATCAAACACACGCTTACGACCACGAACAAATTCAGCTTTCCAAAATTTCACTGTTGCCAACGAAGGTGCAGACTCGCCATGAAGAGCATCCAGTTCGACTTTGATTTCTGCATTGTTTTTCCCTTTCAAATGGGAGTACTTAATCACTAAACGATATTCGACTTTTTCCATTTTCCAAAAACACAAAAGTTGCTTGCTTTTGACGATTGTTAAAACCAAACTAATTGTGTTTTTTGCTTGAAATTGTGACAGGCGTCATGTGATGGATGGAAGATGTCAAAACCGAGAGCAATTCATTCTCACATAACGCCATCTATCGAAGGTTTAAATTAAAGTCAAACTACCCTCGTATAAAATAATTTGTATAATGAGGCCAATTAGGCTGCTAGTTTAACTAATTTTACGAAATATTGTAGTGCATTAAACAACACCAAGTCGTAATGCATACGTTGTGCCAACACCAAACGGTTATTACAAAGTATAGTGAAAAATCGTTCCAGCCACTTGGAAATGAGAAAGGTACAAATGAAAAAATGATCCAGATCTCACAAAAATTCAATTGAGGAACTAAGTGACTGGTTTCGTGGTGAAAAAACACGTCATCAGCCAGAATTAGCTACTACTGCAATGTAACAAAAGTATTTCATATTTGTACCATTATTAATCACTTGGAAATAAGTTTAGGATGAGTTACTTGAAAGAAGTGAAATCATTTGACTTTAAGATCCATTTAAGAATTTTCAAAATAATAGCCTGTTGAATTGAATTTGCATAGACGGCTGCAGAGTGCCTTCGAAAAGTACACAACCAGAATAGAAATTATGATTATAGTCCTTGAAAATGCTCTGGATATAACAAAAAAATCATAAAGAAAGGTGTTTATTATCTACACTTTAATACTTTCTGCTGGAAGATAAAAAGGAATATAGTGGTAATTCGACATACAGAAAAGTGTTTTCTGATTACAATAATTGAAATATGTTTTTTTTCTAAATAAGCCTCCTTAATTGAGAAATACTGTTGAATCAGATTCCTTGGGAGTAACGGCTTCGTTTATTAAATAAATGATCAACTAAATAAAATTAAAACGCAACCTTTATATTTCGACAACAAATTTGTTGTCTTCTCCAAAAATTTAAATATCTTCCTTTTCCACATTTATTTTTTGTTACATTAATAAATGAATACTAATTGTGCACTGTTTTAATAAACTTTTTTCTTAAAATAGTACATTGTGAAAATAAATTTTTAAGTTTTAAATCAAAATTGTATGCCTTTTAAAGAAAACATTTTGACTTGCAAACCGAATTGAAAACGGTACTGTACATTACGGTTCTCTATTCAATTATTAGGTATTTATTTAATAAGCGAAGTCGCTACTACCAAGAAAACTGATTCAAAATAAACCCATCTTAGGCGTAACCTCCAAATTATAACCCACCTCGAGCTTAATAATTTGATATTTGGAAGATCAAAATAATGTGATTTCGTTACTTAAACTATAGATCGTACAAAAATTTCCAAATGTCGCGTTGTGTTGTGTTATAGGAATTGTATTTGTGAGGAGAAATAATTTTAGTACATATAATTAGAACTACTTATTCGTTGCTGTGTATTCAAGAAAGAAACAGCTTTGTACAAGATACCGACATTTTTGAAATTTTTGAAACACTCCTTATTGGTAATTGGTAACTATAAGCAGATGAAGTACTTGGACAAAACAGGAAAATTGCTTTTCCAAGAATTTGCTTGTTATATCAAAGAAATCTTGATATAAGGATAAACGGTTTTCAGTTATTAATAAATTAAAATATTACTTTGAAAGTCATATGTTTTACTTAATATGAGAATGGTAACTACTTGAATTTAGTGAGTTTTACTTGTCAAAATGCTGTTCTGTGTAGAGTAACATAGTTTGAAGTATCAGTAGCAATCCAAAAATTCAAAGAAGTCAGATTCTGGATAAGTAGGCCAATGCATTTTAAAGAATTTTGCAAGAACCATTATTTTCAGTTTAATATCTGGATAGCAAAGACATACATATCAACACATCTGTCTTTAACGCTCTTCTAATTGTACAAACAGTGCATGTTATGTACGTGAATATTCTGGTTGTGTTTCTTTAACTTGTGTCTTTACTGAGAACATGGATTAATATAAATGTTGTAATCAACTTGATTAGTTTGAAAACGAACCTCGTACATTGACACCGTCCATTTCAATAACAATAAAATATTCAGCGCATAACGCATGGCAGCCGTATCGTAAAATCTAAACGCTTCGTATGGATAATACACACACTCACACACCTTTTCCATTATCTCCAGGATTCTTGAACGGCGCGCTAACAATAAAAAAGCGCATAGCTCTCGTGAAAAGACAAATATCTAACAAGATGCAAGGAGAAGGTATGCTGTTGCTGGTAAGTAACGCATATCTCAGCGGGAACTCGCGGACAAGCAGGACTACGAGCGCAAGTTTGTCAATTGTCACCTGAGTTCGTGTTCCTGGGAATGCGTCCGTCCGTTGCCAGCGCCACATATCACCGCCGTGGTGGCTGAGCGTACTAAGCAGACATGCGTGTGCAACCTATCTCTACACGGTTCGAGAGTTATGGACCCGGCTATTTGCAATTAGAGAACGGACTTGTTAGGAGTACCTGCGCAGAAAAGAAGAAAATAGAATCGCGAGAAGAAAAACTAACAACTGAAGAAAAAGAACGCCATTGCGAAGGAACATACTGCAGGAAGACAAGCCGTTACTTTAATTAAGGTAAAGAGAGAGTTATAAGTTCTACGCGCCTAAGGATTTTTTCGTACTCATATTTTTCACTTAACATCCTCCACACAACCTAACACTATTATCATCGAACGGTAGTGACATTCATTAATATACTAAAATAAAATCCAGTAGACTAATACCCATCCTTATGGCACAAAATATCAATTAAATCAGTAGTTCTGTTGCTTTTCTGCATTACGATAATTTTATGTATGTATAACCGAAAAACACCAGCGTCCCATAGAAAAAGAGACGAATAACAGCCATGTGAAAGTATTAAAGAAAAATAAAAAGTATAGTAGAACATATAGAATTGATAATTTAATAAACTAATCAGTGTAGTTTGCTTAATGTAATCAGTTTACGTTTTTGATAAGAACGAAGAAATTATAACAATAATTGGTAAGAAAAGTAGCATGTCTGTTAACTTTTAGTATACCGTAAGAAATTATTATACGATATTCAAGGCATCGCCACATGTAACGGCTGTGAAATTTACAAATGAACGGTTGCATTTCTTTAACTCAAGTTGTATTTAATGATCTGTCATATTTTTTTCTTTTGTATCATACGTTTCCACATTGCAGATATCTTATTTTACTCAAAACTGAAAGAAGCTAGCATCTCGCGTGGCTTTATTATAGAGGTTATGTGAGTGCATTTTCAACTACTGACTGCCAACATTTACTGGACGGATTAAGTGTATTGTAGTGGATACTAAAGATTCCACATTCAAAATCGCTGTTAGTAACGCCACTGTTCAGCCACGAGCGCTCCGACAACATCTGTTAAAGTGACACTTTTTCTGACGCCCTTTTCGATTCTGTAGTCGCTTATCTAGCGAGCCTCCTTTTGTGGCTCTTCTCTTTTTGGACCCGAAATTTTAGTATGTAATTATATTTCCAACCAACGGTGACCCCAGGGAAACGACTAAATAACTCATCTTCGCTCTATATTCGCCCTTATTTCTCGTATTTAAACACGTAGAAAATATTTCTATTTTGCCGTCATAATAATGTGTTACCAATAATCAATCCCTTATACGCTAATCCGCCTACTATAGTAGAGTATTACGCTCTGAATACAAATATACTAAAACAAAACAAATTAAGTGAGATATAATTTTACTGTAAGAATGTTGCAGTTGACTTTAAACGAAAGGTGTTGGTAACAAATCAGCGAAGAGACGCCAAGATAATCGGGGCTTTTTCATTCAAAGTGTGTTTGAGAGAAGACGGGTATAACCGAGTGTTAATTTCAAAATAATTTCGCCTGTTAGTAGTGTTTAAATTTAATTTTAAGTTCAAATTCAATTCAAGTTTGGTTATTTGAAAAAACACCAGATTTCTTACGCAGCTACCATAAAGCGTAGTTTGAAGCTTAATTTCTTTTCTGTCAATCTGTTCATCATTTGTAGAGATTACTTTTATCAATTTATTCCTTTAAACTCCCGAAAGAGTATCTAGATTATACTCCTCAGTCTGCCTGAGAAAAATATCTACTAATTAAGTCAAAAATTCAAAGATAGAAGATTACAGTATATATGCATTCTTTACATCAGTTTTAATATTGGAATTGGAGACCATAATACCAAAACATGATAAAAATAACCGAATTCGTGATAAAAACTAACCAAAATATTAATATACACATCAAGAAAATGTGAAATTAGCTATATCTATATATGTACAGCGAGAGAGCGAGGAGGGAAATGAATGAAATCCAATCGATTCGATGCAGATCGCGTGTTAGTACGCTTTTAACAACGTTGACATGTAGACCTACTGTGTGCAAGAACGCACGTAATAATTTGAAGTCATGGTCGTCTCGAAATGAGAGTTTCGCATATTTATTTTGTTGTTGTTACGAAGCTTAGACGAAACTAATAAGAAATTCTAAAGACGAAAATAAAAACAAATTCTGATGAAATGAAGGAAAAGAAAAGTAAATACTCTAGAAATTCCTACTAAGATCGTCCGCACATAGAGCAGTCTACCTCATAACTAACCACATCTGTAACCGTGAGCCGTCGACTGCCGCTAACCTCTGCGCTTGTGGTGAATCACCCATTCGCGTTTACCGTTGTCGCATGTATGCTTTTTCGTACAGGTAGACATTTTCTTCCCTTATGTGTATATAGGAAATATACATTTTCTTGATTAAAACAATAACAATAGGCAGCTAACTAACTGTAATCACATCAAACGGGGTCTACTGTAATGTACTCATAAATCTATTTAGAACCTAAGACCTACCTGTGGAATTGAACGAATTGGAATATAACTGCATTGGTTAAAGAGGCAAGCTAATGTAAAGATAACAAACACATTTTTTAGTACCCCAAGAGCGAAATTTTTAAGTTCGGTTCCTTCTAAAAGCGATTTTTTTTTAATTGAATAAGAATATGTATCCATCTTGAAAAAAGATAGAAGAGACTGCAAATTGTCTAAATTATTTATTTTTGTCCAAAAAGCTGTACTAGAGCTTCTAAGTGCTGCCATAAAAAAGGTATTTGCTAATTACCTAATCAATTAACAGACGTAATTCCTTTTTTGTAAATAGAACACCTACTACGCGGAATACGATCGTTAGCCTTTGTGCTAGTAAACTCTTTTCTTAAAATGTTTCGTAGCTAACTTTAAGGCATAATAATTTGATATACGGAAAAATTAAATAATGTGATTAGTTGCTTAAACTGTAATAGGGCAAATCTACAAAAATTTCTGGAAGTTTTTGGGTTTTCTTGTTTCACACTGAAACGTGGTAGTGTTGGAGTGGTGAGCTTTGTCCTGTATGAATTGGAAAATGATTAAGATGAACAAATAGTTTTAATACTCATAGTTAGAACTTATTTCGTTCACTGTTTAGATATTATCACAATACATCGACAGATATTCGTTATATATAGAGCGGGCCAAGAGCGCCACGCGCCAGGTTCGCAATCAGGCTGCCGGGCGCATATATGTATGTAAACATAGGTAATTTAAATATGTAATTATTAGGACGAGGACCAAAACCACTGTCTATTACGTCGTGAAGACGCGCAAATATACACCTGCAGTTTGGGTGTTCGTTGATAAATAGGGCGTTGTTCACAGTGGGCCACTACAAAAAAAAAGTTCATTCATCGACCGCTACGAACTAACAGCGCGCTTATTCATTTACGGATGACGCGCTCTATTCATCAACAAATGACGAGTCTGCAGATGTTACGTTTGCACCACTTCGTGGCATACTAGAAACAAGCGTCGGTGTGCTCGCTTTAGTGATTATGTCCAACGTAACTATTAAAAATAAACGGCCATTACCTACGAAAGTTAATAAATTTCTTAGTGAATTTGTGGATTTACACTACAATGGGAGTACAATTTTCTGTAAAGTTTGTAAAAAGAAACTACTGTGCTGGAGCAAACGTGATTGTGAAAGACATATAAATAGCGCACGCCACAGAAATAAAAGAAATGGTGTGTCACAACAACGTCAATTTCAATTAGAATTGCTTTTAACGTTTACGGTATGTGGTCTACCGCTTCGTATACTTGATAAAAAAGCATTTCGAAAATTCTGGGGTACATACAATACCGAGTGGATACTACCATCTCGGACAGCGTTACGGAGAGATATTCCACGAATACGTGAGGACATTGAAAATTGAATTAAAGCCGAATTAAAAGATAAACAGCTGTGGCTATGTCTTGATGAGACGACAGATTGCAAAAAAAATTCTATTTTGAATATAATAGTGCGCGTATTAGATCCTATTAAACCAAATTTTGCAATTCTATTAGCCAGCAGAAGATTAAAACAGTGTACTAGTAAAGCAATTACGGCCGTAGTTCTCGAAACGTTACAAAAATTTCAAGTGTCAACCAGTCAACTGTTGTTGTTCATGAGCGATGGTGCAGCAACAATGTGTAGTGTAGGCCGTTCCCTTAAAGAAAAGTGTGAAGGACTTTTACATGTTACGTGTAAAGTCCATGCTTTACATCTTGTGGCACAAACTATTCGAGAGTGTTACCCGGAGGTGGATGCATTAATAGCAAACACAAAAAGTGTTTCTCAAAAGTCCTAAGAGGACTAGGGCATTCCACAGGTTATGCCCTGGTATTCGAGAACCACCGCAGCCCATTCTTACGCGTTGGGGAACGTGGTTAAAAGCCGCTTTTTATTATAATGAACATTTTCAAGAAGTCAAATCCGTTATTTTGCAATTCATCCCTGCCGAAGTTAGAGCTATTAGGATGAGCCAGAAGGGATTTCTCGATATTTCTGTTGAAACACATCTAAAGAATATTAGCAACAATTACAAAGGGTTAGTAGACGCGATAGAAAATTTGCAAAATTCTGGATTGTCGTTGGTAGAATCAGTGCAAGTCGTGGACGAAGTTAGTACATTGTTACACAGTATAAACGATGCAACAAGTGGACGAGTTTTAGCTAAGTTCGATAGTGTTTTAAAAAGAATCCGGACTACACGAGATTAAGACAAATGTGCGATGGGGCATCTGCAGATTCCTTGACTAAGTCTAAAGATTATTTTAATTACGCCTGTCTTACTTCGGTAGACGTGGAACGGTCGTTTTCGAAATATAAGAACATTTTTTCGTCTCGGCGAACATCCTTCACCGAGGCAAATGTGGAAACTTATCTGATGGTGCAACTTTTTAAACAAGCCTATCGGCATTATTAAGAAGGATAGAATTTATTTATTATATCTTTATTTACAGTTACATTATTAAGTACAACAGAATAAGAAAAGCGTTCAGTTTCTCAGTTATTTCCTTATTACATCCCATTTACAACGCATACCGTTTTCAATCAAATAAAAAATCATAATGAAAATAAAAACACCTCAGCGTGTACATATATATATATATATATATATATATATATATATATATATATATAGACATATAAACAGTCTATATATATATATATATATATCCGCTCTAATTACTAAACATTATTATTGCGTCAGCTTTTATTTTTTTACTCTTGTGTATTAATTTCGAAATATCACATATCTGCTGTGACTCACATATACGCTATTTACAATAAGCGGCCGTTGCGCCTGATTCCGATTCTGTTGGATGGCGCAATTTGGCCCGCTCTAGTTATATATAATATATAAAGAGATTGATTAAATATATCTTGGTAGTATCTATGAAAAGATGAAGTACTTACACAGAATAGGATGCTTCTTCCAAGTTGAATTTGCTTCCCACAGGAAAGAAATTTTACTTCGATATAAGAATAAACAGTTTTGAATTATCAAAAAATTAAAATATTACTTTGGTAGTAATATTTTCGTGCCTGTACGTAAGAATGGGAATAAAATATCACTTTGTAACAAGTCGTCAAGTTCGGTAGGATATGTTCATACTTTCCGGTTGTCGATACTAATGTTAATCGCGAACTCTACTATCATATTACAGGCTGTAAATGGTATTGTTAAAAAAAAGAACATTTTACTCGATTGTAAATTAAATTATAAAAATAGAAAGTATTTTCAATATCAAATGTATATCGTAGTTGGCCATGCTTTTTCTTATTTTTTTAAAGAAAAGCTATCGGTAACAAACCAGCTAACAGACACCAAGACAGTCAATCTTTTTAGCTCGAGTCGTCTTTAAAAGAAGATGTAGTTCGCTAAGTGGTTCATTTTTTAAGTAATTTCAAGTGTAATAGTGTACAAAATTTATTTCAAAGTTAATTCAAGTTATTTGTCATTTGAAGTAACACGGAGTTTTCTTACATGACGCGCTAGCATAGAGAGGGCGTGTAAACGTAAATTTTGGTGTTAGTTTCGTAAACGTCATTATTTAATATTTATTCTTTCAAACTGCAGAAAGGTTACCTAGGTGATACTCTCGAATCCACAACGGAAAAGTATCTTTTAGTTACATAACAATTTCAAATTTATAACATTGCGTTATGTAACATTTTTAAAACAGTTATTCGTACGAAGTGCACACACCGTGTCGAATTCTGAAAAATTTCAGTAAATCAAATAAATGATGATGAATTTAGAGGAGATAACTAAATTATAAACGCAATAGCGTATTTGGATATTCCAAGAACCACAAGGTTTTTGTTCAAAGGAACCATTCTAACGCTGTAATCCATCACCGTACACTCTAACCGGCGAAAGAGAAATATTGAATCCATGAAGATGAGCCGTAGCAT
This sequence comes from Dynastes maya, assembly GCA_029619315.2. Taxonomy (NCBI): domain Eukaryota; kingdom Metazoa; phylum Arthropoda; class Insecta; order Coleoptera; family Scarabaeidae; genus Dynastes; species Dynastes maya. The sequence goes on from JAROYE020000002.1 coordinate 57,798,039, forward strand.
CTAAAGCCATTTAGGAATTCCAATTAAGTATATTAATTATTTGAAACTAATGCGTGTTTCGAGATGAGAGGGACTATAAGCAGCATGTTTATACATACATGCATATAGGATAATGAAATTCGTGATCGCACAAAAAATAAAATCCCATAGACGTATATATGAGAAACGGCCATTCTAAAATGAACAGTTAACTAATTTGACTTAAACCGTAGTAAAAGGTTTCTAATAATATTAAATGGGAGAAGTACGTACATTTCAAGTAATAGCAGTAAAAAAATGCATGAGAGCACACGAAGCATTCCACCATTCGCTTCTGACCGCCGCTGCTACTGGATCGGTGGGCGTGTGAGCTTTTTCTTTTTTCACATCTTCTACACATCTCTTCCTTTTTTTATCGATTACCGATACTTATTACGATGGTGGATATAATACCTACCAAGGATGGGATCGTTACACTACAGATCCGTCTTTAGCTTTATTTACCAGATTATTATCTCTATCGCTTAAAAATTTGACACACAAGGTCTTACACGATAACTTAAAGTTAAGAATAAGTAATTATCTTAGACGTTACCTTTCTATACAAAATAAAATGGTGCAACGGACACAGCTTTGCAAAAGCATGTGTTGAATATATTGCATTTTTTTTTTTTTGAAAAGCAATCGACAAAGGGTTTCAGATTCTCTATCAAAAAAAGTTTTCGATTTGGTTAGCATATTCTACCATTCTTGAGCAATTATTTAGGTGTGCATTTTTGTTAACAGTACATAGAACAGAAATATTGGAATCGTCTATAATAAAGGAAGTGCCACTACAAATATTTATAGGATCCGAGACGCAGACAATTTGTAACAGTTATTGAAAGAATATTGCGAGAAACAAGAGTGTCGCGTGCTCTAATATTGCAAAAAAAAAAAATTCAGAAATTATATTAACGTATATATTACTTTACTTGCAACGATCGATACAATAAACATACACATTTTTCAACCATTGTACAAGTGCATTATATATTTTGATATGCTAATATAAGGAGTTTTAGCAGTTACTACATTAGTCTAATAAATTCTTCGGCTGAGTCGTACACGGAACAAAAAAATGTTATAAAGAATCAAACAATTGTAAAACAATTTACTACAATTGTTTGGGAATATACGGCCGGATACAACTTGCTCAAATCCTTAATACTCGATTGCGAATAACGGATTGTATTTCTATTAAATACATTATTATTGTAAAAATATAGTCAGTGACCTATTACACAGGTTGCTACAATAGTGTAGAAGTTTTAATTACACACGTTGTAAAAAAAAATGCAACAATATTACACTAAAGATTGTATTGCATAATACAATATGTATGCAGTGATCTTATAATTATAATGGTTGAAAGAGCAATTAAGCCCAATAACAATAATTATTCCTATGTGTTCGTATCTCCAACAGTTTCCTGATTTACAGGTAGCATTGGTCAGCCGCGAGAATGTTACCAGCATCTGTGTTGTTTCGCAGGCATGCGATACCTGTGCTTTTTCGCAGGTATGTGATGATAGACAGATAAACCACGGAAGATTATATTCCGAAACACGTGTGAGGATGACGACCAAGGTTTCAGAAAAATGTAACCCTTTTAAATTTCACCAATATTTCGCTTTTATTTGAAAGTTCATCAGGGTCATACTAAAAATTCAATTTACAGTGATATAAATAAAAAGAAATAGCAATAATTAAATTATAATTTACAACGAGTTAAAGTAGACAAACCGAACTTGAACGTGAACTAAAGATTTAACGATGACCATCTGAGGAGCTATGACTGAGGAATGAGGAAATCGATACATGTACGAATATAAAAACATAAGGCGATAGCATTTGTTGAAGAGTCGTGCCCACAAAATTTAAAACGAAATATAGAGGTTGATACTATTAAATATAAAACAAATTAAAATAAGTTATTGAAAATGTCAAATTACAACTATAATTAAATGTGATTAAGTTATTAAAAAGAATTATATATGACTGGATGGTGTCTATAGTTTAATTTTTATATAAAAACTTTAAATCAAAATCAACTTTTACCTATTGTTTAAATTTTTAATTGTATCTAAATGAAATAAATATAAATAAATATTGCTTAAACCAAACGGGACTTGTGTAATTGTTTTCAACGTTAAAATTTTACATTGTTAAAATCCATTTCATGTAAAGTATTATTATTGTGAATAGCTAACGCACTAGTTTATTTGTTTAGATTGCAATCACTCCGATGTTTGGCAATTCTAAATTTTAACCACATAGATGTTTGGCCAATATATATTTGGTTACAAAATTTACCTGGGATTTGATAAATGACATTTGATTTAAAATCAATTGAAGTGGGATCTTTTAATTTTGTGAATAACCTTAATGGGTTGAAGTTAATTTAGCAACTTTTAAATTATCTTTCCTAATGATGTCGCCAATCACATCTGTGAGTTCAGGTATATGACGTAATTTAACATAAGGTACGGAAATAAGATCTGTTACATTTGCTGAAGCCTGAGCAGGTGGCTGTCAAGGTAAAGGTAAGCCATGTATCACCCTATTCAAAAGAAACTGAGGATAGTCATTGCTGATCATTATCTTTGATCTTTTCCTCAATAATAGATTTTTGATTAATATCACTATAAATTGAATTTGTAGTATTACCCTGATGAAGCTTTAAATAAAAGCGAAATATTGGTGAAATTTAAAAGAGTTACATTTCTTTGAAATGTGGTCATCCCGACAATTTGAAACCACGTGTTAGTTCCTAACGACCGCTATACTCCTTGTGTGTGGTGTTTTATATTCCGAAAGAAATGTGAACCCGATGAAAATGATTTGACTATATACAACCAGATGATTTATTAGAAAGATTAGGTTTTCGTTGCGACATCTATTGGTGAATAACCAATACTATCTGGGTCTAATCCTAAGGCAGGAAACATGTGGTTCACGCATTTAGGGAGGTATCGATAATAAAATCGTCTGTACAGATATGTGATGATTTATTTATAAACTAACTCATTTCCTATTATTTATTTTGAAAAAAATATTATTCTCAAAAATTTTTAACTTTTTCACAATCTTGTCCTGCATCTCTCGACACAAACATTATTGAAAAATATGTTACATTTATGTAAAACAATTCAACAGAAGCTTGATCACAACTTCAAAATATTATCCGTGACAACATGTAATAATTAACAAACATCTGCGGTCGGGTTACATAATTGTGTTAGTGACTGCTACAATATTTATCCTATAATACTGTAGTGCATTCTATCAAGTGATTTTTTCCGTGTAGCAATTAATTTGTAATGTTTATAGCTTATCATTCACTTATGTGAACCACAAGATATTGTAAAGGAAATTGCAACAAGTTGTGAGATGATCTGGTGAAAATTCTATTAGCATTCGTTAGGATGTTGTAATAGGAGAACAATTATTTGAATAAGTAAAATATTCTTTATTAACAATTACCACAATTTATGCAGTGTTCTTACGGTTGTAGGTAATGTCGTATGCGAAATAACTTTCGGGGATAGCAACTAAGGAATACCAAATGATTTACTCCTTCTTTGTTGACTGGAGCTTTAACTACAATATATAGACCTCAAAATAGTACATCATAATTGATGTTAGTAATGGCTACTTACATACTAAATGTGGATGTAGAATAACACATAAAACATGTATTCATGTGGAAAATGATAATTTTTTTTCTTTTTTAAATAATAATATTGAAACGGAATTATATATGAAATAGTTTGAAAAAGTTAAAATTGAAATTAAAAGTCTTCTGGAGAAGACATGCCAGTTGAACACGTACACCGAATATGATAGAGGGCCGGAGGAAAGGATAACAGCTGATGTGTGAAAACAAGGTCAATATCGAGCGGGAAATTTAAAAAGACGTGTATACAGAAGTCTTTAAAAATCAATGAACGTATTATTACTACAACTAGTGGTGCTACTAATACATGACACTAAAATTATTGATGTTGGTTCTGAAATTAAGTGCATTTTCCTCTTTGTTAATACGTTCCAGTTTTAGGAACAGTCTCCTATGAAGATTGCTTTTTCTATTAACAATACTGGTATCGTCAAAATTAAACAAGTGGCAAGTTTCAAAACAGTTATTAGATAAGGCGTTCTTGTTTTCTCCGCAACCCAAATCACCACGATGCTTCTGAACCCTAGACTTCAAATGTTGGCTGTTCTGGCGTATGTACCTTGTCACATGACAAACAAGGGATCTTGTAAACAATATTGGTTTGAAAATGTAAAATATAGAGCTTTTGAAAAAATAATGTTGAGTCGAACGGGATTATACACATCTTTCCTTTCGGCGTTCCTGAGCTGGTGTGGCAGTGTATAATCCCATAAGATTCAACACTGCTTCTTTAAATTATGTAAAAATCTTATAGCGAATTCAATTTATTTGCACCGAATGCCCACTAAAAGAATTCTGCACTCTTCTAGTGCAATTGTCGAAAACAGATAGTCTTGACAGTTTTGACGATTTGGTTATTTTCAGGCTTATTTTCCACCATATTTGCACTGACTGGGAAGGCTTTCACTGATAGCAATGTGAGAGTGAGAAGAATGCATTTTTCGTGCGCAAGATTTTCAATAAATAAAACATCTATCATTACAAAAGTGCGCCAATAATTTAGACAGTAATCATAAATCGAACATACAAACTGCACGCCAATGTTTTGAGTGCAGTAAATCGAATTTGCAGTGGAACATTTTGAAAGTGCCTTTATTTCCAATCTATGCAAAAGTTTCTATGGTAATTGTATTAGCATTAAACAATAATTATTGTTATCTGCACTTCTTGGTCCAAAAAGAAATTGCAAAAACATTTCCGAAATGATATCAAATTAACTTAGATGGCCAAAGTATTCTCTCAGTTTTGGACAACTTTTACATTTGTTGCAAGTAAAGTCAGAAAACATTAAAAAATTATAGCAGCAGCAAACAAGCAATTTGAAAAATTGTGCTACTTGCAGTTGGGAGATGCGAGGGAATAATCTCCAATTTAGGAAATAGTGCTGTTGTGGCCACCGCAGTTATGTCATGTATTAAAAGCTAAGGTATTTGCAGATGACGTAATACTGGTCATGGAAAGTGAAGAGGATCTAAAAAACAACCTAGGAATATGGAATGAAATGTTAAAAGAATATACAATGCTGTTAAATAAAATCAAAACAAAAGTGATGGTACTTGAAGACGAAAAACACAAAACTGAAATTACATTGGAAAATGAAAAGATTGAACGAGTAACAATTTATAAATATCTCGGAGTGGACATACAAAGCAATGGAAATCAAGAATTAGAAGTAAACAGCAAAATAGAGAAAGCAATGAAAACATATTACGCGACGGTATCATTCATAAGCAAGAAATGTCAAAGAAAACAAAGATAAAAGTATTCAAGGCGATATATAGATCAATCTTGACATTTGGATGCGAAACATGGATACTGAATCAAAAACAAAAAAGTAAAATACAAGCGGTGGGAGAGCTACAAGTGTGATAATTAGACACAAGAAGTGTACAAATAAGAGAAGAACTATCAATTGAACCAACAGTGGAGTTCATAGAAAAAAGACAATTTAGCTGGTGGGGACACTTGCAGCGGATGGAAAACGAAAGGACAGTGAAACAAATATGAGAAGTTAAGGCCAAAAATCAAAAGAAAAGAGGAAGACCTAGAAAGAAGAAAAATATTGAAAGCAAGAGGAACCATCTGGAAAGAAGCAAAAAGAACCGCACAGAACAAAAAAAAAGGACAAACTTTGCGTACAACTAAACGAGTACACACCCGACACCATATGTATGGTGACGGGTCTTTCATAGTATATACAACTTATCCACCTAGTGCGTGGACGGACGATAATTGTCTTCCCGAGTCATTTAGAGAAAAGATTTTCAAATAAAAAATGTCCGGAGTCAAATACGGCACAACATAAAATTATACTCAAGTATACAGGCTGTTCAGTTTCCATTGCGCACGATACAAGTTTCGTTTTTTAAATAGAACAGCTTGTATATTATTACGATTTTAAATATTTCTCTTCAATTTATGGCAACCTTCTTCAATATTCCCTATACCTATCTATCTTGGTTTTTGAGATAATTGATAAACTTTGAGATTTTTGCGAAATGTTGTTTCTTTAACGCTCGATACCTTAAACGCCTTACATGCTAGAATGGTAAAATTTTATTTGATTAAGCATTTTTTGGAGTTTTAGGCAATACATCGAAAATATAAACTGGAGTCTATCAGATGCCCATCGAAATCGTTGCCATGTTTGATTCGTATTTCAATTTTTTTTAACGGAACACTTTTTGTATTTTACGACGATCTAATAGAGAAACTATAATAGAATGTTTTTTTATAAATATTTCCCTATACCTAAAATGTATCATTCTTTAGTAAATTAAATATGAAGCTATGTAGATAAGTTTTTTGCTAAAATGCATAGAGTACTGTGAGGAAATACTATAAACTTTTGTTTTTCTAAAGATATTCATTAAAAATACTCTCCAAAATTTAATTTGTGCATACAATTTCCTATCTATTCGAAGTGAGCGCCAATTTGCTTTAGGCAATCTGAAATGAGATTCCTTGTATTTTATTGAACATTTATTAATGTCTCGGGAGTATTATTTTGTCTAATGTCCATGTTACGCATTTCCTTACAAAATTCATCCAGGAAGTTTTTTCATAAATATTTCTTACTTACTTACTTAATCCTAAGTCTTTCTACCTGGGAGTGTAGGACTGGTGAGTTGAGTTACTTTCTTTTTCCAACTGTTCCTATCTTGTGACAACTCTTTAATTTTTTCCCATATGATCCCTCTTTCTTGCCTGATTTTTCTACTTCTTGCCAGGTCCGCCGTGGTCGTCCTCTTTTGTTTGCTCCTTGTGCCCGGGCAAGTAGGTCTCTGTTGATTAGTCTGTCCTCTTGCATCCTATACACGTCCTAGCTGTCTTTCCTGTATTCTATTTAGTATTGGTTTTATCTGTAGCGCTTCTCTGTAGACTTCATTTCTCACTTTATCTCTCCTGTATTTTCCTTCGATTAATCTCAGAGACCTCATTTCGGCTGCATTTATATTGCTCCCATGTTTGTTTTCCAGCGTCCAAGTTTCATTACTATATAGTAGCGTAGGGTTAACAACTTTTTTAACTACTCGCTTTTATCTGTTCAGTTTTTTTTTTTTATAGAAGAACGAACCCAAGTATTTGAATGCTGGAACTTGTTCAATAATCTGTCCTTCTATATTTATATTGTGTCTTATCTTTTGCTGATATGATCATCCTCTTACTTTTGCTCCCCGTTTATCTTCATATTTATGTTTTTTAGTTCCCTATTCAAGATTTATTTGAAGGTTTCTTTCCGTGTCTGCCATAGCAACCAGATCATCCGCAAACATCAATTCTGTCAATTCCACTTTTTCCATCTTTCAATATCCTACTACCAGCGGTCTCATTTCTTTTTTCGCATTCTTTACTGCTTTGTCCACGACGACTGAGAATAACAATGGACTGAGCATCCTTGTTTCAGTCCTTCCTTTGTTTCGAACTCCCTAGACTCTTCGTTATTCGTTCTTGCGATATTTATGGTTTCATGGTACATCGCTTTCACAACCCTTATTAAATCCTCCTCTATTCCTTTATTCCTTAGACTTCTCCATACATCGCTTCTTCTAACTCTATCAAAAGCCTTTTCGAGGTCAATGAAGCACATACCTTTTTATTTTTCCTAATACTCTTTTCTATTGTTTGTTTTAATATAAATAGGAAGTCCTGTACGCTTCTACCCTTTCTAAAACCCAATTGCATGTCTTCTAGTAACTTGTCCACCTTTTCCTTTAATCGTTCTTCAATAATCATGGCTAACACTTTTGCTGGTACACTCATTAGCGTTATACCCCTATAATTTGAACAGTTCCTTACATCTCCTTGTTTATGTAGCGGCATAATGACCCCTAAATATTTCTATTTAGCTAAATTGCCAAATTTTTTCAACAATTATGAGTACATTCTAATTATATTTCTTACTGCTGAAAAAACTCGTGTGCGGTGATAAGTAAATCTATTCCTTTTATGTTGAATTCTAATCAACATATGTCTATTTATTTTCCCTATTTATTATTTATACATGCTGGTTAACTTACTGGACATTGTATGTAGGAAAATGATGGTTACTTCGAGTAGATGACAAAATTGTCCCCAAAAAAGAAAACTTTTACACATTTGCTTTAATGAATATCTTGAACGAAACGAAAGTTTATAGTATTTCGTCAGAGCACCCTATGTTTTTAAACGAAAAGCCTACCTGCATAGCCTGCATTTACATTTAATTTACTAAAGAAGAACGCAGTTTGGCATAGGGAATTATTTACAAAAAAGATTCTAGAAAAGTTTCTCTATTATATTTTGTAAAAATATACAGGTGCTCCATTTAAGAAAGTTGAAACAAAGTGAATCAAACTTGGCAATGATATCGATAGCTATCTTGTAGAATCTGACGTCTTGCTTTACTCAATCGAATAAAATTTTAATCACCACCCTAGCGTGTAAGTCGTTTAAGATGTCGGCCGTTAAAGAAACAGCGACATTTCGCAAAGACCTCAAATTATGTCAATTATCTCAAAAACTAAGACAGATAGGTGTAGGGAATATTCATGAAAGTTGCCATGAATTGAAGAGGGATATCTAAAATCGTAATAATATGCAGGATGTTCCGTTTAAAAAACGAAACTTGTATCATGTGCAGCGGAAACTCAAAACTCTATATACTTGAATATAATTTTATGTTATGCAGCATTTGTCTCTGAATATTTTTTATTTGAAAACTCTTTCTCTAAATTGCTCGGGAAAGGAATTATCTTCCGTCCACGCACTAGATGGACACACTGTATATATTTTACTGTTCTTTCAATCAAATCCCAACTACTATGATTTTGATACACCTTTTCTATCCAAGTACAACAAACAAATTTACCTAAGATGCGCTATATTGTCCCAACCAGATTAAAATTATCTCATAACATCCTTATTAAAAGGAACAGCGCACCAGACTTAACGGTGAATATGCTCCTGGTCGTCGTAATATATCATTAGGAGAAATTATACTCTTTCAAGTCGAACGGTTTAGAAAATGAAACGCCGCTTTACGTCTTAGAGATAATCGAAATGCATTTTTTAATTCCTCATGAACGCCAATAATAACCATGCATTTAATTAGTATAAAAACAAGTGAAAATGCAAATCGGTAGGCGGTGATGATTTATAGCTAAGTTTCAGCGTAAATCGATTTTTAACTTAGAAAGCCGTTTTCGTTCTTTTCTGGCAATGCGGACTATTTTTTATAGCAGTTGATAAATGAGTTCGCAGGTGTAATTGTGGTAATTTAAATTCTTTACATTGCTTACAAAGATCAATGAAATTTATAGTTCTTTTTTTTCTTTTTCTTACTTTTTATTACTAGGTGTGTAACATTTTATTATTATGAAAATCATTCCTTTATTATTCTTTTGTGCCAATTAGTCACGCAATAATTTATTACTCGCTGGACGTTTACGTATTTAAAACACCTTCGCGCTTTTCCGTCTGAATTTGTTTAGAAATAATTAAAAATTCCAACTCTAATACAAGCAGTAAGTAATAACTTTAATATCCTCGTAACGAGTATATACGTATGTACATACGTATTTAAATTCGTCTAGATTTTTGTACTCTATTTATGGCAAGGTGTTGTAAATTGTTGTCCTTTCATTTTCAGTACGCAACGTAACACTGGAAATTAGGTGTATGCAAATTACAACAGTAAACGATTTTAAACTACAATAAGAATACTACACCGTTCGCACAGGTTCCTGCAAATCACCCAATTACCGTATATGTATGTGCTGCACATTTCCTAATAAGCGAAGTGTTCTACATTGACCATTTTATAGAAAATGTAACACTTTCTTTAAAGTTACATATACCATGTTGCAAAAATGGCAAGTCGCTTTGTTGGAAATTATCCTCAAACGTGTCAATGTTATATTTAATTCTTTGTAACTGTTATTCTCAATTTGGAAAGACTAATTGTATATTCCATTACATTTTCTCTTTTCTACAAAGCAAAGTCATAATAACGAAACCAAATAAGAATTCATACATTTTCTAGACCGGCTAACTTGGTATTTGGTCATGAATCAGACCAAATTGCGTTAAATTTTAGTTATCCTTAGCTTAAGTTCTAAATCAGTATAATACTTTCATTACCGCTACAGGTGTTTATTTCTTAAAACTAGCATTTACCGCAGAAGAATTTATTTATTTTAGAATAAAGAGAAAAAAGAAGAAATGATTATGAGCATAAACATATATTTTTACAAAATGCTGTCAATGAACTTTCTTCAAAAATTCTGTAATTCTGGGGATAAATAAAGTAGTCTCCTAAGTGAAAAATATCATGCAGAACACAAATATGTGAGTCGATTACAATATATTCTGGAATATACGAGGGATGATCGTAAAATAAGGTTCCCGAAGCCCTACAGCAGCAATAAGACGTGTTAGGCAAAATCCGACGACATTGGCGTGTGCAGCAGCTCTCCCACTCTATATACATACCACTCCTGTCTTGCTACGCCGCTCAGTGTTGGCTAAGCAGGCGTCCGAGATGGAACTCCTGATCGCCGCTACCGCCAGGTGCGAAATTCACGCTGTGATACGTTGAAAGGGGTTTCACCTACAGACATTCATCGTCAATTAACCGAAGTTTATGGAGAAAAGTGTATAGCTGTTCAACACGTCCGCAAATGGTGTAGGGAATTCACGATGAATAGCGGAGCGGAAGACCATCAGTTTCAGAGGAAATCGTTGAAAAGGTCGAGAGCATACTGCTTGAAAATCGGAGGGTCACCATTCGTCAACTCGCTCTTCGGATTCCTGAAATTTCCAACACCACAGTTGAAAAGATTTTGATTGGCGGCAGAATTTTACGACATGGGGATACAGAAGTTGGAGCACCGTCTGCAAAAATGCTTGGATAGAAATGGCGATTATGTCGAAAAATAGCTTAAGTTTTTACCTTTAGAATGTGTGTAATGTTAAGGAAATAAAAAATGCTGTCTATTTTTAAAAAATATGGGGACCTTATTTTACGATCATCCCTCGTATGTACATAGAGCCTGTCTCAGTTACTCTACTCACAATTGGAATCTGATAAGCTGTAAGCAATACGCGCAGAGAAATGGTTTCTTGCCTCAAGAAAATAGATTTTCTTGCAAAAATCAGTCTCTATTCAAGAATATATTTTTATTTTAAAACAATGAAAGTGTATAATACAAGAAAGTAATTTTCTTTAAATTTTATTTGAATTAAATAAATATCTTCTTGGGGTTAGAAAATCTTTACTTGTAAATATTCATATTAAAGGTAGGAATTAAAAAATGGTGCAGATCTCACAAAGTTCTATTGAGAAATTAGACGACCAGTTTCGTGTTCAAAAAACACATCATCAGGCCAGCTACAAGGATATCCAATAAAAGAAAAATTACAAGAACGGAAAAAAAACCTAAAGTTAATAATTAAAATTAGGAGCAAGTGAATGAGCTAATGAAAAAGTTTTATTATATGTTACAGTGTAATTAAATTATTGAATAATTAAATTATTAATTAGGGGTTATTCAGTCATTTAATTATTCAATAATCCCTAATTAAAGCTTGAGTTACTGGTTTCTGTCGTATGTGGTTTGAGGCTAGGGTATACCTCGACGACTTTTCTGGGTTGGTTCCTCCCATCGACCACAGATATCTCCTTATTTGTTACTAACATTTAAGAAGGATTATTATTAAGGTTCGACAAACGAGTGCAACGTCAGAGATGTATCGCGCAAAAGTAGGTACGTGAGATACATTATTATTAAAAAGTAATATATTCTTACCTTTAATTGACGTATTGATGTCCACTGCGACAAAATACTACTGCCCCGGTAAGCCGCGTAAAACTGCAACATAAGTCACGCTTCCATTGTCGATTCACTTATCCTTCGACGTTGGCCTGAAAACGTCTTCGTGTATTTCGAAAATGATCGTTCTACATCTAGCGAAGTAGGATTTGCGTAATTCAGATATTCCTTTATCTGTTCTGTGCACTCTTTATTTTCAGTAATAGACCGAACCTTTTGTAAGTCGAGATTTTTTTTTAAACTGCAGGAAATTTTTGAGCGACATCTAGTCCTATAGGTTAGGTCAAGCTTTTTAGAGCGGCTTGTAACTTGTCCAAGGTATTTAATGAATCTCGTAAAGATAAGTGATAAGTCTTGTAACAGCGATATAGCTTGTACACCTGCAGAATAGTTTATGGAAATTTCATCTATTTGTAATTGAACGTCCGAATTGGAAAAAAGTTGCTGACTCTCGAATCGCTGCAGATTCATTTGATTTAAATTTTAAAATCACATCCTTCAGATTTGCGAAATATTTATGATAATAAAATATTGCCTGGAGCCATGTTCTCCATCGAGTTACTACAGGCTGAGGTGGTAGTGGAAGCTTCGGACACAATTGTTTGAAAACGCCGATATGTTTGGAAGCTTGCACAAACACTTTTTTGGTAGGTGCTATTAAATTATTCACCATGGCATACTTCTTTCGAATGGTTTCTGCAACGAGATGATACGCGTGTGTGAGACATCTTATGTGAAGAAGAGTCGGAAAGCATATTTTCAACATCCTACCAACTTTCAGCATTCATCAACATTGTGACTTGGGCTCCTGTGATACAAAATTCTCTAAACGAATCTTTTATTATATTCACAACAGGTTCAGCATCACTTTTTTCAATTCATTTACTGGTTAATAACAAGCAAGCTGCTGGATCATTACGTGTTAAAGGACGCGCAACAACATGAAACACGCTGTGTTTCTGTGCATCAGCTTCATCCACACTTACGCAAATTTTCTTATTTTTCAACTCGTCTGCTATAATTTTTTACTGTGCCCTGCAATTGTGGTAAATTCAATCGCAATTGTCTATTGGTTGGTAGTTTCCACGAGGGAACATATTTATTCCAAAAAAGACGAAAGTGTTCATTGTCTACTGGGTGTTGTGGGGATGTTGCACACACTTGGCATAAAAATAAAATCATACAGAAATTCTCAGTACGGGAATTTCTGTTGCTTAAATTCAGTACATAGCGTTTACTTTTAATATGCCTTCTACAGTGAAATGTATCGCGACCTATCAACCGTATATCGCAAAGTTTGCACTGAATGATAGTACCTGTATATTCCAACCCAGGGAAACAGCTAATATATTTATTCAAATGCGACGCTAAAGTTAAACCTCGCTTACGACGATCCATGTTTGAAAAGACGCACACCGATAAACCGATAATTATTGGACGACCGTTCACTTCCACGCTTATCGAATGACTAAACCCTCCACTGGCTTCGCATCGACCTAAGTCCCCTCTCGGCGCTTCTGCCGTAGCACGCATTTGTTGAACCTTAATTATTATATATCATATCAAAAATTGTAATTTGTCACATCTAGTTTTATTATAATAGATCAGTTTTTAACTTGTGTACGTGTCCTTTTTACAATTTTATTTATACTTTTGTACTTCGATTTAAATGAATTTTACAGAGTCAAAATTTTATTGTCTCATGTATGTAGTTTACACGGTTTTAAATTTTAATTTTAATATTTGACATCACCTCCTACTGCTTACATACAATTGTAAGTAGAATTTGAAGACAATTTTTCTTCTCCCATTCATTACCAATGACCACGTGCACCAATTGCGCCACATAATTCGCAAAATCTGTATATAATAGCAAGATTTTTGGTGATGGAAGGGACGGGAGGAGGAAGAGTCTTTTTATACATTTTGATATCTAATAATTTAGTTACTAGACTAAAATCTAATTGCATTCTATAGTGCAGATGTTTTTATATTGCAAGTTATATTCATATTTAAAGAAAAGGAGAACATTAATTCTTTGACTTCCTTTTCAGTTTCATATTGTGTGATAGCTTGTATGATGTTTATTTTATTACGTTTTCATTTGTTTGGATACCCACTTAGCTGGCCTGAGCATGTGTTGATAAAAACACGAAACCGCTCGCCTTTAATAGATAATAATATTTTTAATAGAATTTTGTGAGAAATTGGACCATTGTTTTTTATTAGTACCTTAATTAAATTATTTCTTTAATAATGTAATTAAATGGGATTATTTTTATGTAGTTTAATAATTAATGACTTAACATTTAAGTTTATTTATCCATTTTTTATTATTATTTATTGTAAATTTAAAAAAAGCTATAGTTAAATTAGTACAAATGGTAAACAATAATAAAAAGAAAAAAATTTTACATTAACCGGAATCTTTTGAAAATGTTTATGAAACGTCGTACGTTAAAGATTATATCATTGCGTGGGTAAGTATGCCATCTATATTTCGGTTTCTATATTCGCTACTCTCTAGCAAAGAGTATACATATACATATATATACTGCCTTTAGGACGGCGTGACTGTTGGCACTACGTAGAGTAGAAAGCTTTAATGCTTTAATGCTTTTATTCTTCGAATATTATTTTTGCCGGTAGTAATTCTATCAATACCAGTAGCTATTTATAAGCATTATCCGTCTTGGTTATTGTTTCGAGGAATTTTTTTCCATATGTACTTCTACATTAAGTTCACTTTTGTTTGAACGTTATTCTGTAGATAACTTCTACCTTTAGCCTTTTTAAAATCGCAAAGCAATGTGAATTATTTGCTTCATTATCTACGTATATGTAGCACTGTTTTAAACAAGGAATTAATAATCTCCATGTAAATAATATGCATTTCAAGAATTCTAAGTAAAACACGCTTTATTTTAAGAAAATGAAACTATTAATTTATGAGAACGATACCTAAACGCATTCTGGAATTAAGAAAACTATTTACTATCATAAGAAAATATTGTTTTGTGTTATAATGGCCATTTACTTATACTAAGAATCGTTTTCTTCAAATTTTCTGCAAGATTTTCTTGAATCAAGTTAACAAATGTCTTAAGCAAAGAAATACAATTATTTCATTACAAGTGTATACTTCTCTTAAGCGGAGAAAGAAACGCTAAGAAAATATTTTTTTTGATTCAAAACAGTTGTTGTATTGCGGGTAATTGAAACAGTAATTCTCTTGAATTAAGGCGGACAGTTTTTGTACAAGTACACGTTTCTCTGCGTGTATGGACTCGATTAAGTGAAATTTAATGAGTATTACGTTAACTTTCTAAGCAACAAATTAGATAATTTGGACAATACATTCGCCATATGGTGAAAACTAAAACTCCTAACTTCATGTAAAAGTTATAAAAATTTTTATTTAAAATGAGTTAGACGCCTAAATTTAAGGTACAGGGACAAAACAAAATCGACAATTTTATTTTATTTATTTCCTTATAACGCTCGTATTATCGAATTTTATTCGTTTTTTTTTTGATAGGTAAGCGAATTTTGACTCATGGTACCAACCCTCTATATCTTATCATTTACGAGATCCCAGTGGCGAGCATACTGGTATAACCAGTATACTCAGCGAGAAATGGGATAGTGCAATATCTCAGGAATGAATGAAGACTTTAAAAATTTTAAGAGCTTTACAATAAATGCCTATTAGGGGCACATATTCTTTGGGAATTACCGCTTGGTGGCGCTATCTATCTTATTATTTTTTTAATCGAATGCCCATCGTTTTATTCAATTTTTCAGGTTTGCGACACATTTATGATAAAGGGAACATATTCTGAACAAACGATAGTTTATGAGTTACCTCTTTTGCAAGTAGTTTCTATGACAATCTTCTTACTTTTCTTTTCACGCAGTGCTTGCTCTCAAATCTATATTTATTCATAGACATTTGTTTAGTACGCCCACTAGGTATATCTTGTGTCAAGCGCTGGGATTAAGTCATTTTAACTACGCGAACACAATTTATGTTGAGGATACAGCGTGTTCAGAATAGCCGCACCCGCTTTATCCACAGAATGCGGGGTAAACGAGATGCTGAGGGATACTGATACATTTAATATGGCTCACTTGAGAGTCTTACATTCGGCACTGTCAATTGCAAAGATCGTCAAACATAAGAAACCCGTATATCTATGTAGTAAAGTTAGGCTCAGATATCAATCGCATGCCAGGAACACCCGTCATAATTATCTTTTGTCAATTCCAAAGCATATGAATGAAGTTTTCATGCGTAGTTACTCCTATAATGTAGCCAAGGTACTGAATAACTACATACTACCGACTATGAACGTCAATATGTCCATCTCTTGCATTAGACACCAGCTTAAGCAATATTTATTAACTAGGCAATAACTTATACTTACCACATTCTATAAACTGTACACCTGAGTTCGAAATGTTTGTAGTTTCACTGTTTTTTTTCTTTTCTTTTTGTACATATTTCTTTTTTTATATTTTCCATTTTCTTTAATTTAATTATAATATAGGCTAAAGAAAGCCATCTGCTTTTATTATTAATGCAAGGCGTCTGCTCAAATTAGTTTATTGCAATTAAGTTATGTTATAATAAATACTATTGTTATTGTATTATTATTATTAAATATACAGAGCGTTCAATTTCCACTAACCACGAAGCAGACTTGATTTTTTAAGTGGAAAAACATGTATATTATTACATCTCTGGATAGGTACCCCTTTTCAATTCATGCCAAATATTCTCAACATTTCCTATACCCACCTACCTTAATTTTTGAGATAATTTGTGACTTTTACGAAATTTACGACACATTTTACGTAAAGGTAAATATGTATAGAAAAGATCAGATTCTACAAAAATATAGAGGGTCTTTCATTTAAGAGAATTGAAATAGCATGAATCAAACATGACAACGATTTCGATGGCCATCTTGTAGACGCTAGTTGATAGAAAAAAATTTGGATCTATTGCCCGAAAACTCCAAGAAATATTCAATCGAATAACATTTGAATCACCACTCTAGCGTGTAAGACCCTTAAGATATCGGCCGTTAAAGAATCAGGAGAAATTCGCAAAAATCTCAAATTATCTCAATTATCTCAAAAACTAAGAAGAGAGGTATATAAATGTAATGATATACTGGATGTTTTATTTTAAAAAACAAATCTGTATTGTGTTCAGCGGAAACTTAACGCCTTTTTTATTTCCGAACCATTTCTATCTAACGAATTTTTCTAAAAATTGTTCAATGAAATAATTATCTTCCACATGGATGAAGGAACTGTATAACTACATTACATCGAACCAGGGTAAAAGTGTACACATTGTAAAATAAGTCGTTTTTAATTACATAACCTACCTTTACATTTTAAAAAGCGCCTATTATTTACCGGATTAACAATTTTCGAGTAGGTTTCTAATATTCAATCTTTTAAAAACTTACACGAAATAATACTTCTTTGGAAATTAACATTGTCCCCATCTTTAAAAGTTACAAACCATGAAAGGGGAAAAACAGCTGCGGGGTATATCTTTTAATTAAGCTAAGTTTACGCAAATTCATTGGTTACAAACCTGCGAAACCCATGATATGCTTTCTGTGTTTTCTGTTCTGCCTTTATCTTCCACTTTCCGTTATTGCCTGAAAACTTGCATAAGAATTACGCAATTAGTGTTAATTGATATGCACTTAATATCGTTTAAATAAAGTTGCATAGTAGCTAATGTCGTTATCGTTTACTGAAGTATCTTTTCGGAAGGTTTTAAGAAACAAACTCAGCGAATGTAAAGGGTCTTTGTATACTATGTATGTAAGTACAAAGTTGCCTTGATTAGAATCCTGAGAGAGAGTAAATGAGCGAGACTGCAGGAGTGGAGCATGGTTAGAGTGTGAGAGTTTCTAAAAATATAATCAACACGAAGCAGATCTAGAAGACATAAAGTCTAGGCTTCAATCGAGAAGTTGCCGTGTATGTAAATAAGTCTGAGATAAGAGAAGAATCCGGCAGCCAATCACAAGTGAGCCGGGTAATGAAACTCTGGTTTAGTATTGAACCGGGGAGGAACTATTCAGCAAATGGAGCCGCTGATGGAAAATCAAAAGGAACGAAGAGGTTTGCTTAAACAGAAACAAACATTCAAGTTATAAAGACCGGGCGGTGGCGTCGACGGTAACAGCCGGCTTCTTGCCACAAACGCAGAATAAACACCGGGGTCTGTTCTTAAACCTTATAATTAATTACGAAATTACACGGAATTTATGGTATGATTGATCTATTCGAACGAAGCAAGTGTGTTCACTAAACTCACGGAAATAGAAGTGGAAACGCGCGCGCCCTCCTTCGGCAATGTTATAAACAATAATAAACGCGTCGTCGACTTTTACTTATTACGTTTATATATTACGAGAGTGGAGATATACAAAAACGATTAATATCGGAAGAAGAAGAGAGATTTCACTGCAACATTCGAACGTATTCGATTTTATACAGAAGCGTCTCTATTATACCGGTACTTCCTTGCTAAATATTGCTATTTAATTAACAGAGACTTACGTAACAATTTCAGGCGTTCTTGGGTTTACATTCACGGAAATAAGGAACTTGATTAATCTCAGAGAACTAGAAGGTTTTCATATAATAGTACAGTTATCCGAAAAGTTTACCTTCGTTTGTAATACTCTCAATTTTATTGATTGATAACTACGATTGAGCAATATTGTAACACAATACTAACAAGGAAAGGCTCCCTGGTGTAAAATTCAGATTTTAATGAAACTGGTTGAAAATGTAGAAGTATGCACTTAGCAATTTCTTTTATCTGCTGAAACTCACCTTGGCGAATTTTCGGATCCTTCCAATATAATGGCAGAACGAAGATAGCTGCGAGGTAGGCTTTTTATGTTATCTACCTAGCTATGAAAGCAATATGCTATCGCGACTAGTTTCTTACGTCAAGTTTCTGTGACGTTTTATAGCGTCATCACCATGTTTCATTACAATTGCTTAACATTTGTCATCTATATATCAGTTTAAAGATGCGGAAGATGATTTGAATCTCGAGCGCAGAAGCGTCATGAAATTTCTATCAGAAGAAGGCAGTAGCCCGAAGAATATCTATGAGAGGATGGTAGCATTGTATGGAGGAAATAGTCCGTGCCATTTCCAAGTCAAGTCTGGAAGCGAACTGAAGAAATCATCAACAAAGTTGAAGATTTGGTGTTGACTGACCGCTGAGTAAAGGTTTCAGTTATTGCTAGAGAAATAGAAATATCAGAAATGAGCCTTTTTAAAATTCTACACGAAGATTTGGGATTGAACAAAGTGTCGGCACGATGAACTGCGTAGGCGACAAATTTGCGTGGAGAATTTGACCGCTTTAATCCAAGATGAAGATTTCAAAAGCCCATGCAATGGATTCATAAGGGCTCTCCTCTATCCAAAAAAGCGAAAGCGCAATTTTCTGCGGGGAAAGTGATGACCACAGTTTTTTGGGACGCCGAGCGGATTCTCTTAATTGAATACATGCCAAAATGGACTACAATAATGGGGAATGTCTACAAAGACACAATTAGGAACATGAAAGTGGCTACACGCGAAAAACGACCCCACAATTATGCTCAGAGGACTCTGTTTTTGCACGACAACTGCAGGGTGCATAAAGCACGAATTGTTCAAACTGTAGTCAATGAATGCCGCTTGGAGGAATTAGAACATCCACCTTACAGTCCCGATCCCGCCTTTGTGACTATTATCCTTTTCCAAAACTCAAACGAAATTTGAGAGGGAGTCGATTTTTATCGAATAATGACTTGGAAAACACTGCGGAGGCTTATTTTGAAGAATTACCAACAGATTTTTTTCGAATGCATATGGTTCTTACGTTGAAAAATAACATTTTATTTATCCTTTAACTCGCTGTTTTCATAGCTTGGTAGATACATAGCATAAAAAACTCCCCTCTTAGACGAAAGGATAAACGCCATATTCAAGGGTCATTTAGAATACGTAATTAACGTATATGCAGGGTGTTACGTTTAAACCAAACTCTTAAGCGCCCCATCGTTTTTTAACAATATGCGAATGTTTTAAATAAATTTGTTTGCCTTTTAATTCTGTTTAAAACCATATAGAGTTTTTCAATATACAGGGGGTTCTTAAAGAATATATCACCATACCTTCATTTCTATTGGGTTTGAGCGTGTTTTTATAGGGTGAGGTTGGTAATAATGTTAGCAAGGACAGTAGCAAACAACACTAAAGTATCGGCTCACTTCGCACTGCACAAGTTATTAATAAATTCGGAACGACTGTTTCGAAGACTCGTGGATCCTCATCATCAACCTTATAACCGAACGATCATCATTTGGTCATACGGTCATACGAGTCCTCGAAACGGTTTTTCCGAATTAATTAATAACTTGCGTGATGCGGAGTGTTCCGGTACTTTAGCGTTGTTTGGTAAGGTTAGCTTGACGCAAATCAGAAACAGCATTTATTTCATTTCTAAAGATTTCCAACTTATGTCCTACACTATCTTACTTCCTTAGTTCCTTATATCTTAATATTTTTATTGTTATCAAATGGTGGAAGGAGATACATTGCAAAACGCAGTTTTTGAATTATGTGTTTCTCTGCGAATAGCACAGACTGACTGCACGTGTCCTACATAAAATATATTTTTGCAAATGCTACTGTTATGTAGGATGGAAGAAACTAGTGTAAAAGTTTTCATAAATATTGCACATTTTTTTGTAATTTACCCGTGGAACATTAAAAAGTAAATACTGCTTTTTGTGATGTACCTCATCATATGTGTTAATGCAATATGTTGCTTAAGATTATAAAAAAAAAGATAAATTGATGTAAAGTCAGGCAAACGGAATCGTATGATTAGGTACACCTATTATTGAATGCATATTTTCGCAACTATGCAAAATAGCCAAATTTAATTAAAGATATTTGTGTTTACAAGGTATTTTTTATCATGATTTGCGTGAATGCTATATCAGTTTTCTTTACTGTCTAATTATTTGAATCATACAATTCGGAAAATAAATATAACATCGATAAAAGCGCGGTTAACTACCGAACACAATATAAATCTAATAAACAAATACAAATATATGTATATATAGGGACTACCATGCACTAATAATTAATAAATGAAGTCAATGTTATTAAATGGAGACGTTTAATGTGACTAACAGAAAACTAACACCATTAAATCGTCCTGAAATCAAGCTGCACGATATATGTAAAAAAATAATTATAGAGAGCTAAGAAGATATCGCCTTTGATGTAGAAATTGATTCAGCATGAGAAGAAGGTATTTTAAGTAAGGAGTACAAGAAAAACGCTGTGAACTGTTGGCATGGTGGAAAGAATAAGCGGCTGTCTTTTGAATCCGCACAGGAAAACCTTATGTAGGTTAAACCTCTACGACAACTCTGTCGCTGAGAAGTGATCTTGGCGAAGGGTAGAACGCCAAGGGAGAAACTGATAACTATTTCCCAAAATATTCTACAAAACATTTATGGCCTGTATTGATTCTCACGCTATTATCCATAAGACAAACATACGAAAATGGGCGCAGGAAGCGAATGCAGAAATTAGGTTAGGAAAGGCTTCAGGGAAATGGTTAGTAAATTTAGCAGCGCATATAGGACTGATTGCTTGCAACTTATTCTATTAACAAAGTCAAACAACTAGTTCAAAGCTATGTCCCTGAAAACACTTATAAGGCGGATGAAAGTATCTTCAACCTAGAAACACATGCTGGACGTTCTTTAGCTTTTTGCTTAGGAAACGCAAAGAACTTTCACTTGAAATATTTTTTCGTTTTGCTATAAAAAAATGGGACCATTTGGTATTTGTGGTAAATTCGATTTTAAAGAATTGTATAACTTTATGCCCATAGTACCCCTCTAACTAAATTGATAAGTACTTGTAGCATTAGGTTGCGTATGTAGCAACAGAAAAAATTACCAGCACTAACAAGAAAACATTTCCAATCCGAAATTTGTTTACAAAAAAGAAGGCGTGCGAATTTTTTAACCAAACTTGGCAGAAACGTGTAATTATTCACAGATAATAACTGGTTATAATTTTGTTGCGATGAATCAAGTGGTTATGGCATATCTGATACTTCATATAGTCTTTTCTGACATTAACATCAGTTGTATTTTTTGCGAGTTTCGATTCAATTTTCACCATTTTCTCTTGTTATGCTTTTGTTTAAAGTGTTTTGATGGTTTGATTATGCCCAGAGTGCGACAACGTGGAAATTACCGCCAGTGGAACGAATTAGACACAGGTCGAATAGCTGGCTTGCGCAAAGGTGGTTTTTTGTTCAGGAAAATTGCAAATCGCCTTAATCGGAACCAATCCACTATCATGCGCTATTATCAGTCATAGACTAGGGAGGACCAGGAACGTCGCCGTAGAGGAACCGGAGGCCGAAGAAGAACTAACGAGGTGCATGACCGTCACCTGCGCATAATGGCACTAAGGGACCGATTCTCCAGTACTACATCAATTGCTGATCTACGGTTAGATAATGAAGGTCGTTCTGTGACCCTTCGAACCGTTTATCGCCGAATCAGGGCTTTCGGCTTACAATCCTCTCGATTACATCTTGTGTTACCACTTACGGCTCAACACCGACAGCAATGTTTGGAGTGCTGTAGGCTGCGAATGCACTGAAACGTGGAGTGGTATAGGGTGGTGTTCAGTGATGAATCTCGATTTTGTTTAGGGATGCATGATGGGCGCACAAAAGTCAGACGCTGACGTGAGGAACGTCGCGATATTTAACTTTCTGTTGAAAGACGTGTGCACCGAGCCGTGGGAGTTATGGCGCTATAGCATATAAGAGTAGGTCTCAGTTAGTGTTCATCCGCCTTACGTTGATGAGGTGGTGGAACCCTATATTCTTCCATATCTTCAGCAGGTCGAAGACCCACCTTTCCAGCAGGGTAATATCCGTCTCCATGTAGCGAGAACTTCTCTAAATCGGTTCGAAGAGGCTCATGTCAATATTTGCCACGGTCACCTAGATCTCTCGATCTCTCGCCAATCGAACACGTGTGGGACATTATAGGAAGAAAACTGAGGAACTTAGCGAATCCTCCGCAAACATTGGAAGCTTTCCGCATGAATTGCAAGTTGCCTGAGACACCACAGCCCAAGAGGACATCGACCACCTACTAGAGTCAATGCCACAAAAAGTGAGGGAGTGTGTAACTAACGGTTACCGGTTACAAGACAACAATATACAAAACAAAAAATACGTACAATAATGAAAAATAAGAATTGAAAAGAAAATAGAAAACAAAAATAAACTCAAAAATCATTAATTTTCGGTATCAACATAATGTTTCATTCTAATTAATATAGAGTTACGTATTTCGCAACATTCAAAAATTGCGGGAGATTGAAAAGGGGTTTTCGCCTTGTTGAAACGTTTTTGGGCCGATTCGGAAATTAGATTCTTTAATATTGCCATGTAGACTACCTACCCCCAGAGTTTCAATTATTTTTGAATTTTATGATTGGGAATATGCCCTCGTAAGTAAAACTCAAGTATAACTAAAAAAAAAATAATATAATTGGTCTTCGTTCAATACATATTAATATGCATTAGTTTTGTGGTATTCCCTCCCTCTAAGATAAATAATTGGATGAAAATAAGGATGTCACTTTAATTTTTCAATTTGAGAATTATCATTAAGCCTGTTATTACATTTAGTGCTTGTGTAGACAAAAAAAATCACAATCATAAGGAAATTGTATTTTCACGGTAATTTTGAATGGAGTTTTGAATTTTTTAGTTGGTTTTCTTTTATTCGCTATACTCAACTCTATCGGTATTAAATGTAACTAATACCATGTTGTACTAGAACACAAATGGGTGTATCTTTTTAATTAAAATCTGCTTTACAGTTTCACTGAAATAATTAATGTGCCCATCTATTACGTTTGCAATGATTGCAATTAGCACATGTTTTTCATGTAGGTGTTATCTATGTTGCCGTTTAATTCTGTTTTCATCGTGCATTACACCATCGTTGAATTAATAGGATAGTAAAAGTTAAGTAATTAATTTAATTTCAACTGCATGACAGGAATCAAACAGCAAAATGACTTCTGTACACCTATCAAATTACAATTATCGTGTGCTTACAACGGATGGAGTGCAAAAATTTGAATTGCAAAAGCTATTAGGCTGTCACATAAGGAACTACAATAGTAATAACAAATCGGCTAATGGTTAATTACAGGTGTTGTACGCAATTTCGTAGAACGTGTATTTCTGTGTCGTTATTTACCGCACATTTCAGTAGAAACAATTCATCTTCGCGATTTCTTTTGCTGTCTACAGTACTTCTTTGGTGTAAGAATTCCGATCTCGAAACATCTCAGTTAAGCTGAGGTTTTCATTAGAATCGACATAGAATCTCCATAATAGTAATGTTCTAATCTGGATTGAAATTCGTATAATCTATTTTTGATTGAAACTAGTTGAAACTAAATGTTTCCTTTTGTGTAGGTTACTTAAGCTGTTTTAGACATATCTTTTAGCTCACTTTCTCTCCAGCAGAAAGAATTCCAAGTTTTCTATGTTTATCTGTTTTCAAATTAATAGATACTATTTCGGTAATGTAATAGAGGTTTTTGTGTCCTATAAGTGTTAACCTTTTTCACCTACAGTATCAGTCAAAATTATAGGAACAATTACATTTTGGTGCATTAGTTTTCATTATTAATTGAATGTGGAAAAATAATTTTTGCATAGAAAGGGTTTAGTCTGTTTATTTTTATTATTTTAATCACAAATAATTCGTTAGCAACTAATTCGAAATATTTTTTTTTATTTTTATAACCGGGCAAAGTTATAGCAACATTCCAAACCTTGCATAAAAAACGATGTTTCTCTCCCATTACTACCTATTACTAAACAAAACACATAACACTTTGCTCGAATAACAGCAGCACATCGTTTTGGCAAGAAAGGAATTGAATTGTTGTTTACAAACGCATGAATTGATTCCCAAGTTGGTTCGCAATCTCACACAGGTTCTCTATAGGATTTATATCGGATGACTGAGACGACCATGACAATACTTACTACAATCTCTTCACTCGTAAAGATCTCTTTGAGAAACTTGGAAACGTACTTGGGGTTATTGTTGTGCCGGAGGAAATGTTTCAGTTGCATTTTTTCAATACATTTATTACAACGATCAATTAATAATTCTATAACCTTGTAAAAACAATCTAATGTTTTTCCGTCAAAATGTTGCTTGCATCTCACTATCATCATTAAAACGATTCCTTTCTGGATAGAGGATTGTAATACAGAACCATTGTTTCATCTCCTTTGACAATGCACTTCAAAATCGGTTTCGAGTTGTCTGCACACATGTTTAAAAACGAACGCGCACATTCCTGTTCCAACTAGACCAATTTCAACAGAGCGATCTCAGCCATTAGTATTAGGAACCATAAAAACCAAAGAAGGAGGCGTGTCAATGTATAAACCATCAAATGTTACTACGCCATGCAATCACATTGAAATCACGCAATCTCGTTTGAATAATATGATAAGAAGCCTGAAACTATCATAACGACAATCCATTCTTTTGACAAAGTACTTGAAACAAACGAAGATTTTGGCAGCAGCATTATTGAGATTCCACTTGTGCCGATTGAAAAGGTTTTGTTACCACCGCTCCACATCAAACTGCGAATTGTTAAAGATTTCGTAAAAGCATCGAACCCAGAAGGAAATGCATTCAACGAATTGCGTCGTATTTTTCCACGGTTAAGTGGGATGAAAATAAAAGAAGGTAGAATCTGAATGTTGACCTATTGAAATTTCATGTTTTATTATATTTATTTCACAGGAATGTTTAATGGACCTGACATTCGTCGTTTGATGAGGGGCAAACAATTTAAAAATGCACTCATTGACATGGAGCTTGTGCATGGGATTGTGTGAAAGCGGTTATTGTCGCATATTAGTTGAAGACATGCTCACTGCTTTTCACCGTTTAAATGTTCGAATGTCATTAAAAATTTAATTTTTGTATTTCCACGTAGAAAAATTTGCCGAACAATCACCAAACGAATCCGATGGGTATGGCGAGTGTTTTCATCAAGTGACGGCGCGGCTCGAACATTGGTATAGCGGCAAAAAGCTACATGCTCGATTGGGTGACATTTGTTGGAATTTACAAGAAGAAGATGACAATACAAAAAAAGTATGTACATAGGTAGCCAGACTTGTGAATGTACATCGTTGAATCTTTATACTTACAAGTCTGGCTATCTATTTTAACTTATTTATGACTTTGATGAAGCTTTAAAAATAGAAGCGAAGTATTGGTGAAATTTAAAAGAATTACTTTGGTCGTCATCCCGACAGTAGACTGCGCGTTAGAGATATGATCCGTTCCTGTCCCACAATACCTCCAGAAGTTTTGCAAGAAATAACGCCATCCCGCACCTATATTCAGAAGAATACTATAGCAAGTGCTGATAAGAGAACAAAATGGTTATTGGGGTTGTAAGAAACAGTATTGAGTAAAAAGCGGCCAACGTTCCAAGCAGGTACCTATACTTTAAACCAGTACGCTAAAAAGAACTACATTAATTGCAAAGCCATCAACAGATTAAAGGAAGTGGAAAGGTTATTAAACTAGCCAAAGGAAGCCAACCGAAGGCTTGTTATGGTTTACAAAACAATCACCCAAAACACCAGATTACAAAATTGAAGAACAATTCGAAAGGCACCCTAAAGCGAAACATATTGGTGCGTAAGCGAAGCCTTCGTCAAGGACAGAAAAAACAATGCTATCTCATAGCAAAAAGGTCCTCAGAATACTGGTAGGTGTACTAACGCAATCAGCTATCTTTGCCAAGAAATTCTACCATCTACATGTTGGTGATAAGATAAACTTTTCTTTTGCAATTATTAAATATTTAATTAGGGCTAGTAAACATTTTTCTCAGTGTAGTCAAGTGAAGGGTAGATTTTAAGTCGTAGTAATTTCACGTATCAATACCGTATATTAATGATAATAAATCATAATAATGGAATTAGAAAATAAAATGTAAGTAATATAATTGATATAATCTGCAATTTTACATAAAGTATTGCGGTGGGACGTCAGATTCATTCACTGTGGAAAAAGGTAACGCATTTGAATTTCTAGTACGTTAAAAATTTAGTTTATTGTTATACCTTAACTCCGTTGTGTTAGATAAAGCGATTAGTTTCAACAATGTTTCGTCATTTCCGGCTACTAATGCAGTAGCCTACTTAAATAAATAATGACAAAGATCGATAACTTAATCATAAAATATTCTCAATATAGAATAATGCGATTAATAATAAATAGGTACTATTAGGCTTACCACAATGCACAGTATGTTCTACAATACGAACCTGCAATGACCTAGTTCCAGTAAAAAATATTATCGCAAATCGAAGCGTTTGCAATTCAGACCATTGTGAACGGTAAGTCAATCGTTAGAAGCCATTAGCACCGACAACTATAGAAATTGTAGAGGCGAAAGGAAAAGGAAAACGCTGAAAAAGTCTCCTATCACGGAAATAAAAAAAAGATCGTCTAAATCGTCTCGGCATTGTGACAAATGGTTTTATTCTATTTATTCCGGTGGTAAATCTAAAAGTTCCCTATTATTCTCGAGAGCCCGCACCAAGCTCAACAAGAAAACGAAAGACATGAACCGTATTCTCATGATTAACGATTGAATGCACTCCGGCAAAGAACCAGGGCGAGAACACGGAAATTCTTTCTTGTCTGAAGTTGTAAAAAAGCGTCGTGTATCGATAGCTTTGTATGGCAGAGCGATGGACATTTGTCAAGATCGATATGTATGTATAGAAGCAGAACGTTCTTTCTTTATGTTTAAAGTATGTTGGTGAAACACAAATAAGTCAAATGTATTTCAAGGTTTCTAATAATTAATTTTGGGTCATTTCGTACATTAGATTATGGACATCTATTAATCTGTATTTTACAATCAATTTCCCAAATATTTAGCAAATAAATGGTTTGCTGTCCACAGACAACATATTATGGTCTTCAAATTATATCTGGTTTTGGAACTTACTTACTTAATAGTAGTACTGAGGATTTGAGTTATTTTCCTATTTCATTCTTTCCTATTTTGCACCAGCATTTTAATCTCTTCCCACCAGATCCCTCTTTCATTTGCTGCCTTTTGTATACTTCTTCCTGTCATATCCGGCGTGGTCTTCCTCTTCTATTTGTTTCATGCCGGCTATGAAAACTCTCTTAGTTAACCTATCCTCTGGCATCCTCTGCGCATGGCCTAACCATCTCTTTATTGTATCGTGTTTAGTTTCGGTATCATCTGCAGTGTTTCACGAAAAACTTCGTTTTTTATCCTGTCCATCCTAGGTTACCCCTCGATCTTCCCCAAGCATCTCATTTCCGCTGCATTTATTCTTTTGTGATTGTGTGTCAGTGCCCGGGCTTCGAAAACCGTACTTGATCTACTGTGCAAGGTGTTACAACATGCACATATAGTCATTATATTATCTATTTAGAATTTAATTGTTTTTGTAATATAAAACTCTATTGTAAGCAGTATTGGGGCGATCAAAGCATTGCACACCTAAGAAACATTTATTAATTCTGAACATCATTCACAAAGGGGGAAGTTATAAATTTATTCAGGAAACGTTCAATGTTACGCCAAAATGCCAAAATACCAAAAAAATTGAAAAAAAGCCTGAAAAATGGGGTGGAAAGCGAAAAATCGCTATTTGTGAACATAGGCAGGTGATTAACACTTGCAAGAATAAATCCTTTTATCTCATCCACTCAAATTAAAAAAGAACTAATCCTGCATATAAGTATATCTACAATTAGAAGGAAACTTCTTCAAGCAGGTGTGAAAGCAAGGCATCTACGAAAGGCACCTTGCTGCTAAATAAGAGACAAATCGCAAACAGAATACGTTTTACCCAAGAACATATTTCCTGGAATAGTACCAAATGGTACTCTTGATCGAACAAGTCCGAAATTATGTTGTTTGACTCGGAGAGCTATAAACAACATCTACTACAACCTTCTTGAC
This sequence comes from Dynastes maya, assembly GCA_029619315.2. Lineage (NCBI taxonomy): Eukaryota > Metazoa > Arthropoda > Insecta > Coleoptera > Scarabaeidae > Dynastes > Dynastes maya. The sequence continues at coordinate 57,827,223 of JAROYE020000002.1, forward strand.
CGAATATAGACCATATATACTAAAAAAACTGTGAAGCATGGTGGCTCTAGCATAATGATTTGGGGATGCATTTCTTGGTATGGCGTAGGGCTGCTTCGCAAAATCGAATGCTAACGGATATGTAAATATATTAGAAAATGTAATGCTATTTTTCATTGAAAGGCAAAAACCAAAGCACACTACCCGTAAAACCGAAAAATAGTTTGAACATAATATAGTTGATCTTTTGTTCTGGCCAGCGCAATTGTTGGACTTGAATTCTCTGGAATATCTTATCCATGGATTTAAAAAGAACTGTTTCTAAAAAAAAAAACTCAAAATACTCAGTAATTATAGGGAGTGTGTTAAGCAGCTTGGCTGTTTATCCCTCTAAGCAAATGTCAAAAATTAGTGGAGTCAATGCCTTACTGGTGTAATGCACTTTTACGAAATACTAACAGCATTAAAAATATTTATTACTAATCAAAACTTTTATTGAAAATATTTGTTTGTGTTTTACTCTATTTTGAAGTATTTTTTAAAGAGCTGCTACCAGGAACGTTCAGCAATTAACGAGACAAATGGCTGTGGGAAAAAAACAATTTATTCAATGACAATGAAATTTACACTACTTTTCAATGTAGTCTCCGCCAACATTTAGGCACTTCTCCCATCGCTTTGTGAGCTTTCTAATTCCTGCGCTGAAGAATTCTTAACCTTGGTGTCCGAGCCACTAATGTACAGCTTGTTTGACCGCTTCGTTGTCTTCGAACTTGGTGCCACGTAAAAACATCGAGCGGGCTGAAAAGATGAAAATCGGACGGTGCAAGGTCGGGACTGTAAGGAGGATGTGGCAACACCTCTCAACCCAATTTTTTGATCATCTCTCGCGCTTTCTGGGCAGTATGGGGGCGGGCGTTATCGTGCAGCAGAATCACACATTTTGAGAGAGCACCATGACGTTTTCTTCTTACCAGAGGTTTTACTTTATGATGAAGTAAGTTACAATAGTACTCCCTATTCACAGTACGTTGTCCTTGTAAATAGTCACAACAAATTGGGCCTTAAGAGTCCTAGAAAACCGCTAACATCACTTTACCAGCAGACGCAAAGGTTTTGAATTTTTTATTAGCGGGCGAATCCGGAAGTTTCCATTTAAAACTTTGTCGTTTCCATTCAGGTTCATAGTGGTAAATCCACGTTTCATCGCAGGTTACAACATGATCTAGAAAGTCATTACCTTCCGTTAAAGATCGAGTTCAGAACGAATGCGAACACGGATGTCTTTATGGACTTAAGTCAACTGTTTTTGAACTCATCTCGAACACGTTTTGCGATAATTCAGCTTGTCATGAATGACTGAATACACAGTTCCAACACTAGCATTACACAAATCAGCTACTATCACGATTTTTATACGCCTGTTATCGAGAATAAGGTCATGTATGCGATTTTGTAGCGCGTCGGTCGACACTTCAACCGGTCGCCCGGAGCGATGAATATTGGTGATACTTGTTTTGCCCGATTTAAACTGTTCAATCCACTTATGCACGTTTGCCCGGCTTAAACACTTTTCACCATACTGTTTCAACATTCTCGAGTAAATTTGAACCGGTTTCACACCTTCGAATAACAAAAGTCTTATTACTGAACGTTGCTCTTCCACCGTACACGTTTCAAGAGGAGTCAACATTTTGAAATGAACAAAAGAGGTTATGTCTGCTTTTATATCTTTCAAACAGCTAACTTAATTTGTCCCTAAGGTTGCCAACTTGACCCACAGAAAGTTTCATCTAATAATATTGAGTAGTTTTCCCGTTAATGCAGTTTGTCTCGTTAATTACTGAACGTCCCTCGCACTCTAATGCACAATGAATTGTTATTAGGATGTATTGCCTGAGTTTTATTGCTTTTTTAAAACTATTTTGATAAGTAACTGTAGTTAATTTTATAGAAATACGTATGCTACTAAAGCTATTTTCATGGACACCACTGTATGTAGGTAAGAGGCTAGTGAAAGTAATAAGCTTATTTATTTAATTCCGAACACAGAAACTTGTTTGCAGAAAATTAATCTCTTTAATAGCTGTCGATTGTTCAGGGGTGCGGAAATGTTAAAACGTCGCACTGAAATTTTCCTAGTGCTCCTTTTGACTCCCCTAGGAGTCTCGGCTCTTCCTTACTAAAACTAGGAAAGTATAGAATTTTATTGTTAATTTCAGGAAACTGATGTTGCTTTGCTTTTGCAATTACATTAGAAATGGATAGATAAATTGGTTAATTGGTTAATAATTATTATCCATAGCTGCCTTCTTAGTGTGCAGCGGCAACTTGCTAACTTTGCAGGTCCCTACTTTACGTGTTAAATTCAATCCATTTGCTCTATAAATTCTCTTTTTTGTAATATGCTGACTATCTAAAGATTGTCAAATCTTCAAAGAAAGATTTGACATTTTCAATTAAAGGAAGTTTATCTACAAATTGTCTCTACATGTTTCAAGCAAGAATAGTCTTCTGTAGTACTTCTGTACGTGCTTCACTTGATCTTTAATGAGAGTACAGATTTTGAAACATCGTAAACATTTTCAGGAGGATTAGTAGCAACCGCTGGCATACAAATACTAACATTTTATGCTCATAATGCTCAAATGCTAAAACGTCAAATCTAATCTGTTTTCTAAATGTATATTTCGCTTGCCTTATAGTTTAAGCGGTTTATATGATATGCCGCAGATGATACCTTAAAGTATACCTATGTGTATATGCATAATAGATTTCCAGAATACCAGACACCTTTTTTTCTGCAGATTCCGTAGCGCGATCTTCCGTGTTGATTTATTTATGTAAATTATGAAAAGCTCTTTGAAATATAAAACAAAGTTGATTTAAAACTGGAATAATTATCTATCAGGAATTTAGACCGGCGTAACCGAAAAGAGTTACACTCTCTTTGATATATTGTTTCTGAATTTATTTTTTCAGGTGAGATCCGACTGTAAAATTTTATAGTGTTTACAGTTCAAACACACACAAACTCCAGTCCAGAAGCGATTTTTACAATTTCACTGGCTTCATATACGCTCGTCAATTACAATATATGCTGGTATGTTGTACCGGTGTAGGATATCCAAATTACGAAACTAGTTATTTGAAGTACGGCTTATTATTTTCAACCGCAACGTTCTGTTTTAAACAAAGTTTTTCCTATATGAAAAAATAAGATAAACAAAGCGCGCTTTCAGTCTAGGCGCATCGGCATTGCTCATTTTAAAAGTGCTTTTTAATATCTATTCATAGACTTCAGGAGAACCGTAAACTTTTCAACAACTTTATTATGTTGTTTTTCTACTCCCGCCGCATATTTAAAGAAGGCATAATACATCCGAATTATTATCTTGCAGACTGCTGTGTTTATAGAAATTTATTTACTCGCGGGAAACTCTAATAATACTCTTTGTTTAATGTAAATAAATAGCGTACCTTCTGTAAGGATGAATGCTGATAGTTTATAATACAAATTGTTTCGGGAGGTGTTTGTATACTCAATGTCGTATTATTAAAACAATCGAATTTTAGTTAAAAGGAGATCTAAGGGAACTTACGGACGTGTTCAACGTCGGCAAAGGTGTGCATTACATTCGCTGTCTAATTAAATTATCTTTCAAGTCGATTTGTGCATATTATCACTATTAAGTGCAATTATTTACATCTCGTTTTCGCTGTTGTGCGTAGAGGAAAAGGTAAACCTAACTACTGGTAAAGTGTTGCGAACTATACCACTAATAATTATATCAGTCTCTTAAATATCATTAGGAACATATCGACCCTACTTGTCAACAAGCCAATTTGGTACGCACTATTTAGTGTTTGAATAAAGTCCCGATTATACCAATGTTAACGGAAATGTGGAAGCATTAATATTATAACGGTTTGAATGTTTTTGGAATTTTCGATGTTTTAAGAACAAAATAGATTGATATAGCAGAAACACGATATTGCACAACTGTAAAAACAATTGGTGGACATTGCTGCAGTGGTTAGTAATAAATAACTAGAAATTGCTATAGATACGCTCAATTTCAGCTAAATAAAAAAGCTTTCTTAAAAAAATAGAGACCATTGAGTTTCGTTATATAAGTTTCGTTTGTTGATGATATCATATTTGATGTAGCTATTGACATTCTATTTCTATGGTAGGGCATATATAATAAGGTCCTAAAGTGCCCCCCCCCCCTCCCTTCCTTTAACTTTTAAACGACAGAAGCTAGCAGTTTTAGAAAAAAATAGATCGATTTCGATTTTTTGTGAACTAACTTTTACTGTTATCGACAGTTCAATTACTTTCTTATTTTAAATGGAATACTTTTACGTTTTTGGAAAGGTAATCGAAAGACGAATGCAACGATAATACACATGTCATACTTTAACTTAAGACATATGACGATATGCAGCAATAAAGATTTTAGTAATCCATTTTTGTTGCTACGCAAAGTTGGCAAGAAAAGAGCGCCAAATTGCTTCTTGTGAGACCAGACTGATCTAAAGAGCTCGTTGCTAAGCAAAGCAATCATAACAATTGCCAAACTGTCAAGTCTCAATATCAAAAGCGCAAATCATTCTTGTTATTTATTGTTATTATACCATGCATTTGTCATACGTTCCTTCTTTTTATTTTATAATATTAAGTAATAAGTAATAACCACTCTTACTTAGCGCAAGGTTCAAATATTTCCGGCTGTACAAGGGTGGTGTTAATGATGTTCCACTTCGTGGTAATTGTTGCCAAATTCACTGAATATTAAAATTAGGTACTACCATAATTAATTAATTACAATAAAGTTCGATAAAGTCAAGGAGAAATATGCAAGGTGTTGTATTTAAAACAGGAAAGTTGACTTCACTTCCGGTGACACCGGAAATACAATTGAATTGCCGATGACGGCAAAAGTTAGTTCACAGAAAATAGGAATCGGCACTTAAGGTTAGGTTCAATATTTACATCGGAAAGCCCAGCTGTCACATTAAATCGTATAGAGTATTCAGTATAGCCACCCGATAAAAATGAAATTCCCTCTGGCGGATAAAAGCTATTTTTCGTAACCACAATTTCCCCCCAGGCCGACTAGTCTTGGAGTGGGGGTACTATGAATTTAATTTAACTCCAGCCATTGACGATCTTTGTGAATCGGAGATAAAACTACTCTTCTTTTATTCTCCTCATTTCGTAAACCTTCAAAACTAATGTAAAATTCTCCTACAACAAACAACAGGGTGAATTTAAAGGTGTTTCGTATATTAAATATATTTCGTTAAGGTATCTTCATTTACGTGTGAAAGCTTTTGTATTTTAAAGTTGTCGTGAGGGTTTGTCTATGACAGAGTCGTCTAGTTTGAGTCATCTAGTAGCGTCACCACATTCATTCTCCCATGGTACTTCTAAAAAAATAACTTCATTCATCGAAATTCATCACAATATTACGTTTAGGCAGAAATCATCAAAATTTGCTGTGGATAGAAACAATCGCCATCGCGATTAAAATAAAGCAGAAATAGGACGCCAATAAATTCATCACTTCTGGTTAAGCTTTCATCAAGTTATCTCGTATTTTAGTTGCGCTCCCAGTTCAAAGTGTCCGATATTAAAATTAAAGAATAAACTCAAGGTAGAAGAGAAGGTTGGAGGTTAGAATATGCAGCTTATAAGAAAACTTCGAAAAATCAAGATTAATTTGCATTCGTTAATTTCCATTTATTTTATATCAAAATTAATTAAAAATTTCCGAAAGAGTGTGAAAGAATGCTCCCAAATCCCACCGTTTATTTAATAATTTAATTTAATTAGAAAATTCCAATTTTTTAACAATTTCCCTGATATAAAAACATTTCAGTATATATCATGACTTGTATCGATGTGTATTGGCCATCCAGCAGAGTTCCCACTCGTGGGATATTTACGCTTTATAGTTTTCTCTAATAATATTCCTGAAAAGCTCAATTCCAATTGTCTATTTTACAGATTATCTCAAGATAATTCGTAAAATTTCTGCAGTTGCAAGTTGAATTGTTTTGTTAGCTATCCATTGCTGGTGTCTCGAAAACCAATCTGTAGATATTAAATACACAATTATTGAAGGATGGGGGTGCAATAATAAGAAACTGACACACACAGATCATTTGTATGTCTACATAGTTTAATACACATCCGCAAAAGTTATGCTACAAATGCTAAATTATAATGGAGATAGTCCGGGTATTCATAGGTTGTTTTTCGAGCTTCTTGACATCTTAGAAAGGCAATTTTAAACACATTAGTGAGATATTCGTACTTGCGGCAGAAGAAAATCCGATTGACGTCTTCATTATTCAACCGAAACCGCCAGCGGATTTTCAATGCGCCGATTCGGCCGGGTAACAAAGATATTCAACAAACTCCGGACAAAGGAGCACAGGGGTCATCGAATGGAGAATCTTCGGCTCACCTGTGCCCGTACTGGGGTTGAAACCAATGGACATATTAGAATGGTAAATCTCTATACGCACCAACTGCAAACACACACTCCACTCCGCTTAATCTCACACACACGCAAAATGTATACATGCATGTTAGATGTGTACGTAGGCATACGTGTACAAGCTACACAGATGGGTACACAATGGACCTCGGCAATTGTTGATGGAATAATAGAGCAGTTTGAATAAATATCGAGGGGACTCGCATAAAAATACGCCACGTTGAACTATTATTGTCTTCTTTTGTGCGCTCACACAAGTCGTGCAAGTGTTGTCTTTCAATTTTTTTTGTACCCGAATAATGCGATGGGATTTTAAAACGTAACTGAAAGTGCCCGTACTTGATCGTGAAGGATTACCTGTACCCCAAAAGTTCCTATGTACACACCTAATGAGTAAGTAATTGCTTCGTGCAAGATTTTATCCAGATATACAGTAGAATAACTCTGAATAAAGGGCGATTAACATTGGAAAGGAATGCTAACACAATGAAATTACGATCAGAAAAGAAAACGTAACTCCATTCTACATATCGCTGGCATAACAGTTTTGATACAAATAGTAAACTTGTATTATCTGTTCTGTTTTGTTGTCTGAATGGCATTGCTCTTTTTAGAATTTGTCTATTTTACGTAACAAATTCATAATTGGAAAATTACTTTTTTAACCCAACAAAGTTAAACAGTTGGCAAGCATGATGTAGATGATGAGATTGGGGTAAATCATGTGGAAAAGATTATATAACTACCTCGGTTCAGTTAAAAAGGCATGTAAATGTTACCTCTTTCTCTTTTGTATCCCACGTGCCTCGACTTCCATGTAAGTTATTTACATACATTTGTACAATTGCCATAACAGAATGCCTGCATCTCTTTTACTGTAAAATTCATACAATATTTTGGCTACAAAAAGATTACAATTACATATTACAATCTAAAAATACAACGACGAAGATCAATGTCATTAGCACCATGTGGAATGACGTTCGCCTAAGTGCGGCCCAACAACCAACGTGAGAGCGATTCTGTTTCTGATCAATTTTCAATTCTTTAGGGACCCCCCTCCCCATCCCTGGCATTTTATTAAGTAAAGTTGTCTCCGATCAACGATAATCCCGGGGCAACGTCAATATTGCTCGCCCTCTATTTTCCTCACGTCGTAAATGTTCGCTTTTAATGTAACACTTTCTGATAAGCAAGTACAGAATCAATTCTATTTTGTCCTTACAATAATTTCGCAAATTAAATATCATTCGGTAAGAAGTCGCCAAGTCCAGTAGTAAATGTTTACATTCAACGATTGCCGGCACTCGCTAACAACAAATGGTTAGGCGTTAGATCGCGAACCCCTATGACATATTACAGGCTATAATATAGTATTTTTAGAGAAAATAAGTTTTATTTTTTTATTTTATATTGGGATCAAAGAAGCGAAGAGACGAGATGACGATCTGCTTGTTTAATTCAAATTGACGTTGAGTGAAGACGTATTTAGCTAAGTGTTTAATTTTAAAAGCAAATTCAAGTGTTGTAGTGTATAGATTTTACTTCAGTTACAAGTTAATTCAAGTTTGATTATTCAAAAGAACGCAGGATTTTTCTTAAATGACGAATTACCAGAAAGCGCACGGTTAACGCAAAATTTTGAGGTTGCTTTATATTCGTTCAATTTTCAATTTCGTTCAATCTACAATTTTTTGAAGCTGCCGAAAGAGTGTCTAAACGGCACCTCTGGAATACCGACCGTAAAAATTAATTTTCTAATTTAGAAAACAAATGTGGTATTTATAACATTGCAATATGTGAACAGCATATTAAAGTTCATCTCGTCATTAACGAATGTTAATTTTTTACTAAAGTAGATGAATCATTCATTGTCTAGGATGAGTCATTGTAAAATGTGCTTGTGTTGATATAAAGAAGGACGAGGTGCAAATAATTTATTAAACAATGTACACTTGGCTCGTTCGATCTTGCTAGTCACGTGATATTTTTTTGATACAGGTAAAGAATTCAAATGAGCATATGGCTGCCTTTAACACAATTTACAAAGATAATGTCTAATATTTTCGCTTGCCATATGACGAAATACACTTTATAACTCCAAGATGTTCGAAGCCATTGTCCTTATCGGCCCAATTTCGTTTTAAGAGGGTGAAACCACCCCTGAAATTTTACTTGATTTTCGGTTTTTTTTAAATAATTCGATAACAGTTGGACCAAATACATCAAAGTTATATATCAAAATAATTGCCTCTTTGAGCTCTATTACATATGTGAAAATAACAGAGTATTTCTATTTAAAAATTTGGTGGTGTCTTCCCCCACCCCTTCACGAATGAACCTATTCAATGTCTATCTAACTTAAAAGACCATATATCGGCCGACAAGAATGTGAACATCCTCACAATACCAAATAAAACCACTGGTGTGATACAACCCCTAGACGTCTATAGATTTCGTGTTTGGAAAAATTTTGTTAGGAAATTATCTGATATTATACTCTTATACAACTACGATATTAATTTGTATACGCGTAACAACATTATTAAATTACAGTCTTTAGTGCACAACCAATTGTCTTTTTCATATCTATCTAAAAACATCAAAATTTATGTTACATTCCTTCACAGTCTCTAAAGACGACATATTAAATATAATTTTCCTCATTTTTTTAATAACTGTTTTACAAAAAGTAAAGTGGCATTTGAATAGGTTCATTCGTGAAGGGGTGGGGGAAGACACCACCAAATTTTTAAATAGAAATACTATACTATTTTCACATATGTATTTGTTATTTTGATATATAACTTTGATGTATTTGGTCCAACCGTTATTGAATTATTTTCAAAAAACCGAAAATCAAATAAAATTTCAGGGGTGGTTTCACTCTCTTAAAACGAAATTGGGCCGGTAAGGAAAATGGCTTCGAACATCTTGGGCTGAGAACTACTTGTCCGTTCAAACAACTGTTCTTATGAGAATAATTACATCTGCAGGAAATTTTAAGTTACTGAATATTTTTGCTTATTATATTACATTATATCCCAAGTTTGTGTTAAAAATCTTAGAGAGAACCTTTCATGGTTATTATGTATAATGCATCATATCATAGTGTTGTGATCAATGAAGTACCTAGTACCTTTTTAGAGAAAATGGATTCTGTTGTATCACTCAATTTACTACTCTTCTTCACTTCTATTGTTATGTCCACCATTTATTACAGCTGTTATCCGGATCCGTATAATTTACTATCCAAATATCCGGATCTTGGTGTTATCCGGATCCATTATCTGAAACCTCAGATCCGGATCCGGTATCCGAAACCTCGGATTCGGATCCATTGTCCGAAACCTTGGATCCAGATCCGCTATCTGATACCTTTTCCGAGCAAATACCTGCAACAGGTGGAGTAATTATCAAACAATATAGCTGTAATAATCACCAGTTTTATTAAGCAAAGTAACTTTGAATTGTGAGCATGGAAACCCAGTATTATGCTGAATCTATGTCTACGTCCACTGTGTCCCCGAAGGTCAGACAGTCAATCAACATTATTACGTCGAGGTACTAACTACCCTTCGTGAACGAGTGAGAAAACAAAGACCCGATTTGTGGAGGAGCACATCCTGGATGCTCCACCAAGACAATGCGCCAGCCCATTCCGCCTTGTCTGTGAAGGCGTTCTTTGCGAAATCCGGCATCACCGTGTTGGACCACCCACCGTACTCGCCCGACCTGGCCCCCTGTGACTTTTTTTTATTTCCTAAGATAAAATCGGAGCTGAAGGGGATAAGATTTGATAGTGTGGAAGCGGTGAAAGCGAAAGCGATGGAGGTTCTCAACAAGCTGACAGAAACGGACTTCCAGCACTGCATTCGACAGTGGAAAATTCGTATGGAACGTTGTAGGGATCGGCAAGGAGAGTACATTGAAGGGGATAAACTTTGTAATGTAATTGGTGATCAATAAAATGTTTTGTAGCACCAGTCCGGTTATTTAATTGAAACACCTCGTACATAGATTCGATAATAAAATATCAAAGTCGGAAGTGCACACATTCAATTAAAACGGAACTGGAGTGCAATGATTCAAAAAAGGCAAAATATTCAACTTCGGAATAGAAGGCTTGTTCAACTAAAATCCTTTTTATATTAATGTTAGAGGTACTCGAACACGAATATTTAATATTCTCAGGGAGAACATTGTAAAGCTTTATACCTTGATAGAAAAAAATTTCGGGAACTAAATAAACGCGCATATTTTTATTTCTAATACTATAGTTATGAAAGGATGTATTAGTTTCGTAATTATGAACGTTGGTTTTAATATACAAAGGGCAATCGAAAATGTACTGCAAAGAAGAGATTAAAATTTTAAAGTTTCTAAAAATTTCGCGACAATCAGAGCGATAAGGCAAATTGCCTAAAATTCGAATTGCCTTTCTTCGCAGACCAAAGGCCCTGTGCCGCAACGAACTGTGTCCCCATAATAATATTCCAAGCGACATTACTGTGTGAAACAATGAGAAATATGCAGACTTTATAACATTTTTAGATACCACACAAGATAAGTTTCTCAAAAGGAAACTAGTCTTTACGAGTTTGCTTGTCGTATAATCCACATGTTGTTCCCATTTTAATTTGGGAACAAGCAAAAAACCCAAGTATTTAACAATCTCCGGGTTATTAACATTAGAAATGTCTCTCAAAGAAAACACCATTGTTGTGGTCTTATCTTCATTGAGGGATAATTGGTTTGCTGCAAACCACTCATACGCACAATTACAGGCTGAAGATGCTTTAACTAAGATGTCACTACAATCCTCAGACTTTACCAACAAGGTAGTACCACCTGCAAATAGGATACTTTTATCAGCGAACATGTTCTGAGAAAAATCGTTAATATATATTAAAAATAGTACGGGCCCCAATATAGATCCCTGCGGGACACCAAACTGAACTGGAAGCTCAGAAGTCGTTACGCCATCTATATAAACCACCTGATATCTATTCGTGAGATATGTGATAGTTCATAGTTCAAGGATAGTTGGTCAAAATTATAATATTTTAATTTACTCAGCAGCTCAACTCATTACTAATATAATTTTATTCCTAGAACTAGCCTATAAATCTGTGCAAAGTAAGCTTTCCTTTAACAAATCAATTTGCCATACGCAACTTTTTCAGATTAACTAATTATAAACAATAAAGCGGGAAAGGTTGAAGAGTGCCAACAAAATAAACATTCTTCCATTCGTTCATATGGCGGCTGTTTCCTGAGAGGAAAGTATCACATTTCATACTGCAACTGCAATACTTTCAGGTAATTTATCACACATACATATCATCAATTGTTCATGCAAGAAATTGCCTGCATATTACTCAACCTTTTCGTAAGTGCAAACGCATAAAGCTAGTTAATTGCAACTTGCGTTGATGCAGACACGCTGCAGTACTTAATTGACAATTACCCGTTTAAAAGCTATAACAAGCGTACCTCGCAAAAATACGCTTTTATTGTTGTTTAAAGCGCTTAACGTTTAGTAACGAACACGTTTATGAGCAGCGATTTCTCATCGCACTGTAAACGTCAATCAGCAAACGCGTAATACGATTCAATTAATGGGAAGGGGGAACACGGCTAGGTGTAATAGCTAGCTTGTCCGCATATACTACAAGCGTAATTGTTAATGAAATATTACTATTGATTTATTTCTTCACGAAGAGATGTGCCAGTTGCATGCTAAACATTATAATAGTATTAAGGCAGTCTAGTAATTGCTTTTGGAAAGGAGTTGAAACAGTGTGCTCAGCAAATCCTTATACCTCACGGGAAATAAATAGAATATATTGAACACTGATATATCCCAAAGAACTTGGAGTAATTGTTAAAGTATTTGGTTACAGTCACAAATGGAGCTAACATAAAAGCAGAAGATTTACAATCAGCCGTCCAAGAGTAATTTTCACTTAGCGTAAATTCAATCTCCATGTAACTGACTCCGTACCTCTAATCTAGATCACCTGGATATCGTGTCTTGTACATTTGAGAGTATTATTGTGCTAGGAACGTGCACTGTGCATGAAAAATTCTATAGCATCAAAGAGCAGCGTAGCTTTCACTTTTCTTCGTTGTTATTTGACTATTATTATTAATTATATTTAAGGAAGGTAGTAATAATGGTCTAATCTCACAAAGCTCTATTTAATACGAAAATGCGACCGGTTTCGAGCGTACGCTGATCTTCAGGCCGAAATTATATATAGGTAGTAAAAGATATGACCGTTTTTTACTGACCTGAAGGGGAGCGTATGCTCGAAACCGGTCGCATTTTTGTATTAAATAGAGTTTTGTGAGAATATATCATTATTACTACCTTCCTTAATTATGAATTGCTCACACAGAACCACCATGGATTTTTCTTTAATTATATTATTATTATATACCAATTTACTTAATTGATCGTTCATAGTTCGAGCCAATTTGGATTCTTAATTGTGGTGCTTTGGCGTATGCTGATGACCTTAAAATTTACAGGAAGTTTACTTCCCCATCAGGTTGCTTGCTTCTACAAAGCAGGCTTGACATATAGCCAAATGGTGTATGCAAAACAAGGTTGATTTGAATCTAAGTAAGTGTGCTATGGTAACATATTCTAAATGCACAAATCTTCCTACCTCTCAATATGATATTCACCGTACTCTGTAACGAACCGTTGACCATCCGCCAGAATTTAAAGATTCTTGAGCTAAAAAAGAAGATAAAATGCATAGTAATTTTACCTTAATTCTTTATTATAAAAGTTAAACAAACATTTTAAAATAATTTTTATTTAACTTTTATTTTGGTCACTTACTCTTTGATGCCTATGGAACAATAGCGTATATGAACCTGTGTAACGTTTTATTTTGAAATGGTTTTTAGTTCCATACGTCATGTGCAAGAAATGATACGTCAGACAAATTTTAGGTATACAGGAGTTTTCTCCTGTCCTTTCCCGTACATTCCCTCTTGCATCGTTGACGGCTAGGGCTCTCTTGGGCAAAATTAGACCGAACCGACATCCCAGACGGCTAGGGCTGTTCTTGGTGGATATTCTGCACTCACATCGTTGACGGCTACGTCTGTCCTAGGCGGGCTTTCCTGACCCACTCACAGCGCTGATGGCTAGTCTTGTACTTAATCTTAAAGGGCCGTCCTCTGTGAGTACCCCGACACTCCGCACAAGAACATATTGTTTTATTCATTTCCGCTCCTTTTTCTATATAGATTTTTCGCGACAAATATTTACATTTATGCTTCTTGCACGTAACTACATTCCTGGATTTATTTTTTTTTATTTCGTATAGTTTATTTGATTTTGTTTTTGGATCTTTTTTTTGTTATTTTGTAAATAAAACTAACCATTATTACTTACCTGTTTTATTTCAAAACAATCGCTACCCCAAGGTAGGTCGTTAATGAACGTTGTGCTCACGATCTTCGTAATTCACCAAGTTCATAAACAATAAAATTAATTTTTACCCACAAGGTAATTTTTGTTTAACCTCAACATTTGACAATTTGTTTTCCGCAAATCAAGTTAAAAATACGTGCCACCACCTAGTAGCGAGAAGCGTAACAAGGTAAGTACAAGCTTAGCCGTTAAAGTAGAAATTTGTCATTTTGACAACTGGAATATTTACAAGAAATAAACGAAGCAATTAAGAGTTCATTTTTTTTTATTTGCAAATATAGGAGGAATAGTTTCCTTTTTAACTATGTTCGAAGAGGTCGTTAAATGGTATTACGTTAGAGGCAGTAGGTATTGCAAATGACCGCTATTTTAACATCCATTCTAATAATATTTTTCGAATCCATCATTTCTCCTTTTAACACTAGAACGGCCAGGTTATGGCCGTCGTAATTTAAATCATTCGCAGTAATGCCACCAAATTGACAGGTCTGGCTGTTCTAATGTTACATTGAGGACGACTTCTTTGCTTCATATACGGCAATATTACAGTAAGTATTTAGTTGGAAATAATAAACGATTAAAGTCTATCATTGGATAAAAGTCAAATAAGATGTATTACGTATTTCTTAAAATTTGTGTCGAACTCATATCTCAACCACATATGATAAGCGACTGACTTGCAAGTGTGTAGGGTTGTCTAAGGAAACTGAAAAGTAAAGAGCGCATTCGTAGCACAAGCTGCAACGTTATTCATTACCTGTATGGGACTAGCGCTTATAAATGAATCCTTAGCAACACTATATATAAATGCAACGTAATCTTTATATTTTTATAACAGACAAACATTTCTACATTTGAAAAAAATTAAGGGGGTGTGGGGTTATCCCTGCAAAGTGCTAGTACCTAGGTGAAAATTACTGACGCTATCATCTAATAAAAGAGTTAAAAAGTTGTTCAAAAGTATTTTTTAATACTTCCCATAGTTTCATAGATATCAACGCAAATAGCGAGGAGTTGCGTCGCGTTTAGGGTGCCCTACACTCCCTTAAGCTTGGGCACCTAAAGGAATTACCACTGTTCTTCCACTAAATTGGTCTATGAATCCACAAAGTTTTATTTAAATCGGTGAGTATCACTTACCGGTGTTCCCTTGTTCGTTGTTATCATTTCCAACATCGCCCACTTGTCAACAGTGCTAGGCAAATTTTTGATGATTGATACGTGGTATGTTGGCTTATGCTGCAAATAATAATGCAACATTTGAATACTAATGCTGCAGGTCAAATACACAATTAAGACCACACGATGTATACTAAAGTTTTCATTCGCGTAGAAGAATTTATTTGCAAATCCAGAGAAACGATAAGCTTTACACTGATAATAACTCATTAGACTAACGCATCTCGCGCATTGCATGCATTCCATTCTGAAAACTCAACACGATCATTAATCAAAGCTTGAAGGAAATAAGAAAAGGGCAAAAATACGTCAGCAAGTGCCTTTAAAGTATGCGGCACCTTAACATTAATCCATAGAACTTTATATACATATTAATAAAGAAAAAGAATCAAAGAAAGCTCAACAAGACAAACAGTGTCTCATAACTACGAGTAAAAGATGCAATAAATTTCAAGTAATTTATTTATACACGTGGACTTTTATAATCTTACATTTTCACCTAAGCCGCGAGATGTTCCAAACAGAACATAACAATAAGAAAAGAAGGACGACTACGAAAACTGTGTATAGCATTGCGGTTTACCTGCGAGAAAGAGAGAGGCAACGGACTTTGATAGATAACCACCAGCGGAGACAATAAAAAACTATCTTTGTCCGTTGCAGTTATGTTAATTCCCTCGTGCGATAATTCATATACGAACTGAAGTCGTTGGCTTATTCGGACTTCTTACTGTTTTATAACGTGCGATGAGTAGGCCTTTATAAATCTGCGGGTACATTTGCTGTTTTCTTTTCGTTGTCTCTTATTAACAATTTTGAGTGAAAAGGATCTTTTAAACATATGTCAGCAGCAATTCTGACATATTATTAACACATTGACATACGTATTTGCAAACAATTAACAAGGTGTTGAAGTAATGATACTGAAATTTCCTTTCTTATGTTAACTCAACGGTACCTTAGACCGCAATCCTGGTATTTTTTTACGCAGTGGTAGATATTGAGGCGTTACCAAAATACTTGAACAGTTGCGATTGTTAAAGTACAGTTATTATCTTGCTTCCAAATAGATTTCATACAGAGTCCGCCAGTTAAGAGGGAAATTTTGAAAGGCCCAGTAATTCATTTTCTGTTCAAGCGAGGGCATTGAACTTTTAGATTATTAATTGAAACGTAATGCCATCACGTTTCAATTAATTAATTAACCTATGGCGGTTTAAGCCAGTAGTTGGGGCTAATGTCGCGTCAGAATTTGTAGCAATACGATTTGTTCAGTTCTGTAGAGGCGTTTGCAGTAATTTACTCGACAAAAATGTACAAATGAGGATATTTAATTAGATTTCCTCATGCGTACATGTAAACATCTACTTTTAGATTATTGTTTGACATTTAATGCCATTTAGTAGTCATAGAAGAATAGTCCGGTGCACAGCGTGGTTTTTGCCGCAAAATCATTTTACAAAAATTGGCGACTTTGCCACTACTGTACAAAGATCGTTATAATACGCAAATCATTTTAATATTCAAAGGCATGGAAAACTGCCGTCGCCTCATGCTATGACATAATGGGAAAAATGAAGAAACTGGTTCCACATTACACGCTAAGTTTAAGGGAGCAGAAAGGTAAGAACACAAGAAAATATCGACGTGTTGGAGTTTACCGATAGTTCAAAACCTTCGGCAACTAAACATACAGTTAAACACATTGTTACGACGAATTTTGCAAGACATTTTTTCACTTATTTTCTTATTCGAAAAAGCTGATATTTAAAATATGGTTAGGAATAGCAATATAGTTGTGTTGTCAAACAAACTTTAAAATTGAACTAGGAATTCAAAAATGTGATAATATATAGGGTGTTCCATTTAGAATAACAAAGTTGACAGTTACTTCCGGAATAACTGGAAGAGTTGAACTGTTATCCTTCGGAAAATTATCTGATATGGTTTCGTTTTTCCTTTTTTCTAATTAACGATATCCTGTTTGCTTCATCCCATAATTTAAAACAGGAATTCTTGTTATTAATGCGTACCACTTCCGTTTGAATTTCTTCCGATTTGTGGACACTAACTGGGTATAAGGCAGTACGTATGTGGGTGTATGTGTGCGTATTAAGTTACTTTGGACTTTCACAAATTGTTTTGCTATTCAAACTCCTTAAGAGAAATTCAATTATCTCTCCTACTAAATCTGGAAAATAGCGGAATAATCTATTCTTCATTTTTAAACTAGCTCGTTAGCTTATTCTTAAGTTGCTCTTCCAAACGAGACCTTAGTGCAAATTAATTTTGATATAATGGTATGGTTGTTGCCTTTTCTATGGTCCCAATACTTCAAAGTACTTTTGTGGAGCATGTGGCAGAGTTCAGAGTGGCAATATAATTAAATGTTTATTTATACCAATTTGGGTTTAACTTTGATCTTCATTATGTCAACTCTTTGATATTATTTCCTACAAACAGCCAGTACAAAACAATGCAAAATAAACGAATTCTCTATCTTTTTGAAAGCAAAGGGACCACCGGCCGTGTACAAATGTAAATACACGCTTGTAACACACACGTACAAGGAAAAGACGAAAAAGAAGAAAAGGCGGTATAAGAAAGAAGAAAAGCCGCCCGTATTGTTTCCAATATTATAAACCCTTAAATCTCGGAGACACACAAGTGCTCGGCTTCGTCTGGTTTGCTCGCATACATGCATGCATATATATATCGGATAGCAGATTTATTTCGCGAGTAATACTGACACGGTGCAGTCACACACGTGACACCTAAATGGACGAAGGATAAAGGCCGCCACGACAGTGGAACAGGAGAACAGTTTAGAAAAGTAAAGAAGATGGAAGAAGCTGAGTCGACTAATTAATCAAGACCGTGACAAGCATTGTGCTCTCGTAGTATCTCTGCGTTCACATCTGCTCTCTCGGTCGATTCACATGCAAACCGCTATTGTTATTTTTATCTGGGGGGATCCCTGCGCGCTTATGCGCTACGTGTGCTCCCCTCTGCCCGAGGCCGTGCTTCCTTTCGCGAAATGGGACGTGCAATAGAATTTAACGACTCGATCCACTTCTTTTTCTTTGTTCCTGCTACGAATAAAGATGCTCCGACCACCATAGACGTTATATATTTGGATAGATCGCCTATATTACTTCTGTGCGAATGAATTTTTGTTGATGAATGGTTGCAACAAATAATTACACACTTCAAGCATAAAGCAAACATATTGTAGTGATTTTACTGTGTTCAGATTTTAGTTTTGAAGTAGTTTCCCATTAATTGAGTTCACTATTGTATCTTTATTTGGTTACTTTATTGAAGTCAAAGCATTGTTGGTAGCTCGCCCCTCGAAACTTCTCTAACTCATTTTTATATCTCTATCTTCCACTGAATTTTCACAAAATCAGAGTTACAGGACGGTGTATTTAAGGGAAATATTCATACTGTATGCTATTAGTAACAAAACGGCATAACACCAAGAGATACGAAAAATCTTTTAAGGCTTAAAAGGCTCCCATGTAACTATGTAATAATAATGGTTTTTTTCCGTGAGAGCTTAAAGGTAAACAGTTACCTCCGATGTAACAATGTATCAGCGTTCTTCTATGACGTCATATTAGCTTAAGCGGTAAGGGAAACGTTCCTTGCATTTCTTTTTTAAGGTTTGAAGAGCTTCCGGTTTAAATAGGGTGCCAGTCGTCAACTGACCCCTTCTTCGCATCCCATTCGATTTTATTTTGGAAAAACGAAGTTTCAAAGCAAAAACCAAACACGTAACCGAGCACCGTTTTCGTGAAAAATCTATTTTTGGTTGATATTTAATCGACTAATTATTATTACTTGAAATTGTACATGTATTTGGACGAAACTAAGGTTGAAATGGTACAATAATTGCAATTTTATTTGAAATTTTGTTCAATTTCACGAGGAAATTTACAGTCGTGCTATTTAACCAGGGTCTTTAATTTCCTATTATGTGGTGTTTTACCTAATCTATCATTACTTTACCCACAATCATTTTTAAGTAGGGTATTTGTAGAACAAGTTATTATAATTGTTGCAATACGATCACTTCTGTGAATATGACATTTACATATATCAGTATCCAAATGACTACGTTCGGTGATATAATTTAAAATATATTGTATTAACACAGAACGTTTATTACACACAGTTAAAAACATCCCTTCGTGTTCAAAAATAATTTTGTTAAATATAACGTAAGAATATAAAACTATTTGAACAATAAAATCTTCACGTTTTTTGTCAAATAGAACGGACAGTTAGCGAAATGAGTTGGAATAGCATTTTTTAAGGCCTAGGACTTTTTAAACGTAGTTATAGCTTCACCGGTCCTTGAATCTGTACCTGTTGAAAAATAAGTAATATCTTCTTTTACAAAGTGTAACTCACAAACAAAACATATAAAACAGCCGACGCCACAATTTTTAGGTTATCCCGTTTTTATCGCCTCAGAAAAGGTTTTATCGCTTATACAGCACTAGAAAAACATTACAGGTATCACCAACAAGGTACGGAAATATCATTATATAGCATTTTGTTAAATAAAACCAATATAATTTGCATAAACAAATTCAAAACCTAAAAACGGTCTGAATGTGTAAACACGTTTATGGCTGATCAACGATCTACTACAAAATACGTCGCACTCTGCTGACGTCAAAGCTATTTGGTGGTAACGGATAAACCCATTGCTATTTAAAATGTTGAATGCTACATTTTACTTATGATAGTCCATAAGTATTTATGTTATACTTTGGGCAAGTTTTTTGTAGTAACATTAGAAAGGATAGGTCCTCCTAACACCCTGTTAGTAGACAGTTGAACATCAAATGCTACTAGCGCTTCGTACATAATTTCTAATTGTCTTCTTCAAGCTTCTTTAAGCTTCTTTGTACTCTTGTTCCTATAAACATATAGAAAACTTATTCCTAATTGATGAACTCATATACGTGTTTACAAAATCACACCTAATATTGAAAAATCTGTTAAAAATTTAAAATACCTTGTTGTTTAAGAAAGTGTAAACTGCACATACAAAAGAATTAAGATTACTAATACTATTTCAATCATAAGGTAAGGTCATCTGGGGAGAGATATAAGATTATCGCAAGGATACTTGAAATTTCGCTGAATCTTTTTTCGAATTTTGTAATATGTCGTTTTTAGTGACGAATGCTTACCGTTAAGGTAGCTGGTAAAATGGACAACCAAACATCACCACAAACCACACCTTGCGAAACCCAGAAAAAGATTCTACCTTAATTATGCAGCGGATTTGAATAATGTTTTGTATAAAGAAGTAAAACTCTAATATAAAAATAGTACAAGGAATTTATTGCATTAAATAGCTTTGAATTCAATATTTGAGGTTGAGTATATTGATATTCTTCAACCAGGACTAAGAGGTAGTCGTCATAAATTCTCGGCCTGATATGGAAAAAGTAATAATTATTTTTCAATATAATCTCGCCTGACTTCAATACATTTATTACAACGATCAATTAATAATTCTATACCCTTGTAAAAATAATATAAAGTTTTTCCCTAAAAATGTTGTGTTACAGTTGCTTGCAACTCACTATCGTCCTTAAAACGACGACCCCGAAGGTTTTTCTTTAAATGAGAAAATAATAATCACTTGGAGCCAAGTCCGGACTATACGGTGGATGTTCCAATTCTTGAAAGCCACATTCGCGGATGGCTGCTTATGAAATGGCGGCAGTATGGACGGGTGCATTTTCGTGCAATAATCGAACACCTTTTGTCAATTTTCTTCGACGCTTTGCACGAATATTGTCCCCTAATTTATGCAGCAAAGACGCATTATTGTTGACAGCTAATACCATTTCTTCAATAATTTGAATACTTTGAGGCATCATCAGTTCAATTGGCCGACATCATCATTTTCTAAGGATTCTTGCCCCAAACGGAAACATTTTGTCCACTTTTTTCCAGTGGAATACGAAGGAGATAGATCACCATAAACGCCGTCTAAATGTTGTTTAATGAGATTAGGCATATGTCCTTCTTTTGTTAAAAATTTTATAATGACCG
Organism: Dynastes maya; assembly: GCA_029619315.2. NCBI lineage: Eukaryota > Metazoa > Arthropoda > Insecta > Coleoptera > Scarabaeidae > Dynastes > Dynastes maya. The sequence goes on from JAROYE020000002.1 coordinate 57,848,430, forward strand.
CGCAATTTTCGTTACCTGAAATATTTGCATGCACTAGTCACGTTGTCTGGCTGGCTACTAGAAACTACTACTCTTCGAGCCGTAATATATATAGTGTAGGCCTCGCATATGTGCATCTATGACTCAACGGAGTTTGAACACGTTCGAACCTATATAAGCCTGTCAGGCCGAGAATTTATGACGCCTACTACGTACATTATTATGTGTGTAAATAGTATTTAATATAATTAATTGAATATTTGTTATCAATACTTAATTTGGGAGGGTTGCTTTATAATCTTGATACTTTCTAAAGTAAAAGATAATGCATCGAATAAAAGATTAGTCAGTAGCAAATGGAGTCACTACCACAGTAGATCTAAACTGCTGGGAACGTTAAAACTTGCCATCTGTTCGCTAGCGAATTTAAAATTCTCCTCCTTTTTTGCATCAACTTTCAAGTCTTAAAAAACATAATCCATTGTTCGCTGCAAAAATCGGACCATGACGATTACAATTGAAATGTAGGGGATTCTCGGTTTCATATCTTATTCTTTTCGTGAATTTAGGGTTCGCGGACAAACTAATCACATCACACGTGACATCTTCACATTGTTTAGCAGCTGGTGTCTCTACAATACCTGAGTGAGAAGCTGCTCCTCTCTGGTCAAACCTGATATGTGCAAAATTGCTGTTCGACTACTTGTATTCTTCATGTACTAATATTACATAAGACAGCGCAATGTACGAGGGTGAATCAAATATAAACTGGAATGCTTTTCGTACCGATAGTGAGGTGAACAGAGAGGGACGTGGCTTCTGAGGTTTATCGATGGGGATGTCTCAAGGACATTCCATAGCTAGTGACCGCCACATTACCACCTAGTCAGTAACTATCGCAATGTCTGATCGAGAAGTACCGTCGTCCGTTGCGCAACGGATTATAGTTAAATTTCTTACAAAGAAGGCATAAAACCATCAGAAATATTGAGGAGACTTGAGGCACAGTTCGGGGATAAGACACTTAAAAAGACACAAGTGTATTCATGGCACAAACAATTTGTAGAAGGGCGAGAAACCGTAGAAAATGAAGGTCACCAACGTCATCCAAGGACCAGCGTGACAGCGGAGAACATTCATGCTGTTGGCCGACTTCTCGAGGACGATCGACGATTAACAGTAGCCGAAATTGCTTCTGGGGTGGGAATCAGCTTTGGCAGTGCTCACGTAATCATTACTGACGACCTTGGGTTTCGGAACGTGTTAATCAAAAACGGAATCGTATGTGCCAACGGCATTTGAACCGCTATGCGGCTGAAGGGGAAGGTTTTTTGCACCGGATAGTGACTTGCGACGAAACTTGGGTGCACTATTACACCCCGGAATCGAAACAAGCAAGTGTGGAATGGCGAACGAATCTGCACCTGTCAAAGCCAAAACTCGGCTCTCAGCTGGAAAGGTTTTGGCGACCGTATTTTTCTACTCTAAAGGAATCTTACATATTGATTTTTTTCACGACCGTCGAACTGTAAGTGCCACGTACTACTGCCAACTTTTAGACTAGACAAAAAATGCATATCGTCGGAAAAGACGCAGCATTCCCATAAGAGACGTTATCCTGCTGCAAGACAATTCCCGGTCCCATACAGCTGCCTTAAGGCGGCAAAAAATTGTAATGGACTACACTAGAACTCTCTCCCTACAGTCCGGACTTATCGCCCTGCGATTACCACCTGTTTGGACCGCTGAAAGAAGCTCTTGGAGGATAACGTTTTGATGACGGCGTTTCAGTTGAAGTTTTCCTGCGCAATTGGCTTATGGCGCAATCTTCTTCGTTTTACGATAATGGGATAAAAAGATTACCCATCCGTTGGGAAAAATATGTCACGAAATCAGGAGATTATGTAGAAAAATAATTTTAAGTCTTTGTGTTTTTATCATGTCCCAATATATCTTAAAAAAATAATTCCGGTTTATATTTGATTCACCCTCGTAGTAGAAGAAAAAACTACAGTTTGAAAATATTTAACCAAAAACAACTGATGCTTCTAGGATAAACTTTCTTTACACATATATTTGTTATGGTTGATACATTAGAAGTTCGTGTCTAACAGTTATCCAAGTGGTCGTACACAGGTGGATAGTAGTAAGTCGTTATAAAATATTTTCCTCGAGCTACAATTAAGAAGGTTAGATTTAATTAATGACAAATGTGAATTAACATGTATGTATTTCGAATGCCGCTTGGAAATTATAAATTCCAAGAACGAAAACGAAATGTAATAGACGTAATGGAGTACAGTAGACGTAGAACAAACAGAATTCGCGTGAGTGAAAAACATCTCAGGGCTATGTAATTAAACTTTCTTATTCATAACTGTATGCAATACATATGCTGTACATCAAACTACTTCCTCTACACGGACACACATACAGAGTTTACATGGTTGTAATTACTGAAAATATACATTTAATAGGTTCAATGAAAATTTTCGTTGATTAATGAAGCTTTGTTACGTCATTGTCATCTGTTACACAATCTTAGGTAGCATACTAGCTTCAGATCCATTTCAACCTGCCAAGTTAACGATGTTGTTCGGGTACAACCGAATGATTTTGTGTTTTATATTTAGTGCATATACAGTATACACATATAGTGACACATTTGAAACGGAAGCGCCGCTATAAAACCTTACACTAAAATAATATATATTCTTTTGAATATATAGTGAATCGGAAAGTCTATTTCCACACAAAATTTCAAAAATTTATTTCAATTTTCAAGGGATATTATAATTATTTTGTAAGCTGGAAGAACGCAAAATTCTATTAGCGATCCTCTAATTAAAAATCTGACTCTGGCACTGAATTCAGAAGGTCCTTAAAATGGTTTCAACCAAAATTTCACTCAAATACGTTTATTAATGAAAACCTGTAAACCTTACATAGTGATCATAGTGTTTTCTTCTTTCTTATACAGACATAAGAAATCGGTTGTCTAATCAACAAAAACTTTTTGGTTGAAATTTTTTGATTGTACGACCAATGAAGTTGGTCAATTTAACAATTTAATTGTAACCAAAACGATGTTAATAGAGCTCCTAGTGGTATTGATGGTATCAAAATCAACAAACCAACTCCCGAGCAGTTCAGAACTGCTCAAGAGTTGGTTTGGGAGTCGTAGCTGGTTTTTGTCGTTGCTTTTTAGACGGCAGGCGTATATCTCTTGGCGTTAGATGGCACCAGAAATATATTTTGCTCGTTGTTTCGAAGGGTAGTGATATAAGCCGAGAGGCAAATAGCGGGTGAGGTAGGCAAGTACTCGGAACAATGCTGATGACGCCGAGTAGGCAGAAACATGTCTGTTGGCTGGTATTTTCTCTCCTCACATTACTTTTGCCGTACGTGATTCTATCAGTACCATGAGGAGCTATATTAGCATTATTTTGGTTACTGTTTCTAGGCATTTTTTTATGAATTTAAGTGTACTTACGGCTATCTACATAAATTTACTTTTTATTTTTTTAACACGAAATCGCGCGCTGGGTACCTGCGCATGACGTGTATCTCTTGGCACTAAATGGTGCCTGGCTCATTGTTTTGAAGGATAGTGATATAAGCCGAGAAGCAAATAGCGGTGTTAGGTAGAGGAAATGCTCGGAGCAACGCCGAGTAGCTAGTGTTTTTTCTTTTCTCAGATTGCTTTTGCCCTGAGTGATTCTATCGTTATCATAAGGAGCTGTATTAGCATTATTTTGTTTATTGTTTCTAGGCATTTTTTGATGAATTTAAGTGTAGTTACGGCTACCTACATAAATTTATTATTTTTTTTTAGGACAATAGTGCTTTTTGTTGATTGAACAAACGGCATGCTTTGGGAAGGTGTTGTACTTTGACAGTTAAACTACATTTAGTTCCATTTTATAACGAGGCGAAACAGTGTTGATCACCTCTTCGCTTCAATTACCCCCAATTTGATTTTTTTTTATCTTGCACATGTAAACAAGAAGTATTTTTGTTAAAAAGGGTAGTCTAGTATATAACTTTTACTCTTAGAAACGAAATTTACTAACGGAAACGGAAATTATATTTCTTTATATCAAAATTACGTTATTGTATCGTATTTGGACAGGCATACTGCTAATCATATGCAGTTATGAAATTAGTGTCGTTTTTATGGAAACCATTTTGATTCACTGTACGTAACACTACCGTACCTGCAAATTTGGACAGCGCCACCATAGAAGCGAAAGAAATTTTCAATAGAGTTAAAAGTCAAGAATGATGTTTTATATAATTCAGATAGTAAACTGGGATTCTGAATAAAAAAACAAATGGAGATGTGATAAACAAATTTCGACAAGGAGATATTTTTCAAAACTCTTCGATAAATTATTAAAGTTTCAAACTAATATGAATCTATTTCTATAAAAAACTGAGGAACTTCAATAAGTAATTCCATTTTGACCTTCTGACATCAAAATTATTATCCACGGGGCAAGATTTGAACAAAGAAATATTTGGTTGTGAAACGGGTGCTGATACGAGCCCACAATATCAAGAACCGAAGTACTGTAACCTTGTGAAGACCGTCAGTGTGCAGGTACCAAAATATAATATCTGGCCAAATAATCAAACAATCAACTATTTCTTTTAATTAGAAATTCAAATAAATACATTAAAATTTTAATAGTTGTCGGTTAAGTATTATGACAGGTTCTTTGTCTCAAAATTCATACTCTGTCCAAAAGAAATGTAATTATTCTAAATTCAAAAGAAAAAATTCTCTCTCTTTCGAACATTAAAAATTGTTTCAGTTTCATTCATTTTCGAATAGCAAAAGTAAATAGGTAGATCCCACAAAACGTAGTCATTTATAAAACCCTGAGATAATTAATAATTTTATTTAAAGTATCGTATATCCTTACAATACAACAATATTTAGATATTCCTATAATATTTCCCTATAAATATTTTTGGTATCAGACTGAAGTTGAACATAGTACTGTGTGGCTGTAGAATGATTATGATCCTTGACGCATTTCTACTTACATGCTATTGAAGAGAACCACTGGAAGCCATCAAACAGGAATACAGTGTTGCATTTCTCATTCACGTGTATAGGTTGGTAAATACTGATTTTTAACATAATACAACTAAATTTTGCTCTTAATTTTTATATCTAATACATTTTGGTATCTGAGCCAAATCTGTCTTCTTCTTGTTTACCAGACTCTGACACTTCAACCACTAACTTGAGATACATATTTGTAATGGTGTATCTGCTGAACATACGTATAAGTATACTGCACGTAAATGGTGCCGCGCGTATAGACAAACTGACGTTCACCACACTTATATTCTCCATTTTCCATGGTATTTAGAGACGTGAGCACTACGGTAGATGCTATTATAGAAGATAGAAGGAAATGCATGACTTAAAGAGAGTTTGGGATAAGGCAAATCTACAGATCAACACGTGCCTTATTGCAACACTATATAAGCTTAGAATTTTGTGTTTAAAGTGTTTAAAAGTAACTTATATTCCGGAAATGCAGCTGTCAATCGAGCACGGAGTGTGTTCAGTATGGCCACCCGATAGACATGAAATTCCCTCTGGCGGATATTAGTTCTGTGTCGGAAGCCTCCCTTCCTCTCCGAGCCTCCGATCTTCGGAGTGGGGGTAGTATATAATTTATTTAAGTCTAGCCAACGATAAATGTGGACAAAACCCCCTTCTGTACAATTTCTCCAATTCGTAAATCTTGAACATCAATGAAAACGTTCCCACAGCAAACGACAACGTAAATTCAAGAGCATTTCGAGCATGATTTCGTAAATTAAATATCTATCATAAAGTTATTAAGTAGAACGTCAGTGAAATCTGGTATTGGATAGTTGTCGGCGCTATTCTGTTTCACAGAATAGCGTAGTTTCAGTCGTCTAGTCAAGTCAGTCCATTCATTCTCTCATGCTACTTCTAAAAATAACTTCATTTATCAAAATTCCTCGTTAAATTATATTTGGATAGAAATGATCAAAATTTTCTGTGGATAAAAACAATCGCCATCGCGATTAAAATAAGGGAAAAAAGGGAAGCTTATTAATTCATCACTTCTGGTCAAGCTTTCATCGAGTTAACTCGTATTTTGGCTGCGCTCCCAGTTTAAAGTGTAATATTTAAATCATAGAATAAATTCAAGGTAGAAGGGAAGGTTGGAGGTTAGAATAAGCAAGTTTCCTGTGAATGCAATAAGAAGATAGAGTATATGACATCTTCGTAAAATCAAGGTTAGTTACAATTTTTGGTTTCCATTTTCTCTAGAATCTCATTTGTTGATGTTAAAAATTCGTCTAAAATTGCCGAAAGAGTGTGAAAGAACACTTCCGAATCCCACATTTCAATTAAAAACTTAATTAATTTACGGAAATTCCATTTTTTTTTAACAATTTCCCTGAATTAAAGCATTTCAATACATAATATGCTCTGTGTTGCCGGATACGTGTCACAAGAGGAAAGAATTGTTTATTATGGATTTATGGAAAAAAGTATTGGTGTTATATGTGAATTTTAGAGGAAGCAAAAATATTAAGGAACATATTTTTGCATAAATCCATAATAAGAAAGTTTTCCCGTTCATGTCACCTATCCTGCAATATAGTGTACTACTTGATACCCAAATCATTCACAATAAACAGGTTGTCAAAAAAACATAAAAAGACTTAACTTTTCCATAAAAAGTGACGTTAGACTAGATATTTGTATAGATAAGATGCTTTAACTGAATCGTACATCTCAAACAGTAGTGCTAAACGTATTGTAAAACTATATTTTCGAAAACAACTGTATTTCATTTGTTGGTACCATAAGCTCAAAAATATCCCAACAAATAAAATCCCTATAAGAGGATTTTATCGCGTTTAGAATTGATTTTTCTTTCATTCAAAATCGAACAACTTTTATGTTTGTCTAAAGAAAAACTTTTGTAGTAGCAACCAATACAATATTTGAGGTAATAGTCACTTGAGTTTTATTTTAGCATATCGACCTTACTTAATTAATTAGAAGCATAGATACAATGGAATGATGTTAGGTTTTTCACCCTAACATATACTTAAGGCCTAATAACGAAATTACCTGCTTCTATTAACATTTTCTTTTTGTTGCTTAATACGGCGTGCATGCATCAAATCAAGAAACACTGCATTTTGCTAAAGAAGCAAAACAACTGACCTTCTCTTAGTGTATAGACCTTTTCAGCAGTTTGATGTAGATAATAACTGCGCCCGATTTGCATTTAAGTTAGCTTAGACCAAAGATATTATTCATTTGTTCTATTTTCAGTACTAATCTGCAAATTAGCAGACTTATTCAGTCATCGGTTTCGCATCTTATCTCAAGCTGGTGGTATTTGCATATTTACAGTAATTACAAAAGAAAGGAAAATTGGATTTTAATTAAGGCATAACCCAAGACCACCAACATTTAATTCATTTACCATATTCTGTATAATCAACCATTCCACCCACATTTAAAAGTACCGTGAAAAAGTGTATTTTCATAGAATATTTAATTAGATATATAAATCTAACCCGGAATTAGCATAAAAATCGTAATTTATAACCTTTTGACAGAAACAAACGATATTTATGTTCAAATTCTTCAAACCTTTCCTATTTCTTCACAATGGTAATTAACATTTTTTTTCTGTTCTTACCATATGTAGTGGTTGTATTTATTTAATTATTGCAGTAACTCATCTTAATAGTAAAAGTGATATGAGAGTTGTGGTCACGATATGCTAATCGTACGAGGTGTTGTATATATTACTAACTGTTTTATGTTGGTACATGGTGGATCGTCATATCTGTCATGATATCATAATAAATAGTTATGTACTATAAATGCAAATGTAATAAATTCGAGAAAAACATTGCATTCAAAGTGCAGAAATTCTCGTTACGCCGCTGAACTTGTGTTTGGGAATATATTTGAATTGAATATAGTGTCCGATGTTAACAAGGATTCCTAATCGGCCAACAATATTATGGCCACTGTAAGTACTTAGATAGATATGATATATTAGCAAAATGAATTCAATTAAGTTCTTTGTGCCACAATCAGTTATACAGAGTTAGGCAATTGTGTTGAGGCAGTCGATTTTTGATTGAATTAATATAGCTTCTTGCTCCTGGCCGCATTGCTCTTACATCTCTCAGTTTGCCACTAATCTTCAAAAAACAGCAATTGAAATATTTCCTGGAGCCACCTAGTGCCAGTAGATATAGTCATGCCGTCCTAGATAGTAGCGACGGAACTGGAATACAGATACCATACTTACCCATACAATGATATAACCTTTTACGTACAACGTTTCATAAACATTTCCTAAAGATACCGGTTGATGTACTTTTGTTTCTTTTTATTACTATTTACCACGTGTATTAATTTAACTATAGTTCTTTAAAGAAATATATAATAAATAATTGATCAATTGCGACTCGTTGTGAGTTATTCATAATTGGGGTCAATAAATGTGGTCTATTACTCTCAAAGTTTGTTTAATAATATCTATCAGCGCTACCGGTTTCGAAACAAGCTCATCCTCAGGCAACAAACTTTAAATTTAAAAACAGCAAGAATTATGTCAAAATTTAAGAATGCAGGTACTGTAGACTGGATACATATGAAGTAACAAATTAAAAATAGTAATAAGTTAAAATATTTGTAAACTACCACACACACTTTAAAATACAGACATTGACAATGTCGGTATTTTACTCACAACTTTGTGAGTAATAGACCACTTTTACTGACCCCAAATATAATAAATAATAATAATAAAAAAATGGATAAAGAATCTTAAATATTAACTCATTAATTATTAAACTACATATACTAGTACACTACTATAAAAGTAATCCCTGTTTAACTACATTATTAAAGAAATAATTTTATTATACTGTAACCTATTAAAAAAAAAGCTTTTTCATTAGCTCATTCACTTGCTCTAACTTTAGGTTTGCGTTTTCTGAACACGAAACTGGTCGCCTAATTTCTCAACAGAACTTTGTGAGATCTGTACCATTTTTCCATTCCTACCTTTAATATGAATATTTTCTTAACTTTTTCTGTCCTGGATTTTCTTGGTTTTCTAACCCTAAGAAAATATTTATTTAATTTAAATAAAATTTCAAGAAAATTATTTTCTTATATTATATATTTTTATAGTCTTGAATTTAAAATATTTTCTTGAATGGAAACTGATTTTCGTAAGAAAATCTATTTTCTTGATGCAAGAAACCTTTCCTCTGCGTGTGTTTTGCCAACTCATTGTTTGTCGCTTTTCCACTATAAACGGACCCTGAGGTACATAAACAAAGACCCGTTTACTATTATTTGTTTACTTCATTAACCCTACTTACCTACAGAATGATCTCCAATTATTTCAGTAAGACAAGAAGGTAAGAAAGCTAATAAACTATATGCACTATTTGTAAAAAACAACATAGAAAACAGGAAGCAACATACAGGTAGTAGAAATATTGTAAAAGGTAAGCGAGCAGAAAGCAGATCCTTTACAGACAGAACCATCTTCTCTTCAATACAATCGGTAAATCGATTATAGTGATAACCGATACGAGTCGCCACCACCACCAAGTCCTTACAATTAAAATCTTATTATATGTATATTTGAATTTTGATCAAAAATATTTTGCAAATTGGCCGAAGTATGTTGATTTTGTATTTTGGTGGGAATTACTGTTAATACGGTTATGTATCGAAACACCTACTAAAGCTTGCGGTAATTTTTAGTCGATTATCTGAGAACACCAGTCATCGAACGCCTTTGTAATATATATACCACGCATATCCTGGCATCAGAAGTGATTTAGAATACCGCCCGCATAACAATTGTCTCGGGCCCGGCTGGGCAGACGGCGTGACTTGCACATAGTCTTCAGGGCTAATCGTTCCGACTACCGTTGCAAGACCCGCCAATACACATCCTTTATTCAGTCGAATGACTAGCTGGAATAATCGTAAATCATCGATGCTACGGTAGCGATAAGTCTTGTTGTTAATCTGGTTTGTTATCAGTTCGTTTTTTTCGAGGGTGCATGATGCACAGTTACGTCATCCAATTCAGATCAACCACCCGTATCCCAGGCCGTTTTCGCATTTGCACGTATGAGGATAGCACCGATAGAAGAAGAAGTTAGAGCTTCTCAATTGTTGCAGTATTTCTTACTTCTTTTAGCTCACATATGCAACACACAATATTCTGAAGATGTGTATTATTAGGGAATGAAGTATATAGAACAAGCGATAAGATATTTACCGTATTAACCTACTTTATTTATACTTACTCATAATTTTCATGATACTGTACAAATTTTAGGAATTCTTAAACACCTGCCTACAGAATTAGAATTTGTGCCATTCCTTCCTCTTGTTGCCTTAGTTGACCTGCTATGTTCGCGCAATCGGTAGAATGCCAAATATGAAACCAATTCCGAAGTATGTTTTTGCAATCCGGATGTAGATATGATACATTCTAGAGAAATTGGATCAACTCTCCAAAATCTTGGAAACTTGTAAATATGACAGGCTTATACAGGTTTTAGCGTGTTGAAACCCCGTTGCGTCGTAGTTACATATTTGCGAGGCCTACACTATATATGTTACGGCTCGAAGAGTAGTAGCTTTTAGTAGCCAGCCCGATAACGTGACTAGGGCATGAAAATGCCTTACGTAACGAAAATTGAGTACCGCGCGGTCATTAAATTTCAAAATTTCAAATCAAAGGAAGGGCATTCGCCGCATACATTAGATAACGTTTAGACGGCATTTATGGTGATTTATCTCCTTCATATTCTACTGTAAAAAAAACGGGCAAAATGTTTCCATTTGGGGCAAGAATCCCTTGAAGATAATGAGCGCCCCGGTCGGACAATTGAACTGATAACGCCTCAAAACACTTCAATTATTGAAGAAATGGTATTTGCAGATCGCAGTTTGAAAGTGAAGGAATTGGCAATGATGTCTAACATTTCTGAAACAAGTATTCGCCGAATTCTCCATAACCATTTGGGTATGAACAAGATTAGTACAAGATGGGTACCGTATATTCTTTCTGCTATCCAACGTCGGCTCGAATGTGCACACTCGTTTTTAAATATGCATGGAGACGACCCGAAACCGATTTTGGAGTCCTCTCTCAAAGGGGGCGTCGTTTTAATAACGATAGTGAGTTGCAAGCAGCCGTAGTACAATATTTTGAGAGAAAAACTTTAGATTATTTTTACAAGGGTATAGAATTATTAATTGATCGTTGTAATAAATGTATTGAAGTTAGGAGAGATTATATTGAAAAATAAAAATTGTTATATTTTACCAAGTTTATTTTTTCTATATCAGGCCGAGAATTTATGGCGCCTACCTTGTACAATATTTTAATTAAAGGCGTGTTATAGTAGAAACCCTGACTAACGAATAAGGTACTGAAATGAGGGTCCTCACCAATTTGTTACAAATTTACATCACTTTGTTGGATTTGTATAAAAATAAAATTATATTAAATCGCTTACAGAATTTGCTCACATCAAAGTTTTCGGTAAGCTGTTTTGAATAGGAGCAATGCATCAAACATAGATTCATATTTTTACTATTACTACAGATAATACCTGGAAAACGGTTGAATTCCAAAGCACAGAAGCTTGTGTTTAATGCTCTGGCATATTTTGAGAGAGAAAAAGAAAACAGGGACCCTCTATGACCTTTGAGTGCTGTTTACGAAGTAGGTATTCTAATACACTCATAATTACTAAATTTAGAAAGTGCGTATTATTGCAGAGAGTAAGCGAAGCAGTTGGTGTGATTCGACAGACCGATTGGGCTATTAAGAAAAGGAAGTTCTTTCATCTTCTGGTAAAAAGAGACATCGTACTAAGCCGAAAACAAGGAATCTGCGAAAGGCGACAAAAAGGGAAGTGTAAAATACTATTTTACAACATGTATAGACAAAGTAACAACAGTTATATAATTGGCTTACGTTTTTGTTGTAAAAATATTGTTACAGGATGAACTTAGAGTCAATGCCATTGTTGAATTGTGCAAACAATGCTTAAGCACTTTGTACGAAATTGGCTTTAAATATCGAGTAGAAGACAACAGGTGAGTATTAATCGAGAAACACGACATTGCATTGTTGGGAAGTGTTTTTCTTAAAAAAAATATATCTAATCTCATGTTGAGTTCTGCGAGACTGGTAGTGTTCTTAGACGAAAAGTGGATTTATTCTAAAGGCAATAAAAAGATGATAGGGTTAGAAGTGCTCAAATGCCCGAGGGTTATGATGTCTTTATGATTGCTCATACCGGAAGCGAACAGGGTGTTATTAATTGTACAAACTTGAATGGGTAACAAAGCAACTTATAATGTTCCCTATGTGCTGTGATTAATAAAATCCCAAACACTTTGTCGAAGAAACAAGATATCGCCGATTGGTTATGGAACAATAAACATAGGTTTCTCAAACGAGTCAATTAAAGTATAATTATTAGATATGGTTAAAAAGAATAACTCTGAAAAAAGGTACGGTATTGATGAACTCATAAAAAAGCATGGTCATAAAGTGCTGTGACTTCCATCACACCACTGCGACTTTAGTGCAGTAGAATTGATCTGGGACTCGGCAAAAGGATATTATAATAAAAATATTGGTAGAGACGGTTATGATGAAAATATATTGAGTATGTGAAATGAAGTATTGGAATATTGCACAACACCTGGGACAATTGCGTAAGACTCACAAGCAATTTAATAAGTAGTTGGTATATGAATGAGGAAAGAACGTAATGGAGATGGACATGATAATTTTCAATCCCAACGAATCTTCAAGATCCGTAGAAGAAACAGATGGTTAACCTTTTCGATTTCGCCTTTTATATTAACCTGGTAGTCTAGGGGCTGAGTTGCGATAGTGACTTCCTACATGAAGGAAAGACTGAACGTTAATTTATTGTCGTCTTCTTTTGAAATATTTAGTACTTACTTAAGCTAATAAAATCGTAGTGAACAAAATTGTTTTGGAATAGTTACTTTCCCACCAAAGTTTTGACAATACTCTGCGTAGTGCCCTTGGAGCTGCAAGGTTATTAGAAAAATACAAGCCGAGGAATTTGTTCTTTCTATCCCAAACGTTAAAATGTAATACAAAAAAAAAAAACATTGACATAAACCTCAGAAATGATTGTATTACCAATTAAGCCTAGTGCATGCCACGCAAGGACGCAACTGAAAGACTGATTCTATGACATTTGACATTAACAACAACCGAAGAACTTTGAAAGAATAAAATTGACTTTTCCTAACGTACACAACAACTTCATTACGAAATATATTCAATTTACGATATTTCGGCTATGATACAACTGAATTTATTCTTTAAATTGTTGTAGGAAAATATTTCATTAAATTTGAAGATTTAGGATACGAAGAAAGTGGTCAGAAGACAAGTTATTAATTTGTTCCACCATGATCGACGCTGTAGGGAGATAACTTTTTCTCCTAACAGTCCCGCTCCAGGGAGAGGGAAACACAAGGGTATAAAAGCAGCTGGGGACACTAAGAAAGAGGTCATAGGAACTTTGGTGTTGAACGAGTGGACATAGGCAGCTGGCTGAGCGTTGACTACGCTTGATGTTGTAATTTGTAACATTAGAATAGTTACGTAAAAGTATTGACGCAGCTAGGAATATACAAAATCTAACTAATGCTCTATGGTATAACTGAGAAAGTCCATACTCAACTTCGACACATAGTTCGCTCGATTTAACGATAACTAGTGCTAAACTTCTTATCTCTATTAGAGCTGCGTAGGGAGAAAAATAGAAACGTGCGCCAAAATCCAAAATAGCACAAATCCGATATGAAAACTTGAAAGGATCCTAATTTACAATGCGCAAAGTTAAAGTCAATTAAAGCGGATCACAGATCAAGATGTCAGTAGGAAAGGCTAGTGTCATTCAAAGCTTCAATCTTTTATGTAGCCCTGTATATGTCTACGAAATGTTACTTAATGTAGCCTGCAATTAAGTTACATTTTTTTACGTTCGCAAAACGCGCCTGACCTTTTACCGCATCCCCTAGCGCTAATAAGAGTAATCAACAGTTCTATTGTTAAATATACTGAAACGTAGGGAAACAGGGATATAAACGACGAAGAGAAGAGGAGACCTTTGTCCATTATATTCTCCTATCCCCTCTTAACTTAGTTTGTAAGTTGACTCTAGCACGTCTCGTTCCCCAGGTTCATCTGTATTGTAGAGACAATGGAGCAATCAATAGGCTAATGAGAGGACACTATATCTAATTATCGATGCGGTCAGACATGGTGGTCCCCTTTTCAGGCGAGGGGAGCACTCAGGCATCAGCTTCCTTATACACAAGACCACGCAGTGATACTTAATGGAAGAGCGACGTAAGGGAGCTAGAGACGCAACAGCGTCAGACGTTACGACGTCCTCATAAACATTTTAGTTTTCCTAGTGTCGCGATTCCCTCTTACAGTATAGCCCGTTTCTTCTCGCCAACGTGCATACACCTGATGAAACACACCGGGAGATCGTCTTCGATGTTTCACGAATCTCATTCCTCAAACTGCCAGCATTCGATCAAGCTTATCGAAGGAGGAGATCTGTGGAACCACACGGTAATGACCCGGCGACTTCATTGTTTCCATCGTGAAGAACGCGATCTCGAACGAACGGTGATGCATTGTCAAGTCAATCAAGTCGAACGGGTATAATAGTGCGTGTGTGTGTGTTTTTATTTTTCCAAAAATCCGGAGATATCTATCCTCTACCGTAACTTACGTAAGTATGCGTGTATGTACACATAAGTGTGTCCAACATTCCGGCGAATTTCAGTGCTTGTTTCGAATACATCCCCGGTATTACGTAGTATTCCTTTCATTAGTTGTCTAGATATTATAAATTGAAAGTTGGCATTAGTGTGCGTTGTAAATCTATTTTCCAAGATAGCTACTATAGAATAATTGATCTACAGGTAACAATAAATAAAGAATTGATAGCCAAGTAGTCTACCACACATAACCTGTAACCACCAATAACCTCGTGCAATTCTAGTTGTTTTAAATAAATAACGGGGGGGATTTAAAAATCATTTTAGCAATTATTTTATAGTTTCGATTACCTCAATTTAAACAGTTCTAAAACCAATCATTTCAGCAATTGGCAGTTACTCTCTAAAACGAATCAACAAAATTACATTCTATTTAGAGGCAGTTGTACACCCAAGTATGCATTTAACACGATTCCCATTGCCTTATTCCGACTCGCCCAATAATACAAGACACATTCCAGATTCAGAATTTGAAAGTATTATTATGTTTTACGCAAAAGATGTGAGTAATCCTAAATTGAAAATTGCCTTGTAGAAGATTTGTGCTTATTGTATAGTCTAAACAAAACAGAACCCCTAAAGTTGAAGAGTTTCCGAAAACAGCACCTGAAAAGAAAAATTGGGAAACGAACTATCCTTTCGAAATTGTGATACTGAGAAGATATGACGCTAATAATTAATATAATTGAGGAAAAAATAGATGGTGTAGCAACCTTATGGAATTATAGAATTGCGCCTACTGAGTAAATGGTAGAAGCTCAAAATTTACAGATAATGTAGCAGACGCCATAAGCTATGTAGCAAAAATATTTG
Organism: Dynastes maya; assembly: GCA_029619315.2. Classification (NCBI taxonomy): domain Eukaryota; kingdom Metazoa; phylum Arthropoda; class Insecta; order Coleoptera; family Scarabaeidae; genus Dynastes; species Dynastes maya. The sequence goes on from JAROYE020000002.1 coordinate 57,864,151, forward strand.
TAGATATACAAGGTGATCAACAAGTAGCGAACCAAGGACCTACTTTGTTATTTCAAATGGAAGAACATTTTACCACATTTTTAGTTTCTTCGCCTAGAAATAAACCAACATAATACGGGTTTCATATATCTTTTTCTAACAGATTTCCAGGTATTAAATTTAGACGTACCTATTTCCTTAAAAGGGTCTGGTATGCAAATATATTTTAGCCTAAATTTTTACGAAATTAAATTATACACTTGACTCTATGTAAACATACCATTAAAACGCGATTGAAACGTACAGGGTGTACGGTATTAAACACCAAATTCAAGCACCAGAAACGTCATTTTTTTTAATTGCACTAGATATTTTTTTCTCTATCTACCGTATAGAAAATTCGTATCTCTAACATTTTTATATACTGATGTATATGTCTAATATTCAAAGTAAGAGAGATATTTACAGTTAAATGCGACGCCCTGGATATTGCTTCTAAGTAATTTCTAATGTCAGTATTGTTTGGTTACCACGACAATAGTGAACAACATACTGACACTGCTGATCTTGACTGTTAATTGGAAATTTTAGGCCTAAGTAGCTACTATATGTATAAACCTAGGTATAACGCAAGCATTCTGGAGTGCAATAGTTAGTATGCTAAGAAAAATGCAGAGCACTATTTACAAACAACTGCGCAAATGTATCGAGGTGTTAATCATTGCAATAAAGATTACAACAAAGATTATTAAGTTTGTCCATAGTGTATTATAGGTTGTTTTTTTCTTTGATTTTTTTGTTTCAATTTTAAATCTATGCAGATATACTTATGTTAACATTTCTTGTTGTTAGCCTGTATGAATTTTTGCTAAAATATTATTTCCGTTGTTACTTTTCCCTAAAAAGGTGTATTAATGCTACGGTTCTTTTGTCTTCTACAATAGTAGAAGGAATGTTTCCACTAGCACTAAATTTTAGCTTTAATTTGACAAATGTGGTCGGTTGTGTACATCATCGGTCAGGGTAGCGCAATTTATACATCCTGCTAGCTAAAGTACACAATTTCATCACTTTTTTCTAATACATGAATAGAGCGGGCCAAATTGCGCCATCCAACAGAATCGGAATCAGGCGCAACGGCCGCTTATTGTAAATAGCGTATATGTGAGTCACAGCAGATATGTGATATTTCGAAATTAATACACAAGAGTAAAAAAATAAAAGCTGACGCAATAATAATGTTTAGTAATTAGAGCGGATATATATATATATATATATATATATATATATATATATATATATATATGTACACGCTGAGGTGTTTTTATTTTCATTATGATTTTTTATTTGATTGAAAACGGTATGCGTTGTAAATGGGATGTAATAAGGAAATAACTGAGAAACTGAACGTTTTTTTTATTCTGTTGTACTTAATAATGTAACTGTAAATAAAGATATAATAAATAAATTCTATCCTTCTTAATAATGCGGATAGGCTTGTTTAAAAAGTTGCACCATCAGATAAGTTTCCACATTTGCCTCGGTGAAGGATGTTCGCCGAGACGAAAAAATGTTCTTATATTTCGAAAACGACCGTTCCACGTCTACCGAAGTAAGACAGGCGTAATTAAAATCATCTTTAGACTTAGTCAAGGAATCTGCAGATGCCCCATCGCACATTTGTCTTAATCTCGTGTAGTCCGGATTCTTTTTTAAAACACTATCGAACTTAGCTAAAACTCGTCCACTTGTTGCATCGTTTATACTGTGTAACAATGTACTAACTTCGTCCACGACTTGCACTGATTCTACCAACGACAATCCAGAATTTTGCAAATTTTCTATCGCGTCTACTAACCCTTTGTAATTGTTGCTAATATTCTTTAGATGTGTTTCAACAGAAATATCGAGAAATCCCTTCTGGCTCATCCTAATAGCTCTAGCTTCGGCAGGGACGAATTGCAAAATAACGGATTTGACTTCTTGAAAATGTTCATTATAATAAAAAGCGGCTTTTAACCACGTTCCCCAACGCGTAAGAATGGGCTGTGGTGGTTCTCGAATACCAGGGCATAACCTGTGGAATGCCCTAGTCCTCTTAGGACTTTTGAGAAACACTTTTTTTGTGTTTGCTATTAATGCATCCACCTCCGGGTAACACTCTCGAATAGTTTGTGCCACAAGATGTAAAGCATGGACTTTACACGTAACATGTAAAAGTCCTTCACACTTTTCTTTAAGGGAACGGCCTACACTACACATTGTTGCTGCACCATCGCTCATGAACAACAACAGTTGACTGGTTGACACTTGAAATTTTTGTAACGTTTCGAGAACTACGGCCGTAATTGCTTTACTAGTACACTGTTTTAATCTTCTGCTGGCTAATAGAATTGCAAAATTTGGTTTAATAGGATCTAATACGCGCACTATTATATTCAAAATAGATTTTTTTTTGCAATCTGTCGTCTCATCAAGACATAGCCACAGCTGTTTATCTTTTAATTCGGCTTTAATTCGATTTTCAATGTCTTCACGTATTCGTGGAATATCTCTCCGTAACGCTGTCCGAGATGGTAGTATCCACTCGGTATTGTATGTACCCCAGAATTTTCGAAATGCTTTTTTATCAAGTATACGAAGTGGTAGACCACATACCATAAACGTTAAAAGCAATTCTAATTGAAATTGACGTTGTTGTGATACACCATTTCTTTTATTTCTGTGGTGTGCGCTATTTATATGTCTTTCACAATCACGTTTGCTCCAGCACAGTAGTTTCTTTTTACAAACTTTACAGAAAATTGTACTCCCATTGTAGTGTAAATCCACAAATTCACTAAGAAATTTATTAACTTTCGTAGGTAATGGCCGTTTATTTTTAATAGTTACGTTAGACATAATCACTAAAGCGAGCACACCGACGCTTGTTTCTAGTATGCCACGAAGTGGTGCAAACGTAACATCTGCAGACTCGTCATTTGTTGATGAATAGAGCGCGTCATCCGTAAATGAATAAGCGCGCTGTTAGTTCGTAGCCGTCGATGAATGAATTTTTTTTTGTAGTGGCCCACTGTGAACAACGCCCTATTTATCAACGAACACCCAAACTGCAGGTGTATATTTGCGCGTCTTCACGACGTAATAGACAGTGGTTTTGGTCCTCGTCTTAATAATTACATATTTAAATTACCTATGTTTACATACATATATGCGCCCGGCAGCCTGATTGCGAACCTGGCGCGTGGCGCTCTTGGCCCGCTCTATACATGAATTATACCTATTCACTTATATTCGAAATTTTGAATCAGCAAATTTGGTGTTCAATGAACCCAGTATGTCTAGGTAGAACCAAGAATGTAATTTAATTCTCGTAAAAAATTACTCTAAAATGTATTTACATTTCGGAATAAGTACCTGGTTCGCAATTTATCGATCATCCTGTATATACGGAAATATTTTTGAAAAATATTCTATGATGTCTGTTATATATTCAGAAAGTTTTAGCTTCGCACTATTTACGTAGTAGGCGGAATTATACCATTCCAGAAGGTTGCGACTCCTTGTTTGATAGATAATCACTATCTCGTAAAAACGACAAATATCAGTGACAACTGTTGCTTGTGCGCACTGGTACATGGGTTCAACCCACACACAACCACTGCAGGAAATTTATGACAGGTGCTGTTTTTGGAAAGAAGCCTTCCATTTTATATGATCAGTTTATCTTGGAAAATGTAGTCTAGCAATTATTATTGCAAATGCTTCTGTATTACGTAACTTTTACAAAAGACAAAAGACGAAAAAAATCCAAATGACTGTTTTACTCATGTATTTAACAATTTCTTCTCTAATTAAGATTTATCTGTCGTAAGTAATTGAATATTGCATGAACTTTTTTTTAATTCAGAATTAAATATTGGTAATCACTAAGCCTGACACAGAACGGTTCGCGCTAGGTTAGAAGTAAGGTTTACCGGCCCACGACGCGACGTATGTATGCAGACGAATCGGCACGAGCTACCTCAGCGAATAACATTATTGATTTATTGCAACAACTTCTCCTCAACTGTTCGCAGCATTACACGTAATTATAAAGATAAATATGTGTATGTATGTCTGCGTACGAAAGCAAAAAGGCCGATAAAGTTACTAAATTTATGTATGAATTTCCGCATTTGAATTATAACGGAATTAAAGTTTTGTGTAAAGTTTGCCAAATACCTTTAATGTGCTGGAGCAAAGGCAACTGTAAAAGACATATAAATAGTGTTCAACATAAAAATAAGAAAAATGGCGTACCACCTCAAATACAATTTACGCTGGATATACTTTTCATGATTATTATTTGTGGTTTACTGCTTAGCTTACTCGATAAAGAACCGCTTCGACAATTTTGGCGTACATGCAATCCCGAATGGAAGCTCACCGACAGCGTTACGGAATGATCTATCAAGTGTACGTAAATATATCGAAAACATAATCAAAGCAGAATTAAAAGATAAACAGCTGGGACTATGTCTTGATGAGACGATAGATTGTAAAAGAATCTATTTTGAATATTATAATGCGCGTACTAGATCCTGTTAAACCGAAATTTGCAATCCTATTAGACACCAAAAGACTAGTTACTTATACACTTGGTATTAGGTACAACAGATTTTTGAAGAAATTATATTGTTTAATTTTTACGGTTATTATATTACATACATAACAAATGCTGTTTTAAAACAAAAAAAACACATATTTGCTTTATTTACCAAACATTTTTATTGTGATTTCGATGTTTCACTTCTGTCGGACATACGTACACTCTTTATTTAAAATACGCGGCCCATACAACTGATCCGATTCTGTCGGCAAGAGCAATTATGCCAGGCTTAGTAGTGACTATCGATATTTAATTTATTCATAGTCCACACATTTAACTTATACAACAACCAAAAGGACAAGATGATAACTTACTATTAAAAATTTTAATGCATGTGTAACTAAACATGAATTATAGTGGCTTAGAAATTCTTTGTGTTACTTCTAAATTTAACATTTTTATATATTATATAATTATTTTATACAATTTATCACTATTACTTAAGCAAATCATACTTCTAAAATAATATCCTTTTCAGAGGTTTCTCAAAGCCAATGTTTTCACAAATCTTGACATAGTTCCTTGCCAACGCCGAAATCAACTTTGTGGCATCAATTGCATTTCCAAATTTGAAAACTGTTGTTTCTCACTCTATTCTAGAATGGTATACATATACATGTACTTGTATATACCTCCACATGTACGGACGCGCGTAATAATGTTAGAAGAAGCAAAACAGTTCGATCTCTGCAACCTGCCCGACTGCTTATACTACCTGGGATATGCTTATATGTTGTTTGTTGTTGTGGTGTCTCCCCACCAGGTACCATTCTTACCTTCATGTGTATGTGATCAGTGTAAGAAGCGGAGTCTTCGGGACAACACGCGAGAACTTGGCCGAGTGTTGTATGAATGAAGAACTTTTATACAGGGAGATCCTCCGCGCTCGCATTTAATGAGAGACAGAAATAAACATGTATAGGAGCGAAGGAGATATTCGCATGTGATGTTCCAGTGACAGTGCATCATCATCATACATTGAATAAAGATAACACAAACCTTATACAAGAGAAAAACCCTCAGACCTGTCAGTGAACCCGCTAAAGAGAAATATTAATTAAATCAGTGCGTAACATGATCCCCGTCCAAGGATAATCAGTGGTTGATAATAAATACATGTAGTATTGTTTATCAAGGCCTTATTATTTTAATTCATGTCTTAGTTTAACAGTATCGAATCCATCTAATACAATATTGTATTAGCTCTAGTACATTGATACGAGCGGCGCAAAAGATGTTTCGTTATTCTGTATGAGTGTGTTTTTGTACTATATGCGAAAGTTGCGTGGCTTAAAACTTTGAAAACTTGGGCAGAGTGTGTTGTCAAATATTGCAGCATCCTACCGTAGCTTCTTATAGCTCCTTTAATGATTTGCCTCCTTTTTGGCGCGCGGTGCGGTTTAAAGATGTGAAGGACTCTTTAAACTGCGTCGTAGGACCCAACAGGTAAGCGATTATCAATTGCCACTGCTTAATTATGTTAGTATGCGAAAGTAAACAAAAGTCACGTGGTCCCACACAAAATGGCGGTGTTTTTTCTGGTACGCAAATAAAATCAGGAAGCTTCTAAAATAAATAAAACTGACCGGTATAAATATTCACAGCTATTTACAGATTAATTACATAATTTTTTCATGCTTTTATTGTATTATACAAAGGCAATTATGACTATAACTATCAGATCTTAAAACCATCCCAATAAACTTTTATTTCCCCAAAAATCAAATAATTTATTTAAATTTATTTTAACAAAAGTATAATAGAAGCGATTTAAATTGATATAGACAATTTTGAAATAAATAACGAGGTAAATATATTACATTCATACCGGAATATTTTTCCAAAGCCACACAAGCGTTTACAATGCGTAGAAAATAAAACACAATAGTTTTTACATGAAGGGAACGCTAGTAAAAAGCTCGCAATACACACAGGTGTGCATGCACATTGTGGGTACTATAGACAAACAAAAACTGTATAAGCTAGAAAAACACTCCGACAACGAAATTGTACAATAAAAGGTAATGCTTAAATTTAGTGATTTCCATAACTTTCATTTATGAATTTTACTATGCAAATTGCTACAGACCCCTACTTTGAATACACTATACTACCTTATATTAGAAACAATAATGTGTATGTAATTATAATTTACAATATAAGACATTTGAAAAAACTTATAAAAGAAATACTTATTTATTTCGTGTATAGTAATAAAATTTTAATTCTAATTTGAAGAATATCTTTATATTTATAGTTGCACAAATATAAATTTTTTTTAGAAATGCCTATATTTGTAATCACTGGTTAATATATTTTCTTTATTTTGCTTTTTTTTCCAAAATGAAAATTTGAATCGAATCATAAAACTCAAACAAAATATGTAATTGTAACCAGATTTCCTTTAGATCAACAATAGTCGCAGCTTTGAGCGTCACTGGTATTTTATTCAGACAATTTAATTACCAGTAAGTTCTTTAAATAGTTATACAGTAATACCTCTTATAATTATTACAGTAATAAATAACGTTGAAGTGGGATGAATAAAAATAATTTTTATTAAATATTAAATGCAGCAGAAACACAAAAAATAAATGAATGAACTATTAAAATTAAACAAACACTAGTAAACAATTTATCGCATTTACAATAACAATTCTTACAGATTTACTTGTTTATATGTTTCTTATGCATGGAATAGAAATGGTGAATCTTTCATTTGTGAAAAATTGCATAATAATGTAGATCAAGGAGTCCCAACCTTTTTCTTGCATGGACTTGTTTTAAAAGATTGGTTTTCTTCATCGACTCACTTACATTTTGCTCTATAATATACAGTTTACGGAATCATAATACAAAAAATTGCACATAAATAACTTAATGATAACAACTAGACTAGGAATACGAATAACAATTTTGAAAGAAATGGTTTGTTAGATTTATGTTTTTTTTTTTTTTTTTTCAAGTATTATATTTCAATTTTGCAAATATAAACAAGTTTTCGGAAACAAAATCACAGATTGTAATTGCGTAATAGTTCGATTTTAATTAACGTGATGGTTACGTTTAATTTTTTTTTTATATATGGCCTAAAATTGCTTTACGTAATTCCTAAATCACCTCGTTCAAAAATATTTAACCTGTTTTATGTAGCAAGTTGTTGACTTGCCTAACGCCGACTTCCATCGCTACCGATCATGTACTTATTCATCATATAGTGTAATGTCAATCAATCGCCAGTGCATATTCGAGCCCTTGATCATCCACAGAGAGAAAAAAGTTTAGTCAACCATATCGTAATTTTAAATGGCGGCAGCGATATATTTTTTTAATTTAAAGAAATAATTTTGTTCACATCGTTATTTGATTCAAACATATGATCTCTTGAAACAAATAACCTCAAATTTGATTTGAATACATATCTGTTTGATTACGTAATATATTTGATTCAACAGTACAGATCTTTTTTTAAAAAACTTTGTCAGTTTGAAACAAACATACTTTTCTTTACCATTTATTTGACTTCACCTTTTAATGGCGAACGTTGCCAAAATGGAAACATACTGAAAAATCTAATTTTTAGTGAATTAATCATACTATTTGCATACAATTTTTATATGTTTTGAAATATACAGGTAATATATAGGTGTACTGTATAATCATATTAGTACCCATATTTGCAGGTGTATTTCAGATTCCCAGCATGGTTTCGTACCTAAGAGATCGACAGTAGCAAATCTGTTCTGTTTTACTCACAATCAGTTTGTTTCCAGCATTCTGAATGAACACGGTCAAGTACTTAACCATGCAGTTCTTCTTGCAAAGTTGTCGGCTTTAGGTTTTTTTGACTCCCTAGTTTGCTTGTTTAATTCCTATCTGGACAGACGGCAGCTATTTGTATCTTATAAGGGGTATAATTCAATCTCAGTATTTGCGACATCATGAGTCGCTCAAGGATCTAGGTTAGGCCCGCTTTTGTTTTTGCCTTTTGTTGACGATTTAAGTCGACTCCTGAGTTGTAATTGCCTCCTTTTTGCGGACGATGTTAAATTAGTTTTCACCCATTCTTTCCTTGCGCGATACTATGCTTCTTCAAGAAGATCTAAATTTAGTGAATGAGTATTGCAAATAAATTAGGTCTTAACATATCCAAATGTAATGTAATGTCTTTTACATGTAAAAAATCTCAAATTGCGTATGATTACCACCTTGAGAATATACCCTTGAACCCCCCACCTACGATTACTGATCTAGGCGTAATTTTCGACCTCAAATTGTCATTTGGTGCACACATTGCAAGGGTTGTTTCGGATGCCAATAAAATGTTGGGCTTTGTGTTGCGTACCTGTAAACAATTTAATCGTATAGCAACTATGTCTACGTTGTTTGGTAGCCTTGTCAGGTCCCGTTTGGAGTATGGGGCGTTAATTTGGAACCCGATTTATTTTGTTTGTAAAACACAGCTTGGAAATGTCCAAAGAAGTATATCTATTTTCATACACAGAAAGCTTATCCTGAACGTGGTTACCCGCAGGAGCAGTTACTAACTATGTTTAATATGCCATCCTTAGCTACTAGACGCTTTGTGCATGGTTTAAAGTTCCTATTTAGTGTTATTCACGGGAATATTCACTGTCCTCAAATTCTAGAGAGTTTGTTGTTTTTGGTGCCTAGGCAATCTAGTCGATATCCCTTAACTTTTTATATCTCTACTTCGCGATCAAATTTACTAACTAGGTCCCCACTAAGATTTATTTGTGAAACGTATAACTGTATCAGCTCTGCTTGTGATATATTTTGTTGGGGTCTGAATAATTTGATTCAAACCGTTCTTCAGCGCACTACTGAGTAGTTAATTTTTTCGCATTTTTGATTATCTTCAAATAGCAGGCACTATTTATATCTTATGCTGGTTGTGTGTTTATTACTTATTACTTTTTGTTTATTTGTATGATCTATGTGTGGCATTGTGCTTAATTTGGTTAATACTGTTGGACAATAAACCATTATTATGTATGCAAATAATATAATTAATTTAATAAAAAATCTATTTTTTTAGAATGTTCCCATTTTGGGAACGTTCGCCATTAAGAGGTTAGATAAATATGTATTTGCTTAACAAAATATTTCTGTGGTTTAAAGTATGCTGTTACTTTGACAAATATATTATTCTGTTGGTATTATTACTCCACTGAAGTGGTTAGTAGGATACATGCTTTCTTCTTTTTAGAGAAGAAAGCATCCATTTATGTGCACATAGGGCAACAATGTCACAATCTTTTGAAAAACTTTATTGACATTGTGGATAAACTAACAAAAGTACATAAAAAATAAGTATAATTTCGAAAATTAATCTGCATTTTGTAGTGACGTGGTGCTTTTATTCTTGTAAATAAAGCTCAGCTCCCTAAAATACCATTAACTTCCTCCATTACGTTAAGGTGATATCAAGTCCTTCCTAAAGATCTACGTGATCGTAAACAAAAACGGTAAACCTTAAATCTTACAGATTTCCTTCAAGTTTCTTCGAAATTACTCACATTCCCCAGGAACCTGTAAAGTGAGTCTGGTTAGGTTAGGTTAGGTTTTGATTTCGAAGTTGTAACCTGATTTTAATAATATTAATAACATCAAAATTAGAAGTAGTGCGCCGATAACTTTAGTGCGTCCAAATTGTTATAATATATAGCTACAAAAATACGTCGACAAAAAATTATTGAAAGGTATGCACTTTTATATAGGTATCTATAAAACAATAATTGCATAATGCATACGTAATTTTGCAATTATATCCGTACAAAATTATTTTCGATGAAGATGACATAACCACAAAATAACTTGTGTGTTGTCTGTACAGATACGTGAAGATTAAAGTGATACATGTACTATTTTTGTTTGCAAAGGATATTATAAAACAAAAACTACCTCGGTAATCTCGTAAGAATCCTCAGAATCGCGAACGAGTGACAGCGATAACTGTATTGCGAGGTGCAAGAAGGGTGCTAGGTGTAATGACAAAAAGGGTAGGAGATAGAACAGCAGATACCTCAACGGACTTATGACTTGCCTTTGCTAAAACACCTGTTATATGAAATGAGGAGGAAATATAACTAACAATTAGTTACAAAATATGAAAACGGAAAGATCAAAGCATTGTTAAATGTGTGGTGAATTGAATCGCGATTTATTTAAACTGCTAACATTGATGTTCCTGTCCTTGAAAACGATATCGGCGAGATTCTTGTAATTTTCGCTAATACCTAATACAAATAGGAATTCTGACATTTACTAATCTGCGGCAAGTATTTTATTTCTTTTATACAGAAATGTTAACGTTAATTATCCAATAGTAAAAATATATAAATCCATTGTCGTAATTACCTATTATTTTCTTCATTTACATTTTACCGCTAAAGTAGGACTACGATTGCGATTACCCTGCGTTCACGTAACGGAAATTGTCGACGACGCGCGATTCTAACATATATTTGTTTGACTCTACAAAATCATGCCAAATAAAAGGTTTATACATTTAAACAAATTCAGTGTGTTGCTCTTGAAAAATTGCTTTCACTCAAATAAAGCTTTGTTGAATGAAATAAATAATTTCAAAGATATATATTTCTTTGGTTCAAGAACTTTTTTTTCTCTGTGTCATTGACCTCCTTTAGAATTTCATCGACCCTCAAGGGGACGACACCTCCCCGCACTAGGCGTTAGGCCCATGTGTCATGTATATGCAGCGCTTATAGTGTGAGAATATTTATCTGCCCAAATTGAGAAGTTTCTCAATAATAAGCCCATTTTTATTATACTCAAATATTTATTAATCATTTAAAAGCATTTAAATTGGTTTCTTAAAGCCACACAGCTTATATTTTGAGGAACGGCGTCCGTACTAATTGTTCATTGTATATTTAATAAAAGTAAAATTACTAAACGTACAACTACATTTGTACCAACACACTTTAAAAAGAAATTCCATGTTTTCGCAAAAACCATCATCGAAAAGCTGTCCTGTATAGCATCATTATACGTTATTGTCGTCTAGTTTGACATTAAAGTCTTCAATGTTTATTGATAGGATAACCTTTGTAATCGTACTCGACTACAACAATAGTTAATGACAGCATTACCATATTATATTAATAAACGCTAATTGGTACTATGACACTTTTGCAGTAACATGCATAATTAAATAGTTCTTTGCTATTCAACAATAGTGATTTCCCTTTTAGTCAGCGTTAATAAATTATTTTCAGTGGAATATCAGTCATACACCAGGGAATATAACCACGTATTTAACAGTACTTGCGCAAAGTAATTATATTAAACATTATGTTATTATATTATCACCTAGTTACATGTAAATTTCACAGATTTTTTATTCGCTTGCGATTACGAACACACTTTAAAAATAAAACAAATTCCTGTTTGTGCCTTGTTGTTGGTTGCTATGCTAATATGAATCCATTAACAGCATTTGCTATTTTTTTTATCCTTACAGAGCTTTCCTAACCTTTGTGTTAAAACGACAAATCGTCAAATCGCTAGAAAATTACATTTGAATCCATCTACTGTTGACTATAACATCAAAATATACAGTGAAATGGGCAGCTTCCTAAATAAAGTACAAAGTGGTAGACAAAGGGCGACAACATCATGTCAAGGTATTGCAATCGTGGTGTCCAGCAAGTGAAGTAAAAGAAAAACAGCTCCAGAAATCGCCGCAGAAATCGGTATTGTACTTCCGAAACCGATTAGTGTGTCCACAATTAAACGCCGTCTGCAAAAAGCCGGCTTTTACGGACGAATTGCAATGCGAAAGCCCTTGCTTCGCCAAATTAATAAGAAAAAGAGATTACAAGCAAGGTATTGTGAACCGACGAATCTCAGTTCGACATTTTCGGTTCGCGAAGAGGAGTGTTTGCAAGAAGATCTGTAGGTGAACGTGCACTAGAGCAATGCACAACCCCTACCGTCAAACACGCCGCTGGTTCGGTAATGATTCGGGGTTGTTTATCTGGTATATCCGCAGGTGATCTCGTAAAAATTCAAATCATAATGAGAAAAGAGCAATACAAACGCATCTTAGTGGAAAATGCAATACCCTCTGGTGTAAGAATTTTGGGTCAGAATTTTGTATTCCAACAAAACAATGACCCAGAACACACTACAAAATTATGCAAGCAATATTTCAAACTGTTGGAAGCGTAAGGGACACTAACAATCATGAAATGGCCACTCCAACGCCCGGACTTGAATCCCATCGATCGGGAAGTAAGAAAAACTTCTTCAACAGGTTCTTCAGCAGGTGATGTGGAATAAACTACAGGCAGCATCGGCTCGAATAGCTCCAGAAACGTTGTTAAAATTAATTGCAAGAATGCCCCGATTATGCCACGCAATCATTAAAAGTAAAGGAGGTCACATAGACGAACCAAAAATTTGGGTCAAATAAATAATGTTAATTATTAAAGTTGTATTTTTTTTAATACTCAAATACCAAATATATACTTTAATATTTCTATTTAAATATTTAATGATTTAATCTGAAATTTGAGGTGCCCATATACTTATGAGTAGTGTATGTACATTCACTATAGTAGCTTCAATGGGGAAGTTATTTACTAAAAACTTTCAGAGTTCCACCAACTCTATACTCTTGATTTCCAGATAGGAAGCGCGTCGTTATCGTAGCTTTTGCCTACGTTTCGTCCACACTCTAATGGGACATCTTCAGGGTTGTTATTGCACACTGACTATAGTCGCGGTTCCAACCCGGAAACCAAGAGTACAATGCTATTGACAACCACGGAAGCCTACGTACCAAATTCCACCAACCTTTTTTTTTCATTTACTGTTAATGTTCTACGGTATTTTCGTGGCTGTACTCTTTCACAGTTGTCACGATGACAACCCGTCATTAATGTAAACAAACAAAATCTTATTCTTTACTATAGTATATTCCACCAAGCAATCGATTGCAAACTTGTCACACACGATATATTTTATATCTGAAACAATAATATAATAGTACTCATTACATTAGTTCTTGTACATCGCATAGCGCCATCATTGTAGGCAGAGAAATTATTAATGTAAAGTAATATTAATTAGATGTATAAAAATTATAAAGTACGCCAAGATACGATTTTTAAACAAACAAACAAACGTAGGCAACTGTCCCCCTTCGATTTTGATAAAATGTTGCAGGGAAGTAGTACACCGAAAAATATTAAACACGTTTAAGGGAATGTAATTGACGCTCAAAGTTACCCGCCCCCGAAACACGTTTCACGTTTCTTGCTATATTTCAGAAACATGCCGAGATATGGAATTAGTTTAAAAAAAGGATTGTTTCCTGTTACTAGCAGTACACCTTAGGTGATAAGAAATGAGTGGCGTACTCATGGAGTCGCTATGGGATTAAAAAATCCGATTTTTTTTTCGCCCTCGCCCGCAGATATTATCAATTTATTTTTCTTCTTTATATCTTTAAACTACACAAAAAAATAAAAGTCACCTGTTTTTGGATTTTTCTCTCCAATGTTAATTTTAGGAGAATTATCGTCATTTTAATGTATCCACCTGTTATAAGTATTTTTAGAATTAAATTTTATATCCTAATATCCCATTGTATTTTAAGTAAAAACTCTTTGTTGTGGCCCTTATGCTACTGACTATGTCGCAATATATAAACATTGATATGAAATACATATATATATATATGTCGATTTCATATTTCTTCAGTTTAAGGAGGGTGACACAACAAGACTTTGAAACAAAACACAAGTTTAATAAAAAATACATATTCACATTAACCCAATTTGTAGCTCCAGCGTTTGTTTCGAAAATTTTTACTGTTGTAGATAAAATCGTGTATCTCTCTGATTAGAAAATATCAATTATTTCATGCGTAACAATCTACTTTCATATCAACGCATAAAATGCAGTTACCATTTTTTAATGAAATTTGTTTGATCTAAGTTTCAAAGTTGTGTCACCCTTCTTAAACTGAAACAGGAGATTCATCTATATGTATATTTCATATCAATTTTTATACATTGCAAAATAATCAATATTATAAGGATCATAACAAAGAGTTTTTACTTAAAATACGATGAGATATAAAATTTAATTCTAAAAATATAGCGAAAAATAGACTTCGGGGGGATACATTGATGGGACGATAACTCCCCTAAAATTGACATCGACAAAAAAGTCCAAAAGCAGGTAACCTATTTTCTATGTAGTTTAAAGATATGAAGAGGAAAAATAAATTCATAATATCTGCGAAAAGGGGCGAAAAGAAAATTAGATTTCTTGAATCCCCTCATCCCTCATCTGAAATGTAGTGCTAATAACAGGGAACAATGCCTTTTCTTAATGAATTCAATATCTCATCTTGTTCCGAAGATATAGCAAAAAATTTCTATTTGGGGGGTAACTTTGAGCATCAATTACACCCCTTAAACCGAAAAAAAAGTATCTAAAAGAGTATTTTTTAGTTAGTTACGAATAATAATACAATATAAATAATAATTAATTGAATAGAAACGAAAATTAGGTTGCCAAAGATTTTAAACATGTGCGTCATTTTCTCATTTGAGCGACAGGTTCTTGATTTTATCGATTTATTTATTCCGGAATGTTTGCCTTGCTCGTGTCAATCAATGCGTCGTGGTTTAAGCTTTTTTCTTCATTTTGCAGCGTTTTATGTTTGTCCAGTCTTTGTCTATTACGTATATCGGTCTTTTTTAAGATCTCATTAGTTTCTGGCGATCTCATAGGTAGGAATTGCTAATAAGTTTAAAGTTAGTATACGTTTATCCCATGATATCTCTATTGCCGGGAAAAATTGGGAGTCTACTAGACCTTTTATGTTACGTCAGCAGATTTCACGTGGTTAGTCCGTTGCTTGGTGGAATGTACTATAGTAATTGATTGAGTTCATTATTTTCTTGAAATAACTGGAAAATCACTGAATTTAAGAATAAAAAATTTTTTTATTCGAATTTCTCGTGCAGAATGTGCACTGAGAGAAATGTAGTGGTAAGACATACAATATATTTGTAGTTAACGTGTTGTGGTAGTATCTATCCCATTTATGGTTCTCGCAACAAACATATACGGAGATCTTACTACAATAAACGTAACATAAACTATTTTCTGATAGCTCAAGTTTTAGCAGATTTTACGAAGACACGATATGGCAATGAGTGACATATTGTAGTGGAAAAAAACAACATACTTGTAGTTACTTACTGTGGTTACACACACTACAATACTGTTGTTGAACAAACATTTGTATTACAGGCAGAGAAACGTTTTCTTGTATCAAGGCTATCCGCCTCAATTCAAGACAATTACTGTTTCAATTATCCACAATACAATAACTGTTTTAAATCAAAACAAATATTTTCTTAGAGTTTCTTTCTCCGCTCAAGAGAAGTGTATACACTTGTAATGAAATAATTGTATTTTATACCCACATTATCAATTGCATTTATCTTGTTTAAAACAGTACGACATATCCGTACATAGTGCAGCAAATTATTCTCATGCTTGCATAATGTTCAAACAAAAGTGAATTTATATAGAATCACACATGAAAAAAGTGCCTAGGAACAATAATCAAAATAATGTATCAACTCATGGTATTAATGGAGTCGCTGAAATATTTCCCAGCGTCACCTAGCGCCTAGTGATGTAGTTATGCCGTCCTAGAAAGTGGCCACTGACCCATTAATATAGATGCCATACAGTGATACCCTTTTACGTACAACGTTTCATAAACGTTTTCCAAAAATACCGGTTAATATATTTTTTTTCTCATTATTACTGTTTACCAGATGTACTAATTTAACTATAGCATCTTTAAATATATAATAAATAATAATAATAAAAAAAGGGATAAATAAAACTTAAATATTAACTCATTAATTATTAAACTACATAAAAATAATTATACTACATCATATAAAAAAATACTTTTTCATTAGTTCATTCACTTCTCCTACTTTTAATTATTAAGTTTAGGTTTTTTAATATAGGACATGTATTCATATATCCTGTAATTAATATCTGGTTTCTCCTGGGCTATTAAAAAATTGATATTGACTGGAAATTCTACATTCATCTTGCTTAGGTCTCGAGTTAGCCTATCAATCTGTTTTACCTTGACTCCATCCCAAAATAATATGATTGTCACCGCGCGAATCCTAGCAGATGTTACATAAATCGTTTTCCAGTATCTTAATTTTATGGAGATGAGACGGAAATCTTCCGTGGTTAAACTTTATTCTTAAAATTTGTGCCAATACTTTTTTCCTAACGTTGATCTTATTATACCACCGGTGGCTTTTGATGCTTGGAAAAATTGTGTAATAATTGGTGAGATTACCCTTGTAAGTTTCCGTGTATATGGACTGCCAGTTATTATATAGATCTTTCTTTAGAGACACTAAAATGTCAGTATATGGCATCAATACATTTTCATTTCTTTAGCCAGCCTGTTCACTAATTCGTTACCAAGGATCTCCGAATGTCCTTTGATCCAAATATATTTGATAGACATTTCCTGTTCCTTTAAATGGAAGTCCAACAGTAATATTTCTCCGATAATATGAAATGACTTGTAGCTGAAGTTTTCTAGGCTCATGAGGACGCACTTAGAGTCGGTAAAAATACTAAAGCTCAAGTTGTTGTGCTCTACTACATGTTCCAGTGCTTTTCTAATAGCCATAGCTTCCGCAATTAATACGCTGGCTTCTTTAGGGAGCGTGAAGATTTTGTTGGCTTCATCCTGAGGTATAAGGATTGCATATCCAGTGCCTAAAGCATTCTTTGCGCCATCTGTGAAAATATATGTGGATTCTGAACACCGATTGATAATTTCTTTAAATAAAATAATATTCGCATGTAGATTTTGAATAAAGTATGGAAAAACAACTTGGGGTTTATGCTGTATCAAACATTTAAATGGACTACTATCAATAAAAGATCAGTTCTTATAATTCGGCTATCATAAATGGAAATGTCTGCAAAGGATAAAGCAAGTGGTCGAGATGGTTTGCGTACCCAATATGTACCAATAGGGTTCTGAACATTCAACTTGGTGCACTTTGTAATAACTTTATTCTCTGTAGATGTATTTCTAAGAATGAATTTGTCGCTTAAATACTTCCGTCTGAGTGCTAGGGGGGATTCTCCAATTTCGATATACATAGCATCCACAGGGGTGGAGTCCATAACTCCGAAAATCTTTATGAAACGTTGTGCGTTATTGTATGGGTAAGTAGCATCTGTCTTCCAGTTTCTACTATCTAGGATGGCATGGCTATGACTACTGGAACTAGGTGCCACTAGGAAATATTTCAGTTGCTCTATTTGAAGGTTAGTGGCATAAGCTGAGAGATGTAAGGGCAATGCGGATAGGAACAAAAAGCGCTAGTGCTATTCTTTTATGACACTGTTTTTACCGGTAGTGATTCCATCAATACCGTGAGCTATTTATTATTAGCATTATTCTGATTATTGTTGCACAGCACATTTTTGATGTGTACTTCTGCATTAAGTTCTCTTTTGTTTGAACATCATTCTGTCACAAGCATGAGAATAATTTATTGCAGTATGTACGGATATGTCGGTACTGCTTTGACCAAGGAAAGTGCAATTAATAATGCGTGTGGTAATGAGTACATTTTGTAGTAGTAGTTTTTAGCGACAACGTTACTACAAGTGTATGGTAATTTACATACATTTATAGAGTTGTTTACAATTGTGGAGTACTATTTTTACTATAAATATGGAGTACAGGCAGTCACTTCAAAAAACTACAATAATAGGATATTTTCTACTTACTTCGATAGTTATCACCGTAGTAACCGTCGATTCTGGTAGGAGACACTACAATTGTGGTATAATTTACTATACATTTCTCTCGGTGTGTATGAATGGTAAAATAATAGAGTTATTTAAAGATTTTCGGAATACTCTGCATTAAAGTTTTAGTGCTGTATGTATAAATTAGTTTATATAATATGTATGCAGTTAATGTACAAAGTAGAAGACAACGATATTTAAAGTAAAGTCTGTTAAAGTTCCTCCCAATAAAAAGTTTCTCAAATTTGGTACGTTCTAGATATGACGATGTATAGTGTGTGTAGGTATTGAGTTCGGAGTGGGAGAAAGGTTGTTTCGCTATTGTTTTACGAGAAGAAATATCCTCTATGGAATTATACGTAATGCTAATAGTGTAGTATATACTGTCCTGCTACAAGCCGCCAATGTTTCGCTGCCTTGGGTTCCTATAACGTGTACCGTGACTTGCAATTACACGCGGTTGTCACACTCGAGAAATTTTTTTTTATAGTGTGCATGTGTAAATCTAACCTATTATGTAGTGAAAATCAGTAATTTATAAACAAATTTATTTTACTTATTGTAATGTACGCGAATCGAGTAGTAACTGGTACCTGTTGCTTGCTCACCATAACGAATATAATACAGAAAAGTTTCTAGAAATCTAATAAATACATATTTATTAATTTACATCAATATATGTATGTCTAGTGTTATATCCGTAATTTGGTGTTTTGCTGGAATATGGAATCAATCCCCAAAATTGATCGCTAACATATAGAATATTTATTACGAACTAACTTACTACTACACTGTTTTCGTCATTGTTAACGTTTCTTTTGCAATTTTTCATGTATCTATCGTTAAACATTCTTAAATGTATTCGCAGCAACAAGCTTTTATTGAGGCTGTTGATAATATTCGAATTTTACAGAATTCGAAATATCGAATTCTTCATCATCATCAAGCCTTGCAATCCATAGGATTATGGCTAACGCTCGCGCGCTTAAAATTCGCTTATTGGGGTGGATTAGTCTTCTCATCCCTTTTTCAATTTAAAAGCTTTTGTGGGTCCTGGCTGCTTCTGTAATTTTCTTTCATTGTTTTCGGTCTTTACAGATTGTCTTCCCGTCTCTCTTTCCCATTATTTTCAAATCCTCTTCCACGTCATCGCTCCATCTCTTCCTTGGTCTTCCTTTTCTTCTTAGCCATAGGAGCATCCATTATGTTATTCTTCGTATAATTTCTACTAGTTTTCTCCCCATTATGTGATCTGTCCATTTTAATCTTTGAGTTTTTATATCACAACGTTTTCTCCTCCCAGTTGTTCCTCTATCTCTGCATTTGTCCCCAATCTTTTTTCTCCATTTCGTATCACGTTTTGTCTTAATATCGTCCTCATTATTTTCCTATCCATTATTTGAGGTATTCGTCTTTTTCTTTTGTCTATTACTGTTGTTTTGTGTCTTATTATGCATGTTTTCGCTTTTTTACTTAATTCAATAATGCTCGATTTCTGCCATGTGCTTGGTTTCCCTTGATGATTCTTTCTCGCTCTCGATCTTTATCAGTTTTTCCAATTATTGCTCCTAGGTAATTGAAGGAAGCAACCATTTCAAATTTGTGCCTTGTGTTTCTAGATAGGTTGGTACAATTGTGTTTTCCCTCGCAATTTTCATGTATCTTGCTTAGGATTCCTTAATTTCTAATCCAAAAACTAACTTCTTTTTCCAGTTGTTCCATTGTTCTTTTCTCATATTTGAAATAACGTTTGGCTAACTATGGTATTCTTGTTACTCAGATTTGCTCTTCTTATGAGTCTTTCCATTACCAGGTTCAACAAAGTGGGTGATAGAGAGTCCTCTTATTTCATTATTTATGAATAGTTTTTTCTGTAGTATGCCGTTGAACCCGCATTTTGACGTTTGCGTCATTTAATATCATTTGTATTAATATTACCAAATTTTTTGGGTGCACAACACGGACGGCTCGAGAACAGAAGGTATCGAAAAAGGCATAGGCATCAGTGGTCCTAACTATCACCTAAAAATGCCTAGAGGTCCCCACACCAACATAGTTCGAGCAGAGAGTGCGCCATAAGGAACCTCGAGAAAGAGATACGAGGCGCAACTATTAATATATTCAGCGACAGTCAGGCAGCTCAAAAGGCTATTAAGGCCTAAACATATGAATCTGCTGTGATACATGAATGTGTACACGATCTAAGGCAATTGGAACGCAATAACCACTGCTTTGCGGTGGGTCCCAAGCCACCAAGAAATCGAAGGAAATGAAAAAGGAGATAAGCTGGCCAAAGAAGCAGCGAACATGCCTTTCATTGGTCCTAACCCCTTCTGTGGTCTCCAAAAGAGCCACATAAAACAAGCAAATAAGACATGGAGGACAATCAAAAGACCTCGTACTGGGAAAATGTTCCAGGACGAAAACAGACGAAAGCACTCATATCAGGCTCGCCACAGACAGCAAAAATAGCGCTATCGTTCAGCAAAGGGGAGCTTAGATTACTGGCAGGCCATGTAGTCCTAAAATATCACTTATTTAAACTAAGTAAAGCTGAAGATCAAATCTGTCGTTTATGCCAAGAAGATCTGAAGACGGCAGGGCATCCTATCTAAAGGTGTTGCCATTAGTCGCACACGACACCAATATTTCAGTAGGCCATTTCTTGCACTTACTGAACTGAAGGAAGCAGATCCTAGAATGGTACTAAGATTTATTAAAAGCCTCCAACTATTCTAACACATATAAGGGCATTTTGTTACAATAGATCTATTAAGGTCGCAGTGATTAAAGGCATCTGTGCCATGACCCGAGTATATTAATAATAATAGCAATAATAATAAATAAGCGATAAAGCACTACAATGCTTTTACTGAAGTCTTCATAAAAATCGAATTAGCTTTAAAACAGTAATGTTTAGACCTATCGAAATAGATGAGTTTCACGTCAAATTAATTGCTGAATTCAAATGGTTCCTAAAATTAAAACAATTCATTTAAGAAGAATTAAATGTACGTTACAGTTGAACAGATGTGTTGATATTCTCTAAGAGTTAGCCCTCTCAAAAAAATAAATCTGTAAATTTACAAATTTGGAACCTGCTTAATTTCTAATATAGGCCTAACGTAAGCCCGTCCTGTGACGTCTTGTATACGTATTATTTTTAGGAGACATTCAGTATATTCTGCATGCAAGTTTTATGCATACGTAAATGCTAAAATACTTCAAAGGTTGTTGTCTTTTTTTGTAATTGGAACAAAGTTTGTGCAACTATTGAGACATAATAGTTTCATTGTATTCTCTTATAAACGATTGAAAATGAAAAGACCAATCATCACGTTAACAAAATTACCTCTTGCAATAAATTTATAAGATTGATATCTAGGTAATTTTCCCATAATTTTCCGGATTTGTTAATTACAACCTATTAAATTTATTGCATTCATGATAACATTACTTCTTTTACAAAATGTCCTAGAAAAATGAGTTCTAATAATAATTACGATCCGTTGCACACCTTTTGTATAATTGGCGCAGCTAAATGTACATATTCATACGTCTAATATTCTCATTATTAAAACATGTTTCTCTATATAGTAGAATAATGCGATAACTTTCCAGAGTCCTCCAATCGTCAGGTGCTTGAAAATAAAATTCAAATTGCGATATTTAAAACTCTATATATCATGGAATTACGTATTTACTGCAATATTAATACCAATTTGGACATCAAGCGAACAAAGCGTGACTTAGTCATATAATGTACGTAATTTTTCTATTGTTATTGCCTTTTTTCATTTCAGTAAAATTAGTAACAACTCATTTCGCAACATAACAACTTCGCGCTAGGCTCAAATTAAATTACAGCAATTACGGTAAAGTAAACCGTTACATATAAAAGAATAATCTTTTTTATAACTAAATTCATTGTCCATATACATACATCTACATGCATGCACACATGTTCGTGGTTGTACGTACATTGCTATCGTAGGAGTAATAACAATTCTAGTACAAATTATACCAGCTTATAACCTCCATTATGACATATTGTATTAGACCTACATTTTTTTGCATAAAAAGTGAAGGAGCGATGACGCAATCATCATTATTTTTAAATGGCAAAGTGTGTATCTCTTTTTCTGACTTTCACAATGAGATCAGGTGGTAATATTTGACAGCCCGAATGCCGTATGAAGACATTATTAATAGTTGCAATAAATATTGTTTAATTGTTACGTTAGGTACGTGAAATATATAGCTTTGTCGGTATAGTGCGCTAATTAAAATGCATTACCGTTCATATATTATAAGTGTAATTAAATTTATACGCCTAAAATGCTGATAAATGTCAATATGCAATCAATACACACTAATCTTGCCGAAAATACGAGTTCTAACAACTGAATGTTGAATGCTAAATTGGTATAAATCATAACTTTTGAAAAGATACACTGGTTTGATGAAAAGATCTAAAAGATAACCTTTTTTATTTTAAAGACATTGTATAACAATGTTTCTAGAACATTTAAAAAAATACTTTTGAGATAAGAAAGGATTTGCTTACAAATTAATTAAAGATTATATTTTTAACAATCAATGGTTTGTTGAGGATTGTTTCTTGGCATACTTGGCATTTCAATCTAGACTGCTAAGACACCACCTTGACGTAGATTTAACAGGATGAATAGATGCGCCGTTCTTGCACAATGATTCATCAACAATGATTCATCAAGAATTTGTATATATTTCTAGTTATTACAGTACCATCTATAAAAGTTAAAGTGCCCATTCCCATTGTCCCACACTGACTGTCAGTGTGCAGTTACAGCCCTGAAGATGTCCCATAAGAGTGCGGAATAACGTCGGCAGAAGCGGTTCCAACCTGGAAACCGAGAGTATAGTGTTTACTCGATTATTGACGACTGCGGGAGCCTACGTACCAAATTACGGATTTGAATGTTTAACATTTAAAACCGTTAATATTTTCATTAACAATTCTTGTAGTAGTAATTTGTATCCTTAAGGAATAAAGTATAGCTGCTTTGTGAGATGTCATTTGGATCTTTACAGAAGCTACAATTATCCAGAAAAATGTTACTGCACGGAAGCAATGATTTATTATCCACAACTATAAATAATTAACAATTTAACAAACATTAGATGTAACATTGACGCTTAGATAATTTGCTAGTGTTTGTTACATTGTTAGAAAATGCAATATCAACTCTTCTCCAAGGAGGGATTTCAATTATCCCTAACAGATGTTAATGTTACCCATAACTATTGACTGCGAAGTTCGTTCACCCACATGGCAACTTTATACAGTGAGGTCTTAAAGTATCCCCAATCCCTTTATACCAACTTTTGAATGACAGAAGCTAAAGTTTTTAAAGAAAGCAAGTCGATTTCTATTTTGTGTGAACTAACTTTTGGCGTTATCGGCAGTTCAATTACATTCCCGGTGTCACTGAAAGTGACGCAAGTTTTCTTATTTTAAATAGAATAGCTTGTCTGCTTTGACATTTCTCGAAAGATAAACGAAAGACAAATCCCGTGATACCACACAGGTTATATTATAAGAAATGTTACGATATGCAGCAATAAATTTTGCCAATCCACTTTTCCTGTTAAGCTGGATAGGAAAGAGCTCTAAATTGTCTCCTGTGACTCCAAGTTGATCCAATGAGTTCATTGCTAAGAAACATAATTATAACAATTAATAAACAGCCAGATCTCAATTCTAAAAGCGTAAATTATGCTTTTTATTTATTGTTACTATATCCCGCATCTTTCATACTTTTATTGTTTGTTCTCGCTGTTATTTTTTCTTATTTTTACCTATTTTATTAATCATTATTTCACTTTATCGAGCTTTGTTCGATTTAATTAATTATGGCAGATTCCCATGAATTTATCGATTTTTAGTAGAAAATATGTCTCTTTTTCAGGTTTTTCATATTGTTACTTTGAAGATGGCTTCGACTCGCAAAATTGTTGGGTCCACTTTAATATTATGTAAATCTGTCAACAGTTATATGTAAATCTGTCAACAAGCTAAAGATGAAGCTTTTTATCTTCTGTTAAAGCAGTACGCTCTGTAGATTTTATCTATTCTACCTCACTAAAAATTTACCATTGTACAATTGATATGTGACAGTTTAACAACTGTTTTCCAGCAACCAGCTCTTTGGATAAACCTGGCGTCACCAGGAACAATTTGGATCTCCTTCCTTGCCAACTTTGCATAACAACAAAAAAAAACTTTAGAATCGTTTCTTGCTGCACATCGTAATATTCTTTAAGCTAAGGTACAACCTGTGGATTCGTCTTTCATTTACCTTTCCAAAAATGTGAAGATATAGAGGATGTTCTATTTAAGTTAAGAAAGTTGCCGTCATCTCCCGTGACAGTGGAAATGTAATTGAACTGCCAACAAAGCCGAATGTTAGTACATAGAAAATGGAAATCGACCAATTTTTTCTAAAAACGCTAACTTCCGCCGTCGTAAAGTTAGTATGGGGGGATACTTTAGGACCTCACTGTATAATCACAATTTAAATTTTCAATTCTTATAATATTTCCACATTATATTTATAGAACTTAAATAACTTATTTGAATTCTAGCACCTTGACGATTTATAGTGAAATTAACTTAAAGAAAGTTGGTAAAATCAACTTGAAGTCAAGAGTTATTTTTCAAAAATTTACTTTGTGAATGATTTTTGTCGGAAAACACGAAAATATTTAACACATCGCCTATACTGGAATAAAGTCATAAAAATTTATAACGTCATCCATATCAAACTATACAATCATCAAAATCCTGAAATATTTAAAAATGGTAGTACCTTGATTGGTAGTCTTGCAGAAACGGATAAACAAACAAACAGAAAAAGTATTCGACAAAAAAACAACGTTTTAGAGAAAATAATCTTAAAAACTAACATAGAAGCAAGCCTAAAGAACGTTTAAGTTATGAAACAGTGTTAAAATGATTTAGAAGCATTTGGAAAACAAGGAAAACACAAAATTGTTTTGTTTTTTTTGTGGTGTGATACAGCCCAGCGGGGTGTATAAGCTTTTTAAAGCTTGTGATAACCACAGGAGCCTTGAGTGTGTAAAGTGTTCCATGGCTTTGTTACTATCATCACCTCCCCGTAAAGGGTGAAGCGCAGTTAATTGTACCCCAACTGCGAATGATAACTTATATGACGAATTATAGATTTCATAATCTATACACAGTTTACACACAAGGGGGACTGCATTTGAAAGTAATTTGATCATCAGTAAGTTCATAGCAAAAATTCTTGAAAATAAAACGAACGTACATACAATTTTTTTAATTCAATCTTTTACTGCATTTATTTTCATATTATTTATATGCATTTGCTATTAATAATGATAGCAAGAACTGTGGGGTAATATGGCAAATAAAGTATATACGGCACACTCCGCACCACACAAATTAGTAATTAACTCGGGAAGGCCTTTTCGAAGATACGTGGGTCAACATCATCAGCCAAGTACCGACAATCGGTACGGAGTTAATTAATAATTTGTGTGGTGCGGAGTGTGCCGTGAATATTTCGTTTGATTTGCTATTAATTCGCAAAGTAGTGTACGAAATATATTTAAGTGACATCTATCGTCGCTAATGTTCCACAGTGCAATGCAATACCTATAGTCGGTTTCCCATTTGTAACTAGTATAACGAAAACGCAGACAGCTTCTTCAGCGAAAAATTATCGTGAGAGGAACAGAACGTCTTGTCGATAACATTCTCACCTAAATATAAAATTCGGCGATAATTTCCTCTATGGCAAATAGAATTTTTACTGTATGGTGTAGCTTCTCACGTACTTTACTGAATTAACTAGTTCCTTTATCGTATGATAAAGAATTAATTTTTTTTTCATAACGTAACTAATACTTTCGCAGTTAAAACTTTGCTTATATTTTAAAGGCCAGCGCAGACAATCGATCATTAGTCGAGCGACAGTTTAGTTGATGAGTGCATACACAGCACAACTGCAGATCAACTCGATTATTTAGTCGATGAGCACTTGAGTCCATGATAAATTGAGGACGTATCACGATTTCAAACCAACTCAACTAAACCGTTGTGTGGATAAACAATCTACCATGTGTTCGCAGCCTAATACTGAGTCGAAGAGAGATGATTTATTTCAAAAATTTTTATGTGTATATGGTCCATCGGTGTTTGCTCCAAATCTTCGCTCCTACGTACCTTGAGGTGTTTTCCTTTTATTTATAATGAAGTTGCTGCTTCCGTTACACGCAGTAAAATGATTTTGAAAATCGCAGAAACCCATAGTTGACGAAATCATTCATGACAAATTACAAATTGTACACTATTTCGTGAAAATTTGCCAAATTATATTAAAGCTGTTGAAAATTATTCAAAAATTCAAGATAACCTGCATGGAAGCAAGACTCCTAATTTCAGTGCGTTGCAAATAACACTCGTAAACCATTTAATAAATACTTCAGTGCTTCGTTTTTCAGAGAAAGGTATTCCACAGGTAACGCTTAGAAAGAAAAACAGATTGAGAAGTTGTGAAATAAAATAGCATGCGTACAAAGAATATTATATCAAACATCAATGAAATGTAGCGTTTTCTTAGCTAATAACCTATCTCCACTAATGTTAGAGCCGCAAAAACGTTTAAATTACCAAACCGTTAGAATTTCTTTGGCATTTTTCAAATTTAATACAAATACAATTGAAAGAATACTAGAAATATGAAAATTTGATGTAAGATCTAAGCCCCTATGTAAAATTGTTTGCTTCGCTCGAGAATCATCTTCCATCTTCAAATACATTAGTGTTATGATCATCATCTTGCTTTGCTTGGCCAAAGATATCTGTTCATCTATTAGGCACCATCGGTACATCTCGAACATCTTTAAAGCTCATGAACACATTGCCTACATATTTAGAATTGAGACATAATTCCACAGCAAATTAAAAAATAGTACAGAGAGTGTTCTACTCAAAAACTACAGCTTATACTTTGCACAACTTTTCAAGCTTTCATTCAATATCAAACTCGAGAACATTGGTGACAAAATGCTGATAATAGAGCAATTTAAACCTGCTTGTAAACCAATAATATTGAGCAAGTTGTAAAGAAAGATGTACAGGGCATACCTGAACAGCTCCTTCGAAACAAAACATATCTGCATAATCCAATAATTTTTTGCGTGGGGAGTTATGTACGAAGCGGTTTTTTAAAAATCTAAGCTTCGATATTCACTTCATCTCTTTAAATACATCTTTAGCACGATAGGAAACAGAAGGTGTCTTGTTGTATGCACCTACAAAATATAATTCAAATTAACGTCCGTTACCTGAAATTGCTTTGGCGAAGAAGATACCTTTAGGGTTATTAGCTACAATCTGGACAAAATCAGATTTGTATACTCATTACATAATTCTTTGCCGTTAGTCTATCTTTATGAATTCTTTAACATTATACTTGAAATCTTCGTGTGTAATCAAGTAACACATACGTTGCATATTGTGTTAAATTTCTTCAACGATGGAAGACTAAAAGTTGTATACAACATCAACATTATCATGATTCGTTCCAATTTTGCTTTCAATCAATCTTGCTCAAATTTAGCAGGAAATAATTCCATCATCAATGCTGTAATAGTTATATAATTTAAAATTATCTACTTCCCTTAATGCTAAATAGTTTACAACGCTATTTATTGTATTTACAACTATTAAACGATTCATTTTACAACTTATTTGGAAAAGCCTGTTACTGTAACATCCTCTCCGATGGGCCTCAATTCTAGACTAGCTTGAACCGGTGTCCATAAAAGTAATTACATTCTTTTGCGATAAAAAAAGACAGGAGAGAAGAAACTGGAAAAATGACGATGTGTCAGTGGAATTTCGAATCATTCAAACACACAGCACCTGTAATACTAATAGTGATGCTTTCTTTTTTATTGCCCAAGAGACAGCAATTTATTTGCCTTAATGATAGTTTACAAATTTAGGTACATGTAAATTGTAGTCTCGCGGTATGTAGAACCAGAAAGAGATGGAGAGCGTCTCTGCTGATTTATTTATTTCCAGGTGTAGTGAAATTCAATTATGGTAGCAATTTGTGTTGTTTCGTTCTTCGCCAATTAAATGCTAGACTCGATTTAAGTTTACTATTAAATCAATGTGCAGATATACACATATGCGCTAAATGGGTGGTTACGGTTAGAGTAATCAAAGGAAATATATATATATATATATATATATATATATATATATATATATATATATATATGCGTGAAATGTATAAAGAAAGTTAAACGCTGTAGTATGCAAATAATTATAGTGAGGCTAAAGATATTCCATAAGTGGAAGTGTCTTGTTTTGCATACTAATTTGATCTATTGGTTTTGAAAATCATGAATTATTTTATTAAAATGCATATTACATCTCGAGCATACTTATTGTTTTCATAAATACTCCATATGCATTACAATACGTTATGTTTAAAATACTCTGCTGTTATGAGTCATCAAAAGCATTGGGATCACATATTTAGTTAATCATCTATTTGAAAGCCATGTAAAACACGTGTTTAATTTACTAAAAATGCGCATGTGGTAGAGTAGAAGATGCAAATATGGAATACCATTTTGTTTTAGGAGTACATCTTCGTTATAAATCGAGTTATTTAAAGTTCAATTTCACTAGAATATACTCAAAACAGTTATAGACCAAGATCTTTACTTAGATTTCTTGTGGTCTTGCACATTCTCGAAGAAAAAATTCTTGAAAATAATACCAAATTTATTACTTAAGGAACTGGGATGCAAATATGGAATATACTGGAAATTTGTTACATAACATTACACGCATATTATGATTCCAATAAT
Source organism: Dynastes maya (assembly GCA_029619315.2). Classification (NCBI taxonomy): domain Eukaryota; kingdom Metazoa; phylum Arthropoda; class Insecta; order Coleoptera; family Scarabaeidae; genus Dynastes; species Dynastes maya. Next base: position 57,893,585 of record JAROYE020000002.1, read on the forward strand.
TTAATTATTTGCACCAGTCACATCTTTTTTTCTCTGACTGCTGTAATTGCCAGATTCATTTCTTCTTCGCTGTATTGCTTCCTTTTTTTTACAAAGTCGACGTTGATTTCTTCTTGCCATTCTAAGACAAAAAAGGCTTTCATAGAAAACATATGTAAGGAAACGGGTGTGCAAATAGTTGTATTCGGTACTCCTAACAACCCTCTTTGTAAACGGTTTAGATTAGATTTCGTTACGTATTAAAAAATAATAAATGGCAGTAGTATTTTTGTAAAACCCACTACGTTCTAGTCAATAGTAGCAGACACTTAAATAAACAAGCTACGAGAACAAATAGTCGCTCATATGTACTTACCTATTGAAGTTATAAAAAAACGCAGTTTAAAGTATCGCTTCTATTAAACCGTGGAAATGCTAAATTTTTCGTGGGTCACTGTAACCTTAATAGTGAGTCTAGGCTAAAAGTTCGCTAAAAGTTAATAGATGTAATAAGATATATTATTGAGAAACCTTGGTATTCCATATTACCAACATATTCCGTATTTGCATCTTTTACTAATACTTAAACAAATTATTTTAAGTAGCTGACATTAAACTAAAATAACTTACAACATTTTGAAGAAAATAAAAGAATGGAGTTCATTTAACGACGAACTTTTTGGGATGGTAGAAATTAATAATAGGGGGGAAACATATTTGACGTACAAAACTGGATGGAATAAAGGCTATGCAAGAGAGTGGTGAAGTACTTTCTGCAAATAAAATGGTGTAAAGGTTAACTCAAGTTTCGCGCTGAAACCACTCGAAGATTACATGTTACTATTAAGGACGAAACGATGCAATATTTTCATTTCAATTTTATTGTGTTCTGCACTTATTTTCAATAACGACTTCCTATCGCAGAAAATAGAAGAGACTCTTTACCATTTAAGATCTGTGTGAACACAAATCGAGTTTTTTAATAACCAGCAGAAGCACACTATTCTTCAAACATCCTCTCGAGGATAGTTTACCAACATGTCTTGTTGTGATAACTTTGCCCCTGCAGAAAATCAGGAAAGAAAAAATGTTTTTCTAAAACGTTGGCTGCTTTCTGGTGAAGGAGGTAAATGCTTTTTTTAATATTGGAATTAACTGTAGCCCGTGAAAAATTAATGGAATAAACGTATCAGTACCATATTTTAACGGGTCCAACGATTATTTTTAAATGAAATACTAAGAATCAAATTGGGAGCAGCATAGTAGCAAATAACCAGTAGTATTTCATTTACTACTAAACCAGGGTTTCAATCTACTCCAGTAAAAATTCTACGAATTGTAGGATAAACATTGATTACAATTTTTTGCCTATATTGCATTAATTTTTTTCATGCACTACATTGAAAAACGTATTATAAATAGTATTTGAATAGTTAGTAATTTACTAATAATCCGAATAAAAGAAATTTGAAAGAATCTGAACTGTTTAAATGATTAAAGTTACAATATAAATCAAAAACATTGACTTACAATGCAAATGCGTCAATTTATGTTGCAAAATTAAAGATACAGATATTGATAATTAGTATAATTTATTCTGTTTTCATCAGTTGATCTCTCATTTTGAGACTTCTCGATCAATTTTGCCCTACAGTACACACAGTATACATTGATTTTATATTCTCTATAAATGCTTTAAAGCAACAGGGAGTATGGTGGTCGTTAGGAACTAATACGTGGTGTGATGGGACGACGACCAAATCTCAGAAAAACTTAATTCTTTTAAATAAATTTGTCTAAAGTTAAAATATTGGTTGAAATTTAAAAGAGTTAAATTTTTCTGCATTTTGCATTTGAAGTTTTTTGCATAACATTGCCAACTGTAAGTACCCCTTTTTTCGCCGTTAACCTGATACACAATTTAGTGGTGTTTCAAAAAGAATACACTAACAGTTTTGAAATATCCGTACCCTGTTCTCATATATTTTAATTATTGTAGTTTTAATAATAATAATACCATCTATTGGCCAACGGTATACCCAATTACATGACAATTAAATTTAAATACATACACTAAATGAAATGAAGGAAAAGAAGAAAAAAAATTAAACTGCTTTAGTGTAGAGTCCGTTATAAGGTCACTGGAGGGAATTGAAGCGCTTAACCGTTACCACCGAGACTACAAGGCCTCAGCGCTCTTCGATGTCGTCACGTTATTTAGGGGATGCACCGCCATTCACGATAGTAGCCTAAGCGGTGAAAGAATGTTTTTTTTTGCATTTCTTTTTTAAGTTCTGAAGGGCTTCCGGTTTAAAGGGGATGACAGTAGTCAACTGAGCCTTTCTTCGCATCGCATTCAATTTTATTTTGGAAAAACGAAGTTTCAAAGCAAAAACCAAACACGTAACCGAGCACCGTTTTCGTGAAAGATGTATTTGTGGTAGATATTTAATCGACTAATTATTATTATTTGTAATTGTGCATGTATTTGGACGAAACTAAGGTTGAAATGATACAGTAATTGCAATTTTATTCGAAATTTTATTCAATTTTATCAGAAAATTTATGATGCTTTTCAACCAGGGTCTTTAATTTCCTATTGTGTGATGTAAGAGAGAAAGTTTATTATACACATTTGAAAACATCTCTTCGAGTTCAAAAGTAATTTTGTTAAATATAATGTAAGAATATAAAACTAATTGAACATAAAAACCTTCACGTTCCTTGTCAAATACAATGGGCAGTTAGGGAATTGCGTTGGAATACCATCTTTTTTAAGCCTGTGATGTTTTAAACTTACAGTTATAGTTTCACCGGTCCGTGAATCTATAGCTGTTGAAAAATAAAAAATATCTTCTTTTACAAAGTGTAACTCACAAGCCCTAGTATACATTGTTGGAAAACAGCCGACGCCACAGTACTATAAATAGACCGCCCGAATCACGCTTTTATCGTTTCAGAAAAGCTTTTATCACTTATACAACACTAGAAAAACATTACACGTATCACCAACAAAGTACGGAAATATCACTACACATTATTTTTTTAAACAAAACCAATATAATTTGGATAAACCAATTCAAAACGCAAGAAACGTGTAAATGTCAAGACGATAAATATGGCTGATCGTTTACCTAAACCAATATACGTCACAGCTTGCTGACGTCAGAGCAGTATTCTTGTTATATCAGCAGTAACGGCCTAAACCTACCTCAGTAGTTGGGCACTTCGTTTGCTCTACCAAATTTACCACACTTTTCCGGTGTATTATACCTTTCTACTGCAACGCAAAGGCAGAATGGAATGGATTTATTCGTCGTTTGTTATATAAATGTATATAAGACAAATCAAAGACACACATTAGAACATTAAAAATTAATTATATATTAATATAATTTAATTATTTATAAAATAGGATGGACCACCTTACTTTGGTTCATGTATACAGGAATATGTTACAACAGCAGCTTTTAGTAGTAGACAGGAAGGTTATATCATAATCCTCGAAAGCAGGTTAGTCAAAATTATTGTTATACGTATTATGCGCATTTTTATTTATTATCTTCGTACATATATTTTCTGTCACCATAACACTTTAAGAATCGGAGTAACAGTATTTTTATTATTATTTAAGCGTCCCTCGCTCCTATTTCACATGCTTATTTTATCGCGGGTGCGTTTAACTATCGACAATACTTAAGAGAAATAAAATGTACATTTTATGTCTATTAACCATATAAAACTACCATTGTTATATAACTTATATAACTGTTACATAGGTGTATCACTACGGTCAATAATTTAAGGCTCAATAACAGGTTCTTATTAAGTATAAAGAGATCGGTTTTATAGTTCTCACCTTAATGTAAAACACGAACGGTATCTTTATGATTCCAAAAACTTTTATTGAAAGTCTCTGTCGAACGGAGTACGCTTTCCGTTCCGTGTACCTACTTACATTTTTGGAAACTTGTTCTGAAAATGAGTCGGATTAAAGGCGACAAAACAAATTGTCATGTTTATGTGAAAAATAAATACGTACTTTGAATACCCATTGGTGTACGTATACGCGCGTACGTAAATTACCTTTCTGGAAGTATGCTTATGGAAAACATTATATGCTAATGTGTCATACTTTATGACGCTTTGTTTAGATGAATCATATCCATTCAGCTAGGTGTTCAAACTTTATAACAATGTATAAGATATGCGTTCTGATGACCTAAAATGGAAATTGGACGACCCAAATTGAAGAAGAACAAAATATTTGACCATTTAAGTGCAAACATAACTTCGGCATCTTCCTATTGCTAATATTGGGAGTGAATTAGCCTTGTCAACTCTTCTAAGGGTGTCCATACACGAGCGATTAAAATTACAGTTGACGGTAACTCAATTAATTACACTGTGCTCGAATTGGAGACTTCTTTTCTGCAATAAGCTGGGCACTCGGGGGGTGAACCTAATTCGAGTATGCTGAATCCAGTGGTGTTAACCGTTTTTAAAAGTTAGGTCGCGTTTTCGAGCAATTTCAATGGCTCAAAGACCACAAAAAAACGTAATTTTTATCACTTTTTGACCATTTATTGAATTTAAATCGATGGAAATCGATCGGATAAACATCGTATCGGCGAGTGCACATCGAATAGAAACTACTTCAAAAAAATTTAACCGATTCAGTCGATTTTTTGTCATTTTTTTGTAAAACGATGATGACGATTGATTGTTCCGTATATCCGAACATCTGTCGCCAAACTGTTCGTTTGTTTCAAGTCCTTTACCAAAAGAATGGATTGTCGCTGTGATAGTTTCAGGCTTCTTATCATATTATTCAAACGAGATTGCGTGATTTTAATGTGGCGCAGTGACATTTGATGGCTCATACATTGATACGCCTGCTTCTTCTGTTTTCATGGTTTTTAATGCTGATAGCTCAGATATTCTGTTGAAATTGGTTTTGTTGGTACAGGAATTGTATTTAAATGTGGCAGCGGCAATTGAGTATATGTTGTTGGAATGTATTTCAAAGAACCACTTTTTCTTCTGTTCATAGCGTCAATATAATTCACGCACGCATAACATTCAGCTGGATCATGTTCTCCTGGATCTATCCAAATAATTGCCCAAATGGCATAGCGGCTTCGGTTTTTGTCCATTTATTCAAAATCAAAACGCATGTTGTAATGTTCCAAAACACATTGGTGAAAACATTTTGTGAGAAATATTGTTGATATAAATCAGCGGTTTCGGCACTTATTTTACGTCGAGTACTCTTAATTACAAATTTTCCACAAACGTAACAAAAGGTATTCAAATTAGAACATTTATCCATTTTTGATATTTCAAATTAACTGATTTTACAAGCCAATACAATGAACAATCTCCAACTTTTTGCTATTCACATCGGTTTGGGTTATTTACTTTAATATATAGATGTTAACATTTTGACTTCTGAAAATAGACTTAGAGTTCTCGGCGGTTAACAGCGCCGCCTATATTTGACCAAGTGGCAGTAGCGGGGATGGAGTTTCTAGAAGGTTCACGAATGGTCCATGAACGGTCATTGATGGGATTTTCTAGAAAATTCCAGAATGTTGTAAGTTCTTTCGACCTAAAATTTTTAAATTGAAATTGCTCGAAAACGCGAACTAACTTTTAAAAACGGTTGACACCACTGGATTCAGCGTACCCGAATTAAGGTTTCCCCCCGGGTGGCCAGCTTGTTGCGATAAATGCTAAGAGCGGCTATACACAGAGGTGCAACGCGCACGGATTGGCTAAGTAATAGCGTAACTATGGTTACGAATCGAATATCGCTGCTGTTGTCGTTTATCGCAACTTCAACATAAACACATTCAAGGAATATTGGTGTATTAAATAGGCAACCCACGAATAAGTTTCCAAAGTAATAGACAAGATTTGCATGGTGTTATACCATATTGCTTCGCTAGGTATGGCGACGATTGCTGCAAAATTTACCCATATGAGCTCATTGAGTGTTTGACTTATAGGTTATGTTCAAATTCACATTTATGAATGTTTGATGTAAAATCTTTCAAGTTTGTTTTTTATTTTAAATTACAATAGAAAGCCAAAAATCCGAAGTAATTGGGATATAAATGAACTTTATTCACATATTTAGCTGATGCTATTGAAAACAAAAAAGACGATCCATACCTTATACATTTTTCCGACACTGATAGAAGGAAATTTAAAGGCGGCCGTTCCTCTTTTTGATACGTTTTGCCGAGGCCGACAAAAACAAGTTTCAGTTTCACGCTTTTATTTGCTATAAACGATCAGACCTTATTAGTAGAGTTGCTCAATTTGCGCCAACAGCTAGTGGCGGGCGCACAAAAGTTTACACAAAATAAATGGTCAGAAATAAAATATAATACGTGCTCAAACACTTACCGTCTCAAGAGTCTTCCGTGAAATCACAAAGTGAATAATGTCTATTAAATATCTGCAACATTAGATATATTTCCACAGTTGTTTCGGCAAACCGAGTGCGACGTGAGGAAAAAGTGTGTTTATATGCAGAAAACGAACGTTCTACGTCTAGTGACGTTATATTTGCGTAATTAAAATAATCTTTGGAACAACCTAACGGTTCTGTTGACGCACCTTCACAAATTTGTCTTAATGTGCCAAAATCAGAATCTTTCTCTAAAACACTTTCAAACCTTTCTAGAACACAAATATTTTTTGCGTCTTCTACTGCGCATAGCTGTGCATGAACATGTTGCACTATTTACAAAGATTCCACTAACGACACCGTAGGATTTTGTAATTTTTCTATTGCCCTCACTAGTCCGAAGTAATTGTTCTGAATAGTTTTTAAATCCGTTTTAGCCTGACTATCTTGAAATTTCGACTGGCTTTCCTTGATAGCCGCAGTTTCCTTTGAATCGAATTGTAAAACCATGTTATTAATATTCTCGAAATATTTATGATAATAAAACGCAGCCTGTAACCATGTTCCCCAACGTGTAAGAATAGGTTCTGGTGGCTCAGGCATACGGGAGCACAGTCTGTGAAATTTGCGAATACATTTTCGGGATTTCAGAAACCCTGCTTTTGTATGCGTTATTAAAGCGTCTACCTCAGGATAACATTTTCTAATACTATCTGCCACGTGACTGAAAGCATGAATTTTATTCGTAATATGTAACAAGTTAGCACAATGTTTTTTAAGAGACCGGCCTGCAGAAAGCATGTTTGCGGCACCATCACTCATAAACATTAACAGTTGAAAGTTCAAACTTTTCCAAAGTATTTAACACTAACTTTGAAATTACTTCGGCGGTACATTGTTGTACTCGTCACAGAATGTTTTTTATGATCTGTTGTTTCGTCCACACATAACCATAGTTTCTTATCTTTCAACTCCGATTTAATTCTTTTTTCAACATGTTCACGAGCGGATAGCACAATTCTTTGTAACGATGCCCGACTTGGTAATTTGCAGTCCGAATATTTATTCCAAAAGAGGACATATGCTTCCTTGTCTAATAAATTAAACGGTAGATTACATGCAATAAAGGTAACACATAAATTAAATTTAAATTTGTCATAGTGTCGTGTGCAATTTTTTTTTAAGAATGCTGTTTACTATTTACATGACGTAGACAATCCCTTTTGGACCAACACATTAAAGGGATATTACGAACTACACATTGAATTGCCTTCATAATTTAGGTTAGGCATTTCTGCTATAAATTCTGTAACTTTGTCCAACATTGGTCGTTTTCGCGGCGTAGGCAACATTTTTAAAACACGTAGAACTATGAGATAGTATATACCGCAGCGTACATGTATACACAACAGATCTGGTTGAGACTCGCAGTTATGCTGAGGGTTGTATCGAACCTCCGCCACTGCCCGTTGGCGCTAGTGAGCAACTCTACTTATTAGTCAAGCATTTAATCGCTACAATAAACGGGTATTTGTTATATTGATAAACAGGTTTCAATTTGATAAACGTAGTTCACTGTTGTAATTTATTAGTTAATATAATCATTGTTTTCGCTGCTTTAACAAAACGAAGCTAACAAACCCAATTTATTGAATTCATTTTTTCAGTGTAACGTTTTCGGAATATCATTTAATCATTATCGGTATCCCTCCTTACCTTTATGAAAGTGCCGAGATAACTCATATTGTGAAATATTTTACAAAAGTGGAAAATAAGGAAAACGTACTATAATGCGTCTCATGCCGTATATATCTTGCGGGAATTCGATTCACGGTTGCCAAATCATTCAAATGTGTGTATTCTAATGTCAAAAATTTAGTGCATCGAACGTAACTGTCTTTAATGCCATGTAAAGATGCGTTCAACCAACTGCGTTCCGTGTACCTCTATCTACTATACTACTTTTATACCCTCGGGTTCCCTTCTACCTGTCGCGGGCGTTTTGTAAGGAAAATTTCTTTCCCTTCAAATGATTTCGGTGAAACGGGTAAAAAATTGTCTTCTCTCCATTTCCTTCACGCCTAAATCTTCATTTGGGATATACTATTTCCCTACAAAAATTTACAGAATAAAATTCAGTGTTATCTTTTGAATAATTTCGAAAATTAAGTATAACACCCTAAGTTGTCAAATTCGATAATAAAAAAACATTCTAGGATTGCCAATAGTATAGAAAGATTAAGGTCATAGAGTAAGATTTTAAGTTGCTTCCTCGCTTGGTAGATTGTCTACTGCAAATAGTTTATTTTTAGGAAAACTGAATTTAACTGGGAGTAGGTAGAATAATGGTCTAAATTCTCACAAAACTCCTTTAATAAATCGATGCTACTGGTTTCGAGCAAGTCAGATCACCATCAGGCAGGCTGAAGGTCATCCAATGATACAATATATCAAAAATTAGGTAATAACATATGTTAAAATGATTTTTCTTAAACATTGTAATTAGAAAAAAATTAAGTCTACATTTGTAATTTTTTATATAAATGTATAAGAGAAAATTGGAAATTGTAGATATAGTTAATGTAAATAAATATCAATAAAAATATTGATTTTTATATAAAAAATTACAAATCTAGACTTCTTTTTTACCAGTTACAATGTTTAAGGAAAATAATCTTAATATATGTTATTTGATCCATTTAAAATAAGAAAGTTGAAGGCGGTTGCGGAAATTTGAAACATCATGTATATTTGCAGATGATTTTACAAAATGCGCTGGAGTATACTATGCACATACAGAAAATCTCATTGCTCCATCTTTGATAGTTTTCACGCTAAACTCCGACGATATATGACTGTATATATATACAGTCCGGTCCTAAAGTGTCCCCCCCCCCCAAACGCTAACTTTTGATCGACAGAAGCTAGCGTTTTTAGAAGAAATAGGTCGATTTCTAACTTTCGTCGTTATCGGCAGTTCAATTGTATTTACGGTGTTACTGGAAATGACCTTCTTATTTTAAATAGAACATCTTGCATGTTTTTACTCTTTTGGAAAGGTAATCGAAAGGCGAATCCAACGATAGGTTATACTTTAATTTAAGAAATATTACGATATGCAGCAATAAAGGTTTTGGAAATCTGTTCCTGTTGCTACGCAATGTTGACCAGGAAAGAGCGCCAATTTTTTGTTGTGACGCCAGACTGATCTAAAGGGCTCGTTGCTAAGCAAAGTAATCATAACAATTCCAAACTGTCAAATCTCGATTCCAAAAGAGTAAATTATTTTTGTTATTTACTATTATTATAACCTGCATTTGTCATACTTTTGTTCTTTGTGCACGTTATTACTTTATGTAATTTTAATTTGTTTTGTTCATCGTTATTTCTCCTTTATTTTGTCGAACTTTATTGTAATTAATTAATTGTGGTACGTTTGTTTAAATTTGTGTTTTTGGTAGGCAATTAGCATAAGTTTCAATTTTTTATGTTGTTGATTTTACAATGGATTCCGCATGGACCACGTAAGATAAACATCAAGTACCCAATTTTAATATTCGGTAAATTTAGCAACAATTATCACAAAGTAGAACATAATGATGACTTACTCCTATCTATTGTATGTAATGTTCGGAATGAATAAAATATTATTATTATTATTATTAATGAACACTGTCCTTGTACAGCCGGAAATGTTTGCACTTTGCGCTGAGTAAGGACAGATAGTATAAAATTTACAGCGCGAACTGCTTTAACAAAAGATAATATGATTTAAATTATTGCACAATTTGTTGCACAACCATGGCAAATAAGATGATAACTGTTGCCAGATCTACATGGTTAAAAATTGACGCATGGGTCGTGCCGAAACCATCATAAAAGTAACAACACAAAAACCCTAAAAGAACAGACCTATTGCGTATCAAAAACTAATACATTAAAACAAACTTGCCATAATTAATTAATTGCAATAATGTTCGAAGAAATAACAACAATTAACAAAATAGTTGAAATTACATAAAATAATAACGAGCACAAAGAACGAAAGTACTATATGACAAATGCAGGATATAATAATAAATAACAAGAATAATTTACGCTTTTGGAATTGAGATTTGACAGTGTTTGGCAATTGTTAAAGTATAACATATGTGGTATAGTTGAATTCGCCTTTCGATTATCTTTCGAAAAACGTAAAAATATATAAGATATTCTATTTAAAATAGGAAAGTTGATGTTACTTCCGGTGACACCGGAAATACAACTGAGCTGCCGATAACGGCGAAAGTTAGCTCACAAAAAATAGAAATTCACCTATCTTTTCTGAAAACGTTAGCATCTGTCGTTCAAGTTAGCATGGAGGTGGGATACTTTACGACCGCACTGTATATATATTTAGATATTTATCATGTAATAATACATGTGAAACTATGTCAGACACAGCATATGTGAATTTTAACTTGTTATTGAAATTAACGCATGTTGGATTGATAACATAACTAGTTGCACGATTTATTTTATAATGTAATGGGGAACATTTTTAATCTTATTAATTAGTTTTATCAGCAAACACAATAAGCTTAATTAATATAAATAACATAACATATACATAATATATACAACCTACTTGGATACGATTTTACAGTCGCAATAATAAATTCTAGATGCAATTATAGACAATGATGAAAGCTAATGGACATAATAGCGGACATAATTAGGACAAGTATTGTTGAAAAATCTAACATCAAGGATACTCGTATCGCCAAAAAAAACGTGTTCTTCTCAACTCTATACAATTCTTAGAAGAAATCGAATCTATTAATCAAAGATATATAAGTAATGACCCCGATAGATAATTTGCCTGGTACACAATAAAAGCAATCTTTGTCAATTTTGCAACGACTTCGAGGATATAATTGAATAATTTCGTTTTTGTTCTTGGCCTTTTGAATTTGGTTGCAAATTAGTGGTGCACTAATTATATGGTTAACGATGATTTAATGCCAATTTATGGTAGATGGAGGAAATACCTGCCGCAATGGCAACAGCCATGCATAATAATACTAAGAAACAGCAACGGCTTGCTTGCAGTGAAACATAATCTGCTTACAAAATGCCATTTTTAGCGTAAAACATATCCCTAACCATAAAAAGAACTCCCAGGTTGCATATCTAATCAGGACAATATTCATTTTCTTCGTTGTTTGGCTCAGTATAAGACTTCAAATGCAAAACTAATTAATTTGATGAAAATGATATACATCAACGCCTAGAATATGTAATAGAGTGTACTTTTTAACATTTATGTGCACAGCAAATATATAGGGAATTGCATCTACAGTGTCCCACATAAGTATTGGCACAACAGCAACATTTAAAGTAGAATGTGTATAAGGTTAAAGACACCTGTTTGTCCATTTTTTAGCTAAAACTACACGCTATAGTTTACATTTTGTATGTGCAATAAGCAGATTAAATTTTATTATTAGTAAATAAATAAAATGGATACATTTTCTACACAATAATTGATCAACAAAAGAAGTAAGTACGTACTGTATAGCTATGTTTCGTTGAATTCCCTAATTATAAAAGGTGATAACTGTCATCGCTACAATGATATCTATAGTGCGTTCCAAAGTAAACAGGATTTTTTGAAAATAGCACATTCTAGTGGCACCACCTATTGATGGGTGCCTGAGTTGGAAAGGTATATCTTTCACTTACGTTCTGTTAAAATTTTATGATTAACGGACGATTAGCAGTCAGGTTACTGCTTTGGAAGTGACATTGTGTTTGTTGCATCGGTGCAAAAATGAATATCGAACAAAGAGCCAACATTAAGTTCTGTTTTAAACTTGGTAAAACTTTTACCGAAGCGCTTCAATTGATGAAACAAGTTTATGGTGATGAGTGTTTATCTCGTAGCAAAGTCCACGATTGGTACACGCGCTTTAAGGATGCTCGTGAAGACGTAAATGATAATCAACATGTTGCCGAATCAAAATTTGTGATAATTGAAGACGCCATTAAAATTGTGCGTGAATTCATCAAAGATACGTCAAAATCTTCATTGAAATTAATGGAAATGGAATTGAATATCTCCAAAACATCAATCTATCGCATTTTGATCGAACATTTGGGCATCCGAAAGGTCTGTTCACGCTTTGTTCCGCACAAATTGACAAATGACCAAAAATTACACAGTCGTTTATACTCGAGAATCTATGTAAAATCACTTTGCATAGAATTATCTATACCTAAACTTAATTGCTTTCGAAATATTTACGAAAAATGGTACTTGCAATACTCCGCAGAAAATGCTGTATGTGTGACATTTTGCTTTGCACATTGGCTATTAAGTAGACCATAGAGCTAGAGATATTTCCACATAGAACAAGACAACTTGTTGATCATAAGCCATCTCTGACAACGCAGTGAAGATTTCATTCTTCGAGTAACGTTTTCGTCCTTATTTTAAATAGAACACTCTATATATTTTTTAAATTTTGAATTGCTGATAATATTTTGCGTTAATTATGTAAAACTTTCCCTATACCTATAATTAGTCGTTTTTGAGATATTTTTTCAATTTATTGTCCCGAATCAGGGTAATAAAATAACAAAAATTTAAATTTTAACACAATTGCGTTCCTATTTATCTATTACCTCTCTGAAATATATAGTTTTGAGCTGTTTTGACAGTCCATAGAAGTTTAGTAGTCCTTTAATTCTATTAGCTATGGATTCTTCGCCTCCAAATATAATGTTTATATTTCTGATATTATTTCAATTTGTAGTAGGCTAGGATTAAAAACGGGTATAATTGTCATTGTATTAAAAATGAATCTCAACAGGTAAGTGTTTATTCAACAACAAAAAACAAACAAAAACAAAGTATTAAATACAACTAAAAAAAGTTATAAATTTTGTTCAAGAATATTCCCGCCTGCCTCTATACATAGTTGTAGTCTCTACCTATACGACCGTTGCATGTTGGTCAACATGTAGGGTGTAATACTCCGAAAGGCGTTCTTTCATATTATCCACTGTTGTAGAAGTAGTGCGGTACACTTCATGGTAATGTGCATTTAAAAGGTTATGAGCTGTGCGTGTATGATGTACTGGTGCTCCATCTTGTTGAAACCACATACCTTTCTACGTATGCTTATACACTGACACTTATGTCTGACATGAAGGAACATTTGTTTTTGAATCCTAGCCTATTACAAATTAAAACAATATCCGAGATATTCTAAAAATAATATTTGAAGGCGAAAAAACCATAGTTAATAGGATTAAAGGAATACTAAACTTCTAGAAACTGTCAAAATAGTTCAAAACTAATTACACCCAATCGGGACAATAAGTCGAAGATGCAAAATATCTCAAAAACGTAACGTAAATTGTTATTAGCAATTGAAAAATTAAAAAATATACAGGCTGTTCTATATAAAATAACGACGAAAACGTTACTCGAAGAATAAAATCTTCACTGCGTTATCAGAGATGGGATATGATCAAGAAGTTGTCTTGTTCTAAGTGGAAATATCCCTAGCTCTATAGGCTACTTAATACCCAATGTGCAAAGCAAAATGTCAAATATAATACAAACTATAGCATTTTCTGCGGACCGTTGCAAATACCATTTTTCCGAATATTTCGAAAACAATTGAGTTTAGGTATAGGTAATTATATACAAAGTGACCTTAGACTCACGAGTACAAACGAAATATGTACTGATATACAGGCTGTTCCATTTAAAAAACAACTTCGATATGTAACTTTTTATTTGTTTCACCCTGTATATGTCAAAATAATTTTAGCGTGTGTTGCTGATGTATATCTATGATTTTTGTATCTATGTACATATTTTGTATTTTTTCTTATTACTAATGGTAAAGGTTCTATCAAAAAATCTAGCACGATTACCCCACCCTGTATATTAATAAAATCAAGAACGTAATATGTAAAGTATAACCGCGTTAGATAGGGAAACCAACGGAAAAGTATGTATTTGAGATAACAAAACATCGCCACCGTAGTGGTGGTCCTACTGTATATTTGTGACGACAGGTAGATGCTTATATAAGTATCTCAGCCTATTTCTCGTTTCTTTTCTTTTATGTTGTAAAAAAGAGCTAAACACTTGAACATCATCCTTATTTGGACATATGTAGTTATGTCAATAAGTACCGGTGAATGACTTAGCGTTTATGAATCTAATTTTTACGCTTTTACACGATAGATTGTAAATTATTCACAAGGAAACTTCTATTAATATACTCCCGCAAAAGCTTAGCGCGTGGAATAAAATATCGAAGGCGCCATTGATGCAATCAACGCTACAAGACCGCACAGTCTATAATTTTCTCATGTCGATTCCGTTTTTTATCGCAGATATAGTTAATAATTATAAATTATCGCCATTTCATAAATAACGATTATTTATTATTTTTGTATTAATTATTGCAGTCCACGTACAATATATCAAGCGCTATTAATACAGCGAAAATATTTCTAACATCCTGTTTAGCGCTGAAATTATTTTCTCGGACGCAGACGACGACTGCGACAGCCGTTGACAGCAAATTACGTCGAAAAAAATGTTACTTTGGCCAAATGCGCGACATTCTGCTTTTCTCGAGTTATGTAACATATGTAACAATAAAATTACGGCAATTAAGAAATTTACTTTCATTTTTATAAATATGTTACGCGTTGAGTTGGTGGTACAACAAATAACTTCTCTTAGAAATGCTGCTTTTTGTGGACATTTGCAAGTCATTTATTTACGTTACACTTATTTTTGTTGTATCACTGGCTCTTACTTGCGCTTACATATTAGTAAGTACTTACTTAGTTATCTCCGTCCTCTTCTACCATCTGTGTAGAGGCAATGATTTTTCTCCATTCTTTTCTATTTCTAGCTACCCGTTTAGCTTGAGTCCAGCTCATTTCCTTTTCTTTTATTATATCTGCCATTACTGCATTCCATTTCTTTTTAGTCTACCTCTTCATTTTTTTAACCCCCGTCTTTGTTTCCCATCACTTTGACCGTCTTATCCTCCGACGTACGCACTAAGCGGCCAAACCATCTTAACTGCTGTGTCTCTATTTTTTGAGTTCCGCTTTTCACCTATAAGTTTTTCCATATAGTTTCATTTCTCACCTTGTTCAATCTAGTCGCGCCTTCAATTTTCCGTAAAATTTTCGTCTCACAAGCCATAATTTTGCCTTTTGAGTAGTTTGTTAAAACCCACGATTCGCATCTGTAAAGTGCCGGCACCAGTATTGACTCAAATACTCTTCTCTTTGTTTCATTTATAATTTCTCCTATATAAAGTTGGATATATTTTAACTTTATCACCTCTTGTATTTTTATCCCATCTATTTGACTTATTCGCTTCGTTTGTTATTGTCATAATTTCTATTTTTATGCATTTATTCTCAAACCATGTTTTTTCCAATACTTCTACCCATTTTTTGATCCTTTTTTCCAGCGCTTTTTATTTTTCGCGAATAGTATAAGGTCATCTGCATAGAGCAGCCCTCTGATTTCTACTGGTCTTAGTTTTCTATATCCCAAATATATTCTTTTCGTATTCTTATTTACTTGTTTTGACATATGGTCCATGACTGTGATGAATAGGAGCGGACTTATAATGCTTCCCTGCCTTACACCTTTTTTCACAATAAAAATTCCTCCTCCCATTTGTACGGTATTGTGTCTCCTCGTATATACTTTTTATTAGATTTACTGTTTCCCACTTACCTTTTCTTCCTTTAGGACCTTCCAGATTTTTTCGCGGTGTATGCTTTTTCTGAATCAATTATACATACATATAATTTAGAATTTGTTACTGTTATTTCCTCTGCTACTTATCTTACCACAAATATTCAAATATCTTTTTCTTTCCTCCTTTCCTCAATAATACGTTCACATATTTTGTACATATCGGTGACAATGCTCTGTAGTTACTGCAATTAGCATAATCGCCTTTTTATGATTATATGTGTTAGTATGGCTGTTTTCCATTCTACAGGTATCTTGTTTTTTTTTCCATACCAGCTATATTATTTCATATAATAATGTAGTTCCTTTTTCTCCAACGTATTTAATCATTTCTGGTGGTTTTTAATGGGTTACTCTCTCCCTTTGTTTTTGATGTAGTCATCTTCATTCTTATTTTTTGCAGGATACTTTTTCCAAAGGTATTTTTTCTTGTTATCTTCTACTCTTATTTTATTGTTCCACCAGAATATCTGTTTTCTTTCAGTCGTTCTTTTTTTCATTCCGCATACTTCTTCAGCTGTTTCTATAATTATGTCTTTGAAGGTTTCCCATGATTTATCTACATCCATCGTATCCGTTAAATTACTTAAGGCCTCTATTGTTTTCGTTATCATTTTCTTTTTTTGATAATGTTTCCAGATGTTTTCTTCCTGTAGCCTATGTTTTAATAATCCACTTTCTTTACCTATTTCTCATGTTCGTATTTCTTTCTGCTATTAGTTCACATTCTTATTATTTACTAGACAAAAATCTATTATTTTTGGCCATTATGGCTTTGGGTAGTTTCTCCATATTTTCCAACACATTCACCAGAGCTCTCTTATAAAGTAATGTAAAGCATACTGTTAATTCAACTGGATGATAATCAAACTTGTTCTAAATCGGGAAAGGTGTCCTCAATTAAACTATTGAGCGTCATAACTGATCCCCATTTGAAATGGTCTAGTTAAAATTAGCAACTCTGCATTAAACGTTCTAGTATTTATTACGCCATAAACACAAAATCCTTTTGTATCCACGATATCCTTTGAGGTTTTCTATTATTCTAATTTTCGTCCTTTGCTGCGACGTGCAATTGCTTACAATGGATCATGTTCGGACTGCCAAAGAATGTTTGGTTTGCGAAAGAAAACATTCAGAATTATGTTTAATCATCTTCAAAATGCATAATCAATCCTTTTTGGCATTTACGTATTTTGTCTGAATAATACCTATTAACAGATAGGTATTCCATACGTCACGGCAACTATTTACTTCCACCAAAGCATTGCACATATGGATTTCAGGATAGTTTGGAGAATAGCAACTGTAGATTGTTTAAGAAATTACCATTAGCTATAAAGAGAATAAATAACTTTTGTCCTTTACAACTAGCTCACAGTATATTCTTATTTTTACTTACTTACATCGTTGTGTTTCACTTATTTATCGAATGTTTCCTTCTGTAAACATGTTGAAATAAAATATTATCTGTAACTAGAAGCCCATATTCCTTCTTCAAAGCTTCAACGTTAAAGAAAATACCAATAAATTAACAATAAAACAGATGACAATTATGTCTTATATCTGATTTTCATTGCAATAATGTCTGAAGTAAAAAAAATGAAAAATGAAGAATTTCATTATGTGCTTTTAATCTTTCTTAGGTTTAGAGGAATCAATTCTTGAAAATCATTGATTATCAATTATATATATAATTATTTAATATTGCTTTTTTCATAACCATTATTGTAGTTTCTTATCTTACTTTTTAGTTTTTAGATGTATGAAATTTTTTAGACTATTTCTATATCAAAATTTTATTTGTTGTTTAAGACAGCTACCATCACTTTATTCTTAGGTTGAAAATAAAGCTTGCACTACACTGAGAAGAACGGAATCTATTCAGTGCCTCTTAAGTTACATAATACATTATGTATTTTTTTACAAATTAAAGTTACAGATCATACAACTGTAATTGAATATTCTGCAAAATTACCGAATCACATCGGAATTATACGCAACACTTACCACGAAGCAAAACCTTTGCACACCGTTCACGCGCCTAGAAAATGTTCATTCTTCTTGGTACGCCGTCCTTCCGCTGTTTCTGGAATAACTTATCATCTGGCCGTGTTAACACGTTCGCTGCCCATAACGCTTATAAGCGTTCAGCTGTATTATGCGCATATACCATCACCGCTTATAAGCGTTTTTTGAAATTTTACCAGAAAAGCAACTTCTTAAAGTTATTTCAGCCATTTTTTATATATCTACCTTGTAAATATCGTTTTGCTATAAAAAAAGGCTTCGACACTGGAGATGCTTGCGCAAATTTTATGGGCAGCGTACGTGTTAAAGGCATTTCTGACCTCCAAAGTAACCAACACCACTATCCCTCTCGTGTGATGATTTCTGTTTTATTCTACCTGAAAGATCTCTACCACCTTACGTACCGCGCCTATGGTGGAGTGTTCCTTTCGGAGCCCGTGTTGTTTTGGGCATAAACCGCCATTTCCAACACTGGCGGTTAGACGAGCTTTGATCAGCTTTCCAGGACTGCACACTATAATGTGATTATTGATATTAGAGTGGTATTTTTTAAAAAAGATTAGTTTTTTTAGAAAGAAGAAGAAAAATACTGTAAATATCATTAAAATATATTTTTTCCATATTCTATTCCATTTTGGTTCAAACATTTGTCATACCGCTCAACAAGTTTTAATTCCGACGTCTGCCGCCTGTGAAGAAGCCCAATCCATGACTGTAGTTGTCACATCTTTATCGTCGTTGAACTGTTGACCACCAAGGAATTCCTTTAAGTACCGAAACAAGTGAAAATCACTGGGTGCAAGGTCTAGACTATAAGGTGGATGATCCAATTATTCCCATCCAAAAGACCTGATCATACCTTGTGTTTGTGCCGAAACATGTGGCCTTGGAAAATGTGAGAACTGCACTAATGGATTGGGCTTCTTCACAAGGGGCAGATTTCTTTGACGTCGGAATTGAAAATCTTTTTGAGCGGTATGACAAATGTTTGAACAAAAAATGGAAATTATGTAGAAAAATAGATAAAAAGTATGTAGAATATGGAATAAAATATATTTTAATGATATTTGCAGTATTTTTCTTCTTATTATAAAACATATATATCGTGGTTCATAACAATCACTGTATCAGAAAACTTTAACACAGTATAAAACCAAACACATCTAGAGGTTGTACAGTTATTATTGTTTTTTGTATACATTTAAGATGTTTACAGTTTTATCTATTGGCACCAATTTCTAAAGTTCGGCAACATAATGCCCGCTCCAAGAATCAATCAAGAGGACACTGTTTGGTCCCTTATTTTGGAACAAAACATCTGTTAGCCAGGTTTTAAAACAAATTTAAGTGAGCTTTTAAAACGTCGAAGAAGAAATATACACATTTAGGGGTTTAAACAATGGTTGGGTAACTCAAAATACAGACATATTGGTTTAATACCAAAAATAATGGCGAAGGTAAGCGCCAGTAAGTCAGCAGAAATGCCCGGTAAAATTGTGTAATTATGTGTTTACTCCTAAAGTACGGTCGAAGTTACTATTATTTTTTTTAATATCTTTAATATTTGACTATCTAAATTTGTTACCGTTTTCTGCGTAAAAGCAATCTTATTTTTGATAAATAAAAAAATCAATTATATAAAAAATGGAGGCACTCGGTCCCCTATTATATATTTTTGAATCCTTGAGATGTAATCTACTTCGAATTATGTTCTAAAAGATTTTTTATATCTGTTATATTTTCCAAGATACAAAAATTTAAAAATCGCGCAATTTTCGGAGCTAGCTCTATCCCGAGATTGGGCGATTCAGTTGCTAAAAAGAATTGTGTTGTTCTTATACCAAGGTGCTCTTTCAGTCTCTATACAGTTTCATCGAAAATCCCTTGTTAGTGGCTTTAGTATAAAAAAAAAAAAAAAAAAGATAACATATATATAAATATATATATATACGTTATTTTCGTTGTGTTTTACTTCTGTTAAAATATTCCCACCTGTTCTTCTTTCATAATCGTATAATGTAAATTCGTAGTTAAACATAGTAAGGCAACGGTTTCTATCCTAAAAAAAACTACTGATTATTGTAGCTACCACAAAGAAGCTTCTTATTTTGAGGTCATTTGTATTAAGTTAATGAATATTTCATCCAGAAATAAGACAAAAAATGAAATAGGCAAGTACTATAGATAAGCAAGCTAAATTGATATCATTATTGTATTACAAAGATATTTCATTATAGTTTTGTTTTCCATTCAGATACCGTTCTACATGATTATATTCAATTTTATGTAGCGACGTGATGCTTTCTCGCCGCAAAGTATATATGGATATCCTGAGTAGGTGAAAATTCAATTTAGAATTCATTTTGAAGAAACAAAATAATAGTAATTTACGGTATAGACCATAATGATGCGCGAAAGAAGCACATAACAAAATATAAATAAAACACACGTCCTGCAAACGAGAAGACCTTTCCTTTTTGCATGAAGTTAGTCGGCCACGCAATACCAATTCGCAGCATCTCGAGAGAGATATATTTGTTCGACCGTCGGAATGAACGGTGCTCCCCGCTCTTGGGCTCTGCACATTCGTGTTTCTTTCTCCTTTACGGCTCTCACTCCAAGCTGTCAGGTACTGATTTACTTTCGTCCACCTGTTCTTCCGTTTCATCTCGGCCCACTTGTTTCATCCGGCCTCTGGACTACCCTCTCACTGTATCGAAAGTAAAACAAACATATTTTTCACTGTGTCTCAATACGGTTCGCGAAGATCGTCTTTTTCCTTCTCGCTTGAGGATATTAGTAGTGTTGCTAGTGCCGAACAAGTTGGTCGACGTGTGTAATTCACCGTTATATATTTTTTCAATGGCCGATGGCATTTAGCATAGCACAATAGCAAGCCATTAAGAAAGTATCTAACTATGTATCTGTATGTATATACAGGACGTTTCGAGGTAGTATATACTACGTATGTTCTTTAGAAACTAAACAGCACTTGGATTTAAAACTACTGATAACCCTTCTATGGATAATCACAACGGTGTTGTGCATAATTAACATTCTATCCAAGTATTTTTTTGTTACATTAATTAATTAATCTGTTAAAGCTGCCTATATTTGAAAAGAAACATATTATATTACAATCAATTTCCTTAAATACTTTCATGCATTATTGGAATTAACGTTCATAGATGACCCTCAGCGGTGGACTGACTAACCTTTTTTGTCTCCTATGTAATCACTAGAGTTGCTCAATTTATGCCGACAGCCAGTGGCGGGCGCCTAAAAGTTTACACAAAGTAAATGGTCAAAAATATAATATAATACGTGCTCAAACACTTACCGTCTTAAGAGTCTTCCGTGAAATCACAAAGTGAATAATGTTTGTTAAATATTTGCAACATTAGATATGTTTCCACAGTTGTTTCGGCAAACCGAGTGCGGCGTGAGGAAAAAGTGTGTTTATATGCAGAAGACGAACGTTCTACATCTAATGACGTTATATTTGCGTAATTAAAATAATCTTTGGAACAACTTAACGGTTCTGTTGACGCACCTTCACAAATTTGTCTTAAAGTGCCAAAATCAGAATCTTTCTCTAAAACTCTTTCAAACCTTTCCAGAACACAAACATTTTTTGCGTCTTCTACCACGCATAGCTGTGCGTGAACATGTTGCATTATTTGCAGAGATTCCATTAACGACAGCGTAATTTTTCTATCCACCAGTCCGAAGTAATTGTTTTGAATAGTTTTCAAATCCGTTTTAACCTGCCTATCTTGAAATTTCGACTGGCTTTCCTTGATGGCTGCGGCTTCCTTTGGATCGAATTGTAAAACCACGTTATTAATATTCTCAAAATATTTATGATAATAAAACACGGTCTGTAATCATGTTCCCCAACGTGTAAGAATAGGTTCTGGTGGCTCAGGCATACGGGGGCACAGTCTGTGAAATTTGCGAATACGTTTTGGGGATTTGACAAACACTGCTTTTGTATGCGCTATTAAAGCGTCTACCTCAGGATAACATTTTCTAATACTATCTGCTACTTGACTGAAAAAATAAATTTTACACGTAATATGTAACAAGTTAGCATAATGTTTTTTAAGAGGCCAGCCTACAGAAAGCATGTTTGCGGCACCATCACTCATAAACATCAACAGTTGGTTTGTTGAAAGTTTAAACTTTTCCAATGTATTTAACACTAACTTCTAAATTACTTCGGCAGTACATTGTTGTACTCGTCTGGAAGCTAATAGAATTGAAGGTGACGATTGATGTGGTTCCATTGTACATACCATTACATTAACCACAGAATGTTTTTTACGATCTGTTGTTTCGTCCACACATAACCGCAGTTTTTCATCTTTCAACTCCGATTTAATTCTTTTTTCAACATGTTCACGAGCAGATGACACAATTCTTTGTAACGATGCCCGACTTGGTAATTTGCGGTGCGAATATTTATTTCAAAAGAAGACATATGCTTCCTTGTCTAGTAAATTAAACGGTAGATTACATGCAATAAAGGTAACATATAAATTAAATTTAAATTTGTCATTGTATCGTGTGCAATTTTTTTTTTAAGAATGCTGTTTACTATTTACGTAACGTAAACAATCCCTTTTGGACCAACACATTAAAGGGATATTACAAACTACACATTGAATGTTAATGCCATCATAATTTAGGTCAGGCATTTCTGCTATAAATAATGTAACTTTGTCCAACTTTGGTCGTTTTCGCGACGTTGGCAACATTTTTAAAACAAACGTAAAACTACGAAATAGTATTTAGGGCAGCGTACATGTATACACAACAGATCTGGCTGAGACTCGCAGTTATACTGAGAGTTGTATCGAACCTCCGCCACTGCCCGTTGGCTTTAGTGAGCAACTCTACTTATTAGCGTCGTACTTCCGGAATGTCCATAAAAGTTTAGCAATTTACCGATTTT
Organism: Dynastes maya; assembly: GCA_029619315.2. Taxonomy (NCBI): domain Eukaryota; kingdom Metazoa; phylum Arthropoda; class Insecta; order Coleoptera; family Scarabaeidae; genus Dynastes; species Dynastes maya. Next base: position 57,916,763 of record JAROYE020000002.1, read on the forward strand.
TCGAAGTGCTTTATAAAAACGTTGAACTTCAGTATTTTATTGCAGTCGCTAAAAAGTATACTTACATCACGATGCAAAAATTGTGATGTATAGAAAGGCTATGGATCCTTCTGCCGATATTTCTTCTACGAAAAACCAAATTTATAACAAAATAGGCTGTTATAAGCTACAAAGGCATTTATAAATTAAAATAGTCAAGATTGGCATTTTCAGGCGTTTTTGGCATTTTGCCTAAACATACGAGCTCTACTTATTACCATTAATTTCCGAATCTTGTGCAGCATATTTTACCTATAGAGAAATACGTAGGCATAAAACCACACCATTTCTAAAATAAGGAAAGCAATCGCATTCATTGATATGTTGATTATTCTCTAATCATAACATCTAGTTACCCAGGGTAAAAGAGCTACTGTTTATTGGGTATTTTAAACGGAAAATATTCTTTTTCTAAATGCCTCACGAACTGTTTCTTTTATGGTCCGCGTAATCAATAAGTTGAGCTACTTAATGGTTAACCAAAGAAAATAGACATTTACCTCAAAAGACGGATGATAGTGCTTTGGCATTTCTGATGGGTTAGAATACAAAATTAACATGTCAATTGTACCATACATTAAGAGTTGCCACAATAGTTTGCAATTTATTTTGAAATATTTTCAATAGCCACTAAAAATAACAGATATTTGTTCGACTAATTGTCAAACCAAAATTGTAGCAGCTTTGCCTAATTTAAATTTATAATTAACTCATAATGGACTGTAAGTTTGGGACAGCTTGTGCACTTCATCGAAATATACTTGTGTGCGAGTAACTCACTTACATAGTTTGCGACTTACAACAATGATACTATATGTGTGCCTTAATTATATTACAAAATATGCGGAATACATTTCTGAATCAACAAAATAAGCCCATACATTATGTAAAGAAGCGTAGCATATGGTAGCAGGAAAGTAAGATTTATTCTCGAAAATCAACTTTCTCAAATATAGGCTGACGAAAATATTGTTAACGTTGCAAGAATGTGAAAGGATCAGAATTCCACGGTTTCAACATTAAATTTTCCCTGCTTTCATGTATTGTTTTTTTTTTTTTGATTACGATAAGAAACTCAAGCTTAAAGTAGAAGTAATTATAATGTGATCGTATATGGTTATATTTGGCGGTAATTTACTTATTGATAAAATCTGCAGTTATCGTGGTTTTAATATGTCAATTAAATATAAAAAGGTATCACGAATTCTTTTATATACGCATTTAAACTGTAGAATTTTGTATTGCAGTAACTGTGTTACCTACACGTTAATAGTAATATTTGGGATTTCTACGATAAAAATGGGAAGAAGATAAAGCGTCTATTGAAAATCTAATTTACTTGCAGCTTGGTTTACAAACTTCAATCTTCAAGAAAGCATGCAAGAAGATGATTTGCTTAGTCCTTCACCTATCAGCGTGTGTACTAGGATACTCCATAATTATGAAGGTTTAGGATTTGTAAGGAATACCTCGTGGAGTTTTTCTTTCGTATAAATGCATTTAACGTTCTTCACCAATGCGCTTTTGTTTGTTATTGACCACAAATACATCTTTTGTACATCGCCCGAAATGATCAGTAAGCAGCGATTGGTACATTCTGTAAGAGGTGAGCTGTATAAAACATTTCTATTGTCTGCTGAACCTTCTTTGGAAATATACCAATTTTAGATTTTATTTCGACGTTTTGAAGATCGTTTGCATCAGTAAATGTTTACGAAATTCGTACTAGTGCTTTGCTTTAAATTGAAGAAAAAAATGCAAAAGTGAGATAGCACAATTGTTTCTAGTTAGCTCTATGAATATCCAAGCGCTTCCTACTAGATTGCCAACAATTAAACAGTTGCTGTCAATATTCCTTTATACACGCAGAGAAACGTTTACTTGTATCAAAGCTGTCCGCCTTAATTCAAGGCAATAACAGTTTCAATTATCCGCAATACAATAACTGTTTTAAATCAAAAAAATATTTTCTTAGAGTTCCTTTCTCCGCTTAAGAGAAGTATACAGTTGTAAGGAAATAATTGTATTTCTTTGTTAATTTGATTCAAGAAAATCTTGCAGAAAATTTGAAGAAAGCGATTTTTAGTGTAAGTAAATGGCCGTTATAACACAAAACAATATTTTCTTAAGGATAGTAAATAGTTTCCTTAATTCCAGAAAGCGTTTAAGTATTGTTCATAAACCAATAGTTTCATTTTCTTAAAATATCGCATCTTTATTTAGAATTCTTGAAGTGCATGTTATTTATATGCACATTATGAAATGCACTTACCTTGTTTAAAACAGTACGACATATTCCTACATTATGCAGTAAATTATTCACATTGCTTGTGATTTTAAAAAGGCTAAAAGTAGAGGTTATCTACAGAATAATGTTCAAACAAAAATTATCTTAATGTAGAAGTACACATGAAAAAAGTGCATAGAAACAATAACCAAGATAATGTTAGTAAATAGCTCCTGGTATTGAACTAAAATATTTCCTGGCGCCACCTAGTTCCAGCTGTTATAGTCATGCCGTTCTAGATAACCAAGATAACCAAGATAGATAATACTAATAAATAGCTCCTGGTATTGATGGAATCACTACCGGCAAAAACAATATAAGAAGAGAAAAGCATTAAAGCTTCTTGCTCTTGGCCACATTGCTTTTGCATCTCTCAGTTTATGCCACTAATCTTCAAAAACAGCAACTGAAATATTTCCTGGTGCCACGTAGTGCCAGTAGTATGTAGAAACCGGAAAATAGATGGCATACTCACCCATGCAAAGATATAACCTTTAACATACAACGTTTCATACACATTTTCAAAAGATACAGGTTAACATATTACTTTTTTTTCTTTTTATTGCTATTTACCACGTGTACTAATTCAACTATAGTTTTTTTTAATATATAATAAATAATAATAATAAAGGGATAAATAAAGTTAAATATTAACTCATTAATTATTAAACTACATAAAAATAGTCCCTATTTAATTACATTACTAAAGAAATAATTTAATTATACTGTTACATGTGTCGATGTCGATGTCGATTCCTTCATCCCTACATTAAGTAAAAGTTCCTTCAATTGTTTTAGAATAGATGTCAATTTCTCGAAGGAAGATCCCAAGACATAGAATTAAAATGAACTATACATTCTTGCAAAAAAGTGCTACTTTAGGAGTTAAAAATAATGTTGCCAAAAGATCTGCATAATTAATGGAGGATTTTTATAAAGCTTATAATGCAGTATGTTCAAGAGTATCATGTGTACAAAATAAATGTTAAAAAGTATGTGCTAATGGTAGATAAATAAATTAGTAGTAAAACATATCTTTTTGTAATTTTTAAATATAAATAAAGCATTCCTGGGAAATAGCGCTTGCAATTTTCAACAATTTCTTTGATTTTATTTGTTATATGTTGTAAGTACTTAGTCGCCGTTGAATTGAAATTTTTTACTGTTTTATACTTTCCAACAAGGGAAAAATTATAGAGTATACATTTCAAAATACTATAGAAATAAATTTCTTAAAAAAATACGTACAAGACATTCTTGCACTTCTAGATATTACTCCTTTGATATAACATACATTTTTCCATTTTTAAATTGCTCGTCGCCAATTGATCACAAAAAATCACTGGGCATTATAGCAAGGTGACACTTATACAGTGCTTTTTACGTGTGGCGAAGCTTGTCATGATTTCAGGGGCCTTTAATGTGTTAATAATGTATGTGAGGTGTTCCATCCCTTTGTTGCTATCATTTACCTGCCATAAAGTGTCAACCGTAGTTAATTGTTCTCCCAACAAACGAATGGTGATTCGAGATTGTACCGGACCTACTAGAAAAGTTTGACATTTGAACCTTGTAAGATCAGAACGCACAGCTCTTAATTCTGCTACAGTCGGGAGCAGGTCCTCTTACCATTGGGGCACCGAGCAGTTTTAAGGCAAGAAAGAAATAATCTTTGTGTTTCTAAAATCTTAATTATTTACAATTGCATACAGCCGCGGTAGTGCGCCAATATTATAGAGGCTAGATATTGTATAAACCAAAAAAATTCAGTGATCCACTTTCCGAAGACTAGAGCGCAAATAATCCTACATAACAACATACATTGTATCTACGACAACAACAACTTCTCTCAGTTGTCACTTCGGTACTGACTAAATGTCAGGCTGGCCACTCGTCAGGTTGACCCCTCTTGCGGGGATAATTGGAAATTTCTTCATTACCATCCCCCCTCAGCCAACCGTCTTTGGAGCGAGGACATTATGATTTAAATATAAGTCCAGATAATGACGAGTGTGGGGTAGCATGGACAAATCTACTCGTTTGTTAATTTTTCTATTCCCTTATTTCGTCCAAATTAACGTAGAAATCGTCTGGAATAAGCAACAAAGCAACAGCATGAATTGCAAAGTAAAACAAATAATATTTCATCAATTAAATCTTTATCTGAAAGGTTTCTGTAAATTAGCAGTAGATTTTCTCGTTTAAAAAATCATCAACATACAACCTCCTGGTTAAGTCACTGCATTCGTTCTCGTATGCTAATATCATTTGATCGAAAGTCATCGTAACGTTTCTATTTGGGTTAAATTATCAAAATTGGCTGTGAAATAAAACAGTCGCCGGTCTTTCGCGATTTTTTTAAAAGAAAGATGAACGACGCCATAATTTTTCATCCATCTTTATTCGGTCTTGGTTGAATCAAAGTGTGTTTTAAATCCAATCCCAATATATTGATTGTATATTCAAAGTCGTTATTAGAAGAGAAAAGGGTTAAATATCCAGAGCAGGCAGTTTCCTGTAGTGGGTATATAAACACAGGGTTTATATACATTGGCATCGTTCAAAAGTTTCAAGGTCAGTTAATTTTCAAATCTTAAGAATTCGTTAATTTCATTTTACTGAGTTGGAAATTCATTCAAAAATTGCCGTAAGGGTATCTAAGGATACCCCCGAACCTACAAGAATCGTTTATTCAAGTTAAATTAGAAAATTTAACAAAATTTGAGAAAAACCCCCGAGAAAGATATTCCAATACATAAATCCACCTTCAATGGATGTAGTGAACTGATTTATACATTTTTGCATAGTATCAAACTAAATCTGAAAAATTTTAAGCGTGCCGTAATGTGAAGTGACTTTCGAATCGCGAGGCAACCTTGACTACCGCAAGACATTTGGCAATATTTAGCAATGAGATGTGCAACTTTTTATGTTACTCAATCGTCATCGTGGCAATTGCAGTTTAAAAGAAAATCAGTAACCGTTTCAAAATTTGCAGTAACTTTGAACAGCGTTTACGCATGTCAAAGATACCAAGGAAAAATAATTTAGCATTGCGAAGCAAGTTGTTTTTTGTAATAACCACAAATAGTTGAAGATATCATTAGTGGTACCATGGTACCTTGATGTAAGAACTTTATTTTGAGTTATACAAACTTAGATAATTTCACCACAAAAAATTAGCTGGACCTGATGATGTTCAAGCAGATCCTAGTAGAATAGCATCTACTACCGAAAACATCGGCAAGCTGAAAATTCAGGTTTTGCTGGAACTCTAGAGACTGAAAGAGTACATTGGTGTAAGAACAACAATTTTTTTTAGCGGTTAAATTGTCCGATTTCGGACTACAGTCCCCTCCACTGATTTGCACGATGTTTAGATTTCTGTAAATATGTAAGAAGCTAAAACAGATTAATTTTTTCTAAAATATAATCTGAAGTAGATGACATAGTTTCAAAGATGATGCAAATTATTGTCGGAAAATATATAACGGGGTACCGGATACTCCATATCCGCCATTTTTGCTATTTCTTCTTCTATTTACCAAAAATAAAGTCGCTTTCATGTCAAAAACGGTGCTGTATAACAAATTTAGACGATTAATAATAATAATACAGTAATAATACCAATAATTAAGCAATGAAAGCAAATAAAAAAGCTACCTACACTTTAATGAAAATGCGCAGTCTAAGAAAAAAGTTGGGATACAAGAAGAACGAAGAAACATAATGATGTATCTTTTATTCATTTATCGCATATTTTACGTGCGGTGTAGATTTACAGTTCGTCATGTTATTCTATAGAGCAGCGTCAATATAACTAACATACGTACTTGTAGCAATGATAAATTTTCGGAAAACAGCGGAGCAGAATTAAAAAGAATCATCCTTGTGAAACATTCAATACGCTACGCACCATAATTGTGTAGATGTGATTAATGATATTATGTTCGTGAATAGTATTATTATAAATGTAGTAATTATGCGATGTAGTTATTGTAATAATGGTAGTCGGTATAAAAGTATTGAAAATACAGGTATTGCTTGCCTCGCGAACAACGCACAATAGTAGATTTCTTACAAACACTAGACAGGGCCGCAGAGTTCGTATCCTTTGCAAAACAAAACTCTACATGATTTTTAAAGGATCCCGGTTTTTCATTCACGAATCGACTGTTATACCACGAGTACTTGAAGACGAGAAACTTTGATGAAGAAAACTGACAGTGAGTTAACGATCCCAGCTAAACAATACTATTTCTCTGGTGCAAAACTATACTGTAGTTCATAAGAATCACTGTATCAGAAAAAGTTGTAATAAATTTTTTTCTGAGCTTAAAACCGAATCTAATCGTTATCCCATTGCTGTTCTTTTTTGGGTACATTTAAAATGCTTACAAATTTATCTTTTGACACCAATTTCTGAAGTTCGGCAACACAGTGCCCACTCCGAAAATCAATCAAGAGAACACTGTTTGGTCCGATATTTGGGAGGAATGCATCTGTTAGCCAGATTTTGAAGTGATTTGAAGCGAGTTTTCCCAACATCGAAGAAAAAATATACACTTTTATAGCAACTCCATGTCGAAACGTATTCGTAGATTCTTTGATACCAAAATTAATGGCGAAAGTTTGTGTTCGACTTCGGGAATGGTTGGTAAAATTGTGCAATTATGTGTTGTAAAGTGCAAAAATTGCACAACACCTTCAATGGATTTCTGACCCTTTACTGCTAAAATATGACCGGAGTGTATTTCTAGATTAAATACACTTTCATCACCGTTGTATACGAAATGTTATCGAAATAGTCAATAATTTCAATTATTTTATGCGTTTTATTGTTTTATTATATTTATTTGGAATGACAATTTATCTATATACATCAATCAATGAGTACCAAAGCTTTATTATTTTTTTTAATATGTTTCATGTGATTGTCTAAAAGAAAACTGGGCACCGTTTTCTACATAAAAAATACTTTGTCTTTGATATATAAAGAAATTATAACAAAAAGTGTGGGGTATGGGCTACCCGGTCATTTCCCGTTATATATTTGTTCTTAAACTAATTTACAACATCCTTGAGAATACGTAATATATTTCAAATTATATTCTAAATATATATATTATAATAACTTCTACAGGAATCTGCCTACTCTAACCTCCAACCCTTTCTTCTTTGAATAAATACTTTAATTTCACTATCGAACACTTTAAAATGGTATCGTACTCAAGTAAACACAAATTGATTCGACGAAAGCTGAATCGAGATTGATGAAAATTTTGGCGTCGCTTATCTTTCTTTTATTTGTAATCGCGAAAGATGGTGATTGTTTCATTCCACAGCAAATTTTGATAAACCAAACCGAAATATAATTTTTTTTTATGATGCATTTCGATGAAATGAAGTTATTTATGGAAATTGCTTGCGAGAATGAATGCAGTGACGTAACCAGGTGGTTGAATCTAAAGGACTCTACGACTTCTGACTGACAACCAACCGTGACGAAATTCACACTAACGATTTACATAACAACATTCGGACAAAGATTTAATTTATGAAATGATGTTTGAAATACCTTCCAATTTACCCGGTTGTTTGTTTTAGATGACTTTTACATTAATCTTGACGATTTACAAGATTAGGAAGATAAACATAAGAATGGATTTGTCCGTGTTACCCTACGATCGTCGTTGTCTGGACTAACTTTATTATTTAACATCAACGCCCCAGGCCAGTTGGCTGGGGGGAAATGGTGACTTGGAAAATTACATTTTTACTCGCAAGAGGGATATTTCATTACGAACGGGTGGCTAACCTGAATACCCTATCCGTTCTGAGATTGACAGCCGATGTTGTTGTTGTTGTAAATATTGAACATTACAACTATATTATATATTATTATAATTCTATTTGTTATAGTTTCCGAGATATTTGCGCAAATCTCAAAATTGTATAAATTACTAAAAATCGGGGGGTATAGGGTACCCGATCCCCTGTTGTATATTTTCTTCGAAAGTAATTTACATCATCATTGAGACTGTGTAATCTACTTCAAATTATGTTCTAAAAAAATCATGTGGTTTCTGAGATATCTACAAACATTTTGAAATCGTGCAAACCTTTGCAGGGGGCTGTATTCCGACATCGAGCGATTCAACCGCTAAAAAAAATTGCGTTATTCTTATGCCAAGGTACTCTCGCAGTCTTTCATTGAGATCTGAATTTTTTGAGTTACTGGTGTTTCGTTATCAACATTTAACTATGATCAGATTTTAATTCTTTTTTCTGAACTTCCTCCACCGACATTTCGTTTTCGATCACTTATGCGGAACTACCCCATTTTTATGGTTGTTAAATTTCTAACAATAAATAATAATAATATTCCTTATTTGCCCAACAGTACAGAACAACATCTAGGTGTAAAATAAGTTGCATATCTGCTTAAGATGCAAGACAAAAATATTCTTATAAACAGTAAACACAAAACACAGCCCAATAACCTCACTCAGAGAAAACAAAACAAATATACATATAAGATGTAAAGAAATATAAGCAATAAACTTAAAAAAATGTATACGTATACATTTTTGTACATTGAAGAAAGTTAAAAAGAAGATATGTTTTCATAAAATGTATTGTAGTTCTTCGACATATGATAAATCGGAGCTTAGTATAATATATTCGTGTTTGATCTAGGGATGCTAATGAAATCATATTACTGAGTGTTATGTCTCGGTACGTTGAAGCCCACTTGCGACATGGCAACCATGGTGAGTTAATTTTGTCTGTTAGTAACCCATCCAAAAATTTGGTACTGTCTTTCTTTCTCTGTTCAAAGAGCGATTCCACTTCATGTTGTTGTAGAGGGCCACGTAGTCTGAACCCCGTAAGGGATACGTGCCAGAAACTCTGAAACGGTATTTTAAAAACCGCTTTTGCACTTTTTCAATCATAAGTTGCTGGTTTGTGTAGTAGAGATACCATACCAATGAGGCATACTCCAATTTGCTTCGGACCAGAGCGAAATACAACATTTTAATGACAGCGAGGTTATTAAAATTCTGGCATGATCTTAGAACAAAGCCAAATGTCTTTGTCGCTGATAGACACATGACGGAAATATGTTCAGCAAAGCTCAATTGGGCATCAAACAATATTCCTAGCAACATTTAAGGAGATCTTATTTAGAGTACACCACTCATCAATCAATGCAAGGTTAATCTGCAAGCTAATGCCATCCGTAAAAGTAGTAATCACTTTAACATTTTTTAAATCATCAGCATACCCCAAAAGCTGACAACCCAATTTATCTAGGAGATCGTTAATGAATATATTAAATAACAGTGGACCAAGATTTGAACCCTGTGGTATACCAGAGGCCATGTTAAATAGATCAGATGTGTAACCATTGTATGATACATAACCAAACCTATCAGTAATATACGATGACATCAGTCCAACAAGGGTTGGGCAAAACTCAATGACATCTAACTTATTCAAGAGAAGGCTGTGATCGATTGTATCGAAGGCTTTAGCGAAATCGGTGTAAATTACATAGGATGTGTGCGTTGATCTAAAGCGGATGATACATATTATGTGATGTTACGAGATTTGTTGTAGTAGACCGTCCGGACGCAAATCCATGCTGATGGATTGACAACAGCGGCTTAACATGAATATAGATTTTGCTATACAATATTTGCTCAAAGTAAAGGTAGTATAGTAAGTAAAGTTAAAATTGATCAATCTCATCCCATTTTACGGGAAGTATTGTTTGTTTTCTTCTGTAAGTAGATACTTTTTTAATGCAGTTCACAAAATTTTCAAGAAGTAGGTATCCATTCTATGGTACACGTATTTACGTAGCGTTATAAAAAACTAATTGATTCATAGTAAACTCTCAAGCAAGAAAAGGATGGTTTCTTTGCCATGCTATATACGGCCTAGTAACAACTGCACTTGCTACTTGCTACTAAAACCTTTCTTCATCATCCTGCATGTTTGATTTATTCTCTCGTGAACCGCACTAATCTTACCTTCGAGTATGTAACGATTTCAGCATTACCATTTCTGTAGAGCAGATGAACTAAAAAGCATCAATAAGAATACGGTTGTACGATTCGCGACTGAGAGGAATAATTTTTACGCCGCGATTCCGTTAATGTGATTCTCAAGCAAACCGGTGCTTTCCACAAACGAGAGGTAAACGGGCTCATTGTCTCAAATCGAAACGATAATTGTACATTAAGCCGTTTATGTGGCCGTATTCATTACACAAGCTTAACTGTTTCGACGACAATGTGCGTATAAGATTGCCCATTCGCGAAGAACAAATGTGTGTATTGCAATATGTTATCGTTTTTTTTCTTCTACCGGTGTAAGTAGTAGTCGTACAACATTAATTTAAAAGGCAAATGCACTGTGTTCAATGTGGAAATGAATTCTCAAAAGGACAGATGGCGAAAAAAAAACTGGAGACACAGTTAAAATCCACAGCACTTACTTCTCTCTGGGTCAGAAGTTAATTTTGTTTTGCGTTTGTTGTTTTTCTTAGCGAAGGTATACAGTTATAGGCAAACCTCTAATACAGATCCAACCAATGAATCATGTAATCGTGGGCGACTGGTTAGATTTGTCTGATTCACCGTGTTATCTATCGGACGAATCGCTCCCATAGCTTAGAGTCACTGACATTCTTCTAGTCGTGTATAGTAAACGTGTTTATTTATTTCCGTAAAACAAATCTAAGCGAGTGAAAAAGATTGATGAGCCTGTACGCGTTTAAGTAAATATTATTGTAAAAAGTTCGTCAAAAGTCGCTGACGTATTTTCTTTGCATGATAGATAAATTATTATGTGATTTTTTTTACTCCGATTTTTCAAGTATATTTTTGCATTCATCTAATGGGTGATTCGCAAAGGATTTCCACGTAGTAGCCTCTGATATTTTTAAAACGTAAATGAAAATTACATCTGTCAAGTGATGTTTACAAACTAGAAACGTGTAGAAAGGTAGTCATGGGGCGATACACAATCCAGCAACGTGCTAAGATGGTAGGGGCTTATTATAAAAATGGGTGTTCGCGAAAAAATGCATTTCGTGCATTACGTGAATATTTTGGTGTACACAATCGACCTTCGGAACACACAATTTGGAATGTGGTTCAGAAATTTGAGCAAACTGGGGCTGTAAGCACAGTTAAAGTACCTCGTCGTGCCCGTTCAAAGCGTTTGGAGGGAAACATGGTTCTCGCTCGTAAAAGTGTGGCCAAAGGACCAGGCACATCGATTCAGCATCGATCCCAACAACAGGAACTCTCCTACTCCACTACACAAGGAAACTTGGCAAAGCATTTGCATTTGCATCCTTACAAAATGCAAATGGCACAAGATTTGAGCCTGAGAGATCACCAACAGCGTCGTGTCTTCGCAGAATGGATGCTTGGACAAGAAGATAATTTTTCAAGGAAAATCATCTTTACTGACGAAGCCCATTTCCACCTCAATGGTTTCATCAACAAACAAAATTGTTGCATATGAAGATCTGAAAGCCCAAGAGCGATTATCGAAAAAAAAATGCTTGCCCCAAAATGTGACTGTTTGGTGTGACATTTGGTATGAAGGCCCGTACTTTTTCGAAGACGATGCAGAAACTGCGATTACAATTAATGCCGTTCGCTATCAGAGCATGTTAACCGACTTTTTATGGGACCAATTGGAAGATTTGGACGCTGTTGACTTCTGGTTTCAACAAGATGGTGCCACCAGCCATACAGCCAGAGAAACAGCGACCTTACTTCAGACTCGTTTCCTAGAGCGCGTAATCTCAAAAAAACGGCGATATCAATGATTTAACTCCTGCAAACTCTTTCCTTTGAGGTTATCTGAGGAGTAGAGTCTACGGAAATAAGCCTAGAACAATAGCAGAGCTAAAGGACGAGATACGTCGCAAAATCAACACAGCATAACCCTGACATATGCTACAATGTTATTAGAAATTATGAGAAACGCATTACAGCATGCCATACATAATTGTAATTAATTAAACTACATTATCTCATAAAAAATTATATTAATATTCAACATTTCTGTGTTTTCTTTAAACCTTATATGTGGAAACACTTAACGAATCACTTTTAGATAACATACCACATTACAACCTCGCTAATACAAAACAAAATGATATTTCAAACAAAACTTTAAAATTAAACATTAAAATATGAATCAATATGTCGTTGCTTCAGGGATTTTATATGAGCAGCAACCGTTTGATCTCGAACTATCATTTACCACGGTTTTAACAATTTTGATTGGTAGCCATCTTTCATTAGGATTCTGCGAGATGCATCATCAACTTCAAAACTTCGAAAACTATATTTTTTTAGACTTTGTGACCACTGTCTCTTTTGATGTAGATAATAAGGAATGTCATTTACCACGGTTTAAACAATTTTGCCCGATAACCATTACTCATAAAGATTCTGCGTGATCCAAAAATTGTTAACATCAAACGGCTGTAATTCGAAAACCAAAATCTTTGAATTTGCCCATTGACGCTTTTGATTTGCACAAGAATTATCAATTACCGTGGTTTCCACAATGTTGACCGGGAACCATTTCCCATAGGGATTCTGCGAGTCCTTTCACCATTCCAGGTTACAGATATCTAGTTTTTCCTGTTACTACTATAGTGCCTTCATGCAGCTATTTTATCTCATGAGTTTTCTGTGAAAAAGTGAAATATAAAGGAACTGGTTTTATTTTTATTTAAAAAATATGCACCATTTATTTGAAATTTGATAATGTAATAGTTAACTTAATAATAATAACAATAATAATAATACATTTTTATTGGCCCAACGGATAGCACCCAATTACAGGACATTACATTTAACACTATAACACTATAAATTCAGTTACAGATTACCTACAGAGTAGAGAAGAAACATTAGCTATATATACATTTGATGCACTGAAAAATTCAGCTGCAGATTAAATACAGAAACAGAAAAGAAACAATCAGCTATAGAGAGAGAAAATATATAAATTAGTTTCCCACAAAGATATCTTCATATATCTTATTTGCGTTTCTGGACATTGCCAAAACTGGAGCTTGCGAGAGTGCAGTTGGGATGAAGAACGTCGCAAGATGCCTGGGCGCTAGGCGAGGGACATTGAATGAAATGCGAGATAGTAGAAATTCGCAGCCGACTTTATTCTGAAGAATGTTCAACAAAAATCTTGCGTGTTGATTATCACGTCGCTAGGACAGAGGTTCCATTCCATGACGACGTAGTAGGTCACCTTGGCAGGTACTCCTCGGTAGGTAAATTCCATCAATCCTGAATGGCAGTAGTTTCATAAATTTTCCGTGCAGACGATCCAGACCGAGGGCATGACTAATGTAAATGAGATTCCATATAAGGTGAGCGTATTCTAGTTTGCTAAGGACGAAGGCATGGTACAGTGTTTTAAGGACATCAGAATCCGTGAAATGATAGATTTGTACAAGAGAGTTTTATTCGCCGTTAAGCGAAGTTCTTCGATGTAGCCAATATAGCTCATGCGAACCATGCCATAACCAGGCAAGTAAGGCTCTCAAGGAGGTCGTATATGAAGATGTTGAATAAAAGTGGCCCCAGTTTTGAGTCCTGTGCGATGTCCGATGTAGACACGAACTCGTATGACCGATAACCATTGCAAAAGACATAATTAATCCTTCAATCTAAATAAGAACGCATTAATTTGAACAGGTTAGGTGAAAATACAAAGCTGCTTAATTTCTGAAGTAGAATATTATGAACAACATAGTCAAATCCTTTGGAAAAATCGATGTAGATTACGTCAACTTGAATCTTCCTATCCATATTTTCATATATAAATTGAGAGATTGTCGCTAAGTTAGTGATGGTAAATCTGGCCTCGAAACCATGCTGAAAAGGCGAAATGTAGAGTGTTGTATTAAGGTATATATAGGCGTATAGAAGATGTTCGAACACCTTAGCGAAGTTACATATAATTGCGATAGGTCGATAGTTGAGGATGTTAGAGGCATTTCCTTTCTTATGAACAGGCATTATTCTTGTTTTTTTCCAAGCTGTGGGGAAGGCACCAGAAGCTAGTACCATGTTGGAGATAAAAGTGAGTGGTTTAACCAAAACGAATTTGCAGTCTTTGATTAGATAGCTTGGGATTATGTCGTCTCCAACAGTTTGTTTATTCGGAAAAGCCGATATGCTCTTTAGAACGTCATCCTCCGTCAGCCATCTAATATTTAGCGGCGAACGATTGGAGCAGACGTCTGGCAGATTAGATTTTGTTAATAAGTTAAATGTAAAAAATACTCCACTCAATGTTTAGCTAGGTTTAAGTGCTCAGCTGACTCAGTCAATGATGCAATTATAAGGGTTCGTCCGAACCTTCCCCGTTAATATTAATGCAGAATCTAAGCAAATTTGACATTTTGCTACTTATTAAAACCCACACATTGTGCGATTGCTATCTTAAACCGATACGAGTTGTTATATGTTGCATCTTTGATGGCGTCAGCTGAACACTTATCCCTTGGTAAACACTCAGCGAGGAATTTTTTACGCTTAGCTTATTAAATTAACTACTACATTATCAAATTTCAGCTTTACTGGTATCAATTTACTTAGCGCATATTTTTTACTTGTTTACATTAGCAGCTGAGGCCATAACCCCCGCAATAAAGCCAGGTGATTATCTTTTCTTGTTAGTGTATAACATATCAACAACATTTAATAATAATAATAATAATAATAGTAATAATAATAATAATAATAATACATCTTTATTGTCCAACAGTCAAAAACCAATTACAGGACAAATATAATAGATACATTGAATTTTCAAAAATACAGAGCTACTATTGAATATACATATACAAGGGTAACAAGAAAGTGTGAATAGGTACAAGAAAAAGGAAAGAGTGAGTGAAGGAAAAACTGGAAAAAGGTATTAGTGGAAACGATCAGAATAATATTTATGAAGGTTACATTTCAGCTTTAATAACAATAGCTTTCTTTATTATTATTTTACGTGTGTAGGAGGCTACTGCAACTACACCCACCGCTACTACGCCAGCTGGAGGTAATTTTGCTTACTTGTAACACTAGATGAAACAGAAAAAAATATCAGCTTTGGTTGGTTCGCTAACTCCAAACGATCGCTGGCTCCCGGCCTATAATATACACTGCATTTCAGGTAACACTAGCCACTGGTCTTTTACACAGTAAAACCTTTCTGTGATGATAATAATTTTCCTACGTGTTTGATTAATTTTTTGTTTACACGCAGTTGGAACGATTTTCATGAGATTTTGAAGCATTTTATGAAGGAAGAAATCTACGGCGTATCAACAGCGCAGAGATCATGCTACAATCGGTTATCTGTACCTGAAATTCTTTATTTTCAACATTATTTTTTTTTGTTCGAAAGCGTAAAATGTCTTGTTCCAACTATGTGTGGATAAAAAATAAATCAAACACTCCCCGTAGGAAGACCATTAACATCACATGAAGGTTTTACTATGTAAATACGTATGGCCAGTATTATCTGAAATGCACTGTGTATGCCCTATTGTGAATACTTGGTGGGCAAACAGCATTGTTCTGTACAAAAAAAAATACTAAAGCTATCCGTACCGTAGCATAGCAGATCGCTCAACTTCTTAGTTTAAAAAAATCACCTCATTAAGGACAATTTTAAATTCTTTTATTTGAATTTTATGTTAGAAGTATATGAAAACTATGTATTACATATTTATCAGCTATTAAATGTAATTATGTACTTACAGCATAATATCACGATTAATATGCAGCAATTTAAAATAATTTTATCTCAATACCATCTGAAACTAGAGCACTTAATGTGCATTCCATATTTTCAACAATATAAGCACATATGCTGCAATACAAGCAATGAAACATACGCGAAACAACCTTAGAACAAATAACGCCTGCTTCCGTTCAGTAATTAACTTCTAGACAAATATGCCTGTTCAGCAGTAAATGCGTTAAGATCTCTAATGCGAATTGGCATAGATAACACTTTGTAGGCTTAAGAAATATCGTAAGCTTTTCAGCGTAGATGCATAAAATGCAATACAAACGTATAATTATCTCGACAACATATTCGACCATTTTTCTCGAGTTTTCTCTCTAATAGTCGAGCGCACTTCCTGAAACATTAATGGGACAAACCTAGCGCTCATTCGTCGAGCAAATATAAATCACGTTTTAGTTTTGAGATGTCTTAAATTAAAGTGAAACACACCGCGCGTTCCGTTTTTAGTAGAACGTTTCCTTATCGATGAATTTTAGCACACGGTGTCTTCCGGCAGTAACATAATTGAAGATATTTATCCTCATCGTCCAAGAATGGGCAACTTAATGTTATTGGGAAAGTGGAAATTATTATGGTATCGGTGTATACAAGCCCGACTGTCTTGTCATTTTATTTGATTAGTTGTTTTAGTAGTTGGTAGCATAAAGAAAGGAAATTAGAAATTACTTCGTGTTGGAGTGGCAGCACACATGCATTCCACTAACAATAAATCTTTTACTTTTTTCTTTTATCTCGTTCGGTATTGATCGAAGACTACTTTCATAATTTGCCTATTGAATATTTTAAACAATGCGCACGCTGTACACGTATACAATTGCGGCTTTTCCATAATGTTTAATGTAATAATTATGACTATATATGATTTCGATTACAAAATTTCCGCTAAAATAATGAAAAGTGTGTCAAATATTAAATAATAATACCGCACCTATGTGTATATACAGTATTATTATTATATTTTATACATAGGTAATTGATTTTCTGGTTTCAAAAACTAGAACTGTTGAATATTCAATCAGATTTATCTTTGGAATGCGTGATTGTAACGGATTTATAGGGTTATGTATAAAATAACTTAAAAAACTTAATTAACACTGCATTGCTAGTATGTGGCAGATATATTGTACAGCTGGTATACTACATATATTCATAAATTCACGTTTTATAGGCCATTAGAGGAAGGAATATTTTCAATATATTGTAATGTTATTTCTTAATTTATAATATAATGTGAAATTTAATTGGCCAACTTGTCACACTTGGCAAGTTAAAGTCAATGATTGGAAACCCGGCACTGCGAAAAAATTAGAAATTGCATACATAGGTGAGGAAAAACAAGAAGGAAACAACTCTTTGCACAACCTTTATACAGAGTGATTGTAAATGATTGAGGCCAATTGAATTTCCCCCCGTCATAAATGGACGTTGCCAATTATTTAATTTCTGAATGAATTCCGGGCACTGACTCGTTAATGGGCTAATTATATCCACCCATTAAACTTTTATTGGAAGTACAGGTATTGAACTATTGTCAGTTGTTTTCAACTTTTTTTAAAGCAACAGTTGCGCGATAGAACGTAACAATCAGTTAGGTTTTTCTGTGTTATAGGTTTTTGGATCAATCTAGGATTATGGCATCAACATCTAAAGATATGTACCCATTTAAATATACTGTTGACATAGACTCTAACGGTAACATAGCAGTTGTTACATTCGAATTTTCTAGTTACATATGTTCACCATAATTTAAAAGGGAACCTACTTTTTCAAAATTGGTTTTATTGTATTTCAAACCTCATACTCAACTTTAATCTGAATATCGGTATATGTTTAATTTATCGTCATAAAAAAAAATCCGGAGTTTCACGGTTTCGGATTTTATTACGAACTTGTTTTGCGTTGTATAATTTAAGGAAGAGTTGCACTTTAGATATTTTAAGTTTCTACTATTCTAACTTTTATTCTTGAATGACTTATGCAGTTATTGGAGATGTCTCTGAGGCGCATTCATTGCATTTGAACCCGTCGAAGTCCCAGGTACTGCTTTTTGGTAATAAAGAATCGTGTAAAGCCTTGAGTGAAGTGATTTCAATTAAAATTAGAGGGTCGTCGATAAGGCTAGAAATTTGGGTTTGGTGATCGATAATACATTTCGCTTTAAAGATCCGATTAATAATTACATTCGTTCATCCTACCTAAATCTCAAAAAACTGTATCCGTATCGGTCAACGTTGAATAAGAAAATCAAGAAAACATTGTGCGAGGCACTCGTTTTGTCGAACTTCACATATTGTTCCGAAGTCTATCATTCGTGTTTGGATCTTTTAACCATCTACCGTATACAAAAGGTGCAAAACGCGTATCTTAGATTTATTCATGGCATCAGAAAGTATGAGCATATTTCATATAAATTAACAGAAACGGGCTGGTTGACAATGTACAATCACAGAGAACTTCAAGTTCTTTCTTTATATCACTAGATATTGACATCTAAAACACCTCCATATTTGTACGCTAAGATTCGCTACCGAACGGATGAACACAATCTCACGACTCGGTTTAGGGCTCTTTTCAAAAGATCATTTTCCTACTGCATCTATAGGAAGTATAATGATTTGACAGAAGTATTAAAACAAGCTAGTTGTCGTCAGTTTAGACAGAGATGCAGATCCATGCTGCTTCGCAATCAATTATAGCTTGGTTGGTATGTGCTATGTTTTATATTTTATCTTTTTTTTGTGATTGCTTTGCTTTGCATACCAAAATTTATAAGGTGCAGACAATTTATGGTTAATTTTTTTTTTCTTCTTTCTTGCCGCACACACGGAGCATCTAGCACGTAAGACTAGTTTATAGGCAATTGTTCTTTTACATTTCGTTAATTTACACAGAGTTAGGTAAGAGCAGTGCACATACAATTTGCCACTGAACCTCGCCCTGTGACTGTACATTTATTTTTCATAAAATAATGTAATTTCCTCTTTTTGTTTATATTTTCTTTTTATTTTGTATATATCTACACAATAAAGGCATTATTATTATTGGAGGAATGGGCACTATTGCTACTAGAGCCTTTTTTCCTAAAAGCAAGCCTTAAGATTGCTAGCAAGGCTTAGCAGGAGAAGTTCCTATAAAGGCGCTTTAAATAATATAGTATCTTAGCCTTTTATGACTCATATACTTATGAAGACCTTTTGTTCATAAATGCCGGGATGAGTTTGCTACTAGCTCATCGCATTTACACAGCGATCTGGAACAGTCTAGAATGAATATTTCGAAACAGCTTCGAAGCTAATGGAACTTTCTAGAACATCTAGACTAAATCGTTCCCGTAGCTTGTAAAACTTTCTAGAAAGATATGGAAAATTCTCGAAGCACATAGAATATTCCAGAAAAGTATGGAACTTTCCTGAAGTTAATAGAACTACATACTATCGGGCATTGTCGAAGTTTCGCGAAAGTTCTAAGTGGGCGGGGTGGCTAGTACAAATACGGCACTACTTCGGCGAACCAGTTCATTTCCTAAATAACAATCGAAGAGTAAACATCTGAGAAGAAGTAAATCGTTTTAAGACGCCTGTTACCTGAGGAGCGCCCGTTTTGTTTCAGTGTGTTGCTTTGTGTTTTCGTAGTCATAGGAAAATGGAAAGGTTTTTATTAAATAAGCAGATCGACAGTTCAAGTGAGAATTATCAAACATCGACAAGTGGTGGGGTAGCAAGGAAAAGGAAATATCGCATAAATTTTGGCTTTATTTCAGTAGAAGTAAATAATGAAGAGAGGCGCAGTGTGTGCTCTGTTTAAAAGTTTCAGCGACTGAGTGTGTGCTCCCAAGTAAGCTAAAGCGACATCTCGGGACCAATCACTCTAACATGGTTGAAAAATCTCGCGAATTCTTTAGTAGCAAGTTGCAAGATTTACAAAAGCAAAAAAATGTGTTTACTAAACAAGTCTCAGTACCAAGCAACGCACTGCTAGCATCTTTTAAGGTCGCATACAGAGTGGCGAAGTGCGAAAAACCTCACACCATCGTAGAAGAGATTATTCTACCGGCTGCTCTTGACATGGTTAACATTATGCTGGGAGAATCGGCGTGAAAATCAATTTAAAAGTTTATTCACTGATTCGCTTATTCGCAGCAAAGCACCGCATGCTACGTGGACCGATTGCATCATCCATAGGGAAGCACACGATGAGTTCTCAATTGAATTTAGTGTTAGGACGTGTCGTAGACGTAATAAATTACATAAAAACTAGGCCACTGAAAGCCAAATTGTTCAAAAAGCTATGGATTGCTGCAATTCACGATGGCTTTCACGTGGCAATGTCTCATCCCGTGTATTCGAGCTACGGCAAGAAATTCAATGGAATAGGGAGGTCATGAAACCACCAGGTACTTTTCCGAACCCGACTTTTTGCTTAAACTAGCGTATTTGTGCAATATATTTGACAAGCTGAATGCCTTCAATCTAACTCTGCAAGGCAATAACATGCACATTTTGAAACCTTTGGAGAAGGTTGCGGCCTTCTGGGAAAAAGCTGTAGTTGTGGATAAGAAAAACCAACGAGCGTGGCCGTCAATATTGTTTCCCTGAATTGCACAAACACGTGGCCCGTAATTAAGTCGTTGTTTCACAAAACTTGCTGTACTTTTTCAAGGAGCGCCTCTCAAAGCTCACTGAATGGTTTCCAAAGTACTTTGAGGAAGATAATGTGGAGAAATTTGCGTGGATCCAAGATCCTTTCTGTGCTCAAGCTCCACCAGGATTCACTTCGCAGGCAGAAGAGAGTCTGATTAAACTCTCTTGCGACAACAGCCTGAAAACAAAATTTGCTTCTTCCGATTTAGTGGAGCTTTGGATATTAATCAAAAATGAATAGCCAACTCTGAGTTCAAAAGGTGTAAGGATCCTCGTACCTTTTGCGGCAACCTGTTTATGCGAAGCTGGATTTTCAGCTGTAGCTGTAATAGAAAGCAAATATCGCTTAAAAATCGATGTGGAGCGAGAAATGAGAGTGACAGTGTCAAACCTTATTCTACGTTTTGAAAAAATGTGTGGCAATCAGCAAGCTCACCCGTCACATTAACTTACTTGTCGACACATTAACTTACTTGTAGCTTACTTGAAGGTTTTCACCATTTATTTCATATTTTTTTGTACTTTCATATTTTAGTTTGATAGTTCTTGTAATTCAATTTTAATAAATGTGAGCTTCACATTATGAGGTTTATCTTAAGAGCTATTTCATTTCTGTGCTTGATTTATCATTGTGCACAAATTTTTAAAAGGGCGCCGGGACAAAATACTGTATCTGTAAATGCACCGTGGACTGATAATGTTTAGGAACCCCTGAACTAGACGACACCAAGGTTAACACTGGTTGTCGCCCAGTCTATTTTGTTAGATTTTATATGCATTATTGTTTGGGGCATTTGGTTGCACTTTTTAGGAAGGAGGAAACGATACGCTTAAAATGGAAAGAATCTGCTCTGAGAACTAATTGTCAAATATTAAATGCACAACCTATTTCCAAAAACCACATTCCTATGTAAGCTTTGTCGCCAAACCGTGATGAAGTATGTAATATTTCGCGTCTAATTAGAACTACAT
The DNA here is from genome assembly GCA_029619315.2 of Dynastes maya. Lineage (NCBI taxonomy): Eukaryota > Metazoa > Arthropoda > Insecta > Coleoptera > Scarabaeidae > Dynastes > Dynastes maya. Next base: position 57,938,573 of record JAROYE020000002.1, read on the forward strand.
AGAGGAATGCACGTTGAGCGAAGCGTAGATTCTTCAGCAGCCATAATACGCTAATATAGAAAACCGGACTTGATCGTTTCATTAAAACTAGCATTTAAGATCCATTCGGACGATAATAAACAGTGCACCGCCACCACATATTTTTCACGTCCCGTTAATTTTCAGAAATGCGTCTCATTTATACTGTTTTATTGATAAAATCGAGCACGCACCACTGTGTGTATATTGCAATTTAATGGTTCGATAAATTAATGGATTGTTAACGCGTGGCAGGAACATTTAGCCGAGCACAAGTGCACAGTGATCGTGAATAGCAGTTAGACGCATTGCAACATTGTCTGCTCTAAGTAAATAACAATTTATAAATAATGCACATTGAAGTAATTGGTTGATTATAATTACGTCTATGTGTATTTCACTAACCTATATATCATTGGAAAAACTACGTTTCGAGTTGGAGAAATAAATGCCAAATGAAAATGTGATACCGTTAGCTTTACATTAAAGGGACTAGTAGATATTAAATCATTTAGGTAAAAATTGTATACTCTTGTAATATAAGTATAGAGTGAGCCATTAAAATCAGTTATCATGTACGGTGAAAATTGTTTATTACGCTTTTAACAGGCGTCTCGGTCTAGATTTTGATGTTAACACGAACTCACCAGAGGCATTAGTCATATTTCAATTATGTAAACTCTATTGTACACTTCATAACTTAAGTGGTTTGTTACAATTAATAACTTTCGCTGTTTAATAATTCCACGTATTCTATTACATACTAGTTGCATTGTTGTGTATCTACGCTTACAATGGATCACCGGCAACCCGGACTCCCCAAAAAAAAGTTAAGACAAGTTTTTAATTGTTTGAAGAGGACTAAATAATAGCATAACCCTTATTTCAACTAGTATTAATTTTAATAGAAAAATGACCCCCACCCCAACCCTTTTGAAAAGTCCAAAATTTTTAAATATCGGAAAAGAGGGGCTGTTTCATACTGAATTCAACCTTATACATTGTTATCATTGAGTTTTACCTTTCATTCCAGAAAAAAATATTTTGTCATGTGAAATGTGTACCAGAGGACGTACTATTTATTATAATTGAATATGTAATAACAGTTTTGCAGTAGGATGTTCAGAGTTAGTTATCTAACCATACTAACTTTATCCGGTTGTGTTACTTTAATATCAACAATATTACAAACATTTTTTATGATGTAAACAAACATACCGATTTGGGAGTTGGGAAATTTGGGTTAGAGGAGAGAAAAATAATCATCTATAAATTGAATATTATTATAAATACCTACGGAACTGAAATATAGCCGGAACTAAATATAACAGAGTAACTAGTTGTTTTGCAGAATGACAAAGTTTACATTGCAATTTGTATTTGCAAACATATAAATTTCACACATCCATACATATATACATTCATATTTTATTTTCTTTCAAAGTTGCAGCGTTAACTAAATTATAATGTGTGAACCTTACAAGATAAAAATGCCTTACATTTATTGTACAGTGGTATACAAAAGAATTAGTACATTTATTAAATAATATAACATATATTATATATATATATATATATATATATATATATATATATATATATATATAATCTAAAAAGAAATGTTTAAAACACAGATATTGCTTACACCAAGAACAACGTACAAGAGTCGGCTTTCCACAAATAGTGCACAGTGGTGTGGATTGTGCAGTTTTGGCAAAGCAGAAATTTACTGGATTTTCAAAGGTACTTGGTCGCTCCGCAACGTATCCACTTTTGTACCAAGAATACTTGAAAACACTAAAAAATCTCGGAAACGAAAACTGATTATGGGTTAAAGACTGTAACTTAATAATTGTATTTCTATGATGCAAGTTTATATCGTGGCCCATCAAAATAACTTAGTCAGAAAAAGTTCTTACAAAATTTTTCCATAATCTAAAACCATAAACATCTAAGGGTTGAATTAATGCTGTCGTCTTCTTTGGAATGGTCAAAATATTCACATTTTTGTCTTTTTGTGTCAGTGTAGATAGTTCCGCTAGACAGTGTCCATTCCATGAATCTAGTAGTAGTAAATGATTTACACTTCTGTTTAACACTTTCGAGTGTTCGTCTTGCTTTCTTCCCACTTCTCCAAAATTCTACAGCTTAAATTTTATAGTTAGCATCTACAACGCTACCTCCTTGTTCAGGTACACATTCTTCCCAATTTTCATTAGCTTCTTCTTGAGATAGTGATTCAACAAACTGTGGTTCATGTGGTTCTGAAGGCGATTCAAATTCCAAACTCATTTCATTTTCGAAACTAAACATACCTTCTTCAGAAGCTCTAACAATAATATCTTTTAAGGCGTCGTGCAACTCTATTTCGTCTGGTGTCGTAGGAGTTCTTGCAATACTTTCAATTTTAAAAGTTATTTGTAACATGTACAGAATATTGGCAATGTTAACTCGTGCCATTCTTTTCGTCGCGCTTTCTCTGATTGTGAGTTCTCGAAGTGATTACTTTAATATTAATTATAAACATTTAAGTATGGTCGTATGCATATATACATGAACTTATCAGCAACTACGTGACAGAATTTTTCATTATCTATCTAAATATATCACTTCAAAACAATTCTATATATACAGGATGTTATTGATGTTTAATAAAATGATTTTAATACTAGACAGTAAGTATGTAAAGAATACGGTTACTTGTGTTTGACAATCCATTCTAATATTTATTAAATTACGCATACGAAAATAACAAATACTTTTCATATAAACACTTTCGCGATAAAATCTCTTTGTTGTTGTTATTGTATAATTCAGCAAATAATAACTACTCATACTAGCAGATCAGATCAAGTTTATTATCAGACGTCTAGACGTTTAGATAAATTGTTATGAAATACTTTTTATTTCAAAAGTGTTATTACATATGTATTTATTCAATTATAGTATAGTATAGTAAGTCCATTGGTACAACCTACATATGACAAAATACTTTTTCTTTGGATTGAAAGGTAAAACTCAATGTTAACAATGTATACGGTTGAATTCAGTATGGATTGGGGTGGGGGTAATTTTTCTATTAAAATTAATACTTTTTGAAATAAGGGTTATGCTATTATATAGTCCTCTTCAAACAATTAAAAACTTGTCTTAACTTTTTTCCAATATCTCCAATAGTTTTCGAGATATTTGCACAAATATAAACGGGTAGTTTTTTCTTAAGAGCGCCCTCCACCCCACCTACGGAGCATTCCGCCGATAAAAATAAGTGGGATGTTCTTACCTTGGACCCCTCTACAAATCCACAAAATTTCAATTTTTTTGGGGACTCCGGGTTGCCGGTGATCCCTTGTAAGCGTAGATACACAACAATGCAACTAGTATGTAATAGAATACGTGGAATTATTAAACAGCGAAAGTTATTAATTGTAACAAACCACTTAAGTTATGAAGTGTACAATAGAGTTTACATAATTGAAATATGACTAATGCCTCTGGTGAGTTCGTGTTAACATCAAAATCTAGACCAAGACGCCTGTTAAAAGCGTAATAAACAATTTTCACCGTACATGATGATTTTTTTGGGGACTCCGGGTTGCCGGTGATCCCTTGATCCCCTGAAACGAAGCAGGTTCCTCAAGATAATCGCTAACCTCTTTCCTTATAGAAGTATAATGATTTTTTTAGCTATACGAATTTTACATCCGCTACTTAAAGAAACTCTTATTTAGGCCCCTCCTTAACCTCCTAACGACATTGTCAGTATCCAAAAGTCACAATGCTTCTATGTTTGCGCATTTCCTAAGTTTGACTTCGTGGTTCTTCTTTCACTTGAGGGATTCGAGATATTTATGTTCTTTTGATCTCTGATGAACTACGGAGCATCCACTAGGCACCTAAGCAGGGCCGTGCCGTGCGGGGAGACAACACGTGCAATTGCACGGGGCGGCAGGCGACACGGATATGAAAAAAATACATGAATCCAAAAAGAAATAATGCAAAAATTAAAATATGAAACAAACGGAGTAAATAACATTCATACCTTTTCAATTTTTTTACGGTAAAAAAAAATTAATCCCTAAGTTCTCAGTTAACCCAAATCGGGCAATTACAAAAAAAATAGAATCAAAGGCAGCTGCAAAATAGCATTTTTTTGGGAAACCCCGAAAGAAATAGGTCACGTCATCAACGGTGTTGGAGCTTCTCTTTCCATCTCTGTCTTTTCTTTTCATTTTGCTTTAAACGATTCTCGTTCTCCGTTTTTAAAGGGAAAACCTTTTATTTCGGTGAAATACCTATATTGGTGGATAATATAAAAGCCTGCGACAATTTTTAAAATGTTTATGAGTTGTTGGCCGCAGAGCGTAATATTTGGTCTGTTCATGTTCGAAATTAATTCGTTAAAAAAGGCAATTTGGCGGTTGAATTTTGTGCTGTTCTAAATACTGATTGCAAAGTAAGTAGAAACATTATGTTTTGTGTATATTTTAGAAAGTAACTGCTAAGGACACAGGCACACAAAAAAAAGTCCAAACCCAGAGGGTAAACCCCCTTTCCCCAAGTATTTTGGAGCGCTGAAACCGAATATGACAAAAAGAATGGTTTCAATTATCCAATTTTCCCCTAGCACCCCCCTACAACTCCCCTTGGGGTTAGAAATCCCACATTTAACAAATATGTATATTATTAGGTTTCACAGACTGTGGCCCCGTATACCTGAGACACTAGAATCCATTCTTACACGTTGGGGAACTTGGTTAAATGTTGCATTTTATTATCATAAATATTATGAGAATATTAAGAACGTGGTTTTACAATTCGATCCAAAGGAAGCTGCCACTATCAAGAAAAGCCAGTCGAAATTTCAAGATAGTTGGGTTAAAACGGATTTAAAAATTATTCACAACAATTACATCGGACTAGCGGAGGCAATAGAAAAGCTACAAGATCCTTCGGTGTCGTTAGTGGAATCTGTGCAAATAGTGCAACATGTTCACGCACAGCTATGCGCGATAGAAGACGCAAAAAATGTTTGTGTTATGTAAAAATTTGAAAGTGTTTTAGAGAAAGATTCTGATTTTGGCTCATTAAGACACATTTGTGAAGGTGTGGCAACAGAACCGTTAAGTTGTTTCAAAGAATATCCTATCGAGCAGCTCCTGGGCTGCTTGACGGAAGGTAGCGTGTCTCCTAAGCGCCGCATGTCTACACCTTTAAATGATTCCTCAGGCTTACCATGATGTATTAAAAATACACATGAAAAGATTGCCAAGTAACAATAACCAACCTTGCCTTAGGGTATGATTGCTGCTGAAGTAGGGATATCAGAACCTGCAGTTTTAAAAATCTTACATGACAGTTTAGGAGTGAATAAGATGTTAGCACGTGGGACTACGAAGTTACTTACCCCTGAACAAAAATTGTGCCGGCAACAGATTTGTGATGAAAACTTGGCTAACGACAAAAATCTTTTTTCAAAGATTGTAACTGGGACCAACCGACAAAACAAGAATCCATGCAATGGGTTCATAAGAGATCTGCGATGCCAAAAGAAAGCAAGAACGCAGTCTACATCAAGAAAACTGATGGCTACAGTATTTTGGGATGCAGAAGGGATATTGTTAATTGAATATATGGAGAAGGGCACTACCATTACAGGCGAAGTCTACAAGGAAACAATTAAAGAATTTAAAACTGCCATTCCACAAAAAGTCCCCAAAATTGTTAGTAGAAGATTATGCTGCTTCATGACAATGCTAGAGTCCACAAACCTAATCGAGTTCAAAATGTAATCAACGACTGCGGTTTTATAGAGATGAAACGTCCACCTTGCAGTCCGAACTTGGCGCCCAGATGCTATTTTCTCTTCCTTAAATTAAAAAAACATTTGAGAGGACGACGTTTTTCTTCGGATAAATTCACTAAAGCGGCAGTGGAAAAGTTGTTTGAAGACCTACTGCAAGATTTTCTCTTGGACGGTGCAGATTTATTACAAAAACGTTGGAATAAGTGTGTGACCATTAGTGGAACATACGTTAACAATATTTTTTATTATTTCCTAAATCTTTTACAAGTTACAAAAACATGTCAAGGTCAACAAAACTCTGGTCTAAACAACTCACAAGGTAAACAGTTTTGCATAACAAGATGCGAAAATCAACACACAACAAAATTATGCAACATGAGGTGCAGGTTATATACTGTGTCTTTGAATAGTTTTTAACTCTACAATGTCATCTACTTTAAAGTGATAAATGGAACCAGGAATAAACTCCTTACATATGTTTTGCATGATTTGATTGCAACATTTATATTTCGAAACTTATTGACTTAACAAACCTAAATACAATTTATCCCACTTTGATTTAAGCATTCTCAAAGAAAAATAACGGTTATTTTGCGATATCTGCGTTTTATTTATAGCCTATTTTATTTACGGCGTTACAACTGTAAATACTTTAGCAGAAAAAATGACCTAAAACGTGCAACAGACACGCTACGTGTGTTATATGCATTTCATTTACGTTCTTTTTCAACCATTGACAGAATAGTGATTAATGTGTGCATAAAGTCATGATTTTATCCGTTTGTGCCTTGCAAAATACATACATCAATCAATTTTTTCGAAGGTTACACGTTTTTTTGTAAGAATTCATTAGCGATCTTATAGACAATAGCGAATCCGAATTTCTATTGTTGGCATTCAGAGAAGGACGATACGTCACATCCTGTTTCGCATTTTTTGCAGCTTATATCATAATCGCGGAAAGAAAAGGGTAGCCTAAAAGAAATTGAGGCTTTACTTAATCGTCGAGATATATGTACGTATATGCATGGTCATTGTTAGCGATGACTACGCGTACAACAATTTTAACTGCAATAAAAATCTCCGCTATTTTAACTCTTTTATTTATTTAAAGTAAAGAAATGCATTGGTAACACATTTAACTCCTACGATATCCGGCAATTACGTTGTCTATAATTCGACTTTTCAAAATCATTTGCACACGCAACGTTTAAACTTGCATAACTTAAAATTCTGATATACTGCCTGCTGTATTTATCTCGGCATTGTAACCATGAAATATCATTGTAATTATGATTGAACGCCATAGATTATGTATTTTGTTTTTCTATTACCTGCCATTTTCTTCACTTCAACTCTTTTGAGATTAATGATTTGGCGCTGGGCGTACAAAAACAGTTCATTGCTTATAGAATCCCTGTTATATATCAATAAAAGTAAAACCATTTTTCATCTTCATACAGTTACGATGTGTCATTGATCTATTTGTTTTACAATTGAATCCAATGGTTTCCGTTAGAAGTAATAAAGTGTTCTTTCATATAACAAGTATTTAACATTGGTGCTGACATTAATTTGCTTTTTTCACGTATCAGACAACATATCAAAGTATCTCTGCCATAATGAAATACGCTGCTTAGATATACCTACGTAAAATAAATAATAAATGTAGATAGTCACCTATCTACAATACCTACATCATTTATTAATGTCGCACTGTCAAAAAGAAATCAAATCGAAAATATAATACATGCATATACACAGAAGAAACGTTTGCTTGGATATTATCCAATGAGATACATTAGTAGATCTATTATAATTTCATTATGGAAAGAAATTAAGCTTTTCTTAATTTTTTCTTTTGCATTATATTGTGGCAACTTGTATCCCCAAATCAACAATTTATTAATTGTTAAATTAAAGTGGGATAAGCTTTTAATAGTCATTGTTTCAAAACTGAAGAGTTCCCATTTTGTACTAGCTAAAATGAAATGTGTACAATTGAAACTGTGCATTATTGAACTAAAGCACTTCTAATTATCTAACACTTTCGGCTATATTGGCAGTAGCTGCCAACTTTGTTATTCTAACTAGAACAGCCTGTATGTTATTACATTTTTGAGCGAGTGCATGTGAATTTTCATAACTGTGAAAGTTTTTGAGTTTAGAAAACTGAATTTTTATAAAACCATTGACCGTATAGATTAGAGTTAGAACAATATATAAGGTGTCCGACAGTTACGATTAAACTTTCAAATGGAAGTGTCAAAACTTAATTTTTTTAGATATCACTACCTATATTGATCTTTCTTATCGAATGCTCTTACAACATCGAATTGCTCTTACACATCTAAAATTGATACTTTTTTAGATATTTAGGAAAATGTGTACTGTAACACAATTTTCTTCCAAGAAAAAGTGTAACTTATGTAGCTAGATATCCAAATTAGCTGTGACCATTACGGAACAATCCAGCATTGATGACAAATATATATGTCACTTAGTTTTCAATTTTAAATAATTCCAGCGCGTTTAAATTATACGAACGAAGATTATTTAAGTTTGTTTATTACACTGTGCTAGTTTCAAAATACTACAAGCACTCAGGGGTAAACCTAATTCGAGTACGCTGAATCCAATGGTGCCAACCGTTTTTAAAAATTAGCTCGCTTCTTCGAGCAATTTCAATTTAAAAATTTTAGGTCCAAAAAACCTTCTGGAATATTCTGGAATTTTCTGGAAAATTTGATTAACGGCCGAAAAGCTATCTGGAACCTTCGAGAACCTTCCATCGACCGTTCGTGGACCATTCGTAAACCTTCTAGAAACTTCCATCCCTGCCACTGCCACTTGGTCAAATGGGTATATAAGTGGCGCTGTTAACCGCTGAGAGTTTAGTCTATTTTCAGAAGTCAAAGTATTAACATCTAAATGTTAAAGCAAATAACCCAAACTGAAGTGAATAGTGAAAAGTTCGAGATTGTTCTTTGTATTGGCTTGTAAAATCAATTAATTTGAAATATCAAAAATGGATAAATGTTCTGAATTGAATACCTTTTGTTACGTGTATGGAAAATTTGCAATTAAGACCACTCGACGTAAAATAAGTGCTGAAACCGTTAATTTGTATCAACAATATTTCTCACAAAATGTTTTTACTGATGTGTTGCACGCCGTCTATTGTTTGTACAACATGCGGTTTGAATTTGAATAAATGGACAAAAATCGGAGCGGCTATGCCATTTGGTGTTCCGATGATTTGGAGAGAACCAAAAGAACATGATCCAGCTGAATGTTATGCGTACGTGAATTATACTGACAGTATGAACGGAAGCTAACTTTTGAAAACGGTTAGCACCATTGGATTTAGCATACTCGAATTAGGTTCACCGCCGGGTGCCCAGCTTATTGCGAAAAAAGTCTCCAATTCGAGCACAGTGTTATTTATGGAGAATGCAATAAAGTGATATCGAGAACATGCGGTACCTTTGCCGCTCGATATTCATAAAAACAGAAGCCGCCACCAAACACAATTCAGCGAATAACACAGAATTTGAAAAACTTCGGATCGGTCACGGCAAAAATTCAAAAACCGATTTTGCGAATTTGCTTGAACAGGATTTCAAAAGTACTACTTATTTTTGGATAACATTATCTGGATGAAGCCAAATTTATAAGAAATGATTTGCTTAACTGGCACAATTCTCACTACTGGAGCAATTCGAATCCCCAACGTATTTAGAACTCAAAACTTCTAAAAGAGTTGGCAATTGTACGTTTCATCAATGCTGGATTATTTCTTAATGGTCATGACTAATTTGAATATCTCCACACAATTGGGTAACATTTTAAAAAGCTACATAAGCTACATTCTCATTAGTGAGTACCCTTTTTTTGGAAGAAAATTGTGTTACAATACACATTTTCCTAAATATCTATTTTAGATGCAGAATGAATAAGACATGTTTTTGTTTTTTGTAAGAGCAGTTTCATAAGAGGAAAATAGGTAGTTTAATCGTAATTTTAGGACACGCTGCATAATGTTCTCGAAAAAATCATTTGATTCCTAATCCTACCCAATGCAGCCAACAGTTCTGCAAAATTTCAATTTTCCAAACTAAAGATTGTCACAATTATAAATGTTCACATGCACTCACTCATTTGTCAGAAATTTTTAGAAAATGCAAATAGTTATTAAACGGACCTTAATATTGAACTAAGAATTCAAACATGTAACAATACGTAGGATGTTCTCTTTGAAATAACAAAGTTGACAGTTCGTTCCGGTATTGGAACTATTTTATTTTATTTTTCAATGTTACATGCAGGCTTTAGTATATTACCAAGTTTTTAAAATTGTCCAACGCGTGCACTTTCATACATATATCGATCGATGCAGTTCTTCGTGAGACAGCTTGTATACTTCGCTTATATTAACTTCCATGTTATCTATGGGCTTTTTTTTTGAAGGAATGAGTGTAACTTGAAACCAATTTCGGAATTTTACGTATTAACTTGCATTTCACCGACTAATGCAGAGATTATCTTATAAATCGGCGTATTCTTACCATTTGCAACTACCTACGAGCTGCAGCAAGTTATTTTCATGGCAGTAAAAACCTTTTACCTAACCCGAATGTTCATTCTTAAAGTACTAGAGATCCCAATTTTACACGATCTGTCAGGTTAAACCCCACAGCATATCGTCGATCTCATCTATATGTCGGTAGCAAAATATATTAGCATTTTTTAGCGTATGGTGACGGCCTAACGAGGTATACAAGCTTGAAAGATGTCATAACCTTAGGAATTTTTTGTATGTAAAATGTAACTCGGGATTGTACCGGACACACCAGTAACATCTACCACTCCACGCCATAATTGGCATAATATTAAATTAGAAAACTTAAAATTGATTAAAAAACGTGATTTCGCGGCTTGAACTAGACGCCTATGAGACTATTTACATAAATAAGAATGCAAACCTAATCAATTAAGAGAAGGAATCTTTACACTTTTCGATTTATTACGGTAAAGAAGTCAGTTGATTTATGGTATGTGCTATAACAAGACACGTCGAGCCTTTCGTATATTCCGCACGTGTCTAGTCGTTAGTCCAGGGGTATAGAGGCAGAAAGAACACAAATTTGACGAATAGAAACGACATAACCGTTGTCTTACTCGATTTATTAGGGTGGGATGCCCACGTCTTGCGTTTCGTGGTGACTAGACCTTTTCCGCCTCTTTCTTCATATTTTAACTCCTAAGCGGCAAAAGTGGGTACTTGTATATACTTTTCTTTAAGAGTATGAATAGATCGGGTTCTTTAGATTTTATTTATGTTCACTCACATCAATCTGTACGGGGCTGAGGTTGAAGACCCACGTATTTTCGAAACGGCTGTTCCGAGTTAATTAATAATTTGTGTGGTGCGGAGTGTGCCGAGAATATTGTTGTTTGTGACAGAGGTGTAGGGTTATCAGATAACCCTACATCCTAAATTTCCTACCCTAAATTTCCAGGAACTGTATACTTGCAACTATTTCAAAGAAACTCTGGAGGCAAGATTGAAGCTTTTGAAAATTGTGATCCATATTTTAGCCAATTGTTTGGATTTAGTAAAGGTACAATTCACTAAACAAGCAAAATAAGGAAACAGAATTGGATATCTAGAAGATGTATGTAAGTAGGCCAAAAAAAAATATGGTAAATCGGATATAGCGATGTTACTTAGTAGAAGCAAAGAATATAAAATATAAACGAGGAGCACAATTCCGTTTGTTTATCACTTTAGAATCTTCTTGATATTATTTAGATGTTTAGATATACAATGACATATTGCTCATGTGTAATATATATCTGAAGTTCTTATATTTACCAATTTGTAATGAAACTTAGCCAAGATTTTTGAACATCTCTTTTCTAACCAACCTTATACTAGCATCAAACCTTATTTTTCTTCGCGACAATATGGTTCCATCCCTTGTAGATCCACCACAACTAACCTTGCAATATGCTAGTGCGTCTTTAGATAAGTCTCAGCAAGTGGGGATGCATTATACACAAACCTTAGCAAAGCATTTGATACCATCGATGACCTGTTACTAACATCAAAGTTAACTACCATTGGTGTTCCTCCAACCATAACAAACTTGGTTCAATCTTATTTTTTTAGACCATTCACGCTATGTTCGTTATAACGGCTACACTTTCCAAGCTAAATTTCATAATCCAAAAGTACATTGGAATGAATTATTTCCAAAATAGCAGTCATAATAGAGTGACAAGTAACAAAACAGCAGTTTAACATTTAACATTTTCACATGTAGCTATTCCACAGTATTGACCATATAGCAGCAGTCTGACAAAAACATGTATCACAAACCTATTGTCTATCAACTTCCCATTACCTTCAAAACATTTATCAAATCTAATATATTGGAAAAAGCTTTTTGCATTGCATCACTTAAGTCAAATTACTTCAACGGACCTCTTGGCGAAAAGAAGAGTCCGAAGGCGAAGCCTATTATTAGCATCTATTAATTACAAAAATGGACAACAGATGCCGGTTGCAAGGAGTTGAAGTGTATAAACTCAATTAAGAGTAATTGTTAGGAGCAACTGAATACGTCTGCTTCCATTCCTCCGAATTGTATTCTCTATGGTGGCAATACTCAACGCCGGAAACGTAATTGGGAAAATTGGAGGTAGGCAGCTTTTTTATTAGCCGTAACTGTTATGTGAATTATAATAATAAATAGTTTGCTGGATTTCGAAAGATGGTAATATGAAGAAACCATTCAAGCTGCTCGCACAATACGTCAGGTTATTAGAGATGCACGATATTAGAAAAAAAGCAGTACCTGCAACAAAGCGGACAGCGACAGGATGCAGGGTCGGCTTAGAAGAATAAAGAATTAATTCCTTTGTCGATTGTGACGCTATTATCGAATTCATCATTAGCGCTAGTGAATTATTTCAATATTAAGTAATTTGATAAAACCACATTATGATGCGCAACTCAGCTTAAACACGATATTCTTCTTTATTTATATATTTCATTTTAAATTTTAGTTACTTTATGTACCTCTGGCTAAAATCTTCTTAATCCCTTTTCAACTAGAATTCTCACACGCCGTTAATCCTTATTCATGCTAAAATAAATGTAACTGTGCAGAGTTACTTTGATACCTTTCTGATCCTACATACAATAATTCTTCGAAAGGCTTTGGAATAATTTATGAAGCACCTGACATACTGGGTAATCAAATATTCAGAGCATTCACCCTTCGGTAGGAATAACCCACTTAGGTTTTTATCACTAATAAAGAAAACATACACCTTTTCCTGGATATAGGAAAATCGTAATTAGGATGTTTTATACATAAAATGTCCTTCTCTGGAGTTCAACAAAATCATGGACTTAATAGCCAATGGTTGCATCAGTCAACACTCGAAGATGTAAGGCGTATCGTGTACTCAAAACCTCTCTCAATAAGTGAAAAACAAAATAAAGACATACGAGAGGTGCTAAATTATAAAGTCATCTTCACCACTGCAGATCATGGAATCATCCAATGAATGGCTAGAACGTGTTTTAGAAAATATTTGATCACATCTTTTGCTGGTTTAAATGTAACACCAATAAAATGCGATAGCTCTTAGATTATGCTTACTAGAAATTCTATTGCAATAGGGTACCAAACTTCATTTTGATTTAATTGCTGAAGTATCAAGCAATTAACTAGAAATCGACTAGCTTTATCCAGGTAACCATATTTTGAAAATGACATCTTTTTAATATCATATTTCATAGGGATACCTATGTCTATAGATCCAAAGCTACTTATCTCGTGCTTGGTGCATAGCATGGGAGAAACGATAAACTTTAGTCCCCCTAGCATCGGATAACTACTTCATAGTGACTATTTTAAAGCGCTGCTTCTTTAGTCTCAAGAGGTTATAACTAGAGCAACGCAACTGCGCTGAAAGCCAGTGGCGGACGCATAAAAGTTTACACAAAATAAATTAAATGTGATACGTGCTCAAACACTTACCGTTTTAAGAGTCCTCCGTGAAATCACAAAGTGGATAATGTCTATTTAATATTTGTAACATTAGATATGTTTCCAAAGTTGTTTCGGCAAAGTGAGTGCGGCGTGAAGAAAAAGTGTTTTTGTATGCCGAAAACGAACGTTCTACATCTAGTGACGTTATATTTGCGTAAGTAAAATAATCTTTCAAATAACTTAACGGTTCTGTTGACGCACCTTCACAAATTTGTCTTAATGTGCCAAAATCAGAGTCTTTATCTAAAACACTTTCAAACCTTTCTAAAACACAAACATTTCTCGCGTCTTCTATCGCGCATAGCTGTGCGTGAACATGTTGCACTATTTGCAAAGATTCCACTAACGACACCGAAGAATTTTGTAGTTTTTCTATCGCATCCGCTAGTCCCACTTGACTATCCTGAAATTTCAAGCGGCTTACCTTGACAGCCGCAGTTTCCTTTGGGTCGAATTCTAAAATCACGTTCTTTATATTCTCAAAATATTTAAGATAATAAAATGCAGCCTCTAACCATGTTCCCCAACGAGTAAGAATAGGTTGTGGTGGTTCAGGAATACCGGGGCATAGTCTATGAAATTCCCGAATACGTTTTGGGGATTTTACAAACAGCTTTTGTATGTGCTATTAGAGCGTCTACCTCGGGATAACATTTTCTGATACTATCTGCTACGAGACTGAGAGTATGAATTTTACATGTAATATGCAACAAGTTAGCACAATGTTTTTTAAGAGATCGACCTACAGCAAGCATGTTTGCGGCACCATCACTCATAAACATCAACAGTTGATTTGTTGAAAGTTCAAACTTTTCTAATGTATTTAACACCAACATTGAAATTACTTCGGCCTTGTATTGTTGTATTCGTCTGGAAGCTAGTAAAATTGAGGGTGACGGTCGATGTGGTTCCATTGTGCGTACCATTACATTAACCACAGAATGTTTTTTACGATCTGTTGTTTCGTCCACACATAACCACAGTTTTTTATCTTGCAACTCCGATTTAATTAATTTCTCGACATGCTCAGGAGCAGACGGCACAACTCTCTGTAATGTTCTCTCACTTGGTAACTTAAAGTCCGAATATTCATTCCAAAACAAGACGTATGCTTTCTTCCTTAGTAAATGAAATGGTAAATTACATGCAATAAACACATAAATTAAATTTAAATTTTGTCATAATCTCGTGTGGAATTTTTTTTTGAAACATGCCCTGCACTATTTACGTGCCGTAGACAATCACTTTTCGACCAATACATTAAATCTATTTTACACACTACACATTGAATTTTAGCGCAATCACACTTTAAATCAGGCATTTCTGCAATAAATTCTCTTATTGTGTCCAACTTTGGTCGTTTTCGCGACGTAGGAAATATTTTCAAAACAAACGTAGAACTACGATATAGTATACGACAGCGTAGATGCATACACAACAGATCGGCTTTCGAGTCGCAGTTATACTGACGCTTATACCGAATTGTCCCGGCCGTGTTTATTTTGTGTAAACTTTTATGCGTCAGCCACTGGCTTTCAGCACAGTTTGCGTTGCTCTAGTTATAACATAAGTTTGATTTATTTTAGTACCTGCATTGACAACAGCCAATTAGACGTAAAAGTTGATAAAATGTAACTTCCTTTAAGTATTTGTTATTGTTCGAAAGTGTACTTATTTTCCAAACTGACAAGATTAAGAGGAGACGATAATACTAAAAATTGTAGTATAAAATATATTGTTTTTTTATCTACATACATCGAATAATAGAACATAATTTTCGCATGAAGACGAAGGTGAGGTTTAGAGGAGATTATAGAAAATTAAAAAAGGCCGGGCGAGCATGCCTTTGTATTTTTACACATCACTTCATACATAATGATCTTATCACACTTTTCTCTTGTTTAAAATGATCAAAAGAACAACGCTACAGTCCATCCCTGTCAAAATCAATTACCGTAGAAAAAATAATCACACATACACAACCGTGTGAATGTGCTACAACCCGAACGATTACCGACATTAAAACATCTCGTTGATATTTCGGTGTTCGCTAGAAACGTGACCGCTTGTCTTATGGTCGCCCGACAAGCCTGTATGAGGATCCGAATATACATAGTTTTAATCGATGAACTAATATACAGTGAGTACCAAAAGTTGTACATACGTTTATAGTACCATTCACTGTTATGAAGATTTTCAATGAGTAGAGTTTGTGGGAGCTCCATTTGAGTTTAAAATTATACCTCGCTACACTGATATGCCGATACTAAAAGAAACAAGAACAATTCTTTAACATTATGTAACCAGATATAATGAAGAGTTTAAATAATTCAATGAAAAACGAAGGAAGAAACGAGAGCCATGAGAGTTAACAAACATATCACTTCAAATTAGGATAGAAGAAGTAAATTCAGAAATCAGTGGAAACAAATACTTAGAACTAACATTTAACAGCTATACTGAACAAGATAATAAAAACCGAAAATCTCTTCATTTCACTATGGAGTATATTGTGAAAGAAAGAAAACTTAAAAAAAACACGAAAGAGATAGCTAGACAGGTAGTTAAGACAATATTTACATATATGGGAATGCTGAAACAGTTCACTGAAACCCTTACCGCAATACTTTACTCGTACTAGACGCACGTTTCGATAGCCAAGCTATCATCATCAGCTCTAAAACGGAATTAACAAATTAAGCGAAAAACTAACCTTATATGGTAAATAAATTATACATATAAGGTTAGTTTCTCGCTTAATTTGATAGTTGAGTTTTACTGCTGATGATGATAGCTTAGCTATAGAAACGTGCGTCCAGTACGAGTAAAGTATTGTGATACGGATTTTAGTGAACTGTTTCAGTGTTCCATTGCCACAGATTTCGAGTACTTGATTATATGGGAGTGAATCATAGTCAATAATAAAAAGCAAAGTATGACAACAATAGAAGTAACCCTTAGCAAAACTAACTGAGATGATTGGATTATTAACCAAGGATCGATGAATGTTGTTTAATGATAATAATTTAAAGTTTTCCCTCAAAATGCTGTATTATAGCTGTTTGCAACTGACTATCGTTCTTAAAAGGACGTCCATCGATTCCTTTTTGGAATCATAATACAGAATTATTGTTTCATCTTCTGTGACAATTGACTCCAAAATCGTCTCCACATATGTTTAAAAACGAGCGCGGACATTCGACGCGACGTTCAGGTTGGGTAGCAGGGTGAATACTTGTTTCAGTAATGTTAGACATTTTTTCAATAATTGAAATGTTTTGAAGCGTTATAAATTGGCTCATCACATTGAAGGGATTCTTGCTCCAAATAAAAACATTTTACCACTATTTTGCAGTGGAATATGAAGGAGGTTAGGTGTGTCCCCTTCTCTTGTTAAAAATGTAATGACGGCGCGGTACTCAATTTTCGTTACCTGAGACATTTTCATGCGCTAGTCACGTTGTCTGGTCGGCTACTAGAAACTACTACTCTTGGAGCCGTAAATTATACAGTCTAGGCATCTGACATGCAAATAACCGCTTTCCATAACTATTTTATGCCATACGTCGTCTTCCAACACTTCATATATATTATTCTTAACATTACTCTCTAATAAAAGTTTCGATTAGCAGCGTATAATCTAATGGAAATTTTCTCAGGGAAACTACTATCTTTGCGCTCTCTTTTACTGACGTTAAACAGACTCATCTATAGAGGTACTTAATCGAACCGCTCCACCACCAGCGGAAAGTACATGACCTTGGGTTTCAATAGCTATCACGATGTAATGCTAAACATAGACAAATTGATGCCAATAAGGTTTATTTACATTGGATTTTAAGATGAGACCATTCACTGTACTACTACGAGATATTTATTGTCCTCATGATACTGTCCTTAGGATAGAGGGCGTTGAAATAAGGATGCTAACCGTCAAAACTGGTTCACCAATTCATGTCTAATTGTAAGTAAGGACTCACAACACGCGGATTGCTACCATTTCGCAAACTTAAAATCCAACTTTCAGCGGGTAAGATTATGACCACAATTTTCTGGGATGGATAAGGAAATCTATTAATTGGTTATCTGGAATAGAGCTACAAAATCACTGACAGTGTTATGCAATATCAACCAATAACAATATTAATTTGACAAGGTCAACCAAAATCCTTTGTGTAATCATTAACGATGCTATCAATTTACAAATTAACAATATTCGCAAAGATCCCTCAAAAATCTGTTTCGCTTTAGATCACCTAAGAAGGAATTGCAGTGCAGATGTTGCTGCAACCTTCTATTTTGCCAATTTCTACTCTACAGTGAATTATGGAATCCTATGGTCAGAATTGAATATCGCTGCTAATAGAGTTTTCTTATAGAGAATATTTTAAATCGAAGGCTCTGTTGATATTCTATTTTCTCTATATTCTACATGTCTTGTGTTCTGTTTGGGAATTTGCGGCCAATTTCACTTGCTAATGGCTATGATGTCAGGAGAACCAATTATCTGCATCCACCACCACATAATACTACTGTATTTTAAAGAAGTGTATACTATCTGGGTTGCGAATTATATAATAGTATGCCAGTATCAATAAGAAAACTTAAATCTAAAAAATAAATTTAAAATGTCAATCAAAAGGCTGCTGCTTCAAATTAATTGTTATTCGTTAGATGGCTTCTTTATGCTAAAGCTGCGTAAAACATAGCTATATGCAAATGTGCAAAGGTTTTGTGCTTCTACCTGCATTCTATACATATCTTCTTTGTATTAATGTTATTACAACGATTTAATCTTTCGATGTGCATTTCTGCAAAAGAAAAACAGAAATAAAGACATTGTTATTATCAATATTATTAACAAACTTAGTTATTGTGTTGAAGAGAATGGAAGAAGAAAAATTGTCTCATGGAATTCTCTTTCATCAAGGTAATGGTCCACTGAATAAAACCCTCGTTTCTTATAACCTAATACGCGATGCTGATTTTGAACCGATGACACATCCATTCTTACTTATTTCCAAAACTGAAGGAAAGTATCTCCGGAACCAAACTTGATAGTGACAATGATGCTATGACAGCAGTTCAGGAATTCGTCTCAAATCAAACTACTTCTATGTCAGAAGAAATAGGGCCATTGTGATTATATACGAGGTGTGGCAATTAAATAACAGGACTGGTGCCACTATCGGCAAACAGCGAGCACGCCACGGCAGGTTTGAACATGTTTGTGCTTGTAGATGCTTCCCCCACCCTGAGCTCGATGGGCATGGTTGTACTTCGCTCAGTCTCGCTGTAGCAATCATCCGTTCAAGTCCTTACGTTAGCGTCGCGTCGGAAAGATACAGAGTGTTCAGATCGAGCAACGAGTTAACCTCAAATTTCTTGTGAAACACGAGGTTCTAACTACTCTTCGTGAACGAGTGAGAAGACGAAGACCCGATTTGTGGAAGAGCAAATCCTGGATGCCCCACCAAGACAATTCGCCAGCTCATTCCGCCTTGTCTGTGAAGGCGTTCTTTGCGAAATCCGGCATCACCGTGTTAGACCACCCACCGTACTCGCCCAGCCTGGCCCTCTGTGACTTCTTTTTATTTCATAAGGTGAAATCGGTGATTAAGGGGACAAGACAGTGTGGAAGCGGTGAAAGCGAAAGCGACGGAGGTTCTCAACAAGCTGACAGGAACGGACTTACAGCACTGCTCTCAACAGTGGAAATTTCATATGGAGCGTTGTAGGGATCGGCACGGAGAGCACATTGAAGGGGAGAAACTTTGTAATGTAATTGGTGATCAATAAAATGTTTTCTACCACCAGTCCGGTTATTTAATTGCCACACCTCGTATAAAAAATGTATGGTTTATCGCTACAGTCACTAAATACTGTACAGTTCTCGTATAATGTAATATTTCAATAAAATTTTTATTAATAGATTCGTACGAAATAAGTGCACTCACAAATAAAGCTAACAAGTTCAAATGTAACAGACAAAATGGCTCGTTTTGAGCTTTAGCAGGAGCTGAACCGTTTGTGTTAAACTTTTGGAGATCTCTGTATACATCCAAAGCGCGGAGAGAGTCCAAGGCGTGTGAGCTAGCCTCCTAAGCTGTTTGGTTAGGAGGAGATGCGTGATCATTTCAGCCTACCTGTCATGATGCAAGCGACCGTTAGCCCGTACACCTGATCAGCGGAGGCCGCGTCTGACCCCTGTGACGTCACACCTGTCCACTCTTCCGGGTGACCTTGAGCCTCGTCTCACTTATGACCGAACTTCACCTGCTCGGGACAAACCGACTGACGGGCCATGAACGGCCATCATCGGTTACTTGGAGTTTTTAATTTACGAGCCGCGAGATTAACTACCAGCAATTACGAAAAACAACACCGCGTTTTTCCCAAAAGATATTTCGATACGTACGCTTTTGCTCTAATCACCATCTTGTTTTTTTTTTTTTTTGAATAACGGAATTCGATTATGTTAATTATGGTTTAGGATGGCTTGTCAAATCTGAATAAGTAAATTAGAATATGCAAAATAATAAACAAAATAAGGTATTAATTCAGACAAGCGAAAAACTTAATGCGACATATTTGGGAAAAATGATTCAGTGAAGTAATTTTTAGAACCGAACCACATAAATCAACAAAATAGAAAGCTGTTAAAGAAGATTTTGCTTTTATTATGTAGGATATTAAATATTATAGTTGTTTTCACTATTAATGTGTTCGATATATGTAGTCTATGATATAGACTAGTGGAAACTTATTAAGATATGACGTTTTATTGGCAGACAGTAGCATACGAATAATAAACAGTAACCAATTATAGAAACTACATATGTATATACACCACCATTCATAAGTTTAATCGAGTTGTTCAAATATGAAAGAAAGTCGTAAAATAAAACCAATGGGTAAATATATTATATATTTTATTGCCAACAGCGTTAATATTGGATTATTCTACAATACTATTCATCACAAAGATGTAAATTGTGTTAAAGATAACCTTGTGTAAAATTGTGTAAAAGATAACAGTAGAAGAAGGTCGCCTAATATCGTATGGTTACCTAATTTTGAATACTGTATTATTCCAAGGTCTGTTAACAATTTTCTATAATTGAACTCTTAAAATGAAAGGTCTCTAGCATAAGATGATCCTTTGTGAAGCACTACACAGTCGCTAGGATAGTTATAGAGTAAGCCTGAAATTTAATCACGTATACTTAAACATAAAAGTTGCCAAATTTTGGATTGGAAAGGCGTCCTAAATTTGAACACCATTCTATATCCAAAATTAAAAGTCCAACTAAATATACGGTTTTAAAACTTGGTTATCTGTAGAAAATTGTTTTTTAACCCTAGGATGAATATCACGGGCCTCTGAAGCCTGGCCTCTTCAACAAACTGTGGCCATGTTTCTAATTTTTTGTTTTATTTACAATACCTCTAGCAACGCCTTGAATTTTGAAGTAACAGTTTCTGCCTAAGAACCAGGAATTATGTTTTGTGAAAAGTATAAATAAAAAAAATACGTTTCTACCCCATATCTACCTATGTATCCTAGGGTTAAGGGAAAAGAATGATTAAGAAAGGACTCCCACGTAAGAAGTGGAATTCAGAAAATATGAAAAATGTCATTGACGCCATTAAAAGTAAACAAATGGGATATTTAATGTCGTCAACGTTCCACAATCAATCTTTGAGCTATATGTCAAACATGGCTAACTCTTAGAAGAACAATGCACGTTCCAAACGGGTCGAAAACCAATTTTATCGTCTGATATGGAAGAAAACTTGGTGCTATACTGTTTGGAATCTTAGTTATTCGCAGGCTGGCGCATTAGCGTGTTATAAAAAGTAACCTTCCTTATTCGTTTTCAAACAAAGACGCAAATGCAGAGAAAAAGTGGCTTGGAAGCTTCTTGAAACCTTGAGAAAACCAAGGACTTCCGAAAAATGGAATAAAAGATTTAACGCCGGAAATTATCGATAATTGTTATGATATTCTGGAACATGCTATGGAGAAGATTAATTTCAGCCCCATTAAAGCGTATAACGTTGACGAAACCAGCATCACCACTGTCCAATAATACTCTTCTATCCGAACCAGACAACACTATTAGCTCGACTCAGGTGCCTATTGAAAGTACTCCCCAAAAACAAAAAACAAATGGCGGTATTGAAAATAAACAGTTGTCAAACGTTGTAAAAGTACAAGATCTTTCGCCTTTGCCATCCTGCAGCTAGTGTTAAAGAACAACAATGAAAAGAAATCTCTTAAAAATAAAAAGGGTTGCCAAAGCTAAAATCATTGAGTAGTACTAAATAGAAGACTATGGGTAAAGACAAGAAGAAGAAGGAAAAGAGAAAAGTTGAAAAAGGTACGGACGTGAATAGAAACGATGACGCAACGCACTGAAATTTTTTTTACAGAGTCAACATTGAGAAACCTGGGTAAGGTGTTCAGTTTGGTTCCGATGGTCACATGAAGATTGTGGTGGTGATGACAAAAAAAAAGGTTACATGTGTGATCTTTGCTTTGAAATATATGTAGGTTCCCAATTTTGGATAGAGTATTTAATTTTAGGAACCCTTTTTTGAAATTTGAAAAAGTGCAATTTTTTATTTTTACATATTTTGTGTCTTTTGAGGTTAAAATAACTATTTTTGTACACTTATCATATTTTCATTGGAGTAGTAGCTTATTTTAGCTACAAAAAAATATTAAAATATTTTCCAAAATTAGGCAACCTTGCTCTATGTTTGCTTTTCTACAGAATAGCCACTTTAAACGTTACTGCCTTACAAATGCGAGATATTCAGGCACTGAGTAAGACTCTCCAAGTGATTCTTTTCTAGTTGGAAGAGGTATTCATCATTCTCGATTTAAATGGTCTCATACCAGCTCGATAAAATTGCAGTCTGGACTCTGTAATAATACCTGCCTGGGTTTACTACTCCAAAGATTTCACTAGTACATTAGCAGTGTGTTGAAACACGAATTCTTTGCCAATTATTTCGTGTCCATTGTTCTTACAACGTTTTCATATAAACGCCCTTTTTCAATGTTCCGTTGTTTAATAGTTTTGATAACATATTGCTCTTTCAGTCATTCTACAACTTGACGACGCAGAAATACCTGACGTTTGGAAATAGCTCAGATTCATCGAACTATCTTCATTGTCCTAATTTTCGTAGTCGGTGGACCACTGGACCCCTTTCTTCCTATGCACAATCGTTGAGTGGAGATTTCCGAATGACATCCCCTTAAACCCACTCGTAGCAAGCAGCGTTTCATTGCAGAATACGTTAGTGTACGGAACTGATTCTCCTTTGGTGTGGATATACCTAAATTTTAGTTTAATTTGGGCTCCTGAAGATATAGCAAGCTTTAAGCCTTATTAGGCCACCGCCAAGTATAGAAAAATGATTTGCACCTGCTGCCTTAACAGATTCAGCTGACTACTACAACAGCTACTATTGTTTTTTCAAGTAATACGCAGTTATCAGAAACTAATAAATGATAATAACTTTACTTACAAATTGATGCAAGCTTAAGTTACCTACACCATTTCATAGTGACCAGAAATCGAAGTGATGGGATTTGAGCAGAGCAAGAACAATACTAAAAACACTAAAACTCTTAAATTTTTACGTGTGGTGACGGCCCAACAGGGTATTTAAGCTATTAATTTGTCATGATCCCAGGAGCCTTTTTGTTAGTGCATAAATGGTGTGTGTAATGTGTTCTATGATTTTGTTACTATCATCTTCCAGTCGTAAAGTCAGGGGAAGGCCTCCCTCCCATTGGGCCGCGTATACAGAAGAAATGCATGATTGTCAGGTATATCTGTGTTATCTTAATATACAAATAGTTATGTATGAAATATTTTCAAGTTTCTAAGGATGGAGGTGTTGAGTCTAGGATATTTTTCAAAAAAAAATTGCATCCATACTCTGAAATTTAGATTTTAGAAAGCGCCATTTTACCAATACTTTACGATTTTTTGAGCACATGTCAGTCTCTAGCATAATGCTATAGCTTGTAAATTGGAACGTACTGCAGGATTTTATAACGTTTTCTGTAACGGAACGTACTACAAACACGTTCTTATTACATGCCATCTATGTCCAGCTGTATTCAACTTAATAGTTAATTTATACAAAAATCGTACAGAAACAGAAGTAATCTTACTAGAATTTCAGATTCAAATTATTAAGTAAAGATATTTGTGTTAGCAAAGAAAGAAGAAGTTGTCGCAAATTTTACGCTTTCTATATTTCTTCTACTACAATAAAGGAAGGACCATAAGAGAAAATGACAGATTTCTCAGCATGTGCGAGCTACCTTAGAGCTACTTTAACAAAAAGAAATAATCTTTAATATATTGTGACTCAGAAAGTTATTCATAATTAGATAAAAATTTTAAATTTTTCGTGAATTTGACGAAATCTGTCTAACCTTTTCTCTAGAAATCGTTGCTCAATTTACTAAATATCATTTTTGTTAATTATGTTAAAATACTATATTACAATTGCAGCTTAATTAGAATATAGGGGGCTACGCATATCTGCTAAACAGATGTCTTATTAATAACGATACAAGCTACCAACATCCAGCATGTACACTGCCCGTACTATATTATGTCTCCCCCTTGCAACGATTAAATATCGATACTATATTCCGCACGCTAGGCCGAGTACTTCAGCTCGGATTCACAGGTAGAAGAAGGGCAGGGAATGACATTATATAGGTTGTTCGCAAAGTAATTGCGAAATTAATCAGAGCGGCCAGAGCCAATCAAATAGCGTGATATCAGTTGGATTCTAGTTGTGGATTTCTTTCTGCCAATCAAATTACGTCTGACTAATTTGTGATTGCTCGGAGAACAACCCTATTATTTATTTGTGATGATTAACATAATTATATCTATTATAGTTTTAGTTTACGATTCGCAGATGGGTTATTTCAATTAGTATTTAGATGATCCTGAAGCAGACCTTGAATCTTGAATAACTACACAAACAATATGTGTATTATTATTATTATTGGTCTCGGCTTATCACCATTAACCATATACTTTTGAATTCCTAGCCACTCGGATGGATGCCAAGGTAAACATATGACACCCACAATATGTGTAATTAGAGTTGAAACAAGTGAAAACCTCGTGAAAATGCCCAGACGGCAAAATCAACGTAAGTCGGTAAGCGTTTGTGTATTTTGATATCAACCACCTAGAATTACTATACTTTCTTATAATAATCCATATGCGTTATATAGTATTTCATACGTCCCAATTAAATACCTACCACTTTAGCTTTAAGTGCTGCTTCGAAGTTATATATAGGATAACTACTGAATTATTGCAAACGTAAATAAAAACGGTAATAATGCAAAAGACAATAAAAATTTATTGTTAGAAATAAAAATATAAACAATTAAGAAGAAGAAATAACATATAAAATGAAACAAAATATTCTCATTAAAATATTAGGCTATATCTTTTGCAATCAAAATGGCCTCCTTTGGTTTGTAATACTCCCCGGACCACTCGTGGCATGCGTTCTGTTACTTGTGTTAGAGTTCCACTCAATTTGGAGAAGCCGCCACAGGTGTTCCTTCGAAGTTGGACAAACTTTTCGTATTCGTCTGTCAAGCTCATCCCACAGTAATTCGATGGGGTTCAATTGCGGACTCTGCGGAGGCCTCGGCATGATTTGCAAAATATGCTCTTCTGCTTGAGACGTTAGAAAATCTTTACAGATTCGTGCTGTATGTTTGGGGTTGTTATCAAGCGCAAACACGAAGTTCTCCCCAATTAACGGCAATCCGGATGTCAGCGTTCTCTTCTAGTATTCATCTATAATATTTTTTTTTGTGTAATACCGTCGATTTTTACTAGATCTCCGGTCCTGCACTATTAAAATAACCCCAAACCACCACCGCGTTTTACTTTCTTTCGCTCTATATATAGGCTTTTCTTTTGGCATTTTAAAAATATTGCTTCCACAAACAGTGCAACCGAACATCCGTATCTGATTCACAGCAGGTATGATAAGAATTACCCCTATTATAATCGAAGACACACAACTAGATTTGACGACCTCCGAGACCCATCCCCTCTTTTTGTAAATATGTAAACAGTACCGGTTCTAATGATTTTATTACCCGCAAATAGACTAAATTGAAATTTCTCTCTGTAGCATTTATTCTAATGAAAATTTCCATCTAAAATTCTTTATTATCTCTACTTTGTTGTAGAAGTTATATTGAAAAAAATCAATCTTTTAAAATTCTATTTTACCTTACTTCAATTGCCGGTAGTGCATCAAGTAACGATGGGTGTATACAAGAGAAGGAACAGGAAGATTTAATATAATCATAATCATTACAATTAGCTCCAATACTTTTATTGATACATTATTAGCAATTAGGTAGATAAAATATCCGAAACATGTAACTGGAGTTACATTTATAAATATCATTTAACAAAAGCACAGCACCAATTCTATTGGGAATATCTATCTATAAATCGTAAACTAAAACGGCATTGCATTGACTAGTATGCTGAGGCTTGTCCTCTTTTTAATCCAGCTCCACCTCTCTGATGAGGTCTTTCTGGGATAATATCTGAAATAGAATGGTTGATTAGTTGGCATGTCGGAGTCTTCTTGTGGACTCCCTAGCGATTGTTTTCTTTCAAGATCGCAGGAGTCTCAGGGCTTCTGAGGTGGTCCTGCGTTTGATCTTGGGGTACGCTTCTTTCTCGGCGTTTGCGTTTTCTAGCGCCGGATTGTCGCTCTCTAGGGTCTTCAGGTAGAAGTTCCTGTTGAGCCTGCTGAGGTAATCCGTTAGGTCCTCGACGCCGCTTTGGGCTCAACTAAAACGGCAATAGCCAAATGCAGAATATAAATCATACCTGCGATTCCGAAAATAACCGAAGTGCACGGTTTATGGCGTGAGGTAGAAGGTATAGATATATCATCCTTAAGGGGAGACATAATATAGTACGGGCAGTGTGCATACGCGCGTTTCGCCGTTTACAGCTCATTGGTGTACCTTTGTGGAAGGTGGTAGCTATATTTGAAATTGTCGTATATATACGAAGTTAGTGACTACATGTATGGATGAGGGTATCTAATCAAAGGTACCCTAATCACTGAAAATATCGAAATTATTATTATTTCCCTTGGTGTGTAGCCAGTAGTCGGTCCCTGCTGCCCTCGCAGAACGCGGGGTATAGCTCCTTACTCACTTCTGTAGAGCTCGTAATAGCAATTAATTTCGACATACATGTAAATTTCTTATTGTTGAAGATGTTACAAATGCTCTGTCATTTTGCTGCATATGGATTGATATCCCTCTAACAAACTTGTATGGATATTTACTTACATAAATACAACATTAAGTATGTTGAATGAAGTACGCTGCAACATTTTCAAACTCCAAATACTCATTTAACTTACGTATAAAATCATTTGCAGCAGAGTATATTAAAGAAAACTATACAGTGATATTGAGCAATCAAATTTAGACCAAAATATTAATATAAACCGTTTATGTAGTTTGAAAATTAAGGGTTCCTACATAGATTTCAAGATATTATTACAAAATATTAGAAAGTTAGCATTTCATTTGGGAATCTAAAAGTCGACAGAAAAGTTTTGGGAGGTTAAACATTCTTATATGAATATCTTTAATCTACTTTCTTCGTTTTTAATCTACGGAGTAATCCGATTAACTAAACGAGTATCTGACATTGAAAACAAGACATCTGAAACGCCAGTAAGATTGAATTCCGTAACCCCCAGAACCATTCACCATATTTGTGGGCTGATCGGTGCCAGAGGCTGTGAACGATTTATCGACAGAAAAAGATTTCTACAAATGACCTGGTTGTTCTTCTTCATCATGCGCATTGAATCCTTTATTTTCCTGCATATGATATACACATGCATTCTTAATATGTATTTCGAACTAATTTCCCACCAAATCGCTACATTCTCGATACCTTCTTTTCATTCGCCATATATACTAATATGTATGCACATATGGGATATCTTCATCAGATATCGTAGTTCCTCTAACAGGGGAAATCACTCCGCATAATAACGAGCCAAGCGCGAAATACCGAAGAATCTCGATTAATAAAAAAGAAAGGATGGAAAAGTATAACAATCGGGTTGGCAACAGCAGGTTCCTGACTGCCGCCACAAACTGCTATTCATTTTCTACATATGCGGAGGTACTGTAACCGATGCGGTCGGTAATGGTTTCTTGAATGACCCGAATTTAATCAAGAAAGCATCCTGATTCGGATTTATTACTTCATTATTGGTCTGTATTGGATTGATAACCAAAAAGGTGGTACTGACACAATCGCAGCGATTTTTGCTCACAATGCGAAAGTGCTTTCAACGGAATGAATATATTCGAATATGTATAATCTATATACGCCAAAAAAACGATCGAAAGTATTTTGCAGGTATCGCATATGGTGCCAATAAATACAAAATGATGCACTACGTACTGAATGTGTACTAATAGAATAAACGAAAGAAACGTTGCAATTTATTATATATTCCCAAAAAGGAAAGATATTGGCAAAACTACATTCCCACCTTCAAGTGCCAGAAATAAACGACCTCGAATAAATTTGGGAATTTTTCTTCATTTATCGTGATCAAGAAACAGTTTATTGACATTTTTAGAAACCGATGAGCGATTAAATTCATGCCAAAAGTGAAGGTGGTATCAGCATTTCACAATTTACACAGCTTAAGAAAAAGTAGAATACAAACATTATTAAATGCCTGCATCTTACTTTATTTCTTATTCTGCTGACGTACTGGAAGGAGAAATATTTTTTCTTTGTAAAGTTTTTAACATCTTCCTATAATAAAATAGAATATCTAAACTATTTTATCGGTATCCAGATTTCCTCTTCCAAATAACTAATAATGCATTCAATTTAAAAAATTCAATAAACTTTGTTCCTAACATTTTTTTTAATAAATTCACTTTATTTTACATTGTATAATTTGTATTTGAAGAGTTCAGAAATATGAAATACGAAATAAAAGGAAAGAAGAGCCTGAGAGGTGCCTGAAATTTTTGTATATAATGGCTAACTACTAAGTAATTATTAGAGACTGTTTTGGTAGGTGTCACTCTAGAAGTTGATCTAAGGTACCTCCAAGGAATTAATTAATTTTTTTGTACTTCTAAGAATTGTGAACAAATTATGGATATATAATATACAGCGCGGTCCTAAAGTGCCCCCTTCGTGCTAACATTTGAACAACAGAAGCTAGCATTTTTAGAAAAAATAGGTCAATTTCTATTTTTTGTGAACTAATTTTTGCCCTTTTAGGCAGTTGAATTGTATCTCCAGTGTCACCGGAAGTGACGTCAACTTTATTATTTTAAATAGAACACTCCTATATTTTTACGATTTTGGAAAGGTAATCGAAAGACGAATCCAGCGATACCATACATGTTATGCTTTAACTTAAGGAATATGACGATAAGTAGCAATAAACGTTTTGGTAATCTGCTTTTGTTGTTACGCAAAGTTGACTAGGAAAAAGCACCAAATTGTTTCTTGTGAGAGCTCGTTGCTAAACAAAATAATCATAACAATTGCCAAACTGTCAACTCTCAATTTCAAAAGCCTAAATTATTCTTGTTATTTATTGTTATTATAACTTACATTTGTCATACTTTCGTTCTTTGTGCTCGTTATTATTTTATGTTATTTTAACTTGTTTTCTTAATTGTTGTTTCTTCTTTATCGAACTTGTAATTAATTAATTGTGGTAATTTGTTTAAATTTGTTAGTTTTTGATAAGCAATGTGTTTTTTATGTTGTTGATTTACATTGGTCTCCGCATGGACCACGCCAGGTACCTAGTTTTAATATTCAGTGATCTTGGCAACAATTACCACGAAGTGGAACATAATGCACACTGCCCTTGTACAGACGGAAATATTTGAACTTTTGCACTAAGTAAGGATAAATAGTATAAAATTTACAGGGCGAACTGCTTTAATAATATGATTTAAGTTATTGTACGATTTGTTGCACAACCATGGCAAATAAGGTGACAATTGTTGCCAGATTCACATAATATTAAAATTAACCCAGCAATTTTGCGTGGTTCGTGTCGAAGCCATCGTAAATGTAACCACATAAAAAACTTAAAAAACAGACATAATAGTTTAAACATCAAGAATAGTTTAGGCTTTTGGAATCGAGATGTGACAATTTGGCATTTGTTATGATTACTTTGCTTAGGAACGAGTTCTTTAGATCAGTCTGGTGTCACAAGAAGCAATTTGGCGCTCTTTCCTAGCCAACCTTGCGTAATAACAAAAACAGATTGCCAAGACCTTTATTTCTACATATCGTCATATTTCTTCAGTTGACGCATAACATATGCGATATCATTGTATTCGTCTTTCGATTACCTTTCCAAAAACATAAAAATATACCATATGTTTTTTTTAAATAAGGAAGTTGACGTTACTTCCAGTGACACCGGAAATATAATTGAACTGCCGATAACGGCAAAAGTTAGTTCGTAAAAAATAGAAATCGACCTATTTCTTTCTAAAACCGCTAATTTCTGTCGTTGAAAAGTTAGCATGGGGGGGGGGGACTTTTGGGCCTCATTATATAATATGTTAGGACACAGGGTTATGATTCTACATCATTTTATTAATATTCTTAACAGATGATTATTTGAAAGATAATCTACTCATACTTCAGAACATATTTATGGAGAAATTCTTACATGTAAGGATCCAAAAAAATATTAACTGCAATAAATAATTGAGTTTAAAGAAAAAACGAATTTTGACAACTAAACGTTGAGACGCAAAACTAAATTAATATAACTAATAGCTCTAGTAACTCCTTTTGACTTGATAACTGCTCGAATACGTGTTGGCATACTTTTTACAAGGTTGTTGGAAAAGAAGTCAACGTATCTCAGATTTGTCTTAATTCGGCTCTTATATTAGCAATTGTTCTCTGAGAATTATTCCTTAGGTATTGTTTTCATATCATGCCGTACACTTTCGATGACGTTTAGTTCGCATTGCTTGAAGGCCGAGACAAAATTTTTATATTCCGTTTGGTAAACTATTGTTTGGTTGAACGCGCGGTATGATACGAGGCGCCATCCTGTCGACGTTTCTTCCATACAATTTTTCAATACTGGGCAAAATTTCTTGATATATAACAGCATTCACTTTACCCTCATTCAATTCCAATCGGCCCAAACAATTATATCGTTTGCCCATTGGGAAATTTGAAACAGTTTTTTGTGGAAAGCCTTTCTTTCATTTCTAACCGCCCGTTTTCGATTATCTCCCATACAAAAGCCCAACTTAGAGTCGTCACCGAAAATAACGTTCTTCCAGTCGTCAAAAATTCAATTTGCTTTTGATTTTGCTCAAATCAACCGGCTTCGTTTCTGAACAGCAGTTAATAGAGGTTTCTCTTTAGCCTAAATAAGTTATTTATGTGACTTACTTATGCACTTATGACACCTTCGGGACACTGATCCCAAAGCGCCCTAATTTCCCTTTCAGTGCTTCTGCGATTTTCTTTGTAAATGTTAACTAAACTTCTTTGGCTTCGTTCGGTTACAATTCTAGATCTACTAGTATTTCTTCCTTTAATTTGGGTGGTTCCAGTTTGTCTGTAGTTTTGACAATATGTCCAAGTTAAGCGATTATTGCTAGATCATGCTCATTACACCTTACTAGAATTTTAATTATTCTATTCTATTATTTTACTTCATTTCAATCAATTTCGTACTGTAGCTTTAATACTGAATCAAGAGCTGATTAATTAGCTCTTCATTTATTATACGAATGGATTATGATTCTAGATATCTTCTTTTTTTTTTAACTTTAAAATATTTTTCCATTCTTTTTCCAATGTTTTTGTTCCTTTTTATGACTATATGATTGTAATGCAAGCATTACTTGAAAAAATAAAATTCATTTATTATCACTGACGGCTCGGTGGTCCAGTGGTAAGAGAGCCTGCACCTGACTAGACAGAATTAGGCGCTGTGCGTTCGCGTCCCGCTGGGATCAAATTTTCTGAGTAACAATTAACTGCCCTTTACCCTTCATCACACACAATTCACTCACTAGAAGCTCCTGAAGTTATGACAAGCTTCAGAAAGCTTATACACCCCGTTGGGCCGTCACCACACGTAAAAAGAAATTATAGCTAATAGTAAGGAATAGATGCGGTAACTCATCAACTATACTATCTAGCAATAAACAGCACACATCTGTATTTGTATACCAACTGATACGCCACGTATCGTTTCCCTACTTGAAAAAATAGATTTTGTATATTATAAATAGAAACAAAATACAATATTTTGAAGATTGATGCTGACTCCGAATGTACCTCACCAAGCTGCTATTTTGGTATGTGGAGTAGTATCGCAAACACAAAAGGTATGGATGTATTTGTATTATTTAGTTAGAAGGGACTCCTCTTATAACATCCGCACCAACACAAAACAAAGTTAACTTGATGTAGTAAAATACCATCATCTTATTCCCATCCACAATTGGAAATCTAGCAAAGGAATTTCCATTGTTTTCTTATATTTGTCTTTAGAAGTTTATTTCAGGCAAAAGACCCCATGGTGATGCTCGGTATATACACATGTATCTCAGCATTTGAAACTACAAAGCATTCATTCACAATTTAATTACCAAACGCTACTTTTAGTGCATGTTTTCTCCGACATGTAAATTAAATTCACCCAAAGAATGTGTGATCAACGGCAATACCATACCACAATGATCACGACTACACGCTCTTATCGTACCTTAGCATCAGTCGAAATCCTCAACTTTTTTAATTACGAATTTAGAAACATGCTAGTGCGCGCTGTAAATAAATAATACAGAAAATTTATGGGACGGGCGTTACTTGAAGAAGAAAGAGAAGATTAAACAATCCTGCTTGTAACCTGATATCACAACGTTAATTAATACTTCAACTCGAATCTTCTCTCTGTGCGTTTGTGGTGAAGAATTACAACTTACAATAAAATATAGAAGTATAGAAGAATGTAATATCTCTTTCTTCATGTTTTAGAATAATAACGCCATATAGTGAAGATAGAACCTTAACATAAAAGCGCCTTCCAGGTCTTCTCTTTCAACCCAAGCCCCCACTACATAAAAAAAAAGAAAAAACAAACGAGTTGTGATGTATCTAAGACTCTTCAAAGCTCTGCGATTATAAATGTGCTAGAGGTTAACGGGTCTTCAGAGATTACAACGAAGAGGATGATATATGTGCAAGCAGGATACACTTAGCGGTTGCTAATGTTATCATCTAAATATTTCTGTATGTGTATTCTATACAGTGATGGGCAAAAGTCTAGAGACACCCAAATATTTCCAATAATACTGCAGGTATTGCTATGAAATTCGGCATTTTGAAGTGACCCTGGCTTTCATTACGTGACGTGGAGCCATATAGAAAGCCCGTAAACGTCAAACTTTGTGGTTGGTGTTTTTATTCCATTAATTTGGTTTTCGAAAACGTCGTTGTTTGCGGTTTACCTTCTTTAAATTGCCAAAAGAGAACATTATTTCATATTTAGAAAACAATAATGTTTATAAAATTACAGCATGTATGTATTTTACTATTGAAATCATCTACAAGGGGAAATAAAATTACCTAGAACAAGATATCCCAAATCCCAGCTGGACCTAACACACCTGCAACTATTCGCGAGGAAAATATTTGGAATTTCTTAATTCAGATGCGCTTTTTTTATTGTAACATATGCTTCATATCAAAACTAGAAAATACAATTTGATTTGCATGAAAATATTAATCTAAATGGAGAACAGCTCTGGCTGAAACTGTATCAAAGAAAAGCCTGCATAAAACAAACGGATTTCTAATAGCTATAGTTTTTGAAGATACTATTTTGCCAAACAACGCATAGAAACAATGTCCTTAGAAAAAAGGGACTTTCTAGTTTTCCCAGTTGCTATGTGTATTTGAAGATGACACTCATTTTTTAAAGTGCATATGAGAACTATTTCATTTGGAAAAGTGTTGTTATGTAGAAATTTCAATGTCTTCAATTAGATTAGACAAGTTTAATTTTTAGTGTGATCCAAGTATAACTACAGTTGCCGAAAGGTCCCACTTATACAGAGAAGTCATCAAATATTTCCACACGCCTGTTAACTTCTCAAGGACAGATGGTGGTGAACAGGTCGATTCCAATTTTTTGTGAACCAATGTTTGGTGTTATCGGCAGCGTATGGGCACTTCCGGTATCACTAGCAGTTATGTTAATTTTTTTATTGTAAATGAAACATCTTACACATTTTTACGCTTTTCATATATGTTATATTTTAACTCACAAATATTACGATATGCAGCAATAAAAGTTTCGATAATTGTTTTGAATTGTTTTGTGTAACGCCAAGTTGATCGAGAGAACTCGTTGCCAGACAAGGAAATCGCAGCATCTGTTAATCTGTCAAATCTCAATTCTTATTTGAAAGTTATTTTTGCAATTAGTTAATTGCTTACTTCTCAAGTTTTCATCTTCTTGTTTTTACAATAAACCACAAATATTTAAATGAAATAACTAATTTATCAATAAATATGTTTGCGTCAACCAAAACCCCTAACAAATCAATTTAACATTTTAACATTATTGTCACTCTAACTGTCTGTATGTCCGCACCAATTTAGTTGTTTCCTTTTTATTTTTCTTGTTATTGGTTCTTGTTTTGTTAATTTTCTGATGTGCTCATTCTTAATCCTATCCTATTTTGTTTTCCCCGCCATTCCTCTTAGGTGTTTCATCTCCATTCCATTTATCTTTGCTTCATCCTTCTTCCATACTGTCCAATTTTCACACGCATATTATTGGGATTGTTATTGCGTTATGTCTTTTTATTTTTGTATCCACGTCTGTATCCCTGTGTCCTACTATTGTATTTGGTGAATAATATATTGTCGTTGATTTGTTCCCTCTGTTTGTTATTTTTCTATTTATTTTTCCATTCTCCGTTACTATTCCCCCCAAGTGATCATATGTCGTTACCCTTTCCAATGTCTTGTCCCTGCACTTAGTCTCCTTGTTAGCTTGATTGTCTTGGTTTTAATTTGTGATCATTACTTTGATTTTACTTTCTTCATGTCAACTTTCTTCTTCAAGTTTTCTATTTCTTTTGTCTAGATGTTCACTAGTTTTTGTGTTTCGTTTATGGAGTTTACTATCAAGACCACATAATTTTCATATATTATAACAGGCTACTCACTCTTATTGGTTCTGGGTTTCTATATCCAATTATTGTGTTGAAATGTTTGCGTAATAAATTTAAACTCGATCGAGTGCTTTGTGTGTGAATTAGTAGGTTTGAAAGGTCGGTGTTGAAGCGTTGTATGTCGAAAAAATGTGCGATAAAAAACTCGAACAGAGAATTGTGATCAAATTTTACAGGGAGTCTTCAGTGGGTTGAGATTGGAGGAGAGCGTCCTCAAAAAGCAAGAATGTCGCGGTCACAAATGAAGACAATGCTCATTTGTTTCTTCGACATCAATGACATTGTGAAGCGGTTGTGTGCCAGGGTTGCGCGGGTAATGCCTGAACTGAAGAAATCTGAATGGATCCTTCATCACGACAACACGCCCGCCCATTCGCCGCTTCTTATTCGACAGTTTTTAGCGAAAAAAAATAATTCCAACGCTGCCTCACCCCCCGTCCCAGATCTGGCACCACTGGACTTTTGGTTGTTCCCAAAAATGAAAAGTCCCATGAAAGGACAACGGTTCGACATAGAAAATATCCAGACGGAGACGTCGACGGTTTTGCAAGGTCTAACTTCGGGCGACTTTCAGAGGTGTTTCCAGAAATGGGAAGAGAGATGGAATAAGTGCATGGCACTCCAGGGGGGTTACTGTGAAGGAATGAATGCATGATTATGTTCAGTTTTTTATAATAGAACTTTAATAAACAAATTCTCGTTATTTAATTGCCACACACCGTATGTCCTTCTGGCCTGAAGGCTGCCTGTTCTTCTTCTAGTTTTTGGTCTACTTATTCTCTTCGTTTTTCTAATATTCTTGTGCATAATTTGTAAGTTGTGCTAAACATAGTTTTCGCACTGGGTCTGGTGTCCTTTCTCATAAATCAGTATTATGAGATTGTTTTCCCATTCCGTGTTATTTTTAATTCCTTCCATACTACTTTCGGCATCTCCCATATTCACTTGATTCCTTCTTGTCTTATCAATTTGATCATTTCCGGTAATATACCATCTCCTCCACTTGCTTTCCCTATCTTAATCTTTTGTATGGCTTCTTCCACTTATTCTTCTGTTATTTCTGGTTGTTGGTCTAGTTCTCCTCTGTTTATGGTTTCTCCTATATTTATTGAGTTTATATAAGCTATACCATGCACTCAAGCTTCTTACGTAATCTATTCAAAAGATGTAGCAGAACAACGCTGCTTCAACCTTTGGTGGAAATTATGAAACACCCATACAATGAGGTCCTAAAGTAGCCCCACACCAACTTTAAAAGGCAGGAGTCAAACAGAACACTCAGGTAGTCCAAAGGCGAATCCAATGATACTACACATATGTTATACATTAACTTATGAAATATGACGATATGCAGTAATAAAGGTCTCGGTAATCTATTTTTGTTGTTACCCAAGTTGGCTAGGAAAGAGCGCCAAATTATTTCTTGTAACGTCAGATTGATCCAAAGAGCCCTTATTATGCAAAGTAATCATAACAATTCTCAAATTGTCAAATCTTAATTCCAAAAGTATAAATTATTCTCATTCTTTATTGTTATTATATCATGCATTTATCGTACTTTCGATCTTTGTTCACGTCATTATTTTTTCTCATTTTAACTTGGTTGTTCCTTTTTTACTTTATCGAACTTTAATATCATTAATTAATTATGGTAAGTTTGTTTAAATTTGTTTTTGATAGAAAATGTGCTTAAGTTTCACTTCTTTCTATTGTTAATTTTACAATGGCCTCCGCATGGACCACGTAAAAACTTTAAGTACATTTGGTGAATTTGGCAACAACTACCATGAAATGGAACATGATGAATACTGTCCTTTTACAGCTGGAAATATTTGAACTTTGCGCGAAGTAAGGATAGAAAAGCTAAAATCTACAGAACGAACTGATTTAACAGAAGATTAAAATTTAAATTATTGTACAATTTGTTACGCAACCACAGCGAATAAGGGGATAATTGTTGCCTTATTTTCACAATATTAAAGTTGACCCAGCAACTTTGCATAGTTCCTGCCAAAGCGATCGTAAAGGTAACAACACAAAAAACTCTAAAAGCAGGCATATTGTCTATCAAAAACTAACAAATTTAAACAAACCTACTATAATTAGTTAACTGCAAGAAAGTTCGATAAAGTAAAGAAGTAACGACAATTACGCTTTTGGAATTGAGATTTGACAGTTTGGCAATTGTTATGATTACTTTGTATAGTAACGAGTAGTGTTGGGCATAATCGATATATTTCAATAATCGAATGAATCGAAACAATCGTTTTAAAATAATCGAATGATCATTCGAAATTTACTAACAATTTCGATTATTTTCCACGATTATTTGACAGAGCCCGAGTGACGAGTGAATTATTTCGAAACTCGAAATCTTGAAGTTTCGAATACAGATCTCCAATCGTAATCCGTATGTGTGCTCCTGCGCAGTCGAAACGTATAATGAATGATTTCTGAACCATAATCGAATGATTGATTATTCGGGTATAATCGATATATCTCGATTATATCATTCATAATCGCCCAACACTAGTAACGAGCTCTATCATTGTATCATTGGATTTGCGTCTCGATTACCTGACCAAAACGTGAAAATATACAGGATGTTCTATTTAAAATAAGAAAGTTGACGTTACTTCGGAAATGCAATTGAACTGCTGGTAACGGCAAAAGTTAGTTCACAAAAGATAGAAATCTATTTTTCTAAAAACGCTAGCTCCTGTCGTTAAAAAGTTACCATGGGGCACTTTAGGACCCCACTGTGGAGTGATTTCATGCCAAGAAACGATGGTGAATTTTGTCATAGATTCTCACAGGTTATATACATCTTTTCTGTTCAATCTGTTTATATTGACTCTATAAACATTATTTTTATAGCAGATACATTTGTTAGTGAAGGAAGTTGTATATTACTACTTGTGCTAATTGCAACACTACCAAGGATATCGCACTTTTTTTTTAAAGGCTCAAGAGCATTAATTCCTTCCCAATGAATTTTAGTTTTTTTTCCTTACTATCGTAACCCCAACAAAATTTGCAATGATTCCATCATTGACAAGGCTAGCGCTCTTCATTTGTTTACTCTGTTTAATTTTACAAGAGAACGTGCTTGTAATGTCTAAGCGCAAACAAGCACACAAAATACAGTTGTCATCAATTACGCGTTTAATGATTCAATCATCAGCATACGACATAATTTTCAAATCAAAGAAACTCATCATTCGCAATTGGCACCGTGTACCTTACCTCGGAAAGAAATCCAAAACGTTTACGCCTGGCTGTAATTTTCCCGCACTAAAATTATCATTAAGATACCCATTTAAAACATATTTATTTACATAATTTTAACTACAGCGCACTCCTCTCTTAGACATACTTTATTATATAGCTATTCTAAAATTATACTTAAGCGCGCTGATTCACTAGCAAATATATAAATGTTACATACATACATTGGAAGATCAAAGCAGCCCAGATAATAATAATGGTAAAATTATTGTGCACACTTAATGATATGGTAATGTAACCACAAGAATAATTATTTCCTTCAATATGGTCATTTATCATAATTATTCCAGCAGTTCCTAACAAAATTTTTCAACTACGTGCCATAACTTTACTTTTTTACAATCATCTTGAAGGCCCATGGTCTGGTGAGGTTATATGTAGTTTGTTGTGTAGTATCTAAGACGGAATAAAATTTGTTTGTTAAGGTTAATCCTTTAATCTTCTGGTAATTTACAAAATCAACAACTTTAGTTTGCTTTGTTAATTCTTATTAAAATCTCATTGTCCTTCAATTTTGAAAATCTAACTCATCTTATTGATGGTACAAGTGCGGATTATACCAATCGTATTCGAAATCTGACTAGCGCAATGATCAGAATACCAAGTTGTTAGTGCAGTTACCAACTCATAATATGATATCCTTGTTAATGGAACGAATATTAGAGTTAAGAATAGACTAATTCCGTCATTTGTCCAACTCAAATAATCCGATAGGCGTGACAAAGCCTCCCGCTTATCAGGTACATATTCAAATTCAACTGGAAAAGTACGAGCTTCTTTGGAAGATATAAAAACATCCCCAGCATCAACTGGAAATGTAGTTAGTGTTACACGTGATTCCAAATTTACTCGAGACAAACTATTTCCCTGTAATCTGAAGATAATCCAAACTTAACATCTTCAGCGTCAAAAAGTAAAATGTCAATGCTGATTTCATTTCTGAAATGAAGAAAGGTACTCAGTAAATGGTTTTACATTATATCTATTTTATCCAATTTTGCCAAAATATATAGGTGTTTATGAAACAATATGGTTTTATACCATAAAGGTCAACAAGTAACTTAGCGACGATTACATAGCTCATAGATGACACACTGGATGATGGAAGGCAAGCCGATGTTTTACATACGGATTTCTTTCAGGCCTTTGACGGAATTGACCGAGACTCTACCGTTTAAATTGAGCAGTTTTAGCATGACACCTTGCGTTCGAAATCTGATGGAGTTGTTTTATGTTTTCTATAACAGTTTCTGCGCATACGAATAAACTCAGGTCCTTTAGGTCTCCAATTTATGACAGCTTTTCGCGCTTTTCCTTGACAATTTACTTGAAGCGTTGATCTATGATAGTCTGGTTTATGCGGATGATATCGAGTATGTGCGCTGCAAAATTGGTTCCGTCGATGATACGGTTAACCTACAACAAAGTATGTAACATGTACTCGGAAAATAGATGGCTTACATAAGACCCATGCACGGCTTGATTGGACACCATAATAGAGAAACCATAAAATACTTAAGAGATCGCTTTGATGGTCATCTATACTATAAACAGTATGTATCACAGATGTGTTCCTTGGGTGCAGCCGAGTTGGAATTTACCATTCGATGTTCGAAATACTTCACGGATCAACTTCCAATGTGTGTTATCCTTATTATCCTCCTGTAGAAATTTGGGTATTACATTTGATTCTGAGCTGACATTTGCTAAGCACATAGAATCCATAGCATCCTTTGCACTCAGAGCTCTTGGTTTCATAACTAGGAACACAAAGCACTTCTCATGAATTGATGCAATAATGCCGCTCTACTTCGCTTTTGTGCGATCAAAACTCGAATATTCCGCTGTCATCTGGTCACCAATCTATAGAACACATTGTCTGCCCATTGAAAGTGTACAGCGAAAATTCTTGAAGTACCTCCACTGTCGGTGCTTTGGTACTTATCCCGAGCAAGGATTTGATAACGCTACTCTTCTGTCCATCTTTAAATTTGACTCTCTTGAAGTTCGACGTAACAATGCAGATCTTAAATTTTTCTATCAATTACTTCACGGAAACATTGACTCTCAACAACTATTGGCCAAAATATCGTTCCTTGTGCCACAATATTCCGCGCGTAGCCATTCTACTGCCCTGGTAGAAATTCAAACATAATGTTGCGGTCGCCACTATGTAGAATGTGTCTTAATTATAATATGCTTGCTACTAACAATGTTCCAGACATTAATTTTTCCACATTGTATACGTTATTGAATAGTTGTAAGAATTGCATCTTGCTTTGATATGTAGTGTATACCCTTGTATTTATGTTATTGCATTGCATCTTGCCTTGTATTTATATTATTGTATTTCTTTAGTCGTGTGTATGTATAACACAGTTATTTAATCTGTTATATATTATTTTGTCCTGTAAATGGTCTCCGCTAGGCAAATAAATAAATTATTATCATTATTATTATTAAATATATGTCTGATAAGGTCGGATTGAAAAATAGACTTGTCTGAATCCGTACCTTTTAACCTTAAATAATATCTTTGTAAACACTTGTTGTACTGTATTATTAAGGTTAATAAATGCATTTATTATTATTATTATCAATTCTACGAAGATTCTATTGATAAACAAAGTGCAAAAAAGATTGATGAAATACAGCAAATTTGCAGTGCGCGTTTTCTGTACAAGGTGATTGACAACCAAGTGGATTGTGCTTGCCTTCTGTTTAAAATAAATTTAAATGTTCCTCGTATGCAAACGTTCCTCGCGCAGTACTAAATCGTTTTGGCCTTTTCCTGAAAGAACTAATGTGTTGCTGAAATCGTCTGTTCAACACATGTGTGTAAACGCAAATAAATATTGTAGAGATATTTTTGTCGGACTTTGTGGACTTATTGCTGAATTGATTTTTGTTTTGTTATTACGCAATTTCCCTCATTTATGCTCTGCTGAACGAACAAATTTCATTATTATTGCACCTTAGTAATGTACATACAATACACAACTGTAACAATAACGCTACTTTTAGGTACTAAATCCTTTTTGTTCTCAAAATTCAGATAATGAAATCCTGTAATGTACAATAGTCGATACCAAAAACCAAACTATGA
Organism: Dynastes maya; assembly: GCA_029619315.2. Classification (NCBI taxonomy): domain Eukaryota; kingdom Metazoa; phylum Arthropoda; class Insecta; order Coleoptera; family Scarabaeidae; genus Dynastes; species Dynastes maya. Next base: position 57,980,212 of record JAROYE020000002.1, read on the forward strand.
GCATGTGGAAATGCTTTTGTGATTGATGTAATTCTTATAGCACATACGTTACCAATTGTAAATATTTACGTCCACGTGGTGAGGTGACTGAATGGCTAACTACATACGCCTTTTCACCTAAATGACACGAGTTCTATCCTCATCAGATAGTTAGTTTTCAAGTGATTAAAAATGTTGCCTCCTTCTTAAGTATAAAGTAAAATTGCGAGCTTGTCTTAGTTCATAAATCAAATAAGGGAAGTATAAATTTATCGCAACGTCACACTACGTATCTGTAAACTTCTCCTAAAAATAATCTGCAGTAAACAATATAAACAAAAATATAAGGAATATAAATAACACACACAACAAATAAGGGAAGGCAAAATTTATACAGTATGTATATTTATAGTTTTCTAAAGTATATAATAAATAATAATAATAACTAATAGGATAAATAAACTTAAATTTTAACTCATTCATTATTAAATTACATAAAAGTATTCCCTATTTAATTACATTATTAAAGAAATAATTTAATTACACTGTAACCTATAAATAAAAACTTTTTCATTAGCTCATTCATTTGCTTCAAATTTTAATTACGAACTTTAGGCTTTTTTTCCATTGTTGTAATTTTCTTTTATTGGATATCCTTGTAGCTGGCCTGCTGATGTGTTTTTGAACACGATACTGGTCGCATAATTTCTTAAAAGTCATACCAGTCCATAAAAAGGGTAGTAAGCTGTCAATTTCGAATTATAGACCCATATCCGTGTTATCTTGCTTTTCCAAAATTTTCGAGAAATCAATGTACAAAAGAATAATGTCATTTTTATCGCATAACAAGTTAATTGCGCAAAGTCATTTCGGATTTGTTAATGGGAAGTCAACTGAAGGCGCAATTTTTGAGGCTCTGGATGTAGTGTATCGCTGCCTGGACGAGGGGAAACCAGTTGGCGGTTTGTACTTTGATTTGTCTCATGCATTTGATACCGTAAATCATGTAATGCTAATACATCAAGATCTCTCGATACGGAATAAGGGGTTCTGCTTTGGATTGGCTGTTATCATATTTGACTGACCGTTCGCAATACACTTTGGTTAGGAATGGTACTCGTGATGCCTTGTCATCGGCTGCTGGTGTGGTACAAGGGGTGCCTCAGGGTTCTGTTCTGGGCCCACCCCTATTTATATTATTTACCAACGATCTTCACTATCATATTCCTGATAACCTGTATCAATTTGCGGACGACACCACTATTATTATTTCAGGAAGTAATGAGATAGATCTTTGTGCGAATGGTAACAATTGTTCAAGTGCTATGCTTATGTGGTGTCGGGATAATGGCTTGATAATTAACGATACCAAGACGTGCATGCTCTTTTTCCATTCTGCCCGCAGTGTAGTTGATAGGTCGTTGTTGATACGACTAGGGCCCAAAGCGATTCCTGTGATGTTTGGTGCCAAGTTTCTCGGCTGTTTCATTGACGAGTGTTTGGGGTGGGAGGACCATGTGTCCCAGCTCTGCGCTAAGTTGTGCTCTTTAGCATATGCAGTCAGTAGATTGGCGTATATCGTTAACTCTGAAACTTTACTAATGTTTTATCATGCACACGTTGCGTCTAGGTTGGGATACGGTGTAATTTTCTGGGGTCAATCCTCTCACTTTTTGCGCAGTTTTGTGCTGCAGAAAAGGATTATAAGGGCAATGTTTTCATTGCATAGAATGGACTCATGTCGTCCAATGTTTAGACGTTATGGCATCATGACTTTGCCGTGTCTTTTCATGTATGAATGTGCTGTATTTACGCATAGGTACAGAGAATTGTTTGTACGTAACGGCGACATAAATAATACATATAAAACCCGAAATGCAAATGAATTAGCAATTCCGAATCACAGAACAACAATGTACGAAAAAAGCCCGAGGTACATGTGCACAAAAATTTACAACAACTTACCTCAACAAATCAAGGCTCAAAACATATATATTTTCAAAAACCTTTTAAAGGTACATCTTCTTGAGAATTGCTACTATAGTGTCTCTGAATTCTTTGTCTAGTACACCTGTGATTGCTGGACACCAATTTTTCATGGGTTTTTTTATTTATTGTAATTGCATGTGCGTTCTGGTTTGTTTTATCATATTTGTAATTTTCCGACGAAGCCTATATCCTATTGGATCAATTGGCAAATAAAATTATTATTATTATTATTATTATTAATAGAAGTTTGTGAGATCTAGACCATTCTTTCATTCCTGCCGTTAATATGAATATTTTCTTAACTAAAAACTGAATGATTTACTTGGAAAACATTTTTCTGTCTTGGATTTTCTAACCCTAAGGAAATATTTATTTAATACAAATAAAATTTCAAGAAAATTATTTTCTTATACCGTACAAACTCTTTAATCCGATCTAATTAAAACACGGGTTTAAACGGACAAGTTTGGATTGCCGATATTTTCGGATTACTGGATAGTGAATACATATTAGGTTTTATGTGTTACTGAGAAGTAAAAAAAAGCTAACAATAAAACAAAAAAGTTATCTTGGAAGATATTTATTAAAAATAAAAAAGAAAAGCAAATTAAAAATGCATAAATTAAAATGTACATTTCAATGATCAAAAAAGAAATCGGTGGTACGTGTTTGGTTTTTAGTAGCAATTTATTTCTTAATGAGGAGCTAGATTATTTTCATAGGCCCATCTTAAACACGTGGCGAAACATTTCACAGCTTCTTCATGCACACAAGCTTAACTATTGGCATTTCTTCATCGCTTTCTTGATTATCAACATTCTCTTCGTTTTCTGAATCAGAAGCAACTTCATCAATTATTTCTTCTTCAGTGAGGAATGCTTCACCTTCATTTTCCCTTGTACCCATTGCTGTATACCCTGGTCCGACACAGCTTCACCAATTTTCCAAAACATGTCCTTGATTTCAGCTAGCTCATTAGTTTGAATTTTATTAGATGGAAGGAATGTGCTTAAAGGTAAATCATCTTCATGATTATAGTGTTCTTCAGTCTGGTCATTGTTCATAGCTATATCGACATCTTTTTGTTCAGTAGTTAAGTTAGGACAAATATTTTTCCAGGAGTTTCTCAACAGCTCAGTTTTTACTCTTTGCCAGGCTTCGTCGAGCAAAAATACCACGTTTTTTAAATTTATTCCCTTTAAGATTTGTGCAATGTCATCATTAGATTCAACAACTTGTGAAAGAAGTTTCTTGCGATAATTAAGTTTAATAGCCTGAATCACATGTTGATCCATGGGCTGCAGAATCGGTGTACAATTTGGTGGAAGGTACGTGACGGAAATTTTTTTATCATCACTCATTAACTCTAAAGCATCGGGATAGCCAGGAGCATTATCCAAAAGTAACACAGCTTTCTTGGGTAATCCCAATTCTTCCATTTTGTTTTCTACCGACATCACAAAGTGCGAACAAAACCAGTCTTTAAACAGCTCCTTTGTCACCCAAGCTTTTTTTGCTCCCTTATAATAACTGGTAACTGGCAGTTACGAAAAGCACGTGGCGTTTTCGACTTTCCCAAAACAAATAAGGGTAGTTTGTAACTTCCTGATGCGTTTGCACATGGCATGAAAGTTATCCTTTCTTTACTTAATTTTATTCCGGGTGCCGATGCTAACCAACGTTTTTCTGGGCAACACCCTCCAAAAACGCCCACTCTCATCCGCGTTGTAAATTTCATCAAAAGTTGGGCCTAATCTCTCAATTGTTTTTAAGCATTTTAATTTAAAGGGTTCCACTACACTAAAATCACTAGACAGCTTTTCTCCCGAGACACTTAAGTGGCGAATTCCATATCTCTTTTTGAGCTTCTGCAACCACCCACAACTGGCATTAAAGTCCTTAATACGTAGCTTCACAGAAAAAAAACCTAGCTTTTTCACATAGCATGTCTCCAGAAATCGGGGTATAAACAGGTATAAAGGGCGCTTTCCATATTAGGATGTTCACATTATTTCAGAGTTTTTCTTCCTCCAAGTCCGTTTTCAGAAATAGAAGCGACAAAATTAAAAATGTTCTCTTTATGTTTCTTAATATCCGCAATAGTAGATTTCCCGACTTTATAAATTTTATATAATTGAGATGCCGATTCACCTTCATTTAATTTATTTAGAATTTCTGCTTTTTGCAATAGGGTTAACGTGTGGTGTTTTCGTTTTTGCGACATGTTTGCACCATCGATTTGGGCTACGTTAGGATTACTAGATGTTCAAATTAAGATGAGTTCGGATTAAAGACTCTGTACTGTATTATACATTTTTATAGTCTTGAAATAAAAATATTTTCTTGAATAGGGACAGATTTTTGCAAGAAAATCTATTTTCTGGATGCAAAAAACCATTTCTCTGCGTGCAGCATGTTCCTATTATTTCAATACCCAACTTTGTGAAGCATTCATTGTTGCCAACATACTTCCAGCAATGGCAGAAAATCCAGTATAAAGAACTTTTGTAACTGGCCATTCTATTCCAAGTGGAACAACCTTACGCAGGAATATCATGAAAACCTATAATTTATTGTAGGTGGTTTCTATAAAAAATAAAGTTTACAATCAACGTATATATTTAGATAAGCACTAACGAAACGAGTGTTATAATGGGGAAAAGTATTGTTTTGTGATGGAGGTACAGAAGCCTTACACAATATCAGCTGATGTCGCTAAATATCTGCATATATATTTACATTGAACTACATACATTTCAGTTATATCCTCGTGAAGTAGTCGATTCCACTTATCTAAAATGTGCGCCTTTCTGGTTATCTAACATATGTTCATTATCATTTGCCGTAAAAATAAAGAAAGTGTTCGAATTTATGCAAACAAAAGATCTTTCGCAATTTTGTACTGTGAGTGATCATAGAAATAACTCTCAACAATCCATAAATAAAATCACCTTCCATTAAAACATTTTAAAGTATTTTTACTTGAAGGTGAATTGCGTATAGCGTGTGAAAATTACCTACAACTCAATATATCCAAATTTAGTGTTTTGTATAAGAATGCTTGAAATTCGCAGCTATTAAACCTACATCTTTATAGCTACAACTCTGGAATGAGAGAGCTCGAACTCTCTGAATATCCTTTCTTATATTTTATAACATAACCCACAAACGACCATGCTTTCGATGTCGATTATGAGAAAACAATTTCAAACGTCTGTATTGTCTTCGGGCGATATGCAATTTACATTTTTGAAGACTTCTATCGCAATTAAGCCTATAACAAAGGAACACAACGCCTCAGGCTAAATCGTCAATCGACGTTTGTACCGTTATCAAATAAATTTAAAATAAATGGTTACGTAAGAATATATTTCTATACATCATTATTCCGAATTGACATATGTTTATGCTTGAAGAACGATAGAAAACAATACAAAGTATTGTGTCAATAGCTTTACGAGCAGACAATAGCACTAGGAGCATATACGTATATCCACTTATTAAATTTTCAGCGAATGTTAGTCATCAATATAAGAATATATGCTTACATAAGATGCTGCAGTGAAATTTTAGCATTGACATTATAGATGGATCGAATAGACTTGACGAAATGATCCTAACTCTTGGGAATTTACAACAATGCTAATTATATTGATTACAAGACACTATTTTTTTTTCCTCGGTGGTCTAGACGTAGAACCCATAAACGATATTTTATAATGCAAAATGGTATATGTGCTATCTTCTATAAATAAACCGGATTTCATTTGATATATTATTGTGTATTAATCAAACATCTATCCTGGTTGATTTTCAAAGATTCGGAGTAACAAAAACCGGACTGTCGCCTTTAGGAAATTGTATAATTATAAGCATATCTATTTATTGGATACCCTATCTCTCCCATGTTTGTTCCATTACTAAACATAACAGGTTACCTACGAGGGTTTCTGGTGTACTAACTAGATGTAAGCGTTCCTTTAGAAAACACGGCTAATTACATATAGATCATTTTGATTGCATAAGATAGTGTGATAAGTATCTACCATTTACAAATTTATGCAAAAATAAAGTAATGGTCACAAGAAGTAAATGTTATTCTACATCGAATAGACCACACCATTCTAGGACTTGTGACTTCAAAAACATGTACACTGACTCAAAAAAGTCCCCATACACCTGTCACCATTTTGATTTGAGCGCCTAAAAAACAGTACAATCCTATTTATTGCAGAAAATTGTTGGTGAACAGTATATTAGAATACAAATGAACAAAATAACATAACAACATAATGTTTTATTGTACAAGTAACATTACATTTAAAAAAAGAACAAAAGTAGGTACAATTTCAATCTCAAAAAAATCTCCATACACTTAGCAAATCCGGAATTATTATTAGAATAGTAACTCCATTTACAAAGTTTAGTAACTTGTGGATCCACCCTTTGCTTTTATAATTGCTAACATGCGTCTCTTCATTCTTTCAACTAATTTGTTCGTTACTGTGGGATCAATGGAGTTCCATTCTTGTTGTAAGGCGATTTATAGCTGCTCCTCGTTGCGGATCGTATGTTTCCTTATTCTTGGTTCCAGTTCATCCCATAGGTGCTCTATAGGATTCATGTCCGGCGATTGTGGAGATGTATGAAGCTGCTTTCCCACAATAAATATCAACCATTCCTTGACCCGTTGAGCTGTGTGCTTGGGATCATTATCTTGTTGGAAGATAAATGACCGTTTAAGACCGAATTTTTTTCAAACTACCAATGGCTTTCAAAGAATCACGTGGAATCGCCAGTGATGTCACAGTTTCTCCTCTTTTTTCCTAATAGAAATTATTTCAAGTTCACTGTTTTGTAATACCCAATATACGCGGCGCGATCGCAGCACTGCGATGTAATTTGGTTCAATGTGAGTCTGGCAATGCTAGTGAGAGAATCGTTCAGACATTCTTTCGTGGTATTTTGGTCGTTTAAAATGGCTGCTGCAATTGAAAATCCCGCCGACTGTGAACTGCACGCTGTTATCCGATTTCTGTGTTGAAAGAACATAAGGGCTTTTAAGATTCATCGTGAACTTTGTTCCGTATATGGTGAAAATGTCATGAGTGACAGTGTGGATAATTGAGTTCGGACATCGTTTTTCTTCATGACAACGCCCGCCCGCATACCGCCGCTCGCACGGTAGGCCTACTGGACAATTTTAAGTGGGAACTGTTTGAACATCCTCCCCACTGGTTTGGTTTGGCTTCTAGCGGCTGTCATCTCTTCCCTAACATGAAGAAATGGCTTGGATCATAACGGTTTAAGAGCGATTAAGAGCTGCAGGACAGTGTTACGGCATGGCTGAATTCACAGGCGGCAAAGTTCTATGAAGCGAACATTAAAAAACTGGTTTATCGCTATGACAAATGTCTCTTAATGGCAACTATGTAGAAAAATAGCTGCAAGTAGTAGCTTTAAGTTGTATGCATTAAAAACCTCTTCATGTATTGGTGTTTCTTTTAATAACCAAACGGAACATACTTTACGAATCGCCCTCGTAGAAATAATGATTGATGTGTTCCCTTAAGAATTTTGAAACTGCATTATGAGAAGAACTAGAGAAATATTTAAAATTCATCAAATTAAATCATATTATTTCTACTTAATCAGAAATAGTTTAACTGTATTTGAGTGTATAGTTGGTATGGGGTATCACTGAAAAACTTGTGAGCCTTCAAATGATTTTGCGAAAGGATCCTATATAATTCTATAAATAGGAAAACGATGGCTTATGAATATTGTTTGACATTGCTTAAAGGGAGTTTGTTGATACCTGTTTTTCATTACATTTCGTTTTATTACTTCTACTAACATTGTTCTATATCTCGAGTACGAATGTGTCAAAATAAAAAGAAAAGGGACGTTACCTTTGATAAAGAAGCTCTCAAACGAAGTATCACCTTTGACGCCATTTGAAATTTTTTAAGAAGGTGCTATAGAATAAAGAGGAATGAAATGTCGAACGTTAATTTTATGTAAAAAAATGTCCCCCTTAAAACAATAGACGGTTTTTTTCCCGTTTTTTAAATATAAATATTATTTAGATCGTCGTTCATATACTGCATTATTAGATTAAACAGAATCCCAATCCAAATATTAAACTTAAACGTAAAAGTTCTCAAAAAATATATACGAGGTGTGGCAATTAAATAACCGGACTGGTGCTACTATCGGCAAACAGCGAGCACGCCACGGCAGGTTCGAACGTGTCTGTGCTTGTAAATGCTTCCCCCACTCTGAGCACGATGGGCACGGTTGTACGTCGCTCAGTCTCGCTGCAGCAATCGTCCGTTCAAGTCCCTACCCTAGCGTCGCGTCGGAAAAATGAGTATTCAGATCGAGCAACGAGTTAACCTCAAGTTTCTTCTGAAACACGAGGTTCTAACTACCCTTTGTGAACGAGTGAGAAGACGAAGACCCGATTTGTGGAAGAGCAAATCCTGGATGCTCCACCAAGACAATGTGCCAGCCCACTCCGCCTTGTCTATGAAGGCGTTCTTTGCGAAATCCGGCATCACCGTACTCGCCCGACCTGGCCCCCTGTCTTTTTTTTATTTCCTAAGGTAAAATCGGAACTTAAGGGGACAAGATTTGACAGTGTGAAAGCGGCGGAGGCTCTCAACAAGCTGACAGAAACGGACTTCCAGCACTGCTTTCGACAATGGAAAATTCGTATGGAACGTTGTAGGGATCGGCATGGAGAGTACATTGAAGAGGATAAACTTTGTAATGTAATTGGTGATCAATAAAATGTTTTGTAGCACCAGTCCGGTTATTTAATTGCCACACCTCGTATATCTTTGATTGATTATTTACTTCCGAATGGTTGCATTTAATTAATTAATGAAATTTTAAACGCAATTAGATCATTGCTGTATTTATTTTTTTATTCAACTTTACAAGTGACCAACTCATTTGTATTTTCGAGTGTGCATATACGCTCTACGATTGAGTGGAAGAACGGCCATTTGCTGAACTCCGCCAATTTCTTCTAATATAATTGTAAAATTGTTAATGTAGTTTGTAAACTACAAATTAAGAAATAAAGTATCATAATGGGATATTGAAATGAAGTGCGTGCACTTACACCCAAATTCATTCATTTTTTTAATTTTAATTTGAATATTCATTAATTACCAAAATTTCGTTTATTATTTGCAGATCTCGAATTATTTTTAGTTATTATTCGAATTCTGGCATTTGAATAATTTATATTATTAATTCATTGCTTTTCTTTAAAAAAGGTTCCATTAATATTACTTTATGGGGGTAATCAAAGTAACAACTTATTTTCAATAATTTACATCTAAAGAATATTTCTTGTAAAAAACACACAAACTTCGTACACAACAGCATTCGCATGGAATCTGGTAGTCAAAATGTCAAAATTCACAATGCTATCTGTGACGTCGCAGACCATCATCATTACGCGAACCACAAAAATATCGTTGCAGCATTCTTGTGACAACTGGATAAATAAGTGGACAGATATTGAAAAGATCTTTTGACAACAGACGTTTTTAGTGAAAATTATCTAGAAATTCAATTTTAAACGACATTGAAAGTATTGTTTATTTAAAAACACTTAAAAGTAATCAATAAGCAAGAAAATTAGAAAGAAAAATTAACTCAAGGAATTAAGAAAAGTAATTGGAGGGGATTTACAACAGAAGGACTATTAGCTAAAAGAGGACGAAAGAGGATTTTATTGAAGAATTTTTTTGTCCCGGGTTTTTTTTGTTTTTTGAGCCCGACAGAACTTAAAATTGTAGAAAATAATACGCACAATTAAGTTCTAATCAAATTTTTAGTATGATGCGATAGATTTATTCATGGCATTAACATTTGGGAATGATTTCGGGCATATGGCCACCACGGTTATTCTTGACGAAGCGTATTTTGGACGTCCAATTTTGGGTTACTTTCTCGAGCACTGTCGGCCGTATGTCACGAATGTTGGCTTCCAAGGCGTCAATTGTTGCTGGTTTACTGACATAAGCCAGTAACTTCCTTTAGCCCCGCAGGAAATAATCGATAGGTGTCAAATCGCAAGACCTCGGAGGCCAACTGACAGGTCCATTTCTCGAAATTAATTTATCGTCAAATTTTGATTTCAATAAGTCGATGGTTGCCGCCGCCGTATGGCACGTAGCGCCATCTTGTTAAAACCACGTCTCGTCCGGACCAATGTCCTTCATATTTTCAAACAAAAAATCATTAATCGTCGTGCGGTAACCATCTCCATAGATGGTAACGGGGGCTCCGGGCCCATTTTTGAAGAAATAAAGGCCAATAATACCACCGGTGTGTAAACCGCACCAAACCGTGCATTTTTCTAGATGTAATGGAGTTTGCAGGGTCTCATGTGGACTGGTCCCACTGCGTATGCAGCAATTTCGTTTATTCACAAACCCGTTAAGTCAAAAATTAGCCTCTTCGCTGAACACAATTTTGCGATAAAACAATGAGTCACTTTCCAACTGCTCTTCAGCCCAATCGCCGAATGAGCGACGCAGATGATGGTCTCGTGGCTCTAATTCCTATACAAGTAGGATCTTATACGAATGTAGGCCAAGATTTTTGCGCAACATTTTCCACGTAGTGGACGGACAGAAGCTCAATAACTGTGCCCGACGACGAATGGAAATTGGGATCTTCCACACTTTCGTTTATAGCAACGATATTCTCTTCAGTACGCAAATTCCTTTGACATGTTGATGTTATTGCATTGCGCAGGGAGTGTGGTACGAAATCTATCCACAGTTCGGCGGATGGCTTGCTTGAGAATAACGATTATGTGGGCCATAAAAATCGATGACTGATTTTCAAAATATATTTGAATAATTTGTTCAAGCGTGAGTCTGTTTATGATGACTTGTCGCAGTATGCTGATCATAAATGTCAAAAAGTGAACGCAATATGACAGCTCGTTTGATAGTTAACTTTTTCGTAAATTCTATCTAGGCAAACAAAATCATCCTGTAGATAATCACTAAGTATTTCTTCTTTCAACCACATTTTCCTTTTCTCGCAACGTTCGTGGTATACATATGGTATATGTATAATTACATATGTTGGTATTTAAATTACTGCAATGCGACTTGAGCAATTCACAGAAGTTTCACATTAAATAACGTTTATTATTAAATTGTCTTATGTGACCACCGCGGTTGCAGTTTCTCCGTAGATTTTTGAAATAATTGTTGCGAAAATAGCTTTATTTATTACCTGCACTAATTGCGACAATAATTTGTTTATTTTCGCGCATTCAAGTAGCGGGAATGCCGATTAATTTGTCCGTTCGCACAAATACGGATAATGAAACCAATAATTTAATGGTGAATGCGGACTAAGCTAATTGTTTATTCAACATTCCAAACACGGAGGAGAAAAGTTAAAAAATGTTCGCTAAGCTGAAAGATCGAAAAATAGAAACCATTTATGAGAATCGGACATGCCTTTGTTATTATATCCTTGGTAGGAAAATTGCTCAAACACCTGAATTATAGTTGTTTTACGCTTTTTAAGCGCTCGCTAAAAAGAAAGAAGTTTCGTGTTGTAATTATAGGTTTACATTTACAACAAACTCGCGTGGTGCGTGGAATTCGTGGTTATACATTATACAAATGAGTATAGATCCTTTTAACCTGTTTCAATGCTTAACCTACCTCATACTTCATAATCGTTCACACAATACCGTCGGATAGCTAGCGGTAAACGAAATTCTATGAGATTTGCAAATGTAGGATGCGGAATATACGCTTTTGCGACAATGGCGGCACTTTATAACAGTAACTTTAGAAAGGATATTCGATGGTACTAAAGAAGAATTAAGAATACATTTATACAAAGCTAGATAAGCGCATACAATTTACAACGTAGCTGTATATACACCTGCTTGATTTATAAAATCGGCTCTACTAAACATTTCTAATATTTTCATTAACAGGAAATACGATACTATCAAAGAGATAAATAAATTTTCAAATGCGTATAAGGTATATCTCTACATATTCTCCATTCCATGCTTATTAATCCCAACGACGCAGAAGCTTTTCCGTATTCAACTCTTGTGAATTGAAATTTATTATAGTTACTTATTGGGAACGATACTTATGGATGTCTAGAAGAATTCCTAATACATACTAAACCATTACTAAAACAAATCTGCTATTAAAACTCTTTCCCCATTGCAAGTTAAAATAAAAATGGAACGCATCATTACGCCTGCAGCCATGATCACTAATAGTGAATCCAGTAATAGAAACTTTTCTGCATTCTTAAGTTGTAGGTTTATATCCTGTATTCGCTTTTCATCTCTCACTCACAGTTCCACCCCACTATCTTTATAGTACATCTTAAGCGTCCTGTATAAAATATTTTATTGGGTTCATAAGCGCAAACCCAGAGAAATGGTTACTTACATCAAGAAAACAGATTTTCTTGCAAAAAAATCAGTCTCTATTCAAGAAAATGTTTTTATTTCAAGACTATAAAAATGTATAATATAAGAAAATAGTTTTCTAGAAATTTTATTTGTATTAAATAAATATTTTCTTGGGGTTAGAAAATCAAGAAAATCCAAGATAGAAAAATGTTTCCAAGTAAATCGTTTAGTTTTAAGTTAAGAAAATATTCATATTGAAGGTAGGAACGAAAAAATGGTCCAGATCTCACAAAATTCTATTGAGAAATTAGGCGACCAGTTTTGTGTTCAAAAAACACATCATCAGGCCAGTTACAAGTGTGTCCAATAAAAGAAAAAATACAATAATGGAAAAAAGAACCTCAAGTTAATAATTAAAATTAGGAGCAAAGGAGTGAAAAAATCAATTTTTTTTATGTTACAGAATAATTAAATTATTTCTTTAATAATGTGATTAAATAGGGGTTATGTTTACGTAGTTTAATAATTAATGAGTAAATATTTAAGTTTATTTATCCTTTTTTATTATTATTGTAAATAGTAATAAAAGGAGAAAAATGTTACATTAACCGGTATCTTATCAAAATGTTTATGAAACGTTGTACGTTAAAGGTTTTTCGATTTTTCGACATTTTCAATGCATTCGGTCCGCGTACACGTATTCATAAATAAATCAATAAACAACTTCACACAACAACAGCTGCTCAAGTACCAGATACTTACAGGACGGCGAGCGGCTGCTAGAAGCCGCTCGCTCGTACACGCCTATGATAGGGAACTCAGAATGGTGGTCTCTACTTATTATTAAGATTCGTAAATCACAGTTCCCGACCATAGGCATCCGACTGGGAAAGGCGTAACTTTGCTTCAGTTAGAATTTGTAAGCCATATTTTACAATTAATATCACACATATCAAGAAACACCTAGTAAATATTCAAATTCCGAATGTGTTCGACTAAACGTCCGTATAATAGCGTACGTTTCCACTGCCGTTTCCTTGAGCCTTGTTCGCAGCGATGACAAAATATTTTTATATAACGAAAACAATTGTTCGACATGTAATGACCTAATGTTTGGCGCCGACTTTGCAAACTTTTCTTATAATTAAAGCTGCCACCGGTGAGTGGCACAGTAGTGTTACATAGCGGTATTACATTCAGTGAAATCTAACGCAGCCGATACGCTGTTGTATAGCCTCAACATATGTGTAAGCGATTCGGTACTCTACTGCCGTTTGTGATTGAAGCTGTTGTGATGGATACTAGACATTATGTAAATTATTGTACTGGCTAACCAACGGCGCCAGTAATGTTGCTAGAAAATGCAGCACTCATGTCGGCAGCTTTACTTATAATTCAAATTTTGAAAATAAACCTTTCATGAGTCTTTCGGAATTAATTTGTATGCGAAAATATAATTAGTGTGAGAATAGATCACGCATTAGCATTAATGTCGTTGAACAAGTGCATTCATCAGTACGTTTTATGTATTTGAATAGTTTGCACACATAATGACACTTCATCCCCGAAACAATCTTTACATATATTGCCAAGATTTTCTTGGAATAAATCGTTCTACATCTGTTCGTACAGCACCAGCATTTTGCATGGATTTCAATTCCAGTCCAAAAAAGATTTTTTCTGCATAAATTGTATACAAAAGGTCCGTTAATTGTTCATAGGCAATTTATCACTTCAGGTTGTGCCTGACCCTACCTTTAGATGTACGAAAACTTTGAGAATTAGTCGTGTAATGAAGAGATAAATATTCCTTGGATCGCACATTAAAACAATCTGCATCTAACGTAGGACTAATTTTCTTATGGCGCTATGATGGTGATTTGTTTTATAAATTTTGGGGCTATAGTTCCAATAAGATGAGACAATAAGTCATATAGATGTGTCTCGTTTTTCTTTTCCCTTGGAGCACAGTGTATGTGCGGACCTTTGTTTCTGAGATTGCAAGGGCTATGTGACAAGCTCATAAATTTCAGTCACACTGTATAGATTCGCTTACCTTAATTGGTTAAATCTTGGTCTATGTTTTCCTTTAAAATATGTCGGTTTAACCTTCTTTCGCAGCCCTCCTTAGGTTTTTTTTGACATTTTAGTTTATTATGATACTCATGTATGCTCCAATAAAATCTCCAACAACAGATTTTATTTATTTATGGCATTTCCTCTTAGTTATTTGCCCTTTTGTTATTCTTTCTGTTATTTTGGTTATTGGATACTTCATTGGATCTGCTATCGCATTAATGTTAATTTTCTTGCAGCTAAAATACAGTTAAAATTTGTGTCTTTCCTCGATTATTATTTGCTACTTCAATTGGAAGTGTTTCTGTTTACATCGAATAAGGGGTTATGTGTCGATCAGCTGATTACGAGACTGTCAAGTCTAAGTGCGTTCTGTAAATGCTTAGAGCAGCGTGTTCATTCAAATTGAGGACATGCAACTTTCTGCTGTTTTCAGTCATTTCACTGCTACCAGCTCTTTTGTTATGTTTGACTTTTCTTTACCTGACCATTCATATTCATTGAACCTTATTTACGTATTGCTCCATTTTAAATTCTCAGTTTAGCATATTCCGTTATCATAACTTAGTATTTGTTCAACGTAGTTCCATGACGTATTTCCGGATGGGGAGAGAATTGTGTTTTTCACTGTATTTCCGACCTTCTGTCATTTCTTATCACTTGTGGCCCAATTGTTGAGAGCATAGGGTAGCGCTTTCTATTTTGTAATATTTGGGATTAATCACGTTGAGTGGATATTTTGGTAACCTACCTGTATTTTCCGTTGCCGTCATTTGGTCTCGATTATTGGATTGGAAATATTTGACAGGATGGCTACGGATTTCTGCTAGACAGGACTTGAATACAATGTCTCTAACATCCATCTTTGATTTGCCACTTGAGGTCAAGATTTTTATTCGTCCCCATCTTATTAATCGTTTTCCCCGTTTTAACGGTAAGCTTTCAATCTGTCTATATTTCACGTTGTAATTTTGGGGTTTCGTTTATTTCTTTTTAGGGGTTCTATTCTCGGGTACACTGTTTGTGGTACCTCGTTTTGGCAATTTCTATTTTTGAGTACACTGTTCTGGTACCTTGTTTTGGAGATTTCTGTTTTGGATATACCTGATTTTATATTTTGGAACATTTTTAGATTATTACCTTCTTGAAAATTATCTATTGGATCTACCTGTGTTTTTGGAAACGCGATTTTGAAATTACGTTTCGGACCTATCCCTGGACCACCTCGACCATACTACCAGCTAAGTTTAGATCTTAGTATTTAAATTACCGTCCCTCGTTTTGAGCCATAAAATTCGACCTTTAATTACACTATATTCAATGTTTGTTTGCTTTTAAATTTAATGCTAGTAACAGTAATCATTTCCTCTTGGTTGTATCATAATTGTATTTTGTTTAACTCTAAAATTCATAGTCAGTTTTTTAATTCTAGATTTGCATAACTACCTTAGATCAAAATTTCTTACAAGGAATGTTTGCATTTTGTAAACCGTAGCGCGTTGGCCATAGCGATCGCTTTATTATTGTGACTTTTGATAAGTTTGAATCAGGGTAGTACTCTGGTCCAATTTAATTACGCGCATATGCTTTTCCTTATGAAACTTTTTGTTTTTGTTATCGTACTTGATTTGTGACATTAAAGGAGTTTGCTCCTTCAACGTTAAGTTTGTGGGTTTTTGTCTTGATCCAAATTTTCCATTTGCCCCTAATTTTGAATCACTATCTCGGGTTCCTGTTTACCCCGATCGCCTGACAGGGTTATTTTAAGCAGGTGGTTCCTACATAAAGTAAATTGTCTTGGTGAGTGTATTGACCCACTCCTTCGCCAACGAGAAGACTGGCACCCTAAATGAAAGATTCACTATTTACTAAATTATTAAATTTGCGGGGGAAAGTTGTTGTATCCTCTTGTTATTTTGGATTCCTTTTTATTAATTCCTTTTGAAATTTCAAGGCGTTAGAACGTAGCAGGTGAAATTTGCATCACTGTTTAATAATAATAACAATTAATGCCTTTATTTCATACATTGCGCATAGAGGGGAAAAATAAATGTACCCAAATAATCAAGTAGCCTTGTTTAGCTATGATAAACTAAAATCAAAATTAAATGCCCTTATATATAAAATCTTTTGCTGAGGGCCAGATAAATGTATGTTGCTTTATATACAATAATTGCCTATAAACTACGAGGGATGATCGTAAAATAAAGTTCCCAAAGCCCTACAGCAGCAATAAGACGTGTTAGGCGAAATCCGACAACATTGGCGTGTGCAGCAGCTCTCCCACTCTATATACGTACCGCTCCTGTCTCGCTACGCCGATAATAACAATAATAATAATAATAAAATAATAATAACAATAATAATAATAGTTTATTACATGCCCAACAGATATTACATCCAAAACGGACAGTAAAATAAAAAAGATTAATACGTGTGAACATACAATAACAAAAAGAAATATATATAAACGAAAATATATCAAAATAAATTTCGAAAATCAAAAGAAAATTAAACATTATTGAGAATAAGATTATTAATATAAATCGAGGCCAAGTTTATTAAAGTTTCTTGCCGTGTGGACTAATAGCTATTGAAAGATAACGTAACCAACGAGCGACTACTCCGGATGTTTTGCAATTTTTTCGATACTGGCTTCAAACAAGAGAAAGGTAAAGCACCGTTGTTTTAAAAATTGACACATTTGAATACTGAAGAAGTTCTCTTATAGTAGTGGCTTGAACACTGCTCGAGATATAATCCCCAGAAATACATTAATAATGATTGTTCTGGTGTTTTAATGTAAATTTTCCACTCCCATCTAATTTATCTAACAGTAGCCTGTTTTGTATATCTACTTAGATAATATGAAAGCTCTTAAGGTAGTGGCCACGACTCTTTTAATGTATGTAATGTAATCCGTACGAAAAGTACATACACACAAATGTAATTTAATATGCCTACAAGAGATGTTAACTATATTTGTGGAATTGCAATAGAAAACGTAAAAGAAGAGAGTACTAGGCATAATGTTTTTGCAAAAATATTCAGCGTTAATTCTTCATGGTCTCTTCTCGAGGCACCTGATTGCTTTGATTGCCTTCAAATTATTTTGGGAAACCATTTGTTTACCAATAAAAAGTTGAAGATACTTATGAGAGAAATAAAAAAAGGTCCTGTCTTTCGCAATATTCATGCATCAGCACCGTTTCTAAACCTATCTTCCTATATGTACATGTGTATGTGTGTGTAATGTGTGTTAGGTTAGCTATTCCGACGGACAGGCGTACCAGCGGGTGTCCCAGGTCGGGGCACGTCACTGGCGAACAAAACGCGCGTTGACTGCTGCAATGTGCATTTTAAAAATATCAATCTCTTGGTCGGGGGGCCTCGATTAGTCGCACCGTGAGACCGTGATGTATCCAGTGTTGTTACGACATGCCGTGTGAGATATGCGCGTACACCGATGTATTGTTGCTGCCCTTCTTCTTGCCATCGCTGATGCTGCTGTTGTTGTTGCTGGTACCGCACTGTTCTCCTTGCTGTTATCCGTTTGTAACGTCGCTTTCCGAGATGCGTCGGTGAGCTTTGAGCTTCCCTTCACCTTCCTTTCGTTACACCGCACCGGTGCGACGTACTACACGACGCGGCATAGCTATCATTAAATGTTCTTCGCCTTACAATACTACTTTTTACCGCTCCAACATGTTACTTTATTTTAGCTTGTACCAGATTCGAACGGGATCATATTTCATAGTGTTGCTATGTTTATTTTTTTTTCTTGCACTGATGAATGTGAACTTAATATGATCATTTCATCAAATCGTTAGTCACCCTGAATTTATACTGTGCCTAGTCCTTAGATTCACTAACATGGCTTTATCGTATTGTGCACATTTCACCAGTGAGGTATTAGTTATGAAACGACGAATTTTCAAATTTTAACAAGTACATTAGGCAGTCAATTACAAATAATTGTAACAATCAATAATTACAACAAAAATACGCCATACGTGTAAAAAGTTACATAAGAGAATGCATAGTTATCAGCAATCGCAATCAGAACACAAACATTGGACCAATATTGGCCGATGTCGGAAACTCGTGTGAGCCAAAAAAATGGTTCTCCTCAGTTGGCCATGAGATGTCTTAACACTCATGTCTTAACTTAATCATATGATCTTTAAATCAACAGCTGATTTGAGCTAATCTCATTCCATGGCAGATAGAATGTAGGTTAAGATATGTATTAAATGCTTTAAAAAAATATCAACAATAATAAAAAAAAGACCTTTGCTGGAGAATAATATTTATTAATATGCTGTATATGTCTACCACATATTTCTCTACAGAGCACAATTCTCCCTTTAACGGAGTCAACAGCATTCGAAGAATCCAAAGTGTGTTATTAATAGAGCCCGGTAACAGGGAGCCGTGCCAAAGCCGTACCTGCCTAGTATACAAAAACAATAGTAAGAAAATAGAAAAAAAATAACAGAACTAATACATAATTATAATATGTGAAAAGTAGTGAAACACACCCCTTTAAGCAGCGTTGGCTACGGAACAGTAAAACTAGAAGCACCATTATCAGTACTAACATCATTTGATGTGTTTCCACAGTTGTTTCGGTGAGCGATGTTCGCCGTGGTGAGAAAATGAGTTTGCATTTTGAAAAAGAGCGTTCAACATCTACCGATGTTACACATGCATGATTAAAATACTCTTTCTACTTAGTCAGTGGATTATTCGATACACCATCACAAATTTGTTTTAGTGTGCTAAAATCGGGATCTTTCTGTAGCACACTCTCGAACTTTTCTAAAACGCGATTATATTTTGCGTCATGTATAGTCAGTAGCTGTGTATGCACTCCGTCCATAATTTGCAAAGACTCCAATAATGATAACGATCTATTTTATAATTGGTCTATTGCGTCAGCTAATCCTTTATAGTAGCTACGAATATTTTTTTAATCTGTTTCAACGGAAATATCTTGAAATTGCGACTGGCTCTCCTTAATAGCTGCAGCTTCGGCAGGATTGAATTGTGCAACAACAGCTTTTACTATTTTGAAATGTTCAGCATAATAAAAAGATGCCTGCAACCATGTTCCCCAACGTGTAAAAATTGACTCCGGTGGTGTGAAATGGTCGTAGGCGTTTGGGAGATTTCAAAAATACTTTTTTTGTGCTTGCTATAAACACATCTATCTCGGGAGAGCATTGTCGAATGGTTTCTGCCACAAGATGTAAAGCATGCACTTTACACGTAACATGTAAACACTTGCAACCGTGTAGTCCAAAAGTGTAATTCAATAAATCAGTACAGTCACTTTAACGCTTAACAATATTGTAATCGAAGTTAAGCGAAATCAACAGAACATTTATTTCATTTAACAGTATTAATTATAGGGCATTGTTAAATTAACATAACTATTGCGATTTGTATTGCTTTAATTAGAATACCCTCGTTTGTCTCTTTTATACTTCTAGAAGGAGGTGAAGAAGACAGTTTACAATTTTGGTACAAAAATAAACAGAATAGTCGAATTGTATTTGTTAGCCGAAATCACGTTATCAGTGCCGCCAACTCAAGTTACTGTCGAATGATTTTCTCTTCTTTAAAATATGTATTGTCGTCTTTACAATTTATCGCATGATATTCTGAATGATATTTTGATACTTAGAGCTGACGCCAAAAGTGTAGATTTAAAAATATAGTAATTCCAATATTTCTATAGTTTGATATAATCGAATAAGGAAAACCTCAAAAATTACCGGTAAAATTCTATGAGGGTGCGTAGATATAACGGAAAAATAGCGGCTGTGTTTCGGTTGAAGTTACTGGATAAAACAATAGCTAAGGAAGTTTCGCATTCCAACATTTGGCTTACAAATATCATTCGATAAAGGATAAGAATAAAAATCGAAGTCATGCTAACTTCCTTTATCACTTACGTCTTAATGATATTGTACCTAATCCGTGCCTGCACGTCAGACCGTCAATGCTATGTACTCTAAGATGGTGCTAAGTTAACTTCTACAAGGTCTAGTACAATTGTGCCCAAATCTTTGCCAATCCATTGATCCAATCATAGGTTTCTTCTTCTATGCCAATATTTATCTTTGCGTGTCGCTAAGTTCTTCACCGAGAAACATATACACCACCGCTGATAAGTATTTGGACACCTCAAATTTCAGGGTAAATCATTAAATATTTCAATGGAAATATTAAAATATGTATTTGGTATTTAAGTATACACAAATATACAACTTCAACAATAAAAATTATTTATTTGACCTAAATTTTAGATTCGTCCATGTGGCCTCCTTTACTTTTAGTGACTGCGTCGCATAATCGGGGCATCCTTGCAATTAGTCTTAACAGTGTTTCCAGAGTTATTCGAGCCCATGCTACCTGTAGTTTGTTCCACGCGTCATCTGCTGAAGTTGGAGCAGTTTTTCTTACTTCCCGATCGAGATCTTCCCATAATAATCCGATGGGATTCAAGTCCAGGCCTTGGGCCATTTCATGATTGTTAATAAATATTGCTTGCATAGTTTTGAAGGGTGCTTTGGGTCACTGTCTTGTTGGAATACAAAATTCTGACCCAAAATTCTTACACCAGAGGATATTGCATTTTCCTCTGAGATGCGTTTGTATTGCTCTTTTCTCAGTATGCCTAGATCGCTTGCGGATGTACCAGCAAAACTACTCCAAATCATTACCGAACCACTGCCGTGTTTGACGGTAGAGACTGTGCATTGCTTTAGTGCACGTTCACCGACGGATCTTCTTACAAACACTCGTCTTCTCGAACCGAAAGTCTCGAATTTGCATTCGTCGGTGCACAATACCTTGATCCAATCTTCTAGCGTCCAATTTCGATCTTCACGTGCCCATTGTAACCTCTTTTTTTTTATTAACTTGGCAAAGCAAGCATTCGTCGAAGGCCGGTTTTTGCAGAGCTGCTGGAGCTGGAGTTGTTTTTCTTCTATTTCGCTTACTGAACACCACGGTTGCAATATTTTGAGCTGATGTTGTCGCCCTTGGTGTACCACTTCTTCCTTTATTTAAAAAACTGCCACTTTCACTGTATTTTTTGGTGTTATAATCAACAGTAGATGGATTTAAATGTAATTTTCTAGCAATTTGACGATTGCTTATGCCTAAGTGATGTTGTGCTACTATCAGAGCACGCGTTTCGATACTAATTTCTTTCATTTTCGGCATGTTTTAAAATTTTAAACGAAGTTATAAACACTATTCGTTAATAGATGTTGCCGCTACTAACATGGAACGATAACTGACCGTAATTTAGAAATATTACATCACATGGCTTTATTATAGCTTCATGATTCATAGTAAAATTACCAACTGTTATATTTTTCCTGGAATTTCAAGAAATACGCTCTTTGTTGTCGCTACTACCTGCGCTTTTGTGACGATATTACCTTTCATACAGGTAAAAGAAGTAAATAGGCCGATATTATTTAATAATTCAAGTGAATCTTAGTGATTATTGGCATACTATTCAATAATGCTGTAATGTATTTCCTAAATACATTCTTTGTATATAAAAATCTAAAATCCAAGGGTGCCCAAACACTTATGAGAGATAGTGTACATATCCAATATTAACCACTCAATTTATTTGCTGTCTCTAGCCAACTTATTCTTGTACCCAGATTTGGAAATTACATAGAATCCTTCCAAAGGAATATAATATCAGTTTTGGGGTCCTTCGGTACTAGCATTTATAAATTTGTAAAGGAATAGAAGTATTAATTTTAAAATGTTCGTGTGTACTCAATGATCAAGTAAAGCTAGTTCATTCCTTAAACAGCTTGCGTACGCTTATTTTTTAATCTTTCATTTTGCAACTAATGTAATATGCAGTAACCTATACGTATGTGTTCCATTGTTCTACGTGCATTCTTTAAAATAGTAAAGGGAGCAAAACACAAGTAGAAGTGATATTATCTATAACTTAATTTACATTGCAATAAGTACATAAGATATCAGAAACAATGTATTAAACGCATTTTTGTTGTTTCTGGTACAAATGACATTTACATTTCCAACGTAAGTACTACACTACATAACTATATCCTGTATAACTCTGAGAATAAACTCATTTAGGTTTTAAATTATAGCAAGAAGAGAGCGCGCGAAATGTACTAGAAACTCATACCATTTATTGTTACAAAGAAATTTATTCACTTGGGACATTGAACGAATGAGAGATTTCTCTACAGTAAAAAAATATATGTACATATGTACAAGATACATGTTACCTGCTGCTGCTTCTATAGATGTAGACACTATCGTTAGACAGTTGACTGATTACGGAAAACGTTCACGGAACATGTAATTATTACTACTTGTTAGAACGTGAACAAATTATTGAACCTAGACACCAGAAGAAGGAAGAGATCGCGTATGCTAGTTGAATTATACACGTAGAGAAAAATCACTGCTCCTAATAAGCACGTCAAAAATGTGTTCGTCAAATTATTTATGGTTTGCATGGTAAATTTCTGTACGAGATTATTTCCTTCTTCTAAACTTTGACAACAAATGTTCCTGCTATAAAGCATGATATCAGGAGCTTGTCACGAATTAATCAAAGCTGAACTACAAATTAATAAGAGCCATGTCTACTTCGTTAAAAATTACGTGCTCGATAAAACAGAAATTTTAATTAATTTTTTGCGTACTATCATAGGGATTAGAAATCTTTTCTGACTAAATTCGTTATGCAGCGCAACCGTAAAGGATAAATACCGTAAAATAAACCACTCGAACTGTTCAAAATCTAGTTGCTCCGTATAGTTTATTTCACGGAATTAACTAAGATTTGTGGGGAAATATGTAATTTATATCGAGATATTCATACTTAGTTCAGAAACACCTTTCTATTTCTATAAATGGAGAAATATTATCCATTAGTTTAGCTTAGGCGGGATAGAGTATGAAGCGATTTATTTCCCGTAATCTATTGCTAAATAAAGACCAGTATTGCCGTGCACTAGCCAAAGCATATACATGTGATCATTTTGACTGGTGTATTTAGGTGCAATATGGTCTCATATCTCACTATGAACCTACGGTATGGTATAATTATATTATTTATTTACATCACAAAGCTTTTGATTTATGATGTATGACCAGTTTTATGTTTTGTGTCTTTCTCGATAATAAAGTTTAATAAAAAAGTAGCGATAGCTAAATAGAGGATAATAATTTATGAATTGCGTTCTTCCATAATCAGAAATATGAACTTACATACACTTCCGAAATGAATTTATAAACACAAGACTGTACATCCTATACAGAACGGTAGCCATTCATTAAAGCTTTACAGACCTTTTTTTCGGGGAATCGGCCCGTTTGCGTTACAATTCCTTTCTGTCTCTGTAAATTTGTGCGTGCCTTCACTTTAAATGTCATTTTCTTTCACTTATTTCTGTCTTACAGGCTTCTTTCCAGTATTCTATTCCTAATTTCTTTGGGTTCTTTCGTTTGCAATTAATGTAATTTACACCAATACGACCTGTTGTAAATGACACTACACTAAACATCAGCTGTTTTATACGCACGTATCTAACCAAACGAATACTTCAGTGTAGTAAGCAAGATGTGAACATAACCTTTACGTCAAAGGTCCGTTAACATCTATAAGCTATACATCAGCATGTGCTTGAATGCTATAGCGACAAACGAGTTTTATACGATTTTATAAAAAAATATTTTTTCGTAAAAAACGTAACTCGATATTGAACTATGTTTGAAAATATAGTCCCCAATTACGAAGACAATGAATTTATAAGACATTTCAGAGACAACAAAAATGTATTTAACGATCTTGTAGAGATATTTGAGTCTTCTGAAATATTTCAAGAACTTAAGAAGCATTCTAGAGCAAAATGTGCAAGGTATCACATTTTAGTATTCTTATGATATGCACGACACAAATCTTGTGGTTTTCATGATTTAGGTGTTCGTTTTAATGTATCAATATCTACAATACGTTGCATGCTAAAGCGTGTAACATATTTCATTAGTGGAGTCTCTGAACAATTTATCAAATGGCCCAGTTTAGAAAAACAAGATGAAACAGCAAACTATTAGTTTATGGAAAAATGGTTTCCAGGAGTAGTAGGCAAAGCTTGGTAATCATTAAAGTGGATGATGTAATTTATTTATTTTTATTTAAGATTGTATTGACGGAAAACATATAGTCATAAATCCTCCTAGAGAGGCTAAAGATGACCATATAAACAGGAAAGGAGATGTATCAATAGTATTACAAGCAATATGTAATGAAAAACAAGCTTTTATTGATATATTTGTTGGGTATCCCGGGTCGGTGCATGATGCACGTGTTTATAATGAATTATAATATATTCAATAATCTTCAAAATTTATGTACAGGTAATAAGAGAAAATATACCAACACAGTTTTATTTTTATTTTTACTTCTTCAGCTAATAAATATCTTCTTGGGAACTCTGCATATTCCTGTTCTAATGTGTCAGTAACACCATTCCGTGATAATGGACATTTAACCGCAACCCAAAAGAATTTTAATAGGAAACTGAGTTCTTGTCGAAATGATATAGAACATACTTTTGGATGTCTTAAACAGAGGTTTAAGCAACTGTATTATTGAAAATTAGTAGGAATCGAGTATCTCTGTTATTTTACAAGAGCCCGTTGTGTTCTTCATAATATGGCAAAAATTCAAGGAATGGAATTATTTACGGAACAAAATTTGAATGATGGCATAAGAGCAAGTTTTAAGAAATGATATATGTAATTACTTAAATTAAAAAATGTAATTTATATTTGTGTAATCATTATTGAAATATACGAGGTGTGGCAATTAAATAGCCGGACTGGTGCTACAAAACATTTTATTGATCACCAATTACATTACAAAGTTTATCCCCTTCAATGTACTCTCCTTGCCGATCCCTACAACGCTCCATACGAATTTTCCACTGTCGAAAGCAGTGCTGGAAGTCCGTTTCTGTCAGCTTGTTGAGAACCTCCGTCGCTTTCACTTTCACCGTTTCCACACTGTCAAATCTTGTCCCCTTAAGCTCTGATTTTACCTTAGAATATAAAGAAAGTCACAGGGGGGCAGGTCGGGCGAGTACGGTGGGTGGTCCAACACGGTGATGCTGGATTTCGCAAAGAACACCTTCACAGACAAGGCGGAATGCGCTGGCGCATTGTCTTGGTGGGGCATCCAGGATTTGCTCTTCCACAAATCGGGTCTTTGTCTTCTCACTGGCTCACGAAGGGTAGTTAGAACCTCGACGTAATAATGTTGATTGACTGTCTAACCTTCGGGGACCCATTGGACGTAGACAATTCCACCCGTATCCGACGCGACACTAGGGTAAGGACTTGAACGGACGGTTGCTACAGCGAGACTGAGCGACGTACAACCGTGCCCATCGAGCTCAGGGTGGGGAAAGTATCTACAAGCATAGACATGTTCAAACATGCCGTGGCGTGCTCGCTATTTGCCGATAGTAGCACCAATCCGGTTATTTAGTTGCCACACCTCGTATGTTCACGAAAAGTAGTAACTTTACCTATATCAATTAGTAAGATTGAAGGAATTTACAAGATGCAAAATTGGAATTTTTGATCTATTTGTTTAACTTTACACAGAAGCTTTATAAATAAATTTATAGGTCTGCAAATACAAAAATAAGAAATAAAATATTGTGTAGCAATGTTATCAACAAAGTAATCTAAAAACGTTTTTATTGCAAGAGAAAAAATGTAAATATAGTTACAAACAATATACATAATTGAACAACTAGGTACGTAACATTTTATTGATTTTTTTCTCTTAACAGCATTTCTGAAAGCTCATTTCGTTTCTTCATTACTTCTGTACGCTCTTTATAAGCCAGAAGTTTTTTCTTTTCATTCTGGAGCGCTTGTATCTTAATTGTAATATTCTCGGATATTGTAATATATGTTAATTGCAATTCTTGTAGAATTGTTCTACTTTTCTTTCTTTTTCGTGGTACTACATTATTCGAATTAGTTGTTGCCTGCAGTGATTCTGTTGTAATTGGTGAAGCTGCATCGATACTATTAAGAATTACTGAGATACTATTAAGAATTGTTGTGTTTAACTTGTGTGAGGTTTATTCTGTAAGCATGCTTCATCCCGTAACATGGAAGACGTTTTTCCTGTTCCTATTGATGGTAATAAGAAATCGGGAAACACATTTTTTCAAGATTTATTTATTTCCATTAAATCTCTGAAAAAAAATAATAATCAAATTATTTATTACACAGTTATTCTAAATTCATACTTTTCAAATTAACAACTAGCTCTGTTTCTACCTGTCTTTTTATTATGTTCCGTTTTTTCTTTGAAACCTCTATCCAAAGTCTTAAATCTGCTTTCTATCTGTATAGAGGTGAAACCATAACCTCTGGCAGCCATTTTTTCCTGTATTACTTTCCACATTGCCTTCTTATTTTTACTTTTATTAGTTTTTCCAATTTGCGGATATAATTAATTATATAACGTTAACATGTATTTTGTAGGTTCAATAGTCCATACGAAAGAAATTGAATTTTCTGTCTTATCTAAATAAATAATATCGGCTCAAGTAATTGTTTCCGCTAATATTTGATATTCTATTAATCTTTCTTCCCTAATAGCTCTCTCAAAATATTCAAGTGCAAAATCTTCATCTGTAAAGGCAAATGTAAATGTTTTTTTATTTAACATATAAAATGCAACATACCATTCCTTAACAAATCCGAAATTTCATCGCTATCTTCAATAGCTTACTCAACTCAACATATTGAAAATTGTGATTGTTGTTACATTTTAAATGTGTACAAACTCACGAAATCACAAACTAACATAACCTAACAAGTTTTTGGTGTAACTCGCAACTGCTAACGACCTGGTGTAGATAAATACATTAAGTGTAGTTCAGTGTAGTGCCGAAAATTCAAGCGAAATCACAGGTGTTGTGCATATTACGCTCCAGTAACGCAAACAAAATATTTAATGCAGCTTAGTGCAGTTCGGAACTATACTTTGACGGCAAACGAAAGAACCTTTTATGTCGCTCATCACTTGGTTTCTCCATCTTAGCCGTGGTCTTCCTTTTCTTCACTTCTTCCGGTTTCCACCCTGTTCTTTTATTCATTTCTGTGTATATGATCCGAGTAGTATTTGAATCTTACAACGTTTTCTCCTTCTAATTTTGGAGATACCTCAGTATTCATTAGACTTCTGATAGTTTCTCCTTCCCTTATTGGTACAAACATTCGTCCAATTATCTTTCTTTAGAATATTTCTAATTTCTCCTCTTCGTTATTTATCATAATCAATAAAGTTGTATTATTATTATTATTATCATACACATCGTCTCTGCCACTTAAGTCACTGTAGGTCTTATTGCTCCTTTATAAATTCTAACTTTGGTTGTATGTGATCCTTTTTTTGTTTTTAGTAGATCTTTGTACATGTTGTTAAGGCTTCTTAACATTTTAGTTTTATTTTTTATCCTAACAAATCCATTACTTTTATTTTATTTTGTAAACTCGTCCTTATATTGTCTTGTTTTGTAAATTTAATATTTCATTTGTATTACTTGTAAATTTAGCATATTATTTGTTTTATTTCTTATATAAACTGATACATATTGTATGTCTTTGTATTCATTCAAGATATTGCGTGTGTACGTATTTATCACAAAAGCATATTTATATTCATTTAAAATACATAAATGTAACAGAACCATTCGCATACAGAGAAAGAATCGACATCAAATGCTATTAAATCAAATAATCCCAACTTCGGCAAGTTCCTATATTGCAAATCCCGAGATAAAACGGACGCGATATAAAGAATCACCGCGGTCGAGCATTAAACAAAGAATCACCGCCGAGAGAGAAACCATAACGCACATGTACATGTCTTTGTCGGAGTGCCGAAGCTTCCTCGGAGAACGAGCATCACGAAATACCACGACTGCCATCCGTCGCTCCTTCGCCTATAAGTAATGCACGATGTTTGGTTTCCAACTTCTATAGGAGGCAGTAGCGCGAAGCACTTAACGTATGGATTCTAACACGAGAACGTCTGGGTAGCCGTCTTCGGCTATATTCTGCCGCTGCCTCTGCGACCAGACGTTCAAGCTCCGTTAGAGTTTGGTGGCAGCCCTAATAATCCATAATTTATACGAATATTAAACATTGCGAATTTAAGATACACACGCAAACGTTGCGATTTTATGTATACTGAAGACACGTTCATACAAATACATATAGAAATACGTACACAAAATACTAGGTATTGTCAGCAAAAACTATGATTACAAAATAGTAATTTAGAAAAATAGATTGCTAAATATGTAAAGTAAAAAATGACAACTTTAGATTTAAATCACCAAGAAGATACATATGCATAAACATAGATTCATCTTTTTTGGGCGAGGGTTACACTAAACATTTAAAAATGTCGGGCCTATCCAGAATCTTTTATATGATCGGTTAATATTTTTGATTCTAATTATTTCTTTTTTATTATAGTTTTCTAGAATTTGCAATTTCTTTAATGTGCAAGGAATCAAGTAGTCCAAACGTGCAATTGGATTTTCAGAAGGAAGTAATTCTGAATAAAAGTAAATACAACGATTTTTTGCAAGGAACTCTTTCTGCTCCAAAGTTGGAGAAATTTTTAACCCGATTTGCAATTAAATAGTAAAAAACGTAAAATAACCGAAGCAGTATCCATGCAAGACCCTACAATAAAAAACCTTCTTAGAATAACATTCGGAGGAAATAAGAAAAAACAAATGAAAGACATAAAGGGGATGTCCATGTGCACGAATACGAAAATGATTAGCTTAGGAGAAACAAATATTTCTCAATCTTTTCGGGTTGCTCTATATTTACTGCCATGGTATATACGATATTACAGAATAAAAAGAATATACACGGCCAACTGAATTAAGTTGAATACGTTTCGATAGGCGGCTATTACGGAGACTTAATTGTGCATTAGAGAAGCGGAATGCCCAAGAATATTTCATGCATTTACATCTTTGTAATTTTCTCTGCGGAGTGAAATGAACAGTAAATAACGCATCCGCAGGAGAACAACGCAATTAACCAATTTTTGTCGAGATGAGCGGTACGTAATATATATAAAGCTTTAAATTCCTAACCGTTACAGCATCTCTCCATAGCGTTGCATCTCTCTCCCGCATGTACGCATTCGAACATACACACATATACAGCGGAAAAGATCCCATTAATGAAGATACAAGACTGCCTATGTTATCGCGGTATCGTGCACTTTATTAGCCGAACCCGTCCCAAGTACCACATTAGCCATAAAGATCGAAAATGACGGTACACCATACGATTTAAAACAAATCTTCCTCCGCTCTAAACGTGCATAGTCGGGTCGGTTAGGCGGTAGAGAGAGTCGAAGTACTCGAAGAGGTAAATAACTGTCTATTAGTTGAGTGTATCTAAGGGCAAGGTAAGTCTGCAGTACATTCTTGTCACGATCTGGCGATTCGATGCCAATCCAATAATCTCACTGTTCCGGTCTGACTTGCGAAGCGTTTCTCCTCTAAAGACGATCGACCGAACCGCTAAATGCATTATGTATGTTGCCATCTCGGCAGATTTTCCTATTGTTTTATGGTATAGGAATGTTGCTGCCGCCGTTTCGATGCGATGATTTTTTTCCCTCCGCCGGACTCGTGTCTGCACAAATGGCATGTTTTGTCGCTCGACTCAGGAGAGAAATTGCTTCTCATAGATACAGCGGGTATGTGCGTATAGAGCGGGTAAACTGGCTGCTTGTTCATTGCTCGCGCTGATATCGGAGATGAACTGGTTATTAATATAAATATTAAATTGCGTACGGTACTGCGACCGTTTAGAGAGAATATCATGCGATAAAAAGCGCTTCTTCTATGAACGTACGGCAAGATATGTAACATGTTCTCGCTTTAGAGCTTTACATGGAACTGGTTAAGCGCAATTGTTGGTAAATCGTAATTCATATGTCGGATGCAAAAACGCGCTTTCAAATGCATAGTTGAGAAAGTTGAATAAATCTAAGTATTTTTTAAAGAATCATCAATTACATTTGAACCGGATTGCCACGTCGTTTATATGATGATGTCGTTTTGAACAAATCTCCAACTTTCCTTAGACAACTACTTTTTGCTGTTGATTCCTTTATTTTATCTTGAAGTTGAACACATTTCAAAGTTCTGATTCACAAATCACTTGCAGAAATATTCAATGTGCACGATGTTATACGAGGATGGTATGAGAAGTACCCGTGTTTGGAGATAAATAGCGCTTTGTGTCAAAATCTGCATTACCGACTGTGAGTCGAGTGGTGTTGTTTTGAAAGCTGCTGAAAGTGAGCAAGTTTATGTCTTTGTGAAATCATGGAAAAAGAACAATACCGGTCAGTGATTCGATTTCTTTTCTTGGGAAAACTTGCGCAGAAATCAAAGAGAAGTTGGATGCGTGTAAATAATATTCATGGCATCATGTTGGCAGACCATCGGGTGAAGATTAGAGAGATTGTTAATGTGGTAAACATATCTCAATTGAAGGCGCGCAAGACGTCCATCACGAAAAATTGAGAATAAGAAAGCTATCGACGAAATGGGTGCCGCGTCTGCTGACGATTGATCAAAAACGGAATCGCGTGGTAACTTCAAAGCAATGTTTGGACATGTTTAAACGCAATACGAGTGAGTTTCTACAGTGTTACGTGAATGTACATCAGACGTGTTATGTGACTGTACATAACTACACGTCAGAAACCAAAGGTCAGTCGGCAAAATGTGTTTTCCCGCCGAAGCTGCACCAAAGTGCGCGAAGACAATTCCAGCAGCCGGAAAAGTTATGGCGACGATTTTTTGGGATTCGCAAAGCATAATCTTAATTGATTGTTCTGCTAGTTCATTCTGCCAAAAACCTCAACTTGTTGCGTTATAACCTATTTTGGTAAATTCATATACTTAGTATATGAATCACGAGAAGCGAATTGTATGTCTTATTGTTTAGATATACGGCGAAGGTACTTCCTTTTCTAAGTAATTTCGAGAAAAAGTTTTCAAACAGAAAATATTCAGAGATAAGTGGTGCACAACATAAAATTACATCCAAGTATACAAGGTATACAATTTCCGCGGCACATGATGCAAGTTTGGTTTTTCAAACGTAACACCCTATATATTATTACGTTTTTGGATGCCTCTCTTCAGTGTATATCAACCTTCTTCAATCTATCTACCTTAGTTTTTGAAATAACTGACATAATTTAAGAGAGAAAAAGAAGAGGAAAGCTGTCGCGTAGTACTCTCTTTCATCAGGACAATGCTCCAGTGCGTAAGGGCCTCATTTGCTGAAACGCAATTTACAATGCAGCTGATGGAGCATCCACCATACTCATCCGACCTAGCTCCTAGTGATTTTTATTTGTTTTCAAAACTAAAAGGAAATCTTCGGGGATCCAAATTTAACAGCGACAACGACATTATGGCAGCACACTATGGTCGAGATACCTTCAAAAGTGCACGTTATTCAATTTTACTGATACAATCCTCAAGTTTGGTACATCAACTGCTCACATCAGTAGTACTATACTGATCAACTTGCTTTCAAAAATGTTTCAATCTTTGAGTATGTAGCGACATGAAAGAATTGAAAATTTGTATTTTTTGTTTTATTACATTTTATTAAATAGTAATTTTTAAAAGGTTATTAAAAGACAGATAAATAGAATCGCACCACATTGTAACTAGTATTTAAATTCTATTTTGTGTATAATAAGATATAGAAGCTTTTCAACTTTAAAAAAGAATTTAAAGTTCTATGAGGAAATTTTTAACAAACTAATAAATACCTGGTGAAACAAAAGCTTTATAAAACTTAAGAAATAATACATCTGCACTTAACAATTCATTAAGAATAGCAATTTCCCATTCCTCAACCAAAGTGGCTTTTATGACAGCTAATTTCAAAAGGATCAGCAAATGCCCCAACAATTGTCACAAGTGAACTAACAGGAAGCAAGCCATAAATAACATTTAAGGATGGATATTATGCTCAAATTGTAAAAATATTTAGCAATATTATTTCCGACTGTTGAACACTAGAACCATAAAAACTGGTAGATGTGGGTATACTAATTTACGCCAAATCCGACACAGTCGAACTTTATGAAATGGAACAGAAACATCGTAAATTATACGAGGCACATCCAGAAAGTAAGTTCCGTTTGGTAATAAAACCAAAACGAGTACAGATACAGATAAACTATTTATTGCAAAAAAAAATTACCAACCTTAAACTATCCTTCTACATAGCTCCTATCATTTCGTAGGCACTTGTCATAGCGTGGCACAAGTTTTTGTATACGTTCCTCATATAACGTTGCCGCCTGCGTTGTCAATGTGGTAATATGTTCTTTGAGCTCTTCATCGTTGTTTTTTACCACCACAGAATAAGCTCGGAGGAATGCTCACAAACGGTATTGTTTTGAGTAAGTAGAAAAGAAGTACTGGCTGTACACGTTAGGACAACGGTTTTTATTTTGTTTGGTTGCCATCCCCAGGATATTCCTTTCCATATTCTAAAACCGTTGATATTGTTTTGATTCATGACAATACCCGACCTCACACTGTGAACAAGACATAACTCTTACAGGTCTTTGGCTGGACCCAGTTTGACCACCCTCCGTACAGCCCTGACCTCGCCCGCAACTTCCCTCTCTTTTTGCATCTGAGAACGTTCCTTGGTGGTCAAAAATGCAACAACGATGAAGAACTCAAAGAATATGTTACCACATGGTTGACAACACAGGCGGCAACGTTTTATGAGGAAGGCATACAAAAACTTGTGCCACGCTATGGCAAATGCCAAGATAGCTTAAGATTTGTAGTTTTTTAGCAATAAATAGTCTTTCTGTATCTGTACTCGTTTTGTCTTTATTACCAAACAAAGCTTCGTACTGGACGTGCCTTGAATATTTATGAATAAGGTATAAAATCAAACAACCATTACAGTATTATTTACGTGGATAAAGTAGATCTAGACTTGCAAAAAATAAACGGAAAACCACTTATATAATTCCTCATATCTTCCAAAGCGACCAACAGCGGTTCTTGGTATTTATTCATAATAATCTACATACTACCCTTAAGACCTACATTTTTTTTTAATCCTCGAAAAAGTTGTATGAACACGTATTTTCCCTTCTTGCACATAATGTACAAATAACTATCAACGCTTTCCACAAAACAAAATTCAAGCAATTAGTTTTTACAATAATGTTGTGTGCTACACTTTAGTGACAAATATTTTGGTCTGTAGTTTTAATATAAAGCAACTGTAAATATGAGAAAAATTATTACTTTTTAGTCAAATTTAAAAAGTAAAAGTCTAGAGACATTGTGAGAATGAGGACTCTTAAACATGTCCTTCAAAACCTTCTCATCGAAATTCCCTTGCAAAAAGCTTTGTTTTGGGGAATAAAGTGCACTTTTGAAGTAATTTGACCACGGTGCAGTAGTTTAAGAATTTTTCTCCAATCAAATCCGTGAGTTTTTTAAGAAAGGTGTAAATATGTAAGAACATTGTTGGAATAAGTAGTTATTAATTGTAGTGAACATGTCGAAGGCTAAAAAACTACCCTGTCAAGACATAGTAAATAAGTTTATTTCTGACTTTCCCGATTTGTTTTATAACAGGAGTAAGATAGTTTGTAAAGTGTGCAAAATACATTTGATGTCAAATAAGAAGTGGAACTGTACACGCACAGCATAGAAAACGAAAATTGGGCATGCCACCGGGAAGTGCATTTTTTTTAATGTAATTCTTATGTTGATAAACTGTAATTTGCCACTAGGCTTACTTGATAAACAACCGTTTAAGGACTTTTGGGACAAATACAATCCCGAGTTGCGGTAGCTAACGGAGAAAACGGCACGTAAGCATGTTGCATTTGTACGCGATGACGTGGAAAATAAAATGAAACGCATATTGAAAAAACAGTTTCTTTGGTTATGTGTTGACGAGACAACAGACTGTAAAAGAATTCAATTGTAAATATTATGATACGCATACTAGACCCTAGCAAACCTACATTACCACTGTTACTAGCTAGCCGAAGACTACAAGAGTGTACTGCTGCAGCAATTACGAAGGTTGTACTTGTCAAATTTCAAAAGATAAAGTGTTAACGTTTATGAGCGATGGCGCAACGATAATGCGTTCAGTAGGGCGTTCTCTTCTTGAACATGGTTGCAAGTGTTTATATGTTACGTGTAAAGTGCATGCTTTACATCTTGTGGCGGAAACCATTCGACAATGCTCTCCTGAGATAGATGCATTAATAGCAAGCACAAAAAAGGTATTTTTGAAATCTCCTAAACGCCTACGATCATTTCACACAGTATCCTGGTATTCGTCAACCACCAGAGCCAATTCTTACACGTTGGGGAACATGGTTACAGGCAGCTTTTTATTATGCTGAAAATTTCAAAATAGTAAAAGCTGTTGTTGCACAATTCAATCCTGCCGAAGTTGCAGCTATTATGGAGAGCCAGTCGAAATTTCAAGATATTTCCGTTGAAATAGATTTAGAAAATATTCGTAGCTACTATAAAGGATTAGCTGACGCAATAGACCAATTATAAAATAGGTCGTTATCATTATTGGAGTCTGCAAGTTATGGACGGAATGCATACGCAGCTACTGACTATAGATGACGCAAAATATAATCGCGTTTTAGAAAAGTTCGAGCGTGTGCTACAGAAAGATCCCGATTTTAGCACACTAAAACAAATTTGTGATGGTGTATCGAATAATCCACTGACTAAGTACAAAGAGTATTTTAATCATGCATGTATAACATCCGTAGATGTTGAACGCTCTTTTTCAAAATATAAACTCATTTTCTCACCACGGCGAACATCGCTCACCGAGACAACTATGGAAACACATCTAATGGTGTCAACTTTTTGCCACTCTTATCCATATGATGTTAATACTGATAATGGGGCTTCTAGTTTTACTGTTCCGTAGCCAGGCTGCTTAAAAGGGTGAGTGTTTCACTACTTTTCACGTGTTATAATTATATATTAGTTCTGTTATTTTTTTTCTAGTGATTATGTTGAGAAATAATGTTATTTAATTTGTTGGAGACAATAAATACTGTACAGCTCTCGTAATTACAATAGTACGCTTTGTCAGCTAAGGAATTCTCATTATTAGTGAAAGCTCAAATCGGAAAGGATAGAATATTTAACTTATTATATTTCATCGCTATTTCCTTTGTTAACTATTAAATACGGCGATTTATAGTTGTAAAGTTACTTAATTACTTTTTGTATTGAGTTAGTCATGTTAATAAAGTCTATTATAATTAAACAAATATTTACACGTAAGTTTCTCTAGAGCAGTAGCCACACAGTAGAAAAGGTTCATAAATATCTCCAATATGATTTGAATATAATTCAACAAGCTTTGTTCTAAATACCACTTAGCCGTATAAATAAACAATTTACACGTTATTACCGTCGAAACACAGGTGGAAATATTAATTATTATTGTGTCACCGCATAAATTTGTAACAATTTATACGGTCTCCTTATTTTCGTGCGAGTATCGTGCGCGCAGCACCATAGAAACTTATCCGAGTTTTTCACGTAATACACGGCATAATGTCATTTTAATATGAACACATGTAGCGTGTATCCGAGATAAGAATGATATTTATCACGCACTATACATTTCAAATACAATATACGAGCGCTAGGAAATTCTTTATTTATACCATAATCTGGTCATTGTTAGCTAGAGTGGTACGCATATTTTACAATATTACCACTCTTCCGTGAAAGTTACTTGCCCATTCTCAATAATCTCCAGATATATTGCTATATTATTGTTGAACTGACATTTACTGCATACCTACATGTAGGTACTGTAACGTTAAACGATGTAAACAACAACTACCACTTTATAACTGTACTTCTAATTTGAAAAGGACGCAAGAGACAACGATAGGTGACGTAAAATACTTGTGGAAGGGGGAATAGCCATCTTGGAAAATGTTCATTACGGATGGCTCTAAGGCTCTTAAAGAATTATCGATTAGGTTTTATCGTGAAATGATTGCGTTTTATTTAAAAATGATGTTATTAGTTTCGACAGGAGCCATATATCTTCGTAGTTTATTTCGTTGGTAACCGTCTTTTTCTACGCGAGGCTTCTTTTTTAGTAGACATCCGTTGATTGCGAGCTTAAGTTCTTAGCATGACAATTCTTTTTTGTATTGATCGTTATCCAATTTTAGTTCTACAGCAGAAATATGTGAATTTAAGGAGAAACTTCAAGCGTATTTTATACCCGCTGCTTCATGACTATTAAGTAATGAATGTAATATGTACATACGTACATTCAGAATAAGGTATTCGCAGCAAATTAACCTGTTAATCGTTGATCAGTACATATATGTACATACAGAGCCTCTTTCTCCAGCTAACGTTAAATATGTTTAGAAAAACCATTAGTTACTGTTTATATAAGGTCCGCCAAAAAAACTTGTTCGATTTTGAATGATCATTGCCGAAGATGCGAGGAAAATATGGGATGGTGGAAGGTCTCGCTTGACAACGGTACATTTACCATTTTTAATTGTCAAAATGAATTGGGTTGGAGAACATCGGGCACTTGTTGTTAAGAAGTTTATTCGCAATATTGGTTCTATGATAACAACGCAGCGAACATTTCGTGTCCACTTTGCACTCTTCAGGCCTGATCCTGCTTCGGATAAGAAAACGATTTGTGTTTGGGTATTAAATTTTTCGCAGATAAGTTCTGCGTTGAAAAAGAAAATCTCTGGCCGATCCCAGACTGCAATGACACCGACAAATATGATTGCTGTCTAAACTTCAGTTGGGCAATCGGTAAAGCGTTCAACACTAAAGCAAGCAGCTGCATTAGGTCTCATTGATTTTGAGAAGAATTTCGCATAAAGAACTCAGAAAGCATCCTTATAAAATTATGGTGGCCCAAGAATTAATTGAAAGAGATTGAGAAACCACGTGTAACTTAGTTTCAGGATATCCTTATTAATAATATTGAATAAATTTATAGAAATATTCATTACTTATTAAACTAAATTACCATGCTCTTCACTGCTGTACACAATATGAGCAACGATTTATTTTATCTTCATGCGCTCATTGTGCCGGGGACGTGATTATCTCTTTAGATAAGGTAGATAATGGTATTCTCACAGAATACCATAATTTCAGGATCTGGTCGAGTTAGTCCAAAAAAATAACTTTATTTATCAAAATTCCTCGTTAAATTACATTTGGATAGAAATCATCAAAATTTGCTGTGGATAAAAACAATCGACATCGCGATTAAAATAAAAGAGAAAAGGGACGCTAATTTAATTCGTGACTTCTGGTCAAACTTTGATCGAGTTAACCCATATTTTAGCGCTTCCAGTTTAAAGTGTAATATTCAAATCATAGAATAAATTCATGGTAAAAGAGAAGGTTGGAGGTTAGAATAGGCAGGTTTCCTGTGAATGTCATAGGAACATAGAGTTTATATGATGATCATGATGTGGCTTTACACTCCCTGTGGAGTAGCGCCGCTCGTAAGCTGTCTATGCCCTTAATTTCGGGATAGCCCATACTCCTTTTCTACTTTATTTTACTACATAGTTTTCTCCATTTTCCTCTGTCCTTCGCGGCATCTTCTGTATTCTTTATTCCAGCCCTGCTTATGTCGTTTGTAACTTCTTCTATCCATCTTATCCTTGGTTTTC
This sequence comes from Dynastes maya, assembly GCA_029619315.2. Lineage (NCBI taxonomy): Eukaryota > Metazoa > Arthropoda > Insecta > Coleoptera > Scarabaeidae > Dynastes > Dynastes maya. The sequence goes on from JAROYE020000002.1 coordinate 58,018,581, forward strand.
CTCTTCTCTTACCCGCAGGCATCTAGTTCAAAATTGTTTTTATTACTTGCTCTTCCCCCCTTCCCAATACATGCCCCAGCCATTTAGAGTTTATAATATGACATCTTCGTAAAATGAAGGCTAGTTTCAATTTCTAATTCTCATTTTCTATAAAAATTCGTTTAAATTGCCGAAAAAATGTTTAAGAACATTTGCGAATCCCACAGTTTATTTAAAAATTCAATTGATTTACAAAAATTCCATTTTTTTGAACAATTTCCCTATATTAAAACATTTCAATACAAGGAATGTAACGGTAATTGCAAACCGAAACAGGAAAAGAAAATTCTACAGATTTACATTGAGAATTACGAAATTTTTAGAGAGGAAAAAGGCCAAATAGGTACCAAAAAAGTTGGTTTGCCGGTTTGGACCCTTTTTGTAAAAACAAATCTTTAATTGAACAATTTGAAAATTAACACAATTATTGATAAATTTGGTTAAAATTTTGGCACTAGCTTTCAATTGTTTAAAGCATTGAAACGGTTTTTTTTAATTATTCATTTTGCTAAAATCTTCCATCTGATACAAACAATGCAAATAATGCAATTGGAGAAATTAGCTAATTAAATACATATAGCTGGTCTTAGAAAATCATGCGAAATCCTCAAACAAAATGTATTGGCACAACAAATAAAGTCATACATTCAAGACATTTGTGTATTTGCCACAAAAATAGATCAAACTATGTATGGTGGAAGAAAAGTGACTGTAGTTAGGGATGAATCACACAATCAAACTGCTGCTTCTATTTCATATGCATTCTTTATCCGCATTGCATTATAATATGCTGAAACAAAGAAAAAGGCGTTCTTTTAAATCTGTCAATAGGATTATTTTCCTGATGCATATCTTTGCGCTATTGCATTGTAAAGGTAACTGTAGAACGCGAAACAATAGTGACAATTAATTTTATGCACAAGGGCGTAGAAAAATAATTTACTATTTAAGGACAACCTGATATCAGTTATTAAATCAATCTGGTGCAAATTCATACATGAATACACATATCATACCCATTACAACTATGTACGGTGATTTCAAGAATTGCATTATAATTTCCTCCATTTGCGTAACAAAATTATTGTGTTTACCGCACGAATTCTTTAATGCGTCCTTTAAAAAAGAGGTGTCTCGCAATAACAATTAATACAGCCACTTAATCGAACTCGTGTAGTATAAATTATGCAAACGTTTCACCAGCTTTATATGGTATTTGGAACAAATATTTAACATATGAGGTGCATATAACGTCTATTGAGTATTTGGTTGAAAATAGATTTTATTGCACAAACGACCCAAATCGAAAGAAGGCTGGTTTATCGTTCATTTTGCACTCTACATCCTGTTAGTGCTATTAATTTACTAAATATATGCAGAAACCAACGTGTATTTTTCAATATTTAATGCTTTCATTACTTGTCTTTTTCAATTTGGGTGTTTACGAAAGCATACATGGAAGATAGAAATAAAGTACGATAAACTTTAATGTTTAAAATCTATATAATGTTATTCGAAAACATAAATTTTAAAGTATATGCGGTAGTTACCGAATTTATAGGAGTCCCTAATAAAATCTATTAAAAGGAAAGCTTCGGATACGTGTACTTGTACTTAACAGAGCAACATGTATAGTCCACATTATTAGAAAATATAGGAAACTACCACTAACTTTCAGTAGTCCAGCAGGCTTTCTTTTAAACTACCACGACACCTTCTTTTCTGCTGGAGATCTACAATTGATCTTTTGTGATGTACCTCTGTCGAAATTAATTTTACAATATATTTTATAATTTCCATTAAAACTTTAAGTAACAGTGTCCTACACTGGTGGAAAGAAAAGCGTTAAAATAAAATAGTAAAATGACTCTAGCACTGTTAGTCTAACAAATTTTATGAATAAACTAACCACCACCTACCATTCATGTAGCAGTTTAATTTATGCCAACCTGCAATAGAATAGTTATTTGATTGGGGCGTAGATTTAAGAAAGAAAATTGCTTTACTAAATAACAATAGCAATTTTAACCCAGGAAAACAGCAATGGTTGAGGCAAAGTAGTAATAGGATACTATTAAAAGTAAAAACGTTTTTATTTAACCAAAGTGTTGACCAAAAAATTAACGCTGATGTCAGGTATTTGTGTTACCAGAATATAAATTTTTGCAAAAATATTGCAATAGATATCAATAAAAAGTACGTTTGTTATTTTGCAGTACATAAGATTTCAACAGCTTCTTCAAGAATTAACCTCTCAATATTAAATTCAGATTCATGGTTCATCAGTAAGAAAGGATAAGTTTAACTGAACCAAGCTAAACTGTTAGGCTACTACTCAAATTACTTAAGAATGCTTTTGCTTTTTATTTAACAAATATACTTCGTTTATTGATTGAACAACAAATAGTGGACAGAGCTTAACAGAAATATTTTGGTTGGCCTTATTTTGATTGGATCAATGCATTTTGTACCCTCAGTGCATACTTTTTAAACAAAATAACAGGTTTCTTTAAATGCTTAGTTTCCATTCAGGAGACAAATAATAAGCTTTACAACACTGTTCCAATTACCATAACGACATAAATTTACTTCCTTTCCAACTTTTAAAGGCCAGCAGTGTATTTTCGTGCTAAAAGCTGCCCGAAATTAATGTTTCCTTTATTATAAAACGATTATAGTCAGTTGAAAATGACACATCGACGTCAATGCATGTACTTGTGCAATGCCTGTTTAATACTGTTTAGCATTTGATCGTCAACACTTGCTGCTGTTTGGAGTATGGTAAAGTACAATTACAATTAACAGTCCGAACAGAAAATCAGCTAAGGTAAAGTAAATTATGCACATAAACAGTTTAAGTACGCTGGCAAAATTAATATGCTACATGACATAGAAATTGCAACACCAAAAAGGGGTGCGAATTTTTTTACCAAATTTGGCACTGACACTTCATGCAGTCTTGTCTGACATTAACGACAGGTGTACTTCTTGTGAGTTTTGATTCAATTTCCATCGTTCTCTCTGGTCATGCTTTTGTTTAACGTGTTTTTAGAGTTTGATTATGCCTAGAGTGCAGCAACTTGGAAATTACCGCCAGTCTAGCGAATTCGACGGAGGTCGAATTGTTGCCTTGCGCGAAGGTGGTTTTTCATTCAAGAAAATTGCAAATAGCCTTAACCGGAACCAATCCACCATTATGCGCCGTTATCAGTCATGAATTAGGGAGGGCTAGAAAGGTCGCCGAAGAGGAACCGGAGGCCGAAGGAGAATTGATGGCACTAAGAGACCGATTCTCCAGCATCAAGTCAATTGCTAATGAAGGTCATCTTGTGACCCTTTGAACCGTTTATTGCCGCATCAGGGCTTGCGGCTTGCAATCCTATCAACCACATCTTGTGTTACCTCAACACCGACAGCAACGTTTGGAATGGTGTAGGTTGCGAATGCACTCGAACGTGAAGTGGCATAGGTGGTGTTTAGTAATGAGTCTTAATTTTGTGTAGGGATGCATGATGGCCGCATGAGGATAAGACGAAGACGTGGGGAACGTCGCGATATTCAATTTTCTGTTGAAAGGCGTGTGCACCGAGCCGTGAGAGTTATGGTATGGGGTGCTATAGCATATGGGAGAGTAGGTGTCAATTGGTGTTCACCCGAGGCACCACGAACGCCCGGTGGAACCCCATTTTCTTCCATATCTTCAACAGCTCGTAGAGCCACCTTTCCAGCAGGATATTGCCCGTCACCACGTAGCGACAACTATTCTAAAGTGGTTCGAAGAGGCCCATGTCAATATCTCGCCATGGTTACCCAGAACACCCGATCTCTTTTCAATCGAACACGTGTGGGACATTATGGGAAGAAAGGTGAGGAACGAATCCTCCGCAAATACTGCAAGCTGTCCGGTATGAATTATAGGTTGCTTGTGGTACCATACCCCAAGAGGACATTAACCACCTACTAGAATCAATGCCACGAAGAGTGAGGAAGTGTGAAACTAATAGGGGGAGCTCAACACATTATTATTGGAAATAAAATTAAATTGTATTAATCTTTTGTTCTTTTCACTATACTCTTGGTTTCCGGGTTGGAACCACGTCGTTGTTGTAGCTTTGGCCGACGTTTCGTCCACACTCTTGTGGGACATCTTCAGGGCTGTTACTGCACACTGACTGGACTTATTTATTCCGGAGGGGTTTACATAGTGCTTGTTTTGGGTCAATGGAGCGGAAATGTTATGCGTCGATGAAGCGGAAATGTTATGCGTCGATGAAGCGGAAATATTACGCGTCGGTGAAGCGGAAATGTTATGCCTGAAAGAAGCGGAAGTATTATGCATCGATGCATAAAGCGTGGAGGTTAGCCATCTTCGCGATTTAAATTGTTGGGATGTTTGAAAATATCTATTGATTCACGGATTTTTCTACTATAATAGTGACCGTTGTGAGATAAAGTGCGGGTAGAGTTAAATTGTATTTGGTGGCCAATTTCCAGTCTATGCTCAAACAGTGCGGACCCGAGTACACCCAACAATCGTGTACAACGCTCGTGCTCCGTAACACGAGTGCTGACTGATCGCTTTGTTTCACCGATCTACACACTACCGCATGAACATGGAACCTGGTAGATTTTTAATGGGAAAGTAGTCTAAGAATTTGAAATTGGGTTTGAAGATGGTTTTTATGTTGTTCCTGAAGAGAATCTTGCTGATGCGATCGGTGACACCATCGATGTAGGATAGATACGCTTGCTTACGGAAATTAGGGTTAGGTGAGGGGAGTTGCTGTGCAGGAGGGTTGGTGTAACGGTTAATGGTAGTTTGAATGTCTTTCCTGGAATAGTTATTGCGGATCAAGGTTTCAATGATCTGGTTCATTTTTTTGAGGAAGCGAATTGGGTTCATATATGGAAATGGCTCTTTGGATAAGGGAATTGATAACACCGCGTTTTTGGGCTGGATGATGGTGTGAGAGGCCATTGAGATATGTATCCGTGTGCGTGAGTTTTTAGTAAACGGTATATCCCAGCGCACCGTCAGGACGTCGGTGTACGAGAACATCTAGAAAAGGAAGGCAACCGTCCGATTCGATCTCCATGGTGGAGCATATGGAATCATGTTGGTAGTTCAGAAACGATAGGAAATTAGTTAAAGATTTATGGCCATGACGCTAGGTTCTTTGTTCTTTTTCTTTAATCAATTATACATTTCTGCCAAGTTTGGTAAAGAAATTCGCACCCATTTATGGTGTTGCAATTTCCATGTCATGTAGTATAATTCGGAATAATTAGATTTAATTTCTTACCTATTTCTTCCGCCTACCAATCCTAAAATATTTATTTATTTTATCTAATAATGATTTTGGTTACAAATAGATTTAATTCCTTGACAAATTAATTACTTTACTTACATATTTTGGGCAATTGTGTGGTATTTCTGTATTAAAAATGTTAGATCTAAAAGGCCCGTAAGAACAACTTAACCCACAAAAGGAATTCTTATGCTTAGGTTTTTGTTCAGGAAGCTTAAGGGAACACGAATAACTAAAGGTTTAATAGAAATTATAAATTCTGAAACACTGGCTATATTCATTTCAATCACGTTTTTATTTTGCATTAGCTTTACGTATGGTAGACATTACCTAATAAAGAAACAAGTGCATGCATAACATCTTTTGTTGCTATTACAATATGAGGCGTATTACACCCGAGACTATTTCCATCGAACTTGTTATTTGCAATAGAACGCAACACGTAACAATGTAATATTAAGTAACCGATCAACAATAGGGCAAATTCCTTAAACCTACACAATACAATACATCCTAAGCTATTTCTTTTACCCGTAGGTACCGTTGCGAGAACTACTGCTACACTAAACATAAGAATAGTCTCCCCAGGACAACGTTCCAACAGCATTTCGAACAAGTTCTAATAATCCCAGAACGGCCGTCGTAATTGGCTACCTGTTATATAATTGGACAATACGCCGTACCTAACTTTAATGGCAGTACAACATAAACCGTATAGTTACATTGATTAATCGGCGTTTAGCTGAAGTCTGTATACTCGAGATTGAGAGAACAACGGAGCCAAGACTGAATTTAATTTCGTGTGTATATGATTGTTCTATGCGAGAAGCTCTTTCATAACAATAATAACAACATAATAATGTCTCGAGTCGTGTTTATAGTGCAATGAACCTAGGGAACGCTGCCGTGATATCTATCACTTTTCGGAATATTTTGTAATTATAAAAACATTAGCCATTATTATTATTAAGGCGAATATGTGAGGTCAGTAATATCGGCGGCGCAAGTTGTTATCGTATAAACGCTCTACAAGATTACTATCCATATTCGAACTGTCATTAAGCGTCTAGCAAAAATCTAAGCGCATATATTACATCGTGATCATAAGTGCATGATCTTAAACAGTTAGATCTTATTATGTTACAAGATGACTATAGCTTTCGTTTCCGTAAAGATCGAAATTTTGATATAGGTACCTATCTAAGCACACATTATGAAGATAATAGGAAAGATACATGGGAGGTTGACTGACATTTATTTTAGCCAAAATAATTACTTATCCCACTGTAGAACATGATTAGTTAGAACCATTATATCATCAATTAATCTGCAGATAAATATTTATAGTAAGGTGTAAGTGATAGAAACAAAAAAATAAATTATATATAATGATATAAAATTTAATTCTAAAAATATAGAGAAAAATAGGTTTCATGGGGACACATTAAAATTACGATAACTCCCCTAAAATGGACACTGAGAAAAAAATCCAAAAGCAGGCAATGTTTATCATTTTGTATAGTTTCAAGATATGAAGAGGAAAAATAAATTAACAATAACGACCCCATGGATGCGCCACTGATTTTTTTATCATCTGAAATGCAGTGCCAGTGGCAGGGAATAATCTTTTTGTTTAAATGAATTCTATATCTCGTCTTGTTCTTGAGATATAGCAAAAAATGTGTTTTCGGGAGGTAACTTTGAGCGTCAATTTCACCCCCTTAAACAGAAAAAAAGCAACCAGAAAAAAATACATCTCTAATATTTTTCGGGCTACTACATCCTTGCAAAATTTTATCAAAATTGGAGAGGGACAGTTGCCTGCGTTTGCTTGTTAGTGCGCCTGCATTCTTATACAACATAAGGTCTATTTTAACGATGTCCGTAATACATAGTAAACTAGTTATAAGCATGTAATAAATCTTCGGCATGTCGTAACCGTGTCTTGCTTGTTTGTGCTGTTCACTGGTGATGGTGCGATATTTGCAAAATATGTGATCCGCCATTTTTAGATCTTCTTGTCACAGACGGCAAAGTTGATCTTCAGCCTTTCCCAATATCTATAAGTGACATTCTAGTACTGCATATTCTGTATTCTGCCCAGATTTTGAGATCACCTTTGGTGAGAAATAACACCATCTTCGCTGGCCTTAGTAAAGTAGATATGAGCACTTATAGCTCACTTACTTTAGGCAGTTCTTCTGTAGACCACAATAAGGCTTAAGTTCAGCAATAGGGTTTTACTCACTTGGTCACAAAGTGTCCAGCAAATTCACATTCTGCAGTCTCTGACGTATTTATATTTCTCATTCTCGAAATATGATAGAGATTGGTGACGAACACAGTGACCATTTTACCTTCTCTGCGTCTTGAATGTATAAAGAAGGTATTAAACAAAGTGGAGCCCTGCTATGCTAGAGAAATGTAGCTTCACAATAAGAAGAAAATGCTAAAATATATGTCAGTTAATGCTTTTCCAAAAGTTATTTCATTGATTTACAAGAGCTAATAATTTGTTATTTTAAGCCATATCTGGCTGGCTTATTATAACATCAAAACCGACAGTAAGACAAACTTCACTACCACGGTGGTCACCTTCGCTTTATACCTATATATACATCTACCAGTAAACGCATTTGAAATTACAATAGTTACTCTCTCTCTATGGTTTTTAACCTGCAATTATGCCAACCGCATATCATACAACATATTTCCATTTATCTGATTCATTATAATAATTTGTAGAAGCAGTTTTATTAAAGCAACGCGTACGTTGTTCTGCTCGTAATACACATCCGTGATTTAAATAATGGTAAAATTATTTATGACCGTGTGCAGAAATATCTCGAATTAATGACATTTTTTACATTTTTCGTTATTAACGCACAGATCCGTGAATTATGCAAAGCAATGTGTTCTACCCGTCGCGTTACATATAAATAGAATACATTGATCATGCTGACATCCATAACTATCCGGTATAACGTAGATTTATTAATTATTTACTTGTTTGCTATTATTCCACAGGGTTTAGAAACAGCATGTAAACTGATTACACGTTAGCGTACGAAAAAAATCGATAGTTAATGAGACTATTAAGCTCGATACTGATTAATAACTCTATATACTGACAGCTGATCGTGAGGCATTATACCCGCTCATTATCGTAACGCAACGTAATACTTCAATGACGATTTTCTTTGGAATTTTTTCAGCTCGTGATTGATTATTATTAAAGGCAAAAATAAACAGCCTTGTTTATTGAAAAGAAGAAAAATTAATGCAGAATAAATAAGCAGTAAATGCGTAATGCATTGTTCTATTATAATATGCGAAATGAAGGGTTTTTCTTTAAGCCTTGGAATAAATTTTAGTAACTTACTGTAAGGCTTGCACCATCTGGCCAAAGACATTCTTTTGTCTATACACAAGGGTTATTAATTTTGAAACAAAAGTTAATGAAGTTATTTTCTATGTATTTTATACCGTAACAAGCCTAGCTATCAAAGTATTAGGAATGGACCGTAAACATTTAATTAAATGTAAATAAAGCAATTCAACAAAGTTGTTCTTTTCTGTTGCCACCTGAATGAAACATATATTTGTTGTAGATATTTTGGTGCTGATTCCAAATTTGGCCACAGAATTTGGAGATATCCTAACCTCAAGGTGCTAAAGGTACGGTTTTCGTCTGTACTTGAAGTTATGTTATAAGAACTGCGAATTTCTTTTTTCTCATTTCTGCCTATGCTATCATTTAGTGTTATTGTTTCCTCCAATATCCATTTTCGTTTGTTTCGATCCAACTTTTTTTTTCGAAAACATTTTTAGACAAACTATTCCAACATTTGCGATTATCTCGGAAAATCACTTAAAAAAGGTTACTCGGGGGCTTTCGGGGTCGCTGATCACAAATGTGCAGTCAGAATATCTCCTTAGGTGATCACGTTGGAGAAAATATCTTCAGACAAAGTTTATAGGGGTCAAACATAGTGCTTTTAATTTCAAGATTTTATTTTATTATTTTATTTTAGGGGGCGTTTGATTCTGTAATTTGATCCCTGCAGCGGGAATTTTAGAAAAGTTTGTCTAAAAAAGTTTAAAGCGGGATGTTAGGCTGTGATGCCTAATCCTTACGAAGTACTATAGATTGAAATTGATACATTTCGAGAAAAAAAGTCAGATCGGAAAAAACGAACATGGATTGTGAATGAGAAGCATAGTACTAGATGATAGCATAAGTAGAAAGAAATTGCTATTCTTATAATATAATCTCAAATATCACCGAAAACCGTCTTTTTGGCACTTTAAGGTTAGGATATCTCGAAATCTTGACGCGCTAGGGTACTCCTCCGGCCGGATTTGGATTCATCATCAAAAATTGTACAAGAAATGATATATCTGGCTCAGATGGCAACACTTGATTGAATCGTGTGATTCAGTTGAATAGGTACGTTAGCAATCTTGCACATTTTTCATTCCTATTTGAACTGTTTCACCTGTGACACTGACCTCACACATGTATTTACAAACGCACTAAAAGAAAGATATCACATTAAGTAAATCCCCCAAAAGACTCCTCTAAAACTTAGTTATCCATTGAATCTCTTTAATTCGATAATTAGGGGTCCAGGTAGGGCCATAAAAAGATCCGAAATGTAATACAATTATACTTCACCAATAAATATTTAATGTAGTGCAAGTAAAGATTTCCTATTTACCCGAACTAGAATTATAAATTTAGATACAGTAGTTATTGTTATTTTAAACAGTGAACATCGTTAACAAAATTAGTGTTAAAATGCCGAAAACAAGAGAGTTGCCTTTAGAAACCCGCGCAATGATTGTTGCTTTTACATAATCTTGGCCGAAGTAACAGAAATATTGCAAGAAAATTGAAATTAAGTCGCCGAACGTTAAAAAATATCAAGAGGCTGACGCATTATTAAATAGAAAACGAACAGGACGATGAAAAGTGGCAACACCAGCAGAAGATCGCCGAATAATTATGACGAGTAAAAGGAATAGACAAAAAACTATGAGCCCAAAAAAACTGCTGAAATAAATATTGAGCGTAAAAAACGAGTTGGTTTAACCAACGTGAAAAGGAGATTAAGAGAGGGTGGTTTATTTAGCGTTGCGTAAAGCACTCTTACGTAGGCAAAATGAAATAAAACGGCTGCAGTGGGCTAGATAGCATCAACATTGGACAGTTGATAAGTGGAAAAATGTTTTGTAGGCCGATGAGTCCAAATTTAAACTCTTCGGTTTCAAAAGAAGAATGTTCGTTTGAAGCTCGAAAGGAAAACGAGCAACAGGATCATGTGTAGTACCTACAGTCACGCATGGAGGCGGATCGATAGTGATTTAGGGTTGTTTTGCCGCCGCATCCGTAGGTGATTTGGTTAAAATAGATGGAAAATAATGAAATATCCTCAAAGCCCAGATGCTAACCCCATAGAGCTTTTGTGTGAGGGAATTGTTTTCACCTGACTATAGTGAAAATAATTTCTTCAACTTCCAAGGAATCGTTGTGGAAACTACTACAAGAAGCCTGGCTTAATATAGAACGAAATTGATAGAATGAATGCCGCGAGTATCTGCCGCAATTATTAATAGTCGAGGTGGACATTTCGACATTTGGTGGCAAATAAATTTTATAATTGAATAAAGACTGTCAGTTTCTTTGTTTTAAGAGTATTTTATTAAATGCAAAACTACAATTTCTTTTTTAGATAGCATTTCCTTTATTTGTTCATATTTCTTTGGTTGGCCGGTAGTGTAAGTTTATTGCCATTTAACAATTATCGTCATATCTCACTCACTGTTTGGTGCAGTGTAACGTCACGCGTGTCCTGGCTTACAACAAATATGTTACCTTTTTTCGACTTCCGTTTCGCTAATATCAACATAATTGGAAAGTGATGTGACCGACATGCACTAGAAATACCACATTTATGCATATTGTATGACTACACCTGTTTTCTCTCCCATCTCTACCTAATCCTTTTCCGTGGTCCCGTTCTCCGAGTTTTTCTTTCCTAAAGCAGGAAGAAGACATATATCTTTGAGATCTAGAATCACAAGTTGGGATTTTATTGCGTCTTATGGTTTTGGCATAGTTATGTTTTTACATTGAAACTGTTGGAGTCTAGTTTAAGTTTTTGGATTTAACGTATCAATTTACCGAGTCGGATTTGTTCTTAGTTCAACGATGAATTTCGGGTGCGAGTATCAGCCACACACAGAAGATGATCCCACAGCACAAATAAATCTAATTGGTGCGTCCAAAAGTATCTAACAATACTGTCCACAGGCGAATCTATGCTGTAATAAACCAAACAAAAGTTAACGAAGCTGCTGAAACCAGAAGAAGGAAAAGATATCTATTTTTGGGGAGACACTTGCAACTTGTTTACTTTTGCAACCTTGTCTTCAGCAACACATTTAAATATGAGTGTTAACTATTAAGTAAAGATTAACTAAAAAAATAACATTGTAATATCATCACTGTGAATAGAAATAATTTCTGAAGGTTATTGTACATTTTCTTGTGTTTCTTATCTTATAGTCTTAAAGTTCATCACAATATTACATTACTTCTTTAATACAGACAGGAGCGAAGTACTATTACGCACTATTAATCCGAAATCCAATATTACCTACTGTTATTTCACTTGTTTTCATTAAATCTAAGTTTAATTCAACTCAGGTTTTCTATGGCTTTTGATGTACCTGCATTAAGGTCAGTGACATTATGCCTGTTCCCCCAAATTAGAACTTATATCGAATTAGCGGGACCCAGAATCTCTACTGAGTTACAACGACCCTGTGCTGGGTGTAGCAGTTTATATATGTTTGTTTCGATTAATTTCATTTTCCTTTTATCATATTGAGAGGACATCCTTATTTTTTTTTTAATTAACAATTCATGTTCTCGAACGGTTTAAGCTCTATCCTTCTATGTTTACTCAATGATACCAAAGTCTGATATCGGCAATCTTCTGGATCTCTCACTCAGGGCTAGTACAATGACTCGTCCAATCACTTTGCACTGGGTAACAACAAATTAAATATGATCTGCTCCTTAAGAGCTTATCAAGATATTTCATTATTATTATGGAATTATTATAAACCTCTTGACAGGAGCGATTTATTCTCAAAAGGATTACAATAATTTCTGAATTGTTAATCATCTTCTTACTGGAAAGCAAACTTTAATCCACTTTAATTGTTTAGGATAATTTGAATATGGAAATAAGATTATTTCTCACTTACATCTTTCTAAAAATAAAAATGGAGAATAAATATAGTGCGAAGGGTTGCAGTATACACTACCGTTTATTGAAATTGTAGCATCATTTAGAACTAAAGGTGTTGCGTTGAAACTTATAAGGACATTGAATATCATACTAAAATTAAAAAAAGGATTAAAGTTTGGAATCTGTATGTTTGTGTTTGCCCCAGGACTGGTAATATCGTTTTCCATAAATCAGAAGCAGGAAAATAAGTTTACAAAGGAGAACTATAAATTATAAATCATAACTAACGCTAGCCATGAGCGGTACCGCGCATCGGCGTAGAATCAGTTCGGACCGAGAGGAACGGTAGTATTACTTCGTCTGCGGAGCAGTACGGACATTTTCGCTGCCGGTTATTTGCGCAATTGTTTATCTGTCCTAGAAAAATTATGATTTCGTCAGCAAAACGACCGCGGTCGGACAAACTTCGAAAATTTATTGCAGAAATTCCAGACTTAATATATGAAGGTGCTAAAATTAAATGTGTAATCTGTAAAATCCCGTTAATGTGTTGGTCCACAACATTGTCTACGACACGTAAATAGTGAAAAGCATGTCTCAAAAAGAAATTGCGCACGAGACAATGAGAAATTTATATTTAATTTATGCGTTACGTTTATCGCAAGTAATATACCGTTTAATTTACTAGACAAGGAACCATTTATCTGCTTTTGGAATAACTATTCGGAGTGCAAATTACCAAGTCGAACATCGTTACGAAGAATTGTGCCATCTGCGCGCGAACATATTGAACAAAAAATAAAATCGGAGTTGAAAGATCAAAAATTGTGGTTATGTGTCGACGAAACAACAGATCGGAAGAAACATTCTGTTCTTAATGTAATGGCACGCAAATTGGAACCTCATCAATCGGCACCTTCAATTCTATTAGTCTCCGAACGAATTCAACAGTGTACTGCCGAAGTAATTTGAAAGTTAGTGTTAAATACATTGGGCAAGTTTGAACTTTCAACAAACCAACTCTTGATGTTAGTGAGTGATGGTGCTGCAAACATGCTTTCTGTAGGCCGGTCTCTTAAAAAGCATTCTGCTAATTTGTTACACATTACGTGTAAAATTCATGCTCTCAATCTTGTGGCGGACAGTATCAGAAAATGTTATTCTGAGGTAGACGCTTTAATAGCGTATACCAAAGCAGTATTTGTCAAATCACCGAAACGTATTCGCGAATTTCACAGACTGTGCCCCCGTATACCAGAGCCACCAGAACCTTTTCTAACTCGTTGGGGAACATGGTTGCAGGCCGCGTTTTATTATCATAAATATTTTGACAATATTAAGAACGTGATTTTACAATTCGATACAAAGGAAGCTGCCGCTATCCAGAAAAGCCAGTCGAAATTTCAAGATAGTCAGGTTAAAATGGATTTAAAAATCATTCATGACAATTACTTCGGGCTAGCGGATGCAATAGAAAAATTACAAAATCCTGCGGTGCCGTTAGAAGAATCTCTACAAATAGTGCAACATGTTCACGCACAGCTATACGCGATTGAAGACGCAAAAAATGTTTCTGTTCTAGAAAAATTTGAAAGTGTTCTTGAGAAAAATTCTGATTTTGGCACATTAAGACACATTTGTGAAGATGCGTCAACAGAATCGTTAAATTATTTGAAAAATTATTTTACTTACGCAAATATTACGTCACTAGATGTAGAACGTTCGTTCTCTGCATATAAACGCATTTTTTCCTCATGCCGTACTAGTTTTGCCGAAATAATAGTTGAAACATATCTAATGTTGCAGATATTTAACAGACATTATTCACTTTGTGATTTCACGGAGGACTCTTAAAATGGTAAGTGTTTGAGCACGTGTTATTTAATTTTTATTTAAAAGATGAGCGAAATTATTTGCGGCAGCAAACATCTCTATTAGCAGAATAACTCTAGTGGAACGCGAGTCCTGGTCGACTCTACGCTACTGCGCGGTACCGCTCGTGGCCAGCTTTAATCATAACTCACAGACGGAAGCCAAATATATTAAGTCTACAAAGGCTTTGCAAATATGCAAGGTCAATAAAGAAGTACAAGGGAAATATTATAGACTTGGTTGAAAGTAGTGTTTTCATACGGGAAATAAGCCAATCATCACAGTAATACTGCAGTGCTAACATCGAGTCAAAGGGTAGCAGAAAGTACCCATCCACGATGAGCTTCTGGAGCACAGCGCAGTTAGGGACCAAGTATTACCTCTAGTGCCTACAGTCAATAACCATTACACGATACTGATTCACAGAGGGCCAGTTCCAGAAATGACAGGAGGTGAAACCTATAGATTTTTTGACATCGAAAACGAATTTGGTCGGAGAAATTGTGTAACGCGTTAGGTTTTGGAGTAACTTTATCGATCTTTTCTTTATATTTCCTAAAACGGCATCGTATAGGACTAGTCTTCAGCTTTAAAATTAATTTTCGAGTGCCTCTTTATGATCTTTTGTACCTGAGATATGCAGGTTTGAATATATAATAGTCTCAATAATGGTCACGAAGTAGTAGGTCGAAATTGGAATATCTCGAGGAATAAAAGTCGGATCGAAACAAACGAAATTGGATTTTACAGGGGACGAGTAGTGCTAATAATAAGAAATGAGCGAAAAAATTCTCCGTTTTTATAACATAACCTCAAATATCACAGGAAACCGCTTTCTGACACCTAAGGTTAGGATATCCCGAAATCCTGACGTGTTAGGTCAAAAATTCCAACGCGACTGAGTCTGACGAAAACTTAGGCCTGTGTATCGACACGATTGGTGGTAATAGTTCATTAAATACCTAGTACGCATGACCAGTATTATAAATTCAAAAAAAAATCGTACAGCTGCAATCAAAAATATATTTTAGAGGTGAAGACTAGCACTATACGATGCCATTTTCGGAAATATAAGAAAAGATCCGTTCCCTCACAATAAACTCATAAATTAGGCCAAAATGGCAATTTTTTGACCATTTAACCAAAAGTTTATCCAAAACCTGGCGTGCTAGACAATTTCCTGGGCCGAGTTCGTTTCAGCATGAAAAACTCTACAAGATAACTGACAAAACCCCAAATTTCGCAGGCCCGTATAATCTATCAGTTGTATTTGACGTCGATTATTCGCAATTGAATTAGAAGCAAGACAACCAATGTTGGGGATACAATCAATTCTTATACATCGACAAAGAAGATCGCAATTGGCAACAAAGGTTGTGCATATAAGTACAGCATAGAATCGCCTTTTCTGCTGAATCCTGCTGTTACAATTTCAAGGAGCAGCTATATATATTATCTTTGGTGCATTGTGACAGCCATCTATTTCCCTTAAAGCTGGTATCTTCTGAAAATGTTTATGAAACTTTGTACGTTAAGGGTTATATCATAATATGTGTAAGTATGGTATCTGTATGCTGGTGCCGTCGCTACTTTGTAGGACTGCATGACTGTAACTACTGGCACTAGGTGGCGCCAGGAGATATTTCAGTTGCTGTTTGATGATTAGTGGCATAAACTGAGATGTAAGAGCACTGAGGCCAAGAGCAAGAAGCTTTAATGCTTTTCTCTTCTCTTATTGTTTTTGCCGGTAGTGATTGCATCAATACCAGGAGCTACTATTCTATAGATAACCTGTACTTTAACCTTTTTAAGATCACGAGCAATGTGAATAAGTTACTGCATTATGTATGGATATGTCGTACTGTTTTAAACAAGGTAAGCGCAATTAATAATGTGCATATAAATAATATGCATTTCAAGAATTGTAAGTAAAAAGTGCTTTATTTTAAGAAAATGAAAATATTGATTTATGAATACCTAAACGCCTTCTGGAATCAAGAAAACTATTTACTATCCTTAAGAAAATATTGTTTTGTGTTATAACGGTCATACTTATACTAAGAATCGCTTTCTTCAAAATTTTTGTAAGATTTCCTTGAATCAAGTTAACAAATGTCTTAAACAAAGAAATACAATTATTTCAGTACAAGTATATACTTCTCTTAAACGGAGAAAGGAACGCTAAGAGAATGTTTCTTTCGATTTAAAACAGTTATTGTATTACGGATGATTGAAACAGTAATTGTGTTGAATTAAAGCGGACAGCTTTGATGCAAGTAAACGTTTCTCTGCGTGTACAATCCACTAGTTCTGCATTGCTTAAACAGCTTTCAGTCCTTAATATATTCACAATATCTCTTGTTCAGGAATAAAAGGTGAAGTACAGGAATTTCACATTACCCGTTAGTAAATTAACTTTCAATTTGCAAAATATTAACAAGTATACGTTCATAACTCACTACAAGTTCCTTATTATTGATAGGTGTCCGCTATACAAGGTTTTATACACAAATGCATCGACATTGCAAAATTTATGAACTTTGTTATACCATACTTTCATACGCTTGGTTTATAGGCGTGTAAATGAAATATAATACAGCAAAATACCTACTAATTATCAATAGGTGTCCATTATTCATAAATTAATGCTGTAATAATTGAGTTGGCGCTGGAATAGTATGAAGTATTGTGTAAATTATTTACTGCCTAGAATTTATCTTCTACAAACATTCTATGCTATACAGGGAAATCTATAGGATGTCTTATTAAGTTCGTAGCTAGTTGTAGGCAAAGAATTACTAACATATTAATAGTCTAAATTGAGTCGTTTTCTCATTATAGCGACTTTTGAAACTGAACTTCTCTCAATAATTAGTAGTGTGACAGAAACATTAAAACGATTATTAAATTTGATGTAATTTAATAATAATTATATCATAACAAAGCTACCTATTTAGCATCATTAGCGGTAGATTTAGACTAACGGTAACAAACCCAGTACTACCTAAAATGTATTGCTTACCTAAGATACACAAGCCCGGAAAGAGTATATGACCTTTTGCTTCGAACGTCAACTTACTTATTTCCCAAGTGGTTATCTTACAAATACAAATTGAACGAATTGACTGTACAGATTCCCGATTTGGCTATTAAAAACTCTTACGCGTTCATTGAAAAAACTAAAGACATTGAGCTTACTGACAAAGAAATTTTAGTCTCGTTTGATACAAAAACTTTGTTACAAAAACTTTTGTTAGATAACCAAATCGAAAGAGAAAGTTAGTTTAATTTCTTTGGCAAGACTTTGTATGAAATAAATTTTTGTCAAAATAAAAACACCTTTTATCAACAAACGGAAGGAACGGCAATGAGTAACAGCTTATTCCCGTTTATGTCCAACCTCTTTATAGGTCAATTTGAAACTGACAAGAATACTTTGGCTTATTTTCATCGGCTTTGAATCAGATGCATCAGATACATGCATCTTTGACACCAGCGAATGTTCAATAACTGGTTTCATAGAACTACTTAACTTAAAATTTTCCTCTATTAAATTTACCCATAAAGAAAAAGACAACAGGATTCCATTCCTCCGATATGTTTGTAGTAAGAAATAAAAGTAAGTTAGAAATAGACGTATATAAAAAAACCTACTAGTATGTAATAATAAATCTATCTTACAAGATTCTAATCACTCATGTGTAGAGCAACACAACTGCGCTGAAAGCCAGTGGCGGACGCATAAAAGTTTACACAAAATAAATTAAATGTGATACGTGCTCAAACACTTACCGTTTTAAGAGTCCTCCGTGAAATCACAAAGTGGATAATGTCTATTTAATATTTGTAACATTAGATATGTTTCCAAAGTTGTTTCGGCAAAGTGAGTGCGGCGTCAAGAAAAAGTGTTTTTGTATGCCGAAAACGAACGTTCTACATCTAGTGACGTTACATTTGCGTAAGTAAAATAATGTTTCATATAACTTAACGGTTCTGTTGACGCACCTTCACAAATTTGTCTTGATGTGCCAAAATCAGAGTCTTTATCTAAAACACTTTCAAACCTTTCTAAAACACAAACATTTCTTGCGTCTTCTATAGCGCATAGCTGTGCGTGAACATGTTGCACTATTTGCAAAGATTCCACTAACGACACCGAAGAATTTTGTAACTTTTCTATCGCATCCGCTAGTCCCACGTAATTGTTCTGAATAATTTCCAAATCTGTTTTAACTTGACTATCCTGAAATTTCAAGCGGCTTACCTTGACAGCCGCAGCTTCCTTTGGGTTGAATTCTAAAATCACGTTCTTTATATTCTCAAAATATTTAAGATAATAAAATGCAGCCTCTAACCATGTTCCCTAACGAGTGAGAATAGGTTGAGGTGGTTCAGGAATACCGGGGCATAGTCTATGAAATTCCCCCGATACGTTTTGGGGATTTTACAAACACAGCTTTTGTATGTGCTATTAGAGCGTCTACCTCAGGATAACATTTTCTGATACTATCTACTACGAGACTGAGAGTATGAATTTTACATGTAATATGCAAAAAGTTAGCACAATGTTTTTTAAGAGATCGACCTACAGCAAGCATGTTTGCGGCACCATCACACATAAACATCAACAGTTGATTTGTTGAAAGTTCAAACTTTTGCAATGCATTTAACACCAACATTAAAATTACTTCGGCAGTGCATTGTTATATTTGTCTGGAAGCTGGTAAAAATGAGGGTGCCGGTCGATGTGGTTCCATTGTGCGTACCATTACATTAACCACAGAATGTTTTTTACGATCTGTTGCTTCGTCCACACATAACCACAGTTTTTTATCATGCAACTCCGATTTAATTCTTTTCTCGACATGCTCACGAGCAGATAGCACAACTCTCTGTAATGTTCTCTCACTTGGTAACTTAAAGTCCGAACATTCATTCCAAAACGAGACGTATGCTTTCTTCCTTAGTAAATGAAATGGTAAATTACATGCAATAAAGGTAACACATAAATTAAATGTAAATTTGTCATAATCTCGTGTGGAATTTTTTTTGAAACATGCCCTACGCTATTTACGTGCCGTAGACAATCACTTTTCGACCAACACATTAAATCTATTTTACACAGCACACATTGAATTTTAGCGCCATCACACTTTAAATCAGGCATTTCTGCGATAAATTCTCCTATTGTGTCCAGCTTTGGTCGTTTTCGCGACGTAGGAAACATTTTCAAAACAAACGTAGAACTGCGATATAGTATACGACAGCGTAGATGCATACACAACAGATCGGCTTTCGAGTCGCAGTTATACTGACGCTTATACCGAATTGTCCCGGTCGTGTTTATTTTGTGTAAACTTTTATGCGTCAGCCACTGGCTTTCAGCGCAGTTTGCGTTGCTCTACTCATGTGAACACAAACTTTCGGTTATTAGCTTTTTGGTATATCGTTTACTCAATTTTTTCTTAACTAAAAATAGGTATCAAAATGAACTAAAAAAAAATCATCAAAATTGCTAACATTGACGGATTCTTTGAAGATGTAGTCTATAACACTATTAGGGAACATAAGAATAGATTAAGAGTTAGAAATATAAGCACACTTGAACGTATTGACGACAGTAAAAAAAATATCCCTTTCATCCAAGTTGCACGAAAAATGTATTGAAATTAGAATTATTGAAAAATAAATATTGTTATATTTTACCAAGCTTATTTTTTCTATATCAGGCCGAGAATTTATGGCGCCTACCTTGTAGGTAAATGCCTATTTCAAGATTTAACGTAGACGCTGTTAAAGTATTCCTCAAAAGCATTCTCTAATTAATAGGTGCGGTAAACTGTATTTCATACGCCCAGGGATTCTAGTATGTCCTCGTTTATTTTGAACAAATGACAGAAGTTTTTGGGCGTGCATTTGAACATCTCCTAAAATAACTTTTTTTCGGTTTAGCACTTTATTGTTTTATTGTACTTCATGTATATATACAGTTCATTAGTATTTACTAACATGTTTACAACGTTTGGTTTTGTTGTATGAACAAGTTTTCTGTTGTGTAGAGTATTATAAACTACAATTATGCATGTTTTCAGTTTGAGTCATTGGTCATCTAGATTATTTGCCAGGGCATGCTTAATTAATTTTTAATTTTAGGCCAATAATAAACTCGTTTGTTGTATAATAATAAACTTCGAAAAGATAAATTGTTTTCACTATCGTATACTAATTTTACGTCATTAAATGTCATTGTATTCATTAATTGTTCCAATGACCTACTTGTTTCTGCCATGGCGCACTGATAAAATAAATATTAACAGTAGTTCAGTTTCAAATATCGCTGTAACGGAGATATGGCTGATTTTAGACTGGTAATATGTTAGCAATTTCATGTCTAGAATTTTCTCAAAAACTCAGAACTAAAATAATATACAGGCTGTTCCATTAAAAAATACCTTTTTAAATACGTCAGACCAACCTCAAGCAATATTACGCGTATTACGTTGAAAATTCGGAAATAATGCGTGTGTATTAGGTTTCAAAAATCACATCTGTCTAATGCGTACTTCTGCAGAAATAAAGGTTTCTGTAAATATCGACTTTTTCGAAGAAACCTGGATAACTCTGAAACGCCTACTTTTAGACAATGGTACCTTATTATATCTTGCCTCAGAATTTGACAAGGATTTCAAAGATATAATACGGCCATGAGCCATTTAAAAAAATTGTAAAATATGTCCGCAAACGGATCTTATAAGAAGGAAAAAACTGTTTGGAAAAATTCCTGTTCACAACAAATGTAGTTAACAATATGGATTTTTAAAAGAAATACTTTAACTCCTTGTTCATTACTAGAGCCCGGTAACAGGGTGCCCTGCCATAGCCGTACCTGCCTAGTATATAAAAACAATAGTAAGAAAATAGAAAAAAAATAACAGAACTAATACATAATTATAATATGTGAAAAGTAGTGAAACACTCACCCTTTTAAGCAGCCTTGGCTACGGAACAGTAAAACTGGAAGCACCATTATCAGTATTAACATCATATGGATAAGAGTGGCAAAAAGTTGACACCATTAGATGTGTTTCCACAGTTCTCTCGGTGAGCGATGTTCGCCGTGGTGAGAAAATGAGTTTATATTTTGAAAAAGAGCGTTCAACATCTACCGATCTTATACATGCATGATTAAAATACTCCTTGTACTTAATCAGTGGATTATTCGATACACCATCACAAATTTGCTTTAGTGTGCTAAAATCGGAATCATTCTATAGCACACTCTCGAACTTTTCTAAAACGCGATTATATTTTGAGTCGTGTATAGTCAGTAGCTGTGTATGCACTCCGTCCATAATTTGCAGAGACTCCAATAATGATAACGATCTATTTTGAAATTGGTCTATTGCGTCAGCTAATCCTTTATAGTAGTTACGAATATTTTTTAAATCTGCTTCAACGGAAATATCTTGAAATTTCGACTGGCTCCCCTTAATAGCTGTAGCTTCGGCAGGATTGAATTGTGCAACAACAGCTTTTACTATTTTGAAATGTTCCGCATAATAAAAAGCTGCCTGCAACCATGTTCCCCAACGTGTAAGAATTGACTCCGGTGGTTGACGAATTGCAGGACACTCTGTGTGAAATGATCGTAGGCGTTTGGGAAATTTCAAAAATACTTTTTTTGTGTTTGCTATTAATGCATCTACCTCGGAAGAGCATTGTCGAATGGTTTCTGCCACAAGATGTAAAACATGCACTTTACACGTAACATGTAAACACTTGGAACCATGTTCAAGAAGAGAACGGCCTACCGAACGCATTATCGCTGCGCCATCGCTCATAAACATCAACACTTTATCTTTTGAAATTTGAAATTTTTCCAAGGTACTAAGTACAACCTTCGTAATTACTGCAGCAGTACACTCTTGTAGTCTTCGGCTAGCTAGTAACAGTGTTAATGTAGGTTTACTAGGGTCTAGTATGCGTACCATAATATTTACAATTGAATTTTTTTTACAGTCTGTTGTCTCGTCAACACATAACCAAAGAAACTGTTTTTTCAATATGCGTTTCATTTTCTTTTCCAGGTCATCGCGTACAAATGCAACATGCTTACGTGCCGTTTTCTCCGTTGGCAACCGCAACTCGGGATTGTATTTGTCCCAAAAGTCCTTAAACGGTTGTTTATCGAGTAAGCCTAGTGGCAAATTACAGTTTATCAACATAAGAATTACATTAAAAAAATGCACTTCTCGGTGGCATATCCAATTTTCGTTTTCTATGCTGTGCGAAATTTACGTGCCTTATACAGCTCCACTTTTTATTTGACATCAAATGCATTTTGCACACTTTACAAACTATCTTACTCCCGTTGTAAAACAAATCGGGAAAGTCAGAAATAAACTTATTTACTATGTCTTGAAAGGGTCGTTTTTCAGCCTTCGACATGTTCACTAAAAACTACAACTAATAACTACGTCTGTATCAATAAAATCAGAACGCACTACACTAAATAATAACTACAATTAATAACTACGTCTATATCAATAAAATCAACACGCCCTATGCACTATCCAATGCTAAACTGAACTGAGTGATGATGATTTGTCGTGTCGTATCATAATCGACCAACCCTCCCCGCCCACCTAAACACAGTCACATCGCCGCTGCGATTGCTCTCCAGTTACCGGGCTCTATTTATCACTTAAGCATCTAACTACAGCCATTATGCAAATATGCGATTAGTTACCCTGTACTAAAACGATTTACTAAAATATTTTGCAATAAGCAATAAACTTTAAATGGGCACTTAAAAACTCTCGAACAATGTCCGTTTATTTACAATTTGACCTTAATTTTTTTATATATACCTTTCGTATATGGAAGCCGATTAATGAAAATACCTTCGGAGAAAAAAGATACGCACACAATCATTTTTTAATGTATTGCAGTTCGAGTCCTATAATTTTCACATCTTATCTTTGTCTTTTCGTCTCTGTTATATTCAAGCCTTCGTCCTTCTTTGTCAATCATACCGCATCAGAAATTAACTCTTTATTATGTTATTATAATACTTTCACATCACCAGCAACAATAATAAGCAGACTGCTCCCGTTACGTTTCTCAACTGTTAATTGTGTGGTCCACTTCCACGTAACAAGACCATCGCTTAAAAGAAAAAAGCGATAAAGACACCGCTGACGTTAAATAGTAATTACGTATCACTCATTATCATATTATAATTCATAAACTTATGTAAAGCGTCAATCGAGAGATCTTTAGATTACAACTTTTAATAGCAGAGTAATTGATGGCATTTCAATATCGTATACAGCTTGAATTTTCTAGGATCGATGAAACTCTAACTTGAAGGAAGTTATTCAACACCAAAGTTATTCACATATAGATTATTCTATGTAATTGAAGTTTTTGAGCGCGGGAAAATGAACGGTTGAATAGTTTTTTTACAATCTATGTACGCGCAGAGAAATGGTTTCTTGCATCAAGAAAATAGATTTTCTTGCAGAAATCAATCTCTATTCAAGACAATATTTTTATGTCAAGACTATAAAAAATGTATAATTTAAGAAAATAACTTTCTTGAAATTTTGTTTGGTTTAAATAAATATTTTCTTAGGGTTAGGAAATCAAGAAAATCCAAGACAGAAAAATGTTCCTTCCAAGCAAATTATTTAGTTTTAAGTTAAGAAAATATTCATATTAAAGGTAGGAATATTTTTTCATTCCTACCTTTAATATGAATATTTTTTTGCCCAGATCTCACAAAGTTCTATTGAAAAATTAGTCGACCGGTTTTGTATTCAAAAAACACTTCAGGCCAGCTACAAAGATATCCAATAAAAGAAAAATTGCAATAATAGAAAAGAAAACCTAAAATTAACAATCAAAATTAGGAGAAAGTGAAAGGGCTAATAAACATTTTTTTTTATAGGTCATAGTATAACTAAATTATTTCTTTAATAATGTAATTAGATATGGATTATGTTCATGAAATTTAATAATCAATGAGTTAATATTTAATAATAAAAAGAAAAAATATTTTATTAACCGGCACCTTTTGAAAATGTTTATGGAACGTTGTACGTTAAAGGTTATATCATTGTATCCGTAAATATAGCATCTGCATTCGGGTTTCTGCTATCCAGGACGGCATGACTACATCTCTTGGCAGCAGGTGGCGCCAGGAAATATTTCAGTGCCATTTTTGAAGAATAGTGGCGCAAAGTGAGGAATGCACAAGAATGTTGACAAAAGCAAAAAGTGTTAATGCTTTTCTCTTCCCACATTGCTTTTGCCGGGCGTGATTCCATCAATACCATGGGCTACTTATTAGCATTATCTTCGTTATTGTTTCTAGGCGCTCTTTTCATGTGTACTTCTACATTAACTTCACTTTTGTTTAATTATTCTGTGGATAACCTCTACCTTAGCCTTTTTCAAATCACAAACAATGAGAATAATTTACTGCATCATGTATAGATATGTCGTACTCTTTTAAACAATGTAAGTGCATTTAATTATGTGGATATAAACAGTATGCATTTCAAGAATTCTAAGTGAATAAATGCTTTTTAAGAAGATGAAGCTATTGATTTATGAACAACACCTAAACGCTTTCTTGAATTAAGAGAACTATTTATTGTCCTTAAGAAAATATTGTTTTGTGTTATAACGGTCATTTACTTATATTAAGAGTCGCTTTCTTCAAAGTTTTTGCAAGATTTTCTTGAATCAAGTTAACAAATGTCGTATCGAGACGGTCACATTAAGATGTGTTCTTTGAGAAATGAAAATTAATATGTTTGAGGGTTTTTCTGAAAATATAAGGATGTGCAGGATAGCCTGTTTTAATCGCAAGGTTAATATCTCAATAACAATTAACACTATGGACGTGAAGAAAATGGCGAGAAGAAGAGTTACTTAGCCATTTCACTGACATCATCGTTCGCTGGTGTTATATATAACTAATAAAATTCCGGCGGCAGAGAGAGGGGAACCCTAGGCTATAAAAGGGGCTGAAGAAACTGAGAAAGAGGTTAGATCTTCACCAACCTTGTCCGAAGTCGATCGAGTGGACGCCGGCCGAACGGCACTCCAAACGGCGTCGGCGCTACCTTCGATGTCTGAAGTGCACATAATTATCGATCTATTGCAATCTATTCAGACAATCAAGTAGTGATAAAAGCACTGGACTCTACACAGATGAAGTCGAAACTAGTGTGGGGCTGCATAAATGCGCTCAGTAGGTGCCCCTGGTCTGGATAGCAGGACACGGAGGTCATCGAGGAAATAAATTAGCCCGAGTGGGCTCGCCAACTGCTGACATTAACCCAAAACACTTTGTAGGCAGAGCATATACGGTAGTTAAAATAATTACTAAACAATGCGAAGTTAAGAAATCTCTAGATTGGTGGAAGAGCATACTAAGTCAGAGACAGGCCAAACAGTTTCTGATTGGATACAGGCCTAAATTTACAGCAGACCTACAAAGCAAGGACAGAAAGTCCGTTAGAGCAATAATAAGCCTGCTAACAGGACAGAAACAACCTAGGCCTGACAGAGGAAACGGCATGTAGATGCCGTCAGGCGGAAGAAAGGATTGCCGTCCATGTACTACGCGACTGTACAGCACTGGCAGAAATACGGCTCCCAGAAATGGGCTCGGAATATTCAAAAGCCGAAGCATACGTAGAGGGATCACTCACAAGGCTGCTTGGTCTGGTGAAAGAGAGGAACCACAATAGATCTCAAAAGGTCGCAATAGTCAGTGGAATAGGTCATGAACCACCTCGACTACTAACCTAATCTATATACTTTCATCCAGTTTTAGTTTTGAGATAAACGTTCATATTTAGATTACTGGCTCTCTCCTACTCATACCCTCTAGCTTAGTGAAATAAAAAATAAACCAATCATTTAGATCTGAGAGAAAAGTTGGTTTCTTAATTTCAGTATTGACTGCTTCTCCATTGGCTTTAAACATAAACATACCTTACCACTACCATAGATGAAACGCGTAAAAAAGTAATTAAGCATAAAAAACATTTGTATAATCCGATAAACAATTTGACCATTGCGTGAAAGGCGCGGGCAAATTTTATGGCTAAAGTGAAGCTGTTCCTTCTTCAGTACATCCAATCTCAGCGCGCAGCAAATTTTAAAATCAATTTTAGTTGTTAGCTTTAAGAATTAGTTGGGATTTTTCCTGTGATTTTGGATTACCCTGCAAATTAGTTTTTTTATATTCATATTGGAAACTCTTGATTATCTAGAGTGTTTGACATTTCAAATATTTAGTTCGACGTTACTTTTCCAAATTTATATAACAGTATTACAGCAAAACAGTAGATTAGTAAAACTTCAGCTGCGTACACCGCAACATCGTTGCTTTGTTGATTTACAGCAACTGATTAACAATAAGTTCCATTCTAAACGTTTTATAGCATTCTATACGTAACACAACTATATCAATAACAATATATTGTTTATAACTTCAGCCTTTTACATCATATTAATCAGCGAAGCATTATTTTGGTTAAATTTGACATGTGAAATATGGCGAACCATTAACACATTTAATTGCGCCTTTGTCTGAATTTCCTAACATGGCGACGTAATTTGAGCAAATGAAATCGACAGCTGCGAAAACGATTTATTTTGAGAATCGGTTACAATTTATACGGTCGAATCGGTCGACGAGTTAAGCTAACCAGCGCGGCCAAGTAAGTGGTCTATTACTCATCGGCATAATTGATGCAAACAATACTATCAGTTGACGGCCTAACTGTGTCTTGAGTTTTTCATATACCAGTCTCGTACAAGGAGAGATCTGAAATATGCCAAGTCACTTTCAATACATTGGGGAACAGTATAATTTTTTTCATTAGGTCTTGCCCAAATACCTATTATGATTATATTGTCTATATGATTGTTCATGTAGCTTATATAGCAACTATAAAGTGCTGCCTTTGAGAACCTTCGATTTTGTGCCAGTCTACATAAATGATCAACAAATCATAGTGTAGCATCTTATTTTTGTTGCTTTTATACTTCCAATTATCAATTAGAGTACTTGTCGAGAGTTAGTGTAGATTCCCAATCAAATCACAACTGAAGATGTATTACCGAAAACAATATTCAGGATTTTCTTTTTACACTAACAATCAGCGGAGCAATTTTAATTAATTAGAGATAGTTCGTTGCCGACAAGTGTTTCCTTCCAACGTTCAAAGTTCACTGAGGCTTTAAATTATGATTTGACACTGATTTTAGTAGTAAACTCACACATATGTAGATTAAACATTTTGGTCATTGTCTGAATATATGGTGTCAGAGATTGATATGTTACTTCTATGGGGTTCTCATGGGAAAACTAAATTACAGAGGCAAATAGTGTCTGAAGATTTTTAGCCCTTTTTTCGTTCGCAAAAACTTGCACTATCCTATTCCAGTTGTAGTTGAAATTCAGTAGTTAGTGCATAATTTAACGCATTTAACGAATCAGATCATTTCAGTTCGTGTTTTCGTAAGACTGCACCAAAGATTATGTGATGCCTGTTAATTTGGGAAACAGTCCCATGATTCCGGAAGATCAAGGTCAGGGTCCACATACTGAGGCAGAAGAGACAATTTTAGCACAGGTACTGCGGAATCCGGAGACAAGTTTGCAAAGAATATCGGCCAAGGTAGGAATCAGTGCTTCTTTTGTTTGAAGACTCCTCCACGAGCAGCAGCTTTACCTTTACCATATACAACAAGTACAAGCACTAAATCCACGAGATCATCAAACGCGTTTGGCCTTTCGCCGCTAGTTTTTTACGCAATGATGTTGAGGAGCCTAATTTTGCTGCCAATATTCTTTTTACTGATGAGGCCTGGATCACACGAAATGGAGCTTTTAATTTCCACAATACGCTCGTGTACGCCGACGAAAATCCCCTTGTCATTATGCAATCCAGATATCAGATACGTTTTTGATTGAACATTTGAATGGGCATTTTGGACGACAGGTTACTTGGTCCCTTTGTTTTACCAAGCCAATTAACAGGCACTATGGCACAATGGGCGATCTTATGGTGGCAACAAATGTGGTTTCAGCACGATGGTGCT
Organism: Dynastes maya; assembly: GCA_029619315.2. Classification (NCBI taxonomy): domain Eukaryota; kingdom Metazoa; phylum Arthropoda; class Insecta; order Coleoptera; family Scarabaeidae; genus Dynastes; species Dynastes maya. The sequence continues at coordinate 58,047,193 of JAROYE020000002.1, forward strand.
CGGTTACCGTTACTTACACGGATCATTTGGTCAGAAATAAGGGGCGAACCTGTATCATGGCTTGCAAGATCGCCTGATTTCTTTTGTTGGGCATATCTAGAAGCTTTTGTGTACGCTATGCCTGTAAATAACCTCGAGGGGCTGCAACAAAGTAGATCAAAGGATACGACCAAATCCAAGCCAACGCAGAGATTTTCGACAGAGTTTGAAACTTCGAAGGTATTTGCGGCAGAGGTGTTGTGGCGGCTATGAAGTAAAGAAAAGGCACCACTTTAAACATCTACATATTTGAGTGTTTGCATTTGTTGTTTGTCCATAAACTATATTGTTCATTTGTTCGTTTGTATACAATAAAAAAGTTATGTAAACGAAAATGTCTCGTATTTCCCAAACGGTTCATTTGTGGACCCATGCTCTTTAAAACTTTTCTACATATTTTGGGGCGTACAATCCCCCTCTGGGTGCGTGACACATTTTTAAAACTCTGCATTTCTTCTCTTCTGTGCAATGCTTACTAATTCTACAGTTTATATTACAATGTATTAATTAAATTTATTTCTTCGTCCCTTAAATTTACACAATTGTTCTTATGACTGTTGGAATTAGACTGAAATAAAATTTAGGAAAGTGTACTTGGAGATGTGTAGATACCGTAAACTTAAATGCACAAATGTGTAAAGCATCAGAATGTACCATACGTTGGTTCACACCTATCCTTTGTTTACCACTGTATGTTAAGAATTAATCATTCTGTATTGATATTTCACGGAAATATTCTAGATGTGTGTATAAATAATTTAAACTAATGATGAAATCATATTCGCAGATAAAATAAAACCCAGATCATTAACGAACGTCTGTTAGAAAAACCTGAATACAACAAAACCTGTCCTCTTTAGTATGAACTAGAAAAATAACGAAGTAAAAAAGTCGGAATTTTTAATTGCATTAAAATATAAAAAAATATATAAACTCTCGAACTGCGCACGAATCGAGACCGGTAACATCCTGACGTCTCTACACAACATAGGGATAAATTCATAAATTGAATTCTCTCGGGTCAATTGGAAAAAGCGTGCGTCATCTTTTCAGTGCTGCACAAGCACAATATCCGCCGAGATAATCAGATCAGTGCTTCGACAATTTGCTTCAATTTTATATGATATCTTCGCTTACGAGTTCGTGGTCTGCATTTTCGCCTCTCTTTTTCATTTATTTCTTAACCGGTCTCCTCTAGCGCCTCTCCCTATGTTACGTTCTCTTTTTCTGTCTCTCTCTTTTTGCCTTGCCGATTTTTCCACTACCTACTATCATCATCACAACGATCTCGGATTTTCCACTCTCTTCTAACCGTCCGACGTGGTCCAGTTGGATACGGTTTATAATGCATCTAACTTATTCATTGCACAATCGCTTAAATAATTAATGAAGTGTAGGGTCGGACAGGCAAGTGAACAGGCATCAAGCGAACTTTTAAAAAGCAACCCCACTTTATCGACCACTCCCCGCAAATAGGTTGTTTTTTGTTTGATAACTCTGTTTGATGGGTTTTTTACGGAGGTAGTAGGATATAAATACGAAATTACATTTCGTGTGTGTTACCTACCTACGATGAACGTCATATTTCTTTTATTTTAGATGATTCAGAGTTAAATAAACTCTTCAATCGATAACAGTCTTCTAAATTACTTATTAGAAATTGCAGCAAGAAGACAGTAATTGGCAAAATTATATCTTTGTCACATGTTCCTTATTACTCGCACTTACAATTTGATTCATAGATGGCACTTCACCTTGCATTTTCTGTAAACTATTATTTTGTTTCATTATATTAATTAATTCTTCTTGTTCTGCAGTTTTTTTTTTTTGAGGTGAAAAACTAGTTTTTTTAAGACATTATTTTCGTTTAGCACTGAACTAGGAGTTAAGAAAAGCAACTGGAAGGGATTTACAACAAATGGACTGAGAATATCAACTAAAAATGGAAGAAAGAAGATTTTACAAAAGAGTTTTAAAGAAAAACACTAAAACACAACACACATACCAAAAATTGTTCAAGATGACAGCAAGTGTAGACGTGCTGTGTGCGGAGCTACTAAAATCAAAGAAGCAAGAACCTGTTGATATAATTATTTATAAAAGAACACCTACAAGTGCTGTAATTGGGACGGCTACTTATGATTTTATGACAAAAAAAATGCAAATGCGAATTAATAAGTGAAAAAACAAATGAAAATGTAACATTAGCGTGTGATAGTGAGCAAAAACTGGCTAGCAGTTGTAGTGACACAAGTTCTAAGTTTTGCTTCTTATTTTTCTCGAAGTGCCTTTTGACTACTTTTAACTGTTTGTAAATAAACATGCCACTTTCAATATTGTTTAAAATTGAATTTCTAGATAATTTTCACCGTAAACGTCTGTTGTCAATTTTTTTTTTCAATATCTGTCCATTTGTTTATCCCGTTGTCACAGGAATGCCAATCCAACGACTTGGTACTTTTATGGTTGGTCTAATGATGATCGTATGCGATGGTACGGATGGCACTGAATTTTGACTACTAGATTCCATGCGAATACTGTTGTATACGAAGCTTGTGTTTTTTACAAAAAAAAATTCTAAAGATTTAAAATTAACTTGTGGCTTTGATTATCCCCTATAATGTAATGATAATGGTGTCTGTTTTCTTTTTTAAACCAAGAATTAATAATATAAATTATTAAAACAGAAGGCACAGCTGAGATAGTGGGGACACCTAAGCAGACTACACAAAGATAGACAAGTCAGAAAAATGTGGGAAGCAAATGAAACCTGGTCAGAGACGAAGAGAAAGTCTGAGAAAAGAATGGAATGGTGAAATAGAAGAAATATTAAGGAAAAAGAAGACCACTTGGAAAAAAGCTGAAGCACTATGCACTATCCAAAAACAGAAATAGTTGGAGGATTTTAATGAAAAATGAAAAAGGAAGAAAACCTACCTCAACACACAACAGTGGATGAGGATCCGATTATATCCGATTATTAAAATGCCAGAATTCGAATAATAGCTAAAAATAATTCGAATTCTGCAAATATTGAATGAAATTTTAAAAAAATGTTGAAAAAACTAAAATAAGATTGATAAATTTAGGTGTACCTCAATAACCCACACTAATATATACGAGGGTAGATCGACAAGTTTCCGGAGTCGCTAGGGGTTGCTATTTTCCAAATCCTTTATGTCGTTCTGTTGGCAATTGACTGCAAATGTCAAATCGATCTGTCAAATAGTCTGGTTTTGGCAAGCATTGAAGTCGAGTACCTTTCTGTGTTTTCAATTATGGATAAAGACGAAGTTCGAGCAGTCATCAAATTTTTCTATTTGTAAAGTCGCAACAGAAATCAAATCAAGGTTAGATACCGTTCTTAGGGATTCATCACCTTCATTTTCCACCGTGAGTTTTTGGGACATCCGCAAACGGATACCTCGCCAGAAATTGTGGATAAAATCCATGACATGGTTTTGGCAAATCACCGAATACAAGTGCGTGAAATTGAGGAAGCCGTGGGTCTCTTATGAACGAGTAGTTCATATTTTACATAATGGATTGGGTTTAAAAAAGCTTTCTGCAAGATGGGTTTCCGCATTTGCTCAATTCGGAGCAAAAACGCATTCGAGCTCGAACCTCAGCCGATTGTTTGGAAGCGTCTACGAGGAATCCAACAGAGATGATTCGTGACCATGAATGAGACCTGGATTCGTCACTACCACCTGGATTCATAACTACCACCTAGATTTATCATTACACATCACAAAAATGCAATTAAAGCAGTGGATTGAACGCGGTGAATCGGTTCCGAAAAAGGCAAAGACCATTCACTCGGCTGGAAAAGTGATGGCATCAGTTTTTTGGGACGCAAAAGGAATTTTGCTAATTGATTATCTTGAAAAAGGAAAAACTGTTACTGGCCAATATTACACAACACTTTTGGACAAACTGAAAGCAGCAATTCAGGAAAAACGCCCGGAAATGGTCAAGAAAAAAGAATTGTTTCACCATGACAAGGCGCTTGCTCGTTCAAGTGCAACCGCTCCGCAAAAATTGACAGAATTGAAATTTGAAATCTTTCCGCATCCGCCGTATTCGCCTAATTTAGCCCCGTCGAACTTCCACCACTGTTCCCGAAATTCAAAACATTTCTGTGTGGAGAGAGATTTTAGTCGAATGAAGAACTGATAGAAGCTGTAAACGATTATTTTGGTAACCTCGAAGAAAGTCACTTCCGGGAGGGAACCGAGAAGCTAGAGAAACGTTGGACCAAGTGTGCTGAACTTCAAGGGGATTATATTGAAAAATAAGATGTAACTTGAATCCGATTTATTTTGCTTCCATCGTCATTCAACTTAGCTTCCAAGAAGCAAACAAACGTGGTGTGTGCAATCGGAGAGTATTCGATGTGTAGGGCACGTGGAGATTTTCAGAAGCCGAAGGAGTTAATCAGAGCAAAATTCACCGCAGATTTCAGGGCGTTTATGGTCTGAATGTTTTAAGCCGAAAAGAAGTCAGCGTTTGGTGCCAGAAATCCAAAGATGGATGAACGAAGCTGCATCATGAATCGCAGAAGAAGAGAACTAAAATCTCGCACTCGGTTATCATCCAGCGTAATTATTAACATAACATTTGATTAGAGCAGATTGTCGCATTGAAGTTCGTGAAATTTCTAGCATTCTTAAGGGTTGTGCTTATGAGATCATATGCGACCTAAGCCTCGGCAAAGTTTCGGTTCGCTACCGTGTTCTGGGATAGTGAAGGGCTACTGTTGTGTGAATTCCTTGAACCGCGCACAACCACTAACAGTGCGAAACTTTCGAGAAATTCATACTGCCATTAGAAGAAAAGGCGGGGACGAATACGCGAAGGAATTCAACGTTTGCACGATGGCGCAGGACCCTAACGTTAATCCAAGGAACAGCGAAACTGGAAGGTTCTGCAATATCTTCCGTGCAGTCGAGACTTAACCTCACGGATTTTCATTTGTTCGTACCAATAAGGAAACTTTTGGCGGGGAAACGCTTTACGGACCAGGAGGAACTGCAAGAAACTGCACCGTTGTGGATTACTTCAAGCAACTTGATAAGCTGCAGTACCATGAAGAGGCGTTCAAACGAGTATCACGCTGGGATGAATGCCTTAACATTTACGCAGATTACGTCGAGAAATAAACATAAGTATATGTTTTTTTGTGGAATGTATTAAATATTTTATTTAGTTATAAATATTGGTGTAGTTTCGGCTTGTACCTTTAGTATCGGACATCCCTTGTAGATCTTACTATACAAAAGACACAATTAATAATGAGAGATATAGCTTAACAAAGGAAAAATTTTACAGTATATTACTAATTCAAATATTATTTTGTGGATTTTCTCAATGCATACCGTATCTTTCATATTTACACTAAAAATCGCTAAAATCATTTTGGTTAATTCATTTGCTCACCTCTATTTTACATTTTAAGGTAACCTTGTAACGCTTCCGAATTCTATCCAGAAGGTTTTATGTTACAATTGCTATTGACAAATCATTTCGTCGGGCATCACATACTTCTTGGTTCTTGTTTTCGAAATAACCGAATTAGATCATATTACACTAATTTAATATCTAATATTGCACTGAATTCATTTTTAAATGCCAAGGCAAAAAGTTCCAAGGATCAAAATTGCTTTCAAAGTAATCTGGATAATATACTTGTATCTCATTGTTTCGCGTGAAGGAATCATATTCTTCATTCAATTCACACACGTTTTTTAATTTTACTATTTTGTATTGTACCAAATCGATATTTAATTATAACCATACAATTCATTTCGTAACTGTAATAAAATTGAAAGAAGGAGCATAACCACATTGTATCCAGATATATGATAATGTTTTATCACAACAATCATCTATTTAGCTCGGTAACAATCAATATAGTAAGCATAAGAGTAGGAATTAATTAGATGCGAAAATATCTGCGCTAATTTACTTCTAACAAATGCAAGTGAGCAAAATGTCAAGGCTATGCACACAAATATATTTATAATAGGGACCATTTCCAGAACCAAACCATACGCAAAAAAAGTTTAATGACTTATCAATAGTCTGGGCAATCAATGGTAACAGTTAGTGTAGTAGATATATGGTGCAGAGTCGGCGATTATTTATTTCACGCGTTCACAGCGTCAGCAACAATTCGATGCTGTATGCGAGTAGTTCTGTGTATATGTAGGCTGTCGTAACTTATTTCGTAATTGTACGCTTATGTTTGCTTTAAAAATGTCGCAGTTAGGTATGTCGCGAAAACGACCAATGGCAGACACAGTTAAAAACTTTATAGTGGACATGCCTAGTCTAGTTTGTAAAATCCCTTTAATGTGTTGGTCCACAAGCCATTGTCAACGTCACATCGAAAGCAAACAGCATTTTTCTGCAAAAACTGGCATACGAGACCAAGAAAAACTTATATTTGATTTATGTGTTACTCTTATTTTACGTAATCTATCGTTTCGTTTACTAGACAAAGAAGCATTTGTCTCCTTCTGGAATAAATATGGGGACTGTAAATTACCTAGTCGGACATCGATACGAAATGTAGTGCCATTTGATCGTGAACATATAGAAAAAAGAATGAAAACGGAATTGAGAGATAAAAAACTGTGGTTGTGTGTGGACGAAACAACAGATCCTCAAAAACATTCTGTGGTTAATGTAATGGTACGTACAATGGAACCACATCGACCGTCATCCTCCTTCTTACTTGCTTCCAAAAGAATTTTAAATTGTATTGCCGATGAGATTTCAAAAGTGGTGTTGAACTCATTGAACAAATTTGAAGTTTCAACTAAGCAACTTTTAATGTTTATAAGTGATGGTGCCGCAAACATGTGTTCTTTGGCCCGATCTCTTAAAGAACATAGTGGTAACTTCTTACATGTAACGTGTAAAATCCATACTCTAAATCTTGCTGCACAAACGATTTCTACATGTTTTCCACAAGTAAATACATTGATTTCTAGTACAAAGGCAGTGTTGCTAAAGTCCCCGAAACGTACCCGACTATTTCACAAACTGTGTCCTGATTTACCTGAACCACCACAGCCGATTGCTACACGTGGGGCAACATGGTTGCAGGCTGCGTTTTACTGTAACAAATATTTTGATCAAGTAAAGAAGGTAGTTTTGAAATTCAATCCGACAGAAGCTGCAGCAATCAAGAAAAGCCAGGAAATATTTCAAGATAGTCAGGTTAAAAGAGATTTACAAACTATTCACCACAATTACTTCGGACTAGCGGAGGGAATAGAAAAATTACAAAATATTTCGATGTTGTTAGTGGATTCTGTTCAAATTGTGAATGATGTTCACGCACAGTTATGCGATGTAGAAGGCGAAACAAATTGGTGTGTAATACGAAAATTTGAAAGTGTTTTAGAGAAAGACTCCGATTTTCTTATATTAAGACAAATTTGTGAAGGTGCGTGTGAAGATGCATTAAGTTGTTTCAAAGATTATTTTAAATATGCAAATATAATATCGCTAGATGTCGAACGGTCGTTTTCGGCATTAAAAACCATTTATTCCGCACGTCGTACTCACTTGACTGAAAGAGCTGTGGAAACATATCTAATGATTCAAATATTCAACAGACGTTACCCAGTTTGTGATTTCACGAAAGACTTTTAAAACGGTAATTGTTTCAGCACGTTTTATAATTTATTTCTTACCTTCTATCTTATGTGTAAACTTTTAAGCGCTCGCCACGCCTCTGGCTGTTACCGCATATTTGCCCAGGTTAGCACCTAATAAGCAAATACGTCACTGCCCTTAATGCTAGATAATTAGAAAGTCATTTCATTAATCGTAGAATCTAATACAATAGAAAATATAACTTGTCACCGTTCCTGATGAGCAAAGGATAATTTGCCTCTTGAAGGATGTTACATTACTCAGTTTCTCATGCTACTTAGACACGAAATCGAACATAAATACATTTTCCCAATTTTCCTTCCATTTATTTAATCGCGTATGGTCGGAGAACAAAATGGTTGTTATCATTAATTGGGACTAGGTTGCTTCGTAAGTGCCGCAAATGATGTACAGTCATTAGCCAGCGTTGTTTTAATTGAAACTTAAACATAAGAATTCTCCGTCTATTATTTTACAGTAGCGATTTCTTTACATGTAACGTGCTCTTGATAGACAACTATCGCTCATAAGTACCTGTATCTATACTCTTATATGCTTTCCATTCAGTTATATAATTTGCAATTTCCTTAACAGAGACTTAAAGAATGTATAGCTGAACAATTATTAATGAAGTAGTAATTTGGCTTTTAAGATACTTCTTTGGGAGTAACATTTATGCTAGAGGCATTTTCAGAGAGTTTTCAGAGCAAATTTGACAAATAAGGGCAGGCGACAAACGTTTGTTATATTTCGGTTTCTTTCGAATAGTACTTCTATTTCCATTACTTCCATTAAGTGTATTTTGGCCTATTACGTTCCTGTTTGATTCAAAAATTGTATGACTATCTATATGAAATGAATTACTTCCATGCGATTTTACAGAGCAATTGTTACACTTTTGATTGTTCAAGTTCAAAATGTTATTGTCCACTGGAATATTTAATAAGATAAGATATGTAACAATAAATAGCAAGAATAATTTACGCTTACAGAATTGAAATTTGACAGTGTGGCAATTGTTATAATTACGCTACCTAGCAACAAACTCTTTGGAACAACCTGGCGTCACAGGTGACAATTTGGTGCTCTTTCCTAGCCAACTTTGAATAACAACAAAAATAGATTATCAAAATATTTATTGCTGTATACCATAATACGAGGGATGTTTCCAAAATTATAGGAATTTGTCTAAAATTTTTGCATTTCGTCAATTTTCGTCAATATTACAATGTAGTTTTTCAAAATAGTCCCCGTTTAAATGAGCAAACTTATTAATAATTTTCTACACCATCCTCAAAGAATTTCTTCGGAGTCTCTCCACCTATGTATAGCAGGTTTCACTTCATTTAAGTTCTGAAATCGAACACGTTGTAGTGATTTTTTCAAATTTGGAAATTGATGAAAATCACTGGGAACCAAATCCGGCGAATAAGCTGAATACAGCAGCAATTCCCAACGCAATTCGTTCAAAACATCCTTCATTTTGTGTGCGGTATGCGTTCTTGCGTGTTCCTGTTGCAATGTTGGTCGCTTATGCGACTTTCCGGGCAGTTCTTTGCAAAGGGCCTGTCGGAATGGTCCGGATAAAAGATTAGAATAGTATTCTGCACTAATGGAACCTCTTAGTAGATAATCCATAAAAATAATCCCTCCACAATCCTAGAATACAGTCGGCATTACACTTCCAACCGACGGAACTGCCGCCCCTTAATTGGAAACCCTTCTTCTAGTTTACGTCTTTTTTTGGACGGAGTTTTCGTCTCAGGATTATAGTATGGTATCCATGTTTCAACGGTAGCTATTATCCGTTGCCAAAGTTGGTCGCCGTAACGAGTTAACAGCTCCTGAAGTTGACGGCAAGTGTCGTCCCTATTGAGTTTTTGTTCAGGTACCAGCAGTTTTGGTACCCAGCGAGCTGAAACCTTGCTGGCGCCCAAACATTCATGTAAGATGTCGTGAACCTGTCGTGTTCCTATTCCTAGATTATCACTAATTTCACGAATAGCTATTCGGCTGTCGTTTTTCAGTAAATTCTCCACGGCAATAATGTTTCCTTCATTTGCAGAGGCGATTGGGCATTCACTGCGCGAATCGTCTTCTCCCACCTTAAAACAATCTACCCACCGATAAACAGTACTTTTAGATTCTGTGATTCGCCAAATACTCCTTGCAAACGTTGAACGATTTCAGATGTTTTCACACCCTCTTCCCACAAGAAAGAAATTATTATTCTTTGTAATTTAGCAGCGTCTTCCGTACTTTCACAAAAAGTGCTACTAAAATGCGTTCGTATCGGTGCAACGACGGAATTAGACTAACTGATACTGAACGTTATCGCTTCGTCAACATGTCAAGACTTGTTTCTGACTCTTAGTGCCACCTAAAGATTTTGCGCAATTGAACTAGAACCCAATTCCTAGAACTTTGGAAACATCCCTTGTATTTCTTAAGCTAAAGTACAACATCGGTAGTATCGTTGGATTCGCCTTTCGATTACCTTCCCAAAAACGTAGAAATATACAGGATGTTCTATTTAAAGTAAGAAAGTCACTTCCAGTGATACCAGAAATGTAACTCAACTGCTGATAACGTCAAAAGTTAACTCACAAAAAAATAGAAATTGACCTATTTTTTTTTCTAAAACGCCAGCTTCTGTCTTTCAAATGTTCCCCAGATAGCAACGATATGAATATTTTTTCTAGCGTTTTCATTGAAATTTATTAGCATGGAGGCACAATACAATATTTAGAATAACTTTCATGTGTTCAATATTCCATATTCTACAAAGTGCTAAACGCCGCACAGTGTTCCGTTTAATACATGCTAGGGGGACAAAAATTGTAAATAGATTTTTAAATCATAGTAGTTATAAATGTTGACAGTGGCAATCTAATATCATTCAGTTGGAATAACTTTTATTTGCAACGTCTCTGTGGTTTTTACTGGAACTTAAGTAGAAGCAAAGAGCGTTTTATATAAAATATCATACATCAGTGGCAAATTGTTGTTATATGAAGACCTTCATTTCTTAGAGTTTTCATCACGCGAAATGATTTCACTTCATGGACATGTTGGCGGAAAGTAAAATGTCTCTGCTGATAGTTATTGTGAAAAAAAATATGTAACAACATTCAAAAAAACTAATTTGAAAACTAAGATGTTAATAGCTAAAATGAATACACTCTGTCTTATATATTTGGGAGATTTTTTTATATGTACCACTTCGTTAGGATATCACTTTAATGTCATTAAAAAGATTAAGTAGTTTGCTTAATGTTAAATATTTACTTCCAACGGAAATATCAGTTTAAAAACTTTTATGGTATTCAGTATAGCCACCCGATAGAAATGAAATTCTCTCTGGCGGATAAAAGCTATTTTTCGTAGCCACAATTCCCCCCAGGCCGACTGGCCTTGGAGAGGAGGTACTATAAGGTTTATTTAACTCCAGCCAATGACAATCTTGGTGAATCGGAGATGAAACTACTCTTCTTTTTATTCTCCTTATTTCTTAAAAATTAATGTAAAATTCTTCTACAACAAACAACAGGGTAAATTCAAAGGTATTTCTAACATTATTTCGTATATTATATATGTTTCGTTAAGGTATCTTCATTTACATCAGGAAATTATTATATTTTAGTGTTGTCATGAGTCATCTAGTAGTGTCACTACATTCATTCTCTCATGCTACTCCTAAAAAATAACTTTATTCATCAAATTTCCTCGCTAGATTATATTTGGGTAAATATCAAAATTTGCTGTGAATAGAAACAATCGCAATCGCGATTAAAATAAAGGAGAAAAGGCACGCCAATAAATTCATCAATTCTGGTTAAGCTTTCATCGAGCTAACTAGTATTTTGGCTGCGCTCCCAGATTAAAGTGTCCGATATTGAGATTAGAGAATAAATTCAAAGTAGAAAAGAAGGTTGGAAGTTAAAATAGGCAGATTTCTTGTGAATGTCATAAGGAACGTAGAGTTTATATGACATCTTCGTAAAATCAAGGTTACTTTGCATTTTTAAATTTTTACATTCGTTAATTTCCATTTATTTATGTCAAAATTCATTAAAAATTACCGAAAGAGTGTGAAAGAATACTCCCGAATCCCACAAAAGAATTAAAAATTTAATCAAACCATAAAATTTCAATTTTTTTACAATTTCCCTGAGATAAAATATTTCAATACATATTTCTACTATGACATATACTAGGGTACGTAAGGATTCATTTATAGTCGCGAGTCGCATACATATATCGAATAATGTTGGCGCTTGTGCTAGCAGCGTCCTTGATTCGCTTCGCGCGCTCACCACTTTATACTTTCATAGCGGGCAAACGTTGTAACACTGTGCATATATTTTAGCGGTTCACTTTACTACGGAACTTACGAACGCGGTATTATAACATCAATATACAAATTTCGTTAAAATAGTACCAAACAGTTTTTTGAATTTTCATCCATGGAAACAAATAATATAGTCTATTGTATCTATGGAAGCCTAGCATTCACTTATTACTTTTGTCTTCATCACAGAGTAACAGTTCTACAATGTGTGAAATGCATTCCCGGTACTTATTCTTCAGTTTTAAGCCTTCATCTTCGTGGTAATCAAAAAGATCCACTGTAATCAATTTTTACATTCTTCTTTTGCTGTTGTATGAAATATAAAAAAAGACAATAAATCGTCTCCTTTTCCGGTCATCTGGTAATCACCGGAGGATTCTTAAAAGACAAAGACCCTAGTATCGACCCTAGTTTCGATGGAAAAAAACATTAGTTAATGTAGCCCGCAAGATAAAACAGTAATCAAAACACTATACACAGTGGCTAAGATCATCAAAGCATTAGTGACAAACTGGTATTACATATGTCCATTATTAATTGAGTAATATACACAGAATCGGTTACATTGGTATAAGTCCTTGCTTACCTCCTGATGGAAGACGGATAGGGATCATGAATTTTACTGTAGTAGATCCAACTACTCTTAATAAAGCGTGATAATGTTTAAGTATTAATCTGCATTTACATTGCTTTCTAGAAAATGGCAATTTTCTCTGAGTTACTAGTGAGTTGTTATCCTCAATATCTAATTGACTATTCGGTCGTTTGGCAGCTACGAGCTACCTGAAGTATAAACCTAGGCTTCTCCATGCCATGTAGATATGTAGTGTAATGTTACACATTTGTAAGATTGTTTTCTAAACTGAAAGATAGCGCATCCTGGCGTATCGCCAGTATACCCTTTCGGCAGTTTAAAAAAACTTTAATTGCAAGTAACAGCCCTTTTAAAAATTAAACCACCAGAATAACACTAACATCAAAATGTGACTTTTACGCGGCCCCTCTCTAATAACACGTCACGTAATACGAGGTGTGGTAATTAAATAACCGGACTGGTGCAACTATCGGCAAACAGCGAGCACGCCACGGCAGGTTTGAACATGTCTGTGCTTGTAGATGCTTTCCCCACCCTGAGCTCGATGGGCACGGTTATACGTCGCTCAGTCTCGCTGTAGCAATCGTCCGTTCAAGTCCTTACGCTAGCGTCGCGTCGGAAAAAATACAGAGTGTTCAGATCGAGCAACGAGTTAACCTCAAGTTTCTCGTGAAACACGAGGCTCTAACTACCCTTCATGAACGAGTGAGAAGATGAAGACCCGATTTGTGGAAGAGCAAATCCTGAATGCTCCACCAAGACAATGCGCCAGCCCATTCTGCCTTGTCTGTGAAGGCGTTCTTTGCGAAATCTGGCATCACCGTGTTGGACCACCCATCGTACTCGCTCGACCTGGCCCCCTGTGACTTTTTTTATTTCCTAAGGTAAAATCGGAGCTTAAGAGGACAAGGTTTGACAGTGAGGAAGCGGGGAAAGCGAAAGCGACGGAGGTTCTTAACAAGCTGACAGAAACGGTCTTCCAGCACTGCTTTCGACAGTGGAAAATTCGTATGGAGCGTTGTAGGGATCGGCAAGGAGAGTACATTGAAGGGCATAAATTTTGTAATGTAATTGGTAATCAATAAAATGTTTTGTAGTACCAGTCCAGTTATTTAATTGCCACACAGGAGATAAAGTAATTGTTCAAGTGGTTGGGATATTAGAAAGGTATCATCTATAGTTAATTCATGAAAAACATATCAACTTTTTGGTTACTTTTCGTTTCACACTAAATTTAGAGTTTTTCCATTAAAAATGTTGTGCCTGCCATTGAGAATCTTACCTATAAAATTAATAAAGCATTTTTGCTAGGAACAACGCTTGCTATCCCATTACTCGTTACAGATTGAACATTATGTGAAGGTATAATAAACGAGCAGTTGAATGTGTAATTATTTCACTTTTCTCAATTCAGAGTTGGAGCAAAACAATGTACTGCGTAAAGTCCCTCATTATCCGCCAGTAAATAAAGCTTAATATCTGACTACCCTAAATATGTAGGCATTTTTCTTGTATTAATCTCTTGAAAGCCTAACAAATTAACTCATCATTTATATTATTTGCTAAGATGCTTTTCAGCTAATTAATGTACACTACCAATTAACGGTGAAGTTGAACAAATTGCATTGCGTTCGCTGCCCAAAGCGATGTTCGTAAGTATCATAATTAATGTACGGTTTCGATGAAAACAAATGTTTTAACGCTTGCGTATGAAAATGGATATGATGCATCAGTTGGTTTAATACGTTCCTGCGACAATCGAACCAAGGATGATTTATGTTATGGCTCTATTGCTATTTTCAAAATTTATCTATTTGAACTTTGACTTTTGCTAAATGTCGCCAATTAACTAATTGATATATTACCTTTGCTTTTATTGGCTTTGTGATTAGAGAAAGATTGTGTAAGCAAAGCAGCTACTTCATCTCCATAGCGATATTATCCAATATTGAGAAAATATTTCCATGTATCAATTATAGCGACTAAGGTGACAACCTATTACTGTACAGAGTTGACTGGTGAAGTTTCATGTTGTATTCTACATTAAGGTTCTATGTTTTAACAAAATAAGGAAAATATTTACATTTGTCTTATTATTTCTTGCTTCCTATCACGACTACTAAAATAGTTTAAGTGTCACTGGATAAATCAATTCTTTCAATTAAGGGGCCATCAACATTTTAAAAGAGAAGAAGCAAGGCAATAGCACTTACTCATCACACAGACTAAAGTCTGTTTCCCTTCTCCGATACCATGGTAAGCTCTCTTCATCTTGACACTGATGCTTTGTCCCAAAGAAAGAAAGCAAGCCATTAATTAGAAAGAAGCACCAGTATTCGACTAATAATTTATTGCAAGACTTCCATATCACTCGCTAAAATAATATATTTTACCTAACAGAGTGACAAAAGAGCAATATCCTTTTAATTTAAGAAATTAGTTAAATAGAACATAAACAAGAGCAGAGAATGATCGTTTCTTTCTTGATAGATGTAATCCCGTTTAAACCATAGAAACTTATGAATTTCCTTTGAACTACTTCACCTTGCTGCTTTTGATTGGAATAATAAAGATTTCACACTAAGGACGCATATTCTGCAAAGTAAAGCTGTGTAGGTGGCTCAGTCCACCCACCTACATCGACCAACAAAATAATGTAATTTTAGAGTTCACCGAATAGACCTATCCTTCTGGCAAATTCTAGAAGTTCGCCCAGCGCAATTTCTCTGAGAATCTCAGGCGTTACAAAAGCCAAACAGGCCTGCAGATAGCAGGGCAGTGGCAGAAAATGTGCACAGCTGTTCCCTCCTCTTCAAAAGACAGACGGTACTCCTCCTGTAGGTGTTTCATTAATCGAGAGCATGGCCGGTAGGGATTGCGGTTAGAGCCCTGACAAATTTCCTGTCATGTTGTATAAGCTGCCTGGCCCAGTTCGGCCCAGTGGGTAACATGCGTTCTCGCAGATATGTCAACTAGAGGTTCTGGGCCCAGCGGAATATACTCAACTCCCTTCCTAGTGACGACATCAGTCGGCTCATTGCCATTAATGCCAGTGTGTTCAGATGAGAGTCGCATATGCTAACCGAGATATTAGTAGTATAGGGCAAAGTATAAAGTTTACGAGATGTTTATATTACCAAAAAATTAGGATGTTTAGCGTTCACATTCTGTAAAAAACTAGGTTTGATATGAAAGACAACTCCAAAACCTCTGATGATCTCGCAATGCGGCAGTAAATCACTGTTGATCGTTTAAACGAAGACTAGTGGGTTAGATCACCACAGTGGCTGAACGATGTATCTCTTTCTATATTAAATGCAAGATACATGCAATAATAAGGGAAATCTGCGAATTAGCAAATTTTCGAGCGAAATTATATCGGCAATATTATTAATGTATTAAATATTAGAGGTCCCGAACGGAACCCTGGGGAATTCCCGAAGTTGCAACATCACAGTCGGTAACATACGACAAGTTGTTATAACTGATTATGTGCGTGAAATCAGTCACCTTTATAACGTAATGCATTCAACATTGTTTAGCAAAAGAATCAAAATTGCCGGTAAAATCTAGATTAACACTTTGCGTGAAATAAGAGAAAGCTAATACAATGCGAGTAGGATTTTTTCTCGTTTAACTTCATAAATATATGCTTGTGCTTTATTTATAGCATTAGTTAAGACAATTCCAACCAATTAACATGTGCGACGTACTAATCGGAAACCAAGTAAATTGAACGGTTGCCTAAAGCGTTATCCATACGTACCGCAGGTATAAAAATTAATAAACGGTTCTAATTGAAACTAATGTTTCAACGTGGGCATATGGAAATAAACACTACTTTTCAATCAACTTATAGCCTTATCATAACCACATCGATTGTGATTTATAGATTTGTAGAGACAGGACAGTGGCTTAATAACGGTAAAATGAATGCTGGAAATTTGCAACTTAACTATAATTTTTTATAAAATTATCACCGTATACTGGAGATAAATATAAGAACTTTAACATTTCAAAATACCACCCACTAGGTTGTAAGATATCGTGAGGCAGATTTACAAAAGTCAGATAATAAAGGATTTATTCATTTGTGCTTACAAATTCAGCGAAAGCGTAATAAATCAGTACTTTTATATCATTTTAACAATATTTTTGTTAGTTGGAGTATAATGATTGTGAGTAGTGTTGCGCCAATATTGCAATATTTTCAATGTACAAATTTACTGGTTTATTCCAAAGGCTATCACGAACACGGTAGCGTATATTATAGTATATAGTTGTTACTAGAACTTGTTCTACTGGGAGCATTGACATTGATATCATTATAAATTCCACATTTCCAGCAATGGCTATTCTTATCCAAAATTGTCTGGGTCAAGCTCTAATTATAGACTTTAATTAATATTAAGAGCTACCACAAAATCAAGATGTATTGCCATAGTGTATTGTTTTTCTGTTATAAATTGATTTTGAACTATTACTTTACAAATAGCAACATCAAGAAAGGGTGCGAATTTCTTGACTAAACTTGGCAGAGACGTATAACCATTCAAAGGTAATTATTGATTAAAATTTTTTTGCGATCATGCAGTCTTTACCGAGTTTTGGTTAAATTTTCACCGTTTTCTCTTGTCATACTTTTGTTTAACGTGTTTTGAGGGATTGATTATGCTTAGAGTGCGGCAACGTGGAAACTACCGCCCGCACAAAGATCGTTGGCCTGCGCGAAGATGGTTTTTCGTTCAGGGAAATTGCAAATCGCCTTAGCCGAAACCAATCCACCATCATGCGCTGTTGTCAGTCATCGACTAGGGAGGGCCGGGGTAGTCGCCGAAGAGGAGCCGGGGGCGGAAGAAGGACTAATAGAGTGCAGGAGCACCACCTTCACCTAACGGCACCAAGGGACCGATTCTCCAATACCATGTCAATTGCTGAGTTATGGTTAGGTAACGAAGATCGTCCTGTGACCCTTCGAATCAAAGCTTTCGGCTTCCAATCCCATCGACCACGTCCTGTGCTACCACTTACGGTTCAACACCGACAGCAATGTTTGGAGTGGTATAGGTTGCGAATGCACTGGAAAACAGAGTGGCATAGGGTGTTGATGAATCTCGATTTTGTATAGGGATGCATGATGGCCTCATGAGGGTTCGACGAAGACGTGAGGAATGTCACGATATTCAATTTTATGTTGAAAGGCGTGTGCACCGAGCCGTAGGAGTTATGGTATGAGGTGTATGGTGGCATATGGGAGTAGGTCTCAGTTGGCGTTCATTCTAGGCACCATGAACGCTCAGCGTTATGTTGGTGGTGGAACCCCATATTCTTCCATATCTTGAACAGCTCAAAGACTGGCTTTTCCAAAATAATGCCCGTTGCCACGTAGCTAGAACTGAGAGAAAACTGAGGAACTTAAAGAATCTTTCGCAAACACTAGAAGCGCTCCGGAGTGAATTACAAGTTGCTAGGGACACCATACTTCAAGAGGACATCGACCACCTGCTGAAATTAATGACAGGAAGAGTGAGGAGTGTAATACAGTTAAATGATCTTTTTCTCTAGATTACAAATAGCCAGCTTTTTACTTCATTAATATATTCCAATTTCAAACTATCAGGCGTGTACGTTTGTGTCTTTAGTTTGAAAATAGAAATGTTCCTTGATTAGCTTACATTCTCTCATACACGATACTATAATTTAAAGTTATATCTTCAGTTCTTTTTTGTACTAACCATATAATAAAGACAAAATACAAATTATTCAAACCAAAAACGTTGCCACATACGAGAACACTTACTCCAAAAGGAAATTACCTGTTGTGTCATACGGTTATAGACGGCTGAAAGCGTGGCCACTGCAAAAAATGCATTCGTAGTTCGCAGTTGTACAAGCATTTAGCGCATTGCCTCTAATAACGTATAATTTAGCAGAACAATGAAGAAGTTTGTTAAAAACGAACCCACTTTTTGTTCAGTAACTGCCTTAAAGCGCCATTATTCAGTTGTAGGTAGTTACGCTTGGTATTGTATTTAATTGACAGGATTCCTCATATGTATTTGTCGATAAAGCAAAATATAATTAGCTTTTCATGGATTCCCCTAAACCACATGTCCTGGAGTAGTAATAATAACATTGATAGTACTGTTAAACCACATTCTGTAAATATGAATGAAACAAACAATGAGATTATTAGAATATGAATTTCGTATATCTATTTCTACCAGATTTCCAAATATTTATAATGATATACATCTATTTCCATATAAATATCCGCAATGCAAAATATTTTAGCGTAATTTTTTTCGAGATTAAGTTACAAATTGGGCTTTATCTAAATATTACATTAGAACGCCTTCGAAAACACCAAACTTTACCAAATTCGAACGCTAGAAATGTCATCTTTTTAAATAGCACCCATATTCATTTTATATCTACCGCATAGAAAATTTATTTAAATCTGTACCGTTTTTTTATCATGATGCATATCTAACACTAAACTAAGACAACTATCTACAAAATCATATATGCATCATTATACAAAAACGGTAGAAACATAAATAAATTTAAACGCAATCTGAAATTGAATCCAAGTGTTTTCTAGAGTTAGTATTGTTTGGTTACTATGACAACAGCCAACTAAACATACTGACATCGCTGTTCTTAACTGTTGACTAAAAATTTTAAGAACAAGTGGCTTATTACGAAATGAAGTACTGAGGTTAAGGATAACGCTGACATTCCGGACTGCAACACTTAGTGTGCTAAGAAAAGTACAGAACAGCTTTTGCAAATGATTGCGCAAATATATCCTGGCAGAAGGAGCGTTATGTTTTTACTGCCTTTGGAGATTAATTTGGATAATCCCATATATAAAATTCATCTTTATTATGACGGACGCAAGATGTAATGCTAATTCCATTACCCTTGTAAATGGGAGAGCTTTTCAGTGGCGAGCGCGCACAAAATTCACAATTATGTACGTATTACGGTCCAGAGCTCAGGAGGTGCAGTGCGAAGGAGATGTACATATGCGAGGGAAAAGGGCGAGAAACAGAGAGATAATAACCTGTAATTTGTACGTCATGTAAAAGGACGCTGTACATGAGGCAGATAAGCGAAGCGTACGTACGGACTGATTTTTACAAAGATCCAATTAAATATGGTTACCTCGTGCCGGACTCTGTTAATAAATAAAAAGCCCCGCCGCTCGCTTGTTTAGTTCATTGACATATAATCATCACAGATTGCTAAATTTATTACTCGCATTTCATTATTCAAAAAAGATGCTTATACACGATTGGGAACTTATCACAACAACGTCGCCGTCGTTTAGAAGCCTGCTCGCACCGGCACGTCCACCGTTGAGAAAAGGTATGACGCCATGATCTGTCTCGCCTGTTAATTATAATCATAATAATGATCGTAATAATCGGCTCTGTAAACACGTACACCGTCACGGTATCACTTTCAGTTAATTGCAATTAAATGAAATAAATACCAATTGAATACGTCAATATTATTCGCGAGAAATTGACAGTGAATTTGCATGTATTTGCATCGAGAAATTAGCTATTACCGATTATTCTTGTAACAAATTAACTACAAGGGCAATAAAGCATTTCTTTTACATGAAGAAGCAACAACAATAATATCGCATGTTGCAATTTCCACATGACTGACACCACAAGCACACAGATACGTTGTTTGTATGCGAAAACGTACTACACTCGTGAGCAAAATTAATGGACCACCTTATCAAACTTAAATAATTTACATTAATGAAAATAACATCAAGGTAGATTAGAATGAAAACTTAGAAATTGGGTGTATACAATGATTTGAGAAAGAAATCAGCGAAACATGACTTTATTTCCAATCAGTAAACAATTCTTTTGTTGAAAATGAGTAAGGTATGAAAACGAAAATGAAAAGCATTTAAAAAATCGAAAGCGATGGAATGAATGGATCTAATGTGACGTTAGTAACTTAAACAGGTCTTTCCCTACCTCTAATCACCGCATTCACACGCCTTGGCATGCTAGCGATTAAATTTTCAATGGTATCCTGGGGAATATTGTCCCACTCTTTAATTACTCCATCCACTAGCTGATTGTGGTTGGCAGATGGGAGTCTACGACCTCTGACCTTCTTTTTAAGATAGTCCCATAGGTGCTCAAAGGGGTTGCGGTCAAGACTGTTAGGTGGCCATTCCATTAATGGAGTATTAACAGCAGGCAAATAGTCAATAACCTGTCCAGCCACGTGGAGACGCGCATTGTCTTGCATGAATAAAAAATTAGAACCCACAAAAGGAGCAAATGGCATTACGTGCTTAAGAACGATATTTTCCAGGTAATAATCCGCACGTAACACTACAGAGCCGTTCACGTCCATCTGGAAATTTTAAGCTAACCCTTTTTTTCATCAGAGGATAAAACCTTCTTCCAATAGTTAATAGACCAATGATGATGATCTCTGACAAAACGCAATCTTTGAACTTTGTGCTCTCTGGTAAGTAATGGTTTTTGCCGGTCTCTTGCTCTTTAATTCGGCTTCAATTACAACATTATATTACAACATTGCGAACCGTTGATAACTCAATTTTTAATACATTAGTAGTGATTCTCGGCTTTCCAAGCGCAGATTGTCTCAGAAAATGGCCATCCCTTTATTTGGTACATACATTGTTTTCGCCCTTGCCCTGGCCTTCGAATGTGAGATCCTGTTTCTTGCGACTTATGTTGGAATGATTTCTTCCCAACACACTAGCAACATAACGCATCGAGTGTCCCTCATCCAGCAGAGTTGATAGCCGTATTGCCCCTTCATCGATAAATTTCTTTGGTGACTCATTTTTCTGCTTTGAAACATTCGTGGATGAACTTTAAAATACGTATATGGTGCAATCGATAACAAAAATTAGCTTAATAACTTGTCTTTATCGGCAGTTTCAAATTAATTGTGGCTAAACGTGACTAATTGACATTTGAAATTTTAAAACAAAATAGCATGTGCTTGAAATGTCAGAGGAGGTCCAACGCCTACTTGCAACACAATTAGTAGACTAAAAGTTATCATTATCTCTGAATGTTGGTGGTGCGTCAATTTTGTCCAGGAAGTTCGTTATATTTCATGTCAGCGTTGATCAAATGTAGCTAGTTATAGAGTATACCTTATTACCATAACGAAATGTTCGGTTGTTATACTTGAATATATAAAAAAATTCCCAAGTGAACAAACATCGATCGATAGCTTGCTTATTTTAACGCCTCGTATATTTCTACGGAATTGCAATAGTTGTACTAACACTTGGAACTTTTATTAGACAGATGCTATACCTACATATATGCAGTGGTTTAGCAGATATTTAATCATTTTTATTAGTTTGATTACATTTACATATGATTATTTAAGTAATGAGATTCCATTTATTTACAAAGTTATAAGTATGCATACGATTTGAACAAATGTAAAAAAAAATTACCACTTCTCCCACATGTGCTCTATTCTACCGCTTCTAAGGACTACGAAAATAGTCTTGTAGCATTTCGTTTTATACATGTCACCACAGTTTCAATCCATTGGAATATCTGGTTAGTAATAAAAACATTCTAAATTACCAACATTTCCTTTTTAGTTCGTCCTAGGTTTAATGATACTTCTACCACGAAGTGACATTACAAAAACCAATAAAATGGTAATTTTGTGGAAATTCATAGTAGGATATAGATATTTTAATGAATTCTGGAATTAATTCGGTATACTTTAAGCATTTTTCCACTTTTCATCTTTTTGAAGTCTATATGCATCACCCGCTGTAATCAATGATATAAAACTAACGGACTAACAGAAGGAACTATTCAGAGGTAAAAAAAGTCACCGGTGCAGGAACGGTCACTTTAATTAAAACCCGGAAAACGGGTGACGGTCTCATCAAAAATATCCTCGAACGTTATAAATTTTACAGGGCGCGGGTTTTGTAAAGCATTGCACGTTTATATTCTGTCATACAGAGAGAGCAGCGCATCGTTTGATGTAATTTTTATCGCCGAAAAACTTTTAATTTGTAATCGACTTTTTCGAAGCACCCGTCGTTCCGCAACCGTCACGTGTTCTTCAACTCCAATACTAAATCTGTCGGAAAAGTGCTCACGTTTTTTACTCGGTAGTTGAATTTAAATTAACATGACAAACATTCTTTTATGCGTTCTAGTGTGCTACCGTTTTTTTTTTGTCAATGCTGGTTGAGGTAACTTTTCCCGTTGAAAGCGATGCAAATTAAACGTCGTTACTAGAACCACTTTTGGAACAGAGACAATGTTAACGAGAAGAGGAAGATGGGATAAGAAAAAAACTGTAAAAAGTTAATTAGTATGTAGAGAGTTATTAAAGAGTCATTTATTGATAAATTAAAGATAAGCGCTCTGCTCCACAGCCTCCTGTACTGCATCTGCTATCACTGGTGCGGCTGCAGATTTGAAACTCATTGTAGATGAAAAATGGTTGACAATGATTTGTAGCATTTATTACGTTGAAAAATTCTTTTTAATTTTATGTAAATAAAACACTTTAAATGTTAACGCAATTTATTCGTATAATTGTGTGCAGCTGAGATGCATACACGATATACATTTTTTGCTCTAAGCCATTTTATATGGGTAATTGAAATCTAAATTCTCTTGAAAACAAGATAACAAGCAATCAGATGATCACTATCTCTCTTTTTTGCCATGAAAATAAATACATCTAACGGTAGAAAATTATTTAACGAATAACACCTTCCTGCAAGAACCAATTATATATAAACGAATTAATTCTACAAGCATTTATTACTACATGCACACTTTTTAATAATTATTGATATTGCTTTTAATATTGCGCAGGACTTCAGTTAACAAGGTTCAAGGACTCACCCCCACTTGAAGAACTGAAATATAAAACAAGAGTAAAGCGCAAACATCATTCTAGACAAGAAATATTTACAGTACAATATGTATAGTGTCATAATACACAGGCGCTGTTGCAAAATTTACTGGCTATAGAAGTGCAGGGGCATAAAGGTGGGGATTCGCATGACGTACAACGACATCAATAATTAGTAAGTTAATTGCGGTCGTGAGAGGATTGCCCTAGACCCAAGTCATGCATTATAACCCGGTTTACTTATTTCATTGCTTATCCTTGCTTCTCTACTACTTCAATTTTCTTTGATTTCCTGGTTATCTTAATCTGCTCTGCTTTTATTTCGGGGTTATCGATACTGTAATATACCGTAATGTTGTAATTTAGAACTTCAAACCTAGTGCGTAGTGCGTAGAATTATCAAAATTTGCTGTATATGAAACAATCGCTATCGCGATTAAAATAAATCGCTTAAGGCACGCTAATTAATTTCTGACTTATGAGTCAAGATTTTCATCCGAATAACACGTGTTAGATTATGTTCCACTTTCTAAGTATTTAAAGTTAAAATCGTTCGATAAATACGAGGTAGAAGTTAGATGGTCGAAGAATAGGCAGGTTTCCAGTAGAAATCATAGAAGCATAGAGTTTATATGAAATCGTCATCATTTCCAGGTTAGTTTTCATTTTTCAGTTTTAATACTGGTTAAATTTCATTAATTGATATCTACTTAAATTTCAAATATCCGAAAGAATGAATTAAAGTTACTCCCGAATCTTCAGACCATATAATTAATTAGCTAATTTCGAAACATTAATTTTTCTTTTAATAATCTCACATATAGAACATAGTTTCCCTTTAACTATATTGCTATATACTAGGGAGGAGAAAGTAGAAGTCACTAAATGGTACTACGCTAGCAGTGGTACTGCAAGTTAGTGATTGATTTGAACATTATATCTTAAAATTATAGTTTCGTTTGTACTTTTACTTATACTTACTATTAACGCTTAATATATTAGATAACTGGAACTAATTTTATTTATTTTGGAATAACGGGTTCTATTTATGTTTGAAATTCATCTGTTTATCTGTTCTTTTATGGAAAGATACTAGTGTATTTTGCTTATTAAACTGACAGTGTGTAGGTTGTCCTTAATTTATGTGCGACGGTATTTCAATGAAGTAAAACATTTTTTTTCTATTCAGAAATAATCCATGATCGTTTGAGTCTGTCAGTAGGATACAAAATACCAGATAAGGCTGTATTTCCTAGAACCCGCGCTGGTGTCGAGCACTAATTGTAATTTGTAGATGTGTGGGGTTAAAAAAATGGAGTCAGGAAGCGCATAGAGAGCATTCGTATATGCATACCTAATACAGACGGCAACGGTGTTCGTGTATACACGCAGAGAAATGGTTTCTTGCATCAAGAAAATAGATTTTCTTACAAAAATCAGTCTCTATTCAAGAAAATATTTTTATTTCAAGACTATAAAAATGTATAATACAAAAAAATAATTTTCTTGAAATTTTATTTAGATTAAATAAATATCTTATTAGAGAAAGAAAATCAAGAAAATCCAAGACAGAAAAATGTTTCTTTCAAGTAAATTATTTAGTTTTAAATTAAGAAAATATTCATATTAAAGGTAGGAATGGAAAAATGGTCCAGATTTCACGATCAAATACGACACAAAATATTTAGGTATGATCTTAGATAACATGGAAAGCGCACATTAATAACTTAATTTCTAAATGTTGAAAAGCTACCAATATAATAAGAATTACCAATCGGGTCTAATTTGGTGCTGACCTTCAAACGGCACTTCAGATATATAGGGCTACAGGGTCTGTTTTGCACTATGACAGTGTTTTTTACGGCTCGTCTAGTGCGTATTTACTGAAAAAGTGGGATGTCATACAAAATGCTGCCCTGAGAATTTGCGTGGGCGCAATGAATTCCACTCCAATTGAAGCCCTGTATGTAGAAACCCGAGAAGCATCACTCTCGCTGAGACGCGAGTTTTTGGCAGAGAAGTTTGTTTTGAAAATTATAGCTACTGAAAATATTGAGTTGAGCGCTTTTGCTGAAACTGCATGCTTTCATAGCATGACGATTAAATCTGTTGGATCTAAAGTCTTTTCTTTGCCAATCACAGCTATCTTCAATAGACCTGTAGTTCATTTTCCTAGTTTCACAGACTATGAACACCTCAACCTTCAAATTTACAACTAACTGCGACACAGATTTAGCATTTACACCGACATTTATACCGATGAGTCTAAAACGAATACCGGAGTGAGAAGTTCTTTCTATATTCCATCTGTAGGGGTATCACGTTCCTTTTCCCTGCCCAAATTAGCAAGCGTTTTCACTACAGAAGCTTTTGCAATTAAAGAAGCATTAAATTATTTACATAAAGTGGATCATTCTCGTTTCTCAATATTTTGGGATTCTCAGAGCGACCTGAAGAGCACCAAGAGCGCAATCATCTCCCATCATTGGCGATATAATCAACGCGTACAACATATTATTGCAAAATGGTAAAGAAGTAATTTTCTTCTGGATAAAAGGATATTCAGGAATTGAAAATAATGCTACTGCTGACCAATTGGCAAGAACTGCGAGGGAATCAGAACTTACATTTAGGATTTTACTGCCTGTTGGAGACTTCTTTCACGCTATTAGAACACGAAAACATGACAAATGGCAATAACGACACATCACTCATAAAGAGAAACCAACAAATTACTACTTGTTGAAACCAATTATTAAGTCCTCGCGTTGGTATGACAACTTATCCATCAAAAAGGCTGTATATTGTCAGATAGCAAGACTGAGCTTTAATCACGGAAGATTCGCTGCGCATTTAAATAAAATATGGATTCAAGAAGACAGAGTCTGTGAGGTTTGTAATGAAATCAGCGATACTAACAATTTAATTCTAGGATATAGTAAGTACAAACATAACATTGATAGCTTCATTATAAGCTTACATAGAGCCGGATTGGCTTTGCCATTAAACGTCAATTATATTCTTGCCCAAGGGAAAGCTAATATCAATCTGGAACTATACAAGTTTTTGGACGCAAATAAAATTAAAATTTAGCTGACGTTCCTTTTCTAAATTTAACCTCTGTGGGTATTCCTTTCATACCTAGGGCCTACCCGTGTGTCTTTTATGTGAGCCACTCGGTCGGCCCTGAATGCAAAAAATTTTGTCTGTGTATACCCTGTCGTCTCTCGGGGCCGGATAGGTATACCTATGTGGTAAATGGCTCAATGGCGCAAGCTAAAGTCAATAATAATAATAATAATAATGACTACCTTGATTTAATCCTGTCAAAGATATGTATGGTGTAAATTACTCAATATTTCAGATGGTTTAAAATCATCACCCAACCAAAATACTCACCAAAGGATGCTGCAAATGAATTTACAAAAGCCAACTGACTAAATAGTTTAATAAACTATAAAGAAAACGGGAGATCTTGAGAAAAACATAGAAACTTCACGACATTAATAGTAGCAGACGTTGCTTGAAGCTGTAGATAAATTGCAACGTCGCAAAGCAGAAATCTGGATTAATAAACAATCTCTGCAGTACACATATTTCCAAAAAGAAAATAGGGTAGAACTTTGTATTGACTACTTATCTAAATTCCTGAAGCTATATTAACTAGAGTAGGATATTTAACTACAGTTAAACACAGAAAGTACGTATATGATTTTTGTATTATTTTCAATCGATAATGATGTAACCACATCGAAGTTAACGCCTGCAGATGCACATGAGCTAACATACTGCAACTCATTATAGTTTAAGGACATACGTAAGCTTCTAAGATATATTTCCTTATTTGCAAGAAGCTACTAAAATTGAACTAACGAGGTGCTTCCATACTATGGCAATAATGAGCTAGAGAAACGAATTATTGGTTAATATTAAGTGCCTTCTAGTTAAAGTTCTAAAATTTAATATTGCCCTGAAGTTTTAAGTATCTAAACGTGAAGGTTATTAAGAGATCTGCATTTATTTCCAAGTATTATATTTTTACAACAAAATTTGAAAAATACTACATACATTGTAAAGTTACTGAAAAAAGTACGTAACTGTACTTACATTCCATATTCCGTCCGAATAAATAAATTATAATTAAAAATATGTGTAATATAGTACTTCTTTTAAAAATGAAAACACATGCTCAAAATTTATTAAGGATGCCATAACTAAATGACAGAGCAAGGGAATATAACACAAGGTAGCGTGGCCGAGCGGTCTAAGGCGCTGGTTTAAGGCACCAGTCTCTTCGGAGGCGTGGGTTCGAATCCCACCGCTGCCAATCTTTTTTATTACATGATGTGCAATAAAAAACAATCTATGTGCTAAATATACACACCAAAATAATTTTTGAATGGTTTGAAATAGGGTTGAAATTTATAGGAAAACAATGGGATCACAGTGTATGTTTTAACCACAAAAATACCCACGCCCACACCTCCGGAGGATAGAAAATAGCATGTGTGATTGAGTGATTATTTTCCAAGGCGAAAACGGCACGGGGTCACCGAGATTTCTAGGATTTTTTTTTCACAGAGTTACGATCATTTGAACATTTCTACTGAGATTTTGAGAAATGGCGAATACCTTCAATCAGGACAGTGATGAAATGGAAATATTCAAATTTTCACAACTCTGCGAAAAAAAATCGTGGCGATCCCGCGTTGTTTTCGCATCGGAAAACCATTTTCAACGAGCCCTCACCCAACCCCACACGCCATTTAAAATTTTTAGCAGCCCCTCCTCCCGTCCTCCGTAAGTGCGCAGATGGATGTTTTTGTGGTTAAATAATAGACTTTATGTATTGTATCCCCATAAATTTCAATACTTTATTTCAAACCATTCAAAAATTATTTTTGTGACCCCGAACTTTAGATAAGGACATTTTCCTTGGTTTTACCGATGTAATTAAATTTGACTAATCTCATTAGACGCTTTAGGATTCGATTCTGCGCAGAATCTCTTGTAAGAATCGATTTTAGAAGAGATTGTATGGTGTAGTGATAACGCGCACGTCCGGCAAACGAGAGTCATAAGTTCGAATCCTACCGGCGTCTAATGAGATTTTTATTTCATTAATTAAATTTAATTACATTTTTTTTTAAAGAAGGATTCGATCCTACAAGAGACTCTGTGGTGTAGTGGTGACCGTGCAGTAAACGGGAGTTGTAGGTCCGAATCCTCCCGGCGTCTAATGAGATTTTTATTTCATTAATTAAATTTAATCACATGGGTAAAATCAAGGAAATATCGATTTTTCCGTATTCATCGATGGAAGCCATATACAGTGAGGTTCTAACGTATCCCCCCATGCTAACTTTTGAACAACAGAAGCAAGCGTTTTTAGAGAAATTAAGTCGAATTATATTTTTTGTGAGGAATCTTCTACCATTATCGGCAGTTCAATTGCATTTCCGGTGCCACCGGAAGTGGCGTCAATTTTCATATTTTAAATAAAAAGGCGAATCCAACAATACCACATATATTATACTCTAACTTAAGAAATATGACGATATGCAGCAATAAAAGATTTGGTAACTTGTTTTTGTTGTTACGCCAAATTTGACTAGGAAAGAGCGCCAAATTGTTTCTTGTGAGAAGCTCGTTGCTAAGCAAAGTAATCACAACAATTGCCAAACTGTCAAATCTCAATTCTAAAAGCATAAATTATTCTTGTTATTTACTGTTATTATATCCTGCATTTATCATACCTTTGTACTCGTTATTATTTTTTCTTATTTTAACTTGTTTTGTTAATTGTTGCTTCTTCTTTACTTTATTGAACTTTACTGTAATTAATGAATTATGGTAGATTTAAATTTGTTAGTTTTCGATAGGCTTAAGTTAGTAAGGTAGGCATCAAGTGCCTAATTTTAATATTCTGTGAATTTGGTAATCTTGAAATATTGAAACGAAAACTCACTGAAATAGGTATTCCGAACATTCTTAGGATTCTTAGGACCTAGAATAACATCTGTAGGCTTAGCACAGGGAGCAGTCCTCAGCCCTTTGCTCTTTAACCTTTACACCAACGATTTATTTCTCCCCAATGTAGAATTGGTACAATATGCTGACGATATCGTTTTTTACACAGAGCAAGCTACAATTGATCAATGTACTGAAATTATGAATCAAACTATGAGCGCTTTTCAAACCTGGTGCGATACAAAAGAATTTAATATCGCCTATCCTAAATGTACTATTCAAACCTTTACCCGACACCGTGTTCCATATATGGAAACAATCAATCTGGCTAATACGGAATTTTCTGTTAGTAACGTGACCAAATATTTAGGAATGTGGATAGATAACAAGTTGAAATGGAGAACACATATATCAAAGACCATCGAAAAATGCCGAAAACTAAATAATATTCTTCGTATAGTCGGTAGAGTGTCGTTTGGTGCAGATTTGCATACTTCTACACATATACAGAGCAATGATCAGATCGACATTGGACTATGGATGTATGCTGTATGGTTCGGCATGCAAGTCTCTTCTAAATCGTCTAGATGTGGTTAATAATAGCTCAATTCGAATATGTCTTGGGGTTATGAACTCAACACCTGTAGAGGCCATGTATGTTGCAATAGGAGAACCTCCGCTAACACTCAGAAGAAAATATCTTAGTGAAAAATTCATTTTGAAAAATAGAGCTCATAGAACAAAGATTATTACGAAATGTTCAAAATTAAATCTCCAAAATCTAATATATCCATACTGGGAAAGGAAAACATCTCCTCCACTTACATCAGCCTTTATAAATACTGCTAAATTCGACCACAAGATAATAGGAATAAATCGTGATGCTTCATACGGATTCCCTTTCAACTACTTAGGACATGTACCTGTTATATTGTTCCCAGATTTTACAAAAGAGGTTCATTTAAACAAGATAGTGTATAATCGTACAATCCTCCAATTTAAAGAGTCCATACAAATCTTTACGGATGGTGCTAAAAATGAGATGGGCACGGGTTGTGCAGTCCATATACCGCAATTGCAGTATAATAGAGGGTACTCATTACCCATAGAAGCCAGTATCTTTACTGCAGAAGCTACCGCTATAAAAAGGGCTCTAGAATATATACTTACAACCAAGCTAAATAACTTTTGCATTTTTAGCGATGCCAGGAGTGTACTCATGAGTCTCCAAAATCTCAATCATAGGTCGTCTGCAGTTATTGGCGAAATAATCTACTTAGATTATTACTTAAGTAATTTGGGTTACCATATCAATTATGTATGGATAAAAGGCCATTCAGGAATTCAATTTAATGAAAAAGTAGACATTTCAGCTAAGAACGCGTGTGGGAAAGATATTTCCGAAGAGTGCCTTATCCCACACACGGATATCTTTGCAATTTTGAAGCAGGAGATGCATAAAGATTGGCAGACACTATATACCAACTCCTATATAAACAAACCTACAAATTATCATCTGCTCTTTCCTAAAATCGGTGGACAGCGATGGTATACAAAAATCCATGTCAAAAAGAGAATGCTTGCTCAAATTCTAAGGATTGCATTTAATCATGGGAGGTTTCCGGCCCATCTGCACAGAATTAATTTGTCTGAGAACGACACTTGTGGATTTTGTCGAAAGGAGTGTGGAAACATCAACCATCTTTTTCTAGGATGCGAAGTGCAGATAAATGAAATTAATAAACTAATAGATGATCTAGTAAAATTGAACATGCAACTTCCACTGAATGTTAATTATCTAATTGCCCAGGAAAATATCGATGTATATTATAGAATTTATAAATATATGCTTGTTACCAATATTACGTTTTAGAGATTGATCCTTTGTGTCTTTCCTGTGTGGGTTTTCCCTTTTTCCGTGGCCTACCTGTCTTTGTGTTTGACATGTTAGTCACCTGATCGGCCCCAGGTGTGAAGTGTGTGTCCTGTTTGTCCTGGTGTCCGTTCGGGTGGCTAGGAAATTATGTATGTGGCTAATGATTTCCAGTCGAGGCCAATAATAATAATAATAATGGTAACAATTTGGTAACAATTACTACGAAGTGGAACATAATGAACTCTGCCCTTGTACAGCCGAAAATATTTAAACGTTACGCTAAGTAAGGATAGATAGTATTAAATTTACAGGGTGAACTGCTTTAACAGAAGATAATATGATTTAAATTATTGTACAATTTGTTGCGCAACAACGGCAAATAAGGTGATAATTGTTGTTAGATTTACATAATATTAAGATTGATGCAGCAATTTTGCATGGTTCGTGCCGAAGCCATCATAAAAGTAACACAAAAAAACCTAAAAAACAGACATATGGTCTATCAAAGACTAACAAATTTAAACAATCCAACCACAATTAATTAATTACAATAAAGTGGGATAAAGTAAAGGAAAAACAACAATTAACGAAACAAGTTAAAATGACATCAAATAATAACGAGCACAAAAAACTAAAGTATGACATATGCAAGTTGTAATAATAAATAACAAGAATAATTAACACTTTTGAAATTGAGATTTGACAGTTTGACAATAGTTATGATTACTTTTCACAGTAATGAGTAGTCTGGGCAAACAGCGGTAACAGTAAGTGTAGCAGATATGTGGTGGGGTGTCGGCGATTATTTATTCGTTATTTAGTTCTGTGTATATGTAGGCTGTCGTAACTTATTTCATAATTGTACGCTTATGTTTGCTTTAAAAATGTCGCAGTTAGGTACGTCGCCAAAACGACCAATGACAGACACAGTTAAAAACTTTATAGTGGACATGCTGGACTTAATTTTAGATGGCGCTAAAATTCAATGTCTAGTTTGTAAAACCCCTTTCATGTGTTGGTCCAGAAGCCATTGTCAACGACACATCGAAAGCAAACAGCATTCTTCTGCAAAAAGGGGCGTACGAGACCAAGAAAAATTTACATTTGATTTATGTGTTACTCTTATTTTGTGTAATCTATCGTTTCGTTTACTAGACAAAGAAGCATTTGCTTCCAAAAGAGTTATAAATTGTACTGCCGATGAGATTTTAATGGTGGTGTTGAACTCATTGAACAAATTTGAAGTTTCAACTAAGCATTTTTTAATGCTTATGAGTGATGGTGCCGCAAACATGCGTTCTTTGGGCCGATCTCTTAAAGAACACAGTGGTAACTTCTTACATGTAATGTGTAAAATCCATACTCTAAATCTTGCGGCACAAACGATTCCTACATGTTTTCCACTAGTAAATGCATTGATTGCTAGTACAAAAGCAGTGTTTCTAAAGTCCCCGAACCGTATCCGACTATTTCAGAAACTGTGTCCTGATTTACCTGAACCACCACAGCCAATTGTTACACGTTGGGAACATGGTTGCAGGCTGCGTTTTACTACAACAGATATTTTGATCAAGGAAAGAAGGTAGTTTTAAAATTCAATCCGACAGAAGCTGCAGCAATCAAGAAAAGCCAGGGAACATTTCAAGATAGTCAGGTTAAAATAGATTTACAGACTATTCATAACAATTACTTCGGACTAGGGGAGGGAATAGAAAAATTACAAAATATTTGGATGTCGCTAGTGGATTCTGTTCAAATTGTGAATGATCTTCACGCACAGTTATGCGCTATAGAAGGCGAAACAAATTGGTGTGTAATACGAAAATTTGAAAGTGTTTTAGAGAAACACTTCGATTTTCTTATATTAAGACAAATTTGTGAAGGTGCGTGTGA
This sequence comes from Dynastes maya, assembly GCA_029619315.2. Lineage (NCBI taxonomy): Eukaryota > Metazoa > Arthropoda > Insecta > Coleoptera > Scarabaeidae > Dynastes > Dynastes maya. The sequence goes on from JAROYE020000002.1 coordinate 58,080,511, forward strand.
AGATGCATTAAGTTGTTTCAAAGATTATTTTAAATATGCAAATATAACATTGCTATATGTCGAACGGTTGTTTTCGGCATTAAAAAACATTTATTCCGTACGTCGTACTCACTTGACTTCAACAGCTGTGGAAACATATCTAATGATTCAAATATTTAACAGATGTTACCCAGTTTGTGATTTCACGGAAGACTTTTAAAACGGTAAGTGTTTCAGCACGTTTTATAATTTATTTCCTACCTTCTATTTTATGTGTAAACTTTTAAGCGCTCGCCACGCCTCTGGCTGTTACCGCATATTTGCCCAGGTTAGTAATGAGCTGCTTAGATCAATCTGGCGTCACAAGAAACAATTTGGCGCTTTTTCCTAGCCAACTTTGGGAAACAACAGAAACAGATCACCTAAACTTTTATTGCTGCATATCGTAATATTTCTTAAGTTAAAGTGTAACATATGTCCTATCGTTGGATTCGCCTTTCGATTACCTTTCCAAAAAAGTAAAAATATACAGGGTATTCTATCTAAAACAAGAAAGTTGACGTCACTTCCAGGAACACCAGAAATGCAACTGAACTGCGGATAACGGCAAAGGTAGTTCATAAAAAACAGAAATCGACATACTTTTTTCTTAAAGCGCTAGCTTCTATCGTTCAAAAGATAGCAAGGGGGGGGGGGGGGGGGACTTTAGAACCTCGCTGTATATTATTAATCGCATCTATCCACCCAAACTAAATATTTGGTATATTCATTTATTCCACAAGGTGCTTTATTAATTAGATGGTGATAAGTAAGTGCTTTTCTGAAAATTATTTTTAATTGGTGTTGCACTGATACCTTTTCTACAAATTACATTAGGATTTGTTAGAATTCATTCTTACCAACCGACATCACTATATTTGTAAGTTATAGTCAAAATATGTTACCCTCATGATTTGAAAACGTTTTCCACCTATAATGTAATACAAGCGATTGCTCAAATTTTATCAAACCCATTATCAAATTCCTTACATGTCTGTAGCTGCTCCAATTATAATTCAATTAGTGAGGAGCACTGTTTTGCATATCGCATTCGGCCAGTGGCAAGAGCCAAATGGACGGAACAAACTACAAACGCACACGTCTGCGTACGCAGTTGGTCTGCCATATATAAAACGTTTCAATAAAGTATGACACGCCACTTGCAGGTCTCTGTTGAGTAACGATAACACATGTTCTGCGGGCCGATAACAACAAAAGCAACACAATTCTATCGCACTTACCGTGCTCGCATTGTATAATAATATGGAGTATAAGAATGCTCAAGATATATATACAAACGCGTAGAATGTACTTACCGACTTATGTATGTATAGACAAATGTATGCACATAAATATAGCGAAAGCATAAACAAGAAAAAAGCGGTGTTCGCCTTAGTCATTGTGATTGATTAATTTACCTGAAATATTAATTGACCTAGATATTTTAATTAATTTATTACTGCGAGGATGATGACGGCGACGTTTGTTTATTTCACATTTTAATTTGTTCGAACAGACAATGTTTTAATCGATGCATGGGGCAGGTTGATAAATAACGTAACTCAGGAGTTCAAACGCCATCTGGATATATAGACCTTCAATATTCCGGTAACGTTGAACTCACTACCCAACAAAAATGTTCCTTTTAAGACTTATAATCCTTATAATCGTTCATTTGAAACTTAATTAAAGAAGGGACTTAAGTGTCATCAATGACGTTTACCCTATATAAGAGATAAAATTCTGAGAAGGAAATTCCCAGAAAACTTGGTTAAGTTCTTCCTGATTTTCACTGTCATATATGTAGGTTCTATCCTTACTTTAAAACTTTTGATAGTCGCAGTTCATATTTATTTATTTATTATTTATGGACGCGCGTTTCGATGTTCGATGTTCGAAACGCGCGTCCATGGATGGTGGATAGGTGATGGCATTACGTTTCAATTAATTAATTAACCTACGGCGGTTTAAGCCAGTAGTTGGGGCTACTGTCGCGTCAGAATTTGTAGCAATACGATTTGTTCAGTTCTGTAGAGGCGTTTGCAGTAATTTGCTCGACAAAAGTGTACAAATGAGGATATCTAATTAGATTTCCTCATGCGTACATGTAAACATCTAATTCGTATATATACGATTTAAAATATTGAAATGCCGTTACCTTCCACAAACCTATGCTGGCGAGATGTATAACATCGAAACGCGCGTCCATGGATGGTGGATAGGTGATGGCATTACGTTTCAATTAATTATTTACTTATTTGTTTATCTATTTATTTATTTATTTTTTATATTAGGGATACATTCACTAATTTATAAAGCACTACCAATTCGTTCATATGACGTCTGTTTTCAAGAGTAAATAAATTATATTTCAAGAGAGTGACATTGTAATGGCAACAAGAATTAGAAAATTTAAAGTTTAAATATTTTATAAATTTCTTCTGTATCTTTTCAATCCTGTAAACTTTATACATAGGGTTCCAAATTATGCAACCATATTCCAGCGTATTAATCACTAGAGGTTTATAGAGATTAATAATGGAGCTTTTGCCTGGAAAAGGTTTTGATGTTATGTAGTGCAGCACACAGAGAAAAAAAGTTCTTGACTCAAATAAATATGTATTCACTCAACCAAAACCGTAATTTTAAATAGCGGCAAAGATATATTTTTTTAATTTAAAGAGATAATTTTTTAACATCATTATTTGATTTAAACATATGATCTCTCTTAACAAATAACCTCAAGCTTGATTTGAAAATATATCTCTTTTTTATTTTAAGTAATATGTTTGATTCAACAATAGTTCCTTCTTTTAAGGCACTTCGTCAGTTTGAAACAAATATATTCTTCTTTGCCATTTACTTGACTTCACCTTTTAATGGCGATCGTTCTCAAAATGGGAACATACTAAATTTTTATTGAATTATTCATATTATTTGCATGACATTTTATGCAAATAATATGATTAATTCAATAAAAAATCGACTTTTTAGCATATTCAAACTTTGGAAACGTTCGACATTAAAAGGTTAGATCAATATGTATTTGCTTAATAAAATATTTCTGTGGTTTAGAGTATGCTACACATTACTTTGACAAATATATTATTCTGTTGGTATTATTACTCCACTGAAATGGTTAGTACGATAGATGCTTTCTTCCTTTTAGAGAAGAAAGCATCCATTTATGAACACAAAGGATAACAATGTGTTAAAAATACACAATCTTTTGAAAAAATTTATTAACACTGTGGATAAACTAACAAATAGAAAAAAAATAGTATCTATGTTCATACTAGGCTGGTTGAAACGTTCGCTGAGAGGAAATGAAAAAACAAGTTTATTGTTCAAAAATGACTTTATTCTTCAGTACATTCTCCCTTAAGTTCAATACACTTTTTCCAGCGATTCTCCAATTTACGTATCCCATCCTCGAAGTGATTTTCCGGAAGGCCTTCAAAATACCCATCTACGGTTGCAATAACTTCTTCATTTGATGGAAGACGCTTTCCACGTAAAAATTTTTTGAGGTTTAGGAACAGATGGAAGACGGAGGGAGCTAGATTTAGTGAATAGTGTGAATGTTCCAAGTGTTCGACTAATTTCGCCTTCACAACACCGCTGGTGTGAGCAAGTGCATCGTCTTGATGATAGATGAGTTTTTCTTCTGCAAACCAGGTCTTTTCTCACGAATTTTTTCATTCAACTGGTCTAAAAGGTTTTTATAATATACTCCTGTCATTGCCTTACCGGTTTGAAGGTAATTAATTAACAAAATTCCTTTTGCAGACCAAAATACTGATGTTATAACCTTCTTGGACGATTTCGACCCCATCACTTGCTTCGGAGCTGGACAACCAGGTTCAGTCCATTCGGCGGTTTGTTGCCGCAGTTCAGGATCACAGTGATAGACGCAAGTCCCATCCATAGTTACGAATCGACGCACAGAATCTGTTTTATTCTTTTGAAAACGGGCCAAATGTTGTTGAGAAAGTCTTACTCGAATGCGTTTTTGATCCAAAGATAACGAATGCGGCACCCATCTTGTTAATAGCTTTTTCAGACCTAATTCATTTCTCAAAATATGTAACCCCCGTTCAGTTAAGATGCCCATAGCTTCAGCAATATCACGCTTGGTCAATCGTCTATTATCCATAACCATATCATGTACAGAATTAATCATTTCTTCAATAGTAGCACTTTTTGGACGTCCAGGGCGAGGATCACCTTCGAGGCTTGAACGACCACGTTGAGATTCTTTAGCCCACTTGCATACCATTGTTTTTGAAGGAGCATCATCACCCAGCAAATTTACCATTTCGCTATGAATTTCCATTACCTTTAAACCTTTTTTCACAAAGAGTTTTATTACAGCACGATGTTCAATTGTTTCCAATAAAAAAAAAACACTATGACACGTCTACTTTCAATAGCTTGTAAACAAAGACTGAAATGACATACCGACTTAAAATTTTCTGTGGGTTCATACGAAGGATGAATACGTTTAATATAGTTATAAATTTGTTTCTACTAGTGGAGCATAGTTGTCGCTCCGCGAACTTTTCAACCAGCCTAGTATAACATTGCTCGGTTTAAATGACTTCCTGTACAAGACTTCAAAATCTTTTCTACACCTATTATAAATCATCCTGTATATTACAGATAGTTATGTTTTCAAGAAACCATTATATTCCTTTGAATGGTTGAAACCCTTACCAACCTTAATATTAGGAGACAAATTTAACTAGGTGCATTGTACACCATTTTATGGTTTATATTTCTTAATCTACGTGTTCCGCTCTCTGAAATCATTAAACATTAACTTTAGCGTCAACATAAGTGGGATCAAATTTCACAAAATCTGAAAGTAGATTGTCAATTTACACAGTCGTTATTTCTAAATTCCTCTAAAATACCATTATTCATGTCCTGCAGTTTTACCATCCTATAAAAGCGTGTAGATTGATGCAGCGAAAGCAAAAGAAACGAGTTTATATTCTAACAGTAAGATAGCCATTCCTCTCGCCCACGCACTTACTTTCATGAAGTTACCGATTTTACAATAATAAACCATTAGGATCATTAATAACTTGTTTAACGTCGTACTGAAGATCTTCGACGAATACGTTTCAGAATTGGATAGAACAAACAGGCACCCATGAGTTAAAGCCGCCTTCGATATTATTCCTTCGGCAAACATGATTAATAATTCTCTCTTTGCGAGAAAGAAAGAGAACCTTCTTGATCTTCTTCTGGCGGTAATCTAAAACTGACATGTAATAGTTGTATGCCGCAATAAAATTTATATCCCGGTAAATAAAACACTTATCATATTTCATTGCATCAACATAAGATGGACAGACGGACTCACATTATAAGACCATTAACATGACCATATTTGAATATACAAGATTCTTCTTTTGTTATGCTCTAATTAGTTAATAGCAGTTTTGTAGCATACCGAAACGGCAATATTATTGTTCGAGTTCTAAACCATTATGTTGTTTTCTTCGGAAGCAAATGGTATGTTACTATAAGATGAGAGTTCAAGAAGTGCAGAGTGAATTAGAAATAAAAGCAAACCGTCTGTGTTCTTGAATTTTATACTTCCTCTCTTAAGGGGTAAATAAAACTTCCATGCAAAGAAATTGGGGTACTCTAAAGATTTCATGGTAGCTTTTCATTTTGTTATATTGGCGTATATAGTCAGAAGAAATTGAGCTATATTTAGAGCATTTACCTCTCAAATAAGTTCAACAATGTATACAAGGTGATCTAAGTTAGCGGACCACTATTGCTATTTTCGTTATTGGCGTTACTACTGCCAATATTAATAATAAGTAAGTAAGTATATTTATTTGTGCGACACGCAGTGTATATAAACGACAGAAATACACAGAAGTTGATATAACATAACAAAAAAAATGTACTACTATTCGAAAAGTACAAAGGTAATAAAAAAAAAGTAAAGAAAAATATAATATACCGTTGGGAAATGAGCCATGTCCAAAGGATAGGCATATGCAATTAAAAAAAAAAAAACAATTGAATAACACGTTTTCACATAAAATCAAAATTTACTATTTTTTAAGTAGGAACACCACGTATATTTTTCGATATCTTGAAAGTTACTTCTATTGCTGATCTAAAAACTTTATAAACTACTGTTTTGAAATGAATATAAAGAAAGCTACAGTGGTTCCAAATAAACATAAAAGTTTGTTTTTTAATATTGACAGTATGCAGTAGGTTGCTGTAATTCTATGGGGAACCAAATAGTTTACGTCCTTAAACTATTAAAAAGGTACATTGTATAAATTTTAATTGTTAACTTTACCCTCTTGACACCTAGACGTAGGATACTTGGTTTCGCATGGAGTTATAGCAGCCTATCATAAGTATCTGTTATGCTGCAAACGTGTACTTTTAATAGATAATAAAAACCACTATAACTTTCTTACCATTTATTTCTAAACAGCAGTATACAGGGTGTTTCAGGAGTAAAGGTAAATATTTTAGTGGGTAATAGTGTAGGTTAATTCGAAAAAAAAATTTCATATAACGTGTCCAATTTTTATTAGTTACTGAGATACAGCAGTTTGAATGTAACCCAAACTACTACACTCACAGAAAAAAGCCAATGGCAAAAACAAGGTTGTCTTAGCGTTCTTTTATGGGGGCAGCACTATTCATAATCCGAACGATTAATTTATCTCTTGTGTTTACTTCTTCTTTGTAGACTTCGTCTTTCAACTATCCCCAGAGGCAAAAATCTAAAGGGGTAAGGTCCGGGGACCTTGATGACCAAGAAACGGGACCATTTCTGCCGATCCATCTTTCGAGGAATATTAGGTTTAAATGCTGTGTCACCAGATGACTAAAATGAGCAGGGGCTCCGTTGTACTGGAAGTACATACTCATCCTTGTAGCCAAAGGAACATCTTAAAATAATGCTGGTAGCTCGTTTTCAAGAGAGTCTAGATAACGGGACCCTGAGAGTATGCGGTAAGATAACAGGCCCAAGGAACTGATTGTATATCATACCACACCACACATTTACAGAGAAACGTTCTTGAAAATGTGTCGCCACAAAGGCATGTGGGTTTTCGTCGGACCACCGATGTGAGTTACGAGTGTTATTGATACCGTCACGAGTGAAAGTGGCTTCATCAGTAAACAGTATTAATGGGATTACTCGGCGATTTGCAATTAGCCAACGACAACATTCCAATCGTCTACCTTCATCTCCTTCTCAAAGGTGTTGAATTCGCTGTAAATGATAAGGATGAAAGCCGTGCACATTTAATGTCCGCCAAACTCTTGTATGTGGAACACCGATACGTGTAGAAATTCTTCGTGTGCTTGTTGAAGGACTACGTGTTACCGACTGAATAATGTCTTCTACTTCATTCACATTCTGTTCATTTGCACGTTCAGATGAGATATGACTGCTGGGCACCGCACCAGTCTCACGCAGTTTACTGAAAACACGACTAAACACTCTTGAATCGGGTACTCTGCGGTTAGGAAATCGTCTACCGTATTCTCTATAAGCAGTAACAGCGTTGCCATTACAAAACCCGTACACAAATACCACATCCCCGTACTCAGCATTTGTAAATACGTGCGGCATGCTTAAACAGTACAGTAGTTTGTTCCTTAAACAATACGCGCAACTAGGAGAGTACCAACACGCGAAATGAAAACTTTTCTCTGTAAACAGCTGTATCTCAGTAACAAATAAAAATTGGACACATGTTATATGGAATTCTTTATTCGAGTTAATCTACACTATTACCCACTAAAATATTTACCTTTCCTCCTGAAACATCCTGTGTAAAGCTCTTATATCAGAAATCGAACTACCTCCCAAAATTTTGACAGTGTGAGTGTTCCATAAAAAAATATTTTTTTATAAAAATACGTTATTCAATCATTTCCCTATTGACTGCATATTAACCAGCAGCAAAAACATTACTAGCCAATGTTACCGACTTCATATGACCAGTAATAAGGGTAGGAGCAATAGCCCGTTAATTTGGACCACCTGTTTAAGAAAAATCACCAATATATTTTTTTTATCTTATTACGATACTACTTGTACCACTGCTATTTGGTTTTGACAAAAACAAACTTAAATTTTTGTATGTTTATTTTGGCAACATTCTTATTGCGAATTTAGCATTTAAATGCTGGTTCAACATAACACTGCAAAATGGGAGCAGCCCAATGTTTCGGTTTCGCTTTTGGTTTTACAGAACTGCAGCTAGTATATGCAGACTTCACAAAAACAGCGGAGAAAATTGGTCACTCAATGTTTATAATCAATTGAAATGTATTTAATAGAAGGAAATAAAACTTAGGTCCTCTCTTCTCACAAAATTCTATTTAATCCAGGGCGACCGGTTTCGTGTTCAAAAACATATCATCACGCCAGAATTCAGTTATTCAATAGGAGAAAGTCCATTTGTTAAAATGAAATATACTGCAATTGTACAAGAAACATTTGGTGTGTAGTTATTGTTAATAATAACAATTATCTAAAAAGTAGAACTTGGAACGAAATGTAATAAATTTAAAAAATTGTACGGTGGACATATACAAACACTTTTAAATGATACAATGAAATGTATTTCTTTCTTCTCAAAGCATAAAATTAATTTCTCCGTAGTTTATTAACAGAAAATGTATGTTGTCTATCGCAGTTTTACATCTCATTCCTTACTGGCTTTCACTAACGTTGTAAAAGGGTTCCTTTCTTTCAGTATGTAGGATAAGTGTAATAAGAGAGTTACTAAGGAACTATAGTGGACTAACAATATTACAGGTAGAATATTAAGTGACGTGAAGAAGAAGCCTTTTCACTTCTTCTTCAAGTTATTTATAATCTGGCGTGTCCCATGTGAGCTTCTTGATACACAATACGTTTCCAAACAGAGCTGCTTTTCAAATCTGCGCACAAACTGAGTTAAAATTTATCGTGTTTGCAGAAGGGTAAGGAGAACACTTGATTTACGTTTACTTTAATGATAGTAACGATATTAATAATGAAATCTATTTGAAACAAATCCGTTGTTATAATAATCATGTAATTTCACAATTATATTTTCTTGTTATATTTATAAACACAGTATGTGAATGTTCATAAACAGAAGATGATAACCAGACCCCCCAGCAATTTTTGTACAGGCAGTAAATTTATTTTAAATCTCAACCCATTCCAGTGCTCCAGATCTGCTCATACACTTTGCTGGTCACAGTGATAACAATGTTTCTGGTATTGCTAATACGTAAGCCGCATCTATGTATAATAATAATAATAATAATAATAATAATAATAAATAATAATAATAATAATAATAATAATAATAATAATAATAATAATAATAATAATAATAATAATAATAATAATAATAATAATAATAATAATAATAATAATAATAATAATAATAATAATAATAATAATAATAATAATAATAATAATAATAATAATATAATAATAATAATAATAATAATAATAATAATAATAATAATAATAAATAATAATAATATATAATAATAATAATAATAATAATAATAATAATAATAATAAAATAATAATAATAATAATAATAATAATAATAATAATAATAATATAATAATAATAATAATAATAATAATAATAATAATAATAATAATAATAATAATAATAATAATAATAATAATAATAATAATAGTAATAATAATAATAATAATAATAATAATAATAATAATAATAATAATAATAATAATAATAATAATAATAATAATAATCTAAAAAGAAATCATAAATCATAAGATCAAGGAGCTCTGAAAGGTTAACTGAGCAATACCGAACACCTACAGCATATTGCTAAATCAAGCGATAAGAGAGTTCCCTCGTCTAGGCGGTGATGCAACTCATCGCACCAACGAGCTAGGACCTGATCTTCTTGGAATGTAAACCTGCTGAAATCCTTGTTGCAAAATGTTTGTTGGCAAATAACTTTACGTTTGTCAAAGATGTATTTGGGCGCATTTTTGACTGTCAATAGTGAATCCCGTAACACGTAAGATCGTTTCGAATGGTTCATACCAGGATTGATCTGGCAAATTTGGTTGAAGAGACGATACTTTTTTGCAAAATATTTATATGGCCACAGATTGAATCGACGGATTGGGATGACAAGTGGCAGGCAGCGGGACGGTACCTCCAAAAATCTTTTACGTGTGGCAATCCAATTTTTGCAGCATATCAGGCTACATCATGTGTTGTGTTGACGAGTACACAAAAGACATTTCAACCTTGGACTACTTATCTTTTCATGCATATTTTAATATTACATTTGTAATACTTTGTGAAACATAACCCATCCCCGAGCTTTATATAAATGCTTACATCAAACCAATTACAAATAGTGACGTTTTACTGATATGATCTGACAGCATTATTCTCTTCACCAATTGGATCTAGATTATCATACGCGTTCTTGGTCTAATGTCCATATTGTCTCTCAGTGCAGAGAAGGTTCAAAATTGTCTAAAATAAATTTATTCCCAGCTTGTTGGAGTTTATTCTCCCCGTGGACTAGATTACGCTACTTTACCAGTAAGATATGATTTTCAGCAGCTAACTACTATTAAGATATGGATTTTCAACGACTAACAAAATGCGTGGAAGAAGCTACTGCCAAATCTTTGTCTATTTACCCAACCATATCTTCTGCTATACCAAAGGTAATATAAATGCTTTGAAAATAGCACCTCTATTACATACATACAGTTAGTAGTGATAATAATTTACCATATAACTCTTTACACGTTTCGTTATTAATAATACGCTACCCTCAGTAAGAATTTATAAGAGATGCACACAACAGATAGCCGAATTATCCAGTTTCAATCTATCCTTATGAAGACGACCATCAGTAACTTCTTAGTATTGTTAAACATTTCTTAAGAAATATTTTGCCTTGCTCGTGGAATGAGGGTTTCTTCATAGTCTCACAACGAATAGTCATAAAATTGCATGAAATTTCCACAACTGACGCGGTATCTTAATGGCTAGCAACGTCGGAGGCGTTGACAATGCAAATAAGAACAATTATACGGTTCATTTTTTACACGCCGAACACGAGAAAACTTTTAATGCAGCGCTGCCATTTAATGAGAGGGACACTATTAATTCTTTTCGGTGTATAAAGGTCTTCACTAATAAAAACCATGAATTTAAGACTTTCGCCAGTTGAGAATAACACCTTAACGATTCCTAAATTTTAATTTTATGTAGAAACGTCTGCCGAAAGTTACGAGCAAAATAAATAAGAAGGAATACGGGCTGTATAATACGGCGCACTTACATATACATTGTCTGCGAAGAGATGCACAAAAATGGTACTATAAAAAGTTTTTTAAGTGTGCCACTTTTATTATTGTCGATACGTCGCTTGATACCTATGCATAGCGGACTTGTTTATACATGCGCAAAGTAGTAACCTCAGCGATAAACGCTGAACTATTTATGTAAGTATTAAACCGCTATAAAAAATAAGTGGCTTTTAATGTTGAATGAAGACGAGATCATAAAATCGCTTGTATTGACTCTTCCTGCTGTGAGAAAGGAAAGAAGGGTAATAATTACATATCGAATTTCCATACGCAATTTAATGCCTTTTACCACGGCCTCTAAGTACGTTCCAGTTCAGGCTTCTTTAATCTGTAAAAACCCGACGATAGCCGAACGGATGTCAAGACATGCACGTTGCTCTAACAAAACGAAAAGCGGTTAAAAATAGGTACCAAGGATACAATAGAACTAAATCACACACACGAGCACTAAACACTTCACCATCACTCTTGCCACAACACTTCACCAAAATTCGATGCACGCTTCTCCATCATCTCCAGCAAAAACAGCAAACAATCGAACGAAGATCAAACTGCACTATTTATACACGTTTAATGTTAATGTAGTATGCCCTAATTACTACTTCTGCGGTGATTGTTCCTGATATTGTTTTTAGAGCATATGATGAGTTATGCTATGATAAAGATACAGCAAGAGAATCGATATGGGACTTCTAGTTCGGTTGATAATCGAGAATTATGCCTATAGGAACTTCGCGTCCCTAGCAAGTATTTTGTTTTTGTATATAAATTCATCTTGATTTGGTTGAAGTATCCAATACGTAGCAAATTTGTTTTCTGTAGTTGTAAATCATTTCCTTCAAACCATGTATCAAATGTATTTAGAGTATCTGTGATTTCCTGACTTGAATGATTTTTGGATCCTATTACTGCCGTAGTGTCATCCGCATACAAAGTAATCCTGTGCAGCGAAATTTCGGGAAGATCATTAGCATATATCAAAAATAGTAGGGCGCCTAATATTGATCCCTGTAGGACACCACTCTGTACAACCTGCCAATCCGAATACTTTTTTCTGTGGCAGACATAATCATACCCTTCCACTCAATATTGACTTGGTTAAAATGCTGTTGTATTAAACCATATTAGTACCAATGGTATTATTTTAGCCCTCCGTGCTAAATACAAAATAAACAAACGTAAGAATAACCAAAATCTAGCTAATGGCCAAAACTGTTGAACTCTCAACGCAACTTTGATAATTCATGAGAATATTAGATAAGAATATTAATAACAAAAGTAACTGAAATAACAACCACCATAGCCGATTGTTACACGTTGGGGAACATGGTTGCAGGCTGCGTTTTACTACAACAAATATTTTGATCTAGTAAAGAAGGGAGTTTTAAAATTCAATCCGACAGATGCTGCAGCAATCAAGAAAAGCCAGGAAATATTTCAAGATAGTCAGGTTAAAAGAGATTTACAAACTATTCACCACAATTACTTCGGACTAGCGGAGGGAGTAGAAAAATTACAAAATATTTCGATGTCGCTAGTGGATTCTGTTCAAATTGTGAATGATGTTCACGCACAGTTATGCGCTGTAAAAGGCGAAACAAATTGGTGTGTAATACGAAAATTTGAAAGTGTTTCAGAGAAAGACTCCGATTTTCTTATATTAAGAAAAATTTGTGAAGATGCGTGTGAAGATGCAATAAGTTGTTTCAAAGATTATTTTAAAAATGCAAATATAATATCGCTAGATGTCGAACGGTCGTTTTCGGCATTAAATAACATTTATTCCGCACGTCGTACTGCAATGCCGGGGAGCAGGCCGGCAGGCCTTGCTCCCTCCTCGGGCCTTGCTCAATTAGCCAAAGTTTATGGAGAAAAGTGTACAGCTATTCAACACGTCCGCAAATGGTGTAGGGAATTCACTGGAGGTCGAACGAAAATTCACGATGAAGAGCGGAGCGGAAGACCATCAGTTTCAGAGGAAATCGTTGAAAAGGTCAAGAGCATACTACTTGAAGATCGGAAGGTCATCATTCGTCAACTCGCTCTTCGGATTCCTGGGATTTCCAACACCACAATTGAAAAGATTCTTGAAAGGACTGGCGGCAGAATTTTGCGACATGGGAATACAGAAGTTGGAGCACCGTCCGCAAAATGCTTGGATGGAAATTGCGATTATGTCGAAAAATAGCTTAAGTTTTTACTTTTAAAACGATGTGTAATGTTAAGGAAATAAAGAATGCTGTCTATTTTTAAAAAATATGGGAACCTTATTTTACGATCATCCCTCGTCAAATGTATTATTATTATTATAATTATCAACAATGTAATGCAGTCATCACATCAATCGCAGTTCATAAGCTAGGGGGTGTATCGTATTATCGCTCTCCGTGGTCGTCGAAGATCTGTTTCGCGTGGGATCGCATATTTCTGGGGTAATCATGTACATCGTCTTCACTCTGTATAGGAAGCATCACGACCTACTGATAAGTCATGTGAGAGAATTATTATATAGGCCAATGTGTGTTTTACCTTCATTCACTTTTCTTGCTTAAATTCATATTGGGTTATTTATCAACAGGTAGACTATTATACGAGAAATATAGCTCGGTTTAGGCCCGCGGTTTTTTTATATTATTATTAATTTGCAATCTTATGACACCAAAAGTTATTATAGTTAACGTACTAATTAAGAAAGTAACTGAAATAAATTTTGAACAGTCATTTAATTTGAAATCTTTATTTAAAGCTTTGTACCACGCTTTACTACATGCCGGTCTAGATAAAAGTAACGGAGCATCACGTAGATATTGTTTTTTTGCCTGTAAGAAAGGAGTGTGCGTCTAACCGTATGATTAATAGTCGGGAAAGCGATCCTATTGTCAGACACACCGTATTATGAATCCTCTAATTGTTTTTACTGGTCGAATGTAATGCAATGCGACCGACTAGTAATCTCTCCATTTACATGGTTGTCACTTTTTTCCGTGTATCGTACGCGGCTTATTTATGCTTTCGTTATTCTAATTTAGGTGAATATTTGGATCTCGCATGAGAGGAATAGGTATTCTAGAAATATACCGGGCGCGGCAGCTATCTGTACGCGATGAATTACAGCTTGTCTATTCATTTAAGGGAAAAATGTTCGGAACGAAAGTTGCTCACAATCAAGCAATCTATGACCGGAAGTTATTTTGAAGTATAGAGCTCGTTTAGTTTCCCTGGCATGTACGTTCAGTTTTTGTTATGTTAAACGGAACGCCCTGTATATTATTAGATTTTTTGGCAAAAACATAGTATTTTAAGAAAAAATCGATATCCCATTTATTTGTCATTCTCTTACAAGAGTTTCTTACTGTGGTTATGACAATAGTCCAAGTTCACTAATCAATATCAAATATCTGTATTTTATCACAGAGTTAGAGATAACCTATAGTTGGAGATAGTACAGTCAATGCAAAAAAAGTGAAACGGTGGTGGGAGTAATTTTAATCAGTTCGAGTCTCACTTGTTAGAGGGCACTATTCTCTGCGCACCTAATTTGAATGTGCTCCCTCATAGCTATATACAGTATACGAGGTGTGGCAATTAAATAACCGGACTGGTGCTACTATCGGCAAACAACGAGCACGCCACGGCAGGTTTGAACATGTCTCTGCTTGTAGATGCTTCCCCCACCCTGAGCTCCATGGGCACGGTTGTACGTCGCTCAGTCTCGCTGTAGCAATCGCCCGTTCAAGTCCTTACGCTAGCGTCGCGTCGGAGAAATGCAGAGTGTTCAGATCGAGCAAGGAGTTAACCTCAAGTTTCTTGTGAAACACGAGGTTCTAACTACCCTTCATGAACGAGTGAGAAAACGAAGACCCGGTTTGTGGAAGAGCCTTGTCTGTGAAGGCGTTTTTTGCGAAATCCGGCATCACCGTGTTGGACCACCCACCGTATTCGCCCGACCTGGTCCCCTGTGACTTTTTTTTATTTCCCAAGGTAAAATCGGAGCTTAAGGGGACAAAGTTTGACAGTGTGGAAGCGGTGAAAGCAAAAGCGACGAAGGTTCTCAATAAGCTGACAGAAACGGACTTCCAGCACGAACTTGATAAGCTGACATGAATTTAGTAATCGTTTACCGCCACCTGCACTGTGATTGGTCGGTTGTATTGATACAACGCCATGGTAGTGCCATAAATTGACGTGCATATAGTTTTGCCTTACAAGCTGGGCACCCAGGAGGTGAACCTAATTCGAGTATGCTGAATCCAATGGTGCTAACCGTTTTTAAAAGTTAGCTCGCGTTTTAGAGCTAGTTCAATTTAAAAATTTTAAGCCCAAAGACCCCAAAAAACGAAACCGAATAGACATCGAACCGATGAATACACATCGAATAAAAACTATTTCAAAAAAATCGAATCAATTCAATCACCGCTGTACCAATGTTTGAGCCTCACCGTCACTTAATGAAAACGCTCGCCATGCTCACCGGATTCGTTTGGTGATTGTTCGGCGAATTTTTCTGCATGGGAATGCAAAAAATGAAGTTTTAATGACATTCGAACATTTAAACGGTGAAAAGCAGTGAGCATGTCTTCAATTAATATGCGCCAATTTTCGGATCGATGAATTCCGAGAACAATAACCGCTTTCACACAATCCCATGCCACAAGCTCCATGTCAATGAGTGCATTTTCAAATCGTTTGTCCCTCATCAAACGACGAATGTTCGGTCCATTAAATATTCCTATAAAATAAATATAATACAAAATGAAATTTCAATAGATCATTCAGATTCAGACATCTACCTTCTTTTATTTTCATCCCACTTAACCGTTGAAAAATACGGCGCAATTTGTTGAATGCATTTCCTTCTGAGTTCAATGCTTTTATGAAATTGTTAACAATTCCTAGTTTGGTATCAATCGGCACAAGTGAAATCTCAATAATGTTGTTTTGTCGCAATCTAAATTCCTCACGTAAAGGCCAGTTCCGTTCGTTACATTGGTCGTCGGCAAAACGAGTATTCCACAAGTACATGTAGCACATATTTTCGGTATAACCCGTTTGTATACCTCTTAAAAGAGCCACCACCTTTAAGTCGGCATAAATTTTCCACTTTTGGTCATTATATTGCACTAAATCGAGCATGTAGCAAGGCTCTTTTGGGTGGCATTTGTTGAAATTTACAAAAAGATGACAACACAGAAGAATCTGGGAAATCAGAGAATGAAAAATGAAAAAAAACTAAGGAAATTTTTTTTTTTGCAAAGAAAATGAAAAACCGACTGAATCGATTCAATTTTTTTCAAACAGTTTCTATCCGATGTGTGTTCGTTGATAGGATGTCTATTCGATCGCCTTCCATTGATTTCAATTCAATAAATGGTCAAAAAATGATAAAAATTACGTTTCTTTGGTGTCTTTATGCCTAACATTTTTAAATTGAAATTGCTCGAAAATGTGAGCTAACTTTTAAAAACGGTTGGCACCATTGTATTCAGCGTACTCGAATTAAGCTTACGCCCCGGGTGCCCAGCTTGTTGCAGTTTGCAATTAGCACAGTGTTATTAATTCTGCCCCACACCAATGTGTGAACGGTCGTATGTAATTGCATTGTGCGAACTCCATTAATTTCTACCTTAATTTCGCTCTACCCTATGAAACCGCTACTTATGTAGTATTTAGGGTGCATTAAAAGTCATAACTATTCTGTTACGTATGGATGGTACTGTTACAGCAGATCTTCGCTGGTGGCAGCGACTGTAGGCACTTCGATGTTGAAGTCCGCAATAACACGAAGAATACTAGATTCGCCTAGTAGCGCTTGATGGTGACGTAAATGGGAGGTCAAGGACAGGGCTTCGATTCCCTCGTGTATTTCCGTTGCGTATCGTGTACATTGTACTTGATAAAAAAATACGCGAGGAAATCAAAGCGTTGTTCTTGATCTCCCACTTTAGAACACGAGGTGAACCAATTATAACGCTTTTATTATAGAGTGTAATTCTTGAAAATATAACTTGTTATCTGTGGGTAATAATTTTCCTAACCTATGTTATTAGCATAGGTAATAGTAACTTTTTGCTGAAATGAATTAATGTACATGAAACCACATATGGCGTGAATAACGTACACGAAGCTTTGACACACAGTAGTAGATCGACGCCTCTACGGACATCTCCCTTAATATATGTATGTATAAATACACGTATAATGTCTTTCGCCCGAATATTCACACATTAAACGCGCGTAATGGACTTACATTTATGGAAACATAAACACACGTTTACGCCGTTTTCGTGAGCGGTTGGGTAATCGTAGCCATGGCGGTTTCGCGAATAACGGTATTGTAATAACGTCGATAAAATTACACGGAGCTTAATGGCGCTAGAGCATATAACAGAAGATTATGTGAAAATTGCATATGCGAATATTATGCAACCATATAGGACTTTAAATTTAACTACGCAACAGATGAAAATGCGGTTTTAATAGTTACGGCGCACGTGAGATCGAGGAATTGTTCTTATCCCGATGCGCACCGAATCTGATAACGAATGGAAATTCTTCGCCTTGTAAAAGAAATAAACCTTGTCAAATATATTTGATATTCTTCCTACGCTTGTAATACTAGTACTGAAAACTAGAAATCGCACTTTGGTATTGAAATTTTAATACCGCAAATGCCTACGTTTGTATCTACAGAAAACTAATTACTTAACTATCTATGACGGTCATTAACATACAAATGACTCATAAGAACAAAGAGATAAGCAAGTTATTGCATGGTATGCAGAATGGTCGAATGATGTTAACCATTGCCTCGCAACTAATCTATTCAAGAGGTGTAAGGAGTTAAGTACATTTCCTTATTAAAATTTATGGAAAGTGACAACGCAGTTGACGGAGAATTGACCAAAGACGCTAATAAATAATAGCAGAAGGTCAGACTAAAAGCGGAAAATTGATTTCAAATATTATGCTTGGTTACGGTAAATTCTAGATTTAACTTATGTTTTTATCACAAGGTATCAATAAATAAATACCCGAACTTTGTGGCAGTGGAACACTGAAATAGTTCACTAAAAACCCTAACCATAATACTTGAGTCGCATCACCAGCGGTGAAACTGAATTAACACACCAAGCGAAAAACTAACTTTATGTAGTAATAATTACCCAAAATGCAAATCTGAAATAAGCAAACCAGTTATATTGAATTGTATTTACAAGATAACGTGATTCGTTTTATTTATTCTACTTTACATGTCTCTCAATGAAGCGCGTCATTGCACTTGGCTATAATTACTGCTTGAGTTAATTATACATGGTGTAACAAAGGATAAAGGCTGGAATTTAGTGGTTCTAAATCTAAATTCATTAAGTTATGATTGTTCTTGTAAATTTCCATGCCTTCATAGCAATTTAATCGAACAATGCTGCTTGCGTTCTTAATTAACTTTACGTTGTCATGATTTATTTTCCAGTATATGAGCCAAATGCTCTTTGTATCTCACTTTGATTGATCCTCTTGTCTGTCCAATATACATTTGATTACAATCTTGACATGAAATTTTGCAAATTCCTGATTTATCCGTGCTACCTACTGAGTCTTTAGAGCTTCCGAAAAAAATGGTTGAGGTTATTGACCTTTTGTGTAACTTGTATAAAAGGGTAACTTAGCATATTTCTTATTACCACCGTCAATACGTTCAAGTGTGCTTATGTTTCTAACTTTTAATCTATTCTTGCTTTCTAATAGTATTATAGATTACATCTTCAAAGAATCCGGACGGGACGGTAAAAGTGTCAAGCGGCAAAAGAAATTGGAAAAATAAAAGCACCCCATCAAGAAGGATATTTGTCAAGGGTTTTTGCAGAAAAGATAGGCCGATCACACCAGGTTGTGAACGGTTTCATTAGGGATCTCGAAAATCTTGGAAAGGGTTTTAAAGAGCGCACAAAATTCGTTACAACTGTGAGATAACGTCGAGCCATATTAAGCAAAGCATCTAATTCGGCGTTAACGGCAAGACAAATTGCGGATAACGTGGGAAGGAATGCGTCGATGAGAACTGTACGAGATGTGGCAATTAAATAATGAGAATTTATTTATTAAAGCTTTATTATAAAAAACTGAACATAATCACGCATTCATTCCTTCACAGTAACCCCTCTGGAGTGTCACGCACTTATTCCATTTCTCTTCCCACATCTGGAAACACCTCTGAAAGTCACCCGAAGTTAGACCTTGCAACACCGTCGTCGTCTCCGTCTGCATATTTTCTATGGAGTCATACCGTTATCCTTTCATGGTACTTTTCATTTTTGGGAACAGCCAGAAGTCCAGTGGTGCCAGATCTGGGCTGTACGGGGGATGAAGCAGCGTTGCAATTATTTTTTTTGCTAAAAACTGTCTAACAAGAAGCGACGAATGAGCAGGCGCGTTGTCGTGATGAAGGATCCATCCAAATTTTTTCAGTTCAGGCCTTACCCGCGCAACCCTGGCACACAGCCGCCTCAAAACTTCAACATAGAAGGCCGAATTAATAGTTTGGCTTTGCGAAAAGAATTCTTTGTGGACAATGCCATTGATGTCGAAGATACAAATGAGCATTGTCTTCATTTGTGACCGCGATATTCTTGCCTTTTGAGGACGCTCTCCTCCAATCTCAATCCACCGTTTACTTTGCCAACGAGTCTCAGGGTTATACTGGAAGACCCAGTTTTCATTCCCTGTAATCACACTCGAGAAACTCCTAGCAAATTTTCATCGTACATTTTTCCGACATCCAGCGCTTCAACACCAACCTTTCAAACCTACTACTTCACACACAAAGCACTCGACCGAGTTGAAACTTATTACGCATTTAGTAAAACTGTGGAAGTTTATGCCTACGTCGGCGTCGTTGAATACCCGCCAGTGTTGTCAGTTCGAGCGTTCGAAACAATTTCTCGTTATTTAATTGCCATATCTCGTATAGAAGCTACTGGAGAACTGCCCGCTGCTAAGACGCCTAAAAATGCAACAACGGCCTGCTTTAAAGGAATTTCAGCTTACTCCACGTCTTCAGTTTGCTAAAGCAAAAATGAGGTGGACAACAGTGACAAACTGTTATTTTCAGTGACGAGAAGAAGTTTAATTTGGACAGCCCGGATTGGTTATTATCATGATTTACGTAAAGAAGAAGTGATTCTGTCACGACAGCGTGCCGATGCTGGTTCAGTCGTGACATGGGGAGCTATTTCCTATAACGGATCTGTTGATTTACTAATAGTGAACGGCAGACGGAATTCAGAAAAGTACATCCAGCTTCTAAAACAGATGAAAGACCAATTCTCTAACGTTATGGTGGGTCAAGCATTTATTTTTCAAGAAGATAATGCCAGGATTCACACCGCGTGCATTGTTCGGCGCTGGTTTCAGAGAACAAGACATAGAAATTCTCTCCCCAACCTAAACATTACAAAAAATGTTTGGGAATGGTTGTCGCGCAAAGTGTGTCCTAATGCTAAGCAATTCGGTTGCTCTGACGAACTACAGCAGGCACTTAAGCGAAGTTGAGCGGAACTTCACGTTGACTACTTGAGAATGCTGTATAATTCCATTCCATCCCGACTATTTGAGGTTATAGGAAACAATGGTAAAAGTGCTCACTATTGATCAATAAAGTACTTTGTTATTACAAACGAATCTTTTACTTTGTAAATTGGTCGTATTTAAGTGACGCTTTACAATACTGTACTTATTGTTATCAGTAACGTATATTTGTACTGAGTTTTACAAAAATTACCATGTTGGATACATATTTTTAAACCCTCCCCTTATTTTCGAAAATAATTCCAGCGCACTTCTATGTTTACGGTAACTACAAATGCCACATACGTACTTGGTCCTATTCATGTTGTGCGGAGTGTATATCCTGGAAAGTTCTCTATACCTTGGGACGTGTAAAGACACAGTCTAAGGGGATCGCTCTAGACGAAGCAATTCCTCCCCCAACATAGGCCTTCTTATTGAGCACTGAACATTTGGAAGGAAAGTGTTACACGGATTCGTCTTCGACTTGGCAGTCCGTGCATGATGATGATTGGCAGTCCGTGCATGATGATGATTGGCAGTCCGTCCTGTGTTAAGCTTCTGCTCAGATGCCGGCAATATTTAGTAAAGAAGTCCTACATTATTAAATGTTGAATAAACTAATTAACAGCAATACCAACTACCTTGATATTTTTGCAGAAAGGAATAAGATAGGTATTTTAATATACTGAAAAGGAATACAGTATATCCTATATATGACCGAAAAATTAGAAAGCATATACTTACGTGTTCTATGCTAGTAACTGTAAATTCGATCGCCCAAAGGTACTGGCCACAACCGGCAGCGCAAGAATCTGTATTTAAATGCGAAGAAATTCTAATGCAAAAGGAAAGAAGGAAGTATTCACCATTCAAGTTAACCAGACACTACATGATGTGTTAGTTAGATAACCAACGATTCGTGTCTTCCACAGCAAAGATAGAAAAATTAAAAATCGGCCTCTATAGATCTAGAATAATAATGCCCAACAGTGGTCTATACTACATGTGTATTATGCTAAGGAAGCATTTACTATACTAAAGATTCATAAGGATTAAACAACCACCACTATATATACAACAAAGTACAGGAACGATTTAATCTTACTCCAATATATTACAAAGTGGACAAAAACAATCGGTAAACTGAACAAACCAAAACCACCACCAGAAACCCAAACAGAAACAATTTCCAGAATATCTTAAAATCACATATTATAGCAATTAGGAATTGATTTATTTGGGAAAGAAACAAGCTTAACATCCCCATTTTCAAAAGCACACTTATTCTAAATCATATCTCCATTTAAAAGTTAATCCTGAAAACAGTTTTTTGTGAATCAGTAAATAGAATGTTTCAGAAGTCAATTTAATCGTCTAATGCCAGAAGATTTTGCGCGAAAGATAAGTGCTATAATATGATTTAACAATTAGGTTTCGTCCAAAATATTTTTAAGTAGGTACTTATATCAGCATATTTGCGACATGATACATTCTCTTAGTGTTGCATTACGTTCAAGTCTACGTTCTGGTAACGTAATGCTGTAATAATTAAAACTAAATTAATTATTAATATAAAACTTAAGCCAACCATATTTGGTTGAATTTCATACCATGTGGCACTAAGAAGCAATAATGATTGAATGTATAGCTGCTACATAACTTGACCTCAATATAATATTAACAGTCACCAAGTTTGCAATCAATAACTTTCTTTATTCCTCGTTAATACTTCATTGTTATACGTTACCTAACATTTAGTTGCAGATGCGTCTCTTAAAACGTATAAGGCAAGCTTCACATAGTACTTGTACTTTTGAAATTTACTTGGACAATACTAAACTTTTCTGCAAGGCATATCGACATTTTTACTCATGAATGAATATTCCTACCTTTATTTACATTGAGTACCGTAGAAGTGCGTCTGTAAACGGGATTCTGTACCCAAAATTGCGCAATATATGCGGCATGTGTGATGGCAGCGCAAGAATAGTACAACGGAGATTTTTAATACGAGATAAGCACGACGGGTCAATCAATGATATTGTTCTCCGAATTAGTACGTTGATTTATTTAGATATTACGTATTATAATGTAATGCTGTTAGTGTATTGCATAAGGCTGAAACGCCTTTCAATATAATTTTAATGTAAATTATTATTTATTACGTGCGTACAGGTACAACAACTAATAATAATGTTTATAATAATTGTTCGCATATGAGATACTGACATATTATTTGCTAATTACAAAATGTATTGTACACGTTTAGTTCATTAGAAAGTGTTACGCTGATATTTAAAAGCACTTCTTACACGAAGAGAAGGCCTTTCCCTTGAAGATTACACTTATATTTATTAGCAGTGATACAATCGGAATTTCACAAAACTTTATGGTAATATGTACTTTCCGCAGGAGGAGATAAACATATTTCTGTAAGATTTGAGTCAAGATATCAGATTACATGGCTGGAACCAGTACTAATTAATTATCTTTTTAAGGATGATGAAACGGCTATAGATGCTACATGTATGTGTCTACATTTTAACCTGTACTCGGTGGAATTCATGTTCATTTTATAAAAGAATCTCACTACAGTCTAAAAATATTGGTAGCTACACAGAAACCAACTAGAAGTCAATATTAATACTTTGATCGCCGCAATGCAAATTGTTGTGGAAATTGTGTACAGGAGGCCACATGTATTAACTAAATCATGTAAAGTTACGAAGAACGAGAAGCTACAGTAGGTCACAGGGCCTCCAAACCTTTTTAACATGTGATGGAAGTTGGCATCACGTTGCGCTGTAAACGAAAAAATTAAGATGCACGTTAGCTTCACGTGGCGATTAAAGTGTTAATCTAACAAACTCTAAAAAAAGAATCTCAAACCAAATAAATAAGCTAAAGAATCAAAGGTATTTTCTAATGCTTCTGAAAACAAATCACTATTGTTCTAGGATATTTCGGAAAGAAAGCAGTATTATCCAAGTTTTCGCAAGCACCTTTCAACTGTTTTATCAAATCGCAGCACTATTGAAAATAAATTCGATTGTACTGAAACTTTTTCCCTAGATTATGTCGTTCTCTTTCAAATAAGCTCACAAATGTTCTTGCTTTTGATCAATTGCATTTACTTTTATAATATTACATTGTCCACAAAGAACACATTATGAAGTAAACATATTTGAAAGGGGACATATTATCGAGCAACACGAATGCGATGTTTCCATAGAAGAAGTTTGCTAACAGATTGGCTGTTGCTGCAGCGCTATAATGCTAATATGGAGTATCGAAGAGTGAATCCTGGAACAGCACGTTACTACCAACCGCAAGCACCCCCAATTTCAAAGCTTCGCTGACACCTCCAGTACTCTATTACAACAATGGTGGAGCTAGTACCCGGTAACGATTATTAACTGTATTAGACACCGATTACTCTCAATGAGACTAACAGCAAGGCGACCCACGTTGGGGCTGTCACTAACTCCTCGGAAAATGAGGATCGCGAAAAAAGCGACGGTAAGTGCAAGGATGACATATAATTACCTTTTTCTGATGCATGAAACCCCTAGTTGAAGAAAAATCATATATTAATATCTACATACATTGTGGTGCGGAAAGCCATGAATGATAATAATAAATCCCTTCAGTTAGACTAGGAGGTAATATTTCCAATCTCACAAGCCTAATCTTACAGCTTTCACAGGGTGTCTCCAGCAATCCTTCAATGGGATAATACTCGACTACACGTCTCAGGGGTCAAGTCTCTCAAACTTTTTTGAGAGAAACAATATTGTCACTCTTCCGTGGTCAACTCTAGCAGCTTTCCGTTTATCGAGAGTGATTCGTGATTCTATGGATTATGAATCACATACAGCCTACACAAACTTCACAAAACAGTGTTGGTTTCATAAAAATAACCTAGACTTTAATGTTAATAAGATAAAACTGCAACAATATTTATTTTGCAAGGAAGGTGATATGAAAGCATTTTTCAGTGGCTGCTACAATGTAACCAGTGACTGTAAGATTCCTATATTTGAGCATTAAATACGCGGCGCGATAGCATCGGATCCGCCACTGTGTGTAGATATATACAGTGTGTTTCTGGATTAACGCATGGATAGATAAAGCAGACAGGAAATTATTGAGTTGAATTTTCACCGTTTTGGGGTTCAGCCATGCTTACACACTAAGTACTAGCATAATTTATTACTCTGAACATTGTTTTTAATAACCCTATTATCGTATCTCCTATAGAAAATACATTTTTCTAATTGAAAAAATTCCTTTTTTGTAAATTTCAAAGACCAACCTGATATTTGGTCAATAAAATTATGACATAAATTACTTGCTATTCAAGTACGGCTGAACCCCAAAAGATGAAATTTCAACTTATTAACTTTCTGTCTGCCTTACTTATCCATCTCCGTTCGGCAGTCAATGTTAATATTCGCTTCGTACAATCGGCTCGCTGTTTGTTGGTACGTACACACTACAGTTGGTAAGGATTCATTTATAAGCGCTAGTCCTATACATATAGCAAATAACGTTGCCGCCTGCTCTAGGAACATTCTCTCCACCCCTTAGCGCCCCTAGACAATAGACCAACGGCCTCACTCGCAAGTCAGCCGCCTAGCATACGTACTCGAGGTATCAGCTCGACACAGAATTTAGTAAATATGTAATACGTCTTGTTTAATTTTATCCTATTGATGGACTTTAATCGTTGATTATTTCCAAATAAATACCATTGTCGTATATGAAGCAAAAAAAGCGTCTTTAATTTAAAAGGAAAAATGATGAATTCTAAAAAATAAATAGAGCCTCTCATTATAAAATAACTAGATTACATTTTTCCCATTTCCAAATATCCACTATATTAAATATTCAAATGATAGTAAGCGCATAACAAATACATAAATTTTTAGATGCAAATTCAAAAAAAAGCATGTTTTCTAAGTCTAATTAATGGAATCTTATGTCAAAATGAATCGTATTCGTATGTATAAAAATTCAATTGAACCTACTATTACAATAGATGTTCAAATAAGCAGTTATTTGCGGTACTGCCTCTACCATAGTACCATTTAACACTAGAACCGCCGAGAATTCCTCATACTTCCAACAACCGGTCAAACTGACCGATGATTAAAACTCAATTTTCTTTCGACAGTTTTTTTTAATTAACATAATTTGTTTGCATAACAGTGTATATTTATTCACAAAATATAAAAATAACTTCTAACTTCACTTTGGTATTTTAAATATCGTTACAATTTTTGCAATAAGTTACTTTAAATCCACATTTTCCACATGTTCTTGTTACAGTTCTTACATCTATCGTAAGTCTTATTTTCACATTTCTTTTCTTGACATGTACGTCTCTTGCGAGATTGCTTATCTGTCTTTGATCCAGCCTGTAAGTTCTTGTTGCATTTTTGATTCGATGTTCCCTCCTGAGGGCCTTCTTCGTTGTTATTGGATTGTTGTAAGAGTTCTTCTGCCAATTGCAGAGTGAAGTCACGATGTTTTATTTTTTTGCCAGTGATGTCTTTGTATACAGCAAACGCACTGATTGCAGCAAGATCCAATATATTATAAAAAAACATAGACTGGCTATATTCTTGAGGGAAAATACAGCGTGAGGCGCTATATTTTCGGGCCAATTGATCTACTACGTCAACGCCATATTTTGTGCTATTATAGTATAAAACTGTTTCTGGCATTTTATTTGTACCAACATCAATCGAAACTGTTGGATGTTGCGTACTTAGAAGGAGAATATTTTTGTTTATTTTGGCTTGATACACTGTCAAAGTGCAAACATCTTCTTTACTTGTGAATAAATCAGTTTCATACAAAAGAACCTCTGCTTTTTTTGATTACTTCGGGAATTTCTTTTCTCGACCTGTTCACAATTTCAATAATTGTGGTGTTTAGTTTTGCTAATTTCTATGCAAGTTCCAATTTGGTACAAAAATTGTCCGTTGTCACATTTCTTCCTTTCTTGGTGTAAGGTTCTAATAAATTTAGAACGACATATTCACCAAGTGGTTGTCCTATTGATCTCGAATAATCTTTTCCTAAATATGGGAAGGCATTCAACACATATTTAGCTTAAGTGTCAACAGCAAGCCAAAATTTAGTGCCAAACTTATCTGGTTTATTGGGGTTGTTCGTCTATTGGTATGTTTTCTGCGGGCGCATAACAAATTTTGCAATGGTAAGCAAATTTTTGCCTTATTTCAGAAACTAAAGCAAACTTGTCATGCTGCAATCTTTCTTTCCTTGTAGACTTGAGATCGAATCTGAGATATCGCATGATTTCTCTAAATTTGTTTCTAGACATCGTTTGACTAAGAAACGATATTACCCACTTTTTAGACCACAAGGAATCTAATTCTAAGTGACTGGAACCCTGGATTCTAGATCTCCCAGAGATAATTCCCAGTCTTGACTGTCTAGGTGTCTTCTAGCTTCAGCCTCGGTGCTTTGTTTTATGTGTCTCAGCATCGAGTCATCGATAAATAATCTCCAGAAACTACTCATATTTTCTGCAGTTACTTTTTGTTTTGCAGTCTGTTGACCCTGGATTGTTCCTGGATATATTGGGTTGGGTTTTTCTGCTTGCAGTAGGCTGACTCGCAGAAATTACTTGGCATTGGGAATTGCCTTTTGATTCGCAAACTGCGCCAAAATTGAGCGAAAATCCTTTTTCTGTTGGTTTCTTTTGCTAGCGATTAGAACGAACAGACGTTTTCACTTCCTGCTTATCACGGGAACTAGTACAAGTCACTGCAACCATTACATCACAAACAGTGTCATTGTCAGATTCGTCACTATTTTGTTCCTCACTCGCAACAACTCGAGAGCCAATTTCGTTTTCACTGCCCGTACTAACTGATTTAGAATCATTCTCAGAATTTCCTGGTGAAAGATTTTCCAGTCCGTCTAAATGTGCTCTTTTACTGGATCACATACTGTTCAGCCTAATTAAACAGGACGAATGCACTTTCAGAGTACCACCGATCTTTTATGTTCACAATGGTGCAGGTTGAAACTTGCAAAATATTTTGTACGCATGCACCAAATTAAGTCTGCGCAGGTGCGACACTAAAAAGAGCACGAGTAGAAACAGGTTCTTTGTCGAGCGCAAGGCTGAACATGTCGAAACAAGTACGGAAAAGTACTAACAAATAGGAACAAACTCTGATCGGTTGATGCAGTTGTATGCCTTGTTTTGTATGTAATAAGTGTTTGAATTTGTTTATATATTTACATACGGTACATACCTAAATGTTTAGTTCTTTCAAATGTTGCAACCAAGAAAAAGAACTGGCAAATAAAGTTTGTCAACACATTTTTTTAACGTACCGGGGCGGCCGTTTAAGGTAAAATTTCCCAGAACACGCTTAGAGTTCTACAAAATATTCAAAATTTTGTGAGAGTATTGCCAAACCAAATTTACGAAAAGTCACATGATTTCAAGATCATATCAAAATTAATTCCGTTGAAAAAGAAACTTAAAAAATGAAAGACGGTCGAATTGACCGGTGCGGCGGTTCTAGTGTTAACGACTTCTTAGTTTATAAGAAGAGCAATTAAAGAAATAAACTGGGGGTATAATGGTTAGAGTCTAGCGCGACGCTCTGCTGATAGCGGTTGGATTCTTACTGATTCATTAACAACATTAATGGAGTCTTTTTTGAAGAGATAAAGAATTAATAATATAAATTATCAAAATGCCAGAATTCGAATAATAACTAAAAAATAATTCGAATTCTACAAATATCAAATTTAATTTGGATATTTAACGAGTATTAAATCATAATAATGCAAATTAATAAATTGATGTGTAAGCCCACGCACTTCACCCCAATATCCCACTATAATGCATTAAAATTTATAAAGAAATGTATTAAAATTGACAGTGTGATTGAGCCCAAACAATTGGTTAATGGAAATTATATTCTCCCATCCTTAAACAAAGCCAACGTATTTGTACAGTACGTAACCGTAAGCTTTACAAGCACGGAGAGATAAAAACAATCTTAATAGCTTTCACTAATTTTTAACGTGCTATAAACCCGCAAGCATTGTAAAATGTAAAAGTGTATGTATGTGAGTATATACGCGCTTTAAACTTTTTATTTTGTGTTGCTGAACGCTCTTTGAAAGATAAGACAGTAAACTTTATACTGGCAGCAGCATCTTGAGGACGAACAATAAAACTCTGTTTCCATTGTTTACATCAAATCGCCTTCTCCACGATAAAAGACGACCATAATTTTTTAAGTGACTACGGCGATAATTCAACATCGATTGTTTATAAATACATGTAGTCGTTTGCTTTATAGGTCGTAAAATGAGGAGAGGGTCTTATTTTTCGGACAATGTTGAAAATTCATTGTATCGATGTCAATTTTTTAAATCACGCGTAAAGAAGTCTTGTTTCCTACCACAACAGTGTAATGCGTTACTTCAACGAACTACTTAGCTTGACAAATATGTTAAGTGAAAAGTAAGCACAGGCAAAAATGGACTTATTGATACAATTTGAAGCGTTTTAAGAGATACTGTGTTAATTTCAACTAACAATAAGTACGAGGTACTTGCGAAGACAACGTTTACCCCTCTGTGTATGACGGTATCATATTGTTAAACTACAAGTTTATTCCATGCGATAAAACAGATGCAATAAACACTAGCAGGAAGCACACTGCAAGATATAATCAATTATACAATACGTGGATTACTACTTTTAACTTTTGAAAGACAAATGCAGCTTTATATTATTGATTTCTTATTAGTGTTACTGTACTCAAACTTCCAAGAGACTGTCTTGCTTCCTTCGAGATTTATTAATTTTAGCTTATAGTTGCGCTTGAGTTTATTCAAAAACAAATAGAATTGAAGTGAGAACCTATCATAAGAAAGTCTAAAGGAAGTGTTTATCATCAAAAGCAATTTACAATGGAACTTGATCTCTATACTTATATTGCATTCGTAACTTGCAATTTAGGTCAAGGTTTAGGACAAAATTAAAGAAATCTCCTATTCTCTAAAATGCCACATCTGCATAACTGCCTATAAGAAAACAGGATAAACTAATAATAAAAAAAAAACATCGCTTCCTCTCAGTAGAAAAACAACAAACAAACAAAATAATTTCCAAGGGTTGCAACTGCATGCCACTGACTTAGGAAACTACAACAGTATATGTTTCGCAAGACTTTTCAATGAATATTCAGATTCGTAAACATTAAATCTCATAGTAAACAAGCTCCAGGTTGAGTTATGCACAATACGTTTATTCTACATACTTATTTAATTACTAGGCTAGCGCAAGCGAGGACTATAGCAGTATCTATACGCATACACATAGCAGAAAATGAGAACTTGATTACACAACACCTGTTCCATTCGACTCATTCAGACGCCGTGAATATTTCGAAATTTATTGTTTGTTTGTTGCGTTTTTTGCCCTCCAATCGATTTGTCTTAATGAATAGTTTTTTCACCGTTAATTTCATAATGCCAATGATAAACAATGGATGAACAGCTTTCGACGTGACAGCTGGCGAACAACGAAATTGTTAATTTTGTAATAACCTTTAGTGATCCAATATATGTGAACATTGTACAATGTACGAAGGAACTTGCACATACACACAGTTGTTTTGGTCAGGATATTGGCAACGTTTATGATTGTAACAGGTGAATTCAACAGAAATTGGAATAGAATAGGCTTTAAATGGTTATGTAACATGCTCAATTATTATACAGAAATCGATTTGCTAACTACTAACGCTGGCCACGAGCGGTACCGCGCATCGGCGTAGAATCAGTTCGCACCGAGAGGAACGGTAGTATTACTTCGTCTGCGGAGCAGTATGGACATTTTCGCTACCGGTCATTTGCGCAATTGTTTATCTGTCCTAGAAAAATTATGATTTCGTCAGCAAAACGGCCGCGGTCGGACAAACTTCGAAAATTTATTGCAGAAATTCCAGACTTAATATATGAAGGTGCTAAAATTAAATGTGTAATCTGTAAAATCCCGTTAATGTGTTGGTCCAGACAACATTGTCTACGACACGTAAATAGTGAAAAGCATGTCTCAAAAAGAAATTGCGCACGAGACAAAGAGAAATTTATATTTAATTTATGCGTTACGTTTATCGCATGTAATATACCGTTTAATTTACTAGACAAGGAACCATTTATCTGCTTTTGAAATAACTATTCGGAGTGCAAATTACCAAGTCGAACATCGTTACGAAGAATTGTGCCATCTGCGCGCGAACATATTGAACAAAAAATAAAATCGGAGTTGAAAGATCAAAAATTGTGGTTATGTGTCGACGAAACAACAGATCGGAAGAAACATTCTGTTCTTAATGTAATGGCACGCAAATTGGAACCTCATCAATCGGCACCTTCAATTCTATTAGTCTCCAAACGAATACAAAAGTGTACTGCCGAAGTAATTTCAAAGTTAGTGTTAAATACATTGGACAAGTTTGAACTTTCAACAAACCAACTCTTGATGTTAGTGAGTGATGGTGCTGCAAACATGCTTTCTGTAGGCCGGTCTCTTAAAAAGAATTCTGCTAATTTGTTACACATTACGTGTAAAATTCATGCTCTCAATCTTGTGGCGGATAGTATCAGAAAATGTTATCCCGAGGTAGACGCTTTAATAGCGCGTACCAAAGCAGTATTTGTCAAATCACCGAAACGTATTCGCGAATTGCACAGACTGTGCCCCCGTATACCAGAGCCACCAGAACCTATTCTAACTCGTTGGGGAACATGGTTGCAGGCCGCGTTTTATTATCATAAATATTTTGACAATATTAAGAACGTGGTTTTACAATTCAATACAAAGGAAGCTGC
Organism: Dynastes maya; assembly: GCA_029619315.2. Lineage (NCBI taxonomy): Eukaryota > Metazoa > Arthropoda > Insecta > Coleoptera > Scarabaeidae > Dynastes > Dynastes maya. The sequence goes on from JAROYE020000002.1 coordinate 58,112,383, forward strand.
CGCTATCCAGAAAAGCCAGTCGAAATTTCAAGATAGTCAGGTTAAAATGGATTTAAAAATCATTCACGACAATTACTTCGGGCTAGCAGATGCAATAGAAAAATTACAAAATCCTGCGGTGCCGTTAGAAGAATCTCTACAAATAGTGCAACATGTTTACGCACAGCTATGCGCGATTGAAGACGCAAAAAATGTTTCTGTTCTAGAAAAATTTGAAAGTGTTTTTGAGAAAAATTCTGATTTTGGCATATTAAGACACATTTGTGAAGGTGTGTCAACAGAATCGTTAAGTTATTTGAAAGATTATTTTACTTACGCAAATATTACGTCACTAGATGTAGAACGTTCGTTCTCTGCATACAAACGCATTTTTTCTTCATGCCGTACTAGTTTTGCCGAAACAACAGTTGAAACATATCTAATGTTGCAGATATTTAACAGACATTATTCACTTTGTGATTTCACGGAGGACTCTTAAAATGGTAAGTGTTTGAGCACGTGTTATTTAATTTTTATTTAAAAGATGAGCGAAATTATTTGCGGCAGCAAACATCTCTATTAGCAGAATAACTCTAGTGGAACGCGAGGCCTGGTCGACTCTACGCTACTGCGCGGTACCGCTCGTGGCCAGCTTTACTAACTACTAACAATAAAGGAAGTCTGTTACATTCTATAAAGATAATAATTTTAAGGACAATTTTGAATTTATATTACGTCACATAGCGTTGCGTTTGTCGTATACTACCTGGGAATGTTTAAAATGATTTCGGCTTCTGAAATAATTTAACAAATAATCTGTTGTTACCTCTGCACATTAATTTTCTAGAACTATTGCCAAAATTTTACTAAACTTCAATACGAATAGATAAGATTGTCATTTTAATCAAAAAACTAGTAACTGAAAGTAAACTAGCTAAAATACGGGTTTCAGTAATATACGTAGTTTGGATGGAGGAAAATAAATTGTTCCATCAGATAGACCTGTTCAAAAAAAAAAAACCACGGATGCATCAATTTTAACTAATTAATAACTAGAAATTGTGTTTACTGCACTGGCTTTACAGTCCAGAAGAAAACAGTAAAAATGAAATATGACAATAATCAAAGATTTTCTTTAAGGTAATAGTAATTAATCCATACTTTTTTACAGCTTCCAACAGCTTTTGCTAATTACAGGGCCATCGGCCGGCCATGAGTTATTATTACTTACGCCTGCGCCTGTAGAGCGCCTTAAGATATTCATCCTTGGCATTCGCCAAATTTGGAGTAAGGGAAACTACGGAAACACCCAGGATCAAAAACGCATTCGAGTGAATATTTCCAAAGCCTTGTTGAACCCGTTTAAGCGAAATAAATCGGAGTTTCGGTACAGATTAATAACCGCTGGTTAACCTTGAATACACCAGTACCTGCAGCCAAGACACAGTCGAAACAGTTGTCTGCGAAGGGTGAATCGGCTCCGAAAAAGGCGAAGACTTCCGTCGGGAAAGGGATAGTCATAATAATAACATATTCCCCGTTCCCTCCTCCTCTGTTCTATCTTTAGCTTTTTCTTTTGCCTTATCAATCCCTATCCTCTTCAAGTCTTCCCTCACTTCATTTATCCAGCTAGACCTAAGTCTTCCCCTCCTTCTTCTTCCTGATGGCTCCCAATTTGTTATTATATTTGCTATCTTCTCCTCTCCTGCTCTCCACATATGCCACAACCACTTTGCTCTTTGCTGTTTTATCTTCTTAACTATATCTTCTCCACATTCTTTCGCTACCTCCTTATTTGTTCTGATCCTATATTACAATTTTTTTATTCTAAGTGATCCTAGTATTCTTCTCTTGGCGACTCTCAAATTTTATTCATCCCTTTTTGTCATTGTCAGTGCTTTTTTATCTTTGTATTCTTTGAAGGATTTTTGCTACTTAGTAGGTGTTTATTTATTTGTAGAGCTTTGTTGGCTGCCATTGTTTTCTCCTTTGTTTCCATTTCTCTATTACCATCATTTGTAATAGTGACTCCCAAATATTTGATCTTGTCTACTTCCTCAAAAGCACAATTCCCCACTCTAACTTTTCTACTCTTGCTCAGCTCTTTTCCTATTCTTATTATTTTTGTTCTGTTCTCATTTATTTTCAATGCCATCTTCTTACCTTCATCTACTATTTCTTTTAAGATGTTATTAATTATCTCCCTCTTTTTTGCCACCACTACTACGTCATCAGCGTACGCTACTAATTGTCCCTCTCTTGTTCTTATTGTACACTTCTTGACTCTTCTGGTGATGTATTCCAGTACTATATTAAATATGGTTGCCGACATCATATCCCCTTGCCTAACTCCTTTATTTACAGCAAACTCTTCAGTTTTACCTTTACTTGTTATTACACTAGCTTTCGTTCCATGCATTGCCATTGCTATAAGTCTTCTTAGTTTTGTTGGCACTTCTAACTCCTTCATCGCTAACATAATCATATTTCTATTTAAGGTCTACGAAAATCAGTTCGAGGTCTATGTTATATTGATAAGTTTTTTCTATAATTTGTTTAACTATGTGTATTGCGTCAATTGTCGGTTTCCCCTTCGTAAACCAGCATTCCGTTGCCTCTCTTACTCTTCTCTGCATTAACGTAGACAAAACCTTGTAGGCAGTTGGTAGTAATGTAATCCCCCTATAGTTATTACATTCTCGCTGACTTCCTTTCTTATGTTCCTTTGCTATTTGTCCTATTTTCCAGTCATTCGGCATTCTCTCCTCTTTCCATATTTCTAATATCAATGCGTATATTTGTTTTTTCAATTGTTCGCCTCCATATTTCACCTTTATCCCATTCTTTCCAAGCGTTTTTGCGTTCCAAATCTTGTTTATAATTTCGGTCACTTCTTCTAGGGTTACATCTATTTCCTGTCTTTCTTTCTCTTCTCCTCCTTCCTCTTCCTCTGTTATTGAATTTCCTTGTTGTTGATCATCGTTTAATAATTCTTTGAAGTGTCTGATCTAAACCTCCTGAATTTGTTCATTTTTTACTATTTTTCTTTCTTTGATTTTTATTCCCCTTATTTTAGGTTTATATCTTCTTTTGTGTTCCTTAACCTTTTGATAAAATTTTCTACTATTTCTATTTTTATTGTCACCTTCGATTTCTTCTATTGCTTTTGTTAGCCATTCTCGTCTGCTCGTTCTTATTATTTTTTTACATTCTTTTCATGCTTCTTCTTGGTCTTCTCTTTTATTCGTACTAATCCATTTTAATCTCGCTTCTTCCTTTTTCTTCATACCTCTTCTACGTTTTTCATCATACCATTCCTTTTCATTCCTCTTACTCTCCTTCCCGATTATTTTGTCGGCTGCTACAGATAGTCATGGAATTGTGTTAATCGCCTATCTTCAAATGGGAAAAACAACAACAGGGGCATATTACGCATCGTTGCTTGACAAACCGAAGGCAGAAATGGGGGAAAACAGCTGTATTTGAAGAAAAAGAAAGATTTGTTTCACCAAGACAAATCTCACACTTCAATGGTCGCCATGGCAAACATTGACGAATTCGGTTTCGAATTGATAGACCACCCATCTTATTCACCAGATCTGGCCCCTAGCGACTTTTTCTGTTTCCTTGGGTGAAAGTTTCGCTAGGAGGACAAAGACTTTCATCGAATGAGGAGGCCATCGCATGTGTACACGCCTATTTTGCAAAACAAGGTTCAAACTACTATTTGGACGAATTAAAAGGATATGAGCATCGTTGGGAAAAGTGTACAGACTTACAAGGAGACCATGTTGAGAAATTAAATTGAATTTAACAAAAAATACTTGTTTCCGTGTCAGCCTCGTATAATTTAAAAACAGAGAGCCTAAAAAGTACAAATTGTAGATTAAAAGCTTATCTTCGGCATTATTAAAAAAACGTGGCATATTTATGGGTAACATCTTTTATGTATATCCGAATGTAATCGGAACGTATCTCCTAACCATTCTCTATGTAGTCACAAGAAAAAATATTAAATGTAAAGCAAGTACTTTCACTTACACATATACTTGGCTAATTATACATAATAAGTTCCACCACATTAAGATAAAGTAACTAGGCAACGAAATTTCCCGGAAAAGTAATTTCGTACGTATAGTAAGTATTTGTGCACATAGTCAGTATCAAGGCATTGTCTGTACGTATTACGAAATTGTTCAAATTCCGAGTTTTAAATTGAGCATGTTATAAGAACAAACAAGTAGAGATAATGAACGCACACGTATGCGGGTTCTTACGAAAGTAAACCGTGAAAATCATATTCACAGGTTATAATGAATGTATTTCGTGGGACATCATGCGTAAAATTATAAATAATTCCTAATAAATTTGCTCGTACACATATCATTTACCGCTTGTGCCATTATTTGCAGCTTGAATGACTTCGACCAGGTTGAAGAATGAAACTGTTGTGCTAAATTTCATATAATCTCAGAAGAAGGAAAGGCGTTTACTATGAATTAATTGCTTAGCCAAATAAGGAAACCTCAAAGTATAAAGTGTTAAAGGTGCCAATGATAACCTGCTATGAATTCAACATAAATAAAATATCAACTCGATACTTGAATAAGCGACAAACAATCAACGTAGACTAAATGTAGAAAGCATTTTTTTTGGTTCAGAATAAAATTAGTAGAAATAATCTGAAAAAAAAATCTGAGCCTGAAGCTTAGAATCAAACTTAAGCTATACTTTCTTTTTGTATAATGCATAACATGACAGATACATCTTAAAATATTAATTTATATTACGATCAGGTTTGGTAAAGGCACTGACAATGAGTTAATAATAAGAGAATAAATTGGGCCACGTTTCAATCCTGCACTCAAAAGCCTGCTAACGCGATTAAAGGCCTACACCGAGAAAAATGTGTAGCAAATTATACCGCAATTGTAGTACATCTTACCAGAATCGACGGTTACTATAGTGACAGCTATCGAAGCAAGTAAAAAATACCCTATTATTGCAGTTTTTTGAAGTGGCTGTCTGCACTCCATATTTATCGCAAAAATACTCCAAAATTATAGTAAAAAAGGTGCTACAAAATTGTAAGTAAATTACCATACATTTATAGTCAAATCGTCGTTAAAGTAGAAAATTTGAAGAAAGGCAAGTAAATGGCCATTATGAGTATTATTTATGCACTTAGAATTCTTAAAATGCATATTATTTATATCCACATTACTAATTGCACTTACCTTGCTTAAAACAGTACGACCTATCTGTACACAATAAAGCAAATTATTCTCATAATAATAATAATGTTTGTAACAGAATGATGTTCAAACAAAAATGAACTTAATGTAGAAGTAAACATGAAAAAAGTGCTTAAAAAACAATAACCAAAATAATATCAATATATAAAAGCTCATGGTATTGATGGAATCACTTCTGGGAAACACAATATGAAAAGAAAAAAGGCACTAACGCTTTTTCCTCATGCCTTCATTTCTATTTGCGTCCCAATGTATGCCCCTAATTTCCAAAAACAACACTGAAATATTTCCCAGCGTCACCTAGTGGCAAGAGGTGTAGTCATGCCGCCCTAAAGAGTAGCGAATATAGAAACCGGAATATATATTTCATACTTACCCATACAATGATCTAACCTTTAACGTACGTTTCAAAAGATACCGGCTAATGTATTTTTTTTTCCTTTTGTTATTATTTACCACGTGTTCTAATTAAACTATAGACTTTTTAATATACCTATAATAAACAATAACAATAAAAAAAAGTGTAAATAAACTTAATTAGCTCACTAATTATTAAACTACATGAAAATAATCCCTATTTAATTACAGTAACATTAAAAAAAGAGAACTTCCATTCACTTGCTCCTAATTTTAATTTTTTCTTGAAAGTTCATTTGTATTAAACAACTATTTTCTCAGGATTAGAAAACCAAGAAAATCCAAGACAGCAAAATGTTTCTTCCAAGTAAATCATTCAGAAAATAATCATATTAAAGGTAGGAATGAAAAAATGGTCCAGATCTCACAAAGTTCTATTGAGAAACTAGGCGACCGGTTTCGTGTTCCAAAAACACTTCAGGCCAACTACAAGGATATCTAATAAAAGGTAAATTACAATAATGGAAAAAAAACCTAAAGTTAATAATTAAAATTAGGAGCGAGTGAACTAATGAAAAAGCTTTCTTTAGACGTTGCAGTATAATTAAATTATTTCTTTAATAATGTAATTAAATAGGTATTATTTCTATGTATTTCAATAATTAATGAGTCAAAATTTAAGTTTATTTTTCCCTTTTTTTATTAATTATTTAAAAAAGCTATAGTTTAATTAATACACGTGGTAAATAGTAATAAAAAGAAAAAAAAAACACTTACCGGTATCTTTTGAAGATGTTTATGGACGTCGTACGTTGGAGTATTCCGGTGTATTACGGTTCCTGTCGCTACTATCTAGGACGGCAAGACAGTATCTCTGGGCAGTAGGTGGCACCAGTAAATATTTCAGTGATTTTTTGTATTGTGGATAACTGAAACCGTAATTGTCTTGAATTAAAGCGGGTAGCCTTGGTACAAGTAAACGTTCCTCTGCGTGTAACACTTATTTGTTGTTAGTTGTTTGTTGAACAACAATATTGTAGTGTTTGTAACTATAGCAAGTAACTACAAATATTTTTTAGTTTTTTTCACTACAATATTGAGTGTTCGTAAAATCTACTAAAACTTGAACGATAAAAAATACTCTGTTACGTATATAGAAAGAAATCTACGTATATGTTTGTTGCGAGAACCATAAATGGGGTGGATACTACCACAACACGTTAACTACAAATATGTATATTGTATACCTTGCAACTACATTTCTCGTAGTGTCGAAGTATAATGTAAGAAAGGAGAAACAACCAAAATAAAATAAAATCATAGTGGGAAAATTCTAGTTAAAAAGTAACAGAAGAACTAAAACGTCAGAAAAAGAGTATTTTAATGTTAATACTATTGCCACGCCAACTTCGTTTGAAGTAAGGTAAATAGGGGTAACTGCGTAAATTGGCTTACGGCCGATTTCATAATAAGAGTTAAAGTAACTTTAAATCTAAAGTACCTTTACATGTGTATATTCGATTTCATAATTCAACTTTAAGATTTAAAGTACCATTAAAATTAAAGTACCAAAATCGGTCATTTTACCGTTTAAAGGACGCTTTAAAACGTCTTAACCTTACTTTTTGTCATTTATCTGTATATTAAGCGAGTCGTCATTATAAGGATCAATAAATACTTTAAAAAATGAACCATTTTCGTAATTTTGATACGTCATCCACTTCAAGCACTTCAGAAGAAGAACAAATTATAGTGCAAAGACCAAAAATTTATAACGCAAGAAAAAATTACTTTGAAATATAGAACGATACAGATTTTGACGATAGATTTCGTCTACATAAACAAACAGTAGAACATATTCTGCAACAAATTCAACACCTTATTAAACTGCGAACATGTTCACGCACAGATATGCGCGGTAGAAGACGCAAAAAATGTTTGTGTTCTAGAAAGGTTTGAATGTGTTTTAGAGAAAGATTCTGATTTTGGCACATTAAGACAAATTTGTGAAGGTGCGTCAACAGAACCGTTAAGTTGTTCCAAAAATTATTTTAATTACGCAAATATAACGTCACTAGATGTAGAACGTTCGTTTTCTGCATATAAATACACTTTTTCCTCACGCCGCATTCGGTTTGCCGAAACAACTGTGGAGACATATCTAATGTTGCAGGTATTTAACAGACATTATTCACGTTGTGATTTCACGGAAGACTCTTAAGACGGTAAGTGTGTGAACACGTATTATACTTTATTTCTGACCATTTATTTTGTGTAAACTTTTATGCGCCCGCCATTGGCTGTTGGCGCAAATTGAGCAACTCTAGTAATGATATCACCTCGTTGATTCGCTAGAGAAATGCCTGCAACGATCAAAAAGTGATTTTATAGATCAGTGTCAAAACTTATGTGATAATTGTTTTGAAATTATTTTCGGATTAAAAATTTACAAGTACTTCCATGAAGCCTGTATATACACCGAGTGTACATCGACAGGAACCAAAAGATGAGAAAGAATGATTATTCAAACGTGCATTCACCACACAATATTTGTCAAAGTACTCATTTCCTATAAATGAACTTAAGCTATGCTAGCCGTGACAAAGCGCTATTGTACTTCGATGAAGATACTTGACCTAAAATACGAGGATACGTAGAACTGTCAACCATTATATTACCTATCCACTCTAATTGTTTTGTAAGCTTAATTTTCCACATGTGTAGGAAAAAGAGTACGAAAATACAATTTACTTTGTCTAGAGTTTATCCTCTGAAACCCAATCGTTCATCTGTAACTAGAAAGTAACGATGAAACTTTGCGGAACATAATGGCCACGTGATTACAACCCCCTTCCATCGACAATCCTTGATCTCGCATGGTAGAAAAAAATCTCCAAGATTACAAAACGCTCGGAAAAATGTGAGTAATTTATATGAAGACATGGGCCTGCAAATAGAATAGCCGTAACCACAATGGCACGAAGAAGTGCCGTTGTAAAATGCATGGTCGTTATTGTCAAGTTCGCCGAGACAACAAAGATACTTATTGTGATCTCTTAATGAGTCTCCGAGCATCTCTATTCTTTGCAGTGCGTCTCGTCTAGCCGTGCGGGAAATGAGCTCTACTGTTATACACAGATTGATATTGACATGAAAATTACACTATACGAGGTGAAAATCACAGATAAAGATATGAAGCGTACAGGGAATTTCTTCTGTAAGATAAATAAGTACATAGAAAGTGAAACGCTGAGAATATACAACTAAATACAAAACCAAATACGTCAGAAGGTATGCGATAGAACCTGATAAATACTTACAATTTGTAGGAGCAGTATGTGCTGTGTTGTTTAGTGTGACAGGATATGACATGTCAAGGTCTAATTAAACCAGCATGTACACATTATTCACGAATATACATAACATTATATAAGGTTTGTTCCACATTGCAGGTATCACTTGCCAACTGACTTTATTGTTAAGTGTTTTAATAGTTGAATAGGGAGCATGAGACAATAACTAAATAAAACGGAAAATTGTAAGTTTACAATAAAATACATTTATTGTTAACTTCCAATATTAAGTTCTAAATATAAAATATTAAATATATTGCAAAAGTAAACAGCTAAAAGTATGGTGCTCCAAATTTTACTCCATGGCTGTACGACAGATAAGAAAGGTAAACCAAGGATATAATAAAACAATATAAATGTAACTTTATTAGACTGTTGCTGAAGTCGTAAGTGGCATTCGCACGTTTCTTCACGATGACTATGAACCGGTATTCGGACTCCTTGGTAAATAATTCGATATTCAATAGGACACCACTGAATGTGTTTAATTTGTCGTCTCGCTCGCTGTTGAACTGCTCGGAGAAACCCACTCAGAGTTATCAGGGAGAGGGAAGAAAGCAATTGTACGAATATTCAAAATAATTCAGCAAAAGTAGGTTAAAGTATTCAGCAAATTTAATATTGACAAGGTAAAATATGAATATAAATTCAGGCAAATGTGACACAGAAATATCTAAAATATATTTCGTTACTAGCAAATTAAAATGATTGGATGCGCCAAGTTATTCAAGTAGAACACAAAACGACTCAAACAGAGCAGAAGGTATTAATTACACAAAATAAATGCTCAGAAATAAAATATAATACGTGCTCAAACAGTTATCGTCTTAAGAGTCTTCCGTGAAATCACAAAGTGAATAATGTCTGTTAAATATCTGCAACAGTAGATATGTTTCCACAGTTGTTTCGGCAAACCGAGTGCGGCGTGAGGAAAAAGTGTGTTTATATGCAGAAAACGAACGTTCTACATCTAGTTACGTTATATTTGCGTAATTAAAATAATATTTGGAACAACTTAACGGTTCTGTTGACGCACCTTGTCTTAATGTGCCAAAATCAGAATCTTTATCTAAAACACTTTCAAACCTTTCTAGAACACAAACATTTTCTACCGTGCATAGCTGTGCATGAACATGTTGCACCCTTTGCAGAGATTCCACCAACGACACCGAAGGATTTTGTAATTTTTCTATTGCCTCCACTAGTCCGAAGTAATTGCTCTAAACAGTTTTTAAATCCGTTTTAACCTGACAATCTTCAAATTTCGACTGGCTTTCTTTGATAGCCGCAGCTTCCTTTTTTTATTTATGATAATAAAACGCGGCCTGTAACCATGTTCCCCAACGTGTAAGAATAGGTTCTGGTGGCTCAGGCATACAGGGGCACAGTCTGTGAAATTTGCGAATACGTTTTGGGGATTTGACAAACACTGCTTTTGTATGCGCTATTAAAACGTCTACCTCAGGATAACATTTTCTAATACTATCTGCCACATGACTGAAAGCATGAATTTTACACGTAATATGTAACAAGTTAGCACAATGTTTTTTAAAAGACCGGCCTACAAAAAGCATGTTTGCAACACCATCACACATAAACGTCAACAGTTGGTTTGTTGAAAGTTCGAACTTTTCCAATGTATTTAACACTAACTTTGAAATTACTTCAGCAGTACATTGTTGTACTCGTCTGGAAGCTAATAGAATTGAAGTTGACGATTGATGTGGCTCCGTTGTACGTACCATTACATTAACCATAGAATGTTTTTTACGATCTGTTGTTTCGTCCACACATAACCACAGTTTTTTATCTTTCAACTCCGATTTAATTCCTTTTTCAATACGTTAACGAGCATATGGCACAATTCTTTGTAACTATGCCCGACTTGATAATTTGCAGTCCGAATATTTATTCCAAAAGAAAACATATGCTTCCTTGTCTAGTAAATTAAACGGTAGATTACATGCAATAAACGTGACACATAAATTAAATTTAAATTTGTCATAGTGTCGTGTGCAATTTTTTTTTTAAGAATGCTGTTTACTATTTACGTGACGTGGACAATCCCTTTTGGACTAACACATTAAAGGGATATTACAAACTACACATTGAATTTTAACGCCATCATAATTTAGATCAGGGTGAGGAAAAAGTGTGTTTATATGCAGAAGACGAACGTTCTACATCTAATGACGTTATATTTGCGTAATTAAAATAATCTTTGGAACAACTTAACGGTTCTGTTGACGCACCTTCACAAATTTGTCTTAAAGTGCCAAAATCAGAATCTTTCTCTAAAACCCTTTCAAACCTTTCCAGAACACAAACATTTTTTGCGTCTTCTACCACGCATAGCTGTGCGTGAACATGTTGCATTATTTGCAGAGATTCCGTTAACGACAGCGAAGGATTTTGTAATTTTTCTATTGCCTCCACCAGTCCGAAGTAATTGTTTTGAATAGTTTTCAAATCCGCTTTAACCTGCCTATCTTGAAATTTCGATTGGCTTTCCTTGATGGCTGCGGCTTCCTTTGGATCGAATTGTAAAACCACGTTCTTAATATTCTCAAAATATTTATGATAATAAAACCCGGCCTGTAATCATGTTCCCCAACGTGTAAGAATAGGTTCTGGTGGCTCAGGCATACGGGGGCACAGTCTGTGAAATTTGCGAATACGTTTTGGGGATTTGACAAACACTGCTTTTGTATGCGCTATTAAAGCGTCTACCTCAGGATAACATTTTCTAATACTATCTGCTACTTGACTGAAAAAATAAATTTTACACGTAATATGTAACAAGTTAGCATAATGTTTTTTAAGAGGCCAGCCTACAGAAAGCATGTTTGCGGCACCATCACTCATAAACATCAACAGTTGGTTTGTTGAAAGTTTAAACTTTTCCAATGTATTTAACACTAAATTACTTCGGCAGTACATTGTTGTACTCGTCTGGAAGCTAATAGAATTGAAGGTGACGATTGATGTGGTTCCATTGTACATACCATTACATTAACCGCAGAACGTTTTTTACGATCTGTTGTTTCGTCCACACATAACCGCAGTTTTTCATCTTTCAACTCCGATTTAATTCTTTTTTCAACATGTTCACGAGCAGATGACACAATTCTTTGTAACGATGCCCGACTTGGTAATTTGCGGTGCGAATATTTATTCCAAAAGAAGACATATGCTTCCTTGTCTAGTAAATTAAACGGTAGATTACATGCAATAAAGGTAACATATAAATTAAATTTAAATTTGTCATTGTATCGTGTGCAATTTTTTTTTTAAGAATGCTGTTTACTATTTACGTAACGTAAACAATCCCTTTTGGACCAACACATTAAAGGGATATTACAAACTACACATTGAATGTTAATGCCATCATAATTTAGGTCAGGCATTTCTGCTATAAATTCTGTAACTTTATCCAACATTGGTCGTTTTCGCGACGTAGGTAACATTTTTAAAACAAACGTAGAACTACGAAATAGTGTTTACGGCAGCGTACATGTATACACAACAGATCTGGTTGAGACTCGCAGTTATACCGAGGGTTGTATCGAACCTCCGCCACTGCCCGTTGGCGTTAGTGAGCAACATAACTATAGTTCGTGATGTTACACAAAATAAAAAGCATCAATGACTTTAAGCTCGTGTTAGTGCAGAAATCTGACCGGGATCCGTAGTACCAAACTTACACAGCGATTCAAAAACTTACACTGTAACTAGAATAGTGATGTAAATAAGCACTTTTTAGACGTGGCTGTCATCTTGAGTTTGTTTAAATTGCAATATGTATCTTACTAAAATGGTTATTTACTTCTCTTCACAAACATACCAACTTTGTGGGAGTTTGTATTCAGAATAAAAAATCCAGTAGGTCATATGCCACCATTCTCGACAATCATTTTCCAACGCCCAGCCAATTTATGGATACCACATTTGAAAAAATCGCGTGTTTTAGCGTCAAAGAACGCGGTGATGTGATTTTTGACAGCCTCCACAGAATCAAAATTCTTGCCATTTAGATTGTTTTGCAATGACCGAAACAAACGATAATCGGAGGGTACAATATCCGGAGAATATGGTGGATGCAATAAGATTTCCCATTTCAACTGTCCCAATTTTTCCAGAGTTATTTTCGAAGTGTGTGGTCTGGCGTTCTCAAGGTGGAAGATTACGCCTTTACGATTAACCAAGCTCGGGCGTTTTTCGTTGGTATACAGGGCCCACTTTTCGTCGGCAGTAACTAAGCGGTCCAAAAAATCCTCTCTTTCTAGACGTCCGAGCAAAGAAAGGGTTGCGGAGATGTGGTCCAACTTGTTTTTTCGGACAACGTATGCGGTACCCAACTGTCGAGCTTCAGAGTGAGTCCCATCTTCTTTAAACGCCGAAACGCGGTTGATCGATCAATGTTCAGGGCCTCGGCAACCTCTTCCGTTGAAATGCGTGCATTGTTTGCTATTAATGCGCGGAGAACATCGTTATCGATGTCGGAAGGACGCCCAGAATGAGGTTCGTCTTTGAGGATAAAATCACCACGGCAAAATTTAGCAAACCACTTCTTTACCGTTCGAAGGGCTGGTGCACGGTCCAAATAAACCTCTTAAATGTTTTCTGTCGCAGCGCCAACGGTTATTCCTTTCCGAAACTCGTAAAGCATCACATGTCGAAAATGCAACTTCTCCTTGTCCATGTTCAATGATTTTTTTCACGATTTAAATTCAACCAAACCAAACACTTCTAATACTCAAATGACAGCTATGACTGTTATCTTTCCAACGATATATAATATGTATACATAAACAACAACAGAGTCGCCATGATACTTCACCAACTCCATCTATACTAATCTGGCACGAACTTTTGCACTGACCCATTAGAATAAACACTAGAAGTGTTCTAGTTTCATATATGTAAACTTTTAAATTCACAAATTTAACAGCCTGGACTCTCAGAGTATCGTCCCAAGACTTTATGCTGAACATAGTGTATATTGTTATTTCCCAACATGAAATTGCGTTCCACTATTGACAATGCTTCAGCAACTGTAGGCAGTTGAAATGCAGATCATAATATCAACTCTAGCAGCAACGGTAGACTATAATCTGTCGTACTCAAGGCAGAACTTTTAACCAGATTGAAGAAAACATTATTATCACTGAATTCAAAATATAAGAGAAATCGAAGCACATATTAAAAGACGCTAATAATGTTAAGAAAAAGAGGGAGTACTGAAAGGAAATATTTTAATTGCATGTTACATATATTACATGCGTGGAAGCGGAGTTTCGGCAGTAGTATCCATATTCCACTTCTAGACAGGTATATACACCACTTCCTACAATGGAAGAAGCTATTAGATTAATTAATTCATCCTCGTATACGTATACAAATTTATTAATTCTAATAATCTATCAGCTTAAAAATTTCTGGACTGTAGATATCGCTGAATTAATTATGCCGGCCGTTTTAATTAAAAGAAGATTGTTTACGAACTAATCTAATTACTCACGGATGTCGGTCCCTTTCTCTGAGCGCTAAGAAAACCATTAGACGTTGACATTCGACTTTAGCGTTATCTATTGATAGTTTTGTTTGAGTCAGCTACGCCACTTTTCGAGACGATTTCCCTTTCAACATTCTCATTTATGAAAGCACGACATATTGCTCAAAGATAATTCTTCTTAATTAAATAACGCTGCAATGACAACTCATTTCTCTCAAACGCTGGACGTCTTAATCTGCGCTAATACATATGTAAATTAAAGAAACTTTAAATTGACACCGTAGATATAAGCTAAATATGGACTATTAATTGTCGGGATACAGAAAGAAGAAGCAAGAGGAGACTACGTCCACAACTAACTGGACAATGTTGTTACTAAGATAATTGCATCCCTAGCATTTGAAGTTACGACGAAAACACATCCACTCATTCGTTATCTCCCAATGTAGAAGCATTAATTCCGTCCCGCTTGAGTAAGGTGATTATCAATTTCACTTAAAATTTTTTGAAATATATTTGCTAATTATACCCAAGTAAAATAGATAAGCTCGTGTTTGAAGAAGACAAATTGAATTTAAAACATTGAACGCTAAAAAGCTTGAATTGACGTTTTTCAAACAGAAAATACGTGTGACATTTCAATTCGTGGTTTCAGTCAATTAAACAAAAGAAAAGAGTATTTTAACACCTAACAAGCAGTTAATTTTCATAATGCAAACGCAAATGAATGAAGGTTTCCTTCTCTCTCAAAAAGTTACTACATGACTTTCGATAATCGTATTCATTATCCGTGAGGACATTGTGACCATGGAAAAATTAACTATCAACAAGATTGTTGCATCTGTAATAAATTTGGGACAGTTTTTACCTTTCAACCAGTCATCAACCGCTGCTGTTTTCAAATCTTACTAAGCATGCTTATACGGGTGTAGCCCAGAAAGTAAAGGACGTTTAGATATTACTCAATTAAAACCAAAAATATTACAACAAAATTTTATTCACTGGACTTAACCCTACTTTTCAACATAGTCTCATTACATGGCACAAGGTCTTCAATGCCGCTGCTGTACTCACCTGCCGCAAATGATTACAGCCACGAAGTTACTGCTTCTTTGAACTCTTCATCATTTTCGAAGTGGAAGATGACAATCAAGGGCTGCGATTGAGTCTTGTGGACAGCTGTCAAAACGTTGAAGACCTAGCGAGCACACATGTTTTGTATCCAAGGCGATCTGTGACCACTTCGTGTAAGAAAGGTCTTCAAATTTCTAGGAAAGAGTCGTGTAATTTGTCGAAGGTGACGCGCCTGTTTCCTCGAACTTCTTTGTCCACTTTTTCTTTCAGCTCGCCTCGTGTGCATTCAAAAACTGAATAACACTGTGGATTTTACATTTGGCGGGATTATCTATTATCGCTGCCATTAAAAAGAAATGCCGTCAACGCAGACATGATGGCACAACAATGAGACTTGGCTCAGATTGAGGCGGAGAGGGTAGCTAACCGGCAAGCAGTGATAGGTAAGATAAGGCAATCAAATACATCTTTACATCGACTAGATGCACGTGTTTATTCGTCTCATGAGAAGGAGTTCGTGTTGTCTACCGGTTTCCCCGATAGTTGACAAAACACATGTGTCTGTACTAACTACAACCTTCGTAATTGCTGCAGCAGTGCACTCTTGTAGTCTTCGGCTAGCTAGTAACAGTGGTAATGTAGGTGTACTAGGGTCTAGTATGCCTACCATAATATTTACAATTGAATTTTTTTTACAGTCTGTTGTCTCGTCAACACATAAGCAAAGGAACTGTTTTTTCAATATGTGTTTCATCTTCTTTTCCAGGTCATCGCGTACAAATGCAACATGCTTACGTGCCGTTTTCTCCGTTGGCAACCGCAACTCGGGATTGTATTTTTCCCAAAAGTCCTTAAACGGTTGTTTATCGAGTAAGCCTAGTGGCAAATTACAGTTTATCAACATAAGAATTACATCAAAAAAATGTACTTCTCGGTGGCATGCCCAATTTTCGTTTCCTATGCTGTGCGGAATTTACGTGTCTTGTACAGTTCCACTTCTTATTTGACATCAAATGTATTTTGCACGCTTTACAAACTATCTTACTCCCGTTGTAAAACAAATCGGGGAAGTCAGAAATAAACTTATTTACTATGTCTTGAAAGGGTCGTTTTTTAGCCTTCGACATGTTCAGTAAAAACTATAATTAATAACTACGTCTGTATCAATAAAATCAAAACGCACTACACTAAATAATAACTACAATTAATAACTACGTCTATATCAATAAAATCAACACGCCCTATCCAATACTAAACTGAACTGAGTGATGATGATTTGTCGTGTCGTATCATAATCGACCAGCCCTCCCCGCCCACCTAAACACAGTCACACCGCCGCTGCGATTGCTCTCCACTTACCGGGCTCTATTTATCAGTAACACATTCAATAACAGATAATTTTACAGCACGCAAATTCTATTAATTGCACACAACGTAAGTACTTCGCCGTAGTGAAGTATATTTTATATATTATTTTTTCGTCTTAAAAACCTTAACATATATCTGAGTGGTCGAAAATTTTATACATCGACAACTTCTATTTATCTTACTCTTAGTGGAATCTAAACAATATCTCAAACAAAGAATCAACGATATACGTATGCATATTTCAAGTGTTCGTCTGTGGAAACAACAAGCTTTGCCAATTTAATGTAATCAATATCCTCCTCAAAATCATATTAAAGATCTAGTTTTGCTAATTTTTGCAAGCGCCAATAAAAATTATTGGTGCCGGCGCGCTATCGCTTAAAGTGCACATGTGTTTGAGCAGTCGTGGGATTGCACAACCCAATACGACAGCGTCGTAGCATGTATTCTATCGAATTATTTGTTGATTAGGTATCGATAAGGTTTATGGCATGTCAAATTTGTGACTATTTAGGAAGCTATGACATCATCAAGTACAAACACATTTTCCTAGTATATATTTATATAATTCGTTAAATTTATTTCTATGCGCCATCTGTTTACATAATTCTTTTATATCTAATTATTGGACTTAATTAAAAGCCATGTATGTCAGTGAATAAATATATCCATTATTCATAGACGCGTACATAGGTTCCATTTTGTTTATTGTGTGTACAACATTGCGTCACAAACAATATTAAATCAAGAATAATACAACCGTACACAAAGACACCATGCATGAAGTACTAAACAAACAGAATGCTCTAACCATTGAAATAAATTTGTGTTTTTCATTAAGGAACATCCTCATGGGTTCACTGGAATGGTGTGTACGTACGCATATGTATATGGATGGTAGTATACAGTTCTCTAATCAAAT
Source organism: Dynastes maya (assembly GCA_029619315.2). Classification (NCBI taxonomy): domain Eukaryota; kingdom Metazoa; phylum Arthropoda; class Insecta; order Coleoptera; family Scarabaeidae; genus Dynastes; species Dynastes maya. The sequence goes on from JAROYE020000002.1 coordinate 58,130,206, forward strand.
ACACACACATACAAGACATATTGTAAAGTATTTCGGTATTATTAATTTGTAAAATGGACTTTCCCATTCTTATCGAATAAAAGAATTTTATTAACTTCAGATGTGTCTAATTCTAGAATAAGTAGAGAAATGTTTGGTCTGTGCTTGTGTTGAAAATTTTCTTAAGTAGTTGGTTTATGCTTTGTATTAGTACATTTTACGAACTTCAAAAATTATTGACTTGACTCATAAGCAGTGTCCATTTGGAGTACGTACAATTTCCATTATTTACATAGCTATTATGATTAATTTTGAGCAATTACCTACTTGCTGTTGCTATCAACACATAATATTCCTTTGTTAAATATTAATTTTTGATGTGATTACAGAAATTCTTTATCGACATAAATAGAATTCATCGTAATGGCTATATTTGCAGATGTTTCACAAGCTTAAATTATATTATCAAAGTTACGAAAGTTCCGATGTAATTTTTCCATTGAAATATCTTAACGTTCTCCAGATACCAAAACGTCAACACTCGATTCCTTTGGTGCACCTTGTATATACATACGTACACTACCAGTCATTGAAGTTAGGACAACTAGTGAATTATTGAAAACGTTAATAGAAACAGTAATAATGCAAAAGAAAATAAAAATTTATTGCTAGAAATAAAAACAAACAAATAAGAAGAAATAATGTGGACCACTCGTGGTATGCGTTCTGTTAGTTTGGTTAGAATTTCACAGGAAATGTTGTTCCACTAAATTTGGAGAAGTCGCCACAGATGCTCTTTCGAAGTTGGATACACTTTTGGGGTTCAAATCCAGACTTTGCGGGGACCAAGGCGTGATTTTCAAAACGTTCTCTTATGCTTGAGGCGTTAGATAATCTTTACAGATTCGTGTTGAATGTTTGGGATCGTTATCAAGCCCAAGCACGAAGTTCTCCCCTAGTATTCATCTATAATTTTCTTTGCGCATAATACCGTTCATTTTTACTAGATCTCCGGTCCCCACACTGCCAAAACAACTCCAAACCATCATTGAACCACCACCGTGTTTTATTGTGGAAACGACGCAATCGCGCAACATCCTTTCGTCTTTCACTCGTCTCACGAAAACTCTGAGCTTCTGGCCAAACACTTTGAATTTGAATTCATCAGTCCAAAGAACACTTCTCCAATTTACTTCTGTCCAATTCGTATTCAACTGCAGTGGTTTTTGGCGGTTTCCACAACGCAGCAACGGTTTTCTTAGCGCAACGCAACTGCAAAAACCGCTTCCCGTTGGCGGCGTTTAGTGGAGAAATCGGTCATTCGCGTCCCCTGTTGATTTTTGCTGCGATTTCGGCTGCCGCCTATCTACGGTTTGGTTTGCTTAGCACTGCAGGGCGTCAACTTTTCGCACGCGTTGTCATTCCTGACCGACACGGGCGATTACGGTCTTCTAATGTCCCGGTGGTTCGATATTGTCAAATTGTGTAGTACACAGTTGATTTTATAACTCGCAATCACACTTACAGTATTGTGAGAACAGTCGATCGCTTTTTTACAGTTATAGGCTTTTCCTTAGACATTTTTTAAATACTACTTCCACAAACACTGCAACCGAACATTCGTATCGAAATTGATTTACTGACTGATCCACAGCCAGTATGATAAGAATTACTCCCTATTATAATCGGAGACACGCAGGTAACATTTCACGACCCCCTAGACCCATTCCCTCTTTTGTAAACATTTTGATAAGCGATTCATTAATAGAGTTTGTTAAAAAGGTGGTACCGGCAGTGGCGCACCGCATAAAAGTAGGTACGTAATATACAATATTAGTGAAAAATAATATTGTTACCTTTTCCTGTCGTCTTGATGTCCACTGTGGCAATTGGTAAGCTGCGTAGAATTGCAACATCAGCAACGCTTCCATTGTCGATTCATTCAGCCGTCGACGGTGTTGTGAATACGGTGTCATATACTTCGAAAATGATCGTTCGACATCCAGTGAAGTAAGATTTGCAAATGTCAGATATTCCTTTTCCTCATCTGGGCACTCTTGATTTTCAGTTATAAATCACTTGTGAAAAATATTTCTAATAGTAAGATACTGCCTGGAGCCATGTTCCCCATCGCGTTATTACAGGCTGAGGTGGTGGTGGTAATTTCGGACACAATTGTTTGAATACATGGATGTGTTTGAGAGATTTGATGAACACTTTTTTGGTAGATGCTATTAACTTATCCACCATCAGATACTTCTTTCTAATGGTTTCTGCTACGAGATGACATGCGTGTATAAGGCATGTTATGTGAAGAAGAGTCGGAAAGCATATTTTCAACATCCTACCAACTCTCAGCATTGTTGCGGCTCCGTCAGTAACGAACATTGTGACTTGGGTTCCTGCGATACAAAATTCTCTCAACGAATCTTTTATTATCTTGACAACGGTTTCTGCATTAGTTTTCTGAATCCTTTCACTGGATAACAACAATGAAGCTGGTGGACCATCACGTTTTAAAGGACACGCTACAACATGAATGACGCTGTGTTTCTGAGCATCAATTGCTTCATCTACACATAGGCAGATTTTCTCATTTCTTAACTCGTCTTTTATACATTCCTTTACTGTACCTTGCACACGTGGCAAATTATATCGTAATTGCATAGATGTTGGCAGCTTCCATGGGGGAACGTACTTAGCCCAAAAAAGACGAAAGTGTTCATTAGATACTAGATGTTGTGGGATGTTGCACACACTTAACATAAAAAAAAATCATAAAAAGTGCCAATACGGAATACTGTTTCTTAAATTCAATACATGACGTTTACTTTTACAAGGTTTTCTACATTCAAACCTATCGCGACTTAGCAATCCGCTATTGCATATTGTGCAACAAATGTGCGGACTTCTATATTCTAATCCAGGGAAATGCCGGAAATATTTATTCACATTCGAAGGGAACGTTACACCCTTTGGGCGTCCCATCTCCGCGTACTTATTTGGCGCGCAGCGTGCAACGTACTGTCGCTTTGAACTCTCTCGCGGTACTGCCATCCGGTACCACTTTTTTAACAAATTCTAGTTATTACTGCTACGAATCAATTGTATCAGGGGTTATTCTGTAAGAATCGATAACGTTGCTTTTCACAGTGTCGTGTCGAAAGAATCAGAAAAGTATACTACTGAAAATTTGCTGTTTCGACACGGCACTGTGAAAAACACCACTCTCGATCCTTACAGAGTAACCCCACAGTCTTAATTAAGCTTGCGATGATTATGCACCGCTAGTCCAAATTCACTGACATATTAAAGGAAAATATATTGAAGAACAAAAAAATGATATTGCACAAACCCTATTATTACAAGTCTCACCTACCGCTCTTTTAATATACTGTCCGTATTGCGCATAGCTTTGTTAACAATTACCTCGTCCTTAAATCAATAATAAAAAAGAACAGTAAATTCCGTTACATTAGGTACATATGTTCCTTGCAGTAGCTATATGTACATTGGATACTAATGGTTTGACAATAAAGTTAGTTTCAACAATTCAGCACCTCTTTACATGGTCATGTAAAGAGTAAAAAAGTTTCGCACCTTAGCAACACATAAATTTTATAGGCATCGATTTATTAATATCCGTTAGATGTGTATTTATAACTGTAGATAGTTCATTCACAATAATAATTAAGTTTGCATTTCCTTAAATAAAAATTAAGTTTGCATTTCCTTAAATAAATAAGAATTTACTAGGAAGAACATTTCAATATTTGACGAGGTATATAGGTATGAATATACAGTGAGGTTGGCTAGGAAAGAGCGCCAAACTGTTTTTTGTGATGTCAGATTGATCCAAAGAGCTCATTCTAAGCAAAGTAATCATAACAATTGCCAAACTGCCAAATCTCAATTCCAAAAGCGCAAATTATTCTTGTTTGTTGTTTCTTCGCCCTGTGTTTTCCCAGTATCGTTACATGTCCTAACCATCTCATTATTTGCACATCCACTATATTTGATATTGATACAGTTAGTAAAAGGTATCCAAACCACTTAGGTAACTTGCAGTGGTTCATTCTTTGTGAACACTGGCTCAAAATTTGGAAAAAATCAGCTTTTTACGAAAATATTTGATATTTGCTTACAGAATTATCAATGTTGTCATTTTCTGTTATGTATTGACACCAATTGTACTGTTACTTTGTATCCCTAAAGACGTAAAACTCCATTACATCCTGCAGTCAAGGGCAACCAAGGTTCCGTTTAACCTGAAGCGACATACCACTTCAATTTTTTCCAAATACTATACTTTGCATATTTCTTAATTTTTTAATTCGCTGCAGAATTGTAGATATGAGATGCTCCCAAAAAAATGTTTGCAAAAGTAACTGTAGTAAACTTTCAGCATTAACAATTTTATTAAACAGATGAAACAGACCATTACAGATTAAAGTAATTGTTCAAAATGTTTTCCTTCTGTTAATTGACGGTTTCCTAAGCGGTAATCGGATTCTCGCAAAGAATGTTGTAAGAATTCGCATGGCATTTGAAATAATATATTTCTTGAACCGACAGTTCATTTAAATTTGCAGATCCGCTGTTGTAAACACTGTTTTCGAGATAATCACACACGAAAAAATCCAGAAGCGTGAAATCGGGAGGACGCGCTAGTCATTCCATTACACCTCTTTTCCTTATCCATCGTCTAGGAAAAATTTTATATTCTTACAATGTAGGATAGTAAAATACAAAATGTATTTTCAGACCAGAAAAAGTACTATTTTAAAAGCTAGTCTATCGATTTACTGTAAATCTGTAAATACCAAATAACACAATTATCACTTTAATGTCTTGCAGATTACCCTGAGGATGATTTTTTAGTTGAAATCGATTGCTAGCTTTTAAAATAAAACTTTTCCTTGTATTGAAAGTACAATTTGTATTTTTCTATCCTACATTCGAGGTAGGCGCTATAAATTCTCAGCCTGATGTAGAAAAAATAAACTTAGTAAATTATAACCATTTTTATTTTTCAATATAATCTCTCTCTAACTTCAATGCATTTATTACAACGATCAATTAATAATGCTATACCCTTGTAAAAATAATCTAAGTTTTTCCCTCAAAATGTTGTATTACCGCTGCTTACAACTCACTATCGTTCTCGAAACGACCTCCCCTAAGGTCCTTCTTTAAATGAGAAAATAAATAATAATCACTTGGAGCCATGTCTTGACTATGCGGTGGATGTTTCAATTCCTGAAAACTATATTTGCGGATGGCAGCTTGTGAAATCGCGACAGTATGAGCGCGTGCATTGTCGTGCAATAATCGAACACCTTTTGTCAATTTTCCTCGACGTTTTGCACGAATATTATCCCTCAATTGATGCAGCAAAGACGCATAATATGCGCTGTTGACAGCTGATACCATTTCTTCAATAATTGAAATGTTTTGAAGCGTTATCAGTTCAATTGGCCGACCGGGGCACTCATGTTCAAGAGATTCTTGTCCAGACGGAAACATTTTGCCCACTTTTTTTAGAGAGGAATATGAAGGAATATGACGCCGTCTAAACACTGTTTAATGTAATTAGATGTACGCCCTTCTTTTGTTACAAATTTAATAACCGCGCGATACTCAATGTTCGTTACCTGAGACATTTTCATGCACTAGTCACGTTGTCTGGTTGGCTACTAAAAACTACTACCCTTCGAGCCGTAATATATATGGTGTAGGCCTCGCACATGTGCAACTATAACGCAATGGAGTTTGAACACGCTCGAACCTGTATAAGCCAGGCCGAGAATTTATGGCGCCTACCTCGTGCTATGGATACCTATGGATAACTTAAGTAATTTCATCAATTTTATATTCGTACAATTCCGGAATGGTATGCAGGCATATCATCATGCTGAGACCATGTCCTCGGCAGGAATTAGCTGATTATTTGGATAAGGATAAATAATAGTAACAGCACAATTTTATTTTTCAACATATTACTATAATCTAAATAAAAGACAAAAATTTAATTCAAATTGCAGACACCTTTATATGTAAATACAAAAGAAAAAAAAATCATTGAAAACAACTTGTAAAACACTGCAATATTGACAATAACAATAATGAAATATTTACTAAACATTAACTAAGAGCTACTACAAGTGTATTCTAGCAATATCGATAATTTTATTCAGAGAATTGTAGTTTGTATCGTGGAACTGACAAACTACATTAAAATTTCGGGTCATGGCTAATAGTGGAGGGTAATACGTCGTATTAGTTGTAATTGTTGGGGTATAAAATATTGGGGTTGAACGAGCTGAATGTCGAGATATCAGTACATTCAACTGTGGTGGCAAGTAACCAGAATCAATTTTGTTATTCATAATGTTATAAAAAAACTTTATACTATTGAATAGACGTACGACTCCGTTTCAAACTTTTGCAGGATATTATTTTATTTTGATTCTTCCTTTACCTTTACGCCACATCGAAATCATGTTTTTCGTCAACGCTAAAAGCACTAGGTTTTGTTATATGATAGTCCCGCTTATTTTAAGTTGGCACTGCCTGTTATTTTTTACAAATTTTCATTAACTAAAAATGAATTTCTGGTAAGAAGAGTTCATAAACATGATAGTTGTTCTTGGCGCTTGCAACAGAAATCCATTTTTAGCATCAAGAATGTCAGCGGAATACCTCTTATAATGTTATTCTATGGCCTACTATAAAAACTCAGAACGTATTGGGAATAAATATAACAATGTATTTTTTAATGGTAAGTAAGACGATAAACACGGGTAATATCAAAGGCACCATTTAATATTTGATTTTGTTTGAAAATCATGACCATCTAGCTGTATTAGATGCCCACACATCGGATATTACACATGTATTTCCCACAAAAATGCAATATCTTCGAAAATTCGTTATTGGTACCATTTTGAAGGTAATTTTACAAGGAAATTTTTGGCAATATCAAAAAATATAGGTCCTGTTTAAAAAGAATCGAAAAAAAGCGCTTACATTTCGATAAATGTTGCACACCCTGTATAAAGTGTTAGCCCCTAAATTGATAGCAAAAGAGTAACTTGCGACACTATATCTGTTTTCAGGCTTTGTCTTATGATGTCAGTCTTGTAACTGTCAAAATTTTAACAAAATTTGCAATATAGTCAGGAGTGATTACCGAAAATGCGCATAGCCACATATCATTGCAAAAATAATTTAAGCGGTTATCAAAAGGATTAATAAAAAATATAGCAATCTATTTAAAATAAAAACGTTAAAGGCGGCTGCGAAAATTTGGAATACCCTGTATATTTGTAGGTAATTTTACAAAATGCGCTGTGGTATACTATATATGTACAATAAATCTCATTTCTCCATCATTGGTAGTCTTCACACTAAACTCCACCAACGCACTAACGGCGCACCCGGTATATGGGTATATAGCGATATATAAGATTTTCGAATCCCACAATGTACTAAAATGGCAAAGCGAGAAAAGCAACAGATACAACATAATATGGTTGCAGTCAATGTAGTTTTTAAAACACTGCAAAAACATTAATTAATTAACATGTCAGCATTTAAACTTGATCGTCGATTTTAAAAAAGGTAATTAGTCTTTAATAATAATTATCAAACATAATTAAATATAATTATTATTAAATTAAATTAAAAGATAAATTACAGTAATTAGCACGCACATGTCGTTCAACATCTCCTACACATGCGATAGATTTTATCGCAATTTATATTTCAAAAAATGTAAATCCTATCTACAAGAAGTTACTGCTTTTCTCTATTCTCCGAAGGTGTTGCTTCACCCTAAACGGTATTCTCAAATTGTACACAAAAGGGGGAGACATTCCTAGTACATTATTAAATAAAAAGAGGGTGCTCGCAACCTGTTAGCGGCAAAAATGAATTAGGAAACAATTCGCGTCCATAAACGCCTCCATTTAGCGTTCGAAATTAATTTAACGTTTTGCACATTCTCCGCAGGATATTGGTACATAATCGCAAGTAGCAATTTTACAAAACGTGCAACGGTATAGATAAGAAGGTGTAATGATAGCTTTGCAGGTGAAACAATATCGTTTAATCGTTTAAATTAGCTGTCCGCTCAGCAATTATCTAATTATGCGCTAAGATTTATTTACACGGTAGCCGCGTAATACGGAATCGGGCGGCGACGAAACTAGAATTTATTGTTATTCAACGTATCTCTTTCCCTTTCTTCAATTTACACGTGTGATGAAAATAAATATTTGCGTTCAAATTTATGTTTGCATTTAAGATTTAAATGAGCGTCCATGTACAGATAAGTAAAATATTTATTGACGAGTTTCAACACGTCACTTACACCGAATTTAAAATGTTTGTTTAAATAACAATTAATAGAGATTGACTCTCCTACATATTGGTAAATCGCCTACATTATGTGTACAGTTGTTGTCAAAAGTCATTGGGAGTATTATTTTGTCAGTTAAAAAACGACATTTATACATCTCTGTAGATACTGAAATAATTTTGTATGTTGTTTGTATAAATGTTGTGGCGGTCTACCAAATGATTATTTATTTTTAGTGCCCAATGTACAACTATCAACTTGCAAAATCAAAAGATTACTACAAACATAATTTAAAATAAAAAAGTGTTAGCATTCCCATAACAATAAGAGGGTTTTTTACGTATCACATTGTTAAATAGAAATATACTGCACTGTGGTAGTTTGTCATAAGTTAGCAGCATAGATTAATCACAATACATGCCTAAATACTCAAAAAACTGAGTCAGCATCAGTAGAACCACCCAAATCCTTTAGTAGACCAGAGGAAAATCTAAATCATCTCTGACCTCTTCAATAAGATTAACTTCCAGTTTACTATACGCGATTACTTACATCTGACAATACTCCGATGAGCTTTACACTGTTACGTAAACATTTCTTAAGGTATTTGTGCCCGAAGTTGAGGTAGAATTTATCTTAATTGATACATCGCTTCAGGATGTGGTAGATGGTTATTCAACTTCCTTTATAACACAGCCCAAACATGTTCGATATAATTTAGGTCATCGAATTAGGATCGAACAAGAAGTTCTAAGTGCTATATTTCTTAGTAGGGGGTATCATTTGGAATTGAAGTTGTAACATTACCAAATGGAAACCAGAGATAATATTCATGAAGATAACTTGAGTACAATTTAGGAAGTCAAGGATTAAACAGGAATCTTAAACTTCCTCCTATAACATTTTACAATTAATTAATATTTTTGACAATTTTGACAGTTACTTAATATTAAAAAATTAGCGTGTCTCCATCTTGTTATATGTGCTGATTTGAGCAAATGAAAACGTAAACCTATCAGAAGGTCATACACAAATTTCTACCTTGGTCAACCTGAACGAGGTTCAATAAACTTTGGGTGGAAAAGAAAAGACAAGGAGACAAGATGTATATGTATTGATCGATCAAGATCGTCATTGGCTGGAGTTAAATAAATTATTTAGTACCCATACTCCAAAGCCAGTCGATCTGGGGGGAAATTGTGGCTTCCGAAAAATAGCTTTTATCCCCCAAAAGGAACTTCATAACTATCGCGTGGCTATACTGAATGCCCTATTCGTTTTTGACCGACAGTCGATATTTCCGATGTAAATATTTAACATAATAACTAACCCCCGCCAGAAGGCCCCGCGGTGGGCGCCAAATTTAAAATGTTTTATCTCAGGGAAATTGTTAAAAAAAATTGGAATTTTGTAGATTAATTAAATTTTTAACTATTTTGTGGGATTCGGGAGTATTCTTTCATACTCTTTCGACAATTTTCAATGAATTTTGATGTCAATAAATGGAAATTAACGAATGTTAGAATTGAAAAATATAAACTAACCTTGATTTTTACGAAGATGTCATCTAAACTCTATTTTCCTTATGACATTCACAGGAAATCTGCCTGTTCTAACTTCCAACCTTTCTCTTCTACCTTGAATTTATTCTCTAATTTCCATATTAGACACTTTAAATTGGGACCACAACCAAAATATTAGTTAACTCGAAGAAAGCATAACCAGGATTGATGAATCTATTGGCGTCCCTTATTTCCTTTATTTTAATCGCGATGGCGATTGTGTCCATCCACAGCAAATTTTGATGATTTCTACCCAAATATAATCTAACAAGGAATTTTGGTAAATAAAGTTATTTTTAGACGTAGCATGAGAGAATGAATGTAGTGACGCTACTAGATGACTCAAACTAAACGAATCTATGCTCTAAAATAAAACTGACAATATAATTATGACAAATTTCACTGACGATCTACTCAATAACTTTAGGATAGATATTTAATTTACGAAACACTGCTAGAAATACCTCTGAATTTACCTTCTTATTTGTTGTAGAAGAATGTTACATTAATTTTGAAGATTTATGAAATGAGGGGAATGAAAGGAAGAGAAGTTTCGTCTTCGATCCACCAAGATCATCATTGGCTGGAATTAAATTCATTATTTAGTACCCACACCCCGAGGCCAGTCGGTCTGGGGGGAAATTGTGGCTTCCGAAAAATAGCTTTTATCCGCCAGAGAGAATTTCGTATCTATCGGGTGGCTATACTGAATACACTATACGTTTTAGACTGACAGCTGATATCCAGTTTACTATACGCAACTAGGTACTTAAGTCCGCCAATACTCCGAAGAGGCTTGCCTGAAACGATCGTGGTCATTAGCGTCGAATCATGGCGCTAGCTCTAGCTACCCCTACAATTGTGAGTAAAAACATCATACACAATGAATCACGTACTCAAACACTGTGGCACTGGATCACTGAAACACTTTACATCATCCTTACCACAGTCCTTTGCTAAAACAGGAGCACATTTCTATAGCTAAGTTTTCATCTGATCTGGAATTCAGTTTTACTGCTGAAGATGACGATTTAGCTATCGAATCCTGAAATTTTTTATCAAACACAACGTTTACTGGCAGCAAGCAAATGGTATCAGCATCGAATCGACCAATAAGATCGAGCTTCAAGACTGTCATAGAGCTCTAATCTTTGAAACAAACGATAACTATGTCATGTGGCGGAGTGTCACAATGGTAATCCTGGTAACAAGAAAGCGCACAGACCGGCAAAAATGGTTTATAGCCTGTCTGTGTTTCAGCAAAGATTCAGCATCCCCACCGACTAAAATTTCTAGAAGAGATTCAGTCTGACGTATTCGCACAGGAGGGGAGCTTCGCATAATTGTGCGTACCAAGTGTCTGACACTAGCGTCAGTAAGAAGCCCCATTTGAGGAGCGACTTTGTCCTTCTGAAACATATTAACCTATCTCAATATGACAGTGGAGTGATTGTCACTAACCTTACAACGTCTCGTCAACTACTCCGCCATTCTTACAATAATAATATTGCTTACATTCACTGTTGTTGCCATGTAATGTAAGATAAAGTTCATTATCATCAACAGTTTCTAATCCATTTGAAACTAAATATTTATATCACCTAACAATAAGTGTCAGCTTCACTTTTTGGTAATTTCCTTTTGCCTTTCAGAGTATTTTAATGATATTTTAAAACCCCTAACATATCTTTTATAATCTTTTATTTGAAGCCGGGGCTGAAATAATGCACCAAATCCTTCATGGATAGATCCAAGTTTTCTTATGACCTATACGTCAACAGTAATAGCATCGTGCATTGAGATTTTCATGCAGAATTATCAGGTTTCCTCTAACATACTCAGAAAACCATAAATTTACTACCCAATACCTGTGCAGTATACAAAAAGTTTTGTGAATGTGTGAATGGGTTTATTCCAACACCCATTATAAAACAGTGTGTTATCATGGGCACAGAAGAAAACCTTTAATACCTTTTTGTCTTAAAATTGGAAAAAACAAATACATTTGCCCGTTCAATTTTACACGAGGGACGTTCAGTAATTAACGAGAGAAATGGCGGTGGAAAAAAACTGCTTTTGAATGTAGCGTTCACCAACATTTAGGCACATCTCCCATAGCTTTGTGAGCTTTCTAATTCCAGTGCTGAAGAATTCTTGACCTTAGTGTTCGAGCCACTTGTGTACAGTTTGTTTGACCGCTTCATTGTCTTCGAACTTGGTGCCGCGTAAAAATTCTTTGAGCGGGCCGAACAGATAAAAATAAAACGATGCGGGGTCGGAGCTGTAAGGCGGATGTGGCAACACCTCCCAAACCAAATTTCCGATCATCTTTCGCGTTTTCTGGGCAGTATGAGGGCGCACCTTTCTTATCGCAGGTTTCACTTCATGTTGAAGCAAGTTACAATAGTATTCACTGTTCATAGTACATTGTCCTTCTAAATAGTCACAAAAAATTGGGCCTTGAGAGTCCTAGAAGACCGTTAACATCACTTTACCGGCAGACGCGAGAATTTTGAATATTTTCTAAGCGGGCGAATCCAGATGTTTCCATTCAAGAATTTGCCGTTTAGATTTGGGTTCTTAGTGGTGAATCCACATTTCGTCGCAGGTTATAATACGGTCTAGAAAGTCATTACTTTCCGTTAAAAGCCGCTGTTTGAGTTCAAAACAAACGCGAACACGGGTGTCTTTATGAACCTGAATCAATTGTCTTGGAAGCAATCTCGAACTCGTTTCGCGATAATTCAGCTTGTCACGAATGATTGAATACATAGTTCCAACCCTAACATTACACAAATCAGCTATTGTCACGATTTTTATACGCCTGTCATTGAGAATAAGGTCATTTATGCGATTTTGTAGCGCGTCGGTCGACACTTCAACCGGTCGTCCGAAGCGATGAATATCGGCGACTCTTGTTCTGCCCGATTTAAACTGTTCAATCCACTTATAAACGTTTCCGCGCCTTAAACACTTTTCACCATACTGTTTCAACATTCTCGAGTCAATTTTGGCCGGCTTCGCACCTTCGAATAACAAAAATCTTATCACTGAACTGAACATTTTGAAATGAACAAAAGTGGTTATGTTTGCTTATATTTCTTTCAAACAGCTGACTTAATTTGTTCCCAAGGTTGCCAACTTGACCCACAGAAAGTTTCATTTAATAATATTCCGCAGTTTTCGCGCTAATGCAGTTTGTCTCATTAATTACTGAACGTCCCTCGTACAGGGCGCGGCAGGAAAACGGGAAATTTTAATAACGTCATAATTTCGAAAATATTTATAATTAATAAAAACAAAATACACCATTTAGAAGCATATAATTGTCCGTTTTATTTGTGGAAAATTACGTCATCGAGATGAGCACCTTTACGTTGCACGCACTCCTCATACCTTGATCGTAAATTTTCCATGACACGACGACACATTTCCATTGGAATATTGCTTATCTCGTCTGAAATTCTGTTTTTAAGTTCTAAAATTGTTTGTGGACTGTGCTCGAAAACCACATTCTTTAAGTATCCCCACAAAAATAAATCGCACGCTGTTAGATCGGTTAGGAAAAAGGTTACGTACAGCAGCCATTGACACTCGAGCAGTATGGGACGTTCCACATCCTGCTGAAACCATGTGTGACGATTAGCTTCAGGAAATCTCGTTAAATGCTGCGTTAAGAAAGTTTCAATCATGTGAGCATAGCGCGTGGAAGTCACTGTTGCTACGTGTTGATTTTTGTCCTCGAAAAGGTATGGGCCGATTATTCTAAACGATGAAATTGCACAGCACACTGTTACTTTATCACTGTGCAACGGCTTCTGGTGTTTTATTTGTGGATTTTCTCTCGCCCAGTAACGACAATTTTGTTTATTGATGAAGCCGCTTAAATGGGAATGGGCTTCATCTGACATAAATAAGTTGTGAATCACGTTCTCATTCTCCCTGAAAAGTGCAAGCATTTGGCGACAAAAGCCCAATCGTGAAATTAAATCATTATATTGCATTTTTTGAACAATATGCACCATATATGGATGGAAATTTAAATCACTGTGTAAAATCCTACGAAGTGATCTATCAAAAATACGCAGGGCTAAGGCATGCCGACGAGCAGAGCGCGCTGGACTACGTTGGAGAGCAGCCCTGACCATTTCACGGTTTTCTGGGGTTCTTACACTTCTTTGAGCACGTGGCAGCTTACGTTCTAGGACTGAACCGGTCTCTTCAAAATTCTTAACCCAAGTATTTATTGCATGGGCTGATGGTACACTACCATGACGCGGAATATTAAATTGAATACGAAATAAACGTTGTGCGGCTGTGATAGATTCGCCAGTTTTATAAAACGCTTTGACAGCAAATGCACGTTACTGATTTGACCACTGTTCCATATTTATTAAATAGCCCATCAAAACTACGAATACCGATGATCAAAATTTCCCGTTTCCCTGCCGTACCCTGTATAATAATAATAATAATAATAATAATAGAGTTTATTGGTATTGGCATATAAACATAGAGCATCACAAGATGCAAAACAGTAGTAGTATCAGTTACGGTATAGGTGAAGAATAATAATCTTATAATAGCATAATATCAAAAAGACTATTTCGCCCTGTAGTTATAAAATAACCAGTTTAGCGTTCTTCCAATAGCCTACCAAAGAATAACAAAAAAAAAACTATAAAATAAACATATAACAACATTAAGTCGCATCCACATATCAGAATAATTGATGGTGTTGCCCCAAACCTACCTATCTAACAGGTTTTAAAACTAAAACTAAGGAGACAGAAAAAAAGACAATTACAAACTAAAGGTAACTTATATGGTAAGAGTACTTTGCAACTCGCAGCACAGAAATGTCATTGAATGTAACATTTGTTTAAGTTTGGTTTTTAACGAGCACGAACCGAAATTATGCAGAGTGGGAAAAACATATTTATTTAGAATATTGGCAACACTATAATATTGTTTGAAATATTCATTTTTGTGCCTGGGAATCGTTAAATAATTACGAAAACGTAAATTAACATTGTGATGTTGATATCGGTAGCGAAGTCCAGACGACAGATAGGATGGCATCTTAGTTCTGCCAACTTTACAATAAAAAAGTGCACAGTGTAATCGCAAGATATGTGACGTACTTCCGCCCCTTGGTATACCATAAATCATTCTGACGCATGAGTTTTGAACACGCCGTATACGCTTGGAATCGACTTGTGATTATAAACAACGTCACCGTAATTAAAATTGGACAATACTAGTGTCTCACATAATAAAGTTAAGGTAGTAACATCAAATAATTGTCTATTAACATAGATAGTCTTAAGAGCAGTAAAAGCTTTTTTAACAATATGGCTAGTGTTAAGACAAGAACGTAATTCGAAATCGATATGCATTCCTAGATTTTTAGTGCAATCAGCAGGAGATATGCGTTGAGAATTAATACGGATATCTAGGTTAGATTTTACGAAATTTTGAGCGTTTTTTTGAGCCGAAGATAATGAGCTGCGTTTATGAAGGATTAATTTTTAGTTGGTGCAAATTCGCGAAATCGCATAATCTTTCAAGGTCTTCGTTAATTTGTAATTGCGCCATCTTAACATCACATGGTGGAAAAAACAGATATAATTGAGTGTCATCGGCGTCAAGATGAAAAACACAATTTTTAATAACTTTTGGCATACCAGAAGTGTAAAAAGTGAACAGAAGTGGACTAAGTATAGCACCCTGTGGCACCCCACAAGTTATATTTAAAGCATTAGAACATTGTCCCTTTTTCATAACCTGCTTTGATCTATAGGACATATATGACATAATAAGAGAAAGAGCAGAATTACTCAGGGCCAACGATGTTAAAATTGAATGAAGAATATCATAGTTAATCATATCGAATGTTTTACGAAAATATAGTAAAACCAGAACACTTTTCCGTCATCTGTGGCTTTTAAGATCTGTCTGTTATGGATGCAAAAACAGTAGTACAACTATAATGGGAACGAAAACCAGACTGGTATTTAGGCAGAATGTTTATGTCGTTGACAAAGTTGCGAAGTTGATCTTCAATTATTCTTTCAAAAACCTTGCCTAGTGAAGGTAAAATGCTTATAGGGCATAAATCTGTCATATCTTTAACCTGCGATGCTTTCGGTATAGGTATTATCAAAGAAGATTCCCAAATTCGGGGATAAACCGTGTTATCAATGCAAAAATTGAAGATATGCACTATATAATCAATAAGAAGAGGAATACAGATTTTTAGAAGTTTAACATTTATGCCATCCACACCTGTAGCATTACTTTTCAATCTATTTAAAGAAAGTATAACATCGGCCCCAGTAACACGTTTGAAATGGAATGTGTTGCTTACATAGGGGAATGCATTATAGTATGTAAATAGATTATTTATTACTTGAATGGTAATTGGCAATGAAAAGGAAATTATTAACTGCATCTGCTTTTCAACATGTTGAGTTTCCGTATTTCACTCCAAAGATTTTTCTTATTGTTAGAATTCAATTGACACTGATGCTTGAAGTAAGCGCGTTTCTCTCTCTTAATTGCACGATTCGTTTCATTTTTCAAAGTTTTATAATACCCAAGATGTACCGGATTTCTAGTTTTACGATAACGTAATAATGCCTTGTTTCTGATTTGCATTATACATTTGATATTGTACGTTAGCGAAGGCGCTCGAGGCTTTGTAATTGTTATTGATTTGATAGGAGCGTGCTTATCTATAATACGTAAAATATTATTATTAAAAAAAATACCTTTAAATCCACATCATGGATATCATAAATGAAGTGCCATGGAACGTTATACAAATCAAACATAAACTCATCATCATCAAATCTGCTGAAAGATCTGACTTTGAATTCGCGTTTCGCGTTTTTAGGAACTTTAAGACTAACAGTAAAATGGACACCCAGATGATCGGCAATATTATTCTGGAAAGTGCCACACTTTAGCACGGGTGTGTCTTCACTAGTAATTACTAAATCGAGCAGAGATGAAGAAGTAGCAGATATTCGAGTTGGATCTTTAATAATTTGGGAGATACTTAACATATTTAGAAGATCAAGAAGGTTCTTAGCTTTTTTATCTTCGAAATTCATTAAAGTCTCCCATGCAAATAGTTGTAGTACCTATACCTTATACATTATCTGTGTTACTGAATTTTACTAGGTGCCTTTTTTCCTAATTATAAAAAATACTTATTTGCTAGAAACAATATTCACGTGTGTTTCACAAGTATGCGCAGTGATAGAGCCTAATTCATCCCGTCCACAACAACACAAATCAACTACACGCGCTGTTTCATTAACTTTTTCTGTAAAAGTATAAAAATCACGATTTCAATTGCTAATTGAAAGTGTGAAAACAACACTCGATTCTAAACTGTTTATTTTGAATCGTGGAGATATGTGAGAATCTTTTAATAAAGAGGAACAAACACGAATAGCGTACTTTTTGGTTCCGGGTTCATGTATCTTCAATAGTTTAACGTGCCGTGTGTCAATACAGCCATTCACGATTTACATACATGTAAGCGAACGGCAATCACCCATCATCCAAACGAAGTACATAATTCTTTCGTGCCGATCGCAACGCTGCCGATTCGAGAAGAATTCGAAGTGCGAATGTGCTATTTTCTTAAATAGTGTTGTATTTTAAGAATGACAGATACCTATCCGTCGTTAAATGTAAATTTTCCTGGTATTTATTTCACATTCCTTTTTTCGAATTATCTTTTGTAATAAAACGTGAATAAAGTATTTTTATTATGGGATGTGTTACACCGACTATGTGAGACCGTACCGGGGGACTATAAAATAACAGAACTTCCTGTCTTACGAAACTCTCATGCTAGTCGGTCTACTGTACCAACCGCCGCGAAATGCCTCAAGTGAGAGATAAATTAGATTGTTATATTACTCGTAATGATCGACAGAATTTGTAAACCGAACGGGGATTTAGAAATACTTTACTCATGCAAGAAATAAATTGAGCGTTTTAATGTTCTACCTGTATACGTAGTACATACGTTAGGATCCCTCTTTTATCCCTTGACTTCCAGCGATCTCATTTCCGACTCAGATGGGATATTTAATTTTTCCCCATCGACCAAACAATCAACGGCGTGATGCGAGGAAAAACTCCAAAGCCAATATTCTTTCAATCAGTCACAAAAACACGTCACGTCTCATCTAGACGGAAAAATGATTGAAAAATCTCCTATAGATGGATAGTAGGTTGCTGAAAATCAGGAAATATACAGGAAAATGACAATCACGAAGTTTTATACACTTTTTCCAAGAGCTTTTCGTAATACCTTACGAAACACAAATCCTACACGGAGAGATAACAATGTGACACAAACAACAACGTTGAGCACTTGAAAGTATGAAATCTAATTTGAAAAGTAAAATAGTACGGTATTTAGTTTCTAGATAAGAATCTTTACTACAGTTTTTATTATTTGTGCTTTTATATACAACATAATAATAAAAACTAAATTGAATTCGGTTTCTACCTTGTCGTTAGTCTACATCTACTATAACTTACATGTATTAGATAAGTTTATTTATACCACATTGAAATTAATTAACGTGTAATCTTTCCACAAAGTTCTCGTTACTGACCTACAGTACTTTAAATTTGTGTCTCCGAATTTTGGAAGCAAACTGGATTTATCGAAATTTCTCAACCTTTATCTTTTAATCGTTAATTTAATGGCATTACTATAATTAGTATTAGGTAATTGTTATCACTGAAATGGCTAGGAGATCCTGTTATGATTATCAAATTATCCTGCAAGCCAGCAAAAGGATTTTGTTGAACACTAATAAATGGGTGTGCATTTCTAATGAGTAATAATTACTATTAACTGACAATCCCCAATACATCCAACTGCATTGCAACCAAATGATGGGCAGTATTTCTTTTGGAATTACCTATGTTGTTAACACGTGATTGAAACGACGTGTTAGTTCCTAGCGACCTCTATACTCCTTGGTGTTTTATGTTGTCAACTTCTTTGTATGTATGTTTAATATAAAATATTCAAACAAATCAATTTATATCAGTATATATCGTCAAAACTGTACTATTTTAAAACAGGTATACTAACTGTTTTTGTTTTAATGTCTCTGTTTCAGTCTCTTCAAAACATTTTAATCTTCGTCCTTGTTTTATGATCTAAACTTACTATCCGTTATTTCACATAAATATTTTTCAGCTTATTATTCATAGTACTAAAAGTTAAAAGTAGTACATCCCTTAACGGATACCGTGATTCTAACGGATTGATTATATCGGATATAACCATTTATCGTGAATAGTTACTGAAGCATGTATATTTTGTGTTCGCTGGCGCGTGTGAAAAAGCAAAGAGCTTGTCTTCTCTTCGTTAAGGCTTAGCTTATTGGCACAAAACCAGTCATATAGCCTATTTATGGCACTATTTGCCAATGCCTCGGTCTCAGTTAGAGTTGAGCCAGTTGCGAGTACGGTGGTGTCATCCGCATACATGAAAATTAATAAATCAGAGCAGAAGTTATATATGTCATTTGTATATAGGTTGAATAGAACTGGACCCAATATAGTTCCCTGAAAAACGCCATGAGGAACAGGCAGCCAACCGGATCTAACGCTTCTAAGAGATGCCGGAATATATGTATGTTTCCAAAATTCGTGAATTTCCATTGTCAACTGTACAACTAAATAAATAAGGAATACTGTTGTTGCTTTTACTATTGTGTAATACCGCTTCTTTCCCTACGTCCCCTCGATAAAATTCCGCACTTTGTAATTCTGGGTATAAATATATATATATATATACCTAGAGGTAGTGTATACATAATATATAGGTCGCATCTTACAAACTGAATGTGCCCCACACATTCTGAATTTGGCACACTCGAATTTGTAAAAACTGTTACATTAATATGGAAAGTTAAAATTTGTTCCCTGGTAGTATTTAAATGTTCTTCGTATACCTAATCCATTAAATTAAATTTGTTCGAAAATACGGAAAAGCTAAATTTTCTAAATCCATCGATAAGCTCTGTGTATCAAAAACAATTAGCCCACCTTTATTTGCTTTATTTCGACTTTATATAACCTTATCAAATCATGACACTCCTATTTTTTATTATGAACCAGTGCCACATATATTTATGTTATTTTTTTTTAATATAATCAATATCTTATCGCTGCATTTCAAGTTAAAATTTTCTGGATCAACATTTGTATCGCGATAATTCTTGTGTGCTTGTTTCGCATAAATTCCTACCTTATTTAACCTACATCTAAGGGATACACATCTTACAACAATGGTAATGAAGGAGTGTATTTACTTACTTGATATACGCATTCCCGTATTTCGATTTTGGTATTTTTGACGTTCCCTAGATTATGATGGTTTTAAGTGTGTTGTGTTTTGTTGCAGAGGTGGAGGCCAACCTATTGTCAGGATATTCTTGATGAAATGACGACCAGGTAAGTGAACATTGTGTTTTATTAATTCCGCCAGTTCCGGTGATAGAGGAATTTATACTGTATCACTTGTGTTTTGGTAATGTTATCGTTATAAATATAGACGTTGATAAAATTATAAAAAGATTGCATCAAATGCTATTGAAATGGAATATCGCAAACTATTAGTATGATTTAAAATTAGGTTGAAGTGATCTGTAATGATAATAAGCATAGTAAAGCTTATGACTGACTGAATTAACCCACTAAAGAAAATAACTCGTGCATAAAATTAAGTAAACCGTTTGATTCAGTAAAATTTTAGATATAGCAGCAATTTTTCTTTAATAGTTTTCCTGTATGAAAATTATACATTTGTTAAGGATATTTTAGTATTTATTAATCGACATTAATCTAATAGCAACTTCAATCGCAGCAATTCATATTTCTTGTATGAATGTCTAGGTATTCTCTAAAATTCTAAATGACGTATATTTTCGGCTTTTACTAATAGTAAACTAGTTAGTATCTGGTTGTTGAGAATATAATAGGGTGCAGGAGCACTTTTTACGAGTAATCTAGTGTGAAAGACCCTTTAATGCAGTGAGTAAAAATTAAATTAAAATTGTTAAAGTATGTATATTATATTAACAGATAAATTATGAAAATTATGCCATAGCATTTCTGATAGGAAACGTAAGCTCAAAATATTCTTGTGTACCGAAATCGGCGTGACGCTTACCACTTTGTGGAGTATAGAAAATCAAACTTAAGTTATACTAAATATTGTATTGTGCCACTATGGTAAGCAACTTAAATTAAAGCATCAGAAAAAATATTTATATCGTTGCCATCTGGGAAAACAAATATAAAGGAATGAAAATTAATTACAAGCCATAGGGCGTAATGAATGTGATTTATCTAAAAATACAAGAGGATTTGTTTGTGAAGATACTTTTAAAATATTTCATTTCGCATACGATGTGGATATATTTGACACTACAGTCCGTCTCATTATCATGCAGTACAGGGACCACATTAAATTTAGGTTATTTCCGGTTATTACTTGACAGTTCATATACACAAAGCATATATGTAGTTTAAAGTCATTTCGTCGCTCTGATAAGTGAAAATGCTTTCTTATTGCTGAAATTTATACACAAACTTGGACTATTATATTATTTTATTACTTAATGAAAAATAATAGAGCATTTGGTTTTATACTTTATTGGATATCAATACATCCTTCTTATACTTTATATCAACAACATGAATTATATCAAACAATAAAAAATTATATGTGTTTATGAAAAGAAAACAGTAATGAAAAAATGTATTATTTTCAATTATTCAAAAAATTAACACTTTCTTCTTCCGATGACGATGAATACGTAACATTAATTATAAATTGCTCGATATCACCTTGCAAATTATCCACTGTCTACATATTCTTTTCAAGATTTTTCATACGCTGCCAATCGTGAGCTGAAATTTTATTTTAGGACGGTGGAATTAATTCAGACATATCTTTCACTTTAAATGTTGTATTGTTCATTTCAAGCATTACATTAATGCTTGACTTGTGCCGGCACCATTTCAATCCGGTTTAATTCACAGTGGTAGGGGACTAAACGAAGGTTTTCATGACCCTTTTCCTTTGCAATTTCATCAATTTTATTTTGATCATAGTGAAGTTTACGTTGTGACACAGAAACCAGTAAATCTTTTTTCAACATGCCATCTTCGATTGATATCTGCTTCTCGTTAAGCCACTCAATGATTTGCTCCTTTCGCCATGCTGTTGTTGATATCTTTTCCACCTTTCTGGTATAGTACGAAGCATTATCGAACACAATTATTGAATTTTGTGGTATGTTTGGAAGCAATTGCTTAGTGAACCACTCTTCATACTTTTGATGGGGATCTGCGGTATTTTCTTACAAAGAAATGTAAGTTCAGTACCAGTAACAAAACCTTTCTTGCAACCTGCATGAACTAATACAAAACGAGGACGAAGCTCACTGAGTGATTTTAAACCAGTAATGAGTCCCTCAATGTGGGTCTGCCGAATACTTTGAATACTGGTATAATTCCATGCTTTACCTACTGCATATCCTACATTCACCCGTGATTCGTCGGTATACATATATTATATTTCTTTCTTAAAGTAGGGAAACCAATAATAAAATATATAAATCAATGATTATCTATTTAGCCTCAATTTATTAAAATTGCTAAATGAAGATAATACCTTGTTCTCTAAATTTCTTGATGTCACGTATTTGTTCCGCCATCTGATAACATCATCTCACTCCATGAGAATACTCTTCCGCCCTACTTTGTTAAATTCAAAGCCAATATCATGCAATAACCAGTGTAGGGTTGCCCGTGTAAAATTAGGAAGGTTTTCATCATTATTATTAACAGCAAGGATTGCGTTTAGAGTAGGTGGTATGTTCTGTCTAAAAAAGGCATGAACTTGACGTCGAATAAGTGCTTGTATGTTGTTGTCACATGTAGTCGATCATTTATTTCCTTCCTCCTCTTACCCTTTGCACTAGATAAAGGACCTTGCTGTTTTTCTTTCTGCACGTTATAAACACTACGCTCTGAACAACATAGAAATTTTTTTAAACAAACACAGCCGAAATCGATTTTGGAATCCATTGTCACAGGAAATGAAAGAATGGTTTTGTATTATGATCCTCTATCCAAAAACGAATCGATGGATGTCGTTTTAAGGAAGACAGTGAGTTGCAAGCAGCTGTAATACAATATTTTGAGGGAAAAACTTATTATTTTTAGAATGATATAGGATTATTAATTGATCGTTGTAATACATGTATTGAAGTTAGGGGAGATTATATTAAAAAATAAAAATTGTTACATTTTGCCAGGTTTATTTTTTCTATATCAGACCGAGAATCTACGGCGCCTACCTCGGAGCTGTCTCTCATAAATAGAGCGGGCCAAGAGCGCCACGCTCCAGGTTCGCAATCAGGCTGCCGGGCGCATATATGTATGTAAACATAGGTAATTTAAATATGTAATTATTAGGACGAGGACCAAAACCACTGTCTATTACGTCGTGAAGACGCGCAAATATACACCTGCAGTTTGGGTGTTCGTTGATAAATAGGGCGTTGTTCACAGTGGGCCACTACAAAAAAAAAGTTCATTCATCGACGGCTACGAACTAACAGCGCGCTTATTCATTTACGGATGACGCGCTCTATTCATCAACAAATGACGAGTCTGCAGATGTTACGTTTGCACCACTTCGTGGCATTCTAGAAACAAGCGTCGGTGTGCTCGCTTTAGTGATTATGTCTAACGTAACTATTAAAAATAAACGGCCATTACCTACGAAAGTTAATAAATTTCTTAGTGAATTTGTGGATTTACACTACAATGGGAGTACAATTTTCTGTAAAGTTTGTAAAAAGAAACTACTGTGCTGGAGCAAACGTGATTGTGAAAGGCATATAAATAGCGCACACCACAGAAATAAAAGAAATGGTGTGTCACAACAACGTCAATTTCAATTAGAATTGCTTTTAACGTTTATGGTATGTGGTCTACCACTTCGTATACTTGATAAAAAAGCATTTCGAAAATTCTGGGGTACATACAATACCGAGTGGATACTACCATCTCGGACAGCGTTACGGAGAGATATTCCACGAATACGTGAGGACATTGAAAATCGAATTAAAGCCGAATTAAAAGATAAACAGCTGTGGCTATGTCTTGATGAGACGACAGATTGCAAAAAAAAATCTATTTTGAATATAATAGTGCGCGTATTAGATCCTATTAAACCAAATTTTGCAATTCTATTAGCCAGCAGAAGATTAAAACAGTGTACTAGTAAAGCAATTACGGCCGTAGTTCTCGAAACGTTACAAAAATTTCAAGTGTCAACCAGTCAACTGTTGTTGTTCATGAGCGATGGTGCAGCAACAATGTGTAGTGTAGGCCGTTCCCTTAAAGAAAAGTGTGAAGGACTTTTACATGTTACGTGTAAAGTCCATGCTTTACATCTTGTGGCACAAACTATTCGAGAGTGTTACCCGGAGGTGGATGCATTAATAGCAAACACAAAAAAAGTGTTTCTCAAAAGTCCTAAGAGGACTAGGGCATTCCATAGGTTACGCCCTGGTATTCGAGAACCACCACAGCCCATTCTTACGCGTTGGGGAACGTGGTTAAAAGCCGCTTTTTATTATAATGAACATTTTCAAGAAGTCAAATCCGTTATTTTGCAATTCGTCCCTGCCGAAGCTAGAACTATTAGGATGAGCCAGAAGGGATTTCTCGATATTTCTGTTGAAACACATCTAAAGAATATTAGCAACAATTACAAAGGGTTAGTAGACGCGATAGAAAATTTGCAAAATTCTGGATTGTCGTTGGTAGAATCAGTGCAAGTCGTTGACGAAGTTAGTACATTGTTACACAGTATAAACGATGCAACAAGTGGACAAGTTTTAGCTAAGTTCGATAGTGTTTTAAAAAAGAATCCGGACTACACGAGATTAAGACAAATGTGCGATGGGGCATCTGCAGATTCCTTGACTAAGTCTAAAGATTATTTTAATTACGCCTGTCTTACTTCGGTAGACGTGGAACGGTCGTTTTCGAAATATAAGAACATTTTTTCGTCTCGGCGAACATCCTTCACCGAGGCAAATGTGGAAACTTATCTGATGGTGCAACTTTTTAAACAAGCCTATCCGCATTATTAAGAAGGATAGAATTTATTTATTATATCTTTATTTACAGTTACATTATTAAGTACAACAGAATAAAAAAAGCGTTCAGTTTCTCAGTTATTTCATTATTACATCCCATTTACAACGCATACCGTTTTCAATCAAATAAAAAATCATAATAATATATATATATATATATATATATATATCCGCTCTAATTACTAAACATTATTATTGCGTCAGCTTTTATTTTTTTACTCTTGTGTATTAATTTCGAAATATCACATATCTGCTGTGACTCACATATACGCTATTTACAATAAGCGGCCGTTGCGCCTGATTCCGATTCTGTTGGATGGCGCAATTTGGCCCGCTCTACTCATAAATCTAAAATTAAAATAAAGTTTTGTTAAAATACGAGTTAGTTAAACAAAAAAGGTTTGGGGGTTATATGTTCTTATATGTTAATTTCTTGCATTAAGAATATGTAAAATGCATTTATAAAAAATATGATAACGTATTAACAGATAGGCTGATATCTTTTCTTACATTTCCGCTTTAACGCCTCTAATTTTTATAGGGTTAAAACATTCGTTTGCTTTAATAAATTCCATTCAACTAAAAGCATCTACATTTGATAGAGTGTCGCCTCGCGATGTAACAAATTCCTTATTCTCGGACATTTTCCACTCACGTTTATTGTGTACTAGTTTTTCACAAACTAACAATAGAATAATAGTAAAATATATCACTAATACTATAAATTCTTTAACACCTTCCCTGCTTCCCGAAAACAAACTGTCGTCATCCCCATTCCTAAAAAATCCAGTTCTCAGCATCCCTCAGATTTGTCCAAAGTTCTAGGGAAACTTCCAGCTTCGATCTCATTTAGATTTCAATAACATTATATCAGAGATTTAGTCTGGATTTCGTTCAGGACATAGCTACTTGCTTGTTAAATGTTATTGACGACTTAGTTTCCGCCCGCTTCCGTTTCAGTCTTTCTAGATTTCAGTAGGGCTTCCGACACTGCCATAAAATTCTTTTGTCCATCTTAAGCTTTATAGGACTATCATCGGATGCTATCGAATTTCTTAATTGTCATCTCTCCAATAGGACCCAATTTATTAGATTACCTTACGGCGTTTCGGAGTCTACTCCTGTGGCGCGTGGCGTTCCCCAAGAATCTATATTAGGCCCTCTGCTCTACGTGCTCTGTACCATTCTGTTACCAACGTCAGTGAAAACCGATAAGGTTTACCTGTGTCCAGATGATACTTAATTTTTTTTTCGTTCATTACTTGGGGCTATGACATTTTATCATTACCCTGATTTATATATAAAAGCTCGATATTTCAACGGGTTTTTTGTCACATTTCCAAATTTTATAATAATTTAACTGCGGATATTAAGGGCTACTCGTTCTCCAAATTTAAATCATGAATACGAACGTTCTTGTTCGAATAGTGAGCTCTGTCTCGACTGTATCTAATGCGTGTGTTATTCATTTGCTTTATCGTTGAATCTGTATCCAGTTATTGTGTTCAGTGCACGAGTGACAGAACTTAGGTTTAACTTAGAATTAAGCATTTTCGTTTCATTTCATTTATATTCTCACTTTGTCAAAGGCTGTATGGAAGATCAAAATCAGTTTTACTGTGTTTTGAATTCAACCTTTTGATTTTTTCTGCAAGCTGTACTTGGAGCGTTAGGTTTTATAATAATTAGATGTTCTCATCAATAGAATTGCCTAGTATTTTTATGTACCACACCAAATGTTGTTAGCATCAGTTTAGTATCAGTTTCAAATTTATTCCTTCAACCTTCTTTATTTTTACTAAATGAGTATGCGGCCTCCTTTTGTATTTACTCTTTCATAAAATGGTTACTAGCATTATTTTATTTTCGTCTGAAATTATTCTTCTTGTACACTATACACAATAATCAGAACAATGCAGTAGAAAAACGCAGGTACAACCTTGAATGGGAAATCTTATGAAGTAGACATATACATATAACGGAAGCGATTTGTCTGTAAAAAAGAATGTAGTGTTAGTAGGTGCTAGAAATCGCAAAAAAAAGATAGAAAGTTTCTTCATCGCTCCTAAAAATGCTGGAAGTAATCTCTTGAGAACTTAAACCTTTTAATTGATTTCTAATTAGTATTTTCATCCAATTAGCATGCACGGAGATAGTGATAGAATGTAGTTGCATATTTAGAATTACATAATGACGAATATTAAACTGTTTTCTGTTGCTTATCCTTTCAAATATTTTTATATGGCACATCCTTTTACTAGGTTAAGAAACAACCGGTGCCAAATATTATTTATTTTATCAAAAGAAGGTCACACTTTGCTTTTCCTGTAATAGGTTATAATCTGCTTAGAAATTATTTTTTTCGAGTAGCAAACACTATTTGTGTATTATGTTAACAGTAGTCAATAACATCTCTTTAATAAAATCAGAATCTACGTTAGAAGTAGCCCATAAGAAGAGCAAACGCTCTGATTTATAAGCGGCTATATAAGGTGTTGGTACTGCATGTGTTCATACATATCGTTTTCAAAGCTGTACCGTAAACTGTATATTAAAATGTACCAAGAATAAACATGATATCTTAAAGAAGAGAATTTGCTTCATGAAGGAAAATTATTAAGGCAAATCTGATGTATTTAAGAAATTTGGTTCAACGGTACTATATTTTATCAAAAAGAAATAAAACAAATGAGTTATTGGCGAATAAGATTAGAATAGGCAGACCGAGGAAGCTAGCTGAAAGAAACTAGTAGTTAGTAATCTCAAAAATCAACAGCACGTGAATTGGAATTATGTTTATCTATATATTATTCTTTCCACTGTATGCAGTGATTACGGTCTATTCATTTCCATAGAGACCCATATCGTAGCGGGTCTCTCACCATGGCTTACAGTGCCTGCAATTCTTTTTTCAAAGTCACCTCAGACTTTCTTAGTTATACTTGCTTTCATATCGAAAGATGTCCCTTTCGCAAATCGAATTTAGTTTGTCTAAAGTCTAAACACAAATTTACTCTATACTCTTGGATTCCGGATGGGAACCGCGTCGTTCTCGTAGCTCTTGCCGACGTTTCGTCCACAGTCTTATGGCACATCTTCAGGGCTGTTACTGCGCACTGACTGGGGACCATTCATTCCGGATAGGTTTATATAGGGCTTGTTACGGGTCAGCGGAGTGGATCAATGAAGGGTGGCCGCTGCTAGGAGGTTTTATAAGTGGGGATTTCCACGTTGATGTAAGGGATAGACATCTTCGTGATTCAAATTGTTGGGATGTTTGAAAATCCCTATTGATAAGATGCGTGTAGAGTTAAATTGTATTTGGTGGCCAGTTTCCAGTCTATACTCAGTCAGTGCGGACCAGGCTACACGCAATAACCGCGTACAACGCTCGCGCCCAGTAACACGAGTGCCGACTGATCGCTTTGTTTCACCGATCTATACACTACCGCATGAACATGGAATCTGGTAGACACCAGGAGCTTCCAAATGATTGCGGTCTTTGATGGGAAAGTAGTCTGAGAGCTTGAAATTGGGTTTGAAGACGGTTTTTATGTTGCTCCTAAAGAGAATCTTGCTGATGCGATCGGTGACACCATCAATGTAGGGTAGATACGCTTGCTTACGGAAATTAGGGTTAGATGAGGGGAGATGCTGTGGAGAAAGGTCGGTGTAGCGGTTAATGGTTCTTAATCTTTCCTAGAATAATTATTACGGAGTTAAGTTAGGGAAATCGCCGTTTGGATAAGAGAAGTGATGACACCGCGAATTGGGCTGGATAGAGGCCATTGAAATATCTATCCACGTGCGTGTGTTTTCGGTAAACGGAATGTTTCAGCGTCCTGACGGTACGCCGGTGTACGAGAACGTCTAGAAAAGGAAGGCAACCGTCCGGTTCGATCTCCATGGTGAAGCGTATGGAATCATCGGAAACGATAGGAAATTCTTTAAAGAATCCATGAGGCCAGATGACAAAGTTGAAAGTTATCATCGACGTGCCCGTACTAACACTTAAGATTGGCTTAAGATTGTCAGATAATAAGGTTTGTTGTTCGAACCCATTTCCAACCCGGAAACCAATAGTATAGTGTTATTGACGACCGCAGAAGTCTAGAATAACAAATTTTAACAATTTTTTGAATGATTTTATAGTTATGAGAAATAGTAACACTTTTCCTATTATTTTTACTAAAATTATTCGAATTAAGCATTAATAACTTTGTATTAACTGATAATAGTGTTGACTCGTCAAATACTAACTACCAATGTGTCAAAATGTAATGTAGTTACCTTCTCTCGTAAAGTCAATCGGATTATCTATGATTATCTGTACGAAGGCAACTATATCCCTCGCTCAACTTCCTTTAGAGATTTGGGTGTTACATTTGATTCTGAACTAACATTTGCTAAACACGTAGAATCCATAACATCCTTTGCACTCAGAACTCTTAATTTCATAACTAGGAACACTGAGCGCTTCTCACGAATTGATGCAATAATGCCGCTCTAGTTCGCTTTTGTGCGATCAAAACTCGAATATGCGGCTGTCATCTGGTCACCAATTTATAGAACACATTGTTTGCCCATTGAAAATGTACAGCGAAAATTCTTGAAGTACCTTCACTATCGATGCTTTGGTACTTATCCCCCGCAAGGATTTGATCACGCTACTCTTCTGTCCATCTTTAAACTTCACTCTCTTGAAGTTCGACGTAACAAAGCAGATCTTAAATTTTTGTATCATTTACTTCACGGAAACATGGACTCTCAACAACGCGCGTAGCCATAATGCATTCTACTGCCCTGGTAGAAATTCGAACATAATGTTGCGGTCACCACTATATAGAATGTGTTTTAATTATAATATGCTTGCTACTGACAATGTAACAGACATTAATTTTTCCACATTGTATATGTTATTGAATAGTTGTAAGTCGGTAGTTTCTTCTTAGCCGTTAAACGAATAAATTGCGTCTTGCTTTGATATATAGTATATCCTTGTATTTATGTTATTGTATTGCATCTTGCCTTGTATTTATATTATTGTATTTCTTTAGTCGTACGTATGTATAATACAGCTATCTAATGTGTTATAGATTATTTTATCCTGTAAATGGTCTCCGCTGGGCAAATAAATAAATTATTATTATTATTAAATATGTCTGATAGGGTCGGATTGAAAAACAGACTTGTCCTAATCCGTACCTTTTAACCTTAAATAATATCTTTGTAAACACTTGTTGTACTGCTTGTATTATTGACGTTAATAAATGCATTTATTATTATTATTAAATGCAGTATCAAAATCTCGCTATAGTGCTAGTCGAATTATACGATTTTATTTAGTCAATGTAGGTAACGCTACACAACCAATATGATTGAAACGAAGAGATAGTGTTGGTAACACGTTTATTGCTATAAGAAGACAGAATTGCATATGTGTGTTAATTATAATTTGAATGCTATTAGTTTCATGGGCCACTAATAATTTCGTTTTAAATTATTGTTACTGCAGGCTACTTCTTTATTCCTTTGTGGTGCTTGCTAGAAATAAATTGGCAGCATCTTCGATGGGCAAATTAGAAACCTTATAGTTTTTATGGATAGCTATACTGAGAAGAGCCGTATAAAATATATATGTACACACTGACAGCGATCTACATGGTTGTTCGCATGGAATTAATTTTGAAAGGAGTATGCATACTGAAATGAAAGGAAATCGCATTGTACTCTTATTCCAAATTTAATTTAGTTGAAAGTAGCCCTAAGATCACCACATAGACAATAGTCTTGCTTCAATGGTTACATACGAAATATTGGTTCGATCACCTTTATGTATTGCTTTCACAATAAAATGAGTACATTCAATACAATCCAAACAACTTTTTTTTGTCAAAAACGTTCGGAAACGTGGATTAACAATTTTGAACTGTCAAAATTTGGCTTATACTACAGGGTGCAGTTATCCGGCCAAAAATAGTTGCCCACCCAACGAAATACATATAAATAAAGGAAGTGTTAACTAAAAAAGAAATTGTAGTTTTGTATTTAATAAAATACTCATAAAATAAAGAAGTTGATAGTCTTCATTCGATTATAAAGCTTATTTGACACAAAAAAATTCAATCTTCGTTTCGTCGAAATGTCTCGACTATTAATAATTGCGGCACACACTTGCAGCATTCTTTCTATCAATTTCGTCAGACTAGCAGGGTTCTATTTCAAGCCAGACTTCTTGTAGTTGTTTCCACAACGATTCCTTGGAAGTTGGAGGATTTATTTTCACCTGCCTATCGAGTTCCTTCCATAAAAGCTCTATGGGATTAGCATCTAGACTCTGAGGAGGCCATTTCATTATTTTAATACAGCTTTCGTGTTCCACCGGTTTTAAATATTCGCGGCACAGTTTAGAGGTGTGTTGCGGATCATTACCCTGTTGGAATGCAAAATAATCACCGATTATTCTTATTCTAGATGGTATAGGATGTGTTTCCAACACTTCTCGGTAGCGCTTTTTTCTTAAAATTCCATCTATTTTAACCAAGTCTCCTACGGCTGCGGTCCCAAAACAACCCCAAACCATTACCGATCCGCCTCTATGCTTGACTGTAGATATTATACATTATTCTGCTGCTCGTTCTCCTTTCGACCTTCGAACGAACGTTCTTCTCTTGATACCGAAGAATTCAAATTTGCACTTATCAGCCTACAAAACATTTTTCCACTTATCAACTGTCCAATGTTGACGTTCTCTAGCCCACTGCAGCCGTTTTATTTTATTTCACTTGTATAAGGGTGGTTTATGCAACACTATTCGGCCAAATAAACCACCCTCTCTTAACCCCCTTTTCGCGATGGTTAAACTAACTCGTTTTTCACGCTCAATACTTATTTCAGCCGTTATTTCAAATGCAGTTTTTCAT
The DNA here is from genome assembly GCA_029619315.2 of Dynastes maya. Lineage (NCBI taxonomy): Eukaryota > Metazoa > Arthropoda > Insecta > Coleoptera > Scarabaeidae > Dynastes > Dynastes maya. Next base: position 58,162,265 of record JAROYE020000002.1, read on the forward strand.
CTATTCCGTTTACTCGTCCTAATTATTCGGCGATCTTCCGCTGATGTTGTCACTTTCCGTCGTCCTGTTCGTTTTCTATTTACTAGTATGCCAGCCTCTTGATATTTTTTAACGTTATAGTTAACAGTTTGGCAACTTAATTTCAATTCTCTTGCGATATCTCTGTTATTTCGGCCAAGATTATGTAAAGCAACAATCATTCTGCGGCTTTCTAAAGGCAACTGTCTTGTTTTCGGCATTTTAATACTAATTTTAGATAATGTTATTAAGGATATTAACTGTTTAAAAAGAACAATAGCCACTAAATCTAAATTTATAATTCTACCTCTGGTAAGTAGGGAATTGTCAGCGTTACCTGCACTACATTAAATATTTATTGGTGAAGGATAAGTGTATTACATTTCGGGTCCTTTTAAGGCCTAATTGCCGACGCCTAATGAAGGAGATTCAATCGATAACTAAGTATCAGTCTTTTTGGGAGTTATTTAATGTAATATCTTTCTTTTACTTGCAGGTAAATACCAGTAAGTACCCCCTAAATAACAGTAAATAAATAATTTTCTAAAATCCAAACAAAAATGTAGGTGGGCAAATAATTATAGCCGGCAGTGTAGATCATATGTATTCATTCTTTTTCGTGTAATTCCTTTCGTAAGTAACTTCTTAGGCCTAGAATTTTGAACCAGCAGTTAAAAACAGCAATGTCAGTATCTTCATTTTACTATTGTCATTCTATCCAAACAATACTAGCACCAGAGACTACTTGGATACAATACTCAAATGCAGGACTCCCACTCAACTGTAAATATCTCATTTATTTTCAATGTTAGACATATGCATCGTTATACAAAAACGTTAAAGATATAAATTACGGTGGATACAGAAAAAAATGTACGATGCTATTTAAAGAAAATGTTTCTGGTACACATCTGAATTTAGAAAAATTTGGTGTTCAATACCAAACACTCTGTATATCTCGATTGCGTTCTAATACAATGTCTAGATAGAGGCAAGCTGGAATTTGATCTCCTAAAAATTTGCAGTAGACTGTATTTGCATTTCGGATTTTTTTGAAGGAAACAGATATGTTTAAATTTAGGCACAATACTTTACTTGTATTGGACGCACGTTTCGATAGCCAAGCTATTATCATCAGCAGTAAAACTGTTTCAGTGTTCCAGTGCCACAGATTTCGAGTACTTGATTATATCGAAATCTGTTAGAAATAGACATATGACCCCTATATTACATTGGCTTTTTTTCTAGACACAGACCAAAAACATAATAGTATACAGGGCATTCCATTTAAAATAACAAGCTAGGTGCCTGGGTCGCTACTTATCGCTCATCAGAAAAATTTAGGTTCCTACCATTTATAGAATAAGTGCAATTTTACAATTCCAGAACGTTGGGACACTTGTATATATTACAAGGAAAAAGCTCACTTGATAAAATGTACTACAATAGTGTAGCAAAGATATTGTAGCAGTCACTAACCCCACCACAGATTTTTGATAATTATTACATATTGTCGTCACAAATAATACTTCAATGTTACAGTCAAACTTCGATCTTATTATTTCACATAAATGTATAATTTTAGCCGACAATCTTTGTGTCGATACGTGCAAAACAAGATTTTGGCAATTTTTGACATTTTTGACTCTTTCAAAACAAATAATAGAAAATGAGTGAGTTCATAAATAAATCATCATTTATCTGTACAAACGATTTCATTATCGAAGCCTACCTAAATGCGTGAACCAAATGTTTCCTGCCTTAGGATTAGACCCAGATACTACTGGTTATTCACCAATAGATGTCTAGGATGCTACCTGTAAATTGGGAAGCTGTTGGAGATACGAAAGCAAGAATTGTTATTGCGTTTTACTTGTTCTTTCAACCATTATAATTACAAAGAACACTGCATACATATTGTACTATACAATACAATCCTTAGAACAATATTGTTGCATTTTTTTACAACCTGTGTGATTAAAATTTCTACACCATTGTAGCAACGTTTGTAACAGATCATTGGCCAAATTTTTATATTTAATGGAAGTCCGTTAACCACAAGTTAGAGCCAGTAGTATATTCTCAAACAAATCTTAGCAAATTGTTCTACAATTGTTTGTTTCTTTATAGGCCATTTTTCCGTGTGGTACCCTCCATTGCTGGTGTATCATGTGTGATGAAAGCTGGATGCAATTCTTTAGTTTGCTAAAACCTCGTTAAAACTTCTTCATCTAGCAAAAAGTGAATTTATAAAACATCCACAAAACCGAATATTACTCTTACTCTTGAAACGATTTATTGTAAATTTGTCGAAAAATTATGTACAGATTAACACGGAAATAATTGCATATGAGAAAATTTATATTAACAACAGCAAAATTTTCAACAAGCTAAACTAGTCATTTAGCAGCATTCCATTTCCAGTGGAGGTGCTGATACCCATAGCAAGCCCTCGCTTCCTTCGATTAGCTTTGTTGGTTTGGTTGCCCAAATCTATTTGTCTATGATTCATTTGTTTAATACTTTTTAACAACATTAATCCTAGTTTTTTTGCGAAATGTGTTTCCGGGACGAAATACTTTCTCAAGCTACTGTACATCAGCAGCGGCGGGTGATGACGTAAACGGGAGGGCGCGGACAACGATTCGATTTCCTCGTGTATTTCCGTTGTGTAGTACAATGTACACAATATGCAACGGAAATGCGCGAGGACATTGAATAGTTGTCCGCGCCCTCTCGTTTATATCATCACCCACCGCCACTGCTACATATATCTACATATATCTTAATACCATCGTTATTATTATCCTTCAAAATAAAATAAATGATCTATATCTTCGAACCTTACCTGAAGAAAGGCTCCTTTATTCGCGAAGAAGTAAATTACTTTCCACGTAATAAACATAGTGTTTTTAAGTCTGGAGAGCGCTTATCAATTACGTCGATTTAAAGCAAACGGATATCTCAACGAAGAGATTCAATCTACTAACTTTGAACGCTAAGGAGGACTTGGTGCAGAATGCAGTTAAGTTCCCGTATCGGTATGGCATGCCATCGCAGTCTCGAGCAGGCCACAACGTGAAATAATATTGTACATTACCATCCATTTAAGTGCAATTACGGCAATTTAGCTGGTAGGCGTCTAGGTTTACTCGGTCGTTCGGCCCAACTTCGTCAGTCGATCCTTATCGAATTAAATCTTATTGTAATTGATACGAAATACGACCTGTCCGGTAGTGCTCCCCGTAAACGGTAAATAGCCCAAAGATAATATCGAAATACGATAGGTGTTCATGGGTCATTTGAAGTCTCACTTATGCTCCGATGCCATTTACATTTAAAATGTATTCGGGCATCGATAACCTAGTGGGTATTAAGTAACTTTACTGCATTTATTTACATTTTAAAGCTGAACTTTAGACCGAAACGGAACATAAAATACCACATTACAAAGGGTAATGTGAATGGAAACTGCAGTTTGAAAAATAATTAATATTAATAAAAAATCGAGAAAAAGGGTGCCTAAAGGAAATACGGTAGTTATAACATTATCTAAAAAAGTTAAATTTGCTTAATTTGCTTTTTTCTTTTATATTGATTGATTTGATTAATTTTCCTACCAAAGCACGGCTAGTCTTTACATCCCTAACACTGAAACTTAATAACCTATTGTATTATTCCTGTTTCGGTTTTGTTTTACTTGAACAGGTTAGTTCCCGCAATCAGGTTTAAGAGCCTATGTAGTAAATCTTTCTCCATTGGTAGTTCAGTTGTGCTTCGCATAGTGAATCTGCGTTGAGCTAGCGCTGCACATTCGAAAATAATATGAGGGGCTGTTTCCTCCTCCTCATTGCAAAGTCTACATAAGGGTTCATCTTTGTAGATCCCCATCTTATGCAAGTGGCCTCTCAAACAGCCATGTCCTGTTAATAGACAAGTTGCTGCCCTGTATCTTGCTTAATTCGAGCAGGTTAGCAGTCAGATGTTGCGACGGTCTTCCCATCATCCGTTTGCTGTGCTTTTGTCCAGCTGCATGTTTCCAATTTAATTGGCGTTGTGTTATGATCCACTCATTAATTGCACCACGCACTGCACTCTTGGTAATACCTAGACCAGGTTCAGGGCCTATATAATTCATTTTTGAGCCTTCCCTCGCTAGCTGGTCTGCAATGACATTGCTCGCTATGCCCCTATGCGCTGGCACCCACACCAGTGTGACCTTGTTGTGCTTAGACAGAACCATTAGGGTTTGCAGGCACTCCCATACTAGTTTGGAGGTTATATAATAAGATGCTAGTGCCTTTAAGGCTGTCTGACTGTCAGAGAGAATGCAAATCGTCTCACCTCGCGGTCGCCGACGCAGACTCTCTCACGCGCAGGTTTGTATAGCATATATTTCTGTTTGAAATGCCGTAGTGTATCGCCCAAGTGGTACACATACTTTGTATCCCTGGTTTTCCTCATATACACCAACGCCAGAAGTAGTGCCCGTTTTGGATCCATCTGTGTACCAGACTAGTGTTTTCGGTTTTCTCCCCTCTCCATCCCTCCATTCTTCCCAATTCAAGAAAACTTTGAAAGGTTTGTCATAGGAGATCCTGGAGATTGTTGTATCACTACCCATATCATAGGTAGGGTTTGTTACTACTGCTTCTATTCTGGTGAGCCCAGATCCACTGTGGGATCTCCAGTTGCTAGTATTTTTCAGTCCGTATGCACCCATTCTGGCTTCTCCCTTGATATAAATCTCAAGAGGAGGTAGGTTTAGCATTTTCTTTTATGTGCTTAGTGATCTGTCTCTCTATATACCGCGTGTCCACCTAGTGCGTGGGACGGACGATAGTTCCCTTCCTGAACAATTTAGAGGTACAAGTTTAGTTTTTTAAATGGAACAACTGTATATTATGACGATATATCTTGGTTTTTGAGATAATTGACATAATTTGAATTTGTCTACACATTAGGATGATCATTCAAATTTTATTCGATGGAGTTTTTCTTGGAGTTTCAGGCAATATATGGAAAAGATTTTTATATCAACTGGAATCTATAAGATAGCCATCGAAATCGTGGCCACGTTTGATTCCTGCTATTTCATTTTTTTTAATGCAACACAAGCTGTAATAAAATCTTTTTATAAACATTTCCCTATGCAGATAAGTTTTCTCACTAAAATTGATAAAGTGCTGTGACGAAATACTACAAACTTTTTTAATTTAATTTAATTTATGCATACACTTTCACATCTATAGTGCGATTCCTTATATTTTATTCAAAAAATTCTTTCTAACAACTCTCTGGAGAAAACCCTGCGGACGCATTAAAGACAATTGTCACAGCGGTGAAACTATGGTTCTCTACTATGATCCTAAAAGGCAGTTGATGGAATGAAGGCGAAAGGCAGAAGCACCACCAAGAAAATTCAGGGTCTATCAGTCGACGAAAAATATAAGGCCATGATCCTTTACGATTCTGAAGACGTTCTTCCTACAGGTTTTAAACAAAGAAGCACTGCAATCAATGGGAGATATTATACAGCACTCCTGCACAATCTACGATAATATATTCGGGAGAAAAGACTCGCGACTATTCGGAAGACTGATCAAAGGCGTGCGCTTGCTGCATGACAATGCATTAGTATACATTGGTGGAATTGCTCAAGCTGCAATTTGCTAATGCGGCTTTGAAAAAATCGACTGCCCTCCGCATAGCCCAGATGTGGCCACCAGTGACTATTACCAGTTTGCAAACTTGAAAAAGGGCCTTCGCTGGCGCCGTCTCAGTAACGACGAAGAGGTAAAGGCTGCAGTTTGGACACATTTTGACAAAGAGGAAGGAATATTTTTTAGGGGTATTACATTGCTCTTAAAACGTTGTAATAAGAGCATTAATGTCAGGAAGAACTATATTGAAGATAAAATTGAATTGTGGGTCAGCACTGTTTCTTTCATAGTCAAGCTGGGAATTTTTGGCGCTACTCTCGTATGATTTCAAATTTAAATTTTAAACAACTAAATACGTTTATGTTGTATGGTAGTTAAGCGAAATCTTTAGAATATCACCTTGTTGAAAGAAAAAGAAAATATAATTTATAATGTTGTATAATTGTTAAATTGTTAGATTGTAATATTGATGTGCTTCTGCCAAACAATAACGTTAAAACGTTCAAGGAGAAAGTCTGTAGGCAATGAAAACTGTTCACAGCAAACAAGTTTGTTTTACTTGTGTTTCCGCAGATTACATTGTGTTTTTGTTACAATTACATTATATGAAAAGAATTTTAAAAATACATTTTTTGCAGTTTCTTTTATATTTTTAAATTTTACCTTTATTACTATCAAAAGCACTGTTCCATCAAGTATATTGCGCAATACAAAAAAATAAAACCAATAACGGTAAAGCATGATTTGTGTGAAATAACTTGATAATAACATAATGACATAAAGTTTATCAAAACAAATAAAGCCAAATCGATACCAGACAAATTCAATAATTGCTTGATTCTGATAAACACTGTATCAACAAAAAATCGGCAGTTAGACTGATAATTTTACAGAAAAACGTACATATGCTAGACATAAATCACTCTGAATTACAATAAAAATGAAATAAATATGAGAATCTTTAATTTTCCGCTAAATTTACCTACCCCGCCTTGAGTACACTGAGTTGCTTGCATAGATTTCAATAACTATTAATAATAATAGATATTTGTTCCTTTGCTACATCGCAATATACAGAACAAGAATTGAAGACACTGCAAATAAGTTGTAACGTAATTATCATGTATTTAGAAAAATCTAGGACAGCGAGAATTTATGAGAGGAAAATTATATTAAATTTTGAAGTGGAAGATTCAATTGGTTACTTTTCTCTAAAGGTAGGAAACCAACTAATATGTCACCAATTTCACAGCGGATACACTTTGCACTCAGAGACAATGCTTTTACAGTTTTCTATCGGTAATCTTTCAGCTTCATATCTTTTCAGGTTAATAATGATTACGAACGTGACCTGGTCGACAATAGCATGTTAAGACTGGTTTAGAGATATCCAGTAGTTTAGTAAAAGAGTAAGTTTAGTAGAGTAATTTAGTAAAGCAGACTGTTCACTCCCTGCCAGTAGAGTGGTTTAATTGATTGATTTGGTTGAGTGCAAGCGGCTGCACAAGTTACAAGCTACAAGTTTTTAATTTACTTTTGATAATTTCCAGTATGGTAATGTCAAAACGAAAAAGAAAATTATAAATTAAGCATTTCTATCAATACTACAACGACCTTTGCAAATATGTATACTGGAAACAGAAAATCAAATTATATGTACCTGAAATTGGCAGAGCTAGAAGGGTCTGTGGGCAAAAAGGTGGATCTCTAAAAGAAGCAACATATAATAAATAATGTATAATACATAATGTATGATATGTAATATATCATATATAATATACAATAAACAATTTGTAATATATCATATATCATATACAGTGAGGTCCTAGGTCCTTCAAAAACGCAAAAATATATAGGATGTTCCATTTAAAATAGTTGACGCCACTTCCGGTGAAACCGGAAATACTATTGATAATGGTAGAGGTTAGCTCATAAAAAATACAAATCAACCTATTTTTTCTAAAAACGCTAAAAGCGCACTGTATAATATATGATACTAAATTATGTATTAACAAAAAATACTTAGATTTCTATTTGTTTGTTGTCAAAACGTGATTTTTAAAGTTCTGACGTATTTTTATCAGAAATTTCTCTTTAAATAATACAGCCAGCTATTGCTGTCATGACTTTGATTTTATATCAGTCAAGGAGAACATAAGCCAATTTCATAATACCATGTTTGATACGGATATCATGGTCTGCTTATTAATAGTTCTAAAGTAAATTATCAACTTATCATATTAGTGGGTATCTTTCTTAGACGTTGTCACATATTTTAAGCTTTCGTGCAACGGTTGAAACAATTTTTATCCTTATTACCAACAACTGACTTTAATCTTTAATTTTCTTTACCTTCTTCGAATACGTAAATCGAACATTTTAATCTATTGCACAACTTCCTTTACAATCAAACCCTTCAATTTCCACGGTTTGCTCGATTTCTGTATACGATCAAGCATACTAACACCTAATGATATTACCAGCAGTCAAAGAATATTAAATTTTCTTGTTCCAGTGTAAAATGCACTTTGCTTTGACAGTGCATCAAAAGTTTTACTGATTATTTTAGCCATCCAGGAACACCCACATAAAAAGAGTATATTTCAATACATAGGCAAGCAAACAACCTCTTCTTACTTTTGTGCATTAATCTGTGTAGTTACACATTAAGCAGTGTGGTTTATATCACTATTAATGCAGTTGGCTTAAAATTTTCGTTGACAAGGAAAACCAAGAAGCTTATTAGCTAATATCCGTTGATAAAATTGCATTAAGTTCGCCAAATCTATTAAGATTAATTATATAATTTACTAGCGAATATATATATCTAAAAAGGAATAAAGCCTGCGACAATCTAATTGTGCAAATATTTGCTTAATGTGTCTACTTAATAATATTTGGAGATTAGATTATATTTAAATTGTAGATATATACATACATATACAACCAGCGCATGTAGATATTCTACCACAACAGTTGCAAAACTCAAATATCCACGTAGATAATGAAAATTACATCTTTTAATCGGTTAAGTACGAAACGAACTGGATATTTTGTGTATTTTGTTTAATCATTTATTTTTTTTTATTTAATCTTCATTTACTGGTGTATTTATGATGTTTTGGAATTTTACAATAGTTATTCATGTACTTTAAAAATATAAATATGTACCACCATAAACAGTAATTAAGTGTTGGTAAATACGCGTGTATGAAATTTGCACTATATTCTCTCGCACAGTATTTATAAGTACTAATTATCGGCATGACTTGAAGTAATTGATGTGCAGTATATTCCCATAATACTGCAGTGGCAAGGAAGTTAGATGATTAAAAAAAATTTAAACTTCACACGTGGAGAGAAATGTCTAATTTGCATCTTTCGTAATCTCTTGGTTTTCTTCAAAACATCGCCTTAATGTTCTGGACGTTGAGAGAACATACATTAGGTCTAATGATAACGCTTTTCAACAACCATTACGCTAGCTTATTATACACTCACAGACAAAAATATTGCATGTTTTATTTTCGGCCTTTATTGTTTTTCTCCTTAAAACTTTTGTGATTTCTGTTGCTAAATCTTGTACACTGGAGTGTTTTACGTTATTGATAATCAAATAAATTACATATGGAGGATTTATAGCAAATTCGTGTAGGAATTATTAAAACAACTTGTTGTTTACCAAAAACGTTTAATTGAAAAAAGAAACATTAACAACCCGCAAACATAATAACAACGCAACATAATAACACTTTAATACTTAGTACTTCCTCCTCTTGCTCTAACGACATCCTGCATCCTCCTAGGCATGCTGCGCAAAAAATCTTTGATGATTTCTTGAGGAATTCGATTCTATTCTTCCTGTGCAGCAATTCTTAATTCTGCAATTGAGTTAGGAGCTGGATGGAGCTCGTATATTTCTTTTTAGAATGTCCCATAGATATTCTATGGGATTTGTGTCAGGACTATTTGCTGACCACTCAAGCGCCGCAACCCCGACATCGTCAAGGTACTGGATCACTGTCCTTGCGGCATGGGCTCGGGCATTATCATGCATTAGCATAAAATTGTTCTTCAAGGAGTACCAGTCAACATTCATTCTTAAATTTACATCACTGAGTTCCGTGCGACTCTCCCCACTAATGCCGCCCCATAACATAATGGAACCGCCACCAAAGCTAAGATTTTGTGCAAGATTACATTCTGCGAAACGTTCTCCTGATCTTCTGTATACACGTCTACGTCCATCAGGCTTCCATAATTATATGTATTTTTGTTTCTTCTGTAAAAATAGTCTTTCTTCATTGATGTTCATTACAGTTAGCATGAGCTCTTGCAAATTCTAGGCGTCGAATTTTATGACGTAGGAGAAGCCGAGGAGCTCTGGCAGGGCGTTTTGGATTTAAGCCGACCTCCTTAAGTCTCCTTACTGCTGTTTTGACAGATACATTGACTTGTCTTGTATTCAATAATTCCTTTCTAAGATGCGGTGCTGTAAGTGCGCGATTTCGTAAAGATTGAAGTCTCAAATATTGGTCATCTCTTGGCGTTGTACATCTTTTACGTCCTTGACCACGCCGCCTTTTGTATTCTCCAGCCTCATTGTGTCGTCTTACTATACGGCAGACAGTCGATTAATGGATATTTAGTCTCCGTGCAATATCTTCTTGTGTGTACCCTTCATTAGCCAAACAAACAATTTTAACACAATTTATGACACTTAAATAAGGCATCTCGCTAACCGAAACTGCACACTTGTACACTAAAGCTTTGGAAATGTCATTCTGATAACATCGAATGGAGATCAATCAGTGTTTTGGTCTCCAAGGCACATTACGCTGATTTATAAAGTTTTATCGTTATCTCTTATTCACTCATATACTATATACTATACTAAAATATTCTTTTTTCTGTAACAAATTGCATGATACATAAGACACTCAACTGTAAAAGATTTACCAATAGATATTACAAAAGTTTTAAAGAAAAAAATAATAAAAACCTAAAATAGCATATGCAATATTTCTGTCTGTGAGTGTATTAAAGGTATACAAGATGATCCAAATTAACGTGCCTCTACTGCCACCTCATTATTTGTCCTTCAAAATCGATTAAATTAACACTCCTTCTGCTGCAGATTAATATTCAGTCAACAGGAAAACAGTTGAACAACGCATTTTTCCAAACATCAAAATTATACATACATATGTTTCAAAATTGAGAAAAATAGTGCAGTTTCTGATGTAAAAACTTTGTAGCCTATTTTTCTGAGATGAGTAACACGAAGTACTGCTCCGAGTACCCAGTGTAACAGACAAAGACATTGCAGGTGAAGGCAATAAGACGGCTAAGTGGCATACAAAAATTTGTATATCTGTGTGCCACGGGGGCCATGAAAACCACGCCGACAGCTGCTCTGGAGGTTATCCTTAACCTAGAACCACTACATATACATACTCAAGGAGAAACCAGGCTAACAAGCTACAGGCTAATGAATGGTCAACCTCCCATAATTAGATCACACGGTGCAGATCATCAGAAACTCCTAAAGGAACTTAATGCAGGACCGATAACAAGCGGGTCCAGTGACACCACGAGTCCCAAATACAGCTTCGATAAGAATTATAAAACTGTAACAGAGAGAGAAGAATGGAAAAAAGGATCGCCTATCAAAGCCAAATCTATTTGATATACAGATGATTCAAAGGCGGAAACTGGAGTCGGAACCGGAATTTTCAGGATTAGACCAAAAATAACATAATAAGTCGCTAAGCTTAATTCAAAGCGCCACAGCATTTCAAGCCGAAATGGCAGCAGTGTTGAGGTGTACTGAAGAACTAGAGAAGAAAGAAGGTGACTGTCGATCTATTGCTATCTATTCAGACAGTCAAGCGGTGATAAAAGCATATGAATGTTCTCCGCTGTCACGCTGGTTCTTGGTCGGTGTTGGTGACCTTCATTTTCTACGGCTCCTCGCCCTTCTACAAATTGTTTGTGCCATGAATACACTTGTGTCTTTTTAGGTGTCTTATCCCCGAACTGTGCCTCAAGCCTTCTCAAAATTTCTGATGGTTTTACGCCCTCTTTCTTAAGAAATTTAATTATGATCCTTTGCGCAACGGACAACGGTACTTCTCGCTCCGACATCGCGATAGTTACTGACTAGGTGGTAATGTAGCGTTCCCTAGCAGTGGAATGTCCTCGAGATATCCCCATCGATAAACCTCAGAAGCCACGTCCCTCTTTGTTCACCTCACTATCGGTACGAAAAGCATTCCGGTTTATATTTGATTCACCCTCGTATAATAGTGGTGCTCCAACAGATCCGTTCAACAAATTCGAAGACTAGTTTAACTACGCGTTATATCGTTAGATATCGACCGTTTATTTGCGTATAAACAGATATTTACGCCGCAACGAATCTCAAAGAAACAACTGCCATTTTGCGTAACTAATTTACTATATTATATTTAGGTTTTCATAAATTCTCTTGTAATTTTTATAAATTACTCTGAGTAAAGCCGTCGCAATGACGGCACTGCTAGGGAAACCAAGTGGAGGTCTCTAAAATAATACCTATTTAACAAATAAAGTTCCGCCAACTATTTCTCAGTCACTCAACTCCTTACTCTCTCCAGCACTTTGTGATTATGACAGCTTATAAAAACTGACAAATTGGTACTAATAGTATCTTGCAGATGTACGACATGTAAAATTTTTTGAAGGAAAGGGAAGCAATAATTTGCTAAATAAACAGCGTTCATATAGGATTGTCCAATTACACGTAAAATACTAAGCTAAATGTAGTTTTTGATTATGATATTAAAGCTTGCCAATTCATTTCCAATGCTTTAAAACGCTCTATCGCCTTTCCCTGCGGCAATAGTAATTCTCCATAGTTTACCGTTTGTGTATATAACTTACTGTTGATTTATTCTCACCGGTCTTTGTGTATATATAATTCAAAGGGCTCGGTAGAGAAAAAAGTTCGCTATTTTACTTTATGTAATTCTCCTGACCGTATATAGAGTTTCGCCACAGAGAGACTGAGCTGGGCGCGTGCAATCTTTATCAGTTAGCGTTGAGTTATGGACCTACGAATGACTATATCCGAATTTCAATTTTCAATAACAGTAGAGTGCTTGCTCCCTACCTCACGCGGCCAACTGTAAACTTTACATATTGAGAGCCAACCAGACCGACCATGTATGTGTTGTAGCTGGGCTCACGGCCCGAAAATATACTCTTCCAATGGTCCATGCTCGAACTTTATCCAGGAGATGTACTGGATTGTTAGAACAAAACGATGTAAAACAAGCCGGAAGTGGTCCCCGGAGGCTCGTACCCTCCACACGGAAAGCCCAGAGCCGGGAATGAAAGAGAACGGGTGTTCTTTAGCGGCAAAATACGACTGGATCGGGAACGCCGTATCGTCTAGAAATGATGCACATTGGGACGGCAATTTTTAAATAATTGACTGGAGTCCGGTTGAAAATGAATTACAGTCTGAAACCCCCTATAATATAGCTTATCTTACGCTTATGTAAGATGCAAGACCGAGCAACGGTAATATTGCCGTGTCAAATTCCGGCCTTGCGCTGGTTTATGTTTCATACATTATACATCCATGTGCAAAGCATCGCTGCTACGTCGCGTCGGGTACTAGTACTGGTAATTCAACATTGCTTCTTGCGAATAAAAGATAGTAAGGAACTAAAATCGCATGGCGTCTTCTTCGTCTCTCACCCTACACTTTTAAAATTAAATATTTATCACAGAAAAATCGTTTCCTGTAAAACAGACAACTACAAGATATAAAATAGCTCAGGATCAGATAACATACGTTCTTAATAATTACAATGAAAAGTAATTGTAATTTATGATGCTTTAACTCGCGCGAAGCAGAAGAGGAACAATAGAATCATTATAATGCTACTGTACAACCTGACAGTATAAGCTAAAAGAATTTTAAACACTTGTAGTCGGTTGTTTGGTATTTGCTGAATTCTTGTTTTTATCACGAATGCGATATTGTTATTGCTATCTACTCGGAGAAAGTTTTTATTTGGTTCTATTAGCTACTACTGGTTTTATTAGCTAGTGCTTTTTATTCACTTATTTAGTATCGTAATCTTGGTTTTCGAATTTTTAAAATATTTGCTAATTATTTCTACATGAGTACATACATAAAGTCTGACGATGAGTACCTACCAGAGGCTCGCGATTATTAAACACTAAATTTGTAATGAAAAATTAAATTGATACCTAAATCTGGAACCCATATTTATCTCTAACTTACTAGTAAAACATATTCGGGAATATGAAATTGTTCCGAATTCCTACATAACAAGAACAAAAACGTTAGTTTTCGTTTTTGAAACATATTACATATGTTATGCAATATCTTACGAAATGTAAAAAATAAATAAGCTGTATATCGTCGTCTCTTCATTCTGTAAAGTGTCCAACGCGATATACACATACACCATAACATCTAATGGAAAGAGCAGAAAATGAAATACTTAGTGTTAGGCATGACCAACGATAACCTTCTCCGAAGCTTCTCAAGCTAAAAAAAAATACTAGAATTGTTCGTGGTGGAAAATATGAAGGATCTAAGAACTTTGTCCAGGGTTTCAGTTTTCATTATTAATATTTCAAAACAGCATAATCCATCCTAACATCAATGATCTAAAAATAATAAATAGTAGTATTTGCTATCATAGTTGCAACAATTTCTTCAGAATACTCATGTCTAGTTAATGCATACATAGGCTTTATACAAAAATTACCAACAAACTTTTAAGAATAATAGAGAGTTACAAAACAGAGACATCTTCTTGCTAAATTCTCTGTTCAAAAATATCGGCCAACAGCGCAAGGTTACTCGACAAGTGTACTGAACTCGTTAGAAAATCTACCACAATTCCTGCCTAGTACGCGAGCCTCCGACTTCTGACACTGCCATAGTCAGAAGCAACGTTGCCGCAATTAAACCAACAAGCCGTTTCTAAAATTACTGGATGTCAGTGCGTGGAGGATAAAGTACTTAACATGTTTTATTATTTTTTGACGGATACAATAAAATTTAAAGGTTAGATAATTTAATTGCAAATAAGTTCATAATAACTTACTTATGTCTTATTAATATACACGAATTTCAATCAACATTTGTCGATGATTTAATTGAAATGCATTAAGAAAACGAAAATAAAAGAACTATACTGATTAGGAAAATGCGAAATTAGCCATATCGCAATCCCCTCCTCGCTCTCAAGCGGAGGAGTTAGTGGCAGTAGATGGCTCAAGGTTACCGATGTGGTTAGTTACGAGATAGACTGCAGTATGTGCGAACGATCTTAGAGAGAATTTCTGCAGTATTTATTTTTCTTTTCTTTTATTTCATAAGATTTTGTTTTTATTTTCGTCGTTAGAATTTCTTATTAATTTCGTCTAAGCTTCGTAGCAACAACAAAATAAATATGCGAAACTCTCATTTCCAGGCGACTATGACTTCAAATTATTACGTGCGCTCTTCACACAGTTGGTCTACATCTCGACATTGTTCGAAGTATACTAGCACGTCCCGCATCGAAGTGCTCTGATTTCACCGATATAGCTAATTTCTCGTTTTCCCAATCGGTATAGTTTAGATGCAATAAATGCGCACGATATCGATAGTAAATTGCTTAAGTCGTCACATGATCTGCGACAAAACTACAAATTTGAAAGACGTTTTCCGAAAAGATGGATTTAATTACATTTATAACCAAAAGGAAAAGGTAAAAAACCGGGTGTACTATGTAGGTTCGTCGAATTTCGAGCACAGACCCCATCCTATAATTTTTTATATGCGCATGTGAGTGCTCTTTTAAGCACTTCGGCTATAACGCGGCCGACTTTTCGATTTCTATAATCACAAGTAAGCTTCGAATAAATTTCAACATTCACTAACTTAAATACAAACCTAACCTCAAAATCCAAAATTTGAAATCAAAGATATGCTACTGGAAAAAGTGGAAAACAACGAAGGATATTGCTGTTCGTGAACTTTGAAGACTTCGTTCATCAACAAAAATGCAAATGTAACATGCATATGTAGCTGATATTGCTCAAACTGAAGGTGTGGGCAAAGTAGAACCAAAACACCTATGGTCTTTTGGGTGAAGTAGGAAGGAAAGCACGCGCATATCCGGTAGATTGATGCTTGATGGAGTAGCTCTTGACGATCCTAAAGAAACTGTTGATGCACTATTTTTAGAAGTTTATACCTCTTCGAACGTGATTGACCCTCCCTTTCGAATCTTTCACAAATACAATCATTTAGTCTGGTCCCAAAAACAGAAGATGAATTAGTTAAAATTATGGTTACCTTTCCAGATAAAGCTACTGCAGGCGATGATTTGCTACCGAGCTTCTGTGTTAGGAATTTACGCGACACCCTTACATCGGGGTATTAATCTTACTATCAGGACCACCACCTTTTCGGCTAGGTGAAATTGCACCTGTATTTAAGAAGGCAGATTCAACTAAAATTCGAAATTATAGACCCATCTCCATACTTAATAACTTCGCAAATGTAGTTGAATATACTACGATGTATAGGAACACTAGCTCACATATCACAACTTACCTCGACAGTAACAGACCTGACATGTATCACACAATTTCAACCAGCGAAACCTTAGATGACTGCAGACAAGTTGATGTCATCTTTACCGACTTAGACTATGAATTACTTCTATATAAACTCGATTTGTTGGGTTAGTACCCAATTTTCCTATGTTAATAAAACTTTATTTAGTAAATTCAACTATCTTTTACAATGGATTTAATTCGTTTGAATTTGTATCCGGTAGCGGATTGTCATAAGGATCCAATCTTAATGTTCCTACTATACACAAACGACCTCTTAGCATCCTTATCTTGCTCCTCACTTATCCCGATGACGTTGAGCTACTTTGTACTATTAAGTGTCAACAGGACATTGATCGCTTTCAGACCAAAAATCCAATCCAATTAAACTCCAGGAAATGCAATTTTATGTCCTTCGCGAGAGAATCAAACCTGCACACCTCTGCTTACCAAATCAACGATATTTCCATCCATAAGATTACCAAACTTAAAAATCTAGATGTCATTTTTGACCCAACTTTATCTTTTAACCTACATATTGAGCAAATTTATTTATCTGCTTCTGAAATGATTTTCTTATGAGAACATCTAAATATTTCAATTACGAACTAGAGTTGAAACCTCTATATTTTGTATTTGCACCTTCCAAATTTGAGGGTCTTCATTGTTTGGTATCCTTTTTATATGTCCCATCAAGCTCCAATTGAAAGTGTTCAACATCAGTTCCTAAAATTGTTGGCGTGGCGGATATCTGCCTCCTTGACTCACTTCCTACAATCATCTTCTCGAGTCGCACCAATTTCGTTCATTGCATTCCCGTCGTAATTACCATAGCACCCGATTTTTGCACAAACCATTTTATTATTGATCTTGGAAAGTGCATGTGCTTCTGCCTTGGTGGATTTCTGAGTACTCATTCATAACGACACGAAGTAATTGCTTATTAAAACTTACCTAATTATTCACTTAAAGATTAGTTTAGAATAGTAACACTGGAAGAAGAAAACAAACCAAACTGCTACGCATATATCTACTATTAGTACTAATCAAGACAAAAGTGACTTGTAGTATTTATTATGTAAGGTAAGAAGGCCGACAACATTTTTGTCACATATCTATCGTTTCGACAAGCATCCATCCCTCCATCAGTGGAGATAACGAACCGCTGGCTGCCTGCAACTCATTATGCGACTGATGTGTCTGGAGCGTCGCGGACAGATTTAGAGGTCGTCGCCGCCGGTTAACCGAGAGAGGGAACGTGTCAGCGAAGAGAGCCCGGTCATTATTTCAAGCGCACACATTCCGGTGTCCCGAGTAGCGCTGCCGACCGATTACTCCACTATTAAACCGACTTCGCAACTCATTTGTCTTGGCATCGAGAAATATTCATTAGTCGAACCCGTTCGACCGAGAAGACAACGGCGACGACGGAGGAGAAAGAACCGGAGATAAAAAAGAGAAGCACGATGAAATCCGCGCCGGTAAAACAAAAGGAAAGTACCGGAGAGGAAAAAAAACAAGAGCAAGAGAAACAAATGCACACACCACGAACTCTAAAGATACAGTCACGTGCAATATGAACGAAATTCGATTTACGGAAGGAAGCATAAGTGCTAAAAATATTTGCTTGCATATATTTGAAACGTGTATTTCATATTACTGGTGTATTTCCTAAATCAACTAACCGTTACCACATTAAAACTAGTTTTAAGTTAAGTATTATATCCAGTACATCCAAATTAAAGTAGATTGAGTGGACCTTGACCTTTACTACTGTGATCTTATCGCTATTACTATTGTGGCTCTTCCTTTATTAGATCGTTTACATTGCGCTTGCCTTTTTCACCAGACCTAATAGCCTAGTGGTCGATTCGTCAGCGTAGCTCTCAGCTTCTGAGCATTCCGAACCCACTCCGAATAGTCATGGTTTTATTAATCTACAGTACTTGGACACTAGTCTCTTCCAATTCTTGGAAGAATCTACATATTGTTTCCTTAATCAAGCCCAACGTATTCATATGCTAGTTTAGCACTAGGTGTTCTTTTACCAGACTTATTACCGTTTTGACAGATTCTCGATCTCAGCCAAGTCCATCGACCTGTAATGTCTTTACGCCAGCTTCACAGTTTCCTTTCTTTCCATTGTTTAGTAGTTGTTTTGATCATCATATATGCGATGTCTACAAAAATTGCTCGTTAGTTACTGACTAACCTGCACGCCCAGAACAAAATAGTCAAGTGAACATGATGAGGTACCCGTATCTGTATCTACTAGAAGAAAGGCTAATGTAGTTACAGTATCTCTTCAGTACTTAACAAATATATATTTGGAAACTATTTTCCATGAAAGGTGGTGATGAGTAAAGTTATGCCAATACTAAGAAAGACTGGTCCATATTGTTCCGATAATTACAGACTAGTAGATTGCATGGCAATCATGTCCGGAATTCTTGTTGTGGAAATACCAATTATACTACAAAATTATGTCCTCTATTTCCTCAATTTTTATTGCCCTATGATCTCATTAGAAATTGTTGGAAAAGCTTCCAAATTTATTAACGACAGTCAAAGTTTAAGTTACTTTAAAACTACGTTACAAAACGTCCTTTCTTTAAATTAACTTTTACAAGGATCATATAATTGTTGACAAAGTCCCTCTCTGGATAACAACTTGCTATTTTGCAGTTAGCATGCCACAGTTTCACATTTAAGACAGTTACAACATGTTTGTTCTTGCCTTGGTCGTACGACTTGCTTGGGGTCAGCCATTACGTATTTTATTGAAATTAGGTTCACTATTATTGTTCCTAAGTTGTTTTAGGAACAATAATAGTAAACGATAATGGTATTAACATTAATGTTAACATTTAACGATTATCCAGCCCTAACACTAATACTAGAGGCATATTAAAATTACTAGGCTGCTGGCAAATTAGTAAGTGCAAAGTACGGTTACACATCTATCTATTTTTCTCTTTTGATATGTTGTCTAGCTCTCTTGATATGAATCTGCTGCAAAATAAAACTAACAGTAATATACATTTGCATCTTCTATAAGCCATGCAATCTCTTTCTTTACCTGGAATTGTGTTGTTGGTCTTATTATTTTCTCCGTGTCTATATACTTACAAAAAAGCAACGATATCGTCCAATCGAGAGTGAATCGTTAAGTTATGCAGATATATTCGCCAATCTCGTGCAATTGTGCTGTTATTTAAGAGTTACATGTCTCGGTCGAGGGATTTTGTCTGGATTTAAATGAGATGCTCTTAAATTATCTTTAAGAAGAAGAAGAAGGAAAAAAAGGGGAGAGAATACGATATTAAGTTAACCAGTTAGGAGAACGAAATGATGGCCGTACTTTTCAACTTAACACCTACTTGCGTAAATAATGAAAGGAAATGCTTAGAATACCATGGCAAATTACAAAAAGAAGTAACCTATATTCAAATTAGCTGTTAGCGCTGTAAAACAAGGTAGGATTCAAATGAATTTTTCAATTGATATTATTCATGGACTTTAGAGTAATAATTTTAGTTTATGATAAATGATGTTTTACAACTAATTCGAAGTAATTTAAACATCGCCTTAAGCGACCCTATCACGTAAATTGCTATACGTAAAAGAACGTCTGTATGTTCAGGGTCGTAGAGAAAGCTCGCCGAGAATTTACTAATTTTTAATATCGATAAACGGAAAACTGGCGGTGTATTGTACGCGACGATAGTTGATGGACAGGCGAAGAATCGGCGAGTCCATTCCAAAAATGAACGTTCGCCGTTTGATGTGAAAGGTCAGACATTAATTCATAATGAACGAGAGAGTCTCCTAGCACGCCACTTATATTTCCTTAATCCCTGAGAGCACAGACAGACCAGCGGCCGCATGGCATGATGAAAACCTAATGGTTATATCTCTTTATGTTGAGATCAAAGGGCGCACCAGTGTACGTCCTTTTTTGAGAGAACTCGTCATATCTAAGGCCGTGCTCGTCCGTCCATTCGGTATTGGTTTGCGCGGGTCCGGACTCTAATTAGTGCCACTCTTGTCGATGCAAGTCAGCATGACTGGACCCTCTTCCTCTATATGACTGCTCTCCTCGCTGCCGAATGCGCTCTCGTCTTCGACTTTCACAACTGCAACTCATTCAGGCTCTACACGCACAGATGCACAACAGTAGCAACACATTTAATTTTCAGAGATTTGGTGTATCCGGTATCTATTTGAAATGTGTTCGTTGTTTTTAAAGCCGAAATCCCTTATTAGTCGGATGTTAATACTGATTTTAAAATGGAACACAATTTACCGTTCTAGAAGGATGAACTTTTTACTAGTCAACTTCTGTAATCCCGTAAAATGACTTCCGCAACTTCTGGAATCATCTATTTTGACATCAGCTTCGTGAATTTGTTAGAAAATTAATGAGCTTAATTACCTTATAAAAGGCATTTCACTAAAAATGAGTGGATGAATTATTTTGCCTTTTATAACTAATGTAATAGTGAATCTATCGTGGAAAAAACGTTCACAATGTTAGTCGTTAACATCCAGAATTTCAATTTTAAGCAATCAGGAACGCATAGGATACGAACAGCGGTGACTACGCCTTGAATGGGAGGAAATATAATGAGAATACTGGAAAAACACAGCAGGATAAAATCAAGCAAAAGCATTCACGTCAGCTTTACTAAGGACATAAAAAGTAATGCCATCCCTCAGGAAAAGGATCGTAGAATATTGACGTGGCGTGCAGACCTATATATCACTTCTACAAATTAGAAAATGCTAGATACGAAAAAGACCTAGACACAACGGAATATGCAAATTCCTCTCTATCGACAGCATGTTTTCAGTCGGACAATTTTAATTACTGAACTCACGTATAAGGCATCAATAGCAACTCATAACTACTCTAACACATACTAAGAGCATTGCTACAGCAACGTTGTAGAGCGCAGTGATTTGGTAATGAGAATAATAATGGCCTCTTAAACTAAATCTCAACCTAATTGGGTTAGATTATATAGGAGATGGTCCTTGGTCTGTCCTATTGCAACCTTTTCAGATGCTTTCCTTAATTACTGGATCATTTGCACTTTCTTTGCCTTTTCCACTTGAGACCTAACAGCCTTGTAAATGATTTCTTTGCGTAGGTTTTGGCCTTTGGATATTCCGAATCCATTTCTGAGAGCCGTGCTCCTGCTAATCTGCGTAATCGCACAGCACAAGGACGGCAGTTTGTTCTTCCGTCTCGCAGAACCGCATGTTGTTTTCTCTGTCAAGCCCAGGTTATTCATATGCTTTTAAGCGTACAAAAATCCTGTTAGCAAGCCCACTGTTGTTTTGACGGAATTTCTATCTCTGCCTAATTACAAATTTCTTGACCTGTCTTTGACCTGAAATGCTTCTCCACCAGTGTTCACCAGTGTCCACTAGCTATGTCACTTGTTGGTAATATTTAATATTCAGCTAAGTAGTTACTTTTGCTTCCATACAGCAATTTGCGCGACCTTCTTCAAAGCTGCTAATAAGCAAATGCATTCCATAAGGATGTTATTTATTACGAAAGCGGGCGACTTCCTTTAAATTATCTGTCATAAAAATAATAAAGGAACTGAAATTATCATAGAAATATATTTGCAGTACTTACACAGAAACTCCTGTAATACATTCCATACATTTACGGTAAATAATTGTAGCCCATTTTGCAAGATATGACAGCTATAAGAATCGCAATAACAACAACAAGGGGAAACAAATGAAACTAATTTGTGTTTCGCATGTTATCTCTTTTCTCTTACACATTGCTGCGGTGCTATCTACATGCATAACATTAAACGACTGCATGAAGTTTCAGCTTTACACAAAACGAGCATGTTTTGTTTCCTTATTGTTGTACTGCGCAAGGAAAATTAATTATACAGCCTCATTAAAATTCTTTATTCCTGCACCTATGCAGTGTGTACGTATCTCCGTTCATAATGCAGTCGTTGTTTGTTGTTGCGCGAACCATTCTCATAATAGTCATATCTCTACTCTCCAAACAGGTAAGAAATGTATTGGCCGGAGTCGATTGTCGTGCTTAGATAGTCAGGAGATAGTTACATGTCATTATTATTATAAATATGAAAAATAACGCTAAGTCTAATAAAATTTAATTGCCACAGCGGCCATAGACTTTCTCACTATCTAGATCTGCAGCACTTCATTGTGATTGTTATGTCTTGTTTTTTATATACCTTTCGTTCTGTTCCTTTTTGAATTTTACCGTTCTGTTTATTGTCTATAATTTTTTTATATTAGCTAGTAACCTGCTGCTGCCTTATGAAGTAAAATGGTGAAAGTCATTATGAAATCGAAACCATTGAAAGCTTAATTAGAAAATTAAGAAGAAATTTCTGGCTTCCTTTTATGCATTTCTTACACAAAACAATTTCATCTATTATTTTTTCTTAATTTTCTTCCTTTTGATGTCCACATATTGATAATAGGATTGTTATTGCTTATTTAATTAGACATATCTTATATCACCTCAACAAATTCAATCCTTGTACATACAACTTACACATAAACAGGGAAAGCATAGAAGCAATTCTATTGTAGATGGCCTATAGCGGAAAACTTAATTGCTGGTAATCTTTTAAAACAAAAACCATTGGCATACCCGTTATTGTTGGGCACCATAACCATACTAGTTAAGATTGGATTTTGATAATTGTTGCTTATCATGAAACTTCTTACTCACAATCGGTAATGCAGATTTTGACACAAAACTCCATGTGTCTCCAAACACGCGCACTTCTCATACAATCCTCGTAGTCTGGCAAATTTTGTTGTTCTTTTTATTTGTTGTGGTTTTAATTTAGCTAATAGACAAAAAATCTATTTGGGATAATCCCATGTTCCACTGTACGTACCTTTTATTCAAAGTGCGTGTCGTTGGCTAGCAGCTGATTAAATTAAATGTACGCTTTTAAATTACTATGCCTAGAATGCGATCCTTTCTATTTCGATTGAAGATTATCATCGAGTGCAAGCCGAAAAACGAACCTTTTCACGTGTTGTCGACATCAATCGGCCCATATACTTAAAGATATTCAATGTTGCATTGGAATGCTCGGAAGCAAATCGAGCGGAGTAATTAGTGAAGTGTGCCAATTACCGGTGATGAAATTCTCGATTCGAGTGAAAAAATCTTCCGGTAAATACCTCTAGCAAGACCTAGCCGGCGAAAAAAAGTAACGTAAGATCTGGCAGCTTAGCGATGTTCAAACGATTAAAGTGAAGATTAACGAGATGGTACCGTAATTATGACAGTTTAAATTGTTAAATAAACAGCCAACGGGCGTAAATATAGAAATGTAAAAGTAGAAAAAAATTACAACCGACTGATATGACATTAAATAATAGAGATTAATGTGGAGATATAAAAGTTATTTTGATGATATTTTTACACATGATGGACTTGAAAGCTTCGCTTAATGTTCTAGATCTCGAAATCATGTACGAATATCAAAAATACTTAAAGGATATTAGAACACGTTAAATTTTTTTGTAAATTAGTTAGGACGTTTGTTATTTCAACATTTCCTTAAAAATTTAGATTCTTTTAAATTTTTAAGATCACTAATGAAAGTTGGTGTCATTTGACCCACGCAAGTTTATTATATTTTACTAATTATACTCAAAACGCGATTGACAGTGTGGCACAGGTCGACGTTACTTACACTAATACGTCAAAGGCCTTCGACAAAATTTATACTTCACTTCTCCTTAAGAAACTATTTTTTTATAACATTTCTATTGGGCTATTGGGTAGACGTTAGTGCCATACCATCTGGATTCTCATTTCCAATTTCTGTAGTAGC
Organism: Dynastes maya; assembly: GCA_029619315.2. Taxonomy (NCBI): domain Eukaryota; kingdom Metazoa; phylum Arthropoda; class Insecta; order Coleoptera; family Scarabaeidae; genus Dynastes; species Dynastes maya. The sequence continues at coordinate 58,186,449 of JAROYE020000002.1, forward strand.
TCAATGCTCCAATCAATTTAAAACATTCTGTTGCACTATCTTGTAAATATTTAACGTATTCTGACGATCTTAAATCATATCTTCATATAAGTTGATTGAGGAAAAAGACCTTACCATTAGATTATTGGTGTAAATGCAATATTTGAATAACTAACTTTAATAAATGCAAATACATCCAAGCTACTAGAAATGCTCATGCATTGGATTACCTTTACATATTGAATAATGGGTCTTTCGTATCGGTTGTGGTGATGAGGCATCTGGTTATATTAATTGAAAAATAATATTATCGGTGTTGTAAACTCGCAGATGGATTTAGTCTTCAGAATCTAATCGGTTCAATGACGTTTCACAAAATTAATGGAGAAAGCTGCACATATTCTGTTTACGCTCGCCATTTTTCAAACCGGTTAACTTTGTTCGGTATGAAAAGCTTAAGATTACACAACTCTACCAAATTCTAAATACCATTTACGATTGTCCAGTGCTAATGTTTGAATTTAATTTTAAAGTGTCTAGACTCTCTGGGACATAGAAACAAATAGTTATAAGTTAAAACAGTTTTCTTAGAAGCATGTGCAATCACGTTCATAACCCTCTTGATGTTTTTAATTCGTCGCTAGCTTGTTCCATTAATTCCGTTTTTATAGGCAGAATAAACTCAAAAATCCATCTTCTCTGCAAAATAAAAGATTTCGCCTGTAGCTTTTTGTAGACTCTCACAGTTTAACGCAGCTATTAAGGAAAAGTATAGAAAATGTATCTTTGCAAAATAAAGTTAATGGCATTAATTATATCACACGTAATTTTCAAAAGAAGAGTCACCTTCCACATAAAATTAGAATAAGTCTTATTACCTGCAGTTTACAATAGTAAGTTTAAAGGGGCAGGTGCAAAGCTTCACTGAAGAAAAACGCTTTTATGCATGTGTGGTGTCCAATTAATTTCTTCGCACGTATGGATATATTTTGCAGGTACATTAATTATAGGTGTTTATCAATCCAGCATAATCACACCTAATGTATTTTACAAGGATAAGAAGCCAAATTAAATCTTGTTCAATATTTTATAAAATGGATTATGCATGATTGTATACATACCTTCTAAATTAGTCCGTCTAGTTCGGTTTGCTAATCCATTTTGCAGTTTTTCGCCGTTTTCGAATCCCTGTTTGAAGGATTGGTATTATTAAATGCCAATTATAGCCAGATCACACTTATAGCTGTAGGATTTTTTGCTTTGTTTTTGTTATTTCTTTATTATTGCCTATATGCTGCTGCCACTTATTGTGTAGTTTATAATTTTGTTTTGCTTTATCTACTACTTAAATTCAAATGTTTTCCTGTAATTGGATTGTAACATTCTGGTGGATAATATATTCTATTATTATTATTATTGCACAAGAGGCGTGTTGGGTGGTGGAAAAAACGAGTTGAAAAAATAAATTATTATTATTGCTATTATTATTATTACTAAAACCTGAGAACATTTCACCATGTCTGTGCCAAATTTAGTATATCTCCAATATACTCAAAATTAGCTGCTACTTCATTCAAATAACAATACAATTCCTCTTTTAAATCAAAAGAAATATCTTCTTAGCGTTTTTTTTTTCTCCGCTTAAGAGAAGTATATACTTGTAATGAAATAATTGCATTTCTTTGTTTAAAATTTGAAGAAAGGGATAGTATAAGTAAGTGGCCGTTATAACACAAAACAATATTTTCTTAAGGGTAGTAAATAGTTTTCTTAATTCAAGAAAGCGTTTAGGTATTGTTCATAAATCGATAGTTTCATTTTCACAAATCTGGTAAATAACGGGGTGAGACAGTGTTTTTTATAAAACTCCTTTTTAATTCATCAAAGCTTTCGCCGTTTATTTGACAGCTTCTTCAGTGATTACTACAGAAGTGTAAAAAACACAAAAGTTAAACAACAATTCAAAGTTGTTGAAGAAAATCAAAAAACTTACAATGAAATCAAGGAAGCCGGCGAAACAAGATCTTGTTTCGCCGGCTTCCTTTACTGTTGTTGTTTAACTTTTGTGTTTTTTACTCTTCTATAATAATCACTGAAGAAGCTGTCAAATAAACAGCGAAAGCTCTGATGAATTAAAAATAAGTTTAATTAAAAATATTACCCGCTGTCTCACCCCGTCATTTAGCAGATTTATGTCCTGACGGAATACAGCAGTGCTCCTACCAAGCTTAATTTCATTTTTTTAAATAAAGCATTTATTTACTCAGAATTCTTGGAATACATATTATTTATATCCACATTATTAACTGCACTTACTTTGTTTAAAACAGTACTACATATCCGTATATAAGGCAGTAAATTATTCACATTGCTTGCAATTTTGAAAAGGCTAAGGTAAGTTATCTACAGAATAATGTTCAAACAAAAGTGAACTTTAATGTAGAAGTGCACATGAAAAAAGTGTCTAGAAACAATAACCAAGATAATGCTGATATGGTATTGATGGAATCACTCCCGGAAAAGGTGTGAAGAAAAAAATGTTAATGCTGTTTTGCTCCTGCTGTTTATCTCTCAGTTTAAACAAATCTTCAAAAACAACACTGAAATATTTTCTGGTGCCACCTAGTGCCAAGAGGTATAGTCATGCCGTCCTAGAAAGTAGCGACAGAAACCGGAATTCAGATGCCATATTTACCCATACAATGATATAACTTGTTGGTGTCCTTTTTTTTTTTAATATAAGTTGCAATATAAAAACATCTGCAAATCTGTAATTAGATTTTTCAAAATTCAGTTAATCTCTGATTAACTGAATTTTGTAACGTCACCACTCACGATTAAATTGTCTATCAATATTAACGTCCAAAAAAGTAAGATACCAAGGAAATAGCTGTCATTTCCATAAATTTAACAAAAATTTATCTAAAATACAACATATAATCATCCAAATGTAGTTATTAACACACGCTAACAATTTTTTGTGCTGGCGATCTCACCAAATGCCATTTTAGTTCTATTTAATTAACCACGAATTAAACCAGCTCTAAATGTACATATATGTGAACAGTGATTAATCACGAATTAAACTTTTGTTCTGTAAACCGGGGGTTACCTCGTTACTTAAATTCTGGAATTTTAATGATTTATATTATTAAATTTTTATTAAAAAAGAAAATACAACAAATTTCAGTTAGAGGTAGTAGTAAAGGATGCACGTTACTTTTAAACTAAATCTATTTCGTAAATACATTTCTTGTCAAGATTAGAAAACCACATATTTCCACGATATTAAAACAGCTGAAATCGTCGAAAAATTAAAGAGAAAACCAAGTCTTAACATTTTAAAATCATTAGGATCATGAATAAGTTTGGAATAGAGGAACTTGGAGAAAGGATCCAAGAGAATTTTCACATTTACACACTCAAAGGAGATTTATATAGGTAATTTTTCTAAATTCTTGCAAAGATTGTAGTTGAAAACAAGACAATCAACGAAATTATTTATCTATTTCATTACTATCTGGAAACGTCTCAATACTATGTGGTATAATATATGTATGATACAACACCTGTGTGGACAGAGATGATTTATAAATTGAAAATATTGTTCTTTAAAATGGAACATGCTTCATAATTTTGTTTTTTTGGAATTCCTATTAAATTCTGAGGCAAAAAAATAATAAGGCGATATTGCCCTAAAAACCAAGGATTCAGAGTTATTAGGGTTTTTGCTGGAATCTTGTTTCCTATAAATCATAAATTTTACAATTTCTGGAAAACGTATAAAAGTTAATTAAGTGCCAATAAAGTGAATTAATTGCAGGTAAAATGTTTTAAATTACTCGATATTTTTAAACAGCTCTAATTACCATTATTTTATTAATAGAAGTAATAAAAGTAAAAAAAAAAAACGTGAACAATTTGATCAAAACCCTTCTTACAATGTAATGATCAATATTTCAGAGTATCATCGGTGTTGGTAATATAAGACAACGGCCGCAATGACGGTGAAACCAACGAGGCAGCGTTCAACGGCGAGGGAGACGTTCCGAACGTCGCCATAAAAATATCTTTACAATGCGGGAAACATAATTCATATTGCTTTTAATAAACAGTAGTGCGGTTGTTATGGTTTTATACGAGGCATTTTGCGGTCATGCGGTATTCGTTTCGTTTACGCTGTGCTTTCTTACTCTTTTGTTTCTCCGTCCTTCGGCAGGCAAGCTTTCTTGCAGCTCCGTTGATGGGAGGAACATCTTTATTAATGTTATACATCTACGTGCACTCCACGCAATTTTCTATACTTCTTAGACATTACTTTATAACTTCCGCATTGAAAATATTTCTTTTGTAAGAACATATTTTATTATTGTTAAGCAAGTATGTAGCTAAATATTCGCAAAATTGCTGAGACTATTGATTGTAGAAGGTTCGTCTAATAGTACAGATAAAAAATCGCATTCTACACGTTTATCTACAAATCGTGTAATTTGTTAGCCATTTATTTTATACCATTGAATTTCAATTGCGTTTGCACAATACAGTATTGAAATTGCCTACAATGACCTATGTCATATGAAAACTGCAGTGACAGAATTTAAACATTTACATCAAAATAAACTTCCTTATAGCAAATAATAGATACAACTTCATCGTAAAGTACATGTTTCGAAAATAAAGAATGATTATAATTGGAGGCGTATCCGTTAAGGCCACAACGACAGATTAATTCCGGTATCACCTGAAGAGATGCCAACTTTCTTATCTTAAGTGGAGTACCTTGAATAATTTTAGTTTTTGGAAAGCTAATGGGAATATGAAATCAATAATACTAGATATGTTATGCTTTAACTTAAGGGTACATCAATATAATATTTTGATATGCAAAGTTTGCTAGGAAAGAGCACTAAATTTTCTCCTGTGACGCCAAGTTTGCCCAAAAATTTCGTTGCTAGGCAAAGTAATCATAACAACTGTCAATCTGTCAAAGTTCAATTCTAAAAGCGCAAATTGTTCTTGTTATTTATTGTTATTAAATTTTGTGTTTTTCCTGTTTTCTTTTTCACTTCCACTTATTTTAACCCGTTTTGTTAATTATTGTTACTGTTTCTTCCCTTTCTTGAAATTTGTTTATTAATATTATTTATAATAATATTTATTTTTTAATTTTTTATTATTACTTTTACGATAATCTACACATAAACTGTATCAGATAAACTGTTGGCAATTTTAATATTTGGCGTTGAATTTGATGAACGCTAGACTTGTGGAGCTGGAAACATATAGTTGAGGGGACTTTGCACTAAATAGATAACTTTGGGTAAATAGGGTGAGACCTATAACGCTAAATATTTCTACAGAAGACAATAAAATTCAAATATTTGCACAATTTGTGTAACCACGGCAAAAAAAGTGATCATTGTTGCCGGGTTGACCTAATATTAAGATTGAATGCATGGTCCGTGTGAAGGCCTTCTTAAAAACGACAAGTTGAAAAATAGGCATATTATCTACCAAAAATTGACAAATTTGATCGCTGTTACCATAATTAATGAATGCCAATAATTTTCAATAAATTGAGGAAACAACAATTAACAAAACAGTTAAAATAAGAGAAAATAATAATGAGAATAAAGAACGAAAATAGGAAAGAACTCGCAAAAGTTCACAGAACAGAAAACGAGCTGTTTTTTTCTAGAAACGCTAGCTTTTATCATTTAAAAGTTAGTATGGATGCGGGGCATATTTTAAAATCTCACTATACATCCATTATATGACAAAAACCTTCAAATTCCAAGCAAGCATCTAAAACTAACCAAGTACTCGAAATCTACTGCACTGGAACACTGAAACAGTTCACTAAAACCGTTACCACAGTACTTTATGCGTACTGGACACACGTTTCAATAGCCAATTGACAATTCATTGTCACCTCATCCTGTTTCAAGTATTAAGAAACTGAAAAGGAAATAACGGTTCCTTTTCTGAATTTTAATCTCAATTTTCAAGTAAGAATCTTATTATATTTTATAACAAAATAATGCTGAATAAAAATAATTTAGGTATTAAAATCTCGATATGTTATTTTGCTTGCCCCAATTTTGAGAATCTAATAGATTAAGAAGGAAGAAAATCTTGGAATTTTATTTTTATCTACCAACAAACGGTTTTCTCTTAGATATAACACAAATTGTCTAATTGACTCCATAGACATTCAATATGTGCTTTCAGAATTAGTCCTCTGCAAGCTTTGACATATTATTTTTATTGATTTAGTGATAATAGAAAGGTTAATTCTACAACTAACATGCTAAACTTGCGTCTGTATCTAGAAAATTAGTGACCATAGCATTTACTTAGCTACTTAAAATTTGAGTGGATACTTAATTCAAAATCAGATATTTTTCATTTACGACTGTAATGAAGCTGGCGTGCAACATATGCTATTATTGGAATACAAACCTGTACATTACGTTTTACTTCATCCGTAATTAATGGCATGGCGCTGTAGGAAAAATTTGCTTTATAGTGCTGATAACAATAACAAACCGAGTCAAGCTACCAGCTTTCATTATTACTTAATTGAGAATTTAAAAAACATGCATCCATGACTTTTGCAGAAGAAATCACACTTAAGTTTACTTCTAAACATACCAGTCACTCGTCTTAATTTAGCATTACGTATTTTTGAAATCCAACCTGTAGATAATTTGTTAGAAACTAATGCTATATTTATGCATGAAAACAATGACACTTACATTATATAATTTCCAATTTCCCAAACAGCTTTAAAAATAGTGACGGCAAGGATTTGTATTCTCCTGCTTAATCAAAATTAATATTCATGTACTAGAGGGTCAAATAGCGAAGCTGAAGAAATGAAAATATTTGACGCGAACATAAATAACAGAGAACAAACAATATTTCTTTCACAAACATGCTTTATTGGTGGCTTTGTGGTTAAATATTCGCGTTAAAAACATCTCCATTTCGCAGGCAATTTCTCAAAGAATGCGTTTCGGTTATTAATGAAGCTAAAGCGAAAAAATAGAAGCGTCACGGGCACCCTCAGCATTCACAAACATCTATAAATGTATCATTTCTTTATATTTCTGCATGGGTACCTCTTTTTGTATATATTCGTCTTCCGTCTGTCACAATTAGTGTTTTTTACGTTTTACTCGAACGATTAACATGTTTTCTTATTCTCGTTGGCATGTTCACCTTTGTTAAAATGTCGACTGTATATCTTTGAGAATTATGGGAACTGTGAATTATGGGAAAATGCCATATAACAGACGCAGTAACAACAACATTATTGATAAATGTAATTTGCAATACGTAATTATGAGTCACATAAACACAGTTCTAGGTTTGCGAATATCATTGAAACAAGATAACAAGTTGCTGTAGAAATACTTTTATAAAACTAATGCTAAATCGATAAGTATACCACACCCATTAACTGCAACATTATTCTAAAAGGAAGATACTATGTGATTATTTACTACCAAGATGATTGTAAACAATTAAATTGGAAGCAATTGCAATTTAAGATAAGATACCAAAATACATACATATCAAACCACTTATAGTTTCTTCCTGTACCTATTTATCTGTTTTGAGATAATTAACATAATTTCAGATTTTGGCGAAATGCCGCTGTTTCTTTAATTGTCGATATCTTAAATGCTGTACACGCTACAGTGGTAAATCAAATTTTATTCGATTGAATATTTCTTGGAATTTTCGGTAATACATCCAGAAATGTTTTATGTTAACCAGCGTCTACAAGATAGCAATTGAAATCGTTGACGTGTTTGACTCATGCTGTTTTAATTTTCTTAAATAGAGTGCCCAACATATTTTTCAAGAATCTCATAGAGGAATTATTGTAGATTTTTTTATAAATATTTCTCTAAGAAAGACATAAAATACGACGTTCCTTAGTAAATTAAATATAAAGATATGCAGATAAGTTGTTTTTGCTAAAATGCATATAGTGCTGTGACGAAATACAAAAACTTTTGTTTTTCTAAAGATATTCACTAAAAATAATTCTAAAATTTCATTTGCACATACAATTTCGAAGTGAGAACCATTTCAGATTATACAATTTATCTCAAAAACCAAGAAAGATGAGTAAAGGGAATATTGAAAGAAGTTGGCATAAACTGTAGAAGAGCATTCAAAAACGTCATAATATCTGGGAGGTTCCATTTAAAAAACCAAACTTGTATCGTTTGTATAGAAACTAAACACCTTGTATACTTGCACATAATTTTGTGTTGTGTAGAACTTCGAATATTTTTTATTTGAAAGCCTTTTTTTTTCTAAATTGCCCAGAAAAAGAATTACGTTTCGTTCACGCACTAGATGGACACAATGTACTTCTAATACCTGCTATTATCTTTCCCTTTTAGTGAAGCTACACTTATTAAAGTTACACAATTATTTTTCCTTGCATTTATTTTTCGACATTCGTAACGGACCTCCGCAAAAGTTTGATCAAATACATTCCAGGGCACTCATGTACCTGTAAACTATATTAGGTGAAGACGATTGGTTAGAATAAACAATTCGGTTTCGCTGGATTTTTCCACTTTTAGAAATTACATTTGATTAGTGTTTTACACCATACTAATTTCCCATTATTTCTTTTGCGAAACAGACATGTGTATTCAATTTTTTTTTTCGAGACCAATATGGGCTTATACTATGTCAACTCTTATTTTAATCGCAAACTTCTAAGTAGCCCCACTATACAACACATACAAACGCTTTTCAGAAATAACAAACTCTGATTAAATTTTGCGTACGTAACAGTTTCGTATTAATTTATATGCAATCAAGGAACAACACTTGTGTGGTAACGGCCGTTTGTGTCTTAACGTATCAGTGGATCTGACTAAAGCCTTTGATTGTGTGAACCATGAAATTCTCCTATACAAAATGGAATTTTATGGGATACGTGGGTTAGTGCATAAATGGTTCGAAAGTTATCTTTGCAATAAAACACAAAGAATTTTCTGTGAGAGCGTAAGATCCTCACCTTTGCCTGTTACTATCGGCATACCACAAGGTTCAATACTGGGTGCAATTTTATTTTTATTATATATTAACGATCTACTTAACTGTGTTGATTGTAAAGATATAATACTGTACGCTGATGATATAAATGTTATTATTACCGCAGATTCTAATGGTGAACTTATAAGCAGAGTTAAATCCATACTTTAATCCATCAATAATTGGACTAACGTTAATTATTTTTGTATTAATCAAGAAAAAACAAAAATTATCTCCTTCTACAACCGCGTGCAGCCCAATATCCCCCCTGTAATTTTTAATAACGCAAGTGTTGACCCTGTTAAAACTACAAAAATCTTAGGTATCATATTTGATCGAAATCTTAAGTGGTATGGTCATATCGAACATCTATGTAATCAACTAAGCAGTGCATGTTTTGCCTTGCGAAATTTAAAACGCTCCTGTAGTAAGGAAACTCTAAAAGGTATGTATTATGCCAACTTCTATTCTAGAATGAAGTACGGAATTATTTTCTGGGGATCATCTTCTGTAGTCCAGAGGATTTTTATTTTACAAAAGTGTGTTTTACGTCTTATTTTTGACTTAAAATTTAATGAATCTTGTAAAAATACCTTTAGGTCACCATTTCAACTTCCTTAGTGACAACAAAATAGAGCATGAACATTATACCAGAATACCTAGTAATTATTTAATACCTACGTCTCATAAACAAAGTCTCTTCCAAAAGAGCATTTTTTATATTGGATGCAAACTTTATAACAGTCTTCCTGTCGCAATAAAACAAATAAATAAACACCATATGTTTAAATATGCCCTAAAAGAACTATTATTTTCCCAGAATTGTTATACAATAGATAATTTTTATACATGATCTCAGTACATTGTTTCTCTTTCCTTTTGTGACGTGTTTCTATTCATGTATGTATGTATTGTATTTGTTTATGCGTATATATATGTATGTGTCTGTGAAATAAAGAGTTATTATTATTATTATTATTATTATTATTATTATTATTATTATTATTATTATTACTATTATTATTATTATTATTATTATTATTATTATTATTATTATTATTATTATTATTATTATCTAAATGACTTTTGTAACAGAATTATTTGACGTATATTTTCCCCTCCGTTGATTTCACATCGTACCCATTACATAAAGCTTAAGAATGCCAATTTGGTCTTGAAAAGATGTGCTTCTACTTTAATATATCTGGATCGAAGCAATTAGAGGATACCGGTTGACAATTTGGTGCGCAATTCTTATTTTCTGGTCGCTAAAATATTCCCTCGTTTGTCAATCGCGACAGTGAAAAAGCCACAACAGAAGAAACAGTCGTGACTGACCGGCCTCGCATAATGAGTATACCAAGCACAGCGGTCAATTATGGAGACGTGAATAATAATAGCAAATTAAACGTAAGCAGATAATGTGGCCTGGTGGCAGCAGCAGAAAGAGAGGCAAAGAAGTCCGTGTGTAGCTATAGAGTGTACCCTATACGTACATATATATATATATATATATATATATATATATATATATATATATATATATATCTTTGTGTGTGTTAATGAAGTAGGGTTCCATTAGGCCGATGCGATCTTGGGACCTGGCGCATCGCGGTATAGCTTTGTAAATTCAGGAGGATTTCAATCGAGGGCATGTTCTTTCAGTACGATTGTATCTCTGCAATATTTATTCGGTAGTTATGTTACCCGGGGAGTAAGTAACCAAGTATAAGTAAGCAGTAAGGTATCTGGATCTGTTCTCCGGTCGAAGTTGTGTTGTGTTGTGTCTTGCCGTTGTTCTTGTTGTTGTTGGAGAAAACTCGCTATCTCTATTACCGCCTACTTGATTATTTTACATTTACACGCATTTCAGAATATCTGACTTCGTTTTACACGGGACGTGCGGGGAATAATTGCTACTTGCTGCTTCTGGTACTACTGCCGATGCACAGGGTCTGGTCTACGATTAAGCGAAGAGAGAAGGAGAAACACTGCAGAGCACTTTCTATCTGATACACTTATTTCAATCTAGAAATAAATTGCCTCATCCGTTCCAAAGTGCCCATACGACAACAAAATAGCGACCGTATCGGTATTACTAATCAGTACGTGTGTCTTCTCATTCAATAGAATAGGCTGTTAGGGATAACTACTTACAGTGCAATGATTGTGTTTTAGTAGAATTTGCGCGAGATCATCTTAGACTTCTAGTAGAAAATCGCCGGTGTTCTTAAATATTACATATTCTGATACTTTTCATGGGATAAAATTTACGAAAATAAAGCAATTCAGAATCTCAAAGGTGGTAGTGTCTATGGAAATATAATAATTATCCTTTTTTTATATTACACAGGGTGTTATCTTCGCCAGCTCGGAAGACTGTGACTTTATGAATAGATATTTTTCCAAACGGTTTTTTTTATTCTTATGAGGTCTGATTGTGGGCATGATTTATATTGAAACCACACAACTTCATAACCATCCAACGCTGTATCTTTTAAATGGATTTAAATTCTGTTTAAATTCTGAGGCAAAATGTAATAAAGCTAATAAGGTACTATTGTCTTAAAACTAAGCGTTTCAGTTATAGTTAATATGGTTTATTTTGAAAAGTCAACATTTACAGAAACCGTTATTTCTTCGGAAGTGCGGGACATAAAAAGACTTAATACACAGGCACTTATGTACTTTTGAATTGCTAATGAAGTACGCGTAATACTGCGTTAAGTTGGTATGACATATAACAGCAAAGGAAAACTTTAAATAAAAACAGTAGTAACCGTGCCGAAACCCAAATGTGCAAACTGGTATTACAACGCAACCATTTTTTTATTTATCTATCAAACAAAGGGCCAACATTGGTTTCTGTAGCTGCATTTGTTAATAAGTTGTATTAAGCTAAAATAGAAGCTGCCCAAAGATTTAAAAAAATTAAGAAAAACTAGCTTCATGCTGTTATTAAGTATCTGCAGAAGAAAGGTTTAACGCCACAACAAATTTATGAAGATATGATTAGTGTGCTTGGGGGATGGTGCTCCTGCAAATCAGGTAGTGAAGAATTGGTCTCAGAAGTTTCGATGTGAACAACTTTCGGATATGTAAAAGGTACTCCACAACCACAAGCTATATGAAAATATTGATCGTGTCAGCGAATTTATTGAACAAGATCGTTGATGTTGATCAACAATCTGGTAGTTATACCAGACGTTTAGCAAAAGTAACAGATCTTCCAAATGATACAGTTGGAACAATAATCAATGGCTACCTGGAACGTCTTAAGGTATCCCGAATGTTGACGTCTGAGCACAAGCGAACAAAGGTCACGACTTCAAAAGCTACCATTTTCTGGGATGCCGAGGGAATTTTATTAACTGGAACATAATTGCATTAAAGAAAAAAGAAGGGGTTTTGAGCTGATAAAGCATCCGCCATACTCATCCGACATAACTCCTAGTTATTATATATGACAACAGTTCAAAAATTTTTCTTTAATCAAAACCGTGAGTTTTTTTAAAAAGGTGTAAATATGTTAGAACATACGTGGAACAAGTGTTTTCAAGCGCATGGTGATTATGTTGAAAAGTAGTGTTATTTAATATGTTAGAGACAATAAATACCATACAGTCCTCGTAACGCGAATAAGTATTGCAAGGTTCAAATTTGGGTGGCGGCGTTGCAAATACCTCTTCGGCAGTTACTATAAGCATAGAACTGATAAAGGTTTCTAATACCTAATTTAGATGAGAATTCAAGAAGCCCTACTCCTATTAATTAATTCTTATGCATTGCAGTTGCAGTTATTTTTTCAGCTGTAGGAGGATTTCTAATTTAACAAAATAAAGCAAGCTCTGGAACCATCAATTTTATTAATAGTTTCCTAAAGAGTTCGAAAAGCGTCTTCCTCTCCAACACCAACAAAAATTTCGAAGTTTCTAATAATTCTTTCTTTGATTTAATGTAATAAGAGACTTGGTTCTTTTATATTTTCTTTATATATTCCGGTACTTTACGATCGCCAGTGCATGCACAAGCGTGCATTATCTGTCTGCGTATTTAGAATGCCAACTGGCGACTGAATGAATCTTCACCCATAGCTTATGTATGAATGTACACATCTCTTTTAATATTTTCATTGTCGGCTTTCTATTATTAGATGCTGCATATTAAAACGGTCCTATAAATAGGAGCAATTTTAACCCTTCGCACGCGCTTCTAGTGAAACAGTAGACGTATTTTCTTAGAGGGCATGAAGCCATATGTCACCTATTCAAAAATATACTTTCAAATAAGCAATAAATCTGCAACTTAAATCCGTCTCTTACCCCTTTTCCGGTACTATATTTACTAAAAATCGTACAATTTTAAAAGGAGCTTTTTTTCTTGCATAAAGTTGATCGTAAATTAACTTCTTGTTATGTGCACAAAATAGAAATATTTACTGTATGCTTTTTGAGGGTTGTGTGTACTAAATTGTAGGCGTAGTTTTCCATACTTCATTTTGTTTTACAATAATTAAGCCAAACATATGGGATACTTTTGTAACCGTCTGACTTTCGCACAGATATTCCTTTTAGGCGGGATAGTATTTACTAAATTTATTTTAGATGAATCTTCATTTTATTTTTTCAAGGATCCATTCCATGCTAAATATTTTTGCAAAACAATTTTCTGGTTCATTTGGCACATGATGTATGATCTAAAATATCCAAAGAACTATTCACCATGAAAACAACCTGATTAGTTTCTAGGGATATTCCCCTTAGCTTTCATTTACTACTCAAAAAGTTAACAAAGATATGCTAATACTATTCTGCTTATCAAGGATAAAAGTTATTACTACTATTATTATATTCGGGCCATGGCGCAGATGCCTTTAATCACTGCGACCTTAATAGATCTATTGTAACAAAATGCCCTTATGTGTGTTAGAATAGTTGGAGGCTTTTAATAAACCTTAGTACTACTCTAGGATCAGCGTCCTTCAGTTCAGTAAGTGCAAGAAATGGCCTACTGAAATGTTGGTGTCGTGTGCGACTCATAGCAACACATTTACATGGGATGTGTTCTGCCGTCTCCAAATCTGCTTGGCATAGACGACAGATTTGATCTTCAGCTTTACCTACTTTAAATAAGTGATATTTTAGGACTACATGGCCTGTCAGAAATCCTGCCAGTAATCTAAGATCCCCTTTGCTATTTTTGCTGTCTTTGTACGAGGCCTTTTGATTGTCCTCCCATGTCTCAATTGCTTGCTTTATGTGGCTCTTTTGGAAACCACATAATGGGTTAGGACCAATGAAAGGCATATTCGCTGCTTCTTTGGCCAGTTTATCTGCCTTTTTATTTCCTTCGATCCCTTGGTGGCTTGGGACCCATCGTAAAGTAACGTGGTTATTGCGTCCCAATTGCTTTCGATAATGTGCACATTCGTGTATCAGAGCAGATTCATATGTGTACGCCTTAATAGCCATTAGAACTGCCTGACTGTCGCTCGATATATTTATAGTTGCGCCTCATATTCCTTTCTCGAGGTCCCTTATGGCGCACAGGTTTAAAACAGAAATCTCTGCTTGAAATATGTTGATGTGGGGTCCTGTAGGCATTTTTAGGCGGTAGTTAGGACCACTGATGCCTATATCTGTTCCGACACCTTCTATTCTCGAGCCGTCCGTGTACCATTCCAGGGTACCTCTTTTGCATTGAGGCCTACCGGATACCCATTCAGTATGGCTTTCAGTGATCACCTTATAAGGCTGATCAAAATTGTATTGCATAGCGGCCGTGTCCTTTGCAATATGTACCAGATGAGAATAAAAGTTATATTTACATTATTTCGCATCAAGGCATACGATTGTCTTCTTCTGTTTTTTTTCTGAACATTCAAGGTACATTCCTGCAAGCTCCATCCATAGCAATATTCGCCGAAACTATAGCCGCATCATCGGCAAACATTTAATACGTAGTTTTTCTGAAACACACACCAATATCCAATACGTAGAGCAACTACAGGAGCAGCCCTAATACGCTTCCCTGTGGACCTCCTTCTTCCAGTCTATATATGCCTCCAATTCCATCATTAATTTCAACTCGGAGCATCCTGTCACAAATGTAACTCCTAAACCACTGCAACACCACTCCCCTCACTCCTATCATTTCTAGCATTCTGAACAGCTCCCTGTAGAACATAGTATCGAATGCCTTTGGAAAATCAACAAAAGACACATCACCATCTTACCTTCGTTTAGTTTATCATTGATTGCTGCTGAAATTTTCCAAGAGCGTTGAGGTACTCTTTTCAGGTAAGCATATTGTCTCTTATCCAACAAATTATTCTTCTTCACATATAACAACAAACTAGCAGCTAAGTACTTTTCCACTATTTTTTCTACCGCCGGTAACAGAGAAACAGGATGGAAAGCAGTTAGTGACTCACCACCTTCACTCTTCGGTACTGGCACCACAATAACACACTTAAGTCTATCCGGAACAACACCTGCATTAATGGAGTAAGTATCATTTCGTGCAGATACAAAAGTAAAATGTTATAAAGCTTCTTATTAAAATAATTTAACAAAATATCTGTCCCTAACGAATGACGAATGTTTTTAAATGACCCTACTATCCAATTAAGTTTATCTAAAGTTAACTCAGGCAAATAGAAAGAACTGTAAAGCATCCGTGAAAGGAAGCCTGTTGCTAGTGTACTAGCAATTAAGTCTAGGATGTTGGTACTTATTACGGACAAAAGAAAAAAATTAACTATTATTAAAGGGTACACTTTGACATAAAAACAAAAAAAAGATTCACATCAAAAATATTTTCATAGTTCATTCAGACTTCCCAATCCAACTGCGTGATTTTTTTTTAAGTCACTCTTGCTGCGTGACGTCTTGCATTATCATGTTGAAACAATACGTTCTATCTGTTAACCGGAGCAGGACTCTTTTTCAACAATTCAACATTTAATCTTTGCAGTTGTTGACAATAAATGATCATTTCACCTGGTTGTAAAAGTTCATAAAAAATTACGCCATTGGAATCCCACCAAACGCACAGTAGGACCTTTTTCAGCGTTAACATGGGTTTAGGGGTTGGAACTGGTGTTTGATTTACAGAGAACCACTGAGCAATGGGGATTGGAATGAAGAATCCACTTTTCATCTCCAGTTACAATCCTGCTAAGAAATGGATCATTTCTTAGTCTAGTTAACAGTGAACTGCAGATTCTGCGACGTTGATCCTTGTTCGCATCCAACACTTAATGTGGAACCCATTTACCTTGTCCGGAGACCCTACCAATTTAATGGAGATGTCTTTACACTGTCGACCATGTAGAGATAATTTTGGATCAGTCTCCACTAGTGCTTTTAAAGCCTCATTATCAAATCCCACAGATCTTCCACTATAGGTCTATCGGAAAGATCAAGATTACCTGATGCAAATTGTTTGAACCAATGTTGACATTTGTTTACTTTTAAAACATCACCATAAATATCGCAAATATTCTTAATTGCAATAGTTGCATTCATTCCGGCATGAAAATTAAACATCGTACTATGACGAATATGCTCTTCGGATGGCTGGAAATCCGTCATTTTAAACCAAAGCAATAAAAAATGGTTTTTAATTGAGCAATATTACAGTCTAAGTTAAGTAAGAAACTCACAAAAATCGTTTTAACACTTCCATTGTTGAAACAAAACTAAACACAACGTAGCGTCAGGAAATAATTGATTACTTATGGATATCCCTGATATATAGGCTTAGTAGTTCTTTTATCAAAATATCAATATACTAACACAGTTTAGATAACTTTCAAATGTTTTTGTTTCATCGTCGTTACTTATATCTAACCTTTCAAAAGAAATTGCACTAAAATAAACCTAAAGCGACCTTAACGGTATCTGGTTGATAAAAATCCCAGCATTAACTGACTTCAATTAATATTAGTTGTCGCGTAGACATAACAGACGTTACGGGCGGTCCCCTGCACAGGTTCAACATTTGTCAATTGCTATAAGTCTAGATGCTCTCACTTGATTACTTCATATACGATTTTAAAATACAATTTGTCCTCCGACGCTAGCGCAGTATGAACATCACCGGCCCCAAGCACTTTGATAAAAATAGAGTTATTTGTACTGAAATATTACAATAAATAACCTGCGACGTTTATAATCTGGACGTAATTTATATTTGTCATTATCTGGAAATTTAATATCCTTACATCTTTTTTAATGGTTCGAATCGTGTTCTCTCGTCCACCGAGACGTGTATTAAGGTGGATGTGTTACTTGGTGTTAGGTTAATAAATTAATAGAGTGCTTGCTTTTGATTCTCCCTCGGCGGCTGTAAACGATTCTGGTTTAATTATGTGGCGATGATTTATTGATTGTTTTAACAATCGATTCGAGAGGTGTGACCATTCGAGATATAAAAATTAGTTTTTTACACTTACTGCCATATTTACTAGTTAGCCGTAAATCTTCGGCAGTTAGTCTACATTATGTATGTATTACGTATGCATACTTGTACGTGAAAATTTAATTTAATTTTATATTCAAAATACTGTGGTATGTGTAGTAACAAGCTTTATATCTTCAGGTAGAAATTTGTAAAAATTAACAGCATATTCGCCGTAACGTCCATAGTTTTAAACAAATTATGCAATAACAACACAGATTTCAATATACATAGTTATTTACACCCATAACCAATGCACTGACACCCGTTATGTCAGCTACGCGAAAAATATTCTACCATTTAGAAGTAAACTATATTTTTTAAACAAATCACATACAGGAGCAAATGCATCCTTTTGATTTTTGGAAACGAAACACTACATTTGCAAAAATTGATCAGATTATGGTAACTATAGAAATTAGCCAATCTCCGCCACAAGTTTTGTAAAAATAGGTGGTATTAGTCAGGTCTGGATACTATCTCATTGGAGAAACATCATAGATATAGGAATATACCCTAATACGAGGGACGTTCAGTAATTAATGAGACAAATTGCATTAGCGGGAAAACTACTGAATATTATTAAATGAAGCTTTCTGTGGGTCAAGTTGGCAACCTTGAGGACAAATTAAGTCAGTTGTTAGAAAGAAATAAAACCAAATATAACCTCCTTTGTTCATTTCAAAATGTTGGCTCCTCTCGAAACGTGTACGGTGGAAAAACAATGTTCAGTGATAAGATTTTTGTTATCCGAAGGTGTGAAGCCGGCCGAAATTTACTCGAGAATATTGAAACAGTATGGGGAAAAGTGTTTAAGCCGTGGAAACGTGAATAAGTGGATTGAACAGTTTAAATCGGGCAGAACAAGTGTCAACGATATTTGTCGCTCCGGACAACCGGTTAAAGTATCGATCGCATAAATGACCCCATTCCCGATGACGGGTGTATAAAAATCGTGACAATAGCTGATTTGTGTAATGTTAGTATTGGAATTGTATATTCAATCATTCATGACAAGCTGAATTATCGCAAAACGTGTTCGAGATGTGTTCCAAGGCAGTACTGCCCAGAAAATTAATCCCAAATATTACAAGATGGAAGACACTATTGTAACTAACGTCTCAGCAGTCAGGCCACAAGTGATGAAATTCAACAACCAAGTTCCTGGAAATTCAGCTGCAATTCACCCCATTCAGGAAATACGTCATACAGCACTGCATCGAGCACCTTAAAGTTATGATAACGGAAGATGCTAAACTGAGAATTTAACAATACGTACGAACAATACGTAAATAAGGTTGAATGAATATAAATCATCAATTAAAGAAAAATCGAACACAACAAAAAGCCGGTAGCAGTAAAATGATCAAAAACAACAGAAAGTTGCATGCCCACACTTCGAACGAACGCGCACACTCAATGACTCCAATTGAAGTAGCAATAAATAATAATCAAGGAAAAACGCAGTGTTGCTAAGACAAGGAAAAAAGTATAGACCCTCTGGTAAAATAAGAGACTAATTTTAACTGTTTTCTAGTTGTAGAAAAATTAACAATACCGCAAAAAGCAAATCCAATGTAGTATGCGATACCCAAAGTAGCAGAAAGAATAACAAAAGGGTAAATAACTAAAAGGAAATGCCATAAGTAAATAAAATCTGTTGTCGGAGATTTTCTTGGAGCATACATGAGTATCGTAATAAACTAAAAGGTTAAACCCATATATTCTAAAGGAAAAATATAAACAAAAGATTTAGCAAATTAAGGTAAGCGGGACTATTCAGTGTGACTGAAATTTAAGAGCTGGTCATCTAGGTTAAGAGAAAAATAAAATGTAAAATTTCCAAAATAAGACTCCAACTTGTACGATCTGAGAAAGGTGAGTGCGCACATACATACACTATGCGTCAAAAGGAAACGTAACATATGTTTAATAGTGATGAAACGGAATTGAATCGACACTGGCACTGACATATGTAAATGGACCTTAAAAACTTATGTTGGATGGATAAACGTCAGTATGCCCATTAAAATTGAAGATTTGAAAGTATTATCATAAAAGAATGTGTAATACGAACTAAATGGCAGATATTTAAAATGAATAGATATTCATATATAAACTAGTAGTATTCATTCGTTTCTAATTAAATCAGAAACAGATAACCTGGAATTACATCTAAAGAAACAGCATTCAAAGTTTTAAATCAACCGATATGAAAGTTAACAACGCACAAATATGTATGCGTTTATATCGAGAAGATTAACAGTAATAATCTCAAACACGGTGAGCTTAACAAGTGTATTTACATACATTTAAAACATTCCCGGAAAAATATTCATCGTTAAATCCTATGCGAAGGGAATATATTCCATTTTTTGCTTTATTCTGAGACTTTCTGTGCCCCAATAACATTAAAAAGGCACGCAATTCACCCGTAATTAATTAAAAAGACCATCTCAATTAAGTTAAAATAAACACGGACGATACTATACGCATATCCGTAGGTGTATCTATAGATAATTATAAAATACCAATATCAAAGACATGAAGGGATTAAATAACATCTAATGACCAGATTGAATTGGATTAGATCGATGTACAAGGCTAGGTTAGTGCATGCGTGTGCTTTGAAAGACGTATGTATATATATAGAGAGAAAAAAGAGCACGTATATATGTAAACATTCGATACTCGTACAAGATATACTGGATTTCTGTTGCACACATAACAACGGTCAATAACTCAGTAGTAACTTAAAACTCATCCCCGGGTGTAAGTTTCCTCTTCTCTTTTACTGTAATGAGTGAATTTATGCGTTCTTAAAAGTCTTGTGAAGTTGAACGGCTCTTCTGAAACTTATGAATGGTGCGCCTTGAATGATTATCCTTTCTGACTTACTGGGCTTGTTTTCACTAATGAAATTTCGAACTCGTCGGAAAGTTTTGACAATATCGAAATCTCATCTGTCTGCAACGCAAATTAACATTTCTTTGGCACTTATTTTCCTTTAAAACGATGGAACTCCTAAGCGAAGGCTTTAGTTGCTCTTGGTGTTGTAATTAAGCGAACGCCCTTTGAACGAGGGCCAGCCATTTAAAAGTAAAATTGGTGCAGAGTTGAATACTCTGACATGGTACATCGTTACGAGAATTTCTAAGATATATATTGTCTTTCGTATCCTCCTTACATTCGAGTTTGTATCTCAAAATGGTATCAAGTAGTGCAGTGGGAGTATTGATCATTTAATTCCTTTCAAGAAGTACTGATTAGAAAATGTTAGAAACAATTTTCAATGTCTGCAAGTAATTCTTTAGAGAAGAGAGTTTGAGTGGAGTGGAAAACGTAAAGGGTATGGAAAAAATTGTTTTTAATTAGCAAATTAGTTACTTCTTTTATTTTCTTTTTGGAAAGTTTTACCAGTACAAGCTCTTTTCAATAAGAATACAATACCAATGGTGTACGACTGTAAATTAGTACCAATCGTCATGAAACATTAGATTTCTCTAAAAGAAAGGATGCTCACTGAATTATAATAGTTAAATGTCTTACATATGTCCTAAGGGAAAATCTACCTAAACACTTGGATAAAAGATTATATAGTGGTTCTCAAAAATATGAATTCAAACATTAGATTAAGGATAATTTATAGACTATCTGCCAAAAAAGCACTCACAATTTTTTCGAGATGATAGGGAAATTATAAGAGTAATGCGCTTTCTGAGTAGTATTTTATCGAAAAATATCTTCCTTCGGGGTTAAATAATATTAAAATCTTTCATGTAAGCATCCCAAATTATTGAAAGTATAACAACAAATAGAATGTATTTGTTTCCATTTCTTTTTTCCAATTCTTTAACTTTAACTCTTTAACTCTGGGACTGGTTTCGACTTATAGCCATCATTAGCTGTCTAAACCTTACAACATGGACTATCTACAAATACGTCAAATTATACTACTTTCCCATTGTAAAATATTGCAAACTGATTTTAATTGCTCACGTATGCAAATGGAGAAGCCTAGCATACAAAAAAAAATTATTAGAAGAATGCTTAAATTAGATCTTAGAATTACAAATTTTAATTATCGATGATATAGATTTCTTCGTATTGTCGCTGTACCCTACAACAGCATATTCCTTTTTTTTATTATTAAGTAAATAGAATAGAATCTTAGTATTGTATAGTCCACCAGGCAGCATTTGATGAAACTTATTACTCAGATCTAGTAATATAGCTCAACGAGGATGAATCAAATATGAACGAGACTTTCGTGTATTTTTTTTATTTGCAAGAATAAAAAATCAAGTACAATTTTTCAAAATAATCTCCTGTCTTAGATATGCATTTTTCCAAGCGAACCGGTAGCTTCTTTATTCCGTTATCATAAGAAGAAGTGGGTTATGTTGCAGCCAGTTGCACACAAGCTCTTCCACTCCATCGTTGTTGTTGAATTGTTGGCCTCCCAGGGCTTCTTCCAGAGGTCCAAAGAAATGGAAGTCACAGGGCGATATGGAGGTTGTCCAATGCATTTCATTCAATTTTGCAGACATTCTGCATTCAAAAGACGTAGAACCCATCGGGCACTCACTTTATCGAATCCCTTGGTGATTGTGGAGTGGCCATAACTTATTCCTATCTCAGAACAAATTTAGTAAACTGTCAAACATCGGTCGCCCTCCAGAAGATCACGAATGTCGTTTATGTTCTGCATCGTAATGCTCGCTCGTAGGTCTACCATGAATTTCTTATGCCAGGCCAACACACGAGGTCTTGACAGCGTTTGATTCCCGAACTGTGCCGTCGGTCTCCGGAGAATTTCGGCGTCACTAGCAAGGAATTTAACAAAAACGCGTTGCACAATTGACGGATGCACCTGCTTCCTCAGACATCACGCGTCGTACTGTACTGACCGATCACTCCTCGAGGCGGCTGTGCGTTCCGTTCAATATTATGCTCTCTAAAGCAAAAGTCTCGTTTATATTCGATCCACCCTCGTAGTTTACTTAACGTATGTACCATTGCTTTACAAGTGACAATATTTTGTATTTAACCGAAAAGTTATACGTTATATTCGCTTACTTTAAAAATTGTTTGCTTTTAGCAAAAAATATATCAGTTTATTTTTAAATATAAACATTTTTATTGGAAGCTCATATTACATTGATGGGGCATTATTATTATACTTCAATAAATAAGTACTGCACAACACTTCTCGATTTACGATTGACACTGACAGACAATTTGACATTAAATTATTTAACACGTTCGTTACCGGCGGCCACTATGGTGGCCTATGCAATCCTCTCTGCTGGACCGCGGCCACTTTAATGGCCGTATATTCACAAACGTTTATTCCAAACAGAACCTTGTCTAGTTTACGAAGGGAGCTGTCTGCTAACTCCCCGGTCTGTTGTGACTACAACCCACCACGCACGGCCACTATTGTGGCCGTTGGTCGATAGTTAGACCAGAAGTTACCACGTATAGATGCGCGCGCAGGTACTTCTTATTTTATGGTATTTTGTGTTTCTAAATGGTGCTAACCTGTTTCACATAATACAGTACGTTGTGTGTTATATATTAACAAATAATTTTGGCTGCTTCGGATGACGATGAAGATTACAATCTAGATAACGATGTATTCTCCAGCGACGATTTTATTGCTGATAAGAGCTATAATATCGAAAATGAGACCGAATCAAGTGGTTCCAGCGAAAATTATGACTATGATATAAGAAAAACTTGAATGACAGGCAAGTTCCCCAACAAAATACTTCGCAATTGGTAACAGGTTCTTCACATTTTTGTGAAGAAGAATGGACTGACATTGAAAGTGAGCCAACCATTTTTTCTTTTGCTGGTACAGAACTTATAAATGTAGAACCAGCGCTAGATGCACAACCTATAGATTACCTTCGACTTTTTTTGATAATACAATTACTAAAACCATAGCAAACGAAACAAATCGACGAGCGAATGAATTTGTTGCTAACCAACCAGCAGCTACTAGACGTAATTCAGGGTTCCAGTAGTCTAACACTATACCTGAAGAAATTCAAAAATTTATTGATCTATGATGTTTGTCCGTTCAACGGATTATATTTCTTTTCAAAGTATAGCAATATATGGAGTTCCCCAGGGAGCAATACTCAGTCCCACGCTTTTTAATATTTATACGTCTAATTAGCCCCTAACGTTGAAGTATTGCAAATACCATCTATATGCTGACCTGAGTATCGTCAGCATATAGATGGTGGACTATTCATTTCCTCCATCCCAGTTAGCAGAAGCTCAGTCTAGGATTAACCACGATCTCTTGCAGACATGTGCCTTCGCGGAGAAGCACCAACTACAGATTAATCCGATAAAGACACAGATAATCTTATTTTGTCCTAAAAAACACCGGGTATTTTGTACATCAAATCTAAATGTAATAATCCAAAATCAAACTTTGACGCCGGTTAATAGTGTAAAAAACTTAGGACTGTTTTTGGACCACAACATCCGCTTCTACAACAATACGTCGCATTTGATTCAAAAATCAATCTCAGCCCGCAAAACAATTTTCATGCATAGACACGCACTAGATTCATCGATCAAACTGATGCTTTGCTAAGCACTTGTATTGAGTAACTTTACATTCGGTGAAAGTATTTACAATTTCTGCATTACGCAACAGGGTAAAAGGAGAATACAGATGGTACAGAAATCCTGCATTCGTTTAATCTACGGTCTCCGCGGTACACGTGATGTTACCGCGCAACTTACTCAGACTAACACCCTGAATATGCACAATAGACGTACCCTACATTGTATACTTTTTTTATAAACATTAAGAAGGAAACACCGCGCTATTTGTACAGCAGGGCCCGCTTTAGATTTCAAGAACACTTAATACGCGTGCTTCCAACCTACTATCCATTCCGAAGCATAATCTAGAAATATTCAAACGGAGCTATAGCTATAATGTCAGTAAATTAAGAAATACTTACTTATTGAATGAGGGAATACAACTTACCTCCTCTACAAAATTTGTAAGAAAACATGCAATTAATTTGTTGATGTCAAATCAGAGGGATGACATAATCCCGGCACCTTCCTGTGCCGAAAACCGACCTGTCCGTTTCACTATCTGGAATATATAGAGAGTTCACTAGTTTTGTTTTATGAACGCTACTACTATTATTATCTTTCTTTCTTTTCGTGATTTTTCTTTTGTGATCATTACTGTGTTTTTAATTTCATTTCATGTATTAGGCTAAAGGAAGAGCGCTAGCAGTATATGTATCATACATGTACTGCAGCGATTTAGTCTTTTTCGCTATGATTTGGTTCCTTCATTTTCATTTTGTATTTGTATTTTGTACTACCAATAAACTTATTATTATTATTATATCATTGATCATTTTGATAACTCATATAATAAGTACGGCCACTAAAGTGGCCGTCGGTCTGTGGTGATCTTTGCTCATAAAATAGACCAGAGGCCATTATAGTGGTTTCGTGTCAAAAGGGCTCAGTACAATTTTGAAAGTTATGTAGATAGTATCTGTACCTAAGTCGCTTAAAGATTCCAAGTAGTTCCAAAGATACAGCTTTGGTTCACATGGGACGATCTGAATTTTAGCTCGGTAGCGAACATGTTTGTTCAAACATTGTCATACTCTGCAAGACATTGAATGCATGAATGTAATGAATTGTAATTAACTATACATGATGTAACAAAGGGTAAAGTGTGGAATTTAGAGGGCCTAAATCTGAGATCATTATGTGGTTCTTGTTTTTGTAAATTTCCATGCCTCATTTTCTAAGATTATAACCGGAAAAGTTAGATAATAGTCACTAACCCAATTTAGCCCTACAGTAAGATATTTCTACAAAAATATACATTAATGGTATATTTTCATTTTGTAATTCTCTACTATCCACCAGAATACTTCCTGTTTTTGATTGTTTAATTTTTGGAATTTTTTGAATAAATATTCGGACTGCAAATTACCAAGTCGGGCGTCGTTACAAAGAATTGTGCCATCTGCTCGTGAACATGTTGAAAAAAGAATTAAATCGGAGTTGAAAGATAAAAAACTGTGGTTATGTGTGGACGAAACAACAGATCGTAAAAAAACGTTCTGTGGTTAATGTAATGGTACGTACAATGGAACCACATCAATCGTCACTTTCAATTCTATTAGCTTCCAGACGAGTACAACAATGTGCTGCCGAAGTAATTTCAAAGTTAGTGTTAAATACATTGGAAAAGTTTGAACTTTCAACAACCTAACTGTTGATGTTTATGAGTGATGATGCCGTAAACATGCTTTCTGTAGGCCGGTCTCTTAAAAAAAATTGTGCTAACTTGTTACATATTACGTGTAGCAGGTAGTATTAGAAAATATTATCCTGAGGTAGACGCTTTAATAGCGCATACAAAAGCAGTGTTTGTCAAATCCCCAAAACGTATTCGTAAATTTCACAGACTGTACCCCCGTATGCCTGAGCCACCAGAACCTATTCTTACACGTTGGGGAACATGGTTACAGGCCGCGTTTTATTATCATAAATATTTTAAGAATATTAAGAACGTAGTTGTACAACTCGATCGAAAGAATGCTGCGGCTATCAAGGAAAGCCAGTCGAAATTTCAAGATAGGTTAAAACGGATTTAAAAACTATTCAGAACAGTTACTTCGAACTAATGGAGGCAATAGAAAAATTACAAAATCCTTCGGTGTCGTTAGTGGAATCTCTGCAAATAATGCAACATGTTCACGCACAGCTATGCGCGGTAGAAGACGCAAAAAATGTTTGTGTTCTAGAAAGGTTTGAAAGTGTTTTAGAGAAAGATTCTGATTTTGGCACATTAAGACAAATTTGTGAAGGTGCGTCAACAGAGCAGTTAAGTTGTTCCAAAGATTATTTTAATTACGCAAATATAACGTCACTAGATGTAGAACGTTCGTTTTCTGCATGTTTTTCCGTACGCCGCGCTCGGTTTGCCGAAACAACTGTGGAAATATATCTAATGTTGGAGATACTTGACAGACATTATTCACTTTGTGATTTCACAGAAGACTCTTAAGACAGTAAGTGTTTGAGCACGTATTATATTTTATTTCTGACCATTTATTTTGTGTAAACTTTTATGCGCCCGCCAATGGCTGTTGGCGCAAATTGAGCAACTCTGGTAATACTAATAACAGCATAGCTCTGGAGAAAGTAACCCATATTGGCGGCGAGGCATCATATGCGTTGTCTTTTCACAAAATTACATATACATCGTAAAAAAACAAGGGACGGTCGCAAGGGGACGGAGCAGCACGTGCGTATGAGCGTAGATATGTGCTATATACGTACATATGTATGTATGTATGTACGTATACGCACTACACAAAGTCATATAACTTTATGGTCAGCCACACGTTACGTTTGCCACTACAATAAATTAAATTTTTATGTGCCTTAAGGGTTACACCCGTCGTCTAGATGCAAATAGGCATTAATGTACTATGGAAACGCTTATGTACTAGTATATGTATGTAGGTACATACCTCTCTATCCGTTTATTTATTAGATAATTAGATATGCATGAGGTAACACTTCATCAAGAACGTTCAACGTAGAAAAAAGTGTTATTAATAAAGATTACGTTGATACGAAACCCATATCAACCTGATTGTATACAATTAATAAAGTAAACAAGTTAGGCTAATGACATATTAACGTACCATACATATATCTCAGTATTATCAACGCGATTCACAGTTTTACTTGAAAGAATAAACTAAAAATTTCCAGTAAGCAGACTATAATACATTGTAGAAAGAAATTACTTACATAATAATAATAATAATAATTTATTTCCTACAGGTAAAACCCAAGTACAGGAAATGTATAGACTAAATGTTACGCTTTACGAGTACATACATACATTCCAAAAATACAATAAACTCAATGAGTTTCAAATGCTCTTGGCAAAAGCAATTTACAAATTAAAGATAATTTCAACTATTGCTTTAAATGAACTACAATGCACATCACATACTTCAGAAATCTTGTTATAATTGTTACACATTATAAACACCGGTGGCTTAACTAAAACGTTTGTTCTACTTCTTGGTCAATTAAACGTACATTCATAACGTGCTTCTAATCTAGGAACATTAAAATTAATTCTACTCAACAACCACGGGCAGTCAATATTGCTATTTAACAAACCAAATAAAAACTTTACACTTAACATATTACGCCTTTTACATAATGAGTAAAGCGTGACAAACGGTTACACCCGCAGAGGCGCCGTGAAAGGAGCTGTGTTTACTATGTACATACATACAAGGAATCGAGTGAACATTCGGTTATTATCGGTTGACCGGTGTGTGTGTGTACTATTTATAATGTTCGAGAAACTAGTGGAACCGTCCGGGGCGTACCGCGCAAAAGTAGACACAGTATTAATAAAAAAATAATAGATTGTTACCTTTTATTGACGTATCGATGACCACTGCGGTAATGCGCGACTACCATGGTACGCCGCGTAGTACTGCAACATAAGCAATGCTTCCATTGTCGATTCGGTCAGGCCTCGACGACGGTCCGAAAACGCTCTCGTATAATTTGCAAATGTTCGTTCAGCATCTAATGAAGTAAGATTTGCGAAATTCAAAAACTCCTGTATCTCTTCTGTGCAGTCTTGAATTCCAGATATAGATCGAACCTTTTCTAAATCCGGATTTTTATTTAAAACTGCACGAAATTTTTGCGCGACATCTAGTCCTACAGGATCCGTCAAGCTTTCTAGAGCGGCTGCTAAATTGCTGTTATCTAACGTGTCTTGTATAGATAAGTGAGTATTTTCTAACTGCGAAATAGTTTGCGTCACTACAGAATAGTTTATGGTAATGTTATCTATTTCTTTTTGAACGTCTGAATCGGAAAGAAATTGCTGACTCTCGCGAACCGCTTGAGAATTAGAAGAATTAAGTTTAAAAATGACATCTTTCACTTGGGAATAATATTTCCGATAGTAAGATACTGCCTCGATCCATGTTCTCCATCGCGTCAATACAGGCTGAGGTGGTAGCGGAATTTGCGGATACAATTGCTTGAATACGCGGATATGTTTGGGAGATTTCACAAACACTTTTTTGGTAGATGATATTAAATCATTCACCCTAGGATACTTGCTTCGAATTGTTTCTGCTACGAGATGACATGCGTGTATGAGGCATGTTATGTGAAGAAGAGTCGGAAAGCATACAGTCTTTTACTCTACTTTGCACATGTGGTAAATTGTACTGCAATTGTTTTTCGTTGGTAGCTTTCATGATGGAACATATTTATCCCAAAAAAGGCGAAAGTTTTCATTATCCACTAGGTGTTGTGGGATGTTGCACATGCTCAACATGAAAGCAAAGTCATACAAAAATTGCCAGTACAGAATACTGTTTCTTAAATTCAATACATGACATTTACCTTTAATATGACTTCTACATTCAAATGTGCGACCTAGCAACCCTATACCGCAAAATCTGCAACGAATGTGCGAACCTGTAAATTCCAAACCAGGGAAACGTCAAATATATTTCTTCACATGCGATGCAAGAGGTACACCAGGCTTACGTCCCATGCTTTTGAATGCACACAATGAGAATCCGATAAATAGCCGAACGCGGAACTCCTCAATGTCTACCGCATTACTGAACTCTGCATCCACATACGTACATTCTCATGGCATAATGAAATCTTTCAACGTTTCTTTACTAACGAAATTCTATACTTTCTGGCATACTTTGTATAATTCTCGCAATCACCAAAACTTATTAGATTTAAAAAGAAATAAATATATTTACATTTGCAAAAGGTAAGTCAGCCGTCAAACTTTATCGATGAATGAAGCTTTAAGAACTTTCCTGGCATAATTACAGTTACATTACAATAATTAGTTTCTTAACTTTAAATGTCTGATGTACGCTTGATGGTTGACATTACATCTGTAATCGTCAATTGAACTTTCTTTCAACGTAAATCCCATAGTAAATTGCTTTGAAATTTTATGGTAAGGTAGAAGCTGACTTAACAAAGGTATCTTTAACAAAAGTACAATAAAATACTGAATATACACATTACTTTTACTTGAGTAACTCTTATTTATTTTAGCAACAATTATAGGTTGCCTTCTGTGGGATAGCCCCGGAAAGTTCAATAAACCTTTATTTATTGGTCAATAACCTTACTGAAAAATTTTAGAAAAACATCGATAACTTTGCATGTATTTACATCTAGATAAAAGTCAAATTTAATTAACATTCCACCATGTTAATAATAATTCAGTGAATTTTCAAAATACCTTATTGAAAATCAAAACGCAATCATGCTTCGTTAATAAATTTAATAATACCGTTAGCCATACCTACGTCTGTTCTTTTAGAACCGGTACGGTAGATACCATTAATATCAATAACGACCGATTTTCCCAACCTACATATCAGTCGAAATCGCTGCACTTGCATCTATAAACACCATTAGCACGCAACAGATACGTATACGTAGGCATTCACGAGAATGAAATAAACAATGATAGGTTAATTAACAATGCCTCGTTAGAGGAATAAAAGAATGCCAAGAAAAGAAAGTTCACGCTGCTTGCCAACGTTGTAATGCTTAAATCGCAATCATTACGGTTTTGTATTCACGTATGTACATATGTAGTTATAAGAGAATAAAAGGATCTTATGGATTATTTGGAATTTCTTAGATTTAACATAGCGTGAAAATTAATTTACGACGCATAATACGTGCTTCAAACCACCACAAGCAATATTTTCGGTTAATTGTGCATCTATACTCTTCTAGTAATAATGTTAAATCTTCGGCTTAACTCTGTTGAAAAAAACAAACGACTCTCTTTTGTATGTAGTAATGGTCGTTTGGTTGTACAGGAAGCAGGAATTGTAAATGGAGTTAGAAATTCATTTGGTGCAATTGTTATTATACAAAATCTATTGTTAATTGTAATGAAAATTTTTTACTGTGTTTACTCTTTGTTCTTAAGAAGATTTTCAGGCATTTTTTCACGACGCTGTGTGTACTGTAGAAAACGTCGTGTTAAGGGTTCGTCTACTTTAAAAAAATATTTGAATTTATGATGTATAAACCTCTTTATAATCATATTGCACAGCAGCTTTCAAACTTTCAACATGGATTTGTCCAAGGAAGATCAACTGCTACGAATTTGAGCTCCTTCGTTCATTTTGTTTCTGAGGCTATGGATAATCAACATCAAGTAGACACAATATTCACCGACTTCAGTAAGGTGTTTGATACGTTACAGCATACTATGATTCTTGATAAGCTGGACAAGTTTGGGATTTCCTTTAAACTCATTGAGGTGTTTGGTAGTTACCTGGATGGTCGAACTAACTATGTAGAATACAATGGTTTTAGGTCCCTTAAATACCGTTCCCAGTCCGGTGTACCAAAGGGTTCTGTGCTGGGTCCTCCACTTTTCCTTGTATTTATTAATGATGTCACAAATGCTATTTCATCTAACTATCTTTTATACGCAGATGACTTAAAGATCTTCCGTAAGATTACAACCGAAGAAGATTGCAAAATCTTGCAGAATGACATAGCGTCCCTGGTGCGATGGTGTTTCCGATAACGGTTTATCCCTTAACATTGGTAAGTGTAAAGTGTTGAGTTTTTCGAGGAGAATAAATACAGTTACCTATCCATACGGGCTCTGTAATGTACCTCTGGACCGTTGTTTTTCCTTCACAGACCTTGGTGTAACATTTGATGCGAAATTAACTTTTAAGTTGCACGTAGAATCTATCTGTTCTCAATCATTAGGAATGCTTGGCTTTCTTACACGAAACACTACGTGTTTAGGAAACAATTCCCTTGTGAGTTTTTACAACGCATTCATCAGATCGAAACTTGAGTATTGCTCGGTTATATGGAATCCAACGTACGCTAAATACACTGATATGATTGAGAGAGTTCAACGAAAATTTTTGAAAACTCTTTACTACCGCGCCCATCGAACGTTCATGCCGCATGGTTACCGTTATGATTTACTACTGGTAGAATTTAACTAAATTTCTTTAGGCAAACGTAGAATCATATCTGAAATAATCTTCGCTTATAAGATAATGAATAATGCATTACAGGTTCCTGAATTACTGCAGTTATTGGACTTTTATGTTCCTAGATTGTGTATTAGACATCCTCAACTTTTTTATCTTCCTCTCGCTTCTACTGTCCATCATTTTCATTCTCCGTTACTGTCAATCTGTGCCAGCGTAAATAAGTATTGTCAGGATATCGATATGTTTACTATTTCTTTAAGTTCATTAAGAGCGCCCTTGCTGGAGACATTTTCAGCGACCTAAGACAATTCTTTTTCCTTTTGTCTATATATCTTTTTTTTCCTTTTCTTTTCTTTTTACGTATACATTTATTCATAGGGATATGCCTTTTTCTCTTTAATTTTTTTTTTAATATTTCCAAACTTGAATGCGTAATTATCACTTAGGTACTTTAGTTAAACTTTAAATTTTTATGTATAGCACTTTACTGTACTTTCACTAATCAAGAGACTAATTTTATTATTCATTTAGAAATTTAATATATTTTTTGCATAAGTAGTTTGGTAATCATTTCAGTGTACTTTCGTTAATTTACTAATACTAAACCAACATCAACACTTTTCTAATTATTTATTGTCTCAGCTATCTACTTCCGGTGAAAAGGATGTTACGGTAAGAAGTAGATCGTTGTTCCCAGGGGACTTAGTTTCAATAAACATTTAATGTTGGTAATAAAAATGAAATCAGTTCACCGAGTTTAATCCTCACGTGTCGTTCAATATCATCTTTTTTTTCTTCCTGCATTCTTTCAGCGTCAAACAGCCATCATTAAAATTTTGCCTGTCGGATTTATTAAATAAAAATTTATCTCGTACACTTATCTATATCACGAGCGGTAACATGCGCTGTACACCTGCAAGACAGAAAAGGTAGTAGAAAGTCAAAAGAGAGCAGGACGATCCGATGCTGCGACATTTTAATACAGCGTACGATAAAAGTGATTAACATGTCCGATCTCTTCTTGGTTATATATAGAAATCAAAACAAAAGTAAAAAATCGAATTGACGTACGGCACAAAAGTCCTTTATGTACGTCATTATACCCCCCTTACTATGCATGCCCCTACTGTGCATGTATCCCTTTTGTAGGAATCCTCTTGTGCCCTCGGCCCGAGAGAAGAGAGAGACCTGACGGTCCCTTGCATAGCAATGAGGTATCTACGACGACGGTCTACGGTTGGGGATTTTAATGTTTTTATAATCACCCGAGTCCGCGCGCGTACTCTCTCACTTTAATGTAACACTTTTGCTTTTGGACAAGCCGAAAGGGTTCCTGAAAGACGGACTTTTTCCTTTTTTATGTAAAACTGAGCACCGTACTTCATTAAGTTCCTTTTCGGTCTCGGTACAACGACTTGATGCGGTGAAATTTTAGTATTTTGATGGTATTATTTGCATGTTTTATGATTCTTTTTTAGCTAATTCTTAATTTTTTACATTAAAATTAGTACAAGTGATGGAAAGGTTACGCCTGGCTAACTGCGATGGCGGTCTTTTTTTTATTTTATTTTAAGAAGGATATCCTTAAAAGCGAAAGGCATGAAACTTTATTCGGAAGAGGAGACTTTACAATTTGGTCTATTAATATTTGAGGTAAGAAGTCATTATTATTCTTAGGGGGTAAGATGTTTCAATTATTCCAGTTGTTTCCAGAAATAAGTATATTTGTTCCTGTAATATTACCAAAATATGTGACCTTATTTGTTTCAAAATATTATTTGATTCGCTTCCCCAATATAGTTTTTAAACGCAGATAATTAACATGCAGTAAGTGTGGACATACAATCTTCGAAACTCCCATAAAATGACAACCAAAGATGTACCTTGAAATTTGCATAATGTTAGCTGTCCCTCCACCTACCTTTTTAAAAAAATGATGCTATTAATGAGTTTACCGAAGTTAAGACTAATATTGCATGCTAGCGCACATATAGGTATAGTGTCAGTTTTGATGATTATATATTGAAGTGGTGCATATTTACATTGTCAAGCACAGGTGTCATTCGAGCATGTATAGTGTATTCAGTATGGTCACTCGGTCGATGTGAAATTCCCTCTGGTGGATATTAGCTCTTTTTCGAAAACCTCTACTCCTCCCCGAACCTACGATCTTCGGAGTGAGGGTAGTAAGTGATTTATTTAACTCCAGCCAACGACGATTATGGTGAAACGCAGAAGAAAGTCCTCTTCTGTACAATTTCTCCATTTCGTGAATCTTGAAAATCAATGGAATATCTTCCTACAACAAACAACAGGGTAAATTCAGAGGTATTTCGAGCATAATTGTGTAAATTAAATAGCTTTCGTAACGTTTTTGTCAAGAACGTCAATGAGTTTTAATATTGTTTGGTTATCAGTGCCATTCTGTATCACAGAATAGCATGAATTCAGTCATCCAGTCGCGTTACTACATATTCCATTATGCTACTTGATAATAAATAAGTTAATTCATCTAAATTCATCGTTAAATTATATTTGGAAAGGAATTATCAAAATTTACTCTGGATAAAACAATCGCCATCGCAATTAAAATAAAAGAGAAGAAGGACGCCAATTGATTTTCTCACTTTTGGTCAAGCTTTCATCGAATTAACTCCTATTTTGGCTGCGATCCCAGTTTCAAGCGTTAATATTTCGAATTGTAATATAAATTCAAGATAGAAGTGAAGATTGATTGTTAAGAACAGGCAGTTTTCCAGTAAACGTAATATAAGCAAAATGTTTATATTTACATCGTTGTAAAATTCAGGTTAGTTCCAAAAATCTCATTTGTTGATATTAAAATTCGTTTAAAGTGCCGAAAAGATGTTTAAGAATGCTTCCGAACCCTCAGGTTAGATAATTATTTAATTAATTTCCAAAAATTAAAATTTTTCAACAATTTACAATTTTTTTAATATTTCATTATGTTCAGGTCAATTGTCTGTTTTTTGTTTACATTAGGATTTTATACTGTTGCAATATAAATGTTTGGTCGACAACCTTTCGTTTTAAAAAGCTTTGTTTGTAACTGCAACCGATCGAGTGCAAAATTTAAAACCTACCAGCAGCAAATGTTTATCTTTTTAAGGAAGTAGATGGTTCTACAATCACTTTTTCGATATTAACAGTTGAAGTACAGCGCGTCCACGGTTGGAGTTGACAACAGGTATAATGGATAACAATTTTTTTAATTGGAATTTAATATTTAGGAAATAAGTCCTGCTTGATCTGAAACTCATTTTTAGTTTGCTTTTGATTCTTTTAAATCAAGTAGGCCTTCACAGTGAAGCAAAAACTAGTTTTGTTTCAACTGAAGTACCTTTCCGTTCCCAGTATGTCAAAGTGTTACTAGAATAAAACGTTATTACGTTATGCAAATTTTCTGATTGATCGACCTACTGATAAAATCCATTACGTATTTGTCAATCGCGATTCAGATAAAATGCATTTTTCCTTCACAGTACAAATGTGTTACTAAGAAAAGTTGCTTAGAACGAAAGGTTATGGAGTTATGCAAATTTTCAGAGTCATCCGAACGAATGGGTATTTACCTGTAGTAGTATCATTTATCATTTTAAATCTTCAATACTATTGAAGCGACTAACGTCACCTAAATGTTTATCGATTTTCAGTGCTAATAGATAGCATCCATAATTTCAAGTAATTTCTAATTAAAGGTTTTAGCACCATACTATATAGTAGTTAGTATTCCATTAGTGTAATATTTTTTCTTTCATTACTTATTACACCATTCAATTGATCAAATTGATGTAGTCTCTATTGTATTATTGGGATAATGCAAAATTGTGAAAACTGCCCAAAAAGCTTTCAACACTTTAACACTACTTTAACACTATTAAGTTACTTTGTAGCAGTTGGTTTTAATTAATATCTCCTTAACGATGTAAAAACTATATAATAAATATTATTTCTTAAGACAGTAAACAAGACATAATTTATAAAACAGCTTCCATATACTTTTTAAAAACCATAAAATTAAAATTACATAATTTATACAAGCCATTAGTTGACAAAAATGAAACCTTGTCTCCGCCTCGATTTTACAGAATTATAAAGTGCCACATCGGAAACACCATACGGGTAACACTACACCACAGCGCGTTCGACTTAATCCTAAATAATTAAAGGAATATTTCATAGGTGCGTTTTTACACTGACGGATTAATTTTCCCATTCTAATTGTGAACAACCTGTGCGGAATCCCTATTTTATTTTAATGGACCGCATGCGCTTAAAAATTACTAGCTTTAGAATTCCACTATATTACATGCCGTTAATTATCTTATCAATATGTTTATCCAGATTAGTGAATCATGTATGAACCCGTAGAGATTCTATTAATGGTATATTAATGATTTAACGTTGAAGAAAGTTACCGAAAGAAAAAGGCGACATAAAAATAATAAATAAAGATTATACGCAACAGATTTGAAACAAATAGTAATAGATTTATGAATTTTTGCTTAACTTGAACAGACGGTTTCATGAGAAAGCTCTAGCTTGTGTAGAAGTCGGTCGTACTCTGCCAGAATTCTCATATATTTTAATACAACTGGATATATTGAATATCCTACACCATGATAGAAGGAAATATAATTACATATACATATGTATACTATATATAGTACAATTGAACAAAGGCTCCTAATTTAACCATTAGACGCTATCTCTCTGTTTGAAGCTCTATGATCAATGTTTCCAACAACTCTAAATAATTACTGTCGGCGGTGTGACAGGATCGGATCCGCTGTTGTGCACAGATATACAGCGTGTTCACCTAGTGCGTGGACGGAAGATAATTCCCTTTCTGAACAATTTAAAGAAAAAGTTTTCCAACAAAAAGTATTCGGAGATAAATGCTGCACAGCATAAAATTATACTCAGGCCCATAGGATGTACAGTTTCCGCAGCGCACGATACAAGTTTGGTTTTTTAAATGGAACATCCTGTATATTATTACGATCCTAAATGCCTCTCTTCAATTTATATCAACTTTCTTCAATATTCCCTATACCTGTCTATCTTGGTTTTTGAGATAATTGACATAATTTGAAATTTTTCGAAATGCCACTGTTCCTTTAACGACCGATATCTTAAGCGCTAGGGTGATGATTCAAAGCAATTTCCTATACTTGAAATGCATCGTTCTAAGTAGTAAATTAAATATGAAGCTATGCAGATAATTTTTCTGCTAAAATGTATAGAGTACTGCGACGAATACTATCAACTTTTGCTTTCCTAAATACATTCACTGAATATGGTTGATATAAAAAATCTTCGAAATCTGCCGAAAACTCCAAGAAATACTCAATCGAACGACATTTCAATCACCGCTCTAGCATGTAAAGCCTTTAAAATATCGGTCGTTCAACAGCGGCATTTCCAAAAAATCTCAAATTATGTCTATTATCTCAAAAACTAAGATAGATGGGTATTGAATAGGGGGTATTAAAGAAAGCTGAAATAAATTGATCAAGCTTGTACCGTGCGCAGCGGAAACTGAACAGCCTGCATACCATATTCAAGTATGTTCAGCTACCGCTGCGCTCAGGAAAGAAGTTATCTTGCATCCACGTGCTAGGTGGACACGCTGTATATAGGTGGTATGTACACATCCACCCTGCATCTCCGAACAGCGATCGATGTTAATATTCGCTTCGCCCAATCGGCTATCTGTTTGTGGGTACGAATATACACTGACAAAAAAGTATTCATACACCTGTCACCATTTTGATTTGAGTGCTTAAAAAAACAGTGCAATCTGCAATTTTACAGTCGCGCACAAATTTTTAGTTTTAAGTTCTTCATTTCTCTTTCGCCACACCATTGTACGGCCATTTGACCCAAAAAATATTACAAGTATAACAATTTTGGGTCAGAAGGCCACTTTTGGGCCTGAAGAACTGAAAATTAAAAATTTGTGCGCGACTGTAAAATTTGGCGAAGGAAAAGTTTTAGTGTGGGGGTATATGAGTGCTGCAGGCGTTGGTAATTTAAAATTTATTGACGATACAACGAACCAATATGTATACATGGATATATTGGGAGAAAATTTGCAAGCTAGTGCCCAAAAATTCAGTCATGGACGGTCACTTATCTTCCAGCAAGATAAAGACCGCAAACACACCGCTTAATGGGTCAAGCAATGGTTGATATTTAATGTGGGAAAGTAGCTTCATACACCTCCACAATCGCCGGACATGTATCCGATAAAGCACCTATGGGATGAGCTGGAACGAAGAATAAGGAAACATATAATCTGCATCAAGGAGCAGCTACAAATCGCTTTACAACAAGAATGGAACTCCATTGATCCGACAGTAACGAACGAATTAGTTGAAAGTATCAAGAGATGCATGTTAACAGTTATAAAAGCAAAGGGTGGATCAACAAGTTACTAAATTTTGTAAATGGAGTTACTATTCTAATAATAATTCCAGATTTGCTAAGTGTATGTATAGAGATTTTTTTGAGATTGGAATTGTACCAACTTTTGTTCTTTTTTTTTAATGTAGTGTTGCTTGTACAATAAAACGTTGTCTTTTTATGTTATGTTGTTCATTTGTATTCTAATATAGTGTTCACCAACAATTTTCTGCAATAAATAGGATTGCACTGTTTTTTTAAGCACTAAAATCAAAATTGTGACAGGTGTATGGAGACTTTTTTGAGTCAGTGTACTTGCTACGATCCTGGCATGCCGCCCGAAAGTTGCAACCCCAATAATTACTTATTGCCTAAATAGTATACAATAAATATATTTAATTTGCATTGACTATTTCGAATTTTATTCAGGATAGTTCTTCATTTTAATGCAATTACTTTAATAAAATATTAATCAGTTAGTTGCTGGGGTGACAAAGCCATTGAACGTTTTACACGCACCATTTAGACAGTAAAAGCTCTGGAGGTAATGAATGTCTATATACCCCGTTGGATCGCCGCTACATATATATACATTATAACTATGTATGTCATTGTTGTATACAATGATCCTCCTCATATATTCTGCTGAGCCACTGCAACGATTCCACTTTGGCATACGTATTATATGCCAAAATACTTCCCCCTATTTCGTAATTTTTGTAATCTATACAAATCACTTTTGTTAATTAAGACTAAATCAGTGACAAAGTATTCATAATAAGGGGCAATTATGGTCTTTGGTTTTTTTCCCAAATACTTAACTTATAACTATTCTGCAAAAAAATCCAATTCTCCAAAGTCATTACATACCCCTTTAAGATTGATTAAATCAGCTAAAATTGCGTTTTAACAGGTTTCATAAAAATAAATAAATAAATAACTCACGCATGTACATCCCCCAACAGCTTCCACCAACAACGGAGGCATCGGCCGGTCATAACATATTATTACACCTGCCCCCGTAGAGCATCGTAAGATGTTCACCCCCAACATCCGCCAAATTTGGAGCATGGCAAACTACGGAAAACCTTACTTTGAAATTTGCGAGCCCGGGGTTGCTCAATCCCTATCTTGCAATGTAATCATCATTTTCTTTTTTCTTATTTAAATACTTTTCATTACTTTAAATTTAGATTTCGCTTTATTGCTTTGTTGCACATATAAGTAGTAGTTTATAGGTGACCAGTGAAAGAGTGGTATTTGTTAATTCATGAAAATGATAGGTGGACATTGTTGGTGAGTGTAACAATTTTGTCGCAACTAAAGCTAGCAAGGAAAATGTTGTATGTTACCAATTGAGGGAAATAAATTTAATCTTCATTGTGAAATTGTGAAACGAATTACGAACGAGACTTACAAAATGAATTACTTAAGTATTCTACAATAAATTATAGTTTTTGCATGGTTCAAAGGTTTAAAAATATGCTGTATAGGGTGGCACACCATATTTGCGTCGGTTTACATACGAAAAATAGCAAAATATTTTTAGAATATTTTCATTAGAAGCTATGCAGGTTCATTGGGAGCAAGTTTTAAATTCTTTTTAATATATACAGGATAACCCAAAAATGAAAAATGAAAATGTATACCAAAATTTAAGAGGTGCCCCTATCTTACGTATTTAAGCTAGATATTTTTAATTACATTTATTTTTAGTAGAAGCATTAGTGTTTATGAGAATAAAAATGATCCCTAAAAATTATACAACGAAATTATACTTTTGATTTGGGTCATTAGAGTCAAATAACTTTCTTATATTAAATGGAGCACCATAATTAAACAAAGAATGGCATATAACAATCTTGTATTCATTCACAATTACATGAAAGATTAGATTTAGTGGATAATGTACATACTTACAACAAAAATAAAAATAATTTTTAAGTAACTTTGAATTACAGGTAGCCAAAAGTACTCAGAAATTCAAAAATATTTTTGTAAGTAGTTAACTATATGATTTCTTACTTTATGTAAGAACACTTCTATTTTAAGCTTAAGATGTATGTATTATACTGCAAATCAAAATAGTATCTTTTCTAAATTAACGTGAGTAGTTTACTTATTGCATACATATTGTTTTTTCTTTATTGTTATTTATCCATTCTTCAATTTATCTATAAAGCTATGAAAAATATTCAGTTTTAAGCTTGAGGAACATATATTGTCTTGTGAATTAAAATAGTACTTTTGGCAAATAACCATGTACAGGACTACTGTAGGACAATCTTCCGGGTGTGGCCGTGTCGTTGAGCTTACTCTTGACGTTTCGTTGATCATACTGTCGGCTTCTTCAGAAGATTTCTAATAGTAGATAGTATAATGATGATCAGCGACACGTTAAGACTAAGCTCAACGACATGGCAACACCCGGGTTGTTCTACAGTAGACAACGGCCGCGACAGCCTACACTCAACTGTATACAAGCTAGTTTATTTGCTATAAGTTGTTTTTTTATTATTATTATTTACGCGGTCTTCAATGTAATTGCGAAAATTGTGCATTTTAAGGCATATAATGAATGGGCGCGGCCGACAGCGAAACTTCAGTAGACAAATCCATCGTATTGAGCAATCATTATTCTA
Organism: Dynastes maya; assembly: GCA_029619315.2. NCBI lineage: Eukaryota > Metazoa > Arthropoda > Insecta > Coleoptera > Scarabaeidae > Dynastes > Dynastes maya. The sequence continues at coordinate 58,227,121 of JAROYE020000002.1, forward strand.
ACGTGGACTGTTCTTGGAGCACGCTAGGCACTACAACACCAGTTTCATTAAAAATTTCCCATAATTGGTGGTGAGAATCTTAATATTTTTTATATTTAATATTTGTTGTATATATTAGTATGATTTATGCAATTGAATTTTTAAATAATACCACTTTGTAAACAAACATACCAGTATATCCTGAGAATAGACATGCAAGAATAATAAAAAAAAATTATCTGCAATAAAACTTAAAAAAAAATATACTACCCACTGCATATCCTATAATTTTAATTCCGTGAGCTGCGGCTCGAAGGTGTTAAAACTATATAAACTTCCTACTACAATTTTAATATCCGAAGACATACCAATCCTTTCCGTGACATAGAAAGATAAGTACCATCGGATGATAAACCTCTCCTAGAACTTTCATTTATCTTTTAAAAGTCAGGACTATTTTGAAATTGATAAAACATCTGCGGTTGTACTACTTCCCAATAACCCGTGATAGATGGCAGCAGTTAATTCTATTACCGCTATCGGCATCGTTGCCTTCATCTTCCGAAGTACGGATGGACTTAAGATTAAAGAAAATAAGAGTGCTGGACACAAAACCGAGTGACTGGGCTGAAGAGGAGTTGAGTTTATTACCGCTATCGTTCAGTAGCGTAGAAGTATTTTATGCGATCGTAAAATATTAATCGGAAACAGTAAAACGTAAAATTTAAATTTACTGTTGAATAAAGAATGACACTTCGAAAGAACCGAAGTGGCTATATGTATATGTACATAGGTTCGTACAGACTCTCACACAAACGCGGCCATACTCCTGTATCTATACTCTTATATACGGGCACATATTTATTTCGGTACAATGTCGAACTTTTTATGACCGGTTTTACAAGTTCAATAACTCGCATCGACAGGAAATATTACGAATGTATAAATCCATGGGAACTGATGCCATTATTGTTATTATTTATATAGTTTTTAGCTATCCGTGCTGCATCGTCGTAATTTATTATCCTGTATACACATTTTTTTGGATGGTTTTTAAATTAATAGTTGTCTATAAAAGCATTAACTCTATGTTATTAGTTATATTTACAGTTCGTTTTATTATTTCACGGATAATAATTAATATTTACCCATTGAGCTGTACCGAACAGAAGAATTAAATAGTTACATACAAAATGTTTCTACTAACTTGCTCTTTATTGTACGAAAATAAGATACATTCCATACCCTTTGAAACTAGGATACATAATTGAAAATTCTTTAACCCTTAATTAGTCGCGCCCTATATCAGTAGTGCGGAAAAGAATCATAGTATGTGGATAATCATGTTATTCATTATACACCCAGGGAAATGGTTTCTTGTAGGGATGGGTCGTTATTTAACTATCTGTTATTTTATAACCGGTATGGATCCAATAACGGTTGCAACTGTTATCTCGCTGGAAAAATAACAGGGATAGCACGGTGGCTTTCGGACTGTTACGAACATATCATCGATCGCCGTTGCGGCGTACTCAACTGCGTGGTGCTACGACTGTCTGATCGAAGCCGCTGTTTATTACAGATAATAGTTACAACTCCCCTAGAAAAATAACTTATCAGATCACATACCTACATAAATATCCTCTCGAACGGTTATTACGGCGGCAGTTGACATCGAGTCAGACATTTATTTTGGACATATTTTCTAAATAATTGTATGTATTGGAATTATCAAATGTAAAACAAAAGACCGATGTTATATAAAAAATTTACTTATAAAAACTAAAAATAAAACCGTTTTATTTATTATATAGCATTTAAGCAGATAGATGTTCTCGCATTTCGAAGATTAACTAAGATTAAATATAAGAAAAATAACAGTAGGACCAGTCAAAATGGTGGAAATTAAACGCTGCTGTAACAATGATTGCAGTGGATCTAATAGTAACAGTGAACAGTTTATCACTTAATTTATTTTAATCTGTTAACCAGTTTATAATTTATCTGCAAAAAACGCAATAAAATATTTATATTACAAAAAACTTCTGAATTTAAATTTTAGCGTGCTACAAGATCAGCAGTTGCACATGTGCTATGTGGAATCACGATGCGTTATCGTGTAGAACTGTAGACTACGAAATAACGCTAAACCTGTTATTTTGCAACCGTTATTTCAAAATAACGATAACGGTTGAAACTGTTATTTGAAAATAACGATTTTTCCCATCACTAGTTTCTTGCATAAAGGAAATAGATTTGCTTGCAAAAATTACCTTGTGAACTAATATGAATGACATAGAGCACCTTGATTAAAGAACCAGATCATATCTGACACTATTTTATGGATATGTTTTATGGTTGGTATCTGTTATGAAATAAGTATTCAGGATTTTTCACAACTACCGCACGTAGGTCACCGTGTATCTCCTGTGTAATTTGGTCAGAAGTATGAGAGTATTCCCAACTTTTACGTGAAGATACAAAGTTTCATAATTCATATGTTTGCAATTTTGACCAGATCATACAAGGAGAGCATATTGAAATCCAGACCATATTCACAAGTATACTTTAATACTTAACTACAATTTATCAACTAATCAGAGGCTATCGATTAAATACACTAAATACAACAATGTCAATACATGACAATTTCAAAATTGTGTTGCATTAGTTAATAGATGGTCTTCGATTGACTTCCTAGAGAAGTTCATCCGTTAAGGAATCATTTTGCATTATCAACCGAATGCACTAGATACTGAAACCACATGTCGTGGATCCTCTGAAACTAAATTTTAATCAACCATATGTAAAATTATACCTTCGGTTTAGCAAAAATACATGAAATTTTTAAATGTTCGTATGAGTAAAAATATCGATTAATATTGTTGTTGTCTGTGCAAACAATAATTTTAAAATTAATGACAAAAAAAGATTATCTATTTGCTTTTAGTTGGCAATATAACTGCCGCGTGAATAGGTTGCAAATTATATTTCGTCAGTGAACATTATTACTCGTAATAGTCGATAAACAATTTATAAGAGAAATATTTTATGAATTGGTAGGAATATTGTAAAATACGTAATTTCATTGGTAGGAAATACTTTTTCCTACTATTGTAGCAACCACACATCTTGAATTTGACCACACTGGCTACTAATTATTTGTTAATATAAAAAGTACCCAATTTTATTTTTGTTGAAATAAATAAGATGAAAATTAATATTTGTATGCAAAACAAGTTACAATATTAATTGATATGTTTAGAAAGAAGGGCTTTCCGGAGGATTTCAAAATTTAGTAGAAATAGATGAACCTCCTTTACTTTTAATGATTGCGTCGCATAATCGGGGCATTCTTGCAATTAATTTTAATTTCCGGAGTTATTCGAGCCCATACTGCCTGTAGTTTGTTCCACATATTATCTGCTGAAATTGGAGTAGTTTTCCTCACTTCCCGATCGAGTTCTTCCCATAATAACTGGATGGGATTAAAGTCCGGGCTTTGGAGTGGCCATATCATGATTGTTAGTGCCCCTTCCTCTTCCAACTGTTCTAAATATTGCTTGCATAATTTTGAAGTGTACTTTGGCTCATTATCTTGTTGGAATACAAAATTCTGACCCAAAATTCTTACACCAGAGGGTATTGCATTCTCGTCTAAGATGCGTTTGTATTGCTATTTTCTCATTATGCCTTCAATTTTTACGAGATCACCTGTGTATGTACCAGCAAAACAACCCCAAATCATTACCGAACCACCGCCGTGTTTGACGATAAAGACTGTGCATTGCTCTAGTGATCTCTAGTGAACGTACTCACCTACAGATCTTCTTACAGACACTCGTTTTCGCGAACCGAAAATTTCGAATTTGGATTCGTCGGTCCACAATACCATACTATCACAATAATGCTAGAATGTATTTCCTAAATACGTTCTTTGTATACAAAATTCTAATATCCAAGGGTGCCCAAACATTTATGAGCGGTAGTGTATACCCATGTTGATAGCATTTCATATTTTTCTAAATTCCAATTGTTATAAAGTAATTAGCATTTGTTCTTTTCCACTTACAACTTTCTTAGCTTAGTTTATGTAATCTCAGTAATTCGTCCGTAAAAATATAGGTTCATTTGTAATTATGTATAATTTATAATAAATTCTATCTGTAAAGTAGGCAATATTATTTTAATAACACGGATAAGATAAATATAGTTGTAAGTAGAATCGTGTAATACAACAGCCCAATCGCTTTATTACATTTTTTCTAAGGAAACCGCGTTCAATACGCCAGGATTACCGAAAAGTTCTAACATTGGCGCAAGTAATCCGAAGAACAAACTCGTCAGCGTCTCAAGCGAGAGCGGATCCAGATATACATAGGTTTTTGTAGAATTATCTTCTTCTACGCCACTGTTTTAATGTTAGTTTATGGTTGCTCCCGCTTCAATAACCGCAGAAGGCGTTTAAGAGAACACAAAGACGGGCTTAGTGATATTACGTTCTCGGGTAATTGTGACCCGTCAATAGCTTAGAAGGGATATCGTCGTGGCTATAATCCTACCCCGACTATACTCGTCCTTTGTGCATCATCCACGACATAAACTGTATTAAGCATCACCTACATGTAATTCTGTCCGGGATGATTATCTGTTCGCCGTACACATAATAAGCACAATATTTTCGTACAACGACGCCATGTTAAGAGGTATTAAGCTCTATATAATGACAGAGCACGTCACTCACTAGGAAAATGATATTCCTAGAGGTCTTACCACATAAAACTTTGCGCACGAGAAAAAAACGCTGAGTGGCAAAACGATACCCTCGCTTTGATTATTGAGAGATTAAAAATGCTCTCTTAATTTATTTTCAAATAAATATACACTGAACTATGCCCAGGTTTAGAAAATTTAGTATATGTATGTATTTAGGTATAGACCTTTAATCTTTACACGAGTTACTCCAAGAATCTAACTGACAAGGGAACTATTTTGCTAGTGTTAGTTTTCCCCCAGCTACAGTGGTGTGGGGAGGCAACCCTACATTTCCCTATTTTTTTTCAAATTTTTATTGGCTAGAAGAGTTTAAAAATTACCTTGAATTTATACATAGATATTAAGTTTGCCGTGATATAATCAAACAACTACGCTACATTCATCAGTAACTAGAACAAAGCGGCTTCACCTATAAAATAATGTTATTTGTAACTGTTACGATGAATGCTTGTGTTTGAATGAATGCTACCTTATACTCTTGGTTTCCGGATTGGAACCGCGTCGTTTTCGTAGCTTTTGCCCACGTTTCATCTACACTCTTATGGGACACTGACTGTCAGACAGTGTGCAGTAACAGCCCTAAAAATGTCCCATAAGCGTGTGGGCGAAACACCGGCAAAGTATGTCTTCTTTTGGAATAAATATTCGGACTGCAAATTACCAAGTCGGGCATCGTTACAAAGAAATGTGCCATCTGCTCGTGAACATGTTGAAAAAAGAATTAAATCGGAGTTGAAAGATAAACTGTGGTTATATGTGGACGAAACAACAGATCATAAAAAACATTCTGCGGTTAATGTAATGATAAGTACAATGGAACCACATCAATCGTCACCTTCAATTCTATTAGCTTCCAGACGAGTACAACAATGTACTGCTGAAGTAATTTCAAAGTTAGTGCTAAATACATCGGAAAAGTTTGAACTTTCAACAAACCAACTGTTGATGTTTATGAGTGATGGTGCCGCAAACATGCTTTCTGTAGGCCGGTCTCTTAAAAATCATTGTGCAAACTTGTTACATATTACGTGTAAAATTCATGCTTTCAGTCATGTGGCAGATAGTATTAGAAAATGTTATCCTGAGGTAGACGCCTTAATAGCGCATACAAAAGCAGTGTTTGTCAAATCCCCAAAACGTATTCGCAAATTTCACAGACTGTGCCCCCGTATGCCTGAGCCACCAGAACCTATTCTTAAACGTTGGGGAACATGGTTATAGGCCGCGTTTTATTATCATAAATATTTTGAGAATGTTAAGAACGTGGTTTTACAATTCGATCCAAAGGAAGCTGCGGCTATCAAGGGAAGCCAGTCGAAATTTCAAGATAGTCAGGTTAAAACGGATTTAAAAACTATTCAGAACAATTACTTCGGACAAGTGGAGGCAATAGAAAAATTACAAAATCCTTCGGTGTCGTTGGTGGAGTCTCTGCAAATAGTGCAACCTGTTCATCCACAGCTATGCACGGTAGAAGATGTTTGTGTTCTAGAAAGGTTTGAAAGTGTTTTAGAGAAAGATTCTGATTTTGGCACCTTAAGGCGAATTTGTAAAGGTGCGTCAACAGAACCATTAAGTTGTTCCAAAGATTATTTTAATTACGCAAATATAACGTCACTAGATGCAGAACGTTCGTTTTCTGCATATATATGCACTTTTTCCTCACGCCGCACTCGGTTTGCCGAAACAACTGTGGAAACATATCTAATGCTGCAGATATTTAACAGACATTATTCACTTAGTGATTTCACAGAAGACTTTTAAGACGGTAAGTGTTTGGGCACATATTATATTTTCTTTCTGACCATTTATTTTGTGTAAACTTTTATGCGCCCGCCACTGGATGTTGGCGCAAATTGAGCAACTCTAGTAATGAGTATAATTCACTTAACTACTGCTTACGCGTCTATTTCTTTTGTTCATGCGCACTGCGTCACTAGTATGGGTTCTAAATTATTAATTTTTGCAAGTATAGCTGGTTGCTACCTAGACGGCGTACATTTTACCTTTACATGCTGGCCTCCTTGTAAACTGCAAGTCTTTCAACTCATACCTTTCTATCGTTGGATCATTACTTTAGCTGATAAGTTTAATGGCAACTGCCACATATCTAATATTGATAAGTATTTGCGTAGTCGTGAAAACAGTTTCTTTGTAACTCCTGTAAATAACAATGAAATTATGGAATGTGTTAAAAATATAGATTCATCTACAACGCCTGATGAAAATAATTTAAGTTTCTTTATTTTGAAATATTGTGCGGAATATATTGTCAGTCTTTTATCGTACACAATTAACTTGCCATTTGAACACGAAATCTTTCCCTATAAATTAAAAGTATCAACTTTACATGAGAAAGCTGATATTAAATCTCTTGATAACTACAGGCCAATTAGTATCTTACCTATTTTTTCTAAAATATTTGAATGATTGATGAACAAAAGGTTAATGCACTACTTAATAAATCAAAATATATTACAAGACACACAGCACGGTTTTATCTTAGGTAAAAGTACAGATACTGCTCTTTTTAATTCCCTAACACATGTCTATAGGGCGTTGGACAATCGAAAATTCATTTCAGGATTGTTCGTTGATTTGTCCAGGGCTTTTGATTGTGTTAATCATAACTATCTTTTGTATAAATTGGATAAGATGGGTATTCGTGGAATAGTCAAGCATTGGTTCATGCGTTACGTAAGCAATAGGCAACAGAGAGTTCGTTGCGACAACGTATTTTCTAATATGGCTGTCACAAATATTGGAGTACCTCAAGGCTCAATACTTGGACCAACTCCCTTTCTGGTATTTGTAAATAACATAGTACATACAGTTGATCACATCGATTGTCCCCTTGTCAATTACGCAGACTAAGTGTGGTTGTACAAGACGATACTTTTGAAAAACTCTTTCAGTCTACTCAATTAATCTACGACAAGTTATGCAATTGGTTTTCAGGTAACAGACTTGTCATTAATCAAGCAAAGACAAAGTATGTGCTATTTGCCAATCCTAGATTTGTTGCTTTGGATTTCTCACTCTTTTCCAACAAGTTATTGCTTAGTAATAACGCTGCAGTATTGAGTTTGGAAATTGACAGTAATCTTAAATGGGAAGATCATATTAATTGTTAATGCGATAAATCGGGCAGGGTTGGTTTTGCTTTGAGGTCCCTGCGCAAGTCATGTAATCTGGACACCATGAAAATCTTTTGTTATGCTAATTTTATATCTGCTGTACGTTATGGTGTAATTCAATGTTCAATTTAGAACCGTTGGAATCTTGTAAAAGTGTTTTCAGTGAAAATAACTTCCTAACATTTTATGGAATATATATATTTGAAGTCTTATGCTTTGTGTATAAATATTATAATTCGTTCAGTAAAAATAATGTTTCTCACAATTTTAATACTAGACAAGAACATTATCTTTTTGTGTCTAAGCATTCAGCAGCAATCTTTCAGAAAAGTCTCGAATACAGAGGTTGCCTTCTTTACAATAAACTGCCTACAAGCATAAGATCCATTAATTCATGTTATTTGTTTAAAAAACGTTCTAAAGAATACTTGCTACAGCGCATTTGTTATAGTCTAGACGACTATTTTATTAATTAAAACGTAATGCCATCACCTATCCACCATCTATGGACGCGCGTTTCGATGTTATACATCTCGTCAGCATAGCTTTTGTGGAAGGTAATGGCATTTCAATATTTTAAATCGTATATATACTATTTTATGTTATGTTTTCTTGGTTGACCTGTTTCTTCGTGTTATGTACTATGTATGTGCATTGTATGGAACATTACAGAAATAAATGTGCTAAAATGTGCTTTCAATGGTAGATGGGTAATGTTGCTAGGTTTGTTACGGCGCGCTTAACACTACCGCACTGCATTTCAACTGTTACCACTCATACTAGTTAATCACTTCCTGGATGGGTTTCCGACACTCTTCCAAGTATCCATCTGTCCGTTGTTTTCTTGCTATTGACCAAAACAAGATCCCTAACTTCGATGTTGCCATTTTCCTTCTTCCATTTAGATTGTTGTTGAAGGGTCGAAAGGTACTCTTCCTCGATCTCTTCCGAATGTCTTGTGTCATCTTCTGCTGCCATCGATTTAATAGACTATGTTTCAGCTGTGTCGGCTGTGGTTCTTGATACCCTGCAAATGAGTCTCCTTCAAGAAAATGGTTAGCAGTGAGGGAGTTTATGTCGGAAGGATCGTCTGATAGTGGGGTTATAGGTATAGAGTTAAGACATGAATCTATTTAGGTCAAAATTGTATAATACTCCTTAAAAGTTAAAATTGTGTTAACAATTACTGTTTTTGTATGTCGTTTTACTGATTTTACTGCTACCTCCTTGAGGCCGTCAAAATGTGGACTACTTGGAGGTATAAAATGCCATGTAATGTCTTTATTTGCTAAGTCCTTTGAAAAACTATTTTTGTTGCCTTTGTTGTTGATCTAATAACTGATGTAACAAGAATACATATTTTTTGTTACAAAATTTGCAATTTCCACTTTTACAGATTCGTGCAAAATGATTAGATCTCAAACAGTTATAACTAGAGCGGGCCAAGAGCGCCACGCGCCAGGTTCGCAATCAGGCTGCCGGGCGCATATATGTATGTAAACATAGGTAATTTAAATATGTAATTATTAGGACGAGGACCAAAACCACTGTCTATTACGTCGTGAAGACGCGCATATATACACCTGCAGTTTGGGTGTTCGTTGATAAATAGGGCGTTGTTCACAGTGGGCCACTACAAAAAAAAAGTTCATTCATCGACGGCTACGAACTAACAGCGCGCTTATTCATTTACGGATGACGCGCGCTATTCATCAACAAATGACGAGTCTGCAGATGTTACGTTTGCACCACTTCGTGGCATACTAGAAACAAGCGTCGGTGTGCTCGCTTTAGTGATTATGTCTAACGTAACTATTAAAAATAAACGGCCATTACCTACGAAAGTTAATAAATTTCTTAGTGAATTTGTGGATTTACACTACAATGGGAATACAATTTTCTGTAAAGTTTGTAAAAAGAAACTACTGTGCTGGAGCAAACGTGATTGTGAAAGACATATAAATAGCGCACACCACAGAAATAAAAGAAATGGTGTGTCACAACAACGTCAATTTCAATTAGAATTGCTTTTAACGTTTATGGTATGTGGTCTACCACTTCGTATACTTGATAAAAAAGCATTTCGAAAATTCTGGGGTACATACAATACCGAGTGGATACTATCATCTCGGACAGCGTTACGGAGAGATATTCCATGAATACTTGAGGACGTTTAAAATCGAATTAAAGCCGAATTAAAAGATAAACAGCTGTGGCTATGTCTTGATGAGACGACAGATTGCAAAAAAAATTCTATTTTGAATATAATAGTGCGCGTATTAGATCCTATTAAACCAAATTTTGCAATTCTATTAGCCAGCAGAAGATTAAAACAGTGTACTAGTAAAGCAATTACAGCCGTAGTTCTCGAAACGTTACAAAAATTTCAAGTGTCAACCAGTCAACTGTTGTTGTTCATGAGCGATGGTGCAGCAACAATGTGTAGTGTAGGCCGTTCCCTTAAAGAAAAGTGTGAAGGACTTTCACATGTTACGTGTAAAGTCCATGCTTTACATCTTGTGGCACAAACTATTCGAGAGTGTTACCCGGAGGTGGATGCATTAATAGCAAACACAAAAAAAGTGTTTCTCAAAAGTCCAAAGAGGACTAGGGCATTCCACAGGTTATGCCCTGGTATTCGAGAACCACCACAGCCCATTCTTACGCGTTGGGGAACGTGGTTAAAAGCCGCTTTTTATTATAATGAACATTTTCAAGAAGTCAAATCCGTTATTTTGCAATTCGTCCCTGCCGAAGCTAGAGCTATTAGGATGAGCCAGAAGGGATTTCTCGATATTTCTGTTGAAACACATCTAAAGAATATTAGCAACAATTACAAAGGGTTAGTAGACGCGATAGAAAATTTGCAAAATTCTGGATTGTCGTTGGTAGAATCAGTGCAAGTCGTGGACGAAGTTAGTACATTGTTACACAGTATAAACGATGCAACAAGTGGACGAGTTTTAGCTAAGTTCGATAGTGTTTTAAAAAAGAATCCGGACTACACGAGATTAAGACAAATGTGCGATGGGGCATCTGCAGATTCCTTGACTAAGTCTAAAGATTATTTTAATTACGCCTGTCTTACTTCGGTAGACGTGGAACGGTCGTTTTCGAAATATAAGAACATTTTTTCGTCTCGGCGAACATCCTTTACCAAGGCAAATGTGGAAACTTATCTGATGGTGCAACTTTTTAAACAAGCCTATCCGCATTATTAAGAAGGATAGAATTTATTTATTATATCTTTATTTACAGTTACATTATTAAGTACAACAGAATAAAAAAAGCGTTCAGTTTCTCAGTTATTTCCTTATTACATCCAATTTACAACGCATACCGTTTTCAATCAAATAAAAAATCATAATGAAAATAAAAACACCTCAGCGTGTACATATATATATATATATATATATATATATATATATATATATATATATATATATAAATTAATGTGTCCCATTCTTTGTCTGTATTGTAATCCAATTTTGTTGCTAAAATATTCCCATAAGTTAGCAGGTTGTTTTAACATCTCCAGAGCGCGTAAATGTTTTTGGTAAGAATCGCATAAATTTCTGAGACCTATGTGTGACTCTTTTGTAACCACTGCGTTATTGAATATTGCTTTGATATGTGTCGAAATCATTAGTTTTTTGTTATCATATTTCTTTTTCAATAAATTCCATGCTATATCATATGTATCATTTGAAATTTCTAGGCTTAATGACTCGCCTTGTAATGAAGCTTGCAAAATATTGACATTTTCCCACCTTGCTTAATTTTGTATTTTGATTGATTATTGCTTCAAATGTGTCATAAAATAATAGCCAATTTTCATATGAACCATCAAATGTGGGCAAATTCAATGTCGGTAATTTAATGTAGTCATCACGTGTTTAATTGACGAGCTTGTATCTACTGTATTATGAATTGTCTGATTACCTTGATTAAGTTGTGTTTTTTCTAAGGAACTTTCTGCAAGTGCTAAATATAAAAAGTGAATAGTGAATAGCAGCTCTATCTTCGCTTTTTGTTATTAACTAAATTTATGTCTTCCACTATTTAAATGATTTTCGTTCGAAAATGTTGTTATGTGAGGCATCAAGATGTTGATGTTACCATTTAGGCAATTAAATAATCTAACAAAAAAAATAAAAAATCGGGAGTTGTCATTTAGAAAAATTGTCGATGACATCGTTACTTGAAAACCAGAACCTTAAAAGGATGCAAAAAGATTTATTTTTAAAATTTACATGTCCGAAGATTTCTTCAAAAACAAATTGTTTCAAATTTAATGAATTTATTCCATGATTTTGCCGTGCGCAGTATTCATAACCCTGAGAAATTTCTACTTCATACGCGGATGTCATAAGTAGTTAGAAAAAGTGAAATAATAAAGTTTCCAAACAGAAAGCATCATAAAGAGGCAAGTTATACTGGAAACCATACCTGACGTTGAGCGGCGCATTCATTTCAAAACGTTTCCAAGGTGTCCGTGTCAGGCTAAAACATTGGCATTATGTGGACCCATAGTATATTTTCAACTCTCGAGCTTTCATTCCTTTATCTCGCCTTTCAGCGCATTCACAAACTTTCGCGTTTTGTTCGACTTGAGCTTTAATGAACTACTATGGCGTTCGCTATCAATGCATAAAACTGAAAATTGTGTCCTGAAGGGGTTTTTTGTTCTAGAATGCGTATCTTCAATACCCTTCACTTTTCATTAGACGTTTTTAATCATTCTCGTGAAAACCGCGGGTGCAGAACCTCCTTATTCACTTAACTTCGCTAGGGAAATAATATACAGTAGTGCAGTAAATGACTTATTACCTCTATCGACTTTCAAACAAATTGCAGTTGCTTTTATGCGAGCATTTCAGTTTAATAAGAAAAATTATATTCATCTTAACTAGCGGTTATATTATGTAAAGTGTATTGCACAGTATTCCCTTTTCATTTATTAAGAAAGGCACTTATTATCTAGTATGCATTCTGTTTTGAAATACCTAATATTTCTATATACTTTTCTCTCTCAAATCAACACTTTTCTTAATTAAAAAAACTAGTAAAATCTAACATGCATCTAACATTATTGTAAGAATGAACCTACCACACCTCAAACAATACGATATTCCTTTGTAATCTTGAAATGATTTAAAGTGTTTCATTCACTTTGGTTTGGTTTATTTTTATAAATCCTACATTATGACAATAATTATAAGTTGGGTTGCAACTTTTGGGCAGCGGGCCAGGTTCACAATAAATATGTACGCACCCACAAACAGATAGCCGACTGGACGAAGCGAATATTAACATCGACCGCCGATCGGAGATGCATGATGGGTAAATATTGTATGGGAGGTACCCGTGTTTGGAGATAGATGACGCCTTGTGTCAAAATCTGCATTACCGACTGTAAGTACTACTCTTCTGTCGACGCTTGTCAAAATTTCGGAGAGATCCACCAGGTAGTGTTGTTTTGAGAACTGTTGAAAGTGGGTATGTTCATGTATTTCGGGAATAATGGAAAAAGGACAGTACCGGTCAGTGATTCGATTTCTTTGTGCAAAAATCAAAGGGAAGATGGATGCAGTTTATAAGGGCCATGCACTTTCGACGACTACCATCAGATACTAGTTTAATGAATTTAAGCGTGGCCGAATATCCGTCTTTGAAAAGGAGCGGCCATGTCGCCCCGTTGAGGTGATTACGGACGATATGTTCAATAAAATTCATGATATCGTATTAGCAAATCCCCGGGTGAAGACTAGAGAGATTACTAATACGATAAATACGTCAATTGGGCGTGTGCAAAACATCCTTCACGAAATTAAATCGCTAGTGAATCATATGAAGTTCAGTTATAGGACTTATTTTTCAAGCAAGGAAAACCGAGGAAGCACCTTCCGATATTCTCTCAACATTCTTACGCACACGTCAACTCACAACCTTAAATATCAATTACTAGAAAAGAAACTAAATGAATACGACAAAAAATTTATTAAATGCACATCACTGAATATTAAATATCACTCCGAACAATATATGGCAAAATAGAGATCCTGTGGCCAGTTGTAAATTTCATACGATTTAAAAATGTTGTCAAAATCGATAAGAAAAAAAAGTTTCTAATGTCTTATTCGCAAGAACTAACATGCAAGGCAATGATTCTGAAAAATATCCTTTGAATATGATAAAAATGTCAGAGAAGTAAGATTATTGAAATTCTATTCACAAAACCAATACAAGTTTATACTTCACCGCCCGGTGATAGTTCAACAAAGGTGGCGACAAGCAAGTTAACAAAGAAGCTTTCTCATTTACTAGAGTAAATTTACAAAAACATTTCCTCTCTTCAGGCAACTGTTAACGTAACTTCATGCTAATTAAAAGCACCACGGACATTTGTTACCTTGGTACTTGCGTTCTATGAAAGAAATAACTATCAGATACAAAGGCAGTCGATTGCTTGAAAAGATATGTCGGCTCAATAAATCACTTTACGGCTGTATAAACATTGTTATTGAGCTATTATTCCAGATTTTTCATCCTATTCTTTTTGCGTGCCCGCGGGTCTTCGAACAAAACCAAACGGCAATAATCGTTCTTAATGCAAGAGGAAACCGTTTTGCTAAAAATTCGTGAGAAACTCGTTAGGGTTTTTTTTAATTTGTACGCCGTTCTGATTCTGAACTGGTTAAATAGCAGGTGTTTGAGAAAACGGTAGTGGATTATTTCTAAAAATAATAGCAATTTAGATAATGTCAGAGATAATGCCTATAAACGTATTACCGATACCTGTTCGCTACTGGAAATGGAAAAAGATTATAGTTACATTCATTAACGATTGTATTCATAGGCGATTGATCGTCTTTCTTTAATTAATCTTTTTCACGCAGTAAATGTAAAAATAAAAGCTTGATAAAGTGATGTTTATTTTTGTTACTTCCTCATATGTGTCTGAAGCTGATTACCAACACCAGTTTAATCTTATCTTCTCAAACTGGATGTTAAATACGATGAATCAACTTATGCATTTTGGATACTATTGAATTAAATAATAATAATGCCTTTATTTCCGTTCTTTTGCAGAAATGCGTGAGGTTACATTTAAAAGAAGAAATTGTTACAATAATATTATTAATAATAAAACAAGTACGTATACGTACGCGTGTTCACGTGATGCGTGGGCGGAGATAATTTATTCCTTGAGCAACTTAGAGAAAAAGTTTTCAAATGAGGAATATTTGGAAACAAATTATGCACAACATAAAATTATGTTCAAATATAGCGAGTGCTTAATTTCCGCTATAAACGATAGTTTATAGCTAGTTTGGTCTTTTAAATGTAATACCATACATATTACATCTTTGGATGCCTTTCATCAGTACATGTCAATTTTCTTCAATATTCCCTATACCCATCCATGTTACTTTTTGAGGTAATTAACATAATTCAAGATTTTTGCTAAAAGTTTCTTTAACGCTCGATATCTTAAACGCCTTACGTGCTAAAATGGTAACTCAAATTCTATTCAATTGAGTATTTTTTCGTTATAAGGTAATTAAAAAACAGAAAATCCCCAGGACCTGACACTATTCCAAACAAACTACTGAAGTATGGAGGAGACGACTTAGTATCTGCATTACACACACTTTTCAACAAAATAATGAAAGAAGGGCGAATCTCCCAAGAATGGAAACATAGCAACACAATACCAATTTACAAAAAGGGAGAAAGGAAAACGCCCAACAATTATAGAGGCATACTATAACATTGTTGAACTCCACACTAAAATTATTCACATCTATCATCCAGAACCGTCTACAAAGAAAGCTAGTCAAAGAACAACAGGGGCTTCGTAAAAATAGAAGAGCCATCGACGCCATATTCATAATAAGACAACTTGTTGAAAAAGGGTACGCATTTAACTCACCACTGTACATATGCTTTCTTGATCTAACAAATGCCTTCGGCCGCGTACGAAAAAACAACGTTTCGAGACGACCAGAATTGACGATATAAATACCAACAACACAATGCAAATTCTAACAGGGAAAAGTGTGACAAGACCTATAAACATTAGAACTGGCATTAGACAAGGAGACTCCTTGAGTCCTCTGCTATTTAATCTGACAATGAAACAGATAATTCATAAAATAAAGATAAAAAAAGGATACCAAATAGGAGACAGAAATGTTAGTATAATATGATACGGCGCTACTGGCGAGCAGTGAAGATGACTTTTCCATCAATTTAGTATTGCCACTGAACGATTCAACATGCAAATATCACCAGCAAAAACAAAAACCATGGTAGTAACTAGAGAGCCTATCCGGTGCAAATTAGGATTAAATAAGCAGATAATAGAGCAGGTAAAATCATTCCATTATCTGTGAGTGGAAATGATCAATGCGAGAGAAATAAAATCAGAAACACAAGGACAGGCCACGAAAGCTGCTCAAATAGCTGGAGCGCTCAACTCAACAGTATGGTACAACAAATACATGAGCACAGAATCCAAGACAAGAATATATAAAGCAGCTATACGACTAGTCCTAACATACGCACATGAAACAAAACCGGAAACAGAAGCAACAAAACCGAAAATACGTGCAACAAAAATGAAGATGCTAAGGAAGATACAACACTGAGAAAAAAATAAAGAAGCGCAGACATCAGAAGAAAATGTCAACTGGAAAATATAAAAAAATGGACAAAAGCAAGAAAAAAACATTGGAATGAGCACGTCAGCCACATGAACAATAACAGAATGCCAAAAATCTAGAGAAACAATAAACCTAAGACAAAAATACCCCCAGGCAGACCCCTGGGGGCAACAGGAAATCATTCTTAGTTCAAAAAAAGAAGAAGAAGAAGAGTGTATCCAAAATGCGTCCTTCTTTACTAAATTGCTTATGAAACTATGCAGATAAGTTTTTTGTTTAGAAACAAAGATACTCATTAAAACTAATGTCTAAGTGTAATCTTTTCTGATATAGTTCCAATATATAACAAGCATATATATAATAAATAATAAATAGCAAAAGTAAGCGGACTAGTGTTAATTAAAGCTCAGCATAAAACGAATAGATTTATTTAAGGAATCGGAAGGAAGGATCGAATGTTTAACCATTAATAATTCAAATATTTGGCATAAATATGTATTTGTATGAGAAACATTTGTGATAAACTCAGTAGCACTTGTTATGGTTTGTAGTATTAAGTAGAGTTATAAACATGTCGCCCTAAAAATCTCGTATCTTGCTTTTATAGTCCGAATCTTATGCTATACCATATTAATTTGGGACAATTTGAGTGATTTAGGTAAAGCTTTCATTTTACAGAAATATGCAGCGAGGACCCTGCTGCGTCTAAATTTTGGGGCTTCGTTAAGAGATATGTTTAGAGCTAATAACTCTCTTACCTTAATAAACTATCTGTTTTGAGTGTCTTTATATACAAATATAAAGAACTTTTAAAACCAATGAAGAGAGAGTCACAATTACAAAACAAGATCTGCTGACTAAAGTACCATATTACAAAGGTAATAACCCATGATAATATAACATTTATTAATAGCACTTCTAACACTTCACTATCATACTTACCACAACACTGCAGCTGTAGTTAGTTAAGTAAGAATGATGGCGAGTCTGTCAAAGATCAAGTTGCGCAGAGCTCGAACAACTACGTGATTTAAACTTCCAAGTGAAGTAAAAAACGAAAATGGTTTCATATAGTTTAAATATCGTATACTTATGTCTTTATGCAACGATCAGCTTATGCTAAAAACGAATATTCAAATTATGTATTGTAATATGTTTCTTTTTTTTTCACTCCGCTTTCTATTTTCCTATATAGTAAATTTATTCTATCCATAAAAGAAATAAAGGTTACCATTATTATTTTGTAGATTGTACTAAAGCATATTTTAATACCAAAACAACTACCTACTATTTTAACAGATACAACAGAAATTCAAATACTCTTCTGCAAACCAATTTGCAAGGTTTTGAAAATAAAACAAAGCAAATGCAAAGCAGCGCAAATCAAAAGCCGGCTGCTGTATATAATTGAGACCACATTACAAGATATGAATACTGCTATGCGAATTACGAGTGCCCTAAGGATTAGAAACCTGGATACATAATTCTTACATTAATTGTTATGAACTTCTTTCGAACGAAGTCCTTTATTATTTCACTGGCTGGCACTCACATTACGGTACTTTATACAGTGTGTCCACGGACGGAGTTGGCAATAAGTATGATTAACCGAAAATGTTTGAGTTAACATTTAATATTTGGGAAATAAGTCGTGCTTGATCTAAAACTCCTTTTTAGTTTTCTTTTGATTCCTTAAAATCAAATTGCCCTTTACGGTTGAGCAAAAACTAATTTTGTTTCAGGTGAAGTACTTTTTCCGTTCACAGTATGCCAATGTGTTACTAAGAAAAGTTGTTCAGAATGAAAAGTTATGGCTTTATGCAAATTTTATGAATGAGCGGCCTACTTCGATAATCATGGTGGAGTTGACAATAGCAGAAATATCTTTATTATTACCGTATTACGAGGGGAACCCTGCAGATTTCCGAAAAAAGAAAAAAAAAAGATATTTTATAGAAAAAAAAACACATTATATACTTTTGCATTCAAAGAAACCAGTTGTCGAAACATTTATTCCACTCTGAAGTGGGTACCTCAGAAACGTGCCTTTTAAATGCTTCAATAGCCTCTTCTGGTGTTGAAAAACGCTTACCACGCACTTTGTTTTTGACAAAAAGAAACACGAAAAAGTCATTTGGCTATAAGTGAGGCGAACACTGATAATAAGTTATTAATTCAATGTTACTCTCTTTTGGATAATCGACTGTTCGATGTGCTGTATGAGAGCTGGCGTTGTCTTGGTGAAGGACGATGCGCCGATGTCTGTTGTTTTTTTCTGATTTCAGCGAAGACTTCAGGCAAACGAATTGTTATATACCAATCAGCGTTTACTGTTTTTCGATCCTCAAGAGCAACGGTAGCAACTGGCCCAGTTTTATGGAAGTAAAAGCAATCATTTTTTTTGAAGTGCCTCGTGAACGAACACCTTTTGTTGGTTTTGGTTCACTTTGGAACACCCAACCAGTCGATTGTTGTTTTGTTTCTGGTTCGTACGAATATATTCAAATTCCGTCACCTGTTACGACACTGTATACGTTTGCAGATGCACAACGATTGAATTTTTTAAGCATTTTTTTGCACCAATAAGCCATTTTTTTACCTTCAGTCAAATTGTGTGGAATCCAACGACTGCAAAGTTTCTTCACTACTAGATGCTCGTGTAGCCTCCTTTCAACGCTT
Source organism: Dynastes maya (assembly GCA_029619315.2). NCBI lineage: Eukaryota > Metazoa > Arthropoda > Insecta > Coleoptera > Scarabaeidae > Dynastes > Dynastes maya. Next base: position 58,246,361 of record JAROYE020000002.1, read on the forward strand.
TTCAAATTGTTGGAGGCAATAATTTTGAACCGTTTGAGGGACAGGGTGTTTGATATTAACCCGTTACCAGAGGAGCAGTTTGGATTTCGGGCCAGGCTCTGGGCCAATTTCCAGCTGTTTCGCTTGTCCGAATGCATCCGAGATGCCTTTGAGCGTAAAGAAACGGTCGGGGTGGTGTTCCTGGACATTTGAAGAGCTTTTGATACAGTCTAGCACCACGGCTTGCTGCGAAAACTCAGTAACACGGGCATCGGCGGGATCTTGTGTCGCTCGTAAGATCTTATTTGGCAGGAAGAACCTTTTTGGTTCGGTACGATCAAACGTTATCGGCGAGAAGACCGATATTAGCCGGGGTACCGCAAGGCTAAGTACTGGCCTCTGAGCTGTTTATCCTGTACACGAGCGACATTCCTCGTATACCGCACGTACACCTGTCGATTTACGCCGACGATACGGCGGTTTACACGCCTTCCAGAAGCGAGGGCCTGGTAGTCAAGCGACTGCAAAGGGCAAGAGACGATATTGTGGATTGGCTGGCCAAGTGGGGAGTGAGAGTGAATGGCGAGAAGTGCGTCATCGTACGATTCACCAGAAAACGGAGATCTGCTCCTCCAAGGGTTGAGGTCGAGGGAGTCGAAATCCCGTGGAGTACTACGGCAAAATATCTTGGTGTGATCCTCGACGAAAGGCTAACCTGGAAATGGCATATGGATCATATTAGGAAGAAATTTTTCAACGCTAGGAATATCCTCATTGCGTTATTCCATAGAAGGTCGGCACTCGATTTAAAAACAAAGGTGTTAGTCTATAAAACGTGCCTGCGACCAATAATCACGTACGGAGCGCTGGACTGGGTGACGGCTGCTGTCAACAACTTGCGCAAGATCGAGGTCCTTCAGAATAAGACGTTGAGGATAATCTCTGGTGCCCCTTGGTTTGTAAGGAACAAACAATAGCATCCATAAGCTGGCACGCGATACTCATGAAAGAGTACAAACCTCCTCAAATACGCGCTTGGCGATGATAGCAGTCGAGCCCCAGGACCGTCCCCCTCCCCGAGGAAAGGTGACCAGAGTGGCCGATAGAATTTTTCCCGTATGATCGATCCACCCATGAAAACCACATCATTTTGATCTCCTTTTGAAGAAACACAACAAACCCTCAAACAAAATGAACCTACCCTGTATAATTGTGTTAAGAGAGCCCAAAGGCCAAAAGCCTGGCCAATGTCCAAGGATGCCTCTATCTCTCGATATGTCACATGTCGTTCCACTTCAATCATTTCTCGCACAACATCAATGTTTGCCGGAACAACAGCAGTTGATGGACGACCTTCATGAAATTCGTCACTGAGACTAGTACGTCCACGCTTAAATTCTGCAAACCGGTCATAAACTGTGGTTTTGGATGGTGCTTCATCACCAAAAGCAGAATGAAGTCGATCGATGCATTGTTGTTGAGTTAGGCTACATTTACAATCGTAAAAAGTCATCGCACGAAGATCTTCATGAGAAATTTCCATTTTTTCACTAAATCGATTAAGACGCAAAAAATTGATAAACGCTATTAAAGCGAAACTACTCAGCCGATTGTTTTTCTGTCAATGGTGTTTATCATACTAAATGTCAAATTTTAAGAAAATCATATTGAAACATACGGCAAATGCCATCTAGTGGTAATTTCCGGAAATTTTTTATGTTCCTCTCGTACATCAATTATAAGACACATGCTTTTTCGTATTTTGGTGTATCTGTATTCATGGTACGTCTTATATTCGATGGCGTCTTACCAGTAAATGGTATACTCAGAGAAGGTGCGAATATGCAATATACCTTTCATTTTTGCAATAAAGTTTACTTCTTATTTTTATAATAAAGTTTATTTTTTATTTTTATAATAAAGTATTAATATATTCACTATTTTATTTTTCTTTATTTCTAGCTTAGAAAAATAAGGGCGCGTCTTATAATCTGTGGTGTCTTATAATCGATGTAATACGGTAATTTGACGACATACGATTACTATATAAATATCTTATATCAAATAACAGGTTAATATAAAATTAAGAAAATATGAAAATTACTTCAAGAGGGAAATACTATTACGTATTATTTTACATAAGCCCGAATGTAAATTTTCAAATCAAAATTCCAATGTTTATATTTATTCTACGTAGCTACATCTCATCCCAACACATTTTGCCGCTCTCCTAATAAATTCACTGTAGACTTTACAAATGATTTGTGGCTCATGCAGTTCATTTATGGCTTATTGTATACGCACTTTTAATACTTCTGTACCATGCGGGAGATCATTCGAATAAACCCTTTGTTTTAAGTCACCTCAAAAGAAAGGTCGATTAGTGTAACGTAATTCAAGTGAATTTTTTAAAATCAAGAGCAAGCTTAAAATAAGTTTCAAACAAAGCAGGACTTATTTCCCAAATATAAATTTCCAGCTTGAAAATAATACCTAATGCCAACTACGTCGGTGGACACGCTGTATAGTGGTACGTATGGTCTTAGCCGTTCTATTAGAACAGAAATTTTTATTACTATTATTTTTCTAAACATCTTAGATTTTTTGTTCTTCCATACACCAAAGCCGCTAAATAATACTCATTTAGCATAACTTCAAGGATTTATAGTCTGTAACGTTGGTCTTGAATATAAAACCTGATGAGAAGGCTTGCTCCTGACTGTCAGAACATTGAAAGTGTACATTCGAGACCGAGCAGGGACAGCAGCAACTTTTCCGTCGGACTTTATACCACCTCGAGTGGCATCTTTTAGAAGAAAGTTAACGTACTGCATCCTTCTTCATCCGCAACGTAATAATAACAAACCCATGAAATACTTTACACGCACTATTTACACTTTAAAGGTTCCTTGGACCGTTTACCACATAAAACTACTACCAAATAAAACAAGACATCGACAAGTTATATTATATATTTTAATTTTTTTCTATGTACCAGTAAGCAATACGATGCATCCAATAAGCGCCAATAAATCTATATGCTAGATACTGAGAGATTTTTAACAATCATTAGGAATTAAACATAAAAGTACTATAAGTTAACGAACTTAGTGACTGGAAGCTTTAAAGTGACCTTAAGGTGTTACTTTTATATTTACAACCACACAGCAATTTTTCTCCCACTCTAATTTAATACTACAAACGTCTTATTATTTCTTTGGAATAACATAAATACCTTAAAATAATAGGCAGTAAACATAAAGGGAACGGAAAAAACATTCTTGTCTTACAAATAGCCTATGCATATTACAGAAAAAAGAAATTAGTACTGGACATGTAATATGAGAAGTGAAAGAATTTTCCGACGGAAGTGTTTAGAGCATCTGCAATATATTCTTTATTTATTAAGGAGTATACTGAAATCGACATATAAAAAACTTCATCACATTTTCGCATTTAAAAAGCATTAAACGTATTTAATGTGGAAAAGAAGTGGTCCTAGACTTATACACTTTATATTTTACCTTACAAAAATGATAACAAAACAGGATAAAAAGAGATGTAGACATAATTGAGGATAATAACGCTTGCCATCAGTACTCCTGGGAGAGAATCCCCTACTTACAAAGGATTAAGACCAGTACAAGTGAGCTCTCGTAAAGAGTCTTAGGATGAACACATTCGAGACCGGAAAGCGCTAAAGTATAGATTGGCTAACTTTGTAATGTCTTATCTTATTCAGACAGATCATAAAACTCCGCTAATGGACGACATTTTCTCGGATCTTTCCCGGCCGTTAGGGACGCACCTAGGTTTACCAAGCAGCGAAATTATGTTAGAGGAGAAAGATGGCTTAAAACGACGCTACCCCGCAGCCCAGGTAAATAATAAAACTTTGGTTTTTATGAATCATCCCACTTTGTGCATTTAGATGCAGCACTTATAGGAAATTGAGTTTTCGGATATAGTATATAGGGAATTGGTATTGAACGCGAAAGGTTCTTTATGGAAACGTCGTTTAACTAATATTGAAACTCAACTGTTTCAATTAAATTACGAATTTCTTGGCTATCAATCCAATAATATGTTATATAAGGATTCTTCAGTAGAAACAAGGCTAGACATCAGTAAAAATCTTCATTTGCAGTTATTACATAACAACAAGGCATAGGCGATGATGCATTTGGTGTTATTACAACTAATTACATCAAGAACAAAAGAGTGTCGATCCCAACAGTAGCGACACTACCACCTTTGGCGCCCCCTGTGCAAATATCTAGCACTGCACCTCCACCCCCTACAGCTACAGTATCATAACAAAATAAAGGCTTAAAACTTTCTTAGGCAATTTTAATTCCCAATATACATATACAAGGTGTCCCGTATCGTTATGTTCAAGTTTTGGGAACGTAAAGTAGGCTTAATTCTTACTTACTTAATCCGTATGCCTCTCTACTTCTTTAGAGACGTAAGACGTGTGGAGTTGAGCTTCCTAAATCAGTCTTTTCCATATTTCCTTCCATGATTGTCTGTTCTGTCTCCCATGGTACTCCTGTTTTGGTGATCACACTTCTTACATCTACTTCTTACATGCTTACCCTGGCTTCAAACATTTGTTTAACCATCCTTTGCTCAAGCATCCTTTCTACGTGTCCATGTCATCTCAGTTGTGCTTCCTCAATTTTTTCTACTATGGGCCTTAGATTCAAATTTTCTCAGAGCGTTACGTTTCTAATCTTGTCCATTCTTGTTTTACCTTCTATTTTTCTAATAAGCCTCATTTCTGTAACTGTTATCTTTCTTTTCTGTCTCTCGGTCATTGTCCATGTTTCTTCCAAATAAAAATATTGGCGTTGCTACCTTCTCAAATATCTGAGTTCTTATATTTTTTTGGAATCTCTTTATTCCACTGGAAAGTATTTTTAATGCTGTTAAACAGTCTTCCTCCTACCATCTTTCTCCCCTTTTTCTCTTTTTCCAACCTTCCGTCTTCCGACAATATTGATCCGGAACATTAAAATTTTTGTACCTGTTCTAGTTTTTCTTTTTCTATTTTCATTGCATGTTGTTTTTGGTTCCTTCCTATTATCATAGTTTTCGTCTTTTCATGCTGATTGTCATGTTTATTTTCTCTAATCTTCATTATCTTCCAAAAGCCTATCTCTTACCCCTTCTTTCTTTGCCTCTCTAGTCGCTTCGTCTAGAATCAATAAGAAAAGCAAAGGGCTCAGAATGCATCCCTGTCTTAGACCCGTGGTTGTTTCAAACATATTAGAGCTGTCTTGTCTTGTTCTCACATAATTTCTTGATTCTTTGTATAAACTTTGTGTACCTCTTGTTAATACTTCTGGTATTTCCCTTTTTCTCAGTGTCTCCCATATGTGTTCTCTTTTCACCCTGTCAAAAGCTTTCTGTAGGTACATAAAGCACAAGTGAGCTTCCTTATCTTCTCTTATTACTTTCTCTCCCAGCTATCTCATCATAAATATCGCATCGTTTACTCCTTTACCTGGTCAGAATCCGAACCGCGTTTCTTCTAAAGTACCATCAAGTTTTCCTCTTAGTCATTTTTCTAAGACTCTAGTATATATTTTTGATGCTGTGCTGGTTAATGCTATGCTTCTGTGAGTGTAGTTCTGATAGTCTTTGGTGTCCCCTTTCTTATATATTGGCGTTATAATTCCTGTCGTCGAATCCCTAGGTGCATTATTCTCCATTACTATGTTCATTATATCTTTAGCTCTTCTATGTCTGTCTCTGGTAGGTAGTGCTTCCATCATGTCAGCTGTAATCTTATCATGTCCAGGTGCCTTTCCTAGTTTTAATTTCCTGATTGCCTCTTTTAATTCTTCTGTTTTTATTTCCTCTGTATCCGTTAATTTTGTTTTTGGTTCCGATATTATATGTCTAGGTTGGTTTTGGGTTGTTATGTCAGTCCCGCATAATAGCTCTTTGTGGTGTTCTCTCCATCCATTTCCTTCCTTATCCTTTATATTTGTTATTGTTTCTACCTTTCCCTGTCTCATGTTCTTAATTACACTGAGACTTAATTCTAAGAAGAAAAAACGCAAAAGTTCGATTGCTATTTGCTTCAAAGCTATAGGTCTTTTCAATTTTTTAAGCGAAAATAAATTTGCGTAATTAAAATATTTTTTGAAACAACTTAACGGTTCTGTTGCCGCACCTTCACAAATGTGTCTTTATGTGCCAAAATCAGAATCTTTCTCTAAAACACTTTCATATTTTTCAAGAACACAAACATCTTTTGCGTCTTCTATCGCGTATAGCTGTGCGTGAACATGTTGCACTATTTGCACAGATTCCACTAACGACACCGAAGGATCTTGTAACTTTTCTATTGCCTTCGCTAGCCCGAAATAATTGTTGTGAATAATTTTTAAATCCGTTTTAGCCCGAATATCTTGAAATTTCGACTGGCTTTTCTTGATAGCAGCAGCTTCCTTTGGATCGAATTGTAAAACCACGTTCTTACTTAAGTAAGAATACACGCTCCAATAATTCTTCCCTAGTACACTGAGAGAAAGGAGTTGGTTCATCCCACAAACCACGAAGCGTTGCACATTTATGTGTTCATTCAACTAAAAATATGTTCATTCAACCCTTTAGCGAATCTCTCCAATTCACCTTGCAGCTTAACAGAACACACTAACTTTGGTTCAACTGTTTTCGTTAAATCAAATCAGTATTTGTGTTAGTTGTGCCCCAAAACATATTACTTTTAGATCAACCACAAAATTCGTTTCACAGAACAGACGCAAATAGAGTTCCGTGAAGACATCTTTCTTTATTTAATACAACACACTTTCAGATTTGCATAATCAATGCTTTGTTCGAGGACTGGGGACTGTATAGCTTGATACTATAATTTTTTTGGTTTCTACCAATATTCTAATGTAGGTTGATTGAACATTTATTTTAAAGTTGATCCAATTTAAAAGGTTCAACCAATCACATGCTGTAGTTGTAAATCATATGGAGCGTTGAGTACATTTAACAAACAAAGTTAGCTGAGTCAACCAATCTTTGGTTGGCTCCAATTTCTTCTCTCAGTGTACTTGAAACTTGCGCGTATACTAAATCTTTCATATACCCCCACAAATAGAAATCTAGAGATATAAGGTCCGGTGATCTAGGTGGCCATGCAACAGGATCACCTCGACGAATCTATCTTGGATAATTGGTGTTAATGGAATTCCGAGCGGCAGTTCCAAAGTGTGCTGGTGCACCGTCCATTTGAAACCATATGTCTCGCCTTATAATCAATGGAGCTTCCTCTAAAATTGATGGCAGTTCCTCAACAAGAAACTGAAGGTAATTGTCTGCATTTAATCTCATAAGAAGAACGAACGGACCAATTATTAAATCATCGATTAGGCCACCCCAAACGTTGATAGAAAATTAATGTTGAAATCGAGATGTGCGTATTGCCTTCGGATTTTCTAACCACCACCTCGAGGTTTCTCATATTTGTGACGCCAGTTCTTGTGAACGTAGTTTCATCTGTCCAGAAAACTATTCTGCAGAAATTAAAATTAAAACGTGACTGCCTTAAGATTCAATTAGGATAAACTAGACGAGGATGGTAGTCTGCCTCAAGCAAATCTTACACCTGCCGTAAACAAAATGCATGTCCGCATACTCTTTGGAAGAAGATCGAAAAGGCATTTTTAATAAACAAAACGATTACTTTTAATAACACATCAACTTCTTATTACTACAAAATTAAATAAATTTATCTGTTTAAAAAGGCCAGTACAAGTGACAAGACAACACAAAAGACATTTGCATATTAACAATAGTATTTTATTAATGTTACCATAACTATAACTTTGAAACAAATAACGATTGACCTACAACTTTGGCGTTTTTGTTCTTAGAATTAAATCTACTTTACTCTCCCAAAATTTAAACATAACGATACGGGACACCTTGTGTAATAAATATGTTATATACATATGTCTATTTATAGTGCATATAATATCTAAACTAGAATAACATAATTTTGTGACATTATTAAAAAAGTATAATAAATAAAATAAAAATAAATGTAAACATTAGCCACTGAGAAATTGATTAATAATTTCTCCAATGTTTATTTGATAGCAAATATGATCCTCAACCGCAATTACTAATAGCTATTCCTGGGATAACTTTGACCGAGGATATGTTTGCATAAGCTTTGCGCTTGCAAAATGTAACTCTTTGTAATAATAGCACTCTTAGTGCTGCACATATATTTACATATAATGTTTTCTAAATTATTTCAATAAATATAATTTATTGAGTTAAAAGAATTTTCAAAATTATTTAATTCTGATCGAAGCATATCTTTAAAGGAAATTAATTTCTCTTCGGTATCTTTTAAATAAATCTCTAAATTATAACATTTTCCTGAAGTGTTTCATCATTTAAATCTAGTAATTCCATTAAATTATGCAGAAATTCGAAATAATTATTGTGTGTTACCAGCTGTTCATACTTTTCTAAGACATAAATTGTTGTATCTAAAAATAGGACGTAAAAATTAATCTAAAATAAATCTCTTGAATTTAGTGAGGTTTCGTCTTTATGTTTATAATCGAATTGTCGTCCTTGTTGCCTTTTTCGCACAGTCAATTCGTTTAACGACACAAATTCGGTATATAGTTCTAATTATCTGCTAATTCTGTATAAATTTATAATAATTTTATAAAACATTCATCTGAACGGTAGCTTTTAGCGCACGTAATTACGTTATTAGAAGCTATTACAGCAATTGCAATATCTGTATTTATATTTTGGAGCATTTTGCTAGCAATATTTACTGGATTAAGAAAATCATACGAAAGTACTAAACAACACAAATATCTCTAAAGATCGGGAAACACAACACAATACCAAAAACCAAACGGTACAGAAAACCTTCAACCCCATCTTGCAAAACGCTAAAAACTACGGAGAACCATCCGTATTTATACAATTGGAAACCCTAGACGAGGGGTTGAGGGAAGATCAATCAAAGGTGCGCGTGTGCGCAAAATTCTAGGAACCTAAACGATCAAAGCAATACTTTAGACAAAAAAAAGAAGCCAAAAACGTTTTAAAACGAACCGAGACACGTCAAGAAAAAAAAAGTACATTTTTCATATACACACATACACTGTGCGCGGCAAAATTTTGGAAGAAATTCACGAATTTTCAAGCAATTTATTTCTCGAAGAAATGCTGGGACAGGTCAATTTTGTTTTTTTTTAATAAACATTTCTGCATCAATTTTACTTTTAATGTAAAAACTTATCTTTACTTTTGCTAGGCTTTCGAATATTTGATTTAAAAGAAACAATCATTTCATTTCTTGAATAACAGCAATCATTTCTTTTTGTTACTAATAATATTTGTTTTCCACCTTTTACATGACTTTTATTCAAAAATGTTGTTATGTGAAGTACTAAAATGTTAATGGTACCATTTCAACAATTAAATGATGTACCGAAATAAAAAAAAAATCGGGAGTTGTCATTTAAAAAATTGTCGATGACGTCATTACTTGAAAGAGTACAAATAAAAAGAAGTAGGGGAAACTTAAAATTCATGCAAAAATGTTTATTTTTAAGTGTATATACATACATAAGTATAGTGATTTGCTGTTAATGAGAGCCTTTCTGCGGTGCCCTTGACATAATGCGCCCCCCTGCCATGCTTACTTCGCTTACCGCCTATCGCCACCGCAGGATCTCAACCATCAGAAAGAAATGCAGTGGAGATTATATTTTTTGATTATCAAAATCTGAAAAATCTGAAAATCTGGTGTCAACACCAATACTGAACGGTACGCAAATACCTTAAACTGTTTATATACCAGCATCAAAATAACCATCTAAGGCACCTCACATAAGCTTGCCATTTGCTACATAACCCCAATACCATAAAGAGATCCTTTACTATTGGTGCCTTTCTATACTCTAAAAATTTTAGTTAGAGGACGTAGTTGAATATTGACACCATACTCAATCAGTTTTATTGGAGCTATTTGCCCAAGTACTAAGGTCACCATTATTGTAACATACAGTATGCATTATAGTTAACATGCAATGTAATAAAGCAAATTGCGAATCTAGAATACCCTAGTAATGCATATTCATGAAGCAAAACTATCAATAACCTATACATATCTTTAAAGTGAAAGGACAACCATTAATTGGGTATTTGTTCAAACCACATTTCTCGTAAAGAGATTTAGGGAATAAATTTCCAAGTGGTTAGTGAAATAATTGAATAATAAGGATAAATTTTGTTGTTTTTAATGGGGACAGCGAAGAAACATACCAGCGCAGACAATTTTAAATTCCCATATAGCAATTTAATGAAAGTTGTGGGTTACGAGCACATCGTGTACCCCAGGCATTTCGAACAGCACCTAACTGACATCTTTAGATTGTTTAGTAATTGGCCAGTTAAAGATAGGTTTTGTTAGAAATGAAAAGGATAATTGATACCTTCACGGAAAACGAATGCAAATAATACTAAATAAAAAATAGTGCCATTTAATAAGTGCTGTGCTATATTTGAAAGTTAAGAAATATACGTTCAAAAGTAAAATTTGAATGTTACCCTTTGTAGTTAGCAGCCTAGCTTTTTATATATGTGAACCTAATGTGGTAAATGTTTTAAAGTAGGGCCAAATTTGAAGCGTCTTAAAAATCTAGATTTCTTAAGATTTTAATTTTTATATGTTTAATATACAAAGAAATTCAAGCTTTCAATGTGGGAAAAAGTCAGGTTAGTAAACAGGATAATTTTCATCTTGCATATTCATTACACTGCTTCTATACAAACTACACTCTTAATACACATACACGCAGAGAAAGGGTTTTCCATCAAAAAAAATAGATTTTCTTGAAAAAATCAGTCTCTATTCAGGAAAATATTTTTATTTAAAAGACTATAAAAATGTAAACATAAGAAAATATTTTTCTTAAAATTTTATTTGGACTAAATAAATATTTTCTCAGAGTTAGAAAATCAAGGAAAATCCAAGACAGAAAAAAAATTTTTTTTCCAAGTAAATCAATTAGTTTTAAGTTTAAAAAAAAATTCTATTAAAGGTAGGAAGGAATGAAAAATGTGGTCCATATCCCACAAAGTTCTATTTAGAAAAATTAGGCGACCAGTTTCGTGTTCAAAAAAAAAAAAAATCAGGCCAGTGTACAAGGATATCCAATAAAAGAGAAATTACAATATGAAAAACAAAACCTAAAGTTAATAATTAAAATTAGGAACAAGTGAATGAGCCAATGAAAAAATTTTTGTCTATAGGTTACAGGGATAATTAAATTATTTCCTTAATAAAAATAATTAAATAGGAATTATTTTTATGTAATTTAATAATTAAAAGAGTTAATATTTAAGTTTATTTATTGCTTTTTATTATTATTTATTATATATTTTAAAAGACTATAGTTAAATTAGTACACGTAGTAAATAGTAATAAAAAAAATATTATCTTACATTAACCGGTTATCTTTTGAAAATGTTTTTAAAAAACGTTTTACGTTTAAAAGGTGTATTATCGTAAAAGGGTAAGTATGGTTTTCTGTATTCTGGTTTCGTTCCTACTATTAGGGACGGCATAACTATATTTGCTGGCACTTTGGTGGCGCCAGGATATATTTAGTTGTTGGGTTTGAAGTTAGTGGCATAACCGGAGAGAGTAAGAAGAATGTGGCCAGGAGCAAGAAGCGTTAATTTTTTTTCACTTCTCAGATTGTTTTTGCCGGTAGCGATTCAACCAATACCAGGAGCTATTTATTAGCATTATCTTGGTTATGTTTATGGGCAACTTTTTCCGTGTAAAACTTTACTTAAGTTCAATTTTGCTTTAAATTTTTTCTGTAGATAACCTCTACTTTAGCCTTTTTAAAATCACAAGCATTGTGAACAATTTTACTGCATAATGTATACGGATATGGTCGTACTTTTTTAAAAACGGTAAGCGCAATTAATAATGTGCATATAAATAATATCCATTTCAAGAATTCTAAGTAAAAAATACTTTATTTTAAGAAAATAAAATTATTGATTTATGGAATTAGGAAAACTACTTACTATCCTTAACCCTAGGATGCAGATTAACATTTCTGGGTCTCTCAGGCCCGGTTGTTTTTTTACTCTGTTAAAAAATATCAGAATATAAAAATATATTAAATCATTTATTGTGCGTGTAAAAATTTTAAATAATTAAACAAAACCTTCTAACTAGAGATTAAAAACTCTTAAAAATGAAAAATACACCTTCAAAAAGTAGCAATTTTTACAAATTCTTACATTATGTTCGTTGCATACATTATTGCGACACTTTTCACAAACTAGTTTGTTTTTTCTGTCTAAACTAGAAGAACACATCATGCATCTCTTCCTTTTATTTGTAACGGCAACTCCCAGTTTTTTCGATGTTAATAAATTTGTTCACACAATTTTTTGAATTCTTGGTTTTTTTCGGATTTTATGACCTCCTTATCATATGCGGTATTACCAATTGCCTCAGCTAATTCCTTCAAAAATAGTTCGTCTAGCGTGTGTTTCTTTCCCTATGATAATCGGGTTTTTCAACGTGGAAAATATAAAAAAATATATAAATAAATAAAAAGTGCTGCAATACGATCATATTAGAAAAAAGCGCCATAGGCCAACCCCTTCATTTGCCTTTTACATGTATAGTTGGACTGTTTTTGATCCATTACGTTTACTCCCCCTTTGGTCTCATTATAAAATGTATTAATTTCCGGTTTCTGCCTTAACATTTTCACTTATCGACAGGGTCATTGTGCATGGTGCTGAGCAAAATGACGGGACTTGTTTTTCTTAGGAATGTAGCCAACCATGGGCCATTTTGTCATAAAAGCCAAATGTAGAAGAGTAGACCGGTTTGTTCTTTGCATCTTTATTTTTTTTGGAAATTTCTGTCTTATTTTTTCTTGGGTGTTCCAACCAACTGTTAGGTTCTTTTCTAATAAAACATTTAGCCAATGGAAGCTTTTTAAAGAAGTTATCCATTGTAACATTTAGTCAGAAGAAGTGGATGCTGCGTACTAAAGTTTGCACTACTTTAGAAGCAAGATTTGTATGGATAGGTCGATTGGGTCGTTGCCCGGTATATACCATTCCATAAAATTTCAACCCTGATTCTGACTCACACATCCAAAAAAATCTTGATACCGAAATTTTAACGGTTTATTTGGGCATATACTGAATAAATGAACATTCCCTCTACACGAGAGAAATTTGCTCGTCAATGGTAACAAAATTCGTTTGGCACCAAAGATGCCCTGCATTGTTGTAAAATAATTTCCCAAATATATACGATACGGTCCCGTAGGCGAAAATCCACGAGTTCTTTTGTCATCAAAACGCAGGTACCATCTAATATCTTCGAACCGATTAATTTCCCATAGTAGCTTGATAAATAGGATTACATTTATCAGAAGAAAAAACAGTTCTCTTATCGGCACGTCCCAGTTCTTTCCACAACCAGCTTGTATCAGCAAACCTAAGAAAGTATTCAGCTCCATCCATCAATATCTACCCATCCTTTGTCATTTACTGTAGTTACTCTTCGAGCTTCAAGATTTGTGCACTTGACGACTTCTTCCAAAATCGTTCTTGTAATAAAACATTTGAAAGCATTTTCAGGTGTATCCACAAGACACGCCCTTTTGTTTTACACCTAGTTTCTAAACGCAGTAACGTTACGTTTTGCAGTTTTCGTTTAAAACTGACGGAACTTTAAATTTCCACTGGATGCCGGATGGAGAAGCGAAAACAGTTGAGGTTACCACTATCGGCCTTCGCTGTAGCCTACATCTTCTTCAGACTCAGAATTTGAAGAGTCTGAATTGACTTCAAATGAATCTTGACCAGGTTCATCAATTTTAGACGTTTCACTCTCTTCCGATAAAACTTCATCACATTTCTCTGCCCACCGCATTAGAGTTTTCTCGTAATTGGGATCTCCATACCTCACAGTTGCACGGTTGCCGGTCGATTTTCTTTAAAATTGAAGCCGCCATAACGAACATTAACAAACAAACACCTCAAGCAAATTTTAGCAACGGAGTCCTTTTTATGCGCGTTTCTGCGTGTTGAAACCTGCATACGCCGTTGAAACTTGCAAACTCCGTTGAGCGCAGAAGCAGGCTTGTTCCTACATGTTACAACATGTTGCAGCCGATTGTTAACAGATTGTATCCCAAATAATATTGCAATATGCAGTACATTGACGCCAAAAGCAAAAAAACTATTTAAACAAAAAGACAGTTTTGGATGTAAATATAAACGATTATCAATCAAAAAAAAAACCGCGCCTTCAAGGCCCGAGAAATGTAAATACGCGGTAGAATTCAAATATCTAAAATAGATTTTCTTATAAATTTAAAAGATCAAACGCCAATTAGAAAAAAGCAACAGGAAAATCCAGTTGAGGCATACACAAGGCCCAGAAAAAAAAAAAATTAAGATAAAAAAGTTATGAAGCTTAGAATACCACGCTGGGCTTCGGAAGTCCAGTGTTTTTGTTATCCTAGGGTTAAGGAAAATATTGTTTTGTGTTTTTAGTGGTCATTTATTTATACTAAGAACCGCATTCATCAAATTTTTTTCAAGGTTTTTTGAATCAAGTTAACAATTGCTTTGAACAAAGGAAATTTCAATTATTACATTACAAGTATATACTTTCCCCTTTTAAGCAGAGAAAGAAACGCTAAGAAGATATTTCTGTTGATTTAAAACGGTTATTGTATTGCGGATAATTTATGCCCCGTAATTGTCTTAAATCAAGACGGACAGCTTTGCTAAAAAGTAAACGTTTCTCTGCGTGTAATATAACTACTTCCTGTGTGCCACTGTTGTGATGATTCTATACGGGGGAAATATCATTGCATAAAATATAATTCAATCATACTTAATTTACTATTCTTAATAAATGCTTTCAACGAATGTCTGTAAATAAAACAAGGGATTACAAGTAGATTCGAATAAAAACCCGAACTTTTTACTGTAAACACAAGTACTACAAAAGCCAAGTGGGAATTTCCTTATCCTCACGAAGAGTAATACTTACATTTACACAAACCTACGATAAATTATTGTTGTAGCGCGTTATTAGGAAGTAGCCCCAGTTGCAATCTATGCAATTATATGATTAAAAATTGACGTTACATAATATAAGCGTAAATAAATCATCGTCGGTCCAGTAATTAAAAACAACGGGTGTAATTAAAAAGTTGTGTTCCTTATTAAAAAAATACTTTGTTAATTAAATCTGGTGCGATTTATTTTATACATTCATGCCTATGCTAATTGTAGTTTCCCATTGTTTAGGTATAAGAATGTTCCGCTCTTGATATTTGTGCATGTAATTTAGACCATTGATTCCTATAGTTAATGTAGTAGTCGTGCAGATTATCTCAATTATAATCTTTAAATGCAACTATATGAGAAAAAATGTTAAATCCCAATGCAAGTTTGATAATGAAAGCCATAAATTTACCTTTGTGTACGTTCTTAAAAAACGCACCGCTTAAAATATATATACAACATATTTAACACTAGAAACAGCCAATTTGCCGGCATTACGAGGTAAATTCAAATACAGCGGCCATAAAACCTGGCCGTTCTAGTGCCAATTTAATAATTGCAAATTTTATGGTTTCTGCACTAATCAAGACAAAATCTAGCAAAACGTATGTTCTAATTACTTAAAAAACTCACTTATTAAAAGTATCTTTTTTCTGTTGTTTTTTTTTTTTTTTTTTTTTTTTTGTTTTTTCTTTTGTTTTATGGCTTCTTTTTTTTTATTTTTGTAATCTTTTTTATTGTTTTATTTCTTTGTTTTTTTTTTGTGTTTTCTTTTTTTTTTTGCGTTTCTGATTTGTTTTTTTTTATTTATTATCCATTGCAAGAGATTATCTTTTCTTAGATCTCCTGTAGACAAGAATATAATAAGCATGCAAAGAATAGGTACAATAATACTATAAGTAATCAATTTATTTTACAAAGATACAAATTCCAAAAAGTGTTTATTTATACAATCTAAGATATAATCGCCCATCATTAACTTCTTTACCTTCCTTCTCGCTTCTACTGTCCACTCAGGTCAATTCTCCGGTACTGTCAATCTGTTGCCAACGTAAATAAGTATTGTCAGGATACGATATGTTTACTATTTTCTTTAAGTTTCGTTAAGGCGCTCGTGCAAGACATTTTCAGCGACTAAGACAATTCTTTTTCGTTTTGTCTATATATCTTTTTTTCTTTTTCTTTCTTTTTACGTAATACATCTATTTCATAGGGATAGCCTTTTTCTCTTATTGTTTTTTTAAATATTGATTAATTAGTAATTATTATTTATCTTTACTATTATCTATGCATATGTATACCGGTAGGTTTAAGTTAACAAATTGTACTTTCAATAAATTGTTAGATTATCCTGAATTAGCAACATTCTTGTGCTGTTGGATAATGGAACTATTATTTATTATTATTATTTTATCTAAGTACTTGCCATCTTTTCTGGAAATTTTCATTTGCTTTTGTTAGACTTGGAGGTGGGAATGAAAAATAGGGTTCAGATGTACAGTTGTATGTAATTGCAAAATTCACTTACAATGGTGCTAAAAACGTTATTCTATGAACAAAGAAACGAAAACTAAATTTTTATTTAGTTGTGGGACAAAAAGATATTAGGGACTACTATCTTTTTGAACATATTCTTTTGCCGAAGCCGTTTCAAAATAATGTTCACTTTTATTCAGCGAAGTAAAATGTCATCAGGGACGTGTAGAATAAATTCAAGCTGTGTCAAGAAAGTTTCGAATGCTTCCAACGAGTTTCTAGATTGGTTTTTCAATAATTCATCTTCGCTTATCATATCTGTGGGTTGACCTTGATCAAAGCAGTCGTTCAATATGTCCTGATCGGTTGGGGTAATCAGGCCACAATTAAGTTCTTGCCCCGTGCCAAAATTGCTCGAAATTCAATACCGTCATTATGTGTCCCTCAATGAAACGAGTTGTCCATGCTTCTTTGTGATTTTCAGTATCTGTTTTGCCTCTTCATCTCTGTTTTTCTTGATTTCTCAGAAATTCTTCTACAAAACAACGTTAGCAAAACAGTTTTTATTCGTCGCTGGGGTGAAGATCATACATTCTCCGAATTACTTTAGGCCAATGTGTGTAGCAGTAAGCGAAGATTTACTAATTTTTCTTGTAGGATTTCGTCATTTTCAAGTGCAAATTCAAGCGCTTGAGAATGTTGTTGTCAGTAATGAACTTTCACATTTTTAATACCCCTTGGTCCATGGGTGTGAAATTTAGCGTCATAGTAGGCGGTGAAAAAAAAAACGAGCTTAACGTTAGTCACTTCCGTTCAACCGAACGGGCAATTGTCCATATAAAAGCAACACGTTTTTTTCTCTTCCAGCCATGTATATTGCATACGTGTATTCGAAGTTAGTTACCCACTCTCTCAACAAAAATGTTTTCTCCTGTCATCCATGATTTTTTGTCTTCATAATCATCATCAAATTCAATTGTGATTGCACGCCTTTCTAAAACATACGCGGTGTTTTACTTTTCTTCTATCACAAGGAGTTTTACTTTCTCTCTTATGGTTCATCGTTTCGCACAAACGGGCAACCGTGGTTCGGTTCCTTATATGTTTTCCTCCAAAAACGTATGTATGTGTTGAAAGGTAAGAGTTGTTATTGGGCAACACACTTGAAAAAAACCACCAGTTTCATTCCATGTTTTAAAAACACCATTGTCGGGCTGATATTCTTTAAAAGGTTTTTCAAAAATGTGTTTTGCCATTGAGAACATTGCCCGTCCGAAACACAAGTGTTGCCGCGATATTACCTTTCTGGATACCATGTGCTTTGTGAATTTATCGGGCCATCCAGGGCTGACTTGGAAATTGGAAGATACCCAAACTGAGCCGCATATCAGTCGCTTTATCCTTAATGAGCGGCCCAGTCACAGGACAATTGTTCTTGTCTCGTACACTTTTACCATTTCAATACGATTCATCGAATCTTGTCAAATTTTTCAAAATTGTGATATTCTATTTTTTTGCCACGTCTTTATATTCATCCCAATTTCGTACGTTTCTTTTATAAACTGAACTTCTCTTTCACACTTAAAGATTTCCGTTCAGTGGGCCATGTTCAGTAATAGGAAATCTAAAGGTAAACTGAATTTAAAGCAAAAAAAATGCCGCCTACCAAGTTAGGAAAGGATTCGTAAAACAGAAAGCAAAGAATAGCATATGATTCACCGACAAGTGGTTTATTGCTTTTTCGTTAACAAACGGTCCGGGTCCCTCCAGGAAATTTCTATTGTCAGTAAGAATCGGTGATGGATGTTTTGAAAAAAACAGTTTTTCTTATTTAATTTATAGTTCTTCGTATGAACGATATCCTGGGCTGCATCCTGTGACTGCAATAGGTATACATACTTCTTTATGCGAAAAAATTTTGTTTCGATATATAGAAACTTTATTCGATATACAGAATCTGTTTGTTCCTAATGAAAATCAAGGTTCCTGACAAAAGTTCGATATATAGAGATTTTCGAAATATGGAATCGATATATTGGAGTTCGACTTCAGAACATTTGTCTCTAGACGGAAAGAAAGATGAGGCAGTAATCAAAAAACGCCGCTTACTTGAGGCACCTGTACATATATACCCATACGCCTGCTTACCCACAATTTTTATTGCATCATAATAACTTCACTATTACAATGAATATCTGTACCATTAGTAACTTGTGGACTCATAGTTATTCAACGGTAACAAACTAAACATTTTTGCCTGTTGTGTATCTGATCATCAAATTACAGCTTTCCTCCAGCTCAAAAATTCCAAGGACCTTTTACTGCTCAAGCTGCTGAAAAAAGAATAAAATTGTATAGGTAACAATTTCGAACGCATTAACATACAAAACAACCGGAAATCATACGGTCAAGCAATTTCCCTTGCACAGGTATGCACGTTCCTTTGCAGACACACACTCCCGCATAGATAATTTCGGCTCCGTGCAACGGCATCGAAAAATCCATTGTTTTTATTTTTCTCTCTCGTAAGCCAGACAATGAGTCACTTGTAATTGTATTACGCGACCCGGAATGAGAAAATTGACAATTAGAAGCTAATTGCACTGTGTATGTGCAGGACGCACATTTACGAATTGGCGAAATTTCCTTCAGTTATTGTAACCCGACGTGTTATTATATCACTAAGGACCTTCGCATGCGCGTAAACAAATGCTCCAGCCCAGCGAGAAGTATAGTACCATAGTCGAAAATGAAACCTGGTGAAATCCATCACTTATATCGGCAATCGTTCCATGCGAATTACGCTTTATTACATATGATGGACTTAGTGTGGGTCGGTACGCATTCAACGTTCGCAACATGATTCTGCCGCCGTTAAGCGGTGTAATTCTGAAGATATGAGTGTAATCGTGTCTCGTCGGCTGACGTTAAATGCAAACCCGTAAAAAATTGCTCTTTAATATTAATCTCGGTCGAGAGACGGTCTGTGTTGGCCACCTTTTCAGCCATACGAATTAGGAAAAAGGGAACGCTCATTTGCTACTATGGAATTACGCTCGCTCGTGGACGAAGTGATTTGTTTTATGGAACTTTTCGAAGCGACATTGTACGGACTCCCGCTGAAATTGTGATCCGCATCGATTAGAAAAGAAACTAAACGGTTAATTTATTAGCGTTCGATTGCGCTAATGTTTCAGCAAATACCCCATCTACGCTGCTATAAACTATATCTCGAAACTCAAGACGCAGGAATCCTTTCGAATATATCTCTTTTCAGGAATACGTGCGTGTTCGTTTAAAACAATAACTTCGAACTACCTGCATTCATAACAATATATAAATATCTAGGAATATACATCTAAAGATGTATTACTCTAGCGCATCAGTATTCAAAGCGAAGGTATTCGGTCACAAAAGCGTTCACCATAGTCAATAGCGTGCATTAGCTTCGTATTGAATCTATTGTAATAATATTTTTTTTTTTTCAACAGTATTTGTAACAATCGTTTGAGTTTTTTCCCCGTGCGTTTCAGTGAAATGTGCCGATCTTTTAAAAGTAATTTAAGAGGTAGTAGTAATTTAATACGAAGTTCCATAAATTGCACTCACATTAATTAATTAAACATTAACTAAATTCACTAGTCAATTATCGATACTTATATATAATGTTGTGATATTAATTTATCAAGTTGAATGTGTGTTGAAGTCACAATTTGAACAATGTTAGTTGATCACGAGGCGAAGTAGTGTTGTAGACCTCGTCCCTCAATTTTCCCCTAGAGCGGTATAATTTCATCTCTGTCTTACACAATATGTACGAGATTTTCGTTAAAAAAAAAAAGTCCAGACAACAACGTGTACAGTGAGACACTGATTTTTACTAATTAAAATATAAATTTTATTTCTTTAAAAATAAATAATTCAAAATGTACTGAAATTGGATAGGCAAATTGTTAAACACTACAGCTAATGGACTTAAATCATCGTTTTCATGGTAACCACATTTATATTGCACTACCGTACCTGCAACATTAAACCACCGTAACCACGGAAGCGAATGAATTTTCTAATGGACATACAAGAGACAAGTTTATTTTTGAAAATATAGTCAACTGGGGCTTCAGAAAACAAAAAGAAGTCAAGGAGAAAATAAACAAGTTTCGACACACAACTAATTCCCAAATTCTTCGATAGTTTCTACGAATATTTAAACATAACTGAAATTTTACTCTGAATATGCTGCAGTACAACATGTCAAAAACTTTTCGCAATTGTAATTCGTAAATATCAAGACCCGAAGACCAAGCTTCCAGTCCATCTATTGAAGACTGGTTACAATCCAAAGAAACAGATGCCGAAGTAATACATCAGTGCACAAAAAATTTGGCCAAATAAATAAAATTTGAAACAAAATCCATTCATTTAATTATAAAATCTGATTTCAAAAATATAAAAATTTCAACTTAACAATCTAACTTATAAATAGCTATCGGTTAGGGTTTGTAATAGGTTTTTGTACAACTACTATTGTCCGAAAGAAATATAATTTATCCTGTTTTAAATTTATATCAAAATTATTATTAATAAATCACTGTCCCTCTTCAAAATTATTAAGTCGTGTCATTTTTCTATCAAATAGTTCACTTACAAAAAGATAATAAGTGAGATTTCCCACATTTTACAACAAAAAGTAAACCCTAAGATAATTAAGCATAATTTGTTTAATTTAGTTTATAAAAATACAATTTTTTAATTGATATTTTCTCAAAAATATCACTACAATATATATACAGGTGCAAGATATCTAATTTTATGATCTACAATATGCGGTATGTGAGAGTGCAACATACTTTAACATACCACACAATGCAAATTACCATGCCTCTGTATGTAAAAGCAAAAACACTAATGAAAAATTACAATTATTTAATTGTAAACTAAAATATGTAAAACTACATTAACATTATTGATACAATTTTTTATTTCTTACTATGTAAACTACCTTTTACTGAGCAGAGTCATGTAACTCCTTTATTTAATTGTAATATCGCACGGATGGTATGTTGACTGCGTGGTAAAAACGATAGAATGCGCAATACTTGGTTCTCAAGCATAAAAAAGTTTAAGAAATCTCATGAAATATCCGTCTAACACTTTAGAAACTCGGACTATTGTCCCTACACAATATGTACTTATTGCTGAATAGACTGCGAAATGTAGCAAGTAAGCTCTAGAGAACGTAATTCTTGTTTACCATACATGAGCGTTGAGTTTCGCAGCGTGTACCTATTTATGACTAGAAACGCTGAGTTTCTCATTCCTACCAGAGGCGCCGAATATGTAAATAAATTACAAAATCCTTGGGTGTCGTTAGTGGAGTCACTGCAAATAATGGACGTTGTTCGCTCACTGGTATGCGCTGGAAGTGACACCAAAAATAATCGTGTTGTAGCAAAGTTCGAAAATATTATTGACAAAGTTTCAGACTTTACCACATTAAGATAAATTTGCGATGGTGCGTATTACAGGTCCGTTAAGTGATTTCAAATAAAGATTATTTCAATTATGCCAAGATTACGGTGGATAAGTGTTTTATAAATAGTTCATTGTCGCATTAAGGCGGCGAGTATACACATTGGGAAAATGTTAAATTAGCTATATCTATTATATATGTACGGCGAGAGAGCGAGGAGGGGATTGAGTGGAATCCGATCGATTCGATGCGGGTCGCGCTTTAGGACGCTTGTAACAACGTTGGCATGTAGATCTACTGGCAGATGATGCAAGAACGTACGTAATAATTCGATGTCATGGTCGCCTGGAAATGAGAGTTTCGCATATTTATTTTGTTGTTGCTACGAACTACTAAGAGATTCTAAAGACGAAAATAAAAACAGATTCTGATGAAATAAAAGAAAAGAAAAATAAATACTCTAGAAATTCGTACTAAGATCGTCCGCACATACTGCAATCTACTTCGTAACTAACCGCATCGGTAACCGTAAGCCGTCAACTGCCACTAACCCCTCCGCTTGTGGTGAACAATCCATTGGTGTTTACCGTTGTCGCATGTACGCTTTTTCGTATAGCTAGACATGTTCTCTCCTTATGTGTATAATAAAATTACCAACTGTTAACAACGGGAAAATGGTCAAGATCATCTTAAAGTAGAAAGGTTACCTAAAGTTACAGCACAATGTTTTTTTTCTTCTTTTTAACCTTGCATTATCTGTATGTACACATATAAACGGTGTAACACATTTTGGAGAACATCTAAATTGGAAGCTTTATATTGAACCACTATCAGAATAAACGTCATTGGTAATGGGGCATGCTAGAGACCTAACGGTTATGTTTTTGCAGTATAAAAATTCTAACACTTTAGGAAATAGAGAAGGATTTCAAAAATAGAAGTAGTTCTAAATCGCTGTTGGACGCGAAACTTAAAATCCATCTAATAAGAAAGTGTCATAAATGTTGATACACAGACTGCATTTTTATTTGTAAAAATGTTAGCTCGTTTTAGTTTTATCTGCACTTAAAATTATAATACCCCCCATGGTACGGTTATTATTATTTCATTTAACCGAAGCGTAAAATCACCAAATTTTATTCTATAGCAAAATTATATCGTAGAAGGATAACAGTTACTGAAACGAATCCGGATTATTTAGAAACCTTTCCGGGTAAAAGTTGTATGTAAAGAAAACATTCTCTCAAAGGGGGAATGAAATATTCAAAAGTTCAACAAAGTGATGTCTCATACCTAGTTTTAAAACAACTAACTTTAGAAGTTATTCTTGTTAGTTTAATCTATCGAATCGAAAGAGTAGACAGTTTAGATGGGAGAACCCTTCATTATTTATGTTTGAAGTTGCATCGCTCAAGCACGGATACCACTGAAAAGAAAATATAGCCTTTAGTTAAAGCGAAAAACTTTGTCATTATGTATTTCCTCTCTTTAAAATTTTTCATTTAATTTTCTGCATAACTCGTATTGATGGAACAGGTTGTAATTTTACTTTAGTTTCTTTACGATGTATATACAGTCTTTTACTGTGTACTTTTTCATTTAATTGTTACGTTTTTGGAGTGAAACTATGTTCCTGATATATTACTTATTTTATAAAGCGAATATACCAAACCATTTCATTTAACAATTGATTAATCATTTAAAATGGACAAGACTACTTTGTTGCATGATAACGTCTTGCTTCCATGTTTTATTTCCTGACTTAATGATAATAATAAACTCTCTATTGCACAACAACATGCAAGATACAATAAAAGTAAAACATTTAATGGTTTAGCAATAAATTGTGGATTCTAAAAGATAAATAAAATCAAATGCCTACAACAAGGACATTAAAACTAAAATACATAAATTAATGTGCATATTGTATGAAAGAGTAACACTAGCAGAACAAAGTAACAAAAAAAGAGAATTTACATATTACTCAAAATATTTGTCTGTCTTAAAAGACTCAGGATGCAAATATTTTAGGGAATCATTATTATTATACTTCTTATAAATGTACACACTAAAGACTCCTGTGGTTATGACAAAATAAATAGCTTGGCTCGTTGGGCCATCATCACACGCGCACGTACCTAGAAAAAAAAGAAAAACTCGTAAACTGTTATGACTTCAGATGACGAGGAAAATAATCCCCTAAATGCTATGAACATCTAAATTAAATTAAATGTGGTTTCGTAATGTACAGGCTGGTACAAATTAGCAGGCTACTATTGCTAACTTCGTTATTATTGGTCCCAAGAAATCCCACAAACAAAACTAGTATCTTTGCTGCTGGTTAAATGCAATTGATAGGAAACAATTAAATAAAGCATTTATATAAAAGAATTACATTTTTTTAAATAGAACATGCTATATACTTTTTTCAACATTTTGGAATGTTGTTCAATTTTGGATGTGATAGCTTTGTAGACTATAGTTCTGAAATTAACATTAAGAAACTTACAGTGGTTTATAGTTTCTAGTAAAGATACGTCAAGGTTTCAAAAATAAAAGTTGTTCTTATCTAAAAGCGGATAAAGGCAACAGAATGGTCATTTTGGACAAGCTGGATCATTTTTCCCGCGTCAACAATTTGCTTTCGTCAGGACCTTATAAAGAATTAAGAAAGAATCGTTTATCATCTATGATTAGAGAAACGAAAGAGGTCCTGAAGGACTGCCCATCAACGCTAACATTAAGTCAAAACTCAATCCCAAATCGTCCCAAATTGTCCAGACTGGCCTACATATAAATTGTCCAAATGGCTAGTAAATGAATACAAAATACACTAGACTTTGTAAATAAGGTAAATAATATTGAATAAGAAGATAGGGACATTTTAGTATCGGTCGATGTTTGTTCACTCTTCCCCTTCGTACCGATCGAGAAACAGTAGAATATCCGGTCGAGTTATTAAAACTTAATAACATTGATGATGTCAGAATTGTGGAATACAAAGAAAGGTTAACTTCATTTTGCATGCACCAAAATCGATTTCAAATAGATGGTAAGTATTATGAACAACTATAAGGTACGGCGATGGGAAATCCACTGTCTCCCTTCATAGATAATTTGTTCATGAGCCCGCGATAAGAAATTTGTGAAACTTCCCTTTCACAGGATATCGAAAGGTATTAGTAAAGCTTTTAGGGGACAAGGTATGAACGGGTGTTTCAGTTCACAAAGTACACAAACCTTCTGAGCAATCCGAAAAATAAAGCGAATACGAAGGAAAGCTCGAGAATTTATAAAATCGTGCGGTGACTATGACAAGGCCTATATTGGACAAACAAAACGAGCGAAAGGCACCAGATTAAGAGATCATATGGCTTATTACCGCTACAGCAGAATTCAACCGTAGAGTCTAGCACAACACATAAACGGAACCGGTCATAACATTAAATTAGAATTATGCAAAACCAAATATCCCCAATGTGTCAAGCAGGTGCATTGCATACATTTATCTCGCGCTTAATTGTTACATGAACACTTTTGACGCTTAGATGTAAGCTATTTTGTTTTACATAGTTACAGAAGCCCACCAGAAATACCCATTAGGCTACATACCTGTATTTTTGATAGAAACTAAAAACAATAGTGTGTAAAGTTTTTCTATTAAGCAGCAAAAACACTACTAGTTTGCGAATTTAGTCGACTTCATAGGACTAATAATAACGGAGTAGCAATAGTGGCCCGCAAATTTGGATCATCAACATGTAGTTCGCGTCTATTATTCACACTTAACCAGCCCAACTCGCTCATTTTCTGAGAAACATGATCATATGTTCCCAAACCATAAATAAAACGTACACAAGAGTTCTGAATTTTTTGAATTCTGTGCGCTGTAGCAGAATCAAAAGCAGGATTATATACACGAGTACAAGAAGAAAATGGAGACAAAAAAATTAACTTGCTTAAGCATAAAACGTTTGCTTCTAATATGGTAGTTCTCTTTATAAAACGATTTTATTAACTGTTACTTCTTATTTTCGTATTTACATTTCAATAAATTACAAATACCTGTAAAATTGTGAAACATTCTTGATTTACCTCGCAAATTTTAAAAAATACTTATCCTCTACACGAGAATTATTTCTTCTCGCATTCTTATCCATATTTATTCCATTTGCGTTACATATGCGTATTTTGCAGTAAGAAGAGACAAAGAGAAAAATTTGTTCTTACGTTTTATTCATCGCAAGAATGAAGGCTGTAGGCTGCATGATATAGAATAGGTAGGAAAAGTGGGACAGTTTTCAGATAGGGCTGTCTGTCAAAATGATTTATGCCGAACCCTTACCTCTACGAACGCAGCGATTCCCGATATCCTCGGTTATCCTTAAATATAAAAGCTATTTCTGTGCATTGCGTGCGTGGCATGCTTGATTCCGAACCTACTGATAACGTAAATAAATTATTTTTCGATTTCTCTATGGTAGCTACTGCTCCTCGGTTTTATGTCTAGTAAAATGGCGGGCTAACGCTCAAACGATTTTATTTTATAGATGACGCGTGCGAGAATCACTCCCGCAGTGCTATGATAAATGATTCATTGTTTATTTAGACATATTTCACTTTGAGTATAATCTACCTACTAATTACTTATACTACATTAATTATTGACACAAGTAAAAGCTCTTTATTTAAATAAAACTCACACTAAAGACAACTCTATGTCAACTCCCTAAATCAATTTATTAGTTGATCGACTTGAAAGCAAAATATTTCATAACATCAAATTTCATTTTTCCATTATGATTCAAAATTAAAAATTGTTAAAGAATGCTTTTCCGATCATAAGATAGTAAACGGAAAATAAGAATTACAGTAATGAATGATTAGTTCCTAACGATTGCTAATTTACTATAAAACTTTTATACAATTAATTATTTTTAATTAATTGTTTCCCAAATGAATGCTAAACATATTAATACTCTCTTGAATTTAATACAAGATTTCAAAGTCAATACGAAAACATATTTGTAGCTTATAATCGTCCCAAAGGCAACAATTAAAAGTACCTAACACCATTCTCCCAAGTTAAATAGATAGACTGTATTTCTACCAAATAAACATTTAAAATAGGAAGCATCAATGTTATGGTTAACAAGTTCGCTATAAATGGATCGTTTCTTTAAATGCTTACCAATTAATACAAATTTACGACTTCCCATGCTTAAAAACTCGCTTTTTATAACGGAAATGCACAGTTGTTTACAGCAAATCATCATTTAATTTCGTAAGTGTCAAGATTCTAATAAAAGAATAATGTCAAATGATTCAGCTTGCCAATGGACCAGTTATTTTTCAATATGCACTTCTTTGTTATTGCATCTTTATGCATTATGAACAAACCTTGTTACAGGCAGCATGAAAGAAAGACATTTTGCTAAAATATAATCTTGTGTTCCTCCTCTTTGGGTACGGCAAAGCTGGCCAGTATACGAATGAGCGAGAATTTTATGTATGTACCTGCCCTACAAGAACAAGCAACACGTTGGAAAAACGGGCAAGGGCCTCATGAACTTCTAATATGTATTCAAAAATATAGGTTAGAAAACTCTGCTCGCTACATAGCAATATGTTGAAATTTTTTTTTTTAATAGCCATCAGTAGAGAGCGGAATTATATGCATCGGAAATCGACAAAATATGCGCATATATGCAGAAAAAATCCTCGAAATATGTACAATTTTTGCTAAATATGCAGTTTTATGCACATATGCTTCTGATACCGATTAACTTCTTGTTAAATGTTATAAAACAAGAATAATCACAACGAAGCATTTTACAAACGTTTATTGTTCTTACATTATTCCCATTTACATTTTAAAATCACAGTTATATAAACACATACGTACTTAAAATTTGCTAAAATACATACTTAGACACTACATATTTTTATTTTTAAAAAATTTACAATTAAATGCTTTTCTAAATTTTCTAATGAAAAATTATGTCGCCTATCTGTGAGAATGCATTTATATATCGAAAAACGTCCTACAACATCAACGGAAGTTATTGGTGCGTACTTTAATGCATTCATAATCTCAGGACTTAATTCTATACTTGTTTCTATTTCATCCATTTTTAATTCACCAGTTAAAACCAAACTGACTTTTACTAAACTTTTGTATCCTACATTTTTATTAATTATTTCTTTTAACTTTTGACCTATTGAGTTTCCTATTCTACCCGGAATATTTGAAACACTATTTTCTAAATCATTGATTAATTTAACTGATTCAGTTAGTGGCAGCGATTCTTTTTCAAGTTTTGTTATTGTCAAAGAAACAAATTCATAATTGGCTTTAATAAATATCAATTCATTAGGCAAAGAAGAGTTTTTCAAAATTTCTTGACATTTTGCAATAGAATTGCAGTTGCCAGCAGAGAATTCTGAAGTAATGTTAGATAATGGTTTGCATAAAATATTGCGGCATTTAACCAAGTACCCCATCAAGTAATGACGGGTTCAGGTGGTAAAGGAGTATCCGGCAGCTTTTCTTTATAAATCTGAACTCTCAATGGTGACTTTAAGAAAATTTTCTTGACGTTACTGATTAATGTATTTACTGCTGGAAATTGCTGCCGAATTTCCTCAGCCACCCTATTTAATCCATGAGCCAAACAAGTAACATGTATTAAATTAGGGTACAAAAGTTTAAGCTGTTGACCCGCTTTAATCATATATGCCATTACATCGGACAACATGACTAAAATTTTTCCTGTAGCAACGATATCGGGAAGAAAAAAATTCATGAAACTTTCATTAACAAATCTTAATATTGTGAGATGGTTTGTTTTTTCTAATTGTTTACAAGCAATTAAATACGATCTACCAGGCTGTTTATTATTTAGGTGACCAATTAATAAATTTGCTATATAGCGGCCACAGGAATCTGTCGTTTCATCAACGGTAAAATATATATATTCGTTTTTAACAATTTCGGTTACATAACATTTTCTGAGCAAACTTTCATCCAGAATACTCTTTTGGCAGTACTTTTCTAAAAATTGCCGAAAACACGGATTTTGCAGCTTTTTGAGCGGTATATTGGCAGTAACCATCGCTTTGCACAAATCTGCATTAAATATTTGTTGCTCACTTTGTTTTGAGGTTCGGGCAAAAGATTGTGTCAAAGGCACTTGGCTAAGTTTTGAAACTGGAAATTTCCGACAGTTTCTTCTATGCATTTCAGTTGCAACATGTTGGGTGACTTGAAATTTGCGTTCACGTGGCACCTGTAAAGAAAAAAAATATCACCAAAAACTTACAAGAAAATCGTATATGGCTGTACAATTTTAAATACTGGTGTATTATACACAAATCAAAACTTGCCGTTTTCCCACATGCTTTGCAGAAAACTCTTTCATCCGTTAGAATAAGTTCAGGAACATTTTTGATCCACGAAACAATTAAACTTGTACTCACTTTTGGCATTTTTCACTACTGCACCAATCTACTTCAACGTCTGGTTATACAATGAATGAGAAACATTTTGGTAAATACTTAGACTTCCTATGAATCAGACAGTTACCGGTATGGGGGTTGTTGAAAATTATATGATAATTAGTGAACTAGTGAATTTGCGACAGCACACCAGTCCAGCGACAGAAGAGCCGACTCCGCATCTAATACACACGTATCCGATAAAATGTTCGTTGGTAAAAATTTTGTTGTATTACAGGAAAACACTAATAAAGTTCAAAGAAAAAATTATTTTTGTTCTAAATTTGCTAAAAAATGCACGAATATGCTCTAGAGTGCAAAAATATGCAATAATCGCTGAAATATGAAAAAAATTACTAAAATATGCAAAATATGAAATAATTCATCTACGTCAATCAATTCGAAAAGTTGTTATTCACATATATACTGAAGCATTTACTTGTCATATAAAAAATATGGGATATGCAAATTGCATAAATTCCGCTCTCTAGCCGTCAGTGTCGCTAGTTGTTAACGGAGCTTTCCCAAATTAAAAGTAATTAAAAATTATATTCCTTCAACAGTGAGTGATTTAAGATTGTTAAATCTAGCGATACTTACCATAGAACTACAACTAACCGATGACTTAAATTTTGGCAATGTCATTGAAGACTTTTCTAATAAAAAAGCAAGAAAAATAAATCTATAGGCACGCTACATTTTATCATTATGTGTACAATCTGTTTAAACAAAGGAAATAAAACTTTCTATTCATTTATTTATGTTCAATGATCCTTAATAACCACTGTTGATTTTGATTGACTTAGAAAGGGCGCCAAATTGGGGATCGACTCAGAGTTATATGTTATATATTTATTTTACTGTGCATTGTTTATCTTCCAACACCGCTAGTCGGGACTAAATCAAATAAAAGTCGCATTCAATTGTTTAAATATAAATTCACTAAAAAAGGGACGCCAAATAACAAACTGACATCAATAAGAAATGTCTTGCGACCACAATCCATAGCTCAATCTAAACTGTGATTTGGTTATGATAAACCAATGTTTAAGTAGACTAAAAATTGTTATTCCGTGGTTTGAACTTGATAATCGTTTAAAATTAACAAAACTCTATCCGTAGTAATATAATAAGTTGGTGATATACCCGCGCGTAACAATAAAGAACCAACTTATTCATTCATGAGCATCGATAACAATAATCTTAAACGGAAGGAAAAGGGCGCTATAAAAAGATCAATTTGGGGAGCGATTTGTTCTCGTATAGGTCCCATTGTGTTGCAGGGGATCCTCGAAGCGGGACCGCGAAGCTACAATCAAACGGAATAATTCACGAGCTCACCACATTGTTCCCGTGGCGCTACCGTCGCCGCTGGGATTTGCCATCCGTTGCTTTATAGCCATGTCGTGGCATGATCCTTTTAATGTAGGGTCGCTGCAGTCATTGTAATGGTGCTGAATAATTTACAGATTATGTATGTAAAAAAGGGACATTAATATATCACGCATAGACAGCGGCGACAATTGCATTATGCAGGTTGTTTGTTGTCATAAAATCGAATTTGCATATCATAATAAAATAAAGACGATCCGCCCGTGTTATATAATTCATACTTACTTAATGTAGCTGTATGGCAAAGTGGATGCGATTCTATTTTCCTTTCAAATTGTATTACACCCTTAACGCATTTTGTGTTACTACACGTAAATATATTTGTATACTTGAAGTTAAATCCGGATGTCAAAATAGAAAAAAAAATATATGGTCAGCTTCCAAATATACAGTATTAAGAGATATCAAAAGAATATAATTAATTTTGCATATTTAAAAACACATCCCTCAAAATTCATTAGTTTCTACCTAATTTCGAAAATAATTTTACAATCATTGATCACGATAAAAAAAACATTTTGAAGGCATTGCGTTACCTGGCTTACCTTTATCATTGAGGCAATTTGCATTGGTCCGTTACCGATCTATTCGCTCTGAATTTAATCTACTTCGTAAACAATTTGCCAGTATCTTGTAGCCCATCTCAAGCAGTGCTATGCCTTTGTAATTTTCACATAATTGCTGATCTCTTTTCTTATGTATGGGGCATATCCTTGCCTTCCTCCAGTATCCTTTCTTCCTCCTAAATTTTCCTAATAAGGGCATATATTTGTTCTGGCAATTGTTCTCCACCTGCCTTTACCATTTCTGCTGTTGGGCTTTTGTTATTTTTTAACTTTTTAATCATGCTTACTATCTCTTCCTTCGTAGGTGCTTCTACTGTTAGTTCGTTCCCTTCCATATCCTGTAGTGTATCCTGTTCAGTTAGTATAAGTAAATGGACACTACAACACAAAACAATACTTTCTCAAGGATAGTAAATAGTTTTCTTAATTCCAGAAAGGGTTTAGGTGTTACTCATAAATCAATAGTTTCATTTTTTTTAATAAAACGTTTTTTACTTAGAATTTTTGAAATACATATTATTTATTTGCACATTATTAATTGCGCTTACCTCGTTTAAAACAGTACGACATATCCATACATAATCCAGTAAATTATTCACATTGCTTGTGAATTTAAAAAGGCTAAAGCAGAGGTTATCTACAAAATATTGTTCGAACAAAAGTGAACTTAATATAGAGGTACACATGAAAAAAGTGTGTAGAAACAATAACCTAGATAATATGCTAATGAATAGCTCCTGGTATTGATGGAATTGCTTGGCCCGCAAAAACAATATGAGAAGAGAACAGCATTAAAGCTTTTTGCTCCTGCCCGCATTGCTCTTACATCTCTCAGTTTATGCCACTAATCTTCAAAAACAGCAACTGAAATGTTACCTGGCGCCCCTAGATAGTAGGGATGGAACGGGAACACAGATACCATACTTACCCGTAAAATGACATAACCTTTAACGTACAACGTTTCATAAACATTTTCAAAAGATACCGGTTAATGAAATATTTTTGTTTCTTTTTATTACTATTTATCACGTGTACTAATTTAGTTATAGTTTGTTTTAATTTATAATAAATAATAATAAAAAAGGGATAAATAAACTTAAATATTAATTCATTATTAAACTACATAAAAATAGTCCCTATTTAATTGCATTTTTTAAAAAATAGTTTAATTGTACTGTAACCTATAAAAAAAACTTTTTCATTAGCTCATTTACTTGCTCCTGATTTTAATTATTAACTTTAGGTTTTTCTTTCCGTTATTATATTTTTTCCTTTATTGGATATCCTTGTAGCTGGCGTAATGATGTGTTTTTTGAACACGAAATTGGTTGCCTAATTTCTCAATAGAACTTTATGAGATCTGGACCATTCCTACCTTTAATATGAATATTTTCTTAAATTAAAACTAAATAATTTTCTTAGAAGAAACATTTTTCTGTCTTGGATTTTCTGAATTTTCTAACCCTAAGAAAATATTTATTTAAACCAAATAAAATTTCAAGAAAATTATTTTCTTGTATTACACAATTTTATAGTTTTGAAATAAAAATATTTTGTTGATGCCAGAAACCATTTCTCTGTGTGTAGTCGCTCGTACAACAAGAACATAAATTACGTCAGTTTCGAAATAAAAAATAATTACAAATTATTTAGATTAGGTGTACATAACCTGGTAATAACAATAACAACCATATGAAAGAAGAAAAAAGTGAAACATTTTTCTTGTCTTGCCTCCTGTGAGGATTGAACTCACGACCCCTGGTTTACAAGACCAGTGCTCTGCCACTGAGCTAAAGAGGCTGTGGTAGCAGCTTTCTTTCATAATAACCAAACACCCAAGAGAAATGAATTATTACTTGCAAACAAAGCTTTTAAGGAATTATATATCTACACTTTTTGATATATCCTCAAAACTTATACAGTGACAGAAAACTGACATTTAACTCTTGAATTTCTTTATTTTGCTGAGCGGTTTCAGAGCATAAGCACCATCATTGTGTTGTTGTTGGTTTACATTTGGTCTTGGTTGTTTTGCCATGTCGTTCGATACCTTTTAGCCGCTACTAATCTTCTTGACATCAGTGTCACATATGTACCTTTGAGATTAGCACCCTTGTACCACGACCAATTTGCATTTCATGAAGAGCAAGAACCTATTACTGTTGCCAATAGTAATCAAACAATTGGTTGAGTGGATTAGATTTGGATATCTCAGTAGTTATCAACACTGAAATGTAAATTAAGTTAGTAAACCATTAGTAATGTTTTTGACACGGTGTATAAGGCATTCTAGAGAAAATTTATGTAAGTTACCAACTTTTGTAAGGTAATTAGAAAAATTTTGGAAACAGAATAGAGATATGTTGGCCTAAAACGACAACGTCACAAATAATTCTTTGACGGGAAAGATGGGATTTTCTTGAAAACATTTAATAACACAATTATGGATTTTACTTCATAAGTAGTTTACAATGTATCATGCCCTTCAAAAATTTTTGTAGTATGACATTTAATCTTACTTAATGTTTAAATTCAGATTTGCACCTGTCAAAGTTTTCAGAAGAAATTAAATGTCTCAAAGTTTGTAAATTCTATGTATATTTGCAACCATCGAGAAATCCATAATGCACAGGATCCACTTGAAATAAGAGAAATTATATTCGTTACTGCTTTACTTGATAGCGGTCTCAACTTCTAAGTGTTGTTAGAAAATAGAACTTTATCTATAATGTCGTATACCAAATTGTCCACTTTTTCACATTAAAGATATTATGTCTAATGAAAAATAAGATATGCCTAACAAGAAATTAGTATTATATAAGATGTTTATTGAGTATGTCTTTAATAGTCTCAAAGAGTATAGTACACGTTTTGGATCAGAATATAATAATAATAATGATTTAACGGGACTGGTGGCGCAGTGCCTAATGCTATCAGCTCTCCATCCCGAAGTACCAGATTGTAACCCTGGCTCACAACCCTCAGAGTAAGGTTTTTCGTGATTTCCCATACTCCATATTTGACAAAGGCTAAGGGTGAACATCTTAGTACACTCCACGGACGCTGGCTTAATAATAACACCTAGCAGGTCCATACCATCTATAATTGGCGAAAGCTGTTGGAGGATATTCATCCGCAGTATTCAGCGTAGAGTGAAGAAAACTATGAAGACCTCACTTTGAGGGTTGAAAACAGCGATATTTGAGGAAGCTGATAGCCAAATGCACTGGGTACTACGCTACAAAATGAAAGCGTGCTTCTCATGAACTGAAACATGCCGTATTAAAACATCTTTCACCTCAAGCAAATTTTAGCAACCGAAATCTTTTTTATGCGTTCGCATATTTATATAATATGCATTTCTGCGTGTTGAAACCTGCACCGTTGAAACTTGTAAACTCCGTTGAACGCAGAAGCAGGTCTGTTCCTACATGTTACAACGTGTTGCAGCCGATTGTTAACACATTGTATTCCAAATAATATTGCAATATGCAGTACATTGACGCTAGAAGCAACAAATTATTTAAACAAAGACAGTTTTGGATGTAAATATAAATGATTATTAATCAAAAATAAACCGCGCCTACGAGCCCCGAGAAATGTAAATACGCGGTAGAATTCAAATATCTAAAATAGATTTTCTTATAAATTATATAGATCAAACGCTTTTCATTAAACATTAATATATGTATTCTTTATACCAATAAATGTACATAAATATAAAAGTATGTGTGCACAGACATAATAAACAGTCATTTATTATAATGATAAAGTAGTTCGTTGGACCAATTTTCATTAAAAAATTAACGTACTTTTTATTGTATTTTAATACCTTTTTCGTTCAATGCAAAGCCAAATAGTTCGTTAATAATTTGGAATACCCGATATGTATATTTGTTCGCTTCACTGCATTCTCCATTTCATATATACCGTGCATTTTTTTTCTCGCTGAATATATAGCTTTACCTTCCATACGTTGATGCGTTTTTTATTTTAATTGAACATAGGGGCGTTTAGCAAGGCGAGTAGTTACTGGGATTATTACAGAAAATAAAACACAAATACGTCAACATTTAATTCATACGTCAAATTTGACACTTAATTTTTGATCTAATCCTGTCTAATTAACAGATCACAAAGAGGTGGTAATTGATTGTGTATCAACGCAAAGGGACTCGTAAATAGAAATACAAAATAGAATAAGTAAAATTTGCATACAGTTTGCAAGCCGATTGTAAAATTCCTAAGGAGAAAAAACTAAACGTCAAATTTGACATATTTGTGTTTTATTTTCTGTAATAATCCCCAGCAACTACTCGCCATGCTAAGCGCCCCTATGTTCAATTATAAAAAAACGTATCAACGCATGGAAGGCAAATGCATCTGTTCAATGATAAAAAAAAATGCACGGTATATCATGTTTAATAAAGCTTCGCTAATTTTCCATTAAAACGCTGTGATATTCATCACAATACTCGTACCTAACGATAGGTGATGTGTTATCCGTTCGCTTTGCGGGAAGGAAAACCGGTAAAGCACGCTCGTGACAAACATCGTATAACTCAGGCCTCTTTGTATAATTTGTCTCTTATCGTGTAATTGTTTGAATAATTCATACTAATGCGATAGGAATTTCAGATGTCGCATGTCCAAGTGAACCAACGCATTATATTATTACTATGCAGAATCTTAGCTAGCGCAAAGATGAAAATAAACTTACATTAGCACAAATCTAAGTTTACTTTTGACATCGTAGAAGGTAATATTTTCCGTAAATTTATGGCGGGAGTTTACAATGTTATTATTGCAAAATTGTCTCCATTACTTTAGCTTGTATTATTCGTGAGCTTCGTTGTTCGTTGCCAGGTTTATGTATGGATAGTCCTTAGACCTGAGCATACTACATACAAACATACACTTAGTTTGCGGACTACTCTTTCTTCTTTTCAACTTCTTTCTTTTCCGATACTAGAAACCTGCCTATAAATGTTCGCCATTCTAACGGTAACCCTCCTCTCGATATGTTTCTTGCACATACGCCTCTATGAGAGAATTTGCAAGAAATGATTGCGTGAATACCTGTGGTAAATTATTTAGCGAGATTAACGGGTGTATACATTGTTGTTACACCTCGTTTTGTCTAACTGTTACTAGATGCTGTGTTTATATGGATATTTCCATTAAGAGTTATGAACTAATAATTTTTCATAACACCATAAATACATATAAGAAAACACTTTATTCGATAGCGTCCCAAGTTTATGCTAATGAATTAATAAGAAGATAAATCAACGAGAAATATTATAAGCATTAAGGTACGGCATATGGAAATAATTAATTCAACAGAACTAAGGTGTTTAAGAAGAAGAGTTATACATACTAGTAGGAGCACTTACATAATGTTATATAATATACAGCTAACTAAGGTCAACTAACTTACACCTTCAGCTTTGCGTGAACAAGTCTATTAAAAGTAAAACCACACAATCAATCTTAATATATTACCCAAAAGAGATATATGTGTTTTATATTTTTGAAAGCTGTTTATGAATTTTCATATTTCAAGCAAATGGACAAAATTTGACTGATGATTAAAAATTATAATCAAAAACATTGCTTTGAAATATGATGAGGCAGTTTCGAGTGCTATATTTATTGTTAATTGGAAAAATTGATATTATGGAAGTATTAGAGAGTGATTTTATTATTATTCTTATGTATTCTTTGTATACTATTCCTATCTGGTTGTGTTTGAACTTAAACATACTATTGAAGATTATTAAATAGGAATCGCAGAATTTTATATTTCCCCGAACGAAGAATTCTACAAGTAATTTGACTATTGAAGATTCACATACAGTCCCTGGCCATTTAATTAGGACCACTTAAAAATTATGATCTTGGGGTAAAATTTAAAAAAAACAGTTGGCAATGTTGGCAATATTAATATTTAATTACATATAAAATGCAAGCATAATTTGAACATATGTTTACTAATATTCGTTTGTTCCTCCTCTGTGTTTTATTTCCTCAATCCTTTTTGGCATTCTGCCAATGTAGCTCTTTATTGTTTTTTTTTAATTTCATCGCTATTATGCCAATATGTTGTTGTAATTCTTCTTTTGTAGTTGAGTTTCGTGTGCTTACGAAGTCTTTCAAGTCATTCCACACATTCTCAATTGGGTTTATATCTGGTGAATTGCACGTAGATTTTTAGATTCAAGGTATCACACTACACTTTTTGCCTTATGACACGGTGCATTGACTTGCATAAAAGTATATGATCCTCGAGTTGGATCCATGAACCAACATACGGTATTAAATAGCTTTGTAAAACATTTTTATATATTGTTTTTATTCCATTGTTCCGTTAACGAAATATAGTGGTCCCGATCCTTCTGTCGTAATACACGACCAAACCATTAGAGATGTTTAATATAATGTTTTGTTTAATAGATTTGATCGTACATGCTTCTTTATAACGCCCTGGAGGACGTCGACAAACAAATTGGCTTCTCTCCGTTAGCACTTCTAAACGTGATTCGTCGCTATAAATAATCTAGGGAAACAGATGATAAATGAAACTTATCTTTCCCCAATCTTCAACTGTATATTTTTTATATTCTTTAGCCCATTGAAACCGTGTCACTTTCATTTTAAATGTTAGTCTTGGCTTCTTTGCCGGACGTCTGCATTCCAAGCCTGCTACATGAAGACGTCTACGGGCTGTTCGGGCTAATATTTGTATACCTTCTCCACTAAGAATTTCATTAACACCTTTAGTGGATAAAAAACGATATTCTGTAGCCACTTTTACTATACGACAGTCATCTCGTACAGTTGTTTTTATAATAATAGTGGGATAATGAGTAAAGAAGGCTACCAGTTCTTAATCGAGAAAGTGCGGGTGTCAAAATCTAAAACCAGTGGGAAAAAACCTGAAGAATATCAACGATTGAAGCGGTACGACATTATGAAGTTCGGTGATAGCGAAAAATTAATATACCCGGTCAGTGACGAGTCATCATCAGTCCGTTGTTATATGCATACAGAGCAGATCTTCAAGATAATTCGCCAGACATACTTGGCGATTGGACATGGAGGAAGAACAAGAACTTTGAAGCAGCTGCAGAACAAATACAAAAGCATCACTCAAGAACAGGTAAAAATGTACTGGACATTATATGAAACCTGTGAAAAGAAATCAAAAGTGGCAAGAAAAAGGACTTCTAGTGCGTCCCATGATTTTTAAGGAGATGAACTCAAGATGTCAGGTTGATTTAATTGACATGCAGAGTCAGCCTGACTATGACTACAAATTCATCCTCATTTACCAGGAAAGTAAAAGAGCAGAGGAACTGGCACATAACCTGCTTGATATTTTCACAATTTTCGGCGCTCCTAGCATACTGCAAAGTGATAATGGCCGTGAATTCTGCAATCGCATCGTTCAAGAAGTATGTGAAATGTGGAGATAATTGAAGATAGTTCGTGGAAAGCCGAGACATAGCCAGTCGCAAGACTATGTGGGGCGCGCAAATCGGGAAATTGAAAACATGCTGACGACTTGGACGGAAACAAACCAAACTCCACACTGGTCTGAGGGTCTAAGATTTGTTCAATTCATGAAGAATAGAGCCCATCATGAAGGCATAAATTGCAGCCCATATGAAGCCATGTTTGGGGTTCCAGCAATAGTCGGTCTGACAACATCATCACTTTCTACTAATGTCATCAGAAGCCTGGAACCTGAAGAAGATCTGGAAACCTTAATCGACTCTTCTTCAGGTGCTTTAATACGAGATGAAGATGGACAAACAGAGAATGGTGGCGAAGAAGATGGGGAAGTAGCAGAAAATGGTAGCGAAGAAGTAATAGAGAATGGTGAAAAGGAAGATGAACAAACAGAGGGCGTGCTGTAGAGGACATTTCGGGGAAAATATGATTTCAAGAGGCAAGATTGGAGACTGTAAAAATACGGGTTCCTGATGTCGACAGGGGTAGAAGTGTCTCCAGGAACATTATTGGGGTCATTCTGCAGATGGATGCTGATGGCAAGATGTATGAGATTGGCACTAAGAAAGGACGATTGTCTCAAAAGTATTCTAGGAACCAGTTTGCCATTTGTAAGGAGAATTTCATTTCACAAGAGGAAATTCCAGATGTAATTGTGACTCTTCGTGAGCGTGCTAGGACATCTTCAATCACAGGTGGTCAAGGTTTCAAGAGATGTAACTGCAAGAGAAAATGGCTTTCAGGAAAATGTAGCTGCAAAAAGCATGGGTTACTCTGTAATTCAAAATGCTATGACAGTTTGCCATGTTCTAACAAGTAAAAGGTTGTTTGTTCACAAATGGTAAGAATATTGTCTTTTTATTTCACAAGCACTGATGAAAATTCTGTACTTCCTAAATATTGTAATTTACCACTTCAGCTAAGACAGTTTGGGTTGTATGTAAAATAACCGGTTAAAATAATAAATTGCATACATATTATTACATTAACCACCTTTATTGGTACTAACATATTTATCACAGTAACCCCCTAGACTGTCAACCTGTTGCCTAGAACGCCTTCTAATTGACATCATCGTAAGACGCTTGCAGTGGAAGCGTTCCACTGTCTCATCTTCAGCTTGAGAGCTCTTGCATGACAGATTTAATCCCATCTTGTAAAGGCGCTTTTTGTCCAGCAATGTGCAGTCAGAATTTCAACATCCAAGGTTCATCCTGGACAGTGTCGGTTATCTTAATCCTGTCCGTTTGTTCATATAAATCAAAATGATCTTAGCGGCACAGCAGGATTTAATTTGGTCCTATCTTTTCAAAAAGTTTTCAAGGGTAATAGTTCTAATCTTTTCGTAAAGCATACACATAAGTGGTCAAACGGAGGGTTGTAGACCGTGTACCGTCATGCACGAACTGAACCTGACCAGTCTGTCCGCCTCTTCATTGCCAGGATCAGCATTCAGAAGTAATTTTGCATGTTTAGATGTAAACAAATAATCACAATGCAGGCATAAATTTGAATAGAATAAACATAGAAAATATGTATGTTGGCTTTCTTACAAATCAAAACAGTTCATCGAGTAATTAAATTTACGAGATGCGTTAAAAGTTACGCAAAATCATTCGATTACATTGTTTGCATAGTGATCGTTATTTTGTTTAATAGGTACGTATCCTTAATAAGTGAAAGAATTTTAAAGTTACTTGGAGCGTGTGACGGGGAATATGTAAACGTGATAATTAGAAGTTACCTTTACGTTACTCCTTTAAAACACTCACTCAAACGCTTCACTTTTTCACGCGCAGCATTTTAGTAGCGCTAATACTTGGTTCTATTAAACTTAATGGATTCGCCATCCATAACCGCATAACTATAAGCAAGTAAAAATAATTATACGTCGCCTATGAAATGTTCGAAAACTATTAACCGTCATTAATGCGGGTAATTAGTATTTTATTCGCGATAATAGAGATTGATTACTTATTAATAGTATGCTGCTGCGGCAGAGAGATGACTAAAAAGTGACCCTTTTTAAGTTATGATCGTGTACATAAATGCATAAGGAAACAAGCTTCAGATATGAGTACCGAAATGGAAATTAAGGTCTCTCGACTAATTGCTTAAGTGATCAAATTACTTGTTTGATTATCGGTCAATAAACAGAATTAATATTGCCTTTCTAAAATCTAGAAAACTTTCTCCAAATTAATTTTTTTCCGTAAACAATTTCTTAATTTACTGCAATTTTTTTCTTAAAACTCTATTATGGTCACCATGGGTTAGCACATGAATTGTACAAAAGTGTGTTTGGTGTAACGAAGTAAAAAGATTTCGCGTTATACGGACTGTAGATTTGTTTCTTCGCCACTTATTTAAACTTCTCGAAGGACCAGAACTGGGAGGATTTGATTGAAATCACTGTTTTACACTTAACTATTTAATCGTTAAACTTTACAAAGACTTCAATTGTTTACAGCAAGCTATCATCGAACTCTTACTTTATGCTACTGGATGAATGGTGTTTCGTTCAGCTTGGTTACAAGACTGGTCTTAATTGCATTTGCAGGACTATATATAGAAAAGATTTTACAATAAAGAAAGGTTTTACAATAGTAAATAATACAAGGATACCTTGGAATTTACACCAAGATAAACAACTAAATTGCTAATCCCTAAAATTAGAAACAGGGCTTTAGGTAATGGCATAATAAAAGAATGGATTTAGATTGAACGGCCGACCATAAACCTATTCATGACACATCGCGGCGACCTGTGGTATACAACAGGCAGGTACTATGACTAACAATTTTGAATCATATAATTCTTTAGTATGAAATATTGGGCATTGATAAGACGATTGGAAATTCCAAGGGTTTTACTGCCTTCATAAAGTAATTGTGAAATTCGGTATTTAAATGAGAATCTTAAACTATCAAAACAAATTGAATTAAAACCAAAATGTATTAGTTACGGCTATAAATAACATAGGTAAAAATACAAAGAGAACCTCCTGAAGCCGCAACAACCAAAATGAAGTGATGAAATAATATACATGGATGTTTAAAATATACTAAAAATACATTAAACTAGTACAAGCGGTTTGTACAAAGTGTGATTACATTAAATACATATACAGTCCCTGGCCAAATTACTTGAAACACTCAATATTTTGTAGTTTCTTCATAATAAAATATAATCTATACATGTATTATATTTTTTATTTATAAAATATATTGTAAAAATATGTAACATATGTAAATATTAAATAAGTAATTAATATTTAGTCCATAATCCATGATTTTTAATAACACCCTTAATTCTTCGGGGCATACTTTCAATGCAAGATATGATTGTCTCTTTTATATCTTCATCGTTCTCCCATACATCCTTCATATTCTTCATTAATATTTCCTTTGTAGGGTTTTCTCTTTCATATACCTTACTTTTTAGTCGATTCCATACGTTCTCGATGGAATTGAGGTCCGGTAAATTTCCAGGCCAACGTAAAAGAGGTATATGATTGTCTTCAAAGAATTTCTCAACCTTCTTTGCCACATGACAAGGAGCATTATCTTGCATAAATATACGCCCTGTCGGTATGCGACGTCCTGGCTTAAAATACAGTAATAATGTGTTTTTTAACACATTTATGTACTGCTCTTGACGCATTGTACCTTCTACAAAATACGAAGGGCCGGGTCCGTCTCCACTAATCACTCCCGAAATCATTATCTGCGGAGGGTGTTTTACAGTTCGAAGAACCGTGGACTCTTTGAGACGTTCGCCAGGTCGCCTACGAACAAATTGTGCTCGCCGCACTAACACACAGAGCGAGCTCTCGTCACTAAAGAAAACCTATTAAATAATGCAAACATTAATTCAATAAAAATCGTTGTTAAGTTATTCGCCTTTTTCCAATTCTCGTCTGTGAAATGTCGATATTCTCTTGCAAAGTTGAGACTAGCAGATTTCATTTTTTCTGTTAAACGCGGCTTTTTTACAGCTCTTCGGCCCATTAGGCGATTTTCGCGCAATCGGCGCCTGACAGTTCTGCTCGAAATCTCTATTCCTCTCTCTTGTAAATTTTTTTGAATCATTTTAATTGTATCAAATCTATTGCTCAAAGCCTAATGAACAATTTCACGGTCAGATCTCTTCGAAGTTTTTCTTTTCCGACCGCACTTTGCCCGGCTTTGTGTCGATGTGCTAGCTCCTTCGTTTAAGTTTCTAGCTAAACGCGATACAGAAGAAGGTGATATTTTCTGTAATTTTGCAATTTCTCGTTGTGAATGTTTGTTTGATTGTAGAAGAGCTTGTATAGTGGCTTTTTGTTCACTTGTTAAATCTTTCCCGTGCATTTTCTACAAAAAACCCCCAAATACTTCAATTTTTTTCAAATCCCAAATAATTAATTATTAAGAGAGAGAGATAGAATAACAATTTTACCTTTGCAATAACAATATATCAACACAAAACACTTAACGATACTCCACAACTTAGCTTCTATACGGTTATAACGAAATATTTTTAAAAATATCCATGCATTCTCTAAACTGTGAACTCGCTAAATGTAAGTTGATAACTGAAATATTTATATATACGTTCTTTATTCTTCTGAACATCATTTCTCTGGTATTTTTATTTATTGATACAATAATCTAGTCCCCCTATAAACGATCGGATTCAAAGCAAAAGGATATCACTATAATAGGATGGGAATTTCCAGGTAAAAGGGTTGATTTATGACATGTTTCAAGTAGTATGGCCAGGGACTGAACAAAGCAAAG
The DNA here is from genome assembly GCA_029619315.2 of Dynastes maya. Classification (NCBI taxonomy): domain Eukaryota; kingdom Metazoa; phylum Arthropoda; class Insecta; order Coleoptera; family Scarabaeidae; genus Dynastes; species Dynastes maya. The sequence goes on from JAROYE020000002.1 coordinate 58,290,172, forward strand.
ATTCATTATTACCTGATAACAATCAGGTTAAGGAAATAAACATTAAAATATGCATTTCTTGTAAATTTTCCACAAATTAAATTGATCAACATCACAAAATTAAATTTTGATATTTTGTTAGAGACTAATTGACAACTGGATAAATTGACTATGTTAAAAAGTGATTAGCTACATTCGGTAGATGGCGAAAATATCTCGAATGTTACAATTGATACCTGGTACAATCGATACCGGTCTCCCCTACTCTAAACAATCTTAGACAGGATGTTATGCTCATGTTCTTAATCATAAAATTCAAACGCATTTATATGATTCCTTTGTTTTATCAAAACTGAATTCCTGTAATATTGCTTACGGTATATGTTGTGAATCGAATTAAAAGATGCCTTGGACTAATTTTCGAAATCAGAAAAAAAAATCTACAATTAAAAAAGATTAGAGGTATTTACATAATGTAATTCACCTTTTGCTGAAATACCTATTGACATTAAATTCATTAACAATTCTAATAATATAACACGTTCCTAAATCATAGTTTTTAATAAATTATTGAGAATAACAGTTACTTGATGCTATTCTTGTTAAAATGCGCTGCCTATTTTGAGAAAAAAAATCATAACTTATTCGTTAAGACTGTATGCGATCTGAATTTTTGAAATACGTTCTCGTAATGACGTATATTTTTCACGGCAAGCATAAAAACAAGACCATGAAAACGCGTATGTTACGTATAACCAGCAAGCTAAAGCTAATAAAACTCAGTGAATGTGAAACACCTATTCCATAAAGTTATTGGTGTGCACTTGCTCATAAGTAGAGGGGACGCGCCATTCATCTGTTTTATTGTGTTTACAAAATGCTGTATAGGTGATGTAGGGTAGCGATACGTTAACTTATTTATAACAGAACACACAGCGAGACCAAACATCCTTCGCTTTTAACTTCGGCGAAAAACGAAGCCGTACGCATACAGGGACACATAGTTGCGCACAAGCGCACACAACCCCAAATAGCTTAACTAGTTATCCTCAAAACGAGTACGTACGTTTTTTAAGTAGGCCTGAAAAATTAAGTATTGTCGTATTTTTGGCTTAATTATTACCAAATGCCACGACCAAAGCCTGTCTTCTAAATCCAAGGTTTAAAGTGATAAATATCGTATAATTGGATATTTTTGTAAATAATTCTCTTAACCGTGCAATTTTTTTTTCGCAAGAGGATACAGTACTGTAAACTTGTTTCCAGTTAATCCTCGTTATCTTTGTTGCAGTAAAAATTTAGTATTTCAAGGATTTTGAGTTATGTAATGGATTTTCGTCATTTAAACACTTCTTTATACTCGAAAATCGCATTCCACTTGGATTACCCCAAAAACGTCTAAAATAGTACAACCAGATTTTGCTTTTTTTGGAAAATTTAATTGAGAATAAAGGTTTCTTGACATATCTCTAATACAGAGGCAAAAATTATTTATAATAATAAATTAAATTGGCATAAAAGGATTATACTCTTGGTCAATAAACTGCAGCGCATTAAGAGCAATATTTGGTCAAAAGAATCCAACTGTATTTCTACATCTTCAGCAAAATGAGGAACCTACTCATAACTTTCTGTGACCATAATTTTGCTCAATAGTCGTTGAGGCGATTGATTTGATGTCGTAGAACATCTATCTATGGGATATTTAGAGGATGAAGTTCTGCTAACAATAACGTTGATAACTGGTAAACTAATACACCGAGAAAAATATTCTTGTCAAAATTACAATGCAGATGTTGCAACACTGTTATTCATTATTAAACAGTCAAAGTTATGAAAACAATGGTACCACGTACTTGTAGTTATTTTTACAACTTCAGTTTTGTAGACCATATATGCTGTGCTATACATTAGAGATCAAGTCATTTATTCTTTACAGCTACCACCCATGGACATCCATGCTTAATGAGTAAGGTTCGACAAACGAGTACAACGTCAAAGGCGTATCGCGCAAAAGTAGGTACGTGAGATACAGTATTATTAAAAATAATAAATTCTTACCTTTTATTGACGTCTTGATGTCCACTGCGACAAAATAATATTGTCCCAAAACGTCAATAGAGGTAAGAATATATTATTTTTTAATAATACTATATCTCACGCACCTACTTTTGCGCGATACGCCTCTGACGTTGCACTCGTTTGTCGAACCTTATTAATAAACCAATTTAATATTGTACTTCTTGTATCTGACAGATAGAATATTTTACCTTCAAAATACACAGAAAAAAATCACTTGATAGAATATACTACAGTATTGTAAAAAGATATTGTAGCAGTCACTAACAGAGTTATGTAACCCGAGCGCCAATTTTTGTTCATTATTACATGTTGTCACAAATAAAAGTTCAAAGTTATGGTCAACTTTCTACTGTATTGTTTCACATAAATGTATCATATTTTCCAACAATCCTTGTGTCAAGACGTGCAGGACAAGATTGTGGCAATTTTTTTACGTGAAACCTCCTAATTTTTTCAAAATAAATAATAGCAAATCAGTGAGTTTATAAATAAATCATCATTTATCTGTACAGGTGATTTTATTATCAAGGCCTACCTAAATGCGTGAACCAAATGTTTCCTGCCTTAGGATTAGACCCGGACAGTATTGGTTATTCACCAATAGATGTCGCAAGAAAAACTTTTTTTCTAATAAATCATCTGATTTTATATAGTCAAATTATTTTCATCGGGTTCACAATTCTTTCGGAATAATGTCTTCTGTAGTTAATTTTTTCACTACAAATTTGTGGAATGTTTGGAGGAATGGTATCACATACCTGCAAAACAACACAGTTGATGGTAACATTCTGGTGGCTGACCAATGCTATCTGTAAATTGGGAAGCTGTTGGAGATACAAAAACATAAGAATAATGTTATTGTTATTGCGTTTTACTTGTACTTTCAACCAATTATAATTATAAAAACACTGCATACACATTGTAGTATTCAATACAATCTTTAGTACAATGTTTTTGCATTTTTTTTAACAACGTATGTAACTAAAACTTATACACTGTTGTAGCAACCTCTGTTACAGATCATTGACTAAATTTTTACAACAATAATGTATTTAATAGAAATATAATCCGTTAACCACAATCGAGTAGTAGGGATTTGCGTAAGTTGTAGCAAGTCGTATATTCTCAAACAAATTGCAGTAAATTATTCTATAACTGTTTGACAAATTTCCAATTCTCTTATAATATATTTCTTAACACTAGATTGTGTTAACTTGCACCACGAGTTCGCCAAAAAAAGTATAATGTACTGCTCACAGTGGCTGTAGCAATAATCAGAGGGAGGACTAAACACAACTGTGTTAACTTTACCAAGGTGTTAAAACTGTCTGAAACGGTGCATCAAGCACTCATACTAAAACTTGATTTCTTTTCTGTAGATCTCTATTTCTAGTTTTTTGTTGTTTCTACTTACTAAACTATTTAGTAACGGAATTTAGTTGTTCACTTCTGTCTCTACTGTAAATTTAATAACCTCGAATTTTGAATTAAGTACCGCCAAGAATTCTGGGATGGCGCTTTTCTTGGTATCAAAAATTGCGAAAATGTCGCCATAAAACTCTAGGAAAATATACGGCGTCTTTTTTCATGTACGTTTCAAATTTACTCATGAACAAGTTAGCTATGAAAGAAGACAGTAGATTTCCCATCGCCGTACCTTCTAATTGTTCATAATACTTGCCATCTATTTGAAATCGAGTTTGATTCATGTAAAGTGAAGGAATCTTTTGTATTCCACAATTTTGACGTCTTCAATCTTATTAAGTTCTGAAAATTCGACCTAATATTCTATTGTTTCTGGGATGGGTACGCTAGGGCAGAGTAAACAAACATCAAGCCATGCCAAAATTTCCTCAATTTCTAATGCAATATTATTTATCTTATTTACAAAATCTAGTGAGTTTCTATATTAAAACTACCTACTTTGAGGGATCAGGCGAGTCAATACTTGATACTATTGGTCTCATAGATTTTCCGGTTTGTGAATTCTTGGTAGACAGTACATTTTTGGAGCTTTTGGATTTAGGATTTAACTTAAAATTCGCGTTGGTAGGTTTTGAGCAATTCTTCAAAACCTCCTTCGTTTCTCTAATAATAGATGGTAAAGGATTCTTTCTTAGTTACCAGGCAGATAGTGTTGCTGGATCTAATAGTTTTTACGCAAATTATAAATGATTCACCATACAGTCTATAATTATTGTAACAGTTATTGTAAAACTCTTTTATCACATCTTCTATTCCAACATGCGTCTAATAATAAGATTTTCTTTTTTCATCATATTTAATATTAAATTTATTGTCTATTATTTATAAAAATATGTGAAAATATATGTCGCCATATATAGAATCCAATAACACGTATTTCTAAGCTGGCTCCTGATAATTTAATGCCTTCAAGTGAAGCTTTATAAATAAAAGAAAAGATGCACAATATTCTGTGTTTTCTGCAACAAATTGGACTTTTTATAATATGATTTGTTTGAGGACCCATTTGTAGGAGCTTTAAATTTTATTCTTCGCGTTTCAAGGCTTCGCCTTCTTCCACTTTATATAGTAAATCTTAGAATTAAGTGAAGCGATAAATAACTCAGTTAATTTGCCAAAGGAAGCTTTTTCTTTACTGCGAACGAGTGCATCCGTAATTCAAGCGTAAGAAAAATCTCGACAAAGACCTATGCACGGCGCGGACGGGACACAGCATACATACTTAATTCCACAAATCCATTTTTAAAATTTACTACATCCGAAGAGCGAATTGTAAATTGCCTGTTTCGCGACTTGTTTTAACACATTCTATGCGTGTTTCGCGACCCGAAGCTAATTATTAAAATAAATACAGTAGTAGATGCAGAAGCAGGAGACGCTTCAGTAAAACTTCACATACGCGCATATTTATAAGCATGCAACATGTTTATGTTTGACTGGTGTTACATATATAATTTTGATGATCTAACAAGCAAATATGATTCTTAGCGTGGCGACTGAGATCTTTATAACTAAGGCGGACGTGTTTCTTCCGCAAATAACCAGAAATTTGCTAATTCAAAACGTATATTTAAAAAAATAATAATTTCTTGATATATATGATGATATATGGGGCTAATATGATACACCAGAAAAGATATTATTTGCGTATTGCCAAAAACTACGAAAAAATCATATTTACTAGGAAATATATTATACTATTATTGATCATAAAGGAATCACTCATAAATATACCCTGAGTGCATAAAAAAATTGAAAACTGAATTATTCTTTTTTCGTACCCGAAAACTTTTCCATGACAAGTCTAAGCTTTTATTGTAAGTCCGTTATTCATTAAACCAGAATTTTTTTTGAAAGCTGTTTTATATTCGGGAAGAAATTCTCCATCTTCTTGCCCCCAGAATATAAACTCTAGTGAGAGATATCAGACCCCAAACTTGTGAGGCTGATTCTTTTTCTCTGTGTATTAAAAATACGTTTCTATTATTATCTTTCCAATAAAATTACACTTGTGGACTTTCTTAAATCTGAATGTTTTCAATAGTGAAACAACTTAGGTTCGGTATTACCTTCATTGCTGCAAGTAATTTTATTTTTTCCTTTTCCTCTCCTTGCCCTTCAACTTTTCTCTCCACTTTTCTTCAGGTTTTGTGGCACTTCTTTCCGAAGTCCATATTGTTTACAATTTTTCCATTGAGTTTTTTTCCCTTGCTTTGTTACTAGTCACTATCCCTACACTGAGAGAAAAGATTGGTTAAGCCAACCAAAAATTGGTTGTCTCAACTAATTTGTTTGATAAATGTACTCAATACTCCATATGGTTTAAAACAACAGTTAGTGTGTTCTATTAAGTTGCAAGGTGATTGGAATGATTCACTAAAGTGTTGAATAAACGTATTTTTAGTTGAATGAACACATAAATGTGCAACATTTCATGGTTTGTTGGATGAACCGACTCCTTTCTCCCAGTGTATATGCTTTCACTCCGAAAATGTAAGAATGTACCGAAGTTTTTGAGTGAGTGGTCTGCCAAAATATACAGAGAACCAACTTTTAAGACAATTACTTTTATCCGCAATTACAATTACAATTACAATTATCCGCAATACTCGAAAGGAATATTTTCTTAGCGTTTTCTCCGTTTAAGAGAAGTATACACTTGTAATGGAATAATTGTATTTCTTTGTTTAAGACATTTTTTAACTTGATTCAAAAAAATCTTGCAGAGCATTTGAAGAAAGCGATTCTTAGTATAAGTAAATGGTCATTATAACACAAAATAATATTTATTTACTTAAAATTCTTGTTCATAATTCAATAATTTTATTTTCTTAAAATAAAGCATTTTTACTTAGAATTCTTGAAATGCATATTATTTATATGCACATTATTATTTGCGCTTACCTTGTTTAAAACAGTACGAGACATTCCTACATAACGCAGTAAATTGTTCCCATTCCTTGTAATTTTAAAAAGGCTAAAAGTAGAGGTTATCTACAGAATAATGTTCAAACAAAAGTGAACTTAATGTAGAAGTACACATGAAAAAAGTGCCTAGAAACAATAACCAAGACAATGCTAATAAATAGCTTCTGGTATTGATGGAATCACTACCGGCAAAAACAGCAACTGAAATATTTCCTGGCGCCACCTAGTGCCAGTAGTTATAGTCATGCCGTCCTAGATAGTAGCAACGGAACTGGAATACAACGTTTCATAAACATTTTCAAAAGATACCGGTTAATATCATATTTTTTTCTTTTTATTACTATTTACCACGTGCACTAATTTAGTTATAGCTTTTTAAGTAAGTATGTAATAAATTATAATAATGGAAAAAGGGATAAATAAACTTAAATATTAACTCATTAATTATTAAACTACATAAAAATAATGCCTATTTAATTACTTGCTCCTAATTTTAATTGTTACTTGTTAAAACTAATGTTTTTTTCCATTATTGTAAGTTTTCTTTTATTACACGAAACTAATTTATCAATAGAACTTTGTGAGATCTGGACCATTTTTCATTCCTACTTTTAATATGAATATTTTCTTAACTTAAAACTAAATGATTTACTTGGAAGAAATATATTTCTATCTTGGATTTTCTTGATTTTCTAACACTAAGGACATATTTATTTAATCCAAATAAAATTTAGAGAAAATTATTTTATTTATTTATAGTTTTGAAATAAAAATGTTTTCTTGAATAGAATCTGATTTTTGCAAGAAAATCTATTTTCATGATGCAAGAAACCATTTCTCTGCGTGAACCAAAAAGCGCTTTGAAGAAACAATTATCAGAGGTTGAATAATTTTCAGCGTTTTCAGCGAATATTCCTGTAACAAAGACATAAAATATGACTGTTAGACATTAAGGCTTATGTTTCCTGAGTTGCTTTCCTTTAGTAGGCATGAAGTCATAGAGTTGTCAAAACCTTGACAGTTCTGATCGCTTACGAATAGAACGGCGAAACACTACAACTTTGTGCATTACACCTGCCAACCAACCAAATAGTGTAATGTGCAGGTCGTGTGTACATAACCTTAGCACTTTGTTTTAACGTAGTTTTGAATAACAACATAACCTCAATTAATATAGGAGATGAAGTCGAAGCTATTCAACTTTTTTTCGAGAGGTGACGGGAAAGAAAGATTTTTTGACGAAAGGTGTTAAGCCTATTGTGAAAAGGACGTAACCAATCAAACGCTGGAGCGCCTATTTCCAGTGAAAGGAAGGCACCTATGTTCATTTAGTAACAATTGGTCATGTGTATAACCTTAGTTTTATTTTCAGCTAATACTTTAACAAATTAGTAATTATTTGCCACTATATACGGTTCTTAAATGAACCATTGCTTTCACAAAAATTTGGGGCAAGTGATACTATTATTTATCGATTTTAGACATGTCTTTTGTGGAATATGACAATTAAAAAATTTTATGTCAAATTGTCCGTTAGTATGACAAGAAATCATTCACGACGGAGATTTTATTGTATTCTAATTACATTTTATCAATGACTAAAAGGCTGTACAAAGTTATTTCAAATGATGGTACTCCAATAAAATATTCATGATATTTGTAAAGCTACAAACGTTTCTAATAAAAATGTTTGTACTTAACAATAATCTTTTTTTCGCTAAAAGCAAAGAATTTTTAAAATAAATGAATATAACGTACAATATGATTATAAGGAAACATAATCGAGAGAGGCATATTATTTTTTTAACTATTTTTTATGTCGGTTACAACTACATCTGAGAGTTAAAACCCAAGATTGAATCTTCAAGTTTTACAATTCAAATTATGTTTGACGTTTATTGATATATCTTATAAATGTTTATTACAAATCACCAACATTTATTATTGAATGCTATTTTTGTAATGAACAAAAGCAACAAAATTTAAAATTGTCTTATTCTATGCAACTATGTAAGATGAATTTGGTCTTCAGCTTACACATTTTGCAGTATCATGTCTTCCTAAATTTCTTGAAACTGGTGCAATAAGTCGCAAACCCAGTAGTGATAAACTCAAGAAAAGAACTGCTGAAACTATTGGGGATGTGAGGAGGCGTGTAGATCATTCATCTAGAAAGTCAATTAGAAAGCTTTCACTGGAAAGTTGTTTGTCATATGGTACTTGTCAGCATATTCTCAGAAAACATCTCGAAAAATATACATATAAAATTCGTGCTGTACAAAAACTCGAGTCCACTTAGTGGGAGTACAATACTGCAATTAGTTTGAAAATCACATGAATGATGATAAGATCCTTGACAAATTATTCTTCTCAGACGAAGCTTGGTTCCAACTTAATAGTTTTATTAACAAACAAACCATGCGTATAATGTTCAGTAAAAACCCTTTTGTCATGATACATAAACTATTGCATCCTGAGAAAGTTGGTGTTTGGATAGTAGCATCACAGAGAAGATGGTTTGTCTGTTATTTTTTCATGAAACGGTAAACGCAGAAAGATATCGTATAAGTTATTGCAACTTTTTCTAAACCAGTTGGATGACGAAGAATTAAGGGATGGATACTTCCAACAAGACAATGCCACAACTCATAAACTTCTACAAACAATGAAACTTACATGAATATTTTGATAACCGCGTAGTAGATTCTCCACACAATATCAGAACTTACCGAAGCAATGTGACACAATAACGCCTTAATCCTCGTCAGCGCATTGAACATGAAACGATGAGTAAAGATTTGTGTTGAAACCGAAGGAGATCACTTTGAACATTTGCTATAATTGTTCACTAAATTTTTCTTTTACTTTTACTAGGAAATATACCTTTCTGTTCTACTAGCTTTATTATTATTGACTGAAATTACCACATTAGCCATTTACGCTTTAAACAGAAATTTATTTGCATAATTACTATCAAATATATCAAATGTAATTTGTAAAGTTTCAATTTTGATATGACTTAAGCAAGATTTAACTGTCAGATATAGTTGTAACCAACATAAAGATTCAAGAGAAAACATTTTTTTATGATCAATCGTATAAGCATGGTATAAGCTTAATAATTGTCACAAGATTCAAAAAACGTCATAATGAGCTTATATGAGTTGCCGCAGACAAGAATCTGGATAGGACACTGAAAATTAAATAGTGGCCAGGCAATTTGAGGGAAGACTAAGGCCATAGCGGTTAATGAAAGTGCGTACACCACGCTTCCAATTTTTGGTGTAAAATTCCCTCGAAATTTTTTATAGTACTAAGTTCACAAACGGAAAATTTCACTATATTTCTCAATTTCAAAATTATAAAGCTTTTTGTTCTAACTACGTGTAAGGCAAGACTGTCCACAGATCGTTTAGTTGCTTAGAGGGTTAGCGTGTAGCGTTTTTCAAGGTCCCTTGAGAATTTCCATTTAACTCCTTTAGGTCTTAATTTCAAAGATCACACTTTTGAAAAACAAGGACCTGGCATTTGCTACCTCATCTTATGTAGCCTTCATTTCCAACTATTACCTTCCAAGCATATTATTATGAAATTACAAATTCGATACGTTTCAAATCAGGAAACACTTTCTTTGTGCGATAGATTGATTATTTTGTAATGTTCAAGTGAAACTACAGTAACACAAAGTCGAAACAATGTATCTGTAAGTACAGAGTAGCATCGGATTCTCAGGTAAAAATTGAATCGTTGATGGTTACATACGTTGAAGTACTTAAAGAAAATTACTAATCTACGCTGCGCAGAAGTTTCACGAAAGTATAAATTAAAATAGCAATGGTGTTCTTTTGCTGCGAGACCTAAATAATCATCTGTTGCTTTAATCAATCAATTGAATAGTTGTCCCGCAATCGTTCTACATGTGCGACTGGAATCCATAATTAAGAAACTTCAGCGTGCTACTTCGATTATCCGTTGTCGTTACGCAAGTGGACGCAATCATCGAACATTTCGCACACATCAACAATAAATCAAGGCTTTTTCTCGTCTTGCTTGCGCCCATTCCACGTCCAAATACCTGTCGCACAATTTATGCGTCCCGTGTGGAAACGGCAAGTGGCAACCAGCACCCAGCACAAGTGCAAGCATGCAGTAGCCGTTGTAATAGCGGCGATAGTGATATATAGCTTTACCCGCTATCATTTAAAATGCTCACGTATGGCTTTTTTACACGAATGAAAATGGTATATAAACGCTCTTTGCCTGAAATATCTAAATTAAAATTATGTGAGGCTTTCCGACCACGATTCAACATTAAACATAAATAAAAGTCAACTATAATGGCAGATGGTTGGTCATCTATTATTGCTTTGTTAGAAACATATGCAATGTTAATCATAAAAACTCATGAATAATGATTATCATTTAATTCAGGCTTAAAGTTTTGAATGAAATTGTTGGGAACATAACTGAAGAGTTATAAAGGGTCTAAGTGCCAAAAATGCCAAACACAAATATTAAACAAAAACTTATTTTCTCATCAGTGATACAACTTTTTTTTCAAAAAAACTTTTTATTATTATATATTATATAAACATAGAGAAACAGTTATTCTAGGTACAAAAAAGTGAACATAAAATGAAAGCTTAAAAATTAACGAAAACTTTAATGGACACAGAAATATGTAACGTGAAAAACTCTAAAGTTAGTTATTTTCCAGGCCTGATTCAGTAGCCTTTGCTATAATGTCTTCATAAAACGTTAGATACGCCAGAGGAATATAATCCAGTATAGACTTCAAATCCCTGAGTTTTGCTGCACTAACCCGAGAAGTACATTCTAGTTGTGAAAGCTCTTCCAAACGAAATTTGGCAAGTTGTTTACCTTTTTTAATTACATTACAAGTTTCCCAAGGAGCCACATCACTGAAAATTTTCCGTACAGATACCACAAATGGATTATCCTTTGAATAATATTGAGTTTCGATATGTTTATATACTCATTAGCAAGACGATGAAGATCTTTCATTCTTTCTCATGTGAACCACCTTAAAAGGGTTTTGATGGCAGCTCTCTTTAATCATTTTTTACAATATTCTGTGGCATATACAACTTCGTTGCCCTTTTGCGCTTTTCAATTTGACCAAAATATCGATCGCACGGTAAATATGTGTGCCAGAAACCAAAAACTTCTGATCTATTTGGGACAACTTTCCAGTTGCGGCGAGATAGAACAAAAGAATCAGGATCATTCTGTTCATATTTTGTCCATTGCAATTATCGTTCCAAATACACAAATTCTCTTTTTGCGTAAAATTTGCACTAAGTAAAACTTTTAAAAGCGTCGAACCTATTTCGTTACCTCCTCTTCCTGTTTGAGACTCATTCCATAAACATATTGTAGCTGTGTTATTGTCTGCAAAGTGAATATTAAAATTATAGTAAGATAGCTGCCTGCTGTAGAACATTTCTGCGTGAGTGAGTTTAGGGATAGAGATAACTTGCTGCAAATTCATTGATAAAACCAAGGTATTGCTATTAGGTTGTTGGGACTCAATAGTATCATCATTCGTCGATTTCCTTGCACTTTCTGCTTTACGATGGTGTAAGTCTAATTTTGAGGTAAGCCTTACTGAATTTTCTGGATGAGCTTTAATTTTGTTAGCAAGAAGATCGCAGGCGGTACAGGTATCAGATTGTGGCCTGCCAAACCTTAGATGTGGAAAATGTTTTTTAATTACCTTACTGTAAAAACGGTAGTTCACTTTAGAATGGGGGTGTTTTTTTCGAAATGCGATATACATTCTATGCATGTTTAGGTCAGCACTTAAAAACTCTTTCTTTGACTTTTCTTTACTATAGTGGTTTTCCTCCCTTGGAAATTCATTTATATGCAAAATAACATGTTGAACAAGATCTTCACCAAACTTCCGCGCTTTATTTGCTCTGCCTCTTTTATCTATAAAAACATTTTCACCCGATTTCTTCCGCTCCGCTAATCCTTGTACTTTATGATGTGAAAGAGCGACAATATTTGAGAATACCTTGCGACATATTCGAACAACGTTTCCTTTTCCATCCGGAACTGTGTATGAGATGGTTGCCTGCCGCCGGTTTTCCCTTGGATTGTCATAAGTCCCATGCTGCCTGCGACCCACAACTATGACTAATACTAGATTAAGTAAGTAGGTGTTTCGTTTCGTTTCATTCTGAATAATATAGGAATTATTAAAGATATCAACCCTTTGCTCCAAACCACACTTTCTTACATTGAAACTTGCAGTTACAAATGACCTAAAATATAAGATATTTTGAGGTTAGAATCGCATCGTGTCGACGTAAATAAAATAAAACTAACCATACTTGACGGAGGAATCTTAGCAGTAACTACATTGTTTTTTACGTCTTGTATCCAGCACCACTTTTTCTAAGTCTTTTCTTCTCATTTATAACACTTTCTGAACCTTTGGGCCTCTTTTTCCATTCATTTTCTGCCTGCATTTCAACACGTGGCGTTACACACTTGCTAGTCACAAAACAAACTGTTGCTAAGAAATGGAAGAGATACCCTTTAAATGTAAACAAGGTATGGCTGTTACAGGTGGCGCTGTCATATCATCAAAATTCAAACAGTAATTTATTCGATGACACTTAGCGCTTTTAGAGAAACATTGGCAATGGCACATAGATCACTTTAAAGTACAAAACTGAAAATTGGAGAAATTGGCACTTAGACCCTTTGAAGTTACATTTTTCAACTGTTTATCAATAAACGTGGAAAAAATCGGAAAAAGTAAAATATTCAAAGATGGACCAAATTGTTCCATAAACTGAACTTCGTCCATAAATAATCTATCAGCACTACCAATATCAGAACTTTTGGCTGTCCTTAGCCTGAAGTAGATGTTATCATTGAATTACAAAGTTATTAAGTTATGCAACAGTTGATAACCCATTCTCTAAACATATTAAGTTCTGTGCTAGATATGCAGCTGATATAGCGCGTTCATAAGTTTCGTATTAAAGTCAAGCGCTTAAATATATGGACAGTGTTACAACGTTTGGCCGCTATGAAAGTACAAGGTGGGGAGCGCGCGTAGCGAATCAAGGACAAACGACAACACTATTCGATAAACGCATGAGACTCCCGACTATAAATGAATCCTTACGTGCCCTAGTATTTGTTGTTTGATCAAGCAGCAACTTGGATTTAAATGATTTTAAGTTTTATATTAATTCTTTGCACAGTTCAATTAACTTTGCATTAGAAACTGAAATAAATAAGCGAATTAATTTCTTGGGTATTACCACTTTCAAGTTAGAAGGAAAAAGAAAATTAGAATTTGAAATATATAAAGAAACCACTCACAATGGTATCATCATTGATGAGTATTCCAATTATCCTTATACTCAAAAACATTCTTCGTTTTACAATTACTTACACATTTTAGTTAACGTCCCACACTCTTTAACGAATCGTTTAATCAGGAATCATTAAACAAATAGCAACCATCAATTGCGACGATCGATAAAATGCTCAATAATATACAAAGAAAAAAACATATAGAGAGGGATGATAGTTATTTATATCAAATGACAAGTGCGGTCCAAGTGTCGTATCATATTTTTCCTACTACCGGGCCAAAATTTTGAAAAAATAAGGCATTGCATTTCGAATGATACATCCTCTCCGTCATTTATTGTTGAACAACAGGGACAAAATAGATAAATTAAAGAAGAAATGTGCTCATATCTGATTCATGCCAGTGTAACTATGTTTGCAGAACTTATAGGAACTTCGAAGCACGCATTAAAGAATATGTCGGATGTTTACAACCGAGTTGATCGGAGTTCTCTCATTTCACCCAACATCTTAAGGATAATAAATTTTACCATTTTACATACTGCCAATAAAGGCACCTAAATAACCTTGAATCTCTAGAAAACTTAAGACAACAACGGACAAATAGTAGCTAGCCCTCTAACAATTTGGGACAACACCTACCTCTCTAATACTTTTCGGGACGTGATTTCTATCCTGCATGGTTTTCAGCTTAGATTACTGTTAGTTTTACTTATTTACTTTATTCAAATACCTAACCATAGTGGTCTCTGATATTTTTGATTTTTAAACAATTTCAACAAAAAATTTCTCATTTTGTTAATCCGCTTTATTGTATTACCAGTAATCGCTTTAATCTGTCGTGTTTGTCCCATTTTACAAAGTTTTACAATTTTATCAAATGACAAATTATACAGGGTGTTAAAAAGAGGTGTCTGGATATTTTACCCACTTATAATTCTCATCAAGATAAACAAAAAAATCTAAGTAATCCTAGGTCCTAAAACCAGTTGTTTCGGAGATACAAACAAAATCAAGCAGTTGAGTCATTAACTGTTCATTTAATTTCCCATTAATTGAACATTTAATGACTTAGCCGTTAACCATACATACAAAAATTAACAACTCAATAAATGATGCTTAAAGTAAATGTTCGACATGGCCTCCTTCCATTTGCAAACATGCTTGACATCTTGTGAAGTGAAACAACATGTTAAACCCGCTAATTTGTCTATGTCAATAAATAACATAAAACCTAGTAACAATGGTGCCGTTATTAGTAAATGTGATAAAACAAGTTATGCTAAAACCTTAGAATCTGACCTAATTTATAAGCTAGGAAAAACTTACAATGTTGTTTTACCATCCAAAGCAAATCCTAAAGTTATAATCTATAATGTCGACAGGGAAGACACTATGGATAAAGCTTCAATTGCAGGCAATGTATGCAAACAAAATAAATTGCTGATGTTGGACAAATCTATTTTTAATCTAATTCGTGTTGTGAATACTAAATCTACAAGTAGTGTAAATCTTATTGTGAGATGCGATCCTTGTCTATTTGCAATAATTATTGATACGAAATATCTGTACGTTGGATGGAGACGATGTCCTGTCGCGGAGTCCTATCATATTCTACGTTGTTACAACTGCTCTCGGTACGGCCATCTATCGAAGGACTGCAAATCTTCCACCGCATATCCGAAATGTAGCGGGAATCATTCAATCAAGGATTGTCAACCTCAATTACATATGTGTATAAACTACGTGCTACATAATGCCAGGTACAAGACAAAATATAATGTAAACCACACTGTTTTTGATAACAAATGCAATTGTTACAGCAGAGTTGTCCAAAATGCGCACAATATTACAAATTATAGCATTGCATAGCAACTACAGTCCTGTCAAACTAATATTTATACTAGTAGTGATACTTTTTTATTTTTATTAAATGTTCAAAGTTTAAGCGACAAGTATAATATGCTGGAATATACGCTGCGGAATTATTCTGCTAATATTGTCTGTCTAACTGAAACTGGGCAAAGAATTGGACAATTTACTTCTACCAGCCTACTCAATTACATTTTACTCGCTCTCAATCTGTCGAAGGTGGATCGTGTATTTTTGTTAGGGATGACTTATTAACCGCTAGTTTAGATGTAAGTTCTTTTGCAATTGAATCACTTTTTGAGGTTTGTGCTATTAAATGGTTAGTCAACAATAGGAAATATGTTATTGTAAACTTTTATCGTCCGCCTGCTTCGGATTTTAACTCTTTTATGAATCAACTTCACAGTTTGTTAAGTTATATTTATATAATGCCAAGTCTTCATTATTCATATGTGGTGATTTTAATGTATACTTTCATAAAGATACAAACGAGTCTCGCTTAATTATCAATTTATTCCTTAGGTTTGGTTTGAAAGCTATTGTTAATGATTACACTAGAGAGAGAATTGATGATATATTCACCAATCATATGCTTGAAGTTAAAACTACAGTGCGTGACACTTATCTTTCGGATCATAAAATAGTTCTAGTTGATTTCGATAAGGATTTCACTACCAGTGAAAAACAAATACACATTGAAAAACGTAATGTAGCACAATTTCATGCTTTGTTACAAAAAGAATCCTGGGTTGATCTCTTGCCAGCTTCAGAC
Organism: Dynastes maya; assembly: GCA_029619315.2. Lineage (NCBI taxonomy): Eukaryota > Metazoa > Arthropoda > Insecta > Coleoptera > Scarabaeidae > Dynastes > Dynastes maya. Next base: position 58,306,649 of record JAROYE020000002.1, read on the forward strand.
CTCAACAGTAAAGTTTATATTTTTATGAACATACTACAATATAACTACAACGTAGCATTCCCTCTTAAAATGTGCAGAGTTATTAATAATTTAAACCGGAAGAACTGAGTAAATAATGAGATCTTGCAGTCTAAAGGACCTATACATAATGCAGAAACACTACCCTCAGCTAAAAGATGTGTATGAAATAAGATATAAAAATCATAAGCTTCTGGGGAATCAAATAAGAAAACAGTATTATAGTTTACACATAAGCCATTCCCAGAATAAATCTAAGAAGATGTGGGGAGTGGTCAACGAACTCACATTTGGTGGGGTATCTCGTACTAACGTTGAAATTATTCAAAATGATAAAAAGATCAACGATCCTCAGGAACTTTCTACCGCATTTAATTTACAGTTCCAACAATCAGTTGAACACACACACTATTCCCGCTGTTACAATAAACGCTGACATTAACCCCAACATAAACACGATGTTTTTATTTCCTTTTACTGAACCTGAACTGAGCGTAATACTGCTCAAACTCAAGCGAAAACGCACTTCTGGCCCAGATGACATATCTGCAAAAATTCTTATTGATTCTTTTCATTTAGTAGCTGCGCCCTTAACTTATCTCATTAATTTTTCTTTTGCTTATGGAATTTTTCCTAGCGATTTTAAAGCATCCGCAGTTGTGCCAATTTTTAAGAAGAATTCTAGAACTGACATATCAAATTATCGGCCCATTTCCTTCATATCTAATGTTGGTAAAATCTTTGAATATTGCATGCTGGATAGATTGAATTCGTTTCTTAAAAAACATAAAATACTGAAAATATACACGGTTTTAGAGAAAATATTAACAAACAAAATACTCTACTTCCCATTTTGTGTGATCTTAGCAAAGCTTTTGATTGTGTTCAACATTCCTTATTATTACAGAAACTATACGAATACGGTATACGAGGCAATGCTGCTGAGTGGATACACTCATACTTGGAGCGACGTGTATAATTTGTCTTCATTTACGTGAAAAGCGCTTGTTATCCATTTTGACACACAAACTGAATGCCGAAGTGAATATTTACCACAACTCCTCCCTTATATATGCTTAGAATCAACGCAAGTACTGACAAGTTCAAACACGCGCTGGCCTAACGTATATGAATCGGACCAGTGTCCTATAAATATAACAATAATGTTTATGCCTGTATATTCTCGTTTATAAACAAAAATTGTCACGAAAAAAATGAAGGATTATAACAATCATACTTTTAATTTTTTATTTCAGTATAAATACCAAAAATCATTTCTTAACTTTTTTTTTTAATTACGAAAACCGAAGGAGGTGCAAATAACTATAAAACGACATTTTTTCAACAATTCATATTTTACTTACAGTAAACATTCTTGTAAAGCAAAAAATACAGTTTGATGCTTCAAGGTCCCAAAATTAGCTCGGTATAAACAAAATTCGAAATTTTTGTTATTTAAAAGCAATAAAAAAATGTTTTTGTAAAGGTGCTATATAAATATATGACACCGGTACATAGTGGGCAAAATATTCGAACACCTTTTTTAACACCCTGTGTAGTCTTCTTCAATGACCAGTGGAAATCTGTACAACCGAAATCAATAATTTTATTGTTGTGACAACTTTTTACTGCATTATCGAATTGTAAGCAATTTTCCACTCGCCACGTGTAAAACTTAACATTAACGCAATTAAAGTATAGCGACATAAATTTCATTCTATTAACTTAAAACTAGAGCTTTCTTGATTCACTGTAATATTCACAAGTATTTACATTTAAAAGTTACTTTTTTATTGTATTAGTTATATATGTTGTATTATTATAAATCGGTTTTGGATTGTTCTTCTAGTTGGCACAAAGATATGCAATCTGTACGAAACCGCTCGCCTATGTTAAAAAACATTAAACAGAATTTTGTTATAAGATTTCCTTTTATTCACCTTTATTAGACTCACTATGAATTGTTTTATTAAGTTTTATGATCACGATGTAGCTTCTATGGTGATAGATGATGTCATTTTGCTTGAGTTTCATGGTGCAAGATCATATAGAAGAGTACACATTTTCAAGAAAATCTGAATTAGTAGAAAGCATTGTGCTTGGTAACAGATGTGTACCAGGCAGTAATAGATTGTAGGATCAAAATCAGCTTTTTACGTATCGATGTGCCTGTATACTCGCCATCAAGACATAATTGAAGAAATCAGGTGCAAAATTACTTGAACTAAGTCCATATGGAATGGATTTGATTCCTCGCAGGCTTGACCTTCTTTCCTTAAAGCAATTTTACACACACCAAAAGGTTGGTCAATTTGGCAACCTTCAATTTCTTGACGTATGTAATACACTTAGATGCAGATGATATAGATTCAAATTGTCACTTTCTGGTGATTTTGTTGATTTCGTTGTACTAACAACCCAGGGTATTTGACTTTGATAGAATGATGTTCGTACGTGTTGTGTTGCATATACAGTGCATTCCTAAAGTGACCCCCTCCCTCCTAACTTTTGAACGACACAAGCTAGCGTTTTTAGAAAAAATAGGTCGATTTCTATTTATTGTGAACTAATTTTTGCCGTTATCGGCATTTCCGGTTTCACCAGAAGTGACGTCAATTTCCTTTTTTTGAATAGAACACTCTATATATTTTTACGTTTCTGGAAAGGTAATCAAAAGGCAAATCTAACAATACCACATATGTTATACTTTAACTTAAGAAATATGACAATATGCAGCAATAAACGTTTTTGTAATCTGTTTTTACTTTTGGAATTGAAATTTGACGGTTTGGCAATTGTTATGATTACTTCGCTTCTCGACGCGCTCTTTAGATCAGTCTGGCGTCAACAATTTGGCGCTCTTTCCTAGCCAACTTTGCGTATCTACGGAAATGAAACGACAATATGAAACACTTTTATAAGTCAGCAACAGTAAAACGATTCTCTTATAAAATACCAAGTGACCTAACGTTGAAAGCTTCACCTTCTATTGGTCAAATTAATACTAATGTAATTTTGTTCTGACAGCAGTATTTATTTTCTGAACATTACTGCTGCTCTTATACGGTAACTATCAAATATATATATCAACAGATAGAAATCATGACATTATCAGCTTTTCAATGGAACAAGTAACATTTCTTACTTGTATCCCCTCATAAATATAAATAGTTGGCGATATAATACCTTTTAGGTAGAAAACCAGCGTTCTCAGTTATAAAAGATGGATTTCAAGGCAATACGGAACTTTCTACATATAAAGCCTGGCCTAATAGTCCATTTTTCAAAACGATTAGAAAATCAATTTAGCGATATCTATTTTTTTAAGTACATTGATATACAGGTTAGAAAAGTGTAATGTTTAGCTAAGGTTTTCAAACAAGTGCATGGGTAAGACGTTATACAATAAACAGTTAGGAAACAAGTGGTGTTGAATAATATCATATCCAAATTCTCTCTTGCTAATTTCCTTTAATTTCCTTTCTTGTTTAAATCTGTCAGAGATGAAACTTTTTCCGTACCTGTATAAATTACTAGAAGAAAATGCGAAGTCACAATATATAAATTTACGCTTTATTGCAGCTTATACTCGAATATTAACCTATAAGATTTAATCGTCAACTATATACAATAATTTTTTCTGTACTCGAGCATGTAATGATTCTATAGATAATGACGTCTCTCGCATCCATAATCCTTTCTATCTGTTCACTATGTCTTTACAAACTGTATAAAAGTATCGGTGACATGCGGTGCCATTACAGTGATGTATGGATTTCCACATGGCTGTTGTATGTAGTGTATTGCAATTGGAATTGTTTCCGAGGCGAGTTATAGCGGAAAATGGGAACGATTTGTGTTTATGGCAACCGACGACGCGTTCGGGTTAGAATAGCGTTGAGATTTGTGGGCGAGAAATTGTGTCGGTGTATAAACAGGTGGACCGCTCGCATAATATATGCGTTCCTTTGAAGCTTCGGCCTAATGTTCAATGCAAATCTCGCATTTGTTTCTGCGTGAAAAGGATTACGTACGGTTTCAGCATTGACGGAAACTTACTAATTTCTCGTGCAAATACCATGTTGATCCTTGAATAATATTACATCTCTCCTCCAGTGTTATATTTATTATTTGTCTTATATTCTGTTAGTTACAATAAAAACATACAAGTGTTAAAATAGGAATTTGAATGGGTGGCATATATAAATTTTTCTTTCGGTTTTTCGTGAGTTTGGAAGTGCCGACTTGATACTCCTCCAGCAGTTTAAAAAGGCAAAATAAAAAAAGATTATAAGTAGGTATTAGGAATTAACCCTTGTCCATATGCGAGCGCGCCACATGTATGAACCCCCCGTTCTTTCAAATGGCCCTATATAATGAAAATTGTATTTTAATTAATTCACAAATTAAATTACTCCTCTAAATACGTCAATCTCCCACAACAGCTAGCGCTAAAAAACCGCGATTGCCTTAGCATATCTTCTCCTATCTATTATTGGTAAAATTTGTTAGCTTTCGACCAATAATAATATACGAGTTCTACTTAAAATTTTTATTTTTCCAAACTAAAATTAGATATAACTTAACTTATACGAATGATCTCAAATTTAATATCTCTTTCCTATCTATAATATTATGCTAAGGTTTGCCGTCTAGTGTCGCCGCGAATTGTCATTGCTGCATACCTACAACCTTAAAATCTGCACGTTTTTTGGCTAATCTGGCGATTCGTTTTTTAGCCGTGTTTATTTTGGGAACGTATTATTTTATGCCAAATAAAATTACTTTATACTTGCTTTCCGGATGAAGTTACCTTAAATTTAAAAATATTCTCGCGCCCCGGAGCCATGGTTGGCTGGAGATATGTTTTCTAATCAAAGCCACAAAAAAGAGGGTACTCGGCTATGTAAGCCGCTGCAGTGTCTCGTTAGACGTCGGTAGACCGTCACCGTTGCTTAAGCGCACGTGGCTGAACAGCAATATATCCCAATTTTGTTTGGTACAGTGCTTCTTTTCATTTGTCCGTTTCATCTCTGCTCCGTTGTAGTAAACTTATTTTTAAATATCTATATATATCTATATAACACATCCAATTGATTCAAAGGAAAACTGTATGCTGTCGTGTTGAAGATAGCTGCAACCGGTTTTCTAATAACTATTTATAACGTATAAAATTACTAAAATTATATTACTATACGAGGTGTTTATATATTTAATTAGAAAACCTACGCTAAGCGTAATCCAACAGTGGTCAAAGTGCAGTAAATTTCTCTTAAACAATGTTTCTTGCCACTTTTAAACACTTTAGATAATGTTTGTGGAGTGCAATTATATTTCTTATTCTGTATTATTTAACTACAACGCGGGAATAATTGGCTTCATTCTCTCCAATAGAGTTCTTGGTTTCACTGTTCTTGTTTCCGTTGTCCTGGCTAAAAATAAAATAGATTTTCACAAAGAAATAGTTTTTTACAAACCGTCTATCCAGTATGGAAATTGCATTTGCATTCTAGTGATTTTTTGGCATATATTTAAATTTTTAAAGATAGGTACAACAGAATGTGCCATAGTGAACTCCATTTGTCGGATACTTTTAGATATTGGGATACATTTAACCACCAGGAACGTTATTTAGAAAATTCGGAATAACTGACTTCTCGGTTTATTACCTTCTATTTAGTAATATCAAACTTTAGGTAAATATCGAGATGAAATAAGAAATTAAAAGAGACAGTCACAAAATTATATTTGATCTACTGATAATAATAACTTCATCAAACAAACCATACCCATAAAATACGTATAACCAATCCTAAGTAGCGAACTAAGTACTTCTTGTTTGGCATCGTATATTACTTTGCCTAAATAGTGTGTAATGGAATGTTTGACTTCTTTACCGGCTGTATTATTTAACTACAACGCGGGAATAATTCGCTTCATTTTCCCGAATCAATCTTTTGGTTCAATTGTTCTTGTTTGTGTTGTTCTGACTAAAAATAAAATACATTTTCAAAAAATTTTGACAAATTATCTGTCCAGTGTATGTATTAAGCAGTTTTAAAAAGTCATTTCTTGAATCAGGAAAGAATCTTCAAAGACACTTAATTTTCAATTGATATGACATGTTAAATATATCTAATTGTGAAAATAAATAGTTCTTTTACAACTTAATTTATTTGGTTATGCTATTGCTGTTTTCTTGATTTACAAACGGCTAAATGCATTAAATAGTCCCTTATTGAAAATTTGACCCTTATTAAGTTGATTATTTCCAAACCAAAATTGCTTCTGCCAATAGCACGCTAGTAGTCCCGTGTTCGACACCGATTAGAGACGTTGTTCTTTGAAGTCACAGAGATAAGGTGAAGGTAAATAGCCTTATACACATAATATGCGTTATGTTTTGCTTAAAAGCTGTTAACAAAATGAAGCATAAAAACTGTTTGAATTATTAGATTAAAGTAAAACCGCAATCTAAGCCTGACTTGAGATTGCAAGAATCTGCTCAGTTTCTAAAGCAGTCTTCCATATTTAAAAGAATCAATCTGCCGTTCATTCCTCTCTTAATACAATAATAAAGCTTAATAAATTGTAAAACCATATTATAAAGTTGCAGGCACCTACTTAGTTGAGTTAAAATTTCATATGACGCATGATTAGCATTAAAGATTAAAACTATGATTTTTTTTAGTGTAACATTAATAGAGGTGGCAAATATGGCCTTAACATTAAAAATTATAACTTTTCTCTTACTATTTTTTCAAAAGGTCAATACCTTTTTGTTATCGCAACATTTTTAAATCACAAATAACTTCTTTATTACGCATTTTGGCTATAAAGTTGTCCGAATTGTTGCAATTTTTTTCTTTCGCGTAAATTTCAATGACTTTTGTAACTATTTTAACGACAAATTATTAAATACCTTACCGATTATTTTTTTGTTGTAATTGTATCATTTCTGTACACACGCCCAGTTCTCCAAAATTTCTCATCCGCTATTTAAGTCCGTGAATAACTTTAAGCACGAACTATTCTTGTGTTGTCATCCAAATTATGCTTCTATAACTTTCTTTTTTCCCTATTCTTCAATCGTCGACAATACAAACACTAATCGAAGAAGGATTGCCGATAAATGTATTATAATAGTATTCTATCGGTTTGCTAGATTACTATTCTTCCTCTTCTTCTTCGTTCTCAAGATCCTGGTACCCTAAAGGTGTCGGGTATAGATTATTATTTCCAGAATAAAAACCAAGCGCACGACTACTTAATTCCATAAATGCATTGTATCGGCAAGCCTTAGTGTTATTACTTGAGGAAAAAGTCACAATCAAACTCGAGTTGTACTCACAATGAAAATTACCCATTGAATTACACGCTACAGTATTAAAAGTCCGGAAGGGTTTTACCAGAAAATAAAAGTATTACATTTACGTGAAAAAGATATTAAAAACTCATTATATAAGCCGTTGTGCAACATAGCAGTATTAACTTGTGCCTGAATAATATATATATCAGTAGAGCAGACAAACAGAATTGTTTCTAAATCATTGAAAATGTTGAAAATTAATTGAGATTAGAAGTTACAAAATCGATACCTGTTAAAAGTGTTGTTGTGGTATAATGGCCTACACCTATTAGTATAATGTCATTAGATCAAGATTTTACATTAGTCGTAAGATAGACTACATTAGCGATTACAATATAAACCTAACCAATACATTCACTTATTCGCATATTACCCACGTCCAATATCACAAGCATAGGTGTTAGTATCCATAATCACAACTAATTACATCAATTAATTTAAATTTTGATAGCGTGATTTCTTAATGTTATATAACGACATGTGTCGTTCCATTGATAGCAATAGTAACTACACAAGGAATGTCGTAATGTGCAATATTTCTAATGGACAGAATGTAATCTCATGGCTACGTATTATAATGATCTTATTAATAGTGCTTCTGCTTCGTCCATAAGAACATTATATATAGCTGCTTCTAATGGCCAAATCTAACAATCATCCGTACAGAAATCAACATTTTGATCCGGTAAAAACTCAAACATGTCATAAATTACGTTTATTGTTCTTGTATGTATTAAACGCCGTCATATGAGTAGGAAAAGTCAAATAACTTACTTAATTTCATGTAACATTAGACGCTTAGCAGTATACACAGCGTGTCCATCTAGTGCCTGGGCGGAAGATGATTCCTTTCGTGAGCAATCTAGAAAAAATTTTTTCAAATACAAAATATTCGGAGACAAATGCTGCGGAACATAAAATTGTATTCAAATGTACAAGGTCTTCAGTTTCCGCTGCACACGATACAAGTTTGAATTTTTAAATAGAACGCCTACATATTATAACAATCTTAGATATCTATCTTCAATTCATTGCAACTTTTATAAACAATCCCTATACCTATCTATCTTAGTTTTTTGAGATAATTGACATAATTTGTGATATTTGCGAAATGTCGGTGGTGATTCAAATTTTATTCGATTGAGTATTTTTTTTGAGTTTTTGGCGACTGTTTTTTTGGGATAGTCATGGAGTTATGTCAATCAACTATCTAACTGAGAGTAGAAATTGCGGAAAAGCAGCCGCATTTCAAGAAAAGAAAATTTTGTTCCGCTAAGACAACACTCACACTTCAACGGTCGCCGTTCGAATCGATAGACCACCCACCCTATTCACCATATCTGGCCTCCAGCGACTTTTTCTCTTTCCTAGACTCAAAGTTTCGCTCGGGGGATAGAGATTTTCATCAAATAAGGAAGCTATGACATTCCTAAACTCCTATTCCCCAGAACAAGATGCCAACTACCATTTGAATTGATTGAAGAGATGGGAGCATCACTGTTGAGAAATAAAACTGAATTTGACAAAAAAAAACTTATTTCTGTGTTAGATTGGAAACTTTTCAGACTACCCTTGTATAATTTAAGTACACCGAATCACCGAGTTTACCGCTTATAGTATAGTACATTGGATGTATTCTTCATCTTGCGTTGCATTTTTAATTAATCTCAAGCAGTATAAGAATATAAACTTAAGAAGTACTTATTTTATGGCTAAAGTTTCTCGGTGGCACAGTGGTAAGCCTGGCCCAGTGGTAAGCCAGGGAGCCTGCGTCTAAGTATGGCAGAGTTAGATCCTGTGCGTTCGAGTCCTACCAGGTTCAAGTGGCCGATTTGTCTGGCTGGTCCGGTCGCGTATTGTGAAACAATTAACTGCGCTTCATCCTTTACGGCGAAGGAGTAATAATAACAAAGGCATGGAACAGTTTACACACACCATTTACATACCAAAGGGCCCCTGATTATGACAAGCTTTAAAGCTTACCCCGTTGAGCAGTCACCACACCTAAAGAAATCTTATGTGAAAAATACGCTCTGCTACATGAGCTATCCAAATGTTTAGTGTTAATTACTTCGTTTAATGAAAATCCAGAACAAAGAGTACTATGCCAGAATATTAATTTGTAACAAAGTTATAATTCTTTCTCGTGGTTCCGACCATATTATCTAAGAGTCTCGATCTATTTAAACCCCACACAACTTTGATTTACATCTTTGCATTGTTGTAGATGCTACATCATCGGTCAAACTATTAATCGGCCGTAACATACTTTGGCAGTTACCAATAGTCCAGTTAGGTGATTTTATTCCCACTGCATTCATTTAGCTATTACACTAATTCGTTGATCACCTTCTCAGGATGCTACTTTAGGTACTTAAAGAGTGTTCTTCTACAGGCATTGAGATATTGTAGGATTCAGTGCCAATAAGCTTTTTTTATTTACCTATAAATAGCTCACACGAAATATACTTCCGAACATCCTTCTCAACGTCTAATAATTTTCCACAAAACATCTTTTCGATTAAATTCAAATTTACAATTTAATAAAATATACTCTTGGTTTCCGGGTTGGAACCGCATCGTTGTCGTAGTTTTTGCCGACGTTTCATCCACATTCTTATGGGACATCTTCAGGGCTGTTACAGCGCACTAACTGACTTCAGTCAGTGTGCAATAGCAGCCCTGAAGATGTCCCAATAATGTGGACGAAACGTCGGCAAAAGCTACGACAACGACGCGGTTCCAACCCAGAAACCAAGAGTATAGTGTTATTTATGATCGCGGAAACCTACGTACCAAACTTAATCTAAATGCTCGTCGGGATTTTTGTTTCTCACAAAAACTCAAGTTTGAGATTTATGTTTCACTTCTAATCGCACATAAGGATGATTAATTATATGCGTTTCTTATTTTTAAAGAAATATATATATACATACATACAGGCTACTTCATTCAATGTCGACATATTACTAAACACGTCATATTCAGACTATTTCAGAATTTCCACCAAAGCTTCTCCAATGACGAAGTATTTTTCTTGGGTTTAGCTTTTCTCACGGGACAAAATATGATATGCAAACGTTGCGGTAATGTTGTAACTACCTTAACGGAATGAAGTAAAACGAAATTTTAGATCTACGAGTTCCTTTCAGATTTTTCCCATTTTTTTTCAAGTGAAGAGCATATTTGAATGACAAAAAAATTAATTGAAACTCATATTTTATTTATCCATTATATTAACTTGAATGCTTTTGATAGCTTGGGGAACAGTCGTCTATTTTACTTGTAGTGGGAATTCTAAAACATTCTGTATAAAAATACACATGAAAAAATGCCTAGTAACAAAACCAAAAATAATGCTAACACAGCTCATGGTAATGGTGGCATTATTCCCGGCAAAAAGAGTGCGAGCAGAGGAAGAGGAGCACTAACACACGGACATGTTTCTGCCTACCCGGCGTCATCAGCGTGGCTACGAACATTCACCTTTCTGCTGCTTGCATTGTGTCTACCTCTCGGTTTATGCCCCCAATGTCCACAACAGCACTAAAAATATCTCTGTATGTTTATCATTAGGCAATAAAAAACTGAAGAATTTAGAAATTATATTAGAGCAGCGCCTATAAAGGTGAACAAAATAAACAATTAATTCAAATATACAGCAAATAATAAATTATATTTGTAGGTTCACTTGAAATAACACCAGTTGACTGTATCTAATTTATATTCATAGTTATTAATATTAAACGCTTTCTATGACAGCGCCAAATTTGATACCTGTTATTAATACAAGAATCTAGATAAGCCATCAAATAATTAACAATAATTTACACAAATCTCTACATCATTTAAGACATATGAAGATGCAAATTGGAGAAATCAAAACAAATATAGGTACAGAACCGTCAAACTGCTAATATTTTATGTACCCCATTAATAAGATTTTCATATTTTATTGCTATTTTTAAACGCTTCATTATTATGTAATATTTTAGCCAAAGAATTTGCTTAATCCGTATATTTTTCACCTGTAGCCGGCGTCATACACGCCTTGGTATTTAATTAACGCATCTAAAACTATCCCGATATTGACGTTCTCCAATAAAAGAAAAAAAAAAAGATGAAAAGATGCTTACAAAAATAACTTGGGCAACTGTAATCCTTTAAACCGTTAAGTGTCATTAGAAGAACTAATAACGTAGAATAACACTTGATATGACAATTAGTCGTTCATTATCGTTAAGCTAATAATTCCTTAATACGAACAAGGCAAGATTTCTATTTTATTCGATCGTTTGGAGCTTTGTGCGGTAGATAAAAAATCACCGGATATTACTCAATATTTCTCAATTTAATCTTCATCAGAACTATATACATACATATACTTACACTTACGAGGATATCTACCTAGTACTAAATTCACTAGCCTAATAACAATATTTTGGGCGGATGAATGCCGTAGCTATTACCATAAAACAAATTAATACAGTGTCAAAATTGGCTGGGAATGTGTTCATTTTGTAACTACTACATATCTGTTAGTTGGATCTTATTAGTACCATTCTGAACCTACTTTTAAGGTTAATTCAACTTTCCTTGTATAATTAATTACAAAAGGCTAAATAGCTTAGAAATTGAATAGCTCCGGATTTAAGGAAAAAAAAAAGAAATGGTGAATGTTAAGAGTACGTTACATTAGAAGCAATGATGGACTTTTAGAAAACTAATGCTTGGCTCCCAGGTACTGAAAATGTATTCGAAAATCAGGATAAACGAATTCAAACCTCGACTTATTCAAGGAACACTGCATATAATCGACAACCGGCAATTAAATTAATCAAACTGCTTATAGAAGTAGAGCTCGTGTCAGTAGGTAGTATTACCATGGAAGATATTTTCATGGATATTCAAATCAGAAAGGTTGTTACTTAATTTTATTCATAAAGTAAACTTTGGATGTGTATTCGAAAATAAAAATAGATGAAATAAAAATAATTTTTGACAAAAGGACAAATTTCAAAATTCTTGGGATGAGTTAAAATTACAAAAAAAATATGAACGTAGATATACAATAAAGTACAAATATTGTATATTGAAACTTTTTTGGTTCCTTTAATTTGAAAACTACGAAAATATAAACAAGATTTGAAGAACGGGCGTACATTTTGACATCGTACATCGTTGTTACCTAAAGAACTACAGTGACTAGTTAAGAATTCATTCATTTGGCCAAATTAAGCATAAAACATTTAAACCAAATAAATTCATAAAAACAGCTGTCGGTTAATTATTAGATTTTATAAAAATGTAAACTCTTTTGGCATTAAAAGTTATTTGATTTTGATCCATCCTTTTCAGAAAATAACAAAATCAAATTAGATTTCACAACCTTTTAAGTAACGTTTATCCCTGAGAAATACAATTTATCTTCAAAAGAGTACGTTCAAATATTATTTATGCCACTAAACACTCTTCTTGGATCAATTTGTAACGCTCTTGATTTCTATAGTTCAAAGCATCCAGTTTCAATAAAAAACAGGAACATATCTTGGGTTAGATTCCTTTTGTAAAGATATTATATGTTGTTATTTCCTTTCAAATTAATCTGAATCTTCAATTGCATCCTCCGTCCTTCTCTACATCTATATTAAAAAAGCTCTCATTTAGTCATTTTTCTACATATAGCTTTATTTTCCAAGACAATTTGGTCCTCAATTTTAGCTAAGTGCTTAAAAATATTTTATGCAATTAATATTACTTTGAAACCAGAGGCTCTGAATCTATTTTCTTTTCTCATAATGCGCACTTAATTACATACCCTACGAGCATACAAAAGCGAACAATATGAGCAAGAATACGAACTCCACCCACTAAGTTCGTTTTAATTAATTGAAAAATCTCAAAACCATATATCCACACTCTTCACCAAAGTAAATAATAAAAAGGTTCTCCCCCCAGGAGAAGGTTTCGACCAACGTATACACTCGCAGAACGAACACCCAGCATTGTGTTAGACTGATTAGGAAGACCCTTGACTCCCAGAGGCGGCCATTATTACAACTGAAGAGGCTAGCTCTCCGTTTGAGGGCCACTTCTACATTGGCCCGGTTTACTACATTGGCGGGATAGAGCCCGCGTACTTCGCAGTAGAAAACGTATAAAATAATAACGCGCCATTGTTAACCGGAAACGACGAGCGGCAATGGGATCAAAAAGCCGGAAACACAATTACGGGCGCCTGTGGTCGACTACGGCCGGCGTCAAACGCCGTGTACTTCTCATTAATTAAGGATCAGTCGTTCCACTATTCATTACGGTCAGTTAATTACCGCTAAAAATGACAGAGTTTTCCCGCGGCCGACATTTTGTAGATAATTGAAAGCTAATGCGATCTCCGTTAAGAAAATGACGTGTATAATAACGGCTCTTATGTTTGCGTTAAATATTACTAATTTGAAGTAAGTATTAGTAATAAATTTGTATTTTACATACTCAGAATTACCACGGTACATTACGTTTTGTATTGTACCAAATATACGAGGCTGATTCTTAAAGTAAGTTCCGTTTGATTATTAAAAAGAACACCAATGCATGAAGAGGTTTTTATTATATACAACTACTACTTTCAGCTATTTTTCTACTTAGTTGCCATTAAGATTGAGACATTTATCATTGCGAAGAACCAGTTTTTAATGCCCTCTTCATAGAACTCTGCGATTGCACTACATTCACTCAACGGAAATTGCCGACGACGCGCGAAGCGCACGATTCTAACATATATTTGTTTGACTCAACGAAATTTGTTGTTGTGTGTCTGGCAAACCGGTTAACAGGTGCCGGACATTAGGCCTGGACACCGACGTAAAATGTCGATATTTAACTGGTGACAAACACAATTAACGGAACAATTAAAGGAATGTCTGGCTGCAAGAGATTCAGTATCAATTATGCGGTCCACAAATGATAATTACGAGATAGGCGCCATAAATTCTCGGCCTGAGTGGCTTATGCAGATTCAAGTGTGTTTAAATTCCGTTGCGTCATAGTTACACATATGCGAGGCCTACGCTATATATATTACGGCGGAAGAGTAGTAGTTTTTACTATCCAGCCAGATAACGTGACTAGTGCATGAAAATAACTTGAGTAACGAAATTGAGTACAGTGCGGTCATTAAATCTTTAACAAAAGAAGGGCATACGCCTAATCATATTAAACAACGTTTAAACGGCGTTTATGGTGATTTATCTTCTTCAAATTTCACTGTAAAAAAGTGGACAAAACGTTTCCGTTTGAGGCAAGAATCCCTTGATGATGACGAGCGCCCCAGTCGGCCAATTGAACTGATAATGCCTCAAAACATTTGAATTATTGAAGAAATGACATTAGCATCCGTTTGGAAGCGAAGGAACTAGCAATGATGTCTAACATTTCTGAAACAAATATTCGCTGAATTCTCCATAACCATTTGGGTATGAATAAGATTAGTGCAAGATGGATACTGCATCTTCCTTTTGCTCTCCAACGTGCGCGCACTCATTTTTAAACTTGAAACGCTAGTTCTGTATTACGGTCCTCTACCCAAAAAGAAATCGTTTTAAAGACGATACTGGGTTGCAAGCAGTTGTAATGCAACACTTTGAGGGAAAAACTTTAGATTATTTTTACTAGGCTATAGATATATTAATTGATCGTTGTAATAAATGTATTGAAGTTAGGGGAGATTATATTGAAAAATAAAAATTGCTATATTTTACCAACTTTATTTTTTCTATATCAGGCCGAGAAAAATTTTTTAGATCTACCAGAATTTGACCAGAACGAAATGGTATACCATTCTAATACAATTATGCCACTCCATGTGTTTTTTCTATGTATTGCAAACATATATTTACCAGTGTACATCTAAATATTATCCTTAGTAGTCTTAATACTTTGTATTACCCATGAAAATTACATACTTTTTAAATATTAGCCATGCCTATTAAATAAAACAAATTATTGACACCACAGTAAATTTACATCACAGTATAAATCCCACATTTTGATTAAAATCACATGTAAAATCGTTGGTAGTAAAACTGCCGCCGATTGTACCTTAAATGTGTATTATTTTACAAACGATCTTAATATTAGGTTCACGCTATTATTGTGTTTACATCAAGAAAAATGTTAACTTGATAAAATATTTGCTTCTTCAATGTACAGACTACGCTACTTTCCAAAATTCAAAATAATTACTAACTCCTCATATTAATCTAATGATAATATTAGCCGGCGTATATCCATCAGCAGTTCCCTCCAGCAGTATATTAAGGAAACAATTCAGCTGTACAACTTTAAAAATACCCGTTAGGGTTCACTGTTCCAGACAATTTAATATATGTACGTACGGCAAGATCCAAGCGCCAATAAATTTTCATTTGTTTACGGATTGATGAGAGTTTCTTTGTTGAAAAATAATGTAAGTGAGTATATGGAGCTTGCTCTCTTAAAATAAAGTATCAAAACATATCCACACTTTTACGAGCTCACATTCTTTTCGATTTCTCTAGCCTGACTCCGTACGCATACACCAGCACGCTGGCGAGGCCGATAATTTTCTTTCTTCTTTTGTGGGTTTTTTATAAAGTCGGCGGCATTCTGGTCCGCTTAAAACTGGGTCAAAATTAGACAAGAATATAAGCCTCGGAAATACCACTTATAATATTCCGTAACGCGTTCATTCTAAGAGTTCGCCGTGTTTTTCGATCTTCATTCATATTTGCCTTTATGAGTTCTTGGCACTATTCGTATTAGCTTCACGTAGATACTTGATTTTTATTATCATATTCATTTTCATACTTCAAGGAGTAAATCCAAATTTGATGAATGCATGCAACGTCTACATATATTATATTCAATTATAGCTACGCTTTTATTGCTTTCTCTCGTATATTGGAAGGTTTACAAATGTAAAATACCATTTTATGAGCAATTACACGTCATTCAGATTCATATTTTAATTTATGTTTATCTTGGACGCTTAAATCATACGTACATGCGTCAATACTCGTATATTTGGAAAGTTGACTGGTTCCAAAAATCATAATTATTTCAAAAATAATATAGCCTAGATAATCTTGGAAATAATATATGTTCTGTGTCAGATAGTACATACTAATAATCCAACTAAATATTTTGTGAAACTAAGAAAAATAACCTGAGAACTTACTGGGAAGACATAGCGTTTCAAACACAAGCTAACAAAGACTTAAATGCAAAATCTGTTTCAATAAAGAAGGAAAGCAATAAGCTAGTAAAGAAGGATAATAGTCAATTCGAACATCCAGATCCGTGTCTTCTAATTTTAATTCTTAGGAAACTAAAGTAGATTGTATGAATAAAAACCGCAAAAGCATTACGTTCATTCTTTCTAATCATAGAGTCATAATTATTTTTCATAAAATGAAACAAACAAAATCAACATTGAAGTAGCATACACACAATGGACCTTCCTGAACCAAGTAACTCTTTCTTGGATCAAGTAAGTATCATGTACATACCTCAAACCAACTAAAATCTTCGAAAATCAAATAAAACTTTTCTTGGTGCAAAAAACTGTAGAACCAATGTGCAGTTGACTAGTCCAAACGTCTAAATAGGAAAAAAGACTCTTAAGTAAATATGGTATTATGGTAAAATTACATCATGAAAAGTCGCTCCGGCAACTTATGTCAGAGTGACCTTTTTTCTAACCCATTTGCAATTCCTCATACGCTTTTATAGCCGTGAGGCTCCCTTCCTTCCGGGTCCGAAATTTTACAAGGTAAATCTATCACCAGCCAACAATAATTCCAGGTGAATGGATAAATAACTCCTCTTCAATAAAATCATTTCACAAATTAAATGTCACTTGGTAATAGGTCGTCAAGTCCGGTAGGAAGTCCACGTTTTACAGTTGTCGATAGTCGCTAACGTCAAGTCGTTAGCCGTTAGACGTTAGATTGCGAACTTGCATGGCGTATTGCAGGCTGTAATTTAGTATTTATGGTTAAACATTTAGATTGTGACAATAACGAAACGTGTACCGTAGTTGGTCGTGATTTATATTTGACAAATGCTACCGGTACCGCCTTTTTTAATTCCAGTCGCTTTTCAGAGAAAACGAATTTGACAAAGCGTTTAATTTTCAAAGAAATTTTAAGTGGTGTGTAAAAATGTTATTCCAAAGCCAAAATTAGTTTAAGTTCCGTCATTCAAAAGAACGCGGATATTTGTTAGGTGGCAAATTTTGAGGTTAGTTTTTTTTATCCCATCAATTTATTTTCGTAAATGATATTATTTTATAATTTTATTATATTATATTTTATTTTTCAATATAAGCTCAACACACTTAGTCCAACTTTTCTCTAGCTTCTCGATTCCTTCCCGGAAGTGACTTTCTTCGAGATTCCAAAAATAATCATTTACAGTCTCTATCAGTTCTTCATTCAACCAAAACCTCTTTTCACCCAGAAATGTTTTAAGTTTCGGGAACAGATGGAAGTCCGACGGAGCCAAATCAGGCAAATACGGCGGATGCGGAAGGATGTCGAACTTCAATTTTGTCAATCTTTGCTGAGCGATTGTACTTGAATGAGCGAGCGGATTGTCGTGGTGAAACAACGTATTTTCCTTGACCATTCTCGGGCATTTTTCCTGAATTGCTGCTTTCAGTTTGTCCAAAAGTGTTATGTAATATTGGCCAGTAACAGTTTTTCCTTTTTCAAGAAAATCAGTTAGCAAAATTGCTTTTACATCCCAATAAACCGATGCCATTACTTTTCCAGCCAGGTGAATGGTCTTTGCCTTCTTTGGAACCGATTCACCGCATTCAATCCACTGTTTTGATTGCATTTTTGTTTCTGGTGTGTAGTGATGAATCTCAACGTCTCATCGATGATCACGCATCGTCTCTTGAAATCCGTTGGATTTCTCGTAAACACTTCCAAACTATCGGCTGAGGTTCGAGCTTAAATGCGTTTTTACTCCAAATTGAACAAATGCGGCACCCATCTTGCAGAAAGCTTTTTTAAACCCAACTAATTATGTAAAATATGAACTACTCGTTCATAAGAGATGCCCACGGCTTCCTCAATTTCACGCACTTTTATTCAGCAATCTACCAGAACCATGTCATGGATTTTATCCACAATTTCTGGCGTGGTAGCCGTATTCGGACATCCCGAACGTGGTTTATCACTTGTATGCGTGCAGCCACGCTTGAATTCCGAAACCCAAAAACTTACGGTGGAAAATGAAGGTGATGAATTCCCAAGAACGGCTTCTAAGCTTGATTTGATTTCTGTTGCGGTTTTCCCTTCCAAATAGAAAAATTTGTTGACCTCTCGAACTTCGTTTTTATCCATAATTGAAAACACAAAAAGGTACTTGACTTCAATGCTTCCCAAAACCAGACTATTTGTCAGATCGATTTGGCATTTGCAGTCAATTGATATGAAAGAGTTGCCAACACAACGACATAAAGAATTTGGAAAAAGCAACCCCTAACAGCGATTCCGGAAACTTGTCAATCTACCCTCGTATGTATTGCCCATATTGAATAGTTTCTGTTGACACATAGTAGTGTTAGGTTTCATATATGTAACCAAGGTGAAGCAATGTGCGTGTTTAATTTAATGCCGAAATAGTTTCAAGAACTACAAGAAAAATAGAGTATAAGAAACGCTTGTCCAATTATGACATAACAGTTACAAACTTTAAACAGAACTATCGCATAAAATGAAGATATATTAACTAAGTAAATTGGCAAATGCGCTTCACTGAAGAAAAGTACCTAAGTAATAATTTTTATAAGTAGAAATTCAAGAATTTGCTTTTGTTTCCAAGGAAACATATTTAGTACTTCCACTATTATTTTCAAATAAATATTTCCAAAGAAATATATATGTACTTCTCCCCTGAAAACAGTTCCATGTGAGCACAATAAGTTAGGCCAATTAACAACAGCTTTAAAACATGCTCCCTTAAACCACCTATAACACTAAACGCATGTGCTGCTATTTTGTCATAGCTTTTAAGTATGTAGCTTCAATAGCCAATGCATTGGGCAAGAGTTTTGAGAAAATGTTTAACACTTTTAATCAAAATGCAAAAAAGGCGTATTGGAAGATGAACATAATGAGTTACTTCTACATTCTAAAGCAACACAAAACCGAATTCACAAGACAAATAGGGAACCATTAGTTAATTTTGTTAATACCTGGTAAGTCTCTGGCAGGTACTGCTCATTCTGATCTTCCCAACCATTGTTGTAACGTTTTTCTGCTTAAAAGTAACCAAAACTGTCCTCTCGATAAGGCCAGAGAGACGCTTGATGAATTGCTATATTTGAGTCCATCATTTATGTTGATATTTTTCCACTTCAACAAAATTTTTCCAATTACATGATGAATGCTAATGAAATTCCATTCATATGCTACTTAGTTGTGATGGCGTTATAAAAACAATACAAGCTATAACTCAAAAATAAAAACATACCTACTTTATAAAATTGAGTTTAATATGTGCTTCCGAAGTTTTAAGCAAACACAATATTTAATATATGAATATATAGTAAATACTATATATTTCAGCAGAAGCTTCATTTGTATATCTTAAATGTAGAGTAGAAAGTGCAAATATGGAATACCATTTTGTTTTATGAATACATCTTCGTTGTAAATCGAGTTATTTAAAGCTCAATTTCACCAGAATATACTCAAAACAGTTATGGACCAAGATATTTACTTAGATTTCTTGAGTCCTACATATTATCAAAAAAAAAAAATTTTAATTCCAAAATTATTACTTGAGGAACTGGAGAGCAAATATGGAATACATTAAAAATTTGTTACATAACATTTGCTTATTTATAAAACCTACAGATATTATGATTGCAATAATAACATAATTATACGAGTCACATCCCTTTTTCTCTGATTGCTGTAATTGCCAGCCTCATTTTTTTCTTCACTGTGCTGCTTTCTTTTATTCTTAGAAACTCGACGCTGACTTCTTATTGGCATTCTAAGACAGAAAAACGAAAACTTTCATAGAAAACATATGTGAAGAAACGGGTGTACAAATCTGGAATTGTAAACATTTTACATAGATTAGATGTTGTTACATATTAAAAATAATGTGGCAATGGTATTTTTGTAAAATCCATTTCAGGTACTAGTCAATAGTAGCAGACACTTAATAATAATAACAAGCTACAAAAGCAAATAATCACTCATATGTACTTACCTGTTAAAGTTTTCAAAGCACAGTTTCTTGTCACTTCTGTTAATAAACGGTGGAAATGCTAATTTTGTTCATGTTCGTTTGATAGATATAACTACAAATATGATTGAGAAACCTTGGTATTTCATATTACCAACATATTCCATATTTGCACCTTCTACTCTATTGTAAAAATGAATCAAGTAAAGTAGCATGCAAAGTCCTACCCCACATTGAACACAGGTGTTAGGCCAAAAAGTTAACGTTTCCCTATTCTCAGTTCATACTCCTTGTAATAAATAAGGTTTATACAATGGATTTAGATTCTTAAAAATGTTAAATGATCAAATATGCATTTGTACGAATTTCTAACAAATTTTATTTTTATTATTGTTTCAGGTATGTAATCAACTTCTTCACAATACGAGTGATATGCATCTACATTGTGGAAAGCAGGCAAGTTATAAAAGATACATTTGAGTACCTCATTATCATATAAATAATAATAGATTCAATACAGCCACGGAAAGGTAATCTTATTTTATCTCCCCGAGCATACGCAGCGAGTCAGTTATTTTCCGTCGACGTAATGCGCGAAATGTGTACACAGACCTTTTACAACGCTTGCAATCAGTCTTTTAATTATTTTCGACATGGATTCTCCAGCCCTCTACCGTTTTAAACGGTCTGTAGTTAACTCGCGGTGGAAGATGCAAATAAAAACATACGCCCGTTAATGAGATAAAATCCCCATTAATTTCTGCATTTAGTCTTCGGAGCGACACAATGAATATATAGCATCCTCGAGCGTGATTGTGGCTCCTGTATCTGCCGTTCTCCGTTAATTGGATGAAGAAATCATTATTTCGGTCGTCTCTCTTGTTTTCCCCGTCGCATAATTTACGAGTGGCCACATTTCTGATACAGATATAACCACACATACACGCGCACGCAAAGGTAAAGATAGTCGGAAACAGAAACGAGAACAGAACGAATACTCACAGAATACCATCGGATAACGGCTGGATTATTATTGGAATTTGCTAGTAAATCAGTGTGTATGAAGTAAGCATCTATACTTTTAAATTAGCAAGTGTATGATGATGCCTTCGTCAAATATAATTTCCACTCATACCTACACCTAGTAATAACAGTAATAGTGATAATAATAACTATCTGTTGGACCATTCTGTATGTAGCACAACACGGAGAAAGCAACAAATGAAAGAGAATCACAAAACTAGTACAAACGATGTACAATTGCTAGTATAATAAACTTTAAAGTGTGATCCATACGAAGAAAGCTTTCATAGCCGCACAGTTGTATTAACGATGTCCACTCAAAAAAAGTATGTAGTTCTTGATTAAAAGAAAAAGCATTGTGATAGGCCACCGTAATTACTTAATTTATTATTCGTCATCATCCCTAAGAAGTACGGCATAGCTACTAAGACAATTTTCGGTTATTTTAGCAACCAAATAGTAGCCACTAAATTAAATAGGAAATTATTCCATCATTCCACGCTGACAGATGTGACATTTGTGCGCGTAAATTATCCTAAAGAAGTCCTTGAATTTTCAGATCTATACTTAAAATTAGATTTGATGTGCTAGTAATTAAGAGTTATATTATTTATTAAACCAGTGACATGTGTGACGGCCACAATTATAAATGTTTTCTTTGTGTTAATACATTCAGTTTCAGCTCAATGATTGCATTTTCTTTATTCATTGTGAAGTGAATATAAACTTTAAATAAAATTTAAAAGATGGTGGATACTTTTATAAATAAATTTTTAAAATTGTAATGGAAATGTTACTGTGACGGGTATAACAGGTGTATTTTCCTAGAAAATAGGATTTTAGAATAATAAATTAAACTAATACTAAAGATAAAAATAAGGATTATTGAACATCTAAAAGATTCAAGAGAGGAGTAGGCTCTTACCACATAATATATTTTATTATTTGAGGTGCAGTATTTAAAAAAATGGTTTCTTTGAAAGTGCGGAACTTGAGGAACTTTTTCCCATCAAATTTGTACATTACATTCGTACCACCGTAACTGCAACAAAATAAATTAAAAAAACATTTTACATGGGAATTTTCTGTTAGCATAGGTCAAGTTAATTTGTTAACTATCTAAAATGTCACCGCATATGCCTTCTAATTGTTTTTACATTTTCGACGGTATTCTAGATTACCGTGGAATGGCCCAGAATTATTATTCGTATAATAATAATTACAATAATTCAATTGCAAGCAATTCACTTAATTACATTTTCAATATAATTCAAATTACTATTGATACTAAAATAGAATGGATGAATAAACGCAAAACTGAATTGCTGCACAAATTCAATGAGGTCACGACAGAAGCTAGCGTTTTTAGAAAAAAATAGGTCGATTTCTATTTTTTATAAACTAACTTTTGCCATCCACGTTTTTGGAAAGGTAATCGAAAGGCGAATCCAATCATACCACATATGTTATACTTTAACTAAAAGGTATGACGATATGCAGCAATATAGGTTTTGGTAATCTGTCTTTGTTGTTACACAAAGTTGGCTAGGAAAGAGCGCCAAATTGCTTTCTCTGACGCCAGACTGATCTAAAAAGCTCGTTGCTAAGCAAAGTCATCATAACAATTGCCAAACTGTCAAATCTCAATTCCTAAAACATAAATTATTCTTGTTGTATATTGTTATTATATCCTGCATTTGTCATACGTTCCTTCTTTGTTCTCGTAATTATTTTCTCCCATTTTAACTAGTTTTGCTAATTGTTGTTATTTCTTTACTTTATCGAACTTTATTGCAGTTAATTAATTATTGTAAGTTTGTTCAAATGTGCTAGTTTTTGATAGACAATATCTCTGTTTTTTATGTTTTGTGTTACTTTTATGATGGCTTGGGCATGAACCATGCAAAATTAGTGGGTCAATTTTAATACTATGTAAGCCTGGCAGCAATTATCGCCTTATTTGCCACGGTTACGCAACAGATTGTACAATAATTTCAATCACACTATCTTCTGTTAAAGTAGTTCGTCCTGTAAATCTTATACTATCTATCCTTACTTACCGCAAAGTTCAAATATTTCCGGTTGTACACTTTGACTAGCAAAAACTAACAAATTTAAACAAACCCACCACAGTTTATTAATTACAATAAAGTTCGATAAAGTAAAGGAGAAACAACAATTAACAAAACAAACTACGAAAAAAATTACATAAAATGATAATGAGCACAAAGAACCAAAGTATGACAATTGCAGGTTATAATGCAATAAATAACGAGAATAATTTACGCTTTTGGAATTGAGATTTGACAGTTTGGCAGTTGTTATAATTACTTTGCTTAGCAATGAGCTTCTTAGATCAGTATGGCGTTATAAAAAACAATTTGACGCTCTTTTCTAGCCAACTTTGTGTTGCAAATAAAAAAAAGGTTACCAAAACCTTTATTGCTCAACATATCATCATATGTTGAGGTATAACATATGTGGTAACGTTGGATTCGCCTTTCGATTACCTTTTCAGAATCGTAAAAATATACAGGATGTTCTATTTAAAATAAGAAAGTGGCGTCGCTTCCGGTGACACCGGAAATACAATTGAACTGCCGATAACGGCAAAAGTTAGTTCACAAAACATAGAAATCGACCTATTTTTGCTAATAGCGCTAGCTTCTGTTGTTCAAAAGTAGAAAAAATTAGAAGGAAGGGGGCACTTTAGAACCGTACTGTATGCATATATCAATGACAGGTGAACGACTAAACTATATTAGTGGTTAAATTTATCAATACTTCACTGAAAATAACATTGAATAGGGGAATACCAGTGGAATATAGGAATTACTGTAGCATGTGAAGCCTGTTGCTTGTAACTTCGTTGTTAACAATCTTAAACTTATATAAATTATCATTAGTATATAAGACTATTTTATTATAGCTTTTTAGCAACGCATGTTTTCGTAGACCTTTTTCACAACACAAAATTGTTTCTTCTACGAATTAGCAATTTGTGAGGTGAGGAATTTTACGAGCAGCTGCTGATATTTGACCTTTTCTTTATCATTTTTTATATCCAAATGATTTTCTCAATTCATAAGAATACAAACACTACAAAACCTAATCGTAACTTTATACATTTAAATACCGTTCCAATAATTTTGCTAAAGTACCATTCTCATCGTCTCTCAAGTAAGTATTTTGTTTATGCTAGTATACAAATATACTAAAATGTTTTAAAGCAGGGAAATTGTTCAAGCAAATGGAATTTTTGTAAATTAGTTGAATAATTAGATGAACTGGAGGTTCGGAAGTGTTCTTACACACTCTTTCGGGATTTTTAAACGAAATTTCTTTATCGGTAAATGGAAATTAACTAAAATTAGAGCTGAAAAATATGAACTAACCTGCGATGTCATATAAACTTCATGTTTATATGGGATTCACGGGGAACCGTCAATTCTCAAACTTCAAACTTCACTTCCACCTTGAATTTTTTTACTATGATTTGAATATTACACACTCTGAAACTTGGAACACAGTTAAAATACCAATTGCCTCGATAAAAGCTTGACCAAATGTAATCAAATTAATCGGTGTCCCTTCACATCATTATTTTAATCGCGATGGCGATTGTTTTGTTCACAGCAAAATTTTGATAATACTTTCCTAATATAATATGACGATGAAATTTCAATGAATAAACCTATATTCGATGAACTGACTGTAGTGACTCAGCTGGACAACTCAAAATATATTATTCTCCCAATAATGGCATAACTTACCGACGTTCTACTTAATAACAAATTTACGAAACCCTGGTAGAAATACCTCTGAATTGACATTGATGTTTATTGTAGGAAGATATTCCATTGATTTTCGAGATTCTCGAAATTATGTAATTATACAGAAGAGTAGTTTCGTCCTCGTTACCCCATAGTTGTCATTGTCTGGACTCAAATTAAACATTTAGTACCCCGACTCCGTAAATCGGAGGTTCGGGGAGAAAGGAGGCTTCTGAGAAAGAACTAATATCCACCAGAGGGAATTTCACATTGACTGTGTGGCCATGCTGAATACACCATACGTGCTTAAATGACAGCTGCGACCGACGATGTAAATATACATCACTAGAATATATAATATAGTAGTGCTTAGATACATCATCGAAAGAAACAGGAAATAGAAAGTATCAGAAACTTTTGGAATGAAATCTATAATATCACTGAAATTATTCAGCGAGTATTCCTCAGAGAGACAATTAATCTCACACATCTACGTTGTAGACTCCAAACTACAACTGCATAATTCATAACAGAATGAAATATAGAAAAATATACTATTTTAAGAGTTCTACTGATAGCATATTACTTAAAGATCTTATCAAGGATATTTTTTTGTTAATTTCTTACAGAGGCTGTTAACGTGTTCTTCCCAAGTTGGTTTACGATTAAGTATAACACCTAGATAACGTACAGGCTTATTCCCATAGTCGCCATTGATCGGTCGTAAAGACAGAATTTATGGGTATTGTTTATTTATTTAAATTCAATATAGGTATTAGCTAAAAACCAGTTTTCAACTTTGCTGCTTATATCCTCGGTTTTGTTAGTTAAAAGATCCAAAAGATTCTTAAAGTTAATTGCAGCGGTATCATCCGCGAAAAGAATAAATTTTGTGTTGGAGTTACAATATTTGTCATGCACATATAATAAGAACAAACAAAGTCCCAATACGGACCCTTGATAAACGCCGTGTTTGATTGGTAAGATATTAAAATGGTTGTTATTGTACTTAACAAATTGAAGCCTATCATTTAAGAAAGAAATCAACAACTTTGTACTCACAGAAAAATTATAACATTTAAGCTTATTAACTAAAATTTGGTGATCTACGCAATCAAATACATTAGAAAGGTAAGTTGAGTATAATTGTTTTCCTCAAAATTTTTTGGAATGATATTTGTTAAATTCAGAATTGCGGCTATAGTAGAAAATGTGTTACGAAAACAAGGACTATATACGGAATTCTACTCAAGGAATACCTCCCAAAGGAAACACAATTTTCAATTCATTTTCATTCATTTTATCACATACTACTCGGGCAGTACAATATTCTTAGTCTAAAAAATTTAATTCAAGTTTAAAACCTCCCAAGTCGACACATTAGCAAAATCATAACGATTTTATAACAAATTTGATATTTTCAATGAAATAGCAACTGTAAAACGTATTAAAAAATTTTTATTCAACATAACAAATAACCATAGTCCTGATTTCAATATGGTCCCCTAACGTAATCTGGGCGAAATTGTAGATATATGCATTATCAAACTTTGTATTTACACCTAGCGATCTGCAATACCCTCAGATCTCCACGCATATCGCGTAGATGATGCATATTGAAATTTACGAGTAACATACCGACATCCAAAAGCGATTTAATAGCTATGTACCTAATAGGGAAAAATATTGTGGTGAACACATTGGGCACCATGTAATGTATCTATGAAACCACTCCTTTCTGTTAGATGTATATGTAGCCACCCAGGTATTATTAAGACTGATTTAGTTGTCAACGTGCATAATATGCAATATTTACTTCTGCTATTAAAAATGATTATATTCGTTGATAACTCATTGAGATAGGTAGCACAACATTCCAAGATTATGAGCATGCAGAAAAACGTCATTCGGCAATAAAAAGAGAAAGTGGGCTGAACATAGTTGTAAAGAAGGATTCCGTGTACATACATAATTAACAGATGCAACAGATAACAGTGAATGGCCTCCATGCCATGGTACAGTTCCACGCATTAAGCTTCCGCAGCAAGCGATCAGTTCAAAGCTCTACCTTCTTCGAAGACTCAGATTGCTATATGCACTACTTCATATCTTCACTCACAACTAAAAGGATAATTTCCGTGTTGTTTCGTTAATTTATGCAACAAAGAAAATTGTCTTAGCATATGCTGAATAATCTGTTTTTATTAGATAATTATTACGTACAAAATTAAAATAACAACCTACTTTAATGCTACGTGCTAATGAACCGGTTGGGAAAATCTTCCTCAACCTATCAGGTATTTGAACTCCGTTTCTTTAAAATAATAAAATGATTATAAACGACAATACCGAAGGAAAAAATCCGATGCTTATAATCTACCTGCGTCGAGCTTACCACTAGGAGCGGGACCTTGTATTTTTTCCAAACATATTTTAATAGGATATTAACGCCAATTACTACAGCACTAATACCCGTTTGTATTTGTCCTTTTTCATATTTTATTGGGCTTGAATGACCGGCGGCAACTGAATGCCCGTTCGGTATAGTACAGAAATGTGCAGCGGTAGTAGCAGCAGTAGTAATAACAGCGGCAGAAGCAGCAGTAGTAGTATATGATCACGTATCCGCACCTGGTCACAAAACGGGACGAGTTCCCACAAATAAATAATGCCGTGTTTCGTAAGTTTTATGTTAAATAGATGGACTGCCGTTCGTTCGGTTTCTTAAATTATATCCGTTTGACCCAGTGTGAACTGAGAGACCGTCTAAAAATATCGAGAACGCACGGATGGTGTTTAGTCGGATGCTGAATCTTTAGAAAATGTCCAAGAAAATACAAGAAAACGTATTATAAGATGCATAGTAATTTTCTTATAGCACTGTTATACCTGCAAAACTTATGTGAAACTTATACAGCTTTACTTTAAATCATAACTAAAATGTAGAAGCTTCAACTAAATTTATCAAATGGTTCTAATATATAGAAGTTATAAATAATAATAAAGCTTTATTTCACAGACCAAGAAGCGGGTATGGAATAAGTGAGGCAGAACAGAAGATAATGTTAATACAGTTTTAATTTCCTACTACAAATTGAAAGAATTTCTAATTAGAGGTCTTAAAGCACCTTTGTAAGAGGTGTTTTCGGATCACATACGAGGTAGGCGCCATAAATTCTCAGCCTGAATATTGAATAGGGAGATAATCTGTGTTCCGTTTATTATAAGTTTTTCACTTACAAAGATTAAATTCTTTTTTAAAATTACTTACAATTAATGTTACGGGCGTATTATATGTGTGTGTGTGTGTGTGTTCCTTTTCTGATGTTTCCTCTATTTCGGCAGTTAATGTCCAATGTCCTCTTGGGATAACCCTTCTAGTCATCTTCTTGATTACATTTTCTTGATTGCTTCTTCATATTGTTTTTATTTGATTAAATACTCTTGATTATTACTTGTAACTGTTTCTGTTTCACTTTAACAGTTTTCAATATGTTAGAGTTGATAATTTCGGCAACGTTTAGATTTAAAATATAATTTCTAAATTGATCAGTCGAAAAACATGTTTGTTCACTGTCAGAATTTTCGTATCTAACCTCTTGTTTATCGGTTGTCTAGGTGCTGCCAATCTAACAATTTGATATTTTAAATTTTGATGTACTGATGATCATTTTCGATGTTGCAGATGACGTAAGGGGTTTGTTGCTTAATTTCCAAATACAGTGTGTTTACATGTGTGTAAATGTAAATGTACATGTAAATCACTTAAAATAACCTGGAATCTTGATTATCTCCTGTAAGATAACATTAATGGAGTCTTTTTTTTTTAAATAAAAGATGAATAAGATAAATGGTCAAAATGCCGAAATTCGATTGCTAAGCCGAAATAATTCGAATTCCGCAAATGCTCGGTTAAATTTTAATATTTTATGAGTTTTAATATAAAATTGATTGAAATGAATATAGTAACGTATAAACGCACGCTCTTCACTACAATATATTAAGGCTCAAAGAGTACAGTTACATGTACAACCTTATTTATAATATTAATAAAAATAATATGTCACGTGAAATGCAAGATTCCATCCAAATAGCACGTTCAACAGAAATTGAAAAATTATTTTCTTCATTTATTTTGTGAAAGTAGTAAACGTTTTAACGAAACAATTGGTTTTGCTTTGATGTGAGAAATAATTTTTTCTCAGACATTTCATACTTCTTTCGTTAATTTCCTATGTATATAAAAAATCCTTTTCCTTGTATTTAGTCTTGGATTCTTCCTGAAGCTACTTTCGACATTAAATGCTCCTTAAATCTAACGAGATCGCTCTGAAATTGAACGAAATGCAGAAACCACCGCGTAGCCTTTTAATAAATCTGTTAAGCAAAAACACTTCAAGTTAAATTCAAATTAGAAGACTAAAACGAAACTTATTGTTAGTTTCATTTCAATCATATCTAATGGATGATGTAATTTCATACAATACTCTTGAACTTAATTTTAATATATGTCCATATTTACGCAATATTATTCGTCAATTATGGAACGAACTGAAGGGATTCAACAGAATAGAATGTCCTTGTTTTCTTATACTTTTCCGACAATAATTAATACTAAGGGTGAGTGAGAAAGGAAGGATATGTTATAAAAGGAGACAGAGCAACGTGCGGTAATATCAAGTCGTATGTTTTTGAAGTTACATTAACGCCGCATATAACATACGGGAGAACAGTGTAACAGTTCCTCACCAGTGTAGGTATTCAAATTGAAAGGCGGCAGACAATTGACGGATTTCAGATTGAGATTCTATAATACCCGGCTTCTATTCTGCAACATGCGCCCGTTAAGTCGCTTTTCTAAAGACGCCCCGTAATTGAAACTCCTGGTTCCTTGTATGTGTGTATGTGTACGTGCATGAGACGGGGTGCTACTGTTGGATTCTGATGCTACAGGCGGCAGCATATTATCGCTTGCGAGTTTATCGCCGTTGTTAGCTCGCTCCTTCCTACCATCCATATACTTGCTCGAATCGACTAAACTGGGTTTTTAATCTGTCCTATTCAAATTACAAAACGCTATTATTCTTCAAACACAGACCGTCTGCTCATTGTGTCTTCGGATGGGAGAATAGGAAATAAAAAATCGAAATCTGTTCACGCATGTGTTGATAGCGATGACCAAACGATATAAGGATTCTTTCTTTGTACGCTTCAAGTCGTTCGCACAAATGAACTACGTTTCTACAATCCTAAGCTGTGATTTTCTAACTAACCAAACTAAGAATTTGACTGATTATAAATGTCCAGCCTACATTTAAAGTTTATCGACAAACTTTCAGAGATAGTGGAGGATCATAAAATGAAGACTCTTTCTTAAAAATTTTCTCTCCAAAACTTCTTCATTTGATCACACTTTTTTACGTACGGTGACGACCCATCGGGGTACATAAGCTATTAGATTATCATAACCACAGAACACGTTAATGTACAAATAATAAGTGTTTTCCATTACTCTATCATTGTCACCCCCTCGCCATAAAGGGTGGAGCGCAGTTGATTAAAAAATTAAATAAATTTAGAAATGCAGATATCTTCTATTGAAAATGTTTTCCAATTACCTAAATAAAGACAACCATGCAACCCTTTGAATGCTTCTTTTTGCTAATACAAGAGAAGCTATAATGAAAGCTTTTGGCACCAATTAATCAAAATACTTAAGACTTCGTTTTATCCATGACTATAAGTTGGTAACTGCAACAGAGTAACAAATTTATCAACTGCATCTAGATTGCAGTGAACAGATTTTGTGCTAAGAATAATCGCGACAATGCAAGCCTAATTAGAAGTAATAAGTAATGTCCCTGTAAACAAATAACTGTAAACCTTATTCATGAAATACACATAAGTTTCAAAGTGCATTACAAGGGTATCCTGAAAAGTTTTCAGCCTCAACTTGAAGATGGCGCTATTCGTCAAAAATACTCTGGTAATGTAATTGCACATGCAATGAAATAAACCATGTTGGACGCTCAGTTGTTGTTTAACAGTAGTTTGTGTCAGTCAATGTTAGTGTTTCTGTAAAAATTGAAAAAATGGAATATCGAGCTACTATTAAATTCTTGCATTTGAATGCAATATGTTTACTCTGCACCATCATTTGCCATAGTGAAATTTTGGACAGCTGAATTTAAACGGAGTTGTATCAGCTTGGTTGACGATGAATGGTCGGGACAGCCAAATGGTGCTAGGCGATCGTCGAATTAAGGTTAGAGATATTGCAGAGGCCGTGGGCATCCCAAAAGAA
Source organism: Dynastes maya (assembly GCA_029619315.2). Lineage (NCBI taxonomy): Eukaryota > Metazoa > Arthropoda > Insecta > Coleoptera > Scarabaeidae > Dynastes > Dynastes maya. Next base: position 58,338,384 of record JAROYE020000002.1, read on the forward strand.
AGTGTTTGTCAAATATTGACTGAAGATTTGAACATAAAAAGCTAACCGCGCGTTGAGTGCCGCGCTTGCTCACTCAGGGCTAGAAACGCATACGAATGGACATTTCTAAAGCCCTGTTGAAGCAATTTAAGCGAAATAAATCAGGCACACTAGGGTACACCAGTACACTGCTGCAGCCAAAGCACAGTCAAAACAGTGGACTCCGCAAGGGGCCTCGGCGCCCAAAAAGGTGTAGACTATTCCATCGGCCGGGAAAGTGATGGCGACTGTTTTTTGGGATAGTCATGGAGTTGCCTTAAACTACTATTTTGAAAAAGGAAAAAGAATAACAAGGGCACACTACGCATAATTGCTTAACCAGCTGAAGGCAGTAATTACGGAATAACTGCCGCATTTGAAGAAGAAGAAAGTTTTGTTCAACCAAAAATTCACAAATGGGGCTTCAAATTGATAAACCCACCACATTCACCATAACTGGCAATCAGCAACCTTTTTTTCTGTTTCGTAGGCCCAAGGTTTCACTCAGAGGACATAGATATTCATCGAATGAGGGTGTCAGCACATTAGTAAACGCCTATTGTGCAGAACAAGATGCTAACTACTATTTGGACAGATTAAATAAATGGGAGCATCGCTGAGAGAGGTGTACGGACTTACTAGGAGAGCATGTTGAGAAATAAAACTGTATTTAACAACAAAATACTTATTTTTGTGTTAAGCTGGAAATTTTTCCGACTAACAGCAATATATCCTGCTGTCCTTGCTTGTAAAAGAAAGGCATCATTCCTACTGTTTCTAGCAATACATCTCTTTTCTTCAGTAGAGTACGAGTATTTACTACTACTATTTAGGTCTCTTCTCAGATATCTCAAGTGTATTCTGGCTCCCAAATTAGGGAGAAAAGCTTCAGTAACCTCAGGTCATAAAAAATCTCTGGAGCTCATTTAACACGAGATCTGACACATAACTAAATTAGAAGCATCTCCAAAAGTATCCGCAATTTTCCTGCAACTATGATAATTTTGTAAAGATGTTAGGTATAACCAGCAAGGTTAGAAAACCTCATGGAATTGCTCATGTAATGTCGAAACGTATTAAGTAAATCAAATGATAGAATATCACGATGGTACCAACAAACAATTTGTTGGAATATTGACTTTTCCCTGGTTTAACCGATGTAATTCAATTAACTAATGGAAAATAAAACAAAAATGTTTCAAAACACCGATAGGATTCGAACCTGTTTGCTAGATGGGCGCGCTACTAACTACACCACAGTCTCTGTAAGAACGAATTCATTTTATACCTAGATCTTCGATGCCTGTAGATATATTGCAACATCTCGACAGACATATCCGTATGTGCCAAGTATACACTAATTAATAGATACATACATGTATTGGCATTCATCGGCAAATACTGACAAATTACTTTTTCCTTGATTTAATCAATGAAATTAAATGAATTAATGAAAAGAAAATTGTTTAGGCCACCGGTAGGATTCGATCATACGACGTCCGTTTGCCGGGACGCGCCACCAGCCCACGCGAATCCTACCAGTGTCCTGAAAAATCTTTTTTTCATTAATTAATTAAATGAGATCCATTAAAGCAAGGAAAAATCGATTTTTCACTATTCGCCCATGAAAACTATTGTTGAATTTGTTGGAATAGCTTTTAGTTTTCAAGTTAGTAAGATAGGTACATAAGAGAAAAAAAACCTAAAGTTAATAATTAAAATTAAGAGGAAGTGAATTAAATTATTTCTTTAATGATGTAATTAAATAGGAATTATTTTTATGTAATATTCAATTTTATTTATCCCTTTTTTTATTATTATTTATTATATATTAAAAAAAAACTAGTTAAATTAGTACACATGGTAAATAGTAATAAAAAGAAAAAAATATTACATTAACCGGTATCTCTCGAAAATGTTTACCAAACGTCGTACGTTAAAGGTTATATCATTGCATGGGCAAGTATGCCATCTATATTCCAGTTTCTATATTCGCTACTCTCTAGAACGGCATGACTACTGGCACTACGTGGCGCCAGGAAATATTTCAGTTGCTGTTTTTGAAGATTAGTTGCATAAACTGGGAGATGTAAGGGAAATGTGGTTAGAAGCAAGAAGCTTTAATGCTTTTCTCTTCTTACGTTGTTTTTGCCGCTAGTGACTCCATCAATACCACAATATCTTTGTTATTGCTTCCAGGCACTTTTCTTATGCGTACTTCTACATCAAATTCACTTTTGTTTGAACGTTATTTAGTAGATAACTTCTACTTCAGCCTTTTTAAAATTACAAACAATGTGAATAATTTACTGGATTATGTACGGATATGTCGTACTGTTTTAAGCAAGGCAAGCGCAATTAATAATGTGGATATAAATAATATGCATTTCGAGAACTCTAAGTAAAAAATGCTTTATTTTAAGAAAATGAAACTATTGATTTATGAACAATACTTAAACGCTTTCTGGAATTAAGAAAAGTATTTACAATCCTTAAGAAAAAATTGTTTTGTGTTATAATGGCTATTTACTTATACTAAGAACCGCTTTTTTCAAATTTTCTGCAACATTTTCTTGAATCAAGTAAACAAATGTCTTAAACAAAGAAATACAGTTATTTCATTACAAGCGTATACTTTTCTTAAGCTGAAAAGGGAACGCTAAGAAAATATTTCTTTTGATTTAAAACAGTTATTTGTATTGAGAATAATTGAAACAGTAATTGTCTTGAATTAAGGCGGGCAGCTTTGATACAAGCAAACGTTTCTCTACGTGTACATGATACAATTTTAATATGTTGACAAACACACGATCAGAAGACATTGCCGCGCATGTAAAATTACTAAAACTACAAACCTATTTACAACAATAACTTCGAAGGCAAGTGTTCGAACATTTTCATCAACAATTGTGAACAAACATGCATTATCCAAAAAAAAACCGCTGTGCTGCCCTGTTGTCACAGCTAGCATATTACAAAATCTTTTATTGACAATACCAGTCTTCTCTTCTGTTACACGATTTGAATAACATTGAAAATGAAACGTATAAACATCCGGAGTGGACAAAATAGACGGGTACCGGACCACCCAGTGTCATCACAACCAATGTTTGAATAAAAATAAATTTAGCAAACATTAAACAACGTCACGAGGAGCAAGCAAGACGCGTAAAAGTTACGTACACGAAAATAAAATTGAAGATTTTTTCACCATCTGCTCATTCTCTCCGTCTTTTACAATTCTTGCGATTCGCTTGTCTTTATGTCCGAAACCCTTCCACCCGCTCTCGCGAGCCATTATCTTTTACGGCGTTGAGATGACGGACGCGTTGAGAGAAACTCTTTTACTAAAATTCTAAACAAATACGCCGATAAAATTCCTGCTTATTTGTGTAGATCGACGGACGAAATGGGTTTGCTGTCTTTCCGTGAAATTTAGGTTAACTGGAACACATTAAATTTTATTGATTTTGCAAACACTGCATGTATTTTAAATATGGTATAGTTTTATTTTAATAACAAACTACATATATTCAACGTAAACATGTTTCGCTCAGACCGATTTCAAATTTGGCCTAAAATTGCATTTAATCATACGTTCGATTAACGTACATCATAACACATGCTGATCTTATTTTAAACACCCTTTTAAATTACTTGCTCGTATGGGATTCAAACAGGATTCAACAAACATATCCGGTAAAGAATTGCATTTACACTGCCATCCACATCTGGACGCTGCAAGTCTTTACCTAGTTACTGGATTAAAATAAATTAGAGCAGAGGACCTTGCCGGTTAACTATGAATCAATCAGCCACACAACGATTTGTTAAAGACGTTGGTTCTGAATATGATAAAAAATTGTATTACCCTACATCATCATTAGAGTTGGCACTTTCGGGCGGTGCGCCAGGATCGTAGTAAGAATCTACGTACCCACACACAGAGAGCCGACTGGGCGAAGCGAATATTAACATCGACTGCCGCCGGAGATGGATGATGGTTATACATAGCACCTATATATATGATAGTAAAGTCGTAGCACTGTGCTCGATACAATAATACAACGTAAATAACAAAGTAAATAATCCATATTATTTAAAAATATTGTAAAACACGTATCTTCTTAACAACTGTTTTGAAATGAGGTAACACAGACTGGATAATATCCGTGAAACGTTTGCAGCATGAAATATGTTTCCACATTTCTGTGGGTTAACAATGTTCGCCTTGATCAAGGAATGTTCTGTCTTGAGAAAGACTGTTTAACATCTACCGATGACAGGAATAGTTAAAATAACCTTTGAAATTTGTTAATGGATCTGCAGACGCACCATCACAAAATTTGACTTAATGTCATAAAATCTGAATCTCTTTTTAAAACACTGTCCCATTTTTCTTTAACGTGACAGTTTCTTGCGTCGTTTATATCATGTACCATTTTATTTACTTCGTCCAGTACTTGCAGTGCTAACGATAGTGCGGAAAGTAATCGATTAGCATGAAAAGTAAATCGAACATAAAATGAATTGTTAATGGTACGTTATTTTTCTTATTTCAGTGTGCTTTATTATTTACATGCCTTTTACAATCGTATTAGTCCCGGCTTATCTGAGGTATATCGCGATAAATACGGAAAGTCGCCTACAAACTCATTCACTTTCCCAGCACATGGTCGTTTCCTACACTTCCGCACGTTCGACATACTTAATTACATATTCATTACACCTAGAACAACGCAACGCAAGAGCTGAACCAAACTAACTGCACACTCATGCATCACCAATCAGCGGTCGCCGCAAATATTCGCTTCACCTATTTGGCTGTTCGTACCTACGTATGTACTTACTGCAACGGATCCAGTCTTGTCGAGCCGACGTGAGTGCCAACTCTAATCATCACGTAATAGACCAGCCTCAGCGCAACATGTAGCGAATTCCATATCTAATTTAATTATAATATCTCGCAATTCATCAAAGAACGGTATCGCGTTTGGAAACAGCATTGAAGTCCTTCGAAAAGGTGATGGAAAGCTGAAACTCAAATATGTATGATGGCAGACTACTACTAGAAGATGTACGTGTAGCTGAATATAGCAAGAGGTCCAAAATAAATGGATTTTAAGTGGATGTACTGCAAAACTATATCCAATGAAAGATAATGATAAACAGATTTGAAATCAGCAGAAGAAAATATTGTGAAAATTAGTCTTTTATTCTCATTTAATGAACTGCATATTAACTTTTATTGTTCAATATAATTATTAATAATCAATGTTGAACATATGTGGTCTTTTAAAACAACCCTCCAGTTAAGTGTAGGCACAAGTAAATTGAATTTTTACGGAAATATAGTAACAATTCATAACTTTTTTCGCCATTTCGGAACTGGGGCCATTGACCGCCAAACACTGTTTCACTTAATCTCATTACTATGCTAGACTGCCTAAAATCTTGTGTATTGACAGCAAGACTTTACGTTTCAGCGCCAATCGAAACGAAATGCAATGAAATTATAACGAAAGGAAATGCAAACCCACATAGGAGAGAAACGAGGAATAATTAAGCACATGCGTTACATTATCAGTTTAACTTCTTCAGTATATCTCAGGAGCGATCCATTAACTTTGATATTGTTCGTTCTTAAAATGTGTATATTTGCAAGTTGCTCATAGCATAAGGCGTATTGTGTTACTCTTTCAGCGTTGTACTGTTGCCAACGATTTTGTCACTCTGATTATAGCCCTCTTTTCGCCAGGATTACAACATTTTTCCAATAGAACTTTATCCCGATAAGCCCTTTCATAAAAGCACCTTTTGCTAGCAAATCTACCACTTCCTTAGCGTGATGGTGTGATGTATTTGATGATGCTCCCTACTAATAGAACACTCTTCAAATCCGTCATTATAGAAACTCCAGCACCTCCAGCGTTCTGTACATATTCCAACTCATAAGTTAAATTATTTTTTTGTAAATTATCGAAGTTCTAATTCTAAAAGCATATTCTTCTTCTTTATAAGGACCTAATGTTGGAATACGATCACATAGTGCATTTCTCTTTCATACTCAAGGAAGCTTTCTTTCAACCATAAAAATGTATGGAGTTTAACTTACGTTTGATATTCTTACTTGCACTGTCCGTAAAAGGTAAAGAAATTTTCAAAACTGAAGGTTCAGAGGAAGCTAAAGAACAAAATTATATAATGGACAACATGTTAACTACAAAGGAAGTAAAATTGGTGTGAGGAAGGCAAAAAAAATATTGACTGAAAATTGCGCCAGTTGTTTATAAGTTTTAGACGGCAAACGATTTAGCGTTCGTACCTTTACCTTTAGTAGACTATCTAGTATTAAAACCTTCCCTCTTTCAATTTTATTTTTAACTCAGGATGTATTATGAGGGCCAAGCTGGTATTATTGAGAATAAAGAGAGGTGGTTTATACATTTAAAAATTTTATTTTAAATATCTTCAAAGTAATTTCCTTCAGCGATAATAACCATTCTCTCTTTCCACTTCTTAAAGGCTGTCAACTAATCTTCTTTTGGAATACTTGCAAAATACTGGTGAACACCTCTGCCAATTTCTTCCTCAGACGAAATTCTCATACCTCGCAAATGTTTTTTAATCCGATAAAACTACCAAAAGTCAAACATTGCCAAATCGTAGGAGCTGTGGTATGGGACGATGTGTTATTGTGATGCAACATAATACCTTTCTCAGGAACTCTGAACACCTCATGCAAACATTTTTCCATGTACCATTTAGCAGTATCTGTATTTTGTTCCTCCAATTTAATTGCACATACCAGGCTTGTACTTCTTTAGAACACCCCATACGTAACTCTTTCCATAGGTCTCTGGTTCTTCGTCATTGTTAGTGTTTCTTCGTCCTTATAGATTCATAAACGACTCTCTTGACGGCTGGTTACGTCAACAACGGAATATACGTTTCGTTCCCTGTCCCAATTTTAGAAGGAATTTGGAATGTGCCATTCGTCAAAGGAGTTACAGTTTCATGACAAATTCTCACACCCTCACCCTCACACCCTCACACCCTCACACCCTCACACCCTCAGACCCACAAATTCTCACACACTTTTTAAAAACAGCAATATTTTCTTCGGTGACGACTGTTCGAGGACGTCCTGCTTATTTCTGATGGTGAACCGAACTTCTTTTACGTTCAAAGTCTTTATACCATCGGTAAATTGCAGCCAATCTAAACTTGTTGAATCTAAACTTTCCTTGCACTCAAAAGTGCTTAAACCTTTTTTGAAATTATGATTCAAAAATGCTTCCTAGCTAATTCCACAACTTCGGTTCTAACGAAAATACAACTTAACCTCAACTGACAGATAGAGCTGCCTTAGTCAACGGTGTGTGTTTTGTTTTTCATGGCCTACTGGATTCTTTTATTCTCGGTAATATCGCCTTAAAGCTCGTATAATTTAAATTTTAAAAAAAAGACCACTACGTAAAATCGCTTTAGAATTTATTCTAAACGCAAATCATTTAGCGCTTAGGTCTTTAAGTACTTCTACTCCTAAGTCTTTTTCACCTTACATATTCTTCGTTTGTAGTTATCTCCACTATAATTTTCCTGTTTCCTTAATCGCACACTTTTCTTGTATTTCTCCTAATTATTAATTATAATTATTGCTTCTTTCTTATCGTCCATTCTTGATGAAAATTATTATATACCAATCGTCGTTCAGATGTTATAAATTTTCGATTCGAAAATTTAATGTCAGTTTCATTGAACATATTTTTCACATAGTCGTATAATTTTGAAATAAGAAAAATGTTCTCGAAAATCAAATATAAACACGGCTATAAATTAGATACAATTTTTATTAATTTTGACTACTAGATAACATAATCTCACCAAAGTCCTATTGCCTAATTCACACGAAACCGAAAAATACGGCAACGTGAATTATTTGCTACAACCTTCCGCTTACCCGTCCACTTAGAGGCAGCCAGACATACCGACACAGTAGGAGACATATAGTAAAAAGGAATACGAAAAAAGCGAAAAGAAAAGAAGGAACACGTCTTATTTAGCCGCACTGATGAAACTGTTTGTTTAATCTATTCGAACGGATCCAAAAACCGGCCATAAATTTCCGTCGAATCCACAATTGTTTCTATGCCGAGAATATACAAGAATTCGGGCAGTGCAGAATATATCTGTGAATGAACTTTGGCAAGGTGTCCCTTCCGGGTGCAGCAAGATTATGAATGAACACCAAGCGACCGATTTAGCCTCTGGAACATGGTTATTCATATAACACAGTCGCCTGCGTTAAGTCGAATTCTCCCGACGTTCATTAGTAGGTACTTTATTTCTTAATTCGTCTATTCCAGTGGCTTGTTATTTCCAGCAAATATTACATACTGCTACAGTTTATTTATTATTTAGGCATTGACAAATAAGCAGTAACCATTATTCGGGCAGAGATGTATTATATAGCAGTATTAAAGTAGGGTGTTTACATTTCACAAATAATTTGTAGCTTTATTATACCCTGCATTAATCTCAAAGAATATTCAGTTCCATTAATAATTTGTAAATTAAATAGTTCACTTTTTTCATTCCCCACTTCTAAATAAGGAGAAACTTGTGCAAGTATCAATTGATACTTCCAAAGGCACACAACAGTGACAGTATATTTTTTTTAAGAAAATAGAGGACACGCAGAGGAACGTTAACTTATATCAAGACCGTCCGTCTCAATTCAAGATAATTACTGTTTCAATTATCCACAATACAATAAAATCAAAAGAAATATTTTCCTAAGGACAGTAAATAGTTTTCTTAATTCCAGAAAGGTATTGTTCATAAATCAATAGCTTCATTTTCTTAAAATAAAGCACTTATTTACTTCAAATTCTTGAAATGCATGTTATTTATATCCGCATTATTAATTACACTTACCTTGTTTAAAACAGTACGACATATCTGTACATAATGCAGTCAATTATTTGCATTGCTTGTGATTTTGAAAAGGCTAACGTAGAGGTTTTATCTACAGAATAAAGTTCAAACAAAAGTGTACTTAATGTAGAAGAAAAAAGTGCCTAGAGACAATAACCAAAATAATGCTAATAAAATAGCTCACTGCTGTTGTTGTTTGGACTGTTTCCATCATCTGGAGGATTTAAAACATCCGACGTTTCGGCAGATCTTCTTCTGCAGTCTTCAGGGTAACCCTAATAAGGGTTGTAGGTTGCCAAACTCATATTGATAAACTTAGAACTTGTACTCTGCCTGTGGCCTTGTCAGTATGAGTTTTTAATGACAGCGGGGTTGGTTGACGTATATTGCCACGTATCTATGACGGCGGTGATGGTTGACGTATATTTACGCGTATTATCGGCAGCTATATGTCCTTAATCACAAGGCTAGGAGTACTGATAGGGGCGGTTGCTGTCGCCATGTACGCCGCTTCTAAGAACTTTTTTCGGGTGTTACTCTCTACATCTTTTGCTATTATTGACGCTCTATCCCATTGAAAACGATGTTGTTCTTCGCATGCGTGTCGTGCAGAAAGTACTTCGTTCTTCTTCGAAAACAGAACTGAAATATTTCCTGGCACCACCAAGAGATGTAGTCATGCCGTCCTAGATGATAAAAAGCTGGATACAGATGCCATACTTACCCATACAATGATATAACGTAGAACGTTTCATAGACATTTTCAAAAGATACCGGTTAATGTAATAATTTTTTTCTTTTTATTACTATTTGACACTTGTACTAATTTAACTAATTTAGTTTTTTTTTTTAATATACACATCGGCTCCGAAAAAGGTTAAGACTATTCCATCGGCCGGGAAGGTGATGGCGACTGTTTTTTTGGGATTGTCATGGTGTTGTGATAATCGACTATCTTCGAAAAGGGAAAACAATAACGGGGGCATACTATGCATCATTGCTTAATAAGTTGAAGGCAGAAGCAACTATAATCCAAGATGAAACAGTTCACTAAAACCCTTACCACAACACTTAATTCGTACTGATTTTTTGACGCACGTTTCGATAGCCAAGCTATCATCATCAGCAGCAAGACTTTGTAACAACCTATGTATTTTAGAATATTCTGAATGGATTAATTATCTCAACAGGATTGAAGACGTTATTGCTAAGAAAGTTTCAGATAAAGAAAAGGTTCTCAAGAAAAAGTTTTCCAAATTAGTCACCACTAACAAACGAAACCTGCCGAGATAATTAACCCAACTGCATTAGTTAGAAACGAGTCACATGAGTCTTTTAGCAAAGAAGAGATCGACTTATTAAACAAAGGTTTGAAATACAACCTGAAATTTAATAAGCCTCCGGTTGAAGAAATTATAGTTGGCATAGAAAACGCGATCAGTAATTTTGATGATAACACAAAAAATTTTATTCGTACCGCTTGCAAAAGTCAAATTTTGGAAAATATGCAAAGGAATGCACCTGACATTGCACGAAAAGATCAAATCATTGCTAGAAGACTAAAAAACAAAAATTGTTTTTATTTAAAATCCGACAAGGGTAACACTGTAGTCATCTTAGACAAAGAAGATTATTTTAGTCGAGTCAACACCACTTTGTCACAAAGTTCTTATTCAAAATTATCAAAAAATCCTTTGTCTAAAATGATTACAGAAACCAAAAAGACCATGTTAGAATGTAAGGCTGTCATTAGCGACAATTTAAGATTTAGACTAACGGTATCAAAAACAGTCTTGCTGCTGATGATGATAGCTTGGCTATCGAAACGTGCGTCAAAAAATCAGTACGAATTAAGTGTTGTGGTAAGGGTTTTAGTGAACTGTTTCAGTGCCCCAGTGCCACAGTTTTAGAGTATCCGTTTAGTATAATCCAAGATATTGAGTATAGATTATAGATCAGGAAACCGTCGCTACTACTACCTATAACGAACCATATTAATGCAATATGTTCGTAAGTTTCTTTAAAAGATAATGCAGACAAAAAGAGATAATACAAACAAAACAAAAATAGCTGACAAATAAAAAAAACAAAATCTAAAATACTATTATAACATCCAACTATGTTAACAGATGACCTAGCACAAGTATATATGTATAGGGTGACAACCAAAATAGGTTTAGTATCTATGTACCTAACAGGGAAAAAATATTGTGGTGTTAAAATGTATGTAAGAATTTTGTTTCTTTTATGTCAAACGTCTACAGTACCGTGCAATCGAATTAGGGCCACTATATAAATTTGAGTTTTAGCTTAATAAATAATACAAAGTATCAACGTTTGATAAAAACAATTTATATATATATATATATATATATATATATATATATATATATATAAATTGTATATATATATATAAATATATATATATATATATATATATTTATATTAACACGTACATTAATATTTCGTCGAACAACCCCTTGCTTTTATGACAGCAGCAATTCTTTTTGGCATGCTTGCTATACACGCTGCTGCAACTTCTTTAAGGTGAGCATTATTTTGCCGGCTATTTGTTATGTTTGCTTTCAAAACGTCAACTGTTGTATTGGGAGATGCATAAACTGTACGTTTTAAAGAATTCCAAACATTTTCGATTGGATTCAGGTCGGGGGAATTGCCTGGCCATGGCAATATCTTCAGTTTTCCTCCTGAAAACATTTTTAGAATTGTTTTTGCCCTTTGGCACGGTGCACCATCTTGCATAAATGTGTAAGAGTAATTTTCAGGGTCTAAAGATGTCATATACAGGATTAAGATTGATTCCATAACTTGTTTATATTGAATTTGATTCATGGTACCCGTTACAAAATAGAGCGGTCCAAGCCCTTCCCCTGATATACAGGACCAAATCATGACTGCCGGTGGATGTTTCACTGTTTTTACCACTGCGCTTTCTTCATATCGTTCCGATGGTCTTCTTCTAACGAAACGAGCAACTTCAGTTACAGCCTCTAGCCGTGACTCGTCACTAAAAACAACCGTTAGAAACATATATTTTCATTACATTTTCGAATTTACTAAAAATGTTCCAAATTTTCAAAATATACATAAAATATTGATACATACTTTTTTCCAATCCTCAACAGTAAAATGCCGATGCTGTTGCGCCCACTGCAATCTTGCCGTTTTCATCCTTAAAGTAAGTTTCGGCTTTTTTGCAGGGTGTCTACTTCTGATATTGGCTTCATATAAGCGCGATTTTAATGTTCGATCTGATATTTTTATATTATCAGCCTGTAATATACGCTGAAGTTCTTTCATGCACAGTTGCCTGTTTTCTAATGCCCTTTTTATGATAATTCTCTCTCCCCGTGGCGAAGTTTTGTGAATCCCGCGACAATGAGAATGACCACTTGAAGTCGCTGGTAAATTTTCTTTCTTGGACATCGCTACCCTGTCGACTGCTTGACGAGAAACTCGTTCTCTTGTGGCTATTTCCCGATGCGAATACAGCCCCGTCTCTAATAACACTTGAACTCTTGTTTTTTTCTCATTTGAAATGTCTTTACGTTTGCCCATTTCACAAAATTTATCAATAAAGAAAGAAAACTAAACGTCACGAAATTTCAATTTAATTACACTAAAACAACATGTAAAACGAATATTATAGCACGAAAATATAATACTTGCACTTTACACCATCAAAACTACACGTAAACTAATTTGAAGCAGGTAAAGCCAGTCACCGATTACCGACCCTAAACGTACCTTGGATAGAAAGGAATGTTTGGTGGGAGTTATAATAACGAGAATTTTATACCTACTAAAGAGGATTATCTCAAATACAATTAAAAACATTTTATTGCGGAAAATATTTAGAAATTTTGGTTATTATAATATTAATAGCAAATATTTGTATAAAATCAAAGTGGCCTTAATTCGATTGCACGGTACTGTAAGTTTGTAAAACATGCTGTGTGGCTATTGATGGCGTACACGATCTTCAATATCCCTTCAAGCTTCGACAATTTTGCTGACTCGCAACATATTGTGATATTTATTTACCTTGGTTAATAAGTGTTGTCTTTTGACTGTGTGAACTATTTTAGTTCCTTATTTTTACGAGGCGAAGCAGTGTTGGTGACCTCTTCCCTCTATAATAATAATAATAAATATCGAAAAAGGAAAAAGAAATGGTCCAGTACTCACAAAATTCTTTAATAAAATGTAATTATAATGCGACCGGTTTCGGGCAGGCGCCCATCGTCGGGCCAGCTAGAAAAGACACCATAGGCAGCGTTCCATTGATGATTACTAAATAAATAAAACTAATAAATATTAAGGGTCACATTTCTAATTAAGTTTACAAATGTACATCATAATTGTTTAAAAATCCAACATTTAATAATAATAAAGTTTATTCATCAAAACCAAAATACATAATATAGAATACGTCATCAAGACATTTGCAAGTAAGTACATATGATAGATAAATGTGTGGCAATTATAATTACATATATTTATATTCCCCTAGTTTGATTTCTTTTCACCGTCTTACACATGGAGACAAAAAGTGTTTTCGTTAAAAAAAAAGAGTCCAGTAAGCAACAAACAAAGTTATAATCTAATTTTACTAACGGAAATTCAAATTATATTTCTTAAAAATCGAAAATATGGATAAGAAAATTGTTATTCACACGCAATTTATGAATTTAAAACATCTTTTTCATGGTAATACATCGCACATGCAAAATTGAACATCGTCTCCAAAGGAGCGGATGGAATTTCGAATGGAACATCGTCTCCAAGGGAGCGGATGGAATTTTCAATGGATTTAGAAAAGTCAAGATTTATTTATTCAGAATAGTTAACTGAGGCTCTGGATAACAAAAACTATTAGGGACAAAAAAAAAACAAGTTTTCTACAAGAGAAAATTTCTAATTTGTCGATACTTTAATTCATATTTTTAATAAATATGAAATATTTTAAATAAAAACTGCAATATAGTATCAAATAAGTCCATTTCGATCTTATACAATCCAAGGAGCAAGACCCAAAGAGTAGGACACTTGGTTTTTAAATCGGGAGCTGTTACGAGTTCCAGCAAACACACCGAAGAGCAATTTCGCTGAGAATAACTAAATATTTGGCCAAATAATCAAAGTCAAAAAGGAACATTCAAATTCATTTAGTTGATTATCAAAATTTCAAATAAATAAATAAATTAATGCTTAAGTAGCTGCCGGATAGGCATTGAAATAGGTTTTTGTTCATATTTTGTTTTAAAAGAAATATAATCTTTCCAATTTTTCCTTTAAACACAATAAAACTTACTGTCTCTTTGAAACAATAAATCGCTGCAGTTTTCATATCATTTTTCGACTTGCAAAAAGTTATTAAGTCAGATTCCACGAATAACGAAAACATTTTCAAAACGTTATCCCTGAGATGAATTAATTCATATCACACCTTAATTTCACGTTAATATCGTTACAATACACTAGGGTAGGTAAGGATTCACTTAAAGGCGCGAGTCCCGTACATATAGCGAACGATGTTGGCGCTTCTGCTAGGAACGTCCCCTCCGCTCCTTAGTGCTCCTAGGCAAGCGCACACACTCGCTACTCAATCCCCTAGCATATGTAGTCGAGGTAACAGTTCGGCACAGATTTTAGGAAATACGTAATACATCTTATTTGATTTTTGTCCTATTGATGGACTTAATCGTTGATTATTTCAAAATAAATACCATTGCCGTATATCAAGTAAAGAAAACGTTCTTAATTTAAAAGGAAAATGAGCAATTCTAAAACTAAGTAGAACTTCTCATTATAAACTAATTAGACGACATTTTTTCATTTCCAAATATCCAATATATTAAAGGTTCAAATGATAACAAGCGCATAACAAATACCTACATGTTTTCTAATTCTTGTTAATGAAATTTTATGGTAAAGTGAGTCGTATTTGTATGTGTAAAAATTCAGTTGAACGTATTATTATAATAAATGTTCAAATAAGGAGTCTTCTTGGTTTATAAGAACATAATTAAGAAGAAAACTATTCTACGGTACACAAACAAAGCAAATCAAAAATAACCAAGGAGAAAAGATGAGAGGCAAGAATGATCAATCAAAGAAATAAACTACGGGTAATGCATGGCTAGAGTCTGGCGCGATCCTCTCCTGACGGCGATTCGAATCTTACTGATAGATTCGCTTCCCAAGATTAATTGATTTTCCTACCAAAGCAGGGCTGGTCTTTACATCCCTAACACTGAGGCTTCCCAAGACTCCCCACCTTATACTTTCATAGCGGACAAACGTTGCAACACTGTCCATGTATTTTAGTGGTTCACTTTGCTACGAAACTTACTAACACGGTATATTCTAGTGGGTATCCATACACCCGCTAGATCTTCTTAATATGTAGCAAATAATATTGTGTTACAATATAAACAACCGAATTCGAAGAGAACTCTTGCAGTAACTGTAGTCTATAAGATTATTTCCAGTTAAGGCCAAAATATTATACTATAACCACATCTGCAAAAATGAATCAAGTATTACTTCGTCTTTTTGAGTTTCTTATTCTTTAGATCTTTTATAATTTTTTCACATTGCATAAAAATCTATAGTTTTGACAGAAATTTGGAAATTGAAATAACACCCTGCATTAGTTTTGTTTACATTTTGAGACAGAATCAAATCCCATTCAGAAAACATGAAGTTGGAAAAAATTTCGAGAGACATTATAAAATATCCTTTTATAACAGAGATATTGATTTTGCGAAGCATAACAACTTTCTACCATGTTGTCTATTGTGATGTTTTATTAACATAAGTAATAGTACTTAGTGGTACACTAATTTAGAATCTTTAGCCTTACTTTTAAAGTACATAACTTTATTTATTAGTCAAGCTAGCACATCTGTACCGGCGAAATATTATTTTTACGTCGTATCAATATCCCGAAGATAGAAAATAAACTGACCGCAGAGCAGCCAACTGTTCATGTTACACAACCGGGAAGGATCTCATTGTTAAAATAGCTCGACGGCAGCCTTAAAACAAAAAGAGAATACAAAAAAAGCAACACAAAACCAACGCGCAGCTATTTGGCGAGGTTGAAAAACGCATTTTAATAAAGAACGGGAAGGAATCCACAATTTCGGTGACAATTTACTCAGCTCTATTCTGAAATGGAGACAGTAGGTAGAGTAATCGACTGTTGAAGAGCGACGAGTTGTCCATCAATCAGCAAGTGAGGCGCAATGGAATTCATCCAAAAACAAACCCCCTACAAATCTCTTAAACTTCTTTTCCTCGCCGAAGTTGATCTCTGTGTTTTACGTCGTACGTCGAGTGAAAGAAGGAGATAGCATCCAGTGAGAACACCCGTTGTGTTTTGAAGGAGGCATTTATAGAGCGTAACATTCATGTTTTTCCTTTTCTACACGTTTACTTCGTGTTTTATAAATGTTAATGACAGGCTCCATATTATTCGTTATAATAGATACTAGAATAAATATGAAAAATCTACTTCAGATCAGCATTTTTAAAGTTAAAATAAGTGGTAACTTTTGTGTGAAAGTGCATCCGAAAGTGATATGTGGAAAATTAAATTGGGATATATGCAAATATTGTTACTAGTAAAAAACCTTTGCTAGAGCTATGTCTAAAAAACTTCTCACTTAATAAATATTTTGTGGATATTTTTTTAATGTGGTTCTGCACCGTTTATTTCCAGCATTGCCCAATTTCGAAAACTTGTGTGTGTGGAACACATCGAAATTTTTCCAATGTCAACATCACAGTTATTTCTGCGGTAGATAATTCAAAGGTATTCACCATATTCGATGATACTGACAAGAACTGTCGTTCCACAGTGGTATTTATACTACACCAAGTGACCAGATCAGAACTGGTGGAATACTAGAATTGTCATAATCAGAATCTGTCTAGCAATCTAAAGCCATACTCTGTACGAGGCAAACAGAACCAAGCGACAGACTCCAATGTACGAAGAATATTCCACTAACAACAAGTAGCTTAGAAAATAAAACACACAGTTATAGGTTCATAGTTTCGGTTTCTATGCACATGTGTAAGTTGTCAAATATTATTAATGATTTAAAGATGAAAGAAAAATCTACATGGTAAACTAATTTCACCTTATAATGTGCTGGACCACTTGGGATGACTAACATTGCCTCGCGAGTTCTAGCTCAATGCTGAAAGGCTTCCAAAGTCTACACTAGCAAGTCTTACGCTCATGATATCCCATATATGTCGAGAAGGTAAGAAAATTGGAGATTTCGATAGCCGCCCCCAATTTGGGCACTTTTAAAATATTTCCTGTATCACTTCCAACATTTATTTGAATCAGATCGAATAAATTCTTGGAAAATCAAGTAAAAACTTATTTGTTTCAAATAATTGTTTATTCTAATATCTGAATTTTGACATGCAGCTTTAAAGAAGCTACAAACGTATGTGGTAGTAGCAAAATGTTTGGCTGTTTGAACTTCTCGAGCAGAATTTTCTAAGTCCTACTAATATAGCATTAATATCTAGCTGGAATACGGCTCTTAGAGATGGGGTCGGAATATCCAAAGACCAAAACCAACCCTAAAGTGATCACTCACGGGTCTGGCGAAAAAGGCAAAAGTTAATGTATTTGAAAAATCACATTAATGGTTTTCAATTCAACAACTGGAATAATTCCGAGTAGTTCCGAACTGCTCAAGTACTTAATGCTCTGTGTTCCTTTTAGTACGATCAAAGAAAGCCGGGAGTGCACATGCTTTCTTTCGCCCTTCCCCTTGAGTAGTAATATTATCAACGTACTACACTTTTGGGATTAGTTTTAAGTTCGCACCGTAACATTTCGCATTAGTTTCGATAAATACTAAAATTTTATTGTCAAAATGACATATATAGGTCAACGCAACACGATTATTTTCACTTATTCTATAATCCCAATGCCTTTTACAATGCATAACTCTTCTCTTCTTCAAAGTATCTTACAGTTTTGCGACAACCATTATTTTTACAATTAAATACAACCATTTTACGCAGTAGTGACAAATTTATCTCAACAGTCGACTATGAGCAAAAATAAAAATAATACAAATAATGTAATTGTGTTTCTTCTTGTGACACTTATCCTGCCGTATCTAAGTTGCCATCCTCGATACAAATTATCAACAAGAAAATGTTAGGCTCAATAATATTTTTGGTGCAGGTAAAAGCTTCTAACATATGCATGTCCCTGACCATATCACCAGCGAAATATCGTTATTTAAGATTATGGCGGCATCTTAGATACAAATGCATTCTCTTTTGATACAGTCTACTTGGACATAACGACTCTAATTTGAGTACTACACAAATAACAGAGAATAAGTATTACCTACTAAATTACTATACTGCAATTACAAAAACCAAGCAGAAATATTAAATAAAGTGAAGAAACTGTTCGTAAGAAAACGAGAATAATAAAGATGAGAGTATCTAATTAAAAAGAAGTGAGCAACTCATAATGCTGCATTACGAGTTGCTCACTTCTGTAAAGGTCGATGTAGCTATTAATTTCGACATTTTGAGTTATTAAAGTATCTTTAATTAGATACTCTCATCCATACTAGTATTCAATAAATGATACTGTTTGAAATTTCTGTTAATTAGTCACTTATTGCTACTTTCTGACTGCATCCAGTGTAGCATAAACACTAAATATTTTCACAGCAAGATGTTTCTAACCAGACCTGAAACACCCTGCAGTGAATACTTTATAGCTACTGTAAAATTTACATAAACACACCAAAAGATCAATTCATAGTTTCCAATCTTGTATTAGGCAAGGGCAATGAAATATTAGTAGGAAAATTAATAATACGTGCATACATGGCATAACATAAATACGAACAATACTATATTTTTACTGGAAAGCTGCTCTGATGTTACAGCGACACCTAACGAAGAAGGCAGAGTGCGGTTTTAGAGTCCCATATCCTCATTTTATGCCGTTGTGTCGTGTTTTATGGACGTGTCCTCTCCTCTAGCCGGCAGTTATGTTCGACAATAAAGGACGAATATGACTTCGGATGTATTTGTTGCGAATGGACTCTCGCCTGCCCGTATATAAAATGTATAGAATAATTTATTTGCGACGGCGACCTTATCATACACATGTATAGACTTACATGCATACAATATCGAATTTATTCCCGTGTGTCTTATCTGTCAAAGGATATGTATCGCGTATATCTCAGGATTTACATTAAAATATGATACGTTGGTTTATTCTGGAAATATATTTAAGGAAATACATAATGATTTTAAGACAAATGTATGACAAGTTTATGTCAAAGAAAACGAATCCCACAGTGTGAACACTTTATGACAAAATACTATCCTACCCAAATAAATTGCATCCATCGCAATCACAACAAATTACCTATTGGAAGTGAACAAACAATGTTTTGACAGTTATTAATTAATACCAAATAAAATGTTAACTATACAATACATCATTTGCTGAGGATACGTAATTATAATATGAACTGTATCGATTTGGTGAATGAAAAGTAATGAATATTGGCAGGAGAACGAGAATCATATTGATCAAAAAGACGAAATTTAAAAGGCAATCACAAACTTTGATAGGTTATGTTACTAATAGAATAGTTTGTTATCCCAAACAGAGAATGACGTATTTCTCTAACTTATGGTACTTACTATAAAACTAGTAGGCATATATATAGTATGTTTACATGTATGCATGAGGAAATCTAATTAGATATCCTCATTTGTACATTTTTGTCGAGTAAATTACTGCAAACGCCTCTACAGAACTGAACAAATTGTATTATTCCAAATTCTGACGCGACAGTAGCCCCGACTACTGGCTTAAACCGCCATAGGTTAATTAATTAATCCAAACGTAAAGCCATCACCTGTCCACCATCCATGGACGCGCGTTTCGATGTTATACATCTCGTCAGCATGGCTTTGTGGCTAGGTGATCGCTTTACGTTTCAATTAATT
Source organism: Dynastes maya (assembly GCA_029619315.2). Lineage (NCBI taxonomy): Eukaryota > Metazoa > Arthropoda > Insecta > Coleoptera > Scarabaeidae > Dynastes > Dynastes maya. Next base: position 58,358,394 of record JAROYE020000002.1, read on the forward strand.
AATTAACCTATGGCGGTTTAAGCCAGTAGTCGGCGCTACTGTCGCGTTAGAATTTGGAACAATACGATTTGTTCAGTTCTGTAGAGGCGTTTGCAGTAATTTACTCGACAAAAATGCACAAATGAACATCTACTTCATATATATACGATTTAAAATATTGAAATGTCATTACCTTCCACAAAGCCATGCTGACGAGATGTATAACATCAAAACGCGCGTCCATGGATGGTGGATAGGTGATGGCTTTACGTTTCAATTAATATATACAGTATATTCCAACCAAGATCAATTTAAAAAATCTTACTATCCTTGCAGTAAAATCTTTTTTACTATGAATTAAACGACAGGGCCATCTTTAAATAATTTGAAGCAAATAACATTAATAAAAAATGTTGTCAAAGCATCAGTTTAACAATATTGAAAAGAATGTATTGGTATTTTATTCACCAATACTTACAAAATCTTAAAAGGTTCTTCGAGAGTTTCCAAACATGTATAGAGACACATTGTATCTAATAAGGGCATCTCCAAGTAAATTTCTTTCACTTATACTTCGGCCAAATAAACAAAAATTTCGATTTAGCAATTTTTTTCGATAGTAACTTCTGTTTGGTAAACCTTCTCCTGGATAGTGTTTTGCTCATGTCAGGGATATCCTCTTATATCTTTAATCTTTACTGACCTTACATTGAACAACCTGCATACAGGATGAGTCATCTCAGCCGACTCGGAAGATTGTGCCTTAGTGAATGGGTTTTTTTAGGAACGGTTTTTGTCTTGTTGTGATGCCTGATTGTTCGCATGATTTAAAGTTATATTGAAACCTACAGGGTGTCTCACTAACTTCCCAACTATCTAAAGCTGTATTTCTTTGAATGGAACATACTATATATTAGAGCTATTGTTCGTAACCGAGTACCGGGGTTCGGGTACTCGCGTACTCGGGTACTCGAATTTTCTAGCATCGGTTCTACCCGATTTCGGGTATCCGGTTCCGGGCACCCGATTTCGAGTATTCAGTTCCGGGTGCCCGATTTCGAGTACCCGGGTATTCAGTTCTAGAACCGTGTTCCTAGGTAACCCCGGAACCGGATAGTGCACTGGACGTCTACCAGATTCCTGAAAAGGACGATTTTCGACAGTCCTATGGATTTATGTCATTATAATGAAGACTCCTTTATTGCAAAAAAAAGTAAGACATAAAACAAAAAGGTCACTTAAGTAATTCTACTAAACAGTATTCTGTCTTTTTTAAGGCCCATGTTTTTAACAATTTAACTTTAGTGTAATTTTTAAAAACAGGTATTCCTTCCCCTAGCACGTAATATGGCTTGCATTCTTCTCATCATTCCGCCTACTAAGTTTTCGATGTTTTGTTGAGAAATACGTTCCACATTCTTCATTTGCTGCAATTCTTAGTTCCTGTAATGTCCTGGGAGATGGGTTTCTTTTCCTGACTTGTCTCTTTAGCATGTCCCACAGGTGCTCTGTGGGGTTGAGATCCGGACTTCTCGCTGGCCAATCTATTGTAGATATTTCAACTTCTGCAAGATACGCAGAGAGAGATACGAGATAAGCATTATCATATATTAGGAGGAATCTTTCAAAGCCGATTAAGCCTGCATATGGAACAACATGTTCTTGAAAGATGTTTCGAATGTACCAGTCACCTGTCATTCGTTGACTAACTTCAACCAGCTTTGTGCGTCCTTCTAACGAACTTATACCTGCCGAAAATATTATTAAACCGCCTCCAAAATTTATGTTTTATACTAAAGTACATGAGGCAAAGCGTTCGTGTATACGTCTATAGACTAAATTACGTCCATCTGGCTTAAAAAGTTGAATTCTAGTTTCATCGCAAAACAATGTCCTGCCCCATTCATTAGCATCCCAGTTTAAATGTACTAAAGCAAAATTCCGTTTTCCTGCTATATGGAAGCAATAATGGAACCTTCGCAGGACGTCTAGCTGTTAAACCACCTTCCTTAAGCCTTCTTGTGACTGTCTTCCAACTAATGTTTGTTCCAGTGGCTTGAAATAAGCCGCTTCTTAGTTCAGAAGCAGTTGCACTACGATTTCTTAAGGATGTCATCTGGAGAAAACGGTCTTCCCTTGCTGTTGTACATCTGTGTCGACCTTGGCCCATCCTCCTTAAATTTTGATCTAATTTCACACACTTTTCGCCATTAAAGTTACCTTTAAGTAAAGTTCACTTGCAAACACATCTATCTTCAATAGCCAACACCAAACTCTTCGATTGTTTTAGCGTCCTTTCACTCATTTGTTAATTTTCGACCAATAATATAACTTAACTTACAAAACGATTTCTTTCTAAAAATATTATTCTTAAAATAAAATATATGCTGGGGTTTGCCGTTTAACATTGTCGTAAAGTGTCATCGCTGCGTATCTGTAATTTGAAATATACATGTTCCCTAATGAACTTGACGACTCATTAGATATCCGTGTCCATTTTGAGAAAATATTTAGATCAAATAGAATTATTCCATATGTGTTTTGGGAATGGGCTTACCCTAAATTTTAAAATTAAGGATCGAAAGAATATTGGACCAAGACGAGTTACGAGGTGGGCGCTATAATTTCTCGGCCTGACAGGCTTATATAAATTCGAGCGTGTTCAAACTCCGTTACGTCATAGTTGCACATGCGCGAGGCCCCACACTATATATATTACAGCTCGAACAGTAGTAGGTTTTAATAGCCAGCCAGACAACGTGACTAGTTCATGAAAATGTCTCAAGTAACGAAAATTGAATACCGCGCGATCATTAAATTTTTAGCAAGAAAAGGGCGCTTAATCACATTAAACAACGTTTAGACGACGTTTATGGTGATTTATCTCCTTCATATTCCACTATAAAAAAGTAGGCAAAATATTTCCGTTTGGGGCAAGAATCCCTTGAAGGTGAAAGTGAAGGAATTAGCAGTGATGTCCAACATTCCTGAAACAAGTATTCGCCGAATTCCCCATAACCATTTGGGTATGAATAAGATTAGTACAAGATGGGTGCCACATCTTCTTTCTGCTCTCCAACATGAACGTCAAGTCGAATGTGCGCGCTCATTTTTAAACATATGTAGAGACGACCCGAAAACGATTTTGGAGTTTATTGTTACGGGAGATGAAATAGTTCTTATTTATTTTCTCATTTAAAGAGAGACCTTGGGGGAATTCGTTTTAAAGACGATAGTGAGTTGCAAGCAGCTGCAATACAACATTTTGAGGGAAAAAGATTATTTTTACAAGGGTATAGAATTGTTCATTGATCGTTGTCATAAAATAATGTATTGAAGTTAGGGGATATATTGGAAAATAAAAATTGTTATATTTTACCAAGTTTATTTTTTCTACGCCAGGCCGAGAATTTACGGCCCCTACCCCGTATATCGTAAATATATTGTCTATTGCTTTCTGAAATAATTTGGTTCTAGTCTAATTAAAGAGACATAATTTTATCGTTGAAAATGAAGTCTAGTCTTTGCAATTAGTCTCTGTAAAAGTTTCCCGTATATGACTACCTTAACAGTCTTTATGGCTACAGGAAATGCATTACAATGGTCCCTGTAACGTGTCACTTTCGTTTTGCAATTAAGTTATTTAATGAAACCCCTCAATTTACTCTTTTTACTAATTCCACTTTCTGAATCATAACCACATTTACATAATAACAGTGATATTTTTTATTCACAGCAATAATTGTAATGGCAATAACCCAGGCGTATCTGGCAATAAGGAAAAAACAATATTAAGTACAATTTGTTATTGAATCTTAGTAATTAGAACCTGTTATTGGTGATAACTTTCAACCGTGAAACCAAACGGAATCTGTTTGTATTTGCTAAGCACAAATACGGAGACGAAAAAAAGTAAACTGGTTTAATAACACCATCAGCATTAAAATGCTCTCATTACTTGTTGAAAACGAAATGAGCGTTTCCTTTTTCCTACACTAAAAACAAATTACATTTTATGCATATGGAAAGAATATATAAATAAAGCAGTGCGTTTATCTACAAATGTTTTAAATTGCTCTTTTACGTAATTTACATTGCTTTGAGGCAATACAAATAGAAAATAACTGTACATTCTTGTACACAGGGTGAGTCAGAAATAACTTAAAATAATATCGGTGGTAGCAGCTATGATAATATGCATTGTGCAATTTGGAAATAATGTTAAAGCCGAATTCTTAATTGTTAAGAACTAGATTTAGATACCCATTTCCTACTTCCAAGCCACCTAAGTATCGTTGAATACACACTTTTGAAGAAACCAACAGTTTCAAGCAATGACTTATTCTTACTTGATACATACAACATTGTACATTCCCAAAAATGCATATTATAGACCCGTATTATAGATATATATATCTTTTATTTCGGCACAAATGTATTTGATTCACTTTTCAGGCGGTACAGCTTGTGAAGGTTTAATTAAGTTCATATAAAAGTAAAGTATTGTGGAGAATAATGAAGGACTGAAATAGAGCAAACTGTTACATTTGAAACTAACAGTTTCATATTAGTGAATACACAATATATACGTGTAGCGTGTTGACTTATTTCATTACAAATAATAACCGATTATGGTACTGTTATTACAGCATGAAATATGTTCGAAATCAACGTTAGCCGGGAAAATACGTATACCAAACGCGCATTATGCCACGTTAAAGCGAATTTACCATGTATTAGCATTCGATTGCGTGTTTCATTAACAAAGCGGAAATTGTTTCGATTTAGTTTTGCATAAATTGCATCCGCCTATAGAAAATTCTCACATTTCTTCTGGATTTCCTATATACCTACGTTAATTGACTTAAGTTGATTAAAAGCATTATTTATACTTATTATCAATTAAAAGTATCATAAATAAACAACTGAACGATGAGCACTTGATTTATTTACGACATTCTTTAGGTGTCTTTTACTTTTTCGTCCCGTTGCGAGCATATAGATAACCTAGGCAATTAAAATCTAAAATTAGAACTGTCCAATTAATCGGTATTCTGGAAAGTATAGATGCGAGAAAGGCTACTATTTTCTTTGTCTATTTGGAATTGTCTAAATAAGGTAGACTATAGAATGATTGCGTACCCAATTTTTAGTAAAAAAGATTTCCATTGATATTCCAACCAAAATATCAATTGAATTTTCAGCAGAACCAAATAACAGAATTTGCTAAGCTCTTTCCAAGAAATTATTAAATTACATTTTTTGTCGCCATTTTTCATAGTTTTACAGGTAGGATCTATATTTTTGGATGAACTAACAAACTAGATTTTTTTCTGATACTTTCGAGGCCATTCAAAATTACCATTAAAAAGAAAACTTGGAATAATCAATTTCGATAGAATGAAATACAAAAAAAAATCGATATTTAAATTTTGACAGTCCAGTTCTTGCTACTACTAGAACATTCAAGAACAATTTGTTAATAAGGGGTGTCAAATTAGGAGTGACCCAGTTTTAATCTTTATTTACAAAAATCTGAAATATCAAGATACAATGATTCTAACTGTCAAGTCTTCTGTCATATCTTACAATTTCGATATATACGGATCGACTGGTCATAGAGTATTTTGTGTTAGAACAGTTTATTAAAAAGTTCGGTTTATTAAAAAGTAAAGTTTATTTCACGTCAAGTGTACCGGTGCTTCACCCTCGACTATCTCAGAATTGAATAAAATTTTGCATAAATGTTGCCTATTATATGGAACTAAGCTGTGCAAAATCATAAAAGTGAAAACTGGAGGTCCTATGGACCCTTGAATCAAGGGTGTTCAAATGTCGCGCGAACCGTACAGCATTTTCAGCCAAATTTCAGAGGCTGTATACACAAATATCGTAGTAGCAAGGAAAGCAGGTTTGGAGATAATGCAGATGTGTTTAACCCTTGCAAACCTATGAAATTTCAGCCATGTGGCATTGTTAGTTTTCAAGCTATTGAAGCTCAAAGTCAAGAAAAAATTTTGCGCGGCAAATCTGTAGCCATTATGGCAGGCCTGTATCGTCAAAAGCTAACAAGATGCAGAGCTGTCCTTTGATAAACATTCGGAGATTATGCCTGTAATAAAGTTCTCTAAGTCTCAGTAGTTCATATTGAATACTTAATTAAGTATAATTGTTTAAAGTTGCTGAAATTTTGGCAGTCCTTAGGACCCTGTATCTCAAATTTGACAACTCAGATTTTCTCATTTTAACCACCATTAGAAAGAACAAAAATTGTTCTATCAGAAAATGTTACTTTTATTTTAGAGATACATCAAGCAAGTGTTCAAAATAACAAAAGATTCTAGCGTTTATGCGAACTGTTGTAACATACCTAAGCTTACTTTAATAGCTTTTGTTTTTAGCTAAAGCATAGATTATTTGCTAAAACTCTGCTGTTTCACATATGTGTAATTAATGATTCAAACTGGGTCACTCCTTACACTCATTACATTTTAACATGTTATGCTTTAATAACTTAGCTTAATATGATTGGGCATTTGCAAAATAAGTTTTTAGGAGGTATTGGCAGTTGTGGCTTTTCATTCTTCAACAATTTTCTTTTTAATACCCCTAATGATATTTATTTAAAGCGTAGTCATACTCAGTAGTAACGTTCTTCGTAGCAAAAGTCACGACCAACCGTTAATATTGTTGTATTTTCTGGCGGTCATCCATGGATTTTATGCTAACATATTTTCATGTCATCAGCGAACAATAGTGAGTGACAATCCAGTGAATCTGCAATTTCGTTAATAAAAATTAAGAACAATAGTGAGCCCAAGTTGGATCCCCGAAGAACGCCAGATGTGGGGGTAAATACGATTTAGTATTTTGGGGCTCAACACACTCCTACCAGTCAGGTATCATCAGATGAGACAGATAAGAGAATGGTCGAATGCTTTTTGAAAGTCAGTATGTATGATATCCACCTGACCCTGTTGATCCAAGACTTCCGACGCATATTGAGTAGAGCAGCACCGAGCGTTTTTCCACAAAACCATGTTGCTGATAAGTTGGAAATTGGTCTATAATTTTTTACATCCAATGAATCACTGCATTATGAGTAGTGCTACTCGCGTGAAGGAACGCCAAAACGACCTCAGTAGTAATATTTTTCTAAATCAACTTTTTTTAAATGAGCTGAATTACCCGTGTGTTTTATGTCAATTAAATAATTAATAAATACAATCATTAGTGATTAGCCTTTGCTTAACATCTTCTGTAGTCTCTTTATGAGTAACATTGAAACAGCTGTATCTCTGTAACTATTAAGAATTGGACACATGTTTATATGAACTATTTTATTCAAAATAGTCCTTACTACCACCTCCTAAAATGTTTACTATTCCTTCTGGACGTCATGTATACTGCGAATTTAATATGTCTACTTTGAGGGGAAACTACTCCAAAAATTATTATATTAGAACATTAATTTCAATTAAAATTTACCGGTTAAGATATTTAAGGTTAAGTATTCATCGTATGCTGGTAATTGCAAGGAATAAAGTAGTATTATAAAAAATACCACAATTGAGTTGTATACAATTACGCATGCTCCAGTAGTTACCTTATATGTTGGCATAACATATTTTTCACATTACAATCTTCGTATTATTTATTTAACAAACATTTAAATGTTGTATTGAGCAACATTTAGTTCGATATTTATTACGCTAGAATAATTTGTACTAATCTTGTGTATGTACACTCAATACGACCACCTACATCATATAATTTATCTCAACTTTTCTATATTCATTTGCCGGTGACACGGAATAATTGCCCAACTGCGCTCAAATTTCCAAACTGATTGCATTTGTTTCTAATTTGTACTGGAAATTTAAATTAATGCCTAGACTCGAATATAACAAATAGAATGATTTACGATTATTTTTATTTTAATCTAACGATATTATTAATTTACAAGAGTCGTTTGACACCGGTAAGCAACCTTCCACAATAAAATTCATGTTTCCATATAAATTATTTTATTGTTGTCCAATATGGGAAATGGTTATAAAATATTAAGCGTATAATACCGAATATTAATATTCTACATATGTATGGTATATTTATGTGTCTCCACTGATACATGCTACCCATATTTCTACTACTAGAAAGTCTTGTTCAATAACACTATTATCGTGTAGCAATTTATAACGAAATATTTATATAGAAGCACCACATCTCTCCGTTGGATTAGCCTAATTTTACGATATAAGCATGTATCGTAATATTTTTCCGATGATTGTTCAGTTAATTTAAGCCCAAGAGATTTTTATACTCATTTGAATATAATAAATGAAAAATGGATCCTATATAAATAAGACAGCAACAAATTACTATTGCAATAATTTTCGAATTTTTTATTTACTTTGATGAGCCATTACATAATAAGAAAAAATTAGGTAATATTAAAAAATTAAGTAAGAAATATTTCTTTTACTAAACATGTTGTTTCTTGTAATATTGTTCCAAAGGATAACAAGGCTAATATATTAGACAGACATTTATAGTTCCTTGAAAATAGTTTTGGTTCTAGTATTGCTACAGACTGAAATGAAATTTTATATACAATTACAATAGTACAGCCTAGTGGGCAGATTAGTCCATCAATCTACGAGTACACCGACCTATCCATCTGCCGAATTCCAGCAGTTCACTCAGTGAAGTTTTTCCCTAACTCTCAAGCGCTTCGTGTCAAGTTGCATAAGCTTCCTGCCTCTGTCTTCACTGGGCAACATAAATGCCCTCGTATGAGACAGATCTGTGGGGTTACCCCAGGTTAGCAAAACTTCTTGTTCGACCTTGTGGGTAACATGGACCCAGCGGAGTGTGCTCAGCTGCCTTCCCAGCAAAAAAATCGCTCGCCTCATTGCCCATCAATGCCACGGTATTATCGTGTTCAAATGAATCTTGTTGTTTTTACCCAGAATATTAACATTGCTTCTGCAGTAAGTTACGAAACTGGAGGAAGTCTTTCTCCCCCCAAGCGCTGGCAGTATAGCCTGACTATCAGAGAAAATTTTTATCGACTGGGATCTCACACAAATACTCAAGAGTATCTCAATACCCTTATTAATAGCAAATATTTCTGCTTAAGAAACTGTCACATATCTGCCCAGGTTGCATGTCGGTTCAATTAGAAGTTTACGTCAATGGATTCCAACACCGACTCTTGTGTGCCTTCTAGAACTATCGACACAAAGGCCGTCTTAATCAAAGAGGAAATTTCATAAAACATTGTATCTATAAAAAGGTATCATTGATTCCAATTTGCAGCATTTATTGCAATAAGGCAAAACATGGCAAAAACACCTAATCATAAACTCAGTTTCCTTTGTTGTTACCTATTATACTTTCCCTTGCCCTAATAAAATGAGAACTGACATGTCAGTATTCCTTGCTTAATATCAACACTTTTCAAAATTTTAATTATTGTTCGTCATGTAAATGACTTTATCTATTAGTTTTTTAAATATCTTCTTTTGCCATTATCACTTATTCCTCTTAAGGTTTATTTTGAGTTGGTTATTGGATCCAATTTGTATGTTGTAAATTCTCCCAGTTAACATTGTCTGAGAAAAAAATGTTTGATTTTTACCCAAAAAATTAAAAATGTTCAAACTGATTTGTTTTCTTTTTCTAGTTTGTATGTCTATGCATATTTAAGCTTTAATGGTAATTTACAGGAAGTTTCCACCATAGCTATCAATATCCTACAATTTTTTCTAAGCACTTCTAATGCTGCTGTCAGACGTATGGCATCAACTTATTTTACTTGAAATAACCTTTTTGGTCTCGAAAAGAGCAAACACTTCACTCTCCAGATGACATAAGCTATAGGTTATAGGTTATTCACGTATAAGTTTACCATTCTCACTTCAACAATAGGCCAAGAGGTATTTTGAATAATATTAATAATAACTTTGTTTCAACAATATACAAGGTAAGTACAATGTACACTATTGAGAAACGTCAAAAGGAAAGGTGACAAAAAAAGGAGAAAAAAACGAAAAAAAAACAGAAGAAACTATAGCAAACAGCACAGGTAGATCCAGGTATACAATTATAGAATTAAATTTGAGCGACAGGTAAGTCCGCTGCATGCGGAAGGTATGAAAAGAACTATATAGAAGTTGAGAAATTCATCGATAGAGTAAAATTTATAAGTCAAAAGAAAAGCTTTTAAACGAAATCTAAAGTTTCTAAAAGTTCGTGTGATTTCAGCAGGGATTTTGTTGTAGATATTAATATCTAAGCTATTGACTCCCAGGCGCGTAACGGTCAAGGTGTTAGTTGAAGCATGCAAATCACCGCAGGTTCGTGTTTAGTAAGTATGAAAGATGGCATTGGTTTCAAATTTTTCTTATTTGTGTACACATAACAGCATGTCTCCAGAATATAAACACAGGCCAGGAGTAATAGATTCAGCTCAGTGAATATACGTCCACAAGAAGTGTGAAATGCGCACCAGCAATATCACGCACAACAGCTTTTTGAGCGGGGAAAACCTTTTTTGCTGCTGGTGATGAACCCCAAAGGGGAATTCCATACTGCAGTCTAGATTATACCTCGCTGTAGTAAAGTGTTCTAAGAGCAGAAATGGTAACTTGGGATTTTAAACATCTGAAAAGGCAACATTTGCAAGAGCCAACTCAACACTGCCTGGACTCCATCGTCACACCCAAAAACTTAGTAGAAGAAGCGTCCCCCAGAACGTCGGCATTGAATGATAAAGCCGCCGCAGCAGTTTCTCCTTGCCTAGTATGAAACACCATATACTTAGTTTTTTCTATGCTGAATGACAACTTGTTGTTAGCGAACCATTCAGATAATACACCCAAGAGGTTATCGATAATGTTAAAAACATCTTTAAATCAGCAGGTCAATAAGAAACATAAGGACCATTAAAAACTCATGTCATGCTTCATATATCGCTAGCGATAGATATGGTCATTAGAGTATGTGTGAGTAAGTGTAGGTAAACAAAGCAAATGGACAGGACTTTTAGAAAGCAGGCGAATGTAAAAAATATTTGTATTCTTCTTGCCATCAACAATGTCGCTCATGGTAGTTACAAAACAATGGAAAGGAAAGAGATCTCAAAATCGGTGAAAAAATATTCCCGATCTAAATTTACGGCTGACTTACTAAACAGAGACAGAAAGTAAAAGGTAGAAATATACAGGTTCTGCCAGGCGGAAGAAGAGACTGCCATCCACATATTGTGCAGTTGTATACGACTAACACGAATACTGCTTTTAGAAATGGGCTCGGAATATCCAAAGGTCGAAACTCACGCAGAAAGATCACTCACAAGACTGTTAGGTCTGATGAAAAAAGCAAAGCAAACGTATATAACGTAGTAAGAGGGGAACCGCAGTAGATCTAAGAAGGTCGAAGGGGAACCGGCAAGGGACTCCTTCTTATGTAATTTAACCTAATTTAAAGTCATTCGCTCATTACTATAGTTTTCTAAATGACTTTTAGCACGTTTACAAAGATTCAGTTGAGCCCTGCAAGTGTTGTTGTTTCAATATCAAATCAACAGTCAATATAGCCCCAATCGGTAGATATAAATCTTCTTAATTCATTTTAAAATACCTTCCAGACAAAATACAAGAAAAAAGTTGTATTAGTTTGGAAAAGATCCAATACGCCATGGCCAACAGAAAATTCTTCACAAGCCCCAGCTCCTCAATCATAACGGAATGACCATTCATAATCCCATTCCGCTTCATGCAAAATCTGTGTAGAATGCGCACGGAAAGGCGCGGTAGAAGAGAAGGAAGAAGACTAATATCGGCGGATCGTAGCAGCGCAGCATTTCAACACATTGTTGACAATGCGCCCACCATAAAGAATCGAAGTTAATTAGGTTTGACTTCAAAGCTCGTTGACAATCGGCTCTAGGCTTAAAATAGCAAGAACATTACGACGACTATACGACGGTCGCCTTTAAAACTAATCCCGTGTCCCTCTGGTCCCGCCCGCCACGCAACTTCCGGTAGGCGCGTTGCCAACACTGACAATGGATATCCCTACGGAACCCACGTGTTTATGCGTATGATGCGAGAACTCGCGCAGCTCCCGTTAAAATAAACGAACGCAGAATCAACCAGCGCGTAGAGAGTGTGAATCGAACTGCCGCAAACAATGAACCACTTGATCGACGTGTTTCATAATAACGGGGACGATTTGTTGTGTAACATGGTGCACACACACGCACAAAACAAGATGCAAAGCAGCGGGAAACGGACAAGGACGAGAGAAGAAAAGAAGGAGAGGACGCATAAAATAAAACAAATAGCGGGTAGTTAATAATAGTCGTGCCTGTTGTCGATGAGGAAATGCGCGCTTCATTCATGATTTATAGTGAAAGACTCTCAAAAACTGTGAATAGAAATTAAAATTAGATCTTTTATTAATATAGTTCAGTGTGTGAGTATGCGTGTTATCCAGGACAAGGGATCGTAAATTTTTTTATATTTCATGGAAATCTCGTTCACGCCGTTGGTTTAGTCTCCTTTCATAAAATCGTATAAATACAAACAGTTCACTTCCTCACTATTTATTCACTATTCGAATTGGAAGTTTAAATTACTGATTGGTTTTATTTGTATACAAGACCGTACGTTCGTATAAACATCGCATTTTAACAATTTTCCATACACTGAAGCACTGCATCGCTTTATAGTAAGAGTACAAGTACTTAATCCATGCAGTAAATAAAGCGGCGTGTTTTATCTCCGAAACATTATTATACGCGCATCCAAAATCATTTAACGGCAAAATATTACGATAGTTTCCAATGTAGGCAACCAAACCAACAGTTAGTTTGGCTATTGGACCGGTACTCGAAAAAATTCACGAAAATTGTATCGACAATATGAAATACCTCCATAAAGAATTTCATTTTGGGAAGGTAATAATTTTAAGCATAACATAACATTATCAGCACTATTAGGGTAGAAAAAATGTATTTCCGGTAGGTTAGGAAAGGTCTGAATTTTTATTGTTTCATCGTTCATTAAACAGTTTGCAACAGAAGAAACAGAACAACTTAATTTTGCAACACTTTTAAATAACAATTACAATTTTGGGTAACTGAATATTTATACTGAAACCTGAAACAGTTCACTAAAACCCTTATCACAAAGCTTTACTCGTACTAAACTGAATTCAGTTTTACTGCTGATGATGATAGCTTGGCTATCGAAACGTGCGTCCAGTACGAGTGAAGTTTTGTGGTAAGAGTTTTAATGCACTGTTTCAGTTTTCAGTATTTGTTTCGCTCTAGCCGCCTCTTCAGACATATGAAGTAAAGTTTTGTGGTAAGGGTTTTAGTGAACTGTTTCAGTGTTTCAGTGCCACAGATTTCGACTACTTGATTAAATACTGAAAAGTTTGAACACAAGCTAACATTAGAAGTGCCATATTATGATACTTCCAGAGATGATACTAATATTTCAAAGCATAGATTACTCGATTTGGTTGACAGCACTTTAGAAATATTGAGAAACAAAAATATTCTAACACGCCCTTTATTGATTCTATTTTATGTTATGTAATCTTTTTTTCTGTTTCACAACTAATTGTAAGTGATTTCTGAAGAAAACGAATCCATTTTGGATTCTTCTCCTTTTCCACTTAGTCTCTTCTACAGTTCTCATCCAAAAATCACCATGACGAAATCTTTTACTAAGAATGTCCGTTTTTCAAAACCTTCTTATTTCATAGCTTAATGGCCTTAAAGACTTGCACTTAAACAGCTTGAGTTGTGCTACGAAAAGTTTAAATGCCTTAACAATTTTATCAAGTGTTTTTATTTAAAATTTAAAAGCTAAATAATTTCAACATTTTTGGAAACAATTATTAAGAAGCACGCTTTATTTTAAAATTGTATACCATCTTCCCATCGTTTCCCGCTCCAATCATTATTCTTTGATTTCCAAATAGATCCTGAATAATCAAATCAACGTACACTGATGCATCTAGAAAAAAACATAGTACATACACATTTGAATTATACTGAAAATTTCACTATACCTAGTAATAGTATTGATATAAAAACATCGCACTTCTCCAAATAATCAATCAAGATTATGCCTTGCAAACCCCAAAAAATGGTCGCCGTATTTTTTCTAGCTGACGAAATCGTTTTCGCCTTCTGTGATGCACCTTCGCCGAAAAATCGGGAAACATCCATTTTACCGGCAGACCTTTGGTTTCTGGGGTGTAGTGATATATCCATGGCTCATCTACAGTCACATAACAGCACAAAAACTTACTTGTATGGTGCTTAAACATGTCCAAACATTGAACATTGAAGTTATCACGCGATTCCGCTTTGGATCGGTTGTCAGCAAACGTGGCACCCATCTTGCCTGTAGCTTTCTTGTACTCAATTTTTCGTAAAGAATGTTTTGCACACGTTCAATTCAAATGCTTTACCATATTAGAAACCTCTCCAATCTTCACCCAGTGGTCTGCTAATACGATATCATTCGTGCTACAGGTATCCGAGAAAACAAATCCGGATATGCGGATCCAAAGCTATCCGGATTTTGCAATATAGAAAGTGCTTCATAAATAAATTGAATTTATATTGTATGGAGAAAAAATGCAATAACTTTTAGAATCCGTGCATTCAGAATAATATTGAATTTCCATGCGCACAATTGAAAGTTACTTAACATCACATCAATGTTCAATAAATCTGGTGATTATTGCAGCTATATTGTTTGATAATTACTCGACCTACTGCAGGTTTTCAGAGTTTACTACGAAAAATTCACGCTACTTACTTTTTGCTCGAAAAAGTTGTCGGAGAACAGGGCCGGATTCACGTTATCGAATAAAGGATTCCATCAGATGAAGCATCCGAATTCAAGATTTCGGATAACGGATCCAAATCCGAGGTTTCGGATAATGGATCCTGATCAAAAGTTTCGGATAATGGATCCGGATCCGAGGCTTCAAATAATGGATCCGGATCCGAGATTTCAGATAACGGATCCAGATCCGAGGTTTAGAATAGTGGATCCAGATCCGAAATTTCGGGTAATGGATGCAGATTACGCCAAGATCCAAAATTATCCGGATCCGGATAACGGCTCTAGATATAATGATTTCTATTGATCATATCGTTCCTCATTGGCACAACCTGGCCGCTTCTTATCAAAGACAGATGTTAGGCCACGCTTAAATTCATTAAACCAGTATCTGATGATAGTAATCGAAGATGCATGGCCCTCGTAAACTACATCCAACAGCTCTTTGATTTCTGCACACGTTTTCTCGCCCAAAAGAATGGTCACTGTCATCGTTTTGTAGACCACTTAAATTTGGCGTATGAGCTAACTGTTGTACTATCTGTGCAATTTGTTGTCGCTGAGTTTGAATTTCCAAAAATTTGTTAAATTGTTGTTCGAAATTATATATGGGCTTCTGTTTTTTTCACTGAACTTACAGGGTTTGACAAAGCTGTTTGTTTGCAATTAACATAAGGTGTTCATTCTCATCGCCACTATATTGTGCTTTTTGCAAGGTGGAGTAATTTTGATTAGAATAAAGAGGCAAAAGCTACAACTAAGAACGTTTAATGTTACTTATGATACAACTTAAAGTTCGCTAGGTACAACTGTACTGTATAATAATACAGCGTGCTTGCGCATTTTACTACATACCTAAATGTAGATATATACATGGGTGTATATTCAGTATATAGCAATATAATACGAAACAATATAATATAATAAATACTCCTTAGCAAATAAACTTTTTATTTATACCTGAATGCTGCACAGCAAGTTGTTTTATAATAAAGACTATAATTTACGTTAGCATGAAAAAAAAATGGATGGATTTAAGGATTACGGTCTCGCAGATATATGTGAGTCGGTTATGTAAAACGTACACCTAAATCATATCACTCACAATATTTCATAGTTGTACGTTTCAACATAGGATAATGTCCTCATCACATTATGTATTACAGACAGCATGTGTGTACACATACTAATACGTTGTTGTTAGTTACTTTTCTGTTGAAATTTATAGTTCGGCGTTAGAAGCGTTACATAAATTTCACAAACAAATTACGGCCATTACCCATTATCGACACTGTAAATAACCCAAAGCGCGCTATGGACTTTCATCAGCAGTATAGCCACATTATCAATATATCAAATTAGGAACATCGTTTAGTCGGAGGAGTGTGCGGCAGTGAAGAGAAGAAGAAAAAAATATAGAGGAGAGATACTTTCGAATGAACGCTTCGTTCGACACCATCGCTAGATTAATACGAAGCAATTTTCGAGCAGATTCATATAATTATAAAAGTCGGCAACATCTCGGATACGCTTATTTAAATAATTATTTCATTTATGTAATTCATCTTCGGAAGATGTGGATGAAGGCATCGGGTCCGCCACTGGCCAGCACGGTGAAAGGTCCATTACGAGTGCGCGGAATATAGCTTAGAAAGTTCGTGTCGTTTGTGCTGGAATAATAAAAGTTCCTAATTTATTGAATTGAAGTTTTTTATAATAGCGTGGAACGTAATTGCTTAGGTGTTGTGATATAAATTCTCTAATAGCGGTATTAATGAAAAGTTATTGTTGTGTTTATGACTTCGTGTCGAATCTAAGTCTAGGTATACCAATTACAAAGACATTAGCACCGTTATTTGCTATATGTAATGTTACTTTTTCGGCAGGTCCCATTGTTGCTAATGCTGAATACCTTGAACTAGAATTTTTAAATGACTTTTCTCTGCTCAATTTCTTTCGTAACCATTTTCAAATTAACTTCTTGAACTTTAGTGCTACTACAACTAGCTTTTTTTACAATTGAAATACATAGACAAATTTTATGCTAACATTGGTAAGTAACAAGGCTCACGATGGAATATCCACAACATCTACATCGTATCAACCGGTATTTTACATTGGGAATCCTAAAAGGAGTAATGTCTAGATCAAGTTAAATAAGCAAGCTGAGAATCAATAGAGGGGACTATAATTAATTAAAACAATTTAAGTAGACGGAAACCACATTAAAAGCGAAAAAACTATTACTTCATAATAAACTGTTTTATGTAAAAACATTGAAAATAAATTGGTTCGTGTGTGCTCATGAAATAAAACCATCGAAGTTTTACGTCTTACTGCTAGGAGAGTTGAGAGTAGAATCCTGGAGTGAATATCGAAAATGCAGCTTATATAGCTTATATAGCTAAACATACGGGAAGTAGAACAATACGAGTTATATGTGATTTCTTAAATTGTAAGAACATGGTCAAATAATTTTCTTAGAAAAGGGATGAAACTCGAACGGAAACAAAGCGTACAAATCTTATCCTCTGGACCACCCAGCAAACAACGCAACGCGGTGCAGACAATATTCACACATGTTAAAAGGAACAATAGGACATACTGAACATTTGTACTTAAAAATCTAAGAAGAAATTAAATAAAATCTAAGAAATACAAAGGAAGGGTATTTAACAACTGCCAACGCGTCATTGTTTTAGATCACATTAGGATTATAGAACTACTGATGTAGGAAATCAGGTACTGCGTGCACAAGCACATTACAAATTTAAGGCAAGATCCAATTAGTGCTTTGATTTAGCAAAAACTAAAGCAAATATAAATATTGAAAAATTAATAATGAACACCCCATAAATGTATTTGGAATAATAAAATGGTGCAAGATGAATCTAAAATAACTAAAAAACAAAACTAGCATGTCAAAGCTGCGTCAATACCACAAACCACGTCTTAATTTGTGTACTCAACAACACCGATTGTGAGTAGAAAAGGTGGAGGGTGTGGTCTCATGGGTATAGACACTGCTACACTGTTTACAAATACAATTTTTAGGAAAATTCTTTCATGAAATAATTACCTAACCAAACCATAAAAATAGCGAGCAAATAATATACTTACATTACCCAATCTGGGAAAAATGATATTCAGTCATTCATCGACTAGATTTTCCATCAAAAGGAAATAATCGGTAAGCGAAATTTTAGCGCTATTATTAATGGCTTATGATAGGACAACCTAAACCTGAAAGGTTCGTAGTAGCCATACACGCAGAAAAATGGTTTCTTGCATCCAGAAAATAGATTTTCTTGCAAAAATCAGTCCCTATCCAAGAAAATATTTTATTTCAAGACTAAAAATGTATAATACAAGAAAATAATTTTCTTGAAATTTCATTTGAATTAAATAAATATTTTTCTTAAGGTTAGAAAATCAAGAAAATCCAGTTTTAGTTAATTTTAAGATAAGAAAATATTCATATTATTCATATTGAGAAATTAGGCGACCGGTTTTCTGTTCAAAACACACATCAGGCCAGCTACAAGGATATCCAATAAAAGAAAAATTACAATAATGAAAAAAAAAACAATAATGGAAAAGTTAATAATTAAAATTAGGAGCAAATGAATGAACTAATAAAAAAGTTTTTTTTTATGTTACGGTATACGAGAATCGTTCGGAAACCACGTAGCCCAACAAAGAAAACGCAATTTTTTCTCGACAAAAAACATTTTATTTTTCAATATAGTCTCTTGCTCGCTCAACACACTTATTCCAACGATATTCCAAATTAGCAATATCTTCCTTGTAGCAATTTACAGCAGCGATTACCTCGGAATTAGACGAAAATCTCTTACCGCCGAGCCATTTTTTCAGGTTTGGGAACAGATGATAATCGCTGGGAGCCAAATCTAGGGAATAGGTCGAATGAGGCACTAATTCAAATCCCAATTCATGAATTTTGACCACTGCAATCGCAGACTTATGGGCAAGTGCATTATCCTGATGGAAAAGCACTTTCTTCTTTACTAAATGAGGCCGTTTCTCTTTGATTGTGTCGCTAAGTTGTTGCAACAAAGTGACATTATACTCACCATTTATTGTTTTCCTATTTTCTAAGTAATCGATCAAGATAATTCCATGAGAACCCCAAAAAGCAGTTGCCATGACCCTTCCTGCTGACAAAACCGTATTTGCCTTCTTTCGTGGTGGAGAACCTTTGTGTGTCCATTGTTTGGACTGTTCCTTGGTTTCGGGAGTATAATGGTGGACCCAGGTTTCATCGACGGTTATGAAGCGGCGTAAAAAGTCCCTCGGATTGTGGCGAAAACGTGCCAAAAGGTCACGAGAAACACTCAAACGATTCAGTTTTTGCTCCGGTGTGAGCAACCGCAACACCCAGCGCGCCGAGTATTTTTTCATTACCAATTCTTCAGTTAAAATTCTGTGCACACTGTCATTTGAGCTACCCACTATGTCTGCTATCTCGCGCACTTTTACTCGACGCTCATCCAATACGATACGGTGGACTTTTTCAATCATATCCGAGGCAGTTGCAGTTTTAGGACGTCCACTACGGGGTTCATCATTTGTGCTCGTACGACCACGCTTAAATTCGGCAGCCCAGTTTTTAACCGTTGAAAACGAAGGAGCGGATTCCAATAGTGTTGAATCCAGCTCTGCTATAATTTCGGTTGGTGTTAAGCCTTTCAAACGAAAGTACTTTATCACTGCTCTCAACTCAGTTTTTTCCATTGTTTACAAAATCACACGAGACGTTCACTTTGGCGTACTGTCAAAAACATACTAATTGACAGATCGCTCTGTGCTGTCATATTTAATTTATTAAAAGATGATTCTGCAGAATGGTAATGAAAATTCCTCCGAATTCGCGCCATCTCTGTGTTAGACCACGTAGTTTCCGAACAATCCTCGTAATTAAATTATTTCTTTAATAATTTAATTAAATAGGGATTAGTTTTATGTAGTTTAATAATTGATGAGTTCATATTTAAGTTTATTTATTCACTTTTTATCACTATTATTTATTATATGTAAAATAAACTATAATTAAATTAGTATACGTGGTATAAATAGTAATAAAAAGAAAAAAATATTACATTAATCGGTATCTTTTGAAAATGTTTATGAGACGTTGTACGTTAAAGGTTATATCATTGTATGAGTAAATATAGCATCTGTATTCCGATTTCTATCGCTATTATCTAGGACGGCATGACTATATCTCTTGCAAGTAGGTGGCGCCAAGAAATATTTCAGTGCTGTTTTTGACGATTAGTGGCATAGATTGAGAAATGAAGAGTAATGTGGGCCGGAACAAAAGGCGTTAGTGCCTTTCTCTTCTCACAGTATCTTTGCCGGGAGTGATTCTATCAATACCATGAGCTATTTATAATTAGCATTATCTTGGTTATTGTTTCCAGGTACTTTTTACATGTGTACTTCTCCATTAAGTGCGCCTTTGTTTTGTACATTATTCTGTAGATAACTTCCACCTCAGCCTTTTTAAAATCACAAGAGAATAATTTACTGCATTATGTACGGATATATCGTACTGTTTTAAACAAGGTAAGTGCAATTAATAATGTAGATATAAATAATATGCATTTCAAGAATTCTAAGTAAATAAATGTTTTTTTTTAAGAAAATGAAACTACTGATTTTTGAACAATACCTAAATGCTTGCTTGGATTAAGAAAATTATTTACTATCCTCAAGGAAATATTTCTGCAAGATTCCCTTGAGTCAAATTAGCAAATCTCTTAAAACATGAAATACAATTATTTCATTACAACTATATGCTTCTCTTAAACGGAGAAAAAAACGCTAAGAAAATATTTCTTTTGATTTTTTGTATTGTGGATAATTGAAACAGTAATTGTCTTGAATTGAGGCGGACAGTCTGGATACAAGTAAACGTTTCTCTACGTGTACACTGCAGAGTAACTGCATCAATAATCATCAGGTATATGCAGAACAGTTTCCAGAAGCTGTCGGATATACCTACACAAAACTCTCAAAGTCTAGCATGCAGATATCAACTTACAATCTCTAATTACATCCCATTCTACTAATACACTCACCAAAATATTACTAAGTTGTATTTTATCAGAACGCTGTTAACTAATAAGGGTATACTCATATATAGAACACTTCGTATTATTACCTTAATTAAAGACGAAGAAATTAGAGAATCCATAATAGACATTCACTATACGAGCAAGCAATAGTTGAAAGCATTAGAGATACCAGACACATAGCATGGAAACATCCAAAAACATCCAAAAAATTAGAAAGTGCAACTACAATCAAAAAATTCATGCAGTAATACAGAAGATGTAACTTGGATGAAATATATACAAGTGGGCTACAATCCAAATACAATTCTTATATCTCTAATAAAGGTTTGTAAGCGATTTATGACAACAAGAAACAAATTTGTTTTCTCTATCATATACAGGGTAACATACGGGAGACGAACATTTCTGAAATGCGCAGTACTGAAAGCGCGGTGGTGGGGGAAGTTCGTATGATATGCAGTTCTTCTCCACACAAGACGCCATTTTAGTAACAATGGAGCAGTGAGACTTGCAGCATCGTTTGTTCGTCTATGACAGTTTCGTTGAAAGTGGTGAATCTGTGACAGCTACACAGCGAACGTTTCGTTTACAATTCAATGTCGGTCGACACGGAGCTGTTTCCGAGCCGCAACACAATACTCAGATGGGTCGAACACTTCAGATAAATTGGGAACATAATAAATAAGAAGCATACAGGTCCGAGACGCAGTGTAACGACACCAGAAAACGAAGAAGCGATAGTCAGAAGCCAAGGATGGTCAGCTAGACGTCATGCTAGTGAGCTAGCAATCAATCGTGAATCTGTCAGACGAATTTTACAAAAAGAATTAAAATTCAATCCCTACAAAGTTCTCATTGTGCAACAACTGAAAGCGACTGATTTCGCAACACGCGAGGACTTTGCTTACAGAATGCTTGTGATTTTGGGATCAACTGATAATGTGAGAATTGTTATGAGTGATGAAGCACACTTTCATGTAAACGGGACTGTAAATAAGCAGAACCTGCGTTACTGGGCCCCTGAGCATTCACACATTACTCATCAGGGTCCTCTACACTCTGAAAGAGTGACAATCTGGTGCGCTATTGGTTCTTTTCGCATTATTGGACCCTATTTTTTCGAAGACAACGGTGTCGCTGTCACTGTTAATTCGGCTCGATACATTCATATGCTCCAAACGTTCTTCGAACCAAAACTGAGAAGACGAGGAATCCCTTTAAGAGATGTTTGGTTCCAGCAGGATGGCGCAACAGCGCACACCGAGCGCGCTTCACTAACAGTTCTTCGACATATGTTTCCTGGACAACTTATCTCACGTTTTGGCGATGTTCCTTGGCCTCCCAGATCCCCCGATTTATCAGTGTGTGATTTTTTTTTGTGGGGGTAGCTCAAGTGCCGTGTCCATGTCTACAAACCGCGAAATTTGGACCAATTGAAAAATGCAATCACTGAAGAAATTACTGCCATCCCCCCAGAGATGTAGAACCGTGTGATGCAGGATTTTAAGAAGAGAATTGAGGCGTGCATTCGAAATGATGGACATCACCTCGACGACATTATTTTTCACACATAAGTCAATAAACATACATTAATTTGTGAATTAGTATTCTTTTATTAAAAAACCTCCTTCTCCCGTGTGTCACCCTGTATTTTAGGAATAATAGATTCAAAGAGATAACGTTTATGTATGCATTAAATTGTTCGAATTATCATGCGATTTTGAAATGCACTTCTCTCGTTTTCTTAGGGCCGTATGCAGAGTCGTTCCGCATTACCGAGGTAATTACTTAAGAGTAACTGAAAGACACCATAAGGTAAGGGTTGCTTCAAATACCCTTGCAGTTCAAATATGAATTTTGGATGTTACTTTTTTTATTGACATTTATACAATTACTTGAACCTGGTTTATATTTGTAAGCTGTTGGCTTAAAGTATTGTGAATATTGTACTTAACTATGTTAAAGACAATTGAACATTGAAATAGTGAACCTTACAATTGAAATAATTATCGAAGTCTCTTTTTCTTTACGTTTCTTGAATTATAGAATCAATATAGTCGTATATCTGCTATTATTTTTATAAATCAATAGAACTCCATAGAAACAAAATAGTGAACATTTTACAGCACTTTAAATTAACAGCTTACTAAAACTTTAGCCTCAAATAAGGTAAACATATCAACATTGGAGAGAAACGTCCAAATTTCCTATTTGAACTTCTAATGACTTTTGCTTACAATATGTAGCTATTCTTTATTCATTATACAATTTCCTGTTTTTTAAAAAATTTTAGTGTAGATCCAATCAATATTCCCTTTCTTATGAAAGGTTTTCCAATGATTTTTGTAAAAATGAGGTTTATAAGTTTAGTTATGTCCATCCGAGAACACGCTATGCCAGGTGATTCATTAGGGGTAGCGACCGGTCATATCTTAGTAACCGTGTGTCGTAGAATTTAAAGAAAAAAGTTATATTAATAAATGTGATCATGAGAATATCTTTCAAAACATTTTCGATATTCTGAAGTTGTCGCAATATACCGTAATTTGCTATTAAAATTACTATTTTTTAAAATAATTTTCTATTAAGGAGGGTAAAAAATAAACGTAAAAGATAATTGTCTACAAGTGTGGTTACACTTGTGATTGCACCTATTATAAATTAGTGGGGGAGCATACTTTTTTCACGCAAAAGTCCCTGTAACCTTAGTGAATGCCAAATAATTATCAAAACCTTGGCCTCATTTTGCAGAGAATATCAAATAGATTAAGAAGGTAGCTGTTCGTGCATGCTTTGCTTTAAATGGATGGATTTTCTCGAAAAATTAAAATGGAACGATACCCATAATTATGGTCAGTCCAGAAAAATTAGAATGCATTGGCCTATTAACCTGTCGAAACAGCAAATTAATATATTTTATCGTTCCAGAGACATTTCTCATTTCTGACTATTCTTAAGTTTTGGCTCACTCTGTAAACTACAAAATATTATAAGCGTTTTGGCGTATGATTTACAAACTGAAAAACTGCAATTTGAATTAGTTTATTCTTTGGTGTCAACCTACGGTTAAAGTAAATAACCTCCATTTGTTTTGATTTGATATTCTTAAGAGTCAACTAAAACTGTTTCAAGCGTTTGTTTAGATACAATTTACTATGGTTTTGATAATGTCAGGTTTTTCAACTCTCGTAATTTCCGTTAATAAATATTCTCTTGGTGCGTTTTTAAATTCCTTTCTAAAATACTTAATTACAGCGCATAGCTTACAGGGTGAGACAAAATTTACAAAAATTAAAATATATTTGGAACGACAAGAAATAGCAATTTGCAGTTTCGACAGGTTAATCGGTCATTGGATTCTCATTTTTCTAAACTGATTGCAGTTATACCATTGCAATTTAATTTTTTTGAGAAAATCGCATAAATGGGACAAATCGGCACACAGTGCTATCTAGTCTCCATTTAAAGCTACAAAGCAAACTCTTTCAGTTACTTTCTTAGCCTACTTGACATTCCCTTCACAATGAGCCCAAGTGTTTGAAAATTGGTTGACATTCACTACGGTTACAGTGAAATTTTTGTAGTACAAAAAGTATGTTACCCCCACCACTTTATAACATACGCAATCACAATGTGTCAGTAACCAATCTCGTAAATAATTATCAGCGGCTTCCTTTACGTTTATTCTTCGACCTTCTTAATAATAGAAAATTATTTAAGAAAATAATAAGAATTAAATGCCATCTTGCAGCGGCTTCAGAATTTCGAAAATATTTTTTTAAATATTTTTATTACCACATTTACTAGTGCAATTTTTTCCATAAGTTCTACGATAAACGGTTACTAAGATATGGTCAGCCACCACTCTTAATGAATTACCTGGTATATATTATTTTGGTTAGACTATCTGATCAATTTTATTAATATTTTTTAATTTATAAATATGTTATTGGGACAACGTCCTTTTCTGTACCTAATTATAAACTTATACGTACGCGGATCATCAACTGTACATACCATTAATTTAATATTTTAAACTACCTTTATTTGTCGTCCATTTTCGTCTAATTATGAAAGCAATAACTTAAGACTAAAATCGTAAAACATCGCACATCCGTCTAAAACACCAACAAGCAAGACAAATGCGTCTTTCCTAAAAGAGTGCGTATACGCTTCGAGTACGCTTCAATCGCATTATATTTAGGTGATGACAGGCAATCATCGTGCGTTGAGATGCCGTAATGGTTCCGATGCGCGTTCTTAAAGAGTCGATGAAATATGAAAAATATTAAGTAAATAATCGAACGCGAGAATGCGCAAAAAGGAAGTACAAATGAGGCATCGGATTGTCATCATCAAAGTAACGGACGCTGCTAATTTTAAGATCTTTTGATACTGCGGTTTGTCAAAATAAATTTTATTCAAACACCTGGTACAAAGCGTCAAGTTTTTATACGTTTACAAAGTTGTTTATAGAATACCGTACGTTCGTTATATAATAACGCTATAAAAGTATCAACTTTGTTGTTCCTTTTTGTCATGTTTGTTAGCGGCAAAAGGTGAATGGCCAAGATGTGGGATAATTATACATAATACACACGGAAACAGGGACGTTAAAATTATTTAATTAATAGATAAAAATATCCACTTCAATATCAAAGGTGTCTACTCAAACGTAGGCTTTTACGTATGTGAACATATTTTATTTTCCATATCTTTGATTTGATAATGTTTTGCATGATATCTAGAGAATATCTGGAGGATTAGAGAATACTTCCCAGATTTATACTTACATCATATTAAACTTTATAATACTTCAGATATCTTGATGAACACCTTCATTATAATTTAGCATAAAGCAACAAAGAAAAAAGCCGACTCTAATACGTAAGCTCATTGAAATTATAATTCACAAACAAAAGTACACGATTAATAAATTACCTCTACTTAAGTTCCTGTAAGACAATAGCAGATGAAAATAATTGTAATTAATATTTTTGTAATAACAAAAATACAGCTCTTCTACGAACACAACACTTTATTAAGTGGTAGATGTCGCTGAAATAATTGTGGGAGTCCCATAACGTGTTGTGTTCGTTGGGAAAAGTGCACTTGCCGTGTTAGCTTGGTTTGCTTTTGCGCAAAAACATTAGAAAGGTTTCG
Organism: Dynastes maya; assembly: GCA_029619315.2. Taxonomy (NCBI): domain Eukaryota; kingdom Metazoa; phylum Arthropoda; class Insecta; order Coleoptera; family Scarabaeidae; genus Dynastes; species Dynastes maya. The sequence goes on from JAROYE020000002.1 coordinate 58,384,513, forward strand.
GGTAAGTAATAATTTTCTATGGTGATTTAGTGTGTTACGCATGCTGTTGTAAGTGGGCAAAGAAAATACAATTTTTATGCATTTGCAAACATAGGGAAACATTAGCAACGTTTCTAAAAGTCAGCTACTTTACTGGTTACTGTAAGATTTACAAAGCGCGCCGTCTCTTCCTGCAGGTTCGGGAGAGATTGTGCATTTCAAATAAAATTTAGTTTGCGTCTTTTTCAGAATGCCAACATTTTATAAGAGGCTATGTCCTAGTAAAAGAGCGGAGTGGATTGAGCAAATGCTTAAAGACGTTGTCCGTGCTATTCAGGAGGAAGGTATCGCAATTAATGAAGCATCTAGAAGATTGTATGTGCCTGCGACTACAATAAGAAGAAGATTAAAGAACGATAACAACGAAGAAAAACTCTAGGACCCAATCCAGTATTAGGAAATGATTGTGAAAATAAAATTGCAGAACACATAAAAAAACTTACAAAGATATGCGCGTTATGGCATTTAAGGTGGCTGAACAAATGATAATTACACATATATTTGACAAAGATGATGCAAAGGCTGGAGTCGGATGGCTTCATTCCTTTTTAAGAAGAAATCCATCACTAAGTATAAGAAAATCGGAAAGAGTTTCCCAAGCTCGAAGTGAAGGTTTAAATGGAACTGGTGTCAGACAATACTTCGATTTACTGGAAGATATTCTGATTACGATCGATTTAGTTAATAAACCTGCAAATACATACAACGTCGACGAACGTGGCTTACAATTAAATAACAGATCCGGCTACGTAATAGCAGCAAGAGGTTCGAAAGCTGAATTTTCAAAAAAAATTTATTGTTTAGGTATTCATTTACATAAATGTTAATTGTACTATTACTAATGTGATGAACACTTAAAGAAGGAAAGTTGACTCTGCTTTGGTCAGGGTCAAGTGCAGTGGAAATTCCAGGCCTTTCATTTGAATTTACACCTGCTAAAATTTTTCTTGACGTGGATTTTTGAGCAACTGATTCGTCGATGTAGTGTTCTGCCACTGTAGAAGACTTCCACTCTCAGTGCCTTTTAAGAGTTAATAAGTTAGTTCCTGCATTGGCTAGTAAATTTGCGGAAGTTCGTCGAAAACAGTGCCCGGTATTAGAATCATAATTTGGTAACTTCAAATATTTCGCTGCAAAACTCCATAATAGTTAAATCTAATTTAAAATATTTAGGTTTACTTACTTGGAAATATCAATATTTTCATTTTTGGATAGCATTGCACTGAGCATTGAGTAACACCATAAGGTGGATACCTTTACTTTCTTTGATTTCTCTAAGAAATAGGCCAGCAGTATTTCCTCGTTAACAGTTTTCACATTTTTTATTGTCTTCCATTCACAAAATGTTTTGTACTCCTTTTCGTAAACTAATTTTAATTTTTTTGACAATAAATTGAATACTGCAGCTTGGTTCAGAACATCTTGTGGTATGCTTTCTTCCTGGTTATTTGCCATTTCAAACACACTCTCGGTCTCTTAAATCGGCAAATTGGAGAATTTGCGTGAAGTGTCACATGTTTTACAAATGTTTTACAAGCCATCCATAGCAACGAAAATTTCAAAGATAGTGCGAATTTTAATTGTTTTACTTTATTCGTGTTGTCAATAGCAGTGTGAATAAAGTGTTGCTGTAAACATTTTATTCATCCTTTTGATTAAACTACTGTTTTAATAATGAGATTTCATATATAAATTAATAGGAATTGAAAAAAAGCTTTTTACTATAATGCATGTAATAATTTTATAAGAATGAACCCAACAAGAAAGATAAATAGACTAGTGTTCGGAAAAATTTTGTCAGAAGCTTGGATCAAGTCTGCCACTGCAACTAGTGCCGTCTCAGGCATTAGAGTCACAGGAATTATATTGTTCAATCCAGAAAAAATTCCTGAATATGCATTCTTAAATCCGGGACAACCTAATGATTCTATCGGAAATCCACAAGAAAAATCCAACACATCAGGAAAATTATGTCGATATCTCCCAATCACCACTTGCTGAAGATCGTAATAGTCAAGAACCTACAGAAAAAAATACTCCGGGTAAGATGCTGCATGGAATATCACCAGTACCATCGACTTCAAGAGTGTGTGAAGTGGGGAAGAGAGTTCGAAATGTAGCACAGATTTTGAACTCTGACACAAGTATTAAACTATTGAAAGAAAAAACTAACTTACAAAAGAGGAATATTGATAAGAAAATAGTTAAAAAGAAAAAAATTTCAGAAGACACTTCATCTGAAAACGATGAAAACATCGTCTTCGATGACGGAGAGGAGGTTGAAATCGAAAATGAGAATATATGTGCTGGTTGTGGTAAAGACTACAGTAGTACTGGATATAGTGTGTGTAGTGTCATCGATGTTTGCATGAAGACTGCAACAAGTTTCAAAACGTCTGCGATCTTCGTGGGCGGCTGCTTACTAATAAACGAGTTTTATAATACATTTTACTTAACAACCATTTCGACAACACCATCTGCACCATCTCCTCCTAATCTGTGAGGGAGACATGACGCATTTTCCTAAAAATTATTTTTCTTTCAAGTACGTTATTTACATTTTCCTTTATAAAGAGTTAATATATTAGTTTTGTATCATACATGTTGTTTGTATTTTTTAATGTAAAAGTAAACGGTATATATAGAGTTGAAATTTTTCGAGCCATCTCACCCGATTTTAGCCTAGAAGTTAGAAGAAATAGAAAATAAAAATAAGTACACAAACGAGAACTCTTTTCTTTTCTAGCCTTTGCTAGTATAATGACGCATAATGGCACAAATCTTAATTAAGTATCTACCTGCTTTTGTTGGAACTTTATTGGTATGGACCATGTGTCCATACTTTTTCGCGAAAGTGGAACATAAGCGAATATTATTGTGTGGCAAAATATTAAATACTTCAATTAGTAATTTGGTATTTTACTCTGATAACAACTTTTACAAAAAAATAATATTTGACGTAAACACACACAATTTTAATACGGAGTCCACACCCAGTAAATATGGCCCAGAATGTCATGATAAAAATGGAATCATATTTCCTTTATGTGGCTTCAAGCAACCTGGTAAGCCGATTATATTCAAAATAGGTTTTTCAAAATGAGCTCGGATGTAATCAAGCACCAGAATAACATATAAATTAATGCATAGCATATTAATTCCTTCAAAGATTTGTACTAATTGAAAGTCCATGAAAATAATTTGTTATTTTAGATTTACTTGTTACTTTATATTTAGCTTGGAAAATAAATCCAAAAACAGATCTATAGAGCTCCTAATTTCATGTCGTTTTTTGTAACAAAATTTGAAAATGTAGGCACATACATAAGCGGAATCAAAACTGAACGTGATTATAAAACGACTCATCCTTTAGTAAACTTAAGAAATAAAATTTCTAGGATGAAATAAGCAATCTCGAACCGCATCGATTCTTCTTGGATATACCTAAAATAAAAAAAAAATTGAATTCATCGAAGGTGGTAGCATTCGCATATAGAACAGGGAGCGTTGTAGCGACAATACTCTCTGTCAATAGCTAATGCACTAAGTCATTAATCACGGGTCGCGAGAGCTGACACCCGTGCTCCGACCCGAGATAGCTCCCATCTGCCGATAATCACTTTCGCGTTATCTACCCTGTCTCTGCTATCCCTCTCTTCTCGGCTGCCTGCACACGCGGCCTGGCTCGGCTTCCTCAATCACCTAGGCGCTGACAGAACGGGCGCGGAAAAAGTGCACCGCAAGATGTAAGAACAGGCCGACTGAAAAGACAGCGCAGAAATTAAATGCCTCGTGCGATCGTTAAAGGAAAAAAATCGACTCCCTTCTTCCAATAAGTACTTTTCGCCATACGAGCAGCTTTCATTTCGAACCATACCAGACGTTCTAAACTTTAAGATTAGTATTATTTTATTGGGAACAGAAGCCGCGCTTTTTCTACAACGCCCACGTTGTTATTGTAGTATCCGCAAAAGAACCACAATAACGTGTAAAATACGAATTTTACTATTAAAGTGTATCCATAGGATTTACGCAATACAGTAGGAATAAGCAAAAATTGATTTACTCTACACTTTAATGTTTCATTTGGAATTTTAGTAATCATATTCCTTAATCACTAAATTCAAAAATTAAACTACTTTTGAATACAACTCACTTCTAAACACATATATCTTCAGCTAACGCCCCAGATTATCTTAGCGCCTCTTTGCTTATTTATCATTTTCAGCATTTATATATATTTCAACCAATACTAACTTTCCAAAAGATTTTTCTATTTAGAAATATTTACCATTCATAAAATAGAATATGTAACTTAATTTACATAAATGATTTCAAATTAATAAGTTACTTAATTCTTTACAGGCGGTATTATGCTAGAATTTACCGCCAAGCGTCTCCGCGAAGTGCCATCACTGCGTATCTGCAACCTTGAAATGTGCACGTTCCATTGTGAACGACGCATTAAACTTCATTGAACTAATTAGGACATTTTAAATATTTATATCACATATACGAGAACCTCCTTTGGAAAATAAATTTACTAATTTATTGATTACTTCAAATTTCAGTTTTGCAAACCATCTTCATGCTAGAAATAGCAGCACCGTAGAAAATAAATTTAGTAGATAATCTTTTCGCACGCTTAAGTTTTTATTAGAACCAATTGTTTTGTTTTGGTTTTAATTTGGTGCAAACTAATATAGATAATATTATGAAAATGCTATCCCATATCTAAACTCTAAAATAAGAAGAGAATATCTCTCCAAATAATTATTTCAATGAATGCCAAGAACTATTCTTCCAAATATGTATACTTATTCTCTTTCATCATTTAGTTACAAAATTAAACCAAAGCAATTTAAGAAAAATTCTCTAAAATGGAAATATTAAGGACATAATAGCTTATTTGATACATTATTAGTGAGGTTCGACAAACGAGTGCAACGTCAGAAGCGTATCGCGCAAAAGTAGGTACGTGAGATACAGTATTATTAAAAAATAATATATTGTTACTTTTTATTGACGTCCACTGCGACAAAATACTACTGCCCGGTAAGCCCGGTTGTCGCAGTGGACATCAGGACGTCAATAAAAGGTAACAATATATATATTTTTTAAAATACTGTATCTCACGTACCTACTTGCGCGATACGCCTCTGACGTTGCACTCGTTTATCGAACCTTAATTATTAGTGACAAAACTTCTACACTTTTAAGCTTCATTTGGAGCAATGACACATTTGGCCTTTTTGCACACATCATGACGCAAATATTACAAGACTGAATTTTTACAGGAGAATAGCACAAAATTTTCTGGATATGCCTCGTAGTTGTAATATGTAAAATACAAATCCAAGTACACAAAGTAAGTAAACAAAATTCTTTCAATTAGGTATAAGAACAAAAACATAAAACATAACATAAAACTCGTTTTGTTTAGAATTTCTACTGCTTAGTTTTATTTGCTACATGTCGAGGTGAAACCAACATGACGTCGATTTTATACACAAATATGACCTTGCTACTCAATGGGGCATTGCTTTTACTTTAAAATTACAGCATTATTTACTAGCGAAGCAACATGCCTAATAGACTTAGAAAAAGACATACATAAGACACTAATTTAATGCAAACAAATGAAAATTGTGCTTCTTCTGTATTATAATACTTTTTACTTCTTAATAGGTTCAAATGCACAAGAGCGACATTGACGTGAGTCAGAATTAGAAACAATGCAACATCTTCAACCCAATTTTATCTCTCTTGCAGGACTGGATGTAAATATTTTGATTTTATGTTGACTTTTGAATGTGAACAAACCCTTATATTATTTTAAGTTCCTTGGTCGGACTGCTGCCACAATGGCGCAGGTTTTCAAACGTGCAGCTTTTGATAGTATAGTCTGCTGTACTCTAGCCCTGAGGTGACTCCTAGTGACTCTAGTCAAGGACTCGAACGCACCTCGCCTAACTCTGTTACAGCCAGGACCACGTCCTCTTACCATTGGGCAACGGAGCCGCTACTTATTTACTTACGATGATAACATGATGTTAATAATGTTAACATCGATGGTAGCTGTCATTAACGCCATGTGAGGTGACATTCACCCAACTGTTGCCCGAGAACCCATGCCGAAGCGATCCTTGTTTCTGGCCCATCAAAAAGTAAAGTTATCTCCAGCCAACGATAATCCCGGAGGAATGGCTAAGTAACTCGTTTTCGTTGCATTTTCTTCATATCGACAAACGAAGTCCTATTTTTTCCAACTGACAGGGATTGCCCAAATGTCAAAATTCCTATTAAAGGGGAGAAAGTACACTCTTTAAAACAGTTTGAAGACAGTGATTTTCCAGGTCTACGAGAATTTTATCCACTGGGCTATAACAATAACTGGGATTAGTGAAAACTAACTGTTAAGGATACACAACCGAACAAAAGCATTTCCAAAAGAACATTGTTTATCATATTGTTTTTATTGTTTATTTGAATTTATTGTAATAAAGCACTTCTTCAATTCCTTATTAATGAATTTAGAAACAACATATATCCAACGTTGTCAATTAAACAAAGGTGAAATAAGTCTTACATATTATTTTGGAACTGTAATAGTATGGCATGGATACATACTTTCTTAAAAAAAAAGAAAATGAAACCAACACTAAGGATGTAAAAATAATGGTAATATGGTATATCAATTTAATTTTTAACATTTTTAACTAATGTATTCGTTTAGAAACCAATTTCTCTAGCATTTATAACATTATATAAAATAATAAAAAAAAAATGAAACAGTTTACTCTGTATTATACCTATCTAAAAAAATGAAATGATTAATATAGATACTAGAAAATTTAAAACTACCGGTTTATCTTGTTTTAAACCTGACTTTATAATCATTAAATGAGGAAAAGACTGCCATAGACGTATTAAGGATTACATTAGAACATTGCTAAATATCCAAAATTGAAATAAACTAAAAGCTGTACTCCATGTCCGAAAGTTTTTCATTTTGGAATAAAAACTATGAATTTCAGACTCAATCTTTATAAAAAGTTTTATGAGAACCAACAATTAAATGGTTTCGTAATTTCGAAATAAATGTAAACAATAAATCTGAAATAAAACCTTACTTCAGTGAATATCAAAGTCTGTTCCTTATGACGTATTTTCTGTGTGAAAGCGTTTTCCAGAATCACGTATAATAAGTCCACCTGCAGTATTTTGATTACGCATAAAATTTTCAGCATGTTCACATTTTTGTAAGTTACTGCATCGTATTTTTAGGCTCGTACCTTCATAAAACCGTGTACCTACTTATTTTAATACCCATGTCAAATTATATTTTATAAATAGCTATCTTTCTGTGTACATTTAAAATTCTAAATTTACGCTACATAATTTGTGTAAAGAAACGGCTATATCTATTTAAAAAAGTTCCATCTCGTAACATAATTTATAGCCTCTAATCGACAATTTCTCTTGATCATCACCAACTAGAAGAAGTCGATTTTAAATAGACATTCGATGTTGTCAGAATATTTTCGGTAATGACCATGCATATAATAAATATTTTTCTATAAAAAATTACTTATTAAATCGCCAGCATCAGAAATATCTCTGATGAATGTGTTACAAAAAATAAAACGGAAGAAAATAAATTGCCTATACAGAAACATTACTTTATAAAACAAGTTTACGTTTAATTGAATTTAGTACCTTCTAAAACAGTATTTTTCAAAGAGAGTATATTTAGAGCAATGTATACAGGGTCATCCACGACGATTTTGAAGCTTTAGTGGACGATATTATGGATAACAATCTATTTCTTTAAAATATCTTCAATTTCTGGCACTTTCGATTAAATCGGAAATGAATATCAACTTACGAACTGCTCCGAAAATCTAGTGAAGAATGAATGTCTGTAACAGGGAAAATATTTTGTTTAAATAGCAAAAAGTTAGGTACATCGTAGACTAATGGTATGTTATATCATTTAACTTGCATTTAGAAGAACTATGCAAAGAATTCATAATATGCAGGAAAGTTGATATCTGTTTCCGCTTTAATTTCAAGGGTGCTATAAAATTGAAAATAGAGAGTTTGCGGTAATCCATTTTTCTTTATAAAAATTGCCGTTATGATTTATAATGTAAAATGTTGGTAAAATTTATACCGTATGCCGAACTAAATTACTTTATTTCTAAAAATAGCGGACCCAATCGGAATTTAGTTCTTGTAACTACGCATGCCCGCAACTAATTCTGTACAACTGACTACCGTTTATCCGTTACATTTTACATGCACACTGTGTGAGGTAAGAACACAAAAGATGCAGAATTCGTGACAAAATTTGTCCCCAAAATTCGAATTTTGGCACAAATATTCTGTTTTCTCCATCTTTCTGTTCATACCCCATTCTACAGACTCCGCTTGCAATTTCCCCAGCATGTAGTCAAACGTAATAATACAAATACATGTTTTATTACGTTTCGAAATTCCTAAGATCAGTGGATTCTGAAACCATTCAGTTGGAGTAGAAAACAATATTACATTTTCATGCCATGCTTAATTTTGAATGTAGGAAGTGGCAAAATTGTCAAATAGATTTGGCCATTTGCTATATCAGCTACTTTTTTTTTATTATTTTATTATTTATTATTGTAAAAGATGCCCTTATGTTTAGCTGTTATAACAATAAAGATTATTATTATTACTATTAAATTCATAAAGGAACATTCTAAATTATTTACTCAAAAGGGCATTTGCTTTAAATAACAATCAAAGGTTTCAAATCTAGTACGTGGACTTCTTTTAAGATCCTATAAAAGTGAAGAACAGACTGAACACTATCAAATGTTATTAATGAATTTGGTCACCGAATTGGTCAATGTTATCTAGCAAACTGTAGTCGCTTTGGACATTCGTTTTAATAAAGTAACAACTAATGTTTTTCATCGTTGCCCTCTAATTTTTCCTTTTTACATATCTGTACCCCAAAGCCAGACTATAAGTCCAAAGACTCAATGTTTCAGTAAAGCGGTTTTATTGAATTAATTTTAGATTTTCTAAATTTGTAAAACGCCGCTTTTGTGAATCCAGACAATAATTTATATTGAATTAGTTTTAAGTTAAGAATAATGAGGACAGTAAGTAATTTCACATATTTGTTTAAAATTTCGTAAATTTGGACATAACACAGTCTGGCTCTGGGGTACAGATGTACTTTGCCTAATTTTTAAATCATTATTTTAACTTAAATAGAAGACCATTTCTAGCAACTAATTCAAAACACAATTTCGATAAATTTTATCTGTTTCATAAAAAGCGGATTTTTTGACAATTCTGACTTTCTGCATTAAAAGTCAACCATGACATAAAAAGCGAAGATTATTTTCTACTCCTACTGAGTGCTTCCAGAAAGCAGGAATTTCATTGTTTCTAAAAAGGCTACCATTTTATTTAATAAAATTAGTCATTTAAGCATTTTATCGATTGCGTCATAATCTGTCCAAAAAACACTAGGAATAGGTACCAGAAAATAGGACGAACATAAAATATTCACCAAAATCATTCGAATTACGGATAAACCATTGTCGTGCAAAAGTTGAGAAATACATAAAATAACGTAGACACGATCATACCAGAAAAGAAATATTGCGTAAATGTATGTATACCGCTTCATTATCAACATCACTAATAATGAACATTCCTCTAAACAGAAGCATAGATAATTTTATAGGAGATTCTGAACACTATTTCAGTTAATGCCAAAAACCGACTTTTATATTTACAGAAATTCGCTTAACTTGCACGAAATTCAAGATAATTTAAGAGCGCCTCGCTTAAATTATCTTACCTAAGGCATCACGAAACAATAAAATCTCATTAAAGTCCTTTTCATCCGCGGCAAAGAATCATTTTCGCTTTTAAAATGTTCTAGGTTACGCCAAAGAAAACTCGGGAGCGACGCGTTTCCACAGTAATGCGAGATTCGTCAACAGCAACGAGTTAAATCAACCCTTCATGTAAATTTCATGATATTTAATGCACCGCGCACTAATTAGGTTATCATTGCTGCTTACGTTGGCGTCTCGTGTCTCCGAGGAGCGTACCGACAAGTTAGCAAGCCATTTCCCCGTCTTCGACATCATTTGTTTTAGAGCAAATGGCTTCAAACAGATCCTCATTATAAGTTACCTAATGTTCATAAAATATGGACCAGTAATACTGACGGGGCGGCCTCCATAATCCCATGTTGTTACCGGATACAAGGATAATGCGGTTAACCCTTCCACTTCGGGGGTTCGCAGGGGCGACTTTTTGACATTATCTCTATTAAGGCAAATTGTTTTACATGTTTTATGCTACAAATGAAGCGAACGAGGACGATTTTAGCTTCGCAATTTTGCCATTATGTGACCAATAACGCTTTCCTTTTTAAAATAATACAGTAAAAAATTGAGTACGTTAAATTAGAGAGTAATTGTAGTTGATAATATATGCATTTGAACTAAGTATTATGACAGAATACTGATTACTGATAGTAAAAGAAAAATACAGTCGATAATAACATATAGACAAATGAATTAGGGACAACTGAATATGGAAGTAAATATATAAAAAAGTAAAATAAAGATAATAAACGCTGCAACATTAACAGAAGAAGAAAGAACAATAACATGCAATCAACAAAAATTAGAGGTAGCAACGGTCTACGAATACTTAGGCACCGTCATCTCAAATGACAACTTGATCTAGAAATAGCAAAAAGAAAACAAAAGGCTACAAATATATACCAAGCTTTAAATAATATAATACTCAGTAAAAAGGAAATAGACATAAACATAAAAACTAAGGTATACCATCGCTCTGCCATCAATATTATATGCAAGTGAGACTTGGGTACCCCTGGAAAGATACCTCCAACAAATAAATACTATGGAAACGACATATCTCAGAAAGATAGCCGGGAAAACAAAATACGACAGAATAAGGAACACAAATAAGACAGATGACAAACCAAGAACCAATTAGAATCAAACTAGAAAATAGACAATTAAATTGGTTTCGCCACATAACAAGAATAGATGAAGATAGACTGGTGCGAAGGGTGGTTGAGGCAGGAAGGATGGGGAGGAGAAAGCTGGTCAGGCCATGGATTGAAGGAATAAAAGAAATAAGGGCAAGACGCGGAAAAACCCTGGGTGAGATGAAAATATGTGCAAGAGATCGGAAGGGATGAAAAACATGGATAAGGGAGACGAATAATATGCAATTCGATCCGACGCTCTAAAGGGCATAAGGAATACGAAGAAGAAAAAGAAAAAATAAATATTAGGAAATGTGTTTCTACTAGGGAAAGTTTGTGTAACCCTAGTCACTTATATGAAGTACAATAAACAGATACAATTAACAGATTTTAACCTAACTTCTTTATCAAGATTAACTAAAGAATACAATAAACTCTTGTTCACATAAACAGTAATAATTAAAAAAAACTGTAGTCTTTTTAACAATGGAAAAAATTACGGGTAATTTCAACTACTCTAACGATATTTTAAACGCTTTCGGCCTTGCAAATATTAGAGTAGTAATAAGGATCTGATGGATCAATGTTAGCGCAATTTTCATGCGCCCAACCTTATAGCATTGAATCCAGTTCCGTCGCAGACAATACATTCTTTTTCTTCATTCCGATCTTCATAGGAGAAACTTTTGACAGCTAGTTTTATTTTTAATTGTTTACATTTGGTGCTATTTACTTTCAGATTAAGATTCTTCTTATACGGGAAATACGTAAAAATCTCCCTTTTTGTGTCTTTTGAGAGCGCCTCATAAAGCGCAGGAGGAAGTGACAATTATTTCAATAGATCTGCTCTGCTAATTAAATTATTTATTAGAACTACAACAATATTGTTATTGCAACCAAATGAGTCAGCAGCAACTTGGTTCCAAAAGTCTCCTTTTAGAATTACGTTAAACTATACTAAAAGTATTCCTTAGATTTGTGTAGGTAGAAGCAAATGTTTGCCAAATTGTTCTGTGCGTTTTCATTATATAACATAATATATGCATAGTTAAGACAAGATTCTTCCACGCGAAACGCTTTCATATAATTTGTTGTTCACGGTAAATTTTTGTAGCCTCCTTCATATTATCTGACACTTACAACAAATAAGAATTTATTGCAATATTTGCAGAACTCCACGAAAAATATTTAGATACAAGCGAATCCAACAACTTCGCAGCTTTGCAGTATTCATATAGTGTATAACTGGTAAGAAACAAGTTATGTTTGTGTACAACTCAGTTTATTAAATACATTATAATATGATTAAAAAGGTAAAACCCTATTTTTTTCCGCTTAAACTCAATTTAATTGCTTCTTTCAAATATAATTCAAGTAACTATTTTACATAAGAACATGTTTGAACGACAATAGAACTAATTTTCTATTATTTCACACTCCTCAGGGTATCCAAAATGTTACTTGTAACGTCCATGTTGGTACTAAACCTTTGCAGCAACTACACTCTACTAAGGGGGTTGTTGTGGAATGAACTCTGCGATTATCTTACGAATCTCTTACATCAAAAAGGTTATCTTTTCCGTTTCTTAAAATCCAGCTTGTTTTTGGAAACCCTTATTTCTGTGTATTATTCTGAAATTCAACCTCGGCTTCATTATGGAGTTCTTCTTTGGGGAACTTCCTCTGCAGCTAAAAGTGTTTTTATAGTTCAAAAGCAAATTATTAGAGCCATTAGTGGTATAAAGCTAAGAGATTCATTTTATCTCACACAATTTTTTAACTTTACCATCCATTTATATTTTGGAAGCTCTCTGTTACATACATAAGAATAAAAATCAATACCTAAAGAACAAAAATGTTCACGCGTACGAGACTCGTTACCACAACAATTTCTACTTAGCTATTCTTAAATTTCTAATTTAGTTTTTTTATTATTATTTTTTCTCATTTTTATTAAAATTTTTCTTTATAGACGCCCTCAGTTCAATTGTTTTTTTCTTTTCTTCTTTTTTTGTATTTCATTTTAACTGATTCTATTGCCATTTGACACTCTGAATCAATAAATATTATTATTATTATTAAGAAAAAAGCTCAATATATGCGTAATGTTAATTGCGGTCGAGTTCACTGGTAGTTAAATCTAGAAACGACGACTCCTTTAAATTTCTTTTTTAGGAGAGCAATAATTTTGCTATAATTTCTTTAGAAATGGTACTCACAATATGAAAGAGCAAAGCAGTGGGGTCGATATTTTTTTTGGATAACTTCAGCTCTTTTTGTGGAAATTGCGTTTGTATTTTTTTGATAACAGAGGTTCGTGATCTCTAAATTTGTAGTAGTAGCCATTAATCATTATCAAAGAAAATCATTTTCGTTAAGTACACATATTTCCATCAATAAAACAACATACACTGAGGAAAAGATATAAACAGTAACAACGGATTAATGACAAACTTGTCAGATGCTCAGTAAATGAAGCATAACATTAATTTCTTATTAGTCTCGCAATGTTTCCAAACTAAACATTTAACATATAGGACACACAAATTAGATCACTGACGTTTACCACGTTCCAGCCGGAATTTTAGAACGGACTCACTTACTACCCCAAAATTCTTCTACGTTAATTAGCTAATATCCCAAAGATCTTCGACATCTTAGCGCGTTAGATCTAGCTTCTACTAGGAGCAATATTTCTTTATTGAAAATTGGTGCAGAATTCAAAGAAATTAATAGTTATGACAATAACTTTGAAGCAAGTGAATTAATAGCAAACAACTATGTAGTTGCATGGGTAAAGAATAATTAGCTTAGATACACTACCGCTCACAAGTATTTGGGCACCCTTAGATTTTAGATTTCCGTATACAAAGAATGTATTTAGGAAATACATTCCAGCATTAATGAACAGTATGCCAATAATCAGTAAGATTCTCTTAAATTCATTAAATAATATTGGTCTATTTATTTCTTTTATCTGTATGAGAAGTAATACCGTCATAAAAGCGCAGATAGTAACGACAACGTATTTCTTGAAATTCCAGGAAAACTGTAACAGTTGGTAATTTTACTATGAATCATGAAACTCTAATAAAGCCATTTTAAGTAATATTTTTAAATTACGGTCAGTTATCGTTCCATGTTAGTAGCGACAACATCTCTTAACGAATAGAGTTTATAATTTCGTTTAAAATTTTAAAACGTGCCGAAAAAGAAAGAAATTAGTGTTGAAACGCGTGCTCTAATAATAGCACAACATAACTTAGGTATAAGCAATCATCAAATTGCTAGAAAATTACATTTAAATCCATCTACTGTTGATTATAACATCAAAAAATACAGTGAAAGTGATAGTTTTCTAAATAAAGTACGAAGTGGTGGATCAATGGCGAAAACATCAGCTCAAGATATTGCAATCCTGGTGTCCTCCAAGTGAAATAGAAGAAAGACAGCTCCAGAAATCACCGCAGAAATCAATACTGCACTTCCGAAACCGATTAGCGGGTCCACGGTTAAACGCCGCCTGCAAAAAGCCGGGCTTCATGGACAAATTGCTGTAGGTAAACGTGCACTAGAGCAATGCACAGTCTCTACCGTCAAACACGGTGGTGATTCGGTAATGATTTGGAGTTGTTTTGCTGGTACATCCGTCGTGGTGATGTCGTAAAAATTCAAGGCATAATAAGAAGAGAGCAATACAAACGCATCTTAGATGAAAATGCAATATTCTCTGGTGTAGGAATTTTGTGTCAGAATTTTGTATTCCAAGACAATGACCCAAAACACATTTCAAAATATATTTGGAACAGTTGGAAGAGGAAGGAACACTAGCAATCATGAAATGGACACCCCAAAGACCGCACTTGAATCCCATCGAGTTATTATGGGAAGATCTCGATCGGGAAGTAAAAAGAACTACTCCAGCTTCAGCAGATGACATGTGGAACAAACTATAGGCAGCAGCAATGCCCCGGTTGAAATCATTAAAAGTAAAGGAGGTCACATAGACGAATCTAAAATTTAGGTCAAATATATAATTTTAATTGTTAAGTTGTATGTTTGTGTATACTTAAATACTAAATACATATTTTAATATTTCCGTTTAAATATTTAATGATGTACCTTGAAATTTGAGGTGCCCAAATACTTATGAGCGGTAGTGTATGTTTAAATATATTGTTGCAGTATGAAATTTGATGGTTTCTAGCAATGTTTTGATAAGATATGGTAGCACGTGCAAAAAAAAAAGAATTTGTCTCTTTTTAAACAAGCACGATTTGCATATCAGAGACAAACAAACTTTTTTTTAAATAATTATTATTACAGAAAAAAAGACGATCTGTATCCTTATACAATTTGTTTCTACTACCAGTAATAATCAACTATCTCTTTAAAATTGTTAGATATAAATTAATTTGTTTAAGTAGATTTGTGAAAAAATAAATATATCGTATATTTCTACTGCCAAAAAACAGAAACCATATTTTGTTCCAAATTTGGAATCCAAATCAACTTATTGTAGCCCTCCTATGCTCTTATTTACCGCATTTTTATTTCAAAATGTTTCTTTTCGACCAATTATTAGCTGACAGGTCCTAAATAAAACCTAATCATAGCTATGCAGCGAAGTATGTATACTGAATGATTCTGTACAGATGATTGAAAACCATTTAAATCCTAAGTATATATGTCTGGTGGCTCCGTTATAATTATGAGTCGCATATTGGGGTGCAATTATCTGCGCTTCACCCTTCCCAGCGAGGGGGTGATAGTAACAAATCCATAGGACACTTTACACACTAAGAGCCGGTCGTATATACCAACCATTGTACCATGGTACGTACCAACTATAGTTAACTCTCGGTTCAAATGATCTGCGGCTCATAGATGAGGCTAGTTCAATGCGGCATACATTGTATAAACAAAAATGAAACCCTAATCAACTATTCGCTCGTTGGTAACACGGAAATGTTGTATTTGGTAGATAACTAATGGCATTCAATAGAAAAAAAAAGTGCACCGACCATGTTTATATTTGACCTATTTGTACTTTTGGAATCTCAACATGAGGTGTGCGGATTTTTTATTACGGGCAGATACAAAAAAGGAATTGGGAGAGCTACAAAAAATATCTTTCTAGAAGAACACAATTTAAAATTGCAGCTCTTGAAAGAACATAAAACAAAATTAGAAATTCTCCAAAAAGAAAGTAATTGAAAAATGAAAATGGAAATTTTACGGAGGAAATAGAACCCCTAAAATAATATTGTTTTGTTTTATTATTTTGAAAAATGATTTAAAAATTGTATAAAACATATATTCTTCGAAACATAATATCGTGCAGATTGTTCAATCCTTAAAGTCTATTCATATTTAATAATTGTTGTAATTCGTTAATTAGCACATGTCCTACAATGCCATTATCATTATAATTTGGGTATTAATTGAAAAAAAAACTTTTTGATTCCTATAATTTTCTACAAAATCACCACCAGGAGATTGAATTCTAATATGTGTGTAAACGATTGCAGTAAACACACCGTGGCAATCTACTTACACTATGAAGCTGCTGTTTTATTTCATTTTATTTTTCTGTACCTCTGGGAATTGTTCTGCTTACTGTCGACTTATCTACACTCCCCACACACGTCCCGCATGAAAGGAAACATAAAGTAAGATTTCAACAAATGTATATTTCATTAATTTAAGGTTGCATTGGCTAGGTACTATTTAGTTGTGGGCTTTATCTATTACATTCGAGACGAATTTCATCGGAAGTTTGATCTGTCACATATTCCAAAACTGACTTGAATAACCTAAATCCCAAAATTCTTTATCGCTCCAATCAATTGATTAGGCCGGCGATTCTCAGCATGTAGGACGCGCTCTCCTGGGGGCGTGACAACATTAAATGGGGGGTGCGAGCATATCGAAAATAAGAAAAAATACTATTTAAAAAATATTTAATTTTTACTGAAAGAAAAGCAATAAAATATATTCTGACATAATAAAAATAACATGCACGTTTACACTGATATAATGCACTTATAAATAGGATTGTATCAGTGCTGCATAATGTATTTCATAATTAATTTATCAATACTAAACTAAAAACAAGTTTAATAAATTCCTTGGGCCTATCTTACAGAACAAAGTTTTTCGGAAAAAGGTTTAATATTAGAAATTGACATTCTCAGTTTCTTTTCTATATTTACCCACCGGTTTCGTAAAGGTAGGATATTGAAAATGGTAATAGTACACGAAATGCTTTTGTTTTCAGTATAGAAAATTCACCCCTGACCAAAATTCAAAAAGTGACTTATTACTAAATTGTCTTTTTTTTCGCAACTTGCTATGAAGTCTTTGAAGATTTCTTCTTCGGCAGTTGAGAGGCCTTCGGGAGTATTTTCAAATGGGTCCCTAACCCACTCGTAACTTCTTACCAAGTTGTCGTCAGCAAGAAAATACTTTTTAAAATTCTCTGCCAGCATAGCTAAATGATTTTCAATGGTTACAAAAACAACTTTCACATGTTGTTCTTCGACCTTGTAAGTTTTAACACATTCCTCCACATTTGCAAACATTTCTAGTTTTTTTTGCTTTACATTTCTACTCCACAATTCCATTTTTCTACAAAAAGCATTGACTTTATTATTCGTATCCAACATATGTGTTGCTCCTTGGGGTTGAAGATTTAAGGTATTTAATTTCTTGAATATGTCCACCAAGTGGCTCAACTTCATCACAAATGAATCATCTCGAAACTTCTCCGCTTCCAGTCGGTTTTCCTCTTCTAGACAAATGGCGATTTCATCTCTTAATTCATAAACACATTGCAAAAATCTCCCACGCGATAACCACCTTGTTTCGCAATACAATAGTAACGATAAACTTCACCCATGTCTTTACAAAGTGCAGAAAAGATTCTTGATCTTAGGGGTCTCATTTTTATATAATTTACCATGGTTACAATCGTCGTTAGCACAATATTCAGACCAGGACTCATTTGTTTGGAGGCCAGAGCTTCTCTATGCAATGTGTCCAGCCACACTGTGCTTGTATACTTTGGAATCTTCCAGACTTTTTACGAGCACCATCGGCGCATATTCGGACGCAATTTTTCCACTTTTCCGAGGAAAACATATCTCGTTTACAAAATCATTTAAGATAGCAAGTAATGCAAGTGCTATTGCTTTCAGTTCTTCTACTAGTAGTTCTACTACTGCTGACATACCATAACAAAATCGAACGTACGCAATTAAATGAACATATTTATTGCTATATGTTGCTTCATCAAGCTCAACTGAAAACAATTTGTCAGGAAACTTCCCGAAAAGCTGATGCTGTACGTCTTTAGCTATATCACCAATTCGATAGGCAACAATATTATTTGATAGAGGTACAGACTGCAATTGTTTGGCAAAATTATCTCCAAACGTAGTTTCTACAATCTCAATTGCACCTGGCTGATTAATCTCTTCACCAATGCTGTGAGGCTTTTTACATCTGGCTATTTTATGTCAGACTTTGTAAGACGCAAGTAAAGCTTTGTCATTCAGGGGGGGGGGGGGGGATTGAAAATAGGGTCGCCAATACTAAAGGATTGAGAACCACTGGATTAGGCGTATTTCTGGTTTCTAAGTTTTTGGTTGTCTGGTGTGCATTACAATATTAATTAGATTTAAAATAACGTCGTCATCGGATAACCTCCCTAACATTCATTTTCACGTGAATGACGTAAATAAAAAAAGAAATATTTATATTTCAAGTGAGATGTCACGATTTATAACTTATATTTAATCTCAAGATTTGAACTTGGCATGAACCGCCAAACTCGAACGTTCAGTTGGAATACTGACCGAAGAGATGGTGGACTTGACTTCTATAAGTTCGCTCAAATTAACCAACCAGTTAGGATAACAACTATTACGTATTGATATCATGACATAAGATATTGAGTTTCGACGTAACAGTCATAGTAGATTCTACGAGAATCACCGACCCGCGATTATAGTTAACATTCTTCGCGAATTATTTAAATCGCTTAAACGTTTAATTAAAAAAATTACAACCTATTCAGCTGACGTGTAATCCGTTAATTATACTGTTTTTCTTTTCTTGGATTATACACTTCTGTCTCAGTCATTAAAAGAAAACTGTAATGCTTATTATACAAGTTTACATGTTATTCATATATTTCGCCAACATATCTGTTTACTTAACATCTAAACTGAACGTCTGTGACAAATATGTCCAATAATAAAATCATAATAAATAGCATTTATTGCAGACTTTACTGCTTTCAGCGACAGAACGTCCATCTTTAATCAAAAAACGATATTGTACATGCATTACTAATAACTAGGTTACATGTATCTATATGTATATCGTACATTACCATTCCAACAGCGCGTTACTAAATTCTTCTAAATATAACTGATCACGCTAAATTTATGTTCATTTAACGGCACCATGTTTAATATTAAATTGAACATTCCGCTAAGATTTCTTAACCTTAGAGCAATTTAAGCAAGAACCAATGGTTTGCTGGGATACTTTCTTGTAATAGAGAATGATAGGCTTGTAGGAGGATATTTCTATTGTTTACACTAGCGAATATATTAGTATAAAAAGCTCTTTGAAATCGACATTTTTTATGCACAAAGAAATAAAAATCACTTTTAACTCCTCGGTGCCGCAAAAATACCAAAGACGCAAAAAGTACATTTTTCTATCGTGAGATAAATCTTTCGTTCGCTAAATTGTATATTCTACTAGTAAAATCTTGTCTCTAAACGTCTGTGGTAACGACACAAACTCTTATACACCTACTTATACATAAACTAAAAGCATGTATGTATGTATGTATGTATATACAGAAGTTTTTAAAGAACGTTTCTTTGAAAGCCCTGCAAAAGTGTTTTAATAGCGCTAAAGAACGAAGCAGACTTTTATCTCATTAAAAATTGCTGCAGCTCTTCCTTTACAATACAAGTTCACAGGTTATCCGCAGGGCGTCGCCACCTGTGATGATACATAGAAGTGTTGTTAAACACATACAGTGCCGCGTCAATTATGGTTGTACTATTTTTTGTTTCGATTGATGTAGGTAGATATGTATACATGCTCCGCTTAGCTCAAGCTTTTAAAGCTCCAAAGATGACTATACAAGGGAGGTAAGAATAATAATATCGCCAGCTTGCACTTTATAGAAATTAATCCATCGACTATTGAATAGGATATTGAATTACATACTCACACACAGTAAGTGCAACGGCAAATTATCAATGGAATTTAGAGAGGAGATTAGTCATTTTTCTGATTTGAATATTCAGAAAATTATATTCTTCTTTCATATAAAATACATTTTATTTGGACTAAAACTACAGCAAGCTTCTAGATTGTTGACCCTTATCAATTTTCTAAGTGAATATAATTGTGACTAGGTATATAAATCATAATACTACTTAACAAACAAATATGTTGGAATTATTAGTACAGTTTGTTAAAAAGGTGGTACCGGCAGTGGCGCACTGCATAAAAGTAGGTACATAATATACAATATTAGTGAAAAATTGGCACTTTAACAACTAAATCTAATAATAGCTGAAAAAAAGGTTTTCAGAATTATTTTTTCCCAAAAGATAATTAAAATTATTCTACAGTAGCCACTAAAAGAGAAACAAAAGTTTACATTGTGATCATATTAAAACCAGTTTTCGTGGTCTCCTGTAAATTTCCTTTTAATTGAGTTAAGCGCTTTTCTCACTAAGGCAATATACCAAATACGCCCAGTTTAATTTCCGTAATGAAACCTTACACTTAACGTAATAGTGTTAGAAAAAGTTAATGCACGTGAGAAATCGATAATACTTTTTCAGAACTGTGAAGCTCTATCCAAAAGTTCAGTTTCCGCTTCGTAAACTACCATCAATAGAATAAGACAAGTCACATGTGCAAATAAGAGAGTATATAGGTCTAAATTACCATACTATTAAATAAAATAGAATAAAAAAGTGTTTCTTAGTAGAATGGCTTCTTTCAATAGTAATAATGTAATAAGTGCTTTATTCAGGACAAAACATACATCACATAATACAATTCTCGTATGTACAGTAGTGCCCGTCTCAAATGTCAAGACCTTCGTATGCCTCTCATTCGCACCAAATATAACTATGTAAGGCGCGAGCAAGAGTCCTAGCATCTGAAATGGAGTTGTACCTAAAAGACTATTGGTACAAGTCTTTCAGTCAACCAAATTAACTGATTAAATTATGATGGAAAGACCAAGTGTCGTATTAAACAGAATTGTATAATAATAAAGAAAAATAAAATATTCTTCTTCTCATATGATTCTATCAGATACTTGAATTTCAGCGGTTGGTTCTCGGCATGTGAAGCCATCGGTACGAGACGGTGACAAGCTCTTGTAACATAAATGAACTGGAAGAACTAATTACTAAAGTACTACAATCTACTCATTTATGGTAAACAGTTTACTAGCCAGCGATAACATGTATTTAATATGTGCACAAGTTTTAATGTCTCCTAGATAATTGTTCCAACGAAAAAAGAATTTTTCGATTCAGTATTAAAAGATGTCCCCACAATCAGATGTAGTGTGATATTTACATCGGAAAGCCTAGCTGTCACTCTAAAACGTATAGGGTATTGAGTGCAGCCACTCGATGGATATGAAATTTCCTCTGGCGGATGTTAGTTATTTTTTTGAAGCCTCCTTTTCTCCCCGGGCCCCCGATTTTTGGAGTGGGGGTATTAAATAATTTATTTAACTCCAGCCAACGACGATCTTGGTGAATCGAAGACGAAACCACTCTTCTTTTTATTCTCTTCATTTCGTAAATCCTCAAATTTAATATAAAATTCTCCTAAAACAACAAACAGCACAAATTCAAAGGTATTTCTAACATTATTTCGTATATTAAATGTATTTCGTTAAGGTACCTTCATTTACGTCAGGAAGTTTTTCTACTTTAGGGTTGTCGTGGGAGTTTGTCTATCACAGCGTCGTCTAGACATCTAGTAGCGTCATTACATTCCTTCTCTCATGCTACTTCTAAAAGTAACTTTATTTATCGAAAATTCCTCGTTAGATTATATTTGGGTAGATGTCATCAAAATTTGCCGTGGAGAGAAACAATTGCTATCGCGATTAAAATAAATTCTGGTTAAGCTTTCATCGAGTTAACTAGTATTTTGGCTGCGCTTCCAGATTAAAGTGTGCGATATTGAAATTAGGGAACAAATTCAAGGTAGAAGAGAAGATTGGAGGTTAGAATAGGCAGAATTCCTGTAAATGCCATAAGTAACTTAGAGTTTATACGACATCTTCGTAATATCAAGATTAGCTTGCATTTTTCAATTTTTACTTTAATTTCCATTTATTGATATCAAAATTCATAAAAATTCCCAAAAGAGTAAGAAAGAATACTCCCGAATCCTACAAAAGAGTTAAAAATTTAATCAACCTACAAAATTCCAATTTTTCTAACAATTTCAAAACATTTCAGCATATCTCGAAATTCCAATGGTGACGCGCCAATGGAGACTTTAAGGCTAAAGCTACTTACACATGACCGGCGAAACAGCTAATCGGCAGTTTGGCTCCCCGAAAAATTGCTGAGAAAAGCGGCACACGGGAAAATTGTTTTGCATGTCCCCGGTCGCGTGTAAATAACCTTAGTCTCACAGCTAAAAGTCTCAATTGACGATTCGCGACTGCCAAACACACCTCTTAGTTATTTCATGGCAATAGTCGCTGGTAAGTGCGAAAATCCCAAATAACATTTTGGAGATATGACGAAAATACATGCACAAAGAAAGTATATTGAATTTAAATTAACTTTTATTTGGATTGGGTGAACAAATCATTCAAAACTCAACCCAAGAAACTGTTTAGTTACTGTAGTTGAACTGTTTCACTTGACGCCGTTTATTTCTGACAATCTAATCAGTTTGTCCATTCATTTATTGTAGGCGAACTTAAATACATTAACAGCGAAAAAAGTGAAGTTCATTTACGGCGGATAAACAACAGTTCATTCACAGGAATGAACTGCAGCTCATTTATAGTAAACGAAATGTAGTTCAGTTGCATTAGATGAACCGCAGTTCGTGTACAGTGAATGAACTAAGTTCATTTGCCATGAATGAAACGTAATAATTGTTGTAAATGAACTGATTTGCATACATTAAGTAGACTTACTACTTTAGGTAAATAAGTATTAAATATGCAAATAATAATTTAAACGATTTACTGCAATTTAATAAACTTTTATTCTGTTGCACTTCACGTTTATTTTATAGGAATACTTTATTTATTCCAAATTCAATAAGCTGTAGATCAGGGCTACAAAATAGCAAGAGTAAGTATTAAATAAAAATGCAGTTTAGAGATTTTACCATTTATTGGTCTTTAGAAAAAATTTTGCTTTTATTCTTCTTTGAAACTACATAAGCATTAAAAGAATCTGCATTCTGTTAAACACCCTTCCTTTTCTTTAGTTTAGATTTTATTTTACTTCTTTTAGATTATAAGTACAAGTGTTCAGCACATTCTACTTTCTTTTTTACATGTGTGTATATTGTAGTTTACGACCCTTTGCATTGTTTTCTGGTCTCAAGGATAAGATTTGTATCTTTTGTTATTCCTCGAGTTTCGACCCTTAGAAAGTTATTCTTACCATTGTTCTTAGGACTTAAGAAATCATATATAACCCCTATTGTTTGTACTTCCTCTATTCTAACTATATCGACATTTGGTGTTATGTATGTATAACTATATGCTGTTATATATCTAACTATATACTAATTTTTGAAGCTGCATTTTCGATATACTCTAGAGACTACTCTCAACCCTCCTAGAAGTAAGACGTACTGTAAAGTATTAATACTTGTATATACTTTATCATTAGAATAAAATTAGTGATAGCGACTTTGATGGTTTTGATTTCAAGAACACACACGGACCAAATCTATTTTCAATGTTTTTACATAACATAAAGTGGCGTCAGTAACGATAAATTCTACGAGTATTACGTTGATCGAAATAATCGTGACGGAACATTGTAAAATAAAGTTAAGTATGTACCTCAAGCCAGAAGAATCTCATACCGATTGTGAATTCGACTCTTCGAAATCCGTTGGAAGAGACAGTAAAACACGCCTGAAGATTTGCAAGGCTGACCGAGGCAGAAAAAAACAATTGTTACATTTCAAGATGATTTTAACTCTAATGTAAGTACATATGCATGATTATTTTTTTACATTGCATTTATACATTCTCTTACGTTATCCTTCAAAAGAATTAATTGTGAAAAAAAAGAGTAATTGATCAAAATGTCGAACGAAGACGATACAAAAACTAATGTCCAATCAGAAAGTGTAAAAATAGGTAGTTCTAATCTTGAACTAACGTTTCTAGTTAGAATCTTAAGTTAGAGTCTTTGGTGGCAAACGAGAAGAATTATCCCCGTTTGTAGCCGATTGCAATAGCGCATTCGAGCTAGCACCAACGAATCAAGAATCAGTTCTGTTAAAATATATTTTAACACAAATAAAAGGCAATGCTAAAATTGCATGTAATAATAGAGAATTTGCTGATTGGAAAACACTTAAAACTTATTTAAAGTCACTCTATCAAGAGAAGAAACATTACTATCAAACATTCAATGAAATAATGAGGCTAGAGCAAAATTCCAATGAAACCATTTCAAAATTTGTAACACGGGTAGAGTCCATTCAAAAGCAATGTCAAATAGCTATACAAGAACAAGCAGAAAATTCTGCCGACATTCAAGGTACGATCAAATTATTAGACTTATTAATAATTAGTCGGTTTCAATATCATTGTAAACCTGAAATTTCTAGAATATTGCGTACTAAAGAGATTAAAACTCTAAATGAAGCGTTAACTTACGCCTTAAATGAAGAGAAAATAGAAACAATGTATAAGAATGAAAGGCCAAATCGTTTTATGTCAAACAAATTTTGCAAAATTTGTAAAAATAATTCTCACAACGCTACTGAATGTAGAAACACTAATAATGCAAATTTAAAATGCACAAAACAAATTAATTTTAATGTACATACTAGTAAGGATATAAAATACTGCAAATATTGTAAGAAAAAGGGTCGCATAATAGAAGATTGTTACAAAAAAAAAAACAATCAATCATCAAAAGATGCTACAACTAGTTCAAATATTTCGTCAACTACAAATCCAAAAAATGCGAATACACTCCCGGTGTCCATCGCCCAACCGAGGAGCCTTTGCGAAATAGAGGCGATATAAACAAAGTAAATATAACCAAAGTCTTCGTTTCAAATAAAAGTTCAGCTCATGTAATTTGCACAACAGACAGTTCGAAAACAGATAGTCTTAAATTACTTGTCGATACAGGTGCTGAAATATCAATTATAAAGTCAAGTGCATTAATTCCGCA
Organism: Dynastes maya; assembly: GCA_029619315.2. NCBI lineage: Eukaryota > Metazoa > Arthropoda > Insecta > Coleoptera > Scarabaeidae > Dynastes > Dynastes maya. Next base: position 58,410,049 of record JAROYE020000002.1, read on the forward strand.
GACATTAATTTATGAAAATAATTGCTTGGATATAATATGCTTATCTAGTAATAAAATGCGTTCTCTAGGAACTGCAATTGTTAATTTCAGCTTATCAAAGGTTAAATTCGTTCACGATTTCCATGTTATTAACGATCAAAATAATTTAGATTCACACGATGGTACATTAGGCATGGATGTCCTTAATAAAAACGGAAGTACTATCAAGTTAGATGAAAGTGTATTGAAAATAAGAAATGTAGATATCCCGTTAATAATGAATTTTCCAACCGATTCTGATTTTCCTATCTTAAAGGCTAGAACGATCAGATATGTCAAATATAGGTATCTTAACGTTAAATGAAAATTGCACGGGTTATGCGGAAGTCAACCAACTTGCACCTACTTCAAAGGTAGTAACACGGTATAACAATGTAGTTCCACTACTAAATATCGTGTCGGACGACTGTTGCGAAGAAAGAAAGAGGAACAGTGCCGAATTTAATCTTCATCTGGAACATATTAGTTTGACGAATTTTAAATTGGAAGATCTTCAAGTCGCGAATCACAAGTTGGACCAGCACATTGACCAGGTTTTAGGTAAACCGCACATACTTCGATACCAGCATTGATACGTTAGTGCCTTAAGTGTCGTAGGAAGTAAAATCGGTACGGTTTTACTCTACCAACTTTTGAAGTGGTGCTGCGTTTGGCGTTTGTTCAGGTGCTTCAAATTGAATCAAGGATCTCGCAGCAAGGACTGTTGCATTCAGATTTTTAATCAGTGTTCTACCCGTTCACCAACCGTGTATAGCCATTCAACGGACATATCCCTTGACCAGCTTTCTTCAGGAAACAGTGAAAGTAGTGATAGACAATCAGTGAATACGGTGCAAATAGTTAGTGCGCGGAAAAGTGTATCACACAAATACCCTTCCTTTTTTTTTAGTTTAGATTTTATTTTACTTCTTTTAGATTTTAAGTACAAGTGTTCAGCACATTCTACTTTCTTTTTAACATGAGGGCGTATTGTAGTTTACGACCTTTTGCATTGTTTTCTGGTTTAAAGGATAAGATTTGTATCTTTTGTTATTGTTCGAGCTTCGACCCTTAGAAAGTTACTCTTGCCATTGTTCTTAGGACTTAAGAAATTATATATAACCCCTATTGTTTGTACTTCCTCTATTCTAACTATATAGACATCTGGTGTTATGTATATATAACTATTGTTATGTTATGTTCAACGTTGTATCTACGACAACAACTTCTCTCAGTTGTAACTTCGGTACTGACTAAATGTCAGGTTGGCCACTCGTTGGTAACTAAATATCCCTCTTGCGGGGAAAATCGGAAATTTCTACGGTTGGCTGAGGGGGGATGCCCCTTCAGCCAACCTTCTTTGGAGCGAGGACATTATAATTTAAATATAAGTCCAGATAATGACGAGTGTGGGGTATCATGGACAAATCTGCTCGTTAGTTGACTTTTCTATTCACTTATTTCGTCCAAATTAATGTAGAAATCGTCTGGAATAAGCAACAGCATAAATTGCAAAGTACAACAAATAATATTTCATCAATGAAATCTTTATCTGAAAGGTTTCTGTAAATTAGCAGTGGATTTTCTCGTTTAAAGCTTGTTGGTGACAGTTCGGACCACAGAATTATCAACATACAACCTCCTGGTTAAGTCACTGCATTCGTTCTCGTATGCTAATATCAATTGATCGAGTCATCGAAAAGTTTCTATTTGGGTTAAATTATCAAAATTGGCTGTGAAATAAAACAATCGCCGGTCTTTCGCGATTTAAAATAAAAGAAAGATGAGCGACGTCATACATTTTCATCAATCTTTATTCGGCCTTGGTTGAATCAAAGTGTGTATTAAATCCAATCCCAATATAAGTGTTCGTTTGTGTATTCAAAGTTTTATTAAAAGAGAAAAGGGTTAAATATCCAGAGTAGGCAGTTTCCTGTAGTGGGTATATAAACAGAGGGTCTATATACATTGGCTTCGTTCATAAATTTAAAGGTTAGTTACTTTTCAAATCTTAAAATTCGTTAATTTCATTTTACTGAGTTGGAAATTCATTCAAAAATTGCCGTAAGGGTATCTAGGGATACCCCCGAACCTACAAGAATCGTTAATTCAAATTAAATTAGAAAATTTAACAAAATTTGTGGAAAACCCCCGAGAAAGATATTTCACTATATACGGTTATATATCTAACTATATACTAATTTTTGAAGCTGCATTTTCGATATACTCTAGAGACTCTACTCTCAACTCTCCTAGGAGTGAGATGTACATATCTGTAAACTATTAATACATGTATATACTTTATCATTAGAATAACATTAATAATAGTAACTTCGATGGTTTTGATGTCAAGAACAGATACGAACCAAATCTATTTTCAATGTTTTTACATAACAATTCGATAAAGCTACAATATGTCGACGCAAAAAAAGTAAAATATATAACAATAAACGGCAACATTAGCACGTAGTGTATCATAGTGGCACACAATGATGATAACAAAATAATAATTATAAAAAAAAGGCATTTTCAATTCCATGACACTTAATTACATCAGAAAAGAATATCAATGTTCTTACTTCAAATAGAACACTCTGTGTATTGTAGCTTGCTTACATATCTACTTCTCTTAAATGCAAAGTCAATGATGTAGCACAACGTGGGTTAGAACGTACCATCCTTGAGAAATTATTTATTTTCTGAAAATTTTGACAGATGCAAATCTTCTTGGCATTTACTATGCAAATTAGTTTTAGGATTCTTATGAACTACATAAAGTATAAAAAATGCTATATAAAGTATTACGAAAATCCAGTCTAAATAATGACATTTTCAACTAGGAAAAAATATTTCTTTTTATAACAATCCCCATCTTTTATTTACTTTTTATTTACAAACATACTAGTATGTTTGAAACCGTTATTAATCGGAGAATGCAAAAAATATCTATATTAATTTTTTATAACAAAAAAAAGGAAAATAATACACCAGATTTCGCAATGTAGGTGACATATTCACAAGAAAAAGTATAACATGTAAATAATATAAGCTAAAATTACCCACTGCCAAAAATTAAATGTAAGCTTTCTACACATTCGAATAAAAAACCTTCTATTCGCCTTTGGTTCAGTTCCAGTTGACGCATAGCATTGTGGAATTTGGAAGCATAAACAAGACATTAATAGATTAAATGGTTCAGAAACTTTCTATTATAAATATTGGAGATTATGATTGAACACAGCGAACAGAATAAATACATAACTTTTCCACTAATGTTCCATACGCAGAAATTGCGTCAGAAATTGTAAATTTACAAAAACAAATACCGGTTGTATTTAAATATACCAAAGACCACGCAACATGCAAAATTTTCAACCACGCCTCTTGAAACAAGTAGTATTTGCTTTAACAAAATGGAGTGTGGTATTCTTAGTTTAAATTTATAAAGGCCTTTTTCCAATATTTATATTTAATCTATTTATGACTTTTCAAGCACTTCATCAGTTCAGTAGATACGTATTTAAATGTTTAGTTTATTTAGTGACCGACATTCTTTTCATATTATTCATTCACTCTTTGAAGTGAGGACCACTTGATTCCGAGTTTATTATAACAACGACCTGTAAAGTGCACAGCTTTCCACCACAAAAATTTACTTTGGAGCGTCTAGAAATGACTCACTTATAGTAAACGTAAAACAATAATAAATTATATTTACTGGCTTTTATGTAGTACCTACAATATTTAACATAATTTACTTTTATGTAAGATATATACATACCAACCACTATGAAAATAAAAAAATCGTTTACCCTTGCATTCATTATCAGCTAATATTACTATAAACCCGACTAAGTTTCTTATTTCATTGGGGAATTGAGTTATATTCTAAAATATGTGAAGGCAAGCTGAGAGGTACTCTTGGAATATAGTTGTTTAGATTTTTTTATATTAAGGTTATTTTAAGTTACTTCTTAGAGCAATTGCATGAGATAAATCTCAAATAAAATAATAATAATAATATATTGTAGTGGTATTTTTGAGTAAATATCAATTAAAAATTGTATTTTTATAAATTAAATTAAACAAATTATGCTAACTTATCTCAGAGTTTACTTTTTGTTATAAAACGTGGGAAATCTCACTTATTGACTTTTTGTAAATAAACTATTTGATAGAAAAATGAAACGATTTAATAATTTTAAAGAGAGTCAGTGATTTATTAATAATAATTTTGATATAAATTTAAAACAAGATAAATTATATTTCTTTTGGACAATAGTAGTTGTACAAAAACCTATCACAAACCCTAACCGATAGCTATTTATAAGTTAAATTGTTAAGTTGAAATTTTTATATTCTTGAAATCGGATTTTATAATTAAATGAATGGAAATTGTTTCAAATTTTTATTTATTTGAACAACTTTTTTTAATAATGTTCGGTACCTGTGGCACTGATGTATTACTTCGTCATCTGTTGTCTTTGGATCGTAACCGGTCTTCAATAGGTGGACGAGAAGCTTGATCTTCATGTCTTAATATTTACAAATTACAATTGCGAAAAGCTTTTGACATGTTGTACTGCAGCTTATTCAGAGTAAAATTTCATTTATATTTAAATATTTGTAGAAATTATTGAAGAATTTGGGCGTCGAAACTTGTTTATTTTCTCTCTGATCACTTTTTGTTTTCTGAAGCCCCAGTTGACTTTACTTTCATAAATAAGCTTGCCTCTTGTATGTCCATTAGAAAATTCATTCGCTTCCGTGGTTACGGTGGTTTAATGTTGTAGGTACAGTAGTGCGGTTACCATGAAAACGATGATTTGAATCCATTAACTGTAGTGTTTAACAATTTGCCTATCCAATTTCAGTACATTTTGAATTATTTATTTTTAAAGAAATATAATTTATATGTTAATTAGTAAAAATCAGTGTCTCACTGTACACGTTGTTGTCGGAACTCTTTTTTTCTAACGAAAATCTCGTACATCTTACTGTGTGAGACATATAAAATTATACTGCACTAGAAGAAAATTGAGGGTAGAGGTCTAAAACACTACTTCGTCTCGTGATGAACTAACATTGTTCAAATTGTGACTTCAACACACATTCAACTTGATAAACGAATATCACAACAATATATTTGTCCTACAGATTACAAAAAATCCTGTTCCAAGACAATGTTAATAGAAACATTACTACTATGACAATCACTATAGAGTTTAATATAAATTGGACTATTTAAATTAAACAATACTAACAGAAACATGAATCCTATAATAAAAAAAGCTAAACATACAACTTAACATAAATTAAACTGTAAATCTTCTGAAAGCATCAAATTAAAGATTTTTCAAGGAAAATAACAGATTAACACAAATTAAATTAATTTTTCTTAAAATTAAATTACAGAAATTGTCAACTACCTTATAACCAGAAAGAAAATAATTATCATTTAAATAATGCGGCCAATGTCGATATAAACAACACCAATGAAATATGATTAGGCCCTTTCACAAATAAATTATTCATCGCTAACATCTAACACGTTTAATATATAGTACATCTTTTAAATTAATTAATCTTATATTATTTACATGTATTGTACAGTGTGTGTTGATATGCACTAATATTGATTTATTTGTTCCAGGTAAGACATCATTGAGAGAGGATGCATTTACTTTCTTTAAGTACGTAAACCAATTGATTTTAATTTTATTTGCTATTGAATTCGCACAACATAATTATCAATTGACAGAATATACTAATACCAAAAGCATCACAATTCATAATAGTAATAATAATAGAACTTTATTCATAAAGCCAACACCCATTGGATGGATGCGTCAATCTTACAACTGATTAAGCACATATCAATACATTTGTAAAAAAATACATAGACAAATATGTATACATATGTGCGAAAACAAATAAGTTTATGTGATACACGTTAACCTTATAGGCACTAATTTATTTGGACTTTATACCCATGTAAATTTAACTAACTGATGTATAAAATTTCAAATCCACTTGGTATGAAGCAATATACTAATTTGTACAATTATTTGTTTTTAGTCTAAGCTGTTTTAAAAAAACAACAGAGCTGGATAAAGCATTCTAGTATAGTGCTTCAACATAGTGCTTGAAACACCTTTAGCGCTTCAAGCATTGTACTTCAATTACACTTCGAGGTGCTTCAATTACTTTTAAAGTAATTCGAACAGTTTTAAAAGTAATTGAAGTACTTGTAAATTAACTGAAACCCCATTTTAGTATTTCAGTTACTTTAGAAAATAATGGTTCTGAAATAGAACAGTAAATACATATTGAGGCGTATTCTATATTACTCCCAAAAACATATTTTCTCTGAAATGATGATATTAAAAATAAAAAGTAAATGCTTCCTTAAACCCAAATTCCTAATTAATACATACGTATTCCAATTTCGACTTTAGAACATCCATTTAATATTACGTATGCGCTAATAAAGACTCAAATAATGTGTAATTTTGAATGCAAAAATTACAGTAATTTTAGAGAATAACTACTCTGTTTCGTATGTATAATTACTGTTATTTTTTGTTTGACAACAGTTCTGATTATTGCACAAAAAATTATTTGTCCTTTTTAGTCTTATTATTCATATTCTTAGTTCCAATCCCAAAACAGATCCTTCTCCTAAAATTATTAAAAAATATTGCCGCTTTAAGAATCAATTGCTTGGATGTATTTGGACACGTATAAACACAAATTTAATAAATAGTATTTCCCCTCAAAAAACATAAATGTGTTTTAATGCCGATGTAAGTCAGCCGAAACTAGAACAAATATATTTATCTTTGTCTTTGCTGTGGCTCTAAACTTCAGATGTTCCAGCTATTATCGTAGTTGCAAACATACAGGGAAAATGCGCTTTAGAAGATATCGCTTCTGCACGCATATACAAAATTAACCCTATTACTAGATAGCAATGATTTCTATAACTAACTGGATAGACTTACATTTTTAAATACTGAATTTAATTAAATTTACTTTATGATTATATTGCCAGTACTTGGTAGTTGATGCTTTACTTTCTCGAATACTCTATTTAGTGATTCAAATTACCTTTGTAGATGGAAGTATTTGATACTTGTTATCTTAAAGCACTCTAGCTCATTTTTGATAATTCCATAACTTCAGTTAACGATAATTGACTTCGGTATATCTAGTTTAAACCACTATAGCGGTAGTTCCACTGCTTTAATTGTAAATACACGCAGAGAAACGTTTACTTGTACCAAAGCTGTTCGCCTTAATTCAAGACAATTACTGTTTCAATTATCCGCAATACAATAGCTGTTTTAAATCAAAAACAATAGCTGTTTTAAATCAAAAGAAATATTTTCTTAGCGTTTCTTGTATTTCTTTGTTTAAGACATTTGTTAACTTGATTAAAGAAAATCTTGCAAAAAATCAGAAGAAAGCGATTTTTAGTATAAATAAATGGCCATTATAACACAAAACAACATTTTCTTAAGGATAATAAATAGTTTTCTTAATTCCAGAAAACGCTTAGGTATTGTTCATAAATCAATAGTGTCATTTTCTTAAAATAAAGCACTTTTTACTTAAAGTTCTTGAAATGCGTATTATTTATATCCACATTATTAATTGCGCTTGCCTTGTTTAAAACAGTACGACATATCCGTACATAATGCAGTAAATTATTCACATTGTTTGTAATTTTAGAAAGGCTGAAGTAGAAGTTATCTACTAAATAACGTTCAAACAAAAGTGAATTTGATGTAGAAGTACACATAAGAAAAGTGCCTAGAAGCAATAACCAAGATAGATAATACTAATAAATAGCTTCTGGTATTGATGGAATCGCCACCAGCAAAAACAATATGAGAAGAGAAAAAGTATTAAAGCTTCCCGCTCTTGGCCACATTGCTCTTACATCTCTCAGTTTATGCCACTAACCTTCAAAAGCAGCAACTAAAATATTTCCTGGCGCCACCTAGTGCCAGTAGTTATAGTCATGCCATCCTAGAGAGTAGCGAATATAGAAACCAGAATATAGATCGCGTACTTACCCATTCGAGGATATAACCTATAACGTACGACGTTTCATAAACATTTTCAGAATATACCGGTCAATGTAATTTTTTTTCTTTTTATTACTATTTACCATGTACACTAATTCATCTATAGCTGAGCAAACTAAAAAATGTCAGCTACCAGAAACCCTTTCTCTGCGTATAGAGACTAGAAAACTGTGTGACCAAATAATTATTTGCTCATCTAATTTACTAATAACAAACTGGAACCCTTCTTGTATAAGTTTGTTCCCCTTCACTGGTTGTAAATGTCAAAATGTAGCATTTGAATTGCAATCTGCCACGTCTCGGCTTCCTGGTTATGTAAAATAAGCGACTAATATGCCTAATTTTTACAATTTTTTGATTAATATTAATTATCTAACTAGCCTAATTTCTCTGTTAGTTAATTGACTAATAGCCTTGCAAAAAAAGTACATAACAGGTGGTATTTCATTAATTTTGAAACGTTTACAGTACGTCAATTTAGACAATTAATTAAAAGAAATATAAGAAACTCGTAAAAAATCCCGAGAATCCTGAATGAGGAATGCAGGATGTGACCAAACAGCTAAAGTAGTATAAAAACACTTCTGGTAACCCTGATTTATTTCTTCAATTGGGTTATAAATGAGATATAAACATAAATGTTACACTAATCGTACAATGACATTTTGAGTAATTTACTTCATAGGATCTATTTCAATATTACGGGTCTCGACACGCCAAATACAATTCAGTGCATTCGCATAGGAAAGTGCGTAAGAAATAGTGCGAAATTAGCGTAGGAGTTAGTGCGAAATTAGTGCAATATTTCGCGCTATTTGACAACTGACACCAATGATTTGCTTTGTCAATAAGTATCCTAAATTTATCGGTTGATAAAAATAATTTCTTTTGTAATGATTGGAATTACACAGAAACGTATGGTATGTTTATTAGCAATTTCTGAAATAATCATTATATATATAAATTGAAAAACAAATACAGAAACCATTGATGCAGCGCCATGGTGTTAAAATTTGAACTGTCTATATTTTCACGTTACACCCTAATTTTTGCACTAATGTCGTACTAGCCTATGTGAACTTTTCATACACTGAGAATACTAATCGACAAAAAAGATTCAAGAGAACTATTTTTTTGCTTCATTAGGCCCAATTCATTAAACGTGTGGTAAATAAACATTCACACCAAGTCATGGTTTATAAGAGAAAATAACGATTGCTGACACGATTAACTACGATAAATTCAACATTATTTTTTATTAAATTAAACAACACCGATAGTTGAGATACCTTTTTAAAACAAACAAATATTGCTTAAGCTGATATTTTTCGATCAAATTACTACGTTGGATAAACAGATTCCATTTTCTTCAATGATCAAAGGGAATTAAAATTTGGATATTATAGATAATCCAGAAATTGAGTAAGTTCCTTTTCATCAAACTGCTTACTTGGATGCACAAAACTGAACATAAATGAATGAGCAGTTAATTGACTTGTTATGATTATTTTACTTAAAGCACTGGTAAAGCCACTATAGTACTAAACTAGTGCAAATTTAAAAGAACAGATTGTAAATTTAGTTTATTTCTTAATTGTATTATTTTATGGCCTTTATTTAGATAGCATTGAATGAGCCACTAAACAATTTAAGTTTTTAATGTCAACACTTCAAACGTGTATCTCGTGTCTTACATGCGAAATACGTATGATCTGTAGATAATAATTAAGTTATTGTTAAGTAATCAGTCTAATTTGCTCGGGTTTGTTGGAATTTGTTTTTTTCCTAATTCGTTATCATCAGTTTGTTTGTATTGTAAAATTGTAATAATGGGTGACTTAGTACCGACATGATGATGATGAGGGCCGCAGCAATGATCGAACATGACCATTCATCGTAGTGAAAGTAGTTGGAGGCTAACAGGGGAGTATGTAAGAGGAAGAGGGCAACGCATGCAACATGCACTGGGAAACAGACGTCAAACGGCAGTTCAAACAAGAAACCTACTACAAGGTGTTCGTGGAACCACCATAAATGAACGCATAGTAAGAAGAAAACTTAAAGGAGTTGGTCTCAAGTCATATGTGCCAATAAAAGCCCCAAGACTCCAAGGACATCATCGTGTAGCGGGACGACGAGAAATTGGGTGAGAACATCAAAATTGGAATGATGACCAGTGGGGTCAAATTTTGTCCACGGATGAGACCCGTTTCTGTATAAATTTAATTGCTGGTAGAGAAACATTGTATCGACGCGAAGGAGTATAAAATGCACCAGTCAATCTTAATACTACTGTATCTTTTGATAGAGATTCAATTATGGTGTGGGGCGACATATGTTAGGGGGCACGTTAACTGCAAATAAGTAGGCACGTGAAATATATTCTCCAAGACCACGTGGTATCTTTTGCTCTATATATCGCAGAGAATTTCACCCTAATGCAAGGTAATGCGCCCATACGTCGCCCACTGTGTAACTGACTTTTCAAACTAAGTGGGTATAACAATAACGAATTGGCTAGCGTGTTCCCTTGACCTGAACCCGATCGAACGTGCTGAGCAGACGACTTAGGTCAAGAATTTCTGCTGTTCAAAGCAGAGAAGAAGCAAGAGTTGCATTGATTGATGAATATGACAGATTGCCTCAGAAACTGATCGATGGCCTCATCAGAAGTATGGGAAGAAGGACGATTGCAATTGTAAGAACTCACTATTGAAGCAAAATAGAAAACATTAGAAAGTTATTAAGCAAGTTCAAAGTGTATAATAAAGTTATTTTGTTTAAAACCAGTATTTTGTTCGAGTTTGAAATCTTCAAGTTTTTTTCTTCTTTAACAGGTTTATTATTATATATACATATATAATTCCAATTACTCCACCTAACTTCATATTAAGAGATTACCTGGGAAATATTAACAATATAGTACATATACACTATAGAGAAAATAGATATTATGACTGTTCTTTTAAATTTGCCGGTGGGTATATTTCAATTAACTGGTCAAGTTCCAATAAATATTACAGGGTGATGACTAACGCTGGCCACGAGCGGTACCGCGCATCGGCGTGGAATCAGTTCGGACCGAAAGGAACGGTAGTATTACTTCGTCTGCGGAGCAGTACGGACATTTCCGCTGCCGGTCATTTGCGCAATTGTTTATCTGTCCTAGAAAAATTATGATTTTGTCAGCAAAACGACCGCGGTCGGACAAACTTCGAAAATTTATTGCAGAAATTCCAGGCTTAATATATGAAGGTGCTAAAATTAAATGTGTAATCTGTAAAATCCCATTAATGTGTTGGTCCAGACAACATTGTCTACGACACGTAAATAGTGAAAAGCATGTCTCAAAAAGAAATTGCGCACGAGACAATGAGAAATTTATATTTAATTTATGCGTTACGTTTATCGCATGTAATATACCGTTTAATTTACTAGACAAGGAACCATTTATCTGCTTTTGGAATAACTATTCGGAGTGCAAATTACCAAGTCGAACATCGTTACGAAGAATTGTGCCATCTGCGCGCGAACATATTGAACAAAAAATAAAATCGGAGTTGAAAGATCAAAAATTGTGGTTATGTGTCAACGAAACAACAGATCGGAAGAAACATTCTGTTCTTAATGGAATGCCACGCAAATTGGAACCTCATCAATCGGCACCTTCAATTCTATTAGTCTCCAAACGAATACAACAGTGTACTGCCGAAGTAATTTCAAAGTTAGTGTTAAATACATTGGACAAGTTTGAACTTTCAACAAACCAACTCTTGATGTTAGTGAGTGATGGTGCTGCAAACATGCTTTCTGTAGGCCGGTCTCTTAAAAAGCATTCTGCTAATTTGTTACACATTACGTGTAAAATTCATGCTCTCAATCTTGTGGCGGATAGTATCAGAAAATGTTATCCTGAGGTAGACGGTTTAATAGCGCATACCAAAGCAGTATTTGTCAAATCACCGAAACGTATTCGCGAATTTCACAGACTGTACCCCCGTATACCAGAGCCACCAGAACCTATTCTAACTCGTTGGGGAACATGGTTGCAGGCCGCGTTTTATTATCATAAATATTTTGACAATATTAAGAACGTGGTTTTACAATTCGATACAAAGGAAGCTGCCGCTATCCAGAAAAGCCAGTCGAAATTTCAAGATAGTCAGGTTAAAATGGATTTAAAAATCATTCACGACAATTACTTCGGGCTAGCAGATGCAATAGAAAAATTACAAAATCCTGCGGTCCCGTTAGAAGAATCTCTACAAATAGTGCAACATGTTCACGCACAGCTATGCGCGATTGAAGACGCAAAAAATGTTTCTGTTCTAGAAAAATTTGAAAGTGTTTTTGAGAAAAATTCTGATTTTGGCACATTAAGACACATTTGTGAAGGTGCGTCAACAGAATCGTTAAGTTATTTGAAAGATTATTTTACTTACGCAAATATTACGTCACTAGATGTAGAACGTTCGTTCTCTGCATATAAACGCATTTTTCCTCATGCCGTACTAGTTTTGCCGAAACAACAGTTGAAACATATCTAATGTTGGAGATATTTAACAGACATTATTCACTTTGTGATTTCACGGAGGACTCTTAAAATGGTAAGTGTTTAAGCACGTGTTATTTGATTTTTATTTAAAAGATGAGCGAAATTATTTGCGGCAGTGAACATCTCTATTAGCAGAATAACTCTAGTGGAACGCGAGGCCTGGTCGACTCTACGCTACTGCGCGGTACCGCTCGTGGCCAGCATTAGTGATGACACCACATTCTCTGAAACTCCCAGAACTCGCTTAGCAGCCCTTGAAATCTTAATAAACTATTTGGTTTTGGATGTATATGATACAAATGCAAAAATACACTAACAATAAGTGTAGAATCACTTCCTCTTTTCCCAACTATGCTTCATTTAACGTGAAGAATATTAATTACTGTGAAACTATTGATGCGATTTGTTTACATTAGTATCGTCATGCTTCTGACTTTGTTAAACGTAAGCATTTATACGTGCTAGCTATTAATAAATTGAATTAATTAGTATCTCTTAGACGAACAAGCATTATCTTTCTGCATACGATAAACATAACGCCACAATCAGCGGCTCCTATAATAAATACGCTTAAATACCATTTGCGGCCGACAATCGTGACCGGCAGTATTCAAATTAATACAGGCGTTCGATAGAATCACAAGATCCCGTTTCGTTCCCAGCTAAATTTCAATAAATCTTGAGCAATTTAATTTATATTCGTCTGACGTTAATTTCGAGCGATGTCACACGCTCGAACTCAGTCAAACACAATTAACAAGCGATATAAAATCTCTAACACTACACTTCACGTACACTCGCACACATATGCCGCATGGTTAGGTGCTTGCGCAGCCACAAGCACATAAAACTGGGGAATGAGTGATGGGCACGTTCTTCGTTACAGTGAAATGCATTTCTGATGTACTTACGGTCATAGCACATCCTCTAGGGGCGAGGCTCGAACACTCTTGCATTGATTTATTTATTAATTTAGAAATGGGAAGCACTTAAAATTGCACCTAGATAGTTTTCTTCACATGGGCGGCGTTTATTGAAGATCGTTGCCCGTGTTATAAACATCACTGAGAAAATCAGTGATAGAAAAATATATGGTTTCTATTTACATACTACAAAGTAACTATTTAGGTCAACGTACCGAAAAAAGAATGTTTATTAAAGCGTGTTATCGGAAGGAATCAGGTTACAACTATAACAGGGAAAATCATTTTCCCGTATAAAATTAACTGTAGGTATTACACACCAGGTCAAGACGGAAGTCTCATTAAATCACTTTGAAATAGTTGACTTTTTATATAATATTCTGCTGTTCCTGAAACCCTAAGGAAACTAGAAAAAAATTAGCTTATTAGAAAATTTCATTTAGCATACAGCTAGAAACTGGTCTGTCTCAAAAATAATTCGTTGTTCGAGTTAGTCTGAAATATATCTACTGATAAATTAGTTACCATATTTCTCTTATTTAAAGCTAAATACTAAGCTAAGGAAAAATTAGAAAGCTACAAAAACGGAAATTGTGTGCACTGAAAAACTCGATAGGTTAAGAAACCAAGCTACTTACTACGACTAAAACCTAGATTTGAATACGGGCAAATCATGTTGTTTAAAGCAGAATATAGTTGGAATAACAAAGCAGATAATTTCCACAAGGAAATTTCTTTCTTTCAGTATAATCATAAACAATTATTACTACCAAGGGTAGCTATAAATTTGAGGAAACAACGTGAGAAATCAAAGTCAACTTAAATTGTGATTGTAATTAAAAAAGAGAAAAAATTAATACTAAAATAGGGTTATAAATGGGGAATACTTATAACTATCCATAAAATGTAGATCTAATAGTAGCACTATGTAAAAGATGCGAAGGTACTTTTCGTACATCCAAAATAAAATTCTTGCTACTGGTATTTAATTAATTTAATTATAATCAAAGTTTCCCCTCTTGCTAAAAGAAGGCGTCGCGTCGTATAAATTGTTTATTTAATCTTATTGACAAACTTATAGGCTACGCTTTTTAATCTGTATTTATTTTATTACTGGCCTAGCCTTCCATATATTCGGAATTTTAATGCGACACTGTTCACCCCTAATTTAAACTAAATTCAATCTATTTAGCAAGCGCAGGATTTTGCAATAAAATGTTTTCTAGATTTTTAAATTAAAAATATTTTTAAAATAATAGATTGGTATATATATATATATATCAATTCATTCCAATGAGTCATCTAACTTTCTGATAACCGATCAAGTTAAATATTAATGAACATTTTGGTTTGAGAACAAATTTCCAAAATAAATTTAATTTTAATTTAAATGCTTTGGGTGAAATTTAAAATTTTGCGCTCTAAAAATATATAACATGCATATGTCTAAGGAATGCAGAGATATAACTCTTACAGATCAATAATACCGTACAATTTATGTTACATGTTATACATATGTCTCCGCTATAATTACGAAATCATTCTAGCGACGCACTGAATCATATGTAGTCAAGTTGAGCTCAACTGGGAGCAGCACTGACTGAAGTATGGACAGCGCTAGCGCATACAGTAGACAGGCATGTCATTAATAACTCTTACATAATATACAAATATCGTCATTGTTTTGGACGGTGATCCGTAGGAGTCCCGGGGGAGACTCCGCCCCACCCTCGGCCCCCCCACCCTCGCGAACAATGCGAATCCGAAATGTTCCTTGGCGCGTTCTAGGAAACGACGTCTGGGGCAACAGCCGCCAAAGGCACCTAACAATTTGCACGATGGGCGTGTTAAACACGTGGGCACACGGGGAGGAACGAAAGGCGTCACCCACAGAAACCCACCGTCGATGGTGGGGAGAGATGTTGAGATCTCTGGACCTCGACAGACGCATCTCTGCATACGCAGTGTACGCACATGTGTCCATGAGTTCCAACTAACGCAAAATCCACATCTACGGTGTGTAAATAAACGTATGCGTATTGTGAATCCGGTCATTGTGAAAGAAGTGCTTCGATTACCTATGCGAATGAAAAGCTCTACGCGATGTATGTGTGAGACAGTGTGCTGCGACCAATCAAAGTTCATGAAACAATAGGTGAGACTGGGGGGTATTGCGCAAAAGGGGTAGCAAAATAGCGGGCAAAGGGGTGCGCGCATCGTGTTTGTTAACGGTGTGTTGAAGACAGTAGTCGTGTGTGGACGGACATCACAGTGGCTACCGCACATCTCACCGAGGTCCTAAACCAGGCGTCCTTACCGCCATGTGTTGACCTCCAATTATACGAGCATTTGCGGTGAGTAACGAGATTTTCACAAAAAAGCGCAAAAACTATTCCCACATTTCCCTTTAAACGCAATTGTTCGGAATGTATTCCCCTCGTTCCAGATAATATGCTTTAGTGAATCTTTGACAACCGAAAGAACGAAAGACAATACCGCATCATTTCGAATACGAACACAACGGTAATACGATATTTTATTAGAACACAAAAGGCAAGTGCACGAATCGAACCTTTGAGAAAATAAACCTGGTTATCCAATTTCATTTCTATTGCTTTGACAGGTGTTGTCAGATGCTATATTCTCATCTGTTGGTTCTTTATAATAATAAAATTAGAATAAACTATTGAACCGTGTGTACGCGTACTTATGCCATGAGCCATATTTTCTATCCTATGTAAACTCCAGACTGTATTCTCTTACCATTTGGTGTATATTTTGAATTTTACTTTAAAATCCATGAGTCCAATTTCAATTCAATTTAGTTATGTAATAATTCAACATTAGAAAAGAAATTATAAATTTAAACAATTTAACTTGTTCTTTATTTGGGACTTCAAGTAAAAACAAACAGTTTAAATAGTATTTTATCTGAAAATACTCTGCTTACCTGTTCCTTATCACAGTAAATTCGTGAGAAAATATTAATTGTGTCTTCGTATAATTTAAAATGGTTACAAGAATGCATCTGATAATTAAATTAATGAATTTACTGGACAATATTAAGCCTCAGAATTTCTCCTTATCTTCTGAGAATTTCTTAATAAGTAATACGGATGGTACTAGCCGCGCCATCTGGTTATAAACAATGTAAACTTTCCTCCGGAACCAGTTTGTTCTCCGTGTGTATGTTTGACCGCACGAATCCTCTCTGTTTCTTTTCTCTTCTTCATCTCGTATTATCGACGTTGATATCTGGAATGGGAATTAGTTCTGTATTTTAGGAAAATATTTTTATGACACGATTATCTCATTTCCGAGATACACGCACGGCTATTTTTACCCGGTATGGTTTCGGTTAGGAAGAAAAAAACATGAAAAGATTTTTTCTTTAATTGAGCAACAATTTTAACGTTGTAATAATTCGGTGTCTGTCGTAATAATATGTATAACATTATAGTTTGTGATATTTATAGATAATGTCATCGTTCTCGTTTATATTGCGTTCATAATTTTTGTTTACATTTTTTCTTGCATTAATTTGGGTAATTTCATAACCATAAATCAATTGAAAAAAAATTCCGTACTTCTTTAATACCTTATGCAAGAAACGAGTTTTCTTTTTCCCAGAATGTTAGGGACAAAATATTGCCGGCTTTTCAGTAGGTAGGTGTTATATCTCTAATACTACATACTTCACTAAGCAAGAAAAAAATATGATAATACTGACATATTCCATTTTCTTTATTTATAGCTACGTTTAAAATAATAATCAGGGCCTCAGTTTCGGTTGTTTTTATCTTAATTGAAATAGTTGTCTTCTTCACTACTTGTACCTAATACTAAAAGCATAATTAATAAAAGTTTTATCACAGCGTTATTAGAGTTCTCAATCAATAAGTCATTTGTATTAAAGCGTCCTCAATTAAAAATATCTAACTGGAATTGAGTTGCTAAGAATGTAATTCTTTCCATTTAGAAATTTTGATTCCTACCTAGGGATATCTATAGCTGTATCAATAACAGGTATAGACTTACTTTTTTCTCCCTTTATCCTTTCTCCCCTTGATCTTTTATGGGTTGAATACTGAGTTTACATCTGCTAAAACTGTGGAAAAAAATAAAGTAAAAGGGAAGATCGTAATAATTTGATGGCTCTTGGTTAACAGCCCCAAAATTTTCCTTCGGCTTTGTCTGATTTATTACAAATTTATGTCTATATCGCTTACGTATTTTTTAAATTTTAGTTATAATAACCCTGTGATTTAGGTTATGTATAAATACTATTTGGCTGGCGTAAACACAGAAAAAAGGGGCTTTATCGTACTACTTATTTGCTGCTAATTTCATTATGAAACACACAATTTCCGTACTTATTGGCTTTGTTATTCTTCCACGGTAAAAATGATTCAGAATAGTTGAAACTAGTCTCTCTTCTAAGTACTACAGACTTGAATATCATATACAGCTGTACCATGATTTGCACTGGTGAACTATTTTGAACGGTTCAGAATCGGTTCAAATGTAGAAGAAAAACAAACCAATTGAGTGATTTATAAATTGAATTTTGTGTTTAGTTTGATCTTTTAAAGAAGTAGAGAAATTCAATGCTAGACAAATTCGTGTCTTTTTGGGGCTGAGTAAAAAATGCTCCAATAACAAAAGCAGCAGTAAATGGAACGTAATTCCTTACTTTTAAGAAATTGTTACGGTAAACTATAGTCCTTGAAAACTTTATGTACATCTTTTTTATATTAAATATAGGCAAACAGGAAAATTTCCTAGTATTAGTGTTTCTGTACATAAAACGTAACAATGCAATAATATAATGTACTTGCCGTGGATAGTAGTTAAAAATTTTATACAAAAGCACTACTAATTTATTAATTTTTGAACTCAAATGTCAGCGGACAGGGCACAGTAGTAATACAGTAACATGTTATTTTGAAAAGGAATAGCAAACTTGGCCGATCTCATAAAAACTAAAAAAAAATGTACCAAATATCTCTAGGGATTTTCAATATACCTACATTCACGCAAAAAAATAAATAATAGCAAATATTCAATACCAGGAAAATTTATTCAAACGTTAGCATAATATAATTACCTCTTAATATAATTTATTATAGCTTTTATTATCTAGGGCGGCCAGATTTTTTAGTAAGAGGTATAACAATATTCAATATATGTATGTATGTACATGAAAAAGCACGTACCAGATAGAGGTAACATAATTGTAATAAAGCTTATCAACATTATAATAAACCTTATTCACATGGTGATAAAGGTTATTAACTCATTTTTATTATCTACGCTTTATTAACTATTCTCTTGAGTGTAGGTATCATCGAATTTAGATCCTTTATTAATTAATGTTGAATAAGTATTGAAAATTGTATGTACTGTAGGTAAAGGTCTGGTCAATTAACCAATAAAATGAAGTATATTAGTTTTCATGGGGACTTACTCGGGTGGATCGACTCGCACATTAGATGTAGAAGGCAATCTGTTGTAGGGTATGGGATAAGATTTGTGTTTGTAGATGTAACGTCTGGGGTTCCCCAGCGTTCACATTTGGGCTCAACGTTATTTATACTGTTGACATTGGTTTTAAGCTGTGTGTTCTAAAAGTACACTGAGAAAAATATATACTACTTATAATAATATATTTAGTGAAATGTATGACAGCAACACTTTATCTTAAATCCAACTGTAATTTTTGTTAGAGCAACTGCATATTTTGTTAGACTAAATATACGTTTTGTAATTCTTAGTATAAATTGTTCTTATTTTAAAAATACAAGAGGTTCTGTCCAAAAATTGTTCTCTGTGGAGTTCTGTTGGCAACTGCCAGATGACTCAGTTTGAAGTACACCCTTTCAAAGATTACTGCTTAAAAACATACAATTTTCCTTAACATACAAAAATGTAAATTAGTTGGGTTCACTAGGATGAAAATTCCAATTCATTATAACTGTGCTGTAGATAATAATCCAATAATTTCAAATTAAGGACTTAAGAGTAGCTTTCTATACAAAATTATCATTTCAAAATCACATAGATATAATAACCAAGAATGACTGCAAAATGTTAGGTTTTAACATTTGTACATCTCACGGATTTAGTAATAAAGGTATTGTAATCCATTTATATAAATCATCGGTACTCAGTAAATTAGAGTATGGCTGCCCCAGTACACGTCCCCAATACAACATTCACGCCGATAGGATTGAAAGAAAACAACGAAAGTTTTGAAAGTATGTAGGTTTTAAATTTCTAAATATTACTGATTTCAGTTATTATACATTTACCTTACAAACATATAACTTATTATCCTAAAAAAAAAATAGAAGGATGCTTACATTATACAAAGTTATATATAACAAGATTGATTATTTGACACTTCTTGAAAAGATACAGTTTAATGCACCTCGCTTATGCTTCAGATGTTCAGGTACGTTTTATTGCTAGTATACGAATTATTATATAGAACCACCCTTTTTTATAATAATGATAACCAGGATATTGATGTTTCATTTAAGTTTAGGTCAATTTAAACGATCTTGTACAATAAAGTAGCAATGTACAGAGCCATCACTAATGTAATTACTATTAATTTGCGTTATTTATGCAACTAGGTCATGCAAAGGTTGAAATTTGTGGTACGTCACTTATTGAAGTTGTTCTGGGAAATTCCTGAGGAATTCTAAAAATAAAAAAAAATTGAATAAGAACTAAATAAAGATTAAAGGTGAGACTTATCAAAGCAGTTATTGAAAACGATTAACATTGCAATTTCACATCTCGATTTAAGTATTGGAAAAGAAAGGTTTCCTTTACATTTTTATAATATAAGGATTTCTAAAATTCATTCTGAAGCTTTTCTAATAGAGTGTCGTCTTTTTTGATTTGATATTACTATTATCATTATTATTACATGGTTTTGGCGGATGCCACTGGCCAGTTTTTTGATTGTTGGTTTGCTTACAAACTGTATAAATTCTTGCAAACTGATATACTAATATGTAATACTTTTTTCACATTATATTTAGGAACTTTTAGTTTTCTAATCTGTGATCAGAAATATATTTTAACACCTGAAAAGAATGTACGAATAAACCTACTTGGCAGCCTTTGTGGAGAAATATATGTTGCAATTTCTTCCAAAATATCCAAACGATTGAAAATTAGAATTGCTCTAGAAAAATCTTTCCAGCATTTTAACAAAATATAATGTGTAATAATGTATAAACAGAAAATTAAAAAAAATCATTGTAAAACAACCATAAGTCCGCTTTATAAACTCCGTACTTATTTGCGTATGTAATTTGATATTTTAATGTTCAGAAACAAGTTCCGAAATAGTACCTACTTACTACATACATGCACGACAAATGCTTGCAGATTATTTATAGTTCTAAGAGATATGTACGGATGTCCCACTGGTTACACTAATAGTACTCTTAAATTTTACTTTACTTTAGTATTCAAGTTTGTGTTTATTCTCGGAGGAAGATAAGATCCCCTAATGATAGCTTCTGTTTAAAATATTAAGACAAACGTAACGTAAAGAACCCAACCTTTTTATTTTTACGATTGTGGACCTAGCTTGGAAAAAAACGAATATGTTTAAAACAATAAATTGACGTCGTTTAGGAAACTTCAAACAATTCAGAAAAGAAATAAAAAGGTTACACGTCAATTTATAACAGTGATGAGTACGTTAGAGAAACATATTTTAAGATTATGTTAATATCTCATTTCCATAACCGTATGGCTTCGTTTCCTTTAAAGAAATGACATAATTTTATATGGCTATACAATATTTTCACTTTTCGCCAGGGCTATATTATTATACATATTTCCAATGCAAATATTTTGATCAATAATTTATATAGTAACTTATAGGTACAAATGTTAAATTCTCAGATTTAAATACCCACAAATTTGGCTATAGTATGCTTCGTGCTATCGTCTAAAACAATTCAAGTGTAGATATGGCTAGTATTTGAGTGTCCAAAGAAGGACAAAGTATTCACGTTCTCGTAGAATGTGAATCTTTAAACTGTCGGTATCTCGTAGGTGTTTAAGAAGGCTTAATACCTACTTAGTAGGCGATGTTCTTTTTATTGGTTATTTATACTGCAGAAACTTATAACTTCATTGACGGAACCGTTATGTTTAACATTAATTAATCACATGGAATAAAACGAAAAAGTATAATAAAGAACCCGTTTTATTTCTTAATCTGTTGTCTGTAAACTTCTAACGTCATCGGTTCTGAACAGTAATTTAATAACAGTATCATGCTCTTTATGGCAAAAATGATGATTTCGTTCTTGGTATTATGTAAAGGAATTAGTAGACGGGTACTAATAGTCACATAAATCTTAAACGGTAGTGAATACGTAACACATTAGGTATTAGATTGCAATTTAGCAGCAATATGTAACGTTGTTTTATGTGTTGCTATATTAGGAAATTAGATAATTTATGATAAATAGTACGAAAATTATCTAAATTTGATAACTTAAGGCAGAATATTGTCCACCGCAATTATTATCCAGGGAAATAGCAACAACTAGATATTAGCTTTAACGTACAACGTTTCATAAGCATTTTCAAAAGATACCGGTTAATGTAATATTTTTTTTCTTTTTATTACTATTTACCACGTGTATTAATTTAGCTATGGTTTGTTAAAATACATGATAAATAATAATAATAGAAAGAGAGATAAATAAACTTAAATACTAACTCATTAATTATTAAACTACATAAAAATAATCCTTATTTAATTACCTACATTATTAAAGAAGTAATTCAATTATACTGCAATCTATAAAAAATACTTTTTCGTCAGCTCATTCACCTGCTTCTAATTTTAATTATTAACTTTTTTTTCCATTATTGTATTTTTTTTATTGGATATCCTCGTTGCTGGCCTAACTAAATGATCTATTTAATGATCTATTTAAATGATCTATTTAAAAAAAACATTTTTCTGTCTTGATTTTCTACTCCTAAGAAAATATTTATTTAATCCAAATAAAAACTATTTTCTTGTATTATACATTTTTATAGTCTTGAAATAATATTTTCGCAAGAAAATATCTTCTTGATGCAAGAAACCATTTCTTTACGTGTAGATAGATATTATGTTTAGTTCTTCAAAAAACAAGCCGGTCTTGTGTGTCCCGTGATACTTATCCCCCCCCCCCCCCACTTCTGTATTGTATTTTTGACTACAGATTATTAGTGAGCATATTTCTGGATTTCATAATTTAGAAGTTGAAGTGCTATTAGAGAATTAATGAAGGGAAATGAAAAGCAGGTCGAATTTCCTCACAAATTCTATTAACCATGAGGCGACCGGTTTCGTGTTCAAAAACACATCATCAGGCCAGCTACGGGGACCACCATGAAAGAAAACGAGCAAATATATATAAGTGACCAGAAAATTGTAAAGATAATTGTAAAATTGCACCATAGTGACATGTCAACCAATTAAAATACGTTATGTAGTATATTATAAAAACTTAATCAATTGTAAACTATTCTAAAATATAATAAAAGAAAAAATTAAATTTTTTACATTTTAAAAAAGCGAAATTGTCTCCTCCTATTGTGATCTTATAAGATCTTATTAGAGAATTAAAGGAACAGAAGTAGTAACTTAATTTCCATTTAGGTAGGTAGGTAATCGTGATTTTCTTTAAATTAAATTTAATTAGCTCATGCAGAATTTAAAAATTTAACTTTTTTTAACCATATATCATTACTAAATGGGGTTTTTGGATAAAATGAGAAAATCCAGAGCGTCTGAATTTTTCAATACCATTTTTCTTAAGTTAACAACAATTTTGAACAATATATCGAACTAGCCGTTTAAGAAAAGCGACAAACCGTAACTGAACGCTTATTTTACTATTCAATTTTAATCATCTACCACTTTCCAAATATGCGGCCAAAAAAATATTACAATAGGCTCCCTTCAAACTACTTTCTGATCCTCTAATCCTTATTGAAGGTTGAGAAAAATTTTTCCCATCTTATAGTAGTATCACATTACCCACTGTACCAAAACACAAACACGCCCAATTTAAATCATCTTTGGGTAATTTTATAAATGAGTTGTCAACAATTTCCTTTTGTCGAAGAGACGAAGAATGAAAGAAGTCCGGCCAACCGGCAGCTGTACGATGGTGTTACGTTCGCCTTTCTTGTGATGCTAATTTGACCTGCTCGATGCATCAGAATCTTTCTCCCCATTTACTTCATGTGTGGACATTAATTTGATAATGCCCATATACACGGACCCTGACTGAACATTTTTCTCTGCCTAAGGGTGACTCGTCATATGTCACACCAGGCAACAATAAACACGATTAATCTAATTTTTTAACGAGTCGGTATATAATAGAATGAACGCGCGAAGGATTGAAAAGCTGGATGTACCTACGTATGCATTTTTTCTGCTTTGAATCTGGCAAGCTTATCAGATTAAAACGAATATCCAATTTATGTCTGGAAATTTTGAATAAATTTTAAATTCAAATTTAGAATTATGTCAGTATAAGGAAATAGCTATAGAAGAATCGATCTTTAGATTAATTTATACCCGCATAAAAATTCACGAATTCCATAAAATTCATGCCATCTTTTTTGTGTTAATTGTAAAAGATAGAGTTTGAATTGACTCGAATGGCTTAGTGCAACCTGATTGTAAGTTCCTATTTTATGGGTAAAGATTAAATTATTGTTTGAGCATAGATTTTTCTATCATAATCCGAAATGATATTTAATTATATGGGCTCCAGCAAATATTTATGAAGGACATAAAGATACATAAATTTTAAATCGATTCAAATTAATGACTTTTTTATGTAAGCTTTGATTCGAATGAGAATAAAATGCATTCAGATAGACAGTGGCGTAACAGTTAATCTCGCATTATCATAATTGTGAACAACTATTTAACCAAAAAATATAGAATGTATTAGCATTTTAGTAAGACAACATAATTTAAATTCTTTAAAGATTCACACTCACAGCTAAAGGCTATATTAACAGAAACTTTTTCAAAAATCTTTGTAAAGCCACTGTTAAGAGGTAATCAATCCCGTACAATCGTTGACGACAAAAGACCTAATTAGAGATTCATGGCTTTTATATTATCATTCTTTTTTCTTTCACTAGACGTGCATTCTTCATGGGCACATTGCATTGGGTCTTTTAAAGTTTAAAGTGCATAGGGACGTAGAATAGTTTCTATAGCGCTCTCTCAAAATTAATGCTAAAATGATTTGAAAAATCTATCGGGAGTATACATACAAAGAGAGAAAAGAAATATCTTCGGTGTCTAACGCAATGCATTAAGCGTACACAGTTGTCGGGCCGTAACTGTGGTACCGCGACCCTTCCGTCTCCATATTTGTCAGTTTATTATAGGTTTAACTGGGATCGACCTTAATACAAGTCAATCGCGAGTAGTTAGTGGAACCGGGTGTATTGCTATGCTTTATTCAGTTCGAGATCAAAGAAGGTATCTATTCTTATAACTAACCTGGGCAAATATGCGGTAACAGCCAGAGGCGTGGCGGGCGCATAAAAGTTTACACATAAAATAGAAGGTAAGAAATAGATTGTAAAACGTGCTGAAACACTTACCGTTTTAAAAGTCTTCCGTGAAATCACAAACTGGGTAACATCTGTTAAATATTTGAATCATTAGATGTTTCCACAGCTGTTTCAGTCAAATGAGCACGACGTGCGGAATAATTGTTTTTTAATGCCGAAAACGACCGTTCGACATCTAGCGATGTTATACTTGCATATTTAAAATAAACTTTGAAACAACTTAATGCATCTTCACACGCACCTTCACAAATTTGTCTTAATATAAGAAAATCGGAGTCTTTCTCTAAACCACTTTCAAATTTTCGTATTACACACCAAATTATTTCGTCTTCTACAGCGCATAACTGTGCGTGAACATCATGGTACCACATGTCGTATCGATGTCCGACTAGGTACTTTACAGTCCGCATATTTATTCCAGAAGGTGACAAATGCTTCTTTGTCTAGTAAACGAAACGATAGATTACATAAAATAAGAGTAATACATAAATCAAATGTAAATTTTTGAATGCTGTTTGCTTTCGATGTGACGTTGACAATGGCTTCTGGACCAACACATTAAAGGGATTTTACAAACTAGACATTGAATTTTAGCGCCATCAAAAATTAAGTCCGGCACGTCCACTATAAAGTTTTTAACTGTGTTTGCCATTGGTCGTTTTCGCGACGTACCTAACTGCAACATTTTTAAAGCAAACATAAGCGTACAGTTACGAAATAAGTTACGACAGCCTACATATACACAGAACTACTCGCATACAGCATCGATTTAGTACTGACGCTGTGAACACGTGAAATAAATAATCGCCGACTCCGCACCACATATCTACTACACAATAATGAAAACCTGAGTTTAATCAACGCATTAACTTTAAAGTCTCTATGACCTATAAACTGAAAGTAATGTATTACAGAACCTAAAAATACGCAACTGTATTCTGCCAAATAATCCTATTGCCTAAGATAAAAACGATAAATGTTTGAAGTAAAAACACAGAGTGAACGAAAAAATAGTCAACCGTTTGTTCCTAGTTAAATCTTACCATCATCTAAAGTAGGAAACTAAATATTTCAAATAAGAACTGCATTCTAAAATTAAAAAAAAATAAATTTAAATCGAGCTGTGTTGTTATTACAGTCTCACCC
The DNA here is from genome assembly GCA_029619315.2 of Dynastes maya. Classification (NCBI taxonomy): domain Eukaryota; kingdom Metazoa; phylum Arthropoda; class Insecta; order Coleoptera; family Scarabaeidae; genus Dynastes; species Dynastes maya. The sequence goes on from JAROYE020000002.1 coordinate 58,436,424, forward strand.
TGTACATTAAATTTTACGATTGCAAATTAAAATTACACTCTGCACATCAAAATTTATAAGGATATACGGAGGAACGTTGATCTAAGCCGAGCGGTTTGGAATCGACAATAAAGCTGTTAGATCAAGAGATTGCAACAGCGTCCCGGGAGTTGCTTCTAAAAGGTAATCGCTACGACAGCATACTGGATCCGGAATGGCAAGAATAATAAATAGCAAACTATAAAAAGAAGATGATATCCTTGGAAAATTTGCTGGAAGTGTTAGTGGATGAGAAAATATTGTTATCAATCATTTTCTATTTAGACGGGTCTGACCCGCTTCTGAGAACGAAGAAAGCGAGAACTGCGACGGGAGCAATGCAGACATGGAGGAGGGTGAGGGACACTGAAAGGTGGAAGACTAAAAACTGAGGTAAGAGGTTTACTGCAAGCTAATCTCTCATAGTCCTTACATATAAACGTTTCGTGATCGTGAATGATAAAAAGGAAAACGTGAAGAAACATGGCATCGTGTTTGTGGTCATCAATTAAGAAGATAGATTAATAAATGAATAAAAGCAAAAACTGAAACTATTATTTTAAACAACCAATAAACAAAATAGAAAAATTTGCTTCATACACAAAACTAGAATTTCCGAGGAATGATTTATATCAAATGCTCAAGAATTTCCCCGTTTTTTTGTTGTTGACAGTATCCTAGTCGAGAGCAAAATTCCTATCGTACACCTGAAAGCGTGCCGATGGTATTAAACCGTTTGTGGCAGTGATAACCTTTGACGAAGATTGTCCAAGTTACGAGCTCCTTGAGGTCAACGCAGTGCAGAGATGACTGAAATGAATCATCACAAGCATGTATCCTAGTAGAGTTCCCTTTACCAGTGCGCATAACTCACGTACATCAGGCAACAGCGCTTGCAAAACTACATGCAATTAGATAAACCCCGAAGGCTTGAACCTTCCGTTGCGGTATATGTATTTATTCTGAGCCTATTTGTTTAATAGACATTTACAATGCAATTGGTTAATCTGTTGCTTCCGAAAAACAAACATAAACTGTGACTCCCATGCTTAATATAGTCTTTTCATTTGAAATGAATAACTTTATAAACGTAAAAATTACCAACGCCTCTTGAAAATTAATAAACATTCAAATTCATCAATCATGACTTCAAGTAATCATTAGTTTAGAAATACTGCGTGTTACAGTTGTTACAGTTAATGAAACATAGATCTACTGCTATGATCCATTAACAAAGCAGCAATCTACCCAATGGATGCTTCAAAATGAAATGCGACCCACAAAAATAAAACAATCAAGTTGTGCTAAACAAATGATTGCCTCTCTCTTCAGCCGTACTGGTTACATTTGCTCTGTTCTGGAGAATATGAAAGCAGTTAATGCAGAATGGTATACCACCATTTGCTTGCTAACAATGTTGTCAAGAGTTCAGAAAAAACAAATTTTGTTACACCATGACAACGCTCCTGCACACTCTGCCAAGTTGACAACGGAGTTTCTTCGCTGTGCTGAGATAAAATTAATCCACATCCACCTCATAGCCCGGATTAAGCTCCATGTGATTTCTCCCTCTTTCCAACTATTAAGAAGAAATTACATGGAATCCATTTTTTAACAGCACAGGAAGCTGTTAATGCATTTGAAGGGCATGTTAGTGCGGTGTCCAAGGAAACCCGGGCCACCTGTTTTACAGAATGGTTTGAGAGGATATCGAAGTACGTTAAATGTAAGGGAGAGTACCTTGAAAAAGAATAAATATTGTTCGTTTTTATATTTTTTGTTCTTATCCTGTATTTCGAAACATACAGTGTGCCCCTCGTATGCACATGCAATCAACAAAATAGAACTATGTAATATCTTTCTCGTGCGAATGACGTTAATAATAGGCCAACAACAAGATTTATTTTTAATTTTTCCGTTTAACATATCGACTAATAAACTGCAGTACATACGTAGTTGCCAAACCTTTATTTTAAAATAGCAAAATATCACACAATGAAAGGATGTAAACTATAACTTAGAAACAAAATTATTTTACTCTGTTAATGCACAAAATTCACAATCGGAAGCTTTAATCATATTTCTCAAATTTAAAATGAACTAAGTGAATTGTGCAACAGTGAACGTATAACTATTCACACGCAGTATTTAAAAGACTATGGTAAACATGGTAACCACTGCCACTTATTGAACTTCAAAATCTCGACATACATCATCACCATGCAAGCGATATACATTTCCGTGTGAATATTGGAATCAGAATGGTTGTTATTTAATTTTATTCACAAAGTAAACGTTGGATGTGTATTCGAAAACACGGGAAGAGAATAATAAATAATTTTTGACAAAACGATGAATATCAAAATTCATTGAGTGAGTAAAAGAAAGTATATGAATATTAAAGTATAAACATCGTATACGGAATAATTTTTGGATTCTTTAAAAGTATGAAATTATAAACAAGATTTCAAAAACGAACACATTTTGGACATGATTTGGATAAAACGACAGGGCAGGACTTTCACTAAGGAATTCCAGCAACATTGTCACTTAAAAAGAACTACGGTGTGTAGTTAAAAATTCATTAATGTGGCCAAATAAACACAAAAATGTGAAAACATTTAATCAAATAAATTTATAAAAACAGTTGTCAAGGTTTGATTTATAAAACTAAAATTTCAAAAAAAAACACGATCCCACTTATTTAATATTTCAATTAACGTTTCTCCCTGAAAAGTTAATTTTTTAAACAAGAGTCTCTTCTCATTATAACACATTGGAAGAGCCTTCATCTTGTCTATAATTCAATAACAAACACACTGTGAGATTTTTACTTTATCTTTATAGTTTAATTTAATGCAACGCAGACATTAAATGATATAAGCTATAAAAAACAATCAAACACAAGCAATGTCTTACCTATTATTTATCTGCTTAGTACATATTGAAATATTGTTGCCAAAAACCTAGATATTGGTATTGCACAAGAAAATTAATAAGTACATATGGCTTTTCATGAAATTCTCAAAGTCATTAAACAAAGTGCTTTCCCACTGCATTACTGTTTCGCGTATGTATATTGTGTTGTTATTTTATTGTAAGTTTTACTGCAATAAAATAGAGAAAACGTTTGATATGCAAGTTGTAATCATAGTATATTAATGGCATATTTGGGAATAAGTTCAAGAAATTGAAAAAGCTTATGGGCTTCTATAAAACTTTATTTCCTTTTTCCAATTGTTTTAAAAGAACGTTGAAGTTACCTATATTATTTTCAGATGTATAGTGAATAGGTTACCATTTGAAAATAACTAGAAGTAATTTAAGAGGAGTTTGAGTTCACACGTTTATGAAATCGTTTCTCATTGTTTTATAGATTTGAACTGACTCTTAAATGCACAAGCTACTCCTACTGCAAGCACATATAAAATTATTGCTTGAAACGTTTATGGTTTCACATTATTAGTTTCTGACTTTGCTGGTCGTTAAAGCAAGTATAAATTGATAATAAAGTGTGTATAGGCGTGAATCCGATGATTAATTTAGGCTAAGAAAAGCAATGAGAATAGAAAATTGTTATGCGTTCGTTCCTTTCTCTTTCTTGTCGAAAACCAGTACACATCAAAAAAAAACATGAATCGTAAAAGCGTCCAACTCACAATTAAAGAGCAAACCCTACTTACGGAACATACTGACTACGATGAGTGTGTATGAGCTTTATTAACTTTACAATCATCATCTGTATGCGTCTACGACGCTCAACCGCTACTGCATGTTACGAGGTGCGGTTGCTACTCGCCGTCGAACGTCTCATACCTTTTTTTTTCCTCAGATGCGGCACGCAAAAATAAATCCGCCCGTCGCTTGTTCAAAAATCGACCACGAGCATTGCAATAATCTCTTACACAATGAGAACGTCTGTGCCAGTGTTTATAAAATTAATATCAAAGTTTATCACTCAAGCACACAGAACCAAAACAGTCCGCTAGACTTGACAAGGATAGCACGCGTTCGCTTATAGTTTATTTATCGGAGATCAGATAGCCATAATAACATTATGGTGTTGTGTGCGTGTACATAATACATAGTATACATACATACACAACGTCGGTGCAATTTTATGCACAGTTGCAGTTCGATTTTACTACAATGTTGTCGGTGACGGAGTGTGAAAAGGTTTGCCGTTTTTTTTATCCGGCAGGGTGTTTGCTAAAACAAATAAACTTCCACAAGATATTCTTTTATTTATACGGTACGGTTTGTCCTATTCCGACTTTGTTTCAAAGAAGTTTAACTGTTTATTTATTGTCTGTGAGCAGATGCTAGTACTTGGTATAATGCACTTATATTCTTGGGAAATTGGGGTACCTCAAAAACATATCGTAAAGATGCGAGCCGCAAAATCAAAATTTAGTGCCAAATAGGTTATATTATTATAGCAATTATGACCAGTTTTGGAACAAAATTAACAGTGGTTTATCATTTGGGTAAAATTTAAGTAGGTTTGTTTCTTGCATAAACATGAAATCACTATGATTACTCCTGCGACCAATAAAATTAGAAAAATTGTAGAAATAGAAACTGTTACAGGTATTTCGTTAGTTCCAATTCATATATAACGACTTTCATAAAACTCGAAACATCTAGAATTAGTTGAATGTTTTATTGAAATTTTTACAAACGATGTAATTTATCATTACAAACAAACGAATAAAATTTGAAAACAAAAGAACATAAATAAACGAGTTTTTTCAATAATGAGTTGTTCCGCCACGATTTGCTATGCACTCATTTGGTCGACGTGGCATGCTGTCAATCAATTGAGGAGCGTTCATGTAAAACCAAACATGTCCACTTTTGATCAAAATTTAGTTTGATACGGTTTCGTAGTATTCTTGATCGTTTCTATCGCTTACAGTGCTCGGAATTGTTCAGTCAGTTCTATCCCATAGTAATCTGGGCCTGAATATCGACAGTTCAGTCAAAATCAGACATGTTCACCTTTGCAAATTAAATTTAGTATATCGGTCAAAACAGGACATATCTACTCATATTGAAAATATCTATAATATACACAGTATCACAAAAGCAGACGTATCCATATGATAAATTCTATATATGTATGTATGGTGTCTCGTTTGATTAAAAAAAAAAAAACGTTTTTTACACCCGGACGGAAAACCAGGCTGGTCGTGGCTCTACGAAAATTGGATCAGCTTTGTCGGCTCATCTTAGATCTCTAAATCTAGAAAATGTAGAGTCACTACGTTTATCTTGTGATAGCTGTGGAGGACAAAATAAAAATACCCATGTTGTCCACATTTTGGCTTAGAACCGAAGGCTCCGCTTCTGTCAATAATCTGGTTTTGCATTTCCCTGTAACAAGCCATTCCTACTTGCCAGCCGATCGCGTTTTTGGCCGCACGGGAAAGATATTGAAGAAACGAAATGTCATCGTTAACGCTGAAGAATATAAGAGATTTTATGAGAAATTTGGGGAGGTTCGTACGTTAGGTACGAACTGGCAATTATATGATATGGAAAGCCTGTCTGCAACTTACAATAAAAAAACCGGAAGCAAAGATTTAAGATGAATTTACTTGAAAAAAAAATGGATCAAATAGTAAGAAGCTGCTGTTAGCCAAGTACCCCATCGCGTTAAAATTGATTCAGGAGGTTCTGGAATACCTGGACACTATCTGTCACAATCATCACAACTTGATCTTGGGCAATTTTAATTTTTTTCAAAGCGTTCATTATCACTTTTTGAATATTTTCCGCGGTACATTGTTGAACACGTTTGCAAGCTAACAAATATCGAGATGCTTTGTTCTCGCTAGATAAAACGCGAGCTATTACATTCACAATACTGTTTTTCTTATATCGGTCGTCTCATCCACGGTAATCCATATTTTTTTGGAACACAAATCACGTTTACACACATTTTCTAGCATCTCTTTCATTCGCGGCTAATGATTCTGTAATTGTGTTTGTGAGGGTAATGGGTACTTTGGAACGTATTGTCGTCAAAACGTTTTAAAAGCTGCTTTTCTCACCAACGACAACGGAAGATTACAAGAGGTAAACATAATTAATAAATGTATGAGGAATAGTGTATAAGGCATTTCAGTTCTTGCATTTCTCATATGCTTAATACCACTGACATGCCTCTGGCAATCAGTTCTGTCCAATGCAGCCAAACGAACATTGCATATTAAGCAAAAAAGCTGCACTACCGTCATATTTTAAATGGGGAAAAAGTGACACATACTTATGTACATTAGTAGCAAATCTTTTACGAGGCATTGTTTTCTTAGGTATGTAAATATTAGTTCTATATAAAACGATACACTAATTATGTACTTGGTATAATACTACAACACACAAAAAAACACCAGCTATATTTTCAAAAGCGACACGTAAGTACATAACCTTGACCGTTCGACTAATCTCTGCAACAGCTCAACCGGTACTAAAACGAAATCTCTCTCAGCGCGGTTTAACATGATTTATATTCAAGGTGACACTACATGCCTGCTTCTCTACCGGTTTAGTTTATTTATGAATTTTTCGTATTCTTATATTAACCCGTAATACCGACGCCTATGCGAGTCCGCAAGTTTAGGTTATTCTACCCATAACATAAAGAAAACTGATTTGAAAATTCCCATTTACAAAGACACAATCACCCTGTATAGTTGTTCCTATTGACTTAATCTTCAAACTTTCTGTAAACGTCCCGTTTCCAATTTTGGCTTGTCGTGTGCATTTTTATATTAATCAGTACCGTTTTATCCATTTTATTGATAGCACAGGATTCTTATTCACCAAAAATTAACTAAAGAAAGTGGAATTCACTGAGAATGATAAACGAACACAGAAGAAAGGTGTCGGTAACCAAAGAAATGTAAAATATATTTATTGCACATGATATACTCGTAACTTTTATTTCAAGAAAACATTTAATGAAAATATCTATGATGGAAGAATTTATTTTGATACAGAAATGTCAAAATCCTTACTTCTAAACAGAACCGGTTTCATTTACTTATTTTCGTTGCTATAGAAATAATCCATAAGGAAATGACTGAACACTACATGCGAAGTATTTTCCATAAAATAGCGTACACTATTCAATGCACACCTTTAAAAGCATACTGTCAAAATTGACTAACATCATCCTAACTTAACAAACAAATTTATCCATTTACTTAGAGCTAAATGCAATTCCAGGGAAGAGAGCTTAATATGTTTTACGTTTACGAGTCTACGTACTGACTCGTTTCTCTCCTTAAGTCAGACAATAAAACTTTTACAGTTGCACGAAACACGTAGAATAGTTGTCTAAAGTAAAGAAAAACACACAAACGTTACATCATCCACAAAGCAAGTCTTCTTTGAATTGCCAGTAAATTTCGAATTTTATTGTGATAGTCGAACAATAAAATCCAATACGATAACCGTTCCCCTGCTATCTTTCCTTTAAATACAATGAAAACAAAACCGAACTTTAAATAAACAGCACTTTACGCTGATAAAATGTTTAATCTCTCAAATATTCATTAGTAGTTAATATATGTAATAAAAAATTTCCTCTCAGGATCATTCTACTTTGTTGTATTTAATACTAGATACTGGGTACAGGTATGTGTGTATCGTAAAGTATTTCTCCGCGTTTTATTGTACTGAGGACATTGAAATATTGAGCGTATAGGCGCTAGTGTACGTAAGAGGATATACATGTGTTATACAGCAAAAGAGCTTTTGATAGCCTCTATCTAATGAATAAATATTACCCAACACTTAACTACTTTGTTCGGTTAGATTAGGGTGTTCATTAGTTATCGGGTAGCTCGGTCGGTAGAGAAAATTTATAAGGACTACATAATCTAATTTTGTCCAGTATGACGATGTCTTACAAGTGGGAAACTTGTGACAAGTAACTGTAGATAAACGGCACAATTACGTTTTGTTCCCGTAGAGTAAGTACTTCGATAATAACTTGGTAGAAACCGGTTCACTATTTTATAACCTAAAAGCGGTCCAGCGGGAATAAATAGGTCTATTAATTATGTAATCGTTAACCAGATATTACTAGAAATTAAGAAAATGCTGTTAAATATTTAGATTTATTAACTACATTCTGGTTACTTCAAATTCAATTATTTTATTTCGGCATGTCAAGGGTTTTTGACTGTGTTCATATGAATTAATTTTGCTTACTTGACAAAGCTACTTGGCGTTCACACCAAAAGTAAACAATTGGAATAGCATAAAAAGGAGAAACATTGCTATTAGATTAAATGCAGCACAGGCTAATTCATTTTGGACCTTCACCATGGGAATCTCGTTTGTTATTGTAGATAAAGGCTAGGTTTGTTATGAGCCCGAAGAGAAAATGGACCTATGACAGACTTTTTTAAAACAGGAAAAATGCTCATTTTCTTCTTTTATTTCTAGCACCCTTATTTGGCTTTACAGCGAGAAACTACCACATTCTCAAGGCCGCTTTCGATCTTCTATCTAATAGTATATTCGAAATTTTTATATGACGTTTTGATTCTTTCTGGCCATCATCAACTTATTTCTTATCGGCGCCATATTGGGTTTTGGCTATTTCAAGCATGACAAATGTTTTCCACTTTCCTAGATCTTGATAGAAATTTGGTCGAGAATGGGTCATTTACCGACGCGCTTAATGTTTGTGTTAGGAATTTGAATAAAAAAAGGCAATATTTTATAAAAGGTAAATTGAAGATGTGTTTTTGCAAAGTTCATGTGAATTTCGCACCATATTTCTAACTGAATGAAAATAACAATAATAATAATAGAAGACAAAACAGTAAACCAACAATTATAATAAATGTTCAAATAGCTGGCTATTGTCATTAATGCACAATTGCCCGCGGTTTTCAGCATTAACTGCGCTTTATATGGTTCTAGGAATGACATCGAAGGTATTCTGGAGTCTATGTCTAAGTTTTTCAATGATTTGTGGGACGTCAACTTTATAAATACAGTGTGTCCGGATGCAACGAACCGCAAGGGACCGAGAAATTCAGTTCATTATATGCGGAGTTCGTAATAAACATAATAAACGGATGAAATACATTGGACAAATTAAAAAATTTGTGATAACTACATCCTTCAAACGATATTTATTTAGATAAGAACGCAAATTTTGAAAAATACCTCATACGCATATTTTAATATTACATATTTTAATTACTGATTAAAAAAGTCTATAAGTTTTGACTGTTTCAATTTCGCGCCAACGCAAATTTGTTCAATATGATCCTAAATGTTGGTGAATATATCCAAAGCATCTTTAGGTGTATTATGAGACTGTAAAAAGTAGCGAAGTGTAAAAGTGTATTGTTGGGCTTCTTGATTAGTAGGGATTGGCATATCTTCTGTGTTACTTTCATCACTACCGGAATCGTTTAGATTCATTGAGTACACTTGATACTACAATTGATTATATCATCGTCAGGTTAAGAATTCGGCGATTGCAACTTGATCATCTACATGAACGAATTCGTTAAAATGAATATTCTGCGTAACACATTTTACGACTTCATTATCAACTCTTCATCCCACAGTCTCAATTCTTCTATCCATGCTTTTTTATTTGATTTATAATTCGCAGGAATTTATTTGATGTGTTTGAAACATCGTGGATTTTGTGACTTACCTATCAACCTATCATAGCAATTTTCTTTTTTCGCTTTCCGTTAAATTAGCGAACAGAAATAAGATCAATCTATCTTTTGAAAGCTTACCATCTATACATTTCTCAAATTTAAATTTTAACGTCCTATCTGGTGTTAGTTTATAACACAATCCAGTTTAATCTCCGTTGAAAATGTCTTCATTCTTATACTATCTTTTAATTCCAGGCCACTTATTATTTACCCAATCTGTCACAACATCCATATTAACATCAGGGGTTTCTCCAACAATTTTGCCACTATGAATACCATACCTTCTTTTAAATCTTTCAATCCAGCTTCGACTACAAATCATTTAACCTTTTTCCTAATTATGCAGCTTTTATTTGTAAAACTGAACCGACTATGGGCACTTTTCTTTGTCGTTTAAACTATTGTAAAAGTGCACTATCGATATTGTCTTTACTTGTTTTTTTGATTTTTTTTTGTGTTACACTACCCTCAAAAGCCTCTTTAATTTCAGTTTTATTTTTCCTACAGGAGATTTAGAGAGATTATGTTCATGACAGACGATACTTTGGGTTTTTTCACTTTCTATTTCGCGGAATGTGCTCGATGTTCTCATCGGTGTTGTACTTTTTAAATTTCTGGGATGATATAAATTGGTAGTTCCGGCAACAGAGGATATATCTGCCTATTTTACATTAAGAAATTGGCGTATGTCATTTATTGCCGGAACTACCAACCTAAATCACCCGCGAAATTTAAAAAGTGTCCGATTTATTGATGTAGTATCTAAACAAGTTCGCTTTAAACAGAAACTGTTTCTGTTAAAAGTCTAAAATTGGTCTATTATACGGGAGTTCGTCATAAACGGGTTCGCAATAAAAGGTATTTTTTAATATTATTTTTATGGCAAATATAACAGGACCCTCGGTTTTGATACGCAACAGCCGGTAGTTGGCTTTAAACGGGTTCGTTTTAGCCGATCACTACTGTATTATATTTAACAACTCCCCATTAAAAATAATCCTGCTATTCGACAACTCCACTATTTTCAATCCAACGGTTTGGAAACTCTCGACTTCAGTAATTCCTCACAATTGCCGCACTGTTAGTAGATGCGCCATCTTGTTGCCACCATAAATATTATAGCTGATCAAATGGAAAATTGTTATCTAAGAAGTTAGATCCGTATATGCGTAGAAGGTTTAAATATCTTTTCCCATTTAATGTTTCTTCATACATAGCTGGTCCTATCAAACAGTTTCCCAAAATGCTCACCCAAGCGTTTAAACCAAAACGATGTTGTGGTCTCCTTGCCCTGTTTTATCTGGGGTTCTGTACAGCCCAATAGTGCTTCGTTTTTCTGTTAAAGATTTCGGAATCGGTAAATTTTGATTCATCTGACCAGACGACTTTGTTTAAAAATATTCGTCATCTTCTAATCTTCCCACTAATTAGTTTTAATACCCTAGTCGTCTTAAATTATCACCAGGCTATGGCTAACGTGAATCTTGTATGGTTTAAACTTATTCCGATGTAAAGTTCTCCATACTCGAATCTGGGACAAATTTAATTCTGATGCCACTTCGCGTGTAAACCTTGCTGGATTATTACTTATCTAGAAAATATAAGATTTACATAAACATTGCAAAAACACACTTTCAATTTACCATTTGTAAAATATACTGTTGATTTTCATTCAAATTCCTGTTAACATAAAAATTATGGGCTACAGATCTAGAAAAATGGTACGTGGCTGTTGTCCTTCTGGATACAATTGTTATTACATATATCGTTTCTCTTCCCTGCCAGTTACCAAGTTCTGGCAATTTTGGTGACAAACGATTGATTTGAATTTTGTATGACTAATGTATTATTATTATTACTATTAAGCTTTTTATATACGTTTATTTCCAACTTATTTCTACTTCTTATTACTAATATATCGAGGGAAGAAATATTGTCTCCCCCTTCGCGGGTAAATTTAATAGATTTAATTAATTAATTAATTTAATTAATTTAGTTGTTCTAAAAAATTAACTATTGAGCATTTCCTCGTGTCGAAGATGCAAATTATGTCATCAACATACATATCTGATCTAAAGTCGTGGAAAAAAGCCTAGCTATTCTGAAGGTCAGTTTCAAATTCACTCATGAATTTAAATTTGAAATATATTCTTCCTATAAACAGAAATGGTCAACCTCCCATAATTAGATCGCATGGTGCAGATCATCAGAAATTGTTAAAAGAACTTAAGGCGGGGCCGATAACAAGCGGGCTCAGTGACGCCATTAGTCCCAAATACAGCTTCGACAAGAATTATAAAACGGTAATACCAGATAGTGAAGAATGGAAAAAATGCCCGCATATTAAAGCCGAGTCTATCTAGTACACAAACGGCTCAAAGATGGAAACTGGAGTCGGAGCTGGAATTTGCGGGAACAGACCAACAATAATTACCTAAGTCACTAAGTCTAATTCAAAGCGTCACAGTATTGCAAGCCGAAATAGCAGCAGTGCTGGGGTATATTGAAGAACTAGACAAGCAAAAAAGTAACTATCGATCTATTGTTATTTATTTAGAGAGTCGAGCAGTGATAAAAGCACTGGACTCCACACAGGCAACGTCGAAACTAGTGTGGGAATGCATTAATGCCCTCAATAGGCTGGGCAGCCGAACTAAGGTGACCCTGGTCTGAGTACCAGGAGACGAAGATCACCGAGGGAATGTCAAGACAGACGAATTAGCAGGCTTGTCAAATACTGACAGAAACCCTAAACATTCAGTGGGCGTAGCATATACGGTAGTTAAAGCAACTACTAAACAATGGAAAAATGAGAAATCTCAAGACTGGTAGAAGAGTATCCCAGGTCAGAGACAGGCCAAGCAATCTCTGATTGAACACAGGCCTAAATTTACAGCAGACCTACTAAGCAGGGACAGAAAGACTGTTAGAGCAATAGTAGGCCTGCTATGCTCAAGAAACGTATGAGCAAGCCTGACAAAGGAAGCAGCATGTAGATTCTGCCAGGTGGAAGAAGAGAAATCCATCCACGTGCTGTGCGACTGCACAGCACTGCCAGAAATACGGTTATTAGAAATGGGATCGGAATATCCAAAAGCCGAAACCTACGTAGAGGGATCACTCACAAGACTGATAGGTCTGGTGACAAAGCTAGTGTAATTGATCTAATGATAGAGGAGTCCCAATAGATCTAAAAGGGTCCTAGGTCAAGAACCACCGCGATAATGAATCTAATCTAATCTAATCCTATAAACGGAAAGCGTAAGTTATATTGTCGTGTAATATAGTATTAAAAAAAGTACTACGTTATCGTCTTTCCTCAAATCCTTTACAAAACAAACAGACTATACGTTATGTCTACTTCCTGCGGATTCTCTCTGATTTCAGTTTAATATAAACAACAACATAATAAATTAGATTTACGTATTCCTAAACTACTACAGATTAATTAAATTGACGCCACAACGCTGCCGCGGTGCCTCACCTTAACACGGTGAGAGCGGTTGCAAATGATGGCGCCAAAATATCAATTACCGCGTTGTGTACCTGTATCAATGACCGTTACTTTTCCGCCGCTGCACTAATAAATAATGCGCGTAATTAGAGTTCTTAATTTTATAACTGAGTTTCTCTTTTTGCGTCCCGTAATTATGGCAATATGCGGCACAAACATACAATATGACGTTAATTTGCTTGTTAAACTAATATCGATAATTTACAGAAAACTCTTTGGATCCTAATTGATCCAATTTAGAGATATCTTTCATATTTTCTATGCGTTCTTCGTCAAAATAAAAATTGTCTTGAATTTCGTAATAACTTCATAGTCTCCACTACACCTAGACGTAGACAAATCCGCTGTATTTTTTAATTCGTTACGTCTATTAATTTTATTAGCGCAACAACTTGAAGAAAATCAAACGTAGCAACACCACGACGTCAACAGAAGAGTTCGGTGCAATCGGTAATTGATCCGTTTTCCTGCGAAATAATTGAAAATAGCTCAATTTCCATAATAATTTTATTATAATTGGACCATTTTCTCTAATTATTGTTAACGAGTGCGTGTTCGGTTTTGTTGTAAAATGTCGTAATCATCTGTCGCCCAAAGATGATAAATAGTGAAAAGGAGACCCAATTTATATTAACCTGTTATTAATTTGACAACGGATATCTTGTTTCATTTTTTCCTCGTCTACTTTACCTCATGGCATGAGATAGCCTGTCAAAGTATATAATTAATAGCTGATATAAGTCATTAATACAGATTTAGGCCGCGGCACTTGATTGACTTTGTCGTTAATTGAAATACTTAGTACTTCTAATTATTGCTTCAAACTTGGCAACTACGAAATTCCGATTATTTTAGCCATAATAATGCAAATAAATTCCTGAGATACAAATGTAACCTAATCGGAAATTAAGAATCTCTTTCATGTGCAAGTAAATTCAATTTATTAAAAACTGTAATTATCGCATGGAATTTCTTTAGTTCACTGAAACGTAAAATTGGGTATAACCAGTACAGTGGATATCGTTTATAGCGACGGTGAAGGGACCGACGAAATTCGGTTGTTAGAACCGTAGGTCGCTATATCCAAACACCATATAAGTACACACATATGTTAAAAAATCATTTTATTTATGCTAGAAAAGAGTATTACGTATCATAAAAAAATCCTTAACTTATTTTAGAAACAATTCAATACATAATTTTACATATATACATATATTTGTATGTATACAAAAAAATCTGTCATTTTGGTTTTTGTAATTTTTGGTTTTCTAAAAAGGTCTTTTCAATAATTTTTTCCAAATATAGTAACGCAAAATCTGTTTTAGCCTCCCCTAAATTTTGATTAAACACGAAAAACTGCGGAATTGTTTCAATTGCTGAAAATGTTTCGTCCATTTCTACTTCGTCGTTGTTTATTTCCGATTCCAAATTCGGCTCCAACCCTGCCAAAATCTCATCTTCCGTCATATGCTCCTCCGTTTTCAGTTCTTCAATATTTGACAAATTTTCCAACTCTCTTGTGTTGCTAGATTAACTACAGGTAAAGTTCGGACCCATTCAGCTAAAGGTAAGCTTTCCTCATCGTCAGCAGTATCATTTTGTAGTCTGCTAGGGGTAGATCACCTTCATCAAATGAATTTTCTGTTGCATGAAAATTAAATCCAGCATGTGCAAAACATTTTTTATTGTCCGCTGAGAAACGCGATCCCAAGCTCTAGAAACTAAAAGAATAGCCTTCAGGATGTCTAATCTATGAGGAACACCTCTCTCGTCAATGTCCTTTAAAAGCTGCATGATTTGAAGTTTTCTAAAATGTGTTTTTAAGCGTTTTATCACACCCTGGTCCATTGGTTGAAGAACTGAAGTGATATTTGGAGGAATGAAAACAACTTTTATAGCTTTTAAGTTTTGAATATTTGGGTGAACTGGACAGTTGTCCAAAAGCAATAAAATTTTCTTTTTTGCCGAATGAGTTTATTGTCCCATCGTATAATTATGTATTTTTTCAAATAATGCTGATGTGATCCATGCTTTTGGGTTATTTTCATATTCAACAGGTAAGGATTTTATATTTTTAAAACATCGAGGCCGCTTAGCTTTGCTAATAACCACAAGTTTTACTTTTTCAAATCCAGTCATATTTGCTGCTACAAGAATAGTTAATCTCTCATTGGAAAGTTTTCCCCAAGTACATTTTTCTCCTTTAAATTTCATCGTTTTGTCTGGCATAATCCTGAAAAATTAGCCAGTTTAATCCGCGTTGAAAATTTCTTTGTCTTTGTATCCTTTTCTCATACTTGTCCACACGGTGTTTAACCAACCGTTACAAATCCCTTCAGGTACATCTGCTGCTTCGCCATTAATTTTACCAAAAGCAATGCTGTATCTTTCACGGAATTGTTGAATCCATCCAACTGTGCATTAAAACCTCCAGCTTCCAATCGCCAAATAATTGCTGCTTTTTCTTCAACTGTAGATGCTTTTCGTTTCGCCATATCGACGTTGATGACATACCTTCAAATCGTAGTTAACCACTGAATGAATACGTTTGTCTGTCACGTTTTACCTTGCCTTTTCATAACTCCTCTAGAGAATTCGGTACTTCCCCGGAGTTATTGCCAGGGAAGTACCGCATTGCCTATGCGATGTGATCCGTTAGTCGTTATAAAAGTTAATTTGGTCCAAATTTTAAGCCATTTTTCGTCGTTATATTAGTTTCGTTGTAATATCCGATGTCGTTGTAAACGATAAGTCTCACGTATAAGAGTTTTGCTTTCTAACCGGGACTTTTAAATTTCGTCGTAAAAATCGATATGTCGTTATATCAGATGTCGATATAATCGATATCCACTGTATATATTTATACCTTAACGAAACATATTTAGTATACGAAATAATGTTAGAAATACCTTTGAATTGCCCTGTTGTTTGTTGTAGGAGAATCTTACATTAATTTTGAAGATTTACGAAATGAGGAGAATAAAAGAAAGAGTAGTTGCATCTCCAATTCACCAAGATCGTCGTTGGCTGGAGTTAAATAAATTATTTGGTATCCCCACTCCAAAGCCAACCGGCCTGGGGGGAAATTGTGGTTTCCGAAAAATAGCTTTTATCCACCAGAGGGAATTTTATTTCTATCGGGTGGCTATATTGAATACCCCTATACGTTTTAGACTGACAGCTGATATTTCCGATGTAAATATTTAACATAACAGTATATATGGTGGCTTCTATACATATGTTGATGATCAAATTTTCTTCAATTAATATTATTTATATTGTACGTGTGCCAAGGTATTTTGTAATGCTAAATTCCCAAATATTTGACATATTGTCCAGTACCTTCTAAGCGTTCTGAATTTAATAATTTTATTCAGTAGCTTTCGGAACCGTTGTATTTCAAGTGGATAAATAAAAACAAAAGGCATTTAAAAACGACCATAAGCGTACAACAAATACGCTTACGTCGTCAAGTAATTCACCAAACGAAATGAATCATGGCATAAAAAACAAATTACATCTCGAAATACAATAGCACATGTCATTTGTTTAAATGACATCATCGTTTCGTTTCGGTAAAAAAATACACCACATCGGCTTTTATTGCTCGCTGATATATTAACAAGTGTATGTGCTGCGCGTGGCTTTGTGTGCGTGTGGGTTCACGTATGTACGGGTGTACGTACGTACGAGTTTTATAACACAACGCTATTCAAGACCCATAAAGTCGATCAGTTTTAAAATCAGGCGCCTGTGTTCAAGCGCGGCTCTCTTAGCCTTCTCTCGTCTCTGATTCTGGTTCCAGTTTCCTGTTTTTACAAAGCGCTCTATTGTGCCAACGTTAACTGGATTGTTTTATCTGCCCAACACGTGGTGTACATGTTCTCCTCTACTCCACAATGTAATTATATAATGTTAATACCAAACATGCTCATTGCACAACGCAACTTATTCATTACATAATTTGCCGTATGTTGATGTGCGTTCAGATGTAATAGAAGTTAAGGAGTGCGTAATTTCCATTTAACTGTCCCTCTCGCTGCTCAATAATAAATAAACGCCGATGCAAAACACGCACGGACTCCTTATTTCCTATTTCGACACTGCTGCACTTTAATATTGGCCGCTATGGGAGAGCAGACCAAATTCGTGATGAATGAAATTGTCAACGAGTGAAATTTATTTCTCTCAAATTTAAATATCGCTTTCCCAAACAATTCCACATCTCTTGTATTATAATTAGACTGAACAGTGGTTGTAAAGTTTAAAGTAGTATTAACAGTATATAGTTTAGCAATGTTTCTGATCTTGTTTCTGTATTACTACTGCCATCATTTATCCAACATATTTAAATTATAGAATTGATACAGTTCATCTAGCTATGCTTTTAAGCTACTAATTCTTAAGATATCTACACATTTGAGGATGTAAGTTGTTGGATAAAGTTGTGTATATTCTTGGATTCTTGCTCAAAAGTCATCTCCATCTCTTCCTGATTTGGGTACGCTGCAACGTTCTGCAACTTTCCGTCACCCCCTTTTCACACGTTTTGAACTTCTCTTGCTGTTCTTTGTCTATCTTAACTAATACAGTTCGCTCCTCTCCACATTTCCAAACTATCTCAACTAGTCATCTTTAATTGCTTCTCCTATTTTGGTAAAGATTTTCGCATCTTTTGAAAAAAACCTTGTTTCTCTCGATTATATTTGGCTTTTACGTTTTTCAGAGGCTGTCCACGATTCTAATTCGCATGTTCCCACATTTATTTTATATTTCCTAACAGGACTGTCTAATTGTCATTGAAGGTTCTTCCATCAGTTGCTATATGTTTCAGGATTTTTATCTACATTTCCAATGTTATTCCTAAGTCCATCAGTTTATTGAATTTCATTCATTCCCAGTTTTATTTTATACTGCTCCTCTCCCTTACCAATTATAATTATTATTATTTTTAGATTTTTTACGTTAGTGTTTATAACTTTTGAGTTGATAATCGAAATGCTATAGTAATGAGTAATGAGTCAGTCTTTTATTGACGAAACCTATTTGTTTTAATTTCCTTTGTATATTGATTTTGAAAATGTTTTTCGAGCTTTAATACACTACAGAAGCGTGTGATTAGTACAAAATATAATGAAACATCTGTTCACGGAACAGTCAGATCAGCACAAAACTTGTCTAAAGAACAAATATTTGGAAAAACTTCTGAAAATATCAAAACTGTTACACAGAGGAATGCACAAAAAATTTTAGTATTTTTTTCTATGCACATGGTTCACCGTAGCTCTTTAGTAATACATACCAGGCACTCAATAACCATTACTGGGAGAAGTACAACAGCGGCTTATAGATGATGCATCCGATCTATTTTTTAAACTTGTTGTATAACACCGTTCTTCTATTTTCGACCAAATTAAAATAGAAGGCAGTGCCAACTATTCAGAAAATTGTTTTGTCTTGACAAAAAAGAGACATTAAAAATACATTCAATTTTACAACTGTTATCCAATATGGACCATTAATCAGGAAAAGGTAAATCGAAGATTATTTCGGATACTTCTCCGGGATATTATTTCTCGACTTCCGTTGATGAAATAAATTAAACTAGTAAATTTACTACGATTATCATTTTTTTGTTGTGTAAATTTATGTAAAAGTCTCATAAATTGTTTGTAATACTTATTTTCAATAGTGGTCTTTTAAAATATGTATGTACATATGAACAGCTACGCTTTTTCATCTTACATCTGACTTGAAACATCCAGCTCGGATACTTTCTTTTGTGACAACCATTATTTCAAGTGAAATTGATGTGTTTACTATTTCAACACAAAGAGTGTTTATTATGTTACATGTGAACATTTTTGGGTGGTATTGAAAATGTTTTTCGTTGGAGTCCAGTTCATAGCAGCGTAAAAGTTATTTTAATTCTTAAACATATCATAATATGCGTAGATACTTGTACAATAACTATTGTTAGATTTACTGCAACTCATTTAAAATTGCAGGAATAAGGATATTGCTATATTTATTTGTATAGGAATTATGCATAATATAAAAGCTCCTATACATAAATCTTGGGCGAAAATTTCGTTGTTTCAGTAATAAGTGCTGGCGAAAATAGCAGTTTATTTTGAGACGGCTTGTATGTATTTTTAATTTTAGTTTCGTTAAGAGGTTATTGATGCAATTGTTTGAGCAATACGCCCACTCGATCGGAATCGTTACCTAAACATCCCGGACGCATTTATTTTTGCATAAATCTTCCACGATCTCTGATAAAGTCGGCGCAGTTATAAAAAAACCTAATTATTTATAAATAGATTCCCTATTTATTTCAAGGGGAGGTTGCCTAAATATAAGATTTTATATCTATTTTTTCCACTGTGCTAGTTATTTATACGTATCATTTGTTATAATTTCAAAAGAGGTTCGTAACTCTGATTTCTGGTCAACCTGAAATAACTCCGAAAATTGCTAAATACTCTTTTTAAATAGAACTCACGTTTTATTGATAGCCGTTAAAATTAAGCGCGACCAGCTTAACTTGCGCTTTCAGACGACCCCCTAGTTTGTGCAACAAGTAGTTCAATAAACTGGTCTACTTAAATAACTTTTTAATTTTGACATTTCAATATTTCGTAATTGTGTACACTTGATATACATATTTGTTTATGATTTCGGTAAGAAACTGTATCAACTTGGCTTTCGTCCCAAAAATTTGCATAAGACATATGTATAATACTTTCAATATCTGCTTAAAAGGTAATAATTAGTGCACAACACTTTGGATTTATTATTGGTCTACAATTCCCGATAATGAAGCTCTCAAATCAGAAAAAATGAGCAAAAAGGATGTCGTCCTTTGTAGTTTGGATACCTTTTAAAATATTTCCGAAAATTAGACATTTCCTTTTATATTTTCGTGTTCTAGTATATCAATTCAAAACCATAACGTTATTAGTTTTATTGTAAAACTAATGTTATACAGCATTTGCATCTACTTGGGTTGGAGACAATTCCATCATTCCATCATAAGTAATTTAGAGAGAAAGTTTTTGCAACATAAAATTATATTCAAGTATACAGGGTGTTCAATTTCTGCTACAAACGATACAAATTCGCTTTTAAAATAGAACTCACTGAATACTATTACATTCTCTTCAAATCATGTCAACTTTCTTCAATATTCCCTATCTATCTCCGTTTTTGAGATATTGAGATAATTAGCTATTTTTGCGAAATTCCGATGTTTCTTCAACGACTGACATATTAAACGTGTTACACGTTAAAACGGTGATTCTAATTTTATTCGATTGAGTATTTCGTGGAGTTTTCGACAATACATAGAAAAATGTTTTATATCAACTGGCGTCTGGAAGTTGGTCATTGAAATTGTTGCAGTGTTTAACTCATTCTATTTCAACTTTTCTAAATGGAACGTCCTGTACATTTTTTAAGAATCTGTTAAGAATCTTTTTTTTATAAACAAACCTAATGTACCTAAAATATGTCGTTTTTTAGTAAATTACATATGAACCTATCCAGAGAAGTTTTTGGCTAGAGTGCATAGAGTGCTGCAATGAAGTACTACAAGCTTTTGTTTTTTTTTTAAGATATATTCATTAAAAATAATCTGTAAAATGTAACTTATATATACAATTTCAACATCTATTCGGAGTGAGCACCATTTTTCTTCATACAAACTGTAATGCGATTCCTTGTATTTGGTTTTAATATTTTTACTAACATTTCTGGGGTAATATTTTATGTGATATCCATGTTATGCAATTAATCCGGAAAGTTTTTTCAAAAACATTCCTATTTAGTTATATTACGATTTTTTAAACAAGTTTCATATTCTTATTGCATTTTTAACTGCTAAGAAACTTGTGTGCGTTTAAATAAATCCATTCGTTTTATGCTGAACTCTAATCAACATTTGCCCGCTTATTTTCGCTATTTATAATTTGTACATGCTTGTTAACTTACTAGACAATATATGAAGCAAAATGATGGTTACTTCGACCAGATACTGGAATTGTACCGAAAAGGGTAACGTCTACATGCTAATAATGAAGATTCTTGAAAAATATACAGGATGTTCTATTTTTTTAAAATTAAATAGTGTGAATCTAACACGGCGATAATTTCGATAGCTATCTTGTAGACGCCAGACAGACAATTTTCGACGAATTGGTGAAAGCCCCAAGAAATACTCGAATAAAATTTGAATCGCCGTTCCTAGCATGTAAGGCATTGCAGGCAGGAATCAGCCGTTAAACAAAGCATCATTCCACAAAATCTCAAATTGTGTCAATTATTTCAAAAAACCAAGATAGGGTATAGGGACATTTGATGAAAGTGACGTGAATTGGTGGCATCCAAAAGCATAATAATATACAGACTGTTCCATTTAAACAACCGAAATTATATTATGAGCTGCAAAAAATGAACACGTAATATACAATATTAGTGAAAAATAATATTATTACCTTTTTCCGTCGTCTTGATATCCACTGTGGCAATTGGCAACCGCCTTGGTAAGCTGCGTAGAATTGCAACATCAACAACGCTTCCATTGTCGATTCATTCAGCCGTCGACGGTGTTGTGAATACGTTGTCGTATACTTCGATGATCGTTCGACATCTAGTGAAGTAAGATTTGCAAATGTCAGATATTCCTTATCTTCATCTGAGCACTCTTGATTTGCAGTTATAGACCGAACCTTTTGTAAATCGGGATTTTTCGTTAAAATTGTACCAAATTTTTGAGCAACATCTACTCCTATAGCGTTCGTCAAGTTTTCTAGAGCGGCTTGTAAATTGTTTATACAATTTAATGCGTCTCATGCAGACAAGTGACTGTTTTCTAATTGCTCAATAGCTTGTGGGACTTCAGAATAGTTCATGAAAATTTCATCTATTTGTTGTTGAACGTCCAAATTGGAAAAAAGTTGCTGACTATCTCGAACTGCTGCAGAATCATTTGAATCACGTTTCAAGATGACATTTTTCACTTGTGAAAAATATTTCTGATAATAAGATACTGCCTGGAGCCATGTTCCCCATCGCGTTATTACAGACTGAGGTGGTGGTGGTAATTTCGGACACAATTGTTTGAATACACGGATGTGTTTGGGAGATTTGATGAACACTTTTTTGGTAGATGCTATTAACTTATCCACCATAGTGTATGAGGCATGTTATGTGAAGAAAAGTCGGAAAGCTTATTTTCAACACCCTACCAACTCTCAGCATTGTTGCGGCTCCGTCAGTAACGAACATTGTGACTTGGGTTGCTGTGATACAAAATTCTCTCAACGAATCTTTTATTATCTTGACAACGATTTCTGCATTAGTTTTCTGAATCCTTTTACTGGTTAACAACAATGAAGCTGGTGGACCATCACGTTTTAAAAGACGCGCTACAACATGAATGACGCTGTCTTTCTGAGCATCAGTTATTTCATCCACACATAGGCAGATTTTCTTATTTCTCTTTTATACATTCCTTACATTCCTTGCACTCGTGGCAAATTGTATCGTAATTGCATAGATGTTGGTTGCTTCCATGAGGGAACGTATTTAGCCCAAAAAAGACGAAAGTATTCATTAGATACTAGATGTTGTGGGATGTTGCACACACTTAACATAAAAATAAAATCATATAAAAATTGCCAGTATGGAACACTGTTTCTTAAATTCAAGACATGACGTTTACTTTTACAATGTTTTCTACATTCAAACCTATCGCAATAAATATGCGGACTTCTGTATTTGAATCCAGGGAAATGCCTGAGATATTTACTCACATTCGAAGGGAACGCTACACCCTTTGGGCGTCCCATCTCCGGGAACTTATTTGGCGTGCAGCGTGCAATGTACTGTCGCTTTGAACTCTCTCGCGGTACTAACGAAATCGACTACGAGTTGAAAATTACCCCTACCCACGCCGCTACCGCTACGCTACTGCCATCCGGTACCACCTTTTTAACAAACTCTAATTATTACATTAAAACATGTTTGTGTACTATTTCTATGCGATGCCGGTCTATCATTTGCGATGCTACTACAGCAATGTCAAGTTATATGTATTTTGTGGAATTGTTTCTCGCCTATTTTAGTATTTGTATCAAATAAATTAAATTGAAGAATACTTTATTTTTTATCCAGCAGAGAGCTAAAGTAGGAATTTCATGTATCTAAGTCAGTTAAGTTCCGCAGACGATTTAAAGTAATTGCGGAAAGGAATATAATTATTTTTCTGTTTATACTCTCTTTTTGGCATTGAGAAATTGTTTGATTTGACTTTAATCTATTCCATAAGTATCAACATTTCATTAAGCAAGCCGCAAGAAGTTACTTTTTAAACATCTCATTACAGTAACCCCGTCATAAATCAATCTTTTTGATCTGGTAACTTCAAAAATGCATTAAGTGCGCTATTGTTGCGCAAGTTTTACCACTGAAACGTAAGAACCGAAACAAAAGCTTTCATTGAAACATAAAAATGAAATAAATGTAACAGCAGTTTAACAAATTATCTATTTTTACCAGTCGCAGAGTTCTGCTTAAAAAAGTGTTAAAAACCTATTACAAATTCATCAGTGCAGTGTTCCTGGTTTTGATAAAATCGAATGAAGAGAGTTGTTTGTATTTTAAATATTAATTCTCATAATTTTTAACCAATTAACATTGAAATCAACATATCATAATTGATAAATTATCGAAAGAAGACAATCAAAATTTTGGATTGAAACACATAGCATGTCCCACTATTTATCGCTTATTTACATACCTTACTTAAATATAATTTATAACTAAAAAGAAAAAAGGAAGAATATAGTATGTGTAAATAACTTTAATAACATGCATAAACATCATTAAAATTAACACCCAATTTTCCATATACAGGTTTCGAACTTACTTTATTTTTATGTTCGTTGAAGCAACGCCACCTGCCTCTAAATAAAAGCAAACGACGTACTAACTAAGCTAAACATAGAATGTCTAAATTAAACACTTGACACAGATTTAGGTACCATATATTAACATTTTACATTAAATGTATTCAACTTGCTGCACTTGCAACGTATTCAATTTAAATAATTCCGTAGATACTAATTTATTTTGCGATTGTCGATGCTTATGCAATAACTCGGGCCGGTTATTATTTTGAGGAATTATTTTATCTTCATGAATTGTAAATGCGAAGAATATTAGCGATGAACGCTCCAAAAAAATAACGAGGTAAGCCCGTTTCGATAAACTGTATCGAGAGAAGCCGTATGATTATTTCACCAGATAACGTTGCAAGGTATATGAACTAAAAAGGAAAACGGAGAGGCACGTAAGACAAAAGTTGTTCTCTTAATTGGGGTTAAATTTCCCGTTTTATCGGAGGTAATTACACAATTGGCAGGTTGTCTCCTAAAAATAAGCGAGGGGACACAATTGTTATGGTAATGAGAAAACCGGTTTAATTATAAAAAGGTTGTTCACATTTAAATGCCCGGCGGACGGGAATTCATGTTTAGATTTTATTGCTTTTCTTATTGGTAAATGTTCCATTGCAATTTTTAAAATGCCTTTTATAACTCGTTATACTTTAAAAATATCACGACAATATTCGTCTAAAATCTTTCATTTACAGAAATCCCACTTCTATGGAAACGCTTGGTAAAGAAGGAAAAAATATTTGAAATTGTAATTATTAATATTTGCAACAACCATTAAACTATTACCATTCACATGAATTATCACAGGAATTCTATTCTGCTCAAGGTATAAGGATATTTTTTCAAATTACATCCATTACAAAAGCATACTATTACGTATATACTGACATTATTTTATATTTAATTAGCATATATAACAAGAACTAAACGGAAGACACAGTAAAACGCAATTCTTGTTCGGTGTCTCGTAAGGACATTTGAGAACCAAGGAGATATATATTAAATACCATTAGATATTTTTTTCAATACCTTGAAATATAGAAGAAAATAGTTTTCATAAAAGCACCATTGTAACAAAAAATATAAATTAATTGTCATAATTGCATAGTTTCATATATTTTTCTAAGTTTATCAATAAAAAAAAATGTCTGAAAATGCAACAAAGTACAGTTAAAAAATTTAGTTACCGATTAAAGAGAGATATCAAAGATAACAGGAAAAGTTTTAAATAACATACGAAAAAGAAAAGCTAAAATGAAATCAAAAGGTGAGGTTAAGACGGACAGCAACTAACAGGTACTACCCCTGCTCTACCGCCCAACCTTTAGTAATTGTAGAGTTGCTCAGTAGCGCCAACGGTCAGTGGCGGAGGCTCAATACAACCCTCAGTGTAACTGCGAGTCTTAACCAGATCTGTTGTGTATACATGTACGCTGCCGTAAATACTATTTCGTAGTACTACGTTTGTTTTAAAAATGTTGCCTACGTCGCGAAAACGACCAATGTTGTTATAGCAGAAATGCCTGACCTAATTTATGATGGCGTTAAAATTCAATGTGTAGTTTGTAATATCCCTTTAATGTGTCGGTCCAAAAGGAATTGTCTACATCACGTAAATAGCAAACAGCATTCTTAAAAAAAAATTGCACACGACACCATGACAAATTTAAATTTAATTTATGTGTTACCTTTATTACATGTAATCTACCATTTAATTTACTAGACAAGGAAGCATATGTCTTCTCTTGGAATAAATATTCGAACTGAAAATTACCAAGTCGGGCATCGTTACGAAGAATTGTGCCATCAGCTCGTGGACATGAAAAAAGAATTAAATCGGAGTTGAAAGATAAAAAACTGTGGTTATGTGTGGACGAAACAACAGATCGTAAAAAACTTTCTGTGGTTAAAATAATAGTACGTACAATGGAACCACATCAATCGTCACCTTCAATTCTATTAGCTTCCAGACGACTACAACAATGTACTGCCGAAGTAATTTCAAAGTTAGCGTTAACTACATTGGAAAAGTTTGAACTTTCAACAAACCAACTGTTGAAGTTTATGAGTGATGATGCCGCAAACATGCTTTCTGTAGGCCGGTCTCTTAAAAAACCGATTAACCGAATAAATCTGAGCCAGATTTATTCAGTCAATCGGTTGATAATGAGGTTGCCCAAAAGCCCTCGAAACGGCTGTTCCCAATTAATTAATTAATATTTTTTTGTGGTGAGGAGTGTGTCGATACTTCGCGTTGTTCGAATCTAATCAAGTTTGGAAATGGTCCTTGAAAAAACTTGCCAAATCCAAGGCATTCACGTAATATTAAGCACGTTGAAAAATTAGTAAACACAATAATTGTGGCTTTATCGGTTCACAGCATAAAATGTTGCGCATTGTACGTAAACTAGATTTGTTGAATGGTATTTCCTCTGTCTGTGGCATATTTTTGAAAGCTTTCATTCACACGTAGACATATAAATAGAGTTGGTACTCTCGTCGACCTGACAGGATTGGATCGTACCTACTAACAGTCGCGTGGGTAAAGCGAATATTAGCGGCGACCGCCAATCGGTGAAGCATGAGTGTGCACTTAGTTTGGTTCAGCTCTTGCATTGCGTTATTCTAGGTGTAATCAATATATAATTAAGTATGTCGAACGTGCGGAAGGGGATAAAACGACCATGTACTGGGAAAGCCAATGAGTTTATCAGTGAATTTCCGGATTTACCTTATAGTGGTCCAAAAATATTTTGTAAAGCTTGAAATATAGCACTGATGAGCCGGGACAAATACGTTTTTAAATAATATGGACTATTTCTTTTATTATTTACGTTGTGTTATTGTACTGAGCCCAATGTTGCAACTTTACTGTCATATATATACGTGCTATATGAGTATGTATGTCCATCATGCATCTCCGATCGACGGTCAATGTTAATATTCGCTTCGCCTAGTCGGCTTTCTGTCTGTGAGTACGTACATATTACGATCCTGGTGCGCCGTCCGTAAGTGCCAACTCTACATATAAGTATGCGCTGAAAGTGTTTGGTTGTATGCAATTAATTTAATTTCGATTTTTCAAATTTACTATTGAAATATAGAGATAAATGTTGTTCTTGCATCTTAAAAGCTAGGGAATTTCACATCGACTGGTTAGAAACGAACCGAATACTATAGTCGAATGTTGCACTTTTTAGACGTGGGAGAGTCATATAAAAAAAGATTATTCGAACTAATAATTGACTGAATTGGAGTTTTTACTAATTTCTGAAAGGCATTGTTAATTCTTTCAAATGAAGAGAGTTACTTGTTTATTGGACCTGGAGATCATAGTTTATTGTTTTTTTTATTATTTCGGGTGCGAGAGATTAAGTACAAAACTGATACCCGAGTCGTCTATTTTCATGTTATATTCACTTCTATGTAGAAACTTCCATACAAGCATCAAAAGCATTTCCTTGTAAAATTCGACAGAAACTGACTCGGTATTTGTGAGCAAGCAATAAAGGAAATATATCAAGAATTCACCCTCGACCTATTGGCATAACAAGGGGCTGTAAAACTAACGCTGGCGGATTGCGAAGGGATGCAGAACTGAACCACTCCAACCTGATTTATAGTAGACCGGGTCAGTGACGATGTAATACGATACGTGTGTGGGAACAATGATGTGCAGAAAAATTCTGTCCTGTTCTCTTAGAGCCGCTTTTTGTTTCCTGGTGGTGCATTCGTGTACATAACACGAACTTGGAAAAATCAGATCCTCTCCTATAGCAAACATTGCTCACGCACACATGCAAAAAGCCCATTAGCGGGTTCGAACTGTAGACCTATCTCTTGACTGAAAACAGATGTGGTGTTTCGTAGAACAAAGACGCTGTCTATTATTATAAGAAAGTCATTTAGAATATTTGTGTATTCTTTTTTATCACGCGGAGAAGTGTCATAACTTAGTCATTCCGCTCTTCATACATCGCACATGTGTTTGTTTAGCGGCTACTTTTTGCTCCTCTCTTTGTTCATGTACGTTTTTTATTCCCTCTTTTCGTTATTATTATTATTAATGGTCGGAGCTAAAATTAGAATAGGAACTTTAAGTCGATACCTGAGTACTACTCTACATTGTGAGTCTAGCCGAACGTTTTAGAAGAGGTGTATTTACTTTACAATGTGAAACACGACTACTAAAAATACTCGACAAACTAATTATCTCGTGCAGGCGTGAAGAAGATTGAATAGATGTAAACATAATTATTACACCCAAATCATAATACCGGAAAATATTCTACTGGAAATGTTATGCATTGTGATTACAAATTGTAAATTTTGGCATGTACTAAGTGCCAGTCTGTGTGCGGTGTAAATCCAAAGCCTCTATTATAATTTATTAAGCATTTTTATCAACTCCTTTTGATCAAAATGTTTTTTAATTTAATTTTTGGTGTTTTGAAACAATAGAACATTTTCCTTATGTATCAGATACAATGACGCCAAAATATAATTACTTATAAAGAATGAAATAAACGATAGCGTCGGTAGCTTTAAATAAATGGTTAGCTTTTATTTTGATGTCTATACAAAACTGATTACTTGTAATAGCAAAATCTAATACAACTTCTTTGTAGGTTTTAGGCTACTGATTGATGTACATGATACTTCATTTAAGATAATACAGCTTTTTTTTTCCTAATGAGTGATGGTTGCTAATATCTTTGATCATCGTTATTTCATAAAATTTGTTTAAATTCCTTTTCTTAAGAATATTAGGGGGTTGGTATGGACAAACCTGAATAAGGCTTACAAAATAATGCTGTCGATCAGAAGATAAACCCATTTACAGAATGCTTCACTCGAAATTAGCATCAACTTCCAATATAACCAGAAGCAAATGAATAATGATTAGAGTTTGTTAAAAAGGTGGTACCGGCAGTGGCGCACCGCATAAAAGTAGGTACGTAATATACAATATTAGTGAAAAATAATATTGTTACCTTTTCCTATCGTCTTGATGTGCACTGTGGCAATTGGCAATTGGCAACCGCCCTGGTAAGCTGCGTAGTATTGCAACATCAGCAACGCTTCCATTGTCGACTCATTCAGCCGTCGACGGTGTTGTGAATACGTTGTCGTATACTTCGAAAATGATCGTTCGACATCCAGTGAAGTAAGATTTGCAAATGTAAGATATTCCTTTTCCTCATCTGGGCACTCTTGATTTTCAATTATAGACCGAACCTTTTGTAAATCGGGATTTTTCGTCAAAATTGCAATGAGCAGCATCGACTCCTATAGTGTTCGTCAAGTTTTTTAGAGCGGCTTGTAAATTGTTTATGCAGACTGCCCTCTTATATTGGATTTATTTTTAAACATAAGATTAAGAATTAACATTTAATGATACATACATATACTTTTACCTTAAACAACGTACATCCGTTGAAAACAAGGATTCTAAGCAAAATTAGAGTTATAATAGTAAGTGTGATAAAATATATAAACAATTTGGTCATGAATGCAGTAGCTGTGCATGTAGTATTGGTTTTGTGTTCGGTACATTCGGGGATCGAATCTAATTTGTAATCATACCCTAATGTTTTAATTTTGAAAATAAAAGAAATTAACTTTTATTCTGCTTCTAGCTTTTAATTTTTTACAATAAGTAATTCTGGTAAAAAGTTATTTCAGGAATTTAGTTTTTAGACTTAAAATTTTATAATCTTTATTGTGAATCCATTGCTTTACATGCAGTAGTTTTACGTTTTTTGCTTATAGCCTTTATTTGGAGTATACCTTGTAAGTAAGTACTCTTAAGAGCTCCCCAAAGACAATGATCACGAGCCACCACTAGCAGAACTAGTCAATCTTCAGGTGCGGTTTACTCAAGATTCTAAAAAATGCGTTTTATAAATGACAATAATTCTCGCACAAATTCAAATTAAGAATGGTACACTTATTCTTTCTGCATAACACATTCCGTTAACTCCCTAAACAAAAATGTCCCGGTATATACAGTGAAATCTCCCTTGAACGGACACCTTCGGGACCCTCCAAAAGTGTCCGTTGAAGAGAGTTACAAATGATAACTTTAAAGTAAATAAATATTACAATAAACAGAATAATTTATTCAAATAGACGTAAACTGTACAGTGTACATATGTACATACATATATATAGCATATACGTATCTACATGCATATGAATGTATATATGCCAATGAAAAGAAATTTGTTATATATGTATATAATTATGTAGGGTATGAACATTTATGTCCTTGTAAAATAATCCACCATTTTGCTTTGGCGTGTTTTGGCTTTTAGCTTCTTATCCAAAAATTGTAATTCTATTTTTTTCACCAAATTTAGGGCAGTGACATCACCTATATCATCACAAAAATCTTGAAGTGCCTTAATCGCTTCTATAGCTTGTGGGTAATTTTGAATTGTGTTTGCGGGAATTGATTTCACCGTTTCCTCGCTCGATTCCTCACTGACATTAGCACTATCTAATTGAAGAGTGGTATCGAGTGACTCATCAGTGTCTTCGACTACCAAATCTTGATCAATATCCAAAAAGGTTTCAATAGTATTTTGATTAATACCTAAAGCTGCACTTCCCCTACTCATTTCAGTTAATATAGATAGGGGTATATCATCTTCTCCAGTATATTCAAGCTCAGGCTGAAGCTCAGGTATCATTCCAGCCTTTCGAAAGCAATTTTGCACAGTCTCTGATGACACCTTTTGCCATGCATGTTGCATTAAATACACAGCATCTAGTAGACCAATTGACTTCGCAAGTGCTTATGCAGCCATTGTTCTATAGTGTGCTTTAAAATTTTTTATAACTCCCTGATCTAGTGGTTGACACACCGATGTGCAGGTTGGGGGCAAGAACACCAATTTAATATTTTTTAATTGAGTACCTCTTGGATGGGAGCAGGCGTTGTCAACAAATAACAATTTTTTTCTCTTTTACATTCCCATTTTAAGGTCGAAATGTTGAAGCCATTCCGCCATCAAAATACCAATCATCCAAGCTTTCCGATTAGATTTCCATAGGTAGGTCGTCTAGATCGATATGTTTAAAAGCTCTGGGTTTAGTAGCTTTACCAATGACCAGTAACTTTTCTTTCTCTCCAGCCACACAGTGTAGTATTGTCACTCTTCCTTTCGATAATTTTCCTCCAACACATTTTTATTTTTCAAGTGCAAGGTTTTATCGGGAAGAACACGAAAAGATAGCCCTGTCTCATCTGCGTTATAAATATCATTGGGTGAATAATTTCACATAATAATCGGTAATTTATTTAAAAATGTTTCCACATCTTCTGGACTTACAGCAGCTAATTCTCCAGAAATGGATTTGAAACTGATATTATGGCGGTTCCGAAATTTTTCTAACCATCCACATGATGCGCTAAATCCGCGAACACCTAAACTTTCGGCAATGTCCTTAGCCTTGCTTTGCACTACTGGTCCTGTAAATTTACGAACTCAAAAAGGAAAACATATTTTTCTCTCATTTTTTTACCTGACAGTGGAATATTTTTACTACGCCCTCTTAAAAACCACTCGTAACACATATTATCGACATTTCTTCCTTCTACCTTTAAGAAAGTCCGTTTTTCGTTTACGTTGACGTTTGATCGCCATTTAGCCAACAAATCTTTTTTTTCTTGACGATATCTGCTGCTTGGGGCTTGCCAATGTTAAAGAGCTTGGCTATATCACGAACGCTTATTTTTTCCTTCTCGCACACGTCCACTATTTCAATTTATTGTGCGAGCCTTAAAAACTTTCGGTTCGATGCCATTTCGATAATACAATTGCACTGATACGCTGAATATAATAATAATAATAATAATAATGGTTTATTGTCCAACAGTATTAACCAAAGTAAGGACAATGCTACACATAGATCATACAAATAAACAAAAAGTAATAAGTAATAGTGCGTGCTATTTGAGGCTAATCAAAAAATGCGAAAAAATTAACTACTCAGTACTATATATCACAAGCTGAGCTGATACAATTATACGTTTCACAAATAAATCTTAGTGGGGACTTAGTTAGTAAATTTGATCGCGGAGTAGAGATATAAAAAGTTAAAGGATATCGACTAGATTGCCTAGGCACCAAAAACAACAAACTCTCTAGAATTTGAGGGCAGTGAATATTCCCGTGAATAACACTAAATAAGAACTTTAAACCATGCACAGAGCGACTAGTAACTAAGGATTGCATATTAAACATAAAAAAAATTAAAAATATTCTTAATTAGGTAAACACACAAGTCATTGTCAGTCAGCTAGATCGGGGAATTACCTATGCTGTTATCACTACTATTGCAGATCGAGAGGGCATTGGCCCACGCTGTCCGTACAAGAGTGATCGGTTCATGAAATCGCACCAAAACTTGGTGTCCACGTCCGTTCAAGAGAGAGTCCGTTCAAGGGAGAATAAGTTATATGTAGTTTCCGTAAGGTAAATTCGGGACCGGCAACATATGTCCGTTTAAGGGAGTTGTCCGTTGATGAGAGGTGTTCGTTATGGGAGATTTCACTATATCTTTTGAATTTTAAGGTGTGTCCTAATTTTGTAATTTTTGCAAACTTCGTAAATTCGTGCTTATTGATCATAAAGCTAATAATAAACGTGATGACTAGTCTGTAACAGTCGGTGTAGTAGATATGTGGTGCGGAGTCGGCGATTATTTATTTCACACGTTCACAGCGTCAGTACTAAATCGATGCTGTATGTGAGTAGTTCTGTGTATATGTAGGCTGTCGTAACTTATTTCGTAATTGTACGCTTATGTTTGCTTTAAAAATGTTGCAGTTAGGTACGTCGCGAAAACGACCAATGGCAGACACAGTTAAAAACTTTATAGTGGACATGCCGGACTTAATTTTTGCTAAAATTCAATATCTAATTTGTAAAATTCCTTTAATATGTCGGTCCAGAAGCCATTGTCAACATCACATCGAAAGCAAACAGCAATTTGCTGCAAAAAGTGGCATACGAGACCAAGAAAAATTTACATTTGATTTATGTGTTACTCTTATTTTATGTAATCAATCGTTTCGTTTACTAGACAAAGAAGCATTTGCCTCCTTCTGGAATAAATATGCGAACTGAAAATTACCTAGTCGGACATCGATACGAAATGTAATGCCATTTCCTCGTGAACATATAGAAAAAAGAATGAAAACGGAATTGAAAGATAAAAAACTATGGTTGTGTGTGGACGAAACAACAGATCGTCAAAAACATTCTGTGGTTAATGTAATGGTACGTACAATGGAACCACATCGACCATCATCCTCCTTCTTGCTTGCTTCCAAAAGAGTTATAAATTGTACTGCCGATGAGATTTTAAAAGTGGTGTTGAACACGTTGAACAAATTTGAAGTTTCAACTAAGCAACTTTTAATGTTTATGAGTGATGGTGCCGCAAACATCCGTTCTTTGGGCCTATCTGTTAAAGAACACAGGGGTAACTTCTTACATGTAAAATCCATACTCTAAATCTTGCGGCACAAACGATTCCTACATGTTTTCCACTAGTAAATGCGTTGATTGCTAGTACAAAAGCAGTGTTTCTATAGTCTCCGAAACGTACCCGACTATTTCACAAACTGTGTCCTGATTTACCTGAACCACCACAGCTGATTGTTACACGTTGGGAAACATGGTTGCAGGCTGCGTTTTACTACAACAAATATTTTGATCAAGTAAAGAAGGTAGTTTTAAAATTAAATCCGACAGAAGCTGCAGCAATCAAGAAAAGCAAGGAAATATTTCAAGATAGTCAGGTTAAAAGAGATTTACAAACTATTCACTACAATTACTTCGGACTAGCGGAGGGAATAGAAAAATTACAAAATGTTTCGATATCGCTGGTGGATTCTGTTCAAATTGTGAATGATGTTCACGCACAGTTATGCGCTGTAGAAGGCGAAACAAATTGGTGTGTAATACGAAAACTTAAAAGTGTTTTAGAGAAAGACTTCGATTTTCTTATATTAAGACAAATTTTATGATGGTGCGTGTGAAGATGCATTAAGCTGTTTCAAAGATTATTTTAAATATGCAAATATAACATCGCTAGATGTCGAACAGTCGCAGTTCCGCACAGTTTCGCACGTCGTACTCACTTGACTAAAACAGCTGTGGAAACATCTAGTGATTCAAATATTTAACAGATGTTACCCAGTTTGTGATTTCACGGAAGACTTTTAAAACGGTAAGTGTTTCAGCACGTTTTATAATTTATTTCTTACCTTCTATTTTATGTGTAAACTTTTATGCGCTCGCCACACCTTTGGGTGTTACCGCATATTTGCCCAGGTTAGTGATGACACTAACAATAAATAAATTATGTAATGATATTAAGAATGTATATATATGGCATCACATAGGTTATCCCACTTGACGAATATTTCTAAATTTGAATAGTTATATGTGCAGCTCTAGCATCGTTAGGTAAGAACATTAATTATTAAAATATGCTAGAATTTATTACTTGTTCGAATATAAAAATCCAATAAAAATGCACTAAATATTAAATTAGGTGTTTAGTGATACGGTGATTGGTAAAAAAAGATGTTTTATAGGGAAATTACTTAAAGAATACATGCTCCGCATGACCTCCATTAATTTAGATTTAAATCACATTTATATGTTCTTGCAATATCTTCAAATAAATTGCACATTTGAAAACTACAAATCCAAGAAATTTAACCTTGATAAATTAATAAAAAAACGAAACGCCAACTAAAAAATCCGGTTATTTTTAATATTTTAATCCTTTGTTTCTCATCTCCGTTTGAACGTCCGCTTTCTATGTTGCACCGATGTTTATATTCGAGTCCACTGATTCAATATTAATTTCTCCTCATTCAGCGATTCTGTCAGCGTTCGAGACAGCTTATTTAGTAGACAATCAAGCCAGTCCGGCCGATAACGAATGCGTTCCCGCACTTTTGTTAATGTTTGCCTCTTATATACAAACCGTGAGACAAAGACGTTCCCATCCATTATTGAAGGAGACCTAAGCCACAATGCGCCCAAGAGATTGATAATTTGTTGAGTTAAAGGGGGCATTATAAAATAAAACAGAGGCGTTTAAAAATACACATAGTGATTTAATACTTGAAACGTGTTTTATTTCTTTGCAAGTGCCTATGTTGGTATTTTAAGAAGGTAAGATTGTAGGGATTTTTTTGGTTATTATTACTTCAGACTATATAAAGCAGATAGTTTCTTAAATACTTCTGGGAAGTTTGCTCTGAGAAGGTATGCGAAATGGTACCGTTAACCAATTACTTGAGGTACCTTTGACAGACTCTTGTAACCATACAACTGCTAAATTCTTAATCTGCCAATGAAATTTTTATTCAATCTGCGTAACTACGTAGGGATCATATGGAGCATTGATATTGAAGACTCCGTAACTTTTGAATCATTTTTTTTTTTATAAAATATGAGCTGGTACAGTTCAAAGTAATTGTAAACACACTATTACTAGAGGAAACAAGGCAAAACCAAAATTAGAAACCAGTTATAAGATGTTATCATTTTTTGACCATATAAATAAGATATTAAAAACCAAATTTAACAAGAAAGTACAACATATTCCCTAATTTTGTATATTAACAGTATATTCTAACATGAACGCGTCAGAATTTGAGTAGATTTGACACATGTTTACGCAGTCCTTGTCATGCACTTCAATAAAACATCATCACAATATTACCTTAATATTAATTCGACCTTCCCATAACTTTTTGTTTATTGCGAACTACAGTAAAAGTACCTACCGTAAAATAGTAGTTTCCTAATAACCAAAGCGCTGTATCCATTTCATAACTGACAAGGTTTCGTTTTTATTCAAAGGTGATATTACTTGCTTTTCTCTACACCCCTTGTTTTCCTGAGAAATTAACAAAATATACACTCGCTTGTGAAAATAACATCGCTACAGAAACCTACTACTCTGTTAACGTATGCTTTGGCAACGACTATGAAATACGCAGGGGGTCTAGTATGGTGTGGAGATCTATTTCAGAGACTAGATTTATCAAGTCAATCAATCAGTTGGGAAGCAAGCCTTGGAATTTTGTGAGTTGATTCTTCAAAAAATAAACTTGTTTTGGGGCGTCATATTCTTTCTGCAGCTAAGAAATATTTGTTAACCAATAATGGCAAATACACACACAGGTGACTAAAATGAATCAAAAAATAATAACTTTTTTTGTTATATTAAAACAGAAAATAATGTACTGCACGGCAACATTGTGAATGTTGCCTGTTATACATGTTATTAAATTAATGCTGATTGTTTAAAAACAAGTCAACTATTTTTCAACTAAGAGCTGGAAAGTAGTAATTTTCAATAATTGTAAGGTACTTTAACAATTAAGCCTTGAATAAAAAAGATATATAAACACATTTCAATAATTATCCTTTTTTACGAGCAAATACAGATAGGCATCATTTAAGTACTATTACCAACAGTTTTCTTGTTATATATTGCAATGTAGTAAACAAAGTAGAAAATATTCTACCAAATAGTAAGAAATTTTGTTATCGACGGGAATCATTAAATTCGCAATGGAAAAAAATAATTAATTATGATTAGAAATTGATAGCATTATTACGTTTTAAACACCTCTTTTTATGTTCTGATTGTTTAATAATTTCCTGTAATTTTTTTAGTAACTTTTGCCTTACAATTTATCAAGTCTTCCCAATTCTTTATTGTAACTTGTCGGGTGGATGTCCTCGGCCCCGCCACCACCGCACTTTTATCCCATATTCTATTACTTTGTGTTGGTCTTATGCCGCAGAAAGAAAATTTTGTACTTTAACATGTTATGGTTTCTGGTCTGGGGACATACCAGCTTCGCCACCGCGACATTTTAAAATCTGTTCTTGTTTTGTGCCGCAAGAAAAAAGCGTTGTGCTTTAATATTAAGCGAATTGCAACCCTTTGAATTCCAAGCTTTTATTACGCCATTTTGTGTCAGAAAATGCAAATGGATATGCCATTCTTGTCACCAACGTAATTTCACCCACTTATGGTTTTCAGGTAATGACATCATCGAGAGTTTTTTAAACGGCGACTCCTGATTTTTTAAAATCTTGATACTACATTTAATTGTCTAAATGACACCATCAAAAATTTAATACCTCACATAACAGAATTTTCGAAAAAAAGTCATTTAGGGAGCGGAAAAGATAAATTCTATCAATAACAAAAAACAAAGATAAATGCTGTCATTCTAGAAATTAAATGATTGTTTCCTTTAAATCAAATGTTCGAAATGCTATCCACCTGTTCATAAATGTTACTACTAACAAAATGAGTAGCAAAAAGATAAGTTTTTACAGGTCAAGTAGATATTATTTACTAAATTGCATACTGTTTTGTATCGATTAGCGAATCAGCATTCCGTTGATTTTGGCTCCAAAAAGAAGTGGAATATGAATCAATTATTTCTAACTACAGATCTCCAGCTACATAAGAAAAACGAAATTCACAGTTTTAAGTCTGTTTCCTGAGATATTGTCCGTTGATAGTCAAAGATACTTTGTGGTGTAATTTTGTAGGAGCATTCTGGCAGCGCCGCCGCTCAAACAGTAAAATATTTTATCGCTTATTGCAAGCTAAGAGGAATTCAAAGTGCTGTAGCTGGCTTAATATTGCATCACAGATTTTCTTTTTACGCCTCAAAACGTGCACAAAATAGGAGCGTATACGAAATTTCAAAATCCAGTGGGGACATGTCAAGCCTAGAATGTGAAGTGCTATAACTCGCTTAATATTAAAGCAAAACTTTTTCTTTTGGTGGAACAAAACCGCACAAGCTGAACACAAAGTAATAACTAAATTCCAATATTTTCAAATGCTGGGTGTATTTTAAGGAACCAAAAAAAATCATTTTGGTCTAGAAGTGCAGGTAAAATAAGCTAAATTAGAAACAGTGAAAGTAATTGTTTACATAATTAAATCACCATGTAAAATAGACTTGAATTCAATTTAAATGGCATTCCGTAACCAAATCTGGTATGTATCCACATATTTAGACCAGAAAAAAATTTAAACGAAAGTCTTTCTGGTACGAAAATTAGATATGTTACATGCAAATTTTAAATTAAAATATTAGCATTTATTTATAAGCATATTAATTATAACGCAATCGGTGCAAGGTCGGATTCCATTTAATCCGGATAAGCAAGACAAAGTCTACTACACGCCATAAATTCGGTTTGAATAATTTTGTTTGAATCAAATCTATGGGTGTATATGTGCGAATATAAAAATATAATTAGTATGATTTGAACAGAAAATAAATACCTTTATATTACATTAATTTATTCCAATCCCCATATTATTTCTTTATCGAGTATATGGAAATAAATCTGAATCGTAGAATACCCACGAGCATTGAAAAAAAAAGAAAGAAAAATGCGCATTCAAGAACAATATCATCGTCACAGGATGTTGCGAATGATTCAGGCAGGCAAACGAATACAGATTCCATGTGAGCCTTTTCTAGTTAAGTTAATGGCAGCCAGATGTGGTCGCTTTGTCTAAAAATCCGAACGTAGCCTTGTTTTTCGTCCATCTACTCGCATAACTATTGTACATATCTCTCCATATGGCCACATATCAATTTACACAAAACCTTTTTTTTCAATTCTAACTGTACCCACCGCACTCCGCGTCTATATAGAATTTGGCCTCTAATATGATTTATAGTCTACGCAATTGATACACATAGGCACCTTTCAATAAATAACAACGATAAAGGTGTAGTATGACCATTAATTAAGGTTTTCAGAGAATGAAATACAACTTACAATTGGTATTACGTTACGATGTTACAATGCATATTCTGATAAATAACAAACGAAAGTAGAATAGAATACTATATCCTTTCAACTAAGCTAGCCTGTGTTTGGAAAATGCAAATGCATTGCGAATTATGGGAAACTATAGTAATATAGGGAGGACCGCAAGGTATCTCTGAAATGCAAAGGGTAGCATAAGACCTATAAGTCACTCTTGAAATAAGGATCCGATTACTAGTCCTGACAATGCGCTTCGCGCCAGGTTAGAAGTAAGATTACGCGGACGTATGTACAGATAAATCAGCATGAGCTACCTCAGCGAATGAAATTATTGATTTATTGCAATAGTTTCTCTTCAACCTTTCCCAGCGTTACACATAATCATAATGATAAATAATAATAAACGACCGTTGGCTGATAAGATCACTAAATTTATCAATGAATTTCCGAATTTGGATTATAATGGAGCTAAAGTATTGTGTAAAGTTCACACAGCGAACAACCTTCACCGAGACAAATGTGAAAACAAACCTGATGGTGCAAATTTTTCATTTTTTTAATACCTGGCTATTATTTTTATCTGCAAATATATCATAATACTTCGATAGACAATTTTTAATTTTTACATAGCAAGTACACTAATTAATTGATATATTTTGGTTCCCGTCGGCGCACTATGAAAATCTGTAATTTCCTTGGAATTTACCGGGACGAGATGTTTTGAAGTATTTAATTATGTCGGAAATTCCAAGGAAATTACAGATTTTTATAATTCACCGACGGTAGCCAAAATATATTATAATAATTAATTAGTGTACTTGGCATGAAAGAACTAAAAATTGTCTGTCGAAATATTATGATATATTTGCAGATAAAAATAATAACTAGGTTTTAAAAAGTGAACGTTCCTGGCATCAAGGTCCTCGTGGTGCAGTGGTTAGCACACCCGTCCGCCAAGCGGGGGGTGTCGGATTCGATTCCTTACCGAGGCGAGATTTTTCAAGTATTTAATTACAATTTATTTTATTCACTTTTTATGGCTGTTACATTACATACATAACAAATGCCGTTTTCAAACAAAAAATTGCAACAAAAACACTTCAACGCGTGCATATATTCACTATGTTTTGCGTCATTTGCGTCAGTTTTTAGTTTTTATCATAAGGTATTAATTTCTAAATTTTACTTCTGTCGGGTGTGAGTCATACATACACTCTTTATATATAATACGCGTCCCATGCAATTGATCCAATTCTGTCGCGAAGACCGATTATGCCAGGCCTACTGATTACTAAAGCTCGTCAGACCACGGGCGTGTAGAAAGGCGAGTGATATGCCGGTAATACCATGTGCCGTACGAATAAAAACATTTATTAGGGGCATGCCAAAGAGGGGAGAAACTTAACAAACGCGTAAAGAATATGTCTGCCGATATCATTTCGGTTCGTTCGACGTCACCTTGTTTTGGTAGCAAATGTAAGTGAAGAAATAATTCGTCAAAATTATTGCTTATTGACTAATGTTCGAAAGTTTATTTCAAAATATCCAGACTTCAAATACAACAGGTCTCGTGTGTGAGGTGTTCAGTGTAGAGTAGAGATTTACTATTTTGGAAACGATCGTAATGCGAAGAACATGCCAACAGCGCAAACCACAAATGGGAAAAGGGCGGTCAAGAACCCTATGCCGAATTTGTAAAGGATTTAATATTTATCATGAGTGTTTGTAACATTCCATTTAATAGCATCTAGAAAGAACAGTTTCGCAAGTTTTGGGACAAATACAACCCCAACTGGAGATTGCCAAGTGAATAACCATTGCGAAATTATTTAGTACGTGTGCGTGAAAGATCAAGGAATATAATTCGGCGTCAAGTGAGGAAAAAAATGACGGTAGATGAATCAACTAATTCTGAGACAAACTCATTGGCACATGATTATAAACGGCGGCTTCTCTATTAAGTCAATTGGTCAATGACCTCCCAACAATATTTAAGAAAAAAATGTAGGGATTAAAGAGGATTTGTAATTTATTTTAACATTTTGCCAGTTGTTTGGAAATATTTTTGGGAAATCATTGATCAATTGACCTAATAGAGACCCCGCCGCTGCATATTATGACTCAAATATTGAAACCAAGTGGATCGTCACCTCCATATTTAATAGCCCATATAAAACTTCAATCGTGTAAAACCTGGTGAAACCATTTAAAACGTAATATTAGCTACTTTACGAAAGTTCGAAATTTCGGCAACCCAAGTTAGTAGACTAACTAAAAGATATGCGCCACCCGCTTGAATTAGGGAAAAATACCCGCGAAAAACGGGAACGTAAGGTGGAGGATGGGTAGCGAAAAGAATATGATTACCACAATTTCTTTAATGTGAATAAAAGAGAATAGTAAACAATAGAGACGAACAAAAAGATAACAGCGACATCTATTATAAACATAAAACAACCCTTGACAGTAAGAAATTCAATTATGCTTACAAAGTAGAGTTTGACAGGTTATAAATCAACGAGAAACGCAGAAACCCCCGATTTTCAAAAACCGTTTCTCAGCAGAAACGGAAACCGGCATTTTACATAGTCATAAAAGATGATATAAGGTATACAAGTCACCTAAGTTTCATTAAATTCTAATAGTGCGGATCGGGTACCTTTGTAAGTTAATTTATATTTTTTCAGGAACCTTTGCATGTTTCTTCATAATTACTTATAGTAACTGAATTTGTGTTTTGTCAAACGAAATGTAATTGAATTATACCTGTTGACGTTTGATGACGCTACAATAGATCTTTGTTACTTACGTAAGTTAAATTAAAACCTCTTTGTATGAGTTTTATAGCATATTATTTCTCAGATACATGTAACGATTATGTAGCAATAATTGTGGGTCTGTCAAAACTTAAAAATAATGTAATGTCTACTATCCTCAGAATATAGTTTTCAACTAAATTATGTCAATACACTGAAAATATAATCGCAAATTTTACAGTTGCGTATGTTAATTTCTTTTGTGTTTCGATTGCGTAGAATAATGTCACATCACTGTAGCAGCGCTATTAATAAAACAAAGTGATTTACACTATCTTTACATTTAATGATTTTCAAACTAATTCTCCAACGGTAAGAAATGCAATATCAAGGAAAACTGAAAAACCCGAACATAATATTTACTAAGTAGGGAATAATTTACAAATTCCACAGGAATATTTTTATATCAAGTTCCACGAGTTATATACATATATCTATATACAACCATCTGTTCTAATTAAAAGTCGCTCATTAGTTATTTTTGATGTGATAATCTCTAAAGAATTTATATTAGTTTTTCCGGTCGTCGATTTTATTGTTTGATCTTCAAGCCGACGTTTTTCCATTGAGTTCCTCTTCACTATTTTAAAATAATTTCATCCTTTTCAGTCATCTGTTACGTTCTATTTCCTTTGGAAGACTGATTTATGTTGCGGGCAGATGTGATAGTTCTGCTACAAATTGTGCTAAGTGCAAAATGTGGTCATTCTGTTAAGTGCCTAGTATCGAGAACAACGTTCGTGTATAGTGACAAAATCCCTAAATGTATTTCCATTATATTAGAAATGATTCAGGAATCTTCGTTGCTACTGCTTTAGCCACGTAAACATTTGGAAAAGCAAGAACTAAGAAACATTGACCGCTTACTCAGCTTGCAGCTAAGCTACATGCTTAATATCTAGAAGCTATTATCAATGAACTTCCCATTAAGATTTAAACCTTAATTCTGATTGATCATTAAAGATTATGAAAAGGGTACGTTCATTACTCGTTTCGTACATTGTAGTTACAGAAAACCGACTTCATATTTATCATTCATTGAAAGGAGATAAGCTTATTATGTATAATCACACCTGCCAATTCAGAAACAATTGCGTATTACGTACCAATTAATTAAAAGGGAAGGTGCTTTAATATCTTCATTATACTTTTCTTAGAGCAACCAATATATCATTACGTGTATTAAAATTAATTTCATTTCCTCTTACATCGTACACAACGCATGTCTTTAGCATATTTAATAAACCACCCATAACACTGTAACCGTTCCTCTACATCGCATACCTGTATAAGAGCATACATGCAAGTTACATGCGTTCATAAGAAACTTTTTTTCATCAGTACTATTCCATAAATTAACCTACGTACAATGTAATTTAACGTGCCAATCAAACGCATTACTACGTTTGACAACCGCTAATCTAGGCTAATATTATGCAATCTAAAAGTATTTCATTCCCGTGGTCGTAGATCATTTAGTTGTCTCCTATTTGTCTTAAAACCAGAATAGGAGAATAATTAGTATAATTAAGAATTAGTACTGCTAAGGCAGATGATTACAAAAACATGCAGCGGGCAGTCTTTCATACATCTTCATACCATGACAAAGTATAATTGTAATGATTGAAGAAGATGGATTGAAGGAGGCAATAACGTTGCCACGTTTTTCGTAAAATATATAACTTGCAATTGGCCTCTTATCGTCTGATATTTAAAATTATCTGATTGTGAACTCACTTCCTTCTCGAAAATAACGTTTCAACGCGTGTTCATGGAGCTAACTCCAAAAAATTTTATTTTAAAATGAAAAAAAATTAAGGTATAACTGGTAGGAATAGGTGATATGATAGGTTCATAGAAACAAAAGTATAGTAAAGAAAGAGTTGGTAACTGGTACGTAGGCTTCCGCGGTCGTCAACAACACTATACTCTTGGTTTCCGGGTTGGAACCGTGTCGTTGTCGTAGCTTTTGCCGACGTTTCGTCCACACTCTTATGGGACATCTTCAGGGCTGTTACTGCACATTGACTGTCAGCGTGCAGTAACAGAAGTAACTGAAGTCAGTGTGCAGTAACAGCCCTGAAGATGTTCCATAAGAGTGTAGACGAAACGTCGGCAAAAGCTACGACAACGACGCGGTTCCAACCCGGAAACCAAGAGTATAAAGAGTTGGTAACTTTGGCTTTTCAACTAACATATGTCACCTCGCCATGCAAAAAAACTATTTAATAATTTTTTATTTTTCTAAATTAAATTATTGTAAGCCATAACAGACGAAAAATAAAAAAAGTAATTAAATAGTTTAGCCGTTTCCTAAAACCACCAAGGCTTCAATAATTGTACTATCTAAATAAAAAGCCGAAAACTTCCAAGACTGCTAATCAAATAATGAATGAATATGTTACATGTACTTTACTTTCATTCATTATATATTTTTTAATGGATTAATTATAAAATCCATTACAAAAAGTCGAATACTACTGCTATTCCTTGAAGATCAAATAACTCCTCCAAATTTGTAGTTTCTACGTCACATACTACACGCATCTGTTTAAGATCGTAAACTAATAAAAGCGCTTATGATTAATACACGTCCATTTAACTTTTTTTATACTAACAACAATATTTTGGCAGTAATATAATCAGTCGCTGCCATCTCAGAAGCTATTTATTGATCCTCTCTTTCTTTTCGCCAGTAGTAATCTCTTTCATTGGTAAGTACGCATCGGGAATTGTTTCAAAATCTGTACGATAGCACGTAAACCAGACGCATACTAAGTGAAACAATATCTTTTTGAAACAAACAATAGATATGTACATACGTTCACATTGGCTCAAAATAAAATCCCACGCTGGGTTATATAGTACTTTTCCATCATTACTCTGTAGTCATTTGAGTTTGAGAACAAATGCTTAACGTCATATGTTGTCTAACTTCCTTAAAAGTTCTTCCAACGCATGCCTAAATTTTTGTTTCATAGAAATTATGATGTTTTTTATTGATGAAGAAATATTTTTTTATAATTTAGAAGTTTAGGTCACATAAATTACATTAAGGAGAGCACTAGCCTTATGGATCTTCTACACAT
Source organism: Dynastes maya (assembly GCA_029619315.2). NCBI lineage: Eukaryota > Metazoa > Arthropoda > Insecta > Coleoptera > Scarabaeidae > Dynastes > Dynastes maya. The sequence continues at coordinate 58,481,387 of JAROYE020000002.1, forward strand.
TATAGATTTTCTTAAATTTAATTGGTATGAGCTAATTTTGAATTGGTCTGACCACATAAACGTTCTATTTGAAAATCAGTTCCATGAGTATTGCAGTTGTCAATATTGTAATAATTTATTTTATTAATTTCTAACTGTAATATAATTTTGTTGTAATATAGTTTTTTTTAATTTCTTCCCGCATTTTGAAAAGGAAAAATGCGTTTAGAAACAAAATATAACCTAAAAATACCAACGGTAAGCAGTGCATAGTTCTTGGTGTAGTATTATCGTGTCATTGCAAAAAGTATGAAGGCAAAAAATGAATAATAGTAACAATTTCGTTTATTCCGCAGTGCCAGTATAGAATATGTTATATTAGTATAAAGAAGATAGATATAAAATGGTATGTAAAAAACAGCATTTTATATGACATGTAGAGTTAAGAAACTTAATAAGGAAAGGTAAACATAAGACAGATATGACCATATGACAAGTAAACTTATATGTATATGTTAAAATAAAAAGTTAGATTATATATACTCTGCATTAAATATTTTTTTAATGTAGCTTTAAACTGTTCGATGGATTTGTTTTAAATCTTGCGGTAAATGGGTGTATAACGGAATACATTACCATAAAATTTGCTCCAGCATCTTAGCCAGATGTGTCTTAGGTGATATACTTAGGTGATATATAGGCTATAATTTTTAATATGACTTAAATTGTGGAGAGGTTCTACATCTCCGGGAAATAAGACAAATTCTAATCAATCGCAATATTTTGCGGTGCATTTATTTTCCCTTCACGAGTTAAATTAACTACACACGTACACGTAAAGAAGGACACATGTTAATTTAACAAAAAATTCGGCATTTAATTACAAGATTTGGGTTAAATACAGTCAAACAAAAATTCCCCTTGAATTAACAAAGTTAATTTTTTTGCATTTGTTTGTTTACTACTTTGCAAATGTTGAATTGACAAATCACTCTATTCCGATCAAAACTAAATAATTTTATTAAAGTAAAAATGCGTCTTTGTTGAAATAAGGAAGGTGTTATGTAATGTTTACCTAGAGCAATTTGTTAAATTAACAACCCAGTTGGACAATTGAAAACACAATTTTATGTTAAATGAACAAAACAGGTTTCGTTATTCTAACTAACGAAATTTATGCGATTAATAGCATAAAATGGATAACATATCTTACTTATTCACTTGAAAAGACAATGTATTTTACATTGAACTATTGTCACTTTTACAAAAATACGTTGTCGATTATATCTTTTGTATATTGTAGTGGAATGTTCCAACGTGAAAAGCGTATGTTAATATGTTGCTAAATTCATTCTAATTAATATTATATCAAAATTCGCCGATATTAGGTTTTAATAGAGTTTAATGCGGAACTTGAATTAGTTTCGATTAATAATCGAGTTCCGACATTTTGATTATTTATATTTATCTTAAAAAAAAAACTGTTAATAATGAAAAAAAGACTTAGTTAATGATACACAGGGGAGAATCAAAATTTCAGCTTATTTTAGGTTATTTACATTTTGAAAACATTATTTGTAAAAATGATATGTACACACACAAAAAACATACTGTATTTGGAAATAATCGTCAAAATCCCTTACGTCACCTGCGACACTGAGTTCGATCTTCAAAACATTAAAATTAAATATCAAGTCGTTAGATTGGCAATGCTGGGGACGACAAGAAAAAACGGAAGTTAGCAACGAAAACAATTCTGACAGAAAACAAACATCTTTGGATTGATATTTAGAAATTGCAATATAAAAGTTAAAATATCGTCAACGTTATCAGTGCAAATGTATTGAAAAGCGTTTTAAGTGAACCATAAATCATCGCCAACGATTGTCAATAATATTAAATCAGTTGGAAAATTTTGAAGTAATTCGAAGAAATTTCATTGGAGAAGACGACGATCAAAGGGCTCCAAAATAAGAGGATTTTACCAAGAAGAGGAAAGAATAAACCATTAGGATTATACACACACACACATATCAAACACACGTCACTACAGAACTGTAAGTAATTTAAATAGATAAATTTCATTTTCTTTTTTGTAAATGAAAAGCTTAAAATAAACACAAAACTGATTATCTCCCCATTCAAATCTTTTAATTGTTATTTGTAACGTAACAATATATATATTGTTTTGTTTGGATTTTCTTTGGCTTTATTTATTATTGAAAATGAGACTGGTAATTATTATAAATACTTAGATTTATTTTTTTTTTGTTATGTTACGTTTCACAACATATTTCGGTCTCGTTTTCAAATTTAATTTTCATGAACTAGTTAATTACAGTTTATATTTTTAAACAGTATGGTTTAATAGACATTTGTTGATATTTACACCTAATGAGATATGTAGTTTTTTTTTTATAAAAAGAGCTAAGAAAACTCAAAGAAAACATAACAAATCCTGGAAGTTGAAGCTATCAACTAAAAAAAAAAGAAGTAGTTTATTATTGTTCAATAAAGCATACTTTAATTAATTCAAAGCTATTCGAGCTCAAATATGAAAGACATTTTAAAAACTTATCTAAACATTTATTTCATTTATCAAACAACTAATGTTCTTCTTTAATTCAATAAAATTATGTTAATAAAAATAAATTATTACTGTAATCACAAATTTATGTGAATTCAAACGAAAATATTGTTAGACCAATGCGTTTGAGCTTAACAAAATGGTTTTGATTAATTCAACATATTTCTTTCTCTTCGTGCACTAACACGTATTATACTTGACAAATAAACACTTAGAAATATAGATATGTATTACCAGCTATGACAAATACCTTTTACGAAGGTAGTCTGAAAAGTTTCCAGTCTAACACAGAAACAAGAACTTTTTTTGTCGAAAGCAGTTTTACTTATCAACATAGTGTAAGTCTATACACTTTTCCCAGCTATGCTCCCATCTCTTTAATCCGTCCAAATAGTAGTTGACATCCTCTTCTGTAAAACAGGCGTTTACTAATGTGATGGCTTCCTCATTCGGTGAAAATCCCTGTCCTCCGAGCGAAACTTTGAGTCCAGCAAACAGAAAAAGTCGTTTGCTGAATTGGTTGGGTCTTCATGTGGAGGCTGGCAATTTTTCAGACTATCCTCCTAATAATTTATTTTAGCTTTTATTATTTTAGGGACAGCCGGATTGCTTAATAAGATATATTTTGAAATTATCACGTAATTGGTTTTGTGCAGCTGCGTAACAATATACATAGGTATGTTATATTATAGAAATTATTACGCAAAGAATGGATCAGATTTTCTTTATTAGAAATACAAAAATTGCTAATAAAATAGAATAATCCATGCAATAAAAGTGACTAGGAAAGTTTTAATAGATGTATGTACATGTAATTTCTTATATATACTGCAAGTAGCAAGTATCAAATATTAAAATGTAACGTTAACGCAATTGTAATAAGGTGAGTAAACTTGTAAAAATGTGATTAGAAGTAGCTCTTGCTTTTAGATCTTAGATAAGTGTAAAAGCAAATTTAAACGAAGAAAAATACATTAAATGGAAAGATTGAATGTCTAAATTAACCCATATCAAGAGTTTTAGAGGATAATAAAGTAGTCTCCATCTAACTTAATGTAATGACATTATACCAGACAATTAACCAGCATCAACAACTAACCTAAATACTGAAATATATTAGTATTTAAATTTCTATATCATCATTCTATAAAATTATGGAAACATGTTTGTTTGATGTGAATACGAATGTGCATAGAGGAGGTTCTATTAGGAAAAAGAAACCCATTTGATTTCCGTTTAATTTATATTAAGCGCGTAATGCCGGATTTGGCAGTTCACATCTCTGTTATACGATGAAATTAAGAAGTAATAAAACTGTTATTTATTCTACTGATACGCTAAGAATTTGTATATTTGCTCTACTAAACAACAATTAAAAGAATGCCGATATCAAACCCACTTTATTAAATTGAAGTTAGTAGAAGCAATAAGTGTTTATTTTGAAGCTAATCGAAACGACCACATTCATGTCTCTGTCTCGCAATTTCGTGATAATGAGATTGAAGTAATTCGTCGTAATTGAAAGCGTGTAGAGGATATTACCGAAATTCAAACCGTCTGGTCCGCTGTTGTTGTTTTGCCCTACATTGACAAAAGTATGACCTTTTTCGGAGTTCATACTTTTATCGTTTCCGAAAATAAAAAGGCCATTGTGTTCGGTCTCATAATTCATTCTTTTGGCCGGTTGGAGCTCTTTGTTTCATTTTTTGTTCCTTTGTTTTTCTTATACTACTTGATAAATCAACTAAAATGTGTTACGAGTTTCGGGTCAAAGTTAAAACTTGATAACGAATCCTTAATACCCACATATTACATCCAAAAGACGTTGGTACATGCACATAAGTATTTATTTAGGATGATACGGTAATAAAAATGTTTGCCATTAGCAATAATTCGTTCATTAAACAAATTGTTAGTCGCGTTGTGCTAGTTTGATTTAACGTTATGTCTAACATACAAGGAACATTATCACAGAATTAGAAGAGGTATCATGTTACAGTATTTACAGTCTCTAACACAGTACGTGTGTTGAAACAAAGTTTCTATAACAACACAACACAATTTGTCAAATAAAGGACCAACATTGGTTTTTATAGATGTTAGCTTGTACTACGTTAAAATGGAAGCTGCCCAAAGATTTTAAGAAATGGAGAAAAGCGAACTCGATGGTATTTTTAAATATCTGCAGAAGAATGGTTTAATGCCACAATAAATTCATAAAGGTACGGTTAGTGTACTTGGGGATGATGCTCCTTCATTTCAGGTAGTAAAGAATTGGAGGTTCGATGTGAGAGAACAACTTGCGAATATGCAAAAAGGTGCTAGTCGGCCGCAAAATATTAGCCGTGTCTGTGCCTTGATTAAACAAGATCGTCAGTGGATTTCACAGACATTTCAAACGGTACAATTGGAACAATAACACTATGCTCGAATTGGAGACTTTTTTGCAGCAAGCTGGGCACCCGGGGAGGGGGGGGGGCGAGGAGTGAACCTAACTCGAATATGCAGAATCCAAGGGTGCTAGCCGTTTTTAAAAGCTAGCTCCCGTTTTCGAGCAATTTCAATTTAAAAAAATTTTAGGCCCAAAGACCCCAAAAAAACGTAATTTTTATCATGTTTTGACCATTTATTGAATTTAAATCGATGGAAATCAATCGAATAGACATCGTATTGTCGAATATACATCGAATAGAAACTATTTAAAAAAAATTGAATCGACTCAGTCGATTTTTCATGATCTTTTTGCAAAAAAAAACATTTTTCTTGATTTATTTTTCATTTTTCATTCTTCTGTATCGTCGTCTTCTTCTTGTAAATTCCAACAAATGTCACCCAAAAGAGCATGTAACTTTCTGCCGCTGTACTAATGTTCGAGCCTCGCCGTCATTTGATGAAAACGCTCGCCATGCTCATTGGATTCGTTTGGTGATTGTTCGGCGAATTTTTCTACATGGGAATGAAAAAAATTATTTTTTAATGACATTCGAACATTTAAACGGTGAAAAGCAGTGAGCATGTCTTCAATTAATATGCGGCAATTTTCGGATCGATGAATTCCGAGAACATTGTCAATAACCGCTTTCTCACAATCGCATGCCATAAGCTCCATTTCAATGAGTGCATTTTCAAATCGTTTGTCCCTTATCAAACGACGAATGTCCGATCTATTAAATATTCTTGTAAAATAAATATAATAAAAAATGAAATTTCAATAGATCCACATTCAGATTCAGATATCTACCTTCCTTTATTATCATCCCACTTAACCGTGGGAAAATACGACGCAATTCGTCGAATGCATTTCCTTCTGGGTTCAATGCTTTTATGAAATTTTTACCAATTCCTAGTTTGATAAGGAGCGGTGGTAACAAAACCTTTTCGATCGGCACAAGTGGAATTTCAATAATGCTGCTGCCAAAATGTTCGTTTGTTTCAAATCCTTTGCTAAAAGAATGGATTGTCGCTCCGATAGTTTCAGGCTTCTTATCATATCATTCAAAAGAGATTGCGTGATTTCAATGTGATTGCATGGCGCAGTGACATTTGATGATGCATACATTGATACGTATGCTTATTCGGTTTTCATGGTTTCTAATGCTGATGGCCCAAATTGTTCTGTTGAAATTGGTTTTGTTGAAACAGGAATGCGGCAGCGGCAATTGAGTATATGTTGTTGGAATGTATTTCAAAGAACCACTTTTTCTTCTGTTCATACTGTCAGTATAATTCACGCACGCATAACATTCAGCTGGGTCATGTTCTCTTGGATCCATCCAAATCATCGTAACACCAAATGGCATAGCGGCTCCGGTTTTGTCCATTTATTCAAATTCAAAACGCATAATGTTCGACAAACGAGTTCACCCTTAAAGTACGGAATACCATAAGAAGAAACGGTATAATCTCCTCTTGCTCATTAATGTCAAACATTCTACAGAGGAACAACTAACATGCAATAAAAGGATCAATATTTATCTTCAATCTGTGACAGACGCATTATAAAGTTATGTTTTAAAAAAGAAATAATATCACAAAGTCCTTGAAAATTTGTGTCATATTAAAAGATAAAAACGTGGAACCTTTAAAGTGCGTAATACCATAAGAAGAAATGGTATAATCTGCTCTTGTTCGACAAACGAGTGCAACGTCAGAGGCGTATCGCGCAAAAGTAGGTACGTGAGATACAGTATTATTAAAAAATAATATATTCTTACCTTTTATTGACGTCTTGATGTCCACTACGACAAAATACTACTGCTCCGATAAACCGCGTAAAACTGCAACATAAGCAACGCTTCCACTGACTTCGCATCGACCTAAATCCGCTCTCGGCGCTTCTGCCGTAGCACGCGTTTGTTGAACCTTACACATCAGTAAAAACATTTTGTGAAAAATATTATTGATACAAATCAGCGGTTTCAGCACTTATTTTACGCCTAGTGGTCTTAATTACAAATTTTCCACGCACGTAACAAAAGGTACTCAATTTAGAACATTTGATATTCCAAATTAATTGATTTTACAAGCCAATACAATGAACAATCTCAAACTTTTCACTATTCACTTGGGTTAAAGTTATTTGTTTTTGATATTTAGATGTTAACACTTCGACTTCTGAAAACAAACTGGGCTTTCAGTGGTTAACAGCGCCACTTATATCCCCATTTGACCAAGTGGCAGTAGCGGGGATGAAAGTCTCTAGAAGGTTCTCGAATGTTCCATGAACGGTCCGTGGAAGGTTCTCGAAGGTTCCAGAAAGCTCTTCGGCCATTGATCAAATTTTCCAGAAAATTCCAGAATGTTCCAGAAGGTTCTTTGCCCAGCCTGTTGCAGTTTGCAACTAGCACAGTGTAGTTACTGACTATTTGGGACTTCAGAAGGTGTCTGCAAGATCGATACCCCGAATTTTGACAACCGAGCAAACAAACGAGAGTTACCACTTCGGAAGCAAATTTGTCATTGTTTAACAGTGATCCAAAAAATTTTCAGGGTCAGTTTACTGCAGTTAACTAAACGTGGGTTCACCACTTCGATCCCGAGTCTAAACAACGAAACAACATATGGCGACATCAAGTATCTCCACCATCTTACAAATTCACGGTCAATATTACATCACACTAATTAATCAACGACTTCGTTATTGTATTAAAGAGAAAAAAAGAGGAATGTTATCGCGTGGTATTATTTTTCACCAGGATAATGCTTCAATGCATAGAAACCTCGTTTCCTTAAACGCAATTTCCAATGCAGGTTTCGAGCATCCACCATATTCATCCGACCTAGCTGCTAGTGATTTTTATTTATTTCCAAAACTAAAACATAGTCTTTGGGGAACTAAATTTAACAGCGACGATGACGTTATGACAGCAGTTCAAATTTATCTCTAATCAAAACCGTAAATTTTTCGAAAAAGCTGTAAATATAATGAACCAACTAGAGGTCGATATAGCTATTAATTCCGACATTTTTAGTGATTAGAGTATCTTTAATTAGATACTCTCATCCATACTTGTGTTCACTAAGGTGTAAATATGTTAAAACATAGGTGGAATAAGTGTGCACAGTAGAGCCTTCGTAGATGTACCGTTACTCGCTCCAAAAATCTAATTAAATACGATACCATTTCAATATGCATGTAGAACTTTTAGTTTATTTATAGAATATGCCCAATCATAAAATATCCATTAAGATATTTATGGGTGATAGTAAGCAATAAGTTTTCAAGAGCAATTCTTTTCCAGGAGTAATAGTCGTAAAATTATGTTCGAATCTCAAGATAAAGTTAGTCATTTGAGGATATATTTAGACTAGTGGAAGTAAAAATCGCACTAAAAACTTAACCTATAGTAGCTAGGACTGTAGACGTAGCATTGCTCACATTAGAAAATTTATCATATTCAAAACTCCTCGCTACTCTGGTTTATTCCTGTATTCTCATACCGATTCATATAGTATTTTGCAAGTGAAGTAATATATTTTTCAAGCTTTGGCCATAATGTCATTTCAACAACTAATCAGGCCTATCTAATTATATGAATCAGCGTCGTGTAACAAAACTATACAAAATTTGGTAACACTATGACCTTTTTCCAGACAAAACAAAAAAAATTGGGAATAAAGTATTCATTTTGGAAGTTACTTCGGAAGATCTAAAAGCTGGAAGTCAGTCAGCGTATTATTAAGTATGTTTGTTTATTTAGGGTTACTTAATATAGTACAGATTTTAGAGATGTCAATGACTTCAAAATATATCAGAACTAAAGTAGAATTGTTTACATTTGTGTGCACATATTTACATCGAACACCCTTAGAGAGGGGATAAAACGTGATTGAATATTGTCGATTCTAATCGTAACACGTCGTAATCGTAATTTCAATACATGCTGGTGTCTAACATTTCATTGCTTACGCGTATGTTTTCATTTCTAATCTCTAATAAGCAATCGTACAATATTATTATATCGTGCATTAGTAGTGTAGTCTCATGCATCTGAGCGCATTAAGATGCTGAAAATATTCTGCGTATGTAAAAAATGCTACAATCTACTGCAATATAATTCCTTCACAGAGAAAAATTTTGAGGCAACAACCTTTGTGTTTTTAAAATAAGAACAATTTATACTAAGAATTACAACACGTTTATTTAATCCAACAAAATATACAGCTGCCCTAACAAAAATTATGGTTGGATTTAAGATAAAGTGTTGCTGTCACGTATTTTGTTATATACATTATTATTTTAGGTATATATTTTTCTCAGTGTTATTTATCACCAAAAACACCAAACTGAGGCTGAAAACTGCACTGAGCAACAGTGAAATTGCTTCTTAGGTGAAGATACCCAATTCTGAATTATTTTAACGTACCGAACACTAATATCACTTAGAAAAAAGTTGGTGGCAAAGATATTCACGTTTTGTCCGCTGTAGAGGTGCTATCACATAATAAAATGCAATTTAATAAGATAAATACTTGGTGTCTTTTAAACCTGAAGAAGCGAATGTACAGCACCCACCATTGGTATAACCGCACAAAATCATCATTTCTCCTTTACATATCATACTCGGCCTCATCAAAAATTTTGTAAAAGTCATGGATAAAAATGGACCAGCGTTCAAGTACCTGTATGAAAAATTCCCTCGGCTCAGTGAAGTCAAAATTAAGAAGAGCGTCTTTGTGGGGCCTCAGATTAGGCAACTCTTCAGAGATCCCAACGTTGAGGAACTTCTTCAAAGTAAAGAAATACAGGTTTGGAATGCGTTCAAGCGGTAGAAAACTTTCTTGGGTTGGAAACCAGAAGGAACTAATCGAGGGCATGTTGGCTTTGTGAATTAATTCGGCTGCAATACATCCTTAAAGGTCCACTTCACTCCCACTAGAATTTCTTCCCAAATAACTGCGGGCAAGTCAGTGATGAACACGGCGAACGTTTTCATCAGGACATTGCCGAGATGGAGAAACGATACCAGGGTAAATAGTCCACGTCAATGTTGGCCTATTACTACTAAATGCTCATCAGAGATACGCCCCTCGTCAATTACAAACAACAGGCTCAATGAAAACAAAAATCCTAAGCAGATTAAGGTATTCTTAACAGGTATTAGAATATTTACAAATATACATTTTTTCTCAAAAATGCGTATTCGGAATATCTTTCACCAGAACTGAGAAAAGTTGACATAAGCAATGTTTTCAACAAGATGGTGCAACGTGTCACACATCTGATCACATCTGGTTTTATTGCAACAGCAGCTTCCTCGGCGCATTATTTTGAAGAATGCTAACGTCAACTGGCCACCAATATCATGCGATATCACGTCGTTAGACTTTTTCCTATGGGGTAATGCGAAATCTTTGGTTTACAAAAATAACTCAGAAACAATTCGCGACCTCAAACGGAATATTCAACGTACCATTAGAAATACACTACGCGATATGTGTGAAAGAGTAATCGCAAATTGGGCTTCAAGAATGAATTCGACCAGGCGCAATCGAGGAGAGCATTTAAACGATATTATTTTTAAAACATAATGACATCCATTGGTCTTCAAAATAAAATAATGATTAAAGGATTATCACTTGTAGTTATTATTGTGTCTCATTTAAAAGTTCTGACGGGCTAATTGGAAACTCCGATGCTAACGACATATACAATTTCGTCTCTCAATTTCAGCAAAGAGCCTACCAGAAACAGCAAGGACCAGCAATAAAGCAATTCATCTCCTCTATCAATGGTTTTGTTCAAACAAATTAAAACTAAATGAGGATAAAACTTATCTTGTACTGTTCCATACTCGTCAGCGTGTTCAAAACGTCCACTACAACACACATAGAGCATAGATCAGCTAAATAGTACAACGTTTTTAGAAGTAACCATACAGGGCAATATGCTGTGGGAAGACCATTGTATTAGCAACATCTTTCATGCTAAAGCGCTTCTCTTTAGAAGTCTTCAATATGCAAGTGCTGATACATTATTATTCGTATATCATGCGGAAATACAATCAAATTTGGCATACGGAATCTTACTTTGCTGTTCATCTCCTTCGGCGAAAATCGTCTACCTAGCACAGAAACGAATTGTTAGAATTCTAGGAAACCTAAATTCAACCGATTCCTATAAACCGATATTGGTGCCATTAAAAATCTTAACGGTTACGTCTTTATACATTTTAAAAGCAACTCGCTACATACACAAAGACATAAATAATCTTTCAACTATTAGCAGTATTCATCAACAACTCGCCATGCTTGTGACTTGTGTATATCCAGATGCGATTTGTATCTGACTGATGGAAGCCTACAGTACTTGGGCAAAAAATTGTACAACAAGCTACCTGATTACCTAAAAAGCACAGCATCATTCAAGCCGAATGCAAAAAAAAACTTTCTAATTAAAAAATGCTACTACAAATACTTTTTCCTTTTTCCCTTTCTAAATGTACTTGTTTTAGTGTAATGGTGTTGGTGAACTTTACTTTAGCTCTTATTTTTATTATTACTTTATGTACTTTCCTTTGATCAATAGACACCAATTCATTCGGACAGTTGAAGTAGGTGTCCACAACCTTTTCCAGACTTACTTAACCACGTAACTCATAAAATTATCAGCATTAGATTCGTTTTCTCGATAGTATGCATAGAAGATTGTATCTTTCAGTAAAGGAAAAAAGTCACGGAGCACAAAGTGAGTTACAACTGTAGATATACATACGCATATAAATTCCTCGTTCTCTATAGATTAAACAATGCCAAAACATTAAAGTTAGAACAGGAGTAACTACGGCTGCTTAATAACAGGTGCGCAAAGCCCAGAGAACTAATGCCGCCTGTTCTATGTTCTTCTTGACGTCATTGACATTTTTAGAACCGTACATCAAAAGACCTTTCGAAACCATTAGAATGATAACTACGATGGTCGTACATTTTTTTCGCTTTACGAAGCTTTTACTTATGATTGTTTATAATTTATGGTTGCATTACTCGCAACGCGCATTTGCAAATCCCTATCGCCTAGATAAGTATCGATATATGCAATTGAATTCAATGTTCCATTATAATTCATCCAACTTTAGTTCGCTCGTAAAAACATTCATAATTTTGCGTTGTGAACAACTTATAGGGTGGCTTTCAAAGCATTTGTAACAATTTACTGATATCCCGCAATTAATATTATGTATTTAATGAATTTATAAATACATTTTTAACTGTGCCTTTCTTTTCATTTGAATCCATCTAATTGTATTCAGCTTTGAATTTTAACGTTAGAATTAATAGAGTATAAGCAGCATGATGAATAGATACCAATAGTTAATACTTTGGTCATCTCGATATATATTTGTATCACCAAAGGGTTAGCATTTTTCTGGGAGCGTTTAAATTTGCTCCCAAAGCAATGTGTAGGAGCATTGAATGTTTGAAATTTTGTTTTTTGGTTTGTTTGTGTGATGGAGCCAATTGTATATATCTTTCCTTCAATTTGCCGCAAAAATGTATACATCTCAGCCATTATCAACAACAGCTTTTTATATATCTTGAAAAATGTTAACTGTTACACATTTTTGTAGTAGAAAGATAATTCTACACCAAATTGAAAAATTATACGTAGAGTGTTCATTCAGAAAACAACTTGCGTCAAAATGTGAATCGGACTTGACAAGTCTGGAGTTCGTTCTTTGGAACCATCTAAAATCAGCAGTTTATAAGCGTCCGCCAATAGATTTAAATGATTTGCGTCAACAAATTATCAACGAGTTTAGAAGCATTCCACAAGGAACTTTTCAAAAAATAAAGCAAGAATTTGAAAATCGGCTTTACTACGGAGTTTCGTAATGTAGATCAAATTTTTAATGTTTCCGTTTCTAAAAAAATTCTTTTCAAAACAAAATACACTGACGTTTTCTCCGGAGAATAAGCTTTCATTTAAAGTGCCACACGATGGGTCTTTCCATTTAAAACGTTCATGAGGCGCATATCCCCCTTAACAATAAAAGTAGAGAAAAAATGTTTTTGGAAATTTTCACACATATACATGTAAATTTTTTTAATAGAGTAAGCGCCCCATTTGTGGATTCTGTATGAATAACTAATTTTAAGGATGTCCATCCTTGATACATAATGTCAAAACATATTTTCAAGTACCAAATTCAAGTTACTGTTGATGATTTATTTGAACAGTTAGTACCTTCGCAGGTACTTGTTATTATCTATGCTATTTTCAGTAGTTGTCTAGTAAAATCTCCTCAGGGTGCATGTAATGGTGACCTTCGTTATTGTTGTCCAAAGCAACGAGAAATGTATAATAAGAAATGTGAAACAAACTTCAACAAGCTCCTTTTTTAAACATTACCTATTTTTATATTTCACATTTTCCTTTGCTATGGATAACAGCTATGCGCCATAAAAAACGCAAAAAATGTTTGTCTTCTAGAAACGTTTCAAAGTGTTTTAGAGAAAGATCCTGATTTTGGCACATTCAAACAAAGGTGCGTCAACAGAACCGTTAAGTTGTTCCAAAGATTATTTTAATTACGCAAATATAACGTCACTAGATGTAGAACGTTCGTTTTCTGCCTATAAACGCTCCTTTTCCTCACGCCGCACTCGGTTTGCCGAAACAACTGTGGAAACATATCTAATGTTTCAGATATTTAACGGACATTATTCACTTTGTGATTTCACGGAAGACTCTTAAGACGGTAAGTGTTTGAGCACGTATTATGTTTTATTTCTGAACATTTATTTTGTGTAAACTTTTATGCGCCCGCTACTGGCTGTTGGCGCAAATTGAGCAACTCTAATTATTAAACTACATAAAAATAATCCCTATTTAATTATATCATTAAAGAAATAATTTAATTATACTGTAACCTATAAAAAACACTTTCATTAGCTCATTCACTTGCTCCTAAATTTAATTAATAACTTTAGGTTTTTTTTCCATTATTTTAATTTTTCTTTTATTGGATATCCTTGTAGCTAGTCGCTACAAGCTAGTATTTGGAAGAAACATTTTTCTGTCAGGGATTTTCTTGATTTTCTAACCCTATTAATCCAAATAAAATTTCAAGAAAATATTTTTTTTATATTATACATTTTTATAATCTTGAAATAAAACTATTTCCTTGAATAGAGACTGATTTTTGCAAGTAAATCTATCTGCTTTATGCAAGAAACCAGTTCTCTGCGTGTACATGAACATTTTTTTTTAATAAACTCATTTTGTAATACATTTGTCTGTACTTCTCTATTCTATTAATTTTCTTGCTTCACCTTTTTTATTCATTATAAAACGAATATACTACTGAATAAATAAAAGGAACATCGGTACATGTACAACTATTTGTATAACTCGTTGCGGTGGTATTGTTAAAGTACGATTTATCAGCGGAGGCCGGCTGAAAAAAAAAACGCATTAACGTCGAAATAATCGAAACCATTAAAAGGGAACCGAACAACAACAACGGGTTTTCTATGATTAGGGAAATTGAATTGTCGGCAAATCGGAATTTGGTGAATCCCTTGAAACCGCTACAAACGCGGCTATTTCAAACAGAGATGGATGCACGCCGCTATGCAAAGCCCAGGACTCGATTATAGAGGGATTCGCTGTTTCATTGTGTGCTGACGGTATCCAATTGGAATTGTCCGCGTTCTTTTTTTTTGTATCCGTTTCAACAGGGTATACGTACGTACATATGTACACACATGCATACATACACATGTACCTATACGAAAACCACGAAATGAAAAGCATTTCTATTTACGTTAACTCTGATGACAAAAGCGGAAAAGGGGAATGAAGTTCAATAAACAGAAAAATTAAATCTATACTTTTTTAAGCTTCTGTATAGGTTGTACTTATGCGAACTTTCTAGTTCATTGTTAAAAAGATCTTTAAGATTAACTAACATTTTTCTAATCCAAAAATCTTCTTTCACAGCCAATTTAAAAATAATAATAATAATAATAATAATAATACTTTATTGATTAAAAGTATCCGAAAGGATAGTAAAATCAATGGTCGAATACAAAAATTCTAACAAACAAAAAAAAACAAGAAAAGATCAACCAATCAAACAAAAGTAAAGGAAACAAAAACAAAATAAAGAATAATGCTAAATTAAACTAAACATGAGGATAAATACGAAACGTACCGATGGGGTGGCTTATCCCTATAGATTAGTTGCTAGGGTTGAGAAACTCTTCTACACTGTAGTAGCTTTGCTCTATTAAATACCTCTTAGTAGACTGCTTAAATCTGGCGCTAACTCTTATTTCGCGAGGTAGTTTATTGTATAGTTTTTTCCCAGTGCTTGTTAATCCTTTATCAGTGATATGCAGCGTACACCTAGAAATATGGAGATCACTTCTTCGCCGGGTTTCATAGGGATGTATGTCTTTTATAACGGTATACTCCTCCTTGTGATTATGGTGGTAACACACGGCTTCAAGGATATACAAAGACGGAAGGGTTAGAACACGCAACGTTTGAAAGAGAGGTTTACATGATTCTGTAGGTTTTAGCCCGCCCAATATTCTAACAAGTTGCTTCTGTGCCACAAAGACTTTGGCAACAGTAGATGAAGATCCCCAGAGGAGTATGCCATATCCCAACCGCGACTGTATTTCAGTATAATATACAGACAGCAATGTATGTAATGATACCTGATCCTTCAGGCTGCGAACAGAAACGTTTTGGTATTTAACATTGTCACTAGGTGGTCACAGTGAACATTCCAGAGCAAGTTATCCTGAACATGTACTCCGAGAAATTTTGTTATCTCTGTTTGGGAGATGGGTTTATCGTGAATAGTTACTGAAGCATGTATATTTTGTGTTCGCTGGCGCGTGTGAAAAAGCAAAGAGCTTGTCTTCTCCTCGTTAAGGCTTAGCTTATTGGCACAAAACCAATCATATAGCCTATTTATGGCACTATTTGCCAATGCCTCGGTCTCAGATAGAGTTGAGCCAGTTGCGAGTACGGTGGTGTCATCCGCATACATGAAAATTAATAAATCAGAGCAGAAGTTATATATGTCATTTGTATATAGGTTGAATAGAACTGGACCCAATACAGTTCCCTGAAAATCGCCATGAGGCACAGGCAGCCAACCGGATCTAACGCTTCTAAGAGATGCCTCCTGTTTATACTGTATCCGAACGTATTGCATGCGGCCGCTAAGGTATGAGCATATCCACTCTAAAGCATTTCCTCTGATACCATAACTATTTAACTTATTCAGCAATATGGAATGTTGTAAACAGTCGAAGGCCTTGCTAAAATCACAAAAGATTGCCAACGGAGAATTTCTTTTATCAATTTGTTCTAGTATGATATCGTAGAATGACAATAGGGCGGTGGTAGTGGACTTGTTCTTCCGAAATCCATGGTGATTCGTATGTAAAATGCTATACTTATCAATAAATGATGTTAATCGTGTCAGCATACAATACTCAAATATCTTTGCTACATTTGATATTAGCGAGATTGGTCTGCAGTTGCGTATATCAGCTCTATTGCCCTTTTTAAAGACCGGGACAACTTCTGACACTTTGAAACATGCTGGAAATACACCATAGGTGAAAGATAGATTTACTAAATAAGTTAATGGTTCCAAAATAAATGTTCCAAATTCTTTCAAAATTCTAGCCGATATTCCACCCGGACCCGAGGTAATAACAAGTCTACAATGATACTATCACCCCTTACAGTAGTAGTACGAGGCAAATTTGCCGGGGTAATATCAGAAAGAATGCAAAATGCCCTGAATACAGTAGATAACTAGTGTAAACAGGAAAGCCTTACAGTTAATGACTAAAAGACACAAATCATCGTATTCACAAAGAAACGCATAATTCGAGGCTTAAAGCCAATTGTGCTAGGACGAGTGGAGATTCCATTGGTTAAAGAAACGAAATACCGTGGTGTATGGTTCGATCAAAAACTCACATGGAATCGTCACATCAATAAAACTATCAACAAATCTACTATTGCCTTAGGCAGACGTAGAAGGTTGTGTGGACTAAGACCAAAAATGATGCTCTGGTTATGCGTGAGAGTCATCAGCCCAATGATAACATATGGCTCGGTGGTATGGTGGACAAAGACATTGTAAGTGAGAACCACGTCGGCAGCTGCTCTGGAGGCCATCCTTAACTTAGAACCACAACTACATGTACATATTCAAGGAGGGGACAGGCTAACAAGTTACAGGCTAATGAATGGTCAACCTCCCATAATTAGATCGCATGGTGTAGATCATCAGGAACTGTTAAAAGAACTTAAGGCGGGGCCGATAACAAGCGACCACAGTGGCGCCATTAGTTCCAAATACAGCTTCGACAAGAATTATAAAACGGTAATACCAGATAGAGAAGAGTGGAAAAAAAGCCCGCCTATCAAAGTCGAATCTATCTGGTACACAGACGGCTCCAAGACGGAAACTGGAGTCGGAGCCGGAATTTTCAGGACTAGATCAATAATTACGAAGTTGGTAAGCCTAATTCAAAGCGCCACAGTATTTCAAACCGAAATAGCAGCAGTGCTGGGGTATATCGAAGAACTAGACAAGCAAGAAAGTAACTATCGATCTATTGCTATCTATTCAGACGCAGTCAAGCAGTGATAAAATCACTGGACTCCACACAGGTAAAGTCGAAACTAGTGTGGGAATGTATGAATGCCCTCAGTAGGCTGGGTGGACGATCTAAGGTGACCTTGGTCTGGGTACCAGGACACGAAGCTCATCGAAGGAATGTGAAGGCAGACGAATTAGCCCGAAAAGGCACGTCAAATGCTGACAGAAATCCAAAACATTCGGTAGGCATAGCATATACTAAACAATGGAAAAATGAGAAATCTCATGACTGGTGGAAGAGTATCCTAGGTCAGAGACAGACTAAGCAATTTCTGATTGGACACAGGCCTAAATTTACAGCAGACCTATTAAGTAGGAACAAAAAGTCTGTCAGAACAATAGCAGGCCTGCTAACAGGACACTGTATGCTCAGGAAACATGTGAGCAACTTAAACCTGACAAAGGAAGCAGCGTGTAGATTCTGCCAGGTGGAAGAAGAGAGAGCCGTCCACGTGCTGTGCGAATGTACGGCACTAGCAGGAATACGGCTCTTAGAAGTGGGATCGGGATATCCAAAAGCCGAAACCTACGCAGAGGAATCACTCACAAGGCTGCTAGGTCTGGTGAAAGAGGCAAAGCTAGCGTAATTGATCTAATGATAGAGGAACCACAATAGATCTGAAAAGGTCGCAGTGAAATAGGTCAAGAACCACCTCGATATTAAATCTAATGTAATCATCCCGAATGTCTCTATGAAGTGCATCATTTGAGGTTATATAATATCAAGATCTATCGTATAATTTGTAGACCCACAAATAGCTGTTGGACATCAATATTTTTAGTTTAAGATAAGATCTGAAACAGATACACTTTTTAAGGTTATTACATCTAAATCAACATTAGCTCAATGTCCCATCCCACTTCCAGATCAATAAAACTAGTAGGGAACCAGAATCGGACAGAAATTTCGTATGCTAGCTTTAAATCTAGGTGTTTACAACGCTATTTTATTAATGTAATTTACCCTATATCTATCGTCATGACATGAATTTGAATTTATTAATTAACCTACATTAATTATTATGAAAAAGGGCTGAATATGTATGCATCACCTATTTTTCCAGAAATGACCAAATTTATTAAACCTGACAAAACCTGTCTCTTTTCAACAAACTATTAAAGGAAAAATGTTTAGATGATATCTGTATTAATTTTCTCATCGAACCCATCTTTACTACAACTACTAATATATTTGCACTTAATATACGTTAAATTACCTTAAAAAAGTAATTGTATAGAATCATAGAGGAAATAAGCATGTCGCATACTAATACGTACTTTACACTACTATACTATTGACAATACTTAAATTACTATCAATAATGTTGATCATATAGGGTGAGTCGGGAGGAACGGACCAAACTCAAGGAGTGTATTGTACACGTAAAACAATTCATGTGTTCTTATCCGATTTACATTTGTTTTCAAGTTATGTGATGAAGACAATACTTTTGACTAAACTTAACACCTTCAATTTTACCATTTTTGATGTAGAGAACCAAAGAGGTTTTTGCTATTTGTGGCACGAAGGTATTGCAAAGTAAGGAGCAAATGAAATTGTTAGTATGTATCGTTTTACAATATCTCAAAGAAACAAGAATATAATACTCTACTCCGATGATTACATTAGACAGAACAAAAACGACATGTATCCGTTCTGTGTCCAATAATTTCAGGATATTCATTCTATTTCGCATAAGTTCCTTATCTTCAGTCACGCCCAAAGTGGGGACGATAGTGTGCACGCCCTTTTTGGAAAGGAAAAGAAACGAGCTTTGAGAAGCGGTTCGATTTATATATTTGCCCAGTAGGCTATGATAATTCGTGATGCCAAAAATACGTATCGACCATATCTTTGATTTGAAACTACTCTCCAAACATTGACATTAATTTTATAAAAACACGTTGAAAATGAGCCGCGTAAATTAACATCTCATGTTCAGCAGGATTAAAGAAAAATTAATGGTAAGAAATCGCATCTTCAAAAGTCTGTTGAAAAGCTTCAGCTTATTCGGGCGTACATTAAACTAGTTATTGCAATATCTATAAAGAAGAAACAACAGTTTAAGGCAATTTTACGAAAACTTACAAGCGTCTAATGACAATTCGGAGCTGGAGAAGATGGGTAAAGGTGCAGGATGATATGAATTTAATTTTTCAATATTTTTCAATTCAAATCTCCGTTCACAAATGTTCAAATTTATTTGAATTGTTTCCCTAACCTTTATTATCTATGTAAAATCAAATTACTTCAAGTATGAAAAATATTTTTCGAAATTCTTCAGCCTTCACGCTATCAAGACTTTGATTTTCGTTTAGAGGCAGAAATTCCGGAGCAATTACGAAATTAACAACGTCAAATTTTACAATTTCATTTCGATAAAGGCGCAAATGCTGCGCAGACACATGAGGAAATTTGTGCTGTGCATAGGCAAGATACGTTATCAAAAACAATAGCCAAAAGATGGTTCAGTCACTTTCGTTCTCAAACTTTCGATGACTAAAGTGCTTTTCGCAGTGGGCGACCAATCATAGAAAAATTGGATGATATTCTGGCAAAAGTCGAACAGAACCGGCATGTGAACAGTCATGATATCACCAGCGACCTAAACATCCATTACCAAACAGTGTTAAACTATTTGAAGAAAGCTGGGTAAAAAAGAAACTCGATGTTTGGGTGCCACATGATCTGACTCAAGAAAATTTACTCGATGGAATTTCCATCTACGAATCTTTATTAAAACGTAATGAAATAGAGTCATTTCTGAAACGGTTGATTACGTGTGGAAAATGGATAGCTTACAATAACAATATGCGAAAAAGGTCGTGATGGAAGCGTGGAGGAACTCCATAGTCTGCGGCAAAGCCTATACTAACGCCCAGAAAGGTTATGGTGTGTATTTAGTAGGATTGGAAGGGCGTCATACATCGCGAACTGCTGCCGTCAAACAGAACGATAGAATCGGATCTGTACTATCGGCAATTAGTGTGACTGCAATTCAAAAGAAACGACCGGAACTGGTCAACAGAAAGGCTGTCGTATACCACGCTGACAACGTCAGATTGCATACATCTTTAACGACCCGTCAGAAGGTGAAAGAACTTGGCTGGGAGGTTTTAATGCATCCACCGTATATTCCGGAGCGGGCACCGTCAGTCATTTGTTTTGGTCACTGCAGAGCTCTCCGAATGGTGTTAAGTTAGTGTCACAAGAGGACTGTGAATATCATGTGTCACATTTTTTTAACCAGAAACCACAGAAGTGCTATAGCGACGGAATTATAGTGTTGTTGCAAAAATAGCAGAAGGTCATCGAACAAAATGGAGCATATATGATCTTATAATATTATTTTCAAATAAATGTATTCTCAATGTTGACCTCCAAAGCTTAATACTTTTTAGGCACATTGTTTCTAAGCATTCTTCGATGTGTTTCGAAAATGTTGTTATTGAAATTACGAAAAATTGCTATTCCAAGTTGTTACAGTGTTAAATTGGAGTATCGATTTGTTCAAACATCAAACCAAAGCTGCATGAAGACCTCGCCTACTGCTTTCGAAATCTATGCAAAATCTTTAAGGCAATTCCATTAATTTTTAGCATGTTGAACCAAAAGATATACTTTACTCCTTTTGGAATCCACGGTTACAATCTTTCAATTACATTAATGATGTGTATATTAATTGCGAGTATTACTATCTCATCTCCATAACCTATTCGCATACTTTTATGATTCACTTGATGGGCATAATAATAATGTATATGAAAGAGCGTGCTGCTTTGGTTGCTACCACTCATAATGAATAAAATGGGCAAGAACGCCAATTACAACGGAATAAGTATAACGTATTTTATTTGAACTCGTTTATCAACAACCTGCTCGTCATATATGGTCATTCCATGTTCAGCGCGCCTGTCTGAATGAATGAAAAATATTATGTTTATATGCAGGAACGGCAACGTACAGATATACACACGCACACACTCCGTATATGAAAAAAAAGGTAGAAGAAGGAAAGCAGACTCCGCACATTTCCTTCGTCGAAGAGATACCACGATGAAGAACAAACAACAAAAGTGGCATCGAATTGCATTCATTTTATCCAAATGCGGAGTGAGGAGTGAAGAAGAGGGAAAAGGAAAAACAGAAAACAGACGTGAATTGTAATTTGTTACTGTTGCGCTGTCGTTTTACATTTCAGTGTAAATCTGTTTTTGTCACGGATTTACGTGAAATATACCGTAACTGTTGATCGTACGTCTACCTACCCGTGTACGCAATGTTCTCGTATGTATGAATATATGTTTATTACAGAACTTAGCATAAATCAGTTTAAAACACATCGAATTATTAAAATTCAATATTTATATCATCAATATAGCTTCCTTATGATGATACATTAGGCAGTACAACACTTTACAATAAAAAGGCATTTTTCCGACTTCTTCTTATAATTAAAGGGGCAGGTGGATGAAGGGGTTATGTCCCATTTTTTCCAAATCTACTTTTTGTTGAAATGCATAAGTTTCATGTTCAACTCAAATGTTTGACCATACATTATCAATCGACAACCCCCTTCTTGCTAACCAATCTAACTATGAGGTAGGCATGATAAGCCTATACAGGTTCTAGCCTGTTCAAATTCCTTTGCCTCATAGTTGCACATATGCAAGGCCTACTTTATATATTTTACGGCCCGTAGAGTACCTAGTAGTTTTTAGTAGCCAACCAGACAACGTGACTAGTGCATGAAAATGTATAAGGTAACGAAAACTGAGTACCGCGCGGTCATTAAATTCTTAACAAAAGAAGGGCATACGCCTAATCACATTAAACAACGTTTAGGCTGCGTTTATGGTGATTTATCTCCTTCATACTCTACTGTAAAAAAATGGGCAACTTGTTTCCGTTTGGGGCGAGAATCCTTTGAAGGTGAAGAGCGCCCGGTCGGCCAATTGAACCGATAACGCCTCAAAACATTTCAATTATTGAAGAAATGGTATTAGCAGATTGCCGTTTAAAAGTAAAGGGATTGGCAGTGATGAACCATTTGGGTATGAATAAGATTAGTGAAAGACTGGTACCGCATCTTCTTTCTGCTCTCCAACGTGAACGTCGGGTCGAATGTACGCGCTCTGGGTGGACGACTCGAAACCGATTTTGGTGTCCATTGTCAGAGGAGATGAAACAATGATTGTGTATTATGGTCCTCTATCCAAAAAGAAATTTATGGAATGGCGGCGACCCGAAGAACCTCATCCCAAAAAAGATATTTTGAGGGAAAAAGTTTAGATTATTTTTACAAAGGTATAGAATTATTAATAGAGTTGCTCAATTTGCGCCAACAGCCAGTGGCGGGCGCATAAAAGTTCACACAAAATAAATGGTCAGAAATAAAATATAATACGTGCTCAAACACTTACCGTCTTAAGAGTCTTCCGTGAAATCACAAAGTGAATAATGTCTGTTAAATATCTGCAACAATAGATATGTTTCCACAGTTGTTTCGGCAAACCGAGTGCGGCGTGAGGAAAGGGAGCGTTTATATGCAGAAAACGAACGTTCTACATCTAGTGACGTTATATTTGCGTAATTAAAATAATCTTTGGAACAACTTAACGGTTCTGTTGACGCACCTTCACAAATTTATCTTAATGTGCCAAAATCTGAATCTTTCTCTAAAACACTTTCAAACCTTTCTAGAACACAAACATTTTTTGCGTTTTCTACCGCGCATAGCTGT
Organism: Dynastes maya; assembly: GCA_029619315.2. Lineage (NCBI taxonomy): Eukaryota > Metazoa > Arthropoda > Insecta > Coleoptera > Scarabaeidae > Dynastes > Dynastes maya. The sequence continues at coordinate 58,504,837 of JAROYE020000002.1, forward strand.
GCGTGAACATGTTGCACTATTTGCAGAGATTCCACTAACGACACCGAAGGATGTAATTTTTCTATAGCTTCCACTAGTCCGAAGTAATTGTTCTGAATAGTTTTTAAATCCGCTTTAACCTGACTATCTTGAAATTTCGACTGGCTTTCCTTGATAGCCGCAGCTTCCTTTGGATCGAATTGTAAAACCACGTTCTTAATATTCTCAAAATATTTATGATAATAAAACGCCGCCTGTAACTATCTTCCCCAACGTGTAAGAATAGGTTCTGGTGGCTCAGGCATACGGGGGCACAGTCTGTGAAATTTGCGAATACGTTTTGGGGATTTGAAAAACACTGCATTTGTATGCGCTATTAAAGCGCCTACCTCAGAATAACATTTTCTAATACTATCTGCCACATGACTGAAAGCATGAATTTTACACGTAATATGTAGTAAGTTAGCACAATGTTTTTTAAGAGACCGGCCTGCAGAAAGCATGTTTGCGGCACCATCACTCATAAACATCAACAGTTGGTTTGTTGAAAGTTCAAACTTTTCCAATGTATTTAACACTAACTTTGAAATTACTTCGGCAATACATTGTCGTACTCGTTTGAATTCTAATAGAACATTAACCACAGAATGTTTTTGACGATCTGTTGTTTCATCCACACACAACCACAGTTTTTTATCTTTCAATTCCGTTTTCATTCTTTTTTTCTATATGTTCACGAGGAAATGGCACTACATTTCGTATCGATGTCCGACTAGGTAATTTACAGTCCGCATATTTATTCCAGAAGGAGACAAATGCTTCTTTGTCTAGTAAACGAAACGATAGATTACATAAACTAAGAGTAACACATAAATCAAATGTAAATTTTTCTTGGTCTCGTATGCCACTTTTTGCAGAAGAATGATGTTTGCTTTTGGATGTGACATCGACAATGGCTTCTGGACCAACACATTAAAGGGATTTTACAAACTAGACATTGAATTTTAGCGCCATCAAAAATTAAGTCCGGCATGTCCACTATAAAGTTTTTAACTGTGTCTGCCATTGGTCGTTTTCGCGACGTACCTAACTGCCACATTTTTAAAGCAAACATAAGCGTACAATTACGAAATAAGTTACGACAGTCTACGTATACACAGAACTACTCGCACACAGCATCGATTTAGTACTGACGTTGTGAACGCGTGAAATAAATAATCGCCGACTCCGCACCACATATCTACTACACTGACTGTTACCACTGTTTGCCCAGACTAGTCATGACAATAGCTTATACACCTCGTTGGGCCGTCACAGCACGCAAAAAAGTCTTTCACAATAGCACATTTGACAATAATGTACATATATATTGTAATGATATTTATTTACTCACGTTAGAAGGTGTTTTATTTTGACAGTTTAATTGCACTTCATTTTCGAGACGAAGCAGTGTTGATGACCTCTTACCTCCAATTTCGCCCAGATCAATTTTTCTTCTTTGTCTGGCACATATAGACAAGAAGTATTTTCATTAAAAAGAAAGAGTCCAGTGAACAGTTTTTAGTGTGAGAAACGAAATTTATTAACGGAAAGTTCAATTATATTTCTTTATATTAGAATTATGTTATTGCAGCAAGCTTGTCCATATATAAGGACAAACTTGCTGCTATTCAAATGCAATTATTTGATTTAATTCAGATAGTAAACTGGGGATCTAAATTAAAAAAAAAACAAAAGAAGCTGGGATAAACAAGCTTCACAACAAGACTTATTTTCAAAATTCCTCGATATCATTTAAAATGTAATTCGAAAACTCAAAATTAAATGCATTAAAATTTTAATATAGCTGTCGGTTAAGGCTTACGCTAGGTTTTTGTCTAAAAATTTAAAACTGTGTCAAAAGAAATATAATTGTTTTAAATTCAATTCTCTGGAACACTAAAAATTGTTTAATTTTCTATTCGCTTCGATTAACAAAAGAAAATAAGTAGATCCCACACATTAAATAATTTACAAAAACGATAAAAATGACCTGTAATCAGCCATTTATTTCTTTACGAAAACAAGAAATACTCCTAATAGCATCATTAACTAGTATTAATCGCAGTGAGTACATGTAGATTACACTTTGCTGCATAGTTTATGTATATCCCTTGCCGAACGTAGCATTTCAAATAAAAGAGAATTGTTGTATCAACTCTGAACCCACTCAAACTCATTGAATACAAAACAAATTTCCTAACAAATGAAAACATTATTCCTGTAAATCTATCTTCTAGTGTTGCGAGAGTAGAAAGGGTCCCGGACAAATACGAACGTATAAATCAGATCCCGCAAGCACAACCAAAACGATCACTGACATCGTCATAAAACAGCAACGGACCTAATCGTCGATACATTAGTTTTTCCTCTCCAGTTGCCTACCCGTTTAATAATTCCGTCTCTTCGGTTCGTGGTAATGATAGTAGTAGTAGTAGCACAGAGAGGGACGGTAATAAAAGTAATAATAACAGAAGGATGACGGATTCATTGTGTTTTCAATGTACGCTCGGATAGATGCTACGTATTCCATTGAGCTTCCCCATCGTTCAGGAGATAATAAAGGTCCGACCGTTTACATAATGACTGTTACAATACGTGTCATCAGAGTTGCTTGTTCTGTAAGGAAGTCATTTCGCTCGGACATGACGACACTACTTGACCCGGAGGGAATTTATGAAGCAACCGTCGGCCGTTGGCAAGAGGCGCTAAGGAAACATAGTGGTATCGACCCGGCTCACTACCGCCTAGTCCTTACTTGTCTATTATATTGATTGCAAAGATAATAACGGATTGATGAGCTTATTTGCATGTCGCTTTAGAAGACGTCAAGGTTAAACTTGATAACAATATACAATTATTCGTTTCTATAATTGAACAAATTTTAAATAAGTGGATGATCCAACAGTAATTATTTTTTAAAGAAAAACAGTAACCTTTCGTTTTAAATAGATACTGTGTATGCTTTATAGCAGTGATTCCCAAAGTGGTCCAGGCGGACCCCCAGGGGTCCACGGGAGACTCGACGGGGGTCTACATTGGCGTGAAAGAAAAATGGGGGTTCACAAGTTGTAAGTGGGGGTCCACGAAAATTTATCTGGTTTCAAAAAGGGAGCAAAAAAAATTCAAAATTTTTCGGTAATTTTTGACAGGCTGTATTTCGGTGAAAAATGGTCATATTAAGACTTTAAAAAAGCATTTTGAAGCTTTAAGATTCTAGTTTTCAGATTTTTTGGCTAACAAATTTTAGGAGCTACAGTTCTCATGCAATCCTAACTAATAGCGCGAAAAAATAATTTTGCAATTTTGTATTTTTTTTTGTCCACGGCCTTGAAAAAATTTTTTTTAATTAGGCCGGCATATGAACCAAATAGCCTGTTTATTTGGCTTTAATTTCCTTTTTTTAAAACCTCCCTTAATTTTTTTGAGTAGTGTATTTTCAGGTCAGCGACTGTTACTTGTAAAAACTTGCATATTCGATATTCAGTACAACGCGTGTCGAGACTTGCAAAGCGCCGCCCGCCCGCCCGCAACGCTTGTTCAGGCGTGCAAAGGGACGAAATACGACTTGTGCTGTGCTTGCAATCTTGCATGAACTTGTTTGATTCTTCACCAATATAAATACGAATGCCAAGGACAAACATTACTCATTTGTTTCCGGAATTTTGAAAAGAAAAGTGTGAGTGAATCGATGTCAGTGTTTGCCAGTGCCGGAAAAAGTAAGTACTTGCCTATTTGTTATATATACTTTTATTTTATATTGTAATAATATTATATTTGTTATGTTTGCGTGTAGTAGGTACGTAATAAAAATTAAATACTGAACAGGGCCATTATTCGATACTTCTATAAAAGAACAGAAAGCCGAGAAAGATTGAACTTTAAGTACTTTTTATTATAAAATTATTTATTTACCCGACTGTGGTGATTCACTAAAGGAGAGATATATGATTGACCTGCATGTTTGCAATTTTCTCATTTTTTGACGAGTTTTGGGAATATGGTAGAAATGTAGCAGCAGGGGGTCCATCGAAACCAGTAAAATTTTGAAAGTGGTCTACGAGAAAAAAAGTTTGGGAACCTCTGCTTTATAGTATAACGGTGTTGGATCAATAAATACCCGTGTTTGAACTTAGGTAGCCTTATTGATGGATTTTGACATTACCATCGTGCACTGCCATCTTGCAAACGACGCCTTATAAAATTTCAGGCAGATTCATAGATTAGTTTTGATTTGATCGTCATTTGTATAAAACGTGTTCAGTGTTTTTGTATAAAAAAGGGAACAATATCGTTCAGTAATTCGCTTTCTGTTTTTGGATGGAAAAACATGCGAAGAAATTCAAGCGAAGTTGGATGTTGTCCATGGGAACGGACCTTTCATCATCTATGGCAACTAATGGATATTGGTTTAACGAATTCAAACCTGGCCGTACATCGAGTTTTGATGAGGAGCGCCCAAGTCGCCCGGTAGACGTGGTTGCTGACAACATCAGTGAAAAAGCCCGCGACGATTCTCGCTGATCACCAAACGAAAGTGCGCGAAGTGGCAGAGACCGTGGGTGTATCGTAAGACAATTAATATTTTACAGCAAAAGTTAGGAGTGAGAAACCTGTCGGCCTTATGTTTGCCAAGATTGCTAACAGTGAACAACAAACGCGTATGACCGTCTTTCAAAGCTGTGTTTGGATCTCTACAAGCGAAATTCGCAAGAATTTTTGCATCGAATCGTCACCATTGATGAAACTGGGATCCACTACTATACGTCTGAAACGAAGCGATAGTAAACCAATGGACTTTTCGAGGGGGACTGACTCCAAAGTAGGCGAAGCCGGTCTCATCGGCTAGAAAGGTCATGACCACGATTTTTAGGGATTCGGAAGGAATGATCCTCACTGACTTGTTGAAGAAAGAACGCACGATCACAGGTCATTAGTACAGTAAATTATTGGACCGATTCTACGAGGAATTGAAGGAGAAACGGTTCCATTTGTTAAAGAAAAAAAAATATTCCACCACGACAATGCTCACATATCTGAAGTTGTTGCGGTCAAATTGCACGAATTGCGCTCTGAATTACTGTTCCCTCCACCTTATTCGTCCGACCTGGCCCCTTGCCACTTCTTTTTATTCCCCAATATTAAAACGTGGCTCGCAAGGACAAAATTCAGCTCAAACGAAGAAATCATTACTAAAACGGAAGCTTACTTTAAGGGGTTTGAAAAAAAAATGTATATTTTGAAGGGGTTATAGAAATGGCAGGTACGTTAGGAAAAGTATATCTTACTAAAAGGAAATTATGTAAAAAATAAGTACTTTTTTTTTAAATTTACGTCTTCATTCGTAACACGCGTATTTATTGATCCACCCTCATACAACATAAACAAATTAATTCAGTGTGACGGGAATTGTTCTTAATTTCATGATACTAATAACAGTTACTTAATAAATAGCCTTTTTCAACTAAAGCACTCTTAGCAGCCGTCGTCATTTCAAATGAATTAATTTAGGTTCGATAACTTTAAGGGTAAATATTTCTTATCGTCCAACATATTTTTTTGAAACTCATTATAGGTAGTTCGAATTTGTTGATTCCGATTGCGTTTATCATACCCTGCAAAATAACCATCTGTTTCAGAAATCATCTTATCCCTTTCTTTCTTATCCTATTAGCCGTTTTTTTCATATTTGTAATTTGAGATGCCCTGGTAACTGTTTTCTCCTGCTCCAAAGGATCTATGAAGATGTTGCCATTATTTATTAGAAGATGGCGAAATGCTCGTAATGGTAAACCTATGTTTCCATCCATTGGAAAAGTAGAATATGCGGTCATTCGAGCTGTTCACAACCTTAGTAATCTCATGCAGCTTTTCACTTTTATTATCCATCGTTATGTCGTAGATTTTTCAAGAATTGCTGGAGTAGACACCCCAATATCTTGCTTCGAAGATTACCAAATCTATTATAAGCCATTCTTACTGAGGGTCCTGGAGTGCCAATTATCCGTTATAGAGTCATTTATCAGGTTTAGCATAGATTTCTTTAACACCAAACACTAACGTAGTAAAACTGTACTAGTGATACTACAGGAAAGGGCGCCAAAGTTTTGCTGTCGCAATTGCCGATGGGTGGGCCGAGGCGTTATCATGATAGTAGAGAATGTTTCTCTTAGCTAGGTGGGGCATTTTTTCTTTAGTTCAGCGTCGAGTCGGTCCAATAAATTAGTATAGTACTATCCCGTGATTGTCCTTCCCTTCTCCAAATAATCAGTTAAGATTATACCTTGAGAATTCAAAAAAATCATCGCCATAACTTTTCCGGTTGATGCAATCGTCTTCGACTTCTTTGGTGTACGTTCGCCGGTAAAACCCCATTTTATCGGCTAACCTCTGGTTTCTGGCGTGCAGTGATGTATCCATGTCTCATCTACAATCACATAACGCCGCAGAAACTCACTCCTATTGCACTTGAACATTACAATTTTTCGTGAAGAACGTTTTAGGCACGTTCAATTGAGATGTTTACCATATTAGCAATCTCTATAATCTTCATCCGGCGGTCTTCTAATACGATATCATGAACTCTGTTCCTCATCAAAGACAGGTATTCAGCCATGTTTAAATGCTCCTTGTAAACCGCATCCAACTTCTTTTTGGTTTTTGCGCACGTTTTCCCATCCAAATAAAGAAATCGAATCGCTGATCGGTATTGTTCTTTTTCCATAATTCCACAAATACATAAACACTACTCGAAGAATCTCTCCGAAATTCTGACAGACGTTGCGTCGACTAAAGAATAGTACTCAAAGAGGTAATGCGGATTTTGACACAAAGCGTCATCTGTCTCCAAACACGGATACTTCTCATATCATCCTCGTATACCGTTCTAGAAGTGAGTGAACTTTAACTAAATATGATGTTAGTTCGGCGAATAATTTTATAAATGGTCAAGTTTACAACATGCTTTTCGAAAGAGTAGATTTTACTAATTTAATTTTATAGAAAATATTATAGTTTTTTAAAACATTGTGGTAAAAAATCAACATTTACAATTACAGCCATGTAAAATAACACCTATTGAACTTTTACTTTACTTCATAATCCTTCTCCTAGCTTTATGGATTCATACTTGCTCGTAAGTAAGCGAAATACGCAGATGTCAATAGTGATTTCTAAACGAAAACGATTTTCCATCTTCTGCCCATTCCAATTCCATACTTCGACTTTCATTGAATCGACGTTTTATACTCGAAACGTGGTGTTTCGCACACTCTGACAATATGATGATGTATAACCGTGTTGTAAACAGCCATCATGTGTGTTATTCTAAGGAAGCAAACATCCGGCTTTCAGTGAAATATCGCCTTGTCTCCGAACAATTCTAAACAAGTCGTACTTTTGTCCCAAACCCCCGATCCGGCGAACACAGTCGTATAGTCGCGCAACCATCAGTACACGGGTTAGATGATGCGTTAGTAAAACGCTTCAACGGATCCTCGACGGAAAATAAATGGGGCTTTGATCGTTATATAGGAAACGATCTGCGGCATTGCTGTAGCCATTTCAAATGACTTCACTAAAACTTATTGCATAATATAAAGTTCGCCATTAGTTGGACGTTTATTTACGGTGGTATTTGTTTCGACTGACATTCTATAAAAAAGAATTATGACCCAGAAGAGGTCTTTGACTAGCGTGCATTGAAAAGTTTATTGATTCCAATGTGTTTTCATACATATACAATTCTTTAATACCAATATTTGTAGTACTCGAAATTAGCGTTGCTTTACTATTTTATATATTTGGTTTCTTTTTAAGCCAAAAACAACTGCATATTGGATTAGTGATAGTTATTCTGTTCCGAAAGTTATAAGTGCAGCTTCCCTTGGGTGAAAATTTGTTCAAAAAGCTGTTGTTTAAACAAGAGGTGAACTAATACAGCAATATGTCTAAGTACACATAGAATAAAATGGTATACTAAACAAAAGCCACAACCAAATCAATAGTAAAAAGTAAAAAACAATTTAGGCGGCGCAATTTTTTTAATAAAAAGACTAAAAATAAACTTAGCAACACGTATATATTTGGCAAAACTGCGACAACTGTTACTCAAACAGTTGATAAAATGGAATAAGGTAAATTAAAACTATTTGCCTCCTCAGGTCCCAATAACTGCAATTCGTTTGGGCATACTTCTAATTAAATTTGCAAAGGCTTCTGGAGGTACGTTATCCCATTCTTATCCCGACGGATGCTTATCCTTCTTTCAATCTTGCCCCACAAATGTTCAACCGGGTTAAGATCCAATTAATTAATCCAATGGCAGTTTACTCCAATAGTATGATGCAAGCTGTTTCTGCATAGTCTCTGACTACTTTACTGCTATAAGCAGCATTATTTCAAAATAAAGTAATTCACCGTTTCACATCTCCACGGCCTGACTATGAGTTCTAGTGTCACATTAACGTGCTTAGTTAAGCTTTGCCGAACGGAAATTAAAGAAGTGTTTCCTCCCAGGATAATGCCTTTTCCAGAAGATATATTGGTTTTATTAACAAAAATACTGTGTAGTGATATTTCCGTACTTTGTTGGTGATACCCGTAATGTTTTTCTAGTGTTGTATAAGCGATAAAACATTTTCTGAAACGATAAAAACGGGGTTACCTAAAAACTGTGGCGTCGGCTGTTTTGTATGTTTTGTTTGTGAGTTACACTTTGTAAAAAAAGATATTATTTATTTTTCAACAGCTATTGATTCAAGGACCAGCGAAACTATAACTATAAAAAATCCCAGGCTTGAAGAAGATACTATTCCAACTCAATTCCCTAACTGTCCTTTGTATTTGACAAAAAGCGTGAAGATTTTATTGTTCAAATAGTTAGGCTGTATTTAACAAAATTATTTTTGAACAGGAAGAGATTTTTTAAATGTGTATAATAAAAGTACTGTTAATACAATATATTTTAAATTATACCACCGAATATGGCCATTTGGATACTAATATATGTGAATATCATATTCACAGCAGTGAATGTATTGCAATAATTACAATAACGTGTTCTACAAATACTCTACTTAAAAATTATTGTGGGAAAAGCAATGATAAATTAGGTAAAACACCACACAATAGGAAATTAAAGACCTGGGTTAAATAGCATGTCCGCATATGTTCTCGTGAAATTGAACAACATTTCGAATAAAATTGCAATTAGTGCATCATTTCAACCTTAGTTTTGTCCAAATACATATACAATTACAAATAATAATAATGAGTCGATTAAATATCAACCACAAATACATCTTTCACGAAAACAGTGCTCGGTTACGTGTTTGGTTTTTTGCTTTGAAACTTTGTTTTTCCAAAATAAAACCGAATGGGATGTGATGAAGGGCTCAGTTGACAGTTGATTTCCTCTTTAAACCGGAAACTCTTCAAAACTTAAAAAAGAAATGCAAAAAACGATTTCTTTACCGCTTAGGCCAATATCGTGCATGGCGATACATCACCAACCCAGCGTGACGTCACCGAAGAGCGCTGAGGCCTTGTAGTCTCGGCGGTAACGGTTAACCTCGCGATCTCATATTTTACCCAAGTTAACTTCAAAATTAAGGAAGGACACCACTTCAAAATAATACATATTTTTTATTTCAAAAAGTTAATACTAGTATTAAATCATAAATTTTGCAATCTTTATAAAATAAATTGTATACAATAGTGTAGGCTTAACGATATCACAGCTCCCTTTCCTTATTTTTTTTTTAATTTACATTTTACTAGTTTTATAACTTTTAGTTTAATTAACTCTTTGCGCATATATTATATGCAACATATTATAAATAAAAAATGGGAAATCACACAAAATTTTTCATTTTTTTAACCTAAAAATGTAATACAAATACGTTTTGATGCATATTACGTGGTAGTACTATATAAATTTGGTGATGTGTATGTATTTGTTACCATACGTTCCAAGTTAACGCTATTAGTTGTAGGTCTACTATTTAATTTTACTGAGTATTGGTCTTTCTATTTCTTGCTCTATTACTTAATACCCGCTAGCGTCATTAACACGCAGGAAACTCTGAAATGACATAAATTAGTTCGCATGCCTGAACACCTAAAGCCCACTCAAATCACAGTCTTCACCTACACCATAGATACCACGCGATTTTTTATTAATGAAATATTTTTGCCTATAGATATACAGACAACGTACAGGTATTGATAACCACGTTTACGAGAGCGTTCACCGATAGTACTTTTATATAGTTTAAATATCCTTTCACAATGTAAAAGAATAAAGAATTGGCAACATACGGTATTATTATTATGATTGTTATTAGTTTGATTACCTTACTTAAAGTGTAAAACAATGTTCTACGTTGACATACACATAAAACTTATTGGAGGTATAAAATTTACGGCAAAAAACACCAAAATACATTCAAGTATGTTGTTGTAACAGGTCAGGGCTTCGTGTCCTTTACCGCCTTAATGCATTACACACCAGTTTTGAAATTAAATTTTAAAAAAGGGATCAATTCTGTATATTTTAAAAGATTTAATAATTAGCAACATGTTGTTATGTAACTTTTATGAGGATGGAAAGCTCTTCCAGGGTCAACAAACTTACACCCCTCCCTCCTCTCTCCTCCACCACCGCCTAGAAACTATAGAAAATAGCTTTTCTCCAAAGGTTCTATCAACTGATCAACAAAACTACAAAGCCCGCTCAAGTAGATTTTGTCAACTTTTACTTTTGTGATTTCTTTATTGCTGAAACAAAGTATTCTATCTTTCCTCACTTGGAATGTTTGCTGAACCATTTTCTTAGCTTTTGTTCTTTCTTTTTCTTTTGGCTATTTTTACTTTACTTGTCTTTATTGTACAGTATGCGCCAGAAAAGGAGTGCCTGCATTTGGTAAGGTACCAGCTTGGATTGTAGCGGAGATAGGAAAACGTATCCCGCTGATTAGCGTAAATCCTGCTGTTCCCAGTTGCCACCAAAAGTTGGACAATTCCTTTCTATTGAAAGCAGTCAATCATTGAGGCGTTGCAGAATTTTGTGCAGCCCAAATTAAATGAATTAGCAGATACGAAATATGTGTGATTTCAACAAAACAAGGTATCACGTATTAATATTCGCTAGAAATTTTAGAAAATATATGATAAAATGTCCATCTGATTCTCGTGATTTCTTGCTTTGGGTATATCTCAAATCGAAAGTTTGCAAACCTTAATCCTTGGGTAATTGAAAGATGCAATACAACAAGAAATCACTACCATTCATATAGGACGGCCCGGAAAATTATGAATAAGTTCTGAAGAGAGCTTTAGCAATGCATTGACTATGACAACCGCTGTTTCATTTGTCTTCCAGGAGTAAAAAGCATTTTTGTTTACTTTGTATTATTTGTGCTAACTTTGAAAATGTTCTGTATTGTTTCATTTAATTAAATCCGTGCATTTAGTAACCCATGATCACCTATTCCTCTTTGATTTGGTGGCCAAAAAGCAACACAGAAAAATGTACAACAACAGCTTCAACAAATTCAGAGGCACGCATGTTTCAACCATTACAGGAATTACGCGCGTCTGTCCCACAGCAGCGCTGAAAGTCCTACTGGGAATTACACCACTTCACATCCACATTCGAAAGCGGACCATATCAAGTGCTCACACTTTTAACAGACTGAAGGGATTGTAGCCTGGACATCTAGAGGGCATCTTAAAATTCTTGAAGATACCAACGTAAACTAATACACATTGCAACGAATATAATCCCTCTGCTATACAATTTTGATTAGCCTTACAAGGTATTCATTGAAAGCCGTATTGAATGGGCATCCGGCGAACCTCAACGCAAAAGAGGAACTTTAGCATAGTACATAGACGGCTCGAGAGTAGAAGGAATTGGAACAGGCACAGGAATTATTGGTCCCAACCGCCACCTAAAATAGAACCCCGAGAAAGGGATACGAGGCGCAACCATAAATATATTTACTGATAGGCAGCGCTGAAGGCTAAGGCAAAGAAACCATGCAATGACTACGTTACTCTGCGGTCCCAACCCATTAAGGGATTAAAAATGCAGACAAGCAAAGATGCTGCGAACATGCCTTTGATTGACCCTATTGTGGTCTGCAGAAGCGCCACTAAAAACAAGTAATCAAGAAACGGGAGGATACTCAAAAGGCCTCTCACTGCAAACCATGCCAAAACAGAATCAGACCCGCCAAATGGAGCAAAGATTGACGGGACATGCAGCACTAAAGTACCACTTACATAAACTGGGAAAAGCTGAAAATCAAATCTGTCGTTTATGCCAAGAAGATCTAGAGACGACAGAACCTATTCTGTGTAAATGTGTTGCACAGAAGGATGTAAATGTATCCTTGATAGACATGCGAGGAAACAGTTCCAAACCATTTGTGAAATTTATTAACTAATTTTTATCTTACTGTCATGACATACATGCTTTAAAGCAATATATAAAATTTTAAAACGCCGGTCCTGTTTAGTTGCAACGAAAAAACGCTCAGCAACAAACATTTTGAAATACCTGTTTGTCCAAGTTAAGTAATAAGTAATAAACGCTTTATGACTGTGATAAGCCTGATTTGCATAAAGAACTATCGATAAATTGGTTTAAAATATATTACGAGCTAAAGCTGAGGCGACTATAGCCGTAAGGCCGTTGTGAAAGAACGTGTGACATTAAACTATTCATTTAAAATTAATAATTCACGTGATGAGTTCGGTTGATATCGGCTGAGTGCTTTGTAAAATATTTACTTTCTCGTACGGGTATATTCGGCAGTCCGATGTACATGCATACTATAACTAGCGAACATGCACACACACACCTGTTCCTCCTTTGTCATTCCGCTACTATGTATTCGCTGGATGCAGTTTCATAACATAGTCTCTGAACAGGCGTAGTCTACCTGAAAGAATAACAAAAGACGCGCCATACTCATCAAGCCCTGCGCATTCCGAAAGAACACTATAAATATCTTTGTGAATTACGCGCGCAGCTGAATACGTTTCGCTTCAGTAGCGTGAACCTTCAATGAATTTTCAATTACCCTTTTATAATGAATATCACCTCACAAATTTAGTTTTTTTTTTCTGCACTACGTAGTATACTGACTTCCACGTAAAATATTAGAAATAAGACGCTACATACAAGTAAGCGAAGCATAACGAATTTTAACTAGTGCTAATATTTTTGAGTGGCCCTTGAGAAGGGTGGACTGTTCTTTTCGTTATTCAAGAATTGGAAAGTAAATTTAAAAGACCCCTGTTTGAAACTAGAGGAATGTGATCCAGTTATTTAATAGAATATATTTACCCTTTGGTTTAGTTCCTAAACGAAAGGGTAAATAGAATTTTTTTCCCAAATGGTAAGTTTAGTTTTTATTGTCAACATCCAAAAATGCGCTATCCAGATTAGATCTAAGTTAATTTACAAGATAGATTACAAACTACCAGAGAGACAGAGTGAGAATGCTGCTTAAAAGAAAGTGTCTTTCCTAAACTCTATCGCTGTTTCCATTATTGCCTTGTCGTGATAAGAAAGCCATCTTTTGGGTTCTACCATTATTTAAAGTAAAACCATCATCCACATCGACCAGTAAGATCTATTGTAGGCCGCAACTATTAATAGACCAGCAGACCTATCTTTCTGGAGAATTCCAGAAATTGACTCAGCGTAGTTTTTCTCAGAATATTAGACGCTACGAAAACCCCACACCAAACAGGGAAAATCTGGTTCTGCACATGGCGGGGCAGTGGTAAAATTGTACTCGATTGTTCTTCGTCATTCAAGCACGAACGACACTCCCCCCCTTGGGCGAACTGCATTCTGCGTAGGGGTTTCCTTAATGGAACGTGGCCGGTAAGGATTGCGGTTAGAGCCAAGTTCTATAAGTTTCCTGGCTTTGTCTCTACCGGGGAACATAAATGCCTTAGCATGAGATAGAGCTGTGACATTACCCCAGGTTCGAAACACTTGTTCAGCTGAGTGAATAACATGCGTTTTGGCAGTGTTAGAAGATATGCCAACTAAAGGTTCTGGACGCAGCGAAGTGTGCTCAGATACCTTCCTATCTAGAGCGTGGACCGCTTCATTACCATCAATGCCAATACGTGGTTGAAGCTGTCGGGATGACGATCAAAATTTTAGAAAATGTAACCCTTTTAAATTTCACCCATATTTCGCTTTTATTTTTAAAGCTTCATCAAGGTCATAAATGAGTTCAAATAGATAGCCACACTTGTGAACACAAAGATTCAAAAATGTCCATGCTAGGAGCTTTCATGTTTGAGCTCATTTATCAGTCAAAGCTCCTAGCATGGACATCTTTGAATCTTTGTGTTCACAAGTGTGGCTATATTTTTTAACTCATTTATGACCCTGATCAAGCTTTAAAGATAAGAGCGAAATATTGGTGAAATTTAAAAGAGTTGTATTTTTTCTAAAACTGTGGTCGTCATCCCGACAGTTTCATCCACATACTAGTTCCTAACGACCGCCGTACTTCTTGGTGTTTTATCAATGCCAATGTCTCCGCGTCTCCAGATGAGGGTAACCTAATCCAAATGAGCTGATTGAAATACATTTATATAAAAGTATAATACTAAGGAAGTTTTTTAATATTTATTTCTCGAGCCTATCTACTCAAAAATCATAAATAAAATTTGTGGCCGCTTCGATGCCCTAACGCTATATTGGTGAGTATATCGCCGCGCCATTTTTGCAGCATTGATCCCTTCATTTTCGCCAAAAGACTTTCGCCAATCTCAATCGAATCTGATGAAAATTTTTGTAAGATTTTTAGCGAATGGAGACCACGTATTTGATGCAAGCTCCAGCGCTAGACTTAAATCCAAACACACATCACTTCTAATGTATAAAGGGGGAGGAATTGTAAGTTGACATCAAAATAAATTTTTGAAGAAATATAATCATTCAACAGATAGAACCATATAAAAAGTGTAGCACTATAATATATTTATCTTTGTGAATGACGCACTTTTAAACTGAACATTTCTGGTTTTAAAGATTACAAAAGATTTAAAGATTATTTCTAAGATATTTAAGTTTTTTGATTTTAAGATTAAATTATTATAGCTTCTATGATGAGTGTGCTCTGATTGAAATTTAATACTGTGCAATATGAAGTACCTTGAATCAAGGCTGGGATATTCGATCGAAGGTTATTCATCCGCAATGAATTGCATCTAGATGAATTGCATCACTGTGTTGTATCAGGAATGGAAAAACGCATGGTCATTTGTCGAATCCTCCCTTTTTTATCTACAGATTCGGCAGAATTTTTGTACGTCTCGTGCCCATACCAGAAAGAGATAGCTGCACATAACGTAATGTGATCGTTTGTATGGTTACCGTCCCACTATTCCACCGCCTTGTGCCTGACTTTAATTCCCAATTAATCATTGACTTGATTTTATGTAAAAACTCTTTCATCTTGTGAATTTCTTTTTCAACGCTCAAAACCGAAAATTCCACAATTATTTCAAACAGTTTTTTATTCATCACCCAACTAACATTGTAACATAAACAAGAAAATGATACATCAAAATATATCCGTTCGTTGGCAATTCTTTGGCAACAGCCGAGCCCTTTTATGGAGGTACAAAATCAATTCTATAAGAGAAATGTACCCTAACAATGAGGAATTCTAATATTTCATAGGCAAGAAATATATTAAAGAAGTGAAAATTATACAAGAAATAGTAATTAAAGGATTGTTCTTTACATAATTATTAGGCTTTTACCTCAAAATTTCAGGTAATAATTCAAACATTTCTTCGTTATAATTACAGCTTTCAGCGGTAAAATTCCTGAATTTTTTACAGTGCAGGCAGATACATGAAAATTATACTCTAGGCCAGTATTACTCAAAGTGTGCTTCGCGGAGCCCTGGGGTTCCGCAAGGGCTCTGCGAGGGCTCCACCAAAATAATATCAACCTAAAGAACAAAGCACATCAATTCTGACATTGAGGAAGAAAACTCATAAATATCATATCAATTTTGGTTTTATAAAAGTTATTTTTCTCTCAGTGCATAATAGCTGAAAATGAGGCAACAAGCAGCATAATAAATCAACAATAATGGTACGATCTCGTTCTCGTCACTACACACCCACGCAGCGGCGTGCTGACGCTTTCTCCCCCTTTCTCTCGCTGCGCGCTCTCAACTACACACGTCGCGAACATTCCAGTGCTCTCTTCATCTCTCTCTCATCCACAAAAACCTCCAACCACCTCGAAGGATATCGTCGCTTCGCTATCTATGTTTCACCGCCCGGGGCTATATAAACCAGCGCCGCGCAGCACAGAGTTCTCTGTGACGTGATTGCAACGCGCAGTCCACCGTTGATTTTAAAAGATAGAATGGAGCGTTAGCTTAAAGGTGTTGCAACAAAATGTAGGTTCGAAAGTTCAAAGGTGGTTCGCCCGGAACATGCGGCATCAACCTCAAATATTTCAGATCAAGACAATGAGAATCAAGGAGGTGATATGACGACCTCAAGCTCCATGGTTTCAAGCAATCAAATATCTAACGACTCACGAAAGGTGAAAAAAAGGAGGTATGACGAATCTTATATCAAACTCGGATTTGTTGGTTCTAACGGCTCGCCACTCTGCATGTTATGTAGCAAGCTACTTCCGAATAGTTCCATGGTACTTACTAAGATGCGCCGACATTTACAAACCCTACACCCCGATTGCAAAGACAAGAATGAAGAATTTTTTATAGGTAAGAAAGAACAATTATTAAGAAGTCAAAAAACTATAACTTATGCGACCCAAACTGTGAATGAAAACACCACGAAGGCATCGTATTTGGTCAGCTGTCGCATTGCACAAGCGGGCGAAGCGCACGCTATTGCTGAGAATTTAATAAAACCATGTGTGGCAGACATAACACAATGTATGATGAAAAATGATGAAAAATGATGAAAAATGATGAAAAATCTGCAAAACATCTTTCTACAGTGCCGCTTTCGAACGACACAGTTTCGCGTCGAATTAACGATCTCGTAGGCTACACCAAACAAGAACTTGTTGGTCGCCTTCAACACAACAAATTCGCCTTGCAAATGGATGAGTCGACTGATGTTGCTGGACCGGCCATCTTGCTGATAATTGTACGATATCCACGTAAACATTCACTCGAAGAAGACCTGCTTATGTGCGCATCGCTGCCAACTAACACTACCGGGGTAGAAATTTTTAACATGATTCACAATTTTTTTGAAATAAACCATCTTGATTGGAACGATTGTATCGATATTTGTACAGGTGGGGCCAACGCAATGACTCGTAAAACAGCAGGAGCGGTATCACTAATAAAAGGTAAAGCGCCAAACTGTACTTCCAGCCATTGTATCCTGCATAGACAAGCACTCGCGATAAAGAAGATGCCGCCAAATTTAAACTGGGTTCTTGATGAAGCAGTAAAAATAATCAATTACGTCAAATCACGCCCTCTTTCGTCCCGATTGTTTTCAATAATGTGTGAAGATTATGGGAGCAGACATAAAACACTACTGCTCCACACTGAGGTTAGGTGATTATCTCGGGGTAAGACTATAATAAGATTATTCGAACTAAGAGCTGAATTACAAGCTTTTATGACTGACATTTCTTTGAAATTAAAAGATCGTTTGAGCGATGTAACTTGGTTGTTCAGACTAGCTTTTTTGGCAGATATATTTGGAAAATTTAATGAATTAAATCTATCTTTACAAGGAAAACAGACAACAGTGCTCAATACTAATACTAAAATAACCTTTAAAAAGAAATTGCTTTTTGAATTGTTTGCGTTGGCAAGAGAGAACTAGAAAGCTTTTTAACACTGAATGAGTTCATTGGTGAGATAGCAGAATCACCAAATGAAATATTTGAAGAATTGATCCAATGTCTCCATGATATGCGCGCATCTTTTGTGAGCAGAATACAAAACTGAAAATGAATTCATGGGTTCAGAATCCTTTTGTACCGAATTTGCAGAAGCCAGAAAATATATCAAATGAAACCCATGAATTCTTTTTAGAAATGACATCAAATTCAACCATGGAATTTTTGGTGCTGGGTTCGTGATGAATATCCACAACTTGCCACACAGGCTCTGACCGTTCTTCTCCCGTTCCCAACAACGTACTTGTGTGAAACGGGATTCTCAGCATATGCAGCTACAAAGACAAAATATCGCAGTAGCCTGAATGCTGAACCTGACATGCGTCTTCAACTCTCATCTATCAAGCCTGGCATTAAACTGTTGGTCAAAAATAAAAAACAACTTCATACCTCTCATTAAATGGAAACAATGTTATCAATTTAAAGTGTGGAGTCAATACAGTGTTATTTTGTATATTGTATTATTGTGTATTGTTTTGTATATTGTTGTAGAAGTCAGTAGTGTATAATGTACCTATTGTTGTATGATTTTTAGTAAATTAAATGATTATAATTAAAGAATGAACGTAAAACCAGTTTTTTCTTATTTTAGGGCTCCGTAAAATATTTAGTATTTCAAAAGGGTTCCGTCGCCAAAAAAGTTTGAGAACCGCTGCTCTAGGCCAACATTAAGTTTAGTAAATCTATTCTCAAGCTATCGAATAATGGTCATTGTAAGTGATCATTATTTCTATAGTTTTGAGTACGTAATTTGTTCTTTAACCTTCCATATACTTCAATTCGGAAAATTACCACGATAACGACGACAATCTTTTAAAATAAAACCAATTAAGGTCATTAATTTCTAAAGTACCCTTCGGTACTTGCCGTGACGTTTAAAACTAACTAATAACTATAAAACTGGTATCTTCTTAATATTAAAAGAAAGGTTTTATCGGCAGTACCTCATCCGAAAAGAAGGTATTGTCTTTCCGTGTAGCATAGCGTACTATCTACGGTAATAGGGTAAAGTGAGCCGATAAAATAGACATTGTATTGCGATGCATAGATAAGTGGCTCAGAAAAAAAAGACGAAGAAACAGGTCGACCGGCAGGTGAAGATAGTCGCTTTGCGTCGTCGTCTCCGGTTTCAAAGAAAATAGGAATGGTCTATTCGGCCGCCGACGATCAAAGAAGCCTATTCTTGTATAAATTAATCAAAACGCCGGATTAGAAATATAGAAGCGATTATATAAATTGAGATTGAAGTTGCGCGATAACATACGTTTGGAAATATTTCGTTCGTTGTCTCCTCGTATGAGTGTAACGTGCGCTCTTATCGCGCGTTAAACGAAATTAATTCTTGCTTCAGTTCCATACCGTGCGTACAAAATGTAAGTTATTTATTTATCCATTTTTGGTTGCTTCAGAGTACGGCAATCACTCATGGCTACACTGCATAATGGATCTACGGGTATTTACAACTGAATAAGCTTTCTCTGTCCTTCTTGCTACTTTTATACAATGCCTCGTATTGCTTCTGAAAATTGTTTTTTTGTTCACAAATTAACTAAATTCTGAAACTAGTTTTCTTCTTACAATTTGACGGGAGAGTGACTTTTCAATGAAGGACTTATGGTAAAAAACATTTTATTTTTCAACATCATTCCTTTGCAATTCTACACGCTTAATCCAGCGGCTGTTCAATTCTTTCAAACCATCTAAGAGGTAATCTTTCGGAAACCCATCAAAAGTCATTCGTATTTTCTTCTTATATAAATGCGATCGTTTTTTTTTCTTGACTTGGGTAACGAGAGATGTCACTAAATTAATGTGATATTTGCCAGCTATTGTACTTCATTTCTCTAAATAGTTAATAAAGATTACACCTTGACAAAAGTCGTGGCAATATCTTATTGGCTGGAAAAACGCTGTTTGCCTTCTTTGAAGTACGTTCATCAAGAGAAGTCCACTGTTTTGACTGTACTTTTGTCTCTAGAGTATGACAATGTATCCATGTTTCATCTACGGTGACATATCGACGAAAAAATTCTCTTGGACATTTAAACTTAGCCAAACAGTAATTTGAAATTGTAACACGAGTTTGATGCGCCCTAGGTAAACATGGCCCCATACTGCGCTTAGCTTTTTCATATTTAAATGTTGGTGTAAAATATTGTGCACCCATTTTGAGATGTTGATGGCATTAGCTATCTCGCACACTTTCACTCGGCGGTCATTCTTTACAATGGCATGGGCTCTCTTAATCATTTCTGGAGTAATTACTGTCGTTGAAGGCCGCGGACGTTCATTATCATCTGTGGTCATATAACGGTCATTTTGATGGCTATAGAAAGTTCATTTTCTTTAATGTTTAGAAAATAATGTTTTCCTAGTACCGACTACTTAAGTCAATCATTACTGCCCTGATTGGAGGGACGTAAGTGTTGTGTACCCTTTACATAGGATGCAATGGAATTTTACGTCCCTAGGGACAACAGAAATTGACAACTTTGACAATTATATAAGTATATAAGTAAATGTCAAACATTTTCGTAAAATGCTGATTTGTTCGACATGTTACTCGGACCGGAAGTGCTTTTGCGAATGTATTGCAACATCTTCCACAGCAAAACTGCACTTACATCCCTTGTGACATAAATAACTATTAATTAACACACGAAGTTTTGTTGTTGTGCGGCTGTAAAACATAAACTAATTGACAGATTTGCGCGAAATTTTGACAATAGGCTGGTAAAAGATGGCTGTAGTTAGAAATACACTCACCATGGTGAAAGTGGTGTCAACTTTTAAAAAGTCACTTTCCCGTCAAACTGTCCTCGTGTTTAGTTACGACTGTCACTTATATTTTGTTCCTAAACATAGATAATCACTTCAGCTAATCTCCTAAAACATTGAAATAACTTTGAAGAAAACCAAAGGTTAGAACGGTAACAAGAACTTATTTTTCAATATATACATTGTCCTGCCATGTACAATGCAATATATACATATATACACAATTTCGATGATTTCCACGAAGTGTAGTTATATCTCCAAACATTTACGCATTGTAGTTTTAGTGGAGTGTAGAGGTAAGGACGATGTTTTAGTATTCCGGTGCCGCACTGTTCCAGCACATGATGTATCTCCCAGTATGTAAAATCGTCATCATGAGACCACGACCTATTCCGTTTTGTTCTTTGATCATGTTACGTGAGATAGCTTTTATGTTTTGACAAAAAAAAATGAAAGAAACCAATTCTCGAAACATCTTTTCCACTCTGAAGGTGGTATCTCCAAAATACGATTTTTGAAGGCTTCAACAGCTTCTTGAGGTGCCAAAAATTGCTGTTCACATTTTCTTTTTTGTTTGACATTTGGTAACAAAAAGAAGTTGGGCGATAAATCAGGTGAATATGGGCAATGAAACATTAATTCGATGTTTCTCTCCTTCAAATAATCAATTGCTTGACGTGCATTTCTCGAGAATTTTCTTGCACCAGTTGACACGAGCCTTTTTTTTTGTGCTTGGGCCAAATTATGCGGAATCCATCTTTTTCACACCTAAATGTTCGTGTCAAATCGAATGTACTGCAGTATTCGATATGCCTAAGGATGCCTCCATCTCGCAGTAAGTTACATGCCGACCCTTTTCAACCATGTTGCGCACAGCATCGATGTCTTCTGGAACAACAACCGATTTTGGTCGACCCTCACGAAACTCATCACTGACGAACACGACATGACAGAAGCAAACTAGTTGTGGTCCTCTCTGATGGTGCTTCATCACCAAAGTTGAACGAAGCGATTCGAGACGTTGTTGCGTTATGCCTTTACTAAAATCGTAAAAAATCATCCAACGAAAACTTTCACGTGAAATTTCAATTTTTTCACAAAATTGCTTTTTTTTAACGCTCACTGTAAGCAAACTACTCGGCCGACTTCTGTGCTGTCACTGCTTCAACAATAACATTTTTTTGAATAGAGACTGATTTTTGAAAGGAAATCTATTTTCTTGATGCAAGAAACCATTTCTCTGGGTGTGTGCAAATTTGGATACTTTAAGGAAATAGCAGCTGTTTTCTACGAGAAAATTCAAGACAGAAAAGAGTAAATCATTTAGTTTTAAGTTAAGAAAATATTCATATTATAGGTAGGTCTTTAATAAGCTAATTAAATAGGGATTATTTTTATGTAGTTTAATAATTAATGAGTTAATATTTAAGTTTATTTATCCCATTTTGTTATTATTATTTATTATATATTAAAAAAAAACTACAGTTAAATCAGTATATGTGGTAAATAGTAATAAAAAGAAAAAAAATTACATTAACTGGTATCTTTTGAAAATGTTTATGAAACGTTGTACGTTAAAGATTACATCATTGTATGGGTAAATGGTATTTGCATTCTGCTGCCGTCGCTACTATATAGGACAGCATGACTGTAACTACTGGCACTAGGTGGCGCCAGGAAATATTTCACTTGCTGCTTTTAAAGATTAGTGGCATAAACTGACAGATGTAAAAGCAACGTGACCAGGAGCAAGAAGCTTTAATGCTTTTTCTTCTCATATTGTTTTTGCCGGTAGTGATTCAATCAATACCAGGAGCTATTAGCATTATTTTGGTTATTGTTTCTATGCACATTTTTCATGTGTACTCCTACATTAAGTTCACTTTTGTTTGAACATTATTCTGTAGATAACCTCTAGTCTTTTTAAAATCACAATACCTAAACGCTTTCTAGAATTAAGAAAACTATTTACTATCCTTAAGAAAATATTGTTTTGTGTTATAATGGCCATTTACTTATACTAAGAATCGCTTGCTTCGAATTTTCTGCAAGGTTTTCTTGAAACAAGTTAACAAGTGTCTTAAACAAGGTAATACAGTTATTTCATTGCAAGTATATACGTCTCTTAAACGGAGAAAGAAAACATTTCTTTTGATCTAAAACAGTTATTGTATTGCGGATAATTGAAACAGTAATTGTCTTGAATTAAGGTAGCCAGCTTTGATACAAGTAAACGTTTCTCTGCGTGCAGGCACAGATTCACCCAGACAGCTTCTGATCTTTCGTAGTAGCGATAATAGCTGCTGTACCACGTATAAAATAGTTTTATTTAAATTTTATTTCTGCACCTCCAAATTTAATGCACGTGACTAACATACTTGGAAAGCTAAAACAACATGCAATTTTAACATTGTTGGTCGGCTGTCACACATTTATATGTACCTACATAATATATGTAACCGGTGCTTTGACGATTAACGTTAGTTTCTATTATGCGTAGCTTGTGCGCCATTTTTCAGCTTTCAATAGCATAGCGTTGAATAATAATATTAAAAATACATGCAGCATGCGATGCAGCTACGTAAACACAAAATAATATACCCACTGCATCAGGACACCTCACTAACTTTACCGCAGACGTGCATTCAACTTCTATTACTCTATACTACATACTACACGTACGCCCGGCCAAATTTATCTTTCGAAGACGCTCGCCTTTCTAAATATATTGAGAGAAATCTTTTTTAGTTGTTTTCCGCGCAATCCCGACCTAAGTTTATTACGCGGAAAACAAACATTAAAAATTATTTTACTAGTGGACTTTCAGATCAGGAACAAGGTAGTGAGCACTTTCATTTAGGAGCACGGTCCTTTATTTATTAATTAAATAGGCATGCGTTAATAATACGTTTGTGAAGGTGCGTTGATGTCCTTCATAATCAAAATACGCTTAATAAAATCTACCATACTATGAGAGAAAATCCGAGATAAAATTTATTGTTATGAACAAGATAATTCATATTATTCAATCGAATCTTTTTCAAAAGTTTAGATTAGCATCTGGCATGAGGATTCACAACTTCTTTTTCTAAAGATGATGATCAGACTATTCTTGCCATATGTTATCCAAAATAAGTGTCATACACGGAGAAAAAAATATAGTCAATACAACAATATCTATAGTCAAATATATGCACCGATAAAAGTCACTTGATAGAATGTACTACAATATTGTAGAAAAAATATTGTAGCAGTCATTAACACAATTATGTAACCCCACCGCAGATTTTTGTTAATTGTTACATGTTGCTATCACAGACAATACTTCAAAGTTATGGTCAAGTTTCCATTGTATTGTTTCACATAAATGTATAATTTTTCCAACAATCTGTATGTAGGGATATGCAGAACAAAATTGTGGCAATTTTTGACATAAAACTTCCTAATTTTTTCAAACAGAAAATGAGTGAATTTATAAATAAATCATCACTTATCTGTACAGACAACCATTATAATTATAAGAACACTGCATACATATTATATTCTGCAATACAATTTTTAGAACAATATTGTTGCATTTTTTACAATGTGTGTAACTAACACTTGTACACTACTGTAGCAACCTTTGTAACAAATCATTGATTAAATTTTTACAACAATAATGTATTTAATAGAAATAAAATCCGCTAACACACAATTGAGTAGTAGCGATTTGCACAAGTTGTAACCAGTCGTATATTCTCAAACAAATTATAGTAAATTATTCTTCAATTGTGTGGTTCTTTATAACATTTTTTTCCGTGTGGTAACACCGCAGTTTTTGCTAGAGCAACTACATATGTTATTGGATTTAATAAACGTGTTGTAATTCTTACTATAAATTGTTATTATTTTAAAAATAAAAAGGTTTGTTATCCCAATTTTTTTTCCGTGTACCATAATCATAGATTATACAGATTCGAAACTCTCTGGCGACGCCTTCGATCTTCGTGGTTCAAATTCTATGACATTCAAGTAAAAACGCGACGTTGTTAGTGGTGTGCGTACGCGAAATTCAAATTTACAATATATACGGAGAAAAATATATAGTCCTTACAACAATAAATGTAGTAAAATGTGTGACAACAACACAGTTTTTGTTAAAACAACTACATGTTTTATTGGATTAAATAAACGTGTTGTAATTCTTAATATAAATTGTTATTATTTTAAAAATACAAGGACATACCTATAAAGCAAGTAATTGAAAGAAATGACGCAGTACAAAGAGCTATACTCAAACACTTTATATTTAAAAGCTGAGATTTATTTTCCTTTTGTGAGATTAAAGTTTGATTAGTAAATTTTAATGATGAAAAAATTCTGAATCGACGAAATAGATTTAATAAATATCCCCATAGAAAATTACTACAAGGACGATTAGTTGAATTCTATAATCTTGAGTATGTCAGCGCTCTAGCAAATGATATACAAACATGCCTTTGTAAGCATTTGTGTATTAAATATCAACACAAAAATCTTTTGTTTATCAAATTCTAAATTTCTGTAGTCGCTATCAGTCCTTATAAATTCATGGCGAGATCTTCAAAACCGTCACTCGCACGAACATAAATTTGCAATTTTCAAAATTTGCTTTGTCCGCTTCCTTAACATCGTCCAAATCATCTATAATTTTCTCTGTCTGCTTGTCAAAAGAAATATGTACGAAATAACCTTTTTAAAGCCATCTAGAACCTTGTGTTGCTTCGTTCCTCCAAAAAAGTCTTCCACGCAATCTTGATTTAGTTTCCTAGTGTAGAAAATGAGTTTACCAAGATACTCCCAAAAAAGTTCTCGCTATAATAACTCGCGAAGTACTGAAACAAGCACGTAAATAAAAGCCACTGATAACAATTTGGTTATGTTTTTGTTGTTATTGTGCGAAGCGTCGGGTTATGGAATACACCTTGCACTTCTAGGCTTGTACTACTATAATCATTAGCCAACCCCACTACAATTTTGCCGAATCCAGAGGTGCTCCAGCCTTTAGTAGGTATTTTTAACGTGTCAAACATCGTATTGACACGGGGCCTACGGTTTTCCTTCCTTATCCGAGAAGAAGGCATACTCCGATTTTTATCCGTAATTAAAAACCAATTGTCCCGGCCAGGATATGAACCCGCAAGTACGCTAACCGTTCGACCACTGAGACGGTCTATATTTTTGTTATGAAACCACTAATTTTGTTAATATCAATTTAACGCATGCGCCTAAAAATTTTAATTACAAAGTTTCGTATCTGGATAATCTGTTCCTTAGTATAGCCTGTGGTTTTTTGCAACAATTTGAAAGATATACAAAAACCTACATTTGATTGGTTTGAAATCTATAATTTAAAGTAAGATGTCGTCTCTACATAATGTAATTAGTGTGCCTTCCAATCTAGTATTGCAGTTCTTTCTGTGAAATGCTTTACGTAAGAAGTAAACATAAAATACGACAAGATAAATAATCAGCGGCATAGTAAAGATAGCGGCAAATGTACGCCTTCTTTCTAGTAGCCGTAATTGAGGAAGTTCTTGCGCCATTACATTTTCTCATATGCGTGAATAGTTGTCTTGTGACTTTTTATTGCACAACAGACGTTAATTCTTCTTGGCGAAATTTTTGTTGGCACGGTACCCAGTTTTCGCGAAAAACTGTCCAAAAATCAGTCGTATACAACACATTGTGCTCAAATATCACTGTTTCTCGGCGTTCCAGCTTCGAATAAATTAAAGAATATAACGCAAATAACCAGATATTTCCCAAGCTGCATGAAATTGTTTTTATTTTTAAATATATTTTATTACACTTTTCTCAGTTCTTTCCTGAAAACAACAACAGGGTATTAATTTGTTGTTCTAGACTGGGTAGTTGAAAGCCACAAAATATGATACCCTGTATACCGCTGGTTCTGTTTTATACACTTCCACGTTATTCCATTACTATTTTCATGCAAATGTAATTTAATAAAATAGTGAATCTCCATCTGCTTAAGAAATGTAATCGTGATAGCCGAACAGTGAACACGCGTAAGGAAGCTTTTATTTTGTATATGCAACAGATACATCTGATAAGTGCAATAAAGATGAATCGTTCTATATTACATACATGAGATAATTCTTTTCTTCGCTACTGTCATATCTACACACATACATATCTACGATTATGTTATGGTATCCCGGGCGATATACAAAGCAGCTTTTTATTAGCAGCGCTGGAGCTTACGCCGGAGAAATAAATTCATTCATTAATTAGAAACTTGCTTTCCTTTTTGTTGGAAAAAGTATCTAGCAGAACACATTCTTGCACTTTTAAATATCAGTTGCCACAATCACACTGGAAGATTGCCGAACCCCGAAATATTTCAGCGCTCTGATACGAATGTTGTACATATGCATACATACATACGTATCTAACATTATATTGACGCGGGAACTAAAATTTTACTTCCTATCCGAAAAAGATCATTTTAGCCTGTGTCTACTATTTGCAATTATAAACCAACCATTTGAATAGAAGGCAGAAGTTACACTGTCACGAAAATTAGTTGGAAAATAAGGAAAAAGTGTAAAAATCTCTGTACTATTTTCGTATTTTTCACATTTTCCCAAAAATTGAACTTTGAATCGTACATTAATTAATCGTTGTAGATCTTCCAGCCATATTTGATGTAGGGAAAAATATTGTTATACATATACATATGCCAGAGGTCATTTTTATGAATACAACTCTAGGTAGCAATTTTAGAAAATATAACATAGATTTTTGGACTGTCAACCACAAGGACTATTACATATGTATATTACGAGAAAATTCAAACGCCTCACACCGAAACCATAACTACTTAATTTGTTTGCAGATTGCAATTATTGAACTAGTAACAAATTACAATCCTAATGTTTTCTTTAAAGATTGGGCTACCAAACGGAATCATTGAAAGACTCCACCCTTGAATTTATTTCAATTATTTCGCCAGTATTAAATGGCAACTTATTCATTGTAACTTCTTAGGATTACTTTAAATATTTACTGGAACAAATCTATATCTAATCAACTTCTTTGTTTGTATGAAGGAAAATTTTGGTTGCAGACTTACTTGAACCTCGGCTGGCAGTTACGTTATCTAGCAACAGAAGTATTAAATCATAACAAAAATGTGCTTTTTTATGATATCTTCCATTGCTGCATTCCATTTCTTTTTGGGCCTACCTCTTCTTTTTTTAACTCCGGTCTGTTTCCCATACCACCTAGACCGTCTTATCCTTCGACATACGCATTGTGGCCGAACCATCTTAATTACTGTGTCTTTATTTTTTGAATTGCACTCTTCACTTTTAAGTTTTTCCGTATAGTTTCCCTTCTCACTTTGTCCAGTCTAGTCACACCCTAAATTTTTCGTAATAATGTCATCTCACAAGCAGTAATTTTGCTTTGTTATTATTATAATCGCTCGACGTGTACGGCTTTCATGTGTGGAGAGGGTTCATCAAACGCTTTTCTAATCAAGTTTCGCTTGCCAGTATTGATATTAATTTACATCACCGAAATATGGTAATAAAATTACAATCTTTGGTCCATAACCAACTATCCTTCGCAAAATAAAGAAGCCCTGAAGAAACCTCAGTTGGTAGCTTACGTTCCAAAAAAAATAATTTGCAATAAACTAAAACTAATTTTAACCTTTATCACGCCTTATTGTCGAAGTTCGGAAAATGTTCGTAAGTATAAGAGGATAACACCACAAGTTACAGTAACGTTGCTTTCTAAGCGACTTTAGAATCTTACGAAAAGAACATGCCTTGATCTTTTGTGTTTTCTTTCTTATCTAATTTAAAATAATAAAATAAATTTTTAGGATGATGACAACTTCGTATTCCACCAAACCAACGAAGGGAAACACAATAATTTTTATAATTACCAGCTTTCTTAACAAGCATTATACGATGCGTAAGGTTGCAAACCTATTTCATCCGTGATGACAGCGAACTGCGAAACACAAAAGGACGGTGAATCTGCGGGAAAAAACTTGCAGTATTACTGGCTTTAGAATTTTCTGTATTTCCGCGCGTTGGCTACGTGCTCTGAATTAATAAAATCGCCGTCCGTACCACACTTCCACGAGCGTACATATCCAATCGAAAAACTATTAAACTATTTCATAATTAAGCGAATGAAACCGGTGAAATAACGACGCTCGCGTGCTTTCATTGTAACTATAGCCTCTGATCTTTTTTCTAGTGACTTTTTATTGAGGAAGTAGAATACATTCAGTTTGATACATATCAAGCTGTTTCCATTATTGCTTAGTTGACTGATAAACAAGAACGTTTACTCTGAGTTCTAAGCCTGTAACAGAAAATGTTATTAATGTTTTAACATTAATATTGTCAAGAAACTCGAGTACACAGATACATATAATTTGCATTTTAGTTATTTAATTAATAAATTTTGCATACTATTTCTAATGCACAAGATTTCCATCACTTTGATCATTAGGTATCTTCCCTCCAACTTTTTATAGCTTTAAATAGAGCACTATAATTCATTTTACGCTATAACGATCCGATTAAGGAATATAATCAACAGCTTTTCTCTCTGCACCATTATTTACCACAGTGAAAATTTGAGCAGGTGAATTTGAAAGTAGTATTTGTAATTTATTTCGTAAACAGAGGATGAAACATGTCAGGGAATACATGTACAAGAAAAACGTACGGCGGTATAAATACAAAAGAACATATACAATCTAAATCTATTCATTAATATTGCTGTTCAAAGTATTCATTCATTGAATAGAAACACTTTGATTGCAGCCATATCTTAACCTTATTTTTAAATTTGCATGAGCTTAGTTCTTTAAAATCTTCCGGAGGATGATTGTGTATCTTAAATACCTAAAATATTCACGCAATCTGCACTCAATCTCAATGAGTGCTTCCCGAGATGTATGGTTATATTTCTTATGTTGTAATAATGTTGTGCATTGTTTTGTAGTATGAACTAATTTTTGCTGTTGTGAATGTAACAACTAGCTTCTAAGACTCATACAAGATCAAAATTGTTAAAGATTGAAAATATTATCCACACGAAGTCAGCTGGCTAACGTTAGCCAGGCATCTAATGGCACCTTTTTGTTTGAGAAAAACTTCTTTAGCTGCGGGACTCGATCCCCAAATGAGTATCCCGCATAAAATTATTGGCTGAAATTCCGCAAAGTATACATAAGTTTTCAGAGTGTTTAGGGAAATGTGATCGCATCAGCTTGGTTCACAGGGTTGGAATGGCTAAAAACTGCAACCACTACCGTTAACATCGGGAGAAGTTCAACAAATGGTTCTAGACGACCGTCGAACTAAGGTTAGAGAGACAGCAGAGGCTGTGGACATCTCTAAATAACATGTTTCGTCATGTGTATACCGACTGAAGATTTGGGCATGAAAAAGCTAACCGCGCGTTGTGTGCCGTGCTTGCTCACTCAGGACCAAAAACGTATTCGAATGAACATTTCCAAAGCTCTGTGGAAGCAGTTTAAGCGAAATAAGTCGGAGTATTGGCGTTTAAAAACTGTAGGTGAAACCTGGGTGCACTGCGCTCCTGAAGCCAACGCACAGTCGAAACAGTGGCCTGCGAAGAGTGAATCGGCTCCGAAAAAGAGAAAGACTGTTCCATCGGCCGGGAGAATGATGGCGATTGCTTTTTGTCATAGTCATGCAGTTGTGTTAATCTTGAATCTTGAAAAAGGAAAAGCAATAACGGGGCCATACTACGCATCATTACTTGACAAGCTGAAGGCAGAAATTGCGGGAAAACGGCCGCATTTGAAGAAAAAGGAAGTTTGGTTCCACCAAGACAACGCACCATGTCACAGTTCAGAAGTTGCCATGGCAAAAATTCATGAATTGGGACTGGGACTGATAGACCACCAACCCTATTCACCAGATCTACCCCCCCCCCTCCCCAGTTGGAGTTATATTCCCTAAATGAAGATCCTTTAATTGAAAGAAGTTTAAAATTTAAGAGAGAACTCCACAAGTGCTTAGCACCATACAAAGAAATTTATAAAGATCTCTCAGCTGAAAGCAAACAATCTAAAATAACGCATTTCTTACGAAAAGTAGAACATAGAAGTCGAGATAGTGCTCAAAAAACGGAGGATGAGGATATATTATTACAAAGGAATCGCCTTCGGTAAATGCTGCTTAGCAGTGATGACGAAGAAAACATTACTTAATATATGTTAATGTAATACTTTTCTTGCTTTAATAAATATATTTTTCTTAATTACAGAAATATAATGGTATTTTTTTTTAATTTTTGGAATCCAACCTCCCAACTGTTGCTTACAAAATGATTTCAAACAAAATACTAATACTAAAGAAGTAAACATCACAGCAAAATCGTTGCATAGTCGCAACGGCAGAAATCATCCGTCTGCGTAAAGCCTACATTTGTTCGTTTGTTATAATCTCAAATATTGCTATTACTCAAATTTCTTATATCTAGAATAGATATACAGAAAGATTCATTTTCGACCCTCACCAAAATTGATGATGGCCAGAAAGAACCGAAACGTCATATGAAAATTTCGAGTACGCCATTAGATAGAAGATCGAAAGTGGCCTTGAGAATGTGTTTTTCGTTTTTCTTTGCGCGGCTAAATAAAGGTGCTAAAGGTAAAAGAAGGAAATGAGCTTTCTCCGTTTTTTTTTTCTAAATCTCGAACGTCATTTATCACAGGTCCATTTTCTCTTCGGTTTCATAACAAACACAAAATTTTGCAACTTTGCCAAAGTTAAACCTACCCTCTATCTCCAATAAAAAGCAAGATTCTCATGGTGCGTGTCGAAAATTACCCTGCATATGAATTCAAAGAGGGAACTGACGTATGGAAAAGCCGTTATCGCAGAATAAGGATACTTAAAATCTTATTAGATCCCACCTTAAAATGAAAAATTGACTTGCTACTATACATATAGTCCCACCTAGAAGATCAAAGAGTTATTATTAACTGCTAATATTTTCAAATACCTATGAATGTCTAATTTTCACGGTCATTACCCCGATTACGCGAAGCTAGTAAATCAGGAGTGTTTGTAATATACAGACGCCTATTCAAATAAATCCAAGAAGTATATATTCTCTACATGTGCATAGGTGTATGAATTTGTTATTAAATTCTGTATATTTTTTACTGAAATCTTTTCAACTTGATTTGTTCAATAGACAAAATCCTATGTAGCAGGTTGCACAATTTCAATGTTGTCACCAATTTGAACACGCTTCATTAATTAAATGGTAAAGAGGAAACGTTCCCAATTTCCAACTTTACTTGTTAGTTTTTTTCGTATATATTTTAATTTATCAATCAATTCGTTAGCCACATTATTCGTCTAAAAACCGTACTTCATTACCATACATAATATATGTAAATCTTTACGCCTTTAGTCCACATGTATTAAGTAAGAATAAAGAAAGGTTCAAGACATGGTATTTGTCAGACCTCGTCTTTTCTACTGCCCGTTGAAAAATTGACAACTCCTTAATTAAGAAGATATTCAGTTATTACTACTAAATCCGAACCCTTACGGTTCTTAATATCGTTTAAACATGTGACATAAAACGGACCACCTTAAAGGAATATTTTTCTAGAGGTATAAACTCCTTCGTCGGACGTAAATTACCATGAAATTTAAATTCGAAACGGGTCCATTAGAATAATACAACAATAAATACCGCTTCTGATGGTTTTATTAATTGTGAAA
Source organism: Dynastes maya (assembly GCA_029619315.2). Classification (NCBI taxonomy): domain Eukaryota; kingdom Metazoa; phylum Arthropoda; class Insecta; order Coleoptera; family Scarabaeidae; genus Dynastes; species Dynastes maya. Next base: position 58,537,375 of record JAROYE020000002.1, read on the forward strand.
AAGCAGTAGGCAGGTTTGTTGTATTTGTCAATATTATATGATGCTATAAAACTATTCAATGGATACTTACGTAAACAAAACAGTAGAAACAACATTAAAACATAATATACGCTGCTAATTAAAATAAAAATATAAGCATGCAGGCGATCACCACTTAAAATAAACTATTATAATTACACATAAGATTCAACCATATTTGGTGATTTTCAATGTCGTCATATTCTTGGATATTTCATTGTTTTTATAGAAGAGAACGATTTATTATAAGGTAATTGGGAGATTGCGTAATAGAAAAATACATTTGGTAGCTTACCGTATTGCGCAACGCGAGGGATAAACAATAACCAACATTACCTATCATACTTCATCCAACCACGAAATACTTGTCAAGTATAGATCTACTGTATGTTCTTATGTAAATATTCAATTTTCAGTGACACTATATGATCCACCTAACTGAAATATTAAATTTGCATTATGTAAGTAGCACCTCTTCCGAAATTTTGAAAGCTATTGAAGTTGTATGTTCAATTGCAACATGGCCAATATTCCAACCATACCATCCGTTCTTTTGTAATTGAGACAAAAAACTGTTGTTATATTTGCAATATTAATATATAATATCATTTACTACATCATTACATCCATCTTGAATGATGTATAAAACTATCCAACGATAACCAAATATAGCGTAAAACACCAATAATTTTGTAAGAATTTTACCATCATATGCATATGTATTGAGATGTTTCAAATATGAAATTGCAAAATAGTTACAAGTATTTCTCTTATTCCCAATAGTCTACTTACAATTAATTTTGAATTACTTACAGCGCTGAGAGTGGTGTGTGGGTGTGTTTTCTTTAAAATTCCCCTTTAAAACCCTCATTTCTTCCTTTCTAGTTGATATTCCAAGTCCTTCTGGTGTAAAATTCCCTTCAGTTCATTTTTCTAACTCCTTGAGCTAATTTTTCTAACGGCCTAACGATAATGGTTTGCGATGTTACAGATGACTTTGTGAATGTTGACTATTAGATTCCATATAAATAGTGTTGTGTACGGTTTTTGTGTTTACAAAAAATATTATTCAGAGGTAAATTATTGAAAATATCTTGTAATATTAATCTTTGCAGAACATGGCCTCGTAGATATTGAAGGATGGATTTTACTGCAAGATATAAATATATTTGCTTTTGAATATTATAAGTAGCTTATAACTTATTAAACCCATGGGAATTATTTAACAAGCAAATCCACAGAATCAGAACTAATTATTTCTAATTTTAGACATGCATACATACATATACCTCGGAAATAAATAATACTGAATATATAACCTCAACTTATATATGTGTATATATAAACCGGTTTTAAAAATGAGTGAATCCCGCAGATCGACTACATGCGAAGATAGGAATTAATCGGTGTTTACGGTATAGGGAATATGGAAATCAGCAAGTGTACATTTCACAGCCGCGCCATATAAATAGTTTATTTAATTGTACGAACGTCCGCGAACGAATAATGATAGCCATAATCGTAATAACATGTAATTGTTTAACAGTCTCCGGGGAGGTGTAGTTTACTATACCGTAAAACCATTGAAAAAAAAAGCTCTTGGTTGTATTAATAGATAAATTAACAATACGACGATCTTAATGGTTTACTACCACGACGTCATTTAATTACACTGGTTTAGTTATATGCTAGCATTTTATTACGCGAATTAAAATAACCGAATAACTGCATCTACATACATGTGTGCACACATAATGATTAGAACAACGTTACCATGATAGCTGTTGTGATGTATTCTCCGGTTTGCGTACACCCACCTATGGCTTCTCTCCACTCCGAGGGTTTTGTTCTTAGTGTATCGAGGTGCATTCAAGTTATAACACCTCCGATTTTTTTTTCTCAGAACTGGAAAAAGAGCAGCAGTTTGTTTTAAAATAAACGGGAGCTCTTTGTCAATGCGTGACAGAGATGGCAGCACCGTACGGCACACAGAACCTTTAACGGCAGCGGCGAGAGTGAGAACTGTTTTTGATACTTCAAATGGCGACATTTTCATTACAAGATCAGCGTGTAATCATTCGTTTTCTCCATTTGCGTGGTGTGACACCAATAGAAATTCATCGCCAGTTGAGTGAGGCATGTGGTGATGGTGTCATGGATGTGTCCAACGTGCGTTCGCGGGTACCACAGTTCAAAGAAGGCAGAACGTCGTGTGACAACAAACCAAGACAATCTCGGCCTCGCACAAGCCGGTCTGACGACATGATCGAGCGAGTGGAGGAAGTTGTTTTGAGGAATCGTCGAATGAGTGTGGAACAGATCGCCTCCAAAGTTGGCATTTCCGTGGGATCTGCGCACATGATCCTGCATGACGACCCGAAAATGCGAAAAGTGTCCTCCAGGTGGGTGCCACGAATGCTGACAGACGACCACAAGGTGGCCCAGAGCTAGTAACCCTTTTCAGAGTAATGTTTTTCGTAGTTGACTTTACTCTTCAAAATTTTGGGGAATGCTTGAGAGATTAACTCCTTAAGCCGCTCTGCGAGCGCAGGCGTAATATCCCATGGCAGGCTAATGCTCCCTGTAAATGGCGAAAGTTGTTGGAGATGCGAAAACATGGATTGATTATGGTTATTTCGTTTACACGTTCTTTCATCCATTATAGATGTATGACCAGTAAGATACGAATAGCTATGATGAGAACTAACCACCGATAGGAGAAGGAACCATAAGAGACTGATAACGCAGTGTCTAGCGCGCCGGGTTACCAGTCTCGGGGTACCGGGTCCGTCACTTTCAGAGTAAGGTTTTCCGTAGTTTTCCTTACTCCAAATTTGACGAATGCTGAGGGTGAACATCTTAAGACGCTCTACGAGCGCAGGCGTAATAATATCTCATGGCTGGCCGATGCCCCCTGTAATTGGTGAAAGCTGTTGGGGGATGTGAAGGCATGAACCGGCGTGAAGTTAGCAATAGATTTCAGCAATAGATTTTTTTTCGGTAAAATCGAGTTCAAATGTAACAAAATCGCGTTATGTAAACAAAAACAGTTCACAGGGCATTCCAACAGAGTCTAGAACTGATAATATTCTTGTAAACAGTCCAAGCTCCTAACCCTTCCCGATCGCTCCTAATAAAGAGCGCCGCCGAAAACTTTTTTATTTTGACAACGTTCGGCACCTTTTAATCCTAATTTCTTTCCACGCTCGTGTTGAGGAATGTTCGGAGATCGTTTTAACAAAATATAAAAATGACAATATTTTTATAACAATTTCTATAAACAATCAAAGTTGACCGTCCCGACGAAATGAGCGCGCTGTTATAACCTTTAGTTATTTTAACAACGTTCGGCATCTTTTAATCCGAATGTCTTTCCAAAATAAATATGCTACTAACAGAAGACGGTGCGCAGTAAAGAGAAAGCCGAAGTATCAGATAGATGAGGAAACATGGAGCAAAAGAGAAAAAAAGCGTACATACGTATTTCAAGAAACAAAAGATAAAGCAATTGCAGAAAATTATCAATAATGCTGCAAGAAAAATCCAAAAGACCGAAATAAATGTTGCGTATAAATGTGTTCCTCAAGGAAATTCGGTGGAACAACTTTCTAAAGATTATACTGTTTCAAAATTGCAAAAGGAAAAATTGTTTTTTTCCAGGTACAATCTGTTTAATATACATAAAGAATCCCGTGACATGTAGCTCGACAGCTTCTCAATTGATTATTGCCTAAATATTTTTTGCAATGAAACCAGTAATGGCCCAAGAGTCTCTGAATCCTGTTCAATTTAATAAATCGGGGCTAGATAAAAAGAAAAAATCTTATATTTCCGATAATAGAAAATATGCATTGGATGTTGATGATTGCCGATGTAACCAACGGGTCTGTTTATTTTTCTAATCCCAATAGAAGAAATAATAGTAATGTGCGGAGTTCAAACTACAAAACTAAGCAACTCTTAGAAGGACCTAGCTTTGCCAAGAACACTAAATTGCAGGATCAAATTTACCCAATCCAAAAAGATTTATATAAATGCGGAGTTTTCATACTGTACTATGCTGAAACAGTAACTAAAAAACAAAAATTTGATCTCAGTTTCGATCCAAGTATTTACAGAAATTATTTAAAATACAACATTATCCAACATTTCTTCCTTTACTGTGGGGAAAAAGGGGGAGAATTAAAAGACGAACAATGCAAAAGACATTGCCATTCTGTTTGCGTGAATTGTACGGTGATGGAAAAATATGTATGCGAAATCTGTACTAGAAAATTCCAAACAGATCATTGACGTGGATACGGTCAGTCCTACTTTTTGCTAGATCTTCCCTGCACATTCTGGAATATGATGACGCAAATAATTTTGAGTTAGGGAGCGACCAACGTTGTCAAAATAATATTTACGGAGGCGCACTCATTTGGTCGGGACGGTCAACTTTGAATGTTTACAGAAATTGTTAGAAAAATATTGTCATTTTTAAATTTTTTTAAAACGATCTCCAAACATTCCCCAATACGATCGTGGAACGAAATTTGGCTTAAAAGATGCCGAACGTTACCAAAATAAGTAAAGTTTGCGACAGCACGCTCATTTCGCCGGTACTGTCAACTTTGATTGTTTATAGAAATTGTTATGAAAATATTGTCATTCTTATATTTTACTAAAACGATTTCCCAACATTCCTCAACAAGAACGTGGAAAGAAATTAGGATTAAAAGGTGCCGAACGTTGGCAAAATAAATAAAGTTTTCGGCGGCGCGCTTTATTAGGAGCGGTCGGGAAGGGTTAGGAGCTTGGACTGTTATAAGAATATTATCAGTTCTAGACTCTGTTGGAATGCCCTCTGAACTGTTTTTATTTACATAACGTGTTACATCAGCATTTCCATAAATACACTTGCACAATTGCTGAAAAATATGCAAGTTTATTGCAGCAAACGTCGCAAGTTTTGTGCTACTCTTGTTTCCTAGAATATTGGATCCTATAACTCCTTGTAGTGGCATTTGCTACAATTGTAAATGTAATTCTAAATTTCTTTTTTTCTGCGTAGATGCGTATTTGGTGTCTTTCATACCAGAATTACTACTACGGTTATTATGAAACCAATCAGGCAATATTTTTTGACATATTGTTAAGAATTTATGATTTTTTAGAATTCATAACTTGTTCGAATTTTTTCTTGGTGTTACAATTTCGACAGACAGTACACCATGCGGGTCCTTTCGTTGCTTTTATTAGTTTAATATCCTTTACCTCAAAGAAGAGATGGAGTAAAGATAAACATTGGTTTGTTTTAGCTTGTTAGAAATCACAAGTGCTCATATTCTTCCATTCAGAGATGATACGTGAAATATTGAGTTGACATTTGAAATATCCCGGTTGTACTTTTTAAAAAACGTTTTATGCTAAATAGCATTACAATTCGTACATACGGGATATATCAGCAGATACCAAAAGTAATTGTGATAAGAATACAATTAATACCCGCTTATTTAATCCTCTGATTATAATTAAAATTGTTAAAGGTGTTATTTGTGGAGGCAAATTTCATACTTTAAATACAAAATGTACGTACAATCTTACGTATGTATGCCATGTAAATACACAACAGAATGAATCTTGTAAAGGCATTCTCACATCAACTAGATTATCTGAAATTACGTTTGAACTTTGTTATATTGCAAAATATAAACACACCGTATCAGCAAATGTTCATTGTGACCAAGCGCGATTGTATTTTTTACTCTTGGTTGCATTGCATATCAAAAAACCGATTAAATAGAGATGAGAATTTAAAGTGCAAAGACGAAACGTGCAAGAGTATCTATTAAAAACCCAATATTCATACACGCAATGCTATTTACTATAATATTACAAAAGGATAAAAGAACAGACACATCATGTTAATTGTGCCTAGCTGTAATATCATAATGGCATGCGATTCGTCAATGAAATTGTGTGTTATGTTTATCAGACAACTATTGTTGTCAGTGAGAATGTCTAGTTTAAGGATTCTGCTGCTAGCTAATAATTAAACATCTTGTACATTTAATTCGTTTATAAACTATTAATGAATATCCACATACCGATTGGGAAAATGTGAAATTAGCTATATCACTATATGTACGGCAAGAGAGCGAGGAAGAGATCGTGTGGCATCCGATCAATTCGATGCGGGTCGCGCTAGTACACTTCTAACAATATCGGGATATAGACCTACTGTGTGAAGAGCGCACGTAATAATTTGAAGTTATGGTCGCCTGGAAGTGAGAGTTTCGCATATTTATTTTGTTGTTACTACGAAGCTTAGACGAAATTAATAAGAAATTCTAAAGACTAAAATAAAAACAGACCCATTAATATTATGTGTTTAAATTATAACGCTATTTCTGGTAATGTAAATATAAACTGTGATTCATTAAAATGTATTATATCGCAACTGAACGATTAGAACAGTGGTAATATTTTATTTTGCGTAAATGCACTGTTAAAAAAAATAGTACATTTTTGCGCTCTCTTATTGTTCTCTCTTCTTATTTTTATTATATTTTCCTCTTAAATATGCTTTATGTTTTTGTTGCTGAAAATCGCATACGCCAATTTTGTATGAAATTTTCTGTATTTAGGTTCTACCCGTTGAAAATAAACTATTATTATTATTATTATATTCTGCAAATTATTCTGCTAAAGAGAAGTTCCATGGTCTGGTGGTAACAGCAAATCTGTTCTGTGTACTGTAATCGGTGATTTCGAAGGGCATCCCTACATGAATTGCACCGTCCCAATCCTGCTATAGTATAGGAATTTCTCCTCACCCTATCACATACACTACCGTTCATGGAAGTTCTGGCAAGCAAAAAAATGTACGGAAGTCAAAGAAAATAAGAGAAATATTAAATGGCCATGTATTTAATACTTACATGATTTTACATATTTTCAAACACAAATTTATTTTAAAAAAAGGTTAATGTAATACAAGTAATTTAGATCCGATTTTCATCGAAAAATCCACCTTTTGCCTTTAGGACTGCTGCCACTATTCTCGGCATCCGATTCACTAATTTTGCTAATGTTTCATTGGGCAAGCTTGTCCATACCTCCTGGAGAATGGTCCACAAATGTTCCTTCGATTTTGGACACTTTTTCCTAACACATCGGTCTAATTCTTCCCATAACAACTCTATCGGGTTCAGATCGAGGGACTGTGACGGCCATTCCATAATTTTTAGGGTTCTTTCATTTTCTTCTTGCTGCAGGTAATCTGTGCACAATTTAGATTTATGTTTGGGGTCATTGTCCTGCAGAAATTCAAATCCACGACCAATTAATCGGACTCCTGACGGTACAAAAAAATCTTAAAGAACTTCTGATTCAAGAATGTCTGTATCGTCCATATGAGTTCTTTTAATGAACTCCATAATTTGATTAGTAATTTGTCAAGCATAGCTTTTGTTTTCTTTTTCTATTTGTACTTAGCTGGTACCCATTGCTTCTGTTGACATGTTTCATACTTATTGTATACTATGAAATAAAGGTTTGTTGTTGTTATTATTGTTATTATTATTATTATTATTATTATTATTATTATTATTATTATTATGGCATTTTCCTCCAGGATTTTCTGATATTCTTCTTTTATTCATTATGCCCTCAATTTTGAGCAAGTCCCCTGTTCCGATTAAGGAAAAACAACCCCAAACCATTACAGATCCGCCTCCATGCTTCACCATAGGAACTATACACTCCCGTAACATTCTTTCCCCTCTTGATTTGCGTACGAAAACTCTCCGTCAATTTCCAAAAACCTCAAACTTGGATTCGTCAGTCCACAAAACGTTTTTAAAATCGTTCACTGTCCAATCTCTATAAGCTTGTGCTCATTTCAGTCGTTTCAGCCTATTTCCTCTTCGGAGTAACGGTTTTCGACAAGGCACTCGCCTATGCAACCCAGCCTCTTTCAGCCGACGTTTCACAGTACTCACAGAAACTTTGGAATCTCGCTCATTATTGAATTCTGCAGCAATTTCTGATGCTGTTAGTCTTCTATTGCGCTTACTAATTATTTTTATTCGTAAATCTTCCGCAGGAGTCGTTTTTCTTGACGGTCCTGGCCGATTACGATCTTGCACGTCACTGGTTGTCTTAAATCGAACTATAGTATCATGTACTGTAGATTTTTTTTATTTTTAATTTATTCGCAATCCGTCTTTCTGCGTACCCTTCCTGGTGCAAGGTAATATGTAATAGCAGATCGTTTTGAAACAGCTAGAGGCTTTCCACGGGGCATTTTAAGCAGTCAAACCGAAATTATTTTATTTTTCACTTGCGCAACCACAGATACTTTCACAATAACAATCTCTTCAGAACTACTGCGTTTACAAATGTCATAATACTTTATAAAGGGTATACGAATATTTCCAGGTAACACGAGTGAATCAGCTAACGCTCCTAGCTTTATTGTCACTGTAATTATTGGGGATTTCCAACATAATTATATATTTGTCTACGATAACGGTCTTATAATTAAAGCTGGCCACGAGCGGTACCGCGCAGTAGCGTAGAGTCGACCAGACCTCGCGTTCCACTAGAGTTATTCTGCTAATAGAGATGTTTGCTGCCGCAAATAATTTCGCTCATCTTTTAAATAAAAATTAATTAACACGTGCTCAAACACTTACCATTTTGAGAGTCCTCCGTGAAATCACAAAGTGAATAATGTCTGTTAAATATCTGCAACATTAGATATGTTTCAACTGTTGTTTCGGCAAAACTAGTACAGCATGAGGAAAAAATGCGTTTATATGCAGAGAACGAACGTTCTACATCTACTGACGTAATATTTGCGTAAGTAAAATAATCTTTCAAATAACTTAACGATTCTGTTGACGCACCTTCACAAATGTGTCTTAATGTGCCAAAATCAGAATTTTTCTCAAAAACACTTTAAAATTTTTCTAGAACAGAAACTTTTTTTGCGTCTTCAATCGCGCACAGCTGTGCGTGAACATGTTGCACTATTTGTAGAGATTCTTCTAACGGCACCGCAGGATTTTGTAATTTTTCTATTGCATCTGCTAGCCCGAAGTAATTGTCGTGAATGATTTTTAAATCCATTTTAACCTGACTATCTTGAAATTTCGACTGGCTTTTCTGGATAGCGGCAGCTTCCTTTGTATCGAATTGTAAAACCACGTTCTTAATATTGTCAAAATATTTATGATAATAAAACGCGGCCTGCAACCATGTTCCCCAACGAGTTAGAATAGGTTCTGGTGGCTCTGGTATACGGGGGCACAGTCTGTGAAATTCGCGAATACGTTTCGGTGATTTGACAAATACTGCTTTGGTATGCGCTATTAAAGCGTCTACCTCAGGATAACATTTTCTGATACTATCCGCCACAAGATTGAGAGCATGAATTTTACACGTAATGTGTAACAAATTAGCAGAATGCTTTTTAAGAGACCAGCCTACAGGAAGCATGTTTGCAGCACCATCACTCACTAACATCAAGAGTTGGTTTGTTGAAAGTTCAAACTTGTCCAATGTATTTAACACTAACTTTGAAATTACTTTGGCAGTACACTGTTTTATTCGTTTGGAGACTAATAGAATTGAAGGTGCCGATTGATGAGGTTCCAATTTGCGTGCCATTACATTAAGAACAGAATGTTTCTTCCGATCTGTTGTTTCGTCGACACATAACCACAATTTTTGATCTTTCAACTCCGATTTTATTTTTTGTTCAATATGTTGGCGCGCAGATGGCACAATTCTTCGTAACGATGTTCGACTTGGTAATTTGCACTCCGAATAGTTATTCCAAAAGCAGATAAATGGTTCCTTGTCTAGTAAATTAAACGGTATATTACATGCGATAAACGTAACGCATAAATTAAATATAAATTTTTCATTCTCTCGTGCGCAATTTCTTTTTGAGACATGCTTTTCACTGTTTACGTGTCGTAGACAATGTTGTCTGGACCAACACATTAACGGGATTTTACAGATTACACATTTAATTTTAACACCTTCATATATGAAGTCTGGAATTTCTGCAATAAATTTTCGAAGTTTGTCCGACCGCGGTCATTTTGCTGACGAAATCATAATTTTTCTAGGACAGATAAACAAATGCGCAAATGACCGGCAGCGAAAATGTCCGTACTGCTCCGCAGACGAAGTAATACTACCGTTCCTCTCGGTCCGAACTGATTTTACGCCGATGCGCGGTACCACTCGTGGCCAGCGTTACTTATAATAGACAAATACTACCTGGAAATTGGTAAAATGCTTCCAGAAAGGGTTAGTTAATAATTCCTCACAGAAATGTATATTATATAATTTTAAAATTTTTTCCTAAACAGTTAATATAATTATCAATCACCATATCACCAAGACCTATGTTTACCGTACATAGTAAATTATTTGAGGCATTTATAATTCTACACAATGTAAAAAAGTAGCCACAGTCATTTCCTTATTTAATAAAAATCTATTATTATTTTCTACCCAATTAATTAAATGTTTGTATAGACAAACTGTCTTAGCCATAAGCGATCCGACGCTGCAATCATAAATTAAAGTATTCATATCATCGGCATGGCAAATTATATCTATAGGAACTCTACTTTTTAAAAATACCACTAAGATCATTAGAGAAAATAATGTAAATATTACATCATTCAATCAATGTTAAATTATGGATGTTGAGACTTTCTACATTTCATGCAGTTCCACGAATCACGGTATAAAATTTAAATATTAAGATTTTGGACTCGGAAAACATTACCACATATAATCATTTCGCCAATTTATATATATGTTGGATATAAAGTTTATAATACAAACACGATAGGTATCACTTAAAGGTCGCGTAATATGAACAAACTGATTCAAAAAGGGAATGGAACTTGTTCGGTATCCTTAGGAAATTTACGCCACTCGAAAACTGCATTTCCCGTTAGGTGACAGCCGTTAAACAAAGAACTACAAGAAAAAAGGAGATAGACTATATTTGCGAGCAGGTTGGGACGTTCCGAATGCAAGAGAATTAATTAAAAGAATCATCCTCTTAGCTTAATACTTAATTAGGTGCCCCGTAGAAGGCAGCGCCCTGAAAAAATATATAATCAAAAAGAAGACAAACAAGAGGAGACGACGTACTTAGTGTGTATAGGCGAGCGCATTGTGAATTTTTAAAAAGCATTTTTATTCTCTGTGAATAATGCAAAAGCAATAGAAGAAACGAACGGCTGTATCGCACGGGCGTTGCTCAGGAATACGCGAAGGAAATAAAGAAGTGAAAAAAAATGCCAACTTCGTCTCATAAAAGAACGTAAATACGTTACCGGCTTTAATGATACTTTTTAAAAGAAAATATGTACATTATATAGAAATGCCAGTCGCCTGCCTATTTTGTATTGATTGAAATACTCGAAGAGCAATTTTCAGAAGAAGAGAGCGAACGAAGGAGAATGGAGAGGAGAACTGAAAGAGCGTGACCGTTCCGAGGAGCACAGCAGGAAAACAAATCTAATTTCTCAAATAAATATTTTCTTTACTTCATTATGTTATTTCTGTTTCTGCTCGGTTTCCGTATTGGTTTTGAGGAGAAAAGAGACCTTCTCTTGCAGAACTTCTGGGCGCGAATTCTACTATTTTCTTCGATATTCACAGCTGCATAAAAGCCAGACATTTGCGAAGGTAGTATTGCGCGCACCCCTGTTATACTTTTACATTTTCCGTTAATGGATATGCATATTAAAACAAAGAAATTATACTTATGAACTCTAACTTCCGGAATTGGTTTTTGATTTGTTAAATTTGTTCTCTGCCAAAAATCTGATGTCTATCTCTAACTCAACAAAATATTAACAAAGATATTTGATAATCGGCTTATTGAATTTTTGACTCGGTTATAGATCTCTCTTCAATAATTCTTAGCAAGCAACACCAGGCCTTTAATAGGTCGTTTAATGAGTAGAGATTAAGTGTACGGAAAAATTTTATGTATTAGCAAATTCATTACGTATTTTTTTCTATTTTGCAAGTTCATGTACCTATTTTATGTTTATATTTATTTTAATATGCGCGTGTACTGTATTGAATGTAAAAATCAATTTAATTTCATTTACACGCATACAACTATGAAGGTATACAAATTTAATTAAACGTAACTACGTCGAACCACCGCTAGAACTTATACAAGGAACTTCGAGGATATACATTGCAGAGGCAACTACTTCCAAAAGATACGTGACACTATACTATCTTGTACGGTAACTTCGACTTAGTCGGACTTCTACACTACTTTATAATTCTAAGAAAAATAATCGATCCTTCCTCTTCATAAGAGGGATACACCGAAGCAGACGACTAGCACCATTTGTTCTTCAAACCAGGAGAATGTGACAGCATATCAAACAAAATTTTATAGTGTGAAAGGCTGGAGTTTGTTTGAAGTTGCTGGACCTTTTATTGAAATAAAGCAACCAAGTTTGGAGCAGTTTACAAGTAGTTCACCAGACTTGTCACAAAACCTATACAAAAGGTTGAGTTTTAGTGCAACTATTGAACAAAAAACAAAAAATTGAAGGACAAATAAATTGATTTTCTTCCCATTTGGTTAATGAACTTACTCTAGATGCAACTCATAACTTCCATTTATGTTTTTGTGACATGTTCTAAATAACGGTGAAAAATAGTTAGAATCGTAGTGTAGCCGTTGAGATCTATAAACGTAAGGTTAAAGTTAACCTACCGCTGAAATTTTAGCATTATGATATTTAAACCTTACATTCGATTTTGGCAAGAGGTTAAATTTGACGTTTTCTCTATAGAATGTGCACCCGTTCTAGTCTAATGCATTATTCGGTCATTATTTGTTTCCGAAAAAATGCAACATATATTCGTTTTAGTCGCTTGCTATAAAAATTAGCAACAACTGCAACTTGCACCGATGACTCCATAATTACAATAGTAAAGCCAGGTGGGTAGCTCAGTCCACCTTTGTATCTACATCAACCAACAACGTCTATTGTAGGCCGCCGGCAATGTAATTTTTGAGTTCGCCGAGTAGACCTCTCCTTTTGGAGAATCTTAGAAGTTCGCTGGCGAAGTTTTCCTGAGACTCTCAGGCGTTACAACAGAGAAAATCTGATTCTGTAGTTAGCAGGATAGTGGCAGAAAATGTCCACAAATGTTTCCTCCTTTTCCAAACACAGACGGCACTCCTCCTTAATCGAGCGTGGCCGGTAGGGATTGTGGTTAGAACCCTAACAGACTTCCTGTCAAGTTCTGTAAGCTTCCTAGCTTTGTCTCTACTGGGCAACATAAATGAACTTGCATCAAACCGAGCTGTAGAGTTACCCCAAGTTCGAATTACTTCTTGTTCGCCCCAACGGGTAACATGCTTTTGGCATTTCTAGAAAATATGCTAACTAGAGGTTCTGCACCCAGCGGAGTGTGCTCAGCTCCGTTATTAGCAAGGACATTGACCACGCTGGTGCCCAGATGAGGGTCATGTCAATTCAATTAGAGGTTCGCGACAGCAGATTCCTGCACCGACTACTGTGTGCATTCGGCAACCATCGGTGTAAAGGCTAAATGTCAGCCTTTAACAAGGAGTCGCAATTGCTACTCCAACAGTCCCTATCGGGGTAGCGTACATCGACGAAATTCTCCAACGATGTTGTAGCGCACAGCATGTCCGAAGGCATGGACAGAACCTATCAATGCAACTCTTACCTTTCATTTATGTTTTTGTGGCAAATATAATAATATTAACGGTGAAAAATAGTCAGTGTTATCGTTGAGATCTGTAAACGAAAGGTTGAATTTAACCTACCAATAACATTTTAGCACTATGATTAACCCTTATATTCAATTTTAACTGGAGATTAAATTTAAGGTCTTCCTTACAGTTACTTCCTTACAATCTTCCTTACTTCAGTTACTACAGTTTAATACATCGTTATTCGGTTATTATTTGTTTACGAGGAAATGCAACATATATATTTTTTAATCACTTGCTTTAAAAATTGGCAAGAACTGCAATATGAAATATGCAGTTGCATAATTCGTCTAAGAAATTTGCATTCTATTCAATTGATCTTTCTATCAACGAAAAGACAAAGATAAAATGTTATGTACAGTACGTTGTTGTTTAATACTAAAACGTAGCATTTTAAACATTACCTTAATAACATTTCTATCACACTGAAATTCTTTTATTAAGCTATTATGGAATAGCTTCTAAATTGAATTGCCAAATGGGAGGATACTCTTTTACAATGTTGCTACGCTAAGCTTTAACGGAAATTTATATATGCGCTGTATAATACATAAAATAAACTAATAAATTCAAATAAATGGAATTTCCAAAATATGCTAAAGTGGATTTAGATAAAGTGTCATATGATGATATATTCCAGAAGTTCTAAATCATAATTATTCTTTTATAAATTTCAACTACATACTTATAATAACGCAAATATTCCTATTCACATATGTTTGTCTGTGTATCAATTGATATACCTGCTCACGTGTATATATAAACATTAAAATTCTTTCCGCGTCATAATTCCTCATTTTATCTGTTAAAATACGCTATAATTAACCTATTTTTCATAATTAACCAATTAACATTATGAATAGTTCTTTAAGGAATGTTGCATGGACAGACACAATATAGAAATAATATTTTAGAGAAAAGTGGCTCATAAATTTCAAATAATGTTTTAATACAGGATAAGATATTAACCATATCTTACCACACTATTACAAACACCTTTTTTTTATTTTTATCCCAAACATGCATCTTAAAATATTGACTCTACAAGCTAATATTTACGAAAATATGTATAACTTACCTTATTAAGGATTAAATCCAATAAAAATTAACCATAAACAGTTACATAACCATATAATCTTCCCATCGAATAAATATGGGTCAAATGCAATCCCTCCTGACGTGTTCCAGACTTTTTGCTTTGAAGTAGTCGCACTGCGGTTTACGTTTAGACATTCTACAATAATTTGTAGATCACTGAGTTAGATATGTATACCAGATACCAGAAGAGTACGGCATATTATAAATTTTATTCTAAATAAATTGAGAAAAAATATTAGGCTATTTTCTTAATTTACTATCGTGTTTAGTTAACAAGAAAAACGTATTCAGCATTATTTGACGGCCTTGAATACATTCTTAGCGTAATTCAGTAATAAATTTTCATAATACCCCGTATTATATTTTGTGGAGACAATAATTATCAAGTGAAACCTAAACAACATGATACATAGCATTGTTTTTCGCTGAAGTAAAATATTTCTCGTTGTAGCAATAAATTACGCGCTGTTGCTTTCAACTGAATAGGTCTGCAGTTGTAATATATTATTCGCAAGTTTTCTTCTGGCAAAGAAAATAAAAGTTCTTACCTGACATAATTTTTAGACTTTTCTGTTTTTAGATAAAACGCATAGATTCTTCTTTAACACTTTGAAACCAGGAATTGGATCTGAAATATCGTCGGTGATGTAACAAAACCTCCTTCATTCTTAGAATTAAACCTTCTATCTTAGAAAAAACTGAAAAAACTTAGTTATTTTTTGGGAAACGCCAATATTTGTTTAAGTAATACAACATAGCAACTATGTTTTAGGGACTTGGGGGGGGGGGGGGGGGGGTATTCTGGCTCATGCATTTTAAGTTAATGTATCATGTGTTATTTTTTGAAAATTGAAATTTTTGTTAGATACATGTCTTCCTTCTAAACCAATGCCACAGAATTGTGGGTAGCGTACTATTTTCGTAAAGCTTGACATTTGTTATTGTTATATCAGTGACATCACAGAAAACGGCTGAATAGTTTGTTTACAATGAGCGTTTAAAAAGAGCAATTTTGTGAAATTTCACGTGAAGATTTTCGTTGGCTGATCTTTTACGATTTAAGTAAAGACCTGACAGCAACAATGCCTCGAATCGCATCGCTCAACTTTTGGCAATAAAGCACCATCAGAAAAGCCTGTCCATAACCGGTTCACAGAATTTCGTTGTGGTCATGCTTACGTCAGTAATGAATTTCGCGAAGGTCGGCCAAAATCGGTTATTGTTCCAAAAAACGTCGATGCCATGCGCAACATGATTGAAAAGGATCGGCATGTCACTTACCGTGAGATAGAAGCATCCTTAGGCATATCGAAGACAGCAGTGCATGAACATTTAAGTGTGAAAAAGATCTGTTCCCGGTGGATTCAGTATTATTTGACACGAGCACAAAAAGGGCTCGTCTCAGTTGGTGTAAGGAAATGCTCAAAAAATTCGACAGAGGAACTTCAAAATCCATATACATCATAGCAGGGGACGAAACTTGGATACATTCATATGAGCTGGAAACTAAACAACAGTCGGCTGTTTGAGTGTTTTCAGATGTACACCGCATCCAACAAAAGTTGCTCGTTCAGGAAGCATTTCCAGGAAAATGATTGCTTATTTCTTTCGTTGTACTGGACATGTCGCAAGAATTGCTTTGGAGGATCGAAGAACAGTTAATGCTGAATGGTATAGATTAATTTGTTTGCCAGAACTTGAAATGAAACGGATACATACACACCTAATGTATATTCGTTGTAATGAATTTCTAGATAAAATTTTGTCACTTCAAGTATTGAAAACAATACAAGTATTAACAAGTCGTTTACACATCTAAATTACGACAAAATAATAATCGCAAAATCCCAAAGATACACACGAGGTAGGCGCCATAAATTATCGGCCTGATATAGAAAAATAAACTTGGTAAGGTATGACAATTTTTATTTTTCAATATAATCTCCCCTAGATTAGATTAGATTAGATTCATTCTTGAGGTGGTTCTTGACCTATCCCACTGCGGCCTTTTTAGATCTATTGTGGTTCATCTATCATTAGATCAATTACGCTAGCTTTGCCTTTTTCACCAGACCAAGCAGCCTGAGTGAGCCCTCTGCGTAGGTTACGGCTTTTGATATTCCGATGCCACTTCTAAGAGCCGTATTCCTGCTAGTGCTGTACAATCGCATAGCACGTGGACGGCAGTCTCTCATTCCACCTGGCAGAATCTACACGCTGTTTCCTGTCGGCCCTAAGTTGCTCATATGTTTCTTGAGCATACAGTGTCCTATTAGCAGGCCTACTATTTTTCTAACAGACTTTCTGTCCCTGCTTAGTAGGTCTGCTGTAAATTTAGGCCTGTGTAATCTCTCCTAACTTCAGTACATTTATTACAATGAGCAATTAATAATTCTATACCCTCGCAAAAGTAATCTAAGGTTTTTCCTTCAAAATGTTGCATTACAGCTGCTTGCAACTCACTACCATCCTTAAAACGACGTCCCCTAAGCTTTTTCTTTAAACGAGGATCCGAATACAGAACCATGGTTTCATCTCCTCTGACAATGGACTCCAAAATCGGTTTCGAGTCGTCTCTACACACGTTTAAAAACGAGCGCGCACATTCGACCAGATGTTCACGTTGGAGAACAGAAAGAAGATGCGGTACGCATCTTGCGCTAATCTTATTCATACTCAAATGGTTATGGAGAATTCGGCGAATACTTGTTTCAGAAATGTTAGACATCATTGCCGATTCCTTCACTTTCAAACAGCGATCTGTTAACACGATTTCTTCAATAATTGAATTGTTTTATGCGTTATCAGTTGAATTGGGATTCTTGCCCCAAACGGGAACATTTTGCCTACTTTTTTACAGTAGAATATGAAGATAAATCACCATAAACGCCGCCTAAAGATTGTTTAATGTGATTAGGCGTATGCCCTTCTTTTGTTAAAAAGTAGTCGCGTTGTCTGGCTGGCTACTAAAAACTACTACTCTTCGAGCCGTAATATATGTATATAGTGTGGGCCTCGCACATGTGCAGCTCTGACGCAAGGGAGTTTGAACACGCTCGAATCTGTATAACCCTGTCAGGCCGAGAATATGTGGCGCCTACCTCATCTAATCTGTACCTCTTTTACCGTTAGGTATAAAGGTTGCTATATCATGCACTATTTTTCTCCGCTGTTTTCTATCTCTTGATAATATCTTAGCCTGGTTCCATGTTAATCCCTTGTCTTGGTAATTTTGCCACTTCCTGGTCTCATGTCATTCGGGGTCTTACTCGTTTTCTTTTGCCTGTTCCATGTTCTTCGAATCTATTTATGCAGTTGCAAAAACACTGTATGGAAGAAACAATATAGTAATAGTGGAAAAATGCGGTTTTATATAAAAAAAGCGATACAGGAACAAAATACTGAATGAAAAATTGAACTACAAAAACTAATACTGCACCTATAAGACTATTAAAGTATTTTCCAACACTGTAACAGTATATCAACAAAAGGTTTTTAACTAGTGCATTAGCTATACTCGTCTTTTGAAAATTTTTCATAAGTTACTCTATGTGATTCTTCTACAATTACGACAAACCGTAGGTACGCGCTAAACACATAAAGAAAGAAGTTGCAAATAGTGTAGATTCAACGTCAACAGGGTTCTTGTTTTATGGCAAACGTTGTCATTTTAAAATCATGTTACATAATAGACAAAATAAGATGAAACTAGACTTTCTGAATTAAATGACATGTCAACCAAAATTACCCCTAATTGTTTGGTAACTAGTTTTGCACGGCGTAAATTATGAACAAATTTCTCTAATTTTGTTAATGTTATTTCCTCAATTTTCAAAGCGGTTGATCACTAAATCCAGTCCAAATTACCCTGTAATCTTTAGAATCACTTAAAATTACAATAAATTCCATCTTCAACATTTCTTTCTAACTTCGTTCTATGAAGTGTAACACCATTTACCTTATATAGAAAGTACTTAAGTAATTATAAGCCCCGCAGTTATTGAGAGTCTATAGTTTTTATTAGAATTGTAACGGAAGAATACGATAGGCAGTTATTCTGTATGTGATTATTTCGAAGCGCTTTGCCAACAAATTTGCAAAAGTAACCTAGCAATAAATTTGAAACTATTATTTGTTCTCTATAGCCTTTTAAATGGAAACATTTAAATATAGATAGGTCAATGCGTCATCATAGATACATAATTGGCACTATAAGAGATCAAGAAAAATCAATTGCTTCAATTAACTCTCCGCAATGTAATGCCGTACTGAACTCGGCGAACGGTAAGAACAAAATTAAGAAACAAATTTTGTTGAAGAGAGAAGAAAGTAACTGGATGCATTAATTTACTGTTAGGTTGCAGCGCGAGATAACGTTGGTTAATCACGAAGCGCAAGACCAGATAATAAGGTTGTGGAACACAATCGGGCGTACGTTATCTGGTACAACATACAACACCGAGATAAACGGTACTGGTTGTCCAATAGTAATAATTCTATAATTACCGAGATCAATTCCGCGTACACTTCCGTATAACAGCGGCCTTTGTACATTAATTGCAATTAAGCTTAATGTGCCGTGTGTAACTATACTCATCCGACTTTTAGACCTTTGCGCGTACAATAATTGGATACAATCACCACGAGGGAATCGTAGATCAAAAGAATTTGAAATTAATGGTGCCATATATTTCTCGTTCACCCCAAATGCCAATCGTTCGAGGAAGGAAAAATGCTTTAATTAATCTTCCAAATGCAGAGTTCGTACCAAATGTTTTTCATAATTTATTTTTTGGAAATTATTTTGTTCCTCTATCGTCAAAATTTACTATAACACATTTAGATGATAGCTTTTGGATAATTTGATCAATTAAACTTCAATTATTTTCTGAAAGACTAACTTAGCGAAATTAATCCGGTTTAATACACTACCGCTCATAAGTATTTGGGCACCTCAAATTTCAGGATAAATCATTAAATATTTAAATGGAAATATTAAAATACATATTTGGTATTTAAGTATACACAAATATACAACCCAACAATCCATATTATTTATTTGATATAAATTTTAGATTCGCCTATGTGACCTCCTTTACTTTTAATGATTGCGTCGCATAGTCGGAGCATTGTTGCAATTAATTTTAACAATCTTTCCGGAGTTATTTGAGCCCATGATGCCTATAGTTTGTTCCACATGTCATCTGCAGAAGTAGGAGCAGTTTTTCTTACTTCCCGATCGAGTTCTTCCCATAATAACTCGATGGTATTCAAGTCCGGGCTTTGGGGTGGCCATTATATGATTGTTAGTGTCCATTCCTCTTCCGACTGTTCCAAATATTCCTTGCATTATTTTGAAGTGTGTTTTGGGTCATTGTCTTGTTGGAATATAAAATTGTTACACCAGAGGGTACTGCATTTTCCTCTAAAATGCGTTTGTATTGCTCTTTTCTCATTATACCTTGAATTTTTACGAGATCACGTGCGGATGTATCAGCAAAACAACCCCAAACCATTATCGAACCAGCGCCGTGTTTGACGGTAGAGACTGTGCATTGCTCTAGTACACGTTCACACAGATCTTCTTACAAACACGTCTTCGCGAACCAAAAATCTGGAATTTGGATTCATCGGTCCACAATACCTTGCTCTAATCTTCTACCGTCCAATTTCGATGTTCACGTGCCCATTGTAACCTCCTTTTCTTATTAATTTGGCGGAGCAAGGGCTTTTGCATCGCAATTCGTCCGTGAAGGCCAGCTTTTTGCAGACGGGGTTTAATCGTGGACACGCTAATCGGCTTTGGAAGTACAGTATTGATTTCTGCGGCGATTTCTGGAACTGGTTTTCTTCTATTTCGCTTGCTGCACACCACGATTGCAATATCTTGAGCTGATGTTGTCGCCCTTGGTCTCCCACTTCTTACTTTATTTAGAAAACTGCCACTTTCACTGTATTTTTTGTTATAATCAACAATAGATGGATTTAAATGTATTTTTTGTAGCAATGCCTTTTCGGCATGATTTAAAATTTTAAACGAAATTATAAGTACTCTTCGTTAAGAGATGTTGTTGCTACTAACATGGAACGATAACTGACCGTAATTTAAAAATATTACTTGAAATGGTCTTATAGCTTCATGATTCATCAACTGTTACATTTTTCCTGGAATTTCAAGAAATACGATCTTTGTTGTCGCTACTACCTGCGCTTTTATGACGGTGTTAGCTCTCATACAGATAAAAGATGTAAATAGACCGATACTATTTAGTGAATTTAAGTGAATCTTACTGATTATTAGCATACTATTCAATAATGCTATAATGTATTTCCTAAATACGTTGCTTGTATACAAAAACCTAAAATCCAAAGGTGCCCAAATACTTATGAGCGGTAGTGTATGTGAGATAAGGTCTGGACGACATTAATTTTTACAGCTAGTTGTCTACCATATCAGCTAGAACTGCTAATGAGAGTCTTTTGTATATAAATTCGTAAATATGCAATGTAAAGTTCTTTTCAGAAGTAACGGAGTACTACGTAACTATTAAAAGGTAACGCCGTCAACTGACTCCATAAATTTAGAAAGCCAAAACAAGTTGGAAATGCCCAATACATCCTTTATTTGAAACACCAAAATTCACTCTTCATCGGGGTAACACTATTGAAAAACAATTACAGTCAAAACATGGATTCAAAATACAAAAATTAACTTACATATTTGAAAATTTCTAAATATTTATTGTATTGACAATGTGATGAAGCACATATAATATATGTACATCTATTAGGAAAAAGCACATTGAAAATGATGTAAAAAGAAAAATATATAGAGTTCCAGATTCTTAAACCTGATATACAGGGTTATCTCAAAAGCAAAACAAAATACTGTGATTAAAGTCAATGAAGTAAATCTGCATAAATACAACTTAAATTTTCCATGTCCTTCCTATAATTGTTGGAAACTATCTTACAACCCTAAGCCAAAGTGTTGATACGGATATGTTGATTACACCTTTGTCATCTGGCCCCATTGTCACGAATCTTTAAACAATATCCTACCGTTTTTGAATTCTCAACATGATTCCATACGCTTCACCACGGAGATCGAATCGGACGGTTGCCTTCCTCTACCAGATGTTCTCGTACACCGGCGTCCTGATATGCACCGGGAGATTCCGTTTACCGAAAACCCACGCACCGGTAGATATCTCAATGACCTCTCACACCATCATCCAGCCCAAAAACGCGCTGTTGTCAGAGCCCAATTCACTTCCTCAAGAACTAAACCACATCATTGATCCGCAATAACTATTCCAGGAATGATATTCAAACTACCATTAACCGCTACACCGACCCTTCTCCACAGCATCTCCCCTCATCTAACCCTAATTTTCGTAAGCAAGCGTATCTACTCCACATTCATGGTGTCACCGATCCCATCAGCAAGATTCTCTTCAGGAACAACATAAAAGCCATCTTTTAACCCAATTTCAAGCTCTCAAACTACTTTCCCATCAAAGCACGAGCGTTGTACGCGGTTGTTGCGTGTAGCCGGGTCCGCACTGTCTGAGTATAGTCTGGAAACTGGCCACCATATCCAATTTAACTCTACTCGCATCTTATCTCGCAATTCTCACTATTATACGAGGGTAAGTCAAAAATTACTTACACTTTTAGTTCTATAACTGTATTAAACAAAGATAGGTGTACAACAGATACATTATTTTTCGATATAGTCTCCACCTTTAGCAACGCATTTGGTCCAGCGAGCCACAAGCTTCCGTCAGTTGGTCGTGAAGCCACTTTTGCACCGCATCCCGAACGTCTGTGTCTGAGGCAAATCGACGACCTCTCAAAGCTTCCTTGAGCGGTCCAAAGAGATGAAAGTCTGAGGGAGCGAGATCAGGGCTGTAGGTAGGGTGTTTCAGGGACTCAAAGCCCAACCTGTTGATAGTTTCTATGGTGTTATGGGCTGTGTGCGGACGGGCGTTGTCTTGCAACAACAAAACTTTCTTTGAGAGTAAACCACGGCGTTTATTTCGAATTGCTGGTTTCAGCTTATTCACCAACAAATCACTGTGCCTCGCACTATTTTTGGTAGTTCCCCTGTCCAAGTAGTCGTCCAGTATAGGGCCTTTTTCGTCCCAAAGCACGGTTAGCATCACCTTCCCAGCCGATGGCGAGGTCTTGAATTTTTTCGTGCTAGGGGATCCTGGGTGTTTCTATTCCATACTCTGGCGTTCCGATTCGGGCTCGTAGTGATGAACCCACGTTTCATCAACGGTCACTATTCTGCTTAAAATGCGTCGCCTTCCGCCTTGAAGCGATCCAGTAAGCGTTGGCAGATGTCCAAACGTTTGGTTTTGTTTTCTGCGGTAAGAATTCGTACTCATCGCGCACACACTTTACGAAATTTGAGTTCCTCGTGGATAATTTGATAGGCAGAACCGTGACTGATGTTTAAAGAAGATGCAACCTCACCTATGGTAACTCGCCTATTTGCGAGCTTGCTGAATGTTGTCGTCGGTGGTCGAGGTTGACGGCCATCCAGCTCCCTCTTTTTGTGTTACGCTCGTGCGGTCACTTTGAAACATTTCGATCCACAAAAAAACGCTTTTACGAGATAAAGCACTGTCCTCGTATTGTGACAAAAGTCTCCGGTGAATTTCAGCACCTTTCACACCCTCCGATCACAAAAATCGGATCACTGCTCGTTGTTCCTCTTTGGTGCAAACTAATAGCGGCGCTGACATGCTTATTCTGTTGTAGCTAGCAGACAAATGATGCGATCGTGATTAAATTCCGCACACATGACCACAGAGGCGCCAACTCAATGCATGCGCAAGCGGCCGCCACTACGATAACCTTTAAAGCTTGTTATGGCGAAAGTGTAGATAATATTTGACTTGCCCTCGTAGTGGAAAAATCCGTGAATCAATAGAGCTTTTCAAACATCCCAACAATTTAAATCGCGAAGATAGCTACCCCTTACATCACACCTGGAAATCCCAACTGATTAAACCTCCTAGTAACCGCCACGCTTCATCGACGCATAACGTTTCCACTCCATTGACCCAAAGTAAGCCCTACATAAACCCCTCC
This sequence comes from Dynastes maya, assembly GCA_029619315.2. NCBI lineage: Eukaryota > Metazoa > Arthropoda > Insecta > Coleoptera > Scarabaeidae > Dynastes > Dynastes maya. The sequence continues at coordinate 58,561,394 of JAROYE020000002.1, forward strand.
GGAATTAATACATCCCCAGTCAGTGTGCAGTAACAGCCCTGAAGATGTCCTATAAGAGTGTGGACGAAACGTCGGCCAAAGCTACGACAACGACGCGGTTTCAACCCGGAAACCAAAAACTATAAAACGCAATAATATATTGCGTGTGATGTATTAGATGCCTCATAATTCTTTCAAGGGAAATTAGTTGTTAATGGCAGAAGATATATTTTTATGTATTTTTTTGCAAAAAATATTTCAGTGAAAGGATGTTTATCAAAGAGAATATTTCTCGTACTTAAGCAACGCTTGAAAACTCATAAAGAGAACAAATAGTCTTTGAATAAATTAAATTGACGAGACAACAATTGCACTTAGCAATGAGCGCGAGTGAAAATCCAGTTCAGTTATCTCCAGTTCTAAATTGCACCTGTATACGTAACAAGAAATCGAAAGAAGGACTCCCATTTATATTTCCTATTCAATTGCGAAGATAAATAATACAGTAATAGACATATTAAATATACAATTTAGTAGATACATAATCCATTTACGGTAATGAGCTTCTTTTTCTCATACACAGATAAACTATTTCCATTGATAATTACACGCTTAATGACACTCGTCAAATATTTCCTTATGTTGGTAGTTCTGTAAGATGCGAAGAACGTACTATGTGGAATCAATATTACATAAGGTAATAAAATTTTAATTTGCCCAGTAAATTTCTCAAATGGAAGCTATTAATTTGCTTTAAAAAATATACTTCCTACTGGCAGGCTCATCGTATACGACATACATAAATGAGAATAATTAAGTTCCCTCTAATTTAATTTTTCTACTTCTTTTCCGATTTTACTTCTTATAGATACACATAAAATTGTATCGCGTAGTTTATTACTAGATATAAACTACACCTTTCTCAGTCCTTAACACAAAATCTTTAACTTTCCTATGGTTAATCAACTAAATCGGGAATACCATGCGTGTTGTACTAAATTTATGCATGCCAAACTGATACTTTCATAAAATAAGAGGATCATTGCCATAACTAGGTACTTAGTGAACGTAAGACCAACATGTAAAAAAGCACTACCTCCACAAATTTCATCAACAAATTGCATAATAGCTATTTATGGTATAAGTAAAGCGCGACAAACGGTTGCACCCGCAGAGGCGCCGTGAAAAGAGCTGTATTTACTATGTACATACAAGGAATCGAGTGGACGTTCGGTTATTATCGGTTGATCGATGTGCGTGTACTATTTATAATGTTCGAGAAACTAGTGGAACCGTCCGGGGCGTACCGCGCAAAAGTAGACACAGCATTAATAAAAAAATAATAGATTGTTACCTTTTATTGACGTATCGATGACCACTGCGGTAATGTGCGACTGCCATGGTACGCCGCGTAGTACTGCAATATAAGCAATGCTTCCATTCTCGATTCGGTCAGGCCTCGACGACGGTCTGAAAACGTCCTCGTATATTTTGCAAATGATCGTTCAGCATCTAATGAAGTAAGATTTGCGAAATTCAAATACTCCTGTATCTCTTCTGGGCAGTCTTGAATTCCAGATATAGATCGAACCTTTTCTAAATCCGGATTTTTATTTAAAACTGCACGAAATTTTTGCGCGACATCTAGTCCCATAGGATCCGTCAAGCTTTCTAGAGCGGCTGCTAAATTGTTGATGTTATTTAACGAGTCTTGTATAGATAAGTGAGTATTTTCTAACTGCGAAATAGTTTGTGTCACTACAGAATAGTTTATGGAAATGTTATCTATTTCTTTTTGAACGTCCGAATCGGAAAGAAATTGCTGACTCTCGCTAATCGCTTGAGAATTAGAAACATTAAGTTTGAAAATTACATTTTTCACTTGGGAATAATATTTGCGATAGTAAGATACTGCCTCGACCCATGTTCCCCATCGCGTCAATACAGGCTGAGGTGGTAGCGGAATTTGCGGATACAATTGCTTGAATACGCGGATATGTTTGGGAGATTTCACAAACACTTTTTTGGTAGATGATATTAAATCATTTTTCTGCTACAAGATGACATGCGTGTATGAGGTATGTTATGTGAAGAATAGTCGGAAAGCATACTTTTAACATCCTACCAGCTTTCAACATTCTTGCGGCTCTGTCAGAAACTAACATGGTGATTTGGGCTCCTGCGATACATAATTCTCTTAATATATTTTTTATTATGTTTACAACGGTTTCGGCATCAGTTCTTTCAATCCTTTTACTGGCTAACAACAAGGAACCTGCTGGACCATTACGTTTTAAAGGACGCGCCACAATATGAGTCACGCTGTGTTTCTGAACATCAGTAGTTTCGTCTACAGTGAGCCAGATTTTTTGAACTCCTCAATGTCTACCGCATTACTGAGCTCTACATCCACATACGTACATACACCTCCCCATATAGGCGTCTCTGCGGGTGCAACCGCTTGTCACGCTTTAGGCATAAGTGAACAAAGGCGAATTTTATCCACGAAAACATAGTTTAGCGCACGAGGCGAAGTCGGGCGCGATAATGTTTTTGAGTGGATAACATTTCTTTATTCACGTGTATCATACAATATTTTTTCCTATTCCCCTGAATTTTCAAAAAATTTTATTGCTTAGGTAACTCATTTATATAAATATTAATTGTACTATTACTAAAGTGTCACATGTTTTATAAATAAGCCATCCATAGCAACGAAAATGTCAAAGGTTTTACTTTACTCGTGTTCTCAATAGCAGTGTAAATAAAGTGTTGCTGTAAACATTTTATTCATCCTTTTATTTAAACTATTGTTTTAATGACAAGATTTAATATATAATAGGAATTGGAAAAATGTAACTACACGCATTTGTTTCATTTAATATTTAAACATGGCAAAATTTGCAGAGTAAAAGACAACAAAAACTTTAGAAGCATCATCATTATCAATCATACTGTTTAGGTTGGTCACCAATAGTCCAGACATTTGTGCTTAATTCTCTCTGCACCGTCCCCAATAGAACTCTCATTTCCACTCAAGCAGCTTAGTGTTCTTTATAAAGGCAATTATCTTGTCCAGGGTACATTTAAGTACCTTTGAAGGCTCAATTAAAATTCTCTCTGAGTGTCCAGTTATCAACTCGGTAATGGTCTTGACTTCTTTTTTGCTGCGTCCTATTAGGTTGACAAAGAACTTAGCACCTCTAATCCCTAGTAATGCTTTAGTATGGAGTTGACCCTCAGCCAGCCTCCATTTCTTTACATATTCTTTATCTAACCAAGACCAGATCTCCCTTCTAACGGAATCCCTTGTGATTCCACATACGGGCTTTGGCCCTATGAAGTGTCTTTTAGAACCTTCCTTGGCTAGTTCACCAGCTATTATATTGCCCTTAAAATCCCCATGTTCCAGCACTCAAATCAAAGATACCGTACTGCCTTGTACCAGCCCGGTGAAGGATTGTTTACAATGTTTTAGAGTGATTTTTAAAAACAATTAGCTATTGTAATTCTGTAGAAATTGATGACGTCACTCTGTTAGCTTAACTAAGAGGTAATTGTTACCACTTTTGGTTTTCTTTAGAGTATCGTCTTATATAATCCACACTGTGTTGCATCAGGAAAGGGGAAACTCATAACGGTCATCTTGTGAAATCTTGTATTTTTTTATTTAATACGTATACTTATACAGAATCGGCAAAATTTCCGCGCGACTCGTGCACATGCAGGAAAATGGTTAATTGCATGTAACATAACGCGATCGTTTAGCTGTTCACATTATCGATTTATTGACGTTAACGAAGGTTATATATAATAACGTAATAAACATTTATAATTAACAAAATAAACACATTTAACACTAATACTCATTGAAATATTGCAATAAAGAAATCATTTTTTCGCGAACTTTAAACCGCTTTTTAAACATCTGCAGCCACCAACCTTCACTGGCTGAAAGTTGTTTATCATATTTATTAATTTGTGAATGAATTAATTTTGCTTTCTGCTTAGCCATTTTGCCACTGACAATAAGATTTTGATTTCGTTGCTCAAGAAACCACTTATACAACTTTTTTTCCATGCGTGGAAACTCAGAACGCTTTAATATTTGTCTTTTACCGGGTTCGACATATATGTGCCTCTCACAGCCGCAGAAATCATTTCCTTCTTTTGTTCTATCTTAGAAATTGTAGACGTTGCCACATCATATTTTTTAGCCGAGTATGTAACACTTAACCCATTTTCTAACTCTTGAATCACAAGCGATTTCTCTTAAAGCGTCAAACATTTTGGTTCTTTGAGCGACATTATATGCACCAAAATTACTCACACCACACATACTCATTACTCTCATTAGTAACGACAAACTAACTCTGTCTCAGTGACTCGGTGAATTCCGGTGTGTGCTTGTTGACGATTAAAACAAAAGTTAAAATACCAAATAAATTGAGGAAGTGCACGTAAAGCAACAGAAAAGCATGAAGCACTTCGGACAATAACATTCGTTTACTTAAGCGAAGGTGTGTCGTTCACGGTATACGGTGGCCTATGCACAAAATTATTTTATTATTTGTTCACGTTAGGCGGGGTTTCTGTTATCCGGTGTTCACATTATGGCGAGTCTGTACTGTATAATGATATTAATAATATGACGTATATTTTTGTGCTTTTGCACAGAACCAATTGCCTGCTTAATTTTGAAGTACTTCTTCAAAAAGTAGTATGTGTCGTTATACCTCGTATTAAAAAAAATGGCTGTCCCTAGATAATGAACGGTATACTAATTTATATTAAAATGTATTATATTTCTCATAGCTGGTAATATATATTTATTTGTGTGTGACCACATAAATTAAAAAAAAAATACTTGGACTATATATGTATCTCCTAATGCATCTTTATTCCTTAAATAGTTTTAGGCTAACTGACGTGACTTGAGGCTCGCACTTATTTTTTTTTTAATTTTTCTCTACCTAACAAGAATTTCTCTATTATTAGCTGGCCAGAAAGTATTTCAAACTAAAGTTGAGTTGGCAAGCGACAAAACCAATAGTAATAAAATGAAACAACTTTATTCGTTTCCTCGACACGTTATTTGCATCCTTTAAACAGTTGGTATGAGTGGGGAGGCTTCACTTGCTACTTCTTCACTACTGACAGTCGATCCTTCATCCTTTAACAATTTATGTTCAAAAATGTAAACTAGAGAGATCATTATAATCAATGTGTTGCCCAATTTAGAAATGTTTATCTGTAATCCAAATTACTACATTTTAACAAACATCTAATAATTTTATCATTTTACGGTCATAAAAAAAATTAATCATCGATTCTATTATTAATACAAGGAATCTTTTTCATGCAACAGTAACATGTAACGTCGTTAATTTAGTTTGTGAATTGTAATTATTTAGATAAATAATATTCCGACCTCATTTGACTCCTGATTGTTCTCTCTGACTTTTAGTCAGATAGCAGATGTTGAAAGTGCACGCTCGTGAAATTTTACCAAATACGACTCTAATGTATACGTGAATGCCAATACGTGCATATGTGAAACGTATTTATAGAAACTAGACGTTTACGGATGTAAATCTAATGCAATTTGATGTTTGATTTAAGACCGGATATTATAGAAGACCGCATCTTTCACCATTCCGTACCTTGAGATTGAATCTAGTACTGTAACGAATCGTCAACCTCCTAAATGTCCACCGCGTATTAATGTGGGCAACTTCGATTAGTTTCTGATTTGCGCTTCTTTTTGTTTGCAGAACTATGTCTTCTAAGAGGAAATCTCCACCGACGAAATTACAAGAAGGTAACACAGGTGTAGAAGAAGTATCCCCTTTACCGCCTACCATTGTAGGTGGCGGTAGTGACGGTGGTGGTTTCACGGATTTAGACGAAACAAGCAGTAACAACTTAAGTGATATCGGTGAGGAGGACCATTCGGCTATGCTAAATCATCCGCCGAGTTTCTACAAACTTTCCGAATCATCTTCAGCATCGGTGTCCGGTAGTGAGGTAGACGACGTTATCGACGAGGATCGGTCGCCGCCAAGTAAAAGGCAAAGAGTTCTGTGTCCGGATCAGGCGAGTAATATGTTAGGACCGGAAACGCTGGCTGCGTTACACGGCGAACACCTCAGGCAGGAAGCGGAAAGGCGAAACTCATCGGAATGCAGTTCACCTACATCCGATATTAGGACAAATATTCATCATAACAATAACAACAATAATTTGCCGAATAACAATAGTTCCTCGCATACCGTTAAGCGTTCTATGGACGATGTGCTTAAACGATTAACGTTGAAAATGAACAGCAGTACTATAAAGGAAGAGAAGAGACCGACGCCATCTACAACGCCCAATTCCAGCCATAACTCGTGAGTTATTAGTTTATCATATTATTTGATAACTGTTATTAAAAGTAAGAGTCAGTTCTCATATAATGTGGTAGATAATACCTTTTTGAATATCATCTTTCCTTAAAAAAGTAAGTACAGATCTTGTTTCCAAATAATTCCAAAAATAATCAGCAATACTCCTCATAGTGCATATATGTATGTACCATTTTACTTCTCAACATGCATCTTAAGGAAGAATTATAGTTTTTTCCTCAAAAAAATGGGATATAAGACTTTATCCATAATATAATAATCTATTTTACCAGAAGGAACCTTTAAGGATAATTCGTTTTCATTAATTGTATCTTACGTGAACATTTATAAAATCCTTTGAGAATTCGTGTTGATTAAGTATTCAAGATGCATTTTCTTTATCCAAAAATAATTTACAATACTTACATATTCCTCCAGAAAAAAAAATCACAAATACATATTTCTCTACACTTCGCGGGACCTCCTTTGTTGGAAAGTTGGACAGTTTGTAAGTGCCTTTTCTATACGATTTCCGTTTTAGCAAATCATTGATTGCCGTGCCATGGGAACTTAGTTTCCTTTCTGAAAATCAATTTTGTTCTTAATTACGCAGTTTGTAAAAGAAAAATATTCAATTTTCCTTTCCGAAATTGGTCCCTCTTTTTTACTAATATTCTGTTCCAAATATGGGTAATTTTTGTAGTTATGGCCATACATATTGCAACCTTTACAAAAAGATGTTATATGAGAACTGACTGGTACTAAAGAAATGTGGTAAAGCAAAACATTAGTTATAAGTATAGTCTATAGCAATGGCGATTGGCTGCTAAACTTAATACAATGGTTTCTCCAACCGCTTCTAACATACTTGCTACCTACATAATCCTGCAAAACGAGATACACTTACAAGAGTACACCTTTCACAACAAGATCCAAGCTTTCGGTGGTTATATAGGTACGTACATTTTTGCAAGCCATGTTGCGGGAGCTCTATTAACACACATGGTTATGATGGTTCAGTAAAATCTATTCAAACTATGATATGCGATTTGAACACCCTCAAACACCCTCAAAAACCGGGAAATTTTTGAACATTTGTTTTAATTTACTGGTACAAATCATTCCTTAGAAATTCTAGTTTTGTGTATGAAGCAAATTTTTCTTTGTTATTTGTTGATTGTTTATAATAATAGCTCCAGTTTCTGTTTTATTGGGTGAACGATACAGGTCGATTCAAATTTTATTTTTCTTATTTTGAAATCCATTTTTTATTTGAAATATTTGATTTCCTATTTTAGACAGTAAGTAGCAACAAACGGTTGTTTATTTTCTCATTCTGTGTTTTTACTTCAAACATTTAAGTTTTTTATTTTTGGCAGTACATCGAGAAAAATATATATAATAGAAGTGTGACAGCAACTTTATCTAAAATTCAATTTCAATTTTTGTTAGGGCAACTACGTATTTTGTTAGACTTAATAAACATGTTCTAATCCTTAGTATAAATTACTCTTATTTTAAAAATACAAGGGTTGCTATCTCAAAATTTTTCTCTAGACATTTTAAAGTTAATTCTTTTACTCAAATTTTCGCTATTATGTAACTTATAAGTAGAGTTGCTCAATTTACGCCAACAGCCAGTGGCGGGCGCATAAAGGTTTACACAAAATAAATGGTCAGAAATAAAATATAATACGTGCTCATACACTTACCGTCTTAAGAGTCTTCCGTGAAATCACAAAGTGAATAATGTCTGTTAAATATCTGCAACATTAGTTATGTTTCCACAGTTGTTTCGGCAAACCAAGTGCGGCATGAGGAAAAAGTGTGTTTATATGCAGAAAACGAACGTTCTACATCTAGTAACGTTATATTTGCGTATTTAAAATAATCTTTGGAACAACTTAACGGTTTGTTGAGGCACCTTCACAAATTTGTCTTAATGTCCCAAAATCAGAATCTTTGTCTAAAACACAAACATTTCTTGCGTCCTCTATCGCGCATAGCTGTGCGTGAATATGTTGCACTATTTGCAAAGATTTCACTAACGACACCGAAGAATTTTTTATTTTTTCTTTCGCATCCGCTAGTCTCACGTAATTGTCCTAAATAATTTCCAAATCTGTTTTAACTTGACTATCCTGAAATTTCAAGCGGCTTACCTTGACAGCCGCAGCTTCCTTTGAGTCGAATTCTAAAATCACGTTCTTTATATTCTCAAAATATTTAAGATAATAAAATGCAGCCTCTAACCATGTTCCCCAACGAGTAAGAATAAGTTGTGGTGGTTCAGGAATACCGGGGCATAGTCTATGAAATTCCCGAATACGTTTTGGGGATTTTACAAACACAGCTTTTGTATGTGCTATTAGAGCGTCTACCTCGGGATAACATTTTCTGACACTATCTGCTACGAGACTGAGAGTATGAATTTTACATGTAATATGCAACAAGTTAGCACAATGTTTTTTAAGAGATCGACCTACAGCAAGCATGTTTGCGGCACCATCACTCATAAACATCAACAGTTGATTTGTTGAAAGTTCAAACTTTTCCAATGTATTTAACGCCAACATTGAAATTACTTCGGCAGTGCATTGTTGTATTCGTCTGGAAGTTAGTAAAATTGAGGGTGACGGTCGGTGTGGTTCCATTGTGCGTACCATTACATTAACCACAGAATGTTTTTTACGATCTGTTGTTTCGTCCACACATAACCACAGTTTTTTATCTTGCAACTCCGATTTAATTCTTTTCTCAACATGCTCACGAGCAGACGGCACAACTCTCTGTAATGTTCTTTCACTTGGTAACTTAAAGTCCGAATATTCATTCCAAAACGAGACATATGCTTTCTTCCTTAGTAAATAAAATGGTAAATTACATGCAATAAAGGTAACACATAAATTAAATTTAAATTTGTCATAATCTCGTGTGGAATTTTTTTTTGAAACATGCCTTGCACTATTTACGTGCCGTAGACAATCACTTTTCGACCAACACATTAAATCTATTTTACATACTACACATTGAATTTTAGCGCCATCACACTTTAAATCAGGCATTTCTGCAATAAATTCTCTTATTGTGTCCAACTTTGGTCGTTTTCGCGACGTAGGAAATATTTTCAAAACAAACGTAGAACTACGATATAGTATACGACAGCGTAGATGCATACACAACAGATCGGCTTTCGAATCGCAGTTATACTGACGCTTATACCGAATTGTCCCGGCCGTGTTTATTCTGTGTAAACTTTTATACGTCAGCCACTGGCTTTCAGCGCAGTTTGCGTTGCTCTAGTTATGAGCTAGACTTCACTGCTGATTTTAGGAAATACGTAATACATCTTACTTGATCGTGATAGTAGTGATGAACTTTAATCGTTGAGTATCTCCAAAAAATGCCTAAATGTAATATTACCGTAGATAAAGCAAAGAGAAATTAAAAAAAAAGAATTATAAATTCCAAAAATAAATAGGATCTCTCATTATAAAATAACTAGATTACATTTCTTCACTTCTAAATATCCAATATATTAAATGTTCAAATAATAGAAAGTGCATAACAAAAACATTAATTTTTAAGTGTAAACTGAATTCCAAAACAAAAACATGTTTTCCAAATCTAATTAATGGAACTTTATATCAAAATGAATCGCATTTGTACATGTAAAAGTTCAATTGAGCCTATTATTACGATAGATAATGGATAAGCGTTCAAATAAGCAGTCATTTGCAGTAGTAGTAGCAAGGTAGTGCCATCGAACGACTCTCTAAAAAGAACATACTTCAAAAAACTATTCCCCACTATAACTATAGCGCGTCTCAACCTCCGTATGCAGTATACGTCTTATGGGAATTCGATTCACCGTTGCCAAATCGTCCAATCATATGTTCCATTATTATTTCCGGTTCATTATTTGACATTTCATGCGATCAAAACATAACCTTTATGGACGTTTTAGAAGTTGATATCAAATCAATTTAAAAATTAAAACCAAAAAGTTAAAGGAGAAGAATGGGCAATAATTAAAACTAAAATATGTTAAAATTTTGTGATTACGCTACCTCATAAAAATTTGTGAAAAATATTAAAATGTACACATTAAAATGTACAGATTTAATATTTAAATTGTCAAATATTTATTAAATCGGATGCACCGGTTTGGGTTTGTAAACTTTTTGTGATACTGTGTATCAAAAAAAGAGAGCTTATGGCAAAAATTCCTTTAGAAAAATGCTAATACTGTTTAAATTGCGTGACTAACAATATGTAATCTGAAAAGTAGGAATGGTTTTTCTTTTTTATTTCCAAAAATTAAGAAATAATAAACCTACAAATATTTTAATACTCTTTACTCACGTAAATGTTCATTAAAAGATTAAATAATTACAAAAAATATATAGTTTTTTCTGTACATATTACATATGCCGCAATTATAAGATGGTAGTCGAACTTTACGTCCTCTTCCGTCAATCCTCTTACGTCAATTTTACCTTAGGAAATAAAAAAAAGTCACAGGGGCCAGGTCGGGCGAGTACGGTGGGTGGTCCAACACGGTGATGCCGGATTTCGCAAAGAACGCTTTCACAGACAAGGCGGAATGGGCTGGTTCTTGGTGGAACATCCAAGATTTGCTCCTTCACAAATCGGGTCTTCGCCTTCCCACTCGTTCACGAAGGGTAGTTAGAACCTCATGTTTCACAAGAAACTTGAGGTTAACTCGTTGCTCGACCTGAACACTCTGCATTTTTCCGACGCGACGCTAGCGTATGGACTTGAGCGGTCGATTGCTACAGCGAGACTGAGCGACGTACAACCGTGCCCATCGAGCTCAGGATGGGGGAAGCATCTACAAGCACAGACATGTTCAAACCTGCCGTGACGTGCTCGCTGTTTGCCGATAGTAGCATCAGTCCGGTTATTTAATTGCCACACCTCGTATGTATTTAAATTAAAGCCCCATATGATGAAGTCAAGGAGATCATCATCACCATTGATAGTAGCACAAATTGTATTTAAAATAGGTGGCATATTTTGCATAAAAAGCCATACTATTTACGTCAAATACATTCTTGCGTGTTCTCATTATATGTACATATGTAATCGGTCATTTACTTATATGCCTTTCCCTTTCTTGTCTTTTTGAACTTGATGATATAAACCTTTTTGTTGCTTTTGTTGTATATTATATATTGTACGCTCTGAGGAACCTAAAGCTTTACTTGCAGCAGCCTTACATTCATAGATTTATTAAACCCATTGGCAATCGTATGTTTTTCCTTATGACTTAATTTTTTTCTCTTACTCCATTTTCTGTGTACAAGCTCCACTAATACAGTGAAAACTACAACAAAATGTATAAGTTATCACATTTGTAAGAACTATGGAAAATTTCCATATTTACCTATATACGTTTGAAAGTGATAGAAATGTTCTAAAATTGTATATGGCGTTCTATACAATTACAAACAATTCAACTGAAAATATATAAAGCTACCATGATTATGACTCTCGACAGTTGACAGTATAAATATTTAAATAGATATTTTTTTACATGAATATAAGTGCGATATCGCAACATCGCAACCGGAAATAAAGGTAGCGTTATTGATAAGCCTCTGAGGGTAGAAAGAAATACACGGTTGCTATTAAATCCTATACTGCATGTGGAGGTTGAGACGGTCTATACGAGATACAAACAAAGGAAATCAACAATAAAGGCACAAAAGATCGAGAAAGGCAACGATAATCAATTAAAATAAACTAGGCGTATCACTTGACTAGAGTTTAGTGCGACCCTCTCATGACAGCGGTTAGATTACTACTGATACTGATTCATTCCCGTCGCACAACTCCCCGCCTTTATACTTTTATAGCGAGCAAATTTTGCAAAAGTCCTCATGTATTTTAGCGGCTCACTTTATTACGGAACTTTCTAACACGGTATACATACCTCAACAGAATATGTACGTTCATTACCATGGGTGACATGCTACTATTCATACTAAACTAAGAAATCTTCTTAATCGCAAAACAATAGGGCAGATAACTTGAAGTTATAAAATGCGATAAGTTAACTGGGTGCACGATACAGAAATATCATTGTAGTAGCGCAATGACAATAACATAACACTAATAAATCGAATAACGTAATATTTCCGTTGAGATAACGAGCATCGATTCATGACAATTAAAGCGACGGCCTAAGGAAGAAGGAAAGACGACGGAAAGAAACTAGAAGAATGTCTGAATGAAATCCGTCATTCAATTACAAAGCTGAAAGAATGGTTTGTTTTTTGTCGCCGGCGATACCGTCGATGAATCGTGCATGTGAATCGTATGGAACTAGGTTAGTCGGATAAATTACTATCTCTTATTAGCATTAGAGGAGTGATTAAATATATGAGTATGTGTGTCTGTATACATGTACATGGGGGTCAAGGCGAAGACTTCACATTTATTGTCTAAAGTTTATTAGATTCTACGCAATCAATTCAAAACAAGTCGATTTTTTCTCTAATTCTTCGTCCATAACAATCTTATCTCTGGTTGTTATTTTGAAGATGTGACCTCACGGATACCAAAAGTCTATTATTAATGTAATGATCAATTTTGTTTATGGAAGATAATTCGAATGTCTTTTTCGATGCAGATCTTACTAAAAATGCGTGTATTTATCATTTTTATAGCTTACTCTTTCACGAAATCGGTTTCCTGTACAAAGTCTGTTCATCTTTATCACTATTCATCAGAAGCTATTGAATTTCTAAAACACTTATACAAATAATATATAATGAATACTCACGATAATTATCCTTTCCATGGTTTTGTTATCTAAGAGCTTGCTATCTTAGTAATTAATCTTAGTAACTTCTGAATATTTTTTTAATTTTGAAGTATTTAGTTGTGTATTGTTTTGTCGTTGGTGGCCACCCTTCCAATAGCTTTTCCTCTGCACTAACTATATTTAGAGTTCTAAATACTATTAGTTTGCTATCCGGATATCCGGTTCTTGGCTTTATCCGGATTTTTAACCTCAGATCTGCATCCACTATCCTAAACCTCGAATCTGGATCCGCTATCCGAAATTTTGAATTCGGATTCTTTATCTGGTCGAGTCCATTATCCAATAATGTGTATCCAGCCCTATTTCCTGACAACTTTTCCGAGCAAATACCTGCAATAGGTCGAGTAATTATCAAACAATGTAGCTGTAGTAATCACCAGTTTTATTGAGCACCTATGTAATGCAAAGCAGCTCTGAATTGTACGCATGGAAACCCAGTATTGCATGGAGTTTTAAAACTATTGCACTTTTTCTCCATATAACACAAATTCGATGTCTTCCTTATTAAACACTTTCTATAGTGGATCCGGATCTGAGAATCAGATAATGGATCCGGATAATCGAATAGTTTTAGATCCGGATCTCAATTTTTTCGGATACCCGAATTAGTCTTCCTCAAATAGAAAACCTTTAAGATAAGCCGAAGAAATGACGATGATTAATAACTAATAAACTCTTTCTTCAAAAAAACCTCAATCAGAAACTAACTTTTAAATTGCGAGTGTGAGTGATAATAAGAATAATGATAATGGTAAAAATACAATCCAAATTTCTTCACAAAAACTCACCTCCGGTTTTTTTTCTCAGAACTGGAAACAGATAGAAACATAGGGTTTATTTTAAAATAAGCGGGCACTCTTTGTCAATACGTGACAGAGATGGCAGCACTGTACGGCACACGGAACCTTTAGCGGCAGCGGCCAGAGTGAGAACTGTTTTTGATACTTCAAATGGCGACGTTTTCATTGCAAGATCAGCGTGTAATCATTCGTTTTCTCAATTTGCATGGTGTGACACCGATAGAAATTCATCGCCAGTTGAGTGAGACATGTGGCAATGGTGTCATGGATGTGTCTAACGTGCGTTCGTGGGTGCGACAGTTCAAAGAAGGCAGAACGTCGTGTGACAACAAACCAAGACAATCTCGGCCTCGCACAAGCCGGTCTGACGACATGATCGAGCGATTGGAGAAAGTTGTTTTGGTGATCGTCGACTGCGTGTGGAACAGATCGCCTCCCAAGTTGGCATTTCCGTGGGATCCGCGCACACAATCCTGCATGACGACCTGAAAATGCGAAAAGTGTCTTCCAGGTGGTTGCCACGAATGCTGCTTCGTGTAAACTTTGAAGTGATTTCTCATGCTCCCTACTCACCTGACCTGGCTCCTAGCGACTTTTGGCTGTTTCCATCGATGAAAAACACTCTCCGTGACCGCACATTCACCAGCCGTGCCGCTATTGCATCAGCGATTTTCCAGTGGTCAAAATAGACTCCTAAAGAAGCGTTCGCAGCGGCCATGGAATCATGGCGTCGACGTTGTGAAAAATGTGTACGGCTGCAGGGGATTACGTGGAGAAGTGACACAAGTTTCATAGTTTTCGTGTGATTAGTTAGTGAGAAAAAAAAATCGGAGGTGTTATAACTTGAATGCACCTCGTACTAAACGACAAAATCGGAATCGGTTTAACGGCTTGGTGGTTTAGTGGTAAGAGGGCCTGCGCTTGACTGGAGAGAGTTAAGCGCTGCATGTTCGAGTCCCGCTAGGATCAAATTTTCTTAGCGGGTCACCATTCGCTGTTGGGGTACCATTAACTACGCTTCACCCTTTACGGCGAGGGGGTGATACTAACAAAGTCATGGAATACTTAATACCCACAATTTACACTCAAGGTTCCAGAGGTTATGACAAGCTTTAAAAAAGCTTATACGCCCCGTTAGGCAGTCACCACACTAAAAAAAATAATGATTTACATTTGAGTTAACTGACGCAAATAACCACTTACCATTTCTAGATGTTGTTATTGTAAATAATAATAGTGCTTTTGATATTCAAATATTTAAAAGAAAACCCACACCAATAATTGTATACAAAGTGATTCGTATGCTTTTCATTCATACAAAATATCAGCTTTCAATTCACTTTTCCATCGTTTATTCCAGACACCCATGTCCGACCAGGATTTCTGAAAATGAATGGTTACAGTCCTATATGTATATCCAAAATTTATAACAAATTCAAACAAAACCATACTTTGACTTCTATTGCAACCCTTGCATCAGCAACACAATTTCATTCATCTTGGCAGTATGACATATCTAATTTATTTAAAAAGTTTTTACAACCGGCTTTTTCTAATCACTATACTTTACAAAATTTGTGGTCTAAAAGTGGACAAATTCAGAATGTATCAAATTACATGTAATTCTGTGGTGACTGTTATGTGGGTCAGACTAAAAGATCGATTGACATAAGATTTTGTTGATTTTAGTGGCGATGATGAGAGATTGTTAAAATCCAGTACTTTATTTATAATCTATTTACTGTCATTACAGCGAAGAGCTGCGAAATGCTCATTCAACTTTTAATAAAGTTTTTGTGAAATTTATATTGCATTATTACCATTGTAATCCCAAAAGTTAATTTTAAATTTACCAAGCCCTCTCGTTAAGATTAGAGGCACTACGGTTGGAAAAGGAACCGAATTACTTGAATTGTAAAGCTTTTTCCGCGTTTTCCTTAGCATGCGCCAAAACTGTAATCACGATTATAATAGTTTGCAATGCAATGAGTGACGGGTTACATTCACAAATCGGACAAGGAACACTTTCGCAAAGGATTTTTCTGTTTGGACAACGAACATGTGTTCAAATAACGAACACCAGCATTTATTATTAAAATCTTTTAGGGATGCCGGAAAGATACCATAGCATGACACCCAAGCCAGGCTGAGGTTAATAGAATTGAGTATTTCTACAAATTCAATGCCATTCACCACTTTAAAAAATTCCTGTAGAATGCAGTCCATAAAAAAATTACTTTGATTTCATCTTTACTGTATATTAACTTTGCAATAAATAAACTAAGAACAGTAAATGTATTTCAGTTTTTGGACCTTCAGAACGAATTAATCGATTACCCATAAAAATGTCTTGCAAATCGATGATGGGTTAACGAAAAATTTGTATAATCCACATAGTCTTGGAACGGATTATGTTCGTTAACTCGTATTTTTAAGTACTCTTAGCCGGTGGAAGATGTGCCGTTAAGGCCGGTTTTGCCGCGGGAAGTAAAGGCAATTATCTCAACGCTACATACTGATAAGGCTCCTGGTAGGGACGGCATTACCAACAAAGTCTTGAAGTTCCTCCCTACTAAGGCCATCGCATTATTTGCGTATTTTGCTAATGTCATGCTGCGTCTGCGGTACTATCCATCGCAGTGGAAAATTGCAGATGTGGTACTTCTTCCGAAGTCTGGACAAACAAGGACGTGACCTCAGGATTATCGGCCCATTAGCCTACTTCCCGTGCTAGGCAAGCTTGCTGAACGGTTAATTCTCAGCAGGTTGCAAGCTGAAGTTGAAGATCTGTCGATCATTCCGGATGAACAGTTTGGCTTTCGTAGCGAACATAGTACCACCTTGCAGATCCTTAGGGTAGTGGAATACATTAAACAAGGATTCCGCTTGCGTCAATACACAGGAGCAGTATTTTTGGACGTTGCGAAAGCCTTCGGCAAAGTCTGGCACGAGGGTCTTTTCTTTAAAATGCAAATTGCAGGAGTGTCCACCGGCATAATTAGGATGATATCGTCGTTCCTCTCGGACCGGAAGTTTTGAGTGCGAATGGATGGGCAACGCTCTTCAGCGAAAGGACTCGCAGCTGGGGTACCACAGGGCTCTATGCTATCGCCGATTCTCTTTTCAATCTTTATGAATGACATCCCGACAGACGTCACGGTAGGTTCCGCCTTATATGCCGATGACGTCTGCATCTTCACGAGATCTGTGAGCGTGCGTATAGTGGACGCTAGACTGCAATAGTTTCCGCAGGCCCTGGAAGAGTGGTACTCCGCCGTAAGAAAAGAGATGGTGATCCGGCAGATCTGCTTATACTGGGCGAAGCAATACCATGGAGCAGACAAGTGAAGTACCTCGGTGTCATCCTGGATAATAAGTTAATTTGGGACAAACATATTGATCACGTCGTTAATAAAGCCCGACAAGCTATGGGGGCTTTAAATCCGATTATGAATCGTCGAAGCAAGCTCTCCTCTATTAGTAAAATCCACCTCTTCCTTTCGATGATCCGCCCCACTTTAACTTACGCGGCAGCAGTCTGGACAACCGCTGCTAATCACCACATTGCCAAACTTCAAGTCATCCAGAACCGGGTACTTCGAATAGCTGTGGACGCTCCCTGTGGTCTCAAAATAACTTAAAAGAGAAGAAAAAAAAAATAGCGATGACTGAGATAAGAATCAAATCCAGGTGCTCAAAAACCAATGCAGTGACCATTGACCATTGCGTGTATGTGACATTTGTTATTAAGTCACTTTTAACAGATATAATTGTCACATTACTTGCATATTTTCACCATTGTAACTGTCACGTATAGCTTTTTATCACTAACAAATACAGTGTTAGACCAAGTTTAAAGAAATTAAAAACCTAGGAAGCTATTTGATTGAATCAAGAAACAATAAATTTGCCTCCTAGGAATATATCAACAAATTGTGTTTAGGAATATATCAACAAATTGTGATTATGTGTATATTTCTAATTAAAAATTCCATTACATACCAAATCGATATTCATGAAACGACGTATCAAAATTTTACATACACAACTTTTACAGCTTTCATCTTCGAAAGTATAGAAAACTGATTAACGACTTTCGCATCTATGTACCTTAATAAAAATATGCATATTTCAAAACTTTCAGTTATCACTGCACTTTATTGCCTTCCAGGAATAAACCTTATTCCTCTACCAAAGTCGTGATGACTTATTAAGTTTTACCGTTGTATTATGCAAAAGCTTGACCGTATTCAAGCACAGCAATCTGCACGTCTAGTTCAAGATTGCGACACCCGCACGTATGTTAGCTACCGCTATCCAGGAGAGTCAGTGAGCCAAGCAACGACCGACCACCCAATCCCCTTTACCGGCGGATCTTGCCTGCTACAGTCGATGCAGTTTATGTATAATGTAATGCATTTTCAGTATGAAATTACCTCTGCTAGACACCTTTGATTTTACCCCAGCAACTATACATAATTCAATATGTATTATGAATGGCTATGTTAAAACTGTGCATGCGCACACAAATGTCTTTCTCTCACTCTCTCTTTTGAATCCATCATACACCGGCGCCTTCACCCATTTCTGTACGTACCTCTGTGTCTGTATATCTATACATATCTAGATAGAGTATTCATTGCAAATGCTATTTAGTCGCAGAGCAATGAAGAAAAAACAGTTATTTACCAGCACATTGTCCAAAGACATAGATTTTGAAGCAAGAACGAAAAGTTATCAAGCGGTATTGCATCATTTTATGTAAAGCTGTGGACTTAAAAGTAATACATTCTGAAGAAAGTTTTTTGTTTGAAGTTTGATGTTAAAAAATATACAAATAGCCAACAATACCATGTCGTCTCTACAAGCATCTCAAATTACCTTGGGTGAATTCTATACAGTTGATTTGTCCTTGCAATTTCAGGAATATTTTTTGAGAAGACTTTTTCTTCATTAATAATAATAATAATAATAATAATAATAATAATAATAATAATAATAATTTATTGTCTATAACGATCACTATAGTGATACTATTAGTCATAAAGTAGACAGAAATGTAAATAACAAATACACGTACATTGAGTCGCAAACAAACACAAGAGTACAAAACCCATAAAATACAAATATAAAACAGTAAACAAACACGTTAAAACATTGTATAAATGAAATGCATAAATGTATAATTAAAACGTATGCCACATTGTAGCAGTTGCTGTACTAATGTTTGTGAACCCGGTATTCAAAGATTGAGTAGGAGGCATTAAAAAAAAGTCTTTTAATTTGGTAGAGAAAGTTCCAATGTCAGATTCTTTTCTTATGTAATTGGGTAGGCAGTTACATGGTATAAGTTATTATTTTGCTATTATCGTTATATTGCTGCATTTAGCGATTTAGTAATTAGCAGTGTTTGCACTGAGTTACATCGACACTTTTTTAGCAATCATTTAGCTTATATTAGATTTGCGAATATCTACTTCAAATTAAACAAAAGTACAGATATGATGGCCGGAAAACATAAATGTGTGCACGCTACAAATTCTGCTTATGGCAATTCTTAATGATTTATCGAAATAGTAATTAGTTAATAATGTTATGAGTTAATTGGACAATTGACTGTAGATGTAAATTTTCAATGGTTCTCATAAGAAAGCCTTCAAGCGGCTGGCTAAACAGTAATAATTTTTTTACGTGCGGTGTCCTACAGAGTACACGAGGGTACCGTCTTAAGTTTTTACAAGCGACCACTAGATGGCGCTTTTGAGATTTAACAAAATGGAAATTTCACTTGAAAGTTTTTGTTAGATGATTTCTTACGATTTTAGTAAAGGCCTAACACAACAACAATGCCTAGAATCGCTTCGTTCAACTTTTAGTAATGAAACACCATTAGAGAAGGCTGTTTACAACTAGTTTGCAGAATTTCGTTGTGGTCGTGGTTCTGTCAGTGATGAATTTCATAAAAGTCAACCAAAATCGGTTGTTGTTTCAAAAAACATCAATGCCGTGCGCAACATGATTGAAAAGCACCGGTACTTACCATGAAATAGAAGCATCCTTATGCATATCAAAGATTGCAGTACAATCGATTTTGCATGAACATTTAGATGTGAAAAAGATGTGTTCCCGATGGATCCTGCGTAATTTGACCCAAGCACTAAAAAGGCTCATGTCAATTGGTATAAGGAAATGCTCAAAATATTCGACAGAGGAACTTCAAAATCCATACACAACATCGTAACATGTGATTAAAACTTGGATATGTTCGTACGAACCAGAAACTAAGCAATAATCTACTGTTTGGGTGTTCCCAGATGAACCGTACCTACCCAACGTAAGTTGTTCGTTCTCGAAGCACTTCCAAGAAAATGTGTGCTTATTTCTTGAAAATTTAAATGCTTGGGAACAGGGGGCGTGGCGTAAATCTCTGAACCTCAAAGTAAGATGATGAACATCCTTCAACTTATTGCTGATTTTATCATATTTCCTAATTCCGAAGATTATTCGAAGAAAACAGTTTTGCAATCTTTGAATTCTATTTTTTCTGCAACATCAATACACGGACCATAATTGCAGAAATTGAGCAGCGATAAAATAAGGGACTCACATAGATGCGTTTAATTTTGTGATTAAGGACATGTCGTTGGCGATAAATTATTTTTTAAACGGTGTGGGTACGCTGTAAACACTTAGAAACATAGAACTTGATGTAGACTTTCGCGTTCGTTGTTTTCAACGCCATTGACAGTCAACTTACAGCGTTTGACATGACACAGCCCAGACGAAGCGATCGAAAGCGAAACATCGGAATTCTGATGTGACGCGGTTTTAACCTGGAAAAACTTAGAAACACAGTTTTTAAAAGAAAAAGTGTTTTCCATATATATCCCAAGTTCCTAATAGTCTTTATAACTGAAATAGGAATATTATTAATCTGAAAGGGTATATCATCGAGATTAATTAGATTAATTAATAAAGAGACAAAAAACAAGGAATGTAAACTTGTGTGTCATCAGCGCAGCAATTGCAACGACAATCTAAAGGACAAGTAGGCAATGCTGAGGTGTACACTATATACAGAAGAGGACCTAAAGAATCCAGAGTGACCCCAGAACATCTTTGAATTCCGAAATATTCTGACCCGAGCCTGGAATCGACCGGAAATGTAATAAACTACAAAGCGTCAAAAAAAGATACTGGTAATTACGTACTCCGGCTATGACAGCCTTCAAACATTTAAAACATACCAGATAATATTAAACTTGATAACTCTTTCGATATATTTCTTGTGCTTATTTAGCCAAGCCTATCACACAAATAGCTGACACCCCTTTGAATTAGAAATATCAACGCATGTTGGTAAACGAATTAGGTTTTCATTGCCTATTTATGGTGCCAGTTACTTTGTATTCTAGTTATTCCACTTAGCAGAGGAGCGTTGAACACAAATGCCTTCTTCTTCTAGAGCTGCACAAGACATTAATGAAACATAAAACTGCTAACAATTAAGAATACATTTTAAACATGCAGTAGTCCAATTATCCGAATTAAGTGGGGATCGGGCCAATTTGGATATGCAGAACTTCGGATCATTGGATAAAGATCAGAGAATAAGTAAAAAAGTGAAATATAGAAAGAACTTAACTTTAATTCATGAAACTAAGTTTAACAAACGTAAGGCACAGAAAGCTGTAAGTAATGTAAGGTTTACATAAAAAAGAAACCACAAATTATGAAGGCCCGTTACATATGTACATACGAGGTAGGCGCCATAAATCCGCGGCCTGACAGGCTTATGCAGGTTCGACCGTGTTCAAACTCCATTGCGTCATAGTTGCACATGCGCTAGCTTACACTATACTATACTATATATTACGGCTCGAATAGTAGTAGTTTTTAGTAGCCAGCCAGACAACGTGATTAATGCATGAAAATTTCTCAGGTAACGAAAATTTAGTACCGCGCGGTCAATAAATTTTTAACAAAAGAAGGGCACACGAGGGTGCTTTGAAATGTTCCCGAAATGAAAGGGAAAATGAGAAATTTTTTTTTTGAAATACGTTTTATTTTTTTTACATAATCTCCTTTAAGTTGAATGCATTTCATCCAACGATGTTCCAAAGCTGGCTTCACAAAAGTGCGACTCTTCAAGTCTTCCAAAATAGTCGTCGACAGCTGCTTTTACTTCTTCGTCTGTAGAAAATCTTTTTCCCCCGCGGAAAATTTTTAGTCGTGGGAATAAATGGAAGTCAAAAGGAGCCAAATCGGGCGAATAAGATGGGTGTTGTAACAGGTCATACTTCAGTTCATTTAATTTTCCCATTGCTGTCGCACTTGCATGGGGACGTGCATTGTCCTGATGAAAAATGATCTTCTTTTCTCATGAATTTTTTTATTCACTTGGTCTAGAAGTTTAGCGTAATATTCACCATCTATTGTTTGGCCCTTAGGAAGATAGTCGATTAGTAATATTCCCTTAGCATACCAAAAGACTGACGCCATAACTTTTCCAGCTGATTTCACGGAGATTGCTTCCTTTGATGGTGGAGAAACCCTATGTCTCCATTGTTTTGACTATTGCTTGGTCTCAGGGGTATAATAATGAACCCAAGTTTCGTCTGTTGTAACAAATCGTCGGATGAAATCGGTTTTATTTGAGTTAAAACGGTCTACACTCTCTTGACAAATTCTTTGAAGGTTTTGATCCATTGTCAATATGCGCGGCACCCATCTTGTCGAAAGCTTTTTCATCCCTAATTCCACAGTTAAGTAGGATATGAAATGTTCTTTCATCTGAGATGTGTATATCCTTAGTAATTTCGGAGACCTTTAATCGACGATCCTGCATAACTATATCATGAACTTTTTCGACGATTTCAGGCGTCGTGGCAGTTTTTGGTCGTCCACTGCGCGGATCATCTTTTAGGCTCTCACGACCATGTTTAAATTCCGTCACCCACTTATGCACAGTCGTAAATGATGGAGCAGAATCTCCTAAAGTATCCTGCACATCTTTATGAATTTCTGTTGCCTTCCAACCTTTTTTCACAAAATATTTGATAACAGCGCGCGTTTCAGTTTTATCCATTTTGCAAAACTCACACAACTAGCTTTATTCACAACGGCACAAAATTGATACCACTTGACAGAACAATGTGATATTTGACATTTGTGCACAAAACAATGGGCCCCATCAATTGCGTATGTTTTAATCGAACTGATGCTGCCATCTGTGCTTCATTTCGCGAATATTTCAAAGCGCCCTCGTACGTCTAATCACATTAAACAACGTTTAGACGGCGTTTATGGTAATTTATCTCCTTCATATTCCACTGTAAAAAGCAGACAAAATGTTTCCGTTTGGTTCGAAATGGTATTAGCAGATCGCCGTTTGAAAGCAGATCGCCATTTGAAGGAATTAGCAGTGATGCCTAACATTTCTGAAACAAGTATTCGCCAAATTCTCCATAACCATTTGGGTATGAATAAGATTAATGCAAGATGGGTACCGCATCTTCTTTCTTCTTTCCAACGTCAAATGTGTTCGTTTTTAAAAATAGGTGGAGATGACCCGAAACCGATTTTGGAGCCCATTGTCACAGGAAATGAAACAATGGTTCTGTATTATGATCTCCTAAACGTCTAAACTTTAGGGGACGTCGTTTTAAGGACAATAGTGAGTTGCAAGCAGCTGTAATACAACATTTTAAGAGAAAAGCTTTAGGTTATTTTTGCATGGGTATAGAATCATTAATTGATCGTTGTAATAAATGTATTAAAGTTAGGGTAGATTATATTGAAAAATAAAAATTGTTATATTTTACCAAATTAATTTTTTCTGTATCAGGCCGAGAATTTATAGCGCCTACCTCGCACATTATTTCTCCAAAAAGCGATTCGGATATTTGGAGATTCATATAGTTGGGCTTCGAATGATTGGAGTTCTGCTGCGTATTTCAATTTTTCTAGTATTAATAGACAGCTAAACCGCTAAATGCATATATGTATAAGCAAAAGCGCATATGCTTTTAGACACATTTATCCCTACTTTTAAATAGTATGTACTTTTTTACGTACTTTTCAAGTTTAAACTAATTTTAGTATACACTTTAATGTGTGTATAATGTACGAACTGAAGGACATCTTTGTTGCTAGTAAAACAGAACCGACCGACAGTTCTTCTGACAGAATGTATTTTAAATCAAATTATTTGGTTTCTGCGGTAGTGGTCTTTATATGTGTAAGCTTTTTATGTGGTGCGGGTCCAGTTGCTGGGAAGACAGACGTTTATGTCTCGTGAGAAACCATTAAATCATAGCAATTATTTTTAAGAGCTTTGTTTTTCTTTCCGTGGTGTTATAAATTCTTTTGGTAACGTATTGAAGTGCGAAAGCACTCACACTGAATTTATTTGTCGCCACGAATCTAATTTCTTTATTCTCTTCCTTTAACTGGGCTCACATTAATAAGAGATAGGATTTGGTGAGATTTAATGTATCGAATTTAAAAGTAGTAAATTGCTAGCGGCGACATGGAGACATCGTCGCGGAAATGTACGGACTTTTATGTTATTTTCAGATAAAATCATATGAAACAAAAATAGCTTCTTAAACATCTGGTGAATCTTCTATGCCAAATGCTTTGTAATTATCTATTTTATGTTCCAATATCTAGAGAAAATCTTATGGGTGGATAGATAGATATAGACATATAATAAATTTGGTTTTAGAGATGATATAACTTTAAATCTCTGTGAATAGTCAAACCATAAATAAAAGCTGTTCTTGTAATATCTAAATTAAAATAAAAAATCAACGGTGAAATTTGTAAGTAATATGTATACAAAATATACTCTAGAAGTTGAATCTTTCAAAAATTTATGTAAATAAGAGTAATCATTCTAAAAATTAAAGTAGGAAAAATACATAAAAGCTAGTTGTGATATAGGAAAGCATTTTTTAATTTGTTCTGAAGCACGAGGAAACAAGATAGCTTGTAAATTGAATGGAAACTGTTTGAATGCATATTTTAATAGAAGCACAAAACGCAAAGCTATGAAACTCCTTAATGGAAACGCAATGTATTCGGAATAAGCCGGCAAATAATAGGAACTTCAATAAAAAGATCGTAGAGATAAGTCGCGAGCAAAGAGAAAAATAATAGGGGTTGATTAACCGGACGTAAAGGCTTGGAGTTGAAACGAGACAGACGCAATCATCGAGAAAAAGAGAGAACAAATAAAAGAGTAGTAAATATATATAGAGAGGCGATTGTGTACAAAGGGACAAAGTGAACCGCTATCGCGCTTAATCTTTTATTTAAAACTCGAACACAAAACAATCCTTTTTAACATTTATGTTGCATATTTCTTCCGTACGATGGCGCTCCATCTACGCCATTGTACAGTCCATCCAGTAGTACTACTTTTTCATTTCCTCAACGCATCCTATCAGCAGGACGAATCTCTATATGGAGGATTATTATTGTTGTAGGGACGTAGAAGGAGCGGCTGCTATACAGCAAGCTCTCTCTGGAGATAACTTCTTAGAAAAGGAAAGGCGGCTTTCTGAAATGATACTCCAACTTCAGATAGTGAGAGAACAACTGCTTTCCCAGCAGCAGCAGCAACATCAGCAACAACAGCAGCAACATCAACCGCAAACCCAACAACAAGCACAAGATCAAGTCAAGGTAAGTGCGTGTACATTTCGTTACATTTCTGTTGATATGTTAATAATACCTTGCGACATTCATATGTAACCCGCAATAGTGGGAAAAGAATAATTTATCAAAGAGAACAATGGAACTAAGAAACTAAGTTATATTAAGTTATTAATTAGGTGACATCTGAATTTAATGTTATCTTTGAACAGGGCTTGGATAAACTTATTGAAATAGAGGATCGAAATCAGCGATAATGTCCGCTTAAATTTCACAAATAATAATGACACTAGAGGAAAAATAGCGAATTTCACTTGTATTTAGTTCATACAACGAAACCAGTAATTATTTCGGCTAGTTAAATCTATAAATTTTCAATCGTAGAATATGATGCTGGAGCCTTCTGTAGAAGATTATGTATCATTTGAAGTAACTAAAGCTGTCCAATTTTAATTTATTGAATTATAATGTACAACTTACACATACAAATGAGTGTTATGAAACTATTGGTATCCATTTCTACCGAGATTCTATTTTCGGGAAATCGATGAAAGAAGATTGCAACCAAATTTTTCATCAACATATGAATTTCTCGATTATTATTAAAACTGTACCGTGAGCCCAAGTGCGACCTGAGGAGATTGATGTTTGATGAAAGAAAGAAAGAGCGCGAGAACGAGGAGGTTATGCATTTGTCAGCATAGAATAGATAAATGTTTTATATTTCTTCGTACGTATATAGAGTCTATTGCATCTGTTATCAATACACTAAGTTGCCTATCAACCCTACTTCTTTCTGTAAATATTGTAATGTATATGTTCTTTTTATACAAGGAGAAAAAACGCAGCATACAAGGTTTATTTGGGAAGGTATCGTGGTTGCAAACTCAAATTAAAATATAATAATAATGCAATCAAGATACATGTAACTAATAAATGAAAACAACAATGATCATTGGACCATAATTAGCTTTCGCAAAACCAGATACTTCGTTATTATAAGTAGAACAAATTGAGAAGTTCACGATTCAGTAAAAACTAATATCCAGAAAAATATATAAGGAAATTCAAGATTATAGAATATACGGAGTTACACCAGATAAATGACTGATTTTCTGTGGTCTTCAGTTTCACTATAGCTTGACTCATGCCTTTAAGCTCTTTAGTCCTTTCTCTAGGCTGCGTTTCCCACAGCGGCTGAATGTTGTATTTTCTTGCTAGGCAAAGACTTCCAACGGTTATGCATTGCTTCCTTCTACTCGTTGTCGTTAATAGGGACTACATCAGGTATCCTAAGGACTCGACGGTGATGCGGCAGGTGGTCCTGTGGGTCTCGAATCACTCTACCAACAATCTAGACAACAGGGGGTTGCCTGCCACGTGCGTTTTGCGAACTTACGCATGTGCTCAAGAAGTGACGGTACCTTAAGGTCTGAGCCTATTTGCGCGTTTCTAACGAACCATCCAGCTCCAGTTATCCGGCGCAGCATCTGGTTTTGTAAACCGTCCAACCCCCGAAACCACAGTAGTGGACCACGATAGCACTCCATAGGTTATTACCGACTTCAAACGTACCTTGTGTAGCAGTAGCACATTACTGATTCGTACACAATAGTGGCGCGTTTGTTCTTAACTGGACCGATATTTTTCCACATAAATTTTCAATCTAAGACAACCCCCAGATACTTTACGGAGTCCTTCCAACCCAACTGCTGACCGTTGATACACAGTTCCTCCCGTGGAGGTCTTCTTCGGCCTGTAAAACGCACAACAATACTCTTGGATTCATTGATTTGGAGGCCTCACAATTCGAACCAATCGACCATGTCAAGCGCTGCCTTCGGCCTCTTAACCAAACAATGCTCGTTGCGGTTAGCACAGTAAGTGGGTGTATCGTCTGCAAAAACCGACAGTCCCACCCCCGGACTACTGATTCTGTTGCAATATTAATCCGCGGCTCTTTAAAAAACAGTTGGTGTACACTTAAGCGATTACTTTTTCCTTAATTTAAAACACTCATAGAATGTTGATTTCGATAACATTCGTGTAATCACATCAAAGCCAGCTCCACGTTATCCTTCTTGGAATTATTTTTTGCATCTTATGTAAAATCTTGCATAACATATAGGTTGCAATAGATGTTGAAGTAGTAATAATAGACATCACCTTTATCATAAAACCTTCTACCCATTTATTTTGAATACAGTAAGCAATAGAGATAAGGTAGACAAGGTTGATGCCGTTTTCTCCAAAGCTTATATCACAAGTAGAGACCACCACTTTTCCCTAGCAGTGGCGTTAGTGTGGTGGCTGTACTCAAGTAAAAATGTGAATAATTTATAAAAAATAGAAAATTAAATATAATAACATAATAACAACTTGCGTTTTTTGGAACTTTTCGACATTTCCAATGCATTCGGTCCAAATTACGCGTACGCGTATTCGCAAATAGATCAGTAAACAACCTTACACAACAACAGCTGCTCATGTATTAGAGCGGGGGCGGAGGAGCGCAGGGAGCGGGGGCTAAAAGTCTTAATGTCTCGAACCTCTCGCTTGTACACGCCTATGCTAGGGAACCCAGAATGGTGGTCTTTAATCATAAGTTAAAACGCCGGAAATAGTGCAATTCCTCATACTTCACTGGTTTCTTAATTATTATAGTTGTGTTAATTCTACCTCAAGCTCAGGAGTTTCCCAAGGTTCATATATTGGACATCTCATGTTTAACATTTTCATCATGACATATTAAGATCTTCGTAAGTAATTCTTCTAACAACTATCTTGAATTAACCTCTATAGTCTACATAACTGGTGCAAAAAAACAACTTTGTTGATAAACATAGGGTTATATTTTTAATCGTCGATTTAGTTCAGCTACTTTTAACCACAAAAAAGTTAAATATCGGACAGTAATTCCAAAGTAGAAACATTTTTAACTAAATACATAAATTCTTTTAAAAGTCTATTACTTTACAGTGGTTAGTCTAAAAATCTGAAGCATGATTGCTTAAAGTGGTATCCTTGTTATCTTAAATCACAAAACGTTAATCGCAGTTCAGAAAAAAATCTCTTCAATTTTAGAGGTTAAATTTGGGCATCATTTATCTGTACAAAATCTTTCACAATAACATTGATTGTCCAGCATTACTTGAATGTATTAACTTTTGAGATTCCCAAGTTATTTTTTATACAATGTTTTGCCAAAATCGCCTCTGTGTATAATGACAAGCGCTATTACAGAACCTGTACGTAAATTGATATTAACAGATGTTCACTCAGTGGCAATTTATTATTGTGGTTAGTTTTCTATTGTTAGTGCGCTGTAATAATGTTGTATCTACAATTTTATACGCAGTTAACTTATTTATTTGGCAAATACATTTTTTACATTATTAATAGTATCCTCAAGTAGATCTGTCTAGGCACCTACGATACTCAGAGAATGATATACAATATAACTAAGAATATCTACGATTACAATGATAGCTAAACCAGTTAATCTTACGAGCATCTGATTTAGGGAAGATTCCGTCTTGTTAACTCGATAGCCATAACTTCACAAGAGGAACTAGCGGTAGCGTATGGCGGGATGTCTTTTGATTATAGGTGTGTATCTGTTTTATTTGTACGATAAAAGGTATACATAAACGTCGCTATAATTCTTTCATTTATATTAAAAGCCGAGCGGCGTCGGCTTTCTTCTGAGAGCAGCGAAAACCACCGGCACGGCATATTTCTTGCATCGTATAAACTATTAATGAGTTTAATATGATATTCTGGCAATAACAATGAATCTTTATTGTTTCGTTTGGAATATGGTTTCCTTTTATCGTTATTTACGATGTGATACAACACAAAGGCCTCTTTCATGGAAACCAGCGATCCGCCTTTCCTTTTCTCCCTATCTTTTAAACTGGAAATTACTTAACCGTGTAAATAATGCGCGGTATGAGTGGTGGTATCTATCCGACTTGCAAAAAAGATGAATACGCTCGATTGGGTTAGGATATTTTAAGGCGCTATTATCTTCTGCAAATATTTAACGCCATAAATCCTAAAGACTGGATTTTGCTGAAGATGTAACACCTTTTCTAAAGATTTTTGAGTGTGGTTCCCTAATCGTTAAATCATGGTTTGCGTTTATAAATACCGTTAGAACCGGTAGAAGATTACATAATGATTATGTATCTCAAAGAGTATATTTAATATCGAGATCGTATCAGTATGCTACTTATGTATGTACAAGGTTATCATAAAGTAAGGGATATATTTCAGCTTATTATAGAACTTCAACAAATTGAGCCAACAACAAAAATTAAGAGAAACTGAATTTCTTGAATAACAGAATTGTTATGTCAAACGCAACTGTTCAATATGACCGCCGATATAAAGGCACCAACTTTTCCTCTAAGTTATACACTGTATTATACATTTCGGGTTGAGTTGCAGCAATTTGCTGCGCAATTCTCTCTTTTAATTCTTCCATTGTTTTAGATCGCATTTTAAAGTCGTTCGGTTCAATGCAGGCGATCTTGGTGGTTATGAATTTTCAAAATGTCTGCTTATGATATGATCTTAAAAAACAGCAGTTAACAAGTCTCTAACTGGTCGGTAAATGTGCGGTGGTACTCATCCTGCATAAAAATTATATTTTCGTTTTGCAACTATGGAATTGAATAATCTTTTAACATTTGCAGGTATCGTTCACCAGTTATCATTATCACCATCATGCTCAACGCCCTTCAATTCGTTCGAATTATGACGACGCCGGCTGTCGTTTGAAATCCAATTTCTGGGATGGATTATTCCCCGTCTTCGATTTTGTTTTCGTCTATTGTAGCTTCGGATGTGTCTTTGCTGTTGTTGTTATTTCTTTTCATTTTTTCCAGTCCCTGCATATTCCTCTCCAATTCTTGATGTCCATAACTTTGGTGACTTCCTCTATATCGTCCCACTATCTCCTTCTGGGTCTTCCCTTTCCTCTGGGTCCTAATGGGGCCCAGTATGTTATTTTCTTAATTTCTGTAGGTCCTCTTCTCGTAGTATGTCCTGCTCATTCCAATCGCAATGCTTTTATTTGCCTTACTATGTTCGTTTGTTCCATTGCTTCTTCAATTTCTGCGTTTGTTTTCCGGCGTATGCCCCCTTCTTCTGTTACATTAGTACCGAGTATAGACGCATGATTTTCCTTTTGAATCTCCTCAGGTTCTCATCTTCTCTTTTGTTCAGTACTACCGTCTCCATCGCATACATGACTACTGGTCTTTATCAGAGTGCTATAAATGTTCACTTTTGTCTTCCTGCTCAGTATATGTCTATCTCTGCCGTTTGTCTGATTCCCTTTCTGTATTCTTTCAGCTACTCTTTCCTTTTCTGTTTTTCCAACCGTTATTCCCAGGTACTTGAATGTTGACACTGCCTCAAAGATGTTATTCTGTGTTCTTAAAGGTGTGTCTGTGTTTACCTCTCTTGTCTGCTTCATGTATTTTATCTTTCTTTCGTTTATTTCGAGTCCCATTTTTTTTGCTTATCTGGCTAATCTTTCTGTTGCCTTTAGTAGTGCGGTTTTTCTTGTTGCCATTATCACTATATTGACTGCGTAAGCTATCAGTTGTATTTGGTGTGTCACTATATTCTTGTCTTTCAGTCTTGCTTCCCTTACTATGCTCTCCAGTACTAAGTTGAAGAGTGTTGGTGACATTGGGTCCTCCTGTTTCACTCCTCTATTTATTCTGAATGCTTGTGATATGTTTCCCTGGAATCTTACTTTCGCTTTAGAGTTTTCAATGCACATTTTCGTAGGTTCTATTAATTTCTTTGATATTTTAAATTCTTCTAGTATCTTCATCATTTGTGACCGGTTGACTTTGTCGTTCATCGGTAACATGGAGACCGTGAATGATTGCCTGTGGATTTTCTGTTGACCATATTCGAAAAATGGGCCTGATCTGTCTATAAAATACACGATAACAATTCGTGTACAGTTTCAATCTGAGCCATTATTCGCAAAGAAAAATCGTTCCTAATTACCAAATCTATTTCCTTCAAATCAAACAGTTGTTGCAATTTATAAGGATACATTTCTAGGATTTTACGTAGGATTTTCCAAAAGGTGGTATGTATATGGAATTTGTAGTCGTTTTAATATTGCATTAACACTACTGATTTCTAGTAGATTCGTGTTGTTGATTTACCAGAAGAACTTCTGCAACTTGGATATTACTAGTCTTCCTAATTTCGGAAAGTCACTTTCAGACTTTTCAAATTTGCTAATCAAATTACGGTACGCCTTCATTTTACAGAGGTCTGCTCTCAGACCCATTCTCGTATGAAATGTTCGTAAACCAACGGTGTAATTTCTACCTCATTCATAACAACATTGTACTAAACTTATTCTTGTTCGCAGAGCAGTTGTCATGACGAAACCTTTGGTTTACATAGATACACTAAAATCCCATTATAGTAGAAACCTAAAGTACATTCCTTACTTTGTGATAACCCAGATATACTTTTTGACCCCGAGAATTATTTTCTAAATTATATCTTCATATGATCATTATTGATAGCTAATGTAAAATTCAGTTAATTCAGATATTAAAAAATGGACATTTATTTATGTTTGAAATGTAATATAGAATAATATTTTGATAGGTCGTTCTACCGTTACCGGTTCGATAGTCCAACGATTAGAGGATTGGTTTCTGACTGTCACAGCGTTAAGAGTTTCGAGGGTTCAAGTCCTAGCCAGCAACAGTAGTAATTTTTGTAGTGGGTCCGGTACACCATCCCCTTTTACATGGTTTCCTAAGCGAAACTTCTTTGTTCACCTCTAGTATTTTCTATCTTCCCAGTCTCTTTACATCCCCAATGAACGACGTTTCCAATGATACAAAAGTTAAAAAGATTCGGAATTATTTTAGATGTCAGCCCAAAAATGAAAAACAAAGGAGATACGATGAAATTCACATTTATTGAATTTATGAAAAGTTGTCACTACACTTTCTACAGTTCCTTTAATAAAAAAGCGAGTTATTTAACCAAACGCTAAAATACGATGTGCATTTTTTTTATTACGCCATTTAATTGGGCTGAATAAATTTAATGTTTTTCGTGTTTCGACTATCTCAATAGCTGCTCTAGTAATTAAGTCACTACGATTTGAGTTATGCAACGTAAATTTCATCGTATCTCTTTTGTTTCTTATTTTAATGGTATAGTACTATAAGGATATTTTACTCAGTTTCATTGCCTATCGAATAAAATCAATTTAAAAAACAAACAGTTCAAGTTATCGCTGAAATTCAATGTGCAATTGTTTTTTTTTTCTCAACGCCAGTGTAATCAACGGAAAAATCACATCTTTGGTAGGTTAACCAACATCATAGGCTACAATAACAACAAAGTTAGAAGTAGGGACCCCATAACCTTAAACAACTTGTATAGTACATATGTATGTCCTAAACTGAATAGGATAACGTACATATCTTTCTTACCGTCAAATACCGACATCTGTTGAAATCTGTAAAGTTGTGCTAACCAAGATTCTGTTGAAAAGTGTTTTATATTCCAAACAGTTCAGAAATTACTGAAGTGAACTAAAAATCGCTGTTTTCTTTAAAGTTAGGTATTTTCGTAATTATAAAAGACATGTAAAAATATTTAATGTAAAAGTTATTTAGTTTAATGAGGTACATACTTCTGGCCGATAACAAAATGAAATTCAAGTTGGCGGTTTTAGAGATATTGTTTGCTACTTTTCCATTTTAAATAGACGCCATATTGAATTTTTGTTATCTCTATACTCGATAGAAAGAAATATACCTACACTGTATCAACAAAGTCTCCATACACTTGATATAAATCAGTTATTTTTTTAATAAAAACAGCATTTATGGAGGAAACAAAAATTGTAGTGTTTAGAAGTTTCAAAGAAATAAATCATCGCGAAATTAAAGTGATTTATTCACAAATAATAAAATAAAAACAGAAATATTGTTTTAAGCCAATACAAAAGTTTCCATACACTTAATAAATATCAAATTTGATTGGTGTCTTTAAGAGTTTCTAGTAACTAGTGGAACCTCCTTTCATTCGTATGACTTCTAACATACGTTTTTCATGCCATTTACCAATTTCTTCGTTATATCTGGTTTTATAAAATTCCACTCTTTCACTATTGCACTTCTTAGTTGTTGTTTGTTGCGAATGATACTTTTTTTAACTCTTCTTCCGATTTCGTCCCATAAATGTTCAATTAGGTTCATGTCGGGCGATTATGGGGGTGTATGAAGTTGTTTGGAAACATAAAGCAACCACTCTTTTACGCGTCTGGCGGTATGCTTTGGGTCATTATCTTGTTGAAAGGTAAATGACCTCTCTAGGTTATATTTCTCCGCATTTGCTTTCAAATTTTCTTTTCATGTATTAAGGTAAACATACTAGTCCGTTATTCCTTCAATAAATTTTAAGTTCCCAACTCCTGAAGCACACATACACCCCCACATAAGCACATTACCGCCTCCATGTTTCACGGTGGGACATAAATTTTTTGTTTTCAAGTGTTCATTTTTTTTCTCCAGACCATTACTCTTCCATCGGATCCGAAAACATTAAATTTCGACTCGTCGCTAAATATAACGGAATCCCAAAATGCTTGGGACTTATTAACGTGTGCTTTTGCAAACTCTAAACGCAGAGCTATATTTTTCATATTTACTAATGGCTTTTTCCTAGGAACTCGCCCATGAAGACCTCTTTGCCTGAGCACTTTTCGTATTGTTTCTGGTATTACTTGTATACCATATTCGTCTTGAATGATATTTGCAATCTCAGGTGCACTTGTTCTCAGAGTTTCATTAATAATTTTCACAATAGCTCAATGATGAACAGATTCTAATACAGTCTGTGAAATTCGCGAATACGTTTCGGTGATTTGACAAATACTGCTTTGGTATGCGCTATTAAAGCGTCTACCTCAGGATAACATTTTCTGATAATATCCGCCACAAGATTGAGAGCATGAATTTTACACGTAATGTGTAACAAATTAGCAGAATGCGTTTTAAGAGACCGGCCTACAGAAAGCATGTTTGTAGCACCATCACTCACTAACATCAAGAGTTGGTTTGTTGAAAGTTCAAACTTGTCCAATGTATTTAACACTAACTTTGAAATTACTTCGGCAGTACACTGTTGTATTCGTTTGGAGACTAATAGAATTGAAGGTGCCGATTGATGAGGTTCCAATTTGCGTGCTATTACATTAAGAACAGAATGTTTCTTCCGATCTGTTGTTTCGTCGACACATAACCACAATTTTTGATCTTTCAACTCCGATTTTATTTTTTGTTCAATATGTTCGCGCGCAGATGGCACAATTCTTCGTAACGATGTTCGACTTGGTAATTTGCACTCCGAATAGTTATTCCAAAAGCAGATAAATGGTTCCTTGTCTAGTAAATTAAACGGTATATTACATGCGATAAACGTAGCGCATAAATTAAATATAAATTTTTCATTGTCTCGTGCGCAATTTCTTTTTGAGACATGCTTTTCACTATTTACGTGTCGTAGACAATGTTGTCTGAACCAACACATTAACGGGATTTTACTGATTACACATTTAATTTTAACACCTTCATATATTAAGTCTGGAATTTCTGCAGTAAATTTTCGAAGTTTGTCCGACCGCGGTCGTTTTGCTGACGAAATCATAATTTTTCTAGGACAGATAAACAATTGCGCAAATGACCGGCAGCGAAAATGTCCGTACTGCTCCGCAGACGAAGTAATACTACCGTTCCTCTCGGTCCGAACTGATTCTACGCCGATGCGCGGTACCGCTCGTGCCCAGCGTTACTATGTACTGTACTGTAGCATGAGATTTTTTAACTATTTTACCTATTTTTCTGAAAGATAGGCCTTCAGCTCTTAATTTTATAATTAATTCACGAATTGGCGCTTTCACTTCCATTTTAACTCGTTTGATACGTAGACCTTCACAAACCGAAAGAAAATAAAATAGAATCACAGATACTATTGATAGAGGTAATTTCCCTATTCTGAGAACGGGGAATTCCCGGACTATATTAAGTGTATGGAAACTTTTGTGCTACCTTAGAACAATGCTTCTGTGTTTATTTTATTATTTATGAATATATAACTTCATTTTCGTGATGATTTATTTCTTTGAAATTTCCAAACACTGTACAATTTTTACTTCCCCCCTAAATGCTGTTTTTATTTAAAAAAATTACTGAATTTAAGATTTATATCAAGTGTATGGAAACTTTGTTGATACAGTGTATATGGAAATGTACTCAATTGGGACAGATTGTACACACTCTTGTCTATAATCTAAAAGAATCAACATCAAATTCAACACCTTCAAAAGTGCTTTGTTAATGTAATATTGATTCTTGAACTAGTTTACGATAATAATGCATTTTTGCAAGTATCAATAAAACTGAAATCGTGTTAGTCTTACCATTAAAAATGTATTTTGTTGAATCGCATTCATTGAATTCGTTAAATAAAACCATTACGAGCTTTTTAATGAATAATTTATTTAGAAATCAGCAAGAAGCAAATACTAGCAACATTTATTTTCCTTCGTACTATTGTTAGACATAGATTTTCAATTAACCTTCCACTGAGATGGGTCTCTTGTGCAGCTCGTGAAAATAGAACGAGGTTTTTAGTAGAAACAAACGCTTATGATGTGGTAAAATTATTGTCGCAGTACATTTCGCAAGGTGCTTGGTGTTACATACATGCACGAAATGAATATTAATAACATTTTAAATTTCTTCATTTCCTTTCAATTTTTGCGGTCCCATTATTTTATGGGTACACTAAGTTATTGTAAAACTCTCAGAAACAAATACGTTCTATTAAGTATTTCATAATAGATACTAATTAGTGTGACCGTAAAATTGATTTATGGCCATGTGAAGGCTAAATTCTACTTTCGTGTAATAATAAATTCGGAGCATTTTGTGCCCAATTAAATTATTCATAATTCCACATTCTTACATTCATTTTACATACCAATACCTCTTATGCCCATAAATGCGAAGTTATTAGTTTGCGCATTTAAAGAGAATATTTAATGATGCGCAGCCAGCTCCAATACACATCACCTGCCTTTCTACAATAAATCCAACATTTTATGTATGTAAATACATTTCTGATTAATAACGATTCAATGATTCAAAGAAAAGCAGGAGAGATTATTTGGATTGCACATTTTCTTTCTGGTATATTCGGAGTGCCATCTGCCCCGATCAGTTTATAATTAAATTATTTTTGTACAACGCACAACCGTTCGTATGTAATTGGATGAATCGACATTTAAAAGGCTGACGTATTGCCTTTCTTTACGATCGCCATACTTAAATGATATTAATAACCGAATTAAAAGCTTTTCAAAAGCTCTAAATTTGCATAGTAATTATATTCAATCTCATTAGTAGGAATGCATAAGTACGGAAAGATACCGTAAATACAAAATATTCTCCAATTAATTGAGATAAAGAATCTCCTAACATTTTAAAAGAATTTTGTACCTAGCACGAAGATATACCATAAGACATCAGTTACATCTATTTTTATATGCGTTTTTTAACAGACATCGCTTGCTGATTTCATTGTCAAACGGCGAAGAAACAAAAACTGTAACAGACTTTCGAAGAATGCCGATTATTTAGAAAATTGCACTCAACCTATGCCGAGACCCATTAGTCCTAAGCCTATCTTGGGACACATCTATTCTTCGCGTCTCATTATTTCAGTACAATATAAATGATACACATTTATTAGGTTTCAGAAACAAATGTAAAAGAATTAATTTGATCATTTATTGTGTGGATTTTATTCGAGTAACTAATGGCCTAGAACCTTTTCTATTTCCAAATACTGTATCTTATAGCAAAGCTATATAAAGGAGGCGGTCACTAAGCCTTATGCCAAATTTCTTAAAGGGGTTGCGATTAAGTATATTTAATGTAATTGAATACACATTTAAAAGTCTGGAATTAGCTCTAAAACTTTTTCAACTCTTTTTTGGTGTTCCCTTATGTCCATTTGCTTTTGGTATTAATGTATACGGAGTTACGATGTTTGTTTTTAGAAAACTGAGTTATATTCCCATTAAAGTTGATCTGTAGACAACATTATTAAAACGCATGCGGTTTGTATATGCTTTCCAGGAAAACAAATTATCACATTAGTACCTGCATTTTATATTTTTATCATTTCTATAGATTTAATTTCCTAAAGTAGTAAATAATTAGCTAATTTTTATTATATTATTGTACATTATTGATTATTAGATATCGCGACACACCATTTTTACAATATTAATTTTGATTTAGCTAATTCGTGTAATTGACTCGTTTTTCATTTGTTTATTAAGTGGGACTTAGATTCAAGCAGCTATTACGTTAGCAATCAAAAATAACGTTCGAAAAATTCGTTGATGTAAAGAATTATGCTAAAGAGGTCCCTATGCGAGAATCAACGTAAAATAAATAAAAAAAATAGTTTAAACTTGAACAAGCTCCCCAAAATTGAAAACATATTGACTAAATTGATTTTGATATTTTTATATAAAACTTATGAACACTTTGACATATTTAAATGAATAATAAATTAATATAATTTGTCCATGCAAAAAAGTACCGTTTATTCTGGCCAACAAAAAATAAATCTATAAAGAAGATCTATAATCTAATTACTGCTTGTTTAAATTTCAAACTGAAATTACTCTACAGTGTATTATACTTACTAAACTGAGGCAAATCATTTCTTTTAAAACATCACAATAAGCCACTAGATAAAATTGAAATTTTATCCATGTAATAAATGTCACCTTCCAGATGATTTATTGCATTTAAATTTTATATTCATTTATATTTTATACACACGTCATAAAGTTTCAACTTCTGAAAATGGTTAATTACCTACGCCAAGA
This sequence comes from Dynastes maya, assembly GCA_029619315.2. Taxonomy (NCBI): domain Eukaryota; kingdom Metazoa; phylum Arthropoda; class Insecta; order Coleoptera; family Scarabaeidae; genus Dynastes; species Dynastes maya. The sequence goes on from JAROYE020000002.1 coordinate 58,600,046, forward strand.
GATCTTAATTGTTTTTCATGTTTCAATGAAATAAAGTACATATATTGAATACTGAATCTTGAATTTACGATAACACCGGTTTAATTTTCCACATGTTTCCAATTACCTCAAAAATTAATATTACTAGCTTTTTATCTTACGTTTGAAAGCACTTGAAGTCTTTAAATTAATTTTTTATGTTTAATTTTAATAATTTTGTAAGAATAATCGGTGAAATTGCAGATAAAGGTTCAAAAATTGTAGTTTGAAAAAAAAATGAAAATCGCTCAGTCCATTTTTCACCTAGAGTGGCGCAGGTTTATATGTAGTTCCCTCTACCGCACCCTTGACGAAATAAAATTGCTGCACATGATAACTTTAATTCAGCGTATATTCGGTGGAAGGCGAGCATATTCTAGGTTTTTTTTTTTCTAAATGACAATAAACGTCCCTGGAATTTTTTCGCTTATGTTTGCTGATAATATAATTTAAGTCTAATATTATTGGTTTATATTGTTTTAGTTTAAGCTGAATTTATACAAAAAACGAAATACCGTTTCTGGATAAAGGAGAAAAAAAGCTTTCATCATACCTACATGCACAATTACCCAATTTAATGCATGCCTTTCTGTTCGTATATCCGAATACAACTTTACACTTGCCGTATAAATGCTTCTTAGTGTTTCAGCAATTATGAAACCGTCGTGTAAGTTTTACACCAATGGATGTTCCGAGATATTTACATATTAAACTGCTTATCAACACATTAACGAACATCTTACCAAATGAAAATGGCGAACGCAAATGTCATGTACTTCACAGAGAAAAATCTGGAAATAACCCATGATCAACCCATAATACACGCAGAGAAACGTTTACTTGTATCAAAGCTGTCCGCCTTAATTCAAGACAATTACTGTTTCAATTATCCGCAATACAATAACTGTTTTGAATCAAAAAAAAAAATATCTTCTTAGCGTTTCTTTCTCCGCTTAAGAGAAGTATATGTACACTTGCAATAAAGCAATTGCATTTCTTTGTTTAAGGCATTTGTTAACTTGATTCAAGAAAATTTGAAGATAGTTATTCTTAGTATAAGTAAATGGCAATTATAACACAAAACAATATTTTCCTAAGCATAGTAAACAGTTTTCTTAATTCCAGAAAGCGTTTAAGTATTGTTCATAAATCAATAGTTTCATTTTCTTCAAATAAAGCATTTTTTACTTAGAATTCTTGAAATGCATATAAATATGCACATTATCAATTTCGCTTACCCTATTTAAAACAGTACGACTTATCCCTACATAATGCAGTAAATTATTCACATTGCTTGTGATTTTAAAAAAAGACTAACAGAATAATATTCAAACATAAATGAACTTGATATAGAAATACACATGAAAAAAGTGCATAGAAACAATAACCAAGACAATGCTAACAAATAGCTCCCGGTATTGATTGAATCGCTACCAGCATAAACAATAGGAGAAGAGAAAAGGCATTCAAGATTCTTGCTCTTGGCCATATTGCTCTTACATCTCCCAGTTTATGCCACTAATCTTCAAAAACCGCAATTAAAATAGCCTGACGCCCCGTAGTGTCAGTAGTTATGGCATGACTAGAGAGTCCTAGAGATCAGCGAATATAGAAACTGGAATATATGTAGATGGCATACTTACCCGTGCAGTGATATAACCTTTAACATACGACGTTCCATAAACATTTTCAAAAGATACCGGTTAATGTCATATATTTTTTTTCTTTTTATTACTATTTAATAATAATTAATAATAATTCACGCCTTCACATCCTTCAACAGCTTTCGCCAATTACAGGGGGCATCGGCCAGCCATGAGATATTATTACGCCTGCGCCCGTAGAGCGTCTTAAGATGTTCACCCACAGCATTCGCCAAATTTGGAGTAAGGAAAACTACGGAAAACCTTACTCTGAGAGTGACAGGCCCGAGGCTCGAACCCGGTACCCCGAGACTGGTATCGGGTTCGAACCCCGGGCCCGTCACTCTCACTATTTACCACTCACACTATTTACCATGTACTATAGTTTTATTGAAATATATAATAAATAAAAAACGGATAAATAAATTTAATGTTAACTCATTAATTATTAAGCTACATAAAAATAATCCCTATTTAATTGCATTATTAACGAAATAATTTAATTATACTGTAACTTATAAAAAAAAAACTTTTTCATTAGTTCATTCACTTGCTCCTAATTTTAATTATTAACTTTAGGTTTTTTCTCCGTTATTGTAATTTTTCTTTTATTGAATATCCTTGTAGCTGACCTGATGAACACGAAACTGGTCGCGTAATTTCTCAATAGAACTTTGTGAGATCTGGACCATTTTTTCATTCCTACCTTTAATATGAATATTTTCTTAACTTAAAACTAAATGATGTATTTGGATGAAACATTTTCCTGTCTTGGATTTTCTAACTCTAGGAAAATATTTATTTAATCCAAATATAATTTCAAGAAAATTATTTTCTCATATTATACATTTTTATTGTCTTGAAATAAAAATATTTTCTTGGATAGAGACTGATTTCTGCAAGGAAATCTATTTTCTTGATACAAGAAAGCATTTCTCTGCGTGTAGGCTTTAGTTTACCAACCCACGCCAATCGCATTCGTTTCTGCACGAATCCCATATTTGTGGCACCGTTCGTGTAATCTATGCTGGACTAATCACAGGAACGCATTTGTAAAAACTTTAAACTGGATGCTTCAATTCAATATGACATCGCACACCATGGTTACATTTTTCACTTGTATCTCTGGAGGAGTTATTCAGAAAAGTGCTATTACTTAAAATCAAATATTTCTCCTTCACATCTAGAAACAATTAATAGTTTAACAAACGTTTTTTATAAGGATGGACCTATTAACATATTGACAAAAATAATTTTATTCTAATTTTTTGTGGTTTAAGCCTTCCCTAGGAGAAGGACTTATGCTACGTTGTTAGCAATTGTAATATGAACCCTTTTTCCATGCAGGATTTCAGTTATTTTCAAGTAGATATCAAAATAAGGCACCGCACTCAAAAAAAAAGATAATACAAGAAGATAATAAAAGTGATTTTGATAAGCTTTATCACGATTTTAATATGCTTTATTACAATTATGTTACCTTTTAATATTTGACACCGTGCTGTTTGCAGTATATTTTTTATTAATTTGGCTGTTCCTAAATAACAAAAGGTACAATAAATTATTAAACGGTCTTATATTTCTCGGGCAATATTTTTTCGAGTTGAATATGCTAATTTTATACACACTTAATTTAATTGTGAGTGAACATTGCGATAGATTTCATATATCTGCTGTTGATTTGCAAAATACTGCATGAAATATATGTAAGCGCCATCTATCTTCATTAACTATATACGCTGCAATGCAACAGCTACGATAACACTTTCTCACTTTCAAATAAAATTCGGTGGTAATATTTTTTATTACAGAGAGAATATTTACTAAACGATTAACTTATCATCTACTTACTGTGGATTTAGCTAATTTTAAATAACTTCTTTACCGCAAAGTGTTAAAAATAATTTTTTTCCTTGTTGGAAACAAATTACTTTATTTTTGGCTGTCTTATAACATAGAGAAAGACAGCTATAACCAAACATTTTTAATGTGTACGAATTGACTGTGAAAGCATTTAGTTTTTTAAAAAACATTTTAGATTTGCCTCTAAAAAATGTTACAAACTCCTCTCCTTTTTTTCTTATCGCTTAACCTTTTTCGGCTAATTGCATTAGGCCTCCTTTTCCGTTTAACAGGCACTTACTTTAAATTTCCTTTACCCTTTCTTTTCTTTTGATACATCTAAATCACTTGATAAATTATTTTATATACATCTTTGTTGGCACTTTCAGAGGATTTTCAGCCTCATTCTAAATCTGTACTGGGATTATTTAAAAGTTCTTATATTGATAAAAGGTTTTCACTAATATATTACTTGTTAATATGAACCACTAAAAACCTTCAAATGGAACTATAGAATAAATTATAATCTTTACAGCTAAGAAAAAACTTAACAAACTCACTTAAGGGAAGATATTTTACCGTAAAAGCAATTGAAAACTGGGGTGCAATAATCTAGATTTGTTTATCTTTTAGTGAGAACGGTATTTAAGATTGCAGACTTTTAAAAATTTGTTAATATGAGTGAATGTGAAGTGGGCACCATGGTGGGGAAATATTTTGCAATAGGAAATCTGGGCACTGCTAGGAAACTACGTTTCACGTACTTGGTATTTTTGATATGGAATCGCGTCGTGTTTTGTAATGAATCTCGATTTTGTTTATGGGCTCATGATGGTCGCAGAATGGTCAGAAGACTTCGTGGAGAAAGACGACATCTACAGTTTTCTATACACCGGCATACGGCTCTTACTCAAGGTGTGGTGGTGTGGGGTGCTATCTGCCATGGAAGTAAAAGTCCTCTAGTAGTTATTCCGGAAACATTAAATGCAATTCGATACATCAATAACGTGTTAGAATCGGTGTTACTGCCATTTCTTCAAGAACTGCAAAATCCCAGTTTTCAGCACGATAATGCGCGCCCACATACTGCTAGGGTTGCTGTGGAGTTTTTGAATAATGCTAATGTTGATACGCTTCCATGGCCTTCTCGTTCGTCGGAGCTATCACCAATTGAACATGTGTGGGATAAGACGGAGGTTATGTACTTTACAACCACCTGCAAACAGTGTAGATGTTCTCCAAAGGCGAATCTTAGAATCTTGGGAGAGTATACCGCAGACTAGTATCGATTCGCTAATTTCAAGTATGCCCAGTCGAGTAGCTGAATGTGCAAGAACAGAGGGGAATCTACGCGTTATTAGTGTTAATACAAATTGTTGTAATTGCATGATGTTGAAATTTTCATCGTTTCTTAGTACTAAATAAACTTTTTTGAAAGATTCATCAAAATTTATCAAAGTATATTGGGTGTTCATTTATTTATGGCGGCCAGTATATATACCTATGCCCTAAAGCATAAATTCAAACATTTGAAGAATATGACGAACACATAAAATGACGTCGTGTTATTTTTCCGGACACATATTACGAATATGAGTCCGTTAATGCCCTTAATTTTGATTGTTATGTGAATACTTTATAGTTTTACGTAAATATCTATTTGAAATTCTCTTAGTTTTTCAATAAAAATAAAAATAGACGGGTGTGTTGTATTAAACGACGAATTATCGGTCCCACATGTAAACGCTTTTGTAGAACAATTTTTTTACAACGCCGAAAATCATGCAGTTTTTTAGTACCTTTTGTTGCTAGAAGGTGCACTTACCAATGAGTTTTTACGTTAATACTTTCTACAAAGCATGAGTCCCTTTCATCACACCATTACTTATTGTAACACATTGTTACACTGAACTGGGAATTTTAAGAGAAATTGTCAGTTCTTATAAGAAAGCAACAATGCTTCATGTCACCCCTAGTTAGGTAAACACATTTTAAAATCGCATCATGGGGAAATGGTGTTTATGGTATGCCGGTGCCCATATTACACGTTGGGGTATCCGACCCAATTTCCCAAGTTGGTAAAACCATATTTTGATGCCCACTTTACGCCCGACAATTAATATAATGTGTTAACCTCAAAGCTATCACAGAAAATTTAAGTTAAAATGTTTAGTGGCACTTTTATTGTACATTGTATCTATTATATTATGCTTACACAAATATTCTGGTGAATTCCAAAATGAAACTGTATATGATTTTTATTAGAACCACTAATTATTTATTACTGCCAATTCACAATCATTGTTTCAAAAAAGTGTTCATTATCTAGGATGTTAACTTAATAATAATTTGCCAAAAATTATTTAAAAAAATTAATGTACATCGTGAATTTAACCACAAAGACTTTTTATTAAGCAAAAGTTCTATCAATGATTTCTTTTAGACGGTTTCGGCTACTTTTAAGTTGTATAATTTCATTGAGGCATTTTCCATGCCATGTATATGAATGTAGAATATTTATGTACATGAGTTGGTGAAATAAGAGTATTTTTGTTATTATTATTATTATTTATTCTTCATTTTTTCTTTTATTGAATGAACAGTACAGAATTTACTTTTCCAATAATGAATCAAAGTTTGGAAAATGATACTTTACTTGAACTTAATATTTTTAATTCAAATGAAATTGAACCGTTAGCAAAACCAAATACCTACGTTCTTGATGCCTAGCCCCTACATATTATTAAGCACTACTATTTTTCTAATAACCTTAAATATTGACATTCCTATGATTAACACTTTCCGTCGGCCCAAGTTACTCGATTTGAAAAACCGAAATGTTTGAGTATATGTAAGGTAACCTTGCAAAGGATTTTTCGTAAGAAGATGTAGTACTTAACGTTGATCAACCGCTGAATTTATCTTCTTTTATACATCATTTTATCGAAAATCAATCCATCTGCGTTAGTGCCAACGTTCTGGTGATTGAATTAATTAGAGCATTGGTTTCAACGCAAACAAACATTCAAACTAACCGATAATTGTTGGAAACGTTGGAAAGTTTCTAATTCCTTTACCTCCTGAGACAATATCCACATTTCAGCCGCAATCGTAACATAAATTTGTCGATCTCGCACTTAGGCATTTTGCCAGAGCACGCCGTGATCTAACAATTCCATACATGGATATGTAATTAGAAAGAGGAGTAACGGCGGCATTCCTAGAATCACCTAAAGATCCAGGACAAAATTAATTATATTAATTACGTCGCGGGCAAATGGAAGGAGCACCTTTACCGGCGGCGGCCGACATCTCCAAACCATCCACACAACAACGATTTTAACAAAACAGATCCTGCGCATCGTTCACACGGACACCGTTCGTCTCTCTCGCGCACTATTCCACCGTCTTCTCGCTCCTACCTTCGTCCAGGTCCCGTCTATATTTAATACGGCGCGGCGACAGCGTTTCCGTGACCTATTGTGAACAATAACTCGGGCATTGTTTCAAAAATGAGTGACTGAACCCACGCGCAAATCGTACGCTATTGGTTGGCAAGCAAGACGGTCGCTCGCCATTGGTCAACTCATGACGGATGAGTTGCTTTTGTCTGGCCTTTATCTGACAGGTGGGATAATAGGTTCCTCTGTGTAACAATGGCGATACGAAAATATGTCTGCAGGAATTATCGACGAACCCCTTTTTTGGTCCGGATCAGGTGGCGAAACATAGTGTTTAGGGTGCGCATTAGGCCCGCATTAAGAAAACGTCACGGACGTGATCGTTAAATAACCACTCTTACGTATTCCGTCGTCTAAAGCTGAATCTATGTGTTTCGCTTCTGAGATATGTGTATAAATTCTCAATAAGTGTGGAAGCCATTTCTTAATTACGTTACGCATTCGCTCGCTTTATTTTAGATTTTTTAGATTAACTGAAAATTTCTTTAACTAAATTCAAAGCACTTCTACGGATACCTGTATTATTAAAAAAAATTCAATAACTCAAAAAATTGTGATCCATTATTTCTTACATCATGGTTAGAATTATGTTTATGTTGCTACTGCTGAAATCGTAGTTCGTCGCGTGATTACTGCGAAGTACTAATTACAATGGTTACAAAACACATGAAAAAAGTAGGTAGTTGGAGATACAAACATTACAGTGAGACGATTTACAAAAAGCTGAAGAAGAAATAAGAATTAGAAAATTATATCAAAAAACGGTATCAAAGAAATCCAAAATAAGTAAAACCACACTATTATATAAAGTGCACAATCCCGGAAAGCCAAGGCATCCTACTGTCTCGCCTGAAGAAGAAAAATTATTGGCTGATACATTGTATTGTAAGAATTGTAAGCGACAGGGTAGGGCAGGGACAAACAGGCAGGGAGGAACAAAAATATTTACATATACAACTAAAGAGGAACTCAAAAAAATAATGTTGATATTCATCAAAAGCAAAGAAAGAAACGAAACGCATATTAATTTGAGAGGATCCAAGTACCCTACACAAGCTAAGTTTCGTTTATGGATGTAAGATAAATAAAATGTAAGTATAAAATCTAAAGAAATACCTAAATTACAATTAAATGTATATCTTCATCTTGCTCATTCATGAACAACATTGAGATGTCGTCTGGTGTTTTGATATGATATTTTTCCCCTTTAGTTCTTGCATATACATACATACATTTCCGGCCAGCATTGAAACATTTTACTTCCAAATTGGGAACACATACATATGCTTACAAAAAGGCTTTAGTGTTGGAGCAATGAATTCTAAGGCCATTTTGGTGGTGACAACAAACGAAGAAAGCATACCAGATTCTTTGTGATGCATGTTTTATGTTCAACTAAGCGATACTGCCATTAAAAATGCAGCAAATTTGACGCGAAATATGCATTAAACTGAAATTGGTATGTTTTTATTTTTGCTGCAGCAACCCAAAGCATAACTTTAAATATAAAAAGAAATGCACTAGCAAACGGACATTTTTCTGTCTGCCGGCGTCATCAGCGTTGTTCCGAGTGCTTCTCTATTTCAAATCGCTCGAAACCAGTAACCCAGAGCTGGTCGAAAGTTGGTATAAGAGCTGTACTAGGCTTTCTTCGCTGCTTTCTAGATGGCAGGCGTCGTTTCGAAAGGCGGTGATGTTATAAGCCTAGAGGCAAATGGCGGTGTAAGGTACAGAAGCACTCGGAGCAATGCTGATGACGCCGGGTAGGCGTGTCCATTGGCTAGTACTTTATCACCTCACGTCAATCAAAACAATCACCAAGGGTGATGTTAATATAGCTCACAGTATATTAGCATCGGTTATCGTTTTTAGGCACCACCTTTTTGGTGTGTTTACTATTTACATAAAATTCACCCTTGTTGTCTGTGAATATGTATGTATGTATGTATGTGAGTTTCACATCCTCTTGTTTCTAGCTGCAACTGGTAGTATTCCAAATTTCTTTATTTGTAAATCCAGAGGACAAAGTAGATGTAACAGTTTTAATCAAACATTTTGAGATTCAGTTTTATATTTCATTTTCAAACGATTTTGCGCTCAAACATCCACGAGGGGCACACTGTATGTTTCTGAATACAGGATAAGAACAAAAAATATAAAAACGAACAAAATCCTTTTGCAAAGTACTCTCCTTTACATTTAACGGACTTCGACATCCTCAGACCATTCTGTAAAACCGGTAGCCCAGGTTTCCTTGGACACTGCACTAACATGTTTTTCAAATGCATTAATAGCTTCCTGTGGCGTTAAAAAATGGATTACACGTAATTTCTTCTTAATAGTTGGAAAAAGGAAGAAATCACACGGACCTAGATCCGGGTTATAACGTGGATGTGACATTAATTTTATCCCAGCAGAGCGAAGAAACTCCGTTGTCAACTTGGCAGAGTGTGCAAGAGCGTTGTCATGGTGTAACACAATTTGTTTTTTTTTGAACTTCTGACAACAATGTTAGCAAGCAAATGGTGGTATACCATTCTGCATTAACTGTTTTCCTATTCTCTAGAAGAACAGAGCAAATATAACCAGTACGGTTGAAGAAAACGGCAATCATTTGTTTAGCACAACTTCGAGATTGTTTTATTTTTGTGGGTCGCATTTCATTTTGAAACATCCATTGGGTAGATTACTGCTTTGTTAATGGATCATAGCAGTAGATCCATGTTTCATCACCTGTAACGATATTATAAACTGCCTTAGACGTACCTTCTGATAACGTTCAAGGTTTTCTAGGCAACAGTCGACCCTTCCTTTTTTTGATCAGCTGTTAAACAATGTGGTATCCAACGGCAACACACTTTTTTCACATTTAAATGTGTGTGAAGAATTGTCTGAATTGCAGTCATTCCAATGCCAAGAGTTGCCCGAATTTCACTGTAGGTCACCCGACGATCTTCTTCAATCATGCGACGAACGGCATCAATGGGACTTGAAGTTGTTACTAACACAGGACGACCTTCACGATTTTCATCCTCAAGAGATGATCTTCCCCGTTGGAATTCTTTGAACCAGTTAAACACGGTCGTCCGACTTGGGGCTTCTCCAGGAAACGCATTTTGCAAATGAGCAAATAATTCATTAAAGGTTAAACCTGAACGAAAATCATTGCACGAAAATGTTCTCGGGTCACGTCCATTTCACACTGACTGTTTAACTTTTCAAAAAATCCGGTAAGCTTTTTGAAAAAAGATATCGAATTCAAATAAACTGCGACTTATTCACTAACACTTGCTACATTAAACTAACCAAATTTTTTGACAGTTACTGTCAGTGTTGCCATATTCACAAATATACAGTGCCCTCCTCGTCTTGTTTCCATACCGACGAGAATTTTGAGATGTATGTAGATAGGAATACTGACGGTGTGTATTATTATGTTTATGTGTAATTTTCACAAAGTGTACCTATAAAACAGATGTCTTAAAAATAGCTAATCTTATTGCTGTACTCTTATTTTTAAATAAACTTGAACTTAAATCATTAAGACGCCTATAAAAAGAATTCAAATAACAAAATTTAATGAAAATACTTAATTCATAAATTAACTAAAACTAAATCGCATATAAATGAAACACAATCGAATATAGTTCGATTATTTAGACTACATACGTCCACATAAAGAAACAATTTTTTATTTTCCATGTAATCATAAATTCCAACCGTGGATTATTAAAAATATTTAAACTGATGACGATATTGATACTTACTAACACTATTATCAGCGTTTGCCGTTGAAACAATACCACAGCCTTATATACGCGCTTTACCTTAAAATATTTCAAATATTAACAACAGCTGGCATCGTTATCGCATAACATCAAAAGACTATACGTGTAAACTTCCTCACTTAATGAATAACAAACAGTTGAAAAACGCCATCAACTTGTTTGTTATAAAGCTAAAGTTCGGTAATAAAATAAAATCAGGAACGCAAAAGGATACGGCAGGTGCAAGAAAAAAAAACAATATCAATTCCCATTAACGTACGATTATATAATACTTTCTCCGAGTAGTGATTTATATCTCGAATACTTTTGCATCCTGCCTTTGCTCACGTCAATTGATAAACAATGAAGAAAATCGCTTTCAAACCTGCGGTATCCTATGTCCCTCATAAAATTCCAGGTATGCGTATCGCGTGAAAGTGAAAATTATGAAAATAAAATTACCAGGTATGTACAGCATACATATCTATTAGTAACAGGTTTTAATTTTGATTGTTCGCGTGTTTGTAGTATGTGTGTGATTTTTATTGCATGTTTTATTAGAAAGTCGGAATATTATAATTGGGATATATAAGATTTTTTTTAACTTGCGAACGTTGCAAATGCAGATGTCGTTGCACATTAAATCAGTTTGAAGTTATATATGTATAAACGATACAGATACCAAAACAACGCACATACATACATGCGTATGTAAATGCGTACATATACTTTACGAGTTTGATCTGGAAGAACTATTTTTATTGCGAGCTGCTAGATTAATATAGATTTTTTCCTGAAAAACAAGTGTGTAATAAATGAATATTTTAAATGCCGGGACATGCTGTGAGCTTTTAACATACTGTCCTAGAAAACTAATTTTGTAAATTAGAAATTTGACAGTAAATCTTCAGTAATTAAAAATTCTAAAAATGTTTATTTTGTTCAACCACTATTTTTCAATGAGAATGTTATTGGAGGAATCGCTTAACATATGTAGCGATTTGATCATTAAAAACGCGTATCTATCTTCATTTGAGATTCAGGTGTTTTTTTACTAGCACATAATTGCATGTTTGCGAGGCCAAAACAGTGTCGGTTGCCTCTTCCTTCGATTTTCTTTATTTTCTCATTATAGTAAGACTAATTTTGTTCTTAAAAATCCACTAACGTAAAACAGTTGTATTGCTTCAAATTAAATTTATTGAATGTATTCTGTGATGGTGCTCATATTACTACTTATGTACTGAAACTAAATTAAACATCGAAACCATGGAAACCATTTCATACTTCAAAATTTGACATGCCTTGCTGCGGAAGTGGAATACTTTTTAGTGTACAAATTAGAATCATCAAGGTAATTACCTTATTTTAAATATGAAGTTGGCATTGGTTTGGAAAACAAACAGAGAAGAAGAGCGGACTTGAATTTTTTTACTAAAAGTAAACTATCCCAATTTATCATCCAGTTTTTAAAGACAAAAGTATCAAAGAATATACCTACATATAAGTGTGGAAATGTTTTGCAACCAATTTATATAAAAGAAAACAAGTAATTACGAGAAACAACTAAGAAACAACAACGATTTCGGAGCAAATTTGAAATTATCGAAAGGGCACGAGCTTCGAAAAGGATTTCGAACATTACATTTATTTGAAAAACTATTGTAAGTGAAAAGAATTTATTTTGTCCAATAAATTTGAAAAACATTTTATATAAATATTTTAATTCAGCTGTCGGTAAATTTTGTGTTAGGTGTTTACCAAAAATATCTAAATTTGTAAAAGTAAAATAATTATATTTAATTTGAATGAATTTTACACTCTTCTTTGACACCGAAAAATTGTTTAATTTGACTTAAAATTCACTGGTAAAAATTGCAAAATTCATCTAAACTCCGAAGAGCCTCATTACAGAATATACGGGGTTTAAAGACAAAAGAAGCCTATAATTTACTTTTAGTCTCTAAATTCTTCTAGAAAACAAATTTTGGAAATTAATAATTTTACCGGAAGTTTTCCGTAATTAAAAATTGAAAATGTGTTCCTTTCATACAAGCACCTTTTTACAAATAATGATGATATTGGAGAAATTTAACACATGTTGGTATATATATGCAGTGTCAAAGATAAAATAAGATGTATAATTTACTTCAATTTTCTAAATTCTATTTAACTAGTAACACGACAAAGGTTAAACAGCCTTAATGCCTGCCAGGAGCCGAGAACAGTTCGTTTGTGTTGCAATATTTAATTTTGCTTTACTTTCTGGATTGATAATTTTCTAAGTCGAAATAAAAATACATTGATGAGTGCATCTTTTGATTTCTTAAATATAGCATTTACCAATACTTGCTTAACTTTTGTCGAATTCTCTCAAAATATGCTTTATGCAATTATTTGAATCTATTACTTTCATGCACTTGCTTCTAAGTCCTGCAAATTACTAATAGTAAAAGCTACCAACAAGTCTTTAGGTGTACGCCGCATTTTACAAGGATTTTCTCCGTGTAATTTCCTTACTTATTAGAACTTAGAAGCAATGCCATTTTTTCAGTATCCTTTTGAAATATATACACCCTGAGAAATGGTTTCTTGCATCGAGAAATTCTTTCAAAAATCAATCTCTATTCAAGAAAACATTTTTACTTCAAGACTATAAAAACATAATAAAATAATTTTCTTGAAATTTCATTTGTATTAAATAAATATTTTCTTGGGGTTGGAAAATCAAAAAAATCCAAGACATATTACATTAACTGGTATCTTCTGAAAATGTTAATGAAACTTTGTACGTTAAAGGTTATATATATCATTGTATGGGTAAGTATGGCATCTGTATTCCGGTTTTTGACGCTAGTTTCCAGGACGGCATTACTATATCTCTTGGCACTAGGTGGCGCCAGGAAATATTTCAGTGCTGTTTTTGACGATTAGTGGCATAAACTGAGAGATGAACAGCAATGTAGGCAGGAGCAGAAAGCGTTTTTCACTTCTCATATTGTTTTTGCCGGGAGTGATTCCATCAATACCATGAGCGGTATATCAGCATTATCTTGGTTATTGTTTCTATGCACCTTTTTCATGTGTACTCCTACATTAACTTCACTCTTGTTTGAACATTATTCTGTAGATAATCCACCTTAGCCTTTTTAAAATCACAAGCAATGAGATTAATTTACTGCATTATGTACGGATATATCGTACTGTTTTAAACAAGGTAAATGCAATATAAATAATGTGGATATAAATAATATGCATTTCAAGAATTCTAAGAAAATAAATGCTTTATTTTAAGAAAATGAAACTATTGATTTATGAACAATATCTGAACGCTTTCTTGAATTAAGAAAACTATTTACTATCCTTAACAAGATATTGTGTTATACTAAGAAGCCCTTTCTTCAAATTTTCTGCAGGATTTTCTTAAATCAAGTTAACAAATGTCTTAAACAAAAAAATACAATTATTTCGTTACAAGTATATACTTCTCTTAAGGGGAAAAAAGAAACGCTAAGAAAATATTTCTTTTAATTTAAAACAGTAATCGTATTGTGGACAATTGCAACGGTAATTGTCTTGAATTGAGGCGGACAGTCTTGATACAAGTAAATGTTTCTATGCACAAAAGGTAGATAACATTGCTTCCACGAATCCCTGAATGAGGTATCTAAGCAGACGATAAACACAGCCAGCAGCTAGTAAATATTGAGCTTTTTATTTACGAGGACAATAAAGCGAAGGTAAAACAATGAACATAATGTAGCAAAAATAGACATTATAGTTTAAAATGTTGTCATTACTATTGCATAACTTGTTCAGTAACGTGTAACACCTTAAACTTCCAAGAATTTTGATGTTGTATCCTTTAACATTTTTGTTAGAGTTGACACAGAAAGTAGTATACACCTTTATCATCGTAAATCAGACAAAATTGAATAAACATTTTCCAAATTCAAATTGATGTAATAGCAGCCGTGTGTACTTCATCTTATTTGCACGTTACTAGTACCAACATTTTCGATTCCCTCTTATGAGGAAATTAAATCGTAAAATCTTTTACACGTTCAAAGCTCCGTCGGATCAATTGCAATTTCATCATAAAACTATTCCTGCTTAATTCTAACTCGTATTTCTTTTGTCGCCAACATTGATATTCAATCAAATTAGATTCCATTGCAACAGGTATAACAATTATTAATTACCTAGCTTAAAAGTCCACACCGCATATGTATATAAAAAAAAACGTAGAAAAAAGCTAATCATTACGTTCTCTATTGATTCTTATAAAAATTGTTGTAGGTCTGATATGTAATAAAAATATCCATTGTTGTATTTAAAATCTTGAATTAATATTGCTTATGAATGCAATTAAATAGAATCGTTGTGCAGCAAATAAAGCAATGGATGCGGTTTTGCACTAGTGCTTCCACGGAATGGCATATCAATTTATATACCACGAGTAATTATATTCCATTGTATAACCATATCCGCATAACAATGAAATAATACCATCTTAAATGGTGGTACTAAATTATAATTACTAATAGTTCTATAGCAGTCCAATCACCAAAGCGCAACGTAATCTGCTCTTTTAAAAATATAGTTTCAGTAATAAATGTTCATGATTCTATGCTTTCCCAAGATTAATGCTGCATGCATGCTCCAGCTTACGTTAATTTTTTTTTTGTGCATTTATCTAAATATCTACGTGCTTTGACAAACAATTACGCTATACAAACTTAATTAAAACAACATCTTTGTTCCACGTATATCCGCGCTACTCTAGAATTCATTATAAATCAGCAAGCGGATAATTAATTTTCTTAGATTTTATCCAACGATATAGTTATTAATTAATTATATATAACCTAGCGGTATTATCTGTCGGACTTATTATTATTATGTGGCTGATGCTTTTTAATTTCAAGAGATCATATAGATACTATAGGTGTACTCATACGCATATATGGATGTATAACTGTTTCGTCTTCTACTGCGCCTACTTACATTGCGCGGAATTTTATTCGTATTCTCAAACAGAGGTTATCAAGATTACAAACGCATAAAGTTATAAAGTAAAATCCTTTGTAGCACTTCCTGGTAATCTTTCTTTAGTAATTGATAATTATCTAACACATAAAGTAATATATCTTATGATGTACGCACATCTTCTCTCAAAATACTTTTTGGTGGAGGAGCCCGGAATGTGAAGCGTTTAAGAAAAAAGGCTCACATCTTTAATAGAACTTAAATACTATGTTTTCTCAACAGAATCGGTAATACAACTGTGCTTACAAAAATTACCACTTCAAACAAATATTCCATTCTGCAGGAAATATGTTCGCTGTCATATCACGCAACGATATTTGAAATGTTTACGTTTCGTTTCCAAAAAATTTGACATGGGAATTATGATTTCGATTCGAGCAAACTATTAAATATTAGAGAATTTCTCGACGAGTTCTAGTGGGCGTACCAATAAAAGAAATAATAGTTGAAGCACTCACTGACGTATAAACAACGACATCGATTATGCATATTCTTCAATTAAGGATTATCCTTAGGCCAAAAATAACATGGCATTTGTCTGAAAAACATTTCACTTTATTACGCACCACGATGATAAGTTGCTGGCAGCGTATAACGGCGCTTATTTTTAATTTTTTCCGCCATTATAATTTCATATATCGCCAACTTTTAACGCTAACCCTTTAAGAGTGAAGGCGCTTCTGCAAAAGAGAGAAGGTATAATTAACCAAAACTGCATTTTCTAATTAAAATAATACTAAGAGAGTTAAATTGATATTTTAGAATATTTAACATTAAAATTATGAATAACACATCTTTCCAGCAATAACTTTATTATTCACCAAGCTTTTTTTCTGAATTTTACGTCGATAACTGACGAAAATAAGAAAATATATACAAGAGCAGAGTTATTTGTGTACGCCCGCTTTTGAAATTGAACACGAGCATGAGCGCGAAATCTAAATTTTACGAGAACAATAAATTTTGCGAAGATCTTTGTCGTTACTTCGTTGTTAGAATGTAAATTATAAACAGTACGTAATTGCTAATGGATATTTTCCATTTAGATGTTATATTGTCTTAGCGTTTCCATTTTATTGCAGTTTTTCGTTTAGGATGTTTATTGATGTTCTCGATAGACACAGAACATGAACAAGAAAGCTTAATAGGAATTATAAACATAAAGCGGTAATACGAAAATATTTTTAAAATAATTAGATGATATTTAAAAATAAGGAAAGTGTTATTTTATAAATTATACATAGATGATTCATCAACCAATGAATTATTAAAAATCAAATAATCTAATTTCACTACAAGCATTACATACAATGAAACAATATCGAATTTCTTTAGTAAGTCAATATGATCATGATTTATTTTTGATGTTTATTGACTTATTTTATAAATTTTAGAACGTGTTTATACGCATAGATTTTCTTGCAAAAATCAGTCTCTATTCAAGAAAATATTTTTATTTCCAGACTGTATGTAAAATATAAGAAAATAAATCTATAATTTTTCCTTGGAATTTTTCCGACGTAATTAATTATGGAAAAAATCGTCCACAGCGAGGAATCGAACCCCACATCTCCTGCTTGCCGGGTAGGCGTGATGACTGCTACACCATGCGGACTGTGGAAGATTCGTTCGCTCTTGAGCCTAGATGTTACTTAATTGCAAATACATCGTAGTATTTCGACAGACAATTTTAATTTTTAGATGCCAAGTACATCAAATGTAATTAATATATTTAACTTCCGTCGGTAATTATGAATCTATTTCCTTGGAATTTTTCGACGTAATTAATTACTGAAAAAAAAAGGAGATGTGGGGTTCGATTTCTCGCTGTGGACGGTTTTTTTCAGATTAAATAAATATTTTCTTAGGGTTAGAAAATCCAAGACAGAAATGTTTCCTCCCAGTAAATAATTAAGTTTTAGGTTAAGAAAATATTCATATTAAAGGTAGGAATGAAAAAATGATCCAGATCTCATAAAGTTCTATTGAGAAATTAGGCGACCGGTTTTGTGTTCAAAAAACACATCGTCAGGCCAGCTACAAGGATATCCAATAAAAGAAAAATTACAATAATGGAAAAAACCTAAAGTTAATAATTAAAATTATTAACATTACATTAGCTGGTATCTTTTGAAAATGTTTATGAAACGTCGTGCGCTAAGGGTTATAGCATTGCATGGGTAATTCTGTCGCTCTTATCTAGGACGGCATGACTGTAACTACTGGCACTAGGTGGCACCAGGACATATTTCGGTTGCCGTTTTTGAAGATTAGTGGCACTAACTGAGAGATGTAAGAGCTATGTGGCCAAGAGCAAGAAGTTTTAATGCTTGTTCTCTTCTCATATCGTTTTTGCCGGTAGAGATTCCATCAATACCTGGCATTGCCTTATATGGTAAAGGAAAGCTGCAAAGTTGGAAGCCTTTTATGCTTCATAGATCTTGAAACAGCATTTCCAAGTCCCGAGTATCGTTAAGGACTCAGAATTGGTAAAGATTTTGGCTGTCGTATAAGAGAAACAAAAGTATTGAGTCAACTCTTATTTATGTGAAGGACAGTGATGAGAAAGCAATTTAAAGTTGCAGCAGTGCACGGTTAAACTGAATGGAAATGGAAATTTATTTCGTTTAAACATTCAACACTGTGGTGGAACAAACACTTCGAATTTTGGACAAAGTGGCGATAGTTTAGCAAAAAATAAGGGCCGCCCTGGGGTAACGTATAATAGGGGCATTTCTGGAGGAGGCTAATATCAAAGTAAGTCCTCAAAGAGGTGTACTGTCACTCCTTTTATGGGCGTCCCTCGTTGACTACCTAATAACGAAGCTATCCAAAGAAGGCCTCTATAGCCTAGCATATGCTGACGATCTAGCAATAGTAGTACGAGGCAAATTTACCGGGTAATATCAGAAAGAATGCAAAATGCTCTAAATACCATAGATAACTGATGCAAACAAGAAAGACTTACAGTCAATGGCCAAAAAACACAAATCGTTGTATTCACAAAGAAATGCATAATTCGAGGCCAATTATGCTAGGAGGAATGGAAGTTCCATTGGTCAAAGAAACGAAATACCTTGGTGTATGGTTCGATTAAAGACCTACATGGAACACTTATATCAATAAAATCATCAACAAATCTACTATTCCCTTAGGCAGATATAAAAGGTTCTGTGGAAAAACGTAGGGACTAAGCCTAAAAATGATGATGTGGTGATACATGAGAGTCATCAAACCAATGATAACATATAGCTCGATGGTATGATGGACAAAGACACTGCAGATGGAGGCAATAAGGCGGCTAAGTGGCATACAAAGACTAGCATGTCTGCGTGCCACAGGAACCATGAAAACCACGCCGACAGCTGCTCTGGAGGTTATCCTTAACCTAGAACCACTATATATACATATTCAAAGAAAAACCAGGCTAACAAACTACAGGCTAATGAATGGTCAACCTCCTATAATTAGATCGCACGGTGCAGATTATCAGAAACTGTTAAAGGAACTCAAGGCGGGGCCGATAACAAGCGGGCACAGTGACGCCACGAGTTTCAAATACAGCTTCGATAAGAATTATAAATCGGTAATACCAGATAGAGAAGAATGGAAAAAAGGACAGTCTATCAAAGCTGAATCTACTTGGTACACAGACGGCTTAAAGACGGAAACTAGAGTCGGAGCCGGAATTTTCGGGATTAGACCAAAAATAAGTCGCTAAGCCTAATTCAAAGCACCACAGTATTTGAAGCCGAAATAACAGCAGTGCTGGGATTTACGGACGAAATAGACAGACAAGAAAGTAACTATCGAAACTAGTGTGGGAATGCATGAATGCCCTCAATAGGCTGGGCAGCCGATCTAAGATGACTCTGGTCTGGGTGCCAGGACATGGAGGTCATCGAGGGAATGTTAAGGCAGACGAATTAGCCCGAGCGGGCTCGTCAAATACTGACAGAAACCCAAAACATTCGGTGGGCATAGCATATACGGTAGTTAAAGCAATTACTAAACAATGGAACAATGGAGAAATCTCAAGACTGGTGGAAGAGTATCCCAGGTCAAAGACTGGCCAAGCAATTTCTGATTGGACACAGGCCTAAATTTACGGCAGACCTACTAAGCAGGGACAGAAAGTCTGTTAGAACAATAGCTGGCCTGCTAACAGGACACTATGCCCAAGAAACATATGAGCAACTTAGGCCTGACAGAGCGTGTAGATTCTGCCAGGTAGAAGAAGAGACTGCCGTCCACGTGCTGTGCGATTGTACAGCACTAGCAGGAATACGGCTCTTAGAAGTGAGATCGGAATATCCAAAAGCCGAAATCTAGGCAGAGGGATGCACAAGGCTGCTAGGTCTGGTGAAAAAGCAAAGCTAGCGTAATTGATCTAATGATAGAGGAACCATAATAGATCTGAAAAGGTCGTAATAGGATAGGTCAAGAACCACCTCAAGAATGAATCTGAATCTGAGCTATTTAGTAATAAAAAATATAATTTCCGTGATTAATTAGCCTCTTAATGATAATAATAAGTACATGTCGCCACAATTTTGTAGATACAAAAAAATATCTTGAATTTAGATGAATAGTCTCAGCTAGTCAAATGCATTTCTATCTCTAAGGCAAGTATTTAAGTATGAACTAATCTAATTCAATAAGTGGCACGTAAAATTGTTTTGGTTCGATGCAGCTCTGCCTTATTTTGTAGCAGCAAATACACAGTCAATCAATAAACCAATGACAGGCAAGTGCATATTACATGCCTCTGACAATCATTCGTTAATTATTATAAAGGTATCGATCTCAGTCGATGAATCGCCAACTCATAGTTAAATTGCATCCTTGTGCTCCATTAACGATCTAAAACAACTCTTAACAAGCAGACGATTACCAGCGATAAGCATGAAATCTCAATCGAACAGCAAAACACCGTCACAAAAATTATTAGGCGCACGTTGTAATTATGACTAGGAAGAAATCGAAGAAGAAGAAGAAGCATAAAACCGAGCGGTAGAGATAATCGTAATGGCGTCGCTTAAGTACTAATTTAATTGCCCCGGACTCTGGAAGAAATATCCTGGTCATTAAAAAAGACATACAAACACCAACACATACGCAACGCAAGTGTTGCGATGGCCGAGAGAGGAATATAGGATGACTGAAACAAACGGTCACTCTTTCCTCTTCGTCCTTTTTTTATCCGTAAACCGAGACTACTGTTTGGATTTTAATTGCGCCATGTACATAAAACAGAATCGCTGTACAAAGAATCTTTAATGTACAATAAATAAGTAACACTATCTGTTCTGCATTAGCATAAAGGAGTCCTAGTGTAACTGTAGGCAGGCAAGTGAGAACGACCAAGGGCAGGTGCGGATTTAGATTCTTATGTAGTTTAAACGATTGAAAATATGTTTACGTTCTTTAAAATCTTGTGGATAATCCAAGCCATTGTCTTATATTTGCCACCACAGAATTAAAGTAATACTAATATTTATCTTCATTTAAATTATAAAATCATCAAAATTTAAATTGAATTTTAATTATTAAGTTTCTATCGATTTAAATAGATCTTTTTACCAGACCTGTATTTTTTCTAAAAAAACGTTACTAAACGTGTCCTAATTCTTTTTAATCTTGTTC
This sequence comes from Dynastes maya, assembly GCA_029619315.2. Classification (NCBI taxonomy): domain Eukaryota; kingdom Metazoa; phylum Arthropoda; class Insecta; order Coleoptera; family Scarabaeidae; genus Dynastes; species Dynastes maya. Next base: position 58,621,472 of record JAROYE020000002.1, read on the forward strand.
TCCAAAATTTAATACCTCCCTTGAAATAAGCATTATAATTTCAATAGCATCTTAAAGCAAACAAACTACAAAATAATTCGAAACATTACAAATTGTTTGTATTGGGCATTGTACAAAAGCACGGCACTGAGGTAAATCACATTTGGCAACACTCAGCTGAATCTAACTCAGCTACTGAATCACATAAAATTACTACGCAGGCGCAGTTTTAATATCTGTTTATTTTCACTTAACTTTAAAATATTAAAGGATTAATATAACTTAAAGTAAATTAACGACTAACACACATGTCCATACATACACAAAACAAAGAATCCGTCCCTGCTTAAGAAGTTTCTAGTCTTGTCTTCTTCACCATGCACTAAGCCACGTTAACCATTGCTTCTCTTTAGTTAACAGCGCGCTCGAATTCGCGAAAAAAGTAGATAATTATTATGCGATTAATATGCAGGAATAAAAGCCTGCTGCGCTGTCAATACTCTCATGTAATGTTTAGGTTTATTGCGATCATTTATTATTTTAATAGCGCAGTTTACTGGGTTGCTGTGCGTGTTTGCGAACTCTCTACGGTATATTAATCTGTCCAAATTGATAACACATACACGTTCACACTTGTACGTTTAACAAGCGTGGTACAAGTAAATTCCCGTACTTGTATTAATGAAAGATGATTGACGTTCAATTCCTCTAAGTTGAAATTATCCTCCGGCTTTTACGTTTCTTAATTTGGTGTAAGCGACCCATAGACATTCAATATTATTGTGTAATAATTCGTATTCGAATCAAAAGCATTATGATATACCGGCTGTCCAGGATAACATGAAGTACATGAGTATATTGGAAACCGTTAGAGATAAAAGGTCGGTTAAATGGGGAAAAAGTTGCACACTTATGCGGCTAAGTACAATCCGGGATTACATTTTTTAAAATCCATTGCGTTACTGAGGTACAAGGTGAAAACCATAAGTGTGCGTTTTCTAAAAACCTTAATATTTTCATTATTATAAAAAATTCAGTCATCAAATTTTCAGCCTAGGGGTAGTTAGTAATGAGGACTTGAAAGATGGCCTTAGAAAAATTCTAGGCTCACTGGATTCTTTGCGCTTGTACCCAACTTTTGTTTTTCTTACGGGCGCCATATTGGATTTTTACATTTTTGAAATGGTCATAAAAAATGCTTTTCAGCCGTATATAATATCCCTATGTCCAATGAAGAAAAACTATGAAAAATAGTAAAATTACGATTTGATCGCAGTAGGCTGTGATTTAACGTGTGCTTGCTCAACAACTGTAAGCGGTCGTACTACTTAAAAGTGGTTCACAAGAACACTGATATAAATTTGACGACTTAGCATCACTAAAATTTACATCCACTTAAATTCTATTCTACTTTTGCAAAAGAAAGCAATACGTATAATTAAAAAGGGAAACCTGTAGAGGGCCTTTTCTCTAGCTGGGAGTCCCAACGGTCTGCAATCTCTACATATTGAGGCTGCGTCATACATGCATAGTAACCTTGAGAATTTCGAGACGAATGCTGGGGTACTTTACTACTTTACTACTATTTTACAAGAAATCCAGACCATATTCGCTGCGATGTAGCAAGTTTTATAATAGCTACATTCGTCTAGGTATAAAGATATACAATTATTTACCGGCGGAGTTGAGGCTGGGCTCACTTGGGCGATTCAGATGCCATCTTAAAGAGTCTCTGAAAGATAAGTGTCACTATACAGTCGATGAGTTTTTTTGTTCTCCTGACTTCCTGCTTGCTGCGCACTGTGAGACCAGGTAACATATGTTCTTTGTAGTTATAGTTATTGTATTGTATTGTGATTATGTTGTTGTTATTTGTTGTAAATTCCACACCACTGGTAATGAATTAAAGTCTATCTATCTATCTAAAACAAAAATAAGAGTAATATGAAAGGCACCAATACTATTTAATCAAAATGACCGAAATCAGTGACTGAGACAACAATAAAAAAAATTAACAAAATCCTAGAATTAAGGCTGAAGTAGGTGTTCAAACAAGCTACCATTCTCTCGTATGCACAATATACAACGTTTAACGACTGCCTCACACGGTTGCTTGATCATGTCTGGACAAATTTTATTTAGACCTGCCCGGCGACGACAACTGCTCGACGTAGTTCTTTTACGGTTTCATCATCTTGAGTTCACCAATTTTGTTTAAATAGTCCCATAAAAAAATCCAGAGGCGTGAGACCCGGCGATCTAGCAGGCCACCTGACTGGTCCTGGATTTCCAATCCACTTACCCACTTATTCGTTATTTAAAAAGTTTGTCACTATTCGAGCATTGTGTGTAGGTGCACCATATTGCTGGAAAACCATATTTTGCAAAGTAGCAAGCAGTTCCATAATTCGTTCTGCTACATTTGTTTGCAAGAGGCTTAAATATATAACCGAGTTTCGGTTTTCATTATAAAAGGTAGGACCAACAATGTGAGTGCCAATAACATCTATTCATACATTTCACTTGCTGCCCGACTCCACGAATTAGATGTGGATCTTCATTGGACCAAAAAACAGTATTTTTGTGATTAAATAATCCCCAGTTGGTGAAGCGACTCTCGTCCGACCATAGAATTTTCATAGTAAAATTTGGAATTTCATTATGTTTTCTGATGAACCCTTGACAAAATTCCATTCTTCTCATTTCGTCACTGCTTTGAAGCCCTTGGCAGAGTCGTTCACGATGGGAATGGTATTTGTAACGATTTAAAATGCCACTGACTGTTGATCGGGCAATGCCCATGGTGTTTCCAATTTCGGGTAAAGAAGTACGGAGTTCCTCAACTATGGCTTGCAGGACAATATTTTCTTTATTTTCATCTGTGTGCTTATTCCTATTCGACTTAACGGAACTTCGCCGAAATATGCTTCTACCTGGCTGAAGTCTTTCTGGGTATTTATTGAAATATATTTCTGCAGCCATCTCATCACTTCTCAGACAGAGAATAAAACACTATCATATTTATCTCTGTTCGAAAAACGATCCATTTTAAATTCACAAATTGCTGACTTTTTACATCACAAAGACTGTTTGACAGCTAGAAAATTCAGAGCCGTTGCGTTGTTTAATGAATGTATGGTTGTCAGCCTACTACGGTCAAATCGTAATTTTGCTATTTTCCATAGTTTTCCTTCATTGAGTATAGGGATGTTATACATGGTTGAAAAGCATTTTTATGACCATTTCAAAAATGTAAAAATCCAATATGGCGCTTATAAGAAAAACAGAAGTTGGGTACAAGCGCAAAGAATTTAGAATTTTTCTAATGCCATTTTTGAAGTCCTCATTGCTAACTATCCTTGCGCTGAAAATTTGACTACTGTATTTTTTATAATAAGGAAAATATGAAGGTTTTTCGAAAACGCACACATGTGGTTTTCACCCTGTATCTCAGTAACGGAATGGATTTTTAGAAATGTAATCCCGGATTGTATTTAGCCGTATAAGTGCGCAATGTTTTCCTCATTTAACCGACCTTGTATCTCTAACGGTTTCCAATGTACCCATCTACTTCATGTTATCCTAGACACCCGGTATACCACCGAAATGTTATGATGTTTAAATTTTACTCAGTAGCCTTAATTTGGTTGATTCTATAATTTTTTGAATCATAAAGGAGCTTAAACTTATGGAAGTTATGATATAAGGGTGGTGCAAAACACAACTGGTAGCTGTTAAAAAGCAGAATGCATACTATCCTTTTTTTGATAGCTGTTAGGTTATTTCGTACTATGAATAGAAACCTATAGCACTACATATAATGAGTCTATTAACGAATTAATGAATGAACTTTTATCATTGCGTTGTAATACTTTGCTGAGTAGATTCGTACAAGGCGCAGATCATGTTAGCTCTTGGTTTAAAACGTTATTTGCCCTGCGCTGTATTAAAAACTCTAGTAGACATATTAAATCTAATGTGTTTTGCTTCCTGGGTAATTTCTGCTTACCGAATCTGTACATAATATAGTAAAATAAGCAATGATCCCCATACGACGCTAATAAACTTTATCACGACTTTAATAACAATATCATGCTATTTGCAGTATATTTTTATACATGTCCTTAAACAATGAAAGGTGTAATAAATTATATTAGAAGCTTATATTTCATAGCTGGTATTATCTATATTTTGAGTGTAACCAATTAATTCAGTAAAATTGTTTGAGAGTAATTTTAAATTCGTAAAGATTGAATTTACACATTGATTTTTGTATATAAGCAATAAATCATAAGCGATGATCTACAGAAAGCTTGCAACTGTAAGCGCAAATAGCCAGAAATTGTAAGGATTGACATAGAAGAAGTCCAATAATAAATCCATTACAGTATGTTTCAATTTTACTATGTTTGAAACGTAGTGATATAATAGAGTTATAGAACAAAAATGGTGGCATTCGTTCATATTCCACTGTTAAAATTTGCACTGCAACTGCTGTTAACAAAAAAGATACTTTCAAAACATTATTTCTACAGTGTCTTCGTTTTAAAGTTGGTACAGTTTTCTAAATAAGTGCTTTTTCAGCCTCCTAGTTAAAGCTGTCCTTATTGTTCCAATATACGTTTCTGCAATTTTTCAAAAATTCAGTTACAACCTATAAGAAACACAAAAATACCAAGTATAATGGACGGCAAATACTGTAAGTTAAACTATTCAATGCTTTAAATATTTAACTCTTGTTTCATCGTACTTTAAGTAACCAGTACACCTGGCTTTAAGATAATAAATTACTTATGCGTTAATTCATAAATTAACGAGCTCTTTAATCGTGCTCTAGTAGGATTTAGATAATCACTTAAAATCATAATACGTACTTACGAGTCGCAATGAATAATTTTGGAACGTATAATCGCTATAACTAAATACTCGCTTTCAATTCAATTGTAAGTCGCGAAGAGAGGACAAGGATTCAACGGTGATACGAGGTCCGTCGGATTTATTGAATGATTATTTGTACAAGTCGGAGAACTAGAGAGAACCTGAAATTTATTTACAGAAGATATAATTGTACATAACCTCGTTATCATTAGTAGCGGGTGCATCTGATTCGTTCTCAAAGGAAAGATCGTCGACCGAACGGAACGCCTGAATCCCCTTTTAACGCTAGCGCACCGTGCCATCGGTTAATACATACACACATACGTACGGATCCTGTGTAATTAAGTAACAGGAATCAAAGTTTCACCCCCTTCTGACCAGTATTCGTGATGGTGCTGTGTTTCTATGTTTCCCTACGTTTCGTCCTTCAACAGTCCGCGGATGTTTATTCAGGAGTTACCGTGTTTGGGGTAGCTGTGTCGTTTGGTACTAAGGAAGAGGAGAAAAGCGATTCTAAACTTTCCTCATTGAGTGTTAATGTTAAGGTTGTACATATGTAAAGGGTGAAGGTGTTCCTTTTAGCTTGAATAAATACTTAATTGGTAGTGTGTTCCGTATTTAACTTTGTAACAATAATTTATTGTCACATCCAATATTAGAAAATTACGTTTGAAACGTAAATTATTCAAGTACAGAAAGCTAATGTGCCATGGCAGATTAGAGGAGGTTTACTAAATTAATGATCGATACATTTAGAACAGCTAATAAAATCTTCAGTACATTTATGATGATGTTCGACAGTTTTACAACTTTGTACATTGTTAATAATCCCGAACTGAATTGCTTGGCTGATCCTCAAGAACGCGTTGTTTGAAAAGAAAAGGCTGCTCTAACGCGCATATGCCCGTAAAACCTTTAAAATGTTACACCAAATTCATAATCTATTCACGTAATCTCCTGGCAAAAATTCCGTTCGTTTTGGACGTCGTCTACTGCGAAAAAATATGTAGTAGTAAATGAGTTTTAAAAATTTTTAGTATAAGAAGTAGAAACATGCTATCACAGAAGTACAAAACGGTTTCGGAGAAAGATTTATTGGATGATCCCAAGGCATAATTGTTATAGTAAAAATAGTAACAAAGCTTACAAATGAGCAGTTGAATTTCTATGACTCAAATTTCGTACAATTCATATTTTTCTAAAATACGCATCTTTTCTTTTTATTCGTTCCCTTTCGCATTTCAGATATCTTACCTTACTCAAAACTGAAAAAACAAATCATAATCTTTATTGTAGATGCATTTTCAACTGCTGACTATCAAGAGAAAGTGGGAGGATTGAGTTTACGAGGTGTAGCAATTAAATAACCGGACTGGTGCTACAAAACATTTTATTGATCACCAATTACATTACAAAGTTTATCCCCTTCAATGTACTCTCCTTGCCGATCCCTACAACGCTCCATACAAATTTTCCACTGTCGAAAGCAGTGCTGGAAGTCCGTTTCTGTCAGCTTGTTGAGAACCTCCGTCGCTTTCGCTTTCACCGCTTCCACACTGTCAAATCTTAAGCTCCGATTTTACCTTAGGAAATAAAAAAAACTCGAGGGGGGCTAGGTCGGGCGAATACGATGGGTGATCCAACACGGTGATGCCGGATTTCGCAAAGAACGCCTTCACAGACAAGGCGGAATGGGCTGGCGCATTGTCTTGGTGGAGCGTCCAGGATTTGCTCTTCCATAAATCGGGTCTTCGTCTTCTCGTCGTTTACGAAGGGTAGTTAGAACCTCGTGTTTCACAAGAAACTTGAGGTTAACTCGTTGCTCGAACTGAACACTCTGCATTTTTCCGACGCGACGCTAGCGTAAGGACTTGAACGGACGATTGCTATAGCGAGATTGAGCGACGTACAACCGTGCCCATCGAGCTCAGGGTGGGGGAAGCATCTACAAGCACAGACATGTTCAAACCTGCCGTGGCGTGCTCGCTGTTTGCCGATAGTAGTACCAGTCCGGTTATTTAACTACCGCACCTTGTATATCAAATAGCTATAGGAAGTTTGTTATTAACCACTGGTATGTAACTAGATAAATGATATTTTTTAAATCAGGTTAATCTTAAATTGCAGACCATAAAGCCAAAGCAGTATAGAAGAATAGATAGGATAACAACTAAACCCTTAATAATAAACTAAAGAACATGGAGACCTTGATAGATTGTAAGCCTTTAATTGATTTCAACGATAACAATAAACCAGTGATAACATTAACCGTGATCACATCACCACTGTATTATAAATAATAGGTAACAAATCAAATGGGGAAAACTTAATTAGAAAGGCCAAAAGAGTTCACATGAAATAAGAATTTAACTGTTAACTACACACATCGCATTTATTAAAAGCAATTACACAGTTCACTGCTAAGAAAGTTCGTAGACATTTAAAATATCTTGAAGGTTTACAATCAACAAAAATTGATAAAATTGAGCAGAATGGCTAACTAGCTTCGTTACTCTGTTTCTTTATGAAAACAATTCGAAATTAAATACATGGGGAAATCAAACTAATAATACAGTAGAGTGGGTCGCGACCCCCAGGGGGGTCGCGTTAAAGAACTGGGGGCTAAAGAATATTCAAAATAAAACAGAATTACCTTAACGCCTTAATATTTCTCATGAATTCAGGAACATGGACATGATCCCAATCATTTAGTGTAGTTGCTGTCTTATTTTCTACAAATAAACTTTGGTATGGTAAAAAAAGGACAGAGAAAAGTATCCCCAACAAAATTCTTACCAAAATGGGACCTACTTTAAAAATTTTGGGAATCTACTTGTTTAAACAAATTTTAGTGATGATGATCAATAAGTCTCCCGTAACAGAGACAATCTTTTGAAGACGATACTTGAAACAGTAAATTATACTTCATTTACAATCTTTTTGCAATATCAACCAGGTACAATGGATTGCTTTATAATAAAAATTTTCCAAAAGAAACTACTATACTTTAGTCAACGCTACTATAAAAATGATTTCAATCGCCACTTCGTTCGCAAACGGTTAAGCAAAACTGAATACAGTGGTACCTCGGTCTACGGAATTAATTGGTTCCAAAAAACATTTCCTACTCCGCAATTTCGTAACAACGTGGAATCAAATTTTCTTATAAGAACTAAATGAAATAGAAGTAATTCGTTTCAGTAACCAAAAAAAAATAATCAAAAATTTATTTTACTAATTTTAAATTCAATTTAACATATAGAAAATAATGTTACATATAGTACCTTTAATAAGGATTCTTTTTGGTGTATGGAAGACGGTGAGTGTGATGACTTTCACATATTACAATATTAATCTCGGGACAAATAATAAATTGTGTGATAGTAATTCTGGAACTTTTCTTCTTTGAAAAAGATTTTACACAAAGATAAAAGGATTTTCGGATAAAGTAAGAATAATATTAACTATGAATTAATACCGCGATGCGGTGGAGTAGTGGGAAGCTGACCACACAAAGGATTGCATTATTATTGTATATTATTATAACCCGTTATTCCCTTTGCAAGACGTAGTGTAATTACATATAATGCAAATGTATATAATATTGATTCTATGTATTTTTTGCAGTCCTGGGCTATTCTTCGTAAAAGGAATAGTCTTATTTGTTTCCTCAAAGACAATTCTTCTCCATGATGTACGAGATGTTCCTCTTAGCCTGTTTCCTTGAGAGTTCCATTGCAGGGTGAAGTGACTAAGGGTATTTGTTGTTGCTTTCTCAGAATGTGGCTCAGCCATACATATTTCCTTCTTTTTATTTCTTTATTGATGTTTTCCTGTCTAGTTATTTGTCATAAGTTGTTGTTGGAAATTACATTTGGCCACCATATTCCTAGTATGTTTCGTAAACGTCTGTTGACAAATGATTGAAGTTTCCTCTCGATTTCAACAAAACTGGCTTTGCTGTAGCTTTATACACGTTGATTTTTGTCGTCAGCTTCAGTTTTCTTGAACGCCAAACATTTTTAATTTTTGCAAACACTGATCTTGCTTTATTTATTCTTTTTGAAATGTCTGTAGTTGTTCCTCCATCATTAGAAACCATGCTTCCCAGATATGAGAATTCTTCTACTATTCCTCATTCGCTTTGGCAAAACTGCATTACGTTATATACAGTGCGGTCATAAAGTGTCCCCCTCCTCCCATGCTAACTTTTGAACGACAGAAGCTAGCGTTTTTAGAAAAAGTAGGTCGATTTCTACTTTTTGTAAACTAACATTTGCTATTATCGGCATTTCAATTGTATTTCCGATTTCATCGGAAGTGACATCAACTTTCTTTTTTTAAATAGAATATGCTGTATATTTTTATTTTTTTTTAAGATAATCGGATGGCGAATCCAATGATGCCATATATGTTATACCTTAACTTAAGAAATATGGCGATAGACAGCAATATAGGTTTTGGTCCAAAAGCGTAAATTACTCTTGTTGTTTATTATTATATCCTGCATTTGTCATATGTTCCTTCTTTGTTCCCATTATTATTTTCTCTCATTTGAACTTGTTCTGTTAAATGTTATTTCTTTACTTTATCGACCTTTATTCCAATTAATTAATTACAGTAAGTTCGTTTAAATATGTTGGTTTTTGATAGACAATATGTCAATTTGTTGGGCTTTTTGTGTTGTTACTTTTATGACGACTTCGGCACGAACCATGCAAAATTGCTGGGTCAATTTTAATAGTATGTAAATCTGGCAACAACCTTATTTGCCATGGTTGCGCAACAAATTGTACAATAATTTAAATTATATTACCTTATATTAAAGCGGTTCGCCCTGTAAATTTTATACTATCTATGCTTACTTAGCGCAAAGTTCAAATATTTCCGGCTGTACAAGAGCAGTGTTCATTATATTCCACTTTGTGGTAATTGCTGCCAAATTTACCGAATATTAAAATTAGGTACTTGATGGTTATCTTATGTGGTCCATAGCGGAGGCCATTGTAACATTAACAACATAAAAAACTGAAATTTAAGCCTGTCAAAAACTAATAAATTTAAACAAACCTACCACAATTAAATAAATTACAGTAAAGTTCGACAAAGTAAAGGAGAAACAACAATTAACAAAACAAGTTAAAATGAGATAAAATAATAACGAGCTCAAAGAACGAAAGTATCACAAATGCAGAAGAATAATCCACGCTTTCGGAATTGAGATTTGACAGTTTAGCAATTGTTACTTTCCTAGCCAACTTTGCTTAACAACAAAAACAGATTACCAAAACCTTCATTGCTGCATATCGTCATATTTCTTAAGTTAAAGTATAACATATGTGGTATCGTTGAATTCGTCCTTCGATTACCTTTTCAAAAACGTAAAAATATAGAGGGTGTTTTATTAAAAAAAAGGAAGTTGACATCACTTCCGGTGAAACCGGAAATACAGTTGAAATTCTAATAACGGGAAAAGTTAGTAAACAAATAATAGAAATGACCTATTTTTTCTATACACGCTTGCTTCTGTCATTCAAAAGTTAGCATGGGCGGGTGGGGGGGGGGTCGCTTTAGGACCGCACTTTATAACTACCCCTCTTTCTAGCATGTACATCAGTCGCACGGAAATTCTGCCGAATCTGTTATGGTACAACCAGCGTCTCGTATCCCGGAACACCTTTCAGTTCTGGCAACAAAAACTCGTCCCAATTTTTTTTCGTAACAAGAGACTGTTGTAAACTGAGTTGCTACTGTACAACTCTTCCATATTACCACTACCTCGTTACAATTAAATCAACATATAAAAATAACATTTATGGAGAAGGTAACATTCAAAATATTTTTCCAAGTAAAATTAAGATTGGGTTAAAAATAACATTAACCCACAGGCTTAAATCATAAAGTTCGCTTTGTACGAAGAAACATGGATCCTGCTGTGTATTTATTGGCACATCAAACAATTGGCGTACACTTAAATGTTAATGTAGCAAATAATGCAATTGTATAAACACCACATAAATTAACGGGAGTAAAAGTCCTTGTGGTGTTTATATTCCATCGTAATGTTTAATCAAGCTGCAGGTTTGAAGGGACTTTTTCGATTTCTAACAACTTGTCTTTTAATCGATTCTTATTGATCTAGAATTTGTTCCTTTTTGAAACGCTCGTCTTAAATCCGTCTTACACACTGTACTATTCTATAGTATACATAAATTCGAGCTCTTACAAAAGCGTCCAAAATCGTAATATTCGCTCTGTTTGTTATTACTATTTTGAATGCCGTTTCTTATGTAGAGCGTACATAATTATTTTCGTAATATTGTCTGTATAGCGACGCGCTCCCATCGATCCGCTTTGTCTAATGTGGCGTACCGTATTTGTTTCGGTATTAGTAAACGCCGGGTGTGTGTTTGATGATGAATACTGTGCTTGCTCACTAGCTCGTTCTCTCAATACCGAATCTACAGTCAACCATAAACATAACACAAACACATCCGTACACACAAAACACATGTAGGGACGCGAAATACAAATGCAATCAAATCCCGAATGGAGAGCAATCGTAACGTATAAGCAGCGCGCTGACAAAGCACCCCTGGAATATTACGTGTTATTGTCGGTGGTAAATCCCGAGAAAGGACGATTAGAGCGATTGCTATCTGCATACGGTATACAGGATGGACGTACGGATATAGACATAGTTGCAGAAGTATTAAAATTGAGTAGACTAATGTAAGCGAAGCAATATTTTTGAAAATTTGACGACGTAACTTGCTTTCAAACAAAAAGTTTGACAGTAAAGTTCTCAAATTATTATTAACAGCTGGAAATTGAAAGTGGGTTGTTAAGAACAACGTTGAAATAGTAGAAATAAAAATCCAAATGTCTTGTTTAATTTATCTATTGTAAAATGTGCATGTCACAGTATTTCACTTCATCATTAGCATACTTCACGTGCGTTAATAAATAAAAGCGAATAGTTTAGAAAAATATTCTTGCAAAAAACTCTAGAGGAAGAGGAAAAAGGTTGGAATTGATGGACTTATTATTATACTTTTTCATTCAGATTGCTTCGATACATCCATGTTCTGATTTATGCTACATGGAAAATATGTGTTATAGAGAAGCAAACAATTGTAAAACAATTAGTTACATTTTGTTTGTAAATATACGACCGGCTACAACTTGCGTAAATCCCTACTACTCGTTTGTAATTAACCGATTGTATTTCTATTAAATACACTATTATAAAAATTTAGTCAATGATCTGTTACAAAGGTTGCTACAATAATATACAAGTTTTAGTTACACACGCTGTAACAAAATGCAACAGTATTCTTTTAAAAACTGCTACATTTGTATAAAGAATATCAGAAATTCTGTCTAGTAATTCTGTCTAGTAGTACCACACCCTTTTATGACAAAATCCGACATTATCGTTTGACAAGATATTACAATTTTATAGTAAGGAGTCCTAAGAGTTGTGTCAAAAATAAAACATCTTCTAGTGCAGATGCATATGAACAATAATAATTGTAATGTAACACACATATATAAACATATTTATATGTTAATAATTAAAATTAGGAGCAAGTGAATGAACTAATGAAAAAGTTTTTTTTATATATTACAGTGTAATTAAATTATTTCTTTAATAATACAATTAAATAGGGATTATTTTTATGTACTTTAATAATTAATGAGTTAATATTTAAGTTTATTTATCCCTTTTTTATTATTCTTTCTTATATATTAAAAAAAAACTAGTTAAATTAGTACACGTGGTAGATAGTAAAAAAGACAAAAAAATATTACATTAACCGGTATCTTTTGAAAATGTTTATGAAACGTTGTACGTTAAAGGTTATATCATTGTATGACTATAACTACTGGCTCAAGGTAGCGCCAGGAATTATTTCAGTTGCTGTTTTTGAAGATTAGTCGCAAAAACTGAGAGATATAAGAGCAATGTGGCAGGAGCAAGAAGCTTTAATGCTTTCCTCTTCTCATATTGTTTTTGCCGGTAGTGATTCCATCAATACCAAAAACTATTTATTAACATTAAAGGGAAATAAAACAATATTATTAGAAGAATTTTATTAGCATTATCTTGGTTATTGTTTCTAGGCACTTTTCATGTGTACTTCTACATTAAGTTCACTTTTGTTTGAACATTATTCTGTAGATTACCTCTACCGAAGACTTTTTAAAATCACGAGCAATGTGCACAATTCACTGCATTATGTACTGATATGTCGTACTGTTTTAAACAAGCGCAGTTAATAATGTGCATATAAATAATATACATTTGAGGAATTCTAAGTAAAAAATGCTTTATTTTAAGAAAATGAAACTATTGATTTATGAACAATACCTAAACGCTTTCTGGAATTAAGAAAACTATTTACTATCCTCAAGAAAATACTGTTTTGTGTTATAATGGCAATTTACTTATTCAGTAGAACCTCGGTTATCCGGATCTCAATTACCCGAACTCCGTTTTAACCCTAACAATACTAAACAACAAATTCCCCGCTTTAACCGAAGCAATAAAAAAATCTCCACGTTATCCGAAATAGGGCGTATTATTCTCTTAGAAAACCAAAATATTTTTTAAATTAATACAGGACTTCCCCAACATTAGATCGTTTACATGTATTGTACAATAAGGTATTTCCCTTGATATAGATCGCCTATGCACATGATATTCAACCAGTTGAATTGCAGTTGACGGAAATATCCCAACATGGAATGTCCCCGTATTAAGCGTAAACGCGTTGTTATTACGATTGAACAGAAACTTAAAGCAATTAAACGTTTAGATTAAGATGAAGTGTTAAAGCAAGTAGCAAGTGATATGGGTGTAGGCATAAGTACTGTTGCAGACTTGAAAAGAAATCGTAATAAAATTGAAAAGTGGTATAGTGTTCTGACATCACCTGCACCTTCGCGAAAAACTATAAAAACGGCGGAATATCCATAGGTATAAGGGATGATGCCTTATACCTATGGTTCACACAACAGCGAGAACGTGGAATGCCAGTTTCTGGTCCAATTTTGCAACAAAAGACAATAGGTTTAAGCGAAGATTTGCCGATTACGGAAGCACCTGACACTTTTACAGCAAGTGAAGGTTGGCTGCATAGATGGAAGAAACGGAACAATATACGTCAGCTAAAAGTTTGTGGTGAAAAGTTATCCGCCAACGAATCTTCTGTAACAGAGTTTAAAAGAAATTTCAACAAAATGATGGCAGAAAACGTTTATGTACAACATCAAATTTACAACTGCGACGAAACAGGATTAAATTATAAAATGCTACCATCGAAAACTTTGGCTTTAAGACAAGAATCTGCTGCTCCTGGATACAAACGTAGCAAGGGACATGTGACTATTCTTGCATGCAGTAGTTCCTCCGGTACACACAAACTTCCCTTATTGTGTGTCGGCAAATCAGCAAACCCTAGAGCTTTTAAACAGATTCGTCCCAACGCTTTCCCTGTTGTGTATAAAAACCAGAAAAGTGCGTGGATGGACGCGATCATATTTAAAAAGTGTTTTTTTTAAGATTTTGTTCCTAGAGTAGAACGATTTTTGACAAAAGGAGGGTTCCCTAGAAAAGCTATTATGTTATTAGACAATGTACCTTCCCACCCAAGTGAAGATCAGCTCAAAAGTTGAGATATAATAGTCAAGTTTCTGCCCCCTAACATGACTTCTTTAATTCAGCCGATGGACCAAGGTGTGTTTATTTAAAACGAAATTACAGACGCTTATTATTGGAATTTCTTTCGGAACAAGTTGGTAATGGTGGTAATCTAGTTAACTGTTTAAAGTAAGTCAATCTGAAGGATGTGGTGTATTGGGTAGCAGAAGCATGGATTTAAGTGAGAAGTTCTACTCTGCAAAAATCTTGGTCAAAAATAATTGAGCAAGAGAGAGCACCCGACACAGACGCTGAAAATACTAATGAAAGTTTACATTAAATTATAACACAATTATCAGGATGCGAGGATGTTACTCCTGAAGATGTCAAGGAATGGCTTTATAGTGATGATTTAAACGAAGAATCAACAGATGATGACCTTATGCAAATTGTTAGTAATAATGACAAAATAGATTTGGATGATGAAGACGATCAGCTGAAAGCAATTAACGATCTCCCTACGAAAATTTCTCACTCAGGTGGACTGGAAGCTTTACAGAAAGGCTTAATGTATGTAGAACAACAGGAAAATGCAACAGCAACTGATGTTTTACTTATCAGACGTTGGATAGACATTGCTGCAAAAAATAGAGTCAGTGCCAACCGGGTACAACAAAAAATAACGTCATTTTCAACTCGCCAATGATTCATTATGTATATACATTTACCTATGAATGTTATTGATATGTTATTGAATAATAAATCATACGACATATTCCTAAAATAATAATGTTTAATTAAATTTCTTTAAGCAATTACGAGTGCGTTATTATTTATCCAAAAGCTCCGTTTTAACCAAAATTTCGATTATCCGAAACCACTTGGGTCCATATTATTTCGGATAACCGAGGTTCTACTGTAAGATTTTCTTGAATCAAGTTAACAAATGTCTCAAACAAAGAAATGCAATTATTTCATTAGAAGTATATACTTCTTTCTGTTAAGCGGAGAAAGAAACGCTAAGAAAATATTTCTTTTGCTTTAAAACAGTTATTGTATTGCGAATAATTGAAACAGTAATTGTCTTGAATTAAGGCGGACAGCTTTGATACAAGTAGACGTTTCTCTGCGTGTATTTTTAAAATGTAGTTTATGTTCTTTAAATCTTGTTAAGTGTCTAATTGTAAGTCTAAGTTTCACCCACGCAATCACATCTTGGTAGTATGAAATATCTAATTCAAACAGAAGTTGTAACGATAATGAACATCAATTTTAACGTATTTTAGAAGCTATAGGTTAACAACCGTCTAATTCTCGTTAATACCTTCGCAAGATCAAACAGCTATTCACTTGACGTTTATGAAATTTGCAAACCTTCATTTAAAATTCGTATTCTTTTGCAAACAATCAATGTTATTTTTTGTGTTAATAAATTTATTATAATTATTAATAATCATTTATAACCTGAATCCAAAAGTTCACTAAAACTGAAAAACCACTGCTAAATTCTTTGTCAGACAAGTTCCCTAAAACTCTTTTAGAAGAAGGATTCGTGCATGCATTGAAATTAAAGATGGACGCATTTGATAACCATTGAAAACGGTTTATTTTAGTTTGCCATTTATTACTTCTGCTATGAATTTTTTAAATCGGTGTTTCAAAAACTATGAATTTGTGAATGCATATTTATTATAACCTTCTCATTCGTTATTGGATCCAGGTACGACATCCTACACAGATTATGTAGAGTAATGCGTAAATATCATAAACTAAATGTTATTTTTACGATTTGTTAGTTTTGTTATTTTGAGCAAATCTAACGTTTTCTTAATTCCACACCTAAATACCAATTCTTCTTTATAATTTTACTCACGTGTACTTACTGCGATTGCCATGACACCTGGAATAAACTTAAACAAATGGTTATTTTTTTAATCTTAATATCTTTGGTACTCCATGGGTGTAGATATATGTTTGCACTAAGAATTGTGCACAAATTTCTGCCACAGTTTCCTGTCTTGTGCCATTCTCTTTACCTTATCCCTTGTATTTTCTTTCTTGTCCAGTATTCTTCCTATATCTTTAACCCAGGTTTCTTTCGGCCTCCCTCTTATTCTTTTGCCTTGCACTCTTGCCTCCCAAATTTGCTTCACCAGTGTTCTATTATTTAGTCTTTGTAGGTGCCCGCCATTCAATGAAATCCGTCAAGGGTTCGATCTTTAATTCTTCTCTTATTTGGCTATTTTGTACTCTGTTCACTCTGGTTACACAAGATATTAAGATTATCATTTAATCATAGGCAGTGTAAATGATAATTCTGCAAATCAAATTAAGCTACGTATGTGAATGCGCATGTATTATAGTGGTTTCTTAAGTGGTATTGGAATATGTTAAATATTATCTTTTCGTACATACAAATAAAGTTTGAAATTAAATAATTTTTGTTGTAGATGACCACAATGTGAGAAGAGATAAATTGAAGTAGAAAGAGCTACACTTAATTGAAACGCAGAGCTAGCATCAGAACTCGAAACTTTTAGCAACATTGCGGGGTTCATCGCAGCTGCCTCTGCCGTTGTATCTCATTAATGTCGTCCTACGAGCAATTCATAAAGAATCATAATTATAATTTACAAACAAGCGCACTGTGAGCGGATTCAATGCTACCAAGTTGCTCGCTTTGCCTCTTTGCTCGCCTTTGTCTATACCAACTGAACCAATCAGCCTCTACCGAGCAACAATTCACTAAGATATTGTGCCGGTTGCGCCGCTTTGGGATCTGGGGTTCTTCTGTACTAAGACGCAGACGTCTGACGGAATTGAGTCTCTGCGTTTCTCTTCTCCGCCTTTGATACACAAACTTTAAACAACATAAATACACACATCCACAGAGAGATTGTAGCTATTGACAAGCTATGTATATTACGTTTACTGCAACTAGGAATTCTCTATTTAACTAGAGGGTATACACATATGAATGTATGTGGTACACTTATGTACACATTTATGTACGTGTATACGAATTTATGTGTATTATGCTTAAAGCTCACAAGTAAACATATTTACACTGAATTATCTATTAGTTGCTGTGGTAAATTTATGGGCATATGTATACTAGCCAGTTACATGAAAGTTTATTTTCAATTCGTAGTAAGTCTGCAAAAGCAAGAGATTTGACTTATCTATTGACGGAGAGTAACAGTTTTGCAGTTGTCTGGTAATAAGGAATATGGAAATTATACGTGTTGTTCTGTTGTTTTCGCTATTGAATTTCAGTACTCAGTTAATTTAAAAAAGTACGGTTACTCAAATACGTTTGACGCAATATCGAAATTAATTATTTATATGCACGAAGTACTAAAACATTGTTATACTACAATAATCAAAGCGACATCGATAATAACATCCTTGTGATAGGATGAATAAATGCAAATACGACATTGTTCGTATACACCATGATCACAATTCTTCGATTATTGTATTATTACCTTTGCAATCACCCGTAATTAATTTTTACCACTTGTTTGAAACCATATTTTTGTGAAGTTCCAACCATACTGGTAAGGTAAATCTTGCTAGATACTATTTTGAAGAAATTATTAGACTATTTTAGATTAATAGGCATCAAAGTTTTTCCAGTTTTAGTGTAATTCTAAGTTGTTTTTGTAAGTAATACCAACAAAAACAAATGAAAATGTAATAATAAACATGGTTTCCGAAATAACAACAACGTAAAATAAACTATTTGTCTGGACCGACCACCAATTTGAACTTCACTACAATTTTTCGATCTTGAACTCCGCACCAACCTGAACTTGCGTCGAATGATTATTTCGTTTTTGTATATATGTATATACACATCGGGAAAATCTGAAATTAGCTATATGAAATTATCATGCTGCAATCTGAAAAATAAGGATTTGTGGGTTGGTTCCTTCCTGCAGAAAGCCGTCCAAAGAAATACGTTATTCTTAGTATAAATTGTTCTTATTTTAAAAATAAAGGGGTTGCTGTCCCAAAATTCTTCTCTATGTACATTGCTTTAAATTTGTCCAAAGGAAGACTTTTCAAAAAAGAATTTTTATTTAAATTGTCGTGGCTATAGTTAAGAACACATAGGATATGTTACAAATCGAGAGCTACCGGAAGATAACTTAAAATTTCCTACAGTTTGTCACGCAGTAATGATACTCAAGTAAAGTATTTTTAAATTACATAAACAAATATGACCAAGTTTTTCACGTTGTAAACATAACGTTACAATATATTGCGTGATACGATACAAGAAATTGTATCTCTACAAACCTTCTACGCATGTGTTTTGTGAATCATTCTAATATAAGATGTTACGTATGCATGATGGAGTGTTCTTCATAGTAATTGTTATAAAAACAAATACAATCGAAATCGAGTACGTCAAGTGGCTCCGAAATTCCTGCGGCAAGTTTCTAAAACCACCCGTACACATTGTTTATATTTAACGTTTCAAGTGTGCGTTATCTTGATTCCAGCTCCGCGTTCAGTCGTCGGTGAAAGAGGTTCCCTCTGCGCCTTAATATTTATAAATGTCGTCATAATCTCGAAGACGGGTAGAAAGAATCCGAACAATCTTCACGGTGAAGATTCACGTGGACGCTGATCCTATAAATCTCTCCGACTGAACGGAACACCCGCAAACTCAGGAAAACCGGGATATTTTTAGCATTTTTTTGAAGATTAATTGTTGTTACGAGATTGCCATTTGTTTACTATTTTTCACGATATATAGTTATAGTTGAAATTTGATCTTCCAGTTCGGGGCACGTCGTTGAAAAGTAATAAATACTCATGGTTATGTATATAAAATTTCTAGTATTTCGTAAAAGTGCGGTGATTAATATACATATGCGTAAGAATTTACTGTACTGAAGAAAACGAACAAAAGTAGAATAAGAAAGGTCGAGTATGCAAAAGATTTATGAGACTAACTTTAGCGAACGTGTATAACTACCAAAACCTAAGAAGGAAGAAATTCATAATTAGTCCATAAAACTGAAAAACCGGTTTTGATAAGAAGTACGTTGAAGCTTTGACTAATTAACGTATTTAATTGTTAATTACTACGCTTTAATAAGATCCCAGAGAAACGAAGATTAATCAGTAATTATCTCTAAGTACCACTTCTAACTTGTTCATATATGTATACTATTTATTTACCTTATTGTGTTCCTAATGCTTGTCGTGCTTGCTTTTTCCGGGGTTAACATTGACCCTTTCGTAAATCAATTTAAAATGCGCACAAAAACTATCAGATCTAGCAACACCATCTACCAGCTATTCTTTCTAGATACTAAACAGTTGTGGCTATTATGTTAGCCCCAGAGATGATCTAACGATTGAATTATTGCAAGTTGCCATCAAAATGCTTCCTCTTGTAGTATCAAAATTTTACTATTTATGTTATAATTTTTAATAATTTTTGCCATCGGAGATGTTCTTTGCAGACCAAGGCGAAGTGTCATATTATATTTTTCATACCAACGGCCCTCAGTTTCGAAAAAATCGGTATTCTCCGGAAATATTTGATATTTGCTTATATGCTTACATAATTGTCAAAGTTGTCAATTTCTGTTATGTTTCACACCAATTACTACAATGAGGTCTTAAAGTATCCCTCCGCCCCCTATACTAACTCTTGAACGACAGAAGCTAGCCTT
Organism: Dynastes maya; assembly: GCA_029619315.2. Taxonomy (NCBI): domain Eukaryota; kingdom Metazoa; phylum Arthropoda; class Insecta; order Coleoptera; family Scarabaeidae; genus Dynastes; species Dynastes maya. The sequence goes on from JAROYE020000002.1 coordinate 58,641,671, forward strand.
TATAGAAAAAATAGGTCAATTTCTACTTTTTGTGAACTAGTCGGCAAGCGACGAGTTCTTTGCAACAATCATCGTCAAACGTCACGAGAAACAATTTGGTGCTCCTTCCTAGTCAACTTTGCATTTTCCTCTAATAACAACAAAAACAGACCAAAAGCTTTATTGCTGCATATCGTCATATTTCTTAAGTTAAAGTGCAACATACACTGACTCAAAAAAGTCTCCATACACCTGCCACCATTTTGATTTGAGTGCTTAAAAAAACAGTGCAATCCTATTTATTGCAGAAAATTGTTGGTGAACAGTATATTAGAATACAAATGAACAAGATAGCATAAAAAGATAATGTTTTATTGTACAAGTAACATTACATTAAAAAAAAGAACAAAAGTAGGTATTCCAATTCGAATTGCAATCTCAAAAAAATCTCCATACACTTAGCAAATCCGGAATTATTATTAGAATAGTAACTCCATTTACAAAGTTTAGTAACTTGTTTGTTCACCCTTTGCTTTTATAACTGCTAACATGCGTCTCTTCATACTTTCAACTAATTTGTTCGTTACTGTGGGATCAATGGAGTTCCATTCTTGTTGTAAGGCGATTTGTAGCTGCTCGTTGTTGCGGATCATGTTTCCCTATTCTTCGTTCCAGTTCATTCCATAGGTATTCTATAGGATTCATGTCCGGCGATTATGGAGGTATATGAAGCTGCTTTCTCACATTAAATATCAACCATTCCTTGGCCCGCTGAGCGGTGTGCTTGAAATCATTATCTTGCTGGAAGACAAATGACCGTCCAAGACCGAATTTTTGGGCACTAGTTTGCAAATTTTCTCTCAGTATATCCATGTACACATATTGGTTCATTATACTGTCAATAAATTTTAAATTACTAACGCTTGCAGTATTCATACACCCCCACACTAAAACTTTTCCTCAATCAGATTTTGCAGTCGCGCCCAAATTTTTAGTTTTCAGTTCTTCTGGCCCAAAAATGGCCATCTAACCCAAAAATGTTATACATATAACATTTTTGGGTCAGATGGCCGTACAATGGTGAGGCGAAAGAGAAATGAAGAACTGAAAACTAAAAATTTGTGCGCGACTGTAAAATTTGGCGGAGGAAAAGTTTTAGGGTGGAGGTGTTTGACTGCTGCAGGCGTTGGTAATTTAAAATTTATTGACGGTATAATGAACCTTGAATACTTGGATATACTGAGAGAAAATTTACAAGCTAGTGCCAATAGATTCGGTCTTGGACGGTCATTTATCTTCCAGCAAGATAATGATCCCAAGCACACCGCTCAACGGGTCAAGCAATGGTTGATATTAAATGTGGGAAAGTAGCTTCATACACCCCCACAATCGCCAGACATGAATCCTATAGAGCACTTATGGGATGAACTGGAACGAAGAATAAAGAAACATGATCCGCAACAAGGAGCAGCTACAAATCGCCTTACAACAAAAATGGAACTCCATTGATCTCACAATAACGAACAAATTAGTTGAAAGTATGAAGAGACGCATGTTAGTAGTTATAAAAGCAAAGGGTGGATCAACAAGTTACTAAACTTTGTAAATGGAGTTACTATTGTAATAATAATTCCGGATTTACTACGTGTATGGAGATTTTTTTGAGATTGGAATTGTACCTTTTGTTCTTTTTTTAATGTAATGTTACTGGTACAATAAAACATTATCTTTTTATGTTATCTTGTTCATTTGTATTCTAATATACTGTTCACCAACAATTTTCTGCAATAAATAGGATTTCACTGTTTTTTTAAGCACTCAAATCAAAATGGTGACAGGTGTATGGAGACTTTTTGAGTCAGTGTATGTGGTATCATTGGATTCGCCTTTCGATTACCTTTCCAAAAACCTAAAAATATACAGGATATTCTATTTGTTTTCTATTCTACGTTCTAAGCCTATACGATGGATCAAATGAATCGGTTAACAAATTACCGAACATTATCGAAACTTCGTGTTGGTGACTTTCTGTCACAGCGACATAATTTTTTATCTGTCCAAATGTCAGTTACACGGAAATATGCAATTTTACCTCTGACTCGTTCATCAGAAGAATGGAGAACATAAATAGTAGATCATTCGCAATTTTAAACAATGTATATAACGACCATCTTGTTTTGCTTGGTTTCTGTGCAAATGCTGAATAACTGATATATTGTTCTAATTTACCAAATGGTACACCCACTTAAACTTGCTTTGAAGGTAAGCTTTTTTGTAACAGCACTTGACTACGCTTCTGAACTAATACCATTTCTAATCATATAAACCTTGTAGTAGAGCACTGCACGGGCTCGAGCGTGCCTCGTCCCTTTTCATTGCAGGCCGGGCCGGGCCTAATGATGTACGGGGCTGACGGGCCGAAAATGTTTTATCAAATGCATCGAATGGATACAACGTATGCAGTAAATGCTTTTTGGTTTTTACGCTATTGTTTGTATTAACAATTTCAATGTATGCAATGTTATGTTACGTTTTCTTTTGGTTTCGTACAATATAGTATACAAAAACAAACAAAATAAATGTTTCATTCTACTCATTATAATGTAGTAATTAAAAAATGTTTAGAAATATACGGTGCAGATATAATTGCTTAAATAGGCTAAAATAATTGAGATGGGCCAAACGGGCCTAAATTTCCTAACGGGCGGGCCTTGTGCAGAGGTAATTAACGCAGCGGGCGGGCCGGGTGGGTACACTCCATACTGTAACGGGCCACGGGCGGGCCGAGCCGTGAAAAACAGGCCCGCACAGTGCTCTAGGTCGTGGTTATCTATCTTGGGTCCCTGGTCTAAACTTTCTAATTTGCCTATTTCCCAATTCTCCGTTTTACATGACTCCCATGACTCCTTTGTAGACCACAGTGGTCCAATAAAAACCATATTCACAGCTTCTTTGGCCAACATATCTGCCTTTCCATTTCCCTGGATACCTTGGTAGCTTGAGACCCACCGTAAAGTAACGCTGATTCTTGCATACCACTTGTCTAAGGTTCTACATATATTCGTATCAAGTTCATATGTGTAAGTTTTGACAGCCTTTAATGCTGCCTAGCTGTTTGTGAATATGTTTATGACTGCATCTAGTATCCCTTTCTCCAGATTCCTTTTGGAGCACAAATTTAAAGCAACAAATTTTTGCAAGTTTGCTAAATTAGGTCGACTAATACTAATGCATGTTCCGACTCCTTCTATTCTCGAGCTGCCTGTATACCATGCTGAAGTTCTCCTCTTAGATTAAGGTAGCCATACTTATACATCGAATGCATATCAGACATTTTAGTATTGATACAGCCCTCCTTAGCAATTCATTATGCTCTGGCCACACTAACGTGTAATGCCGTTAATTGTCGCGTTATTTGACAGTTGCTTAATGTCAAATATGGCGATAATCGGCATTAGACGTTAGTGTGGTCCCAGGATTAGATGAACTTTCTTGTTTATTTTCATGAAGTATAACTAGCCAAATCATTTCAAGACAGCTTGTACAACAATATTCTTACTAATTGGCTGTACTTCATACCAATACAACGTGATATGAGAAAAAAATTCCTAAACATTTTAGTTACCATCATTATGTTCTTACGCATAATATGCAGAGGGTAGCGCATGTAATTGACCGAATAAAGAGATAATTCATTGTATAACCGCAGCTTAGCTAATTCCAGGCAGGAGTATGATCAACAGTACATAAGTCCGTTTAATGGTTGACCAGGGCGATTACATAGAAATGTATACATGCATTATGTAGGCATGCATACGCAACTTCTCAGGAATACCTGCGGAATTGTTGATTACTCCGCATTGCACGAAGCCGTAAAATACTAACATGATGACCATCGGATCTTTTAACTTGAATTTTATGCACGCGTATTAAACTCCGTACACCGCCTCTTAATTTTATGGAAGCGGGGTTAAGCATGACTGTAAATTATAAAATTCACAGCACTACAAAGTGCACTGAAATCGATACAATGAATTGGTGACGTTTGTTTTATAGCCTAGCCTGCCTTTGCATAACAAGAATCAAGAACCCAAGTCACTGGTTTATTTAATTATTATATTATGTACATAGGTTATGAATAATGCATAACTTAGTAATTTACAAGAATCCAAGATGCAATAAGGCTTATGGTATATAGAAAAGGGTTTTTCTACTTCCATTAAACCTAAAACTAATGCATTTGTCTAAAACTTCGTAAAACTTATTGCATAGAATAAATAAACAAAATAAGTGTTTTACTATTTAATGTATCGTGTACTTACATACAATCATGCAAATCTTGAGAAACTCATCAAAACCTATTTATATACACCATTTCTTCAAGTATGTTAACCATTCGAACAATGCTATTGCTTGATTTAATAAAGAGATCACGCGCAATGTGTACAATTTCAAACATTTGGCAGGCATAGAGTGCGATGAATTCAAGGTTATCACAGCTTTACGGTTAAAAATCTTTGCCGCTACTATTTCTCGATCATTTCTAGTTGAGAATGTGAAACGAAAAGATTGAATGTATATTTGGTGTATAAATTTCGCTAACAAATGATTTTTATGTTTAGTCACTGGAATACGTATCTGTTCTTTAAAATGACATAGGAAAACATTATTTTCTAAAATCTCAATTGACTATAAAGTACCAACTGATCAGGTGAGTGCTAAAGTCGAACCAACCAACTATAACTAAGTAAATATATGTATATTATAGGTTCTTAAACTTTTAATAAATCTAATAGTCATAATCTTTAACCTAGAATAATAAAGAGGAGCACAAACATGAAAAAGACTCTATAAGGCATATACTTATGTATTTCTATTTAATTTTTCTTTTTCATTCATTCACCTGCGGTAACAGTATGATGTTCCGATCCGAATTGTCCAAACGAGTAAGATTCGACCTCCCGACATCAGTGGAGAATATCTTCGTTCCCTATTCAGGAGCTCTCCCGCTTTTGTGTTCGCGTCTCCACCATATTCCAGCGCAGTCCGCTCGGCATCAAAAGAGCAAGTCAACAAGGTGACCTGAATGCAGATCGACTCTACGTAAAATATGCAACACACAAAGTTGATTGTCGGAGAGGTTCTTTTGTAGAGAGACTTTGTGTTGTTTGCCCTTTTCTTTCGCTGCTTCCATGCGTTCATTTTTCCTCCTTTCTCTCTTTCACCCCATTCCCGCATCCATCTTTGTTCATTTATTTCAATGGGATTTCGTATTCCGTATCGGTAATCAAACTTTGTCTGCTTTTGAATGTAATCAATCTTCATTCCATTGAGTAGAAAGGTTGTGAATTATTAGACTCATTTTCTTTTTATCCTAACAAGAGTTAAGCAAATGTAGGCAAAAGCAGATTAATACGAGTCACATCTTTAGAGGAATATTTTTTCGTAATTCATATTACTGCATTAAACACAAATATAATAGCTATGTATAGTAACTAATGAATATAGTAGTTAATTGTAAATGTTTGTTTGTAAAAAAAAACAGTTTTTAAATAACAATGAATTGTTTGTTAAACTACTTATTTAAAATTAATAAATATTTAATGATTGTTACCTTATTGTTACATTTTTGTTATATTTTTACACTAAGAGAAGAAACATTTAAATTTTATATTATTGTAATTGCTATAAAATGTTAATAGAAAAATTAAATTGTATTCAGAGTGGTCAACTTAAAAGAAACACTAGAAAATCTTCAAAGACCTTAATTGAAAATACATATTCATCGCTTTGTGTGTTATTGCTCAAACCAGTATGTACATACCTTCCTTTATAAATCACATCTTTTACAAAATCAACTTTATTTTTAAACAGCTGTATTATTTATTGATCAAAGTTTTGCTGCCACGTTTCTTCAAATTGTTACTGAAAAAGAAGCGCCAAGCATAAAAAATTAAACACGCTTATTGTTCTAAGTTAGGCCATCACGCCTGTACAGAAATTCTAAATTTTAAAGATTTTTTTAAGAAATATCTGCTTTTAACTACTATACACGCAGAGAAATGGTTTGTTGCACCAAGAAAATAGATTTTCTTGCAAAAATCAGTCTATTCAAGAAAATATTTTTATTTCAAAACAACAAAAATGTTTAAATATTCCATCATTATTTCCCTCTATTAATAAAAGTGTTTAATATAAGAAAATAATTTTCTTGAAATCATTTGGATTAAATAAATATTTTCTTAGGGTTAGAAAATCCAAGGCAGAAAAGCATTTCTTTCAAGTAAATCATTTAGTTTTAAGTTAAGAAAATATTTATATTAAAGGTAGGAATGAAAAGATGGTCCTGATCTTACAAAGTTCTATTGAGAAATTAGGCGACTAGTTTTGTGTTAAAAAAACACAGCCAGCTACAATGTTGTCCAATAAAAAAATTGCAATAATGGAAAAAAAACTAAAGTTAATAATTAAAACTAGGACGAAGTGAATGAGCTAATGAAAAAGTTTTTTTTTATAGGTTACAGTATAATTAAATTATTTCTTTAATAATGTAATTGAATAGGGATTATTTTGATGTAGTTTAATAATTACTGAGTTAATATTTAAGTTTATTTATCCCTTTTTTAATTATTATTATTTATTATATATTTCAAAAAATAAATAGTAATAAAAAGAAAAAAATATTACATTAACCGGTATCTTTTGGAAATGTTTATGAAACGTCGTACGTTAAAGGTTATATCACCGCATGAGTAAGTATGCCATCTATATTCCGGTTTCTATATTCGCTACTCTCTAGAACGGCATAACTACTGGCACTAGGTGGCGCCAGGAAATATTTCGTTTTTTTTTAAGATTAGTGACATAAACTGAGAGATGTAAGAGCAGTGCGGTCAAAAGCAAGAAGGTTTAATGCTTTTTCTCTTCTCATATTGTTTTTGCCGGTAGTGATTCCATCAATACCTGCGAGCCATTTATTAGCATTATCTATCTTGGTTATTGTTTTTAGGCACTTTTTTCATGTATACTTTCTACATTAACTTCACTTTTGTTTAAGTATTATTCTGTAGATAACGTCTACTTTAGCCTTTTTAAAATCACAAACAATGTGATTAATTTACTGCATTATGTACGGATATGTCGTACTGTTTTAAACAAGATAAGCGCAATTAATAATGTGCATATAAATAATATGCATTTCAAGAATATTAGTAAAAAATGCTTTATTTCAAGAAAATGAAACTATTGATTTATAAACAATACCTAAACGCTTTCTGGAATCAAGAAAACTATTTACTATCCTTAAGAAAATATTGTTTTGTGTTATAACGGCCATTTACTACGAATCGCTTTCTTCACATTTTCTGCAAGATTTTCTTGAATCAAGTTAGCAAATGTCTTGAACAAGGAAATTCAATTATTTCATTACAAGCATATGCTTCTTATAAATGGAGAAAAAATGCTAAGAAAATATTTCTTTTGATTTAAAAGAGTTATTGTATTGTGGATAATTAAAACAGTAATTGTCTTGAATTGAGGCGGAGTCTACAAGTAAACGTTTCTCTGCGTGTAGAGTCATCAAATATGTATGGAAACGTAAATTCAATAACAACTATTTTATAAACTTGTATTCATCAACATAAGTGTAAAACTGCAAACAAATATTTACGAAAATCCTTTATTTTAAAATTTAGAAAGAGCTCTATACTCTTGGTTTCCGGGTTGGAACCGCGTCATTGTTGCAACTTTTGCCGACGTAGATACTACTCGTTACTATATTGATCATCTGTAGGGAAATTTATTTTCAATCTACTAACGTGCCGATTTTCAAACAGAAGATAATGGTTAATTAATTTTAATAGATTCCCCTTTGAAATTTGCCGGCCGATACGATCTCATAGAATCAAATATGCAAATGATCACACAACAATTGAAAGCCACTGCCTGCACTTAGAACTGATGTGAATACGTTTTACCGTGCAATTCTGCACTGCTGAAAACAGCAGCAATGTACTGTTCATACCACACTAGAGTATCTTTGCGGATTAAATAGTACTAATTGTACTGTTATGTGGATCGAATAAATTGATTTTGAAGGTCTTTTAAATCTAAACTATACGAGGTCTAATTCAGAATGACCAAGCCTTTTCATTACATACAAAGTTTCAATTAACTCAATTAAACTAGCTTACATGATTTTTCTTAGCAATATCGATACCTGTTTATAATGCATAGCTACATAATTTAATGTACCTGTTGTAAGCAAGTTCTATTGTTATTGCTAATTGATTTCTACTATGTAGGAATGTAAAAATAAAACTCATTTACACCGTACTAGATATTACATGATTGAAACATATATTGTTTATTATCACAATATATCTATGCTCTCTCATCCTATAATGCGTACAGCTAATAATTCAATGCTTAGAAAGGCGAATCAACGTCTAGGAGAATAATGAATGACTATCTATTCGATAAACGTCATTTATGTTAAACAATCGACGCAACGCTTACGCTTGTGGGAAAGGGAGGGAGTACGGTATAAATCATTGAACAATAATGGGATGATGACATTTTAAACGTAGATTGACACACGTTAAAATGCCACCTTCTCTTCTTCACTCGTGTGCATACTATATAGATGGTAAAATCTATTGAAGTGTAATCAAAGTAGCTGCTAACCACTCCCTGATGTAGTATGACGCGGCTGATTTTACCTGACTTATTAAATTAGCTCTTATCTAGAGTGCGGATAATTTAACACAATTATACATGCAAGTCACTACCAGACTATATTACGCTACTGTACGTTAAAGCAACCACCACAGGCATATTAACAGCATAATATGTGCATAGGAGTGGAAGTGTCTGTGTACAATCGGCTCCTCACTTTCGGGATGCATATACAGGATGAGTCATCTCAGCGAGCTTAGAAGATTGTAACTTTGTGAATGGAGATTTTTCAAAACGGCATTTTTCTTGTGATGAGGTTTTATTATGGGCACGGTTTAAAATTATATTAAAGCGTGCAGGATGTCTCTAAGTAAAGCTGCTGACGTGAGTGCTGCAACGTTAGCGGCGCCATCGATAACCCAGTACGTAGAAGAAGTTATAATAATTTATATAATGTGTAACACTTAGATTGAAAAATTCGTCACAACGAACAAAACAACAGCTTCGGTCGCAAACGACAGCAGAACAATGAATCGCTTCGGCTGCGTTCGATTTCCTCAAATGTACGAGGGATGATCGTAAAATAAGGTTCCCAAAGCCCTACAGCAGCAATACGACGTGTTAGGCGAAATCCGAAAACATTAGCGTGTGCAGCAGCTCTCCCACGCTATATACGTACCACTCCCGTCTCGCTACGCCGCTCAGTGTTGACTAAGCAGCCGTCCAACATGGAACTCCCGATCGTCGCTACCGCCAGGTGCGAAATTCGCGCTGTGATACCTTTTTTTAAACGCGAAAGGGGTTTCTCCTATAGACATTCATCGTCAATTAACTGAAATTTATGGAGAAAAGTGTATAGCTGTTCAACACGTCCGCAAATGGTGTAGGGAATTCACTGGAGGTCGGACGGAAATTCACGATGAAGAGCGAAGCGGAAGACCATCAGTTTCAGAGGAAATCGTTGAAAAGGTCGAGAACATACTGCTTGAAGATCGGAGGGTCACCATTCGTCAACTCGCTCTTCGGATTCCTGAGATTTCCAACACCACAACTGAAAAGATTATTGAAAGGACTGATGGCAGAATTTTACGACATGGAGATAAGAAGTTGGAGCACCGTCTGCAAAAATGCTTGGATAGAAATGGCGATTATGTCGAAAAATAGCTTAAGTTTTTACCTTTAAAACGATGTGTAATGTTAAGGAAATAAAGAATGCTGTCTATTTTTTTTTTAAATATGGGAACCTTATTTTACGATCATCCCTCGTAATACTTTACTCAAACGTAGGCGTATAGTTTACGAAAACGCGGAGGTAGAAGTCACTTTTTCGGTATCGCTTTACATGCGAAATACGTGCAGTATGAAGTAGGTAGTTATGTTTTCTGGATGCAGTGTTTAGTCGGAGTGTACTTTTCGCAATTTATTTAGGTTTATTATTTCTATTTGTTGAGGATTTAATATTTCTTTCTTATCTCTTTAAATTTGTTTAGGCATTAAGATATCTATTTTAATTATTTTAGTAATTGGTTGTTAGTAAGTTATTTGCTTGTCCGTATGCGATTTATAGTACAATCTTCTATTTTACGTTTACTGCAAAATGGAAGGAAAAGAAGAGGAATATATGGATCCTTCCGATTGATCAAAAAAGAGCAAGTCTTGAATAATTTCATAATTTGTTTGATGATCTGAAAGAAGATCAGGATAAATTCTTCTGAGGGTATTTTAGAATATCACTTACTAAATTCTCAGAACTAATTGGTATTTTAGAGCCCGAATTAACATTTCAAAACATTTAATTTCGAAAAGCAATTTCAAAGGAAGAAAGGCTTGCTGTAGCATACGTTATTGTTTCGTTATTGATTAAGTTGTCACTTAAATCATAAATTTCTTTATATTTCTGGACGAAGCCAATTAATATTTCCTCCTTCATTTTTAATAAACTCTCTGCGTACTCTGAACAACAAGTGCCGAACTACTACAAAACAGATAACGACGAGTTCACTTGGCCAGCCCAGAACAGTACATTCCGTTATTTTTCGGTGAGGATAGAAGATCGGCAATCCATTCCGTGAACGTTCGTCTTAGGTCATGCCATTGCGGAATAGTGGGCGGGCATCCATTCGTTTACATTGTTTTAATTCTATCCGTTTTTTGTCGGAATCTGCGACAAGTTATCGCACAGTAGCCCGACATAGCACAGCACGGGGCACCCCATCAAAAACGAATAGCATTAAAACAATGCAAATGAATGGACAAGCGTCCACTATTCCGGTCTCCGATGCTCACCGGCAATCAACAGAACGTACCGTGCTGGGCTGTCAAGGCCGTCGTCGGCCAGTATCAACTTGCCCACATATGTCGGAGGTCAAAGAGGCGGCATTCTAAAATACTGGAAAAGCTTCTTCTTAACTTCTTTCAGAACATTAAACAAATGATGAAACTCTTCAATATTTACTCCCTAGTGACTAATGGGGTGGCTCCACATATTCCTCTTCTTTTTCTTCTTGCCTTCTCTCTGCAGTTGTAATTGCATCATCATTAAAGTATTTGATATTTTATTGAAACTTTCCAAAGATGGTTTCTAAAACGGGTTTTTCAAAACATTACAAGTAGTGTTTGTTGCTGTAATTATTCTTAAGATTCAGTTAGTGTGTATTCACGAATTTAACCAAATGCACAACAATAGTGTAATGCCACATATGATCGAACTTTAATAAAGATGATTTACAACCGTATGATTTAAATGGGTTCTCAATCAGTTGCCCGTTAACTTTTTATATTATTTTAAGCTATTTTCAGTAATAAACACTTTTTGCAACAAATTCTTATATTCTCCATTTTCATTTTCAGATAGTGTATTTGATTTGCTTGTATAGGTTTCTGCTCTTGTTAATTCCTTTTCGTAATTGTAATTTTCAGCCCTGCTAAAACGCTAAAACCAAAAAATGTCACATTATATTCATCATTTAAGTAAAATTGAAATACTTAATTATGGAGACCATATTAACATTTATAATTTTCCTTAAGTATTAACGGACTAGAGTGGTAATATTCGCAGAAGGGATATTTAAAAGATAATTGATATATACAATAGAAAAGAAATATAGATATGTCCCAGTTTAATATGAATATAATTAAGATATCATAAATCAAAGCTAAAATCGAAAATAAATTGAAGTTCTGGACTATTTAGTAATGACTGAATGGCCACATTCTTGAATCCTAATTATGTTAAAATTTGACTGATTAATATATGTATACTAGCTTCCCTAAAGGATATATTCCAATTTGACTACAATATGTAAAAATTAGCAACTATACAGAATTATTCAAATTCTATTGCTAGCGTAGGATTTACATGCAAAAGCTCAGAAATGAAATAAAATAGGAAATATTTGTATCTTCATTTATTCCTGGTAATGGTAATAGGATGTGCGGTGTAAATGTCGCACAAAGAACCCCGGAGAGGAAGTAGTAAAATTACTATTCTAAAATTGAACGCCCAAGCGTATATCTCTCCTTTCCACTGAATTGTATGTTATTAAGATCTTACATATCCGGAAATGTGTAACGCAATATTTCATTAAACAACTTGTTTTCCGAAGCTATACAAACAAAAGATGTATTTTTTCGTTTCATAACGCGTACACCTACATGCATATGTGTAGATACGTTCATCCTCGTTCGACGAACTGACAGTGATACATATTTTTCTGCACCTATGAGCGTGCGTCGTTAGTGTATTAGTCTTACTGTACATACTATCTCCGTAACGTACGTACGCCTGTATATTATGGATCTGGCTCCATAAATTTTAAAATAGAAGCACTTTAAAATTACGTACGCTCATCTCCTTTTGTTCTAAATTTAGCGGTCAAAAAGATATAGTCATTAATATAGAATATATACAATAACGTCACGAATGCAAGAATAATGTCGGTTTAATACGAAAGAAAAGTTTGATCCGCCACATTTTTCACACATCTGTACAGAACATCCCACCGGGAACTGTAACGATATCTGAAAAAGTATAAATCGGAAAAATTTGCTAACCCGAGCACAATCGGTTTTCGCAACAGAATCAGATCAGTCGCATGGGCCACGAATTATAAGTAGTGTATGTTTGACTCACAGCCGACAGAAGTGATATTTAGAAATCAATACCCCAATGTAAGAAATAAGAACTGACGCAATAAAAACGTTCCGTATATAACAATAAATAAAAAATAAAAATAAATAATATAATAAACTTCTTAACAGTATGGATAGAATTGTTGAAAAATTTGCACCATCAGGTATGTTTCCACATTTGTCTTGGTGAAGTTTGTTCGCTGTGATGAAAAATATTCTTATATTTCGAGAAAGACGGTTCAACACCTATGAAAGTAACGCAGTCATAATTAAAATAATCCTTAGAGTTAATGAATCTGCAGATGCACCACCACACATTTGTCTTAATCTCGTATAATCGGAATTTTTTTCAAAACATCGTCGACTTTGCTATAACACGATCGTTTTTTGCGTTGTTTATACCGTGTACTTCGACCACGATTTCCACTGATTTTACTAACGACAACCCAGTACTTTGCAATTTTTCTATTGCGTCTTGTAATTGTTGCTAATACTTTTTAAATCTGTTTCAACAGAAGCATCCAGAAATCCTTCCTGGCTCTCCTTAATAGCTGTAGGTTCATCAGGGTCGAATTGTAAAATCGCAGATTTTACTTTCTGGAAATGTTCAGAATAATAAAAAGCCGCTTGCAACCATGTTCCGCAGCGCGTAAGAATCGGCTGTGGTGGTTCGCGAATACCGGGATAAAGCCTGTGAAATGCTCGAATCCGTTAGGGAGATTTGAGAAACACTTTTTTTGTATTTTCTATTAATGCATCCACCTCCGAGTAACATTCTCGAATAGTTTCTGCCACAAGATGTAAAGCATGAACGTTACACAGTAACATGTAAAAGTCCCTCACACTTTTCTTTAAGAGAACGGCCTACACTACACATTGCCGCTGCTCCATCGTTGATAAACATCAACAGTTGACTAGTTGACACTTGAAATTGTTGTAACGTATCGAGCACTACGCCCGTAATTGCTTCGCCAGTACACTATTTTAGTCTTTTGCTAGCTAATAAATTGCAAATTTCGGTTTAACAGGATCTAGTACTCGTACTATAATATTCAAAATAGAATTTTTTTTACAATCTGTCTTCTCATCAAGACATAGTCACAGCTGTTTATCTTTTCATTCTGCTTTGATCCTATTTTCGATATATTTACATATATTTGGTAGCTCTTTCCGTAACGCTGTCCATGATGGTAAGTTTCACTCGGGATTGTATGTACGCCAAAACTGTTGAAACGGTTCTTCATCGAGCAAGCGAAGCGGTCCACGAACAATAAACATCAAAAGTAAATCCAACTTAAATTGGGTTTTGAGGTGGCACGCCATTTTTCTCATTTTTGTGCTGGACACTACTTATTCCTTTACAGTCGCCTTTGTTCCAGCACATTAAAGGTATTTTGCAAACTCTACACAATACTTTAGTTCCATTATAGTTCAAGTCCGGAAATTCACTGATAAATTTAGTGACTTTATTAGCCAACGGTCGTTTATTTTCCTTGCGTACGTTAGACATATACATACATTTATCATTCCACCGCCCTCCATAAGACGTGGGCCCCCTTTTCTTCGAAATTGTGCCTTAGAACGGTTTTTAAATAAATGTCATTTTAACAGTTAAATATTCTATTAAATAATTGTATTGAGAGAAAAATTCAGCTTCGAAAATTACAAAAACAGCCAAACAGCAGTATTATAACTAAGGTAAGATAATCGTGTCGTCTCAGCATAGCCGTAACAGCTGAAGCAGCCAACGGAACTCGGCGCGCGCCTGTCTGATGCGATGCGTAATCATCCGCCGGGTGGCAAAGCAGTTCAAATTTGTACACATTCATCATCACTAGCGCGGCGTGTGCTTGTGAATTAAAGCAGGCGAGCGGAATACTAGTTATTCAAGAAAATTTTTAATTAAAAATGTCCAGTATGCGCAAGGCTAAACAACGACCCTTTGCTGATAAAGTAAAAAACTTTATCTGTGAGTTTCCAGATTTGTTGTACGACGGTGCTAAAGTAGTTTGTAAAGTGTGCGAGAAAACTTTGATGCGCTGGCAAAAGAACGACTGTAGGAAGCATGTAAATAGTGCAAAACACAGAAATAGAAAAAACGGCGCATCAAATAGAAATGACTTTATTTTCAATTTACTTGTCATGATGATAACATGTAATTTGTTACTTAACATACTGGATAAGAAATCGCTTAAGAACTTTTGGAACAAATACAACCCGGAGTTGAAGTTGCCAACTACGGCAACAGCACATAAGCATGTTTTATTTGTACGCAAAGAGGTGGAAAATAAAATCATATCTACATTAAAAAATCAGTTGCTTTGATTGTGTGTTGACGAGGTAGATTGTAAAAAAAATCTATCATACATGTTATAGTTCGTGTACTGGATCAACATAAACCGACATTTCCACTGTTACTAGCTAGCAAAAGAGTACAAGGGTGTACTAGTGCAGCAGTTACGACTGTGATACTTACTACGTTAAAAAACTTTCAAGTCTCAACACGTCAAGTGTTAATGTTTATGGGCGATGGTGCAGCAACAATGCGTGCGGTAGGCCGTTCTCTTCTTGAACACGGTTGCGACTGTTTACATGCAACTTGTAAAGTGCATGCTTTACATCTTGTGGCACAAACTATTAGACAATGTTATCCCGAGGTAGATGCATTAATATCAAGTACAAAAAAAGTGTTTCTCAAATCTCCAAAACCCCTTCGAACATTTCACGCACAGTGTCCCGGTATTTGTGAATCACCACAGCCGATTCTTACACATTGGGGAACCTGGTTGCAGGCAGCTTTTTATTATGCTGAACATTTCAAAAAAGTAAAAGCTGTTATTCTACAATTCAATCCTGCCGAAGCTGCAGCTATTAAGGAGAGCCAGTCAAAATTTCAAGATACTTCTGTTGAAACAGATTTACAAAGTATTCATAAACTATAAATGCCTACATGACGCACTGGAACAATTACAAAATAGAGCGTTGTCGTTAGTGAAGTCACTGCAAATAATGGACGAAGTACATACTTTGCTACGCACTATAGATGACGCAAAAAATATTCGCGTTTTAAAAAAGTTGGAGAGTTTGTTAGAGAAAGATTCCACTTTTATCACATAACAACAAATTTGTAATGGTACTTCGACTAATCCATTAATTGAGTTCAGAGATTACTTTAATCATACATGTATTACATCGGTAGAAGTCGAACGATCTTACTCCAAATATGAACACATTTTTTCACCACTTCGAACACGGTTCCACGAGACAACTATTGAAACATATCTAATGCTATCAATTTATTACCGATTCTTACCCACTCGGTTATAATACTGATGATGGTGCTTCTACTTCTCATGTTCAGTAATTTCAATGCAATCCGTCAGCTTACTTGATTACGCTGCTTAAGAGGGTGAGTGTTTCACAGCCTTACAGATATTATGATTTTTGATTAGTTTTTTTATTATTATTGGCTTTATTACTTCTTTTTCGGTATTATAAATATTGAAGAAACCGCACGCCTATGGCGCAACGAACGATTAGCTTACTCTAATTATAACTTTATTTCAAAAATCTTGTGTTTTTTAGTTACAAAATATTTTTTTATATACAGCGTGTCTCACTGAGAGTGGGGATCGACGATATCTTGGAAACTACAATAGCTGTAGTGATGGGAAAAAAATTTCATAACTAAAATGGTAAAGAGAAGTTTACTTTTTAAATTCCAAACATGATCGCTAGGGGGCGCGGTTGTTAGGATCAACAGTAAATTTGAAATTAGTCGGTAAAAGTTCCTGGATTAACTATGATTTTAAGTGCTTTATTAAAAAGCTTAGTTAATTATGCACCACTTTGGTTAAAGACGTTTTGTCATATTGTGAATAATAAGTGTAGTAGGCGTTGCGGAATCATGTAAAACTAAACCTATAACTTCTCCAGTTTTTACCCGAATTAAAGAAATCTATCTAATCTTTCTAATGCAGAGGCGTATGATATGCTTGCAGAGTATTTTCAATGTTTTAAAAACGCGTGCATTGTTGAACGTGAATATGCCCTTAAGTATTCAGAAAGAAAGCATTTCAGCCGAGAAGTATTCTAAGGTTTGGCGACACGATTACGTGAAACAGGGTGTTTAACCTCATGGAAATCATACTAGAGCACACTAGAACTGAAGCTAATGTGTTAAATGTCCCTTCCATCACCAAAAATCTGACTATATAGATTTTGCAAATTATGTGGTGCAATTGGTGCACGCGGCCCCATTGGTAATGCAAGAGGAGAGAGAGAGAGATAATTATTAACTCTTTTATTGGATATCCTTGTAGCTAACCTGATGAACACGAAACTGGTTGCCTAATTTCTCAGTAGAACTTTGTATGATCTGCACCATTTTTTCATTCCTACCTTTAATATGAATATTTACTTAACTTAAATCTAGATGATTTGCTTAAAAGAAACATTTTTCTGTTTTGGATTTTCTAACCCTGAGAAAATATTCATTTAATCCAAATAAAATTTCAAGAAAATTATTTTCTTGTATTATACATTTTTATTGTCTTGTAACGAAAATATTTTTTTGAATAGAGACTGATTTTTGCAAGAAAATCTGTTTTCCTGATGCAAGAAGCCATTTCTCTGCATGTAAATAGCTTCATATTTAATTTACTAAAGAGGGACATAAGGAAATTTTTATAGAAATTATTCTAGAAGCGCTTCTCTTCTCTATTAGATTTTGTAAAAATATACAGGGTGTTCCATTAAAAAAAATGAAATAACATGAATCAAACTGGGCAACGATATCGATAACCTTCTTGCAGAATCTGGTTGCTATAAAAAAATCTAAGTTTTGCCAAAAACTTCAAGAAACACTCAATCAAATAAAATTTGAATCACCCCTCTAGCATGTAAGGCGTTTAAGAATCGATCGTTAAAAGAACAGCGGCATTTCACGAAAATCTCAAATGATGTCAATTATCACAAAAACTGAGATAGATGGGTATAGGGAATATTGAAGAAAATTGAGATGAATTGAAGAGATAGTTCTAAGATCCTTGTAATATACTGAGTGTTCCATTTAAAAAACTAAACTTGTATAGTGCGCAGAGGAAACTTGAGAAAACTGTGTAGCATTTGTCTCCGAATGTTTTTTATTTAAAAACTGTTTCTCTAGAATTGGTCAGAAAAGGAATTATTTTCCGTCCGCGCACTATCTGGTTATCCTGTATCTACTTACAGATCCGCAATAAAAAAATTATTTCTCTTGTAACACCTATCCGACAACTCATTGCATATTATTTAAGAGATACTCTCTGACAGCTCTATAACTTTATTGACCAGTGACGATCTGGCATACCGTGACGTATTGTGTTAAACGTTAAATCAAAAGGTAAAGTGAACTGCCAAGATATGATAGCATTTTGCAACAGAAATGAAATGACAAATGCATGTTTGTTTATGTTGTCATGGAACGTAAGCAATTTTTACGTCCTCCGTCTTAACTAACATGCCATAAATATAGGGGCAAAACGTATTGAGATGTTATAAAACATCTGTATTGTCAAATGATAACAAAGCGCAAAATCTCGATTTAGTGTTGTGATATATCTTGAATTTTGTCTTCTAGCAGCTCCATTTTCTTTTAAAATCTCGAATATCAATATACAGAAATACCTATACTGAAAGTTTGGTACATATTCCTTGCAAGTGTTATACGGTCCATGAAGAAATTGGTGGTTCGGTTCTATAAGAAAAGCAATTTGTCTTTTCCTAAAATATAAATCTGCCGGTTTTATTTACATGTACACCAAAAGTCTTTGAGTTCTAGTGAATTATTGCCGTAATTCCTTAATCAAGCGGAAAGTTGTGTTTCGATGCTTTACGGAGACGGAAAGAGACCAGAAGCATGGAACTTTATGTAAGAGTTATGGGCATTTTCTCGTTGTATACTGCATCGCAATAAAATTCTAATAAAATTTGCTCCGCATAGATGTTTCATTGCTTGTTTTTTAAACAGTAGAAAAGAATATAAAACCGCCACTGTTTAGAAACAATTTACAAGATGTCCACATAAAAAGCGCTATTTTATTACATTTTTTCTTCATTATTTTATTATACAATAACGTGTGAAATTCCAAAGAGATAGCGTACGCACACACCTTGTATTTTACAATTTTAATGATTATTATTATCGTACGTATTGCTCGCCTGTAAATCGAATGCATTCATATATTCGATAGCGTTACAAAAATAAACATTTGCAGCCAGTTATGAACAATTGCCAACGGAATCCTTCCTATGCCGATACTACTTACGAATTGTTGCGATAGTAAGAGTCACAATAACATTGGGTTTATGTAACATTAAATGCATAAACTACACTCAATTATTATTATTATTGTAGAACGGCATAACATCAGAAGCAACGACATATGGAGAAAAGTTTAACGATCCGATAATACTCTCTAGACATGTATACATATCACCTATTCAAATATCGGTTATAGTAACCACAAGTTTTCCAAAATTTAATTCTATTAATATAAAAGATGCCCCGAATCGTTTTATCATTCTTCGGTGTAGAGTAGATTTAATTCAATACATCAATTATAATTTCGCAAATGCCAATTTTGAATTATAACAAATAATATAAGCGCGTTTAGAGACATATCACTTCATCTGCCAGCCTATAAGCCAATGACCAAGACATTGACTTAATATGAAATAGAGAAAAGTTATAAAGTTTGTGTGTGTTTCGTAAAATAATAACTTTTAAAAGATTTCGTTGTGATGTTGATAACGGGGGGCGTACTACGCATCAATACTTGACAAGCTGACGGCAGAAATTGCGAAGAAACGGCGACATTTGAAAAAAGAGGATGCTTTATTTCACCAAGACAACTTCAGTGGTCGTCATGGTAAAAATTCACGAATCTGGCTCCCAGCAACATTTTTCTGTTAAGCTCAAAGTTTCGATCGGATGACAGATTTTCATCGGATAAGGAGGTCATCACATTCGTAAACGCATATTTCGCCGAACAAGATGCCAACTACTATTTGGATTTTTGACTCACTGAAAGACATTTTCACATACTTTTCCCTCAAATGTTTAAAAAGAAGTATGTGAGATCTGCTGGGTGCAATACGTGACAAGTGTGACATATTTTTGCGTTCAATTCGGCACGTGTTGGAATACTTCTATCTCACCAAAATTTGGTGTAGGCATATTTTAGAGAGGGATAGCACTGTTGGACGTGACTTACAAGGTGTTCGCGAGGGTGGTAAGAAATAGACTGGAACAGTACCAAAACAGAATAGTAGAAGAATATCAAAGTGGATTCAGAAAAGGACGATCAACGGAAAACCAGAGATTTGTGATGAAGCAACTAATAAATAGCGCGTTCGAGCAAAGTTTGGGCTGCATCTGCTATTAGTGGCATAAGCAAACTTTTGGCCCCATCATCAGAAGTAAACTGCACCAAGCGATGTACGAACTAGGAATTCCACTAAAGCTGGTAAATCTGATAAAAACAACTCTTCTAAAAACAAGTAGTGAAGTGGCTATAGAAGGATTCACATCCAAAAGATTTCAGGTGGGAAGGGGTTTAAGACAGGGGGATCTCCTATCTCCGGTCCTATTCAACTTGGTTCTCGAGAGGGTTCTAAGAGAAAGTGAGATACAAAGAAATGGTATAATTATTAACAACAAGCAGCAGTGCATAGCCTATGCTGATGACATAGTGCTGGTAACAAGAACACGAAAAGAATTAGAAAAGATGTTTAAAAAATTAGAAAAAGCAGCCAGTGAATACGGGTTAATCATAAACCAAAAGAAGACTAAGTATATGGAGATGGGGAGCGGCGTAGGGGGAACTGAAAAGATGATAATTTTTTTTGTAGAAGGAGGTAAAGAGAACTAGTATAGAAAATGTAACAGAGTGCGAGTATCTGGGAGTAACAATAACAAATACCAGTCAGGAGGAAAAAGAAATAAATAAAAAGCTAGCAAAGAGCAGTAGTGTGGTAGGAGCTTTCAGAGCAGTGTTGAAATCAAAGGTCATAACTAAAAAAGTAAAGTTTAGAATATACGAGACAATAGTTAGGCCAGCAGCACTATATGGGTGTGAGGTGTGGATCCTTAATAAAAAAATAGAAACAAAAATGGAAATATGGGAAAGGAGAATTTTGAGGAAGTTATTAGGAGGAGTGAAAGTCGCTGGAGCAGGGTGGAGAAGACGAACAAATCAAGAAGTAATGAACTTGTATGGAAAACCAAAGATATCGCAAATGATCAAAGCCCAGAGATTAAGATACTTAGGACATGTGTTACGAATGCCAGAGAAGAGGAATGCAAGTCGAGTTCTAAGAGCTGGAGAAGGTGGAATAAAAAGAGTGGGAAGACCGAGAAGAAAATATATACATTAGAGTCATTCTAACAAAATGAATGTTCAAAAATATCGATGTCGAAAAATAAAGGACACCTTATTAAAGCAATTTTGCCAGCTTCAATCTGCGCTTGGTAGTTTGCCACATTTACATGCTATGCACTTTTTGAATATCAATCTGAAGTAAATCACCTTACCTTACATCATCATAAAACAAAAGGAAGCCTCTTGATGAAAGTCATACGATAAGAAAAATAGTTTTACTATTGATAGTAGAATTATTAAAAATTTGTGAATTTCAAAATCGTCAGAAATTATTTCACAATATGAAAAAAAAACAATAGGCATTATTATTCGAGTGCTCGAAATGTTTTCAAAATCCTTAAATTAAATCGTTATAGAATATACATATGTTCAAATAAGTTTAATGCTTTCCTTTTTGAAATGTTTATCAAATTCTACATACTTTAGTTGTACAAATAACAGCAATGGATGAACATCATTTACAAATGAAGTTTCTCATATTATAGTGAGGAAAAAACCTGGAAAATATTACGTGGACTTGAGAACTTTTAAAAGGCTCATTACATTAATTAAATTATACAGCAATAATATATTGAACAACTCGTGTCAGTTTTTGTACAATATACATACATATTACGGTTGCAACATAATAATCATTGAATACACATGAAAAAAGTGCCAGTGCCTAGTGCATAGGTTCATGGTATCGGTGAAATTGTAAGCAGAGAAAATAGCACTAACACACGGACATATTTCTGCCTTCCCGGCGTCGTCAGTTGTTTTTGGAAATTAGTGATGACGCCGGATTGACAGAAACATGTCCGTGTGATAGTGCTATTTTCTCTGCTTACATTGTTTTTGCAGTGATTCCACCAATTGAGATTAACTTTCGGATATTCCTTGAATATTTACATATAGGAATCATTGTAATTCAGTCGTTAATGACAATATATATGCATGTCTAAATAATCGCTTGCGAAAACCTCACCTGAAACGTCAGCATTTACCACGAAAATAAGTACACGTTCCCATATTCTATTCAAAACCAAAACAAAAAGCTAAATATGAAACGAACTAGTATACACAAAATAATTATAGGAGGCGAAAGACTCATGTGAATGAACAAAATCAAACAAACGTACAAAATACTCAATTAATGGAAGCTTTGTGCGGACCATGTATTTATTAATTTAACTTTATACAAAAGCTTTTGTCAAATATTGGACTGGTTATAATGAAGTGTATATCTGCCTACATGTGTGCATGTGTACACATATTAATGCACGTGTATCGATGCCGTATGTCTCTCTTTCGTGCTCTGATTGTGAGTTTACATTTGCGTACGTATGTATACAATAACAACTAATTTCCATGATTTCCATTGATGTGTTCCCTGCCACAATGTAATACATTGATAGCCATTAGTACGGCTAATTACTATATGCGTGTGTCTATCTGTTTTAGGGACGAACTGGTTCCGCTACAACCAATCTCTTGTCATTCTATCAGCGATAGAAAATATGCATTTATATGATTTTGTAATTGCGTGTATGACCATAGATATTTTGGTTGACTGCCATTACCGGTTAATGCGAAAATTGTTATCAAAGCATCAAACATATTCACGAATGGCTAAAAAAACATTATACTGTCCAAATCAGTCGTCTATTTTTAATATATCGCCAATAAAATATTTCTACCCATAATTTTATAAAAGATAAAAATTCTTTAAAGGAATGCAAATATTTTCCAATTGTGATAAAAGCATAATCTTGTCCACATTAAAAAAACAGGTTTTATTAGATGTCTAAACATTGTTTTACACGCATTAATATCATAATGAATTTCAATATGTTCTTTTACAAAAGATTTATAACAGGCAAGTTTTTCAATGTACAAAGATATACATAAACCAGCACCACATACATATTATGCAAATCCTTATGGGCATATTATTATAATTTGTTGGTGCTTTATTACGCTCATATACGAATGCCGTGTTCCTATCGGACATCTTTTAAATACCATTTTACTTCTAGTCTTCTAACAAATGATGTAAAGATAGTGAACTCGCTATTTTCTAGTAATTTGAGGACACCAAAACCAAGAGATAATTTCACTTCATTTAACTTCAATAAAGCAACTTCCGTTATTATCTTGCGTATTGCAACAGTTATAGTACATCCTTATATCTATATCCTTTTACACCCTTACATCTTTTTCTCAAGATAAAATTGTGTGATATATTGTAACGGAATTTTTAAGATCTATAAATGTTTGCAAATGTTGACTTTTGCGTGTAAAAATTTGAAAAAGAAACTAGTGATAGAATAGTATTACACACGCAGAGAAACCTTTACTTGCACCAAAGCTGTCCGCCTTAATTCAAGGCAATTACTGTTTCAATTATCCGCAATTCAATAACTGCTTTAAATCGAAAGAAATATTTTCTTAGCGTTCCTTTCTCTGCTTAAGATAGGTACATGTATACTTGTAATGAAATAATTTTGTATTTCTTTGTTTAAGACATTTGTTAACTTGATTCAAGAAAATCTTGCAGAAAATTTGAAGAAAGCGATTCTTACTATAAGTAATATACTACTATCATAAATCAATAGTTTCATTTTCTTAAAATAAAACATTTTTTACTTAGAATTTTATATATTATTTATATATTTATTAATTGCGCTTATCTTGTTTAAAACAGTACGACATATCCATACATAATGCAGTAAATTATTCACATTGCTTGTGATTTTGAAAAGGTTAAACTAGAGGTTATCTACAGAATAATGTTTAAACAAAAGTGAACTTCATGTAGAAGTACACATGAAAAAAGTACCTAGAAACAATAACCAAGGTAATGCTAATATAAATAGCTCTTGGTATTTATGGAATCACTACAGGCAAAAACAATATGAGAAGAGAAAAGCATTAAAGCTTCTTGCTTTAATGCTTTCAAAAACAGCAACTGAGATATTTCCTGGCGCCACCTAGTTCCAGTAGTTATAGTCATGCCGTCCTAACGACGGAACCAGAATACAGATACCATACTTACCCAGACAATGATATAACCTTTAACGTACAACGTTTCATAAACACTTTCAAAAGATGAAATGTTAATGTCTTTTTTTCTTTTTGTTACTATTTACCACGTACAAGAAGAGTAAGAAAGGGATAGGTAAACTTAAATATTAACTCGTTAATTACTAAACTACATAAAAATAATTAGATTATTAAAGAAATAATTTAATTATACTGTAACCTATAAAAAAAACGTTTTCATTAGTTCATTCACTTGCTCCTAATTTTAATTATTAACTTTAGTTTTTTTTCCCATTATCGTAATTTTTCTTTTATTGGATATTCTTGTACCTGGCGTGATGATGTGTTTTTTGAACACGAAACCGATCACCTAATTTCTCAGTAGAACTTTGTGAAATCTGGACCATTTTTCCACTTCTACCTTTAATATTAATATTTTCTTAACTTAAAACTAAATGATTTACTTGGAAGAAACACTTTTCTGTCTTGGATTTTCTTGATTTTCTATCCCTAAGAGAATATTTAATCCAAATAGAATTTCACGAAAATTATTTTCTTATATTATACATTTTTATAGTCCTAAAATAAAAATATTTTCTTGAATAAAGACTGTTTTTTTGCAAGAAAATCTGTTTTCTTGATGCAGGAAACCATTTCTCCGCGTGCTCCCAAGAACATATTTCTAAAAGTGAATTTGAAATGCGTTACCTACACTAACTGCAACAGTTCGTTATAATATTAGGTGCACAACAAAGTTATTCTTACCCCTTGAAACGTAAAAGCCATCACGTATCCACCATACACGGACGCGCGTTTCGATGTTTACATCTCGTCAGCATGTCTTTATGGAAGGTAATGACATTTCAATATTTTGAGTAGTTTCCTTGAATTTAAATTAAGTAGTGTACAATTGGAGTTACCTCCATCATTTGTTGAATTTTGATAATCTATCATTTCAGCAACGGATCTAGTGATACTTTTGTAATATCTCCGCAAAGATAACTACCATACTGAAATATTCAATCACTTGAATCTATAACAAGTGACGGAAATGGTTTAAATACTAATGTTGAAATTAATAATAATTTCTGTAAATATTAAAAAAGTGGAAAGAAGTTTATTTCCAAAAGTATATTTGACATTATCGCCACCGAGACGAAATGCACGTAATGGCTTCTTACAATTAAAACCCTTCAATATCTTTTAAGGGTACCAAATACAGTAATGTCCGGATATAACGAACCGCAAGGGACCGAGAAATTCAGTTCGTTATATGCGAAGTTCGCAATAAACAAAACGGATGAAATACATTTGACAAATTAAAAAATTAGTGATAACTACAATATCCAAACGATATTTATTTAAACAAGAGTACAAATTTTGAGAAACACTGCATACATATGTTTTAATATTACATGTATTAGTTACTGATTAAAGAAGTCTGTAATGTATGACTCTTTCAAATTCGCGCCAGCGCAAATTTGTACAATATTATCCTCAATGTTGGTGAATATATCCAAAGCATCTTTAGGGGTAGTATGGGACTGTAAAAAGTAGCGCACATTGCAGCGCTTCTTGATTTAATAGGGATTGGCATATCTTCGCATGTGTTACTTTCATCACTTCTGGAATCATCTACAGATTCTCTAAGTACGCTGTTGATTATGTTATCGTCAGTTAAGAATTCGGCGATTGTAACTTGATCATCTACATGAACGAATTCGTTAAAGTTGATATTCTTTTTACGGCTTTATTATCAACGACAGATAAATCAATAGTTGTTAAAGATGACTTTTGCTTCTTCTACCATTGTGAAACTGATAGTTCGTCATCATAGTCAAACTCATCAAAAGAAATACAGAAACCAGCATGTTTGAAACAATTACTGATAGTTTTCTGCATAACTTTTTGCCATGTTTTATGACTAAAATTTATTGCTTCCAGTAAATTTATAGACCTAGATTTACCTTCGTCAGTTGAGTTAATTAAGTTTATAAGCAAAAAATTTCGATAGTAGCTTTTAAATGTGTGTATTATTTCCTGGTCCATAGGCTGAAGCTTGGAGCTAGTGTTTAGTGGCATAAACACTAATTTAATATTACGCAAACCTTTCACTGGAGGATGTGCAGGGCAGTTGTCAACCAATAGAATAATTTTTCTATTCATCAGTAATAACTCTTCTTCCCACAGTCTCTCACAGTTCTTCTATAAACAAATCGCCAGTCATCCATGCTTTTTTATTTGATTTATAATTCACAGGAATTTGTTTAATGTGTTTGAAACATCGTGGATTTTATGACTTGCCTATCAAGAGCAATTTTCTTTTTTCACTTCCCGTTAAATTAGCGCACAGAAATAAAGTTAATCTATCTTTTTAAGGCTTCTTATCGGTGTTGCCCCGGCTTTCCGAATATTGTGTATTGATGTAAAAATTGGTTCGTATTATACGGAAGTTCGTCATAAGCGGGTTCGCAATAAAAAGTATTTCTTAATATTACTTTTATGGCATACATAACGGGGCCCTCGGTTTTGGTACGCAACAACCGGTGGCTCGTTTTAAGTGAGTTCGTTTTAGCCGATCACTACTATACCTAAATTAATATTAATTGACCATCAAATGTTTCGAAGACATTTTAGTATGTGGAAAGGTAGATCTTTTTACTTAAAAATTGAGACAAACAAGAAAATTACTTTTGTCGCATACTGTGTTTTCCCAGCAAACGTCAGTACATCTCTAAATGATAAACGAATAAATTGTTAGATGTTTAAAAGAAACAAAGACGATACAAAGTATGTTATGCACCACAGATAAGAAGGTCACTCGTGTAAAAAGATTCCGAAAACAGCTTTAACTCCAAAATAAAGCGGAAATAATAATCCTTCAACAAAGCGATTCAGTTACAAAGTTCATTGTTGGTAGAACAATTTTAGCTTATTATTAAATAAATTGATGCAATAGAGGTCAGTTCGATTAAAAAATACTATAATTTGATCAATTATGCAGGTTTCATAATAATAGCTTTATTTACGTATGTTCGGCGGTTCTTATCACACACGCTAAAATCAAACAGTTGCAAATATAGATTAATTTAGTATGTATTTTCATTATCATAACAAACTTATTAAGTTATATATCAAAAAACAGTATTATTCCGAAGTAAATTTTATTAAAACTTGTGCGCTTTTGACTTTTATCGTAATTCTGATATGTAAATGATGCTATAAACGTTATAAATAAAATAATTGAATAATAAATGGCATGCTTCTAAATAAACTCGTATATATATTTATTGCAACAGTTGTCTATAAAAAAAAAATAAAATAAAAGTGCAATCGTGCACCAAAGCATTATTAACAACTGCAATTAATATGCAATTTTGTTATCACATTAATTGCTAGTAATATCATGCATGTATATAATGTGAGTGAAAAACAATTAAAATTGATTAGCATAATTACAGAAGTAAACATATTTGATGAAACGAGTAATAATTATCGGCAACAATGACAGACTGCGTACATATTTACACTTACATACTCACATGCTCGAATATTGGAGAAAAGTCACATTCTACGTGTGGAAATGCACTCGCTTAAGTCATAAATACAGAAAGCTGGAACTAAATAATGATGCTGGGGCATTGACTGGTGAACATAGGCAAGAAACTGAAACCTGTTTGAAAACCAATCATGCCACATCGTTATCTACTAAATTAATAAATTACTCTTACAATGTATATGTTTACAGGTGCAATCGCTTTTTAAAATGGCAAGAAAAATAATCATTTCTCTATGTTTAATGTGCCTAATTTATGAAAAGATTAAGCAATAAAAAATCCTTACTGATTATACAAAGATAAGTTACGCAATTTATTATCTTCTGTCGTTTGTTAATAGAATGTGATCCCCAAGAATGTGTCAATGATTTTAACAAAGTATTCACCTTTTATAATTGCACCACTGCTTAATAACGATTATAAAAAGTATCGAAGCACGCATGTGCATTCTGAAATATCAAGTATGTAGAAAATTATATGCAATAGAAAATTAAGTTAGAATAAATATTGTAATAGTATGGCTATAAATTAGAAAATAACGATATAAAAGAATGCTGTAATGTAGTTTTCAAGTAGTTTACTATGATATTTGGTATCGGTTACTCTTGATTGTCATTACATGATTGATTAAAAATGTATTTTACGTCTACAATTATTGCCATAAAGAAGATATTCATAGGCATTTTTTTTAAGAGATGAAATTGTAAGTCGAGACAAAAATCATCCAGTAGTCGCTTCATCAAACGGACAGTTCGTAATTGACTCCTAACGCTTTTTTCGAAGTATATGGGAGAATGAGAAACATAGCTTTCCATTCCGCACATGCACAATCCGTTAGTGTAGTTAGAATTAATTATTTATTTATTTTTTGTATAATAATTCAGTTAAGTTAAAGTACAAAAACTTTCATATCTAAGAATATATTAGTGTAGGCTTGGAATGATACTCGGACAATCTTTCCACAATATAACTTTGTTTTGTCAAATATTCATCGTAGTAGTAGTAGTCATCGTATCATGTATTATACAAGTATTTACGATGTTGTTGTTAACAAAATAACATAAGCTCTTTCCTATGCTTGCTATATTCCTATGACAATTGTTCCTAAAGATTTTAACCTGATACAAATCTAAATAAAGCTCTTGGACGAACATACATATAAATAAAACGAATGTTGAATTAAAAATATCCCAAATATATTAATTCTAAATATAAACGAACGATGTTTTGTTTTCTGTCAAATTCACTCAGCAGCACCAATAAATATCCTTAACGAAAGTTACGCTTTTTCCCTCGGCAACGGATTCCGCCGAAAGACTTTACCACGTCATCGGTGTGTGTTTTAAAAACTGCAACTTGTCAATTGACACTCTTCTGCCCTAAAAAATTTTTAACACTTTCACCCTTTGGCGCAGACACAACATCCTCTGTTCAGTCTAAGTGACGTTTTCTCATCTCCGTCAACGCTCTCTTTACCAACCACAACGGAAGAAAATGGTTATTATGAATGACTGTGAGAGAAGTCGAAGAGAGTTGCACGTTTATTATTTATAGTTGGATAGGAATACGTAGGAACCGGATGCTGTTTAATCTGTTTAAGGTAGTACGAGGCACGTTACACCGAAGGGGTTGCTTCTAATTTTCTGTCTAACCCTTAAATGGTTTCTGTTTTTTCCGTCTCTGGTTTTATTTATTACTAACGGATATCTGAAACGTGAAATGTGTTCCAAGTTGGAAGGGTTTTTAAGTATAAATTGTAACTGGAGAAATTTGAACTTACTTTATACGTAGAATAGAGCGGTGACTGTAAGCTTTTGTTAACGTTAACTTTTATATTAGATCAATATTTACCGTTTGGTGTTACGGATAACTATACCTAATTTATTACGTTAATATAGATAACCATATTCCTAATTAACAAAGTGTGGTTTAAGGCTCTTTAACACGCCATTTGTGAATAGGAATACTAGAAAATACCGGTCCTAAGATAGTCCCTTGTTGTACACCGTAATTTACTATTAATTTAATACTGTAACTGTATATTCCCGGCTTCTAACCAGCTACCACCATACATCCCGAAAATAACTGAAACGAAAGCATCCAAAATGTTAATATATCTATTATATCCGTAAAACAAAACATTTGTTTCAAATCTAAACTGGAAATGTAACAGCTATACCTCGCTATATGCTCAACTAATCTATTTATCAATAATACCTAAAATATGTACCCTGGGTGAACTTGAAATTAGAGAAATTGGTCAATAGTTAATCATTTCGATTCGTATTCATTTTTAATTATTGAATTCGCGAATGAGATTTTAAAAATAAAAGGAAAAATACTGTGGAATTCTCGAAATTTTTTCTACTCTGAAGATGGTATTTCCAAAACATCGTTTTTGAAGGCTTCAACAGCTTCTTGAGATGGTAAAAGTCGTTGCCCACGAATTTTTTGCTTGACATTTGGGAACAAAAAGAAGTCGTTAAGCGATAAATCAGGTGAATAGGGGCAACGAGACATTAATTCGATGTTTTCCTCCTCCAAATAATCAACTGTTTGACGTACTGTGTGAGCCAGCCATTATTGAATTCGCCAATGAGATTTTAAAAATAAAAGGAAAAATACTGTAGAATACGAGGATACCTTTTAAGTTTTTACAAAAATAATGAAAGAAAAAAATTTTTGGTGCAAATCGTTTTATTCCCCATTAAGATTTATACACTTTTGCATGCGTTCGAACCAATTCTCGACATTTTTTCTACTCTGAAGATGGTATTTCCAAAACATCGCTTTTGAAGGCTTCAACAGCTTCTTGAGATGGTAAAAGTCGTTGCCCACGAATTTTTTGCTTGATATTTGGGAACAAAAAGAAGTCGTTAAGCAATAAATCAGGTGAATACGGGCAACGAGACCTTAATTCGATGTTTTCCTCCTCCAAATAATCAACTGTTTGACGTGCTGTGTGAGCCAGCCATTATTGAATTCGCTAATGAGATTTTAAAAATAAAAGGAAAAATACTGTAGAATACGAGGATACCTTTTAAGTTTTTACAAAAACAATGAAAGAAAAAAATTTTTGCTGCAAATCGTTTTATTCCCCATTAAGATTTATACACTTTTGCATGCGTTCGAACCAATTCTCATTAACTATTCTTCAATCTTCCAAAGCAATGCTTGCAATATTTTCAATGCAATAAAAGAAACAAGCAAACATTTTCTTGGAATTCCATAGATTCGGTTCATCTAGGAACTCCCAAACCGTTGATTATTGCTTAGTTTCCGGCTCGTACAAATATATCCAAGTTTCGTCACCTGTTACGATGTTGTTTACGGATTTTGATGTTCCTCTGTGGAATTTTTTGAGCATTTCCTCACACCAATTGACACGAGCCTTTCTTATGCTTGGGTAAAATTATGAGAAATGCATCGGGACCAGATCTTTTTCACGTATAAATGTGAAGACGCTACCCTCGTAATCTTCTGGGTGTTACCATCTCGTTGAATTTACTTTTCGCAGAACGTTTCTAAAGACAAGTTATCTCGTGGTCTTCGACATATACATTATTTCCGTTCTGCCCTGTTGATCCATATACGATCTCTCATGGTATAGAAGAATTGAGATCCAGTTGTTGTTATATCCCTCTTTGCGGTTGAAATTGTTCGGATTGTTAGTAACTTTCAAAGATTCGCGGATCATTCTCATTTTGACAGAGGTATTCGGCCGCTCATGATTTGTGTGTATGTCCAAGCCGCGCGTTCCGTCGATGTTCCTTTACTCTGTATTCAATGCTTCGTCCCTTTTTGGCCTCTCCTAACATTTGCATTCCAGTTTGTATGCGCCCTTCGCGTGGTGGTCAGGAAATAGGTCCTTGTTTGGTGGGATCAGTTGGTCTACTTTCTTCATTGTGTTGTTGCGTCCGGTGATGTTCTTCTTCCCTATCTTCAGTTCGTCGGTAACTCCAGCAATGTACATCAGATGAGCGTGGTCAATGGTCAATGCATTGGTTTTTGAGCACCTGGATTTGATCCTTATCTCAGTCACCACTATTTTTTCTTTCTTCTCTTTTTAAGTTACTTTGAGACAACAACAATGGTGGGCGTAGGTTGTTTTTAAATAATAAATTAATGATTTAAAATCATTAGTGGCCTTTTATAAGGCCAGACAATATTTCCGACGTAGTTTAGAGCACGGGCTAATCAGGAGGTTCCTTTGTCGGATAGCGGGAATAAGGGTCTTGGAGGCTGCCTCTTCGATGTAATCCATGATATAGAGAAACTCCAGGTCGTTGTGGAGCGTCGCGTTCCTCACGTACCAGGGAGTGTCCACAGCTGTTCGAAGTACTCGGTTCTGGATAACTTGAAGTTTGGTAATGTGGCGTTTAGCAGCGGTTACCCAGACTGCTGCCGCGTAAGTTAAAGTGGGACGGATCATAGAAAGGTAGAGGTGGATTTTACTATTAGGGGAGAACCTGCATCTACGATTTATAATCGGATTTAAAGCCTCCATAGCTTATCGGACTTTATTAACGACTTGATCGATATGTTTCTCCCAAATTAGCTTACTATCCAGGATGACCCTGAAGCACTTCACTTGCCTGCTCTATGGTATCGCTTCGCCCAGAACGAAAAGATCTGTCGGACCACCATTTCTTTTCTTACTGCGGCCGGATCTTATTGTTGTGCATTCTGATATGAACTTATATTATAACCTTAAATACTAGTTTTCCACACTTCACAGCACGTATAAAGGGATGATTCACATTTGCATAAAATTTAAGGCTTTACCCACTACAAAAATTAAGTAACTCTAACTTCAAAGCTTTGCGTATTTTTCAAGAAAAGTTCCATCGTTAATATTTGAAATTATGGTCCTTTTCTAGATATCTATAACAATTTTTATCTACGACTACTTTCCCTTTGGAAACACATTTTTTGTAGTAATGTGCTTCAATCAAGTAAAATAAGCACCTTGTGAGTGATAAAACCACATAATCGATTACAACATATGCACAATATTTTAAAGGAAATACTCGAACGGTATCGAAATGAGAAAAATATGTTCCTTGGAATAAATATAATCAGAATTGGTCCGAAATTCCAAAATTAACAAATGGCCGAATACAAATAATTTTCAAGTTTAATTAGCTGATGTAAGATACATAATAAAGTCAACTAACACGAAGCAACCCCTTTGTATACGTTTAAAAATATTGGATTCTGTTCTTCCTCCACATGATTACCTTTTTGTTTCTATAATGGAAACAATCCTGAAATGTGAACACCGAGAAGTAATTTATCGGCTCTCCTAGAAGAGAATGCCGAAAATACAATAGATATAAATGTCATCGTTGTGAGTTTCTAAATCGTGCCTACTGTTATTTCTGTCCATACAAAGTTGTTCAAAAGAGGAACATTTGTTTGTTTTGCTACAGAAATACATAGATCCCCGATGTTCTACTATTAACTAGAAGAGACGCAACAGACGGCAGTATATGCATACATTTCCTTCTCTCATGGCGTAAGAATGTCCGTAATGAAACCTATATTACAACATTTTTCCCGTTGTTTAATATCTTTTAAGCACGTAATTATTGAAATAAAGAGAACTGTAAAACTGTAAACAAAGGTACCGTTCTGATAATCAGAAAAGCAACTAAATTACGCTTTTTATTCCATATCTATCCTCATATATTATCAATTTTAAGTCGTATACTTATCGTTTGTAGTTAATAAAAATCGGTTGTATTTATACGTTCCAGAAACTAAATATTTCGTCGATTCCTATGAATATATCTCGGGATGAATTTATACAAAATATCAAAGACAACAGTTGTTATACAGATACATTACATTAAAATGAATTTTATACGAGGTATATATTTATAAATCGCTTTTAGTAAACTTGAAGGGAGCTAATAATTCCGACGGAGGGGAATATGGTGTGCGATATTCTTATATGCAGGAGGACAGTGTCTAAATTTACATACTGCTGGAGTTGAATGAATACCACAGCTGTGTCCGTCTACGGAATACCTGCTGTTTACTTACTGCTATGCTCGTGCGCTCTCAACTTCATGTCTTTTCAATGACATTCCGACATAATCAACTTCATGCTTTACACCACTGATTTAACAGATTTGGTTGCTTTTTACGCCTTTCTTATAAAATACAATGTATGCTTGTGTGAATATCTACATATACCGCTATCGCCATACAATTTTGCTTATTTCCATTGTAATTATTAACTGAAGCATGAAATATACTTGTCTCTTGACATTTAACAAACTGATGTACTTATAATAAATTATTAATTTTCTGCGTATTCTTAACACAACGTCTATTATGAGTCATCTCCTAGATGACCGTGGAATATATTTCTTAGAACCATTCCACTATAGACTTTGTAATTGTTCCAAAGCGGTTTATCAAGCTAATTGCTGGTTCCTATAAAGTTATGTAAGTGCAAATTATAAAATGACTACATTGCAGCTTATAACAGGTAATTCATTTTTAGTGGATCTTAAGTCAGTTTCTTTTTCCATATCATTTATTGAAACACTTTACTATCACCCTTGCCACAACACTCCACTAATACTGGACGCTGTAGCTAAGCCATCATCTTCAACAGTAAAACAAAACTTGTTAAGCTAAAACTATGATATTTATAAGTTTTGCTTCAAGTTATATTAGACTCACGGTCACGCTTGATTTAATAAATAATAAACCGTGATTGATGTTTTTGCTTGCACGATATATACACTTGATCACATTCTTTACATGACATTTTATGAAACAATCCCATTGCTGAACATGACACTATCGATGAGCAGTGGATGGCTATTAAAAACAACATCCTAAGTGCTGCAAAAGAAGTCGTGGGCGAAAGGAAGATCAATGTAAATAAAAAGAATCGAATCCCATGGTTCACACTAGAAATAAAAGAAATTGCAGAAAGAAAAAAGAAAGCATACATACAATTCATTCATAATCAAACACCAGAGAATAGAAATAATTACACACAGCAACAGAACTTGGCAGACAGCAGGATAAGGTAAATCAAAGAAAGCTACTGGGAGGGTTTCGTAAAAGGGATGGGAAGGGATTTATATGGAAGCCAGAAGAGAATATGGAGAATGCTCAGAAGACATAAGTAGGATGTAAAAGACACTGTACAAACCAGTAAAATAACACCAGCAGAATGGAAAACATATTTCGAAGGATTGTACAATGAAGAACAAGAAAGTGAAATACAAATACCTGAACAAGATGACGACCGACAAGCTAAAGAGAGAGACATAGAGCTGAACCCAGGAAGTGTCATAACTGTAGTGAAGAACTTGAAGAATAGGAAAAGTCCCGGACCAAACAACGTCACAAATGAAATGCTACATCAAGAGCTGACCCGGCTGTTTGCCAATATTCCAAGAAAAGCAGAGATACCAACAAAATGGAAGAACAGCACGACTATACCGATATTCAAAAAGGGCCTAAAAACATCACCAGACTATTATCGGGGAATCACCCATTTAAATAGCACATTGAAGACATTTTCAAAAAATGATACTTGAATAAATAAGCGAAATAAATCCAATCCTGATTAAGGCCGTTCGGGTAGTAAATAAACACTGCACAACAAACTTCAAAGTAGGACAACTGATAAGGGAAAAAAGTGAGAGTTTAATTTCATCATGGACAGAACTAACGTCCTGTCGAGTGACGTTCGGTACAAAATGGGTAATACCTATTTTCACATAGTGTGCTATGCCGACGACGCTGTTCTGATATCGGACAACCTCCAGCGACTGTTATATAATTTTCACAAACAAGCAAACAAGTTTAACATGAGAATAAACACCAAAAAAACCAAAAGTATGGTGATGGCGAAGGAGCCTATAAGATGTAAGCTGGAAATGAATGAAGACTTAGCACAAGTCAACAAGTTCATATACCTAGAATCAGAATTAACCAGTACTGGAGACCTAAGAGGAGAAGTTAAGAGACAAACGATGAAATCCAGGTCTGGAAAAATAAATATCTTGCGATTGAGAGCAAAGTACGAATTTATAAAACTGCAGTAAAACCAATACTAACTTATGCAGCAGAGACGAGAGCAGACAGTCGAGGACAACCCAAATGATGGGAGCAACAGAGATGAAAGTAATACGAGACATACATGTAAAAACACTATTAGACCGAGTAAGAAATGAGGAACTCCATCAGATGAATAACGTACAAAACGTAACAAAGTGGGTCAGACGAAGAAGAAAGGAATGGAACAAACATGAGGATAGGGAAGATGACAATAGCATTCTAAAAAGAACGAAACTTTGGAACCCCGCGAACAGAAGAAGAAGAAGACATCCTCATCAGAATAGGATTAAACAGGCCTAAGACTACTTATATAGAAATATATAAGAAAGAAAGAAGAAGAAGAGGAGAAGTATTTCATATCTTCGTTCTGTGTTCTCGTTATTGTGTTTACTTGTTTTGTTAATTATTGCCTAAACACTGCTTTATCACCCTTACCACAACACTTTGCTAACACTGGACGCACGTTTTGTTAGTTAAACTATCATCTTCATCAGTGAAACTGAAATAACAATCGACAAGGGTTTTCATTCATTCATCATCCCCTTATGCATCTATTTCTCTGCACAATATTGCAGATAGGAGTTGGTCGAGGTATGTTTTTCAGTTTAGGTGTTCCACAGGTTTAGTATGTCTATGATCCATCGTTGTCGTCTACTCTCTGTCCTGTATGCATCTTTAATTGTTTTGATCTTCACTTTTGCCGATGGTGGATGGTTCTGCGGCTCAACCTTCTCCTTCACCAGTGAATTGCTGGACTCTCGGCCTCCCACGTTCCTTAACACACGTTCTTCAAATGGTGCCCGATATCGGCATTTGTACATCCTGTATCAGAATCTCGTTTTGTAGCGATTCAAACACCTGAATTTGGTTCTTTGCCACTATGCACCAAGCCACGCATCCGTAGATCATCAGTGGTCGCAGAGTGGAGTTGTAAAATCGGATCTTAGTCTACATATTGAGCACGCTACCCCCACCAAGAATGGGATCTAGGGCATTTCTTGCGATGGCCAGCTTCCTTTTAATATCATTGACATAGCTCGCCCACGTCAACCTTTTGTCCAACACGAGATTGAGATACTTCATCTGCTTCTCCCATTGCAGACGATTGCTATCCACGGAAACACTTGTAGAGGCATCCTTTGTTTTATTCGTAAATCTCACCACTACACACTTGTTGGGATTTATTGAAAGTCTCCAATCCAGTTGATGAATTGTGGCTTGGAACTTGCCTCTGGGGAGACTTTGTTTAGGTAGGTTCGATCCAATCCAAAACTAACCTATTTATACACTTTTAATGTTACGGTAGACTGACCCTTGTCATATCTGGATACAACTGAGAGCAAAGGCTAAAATTTAGGGGAACCTAGGGGAATTTCTTAATTAACTTTCCAAGCAGATCTAAGGCATTTTGAAGCATATGTAAAACAACAGTAGATTTGTTAAGCCTCCTGAATTAAGATGAACCATATCTAAAACACATTGCATAGGATATGATCCCCGCGCAATACAATTTTAATCAGCCTCGTAAGGTGACCATTGAGTGGAAATTCGATAAGCTTCAATGCAAAAGAGGTATGTTGGTATACACGGACGGCTCGAGAATAGAAGAAGTCGGAGCAGGCATAGGTATCAGTGGTCCTAAGTACTAAAAATTCGTGGGACTCCACACCAACGTATTTCAAGAGGAGATTTCTACTTTAAACTTGTGCGCTATAAAGAACCTCGAGAAATTGATACGAGGCACAACTATAAATACATTCAGCGATAGTCGGGCAGTTCTAAAAACTATTAAAGTCTCTACGTATGAATCTAGTCTGGATGTGTACACAATCTAAGGCAACTGGCAGGCAATAACCACGTTACTTTGCGGTGGGTCCCAAACCACCAAGGGATCGAAGGATAAGTTGGTCAAAGAAGCAGCGAACATGCCTTTGATTTACCCTAACCCCTTTTGTGATCTTCAAAAAGGCCGCATAAAACAAGCAATCCAGACATGGGAGAATAATTAAAAGGCCTCGCACTGGGAAGGTATTCCAGGACAAATACAGGCGAAAGCATTCATATCAGGCTCGCCAAACACAGCAAAAATAATGTTATCGTTCAGCAAAGAGGATTTTTGACAGGTCATCTAGCCCTAGAATATGTCGTCTATGTCAAGAAGATCTGGAGACGGCAGAAGAGATTCTATGTAAATGTGTTGCTATCAATCGTACACGACACCAACATTTTAGTAGGTCTTTTCTCACACCTACTAAACCGAAGGAAAAAGATCCTAGAGTGGTACGAAGATTCATTAGAAAGCTCCAACTATTCTAACATACATAAGAGCATTTTGTCACAATAGATCTATTAAGGTCGCAGTGACTAAAGGCATCTACACCATGGCCCGACTGTAATAATAATAATAATAATAAAATATGCCAGATGCTCTTTGTGCCTAACTCTGATTGATTCTTTTGTCTGCCCAATATACACTTGATCACAATCTTTCCATGAAATTCTAGAAATTCCTAATTAATCCACTTGATGTACTTGATCTTTAGAGACGTCATCAAATCACCTTAGAAACATTTTAATGTTTTTGAGGTAATTTGATGAAATAAACAATTTAACGATCAACTTTACAAAACATTTTTTGAAGATCTATCATATAATAAGTTAGATAAAAGGGTAATTTGACATATTTATTATTACTATTGGCAATACTTTCTAGTGTGCTTACATGTATAATTCTTATTCTAATTTTATGTTTCTTAAAAGTAGTATTATAGAATCCGTTAAAGTTAGCAATTTTGATGATTTCTTTGCACTTGTCTTAGTACATATATGTATGTCTTTAATTAAAGGGAGATTAAGCAAACAATGCTTTGAAAAAGTTAATAGCTGAAAGTTTATGTTCCCATGAGTGATTAGCATCCTGTAAGATGGAATCTATTATGACTAGTAGGTTTTTTATCTTACTGTTGAATTTTATAGAAATTCAGGCAAAGATATAGCCTATTTGTTTTTATGCAATAACTCCTTTTACAGAAAAATCGGTGAATCTAATCTATGCATCTGCAGTCCCTTCTAACTTCTTGAAGTGGAGCTTGAATTTCATGCTTTTCAAATATTTAATATTTCAGTTAATATTCATGGTATCTGAAAGTATCTCAGTTGTCATAGCGATGGCTTTCTAAAGGAGTAATGAGGAAATACACCTCGAAAACTTACTTTTATGAAACTTACCTTTAATATATATAATAGTTGACTAAATACAATTAGAAACGATTGCTGCGATTCTGGACAAGTCGTCTAGTACCGCAGCAATTCGTTCAAGAGTATTGTCACGTTATTGCTATATACAAGTACATACTCTAGTGAGAGCATAAATTACATCAGTTTGCTTATTTATGGCGTCGAGTGAGGCTTTTGAACCACTTAATACGCGTTATTATTTATATATTCAACATATATATAGGACGTAAATCATTTAAACCCAGTAGTTTGCAAATGAAGTAAATGATTGCCCTATAAGGCGACGCGCCACTA
Source organism: Dynastes maya (assembly GCA_029619315.2). Classification (NCBI taxonomy): domain Eukaryota; kingdom Metazoa; phylum Arthropoda; class Insecta; order Coleoptera; family Scarabaeidae; genus Dynastes; species Dynastes maya. Next base: position 58,681,083 of record JAROYE020000002.1, read on the forward strand.
TGATAATTTTATTCAAATTGCCATTTCGCAGCGGCGCAAAAATTGTTCTTCCAGTGGCTTCCATTAAGTCGTTTGATAATAAAACATTAATAATAATGTGGAAAGAGCATTCGTTCATATGCAAACTCAGAGGCTCCGATTTATCTCGGTGACGCTTTACTGCTACGCTCCACTTTAGAAGCAGAAAACGACTTAAATTTCATAATTGAAGTATTTTTAATGGGAGAACTCCCGTACTTGGTAATTGCTAATCAATTTTAAAATGGATAGTGATCGTTATTTCGTTGATGACCAAGTCAAGAAAGTTGAAGAAAATAAACAACAGGTACTCTTTTACCGGTAGATAATGATGAGCACCAATAACACTTATCTACACATGTAATTGTGGACATCATCAAAATAATAACAAATATACAAGATAAGATTATGGTATTAATTAACGTGGACCTCACAAAACAGCTTAAACGTCTTATTATTTTATAAAAGGTTTTCATTAGCTTACTGTTAATGTTCTGAAGAAAAAGAAATGTTATCTTGTGCAAAAATGTACGAGGGTAGTCTGAAATGTTTCAAGCCTCAACATGAAGATAGTGTTACTCGTCAAAAGTATTCTGGTAATGTAATTGCGCGTGTGTTGAAAGATACTTTTGAAAATTTCGCCCATGTTGGACGCTCAGTTGTTATTTAACAGTCGTTTGTTTCAGTCGATGTAAAAATGAAAAAAATCAAATATCGAACCTATACTAAATTCTTACATTTGAAAGGCAATATGCCTACGCAAATGAAGGCCGCGATGGATGCTGTTTACAAGGTCGTTGCACCATTATTTGCCACCTGTGAAATTTTGGGCGGCTGAGTTTAAACGTGGTCGTACCAGCTTGGTTACCGATGAACATTCGGGACGGCCAAAAACTGCAACCACTGCCGATAACACGGGAAAAGTTCTCCAAATGGTTAGAGAGATAGCAGAGGCTGTAGGCCCATCGAAAGAACGTGTTTGCCGTTTATTGTCTGACGATTTGGACATGAAAAAGTTAACCACGCATTGGGTACCGTGCTTGCTCACTCAGGACCAATAACGCATTCGAATTGATATTTCCAAAGCGCTGTTGAAGCAGTTTAAGCGAAATAAGTCGGAATTTAGCGTCGATTAATAACTGTAGATGAAACTTGGATACACCAGTACACTCCTGAAAACAAGGCACAGTCGAAACAGTGGACTGCGAAAGGTGAATTGGTTCCGAAAGAGGCGGTGACTATTGCATTAGCGGGGAAAGTGATGCCGACTGTTTTTTGGGATTTTCATGTAGTTATGTTAATCGACTATCTTGAAAAAGGAAAAACAATAACGAGGGCATACTACGCATCATTGCTTGACAAGCTGAAAGTAGAAATTGCGGAAAAGCGAAGAAAAAGAATGTTGTTCCACCAAGAGAACGCACTGTCTCACACCTTACTGGTCGCCATGGCAAAAATTCACGAATTGGGGTTCGAAATGCCCATCCTATTTACCAAATCTGACCCTCGTTTTTGTGTTTGCTAGGCTCAACATTTCGCTCGGAGGACAGAGATTTTCATCGAATGAAAAGTCCATTCCTAAACGCCTATTTTACGGAATAAGATGCCATCTACTATTTGGACGGATTAAAGGGGCGGTAGCATCGCTGCGAAAAGTTTGTAGAGTTACGAGAAGACTTTGTTGAGAAATCAAACTGAATTTGACAAAAAATACTTGTTTCTGTGTTAGGCTGGAATCTTTTCAGACTACCCTCGTATTTGTTCGAGGTGAAAATTAAACATGCTCTTTGCTCAACACATACCAAAATGAAGTTTGTAAAAAAATGTTTTTATATTCCAATATCCAAACGACCTATAAAGGTAAACTAGTAACTTTTCTTGCATAATCACCATTTCTTGAAAAAAAAAAAACTGAGCTGTAGGCTTTATGTATTGAACACCTATTACTAATTCTGTACGTCAAAACTGTTTTCACTTTCAAAAACATACACGCATGTTCATATTTGTTTTTACAACAATATCGATCCTGTCAACTAATTTGTCGATCGAATTTTATTAAGCAAACCTCCACCTTCCCCAGCTACTCTCTCAACAGGTACTATACATATTACCTAAATGAATACGCTCACTATGTATATTAAGCATTCCAGCGTAAACTTTAAACACCTGTCAGTACAAAGCATTAATTATAAAACGGCATATCGTTATTGTAACCGAATATGCGTCTATAATTAAATATATGTATAAAACTTAGTATGCATGGGCACACATTTTCGGCCATGATAAAAAGAAAAAGAGTTTAGTCTAAATATAAATTAGAAAGTTGTTTTTTATGTATTCTTCGGGCAATAATTACAAAACTGTCTTGGCCGGTAAGTTGGTTCCAGATGTCTTCTCCGATTAAGATAAAGTCATGGATTTTTTATTTAATTGTGGGAATTACTGAAATTAATCCGTACTATTAAGGATTTATCTGTGTCGATAATTACGTCGACGATGAAATAAACTTAGATGACGATTATATAAGAGGAAGGTTGTATACCTCGCTTTCCTACAATAAAATTTACATGAAATCATTACCCATGCCTGTTCCTAAGATAATTTGAAGTTTGTATGGTACATTAATTGATATGTACCTACTTTTCGAACGGATTTACTTTTAAATTAAAGAAAATGCAACGAATCTCGGACAGTTTAAATAATGTATTTGGATTAAGTAACATAGTAATGTAAAAAAGGGAATCTAAACATATGTGACAACTGGCGATCGGTTAATAAAATAATAATAATAACTTTTATTGTCCAACAGAAATACTATTTACAGGACAAATGAATATAAATATAAGAAGATAGGTGAAACAGTGATGAAAAGAAAGTAAAATATAAATGTTTCCAAAACAAAAAATAAGAGAGACACATGATAGATTAAACCATAAAGTTATAAAATGATATCTTATCAGAGAAATGGATCCGCGTAAAATTTATTGCAATTAGTCGCCATGTGATACAGAGGAGTCTTCACTAACGTATTCGTTCTTGCCCTAGGGGTTAGGAAGGTGTCGAAAGACCGCGTTAAATGTGTCGGCCCTACAAAATTTATTTGGGCTAGCAAATAGGGAGAATCAACTTTGTTATGGATCAGTTGCACTATAAATTTCGCACTTTGCCTTTCTCTTCTGCTACCAAGTGAACTCAACGAATATCGATCCGAGAAACAGCCGCAATTTATACCTCTCTCTGGGTATGAACCTTCACACTTAAATGATAAATACTTTAGAAATCGTCCCTGCACACGTTCCACGGCAAGCTGAAGATGCAGATAATGTGGATACCATACAACGCTAGCGTATTCCAATTTACTTCTGACAAAGGCATAATATAAAGACGTCAAAGCTGTAGAATTAGTAAATTGTCTACAGGACCTTATAATGAAGCCCAAAGCTTTATTGGTTGATGCGCAAATATCACGAATGTGGTCATTGAAACGTAGTGAAGAGTCGAACAAAATACCCAAATCTCTAAATACTTCCACTCAAGGTATTAGGACTTCATTTATCGCATAGGAGTAAAGAAGGCCCAGATATAAGGACAGAGAATAGAACAGGCAAAAGAGTTCTGTTACTTGGGTAGTATCACGAAATATGGGGGAGGAACTGAAAGTGATGTAAGAAGAAGAATAGGACTAGCAAGGAAAGCGTTTAATTCTTTGAATAAAATATGGTCACCAACAAATATAAAAGTAGGAGCAAAATTCAAGATTTTTAGATCAAACGTAAAAAGTGTTCTGCTATATGGTGCTGAAACGTGGAGAATGAACAAGGCATACATCGGTAAAATACAAGCGGTTATAAATAAATGTCTACGAATAATAATGAACATATTTTGACCTAACAAGATGTGAAACGAGGACCTATGGTTAAAAACTGGTTAGAAAACTGTAGAGAAAACAATAACGAGACGTAAATGGAAATGGATTGGGTATACACTTAGAAAAACAGACAATAACCAAGCAAGGCAAGCCTTAGATTTCAATGTTGTTGGTAAAAGAAGTGTAGGAAGACCCGTAAATACATGGAAACGAACTATACAGTTGCAGATGAAAAGCGAGAAGCTAACATGGAATGACATAAAAATGTTGGCGCAAGACAAAAAGAAGTGAAGGAATCAAGTAGAAAGATTCGTAAGGAAGGAGAACACTGCGCAGGAATACTTAGCAGGCCTGCTGTGCAATGCAGAATCTGCGATAGAAACGCCTCTAAAAGGTGCCCTATGCCCGCCCGGTAAGGGCGACAGGTAGAAGAAGAATAACATAGTAATCTAAATATATACATAGTATCACACATAAAATCCATATCTTTTCTTCAAAAAATGGCAATATGTGGTTTTATTTTTCAAATTATCGTGAAATACCAAAGAAGAAATAATGATAGCAAGGACTGTGGGATATAGTATGGCAAACAACGCTAAAGTATCGGTACACTCCGCACCGCACAAGTTATTACTTAATTAGTTCGGAATAGTTGTTTCGAGGATGCGTGGATCCTTATTATCAACCGCATTACCGGTCATACGATTGGTTGTTTTCTAATTTCAACACTGTAAGGCAGCTGTAATTTCTTTTGTTATTTTTTTAAAGGCTTATTCTTCTTAACCAAATTGTTATTGAAGACAGTTGTTTAAGATGCACATTTTTGCTATAAAAAATACTCTAACGAAACTGCATTTGCTTGACATAAAGTTGGTTCAGTTTGTATAAATAATTATAAAAATGACACTATTACAGCTTTGTGTTAAGTAGTTAAAGTCGTATATTTAATTGAAAAGAAATGTTAACAAAAATACAATTCTAATGCACGTTTAAACAATATCTTCTTAAACATCTTGAAAAGTATCCAATTTATTTTCGTAATAAATACGACATTTTTGTTGTTTTTTTGTAAGAGCAATTTGATAAGAACGGGAAAAATAGGTAGTTGTATTAAAAAAAAAAATAAGTTTTGACACATTTTCCATTTGAAAGTTTAATCGTGATTGCCGCTATATAATGTTTTCGAAAAATTAATTCTAATCGTACCGTATACGGTCAACAGTTATGCAAAATTTCAATTTTTCAAGTTAACCACTCACAGTTATAAAAGTTCATATCCACTCATCCATCTGTCAGAAAATGTCAAAAAATGCAAATATTTCAAATACGGTTAGAAATAGCAACACAATTCAAAAATGTAATAATATACAGTGTTCCATTTAAAATAACAAAGGTGACAGCTACTTCCGGTGTAACCGGAAGTCTTCGATAATTTAAACTCTTAACTGATAAAGGACACAAATAACTATTAACAAAATTTTATCAAAAATTAGTTACCTACCTAAACTAAAACAACAAAAAGTACACACTTGGTACAAAAAGGTAACAAACAATAAATTATGAAGAAAATTCTATCATGAAGTAAGTTAACTAAGCAACTGTTCAAACTGTTGACCAAACGCTACTAAACAGTGTCCTAATCTTTCTTGAAAGTGACGTTTCACATTCTAAAGATTTGTTACTGTTATTTCTCCAAATGCTTCCACTATTCTCCGCCTCAATCCGGTGATGTTAGAGGGTCTATATCGAATATTGTCAAATACCTTCGTTGCAATATAGCACCAAACAAAAAAGTCTAACGGGCTTAAATCAGACTTCTTGCCGGCCACTTTAGCGGCCCGGAACGGCCTATCCATCCACCTGGAAGTTCATTAAAAAATTCCTTCATTTCTCTGGTGCTATGTGGTGGTGCCCCAACGTGCTGATAAATGATCCTCCTGTTTACAGGAATAGTGCCAGTATCTGGAAGAATTGTGTCTCTCAGCAATTCCATTGGCATTCAGTGAACCGTCGATAAAAAATGGACCAACAACGGGATTACCAAGAATGCCGGCCCACACGTTGACTTTCAGAGGAGTTTGAGTATGGGTTTCTAGAAAAAAATATGGGTTTTCCTGGTTTTTTTTTCTTTATTTTCAACGTTATTTTTTTTTGTTCCAAGGCATAAAATGTCTCAAAACCTCATAAAAATTGTTTCCAACTAGGTATGCACAAAAAATAAATCAAGCAATCACCATAGGAAAACCATTAACGTTACATAAAGATTTTACTATGTATGTACCTACGGCCAGTGTTATCTGAAATGCACTGTATAATCGTGGTAGTATTCCGAAACTGGACGCTTCTAAAAACCACAAATAAGCAGAAAATAGCGGTAAAAGAATCCCTCCGCAATAGTTGATGTACCACAACAACATAACAATGTCTAAAATTCGTTATCTAATTTATCATAGATCTCTTTGAATTTACTTTTTCTTATGATGTTGTAAACTGGATTGTCTTTAATTAATTGGGAATAAACCAGTCACTTGTAGTATGATAAAATAATAACCGGAAATATTGATCGTTGGAAATGAACGTACTCGCCAATCACTATTCAAATTTTATTTCATTGTCTCTCTCTTTGATGGTTATCGAAGTAAAACATATGTCCTAGTGAAAAGAGAAATACGAAGTTCCAAATAATTATTTACATAAAGTTACCAGTATTGCAGCTATGTAACTGTATGGGCGTTACATTTATTTGTCCAAAACTGAAACGTAGTGTAAGTTCCGAATAATTCCGCAAGTGAATGTGATCAGTTTGTTTGTACCAACTAAAAATACACGCATTTTTATAACTTTATTCGAACATTTCCTTCTAATTTTATTTGAACGTTTCTCTAATGACCCAATAACCAGAGGATTAGGAAATCGGAGCGCAAGACATCTTTACAATTTTGTTTATTTTGCCACCGCCGCATTACATACACATAATCACGTACAACAAACGTATATAGGCATATCGAGAATACTTCTCAAACATCAAATCGGCATTAATATGTGAAGCATTCCGTGCTATAACTCATTCTTGAATCTGACGCGCGGTCACACCGGTTACAGCGTCTATGTACGCGAGACTATGTCCACAGCATAACGGCACTAAACGTCATTGATTGGCACTGATCTGAAAATCCCGATTTTAAATAGAAAGCGCACTGCGTTTTAATAGTATCTCTAGTGTATATTTAGATATTTAATAGCAAAAATATCACCACTGGTCGGTTTGACGTAACCTTCAAAGTCTAAATTTAATGAGCCCTACGGAATGGTTTACATACTGCAGTAATGAAACAGAGAAATAATATGAAACGAGCAGAATGAATATATAACGCGATGATTCGCTTCCGAGTGCTTATAAAAACAAGTTATTTTTATTTGAATTTTGACGAAATTCGATGTATATCTCTCTAGTAACAGGATGAAAAACAAAACTTGTAACGTTTAGTAGAGAACATTAGGAGGTACATACATGTTAACGTATTCTGTTTATATATTAATTACTTAGGCCTAATTCATTAGCAAACAAGGATATTACCTTAGGCCTTGTAATTGATTGTCCTCTTAATATAATAAACACAACACTATTAAACAGTAATATATTTCAACGTCTTTTAGTCTTATTATACATACAAGTCAGCCCTCCAGTGTAACCCAACTTACATATATATCTATATATTGCATACACTACATCTACTCTGTTTTTTTTTCTTTCTTTTTTAACAAAATATATGAATACTAGTTTGTGAGTACAAAGTCTTTAAATTTGGTTGGTGGTTTTCTTGGTCCCTACGTTCTTCTGACGTCTCTTCTGCTCCTTCTCTTAACGATTTTACAAATGTTGAATTCCGACGTTTTTCGGTTCCATCTTCAGATTGCACTATAACCTGGTTTCCATTTTTTCCCGTTACTATGTAGTCCTTGTTTTCAAAAGTCGTTGACAATTTGTCTCGTACCTGTTGTTTTAAAAGTATCTTATCTCCTATCTGTACTGGACTGTCAATTGCATATCTTCTATTGTCTGCATATTCCTTGCCCAATATCTTCTTTTCCCAATCCCTCTCTCTAATCTCTTCATCATTTTTAACTTTATACTCTTGGTCTAAAGTTTTATTGAAAATTGGTAATTTGCATCTTATATTTCTCCCAAACATAAGTTCCGTTGGTGTTTTCCCTGTAGTGGAATGTGGTGTACTGCGGTACATTAAAAGAAAATCCAGAATATCCTTTTTCCAATCCTTTCCCAATGCCTGTGCTATTTCAATGCGTTTAAGTAATGTGCGATTCTGTCTCTTCACTTCACCGTTAGCTTGCGGCCAAAATGGTGTGCTGTATATTATAGTCTATGCAAAATTTAGTAAATTCCTCGCTCCTCAACTGAGTTATCAGTTGTTAAAGATCGAGGTATGCCAAATCGACAATACATCTTCAAAAGTCTACTGTTTCAGAAGTATTTATATTTCTCATGATTTCTATTTCGAAATATCTGCTATAATAGTCAATAACAACTAGGATATAATCACCTGATGGAAGTGGTCCCATAAAATCTGCAGCTAGGTCTTGCCACAGTTGATCGGATAGTCGTGTTCTACATAAAGATTCTGGATACAATGGTGCGCTTACCAATTGACATCCACGGTAAGTTTTCACCGTCTTTTCTGCATCAGTATCTATTCCTGGCCACCATACTTTTGCTCGTAACCTCTGTTTCATCACCACAATTCCAGGATGACTTTCGTGTGCTAACTGTAATATTCTTCCCCTTAATAATGTTGGTATTATCAATCTTGTTCCCCGTAAAACAATTGAATTTATTACACATAACTCTTCCTTGATAAATTTAAATTGCTTCAGACGTTCACTATGCCAATCTTGGTTGGTAATTGTAAGTTTGAAATTTCCAGACAAGTTTCAGATCTTTCTCTAAGTTCATCGAATGTCAAATGCTAAACCATATTCATCAATTGTTGCATCTGTCGAAGTGGTATTTTGTTGTTTTTCCAATGTAAAATATATATCTTGTACATCTAACCCAGCACAATGAAGCAGCATCGCCTTTTTCATACATATATTTCAAAAGATCTTACCTATTTTGTCAATCTTGTAGCAATTTCAGCTGTAGGGCATGAACAATTAATTTTTTGTATCTCTTGATTTTCTTTGTTTTTTCCTACCAACACGTGTCTAACCTATATCTTATCTATCTTTTTTTTGTTGCCTTTTTCTTAATAAGTCCAATTCCCAACTTATTTTCCTTTTCATTTATTTTCACTCGTCGCCAATTGTGATTGATTGACCTCTTAATATAATAAACACAACACTATTAAACAATAATATATTTCAATGTCTTTTAGTCTTATTATACATACAAGTCAACTCTCCAGTGTTACCAACTTATATATCTATATACTGCATACACTACAGGCCGGTCATATGATGATCCCACGAACAGTTTCTTCCTTGTAATCTTAGAATAGTTGCAGACAGAGACCTCCCAGGTGAGAAGATGCGTGTACCGAGATGTAGTCAAGCAGGAGGAAATGAAGAGCCGAAGTTGAAACACGGCGCATGAAGAAAAAAGAACTGACAAGTTGATTGATTGCTTAAAAAGTTAGTCACGCCGATTTCGACAAAATTGCTCTGTGTCAACAATAAGACAAATTGGATAGATGACTCTATAACAGCCTGTGTAGACATACTCATCACGGAATTCAACACTCCAATCTGGTAACCGAACATCTATGTTTTTGAGATAGTTTTAATGTGCTCTTCTGTTACTTTTATTACTGAAATCCTAATGCAATGAATCTGCAGCATAAATATTATTATTATTACTTATATTTTTATGACCTTTTGTGATAATTAAACAAAAACAAAACGATCATGAAGAAACGAAACAAGTGAAAATACGTTGTCGCGTTATTAACCATGGAAGTAACTCTTAACCGTAAAACTAAAGTAAAACGCAAACATTTTCTTCGTATTAACACACAACTGTTCTCATTACAAATACGTACATATGTTTCTATTTGTGTTTACAGTGTTATGTTACAAGAAAATCGCATTCTTAGTATCCCGACTTACTTCCGTAAAATTAAATATCGTACGCTACTTCTCGCGTCATCTAGTGTAAGATGAATGTATTAACATGAACGAATGAGCATAACATTTCTCGGGCGGGGTTTATTTGATTTTCCGAATAGAATTAAATCAAAATTGAACAATTTTTAATGGCAAAAAAGTTTACAGCTGTATTAATGCCTAATAATTACATTCCGTCTTACAAAACTTTGTAATTTTACCGTTTCCTAAATCAGACCCTAACCGTCAGCTGTTTTTATAAATTTTGTTTTCAAATTTTGTGTTTAATTTGGCCAAATTAATGTATTTTAACTACTCAATTGAAATACCTTTCTCGGGGGATTTTTGGGAAAATTGTTAAATTTTCTAATTTTAAATTAAATTAACGATTCTTGTAGGTTCGGGAGTATCCCTGAATACCCTTTTCGGCAATTTTAGAACGAATTTCCAACTCAGTAAAATAAAATTAACGAATTTTAAGATTTTAAAAGTAACTAACCTTGAACTTTTGAACGATGCCAATGTATATAAACTCTCTGTTCATATAACCACCACAGGAAACTGCCTGTTCTGGAAATTTAACCCTTTTCTCTTCAATAAAGACTTTGATTTCACAATCGTGCACTTTATATGGGGATCGCAGTTAAGACACACTTTGATTCAACCAAGGCTGAATAAAGATCGATGAAAAATTATGGCGTCGTTCATCTTTCTTTTATTTTAAATCGCGAAAGACCGGCGATTGTTTTATTTCTCAGCCAATTTTGATAATTCAACCCAACGATGATTTTCGATCAAATGAGATTATTTCTGCAAACAGCATACGAGAACGAATGCAGTGACTTAAGTCGGAGGTCGTATCTTGAAGATTCTGTGATACGAAAGGTCACTGGCAAGCTTTAAACGTGAAAATCCACTACTAATTTACAGAAACCTTTCAGATAAAGATTTAATTGATAAAATATTATTTAAAATACCTTTCCATTTACGCTGTTGCTTATTCCAGACGATTTCTACATTAATTTGGACGAAATAAGTGAATGGAAAAATTAACTGACGAGTAGATTTGTCCATGCTACCCCACACTCGTCGTTATCTGGACTTATATTTTAAATATAATGTCCTCGCCCCAAGGCCAGTTGGCTGAGGGGAAATGGTAACGAAGAAATTTCCATTTTTCCCCGTAAGAGTATTTAGTTGCCAACGAGTGGCCCACCTGACATTTAGTCGTTTCGAAATAACAGCTGAGAGAAGTTGTTGTTGTCGTAGATACAACGTTGAACATGACACAATGTAGTGTTCTTCAAGTGATAAGGTTGTACGATGTCCTCGACGAATATCCTGCCCTATCAGTGTATCCAAATTCCGTTCAAAATGTACTTGTTCTTCAAATTTCCTTTACAACTTCGTAGTTTTCAAGTTAACGGATCCAAAAATGATTCAATATACAATATTTATATTTTATAGTAGATATACGTTCATATCCATTTGTTACCTTAACTTATTCTAAGAATTTTGAAATTTTCGTTTTATCAACAATTATTTTATCTTATGTATTTTCTGATTTTCTGATTCCAATATCCACACCAAAATATATTAAGCTTCCAATGATGCCGCATGTCGAAATTTTCAAGTACAATAAGTTGCAATGGTTACTACGCTTACCATAGTATTTTAAATACTACATGTGAGTAGTAACACGTTCACTGGTATGCATTTAATCAATTTTGAATTTAAGAAATATAATTATAATTTCCGTTAGTGAATGTTGTCTTTCGCAATAAATCTTACTGAACTTTTTTTTTAACAAAAATGGGTCGTACCCTCATGTGTAAGACAGGGGAAAAATCATCTGGGGGAAACCTAAGGAAGAAACTAAATTACATTAAAATTAAAATAATTTAAACCGAACTGCGAAATAGAAAGAATGCATGTGGATCCATATAAAATGTATGTTTATGTATTTATCTTTTTATTATTTCAGTGCCTATTTATAAGTTTCTTTGTGCGTTACATCTAGGTAATTTTAAAGGGTTTACCAAAATATTCATAATCTGTAACTTAATTTATAAACGATAAACTGTAGCACAATCCACATAATGGGAATTTTTGTCAATAGGAGTTCACGTTAAGCAGTCAGCTTTATATTTTAGTTTATGGATTAGGTAGGTATACGAAATGCCACACAAAAACTTCCATATATTCGAAAAAATTAAAACTCACCGCTGTAAAGTAACTGATAGTGAATTATGGGTATTTCTAAGACAATTTCTCACGTAATTACAGAATACAGGATGAGCAAGAAACAGATCCACTCTGTTGTACTAAGGCTCATTAAATCAATAACATGAATGTCAAGAAGTATGAATTTAATTAAAAAGAATTGTATTATATTCGTGAAAGATTTCGATAAATTCAAGAAACTTATTGTCATTTACCAAAAATTATTGAAAAATGCCTTCCATTTTTTAATATTTTTGTTATAAATGTGGAGGACATTATTTGTCTAAACTGCATTAGACATTTAGCGTTACTAGTAGGTTTTAAAACTACGTAACGGGTGTTTTTTTGCTTAGATAGAACTTACGGAAAAGTTAACTGTCAAACGAGCCGTTATACCGCGTTCACTTTTCCACATTTATGTTCAGTATACTCTGGCAAGTCATCATGAACGGACTCACGCTTGAACAACGCTACCAAATTATTCAAATTTATTTTGAAGATCGGTCGTAGTTTCGCGCAACTTACAGATGACTTCGTGATTTTTATGGCTCACGTAATCGTCATTCTCGTCCGTAAAACTGGGGATAGATTTCGTACCGCATACTCTCTACATGGTGCAATAACACCGACATGTGGAAGAAATGTGCGTACTGAAAAGAATGTCGTTGCTGTAAACAAAAGTGTGGAAAAAGATTCCAGTTTATCCATTCGTCGTCAATCACAGTTATTGGGGCTTTGTCCGTCCACTTCGTGAAAAATTATGCGCTAAGATCATAACCTATATCCGTATAAGATGGAGCTGGTACAGAAATTAAAGCCATGAGACCATCGTCTACGTCGTTGTTTCGCCGATTGGGCGCAAGAGCAATTGGAAACTGACCCGTTGTTTTATATCAAAATTGTATTATGCGACAAGGCTTAACAGGTTTGTGAATAAACAAAATTGCCGCACATGGAGCGGGACCAATCCACAAGAGATCCTACAAACTTCATTACATCCAGAAAAATGCACTATATGGTGCGGTTTACACGCCGGTGGCATTATTGGCCCTTATTTCTTCAAAAATGAGGGCCCTGCTTGCGTTACCATTAATGATGATCGTTACCGCACCATGATTAATGATTTTTTGTTTGAAAATATGGAACACATTGATCTGGACGAGATATGGTTTCAACAGGATGCCCCTACGTGCCTACAGCGACGGTATCCATCGACTTTTTGAAATCAAAGCTTGACGATAGGTTAATTTCGAGGAATGTATCTGAATCAATTGCTTTCCAAGACCTTGCGATTTGACACCTCCCGATTATTTCCTGTGGGGCTACGTAATGTCACTGGCTTACGTCAATAAACCAGCAACAATTGACGCCTTGGAAGTCAACATTGTTCGTGTTATTCGTGACATACGGCCAGCAGTGCTCGAAAGAGTTACCCAAAATTGGACGTCCAGAATGCGCTTCGTCAAGAACAGCAATGGTGGTCATATGCTCGAAATCATTTTCAAATGTTAATGCCACACGAATAAATCTTTCGAATCATACCAAAAATTTGATTGGAATTTTTTGTATCATTTTTTTTATAATTTTAAGTTCTATCGAGCTTAAAAAAACACCTATTATAAATAGCTTTGACGTCTTTATTCTGGTAAAAGAAAGGGGAAAGAAATATAAACTTAATAAGAGCAAGGAGTTTATAAAAGAAAAAAAATTTAAGTAAACTGTCTGATCTCTGAAAACTCCTGCTTAAGCTTTTTAGCTTTGTATAACCTGCTACAATAAATGGAAGAAATCTTGCATCTTAAAACAACTAGGATTACAACCGAAATCAGGAATAGTGTAGTACTTTAGAAACGGCACTAAACAGTACGCACTTTGACGAATTTTTACTTAATATTCGCGAAAGGGAGTCTGGAACATCTTGCAGTATCAATTTAAATAACATTAGACCGGTGCAGTTCGCTGCAATTTTAAAATTATTGTAAGCGATACTAAAATTACTTGAATATGAAATTTTAAATTGTATACACGTGTTGTACAGAGAGCTTTGTTTATAATGGATCCTGTGTATGGTGGAATTTTGTCCGACTATTAAGTATGATGATTTAAAGTAAGGTGTACTTATTAGGCGCGCATTATCTCTCATAAAATTTTAATTCCTGATTTCCGACAGAAGTAGCTGTTGAAAGATACCTAAACAAAAAATACTTTTATTAACTAAGAAATTCAAAATAATTAGCTTAATAAGAAAGACTATTTTAAATGAATTAAAGGTACGTATTTCGCAAATTGAAATTTGACAATCTTGACACCTCCTGCATTCAAAATTTAATATTGTTTCCTAAGATCATTCACAGAACACAGTATTCTTTTAGAAAGCACTCGAAATGTAATACAAAAATATATAGAAAATCCTTGAACTTGTCTTTAGAAGAGCAACTAATTTATAATGTTGAAATTCCCTCTAGCGGAGAAAAAGCTAATTTCGAAAGCCACAATTGCCCCCCTAGGTCGGCTGGTCTTAGAGTGTGGACGTAAAATCATAAATTTAAGTCCAGATAACGACGATCTTGGTAGAACAAGGACAAATCCACTCTTCTTTTTATTCTCCTAATTTCGCAAATCTTCGACATTAATGTAAAATTCTCCTAAAACAAACAACATAGTATATTTATTCAAAGGTATTTCTAACATTAGTCCGTACATTAAATATGTTTCATTGTGGTATCTTCATTTACGTCGGGAAGTTTTTGTATTTTTAGGTTTATCATAAGGGTTTGTCTATCACAGAGTCCTCTAGTTAAGTCTTCTAGTAACATCACCACATTCATTCTCTCATGCTACGTCCAAAAATCGAAATTCAGCATAATATTCCGTTTAGAAAGAAATCATTAAAATTTGCTGTGGAAACAAATAATCGCCATCGCGATTAAAATAAAGGAGAATAAGGACGACAATAAATTAATCAATTCTAGTTAAACTTTAGCCGAGTAGTATTTTGGCTGCGGTCTCAATTTAAACTGTTCGATAGAGAAATTGGAAAGTAAATTTAAAATAGAAGAGAAGGTTTGTAGTTAGAAAGACAGATTTCCTGCAAACGTCATAGGAAACTGTGTTTACATGTCATCTTCATAAAATTGAAGGTTAGTTCATTTTTCAATTTTTAACATTCGTTAATTTCCATTTATTAATTTCAAAATTTATAATAATTGCCGAAAGAGTATCAAAGAATACTCCCGAATCCCGAATTTTAATTAAATTGCAACAATTCAAATTTTTAACAATTTTCGCTGAGATAAAACATTTCAATATATTAGATATAATAGAAACAATGGAATTACTATAGAAATATGGGCTGCTTTGCAAAAATTAAACGTAAAAACAAGTGTGTTGCAAATAAAGTCCGAAAAAACCTTTTCATTAATCAATATATGTATGTAGGTGAATTTTTATTTTGCCATTTATTTTTACTTAAAAAAATATGTTAAATCGCATGCACACGAGTAACGTGAATTTTTTAACCACCAAATTTGAAATGTTCTTCTGAAAATTGCAAAATATGGGTTTATTTTCCTAATTTTCTGTCGAAAGGAAAAGATGCTTATGTTCTAATCTTTCTTCAAGTTGCTAATTTTAAACACTCTAGTACAAGTTTTTTATTTTCTTTTTTGATAGATTAATTTCTTGATAATTTTAATTTACTTTTTGTTAGCCTTTCATCATAATTTCATCTGTCTAATAATAAAAAAAAAAACATGTTGTTATTTGCACAAACTAAGTCGACTTTGCATCAAGTCAATGCACTTTCAGTCACTTTAGAATATTCATTATTTACCTAAAAAATGGTGACTTGTTTAAAGAAATATTTTTTTACACATTTGGTTCAATTACAATTACGAAAACTGATCCTGTTTAAAAACGAAAAAAAGCGATACTAGAGTGTTGAAAATTGGAAAACTGGGAAAAAAATTAAAAAATATACATTTTATCTTTTGACATTTTTCAAAAATATGAAAAATAAAGCCATATTTTGTAATTTCCTGCCAAATGTCAAATTTGTTACTTTTTACTATTTTGAAGGAAGAGTTAAACAAATAACATTATTGTTATTCATTCGATATTAGGTATTAACATATCTGTAGGCACCAAATTTATTTTGTTTACAGCTTAGCAGTTGTAAGCAAAGTAAATTTGGTGTTGGTCCTGAATTAATTTAAATTCATTGAATTTAACATTAAAATAAATGTACATTCAGCATTATGAAAGCTGTAATTTCTCTAGCTATGGTCCTTTGCTGTGTTATAAAGAGGTTAAAAATTCAATTTTATTTCCAAAGTAATTTCTACAAAACGGAAAGCAAGCATAATAAGAATTTTAATTACGTTTCTATCGATTTCTGCGTCAATGCCACAAAAGATAATAAAACGAAAGTAATAATAAAATCAACCGCATGAACCTTATGTTAGGTGTAATTGGAGAAAAGCAGCAACTGACTTATTGAATTTCCTTTATAGCCATTTCCACAGCCACCCATCCTCCTTTTTCCAACTTTGTTCGTACCTTGTCGGCAGTTTCTAAGTTATACATTCCACAAAAGCAGCATGCAAAAATTAATTAACTATCCGTTAATTAAAAAAGCGATTTTTTCCCAATTAATTTGTTTGAGAGTTGTCAACGGCGGTCGGCCAAACGTTTTCACGTTTACCAGCGGTCGGTAATAATATGGAGTGGCTCGGGAAGTCGCTCGAACTCAGGCCATAAAGTATGCAACAATTGTGCGCCACTACGACTAACTCCCCAACCGCACTTGTTAAATAATGCTCACTCGAAGTCATAATGTGTGCCGCCGGGCGTGTGATTTTGTTTCCGAACGCGCTGTCCCGACATAATTGCAAAGCGCACTGCACAGCTTTCAGTCGATTGTCGTCGAATTCTCGAGACCGAGTCGAGAACTTGTCGATTTATTTTAGATCGACGGTTTTCATTCTCGCAAAGACCGTGTTTATTGAGCAATTGTAATGCCCATTGGTCGACTGTACATAAAAAGCTTAAGTTTATAAAAACAAATGCTAAACAATTAAAACAAATGTAACCATAAAGCATGGTACATGTAAAGAAACAGTAGATATATAAGCTCACTGAAAAGATACCGTCACGAATACTCATTAACTTGTCAAAATAAAGTTTAATTATGGGATACGAAACGTTTTAATATTTCACTTACTGAAAAATATATTTATGAGATGAAAAGTTAAATTTACGTAAGAATAACATTAACAACCGTCTTCGTTTCTAACAACTTTTTAAAATATTATATATTAGGATTCGATTCAAGGTGCTGGGAATATCAATAACGAATTTCAGTTCAGTTCAGTTTTCTCTTCCTTTTCATTTAAATCTTCACAGTCTTAATTTATTCATAGATATGCACCTTGCATAACGGCTAATTAAAATTACTGCCAAAGAAAACAAGAACAAAAATACCAATATAAGTTTTTTAACACTATATTCTATATGATCAAATTTCATATAAAACAAGTTTATTTCTAATATGTCATCATCTAATTCTTAATATTTAAGCTTAAAGTATGAAACAACAGAGTATTGTTGAAATGACGCTTATCTTGGATATTGAGTGTTCATTTTTTTGTTATAAACCTAGGTCATATTGGTATTCAATTTGTTTCTTTGTTTCCATTCACTCTGCTTTTCCAATAATACACGTTAAGGTCACTTGGAGAAATTAATCCACCAATTTCTAAACACGCAACACCCCGGTTTATTACAACACGTCATATTACGTCTTATGAACTGAGAATCTAAATTTTATGCACTTTTCGCTAGTTCTGGACACTACAGGCAAACGTAGTCAATCGAATCTGCAGCCTATACAGGATGCCTCACAAGGAACTGCATCGATCGATATATAAAAGAATATACATTGAAAAATTTTGAGAACTTGGTAATATACTAAAGACCATTGAAGTAAAATATTTTCAACTATTATCTAAGACTTTCGCTTATACCAGAAGTAGCTGTCAAGTTTTTGTTATTTTAAATAGAACATCCATATATACTATTACATTTTTGAATTCCTAGTTCAATTTTAAGATTTGTTTGATAAAATAATTATGTTACTATTTATAACCATATTTGATATATTTGCATTTTTTTTTTTTAATTTTCGACAGATGGACGAGTGCATGTGAACTTTTATATCTGTGAAAGTGTTTAACTTGGAAAATTTAAATTTTGCAGAGACGTTGGCCGTATAGGGTAGGATTAGAAACTGAATGAATTTTCCGAAAACATTTTGCAACGTGTCCGACATTTACGATTAAACCTTCAAATGGAAGAGGTGCCAAAACTTATTTTTTTTAACGCAATTATCCATTTTTCTCTTTCTTATCAAATTACTCTTACAAAAAAAAAACAAAAAAATGTCATATTAATTACGTATGTGAAATGGACACTTTTCAAGATATTTAGGAAAATGTGTATCGTAACAGTTTTCTTCAAAGAAAAGAGTACACACCAATGAGAATAAAGCTTATGTAGTTTTCTAAAATGTCATCCAACATTGGAGATATCCAAGTTAATTATGACCATTATGGAACAATCTGGCATTGAAGAAAAATATATTATGCGACATAGTTTACAATTATAAACAATGCCTGCGCGTTTAAGTTTTACGAACGAAGATTATTTAAATGTGTTGATTACTTCTGGAGAATGCAATCAAGTGATATCGGGAACCTGCGATACCTTTGCCCCTCGGTATCCACAAAAACAGAAGCCGTCACTAAACACAGCTAAATGAAAATAAAGCCGAGAATTTACAAGAAATGATCTACTTCACTTCTCATTACTGGAGCAATTCCAATCCCCACGTATTGAGAACGAAAAACTTCCAGGAGAGTTGGCAATTCAACGTTTTATCAATCCTGGATTGTTTCCTAATGGTCATAACTAACTTGGATATCTCCAAAGTTGAATGACATTTAAAAAACTACATAAGCTGCAGTCTCATTGCTGGGCACTCTTTTTTTTTAAGAAAATTGTATTGCAATACACATTTTCCTAAGTGTTTTTTTTTTTTGTAAAAGCAATTTGATAAAAAAAGAGTAAAATGAGTAGATGTATTTAAAAAAATTAAGTTTTTACACAAAATTTCAATTTTCCATGTTGAACACTTTCACAGTTATAAAAACCCACACAAGAAACTCGTCCATCTGTCAAATATTTCCAAAAAAATTAAAATATTTCAAATATAAATAAAATTCTAGTAACTTTGGTAAAATGCTCTGACACGTCAATTTATAATTTAGGTCTGCTATCTTTTGACCTATGTGGTATCACTTCCGGAAGTCGTAAGCCTCTCGGAATATCTTACATTGTGCAGATACCAAAGCGCTCACGCACTCGCCACCTCGGGACCAGCAGTCCAAGAACAGCTCGAAAGTTGGATTGGGAACTGTACCCAGGAGTGTATCTCTTGGCACCAGTTGGTGCTAGAAGATATATTTCTTGTTGTTTTAACGGGTAATGATATAAGCCGAAAGGCAAGTAGCGGTGTGAAGCAGGGAAGCACTCGGAGCAACGCTGATAGCGCTGGGTAGGCAGAAACATATCAGTTGGCTAATGTTTTCTCTCCTCGCATCACTTTTGCCGTGAATGATTCCATCAATACTATGACAAGCTATATTAGCATTATTTTGGTTACTGTTTCCAAGCATTTTTCGATGTGTTTTTAAAACAGATGAAAATAAACAACTTGGCTAAGTTGGAAAATAAACTGAAATATTTCTTAAAGCAAATGCTCAAACTGTCGTGCGTCTACTTCAGAAGTTTCGTTAAATATATTAACAACTTCTGCTTGAGTACATAATCGATTTCCAAAGTCCATCGGCCGTTCGAAAAAGAATAGAGGTTTTTATCTCTATTCTTTCTTCTTCAGTTAAACGCATTTTGAATTCAATTGGATGGACAAACTTATTAATAAACACTTGTAAATACTTAAAGCAGTATTGACATACAAGATAGACGCCATAAATTCTCGGCCTGACAGGCTTATACAGGTTCGAGCTTGTTTAAACTCCGTTACGTCATAGTTGCACATGTGGGAGGCGTATACTGAATATATTACGGCTCGAGGAGCAATAGTTTTTAGTAGCCAGCCAAACAACGTGATTAGTGCATGAAAATGTCTCAGGTAACAAAAATTGAGTACCGCGCGGTCATTAAATATTTAACAAAAGAAGGGCATACGGCTAATCACATTAAACAACGTTTAACGCCGTCTATGGTGATTTATCCCCTTCATATTCCACTGTAAAAAGTGGGCGTTTGGAGCAAGAATTCCTTGAAGACGATGAGCGCCCCCCGGTGGGCCAATTGAACTGACAACGCCTCAAAACATTTCAATTATTGAAGAAATGGTGTTAGCAAATCGCCGTTTGAAAGTGAAGGAATTGGCAGTGATGTCTAACATTTCTGGGAGCAACGTAAACATCGGGTCGAATGTGCGCGCTCGCTTTTAAACATGTGTGGAGACGACACGAAACCGATTTTGGAGTCCATTGTTATATGAAACGAAACAATGGTTCTGTATTATGTTCCTCTAAACCTCTAAACCTTAGGGGACATCGTTTTAAGGGCAATAATGTGTTGCGAACAGCAACATTTTGAGGGAAAAACTTTGGATTATTTTTACACGGGTATAGAATTATTAATTGATCGTTGTAATAAATGTACTGAAATTAGGGGAGATTATATTGAATAATAAAAATTGTTATATTTTACCAATATATTGGTGTCAGCGGCTTTATTTCTAATTTAAGAAAATAACGAAGTAAAATTTTATGTTTCGATAAATATATTTATCTCCATCAAAAACAGTTTGTAGATTACATATTAAAAATGAAAGTCAATTCTTAAAAGGATACTAGGATTATATTTAGGTACGATTACACATCTGTTTTGGTGTTAAAAACTATTGCTATTCAAAATGCTTTTGGTAAAGATGAATATATTTATCGAAACGTCAAATTTTATTTCATTTTCTTTAATAAGAAATAAAGCCTCTAATACCACAAAATTCAACAAATTTATATTAAGCGTTTAAAAGTAACCGTGACGGTCTTTACTAGATATCTTTACCTGTACGTATGTAACAGTGTATCCTAGAAAAAGAAAAAAATTGAAAAACATTAAAATTTTTTTCCTTTACTGAAATATGTGAAATATGATATAAAAGTGATATTTAAGTCATGGAAATTGGTAGGTCCACAGATTTGTTGACACATTGTTAAGGGAAATTTTTGCTTGCAAAAGTGTTGTTTTTACTGAATAAATCACCTAACTGACACCAAAAAGATTCTTAACGTCCATTCAGGCCCTCGAAGTTGCTTATCATACTACGCTGTGCTGTAACAGTGTCTTTCAGCAGACGCCTCGAGACTACAAAATACTTAAACCGTAACTTGAAAATTATCTTTTTATGAGTTTTCTACGAGACTTATAATCCCCAAGTGAAGCAACTTTGCTTGCGAGCATATAGTTTCATTCGTCACTAAAAGTGATTCTTAAAAAAAAAAAAATTCACCCGTGGTAAATTTATTTACGAACTCTCAGGTCATTCGAATCTTGCAAGTTTCTTTTCTTAAAATTTGCTGAAGTACAAAAACCCAATTGCAGAACTATGCAATTGCAGAACTATTTACAATGTTTGTGCGCTGCTGACAGACTTTTCCTTTTCTTTTTGCA
This sequence comes from Dynastes maya, assembly GCA_029619315.2. Classification (NCBI taxonomy): domain Eukaryota; kingdom Metazoa; phylum Arthropoda; class Insecta; order Coleoptera; family Scarabaeidae; genus Dynastes; species Dynastes maya. The sequence continues at coordinate 58,703,074 of JAROYE020000002.1, forward strand.
AATCCTGAATTGGTTGTAGTCTCACTCGATTTTGCACACAGAAACTTTTAAGTGTAATGTAGAACCAGATGATCCTTCTTCTTAATCGCTTATTTACATAATGTGATGCTATAATATTAACAAATTCTTGTATGGTGTTTAACACCTTAATATTTAAAATTTGACCAGTAAATATTGAATATAATTAAATTCTTACTACTTCTTAAACTTGAAATATGAAGGTAAATCAGTAGCGAACGTAAGCCGCAATATTTGTCGCAATTATAATTAAACATATGTATAACTTAGAGAAGCATAAGTGAGACTGATGACACCAATTAATCAAACTCCTACATATGCTCACACGTGCATTAGACACATATAAATAATGCATACAATGAATATCCGAAACAAATCGCTTTTAATACGTCAGGAACTTCTGACTTGTTCCTTGATTTATTGCGAAGGATTCCTCTCCATTGGCGAAACCGCAGCGTACGCAAACAATGCCCGGGAACTAATTGAACATCGTAATAAGTACCAATGAGAGTCGGGCATAGGAAACCGCAGCACGTGTCGCAAACAAGGCAGAAATGCGAATACACACCCGCTCAATGTCGACTTACCCTTTCCTTCCTTCCTTCCTTCCTGCTTGGTGAACGGTGGCCCCCTCGGATTTTACTCAATGCCTCATATATTATGTTATTTTAGGATTAACAAGGGGCTGTTACGATGCTTGACATCAAAGGCTTCTACAAATATTAGTACACGGGTGAAATTGACGATTACATACTAGTATTGCTGATTGATATTGTCCCGCAGCTAAAATGAAAGTTTCTCATGGTTACATGTGTTATGTAAAAACATTGGAAATAGTTTGGTTCGTGTGTGTTCAAATCAAAACCATCAAAGTTACTATCACTAAATTTTATTCCAACCTAATGATAAAATATATACATGTATTAATAGTTTACAGTACGTCTTACTTCTAGGACGGTTGAGAGTAGAGTCTTTTAGAGTATATCGGAAATGCAGCTTCAAACCTTAGTATATAGTTAGATAGATGTCCATAGAGTAAAAATAGAGGAAGTATAACAATAGGGGTTATATATGATTTCTTAAGTCCTAAGAACAATGGTCAAAATAACTTTCTAAGGGACCAAACTCGAACAATAGCAAAAGATACAAATCTTATCCTTTAGGCCAGAAAACAATGCAAAGGGTCGTAAAATACAATATGCACGCATGTTAAAAAGAAACTAGAATGTGCTGAACACTTGTACTTAAAATTTAAGAAGAAGTAAAATAAAATCTAATCTAAAGAAAAGGAAGTGTATTTAACACATGGTACCAAAAGAAACATGCTAAATATTGATGCCCAACTGGTGTTAACGGTTTGAATAAGTGAGTTAAAAGAATATGGTTTTTCTGTGCACGGTTTCGCTCTAACATGATTGGAAAATTGTAAATTCTTTTATAGCACGGTATTTTTACAACACGATTTCGCTCTAACACGTCCTAAGCTAAAGCAAACCTCATGTAATACACAATGACCTCTTTATTTGACGTAAACCGCTTTCCGGCAACCAATTTTTTCAAGTTTGGAAAAAGAAGGAAGTCACAGTGGGCCAAATCTGATGAGGTATAGTTTATTTCAAATTATAAGAATATAACTTTGAACGGCTTAAATGCTGTTATTGCACCACCTGCGGTAATAACTACCTGGATACGCAAACAAACTGCTGAGGACCGTAATGACAAAATTTAAGTGAATTGAATAGAAATGGAATTATGATTTGCGATATGCGTAACTACCTGTTTGTACATTTAAATCTCATTTAATATGTAAATTCTTTAATTACTTGTAACATCGAATTGCTTACTATGTAAATTTATACTGTTTGTAAAATATATATACATAAACATATAATTATCTTATAGGGCCGTAATTTATAGTCAATACGGCCCCTAGATTCAATATGCATTGCCAAGTTATTATCGTCACTGAAGGTGCAATAAAAGTATTAAAGGCCTTGTAAGTCTACAGTTATATTCTTATAATTTGAAATAAACTATACCAATTCGTACCGTAACTCACAAATTTTGCTGTCGCAATTGCCGATAAATGGGCCGGGGCGTTATCACGATGGTAGATAATTTTTTCTTCGCTTGGTGGGATCCTTTTCTCTTTAGTTCAGCATCGATTCGGTCCAATCTCCCATTATTGCCCTTCCCTTCTCCAAAATCAATTAACATGATGCCTTGGGAATCCCAAGAAATCGTCGCCATAACATTTACGGAAGCATACCTATCCAAAAATGCCACACCACGGGTTTGTCTGCAATTAATGATATGAAACCCTCTAGGCTCAAGACCAATTATGGTATTATTTTGTTTTTTATTTGGAGCAGTGTCTATAGAACCGCATACTGACAACATTTTGTTAACCGGATTAAAACATTCAAAGCTATATTACCACTTGTTGAAATAGCTACTAAATTTGCCTTTTACCACTTAGACTCGCCATTGACAACTAAATTTGGCAAGAGTAAACGGCAAAACGGTAGATAATGGATACTGTATTATACCCACATACCTATTCTACCTAACAAATCAAGCCAGCAAAAGTTTTGACAAATTCTTACTTCTTTGTTAGTATCTACGTTTATTACATATTTCCTTAAATTATATACCACATTTATTTCTCTATTCATGATTCATATCAAGAGGCTTTACTTTAAGGTGATTAAAAATCATTTAACCTTGGCCAAAGAGACATGCTAAGAAATATTTTTGTAATGAGTAGTAATAAATTATTTCCAATCAACAATAACAAAAATAATAACATCTATCAAGCCTGTTGTAAATGGCCAAGAAAAATTTCTTTAATTTCTTAATTTGGAAAAAAAATATCACCTCATTATTGACTCCGGACGGTATAGGGGTGAGGCAATCAATAAAGCTGGCATTTAGTATTGGCGTGAAGACATGGGTTAGCTATTGTACTTCCCCTTTATATGAATTATGATTTATGAGGCATGGCGTCACAAAGCAACCACTGTTGAGGGTAATTAACTTCACATTTAGACGCCTAAAGGGATGATCAATTTGCGCGGAACCTTATGTTCGGCCCCCACAGTGCAGCAATGTTTGATTTATAAAGGTTAATTATGTCGTAGTTCCAGTAATTGTACCGTAATAATAAGTGAAAACTAATATTAATGATCTTGTTGTTAGGATAGTTAAAAAGTAAACGGCACTATGGATAATAATAAAATTCCATGTTACAGAATTTAATTGGAAAACTTATTTGTGCCAGTGTAAAAGTTTTTACTAAGATTGGAAAGAGAACATACATACTTAATTTTTACAATTTTTTTTTTTTTCAAATTTAGCATATTAATTTTTGCAGATTTTTATTTGGGATCCCAAAATTATTTGCTCTTATTACATAAAATTTAACAGAAAAGGTAATTAACAGATTTGCGATTATACACTTCAATTCTTCCACTAGATTCTAGTTGGGATATTACTTTCTGGACAAAAAGGTACAGTTTTCAAAGTTTGTTAGTGAATCGGCAAATGTGTGTATGCGTGGTCGGTAGTACGATCAGTCTTGTAACGCGAGGAACATAATAACTAACGTTTGCGCGTGTAATTGACTGCAAATCAATAAACTCAATATGTTTTATCTAGAAAATATAACATTAGATTTGCCATAGTATTGTACGATACCATTCCAATATCAAGCACGCGCAATTACATGTAATTTCTTCAAAAATTAGTTGTTTGCTTGTTCATGCACGTTTCACACAGTATCCATAAATGTTTTACTTGCTTTCAAATGTGTCTATCAATTCGGAGTAACACCATTCGCGTAATAAATCTTTTACAAGTTGATTCATTGGAAGCATACACTAACAACATATAATTAGTAATTACTAGAGTTTGTTAAACGGGTGCTACCGGCAGTGGCGCACCGCATAAAAGTAGGTACGTAATATACAATATTAGTGAAAAATAATATTGTTACCTTTTTCCGTCGTCTTGATATCCACTGTGGCAATTGGCAACCGCCCTGGTAAGCTGCGTAGAATTGCAACATCAGCAACACTTCCATTGTCGATTCATTCAGCCGTCGGCGGTGTTGTGAATACGTTGTAGTATACTTCGAAAATGATCGTTCGACATCCAGTGAAGTAAGATTTGCAAATGTCAGATATTCCTTTTCCTCATCTGGGCACTCTTGATTTTCAGTTATAGACCGAACCTTTTGTAAATCGGGATTTTTCGTTAAAACTGCACCAAATTTTTAAGCAACATCGACTCCTATTGTGTTCGTCAAGTTTTCTAGAGCGGCTTGTAAATTGTTTATACAATTTAATGCGTCTCGTGCAGATAAGTGACTGCTTTCTAATTGCTCAATAGCTTGTGCAACTTCAGAATAGTTCATGGAAATTTCATCTATTTATTGTTGAACGACCGAATTGGAAAAAAGTTGCTGACTATCTCGAACTGCTGTAGAATCATTTGAATCAAGTTTCAAAATGACATTTATCACTTGTGAAAAATATTTCTGATAGTAAGATACTGTCTGGAGCCATGTTCCCCATAGCGTTATTACAGGCTGTTGTTTGAATACACGGATGTGTTTGGGAGATTTGATGAACACTTTTTTGGTAGATGCTATTAACTTATCCACTATCGGATACTTCTTTCGAATGGTTTCTGCTACAAGGTGACATGCGTGTATGTGGCATGTTATGTGAAGAAGAGTCAGAAAGCATATTTTCAACATCCTACTAACTCTCAGCATTGTTGCGGCTCCGTCAGTAACGAACATTGTGACTTGAGTTCCTGTGATACAAAATTCTCTCAACAAATCTTTTATTACCTTAACAACGGTTTCTGCATTAGTTTTCTGAATCCTTTTACTGGATAACAACAATGAAGCTAGTGGACCATCACGTTTTAAAGGACGCGCTACAACATGTTTACAACTGTTTGTGAGCATCAGTTGTTTAATCCACACATGGGCAGATTTTCTTATTTCTCAACTCGTCTTTTATACATTCCTTTACTGTACCTTGCACACGTGGCAAATTGTATCGTAATTGCATAGATGTTGGCAGCTTCCATGAGGGAACGTACTTAGCCCAAAAAAGACGAAAGTGTTCATTAGATACTAGATGTTGTGGGGTGTTGCACACACTTAACATAAAAATAAAATCATATAAAAATTGCCAGTATGAAAGACTGTTTCTTAAATTCAATACATGACGTTTACTTTTACAATGTTTTCTACATTCAAACCTATCGCGACTTAGTAAACCGCTATTGCATATTGTGCAATAAATATACGGACTTCTATATTCTAATCCAGGGAACTGCCTGAGATATTTATTCACATTCGAAGGGAACGTTACACCCTTTGGGCGTCCCATCTCCGCGTACTTATTAGTGTAATTTTATACAATGCGGTCCTAAAGTATCCCCCTTTTGAACGACGGTAGCTACCGTTTCTGGAAAAAATAGGTCGATTTGTATTTTTCTGTGAGCTAACTTCTGCCATTATTAGCAGTTCAATTGCATTTCCGGTATCACCTCAATTCCAAAAGCATAATTTATTCTTGTTATTTATTTTTATTATATCCTGCATTTATCATACTTCCGTTCTTTGTTCTCGTTATTATTTTTTCTCATTTTAACTTGTTTTGTTAATTGCTGTTTCTTCTTTACTTTATCGAACGTTATTGCAATTAATTAATTATGGCAGGTTTGTTTACATTTTATAGTTTTTGGTCTGTTTTTTAGATTTTCTGCGTTACTTTCATGATGGCTTCAGCACGAACCATGCAAAATTGTTGGGTCAATTTTAGTATTATGTAATCTGGCAACAATTATCACCTTACTTGCCGTAGTTGCGCAACAAATTGTGCAATAATTTAAATAATTTTATCTTCTGTTAAAGCAGTTCGCTCTGTAAATTTTATACTCTTCTTAGTTAGCGCAAAGTGCAAATATTTGCCGGCCGTACAAGGGTAGTGTTCATTATGTTCCACTTTGTAGTAATTGTTGCCAAATTCACCGAATATTAAAATTAGGTACTTGAAGTTTATCTTACGCGGTCCATGCGGAGGCCATTGTAAAATTAACAACATAAGAAACTGAAACTTAAGCACATTGCTTATCAAAAACTAACAAATTTAAACAAACCATCATAATTAATTAATTACAATAAAGTTCGATAAAGTAAAGAAGAAACAAAGAACTAAGGTATGACAAATGCAGGTTATAATAATAAAAAATAACAGGAATAATTCATTCTTTTGAAATTGAGATTTAACAGTTTGGCAATTGTTATGATTACTTTGCTTAGCAACGAGCTCTTTAAATCCGTCTGGCGTCACAAGAAACAATTTGACACTGTTTCCTAGCCAACTTTGCGCAACAACATACAGATTACCAAAACCTGTATTGCTACATATCGTCATATCTCTTAACTAAATGTGTAACATATGTGGTATCGTTAAAATCGTCTTTCGATTGCCTTTCTAAGAATATAAAAATATATAGGATGTTCTGTTTAAAATAATAAAGTTGACGTCACTTCCGGTGATACCGGAAATGCGGTTAAATTGCCAGTAACAGCAAAAGTTGGCTCACAAAAAATAGAAATCGACCTGATTATTGGAGAACATTAACTTATTTTGTTTTCGGGATTATTTATATTTCTTATTATTAATACTTGAAACCCTTATAAATTAACGGTACTTGAATACCCAAACAAACGAATAACAAAATTATATATTTTAATTTTCCTTATGAATAACTTCTGAGAAGATACAAAATCGAAATACACCCCACAAAAGAAGAATAAAGTAAACTTTTATTAATGCTTTTATATCGAAGCATCAAAAGATTGGAACCAATAAAGCTTAAAGCTCCCGTATTCCGTCTATTTTCGTCACTCTGTTCTTATCTTTGTGATAGAAAACCAAGCTTATTTTCCGTGCCAGTGAGTCCTTCGGGACTTTGTTCACTTTGTATTGGCTGACAGAGGATCGCTGGCTGTGGTAACTCTTTTATTTTGAAAGAAATATAACGTTGATTACAAGCGGGTATCAGATGTCGAGGATAACCTTTGAAATTACTATTTGATGTTATTTTCACCGCATCGCAGCTTCCTCTTCCGAGCTCATTTAATAATCATCAACGTCATTATTATTCGACGATCCTCAATCTGGATCCGGAATTTGTTTATTAGCATATAAAGAACATCAAAAGTGTTACCTTTAATATTTTCCAGTACTACAGATTGACAAAATAATGTGCTTAAAACTGCTAATACAGATACCTGAGATACCTGTGGCTAATATTTAAAACCCTTTCATATATTTCGTGAAACCTGAAAAACTATAAATGGTTCTCAAAAAATTTTCGAAGAGTAGCATCCTTAACAAATGTCAATTATGAATTTTAAAGGGATAGAATAATTTAAAGAATCTGGTTTCTACTTCCGCTTGTATTGCGAACTTTCAGATTTTTAATTTTAACAGAATGTATTAAAATTTCACTAATTAAACGGCTTTTAAGATACGTAATTAACTTTTAAGAAAAAAGCTATGCTAGTATATAATTCATATTACCTTTATTTGCAGTATTTTAACATAGTTCTTAGCTATCGTTATAACAATGCTTTAAATTGAGTAATTTACATCCAATATCACTGTTGTACTATACCATTGCCGCCGATATAACAAAGCCTCAGCACTCTTCGGTGACGTCACGCTGTTTAGGTGATGTAACATAAAGAAGGCGTTAGACGATCAATCAGGTGAATACGGACAATAAGACATTAATTCGATGTTTTTCTCCTTCAAATAATCAATTGTTTGACGTGCTATCTACGAGCTGGCATTGTCACGATGAACAATGATGCGACGTCGTTTTTCCTGATTTCATCGATTACTTCTGGCAAACAAATTGTTCTATACCCTTCTGCATTAAATGTTCTTCGATCCTCCAGAGCAAAGCTTGTAACGTGTCCAGTAAAACGAAAGAAACAAGCAATTATTTTCTTGGAAGTGCTTCATGAACGAACAGCTTTTGTTGGATTCGGTTCATTTCGGAACACCCAAGCAGTTGATTGTAGCTTAGTTTCTGGCTCGTACGAATGTATACAAGTCGTCACCTGTTGCGATGTCGCATACGGATTTTGAAGTTCCTCTGGGCAATTTTTTGAGCATTCCCTTACATCAATTGACACAAACCTTTTTTTCTGCTTGGGTCAAATTTTGCGGAATCCATCGCGAACAGGTCTTTGTCACTAAATGTTCATGCAAAATCGAATATACTGCAGTTGTCGATATACTTAAGGATGCCTCTGTCTCACGATAAGTCACATGCCGATCCTGTGCAATCATGTTGCGCACAGCAGCGATATTTTTGGAACAACTAATTTTGGTCGGCCTTCACAAAAAACACAGAATGACAATAATAGATAGATCAGCTAAAAATCAAACCAATAGAAAGTCTTATTGAAGAAAGATAATTGGCTTGGCGGACACCTCCCTAGAATAAAAAAGGAAATATTGACAAAGAAAATTTATAAAACTAGAGCACAGCAATAAAACTAAATTAATTATTCACAAACGATGTGTAAAATTAAGTTAGATGTGCGTCAGAATAAGTCATAAAGTGTAATAGTTAACAAAACAATACCTAATAGTACTAAAACTTTTAGATTTAGTAAGATGAAAAGTAAAAATTAAAATACGTCCTAATATGTAATCCTCACACACAATGAGCACACGATAACCTCTTACTGTTTAGTTCCTCGATGACACCAACCACTTCCACTCTTGTTGGCTTTTACTCCTTGTTCACTTCTTTGGTCCTATCTTCTCCACGTTATTTAGAAATATTTTCTGAATTTCTCTCTTATTTTTCTCAGATTAATTTCTTATCATTCAACCTTTTCACCTCTTTCCTTATTTGCCAAATTTCGATCATTTTAGCTTTTTAGTTTTCTTTCAATAGTTTTTTTAATTTTCATCGTACTTATTGTTAATCAACTCTTGTTTTAATGTGAAATGCTTCTAAGATTAAACTATCTGTCATACTCAATAACTTCTGGATTACACACATTCATAAGCTTGTATAAGTTGCTCTACTTTCAACACCAGGAGAAGTTTTATTTTAGAAGTTAGCTATCAACTTCGACCAAAACATCATCCTCAAGCTAAAAGCCATTGAAGTCGTTGAGAAACAAAAAGATCACGTTATCGTCATCAATATCGAATTTGAAAAGTAAAAAGTTATGTTTGGTGAACGCGTGAAGAATGGGGAGTAATAATCAAAAAAATTATTTGAAAAGTTTTTGTTTGGAAAAAGGAAAAAGGGGAGAGGAAGCAGTAACTGACACGATTACGCGGACTTAATGAATACCAACTTAAATAATTTCATTATTCTACTTGTGTAATTCAGCCTTCAGTTTGATACAAAAGAAAATGAGAAATATGCCATTCCTTCTCGCTTCCTCTACTTCTAGATCCTTTTATTTTTTTTAACACTAAAACTGAGCACATTAAACACGTTTCTGAAACACTGCATTCGAAACCACTTCCAATTCTTTAAGAATTTAAGATAATACATGTAAACATGTACTGTGTACATCACGTTAGAAGATCAATCGTACAACTGACCACACATCGATGGATATGCGGAACCACTAGCGGACTATAAAGACTACACCCTTAAAATACTATTATAGAAATATATAATTCCATGCATGAATCTAATAACACACAAATGTACAGATACATATCTAATAAATTTTACATACTGAAGGAATCTCTTTCCATGCGATAGGTAATCCTGATGACTACGTCAAAAATTGTCTAAATAACACGCTTTCCAAAATTAAGAGAAAATTCTTTTCATTTCAAAATTCAGTTTATATTGCAGTATTAAAAATGCTATTAAGATTTCTATTAGTTACGTAATTTTGAATTTCGATAGTCGCAGCTCAGCAATCATTCAACTCGCATGAATAAATTCGCTACACCGAATGCCCAGGATGCCATGAAGTACATGAGTATTTTGGAAACCGTTAAATGGTCGGTTAAATGGGGAAAAAGTTGCGCACTTATACTAAGTACAATCCCGGATTACATTTTAAAAAATCCATTCCGTTACAAGATGAAAACTAAAAGTGTGCGTTTTCTAAAAACCTTAATATTTTCTTTATTATAAAAAATATAGTCCTCAAATTTCCAGCATAGGGGTAATTAGTAATGAGGAGTTCAAAAATGGCCATAGAAAAATTTTAGGCTCACTGGGTTCTTTGCACTTGTGATTTTTACATTTTTGAAATGGTCATATAAAATGCTCTTCAACCATGTATAACATCCCTATGTTCAATGAAGGAAAACTGTAAAAAATAGCAAAATTACGATTTCACCGTAGTAGGCTGGCACCTATCCATACATTTATTAAACGATCGCAACGGCTTTGAAATTTCTAGCTGTCAAACAGTCTTTGTGGTGTAAAAAGTCAATGATTTGTGATTTTAAAATGGATCGTTTTTCGAACAGAGATAAATATGATATATTGGAGTATTTTATTCTCTGTCGGAGTAATGATGAGATGGCCGCAGAAATGTATTTCTATAAATACCTAGAAAGATTTCAGCCAGGTAGAAGTATATTTCATTAGCGTCACGTATAATGCGTTCAGACAACAACCTATGTCCACCCGTTCAACACTAAACTCCCTCTGTGTTCTTTTTCGGTGTCTATTCCTTCTATTGCCTACTACCTACATAGGTAGAGAGGGTGTAATGAGATTATTATAAGTCCAGCCAACGGTAAGATTAGGAGAACGGCTAAATAGCTTGTCTTTTGTGCATTTTCTTCATATTCTAAATCTTCGATTTTAATGTAATATTTTCCTACAACAATTTACAGTATAAATTCAGTCGTATCTCTATCTTAATGTAAATCGAATATTTATGGTCAAGAAGTGGTCATGTCCGTTGGTAAAATGTAATATTCTAAGGTTACTCGTAGTGTCATATATCTGAGGTCATAGAATTACGTTTGAAAATGGAGAACCTTCATGACAATTTACACTCAAAATTAATTTATTTTTAGAATAGGAAACGTGTTAGAAGTGCCTAGTAATTAAATTCAACGTTGCTTACAAAGTGAGAGTCAAGTTTGGCAATTTCAAAATACACGGGATTCGTCTATGTAAATTATAAACATAGCGTTTACATTGAAACGTCACAATTTGAGATTAGTTTTCTCTTTTCAAATTTAGTTCTTTTAAACACACAAATAATCGGGGTTAATTCGTATTTAAACTGCCGAAAGAGGGTCTACGGAACACTCCCGGATCTACAGGCCGCATAATTAATTTCGATAAATCAATTTTTTTTCCTCGTTTATAACATTACAGTACATATGTCCTTGCTTGCATATGTGCACATTGTGTATGTGCACTCGAAAATATTTAACTCCTAAATAAAATTACCAGACATCTCATCGCGTGCCAGTATAGTAAACATATGACTTCTTGCTTTTTATATATGTACTCATACATCCTTTCGAGATAATTATGTAACGTTATATTACAAGAACACAGCATATAACATGCTGGAGTTTGGTAGCGTCGGCATCGGCACGTGCTCAAGCAAAACAAGTGACAATCCCACGAAATGTCAGACCGATTTAATAACAAATGAACGAGCCTACTACGAACAATATTAGTTTCGTGAAGCCGATGCTAGGAAGAGGAACAGCGATGCCTTTCGACCGTGTAATATCAAACGACAACTCGCTTGCAACAAGCGCGCCTTACCACCTCCGGGAACAGCGATATACTCTTCTGCGTTATGTTACGTTACTATTATTTGAATGCTCCAGGGAGAGGTCGCACAAAGTATGGTAGTGGTATTTTGCTTCGCCCTCTCCATACTCGTCAAACGTTATTAATCCGACATTTGTGGTAGCAGGCAACGGATGAACATCTGAAATGCTATGAACAATTACGTGAACGTTGTCAGATATGGCCACAAAACTTTAATTACTTTCGGATGACGGACAAAGGCGTATAAATAATGATAAACTAAAGTGGATTTTAACGTCCATACTTTGCACTCCTAATTGCAGCAGACAATTTCACTCACAATTCTAAATAATGGTGGAATCAGTTAGTTCCAATGTAAGTTCAATGACTAAATGAAATTAGAGGGAAATAGTTCCGAATATGAAATTAATTTTGTTGCCAACCAAACCCGATTTCCGACAGCCTAATCAAAACTAGATTTTTCAGAAAAGATACTTAGTACTAACTAGACTGTCCTAGTCTTAACTAATTTATTGCCGACGAGAAAAAATTCTGTTGTAAACTAAATAAATAAATGTCTTTGGAGTGCTTTTTACGTAAGCATCTATCTATTGCCGTAGATTTTTGTGTCAGCTGTCCAATATAGATTCATTTCCGGACTGGAGCTTTCTCGAAGCAGCATGTAGAGTAATTTGGGACCTAATTTGGGGTGGTTTTTTTGTATACCCATCGCTTTTTTATTTTATACTTTCTTGGGCTGTAAAACCAACATCTATATTGGGGGAAACTGAGTGAACTGATTGGGCAGTGGCTGCTTTCATGCAAGTTCTGCCAAATAACTCTCCGATTTGATAGACAGTTAAAATGTTTTAAATGGTTTCATAAATCCTACGTCCATGGGTTGCATTTTATGCAAGCTGTGAGGTGGCAAACAAACTATTATTACATGATTATCTCTAGCAATATTGATGACATCAATGTTTCGGGTGTGAGTAAAATGTCCATCAAATACTAACAAAACTGGATCTTCTTCTGTCGGCTTCACGTGGTTGATAAAATGATGTAACCAGTCTGAAAATATGTCACTTTGGATCCAACCTGATGGGTGGCAAGCATAAACTGAACCGGGAGGTGTACCATTCATTAGTTCCATTTTCATATTTTTATGTGGAAAAATAATCATAGAAGGAACAAATTTTCTCGAAGTACAAGCGCACACCACTGTCATTAGAGCCCCACGTTCCGCCGACTGCAGCGGTGCTACCTGACATTTACCCTTCAGTGCTACCACGTTAGTGTGCTTGTGTTGCACAATGGTTATTCCTGTTCCATCACAATTAAACAAATGTGATGAGTTGTTACTTATTTTTTGGAGACAAGGTTCATATAATTCAAAAAACTTTGAGACCTCTTCACGGTTGATCCCATTAGCCCTAGCGAAAGATAGTCACTGTGGTTCTCTCGCTGAAAGTTCCGGGTTTCTGCGAAAAAAACCCTTTAACCACTTTCTTCCTGCAAGTTATGTTTAATCACATTAAGTGTAGCTAATTTAAAAGCCATTGCACGCACATCTCTTGTTTTTAGTTCACAAAACTTATTTTCCACAACTGTGCAGTAGTTGGCTAGCTCCTCTTCAATACCTTTGGCCAGTGTTGGCTGCCTACCAATAGACCTAGGTGTAGATCCTTATTCGTTCATGGCTATTTTCACATAACGCACCAAAGTTGTTTGGGACATTAAAAGTCTTAGCAGCTTAGCAGAAATATCCCATTTCTTTATTTTTCTCAGAGTTGACAGCAGCTTTCATTCTCCCAGGGACCCATTGCTTTCTGGGTGCCATCTATAATAATAAAAAAAAAACAGGGTAAGATGTATATAATTAGGAACCAGCCATTACCCCAAATTAGGACTCACCGCGTGTTAAAATGTAACCTGTAATTTTTTGTTTGTAAACAAAGCAAACGAATGGGAATAAAAGCCACTCGTTAGTATACTAGATACTTATCAAATAGAAGTGACAAAACATAAAATACCATTTACCGTTTGGGAAATATGACTGCCAATAGGAACCACTAAAAAATTTTTGTCTACACACGGAAATTAAAATCGTCTGTCAGGCGATTGAACAGTACGTTAGAGAATGGCTACCACGCTCAAATACTAAAGTAACGCTACTAGTTAATTCCTGGACACACCGCTAGGTGGTAGCATCTCTTGGACTCGAGTAACGTGACTTCCCCAAATTGAGAACATACCCCAAATTAGGCCGACTTACTCTAATACCAAATACAACAGTTCAGAGAAAGCTCCGTGCAATAGCCAAATTAGTGCAAATTCGTAGCGGCTCCATCTTAGAAATCAATCTACGAAATCCCATTTTTCTAATTCACTTCTCCTTCAAGCAAAATTTTTAATTTTTGTTCCAAATTACATTTTCGAAGACCTTATACAATGAGGACCTAAAGTATCCGCTCCCCATACTAACTTTTGAGCCAGAGAAGCTAGCGTTTTTAGAAAAGATAGGTCGATATCTATTTTTCGTGAACTAACTTTTGGCGTTATCGCCAGTTCAATTACATTTACGGTATCACCGTAAGTGACGTCAACTTTCTTATTTTAAATAGAATACTCTGCATATTTTTCGGTTTTTAGAAAGCTAATCAAAAGGCGAATCCAATGATACCACATATATTATACTTTAACTCAAGAAGAATTATTATTTTTTTGTCTAAACTTTTATTGTAATTCCTTTATTTATTAAACTAGAAATTTTTTGAAAACTATTCCATATTCGGGAAGAAATTCTTGCCTTTTTGCCTTTGGAGACTTCTAAAATATCAACTCCCGTGAGATATCAGACCTCAAACTTGTGGGGTTAGTGTGATGCAATTGAAGGAGGTAATGTGCTACAATATAAGACCCTAATAGTTCAACAGTCTGAAAGTACAACAAAATAAATTTATTAAGAGAATGATTAGCAAAATTGTTTCTTCGCATTCTTGCGACAGTTGAAGTGAATGTTTTCAGTGATCTTTGGTATTCAGTATATCTATCCATGAATAAGAGAAAGAGTATTTGACTGGATTACATCGTTCTAATTTTACTCAAAAAAGTTCATAGCATAAAACAGAAATGGAATCATTGTTTCGCTTGCCAGTGCTAAGACTGATAAGTAATTGTTTATATTTAAAAGTCAGAGACGTTTTGATTAAAACTCTTTTAAAACACACGTGCTTCGAACCGCCATTATTGAGAGGAAGGGATACTTTTATTTATCAATAACCATCAGAGTATAAGAAAAGACTTCCAATTATCTTTAAACATCCCAATCGTACAGCTTCACTCCCCTTCGGTCCCTCAACTGAACAAAACAAACAAATCAAATATTTTAAGCCCGAAAATAAAGTACAAGCCTATCATATAAATTTAAATTACTGTAATACCCTTGTTCGCACCGGTCCCACGGGGAAAAACAGAACATTTTATTTATTCATTCTCGTTCCTTTTGATTTCGGGGAAGAGCGATCTAAGAGACAGAGTAAACGATGACAGACAGACAGACAGACATACAAGCTAGCGAAGAGGCAGAGAAGCGTAGACGTACGTAAAATGTGTTATTCTATAATGGAAGAGGAAATGTGATAATCAGATATTCCCGGATAATACAAAGCTACCGAAATAATACGCATTAAAATCATAGAGGCAGATTACAAGTTAAGCCCTTTGAACCTTTCACGCACCACAGGCTACATAGAGAACGCTGAAAACAAGTGATGTTAAGGGCGCGTGGTTTTCTTTGCATATGTATATTTGCATAATACGTCGCCGCCATTGTTTGAGTACACTCAATTAACAAACAGAACTCGGATGTAACGTTTTATTGCTGATCTCCGTGATCAATAAAGCAGACAGTATTTGAAATAGTGTCTTCATGTAATACTATCTTTTCACACACACACACAAATGAAAAATTTCA
The DNA here is from genome assembly GCA_029619315.2 of Dynastes maya. Classification (NCBI taxonomy): domain Eukaryota; kingdom Metazoa; phylum Arthropoda; class Insecta; order Coleoptera; family Scarabaeidae; genus Dynastes; species Dynastes maya. Next base: position 58,718,882 of record JAROYE020000002.1, read on the forward strand.
TCCATAATACTTTGGATTGGTGATGAATTAATTACAACCTATTTCGCCTTTAAGCATAATTTTCTGAAAGGGAATATTGTCAAAATTACATTTTTCTTCTATACTTCTCCATTTTATCCATTGTACTTTTTGTATTCTCATAACAAGTTTCCACCCTTGATTTACTTGTTATTTAATTTTCTGCTGTAGCAGTTTCAAATTCGTTCTTCTTCATATTCTCAATATTATATTTTAAGAACCCATTTATAGATCTTTTATAATTTTAGATTAAATATTATTTTAGCTAATACATTGATTAAAATATTAATAATTTTAGGTAAGCGATATCGAAGCGCGGCAATTTTTGCTGAGAGCACATTTTTTGTTATTATTGAGAGGGTCCCATTGGTGTCTTTAGTCACTGCAACCTAAATAGATCCAGTGTAACAGTGCACTTATGTGTGGTAGAGTAGTTGGAGGCTTTTGATGAACCCTAATAATATTCTACGACTTTCTTCCTTCAATTCAATAGGTGTATTAAGAATGGCTTAGTGAAATGTTGGTGTCGTTTGTGACTAAAAAGAACTTTTGCCGTCTCCAGATCTTCTTGGCATGGATGACAAAATTGATCTTCAGCTCTATTTTGCTGGTTTGTGTAGGTGATATTTTAGGGTTGCATGACCTATTAGTAAGCCAATATTCTGAGATCCCATTTGCTGAAGGACAGCATTATCTTTACTGTCTTTGATGAGCCGGATATGAATGCTTTCGCCTGATTTTCTGCCGGTATGTTTTGCCTCATGAAGCCTTTTGGTTTTCGTCCCATTACCTAATTTACTGTTTTAGATGGCTCTTTTACAGCAGATAGTTTGGACCAATGAAAGGGATATTCGATGCTCCTTTGACCAACTTATCGGCCTTTTCACTTCACTCGATTCCTTGGTGGCTCGAGCCCACCGGAAAGTAGCATTTTGTATGTGAATATATCTATGGTTGCATTTCGTACTCCATTCTTGAAGTTATTTTTGACGCATAAATTTAAAGCAGAAATCTCTGTTTGAAATGTATTAGTTTGGAACTCCACAGACACTTTCAGTTATTAAGAGCGTAGGTTGACAATAAATGTAGTTGATAAATAATTTCTTTAAGTACTGTATTATCATTTATTGACATGAGATACAGTTACAAAATGGTAGAGTTTATAATGAATTTTTTTTCTTTTATTACTTTTTCAGAAAAGCACTATGATATTATCAATTACTAGGTAATGAAAGAAACGATGTGTGGCCCCTTAACACGATAAGTTCAAGGATCTGTCCCATAATTTAGAGCTAGGTAATGATGCCTTTTAGCTTTTTTATCGTTATGTTACTACCGCATGGATTTAAGATTTACTGTCCAGCGGGGAGAGAGATAGCGAGAGAATCTTATGATGCCACACCGTGCCAAAAGCTTTTGTTATATCCAAAAATACCTCACCCAGATTCTCCCAGCGCATCACGAATCGTTTCTATGTGCCTTGGCAGTTGGAATCTTCCCTGAAACTGGATTGTTCATCCGGTATCGGATTTAGGGCGAAAGTTTGATCTCCTAAACGAAACCACATCATCACCTCCGTCACCTGTGATACGATTGGTGGGAGACTAATGGCCCGGTAGTTTTGCGAAAAACCCGCGTCCTTACCGGGCTTTGGAATTACAATGACGATGGCGAGCTTCCAGATGGCCAGGGAATAATTTAATTTATGGATGGAATTGATGACCGTTCTAAAGTAGCCGGAGCTTTGCCGTCTTTAAGATGTTTCAGGATAGTTTTGATTTCTGCCAATGTAGCAGATTGCAAAAGTACGCCATATGGTAACTTTGAGGGATTGATTTACAACCGCAGGTACTCCAGCTAATCTTCATCGTCGGAGTCGCTCTGTATTATGGTAGAGTAGACTTTCTCCAAATATTCAGGGTGGACTTCCACTTTTTCCTTTTCTCCATAAAAGCGCCCGTCTCCCCATACATGGTAAGAGTTGCACATTACTTACCTTCACAGAAAGGAATACAAATGTTTCTTGTCTCTGTTTTGGTGCGCGGGATTTCGTGTGTAAATGTGGCGCTTGTGTTGAGATTGCGCATAGTAGCTGAATAATCTCACGTATAACGACAGACGAAGGACAGTGGAGTGGAATATAATTATAAATGCATAAAAGTATCTGCAGATCTAGGACACAGTTTTTATACAATAGCTAATTTCCTAACTAATAAATGAGTATTGGTGTCCCAAGTTAACTACTTTTCCATTGTGTTTTCAACCTAGTATTGGACTGGCATTGGACAAGACTTTAATTTTGTAAAAAAATTACAGTTATATGTTTGTATATTTGGCTATTTGCTAAACAACTTTGCTTATGGTCAAATAATATCATGTAATGTTACTCTAACTGCTCAGTGTGACCTTTGATAAAACCAATAATTAGTCAATTCATATTTTCCTAAAGTTCTAATTTAAGACTCTTTCTGAATAGCTCAATTTATCTGTTTACATTGCCATTACGTAATCGAATAACTGCAAAGATACTAACCCGCAGATGGGCTAAGCTATCAGTAAAAAATATTTTGTACAAGCATACACAGATTGTGGTATAAATACATAATCAAGGAAAAAGGTTTCCGAAAAAAACATCATCTTCACACGCATATCCAACTGAAAGATGTAAATTTCATTGTCGTATTTATTTTTTGAAGGAAAGCGCGCCATGGTGGATTTATGCAACACGGGACCGGACTGTTGTTCATTGCGAGACATCAGTCACTCCTGTAAACACAATAAATCAGTGCGGCGGTTGCCGGTCGGCTACATGTACCGCCAGTTCCCAGTTCATAAACTTGGCGTGAGTTTATTTGTTGGAATCGGTCGTCGAAGTTGCCCTAATACGTTTCCAGTTTGTAGGGTAATAAACAATGTCCAACATTGTGCTAACCAATCATGCAATATACATACAACGCATAGTACAGTTACGCCGAGCGTATTGTGCGAAAGGAAAAATAAATGATGGATATTTGAATCATAATAGAATCCTTTTTGACAGGTCGTACGTTTAGCTGAATAGAATGCAAAATAGTTGATCCAGCAATGTAAACTGCTCACGTAAGGAGTTTCCCTTTTAGTTTACCTGTTGATTGTTTAATATATTTATATCTAGAATACTCAGCTTATTCTTTGAATGGTTTCAAAAATTAATTTAAAAAAAAATGTGATTTCAAGTAATTCAGATTACTATTGTATTGAATCTTGCAAATTACTCTTTCACTGAACAATAAAGATAATTTCGCACTTTTGAGGTCTTTGTTTTTGTTGGAAATGAAAAAACAATGTTCATTGGTTTCCCAAAGGCCTGTCAACCCTCAATGAAAAAATATTTTACTACTTCACTAGCTACTTCGACATTAAATTGTTCTATTAATAGTGAACTACTTTGAGGAAGATACCAACTTTGAATAACAAATTTGTGATTTTTCTAAATATCTTGAATTCTAGAGCCTAATGAACTTTATCCTGGAATCACCAAAATGTTTGATGTACGTCAAATTATGCCTGCGATAAGAAAATATCCTTGCAGTACACTTAGCTGATAAACCTCAGCAAACATATTAAGTTTCCGCCACGGTAATAAAGGAGCAACATTTTTAACATTTATAGTTTTTTAATATGATGCACCTTTCCGTATTTCTAAAAATGGGGGGCAGATTACCACTTAGAAAAGTCCAAGAGGACAAAATCAAAAGTCCATGGAGCTGTCTGTTATGGAGCTGTCTGTTAAGGTATATTGTTTTTTTCTTTATATATTTCTTTACGTTCCATGAACGCCACACCCATAAGAGAGCTCGGGGTTGAAAGTAATATTTTCTTGTTGTGATTTAGTTTGTCGTATAGTAAACAAATTTGGAGGTATTCACTTGATATGTTTCACTGCCAATATTAAAGAAAAAAAATATGCAGTGACACATGTGTTAGTGTCAACCTACAATCCCTGGCCATATTACTTGAAACATGTCATAAATCAACCCTTTTACCTGGAAATTCCCATCCTATTATAGTGATATTCTTTTGCTTTGAATCCGATCGTTTATAGGGGAACTAAATTATTGTATCAATAAATAAAAATACCAGATAAATGATATTTAGAAGAGTAAAGTACGTATATATAAATATTTCAGTTATCAACTTACATTTAACGAGTTCACAGTTTAGAGAATACATCGATATTTTTTAAAATATTTCGTCATAACCGTATAGAAGTTAAGTTGTGGAATATCGTTAAGTGTTTTGTGTTGATATATCATTATTGCAAAGGTACAATTGTTATTCTATCTCTCTCTTAATAATTAATTATTTGGAATTTGAAAAAAATTGAAATATTTAGGGTTTCTTGTAGAAAATGCCCGGGAAAGATTTAACAAGTGAACAAAAAACCGCTATACAAGCTCTTCTACAATCAAACAAACATTCACAACAAGAAATTGCAAAATTACAGAAAGTATCTCCTTCTTCTGTATCGCGTTTAGCTAGAAACTTAAACAAAGGAGCTAGCACATCGATACAAAGACGAGCAAAGTGCGGCCGGAGAAGAAAAACTTCGAAGAGATCTGGCCGTGAAATTGTTCATCAGGCTTTGACCAATAGATTTGCTACAATTAAAATGATTCAAAAAAATTTACAAGAGAGAGGAATAGAGATTTCCAAAGCCGCGTTTAACAGAAAAAATGAAATCTGCTCGTCTCAACTTTGCAAGAGAATATCGACGTTTCACAGACGAGAATTGGAAAAAGGTGAATAACTTAACAAAATGATTTTTATTGAATTAATGTTTGCAATATTTAATAGGTTTTCTTTAGTGACGAGTGCTCACTCTGTGTGTTAGTGCAGCGAGCACAATTTGTTCGTAGACGACCTGGCGAACGTCTCACAAAGTCCACGGTTCTTCGAACTGTAAAACACTCTCCGCAGGTAATGATTTGGGGAGTGATTAGTGGAGACGGACCCGGCCCTTTGTATTTTGTAGAAGGTACAATGCGTCAAGAGCAGTACATAAATGTGTTAAAAACACGTTATTACCGTATTTTAAGTCAGGACGTCGCATACCGACAGGGCATATATTTATGCAAGATAATGCTCCTTGCTATGTGGCAAAAAAGGTTAAGAAATTCTTTGAAGACAATCACATACCTCTTTTACGTTGACCCGGAAATTCACCCGACCTCAATCCCATCGAGAACGTATGGAATCGACTAAAAGTAAGGTATATGAAAGGGAAAACCCTACAAAGGAAATATTAATGAAGAATATAAAGGATGTACGGGAGAACGATGAAGATATGAAAGAGACAATCATATCTTGCATTGAAAGTATGTCCCGAAGAATTAAGGGTGTTATTAAAAATCATGGGTTATGGACTAAATATTAATTACTTATTTAATATTTACATATGTTAATAAAAAATATAATACATGTATAGTTTATATTTTATTATGAAGAAACTACAAAATATTGAGTGTTTCAAGTAATTTGGCCAGGGACTGTAAACATTGGAGGCAAAAAGTAACAAGGTTTGGTGTTAATTGAAGGAGCAAGTGGATGAAGGGGTTAAGCCACATTAAAAAAATTTACTTTCCATGAAAACTCAGATGTTTGACCATGTAGTATTAATCCACAACCCCTTCTTACTAATCAAAAAAACTGCATTTGAAAATAATCCTGCATTCACTTACCCCTTCAATTGCAACATTGAATTACAACTGACACTATTCTGAAATTATGATAGATTATGTTATTATTAATTAAATTGTTCGATACCATTAAAAAACCAAACGAGAAAGAGAGAAGAGCTACATATGAATACATCAAAACTCTGACAAAACATAAAAATATTGAAGTAAAAAATACAAAATAATAAGAAAAATTTAAATTATTAACCTAACAAACTGTCGTTAGACGCACAATTTCTCCATATATACATTTTTATGTTTTCACTAACTTTTCTGACTTTCGAACATAATCTGGCAAGTGTCCAAAATAAGTACTGGCAATTTTTTTTTAATATGTACGAGCGTAGTTTGAAAAGTTTCAAACCTCAACACAAATATGATATCTCGTGAAAAATATTCTAGTAATGTAATTGCGCATGTATTCAAAGATGCTTTTGAGAATTCTAGCCATGTTGGATACTCAGTTGTTGTTTAGTAGTCCTTTGTGTCAGTCGATGTTAGTGTTTCTTGCATTTGAAAGGCAATAGGCTACGCAAATGAAAACCGAAATGGACGGCTGTTTACGGGGCCCTGCACCATCATTTGTCACAATGATATTTGGGGCATATAAATTTATACGTAGTCGTACCAGTTTGGTTAACGATAAATTTCACCAAGTGGTGCTAAACAACCGTCAAATTAAAGATAGGAATATAGCAGAGGCTGTGGGCATCTCAAAAAAACAACAGGGCTTTGAAAATGTTTTAAAACCCTGTTGAAGCAGTTTAAGCGAAATAAGTTGGAGTTTCGGCGTCGATTAATGAGTCGATTAGTAGACTGTAGATGAAGCTTGGATACACCAAAACACTCTTGAAGCCAAGGCACAGTCGAAACAGTGGACTGTGAAGGGTGATTCGGCACTAAGAAAGGTGAAGACTGTTCCACTGGCCGGGAAATCGATGGCGACTGTTTTTTGCGATAATCATGGAGTTGTGTTAATCGACTATCTTGAAAAAGAAAAAACAATAACGGGGAAATACTGCGCACCATTACTTGACAACTTGAAGGCAGAAATTGCGGAAAAACAACCAGATTTGAAGAAAAAAAAATTTATAAAACAGCAAGGTCGCTAACACGTGGTTGACACTGTCGGGATGGCGACCAGGATTGTGTAATTCGTTTAAATTTCACAAATATTTCGCTTTTATTTTCAAAGCTTCATCGAGATCATAAATAAGTTAAAGCTAATAGCCAAACTCGTGAACATAAAGATTTAGCAATGTAGATGTTAGGAGCTCTGATTGATGAGTTTCATCAGTCCACCAAGATAACGCACTGTCTCGCACTTCAGTGGTCGCCATGCCAAAACTCACGAATTGCGGTTCGAATTGATAAGCTACTTACCCTAAATCTGGCCACCACCGACTTTTTTCTGTTTTCTAGGCTCAAAGTTTCGCTTGGATGACGGAGATTTTCATCGAATGGGGGACCATCACATTCGTAGACACCTCAGCAGAACAGAATGTCAACTACTAGTCGGACGGATTAAAGAGATTGGAGCAACGCTGGGAAAAGTGTAGAGGCTTACAAGGAGACTACGTTGAGAAATAAAATTAACTCTAACAAAAAAAAACTCCTTTTTCGTTCTGAAAACTTTTCAGACGACCCTCGTACGAGATTGCTTCCTGTTTGTTACTAAGCATTTAACCTGCTAATAATATCTGAGGCCATAGTTCCTTGCCCAATAACTGCAGAAACTATTGACATTATTACAACGTCTTTCTTATTTGTATGTCACTTTCAACCCCAGTCTCTCCTAATTAAAGAGTTCAACATTGACTAAAGAAATCTATAACTAGAGTCACCATTGCTTGGAGATCCAAACCAATCCTGGCTGGCATGACACAATCACTACCTCCTAAAACATCACAGTCCCTGGAACGATTGGCAGATATTCAAGATTTTTTGTTTGTGCTTTTATGTTTCATTATAATTGTGTAATCACCAAAGTATATTGTAAACGAGTTGCAAATTTTTGAGAGAAAATAATTATTAACAAAGGAAGAAGTAATCACATGTGATATCGTCCATCTTTTACCTAGTCCTCGAAATTATTGGTTTAATTGGAGCGTTAGTCAACTAGTTTAATAGTTAGGAGTACTTCGTTACTTCCTCCTAATTTATGTTGTATATACGTAGTTACATGGTTTGGATAGAATCCTTTCAAACAATATTCTCTGGCTGTGCACGCGTATATTCAACAGATACAAAAAAAAAACATTTTAAATACTTTTGGTTCATTATTATTATCCCTTACTGGGAATCAAGTAATTTTAATTCAATTTATTTCAAATTGGTAACGTTATTATAATATTGCCTTATAATTTCGATCGATACTTTTGGTAAACTGTGTATGATGAACAAACCTTTTTGTAAGCAGCCATTTTTCTATTATATTACAATTAAAGCAGTCCTCGATGGAAAATTTCAAATATAGAAAGTTCCAATACATAAACATTATTAAAAGGCCAACATCAATCTTTATTGGAAAAATGATCACCTCCCCATAAATAATTCATAAAAATGCATTCGCTATAAATTATAGGTAGCTACATACATACTTCGGACTTGTAAATCCATTATTGTCTCTAGCTTGGTCGTATCGATCCATTAATAAAACATTAAATTGACCGTGTGGATGAGACTAATAAAAAGACAACTGAAATAAAAAGGCAAAGGAAAGAGTTGACCGGACAATTGAATCATTTAGTATGTGCGATCGCAACATTTTTGCTCCGAAAGCTGTAATACAAACGTCAGTTCGTCGACAAAAGCTCTCCATCAAGTACGTTGTCGAGCATTCGTTTCAGCTTGACCGCTGTTATTTCGCTTGGCCTAGCGTCCTGTTTATATCGGACTGATACACACATAATCAAATGTTTACGACACTGATTTAGTACTACTGCACTCATGTGTGCTCCTACAGACCGTCCATTCGTACTGGCGAAGTGAAAATTGAGATACTACTACAAAACGAATTGAGTATAATTGATGAGTACGACTAGAAAGAGACTTTTTTTTAGTAATTGTATTAGAAAGGAGAACCTAGAAATCTTCATACCTTTCTGACATTGCGGTTCAATATTATTCCGTATTATTTAGCATGGTTAATATCTGAAATCTTTTAGAATTTTAGATGCTGTCTTGTATGAATAAGCCTCTAGTGAAATCTTCAACATGTTCTGTGTTTAGATTAGTGTATTGTATAAAGAAAGCACTTAAAGTTTTCTACTAAAAGAATCTTGTATGAAACGCGAAGGAACTAGTCCTATTTAATTTTCTCTACAAAAATGTAAATTTTGTATAAAGTTAACTACTTTTCAGGTATCCTGAAATATCTATATCGTAATTGCCAAAAATTGTATCTAGCTAACATGCACCTGTGTATTAATTTTTATAGGACTTAGTAATATGAAAGAAATGGACCAACTAAAGACATAGGTTTTGCTATTTGATATGTATTGCAAAAGAATGGACAATCGGTAAATTCCAATTTAAGAGACGAACATTGGTAAGGTGCACAGGTATTTCGAAAATAGGAGGAGTTGGATCATGGGCATCAGCAGACCTAAGTACTACCTAAAAGTGGGCTAATATATTCTAACAATAATCTCTGCTAAGGCTTTTAAAGCATGTGCGTTTGACCACACGCTTATAATGGTCTATAGACGAGCCACCCAAAGTAAGAAATACGAAAATAGAATGAAATCAGACGACCTTGCAAAACATATCAAAACAATGTCAAACAAAAGCATATTTCAACCTAGCTGAAGATAGCAAAGGCAATGCTGTCTTTTAGCAATGGAAATTTCAGAGTGCTAGCAGGAAGGTTAATTATATCATCTATACCAAGAAAATCTGGCGACCGTAGCACACATTCTATGCCGTCGGTGAACAACACCTCATAGGTCCACGTTTAACGCCTAGTAAACTAAAAGGAAAAAGATCCCACGATAATACTAAGGTTCAATACAAGTTTCCAGCTAGTCTAATACACACTAAGACTACTGTTACAGTAGATCTATTCAGGTCGTGGTAATTATAGATTACAGGCATCAACGTATGGCGTCTCTCTTCTCTTTTGTTATTATCAAATTAAAACCAAAACGTTTTTAAAATATTTAACCTGTTAACAAGTGTTATAGTCTTTTCATTTATTTACTCTCGTCTTCCACGTCACTTTCCATAGGTGTAGTAACGGTTTTCCTCTAGTAGCTTCATTTTTTTTGCATTCTGTCCAATACAATCAGGGCCGTTCCTAACCCTTTTGTCGCCCCATGCAAAAAGCAAATTTCCTGCCCCTTACTTTAAGATGTTTACAAAATTTGCTTGCTATTTTATTTCATGACGTCTATTTGATTCTACAATTATTGTAGGTACTAAATATAGGGAGGTACTAGATTAATACAAGCAAATAATTTCAATTTATTTATTTATAAAATGTGAATGTTATAAATTAACGTAATTAACTAACTCTTACGTACATTTAATACTACATGGAACAAAAATCGACAAAGGAAAACTATATAACAACAAAAGAAACAAACAACATTACCAAAATATGTTATGGTTGATTGATGATAAATTTGATTAGTCTACAACAAAACTCGTCTTGCTTTTTTTGACGCAAAATTATCGATAATTTGACTCCAATCATGATTTTGGCAAATGTCTTGCTCTATTGCAATCATTGCAAGATTTGTCAGCCTCTCTTGGGACATGGTGGACCTCAAATAATTTTGTGTATGGTAATTGGCAATTTGCTAATGCTCCTTTCATCTGATGCGACGGTTACCGGTAAAGTTAAATAAATTCAGTGCAACAGCTAAATTGAAAAAACGAAACAATATAGTTTTTTTATTATGTAATCTAGAATGTCTTGTGGTTTTCCAAAACTAGGGATAATTTCTTTGAGAGATAATATTTCATTGTAAAGTTCGTCTGCGTCAACATCTGGAGATTACCGTTTTCAGAGTGTTGTAAAAAATTATCGAGATCTATGCAAGATTTTTTTAACACGGTTTGTTCCATCCCATCAAACTAATATAAAAATTTAAACAGATTATTACATTCTTCCAAAATAGAAAACTTCTCTTTAATTAATTGCATTGTTGTGTCTAACATACTAAAGTAAAAATTGATTTTATAATTCTGCATAGCATTTGCGATAGGATCATCTTCTGACTCGTAAGAATATTACCTTGGAACTTTTTTCTGACGAACAAGAGGAAATTCGGGAGCAACATTAACTTTTTCCGCTAATACCTTTGCCTCTTTAATAAATAGCTCGAAATCTTCATCGCTTCTAATTTTACTGATATAGTTAATTAAATTGTTCGAAACCGTGAGACACTCACTTCTATTGATTTTCGGGTTTTGACACATTTTGATTAGAACATTAACTTTATACAGAAGATTATACCAAATCACCATTGAGCAGATAAATTTAAAAACCGTGATTTTTTTCTATAAGTGACTGAACCATGTTTTTCGTTTTAACATCCTTAGTTTCGTCTTGTGTAATTTCAGTAAGGCTGTCGCAAATATTTTCGTAATTTGAAATTAAGGGTCTAATAGCATTAACTCTACTCTCCCAACCAGTGTCGCTTAAAGGTTAAAGAGTTAATACTGGTACGTGTTTTTTTAAAACTGCCCGCCTAGCAACTGAAAATGAAAAAAATACATACAGTTGTTGAACTATATCAAAAAAAGACACAATTTCGTTATTTATTTTAGCAGCGTCATTTACTATTAAGTTTAAAGTGTGCACCAAGCCGTGGTACAAACCATGGCCCTTGAATTTATGTTTAAAATTCTTGTTTGCAAACCAGAGTGCTTTCTCTTCATGTTGGATCCATTATCGTATCCTTGACCACGTAAATCCTGAATATTTAAATCAAATTTTGGGAAAAGTTCTGTTAAAACGAAATCACATAATCCTTTGCCAGTACTATCTTTATTTACATGAATAAAAACCTAACAAATGGTCCCTAATTTCCGCTTTAAATATAAACGAATCTTGCCACAACATTAATTTGTTCCACATGACTAATATCAGGCGTGCAGCCTAAAATAATTGAGTAATACTTAGATTTTTTCAAACGAGAGAGAAAAGACAAAGATTGAAAGAGGAGCTCCAACACCGTTGACGGCGTGACCTATTTCTTTCGGGGCTTCCCAAAAAAAATGCGATTTTGCAGCTACCTTTGATGGTATTTTTTTGTAATGTTGTCCTCCCCGCACGTTCTTTTCAACATGTCTAATTTTAGCATCTTTCTTCAAATTATCTGAAAGATTTTAGTTGTTATATTTCTATATTTTTGTATTACACTTATTGCTTGATATCACCCCTAGAACTTTTCAGGATTTACTCTCCTCAGAACAGAAGTGAATCAGAATTAACTTGGTTTTGCACTTCGCCCTAACATTCTCAATCTGAACAATCCAAAAATTATAGCTTTAAATTGCATATTTAAACCTAACGAAGAGAATCATAAAGAAATGAAGAAAGAACGATAATAATTTTCTGAACTTAATTTGCGTCTTCGGCTTTTACAGATATAAACGTTCAAAAATGGAACACTCCCATGCTTCACTGCTGCAGAAATAGCAGCTCCATTCACATAACGAAGTTATTGCTATTTCACGCAAATTATCTCGAAACACATTAAACAAAGTAAATTCGACTGCATTTAACTGGAAGTAAAAAATTTATGGCCAAACCTCTAAATTCCTTTGTTCAGATATTAATAGAGCGTCGTAGTAGGTAAAAAAGTTTAATATTTCTATTAAAGTTCTATCAAAGACTTTTACACTCCATAAAATGAATAAGTTGAATGAAGTCGTAACGACAACGTGCGGTATATGTATGTATATTTAAAGTGAACGATGAATGTTTCATTGTTTCCAAGAGGCGTTTTCCAAACATAAACAGCGAAACTTCAAAAAGACTACACATCTTCAACAACTACATTATACCCCAGTAATACTAGCGCGGCAAAACATCCGGAAAGTGTAAATATTTACCTGTTTTGACTGTAATTTGTCTTTACTCTTTAAAGCCGAAAGAACAAAAGAACGCGGAAAAATTGTTTGATCCAAAAATAGAAGGGATCCTCAAATTGCCCGATATACAATCGTCTATTAATATATTAGGTACTGAATTCTACTTCTATAAACAAGTTTAGTAGTCAGTAGTAGTCCCCCTTTCTAAATATAAATCAAATACTCTATACAAACATACTTCCACGACAATATTCACTCCTATTCGGATTCTAGACGATAAAATACTAGCTGGTGACTACAGGAAGCCACCATTTTTACGTATTTAATTTTTTAAAATTACAAGTAAATAAATTTTCTAGAGATACTATGCACTTACGCTCTATCTATTCGTTACTACCTTATTTGTGTCAACTGTCAGGTATCTGTAATTCGTATTTGGTTAGTCCATCGCACAGTGGGGTAACGCTATATGAAAAGGTAATAAGAAAACATTTTAAAAATTGATGTAATTGCTAAAAACATTGTTGTGAGAGAAACTAGAAGGTGGATCGGCTTTTGAACGTTATTCCTATTTTTAAGGACCCAGTACTATACTTTATCGAAGCGTTTAAAGTTGACGATTGTAGCACTATGAATATGCATGTTGCATTATTCTGTTTCGAACATTAAACATTATTGTTTAAATTTTCTTTTAAAACGGTTCAAATATTTTACAATTTTATAATATTCAGGGTGCGAATGAGGGTATGCCCGTTTTATTTTACATGTTTAAACTAAAATGTGTGTTTTACTAACAATGTCGCAGTCTTATTAAAGTAGTCCGTTAACCGCTGAAGTTTTCGTCCGACATCTAGTATTCGGGCAAACATTTAGCAAGTCCATAATTACTAACAGTATTTCGAATATTTTGGCCATAAGTGTATTAAATTGTATCTTTTTTTATTCTTAAAGTGTCAATGTTTTAACCTAATTTTCTTCACGTTTGATCTAAATAACAAAATTCCTTTCAAAAGTGTTTTTATGTTAAAATTTACAAATACACCTTCTGTATACAAAGAAACTGTCCTCATTATTAGAAACTGAGAATTTCAACAGTACTCGTGTACTAGACGAAAATATGGTGGGAGTGGTTTTCTCCAGTAAATATTAAATTATTGAGAAAAAGCTTGCTGATGTTCAGTCACTTCTAGTGGAGTAAACTCACTATACCACACCAATGTTTCTGAGTTAACAATGTCTTTAAGAAACTTCAGGCATCAATTTAAAACAAAATGAAATAACACCTTCAAACAAAATCAGAACTTCTAGCTAGAGAAGCAAGATGGTTGAATGAAACTATTCAGTTTAAAATATATTCTCGTATTCATTGTATGAGTACAACAGTGCACAAAATTCTCATACATTCTCACACGAAATTATTTCAAACTGTATTTTACCGATAGGACAGCTTAGTTTTTTAGAGAACATTTTAGCAAAAAAAGCTCAGGAAAAGATACAATTGCAGATATATTAAATGGAATGTTTATTTCCTCTAATCCATTAATCACAAGCCTAAGAACCAAAATATAAAAAAAATTTCACGTAGATGCTATTGCTATGATTGAAGAACCAAATGTACCAGATCTTGAATAAACAATATTTTCTTGAAATGTTAAACTTAAAATACAGAATTTTCTCAGATAGGGTTCCTGATACATGCAACGGATAAGAAATTTTCGAGCTGGTTTGCTTCCTCCTAGGGTTTAGGTGTGGTTCTCCAGAAATGCATTTTCGTCATAATTGTGTCATACGGTCTATGATTGTTAGCACTTTATCTATGAAGGTTTTCTTGTAACTATCAAGATCTATTTGACGTAGCAACGTTCAAATTATGCCTACTTGCACCCCCAATGGAAAAAATGAAATAAAAAGTGTATAACCCTAATCACAGATGAGATTAGGGAAAAGGCTCTTCCCCTGAAATTTCCGTAGCTTATTTTTATATCGTTGTCTTACAAATTATTGTAAGAATACTTTTATTAGGAAGTAATAATTGATTAAGCAATTATGCGGTCTGTGGTGGTTTGAGGAAAAGAGAACACTTGTTTATTGTATAACTCAATATTTCGCTCTTTATTGAGAAGTGGTTAACAGCAAATCTCATCTTCGCTTCGACAACACAATTAAAATCCGTGAAATATTTAACATTTTAAAATACTTTTCAAGTAAAATTTTAACATTATAAACCAAGAGGAGAGAACTGATTGTAATGTTAAACTTCTGTTATTAACAGTTTACAATTTAATATTAGCCTAACCACTTTCTCGCATTTGTAGTTTATACTCCTGTTGAGGTTCTAAGTAAAGAGTGAAATATAAGGTTATAAAATAAAGGAGTTCCCCTTTTTTCTTCAAACCATCACAAATCGCATACCTGCTTAATTAATTATTACTAGAGCGGACACTTTTTAAATTTCGCGGATGATTTACGTTGGTAGTTCCTGCAATAAAAAATATATTTGTCTGTATTACGTTAGGAAATTGGCGTATATGTCATTTATTGCCGGAACTACCAACTTAAATCATCCTGTTCATCACTGTTCAGAAAATAATGACGTTATCAAATAATCATGGGGGATTGGGGAGGAGGCGATATATGAAAGCATAGCAGGGACGCATAACAACTACATATGAAAAAACAAATAATAAGGGACACAGAATAATATGTTTTGCAATGGAAAGAAATATACAAAGGAACGTCTCCAGATGAAAGAACAGTTAATCAAATCGATCACGTAATAATTGGAAAAAAAGATGTGAATTTTATAAAATGAGTAAGTACATAACTCGGACCACTACCTTATAAGAATTGCATGCAAGGGAGAACTGGATGGATAAAAGAAAAGTAATATCTAAGGAAAATAGAAAATTTAATTCATCCCTCTTAAAAAGCGAAAATATGAAACATAAGAAAAAAATAGAAATAGGGCTTACCACTAAAAACATGCAAGCAAAGCAGTTATTAGCAACACAGTTAGGAAAGAAAAAAGAAAAGAATGGTTTGACGAAGAATGCGAGAAAGCAGCAGAGTCTGCAAGAGAAGCCAGACGGAATCTGCTAAGGAATGAAAATGAAAAAAACAAGAAAGTTTATATGGATGCAAGATGGAAGATGAAAAAATAATTTAGAAAGAAGAAAAGAAAATCCAAGGAAGATGAGTCAAAGGAAAGAGAAGAAAATTTTAAAAATAAAGAAATACGGTCTTTTTACCAAGAAGTTAAAAGAAAAGAAAAGAGACACCAGGATCGAAGTGTATTTATCCAAAGTGAAGAAGGAACAGTATTAAGCGAATCATCCAAAGTTCCGGAAAGATGAAAGAACTACTTTCAAGAGTTACTAAATGACATTGGAGAAGAAGAACAGGATATGGAAGGAAACGAACTGGAAATAGAAGCACCCACGAAGGAAGAGATAATAAGTATAATTAAAAAAATTAAAGAATAACAAAAGTCCAGGAGTGACAGAAATAACAGCAGAAATGTTAAAAATGTTTTTTTTCGGAAAGGTGTGCATCCATGTTTATTGTTTGCTCATCGTCAGTTAAAATAGGATAAAAAAACGATGGGTTACAAACGCCTCGAATAAAGAGCTCAAACTTCAACGTTCACACGGGATTCTCTGAATTATTAATAGTTGTATTCCTTTTGTGGGTGAATTTCTCGGGGTAAGCTAAAAGAAAACACGCAAGTTACCACGCCATCTTTTAACAAGTCATATCATTCGCCTTAGGGATTCAACAACGTGAATTTGAGATGATTTCAACAAATTCACAACTCTCTTTGATGTATACCGAAACGAGGTGACAGTTGACCAAAAAATATATTAAATGTATCATGCATGGTGAAATGTCTATTCTGTAAACATACGGAATCTCGTCCCGGCAATATGCGGCACAATACGTATAAAATTTTTGGAGAATATTTTTTCGTTTCCACATTTTTTTTGTCTCGTCTGACAAAAATATTTGCATCTATTTTCGCGTCTTAAAGTGCTGTGACATAAAACCTGGCAAGATCACTTATTAGGCTTAGAGTATAAATTCGCTAAAATAATGATGTTACAATACAGATGCTTGACAAATGCTACAGGAATTTTGGCTTTGTTTGAATAATTGTACCCAGTATTTACATCTTGTAAGATTATTATACTACTTTAATGTAAAACAAAACGTTTTATTGTCCTATAATATATTTACAGCCAGTACATTAAACAAATGAAGATAAAAGTCACTGACAAAAAATGTAATATCAATTTAATTCTAGCTTTTTATACAGAATCTAATAAACGCGTTGTTTTAGGTCCTTCTATGTCTAATTTAGATACCAAAAATCACATTTATCTAATGCGCGCTTCCGGAGAAATAACGATTTCTGTAAATGTTGAATTTTTCAAATAAAAACCTTATAACTCTGAAACCCTTAATTTTAGGATAATAGTGTCTAATTACATTTTGGCTCAGAATTTACTGAGGATTCCAAAAATGCAATAATATACAGGGTCATTCACGACGATAGCCTATTAAGAGTAACTCTGGAAATAACCAAAGTATCTTTTTGGAATTTTGATAAGCGATTTTATGGATAATGATGTATTTCCCAAAATAACTGGGAGTAGGTATAATAATAGTCTAAATTATACTTACTTCCAGTACTTCCGTTGCTTCCAGTTATGAATTACTCACACAGAGTCACCTTGGATTGTTTATTTCCTAAAATACTTTCAACTTCATGGCACTCTTGATTAAACCAGAAACGGATTTTAACTTTCTTATTTCAAAATTATGCACCCTTTAGATAGACTTTTCAAAAACAAGTTCAACAATACACAATATCATAGATGTAGGATTAAAAGGATATAAAATTTTTTTGTGAAAAATTTGACACACGCGGAGTCTTTGTTGATGTAAATGTATACCAAAAATGTTGTACAGAGTGTTGCAAAAACTTAGTCCAAACACTACCATATTCAACTAAAAAAATTCATTTTTCTTTTATGGAAACCCCCATTTTTAAGAATGTATACATATGAAAAAAATGCGGGTAAAACATATTTTACTTCCTATACTTAAATTCGCCCGTTTTCGAGTTATTTTAAAAAATTATGAAATCGATTATTTATTATCAATAAGCGATCCAGAATTGACAAGGTTGGGTTTGGGAACTTATGAGACCACCTGTAAACTTCAATATAATTTTAAACCATGCTCCCAATTGAACTTCATAACAAGAAAAACCCGTTTTTGAAAAATCTTCATTCATAATGGCACAATTTTCCAAGACCGCAAAGATGACTCACAGCGTATAGGAGTGTGAATGCTGGTATTACAAATTTTTCAAATATTTAAGGAGTAGACATAGACGTACGTGACCTGCGTATAATTTCAGTATAATTGAGTAACCATATCTTGAAGTCAGTCCTCAACGGACGTCGTATTATTTAACAACTAATTTTATTTGCAAATCAACTAATTTTAATAACTACATGAAATACAAATGGTATTAATGATTTATGTATGTAATGGTATTTAATGATCTAACTATATCACTCTACGCCAAGAATAGGAACGAATGCCTCATTTTTGAAAGATTTCTTCTCAGAATTAAGTCCTCTTCACATAGTATTAAAACGAAACATAAAAAAGTTATGAAGTTATTATTGTATATGTCAGGATTATATTATTAGCTTTTTACAGCAGAGGAGAAATAAGTAAACTAATTCAATGAAACCAATTGTCATGGTCAATTTCATTTGTGTGTCTGTGTGAAATTATTACAAAATTTTCTCACAATTAAATGATTAGGGCTTAAGGCAATTCCTAGAATAAATTTACCTGAAGCATCACAAATTGTTTATTTCCTTTTCACCTATGAAGCTACGTTTGATCTGAAATATTTGTAAACAAAAAACCGTTACTTTACAACTATTACATAAATTATTTCGATTCTAGATTCATCTTGTTTAATCATTAAAGGAATCGTATCTTCCAATGGATTATAATTCATTTTCGAAATAGTTGGCATAATTAGGAAAAAAATACTAAATGGAAGAAGTTGCTTTCCTAATTTATAAGATATTTATTATGCATTCTTGATCGGTATCTACATCTCGGAACATCCACTGGATAGAGAAGCTATGCAAAAAATTTCGAAAATACCCAGATGGATTAAAGAGGAATACAAAATTCACATGATTACAGGTCAGCTATCCGACTATATGAGGAAGGAGTTGAATAACCTTTGGTGTTTTAAATAGTTACGAAAATATAAAAAAAAAAAAATCGTTCTCTTTCAATCAAGCATAGTGAACTTGGCTTCTAGAATATGCACACTTATGTAATTCTTACTGTAAATATTTGTACAACTTTAGTGATCATTTGATTAACAAAAATCTACTAGATTTCAACATGGTTAATTGGTAGGTATGGATTTTATTTTAATATTTTTCTTCTCGTAGTTGTTGTGAGAGTAATGTTTGAATTGAATTTTGAAATTTACAATGTATAAAGAAGGCTAATAAAGACAACACACTAATTGAATAATAAATAAAATAAAATTTTGTCGAATTAGAGCTTTCTTCAAATTTCTAATAATATAATGTATAAACTTTCATAAAATTTTTTTTTTTTAAATAAACCTAGAGTTAAAAGGGAAGGTATTTAGTGTCTGCCTGTGATTGCATGACATTTGCCCATTCGTTCCACCATCTTAAAACAATGAATTTATGTGAAATTCAACACAACATAAAATCTAAATTTAGGTTTATGAAGCTAATGGATAATTGTACGCTGCTTGGAGGCTGTTACAACTTAATAGAAACGAATTAACTTTGGGGACTGAAGCTTTCGTAGTTGTTTTCAGTCTGCTTCTCCCGCCCAAAAGTTACAATAACAAATACCGTTATTACGCATTAATCCCGTTTATGTGTTTTAAATAACAGCAGGATTTAATAACAAAAGACGTGCGTTACGTACACGATTTTTACTGCTTGATAAACAAAACAAATGAGATCTGCTTGTTTTTAATGTGTTTATTGGTGGTTACAATAAATGCTACATAAGTATATTTTTAATTTCTTTTATCCTTTCCGTTCTAGTTATAGGTGTAGGTAATAATGTAAAGAATAGCTTGGTTATCAATTTATTATTATAGTAACATGTGACCAACAAAATTTACTTTTTTTAATTATTAAAATCGAACTTTCCAAAAGTAGTACCACCACTTTCAATTCTTTTTCTGATTTACTGAACGTCTATACATAAACAGAGTAGCCTCGCGATTATCCGTCTCTCGATTCACCGTTTTTCTCGCTTAACCGATAGGTTGGCCAGTCACCAAGTTGTCAAGTCTAGCGGGTTCCTGTTATTGTTGTTTTGCATTCGAAAACAATGAGAGGAAGATGTAAGCGTATTGTGCTCGATTTATCTCAGAAATTGAAGATCATTAAGCTTCTACTAAAAGGTGAAAGTTCAGTCAGCATCGCGCCAATTTATGGTATAGGCTGAACAAATTGCAGAATTCTGGCGGCAACATAACAGTGAGGAAGGCAATGAAATATGAATCACTTGAGCAGCTGGACGCTGTCGTTCTTCAGTAGTTTGTTCTCAAAGGGTTCCTCCTTCAGGGCTTACCATTCGACGGAAGGCGATGGAACCAAAAAGTGAATGGTGATCCTTCCTTTCACCCAAGGATTAGTTGGCTATACCGATTTAAAAACCGTCACAGAATTCGCCAGTTGAATATTTCGGATGCAGAATTGATTTCTGATAATGCTGTCGTCGTAGATTATCAAAAAAGAACATTTAAACATGGTTACCGCCTGGAAGTTGGTACGAAAACCAATTTATTACAGCGATGAGAATGGGTTAAATTGGAAAGCTCCTACTTGACAAAGCATTGGCTTCGACATCCCAAAAAGCAGCCCCAGGATTCAAAACGCAGATGAAAGTGAATATGAGACTGGAGAACCTATAAAAACTCATGTTGAAGTAGAATCTATGCTTTCCAAGTACCAGCAGACTGAAGCAGATGCTACTCAGCGGTTATCACGAGACACGGTAGCCAAAAAAGCACGCGGTCTGTTAAAAATTAAGTTAACTTTTTCAAACAACAACAATGATTTTATATAATGTACGTATGTTTTTTTGTTGTATTACAGTTGTTTAATAATATTTAATGATAATAATATGTTTATTGCCCAACATAAAAATACCAATAAACGAACAAAAATAGCTTATATAGATGCATACGAAAATGTCGGTAAATTAAGCAAAATGTTGCATACACATTTAGAAAAATTAAGAAAAATCACGTAGCATATTTAGTCCCAACAAAAACGTCACTGTAAATGGTGTCAGCATTTCTAGTCATATGGTGCAGAGGTGCGCATAGTAGCAGATTAGTTCTCGGCATCGGCTGTATAGAGTGTTGCTGCAGTTCGTGATGCCAGACGATGTACATAAAAATTCACTCTGCACAGAAGATCAGGACAATCTATGTAATTGTTTAAAAGCTTAAACAGAAATCTTGCACACACCCTTCTTTGGTTTAAAGATTGGAATTGGTTGTCAGTCAACAGAATCTCGTAAAGTGTGCGAGCTTCAGGATAGACACCGGTAGATTTGAAGGTAAGAAATTTCAAGAATCGTTTTTGTAGGCGTTCAAGTAAATTATTTTGCCTGTTATAAAAGGGATACCATACTATAGACACGTACTCCAATTTGGCCACGACAAAGGCATAATATGCGAACAAGAAAGCCTAACGTTCGCGATGCTGATAAATAGCGATCTTCTCGGAGTTGGTTGAAGGATAACGTTGAGTTAAACGTTACGCCAAGATCTTTAATTGTGTGGGTTCTTTCAAGAGCATGTCCATCCATCATATACACTGAAAATGAAGGCGCAACTCTCCGGGTGTATGACACCGTGAAACATTTCTTAACATACAGTAGTAGCCTATTTCCCTTACTCCAGGAGACAATTGTGTCGATATTTTTTTGTAGGGTGTTAATGTCTTGAACGCTGGATATACGCGAGAGCAGTTTGGGTCATCTGCGTAGGCTAGACAGGGACGTGTTAAAGATGAAAGCAAATCATTCGCGAACAGTATGAAAAAGAAGGGTCCCAAATTGGAGCCTTGGGGTACCTCAGATATAGAAATAAATTCGTATGATCTAAAACCATTATAAAAGACAAAGCTCCTTCTGTTTTCCAGGTATGACGACATAAAAGTGACTGAATATGGAAAGAAACCAAAAGAAGATAATTTACTTAATAATATTTTATGGTCTATAGTGTCAAAAGCGCGGGATAAATCTGTGTAGATGGCATCTACCTGACCTCCATCGTCGACTATTTCGCTGACGTACTGAAGAATAGAAGCAAGGTTGGTTACCGTAGGCCAACCAGGATAAAAACCATGCTGCAGCGGCGATATGTAGGACTTAACGCCATTGTGGATGCATGTATAGAGGTGTTGCTCAAAAACTTCGGAGAAGTTGCAAAGTATAGTTGACTGTATTGCAGTTAATTTTTAAAACATATCGTATAATAAAAAAATTATTATAAATTTTCGCTTAACCATCTTTTCAATTATCTGTCAAGGCTCCGGTTCCGTGACTGACGGGTAATCGAAGCTCTACTGCACTTATTCAAGATAGACTAATATTTAAAAAAGTTTAGACGTAATCTTGATACTTAACTGGTTTTCTAATAACGGCGCCATATCTGATTTCATTATACTTCGTGTTGTTGGTACTTGTATTACTAATACGAGGGTAGTCTGGAAAGTTTCCAGCCTAATACAGAAACAAGTATTTTTTTGTCAAATTCAGTTTTATTTCTCAACATAGTCTCTTTGTAAGTCTATGCACCTTTCCAGCGATGTTCCTACCTCTTTACTCCGTCCAAATAGTAATTGGCAACTTGTTCTGCAAAATAGACGTTTTCGAATGACTATCCCAAAAAACAATTGCCATCACTTTCCCGGTCGATGGGACGTTTTTTGGAGCCCTCTTCGCAGTCCATTGTTTCGACTGTGCCTTGGCTTCAGGAGTGTACTGATGTATCCAGGTTTTATCTACAGTTATTAATCAACGCCAAAACTCCGTCTCATTTCGCTTAAACTGCTTCAACGGGGCTTTGGAAATGTTCATTGGAATGCGTTTTGGTCCTGAGTAAGCAAGCGCGGTACCCTACGCACGGTTACCTTTTTCATGCCCAAAACTTCAGTCAATATATGACAAACACATTCTTTCGAGATGCACACATGTCTTCGAAGTTTCGCTAGTTCTGTATAGCTGCACCATTTTCTTTCCTAAGAAGTCCTCTAAGATACCGCATTTTATTTTACAATTGGTATTGTAATTTCTCATTGTAATAGCATTTTGGTTTGAGAACTTTTGCTCCGATAATTACTTACTTAGTTTATTTAATTTGGATCAAACATTATTGTTATATTTCTTAGGGGAGCTATCAATTGAAAAATTGAAGTACCAAATTGTACTTTCACGAGACTGAAGGATTCAAAAATGTTTGTATATTTACTCACGTTGAGTTGTGAAAACCGTCAAGGGTTTAAGAGAATTTCTCGTACGAGAAACTATTCCTCACGACAAGAACTTATACGAAAAATTAGAAAAAATCAAGTGCAAAATATTTTCCAAAGGATTAATCAATAGTTTTTGTTTAATATCAAGCAACTCAATAATATTTTTAAAAGTACTATACTTTTTACTTCCAAATATTTCTACTATACTGCATTTTTCCTTAGCTTAGCAACTTCCTTTTAATCTCAACATTTATGAACAGCATGTACGCTTAGAAGTAAAAAACGTACAAAAGAAGAACAGAAAGGATTTTCGAGATTACTTTCATTGTTTTTCGGCATACTAGCTGACATGTGTAGCGTTTCAAAAGATAGCATTAAAGTACTAGGTGATAATAACTTTTTATATGAATGCGACGAGGACATAAGAAAGGAACGTAATCTTTGCTATACTAAAAGGTATTATAGAAGCTAGCATTGTAGGCTGACGTGACAAATCCACAGGGAATACAGACTGTGGATTATTTCTTGTCACATTCACTCTCTATTCTGGATTATTTCTTTTTATATCCATGAGTGTGTAGTATACGTGCGCGTTCTGTTCACCATGCGACATAGTAATAATTATGAGGGTGTTCCATTGTAAAAAGATTGTAAAGCTTCTCTACATATTGGCACCGTTCATTGAGACGTATACCGTGTAAAGCAGTTACTCATAGTCATGTCATAAGTTAAGAATAATACTGTATTCATTAACGCGCCATTTAAATCGTATGCTACTGTTATTGTTCCAACTATTCAAATCTTTTTTATTTGGTAATCCTAAGCCAATTACTGCATCTCTATAATATCTGGTCAACTAAATAATAAAAAATGCATTTTAGCATCTGAAACTTGTCATTAATTGCGTACATATGAAAACCATTAGATCGTTAATTCAATAGTAATTCCAACAGCAATCAATCACTTATTTGTTAAAATTAACAAGTGAAAAGTGTATATTTCCAAAAGACCTTAGCAGATTAACATGTAGACACTCACATTTAATGTCGGTCCAATTTCCAAAACACTCTATCTATAAGTTTAGTGCAATGCCAGTTTCTTGATCCTTCGTCACATTTCTAAAAGTATTTGGAATACAATTATCATTATTATTATAGCCCAACCATGGCACAGATGCCTTTAATCACGTTGACCTTAATAGATCGACTTATTTAACAAAATGCCCTTATGTGTGTTAGTCGGGGGCTTTTTATAAACCTCAGTACTATTCTAGGATATTCTTGCTTCAGTTCAGTAGGTGTAAGAAATAGCCTACTGAAATGTTGGTGTTGTGTACGACTGATGGCAACACATTTACATAGAATGTGTTCTGTCATCTCCAGATCTTCTTGGCATAGACGACAGATTTGATCTTCAGCTTTTCCTTGTTTAAATAAGTGGTATTTTAGGGCTGCGAGATCTGTCAAAAAATCCTGCCAGTAATCTAAGGTCGCCTTTGTTGGAAAATAGCACTATTTTTGCTAATATGAGTGCTTTCGCCTGTTTTTTTTTTCTAGAACACTTTCCCAGTGCGAGTCCTATAGATTATTCCCCCACGTCTGGATTGCTTATTTTATGTGGCTCTTTTGGAGACTGCTAAAGGACCATTAGGAGCCATGTTAGGCTGCCTCTTTAGCCAGCTTACCCGCCTTTTCATTTCCTTCGATCCCTTAGTGACTTGGGACCCACCTCAAAAAAACATGGTTGTTGCGTCCCAGTTGCCTTAAATTGTGTCTACATTCGTGTATTAAGCCAGATTCATATGTATAAGCCTTAATAACCTTTAGAACTGCCTAATTATCGCTAAATATACTTATAGTTGCACCTCGTATCCCTTTCTCGAGGTTCTTTATGGCGCACAGGTTTAAAGCAGAAATTTCTGCTTAGTGTGGAGTCCCGCAAGCATTTTTAGGTGGTAGTTAGGACCACTAATGCCTACGCCTGTTCCAACTTCTCTGGAAGCAAGGCTTTCTTCGGATAAATATGCTTTCTACCTTGAAAACTTAACACTATCAAATCCTCGCCTTTTGAATTCACGTTGAAACGATTTTTATTCTCTCGGAGGCTCAATTTATCTTGAGCAATACCGCAAGCACTTAATATTTTTCTGCATAAGCTGTTCATTTGTGTAACTTACCCTTCTCTTTATAGAGTCTAACCCTACCTTTTATCACCCAAAATTAATCAAACTTACAAGCGTAAGTACATTTGGAAGATATTTTAGTTTTTCTTTGTCCATTCAATTAAGATATTGTGGATGGTTTAACTCAATTCTTGTACTTACACTCTTTTTATTTCCAAAAAGGATTGTTTATGTTCTTTGTTTCGACTTAATTTTGTGTAAATGTATCCCTTTTTTATTTTCAGCTAACAATGCAAAACCATGACCTTTCCACAGAAAGTATCTACATACCTATAGTTTTCCCCTTGAAAATATATTGGGATTACCATTCATATTCATAAGTAATCCATTCCGGTTAAAAACTTCAAAGATATAAAAACATTATTTCAAAGATGCTCCTTAAGCTTTACTTTTTAACTTTCAGATGAGTATCCCACAAAAACATGATCGTCCAGAACACACGAACAATCATAAAAGGGTAATAAATTATCAACATTAGTATGCCAATTTCAAAGACCAGAAAACAAAAATAATCACATTTGTAGGAAGTTGTGGGTGCAGAGGCAAGCAACGCTACTTTCAAATATTAAAACTGCTAAGTTCTCGCAACCAGTTGAGAAAAAAAATTCCAATTTCACAACAAAAGCCGTAAAAACCTCAGATATACCACGAAAATAAGCATTGATGGAGTAAACTCCACCAAACATTAGAAAATAATAAACCTCGGTGTTGATATACACCAATGAAATAAACACCCGCGGAGATGTATATAGAAGCGATTCACAACCAGAAGGTCCGCGTCCAAAGCTGACAATAAAATTATTATAGAAGGCCGTAAAAATATAATAACAAATGAACTCGAACAGCGCATAAACAAAACGTGGAAACAGAAACGGAAATAATAAAAGCACGCCCACCAAAAAGCACCCAGATGATAATTATAAAGTGTATAAATGCGGACGATATGATTTATAGGATAGTAAAATTTTCGGATTCCGATTTAAAGAAAACAGTAACTGTTCTAGCATAGATAATACACAGAAAATTGGACTGAAACGCATACTCGCTTATACACTAACACACATATTTCTCTAAAGCCATTTTATCCATTTGTTTATATAGTTTTACTTATACGATCTGTGCATACGTTCCAATATTATTCAGATTATGAAACCGCATACTGGCCACATTCATAACTGTTTAATGAAGCCATTTAAAACTGGGCGATTATAAATCATTCAGACTGGTTTCGTTCAACGATACAATATATTACCACTATATGGGGAATTAACGTTTAATTTAAATCGAATAACAATTGCGACAGACGCGATTACAACGTTTTAGTACGCTCACAGCACGTTTAATCTTATTCACCTGTCACTGCTGCGTTGGTTGCATATCCTTGCTTCTGGCCTGTACTTTTTCTCTCAGAAATATCTATACATAAATTATGTACTTACATACGCACGTTAATGCAAATAAATATAAGTGTCAAAATGAACAATAGTTCATTCCATGTTAGTAGGTGCACATAGCAAATATCAAACAGTTGCATTTTTTGTAAGCAGTTCTTCAAAAGTTAAGGCTTAAACTCCAATCAATCCTCAAGCATGATCCATAGTAGAAGTATTAAATTCTGTTAATACAGAGTTACCAATTCAGTTTTCTGTAGAGGAGGTTTGTAATTCTTGTTAATTGACAAATGTTATTATTATTTGCTTTCTTAAAAAGCCTAACAAATATAACAACTCTAAATTGATGAAGCGCTTCCACAATTTTAAATTTTCTTATAGATATTTGAAGAATTTTAGCATTTCCTACTTCATTTCTTACTTAACCAGCTGTTCTGAAAGTTTAGCTTTTCCACAGATGTATACTTTTTCCCCAAACATCTCTTTGTTGCAATACTTTTTCTGTGTTGAGCTGTTTTTAAGTGTATTAGCGTCTTTTAAACCGTATACAGTTTTTTATATTAACAAAATGTTTTGCTATTATGTTTGCAATTAACAGGTGTACTTCTCCAAATCGTTCAAAACCTATTAAATACACTGCAAATTGTATTTGCAGTTCTCCAACACTCAGATGCTCGGGTCTAGTGTAGGAGAGCATGGGGCATGCAGAACTACTTAACGCATTCTTTCTAATAATTATTTTGTAGTAATTGTTATTACCATAAGTTCATCAAATAAATAAAACACACTGCTTTATTTATATGTTGAGTATATTTAAAGCTAAGAAAACAGGAATATATTTTTCAAAAATCTCCTTAGCCCTTTAGTGCCCAGATATCAAAACTCTTAAAATACTGCTATTTTTTTTTTGGATTCTATAGATATTTACGCTTTAAAATACTTATATGACTTTTTTTCAAATTCATGATATTAATTTTGTTTTTACTTTCAAGTACCGTCAGGATTAATCAAGCAAAATAACAGAATTCCAACATATTGTGCTGGCAGAAAGCTGTTGTCATTACAATGCAAGTAGTTCAAAATTGCCTAAAAACGATTTCTTGTCATGCATGCTAATAATAGAGAGACCTAAGTCCTGACATCTTCCATGCAAGCAAACGATGATATGCTATGAGAAAATTATACCATGAGAAAATCAATTCCAATAAAAGCTTGAAGCTCTTCCCTTGTCAATTTCAAATTTTGATTCCGTTGCGTAGAATAAAGGTTACTTTGAAAATCTATATCATCAGCAGTTTCGCCAAGTAAGTTGAAATATATGCCAGCAGCGGAATTGCAATTAATAAATTCTGTTTCGACTGGACCTTCAGGGAACTGTATTCAGGAAATACTTCTTCAGTAGTTATTTCTTCCATTTTGTTTTTGCTCCTGTTGTTGGTACTTCTCTTTCTTGTTTTGAAGATTCTACAGGGACACTGATTTGCTGCAGTGCTTTTACAGTGGCTTACTTTCCCTTTGGATTTTACCTACTGGTACTGAACACGATCGTTGTGGATTCACCACATCGCTGACAAAACTAACACATGAAGGCTGAGGATAGTTTGAACACGTTGGCTGAAGGTGTACGGTAGATGATTGAGAATCTGTGAAAGTATGAGATGCTTTATTACCGTCTACTGTTAAATGTACTGAATCCACAAAATTATTATCGGAGCTAAACTCATCTTCGGAATCGCTTTCTTCCTCAGCAGTCAAAGAATGATTGTCTAAGGGTACATTTTCATGAAGTATTTGGTTTGCAATTTTCTCTTGCGCTTTCGCAGTTAATTATGAATTCTGACGGTACTTTTCAGGCTTCTGACAAAAGGACATTTTTTTGAAAAATGTAAAAATGTATCAAAAGTATATCAACTTACCCAAGAATAATGTAGTCACCTTTACAATAGTTAAATAAATAAACACACAACAATCAAAATAATGAAAAGAAAACGGCACTCTAAAATTGTAGCTAGTCACGCGTGGCAAATGTTTATAATGTGTAAAATATGCTCCGAACTGCGCAATCCTAATATTTGTGGTATATCCATTAGGTGACTGGTGAAACTGAGAAGTACCGCCGGGCAGCACAATCTGCACAAAGCTTCAAATGCATTTCATATGTGCTGCTAAAGTCAGTAGTACTTACGGGTACCGTCGGGCACTAAAGGGTTAATCCAAATTCTACCAATGATCCCCCATGCCCCTTGGGTGGGGGCATGGAGGACAATGGAATATTTACATTCGAAGTATATTTAAAAATTATTTACATTTAAATGCAATGCATATCAGTAAAGCTGGCCACGAGCGGTACCGCGCAGTAGCGTAGAGTCGACCAGGCCTCGCGTTCCACTAGAGTTATTCTGCTAATAGAGATGTTTGCTGCCGCAAATAATTTCGCTCATCTTTTAAATAAAAATTAAATAACACGTGCTCAAACACTTACCATTTTAAAAGTCCTCCGTGAAATCACAAAGTGAATAATGTCTGTTAAATATCTGCAACATTAGATATGTTTCAACTGTTGTTTCGGCAAAACTAGTACGGCATGAGGAAAAAATGCGTTTATATGCAGAGAATGAACGTTCTACATCTAGTGACGTAATATTTGCGTAAGTAAAATAATCTTTCAAATAACTTAACGATTCTGTTGACGCACCTTCACAAATGTGTCTCAATGTGCCAAAATCAGAATTTTTCTCAAAAACACTTTCAAATTTTTCTAGAACAGAAACATTTTTTGCGTCTTCAATCGCGCATAGCTGTGCGTGAACATGTTGCACTATTTGTAGAGATTCTTCTAACGGCACCGCAGGATTTTGTAATTTTTCTATTGTATCTGCTAGCCCGAAGTCATTGTCGTGAATGATTTTTAAATCCATTTTAACCTGACTATCTTGAAATTTCGACTGGCTTTTCTGGATAGCGGTAGCCTCCTTTGTATCGAATTGTAAAACCACGTTCTTAATATTGTCAAAATATTTATGATAATAAAACGCGGCCTGCAACCATGTTCACCAACGAGTTAGAATAGGTTCTGGTGGCTCTGGTATACGGGGGCACAGTCTGTGAAATTCGGGAATACGTTTCGGTGATTTGACAAATAATGCTTTGGTATGCGCTATTAAAACGTCTACCTCAGGATAACATTTTCTGATACTATCCGCCACAAGATTGAGAGCATGAATTTTACACGTAATCTGTAACAAATTAGCAGAATGCTTTTTAAGAGACCGGCCTACAAAAAGCATGTTTGCAGCACCATCACTCACTAACATCAAGAGTTGGTTTGTTGAAAGTTCAAACTTGTCCAATGTATTTAACACTAACTTTGAAATTACTTCGGCAGTACACTGTTATATTCGTTTGGAGACTAATAGAATTGAAGGTGCGGATTGACGAGGTTCCAATTTGCGTGCCATTACATTAAGAACAGAATGTTTCTTCTGATCTGTTGTTTCGTCGACACATAACCACAATTTTTGATCTTTCAACTCCGATTTTATTTTTTGTGCAATGTGTTCGCGCGCAGATGGCACAATTCTTCGTAACGATGTTCGACTTGGCAATTTGCACTCCGAATAGTTATTCCAAAAGCAGATAAATGGTTCCCTGTCTAGTAAATTAAACGGTATATTACATGCGATAAACGTAACGCATAAATTAAATATAAATTTTTCATTGTCTCGTGCGCAATTTCTTTTTGAGACATGCTTTTCACTATTTACGTGTCGTAGACAATGTTGTCTGGACCAACACATTAACGAGATTTTACAGATTACACATTTAATTTTAG
The DNA here is from genome assembly GCA_029619315.2 of Dynastes maya. NCBI lineage: Eukaryota > Metazoa > Arthropoda > Insecta > Coleoptera > Scarabaeidae > Dynastes > Dynastes maya. Next base: position 58,749,649 of record JAROYE020000002.1, read on the forward strand.
CACCTTCATATATTAAGTCTGGAATTTCTGCAATAAATTTTCGTAATAAGTTTGTCCGACCGCGGTCGTTTTGCTCACGAAATCATAATTTTTCTAGGACAGATAAACAATTGCGAAAATGTCCGTACTGCTCCGCAGACGAAGTAATACTACCGTTCCTCTCGGTCCGAACTGATTCTACGCCGATGCGCGGTACCGCTCGTGGCCAGCGTTACATATCAGTCATTGTATTACTACTCACATGCAGTAATTAAAATACAATGGTAAGCATGTGACTTACTGTACTTCAAAATTTCATGCAGTATCTCCATGGAAGCGAAGGGCATTTTTTGTGGATATTGGAATCAAAAATGTTGTTGTTTGATTTTATTGATAAAGTAAACTCTGGATCTGTATAAGAAAACAAAAATAGGTGGGATAGACAAGTTTTTGACTAATCACAATTTTTTTTAAATTCTTCGATTAATTGAAACGTTTCAAACAAATATATTGTTGTGATATTTATTTACCTTTGTTAAAAAGTGTAAATCAAAAATATGTAATTTTATCGCATTTGAATAGGCAAATTGCTATTCATATGCAGCTACGAATTTAAGACATCTTTATCATGGTAACCACTTTCGTTGTACCGTACTTGCAAAATTGGGATATCGTCACCAAGGGAGCAGAAGGAATTTTGAAATGGATTTAAAAAGCCAAGTTTTATTAATTCAGATAGTTAACCGGGGATTTGAATGAAAAAAACAACAAATGGAGACAGTATAAACAATCTTTCGACAAGTAGCAATTTTCAAAATTCAACGATAATTTACTCATATTTCAAGTAAATATGAGACTAATTAGATAAAAACTGGAGAATATCAACAAATAAATCCATTTCGACGTTTAACTTTGAAATTGTAATCGACGGAGCAAGACCCGAAGAGGGAGATACTTCGTTACAAATCGGAGGCTGTTATGAGTCTAAGGATATCAAGATCGGACATCGAAGAATTGCTTCTCTGAAAGAACAGTGCGCAGGTACCGAAATTAAAAATTATTTGGCCAAATAATGAAATTAAAAAGGAAAATTCAATTTAATTGATTTAATATCAAATTTCAAATTTCAAAAATAAATTAAAGCTTAAGTAGCTGTCGGTTAGGGATTACGATAGGTCCTTGTTTGAAATCCCATACTCTATTTTAAAAGAAATATAATTATTCCAAATTCTAAACAATAAAACTTACTGTCCCTCTCGAATGATAAAAATTGTTTCCTTTTTCTTATCTTTTATAATTAGCAAAAATGTAAATAAGTTGGATCCCACAAGACGTAATCATTTTTCAAAAACTGAGATAATTCACTAAATTCTTTGATTTCACATACATCATCACAATATCAACATTAAATGTAAATTTTATATAACAAGAAAACTTTCAATTGTGTGTGTTTACATCCTTTCATATTAAGCTTCTGTTACATTTTTGTTGTGAAGACGGTTGCGCTGTATTTTTGTTTGTGCCATGCCCCGAAACGCCGAAGATTCTGCAAAGGCTGTAGCTCTCGTGGAAGGTGATCGATCTTTGCGTTATGTCGGTAGAGTTCTTCGCTGTACTCATACAGCGGTTCGAAAATGTGTGGAAAGGTTTCGAAAGACTAGCAGATACGCGCGAAAACCAAGATCCGGTGAAAAAAAGAAACAACTGCTACTGATGATTGCTTTATCCCATTATGGGCATTACGAAACCGCACTTCTGCGAGAAATCAACTTAGAGAGGTGCGTGGTCTTAATGTAAGTGTGTGGACAGTTCGCTGAAGATTAGCGGAAGCAGGATTGAAGTGCTGTATACCAGCTCATGAACCAAAGTTGTTACCACATCATCGAACAGCGAGGTTACAATTTTCTCATAACCAATTGGCGTGGGAAACAGAACAGTGAAGTATTATATTATTCACAGGATGAATCCAGGTTCTGCCTATATTCTTCAGACGGTCGACAACGGGTGTAAAGAAGAACCGGTAAACGATGTGCACCCTGTATATTCATTCTACGAGTAACTCATAATGGAGACTCAATTATGGTGTGGGTTGGCATTTCATTAGAAACTCGTACGGAATTTGTCTGTGTGAAAGGAGTACACTTAATAGCACACCGATACATTACAGACATTCTGGAAGACCATGTTGTCCCATTTGCTCCATTTATTGGCAATAACTTCATCTTAATGGATGATAATGCAAGGTCGCATATTGTGAGACATGTTAATAAATATCTTGACGAAATCGGGATGGATTGGCCAGCATGCTCCCCTGACATGAATCCTATAGAGCATGCTTGAGTTATGTTGAACAAGCGAGTAAGAAATAAGCCTACATCACCAGCTTCACTAAATGAATTGCGTATTGCTTTTCTCGAAGAATGGGGGAATATACCTCAAGATGATTTCCGCATCTTAATTGAGAGTATGCAAAGGCGTGTACAAGCTGTAATTGGAACCAGAAGAGGTAATACCAGGTACTGAAGTACCATGGCTCTCACCTGTTCTTAATGGCAATTGTTTAATTTAATTTCTGTTTTAAATTTCCCCATTATTTTAAAATATTTCTCGTTTTCCTTGATAAATAAACTTCTATACACCTTTTGTTTTTTTAATCATTGTGTGTCTGAGAAGCAAAATTATTATTTACTTTAACTTAGAACATAACTTTTTATTGCACCTTAGTGTATTAAACGGGATTCAAACAATGAAAACATTTGGATTTGAATTGGGTGCAGCGTCAAGGTAAGGCTTAGAAAAACTAAGTCACCATGGGAACAAAACTTACATATATATAGAAAAAAACCCTAACCCCTCTAAACCATAGTGGAATCAAACTATTGATACAATAACTCCACATCTTAGAATTTCACTCAAACAAAACGAACAAGAAGACGTATAGAGCACAAACAGTAAAGAGTGTGTTTATGCAGTACAAACTGTTTTTTTTTTGTTTACTAATTTGAGCAAATCTTCGCCCACTTGGATTTTTAATTTTTGAGGCCTTCAATCTGCTTACCGTCCAATACATTCCCATTGATCATTAACTCACTCATAAAATCCTAAATAATCTGAAAGCAGAGTTTGAATGCGCACATACCCTAACGTCGGATATAAATAACCGTAAAAAATAATTACCTACAAATTTATCTTCCCTTTTTGTCCTTTTTTCTCCTTCAACGGACATCGTCACTCCTAAATTAACTCTATCCGAAAATAAACGCGGTATAAAAAAAACCTCGTTTGAACAAGGAACAAGCGAGACCGGGTTACAACAACTACAAAAAAGCACTACCTTCCTTATTGTGTTAAATCACAGGAACCGTGGCAGAAGCACGCGGACTTCTTCTGTCTTGTACCCCATTTATTTTCCCTACATGTTGTACATCACCGTTCATACTGTAATTTCAAACAATAGAGGATTGTTTTAAAATCGTGGAGAATCTGTTTTAAATCAAGTAAGTTGCACAGATATCTTTGTTGGTTCTATATAAAAGACACCGCCCCTTTCCGACATCATCACATATGTTAAACAGATGCAAGAAGTCAATGCTTAGTAGATACGGCAAGGACAGAGGAATATTTATACAATACATAACAGCTTTGTTTCCTTTTGCGTTTTAATTGATGTATTTTTTACTTTGCGTTCGTCAAGAATAGAAGCTATTCTATTTGCTATTATTCCATGGATTATTTCATTCTATTTCAGCCAAATTTATACGTAAGGCTAACCGTATCTGGTTATCTCCCCTATCTATAGCAATTGCATTTTATGGCGACTAAGTAACACAACAGCGAAACACGAAGTCCCGCCGTCGTTCAGAACATAGCTTTACGCTAATATGTCCGCAAACAGCCGACAGTTTTAAACAAATGAAAGCGTGCTTTCAATGCGCATTCAAAGCTTTTTTGTGGTCTTTTGATCCACAGTGGGAATACATTTATTTCGAGGACAGCATTAGCTTTATTAGCTGCCTGTGAGTACGTGTTTTTAAGCGCGATTTTCTCTACACCGTTCATCTTTGTTCCACCCTACCGGGCATGGCAGTGACAAACCAAAGAGAAAAACTCCAAATTCTATTGTTATCCATCAGTTATCCCAAATCAACATACGCTATTTCGACAAAAAGCACTTCTTTTTTTAGTTGTATAAGATTCTATAATATTATCCCCATACAATGTAAAAAAAATAGGAATTTTACCTCTCCAAGCTGGAAACGCAAAAATGGCAGAATATTACCTGAAATTTCTCCAATCTTTGGTACAAATTTACCCTTATACTATTAAAAATTCACAATTTTTTGGTTCATTTTACATGTTAATGGTTTTAATTACTAACCCTTGTATATTTTTTCACTTATGTTTTTCAGCTACGAAATATTAGAACTCCTTATTGGTACATTTCCCTCTTATAGAACTGATTTTTTCCTCCATGCAGGAGCTCGGCTGTTGTATAGAATTGTTGATGAACGGATATATTTTGATGTATACTAGTTCTTGTGCAATTTTTCACTTCTTTCATATTTTCACCTACGAAATATTAGAATTCATACATTCTAAGGTGTACAGAATTGGTTTTTACCTTCATAAAGGGGCTTGGCTGTTGTCTAGAATTACCGACGAACGGATATATTTTGATGTATGGTTTTCTTGTTTAGGTTATAATGTTAGCGGGGTGATAAGTAAAGCATGACAAACGGTTGCACCCGCAGAGGCGTCGTGAACGGAGCTGTGTTTACTATGTTCATACAAGGAATTGAGTGGACGTTCGGTTATTATCGGTTGATCGGTGTGCGTGTACTATTTGTATTGTTCGAGAAACTAGTAGAACCGTCCAGGGCGTACCGCGCAAAAGTAGACACAGCAGTAATAAAAAAATAATAGATTGTTACCCTTTATTGACGTATCGATGACCACTGCGGTAATGTTTGACTGCCATGGTACGCCGCGTAGTACTGCAACATAAGCAATGCTTCCATTCTCGATTCGGTCAGGCCTCGACGACGGTCTGAAAACGTTCTCGTATACTTTGCAAATGATCGTTCAGCATCTAATGAAGTAAGATTTGCGAAATTCAAATACTCCTGTATCTCTTCTGTGCAGTCTTGAATTCCAGATACAGATCGAACCTTTTCTAAATCCGGATTTTTATTTAAAACTGCACAAAATTTTTGCGCGACACCTAATCCTATAGAATCCGTCAAGCTTTCTAGAGCGGCTGCTAAATTGTTGATGTTATTTAACGAGTTTTGTGTAGATAAGTGAGTATTTTCTAACTGCGAAATAGTTTGTGTCACTACAGAATAGTTTATGGAAATGTCATCTATTTCTTTTTGAACGTCCGAATCGGAAAAAAGTTGCTGACTCTCGCAAACCGCTTGAGGGAATTAGAAGAATTAAGTTTGAAAATGACATCTTTCACTTGGGAATAATATTTGCGATAGTAAGACACTGCCTCGATCCATGTTCCCCATCGCGTCAATAAAGGCTGAGGTGGTAGCGGAATTTGCGGATACAATTGCTTGAACACGCGGATATGTTTGGGAGATTTCACAAACGCTTTTTTGGTAGATGATATTAAATCATTCACCCTAGGATACTTGCTTCGAATTGTTTCTTCTACGAGATCACATGCGTGTATGAGGCATGTTATATGAAGAAGAGTCGAAAAGCATTCTTTTAACATCCTACCAGCTTTCAGCATTGTTGCGGCTCCGTCAGAAACTAACATGGTGATTTGGGCTCCTACGATACAAAATTCTCTTAATATATTTTTTATTATGTTTACAACGGTTTCGGCATCAGTTCTTTCAATCCTTTTACTGTCTAACAACAAGGAAGCTACTGGACCATTACGTTTTAAAGGACGCGCCACAATATGAATCACGCTGTGTTTCTTAGCATCAGTAGTTTCGTCCACAGTGAGCCAGATTTTTTGATTTCTCAACTCGTCTTTTATACAGCCTTTTACTTTGCAAATGTGGTAAATTGTGCCGCAATTGTCTTTTTGTTGGTAGCTTCCATGATGGAACATATTTATCCTAAAAAAGACGAAAGTTTTCATTATCTACTAGGTGTTCTGGGATGTTGCACGTGCTCAACATGAAAATAAAGTCATACAAAAGTTGCCAGTACGGAATATTGTTTCTTAAATTCAATACATGACGTTTACTTTTAGTATGACCTCTACATTCAAATGTCGTGCGTCCTAGCAACCCTATACCGCAAAATTTGCTACGAATGTGCGGACCTGTAAATATATTTCTTCACGTACGATGCAAGAGGTACACCAGGTTTACGTCCCATGTTTTCGAAAACACACAATGAGAATCCGATAAATAACCGAACGTCGAACTCCTCAATGTCTACCGCATTACTGAACTCTGCATCCACATACGTACATACCATAGTTTTATTGGTTTTCAAAATATTCGCCATTGAGATTTGTACACTTTTGCATGCGTTCAAACCAATAATTCTCAAAACATGTTTTCCTCTCTGAAGATGGTATCTCCAAAACGTGGTTTTTAAAGGCTTGAGGTGATAAAGATAGCTGGCCACACATTTTTTGTTTGACATTCGGGTACAAAAGGAGCCGCTGGCGACGAATCGGGTAAATACAGGCATTAGACATTAATTCCATGTTTTTCTCCTTCAAATAATCAATTGTTTGACGTGCTGTGTGGGAGCTGACGTTATCATGGTAATAATAATAATAATACTTATTATCCAACAGCAGCCAAACTGCTAATTACAGGATAACATACATAAATACATAACATTACATTATAAGAGGTTATACAAAATATCGAAACAAAAAAGCAAGAAAACATACGAATTACATTGCAAAATGTATCAAAAAAGAAAAAAGTCTATTCAATTATACAATAACACAAGAAGTAAATTAACTAAGGATTTTTTCAAACTTGTTGTACAAAAGTGTTTTTAAAGAATTCAACGAAACATTAAACATATCAATATCAGCACAATATTTATTTACAGTTTAACATATACAAAGAATAGGTGAGAAAGGGTGACGCAAATGAGGGAAGATAAAAAAGTTTCTGATGCCGAATAATTAAACGAGGAACGTAAAATCCCAAAAGCTCCAATAATTCCGAAGCAAGGAGCATGTTGTTGATCAATTTGTAAATAAAAGAAATCTGTGAAACAACTCTGCGATGGGCCAATGAATTATAATCTAACTCTAATAGCAATTGTCTGTACGAGTAATTATGAGGCAAAAAAACGGAATGAGTGCGATAGTGCAGTTTTATTAGAAACCTCTATGATTTTGTTATATCTAACATAACCCGAGTTCGTCAAAGCTTATCCCAAGATCCTTGAAGAAGTCACACCTTTCAAGAGAAAAATTATAAATTCTATATGGAAACGTTATTATACGCTGTTTTCGACTAAAGGTCATGCATTTACATTTGTTCGTATTGAAGAATAGCAAATTATCCGAGCTCCATCTCTCGAAACCATTTAAGTCGATTTGCAACAGTTCACAATCCTCAACACTTTCGATCTTTCGAAAAATTGTAAGGTCATCCGCATATAACAAACAGCGAGATGAAATACAGTTGGTTATGTCATTGACAAAAAGTAGAAAAAGTAACGGTCTTAACACGGAGCCTTGAGGTATACCAGTTCGTGATGTATACTCGCAGGATGTAAATCCACGGTACTCGACATAATTGGTACACTCAAATAAATATGATCGGAAAACTTCAATCAGATTTGAAGAAACACCAAAACTATCTAAGTTATGTAAGTCATGCTGAACAGTGTCAAAAGCTTTGGTGAAGTCCGTGTATATTGTGTCAACTTGATATTGTTCGTCCAACGCATGAGATACAAAGTGTACAAAGGAACATAAATTAGTAGCAGTTGATCGACCCTTAATGAAGCCATGCTGGTGAATGGTAAGCTGATTGACAACCTGACTATAAATGGGCTTATAGAGCATAACTTCAAATATTTTCGCAAAATTACAAATAAGGTATATAGGTCTATAATTTTTAATGTCGTTTTTGTTTCCAGATTTAAAAATAGGGATTATCTTAGAGCGTTTCCAGCAATCAGGGAACTTCTTTTGACGTAATATTAAATTAAAAATGTGTAAAAGTGGAATTTGTAAAACGTATTTGTAATCTTTAATAATAAACGCAGGAACTAAGTCGGGACCCTTTGTCATATTCGATTTTAATGAGTTTATTGCGCATAGCACATCATCTTCTGTAAAATTTTGGCCAAAGAGGTTATTATTTTGACCTACATTAACAGTCTCAACAGAAGCCGATGAAAAGTGAGTAGCAAAAGCACGAGGAGAGTCGATGTGTTGTTCGCCATCCACCATACACCCAGGGATACGAGTTTGACTCTTGCGTTCATTTATAAATGACCATAACTTACTCGGATCAGCTTGAACAGAGTAATCCACTTCCGTAATATAATTTTGGAAATCACGTGCAATACTACAACTAACGAGTCCTGTATTCCTTGAATTTATCCATATAAACCTTCCTGATTTCATCGATGACTTCCGGTAAATAAATTGCATTAACTGTTCTTCGATCCTCCAAAGCAATACTTGCGAAGTATCCAGTACAACCAAAGAAACAATCATCACCCAAACAGTTAGTTGTTGCTTAATTTCCGGCTTGTACCAAATTTCATTACCTATTACGATGTTGAATACGGATTTTGAAGTTCCTCTGTCGAATTTTTTCAACATTTCCTTACACCAATTGATACAAGCCGTTTTTTGTGCTTGGGATAAATTATGCGGAATGTATCGGGAACAGCTCTTTTTCACACCTAAATGTTTGTGCAAAATCGAATGTACTGCAGTCTTAGATATGCCTAAAGATGCCCGTATCTCACGGTAAGTCACATGTCGATCCTCTTCAAGCATTGATGTTTTTTGGAAAAACAACCGATTTTGATCGACCTTCATAAAATTCATCGCTGACGGAAGCACGACCACGCAAATCAGTTGTAAACAGTCTTTTTTGATGGCGCTTCATTACCACAAGCTGAACGACATGATTCGAGGCATTGTTGCTGTGTTAGACCTTTACTATGATCGTAAAAAATTATCCAATGAAAACCTTCACGTGTAATTTCCATTTTTTTTTACAAAATTGCTTAAACGAGCTTAAACGCTTACTGTAAACAAACTACTCGAACGATATCTGTGCTGTCACTGCTTCAACAATAACAATTGTAATGTATTGTAATGTATTGTAATGTATTGTAATGTATTGTAATGTATTGTAATGTATTGTAATGTGTAATGTATCACAACGTACGTAATCAATCTATTGTATTTACCATCATCCATCGCCTGAGATTATATTAGTCATACCAAACATTGTCATTCATTCTTGTATCAAACATAATTAAGAATTGTTATTATCTACGTTAAATATTGTCCGAATTACTATTTCCCAATTGTTCATTTTGATGAAGGAGTTATGTCAATATAAACTCGTATATCACAATATAAACTCGTATATCACAATATAAACAATTATGTTAATATAAACTCATATATCACAATATAAACTAGCGACGCACAGGGCGATTACATATAGACAAAACAAACAACCCTCTGCGTCACGCACTGCCATTATTATTGTAAATGTCATTTAGATATATCGTTCGTTTACTAATGATTAGAAATTATTATAAATATAAGAAGTAGAAATGTATAAGCGGGCATAGTATACCGAAGATCAGATCGCTTGTAAACAGTCTATCTTTAAGTATCGAGAAAGTTGTCTGTTGTATTCTATATTTTAATTAAACTAGTTAATTACAACTGAGGTTGTTTCTTCTTTCCGACGGTGCACACTACAAAACTGGTGTCAGAAGCGGGATTCTACTGATGTATTAATTGATTGCTAATTGATTGATACACAATAGAAGATTCAAGAATACGAAGGAAAGGAACATCCATCTTTCGGAATCGTCTGTGTGTAATAACCGAAGACTAGATCTGGGTTTCACACCGTTTACCAAGAAGAAGAGAGCCATCAAGGTGTCCAGGAACAAGTCACTGCTCCAGCCTTCTAAGTCCCGGAAGTCAGCACCTCAAGGAGTCTCATCAATATTCTTCGTAAAGCCTCAACAACTATGCTACTACATCTACTATCTCTGCAGTAAGTGGAACTAATTCTTTGTTATCTCGTAAATTACAAAAACTGTAATTTTGCATATTTTTACGTTTATATACTTCGCTTTATATAAGATAACACTTAAATATATGAACAAATCCACAATATATCCAAAACTAGAGGACCTTAAATCAGAGATTAATAATAAACAAGAATCAATTATGTCTATGTTGTTCAAATTCGATGGTAATAAACAAAAACTATATGAATTCATAGATAATTGCTCTAAAGCTATGTCACTAGTTAAGTCAGAACATAAATCTGTACTTTTAACTTTAATTGAAACTAAATTAACCGAGAACGCTAGGGCACTAATAAGAAATCGTTCCTTCTCTGATTGGGATACATTAAAAAATCATCTTTTAGATGCATATTCTGAGAAAAGGACAGTTGGTCAATGGCAGCTAGAGCTAAATTCATGCCGTCAAAATTTCAAGGAAAACGTAATGAGTTTTTGCTAATAAGGTTGAAAACTGCTATATTAAACTATTAAATTCTTTAGACGAAGAACTAAGCTCTGAAGCCAGGACTGCATGTGTGAATTTATTAAAACAACAAGCATTAAATGTATTTCTAACTGGGTTAAACAAGGATCTTAGCATTTTAGTAAAATCACAAAGACCTAATTCATTAGAAACTGCTATAGCCATAGCACTATCAGAAGAACAAGAGCAGCTTTCAAAACTTGAAATGTCTAAATATCAGAACATAAACAATTCGTTTACTAAACATTGCAATTTCTGTAATAAATCGGGTCACCACTAGTTTCGATTGTAGGAACAAAAACAAAAATCAAGGTTCTAAAGTATATCATGTTCAACATACAAATTACGAAAAACTCAACAACACCCGAATTCTAACTCTTCTAGACCAAAAGTGTGTAATTATTGTAAAAAAAATGGTCATCTAATATCAGAATGTCGAAAAGAGAATACAACAATAGAAAAAGAAATCTAGCTACTAATTCTCAACCAAGTACCTCGCAACATTTAAACTCCAATCGTTCCGAGCGGACGGTCATGCAACGGAACACCAATTCAATAGTGGCCGAATCTTCTCAATAAATCTAGGAGCTACTACCTCATTGTCATTAGATATTCCAGAACTAAATAGCGTAGGGAAATTTCTAATTGATACTGGTGCAAATATTAGCCTCATTAAAAAATTCTAAGATAGAATCACTACTGAACTCCATTTATCTAAATCAATTTTACTAAAAGGTATCGATAATAATGTCTTGAATCCTACATATACAAATCAATATACCAATCTTACCATTCCTCTTGAAAACAAATTCTACGAAACATATATTCTACATCATTCCTGATGATTTTCCTATTTCTTATGATGGTATTATTGGTAATGATCTTTTAAAACATTTCAAAGCTGTAATCGATTATGAAAGAGATCGCATATCATACTAAATAAAGAATTTATTCTAAATCTAGATAAAACAAATTCAAGTCAAAATCTAAATCTTAGTCAGGAAAATAATCACTCAGAATTAAAAGAGGTTCAACAGGTTTGAATAATGTGTTTATTTACCATACAACCTCGCTGTGAAACGCTTGTTAGAATCAATGTCACTAATTATCCTAAAATTAACGAAGGTATAGTCCCTAATATAAAAAAATTTTTGAAGGCGTATATTTATGTTCTAGTATAGTTAAGGTGAACGACGATGATACAGCTGTTACCTCAATTTTGAATGTAACTGAAAAACCAATAAACATTACTTGCTTAAATTTAATGTTAGAGCCTTATTCAGAAGAGACTAATATCCAAGAACATATATCTGACGTTAATTTTATAAACTGCAATAAAGAGCGCATACAAAGGTTAGCTCAATCTTTAAGAACAGAACATCTAAATAAAGAAGAAAAAGATTCGCTGGTCAGAATATGTAAGGAATACAATCACGTCTTTCATTTAGAAGGAGACACACTTTCATTTACGATTCCGTGCAACATAGTATACCTACAACAACCAATATTCCTGTAAACACAAAAATATATAGATTCCTGAAGTCCACAAATCAGAAGTAGAAGACCAAATACAACAAATGTTAAAGCAAGAATCATTACGCCATCATCATCTCCATGGAACTCGCCAGTATGGGTTGTTCCGAAGAAAGCAGATGCGTCAGGTAAGAAGAAATGGAGGATCGTAATCGACTATCGGAAGCTCAACGAAATCAGTGTTGGAAATTCGTACCCTTTACGAACATTACTGATATATTAGATCAGTTAGGGCATTCGAAGTATTTCTCCACAATCGACCTTACCTCAGGATTTCACCAGATTCCAATGGATCCGGCTGATGCACAGAAAACCGCTTTTTCAGTACCCACAGGACATTACGAGTTTAAACGTATGCCTTTTGGACTTCGTAATGCGCCGAGCACCTTTCAAAGATTGATGAACACAGTTCTAGCGGGAATACAAAACTTTAGATGCTTTGTGTATTTAGATGACATCGTGGTGTTTGGAGGAGATCTTAATACTCATAATTGTAGACTGAGAGAAGTCTTCGATAGGCTTGCAAAGCATAATCTGAAGATCAACCAGACAAGTGTGAATTCTTAAGGAAGGAAGTCATGTACTTAGGGCATTTGATCACAGACAAGGGAGTTAAACCTGATCCATCCAAGGTAGAAAGCCGTTCGGAAATATCATCAACCGCATTCCAAATGATATACGTTCATTCTTGGGTCTTGCAGGATATTATCGACGATTCATTCCCGAATTCAGCAAGATAACGCAACCTCTAACGAAACTCTTACGGAAAGGACAAACATTCCAATGGACAAGCACACAACAGGAAGCTTTTGAATCTTTAAAAACCTCCTTAATATCGGAACCTTTACTTCAATACCCCGACTTCACACAGCCTTTCATACTCTCCACAGACGCAAGTAATTATGCGATCGGAGCAATACTTTCTCAAGGAAAGGTAGGTGAAGATCATCCCATAGCATACGCAAGCAGGACGTTGAATAAAGCCGAAGGTAATTATAGTACTATCGAAAGGAATTATTGGCAATCGTATGGGCCACCAAACATTTTCGACCATACCTATACGGTAGGAAATTTATGATTTTAACAGACCATCGACCACTTAAATACTTATTTAGTGTCAAGGATCCTAGTTCTAGATTGCTCAGATGGCGACTAGCTATAGAAGAATACGACTATGAAATTGATTACCGTGCAGGTAAGAAAAATCAACATGCCGATTCTCTTAGCCGAATTCAACTCGAGTCGCATATTACAAAAGTCAACCAGAAGTATGAAGAAGATACATACGAAGATTTTATTCATAGTCTATCACATAAAATTATAAACTTCAACAAAATCGAAGAAGTAAATACAAATTACATAAGTCAATCAGGCAACCTTTTAATTCCTATATCAGAAGATTTTGAGTACCTAAATAAACCATTAACTGATTTAATTGCCAAATTCCCTAGCATAGATAATTTAAGGCAATCTCAAATGAAATTAGGCGACATTAAAGAATTCTTAGTAGACAATGTAAGAATTTTTCGTTTTAATCCACAAAAGATATTATTGGGACAAATTAGAAGCCAAAGATTTATTTAATTGTTTAGTCAAAATTAGAAACATTTTATTGGAACAAAATATCAATGAAATTAATTTACCTAGACTCGGTATAGGTCATGACAATGTAAGTTGGAATAAGATAAGATCCATGATGCGTTATATTTTTCGGAAAACAAATGTACTGATTAGAGTTCATCACGACGTTCTTATTACACCTCAACCAGAAGAAATTAACAACATTATATCAGAAAATCATTCAAGCCTAACATCAGGTCATTCAGGTTTTCACCGAACATATATCGTATTAAACAAGCTTATAAATGGGCAAAAATGAAATTTGACATAAAGGATTTCATAAGGAGTTGTGATAGTTGCCAACGCAATAAAACGAACCGTAAGAAGACAAAGAAGCCTATGGAAATTACAACTACATCCTGTAAACCATTTGAACGAATAGCTTTAGATATAGTAGGTCCCTTACCTCTTACAGAATGTGGCAACAAATATATATTAACACTCCAAGATGATCTTACGAAATTTATGCAAGCTTATGCAATTCCGAATCATGAATCTATAACTGTAGCTAAACAACTTGTGCATAAATTCATTTGTAAAATATGGAATTCCTGAGACTATTTTGACTGATCAAGGTAAAGACTTCATGTCAAAATTATTTCAAGATGTATCAAAATTATTTAAAATCAAACGTGTTAATTGTTCAGCATATCATCCAGAATCAACGGATCTCTGGAACGAACACACTCTACCTTATCAGACTATTTGAAGAATTTATTAATAAGGATCAACCGATTGGGAACTCTGGCTTGATTTTGCTACTTTTTCTTATAATACAACCGTCCATACGTCAACGAAATTCACTCCATATGAATTAGTTTTGGAAACAAACCGGCAGTTCCTACGAATCTAACTCAACCGCCGACGTTTAAATACACATATGAACTTACGTAGATGAATTACGATTAAGAATGCAGAAATCCCAAGAAATCGCAAGGGAAAATCTAGTAAAATTAAAGCAAGGTAATAAAAGCAGGTACGATAGCAAGGTTCGAGATGTTACATTTAAATTAGGTGATAGAGTTATACTTACCAACGAAGCTTCGAAAGTAGGTACATCGAAGAAGTAGCACCTACATATACAGGACCGTATAAATATAAGGGTTAATTCACCTGTAAATTATACCATTGTTGTTAAAAATAAAAGAACAGTAGTTCATGCCAATAGGCTAAAACACGCTTTTATTTCAGGTGTGTAGTACTACCTGTGATTATGACTATCGTCAACGACCGTTTTCCAACGTCACCTGACACTAAAACAAAATTTGGATGAACAATTTAGCTTATTAATACTATTAGTTAATGAAATAGATATTGAATTGTCTTCGTTAATAGACGCAATACTATTTGCAAAATCGAATATTGTTCACCCTATTGTTATATCACCATATCAGTATATACAAGAGTTAATTCGAATAAATCCATATTTGCCACCTTTAACCTCTTTTGCAGTACCTCTTGATATTAATTATGTCTCACAATTACTATCCTTGGTAACCATAAAAGTATCTAAATCCAATGATAAATTAATCTTTGTTATAGGTAATCCCCTAGTTATACAAAAAACCCAATTTTTTACTATATAAACTTCTACCTCTTCCAACAAGAAATCGTGATAATCACTTCATTTTTGTACTACCTAAAACAGAATATTTAGCAATTTCTAGTACAAAAACATCTTACTCTATTTTAGAAGATCTCGAATCAATGTAAAACCATATCAATCAATGATCATATTTGTTTAGGAACTTACCCAAAAACAACTCAACACTTTCTCAGCCAATCTGTGAACGTGCAATTGTTTAGTAAATAAAAAACAAGTTACCTGATAATTGTGATACTCGAATAATTCCTACCTTATCAGAAACATGGTATCCGTTAACCACTCCTAACACATGGTTATATGTCTTAAATAATCCTATTAGTATCACGGTAAATTGTCGCGATAAAAGACCCTGTAGACTACAATCTATCCAAAATAGGAACACTTTTCATTAATTCAAGCTGTAAGGTTTACACTCCTACAACCGTTCTATCGACAATCTCTTTTAACGCAAACCAATCGATATATTACTTACAAATCATATTTACCTGAGTTTAATATAAGTGACGACGAATGCTGTTACGCAATAAAAGAAAATTTAACACTGCTTCAATTACAACCCATCCATCCAATTGGTCTTGACAAAGAAAGCTTAAAAAGTCGCAAGCTTTAAGCTTAATCAAATGGAAGAGAACCTTAACCCAGATAGAAACAGAAAACAATTCTGCGATTCTATCCTTTTTTCAGGACCATGCTTTAGCTTTACAACACTTTAACCATGTTAAAATTAACTTCTATTATATATCTTGTATAGATTATGAAGAGATGTAAACGCAAAATTTGTGAAAAAGAGCTATAGAAATAGTAATATATGTAATCTGTATTACATTATTTAATATGTGTAAGAAAAAAGAAATCAGTACCTATAAACAATTCGATAGAAATAAATTGTCAGAAGTCTCAAGACGAAATCCAGATGGAGAATGTCACACCACTTCGCAGAAGCGAACGGTTAGCCAAATTAAAAGAAAAATGAATTTTCTTTTCCTTAGGGGAAAGGTGTAATGTATTGTAATTGTCTATTGTAATGTATTTGTAATGTATTGTAATGTGTAATGTATCACAACGTACTAATCAATCTATTGTATTTACCTCATCCATCGCCTGAGATTATATTAGTCATACCAAACATTGTCATTCATTCTTGTATCAAACATAATTAAGAATTGTTATTATCTACGTTAAATATTTGTCCGAATTACTTATTTCCCAATTGTTCATTTTTGATGAAGGAGTTATGTCAATATAAACTCGTATATCACAATATAAACTCGTATATCACAATATAAACAATTATGTTAATATAAACTCATATATCACAATATACACTAGCGACGCACGGGCGATTACATATAGACAAAACAAACAACCCTCTGCGGTCACGCCACTGCCATTATTATTGTAAATGTCATTTAGATATATCGTTCGTTTACTAATGATTAGAAATTATTATAAATATAAGAAGTAGAAATGTATAAGCGGGCATAGTATACCGAAGATCAGATCGCTTGTAAACAGTCTATCTTTAAGTATCGAGAAAGTTGTCTGTTGTATTCTATATTTTAATTAAACTAGTTAATTACAACTGAGGTGTTGTCTTCTTTCCGACGGTGCACACTACACAATTGTCAAATTTTACGAATATAGTAATGTCAAATCTCTATAGCACCATCTAGTGGTTATTTGTAAAAACTTAAGACGCTTGCCTCGTAGATCGTCACTTATATATAAATTCAACCCAAGATGTATGACCATAAAAATTCATTTTATTGAAAAAAAAAAGAATAATAAAACTACAGCAAAATATGAAGCACGCCATAATTAAAAAAAAATATTGCCATTAAATGTTATAAAATTATGTTATTATAATAACATCAATTTCTTCCCGAAGGCTCAAAAATGGAAATTTGAAAGAGATATAGTTTTTTTCTTAGTCTTCCAATGCAAATATAACTTCTTCAATATTAGTTCCACACGGGTATATATTCACCTCAAGAAATAACACTGCTATGATTCTGTAATAGAAAACTAATGAAAATATTTAAATTGTAGCTTTGAAATCAAGCTTATTAGAGTCACTGATTATTTTTCTCTCGCCTTGATGCGTGTTAATCGAAATTTAAACAAAATAATAGGTGTAAACAATTTGAAATTTTATTTATTGACTGTTTATATTCGAATTGGTATTCTGTATACACGCTTTTCTCAACCGGATAAACTATTTACCGTGACTGAAATTTCTGCGCGGTATGCGAAACCTGAGCTCTAAGTTGTTTTCCTTATAGTCGCTTTGTCTTAACTCCTTTATTTCTAATCTGCGCTAAGTAGTTGTTAGTTTCAGTTTATTGTGATGCCGGAAAATTAATGGGAAACTAAACTCATGAGCGTGGCTTTCAAAGTACGCGCGTATCCAACGTTTCCATTTAGTTTATTCCGCCGACTTGTACCGCCCGTTTTAACTTTGATCTTTCTCCACTCCATTGACGCACTTTATTCTTTATCGCTTTTCTGATTCATTATAAACTCTGTTACTTGTCTGTTAACAGTTGACGTCTGTTCAAATTTTATGTGTCTCACGTGTGTATACAATTCCATCCCTCTACATAGGTATTCCCTTTTTGCTCAGTTTACGACTATTGTCTTTAGTGAGGCTTGACCTACACATTCGAACATCAAACCAGCCTAATAACTTCTTCGCTAAAATGACAATACAGTGAAGACATTACTTAAGACGGTAGAATCTGGGTCGCATTAAACTACAAAGACGCACAGCACGTGATTTTTTTAACAATAAGAATTTTAGATCCTTGCTTTCTTAAGAAGCGCATTTACGTAGAATAGATATAATGATAATATACGCACTTCAAAACACTAACTAGATTTATGTATGGCTTACTTTAGCATCTACATATGTATGTTGTACATGTAATGTAGTTACAGAACATAAAAAATCTGTATGTCACTCAAACGAGAACCGCCGTCTTTCAATTTTAACGTTTTTTTTTTCAACGGAATTAGTTTTGACAAGATCTTTCAATCATGTGACTTATCCTAAATTTAGTTTGGCAATGCTCTCACAAAATTTTAAATATTTTGTAGAACTCTAAGCGGTGTTCTGGACAATTTTACCTTAAACGGCCGCCCCGGTCAAATTGACGGGTACGTTAAAAAAATGTTTTGACAAACTTTATTTGTCAATTCTTTTTCTTGGTTGCAATATTTGAAAGAATTAAACATTTAGGCATGTACCGCATGTAAATACATACATAATTTTAAAGATTTATTACATATAAAACAAGACATAACTGCATCAACCGATCAGAGCTTGTTCCTATTTGTTAGTACTTGTTTGTACTTGTTTCGACATGTTCAGCCTTGCCCTAGACAAAAAACCTGTTTCTATTCGTGCTCTTTGTAGTGTCGCACATGCGCAGACTTAATTTGGCCCATGCGTGCAAAATATTTTGCAAGTTTCAACCTGCACTATTGTGAACATATAAAAAGATCGGTAGTACTCTGAAAGTGCATTCGTCCTGTTTAGTTAGACTGAACAGTATGTGGTCCAGTAAAGACCTCTCGGCTGCGCAAGCGTTAGCGGGAAATTCCGAGAATGATTCTAAATCAGTTAGTACGGACAGTGAAAACAAAATTCATTCTCGAGTTGTTGCGAGTGAGGAACAAAATAGTGATGAATCTGACAATGACACGGTTTGTGATGTAACTGTTGCAGTGACTAGTGCTAGTTCCAGTGATAAGCAGGAAGTGAAAACATCTGTTCATTTTAATCGCTAGCAAAAGGAACCAACAGAAAAAGGATTTTCCTTCAATCTTAGTACAGTTTGCAAATCAAAAGACAATTCCCAATGGCAAGTAATTTCTGCGAGTCAGCCTACTGCAGGCAGAAAAACTCAACCCAATATATTCAGGGGCAATCCAGGGTCAACAGGCTATTTAAAACAAAAAGTAACTGCAGAAAATCTGAGTAGTTTCTAGAGATTATTTATCGATGACTCGATGCTGAGACACATAAAACAAAGCACCAAGGCTGAAGCTAGAAGACAACTAGACAGTCAAGTCTGGCAATTATCTTTAGGAGATCTAGAATCCTTTATTGGGAATAATTTTTTTTAGTTAAACGATGTCTAGAAACAAATTTAGAGAAATCATGCGATATCTCAGATTCGATCTCAAGTCTACAAGGAGAGAAAGATTGGAACATGACAAGTTTGCTTTAGTTTCTGAAATATGCAAAAATTTGCTTACAATTGCAAAATTTGTTATGTGCCCGAAGAAAACATAACAATAGACGAACAACTCTTTCTTACAAAAGCAAGGTGTCGATTTACGCAATATATGTCCAATAAACCGGATAAATTTGGCATTACATTTTGGCTTGCTGTTGACACTGAAGCTAAATATGTGTTGAATAGGAATAGGAATAGGAAAAGATGATTCGAGACCAATAGGACAACCACTTAGTGAATACGTCGTTCTAAAATTATTAGAGCCTTGCACTAAGAAAGGAAGATGTGACAACAGACAATTTTTTAACCAGTTTGGAACATACAAAGAAATTAGCAAAGCTAAACACCACAATTGTTGGAACTGTGAACAGGTCGAGAAAAGAAATTCCCGAGGTAATCAAAAGAAGCAAAGGTTCTTTATATGAAACTGTTTTATTCACGAGTAAAGAAAATGTTTGCATTTTGACAGTGTATCAAGCCAAAATAAACAAAAATGTTCTCCTTCTAAGTACGCAACATCCAACAGTTTCGATTGATGCTGGTACAAAGAAAAAGCCAGAAACAGTTTTATACAATACTAGCACAAAATATGGCGTTGACGTAGTAGATCTAATGGCCCGAAAATACAGTGTGAAGGCACCCTCAAGAAGATGGCCAGTCCATGTTTTTTAGGATATATTGGATCTTGCTGCAATCAATGCGTTTGCTGTATACAAAGACATCACTGGCAAAAAAATAAAACGTCGCGACTTCATTCTGCAATTGGCAGAAGAACTCTCGCAACAATCCAATAACAACGAAGAAGACCCTCAGGAGGGAACATCGAATCAAAAATGCAACAAGAACTTGCAGGGATCAAAGACAGATAAGCAACCTCGCAAAAGACGTACATGTCAAGAAAAGAAATGTGAAAATAGGACTTACGATAGATGTAAGAACTGTAACAAAAACATATGTGGAAAATGTGGATTTAAAGTAACTTATTGCAAAAATTGTAACGATATTTAAAATACCAAAGTTAAGTTAGAAGTTATTTTTATATTTTGTGAAGAAATATACACTTTTATGCAAACAAATTATGTTAACTAATAAAAACAGTCCTAACAATATTAAGTTTTAATCACCGGTCAATTTGACCGGGGCGGCGGTTCGAGGTATAAGGAATTCTTGGCGGTTCTAGTAACGATTTCAAACTTAATATTTTATGTAATATATTCGTAGTAATCTGAGTGAGAGTGTTTCTTATTACAGTATACTTTAAAGACGTGATTAAACCAATCTTGTCTTTGTTTTCTGCCTAGCATTTTGAGGAGAAGGTCTCATTCCAATATGCGTTCAATTCCCAATAGCTGAATTACTTCATAAATGAATTTATTACTTGATCAATTCTGCCAATTCAAAGTATTGACTTCGATTTTAGAGGAATTGTTCAAAAAGTTTACCACCAAACTCATCACGCTTTCTTGTTCTAGTGGAAATGTTGCCATTTTTCCTGGCATTCCTTGAATAATGATCATTGCGAGTTTTATTAGTCCCATTATGGGTAAAAGTGGTTTTATGATATTATGCATTCAAGGTGTGATACTCAGTTAAACTGTTCGTTAAAAAAGGAAAGACTGCAACCTTGGCCAATAAAACGGAGCACCTTTGCACTTTGTAAAACTTAAAATATATTTACAATGGTGACTGCATTATGAAATTCTACATGCAAATTAATATTGCGTATGACCTCTTCGGGCTTTAGTGACTGCCTATATACGTTTCGGCATTGCACCCACCAAGTTTTCGTAATGCGCTGGTAGAATATTTTTCCACGTTTTATTTTGGCTTCAAGTAGCGTT
The DNA here is from genome assembly GCA_029619315.2 of Dynastes maya. NCBI lineage: Eukaryota > Metazoa > Arthropoda > Insecta > Coleoptera > Scarabaeidae > Dynastes > Dynastes maya. The sequence continues at coordinate 58,771,177 of JAROYE020000002.1, forward strand.
TTTGAAGTCTGTATATGGCCCTATAGTTGAATTTTCACAAGGTGCAAATACTCGACTGGATTTAGGTCTGGAGACAGATTGGATAGGCCAATCCAGAAGATGTAATCCATTTTCATGTATTCAATCTTTAGTTTTTCGAGCTGCGTGGCAGGTTGCGTTATCTTGTTGGAAAAAAAAGTGCTTTTTAAAAGTTCCTCTGAAACAAGTTTTAGATACGATCGCCTTAATGTCGCATTTAGAATTTCTATGTACGTTTTACTATTCATGCGGCCGTAACAAGGCCATTTTCATAATGTTGCCACCTACGTGATTAAAAGTAGGAACGATGCAATCTCTATGAAATTGCTCGTTAAGTCAACGACGCACAAAGATACTTGCAGATGTACTAGAAGGCTGAAAAAGGCACTGTAGATATACTCTATTTATCAAAAGCAATGTTTATCCTTTAGAATTAGCGCTATCATGATTCAGTTTGAAAGCAATATCTTTTTAATAATCACCGCTATATTCGTTTTCGGAACACAAAGTCTTTTCCAGTTCTAGCAACGATTTTTTTCTTGCCTTGTAACATTTTAATCCTGCACTATTTAACCGTCTTGTAACCGTTGTAACCGATAGTTTTGCACAACCTTCTACGCTGATTTCTGCAGACTACTGCAAAGAAGTTTACTTCCTATCCCGAAGAGAAAGTGGCTGTAATAGATCGTCTTCTCTGGCTATTTTGGGACGTTCGCTTCCTGGCTTATTTCTGTAAGATTCAATAAACTTATACATACCTATCTATGGCTGAACAGAACGACATGAACACTTCAGCTTTTGAGTAATTTTAGTTTCTGAGATTCCTGTAAAACTCAAAATCACAATTTGTGTCTTCTTAGTTTCACTTAACTGTCACTTTTTGCCATAATAATTGTAAATATTTATAGAAAAACTCTTACTCTTTGCTAGTGCTTGATTTAACAGTCTGTACGCAACTGGAGCGCGTAACCAATTTTGATTCTTAGAATTGTTCGTGTTTCCAGTTTATTTGGTTTCTCAGAGGAACACTTCTGAGACTACACAAACGGAAGACCTGCAAGTGCTCCGTTTTATTGGCCAATGCTGTATTTGTAGCTATACCTGTTTCATAAAGTTCATCGAATATTGGTATAAATGCTCTTGAATTGTATACAACTCGACTAGAAAACCGGGGACAGCACGAATGTTAGAAGAATTAATCCAGATAAGTTGCTAACCCAAGATAATGGTAATTTAGCTCGTGGTATTAACGGAATCGCTCACGACAGTGTGAGGAGGAGAAGCACACGGACATGTTTCTGGTCACCCGGCGTCATCGGCGTTGCTTCTAGCGCATTCCTACCTTACAGTCTCTCAGCTTAAATCACTAATTTACAAACTAGCAAGGAATATATGCCCTAGTGCCATCTAATGCCAAGAGATACCAACCGTACCGTCTAGAAATCAACTCCTAAGAAGACAGCACATAAATGCTATGGGTACCTGTAATTCCAACACATTGCTTTTGCCAATATCATGAGCTATATTAGCATTGTCTTCGATCTCTCTTCTTCTTCTATAAGTAGACTACTTAAACTACTGGTTAAAACATAATTAAACACCCTGTACAGCACCATTAAATTATGAAGAAAGCAACTTACCTTAAAAATTGTTTTAGAAAACTGTTATACATAAATTATCTGAGGTATAGTACCGTTCATGGAAGTTCGGGCAAGCTGACAAATTATATTAACTGTTTAGAAAAAAAATTTATAATTATATAATATACATTTCTGTGAGGAATTATTAAAACTAACCTTTTTTTGAAGCCTTTTACCAATTTTCAAGTAGTATTTGTCCATTATAAGACCGTTATCATAAAATATATAATTATGTTGGAAATCCCCAATAATTACAGTGACAATAAAGCTTTATAATAATCCCTAGGAGAGTTAGTTAATTCACTCGTGTTACCTGGAAATATTCGTATACCCTTTATAAAGTATTATAACATTTGTAAACGCAATAGTTGTGCAAGTGAAAAATAAAATAATTTCGGTTTGACTGCTTAAAATGCCCCGTGGAAAGCCTCTAGCTGTTTCAAAACGATCTGCTATTATTACCTTGCATCAGGAAGGGTACGCAGAAAGACGGATTGCGGATAAATTAAAAATAAAAAATTCTACAGTACATGATACTATAGTTCGATTTAAGACAACCGGTGACGTGCAAGATCGTAATCGGCCAGGCCCGTCAAGAAAAACGACTCCTGCGGAAGATTTACGAATAAAAATAATTAGTAAGCGCAATAGAAGACTAACAGTATCAGAAATTGCTGCAGAATTCAATAATGAGCGAGATTCCAAAGTTTCTCTGAGTACTGTGAAACGTCGGCTGAAAGAGGCTGGGTTGCTTGGGCGAGTGGCTCGTCGAAAACCGTTACTCCGAAGAGGAAATAGGCTGAAACGACTGAAATGAGCACAAGCTCCTTGAAATTGGACAGTGGACGATTTTAAAAATGTTTTGTGGACTGACGAATCCAAGTTTGAGGTTTTTGAAAATAGACGGAGAGTTTTCGTACGCAGATCAAGAGGGGAAAGAATGTTACGGGAGTGTATAGTCCCTACGGTGAAGCATGGAGGCGGATCTGTAATGGGTTGGGGTTGCTTTTCCTTAATCGGAACAGGGAACTTGCTCAAAATTGAGGGCATATTGGAAAAAGAAGAAAATCGGAAAATCCTGGAGGAATATGCCATACCGTGAGGAGTCCGATTAATTGGTCGTGGATTTGAATTTATGCAGGACAATGACCCCAAACATAAATCTAAATTGTGCACAGATTACCTGCAGCAAGAAGAAAATGAAAGAACCCTAAAAACTATGGAATGGCCGCCACAGTCCCCCGATCTGAACCCGATAGAGTTGTTATGGGAAGAATTAGACCGATGTGTTAGGAAAAAGTGTCCAAAATCGAAGGAACATTTGTGGACCATTCTCCAGGAGGTATGGACAAGCTTGCCCAATGAAACATTAACAAAATTAGTGAATCGGATGCCGAGAATAGTGGCAGCAGTCCTAAAGGCAAAAGTTGGATTTTTCGATGAAAATCGGATTTAAATTATTTGTATTACATTAGCTTTTTCTTTTTAATAAATTTGTGTTTGAAAATATGTAAAATCATGTAAATAAGTATTAAATACATGGCCATTTATTTCTCTTATTTTCTTTGACTTCCGTACATTTTTTTTGCTTGCCCGAACTTCCATGAACGGTAGTGTATATAGTGAGTTTGATGGGTGGGATAATTCTCTTGGAAGATAGGGTCAGCTATTTTATTTTTCTATTCAAAATGGGTAAATTAGCTTCTTGGGAAAATGAAAAGCAATTAAACGTTATATGATAGTAGCAATGCTTAATTACTGCCATTACTTTATTTTTATTTATGTAGAATATCAAGATTTGTCAGGAATGAGCACTATTAAATGCGTACAAATTTTGGATATAGAGAACAGTACCCACATTTTCAAAGAAAAAACTTTTCAATATTTGAAACATTTGTAAACTGAAAATGCTTCCTATGGAGAAACTTTTATAAACAAAAACAATACCTATGTATATTGTCAAGGTGTGATTATAATTGGTATAAATATACTTACACATATAGACACAGAAACTAACACTTTCTGTTTATATTTCACAAAAGTTATGGTACTATAATATACAACGATACAATCTTAACAGTTTATTACATATACAGAAGTACATTATCTTTTTTATTAGCTACATATCCCACACAATAAATACCTGCACATTTTGTCACTTTCAACATATTTATCTTTTTTCTATTACTAACAGTGAATAACGAAAATAATCAAATGATTTATAAACAGCTAGCCATTTCTAATACCGTACCATTGTACGGTATTACGTTACGCGTTTGTTGTACATACATTCAAATGTGCGTCATTGTAAGCCGTCGCAGATACATAGAAGAAGATGCCTATTTTTGTATCGATATACCGAAACCAACGGGGTTATAAATTTGATATAATTCTATGTCGATCATTAAAATCCAACAGAGTGTAAGTTGTATTCGAGACACGTAGATACACACGAGTCGTTTCTTCAATCAAGTATAAGAATGTTAACAACATTTTGAATTCTTAAAAGCGGTTGTTTCTCGAGCTTTGGTCTCTGCTCTTCTCTCTACCAGTAATTAACACGCACCGGAAGTGATACATCATGTCGTAATAATGACCGACACCAGAATATCTGCCCTCTCCTAGAGGTTTTATTCTTTAACCAGTTGCCAGCACTGTCTCCGCCAATCCTTGTCCACAGTTAACGTGCGCATGTATGTATGTATCTCTAAATAATACGTGTATATATCTAGGTACCTCGACGTACCACGTGACATCTATAAAACGATCTTTCGTCGTCCTCGAAAGACGTCAAATAGAAAGAGAAAATGTTGTGGTGCGTGAACCCGCGTCCGTTATTTCAAGAATTTCCCTACTAAAACCGTCTCTTACAAAATACTTCGACATCCGGTCTCTCCATTCAGTTTTTCTTGCGTTAGGTTGAGGTCTTTCTCGTGTCGAAACTGAAGATTTTCGTTGATGTACGAACGCACAGTGATGATTGACAACGCCCACCACATTTCAATGTGACAATAACATCATTATTTCACAGCATATTCACATTTCAATTGTTACTGCAAAGGAACAAGTCCATTAAGGACTTGAAAATCAAGAATTTCGTAAAAGATTATACAAAACTGCATGCTATTTACTTAAACAGCTGCAAATAACGAAATTCACACACCGGTATTGTACACTTATTTTTAGTTTTAAATTTTAAGCATAGTTTTCAAAAGATAATTTTTGTTGGTCATTATAGTAAGAGTGCTTTACAATAAGAAATTTTAAATTATTTTTTTTTTCTTAAAAATGACTCCAAATTGATACGATTATCAATTTTGAAGTCAGATTCGTAGAAACCTTTCAATTATCCATGGAGTTTCAACAATTAGCACATATTTGGAAACCAAGCTGTAGCTCTTGCTTCTTCACATATTTTACATTTTTATCCCATTCATATAATTTGTAATTTCTTTGTATTACCGTAAGGGTTAAATCTACAGCACCCCATATAATCAAATGTATTATATAAACAATAGCAAAGGACTCTCGTTTTGATCAATAAATAATATAAGTGCACTGTTTTAATTAAGTATTATTATGTATATCTAATTACTGTAATATATGGCTATAACTTTATTAGTAACAGATATATTGTTTACATATAAGTGTGAAATGGCAGTATAAACTATCCTCTATCCACTGATATAATCACACTTTTCCACATAATCGCCATTGATAGCAATACATTTACACCAACGTACTGTGAGTTGCGCAAATCCGTCACGGAAAAAGTCTGAAGTCTTCGCACGACACCATTTTCGCACCTCCGTTATCACCTCTGCATCCGAAGAGAAACGCTTGCCCTTGAGATGTTCCTTAAGCTTCGGAAAGAGGAAAAAGTCACAAGGCGCAAGATCTGGGCCATAAGGTGGATGAAGTAAAACGTCATGAAACCCAAGCTTCTCCAGTGCTATACGCGTTCTCTGACTTGTGTGAGGCCGAGCGTTGTCATGATGCAGAATTGGCACTTTGTCTGGACGAACCCTACACAGCCGTCGCTTCAGATTTGTTAGGGTGTTAACATATCCTTTGGAGTTGACAGTGCAGCCACGTTCCAAAAATTCAATATGAACGATGCCATCGCAATCTCAGAAAACGGTAATCATGACTTTCCTGGCAGATGGAACTGCTTTGAATTTTTACGGTTGTGGCGAACCCTTATGTCTGTACTCTATGGACTGACGTTTCATTTCAGGATGTCAATGGGCGCTACACCCTCCGCAGTAAAAAATTCGATGACAACTCGTTGCTTTAACCGCACGTCCATGCCGGTCGCCATTTTTAGAACTGACGTGCGCAAACGTGATGTTGCTGAGAATCTCCACTAGGGAGACTTATGTACCAAGAGTTAAAGTAAATGGCAAACCACTTTTGACACTGTCTGGCCCATCATTATAAAAGTTATGGCCATGAAGGCATTAGTTATCAATACGCCCTCGTACATATAAGTATATTTTCAAACCTTTGAACTATGCAAAAACAGTACTTCTTTGTAAAATATTTGAGTAATTCACTTTTTATCCCTCTCATGCATGAATTTCAAAAGATAAAACCAGATAATCAATGTAATAAGTAGCTCCTCATATGAGGACGCATTGCATGAGACGGTTAAACTCGTTCGTAATCCGTTTCACAAAAACTAAGCAAAGACATTTGACTTGTAATTAGATTATATTTATCTGCTCTTCTACAACATCTAGCCCATTGTTTTCTGATAATCTTCAAAACCATATTCTTATCTTCGAGGAAACGATGGCATGCAACATCTTCCTTGCTAGCTTTAGCTGGGACCAAATTGTTTTACACTCAACAACTGCACAATGCCTACTTATAAATAAAGCTGCCACCGGTGAGTGCTACAGCAGTGTCGTGTAGCCTTAACGAATCCATAAGCGATTCAATGATATATACTGCAGTTTGCTGACCGAAGCTGTCGTTGTGACAGATCTTTTATTCTAACTGGGTAAGTGTTGCACATTATGTTGTAACTTATACGTACTGGCTTACCGACAGCGCTGTTAATGTTGCAGCACTCACGTCGGCAGCTTTGCTTATTTACTATCACTTAGAAATGCAACAAGCAATAATTCAAAGCTAAATTTAAAGTAATGAAAAGTATTTAAACAAGAAAAAAATTATGATAAAATGGCTGTATAACTTTGGTGCCACGGTCAAAGGTTTCACTACCTGGACGATAGGGGTCCGGGGCCACCTGATTTTAACCCCATGGATGTCGGGGCCCACGGCCTAACAGTGTTTACAAAGGCATTAAGGCTTGATTGTAACAATATTCGGAAATTACCTATATTATCATAATTTCCTGTAAATACCTTATTATATGCGATTTATAAACTATTTAGCTATTTGGCTTACAAGTGTGACCGGGCTCATCCACCGCGTGGTATAGATCATGCTGTGCTTCTACATAGATTTGGGATGACTTCTTTAGAACATTGGCGAAGGGCACAATTGGGAACTACTTTGTACAACCTAGCTAGACCCTCTTTATCTACTTTCACAACTAAACATTCACGTGCCGAACAGAACTACGCGGCATGCACTTACTTTTTATTGCTCCACAGCCCGTACAAATGCTGGAGTTTATACGTGTCCTATTATTAACTAATTAATTAAAAAACAATTTATAATAAATCAGGATAAAAATTTTAGCACAAAGACCAAGATTTCTAATTAATTTTTAGTATCTTGTTACTTCAAGCCATAATTTATATGGTTTCGTGCAAAATTTTTGAAACTTTACTAAAATTTGTGACAGCTCGTATAAGGCGTATAATGATTAATAATGATAGCAAGGACTGTGGGGTAGCAGATTTATTCGGTAACTTGGTTGAAAATGGGGGCCCAGTGAGCCTTTGAAACAGCTGTTCCGAATTAATTAATAATATTTTGTGTGGCGAGGAGTGTGCCGATACTCTGTGTTGTTTGTCGTATAATGATTGTTCAAATCAACTTTAAATAAATAGAATTTATAATAAATGAAATTAACAGGAAGCATTTTAATCTTGCAATAAATTAAAAAAGCTGAAATAGAAAAACCTATAGCACAAAAATAAATATATATTTCTGTAAGAAAACTTTTTCTAAACTGAAAGCAAGGATTATGGGGTAATATAGCAAATATTAAAGGTATCGGCACATTTCGCACCAAACAGTTAAACAAGTCGATCTATTACGGTGATACCTTAGAGAAATATAAATTTAATTGCTTTCTTACTGAAACTAACCAAAAACAACAACGTATACGTACTCATAACAGACAAACAGTAACCTAGCATGTTCATTGCAAATAAATAAATGCAAAAATCAAGCGGTTAAAAGAAAACTGTAAAACTAACGGAAAGTATAGTGCTACAATCATTGTAAGTGAAGTATGCCTACTCACATTAGAACCATAGAAATACAAAAACTAGTCTTCTGCATCTAAATTAATAATATTACGGCTGGTAGCTACAAGGAAATCGTTATTGCTATAGTTTCCGTCGTACGAGTATGCATTGAGAGTGTGGACGTTGCAGTGAATGGAGAATGAAATTGGACCGTTGCCGACATATATTTAGTAGCAGTAGGCGGCTTGGCAACCTGCAAATACTTAAGAAAAATATTGGGAATGTAACAGATGGACAATCCTCAAATGTATATATGTACGTACAAAACGACCATAAGAATATTGCGCGAGATTATAAAAATACGCGGCATTTATAACGTACAGAAGGAGACACTCCGTATTTATGCATCGGTCTGTGAATAATGGCTCTAGTATTTCACGAAATATTTCAACGATTCTTTCTTATTCGTTTTTTTCTCGCCTCATGTCTTCGCACGCTCTTGACGTCCGCTTATTATGCTCATTTCCATCTTCTCTTTTTATTTATAGGCGGCCAGCGCGACTCACTTGATCAATGAATCGCAGAAAGAACAGGAACTTCAACAACAACGCCGACATCAACAGGAGCAGATACTGCAGCAGCAACAAAAATTACAGGAATTACAAGGCCAAATCAATGCGCAGTACAGTAGCGTTGTCAACACACCGCAAAGTCTTATGTTCTTTCCGTTACTGGAACATCTGCGGGGTCTTCAACAACCTTCTGCTTTACCGCCTGGAGTACCAAAATCACCTATTCCAAATCATGTGAGTTATGAATGTACATAAGCAATTTAAGTATTAGACATGGAAAAGCACCAAGATTCCGGGAAATAAATATGATCACAGCAGTACATAATTCAAACAAAAACACAGAGATACCATACAAACCCTGTGACCACTAATCCTTTTACAATTTATATTTCTATAGCTTCAGTGGTTGATTAATACAGAAATTAAATAAAGAGAAATTAAACAGAGCTATGTATCAACCATTATGGTAGCTAAAATGGTTGTAACATAATCGTTACCGAGCCCGTCAAAAAATCTAAAAAGCTTTTCAATGGTATTTGTAAGAGCAAAATGAAACCAGAAGACGCTAGCTCCAAATATAATAAAGAGGCAGTCTGTTTTACCAACACACATATACATAACTTATTGTCAGTTTCATATAAGTTTATATTGTTCTACATATAATGTTTCATAATAAACAAGGCTATTTTTAAAGCCATTGTGGTATCTTTTAATAGAAAGTTATAAAGTAAAGCTCCGCCCTTACTTCCTATAAGTAAAATGCTTTTGATAGAGATAGGATACCTATGTAGATGATCTTAAAGTTCCTCATTTCACTCCACTCGATTGTACTACCTACTGAAATATCGCATATATTAAAGAAATTGCATCATCTAATCAGCTAATTGTTAAAAACAATTCGTTTTAACTACATTATAATTTATTTAGAACTTAATCAAATTTCATTTTTGCATGGGAAATTTTGAATACAGGTTGTTTTGTATCAATGGCTTTCACAATTAATGTACTAATAATAACTTAGTTACACAACCTTACCTTACCTTTATGAAATTTTAGTAGTACCATTCAAAGAGCACAAGAGAATGACTAACAAAATTTAACACTGAAGTAAGAGAGGGATCGTTCGGAAACCACGTGGCCTAACAAAGAAAACGCAATTTTTTTCGACAAAAAACATTTTACTTTTCACTATAGTCTTCTGCTCGCTCAACACACTTATTCCAATAATATTCCAAATTAGCAATACCTTCCTTGTAGATTGATGAATCCAAGTCCTCGAAATAGCAATTTACAGCAACGATTACCTCGGAATTAGACGAAAATCTCTCACCGCCGAGCCATTTTTTCAGGTTTGGGAACAGATGATAATCGGAGGGAGCCAAATCTGGGGAATAAGCCGAATGAGGCACTAATTCAAATCCCAATTCATGAATTTTGGCCATTGCAATCGCAGGCTTATGGGCAGGTGCATTATCCTGATGGAAAAACACTTTCTTCTTTACCAAATGAGGCCGTTTCTCTTTGATATTGTCGCTAAGTTGTTGCAACACAGTGGCATACTCGCCATTTATTGTTTTCCCCTTTTCTAAGTAATCGACCAAGATAATTCCATGAGGACCCCAAAAAACAGTTGCCATAGCCTTTCCTGCTGACAAAACTGTTTTTGCCTTCTTTGGTGGCGGAGAGTCTTTGTGTGTCCATTGTTTGGACTGTTCTTTGGTTTCGGGAGTATAATAGTGGACCAAGATTTCATCGACGGTTATGAAACGGCGTAAAAAGTCCTTCGGATTGTGGCGAAAACGTGCCAAAAGGTCACGAGAAACACTCAAACGATTCAGTTTTTGCTGCGGTGTGAGCAACCGCAGCACCCAACGCGCCGAGTATTTTTTCATTACCAATTCTTCAGTTAAAATTCTGTGCACACTGTCATTTGAGATACCCACTATGTTTGCTATCTTGTGCACTTTTACTCGGCGATCATCCGATACGATACGGTGGCAGTTGCGGTAGGCAGTTGAAGTTTTAGGACGTCCACTACGGGGTTCATCATTTGTGCTCGTACGACCACGCTTGAATTCGGCAACCTAGTTTTTAACCATTGAAAACGAAGGAGCGGATTCCAATAGTGTTGAATCCAGCTCTGCTTTAATTTCGGTTGGTGTTAAACCTTTCAAATGAAAGTACTTTATCACTGCTCTCAACTCATTTTTTTCCATTGTTTACAAAATCACACGAGACGTTCACTTTGGCGTACTGTCAAAAACATACTAATTCACAGATCGCCCTGTGCTGTCATATTTAATCTATTAAAAGATGATTCTACAGAATGGTAATGAAAATTCCTCCGAATTCACGCCATCTCTGCGTTAGGCCTCGTAGTTTCCGAACAATCCTTGTACTTATAAGTTTTCCAAAAATATTTTATCATCAACTGATAAAATGAATGGAAAACGAATTATATGGAAATTAATGCAAAGATAATAATTGCAATCTGTCAAAACTTGGTTATACTCGTGACAGAAACCATGTAAATATGCGCTGCTTTTGTTATCGGTTTCTGCACTTGATAGAAAGTAACCATTCTTAATAAATTTATGCCCATGTCAAAGCATAATAAATGATCTTTCAAACTGCCTGAGTTTTATTTTGATCCGAGATCTCATCTCTAAAGCAAAACTGATTAAAGTCAAAAGTGCGAAGTGGTCGATTTCTATGCACGTAAGTGTATAATTGCTTCAATATAATTTTGTTATGCTTTTAGTTGCTTCCCCCGCATCAAGTCACCAATTGGTTGGCCACTGCTCATCTGGCGCAAATAGTTGAAAAACATTCGCCACCACGTGAACGTTCGCAGTCACCTCCACCGCACCCGACGGATCCAGATGCCCCACTTAACTTAACCAAACCCAAATCCTCCAGTTCCGGATCCGCCGGTTCCAGTCCGCATAATTTGCCAATGAGTCTACAAAATCCCGCCGAGCAACCAGTAGCAGCGACCGTTCCCAAACTAATACCACCGATGATGATGCCAAGAGCTTTCCTTCCGTATGGAGTACCACCGCAGTTTAATCCAATGCCGCCAACGGATAGACTTAAAACGGCGAAAGACAGCATGCCCCCTCAAGACAAACCTCAGTTTCCTTTAATGTACGGACTGCCAACTCCTCCACATTTAAAGAGGGAAGATACTGGAAAGGAAGATGACTTCTTTTCTTGCAGCAGTAAGTACCGCATTAGACATAGTTACCAACAACGTCTTCATAAACATTCGTTAAAAAAGCTAATTTGTACTGTGAGGGTAGTCCAAAAAGCTTCAAGCCTCAACATGAAGATGGCATTACTCGTCATAAATATTCTGGCGCATGCCTTGAAAGATATTTTTCAAAATTTTCAGCCATGTTGGACGCTCAGTCGTTTGTTGCAGTCGATGTTAGTGTCTCTGTAAAAATGGAAAACATCGAATATTGAGCCATTATGTTCTTGCATATGAAAGACAATACGTCTACGCATATTAAAGCCGAGATGGACGCTGTTTACGGAGACCTTGCACCATCATTTGCCACAGTGAAATTTTAGGCAGCTGAATTTAAACGTAGTCGTACCAGTTTGATTGCTGATGAACGTTCGGGACGGCCAAAAACTGCAACCACTACCGATAACATGCTAGACGTGCTAGACGGCCGTCGAGTTAAGGTTAGAGAGATATCAGAGGCTGTGGAGATCTCGAAAAAACGTATTTATCATATATTTTAACATTTCTAAGACCCTGCAGCTTAAGAGAAATAATACGACGTTTTGGCGTTGATTAATAACTATAGATGAAGCCTAGATACACCAATAAACTCCTGAAGCCAAGGCATAGTCGAAACAGTGAATCGCCAAGGGGCAATCGGCTCTGAAAAAGGCGAAGACTGTTCCATCGACTGGAAAAGTGCAGGCAACTGTTTTTACTTGACAAGCTGAAGCAATGGAAAGTTTTGTTCTATCAAGACAATGTACCGTCACACTTTAGTGGTCACTATGGCAAAAAATCACGAATTGGGGTTCGAATTGATAAACCACCCACTCTATTCATCAGATTGATTCCCAGCAACCTTTTTCTGTTTCCTAGGCTCAAAGTTTCGCTCAGAGGATAGAGATTTTAATCAAATCAATGACCCGTTACATTCGTAAACGCCTATTTTGCAGAATAAAATGCCAACTACTATTTGATAAAGAGATGGGAGGATCGCTGGAAAATGTGTACACACTTACAAGAAAAGTATGTTGAAAAATAAAACCGAATTTGCCAACAAAATATACTTGTTTCTGTATTGGGCTGGAAACTTTTCAGACTACCCTCGTAAATACAAAATTTCACCAAGAAAGATAAATTATAATATTCATTACAAGCAAATATCACAATCTTAGACATTGTTACTACTCCTAAACTTTTTTACATTTTCGACTAAGTGTAAGTACAATAAAATTAACAAAAACCATACCATTCAATAAAAGAAAGTCGCGAGCACTATGTATGTATCAATATCATGAGCTATATTGGCATTATTTTGGTTACTATCTATTTAATGAAGAACAATATTCAATTGAGTGGCATTGATATTTTAGTGTAAAGAATCCGCTTTTAATATAACACTAAACGTCTCTAAAACTAAATTTTGTAATTCCGTAAATATTGATTTTCTTGTACATCAAACACCATCTACAAAATAAAAGTTGAACAAACGCAGAAGAGTTTACATTACAGATATCTTCTGATAGAAATAGCGCGTTAAAAGAGTTTCACAGTCATCATATAGATGTCTACAATCTTTGGTATAGAGATAAAAATAACTAATTTACTTTCTTTGATCTAGAGATCGGCAGAATTATTCGAAAATAAGTTTAGCTTGAAACTTAATATTTAAATGTCTTTTATTTGGATTTAGTAAAATTAATTAGCAAATAAATTGGAATATGCACATAAATAAAAAATAAAATTAAAATCAAATCCTTTAAACTGCTTACTTACTTATCCTCGGCCTCTTCTACCGTGGGTGTAAAGGTTCTTCTCCATTTATTTCTATCCTTAGCTTCTCGTTTTGCTTGAGTCCAGTCCATTGCTTTCCTTCTTAGTATATCTGTTATTTCTTCATTTCACGTCCTTCTCGGTTTGCCTCTTCTTTTCTTTTCTCCTGTCTCCGTTTCCCATATCACTTTCACCATCTTATTATCGTCCATTCTTACGACATTTCCTTTTAGTTGATGAGTTTCAATTTTTTGTATAACACTTTTCACTTTTAGATCTTTTCTTATTTTTTCACTTCTCACTTTGTCCATTTTCGTCACCCCCGCAATTTTTTTTAAGATCTCCATTTCACACGCCGTAATTTTACTTCTTATTTGCTTACTTAAAACCCATGATCCACTTCCATAAATGAACCTTGGCACTAACACTGCCTCATATACGTTTACTTTTGTGTTTTAGGATATCTCTTTCTTATTAAAGAACTGGTTGCATAGTGTTCTGGACGTCGTTGTTGTTTTGTTTATTCTGTTCATTACTTCTTCTTTGAATCCTTGTGTTTCTGTTATTGATCCTAGATACCTTATTTTTTCTACCACTCTATTTCCTCTCCTTGCAGATCTATTTCCATCTTCTCCGTTTCGTTTGCCATTATCATTATTTCTGACTTCTCCGTGTTTATTCTTAGGTTATACTTTTCTAGCTCTTCTGCCTATCTTTCTATTCTGTTTTTTTAATTCTTTTTTGTTGTTTGTAAAGATTATTAAATTATTCGCATAAAGTAACGCACTTATTTCTACCGGTCTTAGTTTTCTGTAGCCTAAATTGGTCCTCTTCTTCCCTGAATTTATTTTCTTTGCTATATTGTCCATTATTATTATTATGTTTTCCCTCGTGTCCTCGCTACATTTTCTGTTGTTTCATATAAGGTGCTTATTATTTTTATAAGTTTTCCATTTAATCTAATTTATTTTAATACCATTACACTCACAGTCAGTTATAATTAAAATGTGACTAATTGAAAGTATATTGGCAATTTTATTGTATAAATAGATAAAGAATATTTTCATTTACAATAATAAAACATAACTTTCTCTTATAGTGTGGCCTGGACCAGAAAGCTATAAACTCCCAGAGGACTCGTCGGAGAAAGCGAAAATTATTAGACAGGCTCCCAAACGAGACGGTGATAATAAGCCTCACATCAAGCGACCTATGAACGCTTTTATGGTTTGGGCGAAAGACGAACGAAGAAAAATTCTGAAGGCATGCCCAGACATGCACAATTCGAATATCTCGAAAATATTAGGGGCCCGTTGGAAAGCGATGTCGAACGCAGAAAAGCAACCGTATTACGAAGAGCAATCGCGATTATCGAAATTGCACATGGAGAAACACCCCGATTATCGATATCGGCCGAGGCCGAAACGTACCTGTATCGTAGATGGTAAAAAAATGCGAATATCCGAATATAAAATGTTGATGCGTCAAAGAAGACAGGAGATGAGACAATTATGGTGTCGTGACGGCGGTACTGAAATGAACTTTTTATCATCGAGTACGGATTTAACGTCACCAACTACGTCGACTTCCGGTAGACCATCAGTATCACCTACTATTAATCTGATAAATGGAGCTGGACCGAGTTCGGAAGGCTTTTATTATCCTCAAGACAATTTATCTCCCGAAAGTTTTTCTTTCGGGCAAGACCAATCCTCCGCCTATGATTCTAGTCCAAAAAGGGAGGATGACTGAACCTGGGCTAACAGGGAAACTAGTTTCCCTTGGTACTAGACTAATGTCAGCGTTGTGTTAAGACAAATACCAAGTCTTACACATGAAAAATGAGGCTAATCCATGAAAGTAAAATACATATTACAAGTATTTTGTATTTAATCAATGTAATTTATTAAAAGCACCAACAGACGCGAATACTTTGTACATACATAACATAGATAAAGGAAAACATGTGTATCTTGGAACGAAGTGTTTCGTTATCAAGGAATATTTCTTTGGTTTTATTACAATTATTTTTGTTTTTCAAAAAGTGACACGGTAAATGGGCAGTTCAAATTCAGTGTGCCATGAAATATACATACATAAAGGAAAATACGTGGACTATTCCTGATCTCTCGCTTTAACTTGCCAGAGGACACTTTTATTAAAATTTACCTACTTATATTGGTGTTGTAGTTGTATTGTTATGTAGATATATTATCATCAAGTTATTTATTGTAATTTAGTTTTTAATTGATTTTTCTTTATTTTATTATTTTTTTTTTATATTTTAAATGTATAAAAAAATCATGTAAAGGTTTATATATACAATATACATGCAAATATCTTCCTACATTGCATATACAAAGAGAATTGGCTTTACTGTGGTTATTCTTTATCTCTATCGTTTGTTTTTAATTTGTTTTTGGGCGCAAAAATTGTTTAAGTTTCTCCTTTCGAAAAAGTACACGTGCAATGTCATTTTAATTATTATATTTGTTCTCAACTGTTGATGTTTATATATTTTAATGTAAGAGCCAGTACTTTAAGTAATATTATTTATTTTTGACAGGTGAATTCGTACTTGTACAGTGAACCATAATATGTTGAATATACAAGCGTGTTGTACTTACATACATTGTAAGGTATATGAACCTCCCTAAGAAATCTTACCTGCAACTCGAAATGAACTGGGAGATTTAGTTTTCTCAAGATCAGTTCTCGCTAAACTACATCGGCACGTCTATTATCCCAGCAGTAGGCAATATTATCGTTTATCCTATAACGGAAGAATGTCTTTTATTTCATTTAATGAGAACATTTAATTTAGTATGGCGGGGAGCGCATCCGCTCAAAATATTTTTGTTCGAATTTAATTTAATTTGTTAAAGTGGTTCATGCCGATATCTTGCTATTTGTTTGCTTAATAAAATACTTGTTTTACTTATTGTTTCAAGCTTATTTGACTTTATAAATATTTTCGTGTTTGTTTCCTGAAATATGCCATGAATTATTTTTAAGTTTAAAACTTGTATTTCGAATATACTTTATTAGATTGTATTAAATTACTTAATTGAAACAGCCAATGTGATGTATTTGACGTTTTTTCTAGAATTTACAATTTTTTATTTATTGTTAAAAATACATTGTTTTTTAGAATAATTATTATTTATAAATAAGCGTCTTTTGGGTACAGAAAGGAAAATCTCCCAGAATCGAATATATTTCACCATTTAAAACTGAATATCCTGCTGCAGCTATTATAAATATGGTAATATCTAAGATAAAGGACTTGAAATTAGAAGCATGTCATGAGAAAATATTTTTATCGCAGTTTAGCATCGACAAAGAATCCAGCAATCTGTAACGAAATATTTGGAAAATTGACATATGTAATTATACACAATTATAAAGTAAATTCATCAAGCAACCTTCAATAAATCATAATTACGGTGATACTTAAGTGAGCATAAAATTATTCATAGATTCGTTGCAATTATTATGGCAATGGTTTTCTTTTCGGTATTACCATTTGAGGAAATATCTTTTCGTTTCTTTTGCAATCCTTTTTTTATTTTCCAAATATTTCTTATTTTATTCTTAGTTTGTTATATAAAAATTAACTAACTTTAAAATGTGATACCTGTAACATAGGTATAGTTGACAGTTCTAGTATTTCGAATTTTTCTGATTGTGTCGAGCACAAACGTGACTACTAATAAAATAAATACATAATTATAGAATGAGAGATGTTGATGAGAATGCATTTTACATAATAATGATTCCACAATGCATAAAAATAGGGCTAGTGAATGTTTATAATACCATTCTCAATGTAAATTGTAATTATAAGTGATGTATATCAAGTCATATATCTGAAATACAATTGAAATGTTACTAGAACTAGGCTCACTGTTTTCTGTGCCAAATTTGAATGAATAAAGTGAAAAATGTACAAATGATACTTGGTTAGATTCATTTAACTACCTTGACCATTCGCTTATTGTTTTCAAATACATACACAATTTGGAAGGAATCAACTAAAATTATTAAAAAGTTGGCAAAAATGTACTAAATATTTCCCCAAATAAGACAGCAGCAAATAAAACCACAAAAAGTCAACCAACTGAACAACTATCAAAATTAAAATAAAATACAAAGATCGTCTTTACTCACAATACTTTTATTTACACCTGCGTTATCCTTGTTTTAAGTAGTTTCGATAATATGCCATCAACCAGAATCTAAAGTAGTATAATACATCAACATAATAATATAAAAGAGAAAATATGTCGTACCTACAGCCGAAAGTTGGTGAAATTTGAAATGAAAAAAATGTTTGAATGGTTAAAATGATTATTAGTAAAACGTTGAAAGGAGTTTTAAATAAGGTAAGATAATCGCGTCGTCCCAGCATAGCCGTAACAGCTGGAGCAGCCAACGGAACTCGGCGCGCGCCTGTCTGATGCGATGCGTAAACATCTGCCGGGTGGCAAAGCAGTTCAAATTCGTACACATTCATCAGCACTAGCGCGGCGTGTGCGTGTGAATTAAATCAGGCGAGCGGAATACTAGTTATTCAAGAACATTTTTAATTAAAAATGTCCAGTGTGCACAAGGCTAAACAACTACCATTTGCTGATAAAGTAAAAAACTTTATCTGTGAGTTTCCAGATCTGTTGTGCGACGGTGCTAAAATAGTTTGTAAAGTGTGCGAGAAAACTTTGATGTGCTCGCAAAAGAACGACTGTAGTAAGCATGTAAATAGTATAAAACACAGAAATAGGAAAAACGGCGCGTCAAATAGAAATTACTTTATTTTCAAAGAGGTGGAAAATAAAATCATATCTACATTAAAAAATCAGTTACTTTGGTTATGTGTTGACGAGACAACAGAAAAAATTCTATTACACATGTTATAGTTCGTGTACTGGATCAACATAAACCGACATTTCCACTGTTACTAGCTCGCAAAAGATTACAAGTGTGTACTAGTGCAGCAATTAAGACTGTGATACTACGTTAAAAAACTTTCAAGTGTTGATGTTTATGAGCGATGGTGCAGCGACAATGCGTTCTCTTCTTGAACACGGTTGCGACTGTTTACATGTAACTTGTAAAGTGCATGCTTTACATCTTGTGGCACAAACTCTTAGACAATGTTATCCCGAGGTAGCTGCGTTAATATCAAGTACAAAAAAAGTGTTTCTCAAATCTCCAAAACGTCTTCGAACATTTCACGCGTAGCGTCCCGGTATTCGTGAACCACCACAGCCGATTCTTACACGTTGGGGAACCTGGTTGCAGGCAGCTTTTTATTATGCTGAACATTTCAAAAAAGTAAAAGCTGTTATTCTTCAAATCAATCCTGCCGAAGCTGCAGCTATTAAGGGGAGACAGTTAAAATTTCAAGATACTTCTGTTGAAACAGATTTACAAAGTATTCATAAACTATAAATGCTTACATAACGCATTGGAACAATTACAAAATAGAGCGTTGTCATTAGTGAAGTCATTGCAAATAGTGGACGAAGTACATACTCTGCTACGCACTATGGATGACATAAAAAATATTCGCGTTTTAAAAAAGTTGGAGAGTGTTAGAGAAAGATTCCAATTTTATCACATTACAATAAATTTGTAATGGTAGGTACTTCGACTAATCCATTAATTGAGTTCAAAGATTATTTAAATCATACATGTATTACATCGGTAGATGTCGAACGATCTTTCTCTAAATATAAACACATTTTTTCACCACTTCGAACACGGTTCCACGAGACAACTATTGAAACATTTCTAATGCTATCAATTTTTGACGATTCTCATCCACTGGGTTATAATTAGTGTTAGACGATTATGAATGATATAATCGAGATATATCGATTATACCCGAATAATCGATCATTCGATTATGGTCAGGAATCATTCATTATTCGTTTCGAATGTATTCGAAACTTCGAGGTTTCGAGTTTCGAGATAATTCACTCGTCACTCGGATTCTGTCAAATAATCGTGGAAAATAATCGAAATCGTTAGTAAATTTCGAATGATGATTTCGAATGATCATTCGATTATTTTAAACGATTATTTCGATTCATTCGATTATTGAAATATATCGATTATGCCCAACACTAGTTACTGATGATGGTGCTTCTACTTCTCATGTTCAGTAATTCCAATGCAATCCGCCAGCCTACTTGATTACGCTGCTTAAGAGGGTGAGTGTTTCACAGCCTTACAGATATTATAATTCTTGACTAGTTTTTTTATTATTATTCGCTTTATTACTTCTTTTTCGATATTATAAATATTGAAGAAACCGCACGCCTATGGCGCGACGAACGATTATCTTACTCTAGTTATAAATAATGAATATAAAAGGAAAAATCATTAAATTTTGAGTTTAAATGAGGAAATAGGGAAAAGAGAGAAATAAATTTAGAAAACAGGATCAGAAATGTGTGTTCAACGCTAGTCGAGGAGGAACAGGAAAAGATAAACAAGGGCAAATAAAAATTTTCTAAGGAGTAAACAGAATTTTTGTATTTTATTTTAACTTTACCAAACCACACATGGACCACCTGCAAGTCATCAAAATGTTAACTATTCTTTATGTCTATAAGTGAGTAAGTAAGATTTTATTTCTTAGCGTAATATAATAATAATATTTTTTTATTTGCCATTAAGTCCTACAGATATAAGCTTCGTCAATTAAATATAAAAAAAGTAAAGTAAATATTGGTATACAAACAAACATATGACACTCAATACAACAGTTTCGGGATACTCGGCGCCACCCAGCCCTAGTCCAGGTATTCGGAGATGCTAAAAAAACAATCTCAGTTAAATAATCCCTTACAGCTCTCTTAAATTTCAACGCACCCAACGACCTCAACTCTGATGGTAACTTATTAAATACCTTAATACATGAGTACATATCTTGGATTCTTTTCATATAATGAGGTTTTATGAGCTGGAATTGAGTATTTTTTTATGTCTAGTATCGTACACGGTATTTATATCCTCATTTAAAATGAAATAAGAATGACGCTTTTTTGCAAACATAGCACATTCATAGAGGAACATAGAAGGCAATGACATTAAACCATTGGCCTAAAATGTAGGTAGACAGCAGGCAGTTCTCTCCAAATGAAACATGGTGCGTACTAGTCGTTCCTGAATAATAAAGCAACGCAAAAAATAAGATGACCCTAGAATATAATTCCATACCTCAGTCTAGATGAAATGTCATCTTTGAACAAAGCGCCGAAATATGGTCTCCCCACGATAAAAGGGTATCCATTTGGCAACCCAAAAATGTAGTACATGCCACCACAGGAATCGACTCACCACGCAAGCGTACTAATGGTGACCTATCAATCTGGCGCCTCGTGGCTGTAAGAGGCAGTAAAATAGTTTTAGACTTAGTAATAAGTAAGCCATTCCAATCACACCACGACGACATATTATTAGCGTAAACACAACCGGTGCAAGATATATCCCTATACTATAACTATGGTATCGTCAGTAAATTGATACAAATCCCTATTTGAAAAGGAATTACGTAGATCATTGACTAATAACACAAACAAAAGTGGTCCCAAAACCCCTGTGGCACACCTCCATAGCAGAAGAGTATGCAGTTCGGTCACCACATCTAACTGACACAAACTGGGTACGGCCAGTTAAGTACGATGCTATCCACTGCTTGCAACGACCCCGTATACCACAAATTGATAGTTTTTGGAGCAGGAATTCAAGAATTAAGCGCCTGTGTCAAATCAAAAAAACAGGCCACCAACCTGAGTTCCGTTGTCAAGAAGACTGTAGATGTCATCTAAAGCCTCAAAAAGAGCATCATGTGTAGATCTAAAATTAATGAACCCAAATTGATTCAGGGCTATTATTTTGAATCTATTCACAAAAGACATTATTGTATTGTTGACCTTTCTTGTAAACCGGTATTACTTTGGCTGCCTTCAATAATGCAGAAAATACGCCGTTTGAGAAAGACTGATTAGCCATCATTGACAATGGTGCTGAAATAAGTTTAGCGACGTATCCTAGAATCCGGCAAAGAATTCCATCAATACCCGAAGATGTCTTACGTGTAATGGGTATAATAGTATTGAAAATTTCGTATTTGTTTGTTGGTTGCAAATATATTGTTCTCTCTTGAATATTTAAGCTGTCGTTGTACTGGATATTACACTGGTGAATTTTCGAAATACTTCTAAATTGATCCATAAATAAATTATACAAAATCGAAGGATCTGTACAATTCCTCGTCATCCTTTATAATAATACTACTACAAGCTCGAGTACCTGACATTTCATTATTAACTATTTTCCAATCACATTTTGCTTTATTATTCGCTACTTTTAACAAATTATCATTAAATTTCCTTTTTGTGTCAATAATCAGTTTATTGTGAATGGCTTTTGGAAGATTATATTGCATTTTAGATATAAGTCACAGGTGGCGTACAGATACTAAAAATTGATTTTTTTAAATTTTCGACGTAACTATATTTATGTTTTTAACTTTAGTTAGTAAGCTATATAATATGTATATTTTAAATTCAACCTAATGTAAATTAAGGCTTCTTTAAATGAAAACTTTGTTTAGATTATCTGTTTTTATTTATTTAAAATTTTTACGTATATGTATGTATGTATTAGAGAATATATCCGTCGGTAGTGGTGGGCGGGAACATAAACGGGAGGGCGTGGACAGCGATTCGATTCCTTCGTGTATTTTCCTTGAATATTGTGTTCATTGTACTATGCAACGGAAATACACGAATAAATCGAATCGTTATCCGCGCTCTCCCGTTTACATCATCACCCACTGTGACTGATGCCCACTCAACTAGGGACAAGCAAATATCACATAGTTTCGAAAATTCACAAATTTGTACTTGAATATTTTGTTATTATGTTATTATTATTTAAATAAGTTATTACCTGTCTTTGGTAGATTCAAAAGTAATTGTGGCCCCCGATACCTATGCCCCAAAAATCCATCAGATTTAGAGTGACCGGGGGCCCCGATGTATATATTCCTTCATTTATGTGGTAAACTTTTATCAACGTTTATCTATTCGATAAACTTTATCAAGGAGCATTTCAACACTTTTAACTTCTTTTTAAGAATCAATTACAGTGATTGAAAACAACTTATATGATCCTTCTCCAATTGAAGGTCAAGTACGCATTAGCATACTTTTGACATGAAAGGAATAGAAATGAGCAGCTAGTTTATGTATTCAATCAACGCAAACAATAGTTTCAAAACAAATACATTCTTTAAATGCATAATAATAAGTGATTTATGTTGTTCTGGACTTCATTTAGAGACTAATATTAAAGAGTCCGGTGACATAGCCAAGGAAATTTAATATTAGTGGAACAACGGTGCCATAACCCAGAAGAACACATCGATTATTTAAGACTAGAGATTTTCTACTCTTCTGACTATTGACGGAGATAACACTAAAACTGACATTATTATCTTAAATGAAAATTATAATATGGTGCGTAAAAAAGTGTAGAAATTAAGAACTGAAGAAGTAATAACCATAAAACAATGTTATTTTTTAATGATTCATTGAGAGAAAGCAAAACAAATAGACGTATAAACAGTAGCGTTACTAATTTATTCAAGCAGTTTCCGAAAAGATAATGACCCATATTTAAAAAACACAACGATGCGTAAAAAACCGCTTCTTAAAAGAAAAGAAGTTAAAGTTCAGCGTTTAAAATGCTACCGTAAGCCGCACTCAATGTATTTTTTAAAAATGCACATAATCTTTCACCTAAAAATACTGCATTCCGTAAATGTAAAAAAACTTAATGTTAGTCGTACGTGTATGCATATGTGCTATATAGTTCGTTAAAAGATTACTAATCCGCTAGTCCGTTAAAATATTTATATCGTCCGAGATTCCTTTGTATTTCATTATCTTCAGAATGGCATTGTTGAGAGGATATTTCAACAATAATTTTGTAAACAAAAGTTAGAATGAGAAATGTTTTATTACTAGTTCGCTTCATTTATAAGAACTGCTAAAGCTATCCTTTGCTTATTTAAGAAAATGTTTCAGTTTTTGTAAAGCTCATAAAAATAAAGTTTAAGAAGTACATAAAAACCTAAGTGACTGGGATACTCTGTTTATTAATTATTAGAGTAACTTAAACTTGCCGACTCGCATAGGCGTCGGTATTACGGGTTAATGTAAGAATACGAAAAATTCATAAATAAACTAAACCGGTAGAGAAGCAGGCATGTAGTGTCGACCTTGAATATAAATCATGTTAAACCGCGCTGAGAGAGATTTCGTTTTAGTACCGGTTGAGCTGTTGTAGAGATTAGTCGAACGGTCAAGGTTATGTACTTACGTGTCGCTTTTGAAAATATAGCTGGTGTTTTTTGTGTGTTGTAGTATTATACCAAGTACATAATTAGTGTATCGTTTCATATTGAACTAATATTTACATACCTAAGAAAACAATGCCTCGTAATAGATTTGCTACTAATGTACATAAGTATGTGTCACTTTTTGCCCATTTAAAATATGACGGTAGTGCAGTTTTTTGCTTAATATGCAATGTTCGTTTGGCTGCATTGGACAGAACTGATTGCCAGAGACATGTCAATGGTATTAAGCATATGAGAAATGCAAGAACTGAAATACCTTATACACTACTCCTCATACATTTATTAATTATGTTTACCTCTTGTAATCTTCCGTTGTCGTTGGTGAGAAAAGCAGCTTTTAAAACGTTTTGGCGACAATACGTTCCAAAGTACCCATTACCCTCACAAACACAATTACAGAATCATTTGCAAAGAGATGCTAGAAAATGTGTGTAAACGTGATTTGTGTTCCAAAAAAATATGGATTACCGTGGATGAGACGACCGATATAAAGAAAAAACAGTATTGTGAATGTAATAGCCCGCGTTTTATCTAGCGAGAACACAGCATCTCGATATTTGTTAGCTTGCAAACGTGTTCAATAATGTACCGCGGAGAATATTCAAAAAGCGATAATGAACGCTTTGAAAAAATTTAAAATTGCCCAAGATCAAGTTGTGATGATTGTGACAGATAGTGCAGCAACGATGTTAAGTGTTGGGCGATCCTTAAAACATATATTTCCTAACTTAATACATGTAACCTGCGTGCTGAAGTTGTTCGACAAAATTACGGAAACGTTGATCGGATGATTGGAAGTGCTAAAGCAGTGTTTCGTAAATCTCCTAAACGTTTAAAAGAATTTCGTAAATTTTGTCCAGGTATTCCAGAACCTCCTGAACCAATTTTAACGCGATGGGGTACTTGGCTAACAGCAGCTTCTTACTATTTGATCCATTTTCAACAAATTCAATCAGTTATAATGCGATTTAATCGGAATGAATCCAAAGCAATTAGAGAAAGTCAAAGAGAATTTCAAATTCCTCAACTTTTAGAAGATTTAACAACAATATGTACCAATTATACAGTATTACTAGATGCCATCAGAAAACTACAATGTACTGAATTGTCATTGCAGGAATCATTAGACATAGTGGAGAGTGTAAAAAATAAATTACACACATTAAATGATACGCCAGGATTATGCGCTAGTCAAAAGTTGGCAGATGTTTTAAGGAAAAATACCGATTTCAATACTTTAGAGGCCGTTTATAATAAGTGTAAGAATAGTGAACTTTTAAGTGATTTTGAAAAACAGTTTCTACATGCAAATGTAACTTCCTTAGATGTGGAGAGATCGTTTTCAATGTATAAGAATATTTTTTCTTGTCGACGCACAAGGTTTAAAGAAGTAACTGTGGAAACATATGCAATGATGCAAGTTTACAGTAGTTCACATCCTGATGCCTCTAATTTGTTGAATAATTAGTAAGTAAGTTTATTTATGAATTTTTCGTATTCTTATATTAACCCGTAATACCGACGCCTATGCGAGTCCGCAAGTTTTGGTTACTCTATTAATTATACTTTTAATCATATCCATAAAGAGTACTATACAGAAAAACGGACTTCTTAAGTTTCTTTCTTTGAATATGTTCTAAATTTTATACTTCTTGAAAATTCCTACCTATATTAACACCACAAATTCAGGGCTTTTAAGTTTCTTGTTTTCATTTATAGTCAAAGCCCATCATATAACTTTGGTCAAAAAAGGTATGCGTGCATACTAGAAATCATAAAATGAACTATAACAAAACAATATTGTTACGAAGTAGGCGCCACAAATTCTCAGCCTGATAGGCTTACACATGTTCGACCGTTGCGTCATAGTTTCACATGTGCAAGGCCTATACTACATGTATGACGGCTCGAAGAGTAGTAGTTTTTAGTAGCCAGTCAGACAACATGATTAGTGCATGAAAATATCTCAGCTAACGAAAAGTGAGTACCGCCCAAAAGAAGGGCATACGCCAAATTACATTAAACAACGTTTAGACGTCGTTTATAGTGATTTATCCCCTTCATATTCCACTGTAAAAAAGTGGGCAAAACGTTTCCGTTTGGAGAAAAAATCCTTTGAAATGATGAGGCGTCCCGGTTGCCAAGTGAAGTGATAACGCCTCAAAACATTTCAATTATTGAAGAAGTGTATTAGCAGATCGCCGTTTAAAAATGAAGGAATTAGCAGTGATGTCTACCATTTCTGAAACATCTGAAGTATTCGCCGAATTCGCCATAACCATTTGGGTATGAATAAAATTAGTGCAAGATGGGTACCGCATCTTCTTTCTGCTCTCCAACGTGAACGTCGAGTCAAATGTGCACGCTCGTTTTTAAACATGTGTGGAGACAACCCGAAACCGATTCTGGAGTTTATTGTCACAGAAGATGGGACAATGTATTATGATCCTCTATCCAAAAAGGAATTGATGGAATGGCGGCGACCGGATGAACCGCGTCCCACAAAGACAAAAGTCAATCAACGAAAAAGGTGATGGCATAATATTCTGGGATTGCGAAGGTATTTTACTCATTGACTTTAAAGAGCGCAATACAACTTTCAACAGCATACATTATGCGTCTTTGTTACATAAATTGAGGGACAATATTCGTTCAAAATGTCGAAGAAAATTGACAAAAGGTGTTCGATTACTGCACGACAATGCACTCGTCTACACTGCCGCCATTTCACAAACTGCCATCCGCGAATAAGGCTTTTAGGAATCCACCGTATCGTCCGGGTATTGCTCCAAGTGATTATTTTTTAATTTCTCATTTAAAGGAACACCTTAGGGGACTTCGTTTTAACGACAATAGTGAGTTGCAGGCAGCTGCAATACAAACAAAACATTTTGAGGGAAAAACTTTTGATTATTTTTACAAGGGTATAGATTTATTAATTGATCGTTGTAACAAATGCATTGAAGTTAGGGGAGATTATATTGAAAAATAAAAATTGTTATATTTTACTAAGTTTATTTTTTCTATATCAGACCGAGAATTTATAGCGCCTACCTCGTACATGTGACACCGTCTTCAGATAGTGCAATTGTTTTTGCTCTAGACATTGCCAATGGCAATGAGAAAAGATAAGATGTTTTTTTCTTTATTTTCCGTCCGATTTCAATATCACATAAAATCACAATATCTCACTTTTGTTTTCAGTACTTTTACTAAGCTTTCTATCAATACCTACCTGCGTTCTTATCTATATTACCCAAGTTTCTTTGTCTGATTTTGAGCACAACGACTACTATAAAAAACGCAGTTTCTTATATTTTCTCTATTATTTTAAACGTTCTATTAATTTCCTCTATTTCTATATCATTATATAAGTAGTATAAAAGATTGGGTAAATGTGTGGATTCATCTGAATATCTATAATATGATTATTTGAATTTTAGTTTTTCAAGCGAAGGTAAATGCACAATAGGTGTATTTACATTCTAGTTCGACTTCCGGTTTAGCAGGGAATTAAACTAACTGTTTTCCAAATTAAACATCTATATTTTTAAAAATGTCAATAGAGTTCCCCTTTAAGAATACAGTGATATGTTCAGTAACTGTTAATTACTGGCAAAATTAATTGATAAAATGTTCATTTCTAAACATTGTACAAGTCTGTAGGCAAATAGCATCAATTATTTTCTAAGTGAATGTCTGCAAATTATATACTCGTCTAATGTAAACCAGATTTTGAATAGGTCCAAAACTCATTGGAAAAGTCTGAGTCACTGTCAGCTGTAGATGCAGCGAGATATATGGTGGCATGTCAACCTCTAAATAAATACAAATAAGTTTATACCCTACGTATACATATTCTTGTTTTCAGCGGGACAAGATCTGTGTTGGTTGGAGTCACATATGTTGCCGATATACTATACTATGACATAATATTAAAAGGATATTAGACTTTCACAACGTATCTTACCTTTAAAGACAAACAGTTTCTCCAGTTTCCACTCTTGATCCAATTCGGAAACAACCTCAAATTATTTAATATATTTTGGCTTCCGTCGGTTAAAAAATTGTCTATTGAAATATTATGATATATGTATTTGCAGAAAAAATAACTAGGTATTAAAAAGTGAACGTTCCTGGCATTAAGGTATCCGTTGTGTAATGGTTAGCACGCCTGTCCGGCAAGAAATTGCAGATCTTTTAACACCAAATTATGTTTAATGTGTGCACAAATATTCCAAACTAAACTGACCAAACCGCATATCTGTTAAAATTTTGATCGTGTTGACATTTATGTGAAACAATATAATACAAACTTGATCAAAACTTTGTATACATGTGATAATAAAGAATAATAAGTTACATAATTGTGTTAATGATTGTTACAATATTTTTTCTACAATATCGTCGTACATTCTTTCAAGTTTTTTTTTCCGTGTACCCACCCTGTACTATTAGCTATTGTTACTTCTGGATTGTGAGGCGTGCTATTATTATTCGTATAATTTTCGTGTATTGTTTGTTAGTTTACTTTTATATTATTTATTTGTATCCATTTTTATGTACATACACTCAGAGAAATGGTTTCTTGCATCAAGTTGCCCCGTTGACCCCTAGTTAGGTGTGCTTAATCTAACTTATTAGCAAGGTGTGAGGGGTGATTTTGGTTCCCAACGCAATTTTCAGAAATTTGTTAT
Source organism: Dynastes maya (assembly GCA_029619315.2). NCBI lineage: Eukaryota > Metazoa > Arthropoda > Insecta > Coleoptera > Scarabaeidae > Dynastes > Dynastes maya. The sequence goes on from JAROYE020000002.1 coordinate 58,799,939, forward strand.
TGGTTTCAGTTTTCTATGCTGGAGTGCGTAGACCGGTTCCATAGGGAATTTTTTTGCTTTGATTGATAAGTTGATATACATATACGCAGAGAAATGGTTTCTTGCTTCAAGAAAATAGATTTTCTTGCAAAAACCAGTCTCTATTCAAGAAAATATTTTTATTTCAAAACTATAAAAATGTATAATATAAGAAAATAATTTTCTTTGAGATTTTGTTTGGACTAAATAAATATTTTCTTAGGGTTAGAAAATCAAGAAAATCCAGGACAGAAAAATGTTTCTTCCAATTAAATCATTTAGTTTTAAGTTAAGAAAATATTAATATTAAAGGTGGGAATGAAAAAATGGTCAAGATCTCACAATGTTCTATTGGGAAATTAAGCGATCAGTTTCGTGTTCAAAAAACACATCATCAGGCTAGCTACAAGGATATCCAATAAAAGAGAAATTACAATAACGGGAAAAAAACATAAAGTTAATAATTAAAATTAGGAGCAAGTGAATGAAAGCTAATGAAAAAGTTTTTTTTATAGGTTACAGTATAATTAAATTATCTCCTTGATAATGTGCTTAAATAGGGATTATTTTTATTTATTCCTTTTTTATGATTGTTATTTGTTATATACTTAAAAAGCTATAGCTAAATTAGTACACGTGGTGAATAGTAATAAAAAGAAAAAAAATCAATCAATTGGTCTCTTATGAAAATGTTTATGAAACGTTGAAAGTTAAGTATGGTATTTGTATTCTGGTTCCGTCGCTACTATTTAGGACGGCATGACTATAACTACTGGCACTAGGTGGCGCCCGAAAGTACGTTAGTTGCTGATTTTGAAGATTGGTGGCATAAACTAGGAGATGTAAGAGCAATGTGGTTAAGAGCAAGAAGCTTTAATGCTTTTCTCTTCTCATATTGTTGTTGCCGGTAGTGATTCCATCAATACCAGAAGCTATTTATTAGCATTATCTTGGTTATTGTTTCGAGGCACTTTTTTCATGTGTACTTCTACATTAAGTTCACTTTTGTTTGAATATTATTCTGCAGATAACCTCTACCTTAGCCCTTTTAAAATCACAAGCAATGTGAATATTTTACTGCATTATGTACGGATATGTTGTACTGTTTTAAACAAGGTAAGTGCAGTTAATAATGTGCATATATAATATGCATTTCAAGAATTCTAAGTAAGAAATGCTTTATTTTAAGAAAATGAAACTATTGATTGATGAACAATACCTAAACGCTTTCTGGAATTAAGAAAACTATTTAGTATCCTAAAGAAAATATTATTTTGTGTTATAATGATCATTTACTTATACTAAGAATCGCTTTCTTCAAATTTTCTTGAATCAAATTAACAAATGCCTTAACAAAGAAATACAATTATTTCATTACAAGTATACATAGTACTTCTCTTAAGCGGAGAAAGAAACGCTAAGAAAATATTTCTTTTGATTTAAAACGTTTATTGTATTGTAGATAATTGAACCAATAATTGTCTTGAATTAAGACGAACAGCTTTGATACAAGTAAACGTTTCTCTGCGTGTATACTTATTCAACGTTACTGTTTCCAAATAAATCTGTCAAGCCTTTGTGATCATACATCTTGAACAATAATTTTATCGCTTGAGACTTTCGATCGTTCGCTTTTAGATGATTTCCTTTGGATTTCTGATCTAAGTTGAAATAATAATGAGTGGGCGATGTCGGACAATTACCAGAACTAATAGTCCAAATTTTTATACGTTCTAGAGAACAACAAGCTATTTGATTAATTGTTTGTCAGGACTAAATTAAGCGGGATCTCTTAAGTGAGGCAATTTTGGAACAGCCTGTATCGTTTCACATTATAAGTAAGGCTTCAATTTTTAATTGTAGTTTTAGTTAGTTACATTAGTTATTACTAGTTGCTCATAACAGTTATGACAGATTTGATCAAGTAATTTTTGCAATAATCCATCTACATTGATTATTTAGATCTAATCATATTAAACGCTAAAATGACACAGTTTAGCCTTGTCACATATTACCGTACACATACAAATACGTTCGTGCATTTACGTTACCCGCAACTTTACTTTCTTTTTACATGCTACCGACTATTCGTAACAGTCAGAGTTATCTGTCGGTTACTTATTCGTTTGGTACGACAGATTTCATTTCGCAACTCGTATCCGGACGGTTTATTTTTGATAATAGCACCTAGCTCCGGAGCGAGATTGGCGAACTTTAGTGGCGGCATTCGTCCCGGAATCGTATTCGCGTTCGAACGGTGTAACGTAACGGACGTGTACTTATGTGCGCTCTCTAATCAGCCGTGTTCGCATCACTTTTACCTTCATTCAACTTGAGCAAAATCGATTTCGTGCACGCGAAACTTGTGTTCACTTATCTACCCAAGGTAATTATCTAATAAAGGACGGTTATATCAGAGGAACTTTGACTACAACTTTTCTGTTTACATTTGTGATTGTTACGCACTGTCTAGTTTGCACTCGCTCATACATCAAATCGATTTGTGCTTATTCTTTGTTTATTATGTGCGTTATGAGTACATGAAATTATTATTATTCCTGGTTCTTTAAAGGCATCGTTCAAATCTGTTACGTTCTATATATTCGCACATCGTGATCAGGTATGCATCACGCTTTAAAGCTCCACCTAGAATGTAAATAGTAAACAGTTTACATGTGCGTTTCTGTAAACTTTAAAAGAAATAGGGCACCGGTTGAAAGTGAAATCGTTAATACTGTTATACTAACATAAAGGATACCTTATAACTTGCTTAGGTTGTTACGCGATTACAAACTCTGATATTTCATCTAGTCATTATCATTATTAGAAATTATTCTTTAATGAAAATGCCTATTTACTTTTTCTCTGACGTCAGAAATACTTTTGTATATTGTAATAATTTTTGTTTGAATACAATTTGCTTTGTTCCTCGTCTCAAGAAATATTAAATTACCATGCCCTGCTTTTTATATAGAAAGAGTAAAGTAAAAAGCCACATTTACATAGGTTTAACTAATTTTAGGGGAGAAATTTGAAAAATGCAATGATTTTAATACACAAATGAAAATATAAATTTACATTACATAATTTCTAAAAAAATTGTTTCATTGTAGTAATTTATTTTGTGATGTTATTAATAGTGGAAGTTTACTCGTTTTATTGTTACAAGAAATCGTACGTGCTTATTAAATTTTATTTCAGTTCAAACACAGAATATGCAGTATTTGTGAAACATAAAATAATAATTCCATTTGATTAAATTAAAATTATTCATTTACATTTTTTTATTCCATGTCCCTCAGTGTTAACAGAAATGGTAAAAGGACTAGACTATCTAATTCGCACGTTTTTTGTTCTTCACTGTTCAAATGTTCAACACATTTTTTCCAATTAGCAGCAGTTTCGACGGTTTCGATTCAATTCGATAGAATTGAGCTCACAATGATACGGCGACAATCTAAAGATAGTTTTATCGTTATTTTTGGCTATTTCATAAATTGCGTGGTAATTGTATCTATCTTTATTGATCCGAATAAAATAAATAAGTTCAAATCTCAAGTACATGTAACAATCAGTTTTCATAAGGTGTGACACTATATTATAAGGATAATAGATATCAAAAATGCTGCACATATTATTGACATTAACTTACATAAAATTAATCTGTTTTATGAATTTGTACAGTGTAGAACGGCTCATTTGTGGTAAATCTTCCTACTGTTTTATTGCATTCAGTACTTTATATAATGTAGGAAGCACATTTCTATAACAGAAACTGTCAATTATTTATCTCACAGAATTTTTTACAGTTACATTGAAAACAGCTGTCAAAGTCCTGTGCTTTGTCTTGATGGTGTAATTCCTCCTTTATTCTTACACTCTTTTATACTACGATACATTGTTGATTCTGGTACACTTAAGAGTATTTTTTTAACGCATAACAGGTAACTGTTTATATACTAACCTGTAACTGCTGTTATTTTTTGCAATAGCAGTAACCTTCATTTTCGATACATCTTCTTATACATGTTGAATATATTCTGTTTCTCAAGCACATACATATGTTTCAAACTTAAGAATTTTCGTTTTTGTGGTGGTGACTTCCACCTTTACTAGGTAGTGGTTCCATAGTCATGTAAACCAGGGGTCGGCAACCTTTTTAGAACAGTGGGCCGGTTTCAAAGAAATATCTTTAGGCAGGCCGCATAATCCAAAAATAAACATTATTTAGTAGTCCTTTTATAGTAAGATAATGATAAAAATGAAGCTTTAATAGTATAATGATACAAACGAAAATCACTCATTTTATTGCAAAGTAAACATTAAAATTCAAGGCGACCTTTGCTGTTGTATAATTTTTGATAATTCATACAAGTCGGCATCAGTTTGTGATACAGAGATCCCTAGAATATTTTGTAAATTGTCATCGGTCAAACTTGTGCTGGACTTGGACTTAATAACATTCATTCTTCAAAATGTTTGTTCTCATAAATATGTGCTTCAAAAATACAAATCATTGATTTTGAAAAGTTTCTTAAGTTGGGAAATTTATTTTCCGGCAAACTTGGATAAAATAATGTCAAATTATTTTCATAAAAATTATTTTTGTACATATTGTTTGCTGCCCGTGTTTCGCAGATCCTAATTTAATGTAACTTATTATTGCCTGGAAGGCCGTACAAAACTTTAAACGGGCCGCATGCCAATTTATGTAAACGCATCTATCGTACAACCTAGTTAGACATATGCACATATAAAGCAAAAGTAAAATATAGTCCCTGGCCAAATTACTTGAAACACTCAATATTTTGTAGTTTCTTCATAATAAAATATAAACTATACATGTATTATATTTTTTATTTATAAAATATATTGTAAAAATATGTAACATATGTAAATATTAAATAAGTCATTAATATTTAGTTCATAACCCATGATTTTTAATAACACCCTTAATTCTTCGGGGCATACTTTCAATGCAAGATATGATTGCCTCTTTTACATCTTCATCGTTCTCCTATACATCCTTTATATTCTTTATTAATATTTCCTTTGTAGGGTTTTCTCTTTCATATACCTTACTTTTTAGTCGACTCCATACGTTCATGGAATTGATGTCCGGTAAATTTCCGGGCCAACGTAAAAGAGGTATGTGATTGTCTTCAAAGAATTTCTTAACCTTCTTTGCCGCATGGCAAGGAGCATTATCTTGCATAAATATACGCCCTGTCGGTATGCGACGTCCTGGCTTAAAATACGGTAATAACGTGTTTTTTAACACATTTATGACGCATTGTACCTTCTACAAAATACAAAGGGCCGAGTCCGTCTCCACTAATCACTCCCCAAATCATTACCTACGGAGGGTGTTTTACAGTTCGAAGAACCGTGTGAGATGTTCGCCAGATCGTCTACGAACAAAATGTGCTCGCTGCACTAACACACAGAGCGAGCACTCGTCGCTAAAGAAAACCTATTAAATAATGCAAACATTAATTCAGTAAAAATCATGTTGTTAAGTTATTCACCTTTTTCCAATTCTCGTCTGTGAAATGTCGTTATTCTCTTGCAAAGTTGAGACGAGCAGATTTCATTTTTTCTGTTAAACGCGGCTTTTTTACAGGTCTTGGGCCCATTAGGCGATTTTCGCGCAATCGGCGTCTGACAGTTCTGCTCGAAATCTCTATTCCTTTCTCTTGTGAATTTTTTTGAATCATTTTAATTGTAGCAAATCTATTGCTCAAAGCCGGATGAACAATTTCACGGTCAGATCTCTTTGAAGTTTTTCTTTTCCGACTGCACTTTGCCCGTCTTTGTGTCGATGTGCTAGCTCCTTCGTTTAAGTTTCTAGCTAAACGCGATACAGAAGAAGGAGATGCTTTCTGTAATTTTGCAATTTCTCGTTGTGGATGTTTGTTTGATTGTAGAAGAGCTTGTATAGCGGTTTTTTGTTCACTTGTTAAATCTTTCCCGGACATTTTCTACAATAAAACCCCAAATATTTCATTTTTTTTCAAATTCCAAATAATTAATTATTATGAGGGAGATAGAATAACAATTTCACCTTTGCAATAACGATATATCAACACAAAACACTTAACGATACTCCACAACTTAGCTTCTATACGGTTATGACGAAATATTTAAAAAAATATCGATGCATTCTCTAAACTGTGAACTCGCTAAATGTAAGTTGATAACTGAAATATTTATATATACGTACTTTACTCTTCTAAATATCATTTCTCTGGTATTTTTATTTATTGGTATAATAATCTAGTCCCCCTATAAACGATCGGATTCAAAGCAAAAAAATATCACTATAATAGGATGGGAATTTCTAGGTAAAAGGGTTGATTTATGACATGTTTCAAGTAATATGGCCAGGGACTGTATATATGTATACATATCCGTAAACAATGTGTTGCGTCAACATATCATCACGTCCTCGGTCCTCCTCGCGGGATGGTCAAGCTCGGTTGTCATATATTAGACAAAACTGTAACAAAATTGCATTCATTTTTTCGAAAAATTACATTTTTTTTATTTAGAGGAATTTTTGGAGTGATTTGGACCATGCATCAACGGTATTTTAAAGTGCTAGGCGGTATGCACTATCGAAATTATTCTCAAGAAGGTTTGCCTAGGGCCGTATTCAGGGTTAAAACTAGCTAAAATTCCTTTAGACAAGCTGCCATAATTTCACAATTGGCATTTTTTTAAATTTGCAGATAATTTAAGTTAGTACTTCCGGTAATAAAAGACATATTCGCCAGTTTCTTAACGTAATGCAGGCGAATACGATCCACTCCACAGTGCTCTAATTTTATAAGAAAACTGCATAAATAGAAATTTACCAAAAACCTGGCCATTTCACCTCGGTTGACGGTACATGCAACAGCGATGACCAAAACCAAATAATATAACTTACCTAACCTAAAACGTGAAGATTTTGTATAGAATGAAATAATGTTGGTATTTCTACGTTCTAGCGCCATAATCAGCCAATTTATTCATTAATGTAATACTAATACAATTTATTGATCAATATCTTGACCGATTGACTGATCAATGTAATACCGCTCTCTGATTTCTTGTATAAAAAAAACAAATGTGAGTAAATTTGACGTAAATATTAATTGCGAGCATCAGTTTTACGGTTATAGAATATATTTAAACTCAATATGTACTATAAAAAAGTTTAAAGTCGTAATAAATAAAAAACACTTGAGTTTTGTAGCTAGCCTTTTAATGAAAAACGGAAACTATAAACACATAACGTTTCGGCGAACACATCCACCTTTTTAAAACGATCAATATTCTAGAAGATACGTATGTGGTTTTAATATAATCTATGTTAATAATTTAAAAATAATTGGTAACAGAAAGTTACAAATTTAAAATGAATACACTACATGTCAATACAAGACTATTTAAAAGGTGAAATATATTTATTCCCAAGAATTACAATTTTATTCTTGCATCAATTTTAATAAGTTTAAACAGGCAAATTTTATAAACCCTTTATGCCACCAATACACATAAGTATACACGTCCATATTATGTATTTATATAAAGTGACATACATGCAACGTTAATCATTATTTTCTAAATTTTGAAATGTCCTTATATGGGCAGACGTATGCGATAATCTTCAATATGACAATCCAGTAATCCTTGCTCATTAACTAAAAATTCTTATACGTTTCTAGGTAGAGGGAAGCTACAATGAAGAATAGTAAATTGTCCTACTAGCATCAAAAATTATAAGTTTTATATATAAAAAATCAAAATTATAATACATTTTACGAGCTTGCCGGAGGGTTAATCAACAATAAATGTCATTTAAAAGTTGCAATATCTCTGGATTTAGCGAAATTTCAGTAGGGTCATCTAATGATCATAACAATCAATAATTAGAAGTGTGGAATGCATTTCGTAACCAGACGCTTCAGCCAAGAAAACAAAAACAACGACAAATAAATCTAGTGGATTCTGATCTATCAGAATCATAAAACAAAATAAATTGCTTGATTGAAAACGCCCAGAGTTCATTTCGCATTTTTACCTTTTAAACGGTTACGGCAATTGTAATTATGTACCATGTATGGTGTTTACTGCATATATCCAATACGGGTCAACGTGCCTTTTATTATTATCATTTTCTTAGTGAAAAGTTCCAGTTTCATTACGAATTCCTATAACCACAGTAATTAATCAATCCAAAATCGCCAAACTGCTTGTAAGTAAGTTTCGTAAACATTCACCTTCAACTTTTATATTAAATTATTCGCATGTTGGAGAATAATTAATTGCGCTTTATCCTTTACGGCAAATGAGTGATAGTAACAAGCCGTAGAACACTTGTCACACACCATTTACATACCATACAAAGGCTCCTGAGAGGTTATGATAAGCTTTAAAACTTATATACCCTGTTGGGCCATCACCTCACGTAAAAATCCAAAGTCAGCGAAATTTTGTTGCTATGAGAAAATATATTTAAAAGAGCGAAAAACAGAAATCGTTCTCTTGAACATAAATTAACAATTTTTAAATGAAAATGTTACATTAAACGTATATTAGGGGAATTTTTTGAGAATTTGACTACCGGGAATCGCTAAAAGCAAAACAATCTATATTCGAAAATTAAATAATAAAGTCATTGTCGTTACCTTAAATCCGATCATCTCGGTGATCAAACGGTTAGCATGCTTGTCTTTCGATTCAAATCAATCCGAACGACCCGCGTTCATATCCTGGCTGGGACGGTTGATTTTTAATTACGGATAAAAATCGAAGTATGCCTTTTTCTCGGATAACGAAGTAGGTCCCGTGTCAATACGATGTTTGACACGATAAAAATCCCTACCAAAGGCTGGAACATCTGTGGATTCGGCAAAATCCTAGTAGGGTCGGCTAATGATCACAGTAATTGTTGCCTAGAAGTGCGAGGTGTATTCCGTAGCCCAACGCATCGCCCAATAATACAACAACAACCTTAATATTAAAAAATCCCATTGAAATGCATATGTACCTAACTTCTGAATACAAAATTTAAATCTGTCAGCATTGACGTATTAACAACGAAAGCAAATTCCTGTCATAGTAGTAATAACAAATCAACAGTATTCTTCGATGACAATAGTATACTAGAAAAGAAAATAGCATTAACTAAATTATATTTTAAATGTTGGAAATGACCTAATTCACAATAAGGTGTATTAGTACGTGAAAATACATTTACATATGAAAACTTTCATATTTGCAGATTACACACTTATAGAAAAGTTTGCTCTTTCCTGTGAGATGCTTCTAACATGGACGTTTATTGGAGCTGTGGTGATTTACATCTGTAGTATTGTAGTAGCTTTAGACAATGGATTGGCGATGACACCTCCGATGGGCTGGTTAGCGTGGGAAAGGTTTAGATGTAATACAGATTGTAAAAATGATCCTGATAATTGTATTAGGTACGAAAGAAGCGGACACGTTCATTTTTGTTTAAAAAACTAAAATATTCCAAATCTTTTAGCGAAAGACTGTTCCGAACAATGTCTGATCTTCTAGTCTCTGAAGGATACGCTTCTTTAGGATACGAATATATTAATGTGGACGACTGTTGGCTGGAAAAGGATAGAAATGCGTTTGGGCAATTGGTACCGGACAGACAAAGATTTCCACGAGGAATGAAGTCTTTATCAGACTATGTAAGTAAATGCAAAATGTTTAGATGTCCTTTATTTTCATACTTACATCAATTACAATTTGATTGATACTGTTCACTAACTATAACAGCACCGAAATAAAGTAGAAATCAGCTTCTCATAAAATTTAGCGTTTAAATGATCTCAATTTTATAGCATCCAATTTAATCTCATGGATCTTTGATATTGAAACACGAAAAATGTTGAAACGTAATTTTGGTATCTCTTCCTACTCTAAATGACATTTAGGTACATTCCAAAGGGTTGAAATTCGGAATTTATCAAGATTTTGGTAACTACACGTGCGCCGGCTACCCAGGAATATTAGGCTATTTGGAAGTCGACGCGAACACCTTCGCGTCTTGGAATGTCGACTTCGTGAAACTCGACGGTTGCTATTCGCATCCTCTTGAAATGGATAATGGTTACCCTGAGTTCGGTTATTATCTAAACCTGACAGGAAGACCTATGCTGTATTCATGTAGTTGGCCAGTTTATCAAATCTACGCCGGGATGCAGCCTAATTTTACATCCATAGTGCAACATTGTAATATGTGGAGGAATTTTGATGACATTCAAGATTCCTGGGCTAGTGTGGAGACGATCATCGATTATTATGGCAACAATCAGGACTCAATCGTACCAAATGCTGGACCAGGTCATTGGAACGATCCAGACATGGTGAGTCTTTCTTTCTTTTATAAACTAAGTAAAGAGATTATCTCAATAATTTTCTCACGCTCTACATACTTTATTTATTTTTTTTTACTTTTGATAAACTATAAATAAAATACTTTTTCGCGTTTTCACTTACTCGAGGCGACGGAAGTCTCTAATCTACTTCTGAAGCGAACGTGTAAATGTTCACGAATTATTAAATATCCACGTCCTGCACTTTCATTTTAAAAGATACGTAAGACTGTAGACAGTAATAGGATGAAATTAACAAATTTACCTATACTTTGTGAAGATTGAATATAAAGATTAAATCTACATTATGTATATGCTTTCCGTTCTTCCGTAGAAACATATAAAACCTTCTATAAACATGGTAAAAATGCGAAAAATTTCGCAATTTTACTTATTTCTGCCTAAGTTTGAGAGAAAAATAATTTAAGAAGTTCGGTATAAAGCAAAGTTGTTCATTTTAAATCCAGGAATAGATTCAATGCGAAATAAGTGTTACTTCCTGGAGCAAATCGTAACAACGAAAAGCGGAGGCTGTGAATGCAGCCCATATCTGATCAACGGTAACAATAGTCTTTGTCATTGTGAATTTCTATTTCTGTATATGTCTATGGAATAGCAGAATAATTTTGTTTTAAATTTTTAATATAACGACATTCTAAATTTTATAAAGTTTTGTTCTAGCAATAAATTCAATAAAAACATATTAAATTATTTACATTAACTTTTTCAATAGGAAATAAAAATTTCGTAGCTACTTGTAAGCTATTTACTTCAGAAAATTTAATATGGTGTTTAGTATGGGGTTGGTAGTGTTATAGTTAATGAGCTCCTATTATCTAGTAGATTTCATTTATATTAGATTCCCAAAATCCTGTAATTACGTATGTTAGAAGTCGTCACACTTACAATTAGTGTAGATCCTATATTCATAGTACATCCTACACATGATTGTCTCTAAAATAGCCTTTAACTGTTTCAAAGTAATCTTACTAACCTTCTATTAGATGTAAGTGCTTCTAATTCTTCCAAAGTTAATATATTTTTTGTACCGAGCCAGAAAGATTACCTAACCATAATTAAGTTAATTTACCCTTATTCCCTTTGATATTACACCGATATTAGGTTATATCAAAAGTTTCCGCCACTTTTCGTACTTACCGCATATCGTTGATAAATACTCTTTGATGGCGCGTACATTGCACATTAAGTTGTTTTCCGTTTTTGTAATTTCTTATAATAAATATTATATGTCCGAAAAGTGGCTAGAATTTTTGATACAACTTAATAATAACGATACCTTCTTAAAATTGCATATTAGGTTAATTAGCAACATTAAAAGGAATATACTTTAAAAAGATTTGGTACTAAAAATAGTACCGATAAAAAGAATAAAAACCAACTGAGGACTAATTAATTCATTATTGACGTTGGCACATTAAAGAATCTAATGTTTCGAGATAACTTACAACGCTGCAACGGTCCCAGTCTGATTCCATCCAATGTCGCACAAAATTTTGTTGAATTCCAAAGATATTCTTAACCTCCAAGCCTTTCAACTACTTGTTGTTAGACTAGCACCCTTAAATATGACAGAATCTTCTCGCCCCGCTTACCTACCCTCAAGTATAACCTTTTTATATATGTATATGGGAAAAAATAGAAAACCAACTTAATTTGCACTTCTTCTAATTTATCTGAAAAGTCCAGTCCATGATTTCTTGTGATTTTCCCATTATCGACTATCTAAAGTTCCGGTTTCCAGAAGTTCTGGACTATTTAGGGCAGCAGTTCTTAACTTTTTTGGTGATGAGTAAAGCGTGACAAACAGTTGCATCCACTGTACATACAAGGAATCGAGTGGACGTTCGTGTACTATCGATGTCTCCACCATCCTAGTGGCCTTTCCTCTATAAATCTTTCGACGGATTTTATTTTCAAGTCTTCTCTTATTTTTTCAGTTCTCATCTTGTCCATCCTTGTAATTCCTTTGATTCTCTTTAGATACCTCATTTCACGTGCCTGTAATTTCTTCTTTTCTCGCTGTGTCAGTATCCAGGTCTCACACCCATAGGTTAGTACTGGTCTATATATTGCTTTAAACACGCTCATTTTAGTTTGGCTTGTTATTTTCTTACTGCTTAGCAATCTTTTTCTCAGCGAGTAATATATTTTATTTACTTTAGTTATTCTGCTGTTGAATTCTATTTCATGTTTTCCTGCTTCTTCTAGCGTAACACCAAGGTATTGGAATTCGTTTACTTGCTCAATTCTCGTGCCGTATATTTGTATATGTATGTCTCGTTTTTGTTTTGTAACTGCTATAATTTTTGTCTTCTCTTTGTTTATCTTCCTCCCATACCTCGTGACCGTTTCGTTCCATATTTCCAAATCGTACTGAAGATCTTTACTATTCGCATACAAGAAATCGAGTGGACGTTCGTGTACTGTCGATGTAATAGTACACGCACACCGATCAACCGATAATAACCGAACGTCCACTCGATTCCTTGTATGTACATAGTAAACACAGCGGGTGGAACCGTTTGTCAGGCTTTAGTGATGAGCATCCCCTTGAATCTGAAAATAAGTTCTTGCAACCCCTTGAAAAATGTGTTTCTGTTTTTTTTTTTATTTAGGAAATGATATTTATTGTAAGATAATTTATTCATTGCAAAAATAAATTCATACATTTACATATATACATAAATCAATACTACATTTTTAATGGCTATGTTGTTGTTTATTCATACTAATTATTTTGAAGCGGGAATCCTTTTTTAAAAGTAGGTTATCAGATGCATTTAAATCATTTCTGACTTTTATTTTGATGTCGGACAGTGATGAAAATCCCATCACAGACGGTCAGACAGTAAACTTCAACAAGCATTGGGAAACTTTCGCACTCCGGGTTGGAACCATTGACATAGAGCAATCATAGCGAGTATTAACTTTCATCACAAGCAAGATGCTTCTTGCGGGGATATACACAAAACCACCCACAATTCATAATTTTGAATAACTAATTGACAGATAAATGAGTTTTTGTAGTATATAACATCGAATCGAAAAATTATATAACTTCGGCATTTTAGAGTTTTAACCGATAGAAACAAATTATTTAAATTTTAAATCGCTAATAAATTCATCAATTCTGTGTTAATTTAGGACGAGAGATGTACATTTTGCAATAAGGTGAAAGAACTTACTTTTACCCCGATGCTTTTTTCTTAGTCGTTCCTAAAGTAATGTGAGTAATTTATAACTTTCATTTTCCTTGATCTAGACAGACCTGTTTTTTTATTGTGGGTTCGTAACATTTAGAGATATTTGTTGTTAGACTTTTACGAACGTTTGTGACTGATATATATATGTATATATAATGTTGCGGATTTTAAATATGGAAATTGAAAGTGATGTTCGATATGAATAATTTATTCGGCTACGCTTCGACGACCTTGTAACGCCACCTCAAACTACAACCGATTTAGGTTATATCATCCTACCTATATTGTTCTTAAATTTCGCCAGAAATACCACAATAATTTATTCCGTTCATTTGGAAAATGTAGAATATGATTCTAAGTTATAACGCGGATCCTCTAAAATGAGTATGGAACCCAGTAAAGCATACATGGTAAAAATAATGTAGTTATCTTTGTTGTTATAATAATCTTTGAAGTTGTAAAAAACTTTTAGAAAACAGAGATCCTATAGCCTATGTAAGATATACATACATAAGAAGTTGACCAATACTAATATATTTAAACCAGATATTATTCCCGTTCATGTAAAGATATCTTCACTGATAAAGTTACTAATCTGTGTGAAATGACTGTCAAAGGTACATTGGTACAAAGGGCAAAGGTACATGAGATGTTTTAATAAAAAAATAAAATTGAAATATTTTAATATTACTATAGAAAGTGAATTAAATATTTAATCTCTAATTAACTTAATTTTGTGGCGTCACTACTGATGATTAAACAACTTTAATCGTCGATTAAATTAATTCGCGATTAAAACCTAATATCACTTTGACATCTGTCAGTATTAACCTGAAGAAAAGCAAAATACTAGGGCTGTCGAAAACCGTCATTTTCAGGAACCGGGTACCCGTCCAGCGCACTACTCGTTTCCAGGTTACCCGGGTACCAAGCTCTAGAACTGCATAGCCAAGTACTCGAAATCGGGTACCCAGAACCGGGTATTCAACTATTCGGTTCTAGAACCGTTTTCGGATATACGAAACCGAGTATTTGAGTATTCGTAAATTACTCTTGTTATTTATTGTTATTATATCCTGCATTTGTCATAAAATCGTTGTTTGTGCTCGTGATTATTTTATATCACTTTAACTTGTTTTGTTAATTACTGTTTCTCCTTTGCTTTATCGAACTTTATTGTAATTAATTAATTGTGGTAGGTTTGTTTAAATTTGTCAGTTTTTTATGTTGTTGATTTTACAATGGGCGCCGCATGGTGCACGTAAGATAAACATCAAGTACCTAATTTAAATATTCGGTGAATTTGGTAACAATTACCACCAAGCGGAACATAATGAACACTGCCCTTATACAGCCGGAAATATTTGAACTTTGCGCTAACTGTAAGTAAGGATTGATGTATAAAATTTACAGGGCGAACTGCTTTAACAGAAAATAATATGATTTAAATTATTCTACAATTTCTTGTGCAATCATGGCAAATAAAGCAACAATTGTTGCCAGATTTACATAATATTAAAATTGAGCCAGCAACTTTGTATGGTTCGTGCCGAAACCATCATAAAAGTAACAACACAAAAAGACATAAAAACAGACCTATTGTCTATCAAAAACTTACCGTAATTAAATAATAAATAAATAATAAAGTTCGATAAAGTAAAGAAATAACAACAATTAACAAGTTAAAATGAGGGTAAATAATAACAAGAACAAAGAAGGAACGTATGGTAAATGCAGGACATAATAACAATAAACAACAAGAATAATTTACGCTTTTGGTATTGAGATTTGACTGTTTGGCAATTGTTATGATTACTTTACTTAGTAACGAGCTCTTTAGATAAGTCTCGCGTCGCAAGAAACAATTTGGCGGTATCGTTGAATTCGCCTTTCGATTACCATATGCATGTATGTATATTAATGATAGCGTTGTCGAAAGCGCTAGAACCAGATAGCCGCGTACTCGAAATCCGGTACCCGGAACCGGATACTCGAAATCGGGTGCCTAGAGCCGAATACCCGTATTCGGGTAGAACCGACGCTAAAAATTTCGAGCACCTGGGTACCCGGTTTCAAGCAACAGTCCTACAAAATACCAAGGAAATAGCTGTTACTTCCTTAAATTAGCAAGAATTTGTTTAAAATAGCATAAATAATCATCTATATATCGTCGTTAACACACGATAACATATTTTTGTGCTGCCGATCGCCCCGAGGGTAATTAACATTCTAATTAGTTGATCAGGAATTAAAGCAGCTCAAAATGTATATGTAAACAGTAATTAGTTTAATCGCGAAGTAAATTTTTATCGAGGATTAGCTTAATTCGAATTTATAAAATATTCTGTAAACCGGGATTCTATCCAATTCTATTTTATTTTGTCTAACACCGAACGATATAAATATCGGTTTTGTGAATTCTGTTTTCCTTCAAAAATACTTGAGTTGAATAATTTTCTGCGCAAACGTACCTGCAGTAATACGTTCACTCCTTAATATTACTCCAGATATATAAGGCCTGGTGCAGATTAACGGGCCACTATTACTATACCCGTTTTTATTGCTGCCGATTAACATAAATTTAGTAGAAAAAAATGATTCAATAATACATTTTTCTAAAATAAAATCTAAATTTTATGTTTTCTAAATGGATCTGCTTCTACAGTTTTCAAAATCTAAACAGAAACTAAAAACCACTACAACTTTCTCATTATTCATTTCAAAACAATAGTCTATAGAGAGCTTTTACAATGATTGGTTGCTACGAAGGAAGCTGCTATTTTGTAACTGCTAACTACCGTTAGCAGTCTGTAGCAGCTAATCAATGTCAAGAGAAACTGCTATGTTCTGTAGCAGTTTTATGATACACCGACAACCACATTCGTCGAGTACGCAATATGTTTTATCACGTGAAATGTAAATACGGATTTATAGCAGTGTAGCGGTAAAACGCTATAAAGTATAAAACGTTTTTAAATATCTCGCTTCGAAAACTGTTCCTTTGCATTACACACGTACATAACATTAATTTGAAGTATTTTGTAATTGAATCTTCCGTGCATATGTAATAAAATCATTATTTACATGTGATTATTAAAATACCATTAAGTTATTGTCAAAATAGATTTTTTTTAATTATATAAATCACAGTCATTCTTTTTGTATTCTAAATGTAGTGGTTTTGGTATTATTTCTTTTACTAAATTAATCCCTAAAAATGTGCAGAAGAGTAATATACAGCGAGATCCACGAGAGAAAGTTTATATGAAAATTCAAACATATAATTTCGGAATCCACCAATTCCCGAAACAATTATTCGGAATTAATCAAATAACTTGATGTGGTGCGTAGTGTGGCGATACTTTAGTATTTGTCATACTACCCCGCAGTCCTTGCTATCATTATTTTAATATACTATGTAAAAATATACAAAAAACAATAAAAGAAGGTATTCGTTATAAAATTTATAAACAAAACCATAAACATAAAATAGCGGTGATAAAAACAATGGTAATAAAAAATATCATTATTCGAATTAATATTTGAACCTTTTGAAAATCGGGCCGTGATACAGGTAGATATTCAGTGAGTAGCTCCAATAGGAACTTACTATAACTGACTTCGTTGACTTCCGTTTGTTAAAGCAACAAAAAAATTATATTAACAAATAAATTTATCAGAACAATGAACTACGTTTATCAAATTGAAACCTGTTGATCGATATACTATAAATACCCGTTTAGTAACTTACTTTGTGAGAAGCGAAACAAACTTTAGGAATTTTCCATTAGACGTTAATAAATGTATTCTTTATATTAATAAATGCGTTTATTGTATATAGTGTATATACCAAAGTATGTTCATCGATATAATAAACAGCCGTTTATTAAAATGATAAACTCGTTCGTTGAATCAATTGTTACATTAACGTACTTTCTTATTATATTTACTTACCTTCTTCGTTCAGTGCAATGTTGTAGAAACCTACAATCAGCTGATCAGTTTAATGTACATCGCTATGTAAGGAAAATTGCTACAAAAAGTAGCAACGTTTTTAAACTTCTAATCAAAAGTAACAGAAGCAGGATGTATCTGCTAACGCAAAAATAAGAACATATCATTAAGTTTTTATATCAGAAATTGAGCTACTTTTCAATATTTTGAAAAATACAAAATTTTTACTTTTTATTAAAATACGTTATTCAATTGTTTTCTTTTTTTTTGTTGTTTAATGGTAGAACCAATAATAACGAAGACAGTAATTTGAAGAAAATTACATTGAGTGCTCAAAATTTAAAAGATATAAAAAAAAACAAAATACCTCAAAATGTGTTAAGATGCTGAGCGCGATCTGTCTGTCTGAGTCCCTCAGATTACTTTGTTTTGGGATGTATAAAAGTATGGTCTGTAATACTCCCTTGTTTATGACACTTCGCTTGTGACAGGACAGCGTCAAAAACTTTACAAAACGTAACTACTGCAATTTAAAAAAAAAATGTGACGGAGGAGAATTTGATTTAATTTAACTTCATTTTCAAATATTTCGTCTAGTTGCCTAGATAGAGGTACCGTAGCCTTAAATTCATGAAAGTTATTCTTGCAAAGCAAAACAAATAGGTTGGTAATGGTTACAAGAAAAGTTATCACTAATCTGTAGCAGATTCCAAAAATCTACTAAGAAGGGGAATTCGGTTTTAGAAAAATAGACTAGGTAACGCCACCTGGCGGCGATGCACTTACTTTTGAAAAAAATGATCGGAGTGCATGTGCCCCCAACGGACATTTATAGTAAAGTTTTCAAACTTTTAAAATTTTCGTTCGTTGCTGATATATCACGCTAAACACACTGTATATTTCCCTTACAAAAATGTTATGTTCTAATTAGTTCTTATACAGAATGACTAATTCCTTTTTGAGTTTCCAAATGGTTAATTTATCCTAAGTTTTAATTTATAAGAAATTTTTTTACGTTATTAAGGATAACTAAACGGGTACTCTAAAACTGTGGCACTGGAACACTGAAACAGTTCACTAAAACCCTTACCACAACACTTATATATAATAATGCCATTACAGAGAACTGATGAGGATTTATATGAACAAAGACAAACCAACTAGAAGATGTATATTAGAAATTACTTTCAGATTATTTTCGTCTATATTGTAATATTATAATTAACAACTTCGAACCTAGCTGTCATTAGCGGCACGTATAGTGAGTTCAGTATGTCCATTCAAAATCCCTCTGACGGCTATTAGCTCTTTTTCGGTAACTCCAACTGCTTTTATCCTATCGCTGGTGCGGGGATGCTAGGAGATTATTTTAAGTCCAGTCAACGACGATCATGGTGGAACGGATAAGTAACTTGTATTCTGTTCATTTTCTTCACATCCTAAACCGTCAATTTTAATAGAATATTTTCCTACAAATATCATCGTAAATTCGGTGGTATCTTTAGCATAATTTCGAAAATTAAATATCGTTGGTCAATTAATCGTCTTGTTTGTCAGTAGACTTTAGTATTGTACAGTTGTTGGTGGTGTTAAATGTCATAGAGTAGCATGGATTTAGCCTTCCAGTTGCGTCCCTGCATGGCATTATGCTATTCTTAAAAATTAGAATATCCGTTTGAAAGTTATTATCAGATTCTATTTCGAAAAGTATAGTTATCAAAATTTGCCATAATTAAACAATCGCTATCGCGATTAAAACAATGGAGTGGAGGGACGCTAATGAATTTCTCACTTTTAGTCAAAATATTCATCCAGCTAACACGTGATTGGCTATGTTCCCACTTTCTTGGTGTTCAGCATAAATTCGAAGTAAAAGTAAGGTTTGGTAGTTTGAGAATACACAGGGTCACAACTCCAGGTTAGTTTTCTTTTTTCAAGATTTAATACTTGTAAAATTTCATTAATTGATATCTAGTTTAATTTAAATTGCCAAAAGAGCATGGGAGGACTGTCTGACCGCACAATTAATTAATCAATTTCAAAAAAATTAATTTTCTTTAAATAATTTTCCACGTTTAAAACATTACAATATAGTATTATCATCCCCGTAAATACTACACATACTATACGGATAAGGTATTATACATAAGCTAAAGAAATGCATGGTATATACGTTTTCCCATAAAGTGTATAAAGTCATTCACAAAGTTATTGATTTACTACTCGTAGTTCTGCGCATGTTTGTGGTGCATACATCTGTACGAAAGTACTATCAGCTGTTTTGATAGAAAATTTAGTTATTTCTTATTTCTCCCGCCTAAGAAAAGCAATATAGGAAAATTTGTTGTAATTATTATAAAATTTATCGAGATCATTTACTAAGAGGTAAATTTATCGATGTACGATTGGACAAAAGTAAACTTGGACGATTGGCAAGCGAAGAAATAGTATTGGCAGTATAAACAAGACTCACTTTCGTACAGGTTTACTGCGTATCGTCCAGATTTACTTTTGTGCCATTTTACCTATGTATATACAGGATGATTCAGTTTTATTTCGGGGAAACTTAAATAGCGCAATCTATCAACCAAACTGATGAAAAAACCACATTTAAGCATATATCCAAAAATGTTTCGTTTTCGAGCTACATCTTGTTGAAGGTTTTTATAATGGAAAATTACGCTGAAGTAAAATTAATCTTTAATAACAAAGAATCCGAGTCAGTAGTGTTACAAATAAATAGTTTTCTTAAAGAAGGTGTTCAAAATGAAATCCGCTAACGTCGGTCCATTTTTTGCAACACTAAACGAGTGAATTAATCGCGCCGGATACTTGTATTGGATTTTCTTCAGTCTTAAAATGAATTGTCTTCTTGTATTGACAGGTGTCGCAAACATTCTATTTTTTACTCCAGCTGAGACTGAATTGAATCCAGCTGTTATTTGTAATTCTAAAGTGCAAAGTCAATGAGATCAATGTGGGTGGTTGTCAAAATAATTATGGTTGAAGAGACTTGCAATGAAATACGACAAAATCCAGTACAAATACCTGGCGCGATCGATTCACTGGTTCGGCGTTGTAGAAAACGTATTGAAGTGGACGGATTGCATTTTGAACGCCTCTTTTAATAATACATTCGAAACATTTAACGTAATTTTCCTTGTTATTAAATGACTAATTTTGCTTTAATGAAATTTTCTATTATAAAAACTTCCAACAAGCTGTAGCTCGAAAACGAATCATTTCTGGATGTATGTTTATATGTGGTTTTTTCATCAGTTTGGTTCGTAGAATACACTATTTCAATTACCCCAAATAAAACTGAATCACCCTATATGTATATAGTGTTATGTTACAAATAACAATTAAAAAATGTAAATAGGGAGATAATCAGTTTTGTGTTTATTTTAAGCTTTTCACTTACAAAAAAGAAAATGAAATTTATCTATTTAAATTACTTACAGTTATGTAGTGACGTGTGTTTGATATGTGTGTGTGTGTATAATCCTAATAGTTCCTTCTTTCCTCTTCTTGGTAAAATCCTCTTATTTTGAAGCCCTTTGATCGTCTTCTCTAATGAAATTTCTTCGAATTACTTCTTAAAATTTTCCAACTGTTTGAATATTCTTGACAATCGTTGGTGATGATTTATGGTTCATTTAAAACGCTTTTCAATACATTTGCACTGATAACTTTGACGATATTTTAACTTTTATATTGCAATTTCTAAATATCTATCGAAAGATGTTTGTTTTCTGTCAGAATTGTTTTCGTTGCTAACTTCTGTTTTTTCCCGTCGTTCCTAGCATTGCCAATCTAACGACTTGATATTTAATTTTGATGTTTTGAAGATCGAACTCGGTGTCGCAGGTGACGTAAGAGATTTTGACGATTATTTCCAAATACAGTGTGTTTTTTGTGTGTGTACGTATCATTTTTAGAAATAAAGTTTTCAAAATGTAAATTTTGATTCTCCCCCGTAACATATCATTAACTAAGTCTTTTTTTTAAGAAGTAAAAGATTAATAATATAAATAATCAAAATGTCGGAACTGGAATATTAATCGAAAATAATTTAAGTTCCGCATAAAACTCTATTAAAATCTAATATCGGCGAATTTGGATATAATATTGATTAGAATGAATTTAGCATCATATTAACATACGCTTTTCACGTTGGAACATCCCACTACAATAGTTTTAATTACCTTTTCTTGTTTAATTTTACTTAATGACCTTTAATTATATTACTAATAATAATATATCCAAGCATGAATAGGGCAAAAAAAAGAGATTGATTTTAATTTATTCTATTGTCCCAATATACACAAATCTTTAGAAAGTGTTATTCTTGTACTTTGTGGGATAAACTGCAGCAGTATATTCGCAAGAATCTTCTCTATTAATACAATTCCTTTAGTACCTGTCATTTAATGCAAATTTCAGTAATTAATGCTTTGGCATTTTTCTAAGGTAACGGTAATTACATGTAACTGTTTTTCATACCAAAGAAACAAGTATTTACCGATTGTTGTAACATTCTGTAGTTGTGCAATAAACTGCCGAAAAATAATTGTATTCGTTACCGTTATATTCCTACTGTGTTATATAATGCTTCCTCCTACATCTTCGTTTAAGGATTGCCTTAACCAAAAATTGTAAATCACTTATGAAGTTGTCCAATAACTAGAAAGTAGTCTGCAATTTAATAATTACAAATTAAAATTGTTTTGGTACATATTAAGGTTTTTATAAATATGAACCAGTCATGGCGCATAAGGATATTACATAACATTCCCAAAAAATTTATCCTACCACATAATTGTTTTTCAACGTGACTGTATAGATATTGACTATAATAGTTGGTATGTATATGTGTACATAGAAATGATTGTAATAGAAAGTTGAATCGTTTATGTTATTTACTAACGTTCTACCGGAAATAATACATATTTTGGACACGTAACTGCTATTTTATTTATTTATTTTGGTTCTATTGAGTAACAATAATAACATCATATCAAATAAGGTAAATTTATTTTTTTTCATTATACCAATAGTACTACACTATTATACGTATTCAATCAATTAAATTAAAATCTTAAGGTACCGGTAGGACTTGAACCTATGACTCCCGTTTACCGGACGGGCGCGCTATCACTACACCACAGAACCTCTGTGGGAACGAATTCTTTTCAATGCCTAGATGTTTTAGGCCTGCAGATGTTTGCTACATCAGTATATGTCTGTCGAGATGTTGCAGTACATCTGTAAGCATCAAACATCTAGGTATTAAACAGGATTCGTTCCTACAGAGACTCTGTGGTGTAGGGGTAGCGCGCCCGTCCGGCAAACGGGAGTCGTAGGTTCGAGTCCTTTGGTACCTTGAGATTTTTATTTCATTAATTAAATTAAATTACATCGGTAAAATCAAGAAAAAATTTTTGAGTATATTCGCCGATGGAAGCCAATATATTCACTGCTATACATATTTTTTAAATTTCAGGTATACGTGTTTGCGAATTTTATATTCTTGCATCGATTGTAATATAATTGTAAAACTACCAAAAAGTCGGTTATTTATGTACTCATTCTTAAACGATCCTCTTCTACCTCACGGTGCCGAAGTGTCGCGGCAGAAATCTTTCCACGCGCGACGATCAATAGCCACCAGCTGTGTACATCTCCAATCGATCTCTCTTCTTTGAAACGTTTTGGCCAATTCACTGCTCCAGCTTCTATTGGGTCGGTCTCTTTTCCTCTTCTTATCTACTCCCGCCGTCCAGACAGTTTTAGTCTTTCTACTTTCCCCCATACGCACCATGTGACCATTTTTCTATCACTGATAGTACCGGATTCGATGTTACACCCCTAACTTATCCCGCATTGTATTGTTACTAATGTGGTCCCTTCTCGTTACTCCCACTACCGCTCTGAGGTATCGCATTTCGCAAGCCTGTATTCTACTCTTATCTCTGTCACCCAAGGCCCATGCTTCGCTCCCATATGTTAGTACAGGCACCTATACTCCCTTAAATATCTTGGCTTTAGTAGCGGTGCTTATTTCCTTCTTTCTTATGCAAATCTTACTAAGCGCGTAGTACAGCTTATTAGTGTTTGTTATACGGTTGTTAATCTCAGCTTGCATACTTCCTCCTGAATATAAAACGGAGCCAATATACCTGAAATCTCTTACTTGTTTCACTGTACAATCATTCAAAGTAATACTCAATTGCTCTTCTGTTTTACTTATCATCATGACTTCAGTTTTGTTCGTGTTAATGCTCTTATTATCTTCCGTTCCACATACTTAGATTCTATACTATTCTATACTATTTGTCACAATTACTAAGTCGTTCGCATATAACATTTCGGACACATATACTTGCTGGAGCCTGTAGATACCCAACCTTGCCCCTTTCAGCTCACGTCTACACTCTTTATACATGTCATCCATGAGTACAATAAATAGCAATGGGCTTAAAACGCATCCTTGGCGGACTCCTACAGTTGTGACTAAATCCTTTGAACTGCTATGCTTTGTTCTTATTACGTTCCGAGTTTCAGGATACACACTTTTACGGCCCTCGGTAGAGACTTATCCACTCCTATATTTTGCAATACGTGCCATATTTTCTCTCTGGGTACAGTATCAAAGACTTTACTCAGATCGACGGAACACCGGTATAATTGACTGTCGTGTGCCAGCGTTTTTTCAGCAGTACCCCTCTCGGGCCTAAATTCGCATTGGTTATCATCAATCGTTGCTTCAACCAGTCTACTTAAACGTTTCTCCAGTATTATCTCGTATACTTTACTAACAACGCTCAGTATTGAGATCCCTCTGTAATTGGAGCACTTTTTGCATCACCTTTTTTAAATACTTGCAAAATTATGGCTAGTGTCCAATTTCGTGATATATATAGTTTCACATCCGGTGAAACCGGAAATGCAGTTGAACTCCCGATAACGCCAACGGATGGATACTTTAGGTCCTCACTGTACATGTATATATTGATGTTTATTTGTTATATCATATTTCTGAAATATGTCATGCAGGTTCATAAACATACCCAAGCACTTTTTAGCAGTAGGCTAAAAATACAATTTTTTTAACAGAAAAAAAACTAAGAGGTTACGAATTTTGTAGGAATTGCTGTTTTAACGGTGTCTCACATTACGTAAACTCAACACCTTGAATTTTATATCTTGCAAAACTCGAAACGGTAAAACTGTTTCACATTTACATACATATATGTAACAGGATTTTGAGAAAAAAAATAATAAATCGACCAGAATGCTTCTCTGACACATAACTTAAATGTCAGCTCTTATTACAAATCATGTCCTGTAATTTAGGTAATGTTATAAATTGCACGAAGTTAATAAAAAGAATTTATTATTTTTCCGCAGTATTATGCAAAATAGTTGAAAGTTCTCCATCTAAAATGCGTATATTAATATGCATAAAATAAAAATTTAGAAGAGAGTAGCATTAATGGTCTTTTTTCAAAGCTACTATACACTCAACGAGAAATTACGTAATTTATAGCTTTTGTGATAATACGCAAAATCTGAAACAAAAGACGGAGATTGCAAAACATATACATGTAAAAGTAAATTGAAATATTTATTAAATATAGGTAACAAAATATTAAACGTAATGTTGTAATAATTCTCATGCTTCTCTAACAAAGTTTTAAAATTTGACAAACTATTGCCGAACTATTATTAATTATAGACCCTCAATCAGTTTGTCATATCAAGATCTGTCTAAATCTGTATATAAATATACTACATAATTATCCGTTTTATCTGTAAACTATGTTTTCTGTACAGCAAACTAAGCTTTGACACTCTACGATACGTTTTTATTTCCTAGATACAGTGACTCCTCTTATATCTCACTTACAGAACCGGAGCATAGTCAATAAACAGAAAAAGTCGCATAATCCGAAATGCACAAATAAACGTTCATTAAACATTTAATAACATGAAAATAGTTTATGTAGTTAAAATAAAATGTGCACACATCAAATTACTATAAAAACAATGACTATACAGCAACAATACAATTTTTAAAAACTAAAACAGGTAGAAAGAGCTAAGTCTATCGATCATTGCACTGTACATATTTACACTATTTAATTTTTGTTTATTCATATATGTAACAAAATAGAGAAATACAATTCATTTGAAAAAATCTGTAATGTTCTCTAGTTTTAAATTGAACATTATTATCATTGCGAAGATATCCCTCCATTTATTTGCCCACAACACGCCCATGGATGTTGGATGCTGCTCAATGTATTACAGCACAACCTCAAACGCTTCTTTAGCTGCAGAGTTAGTAATCTTTCCTTGCTCTTCATTACCTTCTTGTTCAGCAACATGTGGTTGAAGAATAGAACCAGTAATTTGACCAATGAGTGACCTTAGTAGCGTCACCTTCGGTTATCCACTCCTTTTTTTTCACAAAATCCTGTGGAGGGTTGTCGCCAGCAGAGAGCTTTTGACAACATGTCGAATACTGTGACGATGCTTCTATATCGTTAAAGCTACCCTTCACTTGCATTAAATGTTTCTCCTTCATCTGCTACAATAGGACCTGATAAGTTTTCAAATACGCACTAGATATTATGCAAATAAGTACATTTCTTTTGATAGAAAACATCTCAATAGAGTCATTTGCACGTTAAGCCAAGCAAAGTTGCGGACGGTCGGATATTCCGAGGAGGCGAATATCACGGGGTGGGATATGAGGGGTTCAACTGTACTTTGAATTAAAATTCATTTGTCTGCACTCCTGTTCACTTATCTTTTCTATACAATTTGGCTAAAATTGAACAAAATTACCTCATTATGGCAGCTTCAAGAACTTCGTTGCAATACTCAGGCTATTAATACTACTCTAAAAACAATGAGAACACAAATATAAATTCTAATAACGTATAAGTACCGGACACAAACGTAGATACATGTAAATATTTTCACAACGTAAATGGTAGATAAGGCTCAATGTAGATAAAAGCTTTAAAGCTGATAAAACAATAACACAACGCAGTATGGATTAAAAAAATATATACATTACATACATATATACATTAGTTGCGTTTGCTTGTAGAATGGCACATTCCTTTTATGGTACCGCCTAGTACCTACTTAAATATGTTTACGTTATTTTTTATTCCATGCGGAATAAAGCCATTCATGAGGGAGTTCTTCAATTTCATTTTAATCCAGTGTATTACTCCGTTTTATCAATGTTTTCTTCTTATAAATCGATATTCTTTATTTTGTCAACGAGCTTTCTCTATTCTTCTCTGTTGTTGATTACTGTATCCATATTCGCTGTTTCTAATCTCTTTACATCCTCTCTTACTTGATCTTGCCGTCTTGCTTTCGGTCTACCTCTTGGTCTATCCTTCATTGGTTTCCAGTCCTTTATTCATTTAATTACCGATTCTTCTCCCTTCCTTTCTATATGCCCGAACCACCTAAGTCTTTGTGCTTTAATATTCTGTACCATATTTTCTTCTTTGAGATCTTTTAACTCTTGGTTCCATAGCATACGATATTCCTTGACGTTAACTGTTTTTGAGCCAAAAATTCTTTTCAGAAGCTTCCTTTCGAAGATTCTGGGAGCTTCTTTATCTTTCTAAGTGAGACATATGATGTCAGCGGCGTATGTTACTATCGATTTAATTGTTTTGTGAATCAGTAACTGTTCTGCTAATCTTGTTGTCCTTAAGTAGTCTGTGATAGCTCTAGTATGCTCGATTACCAGATTGAATTCGTTCTTTTATTCCAGGGCTTCGGTTATTTTTCCCATTTATTAGTACTCATTCACATTTCCAACTACTCTTATTTCCCTTTCTGTTATTTGTTCTCTTGCTAGTTTAATGTATTTTTTCTTTTGGTTTATTTCTAGTCCTCTGCTTTTTGCTTCCTCTAATAGTGGTATGAACACTTCTTCCAAACTGTTTCGGCTTCTTACGACTAAAGCTATATAGTCTGCGTACGCTATCAGCTGGATACTGCTGCATGTTCTGATTTTAATTAGACCTGACGCGTTAACAGTTCCTTCCAATGCAACGTTATGATTCATTTAATTTATCAGCTGGCGTCTCTTCGTTCTGTCAAAGACATGCTTGCTGTCTACAAAGAGCGTATGGAATCACATGTATTGCATCTATTGTTGATATTGATGATTTCTAAATCCGTATTGGTGTTCTCCCATGTTCCTCTCAGTGCATTTATTAACCTCTGTTTAATGATTGTCGTTAGTATTTTAGAGATTGTGTTCAGCAGGATAATATCTCTGTAGTTGCTATACATCCATTAAGGTCTCCTTTTCTAAATATTGTCGTTATAAATCCAGTGCTCCATTCCTTTAGTATAGTCTCTCCTTTCAAAATTTCTACAATCATATTATACATTTCTGCCTCGGCTTATTACCTCTATTTTGAACAATTTCCTTTGCTTATTTCATCAGAACCAGGTGCCTAGTTGGTCTTAAGTAGTTTAACGCGTTCTGAAAATTCTTCTTCTTCATCGTCTCTCTTGTCAGCTATATGTTCTTCTACCTGCATTGTTTCATTTTCCTGGTAATGTTTTTCCAATCTATTTATTTCTAGCTTTTTATTTTTCATCGGCTTTAGGATTTAGCTTTTGTATTAAGATAAACGCTATTATCAAATTGACATTTATAACCTTTATTTCTGCTAGAAGCAGCAACTTCATGTTTTATTTCCGGTGTCAATCTACCCAATTCTTTAATTTTAGTTTTATATTCGTAACTTAACGAACTAAATGTATATTTTCTTGTAAATATAATATCGCATTCATGTTGTACGCCCGAAAACTGACACCTACACCCTTGAACATTAATGAATAATCGTTTGTGGCTGCATTGACTGCAGCCACAAAATCGCTATACCTGCAATAGTTAGTCACGTTCAGGGTTGGTCAGTGAGAAAGCCTTATGTTAAAAATATTGAGCACATATGCTCGTGTTGCTTCGTTACTTGGTAGTTTGAATATGTAGATAATCTATTAAATAAAAATTGCGGTAATAGTTGTATAGTGGTAAGTTGTAAGATTAATAAAATATGCGTTAATGTATATGCATATGTATTATTTGCAAAGTATATTTCAACAATATAAATAAATATTCTTTGGTTATAAATACTTTAATGTGTTCTGAACCTCTGCCGACACACTGCACCAGCGGCCCCTGGTAGGCACCACTTAGATTAGGAGGATTTCGTTCAAATGTAGTTTCTTCCTCTATTGAAATCCCTCAAATTAACACAGCATCTTTGACATTTCTCAGCGTCCGTTATTTCCATTTATACTACTGCCACAATTTGCATAATTCCTTAAATGCAAAATTTAAGTTAATATGCTTCACAATTTCTGCTTGGATAAAGTTAATTCGTAAGCAAAGTTAATCAATAGTGCACATATACAGTGTGTTCATTTGAAAACTTCCCAAGCGGCTTACATCCAAAACTAATAAAATTATTAAAACATGCAAAGACAGGTAATTTTTTGTTTCGAGAGGGAACCATTTTGATTAATGTACGATGATTCTAAACTTACCCCCTTAAGCCCCCTCCCCCTCCAACATAAAAATCATGATGGGATCATGGGATGATATATTTGTGAGACATCGTTGAAAAGGTATTTTCATTACGAATTTAGTACTGTATCTTACTTTGACATTTAGTCAAGTTTTGGGGATGTTTGCATTGATCAAAATGTTACCGGCGAACTATACCTCGAACTATTACAAAATACAATTAATCTCTTAATAATACAAAATTTGGAAAACCAGCAAGATCAAATGGGGAATTTATTAATTAATGAAAATGAGCTTTTCTTCCAACAAGATGGCGCGCTCCGCATTACGTGGTAGAAATTGGTTGGATAATAATTTTCCAAAACATTGGATAGGGCGGCGAGGATCAATTGAATGGCCTCTCCGCTCTCCAAATTTGACCCTACTTGATTTTTTCTTGTGGGGTCACCTGGAAACAGTTGTGTACCAAATACAATCGCAGAACATTGATGAACTTACACTTAAAATTACTGAAGAATGCAGACGTATATCACCAGAAACATTTAAAAGGGTCAGAAGAGAATTTGAAAATAGGCGATGTTATTGTCTTCAACAAAATGGTGCACAATTTGAACATTTAATTAACTGATTTGAATATTTTTTTTAACAAAAGTTTTTACAATTTTTGCTTGGCGTGATATTTTTTTCTGTTATAATCCCCAGAACTTGACCAAATGTCAAAGGAAATACTACTGAATTCGTAATGAAAATACCTTTTGCACAAATGGTCTCATCCCATTTAAGATTTTCGGCAGCTAGTTCGATTTTTGATGACATCAGTAACTGGATGAGTGCAGATAAATTGGTTTTAAATGCCAACAAAACTAGCTGTATGCCCTTCTTTAGTGAGAGTAAATACGGAATCGACCAACTCAACTTGGCCGGCTCTGATTTTGAATTAGGTAGTGCATCTAGGTTGCTTGGCCTCGTTATAGATGAGAATTTAAAATGGTCTAATCATGTAGAGCAGCTATGTCCTAAGCTAGCGAGGTCATGTTATGCGCTTTACCAATTGGAAAAATCATGTAATGACTTCACCGTTAAATCATTTTACTATTCGGAATTATACATTGGAACTCTTGCGTTGACGCAGATCGTATTTTTATTTTACAAAAAGGAGCGATTAGAACACTATTTGGTTTGAGACAGAGGGATTCTTGTAAAAAGGTTTTTAGAAATAACTTATTAACGTTTTATGATGTGTACGTCTTGGAAGTACTGTGTTTTGTTTTTAAATATCGTGACTCTTTCAATGTGAGTTTGCCACACCCTTATGGTACTAGAAACAGGAAAAACTATTTGTACCCACCTTCACACAAAACATCAACCTTTCAAAGAAGTCTTATGTTCATGGAAACGAAATTGTTCAATGTTTTGCCTAACGAAATGAAAGATTGTCTTAATGTGTACATTTTTAAGCGAAAACTAAAGTTATGTCTCTTCCAAGTTAATGCTTACTCAATTCAAAATGTTATCGATTTCTTTGATTAGGTGGTAACTATATATTATATTTTTCTTGTACATCTGTTACCAGCTTGTACTAAGAAATAAAGAGTACTACTACTACTACTACGTCAGAGGTGGGGGGGCTTAAGGGGATAAGTTTAGTATTATGATATATTAATAAAAACGGTTCCCTCTCAAAACAAAAATTGACCTATCTTTGCATTTTTTAATAATTTTATTAGTTTCAGATATAGGCCGCTTAGGAAGTTTTCAAATAAACACACTGTATATATAAGCCTTCAATATTTTGTGCTAGTGACCTATTTTCACTCAATTCTAGTGATTTAGTTATATCCTTTCCAGTATGTGCTATTCATCATGGTACATTGCGTAAGAATCCCCAAA
Organism: Dynastes maya; assembly: GCA_029619315.2. Lineage (NCBI taxonomy): Eukaryota > Metazoa > Arthropoda > Insecta > Coleoptera > Scarabaeidae > Dynastes > Dynastes maya. The sequence goes on from JAROYE020000002.1 coordinate 58,831,006, forward strand.
AAATTTTTAAATTTAAATATTAATTTACCGCTATGTATAAGAATCCGGTTCGATGCCTATTTTCTATAATCGATCAGTTTAATATTGGAAGTAGGCGTACTTGGAACTGTGAATTTTTAATATTAGCTAGACTGATGTGTCATCCTGAAAGATTTTTTTAAATCTTGTCTATAGATTGAGGTATCTTTATCAATTAGATCTCGCATGGAACAGGATGAGAATCATTTTACTTTCAATCATTCAGTCATGGTCAAATTCACCAACGCGTTTACCTTTGCACGAGAAACGTATGGAAATAAGGTCAGAGTAGTTAAATATAGAATAGATCTGCTATCGTTAATTATATTCATTAATAACTAATGCCGGCGGATCTATAAAGAAGGAAACGCATGAATCTGAATCACTAACAATAAGCTTAATACTTAGAACTTACTCTGTATTGCACACAAATCTAACGGTACTGATCGATAATATACAGCGGTGATCATATAAATAATAACGCTAACATTCTTTACTAATCGTTTTAATCAAATTTATCGTCGCATATTTTTAAAGTTAGAGTTTTGCATTAAAAAAAAGAAAGTGCTAGAAACTTGATTAGTAGCTTATTCCATAAATATGCCAATGTTTACTCGAAAGTTTACGAAAGTTTTAGACATGAATTAATCATTTTAAATACATATATACATATACATCTGTAATAACTAGAGTTTGTTAAAAAGGTGGTACCTGATGGCAGTAGCGTAGCGGTAGCGGCGTGGGTAGGGGCAATTTTCAACTCGTAGTCGATCTCGACAGTACCGCGAGAGAGCTCATAGCGATAGTACGTTGCACGCTGCACGCCAAATAAGTACGCTGAGATGGGGTGTAACGTTCCCTTCGAATGTGAATAAATTTCTCAGGCATTTGCCTGGATTAGAATATAGAAGTCCGCATATTTATTGCACAATATGCAATAGCGGATTGCTAAGTCGCGGCAGGTTTGAATGTAGAAAACATTGTAAAAGTAAACGACATGTATTGAATTTAAGAAACAGTATTCCATACTGGCAATTTTTATATGATTTTATTTTTATGCTAAGTGTATGAAACATCCCCCGTAACGAACACTTTCGTCTTTTTTGGGCTAAGTACGTTCCCTCATGGAAGCTGCCAACATCTATGCAATTACGATACAATTTGCCACGTGTGCAAGGTACAGTAAAGGAATGTAAATACGACGAGTTGAGAAATCAGAAAATCTGCCTATGTGTGGATGAAACAACTGATCCTCAGAAACACAGCGTCATTCATGTTGTAGCGCGTCCTTTAAAACGTGATGGTCCACCAGCTTCATTGTTGTTATCCAGTAAAAGGATTCAGAAAACTAAGTCAGAAACCGTTGTCAAGATAATAAAAGATTCGTTGAGGGAATTTTGTATCACAGAAACCCAAGTCACAATGTTCGTTACTGACGGAGCCGCAACAATGCTGAGTGTTGGTAGGATGTTGAAAATATGCTTTCCGACTCTCCTTCGCATAACATGCTTCATACACGCATGTCACCTCGTAGCAGAAACCATTCGAAAGAAGTATCCGATAGTGGATAAGTTAATAGCGTCATCTTGAAACTTGATTCAAATGATTCTGCAGCAGTTCGAGATAATCAGCAACTTATCTGTCACTTATCTGCACGAGACGCATTAAATTGCATAAACAATTTACAAGCCGCTCTAGAAAACTTGACGAACACTATAGGAGTCGATGTTGTTCAAAAATTTGATGCAATTTTAACGAAAAATCCCGATTTACAGTGCCCAGATGAGGAAAAGGAATATCTGACATTTAGGAATGTTATGTCTAACAAAGGAGTTTTGAACCGATGTATCTTATAACGAAAGGAGGTTATAAAATCAAGGTGGATGAAATGCCAAATATCAATTTTATGTCAAAGTATGGTCCTTCCTAAAACAAAAATTGACTTGACTCAGGATTCTTCCGTGAAATAATTATTTAGAAGGAAGAGAAGGAAGAGTTACGATAGCCTTCATTCTATAAAGCACATATTTTATTAAGCTAAAATTGCTAACAAATATTTATTTTGTAAATCACGCATTTGAACACCGCGACACTGGAACACTGAAGCATTTCATTATTATCCTTACCAAACAACTCAGGTGCAGAAAAATCAATAAGACATAGCAAACAAAAATAGTCGATGCTGTTGAGAATGTTCTACAAATAGTTTTTCAAAAAAATGAAACTAGGATGGTATATCAAAACATAATAGTAAATACAATATGATTAAAGTTCCTTTCAACGCAAAACGAATTACAGAACTACAACAAGCCTCCTTTCAATTAGTTTCATTTGCCAGGAATGAAAAAGCTGAAGAAATCATTGTAATTATCAAATTCATAATAACACAATCCGTTGATAATTATAAAATTTCAAGAATATCCATGAAGAAACCTACTAACAATGTCCCAGAATTATTGTGTTGTAGAAAATACAAAAGCAAAAGATATAAATATTTTAATAATAATATGAGAGAAAGCAATAACTTATTTTGAATCCGGAGATTACTTTCGTGAAGTAATTTATGGAAAAATTGACATAGAATGAATAATAAATTAATCTGCGTAACTATTGGTCACGTTCGGTATGACAAAAATTTTAATCTTTCCAACTTTCACACTCGATTCTCTTGCAAGTTCTTTATACGATTTTGTACTTGCCTATGTTTATATTCTCATAAAAATTACTTGCCAAATAGTTAAGAACAAGCTCTGCATTTATTTGAAATTAGCAAATGCATACGCATCTTCTTTTCAAACTTCCAATTTTTTTGATTTTCAAGCAATATCATTTCTTTTTACTTTTTGTGAACCTTTTTACGTTTAAACAATTTCCTATACTTTTCAAATACTTTCTTCTTATAATTTCTATTCTATTGATTTCTAAATTTACAATATATTATCATTTCTTTACGTATTTAAAATATACTAAGCCAGTCATCTTGCTTGAGTAGGCGTTTCACACTACTGTCATTTAACTGTAGGCTATTTCTCAATGATCTTACTCTCAACATTTTTAAAGCGTAACTTTATATCTGGTGTGTAAATATTTGATAAATTTTTCTTAAGGTTTAATTTCTAAAAAATTAATTGCATGTTACTATTAAAACGTTTGGCATCTCATTATGTCGTATAAATAGGGAAGCATATAATATAATAAATATAAATTCCGCAAACAAAACATTTGCGCCACCTTGCCAGCTATTCTTTGTTTATTTAATCGACAAATTTCAAAGACGAACAAATGCGTTTAAATCCTGACTCTCTTGAAGTGTTGTTATAAAATTAATTGGAGCTGTTATTCGGATTTTGGTGTTATCCGAAACCTCGGATCTGGATCCATTATCTAACAACTCGGATCCGAATTCCTTATCCGGAACTTCGGGTTCAGATCCGTTATCCGAAACCTCTGACCCGGATCTCCGAGATCTCAAATTCGGATTCTTTATCCGAAATCTCGGATTCGAATCCAATATCCTATAACTGGGATCCGGCCTCGTTCTCCGATAACTTTGTCGAGCAAATAGTAAGTACCGTAAAGTTTCATAGTAAATTGTGAAAACCTGCATTAGGGCGACAAACAATGTAGCTACAATAATCACGAAATTTATTGAACGACTATGTAATGCAAAGTAACTTTGAATTGTGCGCATGAAGATTCAATAAGTATTACCTTGGGTTCGCGGATTTTAAAAACTATTGCACTTCTTCCACATAACATAAATTCGATGTTTTCTTTATTAAATCCTTTCTATACTACAAAATAATTTTGAATTACACATATAGGTAGCGTTTGAGAATTTGTCTGAATAAAAAATTAGGGGCTATTATGATATTCCATGTAACATCTTTATAGCAATATATATAACAATATATATCACATTAATGAACGCGAATAGATCTTGCCAATCATTATTGATAATGGAAGTACAGAATATAATATCTCCATTTTAGTTTGAAGCAGAACGTTATTAAACTTACGTTAGATTTCATTAATAGATAGACATATAAATTAAATCTTGAATACATATACTTCCACTAATCAGTTGTCCGGTAAGTTCTATCTCTATCTTTTAAATAAGGTTATTCAAAATAGGGGATCCTAAATAGTCGATAATGAATCTGAAACCGAAGTGTTCGATAACGAATCCGGATCCAAAGAATAGGATAACAGATCTGGATCTGAGTACCGGATAGCAGCCTTTTCTCCGAGGTCCAAAATTTCGTCAAATATTTTCAAGGCCGCAAGTATTACTGCACGCAGAGAAACCTTTACTTGTATCAAGACTGTCCGCCTCAATTCAAGACAATTGCTCTTTCAACTATCCACAATATAATTACTGTTTTAAATCAAAATAATAAATTATTCTATTACTAATGAACGATAATTGAAACGTTTGACAGTTTGAAGTTTCATGACTACCTTATTTAATCTCAAAATGTCTTCTTCGTCAGTTAGAGCATAATATCGAAAACTTTTGTCCACATGGTTGAAATCAGAAGGAAAAACTCTTTCTGACAGGACAAAATCCAATATGGCGTTGATAAGAAATAAGGAAGTTGATGATGGCCAGAAAGAACCGAAATGTTATATAAAAATTTCGAGCACACCATTAGATAGTAGATCGAGTGGCGTTGAGGACGTGTTTTGAGAATGTGTTTTCAGTTTTTCTCTGCAAGGCCAAATATAAGTGCTAGAAGTAAAAGAAGAAAATGAGCTTTTTCGTTTTTTTTTGATTCTCGAACGTCATTTGTCACGTGCACACTTTTTCTTCCGGTTCATATTAAACACAACATTTTGCAACTTTACTACCAAATTTAAACCAACTCTCTAATTCCAATAATAAGCGAGATCCCCATGGCTTGTATAGTGTTGTCTCTTTAAATCATAAACAAATCTCACACATCACAATAGTTGAAAGTCATCAATGTATCGCACCAAAAAAAAAGACTTTTGGATTTAGTGTGAATCTTAAAAAGCCTTCTGGGTGGAACCTTTTAAACGAGGAGATTCTTTCTAAAACTCCGTTGTTGAAAAGCTGAATATTCAAATACTCTAGCGCAAATAATATGTCTGTGTAAATATTTTTCATTTATCTCTCATAATCGAGCATGTAATAATATCCTAAGAAGCAACAACTGTGAAATTGGCAAAACCAATTACTTAAATCATTGATATTTAAATGAATTGTCTCACTACCATCCTACGAACGGTAAACATTGTTCCAGGATTCGCTATTGTTTACTTACGTATACGTCCTATTATGGCTACATATCTCTAATAAAAGTATGTACGTACGTATCAACCAGTAATTCTTTTAAGCAGCTAATTACTAGTTACTACAGCAAATTAATCTTCCACATACAGCGCTAAGCTGGCAACCATAAAAATATTTGCTTTATAAATATGTCAATGTTACCAGATTATTAATTATAATTACATTTCCCACACGAAGGTGTTGCGCTTGTAAACGTAATTATCGTAACAATAGTATAGTGTATAAAATAAGTATATACTATGTTCGTAGAAGTATTTTCCGAAGTGCTGCAGATTTGTAGAACGGTTATGTGTGTGTATATGTCGTGGTCACATGGTGAAACTCGTCATGTCATGAAAACCCTAGGCAGTTCCTGAAACATCGGCGTGTCGTGTAAATACTCATGATTTCACCTTCTGATAAGGCTCTTCATGAAATGCCCAAATAGCTTACTCATATCGTGTATTAAATATCAGAGATATTTAAACTGAGAAATCTCGATCTTTTTAAATAGCAACTCATAATTTTCTCAGCGGTAACTAAATTCTGCGTCAAAAAATAAAGCAAAAATGTATAGCAAATGCTATCGCTAAAGTTAATAGTTGAGGAGATATTTGGTGAAAACCTTCTTAATCCTAATATCGCATTGTTTAAGATCAATTTCAGTTTGCTATGGTTAAATAATTGAAGCTAGCTGTCAAATGTTCTGTCCACAGTAATAAACACAGTAGTGGGCTTCAGTACTAATTAGTCAACATCAATTATTATCATAAAATCAATTATCATAAAAATCCGGCACGTTCTATCGATAATGCGATTGCATTCCCAGTAAATTATAATTAAATTTAAATAAACTTAATTTGAAAATCCTAAGCACGACATTTTCGTTAAACCAAGAAATATGTGTAATTATGAATAATTGCGCTGTAGTATGAAGTACTGACGACTACTACTGTGTTTATTACTGTTGACAGCACATTTGACAGCTATCTTCAATTACTTAAACATGGCAAACTGGAACTGATATTAAACAATGCGATATTTAAGATCAAGGAGGTCTTTACAAAATATCTCCTAAACTATTAACTTTAACAATAGCACTTGCCATACATTTTTGCTTCACTTTTTGATGCAGAATCTCATACCGCTTGGAAAATTATGAGATGCTGGTCCGTAGGCTCCCGCGGGCGTCAATAATATATACTCTTGGTTTCCGGATTGGAACCGCGTCGTTGTCGTAGCTTTTGCCGACATTTCGTCCACACTCTTGCACACTGTTGTGTGTTACTGCACACTGTCAGTGTGCTGTAACAACCCTGAAGATGTCCTATAAGAGTGTGGACAAAACGCCGGCAAAAGCTACGATAACTATTACGAGTTGCTTAAAAAAAATCGAGATTTCTCAGTTTAAATATCTCAAATAATGTCCCCTCCCTACTGGCACACTTTGTATAATTTAGAAAAATTTAGAAAACCTCGTTTCATGAACATTACCAGCAAGCAGAATAATTTTTTTGGCGTATTACAATTGTAAGTTATTAGAAAGCCTGTGATGCACCACATCTGTCAATCTTTTTGGAAAAGATGCAATTTCCTTAAGAATTAATTCCCGGGGTGGTGTATGTTGCATAAAATAATTTTAAAATTAAACACAGTATCCAAGTCCGGCATATAAATGGTACTGTTCTATATAAGAGAGAGATACTGGCAGTTGAAAATATTTTAGCTGAGCTAGCTTTAAAGGATAGCTTGTATATGTACATTTTCAAATTTCTATGTGCTCACTTCCCCATACACTTCTAACCGACACTTATCGTGACAAACCCTGTATATAAGTTCATGCATATACAAAATTGCTACTATCGAACATATACATTTAGCTCTATGATTAAATGACAGGTAACATGTTCGATAAGATACCAACTTGTTTGACATTAAGATAGATATGTATTATATAAAATTTGCGTATTTGTTTATTTCGCAAATAACATTATCTTAAACGTATAATGGAATGGAATATAATTTTATTTTAATTTCATTGCAATTTTCTTTACATACGTTTATTTTTAATTGCACTACTTGCTTTCTTTAACGTTTAACTAAATATTTTGAACGGACTTACTATATTGCCAAGGGTCGCGACTATAGTAAAAGTAAATAATATTATACTTTACATCCAGATCCAGAGGTAGGACTTTCTCCACAATAGAATTCTGTTTATAGCTTGATTTTTACATGATTTGTAATCTGTGCAACGGTAGTCGATATGTCGCTTAGAAATGGACACCTTTGCATATCATCCTTTGAGGATGGTAGATCAATTAGAAAAAGAAAAGCTTATAGGCAAGCACGGATAATCACAGATTAGTCAAACGTAAATTGGATGATGGGACGAAACCCAAAACTAATATTTAACTGACATCGCCCTATTTGATTGGCTCTGTTTCGATGGTACTTCTATTGCTATATTCACTACACTCTACATATGTCCAGGGCAGGGATATAGAGGGAAGGAGAATACGCTTCAATCTGCGCGTAGAGCATAAAATTGAAGGCTACCATTTTGGAAGTAGGTAAATACGGGAAATTTAATTTAACTACAAAATTGTTTTAAAAGTTAGGCAGATACCTACTATATGTATTTGACAATATACGATGCGACCTTATTCACAAAACGATCCTATAATTAATTAGGCCAAGCCGTTACCTACGATATAACAAGGCCTAAGTGCTCTTCGATGCGTCACGCTGAGTTGGTGATGTAACGCCATGCACGATATTAGCCTAAGCAGTAGAGGAATCGTTTTTTTGCATTTCTTTTTTAAGTTTTGAAGGGCTTCCGGTTTAAAGAGGATGCCAGTCGTCAACTGAGCCCTTCTTCGCATCCCATTCAGTTTTATTTTGGAAAAACGAAGCTTCGAAGCAAAAAGCAAACACGTAACTGAGCACCGATTTCGTGAAAGATTGATATTTAATCGACTAATTATTATTATCTGTAATTGTACATGTATTTGGACGAAACTAAAGTTGGAAAAACAATAATTACAATTTGAAATTTTGTTCAATTTAACGAGAAAATTTAGACATGCTATTTAACCAGGGCCATTAATTTCCTATTATGTAGTGTTTTACTTAATCTATCTTTCTTATTGTGGTGTTTTACTTAATCTATCATTACTTTTCCTACAATCATTTTCAAGTAGGGTATTTGTAGAACAAGTTACTATAATTGTTGCAATACGTTCACTGCTGTGAATATGACATTTACATATACATATCAGTATCCAAATGGCTACGTTCGGTGATATAATTTTAAATATGTTGTATTAAAACAGAACGTTTATTACACACATTTAAAAACATCACTTCGTGTTCAAAAATAATTTTGTTAAATATAGCGCAAGAATATAAAACTATTTGAATAATAACATGTTCACGTTTTTTGTCAAATACAACGGACAGTTAGGGAACTGAGTTGGAATAGCATCTTTTTTAAGCCTAGGATATTTTAAACTTATAGTTATAGTTTCACCGGTCCTTAAATCTGTAGCTGTTGAAAAATAAATAATATCTTCTTTTATTTACAACGTGTAACTCACAAACAAAACACAAAACAACCGACGCCATCTTGGGTTAGGTTATCTCGTTTTTATCGTTTCAGAAAAGGTTTTATCGCTTATACAACACTAGGGAAACATTACAGGTATCACCAACAAAGTACGGAAATATCACTACACAGTATTTTTTTAAATAAAACAAATATAATTTGGATAAACCAATTCAAAACGGAGAGATGGTCTGAACGTGTAAACGCGTTTATGACTGCTCGACAACCTACTGCAAAATACGTCACAGCCTACTGACGTCAAAGCCTTTTGGCCTCTACTATCGTAGGTAACGGCCAAGCACGTTAGTGTAGAATACGCAAAATCTCTATAATATTTTTGTGCCACGTCTAACAATGCAATATAAATATAAAAAAATTACAGTGGTGCAAAATTTAATATACTACATTTAACTATGTATTTATTTAAAAGGACAACGATGATGTATTTGCAGTAGGCATTACCTGAATAACAACACGCATTAAAGACCAGAAAGAAGATGCGGTACCCATCTTGCACTGATTTTATTCATACCCAAATGGTTATGCAAAACGGCCAAGGGTCTCATCCCGCCCTCGTAGAATAGAGCGAGACGAAGGAAGGTAACTTACCGCTAATTCTCTATCTACGCACTCTAAGGATACTAAACAAATCAATACATGTATTGCAAAACACCAAGACTTGGTCTTGGTCAAGTGTGAACTGAAAAGTTCTTTTACCCTCATAAATCAAACAAGCAAGAGAAATGAAGTGGCGCATTCTCTTTGTTAAGGAGCTTCGAATGTATTTTCATATACACTGTCTCAAATGAGTCGAATTCCCGAGGTGAAGTTACGGTTTTTGACACTAAGAAAAGTAACATCCCGGATTTCCTTGCGACACTCAACTAAAAATTCGAATCCATTAAATTTACAGTAGAAGGAGAAGTGAACAATCAACTCCCATTCCTAGATAGCCTAGTAATTAGAAACAATAATAAACTAGAAATAGACATTTATAGAAAAGAAACAAGCACTAATAGATTCATCATGACCGATTCGAACCACTGCGAACAACATAAAATGGCCGCGATTAGTTTCTTAATTAATAGACTAGTGAAATTTCCCTTAAACCAAAATAGGTACAAGAAAGAGCTTAAATTAATAAAAAATGTGGCTATTTATAATGGTTACTCTTCTATAGGTGTCGACCGCAGCCTTAAGAAAGTCCAACATAGGCATTATGTAAGAAATTCTACGACCTTGATACCGGTAGAAACTCGCGACAAGAAATTTGTGAAACTCCCTTTTCACAGAATATCGAAAGGGATCAGTAAAGTTTTTAGGGGACAAGACATGAACGTATGTTTTAGTTCACGAAATACACTTAAGAACCTTCTTGGTAATCCAAAAGACAAACCGGACATGAAAGAAAGGTCGGGAATTTATAAAATTGCATGCAACGACTGTGATAAAGCCTATATTGGACAAACAAAACGAGCGATAGGTAGTAGATTTAATGAACACATGAGATGCTATAGATTCGGTCGAACAGGAGCGTCAAGTGTAGCTGACCATATGAATGACACAGGACATGTAATCCAATTAGAAAACCTCAAATTAATTAAAAACGTAACTTCACCTCGGGAATTGGACGCATTTGAGACAGTGTACATGAAAATACATTCGAAGCTCCTTAACAAAGAGAATACGCCACTTAATTTCTCTTGCCTGTTTGATTTATTAGGGTAAAAGAACTTTTCAGTCCACACTTGACGAAGACCGAGTCTCGGTGTTTTGTAATACATGTATTGATTTGTTTAGTATCCTTAGAGTGCGTAGATAGAGAATTAGCGGTAAGTTGCCTTCCTTTCGTCTCGCTCTATTCTACGAGGGCGGGATGAGACCCTTGGCCGTTTCACATATACCCAGCATGTTAGAGTTAAACGATAGAAATGTAGGTATTCGGAAATAGATATACACAGATGCATGTTTAGACACATTTGTACATATATACCCTTCCTTTTTCTTTTTTCCTCGAGAGGAGGGATAGACATGCATGGTAGAATTAAGGAAAAAGTTTTTAGTTTTTTCGTTCAGATTTATTCGGTAACTCGGTTGAAAATGGGGGCCCAGTGAGCCTTTGAAACAGCTGTTCCGAATTAATTAATAATATTTTGTGTGGTGAGGAGTGTGCCGATACTCTGTGTTGTTTGTCATACTACCCCACAGTCCTTGCTATCATTATTTAAGACAAATGAAATACTGAATTTATAAGAAAATAAAATAAGGGAAATGTTGGATTTACAAATAAGACACATAGAATGTTGAACTTACAAAATAAGGCAAAAACAAAACGTTGAATTTACAACATCAAAATAAAATGTTAACAGTTAGTACATTAAAAAAAACATAACCAATTAATTAGTTCGTACTGCCTTTTGTTCCAAAGTACATACATAATACATATTACTTAATTGCATATAATATTACGAAATCGTAGAGCTTTTACTTCAAGTAGATTAATTCTCGTAATCAATTCCAAAATACAACTCATAATTCGCGTCTAAAATTCTTAAGCTGCTTATTAATTTCAATGGAACAACTATAGCTAAATGTATTGAGTTTAAAATATGTTGCAGATAAAAAAAACAAATCCATTTAACTGTAAAACTCTATCATTCAATAAATGTTTTTTGTATTTACTACGTGAATAAGTCTGCAAATTACGTAATGCTTAATAAATCGCGCTGCGTGTTGATTTAGCTCACAAGTAAAATGTCAGTGTTAAAGTATAGAAAAAAACAAGCATGACTTAACTTATTAGACGTACTCTCATATCCTTTTATAAAGCGAGTAGGTGGAGTTATTAAATTCTCATCAATTCCTTATAAAGGAAATTGATTGTGAATGCAATACATAAAAGTTAATGTAATTTAGTTTGTTTCTTAATACATTTACTGGGTTTCTTTTGTTGGCTAATTGGTGACTAGCAACAATGTATCTTATCGAGTTATCTACGTTATGCCGCTGATTATTTTTATTTCTTTTAGATTTCAATACATTTTATCGTTGCTTTAGATTTCGTCGGCGCGATGACTTATGCTATGTTTAACAGAACAGGCAATAATTCTGCAATAAGTCATTTGTTTACAGATTATATTACACATATACATTATACATACGTACAAGCTTCTGTTGCCGTTTTTATACAAAAATTGTAATCTCTCGTAAACGAAGAACACACAAATGAATGATTAAATATTTTATGAGATTGATAAGGTACGGTGTACAAAAGCTAGGCTGTTTACTCAATACTATCTTCTACATTCACGAATAAGAAAATTATCATCAGGTCAACTGACAAATAACGTAATTCCATACTTTTCCAATATACTAAATAATACCCTCAAACTCAAATAATAAAGCGAAGTAGTATGCTGCGCAATTTTTCCTCTTTAGTCTCACTTAAACGAAAATCACTAGAATAATAGAGATCGCTACGTGCTTTAAGAAGCTTTATTAAAGCCAAATCGGGTAAGATATTGTATCAAAATATAAACATATATTCGAATCATTGTTCATTACTCATTTTATTAAAACTGCTGCAATTAATTATAAACCATAATCTCGGTAGCACTTTCTTAATTTCATATCCAAGATGGGCGAATATCACACCTTCAAACACATTTTTTTAATTTCTCGAACTTGCAGAAATACCATTTCGCAATTTAGTATCAAATACAACTATTTGCGTAACCACAATGTAACTAACCAACAAAATAAATGATTACTATTTGAACTTGTTCAGTATCTTAGCAATTGAAACGAAACTGAATATTTGTAGATGGAATACTATCAGCCTCAAAATGATTTTGAATCAACAAATATTCGCGCCTATTGTGTAAATAGTAGGGAGCTAAAATTTCAAACAAAACAATCTAAGATCGTCAATGTCAGTATGTTTTGTTTACTGTTGCCCTGGTAACCAAACCATATTAATACCAGAAACCACTTGCATGTAATTTCCAAGTGCAATGGGCTCAAAACATTTAATCAATAGTTTAAATATTAGTATGTTTTGTTTACTATTATCATGATAGCCAAACAATACTGACACCAGAAACCACTTGGATGCAATACCAAATGCGGGCATAGACATATGAATATAAACCCATATTATGTTGAAAGTACCTGGCTCACTACTTATCGGTTAGCTGTATATACGAAAATATTTTTGAAAGACACACTGTGAGGTCTATTGTGTCGTTAAAAAATTTTAGCTTCCTGCTATTTACACAATAGGCGCAATTTTACAATAGCAGAAAGGTTGGAACAGCCAGTATATAGCTTAGCAGCTTTCTGAAAGAACTTTTTTTCAGAACATTTCAGAACAAATTAGGCAGGATATATCATCATATACAATAACATCTGTAATAATAAATAATACGAACTACTGTTACTTAAATTATCGTGACATACAGCAATTAGTCCTTATATAATATATAAAAATAAGTACGTAGACACTATATTCTTGGTTTCCGGGTTGGAACCGCGTCGTTGTCATAGCTTTTGCCGACGTTTCGTCTACACTCTTATGGGACATCTTCAGGGCTGTTACTGCTCACTGAATAGGCACTATTCATTCCAGAGGGGTTTATATAGGGCTTGCTTCGGATCAACGGAGCGGAAATATTATGGATCAATGAAGCGTGGTGGTTGCTAGGAGGTTTGATAAGGGGGGATTTCCATATGTGATGTAAGGGATAGCCATCTTCGCGATTTAAATTGTTGGGATGTTTGAAAATCTCTATTGATTCACGGATTTTTCTGTTATAATAGTGAGCGTTGCGAGATAAAATGCGAGTAGAGTTAAATTGGATTTGGTGGTCAGTTTCCAGTATATGCTCGGCCAGCGCAGACCCGGCTACACGCAACAACCGCATACAACACTCAGTTGTATGCTCAGTAACACGAGTGTTGACCGATCGCTTTATTTCACCGATGCACACCGCATGAACATGGAATCTGGTAGACACCGGAGGCCTCCAGATAATTGCTGTCTTTGATGGGAAAGTAGTTTGAGAGCTTGAAATTGTGTTTGAAGATGGTTTTTTAGAGAGTACAAACGACAAAGTTTAATCCTGCTTTGCCTCCCTTCATACTTCTATTGCTCCAAGTTCCTTGGCTTGATTGGATCATTTAAGGATAATTATCTACAGTGATTCGCATATTACCATCTATAAGAACCTATAATCAACATTATGACTACATGACAACTTAGCAACAAGTCCCCCTTGACTTAAGTATAAGATTAACATCAGTCATTAAATGAAATAAATACCCCCCGTAATTTTACCAATTTATCCTAATTTGCGCACACAACTAGGTTTTATAACGGTAGCGAGGAAAGTAATAATAAGGTTCGATATTAAACAAGTAACAAGTAATGAAGTAATAAGTAATGTGACCTAGTTCATGATTTACCTCGAGGACGTAATATTAACGTCCAAAGCCAGTAGCTTTTCCTCTTTTCGAATGACAGAATTGCTTAATCAACATACACAAAATACTTTGTTATTTTGGTACTAAATTTTATTAACATATATTTCTAATTATCCTTTCATCTGATAAGCTTGCAGTTGAATGAAAAGAATAAAGTGAATAAAAGATTTTCGAAAATGAATGACCTTTAAAAAAATATTTGGTTCAACAGTTATAAGGCACAGAAGCTAAATATACGACTGACATACAGGCGTTCTAACCTTTTGGAATCGTAAAATTGCGTTTATTGTGTAAATAGTATCAAGCTAAAATTCACTAACAACATAATAGAGAATCCTTCAAAAATATTTCCGTCTATACAAGGCGATCGATAGATAGCAAACCATACTTTATTATTTTAAATAAAACGCCTGTATGTTATTGCGTCTTTCGTGTCTCCATCTAGAAATACCAATACAATGCGAGTATCATATGCCTGAATGCTTAAACGTTAATACATCTACTTCCTTCAAAATATTCGAAATGCGAATACATTTTAGCGTAGATTTTGAATTACATACCTGGCTCTATCTAGACATGGTATTAAAATCCCTTCGAAACATACACAGTGTTCAGTATTGCCAAATCCAAAAACGAAAACGTCGTTTTTCTAAATAGGACCATATATTTTTTCTATATCCACTGTATAGAAAATTTATATCTCTAACGTTTTTGCATAATGTCTAAAGATACCGACGTTGACATTTTTAAAATAGTGATTCAAAATGTTAAGCCCAAGTAGCTACTTATAATCAAAATTTTGCAGTTGTAAATCGCACCGAAATAGTTTCTGACTTTAATATAGTTTGGTTACCATGACGACATGAAATTGGTTTATTTCTAAATGAAGAAGGTAAAAACGTAATAAAATACAGGATGTTCTATTGAAAGTAGCAAACTAGGTCTTTCGCTTGCTATGTATCGATCGAAAATACCAAGAAATTCAATAAATTGTATGAACAAATTTATTAACATTGAAAAAAATTGCGACTGATGCCGTTACAAATAAAAGGAAGAGGTGCATGATGTGTCCCTCTAGTTTAGACAGAAAAAACAAACTAGTTTGTGAAAAGTGTCGCAATAATATGTGCAACGAATATAATGTAAGAATTTGTAAAAATTGCTACTTTTGAACATGTATTTACATTTATAAGAGTTGTAATCTTTAGTTAGAGGTTTTGTTTAATTATTTAAGATTTTTACATGCACAAATAAATGATTTAAGTATATTTCATGTTCTTATATATTTTTAACAGAGTAAAAAAACAACCGAGCTTGAGAGACCCGAGAAATGTTAATCCGTACAGCCTTGGCCAATTGTATTAGGCACCCTCATAAAATCTCATTATTATGAGTAATATTATATTTCCAAGAAAATGAATACGGAATTTGTACTTAATTTGCATATTTAATGGGATTTTTATGACCTAATTGCTTACTGTTCGACAATAGTTTAGCAGGGAACAATGTTTCAATTTTAAATATCAGTGCATCGTCGACGAATAACAGAGTGGTGTGTATTACGAGTTTATAACCAGGATATTTTGTGTTTTATATTTTTATTTTTGATTGTTAAACTTAAAGTAGTGAAACAAAGCCAAAAATTCGAGAATTAACTGAAATAGAGCGCGGCCAAATAGCCCTGCTTAAGTCACAAGGTAAGACTTTAGCCGCCATAGCGAGCACAATGAAATGTTCGCGATATGCGGTTCGTACCACGCTCCAACGATATGAAACTAGTGGATCGCTAACAAATCGACCAAAAAGCGGCCGAAAACGCCTTACAACAGCAAGAGACGGTCGCATTATAGAGAGGATAGCTATACGAGATCGTACAAAATCATCAAGAGATCTAGCTAGTGAACTACTAGATCGCCATAGAGTTTCTGTTTCTGCACGTACAGTAAGAAAACGTCTAGTAGATCGTGGTTTACATGCACGAATAGCTCGTCGTAAACCTCGTTTGACTGCAGTGCACAAGAAACAACGCCTTCAATGGGCAAAAAAATATAAAAATTGGACCGTAGAACCCTGGGCTAATGTGCTATGGCCGGACGAAAGTAACATAGAGGTATAGTTTATTTCAAATTATAAGAATATCACTTTGAACGGCTTAAATGCTCTTATTGCACCACCTACGGTAATAACTGCCGGGATACGCAAACAAACTGCTGAGGACCGTAATAACCAAATGTAAGTGAATTTAATAGAAATGGAATTATGATTTGCGATATGCGTAACTACCTGTTTGTACATTTAAATCTCATTTAATATGTAAATTCTTTAATTACTTGTAACATCGAATTGTTTACTATGTAAATTTATACTGTTTGTAAAATATATATACATAAACATATAATTATCTTATAGGGCCGTAATTTATAGTCAATACGGCCCCTAGATTCAATATGCATTGCCAGGTTATTATCGTCACAGAAGGTGCAATAAAAGTATTAAAGGCCTTGTAAGTCTACAGTTATATTCTTATAATTTGAAATAAACTATACGTAAGTATGACCACTTTGAATACTAGTAGATGTGAAAAATTCAAATTACTACCTACACTTTTCAAAAACAAAGAAGGTCCCTTTAGGTAAATTTTATTGCTACCGTTTACAGCTTTTCAAGCGGCCTGGGGCACAGTACGTTCGACGACGACAGGGAGAAGCATATCATCCTGATTGTATTGTCCCTACCGTAAAATTCGGTGAAGGTAGTATCATGGTCTGGGGATGCATGTCGGCAGCCGGCGTCGGAGAGCTCTTCGTGTGCGAGGGCCGTCCGCCTTAAAATTATTTGATACCGAAGTACCGGAATATTATTTCCAACAGGATAATGCGCCGTGCCATAAATCACAACAGTCAGTGCGTTGGTTCCAGCGAAACGTTCTGACTGATTGGAGTGGCCGGCGCAGTCTCCTGACTTGTCTCCAATTGAACATTTGTGGCAGATTTTAAAAGTTAAAGTGGCAAAAATATGTATGTAAAAATAAAAACATTCTAAAACAAAAAATATTTGAAAAATGGGAGAAAATATCTGCAGATGAATGTTATCATCCTGTGGCAAGTATGCCAAAGAGAGTCCGTGCGGTTATAAAAGCAGGTGGAGGAAGCACGAAATATTAATAGTTCTTATATTTTGCAAATAAATTATTGTTTGATGCATTTTTCTTCCTGTAGTTTTATTCTGTTTCTTCCTACTTGGTCCGAATCTATAAAAAGGAAGGATGTCTAATACAATTGGCCAAGGCTGTATATCCGAACACCCATGCGTACTAGGGTTAATCTACGGAATGCATTATGTGCATGGTGTTTCGTAACTTGTGTTTAGAAAGCCTCTCTCTTTGACTCAAAATGACTAGAAATTTTAGTATAAAATAATATGACATAAATACAAGTCTAGATTTCAAATTCGAAAAGAAAAAAGTACAAATAATTTACGTTACCATATATAAACCTAATTTTAAGAGATGAATAGGTTTTTACTAGGTTTTTACTATTACTTCAGGCATAATAGCTTAAACGATCTTTTAAACATATAATACTCCTAATTTCCAAGTGCAACCATCACGATTGGAAATGTCTTCGTGCGTTAATGTTACTAGCACTGTTGCTGTTGATTCCGTTCATATTACATCGATTCATGACATATACATTATTCAATACAATGAGAACTGTGCTCTAGATGGCCTAGAACCTTTGCCTTTCTACTGAGCGCACTAGCATTCCTCTATTTACTTGACTGATCATTAAAATTGAGATTTATCCATCTATACGATCTCGGTATTAATATCCAAATAGGTCACCTTGAGACTTTTGACAAAGTGAATTTTGGCTCGAACTTTTACTTGTTCTTAATTCGCGTACTGATTATAATAAATTCGTAAATGTAAAACGGTGCTCTTGAAGTCGTAGCTATACTCAAATTATACATATAATCTATAAGACAAAAGAACATTATTATAAACGACTTCTCTTACTAAGGCGAACATTATGTGTATCATTCTAGTAAATTTGATTTAATTACGCTCGAACGCAATAATAATTAATATGGAAATGTCAGCGAAGTAAAAAAAAATGGGAAATTAAAAATAGCATCAATCTATTACTAACGGTTTCATATTTTCGTAACTAACCTTGTAACATAATATAGTAATAGAGTAAAGTATATTAAAACAGAGGCTGGCGATTCTTATTAGCGTTACGGCAGCTAAATTAAGGTTCCATTTTCATCCTAAATCACATGTAGGTTATTGACTTGTATTTAAACCGTATTCATCTATAGAAAAAACCACAGACCATCTCTAAGAAATACCGCTAAATGTCAAAAAATCCAGCAATCTATTTTTAATATCACGACATTTGAGTTAATCACTTTAAATAAAAGGTGTAACATTTAAAAATTAAATATTTTTTTCGAACAGACATATAAAATTAAATCTTTGCTATAATAAATATAAGTGAAATCATCTTAACTAAAAAATCAAATCCCTTCAAATGTTTTTATTGCGGATGTTACCTCCTAGAAGCAAAATGAATTAATTTAGCATTTACACAATTAGGTTTATAAAAACCAACACAAATAAAATTCACAAAGACAGATTGCGATTCTATATTGGATCTAATAATATACAGGGCGAGTAAACGGTGCGGCAAAATTAATTTATTTCCAAAGATAGATGATATTAAAATGCGACGTACATATGTATATGGACCTGTACAGTGAGGTCCTGAAGTATCCCCCTTCAACAACCAACTTTTGAACGACAGAAGCTAGCGTTTTTAGAAAGAATAGGTCGATTTCTATTTTCTATGAACTAACTTTTGGTGTTATCGACAGTTCAATTCCATTTCCGATGTCACCGGAAGTGATGTCAACTTTCTTATTTTAAATAGAACACCCTATATATTTTTACGTTTTTGGAAAGGTAATCGAAAGGCAAATCCAACAATACCACATATGTTATAATTAGAGCGGGCCAAATTGCGCCATCCAACAGAATCGGAATCAGGCGCAACGGCCGCTTATTGTAAATAGCGTATATGTGAGTCACAGCAGATATGTGATATTTCGAAATTAATACACAAGAGTAAAAAAATAAAAGCTGACGCAATAATAATGTTTAGTAATTAGAGCGGATATATATATATATATATATATATATATATATATATATATTTGTACACACTGAGGTGTTTTTATTTTCATTATGATTTTTTATTTGATTGAAAACGGTATGCGTTGTAAATGGGATGTAATAAGGAAATAACTGAGAAACTGAACGCTTTTTTTATTCTGTTGTACTTAATAATGTAACTGTAAATAAAGATATAATAAATAAATTCTATCCTTCTTAATAATGCGGATAGGCTTGTTTAAAAAGTTGCACCATCAGATAAGTTTCCACATTTGCCTCGGTGAAGGATGTTCGCCGAGACGAAAAAATGTTCTTATATTTCGAAAACGACCGTTCCACGTCTACCGAAGTAAGACAGGCGTAATTAAAATAATCTTTAGACTTAGTCAAGGAATCTGCAGATGCCCCATCGCACATTTGTCTTAATCTCGTGTAGTCCGGATTCTTTTTTAAAAACACTATCGAACTTAGCTAAAACTCGTCCACTTGTTGCATCGTTTATACTGTGTAGCAATGTACTAACTTCGTCCACGACTTGCACTGATTCTACCAACGACAATCCAGAATTTTGCAAATTTTCTATCGCGTCTACTAACCCTTTGTAATTGTTGCTAATATTCTTTAGATGTGTTTCAACAGAAATATCGAGAAATCCCTTCTGGCTCATCCTAATAGCTCTAGCTTCGGCAGGGACGAATTGCAAAATAACGGATTTGACTTCTTGAAAATGTTCATTATAATAAAAAGCGGCTTTTAACCACGTTCCCCGACGCGTAAGAATGGGCTGTGGTGGTTCTCGAATACCAGGGCATAACCTGTGGAATGCCCTAGTCCTCTTAGGACTTTTGAGAAACACTTTTTTTGTGTTTGCTATTAATGCATCCACCTCCGGGTAACACTCTCGAATAGTTTGTGCCACAAGATGTAAAGCATGGACTTTACACGTAACATGTAAAAGTCCTTCACACTTTTCTTTAAGGGAACGGCCTACACTACACATTGTTGCTACACCATCGCTCATGAACAACAACAGTTGACTGGTTGACACTTGAAATTTTTGTAACGTTTCGAGAACTACGGCCGTAATTGCTTTACTAGTACACTGTTTTAATCTTCTGCTGGCTAATAGAATTGCAAAATTTGGTTTAATAGGATCTAATACGCGCACTATTATATTCAAAATAGAATTTTTTTTGCAATCTGTCGTCTCATCAAGACATAGCCACAGCTGTTTATCTTTTAATTCGGCTTTAATTCGATTTTCAATGTCCTCACGTATTCGTGGAATATCTCTCCGTAACGCTGTCCGAGATGGTAGTATCCACTCGGTATTGTATGTACCCCAGAATTTTCGAAATGCTTTTCTATCAAGTATACGAAGTGGTAGACCACATACCATAAACGTTAAAAGCAATTCTAATTGAAATTGACGTTGTTGTGACACACCATTTCTTTTATTTCTGTGGTGTGGCGCTATTTATATGTCTTTCACAATCACGTTTGCTCCAGCACAGTAGTTTCTTTTTACAAACTTTACAGAAAATTGTACTCCCATTGTAGTGTAAATCCACAAATTCACTAAGAAATTTATTAACTTTCGTAGGTAATGGCCGTTTATTTTTAATAGTTACGTTGGACATAATCACTAAAGCGAGCACACCGACGCTTGTTTCTAGTATGCCACGAAGTGGTGCAAACGTAACATCTGCAGACTCGTCATTTGTTGATGAATAGAGCGCGTCATCCGTAAATGAATAAGCGCGCTGTTAGTTCGTAGCCGTCGATGAATGAACTTTTTTTTGTAGTGGCCCACTGTGAACAACGCCCTATTTATCAACGAACACCCAAACTGCAGGTGTATATTTGCGCGTCTTCACGACGTAATAGACAGTGGTTTTGGCCCTCGTCCTAATAATTACATATTTAAATTACCTATGTATACATACATATATGCGCCCGGCAGCCTGATTGCGAACCTGGCGCGTGGCGCTCTTGGCCCGCTCTAGTTATAATTTAACTTAAGAAATATGACGATATGCAGCATTAAAAGCTTTGGTAATCTGTTTTTGTTGTTACGCAAAGTTAGATAGGAAAGAGCGCCAAATCGAGATCTGAAGAGCTCGTTACTAAGCAAAGTAATCATAACAATTGCCAAGTTGTCAAATCTCAATTTCAAAAGCGTAAATTATTCTTGTTGTTTATTATTATACCTTGCATTTGCCATATATACTTTCGTTCTTTGTTCTCGTTATTATTTTTTCT
Organism: Dynastes maya; assembly: GCA_029619315.2. Taxonomy (NCBI): domain Eukaryota; kingdom Metazoa; phylum Arthropoda; class Insecta; order Coleoptera; family Scarabaeidae; genus Dynastes; species Dynastes maya. Next base: position 58,852,846 of record JAROYE020000002.1, read on the forward strand.
CATTTTAACTTGTTTTATTAATTGTTGTATCTTCTTGAACTTTATGGTAGGTTTGTTTAAATTTGTTAATTTTTCATAGACAACGTGTTTAAGTTTCAGTTTGTTCAGTATGTTGTTGATTTTACAATGGCCTCTGCATGGACCACGTAAGATACACTTCAAGTACCTAATCTTAATATTCGGTGAATTTGGCAACATTTACCAGATAGTGGAACATAATGAACACTGCCTTTGTACAGCCGGAAATATTTGAACTTTGCGCTAAGTAAGGATAGATACCACCCTTCAGCGCTGTCACACTGTGTGAGGGATTTGGGCATAGTATTTGATTGTGGTCTATCATTTCGTGAACACCTATTCAAAATCATATCTAGTGCTAATAGAATGTTAGGTTTTATTCTACGAGCATACAGTAAATTCTACAATCTCACAACATTTATCACGTTATATAACACATTAGTACGTTCAAAACTTGAGTACGGAAGCATTATTTGGAACCCAGTATATGAGGTACATACATTAGCTATAGAGAACGTTCAGCGCAAGCTGCTCAACTATCTGGCTTTTAGGTCGGATGGTGTGTATCCACCTAGAGGTCTACCGCAAGACTATTATCTTGATAGGTTTAATGTGATCTCTTTACAGTACAGGCGGTCGCTCTTCGCATTACGGGTATTGCATGGGGTGATACATGCCAGAATCCGATGTTCAGATGTTTTGTACAGTCTAAACTTTTTAGTTCCGCGTTCGTCAGCTCGTCATATCTCAACATTTCAAATTCCAATCGCTAGAACAAATTTAGCGCTTAGGTCTCCCGTTGGTTTCATGTGTAGGTGTTACAGTTACATTTGTATAGATTGTGATATTTTTAATTCTAGTGTACGAGAGCTATGTGATGCTTATTTACCAAAGAAATAGATGTAATCGGGTTTGGTATAGAATTTAGAATTTAACATTTATGATCATACATTGTTTGTTACGTTTTTTCTTTGTCCTTAATTTGGCCTATGCTGTTGGACAATAAACCTATTATTATTATTATTATTATTATTATTATTATTATTATTATTATTATTATTATTATACTATCTGTTTCTCCGTTTCTTTCTCTCAATTCTTCTATTTAATCCACCAACCATAGGTAAGGTAACCTTACCTTTGGTTTTCGGTGGTTTCACTTTCTTATTTCTTCGGTTTCTGTTAGCAAGTACTATACAAAATGTGTATCACTTGGGCGATACACCACGCTATTTCAAACAGAAATATATGCTATACAAACCTGCGCGTGGGAGAGTCTGCGTCGGCGACCGCAGGGTGAGACGATGTGCATTCTCTCTGACAGTCAGGCAGCCTTAAAGGCACTAGCATCTTATCGCATAACCTCCAAACTAGTATGGGAGTGCCTGCAAACCCTAATGGCTCTGTCTAAACACAACAAGGTCACACTGGTGTGGGTGCCAGGGCACAGGGGCATAGCGGGCAATGAAATTGCAGACCAGCTAGCGAGGGAAGGTTCAAAAATGAATTATATAGGCCCTGAACCGGGTCTAGGTATTACCAAGAGTGCAGTGCGTGGTGCAATTAATGAGTGGATTATAACACAACACCAATTAAATTGGAAACATGCAGCTGGACAAAAGCACAGCAAACGGATGATGGGAAGACCGTCGCAACATCTGACTGCTGACCTGCTTGAATTAAACAAGATACAGCTTAGAGCAGCAACATGTCTATTAACAGGACATGGCTGTTTGAGAGGCCACTTGCATAAGATGGGGATCTACAAAGATGAGCCCTTATGTAGACTTTGCAATGAGGAGGAGGAAACAGCCTCTCACATTATTTTCGAATGTGCAGCGTTAGCTCAACGCAGATTCGCTATGCGAAGCACAATTGAACTACCAATGGAGAAAGATTTACTACATAGGCTGTTAAACCTGATTGCGGGAACTAACCTGTTTAAGTAAAACAAAACCGAAGCAGGAATAATACAATAAGCTATTAAGCTTCAGTGTTAGGGATGTAAAGACTAGCCCTGCTCTGGTAGAAAATCAATCAATCAATCAATCAACTATACAAAAAGCTTAACTGAATTAGCAGAAAAATGCAAGCTAATGCATTTCAAAAATATTATTTTTTTATTGACAAAATTACATCCATATTTTTTAAATATATTTTGCCAATAGAAATTGACAAATATATTTTGCCAATAGAAATTGGCATCCGTTGTAATATCGTTGTAATATTCGTACACGAAAATAGAGTATTTAAGTAAATATTTGTAGAAGGTATTACTACTATTAACGACATAGGAAGTAAACTTACATATCTCCTAGTCATTTACAGACATCAATCAGGAACATTTTGGAGGTTATTTTACATTCCTAATGAAGTGCAATCTGTCCCGATCGATAAATATGAATCTTTCCCTAATCTCATTGGAAGTTTTTGTCAATTATATGCAATCTGCATTAGTAGTCATGTGATAGATTTTATTGAGGATGTATTTCTTTACATTTGTTTTTATGCCACCTGCGAAAGAAATGAGATAATGGTCTAAACATAAAATAACGGAAAAACAAGTTCATAAAAGTGGATGACAAAAAATGTAATCTAAAATGGATAAAAATGTAATCTAAAATGGATCAATTTGCGTATACCTACCAAATAAATCCTTATCTGTAATAAATGTTCTTAGTTGCTATAGTTTCAATATATTTATTTTCTCCATAAAAACTCACTCCCCAAGAATTTTCAACTTGAGTAACATGTATGTGTTAATTCTCATATAAATATTGCGCAGATGAAAATTTTAAAATGTTTTTAAAATGTGGCTCTTTAATCTTAACGTAATCTACGTATGAAACATTAACATATCGAAGATACGTATGTTTGTTAATTAATTACATTATTCAATTTCTCTAATTATTTAACTCGATTATTTGAAATAATGGCAAGTACATAATATGTATGTAATGGTAACCAGTATTACTAAAAATTCATTGAAATTTTGTATTTCAGTCGTCACTCGACAGACTGATAAATATTCAATGTTATTTATTACTTTAACTTCCAACCATTGAATATATCCCAAAAAAGTGGAACACCGTTTTCACGATCTATAGAGACTTATATAACATTCATTTTTTCGCATATATGCATGTATCTATAGCAAGGTGCAAGTAACAATAGCGCACGCTTGAGGTCGTGAGTAAGGTAGGTCGATGAAGCTTACATTTACGTAAGATCAGTTGTGAATTGTTCGATAAATATTAACACCATAATGACACGCGTTCCTTGCCTTGTTCGATCCGACCAATAGTCGAACCTTGTGAAACAACGTTTAATTGAATAGTGTTAATAGGCTTTAATATTTAGTCTAGGTGTGAAATCCGGAATTCTTACGATATAATGAAGTACTTGTTTCCTTTATTTCTATTATAACTACTGTATACTAATATGGGCTACTAATGGGCTATACATTCTTGTTAGAAATATAATTTACAAATCTATGCTAAAATATCTTTTGCATTATTAATTATAGTACTATACCATACCAAACTAACAGTTAATTTTAAGTATCCATAAATCAGTGTCCAAATAATGTACCAAAGGTTACTGTCCCATAACCACATAAAACATACCATTTACTAGTTTGGAAAATTGTTTGTATCTCCAATTATTTACATTGTTGTTAACGTACATATGTATAACTGATCATATTAATAATTCAAATTCACATTACACAAAAGGAATGATAACAATTACAGAACCAAAAAAATCTGTAATATTTGATTATGTAAATTAAATTATGTAATTTATACGATTCAGTCAATGGTACACGCAGATCAAAAAGACAGGTGTTGTTATTATGTCAAGACTGTGCTTGTATTTTTCTTATTAATATTAATTATACTGGATAACACAATTAAACTTTTTTATTGGTAAATATGATTCTTTTATATAAAAATAAATAAGTAAAATATAAAAAAATAAATAAAAAAAAAGTTTGCTGATTTCAAAATCGATTCTATATACGTTTTGGGAGATCTTTAGTATAGTACCGTCGTCAATTGGGGTGACTTGCGATTGATTTTAAGCATTATATTATGCTGTTCAAAAAAATCTATGTTAGCTATGTAAACAGAAAAAATATATATAGTAAATGACAGATATTAAGAAGGAGTTTCTAGAGATTTTGATCCCAGGGGCGCGTTCGAAAATTCAGTAGGTAGTCCCCAGGTACTCTCCTACCCGTTCGAAAATAGGGGATAATTTGCTCTGGGCAATCTTTACCCTACTTTTCGAACGCGGGTAGATGCTCCACTGTTACCCAAATGTTACCGACCTCCGGACGTCGGGAAAAATTACCCGTCATGCGCAGTGTTACTTTATTCATTAAAAAAGCAAAACAAAACTTTTAAAGGATATATGTGGAAGGGTATTTGTTGTAATATACATATTTATGTAAGAATATAAGTAGTTAATATGATAAGCATTACGTTATATTTAGATAAAAAAAATAAACATAGAGGTGTACAAGAAAAAAACTTTTAATAGGAACAAAAAAAAAACATGCAACCGATGTGCCAATGATTATATATTATAATGCCCAACAGGCCTTGTAGGCCCTGGGCATGCCAATGATTACAACCCGTTTTTTTCTTTGCACATCCATATTATATCAAACTATAGAGGGTATACAATTAACAAATTTGAAAATATCTAACAATATTTCAAACTTCATCCCACTCGAGCATACATCACCCGTTTGCGTTCGAATAGTCAGGGTACTAGAAGTCACATGACCATTACCTCTATTACCAGCACCCTACCTTTACGCAACTTTTTCGAACGCACCCATGTACAATATTCCGAGTCGCCTAATTTGAGGCTAACACCAATTTAAAATCCACTTCTTTTAGATATTTTACTACTTCCATTTTGGATGCATTCTTCTCAAGAATAATCAGTCAGCAGATTTAGGTTTTACCTTTTGACCGCCGTTTCAAACAACACCAACCCAGTAATTTCCGGTTCATCAGTTTCGTTCGGCGAACGATGCAAAAGGTATCATTATAATTACGCTGTATAAAATTCTCCGTTTATATTGCGTTGAGGTTCATCTGTTAACGCAGAAAATGGAGGCCATTAGAAAAATTGCCAATGTCCACAAATACATAAGATACAGCAAAAATTATGCATTTAACTATTTCGCTGTTGGCATGCAGTGTTATCTGTTACATTCTAAAGCCAAGGACAAAGAGATAAACATAAACGTGACTCAAGCAGTTTGGAACACGATTAACTAGTAAAGACATGATTTTTAAAGTTACCTCAAATTTAATACAAAATTCTTTGAAATACATGTCGCGCTGGTTAAATTCGACAGCAAATATTAAACGTGCCACAAACTTATTTTACACGATTCATGTGTAGACCATCGCAAAAGCAACAATAAAAAACTAAAAAGTAAGCACATTGTCTATCAAAACTGATAAATTTAAACAAACCCACCATAATTAATTAATTGCAGTATCTAGTGTTCAATAAAGTAAAGAAATAACAAGATTAAGAAAACAGGTAAAAATAGCGGATAATAACAACGAGAACAAAGAACGAAGATATGAAAAACGCACGATTGACATTTATTGTGTAGTAACGAGCTATTTGGATGAACCTGATGTCTGAGGGGACAATTTAGTGCTTTTCCCTTGCTAACTTTCCATAAAAACAAAAACAAGTTATGAAAACTGTTATCGCTGTACATCATGATAATTCTTCAGTTAAAGTGTATCATTGAATTCGTCTTTCCATTATCTTTTCAAAAACATAAAAATGTACACGGCATTCTATTTAAGGCAAGAAAGTTGGTATCACCTCCGGCGACACTGGAAATACAATTGAACTGCCGATAACACCAAAAATTAATTCGCAAAAACAGAAATTGATCTATTTTTCTAAAAACACTAGCTTCCGTCGTTCATAAATTAGCGTAGGCGAAAATACTTTAGGGCCTCCTGTATATGGTTCTAGGGCTTATTTCAAATCTGTAAAATATTTTGTATCGCGTTGGTTTTATAACGGAGGTAATGGACTTTAACTCAATCACTACCTCGGCTCTTTTCTCAATCGCCAATCAATAACAGAGTTAGTCTTACATAACGTTTTAAATGTAAGTACTAACATATATATAATATTACAGATAAAGTAGGCGTGGAATAACTGCTGTGTGTTAAATTCAAATAGTAGCAATATGACTTGAATCAAACTGATTTAACTCAATCGATAATTGTAATTCCTAATGCAAGGACCTTCCTTCCAGATATTTTTGTATTTTGCAACAACATTTCTCTCAGATTTTGGTAAGATTATGAATGCTATTATACCATCTTTAAATATATCTGCAAAAGGTGCTGCGAGATATAATCTTTTCTAATATTTTATTAAACACTAGAAACTCTTTAACTTCCAAATAAGATACAAAAAATTACAGTTATATTGTATAATCTACCCAACGGTTTCTCAATCGCAGTTATGTTTCATTCTTGGCTTAGGTGATGCACATACGTAATGGATGCTTCTGTATCTTTGCATTCCGTTTTCACAGTACAGCATCTGACTATCCTTGAATCCTTTGCTTGTAACATGAGTAAGAAGAAAAGTTAAACTGAACTTTCTTGCGTAAAATACATACGTTGTTGAAAACAATGTTGTGCTTAGCTGAATTATTATTTGATATTTGAAAAAATATTATTTACATTGAAAACATCTAAAGCTCATGTACATAATGGCTATATAGCAAGAAATTGTCTACTGCTTTTAATTCTTTAACCTAGTTCCTATTTTATATTACCATTTTCAATTCTTTATTTAACTTCACCTTTCTCATTAGATATTGGTTTTGCTTTCTTTTGTCCACTAGAGTGCAATAACCTATTCGTTCAACATACATGCAATTTAATAGGACCTTTTTGACAAAGTTGTATAATTTCTTTATTTATCTCTATGGCTAGAACATGCTTGCGGTCAATACTTCCATACTTACTTACTTATCTCTGTCCTCTTCCACCATCGGTGTAGATGTAATGATTTTGCTCCATTCTTTCCTATTTCTAGCTTCTCGTTTAGCTTGAGTCCAGCTCATTCCCTTTTCTTTTATTATGTCTGCCATTACTGCATTCCATTTCTCTTTTGGTCTACTTCTTCTTTTTTTTAACTCCCGTCTCTGCTTCCCATATAACTTTAACCGTCTTATCCTCCGACACGCGCACTAAATGGCCAAACCATAACGTTTTTCACCTTTAAGTTTGCCGTATAGTTTTACTTCTCACTTTGTGCAATTTAGTCATACCCTCAATTTTCCGTAAAATTTTCATCTCGTCAATGTTTCCATTATTATTCTAATTCTGTATGCGAAGGAACTGTTGTCTACCTTCATTAATTTTGCTTTATCATCCTTTATATGTAAATAACGTTTGCAAGGACTATGGGCTAGTATGGCAAACAACACTAAGGTATCGGCACACTCCGCACCATACAAATTATTAATTAATCGTATGACCTGTTATTTCAGTCATGCGGTTGAAAATGGGGACCGACGAATCCTTGAAACAGCTGTATCGGATATGTTGAACGAAATAGACATATCTACATTTAGACGATTGAAGACAAAATTATAAATTTCTCTATAAATCTAATAGAAATTATGAAGTCCGTATTGCGTGAGTTTATTTCCAAATGCAGAAACCAGAAACCTAATAATATACAGGGCGTTCCATTTCAAATAAAAAGTAGACGGAAATATTTTTGAAAGTTTCTTTATGTCTATTATGTTATCAAAAAATTTTAGCTTCGTACTATTTACACAATAAGCGCAATTTTACAATTCCAAAAGGTAGGGACCCTATATATAATTAACTTTTAAGCGTTGACTTAACCAAAATTGTGTTGAAGCAACACTAAAATATTTAATTGAAGAAGATGGAATCTGCTTAACCAACGTAATAATTTGGACGAAAAATATAAGTTCAAACAAAGTAACATTTATTTGTTTAAATTTTTATTTTGTTAGTGTTCTTCAATTTAACCAATAAATAATTTTGAATTTATAGCAGTCAATTGTGTTTGCAAGCATATTTTGTCGTATAAATTATGATTTCAATTAACTCAACCAACTATACACATGAAAAAAGTGCGTAGTAGCAATAACTAAAAATTAATGCTAAAATAGCTCATGGTATTGGTTGAATCATTCCCGGCAAAAACAATGTAAGCAGAGGAAAAAACACTAACCAACGGACATGTTTCCGCCTACCCGGCGTCATCAATGTGGTTCCGAGCGCTATTTTCCGTAGCCTACATTGCGTTGTATAACGGAAGATAGCGGTGCACCTGAGCGCTACGGTATCTGCACACGTACCTAAGTGATTTCTCAGGTGAACGCAATGTACGCAGCGGAAAATAGGGCTCGGAACCACGCTGATGACGCCGGGTAGGCAGAAACATGTCCGTTGGTTAGTGCTTTTTCTCTGCTCATATTGTTTTTGCTTGGAGTGATCCCACCAATGCCAAAAGCTATATTAGCATTAATTTTTGGTCAACCAAACATAGTCGACTACAAAAAGGGTTACACTAACACATAGAACGCATTGGGCTTACTGAACCAAACAAATTTGGTTCACTTTACTCATTTGTGATTGATCAAACAGTTTTTTTTAGTTTATTTTTCTCAGTGAACGCATTCATTGCCAACTATGGTTTTTTTACTTATATACATATTCATATTGACAATTTTAAGTATTTCGTAAGGTATTTGAAGATTGGAATTACTAAGAAAAAAAACGATAATAAACGGAAGGAATGTTTTCAACATACATGAAAATAACAGTAAATAGTTTAGCACAAACAACACAAGTTTCTTCTATTTTCTTACCCGTGTTATTTCGAAGTATTTCTTTTGTTTTCCGAAGGAACGATTTCGTTTCTTCCAAAGTTTGATATTTAATGTCTAGGCATCTTATTTTATTTTACAAGTTTGTTTTGCAACAAACGTATTTTCGTCCTACCTATTAGAAATGCAAATGTTTTTTTTATGAAAGGGTATTTAGACGACATCCGCTTTTATTGTTTATAAAACTAAACGTTTCTTTACCTTTTCGTTTCTAGGTATTTAATCGTTACTTCTACCTACACAATGCGGTTAGGTTTTAGTTCATTATGACCAACAATAAGCTAATATAACGCGTTATAAATCCTTACAATAAACACACATTTGCTACTTTGCTTTACAACTTTATCCTTACATTCATACTCTAAACATATCCACTCAAATTAAGAAGACAAGTTTTGTCATCTACTTATTTAATCAAAAACATATAAGAATTATATGATCACTAAGATCTATAACCGCACGAACATGCAAACAATAAATTTCAATATTACATTATTAATATTAGAAAAATTAAGGAAATATTATGTCATACGGTTCTAACACAGCAGATTTATTTGGTTGCGCTTTTTATGACCACCAGTGAAGACTCTCAAAACCATTTTATTTGGAAGTCTGTTAGTCAATGCAGAACCAATCGCAATCAACGAAGGGGTCAAGTACTTAAATACATTTTCTAACATCTTAGTGACTGCAGAAGTATTGTGTGCAAATTAGAAAGAACTAGCATAAATTTTCAATTATTATTAAAATTTATGAAGAGTAAGACAAGGTGCATAATGTTCCTGTGAATTCCTGTAGGTAAAAGGTTATATTGGTATAACGGGAAATGAAATTGATTATTATCTATAGAAAATCACAGGTACCGTCTAAAAGATTATTCAACCATTCTCTCCAAAGAAACCATGGTTCAAAAATCACATTGTGCCAAGAGATTTCGTCAAAACCATATGTCGCCTTCGTTGTAATTATGGATTATGTAGCAGCTACCTTTATAAAATAAATAAAAACGAAAATGATCTATGCTCATGCGGAAAAGTAGGAACGTTCGAACAATAACTATGAATTGTGAGAAATTCAAAAAAATCGACAACTATTTCTGAAAAATTTATCCAAAGAACTAGGCAACCCTTTTAGCTATTCATCTATATTGTACTCCAACAATATCACCGTCTACCAAGAGGTATACAATTTTCTTCGCAAATTGCAAGTTGTGTAAATGTGCTATACGAATGTGTTCCCTTTCTTCTAATCCTTTGTAAGGTTCCCTTATGCGCCGATGTGCAGTCGTGTGTGTTTTACTTTTAATCCTAATGAACCCCTGAACAATAAAAGTGTTTACCTGCCTTTCCTAAAGTATGAAAGTTAAAAAAATTGTTGCTGGTAATGGCTACAAGCTGTAACCAAAATAGAATGTTAGATATAAATATTCTAAACATAGGTTTATGTGTAACGAGATTATATTCAAAATGCGACTGTATTTAAAGTCTTATTAAAACTGTTTATCAACATTTCGCCGGTAATTCACCTGTATTAAGGTTAATTAAAACACTACCATAGTTAATACGAGCGCAAAACGGAAAGAGAAAGTTCGGTCAAGATAGAGCAACATCATAATTATCCGGGAGTTATCTGCAAATAACTGCATTTATTTTTTTTTTCTTGCTCTCATGTCGCGTTAGATCGTTGTGAACAGTTGGTCGTTCGACTTTTGTAGCGAACTCAACTGGACTTACAATCATTAAACCAGTGTTGATGTACTCGTATAAGAAGCTAGATGGTACCGTTATGACAATCGAATTTTAGTTGCAGCACTTATCTAATGGATCTTTTCCTCTTGAGAAATTATAAGCAAAGTTACGTAAGCATTTATTAAACACTTATCGTAAATACATCTAAAGAGAAGCATGAATTAAGAAACTGTTATCTTCATTAAAAAGAAAAGTATTGTATTTGGCTAGCGTAACAGACTTCAGGACAAAGCTAGAAAAATGTACCAAGTACATTCATTTTCCGCTTTCAAAATACTTTCTCTGAAAGCTATATTCCTTGTCATAAATAGTGCTGTCACTATCGAAATTCTATTGATCATAATGCACAGGATCATTCACTACGGTAGCCTGTTAGACGTATCTCTGAAAGTAATTTTTCTTTTCTGAAAATTTTGACAAATGCAAACTTGAATTTAAACAGTATTTGTTCTTCGATATTAGTTATGTTAATCAGTTTTTGCCATTGTTAGGGGGTACATAAGCAGCTATTTATAGTGGTAAATAAGTCCACGAAAAGCAACAGAATTGACAAGATAGGCTTTGGTTTATTTAAACTATAGTAGATCATAACCGGGATTAATAGGGTAGAGTCCCACAATAAAGATATTTTCAATTTCTTATAAATACATGGTGCAAACAACGATCAGTTGATGGAATATATTCCTGTTTGACAAAGTTGATGACTAACACAAAGTCCAGCAGAATAGAAACATTTTTTTAATTTTGAAAATTGATTATTTCTACGATATACCATTTTGCATTTGTTTGTCAACAATTCGGTTTGATCAGTAATATTTCTACTTGTATGTTACACGCAGATAAACGTTTACTTGTTTCAAATCTGTCCGCCTTAATTCAAGATAATTACTGTTTCAATTATCTGCAATATAATAACTGTTTTAAATCAAAAGATATATTTCTTTGCGTTTCTTTCTCCGCTTAAGAGAAGTGTACGCTTGTAATGAAATAATTGTATTTCTTTGTTTAAGACATTTGTTAACTTGATTCTAGAAAATCTTACAGAAAATTTGAAGTAAAGCGATTCTTAGTATAAGTAAATGGCCATTATAACACAAAACAATATTTTCTTAAGGACAGTAAATGGTTTTCTTAATTCCAGATAGCGTTTGGGTATTGTTCATAAATCAATAATTCCATTTCCTTAAAATAAAGTATTTTTTACTTAGAATTCTTGAAATGCATGTTATTTATATGCACATTATCAATTGCGCTTACCTTGTTTAAAACAGTACGACATATCTGTACATAATGCAGTAAATTATCCACATTGCTTGTGATTTTAAAAAGTAGAGGTTAGCTACAGAATAATGTTCAAACAAAAATGAACTTAATGTAGAAGTACACATGAAACAAGTGTCTAGAAACAATAATCAAGATAATGCTAATAAATAGTTCAAGGTATTGATGGAATCACCACCGGCAAAGACAATGTAGGAAGAGAAAAGCACTAACGCTTTTTGCTTCTGCCCACATTGTTGTTCATCTCTCAATTTATGTTACTACTTTTCAAAACCAGCACTGAAATATTTCCTGGTGCCACCTACTGCCAAGAGATATAGACAGAAACCGGAATACCGATGCCATACTTACCCATACAATGATATAACCTTTAACGTACAACATTTCATAAACATTTTCAAAAGATACCGGTTAATGTAATTTTTTCTTTTTATTATTATTTACCACGTGTACTAGTTTAACTACAGCTTTTTTAAATATATAATAAATAATAATAATAGTAAAAGGCTTAAATAAAGTTAAATATTAACTCATTAATTATATTATTAAACTACATGAAAATAATCCCTATTTAATCACATTATTAAAGCAATAATTTAATTCTACTCTAACATATAAACGAAAAAACTTTTACATTAGTTCATTCACTTGCTCCTAATTTTAATTATTAACTTTAGTTTTTTTTCCATTATTGTAATTTTTCATTTATTGGGTATCTTTGTAGCTGACCTGAAGATGTGTTTTTTGAACACGAAACCAGTCGCCTAATTTCTCAACAAAACTTTGTGAGATCTGGGCCATTTTTTATTCCTACCTTTAATATGAATATTCTCTTAACTTAAAGCTAAATGATTTACTTGGGAGAAACATTTGTCTGTCTTGGATTTCCTTGATTTTCTAACCCTAAGAAAATATTTATTTAATAAAAATAAAATGTTAAGAAAATCATTTTCTTATATTATATATTTTTATAGTCTTGAAATAAAAATATTTTCTTGAATGGAGACTGCTTTTTTCAAGGAAATCTATTTTCTTCATGCAAGAAACCATTTCTCTGCGCGTGAGTTACTTCTTTTTAGATACCACTCTTGTGTAAACACTTATGTAATAACTTAGTTGAATTTAATTAGCACCTACACATAATTTTGCGGAGAACGCTTCTTCACACGTAATATATGACATATTTTGCGTCAAGCCTATCATTTTAGGGCCTATTTTATTAATTCTGTTGCTGTTTATTGAAAAATAGATGGATTTTATGCATTTTTTCAAATAACTGGAAAATCAGTGACTTTAGGTAATATGTTTCATCTTTGTTTTCTGGATCAGAGCAGTGGCAGCTGGTGGCGATGTAAATGGGAGGTCAAGGACAACGCTTCAATTTCCTCGTAATTTTTTTTGTCAAGTACAATGTACACGGAAATACACGAGAGAGCCAAAACCTTGTCCTCCCATATACGTGACCACCAGCGTTACCACCGATACTAGAAGACCTCACACTTCTTCGATGACGTCACGCTGTTTAGAGGATGTATCGCCATGCACGATATTAACCTAAGCGGTAAAGGAATCGTCTTTTTGCATTCGTTTTTTTAGGTTTTGAAGGGCTTCCGGTTTCAAAAGGATGTCAACTGCGCCCTTCTTTGCACCCCATTCGATTTTATTTTGGAAAAACTAACTTTCAATGCAAAAACCAATTAATTAATTATTATTATTTGGAATTGTACATGTATTTGGACGAAACTAAGATTAAAATGATTAATTGCAATTTTATTCGAAATCTTGTTCAATTTCACGAGAACATTCACAGACATGCTGTTTTAACCAGGGTCTTTAATTTCCTATTGTGTGTGTTATCTACTCTATCATTACTTTTCCCACAATAATTTTTAAATAACGTATTTGTAGAACAAGTTATTACCTATAATTGTTGCAATACGTTCACTGCTGAGAATATGACATTTACATATATCAGTATCCAAAATGGCTACGTTCGGTGATATAATTTAAAATATATTGTATTAAACAGAACGTTTATTACACACATTTAAAAACATCTCTTCGTGTTATATAAAACTATTTGAACAATAACATATTCACATTTTTTGTCAAATATAACGGACAGTTAGGGAATTGAGCTGGAATAGCATCTTTTCAGGATATTTTAAACTTACAGTTATAGTTTCCCCGGTTCTTGAACCTGTAGCTGTTGAAAAATAAATAATATCTTCTTTTATTTACAACGTGTAACTCACAAACAAAATACAAAACAACCGACGCCATCTTAGGTTTTTATAGTTTCAGAAAAGGTTTTTCGCTTATACAACACAAAAAACACTGTAGGTATCACCAACAAAGTACGGAAATATAACTACACAGTATGTTTTTTAAATAAAACCAATGTAATTTGGACAAACCAATTCAAAACGCAGAGATGGTCTCAGTGTGTAAACGCGTTTATATGGCCTATGTCAAAATACGTCACAGCCTTCTGACGTCAAAACACTTAGACCTTGTGTATATCGTTGGTAACGCCACCAGCCGCCACTGGATTAAAGTAAGTAGAAATGATTAAGAATAGGGGTTGCTATTTTAAAAATTGACTTTTTTCTAGTTGAATATGTCTACGTTGGGACTAGATTTGCGGAACAATATAACTATATAAAATTTTTGGCATTTATGTGTAACTACAAACAGCTCACAGTTATTCATAAGAATTTCACAACTAATGGCAAAGAACTGTGATATTGAGGTTAAGTTTGCACCTACCAACATTTTCAGAAAAAAAAATAATTTCTCAAGGTTTTAAACCCATTGAAACCCATGATATTCTACATATATCATCTATATAGAAGAATCCATAATACATAGGCTGTTCTACTTGAAATAATATATAATGTCGATATCTGCTTCCGATTTAATCAAGGCTGCTATGAAATTGAAAATATTTCTGAAAAATAGCTCTTTGACAATCTCGTCAACTAAAATTTCAAAAAGATATTTTAATTACTTTCAGATGTACATCTAGTAGACTATCGTTGTGAATGACCCTGTATACGGCAGTAACATAATTACTTGTACTTAAACTATTTAATTTTGTACGAAATATAATGTGAACGATTTCAGTTGAATATTGGAATTTACTTTTCAAAATCGTAAAATGTTAAAAAAACCTCCTGTTGAAATTAGTTGAAAACATCTAACAATCTTTTTATGACATTTTTTAATTTTAAAACCTAATTTTTGGTTACATGATGATGATCAGTTCCCTACAGGGATTTTTTGCGATCTGAGTCGTGCTTTTGACAGTGTGGACCATAATTACAAAGTATAATTGATATGGTATACGTTTCTAGATGACTTAAAACTTTCCTGAAAGGAAGAAGCCAATTTGTTAATAAATAATATCCATCAGTCAGCATGCAGTAAAAATGTTATCAAATCCGCTAACCTACCTATCAGCAGGGCGTCCCTCAAGGAAACATTTTGGGTCCAATTTTGTTTTTAATATTTGCTAAGGATATTACTTACATTTTTACAGAGTATGACTTGACCATGTATGCCAACGATACAAATGATATTCTGTTTGCAATAAAATATCAGAAACCCAAAATAGAGCTAATTCATTGTTAAACCCTATATACGTTTAGTTTCCCCAAAATAAGTTATGCTTAATGTTGATAAAACCAAATATCTTGTATGTAATTCCCAGAACAAGACTCATTTCATTGTCAAGATTGTTTTGAATTATACGGAAATACATCGAGTCTGTGAACTTAACTTTTTAGGATTATGTATTGACGATAAATTCACATGGCAAGCACACTGCTGCAAACTTATTGATAAAGACTTTGTGTTATAAAATACGAACTTTTGAAGTATATAATCGATTTCAATAGTTTACTATCTTCCTATTATCTTCATAGTAGACTATTTTATGGTATCACAGTATGGGGTTAAGGAAGTTTTTCTAGCAGAGAACATAGTTATTAGATGCATGGTAAGCATTGATAAAAGGCAGTTATGTAGACTTTATTTCCAAAACCGGAATATTCTTTTTTTTGTAATCCATATTATATGAACTTCTTTTCTACGTTTATAAAAATAAATTTAATTCTTTGTGTAACAACGATATCCATCAGATCTAAATTTAATTTCTACATACATACCTCCTTATTTTTTAATTTTAACAAAAAAGTGTCTCCGAAATTCTGGGATTATGTCTCTTTAATGCTTTGCCTCGCGGCCTGAAATCAATTTCAAGTAAAATGTTTTAAGCGGATGTAACATGAAGCGAAGTTATCTTTGCGGAATCGTCATTCATCATATCAATGTACCGAGACCTTGGAATGTTTGTTACGATAAACTGCACTTTATTTGAATTGTTATTCAGTCTATTTGTAATTACTATACAGTAAACTTGCCTCCAAGCATTTTAATTAAGAAATAAACTCTTTTTTAAACAACTAGATAAGTGTCTTTTTTCGCATCATTAATTTGGCGCAGTCAGTAGGATGACGACACGGTTCTTTCCGAGAGACGTCAAGAACCTTTCTAACGGCGGAGGTGTAACATGAAGCGAAGTTATCTTTGCGGAATCATCATTCATCATATCAATGTACTGAGACCTTGGAATGTTTGTTACGATAAACTGCACTTTATTTGAATTGTTATTCAGTCTATTTGTAATTACTATACAGTAAACTTGCCTCTAAGCATTTTAACTAAGAAATACACTCTTTTTTAAACAACTAGATAAGTGTCTTTTTTTGCATCATTAATTTCGGAATATTAAAGCTTTTCTTGTGCATCACCGCATATATTCACTAAATGAATTTTTTCGAATTGAATTGCGTATTAAGAAATGCCTAAAAAATATAGATCATAGACTATAAATTAAATATAGCCGTACGTTTGTTAATATGTGACATTGTGTACTTTGTAATTCAATTTCTGACAATTGTCTGTATTTATCTGAATTTATGACAAATACGCACAAAACGAAAAAAACAATAGGCACAAAACGAAAAAAACAATAGAAATATAAGTCATTTTTAAAAACCAGTTCACAGTTCTTAATTATGTACTATACTAATGCTAGCACGTCACGGGTTCATTGTAGAAGAAGACAATGATTCGTTTTGATACATTATTCTATTTTTACTATTGGCGAAGAAACATTATTATACTACATTACATATACTATATAGAATTAGATTAACTAGACTTAAAATACTTTTGTAGAAGTGTTTGCATGTAGCAACCTTAAAATTGTCCATTAACTTAAAATATGCTACTATTTTGTTTCGTTTAATTTTGGCCAATAACAAAACATTTCGCTTATATGTTGCTTTCTGTTACGAAATTACAATTAACCGGTGTTAGCTTTCTCAATTAGCGCTCAATTCCTCTGTTCAACTGCGGTTACACTTATTTAACCTTCAAACTTCCAAGATCTTATGACGATACGAATTCACAGAGGAAATACAGCCTATGGGTTCAATTAGCTACTAAATGTCAATGAAAAATGGTTTGCGAAACGAGTATTAAATCTTCCGTAATGTAAATTACACGATGTTTCAATTTCTAGTTCATTTTCCGCGGCAAGGGACAATTGTGGGAAAAAGTTTTTTCAGTTTTATAGAAACGAAGAATAAGCGGTGCTAAATACTTTCTTTCGGAATAACAATAGTCACGAAATGCAGACATTTCGTAAACAACGGAACATTGTACGTTTTATGACTAGAAATAAAAATAACAAAGGAACGCTAATAATATTTTGACATGCATCAACAGACAAAGAACTATTTACAAGGATACATTGCACCCATTGCAAAAAAAGACACACTATTGGTGACGTTTGTGTTTTGAAGTTTAAAAAATTGTCAGACGCTTAGAACACTGCAGAAACTTTTTTCTGTATAGACACATGCGCATAAAATTTGCATAAATACATTTATTTAAACAAATACTAGGAATATAAGATCACACACGATGGTTTTTGTCTGCATACCAATTTTTTCACGCAGGGAATATATTGTAATATACAGAGTTATTTAAAAATAAATTCTTATGAACAATGCACAATGTTGTATTGGTTAACTATAGCTTTTTACTGTATTTATTTCTTGCATTTCTATCTATTACATACCGGGCATTTCAGTATTTCCTATTCACTAAATCGCAATATAAACGACCTATAGCACCTCAATTATCAACAATTTCTCTATGATTGGCTTTTCAATGTTAAACTAATTTAACTGGTCATATGCTGATCAAGGTTTTCGGGCACCTAATTATTATATACACACACATGTGAAAAAAGATAATTGCAAAATAATCTTATTTTATGTACAGAGAAGGTAAAAAATTAAAAAAAAAATACATTAATTGCAGTCCTATGCAACTTTCAAGTATCCAAATTATTTTATACCAAATTTTACTTTATTAGGGTATATTGTCCTCTTATATACATACATACGTTAGCTCGGTTTTCAAAGTGCGTTCCAGAGAACCCTAAAAAGTTCTGTGATCGATGATCTACTGCTCTTGCCGGAGCTAAACCGAAGTCTTTAAGCTCCTTTGTCATCTTGTAGGCAGCGTCTCCTCACTGCTGGGGTTGTTAAAAGATGATAGTAGAATAACTATGAGAGTTCGGGGCCAAAATTCCATAATGTCATAAGATTTAACATAGTGGTCCAAATTTACTTTTTGTCCCCACCACTCTTACTTCTGGCTATGATGTCATAGGCCCCTTTTGAAACGCGTGCGAAGGATGTACTTGGCTTGGTGGGAAATTTGAAAGTCCAATAAATGGTCCAACATCAGTTGGAATCGTTTAGTAAGCAACGGACAAGCGTTTAGTCGGTCAGCGGTTTCATGACAACAGGTAGCCGTTCAAAACCCGTTCAGAACCTGTTCAATACCCGTTCAAGACCTGTTCAAAAGCCGTTCAAGACCTGTTCAAAAGCCGTTCAAGACCTGTTCAAAAGCCGTTCAAGACCCGTTGAAAAGCCGTTCCTTAATGAACGGCTTCTGAACGGCTTTTGAACGGATCTTGAGCGACTAGCCGTCCATAAGGAATGGCTGGCCGTTCATTAAGGAACGGCTTTTCGTCGGGTCTTGAACGGCTTTTGAACAGGTCTTGAACGGGTATTGCACACATTTATTGGACTTTCAAATTTCCCACCAAGCCAAGTACATCCTTCGCACGCGTTTCAAAAGGGGCGGGGCCTATGACATCATAGCCAGAAATAGGAGTGGTGGACCCCTATGTTAAATTTTATGGAATTTTGGCCCCGAACTCTCATAGCTATTCTACTGATGATCAGCAATATAAGGGGTTCAGTTGAGTATATCGTTCATCTCGGGATCTGTATCTTATGACACCAGGTCTCCAGTCTTTAGGATTGGGTTCCGTGAAAAGAATCAAACTTAAAATGGAATTGTAAATTTTCGGATGTTCATTTGACGTCCAACCGATAAACACATTCAAAAAAGAGAAACAGGGATTTTTTCAAAAAAATATTAGCACCTACATAGGTTCTCTCAAGTCTTTCAGAAACATGTCACCAACAACCGCGCCAGTTTTTCTATAAAAATACTAATATTATTGGATGGGTATAATAGTTTTCAATGCATGTTTTTTATTATTTCTTGGTATACCTGAAGAGAAAGAGCATTAAAAAAAATGGAATTGTCAAGAGAAGCTATGCAGCACTTATTCAATATGTCAGGTTTCCGGATTTCCTACATAGAAATATTTGAAACCCAATATCAATTTCTCTGGAGAATGTAAGTAAGTAGGAATGAAAGTACATAAAATTGACTATCAAAACACATGTAGGAGATTTGAGATTCTGAAATTCATCTAAATTGAATTAAATTTCAGCCCAGAGGGAGATACTATCAATAAAGTCATTACTTGTTTTATAAGTGTTTCGTTATATTCTATAATTTTCTCTGTCTGAGTGTTTATTACAATTCGTTGGCTCGTTGGCTTCGTTGCTTTTAAGTACATATACTTTAAATTCAACCTTACACGAAAATGTTGTGGATGAATGATAAAAAATTTCGTAGTTCCAAAGAGAATAAACCTTCTTTCAATATATAAAGAAACAAGAAGTAAATTACCAACATGTTTTGTTGAGCACATTTTTCGTATGAAGGAACTCTAGCACATTAGAAGTACCGTGCGCTACTTTTCTATTACTCTATACAATGATTCCTTTTATCAAAATAAATGCTTTTTAATGGACTTACGTTCAATATATTTTGTTTCAACATAAATGTACTTTATTATTTTTTTGTTTCGACTTTACGTATATTCAAACTTTTAACTTTTACAGTAATTAATGAAAGCTTGGGTTCCGCGAAAAACAAGTCCTTCAAAGGATTCTATAACCAAAAAAGGTTGAGAACCACTATCTTAGCCAATAGTCTATTCGCGTTAATATTCTCGTACAAAACAGTTTAAATCATCAATTTCTATATTTCCTCTGAAATTCGAAACAAATTATTTCGTAGGATGTTTCTATTACTTACGAGACTAAATACCGGCAGATGCTCTGGTCGCTATTTACCGTGCGTTGGTTGATTCTGTGTTACTGTACGGCATAATAGCGTGTGGGCAAGCTTCTGTAAGCCATGCAAATAAATTGGATTCAACGCAAAACAGAATAAGAAACTAAATTGTAAATGGAGTTCGAATAGAAGTTATAAAGAATACTGCATATTAAAGGTTAATGACTTAGTTACATTACGCGTTATTAGAAACAACTATTTTAAAAGAATTTACATTTTGTAAACCACCCTCATAACTCTAGAGCTGTATATAATGTTAAATTGGAGGTCTCAAGAGTGAATAGCAAATATAGGGAGAGACAAATTTATGTTCAATTACGCACTTGGATAAATTGCCGGTGGACATGTTAAATTACCACATCAGCATATAGAATCATAAAGAATTAAAAAATATATCACTACTTGGTGATTGGTGCAAGAATACAATTGATGCTTTGCAGAGTTACGTCAAATTTAAAATCTATTTTTGAATGAAAAATTATTAAAAGGGAAAAATTAACATCGATGACTCGGTGTGAATTCATATTATTGTTAAATTCCAAAGAAAATAAGGCTGAATTCAGTCCCCTTTTTATTTTTCTTCGGAATTTAATAATATTAAAAGGGAATTTGTGTGATTTGTTTACAAATTTTTAGACCTGTAGATACTTACTTTACTTTGTACATTAAGAGAAATGAACGAACTATTTGCCGCTGACAAGCTTTTGCTTAGCGGCAGTAGATTAACCTTCATAAACACGGGCGGGGTACAATTGTACACCAGACATCAATTTTTTAGAATATCCTCAAAAGTACTTCTTCTTATTCAATTTCCCTCCTAATATACAAAAATACAATTTTTAGTATCAAAAAAATGGATTTTTAAAGGGAAATTTTTAGTATTAAAAAGATACATTTTTTTATTTTTTTGTATTATCATCTGCAAGTTTGTGAATACAAACTATTTATTGATTACTACTTATTGTAGCGAGTTATCGTGAGTTTTATTCCTTGGCGTAAATTTGCACCCCACCTGACATTTAATGTACGTACATATTTTTCTGACAGCGACGGCAGGTGCGCCACTAGTTTTTGACCCTAGGTTTATGGAGGTTAAATAGTGTATGCATTAACGGTTATTTTGTGCGCCGTCTAGTTTTAAATTTTCTCTTTGTTTGGTCCTAATGAAGAAAAATCTTCTTTTGGGGAAGTAGGTCGTGGTAGCAGTCTCGGTGCGGTCTGGAGGTGGGCATTTTGAGATGTTTGAAGACCCGGCCCGTCACGTTTGCGAGCCCGACCCGCCAGCTCTGCCGGTTGTCGGCCCGCCAAGTCTGTTTGGCTCGACAGCTTATAACCTCGTTGGACTGCCTACCACAAATCGAAAATTTGAAGTTGATATACAATATTTTGCTTTTCAACATGATCTATAATTGTTTCCCGATTCTAAGGCTCTAACAAACATAAACTCGGTTAATTCATGATAAGGTATTTTGGCGCCCCAATACTTTCAAGTCAAGCTTTGTTGTAATTGTAAGTCCAGAGTTTCAAGTAGTTTTACGAACCGCTAAAAATTAAGCTTTATTCGAAATAAATCAGAAAACTTAATATCCATTGAAAAAAATGGGACAAACAGTGAATTAAGGTATATAAAATATCGTACTCTGCTAGAAAAATACCTACAGAACCGTGTAAATTAAAAGATACATAGCAAGAAGTAAAGTAATGAAAGGTTAAATACCGAAAGGTTTTATGTAGTCCGGTGTATCTCACAAGGGAACTACCTGAAGTGTTAATCGTCGATTTTAATGAAATGTTGTCAGTTTGTGGACTCCATCGAATGTTGGTCAACAGTACCTTCCGTTGCGGCAGAGCTGCACATTTAAGGGGCGAAATTTGCCCCTGCAGGGGTGAAATTCGCCCCAATTTCGTTTTTTCAAAATATTTTTTGAACGCTTAAAGATAGAAAACAAGTATCAATAGCGGACTTATACCGTTCTTTCGATTGGTGCGGGTATACATATACACGGTTTTACAATAAAGACGGAGCAACGTACGTTATGCTTACTTGTTCGAATTTCAGAAAACGGTAATAATAGCTGTATTTGCTATTAAATAGTGTATATAAAGGTGATACTGATAATTATAGAGAATGTCCACAAAATGATGACATTTCAAATACTTCCTTATTTTAACGAGATATCCTGTATATTGTTACGTGGTTATATTACACGTTAGAAATTGTGTAATTCCATATCAGACACCAAATACCTACTTGTCACAGATTTCTAGAAACAAGCTATTGAAGGCGCAAGCATAAAAACTTGTACTAGTACTACTACTACTTGTAAGAGGTAAAAAATGTCCAGATATAATTTTGTTATTATTAGCACCACAGAAAACGCAAGCACAGTAAAATAATTAACAGCTTAACAACTTCTTATGCATCTGTGACATACACTTCGTTCTTTTTATATTTTGAACATGCGGGGAAAAATCCCAATTAAAGAGTTGAAATTAACAGTAATAGAAAAAAAATGTGCACTAAAAATAAATTCATTAAATAAATTAAATTCAAATATTTACATATATTCTATTGTTTATAGTCACTTTTGTAAATAAGAGCGTGCACAAAGGGAATACGTATCACTTGCTTTATTTTTATAAATAATGCGCGCTGTTTTTTATAAAGATTCATATCAATGTCGTAATCATATCTTTTATATATTTATTTAGAATTCGTCATGACATACATGTTTAGAATATATTATGGCTTTTTTATTTTTTTTATGTCAATACACTTTACCCTTTAGTTATTATTATAACCGCTCGACGTTCGTTAAATGCTTTTCTGATCAAGTTTTGCTTGCCAATATTGATATTAATTTACATCATCAAATCTTTGGTCTATAACCAACTAATCTCCGTAAGATATTGAAGCTTATCTTTATATTCCTGGTACAAAAGCGATTATATAGAATCCAGACCAGGGTAATTTCTTCATCCACTAACATATGCGTTTTCATTCCATGATCAAAGAATTCTATCCACATGCTCAATGTGTGGGAAACCCGCTTCCATAAGATATGCGCATGGTAATTAATATTTCTGTTACCGGCATTTTTGGAAGACCTTTCATGGTGAAGAGTAATAAATGAAGAATGTACTTCTACATATATTTTACGTACTGTCTTTTGCTTTAAATAAAAAAAAAATAAATTAAATGTTCAATGTACAGCTATTCTTTAATTTATTTATATTATTATCATCGACAACATTTTTAAGTCAGCCTACACAACTGCAAAATCATGTGAAGTCAATCAATACCTACAAATTAACAACAAATATTATTACCAATAATTGGATTTTTTTGTATATCCACTAGTAATACTAATAGTGAGAGTGCTAAATTTTTGAAGTTGTTATTGCCTCATTAGTACTATTGTGTCTAAAGTGCCAGGAAACTGGAAGTATGTACTTCTAACAGCCAGTGCTATTTTAGGGCGTGATGTATTCACAAGCAAACCCTGTACAATTATCATTATCACTGTTACATACTCTGTCCGATATTAAATACAGCAATTATAATCGTTTTCTAAAATTCGAACAAGTAATATATAACGTACGGTGTACCGTCTTTATTGTAACGCCCTGTATATGTATACCAACCAAAAGAGATCATTAAATGGTATAAGTCCGCTATTGATACTTTTTTGTTTCTTTAACCGGTCAAAACTTATTTTGGAAAACCGAAATTTGGGTCGAATTTCAAGGGCAAATGTCACCCCATAAATATGCAGTTCTGCAGCAACGGTAGGTAGCGTTCAGCGATACTCGATGGGGTCTACAAACTAACAAAGTTTCATTAAAATCGGTCATTAACACTTCGAGTAGTTCCCTTGTCAGTATTGAACATTCACAGACATATATTTCGAGAACAATTGATGATAGTCGTAGTATGTACATATAAGTACTTTAAAGTTTTAGAGACTAAAAGATTTAGACTAAATATATAGAAAATACACTAAACAGAAGGAAAGCCAAAAATATATATAAATAGAATGTAAAAGAGAAAACACTGAATGTAGCTTTAGATTTACATTTTTGCACTACCAGAATTGACGTAACGGTTATGTCACGGTATTTCATTGCCAGAGGCTGAAGGTGTGAGTTGAGTCATTGATATTACCGCATTTAATGCATCATTAACATTACAATATGGTTTTCAGCTCATACTACAACTGAAAAATGTTTTGTTATAATCTTTTATTCTATCAAAAGAAACAACAAAAGCTACAACTGCACACACGCTTTATTTATATACATAACAGGCATTTACAACTCAATCTTTAAAGGGTATAACAGCGTTATGTTAATTTGGGACTTATCCAAAATTAAAATAGGTGGTCATAAATGTTTCAAAATTAGCAAGTGGACAAGGGAAGCTTATTTTCTGAAAACTTTTAACATTAAAAAGCACCATAATTTTGATTGTTGGGTCTTTCAATGAATAAAATTAAATTTGACTCAGCTCAATTCTGATATGTCAAGAATCTTCAACAGACCAAAGTAGACATTCTTGGGAAACAATAAAGTAGTCGGGCCAATTTCGTTTATTATAATTTGATCGGAAAAACATACCTCAATAAAATAATATGAGCTATTTGATCTGCAAAGAATTATTAAAACGAATTGAGTCTATATAATATTAGAGAAGTTTGCGAATATTTAAATTTTCAGTTAAGTAGCCAGTTTGTTGTTTGGATAGGCACTATTCGGTAGTCACCAAACAGTCCTGATTCAACACCTATTGATGACTACTTCTAAAGCAACTCAATTTTAACAGCAATAACAACAAAAGATCATCTTAATTGAAAAGATTAACGTCTTAATTGAACATAGCAATAACGCTGTATGATACTGTATAGACAATTTAAGAAATATATATGGCCTAAATAATATACAAACACTTCAGTAACCAGCAATTAGTAACAATAAGTTTCACCGATATTAATCACTTTCATCGGATGCATCAATATTTTATAGTATAATCTCAACATACAAACAAAGATTTTATACGAGGGGAACCCTAAAAATTTCCGTTTCAATATGATTTTCTTAAAATTTGACATTGAGTATGATAAACACCATTGACAGGAAAACAATCGGCTGAGTAGTTTCATTATAATAGCGTTTTAAAGAAGTCAATTTAGTGAAAAGGTGTGAACATTTTCGAGCGATGATTTTTTACGATTTTAAATGTGGCTTAACTCAACAACAATACATCGATCGACTTCATTCTGCTTTTGGTGATGAAGCACCATCCAAAACCACAGCTTATGACTGGTTTGCAGAATTTAAGCGTGGACGTACTAGTCTCAGTGATGAATTTCATGAAGGTCGTCCATCAACTGCTGTTGTTCCGGCAAACATCGATGCTGTGCGAGAAATGATTGAAGCGGATCGACATGTGACATATCGAGAGATAGAGGCATCATTGGGCGTTGGTAAAGGTCAAATACAAACGATTTGAGCATTTAGTAGTGAAGAAACTTTACAGTCGTTGGATTCCACTCAATTTGACCGAAGCCCAAAAAATGGTTCGTATGAGTTGGTGCAAAACAAATGCTTAAAAAAATCAATCGCGGTGCTTCTGCAAACGTATACAGCATCGTAACAGGTGGATATACTCGTACGAACCAGAAACGAGACAACGATCGACGGTTAGGGTGTTCCAAAGTGAACCAAAACCAACAAAAGTTGTTCGTTCACGAAGCACTTCAAAAAAATGATTGCTTTTTTCCTCCGTAAAACTAGGCCAGTTGCTACCGTTGCTCTTGAGCATCGAAAAACAGTAAACGCTGATTGGTATACAACAATTTGTTCGCCTGAAGTCTTCGCTGAAATCAGAAAAAAACAACAGACATCGGCGCACCATCCTTCACCAAGACAACACCAGCTCTCACACAGCACATCGAACAGTCGATTATCTACTACTACTACGACTTATCACGTAATGACTTCTTCGTGTTTCCTTTTGCCAAAAACAAAGTGCGTGGTGAGCGTTTTAACGGTAGCGATAGGTTGAAGCTTTTGGGATTCGCGATTTGCCTCACGTCAAAGCTCTATCCCGTTCGTCGCACAGTCTTCGAAATAAATTAATTGCTTGTTTGCCCTGTTTTTCCTCTATCCCGCTCGAATTTTCATCCACACTGTTTCCACACTACAATACTGAATTATATATAGAAATACACAAAAACTAATAAGTAGCTTTCAGTATTCCAGTTTCAATCTCTGAATTCTTGTTAGCGTTAAATTTAAATTTTATTTTAAAATAGAAAACCTGTGATTAAAATTATTAGTTTGCTCAAACAAAATAATTTATTGTTTGGACAACCTCGACAACCTTCAAAATTAGGCAAATATTTTTACCTGAATAACTAACAGTTAATTTTAAAAACAATATTTATATATGTACTAATAATCGAAAAGCAAGAAATATATTGTGAAGGTATGTAGATAATGGTGTAAAAATAAACTCGGAAAATTACTTTCTAAACTTCTTTCTATTTCTGTAACTACAGGATTTTTCCCAAAGATTTTCATAAATTTATAGGAACAGTGTTTGCAGAATCTGTTATATTTCTCATTATATGTGTTATATAGCTTGCAAACATCAATCTGAAATATAATTGCAAATTAATTCGATGTTAATTTAAATTAAATGTCGGTATCTTAATGATTCTTTCTCAAATAATTGTATAATATGCTAACTAACTAGTTTTACATACCCGTTTTGCGTGCCATTCAATATAAATTTAGATTATTATAGAATATTAGATAAATCAATTATTAAAAATTATGGCAGTGCAATTTACAATAATGATATGTCATTGTAACTTAATCACCAAATAATAGCAGTAATTGCGCTAAAGTGAATGAAGCGACCACCATAAACAGATATATTTTTTACAACAAGCATTTTCGTGTTGTTTCATCAGCACCTAGCAAAGTTGACAGTACGTGGGGGTGACCATAACATAATCCGTTCTAATTGTGAGACTATATTCGAATTATTTGTTAACCGATCGTAGATTACAATACATTTTTTTAGGAAATCGAGCAATTTGTCATGAAGATCCAAAAACTGAAATAAGTCTATAATTCGTAGTTTGTTTATCACAAAGGTACATATAATTATGTGCAATGTACTGGTTTAATGTCGAGCGTCTACAAGACTTTTTGAAAACGGTGAATAGTACTTTCGCGGGAGATATCCACAATTCTATTGATTCCAACCTAAGTTTGGGTGACATTTTAAAACCTTTGCTTTGACATTTTTCCATCCTCCCTAAAAGGTCTTTAACAACAGATCTCGGTGTTATTATGTATTCGTTGTCCAAACATAAAAATTCTTCGCGAAAGTTAGTTGTCCGATGTTTTCGCAGTTCGGACTGTTCGTTAAACGGTCATCCACTGTATATCTGCTCTATTACACACTTTTAAGTAGAACATTTTTGAAACGCTTAACTAATCAACATTGAACTAACCCATCATAATTTAATAAGTGTCAATGTGACAGGTCTGGTCTGTACTCCGCGCGGAAAAAAGCACCACTTCCACTATACACCATTGCAAAGTTTGGAAGTAGGGTATCACGTCCAATGGATACAATTTTCGCAATTCCTATTACATGAGGAACTGAGAATAGATTTTTTTGCGCAGCATCCAGTGGACTGATGAAAGAGGCGGACAAAGGAGAGAATCCTCGGGTCAAGCATCAGACATCGTTTCAACACAAATTTAGTGTGAACATGTGGGCCGGCCAATATTACTTACCCGACTACCTTAATTTAGAAACTTATCCTCAATTTTTACAAAACGATCTGCCAGAATTGGTTACAGGACTTGCCACCATTTGAAAATAAAAGGTGTCCTATATTTTTTACAAATGATGGTTGTCCGATCCACCATCGTTTAACTCTGAGAGAATGTTTAAACAATCCTTTTCAGAATTTCAAAAAAAACGGAAGAGATAGTTCCATTCCGCCACACTCACCAGACTTGACCCCTCTCGATTTCTTTGTTTGGGGGCGTGTTAAGAGCCTTGTCTACAATAAGGAAATTCTTCAAAATCGAAGCCATCTGATTAGAAAAATCAATAGTGCATTCGATAGGATGAGGGAAGAAATAGGACTGAAAATTACCACGGTAGAGACAAGGAAAAGATTAAGATCTTGTATAAGGCATTGAAGGAGGACACTTCGAGCAGGATATTTAAATAAATTAACGGTTAATTATTATTGTTTTATTAGGTTTACACCTAACACTAATAAATGCGCTTTAGGTTTTTTAGCGTTCTTTATTAACACAAAAATCTGATTACCCTTGTAATATTAATGACCATCTAACGCATGCCCTACTATTCGAAAGGGCATAGAGTAAGGAAGTTTTTAAATTGATTTTAACATACGAATTGTTTCATTTAAAAAGAAAAAAATCACCGCAAATTTGAGAATCATAAATTTTCTATCTCGTTAAGTGATATATGTAGACCTATATTTTTTTCTAAATAATTTCGGGCTTTAATTAATGGCTTCTTTTCAAAGGAAGATGGATTAAACTTCCATAAAAAATAATTTTTAGCGTAATCTCACAAAAATAAGAACAGTTATTAATGTTTAATAATGAATTTTTGCCGGAAAATCAAAATTTACTAAAAGTTCAAATATCTTAACATCCATTAGACTTTGGACTAAGGTAAATGTGGTTAATATGATTCCTAATGACCTCACCTATCGTCTATTCAAAACTTTACATCACTCTACCAAACACCCTGTATTTTCGGAGCTACATCAACCGTATCTACATAAGTATGAGAACTAGGTCTGTTTATAAGAAATATTAACGTGCATACGTATTAAGTTAAATTATAAATAACATTAGCAAATACAATGGCTTATATCTACAAAACTATGAAAGATTAAAAAGAAAATACAAAATGTTAGCAACGTAACTGCGAATTAAGATAAATCGTTAATTTCCTGACTCACTTTCCATCATGTTACAAAATGTTCCTAATAGAAGAATATATTTGATCTTGAAAACAGTTTTCGTCTAACACATTTTCGTACCTAATGATAGATTTACTAATACATATTTATTTTGTAAGCTTCCTAACTTATTTCAATAAAAATACGTACAGCGCCTCATTAATGGAATGCGTATATTCAATTATTTCCTAGAGAATGGAAAACTTACATCTCATCCATCTACAAAAAAACCAAACGCAATGATCCTTCAAACTTTAAAGAACTTAGTGTCAACTGTAGCCTCAGCAGCTTATTTTGTAGAATCATAAAGAATAAATTGATAATGGAAACACGAGGAAAAATAAGCGAAGATCAAAGTGAGTTTCCGGCGAGACATTCATGCGTGGACAATCTATTCGTTATTCAACAACTAACAGAGAAAAGGACTAGCCAGAATTAAAGGACTCACATAGCTTTCATGGACTTGAGAAAGCATATGACTCTGTTCCCAGAATTAAGTTATGGCATGCTCTATTCGAAATAAACATAAACCCATCAATTATAAATATTATTAAGATGTTGTATGATGGTAGTGAGGGGTACATAAAGGTACAGCCTGTTGCCACTGTTGTTTAATACTTACCTGGAAGTTGCATTGAAGGAATGAAAGAGAAGCTGTGGACGTATGGATATTACTATCGGAAACGAATGCCTGTTTAATATTCATTTTGCCGACGATCGGGCAATACTCACACAAGACTCATATGACATGGAATTTATGTTAACCCGCCTATATGCAGCATATCATAAATGAGGATTAACCGTCAACATCGATAAAACAGAATACCTCGTCATAAATTCAGAGGCTAACTTTGAAATTCTAATTAAAGACATCACAAGAATAAAACAGGCGGATGAATTTAAATACCTGGGGGCCGGAATAACTAGAGAAGGATTCAGTAAGGCAGAAATTCGAAGGCGGGTAGAACAAAGTAGAAAGGTAATAGGCTGCTTGAACTCCGTATGGTGGGACAAGAATATTTCAAGAACAACAAAGATGCGAATAGGAAAATCTTTTGTAGAGTTAGTTTTAATGTAAGGGAGTGAAATCTGGACATTAACAACCGAATTCAGAAGACGAATTAACGCAGTAGAAATGGATTATCTGCGAAGAAGCGCTGGAATCCCGAGATAGAGTACTCAACGACGAAATAAGAAGAAGAATGCAGGCCTGAGACACCGCGGTGGATAGATTGGAGAGAAGAAGTCTAAAATTGTTCGGTTACGTATTTCGGATGGACGATCAGCGATGGCCGAAGAAACTCTTTAAGTGGAAACCTCCGGGTAAAAAGAAAAGGGGAAGACCTAGACTATTCTGGAACGAAAGCATAAGGAAGGCCATAGAACATCGACTATTAGAGGAAGAAGACGCGCAGGATAGGACTGGATAGCGGTTAGGTGTGGAAATGCGGCATCGCCCGGTGTGAGTCCCCGTATATATACTAGGGTTGGTAAAGATTCATTTATAAGCGCTAGACAATCCCACACAGGCGCAAGTCAGTCGCCTAGCATACGCGCTCGACGCAAATTTATGGAAATACGTAATATATCTTATTTGATTTTTATCCTATTGATGAACTTTAATCGTTGATTATCTTCAAATAAATACTTAATTTAAAAGGAAAAATGATGAATTCCAAAACTAAATAGAACCTCTCATTATAAAATAACTAGATTACATTTTTGCGTTTCCAAATATCCAGTATATTAAATGTTTAAATGATAATAAGTGCATAACAAATACATAAACTTTTAAATGCAAATTCCAAAACGAAAACATGTTTTCTAAATCTAATTAATGGAATTTTATTTCAAAATGAATCGTATTTGTATGTGTAAAAATTCGGTTGAACCTATTATTGTAATAGATGTTCAAATAAGCAGTCATTTGCAGTGTTGCCTCTAATGTGGTACCATTTCATGACTTCTTAGTTTACAAGAACATAATTAAAAAGAAAACTATTGCACAGTATAATTTCGAGACACAAACAAAGCAAATCAAAAATAACCAAGGAGAAGAAATGAAAACTAGACTAGAGTCTAGCGTGATGGTCCTTTGGCAGCGGTTGGATTGTTATCGATTCTGATTCATTTCCATCGCGCGACTCGGGGCCGCGAGCAAACGTTGCGACAGTGTCCATATATTTTAGCGGATCATTTTACTACGAAACTTACTAACGCGGTATATGTACAAGTATATTCAATTATTATACTTTTCCCACAACAGTAAATACAGAATTTGTCATCAAACAAATAAAATTCTTGACAGCTTACACCATCTAATTATTTATTTTATTTCCTTCCTCTGATATTATCGGCAAACTAAGACGCACCATAGAACACAAATTAACAAATTAAAAGTACCTTTCTATTTTCTTACAGTTAATTATCGGCAACTTTGGATTAAGTTATGAACAAAGTAAGACCCAAATGGCATTGTGGGCAATTCTTGCCGCGCCACTCCTAATGTCAGTTGATCTGAGAACCATCAGACCTGAATATAAAGCCATTCTGCAAAATAAGAAGATTATTACTGTAGATCAGGATCCACTTGGCATACAAGGAAGAAGAATTTACAAGGTAATAACAAACTTTTGTTTCGAATTTGTTAAAGAATTATTAATGGCTAGTTTTTTTATTCTGGATTTCCGCATATAACAGCACAAAGGTATTGAAATTTGGTCACGACCGATAACGCCACTCTACCAGAATTACTTCTCCTATTCAGTTGCATTCGTTAACAGGAGGACTGACGGAACGCCATCTGATGTGGCAGTAACGTTGAAAGAATTGGGATTAGCTTCACCCACAGGCTATAGAGTTGAAGTAAGTACATAAAACATTCAATGAACTTGTAGATTTTGCATACTAATGTTTTGAAAATTCGATAATTTCCTAATTCTTTAATTTAACAATACTATTGCAAGTAGGTACCTTTTATTTTTCAAAAATAAGTAAGTAAATGTAACTACTACAAATTTATGTAATAAGCGGATTCTTGATGTCACGATAGCAGACAATTCCAAATAGGAAAGTCATTACTCCACAAGCAGCTATATTATTTTACCATAAAATTTATAGCAAATTTCGCAATCTTTCCATGACGTAATGTAACATATACCTACCTACAAGACATATACGCACGCATATAATATACTCTGACCTAGTTTATGGAGAACGTTTACAAAACAAAACCTATAAATTTCGTCGACTTTTGAATCAATAAAACCATCTAATTATTTTTGATATGCATTTGTGAGCAATGAAATTCTTTCAAATGTGTTATTTGCAAAACACAAATTCGGTCATTGCCTGAAACTTTTACCCACGATATACTGCAGTTTTAATATTCCGCATGTATACCGGATTGTATTTATTGCGGATATTGAGCAAATAGAATAATTCACAACACTTGTATATAATTTTATCTGATTTAATATAAATGATTTCTTATTTCTTTGTGCAGATATTCAGCAACATATAATTATAAAATATATTATTATATTCAATTCCGATTAAAGTTTTAGCTTTTAATCAAATTTCGTTGCTTTGCATTTGACTTTAAATTTGACAAAAAAATAACAATTTTTGAAATCTAAAAAACATTGTGAAATAAGTCTAATTAAATTCTAGAGTCTAGAGCGAAAAGAATTTCCGAAGGCACAGTGAAACTGAAACAATTAAATAATATTATCTATCTCTAGTATAAAAATGTCTGGATTTTTTGTGAAATTGAAGACAAATTAATTTCATAAAATACACAAAATTTCTTTGTCTACGAGTTAATTTTTTGGTCTAATTAGTCTAAAGTTTTTCTTTAATAGATAAGAAAGTATCCTCTCTTGAAATAATCGAGTGTACGAGGGTAGTCTGATGTTTCCAGTCTAACATAGAAACAACTATCTTTGCTCGAACAATATACTCGTAACACCACATGAGCACTAGTTTTAGATAAATAATGATAGCAAGGACTGTGGGGTAGTACGGCAAACAACACAGAGTATCGGCACACTCCTCACCACACAAAATATTAATTAATTCGGAACAGCTGTTTTAAAGGCTCGATGGACCTCCATTTTCAACCGAGTTACCGAATAAATCTGAGCGAAAAAACAAAAAATTTCTTAATTCTACCATGCTTGTTTATCCCTACTCTCGAAAAGACATATATATAGATAGATACATATAAATCTATTTACAAATACCTACTTTTCTGTTGTTTAAGTCTAACATGCATGGTATATACGGAACGAAAAAGATCCCTTGTCCCTTGCCTACTGACAACGATTCGTCCCGCCTTCATAAAGTAGAGCAAGACAAACGATAAGGTTCCTTCGCGTTAATTCTTGGGTCTACAAATTTTAAAATCTAAACGATTCAATATGTACATGACACGACGACCGAGTTTTTTGTCAAGTGTAACACTTCAACCTGAAAAAAATTCCGTTTTTACCTTAATAAATCAAACATACAGGGAAAATTAAGGGGCGCGTTATCTTTATTTAAAAGGTTGTTTTCTCTCTTTATATAGATGGTCTCAAATGCGTCCAATTCACGAGGCGAGACTAGGCTTTTAATCAATTTTAGGTTTTCTAATTTAATATTGTGTCCTGTATCGTTTATGTGCTGTGCTACACTTGACGCTTCTATTCGGCCGTACCTGTAGCATTTAATATGTTCATTAAATCTAGTACCTATCGCTCGTTTCGTTTGTCCAATGTAGGGTTTATCACAGTCATTGCTTGCAATTTTTATAAATTCCCGATCTTTCATGTCCGGTTTATCTTTCGGATTGCCAAGAAGGTTTTTGAGTGTATTACGTGAACTGAAACATACGTTCTTATCTTAGCCCTTTAAAACTTTTGATTTTTCGCTCAGATTTATTCGGTAACTCGGTTGAAAGTGGAGGCCCATCGAGCCTTTGAAACAGCTGTTCCGAATTAAAATTAATATTTTGTGTGGTAAGAAGTGTGCCGATACTATGTGTCGACTAGTTCTAGAATTGCTCAGAACTGCGAGTTCGAATAAACCTCATATTTACATTCAAATCTCATTAAAATAATACTACAAATACTAACCCCAATTTTTGCCATGAAGATCACTGGAGAGAGAGACTTGGTGAAACAAAACTTTCTTTTTCTTCAAATGTAGCCGTTTTTCCGCAATTTCTGCCTTCAGCTTGTCAAGTAATGACGCGTAGTATGCCCCTGTTGTTGTTTTTCCTTTTCCAATAGAGTCGATTAACTCAACTCCACGGCTATCCCAAAAAACAGTCGGCATCACTAGAGTTGGCGTTTTTTAAATTTCGCGGATGATTTAAGTTGGTAGTTCCGGCAATAAAGGGCATATTCGTCTGCATTACGTTAAGAAATTTGCGAATACGTCCTTCATTGCCAGAACTACCAACTTAAATCATCCGCGAAATTAAAAAAATGCCAACTCTAGTCATCACTTTCCCGTTTCATCTACAGTTATTAATCGACGCCAAAACCGCGACATATTCCCGTGAAACTGCTTCAACAGGGCTTTGGAAATGTTCATTCGAATACGTTTCTGGTCTTGAGTAAGCAAGCGCCGCCCAACGCGCGGTTAGCTTTTTCATGCCCAAATTTTCAGTCAATATATGACAAACACGTTCTTTCGAGATATCCACAGATGTTCATTTGGTGAACTTTTCCGATGTTATCGGTAGTGGTTGGAGTTTTTGGCCGTCCTGAGCGTTCATCGTCAACCAAGCTGGTACGACCACGTTTAAATTCAGCTACCAAAATTTTACTGTGGCAAATTATGGCGCGGAATAATCGTAAACAGCGTCCACCTCCGCTTTAATTTGCGCAGACTTATTGTCTTTTAGATACAAGAATTTAATGACGGCTCGATATTCGATTTTTTTCATTTTTACAGAAACAACTGAGCGTCTAACATGGCTGAAATTTTCAAAAGTATCTTTCAACGCATGTGCAATTATATTACCAGAATATTTTTTACGAGTAACGCCATCTTCATGTTGAGGCTTGAAACTTTTCAGACTACCCTCGTAGGCTTTCGCGACAGTTGTCTACTGTAGAATCTTCTTCTAAAGTATTTAGAAACCTTTTGAAGGAGCAGACAGTGTGATCAGCGCAACATTAATAGTAAACCCAACGACAGGGCAACGACACCCAAGAGATTATTCTACATACTCCCCTAAAGTTACCGACATGTTTTTATAGATGCGGCATCATTGTACCAAAAAAACAACCCTATCCTCAGAAATATTTCACTGACAAATTTAAGACACTATGACAGCTAGTTTAGAGCACGTAAAATTCAGTACACCAACTTTCATTAAAATCCGATGTGGCGAGGTAGGGTACTTTTCTGAAATTGGACCGGTTGACATGAAATGACCCTAATGTACCAAAAGAAAAATATTTAATAAATGAATAAGTTGTAAGTCTGAAAGTGTGTTTTTTAATTGCTGGAACCTTTGATCAAACAGTTCGAGTAACACAAATACGTTTTTTATAAATGTAGTAAAATCAAGGTTGGTAAAATGTATGTGTTCTAAAGGTTGTCTCAGTTCCTATCTTGCAATACTTGACCGGAAGTTTGTGGGCGGAGGGGTGAAGGACGCATATTTTGACGTCATTGGTAATAATATATAGATGTACTTGTTCGTAACATCGTTTAAATTGATGGATCATATGTTCTATATTCCACTACCATTGTCGTCATTGCGCACGTTACTTTTAAACTGAGACCACCGTTAGAGTAAATGTATTCTACCAACCTTGTAGTAAAATAGGAGCTGCGTTTTTTAATATTGTTGGTGTAACTGTTCGAATAAAGTTTCGAGCAATTAAAAACTCCCCCCAAAAAAAGTATTAGGTTTGAATGATTAATAATAAATTAATTTTAGGCAGCTGTAATTTTAATAAGGCTAAGCATAGCAAAAATAAGAAAATACTTAGCTTTCCGCCTACATGTAAATCCTTTATCGTTGAACATTTGTTGCTTATTATTTTAACAAAAAAATTATTCCGAAGATATCTGTGAAATGTAAATCTCTCCAGAGCAACCCTTTTTTTGCAAATCGCCCTCACTCCAAATGTAAATTAATGCTGTTTATGTTCACATCCATTAATAAGATTGCATAACCAAATTAATAGAAAGCACATTGTAAAAGCCATCGACAGAAAATGAACTGTATTAAAAATAGAAAAACTAAAGATATGTAGTATATGATTGAAGAAGCTTAACTGAAAAATTATTTAACACAATTTAACTTTGAACTAAGACACTTTTACAGTTTCTCATCATCAAAATATTTTAATAATCTCTGTAGAGATAAGCTCGATATGATAAAATAGTAATAAAAGTACAATAAAATAGTACTTTTATGAGATGACTATGCGTATAAAAAAGAGTTACTAATGGAAGCAAGCAAACAGTTTAGAAATGGATAAAAGAAACGTGACCTAATTCATATCGAGCCAAAACAATTGCACTTATGTACTTGTTCTCCCAGTATCTAAGAGCTTCTCTTTCATGCACTCATCTCTCAAGAATTTGTGTCGATTTCGACCTAATAGATACTAACTAAATTCTGACAATTTTGAAAATAAATGCCTATAGATACTAAGAAATTTCCAACAATCCAATTCTATTCTGGTACAATCAAAATTAAATTATATAACATCTAAATTTATTTCCAGGACTTGTATGAAGATGTGGATTATGGAGTATTGACACCACAAACAAAAATTAAAGTCAAAGTAAACCCATCAGGTAAGATAACCAACTCAGACTAATTCAATATATCACATATATGTCATGTTTTTAGGTGTCGTAATACTAAGAGCAGATGTGCAACCAGACTATAACAGACGGGTGCCCTTCTACACAACGCAACGAACTGTATACAATCCATTAAATCAAGTGTTCAGAATAAGAAGTAACAATTTCTGATTGATAAGTGTTTTTGTAAATAATTTCAATGTATTTATATTTAGTTAAATTCGTAGAATAGTTGTACAATTAATTTCCATCTCCATATAATAAGTATAAATACGTAATTTGAAAGCATACAACGTTAAGGTACGATATACATTTATTTTTATTTTTTATACATTCGAATTTGTAAAAAAATGATTAAAAATTAAATACATTGCGCTAGTCTAATCGATATTGATATTTATCCTCCCCGATACATATTGTTACATACAAACCACGTACGTTTTTTATCATTCTTTTACACATCAGCGTACCCTCGATGGTAGTTCCTGTAACATGAAAATGTAGGATCAGTAAAGGATCGAAGTAATAAATGGGCTATATTAGGAATAAGTTGAATAAAAGCTGAAAGTATCAAAACAATAGAAGCTTCCATGACCAGAATAAGTACACACTAAACCTTTTTCATTACTGGTATTGTGAATATGTTAGACTCAAATGTATACTCCGCGTAACATGAATAAGACCAGGTACGTGTTTTTGGAATTTGTAGTTTCAGGAACAATTATTTAATTACATTATAGTACAGAATGCTATCGATATTGGCCGTAAAAAAGACACATACGTGTAATTGTTCAGCGTTATGTAATAAACGGTGGTGGTGTTATATACGCCTAAAAGACACCGCACAGTTATGATACGACTAGGCCTGTTCTCGGTGAGTTAAGAGACATACATCGGGGTGCTATAGTCCGAACAACTCTGAAATTATAATAATAATATACTTGCTCAACAGTCTAACAACCACTTACAGGACAATATAACAAATTAATACATCTTCAAAATTAAGTGTAATGCATTAACATCTAATCTTATCCCGATAGATGACACCACTTATTGTGTGAATTTATTTCAAAACTCCATTATAGAATTACATTTTGCTATTGTTATAAGCCGAATTTCAATTTGTTTATATTTGAGCATTTTTAGTTAAAAAAAAAACCCTAAGTAAAGTACCGAAACAATCTTTCATATCCCCACTTCCACTTGTTGCAATCACGTGATAATAGCATTAGTTTTTCGAGATAGTCTTTGTTAAGCTGCATGCTTGGAAGGTACCAGTAGCAATTATTTAGTCGCCACTTTGTTCGAATACCGTTTCTGGGATCTAAGGCTACCTGCTTAATCAAGTATCATATCGTTTACTGTCGTAAAAGTCACCCGATGCGGAATTCATAGTACCAAGCTAAATGCTGGCGTCATACCGCCATTACGTAATTTTTTTCGTTTGAATGCCATTTTCTAATCTCTTGGAGCATTTATCTAGCCTCAAGACACCGTGTGAGCACCCAAAGTTCTCCCTGGACGGCCCGCTAACGACGCTGAGAATTTTCGAGAACCAGTTCGTGGTTATGTTTGAAAGCTATATACTACAAGCTATTTTTGTACCACATTTTTGTGCACGAATATAATCCATCCTGTAGCGCTTCTAAATTTTGTTTATCTGCTTTTGCAATAGTTTATTTACTTTTTTTATTTTATTTGGTTATATCGCTACAGAACGGATCTCTAGGGAGATCTTTGCATGACCGTTATTCTCGCATATTTCTCTAAAAGACGCTATTACATCATCGTTTTGTTTTGCTTATTTACTGGTCATTATTTTCCGTATTTGGAATATACTTACTTGTCTATTAATTTTTTTTTTGTAACTACAGTCACTACGACTTGTACAGTTACTTGTTTAAATATGTATATTTCACACATGCTTACACGTTTATGCTAAATATGTCACATGTTCACATATTTTTTTTTTATTTTCAATATATTTAATTTTGTTAAAACGTTAAACGCAGTTTTCTTATACAGGGTGACAGAAAATTAATGACAGATTATATGTGATCATATTTGGGTGGCCGTTCAAGTAATCCGTTATTTTCATACTCAAACTAACCTAATCTTTATTATTCGATATCCTGCAACGAATTTCCCTATTTTGACGTCGCTAAACTACAGGGTGGCCCCTTCATATTTCTTAAGAAGGGTGGCGCTTATCAACCCCCGCGCCATCGTTTCGAATATATAAAAGTACCCACCATCTTCATTTTCCCACACGATATTATCGAGATAGGCGTTAAGCGTCGCACAAAGCGATTTAGTAGTCTAAATGTTGTAGTCAAATCCGCATTAACGAGTAGAACATGAAAACAGGTCTACGCAAGAAGCGGAGGACAGTCGATGTTATTAATAAGTAGGTCCAATAAAAACTTATCACTACATGTTATCCACAGACAAGTTCTGGTATATGTAATATGGAGACCAAATTAACGAATCATATTATAGGCGATTTCTTACCAGACCATAATACAATAATAGTAGGCTGATCACTAAAATCGCGACAAGATATAAGGTTTGTTCGCTCGGCCTATAGTAACAACTCCGAGTAATCAGTGTAAACACATGCGTTCGTAGGGCCTGCGTGCGGTGGCAGAAAAGTTGTTCGTTGGGACCCATGCAGCTGCACTGCTGCACTTGCAGACTACACTTCTTACACGCAGTCTAGAGTAGAAGTGTATACACCGAAATAAGTAGCGCTGAATACTGTGATGAAAAATGACGGGATGTTGTTCATTCGCGTCTGTTTGCTGCAAGCTGCACGACCATACACCTTTCTCCAAGATCTCCTATGACAAACTTTTCAAAGTTTTCTTGAATGAGGAAGAATAGAGAGATGGAGAGGGGAGAAAACCGAAAACCCAAATCTGGTACACAGATGGGTCAAAAGCAGGGACTAGTTCTGGGGTTGGTGTTTATGAGGAAGACCAGGGATACAAACTATGTGCATCACTTGGGCGATACACCACGATATTTCAAACAGAAATATATGCTATACAAACCTGCGTGTGGGAAAATCTGCGTCGGCGACTGCAAGATGGGACGGTTTGCATTCTCTCTGACAGTCAGGCAGCCTTAAAGGCACTAGCATCTTATCATATAACCTCCAAACTAGTATGGGAGTGCCTGCAAAACCTAATGGTTCTGTGTAAACACAACACTAGTGTGGGCGCCAGGATACAGGGGCACAGCGGGCAATGAAATTGCAGACCAGCTAGCGAGGGAAGGCTCAAAAATGCATTATATAGGCCCTGAGCTGGGTCTAGGTATTACCAAGAGTGCAGTGCGTGGTGCAATCAATGAATGGATCGTAACGCAATACCAATTAAATTGAAACCATGTAGCTGGACAAAAGCACAGTAAACGGATCATGGGAAGACCGTCGCAACATCTGACTGCTGACCTGCTTGAATTAAACAAGATACAGCTTAGGGTAGCAACATGTCTACTAACAGGACATAGCTGTTTCAGAGGCCACTTGCATAAGATGGGGATCTACAAAGATGAACCTTTATATAGACTTTGCAATGAGGAGGAGGAAACAGACCCTCATATTATTTTCGAATGTGCAGCGCTAGCTCAACGCAGAATTCGTAGTTCCTCCTTGGCAGAGACACCATCCAACGAGTAATTATACAATAAAGGATTAGTACGTTTGGTATAAAAAACAATGGAACATTTGCCGATATTCAGAGAAATCTTGTTATATTTGCACCAATTATCAAAAATCAGTAAATTATTATATAGATTAATGCAATCCGCATATCCAAAACAGTTGCATGTCAACTCATTGAAGAGATCATTGCTACACAACATTAAATAGTAGCGGATTTAAGTTAGAGTCCTGAGGTTATGGTGAACATTCTTGATGAAAATTCATTGTAAAACACAACTTCTACTCTGTGACAGATATGATGCGATAAGCTGCAGAAATGTCAAGTTTTGCGGTGACCAATGCAATCGAAGGCTTTACTGAAATCCATATAGGGGCATTTGTTCTTACCAATGTCAGTAGCAATGTGTTGAACAACGCAAGCAAGGTTAGTTGTTTCGGATCTTTGGTATAAGCTTAATAAAAAATTAACTTTTAGGTTAAATGCAAAATAGTGTCATTTTTAAAATCATTGTCATACGATTCAAAAAACGTCAAAATGAGCTCATATGAATGGTCCTAGATTTTTATGAAAGCAATGGTACTGGCACTGATGATGGTCACCTGTGACACAATGTGAAAATGCCTTAACGCATTGCATAGTTAACAGATTCAGAAAATATTCCTAAAAAAAGGCGGCCGGACTTCGAAAAGGTTTCACAAGGTTATCGCAATCCAATTTACAACATGGGCTAGAGAAATGAGTTGCGAAAAACCATTTCCAGTGGCGAAAAAAAATACCGCCAAATGTATATATATACCTGGTATTACTCATGCTGCGCAGAGTAAACCTATAAAATAGTGTAATGAATCCATCTTACCTTCAGTCACATCAAAGGTATTTTTAAGATAAAATACCGTCTGTTGCCAATGCGTCCTATTAACATGTGGTCCGGTGGAAAAAGATACTGGATTTTCGAGATCAAAAAATATATCAAAATATCCAGCTAAGGCAGTTAATTTACCAGACTTCGTTACTTTTAATGTAAACTTCGATAAAAAATTCGGCGTATTTATATCGCAAGTCTTTAAGTCTATTTGAGTTAAAATACAAGGCTCCGTTATGATAGTCTCTTGCGCTACCGTTTCTACATTCGCTTCGTTAAGTACCTCAGATTTCATGCACTTCATATTGAAACCATAGACATTATCCCAAAAAGTGATATAGGTTTCATACCGCGCTGAAAATTATATTTCTCAAAGAAAGCTATCAAAATATTAAAATATGACAATTATTAATATGCACAGTTCACAACTACACTTTCTAATAAAATTAAAGTAAAATATACATTACCCAGATCTGAACATCCAACTAGGCTAATATTACATCGATTTGGCAATATCACTCCATCAGGTTTTAAATGTTTATCTCTAGCGTATATAAAGCTATCTAGCATCCCTTCAAATAATAGAAAATAACCCATCCATTCAGATATAATTATATCAACAGTTTCCTCTGGTGTTTCTGTATTTTCCAGTCGTCCTTTTATTAAATGAATTTTCTCATGAAGATTGTTTTCTCTTAAAAAAAAATAGTTGAACAGTCGAATATAAAAAAGTGAATATTGGGCAACGTTATATTTATGGATCAAAAACAAAAAATAAATACCGACACATATACTACCATCACAAAGTTGAAAAGCAAACATAAATTTCTTAGTAACATAGAACTGTAATTGTATCTGTATTGATTAATCCCTACATTCATTCAAATTATATAAGTGAAACAGTTCGCTAAAGCCCTTACCACAAAATACTTAGCTCGTACTGGACGCACTTTTCGATAGCCAAACAGTATTCAGTTTTACTGCTGATGATAATAGCTTGACTATCGAAATGTGCGTCCAGTACGAGTTAAGTATTGTGGTAAGGGCTTTAGTGAACTGTTTCAGTGTTCCAGTGCCACAAATTTAGAGTATCCGATTAAAATTATAAAAGTACATAATCAATCGAAATTTCTTGGAAATCTTAAATACTGGAGAGAAATTTTGAGTGAAATAGTTTTGTTTATTACGTAAATAAAGGTGTTTATGATTTTCTTTATCATAATGTAACCTAAATTTATCTCTTTTCTTGTGCAATGCACGAAATTAGACACAAACGTTGTAGAATTATGCTGATTAGTAGTTTGTGCAGTAGTCATAACTAGAGCCCGGTAACAGTAGAGCAATCGCAGCGGCGGTGTGACTGTGTTTAGGTGGGCGGGGAGGGCTGATCGATTGTGATACGACACGACAAATCATCATCACTCAGTTCA
This sequence comes from Dynastes maya, assembly GCA_029619315.2. NCBI lineage: Eukaryota > Metazoa > Arthropoda > Insecta > Coleoptera > Scarabaeidae > Dynastes > Dynastes maya. The sequence goes on from JAROYE020000002.1 coordinate 58,896,218, forward strand.
GTTTAGCGTTGGATAATGGATAGGGTGTGTTGATTTTATTGATATAGACGTAGTTATTAATTGTAGTTTTTAGTGAACATGTCGAAGGCTAAAAAACGACCCTTTCAAGACAAATAAATAAGTTTATTTCTGACTTTCCCGATTTGTTTTACAACGGGAGTAAGATAGTTTGTAAAGTGTGCGAAATACATTTGATGTCAAATAAGAAGTGGAACTGTACAAGACGCGTAAATTCCGCACTGCATAGAAAAGGAAAATTGGGCATACCACCGAGAAGTGCATTTTTTTTATGTAATTCTTATGTTGATAAACTGTAATTTGCCACTAGGCTTACTCGATAAACAACCGTTTAAGGACTTTGGGGACAAGTACAATCCCGAGTTGCGGTTGCCAACGGAGAAAACGGCACGTAAGGATATTGCACTTGTACGTGATGACGTGGAAAAGAAAATGAAACGCATATTGAAAAAACAGTTTCTTTGGTTATGTGTTGACGAGACAACAGACTGTAAAAAAATTCAATTGTAAATATTATGGTACGCATACTAGACCCTAGTAAACCTACATTACCACTGTTACTAACTAGCCCAAAACTGCAAGAGTGTACTGCTGCAGCATTTACGAAGGTTGTACTTAGTACGTTGGAAAAATTTCAAATTTCAAAAGATAAAGTGTTAATGTTTATGAACGATGGCGCAGCGATAGTGCGTGCGGTAGGCCGTTCTCTTCTTGAACATGGTTGCAAGTGTTTACATGTTACGTGTAAAGTGCATGCTTTACATCTTGTGGCAAAAACCATTCGACAATGCTCTCCCGAGGTAGATGCAGCATAAAAAAGTATTTTTGAAATCTTCCAAACGCCTACGATCATTTCACACAGAGTGTCCTGGTATTCGTCAACCACTGGAGCCAATTCTTACACGTTGGGGAACGTGGTTGCAGACAGCTTTTTATTATGCTGAACATTTCAAAATAGTAAAAGCTGTTGTTGCACAATTCAATCCTACCGAAGCTGCAGCTATTAAGGAGAGCCAGTCGAAATTTCAAGATATTTCCGTTGAAACAGATTTTAAAAATATTCGTAGCTACTATAAAGGACTAGCTGACACAATAGACCAATTACAAAATAGATCGTTATCATTATTGGAGTCTGCAAATTATGGACGGAGTGCATACACAGCTACTGACTATACATGACACAAAATATAATCGCGTTTTAGAGAAGTTCGAGAGTGTGCTACAGAAAGATCCCGATTTTAGCACACTAAAACAAATTTGTGATGGTGTATCGAATAACCCACTGACTAAGTACAAAGAGTATTTTAATCATGCATGTATAACATTGGTAGATGTTGAACGCTCTTTTTCAAAATATAAACTCATTTTCTCACCACGGCAAACATCGCTCACCGAGACAACTGTGGAAACACATCTAATGGTATCAACTTTTTGCCACTTTTATCCATATGATGTTAATATTGATAATGGTACTTCTAGTTTTACTGTTCCGTAACCAAGGCTGCTTAAAAGGGTGAGTGTTTCACTACTTTTCACATATTATAATTATGTATTAGTTCTGTTATTTTTTTTCTATTTTCTTACTATTGTTTTTGTATACTAGGCAGGTACGGCTATGGCACGGCTCCCTGTTACCGGGCTCTAGTCATAACTTACAAATTCAAAAGCAAATATAACTAATTCTTAATAATATAAGAATTCTCAATAAAACTACACCGCTATCTGTCGTATTAATTTGCATTGTGCAATCCTTCGCACTACACCTTAATTCTTAAACTAATTCCGCACTACCTCATGTGAACGCCACTTCAGAACAACGTTATTATTTGTACTTTCAAAGGATATTCAGAAAGTGCCACCGCTTAGAAATTGGCCATTTCACCAAATGGGGTGCATTACACGTTGACCAGAAAACAAGGAACGAAAACTTCGTGTGTAGAAACGAAGTGGATGCCCCCAATGCCTGCTGCTGTTCGGAATGCAATTGTGAATGACCGTAGGCAGACCACCCAAGATATCTGTAACATTGTAGGATTATCTTATAGCACATATCAGCCGATTTTGTCAGAGGAATTGAACAAAGATGGCGCCGCGACTGCTAAGCGATAAACAGAAACATCGCACGTGACGAAAGTTAGGTTTATAGGCATAATCCCGGAACCAAGCAACAATCGTCACAATGGAAGAGTCCATCTTCACCTCAGCCGAAAAAAGCCCCTCAAGTCAAAAGCAATATCAAGTCTTTATTGATCTGTTTTTTTTCACATTAATGAGATTATCCATGAAAAGTTCGTACCTCCATTGCGACGTCCTAAGGCGGCTAAAGATAAAATACGGAAAGGAAACGTTCAGAGAAGGAGCGTGGGAAGGCCTGGGTTCCCTACCACGATAACGCGAGGCTGCAACCTAATTTCATCGTACCGCAGTGTTGCCAAAAAACAACATGGCCGTTGTTCTTCGTCCAGCATACTCGCCTGACTTAGCTTCTTTCAACTCTTTCCTCTTTCCAAAAATGTTAATCAAGTAACAAAACAAGACTTCCAGAATACATGTCCGTTGCGTGAGGACTACTTTGAAGATGATGGATATGAACGGAATCCTGCAATTCTTCAATGTTATTTGTCGCTACCTTAGTAGCACCAACTAATCTACCAATTTATATCTTCTCTTCTCTCCTGTCCGGTAATAAATTGGTAGCATACAACACCTTCCTTTACTTAATACCTTCGCTATGTGGTCAAAATATCCTAGTGGAAGCGCTCACTAAATTGATCGGTAACATCATGTATATTTTAAGGGCAAACGTTTAGATGCGATTCCACAATGTGGGTTTTTTGTTTGATATTTTATAACCAAACGCATAGAAGGATACAAACAGAAAGAGTGCACTTTTCACTCCGCCAAGACCAGTTGTCTATAATAAACCATCTAACACTAGATAAAAACATGGAAGAAAATCCAAGAAAAGCAGGCGAAACAGAGGTTCCACGCATGAAATGGAAGAAAGTTTTATGAACCGATGAATCCAAATTTGAATTATTCGTTCCGAAATGTAGAATTTATGTCCATCTTAATGAATCTTGCACATTTCCGTTGGTGAAAGATGGAAATGGAAATATCGCGGTTTGGAGTTATTTTGCTAGTGTAACAGATGACTTAATTAAAATTACAGGAACAGTAAGAAGAGTATTCAAACATTTTGCAAAATAGTATTCCCCCATCTGGGATGCATAAACTTTCTAAGGAGCTGCAAACACAAAATGCAGTTCTGGAATTATTTACAGGAGGCGTGGCAGCAAATTGGTGTCGGTTACTTAGAACGTGAATTATGTACTGAAAAGAATACCAAAAATTTGTAAAGCCATGAGAAAGGCTAACGTAGGACGTATTTATGAAAATAAACTATAATTTAAATAATAAACCCTTAAAATATAAATATTTTAAGGATACATTTTAATTTCTTGCTTCTTTGTACAGTACTTTTAAATACTAACAATTTCGCCAGCAATTCGCAATATGTATATTTTTTTGCAAAATTCGTTATAGCTTCCGAACTTTATGACAGTAATGTAAGTTGTTTGTTATTATAAGAAGTAACAGGATTTAAAAATTTTAAGGTATTGATATTTATTATGTCTATAATATATTTATACCTACCGCACAATGTCCATTGCTTTATATACAACATCAGATTGATCTATTCCATAAACCATTTTCGCATCAGCTTTAGCTGCAAACATACTCAGTATTCCAGTACCACATCCAACATCCAAAACGATTTTTCCCCGAAAAGTATTCGCATTTCCCAAAATTGCGTCACGATAGCTTTCAGTTCTAACCTTATCCTAAATGAAAAGTACTTTTAATAGTAGAATATAATTTCGTAAAAAATTTCATACATTGAGCATTTCATGATGTATTCCAAAATGAGAATATGAATTAAAATATTCGTTATCATAACCAACAGGCACTGATGCAACACAAGCATTAGCACTTGTATCTAGCGAATCACCGGCTTCGACGATAGTTCTTGTAACTTGCTTCATCTTTGATATGTCTTGCATCGCATTTTGAAGTAGAGCATCTTTATGTCTCAACTGCAAACAACGAAATGAATTAAAAAAAAAATGCATACATTTCATCCATGAATATCAACGCCATTTGAAGATTTTAAATTAATATGTTGTTAGATCATACAAAAGAAAATGTTTTCAGTTGAAATATAATTCGAACACAAAGTTATAGTCCATCTAAAATTACCAGCAAACTTTCAGAGATGATTATTAGAATTATAAAATAATGCTCCATTCCGAATATTTTTTACAAAAATGGTTTACTTCGGCGTTAACTGGTGGTACGATTTCCATTTATATCCGTTGAATACGATAAAATCAAGTTATTAAAGTTGCATAACCGAATTTTTACAAAAAAAATTGAAAAATGTTAATCGGCGAAAATAAACGTATTTTAAAAGTATTTTTAATTTTTAAATCCATCATGTTTTGTTATATTCTCATAAATTCACAGCATTAACTACCGTATTCATAGTCGACATGAAATCTCAAGGAAAAACTCAACTTATGTAAGGACACCTTACACTTAGGACAACTTTGTATTTCATAGTTGCAATCTCGATTTACTTCGGTCATTCTCGGATAAAGATACATTCTGTGGAATTGGTGAAAAGAATTCTATTAACCATACTGCTATAAAATTAGCTACTGACCATTATTTACTAGTTTTTACAGAAGTGGTGATATAAGTAAACCACTATCTTCTGCAATTGTTCATTAACAAGTGGTAATAAATTGTACTGAAGGTTTTCGTTGGAAAAATTAAATCGCATTTTCAATTCTTAGTTTTTAAAATATTCCGTGGAATTTTGTACATCTCTAATGTATCATTTAGGTTGCCTATTATTGTGTATCATATCAATATAATCAAAAATTATTTGAAATAATAATGCTTAAAAGTAGTGTTAATTCTGAAGTAACCTGAAATCAACAGAAAATTTAATACATACAAGTATCACACTATTTATACAACAAAATTAATAATTAAACAAATTACACATAATGACACAACTAAATAAATAAAAACGTAATTTTATAATCGATGACAACAAACATGCTCTGAAGCGCCCTATCAAGTTTTTTGTCAAGGTTAAGATTTTTCTTATCTAAGGTGACCTTAAGTAAGAAATGTGTTCTATGAAACACAAATTTCTGTATCAAGGAATGCTTAAGGAAAAATATACTTTGAGGAAGAATTATGAATAGCACGGTTAATCAAGAACGTAGTTAACAGATACAATAACTTTCAAATTATTTTTAATCAAATGTACAAACTCAACTCAATTTTATTTTGTCACAACTAACAATACATTTCCTGATGAGAAGAGTTGGCCCTTTCGGTAGCCGCGCCAACATCATAGTAAGTATATAAGTACACACAAACAGCGAGCCGACTATGCGAAGCGAATATTAACATCGACCGCCGATCTAAGATGAAATATACCACGTGTACATATCTAGACACAATAGCGGATGTCGCGTCGCGCAGAGTACCAACTCTACTGATGAGTTGTTTGCAATGCTTAGAAGTGATGTTTTCCATGGAAACCCTATTGCTCTGTTTGAGTCGTCTAAATTTGTATGTATTTTTTGGTTTACTACACGCTTTATATCATTCCATACATTTCGATTGGGTTGTGTTCCGGACTGCAAGAAGGCCACTCCAAAACCTTAACCACATGATCTAATAAGAATTTGTTAACATACTTGGTAGTACGTTTCAGGTCATTGTCATGTTGATACACCTATGTAACCGCCAGGAATTCATCGGCATACGGTATAAGACTTTAATATGTTAATGTAAACATAGTACAATTTCCCGCTAAATTTGTACGGCGCTTTTAAGAGGATTTTTTTTCGATACTTACTATCTTTCTAAGAGTACTAACAGATGCTTTTCACTGTCGTAATTACCATTTTTGTCTAATCAAATTCAATATTTCTATGTTCCAGTGCGTAAGTTCTTCTTTGTCCGTATTGCGAAAAACTTTCTTTTTTACTTTTGCTCTGATAATATTACAAATAGTAACAATAGAAATTATGATTCAAATAAAATAACTACTTACCAAATCGCAAAGGAAATAAAAAACCAAAAGCGTCCTTAATTAAATGGTGCTATCGTTGCATTCATCTTGCAGGTTATCAATGTACTGTTTACTGGTTGTGTGCACAAGTGTCAACAAATACTGATGAATCGAAGAAATACTGTGAGAGACACAGAATTAAATATTTAAGGGAAGTTTCAACATCTGTTTCAAGAAATACGTGCATTTCATTGAAGTGTCCTTAATTACTTGACCGTACCTGTATGTATTAGGCACCATTGGGAAAACCTAGTATTATCGATACCGCTCAAATTCTAAGTAAATCGCAGTAAGTGACAGTCATAGACGACCCTAATAAAATTTAAACAAAGATTATAAAATGTATGTTATTTCCTGTAAGTTTAAATGCAGATATAGAACGTCATATATTCCAAGTTAAATTAGTCTTAATGTCAAAAATTACAGAACAAATAAACTTCTACCAACGCCAAATAATGAAGTGGTTGATTATCACAGCCCGGTGATCTCGCAAAAAGGCCGACGCGCGCATTTCACGTGCATGTCTACAGTTACCTGCATATAAAAATTTCTGATATGTCTATACCGCTTGCGTCATAAATTTCTGGGGATAGGAACTAACTGTGGCAACGGCGTCGATCCCCACTTCAATGTACACTAGTATTGACATTGTCACAATATTCAAAAAACGTCAAAATGATATGAGTACGCACTAATTGTAAGGCCTGTTTCTCTAACATCACTTTTTTCTATTATAATTTCAGAGTATCGAATCGTTGGTGAATAAACATACCACATTACGCACACAACCATGCTTTTTTGCACTTTTTTGACTATTCAAATTAAAATTATTACGTGACATGTAAACTATTATTTCGTTGGTTTATTTTTCAACAGCAACGAATTGAAATGATATACCATCACTTTCATAAAAATCTGGGACAACTCCTGAACTCATTTTGACGTTTTTTCAATCTTGTGACAATGACTTGTCCATTTACGATTGACACTGACAGACAATTTGACATATTTTTTCATAACCAAAAAATAAATGCTAATATAGCTCATGGTATTGGTGGAATCATTCCCGGCAAAAACAATGTAGCGGAGAAAATGGCGCTACCACATGGACATGTTTCTGCCTACTCGGCGTCATCAGCATGGTTCTGAGCACTATCTTCTGCCGCTATCATTGCGTTTGCCTCTCAGTTTATGTTGCTAATCTCCAAAGCAGCACTGAATATGTCTCTCGGCGACACCTAGCGGCAGAAGATAGTGCTCAGAACCATGCTGATGACGCCGAGTAGGCAGAAACATGTCCATGTGTTAGCGCTATTTTCTCTGCTACATTGTTTTTGCCGGGAATGATTCCACCAATACCATAGGCATTGTTTCCACGTGTATTTTTTCATAGTTTACAAAAGACATGTTTAAAATGGGTAATGTCATAATAGTATCCCTTGTCCCAGATTTTTATGAAAGCAATGGTACGTGTGTAATCGTATGACCAAGCGGGCAATGCGCCGCTGCCAGATATGTACGCACATGTATACGTTCTACCTTATTCTATACGCAGATATTTTTAACACAACCAGTATATTGATAGATAGCAGAATATGAATGCTAAAGTCACTGTATATCTAGTGACTTTAGTAAAAGCCATCAAACGCAAAACTTGCAAAAGATATAGAAGAATAAAGAAGATCTGGTTGTGTATAATATTTTAGGTATAAACTAAAGGAAATTTCACTGATGCGATTAACTCCTTTTTTCGTGAGGTTTAGTTTTTAGCTGGGTTGTGAATGGTAACAAGTATTTAGAACGGTCCTTAGAAATAAACTGAACTGTTCTCATCGGTTCTGGACCAACTCTAATGAAAATAAGCAAATGCCGAATCGGTACCCGAGAAGTCCGCATGCTCTGTTTGTCGTAAAATCGTGTGCGCTAAGTAGATATGACAACTTCTTAACTCATTTACTAGAAAAAATCACAACACTGTTGTCAGATCTACATACACCTATATCTTATAGGGTACTTGTACTTATAGTTTTAGTGTTGAATTACAATATACATATGGTTCAATAAGAACTGTACATACTAATAATTCCTTTCCATTTTGCAGTTCTATAACTGGGTGCAGTATGCTTCATGACGAATTACAATTGTTCAATATATATGTTTAAGAATATATGTACAAAATGGAAAATTGTATTCAAATTCCATATCGCCAAGCCGTTCAAAAAATTCAAACTGCTTCGACTGTAACCACTTAAAGCCAAAGTATGCATGCCGTGACAAATGATATTCCTATTATAATACCTAATATCATACGTATTAGCAATACCAATATCAGTCCATATTACTGATATCTTAACGAATACTAATATATTTGCCCCGCCTCCGAGTACATAATATTCTAATACAACTAGGGCAGAAATACCTGAACTGTTAATTCCTGTATTTGTCTCTGCAATTCAGCATATGTGATGTTACTTATTGGAGTTTTTCCATCAATAGCATAATGTGGTGTTGATGGAGCACTTCCTAGATCATCAAAATCTAAAATTAAATCAGATGTAAATCAATATAAAAAAATCAATTTTTCTGAAATACAAACCATACATTAACCATGATTCCATTTCCCCTGGTTTCAAATACTCGTCACTATCCCATAATGCTATTGATGATTCAATTATCATTTTAGGATCAGGTTTTACTTTCCGAATATAATTAATCATTTTTATAAAAGAATAGCAATCCATGTTATATTTTGTTTTTAATTCCAACAAATCAAAGTTATGTTCAGTACGGCAATGATCCAAAGCAACTGCTATTGTATGAAATTGTAATGAACAGAATAGACAAGTTGTTTGTTCTCCGGTTACTTCCATTTCATCCCAACCATCAGAATCTTCATTATCTTCAATTGATCCAGCACACATATCTATTATAGCTTGTGTATCTAAAAAGCACATTACTAAAGATGAAAAGTGGTAACAGTAAAAATCACGTACCAGTATCACCCATTGCTTATAACTAAATACAACAAGAATCTATTTTAATATAGAAAATATAATTCTACTCTAATTAAACCTGCTAATAAATTATAACCACGTAGTGTGCAAAATAATAAAATCGATTTAAATTATTGCTTTTAATACAATGTATGTAAATTCAAATTATTGATTGACTAGTACTGTCTTGCCAACCTCTCCATACCTTCCACCTCATGTCAATTATAAATTTGTTAATTATGTTCATTAATACAGGCATCTTCTACAACAATTGAACTCAGAGAAAAAATAATTAGAAATACATAACAAGCAAGAACCAAATTATTTTATATAAAATTGCAATGTTAATTATGAATTTAGGTAACTGGCATACCCTACAACAGTGGCGTAGGCTTTTTAAGCGATTAAAAAACAATCCCAGGCCACCACAGATTAAATAATACGCTGCTACACAATTCTCTGGTGCAACCAAATTTAGTGACCTTATACCTATATCACCATTTTGTAAATGGTGTTATCAAGCTAATTTTTTCCATTTACATATAAGTAGATGAAGCAGTTATGTAACAAAAACTGTGTTTGAATAAATTAGGTTCTAATAGGGTTGATTGGCATCTTTTATTGAATGATTATTTTCAAATGCAGTTTGTTTGACTAGCAAATGATATAGTAAAGTCAAGAGCTGTTAGGCGTTATAGATGTACACATACGACCCTCATCTACAACAAAAAGTAGATTAAAAAAAATGTGACTTAACCCCTTCATCCACTTGCCCCTTCATTTATGAATTCGTTTGTTTTGTTCATTACAAACTATAAGTTCGTTTTAAATTAGGTCTTTGGTGTAATAGTAATAAATTTTAATAACTTTTAACAATCTGTTAGTGCATTTTTTGTAGTTTAGGTAATATCCCAATGCAAAACATTCAGTTTTATTTATAATTAATTGATAACTTCTAGCAGAAATACTACTCCAAAGTATATTTTTATTTCTATTTTAATAATGAAATGGTTACACAAAGATACAAGACATAAATAATTTGACATAATATTAATATTATGTATGAATACATAATATTATTGTGCTTTAAAAATAGATTACTCCTAATATATAATATAACTGAAATTATAGAATTCTACATATTTTCATTTTTTTGTGGTTTCGCATATTTTTTCAGTCATTTACAAAATACTTTCTTCATAATTGCTCCTAGACATGCACATATACACCTTGGTACAGATACGAACGGGGATTGCATCTGTGAATGGCAACAGCGCATTCGAGTCTCACTGAGAGATCCTATCCAGCCGTAGTATATTATTAAGCGAGCAGCGGTACGCACGCATATTATAAATACGCATGTCCGCTCAATCACGTAATATAATAATTCATCGCCTTCCGACAAAATGTGTTAATATAAAATTACTGCGTAATTTTTCTGTATTCTCAAATTATGTTAGAAATTACAGTTTCTTATATTCATTTTGTTGTAGTAGGAAAGTAAACAACGATTCTTATAAAATTATACTAAAGAAAAATAACTTCGATAGTTATATGAAATTTTAACAGTTACTTTATTAAGAGAAAAAATCGCCTGGCAATTTTGAACTTTGTAATTTTTGTATTTGTTGCGTTTCAAAATACGTTTCACAGTACTTCTATTAACATCGATTTCGCTCAGAGCTATGGTAGTTGCGCGCGGCGAGGCTGGCTGGCGGGGATAAATGCAAGTATGCCAGATCGCGCTACGTATAATATATCCGGCATCCCTCTGAAACCTGGACCAACGCGTATAATGCTTATATAATGTAACTATTATTGATAAAGCTGTAATAAATTTCCTTTCACATAATTTGATATTCAGCTTTTGCAATTCTAAGAAAAATAATACATTTGTTTTGTTTCAAGTAACAATATTTTTCATGGCAATATTTATTACCTTTTGGAATTTTCTGAAGAACTGAACATACTAATTCCTTTCCATTTTGTATTTTTGTATAACTGGGCATAGTATATTTCTATACGAGGTGGCATTATAAATTACAATACTACTTATTTGGTTGGAATAATAGGTATATGCAAATAGTTAATACAGGTGCGGTGGGTAATTTTAAAATAACCGGTAAATCTTCCGGTAAGATTCCTAACTTACCGACCATGTCAGGTTGGCGAGACTGAATGTAACAAAATGTATAAGTACAGTTTTGAAAACGAATTATAAAAAAAATTAGATTTGTAACCGCTTTATAAGGAAGGTTATGTGGTGTAATAAATTAGTTTTAAAGAAAAAACCGTTTTAATGTGTGTTTGAAAATCGGCATCCCTACATAAGCAAAGCTGTGTCTTACATTAACTATATTCATATAAATAAAACTATGAATTTAGGATAATATTACAGAATCTGTGAACACTGTACTAAAAAAGAACACTAAATGCACAACTAAAGGTTTTTAAAATAAATTACTACATCTACCAAATATCTTAATAAGTGAAATGAAATAATACACAATTTGAAATGTAGTGTTTAATAACCTAATTTACGAAATGGCGATTTCACGCATGCGGCATGAAAACGATTTTTGGGAGTTTGGCATATCTAATCTATGACGTCACTGAAATGCTCAAGAGACCACGTGTACTTCTTCAGTTCAAAATATAACCTGTATTAAATAAATATGGTGTGATTTTAAGTGAAATACTCGATCTTATATTTGAGAAAATTATTTTATCTGTTGTTTTAATACATTCATATTATGGGAAAGCTTAGTAGGTATTTTAACAATAACACTCCACAGCATAACATTTTTCCTATCTTCCAGATAAAAAAGGATTAGAGCAGAAGTTAGCATTTAAGAAAGAACAGAAGTTAAAGTACAAGAATTTAAAAAACGTATTAAGAGCTAACCGAGCAAAATTAATTGTTAAAAATTTACCTTTCAAAGCAAATGAAGAAAATCTAAAGAATCTCTTTCAACAATATGGCGAAGTAGAATCTGTAAATATTTTAAAAAAACCTGATGGAAAATTAATTGGTTGTGCATTTATTCAATTTAAATTAGTCCAGAAAGCAGCAAAAGCGCAGCACTACTTAAATGGTTATACATTTATAGACAGGAAAATTGAAGTAGATTTTGCAAAGTCAAAAATAAAATACGAAAAAGAAAAGAAAACAAATAATGTTTGTGTCAAAGCGGAAGATGCACAATCTGTCGACTTGTCCATTGTTAAAATTGAGGATGATGTAACTATTAAAGATGAAATAAAAACTGAAAATGAATTTGATTCTGAAAATGTGCAAGGCAGCGATTCTGAAAATGATAATAAAGATTCATCTGATTCAGATAGCAGTTCAGATATGGAAACATCAGAGGAAAAAGATATAGAAATGGAGGAAATCCCAAAAAAACCACGTGTAGTTTCTAATGATGTGACAGAAGGTAAAACTGTATTTATTAAAAATGTACCATTTGCTGCAACAAATGGAGATTTGAAGCAATGTATGATTCAGTTTGGACCTGTATATTATGCTTTAATTTGTATTGATCATCTCACAGAGCATTCAAAAGGAACGGCTTTTGTAAAATTTGTAGTATGTATTAAAAAAGATAGTTCAGATGTATTGTGTAATCTGCCGTTTTCAGAACAAGGAGGATGCCGATAAATGTTTACAAGCAGGGACAGAATTAACTTTACAGGGTAATATCCTTGATTGTCACCCTGCATTACATAAACAGGATTTAGAACAAAAAGAAAAGGAAAAGAAGGTGAAACAAAAAGATTCTCGAAATTTATACCTTGTAAAAGAAGGAGGTAAGAATACTGCTCCTCATTTTTGGCTAAAACATTTAAACTGTACGTACTAGATAGCGCATCATGTGTGATAGCATTGATTAACGGAATACAATAAGCATTGTCGATTTGGGTCCGAGAGTTCGCAGGCCTAGCGCCGTGCGGGTAAGATCATGAGTGTAAGTGGATAGAAGTGTGTTCAACTCCGATTTAGTTCCTTTTTCAACATGTTCACGAGCAGATGGCACAATTCTTTGTAACGATGCCCGACTTGGTAATTTGCATTCCGAATATTCATTCCAAAAGAAGACATGCTTCCTTGTCTAGTATATTAAACGGTAGATTACATGCAATAAAGGTAACACATAAATTTAAATTTGTCATAGTGTCGTGTGCAACTTTTTTTTGAAGAATGCTGCTTGCTATTTACGTGACGTAGACAATCCCTTTTGGACCAACACATTAAAGGGATATTACAAACTACACATTGAATTTTAACGCCATCATAATTTAAGACATTTCTGCTATAAATTCTGTAACTTTGTCCAACATTGGTCGTTTTCGCGACGTAGGCAACATTTTTAAAACAAACGTAGAACTACGAAATAGTATTTACGGCAGCGTACATGTATACACAACAGATCTGGTTGAGACTCACAGTTATACTGAGAGTTGTATCGAACCTCCGCCACTGCCCGCTGGCGCTAGTGTGCAACTCTAGTTATTAATTAACGGAAATTACAAATTTCTGGTACAGTGTACTATAGCCAAATTTGTTCTTTTTTATACGACAAAAATACAGTTTTATCAAATACTATAAACAACTCTACTTTGAAAAGTACAAGCTAGAATCTAATATTACTGCAAAAATATATAATGATCTTACTAACATAGATAAATGCAAACTATGGCTTGTAATTCCAAGCTTATTTCATAAGCAGTTTGTTACGAACAATTTAATAAAGATGATGCTGCTTACAAATTTGAAATGAGAAAGTGAAAACTGCAAAACTCCTTCATAAAGTTAGAGTAATATCAAATTAACATCTATTATTACTTTTTTCTATTATTTCTTTTTACCTATCGTTTTAGTTATTTAACACTATTATATATATATATATATATATATATATATATATATATATATATATTAACAAAATTATAACAAGACAAACATGTACTATCAATGTGTTTATACATATAGAAACGTGCATGTCAATTATCAGGTAATAAATCCAGTCAGTGCAATTTCCTGCTTGATTTGTTACGTTGCATAAAGTAATTAGAAAAGCTGAAGTTTCTCAGAGCTTTTAAAGATGTATAAATTGAAATGTAAAATTTATAATCCTATATACGTGTTAATCCGGGTAATGTACACAATTATAAGAACACAAATATATAAACTACTTTTCTTACAAAAAATATTCATACTATATTTATAAGTATTGCAAAAGTCCACATCTCAGTTAGCATTTTTTTAAATTTTCCGAAGGATTTAAGTTGGTAGTTCCAGCAATAGAAAGCATATTCGCCAATTTCTTAGCGTTATGTATACGAATGTGATCTTTACTAATTTAAATCGTTAGTTTGTAATACATTTAACATATACAAAAACTAATTAATATAACATAAAATGTCAGCATGTGTTTTTATAAGAGTAACAATGTTTTTGTTATATCGTAAATGATGCCTAAGTAAGTACTTCAATCATTTCTCCATGTCCATATCTACGCTTGTAAACACAAATTCCCATTTGCTGCTTCTTGAAATATAGCAAGGGGGTGACATCATACAACTAAGCAGAATATGGATAGGGGTGAGGGAAGTGTCACACAATTTTCCATCAGGTTGACCTTATTGTATTCCTTTATTCAATGGTGATACATAGAGTTAGGTATTTTCGTACCCTGGAGTTATATCAATAATAATAATAATAATATGCTTTTCAGTTATGTTAACAAAAATTAACGATAACTTTATAGAAACAACACTCTATTTTTTGATTTAGTAAGAATTTTAATCATTTTATTTATTAGAAATGCTGATTTACATATTTTACGAAAATGTTGTCCTTATTCTAGAATTATAACTAAAATGCTGCAATTTTATACCTTATCTCAAAAATACCTATACTGTTTACTTACATTAATTGTTATAGGTATAAGTACCTCTAGGCATATTCATATTAGTTTAATAATAATCCTTTACTGTCATTTTTCAATGAATAGTTGAGCCAAAAAGCAATTGAATGAATATTATGTAGTAACATTCTGTAGCCGGCACTCGTAATAGTAAACATGAGTAATTTTGGCAAAACGAGCAAAAATGACCAAAGTTGTATGTGATGATGGTACCTGTGTTAAGGAAAACAACGCAATTGTTTTGCATTTAGTAAATTTATTTCTCGATATAATCTTCTTGTAGCTCTATGACACTTAGTCCAGCGATGTTTGGATGTTTGGAAAAAAAAAAGAAGTTAGGGGGCCAAATCTGGCGAATATGGTGGGTGAGGCACCCATTCGTACCGCAACTGGCCTAGTTTAGCTGTCGCAATTGCCGATGAGTGGACCGGGGCGTTATCATGATGGTAGAGAATTTTTTTCCTCTCTAAGTAGGGCCTTTTTCTCTTCAGTTCAGCGTCGAATGGGTCTAATAAATCAACATAGTACTGTCCCGTGATTGCCCTTGCCTTCTCCAAATGACCACGCGACTCAAAAAAAAATCGTCATCATGACTTTTTCAACTGATGGAATCGTCTTCGCCTCCTTTGGTACACATTCACGGGGAAAAAAAAAACATTTTGCCGACTGACCTTTAGTTTCTGACGTGATGTATCCATGTCTCACCCACAGTCACACAACGCCGCAGAAACTCACTCGTATTGCTCTTAAACATATCCAAGTTATCACGCGATTCTGTTTTTGATCAATCGTCAGCAAACGCGGCACCCATCTCGCCGATAGCTTTCTCATACTCAATTTTTTGTGAAGGATGTTTTGCACACATTCAGTTGTGATGTTTACCATATTAGCAATCTCTAATCTTCACCCGGCAGTCTCCTAACACGATATAATGAACTTTATTGATCATATCGTCCGTAATTACCGCAATGGGACGACCTGACCGCTCCTCATCAAAGACGGATGTTCGGCCACACTGAAATTCATTAAACCAGTATCTGATGGTAGTCATGGAAGGTGCATGGTCCTTATAAGCTGTATCCAACTTCTCTTTGATTTCTGCGGACGTTTTTTCATCCGAAAAAAGAAAACGAATCACTAACTGGTTTGTTCTTTTTCCATGATTCCACAAATACATAATCTTGCTCACTTTCAACGGCTTTCAAAACAATACTACTCGATGAGTCCCTCCGAAATTTTGACAGATGACGACTAAAGAATAGTACTCACAGTCGGTAATGCAGATTTTGATACAAAGCGTCCGTCTCCAAACACAGGTACTTGTCATACAATCCTCGTATATCCAAATATGATACGCAATCGGCGGCGGTTGGTGCCCTGTGGGTGCGGTGCTGCAGAACACACAAGGACAGCGCTTCGATTTCCTCGTGTATTTTTTTTTGTCAAGTAAAATGTACATGATATGCATCGGAAATGCTTGAGGGAATCGAAACCTTGTCTTTGACCTCCCATTTACGTCACCACCAACCGTCACTGTATACAATTCATGAGCCAATATAATTTTTCATAATGCGGAATGTATAAGTATGTGTATAAGTAGACGTATCTCTTTAACTATTTTTGCGTAGTGGCGTACTATTCAATTTAGCTTTATAATTACTTATCATACATAAAAATGTGTTATAACATCTTGTTTCAGTAATACTTGCTGGCACAAAAGCATCTGAAGGTGTTTCAGCATCTGAAATGGCAAAAAGATTGCAGCTGGAGCAATATAAAACTCAGATGTTAAGAAACTTAAATATGTACATATCGAAAACAAGATTAATTATACATAATTTACCACCTTCATGGAATGATCTAAAACTGAAAGCTCTATTTAAAAAACATAGCGGTACAAAGGCAGTAATTAAGGAAGCTAGAGTTATGAGAGATATGAGGAATGTTGATAGTAAAGGAGTTGGGAAATCAAAGGAATATGGATTTGTTACATTTACAACACATGAAGATGCTTTGCATGCTCTTAGAGCTCTAAACAATAATCCCATTATCTTTTCAACTAATAAACGGCCGATTGTTGCGTTCTCAATTGAAAATCGGACAGCTCTGAAAGCAAAAGAGAAAAGATTACAAAGGTCTAAAATGAGAAATCCAATTTGTAAAGATTATAGTGCTGAATTTGTAAAAGAAGATAACATTAAGAAGAATAAACAAACTTTAGAGCCTACCAACAAATTACTTGATAAAGACAATTCATTAAGGGATACAACTAGCAGTGAATTCTCTGGAGTCGCTGCATTACCTGGCGTAAAAAAAATGAGAAGTAAATATAATCTGAAAACGCAAGCTAAATTACATTTTGAAAATGTAAAGCAGGCAAAGAAAAAACGTAAATCTATAAAAACATTGAATGAAAAGAAGAAGGACTTCAGAAAACAACCACGACAGAAGATCGGTAAAAAGAAAGAAGAAGCTGATAACTTTTCCGTATTAGTAAATAAATATAAGCAAAATTTAAAATCAGCTCCTTTAAAAACATCCAAATGGTATGAATAATTGTACAAAATATGTATTTATAATTTAATTAATAAAATATTTCTTTTAATTATGACGTCGTATTTTTGTTGAAATCTGTAACAAATTATATATTTTACATTTAAGCACCAGTAGATGGCGCCATTCAATACATAAATTATTTATACCTGTTTGCACCGCAAAAGCTAAGTATAGCGCCAGAAAAAAGATCTTTGTTCAACTTATTGTAAATTTGTTTGCAGCGAAGATAACTAAGGATCATCCGAGCTTTCGTGAGATTTTTTTCTAGTTTTGGGTTCATCTTGTTTTCGAAATTTTTGTCAAAGCCGATTTGCATCTATACGCCTCAAATGATTACATAACTTCTAAAATTATACATTTCCCTATATAATATATACTGTAAAAAACATCGGTTATTAAATTCCGTAATAATTTAATTGCGTTTATGAAATCCTCATAAAATTATGGCTTTAAAATTTTGAAAAAGTTGGCATTTACAAAAACCGCTATTTCTACGGTGTTGGACATTTTACAGATGCGATATTTGCCTATTAATTGTATGTATCTGCCACACAAGAACCTCCACATACGTTGACATATAGTAGTCCCAATTAAAGTACACATATTACATCATTACCTGGACGAACAAAATTTGTCATTGACGTAAATATTTTGAGTTCATATTTGTAACAATTTTAATTTCATTTTTTCCATATTTCGTTTCGTTTCAAGGATACCGGGTATAGCTTTAGATCCAAAGTGCCTAGATACTTGTTTTTGAAAATAGAAACTTAAAATCCGAGATTGTAATATTTTGATGATTTTGCAATAATTTTTCTATATCTTGTTTAGTTTTAGAGATGGGGTAAGAGTAAAGCTTCAAGTCTAAACGGCCTAGCTGGCTTATTTTTGAAAATAGAAATTTAAAATTCGAGATTTTTGACGATTTGCAACAACTTTTATTTCAATTATTTTCTCCGTATAGCTTAGTTTCAGACAGGGCCCATAATCTACGGGTACTTTTTATTGTCATTAAGATCCACGACAGTCGCGCCAGCACAATCACGCGACAGAACTACTCTAAATCAGCGGGAAATTTAACTTGTATTTATATATTTCTGACCTCGACACCGTGAGGTAAAAGAGGATCGCTTATGGATAGAAATATTAGAAATTATGGGGGGTTATTCTGCAAGGACCGAGAGTGTTGCTTTTCACAGTGCCATGTTGAAAGGGTAAGAAAAGTACTAATGAAAATTTGACGTTTCGACACAATACTGTGAAGAGCAACACTCTCAATCCTGACAGAATAACCTCCACTGCGGATCGGGCCCGCCTTTATCTTCGACGTTTGGGGCAGAGCGGAACCAAATACTATGTATTGAATACTTGATCATTTGTTCCAGGAATAACTGTTATACAAGTCCTGTATATTAATTGTATTACGGCACATTTACATAGACACACGCAACATTATAAAAACAAAAATAACTAGTATTTACAATTTTAATGCACGATATGGCTGTCAAGATTCAAAATATTTGTTTTTTTTTTGTCATTTGAAATCCTTAAGGTAAGGTTAGATGGCACTTCCATATTCATTACAATAATCGGTTGTGTGTACATGTAAATGCACAGAACTAAAATGTTTCTGGTATATTTTACATGTCTTGAGGACTTGATCTGGTTTCTTCTTGAACAATTCTGGATATTCTGTTGCTGTAGCGCTGTAGCCCATTTAAAAAATCAGGAAATATGATACTAGATTTGGAAATAACTAGAGCACAGTGTTACGCTCCTTCACACAGCATCCTGCCACACACATCTTTTAAGTTTACTTATTGGTGCTTGTTTGACACACATTCCACGCCTGTAAGAAAAATGTAAACTACATAACATACTCTTTATTTCTTAGTACAAACTGGTAATATAGGTTATATATTCTACAATATATATGTTCTACCAGCCTTGGATGTAAGCCATATGTAAGCTGATTCCCAACCCTCTTAATATGTTTGCCACAGGAAAACTACAAACCAATTCGGGCGTATCAGATTGCTCAAATAAAATCACAAACCATTGAGTTCGATATTTTTAACAATATTTTTTTAAGAAATGTACCAGCTAATGCAGACCAATGCAGACGTAATGCAGACCGATGCAGACTCATTGCCATCTTATTGTAGATTTCTGCAATGCCGAAGTACTAAGAATCAAAATAGTAACAAAAGAAACGATATATTGATGTCAAAACGTTGAAGAAAAACAAATTTTCACTCTACTTGGATACGAAATAATCAAATACATATGCCAAAATTTGATCACAATATTTAATAATTTTATTCTTTTTACGAATTACGCGCTCAATACAAGCTTCCGTTATCTATTGATTTTACCTACACAAATAACAGTCTGCTATTGGTCGAAGTAGAATTCGCAACAAAGGCCTTCGAACAGCGCAGAAGCAGCAGACCGAAGTTGCTTCGTCCATCCAGTTCATCTAATCAATTAATCACTTTTCCCCGGCGTTGCTTGAGGTAAGTTATAAGTGCACATCTATCTTGAATAATTTTCTTATAAACACATATTTGTAAGATTTAACATTTCTAAGTAATGTTATTTAATACGTTCAACTCAATTTTCATGTTTAAAAAGAAGCCAATAGAATTGTTCAAGTTCTTTAAAATTACTTGCTCGTTTTGTTCATAGGTTTACAGCAGCCATTTCTTTAAGTTACATCTGTATTTATATCTACTAGCCGGAAGCATCACTCAGTCAACGGTCAACATGTAAGTTCTATTTTAAGTCTTGTTTAACTAGAAAACTTATTTATTTCCAATCAATGTAATTAATTTATACCGCAAGCCGTCCATAACAGTATTGATTTTTTTTCGTTACAAAAGTCGTTAAGGGGGTAGCCAGCAGCACTTGATATAATATTCATTATTTCTTTTAATAAAATGGAAAAGTTCACCAATTTTACCTTTACATTTCACAATTGCCAAATTTAGTATCAATATTTTATCAAAGATATACTATTTTTTTAGTTCAACTTACAATAAAGTAGTTGAAATAAATGTTTAAATTTAATTTTGTACCAATCATTACAAGTTCCCTACATTATAGATGAGAACAATAACAAATTGAGCAAATCGAAAAACTTTATTCGTTGTACTAATGTATACAACATGGTTAAATAGTACAATATTAATGGGGAATTTACACATTTTCTACATCATTTTAATATATTAATTTATATTAGCTTACTACTTCTATCACAAAAATTAAAACCAAATTTTATTCCAAACGTAAGTGAAACGCATGCGCATTTGTTCTTTTTGTGGTGTCATGCGGCAGAAATAATCAACCGGTTCGCACAACTGGCAACGGCGTATGTTAACGTGATTTTGTGCCTGTGAACATTATTGTGTTACTTTAGCAATGAAGGAACGGAAGAGCAATGTTACAAACGTTGTATTCCCGTATGCAGTAATACCACTCCATCAATACGATATAAAATTCTTTTCCTTATCCCAATGCGCGAGAATGCCAGAAACTTGTAATGCAATTTAATGAACCGAAAACCTTATTCGAGTAGTTGAATTAGCTGTCACCGTTATGAGAATCATTTTAATGTAAATAAATATTACATACCTTTTGTTGGCTTATGCTGGCCGGTTTTTGATAAATAATACAGTTTTCTTGTTTAACAAATAAATGGTGACTATATTCAGTGTAAACTTAAGTGTATGCTAAAATTAAAAGCAAATCTTTGCCCTAGTAAGAGAAGCGCGTGACTCCATTAAAAGGAAATTTACAGGAAACTAAAAAACCGTTTGATTTTAATATGATCACAATGTAAACTCTTGTTTTTAAATTTTATTGATTTTGAGAAAAAATTCTGAAAACCTTTTTTCAGTTATTAGATGGCAGTTAAATCTCATTTTGGATAAAAAATGGAGTATCAAAAGTTGAAGAATTAATTATTTGTTATAATTAGGTACTTTTTGGAATAGCGACCCATATGTTTTGTGTCAAAATTGAATAGTATTCTTATTTCTCTTTGTGATCGTAAAAATGTCTTGGAGTGATAAAAAAAAAACACCTGATAGATCGTAAATGATAAATTTCCAAATACTTGAATTTATGTCAGAAATCAAACAATTTGTTTTATTATCAAAATTACAATATGGAATACAATACTACAATAAATATTCAAACTGCTCCCCATTAATTGCTTGGCAATGCGCAAGCCGATGTTAGAAACTGCACTGCTTTCTGAACCATTGTCATAATGAGATGGAACCCCATCTTGTTGAAACCAGATGGTTTCGTCGGGAATATCCGAATTTGCTGCGTTTTGGGAACATTCCCGCTAATGTTGGAATAAATTCGAATTGTAAAAAATCTAAATATCACCGAACTCAATCATCAACTTTTCGATACGTTCGCTTTCAATTGAACCTGCAATTCTATTTGAAATAGTTTAAAAATAGCTTCCATTGGGATTATTGGAAGTAGTATGCACAAAATGTCACTACAGCTGTCTCAAAGAGAAAAGAATATCATTCAGTTTTGACACAAAATGTATGGGTTACTATTTAAAAAGAATTCCAATTACGTCAGACTGAGCTGATGACGTCAAAAAAATTGAAAATTATGGCAAACTTTCGATCAGAACTTTTTCGCGTAAAACTAATAAAGGTTCCGGCATCGATGTTCCTTTGTACTCACACAGTATAATCAGTATCTTTCACTCAAATGACACTAACGTAACAGTTGCATGACAGTACAATGCAGAACAGTAGTTGCTTCCAGTTATTGGAATTAAATGGAACCGCATTTGTGATATCGTTATCATTTTGGAACAAGCGTGTTCTTCAAAGGAACGGAGATGGTAAAAATCATTTTATATCTCAAACATATTTGCAAAAGGAACATACACATGACGATCTGTTATTTGTTGCGTAAGAAAAGGAGATTGTTGGCTACCAAATAAGGTGAAAATTTCTTCAAAATCATTTATCTGTATTTCTAAATAATTATTACGCACAACCTCTAAAGCAAGTAAAATGTCCCTATTGAAAATAGAGTAAGATTTAAATGTAGTTTTTGTACATTAGATTTATTCGATTTCAACAGTTATTAAAGTCGATACATATTTTGAAATTTCTGCAATGTTTTAAGAGAAACGTAAATCTGTAATCATTACAAAATATTAAGTCAATTACTTTTTCTTAGGTCTTTTGGAAAAGGTGGTAATAACTCATTTAGAGGACGTAGGAACAACAACTCTTATAGGCAGCCAGATTCTAACGGATACGCTAATGGTAATGACAACGGTAATGGTACCAGATTTAGGAATTATAATGCTGGCGGTCGATTTAATAAAAGTGCTGGCCCTCAAGGACAACGTCTTAGAAAACCCAATTGGGAAATGAGACCTCTGCATCCGTTTAAAAAGAACTTTTATATTGCACATGCAAATGTAATAAGCAGATCTACATATGAAGTAGATCAATACCGCAAAGCAAAACAGATCACAGTTGAAGGGGAAGCACCCAATCCAATTCAAAATTTTAATGAGGCTAACTTTCCCGATTACGTTATGTCCAGTATTATGAAACAGGGTTATGATTCTCCGACTGCTATTCAAGCTCAAAGTTGGCCTATTGCCATGAGTGGCAAGAATATGGTTGGCATCGCACAAACTGGTTCAGGAAAAACTTTGGCTTACATATTACCTGGTATTGTTCATATTAATCACCAGCCTCAAGTTTCGCGCGGGGAAGGACCAATTGCTCTTGTATTGGCGCCGACAAGAGAATTGGCGCAGCAAATACAACAAGTGGCAAATGAATTTGGATCAAGTTCGTACATACGAAATACATGTATATTTGGTGGTGCGCCAAAAGGACCGCAAGCGAGGGATTTAGAACGAGGGGTCGAAATTGTAATAGCTACTCCTGGACGTCTAATTGACTTCCTGGAAAGAGGTATCACAAATCTGGATCGCTGTACGTATTTGGTATTGGATGAGGCAGATAGGATGTTGGATATGGGATTTGAACCACAAATCCGTAAGATTATTGAACAGATTAGGCCAGATAGGCAAATTTTGATGTGGTCAGCTACTTGGCCAAAAGAAGTTAAGAAGTTGTCAGCCGATTTTCTTGAAGATTACATCTTGATAAACATTGGATCTATGCAATTATCAGCTAATCATAATATACTACAAATTGTTGATGTATGTCAAGAACACGAAAAAGAATCAAAGTAAGTTTTGTATATATGAATTTTTAATATTGTATATATGTATGATGAGAATCTTTTCTGATATTTATGACGATTTTACCACTCATTTATCCTCTAAGAAGAACTGAGTAGTCAATTGTTATTATCAGTACATTGTCCTTGATTATATTTAATTACCAGAAAACACTTTGTTTTTACAGACTAAACAATCTGCTCCAAGAGATTTCTGAGAATGCTGAATACGGTGCGAAAACTATAATTTTTGTAGAAACGAAAAAGAAAGTAGAAGACATTACCAGAAGTATTAGAAAGTACAAATGGCCTGCTGTGTGCATGCATGGTGACAAAAGCCAACAAGAACGTGATTACGTTTTAAGAGAATTCCGTAGCGGAAGATCGAGTATACTTGTTGCTACTGATGTGGCAGCTAGAGGTTTAGGTATACACCTACAAGTTTTCTTTTTTTTTTCCTATTTATTTTATTTTTATTTTGAATCCAGAAGGGAAGCATAGTAGCATATGTTAGGATGTCCCAGACTGCTTTGTTTTTGAGTGATCATATCCCATCTGAAATGGTACATGTAACACTAATTTTACAGCTCATACAGTAGTTTAATTATTGATCAGCTCGAATTGCGAATATTCTTCAGATTTGTTTATAAATTGTGATCATTGTTGAATAGTAACCTTGAATTTAAACTTTCAAAACAGTGGTTTGTTAGTATCGATTTATTAAAAGTATTTTTTTCTTTTTGCTGTCAGTTTATTTCATTTTGAAGTTATTTTGAATATATTAGTATATTGCTTGTATTGCGCGTTGTTTTGATATGAGCTTTTTATTAATATAATTATTATAAGCAAGAAAACTTGCTTGGAATTCGTTGATGATATTGAAAAGGAACGGCAAAGATATAACTAAAGTGATTGTATTTTTGAAAACTCGCAACTCTATTGGTAAATATTAAACATTCGTTTCAAACAGGTATACTTTTAGCGTTGAAACTCAGGTATGTTAATAATTGGTGTAGGAATCTTGGAAAGGCTAGTTTAAGAAAGTAATGGAATGTATGCATTGATTTATTCTCAGTAACAATAATTATTTGATAAATTAACTGCGTTAGTATTCTCGTTAAATCACATTGTAAGTAAATATAGATAAGTTTTGATTTAACTTAGGGAGTTTCATAAGCGCTTTTAAATATATACGTCGCTTATGTATGTATTTAGTACGGAAATTATTGTTTTGAGAGTTATGTGTACAAATCTGTTTAATGTTACAATTTTGAAAATTATTGTATAGTAGTAAGTGTTAATGTGCTATTGTATAGCCTATAACGGAATACATTTAATTCATTTTTATTATACAGTCTGGTTATCCTTTTGTTTCAGAGGCACGTGCAGGATGAGCGTACTTAGCTGAAAGCTAATGTTTGCCTTAATTGCTTTCTTTGCAATACTTATTTCTTGCGGTGTCTCTAGCCGACTCATTCCTCTGTGAAAGGGTCGCGCTAATGAGGTTAGGAAACCGATACTGGAAGATATGACAATCTCAAGTATGGCAATACCCTCCGTAACCTTTAAATTCTAAAACTATTAAATCCTAAACCAAACTACACCTGGCAGCCTTAATTATCCTTTTCCATTCGCACGCCTTCCTTATAAATACAACATTAATATAATTCTCCACAAATTACTGAGGGAGATATTTGCCAATGTGATGGAAATCAATACCAAATCTTCCATTCGGTCATGCAGTGGATTCACCAATTAAAAGGCATATTGGGATCTGCTCTAGATTTATATTATGTGCTATTATAGCTGTACCATTTTGATACATATAGCCAAGCGTCTTGTGGATTCTGTGAGTTCTCGAGCGCACTGGTTAGTATCTTTTCCTTTTTTCTTTTGTTTTTTTAAAGGCATTTATTCAAATAAAATGTGGCTCATCAAACTAACAACTGCATGTATCATTTTGTATTGTCATATTTATAAAAAGAAAAATATGCAATTTATTTAAGTATTATTTATTTAGGTTTGTACTATATAAAGAAATGTTTTACGGTTATATGAATTATCTTGAAGATTGCATACTTTTCATGTTGTATTATGATTAATTATAAATGTTACTGGAGAGGGTGTTTTTCAATGCAGCAATATTAAAGCGATTTTACTTGTATATCATTTAATAAATGCTTTTACTTTTTTCCTATCAAATTCAATGCTGTATACTCATACTAACTGTATATACATTATTGAAATTGGTCATCTATAGGTTAAGGTTAACACGTTTATGATTAAAATGTATTGAACACAATTACAACAGTCTATTTATTTAGATGTTGATGGGATCAAATATGTGATAAACTTCGATTACCCAAATTCGTCCGAGGATTATATTCATCGAATAGGAAGAACTGGCCGTTCCGATACCACGGGCACTTCGTACGCATTTTTCACCTCCAACAACTATAAACAGGCGAAAGATTTAATATCCGTCCTACAGGAGGCTAATCAGGTTAGTTGAAAATAACCAAATTGTCAAAAAAAAGCTTGTACCGCATTATCCTCCTAATTTGGCATGCCTTCACGTTATTACATTAGTGAAGCATGAGTGCTTGTAGGAGGTAAATTAAACATTGGGAAATATGCCTTCGGTGTTCACACAGAATAGTCTGGATCCCATCCTCAAGTTTCCCAACATGTATACATTGTTTAGAATAAATCTATTACTTCTCTCTGTACATAGTTTTTGTATTTACATTTAAATTCTTGACAGGTGGTAAATCCGAAATTATCAGAAATAGCGAATCGTTTTGGCAATAATTTTGGAAACAAAGGACGTTGGGGTTACAATGGATTTAGGGGAAGAGAGAATGCAGGAGCGCGATCACACCAAAGATTTGGAAATGGAGCTATGAACAGATTTAAAAATAATTCTAACAACTATATGAATAATGCAGGTAAAATAAAATAAAAAAGCAGTTTGAAGTTTTTTCTTTAACGTTATATATTTATTCCAGTATATTAACTCTGCGAACTTTTTTTGTATCATCCCGAATCATTCCACCCTGGTTGAGTAGTGGAATTTTGTTGTCACCTACTTATCTACTAGTTAAGCAAGCATCTCACTTGATATAAGTTTCGTTAATTGTGTATTGTAGTTTACACTTTAACATATATCTGTGATTAGAATAATAGATAATTTTGTTTTCTGTGTTATATTTAAAAATTTGGAATTATTTATTATTTATTTAATATATATATTGAACAGTATATGTATACATATGTGAAACAAAAAAGATTATCAAAATAAAGTGTTTTATATTGTGTAAATCTTTTTTTGCATTACTTAAGACTATTTTGTACACACTTGAATGTTATTAATGAGTTATTCGTAATGTGCCGTATACTAACAATAATTTTAATAAAACTTTATCAAGCAACACTAAGTCGTAGGTCTTCGTCTTCTGCCGGGTGATCGACGGCTGAAGCGGGGCGGAATGTTCATAGGACTTGTTTGAAATTGAATTAGGGTTAGTTTCCAATGAAATAGTAGATTGCAGTATACGGACAGACCTAGTTCGTCGAAAAAGTAATGTTTACCTGTTGATTATTTATTTGTGACAGACTGTCTAACCTCCCATAACCTATAAGAAATTATCTGGTGTTTACAACTCATGTTTTTTGACATATTGTTATAGTATCCTTTCTTTTTATTTATCGGAATTTATTTTGTTTTAGTTTATTTAGTCTTATTTTTAGTGTGTACTATCATGGTTCATGTATATGTGTACAAATAAAACTTAAGTATGAAGTTACAAGCATTAACACAGAATAGCAACAGTTGCTGTTTTAACATACTCAGAGTTCAGCTTCGTCTTATGTACATCTTTGATTGCAGAAATGAATAAACTTAATATGCGTGTAGATCCTGTAAAATATTCTGACATTTTGCTAAAAATGTGCAAAAATCCCAAGCTAAATGTATTGCCAGCAGAACTTGTTTACAAAAGTCATCGCATATGCCGCAGACATTTTATAAGAAAACACCTAAGTTAGAATAAGCATTTGTTCCACAATGCTCTCCCAAAATTGTATTTGCCAAGTAATTTAATTAGTACAATTGTCTAGCACTTTTAATAAGTACACAATATTTAAATCCAGGACCAACAGAAATAGAGACATCTGTTGAATAATCCAGATGAAAACCAACCTGGATCTTTGCAAGTTACAGGTAGTAAATGTAAGTTGTAATTAAGTAAAATTATTTTCTTTATGATTACAGCCAATTTTGTTTATGTAATTTTATATAATAAATTATAGTTAAATAATAAATGTTTTATTCAACATTGGATTTCATTTTTCCACCCCTCAATTTCGTTGTTTGTTGTGTAATGGTCGAAGCGTCAGGTTACGGAATACACCTCGCACTTCCAGGCTTCCATTACTATGATCATTAACCAACCCCAACTAAATATCTTGGCAGGAATCCTAGGGCATCGTATTATAGGGCCATTTTTCTTAAGCAGAACTTTAACTGCGCAGTCATATTTAGAACTGCCGCAAAATGATATTATTCCTGCAGTATGTAATGTTGCTGGAAATTTTAACGATATTTGGTTTCAGCAAGACGGCTGTCTGGCTTATAATGTGAGAGTTGTTCAAGAATTCATCTCATTACATTTTCCACATTTCATTGGCCTGCCTCCCGTCTTACCTCTGCCTAGTGACTTCTTTCTTCAGGGATATTTGACGTAAACTCTATGTACATAGAGAGTACATCAGCATGAAAAACTCCGAACACTGGATGAGCTGCGTATTGAGCTCGAATTACACAACTATAACAGTATTTCACCTGTAACTCTTGTCAATGTATGTAGGGAGTTTTATGGTAGACTGGGTTACTATGACGCAGAAGGTGGAAGCATTTTTGAAAAATATATGAAACAACTTCTAAAGTTTTTTATTCTCCAGAATTTCTTTTTTTTTGCGTCTATTGATTAATTTTTCAGTTTTCCGCCCACGATTAGAATGTCATCTTCCATTTCGTGTTCTATTCTTTATTAACTAATTTTGGAATTTGTTGTTAATTTTTAACTCCATTCAGGGTCACTACATTTATAACTTTTTGGAATTTCAAATTATTTCCGTTATAATTGTACTCATTCTAAGACAAAAGCAATTAATACTTTTACAATACGGAAAACCTTTGATAACGATTTCTTGTAAACCTCTATCTCAAATGTCAAGCTAATTGAGATGGCAATATGTCATATGTAAAGTTTAAATTTGCTTTAACGGCTGATGTGTACCTGCACATGTTTACGCCACGAATGGTTATTCCAACGCAACGTCTGGCAACGCAGTTACTTTTGATATACATATGTAGGTATAAATGTATACTATGTGGAATACGCTATAGCCAGATTGCGCTCCGTTCAATGTGTATGTATATTGTCTTGTGAATTAAAATACTAGTATTGTTGGTAAATAACCATATACAGGACTAGTTTGTTTACCAGAGATTGTGTTTTCTTTATTATTATTTACGCGTTTTTCAATTTGCACAACTGCAAACATTCTGAAAAAATTGTGAATTTTAACACACGCATATTCATTCTTCAGCGTGTTATGCCGTCCATGGATTCCAACAGCGCAAAAATACAGAATGCTTTCGATTCAATTTGTGGGCAATATATGTATATCAATATACTCAATCTTAAGCATAATTATCACTGGTTGCTTTTGTCTTATGGCCTCCAATTTACAATTAAACTAAACAGAGGAAAAAAAGATTTCACTTATAGTAGTGGTTAGTAAAAAACTTTTTATAACTATTGAATGTTAACAATTAGTATAGTTACAGATTTAATCACATCACTTGTACAGTGAAGCCACATGATATATTAGCTTTTTCATGTGAATAGAATAAGATGTCTGAAATGCGGAAATGCATCAACACAAGAAATATAAGTATTTTAGAAAAGTAGGATTAATGCAACAAAAGTTATCTTCCAACTTGATCTTATTATTTACTTTTATTTACATTTTTGTATGGTATGTTGTGTAAGACAAAAGCTCAGTTGTTATTTTCGTTACCGGTTGCCGTTATTACTCGGCTATTGCTATCAAACTGTCTAACTTCCAAAATGATTAGAATAAGCGGGGTCTATTGCATATTCAAATATTTTATATCTGGCGCAATACATCGCGTATTATGCACATCACCAACACATTAACTGTCTTTATTTTCCGGAAAGCTGATCACTAAAATATACATATTTCACTGAGGTGAAAGTTGGGCAACAGTTATACTTTCAATCACAGTCAATATAACTTCCTGATGCTTTTAAAAAGTGTTATAATACTTATTGCAAAGTAGCGATTTTCTTTATTTCTAATTTATTTACAGATGTAGACGTTTATAGTAAAACACATTGGCAGACAAATATATGCATCTTTAGTAATCTGTAAAAGTATTTATTTATTTTATTTATCATATAAATAATACAGATACTAAACAAGCATAAAAATACTATACTCCAAATCATTGATATAATGCACGAATTTCACAAAAAATTAGTAGTAACAAGATATGAATGTCACTTCCTTTTCTACATATAGCCCAACGGGGTATATACGCTATTATGCTTGTCATAGCCGTCGGAGCTCTTATTGTGTAAGGAGTGTATGTAAAGTATTCCATGGCTTTGTTACTATCACCCCCTCGCCGTAAAGGGTGAAATGCCACCAACCCCAGTAGAACTCTAACGCACACCTTTTGACTCTGCCACAGTCGAGTCACATTCTTACCACTGGGCCTTACTAATATTAATTCACATTTAATTGAAAATGTACGACGATATATCAAATATAAACGGGACTGATTTTCTTAAAAATTCCGAAGGGCTTCTAGACCTGGAAGGGGTTGTTGCGCAGGTAGCCTGTACCGTTAGGGAGAGGGGAGAACCGACCGCAACCCGGGTCCCTTTAATATTCAAAGAAACCATGAGCGAGAAAAAAGTGCATGCCTTCGTGGAGCAGCGGATTATCATCAAGTTTTTGGCCACGAAGGAGGTGAATCCAATCGAAATTTTGTGGCGATTACAGACACAGTTCAGGGATAACACCCTATCAAGAACCCGTGTGTTTGCATGGCACAAAAAAAATTCTGGAGGGCGTGAAGAGGTCGAGAACGAGAGCCATGATCGCCGCCCAAGGACAAGTGTGACCGTGGCAAGGTGCTTTTCGTGTTGATTTTCTCCACGATCGACGCACAATTAATGCACAATATTATTGTCAAGTACTGGATGCCGCGAAATTGCCATTTCAAAGGAAAAGAAAGAAGCAATCGGCCAGAAGTGTCATTCTTCTGCATGGCAACGCCAGGCCTCATGTGGCTAACGCCACGATGCAAAAAGTGGATGCATTAGGATGGGAAACACTGGAACATCCACCCTATAGTCCAGACTTGTCACCTTGTGACTTCCATCTTTTTGGACCCCTCAAGGAAGCGCTTGAAGGCCGTTTCGACGACAACGAAGCGGTGGAAGCGTTTGTACTCCAATGGCTACACGAACATCCGAAGAGTTTTTACGATGCTGGATTAAAAAAGCTCCCAATACGATGGGAGAGTATGTAGAAAAATAATATATGTTTGTAAGCTTAGTTAAATAAAGTTATTCGGCTATTCAGATTTAGATCATTATACACGCATACTGAATCGTTAGTGCGCGAAGATTCTCATCGTCCTGCTCTTATAATTAATCTGCTTCATCCAGAGGCTACAACTACTTTTGCATCAAATCCACTAGCAAGAACATATGATTTTAAAAAAGCTGACTTTATTAGTTTGTACAACGCTTTTTTGCAAGTAGACTGGTCATTCTTAAAGCAAATTAATGATGTAAATATAGCTTGTGAACATTTCTATAGTAAACTCTATTCATTATTTGATCTTCATGTACCGCTACAAAAAAATAAAACTACTAGCTATCCTCCATGGTTTAATGCAGATATAATTAACAATATTAAATTGGAAGCACATTATTTCGAGGATTATAAAAAAAACAACAACAGAAATTCTTTAAATTAATTTAAAATACTCCGAATTTTAGTAAAAAAGCAAACCCAAGCTGCATACAAATCTTATGTAAATAAAACCGAAGCATCTATTGTCAACAATCCTCGAGATAAGCGGACCCGCACTCGTATTCCTGGCTTAATGAATTGGAACAACAGCAACCTTGCTAATTCGCAATATATAATATAGATGGTTTTGCAAGCTATTTTAGCAGCGTATATGTTACCGATGAAACTTCCATGTGCAATGATACTCCTATGGGTACTTCTGCAGATAATATGTATTTTATAACTGAAACGGAGGTTCATGATGCCATTAGGAAATTAAAAAACAAAATGAGATCGGATCCAGATGGAATACCAAGTTTCTTTATCAAGGATTGTGAAGCTATCCTTGCGAAGCCACTGGTAATTGTCTTTAATTTGGCACTCACAAGTGCCGCTTTTCTTGATGCGTGGAAGATCTCAAAGGTATGTCCGATATTTAAATCTGGGTCACCTGAAGATATTGTTAACTATCACCCAATATCGCTACTAAATAACTTCGCAAAGATATTTGAAATGATATTACACTCGCACATGTATCCACAAGTAAGTGATTCTATATCATCACACCAGCATGGCTTCATGGCAAAGAGATCAACGGTCACCAATTTAATGTACTTTACTCAGTCAGTATCAAATGTTCTAGACAGTCGTGGCCAAGTGGATACAATCTGCACAAATAATTCAGAGGCATTCGATAGGGTAAACCATCCTATACTGATTAAGAAAATGGATTCTTTTCGCTTTAGCAATCGTTTGCGTCTTTCTTCATACTTTTGCGATAGAGTCCAATATGTATCCTACAATTGATATAAATCTAAATTTTACACAGCAACATCAGGTGTATCACAAGGATCCAATTTAGGCCCGCTTTTCTTCATTTCGTTCATAAATGATTTGCTGGACGGGATCGATTGCAGTGTATGTTTGCTGATGACCTAAAAGTATTTAAAGAAATTAGTACGCTCACCGGTTGCATTTATCTGCAAGATCAATTTAACAAAATTTCTCAGTGGTGTATAGAAAACAAGCTACAAATGAATATTAGCAAGTATACAATTTTGACATACACAAGGAAAATTGATCCATTAAAATATGATGACCGCCTCGACGATGTTCCTCTTGCTCGCTGTTCCTCTATTAAGAACCTTGGCGTCTACTTCGATTCAAATCTCAGCTTCACTCCTTACAGAAATTATATTTCAACATTTGCGCTAAAAATGCTACGGTTCGTCATAAGAAATTCTAAGGTATTTCAAATGAACACTGCTGTGTTCCTATACAACACATATGTTAGAAGTAAGTTGGAGTACGCGAGCGTAATTTGGAGCCTGTTTTATAAATCTTACATAATAATGATCGAGAGGATTCAACGAAAATTTCTTAAATATCTATTCTAACACAAGGAGTTTACCCGCCGCAAGGAATTGACCAAAATGTTCTCCTCGAAATGTTTGGTATAGCCTCTGGAAATGCGACGCAAAATTTATAGTCTTTTATATAACATTGTACATAATAAGATTAAGTCTACTTACATAATATCCCAACTCAGCTTCCTTGTACTAGTTTACGCTCCTCACTGATGGTTATGCAGCGAAATTTCAATTTAACATCTAAGTTTTCCGATCTGAATCATAGTTCATTAACTGAAATACCGAGCGTAGCTAGATTGTATTTGCAATGGGTTCTTCAGCTAATCTGTTCTTGTCTGAGCCTCTACCTTTGCTACTTTTGTTACTTTTGTTACTTTCTTTGTTATATGTAGTAAATATAATTGGTTATTTTTTTCAGGATGTAAATGTAATTAGACATCTATATGTCTGCAAAAAAATGTTGTCTTTTGTTTAAATTTAAGTATCTGTTGCACAATAAAGATGATTATGATTATGATACTATTAAAAATTGAAATTTGAATTGTGGCGCTGTACAGAGTCAAGTCTAAAATATGTCTGACGCTTAACTTGTTTATTTAAATAAATTACTCTACATATTATTACATTCTTTTGAATTCTGCGATACATTAAGTGTAGGTTAAATCCTCTATACAAATGTTTTTTTAGTTATTTAAATTTGTGGAAGAAAATTGACAGGTGCGACCCCAATAAAAAGCAGTAATTTTCCACAAACTTTATCAATTTCTAATGTACTTTTGGAATCAGCATACTTACTGAGAGAGAAGAACACTTAAGAAAAGAACATATCGGTTCAAGATGAGATCCCTGAGGCACACCAAATGTAGTACAGGAGTGTCCAGTTATTACAGAGAGACATAAAACTGATTCAATTTAAACAATATGTAACAAAAAACATTACTGTTTGACTGCTTAATTTTGCACTTCTTCTCATTTTTACTAAAATCGGTTAAACACTTCAATAACCAAATTTTGTTGCACCAAATTTTCAAATCAAATTTTAATACTTGGGGTGAATTTACCTTTCGTTTTTTTAATACCTTTCTTTAAGTTTTAAAATTTGTATTACTCAATAAAATATTGTACACAAAGATTGTTTCGAATAATTAGGTACTTTAAAACGTTTTAGTAAAACTATTAACAATGCCGTTGTTAAACTACTTACAATTTGCCGGTCAAATCTGCCATATAAGAATAAAATAGAAACTCTTAGTGAAATGATTCCACTTCTTTCATAAACCCAAGGCACCGCAAATTCTATCCACCTTCGCGTGTGGAAAGAAGCATATAATTTGTGAGACATCTTTTGCGACAATTGTGTTCTGAAAGGTAAATAAAAATTTTTATTTTCTAAATAATCGCTCGCACTTATTAATTAAAATTTTATTTATATATTGTATAAAATTAGTGTAACGTTAGTTAGGTTTATATTTAAATGTCTTACCTAATCTCAGCACAAGTAAGTTTAGTTTTTGAATGAATTTTAAAAAAGCTATTTATTTATTTATAATTTCCTTCGTCACTATCTTTGAATATATGTATAATAAAAAAGGATTTTTTTAGTAACTTAGTTTATTTCAGAACTATGTGACTTATCATTGATTTATTCAATTCTTATTTATTTCTTATACCTATATTTCACCCAAGATATGATTTTTTTTTATTGTCAAAAAGCAAATTTTATTTTCAATTACATCTCCTAGCTATGTGAGGAAGTAAATAATTTTATTTTAAAGATTTATTTATAGAAAAATATTCAATCGTGTTTGCTAGATACAAAAATATCAATAGTTAAAAAAATATGTAAAACCTATAATTATGGTATCTTTCTTTTTGGATTATAAAATTGCTGAAGCATTCACATTTCCAAATAAAAATCTAAATGGGTAGTAAGTGCTAGTCTATAATTAGTAATTAATTTAAAGTCCTTGCACGCTTTGAAGCTCACTTTTTAATCGATCGTTAATAGTTTCTTAATAGGAAATAATTGCATCATAGGGAAACTTGACAATCAAATTGGAGAAGAGAAAGCAAAAAATAAATAGATATAACATCGTTGAATTTCAAGTTAGTTAATCAACACACTGGACAAATTTATGGTGGTGTATGTAAACTGTAAACTGAATCGGAAATCAGGGAAATTTCGTTACATAATGCATAATAAACCAAAAATATTTTAAACCTTTCTTTTGGTCATTTAAATACATTTTAATTATCTTTGCGGATGTTTAAATATTATAAACTTTTTATTGTGGTTTAGAAATATTCCGGAAAAGTAAATTTTTGTAAATAAGCACTTGTCAATTTAACTAACATTGACTTTAGAAAGGTGAAACTGAACTCATTATACAGTGTTACCCATTTGAAATGGAAGCACCCCTGTAAAACTTATATTTTACTTTAAAATGAAACCAATACATAAAGGATGAAAAAGTCTACTTCCGCACAAAATTTCAGAAGTTTATCTAAATTTTCAAAGCACACTATGATTATTTTTCGAGGTCGAAAATAGCAAGATGTTATTAGTCGTTTCTTATTAAAAATCTGATTGAACTTACATGGACAACTGGGCTGGATCCACGTTATCGGATAATGGATTCCATCGGCTAAAGAATCCGAATTCAAAATGTCGAATAGCGGATCCGGATCCGAGATTTCAGATAACGGATCTGGATCCGAGGGTTCAGATAACGGATCCGGATCCGAAGCTTCAGATAATGGATCCGGATCCGAAGTTTCGGATAATGGATCCGGATCCGAGGTTTCGGATAATGGATTTGGATCCGAGGTTTTGGATAACGGATCCGGATCTGAGGTTTCGGATAATGGATCCGGATAACACCAAGACCCGGATATTCCGATAGTAAATTATCCGGATCCAGATAACAGCTCTAATTTTACCGTGATGAGTATACTAAACGCAAATGAAAACTAGTGACAGTTACAACGTTTTAAACATGGTTGCCAACTCATTTTAAAATCATATCGTGCTTATTGGAAACCCCTTGACAAAGATATCTCAGGAAGGAAACATAATAGGATTAAACAGTCACCTCATTTTATTTTTAAATTATTCTATTGCCCATAGAGAAGCAATCACAACCTTAGATAACACATGGGATAATATATGTGCTAATGAATTTTGAAGTGTTCATTCTATTGTTTTAATTAAATACTCAAATTATTGCACATTAAATTAATAATAACACAATAACAGTAGAAATTAAAGTATTTGAACCAATATTTTGAAATCTAATTCAAATCAATAATTTTATTATTTCAGAGCTATAATGTCATATGTAGTAACTCGTTCCCGACAAGATGTACCTAGAATTATGCACTTTTTAAAACGACATCGCTCGCAAGCTGCTGTAATTTGGGATGAATTAAGCGTACCTCAAGAACTGCCCCATATAAAACCGTACAATGCAATTCCTGGACCAAAACCGATACCTATTTTAGGGAATACATGGCGATTATTACCTATTATAGGACAATACGACGTATCAGATGTTGCTCGACTTTCAGATATAATTTATCGGGATTATGGAAAAATAGCAAGACTTTCTGGTCTAATAGGTAGACCGGATCTACTTTTCATATACGACGCAGACGAAATTGAGAAAATTTATCGACAAGAAGGACCTACACCGTTTAGACCATCTATGCCTTGTTTAGTTAAGTACAAGAGTGAAATTAGAAGAGATTTTTTTGGTAGACTTCCTGGAGTTGTAGGAGTGTAAGTATATTTTGTAAGGTTTATAGAATAATATTTAGTTTAAAAATATATAAGTAGATTTGATTTCAAAATTCGCAGTATTACTAGCAATTTACGTATTTAGTCAGTTCACCTACCGCAAAATTGCTTATTATCATGAAATCTTAGGAATTAATTGCGGACTTATAATTACGGAAAACAATAGTGACATACACAAAGGTATTGTTAAATCAACAGCAATTCTTTTGTACTTACACAAACTTTCTTGTTTTCTGGAGCTTCTTTATAAATTGAAAAGTTAGAATGGGTAATAGTAGATAATAGTGCAATCATAAACATGAGCGTGTATCTTCAAGTACAAATGGTATTGGTTTTATTTAGAGGTTTAAATTATAAGAAAATTATATATATTAGTTATACGAGGGTTATCTTTTTAGTTTTGCGTATAGCCGCGTAGAGGGCAATGAAACGTTGTCTGTTAAAATTAATTACAATGCTTATTGAACTTAAATCCAAAGTTTCTATTGAACTTAAATCCAAAGTTTCATCAAGATACGGCAAGTGATCTAGCCACGGCAAATTTTTAAAACCGACAAGTCACTCGAAAAATGGAATTGACCGAAAATATTTTCGCGCAATGATTTTTTACAACGATCGGAGAGGATTAACAACAATGTCTCATTGAGTCGGTGTTTTGATAATGAAGCAGCACATCAGTCGATTATTTCCCTCTAGTACTGTGAATTCGTAGACGCACCAATCTCAACGACAATCCCAGGACGGGACCACCAAAGACAGCAATCACTCAAACAAACATCGCTGCTGTGCGCCACTTGACATATCGCGAAACTGAGACATTCTTTAAAAGACTTCAATCCAAAAAAAATTTGCATGTTGAATTGGCTTTGCAAAAGTTAGTTTCTTGTTAGATCCCCCATCTTTTAACTGAAGAGTAAATGGCGGCTTGCATTAATTAGTATCGAAAAATATTGAGCCGGTTCAACAACGGAAGCACAAAATATGTTTGTAATATTATTAGCGGTGACGCATCATGGATTTATTCCTATGAACGCGAAACCAAACGTCAACCTGTGTGGGTATTTCACGATGAAAAGTCAAGAAAAGCAATCAGTTTCCGAAGTGTGTTGAAGAAAATTGGCGCAGCTTTTATCTCAATTTCGGGTCATGTTGTTACAACTCCTTTAGAAGAGCGAAGAACGGTTAATGCCAATTGGTATACAACCGTTTGTTTACCAGAAGTGATTGCCGTGCTCCGAAAAACCAATCAGACACAACAACGTTTTTAGAGTAGTTAAATATCGAGTTATTAGATCATCCTTAGTCCTGACCTAAGTCCCAACAACTTTTTATGTTTTTTACAATCAAGAATAAGCTGCGTGGTCAACGGTTCTAATAGCAGGAAGAAGCAGTCGATGCCTTTAAAGTGGTAATTTCGACTGTTCCAACTGATGATTGGCATAACTGCTTTAAAAGTTGATTTGAATGAATACTTTTAAAAGTGTACTCATCTTTGTGGATAATGCTTTGAAAAACAATAAAGCACTTTAAGCCCATCTACTGTTTGCTGTTATGGCTATATGCAAAACTAAAAGGACAATCCTCGTATTGTAATGTAAACAAAGCACATTCTGCAAATTTATTTAAAACTTCTGCAAAAAAATTCTTTGAAATTGTAATATTGTATATTTAAGAAGCTCATTTCCAAATTCCAACTTCATTTACATAGAGAGGGATGAGAGAATATGAGATCATGTTGTATAAGCGATAACAGTCTCAATGTTCAAATAGTATAACATACATCATTTGCAAGCTGAAAGGATTTCAATGCAAGCATAAATGGGGAACTTGACTATACTGCGTAACAGACACATGCTTCGCTCAAAGCAGGTCATCCCTAGTAAAAGTTTCAATTTTTGTAGACATGGAGAACCATGGAGAGAATTTCGCACGAAAGTGCAAAAGCCGATATTGCAATTGAAAACAGTTAGAAAGTACATTCATCCTATCGAAACAGTGACTGGAGATTTTATAAGAAGGTAATTGGATTTTTTACACTGCTATCTTACTTCCTACATTTACTATCATCTAGATATTCTAGATGCATGCTTGCATCTTAGACGTTACACCAGATATGCGGTTAAAACATACTTTCTCTGCAATTATTTAATTAAAAAAAAATAGCGATACATATAGTTCGATTGGATCATGTTATAACTGGTTTAAGGTATAGAAATTTCTCTCTTCAATATTGAATAGTATCGCATGATACGTCATATAAAAATTAATATTGATAATGCTTGATTGCATTCTGTTCACTTTAAAATATAGTACTTGTGTTTATGTACCCGACGCTTCTAAAGGCACGAAAGGGTCTAAAAATGAGAAGCATTATGTATTTCTAAAATCTATCAAATTTTCTATGATTTCATCACAGTTGGCTAAAAATTATCTGTTACGCATCATACATGGTATGATTTGTAATTAACATTATACCATATTAAAAAAAAAATCTAAACTAGAAATTGTGTATTTTTATTATAACAATTTTTATCATTTTATATTAAAGTAAAGATTTGGGGGAAAACAATTCTTGAACTGTTGCCCCGAAGACTTTCTTTTAGCTTTGAAAATAAATAAAAAGCATTAGAAACTAGGTCGCGTGATTACGAACTTCCTTCCTCTTTTTTCTTTAAAACAATTATGAAGTTGATTAATTGTTATGACGTAATACTGATGCATGATTGTTTGGCCACGTTCCAAGTTATCAATTAATAAAATGCCCTCAGTATCTCAGAAAATGGTAGCCATAATCTTACCGGTTGAGGGTTGGACAAGGTGAATGAGATCCTCGATGTCGCCACTTCTTGGTTTGCTGTTTAGAGTGGGGATGGAAGCGGTGAACATATTTTGCTAACTGTAACAAACCGACCCAGAAAAAATTTTGAATCACTGTTAAACAATGTCAAATTCGCTTCTGAAATGATGACTCTCTTTCGCTTTTGCTCTGGGTACCTAACTTGCAGCCACCTTATGAAGTTCTAAACAGTCATTGATTATTGTTTCAATTATACCGTTTGAAATGTTAAGCGTCCAGTAGTTAACTGACGATCTTGCTTGGTTAAGTCACAGGCATGATCATTATTTTCTTGAGTGCACACAGTGCAGTACAGCACCTTTTACATGTTCGTAAGTTGTTCTTCCACAGCGCAACTTATGAGACCAATTCTTCACTACCTGATATAAAGGAACATCATCCCCAAGCGCATTAACCATAACTTCATGAATTTGTTTTGGTGTTAAATCTTTCTTCTGCAGATATTTAATATTAGTATAGAGCTCATTTTCCCCATCTTTCAAAATCTTTGGGCAGTTTCTATTTTAACTTATTTTAAAAACTTATTAACAAATGCAGCTACAAAAATCAATGTTGGCCCTTTGTTTGATAGATAGATAACAAATATGTTGTGTTGTTATGGAAATTTTATTTCAACGCCTAGTGTGTTAGAGACAATAAATACTGTATAGCCCTTGAAGTAAATTATTTACATTTTTACCTATTTCTGAGTTGTTTATACTTACAACCTAAATAGTCTTATGCTTCGGTTTGAAACCGTGTCGTTATCGTAGTTTTGAGCAACATTTCGTTCACACTGTTATGGGACATCTTCAGGGCTGTTACTGCACACTGACTTTATTCATTCCGGAGGGGTTTATATAGGGCTTATTTTGGGTCAATGAAGCGGAAATGTCATGCGCCGATGAAGCGGAAATGTTATGCGTCGGTAAAGCGAAAATGTTGTGCGTCAATGAAGCGGAATTGTTATGCGTCGGTGAAGCGAAAATTTTAAGCATCGATGAAGCGTAGCGGTTGCTAGGAGCTTTAATCAGTTGGCATTTCCACGTGTGATGTAAGGGATAGCCATCTTCGCGATTTAAATTGTTGGGATGTTTGAAAATCTCTATTGATTCACGGATTTTTTATAGTGAGGATTGCGGGATAAGGTGCGGGCAGAGTTAAATTGGATTTAATGGCCAGTTTCCAGTCTACGCTCAGCCAATGCGGACGACAAGCTACGACAACGACGCGGTTCCAACCCGGAAACCAAGAGTATAGTAGTCTTATGCTTCGTCTAAATTTTTTCCACTATGTACATCTTTCCAGTGCAGTCTTCTTGGCTTTTTCTTGCAATGGTTTCCGTGGACTTCCTCTTCTTGTCCACGGTTGGCGCTTTTCAGGAACTTTCCTTTTCGGCATTCTGTGAATACATTCCAATTTTTTTCTTCTATTTTAGTCAAATTCTTATTTTTTATTATTAAGTTTCCATCGCGTTCTTCATTTCCAATCTTATCATTTCTAGTCTTGCTTTCACTTTTTCTTAAAAAAAAACTAGATTTTTTTCTTCTTCCTTTGTTATTTTTTTTTTATCAAACATACCTCGCACATTGGTGACTACCAGTAGCTTATTAAACTTCCATAAACTTTGACCGCGTGTTCAATCTTTTTCCTTGTTATAACCACTCAATTGTCAAAGTTATCTCTTGTAAAGAATATCCGATATTCCTAAAAATGTTCACAAGAAATTTTGACTGATCATCTTGATAGCTTTTAACGCATTACAATAACAAATCCTACTGTATACTTCAATGTAATTTTAAGCAATGTAATTGTTTTTTGTTCAGGATGGAAGAAATGATGGATGTAAATAATGATATGCCGCCAGATTTTGATAATGAAATCCATAAATGGGCACTAGAATGTAAGCACTGTGATGTACAAATTGTTACATAGATAAAATCCTCTTACTATTATTAGGTATCGGTGTCGTATCTTTGGATGCCCGGCTTGGGTGTTTAGATCCTAATCTAAGTCCAAATTCCGAGCCGCAAAAGATAATAGATGCTGCAAAATACGCTCTTAGAAACATTGCTATATTAGAATTAAAATTCCCATTTTGGAGATATTTTCCAACAACTATTTGGAAGAATTATGTAAAGAACATGGATTATTTTGTTAAGTATGTTTTCCAATTAAAATTTAATAATTCATTACAATTTGCGTATTTGAACTTCATAGAATCTGCACGAAATATGTCGATGAAGCAATGGAAAGATTACAAAAAAAGAAAATAACTCCTGATAGTGATTTATCCTTAATAGAAAGAATCTTGGCCAATGAACCGAATAAGAAAACCGCTTATGTTCTCGCTTTAGATCTAATACTCGTAGGAATAGATACTGTAAGTATTCATAGTATTATTTTCTCAAAGTTAAGAAAATTGCGTTTTAGATATCAATGGCGGTATGTTCTATTTTATATCAATTAGCTACAAGACCAGAACAACAGAGAAAAATGTATGAGGAATTAAAGCAATTAATGCCTGACCCTAATACGCCTTTAACTACGAAGCTTCTGGATGAAATGGTATTTGTAAAAGCTTTCGTTAAGGAAGTACTTAGGTATATAAATTTATGAAACCAATTTAAACTTATTGATCAAGAATGTGATATTGATGCAGGATGTACTCTACTGTTATCGGAAACGGACGAACTTTACAACATGATACCATTATTAAAGGATATCATGTTCCGAAAGGAGTAAGCATGTCATGCAACAAGGTTTGTTTAAGTTACAAATTACAATTAAAATTTAGGTTCAAGTTGTCTTTCCAACGTTGGTAACTGGACAAATGGAAGAGTACGTTAGCAAATCTAACGAATTTCTACCAGAGAGATGGATGAAAAATTGTGATGAAAGTTACAGTATACATCCATTTGCTTCTTTGCCATATGGACATGGAGCTAGAATGTGTCTTGGAAGAAGGTTTGCTGATTTAGAAATACAAATACTGTTGGCAAAGGTTGGTATTTATATGGTTTAATTAATTATTGATCAATGCTTATTACTTAGGAATATTATTAATAATATTACTAGACTGGATGTTAATACCTCTTTAACAATGTATTCCTATTTTATCAATTTAGTAGCCGAAAAGGCTCCAATCTTTCAATTGAAAAGATTTAACAGTGATGCTTTGTATCAAATAAGAATCTCCTTACTAAATTTGCAGAATAGGATATACGCGTATCACAAAATATATACTCAAAATAATTATTAATGGATAGTATGAACAAAACAGTGTATGTAAATGACGATTAATCTTCGTATCATTAAATAATGAGTAAAAAAAGATTAAAATTCAAATATTATCACATAACAAAACGGCCACGATCCGATAAACCTGAATATACACGATTGCCATTATGACGTCACGATATTTATTTACATCTGATTATCTTAGTTAATATCCATTCGAATCATTTGCACCTGTCTCAGATTTTAGTATTATTACTTGTAACAAAGTGGTACAAAACAAACATGTGTGGAGAACGATTCAGCGTGGATGGGATGTCGGAGAAAGAATTTTTCCTACTACCGGCTACGTAAGTCAATCATTACTGCCCTGATTGGAGGGATGTAAGTGCGATTTTCGGGGTATGCACTTTGGTTACCCATTACATAGAATGTAATGGAATTTTTCGTCCCTAAGGACGTAAAGTAATAATTCATTAATAAGTGTTAATATACCGTAAAAGCGAGCGTACTATGATCAGCCAGCATAATCAACGTTTTTCGGAAATGCGAGAGCGAAGTCGCGTCTTACACGTGTACGTGAACGAATACGCCGTTTATAACGTGAGCAAGGTGCACAAATAAACATTCCACAGTGACATTCAACACAGCACACGT
The DNA here is from genome assembly GCA_029619315.2 of Dynastes maya. Taxonomy (NCBI): domain Eukaryota; kingdom Metazoa; phylum Arthropoda; class Insecta; order Coleoptera; family Scarabaeidae; genus Dynastes; species Dynastes maya. The sequence continues at coordinate 58,940,132 of JAROYE020000002.1, forward strand.
TTAAATGCGCTGAGTTCGTTTAAAATCGTGTGATCACAGTACGCTCGCTCTTACGGTATAAGAAAGATTGAAAACTTTGACAATTATATAAGTATACAAGCAAATGTCAAATATTTTCTTAAAATGCTGATTTTTTCGAAGTTTTGGGGCAGTAGTGGAGAAAATATTGCATGCCACTCGGACCGTAAGTGCTTTTGCAGTCCCGGATGTATTGTAGGTCTCGGCTTCACCTCGTCTGCAAACAACATCCTCGACCGCAAAACTTCACTTACGTCCCTTGTGACATAAATAACTATTTTGAAGCCCAAAGTGACAGTGATAATCTATCAAATTTACATGCGTTCATGTTGATATTGTAGGTGATAAAGCATAAATGTAAATAAATATATCAGTACATCTCGTTTCGTTGATAGAAAAGTGACACAAGTCAAAAATTACCATATTTGAGATAGTTAGTCGAAATGAACCCAAAAGGCCAATGTTTACATGGAAAAATTACACGTCACTTTAACAATGCATATTAATGCTTTGATGAAGTATACAAACACAAAGGCAACTGTTATCTAATGAAAAAAGTTTAAAATGGCTCTCCTGAAAAATTAATGATTTTGACATGTCCCATTTTCCATTAACGGGACGATCTATTAGTTGTCGTATTAATGGGCGAAGCGTCGGGTTATGAAATACACCTCGCACTTCTAGACATCGATTATTATAATCATTAGCCGACCCTGCTAGAATTTTGCCAAATCCAGAGATGTTCCAATCTTTGGTAAGGATTTTTAACGTGCCAAACATCGTATTGACACGGGGCCTGCGGTTTTATTTCCTCATTCGAGAAGAAGGCATACTCCGATTTTTATCCGTAATTAAAAACTAACCGTCCCAGCCGGGATATGAACCCGCGGATCCATTAGTATTTATGTTTTAACAGTCTTTATAAATGTATTTTATACTCTCAATGCTAGAAATATTAACATAAAGAACACGTAACCACCAAATTTACTATAACCAATATGTATCTTAAGATAATGCATTTAACAAAATTTTATTTTCATTTTTGTCCTACTGCAGACAATAAATCAATGCGTTTTAAAGTGTGAATATGTTTAGAGCAACGTTATCACTTTCATTGCGTCTCAGCCTGCAACCACAACTTTCGAAGTTGATTAGTATAATGGCACAATAGAATATTTAGAATAATTTTTGAGTTTTATTTTACATATTGCACTGTTTCCTATCAGAAAAATGTAAATAAATATTATGACGTCAGTGGTGTTGGCAGTCATTTATAAATCACCACAATTTTTTGTTATTTGAATTAAATTAAATTAAAATGTTTTTTTTTTAATTTTTATTCACTATAGGATCTTTAATATTAGAAATTGCTCCTGCGCCGCATTCTTTTATTTTTTGAGCTACTGTGTTTTGGAATTCCCAGTTTTGTCATAAATTTCTCTATTTCATTTCACGTTTATGCTCGGTTTTTATATTTCCCAACTATGGCAAATTATTTTCAGAGGTAAAAGGAATTACTGCCTTGCGATCTAATTTTTCATTGACCAAAAATACTGTTTTATGGGTTCCAGAGATCACATTTGTTTTTTGTCTAATCATCAGTTCTCACAACCATTTAGAGACAAAAAAGTTCATAATATTTTTAGAAATTTACCTTTTACCACGTCCACGTAAACAAAAGCCAATTTATTTTTTGAATTTCCTCGTATTGTTAAATAATCATATTTATCTTTCAGGATTTTTCAAATGCAATTGTAACATTCTTTAAAATGTAACACGAACAAATACTTTGACTTACTGGTGAAAGTGATCTACATCCTCCTATTACTATTCGCTTTCCTTTCTCGCTATTGACATTGAATAAGAAGCCGAGACGGTCGCATATTATACAAAAATATAAGAATTAATTTTACACATATCACCTACGCATATCAAAGAATTTATGTGTCAAAAGTCAAAACGTATGTTTCCAACGCAAACAAATATTAGCTTTTGCGTAAGATTATTTATAAACGGTCTTATTGAAACCTTGGCCGAGAAAAGCATAACCGTGCAATATTGAAGTCATGTTTATGTACGATATTGACATTGAACTGAAATACTCCGCAGTGTTTATCTTAATAAGGCAAGAAGTCTAATTAAGTATGATTTGCAATAAATATACACGTTCCGTTAAAATCTGACACTTTTTTTTAATTACACTGTTTGCAAATGAAAACGTACCACTTTTAAAAATACAGAAACTTTCATATTTGTGTAAAAGAAGGTGCAAGGTCGAGACGATTACAATTAATGTAGCTTAAATTCGTCTAACCCAATACCAAATTTCAAAGCTTTATATAATACGAGGGCGTATTGAAAACTAATGCCTCCATGGCTATAACTTTATTAGTAATAGATATATTGTTTACATATAAGTGTGAAATGATAGTATAAACTGTCCTCTACCCACTGATATAATCACTTTTTCACATAATCGCCATTGACAGCAATACATTTACGCCAACGTACTACGAGTTGCGCAAATCTGTCACAGAAAAAGTCTGAAGTCTTCGCACGGCACCATTTTCGCACCTTCGTTATCACCTCTGCATCCGAAGAGGAACGCTTGCCCTTGAGATGTTCCTTAAGCTTCGGAAAGAGGAAAAAGTCACAAGGCGCAAGACCTGGGCTATAAGGTGGATGAGGTAAAACGTCACGAAACCCCTAGTTTCTCCAGTGCTATACGCGTTCTCTGACTTGTGTGAGGCCGAGCGTTGTCATGATGCAGAACTGGCACTTTGTCTGGACGAACCCTACACAGCCGTCGCTTCAGATTTGTTAGGGTGTTAACATATCCTTCGGAGTTGACAGTACAGCCACATTCCAAATTTCAATATGAACGATGCCATCGTAATCCCAAGAAACGGTAATCATAACTTTCCCGGTAGATGGAACTGCTTTGAATTTTTTCGGTTGTGGCAAACTCTAATGTCTGTACTCCATGGACTGACGTTTCATTTCAGAGTCGTAATGATGTGCCCACGACTCGTTGCCGGTCACAATTCTGTGACAAATTCGATGACAGCTCGTTGCTTTAACCGCACGTCCATGCCGATCGCCATTTTTAGAACTGTCGTGCGCAAACACGATGTTGCTGAGAATCTCCACTAGGGAGACTTATGTACCAAGAGGTAAGGTAGATGGCAAACCACTTTTGACACTGTCTGGTCCATCATTATAAAAGTTATGGCCATGGAAGCATTAGTTATCAATACGCCCTCGTATGATGAAGCCATTTATTGGCTGTGCTCTGTGCTCTGGATCAGTGTAAATTTGACAAAAAAAACAAAATCATTACTTAAACCATGAACACAAAGCAGTCTGTCTAAATGGCATTTCCAAAATGTAATATTAAATTTTACTAGTGTTAAAGATATTTCCCTTTCTTCTGTTCAGGCCAAGTAGGATTGAAGCTATATTTTACTTACATATTTTCACTGAAGAAACCTGGCCTGCGATATTATTTTTACGTATTAAATATTACTGTTCCAAATTGAAGCATCATCCAGTTCGACGATTATTTATTATGCTCTCAGCTCCTTTAGGGTTATTATTAAACACTACTATTATCGTTGTCGTCTTTTTGTTTTTGAGTACCTACATACTTCTAGTCTAAATTTCTGACTAAAGTGTTTTTTTGAGAATATCTTGATATCTACAAATTATTTCTTTTATTTGTTAAATAAGAAGTTACATAATTGTATTTTACTTTTATAGCTAATTAGATCCTACAATATCGAATACCACCACCAGCCACTCGAATACAAAGTGACATTTATGTATGCACCGCATGGAGAAATGAAGCTTAGGATGATGAAGAGATCGGACTAAACTATTACTAATCAAATAATTTACGAACTATGTTAAGTGAATGTGTGTATATACGTGTAAGGATCTGTAAACTGTGTAGAAGTGCGTTAAGTATGAGTAAATATTTACAGTAGGTGTCAATAGTTTGTTTAAACATAAACATGAGTGTACTACGCATAATCTTATGAAACAATCCCAAGGTACCTATAAATAGATGTAATTCAACTTTGTGTAAAAATTCAGATGAAAATAAATAATTTTCGTAATTTGTTTCTGTTATATTAACTTATCCTATAAAATATTGAGTGTAAACTAATATGGAATCCTGCAGTTCCCTATTAATTTTAAATTGGCCAGGACCTGGGGGCAGCTCTATTGGTCCTCCGCTACCGATCCACTTCCTAGGAAAGCAATTGTTTAAAAACTCGCGTGCACCATCATGCTGAAACCAAATATCGCCATTTGGTAAGTCAGCATCAATTTTATTTGGAAAAATGTCTACAAGACAGTTTCGCCAAAGAAGAAAGGACCGATGCTTCTATTGCCCCCTGATCATATTAAGCCATTAACTTTGCGAGCGTGTCGTGTATGTGCTTCAGTAATCCAATGACGATTCTCTCTACTCCAGTACCTGCAATTTTGTCGATTTCTATTTAGGCAAAATGAAGCTTCACCCGAAAATAGAATTTGGCGAATGAAGCGTGGATTACGGTTACATAAATCCTGCATTGTATCACAAAACTGCATTCAGGGTCATCTTCACCCTTGCAATAGTTGCATTTTGTAAGGATGATATTTTCCTGTTCTCAATATACGTAATACTGATCTCTGAGGAATTTCAATGCCTGCTGCAATTGATCGAGATACACTATGAGGATTCTAACCCCCACAAAAGATCAAGTTTCACATCTTCATTCATTTTCTTAGGACGCCCTGCATTTAAAATGTGTTTGATATGCCCAGTTTCTCCAAATTTTTGTTATGATTTTTGTTATTAGCAAAACTTATAAACAGGTGGAGAGCATTTCGAACATTTGATTTAAAGGAAACAATCATTTCATTGCTTGAATAACGGCTTTTTGTATTTAATAAAATGTGTGCTTTTCACTATTTTAATATCTTTTATTCGAAAATTTTGACAATTAAATGATGTATCAAAATGTTTATTTTTTTTTATAAAATTGCTCTGTCCGAGCATTTCTTCGAAAAATGAATTGCTTCAAATTTAATAAATGTATTTCATAATTCTGCCGCTCACAGTATGTGCCCAGATTTGAGTGTAATTAGTTCATAATCATAGAGGTTGTCTTAAAAACTTTCATTTGTATATTTACATTTTTCACGTCAATATATTTTCTTCTGAAAGCGATGTAGGCCATTACTCAATACTTTGTAGTGGGTTTCGTTATGCGAAAAGCGGAACAAACACAATAGGCCTCAACCAATACGCAAATAAGGCAAATTTATTTAAAAGAGATGTGTTTCCGCTCTGTTGACACCAATTTACGTGTTACTTTTGAGTTCAACTAAAACACACTTGTTGTTTCAATTAATCTTTATTTATAGATCCTTTGCTTATCCTTTGCTGTAACTCTCTGTGCGTAACTCTCATAGCTATAGATTTCGGCTGCTGATTTTTATATTTCTTGTCTTCTTATAACCTTGTACCGCTAAAGCTTGTATGAAGGAAACATACATTATGTATTTAACACCAACAAGGATTGTCTATTTTAACTTGACAGCTTTAGCGTTACGAAAAGCGTAAAGTGCTTGAAATATTAAGAGTATAACGAAAATTAGAAAGAATAAAAATACATGGCAAATGAACTTTAAGGATAGAAAGCGGGTATACAAAAGAATATCTAAACAATAGAAAAAACATAAATCTCATTTTGAGATGGCGTGAAAGGCAAATGACAAAAAAAGGGTAGGTAATTCCCTAGAGTATGTGTTACAGTGAATAGTTGACCTGCTAAAGTACATACCGTGTGGAAATCGACGATTCGATCGGATACGTACAATATTTATATGGGCATTTGCTTTATATGTAGTTAATCCGTTGCACTTGAAAGAACAAAAAAAAATAACGTTAACTCCAATAAATTACTATTCCCAGTTCCAATGCACAATTCACTCTATTCATTCGAAGTTAATAGCTTTATAAATACAAGAATTAACAGTGCATTTTAGAATCTAATAAAAACTCTAACTCAGTTAATCATTAGTTTGAATAATCCTTCTTTTTGATGACTCTCTCATATTTAGTTAAGAAAAATGCTGCTTGTAGTGCAGCATTCAACTATAGCGTTCGGGTCGCTTCTTTCCAGTCGGTAGAATAGATACATACATAAAATGGAATAGGTAGACATACACATTAAAATATATTTATTAATACATATAATACTAAAGAAGTTAACAATAACTAGAAGAATCTATCAGAATAAGAATAGCTAGCTATACGTACACACACATTTCGAACGGGTATCCAACAGATGTATTTCCCATATATAGCATCGAGCTAAAATAACAGCAAATTTGCTCAACCCGTCGCCTCCGCCATTGTTAAAACGACTACCTTTAAGATATAGTGTGTGAATAACATTACAAACAAGTAATATATTGTAGCCACACATAAATATCGATAAAGTAACCACTGCAATAGTATCTCTTTTCATTATGGTTTCTTTTCTCAACATTTTAAACCTTAGATATTACTAAACAATGTCTAGTCAGTGATTTATAGAATCTAAGCTATTATTTGCAGTTGTTTCAGCTGTTAAATAATCAGTACAAAGTTATCAGTACAATTTTGCTAACGTTGTTATTATTTACGAGGGTTATACGCATAATCACATTAAACAACGTTTAGACGGCGTTTATGATGATATATCTTCTTCATATTCCACTGTAAAAACGTGGGCAAAACGTCTCCGTTTGGGGCAAGAATTCCTTGAAGATAATAAGCGCCCCGGACGGCCAATTGAACTGCTAACGCATCAAAATATTTCAATTATTGAAGAAATGGTATTAGTAGATTGCCCTTTGAAAGTGAAGGAATTAGCAATGACCTCTAACATTTCTGAAACAAGTATTCGCCGAATTCTCCATAACCATTTGGGTATGAATAAGATAAGCGCAAATTGGTACCCTAAGTTCTTTCTGCTCTCCAACGTGAACGTCGGGTCGAATGTGTGCGCTCGTTTTTAGACATGTGTGGAGACGATCCGAAACTAATTTTGGAGTCCAACAATGGTTCTGTATTATGATCCTCTATCCAAAAATGAATTGATGGAATGGCGGCGACCCGATGAACTTCGTCCCAGAAAGGGGAAAAGGTGATGGCCACAATATTCTGGGATTGTGAGTGTATTTTGTTTTTATTGTCAGCGGCACACATTATGCATTTTTGCTGCATAAATTGTGGGACAATATTCGTGCAAAATGTCGAGGAAAATTGACAAAAGGTCGATTATTGCACCCGTCCATATTACCGTCATTTCACAAGCTGCCGTCCGTGAATGCGGCTTTCAAGAATTGGAACATCCACCATATAGTACGAACATGGCTCCAAGTGATTATTTATTTTCTCATTTAAAGAAGGACCTTGGGGGACGCCGTTTTAAGGACGATAGTGAGTTGCAAGCAGCTGTAATACAACATTTTGAGGGAAAAACTTTAGATTATTTTTACAAGGGTCTAGAATTATTAATTGTTGTTATAAATGTATTGAAGTTAGGGGAGATTATATTGAAAAATAAAAATTGTTATATTTCACCAAATTATCGTTTCTATATCAGGTCGAGAATTTATGGCGCCTATCTCGTAAAAGAGATACGATGAGTTTGGTATTTTTCCTATATAATCTTTCCGGAAACTTCAATTACAATCTTCAACTCATAATCAATTATCATTGCTAATTGGTTCTTCAATCTATTTAAATACGCAAGGTATAAAAGTGGGTACATCTCCGAACGGCTACCACATTTTGAAGATCCTATAAGATACTGCTTCCCGAAGGATGCACAAAATATACAACAATGAGGTATTAGCGACAAGCCCGCGTTTATTCGTTGTGCATGGTGTAGGCAATTCCTTCGTTTTCAACATTTTTACATGGACTACCTATCATTCTCACTATGTATACGCAATACGCATCGTGATGTATTTCTTAATTTACTTTTTAAACAGCTGTCAGTAAACTCTATACTCACATTTTATTAATAAAATCATTTGATAACCACCTGCGTGTTTTCTTCATTATTGTAAATATAGCACCCAAGTTATGAATTTTTTTACACAAAAATTTGTTATAAGGAAAATATTTATGCCATAGTTAAGAACATGTAAAACAGTTTAAATCTTGTCTTAACTTTTTTTTTATATCTCCTATAGTTTCTGAGTTATTGTGTCAAACAGCGAAAGGTAGTGTTGGGCTTGTGGGCGATTGGGCAGCTAAGATAGCTACCGTTGTTCTTACACTAGATCGGTCTATAAACCCACAAAGTTCCATTTAAATCGGTGAGATGCACTAACCTGCGTTTCTTTGTTAGCGAAGAAAAAAATCCTCTACCATCATGGTAACACCCCTGCCTACTCATCGGCAATTGCGACAGCAAAACTAGCTCAGTTACGGTACCAATGGGTGTCTCATCCACCACATTCACCAAATTTGCACCCCTACAACTTATTTCTTTTTCCAAACATGAAAAAATGGCTTGACGGAAAGCGGCCCACATCAAATGAAGAGGTCATTGCCGAAACAGATGCCTATTTTGCAGAATTTGACAAATCCTATTATTTGGATGGCTTAAAAAACTTGGAACATGTCTGGGCTAAGTGTATAGAACTACAAGGAGGTTATGTCGAAAAATAAATTCACTAAATGCAAAACAATTGTGTTGTCTTCCTTAATACAAGTATTTTTGAGCATATAAAAACAAAATTTTTAAAAAGTGTCTGTTTTTACATACATCACTTCGCCGGTATATGTATGAAAATAAATGCAAAAATTAGAAAGGCCTCTGAAAAGTCTTTAAAAAATTAAATTATTCAAAAGCTCATACAGGATAGATTGTAAAGTTTCGGAAAATAGTTTGACAGTACATGAACTTTCATGGAAATGTATATGGTGCAATAAAATTAAAATATGAAAGATACATAAAAATACATGTTCTTCTCGATTGATAAGCAAATATGTAGGCGTCCCAGTAAAAAAATCTCTATACACTTAGAAATGCGACCTGTATTTATTTTTTTTTTTATACACCATTGAGAACAACTCAATTTTATAACAAGGCAACTACAAGGGCTCTATACTGAAGTCATCGTAGCTCTTTTATTGTGTTATTTTAAAAACACTATAATAAAAACATATTGGTCAGTATATTGTTTTTTATCGGTTGATGCTTAACGACGTTAACATTAACAAGAGTTAGCAAATATGTCAATAATTTTGAACAGGTTGTATATATTCATCAATATTTAATTACATATGAACTTTAATCAAAAGAAAGTGTGTTGGAGATACAGATTATTATAAACGTTCTCCGACGAAGAAGAAATAAGAGCAGGTTTTATAGGGATATCTATATAAAACTATAAAACACTTTCTTCTACATAAGTGAAAGGTTGTAGATGAAAGTAGTTTCTCAATTCCAAATAAATTTCATCAAAAATTAATTGCCGTGTGAAATTTCAACATCTAACATATGTACGTATAGTTATACAAAGGCTTAGTGGCCTAATATAGCAGAGTATAACACAAACAAATCTTGATACATCTTATATCTCATCACATACCTCATAAATTATTATAGAGATATTGCGAAATTGCATTAATATATGAATAAAATATATAAAGAAAACTAGCTTCGTAAATATTTCAATGTTTGGCTTTAAAATACTTTTATTTACGCTTCAAAAGTCGGACCAATGTTATTGACATTGCATCACGATTTAAATTGCAAATATTGAGCACAAGACCATGAAATTGAACTTTTCATTGAATCAATTTATTTAAGAAAACCAGGCAATAATTAGACAGCGATTTCACCAAATATTTATTTATTTGCTAATACAGACATAAAAATATAATATATTACTTTAATGTACTCTATATTACATAAAACATATGTCATAAAGTAATATAGAATACATATCACTATACGCAAGCTTAATTAAATCTAGCCTAATAATTAGTTTGATCTAGGATCTCTCAATGAATCGCAATTTCAAAGGGCCTTTTGGTGTATACATCGGATGAACATAATAATCCAATCTTCTGTGGTGATATTCAACTTTATAGCGGCGTATAATCTATAAAAAAGAAGTAAATGAAAGCGCTCGAACTTACTTTCGCATCTTTGTCGGATGTCTTACGGCTTACATCACTACAATTTAAAATCACCTTCTCGGAAGTAGGACATTGCGATTTTACTCGCAATTAAACACATATCTTTGACATAGATGTGAATAGAAGAGGAAGCGTAATTTGTAATAATTTTTACCTTTGCAATAATTGTTTGTATTTCCAAATCGGCAAACCGTCTCCCCAGACACATTCTTTTACCGTAGCCGAAAGGTAATGATGCGAACGGATGATGTTTAGACAAGTCATTGCTTCCAAACGGACATGATTTTAACCATCGTTCTGGCAGGTATTCGTTGCACTTCGTAAAATATTTTTCAGTGTTGCTGATTACGCAATGTTGAAATATAATTTGAACCTGAAATTATTGAATGGAAAGAAAATAACATAATACATAAATAATCCTAGTAAGGGTAATAATAATTCACTTACACCTTTAGGTATATGATATCCGCCTATTATCATATCCTTTGTAGTTGTTCTTCCATTACCAATAACAACTGGATACTTCCTAGAAAAGAATATACGAATGTACATAGTTACTCAGTTCTGGTTTAGGGCAATATGATCTATAGAATTACCACCGGTTACTAACTGAATTAAAATATGGAAGGGAAGAGCTATCACTATCGCAAAACTTTAAAACCATAGCGGAGGTAACTTACAAATTGTCAAAAAAACACATTCTATTGAATTACAATTTATTTCACCACCGTGACTTTGATAGTATATCATATAGGAACAAAAAAAAGGTGTCCGGTATGTATGTAGACTTTTCTTATATTGCAAAGATTCTATTTACTTCATTTTGTTAGGGTAAAGAGAGGGCTGTTGAACCACACACATTTTAAATGATACAACACATAATTTGTAAGAATAATTATGGTGTAAGTACAGGAATATTTTAATTATACAGTCTACAAAAAAGTCTTAGGAATATAAAATCACAAAGTTATGGTTAATGACAAAAATTCTAATTGCTGTTTAGATCCAACGATACTCTTTTCCAGTAATTATCTGTCGTTGAAGTTGATTTTTCTGCTGTTTTACTCAAAAAGGTTTAAATCCCAGATACACCCCTGGTTCCTGTGAATTTTCCGGTTCCTTAAGTTCAGTGTCTGGACAGACAAGATCTTTTCTTTTATTCCATCTGGATGCAGTCTATTAAATTTCTTCATATTGATGATTTTTGTTTTACGTTTTAATGTAGTCTTAGGAATATGGAAACTCATAACTGCTTTTTTTACCTTAATGTTGCCTGAAGTGATTGTAACTGGTTTGCTGTTCAGCATCCTCTTAGTTTTGAAATTGCTTTGCAAATGTAACTGCTCGGTACTTTCTGAAACGTCCATTTCATCTCCATACCATTGTTCTGTCTATCTTCTAAGAAAAGATGAAACGTAGCAATGCTTCATGCTTAAACCATGTTTTGTAATGTCATCAATTGAGATTAGGGCAAACATTTAACAATCAATCTACTGCTTCAAGCCCATATTTCAATACAAACTCACTGCAATTTCGTCAGCTGAATTCACGAGCACTAGAGCATCTCCTACTGGTCCACCTACCCTATTTTGTGAAATAATCACATACAAAAACTCATTATAGGTACCTTAGATTTTCTTTAATACAGGCCTTCAAGTACACCATTCGCTCCAGCTTTTGTTCATCAAATTGTGTATGCTTTTCAGGTAAAACTACTTCTAATTCATTGAATAAGGCTTGTTGTTTATCCTGATGTAATGCAAGTTGATATAAAATGGATGCTACTGCATTCGATGTCTGAAAGGATAGCAAAAAGATCGCAAATATGATTAACGCCATTAATTGAAACTCTTACTGTATCGATTCCAACTAAGAACATATCCAATGCAAGTATAGCTGCTGTTTTGGTATCGTTGTCTAATTCCAAAACTCTTTGAAGTACTGAGAGCTCTGTCTTAGACTTTTTACTATTTAAAGCGGCTTCTATATATTTTACACATATTCTACAAGGTGTAATCCATGCATTGTTAAGTCTGAGTGATTTTACATACTTACTCCCTTATAGTGTCCAAAGCTTTAATATACGTCTTAAATCTGGGATATGCCATTGGATCCTTGAGTATTCTCCAAAAGGGCATACGTATCTCCAAGATAGGGACATTTATAAAGAACGTGTTAACAGCGTCTATCATCTTCTGGGTATCTGGGTTTGCTTGATCTTCTAAGCATCCTAATCTTACGTCCAAAGCAATTTTTGCAATAGCTAATGAGAATACAAAATACAAATTGGTTTCAAAGTGAACAATAATTTGATATGAATAATCTTACATTCTAAAGACCATTTATGTAGCTCGTTCAAGAAATCTGATGGAACTTCGTTATTGGAATCCCGCAATTTGGTAATTCTAAAAAAGGAAAACATTTTTCAAATTTTCATTTTCCAGCTAACATTAAGGTACACTAAATCTTTTCAGTGATAACCATTGTGGATCTGTTTGAGATAAACACAACGCTAAAAAGGAATCAAAGCCTGTTAATTCTTCCCATAACTTGCAATTAATACCAAACGTTATAATTTGATTCTTTGATATTTTTCGATTCATCATATTTTTTTCTATACATATGAGATTTTGTGGGTATTGGATAAGAGCATCTCACAAAAAGATTTCATAAAAAAAACAAAATATCCGTGACAAGTTATTAATTAGAATTGAAAGGGCTGAATAATGTTAATAAAGGATAAGGGTTTTTCAATAGGTAACTAGGTAGGAGTACGATAAATAAAAGCCTATTTAATAAATTGATTTTCACTATTGTGTACAACAAATGCCTCTACTCATTTTTGCAGTTCTCCATTTGTTGCGTTATGCCAGGTACTGCTTGCAAGCTAGCTTGACTTTTTTTTTAATTTTCCACGTTTTGAGGTGGATCTGCATAGACTGCTGTCTTAAGATGGCCCCATAACAAATAATCAAATGGTGTAAGATTAAGTGATCTCGGTGAGAATTGCACTGGTTCAGGAATGGTAATTAAGCGCTTGTTAAATATTGCATTCAGGTACTGTATGACAATGAAAGCAATATGAGCTGGTGCTTCACCCAACTGGAAGAACAACATTTATCGCAAGGCCAGCTGAAAGAATGAAGATATCTTCTGGCATCCATCTTCTTCATAAAAATAGGGCCCTAAGAATCCGTGTCCTATTAAACCGTACCAGACGTTAGTACCCCAAACAGTTTGATTCCTCTCTTTTATGAGTGTGAATACTTAGAAATCTTTTTGTGGGATTCACAGCAAAATTTTCTTATGCAACACCCTTAACATTTTATATGCACTGAAAGAAAAAAATATGAAGGATCGAAAAATGTCAAAGAAAATACAGAGTGCCATTTAAAAAACCATGATGCTTGCTTCCGTTTTCGGTTTAACCGCAAAAAAACATTTGAAAGTACCGCCAAATTGCAAGTATGACTTCAAACAAAAAACGTTAATCGCTTTTTTTTGTAAATTTGAAAATAATAGTTATTGAATGTTTCTTCTTTCTTGAAATACTCTGTTTACAAAACTGTTTGAATTTGTTAATTTTAAATATATACATGCTTTCACTAAGGTAATCAGAATAGACAAAATTTACTTATGAATATAATTATTGCTTGAAAATGGGTAAAAGTACGCCTCTTATGTAAAATAATCTTTTGTCAACAAAATTCCAAGTGACAATGCGACTATTTGGCCAAACTATTGCATGAACAGTAATAGTATGAATTACGCTTTCTAATATATTTAAATATTCCACCCTAAGTTAAGGTGTAGGTATGTATCATATTTTATGTAATAAACGCTAGCCTTATAAGCAAAAAAATATATTGCTATATTCTATATACACATTCACATATCACTGAAGGCGTTCAATATATGTAGAAAACGTATTTTTCAATTAATACATAACAAAAATGAGCACCTTCATAGAACGAGTTTCTTAGAAATTACGTTACACGCGTTATATAATCGTCCTACAATTACCATTGCGAGTATAGCGATCTATGAAGTATATGTACGTAATATCAATAAACCAAATTTGTAACAACTCTCTACCTTTCAACAAATTCCATTGCTGTAGCTTCTATTGGCCTAATATAAGACTTCGTAACTCTGGGCTGTAGCATCACTTTGTTCACCTTTGAGCGAAATTTTTGCCATTTTTCTCCATGCCTTTATAGAACAAGTTTAACGCGTATTAATTCCTACCATACCAAGGACTTTTCGAACAACTTACACTGCAATAATACCTGGATTTTCACCAAAGAACTCTTTTCTGTAGACGTGCTTGAAATAATTCAGAGAAGGCATAGATGGGCGATGTGGCAGCATATCTTCTTGTCTGAAGACGTTTTCGATTTCATCTGGATCAAATACGAACAACATATCTGGTCTTCCAAACAACTTATCAATTTTGACAATACTGCCATATTGTTCATATAAATCTTTGGAAACTTTGTCTATGTTTTCAATTTGACAAGGGCCTGAAAGGAATAAGAAGAATTTATTTTATTTCTTGTTAAAAAGGAATATCTCACTCAACGTAAGTTTGTATATAGAAGCTGCAGCACAGATGGTGGATCCATTTGCTGTACTTATGGAAATACCTCAATTAAATACAAACTATTTTAGGAAGGCGATAATACGGTACACTTAATCATTATACGAGGTAGGCGCCATAAATTTTCGGCGTAATATCGAAATAAACTTGGTAAAATATAACAATTTTTATTTTTCAATATAATCTCCCCTAACTACAATACATTTATTACAATGATCAATTAATTAATTCTATACCCTTGTAAAAATAATCAAAAGTTTTTCCTTAAAATGTTTCTTTCGCCTTTCTGGGACGAGATTCATCGGGTCGCCGCCATTCCATCGATTCCGTTTTGGCTAGAGGATCATAAAACAGAACCACTGTTTCATCTCCAATGACAATGGACTCCAAAATCGGTTTCGGGTCGTCTCTACATATGTATGTTTAAAAACGAGCGCGCACATTCGACCCGACGTTCACGTTGGAGAGCAAAATGAAAATGCGGTACTCATCTTGCACTAATCTTATTCATACCCAAATGGTTATGGAGAATTCGGCGAATACTTGTTTCAGAAATGTGAGACATCACTGCTAATTAATTCACTTTCAAACGGCGATCTGCTAATACCATTTCTTCAATAATTGAAATGTTTTGAGGCGTTATCAGTTCAATTGGTCGACTAGGACGTTCATCATCTTTAAGGGATTCTTGCCCCAAACGGAAACATTTTGCCCTCTTTTATGCAGTGGAATATGAAGAAGATAAATCACCATAAACGCCGTCTAAACGCTGTTTAATATGACTAGGCGTATGTCAAAATTTAATGACCGCTCGGTACTCAATTTTCGTTACCTGGGACATTTTCATGCACTAGTCACGTTGTCTGGCTGACTACTAAAAACTACTATTCTTCGAGCGGTATATATCCTATATATATATATATATATATATATATATATATATTGTTATGTGACAAATTTAATTAAAAGATTTGAATTGAGGAGATAATCTGTTTTTGTATTTATTTTAAGTATTTACTTACAATAGAAAAATGAATTTAATCTAATTAGGATTACTTACAGTTATTGAGGCGTTTTTTTAATGTGTGTGTGTGTGTAAAATCCTACTAATTGCTGGTTCCTTTTTCCCTCTTCTTCGTGAAATCCTCTTATTTTTTATTCCTCCTTCCCTCTGCTTCGTTGAGTCCCCTTGTTTGGAAGCCCTCTGATGGTTTTCGTCGGTTAAGTTTCTTCAAATGGTTTTTTAAAAATTTTGTGACTGATTAAGTATCGTTAAAAATCGTTGAATATCATCTATAGTTCACTAGAAATGTTTTTTATATATTTGCACTGGATACTTTCACGATGTTTTAACTTTCTTGTCTCAAACTTCCAAAAGTCAATCGGAAAGATGTTATTATCTGTCAAAATTGTTTTTGTTGCTGACTTCTCTTTTTTTTCGTCGTCCCTAACATTACCAATCTAATGACTTGATATTTTAATTTTGATGTTTTGAACTTCCAATTCGGTGTCGTAGGTAACGCAAAGGATTTTAACGGTCATTTCCAAACACAATGTGATTTGTGTGTGTATCTGTGTCATTTTTACAATTAATGTCTTTAATACATAAATAACTTAAAATAAGCTAAGATTTTCACTCTCCTCTGTAACATGTCATTAACTGAGTCTTTTTTTTTTTTTTTAAGGAAAGGATTGATAATATAAATAATCAATAATGTCGGAACTCGAATATTAATCGGAAATAATTCAAGTTCCGCATTAAACTCTATTAAAATCTATTCTCGGCGAATTTTGATATAATAGTAATTATAGTGAATTTAACATACGCTATTCACGTTGAAACATCCCACTACAATATATATATATATATATATATAGTATAGTATAGGTCTCACACATGTGCAACTTTGAAGCAACGGAGTTTGAAACACACTGTAACCTATATAAGCCTGTCAGGCCGAGAATTTATGGCGCCTACCTCATGTATGTCAATTTGGCGTAAAATAGTTTGCAGATAGTAGATGTTGCAGAGTTTGGAATTTTAAAGTAAACATCCAAAATTTCTCTTTGCTCCTTACAAATTTAGTTAGAGTAGTTTTTAAATAAATTTGTAAGGATCAGAGAGAACTCCTCTTTTTGCAATTTGGAAGATTAAACACATGTTAGGTATTAGGCGATACATTACAAAAGAATCAACACAGTTCAATCAAAAGAACCATTTGAATACATTAATTTTATATCAATATCTCAATTGACAAAGGATAATCATCTGCCTAAAAATCTAAAAATGCATAACAATCACAAACGAAATTTCACATTTCATTGTTTTTACAGGTCTAGAAAGCAAATAAAGTGTCAATTCCTAGTCAAATCTAATTTGGAAAGTATAACATTCCTTACATTTAAAATTGTAACAGACTTTCTATAACAAGCCAAACAAATTAAAAGAGTAGGTTACACAATATTCATTGCAACAATGTAGAGATTAAACCGATGCGTGCGAGTATGAAAAGATAATCCAATTCTTATATCACAGTTCCGTTTCGCGCATACAATTTAATTTACATGTGACTGATTTTCTGTCTTTAATAGCCAAACTAATGTAAAGAAAATTGCTCATTTCCTAAACTAACTTACACAAGAGATAATCGGTGGTAAGGATTCTTTGGGCAAAACTTTCGCGATAGTACGGAAGTTTCAATGTTTTACAAGCAAAGCATATTACAGTATACAATGGTTTATTACAACATGTAGTACAAGAGACCTGTAATTTAATCATTAATAGACGTACGTGTGTGTAATAGCAACATTTCTTTAATAGCTCGAGATATAGTGACAGTTTTATCACTATATTAAAGCCCTAAAAACCATAAGGTCATACGTATATAGTTTCATAAATTTATTAACTAAGTTACAGCAAAAGCGGCGTAATAACAACAATTGTGGGCCTTGGTGCAATAATGAGCCATACGCTAGTTTTTTTTTAATTGAATTTTAGACGACGCATGGTTCCTGGTTAGACGCTGCACAGTTTAATGTAACACCGATTCATGTTACTACACTAGATATGGAACACATCTTTATTATTAGAGTTGGCATTTTTTAAATGTCGCGAATGATTTAAGTTGGTAGTTCTGGCAATAAAGGACATATTCGTATGTATTACTTTAAAAAATTAGTGAATATAGGGAGAAATAAAACGTTTTTTTCAGTTTCTTCAAAATTAGGGTTTCTGCTAGAGCTGTTATCCGGTTCCGGATAATTTACTATCAGGATATCCGGATCTTGGTATTATCCGAATCCATTATCGGAGACCTCGGATCTGGGTCCATTATCCAAAACCTCGGATCCGGATTCGCTATCGGAAATCTTAAATTCGGATTCTTTATCCAATTGAATCCATTATCCGATAACGTAGATCCAGCCCCTTTCTCTGACAACTTTTCCGAACAAATACCCGCAATGGTTCGAGTAATTGTCAAACAATATAGCTGTAATAATCACCAGATTTATGGAACACCTATGTATTCAATAAATCAAAGTAACTTTTAATTGTGCGCATTGAATCCCAGTATTATTCTGAATGCACGGATTTTAATAACTATTGCACTTTTTCTGAATATACTCAAATTCGATGTTTTCCTTATTAAGTACTTCCTATATTACAAAATAATAAGGGATTCGGATCCGAAAACTGGATAACGGACCCGGATCCGAGAATCAGATAGCGGATCCGGGTCCGAGAATCGGATAGTGAATCCGGATCAGAGAACCGGGTAGTGGATCCGGATCCTAGGATTCGGATATCCGGATCTCAATTTTTTCGGATACTTACAACACTAGTTTTTGCACATGGATCATTATTGCACCTAGCCCTCCAATTTAATTTTTATGATTAGCAAGTGAGGTCAAATATACGTAATTAATGAATATATAAATAGTCAATTACCCTCAAAATACTTTAATTAGTGATAATCTTGCTGAATTTATGATACTGGAAGATTAGATGTTGCACGGAAGAGACCTAACCTAGCCATCACCTTACGAAAAAGTAATTCCTGAAAATGTATAAAAGTAACTAGGCACTATTATCTGAAAAATTGTAAATAATGAATGTTCAATAATTCTCTAATACTAAAAAAAAATTTACATGTGTGAAATAGTGTGGATTTGAAAATAACTGTATTACTTTGGTTGTGCACCTAATTAATTATTAATAATAATTTTAAGAAAACACTATCTAATCAATCGAGCTCCTAAAAATAAATAATAATGCTCCTTAAAGAAAATCAAAATAACCAAAACATTTTTTCCTTTTTTAAACTTATATGCTTCATATAAAAGATTACAAACTGTTAATTTATAACACTACTATTTATTTCCTATTAATTTTAATAGAAAAAGAAAATAAAAAGAAAGTACATATATTTTAAATAGCTCTTCAATAAAATTACTTAAATACTGACCTATGTAAGGTATAAACTTCCAATTATTTCCTAAAATCGGCAAAGCTTTGGGTCCGGGTACTTTGTTGTAAGGAATTGCGTTCCTCCAAAGATTCTCTTCTCGTACATCGAATATTTCCTCCAAATTTACGGCAGATGATTTGTTTCTGGCAATTATCTTCTGCAATTTTCTCGCGATATTCATGTTTTTCGGGATCGACGCGCACATTTAGTTTTAACGAAAAAACTCTCGCGTGTGAAAATGCCAGCGTAAACCAAATTTCTGCACGAGCAGTTCTACATTATAAACCCCTACCCAACTTATTCCATGCATTTAAATTTTTCTTATACTCATGTTTCTTCCCTCGCATAACACTTTCCATTTCTTACAAGGAAGTTATCGCGAATTGGTATGTTTACCTCTTACTGTGTGCATACACTGATGCAGTCGCAACAATTTAATTTTGGACTAAATATCTGATTCAAACAACAATTACGTGATTTATCAAGTTTTGAAACAACAATATTTTATTAAATAAATATGGTGAATATTGATATTATGAATGTTGTATATAAGAACTAAAAAGCAGTTTTCCATATTTATGACATCATTCTACAATAAAATAGAAAATAGCTGCTAAGTATATCACATCAACAAATTTATATTCCTGGGCATTAGAATTAAAATATTTGATCTTTTAAATTAAATCATATTCTATAACTTTACAGTATTGGTGCGACATGTTTGTTGTTATAACGTTAAAACGTATTTATTTTAAAATAACACTTAAAAACCAATTGAAATTAGGATTTACACAAAAGTGCCACAAAGGTGACTCATCTCTGCAGACTCGAAAGGTTTCCAAAACTAAGTCACCATATGACTTTAAAAAAATTATTCTAGATGATCTTCCAAAAGAACCTACGAACGAAAACCATATCCAAATGCACTTAGAATTTAGATTTTTCCTGTTACATTTTCAAAAACCTACTAACTGCTCAATGGTAGAATGCTAACAAAACTTCAGCCAAAAGTTTCTATAACTATATATTTTCTGTTAATTTAGGAAGTACCTAAATGTTATCATATTTGAATGCCAACAGAATTTATTAGGAAGGACTCCAGGGTTTTTACTTGCGGTCTAATATCAGAAAGGAAATTCGTATACAATAATAATATTGAATGAAATGCAACTAATCAAAACTTTTCGGATTTCTTATGAATAGATACATTAGCTTAATATCATCATATGCATTTGTTTTTAACTAAACTACTTAAATGTTATAAAAAAGTTTGAGAACTTAACGCATTCTTATTTTCATTTTATTTTATTAGACATTAAAATGTCGTAATAATTGTGAAGCAACTTTTCAATAACGGAAGCCGAAATATACCATGAGTAAGTGGCTGAAGTAGCGTACAGTTGATTTATATTAGTATTACAATGGCATTAACGGTGCTAATGCCATACAATAGTTTGTAAATCGATATGTGCTTTGTTAACAAATTTGATTAATTAAACTAAACTTGGCGAAAGTAGATATTAATAAGTAACGGTAATTTGCTTACGATATGGATAATTGAATAATTATCACTAACATATTATAACACTAAAAGTTTCTTTAAGGATTCGTGTGAAGGTAATCTTAGGATGAAGTAAGATAATTGCAGGTTGACTATAATCAGTACCCATTTTCACTATGAATTGCACGTGATAAAGAGATTATGACATTGGATCGCTAGTTTTTAGAATTGCCAAATGCTAACCATCTGTTAAACAGGATTCGTAGAAACTTCAGCCATTGCACAAATGTGTATCTATCGCTCAGCTCCCTATATTACTATACGCTTTTATAATAGGCAAACGACAGTATTTGATCTTTGTTGTTTTTGGGAACGTAACAAATGCTGATAATAATATGGTATTCAATGGATTATACTTAGCGCAAGAAGCAAAAAGTAACACAATTATATCATTTTAGCAATGTGGTAGATTGCCCAAAAAAAAGATATTGCTTTTTCACATTGATATTCAAAATTTTCAGAAGAGACTATCCTTTTTTATTGGCCTAGTTGGATATCACTAAGGAAAGAAGGCAAGATTGCGAATTATTACCTAGGCTTGAGGTTTACAGTTTGAAGATGGGTTCTTGCTTTCGCAAGGTATCCTATTTGTTCGTCGGATATCTTTTTACTATTCAGGTTGAGTAAAGTGGCAACAGATGTAGGAAATGGAATGCCTTCAACGAGGGCCCTATGGGCATAGCATGCTGGTGTGAGATGACTTAGGCTGTCTTCTTGGTCACTACAGGAACATGTTGGAGAATCAACGATGATGATTTTTTGCAGGTGTGCAGGATATTTTCCGTGACCAAACTTTAGTCTCGCAGTAGTTCAAATATCTTCTTCTTCTTCTCTTCTCCTTGTGCCTTTTCAGGCGTCGGAGTGGGATTCCGGTTCTTCTGTTACCCATATCTTCCATGCTTTCCTATCTCTTGCCAAAATCTTCATTTCATCAAGGACTTTTCCTTTTTCTCTTCCTATTTCATCTATCTGGTTCATCCATGTTTTCCTAGGTCTACCTCTTCGTGTCTTCCTTGATTTTCCCATTTCCATCACTTTTTTCGCCAGCCTATCCGGGTTCATTCTTATCATGTGTTCATACCAATTCATTTGTTTTTCTCGTATCTCTGTCATTATCGGTTTCTGATCTATAATCTTCCTGATCTCCTCATTTCTTAGTCTGTCCCATTTGATCTTTTCAGCTATTCGTCTGACATGCTTCATTTCAATAGCGTTGATTTTTGCCTCAAGAATTAATGCTTGTCTCTGGATGGTCATAAACCTACTACGTTGTTTTTACTGTCCATACATGTTTTCAATATTTATCCCATAGGTACCAGATTTCCATCCCAAAGAACCATTCTTAACAATTTGTTTGGCAATGTTGTCCACTATTTCATTAGGTTAGGTACCGTAATTATTTTTACCAAATACAATTCTATTACCACCGAACCTTATTGGTAGTTCATTACATCCTGGATAATTTCTAGAATAATTGAATGCATCAGAAACTAGCATGTCTATGTATAGCTGCAGTAATTAAAAACACTCTAACGGCTGCTATCGAAGCCATCCAATCATCCATATCAAGGAAGAGGCTTGAATGGGAGCATACAGATTGAAAAATTCTGGTAACTGGAGAACCTACAGTGAATTAGGGCACACTAGAATAGAAATAGTAGTAACAAACCCTAGTTTTAAAATTGGTAGCAACATAATCTCCAGCATCTCTCTCTTATGGTAAACCTTTCAAAGTATTCTTAAATTGGGAAGAATAGAGAAATGGAGACGGAGAAAACCAAAACCCAAATCTGGTATACAGACGGGTCAAGAACAGGGACTAGTTTTGGCGTTAATGTTAATGAAGAAACCAGGGATGCAAATTACTTGTGAAACTTGGACGACATACCACAGTATTTCAAACAGAAATATATGCTATACAAACCTGCGCGTGGGAAAGTCTGCATCGACAACCTCGTGGGGGGGGACGATTTACATTCTCTCTGACAGTGAGGCAGCCTTAAAGGCATTAGCACCTTATCATATAGCCTCTAAACTAATATGGCAGTGCCTGCAAAATCTAACGACTCTGTCTAAACACAACAAAGTTACCTTGGAGTGGGTGCCAGAGCACAAGTGCATAGCGAGCAATGAAACTGCAGACCAGCTAGCGAGAGAAGGTTCTAAAATGAATTTTACGAACTAAGTCTATAAGTCTAACCAAGAGTGCAGTGCGCGATGCAATTAATGAGACAGGTCATAAAACAACCTCAGTTGGAATCATGCAGCTGGACAAACGCACAGCAAACAAACGATAAAAAAACGATCTCCACACTGAGGTGCTGATATATTTCCATTAAGCAGGATTCAACTTAGGGAAGCAACGTTTGGGAGGCCACTTGCACAAGATGGGGATGTATAAAGATGAACCCTTATGCAGACTTTGCGATGAAGAGGAGGAAACGGCCTTTCATATTATTTTCGATTGCGCAGCGTTAAGCCAGCGCAGATTCGCTTTGAAAAGCACAATTGACATACCATCGGAGAAAAATTTATTGCATAGGCTATTAAACCTGATAGAAGGAACTAACCTGTTTAAGTAAAACTGAAACCAAAGCAGTATTAATACGATAGGCCTATTGAGCCGTAGGTGAGGATCGAAAATACTATCTTGCTTATGGCGACAATCAATCAAGCCATATAACAAAGTAAATAATAATAATTGAAAATCTTTGAGTATCTTAGTATATCATCAGCCTGTTCTTGACTAAAAGATGGTAAACTGGTGATAACATTATGATCCTATAAAGCAGGGGTTACTGTGTGTGTAATAATAATAATAGTAATTTTTAGTAGCACCTCTGTTCAGTTTGAAATACTAAATTATAATCGGCTTTTATCTTTAAAGCGATTGAAAGGAACCTGCTAGCGTGACTGGGTTTATAAATACTATTGTCCAGATTTCTACAGATAAAGATTCATAGATTAAAACACAATATTTTGTGGATTTTAATATTAATTTGGATTTTCATGCAAACAATTGTTTATTGTATCATCGGGATTCAAAAATAAAATTAAAAAAAAGCTCTTTAGGTAGCAGAAAACTCATATCTTGCCTTGTATTCATTAGCAAGTAATATTCGATAGATTAAATTACATTACATCAATTAAGTTATGGTATTAAACATATCGTTTGCAAAATAACTTACTGTTAGTAGTCGTTTATTTTAAATTGGCTATGTACTAAAAAAAAGATTTTGTTGGCACTATTTACAAAATGATTTTGTACGAATTTTAATTTATATATAATAACCTTTTTAATTCTAAAACATCTCCAATTCTTAATACTTATCTTCAGGTAATGTGGTTAAATTGCAACTAAGGAAGTATTTTACTTTCCAATACTCACTTGAAATGTCATTAGCTGGCTTATTATGAGTACTAAATCGGCATGGCACCTATTTATTTTAGAAAATACAAATCCTGAATTTTTTGTAGAATTTTGCACTTACTAAATTCAATCTATTACGTACTAATCTTTTGCACATATTAAATTCAACTTATAAGTAAGAAGTTCCTTAGGCCCAGAGGCGGGCTCAGACCCTTGCTTTGGACTTAACAACTAATTTATAAAACTTGTTGTACGCCGCATTAACTTGGGCAACAGCGGCAAAGCAAAATGCTAAGGCAAATTACTGGGGCTCCCTGGCTCGCGAGGAATTTTCAACTGCAAGTGATAGTAGAAAGATCTGGAAATTCAGCTAATCCCTTATTAGCGAAAGTGGTGGAAGAGCCCCACCTAGAAGCAGAATCACCAGGTTGCGTTACTGTATTTATGATTGAAAATGCTAGGACCAGCGAACAAGATTGATACAGCAACTTAAAACCATATGGAGACGCACAGTACAAACTTCTAGCAGAGATAGAAATATCTACATAGGTACGAGAGATAAAGAAGCCAAAAGGTCTAGGCCTGGATTCGGTAAGAGTAGATCACCACCGCTATTAACAAAGTAATATATTCTAACTCAATGCAGATTGAGAGTGCACACTTTTTGTCCACGGCAACAGCAACAAACAGGTTTCTTAATACCTAATTACACCTGTTAGAAACAGTTAGTAATTATCAAAAAAAGGCAATTCTTTGCAAAAAATAATGTTGCAATTTCTCTCTCTATGTACCAATTGATATTAGCAATATCATAATTCCTTTTCACTTTGAAATTCAATTTTGGAACTTACCAAACCTTTAAGTTCTAAGATATTCAGTTGCAATCTGGAGATCGCAATTGATAGTAACGGGTGTTTTTTTTTGCTTAGATAGAACTTATGGAAAAGTTAACTGTCAAACGAGCTGTCATACTGCGTTCACTTTTTGACACTTATGATCACTCTGGCAAGTCATCATGAAGACTCACGCTTGAACAACGCTACCAAATTATTCATCGATTCGCGCAACTTACAGACGACTTTGTGATTGTTATGGTCCACATCATTGTCCTTCTAAGCAAGCCATCCATCGAACTGCGGATAGATTTCACATCACATACTCTCTACATGATGCAATAACACCAAGATGTCAAAGGAATGTGTATACTGAAGAGAATATCGTAATTTATCCATTCGTTGTCAGTTACAGTTATTGGGGCTCTGTACGTTCACTACGTGGAAAATTTTGCCCTACATCCGTATAAGATCCAGTTGGTACAGGAGTTAAAGCCACAAGACTATCATCTGCGTCGTTCTTTCGTCGATTGAGCTTAAGCGCAGTTGGAAATTGACCCGTTGTTTTATTGTAAAATTATGTTCAACGATGAGGCTCCTTTTTGGCTTAAGGGGTTTGTGAATAAACAAAATTGTCGCATTTGGAGTAGGAGTAATCCACAATAGATCTTACAAATTCCATTACATCCAGAAAAGTGCACTGTTCAGTGTGGTTTGCACGCCGGTTGCATTGTTGGCCCGTGTTTCTTTAAAAATGAGGCCGGAGCTCGCGTTATCGTCAATGGAAATCGTTACCGCACCATGATTAATGACTTTTTGTTTGAAAATATAGAGGACATTGATCCGGACGAGGTGTGGTTTCAAAAGGATGGTGTTACATGCCATACGGCGACAGCAACCGTCGACTTATTGAAATCGAGGAATGGACCTGTCAATTGGCTTCCAAGGTCTTCAGATTTGACATCTCCCTTATTTCCTGTGGGGCTACGTAAAGTCACTGGTTTATGTCAATAAACCAGCAACAAATTGACGCCTTAGAAGCCAACATTTTCGTGTTTGTTATTCGTGACATATGGCCAGCAGTGTTCGAAAAAGTGTCCAAAAGTCCAGAATACGCTTCGTCAAGAACAGCCGCGCTGGTTATATGCCAGAAATCATTTTCAAATGTTAATGCCATGAATAAATCCTTTGAATCATACCAAACATTTGATTAAAATTTAATTTTTCGTATTATTTTTTATGATTTGAAATTCTATCGGGCTTAAAAAAACACCCATTACCAGGAATATTTAATTAGAAAAAATATACAGAAAAAGATAAAATTTTATTTTTAACAATATAAAATACAATTATTGCATAACACAATGATAGTATAATCTACAGCTAAATAAAACTTTATATTCGAGTTGAACAACTAGGACATATTTCTGTGTTTATTGAACATATTTTGTGACTAAAATGACCGCACTTTAATTTGACTGTGTCTTCGAATAAAAGAGATTTCAGTGAAATATCACAGACAGGGCAGTTTGAATCTACTAAATTCATAAAATTGTTCCGTTTATCTTCACCAACATCCTTATTCTTTAAATATTTTAAAATAAGCAAATCGAATTCTGTTTTGCATAATTCGTGTTTCTGAATATCTTCTAAAAATTTAGAATATTTTGTTTTATTATCATTTTCATTGTTCGGTAAACAACTAACAAATATGCAAGCTTGATAAAAATCTGTATCTAATTCACCCGTTGGTATGTATTTAGAATACCTTGATAGCAACTTTAATGTGCTTGGTCCGCCGATAGAATTTAGTACACACTTTGCAAAATCATTCCATGTTGTATTCAAGCTGTTTTTAATACGAGTATCACAATTCAAACAAATATTACGTTTTAATTTAACGAAATATTTTATTGCTTCATCCCACATGTCGTACGTAAATTTTGTACAATACTTATTAAATAAACTACTATCGTTATATTGAATTAACAGTGGTAATAAGGTAATTAAATTTTGTTGACAATTTTCTAGTGGGAACCTATACATTGATGGCACTTCTTTGCAAAGACTGGAGAAGTTGTCATATTTTCCTATAATCTCACCACCAATTTCGTAAAAGTGTATCGTTTTCAACGATGCGCTTGATAATGGAAACGAACATTTACAGCAATCATTCGATTTATTTAAATGAATAAAACATTCTGAAATGAAGTGAAATAATTTAGAATTGTAATCTAATTTTTTTAAATCTTCGGTAGTATTTAAATTGACAAATTTTAAAATTTGCGTAGTGATCCACTGCCTTGATTCATTTCCATCTTCTGAGTATTCTAGAAAAAGATCAAATATCGTTTTTAATTCTTCTAAGCTTTTATTCTGCATCAATTCTTGAAATTTTGGAACAGTAACACTATTATTTATTCTGTTAATTTGGTACTGTTTATTTAAAATATTTATAAGGTAATTTTTATCAGAATGTGGGTCAATTTCTTCGCTTCTCTTATTTTCTGCATTTAAAGGTTTGCTTGCAGAAAATTCTTGAATTTGAGGGATATTGACTTTGTTATCGTTGTCCACTGGCGATTTTGAAATTACTTTGTTTTTGGTGATTTGGCAATTTTCTCTATGATGGACATTGTCTACTACATAAATCCCATTTCGCAATTTTTGACTGTAAATTTTATTCCTTTCAAATTTTATCATTAAAGGCTCTATATCTTTAGCCAATTTTTTATCCGTTAACTTTTCATGTAATACTTTTAAAACTTGTAATTTGTTATCACTAATTAATACTGAGAGATCATCCATCCAGAGCAAGCAAAATTGAGCACAAAGTAAATACTGTTTACGGGAGAGAACGTTTGTAACGAATGATTCTATATCTAGTAGAGATAAAATTTTAAGTGAATTGTTGTCTAACCAAATGTATATCATGTTATCCAATATCTTTACATCTTTTATATCACTAAAATAATTCGTCCAATATAACAAAGCAACTGTTTTCACATCAAAAATATATATACCATCTGTTCTAAATGTTAAAATATAATCAGTGAATACAAATATTTTTTCAAAATTGAAATTAAGTGATATATTTTCATCTATATTAGATACATTTAAGTGTGAATGTTCATTCTCTTGTAAATGTATTATAGGCGCCGCATTTATAGTTAAAGAATCCCTAAATTGATGCGTGCATACTACAGATGAATCGAAATTAGCTTCCCAAAGCCGTGAACCTGGCCTTGCACAGTATATTTTAACATCTTCTATATTTACCAACGGAATATTATTAGTTTTGATACCTCTTGAAGTCTTTTCATCACTACCTTGGCTAATACATACATATGAATTAGTTTTATAATAAAAACAGGCCCCAAAATTACCATCTCTTAATTTCTTGCCAATTTGTCTATATTGCTCCTGAAGTGTGTCACAAAGATATGTCCTTGTTTTTGTCGATACCAACAAAAAGTTAGAATATATATCTAGCTGGACAATTGAAGAGTCCAATTGCATTAAGGTTGCACTTGGTGTTTGAAACAAAGCCTTTGTCTAAAAAACAAAAAGGACATAGAGAATTTAAAATTAGTCATAAATTGTAATGTTATTACCAATAACGGTGTTAAAGATATCACAGATATTTGACCAATGTTATCTCCAGAATATAAATCATTCGAATACCATTTCATGGCAGTTATTATATTTCCTTCATGTTGCGTGTAAATTTGGTACTGTAAATTACTATCACAAAAACAATTTTCTACTACAACAATAAACCCTTTAC
Source organism: Dynastes maya (assembly GCA_029619315.2). Classification (NCBI taxonomy): domain Eukaryota; kingdom Metazoa; phylum Arthropoda; class Insecta; order Coleoptera; family Scarabaeidae; genus Dynastes; species Dynastes maya. The sequence continues at coordinate 58,968,974 of JAROYE020000002.1, forward strand.
TAGTGGACACAGCTACGTCTTTTTGGTCTGGAGATACTACTATGTTAGTCACGGATCCTTCCTAGAAATACTTACGTTAAAACTCCAATTAAAAAGATATTTTTTCTAATAATACCTTATTAGGAATTAGTTTGATAAATTTGCATGGCTGTCTGTTTAAAATATATATTCCACCGCTAGTTGCACCAAAAACGATGTAATTAAGAGATAGATCAAAACAAGTAAACTGAAAAGAATGAATATGTCATAATGTTACTTTGACGTGTTTTTAAATATTTACTCTTATACGTTGCGTATGATGAAGAGATTGTTTTATTACACTATTTATTGTACATAAATATTCCACCAATACTTCTTTTTTATTCATTTTTATGACAAATATAACATTTAGGTTAAAAAAACAATTCCACAACTCTAATATGCCAACATTAAATAAATAAATATCACTATTCAACATGCATCAAACGGTAACTCGGTAAAAGAGATATACAAATACAATCCTTGGGAATAGAGTGAAATAGATAACAAACAGAAATGGTAATTTGGTTTATTTAATGTGGTAGTTTTAGAAATAGAAGTGCAATGGGCAGTTACAGATGTAAATTTATTTTCTGTTTTGTAGGCGCAAAATAGTTTTGTGGTTATTTTAATTTATTTAGTACGTATAGATACTCGTATTAATAACGGTTAGTCACATTTTTCAGTCAACATTTATTTTTAGTTAAATTCAAAACATTATCTACATGTCTAAACAAATGTCTTGGTAAATATAAGTTGTTAATAATTTTACCAAAATGGAGTTGTCAGATAAAATACATAATTTGCAATTACATGTGAAAAATCATCAGAAACACAATGAAGGTGTTAGTGAGAAAAGCAATTGGAAAAGAGATTACGATATTGTGTTTAGCCATGATGACTTGATTAACATCGATGAAATCGACTTTTCAAATGATGAGAATTGGTAAGTTTTATTTACAACAAATGTTTAGAAATACCAGTATTAAAACTATGTTTGTATATTAGTTTATTAATACTTGAAGTATATTAATACCCTCTAGGATATTCACTCAATTCTTGTCATCTTGCAGTTTGTGTTTCACTTTTATGAAATGCATGGTCTTTGTTTTGGTTTCAAAAAATGTACATTGGTACAAAAAGAAAAGCAGATTAAAATGTCCTTTTTATCCTGATTAATTGTTTTAATTTGTATTATTCTTTGTTGTTAATTTTTTTTTTACCTATTAATTTTTATCCTAGAATTGGAGTAATAAATATATTCCTTTTATGTAATTCAACTTTATCATTCAATTGAATCAGCATTCTAAAAATTTATGTATATAAAATAAACTGCAATTTCGACATATTTCATTGATTCCACATATAAATACAATGAAATAAATGTATTTTAAGGTTGTGTGGAAATTCTGGTCGCTCAAACATTGATTTAAACCATTGGTTACATGAGGATATCTCCAAGAAGCCAAATGATATGCATTTTTACGCAAATTATCTATCATCGTTGCGAGAAACATCTGAACCTAAAAAAGTTATTGATACAAGGACATTTACAAGACCAAAAAAAAGATATACTCGTCCCAGCATAGAACGTTACACTGAGGAAATGTTTGATGTGCATAGTAGCAGTACAGAAGATGTACTACAACAAGAAATTGAAAATTACATGTCTGCATCCAAATGCAATGATTCTTTAAATACCAGTATTATCAGTGACGATAGCAATAGCAAATATACTTACAGTAAGCCTTTACATTTCGATTTAAGTCAACCATCTTCAGCCAATATTTTTGATAATATATTAATGAATGCTTCCGATGTAGATAGTTTTCAAAATATGTCCCCGCCAAGTTTGGTTAACTCTATGTGTTCATCAACTTTTACTAATTTAATGGAGAATAGTTTTATTAAAAACGATCCTGTATTGCGTGAAATCCGAGATGCCGACTATTCTGGAGAAATTCTATTGCATGATACAGAACCTCAATTGTATCAGTCATTCACAGAAAGCTGTAGTAGTTTAAATTCTGATTCAGCAGAAAATTTTTTGAGAAGAACTTTACCAACGTTGAACAATACACTTACTTTACAATCACATCAAAATTCCACCTGCAATTCAGATTCCGAAATTGGCAATAATACTACTGTAATTAGGCGAGAAGATATAAATGACTCGAGTCAGTCAATTGCTACAGAAGAACAGCTCAATGGTACCTTTGTAAAACAAAACTCTCCAAAGGAACAAAATTACTCGAACAACTTAAACAACTCTTATGTAATTGAAGGCAATTTGAACAATACATTCAAGAGAAATTTAACCAAAGATATTAGCTATGACATGAGTTCATCTAATAATTCGGATGTTCAATGTGATAATGGTAGTAGTACTGTTATTGTGTCATCTAGAAAACCTCAAAATGACCGCTTTATGGATGAATATTATGAAATGGATAGAACCTATAATATGGAGCCTAATAATCGTAGCATAACTCATGTTTATTTTAACAATTCTATGTCAGGTAAGAGATTCCTTTTTAACATAAGAGTTTTTGAGATTTTGATTTGAATTTAGTAGAATAAAATAGTGAAAAGTGTCAGATCCTTCTTTAAGATGACCTTGTGAAAAATATGTTTAAATTTATCCCATTTTAATATATACATAGGTACACAAGAAATTATGTTTTACATGAAATATTCTATGTATGCATAATTTACAACCTATTTCAAATTACTCAAATATAATTACATAAGAAGCTAAAAATTGTGTGAAATTTTCTCATTACAATGCTGTAACCTACACAAAAAATGCATTGGCAAAGGTACTCTTAGAAATTATGCCAACTAATTATGCATTGCTTAACCAACGATCATAAGAACGTTTTAATTAGACAGAATGATTTCACATAGATTTAAGTGATCTAGAAAAAGTTTAAATATTATTAAAAAGCAAAAATACTCCTAAATTTAAAAAATGGGATTTTTTGACGCATTTCGCAAAATTTATCTAAATCAAAATGTTCTCTATGCTTGTAATAAAATTATATTATTAAACCCTAGTATTTATCGATTTTTCAAGATCATCTTAAGGAAATCTTATATTGAATATTCATTCAAAAATGATAAAACAAAAACAGGGTTTTATGGAGTGACTATTGATAACAATAACATTTATTATAAAATGAATATGTAATTTCGAAGTATTCATAATTTTTCACTGAGTTCCATTTTTTAATGTAGCTTTTAACTTTAATTCCCAAGTCCTCGTGTGTAAATGTACAATATATTTAGGAACTGCGCAATTTAAAATCGTAACACACATGATTGTAATTTATTGTACCAAGCATTGCAAATATGCAGTGGTTGCCAACATAAAACCCGTACCAATTTTTCTGCAAATTATGTACATAATATGGCTACGTAGCACTGGACAAATTATCTCTACAACCTCGTTAGTTACAGTGCTACTAATCTAATGTGCAGAAACAGACAAGTATGTCTTCTTGTTTCATTTGGAAACATTTTACGCTATTTTTACGTCAGTACTAAAGGAGTCAATTTTTATCCGCCATTGCATATTGTTTACGATAAGGACCAAAATACTTACATCCTAATTCCTATTGTATATTTCAGAATCTTTTCCAAACTTTTAGAACATTAAAAAATTATTCAATAAACATATTTCTTCTGTCAACACATTTACAAAAAATTCATACAAATTCAGATATTAGGAATTAAAATTAATGAATGTTATTTAAAAAATAATCGGAAGTAAACTACTTTTAAATAAATATACATGTTCGCGCTTTAGAAAATAGTGCAGCTGTAATATAATTACCAGCACTTGACTGACTAACTGCTTTGATATGAAACTACCCATGGTCAATGTAACAGCTGTCGGTAGTTAAATTGCAGTAGGTAAAGATTTCAAATGGTGTACGGGAGCAAGTTACGCAGTATATATGTTACCATTACTTTGATAAATGTGTTAGTATGCATAATAACCGGGTATTATACATAATAACCAATAAAGGTGGTTAGTGTACTAATATGTATGGAATTTATTATTTTAACCGGTTATTTTACATACAACCCAAACCCTCTTGGTTGAAGTGATAAATTACAATATTTAGGAAGTACGGAATTTTCATCAGTGCTTGTGAAATAAAAAGACAATGTTTTATTCAATGAAAAAATGTTTTATTCTTACCATTTGTAAACAAACAACCTTCTACTTGTTAGAGCACGACAAACTGTCATGGCATTTCGAATTGCAGAGGAACCCATGTTTCTTGCAGCTACATTTTCCTGAAAGACATTTTCCCTTGTAGTTACATCTCTTGACCACCTGTGATTGAAGATTTCCTGGCACACTCACGAAGAGTCACAATTACATCTGGAACTTCTTGTGAAATGAAATTCTCCTTACAAATGGCAAACTGGTTCCTAGAATACTTTTGAGCCAATCGTCCTTCCTTAGTGCTAATCTCATGCATCTTGCCATCAGCATCCATCTGCAGAATGACCCCAAGAATGTTCCTGGAGTCACTTCTACCCCTGTCGACATCAGGAACCCGTATTTTTACAGTATCTCCAATCTTGCTTCTTGGAAACTTCGATTCAGACATTAGCCTCATCTTTTTTGCCTGGCACTGCAATGCACTTATGGCATTTTCCCTCTTCTTTTTAACAATGTTAATTTTGTCCGAAATCATATTTTCCCCCGAAATGTCCTCTACAACACTATCTCCGTCCTCTGTTTATCGATCTTTCTTTTCACCATTCTCTATGACTTCCTCATCTTCTTCGCCACCATTCTCTGTTATTTCCCCATCTTCTTCGCCACCATTCTCTGTTTGTCCATCTTCATCTCGTACTAAAGCACCTGAAGAAAAGTCGATTAAAGTTTCCAGATCTTCTTCAGATTACAGGTTTCTGATGACATCAGTAGAAAGTGATGATCTCGTAAGACCGACTTTTGCTGGAACCCCAAACATGGCCTTATATGGGCTGCAATTTATGCCTTAATGATGGGCTCTATTCTTCATGAATTGAACAAATCTCAGATCCTCAGACCAGTGTGGAGTTTGGTTTGTTTCCGTCCAAGTCGTCTACAGGTTTTCAATGTCCTGATTTGCGCGCTCCACAGAGCCTTGCGACTGGCTATGTCTCGGCTTTCCATTCACTCCACATTTCGCATACTTCTTGAATGATGTGATTACAGAATTCACGGCCATTATCACTTTGCTGTATGCTAGGAGCGCCGAAAATTGTGAAAATATCAAGCAGGTTATGTGCACTTCTTCTGCTCTTTTACTTTTCAAAGGCCGCAACTGTACAAGTTTCGTAACATATTCTTGGTAAACGAGGATGAATTTGTAGTTATAGTCAGGCTGACTCTGCATGTTAATTAAATCAACCTGACATCTTGAGTTCATCTTAAAAATCATGGGACGCACTACAAGTCCTTTTTTTGCCACTTTTGATTTCTTTTCACAGGTTTCGCATAATGTTAAGTACATTTTTACCTGTTCTTGAGTGATGTTTTTGTATTTGTTCTGCAGCTGCTTCAAAATTCTTGTTCTTCGTCCATGTCCAATCGCCAAGTGTGTCTCGTGAATTATGTTGAAGATCTACTCTGTATGCACATAATAACGGACTGATGATGAGTCGTCACTCACTGGGTATATTAATTTTTCACTATCGCCCAACTTCATAATGTCGTACCGCTTCAATCGTTGATAATCCTCAGATTTTTTCCCACTGGTTTTAGATTTTGACACTCACACTTTCTCAATTAAGTTCTGGTAGCTTTCTTTACTCATCATCCCACTATTTTCCTTCTTATTCTTAAAAGCATGCAATAAACTTTCATTAAAACGAGCCTCCATTGCGTTAAAACGACCGGTGTCCATATCAAGATAACGCAAGGCTTCTGTACTCAATGAACACTCAACCTCGACTGCCATGAAAGCAAGCAGTCAGATGCCACGTGCAAGGTTGAAACTTGCATACAGACAGGTTCAAACCTGCATAAGTGTGAGATTTATCATACTAACCAGAGGGTGCTGGATATTATTCATAATAACACGTTAATGTGATTAATTCTTTAAAATTTAAAATATTTATCACATTAATCAGAAGCGCTTGGTGTTATGTATAATACCCAGTTATTATGCATACTACCCTCATTTATCAAAGTAACGGTAACATATATACCCTTTAATGCAAATAAAACTAAATCAACATATTTTTTAACTCAATTGTATTAATAAAAGAAATATGAAAATGTTGATTTTTAAATGACTGCCAAAACACTCGTGACGTCATAACATTTATTTACACATTTGTGATAAGAAACATAACTTGAAAATACTCTTTTGTAAAGAAAACAGCGTGACCTTCAGGACTTTGTGGAATATGGAAAATAAAACTCGTAAAAGTTATTCTAAATATTGTATTGTGCCACTATGCCAATCAATTTCGACTAAAACGCCAGAAAAAATATTCATCGTTGCCATCTGGGGAAAAAATATACACGAAAATACAAAACGTTATGGTTATAGACTATGGGACGATCTCTTGTTGTACTCATATAATTTGTGGATCAATACTCATACCTATTTTTTAACGACATTGTGCCCATTATCCCCCAAAACATTTTTTTTTCTACAACCCAAATTGTTCCAAATTGATCGTTTTGTCAATATTTTTCCTCCTATTTTAGTATGTGCATAATTATTCGTTTCTTTTATTATCTTGTCCACCAATTCTTCTGTGAAATATAATTTGAATATATCAATAGACTCAACAATATTCGGAGAAATTTGTGGCTCTGTTACCTTTGAAGACGCCGAATATTTTATTCGCGGAGGAATATCATTTCGTTCAGTAACCTTGTCCCAGTTGCTTTTGATTAAGTAGTCACTTTCATCGTCTATGTTCTCAGAAAGTAAATCACTATCAGTATGATCACTTTCACTTTTATCTACTACATTTCTACTATTTTCTTAATCAAAAACATAAAATTTTTCTTGGCTACTGGAAAATTCCTGGTTTCCACTGGTGCTCGGTTTTTCAAAACCCTGTTATTTCATTGTCATCTTTTATAAGAGCAAAACTGTAGCTACCAAGAAATAGCGGGCATGCACGTACTTCCATAACAAGAGCTAAATACAAACTAAAAGTGTGGCGAATCGAAAGAAATCTATTTTTAGCATTAAATAAACATGTTCATCACCCGACACACCCACACATTAATTATGTTCTCAGAAGAAATTCGGTACAAGTTCCGGTATCAAACGCATGTGCATTATGTTATAACATAGTAGATAAAGTTCTAATCCGTATGCAATTGACAATTGAACATGTTTAGAATTGTCTCCGCCAACAATGCCAATAATAACAACACATAAGAACTGATTTCTAAAGCCTATCTTACACGCCGCAATTTATTGGTCAATTAATTGAACAAGTTGATCTTCGATGTTATTGAACAATTTATCGCACGATTAATTGAATTGAATAGAACATGCTCTATTTTTGCCACGATTTTTCACTAACTTTGCTGTTTTAATACCAACCCAGTAACAGAAAAGCACCTACGGTTTGATTAGTGTTTTTAAAATAAAATGAGAATAAATTTGTAATAGATAATTTGAATTCAATAACGGAAACCGAAGCAACCTAAGCTAATCTGTGCATATACCAAAACAGCCAAAACATTTGACAAAAACAAATTGCCAATCTACTTTTATAAGCAAAAAAATCGCGAGATAAATGCAAGCAAAGTTTCCATCGTGGTAAGCCGTGGACATGATATGAAAATCGTAGATCTGTGGATTTTTTCGACAAATCACGTTTAAAACTTGGCATATTGCATTATTAGAGCGATTAAAGTACAGCAAGGAAATGAAAATGTTTATTACAGAGTTATGTTTATTTACTTTCCACGTTAAAAATTTAGGTAGTTATGAATTCTGACAATGTACCTAAAACATTAAAAAATGATCACAAACACTAAAACGCGAACAACAGTGAAGATGTTCATCAAAATTTCCTGCGAAATGAATTATCATTATTATTAGAGAATGTGAATCTGCACTTTACGACAAGAAATAATTTTTTATGATGGTGCACCACCCCATAATGCAGGAATAGTATGGGAATTCTTAGATGACACGTTCGCTACATGCATAAGAAGAGGTGGCACAATACAGTGGCCGCCCAGATTCCCCGATTTAACACTATTGACTATTTTTTATGGGACTATGTGAAAGATTGTGTTTACAGAGAGATTCCAACAACCATCGAGAATATGAAGATTAGAATAAAAGATGCACATTTTAATAGCCTTAGATAATGCAATACGCCAAATTCTAAAACTAATTTGTTGAAAAAAATTCACAGATTACGATTTTCATATCATCTTGCCGCGATGGAAACTTTGCATTTTTCTCGAAATTTTTGTTATGTCAGGTGTTGAAATGTTTAGACCGTCAGAAAGAGAAAATTATTCTCTATCAAATGGTGTGAAAAAATAGGTGTCATGCAATTTTAAAAAAGTAAGGAGGCGTGGCCACGCCAAAACAGTTGAAACTTGGAAACATTTGATCAAACAGATTTGTAGCTGTATAATTATTCAATTTTTCTTAATGCTGTTTTCTTCTATCTTTATTATTGAACAAGTTATTTCACATATGCAGCAATATAACTCACCCTGTATAGCGATAAAATATTCGTTTCTTTTTATGAATTCCATCAACATGAATGCGTCTGGTAGATCTAGTAGATCGCTTTGCACTGCAACAAAATTCCTTTTCGAACATTTTCTATACACGTTTATTTTCCACCATTTTGTTATAGAACAACAACGGAATAATATCACAATCGAAATAGAATTATGTTCTTAAAACAGATACAAATGACTGAAATAGATGTAAACATGAGGTAAATCGGACGTAAATAAATATTATGGCGTCATGATAGCGATAATTTTGAATTTTAATCTTTTTTTTTCACATTATTTAATATTAAGTTATACGAAGTGTAATCGTTATTTACATATGTTGTTTTATTCATAATTATTCCAAATTATTAATAATAATTTGGAGTATATATAGTTTATTGGGGTGCACCCTACTGTTTACTTAATAAGAAAAAAAGGAAAACACTCCGTAAAGCCCGATACTGTTTTTTTAAGGAGTAAAGGTAGATTACTAACCTTCTATTTTTACAAGAATATTTATAGTTTTTTTTATAATGTGCCTTTATGGTATTTGTTTGGTACGATTTACTCTTTTAGAAAGTATATTTATAAGTGCTTTAGTTTATGGTTTTCCAACAATATTCCATTGGGTTTGTTATAATTAGGACATTCTTATATATTATTATATTTTTTATACATTTTTGTTGCTGTTTACCTTTAACACTTATACAATGTTAATATTACGCAGATCATAGTACCCGCGAAACGAAAAGCAATTAATAAAACCGATTTCGTGAAATTGACTAACCCCTAGCATTTTCTTTACATTGGACATCCACCTTTAAAAATGGATACTGTTTCAGAACCATCATCAGTTTTCCTAAGCTCATTTTACTTAGTGTTGTTGCATCTCTATAAGATGTTCTCATCTTTTATGCATTTGTTCAAGGGTATGTATATAGAAAATATGAGATATATAAGACGCTTTTAGTGTTGTGGCTGTTTTGATCGGATTTTTGGCACGAGCTGTAGGTTTTCTTCTCTTTATCATTCTTTTCCTATAAATCTTAAATAATTTTCATAACTGAGTGGCTAATCTACAGTAGCAATTGAACTTAGCTGTTGTTTTCATAACGGTAACGATAAACAAGCATGCGTGCTGTATTCTTTTGAAACGCAAAAAGCGTTAATTTGTTATTATATAAAAATGATTCTTACTTTGTAGAGAAAGAATCTAATTATGCGTACAAATTTTCTTGCATACTGTTTGTAGCTATTACCTATGATTATGTAAAGTAACCAAAACTTTCATTTGCGATAGCTCATGCATGAAGTGGTTCAAACTTGAGATTAAAGGAATTACCGTTCATATTAATTAACAGTTTTCGTATTTATTTTGAACATAGTGTTAGGTTATTTATTAACAATTAAAGAGAAAGTACATTTACAATGAATACTTAGTATTAATAATTGTTATCTCAAGATCATCGACGTTACATATTAGTTACTTTTTATTCCGCATTGATTTTATTTCTATCAATAATTATTGCTTATTGCACTAAAAATTTACAATTATTGAATCATCTTTGGTAATAACAAATTATACAGTCAAACTCGGATAAGTGGGAAACCCTTATTCCCGACTTCCGGCATTTTTCAGTCAAAATATCTCTTCTAATGAGACTCCTACCCCCATAATGGAGATTTTCACATCTATAACCGAGACAATTGCTTTTGGGGCTGTTTATGTAAGATTTGTATATAATTTATCAATTGCATCCTTCTGTTGTGAGAAATATATGTATACTACATGTTCTATGTATTTAGTATATCCATATGTAGAAATTACTCTTTTCTTATTTAAAAACTCATCTATTACTGAAAAGGTCACCTGATATAAAAAAATGTTTTATACGAAAATCAATCATTCCTAGATTTGGTTAAAGCTGGTATTTCTGACTGACGCTTTTTTAAAAACAATTCAATTTCAGCATTGGAAATGAGCATATATGTAGATCAACACCGTTGCGGATTGATGTTTAGTGAACGAAAAAAAGAGTTTGTGCGTTTGTTAGGATAGAATCTACCATCTTTGAACGTGTGCAGAGTATACTGCATATCTTTTTGATATATTAAAAAAAAAACTAAACACCATGACACGATCAATTTTAATATAGGTATCTTCTTTTTTACAAATCTTAATGCACCTAAATAAAATTAGCGTCCAATAAAACGTTCTCATCCTAAATTTTAATATACTTTAAAAAAATACGAACTGCTCTATTTTTCTCGTCAATTTGCAGCGCAATATCATTGTACGGATATAAACAGAGCCGATTGGAACAGACAGGCCGGCAGGCTGTGGTGGGGTTCGCAATCTAGTAAGAGCAGTTGGGCTGCGCTCAGATTTACACACCGTATGTACACTGGGCTTCAATTCTCGTTCAGATTTCAAAGTTGTTTTGTCCGGGTAAGACATCTACGGCGTTCGTATTTAACGCTCGGACGACAATCTTTCGCCCCGGTTGATAGCCGGACGAAAGTTAGGCGACTTGCGCACTAACTTCAAAACATACGGATAGCCTATAAAAATCCAAGTAATTGAATATTTCATAAGCAAAATAAAATTGTCTTGCATGTTTTTCGCGGAATATGGCAAATATAGAAAATGTATGTATCGTTGATTCGGTTAGAAAATTTTAATGAAAATTATAAAAGAAGGAGAATCAAAACAAGCGCGGCATAACGAAAAGCAACAAAATATGGCAAACTTTGTTGGTGCTTTAAATAAATTATCCCATTTTTTAGATAAGTTAGTGACAGTATTGATAAATTTACTAATGTTATGTCAGTCAATACAAATTTAATGTAATATTTATATTAATTATGTATTTCCAGAATTTATTTTTATTTTTTTTTAATTTAAGGACAAATTCAATACAAGCTGCAATTAACTATTAATTATTTATAGTTTATAGCAGATCTAAAGGTTAAAACTCGAAAAGAGCATAACCTAAAAAAGTTGAACACCCTGGTCGTTCGTAAATGAAGGATAATTTCTGATGACGTCATTTTACCCTCACACCAACGACATTTCCTAAATCTGAACGCGCCCCTGTTGCTCGACCAATTAGGATTACGGCAAGTTGAGCGCCGTTTTGAAAAATAATTGCAGGAACTTTGATAAAACTTAAAGAGACCTCAATTTGTTTATTTTCTTGTTGTCAGAATTTCTGCTGCATATTTTGTAATTTATTTATCTAGAGTAATTGTTTAAAAAAATATTAGTTAATGCAGGAGATACTTTACTCTTTATAATAGATATGACGCAGTTCATATTCACGTTCGAATAAATCTAGATGTGAATAATTATTTTTCAGCGCAGCTCCACCACTCGCCAAGTTATATACCAGTTGCTGTACTTTTTCATGTTTAAGAGTTTAATTTGTTTTTGGCTATGTTTTGTTTTGTTTCGTCTATGTGCGCAAGCGAAAATATAATTTCAAGTTGGTTTTAACTAATTGTAAAGTTAATTTAGAGTATATTTAGATTTGGGAGGTAAGCTCATAATGAGGTATCTGAACTGCGGTCAAAACTTTTCGTTGATATCAATACTTCTTAATCCTTGAATTGGGATCAGGGTTGTCGTTACCCTTATTTAAATAAATGATAAACATTTAAAATTATAAGTGAAGCAGCTTTAATTTAGTAAATTCATCATAATAAAAATTTTATTTATACATTCACATACAAATCAGATACTTTTTGGGAATAACATACGACTACAAGGAACAAGACTCTGCGGTGAGAAGGTTTCCTGGGCATTTGCTTGGTCTTTCATATTTGGCTTCCGAAGAAATGGGCAGAAGCATAGTTGAAGATTTCATGAGCGAAATGCCGGAACATACAAGACTTCAACAACTCATGGATTACTTAAATGAAAATTATATCGTCAATGACTCGAAATTTCCGCCTGAAATTTGAACAGCTGCCGATACCACTTTAACTCGGACAAGTAATGCGTGTGAATCTTTTCGCTTGAAATTCAACGCGAAATTGCCAAGTCCACACCCAAACATTTACATGTTTTCAAGAACGTTGATAGACATGCAAGCCATACGAGAATTGTGCGCAAAGAACTTCTTTAAAAACAAAAACTTTAATTTACTTACATATGTACATATTTTATCATGGTTTGGAACTGGCAGCTCAAGACTGTCGTCTCTAAAAGTCGGCGTTATATGTCGTTGCCAAAACTAACAGTAATCAATTGTTGTCAATTATTCAATCGGCCAATTTACTATTAGCGTTTGTTCAAATTTTGTTACGTAGGATAATGCTTCTAAGCATTTTCTAGCATCATGAGTTTGTTTCAAAACCCCTCAGCAATTTTTTTAATTCTTGCATCCACTTTTACATATGTATGTATATCTTCTTAGGTTTCTTGAATGGAAAGTGCAAATCGTTGCACAGAATCGGGAAGGAAGAATATACGTTTGGACGTGGCCGATTCATAAGTTTATTAAACCGCCTAATTCAGTCTTCTACTGCGGTCCACATCTCTTTGGTTATGACTGGATTTTCAAGCCATTGGTACACCAAGTAGTCATGAAATAATTGTATTTTACTCTTCACTTGAGTAGTTTCTTCATTTGAAATCCAAGCATCGTCAGTGTATTGTGAAGGTATGTAGGATAACGCCCCGCGCATTCGATGATATTTACGTACCTCAATACCTTTATATGATTCAATCTGCCACAAGAAACTGAAGGTGAACCACAAACGCCACAAAAATCCGCGAAAAAAATGTGATCGCATCTGCCGTGAGTGCAACCGCCACGACCATCGGCCGCTAGTGATGACTTAAATGAGGGGTCAAGAACAAGGGTTCGATTCTCGCGTGTGTTTTCGTTGCATATCGTGTGCATTGTACTTGACAAAAAAAAAACAGGAAATTGAAGCGTTGTTCTTTGCCTCTCATTTACGTCACCACTAGCCGCCACTGGTCACGATACCTATTAAGACAAGGTCATTAGTGATTCCCTACCTGATAAAATTTTGACCGCAGTTCGAGTGCGCCCTAGGTTTGTATTTAGCATTATTTTAGTATCTGAGCTTGAGAATTATGTATTAATTCTCTTGTTTTAATTAAAATCAGATTCTGATCTATGTGTTGGTGTCAAGTGGTGAAATGTTGCCATAATGTAAAAATAAATATACCAAACGAAAATGCATTTGAGGAAACGCAATGTTCGCAAAGATGTAACACTGAATCTGATATGGAATTATTGCAATCCATTCTGTTACATATCTGTTATTCTTTACTGTTAACAATTTGTTAACTTAAAACCACATGCACAAACATCCAAACAGCAAAATACCTGCTACTAAATCAAAATTCTCCTGTTTATCATACTTTTATAACCTTCCTGCGCAAGCGTTAATGAATGTTTATTTTAGCTTATTTCTGTACAGAAAATTGACAAATGGACATTTTCATTTCTGAATTGTAATGTTCATTAAAATTTATCGTGTCATACAGGCTTAACACAGTTTTATCAAATAAGTACTTGGCTCTTCAGAATTATTGATTGACGAATCTGCAAAATGCAAATTGTTAATATCATTTCTTGTAAAACCACCATCCTCTATTTTCTAAGTTTTTAAAAAATGTCGTCTTCTTTTCTAATTTTCCATTAAGGAATTCAATAAGGTATTACAAAATTGCTAACAGTTTTCCTTAGACTCATAATTCCGATTCATGTGATTTGTGTGAAAATAGAGCATCATTCTGAAGACCTCTTCGTCAGTGATGTCCTCTTATTTTATTTTAGAACTGAATCTTGCTTTAAATGAGAATTTGGATACAATACACGTTACCCTTTTGAGAATACCCATGAATACTAACAAATAATATAGATCTATCATTTCATATATGATATTCATAAAAATGCATTTAGTTAAGAAGTGGAGTTAATCATATTTTTAAGATGATCTTTATATATACCGGGTTCATCTCGACACACGCAAATATCTTAAAAATATGTAATTCATTTTATGGAAAAAGGTTTTGTCAAATTTTTAGTTGTGCGACTTCCTTAACCAAAATTAATTGTTTTTTAAAGATTTTATCGAAAGAACTAGTATGGTCCATTTGAAAAACCTTCATTCAACCTTGTCGCATTTTCCGACAACAACTATAATATCATTTTATTTTTCCATGCATGTTACCACTTTTGTACGAAAATAAATTACTTTCAAGATATCTGCGTGTTCCAAGATAAATTAATCACACGTATATATATGCGTATGTACATAGGAACGTCAAAGATTGTACAAATTCCATACCCATAGACATTCAAGATAACACTGATTTGCGGTATTTTAATTAAAAACTTGGTTACAGATGTCACTAACTGTACGTTTGTATGCGCAGGGTCTCCTACAGCGAAAAGTCAACCGCTCGATAAATCTCATTCGGAAAACATCGATCCAAACACGACAATCAGCACAAAGCATCCGGTAATTTTAAACGGTACCTTCCGCAAATCACCAAAATTCATCAACACATCTCAAAAGAGTCCAGACACAAAAATCGCTTCCGTTAACAACTTCACAACAAATCAATTAAATAAGACAATCTCGTTAGAGAATGATTTAGACGATACTATTAACATGACCATTAGTTATAATATTACCGATGAAGCAGACGATATAAAAAGTTGCACTTATAACCAGGATTCGATCGGTAGTAAGGTTGATGTAAAAAGAAATTCAGCAGGTTATGTAACAGGTTCCACCGATAGTCTTGATCACATGAGCAGCTTGTCCAACAGTAGCAGGGGATCTAATAGAATGCTTAATATGGCCGAAGTGGATGCCATTGTAGAAGAACAAGAACGAAGTAAGTAATTAATTCCTGTTGTTACTACTACGCAATATTGATCCACTCCCTACCGTGCAAACTAATCAATTATTTTGAAATGCGGTACTGGAATACCATTGTTTGATTTTGCACTTTACTGCATATAATTAAATAACCTAAATATACTTTCATAATATACTAACATAATTTACGTAATATATTTCTTTTGAAACAGATATTACATCTTATGATATTTCTTTATATGAACGCTTCACATGTATTTATTAAGATTGTATAATTTACAGGTTTACAAGTGATGTCAACCCCAAAACCGGCAAAATCGATGACGAAGTTATTTGAAAATCACTATATCTCACCTATCGCTCGTCAAAAGGAACATGTATCTGACTCAGACCTATCGTCAACAGAAGATTATCTGACAGTACGCTCTTTATCAAAAGGCTCGTCAGGTCATTCAGAAAAGAATCTCAAGATATTAGATAGGAATGTTAAAAGCTTAAGCAATTTAAAGCAGAACATAGAGCAGAGGCCTAAACCGCATAACATACATACGATCACCAAACCTGTGAGTAACGTAAAGCAATTTATGGGCTCGTATAGCAATCTACGCGCACCTCCTCCTTCTTCTACTGAAGGTAACATTAGAGGCTCCCAAACAAATTTAAAAACTTTAGGAACTGCACTCAAAAGTTCCTATACTAAATTAAACAAGCCTGCCGGACTCAATTTACCTATTATAACGTCCAAACCTAGTAGTGCTCCTATTTCTGCCAGACATATTGATGTGGATCAAATCCACTCAATATCTAATGCGCAGAAGGACGAGGTAATATTGCAGCATGCATTGCATGAATATTTTAGATTCAAAATTAATCTTATAGGTTTTCAAAGTACCGCACGTTCCACATACTCAAGTTAAGTCCCTTAGTGTTCCTAATTCTGCTAAGCCCCAGGCTAGAGGTAGCTGTTTACCCAGACCAATTACAACCGGAATACCTAGACCTGTATCTAAAATCCCTGGACCACGTATGTTAAGGTAATTATTTTGTGTGTTTATGTATATATGATCTTCTCCACATAAGTTGAGGAAAATGAATGAAACGTAAGCAGGCAAAGGTGCCGTAATGTGAGAATCGAAAACAGTGTTAGTCAAACGGGACCTTGTCTTCATGTAATTATCTAGACAATTAAGTAAGTTGTGCAGTAAATACCGTGAGAGTGTTGGGAGGCATTTAAGGAAAATCATTTATGAACGGGCGACACGTAAATTACATACCTTCTGGCTCTCATTTCCCAGAACTATTCTAGGATGAATAATTATAAATTATATAAACAAAGCTAGTACGTAGCAGTAATTTATCTGTTTAATTAAAGGTTTTTATTTTTTTCCAGAGCTCCTACTGCTAGGCTTACAAAAAAATCCAACGAAGAATATTAATGCAACATCCCAGCATGTCTCCATATTAGTGCCTTATACTCGGTCCTGACTAACAAATGGAATTATATGTCTTGATATTATCCTAACATATCTGTTACTATAGAAAATATATTGATTAAAATTACTTAATGAATGCTCATACATACATAATTTTTACAGTGTAAAAATATATGATAAATATTTATTTAATAATCAATTTCTTATGTTTTATAATCGTTTATAGTAATTTGTAAGATAAGCGAGAATGTGTAGGTAATAAAGCCAATTTCTATGAATTTTAAACTTGAATAATCTTTGTAAAATTGAAATGACTGAATTTTATAGTAAATATTTGTGATGACGGGATTTGGTCCATCGACTGCTTTTTGTATTGTACACTATTTAGAAATACTGTTCGCAAATTAAGATTAGGCAGAATAAAATCTAGAAAAACTATTCTGATTCCTTCGCAAATGACAAGTTTTGTCTGTTTTAAGTGGCCTTATATATCATTCGATGTTGTCATATTTTTTTTGTCATATGATTAGCGTTGTTTTCTTCTCAATATGTTTTTGCAATCATCATGTTGATTTATTTATTATTAATTAACTTAGAATTACTCTCTATTCTATTGCCTTTAATTGGTATATTGGAGAAAATGCTTTGTTTTTTAATTAATGTACATAGCTAATTAAAACAACTGTACTAAATTTTAAAAAAGTGCATTAAAAAATGCTAAATATGGAATGTACTACAGAAAGTTATAAAATTTGTAAATAGCTATATTTAAAAAGGAAGAAATATATATTTATTAAACATTTTTGTAAAATTATGCAGTCCATATTACATATTAATTGTATTAGGTACATATTGGATTTATTTAATACAGCTCTTAGAGAAGTACTATTTTAGTCGACCTTTTTACACGTATCAAATAAGTTCTTTTGATCATTATTTGCTTTCATGTTTAATTCGTTTTTGTTTTGTTATAGCCGTTTTTATACTACTAATACTTTTGTGAAATAAAATAATTTATACATGCTTGTATACAGATCGCACGTTGTAGGATGGCGAGTTCCGGTGCTGTCCGAAGGTACTGTCGGACATCGTTCGGGAAAATTCAAGTTTTAATGCAACATGCAGTGGCGTAGCTCGACTTATTTTTTTAATTATTTTAGCATAATAAAAAACGACTATAAAATAAAGTCTTGTATTTCCACCGCGCATCTGAAGCGTTCGCCATCCTATAACGCACAAACTGTACTTTTATTAAAAGATATACATATGCCGTGAATAATAAACATTATTCGGAAATTTTTGTTCTTGACGTACGTGTTGCTGTTGCTTAGATATACAACACATTTAAATGCTCATACAGGACAGAAAACCAATCATTGTTCTTTTCATATGTGTATTATATTTAAAAATTAAATAATTATTGAAGTTTACCAAATTAAAAATGTATTTGACTAAGGAAATAAGATCCAAATTTCATATCCGAACTTCTAATGAAATTTGAAACAATTTTCCTTTTTATAGTAAGTATAGTTAGTTCCATCCGTGGACATTGTCTCTAAACACCAAGGAGTATGGAAGTCATTAGGAAGATAAATCGTGAGATTTCAGGATTTCATAGAAAATCTCACGATCTCACAGACATCAAATCTCACGGTTTTCAATGTTCTTAAAAAAAAGCTCTTTCGAAAGTAAGAGAAATGTTTTTTGGACTTATATGAAGTTATAAATCGGAGGATTTCATTTATTCATTAGATTAAATACCACTAAAGTGACTAAATGTTAAAGCATCGCAATAAATAATGACGTTGTGTTAGAGAAAGAATTACAGACAGCGAGAGTACATACATTCAATGAACCTGGTTCTTTAATTGAGTAACTAGTGATTTAAGTGAGGCTTCGATAAAAAATAGATCTAAATAAATTCGTCCAAGATGACATAACGGCATATCCTGATCTGACAACTGAATACGATTGGTTGGAGTTACGTATGCGCTACTAAATGAGGATAAAATTAGTAAATTTATGTGATTTTGCTCCAGATTAAACTGATAATAATGTATTACACTCTGAGATGAATAAAAATAAAATTTACAACTGTTCTGAAAGTTTATAAACGAAATAAAAAGAATTCTAATTCCTGGTGGGTATTTCCATGTTAGGTCGTCTCTTACACATACCGCAAAAGCAGGGTGCAAAATTGTAAATCTTCCCAGTTAATATAATTGGCACGTAATGGATTCTTACTAAAAGTTTAATAAGAACAAAAAGAATCCGCAAAATTTCAGTAGGATTGGCAAAATGTTTTTTAATGAACGCATAAAAGTGAAAGGTGTCTGCTACAACTGAAAACTATTTTCACAATACATTTATCATTTGGATTGTACATTTTTAAAGGTTAATCGAAATTTTCTTAAACCGGCAAAATTTGTATTGTATTATGAACAAAAATTATGTTGAATACAACATTCACCTTTTTGTGACATCCATAAAAATTTAGATCTGACAAATATTTCCATTCGTTGATTTTGTTGACGTTAATATTTTGCTACATTCAAATTGCAAAATTAAAAAGTTAGTGTAACTCTCTTTAATGGATCACGACCCATGCTCTTGTGACAATACCGTGTAAGTGTTTTGTATCATATAACCAACTGCCTACTAACAGTTGAAATTTCATAATCTTTCGCGCTAAAAAATCTACTTTCCCACCAGTTTTGAAATTGGAGTCAGGTAGTCTTTTTTCTTTTGATTAGTTACTAAAAATGCTGAACATTTGAACCAAAAATATATCCATGTTACTTCATATTATTAAGTAGATTATTAGAGCAGCTAAACAATTTCAAATTTTAGTTTATATTTCTTATCTATAATGCATTTTTTATACACTTGCTGGATTTATGACAAAAATTTTATTTGTATCTGATGTAAAACTAACAAATAAAACTTTAGACCTTTGAAATAAATTTCCTAATAGCGCGTAAAATGGCTATTTTTGTAATTTTTTCATGTATATGAGATATTTATTGTAATTGAAAAACTATATTGCCCAAAACAAATCCGCCACGGATTTTTGTTATAAATAAAATTAGAAATACTACTGTTCCATTTACTCGTTCTGTGCATTTCACCTTAACTAATATGTAATAATTAATAATGATTTATATTTGCTACGCAGGTTCAAAAATATAAAACCAAAATTGAGAAAAGCTGTGATTAAGAAATGGGGACAGCGCCAAAATAGAAAGTTAAGAGTTTCTTTTCCAGGCGATGTGTATGATACAGGAACCACTATGCAGTAATTTCCTTTTGTTTTTATTTTTTTTATATAGGGTAGTATTTTATCAATTTAAAGTGCTTTCAGTATTGAAATACAACAAACCCTGAAAGCAATTACAAAATATAAAAAAAATATATTCAGTTTATTTTCGTTTTAACTAGTTGCCATAGTATCTAGTAAATAAATGTATTAATTATTTTGACATAGCTTTACCGATAATATACACAGATCAATATTTTTATTCTGTATTTGTCCGAATCAAACATACCAAAAACGTAAAAGTAACATGTCAGCTTCAAGTATTTTATCCAATGATGTTCTTGCTAATAAATCATCTAAAACTAACGTGAATATTTCGCAAAATCATACTCAAAGTAGTAGTAATGCAGTATATATTAGCGACGAAGAATCTTCCGATCTCAAAAGCACTTTGCAAGATACATTATGTTGTAGTGAAGATGAATCTTGTCAATGTGATCTAACAGTAACAAATGAAACTGAAGATACTCACGAAGATGAACTTCATGCAGAAGAAAGCAGGGTGAGAAAAAATAATTTGAGAAATTACAACAAGACGTTTAACGAAAATACTATACGGGAGATGGAAAGAACTAACGCTATTTTAATGAATAAGATTTTATCAAACAGCTTAAGACAAACACAATACCCTACAGTAAATGTTCCTGTGATTAGAAACACTAGCAATTCTATAAACAGAAGAAGGAGACAGCAAGAGATTGACCGCAATAATTTGGTTAGTCAATATTTTAAAATTTCATTCTACTATACGTAAAATTATGTAATTTTAAAATATTTTTAGCTTCTACTAAAACGAATACAAAGCGTTAAGCCATTTGGCTTGAGTCGCAGAAGCAATTAAGCAGAATGGATAAAAATGTAGCTCTTCCAGTACAAAGAAATTGCATCTACCCTATTCCAAAATACGCATTTTAATTTCTACATTATAAAGTATACAACAATTTACTGTGTTGTCCTTGTGAAATGATCCATCTCAATACTACTGTATTAAAAAAAAAAACATGTTTGTATCTTGACTTGAGTTGTTAACTGTCAGCAACTGTCAGTTTTTTCAAAATCTGATGGCAAGAGCTTCGTTTCATAAAGATGCGAGGCATAATTCTGCACAGAATTATGCACGCAACTTATAAATCAGCAAACCAACACCAGACAAAGTTATACAGGAGCCATATAGATATTTACACACGATTTTTGCATAACACACATAATTAATATGATAACAAATAGAGAATTCAGGCTGTGTTCTGAATTGTGCATAAACCGCAGGACACACTGCTGCGGTGGCGACAACGATGGTGACCCCAATACTGATCGCGTAAGGCTACGGTTATAGTGGATGCGTATTCTGACGAACACGACCAATTGTTGTTCAGACCCCCAAACAATTGGTCGTGTTCGTCAGAATACGCATCCACTATAAATGTAACCTAACCGAACACATTGGTTGCGATCACAGTTTTAGGTATCTGGCGTACAAGAGTAGTTGTTACCGATAAAAATAAAATGCTATTTACCACTAATGTAAAGTGAAAAGTAAACATCTGTTAGTATGACAGTCCGGCTTAAGAACTCGTTTCGACCAATAACAGCTCATTGCGTAGATATTGACGGATGTGTGTCTTTTCACAACGAACGCACGATCGGTCGTCACAAGAGGTTTGTTCGCTCGGACTACACTATTTACTCCAATTTACTCAGTGTAGTGTAAAATGACGTCACTGGAGTGGTCAGTGCAAGTAGGTGTTTGGTTGTGTACAGCTGCATGCAGGCCCAACGAACGTATATTTTTACACTGATTACACGGAGTAGTTAGTGTAAGCCGAGCGAGCAAAGCTTATGTAGAATTGGCATTTTTCAAATTCCGGCAATAAGGGAGATATTCGCCAATTTCTTAACGTAAGGCCGGGGATACACTTACTACTAGGTAGCACGAAAGCATGCTATTTTTGAGCAGATGTTAGCTAAGGTTAGTTCACTCGGGCTGCACTTTTTACTCGGTGTAGTGTAAAATGACGTCACCAGAGTGGTCAGTGCAAGTAGGTGTAGCTTAAACCAAGCAGACGCGAACTAACAACTTCCCATCATTTTTCATCACAGTATGTAGACTGCTTGTAAGAAGTGTATACTCCAACTGCGCCAATGCAACTACACGGGTCCCAGCGGTTCCAGCGAACAACTTTCACGCATATTTTTACATTGGTTACTCGGAGTAGTTAGTGTAGACCGAGTGAACAAATCTCTAGTCGCAGACTACTAGCATATGTATACAAAAAGAACACGCTAGTTAAGTAGCACACTACTAGATCACACGAGGGTGTATTTTTGTGCTAGTAAGCATGCTACATGTGAAGGAAAGCAATGAAAACATGCTCATAGGTACGTTTGAACGCGTTTACTAAACAAGGAGCACGCAACGCACTCATCGTGTGAAGAAATATACAAAATGAAATATAAGAGGTAGTCCTGAAGCTGTGTAATAAGTTATTACTTATTTTTTTACATTTGCTAGTTATTACTAATAACCAGCAAATATAAATGTGGGATGTGGAGTGAGGCGCGAGTGGGGAGAAACGGAGGACGGGGGTGGGGCAGAGGATGGCGAGAGGTGCAAGACGCGAGTTACACGTTTCGCGGGAAAGAAACACGTAAATATATACTAAATGTATCCTGATGTTAATATATACACACTTAAACACACAACCCTTGTTTTAATATCCCACAGAATTGGGGGCTCGTCCGGGATATCGGGAAAAGGATACTAAAACGCGTATGTGTGTACGAATTTAGGTGTGGGCGTGCCGCGATTTGACAGTTGAAGAAAAGAAGCAAGTTGTAAACGGATGTAGAAAAGTTGATAGATTTATTTCAAGTGCTATAAACAGAGGAAGTTGAATTAAGGAGATTAAAAGAGACATGGTGTAAGTAGACAGTGGAAGTGACATAATTTAAGTAGTATACAGGGTACGTCGAAAAGTTGTTAACGTTATTATTCTATGTGGTACGAGATTGACGAATTAGAACAGTAGAAAGTTGTAAGAGACAATTGTGTTGAACTTTAAGTCGAAAGTGCTAAAATTAAGTGGTTTTAAAGTCGGAATAAACTGAGTAAATACGTTGAATGTTTTTTTAGTTGTACGTTGAGTAAGACTGGATTAAAACGATTATAGGTTAGAGAACATTTAAATTTTACATTTGTAGTGAAGAGTATTTTGACTTTTGTTTCGCGAAGTGATAGTTGCACGCGAATTTTCGAAATTTTCGTATTTGAACTTCGAACAGTAACTGTGCTTTCAAAATGGCTTCGCACGATGATGATGACAGCATGATTGATCAGAGAGCGACGAACACGTCTGCACAACTAGATCAACCGGCTACAGATGGACTGCTGCGAAGAGAAATGGATCTCTTGCGACGGGAAATGGATCTGGTAAAGCGCGAAAATGAAATGCTTCACCGTGAACATAAGTCGTCTAAAAACATGTTTAACATGCAAGATTTACGTAACAGCATGCCGACGTTTGGTGAAAAGCAGAATCAACCGATTGAGAAATGGATTGAAGATATTGAGGAGAACTGTGTCTTATTTGACTGGACGCCGACCCAGAAGCTGTTGTGTGCCAAAACATTATTAAAGGGAACAGCTAAGACGTGGCTAGACGCACAACCTATTTTTAAAGATTGGAAAACGTTTAAGGATGAAATTATAGAAGAGTTTGGTAAAAAATTTAACAGTGCGATGGTGCATCAGCAACTCACTAGAAGGAGGAAACGACGAGAAGAAAGCTACCAAGAGTATGTGTTACAGATGTCCGCTTTAGCGAAACAAGGAAGTATTGAAGAGAAAGCTTTATTACAATATATCATTGATGGAATACCGGACGTAGAAAGCAACAAAGTATTGTTGTACACGGCTAATACAATACAAGAATTGAAGAAACAGCTAGAATTATATGAAACTATCAAGACAAAAATGGGAAATAGTGACGATAAAACTAAAAGAATCACGAGGAGATCTGACCAGAATATGAAGCCTGTTGACCAAGCAAGCCATTGCTTCAACTGTGGGGAAGTGGGACATAAATTGAAAGATTGCCAACACAAAGAGAAAGGCCCGAAATGTTTTAAATGCAACGATTTTGGACACCTTGCTTCCAAATGTCCCAAAAATGGCTCTCCCTCAAATAGGAAGACCATGCAAGTCGGAGAAAGTGAAAGTTTGAAGAAAATGTTTAAATTGGCAAAAATGAATGGAGTCGAAACCCAAGTCTTAATTGACACAGGTAGTTCAGTAAATCTAATTCGAAGTGACGAGTATTTTAGGATTGGTGGTCCGAAAATAAGTCCACATCAGACAAAACTAAGAGGGTTAGGAAGCTCTGAGGTCGAAACGTTGGGGACAATTGAATCCATGGTGGTGGAGATAGATGGAGGCGAATACTATACTAGTTTGCATGTCGTGTCTGAAGCAATGATGCCTGTGAAATGCCTGATTGGAAACCCACTCCTGAGTCAAGCGGAAGTTCTGATCACACCAGATGCCGTGAAGGTTCGTAGAGCCGTTCCAGACTTTACGATGCTCATTTCCTTGAATGAAGAAAATGGAGATTCATATGACCTTGACTTGGATCACGTCGAGAATCAAGATGTAGTCGTGTCTATAAAGCAGCTGGTGGAGGAATATGAACCTAATCCAACGAAATACACCCGAGTCAAGACTGAAATCATATTACGCGACGAAACACCAATATCTCATACTCCCAGGAGGATGTCAATTCAAGAAAAGGAGGAGGTTGATAGACATGTGACCGAGTGGTTGCGAGATGGAATTGTGAGACCTAGCAATTCAGAATTCAGTAGTGCAGTGGTATTGACTAAGAAGAAAAATGGGTCGACACGGTTATGTATAGACTATAGAAGGCTTAATAAGCAGGTAATTAGAGACCAGTACCCACTGCCTTTAATAGAAGACCAGATAGACCGCCTAGAGAGGGAAGAGTTTTTAGTGTAATTGACCTGAAAAACGGATTCTTCCATGTACCAGTTGCGGAGAAGAGTCGGAAATATACTGCTTTCGTCACACCTACAGGCCAGTATGAATTTTTGCGGACACCGTTTGGATTTTGTAATTCACCTGCCATATTCCAACGTTTCATAAACGATGTATTTAGACCGTTGATCCAAGAAGGAACCGTTATCACTTATTTAGATGACTTGATAATACCAGCAAAAGACGAAGTGGAGGGTTCGGAAAAATTGAAGAGGACTGTCGACTTATCCGCAGAATATGGGCTGGAAATCAACTGGAGGAAGTGTCAACTTCTAAAAAGGCGCATCGAATATCTAGGCTACGTTGTGGAAGATGGAAGCGTGAGGCCATCACCAGATAAGGTCAAAGCTGTTATTAACTTTCCAGAGCCGAAGACTTGGAAGCAAGTCCAAAGCTTCCTTGGTCTTTCTGGATATTTTAGGAAATTTATTCCTAACTATTCCCTGATAGCACGTCCATTAAGTAATCTGTTAAAGAAAGATGCCAGATTCCGATTTGAAGAAGAAGAACGCACCGCATTCAATAGTTTGAAGGCTCGAATGGCAGATAAACCAGTTTTGAATATTTTCCAGCAGGGTGGTGAGACGGAATTGCACACAGACGCTTGCAAGTACGGGATAGGCGCCGTATTGATGCAAAAGAACGCGGATGACCAAAAGTTGCATCCTATATATTATTACAGCCGAAAGACTTCCGAAGCAGAACAAAAGTACACGAGTTACGAACTAGAAGTACTGGCTGTCGTTAAAGCTTTGACGAAGTTTAGAGTTTACCTGCAGGGCCAACATTTCAAGATCATCACCGATTGCGCCGCATTCAAGCTAACAATGAGCAAGAAAGAGTTGATTGCTCGCATAGCAAGATGGGCTCTATATCTGGAGGATTTCGATTACGAGATACTACACAGACCGGGTACGAGAATGAAACATGTAGATGCTCTTTCTCGGAACCCTGTAATGATGATAGAGGAAGGCTTGACAGCTCGCATACGATCAGCGCAACGCAAAGATGTTAACCTTAAACCGATATTGACGTTATTGAAAAATGGACCCTATGAAGATTACCTCGAACAACATGAGGTGTTATACAAGAACATTGATGGAAACAACGTATTGGTGGTACCAAAGACTATGCAAGGCGAAATTATAAAGAGGATGCACGACCAAGGACATTTTGGGGTGAAGAAACTGAAGGAGGTGCTCGCAAGAAGTTACTGGATACCGCGTTTGGAGGATAAAATAGCTCAGGTGGTTCGCAACTGCATCCCATGTATCATGGCTACTGCGAAGGTGGGGAAACAAGAAGGTTTCTTAACTCCAATACCCAAAGATACTCCCTTGCACACATATCATATTGACCATCTGGGGCCGATGCCAGCAACTGGTAAGCAATATCAATATATATTGGCAGTTGTCGATGCTTTTTCTAAGTTTATATGGATCTATCCAGCGAGAACTACCAACACGAAAGAAGTTATCAGTAAATTATCATCCCAACAAGCTATTTTTGGTAACCCAAAGCAAATTGTCACGGACCGTGGTACAGCGTTTACATCCAATGAGTTCGAGGAGTATTGCAAAGAGGAGGGTATTCGTCATTTACTGATTACAACTGGCGTACCCAGAGGAAACGGTCAAGTTGAACGTCTACATCAAGTGATAATTGCGCTATTAACTAAACTAGCAATTGACGACCCCACCAAGTGGTATAAGTATACAGATAAAGTACAAAGATTCATGAATTCGTCTTACCAAAGAAGTATAAGTAGTATACCATTCGAAGTATTAGTGGGAACAAAGATGAGGAATAAAGAAGATGCAGATTTAAGAGCATTGATAGATGAAGAACAAATGCAGATTTACAATGAAGATAGAGAAGAAGTGAGGGAAGAAGCTAGATTGCAAATTAGAAAATCCAAGAAGAAAATAAGAAAAGTTTTGATATGAGAAGAAAGAAGAGTAGAATATATGAAGGAGGCGACCTGGTGGCTATCCGGAGAACACAATTCGGAGTTGGATTGAAATTACGCCCTAAGTATTTAGGACCGTATAAGGTTGTTGGAATTGCTGCCCATGATAGATACGTGGTAGTCAAAGAAGGTCACGGGGAAGGCCCAAGGAAAACTACCACTGCAGCCGATTCAATGAAACCATGGAAACAGAATGCGGAATTCGACGAATTGGAGAGCCAGTCATCCGAGGCGGATGAAGAACAGGGGGGCCGAGTTGTGGGATGTGGAGTGAGGCGCGAGTGGGGAGAAACGGAGGACGGGGGTGGGGCAGAGGATGGCGAGAGGTGCAAGACGCGAGTTACACGTTTCGCGGGAAAGAAACACGTAAATATATACTAAATGTATCCTGATGTTAATATATACACACTTAAACACACAACCCTTGTTTTAATATCCCACATAAATGAGCGGAGAGCATGTTATAAATGAGCACGCTACCAAGCATGCTTTTTCATTATTAATATGCGTATCCCCAACCTAATACAGATAAATATTTAGAATATGCCGGTCTTTATTGCCGGAACTACCAACTTAAATCATCCACAAAATTTAAAAAATTTCAACTCTAGTAATCAGTATTGCGATCATCCTAAAAGACCTCAAAATTTTGTATAAAGAATGATTTTTCTGTAAAAATGAAAAACAGAAAGTTTGTAAATGTAGTTAAGTGCATACGCGGACGTGCGGTATAAGTTTAGTTTTATTTGTTCGTATAAGTGGAAAATTCACGATTCACAACATACACAGTTGAAAAATATTTACCATCTTTTTTACAGAACTGCAAATACATATGAATGTGATTATATCATTTTATTATTTTCTTTGCAATATTTTGATTATTTACTGGAAAATTCGAGATTTTGTGTTTTTAGTTAACTGTAAAAGCTATTTTAAAAACAACCGGGAAATTACATCGTTAAGTTCGCATCTTCCAATTGTATATCTACAGGCATATACAGGTCAAGTTTGATACGTAGAATTATCGCAATTGCAACCTTGAGAGCCAACTGTAGATTTTTTAGTAATTTGGCTGTGAAATGTCAAACTAAATTGAAATAAAATAATGATAAAATTATTATGTTAATAAAAGTGCTTCGAAAGTGTGCTGTGCATACTATATTTATTGTCTTATAGTGTAGTTTAGGTTAACTTTTGTAAGAAATTTTTGATAATGTATTTTCAAGATGTTATATTTTGGTTAGTTTTTGTGTTATACTGGTGTGATGGAATATGCAATGAAGCACAACAAATCAAGTATGATGACAGTAAATACACTGCAGGAAGCAAAGAAAACATAAGGAGTACTTATAATGTTTTAAGTGACACTATAGCAGAAGCTGTTCGTGAAAGTATGTTCTAAGGAATATCTATTATTACAACTAACTCAACAAACCGTAGATGCACATGAAACATGTGATAGTGATGACTATTCCTGTCTGATCATGATGTCAAGTGATAAACATGGTTTAGAAGCTATAACAGAATTGCATAAACAATTGGATGATGATGAGAATGGTAACGTTGATTTATCCGAAACTGGTGATGTATGTACAATAGATAACGTGTAAGCTTTTCCTTGTTAATCTATAAATTCTAGTTCTTACGGCAAGATTTAAAAATCGATTCTGGTTATGAAAAACGACAGCAAGCATTTCATCAAAATGATGATATGCATATATCTGTGAAAGAATTGTGGGAAGCTTGGTTACGTTCGGAGGTTCACAATTGGACGGTTGAACAAACTGTCGAATGGTTAACTGCAAATGTTGGATTAGCTCAATATGCATCTAAGTTTATTCAGCACAAAGTAACTGGTGCTGCATTACCAAGGTAAGATTAAAAAATGTTTGTTTATTAAGAACCTTTATATATCACTATGGCTATACTCCATATTATAAGCACGGGAGCATACATATGAGAATGTATGCAAACTACCCATCATTTTAAAAAGTTTTGTAAGTTATAAGATTTTCAGGAAAAAATTAGAAAACTACCTTCAGCAATATATATTTTGCTGAATACTAGAGTTTGCAAAAGTAGCTGATGGCTCCCATTTGATGTATCTCATCTGTGCATGCACGTAACTAGATAATGTTGAGAGATTACAATATCAGTATTAAAAGAAACATTAAGTAGTCATATTTATTTATTAATGTTCTTATTAAAAGCACAACATTGCAACATGATATATATGCGGTTGTTAAAATTTTATCAAATGCTCAATGATTTTTCTTGTCATTTACAATGTGATCTGCAGCATTAT
The DNA here is from genome assembly GCA_029619315.2 of Dynastes maya. Taxonomy (NCBI): domain Eukaryota; kingdom Metazoa; phylum Arthropoda; class Insecta; order Coleoptera; family Scarabaeidae; genus Dynastes; species Dynastes maya. Next base: position 58,998,654 of record JAROYE020000002.1, read on the forward strand.
TGCAATATTGATCATTTAATTGCCCTTTCTTACTCTCTAAGATTACACCACTTTTTTCTGCTATTATTAATATAGAAAATTAAATTAAACTGATGAATATAAACTTAAATATTTTTCCTACTACCGGCGACGTAAGTAAATAATTACTATCCTAATTGGAGGAACGTAAGTGCGATTTACGCCATCATGTTGCATCTTATGTAAAGATGTAATTGAATTTTACGTCCCTAGGAACGTAAAGTAATAATACAGCCACAGGTGTCAATAAATAAGAAATTGACAATTTTGACAATCATGTAAGTATATAAGCAAATGTCAAATATTTTCGTAAAATGCTGATTTTTTCGAAATTTTGGGCCGGTAGTAGGGAAAATAATGTATGCCGCTCGGGTCATAAGTTCTTTTGCGATCTCCGATGTATTGCAGACAACATCCTCGACCGCAAAACTGCACTTACGTTCCTTGTGACATAAATAACCAGGGACTTTGACCGAAACACAAAATGCCGGTATCATATCGGTATTTTTCGGTTATATCTACGTCGCACCCTTATAACATTTTAACTTTGAAAATACCGGATGTATTTAACGGTAATTTTTGAGGTTTTCTTATTCGATTATATGAAATTATAGAATTATGTGAATTATTATATTTTTACAAGCACATTTAAAACAGCTATTTAAAAGGAAATGTAAATTCATGGGAATAAAAATTAAGCCAACAAAAAATATCAATAATGATAGCAAGGACTGTGGGGTAGTATGGCAAAACAACAATATTCTCGGCACACTCCGCACCACATAAATTATTAATTAACTCGGAAAAGCCGTATCGAAGACACGTGGGTATTCATCTTCAGCTGCGTACCGTTTGATGTGAGAGAACATATTAAATTCAACGAACATATTAAATCTACCTAAGGAGAAAAGGCGGAAAAGGGTCTTGTCACCTCAAAACGCAAGACATGTGGCCATCTCACCCTAATAAAAATAAAAATCGAGTGAGACAACGATTATGTCCTTTCTATCCGTCAAATTTGTGTTCTTTCCGTCTATACCCCTCAACTAAATACTGGACATGCGGAATATACGAAAGGATCGACGTTTCTTGTTATAGTACAACCATAAATTACCTCTTCAGACAAACTCACAAGTGGTATCGTCCGACTGTGTACCGCTTTCCCTAACGCATATACATGCCGCGGTTGGACGAATGTATCGTGCCCCACTTTGTCTCAAGCGTCGACAATAAAGCGGTCGCCGGTCCGCAGTATGTTGATTAGGTTTACATTCTTATTTATGTAAATAGTCGCATAGGCGTCCAGTTTAAGCGGCGAAATCACTTTTTTAATCAATTTTAGGTTTTCTAATTTAATATATATTATGCCCGGTGTCGTTTATGTGTTGTGCTACACTTGAAGCCTCTATCTTCCCGTACCTGTAACACCTGATGTGCTCATCGAATCTAGCATATATCGCTCTTTTCGTTTGACCAATATAGGCTTTATCACAATCACCACATGCAATTCTGTAAATTCCTGACCTTCCCCTCATGTCCGGTTTATCTTTTGGATTGCCAAGAAGGTTTTCGAGTGTATATACACTTTTTAGGGGAAAAAATAGGTACTTGTATATATTTTTTCTTGAAGAGTAGGGATAGAGCGGTGGATTCGTTAGATTTAATACATGTTCTCTCACATCAATCGGTACGCTGAAGATGAAGACCCACGTGTCTTCGAAACGACCTTTCCGAGTTAATTAGTAATTTGTGCGGTGCGGAGTGTGCTGAGAATATTGTTGTTTTGCCAGCAAAATATATTTTCCTTTTTTATAACTTATAAATCTACAACTTTGGCGTTAGCTCTAAGTATCAAAATATCATTCAGAATGTCGGGATAAATTGTAACGTAAATACGACAATACATATTTTAAAGAAGAGAACAATCACTCGACAGTAACTTGAGTTGGCGGCATTGATAACACGATTTAGACTAACAAATAGAATTCGGGTATGTTGTGTTTATTTTTGTACCGAAATTGTAAAATGTCTTCTTTATACTTCAAACGAGGATATTCTAGTTAAAGCAATACAAAATCGCAATATTTATGTTGTTAATTTAATACCCTTTAGTTAGTACTTCTAAATGAAATAAATATTTTGTTGATTTCCCTTAACTTCGATTACAATATTGTGAAGCGTTAAGGTGACTATACCGATTTATTAAATTACACTGTTATCTTGGAATATTATTTCAACAATGGTGCTTTTTTTCCAGTAGTGCATACATAAAACGTACAGTTATCTAAAACAAATATCTTCTGTTTATGTATTGTGAGTGTGATTTGTCTTGTCAATTATATAGTATATACATTTATAATGAAAAGTATTGTATGAAAAGTGTAATTACAAAGTCGAAGTTAAATTAAATTACAAAGTTGTAAAGAAATCGTATTGACTAAATGAAAACCGAAACAATACCAGTAATTATTTCGGTTTTTGTAATATATCGGTTTCGGTACTATATCGGTTTCGGTATTATATCGGTTTCGGTATTATAACGGCACCGGTATTAAAATAATACCGGTTCTGAGTCCCTGTAAATAACTATAAATTCTGCTGAACGATTCTCGAATGGCAACTAAAGTAACCAATGAAAATTTTGCAACGTTGTGTATGAACAGTGATCGCGTAGAATGGGAACCGTAAAGTGCGGAATCGCCATTATTTCTCTTAATTTTTATTGGTAGAACATACTCAGCTCTTTCCTATTATATTTAAGTTTGTTCCGTTTGTTTGCATGAATTCAATTTCGTTTTGTTTTTTGTGATGATTCATGTACATTTTATATTTATATAAATAATATTCTATTCGATTCTAATACAGTCATAATAATGTTTAATAGCCAATAATTCTTAAGATTTATTAAAGACGTTCTTAGTAAGTAAAACGTTTTAATAAACGCAGTCTTCTGTATATCTTTGTCGTCCTTACGCATACATATCACTATTAATTAAGTTCGTGATAGTATCGGATAGTAAAATGTTGTTAATTGAATTTGAACGTTTTGAAACATATCAGTTAATAGATTAGCACAGCCTAAGACTCTCGCTAACGTTGTACGTATTAACAAACTCAATTGCTATGCATAAGTTCCGTTTGCGTACACTTTCATAGGTCGCAATTTCAAAGATGATTTTTCTCTAGCTCAAACCTGGACCAGCCGCGGTTCTCAAGGTTCCATGAATATTCGCGTTCCGTTCGATTGAACCGCACAAGCCGATTTTAACCGATTTATTGTAAATTAATAAAAATCTTTGTTTTTTAAAACTTATTAATAAAACAGAAAAATGATTTATTTAAGAGGTCGTATGCATAACCAAAACAAGTTTGTTACTATTTGTTCAGTGCATTAAAAATAGCAAAAACATATTTTAGGAGCATTCTTACAGCTTCTTAATTAGCCGCATTACAAAGCCATCGTAAATTTTCAAAATCTTCGATGGAATCGATCATGCTGTCGATGATACGTCACTGACTTCGGATTAATCCGATTTTAATGATCCTTTGGATAAATTGTAAGCGGATTCATGACAAACGATACAGCATTTTTGTTTGATTAAAATTGACATTCGCGGTAGTAGCATTCCATAAAGCTCTACAATCTAAAATTTTGATAAAAATTTTATCAACATAGTGTCGCCGAGTAAATAATTTATCGATAAAAGCTGCTTTCCATTTATATAAAATCTTGCGAAACCTTTATTATTCTGCATTCACTTCATCCAACCTCACCTTAATTATATTGCCGTTTCATTTGTGTGAAATGTGAGAGAAAATAAGATTATTTTCATTCCTGATACTGATAAGTAAGATTTAGTATACACTTACTAAACGAGATTTTTTTTTAAATCAGTATAGTACTGTCCCGTGATTGTCCTTTCCTTCTCCAAATAATCAATTAAGATTATGCCTTGCGAATCCCAAAAAATTAACACCATAACTTTGCCGGCTGATGGAATCGTCTTCACCTTCTTTGGTGCATGTTCGCCAAGAAAAACCCATTTTGCCGACTGACTTTTGGTTTGTGGCGTGTAGTGACGTATCCATGTCTCATCTACAGTCACATAACGTCGCAGAAACTCACTCGTATTGCGCTCAAACGTGCCCAAACATTGCTTTGAAGTTATCACGCGATTCCGTTTTTGATCAATCGTCAGTAGATACGGCACCCATCTCCCCGATAGCTTTCTCATACTCATTTTTTCGTGAAGGATGTTATTAGCAATCTATCTAATCTTTACCTGGCGGTCTACTAACACGATATCATTAACTTTATTGATCATATCGTCCGTAGCCACCTCAATAGCACGACCCGGTCGCTCCTCACCACGTTCGGTCGCGCTTAAATTCATTAAACCAGTATCTGATGGAAGGTGCATGGTTCTTATAAACTGCATCCAACTTCTCATTGATCTTTGCACACGTTCTCATATCAAAAAAAAAAGAAATCGAATCACTGACCGGTATTGTTCTTTTTCCACAATTCCCCAAATACATAAACTTGCTTACCGTGAGCAGCCCTCAAACCAACACTACTCGATGAATCTCTCCGAAATTTAGACAGGCGTCATCTGTCTCCAAACACGGGTACTTCTCATACCATCTTCGTATTGAAAACACCAAACGGTAAGAACGGTAATATAAGTGTAAGATGCTTAGATCACTTTATAAATTGAAGTAATCCACTCATCTTATTGTTAATGGAAAGCGGTTAAAATCACCACCACATTTATTTACATGTGTAGAATCTGAGTCGCCCATCCTGAGACGGATCGGTTTTAATAATAATAATAATAATCCATTCGCGAAATTCAGATTAAGAAAAACCACAAAAACCTTTCTCAGATAGTTGCAAGCCCGGGGTTCGAACCCAGTATCCGCTATCAGGAAGAGCATTAAGCACTGCACTAGCAGTCGCATTTAAATGGTTGTATCCGATAATGCGGATCCAACCCCGTTCTCCAACAACTTTTTTATGCAGTAAATTGTGAAAACCTGCAATAAGCCGAGCAATTATCAAACAATACAGCTGCAATAATCACCAGATGAAATTTAATCGTTAATTTTCAAATAAATACTTTATTGTAATATTGCCGTATATGAAGCAAAGAAATGGTTTTCAATAAAAACATGAAAATAAATAGAACATCTCATTATAAAATAACTAGACTACAAATATTCAATATATTAAATAACAAAAACATAAATTTTTAAGTGTAAATTGAATTCCAAAACAAAAACATGTTTTCTAAATCTAATTAATGGAACTTTCTATCAAAATGAATCGTATTTGTATGTGTAAAAATTCATTTGGGCCTATTATTACGATAGATAATGGAAAGATATTCAAATAAGCATCATTTGCAGTACTGCCAGTAACATAGTACCATTTAACGATTTCCTGGAAAGAACATAATTCAAAGAAAACTATTCCACAGTATAACTGTGAGATACAAACAAAGCAATTCAAAAATAACAAAGGAGCAAAAGATCGAGCAAAGCAACGGTAATTGAAGAAATCAACTAGGGGTATAACGCATCGCTTGACTAGAATCTAGTGCGATCCTCTCACGGCAGTTAAATTATTACTGATACTGATTCATTCCTGTCGCGCAGCTCCCCCCTTATACTGTTATAGCTGCAAGTTTGCTATAAAAGGGTCCATGTATTTTGGCGGCTCACTTTATTTCGGAACTTTCTAACGGTATACGAGGGCGATTCGTAAAGTAAGTTCAGTTTGGTTATAAAAAAGAACACCAATTCATGAAGAGGCTTTTATTATATACAACTTAAAGCTACTACTTTCAGCAATTTTTCTACATAGTTGCCATTACGATTGAGACATATATCATAGCGATGAACCAGTTTTTTAATGCCCTCTTCATAGAACTCTGCCGACTGTGAATTAAGCCATGCTGTAACACTGTCCTGCAGTTCTTCATCGCTCTCAAACCGTACGTGAAACTATACGTGAAATTTGAGGGGAAAAGGCACTCGGTTCTGTGAATTCAACGTGAATTATGAAAATATATAATTTCCCTTGGAATTTCCGACATAATTAATTACTGAAAAAATGTCCACTGTGAGGAATCGGGCCCCACATCTTCCACATCTCATAATTCATCGACGGAAGCCTAAATATAGTAATTAAATTAGTGTACTTGGCATTTAAAATAAAAAAAAAATTATCAGTCGAAATATTACGATATATTTGCAGATAAAATAACAACTAGGTATTAAAGAGTGAACGTTCCTCACATAGGTTCTCGTAGTGCAGTGGTTAGCACGCCCACCCGGTAAGCGGGAGATGTGGGGTTCGATTCCTTACCGTGGAAATTTTTTCAATAATTAATGACGTCGGAAATTCCAAGGAATATTATAGATTTTCATAATTAATAATAATAATAATAATGTTTATTAGTTATTTTTACACATTAGGTGTATATAACAAGTCATAATTAACTAAATTACTAAGTTAAGTAAAGAGTGCTATTGGAAAAAGAAATTATTAAAAAGAACAATTTAAATATTCATCGATATGGTAGAATATATTAGCAAGTAAAAGTGCTTTGACAGGCGCTTCGAATTTATAGTACGATTGAATTTGTTGTATATGCACTGGCAGTTTATTGAAGATTCTTACGCCTAAAGAAAATGCTCTAAGACTGGTAGCGTTGAGGGTGGTAGCTGGTACGTGTAGATTTTTTCTAATTCTAGTGTTATAATTATGGTAAGCAGAGTTTGTTTCTAAAGTATGTCTGTTCTTGTAAATGTAGCAAGCTGATTCTAAAATATATAAGCAGGGTATTGGTAATAGACTTAAGCTAGAAAAAATAGTTCACCGACGGAAGCCAAAATGTAGTAAGACTAACATACTTTGAAAGTCATAAAAATAACCGTTATATATAAAAACGAAAAATGTAAAATAAAATCAATACATAATTTATCCTATAGAAAGAAATATAAAATAATATTATCAATAATTAAGAGATCAATAATTAAGAGATGAATCTTAAAAGATAACCCCTGCTCATACGTGTCGATCCACCTGCTACACTTTTTCTACTGAAGTCTTAATTTTTTTTTTCTTATTGTACTTATTGTGGCTTCATTCATGGAATAAACTTGAGCATATGTTACTTTCTCTATTGCGTAGACGATCTAAAATTTCAATTTTGGTTTTTAAAGAAATAACTTTTCTTTTCATTTGTTCTTTTTTCTTTTGGAAAAATTATAATAATCGTTTATTTTATAATTGTTTACACTAGATATGAAAAAAAAATCCGGTTAGAAAAAACACAATGATGTACACCATTCTGCTGCTAAAAATTTACTGCACTGTTCACATGAACACTTACGCAGTTTTATTGTGCAGCCAAAATGGGAAATTCCCAACATTTTAGAATTGCTACCAAAGGAATGGAATAAAAAATAATTCGAAATATACGCGAATCCGAAAACCAGATAGCGGATTCGGATCCGGGTTCTAGGATTCAGGTCTCGTGATAGTCTTGGATCCGGATATCCGGATCTCAATTTTATCGAATACCAACAACACTACAGAAGTCGTTTAGTAATTCTGAAATTTTCTGCCTCTTGTTAGTAGTAACTTCAAGCAGAGTGCTTTAGTTTTGATTGGTTCTCTTTGTGTCTAAATCTAAGCGTACTATACCGTTGCCTAGTAGAGGCGCATTTCTGGACCGGTCCAGATTCTTTTGATGGCTGCTTTCGATTTGTTTTATTAACTGTACCGTATCGTTCCTCAAAGTACTGTACTGAACGCTACTGACAGTGAGCTAAATGGAACATGCATTTTTTGCACTGGACATAAATATAATCATTCTAACCTAACTTTATATATTGAGAAATGTAAACAAAAAGAAATTCGCCGAAATAAGTTCAGTATGTAATGTAAATCAAATTTCGAATTATGAACACAGGTATAACCCTAACCTACCTCGGTGAGTGTAATAATGTGGAGAATATCGATAAACCTATGTTTTGCGCATGCGTCAACAGAACAATACGGAATGTACCAAATATTCGGTACGGACACGAAGGGAAAGGGGACTTCAAAAAAAGTACGGGAAGGAACTATCCGTTCTTTTCAAATGGAACACACATATTTGAAATTTGTACCGTACGAACGGTACAATACAGTACTTTGGATCAAATAGAAAGCAGCTGATATGAACGCACTACTCTGTCATCCGCATTCAACAACCTCCGTCATCTTCCATGCTTAAAAAGTTAGAGTTAAATAACTTTGATAATTTTCAAGTAGTTTACACCAAAGGCGCTTTCGCCGAAAATCTAGATTATTCTTAGTTTTACTCTAAGATCTTAAATTACTTTATAATCTAAAGGCGAAAATCCATAAATCGATGTATTTATAACAAATATGCAAATAGAAATTCTGTTTATTGCTTTATTAGAGATATATTTTCGAGGATAGGGAAACTTTAAAATCATGTCTATAATCGCAAAATATTTACCGGTTTCTTGGAATACTATAATTTGTTGATCGATTGACAAATTTCATTCAAGGTCACGTGTATTTGAATAGTAATCGTTTTCTTATAACACCGTGGTGAAGTAATTTGGAAGTGAAATGACTAGACGTTTAATACTACAGTATATGAAAACATTGAAATGATATAACACAGATGTTATGTCCGAATGTTGAGTACAGATCTATTGTATTTAGTTCACATTATTTGCCGGCAGTATGGATAATTACCTGTTTACAAATTTTGATACGCTAGACCATCAATGTCAAGTTACACACTATTCAGTAAAAATACGGTTTAAAAGTTAATGTGCGTGGTCAATTATTAATTGCAAAGTGATATTAGAATTAGAGACTGATTTAAAGTGTTCTTACATTACTTCATTTTTATGTACCCCATCTTTGTATACAATAATGAAAGAAATCGAATACAGTTCGATGTATGTACGGGCATTACTACTGTTGGTTATTTGGTACGTAATAATATTCACAAATTAACAAGGAGCATGCACTTAGTAAGTCGCAAGTTTTAGATTTATCAATCTTCAAATCATAAGCACATGATAGAATAATATTATCTTCTATTGCAAATGAATCAATTACACCAATTATAACCATGACCATCTCGACTAGATACATATAAGAAAAAAAAAATGTGTACTATATACAGCGTGTGTGGAAGATCACCTTGTTTTAACATTCTAGCTTAGTTTTTGAGATGAAGGAGATAATATGAAATGTTTGCGAAATGAGGTCGTATCTTTAACGCCTGATATCTTAAACCTCTGACATGCTAGAGCGGTGATTCAGATTTTATTAGATTTTTATTAGTATGCCTTAGAATTCCTAGCAGTACATCGAAGAAGTGTTTATATTATCTGGATTCTAAGATGGACATCAAAATCGTTGACAAGCTTGATTGGTATTACAGTAGTGTCCGGATATAACGAACCACAAGCGATTGAGAAATTTAGTTCGTTGTATTCGGAGTTCATAATAAGCAAAACGGATGAAATACATTGGACAAATTAAAAAAATTAGTGATAACTACCTTTACATAACAGTACAAATTTTGAAAAATACTGCATACATGTACTTTAATTTAAAATCTTTTTTTTTTCTTGATTTTAGCGGCTTAATTCTAAATATATCTTCAGATTCATTGAGTACGCTGTTGATTATGTCATCGTCAGTTATGAATTCGGCGACTGCAACTTGATCATGTACATCAACGAATTCGTTAAAATGGATATTCTGCACAACACTTTTTACGACTTCATTATCAACGACAGATAAATCAATAGTTGTTAAAGATGATTTTTGCTTCTTCGATCTTTGTGAAAGTGATAATTTGTCATCAGAGTCAAACTCATCAAAAGAAGCGCAGAAACCAGCATGTTTGAAACAATTACTAATAGTTTTCTCCCTAACTTTTTACCATGCTTTATGACTCAAATTATATTGCATCCAGTAAATTTATAGACCTAGATTTACCTTCGTCAAATTTTGTGACTTGCCTATCTCTAGCAATTTTCTTTTTTCAGTTCCCGTTAAATTAGCGCACAGAAATACGGTTAATCTATCTTGTGAAAGCTTACCACCTATACATTTCTCAAATTTAAATTTTAATGTCATATCTGGTGTTAGTTTATAAAACAATCCAATTTCGTCTCTGTTGAAAATGTCTTCATCCTTATACTGTATTCTAATTCCAGGCCACTTATTATTTAACCAATCTGTCACAACATCCATATTAACATCAGCGGCTTCTCCAACAATTTTGCAACTGTGAATATCGTGCTTTTTTTTAAATCTTTCTATCCAGCTTCGACTACAAATAAACTGTTCACCATTCAACCTTTTTCCTAGTTCTGTAGTTTTTATTTGTAAAACTGAACCGCTTACGGGCACATTATTGTTTCTTTGTTGTTTTGATATTGTCTTTACTTGCTTTTTTAATTTTTTTAAGCGTTACACTATCGTTCTCAAAAGTCTCTTTAATTTTAGTTTAATTTTTCCAAATGGTCCCTACAGTAGATTTAAAGAGATTATGTTCATTACAGACGATACTTTGGGTTTTTCCACTTACTATTTCGCGGATCATTTCGTATTTATCACGTTACGTAAAATATCGTTTTTGGTGTTGCCGGGGCTTTTCGAATATTGTGTATTGATGTTGTATCTAAACAAGTTCGCTTTAAACAGAAACTATTTCTGTTAAGACTCTAAAATTGGTTCGTATTATACGGAAGTTCGTCATAATCGGGTTCGCAATAAAAGATATTTTTTATTATTATTTTTGTGGCAAATATAACGGAACCCTCGGTTTTGGTACGCAACAACCGGTAGTTCGTTTTAAGCGGGTTCGTTTTAACCGATCACTACTATATTTCAATTTTTTGAATGAAACATTCCGTATATTTCCATAGTTTTTATAAGCATTTTCCTAAAAATAAATGGAATATTGAACTATACAGACAAGTTTTTCGTTTAAATGCATAGAGTGCTGCTACGAAACACTGTAAACTGTTTTTCTAAAAATATTCATTGAAAATAATGTGCGATCGTTATTAGCTGTATACAATTCCAACATACCTACTCGATGTGATCACATTTTTTTGTGTACAAACCTTAATGCAATTCCTTGTATTTTATTGAACATCTGTTAATATTTCGGGAGTAATATTCTGTATTATGTCGCGTTGCGTTAAGAAATTCATCCAATTTTTTTTTTCGTAAACATTTCTGTTTAGCTAAATTGCATAATTTTTAGATAACTATTCAAAACCAAGAATTGTTTTTGGATTTTATGAAATCCAACGAACACATTATTAAGTATTTCCATACAGCAGAACAACTGATTTATTAATTGTGGTTTAAATAACACAGCATTATAGCCTGCTGTCTCTTTTCTTAAGAATTTATTTCCGGTAACAAGTAAACATCCGCCTTCTAGTAAATAGCTGTGTGCTTTTGTGCGTACTTGAATTTCTCATTTTTTGTATTCGTCTATTTGTAAGAACCAAATACGCGATAAGATCATAGAAAATAATATCTATATCTATCTAAAATGCCAACTGTTGTACATAAAACTTAAGTGAATCAGCGCCATCTAGAATATGTGGGGAGCAAGATACAGTTTGTATCTTGTGTGATAGGATGGCGAACGCTTCAGGTGCGCGGTGGAAACACAAGACTTTATTTTATAGTCGTTTTTTATTATGCTAAAATAATTAAAAAAATAAGTCGAGCTTCGACACTGCGTGTTCCATTCAAACTTGAATTTTCCCGAACGATGTCGACAGTATCTTCGGACAGCGCCGGAACTCGCCATCCTACAACGCGCGACCTGTATAATTAATTTATTGGTATTTTAAAAATCTGTTTTATAAAATCATTTTATTTTTTACCTATTGAATCTAAAAACTACATTCAATAAACAGGAAATAAAATATTATATCTAATTTTAATAATTAATTTTATGAGCAAGGGTGCAAAAGAAAAATAAAAAGAATTATCAGTGTAATAAATTTTTATTTTTTATGTTTAATCATTTTCTTTTCTAGTACATTTGGATTGGAAATAGTCAATTTTCCGAAAGCAATGTTCTTCAACTTTTTCACATAAGCATAAATATATACTTTAATGAAATTATAAATTAATAACTGTTCGACTTCACTTACGTGAGCACAGTTTTGTAGATTAAATTGTGTAACATTTAATAAAACTTACAAGTTTCTCCACAAGATAATTTACATGTAACGCAGTGTTGATCGGTGTGCGTGTAACCGATCAACCGATAATAACCGAACGTCCACTCGATTCCTTGCATGTACATACAACCTTGGATAAAATTATTAGGTACCCTCGCGTTTGATTTATATCTCAACTTTCACCAGTAAATAAATGAAACGGATGGTATAAATGTAATATTTTATTTAAGAAAAAATAAAATTCAATATCGAGTCGATCCTCCTTGGGAGTTTATTACAGCAGTTACCCTTTTCGATAAACTAGCAACAAGTTTCTCGCAAGTAGAAGCTTATATTTTATTCCTTTTCTCTATTACCGCTCTTTCTAACATTTGCTTAGATGTACATTTTCGAGTACGTACCTTCTGCTTTAAAATGGCCCGTAAATGTTCTTACACCCTCACGTTACTGTCGTAACTAACAGCGCGAAACGCAATAAGCCCTATTAACTTCCGAACATGCGATATAACTCGGTAATTCTCCGAGGAATATTTAGATATACTATTTATAATTCCCCTAATGATGAAATAACTGCATAGATGGCATCAGTTTTCTAATATAACGAAATATAAGGGGTGCCTAATAATTTTGTCCAAGGCTGTAGTAAACACAGCGGGTGCAACCGTTTGTCAGGCTTTAGTAATAATGCTATTGTGCGTATATCTTCGATTCAGTGTTAGCAAAAATACGTTCACACAACACATTCACAACGTACAAGCATATTAAAACACCCTTTTACACAATTACACAATCCCTATTCATAACAAGCGATAAATTTCTAAATATTAGCAGTCTTCCATCGAAACACAAACTGTCATAACTTGTGCATTTATTGCCCCCGATCCCATAGGTAAACTCTGAACAACTTTTGTTTTAGAATGGTTTTAATGAGAAAATAATGAACCCTTGTATTATTAAAAGATACTAACATGGCAAATTAATCGTTGGTATAACGCCTTCTTTTAATTTTTTTGTTGGTAAAATCTCCTCGAGCAGAAAATGCCTTTCACATACTCTACATCTCTTATACATTTCAGCTGGTGCCATATCTTTCAGTTTAGTGTTCCCTGTGGCTTTGATCCACTCTATAAGAATGTGCCCATGTTTTCGAGGATTTGGAAAACAGAATTTAACATTAACTTTTGCTCGAGGGCAAAACAGCACTTCCAGTGAGAAAACGACATCTGAAAGATTATTCTACATTATTATCCAGAAAAAACAATTTATAAATAATTTCATATTTTCTTTTATTATAACACAATTACTTACGTTGCACGTTTTTATACAGCGCACTAAATAATATTTACAAAAGAAAAACTCAAATATTTGCAGAAAAAGTAATTCAACATACAACTTTTGATATAAGCAAAAAAGGCTAATATAAGGCTAACTTCAATTACTACCATTGATTACCATTGCTAATTTCGAGAACATATCACATGTTGACGCCATCTAAAGTAAGTGGGGTAAATGAATAGAAATATCTTAGTTTTGCCTATATTGGTGAAATTCCCGTGGATAAGATTGGTGAATACCACTTTATTCTAACTACATATATTCTTTTGAGTATCAATTTAACTGATCCATGCTCAAATTTTTTTTCCCCTGTAGCTTTTGATCAGAAAAATCTTGTACTTTTAGTTGTATAAATCAATGTAATAAATTCATTAGCCAACAATACATTAAAAGCCTCTCAAAATAGAGATAATATTGATATACGAATATTAAAGAAAAACGTCTAATAATTTTAGTAGATATCTTTAACGTGCTTTTTTTTACTAAATTTATTGATAAAAAGATTACCTAGGAGTTAATCAGCTCAAACTCGTGAAGGAATTAATTTCAACGCTAATATACCACTTATCAGGGCTTACACATAATACTATTAGTTTTCATTTGTTTAAATATGATATAGTATGTTTTACAATAGCGGTGTATTAATCGGCAATTTCGTGAATAAAATTATTGAAATGTATGTACTGCACTCGCCACGAGTGATGGCGAAGGGTAGGGATGCGTCGTAAACGCTTTTAAAATCGTGCACGCCCACTTAGTTGCAATAATACGTTCTCAGTAGTTACCAGAGGCGTCTGAAAATGTCTCTGCTAGCTTATGAAAAAACATCGCAGTAGGCGTATTACGAGGGTGGTTTTTTATGTTATCTACCTAGCTTTGAAAACAATATACTATCGCCACAATTTTTTCATGTCAAATTTTTGTTACATTTTATACTGTCGCCTCCAAGTTTGCTTCCAATCACTTAACATTTGTCATTTATATACATATCAGTTTAAAGAAGCGAGAATGAGTGATTTGAATCTTGAACACAGAAGCGTCATGAAATTTCTATAGAAGGAAGGCAGTACCCCGAAGATTATCCCTGAGGGAATGATGGCAGTGTATGAAGAAAGTAGTTCGTCCTACTTCCAAATCAAATATTGGCGCAAGCAATTCAAATAGGACAGGGAATCCAGGGAAGCACAAACTGAAGAAATCATCAACAAAGTTCAAGATTTTATGTTGACTGGCCGCCGAGTAAATGTTTCGGTTATTGCTAGAGAAATAGGAATATCAGAAACGAGCGTTTCTATAATTCTACACGAAGATTTGGGAATGAGCAAAGTGTCGGTACGATGGCTTCTCAGACTGCTCGGTCCCGAACAAAAACTGGGTAAACGACAAATTTGCAAAGAGAATTTGACTGCTTTATCCCAAGATGAAGATTTCTATAGAATTATAGCCGGGGATGAGTACACCACTGGGACCCTCCCACCAAACAAGATTCCGTGCAATGGATTCATAAGGGCTCTCCGCCACCCAAGAAGGCGAAGGCGCAATTTTATGCGGGGAAAATGATGGCCACAGTTTTCTAGGACGCGAAGGGGATTCTCTTAATTGAGTATACGCCGAAAGAGACTATAATAACGGGGAATGTTTACAAACGCACAATTGGGTACTTGAAAGCGGCTATACCCGAAAAAAGATCCCACATTTATGCTCAGAAAACTGCTTCTGTACGACAACTGCATGGTACATAAAGCACGAATTATTCAAGTAGTAGTCAATGAACGCGGTTTTGAGGAATTACAATATCCACCTTACGGTCTCGACCTCGCCCCCTGTGACTTTTTTTTTCCAAAACTCAAGAAACACTTGAGTGGGCGTCATTTTTTATCGAATGATGGTTTGAAAAACGCTGTGGGGTCATATTTCGCAGAATTACCAAAATATTTTTTTCCGAAGGCATTATTAGAAACACGTTGGAATAAATGTGTTAGTGTTAATGGTTCCTATGTTAAAAAATAAAATTTTATTTGTTCTCTGACTCGTTGTTTTCATAGCTAGACCGATAACATAAAAAACTCTTATCGTACATCCACTTAAAATTTCAATTAACTCAAGAGGTGCCTTTTTATCTCAAATTTTGGTTACAATTTCAGGTTGGCGGTAAATAATATGAACTATCTTAGTATGCTTGGTATTAAAGATCCAATTCACAAACAAAAAATATCCTTAAAAGCTATGGATGTTGTTCTATTTGGACCTCCTAAAGGTATAAGCTATATAAAGCGTTATGAATTAGCCGATGTGTAATACAATGGTATTTTAATTTTGCGTGTAGATGGTGGACATCACTGGAAGGATCTCGTATTAGTAATTCTTATAATTGGAGGAGGAATTGGTTTTTGGTATGGTTTTCAACAGAATAAAAAATTTAAACTTCACGTTAACAGAATGTGCAAGGATATGGAAGGATTGCAGAACGCTGAACTTACACTAGAAAAATTACAGAAAGAATTAGAAGAAGCGCGGCAAGCCGAAAAGACCGTTGCTTCGGAGAAAGAAAGTTTAGAGAAAAGACTTCAAGAGAGCGAGGCTGACTCTACAACATTACAACATTCTTTATCGGATGGCGAATTATCACAACTTAAAGCAGAAATTGAGGTACGTGTAAAATTGTTTTAATAAATTCTCGTCTAGCTGCAATTATTACTGTCCTTCTAGAACTATTCTTTATTCAAACCTATAGAAATTATGTAACTGAATTAATTTTTTGTGAATAATTTTCCATGTAAAAAGATTAATGGAAAGCAATCACTTTATTTGTGAACCTTTATTTAGTTATTACATTTATTTAGTTATTACATTTCATGACGTTTCAGTTTTTACGCACTATATACAAGATTAATGACATATTGCATGTATTGCAAGTTTGAAATTGCCTTGAATATTTTTATATACGTTTAACTACGTACATAGCTTATATAGAAGTGAAAAAACTCAGGCAGACTATAAAATTTATAGTCTGTAATTTAATTATAGATGTTACGAAGTGAACTACAAATCGCCGAAAGTAAACTTCAAGATCGATGTTGGACTCCTCCACAAGGACTACAGCAGTGGCTACAATTAACCCATGAAATAGAAAATAAAGCTTACGTGAAAAAAAAGCTAGCAGCTGAAAAACAGCTGCAGCAAGCGAGAGAAGCAGTAAGTAATTTTAGATTATAAATGTAAAAGTTTAAACAAACCTTGACATTTTTTGGAATATTCAGTGCGAGAAATTACGGAAGAAGAGATCGAGCTTGGTAGGTGCCTTTGTGTCTACCCATGGTAAATCCATTGATGAAGTCGACAGGACTATTGTTGAAGCCCGGACATCATTGAACGAAGTAACACAAGAGTTGCAGGAACGAGTACATCGTTGGAAACAAATTGAATTTTTGTGTGGATTCAACATAATTCAAAATGTAGGACTTCAATCATTAGAGAATAGTCTCTATCGAGGACTGAATGGACGACCATTTGGGTTATTAAAAGGTAAGTTGTTGATCTTTTTTTAGCATGAATCAGGACTCTCATTGATCGATATTGTTGTTACCTGATGTTTACGGCTATTAAATTCTTATTTTTTTACATTTTAATGGCAATTCATAATGGATTGGATCGTAAAAAATTAACGCGTAAGTTTTATTAGCCTTACATTCGAATCATATTTAATAATCCAATTGTTTAAACTAACTTTTGCTCGTGTTCTATACATATGTATATATATATTCAATATTATTTGTCGATTATGTAACAATCTATAGCTTTTGTACAAATTGAAGTACATAAGATTTTTTATGTCGTTTAGTATTTTGCTCCTAAGTAAACACCCGTTGTACATACTTGTATATATTTTTAAAAGAAATTGCTTTTACGCGATGTATTCTGTGATCAAAAACATTTTCTAAGATTTAAAATAATATATTGCGCAATTTGCAGATTTACAAAAGCATGACCTGTTAACTTCCATAATCCGTTCCAAGATTCGTTAACTGATCATCGATTTGCCATAGATTCTTATTGAAAATCGATAAATTCGTTCTAAAGGTCCAACAACTGAAATAAGTTTAAAGTTCTTTATTGCAAAAATAATATACAAAAGATGAAAATAAGTCATATCAGTTCTGTTTTTTTTTTGTTTGTGAAACATTAAGGAATCGATCCAATGTTGGTCGCCTTCCTTTGAAAGTGGTAAATGGTTCTATTGCTGCAGAGATCCTTAGTTTTATTAACCGCAACCTGGTTTTACACTTTATAACAACTAAAAATCATTAACTTACCTCCCAAAATTCCATGCTTAATCGTATCTTGGGCGATTCAACTGCTATAACTTTACGCGATAAATTCAAAATAATGCAAATAATAAGACAATATTATGTGGTGCTTATTCTATGAATGTATCTCAGCATTTCAATATAATTTGCAAAATGACATGGAAATTATAACGTTAAGAAGGAGTGCGAATTCTTTGACCAAACTTGGCAAAAACGTATAACTATTCAAAGGTAATAATTGATTATAATTTTGTTGCGCCGGATCAAGTGGTCATAGCATATCTGACACTTTATGCAGTCTTTTTTGATATTAATGTCAAATGTATTTCTTAGTTTTGATTCAATTTTCGCCGTTTTCTCCTATCATACTTTAGTTTAACGTGTTTTGAGGGTTTGATTTTGCCTAGAGTGCAACAACGTGGAAATTATCGTCAGTTGAGCGAATTCGAGAGGTCGAATTGTTGGCTTGCGCGAAGGTGGCTTTTCGTTCAGAGAAATAGCAATTCGCCTTAACCGGAACCTATCCATCATCATGCACTGTTATCAGTCATGAACTAGGGAGGGAAAGTCGCCAAAGAAGAACTAATGAGGTATACGACCGCCACCTTCGCCTAATGGCAGTAAGAGACCGATTCTCCAATACCAGGTGAATTGCTGATCTATGGCTAGGCAATGAAGGTCGTCCTGTGACTCTTCAAACCATTTATCCCCGAACCAGGGCTATCGGCTTGCAATCCTATCGACAACATCGTGTGTTACCACTTACGGCTCAACACTGACAGCAACGTTTGGAGTTGTGTAGGTTGCAAATGCACTGGAACGTGGAGTGGCATAGGGTGGTGTTCAGCAATGAATCTCGATTTTGTATAGGGATGCATGATGGCCGCATAAGGGTCAGACGAAGACGTGGGGAACGTCGCGATATTCAATTTTCTGTTGAAAGACACCGAGCCGTGGGAGTTATGGTATGGGGTGCTGTAGCATATGAGAGTATGTCTCAGTTGGTATTCATCCTAGGTACCATGAGCGCCCAGCATTACGTCGATGAGGTGGTGGAACCCCATATTCTTCCATATCTTCAAACTTCTCTAAACCGATTCGAGGAGGCCCATGTCAATATCTTGCCATGGCCACGAAGATCTCCCAATCTCGCCAATCGAACACGTGTGGGATATTATGGGAAGAAAACTAAGGAACTTAGCGAATTCTCCGCAAATACTGGGCGCTCTTCGGCGTGGAATTGCAGGTTGCCTAAGACACCATACTCCAAGAGGACATCGACCACTTACCGGAATCAATGCCATAAAGAGTGGCGGAGTGTGAAACTAAATTGAGAGGGGCGGGGCAACACGTTTGGGCATGAAATTCGCACCCCTTCTTGGTGTTGCAATTTCCATGTCATGTAGTATGTATTTACATACATGCATCTCTTGCAAGTGTATAAAAAACTATATGATATGTAGATCTCCAAATAACGTAGGTACATAGGTATTAGAAACATAAATATAGGAATATATAAAAAGATAGATTGCTCAATATACTTTATTTATTCGTTGTTTATAGATTTCTTCTAAATTAATAAAAATGCTTGCTTTTTTCTTTTAATTTTATTATAAAAACATCTTTAAGATATCGCACGCCTAATCGACATAAATTCACTTGTCCTACAATTTTTTATATACAAGAAAACTAAAACATTTTAGTAACATTCTTAAAAACACAAGACAGTGGTCTAATTACAAATTTATTGTAATTTTTTTAAAGCGAAGATCAAATCGATGATAGTGCGACTGATTCCAGACTGATTAATAACAGATGGCGTTCATTATCCGAACGTATGTTTCTAAGGCAGGTATTACATTATCTAAGGTCTTTGTCAACAACATTTTATAAAATAAATTTTACATAGTATACCTACAGTGTAATATAGTATCCTTTATCAAAGATGTCATTGACCTTGTACCTGGCCTGTATAGAATCTATATTATCAAATATTTTATAAAAGTCTTTGACAAAAATCTTTGATAGTGTAATATCCTCCTTATTCGAACACAAAAATCCTTGCCCAGACTGTTCGTTAACCTACAAGTTCGTCCCCACTGTATTTATTTCCTTAAAGAACGTTGCTCATATAAAAATTTATGCTAAAATGAGTGGTTTCTAGGGAAATCCAAAACAATAATGTACTATCAGTAAAGGGTAAGAAATTAAAAAAGTATAGATTGACTTAAATTAGGAACATGAATTTAGTATCATGGGCAATAAAATTTGCCAGTACGTGGAATACTGTTCCATTCCTCTTGGACTGCAACCCATAAATGCTGCTTAAAAGCAGGAATGATTATTCGGATTCTCCTAGCAAGTTTAACCTGTAATAACTCGAAGGAATGGCATAGGTTTCAAGGATTTCATGGTACTGCTACTTCCGCATTATTCCTTTCATGTTATACAGAATCCCTGTACCAGAGTACGAAAAACAACTCCACATCGTAATTGAAACACCACCACGTCACCATATTTGACTGTTGGTACAATGCATGCCAGAAGCATCCTCTTTTTTGCCGATCGTTTCACAAACACTTTTTTACCGAATACTTAAAATATGGATTCGCCAATCCACAGAACATTCTTCAGTTGTTCTATGGTTCAGTTTTGATGTTCTCGCAACCGAAGTCGATGTAAAACGACAAAAATTGGATTTTTCCCCTACGAATGAACTCGCTTGCGATCTCTCTAGTGCTATTTTTTAACGGTTTAGTTTGCTTATTAGTTGGATTGACGAACATCTGCCGCAGTTGTTGTTTCTGATAGTCCTTGACGCGCACTGTCTTCCCATTCGCCCATTTCTCGACATCGGTGAATGGTATATTTGACAGTGGACGAAACAAGATTTAATTTTTCACCGATTTTCCTGCTGGAATAATCTTCTGGATAGAGCGTTATTCATATCAGATCGTCTAACAATGCCTATTACTTTACAGTTGAACAGAAGTAACTGAGTACCTAAATTGTAACGCCGTCAACAGACTCCACCACCTAGAAAGGCAAAAGAAAGACCTAAATAATGTAATTTTCTTTATTTTAAACAACATTTTTCGAGTACTTTTTCACTTTTCAACAGTGGGACAAGATATGCACATGTCTTAGCCAATCGCATGCTATAAAATAATTATGTTTATTGTTCCTTATTTGAGTTAGAGATTCTTGAAACCAATACAAATATACATTAAATTCATAGTTGTTGAATCCTCAAAACTATTTCAACCAGAGTATTTTAAAGATTTTTCTCTTGGCTAAACTTCTGTGACCGGTAGTGTATACATGTGTATTCATAATATTCATAAGCTTAAAAGTTACTGCAAAGGAAACCCAAAATAAAACTCGTTATAAAAAGTGTTATGATTCCTTTTGTGTAATGTTTATCTCCAACTACCTATGGTCCCCTGTATCACCGGAAGCGCTAAGTAATTTCGCCCAAAATTGTTTTTACTTTATTTGTTTAACGTAATGTTAAAAACGCACAAACAATAAAACCATAAGTAAATAATTATGTTGATTATCCGACGAGGTGAAATATGAATGGTTTGTCCGCACGTAATACTTACCAATATAGGTTTGTAACACCTTTCAAAAATATACGCTGAATATACAGCGTTTAATTGCACATTAATTCATAGCAGCAAAATGTAATGTTAGTATTGTAAACTGACCCCTTTCTGACCTTGCGTCGGACTGGATAAGACAGATGCTAAAATGGTACAATCAATATCGAAATATAAAGAAAAGAGATTATGAATCAGTCTAAACATCACTGCGGGCGCTGCTATAAAGAACCTAATTTTCTGGCTTGCTTTATATTATCAAAATATTTTTAACTTTACACGATTTCTGATATCAAAATTAAGTTATAATAATGTTCAAGTATGTCCTCAAATCGTACATATGTTATACAAAGCATTTTAATGAAAACTATCCACCTTAAATTATTGTAAATTGGTTGATTTTCAGGAAAAACACAAAAATAAATCAAAAACCATATAACAATAATAATATTTTATTGGCAGTTAGTAGATACAATAAACAAAAATATAAAGAGTAAGGAAAAAAAAATTGCCAACAGGATCATCTTCAGTAGACCGTATAAGTTTCCTGCTATTAGTGATTACCCAAAAATTTGAATAGAAACTTGTTTGAAATAAAACTATACACAATACGTAATAAACATAATTTAATGAAATTCTATCCTGTCAGTTCGTTCATTGCAAAACGAGTGATACACTTCTAGAACCCATTGAATTAAATTACGTAAATGTTGAATTTTTGTTACCAAAATAGATACTTGTTTATCACCATAACTTGTACTCTTTAGAAGTTTTGTCATGCTGCTCTCCTTTTTTAAATAAAGCTATAAATGTGCAAAAACTAATCCAGTATTCGGAGACTGCCATCCTGAATTCTAGCAATGTCCATCTTAAATGTCATGACTCTCGCAAACCTCTCACTCGCGCCTCACATGGTTACGTTTGGTGCGAGCGAGAGGAGTACGAGAGTCCTGACATCTGAGATGGACATTGCTGTACGTTGCTTGTACACTGACAATATGATTGAATGTTGAAAATGAGAAGGAAATTTTATCTTTTCGTGCTTATATTTCTTTTTTCACTTTTTTTCAATTAATAATCAGGGTTTTTATAATGCTTTTGCCACCATTACTTAAAGTTTCTCCGCTTTCTCTTTCACCATGAAGAAATTGTGCTGGGTTCAATAATGATTTCAGTGAATCCGTGTGCACTAAAAACTCTATTGTATCATTTCAACGCTCTTTTTAGAATCGCAAATACTCTACTACAGGGCAAAAATGAATACCCTCTTACTGGAAAAAAATATTCAATTTTATAAAATTAGTAAGCGCTAACAATCATTGCATGATGTTTGCTTTTCTCTGAAGAATTCACGTTTGTGCTAATGTTTATTTAGGTATATTCTGGTGTGTCTGTCATCTTTCAAATTATGTATACAAGATATGTTAATGATTAGCTGCCTTTTATAAAAACAGTTCTTGAACAGAATGACAGAATGGTGTCCTCTGAGAAATTGTTAATTAAACATTACGGGTGCACAACTATTAAATGCAGAAAGGAACTAAAAAAACTGATTTCAGTCTTTTTAGGACCAAACGAGTGTCCGTACTTGGGTCATTTATGCGTTGAACGATTTAACACAGTTAAAATTGTTAGTTATTATGTCTAACAAAAAAAAACTGTTAAAATATTACTTGAACCCTTTCCAATATAATTGCAGTCTGACAATTATTCGATACTTTGAAAAATATTTGTGAAAATCGTTTATTTCTTCCACCACAACATTTCAAGCGCATTAATAAGGTTGTTATGCAATTACAGGAAGAATTAGTAGTCAAGATGACCTCGATGATGATACAAGTTCCGTATACGCTCCAAGTGCAGGTAAGAACGCTTCCTTTGATGATGATTCGCAGAATTCTGATTGAGGGATATAACGGTGTTGAAAGACGCATGTTCAAAGCAGATTGACTTATATTTTGTTATTACACATCGGGTACTTTGGATGTTCAAATTATTTTTTTAAGTACTTAAAAGATTACTTATAAAGAACAAAATACTGTGAAGAGCAGTACTTAAGTATAAACTTTATGTCATTGCCTTTTTTATATTTTTTTAAAGCACTTAATGAAGAAAAAACGAAATATAAAAATAAATATTTACCTTGTTAATATTTATTTTTCTGTATGTTATACAGAATTGCTTTGAATATGTAATGTAGTGTTTGGCCGTATTTTTGTTTTGTTTGAAATATTTATCACATTTATGACTAGACTCTGCATTTGACTTTCTACAGAGATATGTATTGCCCTTATTATTTGAAATGTAGTACTTTGCATAAAAGAAGACGCTCACACATGCAATGTTATAACACTCGCTTTTAGATACAAAAACTTAGCGATCTTACGTACATCTCACTTGATTGAAACAAGATGTAACTAGCAATTAAACTGTTGACATTCATTTATAAAACGAGTCAATTGAGTCAGATTAATTTGTGAGGGTTTTCGTTGCAATGCAAATAGTTTCAATAAGAAAATATTTCCATTATCTTTTTCTATGTAGTCCGTAAGTATGTAATTGTTGCGTAGAAATATACTTTATGAATTTGTATAATGCGCACGTATTAGCTTGAAGGTGTGGGTTATATTTTCAATGCATATGTATATTGTATGTAGGTAAATTATTTACACGTTAGTAATTAGATTGCTTATATTTGTACGAAATACTCTAGGGATGTTTAAAAGTTATATGTTTATATCCATCTATATACCGAAGTATATAAAGTTTTTTGTTGAATTTTTATTTTTTTTTTGTTTTTATCCTTTGTTTACATCTATAGCGCTTAATCCCTTTGCTGTAGAATTAATACCCTTTATAATGGATAAATTCCTTTCGTCACAGAATAAAATTAACTATTTAATTCAGTGAAAGAAATAAAAGATCCACGTTATATACTTTAAAAATGTATAAAATATTGTACATTTTTGAAGTATGGCATTCAGATGTCCCTATCTTCTGGGATTGTAGTACTGTCACTCTTGTGTAAATAGTGGGAGATCAACATTTTGAAATAATGTATTAGACAACTATAAGGCATCTTTAAAAATATTTCCATCTGTACGGGGTGATAAATATTTAGCGAATCCGGCACGTATTTTATTATTTTAAAAATGGAACAGCCTGTATATTATTACGTATTCGGTTTCTCCACTTAGAAATAAATCAATAGCGTAGATTTCATGTCTGTTTCTAACAGATTTCGAAGTATTTACAATTGTATTCTCAATCGCCTAAATTTAGATACATCTATTTCCTTCCAAAAAATCTAAAATGCAAATACATTTTAGCGTAAATTTTCACAAATTAAATTTTATACTTGGTCTACTTAGACTTTGTATTAGAACGCCTTCGAGATATACACTCAGTATTGAACTTTTCCAAATTCAAACACCAGAAACGTCTTTTTTTTAAGTAGCACCATGTATTTTTTCTTTATCGACCGTGTAGGAAATTTATATTTCTAATATTTTCATATCACGATGCGTAACATTTAAAGTAAAACAGATACATATTTACATGTAAACGAGAGTCCTGCATTTGGATATTGCAGCCAAGTGGTTTCTGGTGTTAGTATTGTTTGGTTACCTTGACGGCAGTAAACAAAACTTACTGATATTCCTGGTCTTAACTGTTGATTCAAAACCTTAAGTTAAGTAGCTATTTATGAATTTTTTAAAAGAAATCGATTTATCTAAATTTAGACGGTTGGGGATAAAATTATAAATATCTCGAAATCTGTTAGGAATAGACATAAAACCGATATTACATTGATTCATTTTTGACAGATACTCAGTGAGGTTTATTATGTCATCAGAAAATTTTAGCTTCCTACTATTTACACAACAGACGCAACTTTAGAATTCCAGAAGGTTGGGACACTTGTATGTGGTAACGCTGAATACATCTTCCAATTACCTTTGCCTCACCGGAAATGCAATTGAACTCCCGGTAAAACTAAAAGTTCACAAAAAATAGAAATCGACCTGTTTTTTTTTTTTATAAGAACGCTAGCTTCTGGTCGATTAAAAGGATACTTTAGGACCTCACTGGATACTGCTAGCGGATGTAGCAAAAAAACTCCTACTACAAAAACTCACTCTAAAATAACATAGTCTCAATTTTTCAGTCACATTTTATGTGATTTTCTCTATTTTTCCAATACAAAGGACCGTACATGTTATTCCCTGCGTACCTGAAAAGTTTTTTCGATTATTTGTTATCTAAAGATAAACTAGATAGAATATAGTAGTTTTTTTTTTGTAATTGTTTGTTTACTTCTCCAACTTATCACGGTCCTACATGCGGACTAACTTCCGTTAGAATACTGGAGTTGGCTCTAGTCCAAGACACGTAAATTTTCCATAAAACCAGCCGTATATCGCGTTATTTGCATTTTTTCTATATTTGATTTGATTTTAGATCGTCATGATTTATTCCAAACTATTTTTTGTGTAATTTTTCATTGTATTTTAAATAGAAGCCGCTATAATTAAATAGATTGTATTCAAATTGAAATTAAATGACTATCTACTCAGTTACGCTGAGAAAGCGTAGAGTATTTTTAAGATATTTCTCTTAAAACTAAATAATGTTTCTCATGTAACCTTTTCTTTTCTTCTTTAAAAATAACCCCATAATATATTTCCTTTATCTCATCATGACAGCAATGTTAACCTTTGTAAACATCTATAAGCAAATAAAATTAATATTCTCGCAAAACATTTGAAATACATCTCCCTTGTAAACAAACCGAAATAGAAATAGAAGCGCATTCAATACATATATCCAAATAAGATCGCTTTGTTAAGGTTCTCACAAAAATGTAAATAAGCTAAAAATATCACTATTGGTCTGCAAATTAGCATTAACAAATCTGGTTAGTGGAGAGTGTTTCGTGCAATCTGTTTGAGTATCGTTTATTTATTCTGTGATAAATTTTTTGTGCCATATTTGTTAAGTTTATGGACCTATTATATACTTCTTTGTCTGTAAGGTAAGCAAAGTCTTTTATGGCTTGACATTAATGTAGTTTAAATAGTAGTTATCGATTACAATACCCATATACTTATGCTGAGTTTACAATTATCTCCTAGTGATAT
Source organism: Dynastes maya (assembly GCA_029619315.2). Taxonomy (NCBI): domain Eukaryota; kingdom Metazoa; phylum Arthropoda; class Insecta; order Coleoptera; family Scarabaeidae; genus Dynastes; species Dynastes maya. Next base: position 59,025,321 of record JAROYE020000002.1, read on the forward strand.
TTCGATTTTCAATGTTGTTGTACTGAACAAGCCACAATTGACTAACGCTTTCAGAATGTACGGAGTACATTTCTTTAATATCGCTTGAGCTTGGTTACTGTTAATATAGCACTGTAATCAAGTTGTTATATCTGCTTTTTTACTTTTCATAAATACATTAGAACTCGGCATGGTGTTCCTCTTTATTCATAATTGAGGAGATATATAAATTATTTTAATTTGCATGTATGGGTAACTAACAAAGGTGTAAGATGGCGCTATTTGTGTAGGACATGTGGAATCTTGGGGTCACACTTGGAGAGAAGCGGATTCATCAGGAAGTGAAGCTAGCAAGCAAGAAGAAGAGGTCGAACCACGTTCACCCCCAAGTTCTGTTAATTTTATTGTTGGCGGGGAAGTGTAAGTAACTTTTGAATATTTAAATTCCCTCAATCATAAACTTTCTAAAATTCATAATATTTAATATATGATATCTTTTACGTTAAAAATAATTAATTATAACATTCAATTGTTAAAAAATATAAAATGCACCCCTGATTATATATTTCATAAACGGTAGAACTGCCGATGTTTAAATTTAAAAGACTAATATTTAACGTTCTATTTGTGCAAAGCATTAAACATGCGCATAGGCTTCTTTACTTTAAATTCATCACAAAAGAAAAACTCGTATACAATGAAAGACTAGACAACCAATACTTCACTAAGATTTTTAAATTATTGTTAAAGTTTATTTGGATAATTGAATATGTAATACTATACGCAGTTAGATTCCACATAACACAATTATGTCCATAAAATATTTGATGGATGTCCTCTTTCTATCCCTGAATTTTCGGATATACTTGGAACATAAACATTAAATAAAGGAATAGAAGAGGAAGGGCAACCTAATGGAAAATTGTGTGACACTTTTCTATCGCGCTCTAATCTCTTTCTATGTGCCTCTTTGCAGTCCCCAATACATATTCTGCTTAATTGTATGGTGTTGCCCCCTTGCTATATTTCGAAAAGCAGTAAATGGGAATTTGTGTTTACGAGCGCAGATGCGGACATGGAGAAGTAATGTAGAAGTGACTGAAGTACATATAAAATAAGATTACGGAAATTTTATTTTATATTAGTTAATATTATATACCTATATGTTATATGTATTGCAAATAATTTGCTTTAATAAGCCATATCCCACTTGGCATTTTTAAAATTTCGCTGAATGCTTAAGTTGATAGTTTCAGCAATAAAGATCATATTCGCATGCATCACGCTAAGAAATTGGTGAATATGTTCTTTATCAAATTATTCGTGAAACCACTCGGCAAACAATTCGGATGACATCCAGGTATTTTCTTATGGTTATAGAAAACTGGTAATGCGTCGATATTAATATTTTTCGATGCTCGAGGTTGGTTTGACTTGCCAATGATCAGATGCATTACAACAAAGCAACACAGTAATTCGCTCTTTGTTTTTTTTTTTTATAACCTGCAGCACCTCGCTCTGATTCAGAAGTAAGGTTTTTCGTCGGTGACATTTTGAAATTAAGATCAGTTTCATCGGCATTAAAGATCTGATTTCGAGAATACTCTTCCATAATGTGCAGTTTAAATAATTTTTAAATTTGGAAGCGCCACTTTCATCAGCCGATAACTTCTCGCCGGAAATTGTTAACTGCTTTATGCCATAACGATTTTTCCACTTACTTAGTCCTCCTTCACTTGCTGCAAAACTTTTGTGTTCTCCTAAATTTTTAGCAAACTCACTTGCCTTTTCTCTAAGAATATGTCCAGTAATTGGAAGTCCCTGTTTCCTTTGTTGTACAAACCAAATATATAATGCCTCATTTAGTACCTTGTAGACACAAGTTTTTCGATATGTAAGTGTTTCTATCTCCTTTTTTTCTAATATACTCGACAAGCTTTCCTTTTGATTTAATCCAATCACTCACTGTCGAAGTTCCGACAGCAACAAGTTCAGCTGCTACCTTCTTCCTTAATTTTCCCTTTTCCACTCTCTCGATTGCCTTAATCTTTTCTTTAATCGTAATTACCAAACATTTTCTTTTTGTCGACATATCAGCTTAAGTAACACACACCTGTTCTCAACAATACGCACACGCGCGATCTGTCACAATCAGTTTCTTGGAGAGTTCGGATATGGGAAGGCCGGTTGTGAGAGTCTACTGTATACTTTATTCAACCCTGTACATATTCAAGGCATCTTACAACAACGCGAAAAAGGTACGAAGAAAAGATGATACTTTGTCCACTAAAGATCCAGAAGAGAATTATTTTCTCAATCAACCTTAGCAACTAAGAAAAAACTAAATACTTCTGAATTATTACATTTATTACCCAGTAAACATTTTTTTAAATTTGGGGACAATTTAAGTTGGTAGTTCCGATAATAGTGAACGCTAGTTTCTTAGCGTGATGCATGCGAATATGATTTTTATTGTCGGAATCACCAACTTAAATCGCCCGCGAAATAGACAAATTTTAGTGGGTAACTATGTGCTTACTTGTTTCCTGATATTCAATAGGTATTGCATTTTTTTATTAAAAGTTTTCGTTTTTTTTTTACAACTACATCCGTAGGTGTAGAATGAAACTCACACATGAATTTATTTTTCAAAACCTCTGCATCCATATTTGCAATACTAATCCTGCCGCAATATTTTCTACTCTTTTATCCCTCTACGAGGGTGTATTGATAACTAATGCCTCCATGGCCATAACTTTTATAGTGATGCGCCAAACAGTGTCAAAAGTGGTTTGCCGTTTACCTTAACTCTTGGTACATAAGTCTCCCTAGTGGAGATTCTCAGCAACATCGCGTTTGCGCATGACAGTTCTAAAAATGGCGACGACCATGGGCGTGCGGTTAAAGCAACAAGCCGTCATCGAATTTCTTACTGTGGAGGGTGTAGCGCCCATTGACATCCATCGAAGGTTGAGTGCCGACATAAGGGTTCGCCACAACCGCAAAAATTCAAAGCAGTTTCATCTACCGGGAAAGTCATGATTACCGTTTTCTGGGATTACGATGGCATCGTTCGTATTGAATTTTTAGAACGTGGCTGTACTGTCAACTCCGAAAGATATGTTAACACCCTAACAAATCTGAAGCGACAGCTGCGTAGGGTTCGTCCAGACAAAGTGCCAATTCTGCATCATGACAACGCTCGGCCTCACACAAGTCAGAGAACGCGTATAGCACTGGAGAAGCTTGGGTTTTGTGACGTTTTACCTCATCCACCTCATAGCCGAGATCTTGCGCCTTGTGACTTTTTCCTCTTTCCGAAGCTTAAGGAACATCTCAAGGGTAAGCGTTTCTCTTCGGATGCGGAGGTGATAACAGAAGTGCGGAAATGGTGCCGTGCGCAGACTTCAGAGTTTTTCCGTGATGGATTTGTGCAACTCGCAGTACGTTGGTGTAAATGTATTGCTGTCAATGGCGATTATGTGGAAAAGTGATTATATCAGTAGTTATAGGACAGTTTATACTATCATTTTACACTTATATGTAAACAATATATCTATTACTAATATAGTTATTGCCATGGAGGTATTATTAGTTTTCATACGCCCTCGTAGTGTCGCTTAGTAGAAATCTAAAGAAAGATATATTGTTTTCTTTCCTTTGATTTCGCTAGAAATTAACATAAAGGTATATATGATTTAGGGTAGTCATTTTCGTATTCGCCCACTTCTATCCACTTACACTCATGATCTTACCCGCACGGCACTAGATGTGCGTATGGGTCTGAAACTGGCAATCTCAAACCCAAATCAACAATGCGACATCTATATCTCAGACTCAGCAGTGATCGTGCTTATTTACATTCGGTTGTCCATCTTATTGTATTCCGTTAATCAATGACATAAGCTAGACCTTAAATCCACTTAAAATCAAGTGTTATGTTATGTGGGATGATGTCTTATACAAGAGACAAGTACGAAAGCTATTTTTAAAAGATTAAATGATTAATTTTAAAACTTCTCCTACTTAAGCTGAAGTCTACTTGTCTTACAGATATAAGCAAACCATTTGAAGGTGAAGTAGTTGTGTGACTTTTTATAATCCTCTAGGCGTTTTGACCTGCCAATACAAGCTCTACATGTGACCAAATCATCTATATTAATTGATATGTGATTAGTAAATTGGATTGTTACAGATCTAATTGGCCAGAAGAAACCATTTCGGCGGTTCCTAAACATACAAGAATAATTTCTCAACCTCCCACATTCAGAAGTGTTAGCAATACAAATATATTAAATAATAATAAAACATCAAACATGGTTCGTTCCTACTCCCAGGATGTAAATATAGGTACAACCGAAACATATATGCCGAATACAAAATCCTCGTATTCAGACACATCCTTAGATTATATGGATAAACGGAAGCCTAAGAAAGTACAACATAAGCATCAAACAATAAAAGAACAACCGGCGGCATCTACCGAAGATATTTGTTCGACTGATTCTTCCGTGGTGGATGAAGAAGTAAAGAGAAGGAAGAAGAAATTCTTTTCTTTCGGGAAGAAGAGCGACAAAGTGGACTGATAATTAAGTGTCAATGTTTGGGATAAGTAACTTATTCAAGTTTAACACAGGTTTATAATTTGCTGTACCAAACTACAAATTGTAAACGTGTCATGCAGCAAAATGAGTCATGTGGCACACCTCCCCGAATTTATTTTTAAAATGACGTATTTATTTCCCTCTAATTCTCCGGTATTGCAATTACTTTTACTATACGAAGTAATTGTAAAACTAGGGAATTACTTTGGTATAACTTATGTTTACTTGCTTCTTGGGGTATTCGTTGTGGTGGGATATTGAACAAGATTGTTTAATAACAATCACTACTAATCTTGATATATTTCATTATGCGTTTTTTCTTTCACAATATATACGCCCAAAATTCTATAGTTTCATTTTCTTTCGTCTATTTTACAGCTTATTTTATTTGTGCAATAGATATTTTCATGAAGATGTCAAGGAATTTGACATAAAAAAATAGATGCCTTGCCTGTATTTTCAGCCTTATTAATTAAATAATATTACCTACTAAAGAGATCAGAACTATAAATGGTACGCAATTGGTTACATAAAAATCATCGTGAAAATTGAAAATATCTTTATAATTTATTGTTACTACAGAGCACAATTTTATTTATTATATTTTCTGTTTTTTGTTAACTTAGCAGTGCCACGTTTGCATCAATTTGATACTGGAAATTATATAAATTTGGGAATTTTGACATTAGCATTTTTGATTCAAAAATAAGAACTCCAAATTACGATATTTTCTTATATCGAAATATAATTTCTTACAGCGGAATCTCATTAAAACACTATATGTTACATCCCTTTCTACAGTATTTGTAATGAATAAAACAACACCAAATAATACATCTTCATGAAAATGCGTTAATATAAAACTAAATAAAAATAAAAAATATGGTATACTTTAATGTAAAAATATATGTACTTATACAACACGCTTTACCATACTTTCATCCAAACCTCTCTAGTTTACTTGCGGTAGTCTACAAAAAAAAAACAAAAAACAAAAATTAATAATTGCGAAAGTGATTGGTAGTTTTTGACTAATATTAACCTTGCATTGATCTCTCGCTATTATTTTTAGTACGTTGAATTACATATATCTTTAATTAAATATTAAGAAAAACTCATGGCAACAGAAAAACAATCTTGGTTTTTCTACTTATTTTTTTTTCATTTCAGGTATGATACATCTAAGTTAGTTTTATATATATGTATATATAGTGTTATATTTTGAAATACTCTTACGTGTTTTCAAAACTGAACATCCAACATACATATATCACTTTATAATAGCTTTGTTCCAAGAGAAATCACAAACTAGTCAGAGCCAATCTTATACTGTGAAATTAGTCAGAAGTTCCCGATTTTTTTTTAGTCAATCGATCCGCGTCTGATTATTTGGTGATTTCTGTCGGAACAAGCCTAATGTGATGTCCTGACAATAAATATCATTCAATAATGCGCTCTTCGTCACAGAAATTAAAGTTTGATTTCTATTATACTATTTGATTTGCTTTTTCATCGCTTAATATTTTTGTAAGGCAATTGTTTTTGTAGACTAAACCGCGCTATCGTAATTAGTTACTTTGGCAACACATTTTATTCATATTATGAACGCATAGAAAACTTTTTAGATATTTTTACAAAATATAGTAGCGGTGAAAAGTGTATTATTCTTTTAAAAATACTAATATTTGTTTCATTTATTCATACTTTCGAAGAAAATAAATGGACGTGATATCTATATGTAAAATAACTCTTTGTATCTCAAATGTAATTCTTCAGGAGGTTGTGATTGTTGCTATATTCCCAAAAAAATGTTTATACTACTAATTATGAATACCAGTTGCTTTAAAATAATGCGGGTCATGACTTTTATCTTTAAGATTATAAAGGTCAGTAGTGAATATTCTGACGTACTCGGTTATTGATACAAACATATATTATAAATCTCTTTCTTATATATAAAAATTGAAATTAGCTTAAATTTAGCTAATATTGCTAACAAAATTGACTATGACTCGCCTCCAGTCCCGCAAATGGTATCCTTCTACAATCACGCATACATTTTATTTGTCCGTTTTGTTTAAGCAGGTTTAAACATTACAATATGCGCGTACTTAATTTATTTTACTTAAGAACTGACGCTGAAATCTTTTTTTCCTTTTGGAATACCAGTAGTAGTAAAAATTGGACTGTTTAAAATTTATCTGGCATCTGCAATTAATATTCCAACTAGAGTAAGAGAATTACCTGTACTTAACGGATTTTTTATGTGAATTCCAAGGTATTTGCCTCTTCTTACATTAAACAAAAGAAAACCGTAAGTGCACTTGCCGTAACATTGGTGTTGGGTACGACGCTCGTTTAATGTTCATTTAATATTATATTCCCAAGTTTAAATAATTCGGTTAGTGTTATATTTAGGGTGCGCTCAGATTAGACGCTCACGTGCTGTGAGCGCTTGCGCTTAAAATCGCTATTTGTTGTCGTTTCCTTTGAGTATTGAGCGCTCATATGAAAGCATACAGAACCGTTTATTTTGGCGTTATAAGCATGCGTGTAATCAGCAAAAATATGAATATGACAAATAAAGAAGAAATTGTTTGCATACTACTTTGGCTAATATAATTAATACTGGATTTATTAAACGATGATGAACATGAAAATATCTACGACGAAGAAGCATATAACTGTGCTATTTCTTATATAGAAAATTCTGTTAAACATTCAGTACAAAGATTGAAAGATTATGTTGAATGCTGACGACACTGTTCACTTTAGTATAAAAGCGCTTGCAGCACTCATGCTTTTGCTGCCTTACCTCGATGAAATAAGCGTCTGCGAGAGAAAGTTATGACGTAATATAGCCGTCATAACTATATTAGCGCTTGCATTCTCAAAAGAAACGGCCAGCCACGCTTACAAGCGTGTAAACGGACAAACTGAACGCACCCTTAGTATCCATAATTTAATATTTTTAATAGTTCGTGATATACCAATACTACGAGGACGAAATAGAGTGCAAATGAAATGTTTATAAGCAGCCATAGAACAAAGACGAAAAATAGGGACAAAAAACATATACACAAAAATATTTAAATTCATTGCTTCAATTTTAAAGAGACTGATTAATTGTAAATTGATAAAGCGATGGAATTCGTACAACAGCTTTACAATTATATGTGAAATATAAACATACAAGATTTCGTGTAATTTCAGCACAACTTTGAATTTTACAATTTTAAATACAGAAAAGCTCGACTTGAAGTAACAGAAGCTATTTATAAATTAAGGGTGCAAGGAAATAAACATAAATATAATTGAATATATCAAAGTATAAAATATTACAAGTATTTTTTACGATATCAAACAATTCATAGATATTAAATGAAAGGGACATGGAAAGAACATCCAAAGCCGGGTTTCACAATGACGGTAAACGGAAAAAATACAGCAAGTTTTAACCCTCATATTTACGATGAACGGAACGGGAGAGACCGTATTACAGATAAAATTTAGTAGTAATTGGAATGTTTTAAATGCTGATGGGCAGATCTGGTAGTAGGAAAACCTTAGAACATATATATATGAAAGCGGCATGTAGAGTGACCTTTGAAGCCACTAGACTTGAAGAAAAAGATATTGTCTACGGCATATTAGCTTTACCATGCAACTAATCTTGACTCAAAAACGTATCGGACGACACAAAGTGGACCACCACGTTCCAGCCGGAACTCCTTGGTTGTTATACTATTATGGTTTATGTAAACATGTATTACACTTATATTGCGCAGCCGTTAAAGTCACATAAAGTTTAAAAATGTCAACCTTACATTGACTCCTAAGATTTTACATAACATTTGAAACATAACAATGTTGTAAATGTAGTGCTCAATTCAGATAACCTGGCTAACTCACAACTGTGGGGATTTTTTTGGTTGTTTCTTTTGTTTAATTTATGCAATGCGTACCTGTATGTAACTTAGTTAAAGTTTGAAATATTACCCTATGTCAATAAAATCTATCGTTGTGTTTTAGATGTACAGGGAAAAAACAGTAAGTTTACTTTGATCATTTATTAAAAGAAAAAACTCCATTTTGGGACTTATTCTTTCCTTGTACCCTTCAAATGTTATTGAGTATTTACTAAATATCATCGTCATCAATTATGCGAACAGTTATTAATTGTGCGAAATTTAGCACGCCATTGTTATTTTTCTTTTCATTTGTACTAAATATCCGATTTATCAATTGTTTGATTTTCATAAAAACAATAATGCACGTAAAGCGAGTGTCGGCTATCTTAATTTATTTACTTATTTTGAACTCGTCCTTTATTATATATTTTTTTTCTTATACAAATATAAATATGCGTTTGAATCTTTACATTGTGATAATTACAAAACCCCTTTTTTGACAGTAGCGTTATACAATAAGAACAATTACAAATGTACATTTCCTTTTTTATTTTTTCTTTGTACTTTATAAAATCTTGTATTGTACAATAACTTGAATAAAATTTTAAATTCAATAGAAATATATATTTTCCATAAATACAAGTCTATCATTTCTGAAATCTGAAATATTTTTATACGGGATGAATTTACGACGAAAGAAAAAAACCAACTGTTGTATTACTTTATCCAATGTAGACTGCAGTACAGAGAAAGCATTCAACACTGGTTTTGCAGTAAATTTCGTAATACTAATTTATCAAAAGCATCCTCTGTATTTGTATAATTACTAGATGTGATGTTAACAATAACATCATCCAGCACTTTGTTTTGGCACTTTCCCATGTCCCAATGTTGTTTCCATGTATTCTCAATACCAAAGTGATCTACGGGTTTTGGACAATCGTATACGTTCATGATAGATTTTTTAAATCGTTGTTTTCTATGGATAGCATTACAAACAAAGCATTCAAAGTCTGAAATTGAACTTTCTTGCTGACTCATATCTATTAGCAGTTTATTGGTAATCTTTTCTTCATTTGAACCTAATTTGTGTTGTAAATATTCACTGTATAATTTGTCATCGCCATCTAGAGTGCGCAGATACTTGGCTAGAGCTTTCATGTTAGGAAATTCTTCTATCAAAATTGCAGACTTTTTGTTTGGTAACCAGTCCTTAAACAAAAATTAACGTTGAAACAAAAGACCTCTGGAGTGTTTTTATTGCAGTATTCTACTGCTACATACTTTAATTGTAGGAGAACCTAGATATATAGGTACAGAACCTGTAATCAGTGGCCGCCATAATTTTTCTGTTATATAATCAATGCAGACAGAATTTTCAATTGCAATAGTAAATTTGTATTGGGCTACAAATTTCATTAACTCTTCATCGTACAAATCATATGTATCATTAATAGCTAATCTGTAATACGTGAAAAATACAAGATTACTTATCCAGTTTACAGTTCAGTCGGCGTAAGTTTGCAGAAACGTAGTATGCGCACGGGTTCTATAAAGAAAGACGGAAGATAAGCATTATGTTCCCATTAGAGGATTCATAGAGAACAAACCCGATTCATCGTTCGGGATGCGCCGCTTTCTGCAAACACGCCGACGCAACTATAACTATGCTAGCAAATATGGTGTTCTCTGACGATTTTTTCAAATAACGTAAAGTTTCGTAGTAAATAGTGAAAATCTGCAATAGGTCGAGTAATTATCCAACAATATAACTGCAATAATCATTAGATTTATTGAACACCAATGTAATGCAAAGTAACTGAATTGTGCGCATGGAGATCTACTATTACTCTAAGATCACGGATTTTAAAAACTATTGCACTTTTTCCATACAACATAAATTCAATGTTTTCTGTATTAAACACTTTCTATATTACAAAAATCTTGAATCATACATATTGCATTTCAGAATTTGCCTGAAGAAAACATTGGGAGCTATTATGATATTCCATCTAACATCTTTATAGCAATATATACCTACCTACACTTGAAGGAACACGAATAGATCTTGCTAATCATTATTAAGAATAAAAGTATAGAATATGATACTTCTATTTTATTTTAAAGTAGGACGCTATTAAATTTACATTAGATTTCATTAATCCATAGGTATATAAACTAAATCTATGAATATATACTTTTATTCAGTTGCCCAATAATGTATATCTTTTATGTAAGGTTATTCAAAGTAACAAGATCTATTCAAAAGTAGGAGATATGGATCCAAAATACCAAATTGCAAATCTGGAAGCAGTGTTTGACAATGAATTTGGATCCACATATCCAAATCGCAATGTTATCGGATACCAACAGCACTACTTACTACTATATTACTAGGAACTTACTTTTCTGGCAGCTTTTTATTATTTAAACAAGTACCATAAGAATCTACTGGTATGTAATTCATAAGTTCTTGAACATATAAATCTCTTTGAATTGGTGTTTCACAGCCAGATTGTAAATACAAAACAGGAGCTATATTTTGTTCGTTCTTATCTTGCAATGGGACAAAATACCTCAAATCTAAAAGATCAGGCTTCTAGTTAACCAACCTTCTTAAAACAAATGATTTTCTATGAATATAAACATACTTACCAGTCAATAATGCAACATCGGGAAGATGTTGTAATGTGATGGGAAAATCACTGAAACGATCAAATGTGGAAATTATATCAAAAAGGTCTTGTCCTTTCTTATATACAAAGAATGGCAAATTTTTAGGGGACTCTTCATGGTATATTGCCCATTTTAGTTTCCATTTTGGTAATGGTAAATCAGACAGTTTTAAATGACTGCCATAAAACAATAAAGCCTATAAAATAAATGATGTTATAATTTTTGTTTAAAACTATTTAATCTCACACCTAAATTTGAGTTATTGTAGTATTTTCTATTATCCGTAAAGTGACATTTGTATGCACCACACAAGCGGGTTTCTTCTTGATTTGACATGAATGAGGTCCACCACAGTATAATACAATCTTTATTGCTTGTTTCAGGAGCTATTAACATATACAATAGCACTTGAAGTAAGCACAACAAAATTAAAGTTACAGTTATTATTATAAATAACAACCTAAGCTGCATATTTAACCCTATGTTGTCCATATAACAGGTAAACATACTATAGTAGTAAAATTGGAGTATTGTAACAATAAGAACATTTTATGGGCAATCCATTAAAAAGCACACAAATGCTAATTTTACTGCAATTATTAACCATAAATTACCAACAATTCAACAATTGCGTGTTATGTAGTAAATAACCTGCTATATCCGCCCTCGATCTATCACATCATTAACCATAACAAATTTGCAATAGCAAATGAATGAGTAGTGATGAGTAGGTGAAGTACAAAAAAACTCAAAGGCTATTGTCACCAACGTTACCAACAAAAACAAACTGGATATTAGCCTACGAACATTTTAACTTTATAACTAGAATTGCTGAATTTGTGCCAACAGCCAGTGGCGGACGCATAAAAGTTTACACAAAATAAATACTCAGAAATAAAATATAATGCGTGCTCAAAAAGTGAATAATGTCTATTAGATATCTGCAACATTAGATATGTTTCCACAGTTGTTTTGGCAAACCGAGTGCGGCGTGAGGAAAAAGTGTGTTTATATACAGAAAACGAACGTTCTACATCTAGTGATGTTATATTTGCGTAATTGAACTAATCTTTGGAACAACTTAACGGTTCTGTTGACGCACTTTCACAAGTTTGTCTTAATGTGCCAAAATCAGAATCTTTCTCTAAAACACTTTCAAATCTTTCTAGAACACAAACATTTTTTGCATCTTCTACCGCGCATAGCTGTGCGTGAACATGTTGCACTATTTGCAGAGATTCCACTAACGACACCGAAGGATTTTGTAATTTTTCTTTTGCCTCCACTAGTCCAAAGTAATTGTTCCGAATAGTTTTTTAATCCGTTTTAACCTGACTATCTTGAAATTTCGACTGGCTTTCCTTGATAGCCGCAGCTTCCTTTGGATCGAATTGTAAATCCACGTTCTTAATATTCTCAAAATATTAATGATAATAAAACGCGGCCTGTAACCATGTTCCCCAACGTGTAAGAATAGGTTCTGGTGGCTCAGGCATACGGGGGCACAATCTGTGAAATTTGCGAATACGTTTTGGGAATTTAACAAACACTGCTTTTCTATGCGCTATTAAAGCGTCTACCTCAGGATAACATTTTCTAATACTATCTGCCACATGACTGAAAGGATGAATTTTACACGTAATATCTAACAAGTTAGCACAATGTTTTTTAAGAGACCGGCCTACAGAAAGCATGTTTGCGGCACCATCACTCATAAACATCAATTGTTGAAAGTTCAAACTGTTCCAATGTATTTAACACTAACTTTGAAATTACTTCGGCAGTACATTGTTGTACTCATCTGGAAGCTAATAGAATTGAAGGTGACGATTAATGTGGTTCCATTGTACGTACCATTACATTAACCACAAAATGTTTTTTACGATCTGTTTCGTCCACACATAACCACAGTTTTTTATCTTTCAACTCCGATTTAATTCAATTTTCAACAGAGATGGCACAATTCTTTGTAACGATGCCCGACTTTGTAATTTGCAGTCCGAATATTTATTCCAAAAGAAGACATATGCTTCCTTGTCTAGTAAATTAAACGGTAGATTACATGCAATAAAGGTAACACATAAATTTTAATTTGTCATAGTGTCGTGTGCAATTTTTTTTTGAAGAATGCTGTTTACTATTTACGTGACGTAGACAATCCCTTTTGGACCAACACGTTAAGGGGATATTACAAACTACACATTGAATTTTAATGCCATCATAATTTAGGTCAGGCATTTCTGCTATAAATTCTGTAACTTTGTCCAACATTGGTCGTTTTCGCGACGTAAGCAACATTTTTAAAGCAAACGAACTACGAAATAGTATTTACTGCACCGTACATGTATACACAACAGATCTGGTGGATATATATATATATATATATCACGAACTAGTCAGTGGCGTCAGTGCCAGAGTCAGTGCGATCATGCAAACTAAAAGAAGGCGTGAATGCCCTATCTACAGTGCGAGTATAAATGATTGATTGAGTTGGCAATTACTGGTTAGTTGGTAGGTCACTAAATGTGCTAAATTCAGTACAGTTCATATTCAGTGGCGTGCAAATAATTTTTTAAGCATAAATAGTGAAATGTAATGTACAAATAAACATAACCTGGACATATCAAAATATGTACGAAATTTAAATTAACCATTGGAAATAATTAACTGGAAGGTTCTAACATCGTACAGGGGGGATGTCCAAGAGTATTTTTTTGGTCATTTAACAAATAACCAGACGTGATAAAACATTTTTGTTGATATATCTGTTACCGGTAGACATACAAGATCCAAAAAATATAAAAAGTGTTTCTGGAGGAAGTTCAATTAAACAAGTAACAATTCCAGACGTGGACTATACACCTAAAAAGTGAGCTTACATCCGTTCGCCACTCTCTAATGAACAATTTCGCAACGTTGGAGCACAATCCTCCTTTTAGCCTATATGTTGATACGATGGAATGACACTTAGATTATCTGTGTTAAACGTCATTTGGTTGTCAAAGTCACAAAGTCGGTTGCGCATCTTGTTCACGTTGGTAAACGGCGTGTTCACGTTTACGTGAAATGTGAGACGGCCATACTTGGTACATGGTACTATCACGTGCATAAAAATCTGGGACAAGCGACATTACCAATTTTAAACCTGTATTTTGTTAACTATGAAAAAATATGTCAAATTGTCTGTAAATGTCAATCGAAAATGGACAAGTCATTGTCACAAAATTGAAAAAACGTCAAAATGAGCTCGTAAGAGTTGTCCCAGATATGTATGCAAGTGATGGTACATACCGTAAGAGCGAGCGTACTATGATCAGCCAGCATAATCGGCATTTTTCGGAAATGCGAAAGCGAAGTCATGTCTTACACGTGTACATGAACGAATACGCCGTTTAGAACGTGGGTAAGGTGTTTTCGAAAATGCGAGAGCCAAGTCGTGGCTTACACGTGTACGTGAATGAATACGCCGTTTATAACGTGAGCAAGATGTTCAAATGAATTTGCGTTTAGGCAATTTTAACAAGCAAATGACATTCCACAGCGACATTCATCACAGCACACGCTTAAATGCGCTGAGTTTGTGTAAAATCGGGTAATCATAGTACGCTAGCTCTTACGGTATATACATCCCCAGCAAATATTTTTAAATTTCGGGCACAATTTAAGTTAGTAGTTCCGGCAATAAAGAACATATTCGCCGATCTCTTAGCGTATTACATGTGAATTTGGTCTTTATTGGTGGAACTGCCAACTTAAATTGCCTGCAAATTGGAAAAAAATCCCTTTGAGTAGTTGATAACTTGCACGCATGAGGAATATTTAATTAAGATATTTTCCTTTGTACATTTCATCGAATTAATTGCTACTAACGCCCTTTGGGTAGCGTATGCTCCACTAAGTAACAATAATATTTAAAATAATTGGAGAAAGTATTTTTGTGTGTCTTTGGCATAATAATCTAGCGAGCAATAAATTAATTTAAATGAGTATGGACTATAAACAATACAGAACAATACCAATTTTAATATAATCAGTATAATCACAATATAACCCTATATTGCGATTCTGTATAAATTAATTCGTTTTTAAAAATAAAGCATGATCAGAGCAAAATAACGAATATAATCGAAAATCATGCAAACGGTACAGACAATGTAACATTTATAAAATATTATACTGTGTCACAGATGTTAATAACTACACATGTAGGTTAATGCTGAAGACATCTGTATACAACCATATACGACTGCTACTAATATAAAGACAACTGTGTACAATTATGCCAGAAAATGTATGCACAAAAAAATAATTTCTTGAAATACAAGCAATGATTCATAGTATCCTCTGTTAACATTTAAATTATAAGCTTTCAAGTAATTATAATTTGATATATAAAAGAAACGAAAGTTAAAACTAACGGTCAAATCAGTGAATCAGGACTACCAATTATCGCACGTTGCAATACCAGTAGTTCATACCATGCCACATCTTACAAGAAATAAATACATATGTATACATATACGTTATTTATTTATAATTTAATGCTTGAAATAGATATCAAGTAAAATTAAAATTTAAAAAATATTTACACGCAAATTTTTTTTAATAATTATTAGTCGGTAATTATTATATGTTTAATTTAAATATAAAACAATAAGTAGCATAATTCAAGGCTTAAAAAATGAAAATGATTATTGAAGATTATCGAGTAACAGTAACATGATAAATAAACAAATATTGTGCTTCATGCTATACAGAAAGGAATTAAGAGGAACCGTGTTATGCGCAACCGCACCACACAAAAAATTGGTAACGGTATCTTCGAGGTTCAAAAATCCCTTCTTTCTTTTCTCTCTTCGGCGCCGAACCAATCGGCAGTGAAGCAGCATAGCAACCATCTTCTCGTATCATTTTAGCAGCAAATTGGTAAGTATAAAAATGTGTTATTAAAGCCTAAGTTAAACTAAAACCAATGAATAATTATTCTTGATTTGTACTTTCAACATCAAACGTTGCCATGTACAATTTGTTTTTGATGTTTATTTGTGAAATACGCAGTAAATTATTTAACATTTTTGTCAATTCTATTTCTTTTGTTAGAGCACATTGTACTCGATTGCACGTGCACATGGCGCTCCAAATTTGACGATACCTTCTTATTAATTCAGCCACGTTTTTCCGCGATTAATTGCTAGTGACTGTATCCTGTGATTTTATTTTAGCGGAAATGGCAGCTGAAAATGAACGTGTTGGTGACTGCTCAGATGAGATGGAAACCGTCGAGGAAGAAGAGGCTAGGCATATAGAGTCGAAAAAAATTTTGAATTTTTCTAATTTATTTGCGGCCGCTGAGTTAATGGACAAATTACAAACTCTTCCTGCACCTGTCAAACGTCGTATTAAGGCCTTAAAGAAGTTACAACTAGAAGCAACTAATGTTGAAGCGAAATTTTTTGAAGAAGTTCATGATTTAGAGTGCAAATACCATAAATTGTACTCGCCACTATACGAGAAGAGATTTAAAATATTAACTGGTGCTTATGAGCCAAACGATGAAGAATGTCAGTGGCCTTCTGACGATGAAGAAGAACTAAGCAAGGATCTTGATAACAAAGCTAAAATAGAAGAAAAAAAGGAAGAACCTCCGATACCAGATATCCCTGCAAATGGAATACCAGAATTTTGGTTAACTGTTTTTAAAAATGTTGGTCCATTGTCGGATATGGTTCAAGAACATGACGAGCCGATATTAAAACATCTTGTTGATATTAAAACTATATTCATGGAGAAACCTATGGGGTTTGTGTTAGAGTTTCATTTTGAATCCAATGAATATTTTACCAATACTATTCTAACTAAAGAATATGATATGAAATGTGTGCCAGATGAAGATGATCCTTTTAGTTTTGAAGGTCCAGAGATATACAGATGCCGTGGCTGCACTATAAATTGGAACAAAGGGAAAAATGTGACGTTGAAAACTGTTAAAAAGAAACAGAAACATAAAAGCCGCGGCTTAGTCAGACTTGTTACAAAAACCGTACAAGCTGAATCATTCTTCAACTTTTTCTCACCTCCAGCAGTTCCTGATGATGTTAACGAAGATGATGTCGATGAAGATCTACGTAACATATTGACAAGTGATTTTGAAGTTGGTCACTATCTACGTGAACGCATTGTTCCTCGTGCTGTACTTTACTTTACAGGAGAAGGCTTACAGGATGAGGACTTTGATGATGAAGAGGAGGAAGAAGATGATGACGAGGATGACGAAGAGGATGAAGATTCAGATAACAAGGAGAATACGAAAATCGCAAATGATAAAAACTGTAAACAACAATAAAGCAAAACTAAACTATTCATCACTGATGTATAACATTGCCCCAAAAAAATTCAAACAGTGAGTCTGTTTTTAAAGTGAGCGTTTGTTTGGATAAATTATTCCATGTCTGTTCTCATTAAAGAAAATAATATGTTAGTAAATTATTTATTTTATTAATATCTGATTTTTACACATGTTAATGATAAAAGGATGCTTTTAACTGTTTCAAATATTTTGTTATCTAAAACAAGTAAAGATTACATATTTGATATATATTGTTTTTGTTTATTTTTAGTTGACAATTTACCCGATCTACGTTTTTTTTATAGTTCTGCGCGAATATGCTAATAAATATAATACAATGCAGATGCCACAATCTAGAGTAATTGTTAAATAACCATGTATCGATAGAGAACATACTTATTTTAAGTACGCATACATACACGAAAATAGTCATGTTTAAAATTTTATGTGCTATATTACAGTCAGGAAATTCAGATTAGTAAAGATAAGTTTATTTACTATTTTCTCTTACAAGTATAATGTAAACATTTATAATAAATAAAAACACATGGTTAAGCCATACAATCTTGTACTTTTATATAAGCGAAGTTATAGGCTTACAATACCCCAGTAATTAAATATTTAGAAATTTGATGAAAAAGTTTTCAAACAAAAATTGTTCTTCAAGTCCTGCCCAACATAAAATTATATTTAAGTATACAGAATGTTCAGTTTCTGCCGCAAATGATACCAGTCTGCATTTTTTAATTGGAATAGCTTGTATGATACTGTGTTTTTGAATACCTTTCTTCAATTTATATCAATTTTCTTCAATAGTTCCTATACCTATCTTTCTTAATTTTTTAGATAATTTGATATTTTTGCGAAATGCCGATCTTTCTTTAACATCCAATCTTACATTCTAGAGTAGTGATTCGAGTTTTCGATTAACGAAAAACTTGTACGCATATTTTCATATTTAATGTACTAAAAGATGCACTTTAGATATAGAGAATAGTTTTAAAAAAATCTTTCATAGAAGACCACCATAAAATCTGGCGACGATTTCGATAGCCATCTTGTAGATATAAAAAATGTTAAAAACTTGAGTGACCACTCTAGACTCTGGTATGCAGGCGTTAAAGAAACAAACGCCATTTCGCCAAAACTTCAAATTATCTCAAAAACTAAGCCAGGTAGGTACAGGAAATGTTGAAAAAAGTTGAAATGAATTGAAGAGGGGCATCTAAAAACGCCGTAATGTACAGACTGTTCCATTTAAAAAATCAAACCTGTATCGTACCCACGGAAACTAAATATCTGTACACTTGAATTGTAGATTTTTAAGATATTAAACAAAATTGCAAACAAACAGAGGAAAGAAAACACAAAGGTGTTACTTAATTATATCTCCATGCAACTAATTTAACAGGAGTACCTACATACTTATAAGAGCGATCTATTGAAGAATAATTTTTTGCATCTTTATTTTATTTTTTAAATTGCTTTTTTCAACTAATAACTCTGTTATTGATTGTTACAATTTATAAATATTTATAATACTGGTGCTTTAAAACAGTTTGTAAACATATACAAAGTGATTAAGAAAAAAACAAAAATATCTATTAAAAATAATTTTTTCGATAGCGTTAAAACTATTAGTAAGTAGATTGTATTTCGTAAAATTCATGTTTCCCCGGAATTTGTTATAATAATTTAGTTATTACTGATTTTACGGTACTGTACACATTTTTTAAGCATAAGTTGCACAGTTATTTTTAGAAAGATATTATATAATTTTTTATGTTGGCAGCACTTTTTGATAATTATGGATTATGCACAATATCCATATTCCTACATTTGCTAGTGATTTTTAAAAGTCAGGCAGTCAAGTGACAGATACGAAATTGCAAACTTGCGCCTCACGAATTTTTCGCAGTTTGCTACTATATAAATATCTAATACAAATGTTAAAATGCCTGAGTGTTCGTTATCGTGGATTATTCTTATATTTACGTTGTTAGAATCAGTCGTCAAAACACACTTAACCATATATGATAGCAGTCATGGTAAGCATTTTCAGATGTATCGTATTTTTTTGATCCATGTGCCCTATATGACATTTACCATTTAATTTTTATGTTAAACTAAATGAATGTTATATCATTTTAGGGTTCATACCAAATAGTCATGATAGATATATTATGCAAGACATTTCTTCTATGCATGAGGTAAGCATTGCACTTTATAATAGTAAATAGTATTTACACTTTTTGTTTGCATTTTATTTCAGGAACTGTCAGCAGATATTAGGTATTGTACTGCATATCTTGTTAATTCTTAAGATCCACATATATATTTTTCAGAAGTTCATCTTTCAACAACATGAAGTTACATTTACGGTTTGAACCAGAATTTTTGGATTTTAAGCAAAGGTTTGTCGTACATCAGCATTCATTATCAAACCTTATATCGTTACATTTTAGACCCTTGGGAGTCCCCCATGTTGAAAAAGTGAGACTTATAAATACTGACAGAAATAAAAGTATAGATATGACTTCAATTTCTGGAAGTACGGTGCATTTTCATAGTTCATTTTTTGAAGATAAGGTGGGTAAGATTATTTTTGTTTTGTACGATATTTTATTCGTAGAATATTTTTAGAAAATCCCACCTTTAGGTAATACTACCTTTAATGTTGTTTTTCTTGGTCGTGAAGAAGGTTCTATTGAAAGTAGTCTATATATACATACAACTGAAGGACATTTAAAGTATCAGGTATGTATGGGCTTATATTACATGATATCTTATTTAATAACGTACATTACAGGTTAAAGGTGCAAGTGTCTTTAGCCCTTACAGGTTAAGGCCAATTGTTGGTGTTAAATTACCTATAAATACTTCTTTTTCCCCTTTAATATACATGCACAATCCTCATATGGAAGCCATACAGGTAGGACTTACTTTTTGTTCCTACAGTGCTAATATGTGTGCTTTTAGATTGTTGAAGTCTACAGCAGTGGTGGGGATTTTCACTTAGAATTGCCAAGTGGTGAATTAGAAGGTCCCAAAGATTTGTGGGAAATTCCACCACTTGATACAAAAGCTGTAATTAGAGTCAGATTTTATGCAAGATCGGAACAAAATCATACAGCTTATGTTAGGTGAGTGTATAGTTTTTATTCTATTTTGTTGAAAGTTATAATATTATTGGTGTCATACTGTCACCTTCCACTACATAGCCCACATAACAAGAGTTTCACAAATACAACTGTATTGTTACTAGTATTGTATCAGTTATTTTCTAATGCGAATGTTGTAGGTATTTTTAGGCATTAACTATATAATAGTCTATTATAGATACAAATATAATCATAACCTCAACGAACATGACATTTAGTATATTAAAAAAACTATTTAATATAACAGTCCTGCAAGAGTCAATTACAGAAACGACAGGATGTGAAGATTTTTTGACGCTGAAAATAAATTTGGCCTCAGAAATTGTATAAGGCGTCAGATTTTTGGCCAAATTTATGGATTTATCGCGAGGAAATGGATCTTTGTTTTATATTTCCGAAAACGGCATCGTATAGTCTTCAGCTTTAAAATCCATTTTGGATTGCCGCTGTACGATTCAATTCGTTCAATCACAGTTTAGACTATGACATCTATGTATTTTTGAACAACCCTTGTCACTTATTTCTGTATAACATAGTTACGTTTGCATCCGCTAGGAGTCGAGAACCGCAGATTTGTGATCAGCGAATCCGAACATCTTTTTCAAGCGATTTTGCGAGATTTTGAGTTACTCAGCTATGGATGGTGGTAGCTGCAGGCGGCATATTGGATCCGCCATCTTGAATTTGGAAATTCTGACTGCAAATTTGTGATCAGCGACCCAAGTCGTTTTGCGAGATTATCAAGAAACGTTAGAAGTTTGTCTAAAAAAGTATAAAATAGAGCATTAGGCTATGAGGCCTAATGCTCGAAGTACTGTAGATTGAATTTAGCTCTGGAAATAAAAGTCAGATCATTGGCGCTTTGAGGTTGGGATATCTCGAAATCCTGACGTTGTAGGTCAAAAATTCCAACGGGTTTGAGTTGAGCGCATAAAAATCCTTCGGGATAATATGGTCTGATTACTGGGTCTGACAAAAACTCATTTTTTACAGGCCTGTGAATTAACACGATTGGTGGCAATTGTTCATTAGATCCCTACTAAGCATGACCAGCATTATAAATTCAAACTTGCATATCTCAGCTAAAAAAATCGTACAGCGGCAATCGAAAATTGATTTTAAAGCTGAAGACTAGTACAATACAATAGTAAAATATTATGCCGTTTTTGGAAGTATTAGAAAAAGATCCGTTCCTCCACAATAAATTGCATGTTAGCAAAATGACATGCTAGACAATTTATGCGGCCGGATTCGTTTTCAGCATAAAAAAAAAATCTACAAAATTAACTGATAAAATCTCAACTTTTGTAGGTCTGTGAATTAATCAATATGTAGGCAATGTATGTGTATATATAAGCTGTATATAAATTGGTGAAGATCCATGCTTCCTGAGAACATGTGAGATCTCAGGAACGAGGTTTCAATATCCAGTTGTTTAAAGAGCACTGTTATTTGGTATGTGTTGATAGAGAAAGTTATATTCTAGAAAAAATAGTAGTCGTCATTTTTCCGTAGATATTGCCCTTACGTCCTAAAACTTAATTTTAAGATTTTTTTGTTAATTTATTTTCATAAAAATATGGTTGACTTTACAGCTCACAGAAAATATAGTAGCCCTAGATAGTTCGAGAGAGGAAACCCGAAATGTACGAAAGGTTACAAAAAAGCGGATGAATTGTAGTAATTTATTTCATATATGTAGTAAAAAAAATACAGTAGTTTACTTGCATATTCTAGTAATATAACTTAATCTTTTTTGATTTGAAAATACGTTAAGAGTTGTTTGTTTTTAATTCCATGTTTTGTTGAATTTAATATTCTATGCGAATGTAATGGGTAAATACATTAAAACACTGCGATTATGTTTATTATGGATTGTGATTGAAGAAGATTGTAGAATAAATGTTGGATTGCAGTACTTTGCATTTCGACATTTGAATATTAGGATTTCCCTGCAAGAATTTTATTTTGTCGTCTAAATTTTTTCAGCAATTTATACATATCCAACATAAGAAAAATGTTTTCAACTAACGAGTTACCTGTGTATTTATTTACAACTTGGATTATTACAAAATCGCTAATTATTTTTTTTAGTATTGAATAATTTGGAAACAATTTGAATATTTGAGGTTTTAGAAAATATGTTGGTTGTGGTTGGTTGTTTGCATTTGGTATAACATTATTTTCTTATCAAACTTTGTACGTAATTACACATAAAATTTAAACATCCTGTTGTTAGCGTTTACAATCTTAACGTTGCCACTGTAATTGTTGTAGTAATTTTGCTAATTAGATATGAAATTAATATTTTCAAAACATAAGTTTATTGCTATATTAATTATTTTACAATTATATTTCATGTACATAACATAGTTTCAGTTGTTTAGAACATTATCAACTATTGAAGTAGATATTTTCGGCCAAATTCGGCGTTTGTTCATTAAATAAGTTATTGAAAGAAATGAAAACCACAATAAACAAGCATAATGTAACACCATAGCAGTGGTGGCACAGTATTGTTTCCATTTTTTTTTACAAAATTATGAATTACTATGTATATATATGTACCAAATATACCGCGCGTCCAAAAAGCTTAGGAATATTCGAATATCCTCACAAAGTAAGCGTTTAAATGAAAATTTGATAACATTTTAATATTTTTGAGGGAGGTGTCCGGTTATTTGAAAAGTAAACCGTCTCCGTTGCCCTTCTGTGCGGGTTTTCGTAGATGACAATACAATAATTGAAAGTAGGATTTGGTGCGAGCTTTCTTGCCACCAGTGATTATCTCGTAAAGGTTACATAAAAACGCAAAATTGTTAAGGATGAGAGTTTAACATTCCTGAGACTAATACGCTAACGTTTTAAAGATTTTTAGCGTAAAATTCGCATTTTAAATAAATATGGGGGATCCCAGTTAAAATTAAGTTTTAATTATTTTTGATGTTCATAGGCCTAATCGACGTACAGCCGTACTCCACTAACATTTGCATATAACTTAAGAATTCTTTTCATGTTGTTTTCTCGACTTTTCTTGTTATACATTTTTACGTATTTTAAAAATATTATTTGCCATAAGAAGAGTTCGATTTATGTCTTAGTTTTGTTTCCATTTAAAATAAACATTTATTAACCCGTATTCTTATTTATTCGTTTATTTGTATTACGTTACTAAATCAAACCACCTAAACTATTACAGTTAACAGAATTATCAAACAAAGGAATAAAATGAGATATGTCTGTTCCTCAGTCACTAGTATACGTAATTTTGATAGCTTAGTTGCCTTAGTCCTATGAAGGATAATAAGAATTCATGCGTTGCCACCTCTAAACAGCTTTCACCAACTACAGTAATTGACTAGCCATGAGTTATGCCTGCGCCCGTGTAGCGTCTTAAGCGTGAAAACTACGTAAGTCTCACTTTGAGGGTTGGTCCCGAAGTTCGAACTCGGGACCTCTAACCGGACAGCCAAGCGGGCTAGTCCATTACCACCGAAATAAGAAGGCAAACAGCTCTGACGTCAGCAGGCTGTGACGTATATTGTATTAGGCCATATTTGTAGTTTTTACATTTACATGTTCAGATTACACGTTCAGACTGTTTTTTGCGTTTTGAATTGGTTTATCCAAATTATATTGGTTTTATTTAAAACAAATACTGTGTAGTGATATTTCCGTACTTTGTTGGTGATAGTTGTAATGTTTTTCTAGTGTTGTATAACCGATAAAACCTTTTCTAACCTATAGTACTGTAGCGTCCTGTACTAGGGTTTGTGAGTTATGTTGTAAAAGAAGATATTATTTATTTTCCAACAGCTACAGATTCAAGGACCGGTGAAACTATAATTGTAAGTTTAGAAAATCCTAGGCTTAAAAAGATGCTATTCCAACTCAATTCCCTAACTGTCCATTGTAGTTGACAAAAAACGTGAAGAATTTAATGGTTAAAATAGTTTTATATTCTTACGTTATATTTAACAAAATTAGTTTTGAACACAAAGAGATATTTTTAAATGTGTATAATAAACGTTCTGTTTTAATACAACATATTTTAAATTATAGCACCAAACATAACCATTTGGATACGGATACATGTAAATGTCATATTCACAGCAGTGAACGTATTGCAACAATTATAATAACTTGTTCTATAAATACCCTACTTAAAAATGATTGTGGGAAAAGTAATGATAGATTAGGTAAAATACCACTTAATAGGAAACTTCGTATTTCCAAAATAAAATCGAATGGGATGCGAAGAAGGGCTCGGTTGACGTCTGGCATCCTCTTTAAACCGGAAGCCCTTCGAAACTTAAAAAAGAAATGCAAAAAAAAGATTCCTTTACCGCTTAGGCTAATATCGTGCATGGCGATACATCACCTAACGAGCGTGACGTCATCGAAGAGCATTTAGGCCTTGTTGTTTAGGAGGTAACGGCTAGTCGCTGCGCTACCAGTCTCTGTTATTGATTACTGCCCAATCTATCACGAGCAAAAGAATCAAACGAAAGTTACACATTTTTTTACCCAATTAGGTTCTCAGTGAAAATTTCAATGTCAGCCATAAAGGTCATAGAAGGCAGACTAGTTGGTTATTTTATAAAATATTTGCATACTGCGACTGAAATGTCGTATGATTATTTATCCGCAATTCATTTTGATGTAATATTTATAGAATTGTTTCAAAGTTTATAGTGAACCCCATATGGCTCACTGTTTAATTTCATTTGGATGTATATGTTTAATCAAAAGAATGACTTATATTTCTTTTCTTTGACTGTGATGTTGTCGTGTGATTATAGAACTAATTACACATTTCAATTATCATCATAGAATTAAGCTAAACAATACTGAAGAAATCCTGGTTGTACCATTAGAAGTGGAAGTAACTGCAAGTGCGGGGCTTTATAGTCCCCAAGGCTCGATTGACTTCGGAGTTGGGGGATCTCTAGATCCGCCGAAACAGGTTAAACTTTTTCTGCAAAATCCACTGAAGAAAGTTGTTAAAATACATAGTGTAACTACGACATCAAAAGCTATTAAAGTGAGCTACGAAAGCGTGAAAGTACCTTCGGACTCGAAAAGTTCGAAAACTGACGTATCCTCATACGAGGTTGCTACATTGACTCTTGACTGTGAGTAATAATGATATCAATACTAATTACAAAAAAAATATTATTGATAAGCATATTAATTTTAGGGAAAGCAGCATTTGAAGCAAAAGAATTTTCAGGAAAGATAATCGTTAGGTATAAAAATGGAAAGAGCAGAACTGAAATTCCATATTATATTACCATCGTAGAAGGTGGTTTATCTTACAATTCTTCCGTTACAAAATATTTCGTTAGAGAAAAGACGGAAAACTTATCATTTCGGAGCGTCGTAGTTAGAAACGATTTTCCTACATCTGTGATGTTAATAAACGTAACGTTACCCGAGGAAGCTCAAAGTTATTTTTATGTAAGTAATTTTTTTTATATAATTAGT
The DNA here is from genome assembly GCA_029619315.2 of Dynastes maya. Lineage (NCBI taxonomy): Eukaryota > Metazoa > Arthropoda > Insecta > Coleoptera > Scarabaeidae > Dynastes > Dynastes maya. The sequence goes on from JAROYE020000002.1 coordinate 59,051,485, forward strand.
TTTTAACAATTAATCATATAATTAGTTTTTAATACTGAATCTCTAGTTAAGACCGTTTTGAAGAAATAAATATGACAGAAAAAGGTAATGCATAACGAATAATTAAACTTGAATTCTTGAGTCAGAGAGTATGAGTTCTTGGATATAAAGATGTCCGACTTAAGAATTACATTGGGCTTCCAATTTTTTTTAATAAACTTTATAATCTCTACATACACCACCTTCTTCAAGAAACAGAGAAAAAAAATTCCGCGGGTCCCCCGGGTTCCTCACTTGGAGAGTACGCCACTAGACTGCCCATCTCACAGGCAATTCGACCGGTGCTAAACGTGCCCCCCAATAGCATCAAAAGCAGAGAAAAACATTAGAATGCGTTTATAGAAAAGAAACGAAAAATCATGTAATTAACAATACAAATCGAAATAAAAAAAATAATCTAGCAATAATATTTTCAAGAAACCAAAAAAGAAACATGATACAAGAAATCATAAACTTCAGAAAAGAAACTACCAATTTTCAAACTAATGCATGTCTAATAGAAATGAAAGAGGCTGTATTTATGCACAAGTCAATATTTGCAACACTTAGTCATTAATATGTAATTCAAATGATCCAAGGCGACCTTATGTGAGTGATTCATATTGAGGAAAAAGGTAGGAACAATGGTCTTAATCTCACAAAAACTCTTTAATAATAATTCGCTACCGGTTTCGAGCAAAATTCAACTCATCTTCAAGCAAGAGTTAATATAGTGCAGATAAAATTTGTAAATTTGTAAAATATATTTCACTAGGACTAAGAACATTACTTATTGCAAAATTAGTATTAAAAATTATAAAATTCAATGTAAATGGGGACGAACGCAACATAATCAAATGACGACCGGCGTTACACAGAGTTTTTGTGAGATTAAGACCATTATTACCAGTAATGGAAAATACCGCTCCACTGATGGAACGTTCCTTTCGCGACCGCGACAAAATACCGTTACTTTTGAACGAGCATACCCACCGATACTGATCGTAGCGGTGGATGATGACGTAAGCGGGAGGCGCAGACAACAATTTGATTTCCTCGTGTATTTCCGTACATAATATACCAGGAAAATACACGAGGGAATCGAATCGTTATCCGCGTCCTCTCTCTCACTCACCGCTACTGAGAGCTATGTAATATAACCGATATGGAATAGTGTTATCGCTTATTACCTGATTGCTCTCTCCACATATCTACATGAGACATTGTAATTTGAGATCTATAATGAGTATTTTTAAAAACTGTTCAGCTAAGGTAAAACGATTATTTTTAAATTACAACAGAGAAATTGTTTAATTTCTTTACGTTGCAGCTACTTTTATATAGTCTACTTTGTTCTTTTAATGAATCTGTGCTCTTTTTTTTATTAATCCGTTTTGTTTTTAATATTTAATCTCTTTTTTAAAGATTTAAATATTTTTAATTTCTAGTAAATAAATGTAGTTACATATTTATTTTAGGCTGCTATAATTATTAAGAATTACATAACGAATTTATAACTTAAAGGTATTACGCTACATATTCTACTATTTGAACAATGTTTGTCGTTTCAGCGACGTTACCGTTCCACAGGAACGTCGCTAATGTAAACCGCTGTCGTTCCCGTGCGACAGCCCATCGTTCCAAAGTAACGAGTTATTTCGGTATTGCGGAGCGCGACACGTCACGACAACAAAATACCGTTACTAAAATACCGACCCACCACTAATTATTACCACCTTTTTCCTTAAAATTAATATATAATGTTATACATATATAATATGTACACCATCGTAAAACGCACTCAAATACATATGCAAAAATTGACGATTTGTCAGAATCATGGCGACTATTGGAATAGAACGAAAAAAATATTTTGGGCCCTCTAGTGAACATACAGCAAACTAACCAACATTTTCAACGGTAATTAGTTTTCCACTTGGCACTTTTAAAATTTCGCGGATGATTTAATTGGTAATTTTGGTAATTATAGTTTTTTATATATTGCAAGGGACGGAAATGCAGTTTTGTGGTCGAGGATGTGTTTGCAGACCGAAGCGAAGCCGAATTTTTGAAATACAGAATTTTGTGAGAAATTTTTTTTCATTTCAACCTTCCATTAATTATATGTTTGTCTATATTATATTCGTGTAGTTTTGTTATTTGAAGTTTCGGTTTAAAAATTAGTCTTTTCAAAGCTGCTTGCTATTAACAATTGCAAATACAGCAATATTTTGTAAATCATCTTATTTAAAAAAATATTTATTTGTAGTACTATACTTGTAGATCCCAATTTAACAGGCTAGCAATTCTTTTAACCTTGGAATGGAATTTGCATAGCAATATTTTTGTTTTAATGTGAAAAATGTGCTTTTTCTATAAGCATTATAACGAAGGATGTCTATGCGCCCTATGAATACTGTACCATGCGTAGTCTTGAATGGTGCTAATGAATATGCATATAGATAAACAATAAGCAAATCGCCTGTACTGCTAGTAGTATGCCAGTATGTCCACCAGAGGCACTGAAATATACATCCATAGTCAAAGTTGTCATTTTAGTAAGTTATTCTATGGCCAGAATATACGTTTATATTTCTGATTATAAAATTCAGGGATAAAAATAGAAATACAATTTTGGTTGGTACGAATAGGTAGGACATTTGTATTAGCTGCACTAATAATTAGAAAAAAAAAACTTTTCTTTTAGGCAATGTTGTATTTTTATTGTTTGTTATGTACCGTCACTAGCAGAAGACGTTAAGATATATAGATATTCTGATTATGAAACAAAAATTTGACATGAAATATTTATATGTTTCAATACCCATACGCATTTCTTATATTCTGCCAATTTGAAAAACTAAAACACCTAAAAATGACCAGAAATACGCGTGAATGATCTTCAAATTAAGGACAGGTTTTATTTTGTCACGTAGAAATTCTTGTAACTTAGATGGTGTATTACCCGCTTAAAAAAATCAATAAAGATGTACTTCTATGTAAAATGTGATTATAACATGAAAGCAGCAAGTTTGTTATGTTATTAAAAATTTTAAGGAATACTGGAACAATTCTTAACGTCGAATTCAATCAATTCCATGTTTTGCCAAGCGCCAGTTAATAACTGATGCTTCCATAATTTTTTAATTTGATTTCAATTGTCATTACGTTGTACAATTCCTTTATTCTTGTCTTCTGATTGTGAAAACTACACATGTATTGTTTGTGACCTAAAGTCAAAAATAATCTAAATAATATCTCTTGCTTGATAGGTTTCAGATTTTAAGTCTGTTATCCTTAAGTCCAAGGAAGAGAGAAGCATATTTTCGTTAAAATTACGGAGTGGTGTTTTGCTATCTGATCTGAAGCTCAATTCTTATGTTATGTTAAAAACTAATGTGTCAGAATTAGAGTTTCCATTATATACTTACAATGGGAAGCTAGAATTGGTATGTCATTTTAAATTACCATCATTTAACGATGTTTTTTGTAATATATATGTTATACCATTATCTACTTGGAACCTGCTTTTATTTTGCAGCGTTTACCTTATAAGAGCAAAGATAATTCTTTGGATTTAGGTTTAATAAGCGTTGAAAGTAAAAAGGATACGTATTTACTACTATTAAATAGAAATCCAGTTAGTGTTACCATTAAACAAATGAGCACTTCGTTACCTGTAAGCACTGTAGATCTCGTTGGTTGTGATAAAGGAGATATTACGAAAGCTTTGCTAAAAGACAATTATAAAAATGTGACTAGATGCGTAAGTAATTTGTTATGATTAGTAGTTGTAGATTAGTTTTTTGAACAAATTTGAAATTTTTTATAGGCTAAATTACGTTCGAACGAATTCGCAATTTTGCGACTGACTGTTAGAACGTCACGATCAGAAGCACAACAATGGGGTGAAATAAATATTCAAACACAATACGAGCACCTATCAATTCCTGTGCATTTCAAAGTTGCCCAGGGTAAATTGGAAATTGGTCCTGATAGATTAGTTTTTGATCAATGTTTTCCGGTAAGTTTGAAAATATATACATCAAAATTTGTTGATTTTCGTCGTAACTTTTAGGGAAAAGTTTGTTCACACCCGCTGAGGGTGCATTCATCCTTCAATGATCCTATGGTTATAGAGGATATATTAAGTATACCTCCAGATTCCCGTATTACTAGTAAACATTCTGGTCATATAATGGCGAGAGCCACTAAAGTGATCGGTCATTTATACTTAGATCCAAATTTAAAGTGTCAGAACGAATGTTACCTAGGAATGCAGCCTGATAATACTGGTAAGTGGTTTGCTTTATTTGTTGCTACATAGAGTATCATAACCTTCTGGAATTATAGAATCTACTTTGTTAGTGAAAATGAAACGCTGTATATATTATTTCGTTTAGAGTTTATCAAAGGCGAGTTTTGCATTTAGATGCAATATCTAGTTACAATGACAACAGTGAATAAACCATACCGATCGTTGTTGATTCAAACTTTCGGGGCTAGCGCCCTGTATAACTTATATTAACTAAACTCCCTACATCTACCTCGAGTTATTTTAATTTTTCCTGTTAAAAAAAAATGTATTAAATAACAAGTAAACAAACTGAAATAAACAATAAAATTTTATGAAATGTATTCGAAATAATAGTTAAGTTTCAAAGATCGTTAGAATAGCCCAAATTATCCATTATCACGCTCTTCTACTCGACAACGGGAAATCTGACGCTTCTATCGAGAAATGTCAAATCGTTCCACAACCTTAGAAAGTCAAGAAAAGGATAAAAATAACAAATTCTAACGAACAGACAATTTATATCCTGTGAACTAGATATTCAATTTTAAATAAACAATCAGTAGGTAGCTTTAATTAACATTCACTTTTTTTGTCTTTATTTACCGGAAGTACCAGAAGTATCGGAGAAGCTAGAAATGTAATTATATACCAGGCGTTCCATTAAAAATAACAAAGTAGGTATTTTTGAAATATACTCTATGATGTCTATTATTTATATCAGAAAATTTTAATTTCCTGTCGTTTACACAATAGTTGCAATTCTACAATTCCTGAAGGTTGAGACACCTGTACACAAATTGAGAGAAACATGTATTTAAACTCCTGGACGCAATTAACGTATCAGCAAAATTAATATTTTTATTTTTTGGAATTTCATATCATACTGCATACGTAATATTATAAGTAAATGATTTTAACTAATGTTTCACAAATTAGCTTAAAAAAAACGAATGTGAAATTAAATCGTAAAAATTTGAATTCAGCAGCGTGTAGATCCTCCTCTAACTCTTCCATTGCTCTGCTTCCATTCGTCTTGGCATGCTATTGATTAGATTGTGAATGGTTTCATGGGGAATATTCTCCCATTCGAAAAGAACGATTTGTTCGAATTCCCTAAGATTTATAGGAACAAGCTGTGGCGCCTAACGGATCGTTTTAGGGCATATCATAGATGCTCTGTGGTCAATAATGATAGCAAGGACTGTGGGGTAGTATGGCAAACAACACAGAGTATCGGCACACTCTTCACCACACAAGATATTAATTAATTCGGAACAGCTGTTTCAAAGGCTCGCTGGGCCTTCATTCTCAACCAGGTTACCGAATGAATCTGAATTTATTTATATTTATTTATTAATCTGGATCTAGAGTTATTCGGTAACCCGGTTGAGAATGAAGCCCCAGCTAGCCTTAGAAACAGCTGTTCCGAATTAATTAATATCTTGTGTGGTTAGGAGTGTGCCGATACTCTGTGTTGTTTGCCATGATCTATGGTATTCTGGCTTCTTGGTGGCCAGTCCGTGGTTCGAATATTCACAAATCGAAAGTAGTCAATATACCAATACCTCTGTAATGTGGAGCCGAGCAATATCCTCCAAAAAAATGAAATTGTCCCCGACAAATGGAGCAAACGGTATCACATGTCCTTCTACTATGTTTTCTACGTATAGGAACCAAGTTAGCGCGACCATCGAAACAAATTCCTCCCCAGAACATTATTGATCTATCAAAAAATGGGATTCTCGGGGAGATATTGTAGGCAGTACACCTTTCTCCTGCTCTCCGCTAGACTCGTTCTCGTCCATTTGGTGAATTGAAACTTATTCTTGTTTCTTCTGAAAATAAAACTCTTCCAGTAGTCAAGAGCTCATTTACGTGTTCACTTGCAAAACGCAGTATAGTAACTCTATATTCCCTGATGAGTAGCAATGTAACAGCTGGTCTTCTACTGTTCAATCCTCCTTCATTAAACCTTTTTTTAACCGTTCGTCCAGAAATTGCTACATTTCGAACTGCTGCTAGGGCTCTGCTTAGTTTTAAATTGGTAAAACCTCTGTTACTTACAGCAACTCGCATAAGATATCGCTCATCTCTTGTACCTGTAGCCTTTTTACGACTTTGTGCTGGGGTTCTACAGTAACTTTCATGTTCATTGAACCGTTTAACTGGTTGACTAATTGGCACTTGGGCAGGGAAAGGGGTATCAATAAAAAAATGAAATGGAGTCAAGTCTTCCACGAGACTTATAAAATCATCCTGCACCTTTAGGAAAATGGACATAAATCAAAGCGCCTTGTAAATGCAATAAATTTTACTGCGCAATAGTAAAGAACTTCTACTTTTGGGCATATTTCCCACCCATGTGCCAATTGTTGATTGTATAATTCCTAACAAGTTAGCCAACATCGCTGGCCACGTCCCTCGTTAACTAGAGTTACCGCTTTCACTGCTTCATCTTCTCAAGTTTCATTCACTAATGACCAACCTCATCGAGATAACTTAATTCTTAACATAACACTTAAATTACAGATAAACTTGATTTTATAACCAGGTGCATGGTGTTTTGAAAAGTATTGCTTAATGCGCCATAGTTAAAACTTGCTTGTTGAAATGGTACTTGGTGCTTTAAGAATTACTTATAATTTAAGCCATGTCGGTGAGACTTCCCATAAATGACATTAATCTTTTAAGTTAATGAGATTTTTTAAATCACAAACAAAACTAAATTTATTACCTTTTTCAAATCACTTTTTAAAGCGATTTGTCTCTTTTTAATCTACAAATCACTTTTTAAAGATATTTAACGCTGTTTGCAGCGTTAAATGTCTTATGGAGCAGTACTTACCAAATGTTTTTTGACATCTGTCAAACAATTACAATTGTTTATCAGCAGTGACAGAGGATATCCTAGATCAATGATTTGAAACTTGGAAAAATTATAAGTAATAACGAGGTTTTGCTGATGCGTTAATTTAGTCCAGGAGTTGATAATACCATTAATTATGACGTAATTTTGAGTTCTTTGTTGCAGCGCAATGGTTAAAGACGTTGACACTAACAAAGTTAACTACTGAAATCGATTTAAATCTAGTCAATATATTTTACAATCGTTACTTAAATCAGACTTCAAACGGTCAACCGCGTTGGCAAAATCTTACGATGAGGTTAGATACTTCTGAAGTTAAGGGTCACCTATTTAAGACACGAGTAAAGATGAGCTGGCCTAGTTTGCTCTCCGATCAAAATGTTGAAAACAGATCAGTATTCATCTTTCCACTTACTCAAGTTGGAAATGTTACATACCGTAATTTAACGATACGTAATCCATCTACTTCGAATATATTGGTGCAGTTAGTGTTTGATCATGCGTATCCAGGTGTGGAGATGCTAAAGGAGGGTTTACCTCCGGATTTTTTTCCTGGATCGGTAGACTCGAAGAAGGGGAAATCTGCATTTTTCTTGCCAAATTTATACGATAACCAAAAAGAATGCTTTGAAAAGCTCCATAATGTGGAAGTGAGCTCAAATTCCCTTCCATTTATGTTAAAACCAGGAGAAAATTATACCGTAAAAATCGGATATCAAGCGGATGAATCCATATTCGATTCTGCTTTTGTATTCATACGTAATAATTTAACAGTACTAGAAATAATTCAACTGAAGGGCCATGGTGCACATCCTAACTTTAAATTTGGCAATAGAAAACCTGGGTCGCTACAACCATTACAATTTGAATTGACGGAAAAGCATTTAAAGGACTGTGAACGGGAGAAGAATAGGAAATATCCTGTACCTAATTTAACTGTAAAGAGATCTTTCACCGCTCGTAATACTGGTGATGTAACTGTATATATAAATAGTTTTCATATAAATGGTCATTTGTGTGAAGGATTTGGATTCAAGGTATGTGCATTAAATGTTTTAAACTAAATTCCTATTAATAATCTTATTATTCAGTGAACAAGCATGATCTATTCTTATTTTTATTTCAACAGCACATTACAATATACTTCGTTTTGCTGCGCCTTATATTTGGTTGTATGTTGATGAACTTGAGCTGTATGTTTTGTACACTGAAACATAAGAACTATCACGTGCTACTCATGAATTCCTATTAAGTATACCTTTTGAAAAAAAACCATCACATATAAATGTTATCTTTTTATGAATTTTAGTAAATTATTCCAATGATTCACAATATTTATTTAGGAAAATATTTCTCAAAGCATGTAATTATTAGCTTTTGTATACAGTATTCATTTCTAAATAATCGAAAACTCTCTTAATTTAAGGTACTTAATTGTGAGCCATTTGTTTTGGCACCAAATGGTACAAAAAAGATTGATATTGCTTTCACACCAGATTTCACATTGTCGAAAATAACAAGAACTTTGATATTAGACACGAGTCTAAGCTATCCAGTCAATTATACTTTGGTTACCACAGTGCCCCACTACTACTTAGCTCTCTGTACTAGCGTGCTTACCAGACCTACGTGGGAAAGTATTCTTTATTATTTGGTAATTTGTGTGATGTTCTTCTCCTTAGTTTTCATAGTGGTAGCCGCAATTCTGGAATCGGAAAGGATAATTAAACTTGCACTAAATGTTATAAGTAGGCAAAGTTCATCAATTCAACCTACACTAGATTTAAGATTAATTGGTGCCCAAACAAGATCGGAAATACAAACAACACCTAAAATTGAACACGACGAACAAAAAACAAAAGAAAAACACATAGAGAAAACAGTAAAACACCAAGAAGAAACGAAACTTCACAAACCCGAGGAAAAGTACACGGCGTTAATACCAAGTACAGGAACAAAGATTAAAAAGAAGCTTAGCAAAACTAAAAGTAATGATATTGCTGCGGACACTATTGATAATAAAAAACCAGTACCTGAAAAACCGCAAAAAAGACCAGTGGAAATGAAAACCTTCGTACCAGAACCTGAAATTCAAAAGAAAACTTATCAGAAAGAAAAGAAAGGCCATAATAAAAAAGAACCAAAACAAATTGACGTGCCACTACCTTATGAGGAAGAAACATCTTCTACTACTACGGAAAGTAGTAATAATGACGAGATTGACAAACCTTTGAAAATACCGTTGAAAAAATTAAATTCGCGAAATGATAATCAGAAACCTGAGGAAATTGAAATTCAACATTCTAAAGTGGAACGCAAACGATGTGGCCAAAAACAAAATAATAAGAAGGAAATGAAAGAAAACATACAAGATAATAAGATAGATACTTCAAAAGAACATAAACCTAAACCAAATAAAAATCAGAAAGAACGTAGAGACAAACAATATCCTAATCCGAAAAAGTCCGTAGAAAAAACTGTTGGTAAAACTACTTCTGAGACGAGTGTTTCCAATAGCTGTGCTCGTGTTAGTCCCTCGATTCCATCGACAACGATATGGGGCGAGAACCGGGCTACTTTTAGTGATGTTGTAGCAAGAAGTGAACAAGCAAATACTGCCTCGCGACTATCTCATACACAATCTGCTAAGCCTACAATGTATGTGGAACCTTATAAGCAAAGTAACGCAGAATTAGGCCCCATCGGTTCACGAAAAGAAAACTATTGGAGTGGAAATGTTCTATCACTTAATACAAACAACAATGATCAATTTAATCAAATACAGATACCAAATACCAATAACAATTTCTTTGAACACAATAATGTCAACACAGATAACTCCAACAACTTTTTGGATCTAAATACGATGCGTGATTCTTCGATGTTAAACTTTATGCAATCCAATATGTATCAGCAAAATACAGTATCCCCACCAGTACAAGGTAATTATATGATATATTTTCATAGTTTAATAAATTTTCTTTACGAGGATAATTTATTTAAAATGCTTATTATACCTGTTCTACATATGAACACCTACATTATAATAATATACTCTGAATCTTAGCAATATGCATAAAGAATCTTTTATGGTTTTTACAAAAATCCTTTTTTTTAGATCCCTGGAGAGCTACTACCAATACAAATCAATTATGGGATAGCATGTTTTATACACCACTTAATGAGCCTGCTCAACCGATATCATTAATATCTCCAGACACTTGTTGGTCATGGGGATCACCTGTATGGCGACCACAATTATCAGACACAACAAGAACGCCCACAAGAACTCCGCCTGGTTTTGCTCCACACAGAGATCTGGAAGAAGTAAGTATACAACTCGTGTGATAAACTGCAGTGTTATGTCCCGATGAACATATTCAATTGCTTTTTAATATCCGATGTTTTGAATTTCCTCAGATCGTAGTAGGAGAATTGAAAAAACATTGAACACCTTAAATATACCATCTAATATTTACTTTAGAGCTGTTATCTGGATCCGGACAGTTTTGGATTCGGATCTTGGGGTAATCCGGATTCATTATCCGAAACCTTGGATCCGGATCCGTTGTCCGAAATCTTGGATCCAGATTCATTATCCGAAACCTCGGATCCGGATCCATTATCCGAAATTTTGGATCAGGATCCATTATCTGAAACCTCGGATCAAGTAGTGTAAAGTTTTGTAGTAACCAGATTTATTGAACACCTATGTAATGCAAAGTAACTTTAAATTGTGCGCATGGAAGCTCAATATTATTCTGAATGCGCGGATTTTAAAAACTATTGCACTTTTTCTCCATATAACAAAATTAATATTATTGTTAATAATAATATTGAGTTTCCATGCGCGCAGAAAGTGTTAGCATATTACAAAATAACAACGGATCCGGATTGAGGAACCGGATAACGGATCCAGATGCGAGTGTCGTATAGTGGATCCGGATTCGGGAATCGGATAGTCTTGGATCCGGATACCTGGATCTGTTTTTTCGGATACCCACCGCACAAATTCACTTCATTGTTAATTAAATATAAAAATAATGAAATGAAACTTGTAAACCTCTATGATGGTAAAGAAGTTTTAGTAGATAATTGAGTATGACTATCAAACTAAAATGCTAAAACACGAATGTTGTTAGGCAAACGAATATATATAATTGAAAATGAATTACGAAACAAGTAAATCTGAGTGAGTACAGGCTGATTCATGGAACTGGTGCATTAAAAGTTGATGAGTATATAATCAATTAGAGACCACCACTTGGTTTCCATAGCAGTGGCGTCAATGGGATGGCTTTAGTCAAATAAAATGCAAGTAATATACATAATATTATAGAATTTATGAAAGCCTAGATATAATATAGTAAACAACTTACGCAATATGCTTACATATGTATAAAAAATCCGGATGGGCGTGGCTAAACACTTGCAGCATTGCAATTGTTTCTTTGAGATTCGTCCGTTGCGGGGTAAATATCTGTTTATACACAGAAAGTGACCGTTCGACATCTAATGACGTATATAATGTTCGCGTAGTTAAAGTAGTCTTTGAATCTGATCTGTCGGAGCTCCAGCATTATAAATATGTCGTAATGTAGTAAAATCTAGATTTTTACGTAGTACAGTACTTTAGGATAGATGCAATGATTTTGTTATATCTGTAGCTTCATCTGTAGTTAACCACAGTCTTACTTTTCACTTTGATTTTCATTTAATTCTCAATTCTTTAGCGCACTGACGGTAAATACCTTCGTAGCGTCGACGGTCTTTCTCCAGTTCTTTTTAGTTTGTGTGTTGCATTATTTACATGTTTCCTACACGTTTGTGTTTTCCAACATAATAAGCTCTTGTTACAAACTAAACACACCACTTCTTTGCCATTATAAGTATTTTAAATCTCGGAATTGCCATAAAAATCCTTTTACACTTAGCAAACAGGCGAGTTGATGGGTCTTTAGAAACTTTCGACATGCATTCGGTCCGAGTATTTGTAAATAAGTCAATAGACAACCTCACACAACAATAGCTGCTCAAGTACTAAATACTTACGGGGCGAGAAGCGGCGGCTATCAACCGCTCGCTCCTACACGCCTATGATAGGGAATCCAGAATGGTGGTCTCTAATAATCATATTTTCATTTTCAAACTTTGGAGTTAAACAGAGTTGCAGTTTTCGCTAGGACTAACGAAAGGTAAGGATGCGCGTTTAAGACGTTTACGCCCACACCCAGTTGCTTGCCATAAAACTCAAAGCGCAGTTATCATTGGCGTATTATAATGACATTAGTTGTGTTTTATTTGTCTGTCGGATCAGTTCACTTGAATTACGTAATTGGCAACTGATTCCCGTGTCGTGAGAGCAAAACAAGCGCAAGCGAAATTGGATCACAACAAATGTCAAAAAAGATGCTCAAGCGCAAAAGTCAACAAAATCGCAGTTGGAAAGATGAAAGTTGTTCTGTATATAAAAAGAAATCATGAATAAAAAAGAATGTCTTTTCATAAAATAAGTACTGATACATTGCATACAGACTATATTTAAAATTTAAGAGGTTATTGGTTGTGTTTAGAGAAGGTTTAAAGCCAGTCCAGATCGTAAAGGGCTTAGTGTTTATTTATTGTTTGGATTATAAAGTATTTGAAATGGGTACTTCTTTGTTCAAACTAAAATCATGTAAGAGAGCGACAGAAAGTTCTTATTTTATCCTAAAGTCATTATTCAGTTATGGACGAGGAGTCTAAGTGTATTCCTGTTAATTCTATACTGGTCACCATAGCAGACCCAGAAAGCTCTGAACAAATAACAAGTTAATTTGTAATTGTATTTGTTATTAAAAATGTCGAAGGAAATTTTCTTGCGGTTTAAAAATGGTTTAAGTCATCCCCATAACATTTATTTGAAATGCTACAAATAAATTTGAAAAATATGTCTGTAACATAGATATAAGAAATCTTATAGACAAATTTTTGCTTGTACGAGCACCATTCCTTGTGCATTTGCATTCATTCTCACTGCAGCTTCCAAATAGCTTCAAATATTTAAAAATCTGTTTTACATTTCAATTTTCATGAAGTTCTTTTAAATTTATAACGAATATTTAAAATATCTCATAATTACTACTGTGTCACAATTTAAAATTTGTAACGTTTACCTACAAAATATATTTAAAGTAAGTTTAGGAAAGTTATTAATTGATTTAGTAGATAGTATCTTCGAAATGAGGGTAGAATAAACAGCTTTTGCTCAAGAATCTCGCCATATTTATTTCAACGTTTATAAGTAAACTTAATCATCCAATAAATATCTTCTACGAGGTGGATTTTCACCATTAGCCTTCGCATACAGGTGATCTTAACACATGAGCATCATGCATTGAACCAGACTCATTGCAATAGATACCAAGAAACCTTGTCTTATTATCGCACACACCTTGTGATACAATGCTGGTGACGCTTTTTCTATTGCAGTAAGTTGCTTGATCTCTTGGCCTCTTTATTGTAAAATGGCACCAATAACACCTGCATATCCCAGTTTCTTATTGAAACCTTCTATAATAGCTGTAGATTCTTCTACATTTTGCCAGCGAATATAGGTATACCTATGTAAGGTCATCTAGGTGGTTGATGACCTTTCTTACAAATTCAAAGAAGAATCAAATCGGCCTCCGTGTTCGGGAAAAGTCTCGTTGTCTGTTAAATACCGTATGGAGAGCAATAGTACTTTCTCTGAGGTGACAGGTTTCACATTTTTCAAACGGTGATAAGTTCTTCGTTTGCAAAATTCTTCATGCGTCAAATCAGTCGAAGAGGAAGTTATCAGAGTTTCATGCTACTTCATTCAGCAGTTCTTTAAGAATGCCATTGTAAAACAATATTTTGAAAATTCTCTCAGGCACGTGGGAGCAAGGAGGTTAAAAAAGCAAACCAGTTTGTTTACGTTTCGATGCTTCTCGCTTACCTATTTAGATTTTCAACGCGTTGCGCTAGTATTGGTGGAACTCTTCAGATGCAGTAAGTGATCCTCTAAAACAGGTGATCATTTGTGGCTTGGCAGAAAACGAATTTCTTCAGTTCAAGATCACTTGGATGACGTCATAGATAACGTTTCAACTCAACCGATCTGATCTTAACGTCCGACTGGCAAATAAAACACAAGGTATGATAGGTGATAGCTTATGAGTTGCGGTATTTAATGCTAAACTAAACATCTCTCGTGGCGAATATAGAACTTATGAGGTATTTAAGTAAAATGTGTTCATTAATGTTGCACTTCCTATTATACCCGAAGTCGTTGGCAATGAATTATAATAGATGTGGGTGTTGAAAACTTAAAGTGGATTTGGTATATACTCTAAGTAGTCTTTTTTCAAATGGAATATTCCGTATATTTTTACATTACGTAATATAGAATTAAATTCTGCGTCGAACAACTACAGATATCTCTATTGGTTTTCTTAGAATTAAGGGATTTCTGGAAAAGTTGGTGTAAATTCGTGTTTATTATAGGCAATATTAACAACATTAATCTCTACATAAGTGATCTGTCGAATCATTTGTGATTGGTTTCTGTGTTCAATACAATGGTAGAAATGGAAAATTATTCTGGGGATTATACAAAAATTAAAAAGGACATGTTGCAGTTGAATGTTCAATGAGAGATATCTTCATTTGCCTCCAATTACCAGTAGACCATTTGGCAAGACTCAACAGAGCCTTATACGTTTTGGGAAATGAAAACACGAAATGAGAGTACCATACTCCTCAATACAACATATTCTCGCGAAATAGCTGTCACACCATTCAACACGATGTTCTGTATACTTTTTTTATAACTATGGAGATATTTAATAAAAGTGTCCTTAAAATTCAAAGTGAAATCCAAAACGAAAGAGAAATGGACCAGTTCCGCGAATCATCCATTGACTATAGAGGATTTAGTAACAATTAAGTATATGTGGCAGTATGTAACCCTGCAACACACTAATTTGCAGAATAATCTTTTTATATACAGCAATTACAGCAACACTTGCAACATCCGCAGCAACAACAAACAGATAACATATACGATCCATTTGGCGTAAATAACATCTGGACTCATCAGCAATCTAATCCATGGAACTATCCGCACGGACAGTAATTGATAATATTGTTTCATGATTTCTGCCCGAGATTTTACAGTAAAAGATAAGTTTGTATTTTATTATTAAATTTATTTTGCATTACAACGATTTTTATTTCGAGTCTCTATAAATTTATCTTAAACTGTATGATCTTGCGAATTATACGTGTTACATATTTTGTAATGTGTAACTAATTACCATATTTATTTTGTTTGCTAAATGTACATATTACTTTGTACTTGAAGACTGTTTTACCATTATGATGTTGAACTTTTACTATCATACAGAACCTTTATTGTGTCTGCTGAATCTGTTCATGTTGTTTTGAATACATGAAATGTTTAAATGGTACTTGTTGATCAGGTTATATCTTGACCACGCATCAAACAAGTTTGTAACTCTGAATAAATACTTATCCCACTTCAATTACTGTATTATTTGTAAACATCCTCTAAATCTACCTTATCAATACAGGGGGCACTTTTTAAATTTCGCGGATGATTTAAGTTGGCAGTTCCGGCAATAAATGACGTACGCCAATTTCTTACCGTAATACAGACAAGTATATCCTTTATTGCCGAAACTACCAACTTAAATCATCCGCGACATTTAAAAAGTGACCGCTCTACTTATCAATCAGAACATCTCAATGAATACAGTATACTTTCACTGTAATTTAAGCCTGTTTTACATCCTGCGATTTATTGATCAATTAATTGAACAAGTTCTTGATCAAGAAATCGGTGTGCGCACGATAAATCGTACCGATTTTTGCCGTTTTACACGGTACGATAAAATGGAAGTTTAACTTGTTCAATTAAGTGGCCAATAAATGGCGGCGTGTAAAACAGACTCGTAAGTAACCTGGGCAAATATGCGATAACAGCCAGAGGCGTGGCGAGCGCATAAAAGTTTGTACATAAAATAGTAGGTAAGAAATAAATTATAAAACGTGCTGAAACACTTACCGTTTTAAAAGTCTTTCGTGAAATGACAAACTCGGTAACATCTGTTACATATTTGAATCACTAGATATATTTCCACAGCTGTTTCAGTCAAATGAGTACGACGTGCGGAATAAATGTTTTTTAATGCCGAAATCGACCGTTGGACATCTTGCGATGTTATATTTGCATATTTAAAATCTTTGAAACAACTTAATGCATCTTCACACGCACCTTCGCAAATTTGTCTTAATATAAGAAAATCGGAGTCTTTCTCTAAAACACTTTCAAATTTTTGTATTACACACCAATTTGTTTCGCCTTCTACAGCGCATAACTGTACATGAACATCATTCACAATTTGAACAGAATCCACTAGCGACATTGAAACATGTAATTTTTCTGTTCCCTCCGCGTCTCAAGTAATTGTTGTGAATAGTTTGTAAATCTCTTTTAACCTGACTATCTTGAAATATTTCCTGGCTTTTCTTGATTGTCACAGCTTCTGTCGGATTGAATCTTAAAACTACCTTCTTTACTTGATCCAAATATTTGTTGTAGTAAAACGCAGCCTGCAACCATGTTGCCCAACGTGTAACAATCGGCTGTGGTGGTTCAGGTAAATCAGGACACAGTTTGTAAAATAGTGGGGTACGTTTGGAGGACTTTAGAAACACTGCCTTTGTAGTAACAATCAATGCATTTACTAGTGGAAAACATTAGGAATTGTTTGTGCCGCAAGATTTAGAGTATGGATTTTACACGTTACATGTAAGAAGTTACCACTGTGTTCTTTAAGAGATCGGCCCAAAGAACGCATGTTTGCGGCACCATCACTCATAAACATTAAAAGTTGCTTAGTTGAAACTTCAAATTTGTTCAGTGAGTTCAACACCACCTTTAAAATGTCATCGGCAGTACAATTTATAACTCTTTTGGAAGCAAGTAAGAAGGAGGATGACGGTCGATGTGGTTCCATTCTATGTACCATTACATTAACCACAGAATGTTTTTGACGATCTGTTGTTTCGTCAACACACAACCACAGTTTTTTATCTTTCAATTCCGTTTTCATACTTTTTTCTATATGTTCACGAGCAAATGGCACTACATTTCGTATCGATGTGCGACTAGGTAATTTACAGTTCGCATATTTATTCCAGGAGACAAATGCTTCTTTGTCTAGTAAACGAAACGATAGATTACATAAAATAAGAGTAACACATAAATCAAATGTAAATTTTTCTTGGTCTCGTATGCCACTTTTTGCAGGAGAATGCTATTTACTTTCGATGTGACGTTGACAATGGCTTCTGGACCAACACATTAAAGGATTTTTGCAAACTAGACATTGAATTTTAGCGCCATCAAAAATTAAGTCCGGCATGTCCACTATAAAGTTTTTAACTGGGTCTGCCATTGTTCGTTTTCGCGACGTACCTAACTGCGACATTTTTAGAGCAAACATAAGCGTACAATTACGAAATAAGTTACGACAGCCTACATATACACAGAACCACCCGCATACAGCATCGATTTAGTACTGACGCTGTGAACGCGTGAAATAAATAATCGCCGACTCGGCACCACATATCTACTACACTGACTGTTACCGCTGTTTGGCCAGACTACTCGTAAGGAATAAGTACAATGAGCGATGAAATAATATAACACTGAATTTATCATCTTGATTATTTCAAATTTTTTTTACACGCCGCGATTTATTGGTCAATTAATTGAACAAGTTCTTAACCAAGAGATTGGTGGAAATACGCTACTTTACATGCTACAATAAATTGAACAATTTTTAAAGATTCGTGAATGCTCGTTTAGTTTTGTTAATAGTTGAACGGAAGGATTATTAAGTAAGAAATTTTCATCTGCGTATAAAAGTAGATTGACAATCTGCCTTTGTGAAATGTGGCGGTTTTGGTATACGCACAGATTTGCTTAGGTTGCTTCGGTTTTGGTTAATTCAAAATTTTCACTTTAAAATCACTAAACAAACCGTACGCATTTTTCTGTTACTGGGTTGGTATTAAAAGAATTCATTTAATCGTACAATAAATTGTTCAAGAAATCATACTGATATCTAATTCTCTTCAGGAAAAATGAAAAATGTTTCAAGTTATATTGAAGCAATAATTAAAATAAAATAAACAATTATATAGAGCCCACTAGTTTATCTTAACACAATGCTTGCTAACTTTTATCTGACTTTGGTGGAGAGATATAGTCCGGTAATGCTTGTAATTCAACCTAAACAGAAAAATGAATCATTTTATTGAAACAGAAATGATCGATATTCATACCATGCTAGTTTTTAAAGCGACACCTTCTGGTAAATTTCTTTGAATATATTCTAAAAGTGTATCCGCAGTTGAGCCTGTCAAATATTTGTATTGCACAAATGCAAAGTATGTTCTAACTTCATATTGGACTCTGTGTTTCTTATAAATATGAACTGATTTCAAAACTGTATGTCGTTCATGTGTAGGTTTTCTTAAATTCCATCTGAAATTTAGGTAAGTAAAATAATTCTAAAATCACTGAATAGACTGTGACTTACGCTTTTGATTGTATATTAAAATTATTTCCAGTCATTGTTGCAAATTTTGCATAGCTCTTTAATACAGCTGGATCATTACCTCTTAATTCTAACTCTACTATTTTATATAATTTGTCCAGTTCCTCTTCTGTTTGGGTAGCAGGTGAACTATATAATCGTAAACTATTTTGTGCATTTTTTAACTGTAAACGAGTTAGCCTTTCTATTGTTTGCTTGAGCATATTCTAAAACACATGTAACATTATTAATATTTCAGTACGTCATCGTTTTTATTTGTGAAATTAAAAACTAACCAAAATTATTTCCTAGTTTTATAGGTTATGTTACACGTTAAAAAAAAATGTTACAGTTATAATTTGTAGCTAATCTCACGTTGATGTTATTTAAACTAATAAAACTTAAATAGAAACAAAACTATAAATTAGTTTGTGACTACTCTTCTTCTACTTAATAATAATCGCATTTTTGCCACTATTAAATAGGAAATAATTTTTATATTATTTAATTAACATATCTTACTTTCAAAATATTAATGCCATAAATATATGTATGTAGATATCTGGACATCAGATACTCGAAGTGGATATCTATTTAACCTATCATTTTACAGATGGCGCACCAACAAACAATTTCATTTAATGTCTTAGACCTTGATAAAGATATTTGACGTCATTACGATTATTGATTACAAAATGTTGAATATAATCCGTCAATGACTTCTGATATGGTTGTGGTAAAAATGTAATAGCATTTAGCTAAATAAATTTTGAAATGTAAATATGGAGGGACATATGTCCTTTTGTGCTAATAATTTGAATAAAAAAACTTACACCTTAAAGTTGAAAATTCCTTCTTTTATAGTCTAAGCATTTCTCATTAATCGTAAAACATATATTTTATGGGAACACGTTTTAACTTCTTTTTATAAAAATTTGCTTTTATTGCGGTTACCGCAATTTACTCCTCTTTGTAATAACATCTATATGATCTAACTAAAAGAATTATTTTTTGAAAATGGTCAACTTTTACGATCTGTTCACAGAATTAAATAACTGAAACCTTTTTTATAATAATTTGCAAAATGTTCGTGATTTGAATGCAATTTCATTCGTTGTAACTATGTAATTCAATAGGATAAATATGACATACGGATGTTATTGGTTTGGCACCAAATTCAAAAAATATTTACAAACACGGAAAAAAATTAATTTTACAATCATTGACCTTGTCTTAAATATTTTCTCGCGTACGTTTGCTTTTGCGACGCAGCAATCGATCCATAAAAGAATGTCATAGTACGGCAATCTTTAATAACGTAACGCCACGCGACGATGCAGGTTAAATCAATACAAATCATTTATTAAATTCGGCTATTGTTTGTAGGTATACCTACATATATTCAGCGTTCCGGGATTATGTAAAAATATTCAGCAAAAATATTCAATATCTTCAACACCATAATATCTATTAAGTATATAATTAGCCTCCAAAATTCCCTACTACTACATGTAATACAAAAATAGTAAGCAGACATTCATTTATATGGATTTACCTTACCTCAATTACCAATACAATATGATACTTTGCAATAATTTAAATGACCATTTACCATCTCCATCGACTTGAAGCTCTAAGATCTTATATAATTTAAAAGTAAATATATGCAAACCTTCTGTGAGAGAAACAAACAAACTGTGGAGGGAATAGTGATTTTCTCTTGTACCTCTTATACCTAATAAATAATAATATAATATCCGTAGTCCTATGAAAATAATAAAGGGTTGACAATTTCCAATTTTTAAGTCTTATATGTTTGTATATTAAAAAAAAAGATTTTGAATAAAGCAATGTTGTATTTATAAAATCAGTAATTACTTCAATTAATTTATAAAAACGCAAGCAGGGAGCATTTTACCATGACCTAAAAATACGAGTTGGTTCTACGAGTGTGCGGTTGTGGTAGGTCGTAGTATTTGAATGTATTGCAATTTCGTATAAATGTAACATTCTAGTTTTAAATTATTTCAATTTAGATCTATTTAGAACTATTAAATATAATTTACAATTTCAAACATTGTATATACGACAGAATATGAAATAAATCATTTTAATTAATGAGCTCTTACTGTTGATTTGACCTTTGAAATTTCATTTCCCACAGATTCCCGCAAAGTATACTCAATTGAAGTTATTGACAACGAGATATAGAACAAAATAATGATCTAGCATGTAAATACACTTATTCTGTTATTTGATAGCTTATAGATATAGACAAGAACAATTTTAAAGAGCACAAAGGAAAACAACGTTTAATGTTCATTTAATTGATGCATTAGAATGGCATCTTTTTGTTTGCTGATGTATATGTCAAATGAAGATGAAAAGATATTCAAAAATGAGCAAAATAGTTATGTATTTTCTATTACTAATTTATGAGTATTGCTGAACGTCCATCAGTAATAATGCTGTCACAGGTATTGAAAACATTTTTATCTCCTCATTCCCAATTTTTATCTTATCTGTACCATATTCCATTATTCTCTTAAACAAATTTATAAACAAAAAATAATCGATATTGAGATGATTAATATGAATGTTATGGACGTTATGGTATAACCACTTATAATCGGTTTGTGAAGTTTTGCTCAAAATAATCATAAATCATAATTAAAATGGAAGAGTATACGGGTACAGTTGCGGCAACAAAAAACCGGATAAGTCTTATAGGCTATTTTGACTGATTGTGAGTATTGTAAACAACCACATGTACAATTGCGGCCAGTGAAAAGTCGTACGTGCGATTTTGACACATTCTCTTAAAATTTAAAAAATTGCACTATGTAATTTTTCCTGTAATTAAAATTATTAATGTCAGCGTCGTTGAAAACGTCACTTTTGACAAATCATAGGCGGATGCCGGTGATAAAATTCAGATACACCACAGTTATCAAATTTTCAACAATTTCCAAGAATTGTTATAATGACATTAAGAAAAAATGTTGGTGAAAGATAGATTCTGATGGTGCCACAACAAAATATTAATTTGCTTTTTCTATTAGTTTCTTATTTAATTTAATGTTCAATAAATTATGTATTCTATCTTGCGCTCCTGAATGAAATTATTGTAGTGACGTTTTCACAATGTCATTGATTGTTAATTTATCAGAAAATTAACGAATCCAAAACTTTTTATTTGTCAAAGTGTACGACATTTCATTGATCGTAACTGTACATGTCAATTTTCAATTTGTCAATTCTAAAGCATCTTATATTTGTGATCAGAAAAGCAATCTGTCAATCGCATTTATTTGAAATAAAAATCATATTATGAAACATATAACACAAACTAAAAAATACTGTACTACATATACACACAAGGAAAGAAAATGTCTAGCTATACGAAAAGCGTACATGCGACAACGGTAAACGTGAATGGGTGATTCACCACAAGCGGAGGGGTTAGCGGCAGTCAACGGCATACAAGGTAAGCCGTGTAAGCCTTACACCGATGTGTACCGAGTAGTAAGAATTTCTAGAGTATTTATTTTTCTTTTCTTTTATTTCATCAGAATCTGTTTTTATTTTCGCCTTTAGAATCTCTTATTAGTTTCGTCTAAGCTTCGTAGTAACAACAAAATAAATATGCGAAACTCTCATTTCCAGGCGACAATGACTTCAAATTATTACGTGCGTTCTTGCACACAGTAGGTCTACATACCAACGTTGTTAGAAACGTACTAACATCTAACACGCGACCCACATCGAATCGATCGGATTCCACTCAATCCTCTCCTTGCTCTCTCGCCGTACATATATACATATAGCTAATTTCACATTTTCTCAATGTGTATAAAGGAGATAGAGGATATAAAGGAATAAATAAATTCTGGTGTAGGATCATTCCAAATTTCCTCAATTTTATCTTTTAATTTCTCGACACCCTCAGGCTTGAAATTACTATGTTCCATTTTTTTAACGATATATCCCCACACATTTTCTATAGGATTAAGGTGTTCAACGCCATGGTAAACGTGTTATCATGTTTTCCCAAAACCATAGATTAATAATCCTAGATGTATGCGCTGGACAATTATCCTGTTGAAATATGAAAGCTCTACCGGAAGTCAATTTCCACAGAAAGTAAGAATATGTTCGTCAAAAGTCAATATGCATGAGAATTAAATCTTCGCCCAACATTCCAATAAATACCCGGTCCGCGTGCATTAATCCAAACCCACACATTTGTTGTAAATCTACCGGTCTCGCAAGCTTTTTGCGTATATGTTTCATTAGATCGCGATTTTGATCGTCTTCATAAATCAATGTGACAATTACTATAAGATTGAAATATTTTTTCGTCCGAAAAAAAAACATTTTCCCAAAAATGTAAATTGTAGGGCAACTATTCTAATGCGAAGCTAATTGTATGTTGTTTATTCAAGTCATTAAGAAATGGTTTTTTGACAACCACTCCATTTCTTAATTCTGATCTTTTTATAATTCTATTTCTTGCAGGAGGAACGCAGCCCGGAAATTTTGTGCGTTCCGTGCATCTTTAAAATGACTTCTATTTTCACCTTAAACGGCTTATATCTGCTAAATGACGTTGGTACAAAACGTTTTATGTTCAGTACAAAACTAGAACATAACAACTAGCAAAAAGAAAAAACGAAATGTTCGTAGTGTGGGTTCTATTTTCACATCAAGTGACTTACATCTGCTAAATGGCATTGATACAAAACTTTTGATGTCTAGTACAAAACACTATAAAATTACAACAAATCAACGCCGAGTTCAGCATTTTGAATCACATGTATCTACCAAGGGAGATTGGTACAATATGTATGAGTCTTTGTATAATATGGTACAAAATTAATACGAACATTAGCACAAAAAAATGAAAATTTTGATGTACCGGGGCTGGCATGTTCCTGGCCCTCCTGATTCTGAAAATCACTAATATCTTCCAAGCAGAAATAGTAAAAAACTTTTGATTTTTTGGTACAAAACGGTGTAAAATTGATATAAAACTTTGACGTAGAAAAAGTTAAAAATTTCGCTTATGAGGAGCTGGCGTGTTCCCCTTCATCGGAAATCACTAATATCTTCCAAACGAAAATGGTACATAACTTTTTCTTTTTGGTACAAAACGGTACAAAACTTTGACGTAAAAGTTTGGTGGTGGGAAGGCCAGCGACATGCACCCGGTCGATGTTAATATTCGCTTTGTCCAGTCGGCTAGCTGTTTGTTGGTACGTATTTACACACTTACTACGATCCTGGCGCGTCGCCAGAAAATTCAACCCTATATGAATATCCAAATGAAATAAATAAATATTTGATAAGTATCAAAGCCTAAAGTTATGAAAAGAAAAATCTACGACGAATAATATACGGCAAATAAGCCCTAAGCTAATATTTTAAAACAAAAAGAGACAAAAAACTGGCATAAACGATGAAACCTTCAAAATAAAAAGATTCTCAACTAATAACTGGTGCTACTGCTAATTCATGCTCAATGCGACACTACTAAAAATTGTTATCGCTCTGCCGAAGTGTCTAATTCCTCCTAGTTATGAAATCGATTGCATTCAAATTATTATCTGTTTATTGGCAAAAATCCCAAAACGTATTTTGCAAAACAGAAGTTACATCAACAATGCACTAAAATAAAACTATTCATTGCTAGAAGTGCCAACAGAAATAGAGATAGATCATATAATTTTGATTTTAAGGTGATGTGATATATTTGCCAATAAGGATCTTTAACTCAAGAGATTGTATATGAAACTACCAAGAATCGACAACAATTGCTTTCAGTAAGTTGTCAATCTCTCTCTTTTTATTAGTAAATGGCTTATCCTTGAAATCTGAGCAACATTACTGTTACTTTCAAACAGTTTAAGCACAAGAATGTAGGCTGTGGATTATTTATAGTATAGTAAAGCTGACACAAATCTAAATATTCACAATTTAGAGTGCAGTACAGTTTTTGAGAACGCGCCAATTCATATTTGTATGCCAGGTCGTCATAGAATCAAATTTCTAAAATTTCGCATATTACATTTTTGATTTATGATGCAAGGATCCAAATTTAACGTAATAACGTATCAGCTTAAAAATTGTGACAAATTAATCGGCTTATTTAATAATTTACTAACTGATTAATCAAACAAAAATCGTAAATCCTATTACGTGACACAGAGGTTGTTGAATGAACTAGTTTATTTAACGTAATAATTAATTATTACTATTGAATTTACGCCATGACAATTAAAAAAGTATACGCGCTCATAAAAACTTAACAAATACGTAGTTTGTATAACACATGGAATGAAGATCTGTAGCTTTCTTACCAATCGTTCTCCGTTAACAATGAGCCTTTGACGTCAAAGAAGGTTCAATTAAACATACCCACGAAATATATACGACATACGTGAGTACATACACATTTAAATACATACTTGCCGATACCAAGCACGTTTTGCGTATTACAACCAAATCCTATCGCTACGTATTGTATATATACATCCATGGCAAGTTATTTATCGGTTATTAGTTCCTGTACTAAATATTCTAGATGTGCATCAATGGACTAAAACCTTTTACATATGTATCAGTAATGCTGTTAAAGTTATCTTAATTTCTTAGAGTATTGATTAACTAATAATTCTTCTAAATATATTACTAAGGTTCGACAAACGAATGCAACGTCAGAGGCGTATCGCGCAAAAGTAGGTACGTGAGATACAGTATTATTAAAAAATAATATATTCTTACCTTTTATTGACGTCTTGATGTCCACTGCGACAAAATACTACAAAATAATTACCGAATGACCATTCACTTCCACGCCTATCGAATGACTAAACTCTCCACTGGCTTCACATCAACCTAAATCCCCTCTCGGCGCTTCTGCCGTAGCACGCGTTTGTCGAACCTTATACCGCCTCCGTAAGTTCCGTAGTAAAGCCAGCCCTTAAAATATATAGACAGTGGTTACGTTTGCCCGCTATGAAAGTATAAGGTTGGGAGCACGCAAAGCGAATCAAGGACAAATGGCAACACTATTCACGATAAGCATGGGATTCGCGCTTATAAGTGAATCTTTACGTACCCTAGTACATACCAATCCAGTATGAAAATATTTACAATATGATTTCTTGAAAACGGCCCACCTGAGATATTTCAGAAACTAAAACGAAAATAAAAATGTCCAAAAACACTTCTACTTTTATTATAAGGACTTTTCGCTTTGTTTGCTTTGATCTATGAATCACACTTATGATGTTTAAACCGGCGATACCTAATTCGGTACATGATATACGGATTATGAGTAGCCCAGCTCGGCACATAGCTGTACTTGGTGATGTCCCAATTCAGGACATTTCAGCACACTAATAGATAATCAGAAAATTTTTTCAACCGGTCATCTTTTGCTTCAATACCTTACAATTGTAGAAAATAACAACCATCTACATCGCTTGATTTCAAAAACAACAGTTCAAAACAATAAAGTAGCTATTGTCCATTTTCAGATGTTTTGTTTTTATACTTTTTAGTTAAATATGTTTGAACTTAATGTAGATCGCAACTTCGAAGTCGACTACAAATTCTTGAGGAAGAAACTACATACTTAAGGTTCACACTAATCTTTAATTTGTGACATAACTTATAAGTAGAGTTGCAACTCTCGGCGGCGGGACAGCATCGGATCCGTGTTGTGCGTAAAAATTCCGCCTAGGAAACCAAATCTTTTCGGTGCCTAACGCAATGTCAACATAGAACAGAGGAATTTCTGAGCATTTAATTTCATTTATTGTTATAAATGAATCGCATCAACAATTTGCTATCGTCAGGACCTTATAAAGAATTAAGAAAGAATCCTTTATCATCTATGATTAGAGAAACCAAAGAGGTCTTGAAAAAATGCTTAAAACTTATGAACGCGAACCACAAGTTAAAACTGTTAATCCCAAAGTTAATAATCAATTACTGCCGCCTCAAACACATTTGACTAAGGTTCAGAAACAAGCTGTATGGCAATGCATTAAGATATACAATCACTTACCGCAGGAACTAAAGCAAATGCCATCAGTACAGTTTAAAACAACTTTAAAAAAATACCTTTCTAGTCACACATTTTACACTATCAAAGATTTTTTTAACGCACCGTGTATAGTATAATTTTCTTTTATTTATATATATATACATGTATGTGTTTGTTTGTACTATTTGTTTCATGTTTATTGTTTATTTTTTATATTTACAATTTTTTGACGTATTCTGCTATTGCATTATGGAATAAACGGATTTATTATTATTATTATTATTAAAAATCCGACAGCTTCAAAAAAGGTACCGCCTATCAAACATTTCCAAACTGGAAAAATCTATGAAACCAGTAGTCACTGTCCAAATGGCTAGTAAACGAATACAACAAGTTACCCATCAAAAGTAGATTATCTAGAAGTAGCAAATTCACTAGATTTTGTAAATAAGGTAAATAATATTGAGTTAGTAGATGGGAAAATTTTAGTATCGTTTGATGTTTGTTCGCTCTTCCCTAGTGTACCGATCCCAGAGACAATAGAATATTTGGTCGAGTTCTTAAAACTTATCAACATTGAGGATGTCAAAATTGTGGAATACAAAAATTAACTTCACTTAGCATGAATTAAAATCGATTTTTAAATAGATGGCAAGTATTATGAACAACTAGAAGGTACGGTGATGGGAAATCCACTGTCTCCTTTCAGAGGCAACTTGTTCATGAGTAAATTTGAAACGAGTATGAAAAAGAATATAGTATATTTTCCTAAAGTCTGGCTTAGGTCTGTAGATGACATTTTCGCGAATTTTGATACTAAGAAAAGCACTATTCCAGAATTCCTCGCGACACTTAATTCAAAATTCGAGACTAATAAACTTATAGTAGAGGAAAAAGTGAACAACCAACTCTCGTTCTTAGATAATTTAAACAAATTCTAACCACTGTCTATAACACAGAATGCCCACGATTAGTTTTTTAATCAATAGATTGATAACATTTTCCTTGAATAAAAGTAGGTACAATAAAGAACCTAAATTTATAAAAAATGTATCTATTTATAATGGTTACTCTTCTATAGATGTTTATTCCGGTAGAAACCCGCAATAAGGAATTTCTGAAACTTTCCTTTCACAGAATATCGAAAGCTATTAGTAAAGTCTTTAGGAGATAAGGTATAAACGTGTGTTTTAGTTCGCAAAATACAATCAGAAACCCTCTAGACCATCCGAAAGTTAAACCAGATACGAGAGAAAGGTGGAGAATTTATAAAATTGCATGCCGTGCCTGTATTGGACAAACAGAACAGGTGATATAGGCATTAGATTCCAAGAACAGATAGTTCATTACCGTTAAGGAAGAATCGAATTGTAAAGTGTAGTACAGCACATAAACGAAACCGGGCATAATATTAAATTAGAAAACCACAAAATAATTAAGAACGTAAGTTCAACGCGTGAATTTGACGCTTACGAAACCATTTATATGAAAAAGAAAGATGGGTTTGTTGGTGTAAAATGAACACAGGTTTACGTTTTGTGCTACATGCAAGAGTGTTTTCTTCTAGTTTCGTACTTGTAAATATCTTTTAGAGTAGAATAGAACAAGGAATGTTAGAATTAAAACCTTTTTCTCACATAATTCGGTCGTACGGTTGACAATGGGAATCCACGAATTTCAGAAGCAATTGTTCCGAATTTGTCAAATAACTTGGTGGATAACTTGGTGAATAACGCAATAACTTTATTGCGAATATAGGTGGAGATACTGAGATACGGTTTTCACTGTTCTATGAGTCATCGTATGTGAAAACGACATCTCAGTGTTTATATCCGTAATGCGATTATTATAATAACGATAGCAAGGACTGTGGGGTAGTATGGCAAACAAATATTTTCGGCATACTCCGCACCACACAAATTATTAATTAACACGGAAAAGTCGTTTCGAAGACACCTGGGTCATCATCCTCAGCCGCATACCGATTGATGTGAGAAGACATATATTAAATCTAATAAACCCGCCCTATCCAAGAAAAATATATACAAGTACCTACTTTTGCCGTTTAGAGTAGAAAGCAAGTAAGAAAAGGAGAAAAGGCGGTATTCTTTCCGTTTCTCCTTTAAAACTAAAGATGCATGCAAAATGTACGCAGAAAACCATTCCGGATTTCCTCGCGACACCAAAATTCAAAATTCGAAACTGCTAACTTCTGTTTCTGGATAGTTTAGTAATTAGAAATAATAAAAAAACTGGAAAATGACGTCTATAGAAAGGAAACAAACACTAATAGATACATTATGTCCGACTCCAACCACCGTTGACAACACACTGGGAACTGCAATCGGAAGTAGGGTCGGACAGAATTGCCTTGAACCCTTTGATCGTCTTATGCTGGAGCTGGCTCTGTTCGCGCAGCTTGGAGTTGAGAGTAGAAGAGTTTTGGGCTCGGATGGGTCATGACTTTGGGTGACAAATAGAGTTATACCTTGAGGAGTCAAGGATGGTCGTCTGGGGCCGTGGGCGTTGCGCAGCCGGAATTGAAGAAATCCGCTGGGCGACGAATCTTCACTAGAGGAGGGGCGTTGACAACACAAAATGGCCGCAATTAGTTTCTTAATTAATAGATTGGTTCCCCCTGAGTCAAAGTAGGTACAATAAAGAACTGAATTTCACTAAAAAATTTAGCTATTTACAACGATTACTCTTCTATAGATGTCGATCGCATGCTTCGGAGAGTCCAACATAGGCTCTATGTCAGAAATTCCACGACCTTAATCCCAACAGTACCCCGCGATAATAAATTTGCGTAGAATATCGAAACGTATTAGTAAAGTTTTTAAGGGACAAGAGATGAACGTGTGTTTCAGTTCGCGAAATACACTCAAAAACCTTCTTGGTAATCCAAAAGATAAACCTGAAATGAGAGAAGGTCGGGAATTTACAAAATTGCATGTGGTGACTATGATAAAGCCTATATTGGTCAAACGAAACGAGCGATAGGTACTAGATTTAATGAACACATCAGGTGTTACAGGTACGGGAAGATAGAAGCGTCAAGTGTCGCACAACACATAAACCATACCGGACATAATATTAAATTAGAAAACCTAAAATTAATTAAAAACGTAATTTCGCTGCGTGAGCCGGACGCCTATGAGACTATTTTAATAAATAAGAATGCAAACCTAATCAATAAAGAGAAGTGACCTTTACACTTTTTATGTCTTTTCGATTTATTACGGTAAGAGGTCATTGATTTATGGTTGTGCTAACAGAAACGTCGTTCCTCTCGTACATTCCGCATGCATCTTTAGTTTTAAAAGGAGAGACGGAAAGAATACAAATTTGACGAACAGAAAGGACATAACCGTTGTCTCACTCGATTAGGGTAGGATGACCACATGTCTCGGTTCGTGGTGACAAACCTTTCCCGCCTTTTCTCCTTATTTTAACTTGCTTTCTAGCCTAAACGACAAAAGTAGGTACTTGTATATATTTTTCTTGAAAAGTAGGGATAAAGCGGGTTCGTTAGATTTAATATATGTTCTCTCACATCAATCGGTATGTGGCTGAGGATGATGACCCAAGTGTCTTCGAAACGGCCTTTCTGAGTTAATTAATAAGTTGCGTGGCGTGGAGTGTGCCGAGAATATTTGTTTGGGATTGTTACAATTCACTATCGCTCAAAATATACTCGGACGCAGTGAATTTGGAAATATTATTTGTAATTATATTTGAAGGTACTACCTCTTCATTTTGTATCTATCTAAGAAATAAGATTGTAAACTGCTAGACTATGGCGACACCAAAAATCATTTTTTGCAAATAAATAATATTGCATCTAGAAATGATTGATAAAACACAGTTTGCTAAAGTGTTTTAAGAAGTTAACCATATACTCTTCGAAACGTATATTAACATAATTAGCAGTTTAACTTCATAGATAATAAAGTCCAATTTTCTCTAAATAAACATATTTCGACATGCGATACTTTAAGTGTGCAACTCATAATGCGTCATGTCAATAGTACAATTTATTATTCACATTCATTTTCGAATTTTAAAATTACAGACGTTCGAATTTAAACATTTTCGAATTCAATATAGCGTTAATACATATGCATATATGTTTAGTAATCTACTAATCTATCAAAATAGGCGATTATAATATTTAAGCTCTACTTAGGATTAGAATAATGATATTGAGATGTGGCAAAGAATAATAATGTATTCTTCTGATCTGCTTGGAATTTAATTCATAATTTTAGATTTTTAATAATAACAATAAATTTAAGTAAGGAAACGGAACTTATCTAATATTACACTACTATTTTCCTTAATACTATTTATTTTCTACTGTTTTTGCATATATTTTGAATAATTCATTGTTTGTAGGACTTTTTAACTACATATGTATGTATGTATATCTTCATACGCACTGAAGTAGAAAATTTACTTATTAATAAAACTTTCATTTAATGTTTACAAATACATAGGCAATGAGATTCATATCTTTGGAGAGCACGTAGGTAAAATACTTAGACTCAGACTACTTACGTAAGTGAACGAAGGTTGTCTGCCTACATATACAGAACACTACGAAGCAAGTCTGAACCTGTCTTTCATTTGTATTTTAACGGATCTAGCAACTGCTGGTCACCAAGCGCTATAACAAATATTTGTATGTATGTATGTATGTATGCATGTATGTGTGTATGTACATACATACATACATACATATGTATGTGAATGTCTAATCTTCATATTAATAAAATTATATCAAAACTGAATAATTATAGTAAAGCAAATTCAAACCCCGAGGCGCATATTGCGTAACATTAAATAGAGAAGAGAGCACAGAATTTGTTCTAAAATTTTTTTAAATGATAAAGTAATGTTAGAAAATAAAAATTATGTTGTGCTCCTATTAACCATAAAATAAACTATAAATGAATAACAAATAATAATAATAATAATAATAATAATAATATGTTTTATTAAGCAGAAAAGAAAAAAAATATCATAGGAGTATACATAAAACGCTAAATATTACTACATTAACTCTGCTTAAAGGGAAATTCAGCCTAAGAGGGTGCAATCTTAATAAAACGTTGCGTTGAAATCACTAAAATAGGATATATTGTATCACAATTAGCTTTCTTTTCAAAATTTACCACTAGCAAAAGTTCTTATTACATCAACATGATGTATACATGTCGTTGCTGTCAACAATTCGGTTTCCTGATTTTGATACTGATCCCCTACTATCTATTATTATTAGAGTTGCTCACTAGGGCCAACGGGCAGTGGCGGAGGTTCGATACAACCCTCAATATAACTGCGAGTCTCAGCCAGATCCGCTGTGTATACATGTACGCTGCTGTAAATGCTATTTCGTAGTTCTACGTTTGTTTTAAAAATGTTGCCTACGTCGCGAAAACGACCAATGTTGAACAAAGTTACAGAATTTATAGCAGAAATGCCTGACCTAAATTATGATGGCGTTAAAATTCAATGTGTAGATTGTAATATCCCTTTAATGTGTTGGTCTAAAAGGGATTGTCTACGTCACGTAAATAGTAAACAGCATTCTTCAAAAAAAATTGCACACGACACTTTATGACAAATTTTAATTTAATTTGTATGTTACCTTTATTGCATGTAACCTACCGTTTAATTTACTAGACAAGGAACCATATATCTTCTTTTGGAATAAATATTCGGACTGCAAATTACCAAGTCGGGCATCGTTACAAAGAATTGTGCCATCTCCTCGTGAACATGTTGAAAAAATAATTAAATTAAATTAAAAGAGGTGAAAGGTAAAAAACTGTGGTTATGTGTGGACGAAACAACAAGATCGTAAAAAACATTCTGTGGTTAATGTAATGGTACGTACAATGGAACCACATCAATCGTCACCTTCAATTCTATTAGCTTCCAGACGAGTACAACAATGTACTGCCAAAGTAATTTCAAAGTTAGTGTTAAATACATTGGAAAAGTTTGAACTTTCAACAAACCAACTGTTGATGTTTATGAGTGATGGTGCCGCAACATTATGCTAACTTGTTACATATTACGTGTAAAATTCATGCTTTCAGTCATGTGGCAGATCCTGAGGTAGACGCTTTAATAGCGCATACAAAAGCAGTGTCTGTCAAATCCCCAAAACGTATTCGCAAATTTCATAGACTGTGCCCCCGTATGCCTGAGCCACCAGATACACATTGGGGAACATGGTTACAGGCCGCGTTTTATTATCATAAATATTTTGAGAATATTAAAAACGTGGTTTTACAATTTGATCCAAAGGAAGCTGCGGCTATCAAGGAAAGTCAGTCGAAATTTCAAGATAGTCAGGTTAAAACGGATTTAAAAACTATTCAGAACAATTACTTCGGACTACTGGAGGCAATAGAAAAATTACAAAATCCGTCGGTGTCGTTAGTGGAATCTCTGCAAATAGTGCAACATGTTCACGCACAGCTATGCGCGGTAGAAGACGCAAAAAATGTTTGTGTTCTAGAAAGGCTTGAAAGTGTTTTAAAGATTCTGATTTTGGCACATTAAGACAAATTTGTGAAGGTGCGTCAATAGAACCGTTAAGTTGTTCCAAAGATTATTTTAATCACGCAAATATAACGTCACTAGATGTAGAACATTCGTTTTCTGCATATAAACACACTTTTTCCTCACGCCGCACTCGGTTTGCCGAAACAACTGTGGAAACATATCAAATGTTGCAGATATTTAACAGACATTATTCACTTTGTGATGTGATTTCACGGAAGACTCTTAAGACGGTAAGTGTTTGAGCACATATTATATTTTATTTCTGACCATTTATTTTGTGTAAACTTTTATGCGTCCGCCACTGGTTGTTGACGCAAATTGAGCAACTCTAATTATTATACAGGGTGAATCGGGAGGAACGGACCAAACTATTGTACACGTGAAAATAATGTTAAAAAATCATATGTTCTTATCCGATTATCATTTGTTTTCAAATAATTAAAGCATTTTAACTAGCGTTCTTGTAAATGGTCCAAATTTTCGCTTATTTTAGAGTCAATACGTCTTAAATAAAATAAAATATCCTTGCATTGCCACTCATGTAAAACAAAAAGTCAGGTGCGTTCGATATTAAATTTCTTTTTCGCTTCTTACCATATATAACGTAGCGACTATCTGAATCACCGAATTAGTCCTTTCGAGGCTCAAAATCATTTCCATAATTTTGTTGTTCTGATATGTGTCAGTGTCAGTTTATTGTGACAGTAATTTAACGTTTATTTTCTAGTTTGTACATTATTTTCTTACATTTGTACATTTATTCAAATTTAGAATATGCAAATATGGTGTGTTAATGGTTTTTATAATGGGAATGCTACAGCTTCTGTTCAAGAATATCATCAACAGTTTCTACAACAGAGAAATCCTGGTAAAAACATATTTATCAGAGTTTTCAACAAACTGCGCGAGACCGGAATGTTTCCCAGTGCTAACATCTGAACGAGCTACTAAGGTTTAGAAGAAGTAGAAAATATTCTGGATTTAGTAGAAGAAGGTGCAACGACCAGCTCACTAAGAATTGTTACTTAATTGGGCATTCCACAAAAAAGAGTAATAAACACAGTCCACAAGCAAGGCTTATATCTATACCATATTCAGCATTGGTATATAGCACCTACAACCGGAAGAAACATCAGAATGCAAATGTATTTATTTGGACGATAGGTTTCCAGAGCTTTGGATTGGTCGCGGTGGTCCCATTAGTTGGCCTGCAAGGTCCCCACACCTCACACCATTAGACTATTATTTATAGAGCTGGTTCAAAAAAAAGTTTACAAGGTAAAAGTCAACGCTTGGAATGCGCTAATACAACGTATTAGAAATACTTCAGCCGACATTAAAGAAAGACATGAAGCAATGAGGAGACCAATAGGCGTCTTTCGTAGACGAAACATAAACTATTTAGAGGTCGATGGCGATATTTTTGAACATTTATGAAAAAATCGCTATGATTAAAAAAATGTTAATGCATGAAATTCTGCTTATTTGTAATTACGCTAGAACTTGAAAACAAATGAAAATCGGATAATAACATATTTACATTTTCACATATACAATACACTCCTGTACATATATCAATATCATATAAATTTTAATACCATGTTTTTTAAATTCACTATAAATCAAATTAATAATTTCATATACGCATGTCTATTTCTCGATTGTTCCTTTGCGTGATTGCTTTAAATTCGATGCGAAATGAAGCATCTTTAAAATAGGCATGCATGAATGCATAACAAGATCATCGTTTTAAATTTAGCAAAGCATACTTTCGACGCATTAAATCAGCGGGATGCCCAATACCTTAACGCAACAAATTTTTGGCTTCCAATCCACAGCATTAGTGGCACATTAAAAAATAAAACGTGCGTTTACTTTTGAATCGGATTGACGTATTCATTACGATTGATACTGTTGTCATGAAATGTAAAATCAACCAAACAAAAGATTATGCGTATTTTCAAATGTTTGGTTAGATTTTTGTTTGCGGCGGCTTATAAATGAAGGATCACATACTTCTATATAAGTTATCGCTTACTACAATAGTAAATTTGCAGGATGTTTTAATGTCATGATAATAAAATACATTAAAAATCAAGATTTTTGTTATATGATAATATTAACATACTACGTTCATTACAAAGGTTGAAGATCAAATCTCTCATTTTAAACGTAGGTAAAATGAGTGCATTTTCAATCAGCCTTTTTGTGACGCCATCCGACAGAAATAACCAACAACTTCATGTAACTTTGGCTATAGCTGTACATACATATATGGTCATTTTTGACAATGAAAACGGGTTTCACGTACTTTTATGATATTTGGTAACGTTATGTTAATTTAATGTTAGAAGGATAAAAGGTACACAATATGATAAATATTTTTATGTTTCCAGGTTCAACAATACCACTCATGGGTCGTGAAGTTGGCTTCCGCACTTCCGTTTTTTTTTTTTTAATTTGAAAATGTCCACGTTTTGTGCCCGTTTTGAGCTGACTTGTGCCGTAAAGATTTCATTTTGTATTCATTTCCTTCTCGAGATAATCTATAGACCATATAGGAATGAGGATTGTTCAATCATTTATTTAGCAGCTACTCCATCAATTTTTCGATTTTTGAAAATTTAATAATGGTAACGTTTTGTGCTCGCCATGTGCTTATTTGTGCCATGAAAATGTTGTTTTGTGCAATAGCTACTACAACAATTTTTGAATTTTGAAAATTTGGTAATAGTTAATGTCTTGCGTTTGTTTGGTGCTGTAAAAATATTGTTTCATATTTGTCTCGGGATTCCCAGGACTGATATTTACTAACCATGGTAATGGTCCCTCAATAATAATTTGCAAATACATTTCAAAAGTTCCCAAATTGACATTGCTATTCAAAATCACTCCTGTGAAATTCAAAAAAATATAACCTACCGATGTCACAAGTATCATCATAGATTATTATTGTACTGTAAAGTATTTAACATGTTATGTGTTACATACTTAAGCAATGTATAGTTTTATTCAATACCTAGAAATACTTACTTACATACACTGCCGCTCGTAAGTATTTGGGCACCTCAAATTTCAGGGCAAATCATTAAATATTTAAATGGAAATATTAAAATATGTATTTGGTGTATAACTATACGCAAATATATAATTTTAACAATTACAATTATTTATTTGACCAAAATTTTAGATTCGCCTATGTGACCTCCCTTACTTT
The DNA here is from genome assembly GCA_029619315.2 of Dynastes maya. NCBI lineage: Eukaryota > Metazoa > Arthropoda > Insecta > Coleoptera > Scarabaeidae > Dynastes > Dynastes maya. The sequence goes on from JAROYE020000002.1 coordinate 59,088,148, forward strand.
TAATGGCGTCGCATAATCGGGGCATTCTAGCAATTAATTTTAACAATGTTTCCGGAGTTTTTTGAGCTCATGCTGCCTATAGTTTGTTCTACATGTCGTTTACTGAAGTTGGAGCAGTTTTTCTTACTTCCTGATCGAGTTCTTCCCATAATAACTCGATGGAATTTAAGTCCGGAGTTTGGGATGGCCATTTCATGATTTTTAGTGTCCCTTTCTCTTCCAACTGTTCTAAATATTGCTTGCATAATTTTGAAGTATGTTTTGGGTCATTGCCTTGCTTGAATATAAAATTCTGACCTAAAATTCTTACACCAAAGGGTATTACATTTTCCTCTAAGATGCGTTTGTATTGTTATTTTCTCATTATGCCTTTAATTTTTACGAGATCACCTGCGGATGTACCAGCCAAACAACCTCAAATAATTACTGAACCACTGCTGTGTTTGACGGTGCATTGCTCTAGTGCTCGTTCACCTACAGATCTTCTACCGTCCAATTTCGATGTTCACATGCCCATTATAACCTTTTTTTCTTATTAATTTGACGAAGCAAGGGCTTTCACATCACAATTCATCCGTGGAGGCCGGCTTTTTGCAGACGGCGTTTAACCGTGGTCACGCTAATCGGCTTCGGAAGTACAGTATTGATTTCCGCGGCGATTTCTGAAGCTGTTTTTCTTCTATTTCGCTTGCTGGACACCACGATTGCATTATCTTGAGCTGCTGTTGTCGCCTTTGGTTTACCACTTCGTACTTTATTTAGAAAACTGCTACTTTCACTGTATTTTTTTGATGTTATAATTTTTCCTTTTCGGCATGCTTTAAAATTTTAAACGAAGTTATAAACACTATTCGTTAAGAGATGTCGCTACTAACATGGAACGATAACTGACCGTAATTTAAAAATATTACTTCAAATGACTTTATTCATGATTCATGATTCATAGTAAAATTACCAACTGTTACATTTTCCCTGGAATTTCAAGGAATACGCTCTTTGTTGCCGCTACTACCTGCGCTTTTATGACGGTATCACCTCTCATACAAATAAAAGAGATAAATAGATCGATATTATTTAATGAATTTAAGTGAATGTTACTGATTATTAGCATACTATCCAATAATGCTGGAATGTATTTCCTAAATACATCCTTTGGATACAAAACTCTAAAATCCAAGGGTGCCCAAATGCTTATGAGCGGTAGTGTACGAGCACAAAACAAATTTTCACGACACAAATCAGTACAAGACGAACACAAAACGAAGTCATTATCAATTTATCAAGAACCGAAAAATTAGTACGGTGTCTATTGAATAAGGTTTCGCACCAACTCTCATTCCCAAATATCTCGAAGACGATACAAGCACAAAACAAAATTCTCACGGTACAAATTAGCACACAACGAGCACAAAACGATATTATCATCAAATTTTCAAAAACTGAAAAATTGGTCCGTTGGCGACTGAATAAGGGTCCACACCAACACTTACTCTCAAATATCTCGAAAATAGTGTGAGCACAAAACAACATTTTTAGGGCACAAATAAGCATATGGCAAGGACAAAAGCTAAATAGAAATAATAGCTGGAATTCTTATTATGAATAACCAATAAATAGCAAAGAAAAATTTGCTTCATACACCATATTAGAAATTCTAAGGAATGATTTGTATCAATAAATTAAATCAAATGCTCAAAAATTTCCCCGATTTTTTGTTGCCATTGCGTTAGGCACCGAAAAAATTTGGTTTCCTAGTCGGTATATCATATGTGATGACTAGGGTTGTGATTTTTATGGTAAATATGTACGTATCGATGAATAGACAGTCGACTCTTCGAATATTGACCAACGAAACATTTTATTATTGGTTTCCAATGACATTTTGGGCATATTTTTACTTAATCCGTGAAAGTTGTTTCGCTTTTCAACGCTCTTAAAATGGCGTGCAACAAAAAGTAAACACCGAAAAGAAAAACAGTTGAAAACAATTGGCACAATTAGTGTTGTTTCCGTTACCATAATAGCAATTTAATCAACAAATTGTATCTAATTAACGGAAAAAGTCTAAATTGGTCAGTGGCGTAACGTTATGGACTAATCAACAAAAAACAACAAAATATTGTAATCAAGCGTTCTTGTTTGAAATTCTGTATTTGGGTATGCCTCTAAATTTCAAACAAATCTTCCTAATAACATTTCTGCGTATCTTTAAAAATAAGGGTACTTTACTTTTGGAAGATTCTCAAGGAAACGCTATTATTGCCGTTATTATTAACCTTACAGTAGATTTGTTGTATTCATTGTAAGTTTGGGTACACGCACCAAATTTATTAAGAATAATTTTTTTTGAGAAACCAATAATAAAAAAGTTTCCCATTTGTTGCATACTTTTTGAGCACACTGTATATACATATACCACGTATATATGTCATATTGGTGGGGAAAGCGACATATGTCCAAAAGTAGAAATGTTGGGAAATAGCTGTTAGAAAAAACTTCAATCGCTTATTGTAATTCCTTTTGTGCAGTAAAATATCTGGCACTTACAAGGCGCTTTGATTTATATTCCTCTTCTCAAAGGTTGAAAAGAGGACTTTATAAGTGTCGTGGAAGACTTAACTCCATTTTGTTTTTTTTTTGCTAAAGAAAAATACAGTACAAGAAAATTAGATTATTAGGTTGTATTATAAGACATAGACATACCCGGTTTTTATGAATGAATGATATCGCGTAAGAAATTTATTTGAAAATCAATTGAAAGAAGTTGGACTAGGATCGAACAGTATTCATGTCAATTTAAACAAAACTTTTAAAAACTAGAATATTCATTTTACATTTAACAATATTAAAATTCTATTCTAAAATAAAACTATAAAAAAGAGGATTCAATTGAGGCATTTTTCATTGCTACTTCATTAAATATTTTGGTTCTTAAAAAAATCAGTTAAAGGTTTGCTAGAAGAAGCAGCAATACCTCCTTTTTTATGTTTTGTTCTATGTAAATATTCTTGAGTATCAGATCTTCTACCATTTGCGATAGAAAATATTCCCGTACATTTATCACATATAACTTCAGTGTTGGTTTTCGTTTTCTTGATAAATGTGAACTCCTTTTGCAATTCATCATTGAATGTGCATTTTATTCTTTTAGCCGTGACCGCAACTTACAAAAAATAAGATAATATTTATCAAAATACCGGAAATTAATATTTTTCGAAAGATTTACCGACGAAGACGCGATATACAATCAATTAATGAAATAATTTTAACTTTATAGCATAGAGAATAGCTGTGGAAATAGCGAGTATCGAATATTTATTCAGGTGGTTTTATTTATTTGACACCGCGGTCCGCCGGAAAAAGGACCGCTTAGATTTTTAACGTAAAGGTTCGTTCACATTTCCAACTTCTGAAATTTATATTAAACTCAATTTTCATTACGTTTAAGATACAGTACAAGAAATAGAATATAGCAAAATAATTATACAGTACAGTACCCTAAAATAAAGTACTGTACTGTATAATATAAGACGAATAGTCACTGTATTTATACCCCTTTTTCCACCCAACTGCCATATATCTACATACAACAACAGATCCGATTCTGTCGCGCCGCCGAGAGTTACAATTCTAGTGATCACTACCCGAAGATGGTCTTTTGTGACCCTGTATTTGATTTTATTGTATGTACAGGGTGTATCAAATATAAACGGGACTGACGGGAACCGACCGCAACTCTCTCAGGTCTCTTTAGTATCAGAAGAAACCATGAGCGAAAAAGAACTGCATGTCTCCGTGGAGCAGCGGATTATCATCAGTTTTTGGCCAAGCAGGGGGTGAACCTAACCAAAATTTTGCGGCGATTACAGACACAGTTCGGGGATAACGCCCTGTCAAGAACCCGTGTGTTTGCATGGCACAAAAGATTTTAGGGAGGGCGTGAAAAGATCGAGAACGAGAGCCATGATCGCCGCCCAAGGATAAGTGTGACCGAGGCCAACATCGAGGCAGTCCGAAATCTAATAGAGGGAAATTGGCTCATAACTCTTTTCGAAATCGTTGCGGAAGTAAACAATTACGGGAGTATCCAACGGATCGTGACAGATAACTCGGGATTTCGTAAAGTGGCCGCTAGATGGGTTTCACGTCTGTTATTGGAGGATCACAAGCGACATCGATTGGAGGTTTCGCAACGACTCTTCAATCGATGCCAGCAAGACGGTGAGGCCTTTTTGAATCGCATCGTCACCTGTGACGAAACTTGGGTGCACCACTACACGCCCGAGTCGAAACAGGCGAGTATGGAGTGGAGAAAGAGCGGTGAGAGGGCACCGGTGAAGGCAAAGACGCGGTTGTCAGCCTGAAAGGTAATGGCAACAGTTTTTTTTTGATCGGCAAGATGCTTTTCACATTGATTTTCTCCACGATCGACGCACAATTAATGCGCAATATTATTGTGAAGTACTGGATGCCGCGAAATTGTAATTTCGAAGGAAAAGGAAGAAGCAATCGGCCAGAAGTGTCATTTTTCTGCATGACAACGCCAGGCCTCATATGGCTAACGCAACGGTGCAAAAAATTGATGCATTAGAATGGGAAACGCTGGAACATCCACCCTACAGTCCAGACTTGTCACCTTGTGACTTCCATCTTTTTGGACCCCTCAAAGAAGCGCCTGGAGGCCAGCGTTTTGACGACAACGAAGCGGTGGAAGCGTTTGTGCTCCAATGGCTATACGAACGTCCGAAGAATTTTTACGATAATGGAATAAAAAAGCTCCCAATCCGATAGGAAAAATGTATTTATAGGGCGGGAGAGTATGTAGAAAAATAATATATACTTGTAAGCTTAGTTAAATAAAGTTAGAATTTTTTTAAAAACGCGAGTAGTAAATGACTAAACTACGCATAAATGTACAAGTATATCCACGAATCCATTTATAAATGCATTATTACGATGCAGTAAAGCGTAATAAAAATATTTGTTCTCGAAAACATAATAAATTGTGTGCGTGTAAATGAAAACGTCAATGGTTAGTGGCAATGAACATTTTATTGTGTATCTATCTTTAATTTGCTATCGTCTGCCCAACTATTTCGGGGAATCTCGAAAAATGTTGCCAGCGTTGTACGCTAGTATTGAATTTCAAAAATGCAATTATATTTTTAAATAAAATAGAGCGAATGAAAGCGGATTTAAGTAAGTCAAAATAAAGTTTATTACTTATTTTATAAAATAGGTCTATCTCATGCGAAGGTATTTATGTCGCCTAGCAAAGAGCCAAGAAGCTTATAGAACTTGATGGGAAGTCTGTCAAGGCTCTAACCGCAATCCTTAGCGGCCACGCTCGATGGAGGTAACACCTACACAGAATGGGGCTCGCTCAAGAGGTAGTGTACCGTCTGTGTTTGGAAGAAGAGGAAACAGTTGTGCACATTATTTGGCACTGTCCTGCCATATGTAGAATTAGATTTTCTCTGCTTGGCGGGGCTTTTGTAACGCCTGAGAGTCTATAATAGACCTTGTTGGTCGATATAGACGAGTGCATTGAGCCATCCACCCGCTTTTACATTGTAATTGTAAAAATTGTGGTCAATATCTATAAATATGCTTGAAAATAACCATATTTTCAAGCATATCTAGAGCGACACTAAATTTGTCAAACCCTCTAAATTTAAGACGAGCGAGATGCATACCTGGTCCATACCTGATCAATTGGAATGGAAATTCAACCTGTCGAGTTTCAGTGAAGTACGTGGTAATGATATTAGTGATGAGCTTCAGTGTTAAACAAAAAAAATTATAGAATATAATAGAATTATTTCTTACTTTCTTCTTCATAAAGGCACAAAACCTAACGTTTTCATAGCAGGAGGTATAATTATCCATCATCAATATGCAATTATTTCTAGACACAACTTATTGTTCTATTGTTCCGCCTGTAGTTATCTGTTTTCGCCAAGTCACGGTATACACGATGGTTTTAATAACACAATCATTTTTATTATCGACCCGAACGCCGGCGCTTACAATAAAGAAAATCCGGATATTACTAGTTTCTTAAAACTTATCGACTAGCCTCTAATGGATTTCAAAGTATGTATGTATGTAATAAATGTAATTATTTGAAACGCGGTATATAAATAAGTGGGAATGGTATATAGTATACTTGCTGACGTTTAAGGACAATTCGGGTCAATAGTGTTTAAGCAAATTGCGCAATTCTTTTCCCAATATCCGTATATTGATTTCCAAAATGTAATTATGTTAAAACGTTAGGTGAATCTGCGGAATTCGCTTGCTTTTATTGATATGTATATACAGTTATCTGGATTTTAAAGATAGACACACTTCTTGCGTATATAAAACTTTCTACTTAAATCCTAAATTTATTCCTGTATTACACAAAATTCAATAAAATTTACTTTATGAAGGTTTCCATTTAGTGCATATCTTACTTAGTCATACCTCTAGATAATCGTACTAAATTAAAGAGTTTACTTTTAAAATAAATATACACATTGATTGAGTGGAACCCGATCGATTCGATGCGGGTCGCGTGTTAGTACGCTTCTAACAACGTTGGTATGTCGACTTACTGTGTGAAAGAACGCACGTAATAATTTGAAGTCTGGGTCGCCTGGAAATGAGAGTTTCGCATATTTATTTTGTTGTTGCTGCGAAGCGTAGACGAAACTAATATGAAATTCTAAAGACGAAAGTAAAAACAGATTTTGATGAAACAAAAGAAAAGAAAATTAAATACTCTAGAAATTCTTACTAAGATCGTCCACACATAATGTCTACCTACCCCTTAACTAGCCACATCGGTATCCGTTTGCCGTCGACTGCCGCTAACCCCTTCGCTTGTGGTGAATCACCCATTCGCGTTTACCGCTGTCGCATGTACGCTTTTTCGTATAGCTAGACATTTTCTTTCCTTATGTGTATATTTTAGATACCGATGATAACACAAATAATTTTATTATTTAGGGGGTTTAAAGGTGTAATAAAAGTGCAAGATGTTTCCCCCATTAATTATATAAATTGGGTAATGTCCTTGAATGATATATAAAAATATTTACCAAGGGTGAGAATCACACTAAGTATTTCTTATCTCACTTCATCGCGTATTCCTTGAAAATTCACTTATATTCACGTTCTAAAGTTATCTCATCCGTATTCTGTCGGTATACAGAGCATCTTGGATATAAAATTACAGCAATACGCATTAGAGCCTATTTCATTATAACAATCCTTTCTGTCTTTATCTCCCTTTTAAAATTTGTAATAATAATAATAATGTATTTTGAAATCGATGTTTAAATTGGTAGATTTTACGTTGCTTCGGGCCGGAACAATGCAGTTACAGCTTTGAATTTATTGTAAACTGTCTTTTATTTCGCGAACATCCAGTACATCGTGCTAAATTTGGCAATAAATAAATCATATGCTCTCTCATAAGAAAAAATCAGAGTAAAAAAAGTACTAGGGAAACTGAAATTAAGAACCAAAAAGGGTACACACTTATTAAAACCAAAATTGATTATACTGCCTTTTCAATTTTCAAATTATAAGCATTGGCCTTAAATAATCCCTAACGATAGCTAAAAGTATTTGAGATTTCTGATAATTTTTATAGGTAAATCAAAAATATGGATAAAACAGTATCCACTGCTTACAACCTTTTCCTCTCAAAGAATCTTGCCCTCCTACTCCGAAAATTTTGCGTAACCTGACTCCAAAAATTGTTCCAGATTTCTCCATAGTAGATAAAAGTCTTGTACTTCCAATTTAAGTAATTATGTTGAAACATACTTTTATGAGTTTATACGTTTTAAGTAAATTAAATTAAAATTTCAAATAAAATATAGCAATAAAAATGTTGATGGATAATTTAAAAGCTTTTTAGTCTTCTTTTCGCCTGTTTGTTTATTTTATATGCAACGTCTGCTTTATTAATTTTGACAGGGTAACTATGAAAAATATACCCAGAAAGTATTTGAATATCCTCTATATCCCGGGTTAATTTGAGTATTCGAGGATATATGATTCGCGATAGCTTCTGGGTCGCTAGCGAGGCTGCCTCGGGCGAGCCAACGCCAGTCGGTTTTTGGTCGCGCATTAAAAGTGCCTCGCACCTAGTGATAAACTGGCTTACCTTGTCTCGCGCCGAGGCAAATTGTTCGCGAGGCCGGCTGGCGTTGACTCGCCCGAGACAAAAGCGATCGCGAAGCAAGTCCACACTTTGCGAGGCACGCCTCGCTAGGCTGTCTCGCGAAGCGTGAATAGTAACGATCGAAAGAAATGAGTGAAGACCGCCAATATTGTTCCACACAAATTTTGTAATAGTGTACAACAAGAAGATTAGAAAAATTGGAAAACAAAATTCTTTCTTCAATAGTTAAACAAAGTAAAAACCATAATATTGTGAATTCAAAATTTAAACTGTTTGATCCATTTCAATCCAATCTGTTTTGTATTTGCCTACAACAAATGGCTAAATTATAAAATATCAGCAACCTTATCATCGTAAAGAAAAATAGTTAAACACATTTCTAAGTTCATGATAGTTTTCATATGTTTGTAAAAATTTGCCTTTGTATATTTTTTCTAAGGTGTGGCAGGTGAATGTACAAATAGAGAAAGGAGAATAGTAATATGCGAGGGACGTCAGTAATTAACCAGACAAACTGCAATAGCGGGAAAAGTACTGAATATTATTAGATAAAACTTTCTGAGGGTCAAGTTGGCAACCTTGATTCTGCAGTACGTCAATCGAGACTTCAACTAGTCGTCTGGAACGATGAATATTGTTAACACTTGTTCTGCCCGATTTAAACTGTTAAATCCATTTATACATGTTTCCGCAGCTTAACTACTTTTCGCCATACTGTTTCAACAATCTGGAGTAAATTTAGGCCGGTTTCAGACCTTCGGATAACAAAAATCTTATCACTGAACGTCGCTCTTCTGACGAATGTTGTGTGTGCTTTTATTTCTTTCAAACAACTGATTGAATTTGTCACCAACATTGCTAACTTGACCCTCAAAAACTTTCATCTAATAATATTCAGTAAGTACTTTTCCTGCTACTGCAATTTGTCTCGTTAATTATTGAACGCCCCTCGTAGATTACGTCTAGATTAGTTCTACAATTAGAGAATTTTTTTTGGTAGGATTCAGAAAAGAATAATGAGTAAAATGTGACAAACGGTAAGCCTGATGTACCTCTTGCAACGCATGTGAAGAAATATATTTGGCGTTTCCCTGGTTTGGAATTTACAGGTTCGCACATTTGTTGCAAATTTTGCGGTATAGCGTTGCTAGGCCGCACGACATTTGAATGTAGAAATCATGTATTGAATTTAAGAAACAATATTCCGTACTGGCAATTTTTGTACGAATTTATTTTTATGTTGAGCACGTGCAACACCCCACAACATCTTTGAATCTGAAAACTCCTTTTTGGGATAAATATGTTCCATCATGGAAGCTACAAAAAGACAATTGCGGCACAATTTACCACATGTGCAAAGTACAGTAAAAGACTGTATAAAAGACGAATGAGAATTCAAAAAATCTGGCTCGCTATGGACAAAACTACTGATGCTCAGAAACACAGCGTGATTCATATTGTGGCGCGTCCTTTAAAACGTAATGGTCCAGCAGCTTCCTTGTTGTTAGCCAGTAAAAGGATTAAAAGAACTGATGCCGAAACCGTTGTAAACATAATGAAAGATATGTTAAGAGAATTTTGTATCGTAGGAGCCCAACTCACCATGTTAGTTTCTGACGGAGCCACAACAATGCTGAAAGCTGGTAGGATGTTAAAAGTATGCTTTCCGACTCTTATTCACATAACATGCCCCATACACGCACGTCATCTCGTAGCAGAAACAATTCGAAGCAAGTATTCTAGGGTGAATGATTTAATATCATCTACCAAAAAAGTGTTTGTGAAATCTCCCAAACATATCCGCGTATTCAAGCAATTGTGTCCGCAAATTCCGCTACCACCTCAGCCTGTATTGACGCGATGGGGAATATGGATCGACGCAGTATCTTACTATCGCAAATATTATTCCCAAGTGAAAGATGTCATTTTCAAACTTAATTCTTTTAATTCTCAAGCGGTTCGCGAGAGTCAGCAAAAAGAAATAGATGACATTTCCATAAACTATTTTGTAGTAACACAAACTATTTCGCAGTTAGAAAATACTCACTTATATATACAAGACTCGTTAAATAACATCAACAATTTAGCAGTCGCTCTAGAAAGCTAGACGAATCCTACAGGACTAGATGTCGCGCAAAAATTTCGTGCAGTTTTAAACAAAAATCCGGATTTAGAAAAGGTTCGATCTATATCTGGAATTCATGACTGCACAGAAGAGATACAGGAATATTTGAAATTCGCAAATCTTCCTTCATTAGATGCTGAACGATGATTTGCAAAGTATACGAGAACGTTTTCAGACCGTCGTCGAGGCCTGACCGAATCGACGATGGAAGCATTGCTTATGTTCCAGTACTATGCGGCGTATCATGGCAGTCGCACATTACCGCAGTGGTCATCAATACGTCAATAAAAGGTAACAATCTACTATTTTTTTATTAATACTGTGTCTATACACCGATCAACCGATAATAACCGAACGTCCACTCGATGCCTTGTATGTATATAGCAAACACAGCTCCTTTCACGGCGCCTCTGCGGGTGCAACCGTTTGTCACGCTTTAATAATGAGAAAGTATTTTTTTCAAACGATATGCTGAAATAATTACGTAATTTAAACTAAAAGACACGCAAATTGTTGTTCAATTTTATTATAAAAATTAATTATGTCCTTCATTTGCTTTTATGCAGTATGTAAATATGGATTGGCAAGGTATACTTAAATGATAAAAACCCTTCTAAATAATATTGTGCACGTATGTTGTACGTCCGCTTTGAAATTCTGCACACAACATTGGAAATTTCCCATTTTTTGCTGTCAAATACATACTTATAGATCAAAACGGTATTTTATTAAAATATGTGATTTAAAATATCACAATCTTTAAACTGATATATTAAAAAAACCCACATTTCAAAGCGGAAAAAGAAAACTGGAATTGTGCATCAGTATTATCTAATAGGTACATTTTCCGTTGCTAATAATACTAACAATAACAGTGCAGAATGAATGTATGAATGTATAGGTTGACCTTTAAAGCTAATAATATCTCATCAAATTGCATTGCTATTATTAATTATGTGAATATATATGTATATGCCATATACATATGTACAGGCCGATTAAATGTACAAAACATGTTTGTTTATAAATATAATGATTTAATTTTTCAATGTCAATGGTTATTTTCATTTAAAAATAGGTTAATAAGGGAGTTCTAGTTTTATCTTAATATGATATATTTACCTACTGTACGATACTTTTGCATATGTATTTCTATAATTTTACTGTCCGCATATGGATCTTTTATGGAGCTTTTAGTTCTTAAAGTATTACTAACAACAGCTATCATACGAACACTTGTTGCCAGTGGAAAATTTCCATTGCAGTTCGTGGTTTATATTGTTATTAAACATTATCAATTTGTTGTCCTTCGTTTTACATAACAATAGATAGCCACTTCTGCAGTGAAATTGATCAAACAATAACTCTTAACAGCGAGGCACATACTTAAAATACGGTATAAGTAGGTAAAGAATCATTACAATATTATGTACCATCACATAATTTGCCAATAATATACGTTGCGTTATTTTATGTTATCATTCCAGAAGAGCAGGCAATAATTATAGAATCCACGAAAATTTAAATTAAATCTTCAGGAGAATACTGAAAGTGAGCCACATTCACAATCAGCTGTTTTAATAATGTTTTCTACAGAATTCGGGGGCGGGTCAATATATCCGTGACTTTTTGAATTTCCCGCGTTGCAAATTGAAAAGCAACACTGCTTCCGACAACCATCATCTAGTTAAAGTTTGACAACCAGTGAAAGCAGACAACGTCGTGCATTTTGGCGAAAATGGAAAAACCATCACTCAAACCAAGGCTAAGCTTGATAAATACTATGGGGACCCTACACCATCATTTCGTTGCGGTCCTACAAGCACTAATGACGCCGAACGTTCTGGACGCTTAATTGAGGTCACTACACGCGAAACAATCGAAAAAGTCCACGATATGGCCGATTGGAGATTGAAAGTGCGCGAGATAGGCATATCACATGGCTCAGTGGTTTCGATTTTGGACGATCACTTGCGTATGAGAAGGCTATCCGCAAGATGGGTGTCGCGTTTGCTCACAATTGATCACAAACGCGATCGTGTGACCATTTCGAAGGAGTGTTTGACGTTGTTTAACCTTAACCCGGACGAGTTTTTGCGCCGTTTCATAACCGTTGATGAAACATGGATACACTACAACACACCGGAGACCAAACAGCAGTCGAAACAACGGATTTCTCCGAGTGAATCAGCGTCGAAGAAGGCCAAGGTGGGTCTGTCAGCCAACATGGTCATGGTGACAGTTTTTTTGGGATGCACGCGGCATAACCTGCATCGATTGCCTTTAGAAGGGAAAAACAATCAATGGCAACTTATTGGCCAGGTTAAATGACGATTTGAAGAAAAAACGACCGCATTTGGCCAAGAAGAAAGTTCTCTTTCATCAAAACAATGCACGGGTGCATAGGTGCCTAGTCGCCATAGCGAAATTTCATGAATTGGGGTACCAATTGCTTCTCCACCCGCCATATTCTCCGGATTTGGCCTACAGTAACTATTTCCTGTTTCCAAATCTGGCTTGGCGGAAAGAGATTTGGCTCCAACAATGAAATCATTGCTCAAACAAACGCCGATTTTGAGAGCCTCGATAAATCTAATTATTTGGAAGGAATCAAAAAGTTGAAGAAACGTTGGACGAAATGTATTGAGCTAAAAGAAGACTATGTTGAGAAGTAAAACGTTTTTTTGCCGAAAAAACTATCTCTCATTCGAAAACTCACGGACATATCGACCCACCCTCGTATTAGAAAATTATGTTAGTAAATCTAAACTAAATAATCTTCCGGGTGTTGCTGTGTCGGAGAGTTTACCCTTAACGTTTCGCTGATCATACTGTCAACAACGTCAGCACCAAACAAGGATCTACTTCGGAAGCTACACACAATGGGCGTATAGGAACAACTTCTCAATCCATGTCGATGGTTTCATTTGAAGAATGGTTTTACAAATCTATTTATCGCTTTCTAAAATCTTTTAATTCCACTACTGGTAACGAAGGGTTCCTGAAATTATTAAATTATCTTACATTTGCAATTTGATGGCATAAGAAAGTCTTGATGGGTAGGCGACAATTACAACTGAAAGCGATTTAGTTAAGATATTGAACTAAATATAATGGCAGGCTTTACTAAATTTGAGGAACATACAGATTGTATATTACATTGAGTAACGTTTGTAATTTCAAATCTGCTTGTTATTAAAATTGTTTTATGAAAAGGTATGTGACTGTCATTAACTAAAGAAATTAAAAAAAAAATTAAAGTGACTGGCAATAGTATAACTAATAAGTTAAATTTTCTTTTCACGTGTGAGTAAACCTCTAGTCGCGAAAAAAATTATTTCTGTTTTTTTTTTGTTTAAAAAATGTACACTGCTAGATTTTTAAGAAATTTGAACACCTTCTTTGAATACCTATCTATCTAAAATAAAGTTGTGAAATTTCACTTGTAAAGCCAGGAACAAATCAAGTACACTATCGGCCACAATTATTCGCCCACAGACATTTTTGCTTGGATTTCAGAAAATTATTTATTTACTGTTATTTAAGGGATACAATTATTTACCTACAAGTAAAAAAAAGATATGACCTTAAATAATTCGGCGAAAGACTCCTCCGATCCTTAATTATCGATTGAATCTCCTTAATCCGATAGTTAGGGCTCCAGGTAGAGTCACAAAAAGACTTAAAATCTGATACCATTATCGTTCACTAATAAATATTTAACGTAGTGTAGGTAAAAATGACAATTCCCTATTTACCCGTACTAGAATTATGAATGTAGATTTAGTAGTTATTGTTCTTTTAAACAGTGAATTTCCTTAATAATATCTAAAATTAGTATTAAAATGCCGAAAACAAGAGAGTTGCCTTTAGAGATCGGCACAATGATTGTTGATTTACATAATCTTGGCCGAAATTACAAAAATATCGCAAGAAAATTAAAATTAAGTCGTCGAACTACCGACTACAACATTAAAAAATATCGCCAGGCTGGCACATGATTAAATAGAAAACGAACAGGACGACGGAAAATGACAACACCAGCGGAAGATCGTCGAAAAGTAAAGGAAAAAGACAAAAAACTGCACCTTAAATTGCGGCTGAAATAAATATTGAGCGTGAAAAGCGAGTTAGTTTAATCACCGCGAAATGGAGGTTAAGAGAGGGTGATTTATTTGGCCGAATAGCGTTAGGTAAATCACTCTTACGCAAGCAAAATATAATAAAACGGCTGCAGTGGGCAAAAATGTTTTGTGGACCGATGAGCCCAAATTTGAACTCTTCGGTTCCATGAAAGGAAGGTTCGTTTGAAGGTCGAAAGGAGAACGAGCAGCAGAATCATGTGTAGTACTTACAGTCAAGTATGGGGGCGCATCGGTAATGGTTTGGGGTTGTTTTGGCGCCGCATCCATAGGAAACTTGGTTAAAATAGATGGAATTTTAAGAAATGAGCGCTACCGGGAAATTTTGGAAACAAATGCTTTACCATCTAGAATGAGAATAATCGCTGACTATTTTATATTTCAACAGGATAATGATCTGAAACACACCTGTGTCACAGCACAGTTTGTGCTGCGAATATTTAGAAACGGTGGAACGCGAAAACAATATCAAAATAATGAAATGACTTCCTCAAAGCCCACATGCTAATCCTATAGAGCTTTTGTGGGAGAAATTCCTCCAACTTTCAAGGAATCGTTGCGGAAACAACTACCAAAAAGCCCGGCTTAAAATAGAAATCGCTACTCTGACGAAATTGATAGAGAGAATGCCGCGAGTGTGTGCCGCAATTATTAAGAGGTGAACATTTCGATGAAACGAAGATTCAATTTTCTTGTGTCAAATAAATTTTATTTTTGCATAAAAACCATTAATTACTTTGTTTTAAAAGTATTTTATTAAATGCAAAACAATAATTTCTTTTTCAGTTAATACTTCCTTTAGTTATGAGTATATCTTTAAGTAGGCAAATGATCTTGGTCGGTATTGTACTTACCATCAGTTGCAAGTACTGGAATTTTGCGTTTGGCCGAACTGTACGGATAATTAACCGAAATAACTAACAAAGCAGGTAAAAAAATGGCTGGCTGAAAAGCTTTTTACAACATTTAGTAAATAATTTTGGATTAAGCGTAAATTAATTATCCTTGGGATGAAATGAAAAGCTGGCATGAAAAGTTCATAATTCAACTTGTTAGAAGTCTAGTAGAGTTAAATGGGAGGATTATACTGCTACAGGAAAATATATTATCAAAAGTATATTTGAATTGATCGTAAAAGTATATATACAGCCAGTTATTGATTTGACTTCTTTTTGTTCTTTAGAACACTCTATTCATATGGAGGCTTCTCTAAGTTCCTTAACAAGCTTAAAAGTATCAAACTATATTCAACAATATTTAACTAGTCTTCCAGGTAGGTGAAAAGGGCATAGGTGGTAATGTTTTAGAACTATTCAATCGTCTTGTATGTAATAGAATGATTAATTTGATGAATAACAAGCACGTTTTAAACACGTTCTTTGCCAAAACATTTCATCAACACGAGAATCGGTTTTATTTAAAAGAAATCTTAACTAACAGTTCCAGTATGGACCCTTGCCAGGAAGCTAAACGCTTTTTATTTTGAAAATTTCTTAAAATAGAAGGGTGCCTACGTTAGAATGAGCGTGTTAGTCATGTGCAGTTGCGCTACGACCCATTAAATCAGCGCGACTCTATTTCTTGCTTAAAACGAAATCATCTTGTCTTGCCAAAAATACGGTCGCCCACTTATAGTAATAATTTACTCGTCGTTTCCCTTTTGGCATCACCAAATACTTTCATGAAACATTTTAGGCTGAGCACGCGAACTGTGTTTGCTTTCGATATGGCTTAATGTAAGAATTCTTCTACGTCAACTTCACTTGTGTATACGTTGCTTATAAATACATAAACAGACACATTCCATCAATTCATTTGTGGCTTACGTTAGAAAAATGTAGGTTTTGCTCTATTGGTTGGCGTATGGGCGTGTAAGCTACGATGTTATCAGTATATTCGTAAACCCTATTCTATATCACTTCCTGTCTGGTACGTTGCAAGTAGCTCTGACGCTAATCTATAAATTATGTATACAGATTCAATGTATGTTTGTATATTGGATGGAATGTGACTTGAAGCTTCAATCAATGTTGTTATATAACTATTTTAGTAAAAAGCGAATCAGGCCCAAGCCTGATTCGATGTTTGTTCGCAGCGGAGTGATATTAAAGTTTGCTCGCGAAATTTTTCAGATAAATATATGTACTTCAAAATTTCACAAAATTTGATAAACGATGTTTTCATTTTTGCATTTTGTGACCATAGAGTTGTGATTTCCACCAACAAATGCTTCTGATGAATTATCGAAACGTTAGGTTTACCAATGTGTTCTCACCCTAGAAAGGTAACCTTATTAGTAAATACAGTAAAGGTAGCCATCGTAAAATTTACGACAGTATACTTTGATAAACAAAAAAGACAAAATTGTAATATGATTTATTATCAAAAATTGTTAGATTTCATAGAATAAGCCTTAATAAACAGAAGTGACTGCAAACATTAGCTGTTACTACATATTTATGGTATATTTGTTACAAAATGTAACTCGATGCTCGGAACAATATGGTCGATTGCAACGGTTGCAAAAATGGGATGTCATTCGCCTTTTTGTCACGGTGCAAATGTAACACATGCTTCGTTTTGAAGAGGCAGACATACCTGGTTCTTTCTGAGCTGGTGTAGGTAAAATATTCTCAATATTTTTACGAATCGAAAACGGCAAAGTTTTAATTTGCGAGCGTTGCTCTAACCACGGTTGTAAGTCTTTATGTAATTGTAACATGTACGCTCTTCTGTTCATTGGCTTTTCCCCCGATTTCATGGTATTGTAACAATATATAACATAATATGTATTAATACAAGCCATATTGAGCATCCCATAAAAAATACAAAGAGGTCAACGTTTCGTCTTTCTGGAAGTATTCATAAGATTGCACATTTGAACGAATATATCAACCGCCCCTTTAGTCATGTTATAACTAGAGCGGGCCAAGAGCGCCACGCGCCAGGTTCGCAATCAGGCTGCCGGGCACATATATGTATGTAAACATAGGTAATTTAAATATGTAATTATTAGGACGAGGACCAAAACCACTGTCTATTACGTCGTGAAGACGCGCAAATATACACCTGCAGTTTGGGTGTTCGTTGATAAATAGGGCGTTGTTCACAGTGGGCCACTACAAAAAAAAAGTTCATTCATCGACGACTACGAACTAACAGCGCGCTTATTCATTTACGGATGACGCGCTCTATTCATCAACAAATGACGAGTCTGCAGATGTTACGTTTGCACCACTTTGTGGCATACTAGAAACAAGCGTCGGTGTGCTCGCTTTAGTGATTATGTCTAACGTAACTATTAAAAATAAACGGCCATTACCTACGAAAGTTAATAAATTTCTTAGTGAATTTGTGGATTTACACTACAATGGGAGTACAATTTTCTGTAAAGTTTGTAAAAAGAAACTACTGTGCTGGAGCAAACGTGATTGTGAAAGACATATAAATAGCGCACACCACAGAAATAAAAGAAATGGTCTGTCACAACAACGTCAATTTCAATTAGAATTGCTTTTAACGTTTATGGTATGTGGTCTACCACTTCGTATACTTGATAAAAAAGCATTTCGAAAATTCTGGGGTACATACAATACCGAGTGGATACTACCATCTCGGACAGCGTTACGGAGAGATATTCCACGAATACGTGAGGACATTGAAAATCGAATTAAAGCCGAATTAAAAGATAAACAGCTGTGGCTATGTCTTGATGAGACGACAGATTGCAAAAAAAATTCTATTTTGAATATAATAGTGCGCGTATTAGATCCTATTAAACCAAATTTTGCAATTCTATTAGCCAGCAGAAGATTAAAACAGTGTACTAGTAAAGCAATTACGGCCGTAGTTCTCGAAACGTTACAAAAATTTCAAGTGTCAACCAGTCAACTGTTGTTGTTCATGAGCGATGGTGCAGCAACAATGTGTAGTGTAGGCCGTTCCCTTAAAGAAAAGTGCGAAGGACTTTTACATGTTACGTGTAAAGTCCATGCTTTACATCTTGTGGCACAAACTATTCGAGAGTGTTACCCGGAGGTGGATGCATTAATAGCAAACACAAAAAAATTGTTTCTCAAAAGTCCTAAGAGGACTAGGGCATTCCACAGGTTATGCCCTGGTATTCGAGAACCACCACAGCCCATTCTTACGCGTTGGGGAACGTGGTTAAAAGCCGCTTTTTATTATAATGAACATTTTCAAGAAGTCAAATCCGTTATTTTGCAATTCGTCCCTGCCGAAGCTAGAGCTATTAGGATGAGCCAGAAGGGATTTCTCGATATTTCTGTTGAAACACATCTAAAGAATATTAGCAACAATTACAAAGGGTTAGTAGACGCGATAGAAAATTTGCAAAATTCTGGATTGTCGTTGGTAGAATCAGTGCAAGTCGTGGACGAAGTTAGTACATTGTTACACAGTATAAACGATGCAACAAGTGGACGAGTTTTAGCTAAGTTCGATAGTGTTTTAAAAAAGAATCCGGACTACACGAGATTAAGACAAATGTGCGATGGGGCATCTGCAGATTCCTTGACTAAGTCTAAAGATTATTTTAATTACGCCTGTCTTACTTCGGTAGACGTGGAACGGTCGTTTTCGAAATATAAGAACATTTTTTCGTCTCGGCGAACATCCTTCACCGAGGCAAATGTGGAAACTTATCTGATGGTGCAACTTTTTAAACAAGCCTATCCGCATTATTAAGAAGGATAGAATTTATTTATTATATCTTTATTTACAGTTACATTATTAAGTACAACAGAATAAAAAAAGCGTTCAGTTTCTCAGTTATTTCCTTATTACATCCCATTTACAACGCATACCGTTTTCAATCAAATAAAAAATCATAATGAAAATAAAAACACCTCAGCGTGTACATATATATATATATATATATATATATATATATATATATATATATATATATATATATATATATATATATATATCCGCTCTAATTACTAAACATTATTATTGCGTCAGCTTTTATTTTTTTACTCTTGTGTATTAATTTCAAAATATCACATATCTGCTGTGACTCACATATACGCTATTTACAATAAGCGGCCGTTGCGCCTGATTCCGATTCTGTTGGATGGCGCAATTTGGCCCGCTCTAGTTATAACAGTCAATTAGTTCAGGTTTTCCTGTAGTATGACTAATATTATCACCCTGATGCATGATTGATAACAGAAGTACATTTTTGTTTTGTTTAGCTTTGTATGATACTAGCGTTTTCTCGTTATCAAAACAGAATTTTGAATGGTCAATTGGTCGTTTACGCAGGTTTAACATTTCGGGCGGTATTTCCTTTTTATTTGATCGAATTGTACCAACAATAGTCAAGCTGTAAGGGTTTTTCAACAAATCATCAGCTAATTTTTCCGACGTAAACCAGTTATCCATTGTGATATTTCGATTGGATTTATGAATAGTTTTACTTAACGTTTTAACAAAATATTCTCCTAATTGATTTGAGTACTTTTTCCTAAATATGGAGCTGCATCAATCATATATTTGGTCCTCACATCGCAGAGCATAACAATTTTTAAGGCATACTTCGACGGTTTGTTTGGTATGTGCGTTCTAAAGGAACAACGGCCCCGAAAAGCTAAAAGTTGTTCATCAATTGTTGTATAGGATCCTGGTTTATATAAATTATTGCAATGTTGAATAAATTCATCCCACACTTCACGAATAGCTGCAAACGCATCAGTTTTTTTACGTTCATCGCGAGTATCTTTACTGTCAAATCTCAAGCAATTGATAAGAAACTTGAATCTGGCTTGATTCGGCTGATTTATAATTCGATCCGCATAATCTGTCGTCAAACAGTTGTGAAGTAGGCAAATGTTTGTTTTTCATAACGGCTGAGAAATATAACAAACCAAGAAGCGCCTTAATTTCTTTAGAATTTGTTTGTGATATTGTTGCTTTAGGATCTTTCTATTTTACGGATCTTGTACTTATTTCTGTGTTTGTATGTGCAACCACAATATCAATCATTGTTATGAACACACTAGACATATCTAGGGGAGTAAGCGCTGTTTTAGCCAAATCTTTTGACCCTTGAAGTATATGAACTACATTTCTCTGTGGTGCTTTTGTTGCCTTTTTTGTAATTGTTGACCAATGATGACTATTTTTTCCTTTCAGTCTCGCTTCCGATATCGATTGCTGTTTTTGTATATTTTCTGTACTGGTAGTAGATATTTCTTCGAGTAAATTAGTGGTTTCCGTTTTGTCACTCTCTTGTCCATGCGCATTATTTGATATTACATCTTCTCCGGCACTTTGTTGTTTACTGAGCACCACCTCTTTTTCAATTATATTAATTCTGCTTGTCTTGACTATTGTACCGGTTTAATTCGTTGATAGTTTTCGTTTCTGTTTCCTACTGGATTCAACTTCATCATCAAAACTGTCATAGTCTGATAGTACATATTCTGAACTCGAATAGACAGCATTTATGGTAATTTATCTCCTTCGTATTCTATTGTAAAAAAGTGAGCAAAATGTTTCCGTTTGGGGCAAGAATCCCTTGAAGATGATGAGCGCACCCTGGTCAGCCAATTGAACTGATAACGCCCCAAAACATTTCAATTATTGAAGAAACGGTATTAGCAGGTCACCGTTTGAAAGTAAAGAAATTAGTGGTGATGTCCTAGCATTTCTGAAAGAAGTATTCGCCCTGCTCTCCAACGTGAACGTCGGGTCGAATGTGCGGGCTCGTTTTTAAACATATGTGGAGACGACCCGAAATCGATTTTGGAGTCCATTGTCATGGGAGATGGAACAATGGTTCTGTATTATGATCCTCTATCCAAAAAGGAATTGATGGACATCGTTTTAAGGATGATAGTGAGTTGCAAGCAGCTCTAATACAACATTTTGAAATAAAAACTTTAGATTATTTTTACAAGGGCATAGAATTATTAATTGATCGTTGTAATAAATGTTAGGGGAGTTAGGGGAGATTATATTGAAAAATAAAAATTGTTATATTTTACCAAGTTTTTTTTGCTATATCAGGCCGAGAATTTATGGCGCCTACTACGTACGTACATACATGTCAGACAAATTTAATAGAGGAAAAGAAATATATTTTTCTGAAATATTTTTCTTTATATTTCTGGATGGCAGTTAGCACTGAATATAGGGAGATTAATATTATTTTAAAAATAATTTTTATAGTTTTATATTTTCGAATAGTTTCGAAAAACTTGATATATTATATTTTAAATGAATCTACACCTATTAAATTTTATTTAGATCTATACGATATGAATAAATGACCTCCTTTCAATTGTGTATTTTAGGTTACCTGGCTGAATTTCTGTAGTTAACCTTTCTATTAGAATTCTTAGATCTTAGAGCACAAACCAACAAAATCGTCAAATATCTTTAGTACAATCAGGATATTACTTGCCCATGTTATTTGTTGCCAAATGATTGTTTGTTTTGTTAGCTTCCAAAACATTCAAAAATTCTAAAACACAAACATTTTTCCATGTAGACCTTGAATCTACTAAATTTAACTGTTCTATTTATACATGATAAAAGGTCAATAAACACCGTTATTAATATTATACAGAACATCGTTTATATACATATATAGACGAACTTATCTAGGAAATATATGATTCTTTAAATTCTTTTGTACAGCAACACATCAGGTATGATATTTTTTTACTATACCACATTGTTACTATTTACTAGAAAGTAGCGTTTTTACAAAGAGGCCATTCTTTAATTCAATTGATTGCCTACTTTCTAATGCAGTTCTATTTTGCAACGTAGATTATCTGGACATTCTTTTGTTTTAAATACTTCACATATGTACCATACAAAACGCACCTTTAACTGTTATTCTTTGAGTAGTGCTACATATCCAGGTTGGAAACGAATTTCTTGGAAAATATTCTATCAAAAAATCAATATCAAATGTCAAAAATATTCTATTAAAAAAAATAGGATTAAGAAAGGTTTGTTAAAAGTTGAAATCCAAATAAAGTTTATTTGGGTAATTTTAATATATTTGTAGCAGAAAAACAGCAATACAAAAAATCCAGATCCTTACATTCCAAATTAAAAAATATCTTCACAAATATCTTCTGAATTAAGCGGATGCTGTAGTTTACAAAAAAAAATAATTTAAATTTTTGGAACTGACCCAGATTACTTTCTAGTTACTTTACACTCTGATGGAAAGTATTTAAAATACCAAACTGACATTTTATTTTTGGAATAAGAGCAGTAGGCTGTACAAATATCCAGATATTTATTTTGATAGACCTCAATAAAAGCAATCTCTAATATTTAGTGTGAAACAATGTTTGTGCTATCAATATGTTAAGGAATACAACATTCTTATCTTATAAATAACATAACGACGCTTAATAATGAAACATCATTTTGCAATCACGAGATTTGCAAAGATAACTGATGTAGCTGGAAAACATTCCAATCTATTGCGTTTAGTAAATAAAAATGCTTATCAAAATATACAAAACACAAGAAGAATTGTTGTAGGATCCGTAGGTGGCTGGTATTTGAGTAACTAAAAGTAATCTTCTTCGCTTGTTAATTTTTACATTCGTATTCAATCAAACTATCCATTTGGAACAAATGATTTGAATTATTATCGGTTACAATAATTTAGTAAACAGCTTCTACTACCAATCTTCTTGATCTTTTCCAATAAGTCAATACTTTTTGTGTAAAATTCAGGTGTTGCAATTGATGGAAATTTTTATATTCTCTGGTCGATAAGAAATGTTTATTTTTGGATCTATTCGAGATGATTTGTCTTTATCGAGGCTATTAGTTTTGTAGTCCATATTTTTATTCAATTGTTTTCAATAATAACCTTATTATTTGTCATGCTTGGTTGATCACATTTACCAATCTTAAATATTTCTGTTTTTATTTATAGCTGAAAAATTATCTGGGCGATCAAAATGTACCTACAATTAAACAAATAAACTTCTTTGATAAATTTAAGAGGATAATGATATAAGTTAAGAAAAGAAAATCGAATGCAGTTTAGCTTAAATACAGGCTGGCGCAATAGTGTGGCAAAGCTCGATATATCTGCTATTAAGACAGATATCAAAAAAGCTTTCTAATAAAAATTGTAGACACTCCTAACCATAACATTTTAAAATTATTAACATTTATACGGAGTATTCCATAATTCCAGGGAGAACCTAACTTATGTTTTTTTTTAATGGGATGTCATGTTTTTAGAATAAAATTGACCATAACATTTCAAATACCCAGTATAACGTAATGAGATCTTATATTGTGAGTATGAAGGCGATGAGCTTAACCAAAATTTAAAGTAATATATAGGTGTCCAATTTAAAAAAAAAAACAAATTAAGTTCAGGCTGGATTTATGGAAAGTAGGTAGGGGTTCACCTGAGCGTGGGAAAAAAAACCGGAAGTAGGCGGCGAATTCCAGGAAGCGGCTCCTTTGGATAGTAGGTAAGCTATCTGTGTACGGGGCCACTTTAATCGAACTTTTAATCGAGCTTTGATTAGCGGCTCGCGCTTTTAATCCGCGGGTTATTTTTGGGGGAATCGAAGTTTGATTAGCGGCTCGTGCGTTTAATCCGCGGGTAATTTCGCGACTATTTCAAGGTCGCTGAACAGCATCTGAACGGCTTTTGAACGACTTCTGAACAGCTATTGAACGGCTCCTGAACAGCTTTTGAACGGCTTTTGAACGGTTATTGAACAGCTTTTGAACGGCTTCTGAACAGCTTTTGAACGGCTTCTGAGCAGCTTTTGAACAGCTTCTGAACAGCTTTTGAACGGCCCCCGTACGGGTATCCGTTCAATGACTACATCTCTTGGCACTAAGTGGCGCCAGGAACTTATTTCCAGGTGTGATACGTTCCGGGTGTGATACATTCCGAGTGTGATACGTTTCTGGTGTGATATGCCGTATGGAAGCCATTGTTTGTGGAGGTGACTCATGTTTCAAATGTGTTTGGGGGTCAGATAGGTAGTAGGTAGGGGGTCACCTGAGCGTGGGGAAAAAAAACCGGAAGTAGGCGGCGAATTCCAGGAAGTGGCTCCTTTGGATAGTAGGTAGGCTATGCGGGTACGGGGAAGCGTGTGACCTTCATTATCTATTTACGATCCCACTCAGGTGACCCCCTACCTACTACCTATCTGACCCCCAAACACATTTGAAACATGAGTCACCTCCACAAACAATGGCTTCCATACGGTATATCACAACAGAAATGTATCACACTCGGGACGTATCACACCCGGAAATAAATTCCTGGCGCCACTTAGTGCCAAGAGATATAGTCATTGAACGGATACCCGTTCGGGGGCCGTTCAAAAGCCGTTCAGAAGCTGTTCAAAAGCTGTTCAGAAGCCGTTCAAAAGCCGTTCAGAAGCTGTTCAGCGACCTTGAAATAGTCGCGAAATTACCCGCGGATCAAAAGCACGAGCCGCTAATCAAACTTCGATTCCCCGAAATTACCCGCGGATTAAAAGCGCGAGCCGCTAATCAAAGCTCGATTAAAAGGTCGATTAAAAGCTCGATTAAAGTGGCCCCGTACACAGATAGCTTACCTACTATCCAAAGCAGCCGCTTCCTGGAATTCGCCGCCTACTTCCGGTTTTTTTTCCCACGCTCAGATGACCCCCTACCTACTATGGAACAATCTGTATAAATGTAAATAATTTTAAAACATTATGTTTAGGAGAGTTTAAAATTTTTATTAGAGTTTTTTTATATCTCTCTTAATAGCAGATATATCAAACTTTTCCACAATATTGCACTACCATGTATAAATTACATTCATTGGCACATTATATGAGTATAGAATATCTGCTTTAATGCCCACAATATTCTAAAGCATTGACCTTTAAAGATAGCACGAGATGTCTTCCTAATAAAAAGTATAAACAACAACTAAGATTCCTCTTGATTAAATGGAAAAAAAGACTTCATACTTTATATTTTTGTACGAGGTCATCTACATGAAATTGATTCTGATTTACGGTCGTGGAAATTTCCTAAAGCGTCAGTTGTGGGTGTTGTAGAATATTGCCGCATATGAATTATTATACAAATCTGCTTGTATGAATTTGTTGTACCATAATTGTAATCAACGGATATTTCCAAATATCACAAGGTAATACTTACATATGTTAAGTGATTAACGTATGTATAAACGCAAATTACATACGTTTGTGTGAATAAATGACGCTGAGATGTATTAATTTGTATATAATTAAATTATATCTTAATTTACATAGGTACAATACAGAATGGTACCACAAATATAAATAAATAAACAAATAAGTAAGCAAAAGTTTAAGTATGAATCTTGTTAGCACATAGGAGGAAACTTTGGTTAGTACTTGATTTTTTAGCACTTCAGCAGTGTACTTCTTTCTGGTAAGTAATTTTCCTACATCCGCCGAATATTTTATCAAATCAATTTTGAACTGCGTCGAAAATGGGATGATATTTTCTAAACCAATAAAGATTATGTGGTATATATTAGCCATATTCTATGCGACCAAGTGTGGTTGTATGCTGTCACGGAAAAAGATAAAACCTTTTTATTTTATTCTTGATTGAATCAACTACTTTTAAGTACCTGTCAGTAAGCTGCAGTATTGCTTTTTTCATAATGTATAAGTAATGTAAATATTTAATTTCATTTTTATGTCATGGGAGGTATTATTATAATAATTATTATTATTGGTTTTGGCTTGCGCCATTGAACCATTTACCACATAGGCATACCTATCCGGCCCGGAGAGACGACAGGGTAGGCACAGACAAAAATTGTCACACTCGGGGCCGATCGAGTGACACATAAAAGACACACGGGTAGGCCCTAGGGATGAAAGGAATACCCACAGAGGTTAAATTTACAAAAGGAACGTCAGCTAAATTTTAATTTTATTTGCGTCCAAAAACTGGTATAAGTTCCCGATTGATATTAGCTTTCTCTTAGGCAAGAATATAATTGACGTTTAATGGCAAAGCCAATCCGGCTCTATGTAAACTTATGTCATGGGAGGTATACCTATGTGAATTCTTCTCCAGTTGCTTTTATCGTTCGATGACAAATTCTATTGTAAGTCCTTTTACATTATCTTTATTGCAAGTGGAATACAAGACCTTTGCGAATAACGGTAACTTTGGTACTATTACAAATAAATTATTAATTTCGCAAGTACTTTTAGAGACTGCTTATTGTATTGGATAAGCAAATGAACTAAGAAAAGCTTAGAATACTAATAAATAAGTAGTAATTAAGTTGAATTTCCCTAATAATTTTAGAATAATAAGATACCAGAATTTCATTGTAATATTTAACAAATTGATAATCGGTGGTCGACAGGGGGAGACACAATTTATTTTGCTTACTGTACACATTGTTTTATTCTATTCCCATTATAGTTCTTGCAAATTGTGACTGTATGTTAAAATCTCAGTTGTTTTATTTTTTCTTATATTTACTAGTTATTACTAGAGCCCGGTAACTGGAGAGCAATCGCAGCGGCCGTGTGATAGTGGAGGGCCGGTCGATTATGATACGACACGACAAATCATCATCACTCAGTTCAGTTTAGCATTGGATAACGGATAGGGCGTGTTGATTTAATTTATATAGAGGTAGTGATTAATTGTAGTTATTATTTAGTGTAGTGCGTTTTGATTTTATTGATACAGACGTAGTTATTAATTGTAGTTTTTAGTGAACATGTCGAAGGCTAAAAAACGCCCCTTTCAAGACATAGTAAATAAGTTTATTTTCGACTTTCCCGATTTGTTTTACAACGGTAGTAAGATAGTTTGTAAAGTGTGCAAAATACATTTGATGTCAAATAAGAAGCGGAACTGTACAAGACACATAAATTCCGCACAGCATAGAAAACGAAAATTTTTTTTATGTAATTCTTATGTTGATAAGCTGTAATTTGCCACTACGCTTACTCGATAAACAACCGTTTAAGGACTTTTGGGACAAATACAATCCCGAGTTGCGGTTGCCAACGGAGAAAACGGCACGTAAGCATGTTGCATTTGTACGCGATGACGTGGAAAAGAAAATGAAACGCATATTGAAAAAACAGTTTCTTTGGTTATGCGTGGACGAGATAACAGACTGTAAAAAAAATTCAATTGTAAATATTATGGTACGCATACTAGACCCTAGTAAAACTACATTACCATTGTTACTGGCTAGCCGGAGACTACAAGAGTACTGCTGCAGCAATTACGAAGGTTGTACGTTGGAAAAATTTCAAATTTCAAAAGATAAAGTGTTGATGTTTATGAGCGATGGTGCAGCGATAATGCGTTCGGTAGGCCGTTCTCTTCTTGAACATGGTTGCAAGTGTTTACATGTTACGTGTAAAGTGCATGCTTTACATCTTATGGCAGAAACCATTCGACAATGATCTCCCGAGGTAGATGCATTAATAGCAAGCACAAAAAAAGTATTTTTCAAATCTCCAAAAAGTCTACGATCATTTCACACAGAGTGTCCTGTTATTCGTCAACCACGGGAGCCAATTCTTACACGTTGGGGAACATGGTTGCAGGCAGCTTTTTATTATGCTGAACATTTCAAAAAAGTAAAAGCTGTTGTTGCACAATTCAATCCTGCCGAAGCTGCAGCTATTAAGGAGAGCCAATCGAAATTTCGAGATATTTCCGTTGAAACAGATTTAAAAAATATTCGTAGCTACCATAAAGGATTAGCTGACGCAATATACCAATTACAAAATAGATAGTTATCATTATTGGAGTCTCCGCAAATTATGGACGGAGTGCATACACAGCTACTGACTATACATGACGCAAAATATAATCGCGTTGTAGAAAAGTTCGAGAGTGTGCTACAGAAAGATCCCGATTTTAGCACACTAAAACAAATTTGTGATGGTGTATCGAATAATCCACTGACTAAGTACAAAGAGTATTTTAATCATGCATGTATAACATCGGTAGATGTTGAACGCTGTATTTCAAAATATAAACCCATTTTCTCACCACGGCGAACATCGCTCACCGAGACAACTGTGGAAGCACATCCAATGGTGTCAACTTTTTGCCTCTCTTATCCATATGCTTCTAGGTTTACTGTTCCGTAGCCAAGGCTGCTTAAAAAGGTGAGTGTTTCACTACTTTTCACATATTATACTTATGTATTAGTTCTGTTACTTTTTTCTATTTTCTTACTATTGTTTTTGTATACTAGGCAGGTACGGCTATGGCATGGCTCCCTGTTATTACACAACAATTAGTAATATACTTCCAACATTTATATTTACACTTTACGATATATTTTGTAAATATTCCGCGGAAAACGATTGTGCGAAATAGTACTATTAATCATAACCTCGAATACATAATAAAGTGGAAAAGTACTGCTACAGCTCGTCACACAAGATTCCATCCTTACTTACTTAAATCAAGAAACACTTAATCATTGCTACATTTAACTGAGTCACACAGTCACATTCGTCCCCTATATTTTTCCTTTAGAATTATTATTGTTGCACGTACTTCAAAGCAAAACAATAAAAATAAATGAAGTAGTATATTAACTATACAGGATCATTCACGACGATGGCCTATTAAAAGTATTTCTGGAAATAATGGTTTCGTTTAAGCTAATGACAAACAAACAAACAAATTTTGTGAGTGAAGTCTTGTCAAAATACAAGAAGATCCAGTTTTTATTTCTAAAGTAATATGGACTGATGAAGCGAAATTTTCGAGAGAAGGGATGCGTAATTCTAAAAATTAACATTATTGGGTCACCACTAATCCACATTTAACAAGACTACAAAATTTACAAGAAAAGTTTAGTTTTAAAATATTTTGAGCTATAACGTGCTTATGTATCAAATTTATGGCGAAAATTGAAGTGGCATTAATATTTAAATTTGCTACAATGAAATTTATTAATGGTCTAAATGTGGACGAAATGCAAGCATGTTGGTACCAATCAGATGAAACTCTAGCGCACTGTACACGTGAGGTTGCAGATCAATTGACGGAAATGTGTGATGAATGTGATGATCGATGGATGAAGAAATTAGGACCTTAGTCATGGCCAGCCAGGTCCCACGACCTAGCTCCTCTTAACTTCATTATTTGGGATCACATAAAAACAATGGTGTACAACAGTCCCATTTATTCTAGGGAAATGTTGGAGGAGAAAGTAAGGAGAGCTTTTGCCAGCCTTAGCGAAGCAGAAATCCAAATTCAGTGCACCGTCGGATATTGTTATGTTTGTAATTAGATGGAGATCGTTTTGAACATTTATAATATATATACGTTATTAATTTGTATTTTTTTTTGAATAGTTGTGTTTACGCCTTTTATCAATTTAAATATTTTGCAGCCGTTTTTCAGTTTATGTTATTGTTACTTATTGAACAATTACAATCAACTAAATATTTAGTTTTAATTCAATATTTATTTTACTTTAACAACCGAACCTAAATAAAATCTTTATTGGGTATACTATACTACATATACTACTATACTACAGTGTTTATTTGTCATTCGCTTAAGCAAAACAGAGCCTACCTTGTCAACTCTGGTTGTTTATTGATAATAATCGATTTCATGATTTTTTTAAATAACTTGGAAACGAGCAAATTTAGTTATAGGAAGTAAAATATGTTTTACCCGCAGTTTTTGGAGTAGAATACGTAGACATTCTCAAAAATAGGGATTACTATTTTAAAAAATTGAATTTTCTTTAGTTGGATATGTTAGTGTTTGGATTATCTTTTTGGAACACTCTGTATAATATTTTTGATACGCATTTATAGCAATAAAGACAATTTTATGTTGCCAATAGAATTAATAAAACTGATTAACATGAGTAAAATACCCAATAGAAGATATTGATGTTTCAGTTAAATTCTGCGCGTGTCAAATTTTTCAGAAAAAATGTAATATTTCTATATAATAATAATAATAATAATAATAATAATAATAGTTTATGATCCAAAAGCAGCGGATGTTGCTAATTACAGGATAATCTACAATTTATTGAAAGTACAATTGTTACTTAAACCTACCGAGTATACATATGCATATATATAAAGATAAACAATAATTATTAATTATACAATATTAAAAAAAAATTAAAGAGAGAAAGGCATATCCTTATGAATAAATGTATACGTAAAAAGAAAAGAAAAGGAAAAAAAAAAGATATATAGACAAAAGGAAAAAGAATTGTCTTAGGTCGCTGAAAATGTCTCCAGCAAGAGCGCCCTTAATGAACTTAAAGAAATAGTAAACATA
This sequence comes from Dynastes maya, assembly GCA_029619315.2. NCBI lineage: Eukaryota > Metazoa > Arthropoda > Insecta > Coleoptera > Scarabaeidae > Dynastes > Dynastes maya. The sequence goes on from JAROYE020000002.1 coordinate 59,118,917, forward strand.
TCGATATCCTGACAATACTTATTTAGGCTGGCACAGATTGACAGTAACGGAGAATGGAAATGATGGACAGTAGAAGCGAGAGGAAGATAAAAAAGTTGAGAATGTCTAATACACAATCTAGGAACATAAAAGTCCAATAACTGCAGTAATTCAGGAACCTGTAATGCATTATTCATTAACTTATAAGCGAAGATTATTTCAGATATGATTCTACGTTTGTCTAAAGAAATGCACTTAAATTCTACCAGTAGTAAATCATAATGGTAACCATGCGGCAAGAACGTTCGATGGGCGCGGTAGTAAAGAGTTTTCAAAAATTTTCGTTGAACTCTCTCAATCACATCAGTAGAGTAACCAAAACTTGCGGACTCGCATAGGCGTCGGTATTACGGGTTAATATAAGAATACGAAAAATTCATAAATAAACTTACTTGCCAATTATTCAACAAATTAGAGGCATCAGGATGTGAACTACTGTAAACTTGCATCATTGCATATGTTTCCACAGTTACTTCTTTAAACCTTGTGCGTTGACAAGAAAAAATATTCTTATACATAGAAAACGATCTCTCCACATCTAAGGAAGTTACATTTGCATGTAGAAACTGTTTTTCAAAATCACTTAAAAGTTCACTATTCTTACACTTATTATAAACGGCCTCTAAAGTATTAAAATCGGGATTTTTCCTTAAAACATCTGCCAACTTTTGACTAGCGCATAATCCTGGCGTATCATTTAATGTGTGTAATTTATTTTTTACACCCTCCACTATGTCTAATGATTCCTGCAATGACAGTTCAGTACATTGTAGTTTTCTGATGGCATCTAGTAATACTGTATAATTGGTACATATTGTTGTTAAATCTTCTAAAAGTTGAGGAATTTGAAATTCTCTTTGACTTTCTCGAATTGCTTTGGATTCATTCCGATTGAATCGCATTATAACTGATTGAATTTGTTGAAAATGGATGAAATAGTAAGAAGCTGCTGTTAGCCAAGTACCCCATCGCGTTAAAATTGGTTCAGGAGGTTCTGGAATACCTGGACAAAATTTACGAAATTCTTTTAAACGTTTAGGAGATTTACGAAACACTGCTTTAGTACTTCCAATCATCCGATCAACGTTTCCGTAATGTTGTCGAACAACTTCACCAACTAAATGCAATGCATGCAGCACGCAGGTTATATGTATTAAGTTAGGAAATATATGTTTTAAGGATCGCCCAACACTTAACATCGTTGCTACACTATCTGTCACAATCATCACAACTTGATCTTGAGCAATTTTAAATTTTTGCAAAGCGTTCATTATGACTTTTTGAATATTTTCCGCGGTACATTGTTGAACACGTTTGCAAGCTAACAAATATCGAGATGCTGTGTTCTCGCTAGATAAAACGCGAGCTATTACATTCACTTTCACTTTCATTTTCTAGCATCTCTTTCATTCGCGGCAAATGATTCTGTAATTGTGTTTGTGAGGGTAATGGGTACTTTGGAACGTATTGTCGCCAAAACGTTTTAAAAGCTGCTTTTCTCACCAACGACAACGGAAGATTACAAGAGGTAAACATAATTAATAAATGTATGAGGAATAGTGTATAAGGTATTTCAGTTCTTGCATTTCGCATATGCTTAATACCATTGACATGCCTCTGGCAATCAGTTCTGTCCAATGCAGCCAAACGAACATTGCATATTAAGCAAAAAACTGCACTACCGTCATATTTTAAATGGGGAAAAAGTGACACATACTTATGTACATTAGTAGCAAATCTATTACGAGGCATTGTTTTCTTAGGTATGTAAATATTAGTTCTATATGAAACGATACACTAATTATGTACTTGGTATAATACTACAACACACAAAAAACACACAGCTATATTTTCAAAAGCGACACGTAAGTACATAACCTTGACCGTTCGACTAATCTCTGCAACAGCTCAACCGGTACTAAAACGAAATCTCTCTCAGCGCGGTTTAACATGATTTATATTCAAGGTCGACACTACATGCCTGCTTCTCTACCGGTTTAGTTTATTTATGAATTTTTCGTATTCTTATATTAACCCGTAAGACCGACGCCTATGCGAGTCCGCAAGTTTAGGTTACTCTACTTATAAGCAAAGATTATTTCAGATATGATTCTACGTTTGTCTAAAGAAATGTAGTTAAATTCTACCAGTAGTAAATCATAATGGTAACCATGCGGCAAGAACGTTCGATGGGCGCGGTAGTAAAGAGTTTTCAAAAATTTTCGTTGAACTCTCTCAATCATATCAGTGTATTTAGCGTACGCAATACTCAAGTTTCGATCTGATGAATGTGCTGTAAAAACTCACAAGGGAATTGTTTCCTAAACATGTAGTGTTTCGTGTAAGAAAGCCAAGCATTCTTAATAATTGAGAACAGATAGATTCTACGTGCAAGTTAAAAGTTAATTTCGCATCAAATGTTACACCAAGGTCTGTGAAGGAAAAACAACGGTCCAGAGGTACATTACAGAGCCCGTATGGATAGATAACTGTATTTACTCTCCTCGAAAAACTCAACACTTTACACTTACCAATGTTAAGGGATAAACCGTTATATATATCGTATATCGTTGAACTTGTCTTTGAAATAAGAAAGTTGATATCCGTTTCCGGTTTAGTCGAGAGTGTCATGAAGTTGAAATTATTTTTAGGAAATACATACATCATTGTCTATAATATCGCCCACCAAAATTTAAAAAAGATCAATTATTTTCAGAGATACTGTTAATAGGCTATCGTCGTGAATGACTCTGTATACGTCAATAATATCATTTATTATTTAATTTTTTGTCCAATAAATAACTATCGCTAATTTTCAAAACATTTATTGAGCATGTGCTAATTTGCTTATGGAAAAATAGCTGCTTATTGTTTTTTATGTAAGTGGGGAAAAGTATTTATCGGATTTTTAATTGTTAATAGATTTCGGAATGGAAAACTACCACGGATTGAGTCAGACCTGCAATTTACTGACGATTAACTGGAATGAGTCAGATTTTCGTTGGTTTATTTTATAGGACGGAATATAAGACAGCTATTCAAATAAAGTTCTTTTGTTTTTCATTGGGGAGCATACCATAATATTTTGTTCAGAATTCTATTGATTGCTCGTTAAACATAGAGAATGTTCCATTAAAAAGAAAGTACATAAATTTGTACGGAAATGCGATGCGCATTTACTTTTTTTCTTTATAGCATTGCAGTAAGCGAAAGTAATACTACAATTTTGATAATTCATCTGAAAATTAGCAATGATACGCCGATAAGTTTGAACAGCAGCCTGTATATAAATTAAGAATTTTATTATTATCGATTCAAAAAAATCTAAAAACTGCAAGCTTGAATAAATTTTCTATTTAATGCGTGTAATATCTATGATTACCAGATGGTAACCTAAGAAATAAGCAAATCAGACATCCGTGATTTGATCTCAAAACCGAACGCCGTTCAGACGCAATTCAGATCTTGAAATAAGTTCAGATCTGTTATATAGGATTAATGGCGTCCAACAAAAATATGGTTGTGGAAATTTTTTTACGGCGCAATAAAAACTCTCATTGCCCGTTAAACGTTTCCATCAATAAAAGCTAAAAATAGTAAAAAAATCCCAATTTTTTTCGATAAGAATTTGCGCTGTCGTAGACAATGGAAAATTTCGATGAAATTGAAGCGGTTGCAATATTGAAGTAGGTACCTGACTTGAAATTTATCAATTATGACAAGCATAATCTACGTCAAAAAATCTATTAGATTTATTATCTTTGCCATTTCATCATTCAATAAAGATATTTTTATGGTGTGAATGTTATACATTAGTTATGGAAAATTTTTCGTCGGTATTCAAGCTTGGAGCTTGCTTACATCGTTCAATGTTTTATACATAAGCATCTCATTGTTACTTCAAATGTTTTATAAACAATTTTTATCTAGGAAGCGAAGGGTTTGTTGATATCATTTTTCGAGAGTAAATGGGTAAATAGTAGACAATGTTACAGCTCTAACAAAATTATGTATAATATGTAAAATGTTTGAAGGCCATATGTATGTGTAGATACATTTTACGTAATACGGATGGCATTAAATACGTAGTTCGTAAATTGACATAGACAAAATAGCTCCATCGTGGAAAAATAATTTTTTTGCTATAATACTCGTATATTTGTATACTCCTTTATACTTTTCCAATTTCAAAAGATTAGAGCACTTAGAGTCAGATTAAGAATTACACATTTTCCATAACCTTAAAGTTCAATTGTACAAAAATAAGCTAACGATTAGTTTATGACGGATGTAATTCCAAATAAGTTGTTTCTTAGCGTTTCTTTCCCTGCTTAAGAGAAGTATATACTTATAATGAAATAATTGTATTTCTTTATTTAAGACATTTGTTAACTTGATTCAAGAAAACCAGAAAGTTTGAAGAAAGCGATTCTTAGTATAAGTAAATGGCCATTATAACACGAGACAATTCCAGAAAGTGTTTAGGTGGTATTGTTCATAAATCAATAGCTTCATTTTCTTAAAATAAATCATTTTTTACTTAGAATTCTTGAAATGCATATTATTTATATTTTATGCTTATTATTTATATGTACATTATTAATTGCGTTTACCTTGTTTAAAACCGTACGACATATCCGTAGATAATGTAGTAAATTATTCACATTGCTCGTGATTTTAGAAAGGCTAAAGTAGAGAGAAGCATTAAAGCTTCATGCTCTTGGCCTCATTGCTCTCACATATCTCCGTTTATGCCAATAATCTTCAAAAACAGCAATTGAAATACTTCTTGGCGCCACCTAGTGCCAGTACTTATAGTCATGCTGTCCTAAACAGTAACGACGGCACCGGAATATAATTACCATACTTACCCATACAATGATATAATCCTAATATGATATAACGTACAACATTTCATATTTTCAAAAGATACCTGTTAATTAGGGATGGGTCGTTATTTAACTAACTGTTATTTTATAACCGTTATAGATCCAATAACGATTGTAACTGTTATCTCGCTGGGAAAATAACAGGTATAGCACGGTTGCTTTGGGACTGTTGTGAACATATCATCGACCGCCATTGCGGCGTACTTAACTGCGTGGCGCTACGACTGTCTGATCGACGCCGCTGTTTATTACAGATAATAGTTACAACTCTCCTAGAAAAATAACCTATCAAATCACGTACCTACATAAATATCCTCTCGCACGGTTATTACGGCGGTAGTCGACATTGAGTCGGACGTTTATTATGGACATATTTTCTAAATAATTGTATGTATTGGAATTATCAAATGTAAAATAAAAGACCGATGTTACATAAAAATTTTACTTATAAAAACTAAAAATAAAACCGTTGTATTTATGATATAGCATTTAAGCACATAGATGTTCTCGCATTTCGAAGATTAACTAAGATTAAATATAAGAAAAATAACAGTAGGATCAGTCAAAATGGTGAAAATTAAACGCTGCTGTAACAATGATTGCAGTGAATCTGATAGTACAACAGTGAACAGTTTATCACTTAATTTATTTTAATCTATTAGCCAGTTTATAATTTATCTGCAAAAAAACGCAATAAAATATTTATATAACAAGAAACTTCTGAATTTAAATTTTAGCGTGCTGCAAGATCAGCAATTGCACATGTGCTATGCGGAATCATGATGCGTTATCGTGTAGAACTGTAGCTCCTCCACTTACTCCTACTTTTAATTATTAACTTTAGGGTTTTTTTCCCATTCCTGTAATTTTTCTTTTATTGGATATCCCTGTAGCTGACCTGATGATGTTTTTTGAACACGAAACTGGTTGCTTAATTTCAATAGAAGCTTTAATATGAATATTTTCTTAACTTAAAACTAAATGATTTACTTGGAAGAGACATTTTTCTGTCTTGGATTTTCTTAACTTTCTAACCCTAAGAAAATATTTATTTAATCCAAATAAAATTTCAGGAAAATTATTTTCTTATATTACAGATTTATCTAGCCATGAAATAAAAATATTTTCTCGAATAGAGACTGGTTTTTGCAAGAAAATCTATTTTCTTGGTGCAAGAAACCATTTCTCTGCGTGTATTTCTTCTTTTGTTTCTTTTTAATCTTTCTTCATTTCCTTCATCATCTCCAGTAGTATATCTATCTGTGTATTTTTGTTTCTATCGAAGGTTCGTTCCATCTCTTTTTACGCTTTCCTATTATTAGAGTCGTCAGTTGAATATTCATCATCGCTATTCATCTTTTTTCTTCTGAATGCCTAACAAGTTCCGCGTCTACCTCACGATTTAATAGAGCACGTTTACTTCAATTCAACTTACCCCTCAAGAATCAGCTAACCAAACTTATTAAACTTTATCCTTTCAGATTCTTTCCTAAAGCCGTCTCTGTACTGTATTTGTATACGGGCTTGTGGGATTTCTTATCTGTATTGCTAGTTGATACCGATAAGTGCTATTACATTTTTTTTTGAATAGGATAGGCTCTCTATATATTACGCTTATGCTAAAGTATATATGTCTCATATTTGTTTTGTTCTGATGGTGATTTCGCTGTACTCACCGGATGTTCGCTCTTCTGTATTTTATTTTTAATTTTCCACTTGGAATCAATGATCACTCGAAAAATCTGTACTTATCTAATTCGATGTCAGGACCGGCATATGTCCACAAAACCGTAACAATGACATTATTAAGTTCCTCGGTATAACGGTGAGCAAGAACCTAAAATGGAAGGTACACATAGAGCAATTTTGTAGCGCGCTATCGCCAGCGATAGCTGCCACAAGGAAAACCAGACACATATTAACTTATCATTAGAGCCCGGTAACAGGGAGCCGTGCCATAGCAGTACCTGCCTAGTATACAAAAACAATAGTAAGAAAATAGAAAAAAAAATAACAGAACTAATACATAATTATAATATGTGAAAAGTAGTGAAACACTTACCCTTTTAAGCAGCATTGGCTACGGAACAGTAAAACTAGAAACACCATTATCAATATTAACATCATATGGATAAGAGTGGCAAAAAGTTGACACCATTAGATGTATTTCCACAGTTGTCTCGGTGAGCGATGTTCGCCGTGGTGAGAAAATGAGTTTATATTTTGAAAAAGAGCGTTCAAGATCTACCAATGTTATACATGCATGATTAAAATACTCTTTGTACTTAGTTAGTGGATTATTCGATACACCATCACAAATTTGTTTTGGTGTGCTAAAATCGGGATCTTTCTGTAGCACACTCTCGAGCTTTTTTAAAATGCGATTATATTTTGCGTCATGTATAGTCAGTAGCTGTGTATGCACTCCGTCCATAATTTGCAGAGACTCCAATAATGATAACGATCTATTTTGTAATTGGTCTATTGCGTCAGCTAATCCTTTATGGTAGCTACGAATATTTTTTAAATCTGTTTCAACGGAAATATCTTGAAATTTCGATTGGCTCTCCTTAATAGCTGCAGCTTCGGCAGGATTGAATTGTGCAACAACAGCTTTTACTATTTTGAAATGTTCAGCATAATAAAAAGCTGCCTGCAACCATGTTCCCCAACGTGTAAGAATTGGCTCTGGTGGTTGGCGAATACCAGGACACTCTGTGTGAAATGATCGTAGGCGTTTGGGAGATTTCAAAAATACTTTTTTATGCTTGCTGTTAATGCATCTACCTCGGGAGAGCATTGTCGAATGGTTTCTGCCACAAAATGTAAAGCATGTACTTTACACGTAACATGTAAACACTTGCAACCATGTTCAAGAAGAGAACGCATTATCGCTGCGCCATCGCTCATAGCATCAACATTTTATCTCTTAAAATTTGAAATTTTTCTAACGTACTAAGTACAACCTTCGTAATTGCTGCAGCAGTACACTCTTGCAGTCTTCGGCTAGCTAGTAACAGTGGTAATGTAGGTTTACTAGGGTCTAGTATGCGTACCATAGTATTTGCAATTGAATTTTTTTTACAGTCTGCTGTCTCGTCAACAAATAACCAAAGAAACTGTTTTTTCAATATGCATTTCATTTTCACGTCATCGCGTACAAATGCAACATGCTTCTGTACCGTTTTCTCCGCTGGCAACCGCAACTCGGGATTGTATTTGTCCCAAAAGTCCTTAAACGGTTGTTTATCGAGTAAGCCTAGTGGCAAATTACAGTTTATCAACATAAGAATCACATAAAAGATGCACTTCTCGGTGGCATGCCCAATTTTCGTTTTCTATGCTGTGCGGAATTTACGTGTCTTGTACAGTTCCACTTCTTATTTGACATCAAATGTATTTTGCACACTTTACAAACTATCTTACTCCCGTTGTAAAACAAATCGGGAAAGTCAAATAAAATTATTTACTATGTCTTGAAAGGGGCGTTTTTTAGCCTTCGACATGTTCACTAAAAACTACAATTAATAACTACGTCTGTATCAATAAAATCAAAACGCACTACACTAAATAATAACTACAATTAATAACTACGTCTATATCAATAAAATCAACACGCCCTATCCGTTATCCAACGCTAAACTGAACTGAGTGATGATTTGTCGTGTCGGATCATAATCGACCAGCCCTCCCCGCCCACCTAAACACAGTCACACCGCCGCTGTGATTGCTCTCCAGTTACCGGGCTCTACTTATCATGCAGCGAGGATTGTCTACTTCGCCTTGTTTCATGCAAAAGCAACTTATGGTGTTCTAATATAGGGCTCGACCGCAGATGCAGGAAAAGTTTTCAGCAAACAAAAAGAAGCTTTAAGAGTCTGTCAGGGTCCCCAAACTGTGTAAACTCTCGATCTGCCACAGAGAATATAGATTATAGAACACGAGAAAAAATTCTGTTAACATAAGCGTTTTACATCCATACTACATTTGTTACTTTTTAATCTAGATTTTAGTTATATTTGAAACTTATAACAATTTATTTTATTTATTTATGTTATTTATACGATCAGCGTTGTTATCTTATTTATATGTACAGGTAACATATGATTCCAAAGACAATTTCGATGTATCGCCATTGTTTGGGCGTATTCATGTAATTGTTGGAATAAAGAGTTATTAAATAATCCGTCTTTCGGGTATACTCATTTTATATTTATAGAACATGCAAAAGGTATTACATGGACACTTTTTCGCAATCGGCGGATATCTATAGTTACTCTGTCACGTATTTCATTCAGACATATCTATCTTTCTAGAAAATGGATATCCTAAGGATAAATTTTTGATGACCTGTGGATATAATGCTGCAAAGCTATGGACGTCTATATGTCCCAACCTGGCCATTCAGTGAATACTTTATAGGTATAACTATGTTATGTTAACAAATAATATTGGCGACAAAATATTAACTTAACACAAATAACACTGTGGTAAGATATGTGATTACAAGAAATTCCTAACTTACTTATTATAGTGCGGGCTTAGCGATGTACAGAGGCGTGGAGATTATTCAGCCTCTTTGTTCACCGACTGTTCAGATTTACATTGCGGTACTTCTTTCTATGTAGATTTTATAAAATCGATTTTTGATCGCCTACAATATAGATCAACACCACAGCACGGCGTTTATGTAGCTCCAAGAGCAATCGTAGTTCGGCGCATGCGCGGTAGTTGCTCTGAGTTAAGGAAAAGGAGATGACGCCATTTCGAGATCGCTGTTGTTTACAGTTTATAGTGCTTGGTTAGAATGGCGAAGTTGATTGAAAATCCTGCCGCTTGTGAATTAGATCTGTAATTCGTTTTCTGAATGCGAAGAACACTAAAGCAGTCAACATTCATCGACAAATTTGCGAGGTTTACGGAGAAAATGCGATGAGTGATTCAATGGTAAGGAGATAGGTCCGACAGTTCAATGAAGGAAGGGATCAAGGATCAAGTGCACGATAACGAACGAAATGGGCGTCCAAGTTTGGTTAATGAAGAATTGGTTCGTGCGTTTCTTTCTACGAAATTTCTGTAAATTTCAAGAGCACTTCTTCATGAAATTGTTTCGGAAACTTTTATGAGGAAGGCATACAAAAACTTGCGCCACACTATGACAAGTGTTTACAAAATGGTGGTAATTATGTGGAGAGATAGTTTAATATTTGTAGTTTTTTTTACAATAAATAGTTTTTCTGTATCTGTACTCGTTTTGTTTTTAGTACTAAACGGAACTTAGTTTCTGGACGCACCTCGTATATCGCAATGCTACTCAGATATTTATTCCTTATTTCAAAAGAAATAAGAAATACAATCTTCTGCATACTGAACAACATATGAAACCATTTTAATATCAGTCATTAAGTGAAAGCAGTGTTGCCACACCAGGAAATTCATATTTTATACAACGACAAAAATTAAAGAAGTGTGTAAATGCAACAATTTATGGCATTAAAATAAAAATAAAATAAATTAGCAACTAAGGAAATTCTTTTTACGACTTTACCAACGAAAATGATGGAAATGATCGGATTCGGAATCAGTATCCAAGCCATCTTTTGACATTTACATTGTTTAATTATTAAAATTCGGGGATAGTTCGGTAATTTTTTGACTTTACTATAAAAGCACAACAGTTTATTAATTGTATATAATGTTGAAGTATTTAAATGATAATAAATCCTGTGTTACCACCCTGGAAAATGGAAATTTCGTGAGCTTGGCTACGAAAAATCGAAAGATATCGCGAGAAATAGCCATTAATTCATACTTTATACAATAACAAAATTAAGGGAACTATATAAAGGCAGCAATTTAATGTATTAACATAAAATAAAATGTGATAAAACACAAAAACCTTATTAAACAACATTACGAACGCCTTCTATTAATGTTTCAAAAATTAAAATTATTTTCGAATTCGAAATATGTATCGAGGCCTTTTTTTAACATATGTATTACATCGTAAAAAACCGTAGTTTAGTTTATTAATTGTAGATGGTGTTGATATACAATGATATTTCATTTAACAATATTTGAATGATATTAAACCCTCCGATTTATAACTTCGTGTACATTCAGAAAAACATTTGTCTTAGTTTTAAAAGATTTTTGGATATTGAAAATCGTGGCATTTGATATCTCTATCTTGAGATCGAGAGATTTTCTATGAAATCGTGATATCTCACGATTTATCTAGCATTACACCAGGAAATTTGAGTTTTTCTCTGTGGAAAACTCAAGTTCACTAGTCTTTTCTGGATTATATTAGGGATAAAAGAAAAGAAATGAGCGGCTAAAAATATTAAACGGTTACTATGGCTAGCAATAAGATTCAATGTATTCCTTTTCTTTAGTTTAGTTAGTTAAAATTATTGGAATTTTTAGAAAAAAATAACGTTATTTGATTTTGAGAACATGTAATCCTGAATCACATGATGCTAACGTAGCGGTATTGTAACAGATATAAATTATTTTTATTTGCACATTTTAAATGTAATACGCAAAATATCAATCGTTCATTTTCAGTTAGAATTCGCATAATTTGGTTTTATTTAGTATACAAATTAGTGTCTTGTTATTATTCACTCAACAATTTTTAAGAAGTACAAACATGTATAATAAATTATGTGTAGTAATTCTTCTTTTCTAGTTACTCAATACGTCATGACGTAAATAGGTCAAACTTATACGTGACTTGTTAACAATGAGCACTGCTGATCAAAATTAGATATAACTGGCATTTTGTTTGGGTAAATAAAAATAACAAGTCTTCTGAAATTCCTTAATTTCTTTTCTGCAGAATATTTGTAATTAATGTTTATTGTAAAAATGTTTTACACCGAACTTTTATGTTAAGCAACTATAATTTGTGGTAATCTAAAACAAACGTAATTAATCCAAAAGATAATGAGTGTGTTTAAAAGCACGTCGATATGTGCAGATTAAGTCAAAAATTAGCAAGTTATTTCCTAAAATCCGACGTCATTAATATTGGTTTGTATTTATGCTAATCTCCGGTGATTAGTTTATGTTATCTCACAATACTGATTACAACTTTGGCAAGTTTCCGCAGCTAAATATTTAAAATATTTCTGACAGAATGGGTTGTCGATATAATTAGCAAATTACCAGAAAGTCAATACTTTCTGGTAATTTGCTATAATAACAATTTATTATAGTATCTATTATAGTAATTTATTATAGTATACATATCTATGTACCAAATTCTGCCAATTTTAGTACAACACTTTGACATGAGTCCTAAATCTATGGTGGTAATTAGAAGACAAAATATGTCTTTGGGAGGAACTAAAGAATATCAATTCCGGTTAGATAAGAAAATAAATTTGTTGATTATACAATGAATTAAGGAAGTGTTTTGTTTTTTTAATAAATGTGGATAGTTGATCCCAAGAAATATATGTGTTTTAACGTATTTTTGAAACTTTTATTATTTATATATAGATTTTGAGAAATCACATATTATGTTTTTTTCTGAAAAAAGGAAATTTAAATTTAAACGACCAAGTATGTATAATAAACAAAAACATATTTTTACAAGTGCATTATGTAACAATTAATTAAATACGCACTGTGTGCGTACAGCATGAAAAGCATTCATTATTTCCCAAACGTCAAATATTTTGAAACAGGTTGATTTTTATTTTCAACTGCGTCTCGTATACTGTATTGTATTTGGTTGTTACGCCATAATTTTCTTTTTAATGGTACACCTTATATATATTTTCATTTTTGGATATTTTGTTAATAGCCGATACCAAAATGCATCGCATTTATGGTCTATAGTTGACAATTTTAAATAGACATAGAATTTCAATTCTGTGTGTTACAGAAAAGAATTTGTTAAGTAGAAATAAGATCACAGTAATAATTATTATTATATTGTTGTAATTAACACCACAGAATAGTTGTGGCTGTCATAAAAGTTAACCAAAAACTAGCCTTTTTTGGTAGTCAGAAACTTTTTTAACTAATCAGCTTTTTAGGATTTAGCCAGTGATAAATAAAAGTACTTTAAAATATCTATATCTTTAAAATTATCAACTGTAGACGATAAATGTGATACAGTTGTGGTATTCTCTATTAAATAATCTAAAAATAATATAGATATATACAGATGTACCTACTAATTAAAAAAATAATGACAACACAACTAAAGATAATGCGGAATATAATGCGCAGTTAAAAATAAAAATCGACCCTATCCGGGGATCTTTTGAAAACATTTTAAGTTTAGGAAATAATTAATTTATTTCATATGTTATGTTTTAAATAGTAGATACAATCCCTGGCCATCAAATTAGGCAACGCTATTATTTAATTACATATAACATGCAAGTAAGTATAATTTGAACATATATTTACTAACATTTGCTTGAACCTCCTCTGTATTTTATCATATCCTCAATCCTTTTTGGTATATTGCCAATGCAACTTTTTATTGTTTTTTTTTTTTAATTTTGTCGCTATTATGCCATACATCTTCAATATGTTGTTGTAATTCTTCCTTTGTAGTTGACTTTTGTGTACTTACGCTGTTTTTCAAGGCATCGCACACATTTTCAATTATATTTCAGAGCGTTAATTTTATTTCTGTGCGCCTATCTCCGCGGTCAATTATTATCATGGGAAAGAAGAATATAGCCACAGAGAAAAAAGCACTAATTTCTGCTCTTCTAGAGACGGGAGAGTTTTCTCAACGTGAAGCTGCACAAAAAAGGATGTATCACATCAAACTGTTCTGAGAATCGCGAAATTAATTAAGACTATTCCTAGTACAAATAGTGGCAGAACATGCTGTGCCGGCAAACGCAAAGCAACTGCAAAATATAGTGAAAATGGCTACAGAATATCGTTTTTTATCCACTAAAAATGTTCCTAAAATTCTTAGTGGAGAAGGTATACAAATATCAGCCCCAACAGTCCATAGACGTCTTCATGAGGCAGGTTTGAAATGCAGCCGTCCGGCAAAGAAGCTAAGACTAACAATGAAAGTGACACGATTTCAATGGGCGAAAGAATATAAAAAATGTACAATTGAAGATTGGAGAAAGGTAAGTTTCATTCATCATCTGTATTTTTGGTCAAATTTATCCTCATAGTTCGCTTAATGGTCGTCTACATTTTTTACTTTTTCCTAGATTATTTATAGCGACGAATCACGGCTGGAAGTGCTAACGGAGAGAAGCCAATTTATTCGTCGACGTCCTTCAGAGCGTTATAAAGAAGCATGTACGATCAAATCTATTAAACACCCCCCATCGCTAACGATTTGGCCGTATATTACGACAGAAGGACCGGGACCACTACATTTTGTTAACGGAACAATGGAACAAAAACAACATAAAAAAGTTTTACAAAGATACCTTATATTGGTTCATTGGATCCGGCTCAAAGACCATATACTTTCATGCAAGACAATGCACCATGTCATAAGGCAAAAAATGTAATGCGATACCTTGAATCTAAAAGTTTGCGTGTACTATCTTGGCCAGGCAATTCACCAGGCATAAACCCAATTGAAAATGCGTGGAATGTCTTGAAAAACATCGTAAGTATACGAAACTCAACTGCAAAGGAAGAATAACAACAATATATTGAAGATGTATGACATAATAGTGACGAAATTAAAAAACAACAAAAACAATAAAAAACTGCGTTGGCAGTATGCCAAAAAGAATTGAGGAAAGGATAAAACATAGAGGAGAAACAAGCAAAAATTAGTAAATATATGTTCAAATTATACCTACTTGCATACATATTGCCAACATTACCAACTGCTTTTTAAATTTTACCCCAAAATCATATTTTTAAGTGATCCTAATTCGATGGCCAGAGACTGTATATACGTTGATCACGACATAAAATACATTTATATATACGGGGTAATCTATTAGTTCTGTGGCAGACTTTGGTGCAATCCTAAATAAAAAATATTACGGACATAGTCCATTCATTTTCGTTAAGAAGTTATAAGGCTTTAAAAAATTGTAATATAAGATTCGATAGCCGCAATAAAACAAAAAATCACGTTGACTGTCATATTCTTTCATACCCTGCACAAAATCGTGATTTCTTTCCATTGGTATTATGGTCGCACGAAGCATGTTTTACAAGGGATGGTATAAATAATTACCACCATGAACATTTATGGGCTCTTCAAAATCTACATGCTGTAAGAGTGCGCCGATTTCAGCAACGTGAATATTTGGGGTGGTATATTCTACAAAAATCGACTACTAGTGCAAGTAATAAAGGGCCATTTAAGTACGGACATATGCAGACAGCCCTTGGAAACTAAGCTTCTTGACTTAGTTCATGAGATACCACTTAACATTATCCAAGGTTTCAGGTTTCAGCACGATGGTGCACTACCGCGTTATGGAAGCAAAAATCAGTGGCTGATTAAATACGGTTTTCCAAAATAAATGGATCGACCGTGGAGGTCCAGTACACTGGCAACCATTGTTTGGTTTTAAACCCATCCAAGACTATTTCTATGGATCAATGAATGAATTACTAAAATTATTGTGAAATTATTGTGGGACACCGCGAATACCGGTGTTAATATATTTATCGTAACACTGGTATTCTTTTTAATATGTTGTGTTTATTAATTTTAGCAATTCATTCTTTGATCCATAAAAATAGTCTTCGTTTTGAAAAGTATAGAAATATATTTTACAATTTGAGATTTATAATTTTAACTTTATGACAAAATTTGTCACTGGAATACATAATTCTGACTACAGGATGTGCGATACGCACCGAACCGGTCGCATTTTTTAAAGGTTAATTAAATAGAATTTTGTAGGGAAAATACACTTTTATTTCCACCTTAATTACGAACACCTCGCACAGAGTCACCATGGATTATTTAAATTAGTTAACTGAAGAAAGAAAGTACCTAATTAAATATGAAATACTCTAGATATTAAACGTCAGGTGACGGAAAGTTTAATTCATCGATGTGAGACTTTCATACAAGTAGGAGATGAACACTTTGAACATCAATTATAACTTTTTAAATTTTAATTAACCGCTTATTTTTTATTTTGTTTAATCTTTATTAATGAAATAGTGTTGAATCCATTATTATTGATTTTTCAAAACTGTGTGGGACGTAATATCGATGACATGCACGCAAGCTTATAACGGTTCGAAATATCTTTAGAGCTCTATAACTTCTCAATGAAGACGAATTGGACTGTTCATAGTAACACTTTTGCTTAGAATGGCATCTGTGTTCATATCCCAAAGTTTATCATAGAGCTAATAAGTCACCCTGCATATTTTGTATAAGTAAGACCTCCATCATAGAACTGACTGCAAGTTTCGCACAAAATATACGGGTGTGGCAATTAAATAACAAGGCTGGTGCTACTATCGGCAAACAGCGAGCACTCCACGGCAGGTTTGAATATGCCTGTGCTTGTAGACGCTTCCCTCACCCTGAGCTCGATGGGCATGGTTGTACGTCGCTCAGTCTCGCTGTAGCAATCGTCCGTTCAAGTCCTTACGCTAGCGTCGCGTCAGAAAAATGTTCAGATCGAGCAACGAGTTAACCTAAAGTTTCTTGTGAAACTGGGAAAAACTGTTACAGAAGCTCATGCCATATTAAATGAAGTGTACGGAAGTGAATGTTTATCGCGCACACAAGTTTTTGAGTGGTGTAAAAGGTTTAAGGAGGGACGTGAAGGAAGTGAGTGTTTATCGCGCGCACAAGTTTTTGAGTGGCGTAAAAGGCTTAAGGAGGGACGTGAAACAACCGAAGATGATCCGCGGCCTGGACGACCCTCAACACCAAAAACGGACGACAACATTAAAAAAAAAAGTAAATTGGTCTGCGAAATCGTCGTTTGAGTGTTCTAGCTCTTGCTGAAATCTCAGGAATTAACAAAGAAACTATCTGTCAAATTTTGCACGAATAAAACATGCAGAAAGTTTGCGCAAAAATTATGCAAAAACTTCTCACTCCAGAACAAAAGGAATCGAGAATGAACATTTGTGGTAACCTTTTAAACAACATTGATGATGATCCAGAATTGTTGTCAGAGCGATTACTTGTGATGAATCGTAGTTTTTTACCTACGATCCTGAAGCAAAGCGCCAATCGATGCATTGGGAGAGCCCAAGCTCACCACGGCAAAAAAAACGAAAATGAGCAAGTTCAAGGCCAAGATGATTTTTTTTGATACGCGTGGAATTGTCTACGTCCACTAGGTCCCCGAAGGTCAGACAATCAATCAACATTATTACGTCAAGGTTCTAACTACCCTTCGTGAACGAGTGAGAAGACGAAGACCCGATTTGTGGAAGAGCAAATCCTGGATGCTCCACCAAGACAATGCGCCAGCCCATTCCGCTTTGTCTGTGAAGGCGTTCTTTGCGAAATCCGGCATAACCGTGTTGGACCACGCACCGTACTCGCCTGACCTGGCCCCCTGTTACTTTTTTTTAATTTCCTAAGGTAAAATCGGAGCTTAAGGAGACAAGATTTGACAGTGTGGAAGCGGTGAAAGCGAAAGCGACGGAGGTTCTCAACAAGCTGACAGAAACGGACTTCCAGCACTGCTTTCGACAGTGGAAAATTCGTATGGAGCGTTGTAGGGATCGGCAAGGAGAGTACATTGAAGGGAATAAACTTTGTAATGTAATTGGTGATCAATAAAATGTTTTGTACCACCAGTCCGGTTATTTAATTGCCACACCTCGTACTTCACTTTTGCTTTTACTCAACCAACTTCTATTTGTAAATGTTTTGCTGTACCATGTTTGCTTATGTCGCGCGCTGTGTAAACATTAGGTTACTGTGCTTGTTAATTATCTCCTAATTGCATATTAGTATCCTGATGATTGATGATTTCTAAAGCAATTAGGTAACAGTATAGGTAATTTATTATGAAAGATCTAGATTACTAAGTTTTAAGTCACGTATATGGCAGCTTAGAATGACTCCGTGTTGGCAATAAAAGGTGAACATTTTTAAAGGTTTTTTAAATTTATCCTTCATTCTTTACACAGAGAAAAAAAATTCTTGACCCTAACAAATATGCATTCAGTCAACCAAATCGTAATTTTAAATGGCGGCAAAGATATATTTTTTTAATTGAAATAATTTTTTTGACATGGTTAATTTATTCACGCAGTATTACAGGAACTAGTAAGTAGTAGTAAAGTATACATAGAGAAAAAAGTTCTTGATTCAAACAAATATGAATTCAGTCAATTATATCGTAATTTTAAACGGCGGCAAAGATATATTTTTTAAAATTAAAGAAATAATTTTTTTGACATCGTTATTTGGTTCAAACATATGATCTTTTGAAACAAATAACCTCATGTTTGATTTGAAAATATATCTGTTTGATTGAGTATACGCAATATGTTTGATTCAACAATACAGTTTTTTCTTTTAAAGAACTTCGTCGGTTTGAAACAAATATATTTTTCTTTACCATTTATTTGACCCCACCTTTTGATGGCGAACGTTCCCAAAATGGGAACGTACTAAAAAATCTAATTTTTATTAAATTAATCGTATAATTTGCATAAAATTTTTATGTTTTAAGATATACATCGATTTTTTAGTATGTTTGGGAACATTTGCCATTAAAAGGTTAGATAAACATGTATTTGCTTAAGAAAATATTCCTGTGGTTTAAAGTACGCTGTTGCTTTGACAAATATATTATTCTGTTGGAATTATTACTCCACTGAAATGGTTAGTACGATAGATGGTTTTTTCTTTTTACAGAAGAAAGCATCCATTTATGAGCACATATGGTAATAATGTGCTAAAAATACACAATCTTTTGAAAAACTTTATTAAGATTGTGGATAAATTAACAAAAATACATAAAGAATAAGTATAATGCCGAAAATTAATCTCCATTTTGTAGTGACGTGGTGCTTTTATTCTTGTAAGTAAATCCCAGCTCCCTAAAATACCATTAACTTACTCCATTACGTTAAGGTGATATCAAGGCCTTCCTAAAGATCTACGTGGTCGCAAACAAAAACGGTGAACCTCAAATCATACACATTTCCCAAGAACCTGTAAAGTGAATCTGGTTAGGTTAGGTTAGGTCTCGATGTCGAAGTTGTAACCTGATTTTAACAATATTAATAACATCAAAGTTAGATATAGTGCACCGATTGCAGTATGTCCAAATTGTTATAATATACAGCTACAAAAATACGTCGACAAAAAAAAAATTTGTGAGAAGGTGTACGATTTTATACACATAAGGAAAGAAAATGTCTAGCTATACGAAAAAGCGTATATGCGACAACGATAAACGCGAATGGGTGATTCATCACAAGCGGAGGGGTTAGCGGCAGTCGACAGCTCACGACGGTTACCCATGTGGTTACTTACGAGGTAGACTGCATTATGTGCAGACGATCTTAGTAAGAATTTCTGGAGTAGGTATTAATTTTTCTTTTCTTTTATTTACTCAGAATCTGTTTTTATTTTCGTCTTTAGAATTTCTTATTAGTTTCGTCTAAGCTTCGTAGCAACAACAAAATAAATATGTGAAACTCTCATTTCCAAGCGACCATGACTTCAAATTATTACGTATGTTCTTGCACACAGTAGGTCTACATCCCAACGTTCTTACAAGCGTACTAACAACCCGCATCGAATTCATCGGAGCCCAGTCAATCCCCTCCTCGCTCTCTCGCCGTACGTATATAGATATAGCTAATTTCACATTTTCCCAATGTGTATAGGTATCTATCAAAACAATAATTATTATCCATGTATACGTAATTTTTTAATTACGTACAAAATTATTTCCATGAAGATGACAATGGAATGAACGAAAAGATGACATGAAACCACAAAATTAACTTGTATATTGTGCGTACAGATATATAAAGATTAAAGTGATACTTGTACCACTTTGGTTTGCAAAGAATATCAAAACCTACTACCTCGGTAATCTCATAGGAATCCTGAGAATCGCGAATGAGTGACAGGGATAGCTGTATGGTTCGGTGCTAGAAAGGTATTATCATAAAAAAGGGTAGGAGATATAACAGCAGATACCACAGCGGACTTATGCATGCAAGCATCTCTTATCACTTGCCTTTGCTAAAATATCTGTTATATCAAAAAAGGAGGAAATATACTAACAATTAGTTACAAAACATGAAAACGAAAAGATCAAAGCATTGTTAGATGACTTCAATCGTAATTTCTTTAAACTGCCAACATTGGTGTTTCTGGCCTTGAAAATGATATCGGCAAGATTTTTGTAATTTTCGCTAATCCCTAATACAAACAGGAATTCTGATATTCAATAATCTGTAGCAACTATTTTATAATTTTTTCATACAAAAATTCTAACGTTAGTTATTCAATAATAAAAATATACAAATCCATTATCCTACTTACCTATTATTTTCTTCATTTACATCTCACCGCTTACGAACCACCATCTCACATAACCTAAACTGGGACTACGAATGCGATTGGTCTGGGTTCACGCAACGGAAATTGCCGATGACACGCGAAGCGTATGATTCTGACATATACTTGTTTGACTCAATAAAATTATATCAAATAAAAACGTTTGTACATTCCAACAAATTCATTCTGTTGTTCTTAAAAAATGTGCTTTCACTCAAATAAACCGTTGTTGAATCAAATAAATAGTTTCAAAGATATGTATATATTTCTTTGATTCTTTCTTTTGATTTCTTGCCTTGCTTTAGAATGAGAGAAATACAATAGAAGAGAAGTATTGGCAACTACATATACAGCCTTGGACAAAATCATTAGGCACCCTCGCATTTGGTTTATATCTCAACTTTCATCAGTAAATAAATGAAACGGATGATATAAATGTAATGTTTTATTTAAGAAAAAATAAAATTCAATATCGAGTTCATCCTCCTTGGTAGTTTATTACAGCAGTTATCCTTTTCGGTAAACTAGCAAAAAGTTTCTCACAAGTAGAAGCTGATATTTTATTCCATTTCTCTATTACCTTTCTTTCTAACTTTTGTTTAGATGTACATTTTCGAGTACGTACCTTCTGCTTTAAAATGGCCCACAAATGTCCTTATATCCTCACATTACTGTCGTAACTAACAGCGCGAAACACAATAAGCTCTAATTTCCAAACATATGATATAACTCGGTAATTCCCCGAGGAATATTTCGATATACTATTTATAATTCCACGAATGATTAAATAACTGCATAGATGGCATCAGTTTTCTAATATAACGAAATATAAGGGGTGTCTAATAATTTTGTTCAAGGCTGTATAATGCCCTTTCTCTTATTGGTTTGGCAACTATACCAGAGCATCCCTTTAATTTTCGACAAAATTAGTATTATTGTAATTTATGTTGAGCAAGTTTCCGTTTCGTGACGTAAATTGTCGGAGTGCTTTCACGTACGTTTGCTACGGTACGAGGTAACCATATGTATTGATTCAGCGGCAAAACATACGCATATTGCATCATACATTCTGCTATACTTCCTTACCTCCTATGCTGTAATATTTAACTTCTTTCCTTCACGACGATGCCTACAGGCGTCGTTCAATTATGTGAAATCTACAAATTTTCAGTAGCTAATTCCGAGCAAGATATTTATATTATATTATAGATTAAGTTTTTCGCTTTCAGTGAATGACGGAATCCTATATAAATCTATTTTATCAGCGATAAATTAAAAATAAAACAGTTAGCTGTTCTTTTATTTGACTTTTTCTAGTTAGTGTTGTCGAACTAGCAGAATATTAATGTATTTTGACTTTTTTGTGTTTGGAGGTAATGGTTAAACTACGAGGAGAACTTTTTATGTTATCTACTTAGTTATGAAAACCACGCGTTATAGAACAAATAAAATTTTATTGTTCAATGTCAGAACCATTAACGCTAACACACATATTTCAACGTCTTTTTATAACGCTATACTTTCGAAAAAAAAATTTAGTAATTATGCAAAATACGACTCCGCAGCGTCTTCCAAGTCGTTTAATAAAAAGCGACGACCTCTAAAATGTTTTTTGAGTGTTGGGAAAAGATAATAGTCACAGGGGGCGAGGTCGAGTAAGGTGTATGTTGTAATTTCTCAAAGCCATATTTATTGACTACTGCTTGAACAATTCATGCTTTATGCACCCCGCAGTTGTCGTGCAGAGACAGGCATAATTGTGGGGTCTTTTTCTGCGTATAGCCGCTTTCAAATTGCTAATTTTGTCTTTGTAGACATTCCCCGTTGTTGTATTACCTTTTGGCATAAACTCAATTAAGGGACCATAATTTTCCCCGCAGAAAATTGCGTCTTCACTTTCTTGAGTGGTGGTCTCATCTCCGGTTATAATTTTACAAAAGAGGTCTTCATCTTGGGATAAAGCAGTCCAATTCTCCTCGCAAATTTGTCGTCTACAGAGTTTTTGTTTGGGACTGGGCAACCTGAGGATTCATCGTGCTGACACTTTTCTCATTCGAAAATCTTCCTGTAGAATTTTAAAAACGCTCGTTTCTGATATTCCCATTTCCCTAGCAATAACTGAAACTTTTACTCGGCGGTCAATCAATTGCAAATTTTTAAGTTCGTTGATGATTTCTTCAGTTCATGCCTCCAGAGGTCTTCCACACTTTGGGTCATCATAAATGGATTTCCTGCCCCATTTGAACTGCTTGCACCAATATTTGACTTGGAAATAGGATACGTTTTGTCCATGAAAATGGTTAAGGTGCAGCAGTATTCACATTTATCAAAAATGTATTTTTACTTTCATATTTATTAGATCATTACAATTGATTTCGTGAAAAAAACTAACATTAAAATTAGATTATGTAGAGAAAAAAATATCTCTGATATTCTCCATCTTTCTTCAATTACTTTTTATGATTTCTGCAAGGAGTTAATGGTCGAGTTTCACATTAATGTGGTTGCACTTGTAAGAAGCACATGCCATGCAATTTTCTGTATACACAGTTTTTTATGTAATACGCTCTACTTTCATAATCGTCATTCTATCCACGCAGTATGAATGGAACCTTGTGAAGGTTGTCTGGTAAACACGTGGTATTACATTAAAAATTTCATATATAATGATAATATAAATATATATAATATGTTATTTACTGTATCTTTTTCATTGTTTTTACTAAAAATTCATCAAATTAAAAGGATTCATGTAATTAATATATAACAAAAATTGGGATTGATTTGATTACAAGCTCCTGAACAAAATTAATGCACCACTTTATTAAATTTAAATAATTACATTAATGAAAATAAAATTAAACTAAATTATAATGAAAACGTACGAATTGGGTTTATAGAATCATTTGAGAAAGAAATCAGCGGAACATGACCTGATTTTAAATCATTAAACACTTCTATTGTTGAAAACTAGTGAGATATTAAAACGGAAATCAAAATGAAAAACATTTAAAGAATCGAAAGGAATAGAATTAATTAATCTAATGTGACGTTAGTACCTTATAGGTCCTTCTCTACTTCTAATTACCGCATTCATACGCCTTAGCATGCTAGCGATTAAATTTTCAATGGTATTCTAAGAAACACTCTCCCATTCATTAATTACTGCATCCACCAGTTGATTGTGGTTGGCAGATGGGAGTCTACAACCTCGGACCATTTTTGTAAGATGGTCCAATGAATGCTCAATGGGGTTGAGGTCGGGACTGTTAGGTGGCCATTCCATTAACGGAATATCAATAGCATGCAGGTAATCAATAAGCTGTCCAGCCACGTTGGGACGTGAATTGTCTTGCATGAATAAAAAGTTAGGACTCACAAAAGAAGCAAATGGCATTACGTGTTCAAGTAAGACGTTTTCCGGGTAATAATCCGCACGTATAGGGACCAACTCTGTATGAGCGCCGAAGTAGATGCTTCCCCAAAACATTACAGAGCCGCCACCAAACTTGCAAATTTCTCTTCTTCCCCTTGCTAGACATGCTCACGTCCATCAGGAGATTTTAAGCTAATCCTCGTTTCGTCACAGAATAAAACCTATTTCCAATCACTAACAGACCAACGTTGATGATTTCTGGTAAAACGCAATCTCTGAATTTTGTGCTCTCTGGTAAGTAATGGTTTTTTTGTCGATCTCCTACTCCTTAATTCGGCTTCATTTAAACGTCCTCTGATTGTTCCAGACGATATTAGAACAATACGAACCGTTGATAACTCATTTTTTAACACATTACTAGTGATTCTCAGGTTTCTAAGAGCGGATTGTCTCAGAAAACGGTAATTCCTTTGATTAATACATCGTTTTCGCCCTTCCCCTGGCCTTTAAATCTTGTTTCGTTAAATCGTCTAATCATGCGACTTATGCTGAAATTGACTGGAATGATTTCTTCCTAACACACTGGCAACATAATGCACCGAGTACCTCTCATCCAGCAGAATTGATGCCCGAAGTGCTTCCTCCACCGATAAATTTCTTTCGAGATTCATTTTTCTTCTTTGAAATACTCTAGATTAACTTCAAAACATGTATGTGATACAATCGATAACAGAAATTGGCTTAATAACTTGTCTTTATCAGTTTCTGAACGGATTTCAAATCAATTGTGGTCAAAGGTGACTAATTTATTTGCAATTTTAAAACAAAACAGCATGTGCTTCAAATGTCAGAGGAAGTCCAAAGCTTGTAAGACAGTTAGTAAATTAAAAGTTATCATTATCTTTAAATATTTTCAAAAAATGTTAGTGGTGCGTTAATTTTGTCCAGGAGTTTATTTTAACCTGCTGTACATTTTGTTGAAGAAAGAATGTTCAAATATATATGCATTATAAATTATAATTGTAACTGTATTTATAGTAGAATGTTAAATTAATAAATGGTACATCGTACAAATCTATAAACGATAAAACATCTTATCCAGGACAGATTAAGATGAAATATTGCTGAAACAATTGCATTTTATGAAGCACTTTATTGTGCTTCATAAAAATTCATATATATAAATTGTTTCGATATTCTTTATATGTATTTTTGATGCCATAAAGTATTTATAACGATTATTGACAGATCAGTTATCGTTAATTTAATGAATGTTAGATCAAAATCACAAAAATATAGAATAGGAGCTGTATAAAATTGATTATAACATTTATTATATAATTCTATTTTGTAAACAATTGTATGAACATAATATCAAAGAGAGCCTATGAAACCAATTTGTGACTAAATCCAGAGATAAGCAAAACACAAAAATTATTACAACCACAAGAATCAAATTCAAATATTAATGTCAGCATTGCGGTTTTAGCATTTTGCTGCTGATACTAAAAGTAGAAGCAGATAAGGAAATTTTAATTTATACGACAATTTATATATACAGTTGTCTGAGTTCACAAATTTTCGAAAATTGCACCAAGGCACAATGTCACCTTAAAACACACGCACTACCTACATAATATAATAGTATTAGCTTTATTTCAGTATCTGTACGAGGGTAATTTGACATTAATCTAGCCTAAGTGAGAAAACGCACGATTTTTGTTCTTTTTCTCATTTATTTTTCAACATAGTCTCCTTTTACCTCAATACACTTGATAAGACGGTTTTCCAACTTTTTTATCCCTTCCGAAAAGTAATTTTGTTCAAGCTCCTCAAAATAGTGTGAAGTTTCGGTCATGACCTCATCGTTCGTTGCAAAACGGCGAGCCATTTTTTTAGGTTTGGGAACAGAAAAAAGTCGCAGGGGGCTAGGACTGGCGAATACGGTGGGTGGTCGATCAATTTGTAGCCCAATTGGTGCAATTTTGCCTGTGCAACGGCCGCCCTATGAGCGGGTGCGTTGTCTTGATGGAAGAGAACTTTTTTGCGAACTAAACCAGAGCGTTTTTTCGTCAAATCGGCGTCGAAACGGTCCAATAAATCTGCGTAGTACACGCCAGTTATTGTTTTACCCTTTTCCAAGTAATCAATGTGAATAATCCCTTTCGCATCCCAAAAAACAATCGCCATCACCTTTCTGGACGATCGGGTGGTCTTGGCCTTCTTCGGTGGGCATTCATCGCTTTTTCTCCATTGCTTTGACTGTTCCTTTGTCTTCAGCGTGTAGTAATGGACCCACGTTTCATCAACAATGACGTATCGGCGAAAAAAAATCATGCGACAGTGAACAAACGCGGCACCCATCGCGCGGATAGCTTTTTCATATTCAAATGTTCGTGTATGATGCTATGTACACGCTCAGTTGACATGTTTAAAGCCTCTGCTATCTCACGCACTTTGGTTCGACGGTCTGCCATGATCATATCATGGACTTTATTGATGGTTTCTAGTGTAGTGGCGGTTTTTGGGGTACCTGGACGTTCATCAACAAACACACTCTTACGACCACGAACAAAATCAGCTTTCCAAAATGTCACTATTGCTAACGACGGTGCAGACTCGCCATAACAGCATCCAGTTCGGCTTTGATTTCTGCATTGTTTTTCCCTTTCAAATGAAGGTACTTAATCACTGAACGATATTCGACTTTTTCCATTTTCAACAAACACAAAAGTTGCTTGCTTTCGAGGACTGTTAAAACCAAACTAATTGTGTTTTTTACTTGAAATTTTGACAGACGTCATGTGGTGGATGGCAGATGTCAAAATCGAGAGCAATTCGTTCTCACGTAACGCCATCTATTGAAGGCTAGATTAATGTCAAACTACCCTCGTACATGTACAAGCATTCAATATCGTGTAGTATTAAACTGCAAGTGAAAATCACAGGGAGGTGGTTCAGAGTTAGATTCAACACCTGTTCTATCACCACCCTGATATACACATAAGGCAAGAAAATGTCTAGCTATACGAAAAAGCGTACATGCAACAACGGTAAACGCGAATAGGTGGGTATTGGTATTTTTCGTTGTTTGTTGTTTACCATCCTGTTATCCGTTTTCCACATCAGCTACTTCCTGTCATTTTTGTTGTGTCACAAAAGTTGGATGATATCTGCTTTCGATTAATTTGTTTTTATGTGTAAGAATGTATAAGTTTATGAACATTTTAAATTTATTGATTACGACTATTTTGTTTTATTAGTAAGTATTTAAGAAGTGCTAAATAATGATTGAGTTGTAAGCAACTGTTGTTATATATTTTGATTGATTTTTGTAGGCTTACGGAGAAAGAGACAGTTACCATGCGAATTTGTAGGCCTTTTATATTATTAAACGTAGTCACATTCAAGTCTTGGAATAATTTATCAATGAAAAATTAGGTATGTATAGAAGTTTTAAGTAGCGATAAGTTTACAGTTGTTATACTATTACTTAAGGCTTGCGTTTATACAATTTTGCTCAAACAGGACGTTATTTGGTTGGTAAAATATTTAATTTGCAATCGGCGACATATAGCATACTGAAAAGACTCATCCTTGTATTTTTGAGTACATGGGCATGTTGTTCTAGTCACAGCAAGGCATTGTGTACATACATACATATATACATTGCCGTTCATCTCTCAGTTTATGCCACTAATGTTCAAAAACAGCACTGAAATATTTCCAGGCGCTACCTAGTGCCAAGCGATAGAGTCATGCCGTCCTAGAAAGTAGCGACAGAAACCGGAATGTAGATGCCATAGTTACCCACGATGATATAACCCACAATCATATAACCTTTAACATACAACGTTTCATAAATATTTTCGAAAGATACCGGTTAACGTAATATGAATATTTTCTTAAATTAAAACTAAATGATTTACTTGGAAGAATCATTTTTCTGTGGACTTTTTTGATTTTCTAATCCCAAGAAAATATTTATTTAATACAAATAAAATTTTGAGAAAATTATTTTTTTATATCAAATATTTTTATAGTCTTGAAATATCAAATATGTTCATGAATAGAGACTGATTTTTGTAAGAAAGCCTAATTTCTTGATGCAAGAAACCACTTCTCTGCGTGTATGAAGCACGATCAACATGTATGGGGAACATCCGAAATAATCTCTGACCTATTTATTCACCTACGCACGCTATTCTATCAAACCGATAGTAATTAACGTAGGTGTTGATAAAAACGTTTGCTCTACAAACAAACAAACAAATTCCACTTGCTTGTTTAACAAATGTGCTATGACTTTTCTCTTACATTATTTTGGATTTGGGAAAATATATAATACTACCTAATGGGAAATCTGAATCATAGTACGAAATATTTGTATGAGATGATCTAACAATTAAGTATGTAGTATACTATTACTACCCTAAATACAAAATTTGTTAATAACACCGTATACTTTCTACAAAGTAAACTTATTTAAAATACGTCTATTTGATGTGAAGCATGTGTTTGGAATGTAATACATTAGTGCTAACAAAGCTATCACTGTATCAACATTCTTAATTCCGCTGTTGGCTAGGATTAACCAATTTTTTTAATATACAGTCAGTCACAAAAGTGTTCGTACACCTACCTAATGTTAAAGAACATGAAATCTAAACATTATGATGCAGTATTTTTATTTCTTTTTAGTAAAGTTAGAAAACACTAATTACAACATTAATTAAAACAATTATTATTTAAAACTATGACAGAATATAATAAATATTATAAAATGGAATGCAATGAAAATCTTTGCGTTTAACGGGAAATAAATGTTAGGAATTCGGTAAATTCCCTAGGTCCGCGTATACTTACGAAAAATAAGCATTCAATTCAGTTGCAAAGATGTGTCATGGATGGATCGTAAAGAAGAACATGTTTAATGATACGGGTGAATTCATAAAACTACACAAAAAATCATTGTTCCAAATAGCTAAAATTATTGGTAAACCGCGCTCTACAGGGTAGAGTGTAATAGAAAAATTCAGAATATGCATGCAGAGAAATGGTTTCGTGCAACAAGAAAAAAGATTTTCTTGCAAAAATCAGTCTCTATTCAAGAAAATATTTTTATTTCAAAACAATAAAAATGTATAATATAAGAAAATAATTTTCTTGAAAATTCGTTATTCTCTAGAACGGCATGACTATACCTCTTGCCACAAGGTGACGCTGGGAAATATTTCAGTGCTGTTTTTGGAGATTAGAAGCATAAATTGAGATGTGAATAATAGTGTTGGCAGGAGAATAAAGCGTTAGTGCTTTTCGCTTTTCATATTGTTTTTACCGGGAGTGATTCCATCAATACCATGAGCTTATGAACGAGATAGCAAGGGAACCAAAAGTTGTTTTACGGAGTGCTAAAATCTCTACGAAAAGGTAAACAGAACAGAAGCATGCAGATAAAATCGATAGATGGAAAAACCGTAGAAGATGAGAACAATATAATGGAAAGATGGAGAAAGCATTTCGAAGATTTACTTAACACGGAGCAAATAGACATGACAACTGGAATGGAAGAAGAAACCGACGAGTACACAGAAACCACCGAGAACACTGAACAAGAAGCCATAAAAAAAGAGGAAATAGTAGACGCTATAAGCATGCTAAAACAAGGCAAAGCAGCAGGCCACGACGGGATAACAGTAGAAATGGTAGAAAACATGGATAAGAACGGAATACAAATCCTAGAAAAACTATTTAACAAGGTCTGGAATGAAGAGAGACTACCTGAAGACTGGGAGTTAGGAATTCTGTTACCACTACACAAAAAAGGAGACAACAGGGATTGTAGGAACTATAGAGGGATTACTTTGCTCAGTATTATGTTTAAAATATATGAGAGAATTCTGAAAAAAAGGCTAAAAATAATAACTGAAGAACAACTTGAAGAACCACAAAGCGGATTTAGAAAAGGAAGGGGAGTGCAAGATCATACATTCTCAATTAAACACTTGATTGAAAAGAACATAAACAGCACTATATAGGTGACTTTTATAGATATCAAAAGAGCTTTTGATAGCATCCCAAGAAATAATGTATGGAATAGCCTAGGAAAGAGAGGAGCAAACAACAAACTGAAAAAAGCCATAGCTAGTACATATAGGATTACCAGAAATTATATAAGAACAAGTAATATACAATCAAAGGATTTTTTTACGAAGGAGGGATTGAGACAAGGAGGAGTACCGAGTCCGACTCTTTCCAACATAGTACTTGATGATGCCTTAAAAGAAATAAAAATGAAAACAAAGAAACTCCAGGTAGGGTACAGATGTATGCAAAAATTGGAACTAGCAGAAAGTGCGTTCGCTGATGATCTAATAATATATGCAAAGAATGGAAAAAACCTTCAAACAAACCTCAATATCTGGAAAACAGCACTGAAAAAGAGAAACTTAAAAATAAACATTGATAAAACCAAAGTCATAGCAATAGGGAAAAACGACACAAGAATAAAAATCAAAATTGATGAAAGAGACATAGAACAAGTAGAAACATTCAAGTATTTAGGAGTAAATATACACAGAAATGGAAAAGAAGACATGGAAATAAACAACAGAATAGAAAACACAACAAAATTGTATTATGCAACCAACAACATATTTATAAGGAAAAAGGAAATATCAAGGAAAACAAAAATAACAATATACAATACAGTGTTCAAACCAGTATGGATGCGAAAGTTGGATCATAAATAACAAAACAAAAAGTTATATCCAAGCATTAGAAATGAAATTTTTAAGGGCGATGAAAAGAGTTACTCGAAGAGATAGAATACGTAACGATACTGGCTAACGATATTGGCTTGCGAAATCAACCCAAAAACGAGTAAGGGGTAGACCGAGGAAAACATGGGACAATGTAATAGCGGAATGTCTAAAAAAACGAGGAATGACCTGGATCGAAGGAGTAAAAATGGGAAAGAACAAAGAAGATCGGGCAAGATTTATTTATATTTATATTTGTTTTTCTTTTCACGGCTGTATTTAGGTATGTTCATATTGTATATAATGATGAATGTTGACCATTATTCTATAGATAACGTTTACCTTAGCCTTTTTAAGATCACAAGCAATGGGAATAATTTACTGCATTATGTACTGGTATGTCGTACTGTTTTAAACAAGGTAAGTGCCATTAATAATGTGGATATAAATAATATGCAGTTTCAATAATTCTAAATAAATAAATGCTTTATTTTAAGAAAATTAAACTATTGATTTATGAGCAAAACGCTTTTTGGAATTAAGAAAACTATTTATTATCCTGAAAATATTGTTTTGTGTTATAACGGTTATTTACTTATACTAAGAATCGCTTTCTTCAAATTTTCTGCAAAATGTTCTTGAATTAAGTTAACAAATGTCTTAAACAAAGAAATACAATTATTTCATTACAAGTGTATACTTCTCTTAAGCGGAGAAAGAAACGCTAAGAAAGTATTTCTTTTGATTTAAAACAGTTATTGTATTACGGATAATTGAAACAGTAATTGTCTTGAATTAAGGCGGACAGATTTGATACAAGTAAACGTTTCGCTGCGTTGCATCGTAAAGTGGACCTTCGAAGATTTTAGATAAGCGCGAGGAGAACTGACGATAAAAACATGCATGAGATATAGCCGCACAGATGGAATTGGACACTGGGAAGGTGCATCTGGGAAACATAAGAAATCTTCGGACGTTCACTTCTCAACTGTTCCCGATATTTTTCTATTACATTTTGCATTGTAGAGGGTGGTTTACCAATAATTTTGGCTATTTGGAACGATAATTTCTTTTTTTTTGTGTAGTTCTATTATTAGTTCACCCGTATCAATGGACATGTGTCTTCCTTTACAATCCATCCATGATCCATCTTTGCAAATGAATTCAATGCTTATTTCCCGCAAGTGCGCAGACCTGCAAAGGGGAATTACCGAATCCCTAACGTATTTATTTCCCGACAACTGCATTAAACGCAGTGTACGAAGACATTCGTGACATTTCATTTTATAATATTTATTATATTATGTTATAGTTTTAAATAATAGTTGCTCTCATGTTGTAATTAGTGTTTTCTAATTTTATTAAAAAGAAATAAAAATACTACATCATAACGAAACGTTTAGATTTGACGTTCTTTAACATTAGGTAGGTGTACGAACTTTTGCGACTGACTGTATATGTCATCTTAATTATTTTATTGTCAAGTAGGAGATTCTACGCAGTTCCTATTTAAAATTTAATGAAGGCGCCGCCACAATCAATAAAAAATAATCCCCGTAAGACTTAGATAATCAAAAAACGTATAGCCATTTAGAAATGTTCAGTTATGTTGGTATTATTATCTAATATACGTGTTGATAATCTATCGGAATTATAAAAACACGAAACGTGTTTTATAGAGAAATAAAATTTAATGGATATTCCATATTTCCATACTTGAATTTGATAAGTAAGATAATCAGTATAGATATCTTTAGTTCAGTGGATTGCATTGAATTTAGTTGGTAATAATGAATGAGATAAAGTATTATTGTATTCCTCTATGTAATCCTAAGAAAATATTTTAAACAAAAAAGCATGTTCAAGTTGCAGAAGGTAATTTACCTTTTATATTTTTTAGTGTTTAAATGAATTCCAAGCTTACAATGTTAAATTTCAAATCGTGGTAAATATTTTCTAATGTGGATCCCGGTTATTGTATATCAGCTTGGGACCTAGAAGTTTCCATAACAATAACCATATGATAGTCAAAATAATAAAAACAGCAACTGATCTTTGGTCTTTTTAAGATACAATAATGCAAATAAAATTAAACATACACAACTAAAGAGTAAGATATGCCAAGATGTAGCTGCCATACGTAACGCCTGTAAAATTTACAAATAAGCAAATGGGTCAACGAAGTGCAACTTTGGCAATGCGTCATAATTTTCTAAAATGTTTGTCTTTCCTTTTATATTCATGCCTTTTGCTTTCCGGACAGCCTGTCTTACAAAATTATATAAGATGATATATAATAATATTTGAGCGAGGCCCACAGTATTTCTGAACCTATCTATTTTTGTAATAACCTTCTTTTATATCACAATTTACTACTGATGTTTAAATGAGTATTTTGACAATATATTATTTTAAGTTTGGCACACTGTGGATATTTTATATTGCGCATTAAATAAATTCATAAAAAAATTTATGACAATGACGATTGCTCCTTTTTTTTATTAATTAGTTGTTCCTGCAATTTTAAAAAAATGTTGTCACCTAAACTAAGAAGTAGGCGTTTTCTTTAAGTTAGTCGTACTGGAATTTAAAGACTTTACTGCTTTGGTTACTTTACTGTTACACATCTAAAAGCCTAACCCTCTAATAATCCCTTTTTTTCTTAATTCTTAACTTTTCCGTACTCCTCTACATATCTTCTGTCTTTTTCTTACTTTCTTTCTATTTCATCTAAGTTGGAATAATAATTCAATACTTCCTTCAATTCGCGTGAATATCTCTCGTCAGCGTCTCCGTCGTCTACCGTACATCCTGTACATATGAGATGCTGACGCGGATCCAGCGCATTGAATTATGATATCCACTATTTTGCGTTTTATAACACCTTCGTGGCATTACCCCTTCCTTCCAAAAAATATGCCCCAGCATATTTGAATAAAATAAAAAAAGAAAAATTCGGGCGCTGCCACCAAGGTTTTGCTGCTTACATTCTAAGTCTAATTCTAAATCTACGTCTAAGTCTTAATGTAAGTCTCAATGTAAATCTCAATGTACGTCTCAAAGTAAGTCTCAATGTAAGTCTCAATCAACAAATTTAAGTTAATAAAAAAAAACAACAAATACAAAAAAAGAATAAATGGAATGTTGAATATGGAAATCACTGTCAGTAATTAAAAGAATATAGAAGAAAATGTTTTACAATAATTGTTCGAAATACAAAATTTTAACCTAGAATACTACTTGTTTTTACCCAAGACACCGCTCCTCCCTGTTTAGTCGTGCGAGGTAGTTCCACTTTGAGGTTGTTTCTCCTGCCTCCTTTCCACCCTACTTTTGTTGAGATGGAATTGTGCTCTTCCTTCAATTCGCGTGAATATCTCTCGTCAGCGTCTCCGTCGTCTACCGTACATCCTGTACATATGAGATGCTGACGCGGATCCGGCGCATGGAATTATGATATCCACTATTTTACATTTTATAACACCTTCGTGGCACTATTATGCCATACATCTTTAATATGTTGTTCAAAACATTCCACACATTTTCAATCACATTTTAAAGAATTTTAATTTTATTTGTGTGCGTCTATTTTCGCGGTCAATTATTATTATAATGGGAAGGAAGAAGGATATAACCACAGAGAAAAAAGGACGAATTTCTGCTCTTCTATAGACGGGAGAGTTCTCTCAACGTGAAGCTCCACAAAACGAGGGTGTATCACATCAAACTGTTCTGAGAATCGCGAAATTAATTAAGAAGAATATTCCTAGTACAAATATTGGCACAACATACTGTGCCGGCAAACGCAAAACAACTGTAGAGAGATGATCGTCGTATAGTAAAAGTGGCTACAGAACATCGTTTTTACCCACTAAAGGTGTTCATAAAATTCTTAGTGGAGAAGGTGTACAAATATCAGCCGGAACAGTCCGTAGATGTCTTCATGAAGTAGGCTTGAAATGCAGACTTCTGGAAAAGAAGCCAAGACTAACATCTAAAATGAAAGTGACACGATTTCAATGGGCTAAAGAATATAAAAAATATGCAATTAAAGATTGGAGAAAGGTATCATTTATCATCTGTATTTTTGGTCAAATTCTTCCTCATAGTTCGTTTAAGGGTTCTCTACACTTTTTACTTTTTCTTAGATTATTTATAGCGACGAATCACGGCTAGAAGTGCTAACGGAGAGAAACCAATTTGTTCGTCGACGACTTTCAGAGCGTTATAAAGAAGCATGTACGATCAAATCTATTAAACACCCCCCATCTCTAATGGTTTGGTCGCATATTACGACAGAAGGACCGGGACCACTAGATTTCGTTAACGGAACAATGGAACGAAAACAAAAGTTGCAGAACTATTTAATACTTATACTGATTCATTAGATCCGACACAAGGACCATATACTTTTATATAAGACAATGCACCGTGTCATAAGGCAAAAAGTGTAATGCGGTACCTTGAATATAAAAATCTGCGTATAGGTACTACCTTGGCCAGGCAATTCACCAGACATAAACCCAATTGAAAATGTGTGGAATGTCTTGAAAAACATCGTAAGTACACGAAACTCAACTACAAGGGAAGAATTACAATAACATATTGAAGATGTATGGCATAATATCAACGAAATTAAAAAAAGAATACAATAAAAAGCTGCATTGGCAGTATGCCATAAAGGATTGAGGAAATAATAAAACACAGGGAAGGAACAAGCAGATATTAGTAAATATATGTTCAAATTATACTTACTTGCATGTTATATGTAATTAAATAATAATATTGCCAACATTACCAACCGTTTTTTTTTAATTTCACCTCAAAATCGTAATATTTTTAACTGGTCCTAATTCGACGGCCAGGGACTCTAATTGGTCTTCAACCACTGACTGCAAGCATATAGTGGGTGGGTTAAAATATTTTATATTCAATAACTATAAGAAGTTTATACCATATTCATACAAATAGATAAATGAAATTTTCTTAACCTCAATTTAACCTCGAATTAGAGCCCATAAAGATAAACCATGATAACAGCAACCGAACCTGTGACTGTAATAAACGAAAATATTTGATGTATGTTGTCAGCCGGTACTTGATTAAAACGATAAGAATAATAAGCAGTGGTAACATTAGCCGTGGTCATATCAAGCGGGGTTGACCGCCTAAGCTGGCTGGTATGTAAAAGAAAGAAGGATTTTGAAAGGCTTGGGATCTCACAATTATACGAGCGCAAATAAAAAAATGACTGTGTTTATCCTTACATACATATTATGAAATCTTATGTTGCATATAAATATAGTTTATCCAGGCTTAATTTGATAATTAATTACATATTAAATCTTTGGTTACCTTGAACAAATACAGTAAAATTTATACCTTTATAATGTTTTATCCATTAAAACCTGTTACACCCATTGTAAATATATGATAAGATCTGCTTATAATTATGTAATCTTGTTTTTAATTTTTGTTAGTATAGAAGGTATACTAACATACACAAGCGAATATGTACACTATCGTTCATGGAAATCTGGCAAGAATTAAAAAAGTTGATCTAAAGTCGGGTAATAAATTGACTTCAATTTGAAACATTATATTAATTCTTTTAAAACTTGATAAAACCTTGATTTTCCAAAACTACCCTAATTCAATATTTTACATTCTTTTGCAGATTTTCACCTGCTTGCAGAAGACACATAATTAGAATTTTTAGTCCTCAAAGGAATACCTTAGCATGCTATACCTGTTAGGAGAAGTACCTCTAATCCCAGTAGCCGTTACAACCCAAATACTTTCTATATCTTGCAAATTATCACAAATTTTTGCTTTATGGAATTAACGGAACACTACTTTTACGGATATCATCATATCTACGGGATAGAGTACAGGTAGTCGCATGTAAAATCCAGACCACTTTATGTCACCTCCAGAGTTCCACAAAGAAGCCACTTGGTTCCTATCTTATTGACACTTTTTATTAATGATCTCTATTCATCCTTCGAATACTGTAATGACTTATCCTATGCAGACGACCTAAAAATGTTTAAGAGTATAACGAGAGTATCTGATTCCACACTATTACAGAGAGACCTAAACCATCTACTTATATGGTGCAAAAACAATAATATGCACCTCAATAATTTAAAATGCCGCACGATAACTTTTTCCAAAAGTTTATCTCCGCTAATCTTTCATTACTGATTGAACGACTTTACTTTGCAACGAGTTACTCGAATAACAGATCTAGGCGTAGTATTCGACAGTTCATTGACTTTTACTTCACACATCGACGCAATTATAAATCGGTCTCTACGTTTGTGTGTCTTCGTTAAGAGGACATGTGCAGACTTCACAAATGTCATAGCGATAGTTACATTTTTCAACTCGTTAGTTAGATCTATCCTGGAGTACTGCTGCATAGTTGGGTGGTAAACTTCGTACTATACAAACTGCATATTAATAAAGACCAATATGAATACACAGAAAGACTTAATCTTTTGGGCATCAATTCTCTTGAATCTCGTAGACGCCTACTGTGCTTAAAATTTGGTTACCTCCTCAACAAGTAACATTGCTCCGCACACAGCAGTCGGAATGCATTAAAAAAGAAATTGCTACCAAAAAACAAACACCTATCACCGATTTCTTTTTTGATCATTGAAATGTACATTTTAATTTATGTATTTTTTATTTATTTTTAATAAATATCTTCCAAGATAGCTTTTTTGTTTTATTGTTACCTTTTCTTTTACTTCTCAGTAACACATAAAACCTAATATGTATTCACTATCCAGTAATCCAAAAATATCGGAAATCAAAATTTAGTTTGTACTGTAATTCCAAAACTGAGCGAAATCGCACTACAACATGATTATCAAGAAAGTCTTTAGGAAGAAAAGAAGGGATAATAAAACCCTTGCTTGTTGGCTCCGTTTTGTATTAACTAATAAATTTATTATAACAATGAAGTACGTTTATCAAATTGAAACCTGTTTATCAATATAATCAATACCCGTTTATTATATTGATAAAAGTAAATATGTGAATAAAGTTCATTTATACCCTAATTAGTTCGGATGTTTGGCTTTCTATTGTAATTTAAAATAAAAAACAAACTTTAGGGATTTTTCATTAGACATTTATAAACGTATTCTTTATATCAATAAATCCGTTTATTGTATATAATGCATACACATAAGGAAAGAAAATGTCTAGCTATACGAAAAAGCGTACATGCGACAACGGTAAACGTGAATGGGTAATTCCCCACAAGCAGAGGAGTTAGCGGCAGTCGACGGCTCACGACGGTTACCGATGTGGTTAGTTACGAAGTAGACTGCATTATGTGCGGACGATCTTAGTAAGAATTTCTAGAGTATTTATTTTTCTTTTATTTCATCAGAATCTGTTTTCATCTTCGTCTTTAGAATCTCTTATTAGTTTCGTCTAAGCTTCGTAGCAACAACAAAATAAATATGCGACCATGACATTAAATTACGTGCGCTCTTGCACACAGTAGATCTATATGCCAACGTTGTTATAAGCGTACTAACGACCCGCATCGAATCGATCGGATTCCACTCAATCCCCTCCCCGCTCTCTCGCTGTGCATATATAAATATAGCTAACTTCATATCCTCCCAATGTGTATACGAAAGTATATGTTCATCGATATAATAAACAGCCATTTATTAAAATGATAAACTCGTTCATTGAACCAATTTTTATAAAAAAATTGTTACATGAACGTACTTGTTTATTGTATTTACGTATCCTTTTCGTTCAGTGTAATTACCCTTGTGTGTAATGTATGCGCGCTCTCTATATTTTCTAATATATTCTTTGGTCCCTCTGTAGATGGTTAATGTCATCATCAATCCCTCTTTGAATGTTCTTTGGTTCAATTTTGTGTTCTCTTTATTTTCAAAATGTTTTCAAGTTGTTTTAACATTATTTCATAACATATACTTTTAATACCTCCTTTAGAGTTACTTCCTAAATGCTTTCTTCGAAAACGTGTCTTTCTATCAAAATACTATTATATGTTTGTTTATCTCTCCACCGGGATACCAATCCAAGAACTAATTTAATTTAAATGTTTGATATCGATGACGTTATAAATTTTTACGTATTAAATGTTTTTGTGTGTCTTTTGACAAAAATGATTATTACAAAGTACATTCCTGAAAATAGCTGATGACTTATACAATTGGAAATTCAAATAATTATGTAAAATAATAAAATAAGTGTTGTATCCATTAAAACTCCTTCGCCATAAGTATTATAAAGATTGTTTCCTTGGGTAAACCTCTGTAGACGGTAGTGTATGTGTTTCGTTAATAATTCTTTTCTTATTTGATGGGCTAGATAAACACTACGACTCGCTTGGCATATTGTCAATTTGAAGCGTCTAGGCGTTGGAAATGTATTATGCAAGGAAACTTGGTGGGTACATCTCGCGAGATTATTTTTAGTTGTGTACGCCAAGTTAATGGCATCTTTTTTGCTAAGATTAGAGAGACTTAACCTTGTTATAATCGACGCGTACAGGGTATCGGCGCCACTCACATGTTGTTGTTGCACGATTTGTAAACGAATACGCAGATATACCTATTTACACCGATAACAGTGCGGCGCGTAATATTATCTTATTGACTAGGATTCGATATTTATGCAAAATACTATATTTAGTACACCAAGTTTCTATATTTATAGTTACCGCAAATTTTTCAAAAAAAAATATTCAGCAAATAGATAAAATAAACAGAAACGTTTTCGATATTTATACATCAAACAATTCTTTATCTTTAATTTTGAGAATACGTTTCAATTTTAGTACATCCCTCCAAGTTAGATGTTAGTTAACGTAATAGGTATTCTTTGAGGAATTGAAAGAGCTGCTTATCCTTTTCTTGTTTTTCCAAGATTACGACACCCGTCGAGGAGATAATGTTCATTTACCAAAATTTGAATTGCGTACTATAAGCAAAGGTCTAGAGCAGGGATTCCCAACCTTTTTCTTGCATCGACCCCCTTTAAAAGATGGTTTTCTTCATCGACTCCTTCATATTTTTCTCTACACCATAATCATGATACAAATGATTTTGAAAAAAATTGATTATTAAAATGTACTACTATCTTTTTTAATTTTACAAATATAAACAAGGTTTCAGAAACAAAATCACAGATTGTAATTGTACAAAAGTTCGATTTTAATTAATATGCTGGCTGTGCTTGATGTATTGATATATTATTTTTTATAGTTGGTCTAAAATTAATAATTCTTAAAACACTTCTTTCAAAAATATTCATGTTTCTTGTTTTCCATTGTAAGTTACTGACTTGACTAAAGTCTGCTTCCGTTCGTTGCTGATCACGCACTTATTCATCGTTCGAGGGTAGTCTGAAAAGTTTCTAGCCTAACACAGAAACGAGTATTTTTTTGTCAAATTCAGTTTAATTTCACAATACAGTGTTCTTGTAAGTCTATACACTTTTCTCTGCAATGCCCTCCATCGCTTTAATCCGTCCAAATAGTAGCTGACATCTTGCAAAATAGGTGTTCACGAATGTGATGTCATCCAGGCGAAACTTTGAACCTAGGAGACAGAAAGACATCGCTAGGGGCCAGTTCTGGTGAATTGGCTGGGTGGTCCATCAATTCGAACCCCAGTTCGTGAACTTTTGCCATGGCGAGCATTGAAGTGTGTATCTTGGCGGAACAAAACTTTATTTTTCTTGAAATGCGGTCGTTTTTCCGCAATTTATGGCTTCATCTTGTCAAGTAACGATACATAGTGTGCCGCAGTTTTTCCTTTTTCAAGATTGCCGATTAACACAATTCCATAACTATCCTAAAAAAGGTCGCCATCACTCTCCCGGCCGCCTTCGCCTTTTTCGGAACCGATTCACCCTTCGCAGTCCACTGTTTCGATTGTGCCTTGGCTTCAGGAGTGTGGTGGTGCATTCAAGTTTCATCTACGGTTATTAATCG
Organism: Dynastes maya; assembly: GCA_029619315.2. NCBI lineage: Eukaryota > Metazoa > Arthropoda > Insecta > Coleoptera > Scarabaeidae > Dynastes > Dynastes maya. The sequence goes on from JAROYE020000002.1 coordinate 59,159,466, forward strand.
ATGCCAAATTTCAACTTATTTCGTTTAAACAGCTTCAACAGCGTTTTGGAAATATTAATTCGAATACGTTATTGGTCTTGAGTAAGCAAGCACGGCATCCAACAAACACGTTCTTTCGAGATGCCCGCAGCCTCTGCTATCTCTCTAACCTTACTTTGACAGTCATCTACCATTATTTGGTGAACCTTTCCGATGTTATTGGTAGTAACTTCAGTTTTTAGTAGTCCCGAACGTTTATCATAAACCAAGCTGATACGATCACGTTTAAATTCAGTTGTCCAAAATTTCACTGGGATAAATGATGATACAGAGTCCCCGTAAACAGCATCCATTTCGGTTTTAATTTACGCATTGCTCTTCAAATGCTATATAAAATGTAGTGACGGCTCGATATTCGATTTTTTCCATTTTTACAGAAACACTAACATCGACTGACACAAACGACTGTTAAACAACAACTGAGCGTCCAACACGGCTGAAATGTTCAAAAGTATATTTCAACGTATACGCAATTATATTGTGTTTATGTTAGTACTTCAACCCAATTTTAACTTATTTCTTTAATATTCTACTGAGGAAATATTATTAATCAGAATTTAGCAGCACAAGTTTTACTAAAGAAACTGCTTGCGATATACAAATTGGTTCCTAAAGAATAAATAAAATGCTGTCATCAGTTAAGGGTTAAAAAGAATGTACACATAGTTGTAATAAACTTACCTTAACTTTAGGAAACTTTAAACATAGGGAATAGTAGAAATGCTAATAAGGAACTCCAAATTCTTAGGTCTCCTGAAATTCGCAAGACAAGTTTTATATGAGAAATACTTGATATACAGTGAAATCCGGTTATAACAACTCCGCTTACAACAACCATCTGAATACAACAGTGACATTTTACATACTTGTTTAGAAGTTCATAAGTTTACGTATAAAAATACTTCGGTTATAACGACGAATCCTCCTATTACAGCAAAAATGTTATGGCCTTACGACTTCATCTATCGGCTATAACGACGATCGAAATATGTATGTAGTAGTATTAAAACACACGGACGGAAATATATTATTGAATCATAGTGAATATGTATATTTTTCTCAATACATAAAACACAAGACGATGTATTATATTCATTCGATAAAATGTTCTTTAATCAATGAATGGTGTGTTTGATTGACGAATACCATCATTTCAAAGCAACAGTCGTTATTTATTTTCTTAATTTAGAAACGTAGTTTTGTCACCACACGAAAGCGGGGATGACTCGTATGCAGCTTCCTCATACGTTAATCAGTTACGTTAAATCAGTATATTGAAGTGATTTATTCAGTTAAGACATACCTATAGTGTATGATTTTTGAAATGGCATCGTAAACTAACTTAAAAAGAAGTAGCATTTCCATAGAACGTAAGTTTGCTAACCAAGGTTCGACAAACGAGTGCAACGTCAGAGATGTATCGCGCAAAAGTAGATATGTGAGATACAGTATTATTAAAAAATACGTTCGGTTATTATCGGTTGATCGGTGTGCGTGTACTATTTATAATGTTGGAGAAACTAGTGGAACCGTCCGGGGCGTACCGCGCAAAAGTAGACACAGTATTAATAAAAAAAAAAATTGTTACCTTTTATTGATGTATCGATGACCACTGCGGTAATGTGCGACTGCCATGGTACGCCGCGTAGTACTGCAACATAAGTAATGCTTCCATTGTCGATTCGGTTAGGCCTCTGAAAATCTAAATGCTATCAAGTTATGTTTTTTACCTCCAAATTGCACTGCAGTATTACAGCCGATGGACTAGGGAATAATTAAATCTTTAAAAACGCATTATCGAAAAATGCAAGTTATTGAGAATATCAAGAATGTGGTATTACGCTCTTGGATGCTGTTCATATGATATCTGCAGCTTGGGAAAAGGTGTCAGATAAAACAATTGCAAATTGTTTTCAAGATGCTGGGTTTATACAAAGCCAAGAAGATAGTCGATGGAAAAAGAAGATGACTTCGATGAGGAAGACTCAGTTCCATTAGCTCAGTTGATTTTTATTAACAATTCTGTTAAATCTATAGCTACTGAAGAACTGCTAGACTTTGTAACTGTTGATAATAATTTGGAAACATGGGGTAACTTAAGTAAAGCAGATATTGTGAAAAACCTATTTAATGATGAAATTGAAGAAAACGAAATAAGTAGCGTTAAAGACAGTGTTAATACTCAAATGCCATCCAGTGCGGAAGCTCTTGAAGCTGTGTCAACTTTAAAGAAATTCATTCATTACAAACTTTCTGACATAAATGATAAAAAAATATTAAAAAGCATTTCGATCCTCGAAAACAAAATTACGCGCGTTTATTGTGACGATAAATGCAACAAACAGACTCAAATAACGGATTTCTTTACAATAAATAAATGTCAAAATTTATAATTTTAAAACTTGTAATGCATGTGCGTTCTATTGTTTTATACATGTTTATATAAAATGAAATATATATCAATATCTACGTTTTGTTGCCTTATTTCATATTTTTGTATTACCACCGTTTATTATGACCATCGTGTATAACGTCGTTATTTGCCCGGTCCCGCCGTCGACGTTATAACTGGATTTCACTATATTATGAAGTATGAATATGCCTAGAAAAATAAAATGGATAAAATCCCGTTTATAAAATGTGTCGTTTTCGATTGTTTGATTTGTATCGCTTAAAATACACGGCACGTGCTGCATTTTGTTACCCAAGGTATTTCGATTACTAGCTAATCCCCTTGCCCAGCATTTTTCAAACGGGATAGCTGCAATGTTTATTTGCGTTTCTTGATTTGTATAATGTAGGATGCACACATAATTTATTGTACGTCCCAAGCTACTCTCTTCTATTCACAGTGCCTACATATACATACATCCAAAGACGTTTATACGTCTAGAGTGAGACAAACGCGCGAAAGACGAAGAGAAGATTCGCAAATCGAGGCGACCGCATAGTGGAAATTTCCACAGCAAAATTCCGATATAGGTGCTTGGTTTGTCGTGCCGGAGGCCGCAGACAATGTTCGTTGCAAGTAGCAAGTTAGTACATACTTACAACTCAACAGACGATTGTTCAGTAACTGTATCGTCACATTACTAGTGAGGTCACGAAACCAGCGATTTGATTCACATGTAAAATATGTATACGTGTTATAATTTTAGTGAATCATTATCATTATAGCGCTCTGGCTAAATATAGAAAACGGAGAAAAACCGTTTATGTATGTACATACATATATACGTATCTATACATATGTAGGTGTAGTTTTTTATTTACAATTGCATAATGGAACGATAAGGAAAACTGAAGATATGTATTCGTATACCATTTATATCTACACAAGCTAATCGACACAACTTTCACCGTATTTAGGATTCTCCCATTAAAATTTAATTTTATGGGTGAAGAATTACTGCTGGGGAAGTGCGTATTTTTTAAAGAAACGCCAAGAAATGTAACAAGTAGAGAAACAAATTAAAAAATAAATACATACATATGTAATGAAATTGCATTAACAGAGTATCGAGTAAAAATATACTTTTTCAAAAGACGAACACAAAAATCTTTGCTACCAATCTCAAAGCAGTCTGGATTACACCAATCTATAATAACCTCTAGATTAAATAGCATTAATATGATGCAGCTCAGTGCCGTTCCAAACAGCTTAGCCGCCTGTGTGCGAAAATATTTTGCCGCCACCCCTCCCCTCCTTATTTTTTATACTTGGGGAATAGTTATTATATGCGTAGGTATTATGTCATAAAAACTGCTAACTGGTGATTCACTTTAATTTATACACATACAGCAAAAAGGTGCTTAAAACAACATTACGGAATTTGTAATATACAATATACACCATTTTCTAAAGGAACCCGGATAAGACGAATTCTACGTGTCAGATATTATTCACGATATAACTCTACTCTCTAAGCCCGAGTTCGTTTATTTCTAATGATAATGATCAACTGGCGAAGAAATGGAATAATATAAAATAATATACACCGAAAAGTAGTAAAATTCCTTACAAGCATTTTTTTACCGTAAGACAAAACAATCAATAATTTATATTTTTCGGACTGTTTTGATGTATGCTTACTCAGTTCGTGCTGCCTAACGGCTCGTTTTCCTTGTTGATTACTTGACACCGAAGCCGCCCTTTACATTGGTCGCCTGTGTGCAGTGCACACTTCGCGCATCCATCCGGCTCTGATGCAGCTCAAATGCATTATCTCGTTTGGAGATATTAGATGGAAATTAGAAGTGTTATGACTTTCTAGATCAGTGGTTCCCAACCAGTGTTCCGCAAGCATTACAAAAGTGTTCCGCGAAAATGTTTACATTCTCGCTCCCTACTCTGCCATTACTTTATATAATATTTGATATGACATGTGACATTAAACCACTGCTTCTTGTACAGGGAGCAACTTACTACAAAAACCTTACCAACAGAATTAGAAAGATTTCCAACTAGCGTTGTTAGTATGGTGAACTACGTAAAGGCGATGCCGTTGAAATCTCGAATTTTTAAACAACTGCGTTAAGCGATGGAAGCAAAATACGAAGGCTTACTTTTACATACTGAAATTAGGAGGCTTTCTCGAGAAAAGGTGCTTTTCCGTATGCTATTTTTCGAGCAAGAAAATATGCAAGTTGCGAACGATTTTAAGAATAATATGCGGTGTGCTAAATTAAGCTATTTAACTGACATTTTAATTATTTGGACACTGTCAATACGACCATGAAAAGAGCAAATGAAAAGATCTTAACATCGACAGACAAACTAACAGCTTTCCATAAAAAGTTCATTCTTTGGAAAAAAATAATTGAAGAAAATGACGCTAGCATGTTTCCATCTGAGCACAACAATAGCATTGACTGTGTTTCCTTGATCTCAAAACATTTATTAGTATTGTATAATAACGTAAGAAAATATTTTCCTTCTTTGAACACGGATAAATATGAAATAGGAATCCATTTTCGTAAGAATTGCCTAATAAATCTTTGAAAATAAAACGCTCTGAAATGAGCCTTCATGAATACTGAATATCTGTCCAACAAGAATATGCACAAACATAACAAAAAGCCGTTGAAATTTTGATGTTTTTCAACTTCGTATTTATGTGAAGTAAAATTTTCCTGGTTAACTAACACTAACAGTAAAAAACAAGGAAAGATTAACAAAATTAGAAGATATGGGAGTGGCCTTGTCTACTATATGTCCCAATCTAGAAGAAATGTATAAAAAACATCAGGCACAAGTTTCGCATTAGATGAATTGCAATTTTTTTCTATTTTTTTTTTAAATAAATAAACATAAGAATAAATATTAATTTCAAATTGTAACTGTCGAATTTTAATAAAAGAACTAACGACAAACGTATTTCAACTTATATAAGTGTTCTGCTCAAAAATGTTTCTCGCATCAGTCTTCCGTACTCTAGAAAAGGTTGTTGGGAGTCAATGCTCTAAATAGTCGATAAATTCAATTCTAGTGCAAAAAAGAAGGACGTTCTGGTGGATATTGAAAAAAGAACGAACCTAGTTGATAAAACAAAGTTCAACATGCTATACTTTAAGTAACGCCAAGGATAATACAGGAAAAGAACATGCCAAAAGTATCCCAAAAGCACTCGAGGAACACTAGAATGTTAGAATTATATTTTCAAGCACGATTTTGTGCGAGTCTAAAAGTAATTTTTGATATACTTCATCTTTATTTGATCTACTTGCCGCTGTATACCTTCTTTTTGAAAATTAAAGATCAAAAAGACAAAATAATAATAATAACAACCGAAAATACTCTCAATCTGGTGTCCGTTATGCCGGTTATAATCATTAATCAGTGAACGGCAAAATCGTAAGGGATATGACAGCGAATCGTAAACATGATACAGAGACGCACTAAGTGTATGGTGCATATTTCAGTTTTTATAAATGTATTTAAACGAAATTGATATATTAATAAATTGAAATAGAAGATATGTACGTATGTTTCAAATAGGAAATAAGAGAAAAGAATTAACCATTACCATAAGAGACTTTTCTATATTTTGAAGTTATTTCTTTTTACTTTCAATCTTAAAGAGTTTTTATTGATTTTTGCAGATAACTTTATTTTCTGTATGTTCAGTTGCATTGAAAATACATAAAATGAGTTTGTGATTATTTTTTTGGTTATGGGAACGGATTATCTCTATTTCCTTTGTCTCTTATAAGAACATTTGATTCCAGTTACGAAATTTCGGATTATGAAATGTTTTTGGAACCAATTAATAAAGTTCAACAAACGAGTGCAATGTCAGAGGCGTATCGCGCAAAAGTAGGTATGGACGTGAGATACAGTTTTAAAAAATAATATATTCTTACCTTTTATTGGCGTCTTGATGCGACAAAATACTATTGCCTCAAGACGTCAATAAAAGGTAAGAATATATTATTTTTTAATAATACTGTATCTCGCGTATAGCACTGTATTTGTATTTTGCAGACAATTGGTTTAGTGTATTTAAATCGGGGTTTCTGCTGAACACTACATAAGTTGATGTAGTGTTTATTTCCAATATCACCCAGGTTACTTTTTAATTCATTGATTGTGTCGCTTAATGTACCAAACGTCTCTTCCAATTTTATATTTCGACTTTCGAAGTATGGTATCGTCGCTGTTAAGAGTTTAATATGGAAAATAAATACCTTAAAAACCTAATAACGAAATAGAGAATAGATATAGCAAATATATGTAGAATCATTTCAAAAGAAAGCTCGATGCGAATACTACGACTGCATACCATTCACTTATTCCTCCATCTTGAATTATTACCGCGCTCATCGCATGCTGACGTCATCCCATATAATTTTGCCGTTCTTTGGTTATAAATGTTATAATACTAACTGTATACAGAGTTATCCAAATTAGCAGGCCACTATTGCTATCTTCATTAGTATTGGTCGTACAAGATTGGTTAAACTGGCAAATTAGTAGTGTTTCTGCTCCTGGTTAAAATGCAGTTCATAGAAAAACGATTGAATAACGCATTTTTTAGAAAATAAAAATTTAGCTTTTTAAATTGAACATTCTGTATATTTTTCAAAATTTTGAAACAGTACAATTTTTGACATTTTAAAGACGTAAACTATTTAGATTGGCATCAAATTGTAACAGCCTTCTACAATTAAATTACAAAAATAAGGGTCAAAAACCATTGTAACTTTATTATTCATTTCAGAATAGTCTATCAAGTTTTTATAACAAATTGAATTGTTTCAAAATTTTGAAAAATATACGTGTTCCATTTACGAAAACAGCTAATTTTGATTTGTTTTTTATTGCATATTAAAGAGCAGCAAAAAGACTACCAGTTTGCCTATTTAATCGATCTCGTAGGACCGATAATAACAGAAAAAAGAATAATGGCTTGTTAATTTGATCATCCTGTACATTATTGCATTAAATAGAATCGCCACTTCAACATTTTCCATACTTCTTATGGTCTTGTTTCAATACATACCTTATTTATGGTAACTTTGCAATGCTCGGCGCTCAGGAACAAAAGGAACTGCACACTTACTAGCAATATGAAAGCAGTTTGAATCACGTTTTTTTGTAACAATGCTTTTGAAATTGAATTACTTAGTTTAAGGGAATAATATACATATAAACACAGTTATAAAACACAAGAAACATAATGCGTTTATTTCATTGTCATAAATTATTACAAACTCCACAAAAGTACAAACTTAACAATCTTATACATGATAGTATAAGTACTATGTAATATTTCGAAGAGATAAACACTCTCCAAAACTAAAAACTAATTTTAATATTTTGTTAGAAATTTTACAGAAATAACATTCTTCAGTGTTTAGATTCAAAATTTTGTTTATAGAAATTACACAAAATTTGTACCTAAATTTCTTTAGATATGATTTGTAAATCTATTATGTAGGTAAATTGGAATGTCTATCTACTTATTTAGTTGGCAGTGTCATATCCTTATTGTTTTTTTTTCAATTCACCTAATTTACTGCAAGTTGTTAAAGTAAATTAGACGTTTTTCGGATATTTCAACAATGCCTGCATGTTAGAAAAGTTTTATTAGAATATCGCGCAGTATATGTAACATATTTCAAGCAGATAACATTGATAATATATCTTTGATATACATATTATATACTTTAAGTAAATATATAAATTTAATAGTCCTCCTTTGCAGTCTTGTAAGATATCTAAGTATTTTAAAAAATACAATAAATTAGTAGCTACCGGTAATTGCGACCCAGCTAGCCCTATCTCAATATCGTTTAAGATCTCTGGCTACACTAAACTACAAGTGATATCACATGGCATTAGAATGCTATACCTGGAACACCAGCAAAGTAGTTGCTTGGTTAGCTGCGGTCTTCCTCTTTCTATGTGTCAATAACCTGTTGTTTTATTCATACCACTAGGAGGCGACGATATCTCCATGTGAGGAGGAACTGCGTTTTCATGAACTTGTTCTTTCGTTGTCTGTGCTGCTACTTCTTAAAGACTTCTTCAATTTATCCAGGAGTCTGTTATGAAATTTATTTAGGCTATTTGTGGAAGCACTCTTAGGCGGTGATGAAGAAACACTTTTACATGGGCTCTGCAGGCTAAATTCAGATGTCCGCGAACTGGTTCTGGAATAATACTGTCGAGACATATTGGCGGGTACACTGCGATGACCAGGCGAATTAGCTAGAAAATCAGAACCCGGTGACGTTGATAAACTTGGTCCCTCGGATTTGGATTCAGACACTTTCCTTGAACGACACGATCGTGAATTTGAACACTCGGACACTCTTCTTGAACGATTGGATTTATAAATATCCCAATCATTCTTCACTACTGGCATCATAAAAGCCATTATTGTAATTTAGATCGGTAATATGAAACAAAAATTATTTCAAACACTACTTTAAAGCAGTCACTTCGAAGGTTAGTATTGGTAAAATAATACAACGAAATATTACCAACAAATGAATTCTCTGGAATAGTGCTTCCCGGCGTTTCATTTGCTTATATGTCAAACAGCAATGTGCTTCCTACTCTCATTGGATGAAAATTGAAAGTGGGGACACACCTTAAATTAAATGTAAACAATACAGCGCTACACCAAAACATAGAACTTATAGTAAATTTTTATCTACGTATCAACAGAGGCCGCCACATACAAATAGTAATACAGGTTCGTGTTATTAATTTTCTATTATTTTAGATAAAATATTTCAAACAAGAAATAAAATATTGATCTCTTAAAGTAAATGTTTTTAGAAATTTAGTGATTTAAATATTAACTTTAAATTTTTATTGTTTTTGCTATTTATAAAACTTTTGTTTGAAGCAATAGTTGGCATCACTGGTTGAACACAGTGGCGGTGATTCTGTACATGACTAGCAAATTCCAAGTTCTTGCTTTTATTAAACGGAAAGTCATTTAAGAATAAATTGACGGATAATGCCAGCGTTAAACGATATAGTTGCTCTATGTAAGCAACTTAAAAGTGAATGGAGTACACCAAAACCAAATCTAAGCAAATGTGAACATTTATTGTCAGAATTAAAGGTGAGTTTGCAAATGCTTATTAACTTGTAATAATGTGTTTGTGATAATAGGTTGGTCTCACAACGCTAATGTTCCTTCCTACATCAAATGCAGTTGCATCCAAACAAGAGCTTTTACTTGCAAGAGATATTCTGGAAATTGGCGTGCAATGGAGTATTGAAGCTAACGATATACCTTCTTTCGAACGTTACATGGCACAATTAAAATGCTATTATTTTGATTATAATACACAATTACCAGAATCAGCATTCAAATACCAGTTACTAGGATTAAATTTATTGTTTCTTTTATCACAAAATAGAGTGGCAGAGTTCCATACTGAATTAGAATTACTACCTGCTGAACACATTCAAAACGATGTTTATATTAGACATCCCTTGTCTATAGAACAATATTTAATGGAAGGAAGTTACAACAAAGTAAATTGAATGCAGCTTCATGTTTATTCTTCGTTAAAGATATATACTTTTTAGATATTCCTAGCGAAAGGCAACGTTCCAGCAAAAAATTATAACTTTTTCATGGACATATTATTAGATACAATCCGTGGTGAAATTGCAGTGTGTTTAGAAAAAGCATACGAAAAAATTTCTTTAAAAGATGCCGCTAGGATGTTATACTTATCAAACGAAGAGGTAGCAAAGGTATTTGGAGTGCAGGTAAATTTTGATCTAAATCTTTATAAATCAGTTTTTGTATCACTTTATTTTTTAGACCAAGAAATGGAAATTAGGGAAAGACAACTTCTTCCATTTTGCACCAGAAATTAAGAAGTCTCAAACTGAACCTATACCATCTAAGGAATTGGCAGAACAAGCCATAGAATATGCCAGAGAATTAGAAATGATTGTTTAGTTATTTATATTGTTTTTTTTTAATATATATAATAAAAATACAACTATTTACTTTTTGGTACAGTCATAATCACACCATAGTTTCGCAAAATTTTGCACTTGTTCACTTTGTTGTTCAAAACTTTGTTTTTTGGGTTTCCTCCATTTGCTGTGATGTAAGTCTAACATGCCGCCTATAATTTCCTGAGCAAAATTTTGCGGGAACATCCTTTCATCTTCAATAACATGCGCGTATCCTTCCGTCATTCCGAACGAGACGCTAAAGTATGGTAGGCCCTTTGGAACTGCTCTCCTAACATCCCTACCTGATAATGACACCAACTTCTTATTAATAGACCATTCGGTTTCCGATTCATCTATTGCTTTTTTGAAATAAATTGGTGCCATTTCTCCTTGTTCTTTTGGTACAGGGACGCAATGCAATATCATGTGCGGGTGTTTATAAAACTTCAAAGCGGTTTCAAAAAAAATCACTTCTTTGTCGATAAAATTAAACATACTACATAAAGATTTTCTAAATGTTAACAACTCACGCCATTCATCTTCGTCTAATTGAGTTGCACAGGATGAATGGCGTAATGGAATTAATAAGCAATGTCCTTCAGTAATTGGTTCGAAGGTTGGCATACTTAAATAAATTGTCTCTCCCATTGATACCATTAAATGCTTGCACATTGCTTCTGACTGTAAACAATGATTACAGTTATCCAATCTTTTTGATAACTGTATATGTGCATTTATAGCTCTATCAATATCTTTCTTATTGCTTTTTTCATCTTTTTTTCGAATTTCATCAGTGAAAAAGTCATCTAAGTCTGTTTTTGCTTTACTGACTATCTTTACGAATTCTTTATTTTGGTCAGCAATACTTGCATATTTTTCGTTCTCAAACATTTGTTTTAAAGAATATTTATCATCATCTGCAAAATATCTTACTCTCTCTTTACCGATGTGGGTTTCAATCTTTTGTTTTTTACGAGATGATTTAGAACTTTCACCAACTTCAGAATTTGATTTAAAAGGTCTTGATACGCCATGAACATCAGTCACAGTTAATAAAATATCTTGATTTGAAGATGTGCTAGCAAATCCTTTTTTTGCTTCATCCAATTTCTCTTTTAATACATTGACTAGTGCTAGATTTCCCATTAATTCTGCTTTCACAAGTTTTGCGGCTAACTTGTTTAAATCTTTATCAGATATTTTATCTTCTTCATTCATGTCTTGCATTTTACTTGTACCTTCTTGAGAGTCATTCCTACTTTCTGGTTTTTCATTATTTTTCTTTCTCCAGTTAAATGACCCAGCTTTTCTTTTGTATTCAAAATTATTATCTGCAGGCTTTTTAAAACTTGGCAATCCTGTGCCATCATTTTTCCAGTATGGATTTAATTCCCTAACATTTTCCTTGGGATTATACTGATTCTGTTCTTTCTCTAGCCTTTTTTTGTTCTCCCTATCGATTTTTCTATCATGTGTTGAAGTAGTATGAAAACTTGATGATAAACTCATCCATTCTTCCCTTTCTTGTTTCGTTTGATTAGTGGTAGTTTCAGCTTTTTCTATCCATTCTGCTGATGAACTTGATGAAGTAGAAGATAATCGTTCCCGCTTATGTGTTTTGCTCTTCTTCTCCTTTTTTGATTTTTTCTTGTGTTTGCCCTTAAATACGCAATTAAATAAATATATTTGAGGTTTTCAACAGCACTTACCATATTTAAATATAATACCAAATAATTAGGGCTTCCAAATCTAATCAATCTTGTTTACAATGCAACTATGTAGACAGAAATAACTATCAAAGCGACGCATTATTTAATTTATAGCGATTTATTTACATTTACTTACAGTTTGCTACATGATATTCTTAAAACAATTATTTATTTGAAAAAGCAAAACTAGAAATAATTGGTTGCATAAAATTACTAAAAAATTAGTTGACATCACCAGAGATAGAACTGGGATAACTTGGATATCACAAATTTAATAGGGGAGTGTGATATTTGTGGACCTTATATATTGGTACTGCTGATGGTGTAGTAACTTTAGTCTCATAATAGTTACACCTTGGCGATAGTTTTTTATTGAAATTTAAACAAATTAATTTTCTTCTAACATTTACATGCACTTTATTACATTATTGAAAAGTAACTGTCAATTGTTTTGAAACGTATAAAAAATATTGAATTTGTGTTTTAAAGAGAAAGAAAAATTTATGTTGGTGGAACTAGTTGTCAACTTCCTGTATCAACTAGCGCTACGGTTGCACACGTCATATTTGAAAATGGCTGCAGATACTGTCAGTTCGCAACTCAGGGAAAATGTCTCTAATTTAACTATTCATACCGAAACTGTTGAAGAAACCGAAACAGAAGACGTAGCTAGCTTAGAATGTCATGATATTAAATATGGTTTACCTCTTTTAGATGTTTATAAGCTTGCTCTTCGTTTTTATAAAGGTATTGTGAAATGTTATAGGTTAGCGCTAAACAAAGTTTCTGTGTATTTATAGAAAAGGAAGGCAAGGCCGTTCATTTTAGTTATGAAGATAAATTACAATTAGTTGCTTTTACACAACAGGTAATACATGGTCCTTTTACTGAAGCAGTACATAAGTTACCACCATTGGGTGCTTTGGACGTCGTGGGGAAAGATAGGAGGTTAGCATGGCAAAAGTTAGGTAATTTGACAAGTGAACAGGCTCGTGCTGGATTTGTGGAACTGCTAAGTAGAAAATGTGCATTGTTTTCTACATTTATAGAGGCTCATCGTAGAGAAAAAAAGGAGAAAGAAAGATTGGCGTAAAAATGCTCATAAGGACATATTGAACATAATTTACTTCTACTACTTTTAGGAAAGAAGCAGAAAAACAGAAAATTTTGGAAGAACAACAAAGGCTTAAACAAGAAGCTGAGGAAAAAATACAGCAAGAACAACGTGAGAAAGAAGAATCTATTAAAAGGCAAATTCAGCAAGCGTTAAATGAACAAACATATGACCAATTTAGAAAATATGCTGAGCAGCATTATCCAGGAGATCCTGAAAAACAAGGAGCTTTAGTCAAACAATTGCAAGAACAACATTACATTCAATACATGCAACAGTTACAAGCCGTACAAAAGAGTGCAACAGTTGTTAAACAAGAGATAAATAATGAAAATAATTCAGAAGAATCTGCCAAAAAGGTAAGCTATTGTTAGAGATATTTTTCAGAGGCAGAAAAATGAATTATATGTAAAACTTCAAATAAATTTCCTAAGCATAATTATCTATAAGCAACATTTTTTAGAATAATGATGATTGACTTTAGAATTTTCCTATTGCATGATTATTTGTTTTGTAGAAAATCATTTTTTTAATATGACAACGAAATAATATACAGCATTGACCAATATTATACTAACTTAGGGACAGTCTAAATCTAGCTTCTAATTATTAGAACAATTTTTTTATAAAAAATTAAATTATTAAGAGTAAAACTTCTAATGAATTGACAAAGTTATAAACTGCAAGGTGCAAAATGTAGCATAATTAATAATTATCTCTTTGCATTATCAATAAACTGCTGATCGACGACTTCAAGTATCGACGTGAATCACATTGCATCGGCGTGCTACAATTGTTCAGCTTTGGCATGCATATGCGTTAGTGAGTTAGTAAAATGTGATTTTTTTAGTGCCGCAGATACATAGATACGTGGAACATGGAATTGTATTTTACTTAGAAACGTAAGATTACCGTATCTGTCGTTTTTATTATATGCAACATTTTTTTTTGAGAAACTTGTTGGTATATTTAGAATTTAGAAGGAGTTTAAAAGTAAAAACTGCTCCCAATTTTTTACTCAAGGAAGTACCAATATTACTGGACATATTCCGACGCTATGGAGAAAGCCGTCGGTCCGCAGCCTAATTACTATATATGTTAGGCTCAAAGACTAAAAACGCTCATTAAGCGAAAAAATCGACTAGAACGCGTTGTGGTCTCTTAAGATCATCCACAATGCGAAATTTGTGTTATGGCACTTGCAAAACCAACCAGAACGCGTTGTGGCTAACTCGAAGCGACCACAAAGCGACATTATGGTTCCTACAATATTTCACCACTACGTGTTGTGGCTATTGAGAAATGCCACAACGCGTTCTGGACGGTAGCTGACGCAACCACAATGCGACGGACACGTTAGACAATGCTCAGTCAGACGTGACGGGCGTGAAAGAAAACTACAGATTGTTTTTACTTTTTTTATTATGATGTTACATTTACTTAACAAAATCATCTTTCACATACCTTTTTGTCATTAACATTAATTTAATTAAATAAATTCCGCTATAAACTACTAATAATATAATTAAGTTCAGAAACTTTTATCAGCAGCAAGACTGAACTCTTCAGTCTTGCTGCTGATGATGATAGCTTGGCTATCGAAACGTGCGTCCATTACGAATTAAGTGTTGTGGTAAGGGTTTTAGTGAACTGTTTCAGTGTTCCAGTGCCACAATTTTAGAGTACCCGTTTAGATTTTGTTACGAGAATTATAAATGTTACGGAATTGTTACGGAAACTATCATATCATTTAGAACTGTACTTTATGCTCTAGAGCGAAATTTGCATTTTTTTATCGATATAATACCTTTAGCAGTGACAACTTATGAAGCCCTGCTTACTTTCAGATGACAGCATTGATACTGAGCGAAGTTTAAATGAAATAGAGGGCACATCCTTACATTTAATAAATTACTCTCAGCAATTATAAATCCATTACGGGCAGAGACTCGATAGAGAACTCCTTCCTTGGTTCCTAATTGATAAAAGTCCTGACGGACTAATACTCATAACCAGTCAACGGCAAAATCGTAAGGGGTATGACCCAGAGCCACGAATCGTAAACAAGATATAGAGACGCACTAAGTGTATGTTGCATATTTCAGACGCTAAGTTTTTATAAATGTACTTAAACCAAAATCATAAATTGAAAATAGAAGATATGTATATATGTATGTAATAAATTTGTGTCAAGTGGGAAATAAGAGAAATGAATTAGCCACTACCACAAGAGACTTTTCTATATTTTTTCCAGAAAAAGGGCTTCTTTTTGAAGTTAGTACGTTTTCCACCATCGAAAACGTTCTTTCAACTTCACAACTTGTAAGCGGAGCAAAAATAAAATGTAACATAAGAGAAATATTTTATACATTTACAGTGGTACCTCGGTTTACGATAGTATCTTATTACGGAATTTTCAGGTTACAGAAGAAAGTTTGGATGAATTTTTGTTTCCAAAACCGAAAGGTACTCCCTGATACGAAACGCGGTTTAGAACTTTTACAGATTTGGCAGAATTTCCGCGCGAATCGTGTACATGCTAAAAAGGGATAGTTATGTACAATGAAATGCAATGGTTTGTGTGGTTAACTTCCCACTATTCCACTGCCTGATTTGAATTCATAGTTAATATCATTCTTATTTTATCCGAAAATCCTTTGTGTAAAATCTGTTTCAACGAACAAAGCCCAAAGTTCTGTCGCGTCGCTAATTTTGTAATATGTATGAAAAAGCCACCTCACCCTCAGTGTCTTCCATACGCCAGAAAGAGTCCTTATTAATAGTAGTGTATGTAAGTGAAGTTATTTCTTTTTAATTTCAATCTTAAAAATTTTTATTCACTTTTGTACGTAACTTTATTTTCTATATGTTCAATTGTATTTAAAGTACATAAAATGAATTTGTGATTATTTATTTAGTTGTGGGAACAGATTATCTCTATTTGCTTTATTTCTTATAGGAACATTTGATTCCAATCCCGAAATTTCGGATTACGAAATATTTTTGGAATCAATTAATTCCGTAAACCGAGGTACCACTGTATTTAATTTTTGTATTTCCTGACAATTGGTTTAGTGTATTTAAATCGGGGTTTTTGCTGAACACCTCATCAACTTAATCAGTTTATTTCCATTATCACCCGGAATACTTTTTAATTTATTGATTGTGTTGTTTAATGTAATTTTATATTTCGACTTTCATTGAAGTATTGTCTCGTCGCTGTTAAGCGTTTAATATGGAAATTAAATACCTTAAAAACTTAATAACGAAATAGTGAATAGATACAGTAAATATACGTAAAATCATTTGAGGAGAGGGCTCGATGCGAATACTATGACTGCATACCATTCACTGATTCCCCGATCTTGAAATAATCATCGCGTATATCACATGCTCTACATATGGCTCTGCTGCGGCTGACGTCATCCCATACAATTTTGCCATTCTCTGCTAATAACAGCTGAAACATTTCTGGGAGCTGCATGTCCTCTTCATCAGGCAGCCTAACTACAACAGTATCAATATCGACCCAGGCATTTTTGTATTGGACAGTGAAACCATTTTTTGTCTGCTTTTCGTGGCCAGATTTGGCACATTTTCTGGCAATACGTTGTTCTTTTTTATACAGAGCATGTAAATAACATTTGCACTGAAACCCTCACACTAATTTGGCAATTTAGCCGATTTCGTAGGACCGATAATAGCGGAGGTAGCAATAGTGGCTCGTAAATTTAAATCATTCTGTATAGTTGAGAAGTGTGAAGCTTGCAGTTTTAATTCATATAAAGTTGTATTTATAGAGACTTGAAGAGAGTGAAGAGCTGAATGTACCGGGTAATACAGATGAATGCCAAGAAATTTTAGTGCCTGCAAGTATGTGGACCAGATCCGATATAGATGCATTTAAGAAAACCGTTTCTCAAGCCGAAGGTGATGGAGTGGTTCGTGTTGGTCATGGTGAAACAGTTACAGTCAGAGTTCCTACCCATCAAGAAGGTTCTCGTTTATTTTGGGAATTTGCTACAGATCACTATGACATTGGTAATATTTTCACTTAGTCTTTACAGCCAAAATTAATATAAATTTCTGATTAGGTTTTGGTGTTTACTTTGAATATGGTACGCCTACAACCGATCAGGTTTCTGTTCATATCTCTGAAAGTGAAGATGAAGGCGAAGAATTAGATGATGAAATATATGAAGAAGTAATTCACCCAAATGATTTAGAAGCTGGTTCAATTGCCATAAATGGTATGACAAAACCTTTGCTAACTGAAATAGTACCAGTGTATAGGAGAGACTGTCAGAATGAAGTTTACGCAGGTTCTCATCAGTACCCAGGACAAGGAGTATATTTGCTTAAGTTTGATAACTCATATTCTTTATGGAGATCTAAGACTTTATATTACAGAGTATACTACACACAGTAAAATATTCTTCTAACATATAGCTATTTATTTTTTTGCAATTATTTCCTCAAATTATTCTTTCTGATTCTAGTCTTTCCTAAATTATTTTTAATTTCATCGAAATGATTCAGTAACGATTAAACCATTGGTAACACTCAAAGAGTCGTCGCACACTTCCGATATCTTCCTTGTGATTTATATATGCATATGTATTATTTGTAAGTCGGCATAATTATGATTTGTTCCAAGTATTAAGAATATATTCAAAGAACTGTGGTACTAAAATAAGATCTATAAGAGTATAACGTGCAATTTTTATGTAATAACATTTTGTGTTTAATAAATACCTTTCTAAAAGAAATTGTATTCTATTTTCCCTTGTCTAAAGGAATTAATTTTGAAAAGATGTTGATCTCCAGCAAGATAATTATCTAATTTTGACCTACGTTTCTTGCTTTCTTCCAGACTCTGTATAGTTATGCAGGCGCTTCCGTTTTGGTTAAAAATACAGCTAAGTGCATATACCGTGTGAGAAAGTTCCGTAATAAAGTGAGCCGATAAAATACATGGGCACTAGCAAAATTTGCTCGCTATAAAAGTATAAGGAGGGGGGAGTTGTGCGACGGAAATGAATCAGTATCAAACTTTAAGTGATAATCGTTGCCTTTCTCGATCTTTTGCTCCTTCGTTATTTTTGATTTGCTTTGTATGTATCTTGTAGTTATACTGTGCAATAGCTTTGTTGAATTATGTTCTTTCTAAGAAGTCGTTAAATGGTACTACGTTATTAGCAGTACTGTAAATTACTGCTTATTTGATTATCTATCCATTATCTATCGTAATAATAGGTTCAATTGAATTTTTATATATACAAACATGATTCATTTTGATATAAAATTTCATTAATTAGATTTAGAAAACATGTTTTTGTTTTGAGATGTAATTTACACTTAAAAATTTATATTTTTGTTATGCACTTTCTATTATTTGAACATTTAATGTATTGGATATTTGGAAACGAAAAAATGTAATCTAGTTACTTTATAATGAGAGGTTCTATTTATTTTTGGAATTTATCATTTTTTTAAATTTTGAGCGATTTCTTTGCTTCATATACGGCAATATTACAATTAAGTATTTATTTGGAAATAATCAACGATTAATACCATAAAAATTAAATAAGATGTATTAGGTATTTCCTAAAATCAACAGTGAAGTCAAGTTCATACCTTAACCACGCATGATGCGTCTGACTGGCATCTAGCATGTGCTAGGGCAAACTGAAGAGTGAGGAGGGCGTGCTTGCACATAGACGGCAATATTGTTATTCGCTATATGTATGGGACTAGCGCTTATAAATGAATTCTTTCCAACGCTAGTATATCTAGCAGCCTTGGGAAAGTCGGTATTATTGATGCTATTTAAGTCATAGGAAAACCGATGCGAAGGTTCGCATTCACATTTAGAATGAAATCTAAATAAAAATTATAAAGATTCTTTCATTTTTTAGAGGTTTTCGAGCAAATTTGTGTTGTAACCTATCAGTGTTCTTGGATACCGTTGGCATGTAACCTGTCTAGAAATTAGAGAAAGCGTGTAATAGTTGTGAGTGATTTTTTTAATTGTTAGTTGTGGTTAATTACATGAAAAACGCGTGGACTAAGTGTTGCAGGAAGAAGTCAAATCGTACTTTTAAGTACGGAAAGGTATTCGCAAGTGCTAATCTCAAAAAAAAAAATCGTCAGTATATGCTAAAACGTCACAAGGACGGGAGTTATATGAAAATAAATCCAAGACAGGACGCAAACAATACACAAGCGCGAGAAATGATCGATCTTTAGAAAGAATGACCCTGCACGATCGCCGAAAATCGTTTAACAAGATTATTGACAATTCCTTACCTACTTTCACAACTAAACTTTTATGTGCCAAACAGAACTACGCGGCATGGACTTAGTTTTTATTGTCCCACAGCCCGTACAAATGCTGGAGTTACATGCCATAACAGAGCTCTTTAATAGCATTAGTACTTCTTGCGATTTGCATTTCTCTAGCTTGTTTTATATGAAATAGTTTATAGACTTACCTATGTTTATCATTTATCATGTGTACCGATTGCATTTATAAAGACTTGTTTAATTAATAGTAACGAATTTGTAGCAATGAATTGCGCTTATATTCAACTCTGTTATAGTGATTTGTTGATTGTTTGCTTTTTATGTTTTTGTCTAAATATTATTTTTAATTCTTTTTCATACAATTGTTGCCATGCTTCGTAAGTATTATGTATGGGTCCTTAGTCTGGTGAAAACTGTTGGACTTAATAAACTATTATTATAATTAATTAAGAATGTCAGTAAGTAATAATAATAATATTAAAGAATTAAATAGCGAATTATGGACATGGGGTGAGAATTACGGCAGGCACCGTTAGACGATGGCAGCTTCATTAGATGACCACGTTGCTGCGCACAAGAAAAATCTACCCGCATAGGCTAAAAAGTATGCCAATTGGACCATTGAAGACTGATTGCATGTAATTCTTTCGGACGGGTCAAACATAGTATATTTCTTAATGTTATTACGTTGCGCAATTTTAACTAGGTCAATAATTTACACAATGCATTCTTTAGACGTAAAAAAGTAAGTTTTCTCGTTTTTGACCGTGCTTATTTCAACTACTTATCCGCGTTTACCATTAAAGGAGAGTAAAAAATTATGTACAATAAAGTTAAAACTAAGATTTTTTTATTTTTTGACACTTATCAGGTTTTCACTCTATACCCTCGAAGTGTTCGATGGGCAAAATTAGGGAATTGTGCCGGCCTGTCTAGCATATGGACGCCATTATCTGAAAACCAGCACTTTGTTGCTTGTGCACGATGACAAGGAGTATTATCCTGTCAGTAGTAGTAGTCGGCATCATCTTCGAAAAGTTTCACTATGGACGGTTCCAATACCTCTTGTAGCATAGAGTGATACAGCGATCGCTATTCATACATCCCTCGCACAAAACAACTTCGCTGACTCCTGACATACAACCCCATAGCATGAATTGAGGTCCAGGTCGCCCGAAAAGCTGCAAAGAGACTAGGTTAAATCCAGTATCTTTGTACTGCACTTATTTGAGCACTTCGTTGACTAAGATATTTTTCATTCGTTTCGAAGTTTCAATACATTTATTGCGGCAAATACTCATATACGTGCTTAAGTGATTTCCTTTGTAGATAGTTCTGTATAAATACAAACATTATTTTGCGGTAAAAGCTATCAAATTATGTTAATTGATATTCGAAATTAATAATTTTTAGTATTCAAGATGATATTTTTAATAATATTCAGTTAAAATTAGTTAACAGCTCTTCCAATAACATAAATTTAGTTTCCAATTTCGAACAATCTGATAAGCATGTAAATAGTATTACAGTATTTTCACTTCATATTACTAATCACCAGCGTTGACGGGTATTGTGTGCGAAAATCCCATAAGTGTACTTTAAGCAGCTTTAAGCTTGACGGCACGCTCAGTCATGTTCAGCTTCGTTGCGCTAGCGCTATTTGTATTTCTACTGTTTTCTTTTATTCTTCTTTTATATAGGCCGCTGCCTGTTTTTCTTCACGTATTAAGGGGACTCATTAGATGTTGTTATCCAACTTTCAGCCCAGCTTCTCAGTGGTCTGTCAGAGCTCCTTTTTCCAGTTGGTTTTGAGTCTCTTGCTATTTTGAGTAGTTTATTGTCGGTACGTGTTGTGTGGTTGCTCTTCTTTTTTTCTTCTTTTAGTGAATTTTATTATCTTCTACTTCACACTGTCGTCTAATTTCTCCGTTTCATACTCTATCCCTTCTTATTTTTCCTACAATTGTTCTCAGTGTGGCCATTTCTATTGTTCGGAGTAGCTGTTTTGTTTGTTTCAGCTCTTGCGTTGGCTGCATACGTCAGGACAGGTCTAACTATCGTCTTGTAAATCTTTACTTTACTTTCAAGGCTTAGGTAATTATTTTTCCAGGTGATATCTTTTAGGTATCCGGATATGCGAGATCTTTTTATCGTCTGTTTTCTTACTTCGTTGTATGTGTTGCGGTCGCTAAATACGTCGATTTTCAGATACTGGAATTCCATCACTTGTTCAATGGTTTGCCCTTCAATTTCCAGTTTACACCTGGTGGGTTCCCTTGATATTACCATTGACTTTGTTTTGTATGTTGATACTACCATGTTATATGTCTCTGCTGTTATTACCGATTGATGGAGTAGTCTTTGAGGATTATCTTCAGTGTTAGCTAATTACTATTCCATCGTCCACATAATATATTATGTTTATTTTTTTGTTGTTCATTCTGCATTCTTCTAATATTTTTGTGCTGTCTATTAGTTTGTCCATTATTAACTTGAACATAGTTGGGCTTAGTGAATCTCTTTGACGTATATCTCCTGTGTACTTGATTTCTCGTGTGAGTTGATTTCCAACATGAACTTTTATTCGTGCAGTTAATTTTGTGATTGTGTTTTTGTTACATCTTTTGTATAGAATGAGTAAAAGAACTAGGACTAGGAGGAATTAGAACTTGCTTGGACGAAATTCACTGAGTCAGTAACAATCAGTGCTCTTTCAGGTGATTTTTCTGATCAAGATTCAACATATTCATCGGAATCATTTTCAGACTCTGAAAATGCGCAAAGTGAAACGTCGTTGATTATACTGTTAGAACAATCAGTTTTGGATGGACCTTCAAAATAATAACTCTCTGAGACGATAGCAACGTTATTATTAGATACCATCTTAGATCAAGTTTGGCGAATAGTTCACAAACCAAAAGACTACAAAGAAGGAATCAATCTGATTGGAAAGTAAACATTGCCTATATTTTATAATAAACAAAATTACAAGACTTACTTGTATTTTCTATTTAATAACAATAAACCCGTTAAATAAAATTAAAAGTAAAACACAATAAATGTAAAAGTTCATATCCTGTCTAGAGGGAAAACCCAATAAATAATCCATTTTTCATTTTTTTGTTCAAAGTATTTTTGTTAACTAAAGCAAAATAGTTCACAAGAAAACAGTACTAACTTGTGATTATTTTGTTCTTACTCATTCACAAAAATCTCTGATTCATTGTCTTAAAATGACTTTCGAAGGTGGTCAAATCTTTAATCGCATTTATCTCAGAAAGAAGAATGGGATTGAATCGCATCTCAATTTTGCTACGACTTAGTGGCAATAATGTCGAAACGCATAAAGGCTGTAATAAAAGCACGCGGTGGCTCCACAAAATATTAAATTTATTTATGCTGGTTTATTTCAGTTCCCAGTTTTCTGTTTCATATGATTGGAGTGTGCTAAATAGATGTATACATGGCTGTAAGTTAGGTGTGGCTATATTAGGGTATTTGAAAATTAAAAATTGTTTTTAGTTGATTTCATATTCTTTTTGATGTAGATGTAGAGTAGCAAGATAATTTCATGAATGGCGAATTAAAAATGTTAGAACTTGTGTAATTTAATATTCTTGTTGTATTCTGTGGTTGGAGCACCAACTTTTTGTGGATGGAAAAATGTACAGCAAATACTTTAAAACGTTTATTTTAAAAAATTACACATTTTCAATATACATTTATATTTTTAAACTAATTTCTATACACTACCTTACAAAGTATATACCAGCAGTAATGGTGTTTTCTATAATTGAAGGTTTTACACATTTAAAAAATGAAAGGCACGTTTTATTTCGATGGTAAGTATGACTCAAATACAAGAGTAGATAAGTCGTTAAATGGCACTATCTTATAAATAAAGTAATATATTATGTTTGAAGCTCTTTTCTACTAAACGAATAATTGAAACTAAACTATTAAAGAGATTTGCTAAAAGAATAAATTAATTGGAGTAACTAAATATTACAAAATAATAAAACATAAGTTGATTTCACTAATATATATTTATTTGAAACATAAATAGTGATTTTTAATAAATTCATCAGCAATAAAATCATCCTTACCAGGGCTTAAGGTCAATCTTCTTCTAAGTCTAGCACTAACCTCTGGTCTTCGATGCAGTACTTTTTCTGGTGTTTTATCCTTTGTCGACAAAATATCTCGATTAAATTCAAGAGGGGACCAAGTTTCTGGTTTACATCGTGGTCCTCTTTGAATAATAACTAGTTCATCTGGTGATGAGTCTTTCACAGATCCAATCTCATTTACTTCTGAAAGAATGTTTCTCTTTGGAGTAGGATTTTCTTCCGGTACAACTTCCATTCTACTTTACACTTATTTTACTTTATTGCATTAATTATGCGTGTGAAATATTTGTCAAACCAAAGAAGTAGATGGGTGGCAGTTATTTATAAAATTCATCTTACTTTCCTAACCCACTTTCTCAATTTCCCGGGTTTTCAATATTAATTAATCTGTGCTTGTAAACATTTAAAAACCGTCAAAACTTAAAGGTAGTGGATATTGCGTCATCTATCGAGTGAAGCATGAATACAAAATTGCAGCAAGGTATGCCAATAGAGAAGAATAATAGCTACGGTTAGTAAGCCTAATTTTATATTTTCGTAGCCGAATTACTATTGGTGACATTGACGTAAGACATCGCCAAAATTATAAAATCAAAGCAAAAAATTGACATATGACATGACATTTAAAGGTATGTAGGTTAGTTGGAAATATTGTTGTTAATTAATTTTGATACAATATAACTTAAACTTGAAGAAAGTATATTCTTTTTTCAAATGATAAGATGACTGATTTAAAACCGAGTGTATTGATTGTGAGTAATTGTACAAAAGAACCAAAATTTCTATTGGAATTGATAACAAAAAATAGTGAAATAAAACAGGATGGACCACACAAGTTTTCTTATTCATGGACAATAGACACCAAATACTACACAGCAAATGTGGATCTGCTTGCAATAACAGAGCATTATCAACGAGATGAAGATTTTAACGAAACTGTTAAGGCACTGATCATATACACCAATTGCAATATTGAATCTGGACTTACAAGTTTAAACCAATGGGAGAGCATTGAAAGTGATTGTGATTTAGAAATAAAACTTCTAGTCTCAGATTATTGTGATGATGAAACGAAAATTTCATTAAAAGAGGCAACAGAGTGGAGTCGAAAACATGGCTTTGAGTTTATAGTATTGAATCCTACAATAGAAAGTGATGAAGAGGAAATCATTAAAGAAAAAGTAGGTGTTGATCGTATTATTGAAGCTTTGCAAACATGTATTTGGCCTAATTTGCAAATGAAAGAAGTCAGTACACCTGGTTATAGCAATTTGGAGAAGTTAAGTTTCCATCAAAATGAAGAAGATTTAGATAAGTTAATTGATGAAGTATTACTAGATGAAGGTATGGATGAATTTACTGAATTGTTTGGACAGTTACATACGATGAAACAAAGTATCCAGTCATTATCAGGTTCAGAAAGAAAACAATGTGCAGAACAAATGGTAACAGCATTTTGGAAAGCTATTGGAGGCGATGATGATGAACTTCAAGATTTGTAATGCTTATTATTTTGAGAAAATCCATTCCATCATCTTAGGCAGTATATCTATAATGTTTCTGGAATTAATAAGCATGTATTTTATAATTTAGTAGTATATATAAATAATATAACTTAATTACTACATTCTGTATTGCAATAGTTATTAGACCTTAGTGACATGTGAATAATTTCAATTTAACAGACTCTTTGTTGGTAGTGACTATGTCATAGGTTTGTTTTTAACTGGTTTTAACCACCGCTTCTGAACGGTCCATACATCGGTTTTTGGAATCAATTGTACCGATATTGAGAAGAAAACTAGAAAAAATACAGTACGAATATATTCTATTGGTTCAGATAAGCATTACGCATATCACTCTTTTTGCTTGGTATGATATAGTGATTCGACCATATAGTAACTGGTACATATAAGATGGTACAATTGGTATAATACTGGTTATTGTTCCATGTATTGCACATAGTATTGTAAAAACTTTATACTACGCAAGTACCGGGCGGTAAGTTTAAGGTTGATTTACAATTTACACACCACTGTCGTAATTGCCTAGTACTAACAGTGGCTGTAATGAATAATATCGTTACTTGACATTTAAGTCTATTGTCTATATACACCCCACACAATACAGTATTTATAGAAAGATCGGGTGTGAGTAGATGCTAGATTTAAATCCCAAGTAACATTGCGGTCATTATTGGTACTGGATAATCACGTCACTGTTGTCTGTAAATCGACCTTCTCTTCGTAACAGTGACTTGCCGGTGCCGTGATTATTCAGTATCAGTGGCGTGTAAGTGACACGTGCTCACACACCTCCGTATTAAGTCGGTTCAATATCAGTACTTTTAGAAACAGCAAATTACATATACAGAATTAGCAATGACAATCTATATCTATATGCTTTGATAATGTAACTTATAATTAATTCAATCAAAAATATCATTGATAGCGATACGCAATTTCACTGTTTGGTTACTTCACTGATGCTGCGGGGAGAAATACAGTACTGTGCCGGGTATGTGCAGACGCTTGCATTAAATTCCAAGTAACTATATTATTCATTACTGTAACTGTTGGCACTGAATAATCACGGCACTGTTGTGTAAATCGACCTTTACTACGGTTTTATCAGCGTTTTGGAAGACACCTCATCTTTTTTTTTATATAAATATATTAGCGGCTACAATGTTATTAATGTAAATAGGAATGAAAGATATATATATATAAAAAAATAAATATCTATTGCGTTTTACTTTCAAATATTTTTGAGTGCACGTACTTTTATCGAAACGTCATTGGGAATTTGTGATTCGTTATATCCTTATTAGTAGAAAATACTTAAAATAAATAAAATATTACGCAGTTATTGTCATACATACAACTGCATACAACACATTTACCTTAACTTAGAGGTTCCCAAACTCTATCAGTCCGCTGTTTACTTTTTATGGGCCCGGGCGTTTCCACCGATGTAGAAGGCCTCACAGCTCTTCGATGACGTCACGCTGTTTAGGCGATGTATCGCCATGCACGATATTAGCCTAAGCGGCAAAGGAATCGTTATTTTGCATTTCTTTTTTAAGTTTTGAAGGGCTTCCGGTTTAAAGAGGATGCCAGTCGTCCACTGAGCCCTTCGCATCCCATTCGATTTTATTTTGGAAAAACAAACTTCCAAAACAAAAGCCAAACACGTAACCGAGCATCGTTTTCGTGAAAGATGTATTTGTGGTGGATATTTAATCGACGAATTATTATTTGTAATTGTACATGTATTTGGTCGAAACTAAGGTTGAAATGATACAGTAATTGCAATGTTATTTGAAATTTTATTCAATTTCACGAGAACATTTACAAACATGCTATTTAACCAGAGTCTTTAATTTCCTATTATGTGGTGTTTTACCTAATCTATCTTTCCTATTATGTGGTGTTTTACCTAATTTATCATTACTTTTCCCACAATCATTTTTAAGAAGGGTATTTGTAGAAGAAGTTCACTGCTGTGAATATGACATTTACATATATTAGTATCCAAAATGGCTACGTTCGGTGATATAATTTAAAATACATTCTATTAAAACAGAACGTTTATTACACACATTTAAAAACATCTTTTCGTGTTCAAAAATAATTTTGTTAAATATAACGTAAGAATACAAAACTATTTGAACAATAACATCTTCACGTTTTTTGTCAAATACAACGGACAGTTAGGGAATTGAGTTGGAATATCATTTTTTTAAGCCTAGGATTTTTTAAACTTACAGTTATAGTTTAGCCGGCCCTTGAATCTGTCCCAGGCTCAAGGTTGGTAGAATGCATTTACTCTAAAGATGGTCTCAGTTTAAAAATAGCGTGCGCAATGACGTCAGTGTTGGTGGAATATATAACATGATATCCATCAATTTAAACGTTACTAACAAGTATGTCTATATATTACCACCACTTACGTCAAAATATGCGTCCTTCGCCCACAAACTTTCGGTCAAGTATTGCAAGATAGGAACTGAGACAACCTTTAGAGTAAATGTATTCTACCAACCTTGGACCACTTCCACATGAGCTCAGCTAGAATTATCTTCCTGCACATATACATAAAAAATGCTCCATTCTCCACAACTTATTTTGGAAAGAGTCCGCACCTAACTTGTATAATTGCACAACAATAAAGGCGTCTCCTCGAAAATATTTGTAAGAAATGGGGATGTTTGCAAGCAGTGATAGTTGAATCTTTTCCCATAAGGCAATTTCTTTACGTTTGACTTGTTAGAATTTGATTAGAACCCATTTCAAACTGATGCACTGTGGGCCAGAAATGGAAAACATGAACAAAATACCACTTGCATGAATGTCTAAAAATAACTCATAAGTTGTATTATCCTTGAGAGAAATGTTTGTTTACCAATGATTAAGGGCTGGTTGAACGGTAAACTTGTTTTTATGTGATTAGTCAGCTGTTGCTTCATCGTTACAGTGCTTCTTAGGAATTTATATTTAATGATTTAGGTGCATTGTGTTTCAGCGCTTAAAACTTTACAAAAACAATAATTTTCTTTAAATTGTTCTAATGGCCAATAAAGCTGAAGGTAAGTACTTTCTAATGATATATTATTTATAAGATTTCTTTTGTTTTTATAACCAATAATTGAATTTCATAATAGAATGTTGTTGTAATCAAACAAACGTGCATCAATAAATTCCAAAAGAATTATACTTATGTTCCCAACAAGTCCCATTCGTAAGTTTCAGTGTATATTGTAGATCAAACTTTAGTCTATTATTCTAAGAAAAGAAATACTGCGGAAAGTTGCGGTTGCATTCACAGTAATTTTTTTTTCAGTGCAGCTATACGCGGCAGGAACTCTTCGACTTGTGGCTGTCTCAATCGAGCAGAAGTTTTGTCGAGAAAAATAATAATTTAAAACAGATGATTATATTAACATTTGCTGACGAGCCAAGGGTTGACATCAAACTCGTTACAAAAAATGTATATATAGATTTTCCAGCGAATTGTCGAAAAGATGGAATGATAGTTTTAGATAGTCTGACACAAAAAAAAAATGGTTAACGCAAACAATTGTGTTGCATTTTCAATTAGAAGATTGCACTGTTGCAAGTATAAGTCATGCACCCGTTGGATGTTCTTCAAAACATTTGAGGACGTATCAGAAA
Organism: Dynastes maya; assembly: GCA_029619315.2. Classification (NCBI taxonomy): domain Eukaryota; kingdom Metazoa; phylum Arthropoda; class Insecta; order Coleoptera; family Scarabaeidae; genus Dynastes; species Dynastes maya. Next base: position 59,188,376 of record JAROYE020000002.1, read on the forward strand.
AATCTAAAAGATGCAAAACCAAGGAACTGTGAGAGACATTTTCAACGGCAGAGCTAACTTATGCGGCACAGATGAAACTTAGAGAAGCAGGTCAACATGATGCTGCAAAAGTTATCAGGGAAGCTTCGCACACTACACCAACACGAGCTTCAAAAATAAGAAGTGCTTGGATACAATCAGATAAACCAATTCCTTTAACACCTGATGAAGGCTTATCTTTATTAATTGAAGCTTAGTGAAGTAAAAAGCAATACAATTTAATAAGATTTTAAGCTAAACAAAAAAATTTTAACATTTACCCGACCTACAACAATATCAGAAGAGCGAAAGAAAATTGTTACCTTCAGAGTGAGTTCATTCACTATTTCCGATAGTCTCGTAGAAGTCAAGTTACAGCCCCTGCTAGATATAACTGCTAAAAGAATTGTGCAGTCTCAACAAGCAGTATTTGAGAGCATGTCAAAGGACGTACAAATTTTGATAATATCGCTTTCGGGAAGAAATGGGATTACTCGTAGACCAACTTAGACCAGGCGGAAGTGACACAACAAACGATGGGAATACTGCACGACGATTCTTTCGCGAGCCAGAGAAGTCTGCAAATATTACGGGACTTAATGTTGCAATTATTCAACGGTTTTCCGTCATTTTAGCAGCGATTTCGTTTGGGTACAAAATCAATAAACAAAAATTTGAAAAATATACCAAAAATTCTGCTCGGTTATTTGTTGAAGAATATAATTAGTTTTACATGCCCGCTATCATGCATAAGATTTAAATTCATAGAGCAGACGTTATTGATTCTGCTTCATTACCAATAGGCCTGAAGAGGCTCAAGAATGTCGAAATAAGGATTCGAAGATGTATCGACGAGCACATATCCGAAAGATAAGTCGTGTGAGCACAAATGAAGATCTGCTGCATTGCTTACTTGTGTCTTCAGATCCATTTATTCCCGGCCTTCGCGATTTGCCAAAAAAAACCTATATCTGCACTTCCCACAGAAGTTCTAGAATTGCCAGAAGCCCCTTCTATAGAAACACATCTCCCCCCAGCCGGTTTGCCTTTGCCTCTAAAAAATAGCAGTTCAAGCTCGGAAATCGATGACTCCGACGAAGAAATGTATAATTTCTAATATTATTTAATAAAATTTAGACTTGGTTACCTTTACTTCGTTTTTCTATTTCTAATTAAAAAGCAAATAAGCGCTATTTACTTGAAAAATAATTTTGTCCACGTTTTCCAATTTCTGGCCCACTGTGCGACGCAACATCAGAGTAGTTTAAATTCTTCACTCGATTTTTTCCCTTACCCAAAAATTACGCTAAACAAAATATTTTTTAAAGATTTATATCGAAAAAACTCAGATTTTATTTCATGAAGTGATTTTTTTTATCTTGATTGATGAAATTCATCATATTTTTACAATCCTAACAAGGCTACAATTAAAACAATCGGCTTTATTTACACAAATTATTTTGTTGATTTTTGGGCGTTGATGTGTTTTTAAATATATGGTGGTAAGTGTACTTTAGCACTGATGAATCTACAATAAAGATTTTTTTTATGCGCGTTACAATTTCAAATCAAGTAAGTTGGTGCAGGTTGTCTAAAAATGCAGTCTAACATACTGAGCGAAAAAACGTCTACAGGTGAGTAGAATATAATTGGGTAACACAATTTTTAAAAAAAATAAAATAAATCTAGATAAAATTTTTGACATTCGAACTAAACGGAATAAGTTACTTGTATTTGTGATTATTATGTTAGAATTATACGAGGTGTGGCAATTAAATAACGAGAATTTGTTTATTAAAGCTTTATTATAAAAAAACTGAACATAATCACGTATTCATTCCTTCACGGTAACCCCCCTGGTGTGCCATGCACTTATTCCATCTCTCTTCCCACTTCTGGAAACACCTCTGAAAGTCGCCCGTTAGACCTTGCAAAACCGTCGTCGTCTCCGCCTGGATATTTTCTATGAAGTCGAACCGTTGTCCTTTCATGGGACTTTTCATTTTTGGGAACAGCCAGAAGTCCAGTGGTGCCAGATCTGGGCTGTACGGGGGGTGAGGCAGTGTTGGAATTATTTTTTTCGCTAAAACTGTCTAACAAGAAGCGACGAATGGGCGGGCGCGTTGTCGTGATGAAGGATCCATCCAGATTTCTTCAGTTCAGGCCTTACCCGCGTAACCCTGGCACACAGCCGCTGCAAAACTTCAACATAGAAGGCCGAATTAACGGTTTGGCCTTGTGGAACGAATTCTTTGTTGACAATGCCATTGATGTCGAAGAAACAAATAAGCATTGTCTTCATTTGTGACCGCGACATTCTTGCTTTTTGAGGACGCTCTCCTCCAATCTCAACCCACTGTTTACTTTGCCGACGAGTCTCAGGGTCATACTGGAAGACCCAGCTTTCATCCCCTGTAAAATTTGATCACAATTCTCTGTTCGAGTTTTTTATCGCACATTTTTTCGACATACAACGCTTCAACACCAACCTTTCAAACTTACTATTTCACACACAAAGCACTCGACCGAGTTGAAATTTATTACGCATTTAGTAAAACTGTGGAAGTTTATGCTTACATCGTTGAATACCCGCCAGTGTTGTCAGTTCGAGCGTTCGAAACAATTTCTTGTTATTTAATTGCCATACCTCGTACATACTACAATGAATACATGTTTATGTATTCTAGTTAAAAGTAATACTTTAGAAACCTAATTTTAATGGATAATTTACAGGTTTTCGGCTCAAACACAAAATTGTGGAGTATGGTCGCAATTATCTTGCACATTCCAATTTACACGGCTGTCGCTATATAGTAGATAAAAAATACAGGACTGGGATATCGATGTGTTGGTTGCTAGTCTTCATTACTTGCCTGGCTTTTTGCTTCTATTTGATTTTGCTTCAGTTAAATCGTTTTCAAGAAACTGCTGTTTTAAATTCGATATCGACGACTGGTTATCCTGTTTGGAAAAATCCATTTCCTGCGGTTACAATATGCAATAATAATTTGGTTTATAAAAATAAAACAAAAGATATTACTAATGCATTGTAAGAATTAAAATATATTGACTTGTTTTTCATTAATATCCGATAAAATATTTTAGAGTCGCCGAGGGTTTTTCAGAAACTGATATAATAGAATTTTTGTCAAAACTATCTTATTTAGTACCATGCACCGATTGCAACAATGTAGAAGTAAATATAAACCTAAAAAAACAATTAGCAATTGAGAATGTTATAGAAAGAATTGGATACGATATAGATAAGCTCATGCTTGAGGTTAGTATTAGCGTAGATGTTGAGAAATATCCACTAATTTGGTTTACTAACAAAATCTATTCCAGTTAGCACATCCTTGTGCAAGTATGCTTAAGAAGTGTGTATGGAGGTCGGAAGAGAAACCATGTTCGAGCTTCTTTAAAATGATAAAAACGACAATGGGTTATTGCTGTGCCTTTAATTACTTTGGAATTGAAAAATATCAGTAGGTTGAAATTATTTTACTATATTCACTTTAGTATGTTTGAAAAGATCTCTGAATATAATAAATGAAAATAACTCGATTATTCAAGGAAACGTTGTTCATAACATACTGTTTAGTAACTTATAATTTTAGAAAGCATTACAGCAAAGCACTATTCAGTGGCGGTTTTGGTGTACATTCCGGACTACGAGTTCTTATTGATATAGAGCCAGATCAATACATTTTACCAGCTAGCACCAGTCCTGCAGTTACAGTAATTCTAATTAACGAACTCTATTTTAAGTTGAGCATATTACATTATTGAACTTTTTCAGGTCCTCACAAAGCACGGATTACAATTTGCGGAATTTGGAAGTAATTCATATTCAATTTCAGCAGGGGATATTATGGATGTAAGCGTAGAGGTGAACATTTTTAAGGGCGATAGAGATTTAAAATATTTGAAAGATGTAACCAGATCATGTTGGTTTCGCAATGAGGTAAAACATATTATTTTGCTGCGTATACAAGTAGTAAGAAAGTACGTATCAGCAGCAGTCCATCTCTCTCTAACAACGTAAATTTCGGTAAGCTTATCAGTACTTCCGCCTTTTGGATGCGATCTCCATCTCACGCAAGGTAATCGTCTGCCGCACGAGCGCTCGGGATTCGCACGCCTACACACATACTCGCTTCAAGAGAGAGTGAGATGGAGATCGCATCCAAAAGGCGGAAGTGCTGATAAGCTTACCGAAATTTACGTTGTTAGAGAGAGATGGACTGCTGCTGATACGTACTTCTTACTACTTATACAGCTTCTAATTGTTTAAACAAGGTCTAACAAACACATTTTATATTCGCAGGGTAACTTGAAATGGTCTAGGATCTACAATCATTTAACTTGTTTCAATGAATGTAAAGCTGATTATATTTTTAAGATATGCAATTGTGTACCATTTTATTACGCTTTCAAAGGTGAATAATTTGTTTGTACATGCATTCTTTCATATTATAAGCATTATTTTCGGAGGACCGCATTGAATGTGTATGTTTTTGTAGGAGATGAAAAGATATGCACATTTAAAGATTTCTCATGTTTAATTTATAACCGAAGCATATTTAATAATGTGTTACTTACTAGTAACAGAGAAGAAGGTGAGTATTGTCTTATAATAATATAGGCCGTATTTACATATTATTACGGTTAAATTAGAGTGACAAATGAAATTTGGAACAATATTACTCTTTACGCGAGAATTCTATACATAAGTAGTTGTTAAAAATAACAATAAGATTACTTCTCTCCATTCTCAGCAACAAACAAAACTTGGGCTAATAGAATAGAAGCAGCATTACACTACTTGCTATGTATATGCGGACATGAGACCAACATAAGGTCAATTTTATACATAAATATGGCGTTTTCCCCCAAGTTAGCAGCAAGCTATAAAATTACAAGATATTTCATCAGCCGCGTAACACGTTTGATAGGGCTGGAAAAAACACAAATAAACACAAACAAATGAAAATTCGGTTGCGTTTCACTACTATATTCTTTTTTACATTGGCTTCCGTAGAACGGTAAGAAAACGAAACTTGGAATTTTATTGTTATATACGGGTCACAAAAAATTTGGAATTGTAGAACTTTTCAGTTCGCTACCACCTCTATGGGGTGCGCCACAGTGTGTTACTGCACCCCGAAGATGTCCTATAAGATTGCGGGCAAAACGTTGGCAGAAACTACGACAACGTGATGGTTCCAACCCGGAAAGCAAGAGTATAGTGTTATTGACCACGTACTATTGCCTACGTACCAGATATTCACCACTTCTTTGTGAGAAATAATCGATCTCTTCAAATTATGATAACTCCCCAAATTAAGCAATTTTCCATAAAAGTTTTATTCACTTTTGATGCTTTTGGCATTTCATTTCAGTTCCTTTCTTCAAATGTGTCAAAAAATTCGTAAATATATGTAAATTATCTCAATAATATAGTTATTGATTCAGGCCTTACAGATCTAGTATATGTTCTTATTTCTTTGCACGAGTATATCTTTTGACTTTTTTTTTACATTAATAGAATTTATCTATTTTAGACAATAACTTTGCAGCAACAGTACAAAGTATATCTGGAACGCGGTTTTGTTACTGCTTGCCCAGTTGTGATGATGTGCTGTATATTCTGCACAAAGACAAAAAGGTGAACATGTAAGTATTTTCACAGAAAATCGTCCTCCCACGAAAAACTATTTTGTTCAGTTCTTAGTAACGTTTTTATGAATCTTTTACCTTAGGAAATTGCAAAACACCACTACTTGCAACCTTTTCGTGTATTTTAACAACGTTTCCGGCATACTACGACTTCGTACGGTTCATGTTACCTGGGATACACTTTTGGGTATGCTATTTGTTAATTGTATCAGTGTTGTATAAAGTATAAACTAATATCCGGTAGAGGAGTTTAATTTTATTTAATTATTAGCAATTATTGGTGGTCTTTTTGGATTGTGTATGGGTGGTTCCGTTGTAACTATTTTGGAACTTATATTTTTCCTTCTTCAAAGCGTATTCCGAAAATCAACCATTAATAGCAAGAAGGATGTGACTAAGCAGCAGAAAAGCTTTATTTTTTAAGTGATATAAGCACCTATATACATATGTATGTTTGTGCATTGCAGCACGCAAAATGTATTAAGTAGACATAAATATAGAACACACAGCAAATAAGCACGTCTATGTTTTAAGATATGCTTTACCTTTTCTCCGCAAATATAACGAGAAGATAAATATATTTTTGATAGGCAATCCTTTTTTATAATCCTTTTTATCCTTTTTGCTAGTCGCCATTATCTGCTATTAGTAATATTTCACCGTGCTATTTAACAGAAAATAATTTCTGTTTTATTTAATTTTAACTTCAGCATTGATCTTTCACGAAAAGACTCCTCTAAACTCTCAAAATGATATGAAATTGCAATTTTCCTTAATTTTGTTCCATACCCATTGCCATTCATATTTTTTATACTTAGAAAAGTATGGAAACCTTTCAACAGTTTCTAATTTATAAAATAATATCGCCTCTTCATTTTTTTCGTAAAACTGATCCGTGTTTTTGGTATTACTAGTTTCGTTGAGTGTATACCTCTTCGCTATTTTTATGTGACGAGTGCAACGTTAGAGGCGTATCGCGCAAAAGTAGGTACGTGAGATACAGTATTATTAAAAAATAATATATTCTTACTTTTTATTGACGTCTTGATGTACACTGCGACAAAATACTACTGCCCCGGTAAGCCGCGTAAAACTGCAACATAAGCAACGCTTCCATTGTCGATTCACTTAGTCTTCGACATTGGGCTGAAAACGTTTTCGTGTATTTCGAAAATGATCGTTCTACATCCAACGCAGTAGGATTTGCGTAATTCAGATATTCCTTTATCTCTTATGTGTACTCTTTATTTTCAGTAATAGACCGAACCTTTTGTAAATCGAGATTTTTATTTAAAACCACCAAATTTTTGAGCGACATCTAGTCCTATAGGATCCGTCACGCGTTCTAGAACGGCTTGTAAATTATCTAAGGTATTTAATGAGTCTCGTAAAGATAAGTGACTGTTTTGTAACAGCGATATAGTTTGTACAACTGCAGAATAGTTTATGGAAATTTCATCTATTTGTAATTGAACGTCCGAATTGGAAAAAAGTTGCTCTCTCGAATCGCTGCGGATTCATTTGATTTAAATTTTAAAATCACATCCTTCACATTTGCGAAATATTTATGGTAATAAAATGCTGCCTGGAGCCATGTTCCCCATCGAGTTATTACAGGCTGAGGTGATAGTGGAAGTTTCGGACACAATTGTTTGAAAACGCTTCCACAGAAGATCGAAAGGTATCAGTAAAGTTTTAAAGGGACAAGATATGAACGTATGTTTCAGTTCACGTAATACACCCAAAAACCTTCTTGGCAATTCGAAAGATAAACCGGACATGAAAGAAAGGTCGGGAATTTATAAAATTGCATGCAACCTACATTGGACAAACAAAGCGAGCGATAGGGACTAGATTTAATGAACATATTAGATGCTACAGGTATAGCCAAATAGAAGCGTCAAGTGTAGCACAGCACATAAACGATACAGGACACAATATTAAATTAGAAAACCTGAAATCGATTAAAAGCGTGGCCTCATCTCGTGAATTGGATGCATTTGAGACCATTTATATAAAGAGAGAAAACAATCTTTTAAATAAAGATAACGCGCCTCTTCATTTTTCCTGTCTGTTTGATTTATTAGGGTAAGAACGGATTTTTTCTCAGTTTGAAGTGTTACACTCGACAAAAGACTCGATCGTCGTGCTATGCACATATTCAATGGTTTAGATTTTTAAAATGGGTAAGCGGAAGATTTAATGGGAAGGAACCTTATCGTTTGTCTTGCTCTACTTTATGAAGGCGGAATAAATCGTGGTCAGCAGGCAAGGGACAAGGGACCTTTTTCGTTCCGTATATACCGCGCATGTTAGAGTTAAACGACAGAAAAGTAGGTATTTGTAAATAGATATATACATATTCTTATAGATATTTATATATCTTTTCCTCGAAAGTGGGGATAAACAAGCATGGTAAAATTAAGAAATTTTTTGGTTTTTCGCTCAGATTTATTCGGTAACTCTGCTGTTCCGAATTAATTAATATTTTGTGTGGTGAGGAGTGTGCTGATACTCTGTGTTGTTTGCCAAATCTATTCCGCTTATATTAAACTCCAAATGATTTTTTTCTGCTCTACTTTCGTTATTTATTATTAATATGTGTTTGTCAACTTGCTAGACAATCTACATAGGAAAATGATGGTTTGAGCAGATCTTTAGAGAAGTTTATGAAAAAATGTTTACAAATAAATTCTAGAAAAGTTTCTCTATTAGATTTTGGAAAAATATACGGGATGTTCTATTAAAAAATTTGAAATAACACCAGTGGTTACTTTCTAGAATTCAGTTGATATAAAAAATCCATGTACTGCAGAAATAGTCAATGGAATAAAATTTGAATCACTGCTCTAGCGTGTGGGGCATTTAAAGATATCGGCCGTTAAAGAAACAGCGGTATTTCGCAAAGGACTCAAATTATTTCGATTATAGAATATTGAAGAAACTTGACATGCATTGAGAAGCATCTGAAACACCAATTTCCCGTTTTAAAAACCAAAGTTGTGTCATGTGTAGCGGAAAATGAACAGCTTGTATACTTGAACATAATTTTACGTTGTACAGAATTTGTCTTTGAATATATGAAAAGTTTTTCTCTAAATTGCTCAGGAAAGGAATTAGCTTCCGCCCACGTCCACCCAAGTTGATCTTCACGAAGATTCTACAATGTTATTTTTATAAAGGTTGCACTTCCAGTTGGAATTTCGAATATACGTCTGTTACCTCTTTTGTAATGGCATAGCGGTATCTATGTTAATAATATTAATATATGTACATGATTAGATCTGGAGTTTGGGACGTTTTGAAGGTACCATTTACAGTGTGTATAAAAATGAAATCAGAAAGCAGTAAAAGTACATCTGTGGTTACAGGATTTACATGCATCATCATTATTTTTTTATAGGCTACATATATTTGCTGATAAAAAGACAAAAATTTTCGGAATCCGCATAAAATATGGATATCTGTGAAAATTTTAATTCATAAAAAATCGATTGTGCATTTTCGGAAGCTTTTCCAAATACTTAATTTTGTTTGATTTTGAAGCAATCGGAAAGCATATTGATGCTATATTGTTGATTAATTTGACCATGTCACTGAGTGATATGTATTATGTCCAGTTATTAAAATTAAAGAGTTCAATAACTATATACATCATAGTACATTCGATGTGAGTTCGTGAGTTTGACAGTTACCCTATGTATAACATAACCTAATATCTGCCTAATATTTAAAGCTATATGAAAACACGTGCCCGTAACTTTTTCTCTCTAATTTTGAATTATGGATTTAGTATCTGAGAGTAAAATAAATTTTATACCATGCATTCAGTGGGTAAAACAAGGAGTAGCAAAAAGTAATCCAGAGAAAGTAAGTTCCATAATTTTGTTTTTACCTACTTTATTAACTAGTTTCTTACAGGTGCAACTAACAAAAGAAGAGCTTGTTCAGATAATCAACGAAACGAAGTCAAAACTACAGTTTGTATCTTACATTGAATTCTCTAAGCGAAAACATATACCTTCAATAATTACAGGATCGCAGAAGCTGAAGAATCTACTTCTGGAAATGCATCCATGACAGTCGATGATGAATTTAAACTAGAACATTATGATGATGAAGGAGGTAAGAGTATCCTGCTTTTAGGAATGTTAATAGAAATAAAACTATTTGACACAAATTATAGAGAACGATGATAATCCACTAGGAGTAGCTTCCCTTGCAGAATTACCTACCGAGGCAGAAGAAAATTTCTCAGACAGCGATGACTCTGAAAAAGAGGATGAGAGACTTAAAATTGATGATAATTTGATATTAGCTGGACGTGTTGATGGAGATGCTAGTTCATTAGAAATTTATGGTTTGTTATTATTTCTTAATAGATTTACGGCTGGTCTATTCATGTGTAAGTAAAGTGACAAGTAGTTACTGGTCAAGTCACATGTAAATATATGTAACAAGTAAATAATTTGAGTCTATTCATCATATTTTACTACTTGGAAATTTCAATGTTTTCATGCAGATAATAGTTTGTGGGAAAGAGATACAAAACCTACACAATAATCTGTTAAATAAAGGTAAAAGACGTTTGTATGGTGTTTGTCAATCAATTGTAGTAGCTCCAGTACTGATGGTATGGACAGTCTAAACCATCTTAAGCCTTAATTGCCATTGTTTGATTTTTGTTATGTACGATTTAATATTCGCATAGATCTCACAGACCATAGGACGGCGACGCCTAAAAAAAATCTAGATCATTTCATTTAGCAAAATTATTTTCGTTTTAAAATCTATTTTCTGCATTATAAGGGGGTCGTATTGAATCTATTACATCCACTGTTTGTATTTCATCCAAAATAAGGATATAATCAATTGTGAGGTCTCCTGGAAAAACAACATTTGTCCAAAAGTAAGATTTTTCAGAATATGGAAAAACTGGTTTTCTTTGGTCCAGTTAAAACTATGGTTGCCATTTTTTTTTACGAATAAATGATCTACTAAATACTCTACTTTATGTGACTTTAAGTATATGGAATAAATGATCATGTTAAAAAGAAAAAAATTAAAAATTTGTTAAGATGTGTTGTGTTTAAGGAATTTTGACATGTGTTGTTTTTCCGGGAAACCCCTATATCCATCTTTTCAAACAACGATTGTCACAAGCACCACAGGTAATTTTATTCACAAACATGTGCGTTATAAACAATAAAGTGAGGATAAAAACCTGTCATTAATGAGTTATATGTAGGACTAACTTGCATATAAATTTGTTGGCCAACAAGTGCAGCTACTTGTTACTTTTAATTTACCGGAAGATGAATATACAGTTTTCTGCAAGATGAATAGACTGGCCCTTAATAATTTACTTTCATTGTTTTTTCAGTTTATAATGATTCAGAAGGGTCATTATATGTTCATCATGATTTCCTATTACCTTCATTCCCGCTTTGCATAGAATGGTTAGACCATGAGCCAGGAAATTCTCCTGGAAATTATTGCGCGATTGGCACCATGGACCCCATTATCGATATATGGGATCTTGACATAATCAATTGTCTAGAACCGGCCTACTCGTTAGGTAAAAAAGCAAAGAAAAAAAAGAATATAAAGCATGTAGGGCATCATGATGCTGTTTTAAGTTTATCATGGAATCAACATTTTCACCATATATTAGCAAGCGGATCTGTAGATACAACTATAATCCTATGGGATTTAGATCGTGCAGAACCTAGTGTAACAATAAAATCATTTATGGATAAAGTACAGTGTTTAGACTGGCATAGACTAGAAGCACAAACTCTATTGGCAGGTTAGTTGTAGTAAGGAGAAAATATTATTGCAATACAGTTTTGCTATTATATTTTAGGCGGGTGTGACAAATCTGTACGATCTTTTGATTGTAGAACTCCCGAAACGCATCTTACTTGGCCCATACACGGCGAAGCTGAAAAGGCAATTTGGAATCCTTTACAACCATATAATTTCTTTGTTGGTACAAGTGATGGTATTATACAGTATTTTGATATACGGAAAGGTAACTATATTTTATATTGTTTTTATTTGCTGTACTTTTAACAAATTTGTAATGAATAAGCGTAACAACCACACATTTTACTGCAACTTTTCATCCCCATTAGTTTCCAAGTAAGTACATTGAAAAGTAGACGAGAGGCATCTTATATTCATATAAACACTAGGTTCCTGTGGTTACAAGAAGCTTAATAGCTTATAAACACCGTTGGATCGTTAACAACGCATACAAAAAATTGTTGAAATTTATTTTTTAAATTATCAAGATAACATTAAAGTAGCATTTAGAACTACATATACCCTGTCTTTACATCCCTAACACTGAAGCTTAATAACCTATTGTATTATTCCTGCTTCGGTTTTGTTTTACTTGAACAGGTTAGTTCCCGCAATCAGGTTTAAGAGCCTATGTAGTAAATCTTTCTTCATTGGTAGTCCAATTGTGCTTCGTATAGCGAATCTGCGTTGAGCTAGCGCTGCACATTCGAAAATAATATGAGGGGCTGTGTCGTCCTCCTCATTGCAAAGTCTACATAAGGGTTCATCTTTGTAGGTTCCCATCTTATGCAAGTGGCCTCTCAAACAGCCATGTCCTGTTAATAGACATGTTGCTGCCCTAAGCTGTATCTTGCTTAATTCAAGCAGGTCAGCAGTCAGATGTTGCGACGGTCTTCCCATCATCCGTTTGCTGTGCTTTTGTCCAGCTGCATGTTTCCAATTTAATTGGTGTTGTGTTATGATCCACTCATTAATTGCACCACGCACTGCACTCTTGATAATATCTAGACCCGGTTCAGGGCCTATACAATTCATTTTTGAGCCTTCCCTCGCTAGCTGGTCTGCAATTTTATTGCCCGCTATACCCCTGTGCCCTGGCACCCACACCAGTGTGACCTTATTGTGTTTAGACAGAACCATTAGGGTTTGCAGGCACTCCCATACTAGTTTGGAGGTTATACGATAAGATGCTAGTGCCTTTAAGGCTGTCTGACTGTCAGAGAGAATGCAAATCGTCTCGCCCTGCGGTCGCCGACGCAGACTCTCCCACGCGCAGGTTTGTATAGCATATATTTCTGTTTGAAATACCGTGGTGTATCGCCCAAGTGGTACACATACTTTGTATCCCTGGTTTTCCTCATATAGACCAACGCCAGAAGTAGTGCCCGTTTTGGACCTATCTGTGTATCAGACTAGTGTTTTCGGCTTTCTCCCCTCTTCATCCCTCCATTCTTCCCAAAAGCAATACTTACTCAGAAATTTATGTTGGGCAAACAGGTGGACCATTAAATAAATGATTCTTAGGACGTAATTATTCATGATGCATTAGGGGAAGTCGTCGATCTTTATTTATTATTGGAGATGTAATAAGTAATGAATTTTTTTATTAAAATAAATTATAGGTGAATTATGGTCGCATAAAGCCCATGAACAAGATATTGCTGGCTTAGTAGTGAGTGGCCAATGTCCTGGCTTGCTGATAACAACTTCAGGGGATGGTACAATAAAAACGTGGGACTTCAAAGATGATATGCCACCAGTATTGGTACACGAGAAAGATTTTAAAATGGGAAACGTACACTGCCTTGATTTGTGTCCTAATTATCCATTTATTGTAGCGGCGGGTGGTGACAAGAAGAGCAATAACTTTACAGTTTTAAACCTGCTAAGTATAGACGTCGGTAATAATAAATTGTAATTGTATTTTTTCTGTAATTAATTAATCATGTTTTTAGTTAAACATCATTTTGGGACTAGACAACTTGTTGAATTGGTGCCAGAAGAAGCTTCAGCAAATCAGTAAACTGCACAGAAAGATATGTTTTTTGATTAAATGTCTATGTAAGGAAAGATCTATTTTCAATAAATGTTTTAACCAGTATTTGTGTTCTCATATTTTTATTGTTGTATATTTTGATTTAATATGAATTTTGTACTGCGTTCTCACTTGGCAAAATAATATTGATCATCAGTACTGAAAAGAACTTATGCAACAAATACAGAAAAATACCTATCTAACTAATACAATATAATATGCTGTCAAGATAGACAATACAATAAAAATTAAAATTAAGTAAAAGAACAAGATCAAATCGCTCTCGCTACCGACAATCCGAGACGAAAATCTCGAGGCGAGGACAGAGGACGGGAAGGAAAACGTGGCGTTGACCAGCACGTGTGAATTGATATATGTATATTTTGTTAATTTATATAGCTAGTAAATAAATCTTTATTGTTTAGATTACCAAAACCTTTATTTCTGTATAGACTGATATTTCTTAAGTTAAGGTTTGACATAAACGTCAAAATATAATGTTTCACTTAAGATAAGAAAGTTGACGTCACTTCTGGTGATACCGGAAATGCAATTGAATCGCCGCCGATAACACCAAAGATTAGTGAAAAAAATATATAAATGGGCCCGTTTTTTTTGTTGTAAACGCCGGCTCTATAAAATTAATCGATTTTCTTTCATGTCACAGCTTTGTGTAGTAGTACTTGGTTACAATTTCATCAAAATGGTTTCATTTTCGCACTTGATGTGACATATTCTCTGATTCCATTTGATTTGATGTCATCCCTCCCAAGGAACATAAGCGCAGTTATGTTGAGGACGTTGCAATCAGCGATGGGTAAGATAGAGGAAATAGACTAAATTTTCAAAGCGACTAGACAGACTCGTGTTTTGTCGACTCTTGGGAAAACGGGTAGGCAACACGAACCCCTTCTCACGAGACATAAACACAAGTGAATCTAGTCCCTACAAAAATTTATTTTCCCGATCATGCCTATCACTGGTTGCAATACGTTCGAGGTCGCAAGAGAACCCCTAGAAAAATTTCGGCAGACTCAGCATTTACTTGTGGACTGCCGTAATTTTCAAAGTTGTCGATTATTGTTATGTATTACTGTATTATTTCGTATTTTTTATGTTGTATATATTTTTTATACCACTACATCCCGCTTTCAAGGGCAATCAAAATAAATAACCTGAAATTAGTTGAATTAATAATGATCGACTTACGTAGCCGGTAATAAGAAAACATTTTTGTTCTGCTTTTATTACTAGCCTTTGCATTAAAAAAATTATTATAATTGCTGCTAACACTTTTCTGGTAAAAGATTAGATCATATTGAATTAGCCGTGTAATTGGTTTATTCACCAGTGACCTTTTCAAATCTATAACGACTTCTCATTCACTAAGGCGTTTATACTAGCTTTGCTCTTTTCATCAGGTTTAGCAGCCTTATGAGTAGAGTTGCTCACTAGCGCCAACGGGCAGTGGCGGAGGTTCGATACAACCCTCAGTATAACTGCGAGTCTCAACCAGTTCTGTTGTGTATACATTTACGCTGCCGTAAATACCATTTCGTAGTTCTACGTTTGTTTTAAAAATGTTGCCTACGTCACGAAAACGACCAATGTTGGACAAAGTTACAGAATTTTTAGCAGAAACGAGTTGTTAATAGCGCATACAAAAGCAGTGTTTGTCAAATCCCCAAAACGTATTCGCAAATTTCACAGACTGTGCCCCCGTATGCCTGAGCCACCAGAACCTATTCTTACACGTTGGGGAACATGGTTAGAGGCCGCGTTTTATTATCATAAATATTTTGAGAATATTAAGAACGTGGTTTTACAATTCGATCCAAAGGAAGCTGCGGCTATCAAGGAAAGCCAGTCGAAATTTCAAGATAGTCAGGTTAAAATTGAGCAACTCTAGAATTACACTTTATAGGAAGAGCGATTGAAATTTTGATTGAATTGATGACAAGTCTATTTTGATTTTTAGCACCAACTGCATTTTAAAATGTGCTTTCTTTTGAATACGTGATATATTACATATCTTACATTCTGAAATAAGATTTTGTTAGATTAAACTAACTAACTCCAATTGTTGCTTGATATCAGAGTATTTAATTAAAATGTTGGTGATGAATGTGTTAAATAGATAAATAGAAGTATGTTGAATACTGTCGAATGCTCAGTATTTTGCTCTGAAATCAATGAATTAATCGACAGGTACTAGACTCCTAGTTTCCGGGTTGGAACCGCGTCGTTGTCGTAGCTTTGGCCGACATTTCGTCCACACTTTTATGAAACATTTTCAGGGCTGTTACTGCACACTGACCGACACTCAGTGTGCAATAACAGCAGGAAACCAAGAGTATAGTATTATTGACGACCGCGGAAACCTACGGACCAATTAACAGATATCTCAAGGATACTAATGACGAAATTCTAATATTCTCAACCACTTTTGTATCAATTCATTTTGTATGCATATAAAGATGGAGTCGTATATATTACTATATTTATCTGCTTCAGTAAGGACCAAAGTAAATATTTTTTAATTATCCTTCCTGCTTTTAATATATCCTGAATACATCTTGAACAACGCAATAAAAAACAATATTAGTATTGGCTAAACCAGTAAATGAATATTTTATTTTTAAATAATTACTTTTTAATTAAAGATGAAATACATCGATAGCATAATTAGTGGAATAGATATTTACCTAGTTACCAATAAATTACTTTATTATATGTCGCATCAGACTGTAAACTTTAATAAGAGAGTTTCATTCACAACAAAGAAATAAACACATAAGCTACAATCACACAAGTATTCCATCAGGTATATTAAGAAGTTTGAATTAATTAATCTTAATAACAAAAATCCATTATCGTTAGTAATTTGTAAAGTTTATTTCTAATGTAGGCATGCAATTATAGTTATTCTTCATCAAGTCATGTATTGAAAGGAGGAATTTATTGTAAAGAAATGTTAAACAAACATCAAATGCATGTTCAGAAACGAAACACTGTCAATATCTCCAGCAATAGTAATCTCAACAGCAAATCTAAAACAAAAAATCGTAAATGGAAGGAAATCGCAAAAGATTTTTTAGAGGGCTATATGAAGTTATCCTCTTTGCATGGTTGTAAATATATTGCAGATCCGTCGCCTTGGAAGTCATTTTTTTGGGTATGCGTTATGATTGCAAGTATAGTTTTTTGTGCCATATTCATCAAGGTACAAATGAGGAAATTTCAAGATACTGTTCTGACAACAACTATATCGTCAACAGCTGACCCAGTATGGACTATACCGTTCCCGGCAGTTACTATTTGTAATAATATAGTTGTTAGTAAAACTGGGGCTGACGAAATCAAGGCTATGTTGTAAGTAAACATTTATACGATTTTTCTGATTATTTTATTATTTTTTGATTATACACCTATTTATTGTCGACCAAGACGTACGATGGGACAAAAATAAATTTGGACGACTGGCAAACGATGAGGTACTATCGACAGTACAACCAAGACTCATTTTCGTACAGGTCTACTGCGTAATTTTGAATTTTTCAGGATTCGAAATATCGAATTCTTACTGTAAAGAAACTCGAGGTCGAATTTCCAATTCAAAGTTCGGATTTCAAATTCGAATTTCGAATATTAAGAGTAGAGTAAAATGCAAAAAAAAACATTTTTCAAAACATTATGAATGTGTAAATCAGCCATCTATGAACCTACCCTCCAATACCTTGATGTGCCTGAACATAGGGCTAACATAAAAATAACATTAATAAATAGAATAAATAAGCCTTCAATCTTTCAAGTTGGACGTGTGGAGCTTATTTCCAAAATACAACATGTCTAAATCTTATTCTAAAATAAAATGCTAAAAACTGTTAACAAACATACAGAATTTCTGGCTTAGCACAAATCCCCGCTTATCTTTTGTCGAAATTATCATAAATTTCTTGGATATGTATCACTATGAAGAAAAGATGTGGACATAATCCACTTCGAGGTTGAAAACATTTTTAAGATTTTGCAAATTAAAAAAACTGCTTCATTATCACAAAATATGAAAAGCAATGTTTATTAAATAACTTGAATTTGGATATTGGTTGTTTCCTCTACACAAACGTAGTCCTCTTCATCAACAGGGGCGAGATCAACAGCTATAGGAACATATAAACCAAATTGGTGAGAGTAAAAGAAATTCCCGAATTGGCAATTTGGAAAAATTCTGTACTTGTTGTAAATCTAAACGCAGTATATCATTCTGAACTTCCTTCATTATTAAATTAAATTGTTTAGCTCTTACTTTATAGAAGATCAAATTACGAATCAGTTCTTTTCTTTTTCAAACCCGAGAGCTTCCATTTTGATTTAATATTTAGTACGCTCATAAAAACTATAAATATTAGTAGCTGGAATGCCAAGGTCGAAATTAAAACACTTTGAGAATATTTTGTGAAAAAAATTGTATTTTACTTTCAAATTATTATCTACGTCATTATTATGCATTTTTCACATTTTAGGAAATGATAGTGTTGAAGGAAGATAAAGCCGTTGAGGCTTATTTATATTACAGTGGTTTTCCCTCGCCTCAAATTTACCAATAAATTCTTTTATTTCTCTTAGTGTGATGGGTAGCAGATCTTCTAACCCCTTGTCGTTTATCAAATATAGCGTCAGCCCTTTTTATACGATTCGCTATGTTTACAACACGTCGCGTCGTACTTGGGTTGCTCGGAACTCCAGTTGTTGAATGGAATTTTTTTTCTTGGATTGCAGTAATACCTCTAAGTTGATTTCTTTACATTGAAAGTTATCTCTTCTATGTTTACAGACTGCATTCTATTTTTTGCAGCATATCTGCAACAATATGTAGGTGTAATCAAATACTGGGTCGCTTATTATTTCCAGCATTCACAACTAAATCCGAATTCATAGCACACATTTTAAAATAATTTGTTTAATTGTAATTAAAGGACTTGTTGCGATATGAAAAAAACATTTTGTTGACTTGTTACATTTTGCTAGCGGACAAATTGCGATAGTCATTTAAGTATAAACCGGAGTATCATAACATAGCTTTATTGGTGATACATATCAATACAAATTGAGCGCCTTATTTTTCTATATAGCTTCCGTCAACAGAAATACATTTTCTCCATCGGATAAGAAGCTTACTGATCCCTTCATGGAGGAAAGAAATTGGCTGCCCCAGTAGTCAATTGCCCACGTACTGTTCGACCTCACCTCAAACGTTCCCCTCCTAATACCTTATTCAGTGGACCAAACATGTGGTAGCCACATGGGGACTAGTCTAGACTGTTAGGTGGGTGTTCAAGAGGTTGCCAGTGTAGCTTGAATATTGTCTTCATTGACGTTGGTCGCCGGACGCCGTTTATGACTTTGATTTTACACTTCATTACGACCATTTCGAAACTGCTGGGCCAAATTGAATACTTGGGTTTTACTCAGAGTAGTATTACCGAAGTGTGCTTGGAGTCTCCAACATGTCACTTGATTTCACACCTTCGTTGGTGAGAAAACGAATAATAACGCGTTGCACAACAGACACTGTTACTTCCTGTTAACTTATAGCGATACTGAAATGGCGGACTTGAGTGTGTTGCCCATGTGCATGGCTATCCCCTCTCTTTTGTCCCGCAAGCAATTTCCCAGAGCGTCGCGCTGTTCACGTCATTACGCGAGTCAAATGAACAAAGTTCCGGTCTATATTTGAATGACCCTCGTATTTAGCACAAATTACTAAGCAGTTTGCTGCGTATTGAAGAAGAAAGGTTCACGAATGGTTGAAGTAGTATGGGGGAATACCTATACTCCGCGTGATGCAATTTTCGTGGTTTATTGCGCTTTGAAAATGAGCTCCACAGCTCATTGTCGGTCAAATTTCATAGATTGAAAATTTGTCTATTTTTATGTTACGATAACACTTTTCGTCTCTATGTCCAGTTTAAAAAGAACGCATTAAAGCATTGGAATGCTCGAATTCAAAATTCGAATTTAAAATCTGGAATTCGAATATAAAATTCATTATCGTATTTTCGCATTTCGAAGTTACAGAAAAATTTTGGAACTCGATAGTATCTTCTCGCATCCGATTTATGGGAAACAAGTCCTTCATAACTTGAAAGTTTATAAGTACAATACATTTTTGTCTTTAATGGTGCTGCAATTTCAACGAAGGGTATTGTAAAACTAAGTTTTTAATCGAAATTCAATAAATGATCTGAATGACATCAATTATGTCATATCAATGTCAGGTCATTTAAAGTTTTATTCTACATTTCGTATTCCGCATTAGGATATTCCAGAAAAATACGTTAAAATAATATATCGCATTCTCCAATTCAATAAAGAATTTTAAGTTCAAAACACAAAACTGACATTAATAATACCTCACTTACAATTAATTACGGTTGATGCGAATGAGAGTCTTGACATCTGAGATAGACATTGCTGTACATATAACATGTTTCCTTGTTTTATCTTGTGTGATTGGTAACAAATATTCATATATTACTAACGAAGATATTCGTCCTATTTCACTCTACTCCAAAATTTAATTTCATGTATATAATATATAATAATCTATTTTTTCGAATTGACTTAAGTCCTGCCAATAATGTTTCCTATTATATAGGTCCCAACCTTCTGGAATGGCAGAATTGCGCTTATTATGTAAATAATACGATGTTGAAATTTTCTGACATTAGGTATCAGTACCTTTTAAAAATATTTTGTTGTTTCGCCATCTAGAAATAAACCAATATAATATCGGTATCATATATCTACTTCTAATAGATTTCGAAATATTTTTAATTTTGTCCTCAATCGCCTAAATGTAGATATATCTATTTCCTTAAAATTATCCGAAATGCAAATACATTTTAGGATAATTTTTTACGAGATTAGATTACATACTCGGCTCTATCTAGACATGGTATTAAAACGCCTTTGAAATATACAGGTGTTCAATATTCAACACCATACTTTGACATGGTATGGTACATCGTAAGTTTTTCTATACGATGGATACAGAAAAAGTATGTGGTGCCATTTAAAAAAAATTAAATTTCTTATGTTTGATTTTGGCAAAGTTTGGTGTTGAATAGTTTCAATACTGAACATTCTGTATATTTCGAAGGCGTTTTAATACCATGTCTAGATAGAGCCAGATGGAAAATTTAGTCAAGCAAAAATTTACGTTAAGATATATTTGCATTCCAGATTATTTTAAGGAAATACTTTTAGGCGACTGAAAACAAAATTATAAATATCTCGAAATCTGCTAGAAATAGGCATATGAAACCCATATTACGCTGGTTCATTTCTAAAGGTGTTCTATTTAAAATAACAAGGTAGCCTCTTGGTCCGCTAGTTATTGGCCACCTTGTATATCCAGAAATACGTATGGAAGATAGCTTATCGTGTCTAGTAATTATCCGAACATTTTGATCTTCAACCATTAACACTGTAAGCAGAATTCTACAATTCCGGAAGATTGGGACCTCTGCACCTGATTATTGTCCTAAAGCAATTTGAATATCTTGTTTTTGAACCACCATTAGATCATAATTTGCCTAATTCGCTCTTCAACAATATGAAGTGACTATGTGGATAAACTTCATTAGATCATAAAAAACTTATTGTCAAGTAATTCATCATATTGATTTATTTTATAAAATAGTTTCATTGATTTTATATTGAGCATTTAGCAATTAAATGAAAGAATTAAGAAAGCATCTACTTTTTTGATTGCTTGTTGTCTTTATGATCTATATAATTAAAATCTTAAACTTCTTCTACAGAGGGACAGTGGGAATTGAAGCCGAAAAAATTGAAAATTATTTGCATCTTTTAAGCAGGTATATAACACATGAAGACCGTGATATTAAGGAGAATATTGAAGCTTATAGAAATATTTCGACCATTTTAAATAAATTGGGTTATAATAGTGATCGGATTATGTATGAGGTATGTTATTGTAGATCGCCTAAGCAGTTGAAAACAAAAGTATTCGTTCATTAATGATTTTGTACGTTTTATTGTTTTAACTTATCAAAAACCAATAAGTCAAAAGTAATGCATACAACAGGTTCAGATGTTGGCATCTTGGGATTGAATTCATTGTTAGAAATACATCAACAGCTAAACATCGATTCAAACAATAAAATTCGAAAGAAATTACTATGAGACCTTTACAACTATCTTGTTGCTTATGTATTATTACAATACACAAATCCTTTTTCGCAAAAAAGGGAAGAAAAGCTTTCGTTTCCATTTTTTGATTGATGGTGTTGAGTACAATACTCTTGTGTTTAACTGCTTACTATTATAAATGTTTTTCATAAAAATCAAGCTGGTATCGGATATTTTCATTTGTGTATGTTTGCATAATTGTAGGTTGCTCTACCTTGTGAAAAACAATTTACATTTTGTCAGTGGAAGATGAATCGGGAAAACTGTTCTAATTTGTTTTATATGATAAAAACTAGTCGTGGATATTGCTGTTCATTTAATGCTTATGGAGCCACGACCTATCGACAGTAAGTAAATAGCTCCAATGTTCTGCATAATTATTGCTTGCAGAAAAAATTTTGGCTTTAGTGATATGTAATTTTTTAGTAAAGTAATCATTTAACCAGCTTCAAGGATGTAATCGACTGTTTGACATATTCAAACTGCTTCTGTCTTTGATAGAATTTGGTGAAAGGGAATGTTTTTTTACAAAAGTAACACACTTAAATATTTCAGGAAATATCAAGGAAATACCTCAAAAATTGTCCATTTTGCTGGTTCGGCGGGAAAGAATACCGGTTTAGTAGTAACGATGAATGTACTTAGAAGTGAAAATTTTTCAAGCATAAGTCCAATATATGGATTTGACGTATACATTCACGATGGCCAAGATTATCCTGATTTTTCTCTGTTTGCGAAAACTATTCTACCCTCCACCTCGCAAACGATATCGTTGACTCCGTCTGTCATAGATTCGAATCCATCGGTAAGAGGCATTCGTCCTTATGCAAGGGATTGCAGATTTGAAGACGAGGTATACTTTACTGCATTATTATGTGTATATTACATATAGTTTCTTTTGTTTATAGTACAAATTGACCTGGTCGGCAAACTATAACTTTCAATCTTGCTTACATGAATGTAAGGCGGGTATTATATACAGCTTCTGCAAGTGTATTCCTTACTATTACCCTAGCATAGGTAAGAATTGTAGTAAAAGTGAAAATAGGATAAGGAGAATCAAAATTTGATAAACAAAACTTAATGAAATTCTAGATTATACTGAATCTAAAGAACGTCTAGATTGATAGAATAATCAAATCTACAAGTAAATTTTAGTAATCACTTTTTTATGCTGATGTCAGAACTGTTCCCTGTTTTGATCTATCACGTGTAGTTTTTTTAAAAATGTGGCAAAGTTGATTTCAAGTGCGCATTGTACCTAGCTTTAGGTAATGAGCATTGTTACAGCAATATTTGATTGCAAGTTTTTATGTTGGCACAACTGCTACTATTGGTTGACATCTGTCTGATTTTGACAGTTATGTGAATATAAGAATTAAGTAATTTAAAAGTTATTTTCAGTTTGTTTATCTATTGCGAGTGCTCTTATTGAGCTTTTCGGAGTTAATTTGTATATTCTAACTGCTGATCTTCTGTTTTTCTTAAAATGTGCAAATCCAAGAACAATCCTAATGTATTAGTTGCATCAGGTTGTAGACTAAAGACAATAAATCGTGTCGTTTGTAATCCCTATGGCGTGGAAGGACTCTAAAGACCATCTGCACGACTGTTACTTTTGTTTAGATGACGTTATGGGATGAAATTCAAAAAATAAGAAACAAATTGTGTATCCAAATATTCCTTCAGCGAATAGGCCAGTTTCGCATGGAAACGACTTGCCTCACCCTTATCCTCCTGTTGATTTAGAGAACAAAGCGGAAGGTTACGTGGAAAGCGATGATCCAGAAGTCGAATGTGATGAATACAAACCTGCTGACGACTTTACTCCAGAGTAATTTTCTCCTTTCTAAGGGATCTGCAGAATTACCTGGTTCGCGACTTAAAAGTATGAGTCTCCTGGCACCAAGAACACATTTTTCATGGTATAGACACGGAGAAAAAGAAATACTTTATTCCCATATAAAAATTCCTTAGTTTACTGCAACGGCATAAGCAAGTTAATGAACTTCTATGAAATTGAACAGGGTATTGACCAAAAGTAGTCTAAAAAGCGTATTACTGCATAATGGAAATTTATGTGGTTCAATCCCTGTAGCTCATTCAGGACAAATGAAAGAAACTTTTGAGAATATGAAGATACTGTATTTATTATGAAATTTTGAAATAGGAACATTTCATCAAAGGAAAGAGAAGGTCGATCCGTGGTTATGAGATCTCGTATTGACTGATGCCTGATCTATCAAATCACCGTAATATTTTTAATCTGAAACTACAAACGCAAGGGGAATTCATATTTGAACTATTCATGGACATCAATGGATTTAAATCAAAACTGAAGCTAAACATGGCACATTGCAGAAGACAATCATTTTCAATGTTGCTTAAAGAACCAATTAAAATCACACATTTCGTTCCCAAAAGAAAAAAATACTAACAAAATTGGAAGCTGAGTTTAAAAATCGCTTCAAAGATACAACTGAGAATGCAATGCTATCGCGTATTGTTGAGTATTCATTTAGAGTACAAGTTGAAGGTTTACCAGTAAAGTATGAAATGGAACGGGAAAAAGTAATCGCCGAAATTTAATAGTTCTTTACACAAATTTGGGTGCAATTTTTGGTGAGCTTGCACAGCAGGTTTTTGCTATGTATGGGTCTGCATATCTCTGTACTTTTATTCCGGATATTCATCAACTTGCAGAAGCCAAACAGCCTCGGTCATCCCATTATTTCATTTTTGTTTTATTTTTAATAATTTTCATAACATTTCTTGATTTCTTAAGAAGGGACTTTTTTGTTTGCATTTTTTTGGTCCCGGGGCGCATTTAAACAGAACGCGGGCCGTAAGCGCTCCGCAGGTTATAGGTTGGCCGGGCCCGATCTAAACACTTCCCAGGTTTTCTCTCGTTCGATTGAAGCTAGTTTTTAGATCTACGGCAGTAACTACAGGCACTACTAACTAACTGGTTCGTCCTAAAGAAGTGTGGGGATCATAGTATAATTTTTAATTTGTTGTTTTTTGGCTTCTCCACTTATTGTTAGTAGGTTCAACCATAAAACTAATATAAAGACGTTTATTTTTAAATAAGGCGGGTAATATAATTTCGTGAAGCCAAATTAAGAAATAATAGTAAATCGTAAAGCGCCTCGACACTTGTAATCTGGTATAGAAATTGAAATACTAATATTTCGAATTCCTGATTTGCTAGTTAGTTCATTGTTGTTTAGTAATGATCTTAAGTATCTATAACAATAATTGAACTATGCGATTACCTGTAGGTATTAAGATTTAGAGTATGAAAGTAAATATAGTATTTATATTTTCATTGCAGGTACTGTGAAAACATGCGACTTGGATGATCTAGGATGTCTTAAAAAATATCAGAGTAAGTTTTTTTTTTAAAGATAATATGCCGCTAATCATTGAAAATGCATCGCCTTGTAAAAGTAATAACGGTTCAATAAAAATTGGTAAAGAAGTGAGGATTCATTGAGTAAAGAATGATTGAATTAAATTTTCAAAAATATTGTTCACTTTCTTATAATAGCTAATAAGGTGTGTCCACTACATTGACGAACACATTTCTGAACACATCTAGGCATACCTCTGATAAGATTATCATCAATTTTCTCCTGTGCCGTTGCATCTCAAATGACTTAGATCTCATGCCGTAGGGCTGCTATAATAATGTCTGTGAAGGCTGCAGAAATAGTTTATTCTTCGACTGATGATCGTGCAATCCATGCAAGTAATCGCACAGAGAATTCTCTTAGGATCATTTGAGTTTGACGAGTAGCAGGTGAACGGGCGTTATCTTTTTGGAAAAGGGAATAAGGCCATGAGCCCTACGATGCGGGCAGCATGGCGTGTAACAAGATGCCATAAATCTCTTCGTTCACCTTGGCATCCGTAATGTGCGCCCAAATAAAATCTAGATTGGACACTAAAGAAAACATAACTGCATTCCTTACCGCAGTTACGTCAATCCGTGCAGCACTGCAAATGTGGACGTCGATGTCGAAGTGTTAAAGGCAACACTAGATGCGGTTGGTAAGACATTGGATTAAATGGTGTACGGTATACGGTTGGTATAGAAATTGGTCCACCTCCAAGCAGCATACCATGCATCGGCTACTTTTCTGGTGTTGGCAAATCTGTCTCTCAAAGAAAAAAGTTCTGGTAGCCGACCTTCAGGTTCTGTGATTTTGCCTAGAGCTCCCATGCCACGATGGCGGCTATGACGGCCCTTTTGTATCCACGCAATTGACTCTTGTTGTTGTTTTTTAACAGATATTTCCAATAATTAGCGCGTCTACATACTCGAGGCATTAGTTTAACACTACACAACTATGTGAGCATATAACAAATTGGAAACGTTCCTCAGATCTGTAAGGTAACAAGCCCGAGTTAAATACTCGTTTTATTAAAATACGTTCAGCTAACGAGTGATGCATTTTTGATGATAAGCAGCATAATTTAGCTTTCTGTAATCGCATATCTTTCTAGAACATTTCGACAATTTGGTTATGGCAAGTGCAAACGATTACGGTAAGTAAAAAATAATTTCTTAGCGCAATGATAAAGTTGGAATGATATATTGCTTATATTATAAATAACATAAAAAGTTGACTATATTAGATGCTCAGAATAACAATAGTTGTGAGTGAAATTATCACGGTGGGAGATTTAAGTAGCGTCCCCTTACTAGATTTAAGTCTGGCACGTACGACAATGATTTCATCTAGCCAATCTTTATACGAATCTATGTGCTGAACAATTGTAAGATTATTAGTTATGTCCATGTTTGTCGGTAGGACTCCAACTAACATTTCGTTGCAAATTATGGGCGCACCATACAGCCGTTCCTTCATTTGAATACAGAACAAACTCTCCTTTTCAGCACATTCTACTACAGTTTCATAATCTTCATGAAATTTACAGTCTACAATGTTCCTTATTGTTACTTTCGTCATAATCATTTTGCGATCAAAAGGTGTGGGTACTACACATGTGGTATGTGGCGTCGGTTTCGGTCCAGTTGCGATAGAAGCAATTGAAATATCGATACTATCGAACGAAGTAGCAAGTTTTAACAAAATTACATCGTAGTTGCATGCTTCTTCTTCATACTTAGGATGTACTTTTATGGACGCAGCAGCTCTAGATTGGCCACCCTTGTTTAAAAAGCGATGCGAATCATATGTTTCCACTGATACTTTGTGCAACTTACTAATTTGCGTATCAAGCAAGCAGTACGACGTCATAACCCATCCAGATTTGACGTAAACGCCAAATCCTACCAGAAAGGTATTTGCTAATATTTTGAGAGAATATCCATACTGTTGTATAAGTTTCTTATGTCTCTTTTTATCTGCATTACTTTTAACTAGAGTAACATCATCCTCACTATCCGAATCGTTGTGCAAATCATCGTAAAGATAATCCTGTTGTTCATATTCTTTATCAAATCTCGGAATAATGTCCTCGCCATATTCTTGAGTTTGTAGTTCTGCTGAGCTGCTATCTAAAGTAATGGGGTCCGTACTTTTACAGAGAACTGGCGCGAAAATCACTGATAGTATAATCAACGTAATTGACATTAATATCATCATTACATTACATTTAATCTGACAATTTGGTTTGACACATGTTTGTTGCAAGTAAATTAATTTTTAAGGGATCTTTGATTACCAAAAGTACAGTAGAGTGCCGGTAGTTCGAGTTGATTGGGATCGGCGTTACCTTGCAGTATATGGAAGGATAGAAAAAGAGGGAAGAAAAATTAACAATAGTAATTCATTTCGTATAGTAATATAAATACAGTAGTCTATTAACCTATTTTAGTAACAGAAGTATAATTTGATCCATTTTGATTAAAAAAGAAATTCAAGAGCTGTCTTTTCTTGAATTTTAGTTTTCCATAAGAATGTAGCGGATAAAGATACTAAAACGCTGGTGTATGTTTAATACAATCAATAGCGGCTGGTGGTGTCGTAAGTGGGAGGTCAATTGCAGCGCTTAGATTTTCTCGTGTTTTCCGTTGCATAGTACAATGTACACGATATACAACGGAAATACACGAGGGAATCAATGTGTTGTAATGCAGCTCCGGAGCCACAGTGTACCAGCCGCAGCTGAATGTAATAATACGTGTTTTATATTCTATTACCGTGAGAAAACAATTTCAATTGAAATGAAATGAATACTAAAGATCCGATCGAACACGTTAATTTTTATATTTAATAGGAATTTTTTTTGATACCTGTTATTAGTTTTTCCTACTTCTTTTGAGCTATAATGTCCATGTTTTTTTAATTAGAATACTCTCAACAATAGCTTGGGGCCCATGTAGATGCGTAAATTCTGATTTTATGGTATTTTAAACCGTAGATCTTTTTAACATTCATAAACACGCAAGATCTCAGACATTAGGGATCGTTACATTTACAACTAAGCAAGCATTTTCCTTAAATTTTATTTCATATTGATTATGTCTTTCCTTTTACTCATGGCAGTATTGGTTTGGTCTTTATATTCCTTACTATACTTACAAGGGAAGGTTCCCAACCTGAAAATTAAGAAAAAATTGAAACTTTATGTAAGTAATCCACCTTAGGACATGCTCAAGACTATTTTTCTTAGTGCGAAAAAACATATTATGGCGGAGAAAACCGAACAATACCTAAACGCTTTCTAGAATTAAGAAAACTATTTACTACCCTTAAGAAAATATTGTTTTGTGTTATAATGGCCATTTACTTATACTAAGAATTGCTTTCTTCAAATTTTCTGTAAGGGTTTATTGAATCAAGTTAACAAATGTCCTGAACAAAGAAACACAATTATTTCATTACAAGTATATACTTAAGCGAAGAAGGAAACGCTAAGAAAATATTTTTTTTGATTTAAAACAGTTATTGTATTGCGGATAATTGAAACAGTAATTGTCTTGAATGAAGGCAGACAAATTTGATACAAGTACATGTTTCTTTACGTGTGGGGTTTGTAGTAAACTACTTGCCTTAGTTATAATGCTTCATCATTATAATGTTGGGGAACGAAACGAGTAATGAAAAACTAAAAACTCGGTTTTCATTTCGTATTTTTACCATAATAGAGAATTGGTTGCCATATGTTAATGCCA
Source organism: Dynastes maya (assembly GCA_029619315.2). Classification (NCBI taxonomy): domain Eukaryota; kingdom Metazoa; phylum Arthropoda; class Insecta; order Coleoptera; family Scarabaeidae; genus Dynastes; species Dynastes maya. Next base: position 59,217,280 of record JAROYE020000002.1, read on the forward strand.
TATTTGAAATTTAAACGAAATTACGTTAAAATAGTAATTTATGTTTCAGTTACAGACCAGTTAATGATTAAACATTTGGGAAAGGTGACAGAATGCGACTGCCTACCTGATTGCAATGACGTTCGATACGAAATGTCTCTTAACACCGTTACAAGTCGCAAGATGTAAGCCTATAAATAAAAATAAATTATTTCTAATTCCAGTGCTTCCCAAAATTCTGTATGCGTACGACGTATGCCATTCATAATGAAGAATCTTAATGGTATTGCGCCGTCGAGATTTAAGCAAAGGTTATCCAAGTGTTTGCGGTCTTTCACATTTAGAAGGAACTCCAAGAATGTCGTGAATGATTTTAAATACCGTTGTCTTATCACGCTGTAAATATGACATCCGAAAATAAAATGGTTCAGCGTTTCTAAGTCTAGCGTCCACCCAGGTCACGTATTGAGCATGCCAAGTCGCAATCCAATTGACAGTCCCACCAATGTACTATTTTACCTTCTCCTTTCCTGCAACCCGAGCTTGGTTGATTACTCGAATCTTTCTTATTGAGGTTCTGTATTGTAAATAGTGTTCCCCATCTCCATCAAGCGTGCTGACATTACAATGCATCGAGAAGCGCGCCGAGTCGCAGGCTGCATCGACATCTTTGCTTAAAAGATGGTTAATAGCTTGTCGAATATATCCTGTTTTGTTTTCTTTATTTCTGAACTTGACTGTGCTAGGTCGATCAGTTCAGTTTCATCACTGACAGCTAAACGACTCTTTACTATGCTCCACTAGTTTAATGATTCGATATTGACTCAAGGACACCAATACTCTCCGACACTGCTTTGGAGGTCTGTTGTCAGCCATTCCGAGGGCTCTTTCCAGAAAATTTAAAGGGCGGTTTGCTACTTGGGTTTTCAAGATATGCTGCCCCGTCTCAAGTTTGACCACATAACTAGGTGCTGTGATGGGCAAATGGAATATCCTTTTAAAGTATTCTACTTGTACTATCTCTGGTTTGTCTACGTGCTTCAAAGACTATGCATGGCTTCCATGGAACAACGTGGCACTAACTGTACTCTAGAACAGTTTTAATTTTGGTTCGAAACTATCCTACCTTGAAGCAACCAATATGGTTCTTACTTTCGCTGTTCTGGCCTTCCCTCCAAAGTAATCTGTAGCGTTGTTATTCATACTACTTCCAAAGAAGGAAACTTCAAGGTAGGTGCAGTCTTTGACACACCAATCGTAGTAAATAATTTCAGTTTTATTCTTTTTTCTGTCTCAATGAAATATTACCACTTTAGTTTTAGTGGTGTTTAGTGTTAAATGATTCTTTTGACAACTCTTCATTATTTCTAACTTCTTATTGGCATCGATAGGTCAGCAAAAAGAACAATATCGTCTGCGTACAGTAGCATCGGAGGAGATCTGCTAGCGGTTACTTTGATTTCTCCTTTACCATGTTCATTGAAACACTGGAGCAAGTCTGATATAAATGCAACAAAAATCAGATGTGAGAGGCAGTTTCCCTGTAATACGCTTTGATTAAATGGGGATAGTCGCTGTTATATCGCTGTTGATTGGTAGTTAAATGCTCACCTTGTTGTAGAATTCTCTCATGACTCTTACTAGTATTCCACTTTCTCCAAGGTCGAATAATTTGTACTATATATGTTCATTATTCTCACACCCTGTATAATGTATGTTTTGTACAATTGTCGCAAAGATTTTAATGAGAGAACTTATCATCGATATACCCCTATGTTTTTAGGTTTTGTTGGGTCACTTTTTTTATGAACCATCTGTAATTTAGATTCACACCATGGTACTAGACCATTCCTCTTTTGTTAAAATTTCATCAAACAGATTTAATAAGTAGTGATTCCACGCAGGAGGGAAATTTTTGAAAAATTCGTTTGCGATCCCATCGGGTCACCATTTATGTTTTAATTTATTTATCACAGATAAAAGTTCGTTCATTGTCATAGTTGTGTCTAATAGTTTGCCGAATACCGTACATGTTCGGGAGGGAGATGTGCCACTGTTCAAGTGTTATACTATTCTCATTAAACAGTTTGTGGGTGAAACGTCTGATGGTTTGCTAAATTGCTCCAGGGTTTTTCACCCGCATCAACTGCTCAAACAGTATTAAGTAAAATTCGTTCTTCTTTAATTTAATAAATTGATAGTACTTGAGTTTCAGGAGTATATATTCCTCCAATCTTTGGTGCCTACATATTCTGCTTAACCACCTCAGATCACGTGTCATTCTATGGCAGCTTCCATTATACCATAACTATTGGTATTGAGCAATTTTGTTACCCATGAGTTTCACTGTGAAATTGTCTTTCTATGTAACCTTACAAATCCTTTATCAATAAGAAAAATCGTTTGTAAAGGTAAAACACGAAATGATTAATATAGTTATGCTGCTTGTTCAAATTCAAATATGAAATTGAATATTACTTTACTTCCTAAAGTATTTACAGATGCAGTTTGCAAAAATCACCACTGTTAAATGTAACGTTACAAACTGTCCGCTTATCTATAGCTGTTTGTAAGATTACTGACGCTAAATGTACCATTATGGTTAGCTTCGGGAATACTACAAACTGCCGTTGTAAAAGTATACCTACTAGTTCGTGTAGTTATTGATACAAAATGCGGTAGGCACCGTAAATTCTCGGCCTGATATAAAAAAAAAATTAACTTGGTAAAATATAACAATTTTTATTTTTCAATATAATCTCCCCTAACTTCAATACATTTATTACGACGATCAATTAATAGTTTCATACCCTTGTAAAAATAATCTAAAGTTTTTCCCTCAAAATGTTGTATTACAGCTGCAACTCACTATCGTTTTTGGACAGAGGGTCATAATACAGAACCATTGTTTCATCTCCTGTGACAATCGACTCCAAAATCGGTTTCGAACCCAACATTCACACTAGAGAGCAGAAATAAGATCCGGTACCTATCTTGCATTAATCTTATTCATACTCAAATGGTTATGGAGAATTCGGCGAGTACTTATTTCAGAAATGTTAGACATCACTGCTAATTCCTTCACTTTCAAACGGCGATCTGCTAATACCATTTCTTCAATAATTGAAATGTTTCGAGACGTTATCGGTTCAATTGGCCGACCGGGGCGCTCATCATCATCAAGGGATTTTTGCCCCAAACGGAAATACTTTGCCCACTTTTTACAGTGGAATATGAAGGAGATAAATCACCATAAACGCCATAAACGTTGTTTAATGTGATTAGGAGTATGTCCTTCTTCTATTAAAAATTTAATGACCGCGCGGTACTCAATTTTCGTTACCCGAGACATTTGAACGCCTTTTGAAACGAATGCGGCGTGTGAGGCCAGAATTGTTGGATCGGGGAGAGTGGTGGTTGTTGCACGACAATGCACCGGCTCACAAGTCCATTATTGTGCAGGAGTTTTTGACGAAAAGGCAAGTTGTGGGCTTCAACCACCTTGCGTACTCACCTGATCTGTCCCCCCCAGACTATTTTTTGTTTGCAAAGCTCAAATTGAAGATGAAGGGGCGACGATACGAGTCAGTAGAGGCGATTGAAACGGCAGTGACAAAGGGACTGAACAGTATTCCAGTGGAGGTATTCCAGAAGGCGATGATGGACCTGAGGACTCGTTGTAAGCGTTGTATCGAATTAAGGGGACACTATGTAGAAGCTTGATATTAAATAGAAGTCTTTTCATTGAGCTTGTTTGACTGTGTACGACCAGTCCTGGAACTTTTTGAATGCACGGTGTATATAGTATAGGCCTCGCACAAGTGCAACTATGATGCAACGGAGTTTGAAGATGCTAGAACTTGTATAAGCCAGTCAGGCTGAGAATTTATGGTCCCTGCCTCGTAAATTTATAAACATTACCAATACTGCTTGGAATTATAAAACTTTCTACATACCATTCTATATTAAGTCATAAGTCGATTTGTATTAAAACCCTAATTTGTAACTTTACCAAGAAAATCGTGAGTAACAAAGTTGCTCACAAATATATTGTTGTAACTTCGCGTCATTTTTTTATAGTGCAAGTGAAAGAAATGGCAATAAGTAAAGTTTATTGTAATATTGTGGAGTTTTTATTGTAATTCTAACAATCTTACTGTTAGTTCTGTTTATTAATTTAAATAGCTAGTCAATAGTACTACTAATTATCTTACTTATCTATTGTTTGCTTTCTTCTTTGTTTTTTTTTTGGGATTGTGACTCATTCCATTATCGTAAAAGATAACGTTGTTATTATATATATTACATTATATCTATGACTATACAGTTTATTGGATCTTACTTCTATTTGATTTGTTTAACAATGTTTTTAAAATGCTTGCGTAGGTTGGATGAAAACACGTCTACATTGAGAGTACACTATAGTACAATTTCCTGTATACGATATTCAAAGGATGTATATTTTACATGGGATATGTTTGTAGGTGAGACCAGTCGATTGATACATTTAATATTATCGGTTAGTAATTTCGTTTTTCTTGTAGCTGCTGTTGGCGGTATTTTTGGTCTATGTTTGGGAGGCTCGATAATTAGCATGATTGAATTTTTCTACTATATTATCACTTATTTCACTTGCAACTCTGAGGTACAGCAGAGCAAACTGAATATTAAAAATAAACAAAAGATATCTAAGGAACGTGATGAAGGATACGGGATTAGAATACTCTATCCTGTTTTCGAATATACTCCGTAATGATCATTGTTGGCTCCCGGATAAGGAAAGGAAACTTAAATTGCACCATACCATAAAAATGTTTCACTATACGGGGACGTCTCACGAGGAACTGCATCGATTGATATATGAAAGATGGAAAATTCTGAAAGACTGGTAATATACTAAAGCCTAAACAACCATGTTGCCATTTCTAGCTATATTTGAAATATTTGCGTTTCTTGAAAATCTCTGACAGATGGACGAATTCATGTGAACTTTTATAACTGTGAAAGTATTTAACTTGGAAGATTGAAACATTGCAAACTGTTGACCGTATAGGATAGGATTAGAAACTGAATGAATTTTTCGAAAACATTATACAGTACGATCCAACTTTCAAATGTGCCCAAACTTAGTTTTTTAAATGCAAATCCCTTTATTTCTTATCAAATTGCTCTTACAAAAAAAAAACAAAAAAATGTCACATCATTCAAGATATTTAGGAAAATATAAAAAAAAGCCCAGCAATGAGAATGTGCTTATGCAGTTTTCTAGTTTTCAATTGTAACCAATGCCAGCGCGTCTAAATTATACTAACGAAGATTATTTAAATTGGTTTATTGTTTATGGAGAATGCAATAAAAGAATATCGAGAACATACGATACCTTTGCCGCTCGGTATCCACAATAAAAAGCCATCACTAAACACAGTTAAACGAATGATACAGAATTTTAAAAATTTCGGATCGGTCAAGACAAAAATTCAAAAAATAGTTTATTTTAAGAATTTATTTTTAATTTACAAGAAATGGTTTGGTTAACCGGCACAATTTTCATTACTGGAGCAATCTCGATGTTTTTAGAATGCAAACTTCTAGGCGAGTTGGCAATTCAACGTTGCATTAATGTTGGATTGTTTCCTAATGGTCATGACTCATGACTAACTTGGATATCTATAAAGTTGGATGACATTTTAAAAAACTACCTAAGTTACATTCTCATTGCTAGGTACATTTTTCTAAATATCTTGAAAGGTATCCATTTTAGATGCGTAATTTTAAATACGAATATGACTTTTTTTGTAAGACAAATTAAGTTTTGATACTTTTTAAGTTTAATCATAATTGTTGGAAGCAAGTTAAACACTGTAAACTGTATAAACACACTATAAACTAGTATGGGAGTGCCTGCAAACCCTAATGGTTCTGTCTAAACACAACAAGGTCACACTGGTGTGGATGCCATTGCACAGGGGCATAGCGGGCAATGAAATTGCAGACCTGCTAGCGAGGAACGGCACAAAAATGAGTTATACAGGCCCTGAACCGGGTCTAGGTATTACCAAGAGTGCAGTGCGTGGTGCAATTAATGAGCGGATCATAACACAACACCAATTAAATTGGAAACATGCAGCTGGACAAAAGCATAGCAAACGGATGATGGAAAGACCGTCGCAACATCTAACTGCTGACCTGCTTGAATTAAGCAAGATACAGCTTAGGGCAGCAACATGTCTATTAACAGGACATGGCTGTTTGAGAGGCCACTTGCATAAGATGGGGATCTACAAAAATGAACCTTTATGTAGACTTTGCAATGAGGACGAGGAAACAGCCCCCCATATTATTTTCGAATGTGTAGCGCTAGCTCAACGCAGATTCACTATGCGAAGCGCAATTGAACTATCAATGGAGAAAGATTTACTATATGGGCTCTTAAACCTGATTGCGGGAACTAACCTGTTCAAGTAAAACAAAACCGAAGCAAGAATAATACAATGGACTATTAAACCTCAGTGTTAGGGATGTAAAGACCACCCCTGCTTTGGTACGAAAATCAATCAATCAATCAATAAACACTGTTGGTTATGAAAGCTCACATATACCCGTCCATCTGTCAAAAATTTTCAAAAAATGCAAATATTTCAAATATGATTAGAAATAGCGGCATAGTTCTTATATCAAACAAACCTTCAAATTGAACTGGGAATTCAAAAATGAAATAATATACAGGATGTTCTATCCAAAATAACAAAGTTGTCCAGCTACTTCCGGTATAACCGGACGTCTTAGATAATTCAAAATATTTTACTTCAATAGTACATGCAGACTTTCGTATATTAGCAGTTTTTGAGAATTTTCCGCTGTATGTATACTCTTTCATATATCGATCGATGCAGTTTCCTATTGAGACAGCCTGTAGTTTACTGTCGTGTTTTGTGGATATATCTGTAGATGCATATAGCTTGTCTCATTTCTGTGTATGTATAACAAAACTAAATAAATTTTCTTATTGTTAGAGCAGTAACTGAATGTTTTCCTTATGTTGCTACATTTCTAGTCGATTATCTAAGTAATATTTTATATAATATCGTGGTTATTCCCAGCACTATTAATGCAAATGATGCCAATAGTGATGATTTTGCGAGAAAATCATTAAACTTGCAGTACAATGTATCCGCAATTATTTTCCGAATACTTAATGGAACAATGTAATGTGTAATACCTGCACATACCCACGATTCTGGCCGTTTTATAAATATTTGTTGCTCAAACAGTAAAAAATATTGGACAACTCTTTTTTTACACCACTTGGTTTATATACAGATGTCCCAATCTTCTGGAATTGTAAAATTGGGCTTATTGTGTAAATAGTAGGAAGTTGAAATTATTTGATATCACATAAATATTTTCGTACATCAGTGATCGTCGATCACCCTGAATGTCGATCATTGATCGATAAGTAGCAAGCAACACTTTGTTGTTTTAAATGGAATGTGCTATATACATACGAGGGTGTTTCAAAAACTAAGGTAACAAGAGCTCTGAGAGAAATCTTTTATTCACGAAATCAAAGAGATACACAATGTAGTAAAGCACCGGTGCGTATTACTTTTCCACATAGTTACCACCATTAAGGATTGTTGTTGGTGGAATAAGAAGTTAAACTTCGTTAGAAAAGAGGTTCGTAAACTCTTTAATCGAGCCAAGACATCGGGTGACTGCGACCATTATAAACACGCTCTAACAAACTTCAACAAGGAGATTAGGAAGGTCAAAAGGGAGTATTGGAAGAAGTTCTGTCAAGAGATTGATAGTGTACCTGGTAGTGCCAGAATCTAGAAGATTCTCGCTAGAGATCCGGTCCAGTAGTTAGGAGCTTTAAAAGGACCAGATGGCACTTTACTAACTCTAGCACGACGACGTTAGAGTTCTTAGCAAAGGAGCATTTCCTAGGTTGCCTAATGTTGGATGACGATAGGACGACTGGACAGTGTCCAGAAAGATCGTTACATACAATGCAGTCGATTAGGCAATTGGAACGTTTAAGCCGTTCAAAGCACTGGGAGATGATGGCATATTCCCGGCTCCTTTACAGCAGGTTGGTCCTGGGTTAGCATGTATATTACCCTACATATGTTACCCTAACCCAATACCTTGGATATGTAGACTCAACTTGGTAAAGAATCTAAGTCAAACAACTTGAATCGAACCAACTATTGCGTAATGGATCCGCAATATGCTTAGTACTAGGTTGGCCTCAAGCTTGCTCTACGATTGTACCATACGCTTCAGGCTGAGTGGAGGCTGTTCTCAGAGGGGAGTTCTTTTACTCCTGCTATGGTCGCTTCTTGTAAACGACCTGATAACGGTCCTGGAGGCGCTTATGATTGAAGTATAAGCATATGCCGACGACTTGGTCGAATTAATTAAAGGTACAGACATTGACGGGCTAACAACTACCCTGCAGAAAGTGCTCAACGTTATTCACAGCTGGTATAAGCGTGAGAGCTTACTATAAACCCGCACAAAACCGTAATTGTTTTATTCACAAGGAGAAGGAAGCTGGAGGGATTGAGCCCTGCAACCCTTATAGGTGAGCAATTATACTTCTCGATGGAAGTAAAATATCTAGGAATCTTTCTTGACAAGCCGCTATCCTGGTATCCGCATTTGGACTAATTCACTAAGACGAAATGTCTCTCTGGACATGTACACTTGGGGAATGTCTCCCAAGAGAATATATTGGTTGTATGTGGTAGTGGTTCGTCGTGATCACGTACCGCGCCGATATGATGGAAGAAGGCCCAACAGGATACAGCGAGAGCTAAACTTACTGCGTTGCAGAGAATAGTCAGCTTGATGATCACTGGTGCGTTAGGTACCAACTTGGACTGGCTCTTAAAATTTTTCCAAATCTTATACCTCTCCACATACTTTTGGAAAGGGAAGCCAGGACAGTTATTTACAGATACTGGCATCTTGTGGTACAACTGCCACAGAATATGACCTGTACTATGACAGAAATCCTTGACAAGATACTTGGTGACGAGGTTCTGTCTACGCTTTTGGACATGCTGCGCGCTACAATATCATTGGAGAATTCCTTGGATGTATGTTATCCCAACAGTGGTGCAGGAATTTACTGCGGCAGATTTCTTTGACGTTGGAATTAAAAAAACTTGTTGAGCGGTATAACAAATGTTTGAACAAAAATGGAAATTATGTAGAAAAGTAGATAAAAGTATATAGAATATGGAAAAAATATATTTTAATGTATATACAGTACAGACTCTTTAATCCGAACCTTAATTTGAACATCCAATAATCCGAACTAATGTAGCCCAAATCGATGGTCCGAACCAGACTTTATAATTCGAACAAAGTGCGGTTTAACGAACGTCGTTCGGATTGTAGAGTCGGCTGACAAAATAAGAGTACCGCTAGAAACAACGCGTGGTTAGCTTTATGTGGGTAATTCCTCCGCCGTCTCGGGGAAATCCCTTTTGTGACCCAAAAGTATCGTTCTTACTCGGATTATCACTACCGTGCAAACATGTCGCAAAAAAGAAAAACACCACACGTTAACCCTATTGCAAAAAGTAGAAATTCTAAATAAATTGGATGAAGGTGAAAATCTATTATTACGGATATTAAGAAACGTAAAGACAACATTTTTAATTTTGTTGCTTCTGAAATCATGTGAACATCTTAATATGAAAAGCGCCCTTTATACTTGGTTTTTACAACAGCGTGCCAAAGGTACCCCGATTTCTGGAGACATGCTATGTGAAAAAGCTAGGTTTTTTTCTGTGAAGCTACGTATTAAGGACTTTAACGCCAGTTGTGATTTTAGTGTTGTAGAACTCTTTAAATTAAAATTAAAAAACAATTAAGAGACTAGGCCTAACTTCTGATCAAATTTACAGCGCGGATGAGAGTAGGCTTTTTTGGAGGGTGTTGCCCAAAAAAACGTTGGTTAATAAATCTGAAGCATCGGCACCCGGAAGAAAATTAAGTAAAGAAACTTCCATGCCACGTGCAAACACATCAGGAAGTCACAAACTACAGTTATTTGTTTTGGGAAAGTCTAAAACGCCACGTGCTTCTCGTAACTGCCAGTTACCGGTTATTTATAAGGGAACAAAAAAAGCTTTTATTCGCACTTTGTGCCGTCGTTAGAAAACAAAATGGAGGAATTGGGATTAGTTAAGAAAGTTGTGTTACTTTTGGATAACGTTCCTGGCCATCCCGATGCTTTAGAATTAATGAGTGATGATAAATAAATTCCCGTCATGTACCTTCCCCCAAATTGTACACCGATTCTGCAGCCCATGGATCAACATGTGATTCAGGCTATTAAATTTAATTATCGCAAGAAACTTCTCCGACAAATTGTTGAAACTAATGATGACATTGCATAAATCTTAAAGGCAATAAATTTAAAAGACGTGGTATTTTTGCTCGACGAAGCCTGGAGAAAAGTAAAAACTGAGCTGCTTAGAAACTCCTGGAAAAAATTTGTCCTAACACATTCCTTCCATCTAATAACATTCAAACTAATAAGCTAGCTGAAATCAAGGACATGTTTGGGAAAGTTGGTGAAGCTATGTCAGATCAGGATGTACAAGGGGAAAATGAAGATGGAGCATTTCTCACCGAAGAAGAAATAATTGATGAAGTCGCTTCTGATTCAGAAAATGAAGAGAATGTTGATAATCAAGAAAGCGATGAAGAAATGCCAACAGTTAAGTTGGCATGAAGAAGCTGTGAAATGTTTTGCCACGTGTTTAAGATGGGCTTGTGAAAATAATTTAGCTCCTCAACAAGTAACATTGCTTCGCAGACTGCAGTCGGAATGCATTAAAAAAGAAATTGCTACCAAAAAACAAACACGCATCACCGATTTCTTTTTTGATCATTGAAATGTACATTTTAATTTATGTATTTTTTAATTTGTTTTTCTTTTTTATTTTTATAAATATCTTTCAAAATAACTTTTCTGTTTTATTGTTAGCATTTGTTTTTACTCCTCAGTAACACATAAAATTTAATATGTATTCACTATCCAGTAATCCGAAAATATCGGAAATCCTAACTTATCTGCTTAAACTCGTGTTTTCATTAGTTCGGATTAAAGAGATTGTACTGTACAGTATTTTTCTTCTTATTAAAAAAGGGAGCTTATTTAAAAAATACCCCTCGTATTTTAGACATTACTAAGTCTTTTATAAATGAATATGGCATCTGTAGTTTTTAAAAGTAAAGTGCGCTAAAATAATTCTTAAGAACTATTTAAAGAAAATAATATTAATTAAAAAATAATACAAATTTTATATGAAAATTATTTTTTATTTAATATCATGTACTACTATAATAAATGAAAGTTTTCCACTAAGTAGGTCCCATGGTGTAATGGTTAGCACTCTGGACTTTGAATCCAGCGATCCGAGTTCAAATCTCGGTGGGACCTCGTCTCCTTTTGATTTTTTAACTTAATCAAGACATATTTTTATTGTTGACGAAATGGTAATATTGTACCAGGGATACACAAACACATAGGTTCATACTGTTGCTTTAACTGAGTTTATAATTATTTTTTATCTCATGCAAAAATATGTATTTGTAATGAAAGTAAGTGGTGGGATTACCGCTTTACGAGTTTGCGCTCAGCAAACAGACGTTATATTGCCGGTCTCGCCAGTCGGGTACGGGCTAGTGGGGTTAGGTGTGCGTACTGTCGTGTGGTCTACACGACGCTGAATCGTTAATACTTGTCGAACGAAAACACTAACGAAATAGTTAATTATTCATAGTTTTTCCTTTACCTACTGCAATTTAGCAGCAAAAATGATAAGTACGGATGGTTATAATAATGTCGACCATTACGGTGACGGCTATATGGAACAGGAAGAAGAATGGGAACGTGAAGGACTTCTCGATCCGGCCTGGGAAAAACAACAAAAAAAGGTAACACGGCACCACATACAAATCAACACAACATGTATACCTAGATAGTACAAACATGCGTTTAAAGGAGATTTAAATATCGTTTTGGTATTGCAGTACGTTAAAAACGGCACTCTCTTAATTCATGTACACCTGGAATTTCAAGCACTCATCGCCTACACATGCCTGTAAACAATGTCCAATCACATCAAGCTATTACATACAGGACCGTATTGATATTCGAAAATTGCTAACATAACCTCAAAGTTTTAATTTTTGAAATCCACTAATTTGGTTTGTTTCAAACGTTTATTATGTAATTTATGAAATTTGAGTATCGTACAAATGGTTAGTTGCTAGATTTTGAATGTAATATTATCTCTTTCTATCTGTGTTAAAGGGAACTATTTTTGGTTGGCTCGCCGAATTCCCGTGCAATCGTCACGTCTGTGATGTAATCCCAAAGAATTATATTTGCCTCCGTTATTATCATTATCCTTCCAAATGACTTTTTGCAAAAACGTATCAAAAATTCGTAATGAATTAAAATTTTAATCAAAATGATAATGAAAAGGCACATTCTCAATTTCAAAATTTTAAATATCCAACACCCACACCTCTGCTAGGTTTCTGGGATGCTGTTAGAGCACGAATATAATTTTGAGGTGTTTGGATGTTGGTGTTTTTTGCCGGCGAATCGTGCGACGCTCTTTATACGCGCAGGATCGCATGATGAGGACGGAAAATTATAGTTTTCACGAACAGAAGCGAGATAGAAATACGGGCGTCGAATTTCCCGACGCCCATGACCAAAGAAGGATCCGACAATCTCTACAAGCATTTACTCTCTTGTAAACACAGAAGCAAATTAATCTCCTCCATGATGAGCTTTATCGATAATTCATGGTATTCGATCTTTCCCCGTTTTTCAAGTTTTTATCAAAAAATGTAAATTCCCTTCAAGCATGATACCTCAATATTAATAGAATAGTATCGGTTTTCAATGCGAGTGAGGTAATTCCAGTTATAGGATTTACATTTTCTTTCTCTTTTGTAATGTCTATATATAATTTATATTTTATATGAAACACTTGCTGATTGAGAAATTATTCTTTAAACATATGTATATAATATATATTATAGAAGTTTGCTTCCTTCTTATTTATATACGTATAATTGTGCTACTAAACCTTGTGTTTATTTTAAAATTAAAGTGCTAAAGTATATCATCACTCTTGGTCAAAACAATATCATCAATAGAAGGTTGACGTTTATTATTTCTGTAAACATTATATGGATTTACTAGTTTTATAGTTTAGAGAAGTTAAATTTCTTCTATAAACAGGAGAAAAGAGATTTTGGCACTAATACAATATTTTATTAACACTGTCCATGGTTTTCTTTATGGCTGTGATGAGAAAATTAACGTGGTATTGTTGAATCAAAGGAGTTAATTGGTGTTCTTGATCTTTTGCAAAATCTTCAATTTACAGAAAACTACTTTGAAGGAGCTATTTTATTTACTTGTACCAGTAATTAAATAATTTCTTCTTAAAAGTCGTTTAACTTTATGGCGTCCTGTGGAAGAGCGTTTCCGAAATTATTTCCATAGATTTCGTTAGATCTTAGATATGTGGCACCTATCATTAATTTTATAACTTAAGTTGTTCGTGCTATTGTGATATATTTCCCCAAGTATTGCTTTGTAGTTAAACCTGGCATAGAAAGTTTCTGGGAAGATATTTTATTTCTTTCACTTCTACTAATAGTGAATGGGATTTGTCAGTGAAACACTTTTGACACATACATTTATCAGGCGCTGTTGATGTAATAACATTTTTGGCTTGGTTTATATTTATCCGTTCGCCCACTAAATTTCTCTCGGAGTGTAGTCACTATTCTTAAAATATTCATTTAAATACGATATGGCCTAGCTGTGATGTCCAAGATAGAACGTATCATTTTTCTTTACTATTACTAACTGAAATTTATATTCTAGCCAATAGTATATACTTACCATAGGAAGGTGAGACACATGTCTTTAACATTTCTAGAATATTCTGCCTATCATTTTTTTTTACCATGATGTAGAAGTGCTTGGTAATATTTTTAAAATGTACATAAATTCTATAAATTATAGAAACAAAAACGCTAGTAGATTTATTAGCGATATAGATAGGAGGTGCTGCCCAAAATATAAATATACAACTGGGTCAATTGGCTTGTTTTAACATCTTGTAACTTTTTTAAAAAAGGTAAACATGCATATATATTGCATGAAGTTATTCGAATCTTATACATATTATTTAAATGAATTAGGCACGTAGGATGGTGAGAACGAGTCAAAAAACAATTTCCCGTAAAAATAAAACATTTATTATTAGCTGAAGGTTTGTTATACATGGATATATCTAAATACATTGAGTAAATAAATTTTAAGGCTTTAAGACTTTCGCAATCCGATCCAGAATTGTGCCAAAGTAAATTATAACTATGAATGGATCTAAAGTTCTATAGATTAATCCTGGAATAGAGTTTTGTTGGATAATAGGTATAAAACTGCTAAAAGTATTTGATATTTCATAATCTATCGTCTTTTTTGTTATTTAAATAGACATTACGACATTGCTCCTCTTTATAATGCAATATTTTGCGTTACGAAATATTCGCAATTCTTTACACTCTATTTTTTGGATCTTGCTCTTTGTTTAAAGACATTATTGTGTAGGCGTTGCATAAATAAAACTTGATAAGTATCATTAACACCGCATAAACATTGCTATAAATTGTTTATATTATATAGCACGGCCTTTTTTTATTTACACGTTGGTGCCAAAAGTATTCTACACATACCAAGGTATTCTGGGAGCTTAATGAATTTTGCCTTCTGAAATTTTCTTCAATTTTAAATCACTACGACCTAGAAATTTTAATGGAATGCACTGCAAACATCTGTTACTTACGGGATTTATACTTCTGCCCATTGGCAACAGGAACTAAACAAAATATACTAGAAGCTACAGAATCTGTAAGCTTTGAAGCACCATTGGTTTAGTGCTTTCATCGGATCCTGCTATTTAAACAATAAAATTTCTATGGCAAGGCATTTGATGTATCCGATGATGAAAGATTTCGATGAGAGTATCAGATCAGTTTCAGATTAAATATCCACTAAAAAATAAGGTAATGTGATACATCAAAGTTCCGGTTCTAATGGAATTTTGAGTCTTATTATTATGTCTACAAGCAGGTGACAATAGAAAAGAAGAACAGAAATGGGGCATAAAAAGAACGTTACAACCATGCACCCATGGTGGTTCGTTAAATTTTCACTTGAATTCAAAGTTCACGAATGATTGGTTAAAACAACGAGATTTTAAAGTATGTACTCCATTGGTCGGCTAACATTAGAAAAATGCTGTGCAGTAACGAAGAAATTATTTTTAAATAATTGTAGAGGTGATAAAGCATGAAGAAATATTGTTCCCTATGCGTGAACAAACGTTGGTAGTGTACTAACTACATTTTTTCAAAATCTTTTTTACATTGTGTAATATTAATTGACTGCAACAAATAAGTTCATTGTATGGTTCCATTTACTGAGCTTTATAAAAAGAAGCGCAGTTTTCCTACTCCAACCGTTCGGGTGCTAAAGCGTTTCAAAGTTGAGAATAATTTTTAAACATTAAAACTCAATCTCACTCAAACGAAAAAAGTTTTGGATTCTGGAAGCGCTTACAATCGATTCAGCCCGTGATTTACAAGAGATAAGAGACTCATAGCTACACAGAGGTCGGAATTCATAAACTACCTGTGCAAAAGTAATAATCGAGTACAATTTTTTTCTAAACAAAATACTGTTTTATTTTACACACTATTTCACAGATTCCGAAACTTGATTAGTAAGAGTAGGCTCCAACAATAAACGTTTAAGTTCCTCATCAATTTATGAGCGTGCTCCATGATTTGGAAAATGGATTGCCAGTCTATTCACAGTATGATCGATAAGAGATATTTTTATTTCTGCTAATGATTCAGTGATGTTTATATATTTTACTTTGATAAGAATAACAATCTTTTTTTGCCCTTAAAATTAGTTCATACGGTTGTGTGTCGGTTTTTTGACCTAGATTACATCCAGGAATAACTATATTTTGTGACCGTCTCGATGGTCGACCGGTTAGCATACTTGCCTTTCGATCCGAACGGCGTGGGTTCATATCCCTATCGAGACGGTTGCTTTTTAATTACGAATAAAAATTGAAGTATGCCTTCCTCTCGGATAAGGAAGTAAAATCCTAGGCCCCGTCTCAATACGATGTTTGGAATGTTAAAAAACCAAAGGTTGCAACATCTCTGGATTCGGCAAAATTCTAGTGCGATCGGCTAATGATCATAGCAATCGATGCCTAGGAGTGCGAGGTGTATTCCGTAACCCGATGTTTCGCCCAATACAACAACTATATTTTGTAAAATTTTCATTAATATATAGTACCAGTGGTTCCGTGGTTGGAGCTTTCTGGGTCTTCTTAATTTTTGTGATTCCCTTCCAGCCAATCCTAAACTTTTCTGTGTTGCAAACGACAATTCTTCGTTGGAATACTTCTCTAATAGAGGCAATACCTTCTGTTTTTTCAGTGGGTGTTGAATGCTAAAGAGTTCTTGGGTTGGTTCAACAGATTTTTGCAAAAAAGAAAAGGTAATATCATCTAAGTACTTAAATTCTCGAGAAAGAAATGTCTTGACTGAATGCTGGTATTGCGACCATTTTTGGGGCACCTTGCTGTTATTTCTTGTTTAAAACTATCGTTTTTATCCTCGTTATCTTTATCAATTCCTAGTTTATTTTAGATGCACGTTAAATCTGCCATATTTTTTTGACCTAGCGTTTTTCTAATACGCCAACATCCAACAGTACTTTCCTAGGAATGGACACGTTCACTAAATTAATTTAACATCTTATTTCTTTCCCGCAGCTAATTTTACTTTAGTTACATACTACAATGTATAGAGATTTTACAAAATATTGCGAATATATTTTTACTAACGCAATAGAGACACACGTTTTTAATTGAAAAAGTACTACCGAACATAGACAGAAAAATATTCTTAATAAGTCATCATTATTATCAAATTAAATGTATAGAAATAACGTATATTTACCTTTTTGACTAATATCGATTATTGTGAAACACAAAACCACAGCGAGCACTTGAAAAGATAACTTCATTCTAACAGATAAATTAATAATGAAACAAGTAAGAAATAATGCCGACATTAAACCTTCCATTTACTAATACATTTCTTCTGTTATATATTTTCCAGAATTCTTTTATTGCTTTTGCGCTATTTCCTAATTATTTATGTATTAGAAAGTGTTACAACTTTTCGAATTTAAAGTTATTTTAAATTCGACTTTTGCACAGACCGATTATCAATTTCAACCACTGTGAGCTGATGAGAAAAAACAACTCTTACAATATTTTGACGCTACTATCTGATCTAATTATTAAGTCATTGGATAGTAAATAATTTGAAGATCTCAAATATACAAAATGTCTAGAGCGTTTCAAAATTGTTTACTGTTAGTTTCTTTCTTTTTGAAGTCCGTATGTCTGTTAAATAATTAATACTAATTGGTACAATAGATATTTTTTAAGACCGTTACAGGAACATATTTTTAAGAGATCCTTATTGAGTTTGTTTCTAATAGTCCATGCAAAATATGGGGTTCAGTTTGTTGATATAACAGTGGCTTTACATTACTATGTTTTGAAAAAAATAGTTAATAGATGAACAAATATTCTTACTGCTAATTGATAGAAAGATCATATTCATAGGAACGGATATCTGTTGAACCAGAAAATATTACTATACAAAATTGGCGTGGGAAGGGAAACTTTCGCGAAGTGTCGCATTCTGTGATTAGATTTTTTACATTGAAAGGAATTAATTCAGTTATTTACGTATGGAGAAAATTATGTTCGTGACGTATATAGAAAGATATCATATTATAATTCATTCACATTCTATGCCCAACTGACTGCAGATGAGAATAACGTGGGACAAATGTTTTCCTATTTGTTTATTTAAGATAACGATAACTACGTTTTCCTCTTCTCAAATATGTTAACAATACCACCTAAGTCTTGTAACGGTTTCCCGTATAATGTAATAACAGCAAATCTAACTGATGTTACCGTGGTAGATGTTCACGGAAACGTATTTGGAATGTAAGTATATTTAGATGTTACGTGCGACGTCTAAGATTAGCAAACGAAGTTTTTTCGATCTTCCTTCCATATTATATATTTATCATGTGACCGAATCAACGTCCCACTTGGCAGTATGTTACATTCCAATCATTACATCGACTTAAAGTGCTTTAATATTCGAATTTGAAAATGAGGAACTGAAAATTGTTGACACTTGTCGATAAATATCATTGGCAAACGTCAATTAGAAAAAAAATCGTCAATAGTTCCAACTAATAAAGTAGGTGAGTTTTAAAAAATCTATAATTTTCTTTGGAATTTCCGACGTAATTACTTAGTGAAAAAAAGCGACGGAAGCCGAAATATATTAATTAAATTAGTGCACTTGACATGTAAAATTAAAAATCGCCTGCCGAAATATTATGATATATTTGCAAATAAAATAACAACTAGGTATTAAAGAGTGAACGTTCCTCACATAAGGTCCCCGTGGTGTAGTGATTAGCACGCCCACCCGGCAACTGGGAGATATGAGATTCGATTTCTTACCGTGGGCGAGGTTTTTCAATAATTAATTACGTCGGACATCCCAAGGAAGGTTATAGATTTTCATAGTTCACCGAGGGAAGCCAAAATATATTAATTAGGTGATTTAGTTTATGTGCTTGGTTCTATATCATTCCTATTATTTTACCAATAATTAATATTGGCTAGAAATCAGAAAATATTTTTTCATTGTGTTTTTTAAAATTCCTGCCCAATGGCTTCTAATTATACAGTAAACATGTTAAGATGCGTTGTCCATAAATATACAGAAAAGAATCCCATAAAGATAATTGCAACAATGTTGTAGGTATGATTTTGTGTTAAAAATTCATGGAATTGTTGAAAGGTGCACCGTCGTTAAAGAATAATTTTCATTAAAATATTGGAGTAATTTTACTGTAGTAAAATATGCTTTAAAATTAGCAAAAATTCACAAACGGCACCCTATTCATCATTCCTAATACCTGAGTAAGAGAATATGCTTTAATAAACATAAGAGAAATTTATCTAACAGAAATTAAGAATTTTGTTATTCAATATTATACCGATTCAAACAATTGTAGGAGAGCCAAACAAGTCAAGTGAATTATTATATCTTTCCTGTATTTCTGCATTACATTTTATAAAAATGTGTGAAAGGGTAAGAAAAAAGGAATAGAATTGCGTCATTGTGTCATGTGCTTGTACGATCGCATATTTTGCAAATTTTTACCTCCAAAACTGAGGGTTTTTAATTTTATAGTAGATATTGCATCACACTATGCTGTATCATAGAGGTTGTATGTTCGTCGATTTATTCTCCTATCTTAAAATAAATAATAAAAAATGAGTGAGCTTGTAAATAAATCATCATTTATCTGTACAGACGATTTCATTATCAAAGTGTGCATGAACTAAATGTTTCCTGTCTTAGGACTAGATACAGATAGTATTGGTTATTCACCAACAGATATCGCAACGAAAATTTTGTTCGTTTCTAATAATTAAAGATCTGTTTATATAGTTAAATAATTTTCATCAGTACTGGACACTGGTGATAGAGTAATACTTAGTGCGCTCAGCTACCGGTGTTCTGAGTTCCAACCTGGGGCTCGTAACTCTATTCAGAGTAAACTCTTACGTAGTGTTTACTTTACTCTTTCATATTTTTTGAATTTTTGAAGGTTGTTTAACTAACTGCTACCAAATTCTATCTCTATTTGTAGTGGCATTTGCTACTGTAATTCTATTTTTTTCTGTGTACAAATGAAATTATTTTGTATGTTAAATGAAGAGAAGCTATTTTTATTTTTTATATTCTGGAGATTTACTAAAATGCTCTTATAGAAATAAAAATAAAATTACTTTTGGCAAATAAGCTGTTCGCTTACTTTTATTAGAATCCTGAATTGAATAGTTTCAATGATGTTTCTCTAAGATTATTTTATTTAATTTTTAGACTATTTCATGTCTTAGTATTGTCTAACTATACCTAATTCAAATAACATTTATTGACTGTAAACTTTGTTAGTTTGTACTGAACATTCGAAGCCACCATCATTGATTTTATGGTGCTAAGCGACTGGCCAACCGAAGGGTGCATGGCTCTTTAGGAACAGCTGCAATTTAAGCACAATGCAAAGTTGTTGCGGTAGGGTAGTTCTCGTGTTAATTTGATTCGTTCGTATGGCAGGAAATTGTAACGTTTCTAATGTCTGTTTTTAAATGTTTGCAGCTGCTGTTATTATTGAAAACATTTGTGTATTTTGTGTCAGTAGGTTTTTTTTTTTGGTTGCTAATGTAATGTTATTTACTAAAATGCTAATAATCAATTTAATATCGCAATATGCAAAGAATTTTACGAACTTATTGCAACTTAATAAAATAATAACAAGGATATTATCTAAGTTTGATTTACTTCTGATAAATTAGTGTTCTAATTGATGACTTGATCTTTCTAAATGATTTGGAGAGAACAATAGTATATTTTGGAAGGCTGATCAGTTTATCAATTTGTTTTTAATATTTATTTTGCCGTACTGTGGGACTGGGAATAAATAAGGTTACTTTCTGTGCCACTGAAATCATAGTACCAGTTTCAAATTATTGTAAAACAAATTCTAACAAATTCAGTACGTTTTGAAACATTCCATTAAAATAGAATTAATAGATTGTAATAAAAATAACGTTTTTTTCTTTAGTTTGGGAGTAGTTGAGAAACATTCTCCTGTAATATATGAAGTAATGGTTGGCACGAGACAACTTTGAAGTCGTTTAGCTTCTGACATTAAGCGATTACCTTTACTAAATGTACGAGGTAGGCGCCATAAATTCTCGTCCTGATATAGAAAAAATAAACTTGGCAAAATATAACAATTTTTATTTTTAAATGTAATCTCCCTTAACTTCAATACATTTATTACAATGATCAATTAATAATTCTATACCCTTGTAAAAGTAATCCAAAGTTTTTCTCTCAAAATATTGTATTACAGCTGTTTGCAACTCACTATCATCCTTAAAACGACGTCTCCTAAGGTCTTTCTTTAAATGAGAAAATAAATAAGAACCATAGTTTCATCTCCTGTAACAATGGATTCCAAAATCGGTTTCGGGTCGTCTCCACGCATGATTAAAAACGAGCGTGCACATTCGACCGGACGTTCACGTTGGAGAGCAGAAAGAAGATGCGGTACCCATCTTGCACTAATCTTAGTCATATCCAAATGGTTCTGGAGAATTCGGCGAATATTTGTTTCAGAAATGTTAGACATCACTGCTAATTCCTTCACTTTCAAACGGCGATCTGCTATCATTTCTTCAATAATTGAAATGTTTTGAGACGTTATCAGTAGAGTTGCTCAATTTGCGCCAATAGCCAGTGGCGGGCGCATAAAAGTTGACACAAAATAAATGGTCAGAAATAAAATATAATACGTGCTCAAACACTTACCGTCTTAAGAGTCTTCCGTGAAATCATAAAGTGAATAATGTCTGTTAAATATCTGCAACATTAGATATGTTTCTACAGTTGTTTCGGCAATCCGAGTGCAGCGTGAGGAAAAAATGTGTTTATATGCAGAAAACGAACGTTCTACATCTAGTGACGTTATATTTGCGTAACGGTTCTGTGTTGACGCACCTTCACAAATTTGTTTTAATGTGCTAAAATCAAAATCTTTCTCCAGAACATTTTCAAACCTTTCTAGAACACAAACATTTTTTGCGTCTTCTACCGCGCAGCTGTGCGTGAACATGTTGCACTATTTGCAGAGATTCCACTAACGACACCGAAGGATTTTGTAATTTTTCTATTGCCTCCACTAGTCTGAAGTAATTGTTCTGAATAGTTTTTAAATCCGTTTTAACCTGACTATCTTGAAATTTCGATTGGCTTTCCTTGATAGCCGCAGCTTCCTTTGGATCGAATTGTAAAACCACGTTCTTAATATTCTCAAAATATTTATGATAATAAAACGCGGCCTGTAACCATATTCCCCAACGTGTGTTTTGGTATTTGACAAACACTGCTTTTGTATGCGCTATTAAAGCATCTACCTCAGGATAACATTTTCTAATACTATCTACCACATGACTGAAAGCATGAATTTTACACGTAATATGTAACAAGTTAGCACCATGTTTTTTAAGAGACCGGCCTACAGAAAGTATGTTTGCGGCACCATCACTCATAAACATCAACAGTTGGTTTGTTGAAAGTTCAAACTTTTCCAATGTATTTAACATTAACTTTGAAATTACTTCGGTAGTACATTGTTGTACTCAGTCTAGAAGCTAATAGAATTGAAGGTGACGATTGATGTGGTTCCATTGTACGTATCATTACATTAACCACAGAATGTTTTTTTACGATCTGTTGTTTCGTCCACACATAACCACAGTTTTTTATCTTTCAACTCCGATTTAATTCTTTCTTCAACATGTTCACGAGCAGATGGCACAATTCTTTGTAACGATGCCCGACTTGGTAATTTGCAGTCCGAATATTTATTCCAAAAGAAGACATGCTTCCTTGTCTAGTAAATTAAACGGTAGATTACATGCAATAAAGGTAACATATCAATTAAATTTAAATTTGTCATAGTGTCGTGTGCAATTTGTTTTTGAAGAATGCTGCTTACTATTTACGTGACATAGACAATCCCTTTTGGACCAACACATTAAAGGGATATTACAAACTACACATTGAATTTTAACGCTATCATAATTTAGATTAGGCATTTCTGCTATAAATTCTGTAACTTTGTCCAACATTGGTCGTTTTCGCGACGTAGGCAACATTTTTAAAACAAACATAGAACTACGAAATAGTATTTACGGCAGCGTACATGTATACACAACAGATCTGGTTGAGACTTGCAGTTATACTGAGGGTTGTATCGAACGTCCGCCACTACCCGTTGGCGCTAGTTAGCAACTCTAGTTATTAGTTCAATTGGCGCTCATCATCTTCAAGGAACTTTTGCCCCAAACGGAAACATGTTGCCTACTTTTTTACAACGGAATATGTAGGAGATAAATCACCATAAACGCCGTCTAAACGTTGCTTAATGTGGTTAGACGTATGCCCTTCTTCTGTTAAAAATTTAGTGACCGTGCGGTACTGAATTTTCGTTACCTGAGACATTTTCATGCGCCAGTCACGTTATCTGGCTGGCTACTAAAAACTACTACTCTTCGAGCCGTAATATACACTATATAGTGTAGACCTCGCACATGTGCAACGGGGTTTGAACACGCTCTTATCTGTATAACCCTATCAAGGCGAGAATTTATGGCGCCTACCTCGTAGCTAAATCAAATACAGTTGGCAGCTAATAACGCTTTCTGTTATAATAATTGTTGGCTTTTTTTTAACTCTGCTACTAAGATCTAAATTTTATTAAGACACAGGTTGGAGAGTCTCATGATTTATATAATTATTGTGTATCAAAATAGATCTCATAAGAATTTAATTGCTATGTTATACTTCCTTAGAGCTGGTAAGAATATATAATTCATGTGACTTTTATTATTGTATTTAAAAATCTCCAAACTGGTAATATTTAAATGTATAGATCAGTTTGCATTAGTGTAATTTGTAGTTTTGTAGTTGAAAACTGTATAAATCCTCCAATTTCTCTCCAGCTATTATACTCTGTATTTAACATTAAAAATAATATTAAAGCATTTTAAGTTTTAAATAGAATACGTAACAGATAATTATTTCTCAAGGTGATAGAGATAAGACTTTGGTAACTATAATAGCTCCTGATAATGTGATAATATTAAAGGCCTAAATAATAATCGCTTTGGATAATTGCCAAGGTATCCATTTCAATTAAAACATCTTTATTTACACTTTCTTTTAGAAAGAAAAAATGGCGAAACATTCTTATATGACTTTTCATTGTTAACGTTAATTTGAAGAATTATGTCTGTATATGGCTCCCGAATGTTCAATATTTGCTATTCGACACAGTTTAGGTTTAATACAGTTTGTCATATTGGTGGACACTAATTCTCTGATAATTTATGCGTTGTAGAACCCATCCTATCAGAGGTCTAACTGCGTTTCCATAAGAAAGGTGTATCGTTTTATGGCAAGCATTGCTAATTTACAGACCGTGTGTCCATAGTTAGGCATACACGTTGGCCTAGGCCTCACCGGGATGCGATATATATTGTACGTAGCGCGATCTGTTATACTTGCATTTATCCCCGCCGGCCAGCCTCGTTGCGCGCAATTGTCGTAGCTCTGAGATGCTTATCTGACGCACTCTTCGTCGATCTATACGCTCGCAAAGTTCTAACAAGTGATCATGGATTTCGGAGACACTATGTCAGTTTATACAACCGCAGAAAAGGTACAAGCCATTACACGGTATCTTGCCGGAAATTCCTACCAAAGCACGACCGATCTATTTGCCGTAGAGTACGGGGATCGTTGTATTCCTTCGCATTCGACGAATGATAGGATCGTCAAAGCTTTTAGGAAATTTGGCTGCATGGCCGGGAATTGCCGTAAACGCCAACAAATACACGCAGCCTCAAATCCCTCTAATGCTTCCCGAGCGGGAGGAGAGGCAAGTGAGGGTTTGTTCGGTGGTTGAAATGGGCGAGCCTTGCTCTAGCCAGCAAATTGCAGACGAAATCGGTGTTAGTAGAAATTCTGTGAAACGTATTTTGGAACGCAACAAATACAAAAGTTACAAAGTTAAAAACTGCCAGGAGATTTTTCGCCTTAATAAAGTAGCATTGTTAGAATTTCAATTTATTTTGGATAATTATCGAATTCATTTTTCTTTAGTTTAATTTTATAAGGATCGTGGTTTATTTTCCTACTTAGAATTGCTTTTTCGTTCTTCTAAAGGTAAAAAAAAGTGAAGAGAAGCTGCTAAGTACACTACTAAGCAAAAAAACGTACGGAAGTCAAAGAAAATAAGAGAAATATTAAATGGCCATGGTTGTCTTAAATCGAACTATAGTATTATGTACTGCAGATTTTTTTATTTTTAATTTATTCGCAATTCGTCTTTCTGCGTACCCTTGTTGATGCAAGGTAATAATAGCAGATCGTTTTGAAACAGCTAGAGGCTTTCCACGTGACATTTTAAGCAGTCAAACCGAAATTATTTTATTTTTCACTTGCACAACCACAAATACTTTCACAATAACAATCTCTTCAGAACTACTGCGTTTACAAATTTTATAATACTTTATAAAGGGTATACGAATATTTCGAGGTAACATGAGTGAATTAGCTAACCCTCCTGGGGATTATTATAAAGCTTTATTGTCACTGTAATTATTGGGGATTTCCAACATAATTATATATTTTATGATAACGGTCTTATAATAGACAAATACTACCTGGAAATTGGTAAAAGACTTCCAAAAAAGGTTAGTTTTAATAATTTCTCGCAGAAATGTATATTATATAATTTTAAAATTTTTTCCTAAACAGTTAATATAATTTGTCAGCTTGCCCGAACTTCCATGAACGGTACTGTATATTAAACGAATACTGGAGGGGAAGGGAGGTGCCTAGAGAATGTAAGATAGGAATTATAGTGCCCATACATAAGAAAGGAAAGCAAGAGACTACTCCAATTATCGTAGTATTACTCTTTTTTGCGTGGGCTTCAAACTATATGAAAGGATCATAGAGAAAACATTTAGAGGACTAGTAGAATATAAACTGGCTGATGCACAAAGCGGATTCAGACCAAACCACAGCGTACAGGATCATAGCTTCACGGTACAGCAAGTCATCGAAAATAAGTTAGTCAAAAACCAAGAAATGTATGTGTGCTTCATCGACCTCAAGAAAGTGTTTGACAGTGTCAATAAAGATATGGAAAAGTCTAGAAAGCAAAAACGTCGATAAAGACTTGATTGAAGTAGTTCGAAGTATATACACTGAAACAAACAACAGAGTACGAACATGTAATAGGTTGTCAGACACATTCAGAACCACAAAAGGAGTGAGACAGGGAAGTGTACTTAATCCCTTGCTGTTCTTATGCATTGGTGACGCATCTACCATATTCGCCAAATTTGGCCATCTGTGACTTCCTTCTTTTTCCAAACTTGGAAAAATGACCTGGCGGAAAGCGGTTCACGTCAAATGAAGAACTCATTGCCGAAACAGGGGCCTACTTTAAAGAGTTGGACAAATTCTATTATTTGGATGGCTTAACAAAATTGGAACATCGCTAGACTAAGTGTATAGAGCTACAAGGAAGTTACGTCGGGAAATAAATTTATTAAATGTAAAACAATTGCGTTGTTTTCCTTAACACAGGTATTTATCATACTATCCTTGCACAGTCCACGGAGCAACATTTAATTCTTCACCGATTTTGTCTGCTGGAATAACTTTTTGTGTAGAAATATTTATTGCTTTACTAAGAGGCGTTTTACGCACAAATTTTTACATATTACTGGATAATACTTACACTTGGTACAATTGCGATAAAACGTGATTATCGATAACAAATAAGGGCCTCTAGGAAGGTGTAATCAACTCCTTATTTACTTGATTCTATGGATATAATATCTGCAATTTAAGAAATTGTGGGTCTCTCAGAAAATTCCGTGCACATCTCTTGGCAAATTGCATGCTACAAAATATTCATTTAGGTTTATTGTTGGTAGTCATCCTTTATTGGAGCTCCAGGTGCGTTTAAAATAAATACACATTCAAATTATAGTTTATTCCGAGTTAAAATACCCGAAGCTCGATGCCTAATCCTAATTAAAACCATAAAACTTCCCAAGCAAACTGGAATAAGCTTACCACATTCTTAATATCCTAGGTGCCCTACAGTTTGAGAATGCGGACCTGATGCTGATGTATACTTGTGCATGTTTTTCAACCTTGATACATGGTCCATGATGTGTTAATTTTAAATTCGTTCACAATTACCGTTGAAGCATCCAATAAATTATAAAATTTAGCAGATGTTTAACGTGACATCGAAAATAGTGCTGACATAAGAAAAATGCGAATATTTAAGTACGTTATCGCTTTCACCACGTATCTTGAAGAAGGGAAGTATCAATATAGCGTCTGCAGCTTTTACGTTTTATCGTATTGGATTTAACGGTAAATACAACTCTGGCGGTGAACATGTTAAACAAGCGGCTGTATTTCTCGTAGTACGTATGTACTTACGCACTACATAACTATGTCTTGACAGTTTAAGTTACTGCCGCTTTTCGAATAGATTACAAACAGAGTTTTTCTTGTAAATTGAGTTTTTAAACCGATTATCATGGAATTCTTCGAAGTTTATACGTACATATGTATGTAGACGATATATTTGATTTAGTTAGGAGAAGATTATTGAAGGTACACATGCATACCGTTACCGACGTATACCCTACTATGTAAACAGTATTTAACAATCTGTTTAATTCCAGTGGTAGTACAAAGTGAAAATATTTCAACAATTCGATATTTTTGCTCGATTTTACTAAGCTATGTAAATAATTTTGATACCTAGGACATTACAATAGATTTTCAAGTGTATATGTATAAATTTTTGAATAATTTCTAGTGTCTAGCGAAGCCTGGTGTGGTAGTACTGAAGGAATTTATGAATAAACATTATTGTTTGAAACCTCCACAGTAAAACCGTAATTTATTTTCGATTTGGCATATACGTTTAGCAATTGTGATTTCTATATATTTCTTGGTTTTGTATTACGCCTGTTACGCTAATTTTAGGCCCCCTTTGCATTTTTTCCCTTTTGTTTCGAAAAAGTCTATGAAATCGTAATGTAATCTCGACTTCATCTTAGTTTTACTTTCAAAACGCTCAAAATCAGAAGACTATTGTACTTTATAAATCTCAGATTATATGCGAGCACTTTACATTAATTGTAAGATACCTTTTTACGAATTTTTTATCTGTTTCTATAAAGATGGAATAAACACCAAGTGGAATTTGTATATTTAATTATAACCCTTTGCAGTAATTTCGATGTATGCCTAAGTAAATGTACTGCTATGGTACTTGAGTTTTTACGATAAGATACCGCGAGTTGTTAAAAAGCCGACTCTGATATTCGTTATTTGTTCCTTATTTTTACTATCGTTTCGATCTTCACATTCCGAGAGATAAACAGAAAAACAAACTGCATTTTTGATCCATTATTACGGTTTTAGCTTTGGATCTTTTAACAAATTACACCTGTACAGGTAAAATCTGGAACTACACTTTGTAGGACTTAATAGGTCCAACTAGTTGATTTAAGATGCACATAGTTCAGTTATAGATTACAAAAAGAAACGTGTGTTATGTAAATCGAAATTTGATTAGTGTTCCATCTTATACTTCAATATACAGGGCGGGGCAGAGCAACTTGCTTACTTGAATTTGGCGCTCTGAAGCGATGGTTGCTCCGAAGAGGGTGGGGGTAGGCACATTCGAGAGGGCGGGGCGTAAAGTTGTATATCGTAGGTATTTGGTGTGCATTATCGCGAGTTGGAATAATTGGTCCATGGTTTTTTGAAGAAAACGAACGGGCAGTTTCAGTGACTTCTGACCGTTATGTCCACATGACTCAGGAGTTTTTCCTGCCAACACTCAACGATGGATGTGGGAGATGTGTGGTTCCAGCAGGACGGTGCCACGGCACACACAGCGCGTGTGTCAATGACTGTTTCGCGGCAACACTTCTCAGGATGCCTCATCTCCTCGAGGGGCGATCTGCACTGGCCAGCACAATTTAGCCCCCTGCAACTATTTTTTATGGGGCTCTCTAAAATCACTTGTTTACAACGATCGTCCTAGGACCCTGGCTCACCCGAAGAACAACATTCGTCAAGCTGTCGCCAACATACCCGTCGATATGCTGGAAAGAAACTTCCGAGTTCGATTAACGCAGTGTATTAAGAATAATGGACGCCATCTGCCTGATATCATCTTTAAAACTGGGAAAACATAAAATTTAAATATTGTACTTGATGCTGTTCAAAGAATTAAATATATATCTGCATTACTTTTTTTTAAACGGATACTCTAAAACTGTGGCACTGGAACACTGAAACAGTTCACTAAAACCCTTACCACAACACTTAATTCGTACTGGACGCACGTTTCGATAGCCAAGCTATCATCATCAGCAGCAAGACTGAACAGTTCAGTCTTGCTGCTGATGATGATAGCTTGGCTATCGAAACGTGCGTCCAGTACGAATTAAGTGTTGTGGTAAGGGTTTTAGTGAACTGTTTCATTACTTTTTTTTAATTGAATTTCTAAATAAGGAAGTTGCCCTGCCCCACCCTGTACTAAGTAACTGTTCTGAAAAGTGGAATAGTGCATTCAGTTGGAAGAATTTGTACATGGCGAGAAAACTTGATCAGAAATAAGTTTGATGGCATCAGATCACATTACAACATTAGAAGCAGCAAAGCATTAAAAAACATAATTACCATGTATTAACCCCTTAACTCAAACCCCAAAAATATTTTTTTAATGGTGTGAACTAATATTCATTAAAAAGGAACATATTTTTAGGTTAAAAAAGCGAAATATTTTATGTGATTTCCTAATAATTTAATTTATATATACAGCGTGTCCCACTAAGGGACCGAGGATATCTTGGAAACTACAATAGCTATAATGATGGAAAAAAAAATTCATAACTAAAGTGGTAAAGGGAAATTTAATGATGATATTTTTAAATTCCAAACATGACTGCTAGGGGGCGCAGTTGCTACGGTCAACAGTACATTTTAAATTAGCTGGTAAATGTTCAAGGGTTAAGTATAATTTTAAATGCTTCATTAAAAAGCTTAGTTAATTAGGCACCACTTTGGTCAAAGATATCAAAATTCGTTTAAAATTGCCGAAAGAGTGTGTAAGAATACTTCCGAATCCCACAGTTCATTTAAACATTTAATTAATCTACAAAAATTCAATTTTTTTTTGTAAGATATATATATATATATATGTATATATGTATAATGCAACATCATATGAACTACTCTGTAGAGTGTAGAGGAACACTTGTTTATATCTCAATAACTTTTTAAGCTGCAATAGTATAGATATATTATAAAGCTTATCTTAGAAATTTGAATTTTGTTGAGATAAATTTGCAAAAACAAAACAGATTTTTTAGGCAACAATACCAATTCAAAGAAACTATAAGAAATAAAGTGAATCAATCAAAATGTACATTCAAATTGTAGGTTGCTGTGGAATAGTAATGAATATTGACAGTTCATCATAAAGTGTCAAGCTGCACATCAGTTATATCGAAGTGGGGCATCTAAATCAGTTAGATGTTTACCTGTTGTAGTTGCTATCGAGAATAGCACCAGTATTCGAGAAGTTGCGAGAAATTTTAACGTTAGCCCTTCTGTCATCCATCGTATGTGAAATCGTTACCTAGAAACCGAAGGATATAAAAGACGTATTGGACAGGGTTCTAAGAGAAAGATAAGTCAAGTACAAGACCGACATCTAGCCCTATCCTCCGTTTGTTCTCGCACATCCACAGCAAAAAATCGGGCTCCACTCATCGATTAGATATTTCCGACCAAACAGTTAGGAATAGAAGCAAGCCTGAAACTAAGAAGTCCCGTGCGAACACCTGTTTTAAATCCAAACCACATAAGGTGTCCTTTAAATTTCACCCGAGAACATATCGCATGATATCATGGTAATTTCGACATAAAGGCCAATACTCTTCATAGATGAGTCACGATTTGTGATGATCGAGTATGTGTACACCGACGCCCATATGAATGCCATTCTGCAGCTACTGTAAAAGAAGTCGATAAATTTTGTAATGGGTCTGTGATTTTTTCGAGGCAGAATTAGTCTTGATGAAAGAATGAATCTCGTAGTAGTTCCAGGGAAACTAACCGCTGTTGATACGATGATCGCTTAGGGTGTAATACCAAATTTTGTGTTAATGCAAGATAACGCGGGCCCCATACCGTTGCCATCACCAAAAACTTCCTTCTGTACACGGGATTCCAACCATGGATTGGCTTACACTAAGTCTTTGAGCGTTGGGATTTGTTAGACAGACGTATTCGGAGGCGCCCAGATCCACCTTATAGACTCTTCAACAGCTAAAAAATGTTCTAATCGCAGAATGTACCCAAAAAAGACATTCGTAGGTTCGTGCGAAGCTTATCGCGGAGGTATCCAGCAATAATTCTTGCAAATCGAAGACACACGTTATTTGTGCCTCATCATTCTTCAAAAGAACTTTTTACGTTATACAAGCAGGATACTTGATATTCACTTTATTTCTCGTAGTTTTTTTGAATTGTTATTGTTGCCTCAAAAATTGTGTGAAAAATTTGTTTTGGTGTTTTAAAGTTATTCGTACAAAATGCAACTTTGTTAGATTAGCTTTATAAGATTTCTAATAATTTCCCTAATAATTTTGGCCACTGTATTTGAAATAAAAAAAATATTATTTTGAAGTGGTGTCCTTAATTTTACATATTAGTTCAGTTAAAATTAATTTTCAAATTCCGGCACGTGCATATAGTAAAATATGCAACGTCCCGTGTTAACTCGGGGTTGTGCATTTTGGTCGATCAAGACAAGAACGAAAGTGGAACTGAAAAAAGTTCAGATAGTAGAGAGGAAGGATAAGAATCTAACATTTAACCAGTAAATGTTAATAGAAGCTAGTGTAGTTGTTATTAGCGGCACGTATAGTGTGTTCGGTATGTCCACTCAACGTCAAAATTCCTCTGGCGGCTATTAGCACATTTTCAGTAGCTCTTACTCCTTTTATGGCCCATCAGTGGAACGGTGATGCTAGGGAATCATATTAAGTCCAGTCAATTACGATTATGGTGGAACGGATAAGTCCTGTTCATTTTCTTCACATCGTAAATCTTCAAATTTAATGGAATATTTTCCTAAAACAATTGACAGCATAAATTCGGAGGTACGTCAGTAAATTTTATCATTGTATGGCTGTTAATGGTGTTACATGTTATAGAGTAGTATAGTTAGGGTCTTCCAGTTGCGTCATTGCATGTAATGCATCATGCTACTATTAAAATAAGAATATTCGTTGAAAATTCGTCATCAAATTATATTTCCAAAAGAATTATCAAAATTTGCTGTTTGCAACAATCGCTATCGCGATTAAAATAAAGGAGGACGCTACTTAATTTCTGACTTTCAAGTAAGATTTTCATCCAGCTAACACGTGTTTGGCTGTGTTCCCAGTTTCCAAGTGTTTAACGTTTAAACATAGAGTTTATCTGAAATCGTCATAATTCCAGGTTAGTTTTCATGTTTCAGTTTTAATACTCATTAAATTTCATTAACTGATATCTAGTTTTATTAAAATTGCCGAAAGAGTGTGTTTAGAACACTCTCGAACTCTCAGATCGTGTAATTAATTTATTTTGAAAATGTAATTTTTATTCAATAATTTCCCGCGTTTGAAATATTACACTAGAAAGAGAGATTTAGTAATGGCTGTAAGACGATAGGACCAATAAGAAAATTGCTCATTACCACATATAACATCTGCAAAAAGAGGGTGTACAATTTGACTCTTAAAGTAGTTATTGTATATGCTAATACAGTATTGGTGGAATCACTTCCGGCAAAAACAATGTGAGAAGAGAAAAGCACTAGCCAATGGACATGTTTCTGCCTATCCGGCGTCATCAGTGTTGCTCCGAGCGCTTTCCTTTGCTCACCATTACTGCTTGCCTCTCAGTTTATGCTACCAATCACCACAAACAGCACTAAAATATTTCCTGGCGCCACTTAGTGCCAAGAGATATAGTCATGTCGTATGGAAAGTAGCGACAGAAATCAGAGTACAGATGTCAAACCACCTCTTGAACAGTTCTTAGACAGCTTAACGCAAGATGGCGTCGCGCCTAAGTGCTACGGTATGTGTACATGTAAACACATGTAAACATGTCCATTGGCTAGTGCTTTGCTCTTCTGACAACGGTTTTGTCGGGTGTGATTCCACATACCAATACCATGAGCTATATTAGCACTATTTTGGTTATTGTTACTAGGCACATTTTTCTTGTGTGTTCTATATGGTTCAAAGGTTTGGACACTGACTAAATGAATTAAGAATAAACTGGGAATTTGACAAAGAAGAAGCCTTGCGGAAGGATTAGTAAAGGACGCAAACAAACAAAGAATTATTAGAATTTTGTAGAAAACCAAGTATAATATGCACTGTTGAGTATAAAGAATATTGTGGTTAAGTTATGTGCAACGTAAGCACAAGAAACAATCAATAATAAGATCGAAAGGAATAAAACGAAGAAGGAGATGGTCAATAAATAGTGGTACGATCTGCGGAAATACATTTTGCGTAATTACAGAAAGAATAATGGATAATTATAATTGGTTGAAAGAAAGTGGACATGAAAAGAAAACTTGAATAAGAATAAGCTGGGATACTATGGGATATTGTTGTAATAACACGAGGAAAAGACGAAAATATAAAAAAAACTTTCAAGAGGTTGGAGAGATGGTGAGAAATCTAACTTTTAAGGACGGCAACAGACAACAGTGTTCAAATTTCAATCGACAATAACTTGCTTATTTTAAACAACAAAAATCCTGTCTATTTCGATGCATTTTAGTAGAAATTGTTTCGCAATTATTATTAGTCTTTTCTCTTTTGATAACGATTCCCATAGGCGCTCTGCATTGGTCTAATATTCGCTTTCTGACTAGATCATATAAATATCTATACTGCGAATGTGATGATCTTGAACTACTGTGTGATACGTGATTATATAGTATAATCTCTTAAGTTCTTAGTATCACAGTTTGTACGTAGTACCATTATTTAAACCATATATCTCAACATTGCAATTTGAAAATCTTCAAATATTACTACTTGTATTTAACACCAAAAGTAAATGTTATCCGTTGAATTTCCAAACATGAATCAGATTGATGAGGCCAAAACAACTTCTTGACGAAATTTGGAGAAGCCTGTTTTAAGACTGATAGGAGGAGCAATTTTATTTTTTTGCTTATATATAACAGGTGCAGTAATAGAGAACAGTTTGATATTTTGAGGATGTAATATAATGTTAATTGTGCATCTTTAGAAAATATATTTCGCTTTTTTAAATTCGCTAAATTCGCTTTTTTAAATGGAACATTCTGTGTATTTTTACATTGTTAAAGATCCCTAACTGCACTCCATCATCCTCACATTATGAAAGTAATCTGTTTTGTGGTTTTCGCTCCAATCGCTTTCAAATTTACCAACAAATTTTGTTGTACGGATTGGCTGTGGTTGGGTGACGATGTCAGTAAATTGTTTTTATCGCCGGATGTACAGGTTGGTCATTACGAAAGTATTGACTTGACTAAATATGGTAAGAATGTAAACGATTTTTCTTTAATATTCCTGGAATAGATCGTCCACTTACACTTGTGCTCTTATATACTTATATTTCTTTGGCTTGTATTTGAATCTTCAGTAACTGCCAACAGAACGTTTAACTAATTTTCTTTATATAGTATAATCTCTTAAGTTCTTAGTACCACAGTTTGTACGTAGTACCATTATTTAAACCATATATCTCAACATTGCAATTTGAAAATCTTCAAATATTACTGCTTGTATTTAACATCAAAAGTAAATGTTATCCGTTGAATTTCCAAACATGAATCAGATTGATGAGGCCAAAACAACTTCTTGACGAAATTTGGAGAAGCCTGTTTTAAGACTGATAGGAGGAGTAATTTTATTTTTTTGCTTATTATAAACAAGGTGCAGTAATAGAGAACAGTTCGATATTTTGAGGATGTAATATAATGTTAATTGTGCATCTTTAGAAAATATATTTCGCTTTTTTAAATTCGCTAAATTCGCTTTTTTAAATGGAACATTCTGTGTATTTTTACATTGTTAAAGATCCCTAACTGCACTCCATCGTCCTCACATTATGAAAGTAACCTGTTTTGTGGTTTTCGCTCCAATCGCTTTCAAATTTACCAACAAATTTTGTTGTACGGATTGGCTGAGGTTGGGTGACGATGTCAGTAAATTGTTTTTATCGCCGGATGTACAGGTTGGTCATTACGAAAGTATTGACTTGACTAAATATGGTAAGAATGTAAACGATTTTTCTTTAATATTCGTGGAGTAGATCGTCCACTTACACTTGTGCTCTTATATACTTATATTTCTTTGGCTTGTATTTGAATCTTCAGTAACTGCCAACAGAACGTTTAACTAATTTTCTTTATATAGTATAATCTCTTAAGTTCTTAGTACCACAGTTTGTACGTAGTACCATTATTTAAATCATATATCTCAACATTGCAATTTGAAAATCTTCAAATATTACTACTTGTATTTAACATCAAAAGTAAATGTTATCCGTTGAATTTCCAAACATAAATCAGATTGATGAGGCCAAAACAACTTCTTGACGAAATTTGGAGAAGCCTGTTTTAAGACTGATAGGAGGAGCAATTTTATTTTTTTGCTTACATACAAGGTGCGGTAATAGAGAACAGTTTGATATTTTGAGGATGTAATATAATGTTAATTGTGCATCTTTAGAAAATATATTTCGCTTTTTTAAATTCGCTAAACTCGCTTTTTTAAATGGAACATTCTGTGTATTTTTACATTGTTAAAGATCCCTAACTGCACTCCATCGTCCTCACATTATGAAAGTAATCTGTTTTGTGGTTTTCGCTCCAATCGCTTTCAAATTTACCAACAAATTTTGTTGTACGGATTGGCTGTGGTTGGGTGACGATGTCAGTAAATTGTTTTTATCGCCGGATGTACAGATTGGTCATTACGAAAGTATTGACTTGACTAAATATGGTAAGAATGTAAACGATTTTTCTTTAATATTCGTGGAATAGATCGTCCACTTACACTTGTGCTCTTATATACTTATATTTCTTTGGCTTGTATTTGAATCTTCAGTAACTGCTAACAGAACGTTTAACTAATTTTCTTTATATAGTATAATCTCTTAAGTTGTTAGTACCACAGTTTGTACGTAGTACCATTATTTAAACCATATATCTCAACATTGCAATTTGAAAATCTTCAAATATTACTGCTTGTATTTAACTTCAAAAGTAAATGTTATCCGTTGAATTTCCAAACATGAATCAGATTGATGAGGCCAAAACAACTTCTTGACGAAATTTGGAGAAGCCTGTTTTAAGACTGATAGGAGGAGCAATTTTATTTTTTGCTTATTATATACAAGGTGCAGTAATAGAGAACAGTTTGATATTTTGAGGATGTAATATAATGTTAATTGTGCATCTTTAGAAAATATATTTCGCTTTTTTAAATTCGCTAAATTCGCTTTTTTAAATGGAACATTCTGTGTATTTTTACATTGTTAAAGATCCCTAACTGCTCTCCATCATCCTCACATTATGAAAGTAACCAGTTTTGTGGTTTTCGCTCCAATCGCTTTCAAATTTACCAACAAATATTGTTGTACGGATTGGCTGTGGTTGGGTGACGATGACAGTAAATTGTTTTTATCGCCGGATGTACAGGTTGGTCATTACGAAAGTATTGACTTGACTAAATATGGTGAGAATGTAAACGATTTTTCTTTAATATTCGTGGAATAGATCGTCTACTTACACTTGTGCTCTTATATACTTATATTTCTTTGGCTTGTATTTGAATCTTCAGTAACTGCTAACAGAATGTTTAACTAATTTTCTTAATTTCTTGCTCTTTTTGTTCTTTCGCATTTCTTACAAACGACAGTTTCAATAAATCTCGTCATTAGTTTTTCTAAAACTCTCTCTTCTGGATGTCTCCTGTCTGGATATCTTTCGCTGTAAATTCTACTAGCTGAAAGAGTTCTTTCTGCTTCGCCCAGTATGAAAAATCATATATACCATACGATCTTCACAGTAATTCGGTTTTATGTAAAACGATCGCTCTTCGATGTACTTTTCATACCTCGACAATTTGCCATTTGTTTAATTTTTTATTAGCGGCTAACTTGATAATCTTTTAGGTACTATCACTTTCATAAAAATCTGGGACAACTCTTATGAGCTCATTTTGACGTTTTTTGAGTGCCGCGACAATGACTTTAAAAATGACAATATTTAAACTAAAAGTTATACGTTATATTCGTTTATTTTTAAAACTGATTGCTTTTAGTAGAAAATATATCAGATTATTTTTAAATAAAAACATTTTTATTGAAAACCATATCACATTGATGGGGCATTATTATTCTACGTAAATAGACGAAAATATAAAAAAAACTTTCAAGAGGTTGGAGAGATGGTGAGAAACCTAACTTTTAAGGACGACAACAGACGACAGTGTTCAAATTTCAATCGACAATAACTTGCGTATTTTAAACAACAAAAATACTGTCTATTTCGATGCATTTGTAAAGATTAACTTAATATCTAAAGCATTTATTAACAATAAGCTGTATGTATAAAGAATCCGATGGCTGGATTATGTTTAGCGGATGATTTGGAATGGTGTGACGAAGTAGGTGATAATAAAGACACAAGATGCAAAAGGAAACGCAGATACAAGATATTATAGTGATATAGCATATGTGCCTTCAAATATTTAACAATTTGCAATTGACTCTAGTCTTTTAGTTGCAAATGTTGATGAGGTTGACTTTTAATTTGAAATTTGACATGGAATCTAGCGCAAAAAGTATTCTCTGAAAATTAATTGCAACATGACATGTTAATCCCGCTAAAATAGGTTGGATGCAATCAATCGCTGTGAATCTCCTATGTAAAAACTGAAGAGAAACAATAACGGAATAACAAATCTTGTGTCGTAGGCATCAGTCATTCCATTCCGGTTTTCTTACGGAGCGTCATCTGCTGTATAGGCTGTGACCCCTTGATGTTCTTATACGATCCGTCAGTCCCGAATGGAGTATCTTGCCTTTCTTCATGGTAAATTCATTCTTCCTATTATTTTAATCTATTTATTACGATCAATTTAACTTGATGATGAGTGACAATAAAAATTATCGATGTATATTGCGTTAATCGCAACTAATGAATGGTTTGACACTATATTACATTTTTTAACAACCCACATATGAAGAAGCATAGGTATCAATGTTTGAAATGGTGACTGCGATAAAACAGAATATCTCTTAGTCAATTAAATAAACTCTTTAAACTCATGTACTTTGACATGTTAATAATATAGACGTGTATACGATCACACAATAAAATTCTCTCTCCAACTGCAACACGCATGTTCTTATTTAAGTTGTTGAAAGCTGAAGCTTGTTTGGAAAGTACGTGTAAAGGGACCCCTTTTCGAACCCAATATAAGACATATGATATTATCGCTTAGATGAATTGAGGTTATCATTAAGCTATTCTTAAACAAAATTCTAGAAGTTGCATGTAACAATTCAACATAAATGCTAATGCAAGTTCTTGTTTTGATTCATGGTATAGTACGCAATGTTATTTTTCTTTCCGTCGGTACCTTTAATTTTCTGTGGACAATCATTCATTTAAAAAATATATGTTATCTGGTAATGTAAATCTCTACATAATAAATGATAAAATTCTCATTTATTTTTAATAAAATGGAAATGTTCGAAAGTCCAGCGTGCACTTCAAATTCTAGCGGTGTAATTACTCTCAAGTATAAAGATCGGGATTTTAAAAGCTAAATTTGATTTGATAATGCATAATATATATCGCAGCAGGATATGATTTATCCCTATTTACTTGTTATTGATAATGATTTATCAGACTCAGGCGCGATAATAATAAAATTTCTTTAGAATTTCAATAAACAGAAGAAAATATGATCTGTGCTACTTCTAACTTAGAAGCATTTTGATGTGTTTTGTAAAAGAACAACATGTAGTTATTAAATCAAGCAACATAAGGCAGTGAGTATAATAAAGAAACCGCTTCTATAGCGCTAAGGACTTCTAAGACACCGCAAAAATGTATTTTGTTTCTATTTTAATGTGTGCTTTGATCGTTGCAAATCAATATCAACAAATAATTAATCATCATGACTAATTGTAATTTAAAATCTATTATTTATTTTTACGTTGGTGATTTGACGGGAGATTAGACTCCAAATGGAAAATATAAGATAATTTTTTTGTTCTTTATAATGTGGAGCACGATTTTTACATGTAATTAATTTTAGAAAATTGTATTAATTAACAGAAAATCTGAGTTTGTATAAACACATAGTTTCTTTCACAATGTATACAGATCAGCCCACTTGGACCCATTTTTCATTTCAATTCAAAAAATAAACGTCTTCATATTCAGAACCGCTTAAAACCATTTCTCTGTTTTTATTTTTCTCTGGGGAAATTGTTACGATAATAAAATGCATTTCAAACAAAGTTTTCCAAATACCAAAGGATTTCGCATGATATTGAAGTTTATTTTGCCTGTCAATTTACGTAGCAGCTAGAAATTTCAACTTACATTAACGTATGGCTGATGGAAAACGAAATGATCGCTACGAAGGGTGTTAAAATACTAATCATCCGATTTAAATCATTTCACAGAAAAAGAACATTTGAAATTAAGAAGCAGTCGAATGTCGAACAGAGTTAGGTCTAGCAAATATGATGATTGTGGGACAACTCGTGAAACAAGAGCGCTGTTATAATGACGTAGAACTTTTTTCGCAATCACGCTTGACAAGTCTTTTTTCATTAAACGTTTTTAGCAAATTTATGTATACGCCCCATTAATGATTTTACTTTTTATAAGGTAATTAATAAGTAGCATTTTTCTGAAGATGATTTTGTCTTTTCCAAGCAGAGTACTGGCATGTTGCTTTCATTCTTAGTATCGTACACTGTGTCCAAAGTGATGCCAATCGACGAGTCCCCATTAAAAAGGTTTAATTCATCTAGGCATTCGCGTCTTTTATGTTTTTAATTTCTTTAGCTCGAAGATGCTAGATTTTCTTCAATGTTTTCTTTGATTGTTCAAAACAACGCAAACAACAAGCAAGTAGGATCAATTATTCGGAATTGTTACTGTCTCTCTTTGTATTTATTCAATAGAGGAAATCATACAGGCAAGTTGTTAGATATGTTAGTTGAAAGTTAAGTACTAAAAGAAAGTATGTGTTATGTATATAGCAGGTACGCTTACGTATGACAACTATTAGAGCGACGTTCTAAGGACACTGAATGCGAGGTTTTATCGGTTTTATCAGAATCTCCTCCCTTTGGTTTCCCCTGTCTATCCCAGCGATTGTACGCAATACATACAGTGTGTTCATTTGAAAACTTCCCAGGTGGCCTACATCCGAAACTAATAAAATTATTAAAAAATGCAAAATCAGGTCAATTTTTGTTTTGAGGGGGAACCATTTTGATTAATATATCATGATACTACATTTACCCCCTTAAGCCCCCCCACCCCTCACCTCCAACATAAAAGGCTTAAATGGGATGATATCATTTGTGACACATCGTTGGAAAGGTATTTTCATTACGAATTCAGTAGCATATCTTACTTTGACATTTGGTCAAGTTCTGGGGATTATAACAAAAAAATATCATGCTAAGTAAAAATTGTAAAATTGTATACTTTTATTTAAAAAAATGTTATAATTAGTTAATTAAATGTTTAAATTGTGCACCATTTTGTTGAAGACAATAACATAGTCTATTTTCAAATTCTCTTCTGATTCTTTCAAATGTTTCTGGTGATATACGCCAGCATTCTTCAGTAATTCTAAGTCTAAGTTCGCCAATATTCTACGATTGTGTTTGGTACCCAACTGTTTTGCAGGTGGCCCCACAAGAAAAAATCAAATGGGGTCAATTCTGGAGAGCAGGCAGGCGATTCAATTGATCCTTGCCGCTCTATCCAATAATTTGGAAAATTATTATTCAACCAACTGGCGCAACATAATGCAAGGGCGCCATCTTGTAGGAAGAAAGGCTCATTCCATTAATTAATAAATTCCCCATTTGATCTTTCTGGTTTTCCAAACCTTGTATTATTAAGGGATTAATTGTATTTTGTATTAGTTCGGTTTTGGTGTAGTTCGTCGGTAAGATCTTGATTAATGGAAACAGGATCGATTACCTCATTTCAAAAAAACTCTATTCTCCTATCAAAATCATCCTCATTGAGCTGCTGAACAATATGCATCTTATCTCAGAATTTTGTGCTCGGAACATATGGCGAGTTGCGTTTAGGAAGCTATTTTCCTAACGGATGCACGAGGATTTACGCCAAAATGACCTAAAACCTCCATCAACCACTTTATTCCCGATGCATTTCTTGTTAAGTACAGAACCAGTTTCTAGAAATTTTTTAACGAGTTCTAATACGTATCTGTGTCAATTTTCAACTTAAAGGGGTTTAGTATCATGATATATTAATCAAAATGGTTCCTCCTCGAAACAAAAATTGACCTGTCTTTGCATTTTTTAATAATTTTATTAGTTTCGGATGTAGGCCACCTGGAAAATTTTCAAATGAACAGACTGTATATAGCTTCAGCCCCGGGGAAACCAGAACGTAACTTGTCTCCATAATATATTTTTTCGGTCTCTAGTTTTCAAATTCACTAGGGAACACGCACATTTCAATCACACTTAGACGTTGACGATAAATGTTCAGCCCTACCATAGTCTAGAATATAGTCTTTATTTATAAAGAAATTCATAAATAAAAACATTTAGATAATTCAAGTTAGGTAATTCTATTTTAATAATAATAAATATTTTTAGTAGAAATTGTTTCGCAATTATTATTAGTCTAAATATAGCAAATACTATTGAAGAGAAACGAGGGCATATGTAAGATGCAAGCTGTTGTAGAAGACGTGTTAAGAAGTGAATTGTATTTGAAAGTAGTTTAGCTTATGAAATTAGTGTTTAAAAATAACGTTCCACTTTAATAAACTTTACTTATTTTGAAAGACTGCAGAAATGTAAGTTAAAAAATAGTATAAGCATATTAAATAAATACAATAATAAGTAAAAAGCAGAAAATAAAGAAGTGAGAAAATAATTATCTTTTCTCTTTTGATAACGATTCTCCTAGGCGTTCTGCATTGGTCTAATATTCTCTTTCTGACTAGATCATACAAATATCTATACTGCGAATGTGATGATCTTGAACTACTGTATGATACGTGATTATATAGTATAATCTCTTAAGTTCTTAGTATCACCGTTTGTACGTAGTACCATTATTTAAACCATATATCTCAACATTGCAATTTGAAAATCTTAAAATATTACTACTTGTATTTAACATCAAAAGTAAATGTTATCCGTTGAATTTCCAAACATGAATCAGATTGATGAGGCCAAAACAACTTCTTGACGAAATTTGGAGAAGCCTGTTTTAAGACTGACAGGAGGAGCAATTTTATTTTTTGCTTATTATATACAAGGTGCAGTAATAGAGAACAGTTTGATATTTTGAGGATGTAATATAATGTTAATTGTGCATCTTTAGAAAATATATTTCGCTTTTTTAAATTCGCTAAATTCGCTTTTTTAAATGGAACATTCTGTGTATTTTTACATTGTTAAAGATCCCTAACTGCACTCCATCATCCTCACATTATGAAAGTAACCTGTTTTGTGGTTTTCGCTCCAATCACTTTCAAATTTACCAACAAATTTTGTTGTACGGATTGGCTGTGGTTGGGTGACGATGTCAGTAAATTGTTTTTATCGCCGGATGTACAGGTTGGTCATTACGAAAGTATTGACTTGACTAAATATGGTAAGAATGTAAACGATTTTTCTTTAATATTCGTGGAATAGATCGTCCACTTACACTTGTGCTCTTATATACTTATATTTCTTTGGCTTGTATTTGAATCTTCAGTAACTGCTAACAGAACGTTTAACTAATTTTCTTAATTTCTTGCTCTTTTTATTCTTTCGCATTTCTTACAAACGACAGTTTCAATAAATCTCGTCATTAGTTTTTCCAAAACTCTCTCTTCTGGATGTCTCCTGTCTGGATATTTTTCGCTGTAAATTCTACTGGCTAAAAGAGTTCTTTCTGCTTCGCCCAGTATTAAAATCATATATACCATATGATCTTCACAGTAATTCGTTTTATGTAAAACGATCGCTCTTCGATGTACTTTTCATACCTCGAAAATTGCCTTTGTTTTTTTTATTGCGGCTACTTGAAAATTTTTTAGGTACTATCACTTTGAAAAAAATCTGGGACAACTCTTATGAGCTCTTTTGACTTTTTTTGAGCGCTGCAAACAATGACCTTTAAAAATGACAAATTTTTAAAACTAAAAGTTTACGTTATATTCTTTTTATTTTTAAAACTGATTGCTTTTAGTAGAAAATATATCAAAGATTATTTTAAAAAAAAAACATTTTTATTGAAAACCATATCACTTGATGGGGCATTATTATTCTATCGTAAATAACTAAGTAGTCTGCGCACACTTGTCGATTTACGATTGACATTTGACAGACAATTTGACATTAAATTATTTAATTGTCATATTTAAACTGCAATGGGTATTGCTTGTCCCAGATTTTTATGAAAGCGATGGTACATTAACTTTATTACCAGCTGTGAAATAGTCGGGTACGTTTCGGGGACTTTAGAAACACTGCCTTTGTACTAGCAATAAATTTGCATTTACTAGTGAAAAACATGTAGGAATCGTTTGTGCCACAAGTTTTTAATTAGGATTTTACACTTTTACTTTGAAAAGAAGTTACCACTGTTTTTCTTTAATAGATCGCCCAAAAAAAACGCATGTTTGCGGCACCATCCTCATAAACATTAAAGTTGCTTAGTTGAAATTTCAAACTTGTTCAGAGTTTCAACACCACCTTTAAAATCTCATCGGCAGTACAATTTATAACTCTTTTGGAAAGCAAGTAAGGGGGAGGATGACGGTCGATGTGGTTCTCTTGTACTACCATTACATTAACCACAGAATGTTTTTTGACGA
Organism: Dynastes maya; assembly: GCA_029619315.2. Classification (NCBI taxonomy): domain Eukaryota; kingdom Metazoa; phylum Arthropoda; class Insecta; order Coleoptera; family Scarabaeidae; genus Dynastes; species Dynastes maya. The sequence continues at coordinate 59,261,394 of JAROYE020000002.1, forward strand.
TCTGTTTTTTTCGTCCACACACTACCACATTTTTTTAATCTTTCAATTTCGTTTTCCATTCTTTTGTCTATATTTTTCGCGAGCAAATGGCACTACATTTCGTATCGATGTCCGACTAGATAATTTACAGTCCCCATATTTATTCCAGAAGGAGACAAAGCTTCTTTGTCTAGTAAACGAAGCGATAGATTACATAAAATAAGAGTAACACATAAATCAAATGTAAATTTTTTCTTAGTCTCGTATGCCACTTTTTTGCAGAAGAATGCTGTTTGCTTTCGATGTGACGTTGACAATGGCTTCTGGACTAACACATTAAAGGATTTTACAACTAGATATTGAATTTTAGCGCCATCAAAAATTTAAAGTCCACTAAAATTTTTAACTGGTCTGCCATTGATCGTTTTTCGCGACGTACCTAACTGCGACATTTTTAAAGCAAACATAAGCGTACAATTACGAAATAATTTACGACAGCCTACATATACACAGAACTACTCGCATACAGCATCGATTTAGTACTGACGCTGTGAACGCGTGAAATAAATAATCGCCGACTCCGCACCCACATATCTACTACACTGACTTTTTACTGGCTGTTTTGCCCAGACTACAGTCATCATATGTAGAGATTTCAAATCATTAAAAACTGCAAAGCCTTAATTAAAATTTTTAATGGTAGATTTTGACTTGCTAATAATTAGGATACGTATTTTCTGCATTATTTTTTTTTAGTTCATTTCCTTTCATTGGCCTAGTAACATTTCCAATTTAAATGTAATTTTATTTCTGAAATATTGTTCTTAAGATAAACATATGTTCGTCTTTCTACCAGAATACAATTTTAAATTGTTTCTTTTCGATTAAAGCAAGTTTGTACGTTCTAGCGGTTCTACATATATGACAGGTAATTGAGTATGCGTTATTAAAATTTTTCATTTCATATTGTATAAGTACATACGTACATTTGTATCTGGGTAGCTGTAATCGGCACTTTCTTGGGAATTTAATTACTTTTTAAGGCACGTAATCTGTTACGTGTCCCATGCTTGTGCGAATGCAGGACCGTAAGTATAAGCATGTATGAACATAGAAGAAAAAGCTGCTATGGAAGTTTTTTGAGGCTTCGTTTTTGCATAACTAATTTTATACTTTTTAACGCTAAAAATAGTTTTTAACGAAACCAATCTTCGATTTAAGCATCTAAATTTTCCCCATTTTCATCAAGAGATTGATTTAAGTCATATGATATCTCAATTTAAACTTAAAATTTGCCCGACACGTAACGATGATATTTTACTGCATTACCAAACGCATAAAACAAAGAAATAATATGTTACCATTCAACCCTTGCTGATAATGTTTTCTCTAATAAAGAAATTGTTTACAATTCTAATTACCCACTTGGGAAACATCGAAGTGTGATTAATATTTATTATTTGTGAGATCATATGACGAAATGCACGAAACAGCCTATTTCATGGAAATAATATCATGTATTAAATGGGAATTCAAAAGGACATTGGAAAGTTACATTATGCTGTGTGGATTCAGTGTATTGGATGGAAAGGAATTACGAAACCAACAATGCAAATTCCAGTAAACAATATAAAGTTTGTTTTTTGCATGAAATTCAGGTTTAACACGTAAGTGCCTTGTAATGGAAAAGGGCACGGGTTTAAATGGGGCCGGGACATTGATTTTTAATTACGGATAAAAACGGAGAAACCCTTTTCTCAGTGAGGAATAAATCGTAGACCCCGTGTAAATACATGTTTAAAACACTTTAAAAAATCCCTACCGAGGTTGAAAACCCTGGATTCGGCCAATAAACAAACACAAAAAACAGAAACCTTGTAATGGAAATGGGAGGAATAAACAAAAATTTAAGCTTTAATTTTAAAAATTTTAGTATTTTCTTTCCTTTTTTGATTTACTAAATGGTTTTCGCTTGCCTATTTTTTTTCTCCTAGTCTCTTTAAAAAGATTTTTGGGTCCTTTTTTATTATTCCTATTTGTACCTTTTTTAACCATTTTCCGTGGGAACCTTTGGGTTTTTCTGTTTACAATCCTTACTCCCTTTTGTTCCCTTTTATTCTTTTCTCTTATAAATTTACTGATTATATCACCCAAAATCTTTAATTAATTGACTTTGTGGTGAGTCTGAAAAAAATATTTGCTGTTTATATTTTTTTTTTAAAGTCCTTATTTAGAAGATGACTTTAGGGTTAAAAAATTAAATTCAAAGATAAAAAATTAAAACTTTATCTTATTTTAATTTTTGTTGGATTGAAAGGTGTCAACCCAATGGAAATTTATTTGAAAAAAAAAAACGTATTGGTAACTAAGCTTTTCACTTTCAAAACAAATTGAAATCCCCTCTTCAGTAGGAGTTTAAAATTACCCTTTTTTCTTTTAAAGATTTTATTCTTTTAGTTTTTAAAAAAACGTGGTTCAATATCAGTCTCAATGATAACCAGCTTTAAAATAAACCGAAAACTTAAAAAAAAAGATGTCATCCCCGCAATCATGTGTGGCGCTATGAAATCGTAATGGTTTTGAATATTTTCCTTGAATTTTTTGGGGTTTAGAACGTTATATTTCCCATAACTTTTATTTATGCATTTCAATTATTTGCTTTTTTGAACGATCCCACAAGCAGCGGCTCACTAAGCTAATATGGTTTTTTTGTTAGAAAATGTTCTGCAAACAGTTTGGGAAAATTTTTCCACAGAAACCATCATGAGATCCGCTAAAAAAAAGACCTTTTTAAACAAAGCTGAAACCCCAAAAAATTTCTTTGAACGCTTTTGATAAACATTTTTACTTATTCATTTAATAACGTCACGTTCTTAGCCACCCATGGTTTATTTTTTTCCCCTATATTATTTTTTTTTAGTTTCCAATATACCTTTAAAATTGATCGCACGTACAATGGGGCCGCTGGTACTTGCGGATCGGGTTAAACGGGGTTGTCGCATCCACGTGTAACAATACCAAAAAATATTCACTTTGTTTAAAATAATTATAGTGCACTAAGTGGGTTTTATGATTAATTATTCGCGCGATTTTAGTTTGATTTGGCTTTTGAAAACTGGACTTTAAAGGTTGTTTCGGATTTAAGTACAAGGATATATACGGATGTCCTACCAACCTTCTGGGAATTGTAAAATTGCCACTACGTATAAATTGGGAAGCTAAAAAGTTTTGATTTCGTAATAGACCTCATAGAGAGCCTCTGAAAAATTTTTTATAACAAGACCCCTAAATACCCAAACCAGCACCTCTTTGTTATATAAAAACGCCTAATTTTTCGCTTTTTGGATCCCCCCCTAAAAAAACAAAAACAATTTCATTACTATTTCAAACAATTTTGGATTTTTAAAATTTTGTCCTCAATCCAAATTTTTGGATTTTCCTTAAAAAATTTCGAAATGCAAAACTTTCGCGTAATTTTTAAAAGGGGAAAAAATTCAACTTCTAGACATTGTTTTGGGAACGCCTTTAAAAGTAAACCCCCAATTTTTGCCAAATTAAAACCCAAAAAAACTCTTTTTTAAAATAGCAGCGTACAAGGTGGAAATTAAATAACCGATGGCGTTACTATCGGAAAACACGACACCCCCGGGGGGGTTTTTGAATTGCCCTGTTTTAGAGTTTCCCCCCCCTGAGCCGATGGGCAGGGTTGTACGTCGCTCACTCTCGCGGTACAATCGCCCGTTAAAAGTCCTTACGAGCGGGGGTGGGATAGCGGGGAAAATTGCTACGTCCACTGGTCCCAAGGTCAGACGTGAATAAAACTTATTACGTCAAGGTTCTCATCCCTTTTCGTGAACGGGAGAAGACAAACCCCGATTTGGAAGAGAAAACCCTGGATCTCCCCCAAGACATGCGCCACTCTTTCCGCCTGTCTGGAAGGCGTTCCTTTCAAAACCCGGGCATCGCCGTGTTGGACCCCCACCGTACTCCCCCGCTGCTCCCTTTGGACTTTTTTTTATTTCCTAAGGTAATCGGAGTTTAAGGGGACAAAATTTGACAGTGTGGGAACGGTGAAAAACGAAAACACTAGTTCTCAACAAGCTGACAGAAAGGCTTCACCTGCTTTTGACAGTGGAAAATTCGTAGGGGTTTTTGGGATCCAGGGGAACATTAAAGGTGATAAAATTTGTAATTAAATTGGGGACAATAAAAAATTTTTTAGCCCCCTCCGGGTTTTAATTGTCCACCCGTATTTTTTTTTGTACGGGGAAAGTAGTTTTAATAAAAAAAGTCCAAAATTTAAAAAAAACAGATATTTACAGTTGGGCAAATCCGCATTTGGGGTATTGTATTTTTGTCCTTTTCCCTTTTTATTTCGGTTACCAAGACAACGTAAAAAAAAAGTTGACATTTTGTATTTTAAATTACATCCAAAAGTTTTTTTTGGGGTAAATCGCCTTACCCTGACACGGCAAACAAAAAAAACTACATTAATTTTACACTCTTCATTCAAAAAGAAGCCCCAAGAAGAGCTCATAGATAAATTTTTTTGGAAAAAATGAACGAAATGCGTATTTTTGTAGTCGGAAAGACAATTTGCAAAACGACCGACGATGTTACATTCGAAAATATTTGTCAAATCGAAAACCTGCTGGGGAAAAATTATTCTACTGATTAAATGTAATGAACTTTTTACGAAAAACCCAGGGAAACAAATTTTAATATAATTTATACAGGGCCCAAAAATAAACGATGTAAAATAAAAATTACATAAATTTTTAAAACCAAAAAAAAATCAAAAAAAGAAAAAAACATGTAAAAATTTAAAAACAAATACAAATCTTTATTGCAATATTTATTGCAATAATTGAGAACTATTACTTATTTTCATCTACAGTGAATACTCGAAAAACATTCCTTTTACCTGATACTTTGCGCATTCATTTGTAAAAGCACTTCTACAGTTCTGTTCTATCTGTTTTACTTTCAATTTTAGACATGTGCATCATTATACAAAAACGTTAAAGATATAAATTTTCTAATAACGGTGGTTACATCAAAAATATATGTTGCTATTTAAAAAAATTACGTTTCTGGTGTTTGAATTTGGCAATGTTTGGTGTTGAATACTGACCATCCTGTATATTTCAAATATCCAATTTAATTCCCTAAAAATTTACCTTAGAATGTATTTGCATTTCGGATTTTTATGGAAGCAGGTATATCTAAATTTTGGCGATTGTGGACAAAATTACAAGTATCTCAAAATCTGTTAGAAATAGATATATCAAATCTATTGTAATGTTCAGAATTTACGACAACTATAGCCTCCGTTGTCAACCTCTGAACGAGTAGGATAGTCAGATTAGCCACTCGTTGGTAATTAAATATCCCTTTTGCGGTAAGAAATGGAAATATTAAAGCTAAGTCCAGATAACGACGATCGTAGAGTAAGATGGACAAATCTACTCTTCACGTAATTCGTCCAAATTCATGTAGAAATCGTCTAAAATAAGCAATAGCGTAAATTGAAAGGTATTTTAAACATTATTTCATCAATTAAATCTTTATCTGAAAGGTTTAAGAAAATCGTTGGAGAATTTTCACGTTTAAAGCTTGTCAGTAAAATTTTCTATCATAGAATCCTCGAAATACAATTACCTCGTTGCGTCACTGCATTCCTTCTTGTATGCTACTTGCAGAAATAATTTCATTTCATTGAAATTCATCGTAAAAGTTTCTATTTGGGTTAAATTATCAAAATTTGCTGTCGAATAAAACAATCGCCAGTCTTTCGTGATTTAAAATAAAAGAAAGATGAGTGACGCCATCAATTTTTCATCAATCTTTATTCAGCCTTCGTTGAATTAAAGTGTTTCTTAACTCTGATCCCAATTTAAAGTGTTCGATTGTGAAATCAAAGTATTTATTTTTAGAGAAAAAGGGTTAAATTCCAGAACAGGTACTTAACTTCCCACTATTCATATGTACAATAGGTGCAATTTTACAATTCCAAAAGGCCGGGACACCTGCAGATTAAATGAATTTATATTTGTTAGAAATTCGCGGTTTCAATCGCGGATTATCATATTTCGCCAACGGAAGCTAAGATATATTAATTTATACTATTTATATTCATTTATATTTGTTACTTTGAAATTATTGGAAACGTCAAGGTTAATTTGTTGTTTTAGAATTCCAAAAACAATTCTAGTTTCATAATGATTTTAATTGGACTAATTACATAGTAAATACAATAAAATTTATGTAATTGATTTTTTAAAAAGGCAATTAAGGCTACTGTTTTTGGGAACAATTAAATGAAGAGAATAAATAGTATTACATCTAAAAGTTAATGTTGATACTGCAGTGTAGTGTATTCAATCAGTTACTATTATTTTACCATTAATTTACAATTACACAGAACATAATTTATCTTGATCTTTAATTATTTTTTTACTGATTGCTAATGGAAAAGATGTGTTTGCAGAAATTGGTTTTAAAAATTCGTTGTGTTCAATAGAATACATTTTGTCTGTTTTTTGTAGCTTTTAACAATTAAATTAGTAATCAGAAACCGTTAAAGGCAATTTATTTTGTTATGTATGTAATACTATATTTTTCAATAGTAAAGGACGCATCGAAATTAATATTAACATTTTTTATAAATTAACTACATATACATGGTGTCCACATTTCGATGCTCACCATTGGTAGCTCGGTTATTAGAAAACATAACGCAACGGTTAAATGGGGAATATTTTGCAGAATTCAATATTGGTAATAAATCTCATTTCAAATTCACTCTAACTTATTTAAATTTTAAGGTATTTTGAAAAAACCGAAATTGCTGATTTCAATTTTTGTCAATAACTCGATAACACCTAATGTGATCGCTTCTAAAGTTTGACAACGTTCAGACACTTGTTTAAAACAAATTTTTTATTAACACAGAAATAGATTTATTTCTAATGGTGACATTAGAAGGCTATGAAATTAAACACCAATGAGAAATGAAAGTTTGAAAGATACGCCAAATAATACTGTAAAATAATAAAAAGATAAGTCGTAATAGTAGAAAGCAAAGAAAGAGTACTGAAGTTCAGATTTACTTAAAGACGGCGACCATTCTGTTCCACACACCTTTGACACCTTATTCTAACATGCAGCATTGTGTTCTAAAATTTGTCGTTTCTGGCGGTTCTAAATTAAATACTTCGTTTTTAGTGTTAAGGGGGGTAAGGTTGGGTAATCTGGCGGGCCATTGCACTGGTCCATTTTTTGAAAGCCCTTTCTCATTAAAGTGTTCTGTCAAAAAATGCCGGACAACCATCTTGCTGGTATCAGATGTATTGAATGCTGTCAAAATTAACAATTTGTCTCAAAGCAGGTATAATCTCGTTTGTTAGTATCTTTAAATATCTGTTACCAGTTAAATTGTAGTGAAAGATGAAAGGACCTACGAGGGGCATTCAGTAATTAATGAGACAAACTGCATTACCGGGAAAACTACTGAATATTTTTAGATGAAACTTTCTGTGAGTTAAGTTGGTAACCTTGGCGACAAATGTCAGCTGTTTGAAAGAAATAAAGCAATCATAACCTCTTTTGTTCATTTCAAAATGTCGGCTCCTCTCGAAAAGTGTACGGTGGAAGAGTAATGTTCAGTGATAAGATTTTTGTTATCCGAAGGTGTGAAGGGGCCGAAATTTATTCGAGAATGTTGAAACAGTATGGTGAAAAGTGTTTAAGCCGCGGAAACGTGTATAAGTGGATTGAACAGTTTAAATAGGGCAGAACAAGTCTCGCCGATATTCATCGCTCCGGGCGACTGGTTGAAGTGTTGACCGACGCGCTGCAGAATCGCATAAATGACCTTATTCTCGATGACAGCCGTATAAAAATCGTGACAATAGCTGATTTGTGTAATGTTAGTGTTGGAACTGTGTATTCAATCATTCATGACAAGCTGGATTATCGCGAAACGTGTTCGAGATGGGTTCCAAGACTGTTGACTCAAGTTCATAAAGACACCCGTGTTCGCATTTGTTCTGAACTCGAACGACGGTTTTTAACGGAAGGTAGACCGTGTTGTAACCTGCGATGAAACGTGGGGACTATCAAGGCCCAAATTTCTGTGACTATTTAGAAGGATAACGTACTGTGAACAACCAGTACTAGTGTAACTTGCTTCCACATAAAGTGAAACCTGTGATAAAAAAAAAAAAAAACGGCAAGGTGCATTCTCAAAAGGTGTGATTCTGCTGCACGATAACGCCCGCCCCCATACTGCCCAGAAAACGCGAGGGATGATTACGAGTGTATATACTTTTCTTAAGCGGAGAAAAATACGCTAAGAAAATGTTTCTTTTGATTTAAAACAGTTATTGTATTGTGGATAATTGAAACAGTAATTGTCTTGAATTGATGGGGACAGCTTTGATACAAGTAAACGTTTTTCTGCCCGTAACACTAATGTTTGTTCAACAGCAATATTGTAGTGTATGTAATCACAGTAAGTAACTACAAATATTTTGTTTTTTTCACTACAATATGACTCTCATTGCCATATTGCGTGATCGTAAATTCTGCTAAAACTTGAACGTTTATTGTAGTAAGATCTACGTATATGTTTGTTGCGACAACCATAGAATGGGGCGGATACTACAGCAACACGTTAACTACAAATATATTGTGTGCCTTACCACTACGTTTCTCTCAGTGTATATTAGGTGTTATCAAATTATTGGGGAAAATCGAAATCGGCAAATTTTGTTTTTCTCAAAATATTTTACAATTTAAAAAAGCTGGGTGAATTTTAATGAGATTTGTTGCGAGCATTGCATCCTGCAAAACAATTCCCCATTTAACCGTTGCTCTATATGTCTTCTAATAACAGAGATACTAATGAATCTAGTGATGAACATCGAACTGTGGATACATAAATAATAATTATATTAAAAATAAAAATAAATTACATTAGCTTTATATCCTCGTATATCGGATAAAAGAGCATAGTATATACATTGTTTACCTTTTAGTAAGAGTGTCTGTGGATATGTTTTTTTATGATACGTTATTAGACCATCAAATTATTCAGTGTTATTGAACGACCTTGTATGATTGCAGCATCAAGCCAATTATTATTTGAAAAGGAATGAATGTATTCGGATACCATTTTGTCCATGAACGTCAGTATTACTGTAAAATAAAGTGAGTCATCTCCACTAGAAGCATGTACATATTCTTCGCGGAATATATTTCACGTTTATGATTTTGACTTCGAAAGTGACGGAGTATTTCTACATTGGTGAAAATTACAGCTTTGTTTTATTGTTGCTATATAGAAAGAGGACCACTCGCATATGTATGTGATTTTATCTGAATAATAATGTTAAAAAAATAATGTAGCAAGTAATCTTGGAGTGGACCTAAGTATCTTTTTGATCCGAAAGGCAGAGATCAATAGAAATGATGTAATTTAAGAAGAGTAGGTAAAGATATTTGTTGTCGCTTGGTGTTGTCGTTCTGCAAAGGGTGTTTAATTATTTTCAATAAATGCTTATCTTGTGGAGTTCGCCCATCAATATGTGGGTACTACGGGGAAGTGAAACTGATGAAATTTTTTTTTGTAATTTTCCCGTGTAAGCAACCATTGACCTGCTTATTTAACTGTGAAATATCTACCATTTGTGTTAATATTTTCAGGTTAGGCAAGTAATAGTTCCTAAAGGTGAAATTTGTAATATTCTCCGACAAAAGATAAAAACTTCTCACTTCACTCTCTTCAAATGCCAAGCACTTACGATATATTTTCAATAGATAAATTTAATAATGTTTACATTTAAAATTAAATAATAAAAATAATAATAAATGAAAACAACAAGAAATAGACAGAGGTCATGTGGTGTATATATTGGTGTTCTCGTACGATCAACAATTCCATTCCATATCATTGACTTCCAATCACGTTTAAAAAACAGATAAAGGGAGGGGAGGGCGATATAAAGGTAATTGTAATTGTAACAACAAAGAACTTTTTTAAAGTAAGCGAAGTGTGTAAAAATAAAATAGATTCAACGACAACAAGAGTATAATGTCTACAAACAAAACAACATCATATTATTTTACTCTAGGTTAGTTTAATTTAAATTTCAATTGGGTTTCAATAAAACAGTTCTTTAAATAATACACACGGATGCCGTTTTGGAAAAGACGATCGTTTTATTGATTTGGAAAAATTATGTTTTGGTGGCAGTTCTGGTCTTTTCGCTTTTACTATCAAATATATTCATAAATAATGTCCCTAATACAGTAATTTGTAATTTATCTCTTTCAACGAAAATAATTTCAAAGTTTATGTGAAAAATGTGGAAAAAAATTTTTTAATACATCAAAATGCGACCTTACTAAGTCTTGTGTACGCCGCTTTTCCCGAAGCTTAATTTCGTGAAAATAAAGATTGATTAGTGTGTCGAATACATTTTTAATTGAAGGTTTAATAAGCGCTGTCAGCTAAGCAAAAAACGAAATAATAAATGAGTCTAATTGGAAAATTAATTTTGTATTGAGAAGTGTGGCGGTAATTTCGAGTGAAAATGAGAAATGCTATAACATGTATTTTTAATTTAGTATCTTCTGTGTACTGTTAGAAGGCAAGAAGCAATTGGTATGCCCGTGAATCGCTCTGGTTGGGGCCGTGGAACAGCGTTTTGGTGATGCCGGCAAGGAGGGGAACGTTTTACGGGGGTCTGTGAGGAGGGGGAGTAATAAGTGAAAGAATGTTCCGCGAAAAATTCTATGATTAATGTGTATACTTGGAGAATTATATAGAATTCAACGAGTTGTATGTTTACAAATGGGGGACAATATAATCTAAAAGCGTATGTATATTTAGCAACGGTTCCTAATGTGAAATGAAGTAAATAAGATCATTTGGTCTTTATGATCTTGAAGTTGTATGTATTCACGCCACTAGTGGCGAGAACGTTGTTATTTTGTCTCGAAAATTGGTAAATCTGCTGGTCTGCTAGAGTGTTTCTTCTCTGAGGAATCTGAACAATAGCTCGATATCAACATTTCACAAACTTCCTTGAGGGATAAGGAATAACTTCGTTATCTAGCAGTAAATAGTTTCTTACCTGGAAATAGTATCTTATCGCAAGACAAACTGTAACTAATAAAGCCACTTAAACAGCTCGCAAAGTAATTGGTATTCTAGAAAACATATTAGTATTAATTCTGTTGCAACATAATTGGTGAAATTGTTTTTGTCCTGCACCACCTGAAGATGAGGCGATTTAGAGAACCGTAGCAGTTCTACTACGGTTCTCTAAAACGTTATTTTGAGTAAAACGTTTTCACTTTTTTTTTTAATTAATGTTGTTTATTCATGTTGCATAAAGTTTCGTCTCTAGGCATAGATGCCGCGTTGGAAAGTACTCATCTATTAGAGGCGCTATTTCCATTCATACAATGAATAACATTGTTGTCTGTGTTACACGTGCTCCCCACTCAGTTTCCCTAGACAACCTTACATACTTACAAATCACAATCAATCGACTACTGTACGTGCTCGATGTCAGTGTAGATTTTAGGAAATACGTAATACGTCTTACTCGATAATTTTTATCCCATCATTGATGGATTCAAACGGTAGTTGATTATTTTCAAATAAATAGTTAAATGTAAAATTGTCGTACACGAAGCAAAGTAATTGTCATAAATTTAAAAGGAAAAATTATGAATTCCAAAAATAAATCGAATCTCTCCTTATGAAAAAACTAGGTTTTTTCATAGTTTAACTACGAGATACAAAAATTACAAAGGAGCAACAGATTAAGAGGAGTAAGGATAATCAATTACAAAAATAAACTGGGGGTATAATGCGTTGTGCTCCACGCCATTATGCCTATGCGCTTTTATAGTGGGCACATTTTGCAACGGTCCCCATTTATTTTAGCGGCCACTACACTGCGGAACCTTCCATCTGTCTTATTGAAGAATGTAAAAACAAATTAAGCGATGTTCTAAGTACGAGGTTTGTTTGACATTAATCTAGCCTTCGATAGATGGCGTTACGTGAGAACGAATTGCTCTCGGTTTTAACATCTGTCATCCATCACATGACGTCTGTCAAAATTTCAAGCGAAAAACACAATTACTTTGGTTTTAACAGTCGTCGAAAGCAAGCAACTTTCGTGTTTTTTTCAAATGGAAAAAGTCGAATATCGTTCAGTGATTAAGTAACTTCATTTGAAAGGGAAAAACAATGCAGACATCAAAGCCGAACTGGATGCTGTTTATGGCGAGTCTGCACTGTCGTTGGCAACAGTGAAATTTTGGAAAGCTGAATTTGTTCGTGGTCGTAAGAGCGTGTTTGATGATGAACGTCCAGGTGTCCCAAAAATCGACATTACACCAGAAACCATCAAAAAAGTCCATGATATGATCACGGCAGACCGTCGAACCAAAGTGCGTGAGATAGCAGAGGCTCTAAACATGTTAACTGAGCGTGTACATAATATCATACACGAACATTTGAATATGAAAAAGCTATCCGCGCGATGGGTGCCGCGTTTGCTCACTGTCGACCAAAAACGTACACGTGTGACGGAATCGAATAAGCTTTTGGTAATGATAAAACGCCATCCGAAGGATTTTTTTCGCCGACACGTCACTGTTGATGAAACGTGGGTCCATTACTACACGTCGGAGACGAAGAAACAGTCAAAGCAGCGGAGAAAAAGCGGTGAAGGCCCACCGAAGAAGGCCAAGACCACCCGATCGGCCGATTGGCATGCGAAAAGCATTATTCACATTGATTACTTGGAAAAGGGTAAGACAATAACTGGCGTGTACTACGCAGATTTATTCGTCCGTTTCGATGCCGATTTGACCAAAAAAATGCCCTGGTTTGGTTCGCATGCTCTCTTCCATCAGGATAACGCACTCGCTCACAGGGCGACCGTTGCACAGGCAAAATTGTACCAATTGGGCTACGAATTGATCGACCACCCACCGTATTCGCCAGTCCTAGCCCCCTGTGACTTTTTCCTGTTTCCAAACCTAAAAAAAATGGCTCGGAGGACACCGTTTTGTAACGAACGATGAGGTCATTACCGAAACTTTACACTATTTTGAGGAGCTCGAGCGAAATTACTTTTGGGAAGGAATAAAAAAGTTGGAAAGCCGTCTTATCAAGTGTATTGAGGTAAAAGGAGACTATGTTGAAAAATAAATGAGAAAAAGAACAAAAAACGTGCGTTTTCATACTTAGGCTAGATTAATGTCAAACTACCCTTGTATACTGGGGCTGCTTTTGGACGAATTTTCGTTCCAAACTACCGGAATTTATAACTTGTAATATAATACTTTTTTCTGATATTTTAAGCTCAGATTTCTGCAAAGGACGCCAAAAAGGTCGATCTTACTTATCACATTTGGTAATCATAATCACAATCTATTCTATAGTAAGGTAGTTGAGCAGTAACATATTTACTATTGTAATACTAATGCGACTGTATTTGCCAAACTAGTTTACCGTCAATGAGGCAATGAGATTAGATATTGTTTTATAACAATTTGTTTGCGAAAGCGAATGAAATATTTCCGACTTGTGGGAGTTGGCGCCAGAATTATACTGATTACAATTTGCAGATTAACACAGGTTATAAATCTTATCACTTAGCTTTCCTATAATGGTTAGAGATAACATACTGCGCTGCAAAAAAATGGTTTTGGCATACTTTACGTGTATAACAAAAAATGTTGATAGGATAAGATTGGGAAGGTGTAATAGATTGCTACTACATTTTAATTTTACAAGTGGAAGGGTAAGTGTTATGTACGTAGGTAACATAGTTTTCTGTTTCCGCATGTACTATCTATTAATTTTTCTTTATTTGTTGTCCAAACCGAAGATTTCATCTAACTAAACCTTTGGTGGTTTTTAACGTTTTGAATGCTTAAGGTGTCTTGAAAAGCTAAAAATAAGCAGACCCGAAGTTTACTGAAGGCTTATTCTAGATGTCATGATTACCACTTTTACTAAAGCACCCTACGCAGTAATCTATTTTTAGCATCTTCGTAGGTCATGTATTTTTCTTAAATACGTAATAATATAATTGTGTAAACTTAGTCTAATTATAACTTTGAGATGACTAACATGCAAAATTTACAGTGCGTTATTTTTGTGATTCACTGAGCGGAAATAACAAAGATAATTCAGCATTGGTTATTTTGGGGAAAGAAAAATACCGTTTTCCTGATATTTGAAAACTAAGAGGCAGAACCACTTTATCAAGGAGGACCTGGTGGTTTATTTACATACTTACTGACTGTTTTAGTTTAGTTAGGAGCTTATCTTTAAAGAGAGAAGTAAGAATTTCATTGCCACAATTTTTAGTCTTTATTGAAATTTCCTATCTAATACAGGGTTACTGGTAATTTAATACATTCTCTTTGATAGTACAGTAGTTAAGAACCAAATTTAAACCCAACATACCTTATGCGAAACATCATTTTTGTGTTTTTCTCAACAAAGTAGATCTCAATGTTTTTAAAGTTAATTTTAAAATAATCTACTTAACAATTTTTGAACTTCTTTACTCCTATATTGCCATTACTTGTCCCACGTTTGGAATGAGAAATATCCGGACACATTTCGATCATGTGAAGATTTTAATAAAAAATTCGCTATGAGAATTATTAATTTTTTTCAGAAAATTATTAATGTAACACCTATAGGTATAAATGTTCAACGTATCCTTGATAGTTCATATAAAAAATAAGTAATAATTAGGTTACAGATTTGTTTTAACACTTGCTTACCCATTTGTTAGTGAAAATCCAATAGTTTGGGATTATTCGTTAAAAATTGACGCACGCCCTTGCGCATATATATCATTAAATGACGATAATATCTCTGTGTATCTTAAGTTTGTTGAAGATTTTCGTCTTGGTCATTCCCATCGGTAGCGTTTTAAGTACCGTGGCGTACACCGACGTAGATTATGCTAAAAATTTCTTTTATGGATATTGCAATGGCAACGATACCGAAGCTTGCTGAGAATATGTACATCGATGATTTTAACAAATTATTTTTTATAAGTTTTTATTTAAAATTCCATATGATCGAAATGACCATACTGTAGGACAAGTAATCTAGTAAAAAAGTTCAAAAAATGTCAAATAGATTTTTTTCGAAAATAACTTTACAGACAATAAGATCTACTTTGTACAATTTTCTTCGGAATTTCCGACGTAATTAATTATTGAAAAAAATGTCCCGGAGGGGAATCGAAGCTCACATCTCCTGCTTGCCGGGTAGGCGTGTTAACCACTGCACTATGAGGACTATGCAAGGATCGTTCACTCTTTAATACCTAGTTGTTATTTTTATTTGCAATATTTTGACAGAAAATTTTTAATTTTACATGCCAAGTACACTAATTTAATTAATATATTTAGACTTTCGTCGGCGAATTATGAAATTCTATAATTTTCCTTGAAATTTCCGACATAATTAATTACTGAATCTCCTGTTTGCCGGGTAGGCGTAATAACCACTACACCGCAAGGATCGTTCATTCTTTAATACCTAGTTGTTATTTTTATCTGCAAATCTATCGCAATATTTTGACAGGCAATTTTTAATTTTAACAATAACTAGGTATTAAAGAGTGAACGATCCTTGCATAGTCCTCGTGGTGTAGTGGTTAACACGCCTACCCGGTAAGTACGAGATGTGAGATTCGATTCCTCATTGAGACATTTTTTCAGTAATTAATTACGTCGGAGATTCCAAGAAAAATTATAGAATTTCATAATTCACCGACGGAAGTCAAAATATATTAATAAGATCTACTTTTTTGAGAAAAATAAAAACTGAAATATCTAAAAAATTATTGAGGTTCCCATAATATATGTTGGGGTTAACTTTTACTTCTTAGCCCCTGTCCTGTCATATACTTATCAATTTTTATTTGAGATTTAGGGGCTTATATTTAGTTGGTTGCAAGTTTGTGAGGCAAAGCAGTAGTTTTATGTCTTTTTCTTATTAACTTAGACTGTCTACATTATGGTAGTAAGACCAATTTTCTTTAAAAAGAAGCAGTTGTCAACAACTTTTAATGTGTAAATCGGAATTCACCATTGCAAAGCAATTCTATTTCTTTAACATAAATTTCAATAAATCTATTAAATCTATTGTATGTTTGTATACTTGTACTACTACTTACATACAGTATTTTGAAATTCTAAATTAAACATCGACAATATCGATCTTCCAAAATTGACATGTGTTGCTATCTATAAAAGCAAAATACTTATGGTGTGCGAATTAGGATCATAAAGGTAGTTACATTATTTTGTTTATAAAGTGGATATTGGATTTGAATACGAAAACAAGAAGAGAAGGGATTTGAAAATCGTGATTGAACGATAATTATCTAAATTGATCGGGTTATTAGAATACAAACAAATATTAAACAACACGAACATGAATGAGTAAGTTTAGTAAATTGGAATATTTTGGACCATATTAATTTGAAAAACAAGAAACTACAAAGAAGATTTAAGCAACCGCAACTATTTCGGACCTGACTTGGAAATAACGACAGGGCAGGACTGTCGGTTAGGTTTTGAGTTAGGCGATTGTGGAAATATAGAAGGAAAATAATTATTTTCTATTAAAAAAAATTGTATACTCTTTTTTGACATTGAAAACATGTTTTATTTGACCTAAATCTATTCAGTAAATTGCAAAATTTTTAGATCCCATTTGATTAATGTTTCATATACGTAATCCCTATGAAAGTAAGTTTATATAATGTTTAGAAGAGTCTTATTACAATATTGTAATGTTGTAATTTAGAACTTCGAATGTAGTTAGTAGCGGTACGTATAGTGTGTTCAGTATGGCTACTCGTTCAATGTTAAGTTCCCTCTGGCGGATATGAGCCCTTTTCCCGTAGCTCCTACTCTTTCCCGGGCCTTCGATCTCTGGAGCGGGGATACTAGGGGCCTATTATAAGTCCAGTAAACGACAAACATGATGAATCGGAGAAGTTACTCATCTTCTGTTCATTTTCCTTCAAATCGCAAACCCTCAAATTTAATGGAATATTTTCCTACAACAAGTAACAGCATAAATTCGGAAGTATTTCTAGCATAATTAAATATCGTTTGTCAGTAAATTTTATTATTGTGGAGTTGTTAGTGGTGAAATGTCATAGAGTAGTAAATTCAGTCTTCTAGTTGCGTCACTACATGTATTGCATCATGCTACTTAAAAAAAAAATAAGAATAATCGTTGGGAATTCATCTACAAATTGTATTTGGAAAAGAATTATCAACATTTGCTGCGTATGAAAGAATCGCTATCGCGATTAAAATAAAGCAGTAGAGGGACGCTATTTAATTTCTGACTTTTGAGTCAAGGTTCTCATCCAGATTACACGTGTTAGATTGTGTTCCATTTTCTATGTGCTTAAATTTGAAATCGTTCGATAAATACGAGTTAGAAGTCAAGTTGGTGGTTGAAGAATAGGCAGATAACATATAAACATAGAGTTTATATGAAATCGTCGTCATTCCAGGTTAGTTTTTCATTTTCAGCTTTAATACTCGTTAAATTTCATTAATGGATGTCTAGTTTAATTTTAAATTACCGAAAGAGTGAACAGACCCTATAATTAATTAACTAATTTCGAAATATTAATTTTATTTAATAATTTTGCACATACAGAACATTTCAATATATCCAAGAACATACGCTATTTTGAAAGTTTATTGGAATATTAACAATTTTAAACAACAACGTTCACAAAAGCCATCAGTATAATTACTAAAGATGCAACCGCAACAAAAAAAAAAGTTGGCTCTCTCTGGAATTTAAATAAAAAAAAAATGGCAATAACTGGATATAGAAAAATGAAAGCTATTCAGACCTTACTGTGTAACTTTAATTAATGAAGCAAAAGTTGACTATGTCCGCTATGCATGGTACTGCAAGCTTATTTTTGACGACTTGGCTCTATTTTATTTTTGTTTATTAGGTACATAATTTAATTAGTTGTTGTTACACGTGTATTAGGCAGTTTGGCTACTAACTTTGTTTCTTAATTATTTATATTACTAGCATTTGCATCGTAATTTTAAAATGTATGGAATGTTTATCGACTGGGAGAGAATGTTGTTTAGAAACAGGCAAAAAAAGAAGAGAGCTCTCAAGATTCACTATTTTGATACTCTCAGCCATGAAAATTCAAGTTATTCCTTTTCAAGGAATGCTTGCACATAACGAGTTGTAAAAGTTACAAATTTTATTCTTATACAACGCTGGCTCGTATACAAACATGGATTACAAAAAATAGGATAACAAACATTTGGAATAATCTATTTTTAAATTTAGTTCAGCAGGTATGTGAAAGTATATTCCATTAAGTATCTCATTAATATAACTTTCTACCTACACTTATATACTTGGTTCAAAACCAGTTTCTTGCAATAATTTACTGGAAGAGTTTTTCCATATTTGAAAAGGTGAACACCCTTACCGCTACTCGTGGTTCTCGAAATAAAACTGGTCGTGAGCTAATATTTGAATAGAGCTGGTAAAAAAATGAAAAATGCCTCCACTTGTAAACTTATTGTGCCTGCATCGAGCGAAAAACAATACATTAATGATTTATACTGTAATTCTGTCCTCGTAGTATTGATTTACATGTAATCGACAGTTGACGTAGGCAAATTAAATTAATAGTGATATTTTCGATTGACCTTGGCCTCCAATAAGGCTGTAATTTCATAGAGTATAATAATTTAAAAGTGTGTATTTTGTTTGAAGAAAGTGTGCACTTGGGGAATATTTGATGTAGGTTATAAAATTCGACTCCTGCATTTGTTTTAGTGAACTTTACTCTCTACTTTGACTTAGATTTATATAAAAGAAAAGAAAACTAAGATTTGACGTTTGGCCATCAGAAGTAAATTGAAAAAGGTTATATTCTTCAAGCTAAGATACTATTTTAATGTGAAATAAAGTAGATGTTTCAGATTATTTTCTTTGTTAAGATCAATATGATGAGATCCGGACAAAAAACAATCAAATTTCTACTCATAACCACTACATTATGAATTTAAATTTGATTGTTTTTTGTTATATGCAATCCTAACTAAAATCAGCATACAAAAATAATTACTGCTTTAATAAATTTATAACTTTGTTGATAATTTATTGTTGTCAAAATCGTATTTTTGAGATCTTTTAATATAAATACTATATCACGTCCTAATAAATTTTTGTTTTAATATAATTATGATAAGCAGTAAGAAGTCACTGTTCGTATCAAACATATATCTTACGCGGGCAGCAGAGAACACAAATGAATTAAAAGTTTTGTCCTTGCATTTAAGTATTGGATTTGAAACAATCTTAATTGCATCTGAGGGAACTTCATCCTATGATTTTTAAGACCCCGTGCTGTTCTTTTGTTCATATCTAAAGCTTATGCGCACGCGTATAACTGTGAGCTCTCTATAGCTGCGCAGTGCATGTCAGTCAGCGATACAGTAAAGTATTTGATAAGGTTATGTTGTCATCTTTGCAAATATCCTGCCGTATAATTGCTTTGGGGTATCTAACACCTCACCTCACCAGGAGTGTGGCAATTTGTGTTCTATATACGTTACGGGTTCGAAGGAAAGTGTAAAATACGACAGTCCCAATTTTGAAAGTACTTTATTGCAGTGTTATGAATCGATAGAAAGTGATGGAGAAGAAAGTGACTGAGGAAAGAATTGAACACGGTGCTGGCCCAGCGAAACTAGTGAAGAAGTAGAACCTGGACTAGAGAGTAACAAGTATACATCGAACACCGACGCAGGTATCCTACAAAGTGGTTACATAACAGACGAAGGAACAATTGAACAAGCTTCTGGAGTCAATAAATCCTATTATGGTAAAAATAGATTCGAACGGTCAGCCATTGTGCACCAAACTTCTGGTAGAACGCCCCGTCGTAATTTTATCAGAAGTTATCTTCCATCTTTGAAAGGTCACGCAAGAATATAGCTTGTGTAAATTCTTATATCCTGTTTAATTGCTTTCCGGTGGCCACTGACGTTTTGCGAATAAATCTTGTCAAAGGATTGGTTTATCAACTCGTTTGACCTCACCTTCAACGCCATTTACATAATAATAGAATACCCCAAGAAGTTCGAGTAGTTATAACAAGAGTGACAAAATTGCCAATGTCAGTCAAAGACCGTACTGAAAATAAGAGAAGACGGCTTTCTGTCCAAGATCTAAAGATAGAAAACCAGTAAATAGTATTGTGTAGAATGTACTGCCTGCATTTGCAAGGACGGTGACCAAGATTAGTTGGAATGACTGTTTGTACTTTTTGTGTTAGATCACGTTTTCTAGTTACCTATTGATGTAAATCGTAGATAATATATCAGGATCTTGTTTTCTTATAATTTCATTGTTTAAAACATACTTTCAAAATTAAATAAATCACAAGTTTGGCTACCCACATTCTTTTGTCGTGGTTAAAATAGTTGCATCAAAATGTAACTTCTAACGCTGTAATTGAAGAAAAAAGTACATAGGATATTTCAAAAAGAATTCCTAAAGATATAAATATGATGCCATTACTTTAATTAAGTTTGTTAAAGTTTTTTTGCTAATAATACTTACTGAGGTATGCATGGCCCCACGTCACCACTTGTGTTAGAAGATAAGCACCTCACCAGTTATAGGTTAATAAAGTAAATAGCATCAGTACATTCAATTTAGTTTTGTTCCAGCAGAAATCACAAATTAGTCAAAGGTAATTTAATAGGTAATTTGAAGCTGGTTTCTGACCGACTTTACAGCACACGATTGCATCTGACTAGCTTGTGATTTCTGTAATTTAATAATATGTTTCAGAAGTGTATGTTGACGCATATTAAGGAAAAAATACATAGAGAAAGTGGAAGAAATTTTCCAACAAAAAGAAAAAGCGGAACGCAGGGTAGAGGCAAAATGGAAGCAAATCGAAGAGACTGTAAAAGAAGCTGCAACTGTTAAAAAAAGCCTTAAGACGGAATGGTTCGACAATGAATGCAAAATGAAAATCAGACCCAGAGAAGCTAAGGAGAAAATGTTGCAAACGGGGAAGGCAGAGGATAAAAGAGTATATGAAGAACAGAGAAGGAAGGTTAAAAAGGTATGCAGGGCAAAGAAAAGGAAATACATGAAAGAAAAATTCAAGCAATTGAACAAAGTTTTATTAATAAAGACGCAAAAAACTTTTACCAAGAAGTCAAAAGGAATAAAAATTTATTGTAGAAAAGAGCACCATTTTTAAGAAATAAAAAAGGTACTGAACAGGTGGAAAGAACATTTTAAAGAAATCCTAAATAAATCAGAAAGAGAAGTAGAATTAGCATAACTAAAAAAAGAGCATGAACATGTCATTAACGACGATGTAGTGCAACTACCAATGCTAGAGGAAATAAAAGTTATAGTGAAAAGTGCAAAAAATGGCAAAAGCCCAGGAGAGAACGGAATTGATATCGAGCTAATTAAATATGGAGCAGATAAAATAACGGAAGAAATTCACTAATTGATTGAAAACATGGATTCAAGAAGAAATGCCGAAGGCATGGGAAACCGCAATTTTAATCCTTATCCATAAGAAAAGGAATGCGGAAGAATGCGCAAATTATAGAGGTATTGCTCTGCTAGATACAGTATATAAAATTTTCGCGTCATGTCTACAGAAAAGATTAAAAGAAGGTGTGGAACAGCTAATCGGAGAGTATCAATGCGAATTCAGAGCGGCAAGGTCAGTAGTGGATCACATTTTCACGATGAGGCAAACGCAAAGAATGTGTGAACACAATATACCTCTCTGTACATGCTTTTTATTTACTTCAAGCAGGCGTATGACTCAATAAATAGGGAGAAGTTAATACAAGTAATGACAACCCTGGGAATACCGGCAAAACTAATAAGACTGGTGAAAATGACAATAAACAACGTTGCTCTAAAGGTCAAATACAACGGTCAAACCTCTGACAGTTTTGAAATGAAACAAGGCTTAAAGCAGGGTGATCCTCTATCGACGGTTTTTTTTAATATGATGCTGGAAGGAATATTGAGGACAAGTAGGCTAAACGGAACAGGAACTCTAGAAACAAAGAGTTATCAAATAATGGCATATGCTGACGATGTAACTGGCTTGATCCAAAAGAACGTTAGAAGAGGTGAGCAGCATTTTCAAGAAAACAGCAGAACAAGCAGGGTTAACTATAAACATAGAAAAGTCGAAATACCTAGAAATGGACCCACAGAAAGATCCCAGCTAAAGAATACCTGTTGGTGTTTGATCAGAGTGGAACGGCTGTAAGTTTTGAACGAGTAGAAAGTTATCTATACTTGGGAACAATCATAAGTGATAATGGAAATGAGAACACTGAAATGGGAGCCAGAGTGCAGAAAGGTAACAGAAAAGCAGGAGCCCTAAACACAATCTTCAAATCAAAGAAAGTATCCAGGAAAGCAAAAGTGTATCTGTACAGAACGGTTCTAAGACCAACTGTACTATATGCAAGTGAAACATGGACACTGACTCAAGCAGAAGAAGAAAAAATTAATACATGGGAAAGAAAGATCCTAAGGAGAATTTATGGAGGAATAAAAGAAGAGGAAACATGGAGGAGAAGATCAGACGCGAAAGTTATGATGCTCTATGGGGAAGCACCAATAAGTCAAGCAGCTAAGGCAGCAAGGTTAAGGTGATTGGGACACCTAGAAAGAATGATGGAAGAGAGAACACCGAAACAACTTATGAGTACGGAAACGGGAGAAAGAAAAGAAAAGAGCGGCCAAGGAAAAGGTGGATCGACGAGGCGGTGAAAGACTTGAGAGGGAAAGGAGTTGTGAACTGGAGATTAAAAACCGGGGACCGAAAAGAATGGAAAAGAATAACCCAGCTATGGGCCTAAGTGGCCTGCGACAGCGTTTATATATATGTTGACGGATTTGGCGACCCAATCCTACTTATTTGAATAGATTATTAAAAGGCGCCATTATTTCCATAAAACAATTAAAATGTCCTATTTATGCGTATAAATCAAATCATAATCTAAATAAGTGCCTATCAAACATCTGTTATCTGCTATTGAGTATAACCGTGTGATTTCCTCACCAGAAACATATGATTTTCTAAGTAATACGTGTTAATGTGTTTAAGGAGGTGTGAGGATAAGTGAAATCAGTTTATTGGGAATTGTGTATTCAACATTATCAGGTCTCCTGAACTGTCCGCTTGTATTCAAAAATCCTACATAATCCCATAGTTATACATGCTCTTCAAAATTATACTACATTTATTTGAAGTTTGCCTAATAGCATATACATATCTATTCGTTAATATTTACAAAATTTGTCACCGTAGTTTCTCAATAAGGAAATTTGTAGGAACAAATATTCAATTTAATATTTACAAAACCCGTCAATATCAATAGACATGCGTTATTCTTACGTTTATATTAAATATTTATTGAGGCGGATGTGGAATATCAGAAAATTCGTTGGTAATTAAAAAAATTATAGCATCCGATTATACGTGATTTACCTAATGACTTCTCTTGGAAAATATTTTTAACCGCAATATATAGATGTCTCCAATAAATGCACGGTTGCTAGATTAAATAATTTACGATTCGGATGCTTTTCCATCCTAATTTACATATAAATCGAGTGCTCGGCTGCTCCGTAGTTTTAATTCATTTTTTTACATAGGAAGTGTACAGAGACTGAGTCGGTTCTTTAGTCTTGAAAAGAAGAAAACGCATCCAAGATCTTCTCAGCAGATTAAGAGGTCGGGCGATGAGAATAAAGCGGTTTAAGGACCGTGCGGTGATTATATACTCGATGTAAATTACATAATAATAATAATCTGTGCGACGCTGGAAATATTAGAAGAACAATCTCTATAAACCGTTGTTTATTCTTCTAACAACATTTTACTTTTTACAAAATAAAGTGTTTGATACTTTACCCATAAGCATTGTGAAGAGGACGTGAAATCTTTAGAATTTCATGTTATTGTAGAGCAGCAATGAGATGTGCCGCATTAAATAAATTTCCATAATTTTACAATTGGGAAGTAAATGTTTGAATGTTGTTAAAGATGTGGTAGGAAGTTGTTAATGATTGAAAATTTATGTAGGTACGTAATATAGAAAATATTGCGAACTTATAATTATATCGTATAACTAGAAATTTTGCTAACTGGAGGAAGCAAGGAAACCAAGTACATATTGGTTGAAATTAAAGTATAGTTCGTATACATACTAGTATGGATAAGAGTATCTAATTAAAGATACTCTAATTACTGAAAATGTCGAAATTAATAGCTATATCGACCTCTCTTACTATTTAATTACCTCTGGCAGGTTAATCCATCAGTCAGGCACGCAGTGGCCGACCAGTATCTGCGTGTGGTGAAACGCAGGTGGCTTTCGTGGATGAACTGGTTCGTGAGAATCGACGGTATAAACAAACTGACATTGCCAATAGGGTGGGTATTTCACAAGAAAGAGTACATCACATTATCTGCAATGTGCTGAAATATAGGAGAATATGCGCACGTTGAGCGCCCCGAATGCTTACTGATGAAATGAAAGCCAATCGAAAACAAATTTGCGAACAACTCTTGACTAGATATGGGGCAGAAGGTGATGCTTTTCTCCACCGAATTGTGACCGGCGACGAGTCGTGGGCACATCATTACGACCGTGAAATGAAACGTCAGTCCATGGAGCACAGACATAAGGGTTCGCCACAACCGAAAAAATTCAAAGCAGTTCCATCTGCCGGGAAAGTCATGATTACTGTTTTCTGGGATTGCGATGGCATCGTTCATATTGAATTTTTGGAATGTGGCTGGCAACGTACTGTCAACTCCGAAGGATATGTTAACATTGCGTAGGGTTCGTCCAGACAAAGTGCCAATTCTGGCAATTACCTCATCCACCTTATAGCCTAGATCTTGCGCCTTGTGACTTTTTCCTCTTTCCGAAGCTTAAGGAACATCTCAAGGGCAAGCGTTTCTCTTCGGATGCAGAGGCAATAACGGAGGTGCGGAAATGGTCCCGTGCGAAGACTTCAGACTTTTTCCGTGACGGATTTGCGCAACTCGTAGTACGTTGGCGTAAATGTATTGCTGTCAATGGCGATTATGTGGAAAAGTGATTATATCAGTGGGTAGAGGACAGTTTATGCTATCATTTCACACTTATATGTAAACAATATATCTATTACTAATTACTTATAAAGTTATAGCCATTAGTTTTCAATACGCCCTCGTATACGATAATTTCAAATACATCTACCAACTTCCACAGAGGTACACTGATGAGCCGTTAGGCGGCGAAATGCGTGTCCGTACATGGTGGTTATTGGTAGTAGGTTTCATTATTACATAGTTCGTATAGTTTAAAGTATTTAAGATTGTCGAATTTTCGTAATAAATTCTATCAAAGATTATCAATGAAAATGAATATATTGAAGACCAATCATTACATCAACATCTTGTGTCTACTATGAGTTAAATTGACATTAAATTCAATTAACAAGCTTCTTATTGTTTTCCTTCGTTATAATGTTCAATTTTTTTCGCTATTCGTACGAGGTAGCCTCCAAAGTTTTTACAAACGACCACTAGATGGCGTCATTGAAATTTGACATTACTATTTTCGTAAAATTTGACATTGGTTATTGTTGAAGCAGTGACATATAGAAATCGACCAAGTTTGTTTACAGTGAGTTACAAAAAGTAGTTTTGTGAAAAAATGGAAATTTCAGGTAAGGTTTTCGTTGAATGAAACGACTGTGATTAAATAAATTTATAAGCTGTACTTTAATATGTAAATGTGCCCTCAGTGTGGTAGCATTTCTGATCACTTGTTAATATTCATCGGAAAATCTACTTTCCGTAGAGCAACATTTCCCGCTATTAGTTAATTTTCTTATAAGAGTTGTGTGTTATGTTATGGAAGTATTTCTCATTAGTGATTGATTTTCATATATTAAGATATACTAAAAAGTAAAAGCCACAATTTTGAGTTTTCATTTTGTTTTGCTGTAAAACATTGACGCTATTGATGAATATTACGGACCTCCACAGAGCATACATATGGGTAACAGGACGGCAAAATGTGTTTGTATACCGCCAAAGCGGACAAACCTCGTCACATTATAAATGACATTACTCAATAAGCTTCATACTTTCATCAACTAGTTATTTTTAAATTTGTATAGGAAAAGCCTTTTATTTTGAACATCATAATATTGAACGGAGGACGAAATCAAGCTGTAAGAATGCCAATAAGTTCATTTGATAGACATGATCACTGAGAATTAATGTTAGTACATCAGCATCTAAAATTTATATCAATTTAGCGGACTACAAGTTTCTAATTCCCATAATACGTACTTTGTATAACATTTTCTTGTGATGTAGGAAATATTTAACTCAGTTAGGTAATATTCACTACACATATTTATTCTTCACCATTTTTTAGGTGAAAACGTCTTAGTAAATAAGTTATTACCAGTAGTAAATTTGTTGATTGTTCTTTCAAATGTGTAAAATTAAGTATTTCCAGAAAAATTACGTCTATATTTGTGGAAATTTTATCAAAAAGACAATTTACTTTACACGCAGAGGAATGGTTTCTTGCATCAAAAAAATATCAAGAAAATATTTTTATTTTAAAATTATAAAAATGTATAATATAGGAAAATACTTTTTTTGAAATTTTATTTGTATTAAATAAATATTTTCTTACGGTTAGAAAATCAAGAAAATCTAAGACAGAAAATGTTTCTTCTACGTAAATTTAGTTTTAAGTTAAAAAAATATTCATATTAAAGGTAGGAATGAAAAAATGGTCCAGTTCTCACAGAGTTCTATTGAGAAATTAAACGACCGGTTTCGTGTTCAAAAAACACATCAGGCTACAAAGATATCCAATAAAAGAAAAATAGCAATAATGCAAAAAAAACCTAAAGTTAATAATTAAAATTAGGAGCAAGTGAATGAACTAATGAAAATGTTTTTTTTATATATTACAGTATGATTAAATTATTTCCTTAATAATGTAATTAAATAGGAATTATTTTGATGTAGTTTAATAATTAATGAATTAATATTTAAGTTTATTTATCCTTTTCTTTTATTAATATTATTTATTATACTTAAAAAAAAACTATAGTTAAATTAGTACAAGTGGTAAATAGTAATAAAAAGAAAAAAAAAATTACATTAAACGGTGTCTTTTGCCAATGTTTATGAAATGTTGTACCTTAAAGGTTCCGTCGCTACCATCTAGGACGGTATGACTATATCTACTGGCACTAAGTGGCGCCAGGAAATATTTCAGTTGCTGTTTTTGAAGATTAGTGGCATAAACTGAAAGATGTATGGACAATGTGGGCAGGAGCAAAAAGCGTTAAGGCTTTTCTCTTCTCAGATTGTTTCTGTCGGCAGTGATTCCATCAATATCATGAGCTATTGATATTAGCATTATCTTGGTTATTGTTTCTAGGCGCTTTTTTCATGTGTACTTTCTACATTAAGTTCACTTTTGTTTGAATATTATTCTGTAGATAACTTCTACTTTAGCCCTTTTAAAATCACAAGCAATGTGAATAATTTACTGCATTATTGCAATTCATAATGTGCATATGAATAATATGCATTTCAAGAATTCTAAGTAAAAAATGCTTCATTTTAAGAAAATTAAAGTGTTGATTTATGAACAATACATAAACGCTTTTTGGAATTAAGAAAACTATTTACTATGCTTTAGAAAATGTTGTCTTGTGTTATAACGGCCATTTACTTATACTACGAATCGCTTTTTTCAAATTTTCTGCAAGATTTTCTTGAATCAAGTTAACAAATGTATTCATTTCATTACTGCTTTTAAGCGGAGAAAAAACGCTAAGAAAATATTTCTTTTGATTTAAAACAGTTATTGAATTGTGGATAATTGAAGCAGTAATTGTCTTGAATTGAGGCGGACAGACTTGATATAAGTAAAAGTAAACATTTGCGTGTAGAATTGGGTTAGCAACACACCTTGTAATAAGGTCGTATTCATCACACACATACGTAAATTTACCAAAATTTTTTAGTGTGCGTTAATTTTGACGCACAGTTTAGTTGTTGCTTTACATCCTGCTACCTCACCACATATTTATTGTACACCTTGTTGTGTTGGGTATTTCTACAATCTTCTGGAGGTTCCTATCAGTTTAGATTAATTGTTGTTTTACTCAAACTTTATTTATCCACTGTATTCCTTTATTTATGTTTTCGTTTAGCACATTGATTGTGCGTACGTTAATAAAGTGAATGATACTAAAAAATTAACGTAGATATCATTGACCTCTGCTAAGTGGTAATATTCTCGATCCTGATGTGTTGTAGTGGTACCATTAACTTCACTTTTATAGAATATATGTAAGAATTGGTTTTTGAACTTTGTAATCTAGTACTCTTTGTGTAAATTTTATATATTGTTACTTAGTTATTTTTAAGCTAGCGCACATGTGTGTAATATCCTGACAAATCTTCGTTAAAATTACATATTGATTTTGTTGGATTTTGTTGGTATACTTTTGTTAAAAACCTGAGACAGGCAGTAACGTTTGTATTTTTACTAGTCAGTGCGAATGGTAAAGTTCCTGGATAATTTAACGATTTGCTTATTGTTGTGATAATACCTATAGACACGTAAAATGTGGTATTTCCGAATACACAATAGTTTATTCATATCTTCCTGTTATTCGAGTAATAGCCAAATGTGTAAACATATACTGTTATTTTTTAATTTATCCAGATAAATTGACTGTTTCCCAAGAATGACGCGATCACTTGGTAATTGACAAGCACAAATGATTAATTTACGTCTGCTAGAAATACCAAAAGTTTGTATACTTTTTTACTATGATTAGGTTTACTTCACTTTAGCAAACATTTAGATTAAACATTCTGGGAAGTTTCTTAAATATTTCCTTGCTATCGTTGTTTTTAGTTTTCAATACTTACAACTAGTATGTTTATTTGGTTTGTTTTATCTGCATGATGTCTTTTTTTTTCAGGTTGGTCTCTTCCGTTGTTTTATGACGTATCAAGTTTTAGGTAAATATGAAGTATTTATACATATTAGATCACATGTTTATACAGTTTATTGAAATTGCAGCATTAAGAAAAAATTTAAATAAACGAATGAAATTTTCCGTACTGTAAAACAATTGAGCAATTGCGCGTGAAAATTTACATAGAACTCCTCGACAGTGTGTTGCTCATTCTCTGGCTTCTATTTCTGCCCTAATTCTTCTTGACATTGCGTGAATGTATGAGCGGAAGATGTCTTGAGAGACTACATTCATTACTGATATGCTCCCATAATTCGTTCGTCGGATGATTGGGGCGACCACGAAAGAAGAATTTCTGCATCAGTTTCGTTAAAAACGTTTATTGCGAACACAGCTAATAAATAGTCGATGTCGCGATTGGATGTCGCGGGCTCCAGAATAGATTTCTAAAGGCTAGAAACAGTTATAGACTTACTTGAGAGGGGATGTAGGTAGTAACATCCCCTCTCATATCATATTCAATATAATTGTTTGGTACTGCAATTTCAATAATCAGTAGCAACGTTGAACTGGAAGTTTAGGGACAGTGCGTGAAATTTGCTAGCTTGTTTGCTTTGAATGATTATAATTAGTATTGGTTCACCCAGTCCTAAGCAAAATCCATATTTGTTATAATTCATTCTATCCATGAAGAGCTATACTTTTCTGTGAAGGTGTCCATTAGAAGTTAAACGATTTCAATCAGTCAGGTGTTTGTAGAGCTTTTAACATACGTTCTCTTTGTAACGAAGGAATTGTAATTGTTTTAGGTAATTTTTGAATTTTTATTCATAACCCTTTATTTTTTAAATTTCTTATTGAATATATCCCATTGCCCAGATCACCTCTTTAACTTAAAAAAACACGTTTTATTTTTATTTTTTCTTTCCGTTGTGACTTCTTCAAACCTTGTTAAATGTCTATGTTAACTGTTTGTTTCTGTTGCATAGTTGTCTTTATATTTTTTCGAGAAAACGCCACAAAATTCATAAATCTGCATGCATTTATTTAATTAATCCTTAGTTTTTCTACTTTTCGATGTAAGGAGCCGGCTTTTTCCACATCTTTCTCCGTCTCTTTCTGTCCCCTGCAAGCTTCTTTACTTCCTTTAATGTCACGCCTTTTATTCGGTAGCCGTGCAGGTTTTTTGCTTCCGGAGTTTCCTAGGTCATCTCCTTCTTCTTTTTCCTGCTTTTTAGATTCAAACACTTGCTTTACTAATATTTCTTCCCCCATCCTCATTATATGCCCTAACCATTTGAGTTGCGCTTGTTTCATGTGATACTTCTATTGGGGGGATGTTTAGTTTCTTCCTGAACGTTTCAATCTTTTTGTCTTTCCTTTTATTTTTCGTAACCTCATTTCCATACTACTTAACTTGCTTTTTGTCTGTTGTTTGTTGTCCATGTTTCGCCTCCGTAGGCTTCATGTTTTTCTTACAGTCAGTTTTTTTCGTAGTGGGAATCTGTTTTTTTAGTCAGAGAAACTTGTTTTGATACTAATGAATAGTCTGCCCGTTTTCACTACTCTTCCGTTTATTTCATTTTCTAAATTTCCTTTGCTGTTGATAATTACTCCCAGGTATTTGTAACTTTTCACTTCTTTTAGATTTTTTAGTTTGAAATTGCCTCTCATGGGTTATTCCATGTCAAGTGGCCAATTCCCCACGCTCGACCATCTCAGATTTTTTTCAAATTTTGTGAGTAGGTTCCACAACCGAGTAAAGGTAATTCCTCAAATTCTTCGCTCCTGATATGCAATACATGACCTGCAAGAGCCTCTTAAGCGATGACTGGTAAAATGTCGCAGATGCTTACGGACACTTTTTACAATTTTTGTCAAGCTGTCATTCTGTAAGTAACAGAGATTGCCTGGAAATTGGTGTGCTTGCTTAGTAGTTATCAGTGTCCCAAACTTCCAAATTTTAACAAAAACAGTCAACTAGTCCTCTTACTTTTGGTCCTCAAACTTGGCTGAAAATTTGTCGCTACAAAAACATCCTAATTTCTGGGAAGTCTGTATTCCAGGGAAATCAATGCAGAAACCTCATCTTCTGTGTAACTAGTGAAAAAATGTTGTTTTTAACTCTTTCAAATTTTAAGCTTCTTTGACAAATAGCTTCTGAGATACTTGAAGGTGAACATGATCCCAAAAAATTTTGACGTAAATTTAGCATATTTTTGAGCGTCTATACCTCAACTGGGAAACCTAAGAGCTTCTTGACTCAACAACTATTTAAAAGAGCTTGGGAACCTCGACTAAGCTGCCCACTAAATACGGCTTGGGAACCTTGGCCAAGCCACCCAACCTGAAGCTTAGGAACCTCAGTGAAAGTATCCTACCCGTGGCTTGACTTGCCCTGCTATCGGGGGTGGCCCCTTGGCGATGGGGATGCCATTTCTAAAATGGCAGTAACGAAAAGTCACCATGGATCAACGCAAGCTATAAAAGTATTAAAAAGAACCACGACCAGATAAAGAAAGCATCTGCTGAGATTTCAACATTGTCGAAACTGCATTTTCCCCCAACTTTGAGTGCATATGGTAAGAAGGGATTTTAATATTGTTCCTTAAACTTTTCAGCACTCATAACTCTAGTAAATTTTAAACAACTTCACTAATTTTCAGTAGAATATCTTCTTGGCTTACTGGATTGCATGACGACAAATACGGAGAAAATTTTTTAAGCAATGCGCGCAATACTTTCAAGCAGTTACTCTGTCTCCTTTTTTAGTCTTATAAGAAAAGACCCCAACACAGAAACCAAGTATGTTGTAGAGAAAAACAAGCTCTTTTAAATGGTTGTTGAGTCAAGAAGCTCTTAGGTTTTCCAATTGACATATAGACGCTCAAAGATATGCTAAATTTGCATCAAAATTGTTTGGACATTGTTCACCATTAAGTATCTCAGAAACTATTTGTCAAAGAAGCTTAAAATTTGAAACAGTTAAAAACAACTATTTTTTCACTAGTTACATAGAAGATGAGCTTTCTGCATTGATTTCCCCGGAATACAGACTTGGGGAATTTGGGGAATTGCCTTTAGTCGGTTGTGAAACCTACTCACAAAATTTGAAAAAAATCTGAGATGGTCGAGTGTGGGGACTTGATCACTTGACATGGAATAACCCTTATGCATTTAGGACGCATATTTTAGCCTTTAGTAATAAGTCAATTGTTTTATCGTTAATGCCTCCTCTTATTTTGTAAACTGTGTTGACTGTATTAAAATACATTTAAGAACTTTGGCAGTAATAGTGTATTTAGCACACTTTGTTTGTATATACATACAGCATTTTTCCCTTAAGATGGTAACACCATTATACCTTTTTCGTTTTTTTTTTTAGATTTGAAACAACATTTTCTTCAACATAGAATACATTGTGTCCTACTTCTACCTGAAAGGGTTGCTCATCTTTTTTTGATATAAAGTTGCTCCCAATGCTAAAACAAATGGAAATTAAATAAAAAAAACATGTTAGGCATCTTTTATGGGAAAAGTTTTCTAAGAAAAATGATTTAGAACTGCCCCAAAAGCTTAAATCCATAGTTTTTAGTAAAAAAAATAGTAAATTAAAAATATTGAAATTTTGTATTAAAAAAATTCCATGTCCCAAAATAATTTAGTGCGCTGAAATAATCTTGATTAAAGTTGTCGCATGGTTGGCAAATAAATTTGTTGATTTCTGAGAATTTTTTTAAATTTTGATGAAACTTTTTGAAGATTTTTGGACAATTTGATTAACACTTCTTAGTAAAATTTTAAAAAACTTTACATTTTGATTCAAATCAGGAAAATCTAAAAAAAATAGTATTCAAATTTTAAGTGGGACACTCTGTATGTATAGATATGTACATGTATCTTTTTAGAATATATAAAATGTGTCTTAATATTTTATTCTGCGATCTAACTAGTAACTTGCTTCCTGTTGAATGAATTTTAAATTATAATTTTGTAAGAACCGCATTTCAGTGAACGTGTTTCAATACAATTTTAGAATTAATTACGTGTTGACTTTGGCAAAACTACAGCCACAAATACTGTACGCTTTATAAGTTACGTAATTTACGTTCCGAACATCGAGGTTGTTTACTAAATTCTGCAGTACACAGGTGCACTATGCTTGGATTATTTTCATTCAAAGAATAATTAAATTGAAGGCAGAATGTGGAATAAAAATCGAGGTGCGTATAAAAAGAACGTATACCTTTGATTTATATGATAATAAGTAACCGTTATTTTATACGATTTTATGCAAATGATTAATGCAATTTTAGTTGTAATTATAATTGTAGTATGTGATAGCTTTATGGAACTTTTTTGGAGATTTTGTAATTAAAAGCGAATTTTAAAACAATTTATTTTTTGCGTAGCGCAGAAAGTAAATGAATCTAGAAAATGAATAACTTGACATTTGAATGTGCTGTTGATGTTGAAGTTATTTAAACGAATATATAATTTTTTATTATGGAGATGTTTTAAGTTAATTATTCCAGATAACCGTTAATTATTCAAGATAATTCATTTCTAATCATTCTATAATTATCTTAGTCAAGAAATAAAGTACTAAGCACATAAGAAACGCAGTTAGGTCTATTAAGCAAGTGTTAGGATGACTTGGCGTAAAGGAGCTGTAATTTAAACCTTTTGTAGTGGATACATAAGTCCTTATGCACCTTGCAAAATGTAAAGAAGAAAACCGTGGTTATCGTACAGAAGAATGATACATATGCTTGATTAAGTGTGCATTGTGTAACGGCAAACAATGCGTATTATTTCACAGTACAAACTATTCGGAGTGTAGTGATTATTTCATTCAAGGGGCGCGTAAATTCGAAACTACAGTGGAATGCTTTTAAAATTCATCAAATTTTAATGTTTCCACTTGTGTAAAAGATTGTGATAGGTAAAATATCAAACCCATTAAGAACCATTCCAGGTTCGTGTGACATATAGCAGCAACAGTATCTTACAATATACTAGAGATCTTGAATGTTACGCTGTTCGCGGCTTTCACTTCTATGCTGCAATGCCAACGTTGTATTATGCATGTCTAGCATATTGGTTACTGGCAATACTCACATTCTCTACGGACATAATTACAGGTTGACCGTTTTTTCATCGCTATATTAAACGCTGTTATTATGTGTATCTTTGCGCCGGTGTAATACAGTAATTTGTGTGGGTGTGTGCGGGTATTTATAGGCATTCCAGGAAGAAAAATCGGTAGCCTGATTCATTTACAAGAAGGTGGCGATCATTTCGCGCTGCATTAAATTGCTTAGATTATCTTTGGTTCTATTTTTGAAAATAGTTCAAATTATAAAATATCAGTAAACCTGTTTAACAACTTTTCTTGAATAGACCTTAAACGAATTTGTTTGGTGTAATAAGAACATGAACAATCCCGTTTATCTTGTGTGTTAAGAAAGTGTAAACTTATGATTGTTTTCTTTGTATGATCTATCTTTATCACATCCGTTTTACATTGTACACACCTATTTGTACGTATATTTTTCGAAATAATATTTACAATAGAACACGGATTCAGTCTATTTAATCGAGAGTCTCGTGCTTTGCCGGCAATCGTCGAAATATGGTTCAGATTTTATTTAAGGAACGCTGTTCCAGTGGGAGTCTAGATTCACCGTATTCTATTTTCGTATACAGACATAACACTACTACTATTACGCGGCTACCTCCGATCTTAATTTCGAAATACTGACGTCCATAGAGAACGCTATTGTTCTTATGCCAAGATATTAACATTTCTCAACCTAGCTGCGTCAATATGCTATTTAGTGAACTCTTTTGGTATTGCCTTTAAGATCAAATTTCAAAGATTATTTGTTTGTATTCAATTTCCGAATTCTCATATGTCGCAACAACGAAGGTAGTCTGAAAAGTTTTCTTATAGTCTAACACAGAAGTATTTTTTTTTGTTAAATTCAGTTTTATTCTCAATACAATTCTCCTAGCGATGCTCCCATTTCTTTAATTCGTCCAAGTAGTAGTTGGCATCTTGTTCTGCAAAATAGGCGTTTACTAATGTGCCGACGCCTTCATTCGATAAATATCTGCCTTCCGAGCGAAAACTTGAGCCTAGGAAAAAGTCGCTGAGGGCCAGTTTTGGTGAATAGGGTAGGTGGTCTACCAATTCGTGAATTTTTGCCATGGTGGAACAAAACTTCCTTTTTCTTCAATCTATCCCAAAAAACTGTCGCCATCACTTTTCCGGCTGATGGAACAGTCATCGCCTTTTTCGGAGCCGATTCCCCCTCCCAGTGTATATTTTCGACTGTGCCTTGGCTTCAAGAGTGTACCGGTGTATCCAAGTTTCTACAGTCCTTAATTCTTATCCTACAGTTATTAATCGACGCCAAAACTCTGACTTATTTCGCTTAAACTGCTTCAATAGAGCTTGGGAAATGTTAATTTGAAAGTGTTTTTGGTTCTGAGTGAGCAAGCGCGGCACCCAATGGGCGGTTAGTTTTTTCACGCTCAAATCTTTAGCCCATATATGACAAATACGTTCTTCCGAGATGTCCACTGTCCCTGCTGTCTCTCTAACCTTTTCGGCGGTCGTCTAGGACCATTTGGTGAACTTTTTCGATGTAATCGGCAGTGGTTGCAGTTTTTGGCTGTCCCGAACGTTCATCATCAACGAAGCTGGTATGACCACGTTTAAATACAGCAGGCCAAAATTTCACTGTGGCAAATGATGGTGCAGAGTCCCCGTAAACAGCGTCCATCTCAGCTTTAATTTGCGTTGGCGTATTTTCATTCAAATGTAAGAATTTAATCTGGATGGATATTCGATTTTTTCCATTTTTACAAAAACACTAACATCGACTGACAAACGACTGTTAAACAACAAATGAGCATCCAATTTGCCTGAAGCTTTCAAAAGTATCTTTCAACGCATGCGCATTTATATTACCAGAATATTATTGAGAATAGGTTGAGGTTTGAAACTTTTCAGACTACCGTCGTATTGGCCATACAGCTTTCTAATCTGTGTTGATTTGATTTTGAACCGATTAAGTCGAGTGTCCCACAAATTATTTTCTGAGGAAAAACACACAAGCTAGTAGCCGATAATAATAAATTCTTGGTTGAAAAATTCTGTAAGTGAAGAAATTAATCTTTCAAGATTAGATTATGTTATATAAAAAGTGGTCCCTGGCCTCCTTCACTGCGTGGTGGTTGCGCTGCTGGTAGATCATTTACCTCAGCTTTGCCTTTTTCACCAGATATGCGAGTGGGTTTCGGCCATTGGGTATTCCGGGCCCACATCTGTGCAATTACATTGTGTGTGGAGAGCAGTCTCTTCTTTTGCCTGGCAGAACGTATATGTTGATATTTCTGTGCCAGGTTGCTCATATCCTTTTTGAGCATACAGTACCCTGTTAGCAAGCTTATTATATTATTAGTATTATTTTAACAAACTTTCTGTCTCTGTCTAACGGGTTAGCTGTAAACTTAGGCCTACATCCAATTAGAAATTGCTCGGCCAGTCTTGAGATTTCTTTTCTTTCAATTGTTTAGTAGCTACATTAATTACCGAATACGCCAAGCCTATAAAGGCCCTGGAATTTTCGGCGGCAATTGACGAGTCTATTGAGGCTAGTTCGTCTGCTCTGACATTTCCTCGATGGCCTTCATATTCTGGTATCTGTTACCCAGTCTATTTAGCACGTCTATGTAATCCCTCACCAGTTTCGACTTCACTCGTGTGCCTTTAGCGGCTGCTTAACTATCTGAACAGATAGCAACGGATCGATAATAAGCTTCTAGTTTATCTATTTCTTCAGCACTGCCGCTATTTCAGCTTGGAATATTTTAACGTTACGAATTAGACTTAGTGATTTAGCTATCTTTGGTCTAAAGAGGTTGATTCTGGAATCGACCTCAATTTATGCTTTTGATATGTCTGCGTGCTAAGTAGATTTTGCTTTAATAGAAGGACTTTTATCCATTCTTCTCTATCTGGTACTAAACTGCAGTTTGCAATATGTGTAACATGATATTGTACAAATTGTAAACAAAAACATATCTATAGATTCCGTTTCTATACACAACTTACAGAAACTAAGCAACAATGCTCACAGAAGTTATTGTAAAACACACACGTTCAAAATTTCATAACCTTGGCGACAATTTGAAAAGGTTCAGCTTACACCTGCAGAATATTTACATACAAATTTACTATACCGATTGGGAAAATGCGAAATTAACCATATCGCTATCCCCTCCTCGCTCTCAAGCGAAGGAGTTAGCGGCAGTCGGTGGCTCAAGGTTACCGATGTGGTTAGTTACGAGATAGACTGCAGTATGTGCGGTATGTGCAGTATGTGCGGATGATTTCTGGAGTATTTATTTTTCTTTTCTTTTATTTCATCAGAATCTGTTTTTATTTTCGTCGTTAAAATTTCTTATTAATTTCGTCTAAGCTTCGTAGTAACGACAAAATAAATATGTGAAACTCTCATTTCCAGGCGACCTTGACTTCAAATTATTACGTGCGGTTTTCGCACAGTAGGTCTACATCCCGACATTGTTCGAAGTGTACTAGCACGTCCCGCATCGAATTGCTTGGATTTCACTCAGTCTCCTCCACGCTCTCTCACATGTACGGCGAGAGAGCGAGGAGGGAATACCGGTATAGCTAATTTCTCATTTTCCCAATCGGTATGTTGAAACAAGTGCTAAAAGAGCAGACTTTTCTCAAAGAAATATAAAATATGCGTTTATTTTACTTATAGCGGATCTGCTCAAACAACATCAACTATTGGTATACACAATTTTTCTTACCAATTATCTAATCTACTCCTAAATTTGGGGGTCGCAAAGATTACAGAATTTTAAGTTTTCAAGCGACAAAAACTAGTTCTGTTTCTTTTTGTAATTTTATCTGCATGCTCTTCCTTTTTGTTTTTTGGCCACCGCTTTTAGAAAATACTACTTGCGTAGCAAAATGTGTTCAAATATCCTACCACTGCTACTTCTATAAATACTTTTATAACATTCATTTGAATTGAAAAGTTACTAAATTAAAATATAAAATGTTCATGTTTATTTTGATAACTAGAGAAGAACTAATTTATTTAGAGTAATAGCCTTTCGTGTTTTACAAACTTATAAGAGGTTTGGGCTACTAATCTGTTGCTGCATAAAGATTTTTTCTGATACTTGTGTTAAGGCATGCTCCAAGGACCAACAATTTAAGGTTTTAAGACCGTCAACCGTCCGCTAAAACTTTAGTGGTCATTTAGATCGAAGTCGCCAATTAGATAAATTATCTGATATACTGGAATTTATTAGCGCTAATGTTGCAAAGTGTATGCCCATATAAATGTTGTATGTACCCGATCGAGTCTTCTAATTCTACATGGTATGTCAAACCTAAGATATGACCATTTGTTTAAAGTGCATTCAACGTTGCAGCCTTGTAACAATATTTATAAGAATATTACATTCTAACTAGGTCAGTGAGTACTAGTAAATTATTTGTCTACATTATAATTATACATATTTAAGAAAGTAGAGATATTCTTCAGGTTTAATATAGCCAGAATGGGAATCTTAACATTGTTCGAACTGATATTTTATACGCTATTACAACTAGGTATTATTTACCTGATATTTTCTATTAAAATGCGTTTCTTTGCTCTTTACGGCAAACTTTCTAGCTTGACATTTCAAGTTAATACACAATTATACATAGTTAATCTTTAAACCTATCTTGCACAATCCCTAACAAACTCTTCCTCCTTGGTTTTGCTCTTTGCAAATAACCTTTTAATATTTCTTTATTCTCTTCAAATATAATATGTCGTTGGTATACTTATGTCAGGGTAAATAAGCATTAATATTATAAATATATAAGACTTTCTGTAAATGAATATTCAATCGGTTTAAAAAATTATCTAAATTAGTCCTGTCTCCTTTTTTTAGAACATTTTAGACATTTTAAAATTGTATTTTCGAAGTAAAGGTATTAGACGATATATATTTTCCCTGTTGCACAAATACAGGTTTTGGATATTTCAATCACCGGTTTTGAAAGTTGTATTTCAGAACCGAAATGATAAAGTAATGAACAATGGAATAACTAGGGATTAGAATTTCTTTCACCTTTTGTGTGTGGTGTGAAGGTAATTTCCATTTGACATTGAGAATTGTTCTATATCTAACCTTTTAAATAGTTAGTAGAGCTCTTGAGCTACTTAATTATTGCTGTGCTATTATAATTTTTAATCATTATTGAGTGTAGAGAACCACAGTGTTACAGAAAAATTATTTATATTGCAGAATTTTATATTACATTTTTTTTTACGAATCTGTATTATTTAAAAAATGTAATAAATTGTTAACGTAACAAAATTAGAAACTATATGTTCATTTTATTTACAAAGAAGATTTTTGAATAATTCGTAACATCATACAAACTATTACATGGTAGTAACATATGACGTGGTGGACTAAATTCCTTTTATGAGTAAAACTTTTACTGTTTTCTTTTCTTTAACAACACAGCATAATTACTGTTGATTTTCAAGTAATTTCTGAGGAATTTCGAATATTTATAACAGGGTAGTTCATTTCCTTTAAGTTTGAATCACGACTTGCCTTCCTGCTATTTTAATCGCTTAATAATTTAGCACTTGCAACACTAAATGCGCTATGACTAGGCGAAACTATAAAAGCTATTAATGGCACATGTACAGTATTATTCAGTGCCTATTATAAATTGATTAGTTTTAACTATCCTGTTGTGTAATGTACCCTATTGTGTTGTTATTTTTTTTCTAATTTCATTCCCGCTACAACAGCTGCATGTAAGTACATAGAGCAGTTATTTATATTCTTAATGTGGGTTTAATTATCAAAGGTTTTGTTAATCACATAAGATACATGCGTTTCAAATTATCCTTCATGTGAAACCAATATATAATTGGTGGAGTGTTTATGTATACCTACCTATACGAGGAGTGGCAATTAAATAACTGGACTGGTGCTACTATCGGCAAACAGCGAGCACGCCACGGCAGGTTTCAACATGTCTGTGCTCGTAGATGCTTCCCCCACCCTGAGCTCGATGGATACGGTTGTACGTCGCTCAGTCTCGCTGTAGCAATCGTCCGTTCAAGTCCTTACGCTAGCGTCGCGTCGGAAAAATGAGTGTTCAGATCGAGCAACGAGTTAACCTCAAGTTTCTTGCGAAACTGGGGTTCTAACTACCCTTCGTGAACGAGTGAGAAGATGAAGACCCGATTTGTGGAAGAGCAAATCCTGGATGCTCCACCAAGACAATGCGCTAGTCCGTTCCGCCTTGTCTGTGAAGGCGTTCTTTGCGAAATCCGGTATCACCGTGTTGGACCACCCACCGTACTCGCCCGACCTGGCCCCCTGTAACCTTTTTTTTTATTTCGCAAGGTAAAATCGGAGCTTAGGAGGACAAGATTTGACAGTGTGGAAGCGGTGAAAGCGAAAGCGACGTAGGTTCTCAACAAGCTGACAGAAACGGACTTCCAGCACTGCTTTCGACAGTGGAAAATTCGTCTGGAGCATTGTAGGGATCGGCAAGGAGAGTACATTAAAGGTGATAAACTTTGTAATGTAATTGGTGATCAATAAAATGTTTTGTAGTACCAGTCCGGTTATTTAATTGCCACATCTTGTATGTTTATAATACGTATATCCGATATTGATATATAGCATCGAGATTAAAACAATTTAATAGTGCAGTTTGTATATAAAGTACTGTATATTAACCGCCATCACTAGACAGATTAAAAAAAAATGATTATTTGTAATACATACCTTATACTCAATGGCCAAGTTGTCTCCTTTTTTTTACAATATTTCTTGTGTCCAGTCTGGGATGCCACCACTAAATGAAGCATCATATTACCAAAACTTAAGTAAATTTTTGTAATTGAAAGTCGTCCAAATCCGCCATTATACGAAAATCTTTATAATCCCAATCTTTTAGTATTGTTACATATACAAAGTTACTAATGCTACCTATTGGCAGACTATTATTGCACTAGAATTAATTCACTTGGATATTGAACATAAGAGCTTAGTAGTAATATCTTTCTTTTGGAATCAACATTTGAATATTTCTTCTTGCTAGATGTTTCTAATTCACTTCCCGGATATTGTTAGATTATTTAAATTATAAACAAAATTGCGAAACATACGAGGGTAGTCTGAAAAGTTTCAAGCCTCAATATGGAGATGGCGTTACTCTTCAAAAAATATTCTGGTATTAAATTATGGCCGAGATTGACGTTGTTTACGGGAACTCTATACCATCATTTGCCATAGTGAAATTTTGGCCAACAGAATCTAAACGTTGCCGTAGAAGCTTGAATGACAATGAACTTTTGGAACGACCAAAAACTCCAAGCATTACCGATTGGAGCATTGCACGGGCCTATTTTTCACGGCCCGGCCCGCCCGTGGCCCGTTACAGCACGGAGTAGGCCCGCCCGTTGCATTCATTACCTCGGCACAAGGCCCGCCCGACCCGGCCCGTTAGGAAATTTAGGCCCGTTTGGCCCGTCTAAATTATTTTAGCCTGTTTAAGTACTAAGTACATTAAAATTGTTGATAGAAAACGATATCGTACAAACTAAACAGCATTTACTGCACACGTTATATCCATTCGATGTAGTTAATAAAACATTCTCGGTCCGTCGGACCCGTACAATTTTAGGCCCGACCCGGCCCGCAATGAAAAGAGACGAGGCCCGCCCGAGTCCGCCCGCGGGCCCGGGCGGGCCGAGCGGGCCTTTCCTAGCCCGTGCAGTGCTTCACCAAATAGTGCTAGACGACCGTCAAATTAAGGTTAGAGAGATACCAGAGGCTGTGGCATCTCGCAAGAATGTGTTTGTTATATATTGGCAAAAGATTTGGGCATGAAAAGCTAACTGCGCGTTGGGTGCCGCGCTCTTTTACTCAGAACCAACAACGCATTCGAATTAACATTTCCAAACACCTGTTGAAACAGTTTAAGCGAAATAACCTAGTTTTAGCGTCGATTAATAACTATAGATGAAACTTGGATATACCAGTACACTCCTAAAGCCAAGGTACAGTTGAAACAGTGGACTGCGAATGGTGAATCAGCTCCGAAAAAGGCGAAGACTGTTCCATCGGAAAGTGATGGCGACTGTTTTTTGAGATAGTCATGGAGTTGTGTTTATCGATTTTCTTGAAAAAGGAAAAACAATAACGGGGACATACTACGCACCGTTACTTGGCCCACAACCAATAGTCAGCTAGATTATTA
Source organism: Dynastes maya (assembly GCA_029619315.2). Classification (NCBI taxonomy): domain Eukaryota; kingdom Metazoa; phylum Arthropoda; class Insecta; order Coleoptera; family Scarabaeidae; genus Dynastes; species Dynastes maya. Next base: position 59,303,885 of record JAROYE020000002.1, read on the forward strand.
GATCCATATATAATGATTTAGAGGGCCAACTGTTCGGAAAATACGCACTAATTATACGATTATAAAACATTGTGCGTGGCAGTGTCTTTACATTATTGTCTATGCGGGGTGAAGCTCCGTCTTGCATAAAAACAATATTGTCTTGCACCAAACAGTAACCTTCAGATCATGTAATCTTTGCCGAACAATCGCATTTGGATTATTTTCTGCTCATATCCTGCTATTGTGTTTGTCAACACCCCTATTTAATTTAAAATGTGTCCCACCTGTCCAAAAGTTTTTGCCCAGCCATTTAGCATTATTCTGTGTTTCCGCTAATATTTGCAAAGCGAATCTGCTTATCTTTAAGTTCAAAGCCCTTTTTCATTTCATAGGGAAAAAGGCGAAGCTGCCTTCTTAGAATTCGCCACATTGTTGAATAACTAATTTTGGAACTTTATTAGTACTAGAAACGTCATACAGGATTTTCACGAACGTCCTGAACTTTTTATAAAACTAGAGCTACACTGACTTCGTTTTCTACTAATTTTGGTTTGCCCGATCGCTAAATGTACCAGCTTCACCAAATATTTGCACGAGCTTACGAAATGAGCAAGGCCTATTTCTCAGTCTCATGCATTGAACGATATCTTAATGCGTTGGCATATTGTCTGTCGGGTTCATAGTAGTGCTGAATGAGACCAAGGATAATAAAGGATCGATTGAAGTACTCAAGATCGCAGTTATTTTGAAATTAAGTTATTATAGCAATAAAAATAAACTAAACAACTACTAATAGAAAAACTAACCCAATTCCATATGGAACCAAACTATGTATTAATATGCACAAAATATGGAGCTCTTTCAAACGGGGAACTTGCTTTTGAATAACCCTATTTATTGAGTAATTGTGAGGAAAAGCTTATTCCGAATCGATTTCATTTCCGGCCCAATTAAAGTTTTTTTAAAGATTGTAGTTTAGTAACATTCGTATCAGAATATATTAGAAGTATTTAGCTTATACCCTCAACTAATCACAATTTGACCGAACCAATACTGCAGATTTTTTGGACACAATTTGATATGACATATTAAATCAAATGTAATGCTGTCTGTTTGACTTAATTCATAGACACTGCATTCAACAACCATTTCAATTCGCATTAGTAAAGCTGGCCACGAGCGGTACCGCGCAGTAGCGTAGAGTCGACCAGGCCTCGCGTTCCACTAGAGTTATCCTGCTAATAGAGATGTTTGCTGCCGCAAATAATTTCGCTCATCTTTTAAATAAAAATTAAATAACACGTGCTCAAACACTTACCCTTTTAAGAGTCCTCCTTGAAATCACAAAGTGAATAATGTCTGTTAAATATCTGCAACATTAGATGTGTCTCAGCTGTTGCTTCGGCAAAACTAGTACGGCATGAGGAAAAAATGCGTTTATATGCAGAGAACGAACGTTCTACATCTAGTGACGTAATATTTGCGTAAGTAAAATAATCTTTCAAATAACTTTACGATTCTGTTGACGCACCTTCACAAATGTGTCTTAATGTGCCAAAATCAGAATTTTTCTCAAAAACACTTTCAAATTTTTCTAGAACAGAAACATTTTTTGCGTCTTCAATCGCGCATGGCTATGCGTGAACATGTTGCACTATTTGTAGAGATTCTAACGGCACCGCAGGATTTTGTAATTTTTCTATTGCATCTGCTAGCCCGAAGTAATTGTCGTGAATGATTTTTAAATCCATTTTAACCTGACTATCTTGAAATTTCGACTGGCTTTTCTGGATAGCGGCAGCTTCCTTTGTATCGAATTGTAAAACCACGTTCTTAATATTGTCAAAATATTTATGATAATAAAACGCGACCTGCAACCATGTCCCCCAACGAGTTAGAATAGGTTCTGGTGGCTCTGGTATACGGGGACACAGTCTGTGAAATTCGCGAATACGTTTCGGTGATTTGACAAATACTGCTTTGGTATGCGCTATTAAAGCGTCTACCTCAGGATAACATTTTCTGATACTATCCGCCACAAGATTGAGAGCATGAATTTTACACGTAATGTGTAACAAATTAGCAGAATGCTTTTTAAGAGACCGGCCTACAGAAAGCATGTTTGCAGCACCATCACTCACTAACATCAAGAGTTGGTTTGTTGAAAGTTCAAACTTGTCCAATGTATTTAACACTAACTTTGAAATTACTTCGGCAGTACACTGTTGTATTCGTTTGGAGACTAATAGAATTGAAGGTGTCGATTGATGAGGTTCCAATTTGCGTGCCATTACATTAAGAACAGAATGTTTCTTCCGATCTGTTGTTTCGTCCACACATAACCACAATTTTTGATCTTTCAACTCCGATTTTATTTTTTGTTCAATATGTTCGCGCGCAGATGGCACAATTCTTCGTAACGATGTTCGACTTGGTAATTTGCACTCCGAATAGTTATTTCAAAAGCAGATAAATGGTTCCTTGTCTAGTAAATTAAACGGTATATTACATGCGATAAACGTAACGCATAAATTAAATATAAATTTTTCATTGTCTCGTGCGCAATTTCTTTTTGAGACATGCTTTTCACTATTTCGTCGTAGACAATGTTGTCTGGACCGACACATTAACGGGATTTTACAGATTACACATTTAATTTTAGCACCTTCATATATTAAGTCTGGAATTTCTGCAATAAATTTTCGAAGTTTGTCCGACCGCGGTCGTTTTGCTGACGAAATCATAATTTTTCTAGGACAGATAAACAATTGCGCAAATGACCGGCAGCGAAAATGTCCGTACTGCTCCGCAGACGAAGTAATACTACCGTTCCTCTCGGTCCGAACTGATTCTACGCCGATGCGCGGTACCGCTCGTGGCCAGCGTTACACATTAGCGAAAACGAGAACCATATCAGAAGACATATTTTTCTGCAATTTCAAAACAAACGCTAGCAAATATAGATTATGCTACATAATCCATTTAAACTTGAGTCACGTAATTGTTGTGAATTGCATATTAAACAGGAAAAGGTACTACTTGGGTGATTTTTTTAGTACATATCGCCGCTAACTGCACGCGATCAATCTAGACGAGCAATAGTAGCGATATTGTGTTCGAGTTCTTCTTATTAAATGATTACAAGCCAATAGAATTCAAAACTGTATATTTGGATATATCTCTTAAATTGTAAGCGCCCTAAATTATCGGCCTGATAGAGAAAATATGAAGCTGGTAAAATATAACAATTTTTATTTTTCAATATAATCTCCCCTAATTTCAATACATTTGTTACAACGATCAATTAATAATTCTATACCCTTGTAAAAATAATCTAAAGTTTTTCGCTCAAAATGTTCCCTAAAACGATTCCTTTTTGGATAGAGGATCATAATATAGAACCATTGTTTCATTTCTTGGGACAATGGACTCCAAAATCGGTTCGGGTCATGTTTAAAAACGAGCGCACACATTCGACTCGACTTTTACGTTGGAGAACAGAAAGAAGATGCGGTACCCACCTTGCACTAATCTTATTCATACCCATATGGTTATGGAGATATGTGCAACTATGACGCAACAGAGTTTGAACACGCTAGAATTTGTATAAGTCTGTCAGGCCGAGATTTTATGGCGCCTACCTCGTATGTACTTACATATAGAAGAATGCTTATCTTTCACAATCTTTGTTGCAGAACATCTTGTCCGGACAAGTACATCTCGTATAATAATTTTATATCTTATTGTAGTTTTCATATTGCTTAATATTTTTGTTGATGAAAACGATGGAGAATGTTATTCTTACAAAATCTTTGCAATGAGATCATTTTAAGGATTTGATTTGTTTTAAGGATTTGACTCTTGGATATTCTCTTTTGTTGCCATTTGACTAAGTTTCTAAAATATTTGCCAATTTCTAATCTGGTTTTTATTTACAATCTCCTTACTCATTATTCTAACTCGCAGACATTTAGCCAAGCACGAAAGAGTTATCTCAAAAAACATACATACATATTATACATCTTATGAGTCATGACAATGGCAGGTTTTCATGCTTCCTAAACTTACCTATCACGAGTAACCATTTAATGATTATTATTAGTTATTTCAATCTTTAATTTATAGAAAATACTGGGTTTTCTATTATATATAGCATTTCTTTTAAATGTTTTGAGTACTAGGGCTCGATCTCTAGAGCAGCTCGGAGTAAAACAAGCTTGCTGTGAAAGGAACACGTCAGAAAAGCAGTACGTCAAATATTAATATTTGATTTGTCATTTTGATGTTCAAGTCTATTTGACTTATCGAAGGTAATGCGAAAGGTCACGATACGAACTCAAAACTAACCTCAAAAGTGTAGCACGTTAGGTAATACACGAGTACTCGAGAGGAAGGGCAAAAAAAAACGTGCACTTTCGAGTTTCATCCATCATTTTTTGAATCTTGTGACTATGCTTGTGACTATGCCTGTGACCATACTTGTGATAATGACTAAAAATGACTATATTTTAAAAAGTGTTTGCTTTTAGCGAAAAAATATATCAAACATTATTTTTAAGTATAAATATTTTTATTGAGAACGCTTGTAGCTTTACAAATAATGTTACTGATATTTTATTGGAGCACCATCATTTGAAATAACTTTGTGTAGTGTTTTAGGTATTGATAAAGTGTAATTATAAACAAAATTTTCGTAATGACTTATTTTTTTGCCATACATTTTCAGTGGTATGCCATAACGGTTTAGATTTCGAAGATGACTTTTTCTTATAAAGTTTTTTAACGATTAGTCCCCAATGGGTTAAAATCTGAACTAACGAACAATAGCAGAACTTCAATATTTTTGTTTTGAAACCATTCTGCAACAATATTGGCTGTGTGCACCGGATAGTTATTTTGTTGATATATAAAGTTATCAGAGGCATTCTCCTTTTACTGTATTAACTGAATATTGATTCAAAATCACTTTGACGCTGATAGCGTTCCATTTACAAATACTCAGTTTCGGCACAATTGCTAAGATACTGAACGAGTTCAAACTGTAATCATTTGCAAATCATTTCAGTTTATAATCACACAGTTATTTCATAAAAGGAGGACGCCTCAGGGTATAGAGGTGTAATGTATTTTCGAGAATATTAGTGTAATTCGAAGGATTAAATTTGCCCTCAATTCCCTGACAAACGCCAACGCCTCGATAATTAACCCCACACATTCACTAAACAATGGCCAGAAGTTTTTAAATTATTAGTGTATTTTGCATTAAATTTAGTATTATTTGGCCTATACACTCTAAGTTTTGAATTATTTGTTGATTCGAATATTTTCTCGTCCATAAAAATTATCTTTTTCCAAAAATCTAGGTCTTTGTGGACATAATTTAAGGAAAATAATAATCTGCCTAGTTTCTGTTCTACACAATACATTTTGATTCTAATTGCTTAATCCTGCTAACTGTTGACTGAGATCTAGGAAAGCTTCATAATATTGTCGCATTCATTGCAGGTGGAAACGGATTTTCTCTTAAAATATTTAATAAAGCCTTATCTTCTGCAACAGTACTGAGGAATTTTAGAACTACCATTTCCAGCTTTTCCCGCTAAAGTCCTTACTTCATTCCACCCCTTGTCTGTATGACATGTTTAAAATGTATAATGTTACTTGTCCCAAATTTTTATGAAAGTAGCTCGGAGTTCGAGTAGCTCGGAGCTGTTCGGAATTGCTCCAGTTGCTAAATGCAAACCCACTTAAACGATGTATTTACAAATTTCTTTCAGGTGGCAGCCATGTTGAAGTTGTTGTTTTGACGTTTGTGCTTATCAGTGTTTGATTAGTATCTAATGTGTCTACATGTGGTGCCTATTATTTCATAATTTGATGATGCACGTGTCCATTACGTTAACAAATTATTCAGATTTTCATAAAAATTCACGTTCAGTCGCGGTTACTTTACGCGCATATAACTTCCATTTTCGGTCGTTGTAATCGTCCAAATCGAAGAACAATAAAATTGAACGCGTTGTGAAAAAATTCGTGTCAACGTATTCTCTTCACAATGTTCTCGTGCAAGTGAGACAAAAAAGTGCAAGGAACGAAGAGAATATTGAAGCTATACATCAGAGAGTTCGTGAGGATCCAATTGTGTTAATTCCTCGGCGATCTCAAACATTGGACATCGCCAACACCAGTTTGTGGCGAATTTTGCGAAAAGATTTTGGTCTACGTGCTTACAAGATTGCTATAACTCAAGAACTTAAACTAAAAGATCATTTGTTGCGTTGCAGGTTCAGTCATTGAGCTTCAGAGAAACTTGAAAATAATTCGGAATTTGGCTTAGCGGTTTTGTGAATGAGCATGCTGGAGGAGGTTTTTAAAATTTTATTGACGATGCTGATAAACCATTACTGTGAATTGAAATCGTTCTCGCTTAATGTTCTACTTATTTCTTTGGTCCAAACTGGATATCCTGGACTTGGACGACATGTGGTGCAAGACGGTGCTATTTGCCACAATGTCCATGAAGCAATTCACTTATTGTAACACAAGTTCAGTGAATCGATAATTTCCAGAAATGGACCAGTCATGTTAAGTCGTTATTTTACATCAACAGGCCAGTAACATTACACGACTTGCAGACCAACAGTCAACGTGTCATATGACATTCGGCCCGGTTTACGTGAAAAACGCATGTAAAATTGGATTCAATGGATTCATGCCTGCCAGCGCTTCCGACGAGGATATTTGAATGATGTATTTCGTAAATAATGGTACTAAATATACTTTACACCAAGTTCAGAATAATCTTAATTTTCTGAGGAAACCTGTGTTTTATTTTACAAACAAAATACGTCGCTTGTAATGAAAAAAATCTTTATATATTTTTAGAAGCACTACATCAAATTTGATTACGATTTTGACCTAATTCGATGTTAATCTTTAAATTATCGTAGTAGTTTCTTTGTAAATTTGCCAAGCACCGATATTTACAGAATCGGCCTGTTTTTAAACATTGATAAAACTTAAACGTCCACTCAAACTTAAGTTACACATTACACATTCAATTAAAACTTATAGCGTCGAACTATCTTCTGTCAAAGTCCTGTCAAAGGTTAGAAGATGCCGCAACATCAATTAAACAGCGTACTACTGAGTCCAGATCTAGACGTAGCAAATGCGAAGGTATTTAATTAGTGTTAATAAATCTTCCTCGGACGACACCGACAATCATCGAAATAAGATGGAAACATCTTAAATACTCGCGAAATATTCGAGAAAATCGGTTTATTGGCCGCTTCGAAATGGGTGAGTCAGAGTAAAACGATTCATACTGGCATATAGCCAGATTATATATAAATTTATCAAGGTTCTGGAGTTTCGCACAACAGCTTGTTATATAGTTAAGTATGATCATTATGCATTAATGCTCTATTTAAATTATAATGGAAATGAATAATATTTGCTGTTGTTGCTTATGACGGTGTGAATGAGATGTTGTCTATCTTTAGCAAGCTAAATTGATGTATTTACGTCAAAATATTAGATTACCGTTGACGCAATAAAGTGCTTGCGGTATGCAGGTTGAATTTTGCCAATTGTTTGATGGCTAGGCATTTTATTGAGATAATTATAAACAAGAGTAGCCTAGGAGTCGTTTGAAATTTTCCAGCTGCTAAGTTAGTGTAGCTAATCAAAAAACCAAATCGACAAAAAATTGTAATGGAATTGTAATGGTTTTTATTCGAAAAGTACAGATATCAAAATATACATACATACATACAAGCGCATATAGATTGTTTGGAAACACCTGTGTTGTACTGCTTCCGATTACTTCGAACTCCTTGAATTTCTATTCTTGATTAATTTCAGCTTTCACAACATATTTCGGTTTTGGTATGGCATAGATCTCCGATTTGTCATGTACAGTGTTTAACAGAAGTTAGGAATGTTGAATGTCAATCACAATCATGAATAAGTTCTGGAACAAACGGTGTAATACGATGATCTTATCTTTTCAAAGTATCTTTTTCCATGATTTCGTTCAATTTTACCGTACCAAATGACGATTAAACTTCGTATAACCTATTAAACAAATGCAAAGAAAAGATTAAAATTCAAAAATTATCTTAGCTAAACGACTACATTCGGAGATGCCCGAATATACACGATTTCCATCATGACGTCACAATATTTACATACATCCGATTTACAACAACTTGTATTATTTGTATCTGTTTTGGAAACGTAATTATACCTCGATTTTATCATTATTTATTATATATGTATGGTACATGCTTAGGTACTTTATTGACTTACCCTATCTATGTTACGTAGCTCACAGGGTCAATAAAGATTTTATTTATTTATTTATTATTTATATATTCTCTTCATTTACGGTACAAAAATGGTTTTGTAAGCAAATATGCGGTAACAGCCATAGGCGTGGCAAGCGCATAAAAGTTACACATAAAATAGAAGGTAAGAAATAAATTATAAAACGTGCTGAAACACTTACCGTTTTAAGTCTTCCGTGAAATCATAAACCGGGTAACATCTGCTAAATATTTGAATCATTAGATATGTTTCCACAGCTGTTTCAGTCAAGTGAGTACAACGTGCGGAATAAATGTTTTTTAATGCCGAAAACGTCTGTTCGACATCTAGCGATGTTATATTTGCATATTTAAAATAATCTTTGAAACAACTTAATGCATCTTCACACGCACCTTCACAAATTTGTCCTAATATAAGAAAATCGGAGTCTTCCTCTAAAACACCTTCAAATTTTCGTATTACACACCAATTTGTTTCGCCTTCTACAGCGCAGAACTGTGCATGAACATCATTCACAATTTGAACAGAATCCACTAGCGACATCGAAACATTTTGTAATTTTTCTATTCCCTCCGCTAGTCCGAAGTAATTGTTGTGAATAGTTTGTAAATCTCTTTTAACCTATCTTGAAATATTTCTTGGCTTTTCTTGATTGCTGCAGCTTCTCTCGGATTGAATTTTAAAACAATTTATTAGCACTGACGCTGTGAACGCGTGAAATAAATAATCGCCGACTCCGCACCACATATCTACTACACTGACTGTTACCGCTGTTTGCCCAGACTAGTAATAACTGAATCGTAAGTAACAACCCAGTTTATCACCATACACAAAAAAAAAATTACATCAGATTTTGGTGAAAATAAGGAGGTATGCTATTTAAAAAAAATGACGTTGACGCTACAGCTTAAAAACATCTAATTATCAAATTCAAGAAAAGTTATAGTTATTCTTAAAAAAAAATAAAAGTAGTTGTATCGCAGCGTTTTTCGTAAAACTTGTTTGTTGTCGTCTGGTATTTAATAATCCTGACTTTTGCTATATATTGTATTAAAAATTGTAACAGCTAAATCAGCAAAGCATCATGTATCACAGCAGAAAGGTTGTTATAATGACACCGATTATTATTATCAATTAATATCTTTGTTACCTTAATAATAGTATATTGAATTCGTAACATAGCTGTATGGCATTTTTTAGCTGTTTTAATTTTTGTGGTAAATCAGGGTTCTACGACGGTTACTTAAGAACCGCATTAATATTTTAGGAATTTTCTTACTGAATTCCATCTTAAAGCTTCAAGTTTAGATATGCATATGTAAGAATTTTTTCCTTTGAAAATTAATAAAACCATAAACATATATTTTTTTTTTTGAGGTTTAGTGTTTACGAGTATGGTTGTACAGTAACAACTCTTAAATCTGTGATTACTAGACCAATTCGGTATTTGCCTGTAGTGACAAGCAAGTTTTTCTTGCTTAGAAAGATTTGTTTCAAAATTGTTGTATCATATATTCGACAGCACTACAAGCTTTATAGGCTCACGGCTTCAATTGCTTTTGCTATTGACTTCCAGTTCTTCCTGTCCATCGTTTTGCCTTCATAATCCTGGGTTCTTGCCGGTCCAATATCCTTTTTGACTGCATCCAACCATCTTTTCCTCGGCCTGCCTCTTCTTTTTCTCTGGCCTTCTCCTTCGAAAAATGCTTTTCTTGCAGGTCTTTGATTCGGCATTCGGTATACATGACCCAGCCATTTTACTCTCTGGGCTTTAACTGTTTGTGTGATACTTGCGTGTTGGTAAACATCCATAACTTCTTTATTAGTTCGTCTTCTCCATTGTCCATCTGCATCTTTTCTTCCTCCAAATATACTTCTTAAAATTTTTCTTTCCCAAATACCAATTTTCATTTCATTGTTTTTGTTGAGAATCTATGTTTCACAATCATAGATAGCTGTAGCTCAGATTATTGTTCTATCTATTCTTATTTTTGTTCTTTTACTTATTAATTTAGATCTTATCACTTTCAAAACTGTTGTATTTATTGTTAATTAATAAAAATAAATAATATTAATTGTGGAAGTTTTGTTAGTGATTTGTAAATTGATAATGGGCAAGGTGTTATTTCCCCTTAATTCCCCAATTGATTTCGTCGCTTATGTAAATTTTCTTGCGATACTGGTCTAAGCTTATTTAAATAGTGTCTAACGTAATTATGTTCCAGTGTAGATACCATTACTGATGTATTAGTACTAGTAAATTATCTTTTTAAAATCTTCCAATGAATATAAAAAATACCGACTAATTTTGAATAGACGTTATATATGAATGCACTTTCTTCTAATACGGGCAACTCATATTTTTTAGAAAGAAGGGCATTTTAAAGTTTATTGGTGTTACAGTTAAATATCTGCACTAATAATTGTTACACAAATTACCAGTATGTAAGAACCTACCACAAATATTTTCTCTTTTATGGGTTTCTCAATAGCATTCGGAGAATACCAAACACGTCTCTGTTCGTTATCGGCGGTGAAAAGTTGAAATGCCTGCGGGAAATTCTATATCAACAACAGGTGTGTTATTCCTCTTTCATCGGAATTCGAAGACACAAAATCTATTTTCAGAAGGCATACCTGCGTGTTATTCGGTCTATGTCAAATTATTTTGGATTGTCGTTGCGGCAAGCGGTGACGTAGATAAGTAGGTTATTTACGTAGAACGGCGGTCGGGAACTTGCGGTCCTTCTAAAAAAAAAAAAAAATCAATGCTGGTTAAAGTTTAAAGAAAATGATTTACCTTGCGGAACATCTACTGAGGTGATAATCTGTGTTGACTTCATTAATTTTAAAATCTCTTTGTCCAAACAGTCAATTGTTTAAAACTAACGTAAATATTGTACTATTGATTAAAAACTTGTTTTCCAGTCCATTTAATGAATGATATTCTGATTAGAGGCCTTCGAAATAGATTTGATGGGAGTTTATAGTAGCAATAGAAGTTTCATTTGGTAGTATTTATTGATTTAGTTTCTATTTATAAGTTGCCTTGTATAAGGTATGTTAAAAAAATCTTATACAAGTAAAAGCTATCCAGGTCGCACCATTCAGATGATAACCACATTTCCTAAAAGCTTTTTCAATAAAGCTGAGCATCCTAAATTCTGTAAAAATAACTTATCAATTGTGAACTAGTAGATGGAATCAAATTTCCACATTTCAATCACATTCTTATTAAGGGTGAGATGTATGTACATATATACATACTTGAAACAGTTCACTAAAACCCTTACCACAACACTTAATTCGTACTGGACGCACGTTTCGATAGCCAAGCTATCATCATCAGCAGCAAGACTGAACTAACAAGCTAAGCGAAAAACTAACCTTAAAAGGAAAATAAATTATGCAATAAATATAATGTATATAATGTATGTATATAATATATACATACTTGGCAATTGAAGAAGTGAGAAGTGAAGTTGCCGCGCCCACGATGCAGATGAATTGGCATGGGCTACCTCAGCGAAAGAAATTATTGATTTATTGCAAAAGTTTCTCATCAACCCTTCGCAGCGTCAGTCGTAATTATAGTAATATATGTATGTCTAACGTACGCAAGGAAAATAACCAACCGTTGGCTAATAAAGTCACTAAATTTATCAGTCGATTTCCGGATTTGAACTATAATGGAGCTAAAGTATTGTATAAAGTTTGCGAAATACCTTTAATGTGCTGGAACAAAGGCTACTGTAAAAGACAAAAATATTAAATTCGAAATTATTTTAATTATGCCTGTGTTACTTCCATAGATGTTGAACGGTCTTTTTCTAAATATATAAAATTTTGTCATCATAGCGAACATTCTTCACCGAGACAAATGTGGAAACATACCTGATGGTGCAAATTTTTCACCAATCTTATCCACACTGTTAAGAAGCTACGTTTACTTATTATAAGTATTTATTGAAGGGAAACTTCTTATGTGGCGTACAATAGCGATGGGCGATGGCGTAAACGAGAGAACGTGGACAGCAATTCGATTCTCCCGAATATGTACACAAGGAAATCGAATCGTTGTCCGCGCCCTCCCGTTTACATCATCACCCACCGCTACTGGTGACGTATTAAAACATAACCTTAATTTTAAAAAGCAATCAATGTAAATACATTTATTCGTTATTTTTGAAGAATAAAAGTGTTTTACTACATACTTATAGTTGCTCATACATTTACATAATTAAGTACAACAGATTTTTTAAAGAAACAACTACTTTGTTTACTTTTTACGGTTATTACATTACGTATACAACAAATACCATTTTCAAACAAAAAAGAAAAACTAATAATGGCAATAAAAACACTTTCACGTGTGCATATATTCGTTTTATTTACCAAATATTTTTATTGCGTCAGCTTTTATTTTTTACATTGGAGTATTGATTTCAAAATATCACTTTTGCCGTCTGTGAATCAGAGATACACTATTTATAATTCGCGGCCCATGCGACTGATCCGATTCTGTTGTGAAGACCGATTGTGCCCGGCTTAGTAATAAATCATACCTAATTATTAAGTTTGTAGCGTTAGTACCCTTAATTGTTTTTTTATTTTTTTTTATAACAATTTATCTTCATCTGAACTAACTACATTTGGAATAGTTAATTAACGGCTCGCTGGTCCAGTTGTAAGAGAATTTGCCCTTGCCTGTGGAAGAGTAAGACTGCTTTCACATAGGGTAGCGCGAAATTAGTGTAAGGATTGAGACCAATGATTTGTTTTGTCATAACCTAACCTAAATTTATCTGTTGATAACATGTGTATTGACGTGTGTATAGTTTCGCGTTGCTCTAACGCTACAATCTCGAATCACTGTTCGGATATTGGGAAATAATGAACTGTACTCCACCTTTTACCATGGAACACTCTGCAGCACTAATTACACGCTAAAGTCGCCCGAGGTTCCTGATAAGCTTTACAGCTTACATACCCCGCTGGAGTAAAATCTGTTGTGAGATAAATAATTGTGTTATTACTTACAACAAATATGAATGTTAATTATTTTTGATGTTAACGTTGACATATTCATTTTAGTTGCTTGGTTTACGTACATAAACATATATTTCAATACGTTGACTTTATGCCAAAGAAACACGTTCAATTTTCGAAAACATGAAAATTGACCTATTTTATGTCAAGCTGATATATTTTAAACGAGGACAATAACATGCGCCTAAAGAAAAAAAAATAAAGATTTTGGCAAGAAATTGGATATTGGGGCATAGTTTTCATTCATAGACTAAATTTATTGAATTAAACCTCTGCCTTAAATATAGTATTTGTTAAAAGTTATTGAGGTTCTAACAATGTAAATACGGAGGTGTTGTTAATGGCATAGGGGTTATTAATTTACATTTAATTAATAGTTACATTTAAAATACATTTAAAATTGGGTGGGTATAGAATTGAATATTGGGTTATAAATATAAACTATTTTGGAAAATTAACTTTAATTCATTTAACATTATTGGAGATATACAGATGCTTCATTAAAATACACGCACGTGAAAAGTACTAGTTATCTTATATAATTTGTTTGGAGAATAGTGAAACTTGATTAAATATATTTACTCTTACATGTAATATACCAGCTAAATTAATTTGAAGAATTTGATCAATTTGAACCAAAGCATTTTGTATTCCATTCAACAAGAAGACGGTATTTTTTATACTAAACCTGTCTAAAAATCGAATAGTTCTTTAACAAATTGATCAGAATGGTCAATAGTTATTTGGCAAAATGGAAGTCCGCTTTCCAACGTTAATATTTATTATTAATTAAAAAAAAAACACATCAATTTGGAGCAGGTTACACAGTACAGGAGTTCGAAAAGGGTTTCCTTTGATATATTTTTATGAAGAGACTACTTTAAGTAGGAGATATTCGTTTTGGACAATTATTTAAAAAATTTAATAATAAATTAAAATTTTTGTTTTTCATTGAGTATATTTTAGCCGATTATTAAAAATTTTAATTTGTAAAAATGACGTTATTACTTCTTTTTGTGTACAATATATTTTATACTCTTTTCGGCATTTATTGTTTTTTTTTTTTTGCTTTAATCCTATTATTTGTAAATTTTTTAAGATTCCACTTATTTATTTTGTTCTTAGATTTTCCCTGAGAGAGATTCATGAGACTCAATTTATCATTACAGTATATACACGTGTTGTGTTTCACGCATAGTTCGTGTGATGTTGCAAAATAACGAACTATTCTAACTGCACTTTTTTCAGTTCGCGAATGAATATTCGTGAAAGCGTGATAGTTCCAAATTTATCAAAGTAGAAACTTCTTGTCTTAAATATTTTTTAATAATATGGAGTACAGGTAAATAGCATTTTCAAACTCAAGTAGATAGCAGCATATTTCTTAAAAATGTGTATTAAAAAACTTTGCATATATAAATTTATACAAAACTTGTTAATCAATTTGTTTTGTTGGTATCAAAAACAGCCTTAAGAAACTATGAAAGCTTTTCTAATGTAAAATACACGTAGGGCGTTGTCACAATCAAAAGCACGCATTTTGAGAATAGCTATGATTGGAACTACGTATTATGTAGTTACCGGAATAAGTGCATGTTGTACTTTACCAAGTTTTATTACTTCTATTGTACTTTTTTGAAAATGGTAAATAAATATTTTGTGCGGTGCGGAGTATGCCGATGTCGCTGGTGTTTGCTATACTACCCAGTAGTCCTTGCTACTAACCTGGGAAAATATGCGATAACAGCCAGAGGCGTGACGAGCGCATAAAAGTTTACACATAAAATAGAAGGTAAGAAATAAATTATAAAACGTGCTGAAACACTTACCGTTTTAAGTCTTTCGTGAAATCACAAACCGGGTAACATCTGTTAAATATTTGAATCATTAGATATGTTTCCACAGCTGTTTCAGTCAAGTGAGTACAACGTGCGGAATAAATGTTTTTTAATGCCAAAAACGTCTCTTCGACATCTAGCGATGTTATATTTGCATATTTAAAATAATCTTTGAAACAACTTAATGCATCTTTACACACACCTTCACAAATTTGTCTTAATATAAGAAAATTGGAGTCTTTCTCTAAAACACTTTCAAATTTTCGTATTACACACCAATTTGTTACGCCTTCTACAGCGCATAACTGCGTTACCATAATTCACAATTTGAACAGAATCGACTAGCGACATCGAAACATTTCGTAATTTTTCTATTCCCTCCGCTAGTCCGAAGTAATTGTTGAGAATAGTTTGTAAATCTCTTTTAACCTGACCATCTTGAAATATTTCCTGGCTTTTCTTGATTGTTGCAGCTTCTGCCGGATTGAATTTTAAAACTACCTTCTTTACTTGATCAAAATATTTGTTGTAGTGAAACGCAGCCTGCAACCATGTTCCCCAACGTGTAACAATCGGCTGTGGTGGTTCAGGTAAATCAGGACACAGTTTGTGAAATAGTCGGGTACGTTTCGGGGACTTTAGAAACACTGCCTTTGTACTAGCAATCAATGCATTTACTAGTGGAAAACATGTAGGAATCGTTTGTGCCGCAAGATTTAGAGTATGGATTTTACACGTTACATGTAAGAAGTTACCACTGTGTTCTTTAAGAAATCGGTCCAAAGAACGCATGTTTGCGGCACCATCACTCATAAACATTAAAAGTTGCTTAGTTGAAACTTTAAATTTGTTCAATGAGTTGAACATCACCTTTAACATCTCATTGGCATTACAATTTATAACTCCTTTGGAAGCAAGTAAGAAGGAGGATGACGGTCGATGTGGTTCCATTATACGTACCATTACATTAACCACAGAATGTTTTTGACGATCTGTTGTTTCGTCCACACACAACCACAGTTTTTTATCTTTCAATTCCGTTTTCATTCTTTTTTCTATATGTTCACGAGCAAATGGCACTACATTTCGTATCGATGTCCGACTAGGTAATTTACAATCCGCATATTTATTCCAGAAGGAGACAAATGCTTCTTTGTCTAGTAAACGAAACGATAGATTACATAAAATAAGAGTAACACATAAATCAAATGTAAATTTTTCTTGATCTCGTATGCCACTTTTTGCAGAAGAATGCTGTTTGCTTTCGATGTGACGTTGACAATGGCTTCTGGACCAATACATTAAAGGGATTTTACAAACTAGACATTGAATTTTAGTGCAATCAAAAATTAAGTCCGGCATGTCCACTATAAAGTTTTTAACTGTGTCTGCCATTGTTCGTTTTCGCGACGTACCTAACTGCGACATTTTTAAAGCAAATATAAGCGTACAATTACGAAATAAGTTACGACAGCCTACATATACACCGAACTACTCGCATACAGCATCGATTTGGTGCTGACGCTGTGAACGCGTGAAATAAATAATCGCCGACTCCGCACCACATATTTACTACACTGACTGTTACCGCTGTTTGCCCAGACTACTTGCTACTATCATTATTAAAAAGATATCTCTTTTGAAATAAGAAAACGTCAACAAATGAAAATTTAGGGAATTAGTTTATTTAATTAAGCTATATCGTAGACGTATTTAAATTGTTAATTTAAACTTAATGAGACTGTCAACACCAGATAATTACATTTTTAATTTTTTTGGTCCGATCTCTTTTAACATTTAATGACTACTGTACTGCGACAACACACAATTTGCTGCGAAATACTTGCTTGTTTCATTTTTTGAATTTTTTTCTACCGAACAGCTGTTCTATGATGTAACTTCTATTGTTTACATGTTAATAAGTGCATTCACGTTTCGTGTGCGTCAGGTATGACCAATTTATTTCAGAATGCTTTTATAACAACAAATTCCTTCAGTTATGTCTATATTTACGTATATGAAAACTTTAAAGTTGTCCAACCGTGCCCGTTAATTGTTCAACATTCTGCGATTATATTAGAACTGTCTATTTTTAGCGTTTGTTTATGGCATTTGAAAATACACACTTTCAAATAAAAGCAACCCAATTTTAAAGTATTGCGGTTTTCGCAATAAGAGAATACACACAAAACTCGCGATATTTTAGTATTTGGTCGGAAAATGGGTAGGCATTGTATTGAGTTTCTTTTTTTATTGAAGAAGGTAATAAACATATGATTATAGATGTAGTTTACCCTAAGAAGAGTTAGAGGCTTATATCGTTGCTATTACAGCTCTGGCCAATAAAACGGAGCACCGTAAACTTTGCAAGAACTATTGAAATATGTTTGCAATGTTGACTACAATATAAAATTCTATATGTAAATTAATATTCTGTATGACCTCCCCAGGCTTTAATGTCTGCCTGTATACGTTTAGGCATTGTTCCCACCAATTTTTTGGAATGCATATTTTTCCAATATTTCTTTTATTTTGACTTCAACTAGTGTTTTGAAGCCTGCTTGTGACCTTTTGGTTGAGTTTTTACAAAATACCACAAATGCTCGATTGGATTTAGATCTGGAGATTGGGCAGGCCAATCCTATTTTAAACAATTTTTACTTTTTCGAACTGTGTGGCAGGGAGCGTTATCTTGTTGGAAAAAATGTTTTCTAAAAACTCCTCTGAAAAAAGCATATGATGGCCTTAACGTCGCATTTAGAATTTCTATGTACGTTTGGCTATTCATGCGGTCGTGACATCCGAACATTTCCCCACTCCAATATTATAATGCCGCCTGTGTGCTTAAGAGTAGAAACGACGCAATCCTTATGAAATTCCTCGTTAACTCTACGACGCGAAAAGGTACTTCGAGGGGTACCAAAAAGCTGAAAAATGAAGTGCGAATGTACACTGCCCGTACTATATATATTATGTCTGTCCCTTGCGATGATGTATCTATACTTTCTACCGCACGCCATAAACCGTGCACTTCGGTTATTTTCGGATTCGCAGGTATGATTTACATTCTGCACTTGGGTATTGCCGTTTTAGTTTACGATTCATAGATAGATATTCCCAATAAAATTGGTGGAGTGCTTTTGTTAAATGATATTTATAAATGTAATTCCAGTTACATGTTTCGGGTATTTTATCCACCTAATTGCTAATAATGTACCAATCAAAATATTGGAACTAATTGTAATGATTATGATTATGTTTAATCTTCCTGTTCCTTCTCTTGTATATACCTATCTTTACTTGATACACTACCGGCCATTGAAGTTAGGACAAATATTAGAATTTTAAAAGATCGAATTTTTCAAATATTCAATACCCTTAGTATTACTGTAAAAACTTTTACAACAATGTTGGGATAATAAAGTATTTTAGATGGAAAGCCTCATTAGAATAAATGTTATAGAGAGAAATTTCAATTCATCCTATTTGCGGGTAATAAAATCATTAGAACCGATATTGTTTACATATTTACAAACGGGGGAATGGGTCTCGGGGGTCGTCAAATGTAGCCGTGTCTCCGATTATAATAGGGAGTAATTCTTATCATATCCGCTGTGAATCAGATACCGATATTCGGTTGCAGTGCTTGTGTAAGTAATATTTTTAAAATGCCGAAAGGAAAGCCTATAACTACAGAACGGAAGACGAAAGATAGTAAAAAAAGTGGTTCACTAATGATTTGGGGTTGTTTCAGTAGTGCGGGGCCGGAGATCTAGTAAAAATCGACGGTATTATGCAAATAACAAATTATAGATGAATACTAGAAGAGAACGCTGTGACATCCGGATTGCCGTTAATTGGGGAGAACTTCGTGTTTGCGCTTGATAACAATCCCAAACATACAGCACGAATCTGTAAAGATTTTCTAACGTCTCAAACAGAAGAGCACGTTTTGCAAATCATGCCGTGGCCCCCGCAGAGTCCGTATTTGAACCCTATCGAATTACAGTGGGATGAGCTTGACAGACGAATATGAAAAGTTTGTCCAATTGTCGAAAGAGCACCTGTAGCAACTTGTCCAAACTGAATGGATCATTTCCAGTGAAACTCTAACAAAAGTAACAGGACGCATGCCACGAGTGGTCCGGGGAGTATTACAAACCAAAGGAGGCTGTTTTGATAGCAAAAGATATAGCCTAATATTTTAATGAGAATATTTTTTTTTATTTTTTTATTTTATTTCTTCTTCTTAATTGCTTATGTATTTATTTCTAGCAATAAATTTTTATTGTTTTTTGCATTATTACCGTAATTATTACGTATTACAAATTCACAACTAGAATCCAATTGATATAACGCTACATATTTGATTGGCTCTGGCCGCTCTGATTAGTTTCGCAATTACTTTACGAACAACCTATATAATGTCCTTCTCTGCTCTTCTTCTACCTGTGAATCCGAGTTGAATCGAAGTACTTGGCCTAGCGTGCGGAAGATAGTATCGATATTTAGTCGTCGCAAGGGGGAGACATAATATAATATGGGCAGTGTACTCTGGTACGTAGGTTTCTGCGGTCGTCAGTAATACCACACTCTTGGTTTCCGGGTTGGAACCGCGTCAAGAGTGTAGTATGGATGTACTCTATTTATCAAAAGTGATGTTTATCTTTTGAAATTAACATTGTAATGATTGCATTCAGTTTGAAAGCAATATGTTTTCAATAATTACTTGTATATTCGTTTCATTGGATCACAACACCCTTTACCAGTTTTTCATTGTCTAAAGTTAGCGTTTCTTGGCCCATTCTAAACGGATTTTTCTTTTGATATTGGATAATAATGGCTTTTTTCTTGCCTTACAAGCGTCTTCTAACCGTTCTAGCCGAAATTGTTGGACCGAGTTCTGTACTAATTTCTGCAAAGAAGTTATTTTGGGACTAAGATCCAGTAGTCTTATGGTTAACTTAACAGCACGATGTGCACACTTTGACTTTTGACCAATTTTAGTTTACGAGATTCCTGTAAAAGTCAAAATTGTAATTTGTGCTTTCTTAGTTTCACTTCACTGTCGTTTTTTGCCATTATAATCGTAGATATTTGTAGAAAAACACTTACTCTTTGCTGATGCCTGACTTAACAGCCCGTACGCTTGATTTTATTTGTTTTTTTTTTCGCTAATATTGAAACAACGAGCACTTTTTATACATTCGCGAAAATATACAGGTGCTCCGTTCTTTTGGCCAAGGCTGTATATGATGTGTGGTCATCTAATGTTTATTATTCTATATTGTTGTTGTGCGTAAATGTTCTTCATATATGTACTTTAGATAACATCTAAATAGGTTAATGCTGTTGCGTAGAGATCCTTATAAAGACATTTCCATTTAAAATTTTAATCTAAAATGCACTTCAATCTCGGTAGGCGTTATCACTGCTGAGTGGCACAAGTGATTAAACATATGCGACGGCGACTTGTTACAGAGCCAGACATTCATGCCCAACAGTGTAGTTCTAATACTAATAAATATTCCTGTGAGCATTTTATTAATAGTTAGTTATATTTCTTAAAATGTAAAGCACGTCGCTGGTGTCATACTTATGGTAATGGAAATAGTTTATAATACGTTCAGGCGTACATTTTTAAGGGAATTCTTGCAGTTATCGATATACTTACGCATTAAGGCACCTGTTTCAAGTTTGCTGCGTTTAGTTCAAGGAATTAGTTTTTCCACATAATCACGAAAATTGATCGATAAGTGTTATTCCAGCATACAAAAAAGAAACGACTTTTAATATTCTGACTGGTAATATAAGAAACGGTGATAGATGCGCAAATATTATGGATGTTACAATAAGCAACTAGGATTGTTTATCTTGACTATGATTGCTGTAACCTTATAGGAAGAAATCTTCTGGGTAAATTGCGTCTTCGTAAAAATTCTCATGCACAGAAAAAAACTAATTAAGGGTACTTCATGTAGAAATCCCTTGTATGAATTGGAAGTAGTGGAAAATTCAAAACAGGTTGCAGTCTAGTTTACAGATAGACCATTTATTTGGTAATTATATAAAATTTAAGACAAATTATGCCAACAACGGAGAATTAAGTATTGGAATAGGTACTTTGAACTGAGTATTTAAGAATTACAAGCAGTGGCGGATTAAGAGCCGTCGGGGCCCTTAGGCACAAGTAATAATGGGGCCCCCCAGTAGGTAAAATGAACATTTAAATTTTTTATAAAAACATTTGCAAATAATGTTTAATAATATAACAATAAACAAAAAAATTGTAAACAAATTTATTTTCAATAAAAATATTTAAACAAAATTTGACATTCCTAATAAAAACATTGTTTTATAAATATGCACTATCTGTAAAACCTAGTAAAAATTAAATTAAATAAATTTTTATTCTCAATAAAAATATTTAATGAAATCTACACATTAGGGCTCTATAGCAGATTAACTTTGCGGACTTTAGAAGCAGCAAATTTTTGCACAATTTCTTTAAAATTTATTTTTTCACGAATTCATGCTCTATGCATAACAAGCTTAAAGCATTTAGCCGATTTTGGTTCATGACGCTTCTTTTTTGGTTTTTTATTACCGCCAGTTTTGAGAATGTTGTTTCTCCTTCACAAACTTCGCAAGCTAAAGTTAAATATATTCTCCTCCTGTGAGAGCTGAGCCAACATATATGTAATTCTTTTGAAAAAATGAGGTATATTAGGGCAGAAGCAGATTTAATTTTAGAAATAACAAAAACAGTTTGAATACGATTTTTCTCTTAAAATAAAACTTTTAATCATAGTCTAAAACTTTGCAGTCCTCCGCAATTACATCGTGCAGCCGTAGCGGCATTCAATTAATGTTTCTTATGTAAATTTACGGAATTGCGTCAGTTGGTATACAGCTGGTCTCCCATATGGGATTCATCGCACCTCGAATAGCATCCCGTTACGCCCCAACTTTTACGATGCTGTGGACCAATCATCTTTTACGGTCACTAATCTATCACATGATCAGCAATGCTAGGAAGATATTTGGCGCCATGATATGCAGAATATAGTTTTTTGTGTTGTTATACAACGTTTCTTAAACCAATATGTATTATGTTAATAATGTGTATATTTGTCCTGTAATTGGGGTTACCTGTTGGACAATAAACATTTCTAATTGTTTAGGAAGTACGTATTAATCAAGATTATTATTATTCAACAATAAAGTGAGAAAGTTGATTACGGCTTCTTCAAGAACTTCCTCCGCGTATTCTCTATAGATATGAGGTTGGTATGTGCTTCGGTAAAAATGCCTCCCCGAAAAGGCACCCGTTCCGTGATGGCACAGTTTACATAGGGTTCGTTCTGTCTTCTCCGTACTTTCTCTGCCATCTGGCGATCGTAAATGGTGCAACTCATCTGTGAAAAAAGCTTCACTTCATTGCTGAACAAGCATAGAGATTTATTTAGATTGACATTACGTGCAAATTGAAAGCCTATCCATTGTTTTTCTTACTCCAAAAATATTGACAACTTGTTTTTTTTTTAACTTAGAAGCAAGAAATAGCAAGTAGATGTTTTCATTTTAAATGTTATCTATTTATTTACGTGTAGTACAGGGATCGGCAAAAAGGCCTCCTCGATTTTAAAAGGTAATACAAATCAAACCAAGTACGTTTCAAACAAAAGTGTTTTTATCCTTACACATACAGTGCCCTTTTAAATTAGTGTTTTGAAAATTATGTCATTCAAATGACGACCTCCACTAGTGATGCAACTTCGAAACTTTTCACGAAAATTTTCCATAATCCTTCGGGTAATCTTAGATGAAATGGCAAATTTGCGGAGTTGTTACTTCCTTCAAGGTTTCAATATTTCGGGGACGATGTTGGTAAACCTTAGCTTTAAGATGTCCTTACAAAACAAAATTGGGTTAGGAAAAGATCGTATGAACGTGGGGTCGCCCGATGGCCTTCCTTCTTTAACTATGAAAGGATATAATGTTGGTCTAATCCTCACTATAACTCTTTAATAACACAATGCTCCCGGTTTCGGGCCAATATCAGCTCATCCTCACACAGGAGTTAATATAATGCAGATAAAAGTTCTGTTAAATATAATAAAATATTATAACTTAAATGCGTAAAATATACTTCTTATGCAATAAGAGGATCACTTGTCCTAAAGATATTGTCAAATATGTACAGGGTTATTACAAAAGAAATGGTAGACGTAGTTCGACAAAGTTACGTGCGTCTTGCACAAATTGCTAACCGGCTGGTATTCAGCGACGAAGCGACATTTAATTTAAGTGGAAAGGTGAACCGCCACAACATTCGGATGTGAGGCATGGAAAATCCTCATGTCACTGTGCAACATGAAAGGGATTCTCCAAAATTGAATGTATTCTGTGCAGTATCCAAAACAAATGTGTATGGACCTTTTTTCTTTCATGGAAACACTGGTGACTGGTACATACTACCTAGATCTGTTACAGTTGTGATTATTTCCGCAACTGACACAAGATTCTAACAACATCATGAGGTGCATCGGTATCTAAACGAGGAACTTCCTCACCGTCGGATTGGCCAATGTGCTGAACAAGATTTGGCATTGTTCACGTGGCCTCCCAGGTCCCCCGATCTTACACCGTGCGATGTTTTTCTTTGGGGGTGCATTAAAGATAGGGTTTATGTACCACCACTGCCAACAACACTGGATGAACTCCGAACACGTATTACTACTGCTGTAAACAGTATCAATCGAGACACATAGCAGCGTGTATGGACTGAACTGGACGTATGTCGTGTAACGCGAGGAGCCCACACCGAACATTTGTAATGATATGCTCACAAACTTGACTATTATCGCTTTCTACTGACATGTCATTTACTATTATATCTGTCATACTTTCTGAAATATATATTTTTAAAACCCGATGATTCTTTTGTAATAACCCTGTATATTTTACGGGTTATAATATTTTATTAAATTTGGCTCGAAACCGGTAGCATTGTGTTATTAAAGAGTTATTGAGAGAATTAGACCCTCATTACACCTTTTCTTAGTTATGAATTCGTTTGAATGGTCGTTTTACTTTCCCTTTTTTATTTAGATTATTTTATAGGCTTCTGGATACAAGTTGTGAATTATGAGAAGCGGTTATAGCTGTGTCATCTTTAATATTAACATTTCGGTCAGTCTGGTAGTTAATAAATCAGAGATGAACAAAAAATTTGTTCCGTTCCCCACACTCTTCTTTGTGGGACTCCGGAGTTGATTTCATGCGGTTCAGTATATTCTGATTGACATATTATTGGAAAAAATCTGTTAGTTAAGTATGATTCGAGAATTTGGAAGAAGTGATGTAGTAGCTAATTAAACCAAACAACCTTTTAAAAATTTTTTCATATCTCTTGTACTTTAGAGAAAATAGTGATTTTTTTCTCAGCGGAATCTTATTGTTGAAAACTGCGAAATTTTGCAATTTTAAACAAATCTCTATATTTGAATAATAGCGATCGCGGAAATCTATACCAACTTCTTTTAGTACAAGTAGCTTTAATAATTAAGTTTGAATGCTCGATCTTGCAGTTTCTGTATGATGTTACCGATTGCTTATGATATCTATAATGCGCCTTCTAAAGTTTGATCCAATTGGGAATTACTCCACAATAAATAGGAATTGTTTGCATATAGTGTTTCTTATAAATTTTGTATTTTTGGTTCACCTCGACGAAATGAATTGTATACAATACATATTATTGAATCGCTTTCAAACAGCGTTAAATGTATATCATTTATCAATTACAGCTTGTTTTCGAACACGTAAATATAACTTTGTACGAGAAGTTATTAGACGTCATTTTTAGAAAAGAAAAGTTGAGCAAATTTATCCATTATAAAATATGTTACGATTATCTACCAAAATGAAGTAATAAATTTATATTCCTATGATGTTGCGAAATGTTTTAGCTTGCCAAAAAATATATGGGAGTTTACGTGTAGGTGTAGACTTGTAAAGATGTATGCGTGTTTTAAGATGTCGAATCTTTTAAGCTTGAAAAAATATTCTCTTTAATAAAGTTAATATTTTTGTAGTGTGTAACCATTTCAGAGTTAAAAATAAGTATTTCCCTGTTCTAATTTATTAATTATCTAACATTCAACAACTTTATACGAAACATGAATCTTTATTAATATGTAAAATCCAAAATACAAGCGTTTGTGTGCTTACTCATACTAAACATCCTGCGGTGTATAATGCTTAACATATTCACCTTTTTTTTATTTGTTAAATTGTTATCGGATGATTGACGTCGGTTTATTGCTCCTGAACAAATAGGGCGTGAGGTGAGTTCATTCGGTAACGTTTCGGTTAATTTCAACGGTTTACTGTAAAGGTCACAGACTCAAGGCCGTACAATACTATTTAAGATTCATTTACATAACTCGTTTGACGGTTGCTTTTGTTTGTGCATAAAAGAAAGCAATGCCTAGCTACTATTTGTTTATGCAGTTTATTAATTGTTCTTTAAAACTGGACGTAGAACCAGCTTTTTGTATTAAATAACCAAAACTAGATTTTTCCTGTTTTATGCAAATACACTGCTTAAAATAATTAGAAAAACACTTGTTTACATCTCAACAACTTTTTAAGTTGAAATAGTATAGATATCTGATAAAGCTTACCTTAAAAATTTCCATTTTGTTCGAATAAATGTGCAAAAGCAAAATGAATGTTTGCTGTCATTTTTGAGACAATATCAGTTCAAAGAAACTACAAGAAATAAAGTGAATCAAACAATCAAAATGTAAATTAAAAATGTAATTTGCTGCAGAATAGTAATGAATGTTGACAGTTCAAGCTGTAACACCAGTTATATCGAAATGAGGCATCTAAATAAGTTAGATATTGTACCTGTTGTAGTTGCTATCGAGAATGGCACCAGCATTCGAGAAGTTGCGAAAAATGTTAACGTTGGCCCTCCTGTCATATGTTGAATTGTTACCTAGAAACTAAACGGGATTCTAGAGAAACACAAGTCGAGCACATGACCGATTTTTAATCCTATTCTCCTTGTGTTTTTGCACATCCACAGCAAAGGATCTTCAAATCCGGCTCAGAATGATGGATTGGAGGTTTCCGACAAAACAGATTGAGAGAAGCAAACCTGAGACCAAGAAAACCCGTGCGAAAACCTGTTTTAACTTCGAACCACATGAGGTGTCTTTTAAATTTCGCTCGTTGTGATGGTCGAGTACGTGTATACCGACGCCCCCATGACCGCCATTCTGCAGCTACCGTAAAGGAAGTCGATAAATTTGGTGGTGGCTCTACAACGGTTTGGGGCCGAATTGGTCTTGATGAAAGAACAGATCAATCGTTAAGAGGAACCACTACTGGTGAAGATATTTTTGAAAAAGTTCGAACAGTCATCGAAAAGTTTAATTTGCAGTGAAGTCAACTCGCTGGAGTTTGTTTTGATGCAGCACCTACAATGGTCATTTCACAAAAAGGTTTTATTGATGTATTAGACGAAAAATCAACTGAATTAGATATTCAAAAGAATAATTTAATAATTCTCCATTGCATTATCTACCAACAAAGTTTGTGTGCTAAGTCCATTAAAATGAGAAATGTCATCGATGTGGTTATAAACATTAATTTTATTAAATCTCGCGCGCTTAGTCACTGCCAGTTCAAAAAATATTTGGACGACCTATACTCGGATTATGAAGATTTGTTGTACTATTGCGAAGTGAGATGGCTAAGTAAAGGCAAAATGCTTAAATGATTTTATGATCTTCGTCAAGAAATAGCAGATTTTATGGTTTTCAGAGATGAACCATTAGCTGACGTAAATGAGCCCCAATGGATTTGTGACTTTGCATTTCTGGTTGACATCACAAGGTCACTTAAATGACTTAAATTAGAAGCTTCATAAACTAGGCCAGTTAGTTCATGAATTATACAGCCATTTAAAACCATTCTAGACCAAGATGCGCTTGTGGAATATGCAGATGAAATTAATTACCTCATATACTGATGAGCTCATACCAATATTAGCGCAATTTGACACAAGATTTTGTGATTTCAGATGTGCAGAGAGCGCCTTTAATGTGTTTGCTAACCCAACAAAATATGAAATAGAAAAGGCGCCAGAATAACTTCAAATGGACTCTAAAAACTATAGAGCGTAAAAACTATAGCGCTATCTTTAGTGTACACGAAAATAATAGAAGGAAAACTGAGAAAATTGATAGGGAACAAATTAGATGATAAACATTTGAAGGGACATAGCTTTGCCTTTTTCACCAGACCTAGCAGCCTTGTGAGTGATGCCTCTGCGTAGGCTTTGGCTTTTGGATATTTCGATCTCAATTCTAAGAGCCGTATTCCTGCTAGCGCTGTACGATCGCACAGCACGTGGACGGCAGTCTCTTCTTCCGCCTGACAGAATCTACACGCTGTTTCCCGTATTAGGCCTAAGTTGCTAAGTTGCTCATGTTCCTTGAGCATACAGTGTCCTGTTAGCAGGCATACTACTGTTCCAACAGAGTTTCTGTCCCTGCTTAGTAGGTTTGCTGTAAATTTAAGCCTGTGCCCAATTAGAAATTGCTTGGCCTAACTCTGACCTGGGATACTCTTCCAGCAGTCATGAGATTTCCCATTTTTCCATTGTTTAGTAGTTGCTTTAATTACCGTATATGCTATGCCCACCGAATGTTTTGGGTTTCTGTTAGCTTTTTACGAGCCTACTCGGGCCAATTCGTCTGCCTTAACATTTCCTCGATGACCTTCGTGTTCTGGTACCCAGACCAGGGTCACCTTAGATCGGCTGCCCAGCCTATTGAGGGCATTCATACATTCTCACGCTAGTTTCGATTTTACCTGTGTGGAGTCCAGTGATTTTATCGCTGCTTGACTGTCTGAATAGATAGCAATAGATCGATAGTTACTTTCTTGCGCGTCTAGTTCTTCGATACACCCCAGCACTGCTGTGGTGCTAAAATAAATAGCCTTATATACGCGGATAACATTGTGTTAATGGCAAATACGGAAAGAAACTGCAAAAATTGGTTAACATCTGGGTGGAGGCAATTGAAAAGATGAGGATGGAAGTAAGCAACAACAAAAGTAAAACTTTGATAATAAACAACAGAAATCACATGTAAATGAAACCGCTTGGAAATAGTGAAAATAGAAATTAGAAAGTAAACTGAGTGGAATAGCTGGAAAAACCAAATGGGATAGGATTAGAAATGAATGAATCAAGAAGCTGTTAAGCAAGAGCTCATTTTGAAAAGGCTGCATGCGAGGCAACTAAACTAGTGTGGATATTTATTAAGAATGAATTCAGAAAAGCACTGGAGGTTAGAAAACTAAAACAAATAAGGAGGGGGTAAGACCAATGAAAACAAAATGCCGAGGTAGGAAGAATATGAAACAAGAATAGGGCTAGGACTCCTATGTTCGGCGCTTGAAAAGGCAAAAGGACAGAAGAAGAAGAGAAAGAATGAGGAAGAAAACTACCTTTATGGCATCCAATTGGATCTGATTGATCAAACGATTCACTTTATCTCCTAAGTATTATACATTTTTTAATCTACTGTCAGAGTTGAATCCAAAATTAATAAAATATACAAGGTGTTCCATTAAAAAAATTGAAGAGGTCCATGAAGATACGAGGCTGAAAGTTACACCGATATATAAATAAGCAAAAGGAACCCCTTTATATGTTTTTTCATGTTTTTTGAAAATCAATCAATTTACGGCGAATAAAATCATTTATTTCCTTAATGCTTTAAGAAATAAACATCTTTTATCACATTTACTACTAAGATTATCATCAACATTGGTATCCACATCTTCAATTTCCCAAAGTTGCTGAAGAATTTTCGCTGAATTCCGATCCAACTTAAGAACTTTCATCCAGCCATACGTAAATATAAATCTTAGAAACTTACTGTACATTCGCAATTCTCACACATGTTCACACTTAGCAATCTAACGGTTGAATAAAAAGAAACAGTGCCATAGTATAATAATCTAGTATCAACAGCTGCGCAGGCAATAGAATTACATTCTACAAAACAGTGCATTGCTAGATAAAAAATGAATTTCCAATCAACTCAAATTATGTAATAAACGATAATTATCGTAAATGTTTATTTATTTAATCAATTATATCACTAAACTGGCGCACAAACAATCTGGTCAACAAATAGAACTAAAAACGCATATCTAAAATTGCATAAACTTATTATAGAAAATAGAAGGAGAAACTGAATCCTAGGTAGTCTGACAAGAAGTAACGTTGCGCAAAACTTGTAGGAGCTTCCATCCTTTTGAAGTCAAATGATATCCGTAATATTTACTTTTTCTAATTATTGAGGTAGAAAAGTTTTCCACAGTTGCAATGCGACCGAAAACTGGCTGTAAGTGTTGTATCTCCTTTCTCAAAAAAGTAAGGACGCACAATATTGAATGGTTTCAGCCCATTTTACATCCATTCAAGTAAAAATGTGAATTCACAATTTGCTATTGTTGTTGTTGTATCATTGGGCGTTGGTTTTACTTCCTTATCCGAGAAGAAGACAAATCCGATTTTTATCCGTAATTAAAAACCAACTGTCCCAGCCGGGATATGAATCCATGCCATTCGGATCGAAAGCTAACCATTCGACTACCGAGACGGTCTCACGAGATAGGGTCTCGGTTCTCAGTTCTCGAATCGTGAATTCGTACTCAGCAGTATATCACTCGTGATAGGCACCACTTTCAAGATATCATCTTTAAAATGTGTTGTTTTTTATAGTGCAATCAGTATAAGTATATCATTTACCGTTTTCGTGCAATAACACATTGACAGGTGGCAACTTTTTTGGCGTATCTATTACTAATGTTAAATAATTGTTATTTTCCAGTATATTGCTTAAATCTGTAAATAGACCGTTCTTTTATTTATTAATTAGATTATGACTTTGGTTAACATGACTCATTCTCTTTGCAGACATTCACTGCTTGGTGCAACAGTCATCTACGCAAAGCAGGAACTTCAATAGACAACATTGAAGACGATTTCCGCAATGGCCTCAAGCTTATGTTACTGTTGGAGGTCATTTCCGGTGAAACACTACCCAAGCCCGACCGAGGAAAAATGCGTTTTCACAAAATTGCTAACGTCAACAAAGCTCTCGACTACATCGCGAGTAAGGGTGTCAAACTTGTATCAATTGGCGCAGAAGGTAATTATAGAGCCAAAATTATATATCAGCTAGTGAAGGATTGCTGCTTTTATCAAGTTATAACTGATACAATTTTTCTCTGATAGAAATTGTGGATGGTAACTTGAAAATGACACTCGGTATGATATGGACCATTATCTTAAGATTCGCCATTCAAGACATTTCCGTCGAAGAGATGACCGCCAAGGAAGGTCTTCTGCTTTGGTGCCAGCGTAAAACGGCTCCATACAAGAACGTCAATGTACAAAACTTCCATTTGTCATTCAAGGATGGTCTTGCTTTTTGCGCTCTCATTCACCGTCATCGTCCCGATCTCATTGATTATAATAAATTATCCAAAGATAATCCACTTGAAAACCTTAACACTGCCTTTGATGTTGCCGAGAAATATCTCGACATTCCAAGAATGTTGGATCCAGATGGTAAGTAAGATTAAGCTAACGCCAACTTAACATTATGTGAATTAATGGACTTTTACAAGTATTTTTTAAATTGTGCAAGTTATTTATGGTTTTTTAAAGTATTAGTGTAATAATATAGGAATAGACACAGACAAATTTTTCTTTCGAGTTATCGAGAATTGGTACAACTTTATTTTAGTCGCAGCTATGAATGTTAGATCTATGAATTTATCTTTTTTATTGGAATTTTTCTTCCTAAATTTAGAACATAATAGCCACACTTATTCCAATTTATAGCTGTAATAACGTCACTAGTCCAAAAATAACACCACACAAAATTTATATACATATATACTTATTTCCTTTTTAATGTTGTCATAAACATATATACATTAGCTGCAACATTATTTAAGAATAATTCATATTTCCGATACTTAATTTATATTTATTGAACTTATCTCTTACGAATTGCGACTTACCAGTGCTGAGCCTAAAGTCACGAGGTAGGTCAATGCTATCCACCTTTTAGATAGCTTATTTATGTCGTAGCACTATATGTATCAAAACAACAATTCGTACGCTATATTTCCCTTTCCTGCATAGATAAATAACACGTTTTTAAAATTTTTATGTGTTTTTTTTCGTTTGAAAAGCAACATATTGTTGATGTTCAAGTATACTAGTGAAAAATGTATTACGTTCCTATTTGTGGTATGCGATTCACTGATACTGTGCACTTAAAGGTAGCTCCAATCTAACATTTTATAACAAAGGCATTCGATGCTCGTACTTATACGTGAACATAAAAATTAATTTACAGAAATTCTAAAAATTTCTGTATACTGCTTTGGTCAATATAACCGAGCACCTTAAACTTTGCAAAACTTAAAACTTTATTGAAATATATTTGTGACTACATTGTAACATTCTGCATTTAAATTAATATCGTGTGTGACCTTCTTGGGCTTTACTGATGACTTTACCTGCATATATTTAGGCATGTACCCATCAATTTTTCGCAATTCGGATGTAGAATGTTTTTTCCATACTTCTTTTATTTTGGCTTTAAGTAGTGTTTTTGAAGAGTGTAACCCTTTAGTTGTGTTTTCGTAAAGTGCCACAAATGCTCGATTGGATTTAGGTCTGGAGATTGGGCAAGTCAATCCAAAAGATGGCCATTTCATGTATTCAATCTTTAGTTTATTGAGCTGTATGTAAGGCAGTAATAAATCTTTGGAAAAAAATGTTCTATGAAAAATTCGCTGTAAAAAATTTTGCATACGGTGGCCTTAATGTTGCGTTTCAAACTTCTACGTGCAGTTAATCCACGCGGTCGTGACATGTGAAGATTTCCTCAACGCTCTGTGATGACCTGATGAACCCCCATATCATAATGTTACCACCTCCGTGCTTAAGAGTAGGAACGACGCAATCCTTACGAAATTCCTCGTTAACTCTATGAGGCGCAAAGGTACTTCCAGAGGCACTAAAAAGTTGAAAAAGGAATTATGGATGTATTCTATTTATCAAGCGCATTTTTTATCCTTTAAAACTAGAATTATCATGATTATAGCATTCATTCAGTAATGTTGGTGTCTTTCTACCCATTCTTGCATTACAACCTTTTAATCCTGCACTATTTAACTCTCCACTGCACGGGTTAGGCCTCACAGACCCCGCGGGGCATTTCATTCTGTACTATTTTTTTCACCCCTTCACTGGAGGGTTAAGCGCCTTCTATCTGTTCTAGTAATTTTTGGACCACTTTCTGCACTAATTTCTGTAGAGTCTCTAGTAGACGGTCCTCTCCTGCTATTGTTATTTTCGGACGTCCGCTTCCTGACTTATTTTTGTAAGATCCACGGCTAGTTGAACAGCACCACGTGATCGCTTTAACTTATGAACAATTTTAGTTTGCGAGATTCATGTAGAACGCAAAATTACAATTTGTGCTTTGATAGTTTCACTTAACTATCGCTTTTTTTGCTATAATAATTGTAAATATTTATAGAAAAACGCTTACTTTTTGCTAGTGCCTGATTTAAAAGCCGGTTGACAACTGAAACGCGAGTACTACTTAACATTGAAGCAACATGTTTGTATAGCCGATTTTGATTCTTAGAATTGCGTGTGTCTGGATTTTATTTGGTTCTTCAGAGGATTGCATGCTAGTGCAATTCGCAGAATAACATTTCATTATTTTTTGTTAATACTAAAACGAGTACTTTTTATACGCTTGTTAAGACCTACAGGTGCTCCGTTTTATTGGCCAAGGCTGTAATATATTTTCTTAATTGGAAGAAATCTAAATAGGCGAAAAATAAATATCTTAACCATATGGATTGCAATTTCAGGTGGAAGAACTAACATTTGTAGACTTTTAAATAATAGAGTTAACAAGTTAATCAGGTATTTAATCAACATTTAGGCAGGAATACGATATAGAATGAAGACAATCACAGATAAACAAAAGTGCCACTTAGAAGAAGTATGTTTTAGAGATAACATCTTAAGGTTTATACAAATGTGGCTCAAAGGTAGTCCAAAAATAAACAATTTGAGCCTTATAAATTACATCATTTTCTCTTGTCTGCGTTGTCAATTTAAATTTATAAATCTTTGAAGATCAGATGCAATTCGAAGTAAGAAACTAGAGTTACAGCTAGGGCATGTTTATAATGGTTATATTAATACTCGTTGTCTGTAACACCCATCCCTATGATTTAAAAAAATCTAGCATGTATAAAATGTTTTTTTTTAATTTCAGTTTGGTTTACTTTGTTTTGTTATGTTTGATCAACATCAATTTATGATGTTATACTTACTTTTAATCAATAGCCGAATAGATTTTTTTGCGGAAAAGGCCAGGGCTTATTTGCAATGCACTTTTGTTTACCAGGGAAATTGGATAGGTTTATAAAGTTATGTTGCTGATACCTTGATATTGAACACATCTTTTAAGATATTATTGTGCTGAATTTCTGACATTATATTGTCCGAAAAATTTCAGAAAGTGAGTACCTATATAGTAAAGCAGGCTGCATAAAATATGCACTCACCTAAATATGTTGCATAAAATCAGCTGATTGCACTTTTTATATGTTTTATCTTCTTTATTTTAAAGCGAAATATGTTTGTAAAAGTGTCAATAATAATTAGTAATTAGTAGAACTCTCAATTTAAAAATTTTTCAAAAAGTTGTACTATGCAAAAGACAAGCGTATCCAGGCGATTCACTAAATTTAAAACAGACACTTTATTTTTGGAAGAAATAGGTAAATATTTGATATATATTTAAATTTTGTGTTCTCCTACCGATATCAATAAAATTTTCTTAATGATGTTCTGTATATTTATGCATTTGTCTTCACTAATTCAGCATATTTCAACAACATACAATATTGGAAACATTTTTTGTCAAATGAAGTTTGTGGAATGCATTTTGTGATTTGTACTGTTCTTTAATATTCTTAAAGGAAAAAGCATTTTACTTCGTTAAGAGGAATACATGTGTTTTTTCAATGAAATATCTTTCACTTAAAATCTCAGCAGCAACATTTCGCTCCTTCTGAAGGTGAAGTTTAATAATGCTAATATGTAAGTTTCAATGAAGTACCTTGTGCGTATTTTCATTTTCCAATCATTAGGGTTTAACACTAAACAAACGAAATGAGGTATAACTTCATTTTTATTCCCTATGATGATAAGTCAACAAATCGGAAAAGTTTGGGAGAAATACAATGTCTTCCTTTCAAAAATAAACTTCCTTTGCTTTGTCATAATTCATCAGATTCAAAGATAATCTGTCTGTTTTGTTTTTACTGGATCACTGATATGGTACCTAAAGTAATATGTATATATGAGTTAGTTACTTACTTTACCCTAACAATTTTCAGATTTAATCAACACTCCTAAGCCTGATGAACGTGCTATCATGACATACGTCTCATGCTATTACCATGCGTTCCAAGGAGCGCAACAGGTAGAGAACATACCGGCAGCACAGTGTTTTTCTTTATTTGTACCGTTTTATTTTGGCTGCGTTAATGTTGTGTACTAACTAACCTTTTAAAGAATGATCTGTACATGTGTTCCCTTGATTTTGCAGAAAATGATTGATTCATAATATAACAAAGTAATATTAATTCTTAAAATTTCGATGTTGTTCTTGCTGCTGTTGATTTTTAATATTATTTGTGTTTGGACTTATTTTTAATCATCTTGCGTATTGTTGTTTGCATGCAGACTTACAGAATACCGCAATGCCAGACGAGAGAGCCGTAATGACATACGTTTCGTCCTATTATCATTGCTTCTCTGGCGCGCAGAAGGTGATTTTATGACATAAGTTATTAACACATTTTTACTGCTTAGTTCGTATATTCGTTTAGGAAAGAGTAACCTTTTCATGAAATTACATTTACCTTTTACATCGTGTGGTACGATGAATAATACATTTTTGTTGATAGTGAAGCCGTTTGACATTATCTTTTTTGAAAAACAATCCTGAGTATGTATCATGCCAATCAAATTAGAATCCCGATAGTGCCAAGTTTTTTAAGTTCCTAAAATACTTTCTCTGTTTCGTAATGCTTAGACCATTCGTTCTAATACACGTTTCGACTTCACCAGATTTTTTAACGAACAAACATTGTAATGAATGCTTTAATATCTTCAAAAATGTGTTTGTTCTAATTCTTACCTACATGACGTTTTAAAAACATTTGAAAATGCTTCAATAATCAATAATGTCGTTAGTGGGTCATTGCTCTACATTGCTCGTAATTTCTCATCGTATGTTATATAACGACATGAAATTAAGTTTTAAATGTGAAGTTCTAAACACATATAATGAATACGTTTCATTCATTTTGAGACGGTTACTGTTTCCTCTAAGTATGTTTGCTGTTCTATTTTCGAACTTAAACATTTTAATTTGTTTATCGTGCTCAATATTTCCTTCAGGCTGAAACTGCTGCGAATAGAATTTGTAAAGTTTTGAAAGTCAATCAAGAGAATGAACGTCTTATGGAAGAATACGAAAGACTTGCCAGCGACGTAAGTAAATATTTGATTTAAATTTAGATTTTTTCATGCTACTGTATCGACGAATCCGTAGTTATTGGAATGGATACGTCGTACTATGCCATGGCTCAATTCAAGGCAAACGGATAATTCTTTAGCAGGAGTTCAAAAGAAATTGGAAGAATATCGTACTTACAGACGCAAACATAAACCACCACGTGTAGAACAAAAGGCTAAACTTGAAACCAATTTCAATACTTTACAGACGAAATTGAGATTATCCAATCGTCCTGCCTACATGCCAACTGAAGGCAAAATGGTGTCTGTAAGTAAAGAACTATTAGCCAATAAATAGTTGTTTATAAAATTCTTTATTAGGACATCGCCAATGCATGGAAAGGGCTGGAGACAGCAGAAAAAGCATTCGAAGAGTGGCTGTTATCGGAAATGATGCGCCTTGAGCGTCTGGAGCATCTTGCTCAGAAGTTCAAGCATAAGGCTGATGCTCATGAAGATTGGACTCGCGGCAAAGAGGAAATGCTGCAAAGTCAAGACTTCAGGCAATGCCGTTTGAACGAACTGAAAGCATTGAAGAAGAAGCACGAAGCTTTTGAATCTGATCTGGCCGCTCATCAAGATCGTGTAGAACAAATCGCTGCGATTGCTCAAGAACTAAAGTAGGATTTTCGGCAATTTCTTTGAAGTAATTTTATCTGCCATTTTTTTTAGCACACTAGAATATCACGATAGCGTAAGTGTAAACGCGCGTTGCCAGCGTATTTGCGACCAATGGGATAGATTGGGAGCTCTTACCCAACGTCGTAGACAAGCACTGGATGACGCAGAGAGGATTCTCGAGAAAATCGACATTCTCCATTTGGAATTCGCTAAAAGAGCCGCGCCGTTTAATAATTGGCTGGACGGAACACGCGAAGATCTTGTTGATATTTTCATTGTGCATACCGTCGAGGAAATTCAAGGACTTATTGATGCTCATGCTCATTTCAAGGTAATTCTTTTATGTTGATCGTAAATTGTTGAATAAAATTCTTCTCTCAATAAGAGGTAACTGTTTATCCAATATAGAATGTAGGGTCGAAATTACATTCGCATTTGATGTAATTTTTATTATTTCATGTATAATTTATACGTTTACTTGTGTTACTAAAATCATTTTGAAATATTAATTCTAATGAAAAAAATAATGCACAAAAAAATTTACATTTAACATTTAAATTAACAAACATTTTCATTTGGCAGGCTACTTTGGGAGAAGCAGATAAAGAATACCAAAGTATCGTCGGTTTAGTCAGAGAAGTGGAGAGCATCGTGAAACAACACCAAGTACCTGGCGGCCTGGAGAATCCTTACACTACACTTACAGCTAATGTACGTCATCTTTATTATTATTTTTCTCTTCTTACAGTCGCATCGATTTCGTACGAGCTTCTTTAGTTTCGTATCCTATAATCTGCCACACATCTTTTTTGTTAAATTATATCGCACTTTCGGATCATCGCATTCTGTTTAGTTGCTTAGATGTCCATGATTGTGCCTTAATAGTCAAAATTTCCCGTGCTCTTATGGTAATGTTTGTTTTTGTGCGTTCATTGCCGCTAAGGAAGGAATCAGTGGCAACTTAGAGGTAAACTAGCGCTAGAAATTAACTAATCACTGTGGCGATGTGGTTGTTTTATTGGTGTTTTTTGACAAATATGTTGTTGATAGGATTTGACCAGGAAATGGGCCGACGTGAGACAACTTGTGCCGCAGAGAGATGCCACCCTTCAAGCTGAACTTAGGAAACAACAAAGTATCCTTTAGTTATGTATTTCTAATAGGTTAAATTGAGTTTTCAAACTTTTAAAATTCGAATTTCCTCAACAAAATAATAGATAATGAAATGCTACGTCGTCAATTTGCCGAAAAAGCTAACGCTGTTGGACCATGGATTGAACGGCAGCTGGATGCAGTTACTGCTATCGGAATGGGTCTTCATGGCACACTAGAAGATCAGCTGCATCGCTTGAAAGAATTTGAACAAGGAGTATATGCCTATAAACCACATATTGAAGAATTGGAAAGAATTCATCAAGCTGTTCAGGAAAGCATGATCTTCGAAAATAGGTATGTTCTTAAGTTGTCATTTATTCTTCATTATCTTTTTATGCGAAATTTATTTGAAGTAACATACATACATAATAAGGTTAGCAGCGCGTTTTAGACCGTATAAATCATTTACATCATTTAGTTAATTGCTTTTTTGCTCTCATAAAACCGAATTACTTTATACCATATGTCATCGGCAATCTGAAAGTGCCACGTGCTTACTCAAATTACGCGAGCTATTCATTAAACTTGTAGTGCCATAGATATATGGAAAGGAAACAAACCATTACGGCTTCTCTAACAAATCTATATGGATGATTTATGTTATTTATAATGAACGGAGGCACTTATTATTGGAAAAGTTTCAACATTTTATAAACTTTTCTTGATTAATTGATTGTGTAGGAAATTGTAATTCCTAGATTGTTACTTTTTTTTTTCTTTTTGGCCTTGTAATAAAAAATATAGCTTTAGATAATTTGGTTTTAATGATTAACTTATGTGTAGGTATACACAATATACAATGGAGACTCTTCGTGTTGGATGGGAACAATTGCTTACGTCTATTAATCGTAACATCAATGAAGTAGAGAACCAGATATTGACTCGCGACTCTAAAGGAATCACCCAAGAACAGCTCAACGAATTCAGGTCATCATTTAATCACTTCGACAAGAACAGGACAGGCCGCCTAACCCCAGAAGAATTCAAATCATGCCTGGTCTCTCTAGGTTACTCCATCGGTAAAGATAGACAGGGAGAGATCGATTTCCAGAGAATTCTTGCCGTTGTCGATCCCAACAGCACTGGTTATGTACATTTCGACGCGTTCTTGGACTTCATGACCAGGGAAAGCACTGATACAGACACTGCTGAACAAGTCATTGATAGTTTCCGTATTTTAGCAGCAGATAAGGTACATATTCTATTACTAGTTAGTATTCCTAGTCTGTTCATGTACATATATATATATATACATATATGGTAATGTTATAACTTTGAGAAATTGTTTTCTAAATTAAAAGATAATTTGCTATCGGTCGTAGATCTGGGAGCGTTAGCTAGACACCCTTTCGGCAGTTTAAAACGGGATAAATTATAAATAATAAAGCTTTGAATGATATAACTTAAATTAATCTCGTACTTGAAATAAAATTTGCACACTACAACATTTGAATTTGCTTTGCAAATTAATCACTTGGCTAAATACGTCTTCTCTCAAAGGCGACTGCAACCAAATAAGGCAGATTGTCGTGGTGTCTCTTGTTATCGATAGCATCTATCATTTATCATTACTCTTACAATTAATTTTTCAATCAACCCAAATTTTCCTTCTTTAAAAATAGCATATTACAGCCTGTAATATTCCGTACGAGTTCGTAATCCAGCGTCTAACGATTTTAACATCATCAAGTATCGGCAACCGTACTTGATGACTAGTTATCCAGTAATGTTTAATTTGCGACACGATTGTAAAGAAAGAAAAGAATTTATTTTCGCCATGTTTGTAGAAAAAAATTACATTAAAAACGAACATTTAGGATGCGAAGAGAATGGAACGAAAAAGAGTTATTTAGCCATTTCCTCGGAATTATTGTTGACGAGATAGATGTACCTAATAAAACACTGGGGTCAAGGAGAGGAGATCAGAGGCTATATAAGTCGCTGGAGAAACCGAAAAAGAAGTCAGAGTGGCTTAATTTGGACTCGGCTGAACTCCACACGGCGCCAATAACAGCGACTTTTATGATGTGATTTTAACATAACTATCTCCTCTGTTTAGTTCCGATCGTCCTTGAGAGAAGACGTATTTGGCGAAGAACGCGGATTTTTCTACGTGACGCGTTACTAGAGAGAGGGCGCGTAAATATAAAGTTTTTATTCCTTTATTTTACTTTTCGAAAGCGTTGTTATTTGTAATTTATCCTTTTTTAAACTATCGACAGAGTGTCTAGGTGACATTCCCGGATCTACAATTGAAAAAATATCTTTGAATAGAGAAAACAATTTATCAATTTTATAATATACAGTTCATTGGTGTAGGATACGGGATATAATTTTCGTAACTTTGTATTTACAGCAAAATGGGTTGGCATTGTCACTTCTTGCTTTTTACCATTAACTGTAAAAATGAATTACAAAATTTAATGGTGGGATTTAGATTTGAGTAAGTTATTTGGAGTTGGTGTTATTACTACGTAGTGACCAGGGTAATGAGTTATGAAAACCACAAAAAAATATTTCTCATACTATTCAGCGCATCGTGAATATTGAATTGTAAATTCTAAATATTTTCTTCCCAAAACTAAAATGTCGTAGATTATCTCGCAATGTTCTGCAAGAAGCTTTACTCAACATATGAACCTAACCGTGTAAAAGTAGTTTTTAATTCAGCTTCGGAATATTCGAATTTAAGGACGGTCAGTGTTCTTGTCATGTATAAGAGATAAGAAATGTCTCTGATTGTATTTGAATTCAAATTTTGGTTTTATTCGGTCGTACGATTGACAATGAGAATACACAAATTTCCAAAGCATATGTTTCGAATTTATTATTATATCTTGTGTGTGTTGCGGAGTGTGCTGATATCTGTATTTGCCATAATTCCCTAAAAGTGCTTGCTATCATCAATACTGTGTGAAAATGTAGTTCAAAATAATACTGACCTTTAAATAACGACTGTTTTTAATCGATTCACAATACCCAGTTAGTTTGAGCTGCACCAGCAACAACGAATTCACCTGCTTTTTCCTCATCCAGTAGTAACATTGGTAGTAAATATGATGGGGATAGCAGCGTCTAATTATTGTATTCATAAGAAATACATTGTAAAAAGTGGGAAGGCGTGTACGCTCGGTGAAAAAATTCGGTGACCAGAAGTGGTTTCAATTCGTAGTCGGAATTGTAGATAATTTAGGAAATATATAATATTGAGAACTGTATTATGGTGATAAGTAGAAGAAGTTATATTGCCTGAGGAATATGCTAACAATTATTTCTTTGTAGCCTTACATCTTACCTGACGAACTGAGGAGGGAATTGCCACCAGATCAAGCAGAATACTGTATCCAACGTATGCCACCATACAAGGGACCTGGAGCAGCTCCTGGCGCATTAGACTACATGTCATTCTCCACTGCTCTGTACGGTCAATCCGATTTATAATTTGAAACGAGTCCCGATTTCGGAGGACGGCAGGAATATCATCAAAATTAAATGAACCATATCTCATTGCCTTATCCCGCATTACCCCTGTTCATTAAAGTCCTTAAATTATTTATTTTTATGTTGGTATAGCATACGCCAAAAGAATCTAAAACCATTGAAAGTTCCTTTATATTGTTTTGGCGTGTGAATAGTAAGTTAAGAACGCTTATAAGTAGAAAAAAAACGACAACTTGTTTTAATAAAATCACAAGAACGAGTTGAAGCGAGCTACAATATTGATTTATTTATAATTTAGGTATTTATTTATTTTATTTTTGCTTGGTGCCCCTTTATGTTTTTCCATTATAAAGAAAAAGAACTCTTTTGTTTATAGTTTATTTGGAATTTATTTACTGTTATTTTTTGTTTTGCGAAGTATGTATTTATTAATAAGTTTTGATGTGTACAGAAAGTTTGCAACACTTAAATGCTCTTATATTTTCCTCTGATATTTTGAGACACATATATTTTTGTTTTTATTTTTTTTGGAAGGATCATCTTAACAACAATACTCGGTTCTGAAAGTCTGCGGCCTTTTTGATTATTAGATATAGAGCATTTAATGTTTGTGGTTGGATTTATTTTATTTAATAATGTAAAGAAAACGAATATTTGCCCAAAGTATACTAACTCATCGTATGTTTAAATAAAATATATTTAATTAAAAAATGTCGAATATGATTTATTTTTCAGATAGATATTAGGGACAGTGCTGCACTGCAATAACTGTGCCAAGGGAATGTAGTGATCCATCTTCAAACTTTATATTTCATATAAGTTATACAGCTATGTGAATATATATGTAATTTTAAAACATTGTGTTTTCTTTAAGTACCTGAAAAAACTTCTTGAAAACACTGTTTTGCACAACTTTGTCTCCCTTATCGTTTCTTGGTCGCAGCAATATTGCATTAAATTTAAAGCCATAGTGATACATGTTGCCAAAGTTGTTGATTTCAGTAAGCCACCAATGGTTTTGTACCACATGTGCGAAAAGAACTAGAAACGGCTAGAAACGAAGGATTAGATCAGTAACGAGAAATGATTAAATAAATACAAGTTGATCAAATATAAAGGGATTTCTTTTGTATCGAGGTGGCTTTGTTTTGTTTTATAACGTTATAAACTGAAGTTTAAGCTTATTTAAGTACATCTTTTTAATTGTGTGAAGAGCGAAATTTGAAATAAGTGCTCAATTTTCTCTGTGTTGTAAATAGACAGTAATACATAAACCGAAAAGACAGCTGTAGGGCTTTCATACGTGTTTGTAATAGAAACGTTTTTTCGTAAGTAGCTACTAGCAAGTGCAATACAAGATTCTATTGCCTATTCATTTATTACAAAATATTTCCAACACATGTCATTAATAGATAAGTGAAACAAGGTACGTATGAACACACATTAACTGTAACAAGTACATATGTTGTGTGGTATAAAAAGAGCTTGGCTACCTCTAAATTAGGCAACTTATATAACTTAAATGGACGTTGGCGGATGTAAATTTGATTCTGTTACAATAGTCTGTTGCTTTTAAGCTTAATATTAAATACCAAATGTAATTTTGAATAGGTTTTTCAGTTAGGTTTAATGTACAACAAGAATAAAATGATTTTCTGCTGTTGGCTGCTTACCCAATTGTAAACAGATGAAAAGTTGAAAACTTAGCCTAGTCGTTACCTACGCTACTATATACAACAAGGCCTCAGTGCTATTTGATGACGTCACGCTGGGTTGGTGATGTACTGCCATACACACAAGGAATCTTTCTTTTGCATTTCTTTTTTAAGTTTTGAAGGGCTTCCGGCTTGAAGAGGATGCCAGACGTCAACTGAGCCCTTCTTTGCATCCCATTCGATTTTATTTATATAACGAAGTTTCAAAGCAAAAACAAAACACGTAGCCGAGCACCGTTTTCCTGAAAGATGTATTTGTGGTTGATATTTAATTGACTAATTATTATTATTTGTAGTGTGTTATAATGTACATGTAAATTTTGTTCAATTTCATGAGAAAATTTACAGACATGCTATTTAACCAGGGTCTTTAATTTCTCATTATGTGGTGTTTTATTTAATCTATCTTTCCTATTATGTGGTGTTTTACCTAATCTATCTTTTCCCACAATCATTTTTAAGTAGGGTATTGGTAGAACAAGTTATAATTGATGCAATACGTTCACTGCTGTGAATACGACATTTACATATATCAGTATCTCAAATGGCTATGTTCGGTGATATAATTTAAAA
The DNA here is from genome assembly GCA_029619315.2 of Dynastes maya. Lineage (NCBI taxonomy): Eukaryota > Metazoa > Arthropoda > Insecta > Coleoptera > Scarabaeidae > Dynastes > Dynastes maya. The sequence continues at coordinate 59,347,324 of JAROYE020000002.1, forward strand.
TATATTGTATTAAAACAGAACGTTATTACACACATTTAAAAACCTTTCCGTGTTCAAAAATAATTTTGTTAAATATAACGTAAGAACATAAAACTATTTGAACAATAAAATCTTCAGGTTTTTTGTCAAATACGACGGACAGTTCGGGAATTGAGTTGGAATAGCATCTTTTTTAAGCCTAGGATATTTTAAACTTCTAGTTATTGTTTCACCGGTCCTTGAATCTGTAGCTGTTGAAAAATAAATAATATTTTCTTTCATTTACAAAGTGTAACTCACAAACAAAACAGCCGACGCCATGTTAGGTTAGGTTACCCCGTTTTTATCGTTTCAGAAAAGGTTTTATCGCTTATACAACACTAGAAAAACATTACAGGCATCACCAACAAAGTACGGAAATATGATTACACTGTATTTTTGTAAATAAAACTAATATAATTTGGACAAACCAAAGACGGTTTGAACGTGTAAACGCGTTTAGGGCTGATCGACGGCCTACTTCAAAATACGTCACAGCCTGCTGACGTCAAAGCGCGTGGGCCTTGTGTATAACGTTGGTAACGGCCTAGTATTCAACACTCATAAACTAATAGAATCACCAGCCTATTCGCGGTATATTTACGAATTACATACCATACGAGCGAGCGCACTATGATCACCCGATTTTACATGAACTCAACGTATCTAAACGTGTGCTGTGTTGAATGTCACTGTGGAATGTCATTTGCTTGATAAAATTGGGTAAACGCAAATTCATTTGTGCACCTTACTCATGTTATAAACGGCGTATTCGTTCATGTACATGTCCAAGCCACAACTTCGCTCTTGCATTTCCAAAAACACCTTGTTCACGTTATAAACGACATATTCGTTCATGTACACGTGTAAGACACGACGTCGCTATCGCGTTTCCAAAAAATGCCCATTATGGTGGCTGATCATAGTACGCTCGCTCTTACGGTATATTTAAATAAGCAACCAGTTATGCAAAATTAAAACATTTACCACAGATATGCATGTGCTTAAGAACAAATGTTTCTCTTCTATACAGGGTGAGTCTGGAGGAACAGACCAAACTCCAGGAGTGTATTATACATGTGAAAATAATGTAAAAATTCATACGTTCCCATCCGATTTTCATTTATTTTCAAGTTATAGCGTAATGACAAACAACATTTCTTACATTAACATTTTTTCTAATCATAGCGTTCTTTTAATAAGTATTAAAAAATACTGCCTTTGACCTCTAAACATTTTGTCTTTCATCTACGAAGGGCGCCTGTTGCTCTTTTGATTGCTTCATATCGGCTCCAATATTTCTAATACGTCGAATTAGTGCATCTCGAGTGTCTGGAACGCACCTGATACTTTGTATTATATGGATAGTCAATGCAGGGATATTTTTATTTTATTTAAGACGTATTAACTCGAAAACAAACGAAAATTTGGGCCATTTACAAAAAACGCCAATTAAAATTTTTTAATTACGCTATAAGTTGAAAACAAATGAAAATCGTGTAAGAACATATGAGTTTTTTACATTATTTTCACGTGTACAATTATATTTCTGGAGTTTGGTCTGTTCTTCCTGCCTCACCCTTTCTTACTTAGCTGATAACTGACATTTATTGTTGTTTGAGTGATTGAATGGTTATTAAACTTGCCCGTGAATCTTAACGGTGGGCATAACAATCAGAATACTGTTTTCTCATATTGCAGCTAAACCGTGGTCAATATTCCTTTGGAAGTTGGAATATCCATTTGTTCGGCGATATTTTAGAATGCTTGCTGGAAGAATGATTATAACAATTGCTGCGAAGACTACTTCGCAACCCGATATTTCTTCCAACAATAAAAGAAACAAATGGAAGTGCACTTCAATAACTAACAGCATTACGCCTTAAATACTCGGATTTAAGCTCGTTAAGTGAGGTACACACAGAAGCTGCCTGTTGCTTCTGTCATGTCGCGCAACTCTGTCGCCTTTCGACTTTTTCACGTCCCGACGTAAAGCAACGAAGTGTCTATACAGAAGTAATAAGTTGAACAACCGTTGGTTTTTAATTGCGGATCAAAATCGAAGTATGCCTTCTTCTCGGATAAGGAAGTAAAACCGGAGGCTCTGTGTCAATACGATTTTTGGCAATTTAAAATTCCCTAACAAAGAATGGAACACCTCTGGATTCGGCAAAATTGTAGTGGGGTCGACTAATGATCATAGCAATCGAGGCCTAGAAGTGCGGGGTGTATTCCGTAACCCAACGCTTTGACCATTAATGCAACAATAACGAGTTGTACAAAGTTTCCAGATAATTAGTAGCATGTTGATAAATAAGGAAACTACGTGTTTACATACACATAACTTACGATGTGGAGTGAAGACTAATTATAATTATACCCTAATAATATTATAATAGCGACTGCAGTATTTTAAACATTCCTATAAAACTGACCCGTTAAATTTCTATGAATAGGCTTGGTACAGAGCGCTTTGCGCCAGGTTAGAGGTAAGGTTGTGCGGTCCACGACGCGATATATGTATATAGACGAATTGGCATAAGCTACCTCAGCGAATGAAATTATTGATTTATTGCAACTGTCTCTCCTCAACTTTTCACAGCGTTATAATCATAAAGATACATATGTATGTAAGTATATCTAACGTACGCAAGGAAAATAAACGACCGTTGGCTGATAAAGTCACTAAATTTATCAGTGAATTTCCGGATTTGAATTACAATGGAGCTAAAGTATTGTGTAAAGTTCATACAGCGAACATTCTTCACTGAGTCAAATATGGAAACAAACCTGGTGCAAATTTTTCGCCAATCTTATCCACGTTGTTTAGAAGTTACGTTTATTTATTATATTATTTATTGAAGTCAAACTTTTTATGTGGCGTATGGGAATTAACATAACCTTAATTTTAAAAAACAATCAATATAAATACATATATTCGTTATTTTTGAAAAACAAAAGTGCTTTTTGCTACATACCTATAGTTACTCATACATTTACGGTATTAAGTATAACAGATTTTTGAAAAAACTACTTTGTTACTTAATATATCGGGCGAGTCATGTTTTTGCATATGTGAAATAACTCGCTTAATATTAGAGAAAGAGGAAAATAATATTAAAAAGAATTGAACGATAGTTATAGGGCTACAATTCTATTTGATCAGATGTTTCCGAGCTTCAACTGTTTCGACGTGGCCCCGCCCCCTTATTTGGAAAGCTTAAGTGGATATGATATGAAAATCGTAGATCAGTGGATTTTTTCGACAAATCACATTTGAAACTTGGCATATTGCATTATCTAGAACGATTGAAGTACAGCAAGGACATGCAATGTTTATTACAGAGTGACGTTTATTTACTTTCCACATTAATAATTTACTTATGAATTCTGACAATGTACCTAAAACATTAAAAAATGATCACATAAACTAAAATGCGAACGACAGTGGAGGTAGTTATCAAAATTTCCTGTGAAATGAATTACCACTATTACGAGGGACACGCTATATATGTTGAGATGCCACAAAAGTAGAGAAGTTAGAGCTGGCAACACTGCATTTCTAAATACCACCATCCTTAAGTAGTAAACTCTGACTGTCAGTTGAGTCGCTGCTGTTATAGAGTAAACGTGGTAGGTACGATTTGTCATCGAAACATGGACTTGTCAAGAGAAAATGTACGCGCAATGATTTACTACGATTTTAAGGTCGGTTTAAGTGAACGACAAAGTCTTGAACGATTGCAACTCGCATTTGGTGATGAAAGTCCTTCACGTGCAACTGTGTTTCGTTGGTATAGCGAATTTAAAAGAGGACGGATATCGCTTGGTGATGAGGAACGTACCGGTAGGCCCTGTTCTTCAGTTACCGCTGGAAACATTGAGAGTGTGAGACGTATGATCGACGAAGATCCAAGATGCACCTATCAAGTGATTGAGGCAACTCTTGGTGTTGGATCCGCAATAGTAAATTCAATTTTACATGATCATCTTCGGATGAAAAAAATTGTTACTCGTTGGGTGCCACACACGCTTACCGATTTCCAAAAAGCAGAGCGAGTAAGAATCGCTCGGGAAACATTGGAAATGTTAAATAATGGTGGACATCGCATTCTATCAAAAATAGTAACAGGTGATGAAACTTACATCCCATTTTACGATATTCCTACCCGCCAGGAGAGCCGCGTGTGGATCCACGAAGATGGCCGAAGACCAACACCAACAATGGCCAAAAGGCAAAGGGCTGTCAAGAAAGTTATGTACGCAGTTTTCTTCTGTAGTACCGGATTAGTAAAAGCAATGAAGCTGGACAATCAACGTACTGTCACAGCAAACTGGTACACCATAAAATGTTTACTTGAGTTCTTGAGTCAGCCAACATTCGCGGGTTAATGTTGCATCACGACAATGCATCGTCACACAGTGCACAGCAGACAGTTGAATTTTTACGTGAAAATAAGGTAAAAGTCATTGAACATCCACCCTATTCGCCTGATTTGGCCATGTGTGATTTCTGGCTGTTTTTCAACCTAAAGAAACATTTACGTGGTCGACGTTTCACGACGGAGGATGAGATAGATGAAGCAATTTATCTATTTTTTGAGAGCATTCCAAGAGATGACTGGCTTTACGCTTTTACGTTGTGGAAACTTCGGTTACAAAAGTGCATTAATGCGGGAGGAGATTATTTTGAACATAAATAAAATCATTTTCGTAAAAAGACTTGTAGTTTTCTTGTATCTCAAAATATATAGCGTGACCCTCGCATTAGAGAATGTGAATTGCAGTTACGACGAGAAATAATTTTTCAACATGATGGTGCACCACCTCATAATGCGGATTCCCCGACTTAACACCACTTGACTATTTTTTATGGGGTTACGTAAAAGACTGTTTATAGAGAGATTCCAACAACCATCGAGAATATGAAGATTAGAATAAGAGATGCACATTTTCATTCGCTTACTGTAGTTTAATAGCCCTAGATAATGCAATATGGCAAGTTCTAAAGCTAATTTGTTGAAAAAATCCACAGATCTACGATTTTCATTTTCACGGCTTACCAGGGTGAAAACTTTGTTTGCATTTTTCTCGAAATTTTTGTGATGTCAGGTGTTGAAATGTTTAGACCATCAGAAAGAGAAAATAATTCTCTATCAAATGGTGTGAAAAAATAGTTGTTATGCAATTTAAAAAAAAATAAAGGGCCATGGCCACGTCAAAACAGTTGAAGCTTGAAAACATCTGATCAAACAGATTTGTAGCCGTATAACTATCATTCAATTCTTCTTTATGCTATTTTCCTTTACTATTAAACGAGTTATTTCACATATGCAGAAATATGACTCGCCCTGTATTTTGACTTCCGTTGGTCAATTATGAAAATTTGCAATTCTCGTTGGAATTTCCGACGTAACTAAATACTTGAAAAAATTTCGTCCCGGTAAGAAATCGAACCTGACACCTCCGGCTTGCTGGACGGGCGTGCTAACTACTAGGCCATGTGGACCTTGATGCCAGGAACGTCTTTTTAATACCTGGTTATTATTTTTATCTGCAAATATATCATAATATTTTGACAGGCAAATTTTAATCCTTACATGCTAGGTACGCTAATTAATTAATATATTTTGGCGGGTTTCGGTCGTTACTTTCTAGACAGCATGAATATATCTCTTGGCGCTAGGTGGCGCCAAGAAATATATTTTGATGCCGTTTGTGGGGAGTAATGACATAAATCCGAGAGGTGAAAAACAACGGCGAGAAAGGGCCGTGTTCGAAGTCACGCTGATGAATATATCATAATATTTTGATTTTTAATTCTTACAAGCCAAGTGCACCAATTAATTAATATATTTTGGCTTCTGTCGGTGCATTATGAAAATCTGTCGCTGTGTGTGAATTATGAAAATTTGTAATTTACTTGGAATTTACTGGGACGAGATCTTTTCAAATATTTAATTACGTCGGAAATTCCAAGAAAATTATAGATTTCCATAATTCACCCACCGATACAGATTTTCATAATGCACCGACAGAAGCCAAAATATATTAATTAATTGGTGCACTTGGCATGTAAGAATTAAAAGTCAAAATATTATGATATATTCATCAGCGTGACTTCGAACACGGCCCTTTCTCGCCGTTGTTTTTCACCTCTCGGGTTTATGTCATTACTCCCCACAAACGGCATCAAAATATATTTCTTGGCGCCACCTAGCGCCAAGAGATATATTCATGCTGTCTAGAAAGTAACGACCGAAACCCGAAATGCAGGTGCCCACCACCTATCGAGCAGTTCATGGGCTGCTCAACACGCCTTGCGCCACTTTGCGCATGAGCTGCTCGGTAGGCGGTGGGTATCTGCATTCCTTGCTTTCTAGGCGGCATGACTATATCTCTTGGCGCTAAGTGGCACCAAGAAATATATTTTGGTGCTGTTTGTGGAGAGTAATTACGTAAACCCGAGCGGTGAAAAACAACGGCGAGAAAGAATGGTGTTCGAAGTCACTCTGACACAGAGTATGCAGAAACGTGTCCGTCGGCTAACGCTGTCCCCTTTCTCGCTTTGCTTTTTGCATCAATTTTTGGTAAATGGGATTACAAATCAGAAAAATACGATGACGTCATAGCTATAAAAGTGAAGATGAAAAAATATTCTTTGCGTCAATTAATGCCTTTTCGTGTGTTCCTTTTACAATTATTTAGGCTCCGGGCATCGATTATACGGATCTGATTATCTAATAATTAGACTGACAATATGAGAAAAAAATTGGAAATAGTTTATTAGATTTATTTTTTTGTTTTTGGTAGTATTATCATTTCTAATTTTACAAATATTGACAGAAACAAAATTACAGATTGTAATTCCATAAAAGGTCGATTTTATTTAATGCGATGGCTGTCCTTGATTTATTAATATATGTTTAAAATATTTGGCCTAAAACAGCTCAAAATAATTTTTAAATCACCTCATCGAAAAATATTGACTTAGGCCTGCTTCCGTTCGCTGCTGATTACGCTTATAGTGTAATGTTCCATGGCGATCAATCGACCCCTTGATCATTATTTCTTAAGGGGTTGATATCAACCCCGTTGAGAACCTCTAACATAGATCAATTATAATTCAAAAGTATTAACAGTGAAAAGCACTTTGTTTACTTTTGCTCAAGTAAAGCGATGAGGTAGTTCTTTGAAACAGAAATTAAAAATGCTTTTGTTCATTTATTAAAAGTGTTTTCAATACTTGCAGTTAAACATTTGCTATTCGATTATAATGGAAAAAGTAAATTATCCGAATTTTTGATTATTCGGATTGACTCTGATCCCTATTAATTCGGTTAACTGGAACTCCACTATAATTCTATTAACATTATTACTGTATGTCTCTCATTTGGCAACGCTACAATTATGAAACAACTACTTTAATAAATTATTCAGTATTCACTAAAATAATTTAAAAGTTAATTCTGGTCGTTTTTATGAGAAGTTTATTTTTGTTAAGTGACGCATTTTTCGCTACTAAAATAGGTAGAGAAGTAAATGTTGTTCATCGTGTAGAGAAACTGTGAAATTAAAATTCAGCGAGAGAAAAGGCAATGCTGAGAAAACAAGAATCGAACGAAGATGTGAAGGTAACAAATCAAATAAAACTAAAGACAGTACCTACGGAACAAGACACGTGAACACGACGTAGGTGTTAAATAATAAATTTAAACTTGTTTGTTTAAAGTTGGGTGGGATCCATAGTATTTTATTTCTTTTTGTCTTTCTGTTTTTGTCTTCTCCATCGCTTGTTCTGTATTTTGTCTGCTGACTACTGCTTAGAAGTATCGATACCGCCTTAATTAAATTCTTTCTCTGCGTGTAAATATTAATTCAAATTAAGAATATTACCAATTGGAATGTGTTAGTTGCTGTCTCTAGCGCAAAATACTATGCTGAGAGATATACGGATCTTGTAAAGCGAATGCGTACAGCAAAAAATAATGGGCATGAGTTGGGATGATTCAATGTCTCGTTATCGCGAGAACGTCACCTGCCGTTACCTACGATATAACAAGGCTCAGTGCTCTTCGATGACGTCACGCTGGCTTGGTGATGTATCGTCATGCACGATATTAGCCTAAAAATTTTGAAGGATTTCCGGTTTAAAGAGGGTGCCGGTCGGCAATTGAGCGCTTCTTCGCATCCCATTCGATTTTATTATGGAAATACGAAGTTTCAAAGCAAAAACCAAACACGTAACCGAGCACCGCTTTCGTGGAGGATATTTAATCGACTAATTATTATTATTTGTAATTCTACATGTATTTGGGCGAAACTAAGGTTAAAATGATACAGTAATTGCAATTTTTTTCGAAATTTTGTTCAATTTTATGAGAAAATTTACAGACATGCTATTTCCTATCATGTGGTGTTTTTCTTAATCTATCTTTCTAATTATGTGATGTTACCTAATCTATCATTACTTTTCCCACAATCATTTTTAAGTAGGGTATTTGTAGAACAAGTTATTATAATTGTTGCAATACGTTCACTGCTGTGAATATATTTACATATATCAGTATTCAAATGGCTGCCATCATTTTCGCCAGACATAGCAGCCCTGTGAGTGATTCCTCTGCGTAGGTTTCGGCTTTTGGACATTCCGATCCCACTTCTAAGAGCCGTATTCCTGCTAGTGCTGTACAATCGCACAGCACGTGGACAGCAGTCTCTTTTTCCGCCTGGCAGAATCAGAAACACCTCGATGACTTTCGTGTCCTGGTAGCCAGACTAGGGTCACCTTAAATCGGCTCCCCAGCCTATTGAGGGCTTTCACTCTAGTTTCGACTTTACCTGTGTGGAGTCCAGTGATTTTATCACTGCTTGACTGTCTAAATAGATAGCAATAGATCGATAGTTACTTTCTTGCTTGTCTAATTCTTCGATACACCCCAGCACTGCAGCTATTTCGGCTTGAAATACTGTAGCGCTTTGAATTAGGCTTAGCGGCTTAGGTATTTTTGGTCTAATCCCGAAAATTCGGGCTCCGACTTCAGTTTCCGTCTTTGAGGTGTCTGTGTACCAAATAAATTCGGCTTTGATAGGCGGGTCTTTTTTCCATTCTTCTCTATCTGGTATTACCGTTTAATAATTCTTATCGAAGCTGTATTTAGAACCAATGGCGTCATTGGGCCCGCTTGTTATCGGCTCTGCCTTAAGTTCCTTAAACAGTTTTTCATGATCTGCATCATGCGATCTAATTATGGGAGGTTAACCATTCATTAGCTTGTAGCTTATTAGCCTCGCCTCTCCTCCAATATGTACAAGTAGTGGTTCTAGGTTAAGGATGATCTCCAAAGCAGCTGTCGGCGTGGTTCTCATGGTCCTAGTGACACACAGACATTCTAGTCTTTGTATGTCACTTAGCCGCCTTGTTGCCTCCACCTGTAATGTGTGTAAATATAGAATAGTGGTATTCCATATTCCCACCAACCCACGCTATGAACATTTTAGATTAGATTTCATTACGTATTAAACAATAATAAATGACAGTAGTATTTTTGTAAAACCCATTTCACGTACTAGTCAATAGTACTAAACACTTAAATAATAAGCTACGAAAACAAATAATCACTCATATGTACTTATCTGTTAAAGTTTTGAAGACACGCAGTTTAAAATATCGCCTCTGTTAAACGGTGGAAAGGCCGGGTGGGTCACTGTAACCTTAATAGTAGGTCTAGGCTAAAAGTTCACGACTCGATTGATAGATGTAACGACGTATATTATTGAGCATCCTTGGTGTTCCATATTACCAATATATTCCATATTTGCATCTTTTACTCTATCTATGTATTTATGACACACTATATTTTTGTCTTATATTTGCATATGTGCTTAAGAGTTCTTGACGTATTCTTGGTTAGCAACTCTTTATTTAACTTCCATTTTGAATGAATTTTGTTACACTAAAAGCGCTGATTGTTAGTAAGGATTCTTAGTACTATAACGTTATTGGTAATAAAACGGTTCGGTGGTCCAGTGGCAAGAGAACCTTACTGTAGTAGAGTTAGGCGGTGTGCGTTCAGGTCCCACCCAGAATCAAGTGGTAATCCTGAGTCACCATTCACATGTTGAAGAAGCGAGGGGGGAGTGATAGTAACAAAGCCATGGAACACTTTACACACTAGAGGTTCCCGAAGATTTAACAAGTTAATTAATTCTTATATTTATTTAAATTATTATTTATAAATTATTAAATTGATGAATAAATACGAGGCTCGTCCGGAAATTAGTTCCCGTTTGCGCCGTGTGGAGTAGCATTTGCTCGACGAGCCGCCGACTGGTTTTCTCGTGACGCAGTGATCTGTCAGCTACAATAATAGCTAGAGTAATATCGCGTCAGTTGAGTTTGAAATGTTTGACACTCGACAATACCGCCAGTTGTGAAGTACGGTCTGTAATAAGATTCCTGAACGCCAGAAATGTGAAGCCATGTCACATTCACCGTCAAATTCAAGAAGTGTACGGCAAATGATGGACGCATCATCGGTTCGGCGATGGTGTCGCAATTTCAATGCGGGGAGAGACAACGTTCACGATGAAGAGCGTCCAGGGCGTCCGTCCGTCATTACTGATGCGTTGCTGCGTGCAATCGACGACTTCATACAGCAGGATCGGCGTGTCACACTTAATGACATCAGTGCACGTTTTCCACAGATTTCGCGCACCATAACGCATCAAATCGTCAAAAATCATCTGCATTACAAAAAAATTTGTGCAAGGTGGGTGCCGCGCATGCTTTCAGAGGAACACAAAAACAAGCGTATGGGTGCGGCCTTGAATGTTTTGTTACGGGCGATGAAACATGGGTTGCTTACTCAACGCCCGAAAGCAAACGCCAGTCCATGGAATGGCATCACTCTCATTCACCGACCAGACCCAAAAAGTTCAAGACAGCAGAGTCGACTCGCAAACTCATGGCAACCGTCTTCTGGGACAGACATGGTCTCTTGCTTTTGGACTTCATTCCTCGAGGGGTCACCATTAATGCGGAAGCATATTGTGCCACGGTACAGAAGTTGCGGCGGGCAATTCAAAATCGGCGGCGAGGCCTGTTGTCGTCGGGCATTGTGTTGCTGCACGACAATGCCCGGCCCCATGTTGCTGCAACAACACGCCAATTGCTCCAGCAGTTTCGCTGGGAAGTCTTCGATCACCCACAAACTAAATATTAACATTCTTATATAAAATATAAGTACCTACCTACAAATCTATTAAATTCGTTTTAAAGGAAAATACAATTAAGTCAGTGTTCTATTCAATAAAACCTTGGGAATCTTAAAAGAATAGCAATTGTTTTCACCAATAACTGCTGTGGTATGTAGTGTACCTGTGTAGCGGTAGTCAACTTATTTCGAATTTTCGTTTTATTTAAATTAACGGTAGGAAAGAGGCGTTCAGTAGCAGCGCTATTATGTGGTAGAGTTAGAATTAACTCTATTAACTTAAGTACTTCTGGATATTTTCTTGTTCCATCTGCATTTAGGATATTTCGGAATTTGCTTCAAGATCGTTTTGATCAGTTTCGTCTACCAATGGGTCGTTTCTTAATATGCGCCATTCCACATCAAGTGTTTGCAAATTATTGAAAACACGAGGAAAATATGATGCCAAAGGCGATATTGATGGGGGTCTTTTTTCTTTGAAATATTGTGGACTTATAATATTCATATTTTGTAAAATTAACGATACTTCGCTGTTTAATGGAAATCGCTGATATATTTCATGAGCTGCTTCTATATAAAATTCTAAGGATCCTAGTTTGAATTTTTTAATCTCAAAAAAATTTAAGGTGGTACTAGATAAAGTACTCGCCACTAAATGCCCAAAGTACATGTTATTCAAGTTTGCATAGTAATGTGGATTTCTAAATTGGACTTTTTCAATAGATGTGATTATTAAATATTTTGGATCTACGTAATTATCGAGTATAGTGCGATAAATGTTAATTATTTCGCTGTGAAGAGTATGGATCTTTGGAGATTCAGTTTGGAAAGCTTTATTTAGTGTTGTAAATAATGGTAGAGCATACATCAGAAACTGAAAATACAGCTTAGTTGTCATTATTTAAAGATGTGTATATTTTCTCCACAGATTTTTGTTTTTTATCTAGAAATTCAGCTGTAAAGTATAATTTTAATGCTGAGTACTGATTTAAAATTCGCCCCACTACACTAATTAATGAAAGCCATCTTGTTTGTGAAGGATGAAGCAATTTCAGAGGTTTTGCTTCAACAAATATTTGAAATTGCTTGAATTCTTCGGTTCTTTTGAAACTATGTTTCATATATGAGTATATTTCCCTTGCTAATTCTTCAATTTCTACTGGCAATTTGGAAGTTGCATAAGATGCGCACAGAGCAAACGAATGGCAAACACATTTTAAAATAAACAAATTAGGAACATCTTTTTTTAGTAACTGGCTAACTGAATTTGTTTTGCCCATCATAACACTAGCGCCGTCTGCAGCAAACCCCACTAAGTTTTCTCTATAAGGAATGCTATTATCATTAAATACTTTTAATATCATATTATACATACTGCAACTTCATATATTCCTAAAAAAGCATCCTCCACTTTAAAATTCCTACAAACTCTTGCTATTAAAGCCAAATTTTTCACCGTTCCAATATCTGTTGATTCATCAATTATCAAGGGAAATTTATTTTCGCGTATAAATTGTACGATGGTTTCTTTGCCGTAAACACCGATTACATTGTTAACTATATTTTTAGCTTTTGTTCTGCCACAAGTTGTGTCCCGAATTGCCTCTTTATCTAAATAAATTAAATGGTCAGCTACATTAAAAGATATATTATCTTCCACTAAAGCCCGTTTGCAACGACGTATAATTTTGTACAAAAATGTGTAACAAATTTTGTATATAAAAGTTTTGCATTTTTCTACAAAGAAAATATTTTGATCTGTTTACAGAGTAGGTATATAATTTTGTACAAAACTTGCCCAGTAACAAATGTCAAACTACTTGAACAGAAACTGCACTTTTAGGTTAGTTTAGTTTACTCATAGTTAATTTGAATTATGAAAGTGCATGAGAAATATATAATAGCTGCCGCAGCAGCAACTGCTGCAATATTTCCTTGCAAGTTAAGGAAAAGAAAATATGACAATAAATACTCGGATAGAAGAAAAAGGCAGTGGATCAAAAGAAGATGTCCACAAGGAGCAGGCATATTACACATATTAAATACTGAATTTTTATTAGATCATTCTTCATATAAAAATTTCTTGAGACTGACTTCAAATCAATTTGCTTATCTGCTAAATTTAATCGAAGGAGCCATCGCAAAATCGTATAATTTTATGCAAGATACAATTTCACCATCTAACAAGTTGAGATATTTATTATTCTTTATATAAATTTATTAAACAAGATACCTGCTCCCGCGACCAATACATTTTATAAGCTTATACGTAAAAAGTAGATGTATATCGCACAAAAACGTCCATAACCCCAAACTGTCACCTACCTAAAATAATCACAATAGTAAAGTTGGATTATTGCGCATGTTTCTGTTCATTTTAAGTATCAAATTCTTACAAAGTTAGAGCATGTTCTATTTTTTGAAAATGATGTATTAAATTTTGTATATAATCTGTATGCAACGGTACATAATTTAATTTGTAAAATTCTTTACAGAATTATATATCAGATTATACATCGTTGCAAATGGGCTTAAGAAACTACATATTCTAATCTCATTCTCCCTTGATCGCTTATAAGTAGCTAATTTACTAGACGTAGCAACCATTTTATCTAGTGTTTGAATATTTTTATAATGCTTAGCATTGGCGACATGTTTGTTAGATTTAAAATGCTTTATTAATTCCGACTTGCCGCATGTGTAATCGGTCGCACAAAATTTACAGAAAACATATTTGTCACATTTCTTACTGGGTTGTACCCATAATTTGAAAAGATTATGCGCCTCCCAAGCTAATTGGTATTTGTGAACATACCATTTTTTCTTTGTATTTTTCTGCGTTTGTGCCAATCTATGGTCAGTGACAGCTTTTTCATCCTCCGTTAAAGACGAAGCCATCTGAAATTAAGGTTTAATTGTATGTAAATAACAATATTGTATATTTATTAATTCAATTATAAATTCAAAAGTTCACTTTAATACACTTACATACCTGCTCAATAAATAAATACTAAAGAAGAGTTTAATAAAAACGAAACACAGAGGATCGAATAAAGTTTTACCTACGGGTTATTACATTGATCTCGTAATTCCGTCGTAATTGAGAAAAAATCTCGCATAGAAAACTATGCGATTACCTGAACTGGCTTAACAATTGAAATTATAGGCTTGTTCCAACACACTCAGAAAATCGTAAATTTACCGTGCAGTACCTGCGCAATATGTTAATTGCAGCTCTTTTTTTGTATTGTGCATGTGCTGGACGGTAAATTGACGGTTTTCTGAAGGTGATGGAACAAGCCTAAAGAATTACATTGAGTAACATCTGCCCTTCTAAGTACGCCACAGCTATATTCCGATAGATGTCACTATGATGTCACTAATCGTAAATATCTAAACGATCAAACAAATCAAAGCATAATAAAACTACTAAAATTCTCTAGATACAGCTGTATTTTCGCCATTTCCCTAGATTATCCTCAACGTAAATGTTAATTGATCAATTTTCCCCATATATGGGGAAATTTCCCCACGTGTGGCAACACTGAAATGGACATTGCTGTGGATATTTCGTCTGAATATAACCTGAAATATATATAAATTACTAAATGAATCACCATTATTTTGAAAGTTATTCAACTGTGAAGATGTAAGCTACCACCTTGGTTCCAATAATTTTTTATTGTTTTGTTTTTTTTTGGTGCATGTATAATTTTGTTTCGTTTTTCACTATGGCATTAAAAATTAGTCTTATTTTTATTAGGTGGTAAACATGCTGCACGAGATCTCTTTAAAAGCAACGCTTAGAAGTATTTTCTCGGGAAAAAGTTCAAATGAGAATACGTAATAAGTTAAATTTTTAACTGGAAAGCTCCCAGACGGAAATTTAATCAACTTGCTTTTATTAATTTGTATTCAGTTCACTTGCCTATTATTTTATGTATGGAAAATTTAATCAAGATTCAAGGAGAGTCTCCTGTCCTCGTTCGAAATTTATATGAAAAACTAAAAGCGGGTCAACTTGCCGCCAAACTTATTCGGCTTACGGAATTATGAAATTACTCCGTCGGGATTAATGTTACCTCCTGAAATTAAAAAGTTTTCGCGTAAATTGTGACGCCGTTGGTTAGCTGGGACAAATACCCGAACATCGTTTTTCTGAAGTTTATGGAGTAGTGGGTTTTGATCTCCTCCACGTTACTATATACTGAAGTTTATTATTGCGCGGATGCTTTTTACGATGCGTAATTTGCGGAGATGAAATAATTTTTTTTTGGAGAAACGACTTGTAAATCACATTAAATGGTACGAAGAATTATAATAAATTTTTATGCCTTCACTGGTCGATTTCCCTTTTCATAAATCCCTAGCTTAATACACTGGTCAAAAGCTTGATTATACTACAAAAAATTTTTGGGGAATTTTACATCAAAAATAGGAGGCAAATTTGTTACCTCCTATTTTTGGTGTAAATTTCCCCAAATGGAAAATTTTAAACTATAATGTGACAATTACCATACATCAGTTTAAAATTACATACCACTTCCAAAAATTTTCACTTTCATGTGAATTTCAGCAGTGATATTTCCTTCCTTATTAAATATAACCGAAGTAGTATAATATTACATTGTAATAGTTATTTTTTCTGGAAATTTTACACTGCAAGGTAATCCGCAGGATTTATAAGCTTCAATTAATTTTTATGTGGTTTTTGTACTTTCGGCGTTATATTGTAGGGTAATTTTAACAATAAATTTTAACCTTACATGTATTTTTGTACAGGATTTTTACATATTAGGATCATTTCCACGAGAGCTTATACCTTGGCTGTTTTGGGATCCTCTTAGTACCGATATAATGTTCTTAGCGGGAGTGGTGTCTTTATTTTATCTGTTAACACGATAAGTCAAAAACGTTTAATTCATAAAAGATATGTCGCTAGTGGTTCAACTTGCATATTGATTAACCGGAAGTGTAACTCCACTTCGTTGATTTTTAAATTCTTTGAAATACTTTAGAGAATTGTACCAACAATTTTCTTTAGAGTTGGGAAATTGATTGCATTTTGAAAAAGCTGCAACTTGTGACCTATACATTTTTCTTGCTTCAGTAAATTATTTTACTAACTTTTTACATTCGGTTTCATTAGATAATGCAACTACTGTAATTATGTTAGCTCTATTGCACTTTATTGTTACCTGGATAATGACATATCCAGTTTTCTTTGCTTCAGCTTTGGTATTGTACTTCATTCTCAACATCTGGATTCTGGAGATCTTACATCTGAACTAAGAAGCTATGTTAGTAGTAGGTCTCCCTTCATTTGAATCAACGTATCAGTGTCCATACTGACACCTGTTTAAGAATCTTCTGGTAGACTGGGAACTGCTATCAATACTAGGGTCAGTTTGAAGAACCTTGAATCCTTTCGTCCTCTTATGCTAAAGTTGGCTCATTTCGCACAGCTTGTAATTGAATGTGGGGGAAAAGAAGGGGGTGTGCATATGTCTGGTCATCTCTTTATTTTAGTAGGGAAAGTAGGGCATATCTCGGGGTCGTGTGCGGGTGCCTGGGGCCGCACCGCGGCCAAGGTTGAAGAAGTCCTCTGGGCGATGCACTCTCACTAGAGGAGGGGGCATATCCTGGGATTTGACGACTATCTGGACGCATGGGTTTTCGTTTTCGCGGGCCCTTGCCCACGATGAGTTGAGGGTCTTTTCTAGGTGTTCGCGAATCTTAGGAATGCCTAGATCTCGAAGAATCTGTTCACTCCTGACAAACCACGGGGCGTCGACGATGATGCGCAGGGTCCTGTTTTGAAGACCTTCCGGGCTCTTGAGGTGCGTCGGGGCTGCTGATGACCAGGCCATGGCGCCGTAGGTCCGCAGCGGTCCAGACTCTACAGGGATTTCTTCGCCATATATGCACATATGTAAAGGCGTGTGGGCTGGGGCGTGTGTGGGCTGGGGTGCTACGGTTGCAATCTATTATTGTCTGTTGTTTAGGTCTTGATTAACCTATGTACCTTTCCTCTGTTGAAGTTATTGTGCCTTTCTATCTCTTATGGTAATGTTTGGTTGTGGCCATGACGGAGACATTGACAAAATTATGGATGAGATGCAAACTGTGTTATTTATCTATATTTGATGTATCTTTTATATTCCTTCGTTTCCCTTGCGGTTCTTCCTGTCTAGGTAACATTTTCCGTATTCGCATTCTAGCACTCCTTTCGTCTTTGTTGTCACATGTCATTATTTTCTCGCTAACATTAAAACAGGTAGATACTTTTATATATTTGCAAATATCTTCAGGTGCTTCGTTTTATTGACTAATGCTGTATATTTAGTAATTTCTATTGAATGTATTGCACTTGGTTACACATATAATCAACAATTCGAAAGTAAATTAATCTTAAAGGTGAATTACACTTTATTCCTAATGTAAAAATGTCTTTTGAGCTATAACGCTGCATTTACGCAATATGTCAGCGAGACTGTCAACTTTTACTTATTCTCCAGTTTGCATTTTTGTGATGAACTGGATAACATTGTATCGTTTGCATTTATAAATTGTAAAGTAACTATTCCAGCGCGCATTCAATACCTTTCGAAATCACTTACGAGACCTATATATTATCTGCATGGCGGATCAGCGAAATGTCTCTATGTAGCTAGAAAATTAACACGACGGAAAAAGCAAACTGGCTCTCATAAACTACCGCCCTACACATCGGAAGGCGGGTCGTGTAATGTAACGTAAAACTTTTGCTCAGGACTATCCTATAAAGTAGTGTAATATATTACCACCACCACCACATTGTGGGTTTCAAATTTCACACGCTTTGAGCAAAGTTTGATAATTTACGAGTAGGGAGCTTTGTTATTCATACGCGAATTCTTCAAAATAACGTCTAAATCAGAGCTGTCGTTATAAAAGCATCTTACGGAGGAACAAAGGCATGAACACAGTATCTAGGTTGATTTAATTAAAATGTAAATAAGAGAAGGATTTGCATAAGCTAATTTGGTTCTTGAGCTTTTGCGGAGTTAATACGAAATTATTCAAATTTTAGTTTGGAACTAGTTGCATACGTTCAAATGTATGTACACTTGTATGTTTCGAATAGACAAGTTATTTTGTGCAAATGTATCAAGGGATACATACAGGTGTTTTTGAATTTAGAGTCCTATTAGATTATAGTTGATATCAAGTCCTAGTTTTTAATTAAACTAAGTACTTCGATGTATTGTCATATGCGTATATGTATTGAAATGTTTTAAATGTGGTAAATTGTTAAAAAAAATAAATTTTCGAAAATGAATTGATTAATTACACGAACTGACTGTTCGGAAGTGTCCTAAAACACTTTTTCGGCAATTTAGATGGAGTTTAATATCAATTCCTGAGATTCTAAAGGAAGTGAAAACTAAAAATAGAAACCAACTTGAATTTTATGACGATTTTAATACAAACTCTTTGTTTTACTGAAAAACTGCCTATTGTTAGCAACCAATCTTCACTTTTATCCTGAATTTATATTACAATTCCAAATATTAACATTTGAAACTGGGAGCGTAGCTAAAGTACGAGTTACCTCGATGCCAATTTTGACTCAAAGTGAGAAAATCAATTGGTGTTCAGAATTTCTCAAACTACCAGTCGGTGATTATTTAAACAAAGTCATAGAATTAAGACTATGTAAGAATTGTTTATGTCGAGGCCATAATGTCAAAAAATGTCGATCTGGCACATGTAAAAAGTGCAAACTAAGACATAATACATTGTTACATATTGAAAAGCAGATTGAAACAAGACGAGAAGAAAAGTCACAAAAATCGTCGTCTCGAGTATCGTTTTCCGCACTTAGTGTAGATAAACTTGTGTTGTTGTCAATAGCAATGATAAATGCAAGCAATTCGTCGGTTACCAAAAGGTCAGCACGTGCATTACTCGATAGCGGGTCTCAAATCAATTTTATTTCTACAAGACTAGGCAAATAATTGAATCTCACGAAAGTTTCAACGGATATATCTATTATCGGAATCAACAGAATGACTTCAAATTTAACACATAAATGCGAAATTACGATTCCTGCAATAAATGGAAGTTCAAAATTCACAATTTCATGCTACATATTAGCAAAGATCGCAGATAATCTGCCTAGTCAAACAATAGATATCGATTCATGGAAATTTCCTACCGATCTATCATTGGCAGATCCACAATTCAACCAGTCAAGCGAAATAGACATTGTATGCAATTTATTATTTTAACCGGTTATTTTACATACAACCCAAACCCTCTTGGCTGAAGTGATAAATTACAATATTTAGGAAGTACGGAACTTTCATCAGTGCTTGTGAAATAAAAAGTCAACGTTTTATTCAGTGAAAAAATGTTTTATTCTTACCATTTGTAAACAAACAACCTTCTACTTGTTAGAACATAGCAAACTGTCCTGGTATTTCGAATTACAGAGTAGCCCATGCTTCTTGCACTTTCCTGAAAGACATTTTCCTTTGCAGTTTCATCTCTTGAAACCTTGACCCCTGTGATTCATCTCCTCAAAAATGGGACGCACTATAAGTCCTTTTTTGCCACTTTTAATTTCATTTCACAGGTTTCACGTAATGTCAATTACATTTTTACCTATTCTTGAATGATGTTTTCGTATTTGTTCTGCAGCTGTTTCAAAATTCTTGTTCTTCCTCCATGTCCAATCGCCAAGTGTGTCTCGCGAATTATGTTGAAGATTTGCTCTGTATGCACATAATAACGGACTGATGATGACTCATCACTCACCGGGTATATTAATTTTTCACTATCCCCCAACTGGTAGCCTTTTTTACTCATCATCTCACTATTTTCCTTCTTATTCTTAAAAGCATTCAATAAACTTTCATTAAAACGAATCTTCATTGTGTTAGAACGACCGGTATCCATATCAAGATAACACAAGGCATCTGCACTCAATGAACACTCAACCTCGATTGTCATGAAAGCAAATAATCAAATGCCACGTGCAACTAAGACAGGTTGAAACTTGCACACAGACAAGTTCAAACTTGCATAAGTGTGACATTTATCATACTAACCAGAGGGTGTTGGATATTATTCATAATAACACGTCAATGTGATTGATTCTTTAAAATATAATATATTTATCACATTATTCAGAAGCGGTTGGTGTTATGTATAATACCCGGTTATTATACTACCCTCATTTATCAAAGTAACGGTAACATATACAAATTTCTGATACTTTACTAACGATATTTGAAATTAAATAATTTAGAAAATGTTTATTACCATATTTCGAAATTTATAAGTATTTAAGTCTTCTAATTAAACTAACAGTAAAGATTGTTAATGCGGATAAAGAAAAATGTTGAAATGATTCTCTTGTAGTTCCATTTGAATTCTGCAGGGCTGTTTAATTGTTACATGATCTTTCTGTTGAAGGCGTTAGTTATCCAGGTGAATACTTCTTTTAGTATTACAACAGCTGTTAAACGTTAGTTTCTATAAACAAAATATATGAAAAAAGAAAAACATTTACTAGCGCTTATTATATTGATTTATCGGACAGTTTTCATGCCGAATTTACGAAATAGAAAATACATTAGCTGAAGAAAAATGTAAATATTCTGTTTCACAATCCATTATTAGCTCAATCGTTTATAATTGCAATTGGGAAATTGGTCGAATTAGCTTTCGAATTATTGTCTCATCCACCGTATTGTGAAAATCCTTTTTTTCTGTTTTTAAAATTGGGTGGACGGATATTTAGAATAGCTTAATGAGAAAATTATGGGTGAAATGGTTTATTTTTACATTTTTAGAAATACTACTTTTCGGGAAGCATAATGAATATTGGTGATAGCGCATGGGCGTTTTCACATTCACTGACAACACCAATAGGATCACGGCACGGCACCGATGCCAACACGACTCCTTTCACATTTGCCGACACATCGTCGACCGATTTCAGTGCCGAATATTTTGTTTTTCTTATTTTTATTGGTTTTATCTCAAAGATACAAATTCTATTAATGTAATAATATTGTACTTAAACGCAGTAATTTTTAATGCTTTAACTAGGCCGGGCACAGAGAGCTTCGCGCCAGGTTGCGTGAGGTTGCCGCGACCACAACGCGACGTATGTATGCAGATGAATCAGTACGGGTACCTCAGCGAATTAAATTATTGATTTATTGTGACAGTTCCTATCAACCTCTTGCAGCGTTAGTCGTAATTATAGAGACAAATATAGGTATGTAAGTATGTCTAACCTACACAAGGAAAATAAACGACCGTTGGCTAATAAAGTTACTAAATTTATCAGTGAATTTCCGGATTTGAACTATAATGGAACTAAAGTATTGCCACCTCAAACCTAATTTAAATTGGATTTACTTTTGATCTTTATTGTTTGTGGTCTACCGCTTTACTTACTTGATAAAGAACCGTTTGGACAGTTTTGGCGTACATACAATCCCGAGTGGAACTTACCATCATGGACAGCGTTACGGAAAGAGCTACCAAGTATAGGTAAAGATATCGAAAATTGGATCAAAGCAGCATTAAAAGACAAACAGCTGTGGCTAGGTCTTGATGAGACGACAGATTGTAAAAAGAAATCTATTTTTAATATTATAGTACGAGTACTAGATCCTGTTAAACCGAAATTTGCAATGTTATTAGCTAGCAAAAGACTAAAAAAGTGTACTGGCGTAGCAATTACGGGATTAGTGCTCGATACGTTACAACAATTTTAAGTGTCAACTAGTCAACTGTTGATATGTCTATGAGCGATGGAGCAGCGACAATGTTTAGCCCTTCTCTTAAAGAAAAGTGTGAGGGACTTTTACATGTTACGTGTAAAGTTCATGCTTTACATAATTGTATATGACATATTATTGCATATATAGTCTAATATTTTGAAGATCAAAAGTTATCAATTCTAGCTGATCTAAATAATTCATTCCAGTGTAAGTAGTTTCACAAGAATGTATACTTATGGCCTATTAGCTTGGTGACTATTGGTATCCTTTCCAAATCGTTTGATATTTGTAATAATGATATTTGGGTGCTCCATAATAATAGAACTTTTAATTTTTAGTATAAGACGTTATTGCGAAAAATAAAAAACAAAGAGGTTGCTTCGTCTACTTAAAAATGAACTAAAAACGTCAATCACCACTCAAAAGCATATGCTTCACACTTTCATTATCGATTCTCGTAAAAATGCATAAAGTGTCTGTTGCCGTCGAGATTTCTAGAACCTACTCCGTATCAAATTTTATAGCTACCGGTGGGTTTGATAAAAAACACGCTCGTTTTAGAAACTAATTAATTTCGTTCTTTTGCAGCCGGAGAGGGTTATAAATACGACGATCTTTTTCTCCTTTTTTAAACATTTTTTGTTGTCCCTATTTATTTTCTTCGTTCGTTCGAATGTTCGTCGCTTACGAGTAGGGATATATCTATACATATTGTACGAGAAGAAGATGGTAAGTGGGTGGTGAAAAAATAAACTTGCCCAAGCCATGATAATTACACGATGAGAAATTGCACGGATTTGCTGACGAGAAATACAGTCCGTGAATTTAAATCCGAGTGTTATGGGTTCCAGATTAAAATCTAATAACGAACGACAGCTGTTTGTCGTGTAAAGATGGCCATTTTTGTCGACGCGCTTTTATGCAAATGAGAAAGTTTATTATTTCAAAAGAAAAGGACGATATAATCCAGTTATAAAACGGAATATCGGATTTCAGTGGAAAAGTATTCTTCGAAATTATATAAAGATATGCATTTATCGATTCCTGGCTATTAAACTAGAAATTCGCAACTAATATAAAATTAACAAAAAAGTGCGTTATGAAACGATCAAAATGGTAATGTTAATAGAAACTGCGTTCAAAAATATTTTGTAAATATATGTTCCAGAGATATTACTTTTCAATAAAATAGGGCAACCACAAAATTCCCCGACAACAATTCACCGACGAAAGATTTCTCGACAACGCTGGAATGGAACATGAGTTGAAAATTCCCCGACAATAGCAAATTTTCCTTCACACATTGGCTTAGACGAGCCGCATAATGCTGATGTGTTTAAAATTTTTTAGTTCTTTTCACTGATTCCAAGTGCTGCTATTCAATCGGCACAATCACATTACTTTTTACAAACAGGGAACAGGAAGCTCATGTAGACCTTGTTCTCGTTGTACTGCTTTTACAAACTCTCATATATTGGAATGGCCTGCTGAATCTTGCGTTCCAAACGCTCGATGCCATCCTTCTGCAGAGTCGTTCGTTTTTTGTAGTTCTTCTACCATGATCTCATAGCAATTCCTCATATACTGGGGAAATCGTGGTTAACAGCGATGTTGGCGTCTTTGCGTACCTCCAATCCGGGTGTCCTCGAAGTTGTCCACAACTGATTGGGCATCCTCGGCATATTCTCCTCGAAAAAGGTTTTTAAACGCATCGACCAAATTTGCTGTGGGTTCAAGTGCTAAAGCTGACAGTAACTTCAGTTTCAATGCAAATTCCGCATTGGTTTTGTCCGGTTCCTTAGACCCTTTGATTGAATTTTTATAAGGGTGTACTGTAAGAAATCGAAGGCGCTGGAAATTGTTTGGCAAAAGAACTTATCATGCCAGTTTCGAAATCCGTGAGGATGGTAGGAATAAATTCCTTTAACTTTAGCAGCAAACGCATGTAGGTATTTTTTGTTTTGTCTGATACTAGTGGAACTACTAATGGAATTGAAATACTTTTCTTTAACCCATGTCCTTCGTCCGTGCATGAAATATGTTTTCTTGTAGTAAAAAAAAAGGATTCTGTCGTCATTTGGTCCAGAATCGTACAACAAAAAGGATTCTCAATTTCTTGTTAATGTGCATTCTTGTGAAAAATGTATTTCTAATAGTTCTTTTCATTTTGGCAAACATGCTACCCTTGCTAAGTCCGATAGACGCAGTAGAGATGACATCATGTCTAGCGTCTTGGGTTGTTATCGCTTTTTCACGTACCTTATTACAAAGTTCTGTTTTCTCTACTTCTCTGGCATCTGCAGTATGGTTATGTTTTTCACTTTTTTAAAGAACACTTTTACCACGCGTTGTAACGCGAGAATTGGACTTTATTTTGTAGTGATAATAGTCACATTTACAAAAAAATATATTTTCTCCTTTCTCTTTTTGATGTAAATAACCATCAAGAAACAACTTTTTCTTAATTTTTCTAAGAACAAATTCATCAGCCATTTCATCCTATTAACTGTAGTACAAACCTTTTCGAAATATAACGATTTGAAGAGATTTCGATTCTTTTAAAATGAACTGAAGATCATTACGTCCAATCATTTAGGTAACTGCAATGACTTATACTGTGGTCGGGAATTCTTTTGTGGGCGAATTGTTACCGGAGAATCTTCCATCGGTGAATTATTGTCCGGTAATTCTGCTAGACCTTAAAATAGTGTTTGTATCTACAAAGAAACAATGGCATACTGCTCATGGATATAGTAATATACGAAAACAGGGCTGAACTAATAATAATTTGATGCAAATTATTTTACCCGATCCTGGAGGCTGGGGCGAATAACATTTCATCCCTTTTTGTCTATGACAAATCCTACAAACCTTTGATACACCAACAGACCGATAGTTTATGTTTCTTCGCAGACCGATCAAAAACCAGCAAAGGAAGTGGAGCTAGAGTATTTTCTGAGGAGCTTCACCTAAGAGAATCATGACCGCTAGGGATGGAGATCATCGCTTTCCAGTCGGAAATCTCGGCGCTGACTCTAGCAGTGTACTGCTTAAGATTGCGGGCAGAAATATCAATCTGTTTACCGAGAGCAAGCAAATAGTATCAGCATTGAACCGACCAGTCAGCTTTATCTTTAGTCTTTGAAACAAACAATATCAACATAATATAGCTGAAGGGCGACAATGGAAATTCTGGCAATGAAGAACCGGACAGGTTGGCGAGAAGGGGTTTTGGCATGATCACGGCCCAGAATCTTCCATTTGACCACCTGTGTTTGCGCTTTACGAAAGTATCAGAACCACCATCCGAGAAAAATTCTTGAAAAGATGGGATGACATTAATTCCTGCTGCACCGCTAAAGTCACTTTGTTGTATCTGAACAAGCGTACAGGAGTAAGATACTTGAGACTGTCCAGAACAGACCTTCGCATGGCTGTTGGGATTCTGATTGAACATTGCCGGCTAAAGGGGCACATCCAAAAAGATGGGATTAGCCGAGAACCTGTCATGCAGGGGCTGTCAAGCTGAGGACGAAATACTGGAACACTTCCTCTGCAGATGACCGGCGCTGACGTCAATTGCTGGGTGACGAGCGATTACGTCTTGCCGCCATTAGAGCGATTGGGTAACGACCTAACCTATATCAACGCAGTGGATTGGTTGACGGCCTAGAGGGCTTCCCGGCATAGGGAGAATGCATAATGGACCTGTTGTGGCCTAAATGCCGTGGAATATATCTCACCCTCTCATCGTCTATAACCGTGACCATAAGTATGTAATAAAATGATCTTAATAGAGATTATTAGTTCGGCTCTGTAAAAGTTTTCTTTTCTACAAAAGACCTATGAAGAAGTTAATGTAAGGATGCATTTATCTACATAGTTTGGCTATGTATCTTGAAAGAGACATTCTGTTGTGTATATAGTATCGATGGATATTATTCAAACAAAATATTAAAATACATACTTAAAATAATTTTCATCACAAAAACACATATTTTTTAAATATCGTTTAAAGGGCTTTATCTATACGGAAATCAATTAACTTCAGTGGGCATTGAATAAATGACATCATATTGAATAACGATAGATCACTGTATGTATCCTGCAAAGCACAACGGTTATGAGTGGATTAGTAGGCACTAACAATCTTTAAAAAACGTGTATCTCTATAGATACTGTGCTAAGTTTAGGGTGAATAGAATTAAATACAATCTAGCTTTTATAACGTTTTCAACTAGCGTATAGGGTATATTGTATATAGTTGTTCCAATGCTATCACGATCTTCTGCTGTTCGCTGTAAAGTATATTTTCCCATTAGTCAGCCCCGTTGGCCCCGGGATCTCTCAACTTTATTAACTGCGTATATCATGTGTATAACCACCATCTGGCATGAACTTGCTGCACTTTCTGTAGTATCTGCTCGTTAGAATTCCAATTAGATCCTTATTCCGGGTATGAAAACATATATGCACTAGCAGAACACACGTTCAAGGTATGTATGCATACCTGCGATTAATGCCTTTGAATTTAGGATAGTAGAACTGTAGTATTCTCTAAATGTATTGCTGCTAGTCCAACTTTAAACAAGTAGCTGTCTAAGCGAAGCTAATATGTATGTGTTAAGAACGTTATGGTTAATGGTAAAGCAATGCTGAAAAATGTCAATTATAGTACCTATTAATGTTTTCAAGATCGGTGGATGGAATACTGCAGAATATAGTATGGAATAAATTAATAATTTCTCAAATTAGACGTGTCGTACTTCATTTGCTTATCACGTGATTAGTGTTTCCTTTGTTGAAAATGAACTTATTGTCATTCATAGTTGCACTTTGTTGCAAGGCGAAGCAGTCCTGGTGGGCTCCTCCATACATCTCCATGGAAAACAAAGCCATTTTTGGTGAATATTGAAATCAGAAAGGTTCTTATTTGATCTTATTCATAAACTAAACTTTGGATTAAAAAAAGTAGATGGGACAGATA
Organism: Dynastes maya; assembly: GCA_029619315.2. Lineage (NCBI taxonomy): Eukaryota > Metazoa > Arthropoda > Insecta > Coleoptera > Scarabaeidae > Dynastes > Dynastes maya. Next base: position 59,374,329 of record JAROYE020000002.1, read on the forward strand.
TGTTTCGACAAAAAGACAATTTTCAACATTTTTCATTTTAGAGTATCGAAAGGTATTAGTAAGGTTTTTAAGGGACAAGGGATGAACGTATGTTTCAGTTCGCGAAATACACTCAAAAACCTTCTTGGTAATCCAAAAGATAAACCGAACATGAGAGAAAGGTTAGGAATTTACAAAATTGCATGTGGTGACTGTGATAAAGCCTATATTGGTTATATGAAACGAGCGATAGGTACTAGATTCAATGAACACATAAAGTGTTACAGGTACAGGAAGATAGAAGCGTCAAGTGTAGCACAACATATAAACGATACCGGGCATAATATTAAATTAGAAAACCTAAAATTGACTAAAAACGTGATTTCGCCGCTTGAACTGGACGCCTATGAGACATAAATAAGAATGCAAACCAAATCAACAAAAGGAAGGGACCTTTACACTTTTCCTGTCTTTTCGATTTATTATGGCAAAGAGGTGATTTATGGTTGTGCTATAACAAGATACGTCGACCCTTTCGCATATTCTGCATGTCCATTATTTAGTTGAGGGGTATAGACGGAAAGAACACCGTTGTCTCACTCGATTTTAATTTTATTAGGGTGCTTGTATATATTTTTTCTTGAAGAGTAGGGATAGAGCGGGTTCGTTAGGTTTAATATGTTCTCTCTCTTCAATCGGTACGCGGCTGAAGACCCACGTGTCTTCGAAACGGCCTTTCTGAGTTAGTTAATAATTTGTGTGGTGCGGAGTGTATCGAGAATATTGTTGTTTTGCTATTGTATTATACAGTCTTATACAGACGTGTTTTTCAGTATCAATTAACTCCCTTCGAAATAAATATATAGATTATAAAAAGAAAATAAATATATGTAGTATGTGGTGGCAATTTACTACAATGTCAAATAGATAATTCATTTTTGGATATAATTTCTTATAATCTTTTAAATACTTTCCAAATAATAGTGTTTGGGGTTCGATTTGAGAGGATTTTGCCGTGTCAATTATTTAATTTGATTATTTGTGATTTTTTTCTTTGAAGGTATTTGGAATACATTCTTTGCATTTGGATTAATTTGTCTACATATCGTGTGGAGCAAAAACGTTAGCACTAAATGGATAAATACAAGCTAGATTAATGGCTGGAAATATATGTATAAATTCTCTCAAAAGAGTCTTCAAAAATAAGTTAACAGTTGAAAATAATTGGGAACGAAGAACAAACCAGGAACTGGAAGATCTATACAGAGAAGCTAACATAACCGGAGTAATTATAGCCCAACGAATGCGCTGGATGGGACACGTGATGAGAATGCTAAATAATAGGGTACAGAAACAGATAATATATAGTGGGGTTGGAGGAAAAAAGAGAAGGGGTAGACCAAGGGGTAGATGGAGAGATGAGGTGGAAGAAGATATTAAGAAGTTAAATGTAGCAGACTGGAAGGAAAAAACAGCAGACAAGAAAATATGGAAAGAAATTGTAAAGTCATGAGCCTTATACGCTTGTAGTGCTTTCAATATATAAATTGCGTCTTCGCACATACCTCATTTTGGGGTAATGTTACCTTACATTCTGATTTTATCCTCACAAGAGGTAGTACCATTAGTTTACCTCTGGTGCACTCTAAACGGATTTAAGAATTTTACCCCATCAAAGGGGTGCACAAGAAGATACTATGATTAAAACATTCAATGCATTTCTCGATACGGAAAACATTTGAATGGAATTATGTATATTCAAAAATCGGTTTTGTTGTAAATATTGTAAGAAATGGCAAATCTATGAATGAAGAAGTCAAAAACAATCTTTCTGTATTTCATAGACATAGATGAAGAGGAAGCATATAAAAGTATGTAAACCAACTGTGACTAACTAAAGAAATAGTAATTGGCGTTCGCGAAAGATTCTGACATTTACGATTTTACACATTTTACAGGTAAAGTATACAACGCATAAGTTGTAAATAAAAATGTAAATTTATATTTTGAAGTGATAAAACTGACAAATAATTTACAACAATGGTACAACGACTTTAAATTTTAAAACTACCACCTCCTGTGGTGAAACAAAGACGAGATGAATACGTATATATAACCGGAAAGTGCCCACGACCGTCAGTGCAGGTAATGTTAAAAAGGTCCATACGTTGTAGAACAATTCGAGTTTATATGTAGTTGCTAAATATTTTGTAACGTGTAATTTTACTTTAAGCACCTATCATTAAAAGAAAGTTAGGTACTTCTTGAATACGTACTATTTCGTAAACATAGGAACATAATGCACGCTAATGACGTAATTTATATTTTTATCACTCAAATATTTGATGCATTTTGTGGTTATTCATTTGGAGTATGTTCGTTTAAAAATACCACATTATTCAAACGATAAATGAAACTAAGTATGTACGGAGGTAATGCGGCATTCAGAAAGCGAATGAGAAGATAATGCACGCAAAAAAGAATGCAAGAACAAATTCATTTCGAATTATAAATCCTTTGGGTTTGGAATGAAATAAACATTTTCAGAATTTCATGTTTATTTATATGACACATATATCTGGTAATTATTTATTTTTCGGACGGGCGGTATTCCATCAGCGATGCTAAATCATCCTCTACATTAAAGCACACGGCTGTTGCTTGCATGAATGCAGGAACATAGACTAAGTTTTAGCGTCTGGCGACAAATAGCAGCCAGTTTAACACTCCCTAGGTGGTCAACTCTTGCCACAACTCACTGCTATCTCGATCAAAATACCGCTTCCACAAAACAAATCTGCTACTACTAGAGTAAACATTACACTCTTCCACCAGTATCGGAGTACCAGTATATATACACCTGACTGTTTGTGTACGTGTTCTAATGATTTTTCTGTCTGTCTCTCTTCTTTAGTTATGTATCTACCTATGCGATTACCATATCAAATTCGCGTCGCACGCATATCTAAGTGGTAATTATAAATTTTCTATCATATTACGTTGACAATTATATTGTGTTTACATGTAATGCTGACTTTTTTCAAACCGCTCCATTCACGCACGCACATCATGCAAAACACTTTTTTTAACAACTTATCCATTGTAGAAATTGAATATGGTTCGTCATGCGATGGTTGTTGTACACCGTAGTAGTCTGGGCAAACAGCGGTAACAGTCAGTGTAGTAGATATGTGGTGCGGAGTCGGCGATTATTTATTTCACGCGTTCACAGCGTCAGTACTAAATCGATGCTGTATGCGAGTAGTTCTATGTATATGTAGGCTGTCGTAACTTATTTCGTAATTGTACGCTGTTAGATACGTCGCGAAAACGACCAATGGCAGATACAGTTAAAAACTTTATAGTGGACATGCCGGACTTAATTTTTGATGGTGCTAAAATTCAATGTCTAGTTTGCAAAATCCCTTTAATGTGTTGGTCCAGAAGCCATTGTCAATGTCACATCGAAAACAAACAGCATTCTTCTGCAAAAAGTGGCATACGAGACTAAGAAAAATTTACATTTGATTTATGTGTTACTCTTATTTTATGTAATCTATCGTTTCGTTTACTAGACAAAGAAGCATTTGTCTCCTTCTGGAATAAATATGCGGACTGTAAATTACCTAGTCGGACATCGATACGAAATGTAGTGCCATTTGCTCGTGTACATGTAGAAAAAAGAATTAGAACGGAATTGAAAGATAAAAAACTGTGGTTGTGTGTGGACGAAACAACAGATCGTCAAAAACATTCTGTGGTTAATGTAATAGTACGTACAATGGAACCACACCGACCGTCATCCTCCTTCTTACTTGCTTCCAAAAGAGTTATAAATTGTACTGCCAATGAGATTTTAAAGGTGGTGTTGAACTCCTTGAACAAATTTGAAGTTTCAACTAAGCAACTTTTAATGTCTATGACTGATGGTGCCGCAAACATGCGTTCTTTGGGCCGATCTCTTAAAGAACACAGTGGCAACTTCTTACATGTAACGTGTAAAACCCATACTCTAAATCTTGCGGCAGAAACGATTCCTACATGTTTTCCACTAGTAAATGCATTGATTGCTAGTACAAAGGCAGTGTTTCTAAAGTCCCCGAAACGTACCCGACTATTTCACAAACTGTGTCCTGATTTACCTGAACCACTACAGCCGATTGTTACACGTTGGGGAACATGGTTGCAGGCTGCGTTTTACCACAACAAATATTTTGATCAAGTAAAGAAGGTAGTTTTAAAATTCAATCCGACAGAAGCTGCAACAATCAAGAAAAGTCAGGAAATATTTCAAGATAGTCAGGTTAAAAGACTATTCTCAACAATTACTTCGGACTAGCGGAGGGAATAGAAAAATTACAAAATGTTTCGATGTCGCCAGTGGATTCTGTTCAAATTGTGAATGATGTTCACACACAGTTATGCACTGTAGAAGGCAAAACAAATTGGTGTGTAATACGAAAATTTGAAAGTGTTTTAGAGAAAGACTCCGATTTTCTTATATTAAGACAAATTTGTGAAGGTGCGTGTCAAGATGCATTAAGTTGATTCAAAGATTATTTTAAATACGCAAATATAACATCGCTAGATGTCGGACGGTCGTTTTCGGCATTAAAAAACATTTATTCCGCGCGTCGTACTCACTTGACTGAAACAGCTGTGGAAACATATCTAATGAATCAAATATTTAACAGATGTTACCCAGTTTGTGATTTTACGGAAGACTTTTAAAACGGTAAGTGTTTCAGCACGTTTTATAATTTATTTCTTACCTTCTATTTTATGTGGAAACTTTTATTTTCTTTAGAATCTCGATTACGAAATGATTCGGAAAGCAGTACCCGTATTTACTATCTTACCGATTTGGATTTTTGGATTATTAGGAAAGCAAATGCGATATGACATACCAAAATTGATACACAGAGCGACCCACCGAGAAATTCAACTACCAGATATCCGTACAAGCATAAATTGGAGAAGGCACTACATTAGTGGGATTAATTCACGTAAAATATTTTGACATGAGTAGCTCATCCGATTTTACCGAAAGTCCATGCTCACTTAGTTATTTAAAATAGAACATCACATTTCTTCATTTCAAAATTATGTAATTGCATTGTATATGGACAAACATATAACCACTCATATGCATTCATTAATTTATAATACCATTACCCATAAGTAATCAATTATTTTACAATAAGATACAAATTTTGCAACTGTTGCATTCATTCCGGAATGAAAATTAAACATCATACAATGACGAATATGCTCTTCGGATGGTTAAAAATCCGCCATTTTAAGCCACAGTAATAAAAATGTTTTTTAATTGCGCAATATTACGATTACAGTCTAGGATAGGTAAGAAACTCATAAAAAGCGTTTTAACACTTCCTCTGTTGAAACAAAGCTAAACACAACGTAGCGTCAGAAAATAATTATTTATGGATACCATTGATAGTATAATGTGCATGGTTACCATCCTGACTTACCGTACTTGATAACTTCGACATAATCATCTCCATGGAAGCGAAAGGTATTTTTGGTGAATTTTGAAAACAACAAGGATGTTATTTGATTTAATAATCTAGATAGTAGACTGTGGATCTGAGTTGAAAAATGAAATGAGAAGGGATAAACAATTGTCAAATCTCACATCAAAATTCTTCGATAAAAGTATCAATAAAATGTGAAACTATGTCATTATAAATGTTTTAAATATCTATTAGTATCAGGCGCCCTTACGGAAACAGTTTTTTGCGCCCCCTTGCCCAAAAAGCTTTTCACGAAAAAATTATTTAATATTTGCTTTTGAAATCGTCCTTTCAAAAAAAATAATTTTATGTGCTAGCATATTATAATAAGACGATTATAGTTGTTAATTTGAGTATTATAATGGCGAATTTTGTCGGCCAAGTACTATAATGAAATCATTACAATCCTAGGACTATAATGGTGAAAATTCTGTATTCGTTGCTACAGCAATACAGGAGCAGCTAGCTTGAAATTTTAAAATGTCCTTATATTTTTTTATGTCATTGAATTTTTGCAAATTTGATTTCAATATTAATAACAAAATAATGTTATTATTTTTATGCTTAAAATTTTTTATGTAATTCGGATGGTAGTCATTATTAAAGCGTGACAAACGGTTGCTCCCGCAGAGGCGCCGTGAAACGAGCTGTGATTATTATGTACATACAAGGAATCGGGTGGACGTTCGGTTATTATCGGTTTATCGGTGTGCGTGTAGTATTTATAATGTTCAAGAAAGTAGTGGAACCGACCGGGGCGTACCGCGCAAAAGTAGACACAGTATTAATTAAAAAAAAATAGTTTGTTACCCTTTATTGACGTATCGATGACCACTGCGGTAATGTGCGACTGCCATGGTACACCGCGTAGTACTGCAACATAAACAATGCTTCCATTGTCGATTCGGTCAGGCCTCGACGACGGTCTGAAAACGTTCGCGTATACTTTGCAAATGATCGTTCAGCATCTAATGAAGTAAGATTTGCAAAATTCAAATAATCTTTTCTAAATCCGGATTTTTATTTAAAACTGCACGAAATGTTTGCAGGACATCTAGTCCTATAGGATCCGTCAAGCTTTCTAGAGCGGCTGCTAAATTGTTGATGTTATTTAACGAGTCTTGTATAGATAAGTGAGTATTTTCTAACTGCGAAATAGTTTGTGTCATTACAGAATAGTTTATGGAAATGTTATCTATTTCTTTTTGAGCGTTCGAATCGGAAAAAAAGTTGCTGACTCTCGCGAACCGCTTGAGAATTAGAAGAATTAAGTTTGAAAATGACATCTTTCACTTGAGAATAATATTTGCGATAGTAAGATACTGCCTCGATCCATGTTCCCCATCGCATCAATACAGGCTGAGGTGGTAGCGGAATTTGCGGATACAATTGCTTGAATACGCGGATATGTTTGGGAGATTTCACAAACACTTTTTTGGTAAATGATATTAAGTCACTCACCCTAGAATACTTGCTTCGAATTATTTCTGCTACGAGATGACATGCGTGTATGAGGCATGTTATGTGATGAAGAGTCGGAAAGAATACTTTTAACATCCTACCAGCTTTCAGCATTGTGGTGGCTCCGTCAGAAACTAACATGGTGATTTGGGCTCCTACGATACAAAATTCTCTTAACATATCTTTTATTATGTTTACAACGGTTTTAGCATCAGTTTTTTCAATCCTTTTACTGGCTAACAACAAGGAAGCTGCTGGGCCATTACGTTTTAATGGACGCGCCACAATATGAATCACGCCGTGTTTCTGAGCACCAGTAGTTTGGTCCACAGTGAGCCAGATTTTTTGATTTCTCAACTCGTCTTTTATACAGTCTTTCACTGTACTTTGCACATGTGGTAAATTGTACCGCAATTGTCTTTTTGTTGGTAGCTTCCACGATGGAACATATTTATTACAAAAAAGACGAAAGTTTTCATTATCTACTAGGTGTTGTAGGATGTTGCACGTGCTCAACATGAAAATAAAGTCACACAAAAATTTCCAGTACGGAATATTGTTTCTTACATTGAATTCATGACGTTTACTTTTAATATGACTTCTACATTCAAATGTCGTGCGATCTAGCAACCCTATACCGCAAAATTTGCAACGAATGTGCGAACCTGTAAATTCCAAACCAGGAAAACGCCAAATATATTTCTTCACATGCGATGCAAGAGGTACACCAGGCTTACGTCCTATGTTTTCGAAAACATACAATGAGAATCCGATAAATAACCGAACGCCAAACTCCCCAATGTCTACCGCATTGCTGAACTCTGCATCCACATACGTACATACAGCCCCCCGTACAAGCGTCTCTGCGGGTGCAACCGTTTGTCACGCTTTAAATTTACACTAGATCTTTTTCCCGTTTCTTAGAGAATACATTTTCGTATGGCGTATATAAGTAATATAATGTAGCAATTAGCAATAGATGTTTTCTTTTTATTTTACGCATACTATTATAGTACAACTAACTACTACAAATGTTATAAATACATTCTAATACATACATTAGTACGTTAATACAAACTCAAAGACAGCTATGCGTGTATATTGGAGTAGGATTCTGACAATAACTATTGCGGAATAAATACGTAACCTGTAACTATTTTGGACTATATCAGCAAATTGCTAATACTGATTATGGTTACTAATCGCTACTACAAATTATGTTTCACCATGTCAAATCAACTTGCACCGTAAAGATCGGAATAAATTCATGCTGAACGTAAAGTTGCGTTTCATTTTCTTCCTAATATGCAATTATCAGCTATAATCCACTACCGTTATTTTTGGTTAGCAGTTAAAACAAATTCAAAGATTTAGTAGTGTACAAAGTGTTTTATTTAAAGTAAGCAAGTTGGTATTGATTTCCTGTATAACCGAAAGCGACAGACGTATCAATAAGTTTTAGGTGGGTTGGCTCTAATGGGGTTAGTAGATAGATGCAATTGTAATTTTCACAATTTTACTTGGGTAAATCAATGAAAGTGAAAAAAGCTTGATGACTGTGGATAAAGGAGTATTTGTGTTAGGTATCGTTGTTGAAAGATGTTAAAACAATAATACAATGATTTTCAGCTAGATATGTACCTTCGTTTTGCAATTACATACCGCGTTAGTAAGTTCCGTAGTAAAGTGAACCACTAAAATATATCGACAGTGTTACAACGTTTGCCCGCTATGAAAGCATAAGGTGGGGAGCCGCGCGAAGCGAATCGGGGACGCTCCTAGCACAAGTGACAACATTATTCGCTATATGTATGGGACCCGTGCCTATAAATGAATCCTTACCTACCCTAGTATATCGTGTCTCTAAGTGCGAGTTGGTGATTGGTGTTTACTGAAAGCGAAAACACACACAGAGTTTGCATTTGTTAGTATATAATAACAATAACAATTTCTTCTAACCTGTACAGGGATTCTTTCCCTAGATACCAATCCGCAACCCAAGTGGAATAAATTATTTTTTTTTTCTAAAAATACAATAAAATACAAAAGTATTAAGAAAATTCACAATACATATATCGACAAGAATTTTACCTTCTACTTTTACTGTGAAATAATATCTTTTATTGTTTTGCTTTAAAATGTTCTTTGCTCAACTTTTACTGTAGCTTGTTTAGAATTTTATCAAAGTTTAAACTTCTCAATAGCCGTTTCTTCCTCGTTAGACAGTTTATACTTCACAACGTAGTAACTTTTGCTCACGCTGTTAAGATAATTTTTCCAATAAAACAACGGAAGTTTTTCTCTAAAAAAACATTCCGTTTTTTTATTATTAGTACTTTCATTTATATTTCAGTTTGGAAATTGTAATTTGAGTGATGTCTTGCAAAACAGTCCTACTTTTACATTTTGTGCATACCTTCACTGATAATTATTTCAATTAAATAATGGTTATGTTTGACGGGTAAACAACCAAATATTAAGCAATCATAATGATGTTGGTTCACAAAGTTGAACTTTAAATATATGTAGAGAGTGTTTTACATGCATAGAAATGGTTTCTTGTAACAAGAAAATAGGTTTTCCTCCAAAAATCAGTTTCTATTCAAGAAAATATTTTTATTTCAAGACTATAAAAGTGTATAATACATATAAGAAAATAATTTTCATGAAATTTTATTTGGGTTAAATAAATATTTTCTTAGGGTTAGAAAATCCAACACAGAAAAATGTTTCTTCTAAGTAAATCATTTAGTTTTAAGTTACGAAAATATTCATATTAAAGGAAGGAATGAAAAAATGGTCCAGATCTCACAAAATTCTATTGAGAAATTAGGCGATTAGTCTCGTGTTCAAAAAACACATCATCAGGCCAGCAACAAGGACATCCAACAAAAGAAAAATTACAATAATGGAAAAAAACCTAAAGTTAATTATTAAAATTAGGAGCAAGTCAATGAAGTAATAAACTTTTTTTTTATAGGTTACAGTATAATTAAATTATTTCTTTAATAATGTGATTAAATAGGGATTATTTTTAGGTAGTTTAATAATTAATGAGTTAATATTTAAGTTTATTTATCTCTTATTATTATTATTATTATTTATTATATATTAAAAAGAACTATAGTTAAATTAGTACACGTGGTAAATAGTAATAAAAAGAAAAAAAAATACATTAACCAGTATCTTTTGGAAATGTTTATGAAACGTTGTACGTTAAAGGTTATATCATTGTATGGGTAAGTATGGTATTTGTACTCCAGTTCCGTCGCTACTATTTAGGATGGCATGACTATAACTACAGACACTAGGTGACGCCAGGAAATATTTCAGTTGCTGTTTCTGAAGACTAGTGGCATAAACTGAGAGATCTAAGAGCAATGTGGCCAGGAGCAAGAAGCTTTAATGCTTTTCTCTTCTCATATTGTTTTTGCCGGTAGTGATTCCATCAATACCAGGAGCTATTTATTAACATTGTCTTAGTTACTGTGTTTAGGCACTTTTTTTCATGTGTACTTCTACATTAAGTTCATTTTTGTTTGAGGATTATTCTGTAGATAACTTCTACTTTAGCCTTTCTAAAATCACAAGCAATGTGAATAATTTACTGCATTATGCACGGATATGTCGTACTGTTGTAAACAAGGTGAGCGCAATTTATAACGTGCAAATAAATAATATGCGTTTCAAGAATACCAAGTAAAAAATGCATTATTTTAAGAAAATGAAACTATTGATTGGTAAACAATACCTAGACGCTTTCTGGAATTAAGAAAACTATTTACTATCCTTAAGGAAATATTGTTTTGTGTTATAATGGCCATTTACTTATACCAAGAATCGCTTTCTTCAAATTTTCTGCAAGATTTTCTGAATCAAGTTAACAAAGAAATACAATTATTTCATTACAAGTATATACTCTTAAGTGGAGAAAGAAACCCTACGAAAATATTTCTTTTGATTTAAAACAGTTCTTGTATTGCGGATAATTGAAACAGTAATTGTCTTGAATTAAGGCGGATAGCTTTAATGCAAGTAAACGTGTCTCTGGGTGTACAAAAAAGAAACCTAATTGATATTTAACCTTTTGCAGAAGTTATGAATTCCTACGATCTTTATAAATTTCACTTTGTATCGTTACTAGTAAAGGTAGTGCTGAAATGTCTTGAAGTAAACGGAGTTATAGGTTACCAGCTTGATTGCTGCGTTCGACTTCATGTTTGATCTTTCTAATTTTACATGCCAGCTCTTAGGATGTTCTACTTAATGGCCCCGGAAAACTTTTCCTTTCATTTAGGTCATAGTTTTCCATTCCTTTGGCCCTCAAGTAGAATTTTCTTCTTTGGTTCATTGTTCTAGCACCCGGTAGGTACATGACTTCTTTGGTTTTTATGACTTTGGCACCTGAAATACAGTTGATTGTTTATGCTTATCATGTTTCTCGCGTGCATTCTCTATTAAAATCCCTAATATAATCAATTATTATACATTTTTCTGCACTTCTGCTGTTTTCTCTATCCCTAAACACATAAGTTTTCGTTAATCACAAGCTCTTTTGAATTTCATTTTTTTCTTAGATATTCCAGTAAATGCAATTTGACGTTTATTGTAGTGTGCTAACTTTCTGGTTCGGCTAGAGTATTGGCATGGCAATATTTAGTATTTACAACTAATTCCAGAGAGTATTTTTGCAAATTCGCTGATTCGACACTTTACTTTGCTACAAATTTTATTCCTGGGTTTTTTACGAGAGCCGAATATTCGCCTTCCGTTTATACAGAACCGATAGAGGTCGTTAATTTGACACTTTTTAGGTGGCCGTATATCTTCTAACAAATATGCTCCCTCTAATATAAAATATACGAAGCTATATAAAATTAACATTAAAAGCGAAATTAGTGATGTTAATATACATTTAAGACACATACATAAGTATGCATGCCAGCAATAAAATAATACATAAAAGGGTTAATAAAAAGTATATTTACATGAAAAGTATAAGTAATAAAATGTTATGCCTTTCATGCTGTGAAACGACCTAAATTCAAGCACACTTCGCTTGTAGCATTATTTAATGTGCGCGTTTTTTACCATGCTGTTGCCGAAGCTTCTCCCGGAGAACATTAGCTATTGGAATATGATTTGCATATATGTATGGACAACTTGCTACGTGAACGGTTAGTGTTGAATATGAATGCTCCTATTACCCCGTGTGTACATCTGCAATGGTATTTACGTTACATTAAAGGGTTCCTTATAATGGGAGTATGTGTTTCAACACAACGTATTATACATATGTATTGCGGTTTTATTCTACGCTGAATTTGAAATTTAATAAAAGTGCATCTGGAGTATACTTAAACATTTAACTTTTACTTTGCACAACATTTAAAATAAAGCACAACGCTTTGTTTCTAAACCAAAAACATATAGTTACAGCAGTATTAAAAAGTGTATTTTGCACCATATTTAGACCAAAAAACATCAAAAATTAGTTTACAGAAAATAGAAATCGACCTGTTTTTTTAAAAAGCGCCAGCTTTGTCATTTAAAAGTTAGTATGGGAGGAGAGATACTTTAGAACTTCACTGTATATATACGTATATATTGAAATGTTTTATCTCAGGGATTTTGTTAACAAAAAATTGGAATTTCGAAAATTGATAAAATTTTGAATTCTTTTGTGAGATTCGGCAGTATTCTTTGACACTTTTTCGGCAAATTTTAATGAATTTTGAGGTCAATAAATAGAAATTAACGAATGTTAAAATTGAAAAATGAAACTAATCTTGATTTATCGAAGATAATATCTAAACTCTATGTTCCTTATGATATCCAGAGGAATCTGCCTGTTTTAACCTCCAACCTTTTCTTCTACCTTGAATTTATTCTCTAATTTCTATATCGGACACTATAATTGGAACCACAGTCAAAATACTAGTTAACTCGAAGAAAGTTTAACCAGGGTTGATCAATTTATTGGGGTCCCTTTTCTGCTTTATTTTAATCGCGATGGCGATTGTTTCTTTCCGCAGCAAATTTTGATGATATCTACCCAAATATAATCTAACGAGGAATTTTTGATAAATAAAGTTATTTTTAGAAGTAGCATGAGAGAATGAATATAGTGACGCTGCTAGATGACTCTATGCTAGAAAACCCTCACGACAAACCTAAAAATACAAAAACTTCCCGACGTAAAGGAAGATACCTCAACGGAACATATTTAATGAAATAATCTTGTACTTTATACGATTGAAACTGACAGCTGATATTTTCGAAGTAAATGTTTAACGTAACAATACGTACTGTAATTTTATAAACGGGAGAAAACTTTCATCGAAATTTGTCGGTCTGTAGATCTGGAAGTGTCCCTAGACACTCTTTCGGCACTTTAAATAAAAATTAACATTGAAAATTTTACGTTTTACAAGAATTACATTTGAAAAGAGAAAGCTAACCTTAAATTGTGACGTTTCAATATAAACCCTGTGGTTACGCGTTCTCAAAAATCCCGCGTATTTTCAAATAATTAAACTTGACTCTCACATCGTAATTAACGTCGAATTTAAGCACTAGAGAGACTTAGCCACTTAGCACAAGACACTGAAAATTTTAAGCGTCCCCTGACTTCTTTATTTGCGATAGCGATTGTCTGACCCCGGCCAATTAGGATATACATTTCAAGTTACAATTTGCTTTTAAATCTCAATTAACTTTAACAAGCTGACATGAAGGTTTTCCACTTTAAAAGGTAATTCTATGGTATTCTATGACTTTTGACACTGCAGACAACTATAAAACACCGACTTTTCCTAACGGACACAACTTCTTTATGAAAGATATTTGATTTACGATGTTACGATCGAAATAGAACTGAATTTATACTGTAAATTGCTCGAGGAAAATATTTCATTAATTATGAACTTTTTTAATATGAAGAAAACTGGAAGAAGAAGAGTTACTTAGTCGTTTGCTCAAGATCATCGTTGACTGGAGACATATTAATCTCCCGCAATAGAGGCAGGTGGTTACAAAAGGAGAAAGAGGTCGGAGGGTTTTGGTATTGAACAAGTGGACATATTGAACTCATTCTACGTGGGGCTAATGACAGTTAAGTCCGGTGTTGTAAACTGTAACATTACAGTACTTGTTAAATAAATTTAATATGTTTAACATTACAAAAGTATAGTAAACATAGTATACGGCATACTTACCCAACAAAAAGTGAATTTTTGTAAAAATGTTGGTCGATAAGAGTAAACATAAATTCTTCTTGATATATTTATGCCAAAGTAGTAAGGTGTAAGTATGAGGGTAGTCCGAAATGTTCCAAGCCTTAACATGAAGATGACGTTACTCGAAAAACACATTCTTCTAATATATTTGCACATGCGTTGAAAGATATTTTTGAAAATTTCAGCCATGTTGGATGCTCAGTTGTTTAACAGTCGTTTGTGTCAGTCGATATTAGTGTTTCTGAGAAAAAAAATGGTATATCGAGCCATCATTAAATGCTTGCATTTGAAAGGCAGTACGTCTACGAAAATTAATGCCGAAATGAATTTTGTTTACGGAGCCTCTGCACTCATTTGCCATAGTGAAATTTTGGCCAGCTAAATTTAGACGTGGTCACCAGCTTGGTTGACGATGAATGTTCGGCACGGTAAAAAAACTGATACCACTACCGGAAAAGTACATCAAATGGTGCTAAACAACTGCCGAGTTAAGGTTAGAGAGATAGCAGAGACTATGGGCGTCTCGAAAGAACGGGTTTTGTTATACATTGACTAAAGATTTGGACATGAAAAAGCTACCTGCGCGTTGGCTGCTGCGCCTGCTCACTCAGTGCCAAAAACGCATTCGAATAGAAATTTCTAATGCCCTGCTGAAACAGTTTAAGTGAAGCAAGTTGGAGTTTTGGCGCCGATTAATACTGTAGATGAAACTTCGATGCATCAGTACACTCTTAAAGCCAAGGCATAGTCGAAACAGTGGACTGCGAAGCATGAATCGGCTCTAAAAGAGGCGAAGACTGTTTCATCAGCCGAGAAAGTGATGGCGATTGTTTTTTGGGATAGTATGTTGAAAAAGGAAAAACAACAACGGGGGCATACTATGCATCGTTACTTGACAAACTTAAGGCAGACATTGCGGAAAAACAGCCGCATTTGAGGAAAAAGAAAGCTTTGTAACACCAAGACAATGTACCGTCTCACACTTCAGTGATCGCCATGGCAAGAATTCACGAACTGGGGTTCGAATTGATAGA
Source organism: Dynastes maya (assembly GCA_029619315.2). NCBI lineage: Eukaryota > Metazoa > Arthropoda > Insecta > Coleoptera > Scarabaeidae > Dynastes > Dynastes maya. The sequence goes on from JAROYE020000002.1 coordinate 59,389,575, forward strand.
CCGTCCACCCTACTCACCACATCTGGCGACTTTTTTCTGTTTCCTAGGCTCAAAGTATGGGTCGAAGGACAAAGATTTTCATCGTAAGTGCCTATTTTGCAGAACAAGATGCTAATTACTATTTGGACGGGTTAAAGTGGTGGGAGCATCGCTGGGAAAAGTGTGTAGACTTGCAAGTGGAAATAAAACTGAATTTGATAACTTTCCAGACTACTCTTGTATGTGATAAGAATGTAAACAGACATTTAGATCGTTAGAGACTTTTGTTTTAGAGTTTTCAGGAAAATACAAAATTGTAAATTATTTACTGTATTGCTATGCACTGATGGGGTGATTGGGTAAATGAAATGAGCGTTGTGTGTTTAATTATATACGAAGTTTGATAAAAAATACGCGGAATTTTTAATTCCATCGACCTGTATAAATCCAATTGTTATAATTTTTCTTTGTTGTATTGATATGCTTGTCCCTAACGTATGTTGGCATAGGAAGCCATATTGGATGCTTAGTCTATTGTTGGTTGTCGAAAAGGTTATACGTGTTTCGGTGTGCTTGGCGATTTTTGACTTATGAAAAAAATGGAACAAAGAATTTGTATTAGATTTTGCTTTGAGAATGGGATAAAGTGCAGCATCATGTCGAAAATGTTGAATGTTGCTTTTGGGGAATTTTATATGAATAAAACAAGTGATACAAACGTTTACTATAGAGCCGTGAAAACGTTGAAGGTGACGACCGCCTTGAACGTCCTATCATCAACAACCGATGGCGACGTCAAAAAAGTGAAGAAAATGATTAGGGAAAATCGCCGTATCACTATCACAGACGTTGGTGATGATATTGGTATACCATTTGGCACATGCCAAACAGTTTTTTCGGATATTTTCGATGTGAAACCTGTGGCAGAAAAATGTGTTCTAAAATTGTTGAATTTCGACCCATAGTAACGCCGAATGAACATTGATCAGGAATAAAGTCAACGAGGATCCAGAACTGCTTAAACACGCTATAACTAATGATGAGGCGTGGAAGCATCCTTCCAATGGAAGTTTTCTGAAGAGCCAAGACTAAAAAAAGCACGACAAGTTCGATCGAATGTGAAGATTCAGCTCACCGTGTTCTTCGATTTCAACAGCGTAGTGCATCACGAGTTCTTACAAGTAAATTGCCAAAAACAATACCATTATGATGTCCCAGTCTCTGGATTCACCGGACATGGTCCTTCGTGACTTCTTCCTATTCCTGAAATTTAAGAAAACATGGCAATGATGATTGTTTGCCAACATTGAAGCGATAAAGACAGAATCGTTGTAGGACCCAACACCATATCGAAAACTGTGTTCGAGAAGTGTTTCCAAGATTGGAAAAAGCACTGGCACGAGTGCATTATATCTGAAGGAAAGTAATTTGAAGGTAACAAAATTAATATCGATTAAGAAAAATGAAGATTTTTGAAAAAAAAACTGAAATTCTTCGTATTTTTTGATAAAACGTCGCAAGCCAATTTTGCATAAACTTGCTTTCAATTTTTACGAAAAGATGATCGCAAATTTTAGCCCACTATTTTCCTAACTTCGAATTCAATTTAACTAACGTCAAAAAATATTGTACACTTAATTTTCTCAACACATTACTCTTATTGCACAGCGTAAAAGCTACAGTATGGTGTGCAATATTGCCCTTTGACATTATCGATTCTTACTTTTTTCCGTCTGACGTTTGTTTCTCAATCACGTAATATTCAGAAATTGTCACGTCTCTTGGCCAACAAGATCGCCAGATTAATCGGGACGTGACTTTGATTAGTAGAGTATTTTAAGGAATACGATGGTCAGTGACTCCACGCAATTCAAAAAGAGGTAGCTCAAATTAAAGTTGATATGTTGCGCTAGGTGATGTATAATATACGTTAGCCATGGGAGAGATGGCTGTGCAAAAGGTTGAGACTCCTTAAACAAGTTATTGTATAGTTTTAGGTGAGTCATATCAATTATCTCTAAATGCTTAAATATTGTCTGTTTCTCTGCCGCACCTTGTATTCATCAATTTCATGGAGCTCACCTAAAGACGGCTCACAGAGTCGTATTCATTTGGAATATGCAAAGGAATCTAATACTTCACCTCAAGGTTTAAAAGAATGTTTATTTTTAGTGTTTCACATCTATTTTTACCTTCCGAAGTATATTGGCGTACCAAGACTATCGGATTAGAAAAAAGTTGGTATTTTAAAACCACAAAGTACAGGTCCTGGTACACCGTGGCTGCGTCATGCATCCATGAATAAGACTATTAAGTGTTGGAAATGGGTGAGCGTAATAAAAACGAAACTACCTAAACATCGCGTAAAATACACACGTCGAATGCCTTTTATATTTTCGGAAATATAGATATAAAACGGTTCTTGTTACAATACCATACGTCTCCTCAATAACAACTGACAATAAAACATTTTTTATAACTCTCACGGTTAAAATATTTTCGGTTTAACGATTGGAAGACACGTATACGTGAACGTCTATTTAAAAACGAAAATATTTGTGTATACTAAATAAGTAGACGTAGTTGTAACTATATGTAAAGTTCATGGGCTGTAAGGTATTTGAATATTAATTTGAAATTAGTTTTCATGATAGGTTTTACTGCTTTACGGATTATGTTAGTGGCTTTCGCTGTAATTAATAAGTTGAAGTTATAAATTAAAGTGTTGTTAGAGTAAACTGCCTTTAAGGGATATAAAAATAATTAATTTAATATTCACTTGCCTGGTAAAGGTTATGAAAAAAATTATAAGAGAGAAGGTTCATTTCGTCTTTAGGTTGTAATACGTATTTCCATACTTGTTCAAAGGCTGCTTTGGATGTACTTCAGGGAAGTGCTTCTCAATATAACATTTTTAGTACCTATTTCAAATGATGAATTGCAGCACCATAATCAGGTGTAGCACAATGCACTAATTGCTAAAAAGTGCTTAAAGCTTATGCGATTTATTAAAGTGAAAACCATTTCTTACCTATTATGCTTATTTTTAAAAATTGAAAACATTCTGCCACAAAATGCCATACTCTGATATACCGAAGATTTCCATTCTTTTGTATACATGAAGTACAAGACCTTTGATATCTAACGTTGTCAATTGTGCAGATTATTCGGAAACATAACCTCATATAACCCATATATGTATGTACCCACATAAGTTAAGTATTGTTGTAATTTAATGATGATCATAAAGACTCATTTTAAGAGGAAGCATTTCTATGCCGGTCGATCTAAGATGGCGAGGTACCATACATAGGGAACTAGGAGTCATATAGCTGTGGGAAAAAATCTTCATAAGAAAAGTGGCCAAGAAAAAATGCTGGAAATTATTTTTAAGTTCCTATTTCTACCGTTAGGGAGCGTAACCACTATAGTCATAAAAAAAGGATTTTTCTAGAAAATATACGCATATAAGTTGTCAAATAAATCTTATCGTCGTAGAGCTAGTAGAATTTTGAATCCTTTTTGGGGGACGTTTTTTCTGTAGAACAAAAAATAAAAGGTCGAGGGGAGGGGTAATGTTTTATAATTAAATTGGCTGTAATTTCGGTTTTGAATTAACTGAATTTGATAAACAAGATCGCATTTGAAACAGGAAGCTTTACTGATTATAATAAAAAAATAACCATGACCTACTGATTCTCAAAGCCATCGCTAGAGGGTGTCATTTGGAAAAATCACACTTTTTATAATTTTCCTCAGGAATTTCAATTAATTATTAAACCATATTTGGAAAGTAGATTAAATTTACAAGGAAAAATGTCAAAGAAGCAATTCGATGTATCTATTAGTGTTTGAATTACATGGTCAAACATGCTATATAAAATTGAAACATTTTTTAAGCTTTTTTACATTTAACTAAGCCTCTTTTATACTTGTTTTAGTGTATTTTAACGTCCTCGTTGATTTTTAATTGTTGTTCTCCAGACTTTCCTTCGCACTTTATATATATATAGGCTTAGGACTGGTTCAAATTATGCGGGACACAAAATTTCAAGCGGTTTTAAATGCCAACGGACCAAAACAACAATGGAACCGACAATGATTTTAATATTATTAATCAAACGATCAAAGCAAAAACAAAACAAACAAAAACGGAAAATTTATAAATGTTCAAAGAGACCCCCGTTTTGCATAACGCAGCGGTCACATCTGTTTGTAATATTGAAAACAGCACTTTCAACTTCAGCTCGTGAAATCGTAGTAATGGCATCTCGAATTTTTTAAAACATATTTTCCCGTGTAGTTGGACGTGTTTGATACACAATATCTTCTATTCTTCCCCAAACGTAAAAATCTAGCGCGTTATGATCCGGAGATCTAGGAGGCCAGGGAAACAAACTACCCCTTCCAATCCAACGATTTGGAAAAGCAATATCTACAAAGTTGTGTACTCTTTGAGAAAGGTGTGCCGAACATCCATCATGTTGGAACCGCAAGGATCTTCTTATATCCAAAGGAACATCTTCTAAAAGAACAGGAAGTTCATTTCTTAAAAAGTCTAGGTATGTGTCGCCATTTAGACGATCATTGAAAATAAACGGTCTTATAAATCTGTGTCTTAAAACTCCGCACCATACGTTGACGCTCCATCTGATTTGGTAATCAACTTCCCGCATCCAGTAAGGATTTGCTTCTGACCAATAGTGCATGTTGTGTAAATTTACTCTGTCCAAATTAGTAAAAGTAGCTTCATCAGTCCATAAAATTTGAAAAGGAACTTGGCGAGTTTCTTTGCACATATTTTTCAGCCAGTAGCAATAATCTAGCCTCCTGTCAAAATCAGTATCTGACAGAGCCTGATGCAAAATTAGACGATAAGGATGCAGCTTAGTATCTCTAAGAATTCGATTCACTGGACCGTAATTTACACTTAAGTGTGAAAAAATGTCTCTGATACTTAAATGCGGATCCGTTCGCACATACGCAAGAACGTTTAAAATATTGTCTTCATTTCTTACCAATCACCTTTTAGTGGGAACTCAAATAGGGCGTACACTACCCGTTTGTCTTAAACGCATTGCTAACCGCCGAAACACTTTTCTACTATGATGTCTTCGTTCAGGCTACCTGGCAGCATATTCGCGTTTTGCAAGAAGCGCATCTTCAGAACTTTGAAAATATATGGCAAGCTTATCGTAAGCTTCTGCTTTAGAATAAGCCATTTTTGACGAATACAGAACAAATTTAACAAACGGTGAACACAAAACTTAGAAAGAATCAAGATAAAAAGAAATTTTTACAACATGACACTTATCAAAGCTTCACTCATTTGACTTTCAATTTATCTCCATGCTTGATGTAAGAATTAACGTGTTATTAATTATTCTTTTGGTGATAATTCAAACACTAATTTATATTAAATTACTTCTTTAACATTTTTTCTTGGAAATTTAATCTACTTTCCAAATATGGTATAATAATTAGATTGTCCCATTTGAAATTTCTGAGAAAAGTGATAAAAACTGTGATTTTTCCAAATAATGCCCTCTAGCAATGGCTTTGAGAATCAATAGGTCATGGTTATTTTTTTTTTATTTTAATCAGCAAAGCTTTCTCTTTCAAATGAGATCTTGTTTATCCAATTCGGTTAATTCAAAACCGAAATTGCAGCCAATTTAATTATAAAACATTACCCCTCCCCTTGAGTTTTCTAAATTCCACTAGCTCTACGACGATAAAATTTATTTGACAACTTATATGGGTATATTTTCTAGAAAAATCCTTTTTTTATGACTATAGTGGTTGCGACCTCTAGCGGTAGAAATAGGAACTTAAAAATAATTTTCAGCATTTTTTCTTGGCCACTTTTCTTATGAAGATTTTTTTCCCACAGCTATATGACTCTTAGTTCCTCATATATGGTACCTTGCCACCCATCTTGGATCACCCGGTATATTATGCATAATATTTCGTATTGTTCTGAATACCTCAAGGCACATACATTAAACTGATCGGCAAAAAACCGCCCATCTGAAATTTTTTACGCCATTTTCTATTGAGATTGTATTCAAGATCTATTCATTGTTTATGCAAGATATGTAATTCTTTTGTAAAAATGAGGCAAATTAGAATAGAAGTACATTTTTAGAAAATAATAAAAACAGTTTGAATACGATTTTTCTCTTAAAATAATATTGGTTACTTTTAATCATAATCTAAAACTTTATTAATAGCGTGTATGTCCTCCACGAAGTTGTTGTACCGTGTAGCCGTTGCGGCTTTGGACTAATTTTCTTACCAATGCCTGTCAGCTTATGTTTTAATACACTACCTGCAAATGACCTCCTAGGTATTTGTTGCAAAAAGTTCTCTTAATTACTAAAACTATCTTGTGAATTGCATTATCTCATTAGAGCACACTATTTTCAACCCACACGCAGAGAAACGTTCACTTGTATCAAAGCTGTCCGCCTTAATTCAAGACAATTACTGTTTTAAATCAAAGGAAATATTTTCTTAGCGTTTCTTTCTCCACTTAAACTTCTTGTATTTCTTTGTTTATGATATTTGTTAACTTAATTCAAGAAAATCTTGCAGAAAATTTGAAGAAAGCGATTCTTAGTATAAGTAGTTCTTAAGGATGGTTTTTTAAATGGTTTTTTTTTAATTCAAGAAGGCGTTTAGGTGTTGTTGATAAATCAATAGTTTCATTTTCTTCAAATAAAGCATTCTTTACTTAGAATTCTTGAAATGCATATTATTTATATCCACATTATTAATTGCGCTTACCTTGTTCAAAATAGTACGACATATCCGTACATAATGGAGTAAATTATTCACATTGCTCGTGATTTTAAAAAGGCTAAAGTAGAAGTTATCTATAGAATAATGTTTAAACAAAACTGAACTTAATGAAGAAGTACACATGAAAAAACTGTTTAGAGAAACAATAACCAAGATATTGATGGAATCATTACCGGCAGAAACAATATGAGAAGAGAAAAGCACTAGATCTTCTTGTTATTGATCGCATTGCTCTTACATCTCTCAGCGTATGTCACTAATCTTCAAGAACAGCAACTGAAACATTTCCTGGTGCCACATCGTGCCAGTAGTTATAGTCATGCCGTCCTAGATAGTAGCGACGGAACGGGAATATAGATACCATACTTACCCATACAATGATATAACCTTTAACGTACGACGTTTCGTAAATATTTTCAAAAGATACCGGTTGATGTAATATTTTTTTTTTATTACTATTTATCGCGTTAAATATTGACTCATTAATTATTAAATTACATAAAAATAATTCCAATTTAATTACATGATTAAAGAAATAATTTAATTATACTGTAACCTATAAAATTTTTTTTTTCATTGACTCATTCACTTGCTGCTAATTTTAATTATTAACTTTAGGTTTTTTTGCCATTATTGTAATTTTTGTTTTATTGGATATCCTTGTAGCTGGCCTGATGATGTGTTTTTTGAACACGAAACTGGTCGCCTAATTTCTCAATAGAATTTTGTGAGATCCGGACCATTTTTTCGTTCCTACCTTTAATATGAATATTTTCTTAACTTAAAACTAAATGATTTACTTAGAAGAAACATTTTTGTGTCTTGGATATTCTTGATTTTCTAACCCTAAGAAAATATTTATTCAATACAAATAAAATTTCAAGAAAATTGTTTTCTTATATTATACATTTTTATAGTTTGAAATAAAAATATTTTCTTTAGCAGAGACTGATTTTCGCAAGAAAACCTACTTTCTTGATGCAAGCAACCATTTCTCTGCGTGTACTGTAACCAGAGTAGCGTTAAGGTTTAGAGGACGATACAAAACCTTCAATTTTAGTACCATGCATCCTCACTAGAACATGGAATCAAAATGGATGGTACCTTAAACTAGAGAACTGTTCACTACTAAGTATTCGTTACTCACCAAGATCCGAAATATTGATTACCGACCCAAGAAAGTACTTTTTAAGAACAGTTACTTCTACCAAATCGAATAAATACTGGTAATCTGTCGGCATCTTATCACTACATACGATTTCAAGACTGTAGTTGAATATTTCACTGGACATAGTTACTTCACTGTCAGATGCAGTATTTTAATTTAAACGTGGGAGAGTTATCAGAAAGAAGGATTATTCGAAGTAAAAATAATTGATGGACCGCGGTGGACGTCACTTAATTAATTATTAACTAATTTGGATTCCTCTAACTGAAATTTATTTTTTGCCCTGTAAGAAAATTGCGAATAGTAGCGATAACACACCCATTTATCGCTACTATTCGCAATTTTCTTACATCTGGACGAAATCTGGATGAAAAAAAATTAATTATAAAAAATGTTTAGTTATTCTTTGTTTTTAGTTTAAAACGATGTCCCGTGGATAGTATATTTCGGAAAGAAGTACCCGCATAATCATATTTTGTAAAGCATCTTGTAAAACGTCTCTTTCCTTTCGTACATATGTACTTCTGCTACTTTACACTAAATTATGTTAATAAATCATGTAGACATTTCACCTTCCTGTAGCGCCTTGCAACGGCGTTTTATTTGAAAACATGAAAGTGTCCAATTAAAAATGATAAAATGGTATTTTCTTCACCTTACCAAGGGTTATTGGCGGGCATAAGACAATAAAATGCTGTTGATCCTTTTACGCGTGCTTTATGCATATGCATATTTGCGAAATGAAAGAGTTGGTACGGTTGTAAAATTTACTGTGGACGGTTGCACAAAGTAGCAGTCTGAAAGGAATTTGAATACTTTTTGTATCGTTAATTTATATTCTCTACTTTGTAATGCATCCAGAGTAAATGGAATGGAGGTGCATACAATTGTGTGTAATACATAACTAGTGGCTTAATCATTGCTTGGCTACCTACTTCAGAGATTAATAATAAGTAAAGGGTGGAAAATATATCCGCTATTTATTTTTCATTCATTTTGAATACGTAAGAATAAATTGGTAAGGGTATTTGACTCTTTATGTAAAAAGCGTCATCGGCCACTGTCAATTAATCATTACAGAAATTATGGAGATGAGCCGTTACTTACGATATAACGAGGATAAGCGCTCTTCGATGACGTCACGCCGGGTTGGTGATCGTATCGCCATGCACGATATTGGCCTAAGCGGTAAAGGAATTGTTTTTTTGCATTTCTTTTTTAAGTATGAAGGGCTTCCGGTTGTACGGACGAGGTAGATGTATTTTTTTTAGATCTGTGTGAATTTTGGAGTATTAACTTGATACTCTTGGGGTAGTTTAAATAATTAGATAAAAAATTGCCTGTTATGAATGATTAACATATTACGAAAGGTACAATTTTTTTATTTTGACATTTAACGTGTCCTCTCCATTTCAGTGCGTCACGTATATAAACCCCGCGTTCTTTTAAATGCCCCGATTTACACACTGTGAAATATTTTAAGCAATAAACTTACAGGCTAAACAACTTTTGGATACAACTCACTGCTAAAGACGTCTATCTTCTACAAATGCTGTAGCCAAAAAGTTTTTGTTAATTTTTAACCAGTAATAACTTAACTAATAACTAATTTAATTTACATAAATAATTTCAAATTACAGCTTTCTTTCTAGACTGTAATGTTATGATAGGGTCTGTTGTTTAGCGTTATCGTGAAGTGTCATTGCTATGTGTTTGCAACAATGAAACGTGTAAATTCTCCAACGAACCCGACGATTCATTAAATGGTGGTATTCAATTAGACAAAATACTATTTTACGCCACATAGAATAATTTTATACGTTTTGTGGATGAAGTTTACAAATTATGGACCCAAAGAATATAGAATGAAGAGGAATTGCATTCTCATTTCCCCGAGATTATAGTTGGCTGGAGATATATTTGCCGATTAAAACTTCATGGATATATAGACGACTAAAAAGAAGGGACTCGGCTATATAAGCTGCTGCCACATCGTGTTGGTACAGCGTCGCCGTTATGTGAGCGCGTGAGGCTGAATAGCGCTAGTCGTGGCGCCAATATTACATTTATATTGGAGTTATTTTTAACGTTACGCTATATTAGTGTAGAGTCTTATTTACTGACAAAGTTGTTGTTTACAACTGTTATTATGCTAATTAAAAAAATTGGCGAAATGTAATAGTAGATGGAAAGTTTATCAAACTGTAGGAGCTAAGGAAACTGCAACAAATAAAAATAGCACCGTAAAATGGGATGATTTTTAAATCCTGAGACGATTTTAATCAACGTTACTGTCTGACATTTGGCGGCATTTAGCAAGGAGCTGTGCAACTTTTTATGTCGTATATGGAAAAAAAATTAAAAACATTCTAGGATTGATTTTGTAGTAAATATTGTAATAATTTTATTGTAATAAAGTGTTCTTAAAAAATAACGAAAGTTCACAAAGGTGTTCTAATTCCTAATATTTGAGTCAAGGAATGTACTTCACTGTACTGTTTTTATATTTAATAAAAATTAAATAAATGTATCTAACAAAAATTAAGAATTTTGCTATTCCGTATTATACCGATTGAAACAATTATAGGAGAGCTAAACAAGTTAACTGAATTGTTGTACAGTCCCTGGTCATCGAATTAGGACCACTTAAAAATATAATGATTTTGGGGTAAAATTAAAAAAAAAAAACAGTTAGTAATGTTGGCAATATCTTCTTCTTCTTAATCTTACGCCTTTTACCGCGAAGTGTAAGGCTATGAGTTGAGTTATTCATTTCACCGTTCTGCATATTTTTCTACATTCTTTTCTGTCTTCCGTTTTTTTTTTTATATTTCTTCCCATTTTATTCCTCTTCTCTCTAGTTCTTCTCTAATTCCCTCAGTCCATGTTTTTCTCGGTCTTCCTCTTGTCTTTCGCGCTTGTACTTTTGTTTCATAGACCACCTTTGTGAGTTTATCTTCTTTCATGCGGCTAACATGCCCATACCATCTTAATTGTCACAAAATGCTTGGGAAATAATGCGCTTATAAGTTTTTTTAATGCATTTATCAGATCTAAGCTTGAATATTGCTCTGTAGTATGGAACCCGGGTTATGTCAAATATAACGAAATGATAGAAAAAGTTCAAAGAAAGTTTCTAAAAACACTCTACTATCGCACTCATTCCGATTTTTTTGGCCCTATAATTACTCGTACAGTGCTATTAGAGTTCGATTATAATTCATTGGCCCATCGCAGAGTTGTTTCACAGATTTCGTTTATTTACAAATTGATTAACAACATGCTCCTTGCTCGGGAATTATTGGAGCTTTTGGGATTTTACGATCCTCCTTTAAGTATTCCGCATCAGAAACTTGTTTATCTTCCCTCATTTGCTACTAGACGTCACTCTTTCTCACCTATTCTTTATATAACCTCTCATAACGTAATGTAATGTTATGTATTTATGTACGTTATCCTGTAATTAGCAGTTTGGCTGCTGTTGGATAATAAATTTTATTATTATTATTAGAATTGTTATTTAGGCGGTATGACCATTTACCTACAAGTAAAAGAAAAATATCACCTTAAATAATTCCGGGTCCAGGTAGGGCCATAAAAGGACCTGAAGTGTAATACGATTATCGTTCAGTATTAAATATTTAATATAGTGCAGATAAAGGTGACAATTCCCTATTAACCCGAACTGGAATTATGAATTTAGATTTAGTATGTAGTTATTGTTCTTTTAAAGAATGAATACTGCCAATAAAACTATCTAAAATTAGTATTAAAATGCCGGCAACAAAAGAGTTGCCTTTAGAAATCGGCATAATGGTGTTGCTTTACATAATGTTGGTCGAAGTAACGGAGAGGCTGGCACACTATTAAAAAGAAAACGAACAGGTCGACGGAAAGTAACAACACCAGCGGAAGATCGTCGAATAATTACGACGAATAAACGGAATAGACGAAAAGCTGCACCTGAAATAACGTCTGAAATAAATATTGAGCGTGAAAAACGAGTTAGTTTAACCACCGTGAAAAGGAGGTTAAGAGAGGATGGTTTACTTGGCCGAATGGCATTGCGTAAACGACTCTTATGTAAGCAAAATAAAATAAAACGGCTGCAGTGGGCTAGAGACAGCATCAACATTGGACAGTTGATGAGTGGAAAAATATTTTCTAGGCAGATGAGCCTAAATTTGAACTCTTCGGTTCCAAGAGAAGAACGTTCGTTCGAAGCTCGAAAGGAAAACGAGCGGCGGAATCATGTGTAGTCGGGGATGGGGGCGGATCGGTAATGGTTTGGGGTTGTTTAGGCGCCGCATCTGTAGGAGACTAGGTAAAAATAGATGGAATTTGAAGAAAAGAGCGCTGCCGGAAAATTTTTGAAGCAAATGCTATACTATTTGAAATGAGAATAATTGGTGACTATTTTATATTTCAACATAATAATGATCTAAACACGCCTCTAAAGTGTGCCGCGAATATTTAGATTCAGTGGAACGTGAAAGCAATATCAAAATAATTAAATGGCCTCCTCAAAACTCTGATGCTAATCCCGTAGAGCTTTTGTGGGAGGAACTCGATAGGCAGGTGGAAATAAATCCTCCAACTTCTAAGGAATCGTTGTGGAAACAACTTCAAGAAACCTGGCATAAAATAGAACCCGCTACTCTGACTAAATTGATAGAGAGAAACGAAGATTTAATTTTTTTTGTGACAAATTTTATAATTGAATAATGACTGTCAATTTCTTTGTTTTAAGAGTATTTTATTACAATTTATTTTTCAGTTAGCACTATTTATGCACGTTTCTTTGGGTGGGCAAATAATTATGACTGGTAGTGTACATGTTAATCTCCAGGTGAACATCTCCTTGTGATTCTTTCTAACATGGCACAATCTCCCATCTGCAATGATTTATTTGGAGTTTTAGATTTATTTTTGTTTTCATTACTAGAGTAACCTAAACTTGCGGACTCGCATAGGCGTCGGTATTACGGGTTAATATAAGAATACGAAAAATTCATAAATAAGCTAAACCGAGAGAAGCAGGCATGTAGTGTCGACCTTGAATATAAATCATGTTAAACCGCGCTGAGAGAGATTTCGTTTTAGTACCGATTGAGCTGTTGCAGAGATTAGTCGAACGGTCAAGGTTATGTACTTAAGTGTCGCTTTTGAAAATATAGCTGGTGTTTTTTGTGTGTTGTAGTATTATACCAAGTACATAATTAGTGTATCGTTTCATATAGAACTAATATTTACATACCTAAGAAAACAATGCCTCGTAATAGATTTGCTACTAATGTACATAAGTATGTGTCACTTTTTCCCCATTTAAAATATGACGATAGTGCAGTTTTTTGCTTAATATGCAATGTTCGTTTGGCTGCATTGGTCAGAACTAATTGCCAGAGGCATGTCAATGGTATTAAGCATATGGGAAATGCAAGAACTGAAATACCTTATACACTATTCCTCATACATTTATTAATTATGTTTACCTCTTGTAATCTTCCGTTGTCGTTGGTGAGAAAAACAGCTTTTAAAGCGTTTTGGCGACAATACGTTCCAAAGTACCCATTACCCTCACAAACACAATTACAGAATCATTTGCCGCGAATGAAAGAGATGCTAGAAAATGTGTGTAAACGTGATTTGTGTTCCAAAAAAATATAGATTACCGTGGATGAGACGACCGATATAAAGAAAAACAGTATTGTGAATGTAATAGCTCGCGTTTTATCTAGCGAGAACACAGCATCTCGATATTTGTTAGCTTGCAAACGTGTTCAACAATGTACCGCGGAAAATATTCAAAAAGTGATAATGAACGCTTTGAAAAAATTTAAAATTGCCCAAGATCAAGTTGTGATGATTGTGACAGATAGTGCAGCAACGATGTTAAGTGTTGGGCGATCCTTAAAACATATATTTCCTAACTTAATACATATAACCTGCGTGCAGCATGCTTTGCATTTAGTTGGTGAAGTTGTTCGACAACATTACGGAAACGTTGATCGGATGATTGGAAGTACTAAAGCAGTGTTTCGTAAATCTCCTAAACGTTTAAAAGAATTTCGTAAATTTTGTCCAGGTATTCCAGAACCTCCTGAACCAATTTTAACGCGATCGGGTACTTGGCTAACAGCAGCTTCTTACTATTTGATCCATTTTCAACAAATTCAATCAGTTATAATGCGATTTAATCGGAATGAATCCAAAGCAATTAGAGAAAGTCAAAGAGAATTTCAAATTCCTCAACTTTTAGAAGATTTAACAACAATATGTACCAATTATACAGTATTACTAGTTGCCATCAGAAAACTACAATGTACTGAATTGTCATTGCAGGAATCATTAGACATAGTGGAGAGTGTAAAAAATAAATTACACACATTAAATGATACGCCAGGATTATGCGCTAGTCAAAAGTTGGCAGATGTTTTAAGAAAAAATCCCGATTTTAATACCTTAGAGGCCGTTTATAGTAAGTGTAAGAATAGTGAACTTTTAAATGATTTTGAAAAACAGTTTCTACATGCAAATGTAACTTCCTTAGATGTGGAGAGATCGTTTTCTATGTATAAGAATATTTTTTCTTGTCGACGCATAAGGTTTAAGGAAGTAACTGTGGAAACATATGCAATGATGCAAGTTTACAGTAGTTCACATCCTGATGCCTCTAATTTGTTGAATAATTAGCAAGTAAGTTTATTTATGAATTTTTCGTATTCTTATATTAACCCGTAATACCGACGCCTATGCGAGTCCGCAAGTTTTGGTTTTTTCATTACTATATTATACTTTCACTAATTTGGGAACTCATACCTTAATGTTTTCGTAAATCGGAGTTTCTTTCGGATTGCAACAATTTACTTACAAGCTGCAATAAAATTTCTTCACCACGCATACATCTGTAATTATATATTTAGGAGAAATCCTTTTATATTATAATTAGCAATACATGGACCGCTATCGGTAATTGAGCGTCATTCAGCAATTAAAGGCGGATAACATGGTTGACAATTACAATTTAAAACGTAGAGATTTTATTATGACTTGAAGTTTATGTCTATCCTGGGGGTGGCTGTGCATGTTATAACATCGATGCCTACAGGTATACGTGAATACATACTTTATTCCCAGCGGTAGTTGTATTTTAAATTTTACGAGAATGCAATTTGGTAACATTATTGCAACGTAAAATCGACCCAATGACTTTAATCGTACGGGATAATAAATGTGCCAGTAATTCGTGCTTACGAAAGAGGATTAATTAAATTATGAACGAACTTGTCCGCGGTAATTAATTGGAATTTTATTCGTGAAACTCAGAGAGGCATTTGTTATTCGGCATTCTATTTAGATTGATTCAAAGCAGCAGTCGTTGATGAAATTCCCCAGACATAGTATTCCATATAATTGGAGAATAACAAAAAAAGGGAAGTAGAAAGGAGCATGTAGTTATGTTAAACAATTGGTTTGTGTAATTTTGTCTTGCGAAGGAAGGTCTTTACTTCCATATCTAGTGATGACAATTTTAAATATGCCTAAATCTGGTTTCCGCTGTGTACTTTTACGTATTTACATTTACAAGAATGGCTTCAATTTATTTTTATGCTCGAGAATAGTTTGTGGAGACTTTGTTGAGGGCATTCCATTCCATAGGAAACGTATTATTTTATTGAGAATTAAAATAATTCCCAGCATTTAATTTATTTAAAAATTTCATAAGTAGCATGATTAGGAAAATACGCAAAACATGTCTCACATGCCTGTGTTGTAATTATTACAGCGAAAAATATGAAAACATGCAGTACGTATATCTGTGTGTTTTTGTATCCGTAAACGCATTGTAAGGTTTTACGTACATTTGATTCTGAAAAAAGGTAAGTTAAAGTGCATTGCAGTACTTACCTAGGTTGGGTAAAGGCAAGGCAAAGTTAGTGTCCTATTGCATACTTTTTCTAGTCTCGCTATGATAATGTTTCTATTTGTAAGAAGTTTTTACCTAGAGCGGGATTATATTGATCAATTAATTGGTCAAGAAATTGGTTAACAAATTGAAAATTGAGGATTGGTATTGCATTAATCAATAAATTGATCGATTAGCGTTCAAATATAGGAATACTAACAATCATCTCATTTTATATAAAATCTTTTTGACGTTTGAGGTTAAGTGATAGTTGGTTTTGGTCATTGTTGTTCCATGTGGTTAACAAATATTTGTAAATGTTGTAAATCAAGAACATGAATACAAATAGTTATACCTGAAAGATATATTAAATGTGATATCACTAAATATATCAAAAGAGGAAACTCAAAAAAAGATTCTTGGCAAGTGGAGAAACAAACTAAAGTTATAACTTATTCAACACATCTTCAACCATTTTAGTATAAATTTTAAATTGACCGTGGTCTATCCAAACAACGACGACCAAGTTTATTTCCGTGTTTTAATTTTGTTATACAGGGTGAGTCGGGAGGAACGGACCAAACCCCAGGAGTGTATTATACACATGAAAATAATGTAAAAGAACTCGTATGTTCTTATCTGATTATCATTTGTTTTCAAGTTATAGCGTAATTAAAAAGAATAATTATTAGCGTTCTCGTAAATGGTCCAAATTTTCGCTTATTTTCTAGCTAGTACGTCCTAAATAAAATAAAAATATCTTTCCATTGACTACCTATGTAAAACAAAACGTCAGGTATTTTCGATATTAAACGTTTTTTCTGAATCAATTCTTTCGAGGCTCAAAATCATTGCAATAATTTATTGTGACAGTGACTTAACGTTTATTTTCGAGTTTGTGCATTATTTTGTTAGAAAATGCCACACACTTATTCAAATTTAGAATATGCAAATATGGTGTTAGTTTATGGTCTTTGTAATGGGAATTCTACAGCTGTTGTCGAAGAATATCGTCAACGGTTTCCACATCAGAGAAATCCTGGTAAAAACGTATTTATCAGAGTTTTTACCAAACTGTGCGAGACCGAAATGCTTCCCAGCGATCTGAGCTGCTCGACAAGGTTTACAAGAAGTAGAAAATGTTCTGGATTAATAGAAGAAGATGCAACGACTAGCTCACGAAGAATTGGTACTCAATTGAGCATTCCACAAAAAGGAGTAATAAACACATTCCACGAGTAAGGCTTACCATACATTCATCCCGTATTTAGCATATATAGCACCTACAATCGTTAGATTATGCTAAGCGTATGGAATTTTGTGTGTGGATAAATAATAATCGTCGAGATGTATCACGCATAATTTTTACGGATGAAGCAACATCTACTCGTGACGGCATTAATAACACTCGGAGCTCTCATGTATGGTCAGATGAAAATCCCTACGCAACAGTCGAAAGTAATTTCCAGCACAAGTTTTTGGTAAACGTGTGGTGTGGTATGGTCCATAGTTAGTAATTCGCCCTTTATTTTGGAGAACCTCCTCACAGGAGAGCACTACTTCAATTCTTCACAAAACGAATTACAAGGACTACTGGAAGACGTTCCTCTAAACATCAGAATGAAAATGTATTATTAGGATGATGGAGCTTCTGCACATTTCGGCCGTTAGTCAAGCAACATTTGGACAATGGATTTCCATGACTTTGGATCGGTTGTACTTCCAAGATCTCTAGACCTCACACCACTAGACTATTGTACATGGGGCTGGTTCAAAAATTAAGTTTATAAGGTAAAAGTCAACACTCGGGATGCACTAATTCGTTGTATTAGAAATACGGCAGCCGATATTAAAGAAAGACATGAAGCAATTGGGAGAGCAAAAGGCGCCCTTCGTAGACGAAGGATAAAATGTTTAGAGGTCAATGGCGGTATTTTTGAACATTTGTTAATGTATTAAATTTTGTTTATTTGTAATTACGCTGTGGCTTGAAAACAAATGGAAATCAGATAAGAACATATGTTTTTTAACATTATTTTCACGTGTACAATACACTCCTGGAGTTTGGTCCGTTCCTCCCAACTCATGCTGTACATAACAAAGCAAGCAAATAATTTTTTTTAAGGTTGTGGGGTGTTTAATGCATATGTGTGAGCAAAGATCAGATAGCAAAAAATAATTTTATTTTTATATGGCAATTTTCATTTTTGATATCAATAACAATGGATTTTCTCCATTGAGGTAATACCATTTTTGGATTCGTTTACTCTATTTTACGTAATTACTAGCAGTTATCTCAGTTTTCAGTAGCAGGAATTCTATTGGAATATCTATGTAGCACTCAGAAGGACTGACGTACATTCAAGAATACACTGAAATAATGCAATTCCATTTAAAACCGGAATTTGTTAAATTTGCATGAGTTTGACAGAACGTATTACGTATTCCTTGAAATGACGAAGAAAGTTTAGATAAAAAGTTTATACCTTAAAGTAAAACTCAGGCTAATAAATATCTTTTCTTATTTGATATTTTAGCTAACATCTGCGGAAGAATCTTACCCTTTTAAATTACGATATCCTTTGTTGAACTTATTTAGATTACCCGTGCGGTGTTCGCGCAAAAGTTTTCGGCAACGAACTTATATACATAACTTATATTGCAGGTGTTACCAATTTCAAGTTTGCTGCTCTCCGTGCACCCCATACATAAATAATGTTAAATTCTCGTTCTCCTCAACAAAGACCGATGCAGCATGCGAATAAATGTTAAGGTGCATATATTTGGGCAATATTGGCTTTACAGTTATTAGCATTATCTATAACATATTAGCCAAAACAGATGTTGAATGAAATACACGTGTGATCAACTAGAAATATGTGTAGTAAGATTTCTTACAGAAGCTGCCGCTACAAAGTTATAAAAGTAACTATTCTAGCTCTTACCTGAGCAACATTCCTTACTTATGCAAACGGTGTAACGGATCAAATTCTACTTTGTAAACAAAATTGAATTTCTTACTGTCAGGGGTTGTTTTGAGTTTACAATAGATGTCGCTACGTTATTTTTTCTAATATGGAATTTATAATTTCTATTAACGACATATTTGATGTTTAGTTAATTTACTTTTGGCAATTTCAGTTATAAAGGTTGGTTATTGAACAATTTTCATCACGTTTCTCTTTCTCATTATTTCTTGTTTTGGTTCTTTTCTTTTGCAACTAAATTTACCTAAATTCATTGCAATAGAATGCACGATGTTCGTTGATTGGTAACTAACACCGCTCTTTCTGGTGTCGACCGTGAACTAAGAAGATATGTTTGCGAAAATTTGCTGTGGTGATTAGCCTCTATGCAAGTAGGATTTAAAAGATTTTCACAGTTGCCGTAATTAAGTACTGTGATTGGTTCTAATTCGTCTTTTTTAAGCATCATCGATATTGTCAGATATATTTAATTATTTTTTGCGACGGCACGCCAGTAATTTTCGATTGTCGGCTAGCAAACCCTCCATCCAACCGAGGTTTTTTTTTTGTTGGGTTATCGTTAAGCCCATTTGCCGAAATTCACTGTAGGGTAAAGCTTTTGCTGCGTGGATGTGTCCACATGTCCTATTCAACCCAGGGACAGGACTAGCGCCGATTTACCGCCGTTCGACCAAGGCAGCGCCCAGATATGTGGACTTACCGTTTTCTTTTTTTGTTTGTTTGTGTTCACAACCATTTGTTTCCTTTTTAAATTTTGTTTAAATTCTAACTTGTTTATTTTTTTTCCTTTAACAAATTTTATTTAAGTAATTCTCATTAACGTATGGATATTCTCCAATTCATATTTTTTTTGTTAACGTACATTTTACCGCAAGTTATTCTAACGGATATTATTTAATTTTTTTATTTATATATTTTATGTGAGTCATTTTAACGAATTGCGTTTCTACATACATATGTATGATCGATGTTAAATCGAATGTAGTGGCTACCAACGTCGATTCCTTTGTTAGATTTTGTTCATTAACAGCTTCGTGCAAATATTTAGTTTTTATTGAGTACTATTCTCTTTTATTTACATTAAACAAGTTGTAGTCATAACTATTCCTTTTCTGTTCCCTCTCCACCTCGCGTTCCCGTTTTTCGCGGGTAGTTCTACCTAATTCAAGCGGGTAGCGCGTATTTTCTTAGTTATTCGTGAATTCACTCCTGTTAATGCTAGCGGGCACGACAGGAGAACTGTTCAGGTAGGTCTGCAATTTCTTTGACTGTAATTGTCCGTTCCCCCTATATTTTATTTCTTTTGCTCTACAACGGGCAATAGTGTTTGATTGGACATACATGCGTTGGAAGTGTCTCTATAGAATCAATAATTTATCTTTCACGTTTAGGAATAAATTTTGATAAATAAGAGTTATGACACACCTGGACAAGGGGTAGTTGGCAGCTTATCTTTGCTATAATCGTGTGAAATTAAAGTTATTGAAAGTATTGCTTCTTCTGTTGTTCTGGCCGAGAAAAATTGAATTGTTCCGTTTATTACACTTTTGTGTGCAATTTCTGTAACTAAATTCACTTAAATTTGAAGAATGAAGAAGTCCATCAGTAACACCGAGTAGGAATGATTTTTTAAAGTTGAAACATGGGAATTTCACGTAGTCAGTTTAGTTATTCTGTTAAGTAGGACCAAAAGCAAGACTAATGCCTCTGGCTTGGTTTATAACTTGTTTCCCATTTATTTGACATTTTGCTTCTATTTTCCATTGTATTTCTCTCAGATCACCTAAATCCTTTTCTGTTTCTTATAGCTATTTCCTTCTTGGTTTCCTTTTCATCCTTCTTGTTTCATATAAAATCCGTGCCTATAGAAATGTCATTGTCTGCTAAGCGACTCCATTAATCAAGAAAACGGTTACGAAAGTTGAGAAAGCCTAACTGTTTACTTCATTATACACATATACCATTTTTTACTGGTGCTGGATAGAAAATAAAATAAATAATTAGACCTTTATAATTTTTGTAACTCTTTCCTTGTTTACTGGACTTAGTTAACAGGCATTACATAGTACTCCGTTATTTCTGCTCCAAATTATAGTTTGTTTGGTCATCTTGCTTTCCGATAATTTTTTTATATGCCTTAGTTGGTCGCAATCTCTTCTTTCTGTTCTTATAACCTGAGTCATTGCAGGTTCTCCAAAAATTGTTTTTATTTCTGCATTTCTTCTTCATCTTCATTAATACCATCATATTCGCTTCTTAGATAACTAATTATCGGTATATCTTAGATATTTTTATTTGACTTGTACACTGGAAAACCTATTCAGTTGAGTCACCCAAACTATAGTTACTCCTGTTGATTCAAATGATATATAGTTGTATTAACAAAATAAATAGTTGTCGCAAGCAAATTTCTTTTAACAAACAGTTTTTCACACAAACATTATCGGTTTATATAATTTTATCTTATTATTTCTACATGTGGGTAGACTGAAAAGATTCCGCCCTAACACAGAAACAAGTACCTTTTTTAATCAAATTTAGTTTTATTTCGCCGCGTACCAATTGGTACGCGGCTGAAAATGAAGACCCACGTGTCTTCGAAACGGCTTTTCTGAGTTAATTAATAATTTGTGTGGTGCGGAGTGTGCCGAGAATATTGTTGTTTGCCATACTACCCCACAGTCCTTGCTATCATTATAGGTATTTAGTTCTTTAGTTAGGATTGTGACATTATCATTATCAAACAAAAAGCCCAGATGTATCTTACCATAGATTATATTTATTTGTATTGTAATACAAACGTATTTTATTCTTCTTTGGCCATTAGCAGTTTAAAAAACAAGCATTGATGATGTGAAGAGAGGGATTTATTGATTACTTGTCATTACAACAACATAAATTATGCAAGGAAACAGTAAAATAATTGTTAACATATTTAAATGGTTTGGGGGAGCAACGGAAATATCAGCAGAAATGATTAAAGCAGGTGGACATCAATTATATGAACGGATTTATGAACTTATTAAAAAAATATGGGAAGAAGAGCGAATGCCTGAGGATGGGATAGAAGCAATCTTATGCCCTATATACAAGAAGGGAAACAAATTGCAATTCGAGAATTACAGAGGAATTGCGCTACTGGAAACTTGTTATAGGATATTTGCACAATGCTTGAGAAGAAAACTAAACGAATATGCTGAAAGAGAGCTTGGTGAATATCAAGCGGGATTTAGGTACAACCTATCAGTAATACACCAAATTCGTACCCTGAATTAAATACAAACCACCTGTTACGAATATAAAAACTCCCTGTATGTGCTTTTTGTGGATTTCAAACAAGCAGTGAGCGAATTGGAAATACCCAATAAGTTGATCACCTTTACAAAAATGACCTTAGAAGGAACAAAGAACAAAATAGTCTGGAGAGGGTACAAATCCAGTGAATTTGAAGTAGAGCAAGACCTCAGGCAAGGTGACCCGCTATCGACAATACTGTTTAATTTGGTACTCGAAGTAATTATTAGAAAGGGTGAGGTTAAGCCGACAGAAACAATATACAAAAATGAACATTTATGTCTAGCATTTGCAGATGACAGCAATAATAGCAAAAAGAAGAAAGAGCTAAAAAAAATTGTAAGGAAGATAGTGGAGGAAGCACAAAGATTTGGCCTAAAAAACGTCATACATGATCATGGGAGGCACACAGCAGGAATATGATCAATATCTAACACTGCAAATGCAAGACGGACAGGAGTGCAGTTTTGAGAGGGTTAAAGAATTTACTTATTTAGGAGTTAAAATTGATGAAAATGGAAAAGAGGATCAAGAAACAAGAGTAGCAAAAGGAAGTCGAAAGTATAGAATGCTGAGATCATTAATGAGATCCAAATTCGTGTCAAGGAAAATGAAGGAAATAATCTATAGGACAGTGATATGAGCCACAGTCACATATGCATGCGAGAAGTGGGTTCTGCGAAAATCGGATGAAGGAAGAATGAAACGATGGGAAAGGAAAATGTTAAGGGCAATATGGTGGAGTTAATACGGAAGATGGATGGAGAAGATGAACAAACAGGGAGCTTGAAGACCTATATAAGGAACCAAGGATAACAGCATATATAAAGGTGTAAAAAATTAGATGGTTGGGGCACGTGGAAAGATTAGAGAACAGCAGAATGATGAAAATGGTGATGAACAGAAAGCCTGTAGGAAAGAGAAGAAAAGGGCGGCCACGAAAAAGATGATTGAAAGTGTAGAGGGAGACTTGTAGAAGATGAATGTAGATGACTAGAAAAACAGAGCAGCACATAGAATTGGATGGAGAAGAATAGATAAGGAAGCATAGAACATATTATGAATGAAATATACCGCGTTCGTGAGTTTCGTATTAAAGTGAGCCGCTAAAATATATAGACAGTGTTACAACAATCAAGGACGTTTCAGCACAAGCGGCAACAGTACAGTCCCTGGCCAAATTACTTGAAACACTCAATATTTTGTAGTTTCTTCATAATAAAATATAAATTATACATGTATTATATTTTTTATTTATAAAATATATTGTAAAAATATGTAACATACGTAAATTAGTATGTAGTAGTAATTAATATTTAGTCCATAACCCATGATTTTTAATAACACCCTTAATTCTTCGGGGCATACTTTCAGTGCAAGATATGATTGTCTCTTTTATATCCTCATCGTTCTCCCATACACCCTTAATATTTTTCATTAATATTTCCTTTGTAGGGTTTTCTCTTTCATATACCTTACTTTTTAGTCGATTCCATACGTTCTCGATGGGATTGAGGTGGAGTGAATTTCCGGGTCAAAGTAAAAGAGGTATGTGATTGTCTTCAAAGAATTTCTTAACCTTTTTTGCCACATGGCAAGGAGCATTATCTTGCATAAATATACACCTTGTCGGTATGCGACATCCTGGCTTAAAATACGGTAATAACGTGTTTTCTCTGGTATTTTTATTTATTGATACAATAATCTAGTCCCCCTATAAATGATCGGATTCAAAGCAAAAAATATCACTATAATAGGATGGGAATTTCCAGGGTTGATTTATGACATGTTTCAAGTAATATGGCCAGGGACTGTATTTGTTAAATGTATTGGATTCCCGACTATAAATGAATCCTTACGTACCCTAGTATATTTATGCTCTACTGTACTGTAATATGGTTCACAATTGTAACAGAAATGTAGTTAGGAAGTAATAATTACGCCTTAGGCCTACAAGGCATGTAGAGCGTTTTAAATAATAAATGGTTTGAAATTTTGGAATTAGAACCGCTAATCATGTTTTTTTTGGATATAAGTAAAACTTCATAAAATTTAACTTATTTCCTCATGAGAACGTTCATTCACGATGTAGTTCACTGGTTCATGTTTTAATTATCGTGGAAGTGTGTCAAAATGAGTGTCAATGTATATACGTATACCATAAAGTATTGAACATTCGCGTAGGTTTTGCCGAGGGAAATCCTTCTTTGCATAGATAAAACAAACGTAACTTGTACGAAACTTAAACAATTTCACCAGAATCTTGCCATTTTCTCCTTTCGGCTTGACAAATTAAATTTAATGTCTTGAGGGGTCGTTTCAGAATTTCAGTACGACCGAACTGCCTTGCGTATTAAACAATTAAAATTGCTAACTAAAAACCTCTCCCGCAGTACGTAGAAGAGTCTAGCAGTATAAGCGTAGTATGAAACTGTAGTTAAACAATCCAAACTCTAAAAGCAATTAACAGAATTCCACAGAGTTGTGTGGACTTGAAATTAGTGATGAAAACCGCGGTCTGGTTCTGTTTACCGGTCAAACATGGAGGAAGTGTATTTAAATAAGCCTTATTAGGGTTCAGACACGAGGTTACTGTATAAACAAGCCTTTATTATGTTTTTAGCGCCAAAGTTGAAGGTACACACAATTCACTGTGTTGGAAACGAGTTTCGATGCCCAGTTGGGTCTCGAATATATTAACAAATGATGGTTACGATGATTTGGGAAGTCGGGTGGTAAGGAAAGTTTTCCTTTAATTACGTTTCCATCGGGGTTAGGTGTGTAAAACTGAAAGTTTAATTATTCGAATTACTATGGCCCATTAAATATTCTGTTTTATTTGCACAGAATGAATTATAAGTTAGTTCGATCGAGAACAGTTAACCCTTTTTCATCTTTTGTACCTCAAGGATTTTATTCAAATATTGGGTGATTTTGTGTATTTTGTGAATAACCTACATGAATTATTGATCAAAATCCTGAAACAGTGACTTTTATTTTTCTGTAATTTTAGGTTATGTGGAAATAGCTAGTACAATGTGGTTTTACAATTCGATACAAAGGAAGCTGCGGCTGGTCAGGTTACAACGGATTTGAAAACTATTGGGAACAATTACTTCGGACTAGTGGAGGCAATAGAAAAATTACAAAACCCTTAGGCGTCGTTAGTAGAATCTCTGTAAATAGTGCAACATGTTTACGCATAGCTATGCGCAGTAGAAGACGCAAAAAATGTTTGTGTTCTAGAATGGTTTGAAAGTGTTTTAGAGAATGATTCTGATTTAAGACAAATTTGAGAAGGTGCGTCAACAGAACCGTTAAGTTGTTCCAAAGATTATTTTAATTACGTAAATATAACGTCACTAGATGTAGAACGTCGGTTTTCGACATATAAACAAATTTTTTCTTCACGCCATACTCGGTTTGCGGAAAAAACTGTGGAAACATATCTAATGTTGCAGATATTTAACAGATATTATTCACTTTGTGATTTCACGGAAGATTCTTAAGACAGTAAGTGTTGGAGCACGTATTATATTTTATTTTTGACCATTTATTTTGTGTAAACTTTTATGCGCCCGCCACTGGCTGTTGGCGCAAATTGAGCAACTGTAGTTAGTACTATAAGCTATATATTTTCCATAAAATAAAATTATTTAACGTTGATTTCATGCTATTTGTATGTCATCCAGATATGCAAATAAAATTAATTGAAAACGTAATCGAACCTGTACGAAATGGAAATAATGGAAATATAACGCCAGATCATATTAAAATCAATAGTTCTAGGAAATGGTATCCGCATAACGTATGTAAATACCAGAAATGTCAACAAGTATTATCCTGAGATATTAGGTAGTACGTATATAGATGCCTTTATTTTCTGCTCCGATATTTGCATTTGATAAATTATCAACAAGTGGTGCTGTGTTGGGGGCACCGTACGTATCCGAATCAGATAAGGCATTCCGTAAGCTATCGGATGTAATTAATCATGGTTGACGAGAGTGTGAGATGGAATGTACAAGGAGAATCAATAAAATAGTGGCAGTAGTGTTAATGGATTTTGCTTCTCTTCATTAAAGTATGTACGTCCTACATTTATGTATAACTTTATGTATGTCATTCGATTCAACGTACTGCCTTGCACTTCATTATTTGTATTTCAGCAACACATGCTAATGCTAAATTTGAAGAAGCAAATTGAACTTATTGACTTTTCTTGAGAATCAATTTAATCCGGAAGACCTCATTTTGGTAATAATAATGATAATGATAATGATGATGATGATGATGATGATGATGATAATAATGATATGGTACCCCATAATCAACATGTTTTAATTTAGAAGTTTTGTAGTAAGGGTTTTAGTAAAGTGTTTCACTGGTCAAAAGAATTAACCTGTTCAAGTAAAATTGAAATCAAGGGTAGAGGTAATACAATACACATTTTGGGTCGCAGTGTTAACGATGTGGAAGATTATTCTCTCAATCAATCGCTCGTGAAGTTTTCCACTCCCGATCTACAGCTCCTGAGACTTGACAGTTATCTTGGTTTTTTTTGTCAATTCTTAATTTTTTAAAAGTTATTTTGCTGCAAGTTGCATAACAATATGTCACAGTATGACAAACAACAATGGCGCACTCCGCATCACGCGAATTATTAATTAATCCGGAACAGCCGCTTCGAAGACACGTGGGTCTTTATCCTCAGCCCCGTACCGATGCCTTTAACTTTCCTTAAATACTTAATCCCTGTAGCCTGCACCCTACTTTCTAAATTTGCCAGGGTAACCAAACAAACTAACACCTGAAACCACTTTGATGCAATATCCATATGCAGGACTCTCTTTCACTTTCAGTGTTAGGCATATGCATCATTGTACAAAAACATTAGTGATGTAAATTTCCTATACGGTGGATGCAAAAAGATACGTGGTGCCATTTAAAGAAATTACGTCTCTGGTGTTTGAATTTGGTGAAATTTGGTGTTCAATACTGAACACCCTGTATTTACAAGGAGTTCTAACACCATGTCTAGATAGAGGTAGGTATGCAATTTAATCTCATAGAAATTCACCCTGGAATGTATTTGCATTTTTAAATTTAGGCGACAAACTATAAACATATCAAAATTTGTTAGAAATAGACATAATATGGAACCAACATTACATTGGTTTATTTCTAGGAGGGAAAGCTAAAAACTTAATAATGTACAGCGTGTTCTATTTAAAATAAAATGGTAGGTGTCTGGTTCGTTATTTATTGATCAGCCTGTATCTGCAGAAATATTTTTGAAACATACTCTTTGAGGTCTATTGTGCCACCAGAAAATTTTAGCTTCCTACTATTTACACAATAGACGCAACATTACAATTCCAAAAGGTTGAGACCCTGGTCACTTTTGTTTTCTTTGAGATCTCTTTCTGGTTTATAAGTGTTTTATATAAGGAGTGATATACCTCTGCAGTTTGTTTTATTCTCGCTTAGTAGTATAGCTAGGCCGATTCTAGGCGAAAATCCCATGTATTTTCTTATGGAGGTCCAAATTCGCTTTTTATCCCCACCACTTCTACTTCTGGCCCTGATGTCATAGGTCCCGCCCCTTTTGAAACGCGTGCGAAGGATGTACTGGTTTGGTGGGAAATTTGAAACGCGTGGGATGCCAAAAAGGCCTTACTAGTGATGATACAATGGCTTCGGGTGATTCGATTTTAACGTCGAAACGGCCGTAGCTCTTACGGGGGCTGAGATACCGCTCAGGGGTGCGGGTGACGCAATACATGCGGGAGTACCAAGTTCCGCCAGCGAGCAGTGTGAGAGGGAGCCACCAGCGATATATGGTAGGTATATACTTTATTATAGTATATAGGAACTTCTTTTATCTGTTGCATAATATTGTGTAAGTCTAATAAAGAGAAATAAATTCATAAAGCTGTTTTACTTGGCAGATTGGATTTTATCAGTTGGAATCGTTTAGTAAGCAACATATATCTGTTCACAACGGATACCCGGAAGGGTATCCCAGGAGGCGTTCAAAAGCCGTTCAGAAGCCGTTCGAAAGCCGTTCAGAAGCCGTTCACAACAGCCTTTTGCAAAAGGCTGTTGTGAACGATTTCTGTTGCAAAGGGCTGTTGTGAATGGTCTATTTATTATAATTTCTTTATTATCATCTACATGTTTTTAAATGTATCGTTCTACAAGTTTGTGTTGTCGCAGTTCTTTTTGCTGTTGGAAAATACAACGTCAGCGTCGCAGAAGCACGTTTAGTCAATGTAGTTTGTTGTAACCTACAATATCCTAAATCTGAAGATTTTCCATCTGCAGCCCTTCTTTTTTAACATCATCCATTAATACTACAAAAAACTGGGACCTAACACTCTTTCATGTCTAAGACCTTCCTTTATTTGAAAGTGATTGTCATTAATATACACACTCCTATTTAAGAATTCCACTTAAGCTTTTAGGATTTGTTACAACATTGCAGTTGAACCTTTCTATAATGATGGCATTTTTCGAAACAGTTCGTGTCAATTTAAGCAAAATACATATCCGAAGATCAGCGCTATGTTTCGACTTCATTTACATTACCATTATAATATTTTATCATAATATTTAAAGAATTTCACTTTGTTCATTAAAGGTAAAATGTTCTCGGCCGTTACATTGTGAAGATCCATGATAAAAAAGCCTGAAACTGCAGTCACAAGTGACGGAAATAAAGTGATGTTTTCAAAGTATATTCGTGTTTTACTTTTAATTTCCTTATTATATATGTTTACTCGCAGGTACTTCCTAATCAATAACTTGTTTATCTGTGAATTTGAGCAAGCACCTACCTCAAAATTACCACAAAATAAACTTGTCTGGTACGCAATCCTTATCTAGACGAGAGAAAAGCAAGCAAAGAAGCGTACACCCGTTATCTTTGATCGAACGTCTTCGAATATTTTCTTAAACAATTAATTAATCTCAACCGCTGTGACCATCACTCACGAATTCACAAAACATTGTGTTTATCTAGAGTCCTCATCAGTACATATTCTCGAATATGCGCGATTTCATCCATCCATGTATCGAATGTATAATACCGCTGCTATAGCAGCGGTACTTCAAGAAATAATTTCATTATTAAGCAATCATATAAGGTAGATAAGGTACGGCTAAGGCAATAAGGCGGAGAATACTTTGATTAGTTAGATAAATAGGGTGCGATTCTGAATAATTTACATTTTATAAATTGAATTTTATGTTGATTTTTTCACTTTACAACTCCGCAAGAAGTATATATATAAAGTATTACTTTCGAAAATATCCAAATATGAATAGAAGAAATCTAATTAGTACGTCATTATTATGCAAGGCTCAATGTACAATATTAAACAGATTCTAGGTGCACATAAATACTACTGAATATCCGGTTTTCGTTCGTAAATGTTAAATATATTCTGTGTTTTCAGAGGAGACTGGCCGATCCCATTCTTTCGGTGCACTTTCTTTCAACATGTAATAATTTGTGACCTCTGCTGTCAAGATTTTTGTCATTTTTATCCGGGCTGTTAAAAATCCTCTACTCCTTTTTCGTCTACGGAATACTTAAACCATTCCAAGTTGGAATTCGATTCAGTAATTAGTGAATAAATTGTGTTAATAGAATTTTTTCTTAAATACCTTCACGTATTCCGGATTCTCTTATTTACGATTACCTTCTGCCTGTTGTATTCACAGTGCTGGCTTTAGATTTTTCACATCGAGGTATTTTCTCAATAATTGTTGGATTTTGGTGAACGCAAGTATCAATAAGTGAATGAATGAATGAGAAATGAGTCTCCAGAAGGATAAACTTATAAAATAATAATATTGTAGTAATGGAAGTTAGTTTTCAGAACTTCTTTTTGTTATACTTTTAAATAACTTTAAAAGTCGGCGCTAATTGGTTCGGTGTGATGATTAATGACAGTAAAATTTTAATTCAACTATAAGTTGTCTTTTTAAAAAGTTTTCTTGTGTGTTGTTTACGAAGCAACTAAGTGAAAATTTTAAGAATTGAAGAATTAGACTTGGGTAAAATTCATTAATCTGGTCGAAATGGATAAAAGAAGAGTAAGTAAATACATGAGTACTGGATAAATCTAGAAATAACTCTAACCCTTTTCAACTCTTTTTCGGTGTTTCTTTTTAAAAAGCATTAATATTGTATTCAGAATTAATGAATCCATAAACCTTGTGGTAGTTATTCTATTTTTCAGGATTCATGTCTTCTTTCGGGGATATAGGCACTTCTACCTCTGAAAGAGTTACAATTATATAGGATAATGCTATTGCTTGGAGTCAATTATTTGTCATCTAAAATTAGAAATAATTTTTTAACAGATATTAGTTTGTAACGGAGAAGACAATGTTGACAATAACAAATTATTTTTAGTTTTTGTACTAACTTCTCCTGGTAGAAGGTTTGTGTTACATTGTTCGTAATTGTAATATAAGCCCTTCATCTAAGAAAGATTTCAATTATTCTTAGAGAGCTGAAACAGTTCACTAAAACCCTTACCACAACACTTAATTCGTACTGGACGCACGTTTCGATAGCCAAGCTATCATCATCAGCAGCAAGACTGAACTGTCAGTTCAGTCTTGCTGCTGATGATGATAGCTTGGCTATCGAAACGTGCGTCCAGTACGAATTAAGTGTTGTGGTAAGGGTTTTAGTGAACTGTTTCAGTGTTCCAGTGCCACAGTTTTAGAGTATCCGTTTAGTATTCTTAGAGAGATACATAAATAAAACACCATATGCTAATTTTACACATATTCGCTTTCGTTGTGAACATTGTGATAGTTTCCATATATTTGCTGGTAATTTACAAGATAATATGAAACATAACCAAAAATAATGCTAATATAGCTTATGGTATTGGTGGAATCATTCCCGCTAAAAACAATGCGAGCAGAGAAGAGAAAGCACTAACGCAGGGACATGCTTCTGCCTACCCAGTGGTTACGAGCACTCCCTTTCTGCTGCCTGCATTGTCTCTACCTCTTAGTGTATGCCCTCAATGTCCACAACAGCACTAAAAATATCTCCAGGCCACTAGCCCACCACTAGCGCCAAGAAACACAGGGACACTGAGAAGTTTCCACGACAAGATGTGTACGCCAAATTTTACAAAGCAATAAAGATTTTAAACGGCGCAAAAGATTAAGTAAACTGAAACTGACTGTGAAGCACGTCGAAGGGTGACGTTTGCCGAAAGGCATATGACCTGGGGTCATGATTGGAAAAGAGTAATTTTTTCAGATGAAAAAAAATCAACTAAGATGATCCTGAAAGCTGGCAATGCTACGGGCACGATTTACGAAAATACACAGAAGTTTCAATGATTCGAAACTTTGGAGGAGACACGGTGATGGTTTGGGATGCATTTTCTTTTTACGGTCAATTGTCTATTGCTTGGATTACTACGAATATGAACTCTCCTGCATACGTGGAATTATTAGAAATATAACTAATCGACAATCCACCTGAATTTTTTGGGGAAAACTTTATTTTTCAACAAGATAATACGGCAATCCACAATTCTAAATCAACAAAACAATGATTTGCACAACATACTATTGAACTTTTTGAACCTCATAGAAAATCTATTGGGAATCATTTTCAGACGTGTTTACCAAAATGGTAAACAATTTACAACAACCAATGAACTCAAAAGCAGAATTCGTGAAGTTTGAGCTAACATCGAATAAGATGAACTGCAAAACTTGGTAAAAACGTTGAAAAATAGAAATTTTGAGTTAGTCAGACTAAACGGGAAGTATATGCATTATTGATTTCATTTTTGATAAAATTACATGGACTCCACCTAAGTGGATTTATATTTATTTTAAGATAGAATTCGGAGATACTTCTTTTTGTTGCAGAGTATCCACTATGTAATGTAGCTTTATCCCTTTATTTTAATTTAGCTAAATCTGGATAACTTCTTTAGCATATAGTGTTAAAAAGGAGTGAATTTTCCTCTTATTAAAGTGAAACAACTTCACTTTTTTAGAGCTAGAACTGTTTTTATAGGCAAAAAGTCAACAATAACTGTATCAATAGAATGAATTGTAAGCTAGCATGGATTGCAGAAGCACACTAAACTGACGTTTAACTACTTTATTAACGAAAATACATAATTAAACGTGATTATACATCTATTCGTGTAACGAGAGCAAATGATCACGTACCTTTCTGATGGCATCTTACAGTACAACTAGTTAGCCAATAGGCGCCATTTAACTTAAAGCTACTGTAATGCTATACATTTGATGTTTGTATCTATTTAAAAGACAATTTGCAGCGGTAGATTCGGGGGTATCACTTAGATACCCTTTCGGCAGTTTAAAAGAGTCAATTGGAAATAATTGCGTTTACGAAAGATAAGTTGATGGGCCCTCTCTATGCTGTTGCGTCACTTAACAAAACTCCGCGTTCTTTCAAACGACCGAACTTGAATTAACCATGAACTTGAAATAAAAGTTTAACGCTACATACATGAAATTACTTTGAAAATGAGCCAGGTTTTCTCTCAAAGGCGACTCGAGCTGAAAATGGTTGATTGTCTTAGCGACGTTTCGCTGCTTTGATAAATCACGACCAACTACGATACACACTTTTTATAGAGAGTGTTTTATATTCTTACAATTCAATTTACAATCAACTAAATTTCTTTCGTTTAACAATACCATATTATAGCCTGTAATATGCTACTAGAGTTTGCAATCTAGCGTCTAACAAACTGACATTAGCGAGTATCTGCAACCGTAAAATATGTACATTTTCTCCATTTGCGAAATTATGATAGAGACAAAACAAAATGTATTGTCTACGTGATTATGGGGAAAATTTATATGAAGTATGAAAATTAAGGGCCGGAAGAGTATAGAACGACTGCTGTTTCCCTGGACTTATCGTTGACCGAAAATATATTCACTTAATAAAAGCCTGGGCATAGAGCGAGGGGTGCCAGGGACTACATAAGCCGCTGAAGCATCGAAAACGGAGTCAGAAAAGCGTAACTCTGACAGCTGTTGCCAGAACGCAATCGGCTGAACGTCATTCCTCGTGGCGTGAGTAACAGCGATTTTACATGTTGTATTTTGAATATTACACTACGTTTACACTGTGACATTAACACTAAATTTTAAATATAACTAAAGAACTAATACCTCTTTGGACAAAACGTTGGCCATATTATGACACTATTTACATCGCCAAGGCACACTATGCAATTATTGTTCCAAAGGTTCTTATATAATATGTAAACTATTGCAATGGTTCCAACTTTAATATATGTATTTGATAGTAAATCCACAGTATAATCTGTGACAAAGGTAGTGGTTGAATAATCCTCGTTCTTCTTCTTGGAAAATACATACAATTACAACTAGCTAGAGCTTTGTATCTAATACTTTCTATTCATATATATTTCCGTTTCGTAGATGACATGGAAGAACAGGGTTTTAATTTCAACTTTAAGCGATTCTGAGCTCTGTCTATTGTTTACTTCTCAATGGTAGTCGTACACTTCCCTTACTCTTATTTCCTTTTATATTTTGTGTACTTTTCTATAGCCATTAAGCAAACATTTTTATTAAATTACATTACAAATGTAACCTCTTGAACAAATTTAAATTTTACCTAAAGACAACTCTGTTTTCCAATTTCCTTTTTCAATTTGATGCAGTGATATAAATAGAAACGCGAAGTTCTTGTAATATAAGTAGTTTTGGATTATTTTAATTGACAAACATTCGAAAGCGATCGATAAGGTCGATATCGATTAATTTATTTAAATGTTCTGAGATATTTATCGGTTAGGAAGTCGTCTATGTATATGTAAAAGACGGTTGCGTGGTTTTCCTGTCGGAAACTAAATTTATTAGATACAAATTTAAGTATCTATTTAGCGTCTGAATTTTAATTAAAATAAGCTGCCTTTAAAATTATATTGGCTTTAACCACGAAATTTTAAATTTTAGACCTATTTACTTATTTATTTACACGTAGTAAAATTTTGATTTCTCAGTCTGCCCAAAATCTTATAACTAGAGCCCGGTAACTGGAGAGCAATCGCAGCGGCGGTGTGACTGTGTTTAGGTGGGCGGGGAGGGCTGGTCGATTATGATACAACACGACAAATCATCATCACTCAGTTCAGTTTAGCATTGGATAGCGGATAAGGCGTGTTGATTTTATTGATATAGACGTAGTTATTAATTGTAGTTTTTAGTGAACATGTCGAAGGCTAAAAAACGACCCTGTCAAGACATAGTAAATAAGTTTATTTCTGACTTCCCCGATTTGTTTTACAACGGGAGCAAGATAGTTTGTAAAGTGTGTAAAATACATTTGATGTCAAATAAGAAGTGGAACTGTACAAGACACGTACATGCCGCACAGCATAGAAAACGAAAATTGGGCATGCCACCGAGAAGTGCATTTTTTTTTATGTAATTCTTATGTTGATAAACTGTAATTTGCCACTAGGCTTACTCGATAAACAACCGTTTAAGGACTTTTGGGATAAATACAATTCCGAGTTGCGGTTGCCAACGGAGAAAACAGCACGTAAGCATGTTGCATTTGTACGCGATGATGTGGAAAAGAAAATGATACGCATATTGAAAAAGACAGTTTCTTTGGT
The DNA here is from genome assembly GCA_029619315.2 of Dynastes maya. Taxonomy (NCBI): domain Eukaryota; kingdom Metazoa; phylum Arthropoda; class Insecta; order Coleoptera; family Scarabaeidae; genus Dynastes; species Dynastes maya. Next base: position 59,424,399 of record JAROYE020000002.1, read on the forward strand.
TATGTGTTGACGAGACAACAGACTGTAAAAAAAATTCAATTGTAAATATTATGGTACGCATACTAGGCCCTAGCAAATCTACATTACCACTGTTACTAGTTAGCCGAAGACTACAAGAATGTACTGCTGTAGCAATTACGAAGGTTGTACTTAGTACGTTGGAAAAATTTCAAATTTCAAAAGATAAAGTGTTGATGTTTATGAGCGATGGCGCAGCGATAATGAGTTCGGTAGGCCGTTCTCTTCTTGAACATGGTTGCAAGTGTTTACATGTTACGTGTAAAGTGCATGCTTGACATCTTGTGGCAGAAACCATTCGACAATGCTCTCCCGAGGTAGCTGCATTAATAGCAAGCACAAAAAATGTATTTTTGAAATCTCACTCTGTGTGAAATCTCATTTCACACAAGGTGTCCTGGTATTCGTCAACCACCGGAGCCAATTCTTACACGTTGGGGAACATGGTTGCAGGCAGCTTTTTATTATGCTGAACATTTCAAAATAGTAAAAGCTGTTGTTGCACAATTCAATCCTGCCGAAGCTGCAGGTATTAAGGAGAGCCAGTCAAAATTTCAAGATATTTCCGTTGAAACAGATTTAAAAAATATAAAGGATTAGCTGACGCAATAGACCAATTACAAAATAGATCGTTATCATTATTGGAGTCTCTGCAAATTATGGACGGAGTGCATACACAGCTACTGACTATACATGACGCAAAATTTAATCTCGTTTTAGAAAAGTTCGAGGGTGTGCTATAGAAAGATCCCGATTTTAGCACACTAAAACAAATTTGTGATGGTGTATCGAATAATCCACTGACTAACTGTAAGTACAAAGAGTATTCCTATCATGCATGTATAACATCGGTAGATGTTGAACGCTCTTTTTCAAAATATAAACTAATTTTCTCACCACGGCGAACATCGCTGACCGAGACAACTGTGGAAACACATCTAATGGTGTTAACTTTTTGCCACTCTTATCCATATGATGTTAATACTGATAATGATGCTCTTAGTTTTACTGTTCCGTAGCCAAGGTTGCTCAAAAGGGCGAGTGTTTCACTACTTTTCACATATTATAATTATGTATTAGTTCTGTTATTTTTTTTTTTTCTATTTTCTTACTATTGTTTTTGTATACTACGCAGGTACGGCTATGGCACGGCTCCCTGTTACCGGGCTCTACTTATAACTCTTCCACAATTATTTTGAATTTACGTAAACATGTAAAAACTGTTTTTCTCAGTGATACAAAATCAACAGTTTATTATATTAGATTGATTTGTTCTCTAGCAATAAAATTGGGGAAGTTTGAAATAAATAGTCGTTCAGTCTATGTCGCAGTCAAACAATTCTATTTACGATGTCGTGGTCATTCGAATAGAAGAAGAAATGCACACAATTTAATGTTTCTGTACACGAAAATTGTTCTAGTGTTTAGTGAGATTATCTAACGTAGCATCATTGGATACTTCAGTACTTAATTGGTTTTAAGTTATTCACGAAGAACGAACAGCTCCAATGACATCTACATACGTCACATGAAATTGATAGCTGTTGTAGTAAATAAATTTTATCGACAGTTCCTTAAAAACAAACGTAAAATGTTTATGCGCTATGTTACAATGAAAAAGGAAAAATATAGTACCTAATTTACTGAATTTAACTTTTTTGGTTCTGTTTTGGTTAATGATGTTTACACGCTGTCTATATTATGACGATTATGAAGTCTTTTTAACCATTGCATTTAGACTTTAATCGTCAATAATTTTTCATAAATCAATTAATTCGTTCCTGTTATTTCCTCTATTCTGGAGCAAAGATACTATCACAATCATCGAGTATTAAACACTATAAAATAAATAATTACTTTAATTTTAAAATGTTGAAGAATTGAAGTAAGATGGAGTGCATTGAAGTTATAAAATCTTGCTGTTGTCACAACAATTTCATAAGCTACTTACTGCACTATGAGATAACATTTCATGTCTTTGCTAAACTACGGAACCCATACCTATGTAACTCATAACAAATAAGACCTGCACTTTCTATAGGTGTATATTTCAAAATAAAAATATATAGATTGCAATTGGTGGCTGAATGTGTCCTATGCGTAAAAAAAATTATTATTACTATTATTATTAAAGACGGGACATGGCGCAGGTGCCTTTGGTTATGCGGCCTAAATGGATCAATTGTAACGATGCCCCTTTGTATGTTAGAATGTGTGAGAAGTGGCTTTTAATAAACCTTAATATTACTCTAGGGTATGTTGATGTAATATATGACTGATGGCAACACATTTACACAGAATATCTTCTGCCGTCTTCAAATCTTTGTGACATAGACGACGGATTTGATTTTCGGCTCTTCCAAGTTTATACAGGGTGGGGCAGGGAAGTATCCCTACCTTCGAGATGGCGTTGTGAATGGAAGGGACGTGTTGGAAGGATGAGGGTAGGCTCTAATGACGCTGCAGCCTTGGAAGTTTCTCTTAGTGCCGCCGTTAGTTGTAGACATGGGTTGGTCGAAAGAGCAACGCGCGTTTGCCGTCGAGACGTATTTTTCCCAAAACAAGTCTATCGTTGGAGTGCAGCGTGCGCTGCGTACTCGTTATCGAATTCCCCCTCGTAATGCTGTTCCAGACCGAAAATCCATTTTGTTATGAGTGGAGAACTTCCGTGCATGGGGTAGTGCATTGCAAAACAGAGTTGGGGCTCAGAGGACCGTCCGAACTCCAGAAAACATTGACCATGTAGGAAGATCGATTTTGCAGTCCCCTAAGCGTTCTGCTAGCAAGCATGCATCCGCCCTGGGACTTTCTAACCGTACTGTGCGTCGAATTCTACACCAAGAACTTCACTTCCATACAAGATGGTCATTGCGCAACAACTGTCACAGCGGGACTGGCAGAATCGAGTACAGACATGCCATGGCCCGCGTTCTCGCCGGATTTAACTCCGTGCGACTATTTTTTATGGGGCTACCTCAAGAGTGAGGTGTTTAAACATCGACCCAGGACCCTCGAAGCCTTGAAGAATGCAATACGCCTTGAAGTTGGCCGCAGTCCGCAACAGATGCTTCGCAGAGTAGTGGAGAACTTCACAAACCGGTTACATCAGTGCGTTGATAGTGAGGGACATCACTTGAATGATATGTTGTTTAAAACTAAGTAAAATTAACTTCCAGTTGTACCCTTCTGATGCCACAATAGAGTTTTGTTCTAACATTTTTTTTTATTTATTTACCTTCAAAGTTAGGGATACTTCCCTGCCCCACCCTGTATAAGTGATATTTTGCTGAACGATAGCACTATCTTTGCTGTCTTTGGCAAGTCTGATATAAGTGCCTTCGCCTGATTTTGTCCTGGCATGTTTTGCAAGTGAGCCTTTTGATTATCCTTCCATTCCTTGATTACTTGTTTGTAGATTACAGGGTTAGGGCCAATGAAAAGTATGTTCGTAACTTCTTTGGCCAGCTTATCTGGCCTTTTGTTTTCTTCATTCCTTTGATGGCCGTAGAATATAGTTGCCTAAGACTATGTACACATTCGTGTATGAAGTCATATGTATAGGCTTTAATAGCTTTTAGTGCTTCCCGACTATCAGCAAATATATTTATGACTGCACCTCGTCTCTCTTTCGCGTGGCTTTTTATGGCGCATAGGTTTAAAGCAGAAATATTTGTTTAAAATATGTTAGTATGGGGTCCCATAGGCATTTTTAGAGGGTAGTTAGGGCAACTAATGCCTATGCCTGTCCTGACTCTTTTTATTCTAGAGCCATCTCTGTACCATGTCAAGGTTACTGTTTTGCATTCAGGTTCGCCGGATGTCCACTCTGTATAAGGCCGATCAAAACTGTTTTGAGTAGCAATTATATGGCATCTTCAGAAATTTTAAGATGCCCTCTCAGGGTTTAATGCGTTTTGTCTGCTAAGGATGACGGCACTTCATATGGCCTGCTTTTGAATCTGGATGTGAAGTGGCGTAATTCCCAGCATTACCTCCAGCGCTGCTGTGGGACAGGTATGCATCACTCTTGTAATGACATTCGAGCATATGAAATATTGAAACTGTTGTTGTACACTCTTCTGTGTTGTTTTTGGTCAACAAGTCAGAGATGCATAGGTGATAATGGGTCAAATAATTGCTGTATATGACCAAAAGTTAATTTGAGGCTTTAGACTTCGGCAAACTAGTGATGCCATAATGGCCTTTTTCCGTAAGTTGGTTATGTCAGTTTTTTGTCAAACGCAACTATTAAGTCTTTAACTTTATCGCTGAAGATAATGTTTAAACTATTCAAGTTTTCCCTAAATAATTTAAGGAACTATTAATTGTAAATAATTGTTACTGTTGTTACTAGGCCTCTTGGGCCCATAGCCCCTGCTACTGCATCAAGTCCCCCAGCACTTGTAGCCAGTGCCATATTCGGGATTTTATTACATCGCTTACTTCCTTTTCCTTAAAAGGCACGTATATTTCTTTGTTTGTTTGTCCATACTTCCTTCCCCTTTTGCTCGTGCATTTTTCTGTACCACTTATTTGCTCTTCTCCTGGTTTACTGGCAATCCATATTTTTTAGATGATAATATTAGGGCTGGGCTACTTTACTTAATTCCTTCATAGTTCTGGCGGTTAAGACCACGTCATCAGAGTATACGTATGCATTTGATGAGTTGCTGATTATTGTCCGGGATCAATTCATCTTTCTTACAATATTATGCCATTATAATCCGTTCTATGATTTTCTTGAATGAATAACCGCTAAAATAAGTAAATCTAATCCGAATGACATGTAAATTGTACAGTAATAATGTTAGAAAGGAACGCAAGCTTTCTACGTTAATTTTGTTAATTCCTTTGTGTATATTTCTTTATATAAATACGTTACTTGCTGATTCTTGGATGGTCCATACTTTATTTTAAATTGCTTTTCTTAATTACATTACATGCTTCTTTTATTTTGTTCAGGCGAGATCGATAAATGTAAGAGTGCTTTGAATCCGAAACGTTTTCCATTTGGCATAAATAAAAACAACGCAATTCGCGTATCGTCTACATTCCAAACAATACTACATTCTTTTAATGTATCCCCGATGTACAATAACAATTTGCCTTTTACTGAAAACGCGCTGCAAAACTTTTATGGTTCCTTTTGGGGTAATCAGAAGTATGTCCAGGTTCGAGTTGGAAAACGGGAAATATTATTTCCGAAATAATCATCTCCTTATTTACATTTATATTAAACGGGCGTTAGACTTTTCGAACGGATGCGTCCCTCTATCAGCTTCTATTTCGGCTCGTACGCGCTCATTATATTTTACAAAAGACCACGTCTTTTCCTGTTACCGTTGAACAAGTGATAAAATTTATTTTTACACCCCCACAGACAGATTCTCTTGGAAGTTCCACTAATTACGTGAATGTGACAACAGATACGTATTGTCGGCAAGTGAATGTCTGAAATAAATTCGTTGGGAATGTAGCTGGAAGTTTAATATAATTGCTCCGAAGGGAATTTTTCTGGTGGTTTACTTTATTTTTAAACTGGTAATTCTATAATTATTTTGATTTCTTTACGTTCGTCTGTATAACGATCTACATATTGTTTCGTGATTGGCTATAAAGACACATGTTCTTAATTAAATACATTAGTTCCTAAAAAACCCGGGGATATTGGATATTAGCATCTAAATTACACATGGAAAAGTGTAGAACTTATTGACATTTTAAATTTAAAAAGACTGAACATCATAGCTTTGATTGCATTATACTTGACGAGTAAAAAATATAGAATATCGGTATAAAATAAAAAGCAATAAAATTGGGGAGAAGCGCTTTGAAATCGCGAAATTTCGATTTTTAGCAAGGATCTTTGTTGCTTGATATATCCTAGAAATTCCACCTTTTGCTTCAAGTTATGACATCATTGAATTTTTTGTTGTAATTACAACATACATTTTTCTTCACTTCAATTATGCCTTATTTAGGGGCCTACCGTCTTTTTTTCAATTTCAACAAAGATTTATTTTAGTTCTATAATTCAGTTAAAAATGTAGAGTCCCAAAATGACCGGCACCAATATCAAATACGATCATTTCTCGCAGGTGTCAAAGCTTGGGTTGAAATTGAATTTTTGTACGGCATTATACATTTGCTGGGACATGAATAGACCCGGCATAATCGATCTTCGCAACAGAAAGGGTCATCTGCCGTTGTTGATCCCATGGCAATGTTAATGGCCATGATGTGGGAAATGCAAGCCGATTTTGCTCAGAAGATGGTAACTGGACAAGAGAAGATGGCTAATGAATTCCAGAGATTCAAGAGATAAGATAGGAAATGGGGCAGAAGATCGAAACCGTTCAGAATCAAGTCGGTATCGTTCAGTAACATGTTGAAACCGCAGAGGAGCATGTCAAAACTGTCGAGGAACATCTCAATCGGAAGCTTGAAGATGTTTGGGATGTTCAAGAACTACTACAGAAGACATTGCACGAACAGTGGAAAAAGTCCGAGGAGATGGACGAGAGATTTCGAGAATAAATGTTGAATTTTAAGAGCTTTGGCACTGTTCATATGGAAGGACGTTCTGGGGCAAAAGTAAAGCCATCAACGTTTGACGGAAAAGTCCAATGGTCAACGTACCTCAGCCAATTCGAGGCTGCCTCATCTGCTAATGCTTGGTCTGGTACGGACAAGGCCACGGCGGTAATCGTCGCACTGCGAGGTGACGCATTGTAAATTTTGCAAACAATTCCAGAGTGCCAACACCATGATTATCAGGCACTAACATCAATGATGGATGCTCGTTATGGCGATAGACACTTACAACAAGTCTATCAGGCGTAATTGAAAACCAGGTCGCAGAAAAACAGTGGTCCGACTCGCGTTTCCGTCTGTTCCTGAAGACGTCATTGAGCAGTTAGCCGTGCAAGCCTTCGTTGGTGGTATCAAGGATCGTGAGACACAAGAGGCTTTACGTCTTGGTCGGCACAAGAATTTTTTAGATGCTCTGGCCCATGCATTGGAGTATGAAGCAGCAGGCACTTCAATGGGAAGCGCACGGGTACGACAAGCCAAAGTCACTAGGAAGTCCCAGGAAGACATTGTCGATGCTCTAGCAAAATTGATAACACAACTAACAAAGAACCATTCTGATGGGGAAGTAGGCAGACCTGGGACGAACTGTGACCAAAGAACAAGACGTCAACCGGTTTGTTGGAATTGTGAAAAATCAGGGCACTTTAAGAACAGCTGCCGTGTGCGTCCGCATGAAAGTGATGCGGCGGATGACGACCAGGGAAAGCTAGATTTAGCCAGCTCTAAGGGGCGGAGGCTGGCAGACTTCTATCATGCCCCCTCGCATACAATCACTATGTCGCTTTTGCAATGTGGAGCCGAGAGCTTGGTTGTGGATGGCGCGTTGTTTGGCAAAAGATGTCAATTAACAGTTGATACTGGTGCATCACATACAATCGTTAGACTTGATCTTATTGCCAAAAGAAGAGTACGCCCAGCTGGAAGACTTTATACCTTGACGACCGTTACCGGAGATAAGGCGCCCATCCACGGAGTTACGGAAGCAGAGATACGAGTAGGACGTCATCTAATATCCCAAGAAGTTATAATTGCTGATATTAGAGACGAGATAATACTTGGACTAGATTTTTTGCAATCTAAGTGTGTCAAACTGGATTTGGAAAACAGAACACTGAAGATGGGTCAAGATGAAATCATCATGTCAACACCTCACGTGGGAGACACTATCTTCAGAGTGGTGGTGAAAGAAGATGTATTGGTGCCAGCAAAATCTGAGTGCAATATACCGATCACGATCGGAGGTGATCCACGTCGGGGTATGATAGGAGTCTGCTTTCCTTTGCAAACGTCAATTCTGATGGTAAATCAAAAGTTACTTACCTATATTTCCGATATTATTTCAATCTATGCTTGTTTTATTTTCTGCCAGGAAATTCCGAAATTGTAAGATTTTTTCTTCCTACAGCTGTTCCTATATTTCTTTTCATAAAATTAGATATTTACTTTGCAGATCTTCTAAACGTTATCTTCGAATTGTCGTCCATTACTCTTGCTTGCTGCAGAGCATGTTTTCCGCTAGCCCGTAATCCATCCTTTCTTTTATCAGTCTAATGTTTTAATTGAATTTTTAGTTGCGGCCAACGTACTATTTTTCTGTTAGTAACCGACATGAATAGTACATGAATAAATTCTTTGGTTCTTGTTCAACATATGTGAAAAAAAATCTGGTTTGTGGAGCTGAATAATGAAATTTTATCAAGCAAATGCCTTAAATGATCGATATTCACCCACTCTCCGCTAGAGTATTAATGGACAGTTATTTTCATGATGTACGTTGGTGATAAAAATGAAGAAAGCGAAATAAAAAAATGGATTAATATTCCAACCTATGCCAACTTCAAAAGACAGTATAAGTATATGATTCTGCTTCAACTAGAATAAGAAGAATTTTCTCCTAAGTAAAGTATGCTTCCTCGATAATAAATCTAGAAGTGCCACTCAAGTTCTGTTCCCACATCCTAACTAATGCTATAAATGCGGTGTGTATCTGAAAACCAAACTTAGATAATATTTAAAATTTATGGAGCAGAACGGCGTTCGGAATTAGTTCAAGTTTATATAATCGCGGCTGCTCCTGTTTAACTAAGAATATCTGTGCTTCGGTCACGAAGTACAAACTTTGTAACATTTAATGAATTTACACTTAAGTAAGTTAGGTTTCCTAACCATGTTCGCGGGCTGCGGCACATACAATACTCGAAATGAACTGAAGCAAAACAGAAACAAAAAGTATCGTTGATATATAGAGAGAAACACAATTATGGACTTGAATAATGACGAAGCATTAAGCAAGTCATCAAACTACTACTAACTGAACTTTTAGGTATGTAGGCTGTTAGTTTTGCACCGTTAGCTTCCTTTTTTGCTTCCGACTAAGCAATAATTGGATTTTCTTCGGATATATTTGATGAAGCAGGTACACATACATAACAGGACAAAAGAATGAATAAATATGTTCCAAACTTTTCAAAACATACAAATTTTGACTTTTGATTAGTGATATCTAAGCCTTAAAACTACTAAATATCTTCTTATACTTCTTTTATTTTGCTTTGAAAGTTCGTTCTCAAAGAATATTGGCCATCCTTCCCTTGTTTCTTTTACAAAATGCGACAACTCTATTGGAACTTACACCAGAAGATTATGCAAGCTAACGCGAAAAATAGAATCCATTTCTATAAGTGGAACTGTGGTTGATATTTACTCATTCTGCCCTCTAGAGCGTGTCCACCTAGTATATGGGCAGAGAATAAGTCGTTTCATGAGCAATTTACAGAAAAAAACCTTCAACTAAAAAATATTCAGAGAAAAGTTCTCCACAACATAAAATTATGTATACAGGATGTTTCTAGTTGAGTGTAGGCTTTCACGGCCATTGTTTACTGTAGAACAATCTTCCGGGTGTTGCTGTGTCATTGAGTTTACTCTTGACGGTTCGCTGATCATACTGTCAGCTTCTTCGGAAGGTTTCTAAAGACTTTGTCTCGTGCTCCTTGTTGTATACCCTATTTCGGTTTTGCTCTATCGATCCGCATCTGTTCCGATCTGATGGACTGTTTCCGTCAAGGTATGGTTGTTTCGCCGAAGTTCTTGAATAGTTAATCTCCAGGGTGTTGCTGATTTTGTATTCATCCTCGCGATTGAAATTGTTTGGATTCTTCATAATTTTCAGATTCGCGTACTATCCTCTCTCCATCAGAGAATGATACGCGAAAACATTTATATCAAGCTCACCAAAGACAATTATCTCCCAGCAAAAGGAATCTGGGGTCATTGGCAGGCTTATTTTCAACTCGTGCAGTTTAGGATATTACTTAAAAAACTAGGAAAAGCTGAAGATCAACTCTGTCGTCTATATCAAGAAGATCTGGTGACACATTCTATGCCATTTATCACGACGGCAACATTTTAGTAGGCTATTCCTAACACCTACTGAATTGAAGGAAGACGATCCTAAATTAGTATTAAGGTTAATTAAAAGTCTTGGAATATCTTTTAATTTTTCACAAAAACAATGAAAGAAAAAGATTTTTGGTATAATTAGATTGTTTTTTAAAATGTTCGCCATTAAGATTTATACACTTTTGCATACGTTCGAACTAATTATCGAAATATTTTTTCTATTCTGAAGGAGGTACCTCCAAAATATGGCTTTTGAAGACTTTAACAGCTCCTTGAGTTGATAAAAATCGCTGTTCACGCATTTTTTCATTGCTATTTGGGAGCAAAAAGAAATCGTTGGGCGATAAATTAGGTGAATACAGGCAATGAGACACTAATTCGATGTTTTTCACTTACAAATAATCAACTGTTTGACGTGCTGTGTGGGAAATGGCTTTGTCATGATGAAAGATGATGCGATATTGTCGATAGTTTTTCGTGATTTTATCAACATTCAGTATTAACTGTTCTTCGATTCTCCAAAGCAATGCTTGCGACATGTCCAGTACAACGAAAGAAGGAAACCATCATTTTCTTGGAAGTGTCTCGCGAACGAACAATTTTTGTCGGTTCACCTGGGAGCACCCAAACAGTTGATTGTTGCATAGATTCCGGCTTGTACGAATAGATCCAAGTTTCGTCACCTGTTACAATGTTGTATACGGATTTCGAAGTTCCTCTGACGAATTTCTTGAGCATTCCCTTAGACCAATTGAAACCAGTAATTTTTTGTGCTTGGATCAAATGCGGAATCCATATTTCACACCTAAATGTTTATGCAATATTGAATGTACTGCAGTTTTCGATATGTCTAAGGATGATGCTTCTATCTCACGATAAGTTACATGACGATCTTTTTCGGTCATGTTGTGTGAAAAACTGATTTTGGTCGACTTTCACGAAATTCATTGTTGACGTAAGCACGACCACGACGAAATTTTGAAAACAGTTCTTTCTGATGGTGCTTCATTGCCAAAAGTTGAACGTAGCAATGCGAGGCATTGCTATTGTGTTAGGCCTCTACTGAAATCGTAAAAAGTCATCCAACGAAAACCTTCACGTGAAATTTTTTCATAAAATTACTCGGCCTATTTCTACGCTGTCACTGCTTCAACAATAACAAATGTCAAATTTGACGAAATAGTAATGTAAAATCTCAATAGCGGTCGTTTGAAAAAACTTAAGACACTACCCTCGTACATAACAATTCATTGTAGTAGGAATTCTGCAACCCGCTTTATAGTAAATCTTATTTCACTTTATATTTTTATTTAAATGATATCTAGACATTCAAAAAAGTGAAGACCTCTTTGGTTGGTTGTTATTAGCGGTAAATTACATTCGAAATATACTCCGATAGGCACAATGAACGTTACAGTGGACACATCTACTAATTCTACTCTTCATTGTTGAATATTCTTTCTTCTTTTTGCTTTTATACCGCACTCGTCGGTCAGTTTGTATTGCTCTTGTGCCTTTTTTCACCATTTCGTTCGCAAAGTTCTCACGTGCATTTTCCAAATGTTCACGTAATGTTTTAGAACTTAAAAGAACACGGGAACGACTAAATAAACTCTGTAAGTAGTACAAAGAAGTCTTAAATTTGCTCACTAACAAAGAGCGTCGTGTGTACGCGGGACTTAGTTACTAATAAGCGTGTGCTCTGGTAGACCATACGGAGGACGGCTAGTTAACGATGCAAACGATTGTTTCATGCATAATCGAGTATTGTGTGGGGAATTCGAAATTCTTCTTCCTTGTGTAGGCACGCTGCGCGATCTGTGCGTACGAATTGCACTAAAAAGCCAGATTCCATTATTTAGTTTTCAGTGCAGACATACCAACAATCTGATTTATAGTCAGTTATTAGTTCGACTGCACTGTATTTCGGTAACTATAAAAAGGATATGAAATGAAGTACATGCAATTTATAATTTTTGAATATTGCATTCTTCCAAAATATATAGAACAAGCTTATAACTTATAGTATAGTTACAAGTTTATGTGTGGAGCGATGAAAATATTTATTCCTCAGTACTCAGACATGTTCAGCCTTTGCATTTTCTAGATTCGATTGTTTCTCCGAATAACTTTGTAAATTATTTTACCTAGAATGAAGAAATGTATTCTTTAATAATTTGTGAATACTGAATATAAAGAAAGTGTAGAAATATATATCATGTCGCATTGTAACTTACTCTGCTTGTCAGACCCTGGTTTCGTATACCAATGTGATAACTTGCGCCGACGCTTGCCCACTTTTAGCAAGTAACGGCAAAATTATTCGTACCAACCTCTAATCGGAAGAAACGGTCGAATGTAATATAGGTGTTCCCTCTCAGGAGAGATTCGGCAACTTCGGTAACTAGCAGAGCGTGAATAAATGATTCGCCTTAAAATTCTATTTATGTTTTATCTTATGCCTATGATTCAGAACAAAAGGATAAAACGTTCTTTAAAATTATCTTATGCGTCGTCGATTACTTACGGGGAAAATATGCTTGCGGGCTTAGCAAGTTAACAGACGCATCCGCTCATAGATGTCGCCTCACGGTATCAATGTCGAAACACCTGACATGTGCTTGAAGATTTTGAAGTTCGGAAAAACAATGTCGGTTTTAAAGATCTTAGTGAAGAATCCAGGCGTCTGCAAACGTTATTTTATTTATATATCAACCAGGATAGTTTTTTTCGGAGACCAAGGCATGTTCTAATGATTGAAATAAGTAGATAATGTGTACAGTTTCTTTATTATCCGAAGTTTCTGAGCGACACATTCAAAACAAAATTGATTTCTATTAACTACATAATTAAAACGAAATAAATTCCAAGACTAGTATAACATAACATTCAATGTGAATTACAAACTGTTTCAGTCAGGTGGAAATACTTACATTATCGATACAAAGTTGACGGGTATTAGCGGGTTGTGAGATGGTGTGCTGGAGGTAAAATATTCTGGAATTGTCTGCTGACGCCGACTATTTCCGGGATACTTTCGGACTTAGAAAAATAAGCCCCGGTTATCGGCACAAGTCCGACTGCCCGAGGAATACTTCCCCAGGTTTGACTTAGCCGTGATCTGTCTAAAAAGCCGACCACAACCTCGCAGAGCCGAAACTGTTGTAGCTTATGATCACTAGCCGGCGACTTGAAAGGCGAATTGGAGGTCTTTATATACCGTTTGAGAACATTACATCACACGTTCTTGTTCTATGACGTACGTTGGCCTTGTACGTGAAGCGGACAAGCTACCATTCATCATTGCGTAATTTCAATTGACTCTAATGAAAAATATACACAGGTTTTCCAAAACTAGTGAAATAGTGAAATAATTTAAGCTCTCGTTTCCTAAACTGAACGAAAAATAAACAAGCGGATGCTGACAAAACGAGAATCTATTAAGCAAGCAGTGGGTGACCGGCTAACGAACATAAAACGTTCCAATACTTCATTAACTGAACTGTCTGTTAATCGATTACCGATTTGCTGTGGACTTTTATGGGAAATCGACAAAGTTCTAAAAGTCCAAAAACTGGAATAAACAATTGATAATTATTTATTAGTTCATATTAATCAATACTTGAGAGTTTTTGTGTTTATAGGGCATTAAGGAACTAGTCCAATGTCAATTGCCTTTCTCTTATCTGCAGGATATTTCAGAAGTGATGATTGGCATTGTCGTCGCAGAAACTCCCAACTCTATTAACCTTAGCTTGGTTTCGATGCCAGATGTTGGTGTTTGTTATCCAAACGTGTGTTCGTTGTCCAAACACAAAAACTCTTCATGAAAGTGTTCGTTATCTGGTTTGTTCGCAGTCCGGATTGTTCATCAACCAGTCACCCACTGTAAAGACTGTTAAATAGCATTGAATCAGCGCTTTTAAAACGATATGACTTGTTGAACGCCATGCGTATCAGATTCTTCTCCATGCTATGTAGTTATTTTCACCACAGCGCCTGGAAATACATCAAAACCTATTACGCTCCAAAACATTCAAGGCCGCTCCCATACGTTTGTTTTTGTGTTCCTCTGAAAGCATGCGCGTCACCCACCTTGCACAAATTTTTTTGTAATGCAGATGATCTTTGACGATTTCATGCGTTATGGTGCGCGAATTCTGTGGGAAACGTGCACTGATGTCATTAAGTGTGACACACCAATCCTGCTGTATGAAGTCGTCGACTGCACGCAGCAACGCATCAGTAATGATGGACGGACGTCGTGTCTCTCCTCGCATTGAAATTGCGACACCATCGCCGAACCGATGATACGTCCATCGCATCGTTGCCGTACACTTCTTGAATTTTACGGTGAATGTCACATGGCTTCACATTTCTGGCGTTCAGGAATCTTATTACAAACCGCACTTCACAACTGGCAGTATTGTCGAGTGTCTTAAACATTTCAAACTCACACTGACGCGATATTGTTGTAGATAACTCAACCAAATTTCGCTGACAGCTGATAAATCACTGCGTCACGAGAAAACCATCCGGCGGCTCGTCGCGCAACTGCTACTCCACACGGCGCGAACGGGTACTAGTTTCCGGACGAGCCTCGTATATTAAGATCCCGCTCATGGAATATTTCATTAAATGTTTATCCCTGAGTTGAGAGTTATTTTTTTCAAAAGAGCCTTATTAGATAATATATAAATTTAGGTGGTTCTTTTTTGGTTCTACACACATTAATAGGAGGTTAGGGATAACATGTTTTATTTAATTTACTTTTAATATGCATCAATTAGACCTTGTTTGTCGCAAGGTGCTACTATGTAATTATTATGCTCCACACTTATGTGTTCCTTGAAATCCTCTCCAATTCTTTCCTAGATTTTGAAGGCTCTCCGTAATAGAAGGAATAGCATCGTTTCATGTTTGTGTTGGTGTTTTTCTAAATTTTCTTGACGTTATTTTTGCTTGCCATATTATCTTTATTGATTGTTTATTTCTTATTCGTTTCAAGTGGCTAAAATATCTAAGAGCTTCAAAGTAGCCTAAATGTTTAAGATTTTTCTTTAAATCGGAACATTAAACAGAATTAGCTTTTTCAGCGGAAAGTGAAATACTTTAACGCCTAATTTGGATTCCCCTTTCAGTTTCCCAAAGCATTTCGCATCGAAAACGGCGGGTGTTATGAAATATGAGACATAATGCAATTGAGATGAGACGAACGCACAGTAGGGGGAATTACCGCGGAACAGAGAGGAAAAAATCGTAAATAGAGAAGTAATGCCTAATAAAACATTCATGGTGCGGCATAATTCGGCCGTTATTCTAACCGATTCGAATTATACCGTAATGGACACTCGTCTCTGTGTTGTACTGTTTTCATTAAAGCTGCAATAAAAATGTAAATTCTTTACAACGACGTTTTTTTGAATGCAAATCGAAATATAAATAAACACCTACTATCGTACCCGGATGAAACAATCATGAGGCTCTGATTGAAAATTCAAAAATTTTCACCTGTGTAAAGCTTTTCGTGTTTTACGGTGCTAGTGTAATTTGCGTTTTAACATAATGAAGTTATCATATCTTACTTTTATGCACTTTGAAGAGTAAAGATTTTATAACCAAGCAAACTAAAAGCTCACCTTTGGTCAGATTGGTTTTGAATAGTTCCTGACAAGGTTTTAGACTTTTCTTTTCCTTCATGCATTGTTTTGAATTTGATGGCGTCGTGTTCATTACCGACTAACCGACGAACTTCGCTAAACATCTCTTCTCTGTTGCAGAGTGGCACGAGACAGCAATTTAAATGGTTCTTTGAAAAACGGTACTTAATTGTGTAGTAATAAATACTTAGGAGGTATTTATTTAACGCTTATTAAATTTTTAATTAGCTAAGATATATCCGAGCCAACAGTTTAGTTTTAATAGGTTCTTGGAGATTGCATATTCTACCAGAACTGGCCCACAAACACAAATATAGTTTAACGAGTGGGGTGAATCTTAAATGTCTTAGAAATCGAGTATAATTATCAACAGAACATTAGTCTATTTGTTTTGGTTAATATACATTATTAGTGCTGCGAGCAAAAACGGCCTTTGCTTGCCTGTTATTTATTCTTTATTGTTCTCCTCTACCAATCCTTCCTTACAATTTCTTCAGTATTTTCAAGTTCAGCAGCATTTGCTGTCACCATGTGTGCGGTCTGCCTCTCTTTCTTCTTCCGTTTATTTCTTTTGGAGAAATTTGCGTTGTTGGTCTTTTATTATAGTTTGTACATTTTATTTATATATTTTATCTTTTATATTTACATATTCAATGTTTGTTGATGTGTATGTTTATGTTTTTATATTTTATACATACTGTGACGTATTCTATGCATGTGCATTATGGAATAAACGGTATATTATTATTATTATTATTATTATTATTATTATTATTATTATTATTATTATTATTATTATTATTATTATTATTATTATTATTATTATTATTATTATTATTATTATTATTATTATTATTATTATTATTATTATTATTATTATTTTCTGATCTCGATACGCACTCTAACTATTTCATTGTTTGCGCCTTCATCATATTCGTTATCGATGATTCTTTATGTAATTCCACTGTCTATTATCTATTATTCTTTTCCAAGTGCCCGCTATCTTCTTTTTTTTGAAAGGATTTCTCTTGGAAATTTCTGGGAACTGTTTATGTTTAGCTTCCATATCTTATCCCCATAAACAACTACTCATTATTGCTTTCCATAGGAGGAAGTACACTGCAAAACGCAGTTTTTGACATTCAAAACGTAGTATATATTTTTTCGCGTGCTCCTAATAAATTAAGAAAAATATGCATCTTACACAACATAATAACATTTGGAAAACATATCACTCAAAAATTACGTTTTTCAATGCACCTCCTCATGTACTTTCTTCATTCCCTGTTTCAACGAGTGACGACATTTATCGTGTTGGTAGTATGAAGCACAGTGAATTGTCGCTAAAGGGATACCAGCAGCAGTTTACCCATCTCAGCAAATTTTCTAGGATTATATCTAGGACATAATTTATGACTTTTAATGAATTATATTATGGCATAATCATAACGGAAATTTAACAGTAGAAAACAGTAGTAAATTTAGTAGAAGCATATACAATAGGACGGCTATTTTATGTCTGACGTTAAAACTTAATTTTACTTGAATCGGTCTCACCGTTCCAACGTTAACAATCCAAAAGCTATGCAGATCTGGTTCAAAATTGGTTAGATTTCATCCTGTTCAATTTCGAACACCCTTTCCTTACCGAGCCGATAAATCGATTTTGTTCGGTTGAAATCGGATTGTTCGGTTCCATTCCACTACGATTCCATTCGGTGCTAAATATTATAATAATAATTATGACTATTGTAAAATTGGTAATAAAAAACTGAATTGCCGTGTATTCTATTACAGTACATTTATGCAAAGCAAAAATAAAATCATTTTAACAAAAAAAAACATATTTCAGGTTAGAAAATTGAATAATTTATAAATAAATAAAAGTCAATTTGCGGCTACGCAAGTATTATTTTGCTAAGTTTTAGAGCAATGTACTAAAAACTCTAATTTTCAACGCGAAAGCTTTTTCATGTACATTGAACTATTTACTTGTTAAAGCATTATTTTCGACTCATCGATGTTTAGTTTTTTCATGTATGTTGTAACTTCCCCTCGTTACATTATTCGAAATCAGGTAAAAACAGGAAATACGGTAGTGTATGTTATAATCTACTATTGATCAAATGTTAAAGCGTGTTAACGCACAGGGGCACAAATTATTTTAGCACAATATAATTCAAATCTTAAAACAGCTTTGTCTGCACAAATAATACATAAGAATGCGATTTGTACGTGTACATACACAGTAGGCGCCACAAATTCTCGGCCTAAGCTTGGTAAAATATAACAATTTTTATTTTTCAACATAATCTCCCCTAACTTCAATACTATTATTACAACAATCAATTAATAATTCTACACCCTTGTAAAAATAATCTAAAGTTTTTCCCTCAAAATGTTGTATTACAGCTTTCTGGGATGAGGTTCATCGGATCGCCGCCATTCCATCGATTCCGTTTTGGATAAAAGATCATAATACAGAATGGTTGTTTCATCTCCTGTGACAATGGACTCCAAAATCGGTTTCGGGTCGTCTCCACGCATGTTTAAAAACGCGCGCGCATTCTACACGGTGTTCACGTTGGAGAGCAGCGCGAATACTTGTTTCAGAAATGTTAGACATCATTGCTAATTCCTTCACTTTCAAACTGCGATCTGCTAATACCATTTCTTAAATAATCGAAATGTTTTCAGGCGCTATCAGGTCAGTTGGCCATGTGCCTCGCACATGTGCAACTACGACACAACGAAATTTGAACTCGCTCGAACATCTCAGGCCGAGAATTTATGGCGCCTACCTCGTATATTGAAAATGCATGTTTGACTTCCCTATGTATCATATGTAATGCTTTGTACCTTGGATATAGAAATGTATTCTGAAGGCTACTTGCAAGCAGTAATTACTTATTCGCGCCTGATTTTTCAATTTATTTTTTAAAGTGATAGATCAGTATAATCTTACTTGATATGATTATACCAGTAAAACTGATTGTATACAAGATAGCTCTTTACGGCATCTATATTACGCCTTTGCAGATTGCATCTGCTTAATTATTTAAATTTTCACCCTAAAGAATTCAGAAAATAGGATGTTCGTATTCAAATAAGACGAAGAAACAAACTACGACGTGAACATTTTGCGGGAAATATAAATTTTTATTGCAGATTCCTAGTGTACTCTTCTCCGCAATTTCTGTCGTCGAAAGAGAGCGGTGAATCGATTTTGAACACGTTTGAAACAGCCTTGGCGAAGAACGATGTTGACTCTAATTATAATGAACTTAGTGCTTTTATTTCGCTTGTACATTGTTTTCGAGATTTTATCTATATTGGTTCACGATCCTTAATTTCCCATACACATAACCATTTAGCCATAACTGAAACAAGGTGTTTACGCGTTCTATAAACCAGATAACACCTAGCGAAATGTATAATTAACACTGTATGGTTTTGTCTTATATACATTTAACGTATTAAAGTTTAAGAGCTGTTTTTACGGTGATCGTTATTATTGGTATTTTCATAAACGACTTCTGCTCAGGTAGTAATTAAAATGGAATTGTTTTATTCTGGATATGGTAATTGCTAAGAACGGTTTAATGAATTTATACCTCTACCGAGCTGATGTTTTTTTAACGTTCTTTGTGAAATAGCATTTGCTATTTAGAGCTGACTTTCTATAAAAATATCTAGAACTAGAAATAAAAGAAAGGAATTACCTGTTACATATTACATGAGATTAGGTGTAGCATCCAGATTAAGGAATCCAAGTTATATCTTACTGAAAACACAAATTCCTAGCTCCGTTGTCCGAGTTAGAGGTTACCTAACACAAATCGTTAAAGATCGCTATATCCTCTTCTTTTGGGGGCAGGCGTGTACATATATTGATGGTTGGATTGATGTACCACTAATAATGTGTTTGCGATGTAAGATTTATTATAACACACTTACAATATAGAAGTAACAGACGAAACAAGCTGTTTAATAAAACGTCAGTTATTATAAATGATGGCAAGGAGTGTGGGGTAGTATGACAAATACACTACAGGATCGGCACATTCCGCACCACACAAGTTATTATTTGATTCATTCGCAACAGCTGTTTCGAGAATTCATGGATTCCCATTGTCAACCGTACGACCAAATGATGTGAGAAAAATTTTTTAATCCTAACATGCTTTTTACTCTGGAAAAGATATTTGGAAGTACCTACTTTTGCCGCCTATACACCTTAAAACTAAAACATGCGAAATATACGGAAAAAACGAAAAGGTGTCTTGTTTGTGTAGCACGAAACGTAAAACATGTGTCCGCTTTATCTTAATAGATCAAGAGGAGTTAAGTGGGCCAGCAGCCCTCTCTCTCTATTCGGCAAATTTGTATTCATTTACGTATAAGTAAATAGTTTCATAAGCGTCTAATTTTTAATTAATTTTGGGATTTCTAATTTAATATTATGCCCGGTTTCGTTTATGTGTTGTGCTACACTTGATGATTCATGGCATGCGATGTGCTCCTTGAATCTGGTACCTCGTTTCGTTTCTCTAATGTAGGCTTTACCACGGTCACTACACGCAATTTTATAAATTCCCGACTTTTCCTTGCTATCCAGTTTATTTTTCGGATTGCCAAGGAGGTCTTTGAGTGTACTTATTTCGCGAACTGAAACACACGCTCATATTTTGTCTCCTCAAATTTTTTCGACATTCCGTGGAAGGGAAAATTTCACAAATTTGTTATCGTGGGTTTCTGCCGGGATTAAAGTCATTGAATTTCTTACATAATGACTATCTTCGGCTTTCTTAAAGATGCGATCGACATCTATTGAAGAGTAAGCAGCGTAAATATGTAACTACATTTTTTATGAATTTAACTTCTTTATTGTACCTACTTTTACTCAAGGGAAATTTTACCAATCTATTAATTGTGAATCTAATCGCGGCCATTTTGTGTTGTTCAAAGTAGTTAGAATCTGTCATAATGTATCTATTAGTGTTTGTTTCCTTTCTGTAGATGTCTACTTCTAGTTTTATGTTGTTTCTAATTGCCAAACTATTTAGGAACAGGAGTTTACTGTTCGCTTCTCCCTCCACTGCAAATTTAATGGTTTCGAATTTTAAATTAAGTGTCGCGAGGAATTCCAGAATAGTACTTAGTATAAAAAACCAGACTCTAGGAAAATATACAGTGTCCTTTGTCACACACGTTTCAAAATGCTAATGAATAAGTTAGCTATGAAACAAGACATGTTTTACGTTTCGTGCTACAGAGACAACTACTTTTTCGTTTGTTATCCGTATATTTTGCATGTTTTAATTTTTGGTTGTATAGACGGCAAAAGTAGGTAAACATCTTTTCGAGAGTAGGGATAGAAAAAGTCATGACAGATTAAAAAAAAATGTTTTCTCACATCATTCGGCTGTACGGTTGACAATGGGAATCCATGAATTCTTGAAGCAACTTTTCTGAATTAATCAAATTTAATTTGTGTGGCGCGGAGTGTACCGATACTTTAGTGTTATTTGTTAGTTATTGTACTACAACGACTGATTTGAAGCTAACATTGTTTATTTTTGTTGTAGTGTCCATTTACCGAAGGTATTAAAACATCAGCTAACTTTATTACGTTGCCTATTGATATTTGTCCATGGGTAGACAGTCTTCCGGTCTCTATAGTTAATAATAATTAGGCAATCTGTTCATTTCTGTTGATTAATAAGTACCGTAATGCTAAAACCAACGCTATTATAATAGGCATGACTAACGCGTGGTTAGCGCTGTTCAGCTACATGCATTGAAGTATGTTCAGGTAATGCGGCCGCTCTGCCGATACCAAATCCAATTACTAGATGCCAATTACTAATTCTTAATTCGAAATACCATTTACTAACTCCAATTACCAACTGCTAGTTAGTAAGTCTCAAAAATTCCAAATCTTAATTACAAATTCCAAATTACTAAATCCTTAATTCCAAGCACTAACTGCTAATTGCCTAAAAGGGAGGAAAAAAAAGGAAAATAAGAATCCACCAAAAGGAAAGGAAGCTACAAGTTGCATACTTGAGATGGAAGTAGGCAAAAGAAGCGTGGACGTTACGGTATATAGATAAATTGAACGTTTTGGTGGGTAACATCCAGGCAAATCCTGCTGTACGTTATTACAATATTGCCGAAGCCACAAATCCTGCATTTAGCAGTAACCAAATATCACCAAAAATCACAATTTCCAATAACTTTAAAAGAAGCTTCTAGCAAGCCGACCAAGTACGTCCAGCGTCCCAACATCACTCTACTTACGACTAAGAAGCCGGAAGAAATGCCAAAATCAAAACTGTACCCAAAGAACAAAGAATGATACAACCCAATACCGATAATGAACCAGAATTATCGTAAAAAAAAACAATAAATAATGAGAAGATGAAAAGATGAAAAATAGATGATAAAAAAGAATATTAAATTAATTTGGAAAATGTATTGATACGAACTTAAGTCGATCGAACACAAATGGTGCAACCAGTATTAAATCTGAATTTAACCTGAATTAAATATTACAAATTCATTTAAGTTTTCCACTAAATAAAATTTCAACCGTTACATTTGCTTTCGCTGAATCTCAGGGCGTAATATTTGAAACTAAATAAACAAAAGCTTGGATTTTATAATCCGATTGCAAATATTTTCGTTACTTTTACAAGAATATTTCGGAAGCGCAGCTTTAACAACTGTAACCCTAGCGTAAACGAAACTGTTTCCTCACGATATTTATTTGTATTCATTGCATTTACGACCGTATTATCTGCCCTGGGAAGGAATGAAAACAACTTTTATTTTCCCCTTTTCACATACTTGACAAATAGTTGACTTGTTACCTCGTAAAATTAATTTTAGTTCGGAAATGTGGTGAAGATCTAAACAAAATTAGCATCGTGTCTGTTTATTTATAAACATTCTATAGAACTGCATAGGTGTCTATCTAAAAATAGGGAGCAGTTTAGGTGCTTCAATTAAATTTATTGCTGTTCTATCTTCTACAAATACCACTTTATTTTCCATTTACGAAACGTTGATTTTCCCCAATGGAAACATTCTTAAATTACATGCGCCTTTATTTCTTAACAGATTTTGTACCTTTGCCCTGATACTTACTTCAACTATCTTATCATACGGATAATGCCATTACAATATTATCGTTCGTTAAAATAACATCAAAGTGAAAAGCTTATATTAATGCCCGATCAGAGTCCGCCCAATGTTTTTATGCTTCGTCAATGTCTGAAATGCAGCTGAACGCCTTAGTAGAGTTAAGATGCTGGCGAATGTATTCTATCGGAAAGCTATAAGCAGTTTCGTCTGGACGATTGGATATTTCGCTTGAAAGCAGTTACCTTCATAATGCGCTCGGAAAAGTTTAAAAAAGGGGATTATATATAGGTTACTCTTACAATCTTTAATTTTACGTTCTATTGCACACCCCTTATCGAAGGGTACACGGCGTTTTTTTCTTTTCCTTTTATACTCCTTGGAAAAATTGAGAAAGAAGTAAATTGGTTTAAAAGCATGCGTTTAGTTAAAGCGACGGCCGAAGCCTGCGATAAATACATTGTGAAACATTCAATGCAGCGGAAATGTGTTCCTTCTCTTTATGTTCTTTTATAGTTCCTATTTATTTCTGTAAGTTTAGAGTTGTTCGATAGTGAGGCTGAATATATGAAGTAAATTTTGGATTTTTTATAGAGATTTCAGAAGTGGTTCCAGCAAAAATAGATTTGTTTTAATTACCTATGAATATGCGATAATACGATAGTTATAATTTACTGCAAACGATGCACGGGCAGTTTTACGATTATTTGGTTGTTAAATATAAATCCTATAATTTTAAAACATTGTTAATAGTAATTGCGCATATGGTGCCACAGTTTAGCAGTATTATTTGTTGTTTTAGGTAGCGCTTATTTTTAGTATAGCGTTGTTTGACGTATAAATATGATTTATATTCGAATAAATTTGGTTTAAATGCATTTATACAGGTACGAATTATTCTTTGAACAAATAAATTGAAAAAGAATTATTTAAAGTACACTAATTGTAAGGGTTTTGATCAAAATAACTTCGCGATCTCTAAGGATTTGGCCAAATCGTATTGTAAGTGGCTCTTTCGGAGTAGTTATTGAACAAGAATAATCAAGGAATGCAATACTATATGTAATTTTAGAGTTATATAAAAACCGACTTTTGGAAAAACCTGTTTTCGAATTCCAGTTTTTCAAAAAAATCGGTAAAATTTTTAGGAACAAAAAAAAAAAAAAATATGACAATATTATACATGAAGGGTATTCATAGGAAGAAAGGGAGGTCCTTAGAGGATATATTCAGAGGTTGGAAAAAAATATTTTCGAGGGAGACGTTACCTAATGATGTGGTTACTGGAAAAAGGATCACCGTTCAATTCAACGTGCTACCTAGGCAGTAGATTAGATTAGATTAGTATATGAGGTAGTCCCTAACCTATCCAACTGCCATCTTTTCAGATCTATTGTGGTTCCTATATCATTAGATCAATTACGTTAGCTTTGTCTTTTCATAAAGTAGCGTTCACATAGGGTAGCGCGAAATTAGTGTAACGGGAAACTGTACACGCGTCAGGCTTTAACATTATCTTCTTCGTTTGTTTTTGAATTTGTTTGTCATGATTACTGCAGAAATTTATAATAAACGTACCATGTAACGTTTCTGTGCAATTCAGTGCATTAGAAACTAGAAACATTTGATCATTTTCCTTTTAATATATCAGCATATAATAATGCGCACAAAACTAAATAACAAGTTCTTACAGTACATAATGGAAGGAGTATGTCGTGGTTTTGCATGGCAACCTATGTTACATGATACCAAGTAGAATGCCATATGTACTGTCTGCAAAATTTGCGAATGTGGGGCTACTTTTTTCTCTCATCTTTAGTAATTAATCATATTTTTTGATATTCATCTTTTTTTTTTTGGATTAATATCTTCTTGTTTTTTTCTCTTTTTTTTAAATGCATCACATGGCTTTCTAATAGAGATGATGTGGTGAAATGCTTCTTTACTTAATGACTATCAACATGTAGTGGGTGGGTTAACTTCATATGCGGTATCAATAAAAAAATTGTTATATTAACCACTTTTAATATTCTTAGTATTAATTAAAGCCCAAATTGGAGAACATAAAGACAAAACAATAAGAATAACCGAACATGTGATAATAATCATTGAAAATATTTCCATCTGTTAGTATACTGTCGGCTTGTAGGCACCTAATTAAAACGATAACAATAGGCAGGTGATAGGATTAACTGCGACCATCTTACGCGGGTTTCACTGTATGTATTTGCTTATTATTAGAATCTGTTCATTGAATATTGCCTGGTAAAAGGAGTAAACTGGCTACTTAAAAAGCATTAAAATTACTATACCGGGTGTCCCGTGAGGTAAGGTACAAACTTTCACGACGTATTCCTCAGGTAAATTCGAGTCGAAAATGTCTATATGTACACGGTCCGCAAATTCATTCTTATCAAGATATGATGCTTTTAATTGTAGTAGTGTTAAAGGAGCAAGAACCAAAACATCGTTGGAAAATGTCTTTTACTTAACAAAAAAAAAAAAAAAATAAACATGACACGAATCGTTCACAAGAATTGTTCAAAATGTCCACCTTCGTACTGCAAGCACAGTCTACTCCGTTCACAAATATCATTGATGGCTCTCCGAATAATATGACGGTTATTTCATATGTCAGTAGCAACTGCAATAATTTCACGAAGCAGTTCATCCCTAGTACGTGATTCCTCCGCATACACTAACGTCTTCATGTGTCCCCATAAGTAATAATCCAAGGGATTTAAGTCGGGTGAGCGGGGTGGCCAAGAAACTGGGACGCCCCGTCCAGTCGAACGTCCAGGAAAAGCATTTCTACCATAGTGCGGCGAAGCACCGTCATGTTGTACCCACATCTGTTGTCTTATTTGAAGCGGAATATCCTCCAACAACACTGGCAGTTCTTCTCGTAAGAATTGAAGATAAATTGGAGATGTCAAACGACCGAAAGGGCCAACTAATTGATCCCCTAACAAACGGCACCAAACATTAACTGGAAAACGGTGTTGGAAATTCCGTTCGTAGGTTGCATGTGGATTTTCAAGCTGCCAAGAATGGGAATTCCTTAAGTTATTGACGCCGTTTCGAGTAAATGTACACTCATCGGTGAACAAAATTTTATTAACCAGATTACGATGTGCGTTGAGCCAATTACAGAACTGCATACGAGAGCCTCGATCAGTGGGCAGCAAAGCTTGGACAGGTTGCAAATGGAACTGGTACAAACCAAAGTTATGCATCGTTCTCCATACAGTCATTCGACTGGCACCAACGCGAACTGATATTCTGCGGACACTAGTTGATGGGGCTCTTTCAACACTATCCAGTATTAAATCATGGTCAGCTGCTGATGGACGTGTTACCTTAGCATTTGGAAATGATCCCGTTGCTCTAAGATGTGCAAAAACTCTCCTGAATACTTTACTATCAGGTATCCTTCGATTTGGACACCGGTGGCGGTATTCCCTCATTGACGCCCTACCGCTGCAGTTGCAGTATCCATAGACTAACAGCATATCTGCGTATTCTTCATTTGTAAAAATAAACATGACAATAAGCTTGAAATTAACCGTGTTTACTTAAATGCGAAGTTCAATCAAACGACCTACTACAATTAAAAGCATCATATCTCGATAAGAATGCATTTGCGGACCGTGTTCATATAGACATTTTCGACTCGAATTTATCTGAGGAATACGTCGCGAAAGTTTGTATCTTACCTCACGGGGCACCCGGGATACTGGTGCTTCAGCACATTTTTAAAACAGATTTAGTTAATCCAATTTTATTACAATCATTGATTATATGATGAGCTCTAAAGCCATGTTTACATGTAAGTTAACTCGCATTAAATAGGTAAAAAAACCTAAATTGTACATATATTTACGCTTTATAGGCTTTCATTGTTCTTTTTTGAAGAGTAGTCTGGTAATTGCTGATTAAAAATAAATAGAAAATTTTACTATAAAAATCGGACCTCTTCCAGTTGAGAACTTCTTTCAGTTTCTCTCCGTAGATAGTCCTCGAAGGATTTATTTTCTTGTAGAATAAACTATTTGCAATTTTTCAATTAATAAGCTCGAAATTTTGCATTATTCCCTGCTATTCCTTACTTAATCAGAAAGCGCGGAGTGACGTTAATATGTTGCCATGTGAACCGAGGCTTGTCTATCAATATAAACTTACGTTCGGAGTCCGAGACTCGTCGTATGGGCTTCAATACTTATTTTCATTCTAGAGTTTGTGAATCTACATGTAGTTGAGACATTGAATTGTCGCTTATGGAACTTTGAAAAGCAGGGCTCGGCTGTCTCAAAAATTTTTGAAGCCTGAACTTTTTTGTGAATACACCTAGAAAAATGTACACTATTTAATCATAATATGGTCTCATTTTTAAAAACAAAAAAAAATCG
Source organism: Dynastes maya (assembly GCA_029619315.2). Taxonomy (NCBI): domain Eukaryota; kingdom Metazoa; phylum Arthropoda; class Insecta; order Coleoptera; family Scarabaeidae; genus Dynastes; species Dynastes maya. The sequence continues at coordinate 59,451,628 of JAROYE020000002.1, forward strand.
GTAAATGTTGAAGAAAGACACTTATACAACTATATCCTAAAATATTAATATGTATAGTATTGCAAATAAGAAAAAAGTACCAGAGCTCCGAAATAAATATTTTTTTTTGTATATTTGAACAGTTAACGTGTTAACATCTTCGTACAAATGCAATAACCTCATGAAATGCAACTAACTGAAGTAGATTTTGATCAAGTCAAATGTTTTCTCAACACAAGCTTTATGCCCTGTTCAAATGCAAGGATTTTCTTGTGCAATTAAAATATCTGATCCAATTAGCTCAGAAATTATTTGAAGATATAAACGTACGATATATTAATATAACTCCGATATTACCTTTTCTTTTGAAAGAATTAATAATGCCAGGCGCATGTGTATTGTATTGAAGGATATCCTTTGTTTGATAGTTTGTTAAAACTAAATTAAACAATGTTGGCAAATTTGCTTATAATAGACCAGATCCCAGACCCTGTATGTACTTACATACCTTTTGATTTAGAACTTGTTTTTTCCTGACCTGTATAATCGTTAGATGAGAGCATACGAGAAAAATCCAGTTAAAAATACTACCTGCACATCGTAGCTCCGGTTTGGTTTAGACTTTAATGCATGCGGACCGTATATCCGGAATTGCATTATTAAAATTTTAATCTTTGAAACGATAACTCTCCGTATGCAATTTTAAACCTGTGCCATAGAGCGGAGACTACAATGCGCAATTAGTTCGTTAAATTACATTCATCTTCATATTGAAATTCTATGGAACCGTGCCTTAAATGAGACCATTTCTATGCAGTTATCGAATATTTCCATATTCAATTCACTTTCGCAAAATGCATAAACCAAACTATTCTATTCAGATGCCACGTACTTTTATTGTGGTAAAAGGGTTCCGTACCGACAAAGGTTACTTCTATATAAAGCAAATTCTCATTTATTTTGAAGTATTAATGCAGGCGATGACCGAGAAAAGTTATTACCGTTTGTCTTTCGATGATTTATGCAATTATTACAGTGTCTAGCACAATAGGGCTGCGCTATCATAGGCGAATATCGTAGATTTAGAACTTCCGCTTTTATTTAAATCTGTACCTTTCGACCTACACTCAATGAATTATTGTTGGAAATACGCATTCACTTTTTGTTTCAACAGGGTTAACTGTATTTAACCATCGCCACCGCCTGGCATTATTGCACGTTTCAAAAATATCGGTATAGGATAGGAGATTGGTGGGTACAGCGGAATACTTTTTTTCTGGTTTTTTATTTGCGCAGTTTTAATGAAAAAAACTATTGCATTTAATAGAGGATATGTAGTAGGGACTTAGGTAGGAATCTGACTACCCAAAACATAAAAAACGCAATGGTATTTTTCAAAAAAAAACAAAAACTAAACTGGTGATTTTGTTTCACCCTACCATTTGACCTGGGTACAGTGAAACATGTGAAGGGGTACAATGGAACATAAAATATTATTATTTGAATTATGTAATTTAAATCTTTTCACTTTTGTTTAATTCAGTCCCAAGTAGAGTAATCAAAACTTGCGGACCCGCATAGGCGTCGGTATTACGGGTTAATATAAGAATATGAAAAATTCATAAATAAACTTACTTGCTAATTATTCAACAAATTAGAGGCATCAGGATGTGAACTACTGTAAACTTGCATCATTGCATATGTTTCCACAGTTACTTCTTTAAACCTTGTGCGTCGACAAGAAAAAATATTTTTATACATAGAAAACGATCTCTCCACATCTAAGGAAGTTACATTTGCATGTAGAAACTGTTTTTCAAAATCACTTAAAAGTTCACTATTCTTACACTTATTATAAACGGCCTCTAAAGTATTAAAATCGGGATTTTTCCTTAAAACATCTGCCAACTTTTGACTAGCGCATAATCCTGGCGTATCATTTAATGTGTGTAATTTATTTTTTACACTCTCCACTATGTCTAATGATTCCTGCAATGACAATTCAGTACATTGTAGTTCGCTGATGGCATCTAGTAATACTGTATAATTGGTACATATTGTTGTTAAATCTTCTAAAAGTTGAGGAATTTGAAATTCTCTTTGACTTTCTCTAATTGCTTTGGATTCATTCCGATTAAATCGCATTATAACTGATTGAATTTGTTGAAAATGGATCAAATAGTAAGAAGCTGCTGTTAGCCAAGTACCCCATCGCGTTAAAATTGGTTTAGAAGGTTCTGGAATACCTGGACAAAAGTTACGAAATTCTTTTAAACGGTTAGGAGATTTACGAAACACTGCTTTAGTACTTCCAATCATCCGATCAACGTTTCCGTAATGTTGTCGAACAACTTCACCAACTAAATGCAAAGCATGCAGCACGCAGGTTATATGTATTAAGTTAGGAAGTATATGTTTTAAGGAACGCCCAACACTTAACATCGTTGCTGCGCTATCTGTCACAATCATCACAACTTGATCTTGGGCAATTTTAAATTTTTTCAAAGCGTTCATTATCACTTTTTGAATATTTTCCGCGGTACATTGTTGAACACGTTTGCAAGCTAACAAATATCGAGATGCTGTGTTCTCGCTAGATAAAACGCGAGCTATTACATTCACAATACTGTTTTTCTTTATATCGGTCGTCTCATCCACGGTAATCCATATTTTTTTGGAACACAAATCACGTTTACACATATTTTCTAGCATCTCTTTCATTCGCGGCAAATGATTCTGTAATTGTGTTTGTGAGGGTAATGGGTACTTTGGAACGTATTGTCGCCAAAACGCTTTAAAAGCTGTTTTTCTCACCAACGACAACGGAAGATTACAAGAGGTAAACATAATTAATTAATGTATGAGGAATAGTGTATAAGGTATTTCAGTTCTTGCATTTCTCATATGCTTAATACCATTGACATGCCTCTGGCAATCAGTTCTGTCCAATGCAGCCAAACGAACATTGCATATTAAGCAAAAAACTGCACTACCGTGATATTTTAAATGGGGAAAAAGTGACACATACTTATGTACATTAGTAGCAAATCTATTACGAGGCATTGTTTTCTTAGGTATGTAACTATTAGTTCTATATGAAACGATACACTAACTATGTACTTGGTATAATACTACAACACACAAAAAACACCAGCTATATTTTCAAAAGCGACACGTAAGTACATAACCTTGACCGTTCGACTAATTTCTGCAACAGCTCAACCGGTACTAAAACGAAATCTCTCTCAGCGCGGTTTAACATGATTTATATTCAAGGTCGACACTACATGCCTGCTTCTCTACCGGTTTAGTTTATTTATGAATTTTTCGTATTCTTATATTAACCTGTAATACCAACGCCTATGCAAGTCTGCAAGTTTAGGTTACTCTAGTCCCAAGTTATATTTGTCAAAATTAACGGGAAAAGAGAATCCTATTGTGAACGTTTTAAATAAGACATTTATTTATTATTGGTATTTTTCTTCTCTATTTATTTGTTTTGATTTCGTCTCTTATTCCGTCATATTAGTTCATTTCTTTTAGGAATCTTTAGCAAAGTCGGAAGATATTTTTAGTTTTCTGTTCTTAGTAAAGTGCGCTGAATACTTTATTGGTTATAGATGAATACTTTCCAGAAATATGGGAGTAACCGCCACAGCACAAATACAAAACATGTAATGGTTCAGTTATTAAAGTTATTGTTTGTTGCACTTCTAGGAGCAACTTACGTCCGGTATTATATATCATAGACGAAACAAAGAGAACTCTAAACATCAACAAATAGCATCCGCAGAACTCGAATTGCCAGATACAATTGCATTACTATCGGTTTTTCGAGCCGGCCACACAGTTGTTAACGACGGGATTCGAACAATATCTGACCTATATACGAGGAACTGTCCAACTGTTGCAGAACTAGTCAAGAGATGAATGGACTTGAGAGGTGAGTAATATAATATGCAGTTACATGTATGCACATACATCCATACGTTTAACCAACTTCCGTGAAAATGATGTGCTGACCTGCATTTGAACGATCTGACCGGAATTAAAAATTGTAATAATTTATAGGATTTAGGTGATATTTCCGGAATGTCAAAACGTTAGTTTACCGACGATATATTGCGGGGGATTTCTGTGTCGAGTTTTTGGGGAAAAGGTTTTAGAGTGTCGTGCGAAGCATTGGAATTATTCAAACAAATTGCTGGCTGCTCCGAAAGGTGAACATTATTTTCTAATTAGTGACAGATTTATTGCTGTTTGGTCATTTTTTGTACACCTTTTGTCGCTTTGCTTGCCAATATGTACACGTATGTTAATAGGAATGCATGAGTTTACTTCTTATGAATATGTAATGGCCTAAAGCTAATCTGTTAATATTTACCTAAAGTTATGTGTCTACAACAAGACGATTTAAAAAAATGTCGCCACAGTTTTAACGATGAGGCTAAATTTCTATTGCATGTAGTGCAATAATGAACTTTATCAATCAACAAGAATGACATTCTTTAAGAGAGTTGTCGTAGTAGTCCTAACTTAATAAACTTTATTAGAATTAAACTGTTATTCCGTCGGAGATTGTCCAGCACTATAGCTTTGATTTTGTTTTGTTGACGTTATTTCGCATGCTTATTTATAGGTCCAAATAAACTTGTATTATTATTAATACAATTCTATTCTGCTTGCGCTCTCCTTAACTTCCTACATAAATCATATGTATCAACTCGTTTTAAATACTTAATTTCGTAAGCAGCTACTTAGACTTAAATTTTTGAATCAACGGTTTACTGTTGTCATGGTAACCAAACAATACTAACACCAGAAATTCAAATGCAGGATTCACGTTTAACTGTAAATATCTCTTTTACTTTCAATGATAGGCATATGCATCATTATACAAACACGTTAGAGGTATTTCCTATATGGTGGATACTATTAAAAAAAATAAGTTTTTTGTGTTTGAATTTAGTAAAGTTTGGTGGTTAATACTGAACACTGCATATTTTGTAGGTGTTCCAACATCATAGATGCAAGTATGCAATTTTATCTTAGAAAAATTTAGGCCAGAATATGTTTGTAATTTTGAAATTTTGAAATAGACATATAAATCTCGTATTATATGGATTTATTTCTAGATGGAGAAACCGAAAATTTAATAATATACAGGCTGTTCTATTTAAAATAACAAAGTAGGTGCTTCGTTCGCTACTTATCGATTGTCCTGTGTACACAAGAATATTTTTGAAGGATACTCTATGAGGTCTATTGTCAGAAAATATTAGTTCCTTATTATTTACATAATAGGGACAATTTTACAATTCCAGAAGATTGAGACATATTTTATAAACTGATTTATCTATGTTATCTACTTCGTTTTTGGGATTTCTAAGATGTAATGATTGATTTTTCGTTAAATAGTACTCTCAAATACTATTTAACGAAAAATCAATATTGAGATCAATTTTAAAATGATCGTTTGGAGACGTATCGAGTAAATTGGATACAAGTCTAGAATCTAGACTTTAAATTATTGTCTATAACGATTGGTGTTCCCAAAGGAGCGGTTCTATTGCCCATTCTATTTTCCATTTTTATTATTTGCAGATGATACCACACTCCTCCTCGACGATTGTAAGGTATTTTATTTCAAGATAGGTGGTTTATTCCAAAGAAATTATTTTTAAATACTTCTAAAACAAAATACATTATCTTTCATTCAATGTTGTCACTGCACCCCAACTCAACCTTCTTATCGGGAGCAACTCCATCGTCCAACCAGCATGAATTAAAATTCTGGGTGTTAATTTCTCATCTAACCTAAAGTAGCATACTCATACTCGAGGTAGACTCCCGTATCTTGAAATCAATTTACAAACTGATACTTTTAAACTATATGGTTAGTTTCGGAATTCTAAAAACAGTTTACATCCATGATATCGAATCATGTCTACGACATGGTATACTTATACGGGGTAGTAGCTGCAACCACGATATTACTCTGCCAAAAGAGTGCTATTCGCGGAATGGCAGGTATATCCCGGTTGACATTTTACATTTACGTCCTCTTTAAAAAATGTCAACTGCTAACTATCATATCGCTCCATATATCAGTAGCGGTGGGTGATTTGACGTAAATGGGAAGGCGCGGACAGTGATTCGATTCCTTCGTGTATTTTCCGTGTATATTTTGTACATTGTAGTATGCAACGGAAATACACGAGGAAATCGAATCGTTGCCCGCGCCCTCCCGTTTACGTCAGCGCCCACTGCTACTGATATATACCTTAGATTTTCCCACACTTAATGCCTATCTCGAAAATATCGCGCGAAAAAGAAGGATGATAAACTTTCCGGGAAAATGAAGATGGTGGGTACTTTTATATATTCGAAACGATGGTCAATATGGGCTACGGTTCCCTTTGCGCTAGCCCAGCCGAAGATGGCGTGGGAGTTGATAAGCGCCACCCTATTTAAGTAATATGAAGGGACCACCCTGTAGTTTAGCGACGTCAAAATAGGGAAATTCGTCGCAGGATATCGAATAATAAAAGTTAGATTAGTTTAAGTATGAAGTTTGATATCCTGTATATCAAAATACTACTGTTAAACAATATGTATAAGAAAAATATACAAACTATATATACAAGAAAAATACACAACAATGTTTAACAAAATTAAATATATTGAAAATAAAAACAGATTGACATATATTTAGAACAGACGTGTAGGCAGGTATGAATTACATTTAAACAAATAGCTATATAAGTCGTAGTGACTGTAGTTTGCGAAACAAAAATGAATAGACATGTAGATACGTATTTAAAATATGAAAATAATGACCAGTAAATAAGCAAAACAAAGGGATGATGTAATAGCGTCTTTTCCATAAATACGCGGGAATAACGGTTATGCAAAATTGAACGTTATACAAAATTGAACCTTATAGACTATGTCCCTAAGGATCTGTTCTGTAGCGATACGACCAAAAAAAATAACAAAAGCGAATAAACTATTGCAAAACAGATAAACAAAATTTAGAAGCGCTACAGGATGGATTATATTCGTGTACGAAATGTTACAGTCTCTAAATACCTTATAGAATACAGCTTTCAAACATAACCATGAACTGGTTCTCGAAACTTCTCCAGTGTTGTTCACGAGCCGTTCAGTGAGAAACTTTGGGTTGCTCACACGGTTTCTTGGCCTCCAAAAGGAGACAAAAAGATTAGAAAATGGAATTCGAACGAGAAAACTTACGTGAAGTCAGTATGACGTCAGCATTCAGCTCGGTACTATGAAGTTCCCCCATCGGGTGAATTTTACGACGGGATTGATTAGGTAGGCAGCCGATAATATTATACAGTAATTTTTTTCTTTACGTTTAATATTTGTATAATATGTAATATGATATTAAAACTACAACGTCGAAGAACAATGTTACTAGCGCCATGTGGAGTGACGTTCATCCAAGTGCGATCCAAGAATCTACATCAGGGTATTCCTGTTTCTGACCTATTTTCAATCCGTCAGCGGATTATATAGCCTCGGGTTCCCCTCTCCCCGGGAGAACGGCAATATAACTCATCTGCGCTCCATTTTCTTCACGCACTAAATATTCGTCATACAGTGTCACATTTTCCTATAAACATGTATAGAATAAATTCTTCTTTACAATAATTTCGCAAATTAAATATTACTACTAATAAATTGTCAAGTCCGGTAGGAAATGTCCACATAGTACAGTTACCGATACTCGCTAGTGTCATATCGTTGTAAGATAAAACGCGAACTTACATGGCATATTACAGTCTGTATTATGATATTTAAAAAAAAAAGAAATTTCAATTGATTGAAAATTTAATTTGTAAGAATATGAAATATTGTCTATTCGGAATGTGTATCGTGACTGGTCGTGAGTGTTGATAAGTCCTATGGGTAACAAACGAGCGAAAGGGCGAGACGAAAATCTGTCTCTTTAGTTCGAGTTGCCTTTGAGAGAAGACGTACTTGGCTAATTGTCTAATTTTCCAAGCAAATTCAAGTGTTGTAGTGTACAAATTTTACTTCAATTACAAGTTTAATTCAAGTTTGGTCATTCAAACGAACGCAGGGCTTTGAGTAAGTTACAGGTTACCATAGAGAGGACGCGTTAACTTTTCGGTTAACCAATTTAATTTTTGTATAACATTGTTATTTAAAATTTACAATTTTCCTAAACTGCCGAAAGAGTGTCTAAGGGACACTTCCGAACCTACCGAGCGTAAAAGTTAATTGTTTTAATTTAGAAAACAAATGTTTGATACTTACAACATTACAGTATGTACAAAGGGTACTAGGAAAGTTTTGCAATATGACTCAACCATGTGTCGCAGAAGTCTGATTGTTGGTGCAGGTTGTGACATGTTCATACTCACACAGTAACCGCTGCGTCAAGTCGGTGGGTTCAGTTATTCGTTAGCAGTGGTAGTGTAAAGTGCTTGCTATGGCATCGTGGTCACAAAATGAGATACGGGTAATTTTGCGGTATAACTTCGCGCGTGGTTTAAACGTAGACCAGTGCTTAGAAGAAATGACCCTTGCACTAGGTGATGTTTGTCCACATCGTACGACTATATTCAGGTGGTACAGAGAATTCAAAAGGCGAAGTTTCACCCTGGACGACGCTGAGAGGGCGAGAAGGCCACGAACGTCGGTTACGGAGGAAAACGCTACTGCTGTGAGTAAAATGTTTAACGAAGACATGTGAGTGACCTACCAGCAGATTGAGGATACCTTAGACCTAAATGCACCGGCAATTCGTTCGATTCTGCATGATCATTTGCACGTGAGGAAACTTTGTTGTCTCCGGGTGCCGCATAGTCTGACTGAAGAGCAGATGACACAACGTGTGACATGGTGCCGGGGGATTGAAACTTCTTCAGCACTCTCCTTACAGTCCAGACCTTGCTCCTTGCGATTTTGCACTGTTCCCGCATGTGAAAATGAAGCTGAAGGGGAAGCGGTTTTCCAGCGATGAGGCCTTTCTGAGAGCTTGGAACAACGAGTGTGCCTTGATCCCTAGTGAAACTTGACAGATCTGGTTTAAGGATTCGTTTCGGAGGATGGAGAGATGTATTGAATGTGGTGGAAATTATTTTGAAAAAATTAAATAAATAAAGCTCTATTGCAAAACTTTCCTAGTATCCTTTGTATTACCTGACATCCTATTTGTGCTTTGTGTATTACTTTTGAGAAATAAATAAAAAAAGGGTAATTTCGCATATTTTTTATTACTAGTGTCAATACTCTCTAGTGTTACTGTTGGTATAACTCAGCAATCGAAACATGTGTTCAGTTTTGCTTAAATTTTTGTGGTATAGATTATAGTGAAATGTTTTAATGTTCTAGTATCACAGTGTTCGAGCACATTTTAAATAAATTCCATGCTTCTTTGTAATATTTATGCGAGTGCCAGAACAAATATAATGACCAAATTCAGTCAATTTTATCCAAAAAATGGGATTCCTGAAAAATTCTTAGACGACCCAGTTTAATAATTGTTATACATTTTCGATCAACATGGTGGGTACGGTTTATAAGAGTGAGGGGAGAAGTGCTACAATTGTATCTTCCAATAATTAACGTATAATTGCTGTAAGACGCAGCAGTTTAGTAATAATAACACATAACTACTGGAGCACGCAGCAGTTTAGTAATAAACTTTAGAAAATTGTTGGTAATGTAATAAAATAAATAAAATACTGCATCCACTGTGTTGATTAATATAATGACAAACTGGGACTCAGAGAAAAAAATATAATTTTTATAAATGTTTTTGCAATTCTTATGCAATAAATGCAAAGGAACCACCTTGGAAAATTTTCGAAGTATTGATGTAAGATTTACTTTTACATTTTTCAACAGTTTACTGTAATGCCTTTTGCAACAATAGCACAGAAGCTAGAAAGCTATTGAAAATCAAGGAACATTTAGCAATTCATTTATAATAACCCGCGTGCTCTGTATTATGAGGGAATCAAGGAAAACTAGTGTTCGAAAGTCCGGAATGTCAATATGGATCCAATGAATATTCGATCGGACCGGCGTGATTGGAGGAAGAAAGCTCGGGAATTTCAATTTATTCAGCAAACATAGACGACTTTTGTGTTCAACTTAAATCAGATCGGATATTCAAATCATTGCCAAAATCATTCGGTGCCTTTGAACTTTTAAGCACGCTCAAAAGTTTAAATAACTTTCGTAATCTGCAGTTGCTGCATTGTTAGGCACTTAATACCGGCATCGGCATTGTGAACGTAAAAAGGTCTTATAGAACATAATAGGTTTCGCGGCGATTTGCTCATAAAAAATTGCCTTTTGATTCAGCCGACGTATTTATTCTCATTATCCTAAGCACAATGTTCTAAATAATTTTATTGTTTTAACGTTGGTGGCGCTCGATTGCGTTGTAAATATTTATATGTAAGTATATAGAAGCTGTCTTTTCGATGTTCGTATTTCTTAATTAAATTTATCTACCCGACTGTTGATTGTCTGTAATTACAGTGGATAGAGCTTTTGTACGTTCACTTAATGTATTATTATATAACTTTTAAATAGCTTGACTGTTTTAATGGCAAGTATTCTGAGTTAACTCGCTGTTTCTGTTTTTTGTTGTGTCTATTTTATTAACTATCAAAATATGTCTGTTTGCCAGCTTGTAAACCTTTTGAGTTTTAAATCTTTTGTTTTGTAAGTAGGTGTAACTGAACGAACCTATTTAAAACTGCTCTAATAGTAATCGATTCTATTGGAATTCTAGGTGAAATGTAGGCGATGTAAACAGGCTACATACGTAAATACAAAGTTTACAACGTTATTTAAGGGTGCGTTTGTAACCATCAATTTCCATAACAGGAACTAAAACGTATTTTTGTTAAGAAAACTTATCAGATGGCGCTACGTTGCTTTAGTCTAAAGTTACTAGATATATAAAGTACCGCAATTATCCGACATTTTGGGGCAAAAAATTGCGGGAACTTTAAAACGTAAAAGAAGCAATACATCACTGATTCTCTAACAATTTGTTCTTTGGTATCAAATGAATAAGGCAGTGATTTTAGAAACATGGATGGAAATTTTCTGAGCAGCATGCAATGTGGTAAATATATTTACATATAAAAAAGAAAAAAACAGTAAGATTATTGTTATAACTACATATAACTATTGTAATGGGCACGGCCAAACATTCAATAAAACACATTACTCATTAATTAAAAAGCTTACTTTAAGTTTTAACACTTCAAACACTTCGTGCAAAATACCTGGTCGAAATTTCAAATTTCTTAGACGAGTTGAAGTGTTCTTATACTTGGATATTGAAGTTTTTGTCGACAAATTTCATCATATCCTCTAGTGCCATAGGCCATACATAGCTTCAATGCTTTTGTAATTGTATCATTAAACCATGAAGATCTTCTGCTATTATATGTTTCAAGATATTTTAAATGATCTGCATTGAAAATGTTTCCTAAATTATTTGAACTTTTTTGTTGTAATTTTGTTTCTGATCTACGGTGCTTTTGCAAAGCTGCTTTTAATTTATGTTTTAAATCGACAACTAAAGAAGCCATATCCTTTGCTGACCTTTTCATTGTTTCCAACATATTCCACTCCTCAATTTCATCTTGACTGTCATCAATAGATATATTGCTTGTTTCATTTAAAACATCTGCGTTTTTGTGCACTGTATGCGGAAAAATATACGTAAACGATTTCTTCTATATATTTTTTAAATTAAATAAATTCCATTTACCAATACTTCTGGTTTCTAATTTCTTTAGTTCACTTCCATCATCATCTTTAAAAACTACTAACTTTTTAAATACAGGTAAAATGTTTTCTTTTTTTTTTAACATTGTTTCATCATTTAAATTTTGCTTTAGAATATCATCGAAGTAATTTTCTCCCATCTTGTCCTGAAATCTTCATTTGACTATCGGAAAAATGACTAAAAATTATTTAAAATTATATATGTATATTTTTCTTTGCAAATACGTATCGACCTCTCACAAATCCTGGCGTTAATATTAGGCAAATCAGGTCTTCCAATCAAATTCAACCGCTCTTGCTTTCTAAAGGTATTTGTCTCACCACTTGGTAAACGAAATAAATGGAATCTTTTTGCGACACTATTAGTACAATTCTTTACACAACACCTTGGCATTTTTATTTTTAATTTTAAGGAAGGTAGTATAGAGCACTGCACGGGTTAGGAAAAGCCCGGCCCGCCCTGCTCGCCCGGGCCCGCGGGCAGGCTCGGGCGGGCTTCGTCTCTTTTCATTGCGGGCCAGGCCGGGCTGGGCCTAAAATTGTACGGGCCTGACGGGCCGAGAATGTTTTATTAACTACATCGAATGGATATAACGTATGCAGTAAATGCTGTTTAGTTTGTACGATATCGTTTTGTATTAACAATTTTAATGTATCCAATGTTATGTTACGTTTTCTTTTGGTTTCATACAATATAGTATATAAGAACAAACAAAATAAATGTTTCATTCTACTCATTATAATGTAGTAATTAAAAATGATTAGAAATAGACGGTGCAGATATAACTACTTAAACAGGCTAAAATAATTTAGACGGGCCAAACGGGCCTAAATTTCCTAACGGGCCGAGCCGCAAGTTTAATTAATAATAATAAAGGAATTCATTTTAAAATATTTATGAACTGTAAACTGAAAGCAATGTATACGGTTCCAACCCGGAAACCAAGAGCATAGTGCTATTGACGACCGCGGAAGCTTATGCATCTAAATGTATTACAGAATCATAAAATAAACATCTGTATTCTGCTAAAGAAGCCTACTGCCTAAAATAAAAAAGTTAAATGTTTGAAGTAGAAACGCAGAGCGAGAAAGTAAACAACTGCTTGTTACTACTTAAATCTTACTATATAAAATAGGAAGCTCCTTTTCAAATAAAAACGGGATCTTAGAATGAAAAAATAAATTTTAAATCGAATAAAAGCCCAATAAAAGCAATAGCAACTCTAGACTAACAAATAACAAAGAAACAATTGGTTCATACGCAAAACTAGAATTTCTAAGGAATGATTTATATTAATAAATAAAATCAAAGGCATAAAAATTTCCTGGTTTTTTTTTCTGTTGACAGTATCCTAGTCGATAGTAAAATTGCTGTCGTATATATAAAAGCATGTTGATGATATTATGCCGTTTGCGGCACTAATAATTTTTTGATAAAGTTCGAGCTGAACTGAATCATCATAAGCATGTGCGCTAATTGATCTCCCTTTTCCCCTGCGTATAACTCATGAATACAGGCAGCAGCGCTTGCAAAAATACATGTAAGTAGACAACCCCGAAAGCTTGGATCTTCCTTTGCGGTATACGTAGGAATTGTTCATAAATCAATAGTTTTATTTTCTTAAAATAAAGCACTTTTTACTTAGAACTCTTGAAACGCATATTATTTATATGCATATTATTAATTGCGCTTACCTTGTTTAAAACAGTACGACATATCCGTGCATAATGCAGTAGATTATTCACATTGCTTGTGATTTTAAAAAGGCTAAAGTAGAGGTTATCTAAAGAACTATGTTCAAACAAAAGTGAGCATAATGTAGAAGTACACATGAAAATAGTGCATAGGAAACAATAACCAAGATAATGCTAATAAATAGCTCCTGGTATTAATGGAATTACTACCGGCAAAAACAATATGAGAAGAGAAAAGCATTAAAGCTTCTTGCTCCTGGCCACATTGCTCATACATCTCCCAGTTTATGCCACTAATCTTCAAAAACAACAACTGAAGTAGTTATAGTCATGCCATAGATAGTAACGGCGGAACTGGAATGCAGATACCATACCTACCCATACAATAATATAACCTTTAACGTACAACGTTTCATAAACATTTTCAAAAGATACCGGACAAACTATAAAACTGCTTATTGAGGTACAGCATAGCCACCATTTTAAAGAACGCGAACAATGTGTTCCATGCAATTTTAGAATATAATCGAAAATAAACTATATATTTTTCAAAATTCCGCTTTTTTTTCTGCAAAACACCTTACTGTGTGGAAAGTATATAAGCGTGAAAGTGATTTACATTCAGTTGATATCTGGTTGTAGTGTTTGTAAACACAGCTTACATACTCTGACACTACGTTAAAGTGGATAACACAATGGATGTAACGAGGAACGAATATCTTTAATGTTTCTAAATATGTATTGAATAGGTTATCAAAAGGACCTGAACAAAGACATAGCATGAGGCACAGAAGTAAGAGTCGATTAAAGAGTGAAAAAATACGAACAAGAAAACCGAAAATGGAAATACTTTTATGAATTTTACGAATAGATACTGGAAGGGAGAAATAACTGCTATTTTAAGGATGTAGACAAAAATAAACATCCATAAAACCTTTCTTATGCTCAGAATGTTGATGGCACTACTTGCAAGAAAAGCAAGAAACCTATAGAGAAAGATTTACTCTGGGTAGATATCAAAGGATGAGGAGCAATCATGATCAAGAATCAAAAATAAAGGATAATGTGTGTCGCTTGGGATGACTATGTACTGTTATATACTTATGTAAGCAAATAGGAACGGTAAATTTTGTATCATTGGTGGTGATAGCAGTTTCACACCGCATAAAAACCGATGACGTGTCTTTATATCTTTACAAATATTTTCCGGTTAATGTCAAGGTTGATGTAACAAGCCGAAATAAAATACATACAATTTTGTTATGTCGGCACCGACCATAAATTTATAGACGCCCCATAAATTTAAAATCACTTTACACTTATGCTTGCCGTCGGCGTGATTTATTCCCGACCCGTTCAGACAGGTGCCAAATACTTACATATATATTTTAATTGCGATGGTCCATTTCCCGCAAATGGGCTTCGCGCCAGCCGTAATCTCGTTCGGCAGCATTTAATATAACGCAACGCTGAGCTACTCACGTTGAAATTTGTTGTATATTCATGTTGGCTTATTGCAATAAAGACCAACAGATGTATGTGCTATGTATGCGAATGTAGTTTTTAATGCCGAAGTGTTTAAACTTTATTACAGGCGCACACTATTGAAGTTAATAGCGATCGACTTACCATTACTTTTTATTGCAGTCGCTCTCTTTTATTGAAACCCTTTTCCGTTAATTTTCAGCAGTTTTATGTACTCAATTAAAAGCGTCCAAGGGTAATTATAAGTTTTATATCTTTTAATTAAGAAGAAATGGGGCTTATATGGAGTTAATAGAACTATTTAACGTTATTAAGTTTTATCCCATTTTAGAGAATTGATTGGTGCTTGGAGAAAGTGTGACATAGTTAATGGTACATCAGGATGGTCTAATTTCAGCGTATTCATTAGAAGATAGATTTTCTTTTGACTTACAATTAGTGACTAGACCAATATTGTACGACAAGAAAAGTATATACAAGTAAGGAAACAAAATAAATGTCGTAGGAATGTAGCCATCTAGAGACTAAACTTGGCCTGGTAAAACGGATGGGTAAAATATATAGGGGCACTTTGACGGGAGAGTGACTTTTCAACGAAAGACTTATTTTTCGTTCTCCACCGAGCTACTTTTTCAAGTTTGGGTACAAGAAGAAATCATACGGAGCCGGATCTGGTGAATATAGTACACGGAACAGCAATTCGTAACTTAATCTTGATGGAACAAAGTACTTTTTCTTGTATAATTGCCGTCGTTTTTTCTTTGGTACGGCATCGAAACATGTCAGTGGATTAATATAATATTTACCAGTTATTGTACTTGCCTTCTCTAAATAGTCAACAAAGATTATGCCTTGGGAATCCCAACAAATCATGACCATAACTTTATTAGCTGAAAAAACGGTTTTTGCCTCTTTCGGAGCACGTTCATCAGAAATCTGCTGTTTTATTAGTGTTTTTGTCTCTGAAACATGGGTATTCAGGTTCATGAAAAGATTCGCTTGGATTATGTTTGAACTTAGCCAAACAGTCATTTGAAATTGTAATACGATTTCGCATTTGGCCCACAATAAGCAAACCCGGCACCCTTCTTGCGCTTAGCTCTTTCTTTCACATTTAAATGTTCATTGTGCACCCGTTCGGTTGAGATGTTTACGACATTAGCTATCTCGTACACTTTTATTCGGTGGTCACTCTTTACATAGCATGGATTTTCTCAATGATTTCTGGTGTAATTAGTGTTGGTGAAGGCCCCGGACGATTAGCATCATCCCTGGTTGACCACTTTTGAAGGCAGTGAATCACTTACAAATCATGCCACGCGAAAGAGCAGATTCACCATAATATTTATATAACTTCTATTCAGTTTCTTTAATGTTTTTTCTTCGTAAAACATAATATTTAATCAACATGTTGTTTTTTTTTCATTTTTACTCAAAAACTACAAATTGTTTCCTTTAAACGTAAATCAGCTGACAGGTTTACGCGAAATTTTGACGCAATTTTGGCTTCTAAAAGATGGTTGAGATCAGAGGCGTCCTCCTTTTACCCTATTAATTGAATATTTATTGATTTAAAATCACCATATAATCACTTTGATGCTGATAGCGTTCCATTTACAAATATTCAATTTCGGTGCGATTGCTACGATACTGAACAAGTTCAAATCGTAATCATTTATTTTGTTTGTTGGTCTTTTACGTAAGCACACCTAAATTACAATATGTGTTCCTTTTTCTGACATAATCACTTCATTTTCAGTTGAGCTGGTTCACTTTCTAATCACTTGCAAATTATTTCAGTTTATAATCACTTAATTATTTTCTAGAAGGAGGACGCCTCAGCAATATAGTCTCCATGGCGAAAGTGGTGCCAACTTTTGAAAAGTCATTGTCCCGACAAACTGCCCTCGTACATAAAACCTTGGTACCACTATCACAACCTTAAACGTGATATTGTTTCTTATAATTTACTGAGAAAGGCATGCTAGGTGCTGTACTATATTAGCAACATTACTGTGGTACAATGGCTGCTGGTGGTGAGGTAAGTGGGAGGTCAAGGACAGGGCTTCGATTCCCTCGTGTATTTGCGTTGCATATCGTGTACATTGTGCTTGACAAAAAATACACAAGGAAATCGAAGCGATGTTCTTGCCCTTCCATTTACGTCACCACCAGGCGCCACTGCTGTGGTAAGTGTTTACAGTTTTACTCGTGATGATGCGTGTACGTCATTTTCGTATTCACTGTGATATGCGATTTTATAACCAATATGTTGGGATTTATTTCAAACTTTGGAACATTAAACTTTTTCTTTTAAGTACCTATGCGAACAATGGCAATTATACTGTTAGGTGAAGTATTGCGAATGTTGATTTAAATCAAATTAGTAAAATAACTGTTTGAAAAATATATAGATTTATTGATAATATATTCAAAATTAATCACGGATATTTCTACCATAAAATTAAAAGGTTCCTTTTAGTTATCCTGTCAAATGATTAAAAAGCTTTCCATTAAAGTATTCATCAAAATTAATAATAATATGTTTTATTGACATTTCAAAATATATAAAAGGAGTAAAGCTTTTTATTTTTATTACCTAGTGGCATTAGTTAAAATGGAATTAATATTTTTTGGAGCGAAGTTAATTTTGGATGTAAGAAGACAGAAAAGACCGAAACTACTCAAGAGTTACTTGAATATTATTAAAATTTAATGTAAAAAATGCTTCATTATGCTCGTCAAACCTCAGATGACAGTTTTCACATTACAGTACTTAAACTTTGTGTTTTGGTATACGAATAAGATTTACTTTTCCCTTTTTCCGTTTTCTGCATGTAGAGAGAAATGTTACATTATTGTTTGTAAAATTCTAGTATAAAAGAACGAGAAAAATGAAAATTTTCCTTAAATCCCACGCTAGGTGAAGATTTACATGTCTGCAGGAAGTTTACACCGGCTGACATGTTGCACATGGATATCAGACGAAACTTTCCCAATTTTATTTTATTACAACACTAACCGACAAGACGATTTCCTTGCATTAAATTAAATCAATCTTCGTTGTTGCGAAACGGACTTGAACCGGATCTGTCAAAACGTAACGGCCAAACGTATTTGTTAGAATCAACGTAAATCCTTAATTACGCAAGATTAATGCTGTTGTATTGTTAGGGAATTTCGCAACAAAATCGGCAATGTACGAGAAGCTTTTCGCTACTCTGACGTAAACAAGAACGGGTAGTATGGATTCGGCGAAAACTTCTAATATTAATAATTTATTAGGACAAGGACTGAAAGCACATAGACCCGAATTCTCGTAAAGTCGGCAAAAAGTAAATGGGAGACGGCGATTATTCTACGCAGTTCCCGGAAGATTGTATCTTGTTGTGCGTCATTTTTGTCTCTATTGTGTTAAGTATATTGCGTCAATGGGGTGGCTTACATTAGTGGATTTTTTCATAATCTCTGGAAACGATAACTACTTTATTACATACAGCGTTTTCATAAAATTAATGTCTATTCAAACCTTGTACTTATAAAAATACGTACTTCTTATTTGAAAGTAACGTTAATATAACTAAATGGAAGAAACACCTGCAAATTGGACAAATACTACTTTATGAAATCTTCAAAATCTTATCCATTATTAGCTAGGCAATAGCCAAGCTTATCACTAAATATTGTCAAGTCCCATCTAATTTCACGTATCTGATTTCTAATTCGAACCTTGAAATCTTCAATATTAAGCGTCATATTTTTCTAAATCCTATTTTTCAAATCAACTCACAAATAAAAGTCCTAAGGAATGAGGCCTGTGGATCCGGCGGGTTACTCAATTTGGCATTTCCCTCCTATCTATTGATTTGGAAGCGTTTGGTTCAAAAATTGACTTACTTCTAAAGCAAAATGCACGGGAGCGCCATCCTATTTGTTCGGCCTAGCTAAAAGTCTTCTAATTGTGGAAAATTTATTTGCGCAATAATTTTAGGTAAAGTGCGGACGTAAGGTTCCTATTAATGAAAAATGGTCCAATAATGTTACGGCTCACAATATCCACCTAAACTTGAACTCTTCTGGTCTTTACGTGCTTTGGTCATCCACCGGGGATTAATTGCAGACAAATATCAATACAGTTACACCTTTTGATGGTGCCATTAAACACAAAAATCAAGATCAGCATTGTACATGTCCATCAAAATGTATGAAAACTCTGTTCGTCTATCAAAGTCATCTTCTGTCGGTTATTGAACTAGGTGCATCTTGAAAGGACGATCTTTTCGCTTTTCGCACGAGCTATTTTTGGTTTGCCTGAACTGTGTCTGTCTTTCACTCTTCCTGTTTCGTTCCATTTTTTTGGGAGTTCGCCTACACAAGACTGATTTATGGTGGGTCGATTACGTTTGGTTGAATAAATCGCGTACTTCCCATTGTGTTTGTTGTGTTGTTCTTTTGCGGTTGCCATATCCAACCATCATTAAAATCTTCACTTTTCTCTTTCAGTTAATTCTGCCTTCCTAATTTTTAGTGTTTGACTGCTTGTGTATTCAGACAACAACTGCCTAATTGTCTACTTTCCATCTGTCAATATCTAACAGACTCCAAAGGTGATTTCTAGGTTTTC
The DNA here is from genome assembly GCA_029619315.2 of Dynastes maya. Lineage (NCBI taxonomy): Eukaryota > Metazoa > Arthropoda > Insecta > Coleoptera > Scarabaeidae > Dynastes > Dynastes maya. Next base: position 59,471,222 of record JAROYE020000002.1, read on the forward strand.
TATTTTCAAAACAACAATATGACCAACTTTAGTTTTTTAACATAAATCTATCATTTTAACAGATAACTCCATTAAATCCTATGTCGGTGAATTTATCTTTCAAAGGACTATTAGCATCTTCAAAATATACAAGGTGTTCCATTTTTTCTGACTTACTCTGTATATTTACAGAAACAGTTTTTCATCTCTAAGATACGCCGTTTTTAACTATATTGATATGCCAATTTTCTTAGTTTCAACTGGATTAAACTTTGAATAAAATAAGCTTGTACTAGAATTGTTTCGAATGTGAAATTTGTTATAGTTACTAACGTGAATATTTCATGCATAGTCACGAATATGAATCCGGATGCGAATCTCTACTTGCTCATGAAGTTATCTTTCTATGAAACAATCGAATGAATAGATACGGGAAGATCTTTTTCAAGATATTTTTGTAGTTCGGCGCAAGGAGTCGGCCTAAATTTCACCGCAGGAATCCCTGCCAGTTTGGGTCACCTCTTCCACTGACGGAAATTGGTTTCTGTAGCATGCATACATTGATGACGCAATGCATCCCTTAAATTGAGGTTACTCCAAACACATGCATTTCCATGACTTCCGTGTTTGTCTACACATTCGCGTTCGATAAGAAACCAGTTTTTCAAATATGAGAACGCGAATTTTAAATTTTGTGTGAATAAATCGCATTTGGATTGGTGAATACGAATATTCGAAATGACCTTAATTTATACCTATGGAAATACGTTATTTTACACCAAAAATGTTTTTACTAGTTATTTTCTGTTAATGCTCTTTACAATTAGCTCAGTAATTAGTTATGCAAATCCTATTAACAGTTCTGAATTTTTAGTAGTACATACCTATAATTATAACATTGTGTTCATAGAAAATGGAAAGGCACCGGTTTCGAATATTATCCGAGGGAGTTTCAGGAAAATGTTAAAGAGCAAAATATGATTAACATACAAGGATTACAATTTGAATGCAGAAAGAAGGGTAAAAAGTGATTCCAACACATTTCGGCAATATGTTCGGTTAGGTGAGAAGGCTTCTAGAATTCTTGGAAAAGTTCATTTAAATGATAGTGAACACAGCGACCTGAAGGATATTGTTAACGCATTCGCAGACATGTTCTACACCATTATGTCATTGTTTTGCCCAATTTTGTTTTTGGATGTCCTCCATTGTTTATGTCAATTATTTCATTTGGAAAGAATGTCTTTTTTAAATCATAGAAGATTAATTGTAAGTGTTGGGAATGTCAGATCACAGGAATTTAATTCCGATATAGGTGCACTTCAATGTAGCATTTTGGGACCTTTAATTTTTTTACTATTTATAAAGGACATTCCAGAGCATATTTCTTATGGTAAAGTCTTTTTGTATGCTGGTGACAGTAGCATGATTATCTTCTTCTTCTTCCTCCGCTTGTAGACATAGTCCTGTTCATTCTGTCATCCCAGCTCTTGCGATGCTGATGACCAGCTTTCACACCATTTCTTGTGGGTCTCCTTGGTGATCTTTTCGTGTTAGATTTTTGTGTTTTTACACATTTTGCTATTCTTCCTGGGTCCATTCTGTCGACATGATCTCTCCACTTACGAGAAATCATGTTGACAGCATTATTGTATCTGATAGAAATATTAACTCACTTAGTTTAAAGGTAAATGCCGTCATCAAAAGGTTTTCTGATTGGTGTTGCAAAAATAAATTAGATAGGTATTAACTATAGAAAAACAAATATCACTGAATTTTATAGTGAATTAAAAAAAGTCTCAATAATTGCTTTTAATAATCAAACCATATGCATCTTTAAACAATAGATAATTGGGACGCAATAACCACGTTATTTTGCGGTGGAAATCGAAGGAAATGAAAAGGCAGATAAGCTACCCAAAGAAGCAACGAACATTAGTCCTAACCCTTTTTGTGGTCTACAAAAGAGTCACATAAAACAAGCAATTAAGACATGGGAGGACAATCAAAAGGCCTCGTACTTGGAAAGTGTTCCAGGACAAAAACAGGCGAAAGTACTCACATCAGGCTCGCTAAAGACAGCAGAAATAGCGCTATCGTTCAGCAAAGGGGACCTTAGATTACTGGCAGGTTTTTTGACAGATTATGTAGCCCCAAAATGTCACTTACTTAAACTAGGAAAAGTTTAAGATCAAATTTGTCGTCTATGCTAAGAAGGTCTGGAGACGGCAGAACGCATGTGAATGCGTTGCCATCAGTCGCATACGACACCAACATTTCAGTAGGCCTTTTTTTTACTTATTAAACTGAAGGAAACAGATCCTAGAGTAGTATTAAGGTTTATTAAAAGCCTCCAACTATTCTAACACGCGCAAGGGCATTTTGTTACAATAGATCTATTAAGGTCACAGTGATTAGAGGCATTTGTGCCATAGCCTGACTATAATAATAATAAATAATAATAATCTTTAAACAATGTAATTTATTGGGTACTTTTCTTGATTGCAGTCTTGCTTAGAAAGATGAAATCGATTAGGTGTGCACTAAGCTTCAAGAAGCGTATTTTTTAATAAATGTTTTCAAAGTTATGTTGTCAACTGAGCCATTATTGAATTTACATTACACAAATGTATTGTATACAGTGTGATTTCCTGTATTGTTATCTGCGGGCAAGCAAAAGGTATACATCGTGCTTTCTCATTGCAAAAACGAATAATACAATTGATATTCGGCCTTAGCTACCGTGAACCTTACAGATAAATTTTTAGAAGCCATGCTTGATTATCTTTATTATCGTTATATTTATGAACCTTTTAACATACATCTTCCAAAGCAAAAGTAAATTTTCAACTCATACAGATGAAACTTGAAACTGAAATAACATCGTATAAAATAAACCTAATCACACTTAGTGATCGATCAAGTGGAAGACGGCTAAGATTTGTTTTATTTTTAAGAAAAGAAATTCAGCTGTTGTCAGAATCAGTTTATAGTTATAGACCTGTTGCCATTCTAGCCAACTTTTCTACGGTCTTCGAACTATTACTACAACGACGTGTTATTCCACCTAGATACCAATTAGGAAAATGAGAAATTAGTTATATCGGTATCCCCTCCTCGCTCTCTTGCTCTCTCGCCGCACATGTGAGAGAGCGTGGAGGGGACCAAGTGCAATCCCAGCAATTTGTGCTAATACACTTGGAACAAATGTCGGGATGTAGACCTACTTTGCGAAGAACGCATGTAATAATTTGAAGTTAAGGTCGTCTGGAAACGAGATTGTCGCATATTTATAATTAGGGTAAACAATTTATAAACAGGGTAAATTATCATGAACGAAGGAAATACAAGAATGTACCTTTTCATAAAAAAGTGCGTATCACATTAATATTACTTTAATCTAATTCTAAGTTTATTTCGTCTGTAGTTAATTACAGTAAAATAATCTCTACAAGAAACGCTACTTCACGCAACATAGATATTTATCTTGAGACCTAGAAAGGAAGCCGTAGTACTCGAATAACCTTTTAATGTTTTTAGATTCCTTCCAATCTTGATTTTGTCCCCATTTTATCCTAATATATTCGAGAGCAATCTCGGGGATTGAATAGGTATACAAAAACACATTTCTGCACCTTTCCTAAATAAAGAGAGTTCCCGGGAATTTATGTTAGGTAATCTACGGGATTAAATCGCACAATTGGACACTCATTTCTGTCGATAGTTAAGCCCGATTAAAGACGACGTCTGTTATCTCTTAATCTCAAAGGACTTTTTTGTGTTGTGATGTCTCTAGGCGGAGATAAAAACATTGACAAGGAAGGTAGAACGCGTAAATGCTTTTTACAATGGACGAAAACTGTCAAACGAATGAATGCAGAAAGTGGACTAATAGAACCTTAAAAATATTTTTGTCTAGATCGTACTGATTTCATCGGCACTGTCGCCTAAGGTGCGTAAATCTAAGTAAGTATGTCTTGGGAGCAGATTTATTTGCTTTAGTTTGTGTAACCTAAATAAGATTATTTTTTGTCATTCGTATAGTTTGAACTTAAATGAGATAACTTTGAATTGGGTTAAAAGTAATAAATCCGGTCCTTATATATAGTTTAGACTATCTTACTTTATAATAGAGTATAGAAGATAAAATAGGCATAGACGAAACAACTACAGCACTTAACGAATAGAACAGATATATAGGTTGTTCAATGTTACCGGGCTGCTCTGATGTGAATACTACATGCGACATGTTTTAGACAGCCCCTTATTCTTTGCTTGATATCTATGTCCCCATATTTTCCCTAGAAAACACACTTATTCTAAATGGTACACACCTAAAATAATAAATAACATCAAATTGAAACCTAATTTCCTCCGTAAGTACCGACGTTTCTGGTGTGCTGCTTCTTTGCGGTAGTTTAGTGAACTTCGCAGTGCTATAAAAAGGCAAACATCAAAGGCCTACTCCAACTACCTTAATAACGTTCAACGTGATATTGCTAACAATCCAATGAATTTCTGGTCATTTATTCGTTTCAAAAAGCAAAGGAGTCGCATTCCATGGTTCTAGACTATGCACACCTTAATAACACCCAGGAAATCGCCGACGTGTTTAGGACATACTTCAGTGGTGTTTTCACCGATCCGTCATCTGCTAACATTTCTCAAGTTGGGTTTCATCGTTTATTTTGCATAAATATTTCTGAATTTTCTGAGAATTCTATTTTGCTTTCCATAAATAAGCTAAAGAATAGTCACAGCTCTGGACACGATCAAATTCCCTCGTTTTTTATTAAATATTGTAAACACCTGTTGGTACATCCTCTCTTCAAAATCTTTAATTTAAGTGAAAACTTCACTTTTTCCCGATATGTGGAAAGTTGCATGCATTGTATCGATATTTAAATCCGAAGACGCGGCTGACATATCCAACTATCGCCCAATAGCTATGTTATCAAATTTTGCTAAAGTGTTTGAACAATGCTTATACACTGCTATTTACCCTTGCGTCAAAAACAGTATTTCTTCTTGCCAACACGGCTTTATTGAGAAAAGATCTACTGTAACCAATCTATGTCAGGTTACCCAGTTTTTGTCTCATGCTATAGATGCTCGCGTTCATGTTTTATATATTGATTTTGCCAAAGCATTTAACCGCCTTGAACATTCTTTAATTCCATACAAACTTATGTCTTTTGGGTTTAGCGATTCACTTTTAGACCCGTTTCAATCATATTTGTTCAATAGATTTCAATATGTATGTTTTTCTAATGGTTTCTGCTCTCGTCAATACGTTGCCTCTTCGGAATTCCATCGAGGGTCTAATCTTGAACCTTTGATCTTCAACTTATTCATTAACGATATAAGTACATGTGTATCGTCGAATGCATTACTACTCGCTGACGATTTGAAGCTGTATCGTAAGGTGTCCAGTCTCGAGGATTGCTACTTTTTGCAAAGCGATCTTGTAAATATCTCTCAATGGTGTACATCAAATAATCTACCTCTGAATATCAGAACATGTAAAGTTATTTCAGTCACATGTGCATCTAGGTCAATTACTACGAGCTTAATCAAGTTAACATCGAACGTGTCAAATTAATTATGGATCTAGGGATTTTGTTTGATAGCAAACTTATTTTTGCGCAATACATTATGAGCATCTCCCTTGCGGCTAGAAGATCTCTTAGTTTTATAGTGCAAAATTGCAGATAGTTTGCCAATGAAATAGCCTTGAAATCTTTATACTACGCTCTTGTTAGATCCCGCAATATAAAAGCATACAATGTTTAGATACTAAATTAATTAGAAATGATGATGGTACTATAATCACAGGCTTATCAACACCATCAGGAAGGTTTTTGAATTACTATTCTAATCACCTAAAAAATTAGAAATTTAATGCAGTAATAGCAATCAAAAACCGTAAGCGTATCATATCATAACTTTTTGCAAAATAACTTAAGAAAACATTTTGATGTGTTTTTCAGTAAATTAATATACAACGATCATGGTGGAACGGATAAATAACCTGTCCTCTGTCCATTTTCTTCATATCCTAAACCTTCAAGTTTAATTAAACATTTTCCTACAGCAATTTACAGTATAAATTCAGTTGTAGTATCCTAAATTAAATATCTTTCGTAATGAAGTTGTTGTGTACGTTAGGAAAAGTTAATGTTCTATGGTTGTCGGTAATATCAAATGTCATAGTCACTTTTTCAGTTGCGTCATTACATGGCATGCATTATGCTATTTTTAGAATAAGAAGGTTTAATTGAAATTTATTATCAAATTCGAAAGGTATATCCTAATTGGTAGTGATCGAACAATCGCTATCGCGAACAAAGCAGTCAAGTAGCACTTACAATTTTTGTATATTCACGTATTTATCTTATTTTCCAAGTTAAACTAAGTGCGTAGTCCTTAAATTTAACGTTAATTACGAAGTGAAAATCAAGTTTTGATTATTTAGAAGTAGTGTATAAGTGTATAAATAATTCTGTTGTGTTTCATTTTCAAATTACCTCAAAATTGAAAATTACACGTTTTAATTCAGAATAAAGTTTTGTACAACTTCAATGGATGTATAAGTCAACAACGCTTTTTTATGAAAAAGTAGTGCACATAATTATATAAGTTACAATACAAAATTACACTCTCTTGACAACTACGCTTGAACATCTTTAACGAGAAAGCAATATACACAAACAAAAACATTACACCCCTATAATCATAACAGTCGATGAAGTATGAAAACCCGATATCTCCTTATTTGAATCCTTTAGATCGTGCTTAGGCCTTTACCTTGATTTATGGAATATACGATGGTCGTCTGTTTTTCTTACTTTATGCGGAGCTTTTGTTTTCCCTTTTTTTATATTTAAGACAACCCTAAGCACCGCATGGCTTTAAAATGATCTCGGATACCTCATAAACTCTTCTATTTTACTGGTTTTTATACATCGTAAAAGAAAAAGGGTTATTTGTGTACTTTTTATACGTGCATTTTATAACACCCGGGCAAGGGTGAGCGCGGAACGTTTATTTATATGCCTTAATGAACGATATATTGCAAGAATAAACAAAATATGTTATATGTATGTAATTGCGACCGGTTTATTAAACGGTTTTAAGAATATTGAACAACTTGTGACTTTCAACACTACAACGAGTGAAATAAACGAAGCAGCGTATGTGGGTACTAAACATTGCTTTGTATGAAGTCGGCTCTTAACGTAAGAGTTATTATTAGTGTAAATTAATAATTTGGACAAGTTTGAAAGTATTGCATATTAACTCAGATATTGTCGACAGTTTTTTTTCTTCAATAGTTTCATCGTCTGTGCATTTCATATAGTTTTACGAACCAAAATCTTTACAGTTTTTTAATGCTTCGAGTAAGTTTTGGTATATCGGGATATCGCTCCATGAAAATTCGGCACGTTCTATCGATAATGCCATTGCATTCGCGGTAAATTATAATTAAATTTAAGTAATTTTCATTTGAAAATCCTAAGCGAGACATTTTCGTTAAACTGAGAAATACGTGCAATCATCAATAATTGTACTAAAACTGTGTTTATTACTGTTGACAGTATTTGACAGCTATCTTCAATTATTTAGTCATGGCAAACTGAAATTGATAGTAAACAGTGGGATAGTTAAGATTAAGGGGGTTTTTAGAAAATATCTCCTAAGCTATTAACTTTAGCAATAGCACTTGCTATACATTTTTGCTTTATTTTTTGACGTACAATATAATTCCGTTTAGAAAATTGGGAGTTGCTATTTAAAAAAATCGAGATTTCTCAGTTTAATATCTCTGATATTGTCCCCTCTGTACTGGCACAGCCTGTATAATTTGCAAATTTATCTGTTACTGTGGAAACATCGTTTCATGAACATTATCAGCAAGCAGAATATTTTTTTTTGGCGTATTGCAATTGTAAATTATTTGAAAGCCTGTGATGCAATTAACTAAATAGGAATCTATAACGTCCTATTAAGGTCTGCATTTACATCCCTTACTGTATCTATAATTATGATACAGATTTAAATTTGCGTTTGTTTATTACAAGGTTAGCGTAATTTATCCTATAAGACACATACAAATGAAATATAATAGGGTACCTTTAGTTTATTAATCTAAGATCTTCTATAAACTGATTGCTCCGAGTTTATATAACATAGGTATTACGAAAATAGAATATCGGTATCAAACTGCAATAGGTGGTAATTTAAAATACTATTCAATTTTATTTTAATGGTTAGCGAGATGCTATAAATAGATAGAAACTTCTAAATAACGGCAAATACGTGTTCATTTATAATAAAGCATTTTAAAGTTAGAGGTACTCAAAACTAGGAAGTAATATCTGAAACTGTAAGACATTAACTTTGCACTTTTAGATCGGCGCACGTTTTTAAGAAGAAAAGTGGGCTTTTATGTAGAGCAAAAAGAAGAGATCTTATATGTGGTTAAAGATCGCGCGTTGAACCTAACAGTACATAAAACATATATAAACCTTCGTAATGCATTTATTACGGTTGCGTCGAGCGTATACGATGAGAATCGAACTAAAATAGTATCTAAAATTATTTCGTCGAGAATTCTCATATTACTCCCATAGCACTGTTATTTATTTCAAATCTGCAGATACCTACAACCTACATACTAACGTTGTCATTATTGAATCTTGCGCTATTCCGGCTGCAGGTGAGTACACATTGAAACCACTTTCATCACGGTATTGTATACCTGAGATTTTTCTAAACATCCTGTACTTTGTGTCAAAACCCCGGGCCCTAATAAGCTTCGTCTTTAAACCCCTAAGGGTGAAACACAAAAGCAGATGACATTCTACAATAATGGGGATTCTTATATCCGTATGATTTTTTACGCTTAGTTTTTTTTCCACGTATGCTTTTGAAATCTATTAAATACTTTTATAATACTTGATTTATTTGATAGGGTAGCATCGTTACCTTTTTTGAGAGTTATCTTGACACTCTAATACTAATTTTCTATCTACATGAAGCGGCCGATTACAAGTTGTAACATTGTCGTATTCCATTTACAGAATTTCATTTTTATTATTCTTTTAAGTCATTGTAATCACAAGTCTTCCTTTCATAAGTGGAGCTGTTATTTAAAATAGAGAGTCGTTTCTTATTCTCTTATCTTCAATTTTTTTTTATTGTTTCTCTCCACCTCTTCCTGTCCACGTTTAACTTTTGCCATCTTTCCAACTCCAGAAATCTTCACATGCCTCTAACCATTTCGTCCGCGGTTGTCCTCTACTCCTTCTGCCGTCTCCACTGCTTTCTCTCATCTATTATCTGGCATTCTTCATATGTGTCCCAGCCATCGTAATCTAGTTGCCCTGGTTTTCTGGCTTATCATTGGTTTCTGATATAGCTGGTTAATTTCTGAATTTGTTCTTCCTCTCCATTCATTTCCCTGTTCTTTAATACCCCCTAAGATCTTCCTTAGCACCTTACGTTCCCAAGCATTCTCTTCATCTTTCCTGTTCATGATCCAGTATTCAGAGCTATATAACACTGCTGGTTGTATTACCGATTGGTATAATTTCAGTTTCGTTGTATATGAGATGTTTTTGGCGTTTAGTATATTGTGTAATACTCTTATCGACCTACTTCCTCTTGCTATTCTCTTGTCTATTTCCTTTGTTTCGTCACCTTACTAGTGACTGCTACTCCAAGGTACTCGAATCTTTCGACCTTCTCCAACGTGTTTTATTCCTTGTCCTGTTTTGTTGTTATCTTGATTTGTGCTCCCTGTTTGTGTCATTCCCCACTTCTAGGTACTTTTTTCCTCGTTAATATATAATCCTTTTGCTTTTTTTTAAACGTTTTAAATGTTCTTATGAGTTCGCTTTTTGATTTATACACGGACACCACATCGTCTGCATAAGCGAGTACTTGGCTATTACTGCTGTAAATAGTTCCTTGGGTTCTTACTCCACTCTCTCTAGAGATTACTTCTAATAGGCAATTAAACAGAACCGTTGACAGGAAGTCTCCTTGCTTCAGTTCATCCTTCGAATTTTTCAGACAAGCTTCCTTCTACTCTAACTCTGTTTTCCGTTTTCCTAACTGTCATTTTTATTAGATTAATGATCTTATTTGGAACCTGGAGTATTCTGAGGGGATGCTACAATTGACCTCTTATAACCGAGTCATAAGCCTGTTTGAAATCGGTAAATAGCATATTTAAGTTCAATTTTTGTTCATAGGTACTGCCCTGGATCATTTAAAAAGAAAATTTGGTCATTCCTTCCATACCTTCCTTTTTTAAAGTCTCCCTGGTATTCTCCCACCTGTTCCACCACACAATCATCCAATCTGATTCTGATGATCCTGGCCAGCACTTCGCATACCACATCTAGCAAGGTAATACCTCTGTAATTAACACATTGCCTTTTGTCTCCTTTTTTACATATGGAGCAGATTATTTTGCATATTTCAGGCATTTTCCCTTTTCCCCATATCCGCCTCAATAGTGCACAAATTCTGTTCTCTAACACCTCACCTCCTTGTTTAATCACATCAACCGGTATCCCATTTATTCCTGCACTTTTATTGTTTTTAAATTTTCAATTATTTCTCTTAGATATTGGTGGAATTATTCCCGGCAAAAACATTTTGGGCCACAGCAAGCCGTATAGATCGTTTTTTATGATTTAGCCAGTTTCTCAGAGTAATAGACCGCTTCTGAGACGCAAAAGTCACCTCACCACAAACATAACAGAAGTGATCTGGATTGTTTATACACTTTCGAGACACCTTACAATGTCTCAACTATTCGATTAGATTCACTAACTTCGATTGACTAACCTCTTCTTAGAGAATATTCGAGAAGATTCGAGAATTTTCTATTCAATTCCGTAATATTCGCGATAGTGGCGTTTGTCATTTGTTTGTATACAGGGGCTGTTTAGTACAAGGCGGACTTGCGGTTACAGTGTTAATATATAGGGACACATGACATCACGTACCTTTAAAACTTGAACTAATATTAAAAAGATAAGTTTATTTTCGGTTTTAGCACACTAAAAATAATAAGATTTAGTCGATTTTATATTAGATACATTTTGGCTGTTGTCCACATTAATTATAATTAATGTGAATAAATCATGCCGAGTGTAACTTACGTTTGTATTACTTTCATTTTATTAAGTAAAATACAACTTCATACTTCACGTACGATAAACCTAACACGCATCTACGGCACTGAAAACTCACATTTTGCTAGCGCACGAAGATCGGACAAACGACCATGCAACTAGTACTAACCGATACGAGTACCTCAACCTCTAATGCATATGGATGCCAAAGCTGAACGACTGCAGCCAGCCGATGCTGTGTGATTCATAGTCGATAGAGACAGCCGTCGGTCCGCTCCCTGGTTATGTCTTATTGTCTATGGGTTAAGATATCATAGATATAAATATAGATAGAAATCATCAAACCTCATTAGGTGGAAAATAATAGAAGCGTATCATCGCTCAATAACTGCTCAAACAGTTTTTCTATATATGATACAATCTTTATAATATCCAGAACGTACGCGCATTCCACACCCTGATTATGATTAGATATTACAAATTAGGAAGGCCGCATTATAACCATTATAAGAAAGCACGCGTGTTTCAAGTTTCTTCACAATCATAAGAAGTTATGACTGAAAATAAAGGCTATAAATCCAATCCTGTCCTCACACGACGGAATCATGTTTAGAATATTTAGGCTGACAGTGACTAGGGTACGCAAGGTACAGGGGTAACGGGAAAGGTATTTAGTGAGAAATATACAATGGCAACGTACACGCATGAGTAGAATGGCAATGCCGCATAATGGAGGGAGCCACTAAATATTACGGGGATTATGTTATGATATATAGAAATATATTAGATTTAAATGGATTACTTCTATATTGACTTGACGTATTTATTAGACCGTTATTTATTATTAGTAAGACATAGGTGAGCGATGAGCCCGTTCGGGATACTCCAAAATTATTTTAAATCTGTTAATAATTTAATGTCGTGAGGATGAGCGTAATTAAGAAAAGCAATTTGGGCTTACGTACGGGAATAGATTTTTAATCGTGTTAGAGCCTCTGCTACGTATCTATAATAAAGCGTGTAGGTTACATGACGCTCTTACACAACGGATGCATTTGACAGTTTGCTTGTAAAGCGGATTATTCAGGCAAACGCGGACGAACAGTAGTTGCATACAGGTATGACTTAAAATTATCTTTCAACTGTGATTATTCCGATACTGTAGATTTTAAATGTGGAAACAATTCAACTTAATTTATTCCTGATTATATTCCAACAACAGATACCAAATCGTATTTACAACATACCTTTATAAATTTAAATTTGAAGTTACATTATTGCATGTGCAATGTGTTAAAATATTTTAAAGTCTAGAGAAATTGAAAATTATACAAATTTCGAAAAACATATGTTAGAATATTTCATTTACTTCTACGTTCAATAAGCAGCTGACATATGCCAACAAAGCGGAGCACTTCAAACTTTGCAACATTTATAACTTTATTAAAAAATACTACATTATAGAATTCTACTTTTCAATTAATATCGTGTATTGATCTCCTTGGGCTTTAATGACTCAATTTCCCAATGTGTGACGGAATACTTTTCCATACTTCTTTTCTTTTGGCTTCAAGTAATGGTTTTGAAGAGTGTTTGTGCGCCTTTCGTTGAGTTTTTTGCTGCCACCTCTGTGCTTAAGAGTAAGAACAAGGCAATCCTTATCAAAATTCCTTGTCGACTCCACGACGTAGTAAGGTGTACCTCCAGTGGTATTAAAGGGCTGAACAAGAGACTATGGATATACTTTGTTTACCAAAAACAATGTTTATCCTTTCGAATCAGCATTATTATGATGATAGCATTCACTTTAAAAGCAATATTTTCTTAATAAATACCTGTATATTCGTTTTGTAGCACCACAATATCTTCTTCTAGTTTCCAATTGTCCAATGTTGGTATCTTTTGCCCATTAGGAGCGGTTTTTTCTGTTGCTCTGAAACAATAACGGTCTATTTCTTGCCTTACAGCCTTTTAATCCTGCACTATTTAAGCGCCTTCAACCGTTCTAGCCGAAATTTTTGACCACCTTCTGTACTAATTTCTGCAGATAGCTGCAAAGAAGTTTTCTTCCTATTCCGAAACATCTAATACATGCAGTTTAGAGTATATTATAATGAAAGGTATAGTAAATTACATTAAATGGTACTATATTTCTCATAATTGGTAATATCTATTTCTTTGAGTGTAGATATAACAAATTATAAAATTACTCAACATCTGAATATTACCCTATAGATTCGATGTAACGGTTACCAAGATATCCAATAAAAACATAGAAAATAGGGCACGCTGTGCAACAAACACTATAATCACCTTGGGACCTAAAAGTATTTACAACGATAGGCGACAATAACTACGTAGTAATGGAAACCCGCTAGTTTTGAAGCATATTTTACTACGATAGAATTACTCCAATATTTTAACGAAAATTACTCTTTAGTGATGGCGCAGCTTTCTACAATTAGGTGAATTTTCAATACAAAACCATATTATAATGTTGTTGCATTTATCTTGGTACCACCTTCCTACCTTGGTATCTTGTTACTTACGTCTTAGTACAATATACCAGGATAGTCAGAAAAATTTCAAGCCTCAACAAGAAGATGGCGTTACTCGCCAAAAACATTCCGGCATAGGACAGACAGACTTACTTTCGATGCATGTCATATACGTTGTAGCACTACCAGTTGCAAAATACGAATTTGTCACTTTCTAAAATACATGTAGTTTAATATATAAATAGTTATAGATTACTCTAGTTTGGCATATGTTATCACTTATCATAATTAATTAAATATTTTAAAGCCCCTATTAAGAATTAATTAATTGAATTTTCTTACAACTGTTGGTATTGTTGTACGCCGTTGTCGATATATGTTTCCGTCAACATTATTTGACATTTGTGCCCTTCGTTTAAGTTATTGCTTATTCAACGCCTATTTCCTTTTATATTATATTACTTTTTTATCAAAATTAGTCCTTTTCAGGAATTTAGTAAATTAATCACGTTTCTTGGTGACGTTAAAATGCCGAAATTATTGTGTAAACAAGCAAAAGGAATGGTTGCAGCGTTAACAACGTTCTTTGAACAAGAACATGATAATATTCGCATTCATGGATTTTTTTTTAGCTTGTTGCTACAGCTTTGAATATTAGTGTACCTTTTGTTAGTGCGATATCGGAAGCAGAGAAAAATAATGAACCCCTGACTGGTGAACCTTGAATTTATTCTCTAATTTCTATATCGGACACTTTAAACTGGGACCGTAGCCAAAATACTAGTTAACTCTACGAAAACTTAATCAGGATTGATGAATTTATTGGCGTCCCTTTTCTACTTTATTTTAATCGCGATGGCGATTGGTTCTATCCACAGCAAATTTTGAGGATATCTATTTAAACGTAATATTGTGATGAATTTCGATGAATATAGTTATTTATAGAAGTAGCATGAGAGAATGAATGTAGTGACGCTACTAAATGACTCAAACTAGACGAACCTATGCTCTAAAATACAACTGACAACGTAATTATGACAAAATTCACTGATGTTCTACTTAATAACTTTACGATAGACAAAACCTTGCTAGACAGACCTATGAATTTACCTTGTTGTTTGTTGTAGAAGAATTTTACAGATTTACGAAATGAGGAGAATACAAAGAAGAGTAGTTTTGTCTTCGATCCACCATGATCGTCGTTATCTGGTCTTAAATAAATTATTTAGTACCCACACTCCAAGGCCAGTCGGCCTGGGGGGAAATTGCGGCTACGAAAAATAACTTTTATCCGCCAGAGGGAATTTCATTTCTATCGGGTCGCTATACTGAATACCCTATACGTTTTAGACTGACAGCTGATATTTCCGATGTAAATATTTAACATAACAGTATATATACGATGTTCATAGATTAGAAGCTTATTTTTTAAATATTTGTAAATTGCATTGAATTTATATCTGATACATCCCTGATATTTTGTTGGAGTACTAAAAACACTGACTATCATGGGAAAATGAACCATGAAAATTTAATTCATTGGTTTGAGAATCAGCTACTAAAACGTCTTGAAAGACCCTTTATGATAGTTATGGATAATGTAGGTTATCACAGTAAATTAGAACTTCAATGCCCTACCGGAAGTTGGGGAAAGGAGGAGATTCAGAACTGAGAAACTGCGAAATAATAAGGTTTCCTTTGAGGCTGATATGTTGAAAACACAATGTATGTTTTCTGTATTTTACTTGTATATATTAATTTATTAATTTGGACGGATTAAGGCGATGGATGCATTGCTGCGAAAAATGTGTAGACTTACAAGAGACTATGTTGAGAAATAAAAATGAATTTAACAGAAATGTTCTTGTTTCTGCATTAGGCTGCAAAGTTTTCAGACTACCCTCATGTACACTTATTATTGAAAAATAATCATTAAATTCAAGATCCTTACCGCATTGTAGAGTCGTATCATGTTAGCATCGCTATGTATTGATTTTGTATTGGAAACATGTATAAATAGTCATGTTTCGCATTTACAAACACGTATTTTTTATTGAAATGCAGTTCCGGGGTTATGTATATAGTAATATGATACCAGTATACACATACTAACATGCCCATTTGAGTAATATAAATGTAGGACATCGATAATGGGATAAAAGCACGTACGTAAATAAGCTCTAAAACAAGATACATTCCTGCCGGCGAACGTATTGTATACAAAAGATATTCCGAGGAGTGTCATTTATATTGGAGCTAAAAAGACGATTTGCAAACTCGAAACACTCTGTAGGGCCATTGTTTCACTTCGTATGTACTTATTAAGTGTTAAAATTCGTGATAGAGCCATTACGGGACCATTTTTCCGAAGGAACAAATTCAATGCAAATGGAAACAGGGAAAATAACCGCTATACATATGTTTCTAGTGCGCAGAAAATAAAATGGAATGGTTTTGTTTACACCAAATGGAGTTCGTGTAATGGCTAAACTATTCTCTGTGTCGGCTTTAAAATATACACGCTTGAGAAAAACAGCAAAATGCAAATGGAAGAAGAGGAAACTGTAGCTAGTTGAAATATGGCGCCGTTAGTGGTTGTACTGGTAGTTGCAACAATTTATAATCGGCTTTTACGTAAGCTTAAGGACCTTTTTACACTTAACTTTATTTTAACAAACAAAATAAATTGGTGCTACATTTACTCCGGAACCATTTATTATGCCGTACACGGAAAGCAACCACATTCAAACTCCTTTTTTATGTCAAAATATTTAAAATATCAGGATTTGAATATACACCCTGTCCAAAGTTATTCGTGCACTATTGCTATCTTCGTTATTTCTGGAGCTACGAGTTTGGTTAAATTAGTAAAGTTGTAGTATTTTTCCTCCTGATTACAATGGTAGAGTGAAACAAACAAATGAATGTCACGTTTTCGAAATATTCAATAAGATAGTATTTTTTAAAATTGGACAGCCTGTATACTTTCACTCATTTGGAAAAAAACATAAGATGTTGAACAAAAAATGTCAAATACATAGCTATCCTTAAAAATAAACAAATGATATGCGTTTAAAACTTGTTAAACTTGCTAAAATTTGTTAACATTTAATTCTAAGTAGGTCATGGAAATATTAACAAAATAACATGTTCACGGTACAATAAAAACAACAAACACAATATCAAGTCATTTTAATTCTATATTACATATTCAACATCTTGCTTAACTTAATAAATATTGGAACAAAATACCTTGCTATTCAACGCATTTCTCGGCTCTCACGATAGCGCTTTGCGTGGCTTTTGTAATAGTTCAACCAGAAATATTATTTAACGTTTAATACTGGTTTTGAGTTCTATCACATTTTCATATTGCTGCTTGTAAGCCTCATCCTTAGTTATGAGGAGGTGCCTCAACCAGCTGAAAATAAATAGTAATAAGAGATCATCCAGAATTTCTGTTAATAACCTAACATAGCGGTTTCCAGTTAAAGTATCGTGACAGAAAACTGGACCAACAATTCTTTTGCCCACTAATTCGCAACACACATTTAAACTAAACCGATGTTGGGGATTGCGCGGTTTTACTCTCAGAGGATTTTTTCTACTGCAATAATGCTGATCTTTTTTGCTGCACATACCTAATCGTAAACATTGGAATAATATGATCATAAAATGTTTTTACACATACGTAAATTAGAAAAGTTAGATTCATCAGACCATAGAATGTATTTAAAATGATCTGGACGTTCATTACAAAAATTTATTACACAATTACAGAAAATTAATCTTCTTTCTGCATCGTCGGGAAGTAAAGTCTGAACTCTGTGGCTTTTGTACGGACGCAACTTGTATTTTTTTTAATAGCATGAACTGTACTCTTTTCCAAATCTAATTCTCTGGTACAACTTCGAATGGATCTTTCTGGATAGATTTCAAAAAAACTAACACGTTTACTTCCGTTTCTTCATCTATTACAAAGTCCTTCTTCTTTCTTCGTATCTTAAATGCATCTTCGTTTATTCTAAAATGTCTATATAATCTTAGAAAATAAAACTGATTTGGTGCTTGACGATTCGGATGTGTTTTGATAGTAACGAAGTGCATTCCTTATTTTTGAGTTAAGGATAGTTATGTATTTGATATTTTTTGATCGAAATCTTACGTTCTTTCCAGATACATGAAAATGTACAGGGTGTTCAATTTAAAAAAATACTGTCTGTTTGAATATTTTAAAAACGTGATATTCCATTGTTTTCTTGACTCTACCATCTTAATCAGGAGAAAAATACTGCAACTTTGCTGATTTAACTAAAATCGTAGCCTCAGAAATAGCGGAGATAGCAATAGTGCATTAATAACTTTGGACACGGTGTATGTTTACGGCACCTTACTTCTGTATTTACATATACTTGTATTTGACATATTGCAGCTGTTCTGTTTCTTTTTATGGCGTGATGTAAGGTGTATAGTGTGTATACTTACAAGGTGAGTCATTTATTTTCTGAATGAAGATGAAACTAAAATTTATATGTATTTATATAGTTGTCCCCCGATTAACGCATAGATAGAGAGGGCAGGCAGAAAATTAGTGAGTTGAAATTCCATCTTTTGGGGTTCAGCCATGCTTGAATAGTAAGTAATTTATGCTATAATTCTATTGCCGAAAAATCAAGTATATCTTGGAAATTTACAAAAAAGGATTTTTTTATTAAAAAAATAATGTTCAGAGTCATAAATTATGCTAGCATTTAGTGTGTAAGCATGACTGAACCCCAAAAAGATGAAAATTCAACTCAATAATTTCCCGTCTGCCTTACCTATCTACGCGTTAATCCAGGGACACACTGTATATGACCATATAAATAAATATTGATACGTAACCTAAAAATATGCAATATGCAAAGAGCGCCGACTCTTTGCAATGAAGTAAGTTCTTAGGTGTAACGTTGGACTCCAAACTGAACTGGAACTCACATTTTTCAAAAAATGACCAACAAATGTAAGAGGGTGTTGATGATAATCCGTAGAACAGTTGGGAAAACATGGAGATTCAAACCACATATGACGTACTGGCTGTACATCACGGTGGTAAGACCCATGATGACTTATGGATGCCGGGTTTGGTGGCATAAGATCACACAGAAGCATGCGATAACCAGTCCCTCGAAAATTCAGAGACTGGCATGTCTATGTATAACAGGAGCTATTAAAAGCACCCCAACCGCTGTTACGGAAACTGTGCTAAACCTACCTCCTCTTGAGATCTATATCAAGAGAGAAGCCAGAATGGGGGCATACAGACTGAAAAATACTAGTAACTGGACAATCCACACTGGATCCGGGCACACCAGAATAGAAACAGCAGTAACAATCTCCAAGATTTCCCATGACAAACATTTCAAAGTTTTCTTAAATTAGGAAGAACGGTGAGATGGAGAGGAGAGAAAACCGAAAACCCAAATCTGGTACACAGATGGGTCAAAAACGGGCACTACTTCTTGCGTTGGTGTTTATGAGGAAAAGGGATACAAAGTATGTGCATCACTTGGGCGATACACCACGGTATTTCAAACAGAAATATATGCTATACAAACCTGCGTGTGGGAGAGTCTGCGTCGGCGACCGCAGGGTGGGACGATTTGCATTATCTCTGACACTCAGGCAGACTTAAGGGTACTAGCATCTTATCATATAGCCTCCAAATTAGTATGGGAGTGCCTGCAAAACCTAATGGTCACAGTAGTGTGGGTGCCAGGACACAGGGGTATAGCGGACAATGAAATTGCAGACCAGCTAGCAAGGAAAGGCTCAAAAATGAATCATATAGGCCCTGAACCGGGTCTAAGTATTACCAAGAGTGCACTGCGTCTAGTTTGGCCACCCTCCGTATAGCCCTGACCTCGCCCTTAGCGACGTCCATCTCTTTTTGCACCTGAAAACGTTCCTAGGTGGTTAAAAATTCAACAACGATGAAGAGCTCAAAGAACATGCTACCACGTGGTTGATAACACAGGTGGCAACGTTTTATGAGGAAGGCATACAAAACCTTGTGTCACGCTATGACAAATGCCTACAAAATGGTGGGAGCTATGTGAGCTTTTTTTTGCAATAAATAGTTTTTCTGTATCTGTACTCGTTTTGTTTTTATTACCAAACGGAACTTAGTTTCTGAACGTGCCTCGTATATAGGTATTGCATTAAAAAAATAACTTAGTTACGTCGCACTGTAGATAATCTTCATGTGAAGTTACAAATATTTTTAAGTTACGCACTAATAATTGCCGAGGATATACGCTAATATACGTCATCTTTCAATTTTATTTTTGCTTGGAGAAGAAATGGGCTTTATTAAAGCGTTGACCCACCCTGTATATATTAATCACAACTAGTCTATTGTTTTTTTACGTTATATTCAGGATGTGGAGGTGGTAGTAAAATCTAAGGTAATAAAAACTTTTATTTGCAGGGTTATTAAATAGTGGAAAAGTTGTTTTATTGCTTGCAAGATTTAAGGTAAGATAAACACGTAGGCGTAATTTATTAAAAATTGAATAAAAACATTCGGTCAGATTTGTTACTTTATGTATACACGTTTTACTTCGCTGCCGTTCCCTTCCCTTCATACACTGATAATTACGCCTGACAGAAAGGAACATTTGTTTTTGAATCATAGCCTACTACAAATTAAAATAATATCCGAAATATAAAAGTGGTATTTGGAGGCGTAAAAATCCATAGTTAATGGAATTAAAAAAATCCTAAACTTCTGGAGACTGCTAAAACAGCTGAAAACTGTATTTTGACGGGGTAATAGACAAATAGGAACGTGATTTTGTTAAAATTCCCATTTTTAATCCCTAATTATCGCAAGTCAGGCAACAAGCCAAAGATACAAAATACCTCAAGAACGACTAACTTTAAGAAAAGGGGAAGTTTCATATAATTTAAGCAAAATGTTATTTGCAATTCAAATCACACACATTTTCTTAGTCACTGAGTCCGCAAACAACCTTTGTTCCCCTGATTAGTAAACACGGGGTAATTATTTACTTCTCGACAGTTGATTTTATTCTAACGGGTTAGCATTCACGATACGCGTAGTGACATCCTGTGGTCGAAGTTGTGACTATATTGTAAAGCCAATAATATAGGATTCCTGTCGTCGATAAGTGTAAGAATATATCATTTAAAATAAGAAAAGCTTGTAGCAAACAGTTTATCTTTATATTGTTCATGAATCCAGAATAAGTTGACTAAGAAAGCGTCCGATAAATGTTGTTGGGTCACCTTCGTTGCGTTGAAGTTTCTAAGTTTCGCCCAGAGAGAACACAAGCGATCACATTATTTAAGTATTGTTTTATTGTAGTTACCTGTATTTATACTTATGTATTTCTAATAAACTTTAATGCACATCTGCAACAAAGCTTTTTGAAACCAAACAAACAAAAATTTTGGATTAATCGCTTTTAATTAATCGCAAAAGTATTATTAGTTGTACACGAATTCAACTATTAAGTTGAAATCGATTCATATATTATACAAAATCGATTCATATATTATACAACTGATTGTTGTACGATGACATTTATAATAATTAAAGGACGGTGCTGTTTAATGACAAAACGACGCGCGCGCTTCAGATCGGCGAATAAAATTTTAAATTACATAAGAATTCGACGGGAAAATACTATGCGAAGGCCCGCCTTCATGCGAATATGACGGTATGAATTTATCGATTACCGTTTAATTAATCTGGTTAGGGTCCAATTAGACACGATCGGCATTGTAAAACTTTATCCTGTCATTAGCTCACCTGCACCGGAGCGCACCGCCCACCGATCGTAATGATCATGCCGATGCAGATGCCGTGCCTGTTACATTCGGTGATATCTCTTGCGGACCTCAAAAAATTCGACTTGCGTTAATTTCGTATAACGATTTGCTCGGCACGACTTTATTGACCGTTTCGCCTTTTGATCTCGTATTGACCGGAATAGATGGCGGCAGGATCGTATTTAGAGTTTAACTATAAGACGGAACGCGACTTTAGAAATATGTGAGGTCTTGAGAACGATTACCAAACACATTTGAGAAATCTTCTTAATATAGGGAAAACATTATATTAACATGTTCCACTTTTTCTTATTAATGTAAATTCCTACAAACATTTTGCAAAAGTGAGTTGAGGGCCTAGATAATTTTGATTAGTGTCTTGATAGTGTACAAAGGATAAAGCGCTTATTTAACAAGTAAACATTTTCAGTGTTTGGGTGAATGCTGCTCTGCCGTAGACCGTTGCATGTATGAATAAGTTTAAAGCATCATCTCTTGGAACCAGTATTGAATTTGTACTGTATTTTTCTTCGTTCCCTTCTTTCCCCTAGTTTGTAGTGCGATGTGATTGTTAGTTAACGTTCACAATGTGGTAAGGCACTGGCTGTCGAAGCATTGGTTTCATCAGTACCAACGAACTGAAACCGAATTAAAAGTAATCAGCGTTAAGATTGTGGAGCCACGTGAAGACGGCTTGATGAACTTCGGCATCGATTCTGAAATGCCGACCTCCCAGGTGCTTCTTCAAAAGTCCGAATTACTTGGTGCGAGGTCCGGGCTGTAGGGCGGGTGTTCCAATAATTCCCATCGGAAACGCTGATCAAATCACGCGTAACCGCAGCCGTATGCGGTTGAACTTTGTCGTGCAGGGCAGTTCCGGTCGTTTCCGATGAATTGCTTTGTGCAACTGATCCAGCCTGGCAAAATAACTGGTAGCATTCACGATCGTTGTGCGGGTGAGGAACTCAATCAGCAGCGATAACTTACTCCGCGGATGGCGTTGTTTTGAACTACTTACGAGGCGGATACAATGGTTTTTTCCATGATATTGATCCTTGCTTCGTCTCAGGTATCACGTGATGTACATCTTCTGTAATATACGGTGTAGGAACGGAACGTCCTTCGACTGAAACCGCGTTAAGTGCAGGAGAAGCAATCCTATTCGTGTGGTTTTATGCTTGTTTGTGAGTTGTCACGGTATACAGCGAGAATACGTCTTCCGGTAGCTCAATTGTTCATGTACGTTGTTGTGTACACTGCCAATGGAGATAAGTTCCTGTGCAATCTCACTCAGATGAGCGCGACGATCGGCTTGAATCAAAGATCCGGCACGGCACACATTGTCACATGTGGCGGATGTGCTTGGCCGCTCTGATCTTTGCTTGTCTGGCACAACTGTTCTATCTTTATTAAATTACGTGCACCAAAACCACACCTGCTTTCGTGACATTATATTCGCTCTGTACACTTTCACCAGTTGCCGATGGATTTCAGCTGGGGACGTTTTCTTTAGATGCAAAAGCCTTATCACACCTCTTACTTCGACCACTGACCACGTTGCAGTCAAGGTCTCCAGCTTCTAACTGACACTTGGTACAACAAGCTCCATCTACCGGCAGCGTTCCAATGCTGCGATCGTCTCAGCTGTCTAGATAATGGAGAATATGTGCACCCGTCAGAGCTCTTGTCACCCTCGTATATTTAACTCAAAGTTCTTTTTTCACATCAGAATAATTAAGATATTTCATATAACTTTAAATTGGAAAATTTGTACTTGATACTATGGTTCACATTTCTTGTTTCACTTTTTGCAATGTGCATACGTTTGACGTGTTTCTTTTATTCTTCCGTTTGTTTGCAATGACGGTTTTATAACACATTGAAATAGAATCTGGTTTTGCTAGCAAAGCTATCTCGTACATCGTATATAGCGTACATATACTACTCATTAAAATTATCTTTCCTGTAAACATTCATTCGATACGGCAGGAAAGATTCTATGGATGAAACCCACCGAGAGCCTTCTGCAGTTTACAGGCGGGCGTTGTCTTATATAACAATTCTATTGCGGTGGTCGTATGGTAGCGCATGGCTACCGTAATTGCTTTAGATAACGTGTAAGTTTCGTTGCGAAACGTTTAAAATGAAAGATAGGAGATCTTGATATCTTCGATTGGTTTATGTAATGGATAGCATAAACTTACTCGGAGTGATAAATTTTCTTCAATAGTCGTAAATAAAGATGTTATTTCATATAAAAATAGGTGTTATCTCATGTAAAAGTAGGGCATGGAACTTTTTCCGGAATAAATGGAGAGGATGCTTTTAAAGTAACATAAATTGAACGGTAACTGGCAAACAAAGGGTGCCATATAACTTGATTTCATTATCTTTGGGAGAAAACAAAAACAACGATTTCAAAATAAATGTGAAAATTGCTTGAAATAAGGTTTATATTTATTTAAAAAGATGAAAAAGAATAGATACTGAGATATATTTTAGTGAAGTTTTATCAAAACGGTGGTGTTCTTCACCTAAGACGTATGACCGTTGTGATAAATATAATTAGAATTACTGAGTATTTTGTGATGGACATATGGTTACTGGGAAGGTAATAATCTTTACTTCTTATAAGAAGTCCCAAAACAGCTAAGTAAGTCCCTTAAGTTGGAAGTATCATTGTTGAAAAAATAGATAATACCAGGTGTGATAAATGTAATACCTTTTAATATAATTCATTATACATACGATTGTTTCTATCCACATAAATTTTTGTTGATTTCTGTCTAAACGTAATATTGTGATGAATTTCGATGAATAAAGTTATTTTTAGAAGTAGCATAAGAGAATGAATGCAGTGACGCTACTAGATGACTCAAACTAGACGACTTTATGCTAGAAAACCCCCACGACAGCCCTAAAATACTAAAACTTCCTGACATAAATGAAGATACCTTAACGAAACATATTTAATATGAGAAATAATGTTAGAAATACCTTTGAATTTACCCTATTGTTTCTTTTAGGAGAAATTTACATTAATTTTGAAGATTTATGAAATGAGGAGAGTAAAAAGAAGAGTAATTTCATTTCCGATACTTTTGAACAAACAGCAATTATAAAAAAGTAAAAAAGAGTGTTTACAGAAACTGCTGGAAATGCTGACCTTGATTTTGTAAACACAAATTTGTTCTTTTTAATCTTTCGAAAACATTTTGTAGGCACTCTACCGGAATATTTGCAATTTCATTCGTAATGGCTTCTTGCATCTCTTCCAAGTTGTGTAAACGGTTACAAAAATTCTATTCTTTAAATAACCGAATAGAAAAAAATCGGCAGGTGTAAGGACCGGTCACAATCCTCTATTCATTATTCTTCCTGGAAAAGATTCTTATAGAAGTATAGGATTGTAGCATTGACTACATGAAGAGGTGCTCCGTCTTGCTGAAAATAACCGTCTCGTAATTCATCCTCACGCAGTTCATTTATAAATGGCTCCAGTATTATTTCTCTATATCGTTGAGTCTTAATTGTCACATCGAAGAAAATTGGACCTACTATACGACAGCGAGAGATAGCAAACCATACACTAATTTTAATCGGATGCAAATCACTATCTACAAAATTATGTGGATTAACTGCGCCCCAAGTTCGATAGTTTTAACTATTTATATATCCAGAAAGATGGAACCACGTTTCATCAGTGAAAAATGTCTTATCCAAGGTGTTGCTGTCATTTATATTTTGTTCAAACCACTGGCAATATTGAACACGAGCTATGTAATCGACAGGAAATAAGTGTACAACAGACACCTTATACGGCTTCATATGCAAATCTTTTTTAAGTACCTTTCTACACGTTCCATATGAAAGACCTATACAAAAAATTTATAACCAATTATTTATCTAAGAGATTTATACATCCCTGAATGTACCTGCTCGTTTAGATTTTAGATAGTTGTCTTAGAGATTTATTAGGACTTCGTTCCATTCGTGTCTGAACATCTGCCACAATCTCCTCTGTTACTACTGTTGGTCTTCCAGTAGATTTACCTTTAGAAACATTGCCAGTTTCCAAGAAACGCTGAATAATACGTTCCTGGTGTTGTTGAGAGTCCGGATAAGCAATATCATTTTCAGGATATGTTGCTTGAAGTTGGTTGTAGCATTGTAGTAAAGAATATGAAAATGAACCGTCTTCATTTAGAACACCAGTAAGGAATTATGCCATCACAATAAAAATATTCTGCTCAGTTGGTAAAGGCATCTTTAATGAAATCTACGTATGATATTCATGCATAAATGGTATCATAATTCCAATGTAAACTAACTCGCCTCAATCACTAGATTTTTATTATAGAGTTTGTTTTGCAAAGAAAAAAACAGGTTTTGTACGGAATAAAGACAAGATAGAAAGAAAATAAATGCACGCCGCTGTCGACTACTCAAAATATAGATTGTTAGTGATATTAAAATCGTTACTGACCTAAGTTTGGTTCCAAGTATTGCCAACTCAATCAATCATTTATGCTCGCACTGTAGTAAACTATGTGAAAGCAACACTTTATCTTGAATTGAACTATAATTTTTGTTAGGACAACTGCATATTTTGTTAAATGCTACACCTATAGTTGCAAATGCTTTTTATCAATTGCTTGCTGGCTTGCTGGTTTGTAAACATGATTTATTTACTAATTTAAATTTTGATTATATGCAAATTAACTAAAATTTGAGAAGCTTAAAATTTGCAAGTATCATCAAGCGTCAGCGGGTGTTACTGATGTTTCTTATGATTATCTACCTTTGAAACTATCTAATTTGTCTTTCGTTGAAATGTAAAGTAAATTATGGCATTGTCAAAGAAGAAAGCTGAATTGCCTTAGAGTGATAAACCTTTATCGAGACAGTCAATTAACTGAGGTAAATAACATTAGCGAAATAATTTGTAGATGACTTCGCACATCGTTTGTTCACTTTCCGATGCCATGCATGTATATATACATAATGCGACTTATTCTCGAGCCTACGACCGATAAAAGAAGAAAAACAAATGGCGTACAGAATACGGACTAGGATGAACGTCTCACGCTCGCTCCTAAATTATTCGTGAACATTGTGCACTGCCACATCCACACGACACATGAACACGCTTGGAAGATCAGGTACGCTGCTGGGACGAGGCTGCGATGTCACTTTATCATCAGTCAATTAGTTATTCATTCGGTCTCTTCTACTTAGAGAATTTATAAAGCACAATTATACTTCCATTTGTAATGGGAACGATATCCGCAGGCAGCGCGTTCCCATTAGTAGCTCAGTGAGATGAAAGGACAGTTTTATTTTAACGTGTTGATGTCTCGGTCGTATAGATCATTAATATGCCGTCCGCTTCGCAAAAGTTTAAACATCCATCACGCGTTGTGGCCACAATAAATCACGCGTGATCTTTATTTGAAATCTGCTGGCAAATAAGCGTGAAAAAAAGTCACTAAGATTGCTTAAATGCTCTTCAGCGATATTAATCTCGATGTAATATGTGGGCGGCGTGCAATTTGTAGTTCGGAAACCGTAATTAAATGAAATTTGTTTACATTTCTTTGAAGAGGTTTTAACTACAACTTTACTCAGTATTATATTACAGCTTACTAGAACATGCATGTTACATATCTCTCTAAAGTTTATAATATGTGCAGAAGAAGATCTCATCCAAGAAAAAACCTAAACTCAATTAAACTATCAAGTCACGAAGAAGTTTTATATCATTATTACATGATTGCGGATGTTCGGCGTGTTCGGTTCAAGTTGTCTATTCGTAAATGAATTTAACATGAAATAGACTGCAGATCCAGTCATTTAGGTAATAAACGTATACGTACACTTTATGGATAATAAAGGTTTTACGAAAGGATATATCGCTGCATATATCGATTATGATGTGTTGTATTATGATGTCTTACTGCTATGCTTGCAGCAGGAGTGTTGTGTAGAAGGTTGTATAATATTAATCTCAGAATCTTGGAAAAGTAACGATACTAAAATTATAAGGAATATAGAGTTTACATTCAGAAAAAAATGTATTATATATATCGTAACCATAAACTGTCTATGCATGATCGACATCTCATTCAAGTGCAAATTTCGATTTAGGCAAAAAATCCTTCAGCATTTCATGATAGCGAGAACTACATTTTGAAAAACAGTATGATCTAATAATAAAAGGGCGAGAACTGCCTTTATTTTCGATTTATTTGTCATGGTGATAACCTGTAATTTGTCACTTCGCTTATTCGAAAAAGAACCGTTTCAGAACTTTTGGTATAAGTACAACCCCGAGTTGAAGTTGCCAACTACGAAAACGGCACGGTACATTGAAAAATCAGTCGCTTTGTGTGTTGACAAGACAACAGATTGCAAAAGAAGTTCTATTCTAAATGTTAAAGTACGTGTACTGGGTCCTCATAAACCGACATTTCCACTGTTACCAGCTAGCAAAAGACTGGAAAAGTATAATGATGCAGCAATTGTGAGGGTAATACTTAGCATGTTAGAAAACTTTCAAGTCTCACCACGTCAAGTGTTGATGTTTGAGCGATGGTGCCACGACAGTGCGTTCGGTAGGCAGTTCTCTTCTTGAACACGGTTGCAAGTGTTTACAAGTTACGTGTAAAGCGCATGCTTTACATCTTGTGGCAGAAACTATTCGACAATGTTGTTGACCCGAGGTAGATGCATTACTAGTACAAAGTACAAAAATGTGTTTCTCAAATCTCCAAAACGTCTTCGACTATTTCACGCACAGTATTCTGGTATGCGTGAACCACCACGGCCGATTCATACACGATGGAGAACATGGTTGCAGGCAGCTCTTTGTTATGCTGATTATTTGAAACAAGTAAAACTGTTATTCGACAATTCAATCCAAAGCCAGACAAAATTTTAAGATATTTCCATTAAACTATTCGTAACAACTATAAAGGATTACATGACGCAATAGAACAATTACAAAATAGAGCGTTGTCGTTAGTGGAGTCACTGCAATTAGTGAACAAAGTGCATACACTCCTACGCACTATATACGACGGAAAATGTAATCGCGTTTTAGAAAAGTTCCAGAGTGTGTTAAAGTGAGATTCCGATTTTATCATATTAAAACAAATTTGCGATAGTGAATCGACTAATCCATTAACTGAATTTAATGACTGTTTTAATCATGCATGTCAGGGTGAATGTTTCACATCTTTTCAAATATTATAATTCTTGATTGGTCCTGTTATTATTATTCGATTTATTACTTATTTTTTGGTATTGTACTTACTGAAGGAACGCACGCCTATGCCGCGCAGTGACATTATCTCGCTTTAGTTATTACTCAATTAAAACAAAGGATATCATAACAAAATCTTATTCACATTAACACTGTACCTAACCCTACTTTTCAACATAGTCGCTATTATTAATGAGCCACTTCTTACAACGTGGCACAAGTTTCTCAATGCCGTCGTTGCACTCACCTGCCGTCAATGATTGTAACCACGAAGTTACTGCTTCTTTCAGCTCTTCATTATTTTAGACGTGGGAGATGACAATCAAGAACTGCGATTATGTCTAGTGGACAGCTGTGAAAAGTTTGAAGACCTTGCGAGTACGCATTTTTTTACAGCTATGGCAATCTGTGAGCATTTTATGTAAGAGAGGTTTTGACATTTCTGGGAAATTGTCATGTAAAGTGTCCAAGGTGAAGAGCCTGTTTTTTCGAACTTGTTTGCACGTACACTTTTTCTTTCGGCTTGCTTCGAGCGCGCTCAGAAACTGCATAATACTGTGGATTTTACAATTGCCGGGATTTTCTATTGTCGCTACCGTTTTCGGTGTAACGGTTGTATTTTGTAAACTGTTTTTAGGATGCTCTATCTCATAATTACATTGAAACACTTAAGATATCGAAGAAACCAACAACAATGAGCTGGTTAACGCTTTTCAGCTGGACATCACAGTAATGTGCTGACAATATCACAGAAAGAATGTAGCATAATCAACTTCGCGCGTTTAATTAATAGTTAATAATTAAAGGCTTTTTATTTTCCGTACCAAATCTAAATACTGTTCGGCTAGAAGAATAAGTATGAATTTGCTTATTCCATGGTATTTATAATGGTGTAAGGTTGCGTTATGGTAGGAATCTGAATAACGTTTATTACAATTTCAATTTGGCCATGCGTGTCAAGTTCAATCTTATCTGGCGTATCTTAAAAAGGTGTGCAGCATCCCGTAGTATTTAAGTTTATAGAGATATCATTGTTTTAAATTGTTTCACAGAGCATCAGATTGATCATCCGTGGATAAATCAAATCTCAATGCTTGAAGTACGACAATGAGATCCGGGTATTCGTGGACTGGCTCCGAACGCTTTTTTGCTCTTCATCTACCGACGCCTGTCATCGCCGCGCTGTGTTCGTTCTCATGTTCTAAACCGTTGCGCTTTTGTTTCTACGTTTCCAACAAACCATTTTTTTCACCGACGATAAATTTCACGATCATTTTTTCTCGTAGTCTAATGGTCGTGGCTTCGAAATGCTCGAGTAGTTCTGTACGACGAAGGCTTTGTTTTATCTGAGGCGCAGAGAGCGAGAGAGAGCCAATTAACGGTCTTCCAGTTTGACCCTCTATTTATCATTTTTATTCATCTAGGAAAGTCGTCGAGGCGAGAGTTTTTGAAATGGAAACTCGTTTCAAGTTATATGACGCCACGCAAATAGTTTCAGTTTGTACTGTACAGTAAGTATTGGTGGGTATATAATCATTTTCGTAGATAAACTACATCTTCACAATGCAGCATGAACAGTTAAAAAAAAAAATAACATATTGGCACTATTTGTAGGTTTTAAAATTTTAACTATGTTTTTAGGATTTTGAAGTGGATGAATTTTCTATTTTTGTTTTTTATTCAGCATGGTAGAACCTTTTCTTGTGTGCCTAATATCTAATAGCAAGTTCCAAATTCTAACGCTTCAAGATCCTGTATATTTTTGCATATTTGGACGCTTTTCTTCAATTCATGCCAACTTTCTTCAACATTGTCTATACCTATCTAGCCAGTCTTTGAGATAATTTGAGGGTTTTGACAAAATATCCTTTAACGCTAAAATGTACTTGCATTCTGGAGTTTTTGAAGGAAATAGGGGAATCTACATTTAAATGATTGAAAACAAAATTTTAAATATCCCGAAATCTGCGAGAAATAGACATGTGAAATTCATATTGCTAAGTGAAGAAATTAAAAATGCAATATACTAAGGGATGTTCTATTTAAAATAACAAAGTGAGTCCTTGGTACGGTACTTATTGATCATCTTGTAAAACCAGAAGTATTTTTGAAAGATGGCTTATGGTGTCTATTACATTATCTGAAGATTTGGACCTTCCAACATTTGCACAGCAGGAACAATTCTACAATTCCAGAAGATTGGGGCATCCTGCATATGTTATACCTCGTATTAAAAATTTTGCAGTCCCTAAGTAATGACAAGTTTAATAAACTATATTAAAATTATATTTCTTATACTGGACGAAAATGGATATATATATATATATATATATATATATATATATATATATTAAACTGTTTACCCACATACTTTTCAGTTGAAGGATGCCAGTGAATATAATATTTTGTCGAGTGACTACTAACGGGGGTTTGAAATGAAAGTTGCTAACAAAAATAATTGTGTTTTTTGTTCTTAAGCGTATAACTGTATTTTTCAGTTAGAAACGACGATAATTACTATGTGAGTTGATGTGTAGGAATACTTTTTTAGTATGGAAACTGAAAACTTTTAGAATAGTTATTTGAGCGCTAACATTTTTAAGATAATCGGGATGTCTTGTGTAAAAATTTGTTGGATTGGATAATCGTATAAAATTATTCTTTCGCAGCACCTTATAAGTTCAGTGACTTGATGTAGCAAGGCAGTTATTAAGATTCGAGAGCGCAATATTAGATAAAAGAACCAATCAAGAGTTCCATTAATTAATCGGAGAAGATTCTGAAGAAAGCCATTGGAGAAACTTTTAATTAACAAAAAATTATCTAATCAGATAGGTGTAAGTACTTCACAATATAAATACTATAACAGCGTTTGTTACGAAAATAATTGTTATCGTTTTATATTTATACGAACTTCACAGAATACCGGTTTATTTTCTTGGATATCGAACGCTGATATTTAGGAAAAGATGCAGTGTGTCTATGTATACAACGCCGCATTGAAATTTAACATCGTGGCAAATAAAAAATTCGAGGACGCTTAAGAATCTGCATTAAAGCCGTTATTTCTAACGATATTTCCTTAGGATGCGATTAAAAACGTTAAGAAGGTGCTACATAGATATCTGTTTATATAATCTTAACGCTCTAATGCATTGTATAGTTTTAAATCGGCTATAACCGTAAATCTAATAACCGTTAATCTCGATATTATTATTCCTGTGTTGTAATTTATAATTTAATAAAGGTGTATTCCCATAATTACGTTATAGTTTATTTCTCTCTCTCCCGTTCTAGTACGCTGGTCAATATTTTTTGTATACGGGATGTTCAAGGTTACTAATGCACGATCTTCGGTTCTGTCGCACTTGCAATGGTCATTAAATTATTAGAAATGTCGTCTGTGTATTATAAGGATGGGTAAAATTGGAAGAGTATTTCTAACTTGTTTAAAGATTTCATCTGATAGCCAAGGGAAAGAAGATTACATTCCCTATCATTGCGTTTCTATTATTATTTAAATGGATATTTTACAATCATTTTACAATGAGAATATGGTGTTATCTGCTTTAATCTGATGTAATTTATTGTTGTTTTATATACACCTGGCGCTATTTTGTTGTGTACTCGAAATAAGTCAGTATTAATAAGATGAAGAATTTCAAATAGTCAATCTTTTCCGCGTTTAGATTATAAGACAGAAGTTCTGTCTGTCAAACATTAAAAGTAAACGTATACAATTACAATTACAACGTGAAGCCGGGTGGGTGACTCAATCCAAACGTCTATATTGACCAACAAGGTCTATTGTAGGTCGGCAATGTAATTTTAAGGTTCGCCGAGTAGTCCTATCTTTCTAGCGAATTTCAGAAGTTGGCTCAGCGAAATTTTTCTCGGACTATCAGGTGCAATAAGAGCTGCGCCAAACAGAGAAAATCTGATTCTATAGATGGCAAGACAGTGGCAGAAAATGTGCATAATTGTTTCCTCCTCTTCCATACACAGACGGCACTCCTCCTCTTGAGCTAGCCCCATTCTGTGTAGGTGCTTCCTTAATCGAGCTTGGTTGGTAAGGATTGCGGTTAGAGCCCTGATATACTTCCTGTCAAGTTCTATAAGCATCCTTGTTATGTCTGTGTTGGGCAACATGAATGCCCTCGCATGAAGTAGACCTGTGGAGTTACTCTAGGTTCGAATTACTTCTTGTTCGACCCAGTGGGTAACATGCGTTTTGGCAGTGTGAAAAGATATGCCAACTAGAGAATCTGCACTAAGTTCAGCTCCCTTCCTCCCAAAGGTATCGGTCGTCTCGTTGCCATCAATGCCAGTGCGTCCTGGTGTCCAGATGAGTCATTTTGTTGTTCCTACCCAAAATATTAATTGTAGTCAGTTACAAATCTGGAGAAAGTCTTTCTTCCCTCAAGAGCTCGCAGTGCAGTCTGGCTAGCAGAGAGAATTTTTATCAATCTGTGTCTACTCAAGAGTAGACACAGACATCCATATGGACAGCCAATATGTCTGCTTGAAAGGCTGCCGCATATCTATACAGACTATCGGTTCGTTCAATTAAAGGTTTGCAACAGTAGATTGCTGCACCGACTCCTGTGTACATTCCAGAACCATCGGTGTAAAGGCTAATGTCACCCCTAATCAAGGAGCCGCAGTTGCTACTCCAACAGTCCCCTGGATTTTTGTCCTAGGGCAGGCCATGTTCTGTGGTAGTTGCACTGCCAGTATCTGTAGACAGTTGTCCTGGCTTCCCTTTCCAAAAGTGTGTGGAGATAAGATCCAGCAGAATTTCTAGAGTCAGTCTAGATGTGGTACTTAACGCACCAATGATCGTCAGGCTGGCTATTCTCTGCAACGAGGTAAGTATAGCTCTCGCTGCAACCTGTTGGGCTTTCTTTCACTAGATGACGGCGTCGTACGTGACCACTGTCACATACAGCAAATACATTCTCTTGGAGGACATTTCCCAAGTCTTACTACAAAGTAAACGTGTAAGTATTATTTAGATTGTAGGATACAGATTGAAGTGATGCTTAAGACAGTGTTGGAAATGGTAAGGAGAACCCAGAAATATATTGGGCAAGCGTGTAAAAATTTGCTAGTTTGAAGGGTGTGGTCGAGCATACTTTATAACAGAAAGACGAAGTAGAAGAATACCAATACAGAACCATCAGAAAGTCAATAGAAAGGGGGAAGCGTAATTTCAATTCGGGAAGATGAATATATACTCCGCCATACTTGAAAAGATTATCGTGTTAGCCCAGTATCATGCAGTTGTACTTTTTTAATCCTATCTGAATTTTAATAATGATTAGAATTTTATGCAATTTACAATTGCTGAAGAAGCTGGTAGTATCGACAGTGGAATGTCGAAATAAACAAGCATATAAAGAAAATACCTAGCGCATCAGTAACTCCAATAATAATGCTAATAAACCAGCAGTAATAAGTAGATTACTTTGAACTCACAATCAGTGTGTACACAATTATGGCGAAGCAAATACTGTTGAATCACGTTTTCAAAGATTTAAAATAGATTGTTTATTTTATAACCTAGAATCTTGCGAATGAAAAATTGCGAATAACATTTAAGAAATTGAAATTTTGCCGTTTTGATTCAACTATCGTATTCCGCAGAATAAAGTCGGGCCACTGTTGGCAGGAGAGACCAACCATTAGACGGCAACCCTTTTATTACTGATGTTGGTTTCCCAAGTTTGACAAAGTGATTGGTAATTGCGCCCTCTTCACGCAATCTCATTTTGTATCATAAACATTGAATTCATCTTTCGTTAAAGTTGAGTTTTTCTGTTGTTATATTCCAAGCTTCAAATGGATTTTCACACCCCTCAGGTTACGGTTTAGTCTTTGGTTTGCCAGGTTCGCCCGAATTTACATTTGGGTTGACTCTATCATTTTTTCATCAGCATTTGCTCCCAGCATTACATCTTGACCCGTCGTATTTATATTTCTTCGAGTTGTTTGTGTTTATTCTACGTTTCACTGTAGTTTTGGGAATACCAAGACTCCACTAGTAGCTGCCTCATTTACCGCTATGCTGTTTGAAGTAATTGCTTCTACTGTGGTCTTGCAGTTGCGTTGCGAATATAGGTATTCGACATTTTCTGAAGTATTTAGTTCAGCTGAAACATGAACCTATGTCATTTGCACACCACTAGTCAATCGGTTTCGTGCTTATGATGTTTTGTTGTTATGAACTGAGGTTAGGGACAAAGAGTAACAATCAGTCTACTACATCAAATACATACTTCATATATAAACTCACACAATTTCGAAACCTGACGAATTCATACATTTTATATCCGATGTAAACACAGAAGTGAGTGATATGCGATATTTTATAGCATAACATAATACTACAGAGTGGCGCAAAAGAAGGTTCCCCATTTCAAAGTAATATTTCTTTGTTGGTTGCACATTTATTTTAATTTTTTATTTCAGATTAAGTTAAAAAGTTAGAAGTTTCAAAAATGGAGCGGTATTCACTTGCAGAACGAACGAAAATTGCGTCAGTACTTTGAAAATCGAAGGAGCATTGGATATGTGGCTGACGTTAGAAGATCAGGTAGACCACGAATGGCAAGGTCGGCTGAAGACATCCAACGTGTAAGGAGAAGTGTTCAGGAAGATCCAGGAACATCAGCCTGGCGCCGATCAGGTCAACTAGGATTAAAAGAACGGTTCCTATATCCCTACAAAATCCAGCTCATGCAAGAGCATATCCTCCATGATTGCAGATGCAATGAAAATTTTCTGCCGGAATTGTGGATATCTGACGAGGCCCATTTTCACCTAAATGGGATTGTCAATAAACAAAATTCACGTTACTGAACAACAGAAAATACACAATTAATTCATGAACCATAGTATGAAAGTCACGGTGTGGTATGTAGGTTCCGTACAAAGAATTATTATTGGGCCTTTCCTTTTTGGAAATGAGGAAGGACGAACAGAAACCATAAGCAGCCAGCGTTATATGAACTTTTGTTTGCCTCAATTAGGAGTTGCTAAGAGCTATTGGTTCCAGCAGGATGGTGCTTCAGCCCATACTGCAAGAACTACAATAGCACTTTTGCAGCAACACTTCCCCAATCGATTAATCTCGAAAAATGAAGATCTGAGATGGCCCCCGGGATTTCCGGATCTCATCGCGCAGACTTTTTTCTCTGGGGTTACCTTAAAGCGAGAGCTTACGGTCGCAAACATTAGAGCAGCTCAAAGACAATATTCGGCGAGAAATGGAGGAAATATCTCAAGAAATACAACGAATGTGATGAAAATACTGAAAAAAGAGTATCAATTTGTGAACTCAACAATGGCCACCATTTAACAGACATTATTTTCCGGTACTAATTCACTGAAAGCTCTAGAAATTATATTTAAATTTGTTATAAAATAAATTTCTCCTTTCGTTATTATCTTTTTTTCCCATTTTAAATGGAATACCTACTTTTACGCCATCCTGGGTTGTAGGAAATTCTAAAGCTTAGGCAGACTTTGTCTCTTTATTGCGGTTTACCCAATTTCAACTTGCCTTAGTAATGTCTTTGCGAAAATTTGAAGTAAGTTTTGAGAAGATAGCTAACATGCATGCGCTTGATTATATAAACAGCAAAAATTATTATTAAAAAAGGCACGGGACAAAAGAAAATAAATCGTCCTATCTCCTCTCGCATAATTTGTCTTTTAAATTATAACACGGATACCGATGTGCGTGCATGTTTCGGCATTCTGTATATGTATTTATCGCCTGCTTTCACTTATCCAGCGAAATTTCATTATGCTCAAATTTTTTTACGACGGCAAGCGCGTTTGCAACATATTATGTAGGTGTGAGAGCTGCGAGGGGAGGTGACAAAGAAAAAATATGAAGCATTATCACGGCTTCCGAGCTCGAACCGTCTGAAAGCCCGCTTATCTTTACATTTTTATTCTTTGCTCCGTCCTGTCAAATACCTTACCGTACTAGATGAGGCTTTAACCGCATTGCCACCACTCTGTATTCTAGTGTGTTAGCACGGTCCCAAATTGAAGGTATTAAATCTCGGCTGCCTTCGCTGGATTTAAAGAAGTTCGTGAGAAATTGGCTTGTCAACCGTGCGGCTTTCATGGCGTTTTATAGGTTATGCTAAAAGATACTGTAACTTTTTACTATCAAGACTTTGTGAAAGTTTCACTTTTACTTTCTAGTTAATCTAGTGGTGGTTAGGGTACACTCTTCTGCACGGTCGAAGAACTTACTATCAAGAAGATAGCAAATATTTGATATAAAAATTTTTAAGAAATTTTATGAAGCTTAGTTATAAAAGTGAGAAATAGTTTCGAGAATATCGTAGTTATAAAGCTAATCGTAAAAGTAAAATAGTTTTATATCATGGTACACATTTTTACGAGGAAATTCTTTTTAAGGAGTTTGATTTGAAATAAGTTGATTACGAGGGTAGTTCTACTTATTAGAAACAATTCCAGAAAAATGTTTTAGGTTCGATTGTAATTAACAGGACACGAGCCTTGGCGTTACGATGGCTAGCCTATTACATTATTGTGACATTACTTACTAGAAAAACTTATTGGTGTGTAGTTGGACTTTAATGTTTTACCTACCGAACACCTTTTCTTTCAATTCTTACAGAACAATTTGCATCAAATGTGGAACATATGAAATGCATGTCCTTTAAGTTTAGCGGAGTAAGTCATTATTACAGATATTACACAAAATTGCACAAAATCTAGGCAATTACAGGACACTTTGATTTTTATGTTATTCCCTTTTATAACCAATACATTTTGTATGATGTGCTTGAATTTGATATACAGGGTCTTTAACGACGGAAGCCTGTAGGACGTATCTTTGAAAGGGGATCAGTGATAAAAGTGGCAACTTTTAGTGGGTAAAAATACTCTTTTACGTCAATTTTTAATTTTGGTTTGATACTTTTGCACACTACAACGTAGTATCATTTCCGGCTTGAGCGGAAATGGCAACAAGTCTTTTATTATAAATAGAACATCCTATATCTTTTTGCGGGTGCGGATTAGTGATTAAATAAGCTTTCAGTAAATTCTCCATGTGCATTGATGGTTTTTGAGCTAATATAACAAATAAAATTTAAGTAAAACAAATGAAAACATGTAATAATACTTGACTAAGTTGGAAAATAAATTAAAATACTTCTAAAAGCAAATGCCCAAACTGTCGCCCATTTAAGTTTCGATAAAGAACGGAAACGTCTGCGTGAACACGTAATCGATCTCGAAATCAATCACCATGAGAACCTGTGTTCTTTCCTTTTCAGTTAAACGCATTTCGAATTTAACTAAATGTGTAAACTAACTAATAAACACTAACAGCCATTTTGACATACGGTTACTATGATTTTTCAAATTGCTGAGTTTATTTGTCGCCTTATAGGCAAGTTATTGATTGTGTTCATTTAATTTTTGCAATATCTCACAAACTATTTACACACATACTGTATATGGGAGGTTTACTGAAGAGGTTACATTATGCATAAAATTAAATCGTCTCTATAAATCTGTACAAATATAGAGGGTGTTGTATTCTAAATAACAATGTTACTATTACTCCCGCTCAAACCGGAAGTGACGTTAAATTGTGATATAACGAAAAAGAAACACAAATCAAGAATATAGATCGAAATATTCGAGCATGTTTGTCAAAAAAAAGGTTGTTTGAATTTTATCGAATTTATTCCTTTTACTATGAACGTAGTACATAAGGAACATTTTTTGACGGACGATGATATGGACACGAATCTATTTTTTTTTAATACTTTCGCGCTTAGAATAGAACAGCCTGTATATTATGATTTTTTTGCGAAGCTCTCTTAAGAGCAAGTTAAATGATACAGTGTCTCGTAGATCTACGCTATACCAACTTTAGGAAAATAGTTTTTTTCTAAAAATTTTGGCAGTAGCAGTTCAATTTAAACTTTAACACTTCTTGCTTGGGATTAACTATGAAAATCAGTTTATACATTACATAAGGAATTATTTATAGTTGAAAGATGAATATCAAAAATATTGTACAGGGTGCTCTGAAAGCCAACTCCTATTTTGATTATTTCTATATATTCTAAACCAAGAAACACTTTCTATAACTAAATTCACTCGTTTCTGAATGATTTGAAAGAAATTGTAAAATCAATAAGAAAGTATTAGATAATATTCTCCAGATAGAATGAAAGCAACCGATCCTCGCAAAATTATACATACCAATTAAGTCTCACAAAGTTAGTAAACAATGCTAGATTGTTCCATAATGGTCATAACTAACTTAGATATCTGTAAAGTTGGATGACATTTTAAAAGACTATATAAGCTTCATTCTCATTGGTGGGTACTCTTTTTTTGAAAAAAAATTGTGTTACAATACACGTTTTCCCAATTAGCTTGAAAAGTATCCATTTTAGATGCGCAACGAACATGACATTTCTTTAATATATATTTTGGCTTCCGTGGATGAATTATGAAAATACGAGGGTATTTTAAAAATAAGGTCCGTTTTTTAATAAGAAGAAAAATACTGTAAATATCATTAAAATATATTTTTTCCGTAATCTACATGCTTTTATCTACTTTTTTACATAATTTCCATCTTTGTTCAAACATTCGTCATACCGTTCAACAAGTTTTTTGGTTTTGACGTCAAAGAAATCTGTCGCCTGCGAAAAAACCTAATCCATGATTGCATTTTTCGCATCTTCGTCATCGTTGAACAGTTGACCACCAAGGAACTTCTTTAAGTATAGAAACAGGTGAAAATTACTGGGTGCAAGGTCTGGACTGTAATGTGGATGATTCAAGGCTACATGTTTCTGCGCAAACACAAGGTTTAATCAGGTCTTTTGGATGGGAACAACTGGATCATCCACCTTACAGTCTAGACCTTGCACCCACTGATTTTCACTTGTTTCAGTACTTAAAGGAGTTCCTTGGTGGTCAACGGTTCAACGACGACGAAGACGTGAAAGCTGCAGTCATGGATTGGGCTTCACAGGCGGCAGATTTCTTTGACGTTGGAATTAAAAAACTTGTTAAGTGGTATGACAAATGTTTGAACA
The DNA here is from genome assembly GCA_029619315.2 of Dynastes maya. NCBI lineage: Eukaryota > Metazoa > Arthropoda > Insecta > Coleoptera > Scarabaeidae > Dynastes > Dynastes maya. The sequence continues at coordinate 59,511,063 of JAROYE020000002.1, forward strand.
AAAATGGAAATTATGTAGAAAAGTAGATAAAGGCATGTAGAATATGGACAAAATATATTTTAATGATATTTACAGTAATTTTCTTCTTATTAAAAAACGGACCTTATATAAAAAAATACTCCTCGTATGTAATTTCCTTGGAATTTTCGACATGTAGCGAAATACTTGAAAAAAGTATTTAATTACGTCAGACAATTACATATTTTCATAATTCACCGACGAAAGCCAAAGCATAATGTACTTAGCATGCAAGAATTAAAAGTTGTCTGTCGAAATATTACGATATATTTGCAGATAAAATAACAACTATGTATTAAAAAGTGAACGCTTCTGGCATCAAGGGCTTCGTGGTGTAATGGTTAGCACGCTTATCCGGCAAATGGGAGGCGCCAGGTTCGATGCCTTACCGAGACGAGATTTTTTCAGGTATTTAATTATGCCAGAAATTCCAATTAAATTACACATTTTCATGATTTTTTTTTTGTTTTTTGTAAGAGCAATTTGATAAGAAATAGAAAAATAGGTAGTCGTATTAAAAAAAAGTGTTGACACTTTTTCTATTTGAAAGTTTTACCACAATTGTCGGACTATGTGTGTACTGCAGCGGGGCTATGTGATTGAAGCATTTTTCAAAAACGGGGAATCAGTGACAGCGGCACAAAGAGCCTTTCGTACGCGCTTCCATTTGAATCCCAATGCGGCTGTTTCAAATTTAAAAACAATACTGAAATGGGTCGCAAATCTAAGGGCAACTGGTTCTACATTACTAAAGAAAGCATCTGGCCGTCCTAGGAGCATCAGAACACCTGAACACATTGCTGCCGCTGGAGCGTCTGTGGAGCGTCTCCAAAGCGTTCTGCTCGAAAACATTCGGCTGCACTCGGGATTTCTGATCGATCTGTAAAGCGTATTTTGCACGGTGAACTACCCGTGCTATTGTGTGGAGCAGCGATGCAGCTCATTTCCATATTTGTGGCACAGTGAATAAGCAGAACTTCCGGTACTGGGCTGCCGAACATCCCCGAGAGCTTCACCTAAGACCTCTACATTGCCCAAAAGTCACCGTATGGTGCGCGATTTCTAGATTGGACATTGCGGGGCCTTATTTTTTTGAAGAGGATGACGTTACCGTAACTGCGAATTCTCTCCGGTACTGTGACATGTTGGAAAACTTTTTCCGGCCTCAATTGGCACAATTCGAAGAGCACGATGCAGACTCCTTCTGGTTACAGCAAGATGGGGCCACATCTCATACCACTCGCCGTTCTCTTACCATATTGCAGGAAATGTTTCCTGGGCATTTGATTTCATTACGAGGCGATATTAACTTTCCAGCTTGATCTCCTGATCCTAGGCCCTGCGACTTTTATTTGTGGGGCTACCTCAAAGGTAAGATTTGCAGACATCTTAACCAACTTCAGGACACAATGCGACAGGAAATCGCCGCTGTTTCTCGAGATGTACTAGAGACAGATATGCAAAACTTCTTAGAGCGACCTCGTATGTGTATTGCCCGTGAGGGCCGCCATTTGGACGATGTTATTTTCAAAGCGCAGATATATAAAACCTTATAATATGTAAAATTGAAAAATATAAGGTTCTTTTCCTTAACATTTACCGTTTATTTGTTTTTGACTTGTAAAATGTGGGAGTCCACTCTGTCGTACCCTGTATAATTACAAAGATATGTCCCTCAATTTTTTGAAAATTTTTAGGATGGGCTGTAAAAGCTGTCGTGGACAAAACCTTGTTAATTATGTAGTGCGTAGGTAAGCTTGAGGTATTCGCTTCTTGGTTAAAACTATTTAAAAAGGACATCTTATTGTATAATGAAACGTCAGCTAATAGTAAGTTAAATTGTATGTTACATAATATATAGTCAGACATCTAGTCTAATTAACGACAACCAATTTTACAAATTAATAGGATCTATAATTATCGTACTCATAGTTTGCGGACTCAATGCAAATTATAGTTTATACAACCAATTTTATAATTTATGATATTGCATGTAAGCGTTTCCCAGAAATGATTGGTAAAAAAACACTGGAGAACGAACAAAAATACCGTCACGCAAAATCGTATCATATTAATTCTGCATGTGTTCTAATGACAATAACAAAAACACGCTCTTGTTGGAAACAAACACACACATACACACATGTTTTACCAGCAATTAATCCTTCTACGTCAGCAAACAACCTCCCTCTGCCGTATATGTGACGTATTAAATGCCAGTTTGAGTTATTTTGTCCTAACAAGTTTAGTAGAACTGGAATGAAACTATTCAACTTCTGTTACATTGAAATATGCAGATGAACGTACGCTTTATTTATGTATGTGCGCTATATACAGCGATATATAATTCCCCTAGTACAAATTAGACTTATGAATATCAAATCTTTTTCAAAATATTAATACTTACAACTAGTTACAAATAATAACCAATTAATTAAGAGTTTGTTCCAAAAAGATTCTTAGAAAATGGTCACTCTCTAACGCGTTGAACCTAATATGTATGGAATATATTAGAAAAAATCAAGAAATTATGAAAATGTATGATATTTATATACAACTCGGTTGTCCTTTTGAAACAACAAAAAACATTTTCTTTAAGTTAAAATACCATTGAATACTTATCTTTTAACGTACTGCTTTGTCTCGTAGGATTTGTAAACATATAGTAATGAACAGAACATTTGCACAGACTTTGCCCGGTTCACTATGCAATAATAATGAGAATAATAATAAGAAAAAGGATATTAACGCGGGGATCAGTCAAAATTAAGAAAAAAGGGATTAATGGGCATAACCCGTACAAAGTAGCCGTAGACACGTGCTTCGGACTTATTAGTCCTCATCAGTACGGCATAACTAGGAGCAAGGTGGGAGCTACCTAGGGAAGACAAACAAATGGAGCACGCCAGGAGACCGACCACCATTGCGACTTCGATCAGAAGATACCCATTTCGAAGCACAACAGCTGACGTCGCCGCGCGGTAAACATAGCGGACCTGCGTGACATCCAAGCCCAGGAATGAAAAACAAGAAAAAGGATATTAACGCGGGGATTAGTAAAAAACAAGAAAAAAGAGATTAATGGGCATAATCCGCACAAAGTAGCCGTAGACACGTGTTTCGGACTTATTAGTCCTCATCTCCTGGCGTGCTCCATTTGTTTGTCTTCTCTAGGTAGCTCCCACTTTGCTCCTAGTTATGCCGTACTGAGGAGGACTAATAAGTTGTTACAATACTCTTGGTTTCCGGGTTGGAACCGCGTCGTTGTCGCAGCTTTGGCCGACGTTTTGTCAACACTCTTATGGGACATCTTCACGGCTGTAACTGCACACCGACTGGGGATTTATTCATACCGGAAGGGTTTATATAGTGCTCGTTTTGGGTCAATGGAGCGGAAATGTTATGCGTCGATGAAGCGGAAATATTATGTGTCGATGAACCGGAAATGTTGTGCGTCGATGAAGCGGAATTGTTATTCATCGATGAAGCGTGGCTGTTGCTAGAAGGTTTAATTAGTTGAGATTTCCACGTGTGATGTATCTTCGCGATTTAAATTGTTGGGATGTTTGAAAATCTTTATTGATTCACGGAGTTTTCTACTATAATAGTGAGGATTACGAGATAAGATACGGGTAGAGTTAAGTTGGATTTGGTGGCCAGTTTCCAGTCTATGCTCAGCCAGTGCGGACCCCGCTGCAAGCAACAACCGCGTACAACGATCCTGCTCAGTAACAGGAGTGCTGACTGATCGCTTTGTTTCACCGATGTACGCACTCCCGCACGAACATGGTAACTAGTAAACACAGGGGCTTCCAGATGATTGCGGTCTTTGATGAGAGCTTGAAATTGGGTTTAGATGGTTTTTATGTTGTTCCTGAAGAGAATCTTGCTGATGCGATCGGTGACACCATAAATGTAGGGTAGATATGCTTGCTTACGGAAATTAGGGCTAGATGAGCGGAGTTGCTGTGCAGAAGGGTTGGTGTAACGGCTAATGCTAGTTTGAATATCTTTCCTGGAATAGTTATTGCGGATCAACATTTCAGTGATGTAGTTCAGGAGGAACCAAATTGGGTTCAGATATGGAAATGGCCATTTGAATAAGGGAATTGATAACACCGCGTTTTTGGGCTGGATCATGGTGTGAGAGGCCACTGAGATATCTATCCATGTGCATGGGTTTTCGGTAAACGGAATGTCCTAGTGCACCGCAAGGATGCCGGTGTACGAGAACATCTAGGGAAGGAAGGGAACCGCCCGATTTGATCTCCATGGTGAAGCATATGGAATCATGTTGAGAATTCAAGAACGATAGGAAATTGTTTAAAGATTCCTATTCGTGGGGCCAGATAACAAAGGTGTCATCAACGTATCTATACCAACATTTAGGCTTAAGGTTGTAAGATAGTAGGGCTTGTTGTTCGAACGCTTCCATAAAGATGTTGGCGACGCCAGGAGACAGAGGAGATCCCATAGCCTGCGCTTGAGACTTGCTCGTAGTATTTACTTTGATACTGGAAATAGGTAGAGGAAAGACAAGCTCCAACCAAGTCAGCTAGATCATCCGGTTGGTCATTGGAGATGAGGAACTCTATAATAATGGATATTGTATCCGGTATGGGAATCTTGGAGAATAAGGATTCGACATTAAAGCTGACAAGTAAATCGCCAGGATTTACTGACGAAACCGAGGACGGCCGCGGAAGCTTCCCGACCAAAGTTGTTGCAAGTCATGCATATTTACAATAGGTTTTGAACAATTTTATAGTTGTTATAAACTGAAAGATTACATGTATAATATAATACAATAATAATATACGTTTTATTCAGTAATGCTAACAAAGCGTTGAACAAGTCAATTCAAATAATATAAATATGTGTGTAAATATAAGAAATAAAAAATTATTAAAATATAAATATATAAATATTATACGAAAAGTGTAAATAACAAGAGACGCATTGTTTAACAATTAGACAAACACAACAATTGTTTACAACATTGATTAATATTGACGTCAATATACATATAAGATTAGAGTTTATTTTGAAAAAAATTCAAGAACGGAATAGAGTGTCATCGTTTGGAGATGTGCACGCAGCTGTGACTTGAATTTGCTGGCGTGGCCATGCCTCAGTTCGTACGGTAGGTGATTGTACACTTTAATAGCCTGGGTCGTTACATTTTTAAAAACCAAAGTTTTACTTGTCTGTGGAGGCAGTAGGTGTCCTGCCTTGATACCGCGAGTGTTATGCGTGTGTACCAATTCTTGATTTTGAAAAAGTTGATAGCTTTCATGCACAAATATCGTGCACTCAAATATGTAAATCGTAGACACGGTAAGTATTTTATGATCTTTAAATAGGTCTCTGCATGATGTTCTAGGATGTAGTCCGAAAACACGCAGGATTTTTGCATTCTAAAAATTCTGTTAGCGTCCACAGATGCGTCCCAAAATATAATTCCATATCTAATTTTACTATGAACATATGCATAATAAGCATCAACTCCAGCTTGGATGTTTGTGGATCGAGCTATTACTCGAAGCGCGTTCGCAAAGGAAGCCAAATCACTCGACAGGGATTCAACGTGCTTTTTTCAGTTCAACTGGCTATCAATGGTCAGTCCAAGGAATTTGGTGTTCTCACAGGTGGTAAGTATCTTATTTTTGAACGCAAACCTATGATGATCTTTCTTGAAATAACTAAAACTTATCAATTTTGTTTTATCAATGTTCAACGCCATATCGTGAGTATTAAACCAAATGTCAAATCTATTTAGTGTTGAAGTTACTTCATTTTCTAGGTAATTTCTAGTTCTAACGATAACGGACGTATCATCAGCATATAATGTGGTTTGATATTGTCATATCCGCGAAAGATCATTTGCATACAATAGAAATAGCAGCGGACCTAGTATAGAACCTTGAGGAACTCCTCGCCTTGTTGTTAACCAATCAGAACATATATGCTGCCCAGTTTTTACATCAGTACTTTCCTCTCTCTGTTGTCGATTTAAATTCAGCGTAACTCTCCTTATTCCCAATATTTCCAATTTTTTAAGCAATTTGTTCCAACAAACACTGTCAAAAGCCTTAGTCAAATCCATGAAAATTCCTACAATCATTTCATCTTGGTTAACACCCGTCATTATTTTGCACATGGTTTGGTATATTGCCCTGTTTGTAGTGTAAGGAACTCAAATTGTGTGACATTTATTCTTAATACCTATGTAATAGTTCCGTCAAACTCGAAACATTTGAAAAACGAAACTTAATTTCAAGAACAAATAGTAATAAAAATAAGTACTAGAAATTGTCAATTTATTATATTAATAAGACAATTTTTCGCATATCATGAAAATGAATGTAAACTAACGGTTAAATAAATTAACCTGTGATAATATTCTGTTCAAACAGGTTGCACATACTGCTTAGTAGTATTAGTGCTCACAAATGTTATAATTGTTCTTCAGTATGTGCGAGTACATAATGATACAGCAGGAAGAAACATTTTTTCAATTACTGAACCTTAATGAAGTTCATGCGACGAGTTGGTACTTATATGTATATTTAGAATTAAACGTGCGTAGCATTTGTTCCAACACATACACACATATCTTTTCTTCTCATCAAGCAGCAGTTTGATCTTTTTTTTACGAGCATGAAGTAAATGGATTGGAACAGTAATTAAACTTGTCTACAACGTTGTTTACCATATGCGACATGTTCCAGAAGGTCAATGCGGTTGTTAATTTAATAATAGTGTATTGGCGGACTGGTCTAGTCACTCGTGCAGCATTTGTTGGAAAATCATTGATATATGGCTACGATACATCGTTATTATTTTCTAGTTTCCTACAAACGGAACCGTCGCTCGATAAATCATCCTAAGTGTCTAATTAATTCAAATGAACGATAATTAAAATACTAATGTGCGGTACACACCAGGATAACTTTTCCGATTCGTCTTCGCGACGCCTTTTCTCTTCGTTGGTTATAATTAGGAAAAATCACTTCGCACACGTTAAGTCTTAACTGTACTTTGTAAATGTGTTGCGTTAATCAACGGTTTCCTAGCATGAGGGGGCACAAAGGCTATAGAGAAGAAAATATTTTCAAAAATTCCTTTCAACGCAACATACAAGATTATCTATTCCTAACATAGTCGCTATTAAATATCTTTATAACTCTCTAATTCCCGCATAAATGCTTTTGAGTAACGTGGCGTCTAAAATATGTACATGTATGACACATTAATATCTACACAGCATAGTATCTAACAACCGACATTTCGGTTAATTAAGACAAATAAGCAGTTAACGACATGGTGATGCATTAAGGTATAGGGGACAGTAGCGAAATGAATTTAGTTACGGTTTTGATATCATAATACTCCCGAGGAAGCTTTCATATAGTAAGTCAACATAATAATCTTTATTTTGAAACACAAAAATGCAGAAAAAAGTACAAAGTGCGAAACAAACTAAATCAACAGAAAGGAAAAAGAACAAACAAAAACTCTGTGATCCAAAAATTCTTTCACATTATAATAATTATAACTTAGTAATAATTTTTTTTACCGTAAACCTAAAATTATTATAAGCACCAATTACTCTTACCTCCTGCAGTAGATATTTGAAAAGTTTACACCCCATGAATATAAGGTTTTTCTGAAAACAGGTGGTAGTATGGCGAGGTGGTAGGAGATAATTGTCACTCCTTGTGCCGAAGTCATGGTATTTGCTAACACCGAATTGCTCCGAATGCTTAAAAACAAAACCAACTATCTCAAGAATGTACAAATCGTATACAGTCAGTAATTTGTTAATTTTAAATGTGTTTCGGAAGGATTCATAGCGACCTAAAGTAAAAATGGTTCCTACTGCTCTTTTTTGTAATACGAAGACTCTTGCAATGATCCCAGTGAATGAGTCCGTACCTAATTTTAGAAATAAAAGTAGAATGATAAAATGTTAGGAAAACTACAAAGCTACATGACATTCAAAGATTGAATAAAGCAAAACATAAACTTGATAAATTCCGACATAACAAATCTGTACGGGGTGCCGATTTGACATTTTCACCAAGAACAATACCTAAAATTTTATCAGAAGTTAAAAATTCTATAAAGTTATTATTTAAATTCACACCTCGAACCTTAACTTTGGAATTATTACAAAAAAGGATGCATTTTGTCTTTTGATAATTTAGTATTAAGCGATTAGTATCTAACCACCGTGATATTCTCTCAAAAATAATAGCAGCTCTAACTGTAACCTCCGGAAAAGTAGGAGCATCAATAATAAGATTAATGTCATTAGCGTATAAAGTTGCAGAATCCGGGGGAGGAGAGGGACAATGTAATTAATCAAGTCATTTATAAATATTAAAAATAACGTAGAACCCAGTACCGAGCTCTGTGGAATGCCGACATTGACAATTTTATGGCCTGAATAAATATTATAACAAAGGACTTTTTGTTTCCTGTCTTGAAGGCAAGGTTTGAACGAATCGTTTATAGTTCTGCGAATACCCCAACGATCTAATTTATAGAGTAAAAGCCTATGATCAAAACAGTCAACGGCTTTTGACAAATCGATGCACATTGCTAGAGAAGGTGTGCCTGAGTTGATGTTTAGAAGTATTCTTTTGAGTAAATTAAATAGTGCGGTATCAGTCGAGTGATTACTTCAAAGACCATGTTGATTTGAAAAAAAAAATAACTGAGAATGCTGGAAATAGTCAGAAAGTTTTCTATTTATTGTTGTTTCAAAAATCTTAGCAAATGGAGATAATCAACTAATTGGCCGAAAGTTATTAATTTCATTATGCTCTCCACCTTTGAATAGGGCTCTAATTACAGCGACCTTTAGAGCAGATGGAAAAGCACCGGTGTTAAAGTAGTGGCTGTAAAATGTGTGTGAAAAGCACTGTTTAGTAAGAAAAGGAGAAATATTTCCATCGCATCATGAAAAATATCGGGACACTGGAAAGAAAAAAGGAATTGGTTATTGATTTAATAAGTGAATCAGTGAGACTAAAATCAATATTGTTGTTGAATGGTTGTTTTAGAAGATCGGTTATAAGGCTAGTAAAAAAATTATAGAAAATATCAGATGTATCGTGTTTAAATAAATCGTAGTCGGGTAATGTTACATCTTTGGAAGTTCTATTAGATTTCTTGTTAATTAAATGCCAGACCGATTTGTTGATATTATTTGACCGTATAATAGATAAATCGTTGTGCTCCTTCTTTTTCTGTATCACAGGTTCCTTATAAAAGGATTCGAATTTGACATAAGTTTCTGTAAAAGTGGGCTACTTAATACTGATTTCTTTCAAAAATTGTAATTGATTTTTAGCAGAGATTACATCTTAGTCAATCCAAGTATTGTTCTTATTCTTAATATATGTCTTAACTAATGGAAAACAAATATTAATGTAGTGATTAGGTAACCCCAAAAACTTAGAGAAACTCTCACTTGCATTAGTGCAGTCGTAAACAGATACCCAGTTTTCGTGGCTTAAGTAGTTATTAGTTATTATTAGAGCCCGGTAACTGGAGAGCAATCGCAGCGGCGGTGTGACTGTGTTTAGGTGGGTGGGGAGGGCTGGTTGATTATGATACGACACGACAAATCATCATCACTCAGTTCAGTTTAGCATTGGAGAGCGGATAGGGCGTGTTGATTTTATTGATATAGAACGGGAGTAAGATAGTTTGTAAAGTGTCAAATAGGAAGCGGAACTGTACAAGACACGTAAATTCCGCACAGCATAGAAAACGAAAATTGGGCATGCCACCGAGAAGTGCATTTTTTTTATGTAATTCTTATGTTGATAAACTGTAATTTGCCACTAGGCTTACTCAATAAACAACCGTTTAATGACTTTTGGAACAAATACAATCCCGAGTTGCGGTTGCCAACGGAGAAAACGGCACGTAAGCATGTTGCATTTGTACGCGATGACGTGGAAAAGAAAATGAAACGCATATTGAAAAAGCAGTTTCTTTGGTTATGTGTTGATGAGACAACAGACTGTAAAAAAAAATCAATTGTAAATATTATGGTACGCATACTAGACCCTAGTAAACCTACATTACCACTGTTACTAGCTAGCCGAAGACTACAAGAGTGTACTGCTGCAGCAATTACGAAGGTTGTACTTAGTACGTTGGAAAAATTTCAAATTTCAAAAGATAAAGTGTTGATGTTTACAAGCGATGGTGCAGCGATAATGCGTTTGGTAGGCCGTTCGCTTCTTGAACATGGTTGCAAGTGTTTACATGTTACACGTGTAAAGTGCATGCTTTGCATCTTGTAGCAGAAACTATTCAATAGCAAGCACAAAAAAAGTATTTTTGAAATCTCCCAAACGCCTACGATCATTTCACACAGAGTGTCCTGGTATTCGTCAACCACCGGAGCCAATTCTTACTACACGTTGGGGAACATGGTTGCAGGCAGCTTTTTATTATGCTGAACATTTCAAAATAGTAAAAGCTGTTGTTGCACAATTCAATCCTGCCGAAGCTGCAGCTATTAAGGAGAGCCAGTCGAAATTTCAAGATATTTCCGTTAAAACAGATTTAAAAAATATTCGTAGCTACTATAAAGGATTAGTTGACGCAATAGACTAATTACAAAATAGATCGTTATCATTATTGGAGTCTCTGCAAATTATGTACGGAGTGCATACAGAGCTACTGACTATACATGACGCAAAATGTAATCGCGTTTTAGAAAAGTTCGAGAGTGTGTTACAGAAAGATCCCGATTTTAGCACACTAAAACAAATTTGTGATGGTGTATCGAATAATCCAGTGACTAGGTACAAAGAGTATTTTAATCATGCATGTATAACATCGATAGATGTTGCACGCTTTTTTTCAAAATATAAACTCATTTTCTCACCACGGCGAACATCGCTCACCGAGAGAACTGTGGAAACACATCTAATGGTGTCAACTCTTTGCCACTCTTATCCATATGATGTCAATACTGATAATAGTGCTTCTAGTTTTACTGTTCCGTAGCCAAGGCTGCTTAAAAGGGTGAATGTTTCACTATTTTTTACATATTATTATTATGTATTAGTTCTGTTATTTTTTTTCTGTTCTCTTACTATTGTTTTTGTATACTAGGCAGGTACGGCTCCCTGTTACCGGGCTCTAGTTATTATATATACTTGCATATTTTTCAACAATTGTGCAAGTATATGTGTCGTACTAATGAAACGTTAGTATAACGAATTTTAGCAGTTACCATATTGAATTACACAAATTGCAACAATTATTTGAATAATTAAAACATTCTATATTAAACTACTACAAAGTGTACAGTGTTCTTAAAATTAAAATGGTTGAAAGAACAAGTAACCGAAATAATAATAACTATTCCATGTTCTCGCATTTCCAATAGTTTCACCACTTACAAGGCCCGCCATAAGAATATTACACACCTGCGGTTGTAGGTGTGTGTTCACTCTCCAAGCATTCGACAAATTTGGAGTAGTAAGGCGATAAAGTACGGAGGACCTTACTTTGAAGAGGAAAGTTGCGAGCTCGAGACTCGATCCGAGACCGAACAGGCGGCTTGGCGAACAGGACACTTACGCTCCCTGTGCCAGTAATGGTGTGTGTTTTTCGAAATTTTTATTTACGTTTTAATTTCTGAAATATTTCAGGACGCATCTGATATACTTTGCTAGATTGTTCATGTCTGCACAACATAGAAGCCGGTAAAAATCAAACATCTTTAATTACAGATGAGACAAAGCTCAAGAAATGGAAGAATATAACAGTTACATACTTCTTGGTATTTTTGTAATTAATATTGGTTTATTTTATTCCTACGATTATGTTTTCTTACTAATTCGTCAGGAGGTTCCATTGTACAGATACTAATTAGTTCTTTGTATAAATTCCAGTGATCCTTTAATAAAAAAGTACTAATTCGTTTAGTTCGATAAACGCCTATACATCGCCGCGATATTTTCTCATCACTCACAAATTACACTTTTGTTTACGGTAGTAAATTTGTGGGAACGAAACAATGTACATAAATGAATCTAACACAATAATTGCTTTTTCAAGTATTCCTTCCAACGTAGTGTAAGAAATTAACGATAATAATTACAGTGCATTTTTATCCTTACGTTGTTTTATACATGTTGCAATCGACTTCTACTATACTTAACCATCCATTTCTTTTGTCAAGCAGTTGTAAGATTAAGGTCAATCGTTACCAACAATGATCGCGTTACAAGCCGCCAAATAGATTTCGTTCCGTTTTAATAATTTTCCTGATGGAAATTTATTACTTTTAAGGCTCTAAAGTACAAAAAAAGATTGTAAGCAATACGTTAGAGTGGGAATAAAAATTACATTATATTTACCTGTCTTTGACGATACGGTCATTGGCATGTGTAAATTTGATTCTCCAACTAGGCTCAGAGGAGCGCCTCTTCACTTCACAGATACACACGATGAAAGTTTCTTTGGATTCCTGTTCCGGTTCGATGGTTCTTTTTATACCAACATGATTTATTATAATGCGAACAAATGGAAAAAAGAGGGCCGCGAATCACAAGCCGAGTCTACTTCGTGTCTTCTTCTCCTTTAATATTTATAAAGCCTACAGTAATTGAAAATTAAAGCATTTCGTTTTTCGTGATCCACAACGAGCCTCGCGTCATGTAGACCGCATCACAAAAAATATTAATTTACTAGGAAGATAATCAGAAAGTAAAATACGCTCTCGAAGTACAGTGATTTTTTTACTTTAATCTGTAAAACGATCCTCTGACAATGTCAGCATGATTACTATAAAATCTAAATAGTTTTCAGGTAGCGTTTTACCACATGCCTAGTTACTATTATAATAGGCTGGAATGAAGATCCGTTTCGTAAGTAATGTGATGATTTTTATATTTAGATACGTATTGCTTCAGCTAGTTTTTATTTGAATTATTATATTGACGACAAATTATGAACATTCGCACCAAAAGGGATATTTCTAACTTGTTATTTTCTACGCACTTTAATCTCATTACATAATTAATAAAATACGAGGGTATATCAAATATAAACGGGACTGATTTTCTTAAAAATTCCGAAGGGCTTCTAGACCTGGAAAGGGTTGATGCGCAGGTAGCCTGTACCGTTAGGGAGAAAGGAGAACCGACCGCAACTTTCTCGGGTCCCTTTAGTATCAAAAGAAACCATGAGCGAGAAAGGAGTGCATGTATCCGTGGAGCAGCGGAGTATCACAGTTTCGGGACAATACCCTGTCAAGAACCCGTGTGTTTGCATGGCACAAAAAAATTTCTGGAGGGCGTAAAAAGGTCGAGAACGAGAGCCATGATCGCCGCCCAATGACAAGTGTGATCGGCAAGGTGCTTTTCACGTTGATTTTCTCCACTTAACAAAATTTCGAAGGAAAAGGAAGAAGCAATCGGCCAGAAGTGTCATTCTTCTGCATGACAATGCCAGGCCTCATGTGGCTAACGCCACGATGGAAAAAATGGATGCATCCACCCTATAGTCCAGACTTGTCACCTTGTGACTTCCATCTTTTTGGATCTCTCAAAGAAGCGTTTGGAGGCCAGCGTTTCGACGACAACGAAGTGGTGAAAGCGTTTGTGCTCCAATGGCTACACGAACGTCCAAAGGGTTTTTAGGATGATAGAATAAAAAAGTTCCCAATCTGATGGGAAAAATGCATTTCTAGGGCGGGAGAGTATGTAGAAAAATAATATATATCTGTAAGCTTAGTTAAATAAAGTTAGAATTTTAAAAAAAACGAGTCCCGTTTATATTTGATACAGCCTCGTACTTAGAACACAATAAATCAATGTACGAGGTAGACGTCATAAATTCTCGGCCTAATATAGAAAAAATAAAGTTGGTAAAATATAACAATTTTTATTTTTCAGTATAATCTCCCCTAACTTCAATACATTTATTACAGCGATCAATTCAATACCCTTGTAAAAATAATCTAAAGTTTTTCCCGCAAAATGTTGTATTACAACTGCTTGAAACTCAGTATCATCCTTTAAACGACGTCCCCTAAGGTCTTTCTTTGAATAAGAAAATAAATAGTAACCATTTAGAGCCATGCTCAGACTATACCGCGGATGTTGCAATTCTTGAAAGCCACATTCGCGGATGGCAGCTTGTAAACTGGCGGCAGTATGGACGGGTGCATTGCCGTGCAATAATCGAATATCTCTTGTTAATTTTCCTCGATATTTTGCACGAATATTGTCCCTTAATTCGTACAATAAAGGCGCATAATATGTGCTGTTGACAATTGCATTGCGCTCTTTAAAGTCAATGAGTAAAATATCCTCACAATCCCAGAATATTATGGCCATCATCTTTTTCGTTGATTGAACGGCTTTCGCCTTTCTGGGACGAGGTCCATCGACTCCTCTTTGGATAGGAACAGAACCATTGTTTTATCTCCTGTGACAATAGACTCTAAAATCGGTTTCGGGCTGTCTCTGTACACGTCTAAAAACGAGTGCGCATATTCGACCCCTCGTTCACGTTGGAGAGCAAAAAGAAGATGTAGTACCCATCTTGCACTAATCTTATTCATACCCAAATGGTTACCCAGAATTCGGCGAATACTTGCTTCAGAAATGTTAGATATCAGTGCTATTCCTTCACTTTCAAACGGTTATTTGCTAATACCATTTCTTCAATAATTAAAACGTTTTGAGGCATTATCAATTCAATTGGCCGAACTCATTATCTTCAAGGGATTCTTGCCCCAAATGGAAACATTTTGTCCACTTTTTACAGTGGAATATGAAGGAGATAAATCACCATAAATGCCGTCTAAACGTTGTTTAATATGATTAGGCGCATGCCCTACTTTTGTTAAAAATTGACCACGCGGTACTCAATTTTCGTTACCTGAGACATTTCCATGCACTGGTCACGTTGTCTGACTGGCTACTAAAAACTATTACTCTTCGAGTCGTAATATATATCGTGTAGGCCTCGCACATGTGCAACTATAACGCAACGGGTTTTGAACACGCTCGAACCTGGATAAACCTGTCAGGCCGAGAATTTATGGCGCCTACCTCGTATAAAAGTTAGTTATATACGTATTTGAAACTATTAGTGGTAGATTTGCAAGAAAAATAAATTAAAAGCATTTTTGACGTTGATTGTTTCAGAAAAAAATGTAATGCGGAAATGAATACTGTTTATGCTGGGTTGTATACATATTACTATTTTGTTTTCAAACTAACATCAGTTTTGCATACCTGAAGAAAACTGATGAAAGGGATCACTTGGAAGTGAGTTAACATAAATGTCTGATATCGGTCGGTTCTCTCCAAATTTTATCTTGGTAATAGTTGAACGGTAAAACCATCAGATCAGAGTCTATGTCCTATATTGTATTATACTTGATATAAGCTATAAAATGTACAAGTAAACGACAGCTGGATCAGGGAGCTATAATAGTCAACTGTTATACATTTTTCTAACAAGTGCCGATCTTTTAAAAATATTACTTCTACGTTGAGAAATAACTACCATTTTCAGCTATCGTTTACATGCTTTTACGTGACGTCAAATGATAAACATAAATATAATAGGACATACGTTTAACATAAAATCTTGGCCCCTCTTTTGATAAATTCTGTAATACGCTGATTTGGTGTTCTTCCTAAAACCATAATCCTATGCGTGTTTTATGATTACAGCCCTAGTGTTTACGGCATAGCTATGTTGAGTTGGATATTGTTAACGCTGTCAACGGACTGTCTAGACATTTAGGCAATGATTTATAGAACATTAAAGTTAAACTTCTTAACTGACAACAATGAAACACTTCAGTAACACCCTTACCGCAATAATTTACTAAACTGGACGCACGTTTTAATAACCAAGCTAGCATTTTCAGGGGTGAAGTTTTGTGGTAAGCATTACAGTGAAATGTTACAGTGTTCCAGTGCCGTAGTGTTTGAGCACATGATTTTTCTTCTTAGCTCATCTTTAGCAAGAATATTGGAAATGAAATGGATTATAGGTACAGGTTCTTCCAGGTTCGGAGGGCACTGGTAGGATGGGGATTAAGATTAAAGCTTCTAAATTTAGTTCTGACAAACAACCATGTGTTTTTTAAACGTTTTAGAAATGCTAAACTATCATTGAGTTATTTTTTTTAACAAACGCTTATTTATTTTTCTCTCTCTTAGCTAATTTTTTCTGACTTCAATAGGATGTTGAAAGGCTAATTAGAAACAATATCTAGGAAATACAATTTTCTATTGTGTTTAAATGTGCATCTATCGATATATGGAGATGTAGGCAAGTTTATAATTTTGCTGATTAACAATTGTATATTCTTTAAATGTTCTTTTAGTTAGGAGCGTCAAAATTTACATTGGGTGTCAAGTAAGTAACTAATATTAAAATAATTAAGATACGATATGCGGTTTCCAAATGCTTGGTATAAGTATCAATTTAACCACATCAAGAAGTCGCTGAGAATCACGATTTCTATCTTTATTGCAATTGTTATTGAAACATAGTCAAAGCCGTCATTAAAATCAACAGTGCGGAAACCTAAATCTTACAAACGTTACTCAATTATCTTTTACGTTTTAAATGGAGGAAAGGTCGCGGAAGCCCGAATCTTTACGTAGAAATATACGTAGCACGAAATTAACTATCGAAAAGTGAGGTAAATGAATCAGAAGTGATAAAATATGTCCCGAACGTTTACACCTTAATGTGGGAAATTTTCACTTCGGCAGTAATCAACCGCTGCGTTGACGACGCCCGGCAGTCTTAGAACCGATACTGTTTCCTTTTTGGTTTGTTATCGCTCTATAACACGCACAATGTAGCACAATTCAATTTGTGTCAGGATAAAGTGGCATTCATACTTCCGCAATTTCTCAAGTGTTAGGGATTTTGGAGTTGATAGTAGTCCGGGACTCCGGGGTGCGAGATAGATGGATAGATAGGTAGATGCACCGCCCTACGACGGTGAGCTCCTACAATCTGAACACAGTCTATACCCGTGTATGAGTGGCTTGGTGTATGTATGAGTATATTACGTGTGCGCGCACCAGCCTTTCTGATTTATGTATGTGCGGGTTTCACCTTGTACGTCCCTAACGCGTGACTTGATAAACGGGCTCGGTATCGGACTGGTATCGGAGTAGTCCCGGAACCGCTTAGACGTTTTCGTTCCTTTTTCGTTCAATTCATCTGTTTATCCAGAGTCGAATTAGATCTATATATGGGAGAAGATTGGGATACGCAATTCGATTTAATTCGCCGGAACGTATAATAGAAATTGCTTTTTAATACAATCCAAGATTATATACACCACAGGAACATTCAAATTGTAACCAGGAATTAGGAATGCAGTCAAGGAAGCTTATGAAGCTTCCCTGACTGTGATACATTAGCTGCAATGTCTGCCGATCATCCTCTATCGAATGAAAACATTGGAGGTGATTGAGATTGACCTTCTGCGTGAAACGATTAAAAAGGGGTTCAAGAAATTTAAAATTCTCGCTGTTCGCAAATATACTCCATTCAATTGGAGGCCGCATGAAACGTTGCCAAACCCATAATAAGCAAATAACAGAGAACTATTTGTCACAAACGTATTGTCCTTTTTCTTATGTAACCACCTAACTGACAAAAATTTAAAAAGTGGGATATTACACCTATTTACTTTCCTTAGGTGCATCTCTTTGTTCAGGGAGTGACGTAACTGTATTTACTAGTACACTAGTACAGTTCCATAGTAAACGTAAATGTAGATTAGATTCACTCTCGAGGTGGTTCTTGACCTACCCAACTGCGACCTT
Source organism: Dynastes maya (assembly GCA_029619315.2). NCBI lineage: Eukaryota > Metazoa > Arthropoda > Insecta > Coleoptera > Scarabaeidae > Dynastes > Dynastes maya. Next base: position 59,528,939 of record JAROYE020000002.1, read on the forward strand.
TTCAGATCTATTGTGGTCCCTCTATCATTAGATCATTTACGTTGGCTTTGCCTTTTTCACCAAACCTAGCAGCTTTGGGAGTGTTCCGATCCCATTTCTGAGGGCCGTATAATTGCTCCGAATGCAGTTTTAACAGTTTCTGATGATCTGCACCATGCGATCTAACTATGGGAGGTTGACCATTCATTAGTCTATAACTTGTTAGCCTGGCCTCTTCTTGAATATGTACGTATAGTGGTTCTAGATTAAGGATGGCCACCAGAGCAGCTGTCGCCGTGGTTTTCATGAGCCCCATGGGACACATACATGCTAGTTTTTTGTATGCCACTCAGCCGCCTTATTGGCTCCACCTGCAATGTCTTCGCCTATCATACTACCGAGCCATATGTTATCATTGGTTTGATGACTCTCATGTGTAACGACAGCATCATTTTTGGGGTTAGTCCCCATGTTTCTCCACACATCCTTCTGCATCTGCATAAGGCAATAGTAGATTTTTTGATGGTTTTATTGATGTGAGGATTCCATGTAAGTCTTTGATCAAACCATACACCAAGGTATTTTGTTTCTTTGGCCAATGGAATCTCCTCCTAGCATAATTGGCTTTAAGCCTCGAATTACGCGTTTTTGTGTGAATACGATGATTTATGTCTTTTGGCCATTGACTATCTTTCCTGTTTACACCAGTTATCTCTTGTACTTAGAGCATTTTGCATTTTTTCTGATATTACCTCGGCAAATTTGCCTCGTACTACTATTGCTAGGCCTTCTTTGGAGAGCTTTGTTGTTAGGTCGTCGACGAGAGACGCCCATAAAAGAGGTGAGAGTACACCTCCTTGAGAGTATCCCTCCCTGCCCTTACTTTGATATTAGCCTCCCCCAGAGACACGACTATTATGCGTTCCTCCAAGGCGGCCCATATCCATTGACAGAGTCGTGAGGGGACCCCCTTTTCCTTGATTGCCTCTACTAGTGAATTCGTGGTGGCGTTGTTAAACGCGCCTTCAATATCCAGAAAGGCAGCCATTGCCATCTCTTTATCCTCTGTTGACTTATAGATTAGTCTATTTAGGTCGCCTAGCGCTGAGTCTGTTGACCTTCCTGATTGATATGCGTAATTCAAATTAAAATTATGTGAATTAGTAATATTGAGGGAAAATGCACGCATTTCGCCTTCTTTCTCCTTTTCTTTACCTTCCCGTACCTTTGGTTCTCCCTTATGGTAGCTTTTCTCGAATCCGCTTCACTATTCGTCGCTAACCATTTTCCTATGCTTACCGTTTCCAATTCTCAACACCACACTTTCTAATATCCGCTACCACAGTATCTAACCAATTATTTTTCGGTTGGCCTTTTTTCTTTTTCCTTCACTTCATTCCTCGAGAACTCTCTTTCTCGGTTTACTGGCATGCGACCGATATGGCCTAACCAACTTGCTCTCTGAGCATTTACCATCTTTCAGTTTTGCTCCTCCTAAGATTTTCATCATTATTTCCCTCTCCCACATTCCCAGTTTTATCTCTACTTATTTTGTCATTGTACAGACTTACATAGCTTACAATAGGACGTATAATTGTCTTAGCTTGGCCGATCTAGAAATCTGCTTTGACTTAGATACTTCAAGTAGACCTATTACTTTGCTACCTTTTGTTATCCGTTTCTCCACTTCTAAACTTTCCTCTATATTATTAGTCAGTGTCACCTCCAGATGTTTAAATTTATTTACCTTCTCAAAACTTTTCTTCATTTAGATGTTCAATGGTGACTTGTTCTGAGTAAATCATATCGGGAAAGGTAAATGAATGGTCCTGCACTCACAAAAATTCTTTTGTCTTAAAGCTACTATACTTTTCAGTTGTGCTATTTTATCGCATTTCCATGTAATTGGTTTTCTCTTCACTTATCAAGAGTCCATACCTTTCTGCTGTACCTTCAAGTTTGCGAAATACCTCTTCCAGTTCTCTTTTTGATCTTGCGATTGTCAGATCATAAGCAGATGCAACGACGCTGGTAAATTATTCCTTCCAGTTCCATGCCCTTCCATTGTACCACTGCCTCCAGAACCAAAATAAACAGCACAGTCGACAGTGGATCGCCCTATTTTATTATTTTCTATAAGCTGACCGACCATCAGAACTTTGTTATTGATTCTGGATGAAGTCATTTTGTTCAAATTTGATGATCTTCTTTGAGATTCCCAAACTTCCCATTGCTTTATTAGGATGACTTCTCTTTACTTATTTTATCCAACTATAAATAGGAGCAGAGTGAAAAAAAATTTAATTCTGACATTTTATAGAAGCAATAAATTTTATATTCATCTGTTTTACACGTAATTTCTACCTTTTATCTTCTGTTAAATGCAGTGTCAATAAATTCTAACAGTTCTGTGAAGATAGATGATATATTAATTCCTGCAGTAGTAAGAGCTTAATATTATTAGTGTATGATTTACGACGTATATTCAAGTCTCTGCGACTTTCAACTGGTTTAATATGAGTGTTGAGTTATTGCATCACTGTTCGGATAACTAAATTACATTAAGTTAGATCATTAACAAATTCTTATAGTTAATGTATTACCATGAAGAAACACGTACGTCTACACATTCTATTACTGTTTTTAAACAATAATTTTTAAAAATTTTTGGTTACTCATGAATATTTGATTCTCTCTATGTTGTGCAACCTTTCTACATTAATATGAAAAACAGAAAATAGAAAGTATTCTTGCATAAATTTAAAACTATCACTACATACATCAAACAAAAATTAAGTGTTAAATGAAGGTACGAGCGAGAAGTATATTTGTTAGGCAAAAAGGTAATTGTAGATTGATCATCTGCTGTTACCAAAAACCAAACATTCATCACCTAAAAATGTTTATTTATTACAATGACAATTGCAACAAAACGTCAGCCTTAATAAATCAATATGTATGTATAAATAAAAGATATATGACATGGACATTGTATACTACATAAAGGACAAACAAACATTTAGATTAATCAAGTAAACTGCAGCTAAGAAATTCATCGATTTTGTAAAAAGCATGATTTAACAGATGTTTCTTGAGTTTACCGACAAACTTGTTATATTGGGGACTTTTTAGACTTTCGGGTAGGTGATTAAATATCTTGACTCCCCAGAAGTCGGCATACTTCTGGGTCGTTTGCACCCTTTGGTACGGTATTTTCATTTGACCATTACAGCGCGTGTCGTAACTGTGAGTGTCACTATTTTTGTTGAATTGAGTTTTGTTTATGTACATATATTTTGCCGTTGTGGGTATATATACACTTATTATCGTAAGTATTTTCTCTTGGGAGAAAGCATTCTTACAAGTTTCGACTTCTTTCAGATTACATAGCCTCCTTATTGCACACTTCTGAAGAATGAAGATAGGGCCGGCCTCCATAGACATGCCCTAGAACTGCACTCCATAAATCGCAACACTGTGGAAGTTCGCGAAATATGTCATTCTAGCAGCTTGGTGAGTAGATACGCTTCGTATCCTTCGCACACTATACACTGCAGCACTTAGTTTTTTGGCCAACTCTTCTATGTGGGTGGACCAGGTTAGCCTACTGTCGAGATGAAGACTGAGAATTTTGACATTGCTTGACACATTCGTTTTATTTAGAGAGAAGCTAAGGTGTTGCGTTTTTGTCAAATTGAGCTTTAGTTTATTTGAACTAAACCATGCTTCTGCTTCTTCTAAGACCTTTTGTGTTCTGTATATTTGATTTTCACTATCTTTATCTCGAATTATCAATGACGTATCGTCTGCGTATAAACAAACTGTATCTGCTGATATGTTTACTCCTAGCTCCCCAATATGAATCCCTGAGAAACACCACATTCTGTAACCATTATTTTAGATTTGCGGGACTCCATTTCGACATATTGCGGCTTGTTGGAAAGGTAGTAGAACAACTTCTCCATTAACAGTTTGTGATCCACCATATCAAATGCCTTACTCAGATCGCAGCATGTCAGATGCACGTGTTCCATGTTGTCTATTGCAGCAAGAACTGTGTTCATTATTTTTGTCAATCCAGTTGTAGTGGACCAACGACGTGTCTGATAGTCAACTTAACTTAACTTAACATCTGACTTCAGATCAAGTGAAGTGACAACCACTGGTAGCTGTCTTCGTCTTAGTGATCGGATACAAATTATTACTAACGATGCATTTAAAAATCGGGGTTTTATAAAATGAAATGCAATGGAATTCTCCAAATCGAATAGAATAGTTTTATTTGTTCAGTGAATTTATGCACTCTAAATTAGTTTGCTTCTGTGGTGTGGGGCCCAACAGTCAAAAAGATGCCACCCTGATAAAAAATTTTCAAAACAAATTTACTTTCTTTTACAATAAGATGAATAAAAGAAATCCTCATTTTGAGTATTTATCCGCATATTAGGAACAATGAAGTCGATCGGTCGGGGTAAAGGGTTTGTCACATTTTTTAATGCGTATGGCAACAACGCATAAACAATTAGCTATCTTCCATTGACAACAGTATGGTCGACTGATGGTGTGAGTTAAATGTGAACAGTAGGTTTTCCATAAATTATGAAAAATTAAAAAGCAAAATTTTTTAATATATACACCATATGTACACAGCTGAATCTGTAGAAACTCGGCCGGTCCAAACCACCCTAGGTGATAAGTGGCTAAAAATGGTGGGTAGACATTTAGAAATTTAGTTTTTGTGTGGTTTCAATTGCAACATTTGCAAAGAAACCAAACAACCGGGTGAAATCGATCACATAGTTGTCGCCGAATTTTGTTCGGTTTTGAGGTTAGATTTAAAGCAATTGATTTTCTTACGTGAATTACGTTTGTTGAAGAATTTTTAAAACATACTCACCTTACGGCCCTGATCCAGTGATCAATCGAAACCCTAAACATCAAGGAAGCTATATTTTTAATTGCATTAAAATATAATACATAATTTGTTTTTCAGTTATCTGAAAAAATCGTAATTTTTTGATCGACTTCGCCCCAGTTGAAATTGCAACGATGAACATTTTATTTAAAGCTTTCAATAGTTACTTTGGTAATGCTCGTCCGTTGTTATTTCGAATGCATGTTCCTTACTATAGCACCAGACCTCTACCTCCAATGCATATAATTTTGAACTCTAATTATTTATTTTTCTATTTTATTATTAATAAAATACTTAAATTATATAATACCTACTTTCAGTCTGTCGAGATATTTGATGTGTCTAAACAAGTTTTTACGAAATCAGCCGCGTCTATTATTTTCTTTCAAAATAATTGACGCTACTATATTGCCTCCACTGACATTTTTTAAACTCAAATTAAGAAATTTGTGTATCCGTGTTTAATTTTTTACTGTTATCTGTAGCGACATTATATTGTGTATAGAACCACTAATATTGGCTTTCCCTGTTTGTGAATCGTTAGATGATTTCAGACTTTTCACTGGGCGAATATTGCCTTGGTGTCGTTTATATAATTTCGTTTTCCTTTATTCATTGAAAAGATGGTATTGGTAATCTAATATTGAAATATGCAAGTGAGATTAATAGTGATAGCAGACACTTAGATATTGGCAACATCTACCCATTTAAAAGAATATGTACAATTAGATACCTACCGAAAGCCAGGATTTACGTACCTGGTATATACATCAGATTGATAAGAATACCATTTCCAAAAAGAAATAAATTTCTAGCAATTCTATTATTCGGACTAGTAGTTAATCCATCCCTGTCTTTATAATCAGTAATTACACTGCGCCCGGCTGTGTTCGATAGTGGACCTGATCAACCACCGCCAGTAAACTCTCCAGTCCGAGGAGGTGAGCTTGGCTAACATGCCAGGAAGAATTTATAGTGCAATTTACAGATCGAGTGAGCAACGATAATGTCCTGCATAGACCGTGAGCGTCTATAGGAATTGTATTCTGATTCAGATGGATGTGTCTAAGTATGCATGTGTAAGTGCGACTGCGACTGTATGGGTACGTATTTGACGGTGCTGTTACGTTGTCCGTTTTGTCTTGTCTCGAGTTGTCTATCGACTCGGTGATCCAGTTACATTACATTATATATGGATTGTACGAACTTCATTTGTCTTGAGACCATGAATGATCTACTGTTGCTTATAGCTGATATAAATGAAAATATCTATAAATTTAAATATAATTTTGTAACAGGATCTTGAGACTCTGAAAACATTGAGACGGTTTTCTATGATCGTATTCTTTTCACTAAATTAAGGAAAAGAGCTCTTATAAAGCACAGTTTTAATGCGTTTGGTTGTGTTATGTACAAAAATAAAATACGAAGTTGACGTAGGTAATAATAATAATCGTTATTCTTATACCAGACAGCTGTGGAGGCATGCAATAATATAGCAAGCAATAGATATTGAATAAAAAAGGTAGCAAATGGCCAATTTCAGAGAGAACCGATTTTCAATTTCGCCATCTCTATATGTTAGAGCCGAAACAGCAGTGGAAACATATCTAATGTTGCAGATATTTAGCAGACATTATTCACTTTGTGATTTCACGGAAGACTCTTAAGACGGTAAGTGTTTGAGCACGTATTATATTTTATTTCTAATCATTTATTTTGTGTAAACCTTTATGCGCCCGCCACTGGCTGTATTTTTTTTATAGGAATAGTAGTAATAGTAATAGTAATATATTTGTCAGATATTTACATGAAATTTGACATTGTCGAGAAATCAAATTACTTAGGCACTAGTCACTTAAAAAAACTCTTCTAAGGTGTAATAGCTTTTTCTTAATAAATATTGTTTCAGTCTACGCCTAAAAATATATATATTTCGGGAGTTCTTAATATCTAAAGCTAAATGATTATACAGCTTACATACTACATACTCTAAATTGTTCTTATAAAGCGACGTTCTATAGACCGGTGGTAAAAGTAAATCTTTATCCCCCGTGCTATAATCGCGATCAGTACGACTAGTGGAACATTTTTTACATGGTTATATGCACAACAACAAACAACAAAAATATATAAACAAATCAGCGTGAGAATCTTTAGATCCCGGAAGGCATCCCTGCACGAATCTCTCCGTCCCAATCCTACTATAATACGTACTGCGGGTTTCTGCAGGTAAAAATTCTAGTAGCCTGCGAGCTACCACCCCATTGCATTATGGCATATCTAATATACGATTTTATTGTGGAATGATATAACGTCATCAAAAAATCACGATTGCACTACTGTGACATGAATTTAAGAGCATAGCAATTCCGCCTCACCCTCTCACATACATTATCGACATGAGAGTGCCACTGTAATTGGGCATCAAAAGAAACTCCCAAAACTGAATGCATATTACCAAGATCTATGTTTACCGTACATAGCAGATTATTTGAGGTATCTAAGGTCCTGTTCAAAGTAAAAAAAGTTGCCACAGTCTTTTCCTTATTTAATAATAATCTATTACTTTGTACCCAATCCATTAAATGTTTGTATACGCAAACTGTCTTAGCTATAAGCGATTTCACGCTGCAGTCATGGATTAAAATATTCATATCGTCGGCACAACAAACTGTATCTATATCAGGAACTTTATTTTTTAAGAAAACCACCAAATTGTTAGAGAAAATAATGTATAGCAAGCGTCCCAAGATCGAGATTATTTTGTATTACGTTTTGATTAATAAAAATAAACATGTTAATAGTTTTTAAGGTAATCAAGGTCATAAATGAGTTAAAATAGACAGCCAAACTTGTGAATTTGAAGACTCAACGAAGTACATGTTAGGAGTTCTGACATGTTAGGAGCTCTGATGAATCTCGGCTTCAATTTTTGAAAAAAAAAAACACGTTGTTAACTAATACTGTTGGAATAATGACCAAAGTTCATCAGTTAGAGATCTTAACATGTATTTCGTCAAATCTTCAAATTCACAAGTTTGGTTATCTATTTTAACTCATTTATGACCCTGATGAAGCTTTAAAAATAAAAGCGAAATGTTGGCGAAATTTAGAAGAGTTATATTGTTTTAAAAGCTGATCGTTATCCCAACAGTATTACCTACGTAATAGTTCTTTGGCCTGCTTCCAAATATGTAACAATATACTAGGTGTCCCATTAAAAGCAAAATAGTTTAGATGCATTTGATGTCAAACCGGAAGCGAAAATACGTGAAAATGTTACAATAAATTTAAAATAAATTATCAAACAAGAAAGTTATTCGAACGTTCCCAGGCTTCAAAAGAATCACATTCTTGGTATTTTATTGAAAAACTCTTTAAAAACTTGAAATGTGGAAACATGGAAAAAGAAGGTAATTTTCAATATGGAATTAAGTAATTGCATACCTAAATAAAGTTCGAGTAGTTTTTATTATTATTTTTTACGAAACAGCCTTTTATTAACTATCAGCTCTTTATGAAAATAGCAAATGCGTTGGAAATGGTTTTGACTTCGTTCTCTTCTAATTTTGAAATGTAACGCATACAACGCTTACACATGTTGTACGTTTTTGCACTCAGCGCTGAGAAACAAATGCTGTCAATGTTTCGGTACACTTAATCTACAACCCGGAAAGCGTACTAATGGCAACGCTGATTGCACTTTGATTCTGACAATATTTATTTCGCATGCTTTGCATACCCATTTTCCCTGAAAAATTCTCCCACATTAAAATGTTTTATTCAGCAGCAATTTTCATGATTAAAGTTCAAAAGGATTAATCTACATAGGATATCGCCGGAGGCCATTAAAACCGATGCATGTATCTGACCAATGGTTTCGAAAACAAAAATAACAGAAGAAAGAACTCCTGTGATTTTAATTTACACACAAATATAAGCCCAGAGGCCCGACCATATTTCATACTTGGCATTACGTTTGTCCAAAAATAAAAGAGGTAATATTTTATGCAAACAATCGGGACAGGGGATGCACAGTAACGGAGAAACGGAGAGGAAAAATACATGAAATTGGTCAAGCGCTCTCTAGAGCAGTTTTTTTTACGATAGTGGTAACAAAGTATCCCTTTTATGGTGAAATATAAAATATGCTTTTTCATATATAACGGATTGCTGTTTAATATTTTGGAACAATTTTCAATGGGGCTGCAAAACTTTCCTTTGGGATCACATATATTTTCACCCGTATCTTATTTAAATGTTGTCGGAGAAAAACGAAGCTCAATATCTATTTAATATAATTATTAAAGTAAATTATTTGAGTTTTCATACTTTTATTGATTGTTAATTTGCCAACTTCTGAGTAATTAATAATTTAAAAAAGAAAATTAGCTTTAATATAATTTTGTTCTAAAAACAAAAAAAAATGAAGTACTAGATAAGGCGTACAGTAGAGATTAGGTGTTTCTAAAGATAACTAGCCTGTATTTGGCAACCGTTTTTGGCAACTTCAAGAAGATATTAGATAAAGGCATTTTTTTTTTATATTTCTTTATAATTCAATTTACTTCTTCTTAGAAATGTAACTTCTTTTGACTATAACCAAGTAGTGTATATAGTGTATATGAACAAGTCGCGACATATTTACAGTGCTACGCCTGAATTTTGCTCGTAAGTATTTAGTTTACTGCGCACGCGCGAAGTGTGTACATTGCACAATAATCCCCAACTTATAGTGACTTTCTCCAAAGAATCTACAAAAATGCCAAAAACGTACGAACTAGATTTAGCTAAATGTTGCAAGGAAAAATAAAAAAACAAATCGTAAAAATCGCGAAAAGTCATGAAGACTTAAAAGGAGGTGAGAAGCTGCTGACTTGTTCGAAAGCCCTGAGAAAAAAAATTCTGCCAGAACAGTAAGTAGAAGACTTCAAAATGCCGGGCTCAAAGGCTGCAAAGCAAGGAAGAGACCCTGGTTGTCAGATAAGAATATAAAGAGGGGCTTGCAGTGGTGTTTGGAACATCATTTCACTGAGGAGAATTGGTCAAATATCATGTGGTCGGACGAGTCTAACGAGATAAAAATCTGAGATTTATATATTCGAAACACATTATAATAACAGAGGAACAAGTAAAATTATTATTAATTGTTCTTTAGTAGTTGTTTTTTGTTAATAATTTCGGGTGCTTGGTACCGCGGGTGCAACCTATGTCAGACGCAGGAGGGGCGAAATACAAGCCAGAATGTGTGGTACTAACTGTAAAACATGCAGGAGGAGGTATAATGGTGAAGTTGCATGTCTACAGCTGCAGTCGGCGAAATCGTGGTGTGTGAGGACTGAATTAAAAAAAAATACACCCAAGTACTGGAAACTGCTCTGCAACCATCTTTTAATGAAATGTTCGGTGACACTAAGATGGATAGCATCCCTTTTCGGCAAGACTACGCGTCGTCTCATAAGCCGCGCACGGCGATGAGGTGGTTCTCAGATAATGGGATAAAACTCCTCGATTAGACCCCTTAGTCACTGGACCTCAACTCGATTGTACATCTTTGATCGATACTGAAGCGCAAAGCCTGCCACTCCTGGATCAAAACATCTTTTAGTGATGTGATCGAGTGCTCTCTAACTCAATCACATTAAAGAAGTCACTCAAAGATGTTTTGATTCAGGCCATCAGTCGACGCTTAATACTAAAGAATAACTGCTGTTGTTAAGGCAAAAGGTTTCTCTACAAAATATTAATCTACTGTAATAAATATTACCTTTTTTATCAATTGGCCCTTTTTATTTAACCTGAATGTAAAGTAATTTAAAGTTGCACATAGGTAGCGAATAATTTTGGTCAAGGCTGTTGACTAAGTAAATTTTGCTTCAAGTGTAGTTTCATTAAAGTACTGTTTATTTACGTAAAAAAAGTGTACATAGCTACAACATTTAGTTATAAAAATATGTTCGATTGGTGACTTTTGCATTATTTTATATAAAATTTGCTGAGGAAAGGGTCTGTTTAAAAATAAAGAAATAAAACTGTACCAGAGTGATCAAAAATGGCAAATCGATAAGAAAACAAGAAAATAAGCAACTTTTTCTTTTGACATTTTAAAAAATTTGAAAAGTAAAGCCATATTGAGGAAATTTGAGTTATTTTTCTGGTAATATTTCAATAAAAAGTGGTATTCTCGGTAGTATCAACTTTATTGAGAATAAATTTAGTAAACTTAACGTTTCAATAACGTAGTTGTCTTCATCAGAAACATTTGTTGATGGAAATCACACCTCTCATGGTTACAAAATTAAAAAAATCCTCTATCACCTATTTTGTAAAATATTTAAAAATATATTTACATATGTGATGGTGATAAATTTCGTTTAGCGAACAAACTTGAACGTCACCCCGTTGCGAACAAACTTCCAATCAACATTTGCTTGTTCGTAAACATACATAAACGGTTTTTTGAATTTTGTGGGCATGAGAGGTCAACAAATGCTTCGGATGAAGACACCTGCGTTGTCGAAACGTTAAATTTACTAAATTTATTCTCAATAAAGTTGATAATACTAAAAATACCAACTTTTTTGTAAACCCATATTTTGTAATCGTTTAAAGAAAATGACAAATTTGTAGGTTTAAAAAATCACTTGATTGTTCGTGTGTATGTTATTTGACATCATTTTTTAAGCAAAGACAAATGGTAAAGAAAAATTTTATATATTGAGATGTTTTAAAACAATTAAAAATATTAAATTAGGTGACAATCTCTTCCGTTTATTATTTCTAGTATTTCACTTACAAAGATAATTTTTTTTATAAAATTACTTACAATTATTCGAGTGTGTAGTGTATGTATGGTTTTGTTCCTCTTCTGAATCCTGATCTGCTCCTTTCAAATAATAACTTGATATCGTCTTGAACAGACCTCTCCAATTCTCTTCTATGACTTGTTCGGTTAGATTTTGCGTTGATTTACTTCTTCAAACTGTCATTGTTTAGTTTTAACACTTTTTGGCTTATATTTAACCTTATATTAGACTTTTGAATCCAAATTTCTAAATGAGTCTTCCAAATATCTGTTTACTGTCAGATTTTCTGTTTCTATCTTCTTGTTTATGCGCTGTCTGGGTGTTGCCAATCCAACGACTTGATACTTGTGATGTTCGTTTTCGGTACTATAGATGACGTAAGATATTTTGTTGCTTGGGTTCCAAATACAGTGTGTTTATGTCATTTTTACAAATTATATTTCCAAAATGTAAATTACTCAAAATAATCCGGAACTTTGATTATCCCCTATAAGATAACATTAATGGAGTATTTTTTTTTAAATAAAAGGTTAATAATATAAATCATCAAAATGCCAGAATTCGAATAATAAACCATAATAATCCGAATTCTGCAAATGCTACGTTAAATTCTAATATTTTACGAATATTGATATGAAATTGATTGAAATTAATATATTAACGTGTGAACGCACGCACTTCAGGTGGGATGTCCCACTACAATATATTGATTACTAAAACAAATCCCATTTGATGCAGACTTTGTGTGTAACTCTACACGGGTGCATGATTTAAGATAAGAGTGCTGTCTACTTCCAAAACCATGCATCTTAATAAAATATGATGAATAAAGGTTATTTGGTTTGATGGAGAGTAAAAGTTCACTCCAATCTTGACCATTATTTTTTTACAAAGAGAAACTGATAGTGCTTCTTACAGAACTTTAGTTCATGAAACAAAAGGAGTAGCTTTTATTTGAAACACTTTTGTGGGACTCAAATATTGTAAGATATGAATAAGTAATGCTGATTTTCCCTTTTTCGTTTTTGTAAAAACCGAAAAAATAATATTTCGACTTTGCTATCTACACGAACTTATCCTTAACCTTAAATTTTTTTTAATTTCCCTTAGAAACAATCCGCCTTCGAAGTCATTTAAATCTTTGTACACAAATTCGGTTTTATTTTAACATATTTTTGCATAATGACCTATTTTTTGAAATCATGCTTTGCTCTAAACGTTTTCTAAGAATTGAAGCACAGCTAGTGCAACTTGCCGAACCACAACAATGCGCATATTCGCAGACCAACGACAACTCTTTACTCTTGGTTTTGACTCCGCTTTTTTTTAATTTTCTGTATTTCCATATATATAATCAATTTTAGAAAATATTAACCAAAAATATGTCGTTTATATAAAATAACCAAAAGTGTTAATGTATTTATGGTGAATGGACAACCTTTCCAAAACAGTTAACGAAATCGTATTAATAAATACTTAAAAGAATGGCCAACAACAGCAATACTTGCCAAATTTTTCAACTGTCCCAGTTAATAGGTCTGCAAGCATATCTCATTGGCCCTTTCATGTTTTCAGCGTCGTAGAAACGTAATCCATTTCTAAGAGTAGTGCATAGAACATGTGAAGGTACGAGATAGGAAATTCGGCCATCTCTATCACTCGCGCGTTCTATACATGTCCGACACAGTATTCAAGAATAAGAGGTGGACTAGCATCATGCTGGCACTACACGGAGCTTTTCGTAAATTGTTAGATTTCTAAGCAGTATTTGTGATTCTCTACGAAGAAAATTTCCATATTTCACAATTAAATATGGTCCGATCTATTTGCTTTTGATAATTCTGCATTAAACATTTACCGACCAGGGTTGCTGATGCTCAGCTTCATGCATCCACCAAGCATTTCCTACATTCTGATTCATGATAATTGCATCTACTTACCCACGATTGCCCATGATTGCAAAACCAGATCTAAAGAAGAAAGTTAATTGTATTCTTCATGTGATTATTGACAAAGTTTAATCGAAATGACAATTACAGCTGTCAAGATGATTGCGGTATGAATGAATTTTGGGGTTTTTGAATTTCTTTTATAATACATGTAAGATACTGATATTCTACAAGTGTGAGAGAGGCTTTTAGCAGGTATTTGCGAATCTACTGTTATTATTGTCCTACAAACAGCATTAAATAGTCTTTAGCTATTTATTGAGTGCTTCAGCCACATATGTGTAGGTAACATGAAAAGGGAATTTAAGAAATGTAGAGCAATGGAATTGTTGCTGGAGTTGATGTATTATACATAGAATTATAACAGATATTCGACTTCAGGGTACCATTTAAAATCATTAAGGATTTACTATTTATTAATTTTAGAAAATCGTCAATATGTTCTGATTTTAAGTCGCTTGACATTGGAAGATGGCGCGGCTCGCATAAGTGAAAGTAGTAATACATAATCTTCGGTCAGGACGTGAGCAACAAAGTAATGACGGATCTGCGTGGTAGGTATTCAATTAATGGGCCAGAAATTGTGAAATATTATTTCAGGTTTAATAAACATTACTTAGTCATCCGTTCCTGCGCGATCGTTTGTTAATTAAATTTGTCGACACGGTCGATCAGTCAGAAAAAAGCTCCAGCGATGATTCGGCAAAGTAATTAAGGTAAAATAATTACGTCTCCCGTTTTCTTGGAATAATTCTCATTCGAAACTACGTAACCGAAGCGGGCACAGCCTTACTCTTTCTTTAATGAAATAAAATATAACATTTGCACGTTCCGTTGTGGTTTCTTCGCCCCGAAGATGGTACTGCTTAATATCTTCGATTCTCTGATTGAATATTTCTTTTTTTATTATTTTTGAATGTTCTGTAAGTTAATAAAAGTGATACTGTTAAAAAATGATTTAAATCCGTCGGTTACCCTGAAGGCATTGTATGATATGGAAGCTTGCTTTAGAAGGTATTGACGAAATGTAATATCAGAGAAATTGAATTTGATTGTGGGCGTATAGTTTAGTCCAATATGGCATAAATATAAAAAAGCGCTTTAGATTAATTACTGGAACTTTTTGTTATTATTTCAGCTGTACGGTATGCTCAATGCTTTTGCAGTTTTTTAGTAAGATTTTTAGAGAATCCTCTTAGGTGTGTACTACAACCCTTATGCAACTTTGCGTACTTTATGAGATCGCATACAATCTTAATTTACACACCTGTAAGATTCTTAAATATTCGCAGTATTAATGTTTCGATAAATACATTCCCATAAAGGTTCCTACTGTTCGTTTTATTGCAGAAGAGTTTTAAGGTATTGAAATGTTTCAAAAATGGTAAATTGTTGAAAATGTTAAATTTTCGCAAATTAATTGATCAATTATGTAAACTGAGGGTTCGGGAGTGTTCTTAAACACTTTTTCGGCAATTTAAACGAATTTTAAGATCAATAAATGAGATTTTAAAGGAAATGAAAACTACAAGATGAAACTAGCCTGAATTTTGCGACGACGAAGACTATGTTTATATTACATTTACTGGAAAACTGTCCATCCTTAATCACCAATCTTCATTTTTATCTTGAATTTATATTACAATTCGAAATATTAGCGCTTGAAACTGGGAGCGCAGCCAGAATACGAGTTAAGTCGATGAAAATGAATTGGCGTCCCTTTTTTCCTTTATTTCAATCGCGATGTCCACAGCAAATTTTGATAATTGCTTTCCAAATAAAATTTAACGATGAATTTAGTGACGCGATTGAATCACTCAAATTATACTATTCTATAACTCACTGATGTTCTAAACAGAAACTTTACGATAGATAATGATAGCAAGGATTGTGGGGTAGTATAGTAAACAACACAGAGTATCGGCACATTTCTCACCATACAAAGTATTAATTAATTCGGAACAGCTACTTTCGAAAGCTTGTTGGGCCTTCATTCTCAACCGGGTTACCGAATAAATCTAGATTTACTATTTTATTTATTTTTATTAGATGTTGTGTTTTATTAGGAACTCTGTGCTGTTTGCTTTACGATAGATATTTAATTTACGAAATTATGCTCGAAGTATTTCTGAAGTTACACTGTTGTTTGTTGTAGGAACGTTTTTAATTAATTTTGAAGGGTTACAAAAATAGGAAAATGAACTGAAGAGGAATAACATCACCGTTCCACCATGTTTGTCGTTGGCTAGACTTAAATAAATGTCCTAGTACCCTCGCTCCAAAGATCGGAGGCTCGGGGAGGAAAAGGAGCTATCGAAGAAGAACTAATATCCGCCAGAGGGAATTTCACATTGACCGAATGACCATACTGAATACACTATACTGCTGCTCGAATGATACCTGCGTTTGACGATGTAAATTTCATAACACTTTAGTATATTTACATTCATTTCCAAGCGGAATTGGAATTGAAAATTCCCTGTCTGCACTATAAAGAGTGTATGTTATGGTTTACATTGCCAATTTGTATTGTGCTAATTTCACTTCGGAATTGGTGCAAGCCGCATGGCAATTGCAAGCAAAATTGAAATTGGACCGAATTACACATGCGCAGACTATCTTACGATAACCACATAACCAACAATTAGTGACGTTAGTGCTTCAATGTAAATGCTCTATACCCCAAACATCAATTCACGCTTGAAGTAAGCGCAATAGAATTAAATGTAAATGTACTGTAATGTTATAAATGAGGAGTGCCGGGAGTGTCCCCCAGACACTCTTTCGGCAATTTAAATACGAATCAACCCCGACTATTTACATTTTATAAGAATGAAATTTGAAAAGAGAAAACTAACCTCAAATTGTGAAGTTTCAATATAAGCCCTATGTTTATATTTTACATACACGAAAATTTAAAATTATCAAACTTGACTCTCACTTCGTAATTGGCGTTAATCTTAAATTTCAATTAACTTTCCCTATTCTAAAAATGGATTAAATTTTTAGGATAAACTATGACCTTCGAATATTAAATTTTATCAACGGACATGACCATTTCTTGATTAGGAATATTTAATTTACGATACGACTGATTTTATACCGTAAATTGTGGGAAAATTTTACATTACAGTAAAATTGAAGATTTAGGATATGAAGGAAATGTACAGAAGACGTTATTTAGCCGCTCTCCCAATCTCATCGTTGACTTGACTTATAAAATAACCTCCTAACACCTCCGCCACCTAGATAGTAGTCAGTAAAAGGCAATAAAATTTCAATTTTTAAAAGCGGAGACAGGAAGCTAGTACAAAACTACCGACCAATATCTATCTTGTCAAGGATGTCGAAGATATTGGAGCACATTGTTTGCGAGACGATTTTCAAGACATACCGCAATATGATTAATGTCAATCAACATAGATTTTATTCAGGATGTAGCACGCAAACCAATTTGTTAGCGTATACAAACATCATTAATGCTTCGCTGGAATCGGAAAAATAGATGAACTCGATATATCTCGACTTTTCAAAAGCATTTGACCAAGTAGATCACAAACTGTTGCTTCAAAAGCTCACACTTTATAGAATTAACGGAACACTACTCTCATGGATATCATCATATCTACGGGATAGAGTACAAGTAGTTACACTGTCGCATGTAAAGTCGAGACCAATTCATGTCACCTCCGGAGTTCCACAAGGAAGCCACCTGGCTCCTATCTTATGCACACTCTTCATTAATGATCTCTATTCATCCTTTGAATACTGTAAATATTTGTCCTTTGCATATGACCTAAAAATGTTCAAGAGTGTAACGAGAGTATCTGATTCCACACTATTACAGAGAGACCTAAACCATCTACTTCTATGGTGCAAAAACAATAACATGCACCTCAATAATTCAAAACGCCGCACAATAACTTTTTCCAAAAGTTTATTTCCGCTAATCGTTGATTACCGATTGAACAACATTACTTTGCAACGAGTTACTCAAATAACAGATTTAGGTGTAGTATTCGACAGTTCACTGACTTTTACTTCACACATCGTCGCAATTATAAATCGGTCTCTACATTTGTGTGGCTTCATTAAAAGGAGATGTGCAGATTTCACAAATGTCATGGCGATAGCTATACTCTTCAACTCGTTAGTTAGATCTATCCTGGAATATTGCTGCATAGTTTGGTCACCTTACTATACATTATTATACATATATTACAGTAGCTTTATAACCCGGATGTTGTACCTAACTATATTTGCACATGGTGTTATTTATAGCAAAAAATTAGGTGTGAATGGGATTATAAAGCTTTATTAAGATGCAACTTAGATGTATCTAGTCGCCATTTATCATTCTTGCAATGGTGTGTATCGTAGATTCCGTTGCGCCAATGAAAGAAATGTGTTAAATTTTAATTAAAAAAGTACTTTAAAATGCCAAAAGAGAAGCCTAGTGCTACAAAACATTTTATTGATCACCAATTACATTACAAAGTTTATACCCTTCAATGTACTCTCCTTGCCGATCCCTACAACGCTCCATACGAATTTTCCACTGTCGAAAGCGGTGCTGGAAGTCCGTTTCTGTCAGCTTGTTGAGAACCTCCATCGCTTTCGCATTCACAGCTTCCACACTGTCAAATCTTGTCCCCTTAAGATCCGATTTTACCTTAGGAAATAAAAAAAAAGTCACGGTGGGTGGTCCAACACGGTGATGCCGGATTTCGCAAAGAATGCCTTCACATACAAGGCGGAATAGGCTGGCGCATTGTCTTGGTAGAGTATCCAGGATTTGCTCTTCCACGAATCGGGTCTTCGTCTTCTCACTCGTTCACGAAGGGTAGTTGGAACCCCGTGTTTCACAAGAGACTTGAGGTTAACTCGTTGCTCAATCAGAACACTCTGCATTTTTCCGACGCGACGCTAGCGTAAAGACTTGAACGGACGATTGCTACAGCGAGACTGAGCGACGTACAACCGTGCCCATCGAGCTCAGCGTGGGGTAAGCATCTACAAGCACAGACATAATCAAACCTACCGTGGTGTGCTCGCTGTTTGCCGATAGTAGCACCAGTCCGGTTATTTAATTGCCACAGCTCGTAGTAACCCAAGTGAAGGATATATACACATATATCCAAATGCAACTGTGATTCCCCAGCACGAGTGTGTGTAGTTTGCATTTTCGTCAATAAAGGAAAGATAGTACGACCAAAGTGGGGCGCCGTTTCTTTCCGTACTTTATTAATTATTTATGTGCAGTGATGTAAATCAACATAAACACGTTAATGTCATTTATAATAAAAGGTCGCTATTTACAATTATTATTTTCACTTTTTCCAAATTTTCGTCTTCAAATCTGGTTCTCTCCGATGTCATAGGTACCAAATTAAAATATGGCAAATAATCGTAATATATTATTTGCAAAGGCTTCTGTACTTCCAAAATGATTTTCCCCGTTATATCACTCGTTTCGTCAGTGCTCACCCAAGTATATTAATTGTAAACTTTGACTTCTAAAGAAACCACTACTTTATCTACTACTAGGTTTTCGTGAGATGCCTACATAAAGCTGTTTCAATTGGAATAGAATGATCAGTAAACGTTTCGAAAAAACTGTTTAATGCTGGATTTTCTATTTTTGCTAAAGGTATGTTGGCAGCGATAAATGTTTCACAAAGTCGGTTAATGAAATTATAAGAACTTTCTGGATTTAATTTAGATTTGTGTTTTTGTGTTTTAACGTACTGTCATATGTGATTTAATGCTGCAGTGCACTACTTGTTCACATACATTGCAATAAATATCTCCTAGACTCCCTCTTCTGACGGGAAGTTGTCGCTTGAGTCACTGTAGATGTAAAATCACAAATATTTGTAACAAGGAGACTTTAGGAACGCCATAACAAAAAGAAAACTACAAATACAATCTATAGAACGTGTACTAAAAACAAACCTTAAAGTAATTTCGGCTTACACAGATCGTATTGAAACTAATATGGATGCCTGAGAAACACGTAAAAGAAGAAGTTTTTGTAATTAAGTAGGTAATAAACCAATCTAATAATACGCGATTGGTATTAATCTTTTCATTTCAAACAATAGAATATTGTGAATAATGTTGTCAAATGCTTTTAATATCTCAATAGTACAAAGAAATATAACATACAATTCTAGCTGGAATTATTTAAAGGACAGGCGTGCTGATTTCTAAAAAACCATTCAAATTTGCTGAAAAGTGTAGAGGTTTAGAAGGCGATAATTGTCCAAGTTATTATGATCATTATTCTTATGCAAAGGTTTCATATTAGCTAGTTTTAATGGTGACAGAAGCTGATATTTTATTAATCATTTTGACGCAATAATTAGTAATCATTAAAATGATCAGGAATATATATAATTTCTGTAAATAAATACATTCTCAATATATCTGCTGTTATATTATGTTTATTATTGTTATACCTCCCCCCACCCCCAATATCCATTGTAAATATTATTTCTTATTCTATCTAAGATGGTTTTCATAAAATTCGTTTTATGGCTAGATATTAGATTCATATATGTAATTATTTTCCATTTAGAGTTATATTGTAGATATGTCCCGAAAACTCCCTAGGAAGTGTATTACAATCTTAGAGTGTTTTACAATACCTTATGTTACACGTGTATCTGCATTATTACATTTTTACATGTTAAGATATTTATATAATTTGAAGGGAAAATTCAAAAGCTACATTGTAAAATGTTTAAAACACAACATATTCAGAGATTTACACTAATCTCATATGAATTGTAAATTATAGATTCTAGACAGAAAAAAGGTTCTTTTATTTTCGTCTATGGAGGAGGTTTTTATTTTATGTCCGTGTGGATTCAAATTTCACCGTCTTAGGGACACGTAAATGTCTGCATTGTCGGGATCTATTTGATTAGGACCTTTCGATACATCTTTTGAAACCCGACCATCTTATGTTTACAATTTGACTTAGTGCTTTTGTTATTGGGTTATGGGTACCGTTTATTTTTTATAACAAACTAAACAAACTTGTCTAATCCTACCAGCTGTTACTACATTATTTTATTTATTTTTACACCCGAATGTTTCCTTCAAGAAAGTATTGTTGGTATGGAAGAAGTAGGTTTCTGCAGATGATGTTGTGTGGCATTTTTAAAAGATAAACGACTGCTGTTATTAAAAAAAAATACTGTAAATTATTCATTTTATACTGAATTAGGTAATAAAAACGCAAGTTATATAATGCACTATAATTAATTTTTAAATAGCAACTGGTTTTAGCGTTTCCTTGATAGTCATAATGTGTGTATATGTATGCCCGGTAGGGAAAGGAAATTATTTAATGTGGTTTAATATGTAAACCGCCATTCCCGGAAATAATGTAATCCCTTCTGCTTTCCATTAACTGGAGACAATGGAGTCCTTTATGCGGTTTACCCTGGTTTTCCAAGTAACGCAGTCGCTATAATATATACATAGTGGTGTAATTTTTCGGTCCGCACCTCAGTATTGAGATTATGTTTCAGTTAAAATTTATAAGGTAGATTAAATGGAAAGGCACATAAAGGTCTGTCGAAGGAAACTTTTGGTAATTTCTATTTAGTTAGTGTTGTGTAGGAAATTCGTGTACAGTCATCGTCGAAAGTACTACACAATTTAAATTAAAAATAAGGTACGATTTTGTGGAGAACATTATTATTCCATTTTGGTAATAAATATCTACTCACATAGTAAACTAAGCCGGACGTTTGTGAGACGTTTTGTTATAGGAATATAATGCATTTGTAAACGTTTTTTGGTGACCAATATGATGAAAGTAGTAATATGTCTTAAAACTGGAGAGCTTATCTATCGCAAAGTGGGATATTTAATTCTAAATATCTGGGTTTATTAATTTATGGTTTCTTAAGGAGCAGGTAATACATTTATTAAAAAAGAAATATGTTGGATATGTCGATGACGCCAAAGTAAAATTTAAAAGGACTTGAACCAGAAAAACAAAATCAAAACATCCAAATGTGATTAATACTTTAATGAATTTGTACTGCTGTGGAAAACCGCGCGATTCTGCTAGAGAAAAATCGGAAAATATCCGGACGCTTATAAATGTACTCCAGATTGTTTGTGTCAGTCGATGGTAATGTTTCTATAGAAATGGAGGACATCGAATATCGAGCCGTCATTAAATTCTTGCATTCGAAAGAAAATAGGCCTACGCAAATTAGGCTGGACGCTGTTTATGGGAACTTTGCACCATTATTTGCCACAGTGAAATTTTGGGCTGCTGAATTTAAACCGTGGTCGTACCGGCTTGGTTGACGACGAACGTACGGGTAAGTCAAAAACTTCAATCGTTATTAATAACATCGGAAAAGTTCACCGAATGGTGCTAGATGATCGCCGAATTAGGATCAGAGATAGTAGAGGCCATGGGTACCTCGAAAGAAAGTGTTTGGCATATATTGACTAAAGATTTAGGACAAAAAGCTAACCGCGCGTTGAGTGCCGCGCATGCTCATTCAGGACCAACATGCATTCGAATGAACATTTCCAAAGCAGTTGAAGCAGTTTGAGTGAAATAAGTAATAACTGTCGAACTGACGAATGGTGAATCAGCTTTGAGAAAGGCTGTTCCGTCGGTCCGGAAAGTGTTGGCGACTGGTTTTTGGCATATTTATGAAGTTGTGTTAATCGATTATATTGAAAAATGAAAAACAATAACAGGGGCATAGTCGTTACCACCGAAACTAGAAGGCCTAATCGCTCTTCGATGACGTCACGTTGTTTAGGTGATGTATCGCCATGCACGATATTAGCTTAAGCGGTAAAGGAATCGCTCTTTTGCATTTCCTTTTAAGATTTGAAGGGCTTCCGGTTTAAAGAGGATGCCAGTCGTCAACTGATCCCTTCTTCGCATCCCATTCGATTTTATTTGGAAAAACGAAGTTTCAAAGCAAAAATCAAACACGTAACCGAGCACCGTTTTCGTAAAGGATGTATTTGTGGTTGATATTTAATCGACTAATTATTATTATTTGTAATTGTACATGTATTTGGACGAAACTAAGGTTGAAATGATACAGCAATTGTAATTTTATTCGAAATTTTGTCCAATTTCACGAGAAAATTTACAGACATGCTATTTAACCAGGGTATTTTCTATTATGTTATGCCTAATCTATTCCTATTATGTAGTGTTTTACCTAATCTGTCATTACTTTTCCCACAGTCATTTTTAAGTAGGGTATTTATAGAACAAATTATTATAATTGTTGCAATACGTTCACTGCTGTGAATATGACATTTACATATATCAGTATCCATAATGGCTACGTTCGGTGATATAATTTAAAATATACTGTATTAAAACAGAACGTTTATTACACACATTTAAAAACATCTCTTCGTGTTCAAAAATAATTTTGTTAAATATAACGTAAGAATATAAAACTATTTGAATAATAACATTTTCACGTTTTTTGTTCACAACGGACAGTTAGGAAATTGAGTTGGAATGGCATCTTTTTTAAGCCTAGTATATTTTAAATTTACAGTTATAGTTTCACTGGTCCTGGAATCTGTAGCTGTTGAAAAATAAATGATATCTTCTTTTATTTGCAAAGTGTAACTCACAAACAAAGCATACAAAACAGCCGACGCGATGTTAGGTTAGGTTATCTCGTTTTTATCGTTTCAGAAAAGGTTTTATCGCTTATACAATACTAAAAAATCATTGCGGGTATCACCAACAAAGTACGGAACTATCACTACACAGTATTTTTTTAAATGAAACCAGTATAATTTGGACAAACCAATTCAAAACGCAGAGACGGTCTCAACGTGTAAGCGCATTTATGCCATATTTCAAAATACGTCACAGTCTGCTGATGTCAAAGCTGTTTAGCCTTGTATTAGCGGTAGTAGCGGCATAGCGCGCATCATTACTTGACAAGTTGATGGCAGAAATTGGGGGGAAACGGTCTCACGAAGAAAAAGAAGGTCTTGTTCCATCAACGCACCATCTCACATTTCAGTAATCCCCATGGGAAAAGTTCACAGAATGGGGCTCAAATTGATAAACCACCCACCGTATTTACCAGATTTGTCCCAAGCGACCATTTTCTGTTTCCTAGGCTCAAAGTTTCATTCGGTGGGCAGAGATTTTTATATGATGAGGAAATCATCACGTTCGTAAACGCCTATTTTGCAGAACAAGGTGCCAACAACTATTCGGGCGGATTAAAGAGATGGGAGCATCACTGGGAAAAGTGTGTGGATTTACGAGGAGACTATGTTGAGAAATAAAACTGATTTGGCAAAAAATGCTTGTTTCTGTGTTACGCTGTAAACTTTTCTGGCTACCCTCGTACAAAATGGATTTTTTGCTGTCTAAATCAATCAAATATCTTAATGTGTTGAAAATGTTTTTAATTAATTAACTGTGGCGGTTTGAACCAGCAGTCGATACCTGTTACTGCTTTGGAATTTGGAACAATGCGACTTGTTCAGTCCTGCAGAAGCGGTTTAGCAATTAGTTCGATAAAAAGAAAAAGTGCGATGAGGATGTCCTAATTAGATATTTCTCATGATCACATGTTAACTACCCCAATATATATTGGATAGAGAAACTATGAAGATAACCTTGCAGTTATTCCAGATTATGGACTGCATCTGTGAACCTTTTAACACTTTTGAAATGTTAAAAAGATTTTACAGTGAACGCTGGAATATGTCACTGAAAATTTGGCCAAAATCTAAATTATCCAAAGTGTTAATTGACGATAAAAACTCACTCCTTGGAACAAGTAAAGAATCCTTGTAATAAAAAAATGATTATTTCGCAACACCTTTTGTTAGAAATTACTATTCGCTAATTATTGTCCCATATGGTCCCGCACTTTAAACTAATTGTCACGAAAACCATTCTTATTTGGTTTTAGATCTATTCCATCTATTTCTACTTGAATTGCATTTCATTTAAATGAAAATATGTTTATTAGAAGACTCTTGTCAAATTCGAAAATGATCCATTTGACTACACCATCCCGTAGATTTTTACTCGTCGAACACGCTCGTTTGTCGATGCCTGTAATCGCGTTTGAGCTATAGAAGTTTGAAGTTTTCAGACCATTAGAATCGGCGAAAACATGAGACTTGAAGTCGACATTGACTTCAATTTCTTTGATTTTATCATTAGCCTATGCCTTTCTGGCCAATGAGTTTTAAGGTTTGCGACAGAGGATTGTCCACGAAATCGATTGCGACAAGCCAGAGCCTAGCTCTTTTAGTTTGACAACTTCGGAACTTCAAACTTAAGAAAACGAATCTTTTCCCAATTTTGAGATGCCCCAATAGTGTTGCACCGGTTAGAACTAGAGAGTTGTGCGTTGCTGTCATTTTAAAGCCGCCACCGAGAGCTTTCCAACGGACTAATATTAGAGTTTTTAGCTTATTCAGCTGTCGAGATACAAGACCGGAAAAACGTGAACCCAAAATTTTTGAAGTGCAAAAACGAAAAATGTGGAATTTCGGCAAGGCCTTAAGGCAACGTATTGTTGTGATATGTTGGGCCTCCTTAACTAAAAGAAAAGGCAGTTACGCCATAAGGAAAACTTGTGAGAAGGAGACTACTCTGGTAGAACATTAGATTTGCTGTTACCAGTCAAACCTTTTTACTTCACGAAACCAGAAGACGATGAAGGAGGTACTGAGGAAGAAGAAACATACTAAAGATTCAAATTTTCTGTTTCTTATGCACTTTTAAATACTTTGAGCAACTACACACCAATAAATACGCCATATACATAATTGCTGTAGCGCACTTCAAGTAATCAAAGCAATTTAGTCAGCTTTTTATTTCAAATAGCCCAGTCTGTGCTTCTTTATTTATCGCGCTGTGGAACTTTACGATCAAAAGTTGTAACGCTACTCTAAAAAGAAAAAGCTATCAAGGAAGCAAACGCTGCATACCATACCAGACAATTTCTTTTTCGTGAAAAGCATGATCCTGTATATTCAGAAATGATCTGGCTAGGTGAACATGTAAGAGGATAGCTGAATATTTTCTGGTTTCTAATTTAAAAGAAGCGAAGCTATAAAAAAGACTTTTCAGTTTTAAGGAACCTTCTAATCGTCAAAATAAGATAGATGCCAAGAGTTCTTGAAAAGCTCATTGAAGGATGTCAATCCACTTCTGTAATGAGGTGTTTCTTATGACAGTGTAATGAAACTACATTTCTACCAAGAAGGCGGAGAAAGCATATCGATACTCAAGGGATCATACTTGATACGATTTTGAAATGCTGTGTATTCTACTTTAAATCATAATAGACACGTCTATACAAAATATGGCCAAGAAGAGTTGTTTGTTCTTATATTTGGGCCTATTTCTTCTTTATTTACTATAACTACGAAGTAGAAGATTTGCAACGAGAGAATATTACAGTTCATATCTGCCTCATCAAAAAGAATGTTTAAAAAATAAGGAAAAAGCTTTTTTTCTAATTTAAAGGTATCCTTTACTACTTTGTGTTGTTAGTTACTTATTGTTATTTATAAAAAATATATATCAAGTGTAATATGTATAACCAAATCTATTTTGCAAAAACAACTGGATCCGCGTGGCAGTTTTCTTCAGCTAGAACGTGTACAGCTAAATTACAATTTTGCAATTTTATACAAGCTTTTGGCGCTAGAGTGTTGTTTTTGTTCGTTAATTTCTCTTTATAAAACCGTCGCTTTTTAAATAACTTCATAATTAATGTTACCGTTGCCATAAAATAGAAACTCTTCCGCTAAAAAGAACATTTTCGCTTCCCATTTTATCGCGTTTTGGCGAATTATTACTTATTTGCGTTTTTATTAAGCAGTAATTTAAGGACGCTGGGGTGTAAAAATACTGGCACCAGCGATGCGAACTTCCAGAAACAAGTTCTTATTATAGTGTCGGAGTAAAATTTAAATGTCACACGGGAAATTTCAGAACTGCTGAAACACACCAACTATAAAGTTCTCTCGCTGCATAAAAGATTTTATGACGTCGAATGTAAATTAAAAAACGCTGAAATTTCGACCCAAACAATTAAAACTTTTATTATTTCGCTTATGTCATAAAAGTATTAATTAAACAGCATGTAAACATCGCAAGATAATTATGGCCCATAAGAGACGAACATTAAAAACCTTGTAAACGTCTGTACTCGTTATTTGAGAGACTTTTATTATTCAAATTGCTACATCAAAATAACTCTCGATAATAAATTTAGTTTCTATAGTTTTAGAAAGTGTGAAAATTTAACGTTGAACATTTATAAGATCTTATTAAATATTTCTATGATTCCTGTAACTTTGTTAACATAAAAGAGTTTTATGAGAGCAACAGTGTTAGAAGGAACTAGTGTAAGCACGTAGTAAGTAAAATGTGAATACAAAATTGCACATCGTTGATTTATATACTGATTACAATGTTTACGTTTGTTGTATAAAATAAAGCGGGTAGGAAACATTGTAAAATACTACTTTGGATATAGAAATAAGATCACATCATCTTTATAATCTACACTACATATTTTACGAAGTTGAGCATCAAATAATATGCATTTTCAACTATACCTTGTGCTATTCGTATATATTGAAATGTTTTATATGTGGGAAATTATAAAAAAAAATCGAAATTAGTTAATTAATACTTCAATTAACACTCTTTCGGCAACTTAAAATTAAATAAAAGATGAATTAATGAAATTTAACGAGTATTAAAACTGAAAAATGAAAACTAACCTGAAATAATGACGATCTCATATAAACCCTATGTTTATATGGTACTGGAAACCTGCCTATTCTTCAACCACCAAACTAGGTTTCTACCTCGTATTTATGGTACGGTTCAAACATTAAACACCTAGAAACTGGGAACACAGCCAAACACGTGTTCCCTGGATGAGAATCTTTACTCAAAATCAAGATTAATTGCCGTCCCTCTACTCGTTTATTTTAATCGCGATAGTGATTGTTTCAGACAGCAAATTTTGATAATTCTTTTCGAAATAAAAATTGATAATGAATTTGTAACGAATATTCTTACTTTCTAAAGTAGTATAATACTATCCATGTAGTGACGCAACTAGAAGACTCAAACTAATATAATAGTAAAATTTACTGACGTACAAGACGATTACATTGCCAACGATATTTAATATTCGAAATTATGCTAGAAATGCCTACGAACTTATGCTGTCATTTGTAGGAAAACGAAACGAGCGATAGGTATCAAATTCAAAGAACATATTGATCATTGCCGCTATGGTAGAATTGAATCGTCAAGTGTAGCACAACACATAAGCGAAACTGGTCATAATATTAAATTAGAAAACTTCAAATGAATTAAAAACGTAACTTCGCCGCGAGAATTAGACGCTTACGAAACCATTTATATGAAAAAGTGTGCAAATCTTCTAACAGGAAGAAAGGATCCACTTAACCACTTAACTCTGATTGATTTATTGATGCAAACCGGGCACAGATTAACGTTTTGTGCTACAGGCAAAAGCCTTTCCTTTTAGTTTCCCATATCTCGCATGTTTTAGGGTATACAGGTGGTAAAAGTAGTTATTTGTAATACTAATATCTTGTAGAGTAAGGACAGAATAAGGCGTGTTAGAATTAAAATCTTTTTCTCACATTATTCGGGCGTACGGTTGACAATGGGAATCCATGAATTCTCGAAACAATTATCCCGAATTAATAAAATAACTTATGGTATGGTGAGGGGTGTACTGATACTTCAGTGTTTGTCATACTACCCCATAGTCCTTGCTATCATTATTAATAACAGATCTATCTGAAATTATGTATTTAATTCGCATTTATTACAAAAAATATCACTTAATACTACAAATGCAAATGTTCAGCAGTTTGAGTAATAAAAGCTGTGGAAATAAGTTTTAGACATAATGAACAAAAACATTAACATAATTTGTGACATTAAAGTTTGAAGAAAGTAATCAAAGTATTATTTTGAAGTTTTATTGAACAATATTAGAAACAAAGGCTGTTTCCTTACTTCAAATGGAACACTAAATTGAGGATTCACGGAATAGCTCTTTGCGAAGTTCTATAAGAAAGCAAGTCTGCTATTGAAGACTGATATCAAAGCTCTTGTAAAGGTGTACCGAAAAGCTAGTTTAAATACAGAATATTCAATTAGCTTTCTAAGTAGCAATTTTTACTTTGCCCGTATTTATGCAGAGATTTTTCAAAACGGTTTCTTTCTTACTATAAGGTCTTACAGCTTACAAACTGTTCCGCATAAGTCCATAGGCCAAAAGTTGTGTTTAAAGTTTGCAGCGTGTTTTATCTAATTAAGAGTTATCGAAAAAATATGCATTTTATTCCAAGTTCAATTCCCTCTCTTTTGTGTTCAATACATTTTGTCGTATCTTCTAAAGTAAAGTAGTGGGGAGACGTCAATTGCTTTTTTAAATAAATGGTTACTCCTGTTAGGCTTAACCGATTTTAACAATTTTGGCTTCGTTTAAAAGAGCTTTATTTAATCTATCAAATGCACTAGAGGGCGTTATCTGACTTTATAATAAATGAAGCGGCTTTTCGCAAAAATTTTAAACAGAACGATATATATCTTTTCACGCGGAAAAGTAGGGAATTAAAAACTCAAGATGTCGGTAAAAAACGCATCTCGATATCTTTTCTCTAACCGGAGATATTAACGAAAAAATGTAAATATTTGTTGCACCTGGACGACACGATTTTGCCGACTGTCTGCTATTTTATTTAAATTTCTAAATATAACCATATTAGTAAAAATAAAAAATATATATCCTATTTCAAAGATAATTATTTAATTTAGTGCCTTATAAATAAACTGAATCTCATTGTTTTAGCGATTTCAACTTGAAATAAGCAATAAAAATTTGACTAGCCTAGTAAGGGAATTCTGAAAAACGAGTAGGCTTTGAATAATAAAAGATGCAGAATAAGAAAACATTACATGTTATGTGACAATGTCTTGACAGACGATACCATAGGATCGAGAAACACTATCTCGGATTATGTGGACAGAGGAGACCACCTTTAATAATGATGGATGTGTAAATCTCCATAACATGTATTACTGGTCATGAACGAATACACACTGGATGCAGAAAGCCCAGTATCAAGGTTACTGGTCCATATACGTGTAGTGCGGAATTCTAGGTGGACAAATTATTGGATCTTTTATATTTAATGAAGCCCTTACTGGATACGTTTACCTAAATTGTCTAAGAAACGTATTGCCACTTCTTTTAGATGTACCGCTGGCAATTCGCCGTCAGATGTTTTCTTTTCAGCATGACCGGCGCATTTTGCGGTAAATGTTCAGAACTTTTTAGATAATGCTTAAACTAGCAGGTGGATAGGAGGAAGAAGTGTATTTCCATGGCCAGCTAGGTCTCCAGGCTTAACTTGCTTAGATTTTTGTTTGTGGGGAAGAATAAAGAGCCTCGTCTTTGCTACCAGACCCATTACAAGAGAAGACGTGATTCCTAAAATAAGAAATGCAATTCGAAGCATTTCACAGGCAGAAGTCAAGATACTTGTCCACTTGACAGAGAATAGAATCATGCATAAAAAATAATGGAAGACGTTCAAACATCTAGGAAGCTACTGATAATTCATTTATGTTATATTCTACAAAGGGGCATCACAGTGTGTATTGAATAATAATATTGTTTAGTCGTGACTGTTACGCCATCTTCTGGTCATCTTACAAACTTCAAAATCATTTCCAGTGTTTTCTTTTGGTCACATTTTTCAAAAAATATTTTACCCGAAAGCTCTGTGATTACTAGTTTTTGAGATATAGCCGGCTGCCATTCTTATTTGGCCACCCGGTACTTATAATTTTAAAGTATGTCCATTATTACATCTCAAAACAAGAAAAAAACTGTTTTGAAAAATATCAATTCACAAAAACATAGTCCTTCAAGCTGGCAACGATGACTCACCCTACGTATTCTACTATTTAAAAATATATAGAAACATACTTTACTTCGTATAGATTCACTCACTCAATGCTATTTTTGGAAGTTTATGAATCCGGCCAGAATTCACCCACACCTTTAGGAGTTAGATGCGAGATACGTGTCATTTAGTATGCGACAAGGGTAATGGACAGTTATTTCCAAAATCAGGTGATTTGAAATAGGGTAGCAATAACATAAACAAATAATTACAAAAAAACATGGTCCTCTCGGTTTCGTTTTATTATTATATCATATTGTATTTGACAAGAATACTAGGTTATAAACACAAAGTTTTTTAATAAGGATTTTGGCACCGTGTATATGATTCAATATTGACGTTGGTGATCTACGAAAATGGCGATTTTCAGTATCAATGCAAATAATCTAGGAACCGCACTACAATGTATGGCTATCTTAAATTGGACTCCTAAAAATAAAATGCGTGGAAGAAAATGCATAAGCAGAAAAACTATTTTGTTACCTTAAAGTAGAAACGTGGTAACTTTCTGTGCACCCAAGTAAAGGGAACTATACTTTCATCCCCGCAAGAGAGAGGAGAAACTTAACAAAATAGTTCTTTGTGACGCGAACTAATCAGTTCCTATCAGATTCATATCTAGGGAAACGACTATAGCTACGGTGTATGTTTTTTTATAACGTCCTGCGTTATAAACAGGGGGTCCACGTTTTATGTACTCTACCAATTGTACACTCCGGTGTAACCAACCCGAAAAGAGGTATAAAAGCATAATAGACCTTAAATTATTATGCTCGCTGCTGTACCGGCATATATTTAATATTCAGTTTAATTGGTTTGATATTAGGGACACATTAAAGTATCGCATTACCCTACCATTAAGGGACGCATTCATATTAAATACGCAATCTAGAAGACAAATTGAAATCGGTGTCCCTTGGAACGGAATAGTGATTTGGAATCAATACACATCCTGTCCTTTGTCCGGAAAAAAATGCACACAGTCATACAATTACAGTAACGCCCCGTAAACTTCTATTGATCCCTTCGTTTTTTTCTATGGGGGATATTTCGCTCATTCATTACAATCGTACTATAGGTTTTGCTATACGTACCACCGTAAGAAATCACTAAATCGACAGGAAACGTAATCTATAATGGATATTGTTACAAAACGAGGTACCGGCTAGGAAGGAAACATTGAATACGCTTAGGTCGCCCAAAATATTTTTTATCTGTGCGCTGGTTAAGTACTTTATGCCAATGCGAGTACCTGTTTAGATAATTTGTCGTTGGCACTATTCGTTCATTTCTAGCGATCATTATTCAATGTATGTTTTACGAGGATAAATATTTTTAATCATTGCACAGTTCGTTTAAGGAAACGCAGACAAATTCATTTTTGTGGAGTGTAGAACGATCTAATTGCAACAATAAGGGAGCCTGGGTAACAGTGAGATACTTTTTTTCTTTTCATGATAGATAATTGAAAAACCATTGGGAAAAAATTTATGCTTTTAACTAATGCTACCTAGTACACATCTGGCTAAGTAACTCCATACATGATTTCATAATATTATTGATGTTTAAAGGTGTAATACGAGGGCGTATTGATAACTAATGCCTCCATGGCCATAACTTTTATAATGATGGGCCAGACAGTGTCAAAAGTGGTTTGCCATCTACCTTAACTCTTGGTGCATAAGTCTCCCTAGCGGAGATTCTCAGCAACATCGCGTTTGTGCACGACAGTTCTAAAAATGGCGACCGGCATGGACGTGCGGTTAAAGCAACGAGCTGTCATCGAATTTCTTACTGCGGAGGGTGTAGCGCCCATTGACATCCATCGAAGGTTCAGTGCCGCGTACCCGTGATGCATGTGTTGATGTGAGGAGGTGGGTAAGAACTGTGAAAGACGAAAATCCTACTAAAACGGATCTCCAAGATCAGGCACGCAGTGGCCGACCAGTGTCTACGTGTGGTAAAAGGCAGGTGGCTCTCGTGGATGATTTGGTTTGTAAGAATCGACAAACTGACATTACCAATAGGGTGGGTATTTCACAAGAAAGAGTACATCACATTATCTGCAATGTACTAAAGTTGGGTGCCCCGAATGCTTACTGATGAAATGAAAGCCAATCGAAAACAAATTTGCGAACAACTCTTGACTCGATATGAGGCAGAAGGTGATGCTTTTCTCCACAGAATTGTGACTAGACAATGTGCCAATTCTGCATCATGACAATGCTCGGCCTCACACAAGTCAGAGAACGCGTATAGTACTGGAGAAGCTTGGGTTTCAAGGCGTTTTACCTCATCCACCTTATAGTCCAGATCTTGACATTTTCACCTTTCCGAAGCTTAAGGAACATCTCAAGGGCAAGCGTTTTTCTTCGGATGCGGAGGTGCGGAAATGGTGCCGTGCGAAGACTTTTTCCGTGACGGATTTGTTGAACTCGTAGTACGTTGGCGTAAATGTATTGCTGTCATTGGGGATTATGTGGAAAAGTGATTATATCAATGGGTAAAGGACAGTTTATACGATCATTTTACACTTATATGTAAACAATATATCTACTACTAATAAAGTTATAGCCATTGAGGCACTAGTTTTCAATACGCCCTCGTATATTAAAAATTTGTAGCTTGACATTTGTCTCACTATTACCCATACCTGTGGTACACTAAGACAGTATCTATGGCAATCATTATTTTACGAAAAAGTAGAAGTAGACTCACAAATAATGAAAAATAGCATTTAATATTAGTAATAAAATTCAAAGAACAACTCCAATAATACATATTATTGAAGTAAAGGAAGTATTTAATGAATATTGACTTGGTTATAATTTATTTCAAATATGAACTAAGAATTCTGCCTTTTTGTTTTTTCATAACTAATTGGTTTTAGCAAAATAAATTTTATCTCACTTTTTTAAATAGTTGTGGGGACTGGAGATGGGTGTAACCCATCGCAGAATGTGTCACTGTTACCCACGTGACTATAAGATTAAAACATGATTGCAATGCTACGCACCAATTTTATTTAAGTGATGTAGTCTCAGCAAATACTCGCCGAAGGCATATTTAGAGCTACTTTTACATTTAAATCACATGACTATATGTGCAGTTGTTTCACAGATCCCGAAACTGGCCACCAATAATTCCCTTTTGGGTCAAATTAACGGGAACGCCGTCACATCTTATAAATGAAAAAAAGTCTGACATTCGCAAATGAACAGACCAGTTGCTTCAGGTATTGGCAACGTGCATATTTAGTGACACTGATGGGATGTCAGTAGAACCGTATAAGATACCCTTATATGGTTCAAGATTGTTTGCTTTTTAAAGATTCTTACATTAATTGGCATACGTAGAATTTAGTTTCAAACCTACCCAGTATCAGAGCAAATTATTGCAGGGGGCAAATAATTGAAATAAATATTGCATTTTTAATTTAATTCTTCCGATTAATTAATATCATATGCTACCAAAGGCATTCAGTTACCTACGTGTATGTAGTATTTTATTTTTTCCTTTCAAATAATGATGTAAGTCATGAATGAATTACTAATGTGCAGAGATAACGTGATAACATTTCTATACATAATAAATCAGCAAGGAACAACCTTAATGTTTGCGCTAGCGATTCTAACGGTCAGGTAATTCATCGTTTGAGTACTTCCTGAAGACGGTAATGACAATAGAATTACATTTCGAAAACAGGGTCTAGTTATTAATAACCGCTCTCCGTGACGGTAACTACTTTTAAATTACTTTTCCACCGGAATATTAGCGAAACGTTTTACAAGTCCCTGTAATTTTTACCGTCTACTACAAAACTTTATACGGTTCAACTTTTCCCCTCACGTCGGCTTTTGTTACGTAAAATACAAATAAGATGTACAAGAAGGTAAAGGAAGGCAACCGTAAGAACGAAAACGAAGTAAAACCATAGCTATTTTAATCTTATGTAAATCTACGAGCGAAGTTACACCAGCGCTGGAGCACGAAAATATCAAAAGTAGATTAGTGTAAGACTGTGTTGCATTGAATACAATGAAAATAATAGATGACACCTCTTCTAGCAGCAACGTTCTCTTGCAACCCGTTGTCGCCGGCTACGTCGTCGTCGACTGTGATACTTAATTCTCTCGCAGCTCTACTTTATAGTTTGGCGTTCGTTAGATTAAGTTGAACTATTAAGATCCGGTGACGTTACTGCAACGAAACTTTAACGTTTCATCAACGGCAGACTTACGGAGACCGGACCAAATGTCAGAAAATATTTCTGTGTCTAATTCTAATGTTCAGTCATGAAACCTTTCTATTAGCTACAGCAAGGTTCTTTGTCAGATACGTCTCTGTTAAGTCAAGTAAAAAATATGTTTAAAATGATTTAAAATCTTTGAAACTTTAAACTTCTTCTTTATCTTTTGCCTTTTGCCATTACAGCGTCGTGGGATTTGGATTCTCGACCCATTTTTCCATTCTTCTCTATTCTGTGATTTTCTTTTAGAATTTGAATAAACTTTTATTGTTATTCGAATTTAGGAATTTGCATGATCTACAGTCCCTGGCCATCGAATTAGGACCATTTAAAAATATTCTGATTTTGGGGTGAAATTATAAAAAAAAAAAAACAGTTGGCAATATTATTATTTAATTACATATAACATGCAAGTAAGTATAATTTGAACATATATTTACTAATATTTGCTTGTTCCTCCTCCTGTGTTTTATTATTTCCTCAATCCTTTTTGCCATACTGTCAATACAGCTTTTTATTGTTTCTTTAATTTCGTCGCTATCATGCCACACATCTTCAATATGTTGTTGTAATTCTTCCTTTGGAGTTGGGTTTCGTGTACTACGATATTTGTCAAGATATTCCACAGATTTTCAATTGGGTTTATGTAAGGTGAATTGCCTGGCCAAGGTAGTACACACAGATCTTTAGGTTCAAGGTATCGCATTACATTTTTTGCCTTATGACACGGTGCTACTCTTTTTCGACCCCCTCACTCTTCTTTTTCCATGCCTCTTTCCTTCCGTTACCTTTTTTGTTATCCTCTCTGGTGCCATTCTTTGCACGTGACCAAACCATTTCAGATGTTTCTCTTCTATTACTTGACTGATCGACTTTTGATTGATGTTGTCTCTGATTTCTTCGTTTTTGTATCTGCCTCTTTTTCTTTCCCCTGCGATTTTCCTTAAATACTTCGTTTCAGCAGTCGTTACTTTGTTTTCCTGGCCCGTTGTCATGGACCATGTTTCACTTCCATATGTTAGGCTTGGAACCACTACTGCGTTATATATTCTGGTTTTTGTTTTTGTAGATATTTTTTTCTTTCCGAGTAGTGTTATGTTTATTTGGTAGTAGTCTGCGTTGAGTCTTTTGTTCTGTTCAATATTTCTATATCTGTTTCTCCGTTGTTGCTAATCCTTCCTCCCAAGTAATCTATTGCTGTAACTTTTTCCAGTGTGTCATCTCCGCATTTGATACTTTCTTCGCCTTCTTTTCCATTTGTTTATGGTTTTCTGTATATTTTCCTTTCTTTTACCATGAGCCATGAGTACTATATAGATTAGACTCTAAAGTTGTACCGTTTTGTATCCTGTTATTATTTTGGGCTTTTCATTTTTACATATTTTTAATATTCTAATCATGTATATCATAAATAATAAAAATGTTAAACATGTATATTATAAATAGAAGTGGGCTCAAACCGCCTCTCTATTTCAAGCTACACAGGGTTGCCGAGAAAAGAAATCATTTCTGGCCTTTTAATGCAAAAGCAACCATTTGAAGGCAATTGCTGTAATGAACTATGTATTATGCATCTTCTCCGCACTTTGAAGAGTCCTTTAGGCCGTCAACCAACCCACCGTCTTACCATAAGTTAGGGCGTTGTATAGGGAATCGTCCTAGACGAAGCAGCTCTTCACCCAATATTGCCCTTCTTGATGCCAGCACTGGACACTGGCAGAGGGTATCTGCCACTGACCCGTGTTTGGTGTGGCAGCCCTTAAATAACAGGTCTCCAGTAAATCCCATCCTAAAGAGGTACTTTTTAGGGGACAATGACTAGTCAGAATCCTTAAAACCACGAGAGGTATTCTCTTGTTCGGATAAGTTGGAGGTACTGTGGCGATACAACAGGAGTTGCGTTTATCTCATATTTTCAAAAAACTTTCATGGGCAACAGTTCCGATCCTTTCATAAAGTGCAGATACAGGCGGTTGTATGGGAGGATTATGAGCCGTGACGCGTGCTCCTGTAGCCAGTCTATTCATTCCTTATCTATGGTACCTTATTGCAGGGGTAATACCTATTGGTAGGTAAAGCTGGAGGAATTTAGCATAGGTCCTAAAAGCAATGTTTGGAATTAGGATATTATATATATATAATTATTATAAAAATTTGTAAAGGGTAATTGATGAAATTTAAATTTGTGTAAATACCAATTACGAGTTTAGCTATGAGGGGTAATATTTATTGAGTATGACATATAAGCATACTATTATGCGAATTAAATACCAAGAGATTGCTGACCAAAGGTAGGAGAAGCAATGAAATGATAAAGAAGAATATATCGGAGATGAAGAATCTCAATGCAAAGTTACATATGTGTGTGGTGTTGTTTGGGGATGTATTTTTCCATTGACGTGCTGATGGCAATAATTGAAAATGTATTCAGCAGTAAATACTTTTTCAAAGGAATGTTGAATGAAGTACTTAGAAATCTGATTACAAATAAAGCGACTTTCTGCGCCCGAAGTTGATATGTGACTGTTATAAAAGAATATTATAAACAAAACGTTTTATAACAATTTAGATAGCAAAAACCAAATTTTATTAGATGATGAGGTTTTAGTGTAATCAGAAGACTAACAACAGATTTTGAAAGTAGCATAGATTCCGAACCTGGTTTTCTAATATTCTTATAAAGATAACAAGTAGATTTAGGTTGTGAAAGTCACTAATAATGAGGAATTGTGTATCGACAGTTGCGCTTGTAAAACAACGTGAATCCTCTACAAGGGCTTACTCACGACATTTCAATTATTGCAGCTGTCAAATTACAATGTATTTGCGTAAATATGATCAGTTCAACTTAATCCATTTATTTGTACTATTGTATTGGATTACCGAGCTTTGCCCTTGTACTTAAATGTATAAACCATTAGATGCAATTGGCACTGTTTAGAAACTGAAAAATGATTGTGGAATGTGTGATCATTTTTGATAAATAGAGTAGGTACATTCAACAAAATGCATAATATAAAATAGGCTTGAGCTGAATTAATAAAATTTATCACCATGTTAATAAGCTTTATTATAATTTTGAGAAGCTATGTTACAATTACGTTACCTTTTAACATCTGGCACGTTCTTCCTAATATATACTGTTATACCTCCTACTAAAACGTCTGGCTAACCCTAAATAATGAAAGGTATAACAAATTATATTAAAAAGTGTTATATTTCTCATACCTGGTATTTTCTACCTTTTGAATATACTCAAGCTAGTTCAGATAGAAGATTTTTAAATCATTCTAGATGATACAGTGCAATTGTTTCATAATGTTACCTGGTAGCTAGTTGCAGTAAATGCTTTTATTCCAATGTACTTACCTTCTTCTTTGATTTCATGTCAGGTTTAATACTTTGTCATAATTCATGAGATTACTTTTATTTTCCAATGTAAATAGCGTTTTATGTATGTTATACTCAAGAATGTATTTTCTTTGTGGCATCCTGTCAACGGAAGATACTTGAAATTTGTAGGTTGTGAATGTTCTGCACGAATTTCAAAGTAGCCCCTTAGGAAATATAAAACAAGACATCAAGTACAGATGCGTTCATTTTACACATTCCACGGAGGGGTGCGTCGGCAACATACGGCCTCAAAAGGTCTGTGAACTATCAGTGAAAATATTATAAAATCCGGGGAGCGCTTTAAACATTTAATATTACATATTTTCTTCAAAATTAGCCAGCGAAATTTTGGATTCCTGTAGTTGGTTATTGCTTTACAAAATGAATTATTTTGAAAACACTGTGAAATTACTTAATTTAAAATACCTTATTTAACTGCATTTGTGCAAATATGCAAATCTTTTAAATCATTCGTAATTATTAAAACGTAGATGAGACAACATTACGTGTAAATTTGACACTAAATTTCCATTTTGTTGATTTATAAGTTAATTTAGCGTAAGTAAGCAATTTTCAGCAAGTATTACTAGTTTTATTTATATCGGAAACTAAGCTAGACTTTTTGAAGTAGGCTATTATAGTTTCTTCAGAATTGTTTCATTCTGTACAAAATGTGTTCGAAATTTGGTTTGTTACGCGGGAATCTTGTGTGTTGCAAGACTTAGTGTTAGAGTATAAGTTTACGTTTAATAAATGAAAGATATACTAGAAATGTACCTGTATATTTGTGAATAATTGGTTTGATGCACGAGATTATGGATTTCGGTAAGAGCCTTTTAATGGGATCGTTTTTGCAGTATGCTAATGACTCGTCAAACATGTGGTAATTTGCATAATCGGTTGGTAACCTGAGATACATGTAGGTTTTTTTATTTCGTGATCTAGCGTGGTCTCTTTTGTAATTAATACTTTACACGGTTCGATAAAATATATTGAAGTATAGTTAATTAAATTGAATGAAATTAAACGTTCAACGTTTTACTGCAGCATCCATAACGTCTAGACTGTACAGATAAAAACTGAGGATGTGAAATATCGAAGAAAGCAAAACTATGTACACATATGTACATGGTCTCTAACATCTTCGCGTCGAATATATTTCTTCATCATGCTAGCCTCTCTAATCGTCATAGGAATGTAGTTAGATAAACAAGTAATATAACGGTTGTAGACTAAAGTAAAGCTAAAAATCGGAATAAAACTTATCCTACATACATAATAAACGTTTTCGGGATTTTCTTACAATATCGGAAGTGGTCCCGAATCTAGTGCTAGTTGGTGTTAATTCATAAGCTAGAAGAAGAGGAAACGAGAGGCGTCGCCATCTTTTTCCACTTTTTGACAAATGAAGCATCACATTAAAGGTTTAAAGTTAAAGGAGTGGAAGAAATTAAAGAAGTCTATGAATGTGCGATTTAGAAGTTATCTGTTTAGGATGATAGGAAGCTTAACCTTAGAAGCCATCAAATTAGGAAAAGTAGACCAAGAATAAGAACCTATCTAAAGGAGCTATAATATGCAGGGTA
This sequence comes from Dynastes maya, assembly GCA_029619315.2. NCBI lineage: Eukaryota > Metazoa > Arthropoda > Insecta > Coleoptera > Scarabaeidae > Dynastes > Dynastes maya. The sequence goes on from JAROYE020000002.1 coordinate 59,568,853, forward strand.
TACTGTTTGAAATAAGAAACTTGGTGTCCATTTACAGTTTAGTCAAGACTGTCACGAAGTTGAAAATATTTTTGAGAAGTACATCATTATCCATAACATCGCCTACCAAATTTTCAAAAAGATGCTTTAATCATTTTCAGATATTTTTAATGGCCCTGTATACATGAATTTACAAAAAGGGTATCGATTGCACTTAATTTATTCGGCGCTATTATTTGTAATTATTTGACAGATACACAAAAAGTATAAATGCTTTTAACCTTACCAGCGCTAGTGGAACTGGCGCAGTACCAGCAGTAGTGACTCTTTACACTGCTTAAAATGCTAATCAACTAGCGCTGGTTAACTAGCGTTAGTAAACTAGCATAGTGTCAGCGCCGCTTAAGGGTGCTAGTGAAGTGTTCCTACATAAACGATCCAATGCGACTCTGTCTGATTAATTCATAACTGGAGAAGGTAAAATAAAAGTCTACTTCTCACAATAACTCTGTTTTAATAAATGTGCTACCGGTTTCGTGAAGCTTCTCTTATCATCAGGCAAGCTGAAAGGATCCATTAAAATATTTAGTAGTAGACAATGTAATTAATGATAATTAGTTTTTAATTATAATATGTTACTGGATAAGGATAGGATAGGAAGATTAGAAATAAGACGAAGAATCCAAAAAGCAAAAAAGATGTGGGTGCGCTATACCCCATTTGGTGGGACAAAAACATCTCATACAGAAACAAGAAGAATATAGGGAGACGTGAAGGTCGTGATATGATGGGATACGAAAAAGTATGGCAGAAAGGAACCTAGGGGAAGAGTCAGCACAAGACAGAGAGGCATGAAAGCGGAGGCTGGGCAGACAACAACTTGTATGATTGTGTATTGTGACATTTAATGTTTTATTGTACATAATTCACCCAAAATAAATATATATTACAAATGGAACTGTTTACTTAATAAATTTATTTTTTATATTTATGTACTGTAATTTAGAGGAGCAACTGAGTAAGGGAGCATCATTTACATCTAAACAAAAGCAATTGGTCCTCCCTCTTCGCGCCGAAGAAGATGACTAGCGGCATTGTTCTTCAAACCAGTAGAACGCAGCAAGTTCGGAAAAGGTTTTATTTGACTATATATACTTCAAGTTACTAAACAAGATGGCAGCGATTATTTTCGATAAAAAATGGAGAACGTTCTAATTCTGTACTATATTCTTATATTTAAGTCAAAAGGTACTCGTAAACAAAAAACTGTCTGGTGTATTATCAGTGTCAGCATTAACTGAAAAGTCGTAATCTTCCTAGTACAAGTCAATAGATAGTTGTTTTATAATTGGCGCCTAAATTGATATTCAGAGCATATTCAAATTTAGAATCGATTTGTAAGGTAGTGTATATGCATAACCTAACTTGTTTTCTTTTACAATAACTGCTTTTCTCGCTAACGTAGAACACTTCAACATTTCATTAGAACGAAATATATTGATGATTCCATTACGATGTACTTTCACAACCCAAAAGATACATTCTAGATGAATAAAGAATTCTTCTGTCTCCTAGTTGGAGAACTAAATTCGGCGAGACTGAAGAGAAAAAGCGAAAATATAAGTTGCGGTCTTATTCAGGAACTTACTTTTCGAATTCTGTGCACATACACGATCACACACAACCAAATTGAATAGAAGTCATTGGCTACTAGAAGGCGGTGCATTACCATCGTCGTACACGGACCGTTATTGACAATAGCGTGAATTGAAAGCTCGAGTCGACGGTTCGCATACGTATTGTTTATTTTCAGGACACGTGCATTCCCACTAAAACTCTGTCACTGGGGTACCACAAAACGAAACGATTTATAGCTATGCAACTTTTGTGTCTGGAACTATCCATGTTTCCATTAGATGTAACCGCTTAAGTTTCGTCTTTTGTTTTTGTCGGTTTATGTGTGGTATGGCATTAATTTGAGTTGCTTACTATCTCTGCTATGTTTATTGATGTTATATTATGTTTTAAATGTGTATTTTGGGAATGTGTGCATGCCTCTATGTTGTATTATCGGTTAACTCGTTCAATGTGATTCAAGAACAAAGTAATATTTCATATTGAAATTCAGACGCATCAGATGTAATTGTATTTTGTGCTTTGTTGTTCGCACTCCTATGTGTTTCACGATTAATACCGAATAACTAGGACAATGAACTATGTCAACCACTCAATATATCTATATGTTATGTATTATGTGGGAAATCAGAATTTAAATCTCACTGACGAAATCTGATAAAATATGATCCTTCTCCCTTCACTTCATATAGTCTTTTTAAAGATATTATTTAACCTAAATGGCTTTGAGTTTTCTAAAATATTGAAAATGTTGTGAAAACTTTTTCAAGATACAGCTATGTATGTATATACACTGTTGTGTTAAATATTTACATCGGAAAGCCCAGCTGTCACTCTAAAACGTATAAAATTCCCTCTGGCGGATAAAAGCTATTTTTCGGAAGCCACAATTTCTCCCCAGGCCGACTGGCCTTGGAGTGGGGGTCCTATAAAATTAATTTAAATCCAGATAACGACGATCTTGGTGAATTGAAAACGAAACTACTCTTTTCATTCTCCTCGTTACGTAAATCTTCAAAATTAATGTAAAATTCTCCTAAAATAAACAACAGGGTAAATTCAGAGGAATTTCTAGCTTTAATCCGCATATTAAATGTATTTCGTTAGGTATCGTCATTTGTGGTAGTAAAATTTAGTATCTTGGGGTTGTCGTGGGGGTCTTTCTAGCATAGAGTCGTCTAGTTTGAGTCATCTAGTAGCATCACTATATTCGTTATCTCATGCTACTTCTAAAAATAACTACTTTATTCATCGAAATTCATCACAATATTACGTTTAGATAGAAATCATCAAAATTTGCTGTGGATAGAAACAATCGCCATCGCGATTAAAATAAAGACGAAAAGGGACGCCAATAAATTCATCATTGCTGGTTAAGCATTCATCGAGTTAACTAGTATTTTGGCTGCACTCCCAGTTTGAAGTGCCCAAATTAGAGAATAAATTCAAGGTAGAAGAGAAGATTGGAGGTCAGAAATTAGTAGTTAGGCAAATTTCCTATGGATATCATAAGGAACATAGAGTTTATATGACATCTTCGTAAAATCAAGGTTAGTTTGCTTTTTTCAATGTTTACATTCGTTAATTTCCATTTGTTGATATCAAAATTCATTAAAAATTCCGATTTTTTTTAACAATTTCCCTGAGATGAAACGTTTCAATACATTACGCCTCTAAGAAAACCCGGTATTATAAAACCCTTTCGTATTAAGAGTAATTCGAGAAACAGATATGTACACGAGGGATTATAATAAATGTGTAACGAAGATTTATGACAGTAATAAAATAGTTATTCATTGCAGAGCAAATACATTATATTTTGATTATTAGTTTCTTAGAGAGTATTCATATAAATCGTCAGTACCTCGCTGGATTACATCTAAGTAAGTTACGGTAATAATACGGTAATAGACGATTCGATAACGTTTGTAATTATGCTTAAAAAACGCGAACCAACTAACTAACCAATTGTGTTACATACCACGCAAGGCATATCGCAAAGTGCAATTTAAAAAAAAAATCAAATATTCGCGATACGTGGTTCAAACTACACCTAAACGCTATAAGGAGACCGCAGATTACAAAAAAAGACTTGGATCAGGAAGAAAATGGCGAACCATGGCAAGAGCAGGCCACCTTTTAGAACGAATGGCGCTGCAGGACCGATGAAAATCGTCGAAAGAGCTCAATAGTGAGCTGTGGACGCGACATGGAGTTTCTCTGACCCCAAGTGCAGTAAGAAGGCGACTGAAGGCAGATAATTTACATGGGCGCATAGCCCGCAAGAAGCCGTACTTAACTCCAACGCATCGAAAAAAAAAACGTTTAGAATGTGCCAAGAAGTACGCGGATTGGGCAGAGGAAGATTGGTCTCGTGTAATTTTTTTCCATTACATTTGTTGTTTATTACATCAAGCGCAATTTGTATAACGTAATTCTTAATTACGTTTGTTGTACTTTCTGCTTTTATTGCAGCTTTTCGGGCGGCCAGGTGCAAGTTGTACGGCGAAGGCCCAAAGAAGAATATCTCCCAGAATGTTTTGTACCGAGAGTAAAACACGGTGGCGGTAGCATTATGGTATGGGGATGCATGTCGGCATCAGGCGTTGGCGAAATCTTTCTGTACGAAGGACGGATGAATAGCACCCATTATACTGAGATGCTATAGGAGGTGCTGGAGCCATCCATACTCAGATTGCTTGAGGATGACAGTGTTGAATACTTTCCTCAACAAGATAACGTTCCTTATCACCGTACGAGGGCGATAATGCGGTGGTTCACGAAAAATGGGGTGCGACTATTGAACTGGTCGGCATAGTCTCTGGACCAATAGAAAATTTATGGTATATTCTGGAAAAAAAAACAACGCAAAACATCATTGTGGGTCAAAAGAGCAGCTTTGCCAATAAATCCTCAACGAATGAATCTCAATTTCAAGCGATTTATGCTAGAAATTAATTTGTAGTATGCCGTAATGTGTAAAATCTTTCCTAAAAGCAGCTGGTGGACCAATAAAATATACAAAATGTTAATAAAAAATTCTATATGGTATATCTACTTTGTCGTTTTATTTATATTTTTATCATTTGAGGAAAGATTGGGGAAACATTAGTGTTACCTCTAAGTTTTTAGGATGAAGGGGGAATGTTTGGAAATAGTACAAGAATGTGGTTTTTATAAGTACTGTGTGCAAATAAAGGGAAATTCCCCCAAAACAGATGATAAAACACACTCAAAATTCAAACCTAAGAACAAGTTTTAAATACGTTGTGTTTTTTATTTACCTTCAGTAGTCTTACTAAGATGAAATAAATATCATTGTTAAGGAATTAAGCGCACTAGTAAATTTATTTACGCGCATTGTTTATGCATGAAGTGCTTATCTACGTTTATCGAACGTATTTTCAATTGCGCTTACAAGAGACGTGCTGAAACGTTATTCGTACTTGCGCGCTATCTCAGTATTTGCATCGAGGTGCAAGGCAATTTTCTACTAATAATTCTATTGAATGGTCTGTTACATTCCTGTCGGTTTGTGAGACCGACACCTAGACACAAAAGAAAAGACATCCATTGTGGAGTCTATTTGTCAGTCGAGATGATACGGACAAAAGATGTGAGCCGTCATCAATGGGGGAACTAGACCTGTTCCAGGTGACTATAGGGTGGCCAACCGTCATTGAATGAAATCGAACGTGTTTCATTCGATTTCCAGGTTAATCTCGGGCGAGGTTCACCTTTTTTTCTGTTGTTGTTGAAGGTGAAAAAGTTATTGTTATATTGTGTGTAAATCCTCCGTGCGCGCATATTTTCACACTGGATCCGGGTGCACGTATCTCGGGAATACAGAGGATCACGTCACTTTTCAATAAATTCGGATTTGTCAGCGTTTGAGGCATGGTAAAAGACAATATTACGGCCCTATTGATCCACACGTACGTTGTGTTATCATTGTACACATCAGTATCGTATTTTAATTTGAATAAACAACAGGATCATATTGTATAGGTAAATACGTACTATCGAAAATTCAATAATTTATATTAAATTTGCAGTAACATTAAACACCATTTGATAGATATTGTAAACTACAATTTTAAAATATGTGCTGGTTAGTATAGCCAAATAGTTATTTATTATTTTTCCTAAAAGCAGCAGGATTTAATTTTATGGTTGGAATGCGCAAGTAAATAAGAGAGCTAGATTTTGACTGCCTCTAATCAAAAGTGCGTAGTGTAGAAGGTTTAATTTGAAACAAGAAGTTGTTTTGAAGGGTAGTAATAATTACAATATGGTATACAATTGGAATAATGCTTTAAATAAGTTACAGTGATTACATTTTCAAAAGAATATAATTAACTTTATACAGAGTGAACAAAATGGATTGTGAAATATAAACTTTGTAATAAATAGTCACTTTCCACTTGACAAACAGCATTACACAACATAACGTAATGTTAAGTACATTAAACGTCTTCGCTTAAACTGCTTTAACAGGGCTTTGAAAATGTTCATTTGATTGTGTTTTTGGTCTTGAATGAGCAAGCGCGATACTGAATGCGCGGTTCGCTTTCTTATGCCCAAATCTTCAGTCAATATATGACACACTCGTTCTTTCGAGATGCCCACAACCTGTGCTATCTCCCTAACCTTAATTTAATGGCCGTCTAGCACCATTTGGTAGTAAAGAACGTCCATCATGCAAGAATTTAACGACGCCTCGATATTCGATTTTTTTCATTTTTACAGAAAGGCTAACATGGACTGACACAAATGGCTGTTAAACAGGAACTGCGAGTCCAACCTGGCTGAAATTTCTAAAAATGTCTTTCAATGCATGCGCAATTACATTACCAGAATATTTTTGACGAGAAATGACATCTTCATGTTAAGGCTTGAGGAGTTTTCAAACTACCCTCGTGTGGCCGGGCACTTTTTCGAAAGTAGAATTTAACTATCTGTGGAACAAATTCCACAGATTAGTGTCCCACTAATTTAAGAACCTTATTTTACTGAATATTGCCTAACATAGGAAAACCTAAATGCTATTTACATGGAGTATGTATTTTTTTTGAATGAATTATTGAATTTTGAAACGAGAGCTCCGGCATTTTACAGCAGATTATACTGGAAAAGGTACTGGTATATAAAAATCCACTATAACCTTTAATTTGGTGTTACTCTTTCGAAACAACATTCTAATATTTTCGAAAGTTTTACCTTAGTGAGGAGGAAATGGCAATAAGTTGGTAGTTGGAGTCGTTGGAAATAGTGAACTATAACATGAAATTCAGAATGAATTTATGTGTTACTAAATAATGTCTTTGGTAGTTTTAAGTATAAATACACATAACAAATTGATAGTTAACTTCTAAATAGTTTTCAATTATGTATATAAAATGACTGATTTTCCAAGAATTCCACTCCATATTCGTTTATCAGAGCAGGAATTTTTTGAGGTAGCTGTCTAATTTTCAAATTGTTATAAGTTGCAGGGTTAACATTTTGTTACTCTAGTGGTCAGGTACCGCAGAGATTTTTCCACAACTTTACACTGTACTCACACAGTTTCACGGGGAACAAGACGCTCTTTTCACAAAGCATTTTCTCTATAATTTTTGACACACTAAAATGAGACGTTGAAAAACTCACAAATCTTTCAACATCGCGAGTAAATGTGTGGCACATACAGACCTTAGAATAGGAAAAAGGAGACGGAGCATGTGTTGAATTAGGAACGGATTCGACACTAAACGCGAACGGCATATTTGTCTTACGTTCTTTGATAGATCAAAAGGTAAAATCGACCTCCTACCGGTGCAACTAACGCCGTACTCCGTTCAGTATTTTGTATAAAATGTAAAGCAGCGATATCTATAAATTATTGAATTTTCTATAACTGGAAACGTCTCAGTGTAGGTATGTGTATGCGAAGCTGAGGGAAAATATATTGCAGGTGAACTGCAATTTTATTTTCGTTTTATTGCAGTGTCATCTACGGGTGATATATTGTTTGCGAAAGAATGAAAAGGAACTAAGGCGGGAAACCGGGAAAAGTAGGAAATGTACTTTGTTTCGCGTTTCAGCTAGAGAAATGCATGCCTGCTTCTTTCACATTTTTCTAATCTTTATGGGTATCATAAATGCTAGGAATGCGTGGAATATATTTCTTACGTTAGGAAAGAGTGTACACCATCGTGAAAATTTATGAAAAGCACATAAAAGTAGATATATTTATTTTGATATACGATATAATTAAAGAACTGAGGAGTCTCTCATATCGTTTCTCGTAGAACTAAGTAATAGAATTCAGGATCCAAGTAATAGAATTCAGTAAAAGAGGAATTGAATACGTCTAGAATCTCTGGGTTTAGAGAATTCTGAATTTGAAAAAGTATTCTGTTTTTTCATACTACTTCGATGTGTAACTATAGCTTTATAGTGGGAATAGCAATAATAATAATAATAATAATTTATTGGTTTTTGTAATATAACCATTGCAGAAATTGTTATTGTTTGGTTTATAAAAATACAATAGTCAATGTAATAAAACAGATATACAGTCCCTGGCCAAATTACTTGAAATACTCAATATTTTGTAATTTCTTCATAATGAAATATAAACTATACATGTATTATATTTTTTATTTATAAAATATATTGTAAAAATATGTAACATATGTAAATATTAAATAAGTAATTAATATTTAGTCCATAACCCATGATTTTTAATAACACTCTTAATTCTTCGGGGCATACTTTCAATGCAAGATATGATTGTCTCTTTTATATCTTCATCGTTCTCCCATACATCCTTTATATTCTTCATTAATATTTCCTTTGCAGGGCTTTCTCTTTCATATACTTTACTTTTTAGTCGATTCCATACGTTCTCGATGGAACTGAGGTCCGGTGAATTTCCGGGCCAACGTAAAAGAGGTATGTATGTAATTGTCTTTAAAGAATTTCTTAACCCTTTTTGCCACATGGCAAGGAGCATTATCTTGCATAATATACGCCCTGTCGGTATGCGACGTCCTGGCTTAAAATACGGTAATAACGTGTTTTTAACACATTTATGTACTGCTCTTGACGCATTGTGCCTTCTACAAAATACAAGGGGCCGGGTCCGTCTCCACTAATCACTCCCCAAATCATTACATGCGGAGGGTGTTTTACAGTTCGAAGAACCGTGGACTCTGTGAGACGTTCGCCAGGTCGTCTACGAACAAATTCTGCTTACTGCACTAACACACAGAGCGAGCACTCGCCACTAAAGAAAACCTATTAAATAATGCAAACATTAATTCAGTAGCATGTTGTTAAGTTATTCACCTTTTTCCAATTCTCGTCTGTGAAATGTCGATATTCTCTTGCAAAGTTGAGACGAGCAGATTTCATTTTTTCTGTTAAACGCGGCTTTTTTACGGGTCTTCGGCCCATTAAGCGATTTTCGCGCAATCGGCGCCTGACAGTTCTGCTCGAAATCTCTATTCCTCTCTCTCGTACATTTTTTTGAATCATTTCAATTGTAGCAAATCTATTGCTCAAAGCCTGATGAATAATTTCACGGTCAGATCTCTTCGAAGTTTTTCTTTTCCGACCACACTTTGCCCGTCTTTGTGTCGATGTGCTAGCTCCTTCGTTTAACTTTCTAGCTAAACCCGATACAGAAGAAGGAGATACTTTCTGTAATTTTGCAATTTCTCGTTGTAAATGTTTGTTTGATTGTAAAAGAGCTTGTATAGCGGCTTTTTGTTCACTTATTAAATCTTTTCCGGGCATTTTCTACAAAAAACACCAAATATTTCAATTTTTTTCAAATTCCAAATAATTAATTATTAAGAGAGAGATAGAATCACAATTTCACCTTTGCAATAAAGATATATCGACACAAAACACTTAATGATACTCCACAACCTACACTATATGGTTATGACGAAATATTTTAAAAAATATCGATGCATTCTCTAAACTGTGAACTCGCTAAATGTAAGTTGATAACTGAAATATTTATATATACGTACTTTACTCTTCTAAATATCATTTCTCTGGTATTTTTATTTATTGATACAATAATCTAGCCTCCCTATAAACGATCGGATTCAAAGCAAAAGAATATCACTATAATAGGTTGGGAATTTCCAGGTAAAAGGGTTGATTTATGACATGTTTCAAGTAATATGGCCAGGGACTGTATAAGTAAAATCAATAAATAGATGAAAATAGAAGCGTAAGTCATTAGGGTGTTAAAAGGCGCAAAATAATGATAATCTGGTGAGAGTACCTTTCATTTCAATAATACCAAGAAAATATAAAATAGATAGAACAAGGAATTTTTGTACTGAAAGTTACATTGAGAAAAATTGTCCAATTAAACTGCAATGCAGTTTACATTGCTAATACCAGTTTATTGACCATAACTATACATTAACTTGTAGTTATTAAAATCGTGATACACCCACAGTTTGCTGTAAATATTTTTGCCGCGCAAATTAATTTTGCTGTCGTTATTAAACAGTATAATTCTGAATGAAAGAATACTAGGCGCAAGTAAATTGTCCATTTGTGGTTACCAACTAAGCTACTTAAAATTAATCGATTTCTGTGATTTGTCGTGAAATTCCGTAAAAACGTTCGTAAAGACATTCTTGCCAATTCGTGGCCGTTGAACATTTACGGCCGAGTTATTAAAATTATACAAGAGCTACTTGAACAACGAGGCTTGGGAGAGTATTGGCCTGCCTTTGAAGGCAACTAAAACCGCAGCGCGGTCTTGGTTTGATATTTCATTTCTGTAGTATTAATTGATTCTTTCCTGTCATTTTTACAGTTAGAGTCAGATTTCACTACAAAGTAGTCTCAGAAGTTGCGTAATTTATAACATACAGTCGAAAGTATCGCAACCAAAAATATTGGAGGTAGCGGAGCTACAAAATGTTTAACGGCGCTATTAAAAATCGGTGATCAAGAAAAATGTTGGGCTCTTCACAAGGTATCCTATGTTTGTGTCGAGGATCTTAGGAGATGGTCTAAGAAGGAAAAGAAAGCTTTCAGATTTGCAGTACCCATGGTATGGAGAGAGCAAAAAAATCATTCAGATGATTGTTATTTTTGCAGCGTTGATGTTTCTGGGTATAACTCAAAAAATAAGAAAGTAATTGTTTACCCCAACCTTAGTTCAGCTATTGATGAGTTCCAATGTTCTCTAGAAAATTTAAGACCACAATTATTTACACAAGCTGAGTTAAATGATTTAGTAAGAGATTTGGGTTTGACTAAGTAAAAAGCAGAATTGCTTGGTTCTAGGCTGAAAGAAAAACATTTATAGGCATCTGGAACATGTATTTACCAATATAGAACAAGAGATCAACAGTTTGCGCAGTTTTTCAAGCAGGAAGAGGATTTGGTTTACTGCCATGATATTGGTAGTCTAATGAACGAATTTGGCATGTACAAGAAGGCAGATTGGAGGCTTTTTTATAGATTCATCAAAAACTAGTTTAAAGGTTGTTCTTTTACATAATGGAAATACTTATGCTTTACTGCCTGTTGCTTATTTAATCCATATGATGAAGACTTACGAAAATCTTGACATGATTTTACAAAAAATTAACTATCCGGCTCACAATTGGATGCTAGGTGGAGATTTGAAAGTTGTTTACATGATCCTTAGTCAACAAAAGGGATTTACAAAGTTTCCATGTTTTATGTGTGAGTGGGACAGCAAAGCGAGGGATCGACATTGGTCCACAAAACAACGGCTCGTAAAGAAAAACATTAACATCTGGCGAGAAGAACATATTGCACAAGCCTTTAGTAGATCGAAAAAAGATTCTTCTAACACTCCTACACATAAACTTAGGCTTAATGAAACAATTTGTAAAAGCCTTGCCCAAAGATGGTGAATGCCTTAAATATTTGTGTGAAAGATTTTCACATTTATCAGAGGCCAAATTGAAAGAAGGTGTTTTCGTTGGGTCTGATATTCGTAAAATGATGTTCGATTCCAACTTTGAAATAATGATGACTACAAAGGAAAAGAAGGCTTGGATATCATTTAATCAAGCTAAGTTTTTGGGCAATGTGAAAGACCCAAACTAAGAGCTTATCGTAGCTAATATGGTTGACAAGTTCAAAAATCTGGGATGTCTGATGAGCCTTAAAGTCCACTTCTAGCACAACCATCTTGACTTTTTTCCTGAAAATTTGGGCAATGTGATAGAAGAACAAGGGGGACAGTTCCATCAGGACATAAAGGTGATGGAGAAACGGTACCGGGGACGGTGGAATATCAACATGATAGGTGATTGTGATTACTGTTGGTCACTTCAACGGGAGCAACAAAATGCATCGCATCGTAGAAAAAGCTATATAAGAAGCTTTACAGAGAAAAGGAAAAGGAAATACAAAAAATAAGCATCTAAAATATTTGTATTGAAGTGATATATGTTGTGGTAGATAAAAATTGTAGCCTAATTAAGTAAAAGTAAGGTTTAAGTTAAATGTTTTTAGTTTTTGTATATCCAATTTTCCCCTTGTTAAAATATAATCGATGTCATATTGTGAGAGAACTGTGGGTAATACAAAATAACTGATACCAGATACTGTTTTAGCACCCAAAAATACATAAGATTTGGGTGTATTTGTTTAAAAAGCTTTTACAAATATTTTTTTTTTGTTGGCCTGTGTAATAGTTGACAACGTTGAAGCAGTTAAATTTGCACACAGATACACAAGCTGTGATATTTAAGGAAAGACGTAAATGAGCTTTCTTTGGTAACCACTAAAAGCTAAATTCTGAATTAATATTTTTCTGTTGATAAGTAACTTAATCATTGGAAGATTGTTTTCCTCTCACAATAATTCCGAGTGTAAAGAAACGTAACTGGGGAAGCAATTTGATAAATATGATTAAAATCACAAATACCTCTCTTGTGTTTGAAATTTTATCTTATATATTGGCTTAATTGTTGACTGTCTTGTAAAATTCTCTTCGCGATAATTAAATTCGAAAGATGAATCGCTTTTATAATTTATATTTTCTCGTAGTATTTTTCACCTTAACGTTAATGCTAACAAAGATCGAATATTTGATACGAGAAGACACCACTAACAATCCTGTCAGCTTATAAAATTTCAGAAAGGGTCCCTCATTAATGACCGTAACACAAATAAGAGCAAAATAGTTCCTCTGCTGCTCGCTGGATGTCATGTCAATTTTCAGCGAATTTTAATTTGGCGTGTGACAAGATTTACAAGTTTATTAAGTTGAACGTATACACGCTGTCTGAACAGCGTAAGCGCAAATCGAGAAAATGCCATCAAAAATAATTGCCTTCCATTTATTTTAATTATATGTATGTATATAAAGGAATCATCTTTACAGATATATTATTAAGGAGACAACCAATATCAACAAATTGCGATAAAAATCAATTACTGTGCGATATAATTATCAGCAATTTTATCTTATCAAAAAATTTGTGGCATAGTTAAGCGGATTCACTTAACCGCGTGTAGTTACTCCTTGATGTAGGTACTCAAAAAAGTGTAAACTTTATATGAACAGTTTCCTCGTTATTTCAAGTATATATATTTTGATTTTGCTATATTTTATATAGGAAAAGTGTAATTATAGGTAATTTATATACAAGTTCTAATGAAATACTCTCAATAATTAATACTAACAATAAGTAACAATAAGTAACAATACTCTGGATTTCCTACTAAAGATCAAAACAGGTCAACCGCACTGTATTCGATGTAACCTCACCAAAAAGTTAATAATTTTCCCATATGCAAGTGTATTTACAACCAGATTTTGGTTACACTCAATCGCACTACTTCTTCCTTGATGTGTTGTAATTATTTAATTTTTCCCAACAAGGTGTAAAATGCTATTACATTTAGATTTTGGTTTTGAAGTATTGGTCGGTATAAGGCTAATTTTAGAAGTTGATATACACTGCTCAACAACTGAAGTGGAAAACATGAGAATTTCTAAAATGTATATGTAAAAGTGATTTTACTTCATATGAGGAGCTTTTTTACAAAACGCAACAAGTCACACAAAGTACTTTTAGAGAAAACCATAAAAGTTTGTGACGGTGCACACAGGTGAGAATGCAATAAAAGTTGGACAAAACTTAAAACGTTGTTAATTATGCAAGGAAATATATATAATATATAAACAAGTTGTCAAGGATTTAAAATGTTCATAAAGTACAACATATTTCTAGTAGTACTGTTAAATTGTATAATATGTTCTCGGAATAAGTTTGATTTAACTTGGAATCTATCTATATCTCAGTTATTCATTTATTTATCGTATTACCCATATTACCCATAGTGTGGCTGCAGAAATTTAGTAAAGATTTATTTACCTTCAAGGGTTAAAGAACTATAATGTTATAAACCGTTATTGCAACTTGTGTTTAAGTACAAACACTTCATAGTTAAATATTTATATATCTAAACGTTGTAGTGTCTAATGTAGGCACATTCATTCTATTATCTTTCGAATTAATTTATTGTTTTAAAGACTAATTTTACCTACCTACCTATCCTAAATTTATTCTACTTTCGTTCTCGTAATTTGCTATTCGTAAAATTTTGAAAATTTTGAAAATATTAATTAATTCGGAACAGCTGTTTCAAAGGCTCGTTTAGCCTCCATTCTCAACCGGGTTACTGAATAAATCTCGGTAGGTTCGGTTTTTATTCAGTAACCTGTCCTTGCTATTATTATTGAAAGGAATCAATAACTATTAACCAACTAATATTACTCTGTTTGCCTGGCTTTGACCGCGCTGATTCTTCTGATTTTGGGCGCGAAGTTATTGTGTGTTATTACTTGTAACAATACACCAATGTAAAGGTAAACTTATTTCGATTGGTAACTTCTCTATTCTTTGTGACTACGGAAGTGATAAAAATATGAGAGTTGTACGATGGGGACCTATAATAGGTAACTTACGACATCTGCAAACGTATCGATTTCAGAAAGAGAAGCTTGTTTGGAGAACGGGCTAAGAAAATACCAACGTAGAATGAAGAAAAGATTTAGAGGAGACTCTCTGGATAAACTGGGTTGCGAATCAAAATTTATAAGAAAACATCCTGATAAGGAAACATCTTGATAAGGAAAATATAGTAGCCACTAGGAAGAAATTACGTCAGTCAAGAAACTAATAGAATATCTTAGTTTAGATATTCAAATTTGATTAACATTTTATTTGATTCTTCAGCCTCCTTGTTCTAATTGCTTGAAAGAGAAGCTGTGGGATGTGATATGCTGCACACCACAGCCGAAACTCACTTCTTTCATCTGCACTGCAACTATAATTTGCAATCCTTGCTCCATTGTTAGGTTGGGGCATATACTTTAGGAATTAGAATCTATGAACTGGGCACTTTGAATGACTAACGTTATTGTAGCAAGTAATATAGAGGACTTAATGGAACAAGGAAGATATGTGCCAAAAACTTGGAGCTCGAAGAAGATTCAGTTAATACACAAATTTACGGGAAACTACGCATATGATCACATCGATATCCTTTTGTTGCAATTTGTTTAAGTTTTGAGATCGTAAGTTTTTTATTTTATATAGCTACAAAAGAAAAAAAATGTAGCGGTGTCAAATTGGGAGAGCGAAAGTGCCATACAATTGTATCGCCTGCGCCTATAAGATGATCTCGAAGGATTTCCCTTAGAAACTGCAGCATGGTCCTTGTGGTGTGAGTCGGACACTTGTCTTGCTGATACCAAATATCATCAAGATTAACACCAAGAACGCCAAGAGCTGGTAGAACGCAGTTTTCTAATAACAATAAATATTTATGTAATAGCAATTAGATTATCGTCAATGATGAAATGACCTGCTACGTTATTCCTTATGATACCAACCCATACGTTGAACTTTTGAGGATTTTGCGGATGTCGTGGAAGAGCATGCGGAAACATCTTTTGGCGAGTTTACACTTTATAACATCAATAACCGTGCTTTCTTCTAAATTTTCCTAGCGGCTTGCTCCCTAGCACCAATTTGTTCTGAAATTTAACTTTACGAATATTGTTCGCTATGCTCAACAGTATCGCATACATCAACTCCTTCAATAAACTCCATTTCCATCAATCAGCAAAAACCGGTGTGGGTCAATGCATCGATATTCACGTATCCATCCGGTGCTGATTGTGAGTCTTGTACCTCGCAACCATAGAAATTATGCATTTAATATGTACAGTAAATAGTATTGTTTTAGACATAGAATAAGATACAACATAACATAATAAATATTTATCAATAGAGCTTGGAGTTTTGGTTTAATTACATCGATAACCAACAACAAATAACAAATAAATGTAAATAAAAAGTTATTACATGGCGATGATTTTCGAAGGATCACTTTATTGGTACCGCAACTGATATCATTGCATTTCTCAAATGCCGCGTAGTAATAGACTCGCCCGACGAAAATAGTATCTTTGCGCATATGACGTCAGATGTACTTCTCTTTTTGGGTTCGCTCTAATATTCCCTATATTAAGGTTGATCTGCATGTATAGCGTACATAAAGTCGAACCTTTGCATGTCAGTTGACATGACTCAGTTTTTTGAAGATTTTGTTAGCAGTTGTAGATTAAATAGGGTGTTTAATTGTATTCTGCGAACTTGGTTAATTGCGTTTGTTTCTTACCTTTATCTTAAGTTGAATATAAACGAAAATGAAAATAATCAAGATTATATTTTTACGTATACTTTTACAAAACGACATCTAGGTACAGATTACATTAGACTCTCTTCTACGTTAAATGTTTTCATCACGAAATAATAATAAAATAATTCTGAAATTATATCTGTGCAACAAGTTGTTGAACCAGATTTCGTCCTCCATTAATTATATTCTGTAATTTAGTTAGACGAAATGGCAAAAAAATATCTGTCATTATTCAACCAGATGGAGTTACTTTGCGTCGCGGTTTCCATCTTTTCAGCCGAGTCTCCCGGTAGACAGAAACCAAGCGGAATAAATAAATAAATATTCGGCGTCGAGCATCAGGAAATACGATGTAGACGTCTCATTTGCGGCGTATCCAATGCAAATTCACGACGTCTGAAAATGCATTTAATGCAAGAAACTCCTTTTAACGATACGCCGTGTAAAGTTAAAAATCCTCTTCTCGGATTCAACCGAATGCGACGCGACGCGAAGCGTCGTCGGTACCTCCCCGCTTTCCTTCGTTATTCGAGAGGAAAAGCTCTCTTATTTACGGGTGCTAGAAATGCAATTTAAGACGAGTCCGCGCGCTTCCACGTTGGCGGCGTGCATTTGCATAATTCACGCGCGAGACAAGACAAATTCCTCGGAGTTTTCATTATAATCCTGTTTTAAGCGAATTCTCCCGCGGAAAACTTAATGGAGTCCGCGAGATGTTTACGGTTTCCGTCACTTTTTATTTTCATCCGCCGACAGATAAGAATTGTTTACGCCCACACAAATGCATATTTCGTCGTGTTATTTGCCATTACTACAATTTTTGTTACGATAAAAAGGTAAAAAACCTTATGTCAGAATTCGGATGGGGACTGTTCTTTGCATTTGCAAGGGTACGGATGCTGAGCATGAATAGGTGCACGTTTTCTTACCTACGTGCAGCGCATCAGGTACGAGATTTTTAGAGTACATTTCATAATTACACAGATACGAGAAAATAACTCCGTGAAGTGCTATAAGGTGATTTTCTGCAATTAAGGGAGGCTTTTCTCTTTCTTCCAGGACGGTAGAAGATATAGCGTACATTTTAACACGAACTCAACACTATTTAGAATTTATAGCGATCCTTCTAAATGGTGAGATTTTATAGCAACTATAGTGTATTCTACTTGTTAACATTTACAAAATATAATGTGTTGTTTGAATCGTGTGTATACTTTACCTACATATATTGGCAGATGAAATTTCGTTACTTGTCAATTATGATAACAAGGACTATGGGGTAATATGGCAAATAACACTAAAGTATCGACACACTCTGCGCCACACAAGTTACTAATTAATTCGGAATGACTGTTTCGAGGACTTCTGGATCATCATCACCAACCGTATGACCGAATGATTGTGAGAAAAAAAACTCTAATTCTAAAATGCCTGTTCCATCCTTACTCTCGAGAAAAATATTACCTACTTTTGCCGCCTATATACCCTAAAACATGCGAAACATGCGAAATGTACAGAAAAATAGACGAATAATATCTCTCGTTATTGCTGCACGAAACGTAAACCATGTGTCCACCTTACCCTAATAAATTAGAGGCAAGAGTAAGACAACGATCCCTTCCGTTTATTCATCAAATTTGTGTTCCTTTTTATGTAAATAGTTTCATAAGCGTCCAACTCCCGCGGCGAAGTTACGTTCTTAATTAATTTTGGGTTTTCTAATTTAATATTATGCCCGGTTTCGTTTATGTGTTGTGCTACACTTCACAGTTCTATGTTTCCGTATCTGTAATTCTATGTTCCCGTATCTGTAGCACCTGATGTGCTCAATGAATCTAGTACCTATAGCTCGTTTCGTTTGACCAATATAGGCTTTATCACAGTCACTACGTGAAATTTTATAAATTCCCCACCTTTCTTTCATGTCCGGTTTATGTTTTGAATTGCCAAGAAGGTTTTTGAGTATATTTCGCGAACTGAAACATACGTTCATATCCTGTCCCCTAAAAGCTTTACTAACACCTTTCGATGTTCTATCAAACAGAAGTTTCACAAATTTTTTGTCGCAGGTTTCTTCCGGAATTAAGGTAATGGGATTTCTTACATAATGCCTATGTTGGACTTTCTTAAGAATGCGGTCGACATCACTAAGTTTCTTATGAATTTAAGCTCTTTGTTGTACCTATTGACAGTTTTTTTAACTTAAGGTTTGTGTTAATAAGTTCGGAGGCAATTTTTCAGAACCTTTTTTGTTTCTCTAATCATGGATGGTAAAGGATTTTTTCTTAATTCTTTATAAGGTCTTAATGATAGCAAATTGTTGACGCGGTTGAAACAATTCGGCTTGTCCAAAATGACTATTCTGTTCCCTTTATCTGCTTTTAACTAAAAACTTTATTTTTAAGATCTTTAATAGTCCTGAGATCACCTGTGTTATTTCTCAAACTTTTCGCATCGTTCAAATTTTTTGAAATTGTAATTTTGCACGCGTTTCTTTCATTGTGGCATCTAGGTTCTTAATGAACGATTCTACTGACGCAATCAGTTCGTCCGCCGGAATTTTCGAGTCGCGAATACAATGTTTTAGTCCTTTATTTAACAGTGCGATTTCGGTTTTGTTAAAAGTCGCTGATAATTGATTACAAATCAGTGGCGTGCTCTCCAGGAAACATGCGATATTTTCGTCTTTTTAAGATGTAACTTATATAATTCTATTTCTAATTGACCACGTCTTGCTTACATAACTTTGATTCGTTAGGGTAAGACGAACACATGGTTTACGTTTCGTGCTACAATAACGAGAGATTCTTTTCGTCTATTTTTTCGTATATTTAGCATGTTCTAGTTTTAGGGTACATAGGCGGTAAAAGTAGGTGCTTATAAATATTTTTCTCGAAAGTAGGAATAGAACAGGCACGTTAGACTTAAATGTTTTTTCTTACAATCATCCGATGATACGGTTGATGATGAGGACCCACAATCTCTCGAAAAGGTCGTTTTTCTAAATTCCAAACATTCACTAAAGAAAGTGCTAGTATCCGAATTGGCTTTGGTAGTGCAAGTATCTTAAAGATCAAGATGTACAGTCTAAGAAGACTAGTAGGCAATAGGTTAACAAAGAAAGTGAAGTAGTCTGATAACTGATGCATTCTTTCCGAATAGAGTAGGACTCCTGTCAAGAGTAGCTGTGCGCAGAAAACTTTCACAATTTTAATAAAAGTAGTCAGTTAAAAGTTACCTTTTTGTTCTGTATATCATTTCATCAGAAAAAATATGGAATTTTGGTTTGAAAATATAAAATTGATGATGAAATTAATCTGAAAACGTGGCTTAGGCCAGCTTGTAAAAACACCATTTGATACATTCTTTTTCTAAAATGCATCAATTTCGAGACACATCTGCCTCAAGTTAAATGTATGATTTTTAAGTAGCGGTAAGGTTTTTCATGTTTTCGACTTCATAAAGTAATTTAGACCAAATAAGTTTCGTTCCAAAAGTTTTCATTTATCTTACCCCGACCTAAAATGGCACTCAAAAAGAAAGGGTCAAATGACTATACACGTACATCAGAAGAACAGGATACAAAAGAACATCATGCTACCGAAAAGAAAAAGATCGTGTATGGGTTTAGTGAAAACTCTCCAATAAATAACAAATAAAATAATTCATGCCTTCACATGCCCTCAGCATTCGCCAAATTTAGTGTAAGGAAAACTACGGGAAAAACCTAACTCTGAAAGTTGCGGCCCCAGGGATTGAACCCAGTACCCCGAGACTGATAGACCGGAGCGCTCGGCACTGCGCTACCAGCCCTTTTGCGGACATAACAAATGTTTTCAATATTTGAGTTTATTCACTTCATTTAAGGCTGGCTAAACTTTGAAATGGCAATTATTAACTTACAATGCGTGGTCATTTACCCATACCTGTAAATATCTTTATATATACTTATAATTGGTTAAAATTCAGAGATACAATGCAACGAAGAGCAAAATATGAGTAAACAAGGATTGCGCTGAAAATAGCTCTCGTCTTCCATAACAATACGTTATTCGAAGTTTACTCTAGCACAAACAAAAACTCCTTAAACACAACGAGTTATGAGTTTAGTAATTTAATTAAGGTAAGCGTGTGTTGTGCATGCAAAACTTTTTTAATAAATGCGGCATAACATGAAAGAAGTAAAGCAAGCAGATTCATAACTCGGCCTTGTACGTTTAAAAAATAATTAAATTCTTCAAAGACCTCTCTATATACACTTTTCAATCTGTTAATAATAGATCAACGTTCATTAATTTCTATCTACCATAATAATGTTCTTCTATTGCTTATTATCCAGTATACATAACGTAATTAAATCTAAGCGACTTATTAAAATGGTACATGAAGTTGACTAATCCAGGAAATGATGCAATCTTTGTGCATTAGGGCACTCAATATTGCGAAAAAAACGATAATGCGAAAGCGGGAAAACAATTTATTAAATGACGCTACTTATTATGATGCAGATTGTTGATACATACATTATTGTGGTACAATGTTTCCTGTTCTTAATGCTTGCCCCTAGATCTTGATTCCATGACTTTAACAGTTAGTTTAATAGTTGTTTTAATGCAAATATATTTTATTTTTGTATAATACGCTGTAAAACGAAAACGTATATATAGGGTGCGGCAAAATGATAGGCACTAATTTGGATGTCAATAAAAACCAAACCACACAAAGCAAAGAAAAAAGTTTTATATTTTTGAGAAGCACATATCATGCCATTTTGAAACGTTATGTTTTAAAAATTACAGTACTTAAATGACGGCCATTCATGTCTATACATTCTTGAACGTTTTCACGAAAGCGCACCATTGCTCTGCGGACAATCTCTTGCGGAATTGCGGCGATTTCTTCTCTTATGATTGCTTTTAATTCTTCCAAATTTTGTGGCTGGCGTCTAAAAACTTGCGCTTTGAGATATCCCCAAAGAAAGAAATCGCAGGGGGACAAACCAGGCGAACGCAGAGGCCAGCCAAGGTCACCCAGTAAAGACACAACTTTGCTCGGGAACATTTCTTGGAGAAGATTGAGTGAGCGACGTGTGGCGTGCGATGTAGTGCCATCCTGTTGGAACCATAAACCTTCTCGCTGATGATCGTTTAACTCGTTCAGTTTTGAACGTAGAAAATTGTTATCTGTTTGTGTTATCTGCCTTTTAATTTCCTTCCAATTGCCTTAGATTGTGTACACATTGTCATTGAATATATTCATAGTTGCACCTCTTATCCCTTTCTCGAGGTTCTTTATGACGCACAGGTTTAAAGCAGAAGTCTCTGCTTGAAATATGTTAGTGTGGAGTCCTGTAGGCATTTTTAGGTGGTAGTTAGGACCATTAATGCCTATACCTCTTTTGCTTTGAGGCTCACCGGGTGCCCATTCAGTACGGCTTTTGATTATTGTCGATTCATCGAAGATCACCTTATTAAACCTTACAGGGTGATGTGCTTATAATCATATTAAACAATTTCATTACATTTTTGGTTAGGGAGGTCCCCAAAGAAGACAATGATTAGCCTGAACATTCTCGTTTGATAATCTTCAATATTTATCTGCATAAGTACTCACATTATTTGTGACAAAATAGTTCAAAGAGGATTCTTCAAAACTAATCTAATTGTTGTAGTATTTTGGCAATAAAATTAGGAAGCTGTGCACTATGCACACATTTGTTTATGGATCACATTTTTGTTTAGTGGGCTTAAAGATAGCTTAGTGCCAGTTGACGACGATCCTAAAGCAGGTCTTCGAAGACATAGAATACCCGCAACATTCAGTAGGAACGTCAAATACCGAGAAACGGTTTGAACGTGACTTACAGCAAATTAGCAGACAAGTAGAAGGTATCTGGAAACATGGTTTACATGGCTTTGCAAAAGTGTTCTAAAGTGATAATTACTGCCTACACTCTTTATAAATTGTGATTCTTGAGAGTGATTCCCATTCTACAAGAACAAGGTATTCAGAACAAAGGTTTTTCATATACTATTGTATGTATGTGTTAGTTTTTTAGTCTCTCTCTAATAAGAGTAAGTTACAGGGTTAAAAAATAAAGGTAGTGGAATGATTCCTACAATATCGTGCAGGAATAAACATTTCTGTAGGAAGAGTTTGTCTTGAGCAAACTGTAGCTTTTCTCTGGACTAGTAAGTGGCATACCGACCGGTCGGAGGCGACCCGAACGCTGTAGTTAAATGCTGCGTTGCGATACTGCCACACGCAGCATTTTTTAAATCTAGCAGTTACAAAATAGAAGGTTGCTTCATAACAATCCATCACTAGAAATATTCCACATGGTAGATTTGATGGTGCTGCGTCTCTATTTAGTTCCTTTTGGTAGAAATTTACACTTCCATCTATTTGACACATCTGTGACCTACGTCAATTAATAAGCAAATAGAACAGTCGCAGTGTTGCGCTTTTGAACGCGACTTATATTTTTATATAGGTGTTCCTAGAGACAAACTTCATCTTTAGTACATGCACGACTGCATATTTGATTCTAAACTTTCGTCAGTCAATAAATTGAAACCAAGAATATATTTAACATTGTTATCAATATCAGATAGCAGAGAACCTCAATAAAAAGTGTTACATCATGCCTAAGACAAAGGAGCCACTCTGCCACTAAATAAGGCATTGTATTTGCGTCGGGGTGAATTCAATAAGGAATCGTATAAATCACAATCAGTGGAATGCGTTTTTCATTTCTACCTGTGTCCGAAACGATGACTTCGAGACGTATGGTCTTTTAAATTACCATTGTTGTTGGTAAATCAACCCTGCGATAGAGTGACAGACGTTCATAAATTATATTACAAATCATTTCGGGAAATGATGCACGTAGTATACGAACGCACGCGGGTGAAGCGGGTCTTAATCAATTTTGGGAGTAAATAAATTCGGATGAGATGCAACGGAGATTCCCGGAGTGAGCAATTAAAAAAAGAAGCTCGTGGTTGCAGAGATTAATGGCACTAATTTTAGGCTTACAGTAAAGTTTATTTAAGATGGGGTTTTGCTGCTTGTTTATTTTAGAACCTTCTCCTTGAAATCTATAAAGTTTCTTATGTTTATTTAGTTGTACAGCTACGTTTGTAATTCACTAGATAAATAAACATAAACTACGTAATAGTAGCTAATTATTGTTGTAGTCAAGAACATCATTAACAAACCGATGGATACATACAACGTTATCCAAAATAATATGACGTTAAGGTGTGACTAGTAAGGCTAACACGATCTATTTTGCTTGGGAATGATAATGGAAAAAAGCTATTTAAATATATTGTTCATCTCAGTAGTTTGAAGTTTTAGAATTCCAGTCCTGCAGCTACAAATAATCGATTAATTTAGTTACTTGGTAGTCAATTAAATGATGTTTTACCACTTAAAGGTAAAACAAATGTATGAGTATGTAAACATTTACTTCGTGTATATACGATTTAAAATATTGGTTTTTCCAAAGAAACTCGGTCTGCAATCCATATAACTCGCGGTCGAGGCGGTGGACGATCCTGTGGATTCTCCACGACTCTCGTAAGTAATGGGTTGTCAGATAAACTAGATCTCTTCCACGTGCCCTTCGATATCCTTCAATGGTACCTTATCAAAGTGGGAATCCTCAGGGCCGATCTGAGCTGCACATTGCGTACAAATCATGGTGCCCCAGCGATCATTCTATTTGTTCGACTCTGTATACTTTCCTACAGGTAACTAGGAGCCACTGTGGACCAAACGAAGGCTCCGTAGGTGATGATAAGCCTCAGGCAAGTGAAATACAACAGGAGCTTCGATCTTGCATCGAGTTGGCTTCTTCTGCACAATAGGAAAAGAAGTGCATTCTTCGCCGACACGAACTTGTTTCTAACCAGCTCGATGTTGTGCCTCCAGGTGGGTCCCCGATCAAAAAAGACGACCAAGTACCTCATCGAATCAGTCGAAGGAAGCGGAAGCGGTGGAGATCGTCTTCTTCTGGTGAAACGAGTAGCCTCACATTTAGACTCATTAACGCGTGGGCTCCATCTCTCGGCCTAGTCAACAATCCTATCCAAGGAAGTTTGAAGCCTTGACACGATTAGATTTTCTCTTCTGCTAGAGGCGTAAACCGCCGTGTTATCGGTGTAAATGGCAAGATAAATTCTGGATCGAGAAGGAAACCCTGCGGAGCCCCTGTCGATGATGTAACATTACCCACTCTAACCTCAAACTATCTGTTATCGCGATAGGACAGGATTGGTTTGATTAGACTCTCGCTGGACCCGATTCTGTTTATTTTATAAACAATGCTATACCGTGTTGAACGCCCTCAGCACTTCCAGAAAGACAGCCCCCCGCTAAGAAGCGTCTTGAATAAAATTTCTTCTGTCAGTCGGAACACTTGGAAATTGGTAGATAATCCCGACCTGAATCCGAATTGTTCATCAGTGGCCATCTCATTTCGGAGGCTGGTCAGAATCGTAGAACATATTTGGAGTGTGTTTAAATCCAAATAAATCAACTTCAAACTCAGTATGCTGTTTTAATGCTAGGCGATCCTGATAGAATTTAGACCGCGTTTTATTGAAAATATTGCCGATGCTGTAATGGGAAGGATTTATGGTAATAACACATGGGCTGAAAAGTCCCGGGCCTGACAAAGAAAACACGTTTTTTTTTGTTCAAAATTAGCTTTATTCATCAACGTAATTTCCATCAAGAACAATGCAATCATTCCAGCGCCGCTCTAACATTTCAATACCACTTTTGTAAAACGATTTATCTTTTGCCGCAAAATATGCCTCAGTTTCAGCGATAACCTCTTCATTCTGAGCGAAATTTCTTACCGGCGAGCATTTTTTTTAGGTCTGCCAACAGCCAGTAGTTGCTGGGAGCCAAATGTGGCGAATACGGTGGATGTGGGGGCAATTCAACGTTCAATTCATGTAGTTTTGCAATTGTTTTGATTGACTTGTGACACGGTGCGTTGTCTTGATGAAACAAAATTTTTTTCTTCGCCATATGCGGACGTTGCTTTGCAATTTCGGCCTTCAGACGCTCCAGTAACGCTATATAATATTCACTGTTGATGGTATTTCCCTTCTCAAGATAGTCGATGAATATTACACCACGCACATCCCAAAACACCGAGGCCATAACCTTTCCAGCCGATTGTTGTGCTTTCGGGCGCTTTGGACGAGGTTCACCAGTTGCTGTCCACTCAGATGACGATCGTTTTAATTCCGGAGTGAAGTGATGGATCCATGTTTCATCCGTTGTCACATATCGACGCAAAAATTCCGGTTTGTTACGTTTAAACATGGCCAAACACTGCTCAGAAGCATCAACACGTTCTTGTTTTTGGTCAACAGTGAGCAAACGCGGCACCCATTTTGAACAGAGCTTTCTCATAGTCAAATGCTCATGCAATATAAAGCCAACACGTTCTTTTGATATCTTTACGATGTCAGCTAACTCACGCAACTTCACTTTTCGATCATTCAAAACGATTTTGTGGATTTTTTTGATGTTTTCTGGTGTTACCGCCTCATTTGGACGTCCACTGCGTTCTGCATCATCGGTGTCTCTACGGCCACGTTTGAAGTCAGCAAACCAACGTTTTATTGTTGTTTCTGATGGAGCGGAGTCCCCATAACACTTTTAAAGCCATTGCTTCGCTTGAATGGTATTTTTTCCCATCAAGAAGCAGTGTAAAATTAAAACACGAAATTGTTTTTGATCCATTGTTTTGGAAATAACAAAAGTAGCGTCACTCTTAGCACAATAACTCACAAACTAATGAATAGAATATCATGAAATTTTAACAGCTGTCTTTTTAAGGTTAGTACTAACTGCAAAACAGGTGAATGCAATAAAACTAGCGCCATCTATGTGTTAGGCCCGGGACTTTTCAGCCCATGTGTTATATGTCCTCATAATTTATGTATAATCACGTACAAAGATGTTACCCTGCTGCTATGCGGCAAAAAAATTTGGCCATATAGCAACATAGACAACCGAGAGTATAGCTACAAGCTTTTTCAAGTTTACAAAATGCAAATGAGTTATTGTTTTGAAAGAAAAAACAATGTTCTTTACCTTTGTAACATCATTTTCTGAAATTTAACTTTTCTTTTCTTAAATCAATATTTCGTTCTCTGAAATTAAAATTTCGTTTCTTTAAACTGAAGTAGAAGGCACAACATTGTAATACCATTCATAATAAGAAATAATTACTCAAGCGAGAAAACAGAAATGAGGAAATAATATGCATATACATTTCGTATCGTGCATTCTCTAAATGGAAAGCTTTGCTTTGAATCACAAACGTATATCTGCGCCGTAATCTATGTAAATGGAATTAAAATCTGACAGCAAAAAAAAAGTGCATACACAAATGGCCAACCCTGGTAAGAAAATACCGGGAGGAAAAAAAAGAAAGCGAGTAGCATTTCTTTACGCCGAGCGATAGCGTTTTGGATTTCGAGATAATCGCACGCGCGCGGGCAAAAGCTTCTTAACAATAATGTAACCGGTATTTACGTTAGTTCCATTAAGCTAATACCGTAAGTGTTCTCGTAATTATACGCGCAAATAAATTATTTTAGCAGAACACAAATTTCCACAAAGAAGCGAAGCTCTAAGCAAACAAGCGACGCGGTCCGTTCGCTGCCGCGACCGAGGTGTAAGAATGCGCACAGGAAGGGAAGTATTTATGAGTTTGTAAATAATCTGGGCGCATAGCGGGCGACTCGCTTCTACTCCTGGATACACCATATGCAATACATTTCCGGTAAAATAAGGTAAGCGGAAAGGTGCAGAGGCAGTATGCATAGGTTGCTGCGCAGTCGTTGGTTTAGATTAAGCAAATACGGTTAGCGTATTCGCGGAATGCGAAATAATCGAGCTTAGAAGACTACGTATATTAGGTTTATATGTAGATAAATATAAATACGGCTCTCTATTTTTACGTCTTGAACGTTCTTGTTAACGGAAATATTTTAAGTGAATTTATGTATGCACCTTGGAATCCGGGACGTTTTTCCAGGACGACAACCGTAAACTAGGATTAATCGGATTAGTTTCGCCAAAAATTCTAGTCGGCTAAAGCAAATATTATGGTACAAGGCTATAACCTGTAACATACTTGTGCTAATGGGTATAAATAACAACCTAATACCTTAAATGGAGGTTCTATCAAAGTGCTAAACTTAATTTCCTTCATGCCTTTCTAATTTTTAGATAATTTCCAGATGCACAAATGAACACAATTAAAAATCTAATCTTAAATCCCATGCAATTGTTTCATGCAGCAGTTATGCAGGGAATATAATACGGGGAGGCTTTTTTGATGTTTCTTGCTCTCAGTTGACATAACCTTCAAGATTAGTTCAAAATTTACGTAAGATAGATGTGGCTGTATCCACACAAAACACATGAAAGAAACAAATATATCTACTTAGTGTTTACCAATAAGAGTGTCAGAAATTTTAAATGGGACAGTGTGAGCATGGACAATGAGAGGGTGAGATAGATCCCACAGCATCAATAATAATAACAATAATAATTTATGCCTTAACATCTCCCAACAGCTTTCGCCAACTACAGGGGACATCGATCGGCCGGCTGTGAGTTATTATTACGCCTGCGTCCTAGAGCGTCTTCAGATGTTCACCCTCGCCATTCGCCAATTTTGGAATAATGAAAACTACGGAGAACCTTGCTCTGAGAGTTTACGGATCCGGTACCAAGAGACTGGTAGCCCAGCGTCACCAGTCCCACAATAGACCCATTATGCATCCTCTGTATGCCGGGGAGCCCTCTAGGGCCCCAACCAACCTACTGCCTTGGCATATGTTAAGACGTTGCCTAATTAACGTCAACGTAGAACACTGTTTCATCTTCAGCTGGGCAGTCCCTGCATAACAGATCTTCAGCTAATCCCATCTTGTAAAAGTGCCTCTTTAGCCAGCAATATTGTCAGAATCCCAACTACCATGTGAAGATCCCTTCTGGGCAGTCTCGGGTATTTTAATGGTATCCGCTGGTCCTTTCATAAAGCGCAGACATAGGTGGTCGATTGGAAGGCTCTGGGCCGTCTACCGTCATACCCGAGCCCCTCCTGTCCACTTCTTCATTATCAGGATTTCCATTGCGGTCCTTCAGCCATATTACGTTGATTTGTTTCAGAGATTAAAGATAGAGCTCAGTGTCAGTCTAGTAACATATTCGACACAATAATAACTACTAGTAACATTCAAGTAATTTTTGTTTTATTGTGAGCAACAATCAGTGACATCATATTTTGAAAATAATATCGTTTAAATTATCTGCCCTGTTGTGTTAAACTGAATGGATTCTTATGCCGCAATTTTTTATTACTTTTCCAAGCATATCACGTGACAAATTTTCAATGGTGCGCGTAATATTCCGTTTAAGGTCACGAATCGTTCGTGGCTTATTCTCGTGGATCTTAAGATACCTAAGGTAGTCCCATAGAAAAAAGGGTGAGAGATCGCACAACCTTGGCAACCAGTTCACATCACCATTTCCAGACATAGCCCGCCCTGGAAACTTTTTTTGAAACAATTCAACGGTCTCGTGAGATGTGTAACATGTTTCTCCGCCTTTTCGAAAGAAAATATTGTTTAAGTCAATATTTTACGCCCATAAACATTCTATGATATTCCTGTAGCGCTCGCCATTGATAGTAACGTGATTTTCCTGCTCGTCTTCAAAAAAATGGGCCAATTAATCCATGAGCTTAAATTCCGTACCAAACAGTGACTTTTTAAGCATGCAGAGGCAATTCTTGAATCACTTGAGGATTTTCATCAGCTTAAATCCTGCAATGTTGTTTGTTTACAAATCCACTAAACCAGAAATGCGCTCCACCCGAAAATATAACTTTTGAACCGAAATTTGGATCGACTTCCAATAGCTCAAGAACTCACGTCGCAAAAGTCCGACGCACACGGTGATCAACAGATTTGAGTTGCTGAGTAATCTGAATTTTGTAAATCTTCAAGTGAAGATCGTGAAAATTTTCCACGTAGTCATCTGAGAAAGGTCAAGTTCTTGAGGACGTCGTGTAACAGAGACACTAAGATCTTCTCGCATACTCCGGATTACAACAGCGCCTGTCAGCCTCTTCTGAGCCTCTTCATTCAACTTTTTCAATGAGACAATGAGTGGAAGGTTCAACTTATGTTGACCGAAAATTTCTCGTAATGCACGAAATTCGAACCGAACATACATGTTGATGATAAATTTTAATAATTTTTACGCATTATTGAATTGTATATCTTCTCACAATGACTTGCTGGACTCTTCTGAAAGCAGCTGTGACAGTCTGGCGATGACATTCCAAGTGGTGTTGCCAACGTTACATTTTAAAGTTCTGTCGCTCTTCTTGGTAAATCCTTTAAAATACCCAAATGATAATAAGACATATGGCCTTCATTATAATTAAGTAATGACGTTAACTAATTTCGACAGTTATGGTTGATGCAAACGACTCTTGAAAATCAAACATAATCAGTCCATTGTTGTTTTGAGAAAACCAACAGTTATAGAAAATCAAGAGCCCTGGTGTCTTGTACGCATGACATTAACCTTCCTGGGATTATTATGTCTACTAACTGGACCTACCTTTTAAAAAGTAGCAATTACAGCTGCAAAGACCTTCAATGGAAATTTGCACATATTCACAAAATATGTCTTTTACATTCTTCTTTCTCATTTTGTAACCTCCAACATTAGATACAGTCTACAATAAGTTTCCGGTTTGATAATAGGTTGTTAACATGACTGACATGTTTTTCAGCCATGCATATGAATCTTCGTGGTCAAATACGGAACTTTTTGCAAGTCTCGTATGTAGTACATATTGAGAACATTAGATCTATACTTGAGAAATGCTGGTTCGGATTGAATTCTAGATCAACACTTAACAGTTTCTCTCACCTAAGTTAACTTCCCTTATTATCTCCAAAAGAACCAGTTCTAGCGGTTCTTTCGTATTGGTTGTAATTTGGAAAGAGACAATATAAATCTATCTATTTTTTCGTGGAAATATGTGTGGTGCATCGGTTTGCCTGTTAATAAATTATTCTTATATGTAAATGATATGTAAATGATGCGATATTTTGGAAACAGAATAAAAACAATTACAATCATAATAGAAAATTTACTGGGATGGGTGAGCCGCAGCTGGTATCCCTATGAGTGTGGATCTAGAAAATTTGCTGGGGTGGATAAACTGTAGCTGGTATCCCTAAGAATATAGACCTAGAAATGTTACTGGGGTAGGTAAACTGCAGCTGGTATCCCTATGAGTGTAAACCTAGAAGACTTGCTGGGGTGGGTAAACTGCAACTGGTATCCTTATGAGTGTAGACCTAGAAGATTTGCTGGGGTGGGTAAACTGCAACTGGTACCCATATGAATATGAATCTAGAAAATTTACTGGGGTGGGTAAACTGCAGCTGGTATCCCTACGTGTATACTCGAAAACTGTTCCTTTCCAAACCCTTGAGGTTTGGGTTTGTCAGCTAGTTACAACCGTAATAGCTGCTTGGCAATGCTTGAACGTATCAGCACTACTTAATGCAATTTTATCTTCTTATGTAAGATGAAATAAACTTGATTTGTTCACAAACCCTAACATAATTAGAAGGTACGATCTCAGCTTTTGAAAAGTTAAATAATAACTTACATAAGTAGTACCTTTTCCTTCAACCAGAAAATGATACTAAAAAAAGTTGTATGTAATTTCTTATTTACAACCTTCATTCTCAAATAAGGAAGTTCTTGAACAGTTACCCAAATCATCTTCATTCCGAGTTTGTTTGCTTCTCTTGGAAAAATTAATATAACGGAGTTTTCTTAGAAAGTACATCACACAAAAAAAATATGCAAGTTAGCCCCATATGTTACCCAAAAATATTCTTCTAGAATACCTGTCATATAATCGTTTATACAGGGGAATAGAATTTATCACAACATTTATATTATATATGATTAAACCAACCTCCGGGTACATTGTCAATAATTGAGGGTTAAATATGGGGACATTAGCGTTTCCCTTTCGGTCAACCATGTGACTTGGTGCAGTGATGTGTGCGGCAGTCGTTGCGGCCAGTCTCCGGTCCCTGATGATCGTCGTCCCTTCTTCTTCTACGGTAATGCTGGTCGGGTAACCTTTCATTACACGGATTCACCGGAGTAGAATTTAGTGCAGCCTAGTGGAAGGTCAGCATTACCCGCACAACATCTATTCTAACGTAAAATCAAGTGAGAGCGTTTTCTCGGACGCTAAAAGCGAAGAGATTACTTTTGCATGGATACGTATTACAGGCAGGGAAGCTAAATTCTATAAACCAAAAAGCATTTGCATTTTTATGAATAAATACTTAGTTTGAGATATGGAAAAGTAAGGTTACTTTGTTTTGTCGGTGTTTAAATCTTGAAATGTAAGTAAAACGTCGTATTCAAAATTTAATCTTCTTAAGAAGAAGGAAGGAAATAATCAGTAGGGATATTGCAATATCGATACCTACAGATTTTTTTCAGATATGTAAGAATTACAGCAGTTCTTCTAAAAGATACACTAGCGCTCACAGGTACTTGGGCGCCTCAAATTTAAAGGTAAATCATTAAATATTTAAATGGAAATATTAAAATATGTATTTGGATTTTTAGGTATACACAAATATACAACTTTAACAATTAAAGTTATTTATTTGACCTAAATTTTAGATTCGTCTCCTTTACTCTTAATGATCGCGTCGCATAATCGGGACATTCTTGCAATTAATTTTAACAATGTTTCCGGAGTTATTCGAGCCCATGCTGTCCGTAGTTTGCTCCACGTGTCATCTGCTGAAGTTGAAGCAGTTTTTCTTACTTCCCGATCGAGTTCTTTCCATAATAACTCAATGGCATTCAACTCCGAGCTTTGGGGTGGCCACTTCATGATTGTTAGTGTTCCTTCCTCTTCCAACTGTTCTAAATATTGCTTGCATAATTTTGAAGTATTTTTTGAGTCATTGTCTTATTTGAATACAAAATTCTGACCCAAAATTCTTACAACAGAGGGTATTCTATTTTCCTCTAAGATTGTATGGCTCTTTTCTCATTATGCCTTGAATTTTTACGAGATCACTTGCGAATGTGCAAATCATTACCGGACCACCGCCGTGTTTGACAGTAGAAACTGTGCATTGTTCTGGTGCACGTTCTCCTACAAATCTTCTTACAATACTCATCTTCCCGAACAGAAAATCTCGAATTTGGACACGCTAATCGACTTTGGAAGTACAGTATTGATTTCTGCGGCGATTTCACATAATCCCTGTCCATTATCGTTTGTTTTGTTGTGACTTGTATATTTTCCGGCTACTTGTTCTATGTGCTATGTGCAGTAATACTATCGCATCTTCTTTCGGAATTCTTGCAATCTCCTTTTCCATCTTGTCATAGAACTCAACCTTCTCTTCTATGCCGGCACACATAGCATAACGTTCAGCATAAGGTTCGGCATAAGGTTCGGCCTGAATTCTTATATACGCTATTCTGCCATTTATTAATGTAGTCTCCATTACGTTCTCCCGTGTATTTCCAAATATCATGAATGTCACTCCTCCTTGTCCACTTTTTTCTTCTCCTGAATATAAGATTGTCAATTCTCTTTTTTCTATTTCGTCTTTCTCTTGCCATCTTATTTCCTGTAGAGCCGCAATATTTATTTGTACCTTTTCAATTCCAGACTTATTTCATCATTTTTCCTATCTCTAGCATTATACATATATTCCATGTGCCAATTCTAATTGATTTGCCCTTCTTTTTATGTTTTCCATTTGTCTTTAATTTTTCCGTTTCGTCAGATGTTTCATCATTTTTTATTTCAATTAATTGCTTTTGTCCTTTTTCTCGCCGCGTCGTTATCATTATTTTTCGCTCCTGTAAGGTTTTGTTTAATAGTTTTTTGCTTTCAACTTTTCAGTTCTCTCTTTGTTTCTGTCCCATCGCCACTTTTCCCCATCTATTTCCACTTTGTTGTATCCAACTTTTACCAACTTTCCTCTCTCGCATGCTCTCTAATTTCAAATTCTTCAGTTTTGTTTTATTTTTCATAATTGTTTCCTCATCCTTTTCGTTCTCTAGTTCTGTTATACAGACTTTTTGTCCTATTTTTATTGCGGATTTAAACTTAACATTCACTTCTAAATTTTCTTTTAAAAAGTCTATTATTTCCTTTAATTCTAATGCATTACCAGAATTTAGAGTTTTACCAGTTATCACGATATTATTTTTCTTCTTCTGTTTCTTCAACTCTTCTTTAATCTCTTTATTCTCCTTCTTTATTTGTTCATTTTCTCGCTTTAAATTATAATTTTCCAGTTTTAACTTCAAAAGTTCTTCATTGAATTTTTTTTGTTCCAATTTTATTTGCTGTATATCATTTTTAATTTCCTTCTGCGTATTTTTAATATCTTTTATCATGCCTGATATTAAGTCCAGTTTTCCCTCTTCCTTTCTATGCAATTTTGTAGGTGTTCTCTGAGTCTTTTTACTTCTGTCGAAACCTGCCTCCATTTCTTTTATTGGTCTTCTTTTTCTTCCACCTTCATCGGTCGAGTATTCCTCACTTTCCATATCTTGATTTCTTGTTCAGTAGTTTGAGTTAGTGTGAGCGCGTATTTTGGGTTGGTTGGTTGTCAAACAACCACCTATTCTTCCTCAGTAGATTCTTTATAGAAGTTCTCTAATTCCTTAACCTTAGTATGGATCTGTTCCCCGCTTCACCAAAAAAAAAACGACCGTAGAACCGTTTGTAATACGATTTGGCCTGGTCGACCCCTCAGAGCCTGAGTTCTTCTTGTTTATATTTGGTTTGTTCAAAATATCTTACCTTGTCCGATTTTCTTATTACCTGTTTTTTCCTAATCCTTCTTCTTTACTGTCTATTTCGCAATCACAACACAATCTCAAAAATTTTCTTTCTATATTTCATTTGTTATATACGTCTAAATCAAGAACACAAATTCACTACACGTTTTACTAGCCGTTAGGACCGACTTCTCATGTTACTAGTATAGGCGATGAAATAAGTTTCCCTATATTTGCTCAAATAGAACATATATTTAATCATAATTCAAAAAATTATTGTGTTTGCAGGTGTTGGAAAACATATTCCGAATACTTTTAAGCCTTCAAAGTTATTGAAAATACCGACGAAGAAGAAATTGTATTCTGTTTGGATAGTTTACATCACGTTTTCCTGTATGAATATCTCAGTCCTTTTAATAAACAAAATGACATGTATATTGTTACTAGACATGATCTTTTTAATGTTTTGTATTGGATGTTAAGTATTAAAATACACATTTTCGTTTTTCTGCAAGAATTCCTGTTGATATTCTACTTAGATACCTTTCTTATTAAACCGTAACAGTGGTATCAATTCTGCAACGGAATTTACCTAAGTCCACGGACTCGTTTTCTCAACTCCGTAGCATAGTTTACCTAAATCTGCAGCCGAGTTTACCTAACTTCGCAGCGGAGTTCATCTAGCTCCTTAGCGATATTGAATTAACACTGCAATATAACAAGTGTGTCCTCGTGACACCACAACGGTACTTACTTAACTGCGACAAGGAGTTTACGTAACACTGTAACAGATGATTGCTAACACTGTATTGGAGTACGTTCAACTGTAGAACGGAGTATTGCCAACACTACCTAGGAGTAAACCCAACACCAAAACAGGCTCATTTCAACTTCTTGCGGAAGATAAATCTAACGCTGTGACGAGTGACAGTTGCCTCCGTTCGAAAAAGCTTTACACCGCAAAAGGGAAATTGTAACTAAGCGAAAATGTAATTAAACTCCGATATGTGAGTACTGTCACGAAACTGAACAACTCCGTTATTTTTAACTACTTGTGTATTTGGACGCGAGGGAACTAGAGCACTGCACGGGCCTAGTTTTCACGGCCC
The DNA here is from genome assembly GCA_029619315.2 of Dynastes maya. Lineage (NCBI taxonomy): Eukaryota > Metazoa > Arthropoda > Insecta > Coleoptera > Scarabaeidae > Dynastes > Dynastes maya. The sequence goes on from JAROYE020000002.1 coordinate 59,604,213, forward strand.
AGCTCGTCCGTAGCCCGTTGCAGTATGGAGTGGCCCCGCCCGGCCCGCCCGTTGCGTTCATTACCTTGGCACAAGGCCCGGCCGTTAGAAAATTTAGGCCCGTTTGGCCCGTCTAAATTATTTTAGCCTATTTAAGTAATTATATCTGCACTGTCTATTTCTAAACATTTTTACATTTTCTTAAACCAAAAGAAAACGTAACATAACATTGTATACATTAAAATTGTTAATACAAACGATAACGTCAAAACTAAATAGCATTTACTGCATACGTTATATTCATTCGATGTATTTAATAAAACATTCTCGGCCCGTCAGGCCCGTACAAATTCAGGCCCGGCCCACAATGAAAAGAAACGAGGCCCGCGGGCCGGGCTTTTCCTAGCCCGTGCAGTGCTCTAGAGGGGAGTACCAAACGGTGTAGAATTGGTGTTGGATCCAACTCCGTATTTTTTGTGTGTATTGCTATAATGGTATATACTTGAGCCCAGAAACCACTTCTGTGGGAATTTCAATTGCGGTGTAGTCTTTGAACTGTTGTAGTAGTAGCAGTATTTTATTTAATGAAATAAAGATTACAATAAAAATCGAAAAAAAACCTAGGAATCTATAAATATAGATAAAACTTAAGAAAAACATGTTTTACTGCATATAAGCGTTTTGTCTAACAAACTATATTACAGATAGTTTATTATGTACTTCTGGTCCCCGGTACTCTATATATTTTTGTGTTAGAGCCAGGAGGTGAAGTGGGATCCTTAAACAGTTTCCTGCTTGTAAAATTTAGTGAAGACAAGTTGCCGATAATTGATTTTTTAAGTTCAAATGAATATCAATTCTCTTTTACTGCCAGTGCTTCAGATGAGGTAGACGATTTGGATTAAAACGTAATTATTTTCCCGACTAAAATAATACCTTTAGCCTACCACATGATCACTCGTTTCATATTTCGTCCATTATGGTTGAACTATATTTAATAGAATTACAAGTTTGTAAGTACTGTAATCACGATAACATTATAGAATGATCGAACCGGAACGACCAGTCTTAGTATCTTGTTGAAATTGATGATGAAGACCTTAAATTTAACGCAAATTTGTCTTGTAATCAGAAGTCGAATGTCCCGCCTCGTGAAAAATTCGTTCGGGTTCATGTTATTTAGTAAACGATATACCAAGAGATATATATATCTCTCTTGGTATATCGTATATATATAAGTGGATCCTGCTTAATATAAATTGTTTTTGAGTGAAATCTTTAATGTTACCAGAAAATTATAATACTTACTGATTGAGTAAGAGTCGTATGATAGTAAAGAAATATTAAAACCAAAACTAAGTGGTTATGTTCTTGGTGGTCTATACATTGAGCTATGTAATATTAATAATTTAAATAATTATGCACGACGGTTAATCACAAACTTTTTCTTCCGTTGGTAATTATGGTTGAAATTAAAGTAACCGTAACCGTTGGACCATATATCCTAATAAATAGTTACTTAAGAGATAAAAAGCGGATACATAAAGGTATCAGAGCTATTTAATATTGATTTTTCTTTAGAAATAACTTTTTTTCTTTTAAAATACCGTCCACCGGGGCGAAGTCGATCAAAAAATTACGATTTTTTCAGATAACGGAAAAAGAAATTATTATATTTTAATGTAATTAAAAATATAGCTTCGTTGATGTTTAGACTATCGATCAGTCATTGAATCAAGGCCGTAAGGTGAGCATTTTTTTCTAAATTTCTGGTTAAAGGGTGATCGATTTCACCCCGAGCTCGGGGATTTCACATATCGTATAAATTAAAAAATAGCAAAACAGCCGGACACGACCAGATAACTATAGAAATGTTAAAATACCTGGGAGAATCAACTAAGGAGACGCTACTGGTTCTATTTAACAAGATTTGGGAAGCGAAGCGCATACCTATTGACTGGGAAATAGCGGTTATTAGACCCTTGTATAAAAAAGATGTTACAAGAGATTGCGGAAACTATAGAGGAATCTTGCTATTGAGCACAGTGGAGAAAACGTATGAAAGAACGCTAGAAGGAGGTTACAAGGAATAGTAGAACAGCAAATAGACGAGGCACAAAGTGGATTCAAGTCAGGCAGAAATATCCAAGATCACATTTTTACGTTGAAGCAAACTATCGAGTAGATACAAGCCTCAAACTCAACAGCGTGTTTCGCTTTTATTGATCTGAAGAAAGCTTTTGACTCAGTGACTAAAAGAATGATATGGGATAACTTCAAAAGTAGAGGAATAGATAAACATCTTGAGGAAGCAATACTCAATTTTTATAAAAACACCAAGAATTATGTACAGGTATGAATTATAGTTACACGGCTACAATTCTGTTTGATCAAATGTTCCCGAGCTTTAACTATTTTGGCGTGGCCACGCCCCCTTACTTTTCTTTTAAATTGCATGATGCCTATTTTTTCACAAAATTGTTTTCTCTTTCTGACGGTCTACACATGTCAATATCTGACATATCCAAAAATTAGAGAAAAATGCAAACACAGTTGAAAAAATCCACTGATCTACGATTTTAATATCATGTCCATGGCTTACCGCGATAGAAACTTTGCATTTTTATCGAAATTTTTGTTGTCAAGTGTTGAAATGCTTAGACCATCAGAAAGATAAAACAGTTCTCCATTAAATGGTGTGAAAAAAGAGGTGTCATGCAATAAAAAAAAAGGAGAGTGGCCATGCCAAAGCAGTTGAAGCTCGGAAACATCTGGTCAAATAGAATTGTAGCCGCGTAACTGTCATTCAATTCTTCTTAATGATATTTTCCTCTATCTCTAATATTAAGCGAATCACTTCACATATGCATGAATATGACTTACCCTGTATATGTTGTAGTATATATTTTGAATTGTAATTATGTAATAAATTCAGTAAATGTCTTTTTGAATATGTTGGCATTTGCGCATGAGCAAAATTTCTTTCTTTATTTTTGTTGTAGTCTCTATGATTACATTCTTGTTTTTCTTTGACTGGTCTTATGTCTGTGAATAATAATGAAACGCTGAATGAATAGAAACCAAAAAGGAAACAAATTATTTGGGATCAATGTTTTACTGTTGAAGCTGCTAATAATTTTAGAGTTAAATATATAGGAACACTTTACAAAAACATTAGACATAAATTGCGTTAGCCGTCAACACCTAAAAAGCGTTTAACAAATTTGTTTAATAGAATACAATTATCTCGACAATAAGTAAATAAAAAAAAACTTGTCACTCTAGTTAAAAGTTACCACGATAATAATGATTGCTTCAGTAATTTAAGCTCGTTATTTTCTTCGGGATCGTACGGTTTCATGCAGCAATTTAGAGACAGAGAATCTAAACATTCAACGGTTTTCCGTTTTAATAACCGAAATTTCTCCATTAATTGCGACACACAAAATGAGCAAAACGTTTTCGTGGAACCGCGGAAGTTTCCTCTCATTAAAAGATATCCGCTTTCCCTTTTAACTTAACAACTTAAACAAGTAACTACGTACGTCTCTGTACCGAAATGTATTAAGATAAATTTGAAACTACCAACATACGTATACACGAAACGAGCGTCGACATCTTCCCCATCGCGTTTATTAATACATGCTAAACGAAGTCTATTGTTGTTCAGTTTTGCGCTTGATCTACGTGAACAAACGCGCTCGTAGAGACACACACACAAACACACACTTTTATACGTACCATACGAATACGCTCGTTCGTATCCGAATCTCTATAGTGTATCCATTTTGTGCTTTCCAAGTTTACAATTGCATTTGCATGTATATAGGATTTGACAATTTATCCCCCGTAGGCCTAACTCTGAATTTTCTTACTTCAGCTTCTCCCGAGAGGCTGAGTAATTTTATATCTGAGCTTTTCATATTTGCCCCGAATACGTTTTCCATACTGATGTAGTTTTTCACTTCGTTCTACATACAAATAGAAAATTTGGAGGATACATATGAAGGGGCTAAAAGTTCGATGTCCTTCCACGCGTATATAATTTTTTGATTAACTTAAGTAAAGCAAACACAATATTAGATTTACAATTTATTGCATAAAACCATCCTCAAGAGGAAGACCTTTTGGAATCATACGAAAGTAACTTCTCCAAATTCCTTCCTGTTTGGTAAAGTAACCATAAATTGGTTTGTATTTCTAGAGTGCTTGTTGACTGATATAATTGTTCCCTTCTCCTTAAATCTACTAAATTCATATAAGTATTTATTAGCATTGAAGGGTTTCTTTGGAAAACACAACTTGAAATAAAAAGAAGTTTCACTTCTACAGCAATTGCATGATTTCTAAGAATGCAAGGTTTTTAATATAGATGTTTTCTAACGGGTGATGACGACCCGACAGGGTGTATAAGCTTTAAACTTGTCATAACCTCAACAGCCTTTAGTATTTAAAATGGTGGTTTTATTACTATCACTCCCCCGCCATACCGAGTGAAGCACAGTTAATTATTCCGCAATATACGAATGATGATTCCCACCCATTAGAAAAATCTACGACTTGGCCCAGGTAGGACTCGAAGGCGATATAATAATAATAGTTTCTTGCCCAAAATTAATATTATATTTTCTCATTTCGATTAATAAAAAATTGTAGTAGTATTTAACTTGTTTACAAGTTTCTTGCAAAATGGCACTTATCAGTACTCAAAATCCAAATGTTGAGATGTATGCTAGCCTTTAATAAACAACACATAAACATAACCATGATCAACACTTGTTTTCATTTCTACTTGATATTAAAATTTTCTCTTTGAGATTTCTCGTGTGTTCTGTTTGTCTTAGTGTCCGCTTGGATGGCTAGGAAAGTATATGTATGTGGCTAATGACTTTCAGTCGAGGCCAATAACTATAATAACAATAATATGAGATTTCTTATTTTCTAGAAGATAAATCATTTTTTGTTACTATTGAAAATTCTTTTTGATAAGTTGAATCGACTATAATGTTAAAAAGAAACTGGAAATAAAATTTTAAGTTGTACAATCTGGGGAGCCTAATATTTCAGGTGTTAATTAACACAATAATCAGATTGCTTATAAGAATCGGGACAAATGTACGGTAATCAGTGCTTGAATAGGCATAGAACCTTTCTAGTTACTTTAAAACTCCATTAGTAGTACGCTTGATGTACAAAGATGCAATCTATCAAAAAATATAATTTATTTAGATCAATGGTTTGAGATTCAGAAGCTTAATTAGCACTTTACCTTGGTCACTCATAATTATTTGAGACGATTGATATTTTAAAAAGATTCATATTTCATAATCCAGTTGGTAGAGTTTACCATGCAATTGATTCAAAGAAATATTAATTGTGACGAGGCATTAAATTCTAGGTTGAGTTTTCCATTGGAGGTACCTATACCATGAGTCTAGTAAGTAAAGTGAAATGCCCTAAATGCAGTAGATAACTGGTGTAAACAGGAAGGACAGGAAGGCAGTCAATAGCCAAAAAGTACAAACCATCGTATTTACAAGGAAACGCATAATTCGAGGCTTAAAGCCAATTATGCTAGGAGGAGTGGAGATGCCATTTGTTAAAGAAGCGAAATACTTTGGGGGTATGGTTCGATCAAAGACTTACATCAACTCGCATCAAAAAAATCATCGACAAATTTACTATTGCCTTAGGCAGATGTAGAACGTAGCGTGGGAAAACCCGGGGATTAAGCCCAAAAATGATGCTGTGAATATGAGGGTCATCAGACCCTAATAACATATGACTCGGTGGTTTGGTGGACAAAGACATTGTAAGTGGAGGCAATAAAGCGGTTAAATGACATACAAAGACTAGCATGTAAAGTAACTACCAAACAATGGAAAAATCTGAAGACTGGTGTAAGAGTATTCCAGGTCAGAGACAGTCAAGCAAATTCTTATTGGACACAGACCTAAATTTACAGCAGACCTACTAAGGAGGGCCAGAAAGCCCGTTAGAGCAATAGTGGGCCTGCTAACAGCACATTTTATGCTCAAGAAACATATGAGCAACCTAGACCTGACAGAGGAAACAGCATGCAGATTCTGCCAGGCGAAAGAAGTCGCTGCCGCTGGCAAGAATACGGCTCTCAGAAATGGGCTCGGAATATCCAAAAGCCGAAAACTACGTAGAGGGATCACTCACAAGGCTGCTATGTCTGGTGAAAAAGGCAAAGCTAGCGTAATTGATCTGATGATAGGTGTTTCAGATGGTGAATTTTGTTTTGCGAATTAAAAGTTGCTTACTGGAGTCTTGTTTTATGTTTAAAAACAAAAATGGGTCTTGTGTAAAACAAGAAAAAATCGAGGAAAGAGGTCAACAGCACTGCTTCGCCTCACAATCTTGCAACCAAAAAAAATTTCAAACATAAGTAAATAGAGCAAGTGTACTTTTGAATAATAATTATCACAGCAATATATTAAAAAGCATGTACCAGTTGTGAAAAGGTGACATAATCCTAATAAAGCTTATTAACATTCTAATAATATGGTGATAAAAGTTATGAGCTCAGTTTTATTATCTAGGTTTTATTCTCTATTTTTGAAGCAGATTGTCAAAAGGTTAAGGGGTGTATATACAGCTGAAGAAAAATACATTTGACAGCACTAAAGTACGTAGATTTATACCAAAATAAACAGTTGCCGAGAGTATTGCTGCACTACGTTACCATACTTATTTTCCATAAGAAATAAGTAAATGAAGAAAGGGGAAATTTTTAGGACGAAACGACAACTTGTACAAGAAAATTGTTTAAAGGTTCTTCTTTGTTTTAGAATATATAGCATTTACTATCAATAGATAACGAGTAATAACGCTTGTTATACGACTGGATGTTCAAAACTCTGGAAATCTCGACCAATTTAAGGTAGCATAGCACACGTTATTTTGCATTACAAAGAAATATGCAAGCGCAGAGACTTTGTTGCACTCTATCAAAAAGACTACCTCCAGTGGCTGTTCTTAGATAAGATTAATCGGGTACTCTAAATCTGTGGCACTGGAGCACTGAAACAGTTCACTAAAACCCTTACCACAATACTTAACTCGTATTGGATGCACGATTCGATAGCCAAGCTATCATCATCAGCAGTAAAACTGAATTCAGTTTTACTGCTGATTATGGTATTGTGGTAAGGGTTTTAGTGAACTGTGTCTTAAATAAGATACTCTTGTTAAAGACCTAATACTATTATTGTTTAAGCACTTAACCTGAAACGTAACTTTATTTTCACTTCAATTATATTCTCATTAAATATATTTTGTTTTTTATAGTAAAATAGTGTGGGCTCAAGCAAGATGCGATTACATGTTTATTACTGTTTTTGTTACATTGGTAGTAACAAGAAATTAGCTATTATAGAATATTACATTAAATGATGGTACCACAGCATTATGTATTAGACTCCTAAGAATTACATATGTATATCCACGAAATGTAGTTATTAATGGCATATGGCATTAACTTTATACGAGTCTGTAAAGCAGCACGTTAATGAATTACAAATTTAGTATCTTGGGAAAGAGCATCATGCCAAGTTAGCCTTTTCAATTAAACAATTATTCGTACTTTTGCATTAAGTAAAGTATGAAAAAAAATTGAATGCGTACTGGACCCCAAATAACATCTTTTCGTATAAAACAATCATCACGGTTTCGGTGAAAAACGTTGTAATTCGGGAACTCGCCAATATTATTCATGAAGCGCAGGTACTTGTGCGTAATTTCAGATAACCCAATAATTTAAGTAAAAGCCACAAGCTACGAAACTTCGGCCCACCCAAGACGATTTAGGCAGCATTACCGTTTCATTAACGCAAGGCCGGAACTTTCAAAATTACAGGCGTATTACTTTCTCGCCAATTTGCTTTTTATGAAGAATAAAAGGTCTGAACAAGAAGCACTGTTTACGTGATGTCATACTTGCAAACTCACTGCAGGCTAAAATTCGAGTTGAAGTTTACTTCTTCATTCAATACGTTAATCCTGAAAGCACATACACATATACATTACTTAAATTGCAAGTATCTTAGGGGTATGTCTTACATTTCAAATAGATATTGAGAAAGCTTTAATTCTTTGAACATCTATTGTAGTAAAGGATGAAAGGTAACAAAATATTTATTTATAATATTGTTGATTGGTTGCAAGTAAAAAAAATTAGAAATTGTAAGAAATTTTATATCATTCACATTTTAATTTCTCAAGTCAACGTTTAAAAGGAAAAAATGAGTTTCTAACAGATATCAGGTAGGCGCCATAAATTCTCGGCCTGACAGGCTTATACAGATTCGAGCATGTTCAAACTCAGTTGCGTCATAGTTGCACATGTACAAGGCCTACATTATATATATTACGGCTCGAAGGGTAGTAGTTTTTAGTAGCCAGTCAGACAACATGACTGGTGCATGAAAATGTCTTAGGCAATGAAAATTGAGTACCGCGCGGTCATTAAATTTTTAACAAAAGAAGGGCATACGCCTAATCACATTAAACAACGTACAAACGGCGTTTATGGTGATTTATCTCCTTCATATTCCACTGTAAAACAGTGGGCAAAATATTTCCGTTTGGGACAAGAATCCCTTGGAGGTGATGAGCGCCCCAGTCGACCAATTGAACTGATAACGCCTCAAAACATTTCAATTATTGAAAAAAATTGTATTAGCAGATCCTCGTTTGAAAATGAAGGAATTAGCAGGGATGCCTAACATTTCGGAAACAAGTATTCGCCGAATTCTCCATAACCATTTGGGTGTGAATAAGATTAGTGAAAGATGGGTACCGCATCTTCTTTCTGCTCTCCAACGTGAACGTCGGATCGAATTTGCGCGCTCGTTTTTAAACATGTGTGGAGACGACGTGAAGCCGACTTTGAAGTCCATTGTCCCAGGAGATGAAACAATGGTTCTGTATTATGATCCTCTATCCAACAAGGAATCGTCTTAAGGACGACAGTAAGTTGCAAGCAGCTGTAATACAATATTTAGGGGGAAAAACTTTAGATTATTTTTAAAAGGGTGTAAAATTATTAATTGAACTTTGCAATAAATGTATTGAAATTAGAGGAGATTATATTGAGAAATAAAAATTGTTATATTGTATCAAGTTTATTTTTTCTATGTCAGGCCGAGAATTTATGGCGCCTACTTCGTACAAGGGTATGTGTACATTGTTAATAAATTATTTAAATTTGTTTTACATTTAGGTTACATTAAAACTTCACAATTTAACTGCTCAGAGAGAATGCAAAAGGGACGGAAAGTACGACCACACCTCTTACTTGGAAATGATTTCGTACTTAAAAAAGAACCTGTAAATCCTGAGGAGTTCAGGAAATTACCTACAACTAAGTGTATTAAAACTTTTAATGTATGTTGCAATAATTTGGAAAAACATCACACAGTTTCCCCCTTCCTAAAGGAATTTGGAACCAATTTGGCGAGATGAATATTTTCAGAAATTCTTTGAATTGTTCAATACACTAGATATTTTAAAACAAGTGTATATCGCCCTTATTAACATTATTGTCAAGGTTTTAATTCTTATCCAGGCAACAAATCCGTATTCAGAGTTTATATTGTAGGATCTGTTTGCGATAGGTGTGTTTTGGCAAACGTTGAATCTTTCAATGCAAGTGAGTAGAGCGTTCGCTACAGAAACAAATAACAGCTTCTTATAAAATAGATCAAACAAATGTATTCTCCTTTTAAATATCTTCCAAAGAAATTGATTCCAGATTAATAAAGGTCGGGTGCGTCAAATGAAATTTAGTTTTTCCGTCAAATCAATGAATGTAATGAAAGAAAACCATTTTTAATCCAAAATAAGGCGGCAGTACAATTTCTTTAATAAATAATCGGTTGATTCATTTCTTATTTCAGTTTTGTAGTTCCTTTAAGAGGAAAATTTCAATAATTTTTAAAAAGAATTTCAAATGTTGGTAATGAAAAATAAATAAATACATTTAAAAATTAGAATATTGACTTTAAAATTCCTGTTTCTGCTTTATTTTAGTCTCAAAAATTAGAAATAAAAGCACTCACAAATATGATTGGAGTATTGGACAATGGCTTAAATATGAAGCAAAATGTGAAATTTTAATTTTTACCCGCTAGACATGATTTTGACCTGATTACTACAGTTTTGCTCTTTATGTAAGAAGATATGCTTTTTATTCTTATCAGTCTCAGCGTATCGGTTTCGAACCCCCTCAGAGTAAGGTTTTCCGTAATTTTCCTTACTCCAAATTTGGCGAATGCTGAGGGTGAACATCTTAAGATGCTTTACGGACGCAGTCGTAATAATGACTCACGGCCGGCCGATGCCCCTTGCAAATGGCGAAAGCTGTTGGGGGATGTGAAGGCACGAATAATAACAACAATAGTAATAATAATAAATCAAACACTTGAAGCGGAAGTTGAATGTGATATGATTGATGTTCGCCATTGGACCAAGCGGTCACATTTTGTTTATTTATGCATTTACAACTCCCAAGATAAAACATAGTATTCAGTTGGGAAAATGACATAGATGGGTTTAGGTACTATTCTTCTAAATTACTTCAATGAAGTAAATAACACAGTTTACATAAGAGATATTTAAAGAGGGAAACAGCATTAATACAGTACCAACCTAATAATTATTCAAATGTAACACTGTCAATAAATTACACCAATTAGAAGGGTAAAAGATTTAGAAAGGCCTAAATAACGTAACTTTCTTTATTTCAAACACCAACATTTTTCGAATGAGTTTCTACTCCTCATTAGGATGACAAAATATGTGGAGACTCACTCGAAAAACGTTGGTTTGAAATAAAGAACGTTACATTATTTAGGCCCTTTTAACTTTTTTACCTTCCTAATTGGTGGAGTCTGTTGATGGCGTTACATTTCAATAGTTGTGTTGTACTCTGTTACTTTCTCAACTTACAATTAGTACTAACTTTTTGTATGTGCCTCATATATCGATCGTGTTCCCAGCATTGCACTTGCAGCGGGGCTGCAAGCGGAATGCTACAAAAATAAGAAAGCCAATTAGTGCGGTAGATCAACAATACAAATCCTTATGGTTTTACAAGCGGCAATTTGGCAAGTTCACAGACGAGCCGACGATCGCTGGGCGGGCGGAGGACATTTCCGTTAAGCGTGGCACGGAGCCGTCGTAAAACGTTAATAAGCTAGAGTGGATATCAAAATGTTATACCCTGCAGGTTTAGAATTAATCCGTTAGTATCATTTGTTTACAATTAGTAAGCTTAAAGAAATATTAGCAGCACTAGGCCAAAGAAGGTAAAGATACGTGCATAATTTTGTTTAAGTACAGTAGGAAAGGATTAGAATGGACTCTTGTTTATGGTTATATCAAATTTTTAAAATATCATGTAATAAGGGAACAGGGTCAATTGATTCTGTCATGATTTAGCTAATGAAATCTTAATAATCTAATCTAAATGTTCTAAAGGTGTTTTTCGTTTGGATGATTTTTGTTATTTTATGTCTAATACTGTCTTCCACATCTTGGGTTTCTCGGTTAAAGTTATGAGAATCCTTCAATATTCCAAGCGACTTTTGTACGTTCTCTGTTGGTAATGCGTAATTCTAGCCAAGATTGTACGTTACTGTATTTCATATGATGGTCTTCATTCCGAAGCAAGTGTTTAGATATCATTGATTTTTCTGTGTGTCCATGATGAGTATCACGTCTATGTTTCTTTATCCCACACATATTTCTTCTTGCTTGCCGTAGGTAGCTTTTACTACATAGAGATTGAAATTGGTGTTTGCCTATTGTATTTGATTCTTAGTTGTAAAGATAAGAAAGTGACGAATTGTCTTAATTTTGGTTTCGCGTACGATGACTTTTCTTGATATTTGCAAAAAATACAGTACAGCGCAAGTGACTTACGAACTTGCCAATTTTTTTTGTGGTCCATTAAAATCATTTATCTTTTGCGTGGATTTGGTACTTTAATTTGGCCCGTTTAAACAGTTAAGTAAGATTGCATTACAGTTGTAGAGATAATATAATTAGATAAATGTATGTACATATATTACATCATATGCGCACGTTGACATTCTACACACAGAGAAACGTTTGCTTGTATCAAAGCTGTCCGTCTCATTTCATGATAATTACTGCTTCAATTATCTGCAATACAATAACTGCCTTAAATCAAAAGAAATATTTTCTAAGCGTTCCTCTCTCCGCTTAAGAGACGTATATATTTGTAATAAAATAATTGTATTTCTTTGTTTAAGACATTCGTTAACTTAATTCAAGAAAATCTTGCAGAACATTTGAAGAAATCGATTCTAATGTAAGTAAATGACCATTATAACACAAAACAATACTGTTAGGATAGTAAATAGTTTTCTTAATTCCAAAATGCATTTAGGTATTGTTCATAAATCAATAGCTTCATTTTCTTAAAATAAAGCACTTAGAATTTTTGAAATGCACATTATTTATATCCACATTATTAATTGCACTTACCTTGTTTAAAACAGTACGACATATCCGTACATAATGCAGTAACTTATTTTCATTGCTTGTGATTTTAAAAAGGCTCAGGTAGAGGATATCTACAGAATAATGTTCAAACAAAAGTGAACTTAATGTTTAGTACACATGAAAGCCTAGAAACAATAGCCAAGGTAATGCTAGTATAAATGGCTCATGGTATTGATAGAATCGCTATCGGCAAAAACAATATGAGAAGAGAAAAGTAGTAACGCTCTTTACTCCTGCCGACATTGTTCTTCATCTCTCACTTTATACCACTAATCTTCAAAAACTCGCTGAAATATTTCCTGGCGCCACCTACTTTCAAGAGATACAGTCATGCCATGCTTTCCCATACAATAATATTATCTTTAACGTACAACGTTTCATAAACATTTTCAAAAGGTACCAGTTAATGTAATATGTTTTTCCTTTTATTACTATTTACCATATGTACTAATTCAACTAGTTTTTTTTTAATACATAATAAATAATAATAATAAAAGGGATAAATAAACTTAAATATCAACTCATTAGTTATTAAACTGCATAAAAATAATCTTTATTTCATTACATTATTAAAAAAATAAGTCAATTATACTGTAGCATATAGAAAAAAAACTTCTTCATTAGTTCCTTCACTTGCTCCTAATTTTAATTATTAATTTTAAGTTTTTTTAAATTATTGTAATTTTTCTTTTATTGGATATGTAGCTGGGCCTAATGATGTGTTTTTTGAACACGAAACTGATTGCCTAATTTCTCAATAGAACTTTGTGAGATCTGGACCATTTTTTCATTCCTAACTTTAATATGAATATTTTTTTAACTTAAAACTAAATAATTTACTTGTAAGAAACATTTTTCTGTCTTGTATTTTCTAGATTTTCTAACCCTAAGAAAATATTTATTTAATCCAAATAAAATTTCAAAAAAATTATTTTCTAATATTGTACATTTTTATGGTCTTGAAATAAAAATATTTTCTTTAATAGAGACTGATTTTTACAAGAAAATCTCTCTTCTTGATGTAAGAAACCATTTCTCTGCGTGTGGTACTACGTGCTATTCTTTTAATGTAATAAATTCTCTGTAAGACTTGTACTTAAATGTTACACATTTGTACAGACATTCTTCAAATCTGCTGCATAATGAAGATGGAATCTTCTCCCAGATTTGGTTGTATGTCGTTTACGGTGATTGACATTTAATTGTCTATCACACACGCTACCTCAAAGGGTGAACATTGTTTGCTAGAAACAACATATAGCGAAATGCGGAAGACGATTCTGCAAAATTTCAAAGTTAAGATCGTTTTAAGACTCTCACTGTGAAATCTCGCAATATTTGCTTTGAATTTTTAATACACTTGCCTTAAGTACAAAACGTCATATAAATCGTGTATGTATTTGATTTGAGAATAATACGTTTCGCTTAAAGTCATATTTTTACTTGATTTAAGATCATAAGCTTCTTTTAAAACTGTTATGTTTAAGGATAGGCTATACTTCAGCTAACACTGTGTAACACCCAATTCCAATAACAGCATATTCTTGGGAATAGTATCATAAGCTTCTTTTAAAACTTTTATCAGAATAGCGCATTCTTACGATAATTTTATAATGAATTTCCTGTATACTTGAAATGATCTTAACAATCTTAATTGAAGTAATTGTTTCTTTTTATACAACATAGTATATGATGATACGGATGATATGGAGAATGATTTTTGCAAAGAATTTTTGCAAGAAAACCTGTTTTCTTGATGTAAGGAACCATTTCTCTGCGTCTACTTTGCTATTATACGTTTTTTTGTATATTAAATATATTTCTATTAAATTATTATAATTCAACATTAACAAAACTTTTCTTCAGCTGTGTAAAAATTGGTGTATGCGTAAGAACTACATAACATTACCTACCAGCTCCTGCAGCAATAAATACTGAAAAGTGTAAGTTAACAAAAAGGTCCATGATGTCACCACAATTACATGACGACATGAAGCAAATTGTAACAAATTATTGTACATAAGTTATCCCATTACATATATTTTGTCCAAGGTAAAACCACAAGTTAAAGCATTACAGTAACGAACTACTTTTTATTGAACATTCTGTATGTAGCGTCAACTTTTTATTTGCTATTTCACCTTCTAACCACCTAGTATTTTGAAACTATTAATAGACACACCAGAATTACATACACTTTGCCGGATGAGTGATTACAGAATGAACATACTTCGATATTTTGGAGACACGACTTCTTATCATTGCATGGTAAATAAACTTAATTATAAATTTGACTTCTTAGTCAATCAATCTTTCCATTTCTCGATTGTCAAATTTTCAAGTTGTTTTCAACAGTGAAACATACAGTATGTAAGAAACTTGACCACGAACCACTCCTCGCTTAATAAACAAGTTGGGAACTCTGCGTAGCAGAACTCTGCTACGTACTTTCTTTCAAGAGAAGTAACTTCAAACCTAGAAACATTAGGATACCTCCATAGAACACGCATAAACTAGAATTGATACTAATACTACAGTTTAACGTGGCGAAGTCTACTGTGTGATCAGTGAGCTGAGATACAGACAGAATTCGAAATGTATGCCGTGTAAAACAACGAACGTTAGGGGTAAATGTTTTAGAGTTAAAAAACAAGTGCAGATTTCAATCTTTCATAATTTTAATCCGTAATTAAACGTATCCGTACCTTTTGATATTCACCATTTCCCTTTATTTCCTTCTCCTCTTTTTTGATTAAATTGGCTTCACTTTATTTTCCATTTATTATTCTTATTTATACGGTTTTTACTAAAATTAACCTAGTGCTTGCACGTTTTATTTACAAAATTCAATTTCCTTTCTTCATTTAGGGATTTCAATTTCCTTTTTCCAGTTTTTAATTTCCAGGTTCGCAATTTATTTCATACAGAAGATTTCTTTTAAAGATTATAATATCACTAATTATCCCTGATAAAGGTTTCAATTAAACCAGAAGCTTGGAGCAGTTAAAAGAGTTTTATTTTGTTTTGCCCTTGGATTGCATTTTCTGGTAAGAAATTAAACTGCACAAGAAAAGTATACAAATTTAGAGTTTCTCATTTAGATATAATGTATGTATCTGTAAGTGTATAATAAAAATGTTTATTATAGTTTATTGCTATTATTTATTTATGCTTTGAGTATGTATGTTGAAAAAAGTGCTTGCTCATGATCTTTACATTTATTGTCACCATGACAACTGTGAGTATGTACACGGTGGAGAATATATGCTCCATATAACAATAAATATAGCAAAATATGTGACTATGTGACAACAACACAATTTTTGTTGTAGCAACTACATATTTTATTGGATTAAATAAACGTGTTGTAATTTTTACTATAAATTTTTATTATTTTAAAAATACAAGGGATTGTTGTCCCAAATTTTACGTCGTGTATGTACATCTGTAAAAGCCAATACATGGGTCAATCTATTCTGTTATAATTAGATAATACCATGAATTTGTGCCTTTATAAGAATGGGCTGTCATATTACGTTAGTATACTTTAAATAGAAGGAAAATAGTAATTTTAAATATTTATATTTAATAGTAATATGTAATTTAAAAGGTGCAAAAGTTGTGTAGATATATTTTCACTATCTAGAGAAAATTCTAGGATTCTAGGTGTAAATATTTCACTCGAAAATAGATTGACCTATACAGTGAGGTCCTCCCCATGCTAACTTTTGAACGACGGAAGCTAGCGATTTTAGAAAAAATAGGTCGATTTCTATCCTTCATGAACTAACTTTTGCCGTTATCGGCATTTCAATTGAAATTTCCGGTTTCACCGGAAGTGGCATCAATTTTATTATTTTAAATAGAACATTCTGTACATTTTTACGTTTTTGAAAAGGTAATCGAAAGGCGAATCCAAAGATATCACATATATTATACTTTACCTTAAGAAATATGACGGTATGCAGCAGTAAATGTTTTGGTAATCTATGCTCCTGGTTTCCGGGTTGGAATTTCGTCGTTGTCGTAGATTTGGCTGATGTTTCGTCCACACTCTTATAGGACATTTTCAGGGATGTTACTGCACAATAATTGAGGATTTATTAATTTCGGAGGGGTTTATATAATGTTTGTTTTGGGTCAATGGAGCGGAAACGTCATGCGTCGATGAAGCGGAATTGTTATGCGTCAATGAAGCGGAAATTTTATGCGTTGATAAAGCGGAAATGTTAGGCATCAAAGAAGCGGAAATGTTATGCATCAATGGAGCATGACGATTGTTAGGGGGTTTAACCAGTTGAAATTTTCACGTGTGGTGTAAGGGGTAGCCATTTTAGCGATTTAGATTGTTGGGATGTTTGAAAATCTTTATTGATTCACGGATTTTTCTACTATAATAGTGAGGATTGCGATATAAGATGCGGGTAGCATTAAATTGGATTTGGTGGCCAGTTTTCAGTCTATGCTCAGCCAGTGCGGACCCGGCTACAAGCAACAACCGCGTACAACGCTCGTGCTCAGTAACACTCAGTAACTAGTAACACAATCTTTGATGAGAAAGTAGTCTGAGAGCTTCAAATTGGGTTTGAAGATGGTTTTTATGTTGTTCCTGAAGAGACATCATGAATGTAGGTAGATACGCTTGCTTACGGAAATTTGGGTTAGATGAGTGCAGGAGGGTTGGAGAAACGGTTGATGGTAGTTTGAATACCTTTCCTTGATACGCAATAACTATTGCGGATCAAAATTTCAGTGATGTAGTTTCTTGAGGAGATGAATTGGGTTCAAATATGGAAATGACCCTTTGGATAAGGAAATTGATAACACCGCGTTTTTTGAGCTGGATGATAATGTGGGAGGCCATTGAGATATCTATCCGTGTGCCAAAATACGCGGTGTTATCAATTCCCTTATCCAAAAGGCCATTTCCATATCTGAACCCAATTCGCCTCCTCAAGGACTGAACTACATCGCTGAAACTTTGACATACACAAAATAATAAGGAGCACAAAAAACGAAAGTATGTATGACAAATGCAGGTCATAATAACAAATAACAAGAATAATTTACGCTTTTGGAATTGAGATTTGACAGTTTGGCAGATCTTATGATTACTTTTGTTAGCAGCGAGGTCTTTAGATCAATCTGGCGTCACAAGAAACAATTTGGGCCTCTCTCCTAGCCAACTTTGCGTAAGAACAAAACTGATTATCAAAACATTTATTGCTGCATACCGTCATATTTCTTAAGTTAAAGTATAACATACGTGGTACTGTTGGATTCGCCTTTCGACTACCTTTCCAAAAATGTAAAAATGTACAGGGTATTCTATTTAAAATAAGAAACTTGACGTCAGTTCCGGTGACACCGGAAATACTATTGAACTGCTGATAGCGGTAAAAGTTCGTCCACGAAAAATAGAAATCGACCTATTTTTTCTAAAAACGCTAACTTCTGTCGTTCAAAAGTAAGTATGGGGGGGGGGGCGACACTTTAGGACCGCACTGTATCAGCCCAAACTTAATCATCATTATTATTGAGACAGGCCGTGGCATTGATGTCTTTAGTCACTGCGACCTCAACATGCATAACAATGCTTCTATGTGTGGTGGATTAGTTAGAGGCTTTCGATGAACCTTAATACTACTCTAAGATCTCCTTTCAATTCAGCAGGTGCTAGGAAAGGCCTTCGTAACGAATGGCAACAAATTTGTATAGACTGTGTTTTGCTGCCTCCAGATCCTCTTGGTGTAGTTGACTTCACCTTTCCTTAGTTTATGTAAGCGATATTTTAAGGCCGCCTGATCTGTCAATAAGCATACCAGTATTCTGAGCTCCCCTTTTCAAAACGACACCACCGTCTTTGCTGTCTTTGGCGACCCTGATATGAATGCTCTCGCCTGATTTTGTCCTGGTATGTTTTGTCAGTACAAGGCCTCTTGATTTTTTCCAATTTCCTAATTTCCTGTTTGAGGTTGATCTTTTGTACAGTAGGGGTTTGAATCAATGAAAGACAAATTCGTTGCTTTTTGGCAAAGCTTATCGGCTTTTTTATTAACGTCGAACTCTTGGTGGCTTAAGAGCTACCGTATGGTAAACGTGATATTTGCGTTCTAATTGCCCTACCTATACTCGATACTAAAAACCTATCTTTTAGTATTTTTCTTATTTAATCGCAAATTTATGTAATTTTTTTCTTTATATACTTCGTATTCCTGCTCTAAAATTTTGTTTATTGTTGCTTTACAAATCGCAGAATGTAAAGTGTAAATTAAATCTACTGCAGAGCATCCACAGACGATGAACTCCTTGGTTGAGAACCCCTGTTGTATTCAGTTTTCTAGTTTCGCTTCCCTGCCGTAAAGATATACCTGAGGATTACTGGGATGATATACCGTTGGGTTATATTGCATTATTTCTTATATTCCTTCGGCAGACGCGATTCACTTTTTATTTTTATTTAAGATAGGCACCTACGCTACGTCTTGAACCGAACCGACGCGATGGTTATAGCCAGGCTCCTATATAAATACATATATATGGAAGAGGTGAAAGTGGTCGTAAAACGCGTAAATCTCAATTTTCGTCGCCGTGGACGACGATCAGGTGCGGCCGGGATGAAAGGGAAACGCGCCAGATGATTAAATGTTGCAAAAAATTGCTAGTTTTACGACGGGCGAAGGAAAACGTACCGCATCGCATTGCATGGGTAGAAGTCGGAGGTGGCTGTGTGTGCGTCTGGGGAACACTTAATGGAAGGTAGGAAAAAATCGAGTGTCGATTATCAGCTTCTCGCCAGACTTTTCTAAATATTTCGTCGGAAATGAGCGCAAATACCTAGACATTTGAAGCTTTCAGTATAATCGCTCGCAGGCGTAGATTTTTCCGGGTAAAAGTCATCGAACATTTAATCCTACTAGTCAGTACTTAATTACATAACACGAACAACATTTATTCGGTTTAATTAATGAAACTTAATTAATCGTAAAATAAGAAAATAAAAAAGGTTTCCCCCTAAAATATATTTGTATTTCAACTTAATTATAAATAATAGGGCATTTAGAGGGATAAAGATCCTTCCATCAAGATAAGGATAATCATTGCAGGTATCTTGTATATACAAGCAAGCTTCGGTAACTAAAGCAAGGAATTTTAAAAATGCCATATTTCTTTGAATTTTTCTTTCATAGCTTCATAAACTTTCAGCGCAATTAAGGAGATTCTCCTTAAACTAAACTACTTATCAATCGATGCCTGCCGAGATTACTTCCTGGATTTAACACGTTAATTTCTTTATTTCAATTATACACATAAGTGTTAGCTGTTACCTTCACAAAAACATCAGATTGAACCCTTTCGATTAATATTCGTTTATCAAGTTGAAAGTGTGATGAAGTTGCAGTTTGAACAATGTTAGTTCATCGCGAGGCGAAGCAGTGTTGTAGACCTCTTCCCTCAATTTTCCCCTAGTGCGGTATAACTTTGTCTCAGTCTTACACAATAAGATGAGATTTTCGTTAAAAAAAAAGAGACCAGATAACAACATATACAGTGAGACACTAACTTTTACTAACAACATATAAATTATATTTCTTTAAAAATAATTAATTGAAAATATATTGAAATTGGATAGGCAATTTGCTAAACACTACAGTTAATGGATTCAAAATCATCGTTTTCATGGTAACTATATTTATATTGCTCTACCGTACCTACAACATCAAACCACTGTAGCCACGGAAGCGAAGAGGCAAGTTTATTTATGAAAATATAGTCAACTGGGGATTCAGAAAACAAAAAGTGATTAGAGAGAAAATAAACAAGCTTCGACACAACTAATTTTCAAATTCCTCGATAATTTCTACAAATATTTAAATACAAAATGAAATTTTACTCCGAATAAGCTACCGTAGAACATGTCAAGAGCCTTTCGCAATTGTAATTTGTAATTATCAAGACTCGAAGTCCAAACTTCCAGTCCATCTATTGAAGATCGGTTACGATCCAAAAAAACAGATGCCCAGGTAACACATCAGTGCACAGGTACCGAACACTATTAAAAATTTGGCAAAACAAATAAATAAAAATTTGAAATTAAATCCGTTCATTTAATTATAAAATCCGATTTCAAAAATATAAAATTTCAACTTAACAATTTAACTTTAAAATTTAAATCGCTATAGGTTAGGTTTTGTGATAGGTTTTTTGTACAACTACTATTGTCTGAAAGAAATATTATTTATCTTGTCTTAAATTTATATCAAAATTATTATTAATAAATCATTGTCCCTCTTCAAAATTATTGAATCGTTTCATTTTTCTATCAAGTAGTTTGATTGCAAAAAGTCAATAAGTGAGATTTCCGACGTTTTACAACAAAAAGTAAACCCTGAGATAATTTAACATAATTAGCTTAATTTCATTTATTAAAATACAATCTTTAATTGATATTCATTCAAAAGTATCACTACATAGAAATATAATTTATCTTGTTTTAAATTTATATCAAAATTATTATTAATAAATCACTGTCTCTCTTCAAAATTATTGAATCGTTTCATTTTTCTATCAAATAGCTTGATTGCAAAAAGTCAACAAGTGAGATTTCCCACGTTTTACAACTAAAAGTAAACCCTGGGATAATTTAACATAATTTGTTTAATTTAATTTATTAAAATACAGTTTTTAATTGATATTTATTCAAAAATATCACTATAGTATTTGGCGCCCCACGTTGAGCTAATGAAAGATTTTTTTTTTATAGGTTACAGTATAATTAAATTATTTCTTTAATAATGTAATTAAATAGGAATTATTTTTATGTAGTTTAATAATTAATGAGTTCATGTTTAAGCTTATTTATCCCTTTTTTTATTATTATTATTTAATATATATAAACATTAGTACACGTGTTAGATGGTAATAAAAAGAAAAAAATATTACATTAACCGCTATATTTTGAAAACGTTTATGAATCGTTGTACGTTAAAGGGCATATAACTGTATGGGGAAGTATGGTATTTGTATTCCGGTTTCGTCGCTACTATCTAGGACGGCATGACTATAACAACTGGCACTAGGTAGCGCCAGGAAATATTTCAATTGCTGTGTTTGAAGATTAGTGGCATAAACTAAGAGATGTAAGAGCAATGTGGCCAGGAGCGAGAAGCTTTAATGCTTTTCTCTTCGCATATTGTTTTTGCCGGTAGTGTTTCCATTAATACCAGGAGGTATTTATTAGCATTATCTTGTTTATTATTTCTAGGTACTTTTTTCATGTGTACTTCTACAGTGAATTCACTTTTGTTTGAAGATGTGAATAATTTACTGCATTATGTGCGCATTTGTCGTACTGTTTTAAACAAGGTAAGCGTAATTAATAATGTGGATATAAATAATATGCATTTCAGGAATTCTATGTGAAAAATGCTTTATTTTAAGAAAATGAAACTATTGATTTATAAACAATACCTAAACACTTTCTGGAATTAAAAAAACTACTTGCTATCCTTAAACAAATATTGTGTTGTGTTATAATGGCCATTTACTTATACTAAGAATCACTTTCTTCAAATTTTCTGCAAGATTTTCTCGAATCAAGTTAACAAATGTCTTAAACAAGGAAATTCAATTGTTTCATTAAAAGTATGTATATACTTTTTTTAAGCGGAGAAAGAAACGTTAAGAAAATATTTCTTCTGATTTAAAACAGTTATTGCATTGCGGATAATTGAAACAGTAATTGTCTTGAATTTAGGCGGACAGCTTTGATACAAGTAAAAGTTTCTCTGCGTGCAGAAATAATAAATGTACGAACCTCAATATAGGACCACTGCACTTTCAATTCTAAATTCTAACAATAAAATTTGTTGAACAATCCACCCTCTCATCCAAAACAGCTTGGTTATTCCGATGGAATCAGATACGATCGAACGACCAAATTAATTATGGGAAAAACTATACAGCTCGTGTTTGCTTGGAATTAGAATATAACCATCAAATATAACGCGTTTGTAAGTTTCGTAGTAAAGTGAACCGCTAACATATATGGACAGTGTTACAACGTTTGCCCGCTATGAAAGTATAAGGTTGGGAGCCGCTCGAAGCGAGTCGGGGACACTCCTAGCACAAGCGCCAATTTTATTCGCTCTATGTATGGGACTCGCGCCTATAAATGAATTCTTACGTACCCTAGTATATTTGAAATGAGTAAATAGTGGTTTTGTATTAATTTCAGTTGTTTTAGGAATGCGCATAATTGTAATTTCATTAAATAATTTCTGTAGCAATATGAAATTACTTCATGGTATTTCATATATGTAATTTGAATAACACTGTCTTCGTTTAAAAATAAATTTTGAGTGTGAACTAGTTTTAAACGAAACACTTTACAACATACATATATCTTCTATCTGATTACTACAGTTTTAAAATAATGATATCTAACTTTGAGTTAAGTATTTGAAATTGAGTATATCGATAATCTTCAACTACGAATACATTCTTATGTGGATGCAAGATGTGGTTAACATTATTATGTCTCTTTATGGCCCCCGCTTTCAGAAAGAAGTTAAAAACGTGTGTATGGAAATAATTCGTTTAGTGCCTTGTGTTTCATTATCTTCTGGATATGTGCATAGTTCAACTAATCTACTCATTTGGAAATTAGCTCTAGTTTATCCAGTAAACGATTGATAATGGAGAGTGAGAATTTAATCACATTTAATAAGTGAGAATTTAATCACGGTTTAATAGCAATTATGTTTTGATTTTGTATTTCGATAAAATATAATTTGCCATGCACAGAATCTAAACAATGTCTGAACTTTTTGAATCGCCCAAGCTCTATATTTTTTTAGAAAATATGCTTTTATATATATTTTTTTCTTATTATATTTTGGCGAAGTAATATGTGGCCTATTACTTCGTGAACAGTGAGTTAATCCAATTTCAAGAGGACAAGAAATAGTCGAAGAAAACCGGCCAAGGACAACAATACGAAGTTTATATTGAATTTCGGGAAATAATAGTTTTTTTTCTGCGTGATGTGTAATTTGAAAGAAACGCTGCCGGTCACCCTAATTGAACAAAAGTAAGCGACCGGCATTGACAAAAGGAAACTAAGCTCCAATTTCCGCTAAAATATACTTCGGCAAATATCATGAGGTAAATACCGGAACAGACTCCCTCAACGCAGAGGCGAAACAACAATTTTCTTTCGGCCATGTTGCTAACTCCGTACCGCAATCATCTACAAGGGTACCCCCGAGACCATATTGTCTACGTATGTTTCAAATAAACTTGGAATCCCCATATAGGATCAATAGTTTTATGGCGTTATATTTCATGTATATGAAAGGGGAGCTAGTTAGTAATACAGATTGCATCTGTGATGCATGCACGCTTTGTTGCTGAAGTATTAAGATTTCTTTCGCATTCCGGAATTCATTACAAAAATACGAATGTTTATTTAAAGCTTACATATATTGTTAACAATATTGATCATTATTTATTATTCGACGTAATTAGCGGTTCATTGTTTGAGTAGCATGTTTTTCTTGTCTGTTCCATTATTTGTTAAACATATTATCTATTCATTATACTAATAGATTCAATTTTGCAATTAGTCAGCACACTAATTAATTGCATTATATAATACACTGATCAGTATCACTAATTTATCTGATTATAAACAGGAGTTTAATTTCAAGGCTGTAAGTGAAACCGCATTTGAAGAAAGTTGCACATTCCTGGGGATACAAGAGAAAAGGAAAATTGAATAAAAATATGTATAAATAAACAGTTATTGAATGTACTCAACTTTAGTGAATATGCAGCCTGGCCAATGAAACGGAGCACCGCAAACATTGCAAAACTTGAAACTTTATTGAAATATAACTACAACAGCGACAACATTATAAAATTCTACACGTAAATTAATATCGTATATGACCCGTTACCGCCGATATAACAAGGGCTCTGCGCTGTTCGATGATGTCACGCTGTTTAGGTGATGCATCGCCACGATATTAGCCTAAGCAGTAAAGGAATCGCTTCTTTGCATTTCTTTTTTATGTTTTGAAGGGCTTCCGGTTTAAAGAGGATGCCAGTCGTCAACTGATCCTTTCTTCGCATCTCATTCGATTTTATTTTGGAGAGACGAAGTTTCAAAGCAAAAACCAAACACGTAACCGAGCACCGGTTTCGTGAAAGGTGTATTTGTGATTGATGTTTAATCGACTAATTATTATTATTTGTAATTGTACATGTATTTGGACGAAACTGAGGTTGAAATGATACAGTAATTGCAATTTTATTCGAAATTTTATTTAACCACGGTCTTTAACTGCCTATTATGTGATGTTTTACTTAATCTGCCTTTACTTTTCCCACAATAATTTTTAAGTAGGGTATTTGTAGAACAAGTTATTATAATTGTTGCAATACGTTCACTGCTGTGAATATGACATTTACATATATCAGTATCGAAATGCCATGTTCGGTGATATAATTTAAAATATATTGTATTAAAACAGAACGTTTATGATACACATTTAAAAACAACCCTTCGTGTTCAAAAATAATTTTGTTAAATATAACGTAAGAATATAAAACTATCTGAACAATAAAATCTTCACGTTTTTGTCAAATACAGCGAACAGTTAGGGAATTGAGTTGGAATAGCATCTTTTTTTATCTTTAGGATTTTTTAAACTTACAGTTATAATTTCACCGGTCCTTGAATATGTAGCCGTTGAAAAATAAATAATATCTTCTTTTACAAAGTGTAATTCACAAACAAAACATACAAAACAGCCGACGCCACAGTTTTTAGATTACCCTGTTTTTATCGTTTCAGAAAAGGTTTTATACAGCACTAGAAAAACATTACAGGTATCACCAACAAAGCACGAAAATATCATTACACGGTATTTTTTTTAATTAAACCAATATAATTTGGATAAACCAATTCAAAACGAAGAGACGGCCTGAACGTGTAAACGCGTTTATGACTGGTCGTTCACCTAAAACAATATATATCACAGCCTCCTGACGTCAAAGCGCTTAGGCCTTGTTATATATCGGAGGTAATGGTTTGACCTCCTCGGGCTTTAATGACTGCCGGTATACGTTTAGGCATTGAACCCACCAATTGTTTGCAATGCACCGGTGGATAATTTTTCTACACTTCTTTCATTTTAACACCAAGTAGTGTTTTCGAATAGCGTTTGTGGCCCTTTAGATGAGTTATCGCAAAGTACCACAAGTGCTCGATTGGACTTAGGACTGGAGATTAGGCAGGCCAATCCACAAGATGGAATCCATTCAAGTATTATCCAATCTTTAGCTTTTCAAGCTGTGTGGCAGGAAGTGTTATCTTGTTGGAAAAAAGTTCCATTGAAGAAAGTCTTGCATACGATAGCCTTAATGTCGCATGTGTGAACATTCTCTCAACGACCCATGACTATGCCACCTCCGTTCTTAAGAGTACGAACGACGCCATCCATCCGAAATTCTTCGTTATCTCTACGACACGTAAAGGTACTTCCAGCGGTACTAAAAAGGTGAACAAGCGACTACGGATGTACTTTATTTGTCGAAAAGCAATGTTTATCCTTTAAAATTAGCATTATCGTGATGATAGTAGTCGGTTTGAAACCAACATCCTTTTAATAGCTACCTCTATAGTCGTTTTGTCGGACCACAATACCCTTAGTCAGTTTTCAATTGTTCAATATTGGCGTCCTTTTGCCCATTCAAAACAACGGCTTTTCTTGTTGATCTCGGACAATAACAGCTTTTTCTTGCCTTGCAACCATTTAATCCATTCCGCACTATTTAAGCGTCTTCTAGCTGTTCTAGCCGAAATTTTTGCACCATCTTCTGCACTTCTAATGACAGCTGTAAATAAGTTTTCTTCCTATCTCCTATACTTTTTGTACATTCGCGAAAATCTACAGGTGCTTCGTTTTATTAGCTAAGGCTGTATATGTTCACATATTCATGTATTGAGCATCAGAATCAAAAACCAAATTCGCTTGGTTTCAGTAGAAAATATTGTTCAAAGGAATTTTTTAGTTGTTTTTCACCGTTACCATTTTCCAGTACAAAAATAGTTTATTTTTCCATAGGTAAAACAAGGTAATAATAATATGGTATAGAGTTTTTGGCTTTCGTTTCCGGTTAATCAGAAATTGATGTTGTTTTTAAGACCACATAATTTATTTGAAATACTTGTAGGTATATATTTGTAACTTATCGTTAAAGATATTTTGAAGGCTACTGAATTGGAACGATTGGGGTGCTGTTGATATATAACGATCTTCTGTTCTAAATTTATTTTTCATTCCTAAAAGTTCTAGGGTTCGTCATTAGAGAAGATTTACTACCATGGATTTCATCCCAGCTTTTTATTGCGTGTTTGATCGTTAAAAACTTGAATATACTAATTATAAGATTGTTGTTGTACATAGAACCGCAGAACTAACATGTTGTTGTGGTTGCCCACTTATAGAGTCTTTCCATAAATTTATCTTCTCTACTACTATTCATATCCCAGTAATAAATAATGGTTTGGTAAAAAACTTTTTATTTTATTTATTCCTGCTATTGCTGCAACATTTTTATGGATGAGATCGTTAATATGACTGTTCGATTTTAAATTTTGTTGAATCTGTAGTCCCAAGTATGTCGTTTTGTTTATTTGCTTTATTGTTTCTCCTTTTATTTTAATGTCAAGAGTAGGTGCTTGTGCTTTATTTATAAATACCATGCATTCTATTTTTTTGTTCATTAATTGTTAATAAGTTATTGTAGCACCATTCTTCAAATATACCTAGGTCCTTGTCGATTTTTGTCTGCAAGTCCTTCCTGCTTTTGCTCCAGAATGTAATACAGGTATCATCTGCGTATGCGTATATATTACCTTCAATATCTAGTTGAAAGATATCGTTTGTATACATGATATATAATATAGGGGCCAGTACTCTGGGCTTAGTTCATCGCTAAAATCATTATTTACTTTGGTTATTTGCGTTCTCCCCCATCAAGTACGTTCTTATTGTGTCACTCTCCTTATCGGTTATACCCATTTTTCCGATTTTTTTCTATTAATTTTGTTCTTGATATGGTATCAAATGCCTTTTTCATATCGATAAATATCGCTGCGACCATATATTTGTTACGTAGCTTATTTTTTATACAATTTAGTCATCAACAAGGGATGTTGTGCCTGCGTGTTTTTGATACGCGTATTTTCTTTTTTGGTTTCATAGTGAAGACAGAGATGAAGGTTTTAATCTTACACAAAGCATTATGTTTATTTCGTTTTTATTTCTAGAAACTAATTTGTCAATTTGGGTAGTTTTTCTGGTCGAACTTTTGCTGCTAAATTCTGATTAACAATATTTTCCTACAGAATGTTGGAAGGAAAGGCTAACATGGGGTAGAAGTATTAGCAAATACATAAATAAAAAAATATAGCCAATGTTAAAAAAGGCCTGCGTTCTGATTTAATTCTGTTGAATAATACATTTCTATTATTATTCCAAATATATTTTGGTTTTATACGAGGGCATTTTATTAAGTTCACTCAAATCGGAATTTCACTATTATTAATGTTTAGAGCCCGGTAACTGGAGAGCAATTGCAGCGGCGGTGTGACTGTGTTTAGGTGGGCGGGGAGGGCTGGTCGATTATGATACGACACGATAAATCATCATCACCCAGTTCAGTTTAGCGGATAGGACGTGTTGATTTTATCGATATAGACGTAGTTATTAATTGTAGTTATTATTTAGTGTAGCGCGCTTTGATTTTATTGATACAGACGTAGTTATTAATTGTAGTTTTTCGTAAACATGTCGAAGGCTAAAAAACGACCCTTTCAAGACATAGTAAATAAGTTTATTTCTGACATTCCCGATTTGTTTTACAACGGGGGTGAGATAGTTTGTAAAGTGTGCAAAATACATTTGATGTCAAATATGAAGTGAAACTGTACAACACAAGTGAATTCCGCACAGCATAGAAAACGAAAATTGGGCATGCCACCGAGAAGTGCATATTTTATGTAATTCTTATGTTGATAAACTGTAATTTGCCATTAGGCTTACTCGATAAACAATTGTTTAAGGACTTTTGGGACAAATACAAAAAGAAAATGAAACGCATATTGAAAAAACAGTTTCTTTGGTTATGTGTTGACGAGACAACAGACTGTAAAAAAAATTCAATTGTAAATATTATAGTACGCATACTAGACACTAGTAAACCTACATTACCACTGCTACTAGCTAGCCGAAGACTACAAGAGTGTACTGCCGCAGCAATTACGAAGGTTGCACTTAGTACTTTGGAAAAATTTCAAATTTCAAAAGATAAAGTGTTGATGTTTATGAGCGATGGCGCAGCGATAATGCGTTCGGTAGGCCGTTCTCTTCTTGAACATGGTTGCAAGTGTTTACATGTTACGTGTAAAGTGCATGCTTTATATCTTGTGGCAGAAACCATTCGACAATGCTCTCCCGAGGTAGATGCATTAATAACAAGCACAAAAAAAACTATTTTTGAAATCTCCCAAACGCCTACGATCATTTCACACAAGGATTAGCTGACGCAATAGACCAATTACAAAATAGATCGTTATCATTACTGGAGTCTCTGCAAATTATGGACGGAGTGCATGCGCAGCTACTGACTATACATGACGTAAAATATAATCGCGTTTTAGAAAAGTTCGAGAGTGTGCTACAGAAAGATCCCGATTTTAGCACACTAAAACAAATTTGTGATGGTGTATCGAATAATCCACTGACTAAGTACAAAGAGTATTTTAATCATACATGTATAACATCTGTAGATGTTGAACGCTCTTTTTCAAAATATAACTCATTTTCTCACCACGGCGAACATCGCTCACCGAGACAACTGTGGAAACACATCGAATGGTGTCAACTTTTTGCCACTGCTATCCATATGATGTTAATACTGATAATGGTGCTTCTAGTTTTACTGTTCCGTAGCCAAGGCTGCTTAATAAGGTAAGTGTTTCACTACTTTTCACATATTATAATTATGTATTAGTTCTGTTATTTTTTTTATATTTTCTTACTATTGTTTTTGTATACTAGGCAGGTACAGCTATGGCACGGCTCCCTGTTACCGGGTCCTACTAATGTTGCACCAGTTTTTTACAAATTTTCTGAGGTACCTTGGATTCTTGAGTGCAGAATCTTTATTAAATAAGATAACAAGTGCTCTGAGAAATGTGCATATAGATATGTACTGCAAACATGATAATCATTCTTATGGATCTGTGGACGAACGTTTTATGTTAAAATTGAATAATTTAATCATTTCTTTCAAGTAAGAGAATTTAGTATTACGGTTTGTTAAATCGCGTAATATAACAGAAGCTTTTCATAGTTTTAGATAGGATTAAAGACCCATTGAAGATGGAATCAATTTATACCTTTTAATGGATTTTCTGCTTTTTAAAATTAAATGAACCCGCTTCATAAATATATTAGTTACACTTCAAATGCACTTGCAGAAACAGGCAACATAATTTTTTTCTTAATTTGTTACGCATTCTCGGTGGTGCATTCAAAATCCGCTTCGTTTTTTGCGGGTTTATTTTGGATATATCACGCGCTTGTACCAAATCATCGGACTGCCTGCATTTGGTTTCTCTTTGTCATCGTTCAATTAAAAAGACGGTCCCTTTTGTTTTTTGCGAGATATGCATTTCACGGTGCAGAAACCCGCAATCAATTTGCGCCCAGCAAGGAATTAGTTGAGGTGCAACTTTTTCGATGAGGCGAATTGTTTCATTTACATCTGCTAATAACATTTTCAAGAAAAGGTTGAAGCAAATCATGCCGAGTTTAATTAATAAAAAATGCAGTTTAAGTTTTTGTTGGTTTATTCAATTTTATATGATATAATTTTCGCCAGTTTGGGGTCAAGCGCAAACGGCTATTTTAGGCTATTCACATCAAATTGAATATACCTAAAGGAATATACCTAAAGTAAGCGAGTATATAATGCAGATGAGCTACGTTGTAGTAAGGTCTACAACGTAGCTCCTCAGCCGCATCGGCCGCATCAGCCGCATCGCAATAAGAGTTTAATATTTTCCCACTGTAAAAAAATTAATGTGCAATTAATATGCCGATAAAATATGAGAGTAACATTAGATCTGGTGGGTGTATGTGAAGGCAAATATTAGAATGAATTACGAAATCTTACATGGGCTAATCAGAACCATAGCAATAATATACAAGAAACCAAATTCAAAGTGTTAGAAGAGTATCTAGTAAACCTAAATTTAGATGACTCTGAGTCTGCATCCCGAGTTGCTGTCGCTATCCTTTAGACGGCATAACTATCTTTCTCGACGCTAGGTGACGTGGGGAGATATATCGTGATTCTGTTCGTGGAGAATGGCAACATATACTCGAGAGGTGAAAAACAATAGCGAGGGAAAAGGACACGTACGAAACCACGCTAATGACACCGGGTAGGCAGAAACATTTCCCCTTCACTCGCTTTGTTTTTTGCCGGAAATGATTCCACCAATACCATGAGCTATATTAGCATTAATTTTTTGCTCACAATGTAAAGCTCACATTTATTAAAATTGAGTCAAAAGAACCATCAAACTAAAATATGAAAATACAAAAAAATATTAAATAAATTTCTGGTGTCGACTGTGAACTAAGGAGGTACGTTTGCGGAAATCTGCTAATAATTAAGTACCGTGAGTGATTCTAATTCGTTTGTTTTAATGACCATCGCCGACACCGTCGGATATATTTCATTATTTTTTTACGACAGCACGCCAGTGTTAGTAATCTTCGATCATCGGCTATCAAACCCTCCATCCAACGGAGGTAATTAATTATTTTAATCATATTTCATTAGGTTTATGCTTATAGATCGTTGTTTTCCACATTTAGGGTTTTTTTGTTGGGTTATCGTTAAGCCCATTTGCCGAAATCCACTGAAGGGTAGAGCTTCTGCTACGTGAGTGTGCCCACATGTCCTATTCAACCCGGGGACAGGACTAGCGCCAATTTACCGCCGTTCGACCACGACAGCGCCCAGATACGTGGACTTACCGTCTTCTTTTTTGTGTTTGTTTTGGTTCACTACCATTTGTTTCCTTTTTAAATTTTGTCTAGATTCTAACTTGTTTATTTTTTTCCCTTTAACTTATTTTATTTAAGAAATTCTTATTAACGTATGGATATAGTCTAGAAATCTTTTATTACTACTGTAATCCTAATAAGAAATTTACTAAATTTTGGTAATTTGTGTTTTCCGAATATTTTTCAATTCACATTTTATTTTCTTCTACATGAGTAATTTTAACGAATTACGTTTCTGCATATGTATGATCGATTTTGAATCGAACGTAGTAGCCACCAACGTCCATTCCTAGTAAAATTTTGTTCATTAACAATTTCGTGCAAATATTTCATTTTTATTGAATACTGTTCTCTTTTATTTACGTTAAAGAAGTTGTAGTAATAATATTCTTTTCACTACGCCTCCTCCACGTCGCGTTCCCGTTTTTCGCGGGTAGTTCTTCCTAGTTCAAACGGGTGGCTCATATTTTTTTAGTTAGTCGTGAACACACCCCTGTTCATGCTAGCGGGTACAACAGGAGAACTACGTTCAAATAGGTTTGCAATTTCTTTGATTGTAGTTATTCTTTCTATTTTATTTCTTTTGCGCTACATGGTACCCATTCAAACGAACGTTCTTGTTCACAGTCTCTCTAAAACAAATTAATTCCTACAAGTCTACGTTTAAGACGATTACTAATGAGGTATTCAAGAGACATATTTCCTAATTCTCTAATTATATATTTCCTCTTTGTTTTCAAATTGCACTGTAGAATTACCTCCTTATATTTATTTTATAAATGATTGCTGTACCGAATATTAGTCATTATAAACAGTTATCCTATGGTGTTTCTTGTATTTGCGTTATATCTGGCTTTATTAATAATCTACTTCAAATAAAACTTTAAGGGACATTAATTTTGATGACTAGACTTTTTCACGTAAAGATAAAAGCAACGGGAGATTATTATACCTCCTTTGGCCGCCATCCTGTAAGACAATTTGCCGCAATAATTGTTGTCCATTTATATTTTAAGGCGCCACGGTGGACCTTGCACTTATAGTCAATTGGAAAGAAGATAATTAGTTTTTTCTTTTCCCACTGTTATTACATTATATTAGAAGAATGCAATTATAAATAATAGACTATTACCGTGGGCCCGGGGACATAGGTTTCTCGATGTAATGCAGGTATGGCAGAAGATACTAAAAAGACATTTCAGGTATGAATTTATACCAGTTCTAGTATTCTTGATTTGTATTGGAATTTGCAAGCGAAGTATGAATTTTATAGGGATATATGTAATTTTTCTGTGTAATTTGATCCCATTAATAAAACTAAATTATAAATTCTCAACGTAAGTTTACACCCTCCGGTCATATTATAAGGCAAAATTATCGAATACTTGTAATTTTATTACTTAAGTTCAAGCTCTATGTTAATGTTATGACATACAATTAATAAGCAGTTTTGCTGTATGATATAATTGCTTCATAATCTACCATACATAAAGTATAACTCTGTGTAATATGTATGAGGTAGGCGCCATAAATTCTAGGCCTGATGTAGAAAAAATAAAGTTGGTAAAATATAACAATTTTTATTTTTCAATATTACCTCCTCTAACTTCAATACATTTATTACAACGATCAATTAATAATTCTATACCCTTGTAAAAATAATAAAGTTTTTCCTTCAAAATGTACTACAGCGGCCTGCAACTCACTATCGTCCTTAAAACGATGTCCCCTAAGGTCTTTTTTTAAATTACAAAATAAATAATAATCACTTGGAGCCATGTCCCGACTATACAGTAGATGTTCCAATTCTTGAAAGCCGCTTTCGCGGATGGTAGTTTGTGAATAAGCGGCAGTACGGGCGGGTGCATTGTAAAATATCCTCACAATCGCAGGATATTGTGGCCATCATCTTTTTCGCTGATTGAGCGACTTTCGCCTTTCCGCAACGACTGTCCTTTTTAAGCAGAGGATACAGAACCATTGTTTCATCTCCTGTGACAGTGGATTCCATAATCACATATTTAAAAACGAGCGCGCACATTCGACTCGACGTTCACGTTGAAGAGCAGAAAGAAGATGCGGTACCCATCTTACACTAATCTTATTCATACCCACATGGTTATGGACAATTCGGCAAATACTTGTTTCAGAAATGTTAGACATCACTGCTACTTCCTTCACTTTCAAACGGCAATCTGCTAATACAATTTCTTCAATAATTGAAATGTTTTGAGGCGTTATCAGTTCAGTTGGCCGGCTCATCACTCATCACCTTCGAGGAATTCTTGCTCTAAATGGAAACATTTTGCCCACTTTTTTACAGTGGAATGTGGAGGAGATAAATCGCAATAAACGTTGTTTAATGTGATTAGGCGTATGCCTTTTTTTTGTTAAAAATTTAATGACCGCGCGGTACTCAATTTTCGTTACCTGAGGCATTTTCATGCCCTAGTCATGTTGTCTGGCTGGCTACTAAAAACTACTACTCTTCGAGCCGTAATACAGTGTACGAAGCGGAGTTTGAACACGCTAGAACCTATATAAGCCTGCCAGGCCGAGAATTTATATCGCCTACCTCGTAGTTCTTTAACAATCTTATACATATGTTATTTATCTAAACAAAGAGAAATGTGTTGAAAAATTTGTGTTGTTAAGAGAATATCTTTACTCTAACAAGGATATCTTGTACAAATAACGCACTGATTCACTAATCATAAAAACATTTTTATTGTAAAAGAAGTTAAAACACATCTACTTAAAATAACAAAAATATTTCTTTATTTAAAACAAGTATAACCCTAAGTTGTAATGCTTACAAAATATTATTTTTAATCTGTGATGACGTAATGTAGGTTCGCGTTGCAACCATTGGGATTATCTAGTATGGACAAATAATTCCACTTTCTTTAATAATTTATTTAAAATGGAAGATTAGTTAGTGAAAGTGAAGTTCCCGGAGTTATTTGTGTGTTTCAAGGTATGCAGTTTATATACATAAAGCATATGATTCTTGTCCAGTTTTGTTGAATACTAGCGTATACATGATAGATCTATAGATATACGTAGCATATAACTTAATGGAATAAAAATTGTTTATCAACAGTAGATTAAAAATTAGTTAAATTTATACGATATTATTTACTGGAAGCAAATTAATCAATCCAGGATTTGACGAACATTTTATTGTTGACGCTTTTATAATGAAAAAGGCATAGTCATGGAAGAAATGGATTAATTTTATATTGTATTAACCAAGATATAGAAGCTTTTGTTTTAAATTTGTACACATACAGCTGTGACCAAATTACGGAAACAATGTAATTATAATCTAATCCACGTTCTTGAATAGATATAAACGCTATACAGTCCTTGTCCATGTTGTTGTTGTTGTTGTCGATGTTCAACGTTTTACAGTACAACAAACATTAAGATGAAAAACCTAGTTCTGTGAAGGCAATTCAATCAAGTAATTTTGTGTTAATATACCATAGGTAAATTGTTCTTCGAGTTTAACTTCAACACTAAGCGAATCAGATGGAAAAACTACTTTAATCGAACTAGATGACACCACCACTGCCCGTTGTTCACTGTACAAATACAGGTTCGTCAAGTAAACTAGGTAAGAAGATCTTAATATTGTTATTTCTAAAATTGCATATATTTGTTTTATTTCTGTGAACTACACAGAAACTCCCTGTTTTCTTTCATGTATTTTGTATTTGTTATTAAATATCGTAGAATTAATAGACTGTTTCATTTGCAGAAAAAACGAGTGTGGAAGATAAATCATTATTGGACTTGGCAAAATTGTCTGAGAAGATAAGAAGCAAATTGATAAAAATAGTAACCGAAAACTATATTTTTACTTACATAGTTTGTGTTTATAAATTTTATAACACATGATATCCACGCCTATTATGAACACTTTCTTAATTAAAACATACATCTTTGATTATTTTATTTTTAATTTGTTTCCATTGGTAGCATAATCCCCATATAGCTTTACTGCTCGGTAGGTAGCTTATGGTTATAGGCATTTATTCTTATGTAACTGCAAAGCGTAAGTACTAGCAACTAGAAAGCTATACCGTGGATTACTGTAGTGAGTCACGGATGGGGGTGACGAAAATGGGACGTCAAGGACAAGACTTCGATTCCCTCGTGTATTTCCGTTGCATATCGTGTACATCGTACCTGACGAGGAAATGTCCCCAACAGCCGCTACTGACTATAACTAGAGCTTTACTTGTGCAAGGAATACATATGTCTACGTAAATTTTGCAGTAGTGATACTACGTATGCACCCTAGAATGTCATATTTAATCTATTGAACTTTTCATAGTATAGCCGGGTCTCTATGTTTTAAATATGGTATTCTATAGTAGAGAAAACTATATGCAATATTATTGCAGTGAAATTAAAAAACTGCGGAGTCTTCCCCTCGCAATCACATCAGGCCCATAATAAAGCATACTACATCAAAGTATATATTATTTTTAAAATTAAATAATATTATTAGATGTATGTAAATACCCTTTTTCAATGTGAACATACCTATTCTTTATTTTAGCAATACGTATTGTGTTGTAAGCATAAATAATATACATTATTTATGCTTACAACACAATAAGTTCATGTAAAGTAATGCGCTTACGTTTTCCTACACACCGCACCTTTAAATTTAAAAATACCATCTAATACATTTAACAATACAATTTTACTACTGCGTACATCATAAACTTGTTAATTATAAGATTTTAATGTTGCCGATTACAAGATTGTTGCTATCACATACAGTATTAGAAAATACTGTAAAAAAACAATGCATTTTTCTTTGTGTACTATGCATTGCTAATATGTTTAGTTAAATAGTGCTCCATCAACATTGTCAGTGGTTTATAGATTTCTGGGTGACACTTTTATTTCCAAAAATTATCTATAGTTCAAAAATTAGACAAAATACTTTTGTAGCAGCTATTGTTTACAATTTTTATTTTACGTTAATAAAAATATGTAAACAAAATACAATGCT
The DNA here is from genome assembly GCA_029619315.2 of Dynastes maya. NCBI lineage: Eukaryota > Metazoa > Arthropoda > Insecta > Coleoptera > Scarabaeidae > Dynastes > Dynastes maya. Next base: position 59,640,933 of record JAROYE020000002.1, read on the forward strand.
TTGAATCTGGAAGTACAATTCCTTATATTTTTTCGCGGTAATTATTTACCATACTGAAGTAACTCGACATCGTTTGATTATGAATTATTGCTTTTAATTGGGAAATATATATTACTTGATTATTACTTTCAATTATGGCATTGAAACAACCGTGAAATTAAAGATATCGCTTTAAGGAACATTTTTATTACGATGGGTAGATGTGTATTTATTTATCAATGCCATAAGAGTATAATAGCCTGTCTAAATTAAGGTTTACATCTGTGTTATTCTTTTGATTAGAGGTGGTGAAGAAAGAAATAATATTCATTTAATTGTGATCAGCGATCGATTATATCTGTTTATCGTGTCGTTTATTACTTTCTCTATTCTTTGCTGTTATACGGTACGTATTAGGTAAGGCTTTCATCTGGAATCCAACTAAGCAATAGCAGGAAAATATATTGCGGTATTCAGAAGATTCATCTACTTGCACCTGCCTTTTCCAAGTTGCGTTGGTACCAATTTCGCAGCTCAATGATTGCAAAACCATTACCTTTACATTTTAAATTAGAAGTGCATTTCAGAATTTTTGGGTTCAACATAAGAATGTGGTCTCCAGATTTACTAGTAGAGAATTATATTTCCCGGTTTCTTCTAAGTGTTTTTGATCCGAAACGAGATTCAATTTAAATGGTTTATAGATTCATACCGAAACACTTGTATCCGATCTGCAGGAGTATTATTTCGGAACATCATATTATGTAGCAAAGAAGCAATTCAATCAACTCGCCAGGCATTATTTGACGTGTTGTTTAAATTAGGAATTTATGAATTTAAAAAATGAAATTATGAGATTATTAGTAAAAATAGATTGTTTTTTTAATTTCAGATTAAGTTATAGGTTAGTGTATTAACGATGCTAAAATGGGACGCTTATTTCGAAATAAATAAAGTACGCATCTGATATAATTCTGAACAAAATATCTTAATAAACTTGTACCTGCAAATGATCCATTTTCGATTAAATATAACTAAATTATTTCTTCTGATCTAACATACGAATCAAATATTAACCGGACTTTTCTTTTTAACGTTCCTTAGGTGAAGTGAGTAACGTGACGTGTTGATATATGTTGGATGGGGATGTAAAGTGAATTTTTGTCGCGGGAGGGCGTAAAATCTGTCGAAATTTTGCGTCGTCTAACTGCACAGTTCACTGAAAAAACGCTTTCAAGGACCCAAGTCTACGACTGGCACAAGAAATTTTCCGATGGCCGAGAATCAGTACAAAATGAGACCCATGCACGCCGACCGCAGGCAAGCACCAGTGAGACGAATATTCTTGCGATCCGTGGGATGCTGCGTACTACTGTCACCTGCTTGATGAAGTGAAACTGGCCTATCGACGAAGAAGGCGAGACATGCCTATTCGAAGTGCGATTCTGCTCCATGACAACGCTCGGCCACACACAGCCACATTAACCCAAGAGAAATTGGGCAAAATTCATTGGAAAACACTGGAACATCCGCACTACAGTCCCGATCTGTCGCCGTGTGACTATCACATGTTTGGGCTACTCAAAGAGGAACTGGGAGGTCATCACTTTGACGACGACGAAGGTGTAGAAACGTTCGTGCGCAATTGGTTACAGACGCGACCATATTCATTCTTTGATGACGGAATTAAAAAACTTCCGATTCGGTGAGACACATGTGTGAATAAAGGAGGAGATTATATAGAAAAATAAGGTGTATTCAAAATTTTATTTACTGTACCAATAAATGTTCTAAAACAAAAGTCCGATTAATATTTACACAGAAAATAAAATTCGCCAAAAATTCTCACTGTGTCCAGTATCTTGTATTCAAATTTAGTTTTCGTTACTAATGTCACGTTTATGTTTTATACTCGTAGACTACTAGATCTTATCAGACTTTGCCTCAAAAATTACATTATTGTTAATACTACGGTTGGCTGTGAAAATGTTCTAATTCATTAGAAATCAACTTCCTGCTACACTTTCTTATTGTTAAAAATAATGGATACTTGGTGTTTACAATTCTCAAAACATACTCTTTTGTTACCTGGCAACGCAAAATTAACATCTACACAAATTATGTTTAAAAATGGTTATTTAGATTGTGTGCAATATTAACTGCTATTATGGAGTTGCGTCGTTCTTGCAGAAGGGTCCTCAATTACTTCCGTGTAAACCGGAAGTTTAATTACGATAAAAATATTCAAACTAGATATACAATATACTCTAGTATCTACTGCAATGTTTAAAAAAATGGAGAAATTGCTTTCTAAGTAAATTAATTAATTTTCACGGTTGGTAGACCAAGGAGTGTCCCCTAGACACTCTCTCAGCAGTTTAGAAAAATTATAAATTGTAAAAAAATAAAATAATAAAATAAAAACTAACCTCAAAATTTGACGTTTGCCACGCTCTCTAGTAACGTGTCATGTAATAGGGAGAAACCCCGCGTTGTTTTGAATAATCAAACTTGAATTAAATTTGCAAATGAAGTGAAATTCATGCATTAAAACACTTGAATTTGTTTGTAAAACGAACACTTAGCCAAATACGTATTCTCTCAAAGGCTACTTGAACTCTTCCCTTCGCTCTTTCGTTATCGACAGCATTTACCAAAAATCACGGCCGACTACGATACACGTTTCGAATAAACAACATTTCAAGCAATTATTTCAAGCAATTAAAATTTCCTTTCTTTAAAAATACCATACTGCAGCTTCTAATACGTCTTAGGAGTTCGCGATCTAAGGACTAACTATTTGAAGTTAGCGAGTGTTGGCAACCTTTCAATGTGATCATTTACTACCGGACTTGATGACTTCTTAGCCAGTGATATTTAATTTCCGAAATTATTGGAAAGTCAAAATAGAATTTATTCCGTACAGGTTTGTAGGGAAATACTACATCAGAATCGAACATTAAAGACGTGAAAAAATGGAGAAAAGGCGAGTAATATTGCTTTAACCCCTGGATTATTATTGAATGGATACAACTTCACTCAATTAAACGGTAACGTCAAGGGGACGAGGACCCGAGACTATATAAGAAGCTGAAGAATTGAAAACGAAGTCACAACGGCATTAACCTGCTAATGAGTCGTTGAGCGGAACTTGGTTGAACGATACTCCACATGGTGCCAATGACAGCTACCTTCGACGTCATAATTTACCATTTAATACTACTTACCAAATTTAATTTCGATATTTGTAGAAACTCCATAGATATTTAATACATTTTGGCTTTTGTCGGTGAATTATGAAAACCTGTAATTTCCTTGGAATTTCTGACATAATTAAATACTTGGAAATCTTGCCCCGGTAAGGAGTCGAACCTGACATCTTCCGCTTGCCGGACGGGCGTGCTAACCACTACGCCACGAGGACCTTTGCATATATTAATTAATTAATGTATTTGGCATGTAACAATTAAAATTGTCTGTGGAAATATTATAATATATTTGCAGATAAAATAACAACTAGGTATTAGAAAGTTAACGTTCCTCGCATAAAGATCCCCGTGGTGTAGTGATTAGCACGCTCACTTGGCAAGCGAGTGATATAAGGTTCGATTCCTTACCGGGACGAGATTTCTTCAAGTATTTAATTACGTCGGAAATTCCAAGAAAATTACAAATTTCCATAGATATTTATTCGATATTGTTGTTGAAATTTTTGACGTGCATATAGACTCTACTATCTATACAGCAGTCTGAAGATGATTTGAGAATGTTGCTGCAGTAATATCTGATTTTAATATTACCACTACAGTTAATTTTTGAATTCTTTTTGCTATTATTTTGGTTTATACCAAGTCAGGTAATAGATGTACAGGTAGATAATTATAGTTTATGCAAAATAAGAGAATTACATTCTGCATAAGTACAATGTTAGCAACCTTCCTTTGTTCCCACGTGAGCAGCAAAAACTTTTCGAAAAATTAGAATAATAAACGTTCAAAACGTATCTAGACGGCGTTGTGCCCATTAACCTCGACCGTAATTTGAATATACCGCATACGTTTGTTTCAAAAATGTATGCAACCCAGGCGTTATGAATGTGAAATTATAACGTGCCGAACAAAAGGTTAGTAATTATGCTATTTTGTATGTTCAAAAACCAATATTTTATAGTGCGTCTAGACGAATGTGTAATTAAATTATTACTTTAAACATTGTTGCAGCCACATTAAAAATGGTTAGGGTTTTATGTTGACCGGCTTAGAGTTTAGAGGACCGGAAAGGAAGATATACCTAGAAAGGGATCGCATTGCATCGGCGCGTCGTCAAATTTCTTTTAACGTTTCCTATTTGTTAAAAACTAAGATCATTATGCTATTAGACGGAACCCGCTCTGGGCACTAGTCGTTAAAATTAAAAATCTTCGTGGAAAATAGCCGATCTGTGGGTTAAAACCACCCCTAGTGAGACTAATTATATTTTATGTACGGTATAATAGCTCGTCCTAAATGTATGGTAAGTTGTTCGAAAATGCTTTATTTTGAAGCTGTATATAGGTATAACACCTATATTTTTGTAATAGTCAACTTTCGACTATCCAAACGTCTACATAATTTAGTATTCAGATGGTGTAGTCAAATTTGAACAATTTGAATAATTATGTCAGTTATAGCATACTGGATTAATCCATCTCGTTATAATGTTCTCGAATCAGTTTATTCTATTTTTTAATCAAATAAGCGTATGGTGGGTTTTTGCTGAATTAGAAGAGCTATGCTTGCATTAAATGCATTTTGCAGGTAAGAGTATTATATGGAGCATATTAACTTTCTTACATTTTTTCTTGATTAGATCTCTTTTTAGGACGCTCATAAATGTTGAATGCTGATTGCTAAATAAATTTAACAAAATTCATTTGAGCTACAGGAACGATGGCTTCGACAATTGAACAATTAATATATCCGCAAATGGATTGATTTATGTATTGCAATGTTCAATATTTACAACAACAACATCGTCTGTCAATCTTAGAACGAATAGGGTGTTCAAGTTGGCCACCCGTTTGTAATGAAAAGTCCCTCTTGCGGGTAAAAAGGTAATTTTCCAAGTCACAATTTCCCCTCACGCCGACTGGCTTTGGAGCGGGGTTACTATGAATTTTATTTAAGTCCAGATAACGACGATCGTAGTGTAACATGGAGAAATCCACTCTTCTGTTTATTTTCCTAATCTCGTAAATTGTCTAAATTAATGTAAAAGTCCTCTAAAACAGACAACAGGGTATATTCAAAGGTATTTCAAGCATAATTTTGTAAATTAAATCTTTGTCCTAATGTTATTAGGTAAATCGTTATTAAAATTTCACGTTTAAACCTTGTCAGTCGTCTGATTTCTGTCAGCTGGTAGCGTTACCGCATCTGTTTATCCTCATCACGTGTCGACAAACTTATGTAATAATAAACAAGCAATTAAATTTAAAGATTCCCTATGTGCTAATAATGGAATGGAGGCTATGAAGAATTATCAGTAATTTCTCAATGTTAGTGTATCCCAGACCTATGATGTGTTATATCATTTTACTGGCATTTAATAGTCCTTCCCAAAATATCCATAATATACAGGATGCTCTATGTGAAGTAAGTTGATAGCTGTTTTCAAACTAATCAAGAGTTCCGTGAAATTGAAAATAATTTTAAGAAATGGATCTTTCAAATACCTTCAGCGATACGTTTAACACTAGAACCGCCGCACCGGTCAATTTGGCCGTCTTTCAATTTTGAAGTTTTTTCTTCAACGGAATTAATTTTGATATGATCTTGAAATCATCTGACTTTTCTTGAATTTAGTTTGCCAATGCTCTCACAAAATTTTGAATATTTTGTAGAAGCGGTGTTGTGGGAAATTTTACCTTAAGCGTCCACCCCGGTCAAATTGACCGGTACGTTAATAAAATGTTTTAACAAACTTTATTTGTCAATTCTTCTTCTTGGTTGCAACATTTGAAAGAACTAAACATTTAGGCATGTACCGCATGTAAATATATACATAATTTCAAACATATATTACATATAAAACAAGGCATATACTGCATCAACCGATCAGAGCTTGTTCCCATTTGTTAGTACCTGTTCGTACTTGTTTCGACATGTTCAGCCTTGCCCTTGACAAAGAACCTGTTTCTACTTGTGCTCTTTTTAGTGACTTAATTTGGCGTATACGTACAAAATATTTTGCAAGTTTCAACCTGCACTATTGTGAACATATAAAAAGATCGGTGGTACTCTGAAAGTGCATTCGTCCTGTTTAGTTGGACCGAACAGTATGTGGTCCAGTAAAGGCCCCTCGGCTGCACAAACTTTAGCGTATTTAGACGAACTAGAAAATCTTTCACCAGGAAATTCCGAGAATGATTCTAAATCAGTTAATACGGAGAGTGAAACCGAAATTCGTTCTCGAGTTGTTGCGAGTGAGGAACAAAATAGTGATAAATCTGACAATGACACAGTTTGTGATGTAACGGTTGCAGTGACTACTGCTAGTTCCAGTGATAAGTAGGAAGTGAAAACGTGTTTTCATTCTAATCGCCAGCAAAAGAAACCAACAGAAAAAGGATTTTCCTTCAATCTTGCTGCAGTTTGCAAATCAAAAGACAATTCCCAATGTCAAGTAATTTCTGCGAGTCAGCCTATTGCACGCAGAAAACCCCAACCAATATATTCAGGGACAATTCAGGGTCATCAGGCTATGCAAAACAAAAAGTAACTGCAGAAAATGTGAGTAGTTTCTGGAGATTATTTATCGATGACTCGATACTGCGATACATAAAACAATGCACCGAGGCTAAAGCTAGAAGACAACTAGACAGTCAAGACTGGCAATTATCTTTAGGAGATCTAGAATCCTTTATTGCCATTCTATACGCACGTGGTGCTCAGGGTTCCACTCACTTAGAATTAGATTCCTTGTGGTCTAAAAAGTGAGGAATATCGTTTTTTAGTCAAACGATGTCTAGAAACAAATTTAGAGAAGTCATGCGATATCTTAGATTCGATATCAAATCTACAAGGAAAGAAAGATCGGAACATGACAAGTTTGCTTTAGTTTCTAAAATATGGCAAAAATTCGCTTACAATTGCAAAATTTGCTATGTGCCCGCAGAAAACACAACAATAGACGAACAACTTTTTCCTACAAAAACAGGATGTCGATTTACGCAATATATGTCCAATAAACCGGATAAGTTTGGCATTAAGTTTTGGCTTGCTGTTGCCACTGAAGCTAAATATGTGTTGAATGCCTTCCCATATTTAGAAAAATATGTTTCGAGACCAATAGGACAACCACTTGGTGACTACGTCGTTCTAAAATTATTAGAGCCTCACACCAAGAAAGGAAGGAATGTGTGTTTTTTACCAGTTTGGAACTTGCAAAGAAATTAGCAAAACTAAACACCACAATTGTTGGAACTGTGAACAGGTCGAGAAAAGAAATTCCTGAAGTAATCAAAAAAAGCAAAGGTTCTTTATATGAAACTGTTTTATTTACAAGTAAAGAAAATGTTTGCACTTTGACAGTGTATCAAGCCAAAATAAACAAAAATGTTCTCCTTCTAAGTACGCAACATCCAACAGTTTCCATTGATGCTGGTACAAAGAAAAAGCCAGAAACAGCTTTATACTATAATAGCACAAAATATGGCGTTGACGTAGTGGATAAAATGGTCCGAAAATACAGCGTGAAGGCACTCTCAAGAAGCCCATGTTTTTTATAATATATTGGATCTTGCCGCAGTCAATGCGTTTGCTGTATACAAAAACATCATTGGCAAACAAGTAAAACATCGCGACTTCATTCTGCAATTGGCAGAAGAACTCTTGCAACAATCCAATAACAACGAAGAAGACCCTCAGGAGGGAACATCGAATCAAAAATGCAACAAGAACTTACAGGCTGGATCAAAGACTTATAAGCAACCCCGCAAAAGTCGTACATGTTAAGAAAAGAAATGTGAGAATAAGATTTACGTTACATGTAAGAACTGTAACAAGAGCATATGTGGAAAATGTGGATTTAAAGTAACTTATTGCAAAAATTGTAACGATATCTAAAATACCAAAGTTAAGTTAGAAGTTAATTTTACATTTTGTGAATAAATATACGCTTTTATGCAAACAAATTATGTTAATTAATAAAAACAGTCGAAACAAAATTGAGTTTTAATCACCGGTCAATTTGACCGGGGTGGCGGTTCGAGGTATGAGGAATTCTCGGCGGTTCTAGTGTTAATAAACCCATATGTTAGGCAATATCAAGAAATTTGCTAATAAATAAATTTATAAAGCTGTAAATATCTTGCATTTCCGAATCACGTACTAAGACCTCGTAAATCGTTAAGGAGAGAAGTCGCCTAAATCAATACGCTGATTTAGAGTTGAGCAATAAAACGTATCACAACAACCATTAGCACTGTCACGTTACGTATCTTCGCATTACTTTTGTAGAGAACTAAAGTGGATTATAAATAAGCCTAATCAAGTTACTTTAGCGTATCCTGCAAAGATTCGCCCTCTTGATGTACGGGGTCAGCAGCTGTACCGTGATAACATCTGCAACGAGCAACTTGTCTAAAATATCTGGAAATAGGTCACACAATACATACGTTACGGGTAATTTTCTCGCGGAGTTTGTTTGCAGTCGCACATAGAACTGCTAACTGGGATATTAAAAGCGCTGTTTCGTGAAATCATCTAGAATTATTGTATTTGCGTTTTCTAATATGCTATTATCCGATATATTATTGTTTTTGGTATTTGCAACTAAGCGGAAACAGCGTATCAATTCTAAGCTAGCAGATGGAACTTTACGGTATGCAGAACAATAAATAAAGATTTGTAGGTGCACTGCAAATGTTCTAAATAATTTGTCTAATTCCTAATGAGACATTTATATGTATTAGTGACAGTTTTAGGAAATTGCTGGAAACTTTTGAGAAATTAATAGATCACAGAGAAACTGGCTTGCAATAGTTCATTTAGAGCAAATGATAGGTTTTAAGTGATAATATAGCTATTACTCTTAATTGAACAACTTTCACTTGTGTAGAAAGATATAGTACGAGGGTAATTTGAAAAGTTTCCGGCCTAACACAGAAACAAGTATTTTTTTTTTCAAATTCACTTTATTTCTCAACGTAGTCTCCGTGTAAGTCTATACACTTTTCTCAGTGATGTTTCCATCTCTTTAATCCCTCATTTTCTGTGAAATAGGCGTTTACGAATGTGATGGCCTCCTCATGCGATCAAAATCTCTATCCTTCAAGCGAAATTATGAGCCTAGGAAACAGAAAAGGGGTCGGTCGGGGCCAGATCTGATGGGTGTTTTATCAACTCGAACCCCATTTCTTAAATTTTTGTCATGGTGACCAGTGAAGTGTTATACGATGCATTGTCCTGGTGGAACAAAACTATTTTTCTTCAAATGCGGCTGTTTTTTCGCAATTTCTACTTTCAGCTTGTCAAGCAATGAAAACGAACGTTCTACATCTACTGACGTTATATTTGCGTAATTAAAATAATTTTTTGGAATAACTTAACGGTTCTGTTGACGCACCTTCACAAATTTGTCTTAATGTGCCAAAATCATAATCTTTCTCTAAAGCGCTTTCAAACCTTTCTAGAACACAAACATTTTTTGCGTCTTCCACCGCGCATAGCTATGCGTGAACATGTTGCACTATTTGCAGAAATTCCACTAACGACACCGAAGGATTTTGTAATTTTTCTATTGCCTCCAATAGTCCAAAGTAATTGTTCTGAATAGTTTTTAAATCCGTTTTAACCTGACTATCTTGAAATTTCGACTGGCTTTCCTTTGGATCGAATTGTAAAACCACGTTCTTAATATTCTCAAAATATTTATGATAATAAAACGCGGCCTATAACCATGTTCCCAAACGTGTAAGAATAGGTTCTGGTGGCTCAGGCATACGGGGGCACAGTCTGTGAAATTTGCAAATACGTTTTGGGGATTTGACAAACACTGCTTTTGTATGCGCTATTAAAGCGTCTACCTCGGGATAACATTTTCTAATACTATCTGCCACATCACTGAAAACATGAACTTTACACGTAATATGTGACAAGTTAGCACAATGTTTTTTAAGACATCGGCCTACAGAAAGGATGTTTGCGGCACCATCACTCATAAACATCAACAGTTGGTTTGTTGGAAGTTGAAACCTTTTCAAAGTATTTAACACTAACTTTGAAATTACTTCGGCAGTACATTGTTGTACTCGTCTAGAAGCTAATAGAATTGAAGGTGACTATTGATGTAGTTCCATTGTACGTACCATTACATTAACCACAGAATGTCTTTTTACGATTTGTTATTTCGTCCACACATAACCATAGTTTTTTATCTTTCAACTCGGATTTAATTCTCTTTTCAACATGTTCACGAGCTGATGGCACAATTCTTTGTAACGATACTCAACTTGGAAATTTGCAGTCCGAATATTTATTCCAAAAGAAGATATATGCTTCCTTGTCTAGTAAATTAAACGGTAGATTACATGCAATAAAGGTAACACATTGAAATTAAATTTAAATTTGTCATAGTGTCGTGTGTAATTTTTTTTTAAGAATGCTGTTTACTGTTTACGTGACGTAGACAGTCCCTTTTGGACCAACACATTAAAGGGATATTACAAGCTACACATTGAATTTTAACGCCATCATAATTTAGGTCAGGCATTTCTCCTATAAATTCTGTAATTTTGTCCAACATTGGTCGTTTTCGCGACGTACGCAACATTTTTAATACAAACGTGGAACTACGAAATAGTATTTACGGCAGCGTACATATGTACACAACAGATCTGGTTAAAACTCGCAGTTGTACTGAGGGTTGTACCGAACCTCCGCCACTGCCCGTTGGCACTAGTGCGCAACTCCACTTATTAGACTTGAGTTACATATGGCATCGTTTTTTAGTCAGAATCAAGATGTGCCTAGGGTCTTTTTATAGTAGAAACGCGTTATAAGGGTTATGCACGGTCTGGATTACAAACAAAGCTGTAGAACTATTTTTAGAAACAATGGTTTACTTACCGTTTATAGAATCTACATACTATATGAAGGTATTGTATTTTTCCATAAAAATAAAAACTTCCTTTTGGAATCTAAAAATAATCTTTATAACACCAGATTGAGAAACATAAATTATTTTTATTTACCTTGTACGCAGATCGACTCTAACATAAAAAGATATTGCTTATGGCAATTCAACAAACTACCTGTATAAAATTAGCGTGAACATTAATCTCTCTCAAAAACAGTTTTATTTTATGGCTGGTAAACCTACTTAGTACTTAGTATGTATGTATCTCTACCAAAGCGACATTTCCACATATATTCCTTATAACATGAAATAAAGGGCTGTTATATTGTTATTATTATTGATACATTAGCAAGTGCAATAGAGTTGCTGTAGTTCCTGGTATATAAGTTGAAGCATGTTCTTTATTTAATAGCTAAAAATAAAGGCAAGACATGCCAGTTACATACATATACATTATTATATATTCAATCAAAGCACCGTAACGTAACTTAAATATTAATTGTTTCAATCTAAAGTACTTTTTGATAAACTCTGTATGCAAGTAAAGAACTGACCCTGTTTAGACAAGAACCCATATGCCGTTGTCAAATAAAACATAAAGGTAGTTTACACAAACACGTACGAAATATACGCTCATGTAAAGGAAGGAATTCTTTTTTCTTATATCAGATGATCTTTATCTTTTGTGTCTTTAGAAAAAAAAAGACAAGGTCTTGCGTCCTGAAAGAGTAAAGCTACTTGACAGGAACTAAGACTGCTAATTACCTCTTTATGTCGGGGACTATTCTTTATTCCCAGCAAAAGTTTTTGTGTAACTTACAATGTCGGTACATTCAAACCGGAGAAGGAGAACGAAAAGCGGACCTCTGGGAGAAAAATGCTCGCTACACCACCCATAATGCCGGAAAAAAAGTGTAGTAGTCAACTGTCATCTTGACATGACAAATTAATTGCACAGTACTGAATAAAAGTTTTTCTCTTAATGAATACAACATTAATGTTGAATTTTTATAATTGCGTACATATGTGTATGCGAGTACAAAGTATACAATTCTGAGAATGAATTACGAACCAGCACCTGTGGTATATTAAAAAAGTTTCATGAATGTATAATAACTAATGCCAGAGGATTTATAAATTAAATGCAACTTACTTTATAAAAAAACGAATGAACTGTAGTGGCATAATAGGGCTCTAAATTATGAGGACTTTCCCTTTAAGTCAAATATTCTTAAATAACATGGATAACAAGAAGAGAAATAATTTTGCGTGCTTCTTTTCCATACTTATGATTTAAGGAAGTATTAAAATGGTTAGGAAAAAATATGTCAGAATATTAGTCTAGCTACATATTATATAAGGAGGAGTCTATAAGAAACACATAATGTGGGGTCAAGGCGAGAATGATCAACACTGAGATATTGCGAATAATGAAGCGATTAAAAAATTTCTGGTAAAATTACGTTAAATTTTTAGTCAGATTATATTTTTAACTTATTTGGTAATTACTGCAAAAGAAATTTGTTTGCAATTTGCACCACTAGTTGCAAAATGCAACAAGTTGAGCACCCGGAGAGTAAACCTAATTCGAGTACGCTGAAGAAGAAATGCATTCAATGAATTGCGTCGTATTTTTCCACCATTAAGTGAGATGAAAATAAAAGAAGGTAGAGGTCTGAATCTGAATGTTGATCTATTGAAATTTCATTTTGTATTATATTTATTTTACAGGAATATTTAATGGACCGGACATTCGTCGTTTGATGAGGGATTTGAAAATGCACTCATTGACATGGAGCTTGTGGCATGGCGTAGAGCATTGCACGGGTCTATTTTTCACGGCTCGGCCCGCCCGTGGCCCGTTACAGTATGGAGTGGGCCCGCCCGTTGCGTTCATTATCACGGCACAAAGCCCGCCCGTTAGGATATTTAGGCCCGTTTGGCCCGTCTAAATTATTTTAGCCTGTTTTAGCCTATTTAAGTAATTATATCTGCACTGTCTATTTCCAAACATTTAATTGTTAATACAAACGATAACGCAAAAACTAAACAGCATTTACTGCATACGTTATATCCATTCAATGTATTTAATATACATTCTCGACCCGTTAGGCCCGCATGATTTTAGGCCCGGCCTGCAGTGAAAAGAGACAAGGCTCGCCCGCGCCAGCTCGCGGGCCCGGGCGTTACCTAGCCCGTGCTCTAGCATGGCGGTTAAATTATCAAATTATTGACAATGTTCTCGGAATTCGTCCGTCTAAAAATTGGCGCACACTAATTGAAGACATGCTCACTGCTTTTCATCGTTTAAATGTTTGAATGTCATTAAGAATTCATTTTTTGCATTTCCATGTAGAAAAGTTCGCCGAACAATCACGAAACGAATCCGATGAGCATGGAGAGCATTTTCAAGTGACGGCGAGGCTCGAACATTGGTACAGCGCCAAAAAGCTACATGCTCTTTTGGGTGACATTTGTTGGAATTTACAAGAAGAAGATGACGATACAGAAGAATCAGGGCAATTAGAGACCGAGAAATGAAAAAAAAAATCAAGAAAAATGTTTTTTTGCCAAAAAATCGATTGAATCGATTTGGGTGCATCGAAAAAATAGACAAGCAAGGGGGTAATTAACGATCCTTGCGAATGGTCCATGTTATTTATAAAGTTCCTCTTTACTCCTTACAAAATTAAATTTAATCTGCTACCAGTTTCCATGCCATCATCAGCCAGAATATAAAGTATCAATACAGTAATATTAAAAAGAAAGTATATGGTACCATTAATTCATATCGTAAAATGTTAACGTTGAAATATAAAGTGAAGAATTGACGTTGAGAAAAGCAAAATGGTGAAATTTTAAGTGGAAAAAATAATTTTTTTAAAGTTTTAAATGGTAAAACTGGATAGTAGTGAAATGTTTAAACGAGTTGTAACTAACGAATATAAAACAAGTATATAAGAATGGAAAAGAAGTGATTAAATTTTGAGCTTAAATTGAAATTGCAAAAGGACGAACAGAAAGAGATACAAACATTCCTAAACTAATATCAATATTTTTTCCCTTGTTGGAAACTTGATATTAATGCTAATATACTAAACAATCGAAAGAAAAGAAAAAGGTTTGTTAAAACAATACTAAATGTGCTAATAGGACGTTGTGTGCTCAAAAAATGTATGAGCAACCTGGGTCTGGCAGAGAGGTTCTCAGAAATGAGCGCGGAATATCCAAAGATCAACACCTATAAAGAGGGATCTCTCATAAGCTTGTTAGGTCTGGTGAAAGAAAGCAAAGGTAGTGTAAATGATTTAGCAACTGAGGAACTACAATAGATCTGAAAAGCTCGTAGTGGAAGAGGCCATCTCTTATGTAATTCTCTATAATACGGTTATGCTCTGAGAGTACTTTTCTGGTACGTTTGATAAGTACTTGAGGTTAATATTGTAACACCAGACGGTGTTATACACAACCGCTCATGAGTATTTGGGCATCCTTGGATTTATACTTTTGTATACGAAGAATGTATTTAGGAAATACATTCCAGGATTATTGAATAATATGTTAAAAATCAGTAAGATTCACTTAAACTCATTAAATAATATCGGTCTATTTACTTCTTTTACTTGTATGAGAGGTAATACCGTCATAAAAGCGCAAGCAGTAGAGACAACAAAGAGTGTATTTCTTGAAATTCCAGGAAAAATGTAACAGTTGGTAATTTTACTATGAATCATGGTTGTTTTTAACCATGAGCTTTAAGAATTCGGTCAAACAATTGTCCAGTTCAGAGGTACAGGTCCATTAAGAAATACGTTGAAGATACGTTGAGCAACTGAATATTTGAGAAATGGAATGTTACCTTGTTGAATCAACAAACTAATATATCTGTAATACAGCTGGAAATTTAGTTTACCAACATTAAGGACACCTGTTCCGGAAAGTTAATTGATTGGGAAATCCGTAAAAACTAAATATACGGACAATTTAGCAAGCGCTTAGAAGATTTTGGCATTTTAGCTTATTAACTGGCGTAGAATTTGTGCTAAGTTCTGTTTTATCAAGTAATTAGAATTTGCCGTTACAGAGATTAAAAAAAAATATGTATATAATGGCTCCAGAATAAATATTTAAATTACTTATATATAAAAAGTTTATAATATATCGAATATGTGTACTACGACATCGTTGGAGAATTCCTTCGTTATATGTTACTCCGACAGAGATTGTTGGAGCATCAACTGCTACTCATTGATGGTTCCAGAATGCATACGGTAGTCAGTGCAGAAATCTACCAGTCTCGGCAGATATGCGATAGTTTTTGAGACAGATATATTCACTATTCATATGGGTGTCGAGATACTCCTGAATAGATGTGTCAGATACAGGTCGATAAAAATTTTCCCTCTTAGCTAGGCACACCCTCCATACCTGTAGCTGATTTAAGAAACAATATTAATGTTCTGGGTAGAAATAGCAAGGTTACCCTCATATGGACAGCAGGGCACACTGGCATTGATGACAATAAGGCGGGTGATGCCCTTGCTAGAAAGACAGCCAAGCACACTCAAATAAGTCCAGAACCTTTAGTTCGCATTTCTTTTAACACCGCCAAAACGCATGCTACTCGCAGGGCCGGACAAGAGGTTTTCTAGACCTGAGGTAACTATCTGATGCGAAGGCATTTATGTTGCCCAGCCGTTACAGAAGCAGGAAGCTTATAGAATTTGACAGGAAGTATGTCAGAGCTCTAACCACAATCTTTAGCAGCCATGCTCAATTAAGGAATCACCTATACGGAATGGGGCTCGCTCAAGGAGCTGTGCTTGGACGACGAGCAAATAATTGCGCATATTCTTAGCTTGCTGTCTGTAGAGTCAGATTTTCTTCATTTAATGAGACTTTTGTAACACCTGAGAGTCGGAGGAAGACTTCGCTGGACGAACTTCTGGAATTCGCCAGAAGGATAGGTCTATACGGTCAACTTTAAAATTACGTTGCCGGATTACAACAGATCTCGCTGGTCGATGTAGATGGGTGGACTAGTCCACCCACTCGGCACAACTATTGTAATTGTATATCGAACAAGCAATTTGCGAAACGCTATAGAATACATGCACTTCAGGGTACACACTAACGCAAAGCTACGATGTTCGATGGATGTGGGATGTAGAGTACAGAGGACATTACAGGACAGGTGTAAATGACTTTTACAGCTGTTATTTAAAATTATTATGAAATAAATTTTCTAGAATGTAGTAGTAATTCAGGAAGCAAAAAATACAGTGACAGTAGCAGAATATACTAATCTCTGCATAAAAGGCACCAATAGAATGTGATGATTAGAGAGCATCGGAAATCGGCAAAATATGCGCATATATATGCAGAAAAATTCTTCGAAATATGCACAATTTTTGCTAAATATGCAGTTTTATGCACATATGCTTTTGATACCGATTAAATTCTTGTTAAATGTTATAAACAAGTATAATCATAACGAAGCATTTCACAAACGTTTCTTGTTCTTACATCATTCCCACTTACATTTTAAAATCACAATTATATAAACACATACGTACTTAAAATTTGCTAATAATACATACTTAGACACTACATATTTTTATTATTAAAACAATTTACAATTAAATGCTTTTCTAAATTTTCTAATAAAAATTATGTCGCCTATCTGTGAGAATGCATTTATATATCGAAAAACTTCTTTCAACATCAACGGAAGTTATTGGTGCGTACTTTAATGCATTCATAATCTCAGGACTTAATTCTATACTTGTTTCTGTTTCATCCATTTTTAATTCACCACTTAAAATCAAACTGATTTTTGCTAAACTTTTGTATCCTACATTTTTATTAATTATTTCTTTAAACTTTTGACTTATTGAGTTTCCTATTCTACCCGGAATATTTGAAACACTATTTTCTAAATCATTGATTAATTTAACTGATTCAGTTAGTGGCAGCCATTCTTTTTCAGGTTTTGTTATTGTCAATGAAACGAATTCATAATTGGCTTTAATTCAATTCAATTCATTAGGCAAAGAAGAATTTTTCAAAATTTCTTGACATTTTGCAATAGAATTGCAGTTGTCAGTAGAGAATTCTGAAATAATGTTTTTGATCTCTAGATAATGGTTTGCATAAAATATTGCGGCATTTAACCAAGTACCCCATCGGGTAATGACGGGTTCAGGTGGTAAAGGAATATCCGGCAGCTTTTCTCTAGAAATCTGAACTCTCAATGGTGACTTTAAAAACATTTTCTTTACGTTACTGACTAATGTATTTACTGCTGGAAATTGCTGCCGAATTTCCTCAGCCACCCTATTTAATCCATGAGCCAAACAAGTAACATGTATTAAATTAGGGTACACAAGTTTAAGCTGTTGACCCGCTTTAATCATATATGCCGCTGCATCGGACAACATTACTAACATTTTTCCTGTGGGAACAACATCGGGAAGAAAAAAATTCATGAAACTTTCATTAACAAATCTTAATATTATGAGATGGTTTGTTTTTTCTAATTGTTTACAAGCAATTAAATACGATCTACCAGGCTGTTTATTATCTATTATAGATGACCAATTAATAAATTTGCTATATAGCGGCCATAGGAATCTGTCGTTTCATCAACGGTAAAATACATACATATACTCGTTTTTAACAATTTCCCTAATGCTATTGATCGCTTCAGAATAAATATCGGTTAGGTAACATTTTCTGAGCAAACTTTCATCCGGAATACTCTTTTGGCAGTACTTTTCTAAAAATTGCCGAAAACATGGATTTTGCAGCTTTTTGAGCGGTATATTGGCAGTAACCATCGCTTTGCACAAATCTGCGTTAAATATTTGTTGCTCACTTTGTTTTGAGGTTCCGGCAAAAGATTGTGTCAAAGGCACTTGGCTATGTTTTGAAACTTGAAGTTTCCGACAGTTTCTTTTATGAATTTCAGTTGCAACATGTTGGGTGACTTTAAATTTGCGTTCACATGGCACCTGTAAAGAAAAAAAATATCACCAAAAACTCACAAGAAAATCGTAAATGGCTGTACAATTCTAAATACTATTGTATTATACACAAAACAAAACTTACCGTTTTCCCACATGCTTTGCAGAAAACTCGTTCATCCGTTAAAATAAGTTTAGGAACATTTTTTGATTCACGAAACAATTAAACTTGTACTCACTTTTGGCATTTTTGACTACTGCACCAATCTACTTCAACGTCTGGTTATGCAATGGATAAGAAACATTTTGGTAAATACTTAGACTTCCTATGAATCAGACAGTTGCCGGTATGGGGATTGTTGGAAATTATATGATAATTTTATCTAGTGAATTTGCGACTGCCCACCACCTGAAGGATGGCGGCTTCTTTGCGAAGTAGGCTCTTTGTCGGTGGGGAGGTCCAGCTACAGAAGAGCCGACTCCGCATCTAATACACACGTGTCCGATAAAATGTTCGTTGGTAAAAGTTTTGTTGTATTACAAGAAAACACTAATAAAGTTCAAAGAAAAAATTATTTTGGTTTTAAATTTGCTAAAAAATATGCACGAATACGCTCTAGTGTGCAAAAATATGCAATAATCGCTGAAATATGAAAAAATTACTAAAATATGCGAAATATGCAATAATTAATCTACGTCAATCAATTCGAAAAGTTGTTATTCGCATATGTACTGAAGCATTTGCTTGTCATATAAAAAATATGGGATATGCAAATTGCATAAATTCCGCTCTCTAGTGATAATGTTCTATTCTAAAAGAAAGTTATGCTAACTACAGAATTTAATAGTTTCTTTAGTTTATATCCCACTTTCTTCTTGGAAATATTTTAATAAAAAATTAAACTGCACTAAATTTGTACTTGAATTGCAAAATAATCATATATTATGGGATTTAACAGATTTATGAAGAAAGAAAATGCTCCTCTAAACGCATATTTATTGCATTCCTTCATAATTAACATTTCAATTTATGACCCGTAATATTAATGAGTAATATGTGCGGATCGCATGAATAACGAGATAAAATTCCCGTTGAAAATTATTAAACCGGAATAAATTTCCTATAGCTGCAGTTGTTGAATTATTTTGCGATCTAGTTTGCTCTCAAGCTGCTGGCACCGGCTGTCGTCGGAGTAAAGTTGATCCACCTGATGCAAGTCTCAGCGGGGGAGTTTTCCGGAAGTCACCACCGAGTTCCGGCATATTCAGTACCCCTCTTAATCCTTATAATTACACTTTAATATGAGCGAACAGTGCCGACTACTAAAGAGAAGAGGCGAAAAGGGTTTTAATAATCTATTGCGAACGGATTTTTGAATTATAAATGAATCGACAATGAGGAATTTTGTTTTAATTTCGGTTTTGTTTTGTAATCTTCATGAATAGTAAAACGAGTATTTCGGTATTCTATTCTCTTCAGTTTCTCTTTGAGTATAAAATTAGAGACTCACCTTCTTAAATAATGAATTTCGAGTAGCTTCTTGTGCCGCGCTTCGCTGTGAAGTACACTAGATAATGGATTGTTTCTGTTCCGGTAATTTTCGGCGTGTATTCTTAATAGACTGCCCAATTCTACATAAACACATGCTTTCCAATATACTACACGATAATAAGGAAAGAGCTGATAATTTAGTAGATTGTATATGCGATTCTAGCAGTAAACTTCTGTAGGCGATGGCCAGTTATATTAACAATGGAAGCTTTACTCGTTATATAAAAACATATTATATACGAGGGCGATTCGTAAAGTAAGTTCCGTTTTCGCCTAGTGAGCAGAGGAGTGGGGATATCGGCGCAACCACATGAGAGTCTGGCAATGCTAGTGAGAGAATCGTTCGGACATTTCTTCGTGCTGTTTTGGTCGTTTAAAATGGTTGCTGCAATTGAAAATCCCGCCAATTGTGAACTGCGTGCTGTTATCCGATTTCTGAAGAACATGAAGGCTACTGAGATCCATCGTGAACTTTGTTCCGTTTATGGCGCGTTTATGGTGCCGTATGATTCGAGAAGGAGGAACTAATGTCCGTGATGAAGAACGGAGTGGGAGACTAACTGTTGTGACGGACGAACTTTTGGGTAATGTCGAAGAGAAAATTCGTGAAAATCGGAGATTTACAATCACAGAATTGAGAGCCTCTTTCCCTCAAATTTCACGTACAATTCACGACCGGATCACAACGGTGTGAGAGCGATGAAGAACTGCAGGACAGTGACAGCACGGCTTAATTCACAGACGGCAGAATTCTGTGAAGAGGGCATCAAGAAACTGGTTCATCGCTATGATAAATGTCTCAATCTTAACGGTAACTATGTAGAGAAATAGCTGAAAGTAGTAGCTTTAAGTTGTATATAATAAAAACCTCTTCATGTATTGCTGCTTTTTTAGTAACCAAGCGGAACTTACTTTACGAATCACCTCGTATTTAGTGAAAAGTTCAGCTAAATACCTCTTGGAATGATATTATATACTAAATAAACTTAAAAGCGTATGCTATGAGACATTGAGATACATAGAATAGATCTCAATTCTTAAGTTAATGTCTATTTCAAGGTGTCTCTGACAAATCCAAAAACAGTAGACCTAAATTAAACGAAACTGAACAATTTCTGACTGACGCATGGTATTATAACCGTCATCAAATCTAAGGTGGTGCAACAAAAATCTAAATCTTTGAAGCGACATCGTAAGACGAAATAATTCGATAGCTGTTCCGTTAGTCTTCCATAAATCAGCCTCATTCAGACGCAGTCTAAATATGCCTGAAACTAATTGTGAATTTTGAAAAATCGAATATTCCCAGCACTTAATCGAAATATCCTAGCAGAATCACTAAATTTGAGATGTTTTTTTAAATAAAATATTAAATTAAATGATAATCACAAGTCCTGTTTTATTATTTTCAAGGCAAAACTGGACTCGTGATTATCATTGAATTTGATATTTCATTAAAAAAAAGAAACATCTCAAATTTGGCGATCCTGCCAGGATATTTGGATTTTGTCGAAAAATTCTACTTTTCAAGATTCAAAATTAGTCTAAAGCATATGTAGGTTGATATTTAGGCCTCAAAACAACCTTTTAAATAGTTTATATATTTTAAAGATCAATAGTATAAATTATCAAAATGCCAGAATTCGAATAATAACTAAAGATAATTCGAATTCTGCAAATGTTGATATTTAACGAATATTGAAATTGATGAAGTGAGGTGTCCGTGTCCGCACTTCACCCCAATATCCGACTACAATACATATTTACTTATTTACTGGTTTCACCTGGAATTTGAATACCTTTAGGAGGGCTAATTAAAACTTCACTTCTTCGAAACAGATTTATATGAGAATGGAACCGTCTTTTCATAATGGTTTTAGCATTGCATTTACTTTCCTTGGAAACAAGATAGATTGTTTATTTCACAATTAACACATACTATATTTGCCATAAAGAAGGTAATTGATGTTCCTGGTGAGTCTCTTAATTAAAGGAGTTGCATTTACCGTTAAAGTTGCTGTAACCTATGAAGACTAAAGTTATTGCCAAAATCTCTAGCATATACATACTTGACCTCGAATAAGGTTTCTTACGTAATTTATATTATTTCTTATTTGGTATAGGAGTAGACTTTTTGAAAAATACTCTAAATATTTTACTTCTTCGATACGATTAGTTTCAGAAATTCTAAACGGATGTGATTGCTGTCCTTTAAGTGTTCGTCTACTTTCACCATAAACTTGGATAGATATCTAACATAGTGTCGTCTAATCTTACATAGGATCTCTTCGAAGTTAGGCGATAATTCGACGAAAACGAACTGATACATGCTTTCTAACCGTCTCGAGTTCCTCGGTCAGGTCACAGATGGCAGCAACAGTGTTAAAAAGTCCGATCTCGGGTGCATGTGACACGGCTGGGGATTTTCTTATTTTATGGAAGGCTTAAGTCGATTTAAGACGGTCTTTTTCGAGACGTATCGCTTTCAAACTGCTGCTTAACGAAGATTATTGCATTCCGAAGATTAAAAAGTTGCCCTGTGTCTTTCTGTCAAGCGCGGCACTGGCTTAGGCACTCAAATAGTTACCGGTACAAGTCTCCAAACCTATATTGAAAAAAGGAAAAACGTAGCAAGCGGACAAAAATGTTAACTACATATGCTTCTATTATATAACTGTATTTGTTCTATTGTTTTGTAGTACAGCGCAGTATTAAAGTGTTTTATTGGTGGTGAATGAGCATTTTCAAAAATATGTACAAATTTCTTGGATATTTTTTCCGGATGAAAAAAACGCCCGTTGTGAATGCCTTAGGTGAAATATATAAACATTTGAAATATAAAGTACGTTAACCGGTATTGTCCAGAAGAGCTTTATTGTGGACTTACATATGAAATTTTATCATCCTTGAAGAGATAATAAATCTTGTTAATAACAATATAAATAAACATACTTTGTAGTTATTGGTGTTTACTGATAACTACCGAATAATAACTTAAAACTTTTAACTGGTAGCCCAAGATGTATTGTCTTTTAGAATTCATTGTAACTAATTTTAAGGTGATTATCAATCTTGAGCATACAAAAAATGTTACCAGTACTCTTCCAATTGGAAAAAATAATGTATAATAACATAATTTAATTCTACATTTCAGCTTTATCTTTGCTTCATACAACACGCTTTTTCAACAGAATGGTTGGATTTGTCATATATAGCTTGATTGACTTATTCTCGGGTTTATTACATTTGGCGTAGACAAGTTAACACCAAAATACATGTCAGGTGTTTATGTTTTTATGGAAGCAAAAGGATACTTGTTCATAGTCCAGAGAGCTACATCACACTATCAATAGAGCAACGCAACTGCGCTGAAGGCCAGTGGCGGACGCATAAAAGTTTACACAAAATAAATTAAACGTGATACGTGCTCAAACACTTACCGTTTTAAGAGTCCTCCGTGAAATCACAAAGTGGATAATGTCTATTTAATATTTGTAACATTAGATATGTTCCCGAAGTTGTTTCGGCAAAGTGAGTACGGCGTGAAGAAAAAGTGTTTTTGTATGCCGAAAACGAACGTTCTACATCTAGTGACGTTATATTTGCGTAAGTAAAATAATCTTTCAAATAACTTAACGGTTCTGTTGACGCACCTTCACAAATTTGTCTTAATGTGCCAAAATCAGAGTCTTTATCTAAAACACCTTCAAACCTTTCTAAAACACAAACATTTCTTGCGTTTTCTATCGCGCATAGCTGCGCGTGAACATGTTGCACTATTTGCAAAGATTCCACTAACGAAACCGAAGAATTTTGTAGTTTTTCGATCGCATCCGCTAGTCCCACGTAATTCTGAATAATTTCCAAATCTGTTTTAACTTGACTATCCTGTAATTTCAAGCGGCTTACTTTGACAGCCGCAGCTTCCTTTGAGTCGAATTCTAAAATCACGTTCTTTATATTCTCAAAATATTTAAGATAATAAAATGCAGCCTCTAACCATGTTCCCCAACGAGTAAGAATAGGTTGTGGTGGTTCAGGAATACCGGGGCATAGTCTATGAAATTCCCGAATACGTTTTGGGGATCTTACAAGCACAGCTTTTGTATGTGCTATTAGAGCGTCTACCTCGGGATAACATTTTCTGATACTATCTGCTACGAGACTGAGAGTATGAATTTTACATGTAATATGCAACAAGTTAGCACAATGTTTTTTAAGAGATCGACCTACAGCAAGCATGTTTGCGGCACCATCATTCATAAATATCAACAGTTAATTTGTCGAAAGTTCAAACTTTTCCAATGTATTTAACACCAACATTGTTGTATTCGTCTGGAAGCTAGTAAAATTGAGGGTGACGGTCGATGTGGTTCTATTGTGCGTACCATTACATTAACCACACAATATTTTTTACGATCTGTTGTTTCGTCCACACATAACCACAGTTTTTTATCTTGCAACTACGATTTAGTTCTTTTCTCGACATGCTCACGAGCAGACGGCACAACTCTCTGTAATGTTCTCTCACTTGGTAACTTAAAGTCCGAATATTCATTCCAAAACGAGACGTATGCTTTCTTCCTTAGTAAATGAAATAGCAAATTACATGCAATAAAGGTAACACATAAATTAAATTTAAATTTGTCATAATCTCGTGTGGAATTTTTTTTTGAAACATGCCCTGCACTATTTACGTGCCGTAGACAATCACTTTTCGACCAACACATTAAATCTATTTTACACACCACACATTGAATTTTAGCGCCATCCCACTTTAAATCAGGCATTTCTGCAATAAATTCTCTTATTGTGTCCAACTTTGGTCGTTTTCGCGACGTAGGAAACATTTTCAAAACAAACGTAGAACTACGATATAGTATACGACAGCGTAGATGCATACACAACAGATCGGCTTTCGAGTCGCAGTTATACTAATGCTTATACCGAATTGTCCCGGCCGTGTTTATTTTGTGTAAACTTTTATGCGTCCGCCACTGGCTTTCAGCGCAGTTTGCGTTGCTCTAACTATCAAGTATACACTCAAGTTTACCAAATAGAAATTAAATACATAATTTGTATGATAACTTCTCAAATAAACTCACTAGTGTTTGTTCAATTATGATGACAAATATTGAATTTACTTGGAAATATACAAATTCCATAAATTGTTTGTCCTTATCAGAACGAAACACAAGATCCATATAATATTCGTACGAAAATATAAACGTTTCAACAGAATTTTATTTATAACTTTGGCTAATAGAAAAAACTGCGGATATCAACCTATTATTCTGTTTCGTCAATATATCAATGACCCTACTTTATCTTTGAAATGCTTTCAAAAAATTTTTTGCACGACCAACTTAAAACAGACACTTTGCTTTCGACCAGAAGAAATACATGAGGTAAAATCAGTACGACCGTTTTTTAGATACCTGTTGGACAACAAACGCCCCCTAGGCGTAACGTTATCTTCTTTCATGTATATCTATAACTAATGCAAACAAATTTCAGATTCCTTTAACGAATGTTACATTTTACTTAAACAAACCTTTCCAGATTGTCCAAAGTTTGATATATTTTGGGCAACTTGAAAAGATCTTGCAGTTTGTATGTTTCAAAAACTTTTTTCTTTTGTAATTTTTATTCTAAGGTATAATTCACCGGTGTTCCTGTTTTGACGCAAACCGTATTTTTCTGCTATAGAAATGGGCTGTAATGATTATTTTTTTGGCCTTTCCTGGCTGGAATCATGTAAACCTTCAGATCACACGGAATGTTAAGTTTTTATGGATCCTACATTCTAGGAATCCTATTTTTTGTTTTTAAACACATATCTGAATTTTTTGCTAATGCTTCTCATGATAATTTTACAAGAAATAGTAATTACCTTTTACCTGTATATCACAGAGCTGCTTTATTTTAGAAAAACCTTTTATTTTTTAGGATGTGAATTATATAATAAATTAGCTGCTAGTTTTAAGTCACTAAATAATTTTAGAGAATTCAAACACAATGTTAAAAAGTATTTTCTAGAACTAAATTGTTATTTTATACACGATAGCTTGTTACTTTTCCTATTGTTCACGTTTCTTTGTACACTCATGTATAGGTCTTCATAAAAAAAAAACAAAAAAATTAAAAAGTAAATGAAGAATGCATGAACCTATTATATGAGGATGGTATGCGAAATACCCGTGTTGGGAGATAGATGGCGCTTTGCGTCAAAATCTGCACTACCGACTGCGAGTATTATTCTTTAGTCGACCTCTGTCAACATTTCAGAGAGATTTAGAGTGTTTAGCAAGTTTATGTATTTGTGGAATCATAGAAAAAGAACAATATCGGTCAGTGATTCGATTTCTTTTTTTGGATTAGAACAGGTGTACAGAAATCAAAGAGATGTTAGATGCAGCTCTTAAGGACCATGCACCTTCGATGACTACCATCAGGTACTGGATTAACGAATTTAAGCGTTGCGGAATATTAGTCTTTGATGAGCGGCCAGGTCGTCTCATTGAAGTGATTACGGACGATATGGTCAATAAAGTTAATGATATTGTGTTGGCAGACTGCCAGGTGAAGATTAGAGAGATTGCTAATATGGCAAACTTCTCAAATGAACGTGTCCGTCACCAAAAATTGAGAATGAGAAAGCCATCGGCGAGATGGGTACCGCGTTTGCTGACAATTGATCAAAAATGGAATCGCGTGATAACTTCAAAGCAATGTTTGGACATATTTAGACGCAATACGAGTGAGTTTCTGCGGCGTTATATGACTGTAGATGAGAGATGGATACATCACTACACGCCAGAAACCAAAGGGTTGTTGGCAAAATGGGTTTTCCCCCCGAACGTGCACCAATGAAGGCGAAGACGATTCCATCAACGGGAAAAGGTAGGGCGACGATTTTTTGGTATTCGCACCTAGCGAAGAAATAAATTCTCTACCATCATGATAACGTTTCACTACTCCAGTTACAGTATGAATTGGTACCCCATCCACCATATTCTCCGGATTTGTTCTCCTGTGACTTCCTTCTTTTTCCAAACATGAAAAAAATGGAGGAAAGCGGTTTACGTCAAATGAGGTGATTGACGAAACGGAGGCCTAATTTGCAGAGTTCGACAAATCCTATTATTTGGATGGTTTAGGAACACGCTGGACTAAGCGTACAGAGCTACAAGGAGATTATGTCGAGAAATAAATTTACTAAATGCAAAATAGTTGGGTTGTCTCCCTATGTATTTA
Organism: Dynastes maya; assembly: GCA_029619315.2. Classification (NCBI taxonomy): domain Eukaryota; kingdom Metazoa; phylum Arthropoda; class Insecta; order Coleoptera; family Scarabaeidae; genus Dynastes; species Dynastes maya. The sequence goes on from JAROYE020000002.1 coordinate 59,667,804, forward strand.
CCATACCATTCTCGTATGTCAATCATCATTAATTTTAAAATTAGTATATAATTTTTAAATTATACGTTTTATACTTCTTCCGCCATATACTGTGTGAATATAATGAAAAAAAAGAAAATTAATTGTATGAATTTTTAATAATCATAAGGTAATTAGATTAGCCTGCATTTTTGGCATTTCTATTTACACTTATGCATGTACAACGAATTTTATTCAGTGGTTATTAAAAAGAAGTACTGCCTCGGCAATCAACCAGTAGTGATAAAAGCAAGTATACGAATACAATATAAAAGTTCTTCAAAATGGCTATTTCAATTATTTTTACACATTTCCAAACTTTGCCAAAACATAGACGATGATGAATAATAGAAATTATACCAGGGCCAATTCGAATATCGGTGTTGATAAATTCTACTTGCGAAGAAAGTTTCTTCATATCTATCACCTCTCCTTTTGAATAGCTCCTATTTCCAATTGCAACAATATTAACAAAAACGTGTAAGAATGCAAGTAGTAACGCACATACAACATTAGAAAGCACTAGATAATTAATACCGCCTGAAACTGTTATGCATATTGAGCTCGATGTCGGAAGGTTCGCAATTTGACACTTGCTGCTTTACATATTATAGGCATTTTGTCCCATGTTAAAAGGACAGGCTGCTATATAGATGAAATTTAGTTTTTTCGAACTTCTTCTAACGTTATTGTACCTCCTGATGATTTGCCATTTGTTCCACTAGATTCTTATCATCCATCCTTAGCAATTTCTTTAATACTAAGTCCCAATCGATTACCTGCATCTTCATCAAACAATAACAATCGTTATAACAAGTTTTTCAGTTTATTCATACAAAAAAGGAACTACACATATACCGAACGTCCTATTTCGTAATGATATGTGTATTGACTCTCCTCAAGAGATAGTTGATGCTTTTGCCAAGAGGTTTTCTTCTGTACATATTGACAGCACAGATTTCCTTGAAACCTTTGACCATTCTAATTCTATTCCCTTCACATTACAATATGTTTCTGAAGAAGAAATAATCAGTATTATGTCGAAATTTCAACAGCGCGACATTGCCGGTGATGATTTAATACCAAGTTTTCTTATACACAATGCTAGATTTGTACTCGAAAAACCTTTGACTGTCATTATTATTTTAATTTTTTCTTCCTTCCCTATACAATGGCAACGTGCCAGAATAAGTCCAATCCTTAAAAAGGATAATAAAATCCGTATTGACAATTACAGACCGATATCGATTATATCGAATTTTGCTAAAATCTTTGAAAGCGTTATTTATTCATGTCAGCTTCATAACATTATGCCTTACGTATCATCTACTCAGCAAGGTTTTCTTCGAGGAAGATCTACAAATCTCGTTTCCATGTGTCAATTTATTAGTGAACAACTCGATACTCAAAGTCAAGTTGACGTAATATACACTGATTTCAGCAGTGCTTTTGACATCATTGACCATGGGATTCTATGAAACAGTTCACTAAAACCCTTACCACAACACTTAATTCGTACTGGACGCACGTTTCGATAGCCAAGCTATCATCATCAGCAGCAAGACTGAACTCAGCAAGCAGCAAGACTGAACTCAGTTCAGTCTTGCTGCTGATGATGATAGCTTGGCTATCGAAACGTGCGTCCAGTACGAATTAAGTGTTGTGGTAAGGGTTTTAGTGAACTGTTTCAGTGTTCCAGTGCCACAGTTTTAGAGTATCCGTTTAATGGGATTCTATAAAAAAAGTTCTCCGCATTTGAATTAATCTCTTCACCGATAAAACTTTTGCAGTCCTACTTAATGAACAGATCGCATTGTCTTTTATAATGGATATAAATCATTTGAATTTCGTCCATCATCTGGTGTACCTCAAGGGTCGCACCTAGGACCACTTCTATTTGTGCTTTTTGTTAACGACCTATTGCTATCTCTACCCTGTCCTGTGTTGGCTTATGCCGATGACATGAAAATCTATCTACCAATTAGATCTTGGAATGTTGTCCTACATTTGCAATATAATCTGGATGTAATTACCAAGTGGTGTTCAATTTTTAAGCTAATGTTGAATATTAATAAGTGTTTGTTCGTCTCTTACACCAGAAAAGTTAGCTACATTGATTCGACATACTCGATACATAATTCTGCTTTTAAAAGGGCTAATACTGTGAGAGACCTGGGTGTACTGTTTGATTCTCGGCTGAGTTTTTCCCCTCATATCATGCAATTATGTGTCCCTGCTTCTAAAACGTTAGGTTTCGTTCTACGTACTTGTAAATTATTCAATTCCATGTCTTTGTTTAAAACTTTATATTTTAGCTTTGTTGTCAGCAAACTGGAATATGCGTTAACTGTCTGGTCACCGTATTATGTGTATCTTCAGCTTAGCCATGTGCCGTAATGCGGAAATATTTTATACTGACACTTTTTTTGATTCAATTCATAATTTAGGTTAGGTCTTTTTTCTGTCTTGTTTTTTTCATTTCATTTATAGTGTATGTATTTAAATTTAAGTAACTGAGTATACCATTGGACAAATAAATGGTATTATTATTATTATATACACTATTTAGTCAATAAAGTTGTAAGAACCTATAGGGTATGCTGTAGGTGTATAATCGAAGGGGTTCTTAAATCTATATCAACTAGCCTAAAAGTATATATCGTTTTTATATCGAGTTCTACCCAGAGAAGTTAGAGAGTAATAGAAGCAGTACCGTACACTGCTTACTATATACTGATGGGAGTCAAATTTGTAAACAAATAAAGCATTTCACCCCAACTCAGCAGTCTATCGTTTCGCTCGCTATTACAAAATAATTACTAGATATTGTTATTAAAGGTGATTAATTAGATTTGCTTTGTATTACATTTAGGAAAGTTCCGTAACATGCTAGTAACGCCGAAGAGCCTGTTTGCAACAGAATATTTCTACAATACAAACTACTTGATTCTAAACACATTTTTCGGAAAATATTTTTTAATAAAGTGAACAGAGATCAAAATGCAGGTATATGTCTAAGTACATTCTTGTGCGACACAATTTAAATTAGATGAAGGAATTTGTGTTGAAAAGTTTAACTACTCCTATTTTCTACAACAATTGTAAATTACGCGGAAGCGTGTTACTGTTAATTGATTTTCGAATAACATCCAGCAATGTAACCACCATCAACATTATAAAACTAGACGCCGCTGTAGAGTTGCAAATTTCGGAATGTAGCTTAAAATTGCATTTGGACCTAAATTTGGTGATAAATTGATGGCGTACTGCATGTTTGCGAAGGAAATTAAATACTACGCTATTTTTGTCATTAATAGGACAAAACTCCTTACGGTACGATTTATGCTTTTAAAAAGTAATAGAAAATATTAGAGGAAATATGGAAATACCTACTTTGAGATTGTAGTTAATAATAAGTTTTTAATACTGTTCTTCGACTGAATATCTTATTTTTTAATTACGTCCATTGGTCCTTATTGAAAGCTGTTGCATAAAAAAATATCTACAATCTTTTATGGCTTGTGGCCGACGCTATGTAAAATACTGTGTTGTTATTTTCCCAAATTATGTAACCTGTCGCAGTACCTAATTATCACACACGACAGAGTATGTGGTACCAGGCTAGCATACGTACACATCCAAGTATCAGTTCCCTTGTCAAAAAAAGTTAGATAGCAGCAACCCGTTATTATGTTATTAAATGTATGTGGAATGAGCATGATTTCATGTAATGTGTCATTAAAAAATCATGAAACGTGGGGATAAACATAAAGCGCTATGGACAATTAAACACAAATTATAACAGCGAAGGAAGTAATGCTGGTGCCGGTATATGATGTATTTTGTGCCTCTTGTCTCTTGGCGTATGTTTGCGCTCAAGCTACTCAGTTCTGTTGGCTGCGGTTAGATGGCGTCTGCTGCTGCGAAACGTGCAGAATATACAAACTGGTTCTCTCCTGTAGTAATTAAATTATACTCTCTATTTTAAAAGCGACCAGTAAACGTGATTAAACTAGTTTAGTACCGAGCGAGAGTTTTGTTTTGCAATAGGGCAATCATTATTATAACAGTTTTGCTATGATTACCTGAATTATCTCCGTCTGTTGGAAATAAAATGGATTGAATTTAATTGGTAATTACCATTTCGAAACCAATAACCTAAGCATTTAGCATGCTATATGCACCATTGTAATTTAATATTTTAATTAATCCGTACTGATTGCGATTTGAAATAGAATCTTTATTAATTCTATGTTCAAGAATGAAGCGGATATGTAACAGTAACAATACAGCATTTACATTGTACACGTTAAATCGAAAACCCAAATTAAAACTTGAAGTTGTGCGATTCGGAAAAAAAAATCAAATCCAAATGTTAACGCTTTTAATTAAATAATTCGTTAGTTGTTACACGTTAATTTTTAGTATTCAAAAGTTAAAAACCTGTTTTCGAATTTCACAATATTATCAAAACAAAAATAGACTTTGGAAATCGAGAAACCGTACATTTACACAAACGATAAATATGTAAGGCCGATTTTCATTTCTTTTTTGCTACAAGCTGCGTCTAGTTGGAATTTTAGCAACGTAAACTGCAATTGTAAGAATGTTTGCTACATCTTTTTTGTAAGTTAAAAATGATGATGGGCTCAAAGCGCTTTTGGGGCTTTGAGCCATTTCAATATTAATATCAGGAAATAGTGTCTGTCTTTCCTACCGGAAACTTTCTAGGGTGAGATTGTTTAGCGTTTGTACCCTCCTGTCTTACCTCTTTATTTCTTTGATGTTAATGGTTTAATAATTTAGTATATAGTGCATTTCAGATAACACTGGCCATAGGTATTCACATAGTAAAATCTTTATGTGATGTTAATGGTTTTCCTACAGCGAGTGTTTACTTTATTCCTTGTCCACAGATAGTTGGAAAGATTTTCATGAGGTTTTGAGACAATTTATGTCTTGAAACATATGAGTGAAGTCGAAATTAGAGAAAAAAAAGTACGAAGGTTGTACTTAGTTCGTTGGAAAAATTTCAAATTTCAAAAGATAAAGTGTTGATGTTTATGAGCGATGGCGCAGCGATAATGCGTTCGGTAGTCGTTCTCTTCTTGAACATGGTTGCAAGTGTTTACATGTTACTTGTAAAGTGCATGCTTTACATCTTGTGGCAAAAACCATTCGACAATGCTCTCACGAGGTAGATGCATTAATAGCAAGCACAAGAAAAGTATTTTTGAAATCACCCAAACGCCTACGATCATTTCACACAGTGTCCTGGTATTCGTCAACCACCGGAGCCAATTCTTACACGTTGGGGAACATTGTTGCAGGCAGCTTTTTATTATGCTGAACGTTTCAAAATAGTAAAAGCTGTTGTTGCACAATTCAATCCAGCTGAAGCTGCAGCTATTAAGGAGAACCAGTCGAAATTTCAAGATATTTTCGTTGAAACAGATTTAAAAAATATTCGCAGCTACTGTAAGGGATTAGCTGACGCAATAGATCAATTACAAAATAGATCGTTATCATTACTGGAGTCTGCAAATTATGGACGGAGTGCATACACAGCTACTGACTATACATGACGCAAAATCTAATCGCGTTTTAGAAAAATTCGAGAGTGTGCAACGGAAAGATTCCGATTTTAGCACACTAAAACAAATTTGTGATGGTGTATCGAATAATCCACTGACTAAGTACAAAGAGTATTTTAATCATGAACGTATAACATCGGTAGATGTTGAACGCTCTTTTTCAAAGTATAAACCCATTTTCTCACCACGGCGAACATCGCTCACCGAGACAACTGTGGAAACACATCTAATGGTGTCAACTTTTTGCCACTGTTATCCATATGATGTTAATACTGATAATGGTGCTTCTAGTTTTACTGTTCCGTAGCCAAGGCTGCTTAAAAGGGTGAGTGTTTCACTACTTTTCACATATTATAATTGTGTATTAGTTCTGTTATTTTTTTTCTATTTTCTTACTTTTGTTTTTGTCTACTAGACAGGTACGGCTATGGCGCGGCTCCCTGTTACCGGGCTCTATTTATTAGTATTTAATTGATGATTTTGCTTTGACAAATTATATACACTGTAAGTATCACATAGTTAATAAGGTATTATTATTATTATTAATATCTTGAAACTTGACGATAGCAAGTAATCTAGTATTGTTTGCGATTGCTCTATTGGAAGAGGTAACCACACTTATATATAAATGGGAATAAAAATGTCAGAAGGCTAGGAAATATAAATATACATTCCTTTTCACGGAAAAAAATTCTATTGTGCATTATCTCTAGTTGCATTAATATCTTATGTTGATAGTGCAATGCACTATAATAAATACAGACAATGGTACCTACAAGTCATGCCTTCTTTAGTACACACGTCACACAACAAACTATATATAACAATTTTAATAATTAAAGCACGTCTTGTCTACGTTGCGGTATTTTTCTTTCACTATCCGTTCCGTGTCTCCATGCTCAAAAACACGAAGAAAATATTAATCAGTCAACTGAATGCATCTCCCACGTATATATGGCAAATGTATTTCTGTTAACCGTATATTGACAATAATCTTCTAGTGGGACTGTATGATTATATTAACAAATTCGCTTTATTAATTATACAGATTAGCGTGTGGTTGTATGGATATATAATTAACGCTCTCCATTCGTTTTGCAGGAAAGAAGAGACAAGAAAAGGCAGGAGGAGGGCAAAGAAGATGGAGAAAGAAGAAAAATGATTAAAACGACCCAACGACGACCATATAAAGAAGGAGTGTGCCCTCCCAATAACTGTAACCGCACTAATCGGCCAGATATGTAAATGAAATGTGTAATTATAATGCCGATAACATACGATTTTGACTGATACCACACCATCTGACCAACACAATCGCAAATAAGTTGTTATTCTTATCTAGGAAGTACGATCAAACGCCGTTTTCACAGCGTTTAATAAATATTCCGTTAATTGCATTTGCATAAATGACAAATAATTATAATTAAAGGATAATGAACGAGAAAAAGGGGATACCTGTTCTAGCTACCTGTATATTCGTTAGAAGTTAGTATTTCTCGGAATCGGTTAAAATATTTTATTGGAGGCGTAGACTGGAAACTTAAAACCAACACTGTCGAACGAATAGATGAATGTACACAGCGTTAGAGAAAGGAAAAAGAAAACAGATGTGCGCTGTTATAATGTCTTCTCGATAAGATTTAATATACTGTACTCTTTCAGCTAATAAAAATAGTGTCTGTTCGTTAACCTCACAATGTTTAGTTTCGAATGATGCTAGTAAACGTAAGAATAAAACAGTGATAATTGCTGTCTATATTGTTTTCTTTTTTAACTTTAGAAATTAATGAAGCATGTTAGAAGAAAGAAATAAATGGTTTATTTACTAGTTCTTGCAAGAGTAATTTATAGAAAAAATAATATCCAAGAAAAATAAAAGTTGATAACAACGTTTGCTGTAAAATAGGAATATAAGCTAGACATCGTATTTTTACAACCCACTGTACAGATTATTACGTATAACCTTAGGTAAATAATTAAAAGAGATTCTAACAATCATTTATAAAAGAGCCATATTTTAGTGAAAATCTGATTCTATTGAAACTCGGAAGTTTTTAAATGAAAATGTACGGCTGATATTAGGAATCCATGAATTTTTGAAAAATAAGAGGGTGGTATGAGAAGTACCCGTGTTTGGAGACAGATGGTACTTTGTGTCAAAATCTGCATTACCGACTTAGTACCACGACGTCTGTCAAAATTTCGGAGAGATTCATCGAGTAGTGTTGTTTCGAGAGCTGTCGAAAATGAGTAAGTTTATGTATTTGTTGAATCACGGAAAAAGAACGATTCCGGTCAGTGATTCGACTTCTTTCTTTGGATGGGAAAACGTGTGCAGAAATCAGAGTGAAATTGAATGCGGTTCATAAAGACCATGCACCTTCGATGCTTACCATCAGATACTGGTTTAATGAACTTAAGCGCGGCCGAACATCCGTCTTTGATGAAGAGTGGCCAGGTCGTCCCGTTGAAGTGACTGTGGACGACATGATCAATACAGTGTTAGCAGACGGCCGGGTGAAGATTACAAAGATTACTAATATGGTAAACATCTCAATTGAACGTGTACAAAACACTCTTCACAGATAATTTAAAAATTGAGTATTTTCATTTTTGCTTTTTTGCAGTTTTAAAATGTAGCTTGAGCGAAGGTTAAATGTCCTTGACTTCCTTAATAGGCTGCTTTTACGTCATTTTTAGTAGAAACAAAAGCATTATTAAATAATGAAATCTACTGAAATTAAACAATATCCATAAACTACTAGTTATGTCAAAAAAATTAACACAATTTAACACGGGACTACGGGGCACATTGTATTCGCTTGTCGGTATTATTGCAATTTATTATCATATTTCCATCTCCATCCATTCTATTGTAATTTTTGTGCTAGCCATCACCATCCAAAAGTCAGCTACTCTGATTTTCGGATGGTGTTGGATACCCTTTTTTCTATGATATATTTTTCAAAATCTTTTTCTGTTACTGTCATTCATTTAATTGCTACAGCTTATCTGCATTCAGCCGGTCTTTAGACATAGCAAGTTTTGTATCTGTTCATACTTGATGGTGTAATATGCAAAAAAATTGTATCAACACGCCTGACTAGCCTGAAGAATCTTTCTCATATTCAGCCTATCCAGGATTTTCGAATTGTTTAGTGCGTATGGCAACAATGCATAAATAATTACCTGTTTTCAATTTACAATAGAGTAGCCAATTGACGAACAACCGTGATCCCGGAGGGGCGAATTAAATGTGAACAGTAGGTTTTTCATAAGTTATTAAAAATTAAAAAGCAACATTTTTTAATTTATACAATATGTGAAATCATAAATTTGCACAGCTGAATCTATGGAAACTAGGTCGATCCTAGCCACTCTAGGTAATAAAGAATATACGCAATAAAGGCTGTCTACAAGTATATAAGTCTATAGTTTTGAACTTAGATTTAAAGCAATTGATTTTACAGGGTCTTTCAACAAGGGGCGTCACTTTAAATCAACAGAAAAACACAATATTTTCATAAAAAGTGATTATATTTTTGTTTTAATCCAAAGTACAAACTCTGAGGTTAGTAATGGAACACAATATCTGCCAAATGTCCGCGTCGGCTCTGCCTAGAAACGGTCATTCTTTTAATGAAATTTTTCATCACGTTCTCGCATAATAGCGGCTGCATTTCGCCAATAACAACTCTAATATTTTCTTTGAGTGCTTGAATCGTTGCTGGAGCATTGGCGTAGGCTATATCTTTAATGTAGCCCCAAAGAAAAATGCCTAATGGTGTCAAATCGCACGATCTCGGCGGCCAATTGAAGTCTCCATTTCGAGAAATCATACGTCCAGGACATTTTTCACGCAATGGAGCCATTGTTTCACGAGCTGTGTGGCAGGTGGTGCCGTCTTGCTGAAAATAAACGTCGTCCACATCGATAGCATCAATTTCAGGCCAAAAAAAGTCAGTCATCATCGTTTGGTAACGCAATCCATTCACTGTAACGGTCGAACCACCTGCATTTTCGAAAAAGTGTGACTCAATTACACCACCAGCCCAAAAACCGCTCCAAACTGTCACTCGTTGTGGCTGGAGAGGTTGCTCGACTATTTCCCTTGGGTATTCGGGGGCCCACATGCGACAGTTTTGCTTGTTTGCGTACCCAAACAGATGAAAAGGAGTCCCATCACTCATAATTTTGTTGAAAAATCATGATTTTGTTCATGCATTCCCAGCACCCAACGAGCGAATGTACGGCGTTGTACGTGATTTGCTGGCTTCAATTCTTGTGTCAACTGCAACTTATACGCATGTAGCCCAAGATCTTTATGCAAACTGGCTTGTGATATCCCCAATTCCTTTGATCGTCTCGAAATGGACAAATCTCAGTTTTCAGCCACACTCTCAGCAACAGCGGCGATATTTTCAGCTAACCTAGCCGGGCGAGCACGAGTTGGAGTCTTCGCATCACTAACTTGTCCGAGACGTTCGAATTTATTGATTAAATTCACTATAGCTGTGCGAGAAGGCGCTTGATGATTTGAATGCATTGTACGAGTGGGTATCGACTCATATCTGAAAGTCTCCTAGTTTTTACTTGTCAAATGTCATCGCAATTACAGTTGTGTGTTAACAGTTCAAACATGACGCGAAATTTTAAATGACACCTCTTGTTGAAAGACCCATTATATGATTTTCTTGTGAATTATTTTTGCTATGGTATGAGATGTGCTCGTATTTTCCCACAAAACGCCTTAGATAAACGCCACAACTGTTAAATATTTTCATATTAAAGCAATTTGGTACTCTTTTGCCGAAAGTAGTCTACCAAATACTATGAATTCAACCATCAGTAAAGCATCAAATAAAATAATACAGGGCTTTCATTTTACCCACGTACCTCAACTTACTATCAAAGCAACATCATTAACAAACGCCTTACGATCGTATAATAAACTTTTGTGTGTAAAAATAGTAAATATCGTGCCCATTCTCAACTATTATATATTTTTTATAGGTTCCACGAAAATACCTAAAGAAGATGGATGCTTATGGTAACCCATCATGTCAAACAGTTGATTGTCAACGGTTTTGACATGATGTAGCCTAGAAAAAACTCCGTGCGATAGAGAGCGAAACGTCGGTAAATTGGCGCTCACTTAACGGGGTTTCGATCTGGAAACATTTCTAAAAAGAAAAATCAACGACTCTCTAAAGCGCGCTCAAAAAATAAATGTTTCATTTTTGTTAACATGCGGTTTATTGCAGAATTTTGCCGAAAATGTTGTGGTTGTTGAAGATATATATAGAGATTTCATTTCTGGTTGATTGACTTCACCTTAAAACGCTCTAAAGTGAGAATCATGTATTTTAATATAGATGATCGACTTCACTCCGAGCTCGAGGTAAAGTCCGTTAACTACAAATTCAAAGGAAATGCTCACCCTGCGATACTGGTCCAGTAATCAATCGACAGCCTGCACATCAACGAAGTTATCTTTTAATAATTGCATGAAAAATATAATAACTTGTTTTTCAGTTACCTAAAAGAATCGTAACTTTTTGATCGACTTCACGCCGGTCGACGGTATATGATACTCGAATTAATGCTATCGGTCCGATGTTATTAGCTTATTTCAATTTTTCAACAAACAAAACAATTAACAACAAAACCATTGTAAATAAAGGAAAGTTATTCAAAACATAATGACGGAATCTTCTTATTTTCTTGTAATAATTGCCTTTTACCTCTAATATTGTTTTTCCTATAGTATCCTAAATTAAACAAAGGAGGATTTAATAACATATTGGGAATTATTGAAAACACAAGAAACAAAATGCATTATTGTATATCCCATACATTGAGATTTTTTCGATTAAATGTATCAGGAGAACATATCATTAAATAAAGTTGCTCTAATAACAGATTGCATGTGAAGTATAATTAAAATAGTATTTGTGGCGCTTTTTATATTCCACCGTATTATTACGGCAGTACCTACAAGAATAAGTTATAAATTGTAATTATGATTATACAGTACTAAAAGCGCCTCGTTTATAAATACGATGTGTTAAAAAAGTACGTGCCTTGGAAGCTAAACTCAAACAGTCCTTAATTTAAATTTATTCGAAATTATCCAAACTATGTTATTAACATACGATACGAATAAGAATAACTATTATTAATAACGTTTAATATTGCCATACGGTTCTATCAGTGGATAAATACTGTGATGGATTTTAATGGTCATCTCGTGAATGTAATATTCCCGACCCGTTGCAGCAGATAAATCTTGCTGAAGCAGATAACACAAATAAATAAATCTGGTATGTCGTTTATATTAAAGGCAATACTAAAAATTATTATTACCGCATTATAATATGATTGCGAAAATTCTTACGTAATTTATACAGGGTGAGTCGGGAGGAATGAACCAAACTCCAGGAGTGTATTGTACACATGAAAATAATGTAAAAAACTCATGTTCTTATCCGATTTCCATTTTTTTTCCAAGTTATAGCATAATTACAAATAAACAAAATTTCATACATTAAAATCTTTTTTTAATCAGCATTCTTTTAATAAATATTCTAAATTACCGCCATTGACTTCTAAACATATTACGCTTCGTCTACAAAGGGCGCCTGTTGCTCTCGATTGCTACATGTTTTTCTTTAATATCAGCTTGCAGTATTTCTAATATGTCGAATTAGTGCATCCCGAGAGTCGACTTTTACCTTGTAAACTTCATCTTCGAACCAGCCCCATAAACAATAACCCAGTGGTGTGAGGTTTGCAAATCTTGGAGTCCACCTAGTAGGAACACCGCGACCAATCCAAAGTCCTGGAAACTAGATATTGCTTGATCTGAGGAGCGAAATGTGCAGGAGCTCCATCATGCTGATAATACATTTATATTCTGATGTTTAGAGGAACATCCTCTAGTAGCCCTTGTAATTAATTTTGAAAAAAGAATAAGTATTGATCTCCTGTAAACCGATTAAATAACTATGGACCATACCACACCACACGTTTACCGAAAACTTGTGCTGAAAATTACTTTCCACTGTTGCATGGAGATTTTCGTCTGATCAGACATGACAGTTCCGAGCATTATGCCGTCACCGGTGAATATTGCTTCATCCGTAAAAATATCACATTATTTTGATGTGTACAGTACACTCCTGGAGTTTGGTCCGTTCCTCCCGAATCACCCTGTGTAGTGTTAATGTTTGCATAGAATTGGGGGTTTACCCAGACACATGGAACCACGCAATTGTTACCTCATTGCCGAAAACATCACAACAAAATGAGATAAAAGACCTAACACCAATAAACCCAACTCTTTCCAAAATTATTTAAAGTTTCAATTAAAACAATACATCAATACCAACAATTTAATTCCTGAGCATCAAACGGGGTTCAGAAAAGGCTTCAGTTGCAGTACTGTTTTGTTAAAATTAAGTGACGAAATACTTTCAGACACAGACAGCGGTTTAATCACAATTGTACGAGGGCGATTCGTAAAGTTCCGTTTAGTTATTAAAAAAAAAACACCATACATGAAGAGGTTTTTATTATATACAACTTAAAGCTACTATCTTCAGCTACTTTTCTACATAGTTGCCATTAAGATTGAGACATTTGTTATAGCGATGAAGCAGTTTTTTTTGTAATGCCATCTTCATAGGACTTTGCCGCCTGTGAATTATGCCATGCTGTAACCCTGTCCTGCAGCCCTTCATCGCTCTCAAACCGTTGTGGTTCTGTTGTGAACTGTACGTGAAATTTGAGGTAAAAAGGCACTCAGTTCTGTGATTGTGAATCGCCGATTTTCACGAATTTTCTCTTTGACATTACCCACACAACAGTTGGTCTTCCACTCCGTTCTTCATCATGGACAATTAGTTCGTCCTTCTCGAAACATACGACATTATCTTTTAACCACACTGTCATTCATGACATTTTCACCATAAACGCAACAAAGTTTACGATGAATCTCAACAGCCTTGATGTTCTTCGCATACAGACATCGGATAATAGCACGCAGTTCACAGTCGGCGAGATTTTCAATTGCAGCAGCCATTTTAAATGATTAAAATAGCACGAAAGTATGTCCGAACGATTCTCTCACTAGCAAGAGTCACATTGAACCGGACTATCGCGCGGATATCCAAGCTCCTTTGCTCACTAGGCAGAAACGGAACTTACTTTACGAATCGCCCTCGTAGTACTTTTAGACTATAGTAAAGCTGTCGAACCCTAAACCATAATATAAATTTGAATATTTTACAGGAAATTGGTCTAAATCAACGTTCTATTGCGCTCATGAGCAATTATATTTTACATAGAATACAAAGCGTCCGGTTTGGTAATAATATATCTCTTCCCTTACCGCTTTTGCAAGGAATATAACAATGTCAAGGAATATAACAACTTAGTCCATTCTTGTACAGTCTTCACACACGAAAATTAATAAAGCCATCAAAACGTCTTATTTAATTATATATGCCGATGATACTCAAATTTGTTATTCTTTTAAACCAACTAACGGGAGCCAAGCAGAGAATATAGTTAATATAGATCTATGAAATATAAATTTCTGTCCTCAGAATTTATGTCTAAATTTAATTATGTCAACAGCTCAAGCGATTCGATTTGGTAAAGCAAAGGTGGTGAATGATCGGTCCAAGGTCATTGACTTCAAAATTTACTATAAGAAAGTTCAAATATGTAATAAAGTTAAAAACGTATAATGGACAATACATTTCGATAGAAAGCGCAAATTGCTAAATACATAATATAAGGCGCTTCTTCATTTAAACATATTGTATTCCTATAGGCACATATTTAATGTATGTACATATAAAAAAGATATTATATGGGTCATTTGTATTATAGTAGTGTCATTTGCCATTTGTATTGTAATAGTATTGTTGGACCTGACCCGTCGCCGAAACCATTAAATAAATAAATGCTTGCTTAGATAGTTCTTATAATAGGACGAATACAAAAAGTCCAAAACAGCCGCTTAAGGTATATCTACCGAATACGGAAGTACAGCAGGATACTTCCATAAGCTACTTGATGCGCGTTGGTTGAACGTTAATAATAGTAGAAGACTACAGTGCTTACGTTTAAAAAATAAAATATTATTAACCAAATCGCTACTTTATTATATAATAAGGGGCGAATTAGAGCAGATGACGCCGGTATTACAAATGCCGGTATTTTTTTAATATGTTGTGTTTGTCTCCATTTACAATAATTTCAGTAATTCATTCTTGGATCCATAGCTGTGGAAAGTTTAGACAATTTAAGATTTATAATTTTAAATTCTGGCCTGAGGATGAGCGATACGCAGGAAACCGGTCACACTTTTTAAAAGTTAATTAAATAGAATTTTGTGAGGGAGAGACCATCTTTATCTCCACTTTCGTTAATAATACAGTTTGAATTTGTTGTTGACATGTTAACATAATAAACAATGATAGCAAGGACTGTAGATTCCCGAAACAATTGTTCCGAATTAATCAAATAACTTGTGTGGTGGGAAGTGTGCCGATACTTTAGTGTTTGACATGTTAACATGTTAAAAATAATTACTTATTATTATTGTGGTTTTCGCATATATCTACAATTTTCATCCATATACTCCCTTTAGTTTACTTCCAGTCCTCTTTTCCTCATTGCTTCAGCAACTTTCAATACTGTATTTGCTGGATCTTCCTGATTTGTTGATATCCCACTCAGATCATCCATATATGCTACCTTACTTCCATGTTGCTCTCCATGTGTTTATATACAAAAGTTAATAAGAGAACACGGACGATTCAGTATAGCTGTCCCTTCTTTATTCTTCAAAATCTTATAGCTGTCCTTTCTTTATTCTTCAAAATCTATTGTCTAAATAATGTGACAAAAGCAGGCCATAGATTTGATTAAAATTAGTATGAGTATAATTACATTTTCTGGAATAACTTCTAATAGTTAGAAATAAGACATTTCTGAAACAGTTACTTCAACTGTTTTGGTTGACTAGCTTTTTGATTAAATATTAGATCTACTTCATGTTAATATAGACTGGATATATGCGTAAAAAGTGCAGAAATCAATTTAAAAGATTATAGTGGGAGTTATAGTAGTACATTTAATGACCAACAGTAATATTATTAAAGATTGTCACAATATATTGCACTGAGATTCTTTTGAAAACAAATTCAACTTAGGGAAAAACAATAATTGTAATATCAAATGCCTAACATCTGACTTAATTTTGTTATTTTTCGAATAGAGGTTAAGTGAAAATTAAACAATTTTTAACGCCGAAAAGCAGTTTTAGTAAATCTAATACCTTTATTTCTTTTTTGCAAAATTTTGGGATTTGACAGTCTCCTAAATCAAACTCTAACCTAGAGCACTGCACGGGGCTATTTTTCACGGGCCGGCCCGCCCATGGCCCGTTACAGTATGGAGTGGGCCCGCCCGGCCCGCCCGTTGCGTATATTACCTCGGCACAAGGCCCGCCCGTTAGAAAATTTAAGCCCGTTTGGCCCGTCTAAATTATTTTAGCCTGTTTAAGTAATTATATCTGCACTGTCTATTTTTAAAAATTTTTACATTCCTTTTAACCAAAAGAAAACGTAACATAACATTGGATACATTAAAATTGTTAATACAAAGGATAACGTACAAATTAAACAGCATTTACTGCATACGTTATATCCATTCGATGTATTTAATAAAACATTCTTAGCCCGTTAGGCCCGTACAAATTCAGGCCCAGTCCGGCCCGGTCCGCAATGAAAAGAGACGAGGCCTGCCCGAGCCCGGGCGGGCCGGGCGGGCCGGGCTTTTCCAAGCCCGTGCAGTGCTCTACCCTAACCGACAGTTGTTTTTACAAACTTATTTAGCTAAACGTTTTTACATTTTTGGGTTTATTTGGCCAAGATAATGGTGAAGTTTATTGTCCCTTGCGAAAGGCCTGCCTCGACGCAGCACCTAACTCAAGTTCAAATCGTATTTGTTCTTCAAATCCCCTTTGTAATTTCATAATTTTGAAATTAAATTGATTCAGTATATACTGTTTATATTTTAATGTCGATATATTGGATATTTATTTTTTAATTATCAATTAATTGTGGAATTTGGAAGATTGTCGTTTAGTCAAAATACACATTGAATGTGCACTTTATGAATAAAATTGAGTAACAACCTCTCTGTTTTCAATATCCACCAAAATTTCTTTCGCTTCCATGAAGATGCTCCAT
The DNA here is from genome assembly GCA_029619315.2 of Dynastes maya. NCBI lineage: Eukaryota > Metazoa > Arthropoda > Insecta > Coleoptera > Scarabaeidae > Dynastes > Dynastes maya. Next base: position 59,684,683 of record JAROYE020000002.1, read on the forward strand.
GTCAAAATTTTCAAATACGATAAGTTGCAATGCTTACCATTGCTTCTTAATTCAGGAAAGATAATTACAGTTTCCAATGGTGAACTTTGTTTTGCCCATTAAATGTTGTTTACTAAACTCTGGGAAAAATCGAAGGAAGAGACCACCTCCTCACTTTCAAATGTAAGTGAATAAGAATAAACTCACATTAATATAGTTATCACAACAATATATTACTGGCATCCTTAATTATTTCTTGAATGGATACATCATTTACCCGCAGATATATTGTGCAAAGATTACTACTTCATTGTAAAGTTTTAAAGAAACAATCATTTAATTGGTATATACATATGTATATAAAACAGGTAAAATAATTCCACTTCCATCTTTCAGCTAGTACCGACATGTGCTCGACATCCTGGCAAGAGTTTGCACGCTTTTCGCAATGTTGACTGATTTAAAAACACTTATCGACCTTAAGTACTTGCCATTTCTTTTAACGCGTTTGTGTACATCTGTTGATAATTGTTTATTTTGACATGATATAATGGGTTCCACTACTTGTACAGCTCATTCTGTAACGAAAATCCGAGCTTTGTGAAACACTTGTTGGTACTAGATGACATTCGATGGGACAGACATTTCACATTTGCGAAACGCACTTTATTCTTAAGGACTGTGTCTTGAGTGATCTCTTAAAAGGTTTCCTTTCGGAAGGTGTAAGACAAGGTAAACGTTACAGTAAATCCTGTGCTTTTAGATTTCATTTTCCGTTTGGCAAAATTGACATTATAATTATTAATATCTACTTAATAGAAATACATATAGATTAATATAGCATCATTGGTTTCGAAGTTTTAAGTGCAATAGAATAAGTTATTGTTATTACTTAATGTTGAAACGTTTTAAAATACCTCTGTATATACGCAGTAACATAAGTTACAAGATTAAATTATACGAAAAATTATATAATTAAAATTTATTTTACTTCACTGCTCGTTTAATTAATTCGGCACCTCGTAATGGTAAAACTTCCATATACGTAATTTACTGCATCTTTATTTGAGGATTATGTTTTCTGAGTAAGTGAATACCATAAGTCGCATTATTTCTGGTAGTGTGTTCGTAGTTAATGTGAAGATATCTATATATGTTCGCAAAAAAACAACTGTACTTAGGTTATTATATATATTGGGAAGTTTCTTTGAATTCTGCATGTTGGGCATGTAGTTGTCCGCCATCTCCACATCTATTTATGGAGAGTGCTCAGAATAGTTTCTACATCTAGAAGTACTCTTGCTCTGAGTAATTATAATTAATCGGTTTTGACATTCTCGCTTGCTATTTTAAGAACTAATCTAGCGCGACCTTCCTTTTTTTGTAATTATTAAGCCAGATACTTCAAGTTAATAGGATTAACTAAGAATGAATTTTTTTGCAACACTCATGCTTTAACCTTCAAACTCCTTTAACGAGGAAACCCTCAAGTCTTGTATTATGTAAAGGATTAAAAGATTTGATAAAAAATGGTCATATAAGAAGTTTGCGAGTAAAATACTTTTTTAATAGTACAGTCTAAATAAATAATAACTCACACTTCTTATAAAAATCAGTCTCTATTCAAGAAAATATTTTTATTTCAAGACAATAAGAATGTATAATATAAGAAAATAGTTTTCTTGAAATTTTATTTGTATTAAATAAATATTTTCTTAGGGTTAGAAAATCAAGAAAATCCAAGACAAAAATGTTTCTTCCATTTAGTTTTAGGTTAAGAAAATATTCACATTAAAGGTAGGAATGAAAAAATGGTCCAGATCTCACAACTTTTACTGGGAAATTAGGCGACCAGTTTCGTGTTCAAAAAACACATCATCAGGCCAGCTACAAGGGTATCCAATAAAAGAAAAATTACAATAATGGAAACAAACCTAAAGTTTGTAACTGAAATTAGGAGCAAGCGAATGAGCTAATGAAAAGGTTTTTTTTAAAGGTTACAGTATAATTAAATTATTTCTTTAATAATGTAATTTTTATGTAGTTTAATAATTAACTAGTTAATATTTAAGTTTATTTATCCCTTGTTTATTATTATTTATTATATATTAAAAAAAAATAGTTAAATTAGTACACGTGGTAAGTAGCAATAAAAAGAAAAAAAAGATTACATTAACCGGCATCTTTTGAAAATATTTATCAAACGTTGTAAGGTTATTTCATTGTATGGGTAAGTGGCATCTATATTCCGGTTTCTACTATCTAGGACGGCATGACTATAATTACTGGTACTAGGTGGCGCTAGGAAATATTTCAGTTGCTGTTTTTGAAGGTTAGTGGCATAAATTGAGAGATGTAAGAGCAATGTCGTCAGGAGCAAGAAGCTTTAATGCTTTTTTTACTCATATTGTTTTTGCCGGTAGTGATTCTATCAATACCAGGAGCTATTTTATTACCATTACCCATTTTGGTTATTGTTTTTAGGCACTTTTTTCATGTGTACTTCTACATTAAATTCACCTTTGTTTCAAGATTATTCTACAGATAACCTCTACTTTTAGCCTTTTTAAAATCACAAGCAATGTGAATAATTCACTGCATTATGTACGGTTATGTCGTACTGTTTTAAACAAGGTAAGGCAAGATTTGTCTTAAACAAAGAAGTACAATTATATCATTACAGGTGTATACTTCTCTTAAGCGGAGAAAGAAACGTTAAAAAGGTTTTTTTTTTACTTAAAACAGTTGTTGTATTGCGGATAACTGAAACAGTCTTGAATTAAGGCGGACAGCTTTGATACAAGTAAACGTTCCTTCGGGTGCAAAAATGAAGGTGAACTTTTTTTTCGAAATCTTCAAGAATTGGTCTGAAGCTACGGAAAATGTGCTTGGAGATATCTACCCGCTTTTGCTTCTAAAATCTTAATTATTCAATGTGATTTTGACATCTATATTTTGTTTCACTATGTTTTACTATTTAGGAAGTTTTAGTAAAATATTGTAGCCGAGGTTAAACTATAAAATTACAAAGATATTGAAGAAAACATTTGATATTAGATATTACTTTAAATATCATTATAATTGGTAGTCAAAATGAAATCCTAAACACAAATCCTAAGCACTAGATAGCTCAATAACTTCTACAACTTGTCTTCTTGCAAGTTATCAATTTTTAACCAAGATGTTGGCGTTGGAAAAATTAAGAAGTATTTAGCAATATTTTGAAACTAACAGTTTGGATACGAAAACGAAGGTATTTCAGGTGAAGAATATTTAAAAGAAGTCCATACAATTCTTTAATGCTTTATATTTTACAACAATGTTATTTCAATAATCTTGTATCTATTGCTCATATACTTACATTTTGTCTGCTTTAGCATGTAAAATATTATTTTCCATGAAAAGTTTTCATTTTGTCGTTTTATTTTTAATTATTCTCTTATTTAAATATAATTTGGATGCACTTAATTTCATCCATACTTTACTTCAGTTCTACGATGGAAAATTAAATTCTAAACTCGGGCTAAAATACGTTAACAAAATTGTAACTGCAACAGGAAATGAATAGCGTGTCACATTTTATCTAATATAACGATGTCGGGTTTGATCTACAGTAACGTATTTTTGAAAAAAATTAAAATTGCCTAAAAGATTAATCATTTGGAGCGCTATTTGGAGTATCCTGAACAACAATTGTAGATGAAGCAGTTGGGTTTTAGCCGATAAAATTATTGACTGCAGTGAGACCTGACATACGGATGCCACAACCTAACTGATGATACGCTCTAAAACTCTACTTTTAGGGCGTCATGATGATTAACGTGTTAAACAAATAAATTATTCCGACAAATTATTGTTTTTGAAATTTTTGTGATAAGTGTTACGCTTTCGAAACTGTTAGACATCATTGAATTTCCATAAAAAATGTTAGAAAGAGTGTATCGTTACTTTGGAAAAGAAGTTCAATATTAATTGAAACACTGGTTGCTGGAGCATGTGCTATACACCGTAGAAGTGTTCCTGGAATTTAAATTTTAATTTCACAAAATTTTTGTTTTAGCATTTCTTAATTTTAACTTCTTGATGTCGTCTCTATTGATGTGCTTGCGGCTGTGATGTTTTTATTTATTACTATTATATGTACACATCAATTTTATTTTTACCAATATTTGATAGTGATTTGTTACAACTTTATATTTGTATCTCTCAATGATAATGTAAATCAATATTTACAATAAAGTACCTATCTATCTAGCATGAAATCTCCCGTTCAAAAAAGGAAAAATAAAAAGCTCTTCTTATAATCCTTCTAACATCAACTAATTTGCTTTTTATCAAATTTGGAGTCATGTTTTGCACTGTTTTTCTCTGTAACAAGATAATCTTCGTACATCAATTCTGCACTCAAACGGTGTGTGATGAATAAGATGCTTTTGCAACCAACAATAAACAACTTGAAACTTTTTTACCGTAGGTAATTTAGAACCCCACACCACAAAGCACCTTTGGTGAATCTTACACCAAAAATTGGAGGTAAACTTGTTATCTTCTATTTTTGGTGTAAATTTCCCCAAATGGAAAATTTTAAAGTATAATGTGAAAATTACCACACATCAGTTTAAAATTAGCTACCACTTCTAAAATGTTCACTTGGTATTTAAAATTCCATTTTGTTAAGTAATTATCTTGGTAGTTTTTAAACTTCATAGGGGAGAAAACTATACATTAAAATATGTATATCTGTTCGTCAGCAACTCTACATAACAGCTGAGCTCCCTTATGCAGATAAAAGTCAATTGTATAAGAAAAATATACCTTAACAATATAAAAATTCTAATATTTCCTAGATGAAAAATATTAAAGAGGTGAAAAAATATATCAGAACTAGTAATTAAAACCATTAAAATGTAAAATAAACTAAAAAATCGTGGATTTTTAATTTTATAAGGGTAAATTTGTACTAGGGGTATTTTTTATATAATTTTTAGATTAGAATTTCGTTTATCTCAAATTTCAGGAATATTCAATCATTTTTGCGTTTTAATTACAGCTTACAGGGGTAAAATTCCTGAATTTTTTTACAGTGCATGGATGATTACAAGCCCAAAAACTGAAGTTTGTTAGTAGATATGTTGAAATTGTGCTAAACAATGCGTGGAAAGAAATGCCAATCTTATCAATTTTGACAGATATTACTAAATTCATTTAACAAATTTCTTGAATATTTTCCTTTCTAAAACTTTCGTGTAAAATTGGAATGCTACCTGTAATCAACTTGTGAGAAAAATTGAGATTTGTCCATTTCGTAATTGCCAACAAATTAATATATTAGAAGAAAAACAAATTGAGTATTTTATTTTGTCGATTGCAATTTTATTAGGATTTTTATGTGAATATTTATTGGCGCGCACGTTTCAAAAGCGAACCCCTTCGTGTGTGTGCAGAGGAAAATAATGCATAGGCGTTTCCTGAGGTGTCCAGTCCACCATGAACATCCGTTCTTGTTCGGTTCTGCGAATGTCGCAGCTACTGGCAGAGCAAATGGGAGGGAGGTATTGTAATGTGTAACCCGAGTGTAACCCCTTACAACCCCTCTGGAGGTTCGCAGCGTAGCCACCCGAAGCGGTGGCCGATTCCCACTCGAACTTTGGGTATTCGTGTGGCGCAGGGAAGAGAATCCGAACAGTGTGCAGAACGAAACGAATCCCCGTCAGTATGCATTGAAACGTCGCGAGGTAGGTACACGGTTCGAGACGACATCGATGTAGTACTGAAACGATAACGAAGAGCTACGAAAGTCCCGAGAAGCATCCGGTGAATACGCTACGACCAAGCGAGATAGTCGTCGAGATCATCCGTCAGAAGCCAACCGATGGGCAACCCGAAAACTTTGGATTTAAACGTTTTTTTGTGTTTTTAATTTTCCCCCGTTTTACGACCGCTTTCTTATATTGTACGTCTTCTATTCAGTTTTCGAATTGTGCGCAGTTAAATAATTTGTGATATCTACGTTATTTTTTTTATTTTCGCCCCAACTTCCCGCGAAGGGAAGATATCGAAAGTAATAAAAAGTTAAGTGTTCTTTATTTTATGTGCGCTTTGTGGTAAAACTGATTGTGCGAATTTGCGAGCATCTACCACACATCGTCACCAGTTCTGTTTTAAGTTAATTTTCGTTTCGATCTTTTGGAACACGTTTGTTTTTCTTTTTTCGTCTTTTGTTTTGTTTTTACGTACATCGCCGATACACAGGAAGCAAGGAAAATGTCGCTGTTTTGGCGATCAGTGATCTGCTTCGCGACAATGTCTTCGTCGATGGCGATTTTTATTGGTGGCGAGCAGGATGTAGGAAGTCCCTTAAGAGTGGCACAATGCAGGGCCACTTGTTTAGAAAGGGTAAGTTGAAGCCATATTTGCTCTTGACTCTGTTGACGGTATACTTACTCTGCGGGAAATAGAAAATGGTGATCGCCAAACTGAAGTCGAAGTTTCCTTCAAAAGTCTTTAGAAACAAAGGACTGAAAACATTTCTCGAATAATAAAATTGGTAATCCACAAGCAATATAATTTCGTTTCCAAAAAGAAAATGAAATTAACCAATTCGCTTTTTTTGGGTTTTTCCCAATTTTCCTTGGCTACTAATAATGTAATAAATGTCTTTTCTTCTTTAGGATATTGTTTTGGTCTCAAATCTTCCAAACAGATTTTTCAATCAGCCATCTTTATTAAACAGCTGCGGTTAACACGCGGGTTGCATACTGTTAGGGGTTTCAGCTACCATCAAACCATCCGTACTACCGCATCTTTTGCAGCATGCATTTATTACTCGCCGAAATATCTTTGTCACATTTGGTTTTATTTTATTTTAGGTATACCAGACATAACGATAGCGGAAAAAGAACGAAAAGTACTCCTGAATTGTCTTTACAGCGCTTCTACAGTCCATAATTTCATCAAGATACTCCTTATTAGCTTTAAATTTATTGTAGGAGATTACCGAAATTTCTTATCTTGTTCGAAATAATCAAGTTTCTTATTTTTGCTTCCATGGAAGTTCCAAATAAATGGGTTAACATAAATTATTCGGGAAGAACTCTTCGGGAACGTTTCTATTTGTTTTATTCGGCGATGATAAATCGTTATTCTGTCAGATGAAAATATATCACGGGCCTTACAAGAGCCGCGCTATTAAAAATGAAATAACCCCCAAAAACACGTTTATTTTTAACGAGTTTCTTTCCATTGCTATGATACTAGATTCCCATCACTGAAGCGTAGCCGGTTTGACAAATTTTCATTTGTCTGTTTCAATTCTCTATTAAGCGAACATACAGCAAGACGAATTTTTAATAAATTTCTGGCAGGTGAATTTAATGTTGATGAATTACCTTTTCTTTGTATACTGCAAAAGCACTAATTCCCAGTTTTAAGATTGATATGTTCATTTTTTTATCTAATACTTTCCTAGAAGCATAGAGTAATAATTCCTTCTTTCGTTTTCATCGTAGTTAAGTATGTTCTATGTGTAACTCTACTCGTCATAAAAATATTACACGTTGAGCTGTAGTTATAAATACACTCCCACATTAACAATAAAGAGACTATAATTTATAATTTATCCGAAGTTAACAACTTATCTCATAAATTTAAAGGACTAAATTTGTTGGTGTTCCGTATTCCAGTATGATGTGTTTCCTTCAATAATTTGAATAGAATACAAATTGTATATTAAGAAACGTTCTCAATTAATGTAGAGTTTTACGGAAATTCTTATCTTGTGATAAGATTTTATTTACATCCACTATCTTGTTTCCGTCAGGTTGAAGTTAATAGACTTTTATCTTCCTAATATACAGAAATGATTGTACATATGTTGTGCCTACAAATGTTTATGCGTTTGTATGGGATTCATTCATAAAAGTGTCGTTCTTATCATAGTGCCCCGATTACTGTTAGAAAATACAGTGTTTATTTCAAGTTGCCATATCAGAACTGATAAATAATAATTTGGAGAATTCCGCATTTAAATACTTGATGCAACAATTTGGTAGTGGTTAGACCGATTATGTGAAAATGAAATATTTATAGGAGGTCACGAACAGATTCTATTAGTTCCTAATAGTTTTCGCATGAACAATGTATTCTACATTACTTAGGGAGGGTTTCATTGCAGTATTGTTTGCAATATTTTGTTTGATCGTTGATTCGTTCATGGCGTAAATAAACATGTTTTTGCAATTTTTAAGTTTTTTGTCCCCAAATTTTGATATTAACAAAAAGGTTTACCCAGATTACAATCGTTTATATTTATATTAGGAGAGCATGTACTTACAACATACTAACGGATTAAGCATGAGAAAGACGAAAGACGCGAATATTTTCCGCTCCGAATACCATGATTATAATCTAGTCACTTGCTTATCTTTTTTGGTAAACAAAAAAGAAAAACATATATGTATAGTTTCTGATTATCTCAACGTAAATATATTTAATGTGAATCTTAGAAATTTATCTTCATTCCAACCAATTATAATACACTCGAAATCTAAATGTCACAGATTTGATTAATGTGTTCTACCCATACCAAGCATATTACCTGAACAAATTACACACGATAAACCATATCTGACGTCATGTTTATTTATTAGCATTTCTTTTTTTTCTAGCATCAATTTTCCATCCATTTAAAACTTTCTGTTTGCAAAACATTTCTTATTTCATTATGGTAGGATTTAAAATAATTAATGTAGAATGGTGGACGTAATAGCTACGTGTAGATTGATCCTTTTCAATAATCAAATCGGTGCACCTGCAATTTGCCTGGGTTATGATTCAGCAATTTCAACCTTCGTTCAAGAATCACGATCTTTGGTTGCGAAAGGAGGCAGTGCATCTGAACCTTTCGCGCATGTTATCGTATAAGGATAACATGAAATGTATTTATAGTAGAGGTTAATGTCAGAAGGAAGTATGAAGTAACTTGCTAGGAAGCTTACTTAAGGTGTTAGATTATATCGCCGATTTGAACGAATTATCTTATATATACTTATATATATAACTGTATTATTGTACCTAAGTTGATGTTGGCGTATATGTGCCTTCCTTGGAAACATAATGTTGGTGTTCGCTGCGTTATTTCTTGCTCGTGGTTTTGCCAGGAAACGATTATATCCTCATTAGGCGATGTTATTTTTAATAATTTGATGATGACCGGTACGTTACGAAATAGATTCGGCTATGGGAGGAAAAGATTAGCTGCCACATTAAACGTAAACGTCTTCACTTGGAGGTGCAGCAATAATTGCTTTATGCGTTCATCTCTTGAAGAAGAAGAAGGATAAGAAGGAGACGCGCCTGAAAGAGAAATTATGATGAATGTTTGTTGTTCGTGCCTTTTGTGCGGAACAAATTAAAATCTTATTAAACGTGCCTTGTGTATCCCGAAATTCTGAAGAGGAAATTGCCCTAATACATCATATGCAACGCTAATTCTAATCATACAAATTATTTCATTATATATTAATACAAAAAAGTCGTAATTCCTGAATTTTCGAACTGTTTTAGGAAGTATCGAGGCATTTATATTTAAGAACCAATTGAAACATTTTAAGTTAATGTCATTGCTTTTTATGTTTGCTGCCTTTATTACTTCCATATTTATTCACTTCATATGCACTCACATCATTTTAAGACAGTGGCTAATAATACCACAATAAAGCTTCCATTTATGTTTGAGCACTTTAAAAGCATTTCATGAATTCTTCAGTTTAATGATTTAATGATTTGAAAGACGACAAGAGGAAAGCTTTTAACAATTAAGTAAATATGGAAGATAACACGTTGGGTTGATTTAGCCAAGTATATATATTCTAGATGCCCAAGGATGATTGCAATTTTCTTTAAGTACTACACCGGTTCATGATAAAGTAATTTTATATTAGATTAGTTGATTTTTCAGTAGACACACTAGTTACTCTATAAATTAGGTTTAAAATAGACTATTTCTGAAAAAAATATATTTATTATTTAGAGAATACATGTTTTAACTGGGAATAATAGAAAATACAGATATTTGGTGAAAACTTAGTATTCCATTAATTTTTTATCAAAACGTACCTAACATAGTGCACCTTAAGTCTAACTTAAAAGTATTATTAGTTTTAAAGATTAAACAATATAAAGATAACGAAAATCCGTAGTTTGCATTATTTGAAAATATATTTTGTTTTGCACTTAACCTTCACTAACACCATATACTTGTTATGTAGGTAATAAGTGCCGATGATAAGTTGACAAATTTTGATAATTTTAGTATTATTAAAAAATATTAAATCTACATTTAAGAATGGTAAAGTGTTATCTAAAGTGAGAACAAAATTTCCCATCATATAACTAAATAAACTTTGAAAATGATTTCTTAGAAGCCCACACTTATGGTTAGTCTAGGCAAACAGCGGTAACAGTCAGTGTAGTAGATATGTGGTGCGGAGTCGGCGATTATTCAATTCACGCGTTCACAGCGTCACTACTAAATCGATGCTGTATGCGAGTAGTTCTGTGTATATGTAGGCTGTCGTAACTTATTTCGTAATTGTACGCTTATGTTATGCTTTAAAAATGTCGCAGTTAGGTACGCCGCGAGAACGACCAATGGCAGACACAGTTAAAAACTTTATAGTGGACATGCCGGACTTAATTTTTGTGTCTAGTTTGTAAAATCCCTTTAAAGTGTTGGTCCAGAAGCCATTGTCAACGTCACATCCAAAGCAAACAACATTCTTATGCAAAAAGTGGCATACGAGACCAAGAAAAATTTACATTTGATTTATGTGTTACTCTTATTTTATGTAACCTATCGTTTCGTTTATTAGACAATGAAGCATTTGTCTCCTTCTGGAATAAATATGCGGACTGTAAATTACCTAGCCGGACATCGGTACGAAATGTAGTGCCATTTGCCCGTAAACACATAGAAAAAACAATGAAAACGGAATTGGAAGATAAAAAACTGTGGTTGTGTGTGGACGAAACAACAGATCGCCAAAAACATTCTGTGGTTAGTACGTACAATGGAACCACATCGACCGTCATCCTCCTTCTTACTTGCTTCCAAAAGAGTTATAAATTGTACTGCCGATGAGATTTTAAAGGTGGTGTTGAACTCATTGAACAAATTTGATTCAACTAAGCAACTTTTAATGTTTATGAGTGATGGTGCCGCAAACATGCGTTCTTTGGGCCGATCTCTTAAAGAACACAGTGGTAACTTCTTACATGTAACGTGTAAAATCCATACTCTAAATCTTGCGGCACAAACGATTCCTACATGTTTTCCACTAGTAAATGCATTGATTGCTAGTACAAAGGCAGTGTTTCTAAAGTCCCCGAAACGTACCCGACTATTTCACAAACTGTGTCCTGACTTACCTGAACCACCACGATTGTTACACGTTGGGGAACATGGTTGCAAGCCGCGTTTTACTACAACAAATATTTTGATCAAGTAAAGAAGGTAGTTTTAAAATTCAATCCGACAGAAGCTGCAGCAATCAAGAAAAGCCAGAAAATATTTCAAGATAGTCAGGTTAAAAGAGATTTACAAGCTATTCACAACAATTACTTCAGACTAGCGGAGAGTATAGAAAAATTACAAAATGTTTCGATGTCACTAGTGGATTCTGTTCAAATTGTGAATGACGTTCACGCACAGTTATGCGCTGTAGAAGGAAACAAATTGGCGTGTAATACGAAAATTTGAAAGTGTTTTAGAGAAAGACTCCGATTTTCTTATATTAAGACAAATTTGTGAAGATGCGTGTGAAGATGCATTAAGTTGTTTCAAAGATTATTTTAAATATGCAAATATAACGTTGTTAGATGTCCAACGGTCGTTTTCGCCATTAAAAAACATTTATTCCGCACGTCATACTCACTTGACTGAAACAGCTGTGGAAACATATCTAATGATTCAAATATTTAACAGATGTTACCCAGTTTGTGATTTCACGGAAGACTTTTATAACGGTAAGTGTTTCAGCACGTTTTATAATTTGTTTCTTACCTTCTATTTTATGTGTAAACTTTTATGCGCTCGCCACGCCTCTGGCTGTTACCGCATATTTGCCCAGGTTATTTAGAACACATCATATTTTTTAGCGTGTTTTTATACATAGCAACATGCCCAAACATAACAAATGCATTTTGAATTGTATGCAATCGTTCAAATGTCAAAACTCTCGTAGCTGTAGATGCATATACTATTATCGTACGCATTCTAATTGCAAAACAAATAGATATATGGCGCTAGTAGTATTTTCAGAAACTAAAACTTCCAACTTGAGCCAAGTGAGTATTTGTTTTGATAAGGTTTGCCAAATGTCTTGTACTTCATTCTCGGTAAACGCTTCCAAACTAAACAGTTTATTCTATTAATTTACATAAATATAGGAACGAATCCTACATCTCCGATGGTATTAATATCCCAAGATTACCTCATCATGTTTTTCATCCGTACCTGATCAATATACGTCGCAAATTACCATCCTAGATGATTTAATACGACTTTACATGTTAATAGAATGCCTTCTAAATATAGCCTTACATCCGATTACGTTTAAAACGCACTAATTTCAGTTTTCTTTCGCTCATAATTCATTGTTTCTTTGACAGCTGCATCGATTTTGATTAATTTATCCTCCCTGCGAGATGATTCTGAATGGATTTCTTTCCGATTTACATTAAACTGTCGTAGGATAATTGCAACATTATATCTGGAGGTATAGAATCTATCCGGTCAGATTTCCAATTTAAATTTAATGATTTGAATTAACTCTTAAGAGTTCTTAAACATTAAAATGGTGATGATGGTGGCTGTGTGGAACAACTTCTATTTACAATTTAAATTAACTAATAATCTCGTAGCGTACTGGTGTGGTTTTTTATGTCTTCTGATTTCTTATTCTTTCTACTACCTGGATGGGTGAAAATCGCTCTGGGCAAAACGATTAGGACCCAACGATTAACTCAATTTCGAACGAACTTGAAAGAGCACAAGTCCTAAACGAGAGAAAAAGGAATGGGCCAGGACGAAATACGCCGAAGCCAATTTTATATTACCTACCCGGAAGGTTTTGCTGAAAATACAAAAGGGAAATGATTTTCTTTCTTTTCTACTTTATTACATTACTTTCACGAGGAAATATTCTGAGGGTGTTATAAGGTAAAAGCTGTGCTTGATAATTGTTGAAGTGGAATTATGCACAAATTCTATAATAGTATTGGATTTTTAATATTTTTCGTGTTTAAATATCACATATAAAAGTGTTAGAATATGTGAATACCTGAAATAACTTGGTCGAATGGAAAATATATTGACCAAACTAGGTTTATTTTTCGTTAAAAAAATAGGCCTCGGAAACTTAATAAAATGAGGAATCAAAATAGAAACAATCTTAGCTGTTGGCACCAAATGCAAAAGATTCTTATTTTGGATTTAAGTTAAAAATGCCAATAATTGGTGATTTTGCGAAAACCCAAAAAGCCTCTCACAGATACATAAAACGACTTTTAGGTGGTCAGAAGATTACGTTTTTCAGAGTTGTCAAAATCGGAAAGGTACTGTTTTTTTTCTGTTAGTTGTGGGCAACCAATCTCCGAAAACTGCGTTATTTGCTGTCTTTTATTCCGAATATGGAATTTTTTCATATACGAAAATATCAAGCGAGTACGAACTACTTTTAAAATAGGACTCCTCAGTAATAATAAATTTTGGTTGAGATGGCAAATAAAAACTGCTGTCAGATGAAATTAATTTGTTTTCAAGTTTGACCTCTAGTTTGTCTTGAATTCTTTCTATACCAACTATGCTGATATCAAAATCAATTAACTGAGGAAAAGAGATGAAGGAAAGATTGGTTTAATTGTTGCTGAAAGCAATGAATTTCAATCAACGATATCTAACGAAATAATCATACTAGCCAATAGCCAATTATTATACAAAGTTTAATTTGAACCTATTAATGATATATTCGAAAGGCCAGGAACACCAGATTTAAGTAATTCAGTGTTGGTAAAAATACACAAACAGCTGAATTTGGTGCCCTCAATCAAAGCTCCCAAGCCCAAGTTTGTTTCATACATTACAGAATCATAATTTGGATAATGGATTGTATTTTAGCTTTTGATTTCTAGGACAAATAGAAATAGATCCTTTATAAAACACACACTTTTTTCCGATGAATCATTTTCATCAAATGGCGCTTTCATTTTGAACTACAATACTTTTTTCAAATGAATGTTTATTGTTTAGGACCTTTAATACTATAACACGATTTTTTCACCGGAAAGTCTTAATTCTGAGAGATGTACTGAATTTTCATGTCATTTTAATGACATAGAAGGGGATATGCGACTAAATACCCGTATTTTAAATTTTTAATACCTATAAATTTCTATTATCGTTAAAGAATGTAAAGTTTGACAGATAAAAAAATTCACGTGATAAATTTTACTTATCTCACTTATAATAATTTTTCAAGCAGTGGTGGTTGCCACAACAAAATTTTTCGTAAGAGGTTAAATAACTCTTTTTTCCAGTTGACTATAACTTATCATTTTGATATTCCTTCATTGATGCCTAATTGAAGCAGGAACATTCGTATTCTTTGGCGGTAGAAAAGATGATGTAGTTTTCTAAAAGGAGAAAATGTCTAAAATGTCAAAAATAACTAAACCAGTAACCTTTTTACTATCCGTAGCAAGTTTTCATTTTTGGGTGGGTTATAATTGCTTTTAAAAGAACGTTAAACATTAAAAGCATTTGCTTAGTGAAGAACACCAAGGAGTCTAACTATATTTAAAAAATTCCTTTGGAATAGATTAAGGAAAACAACTAAGGAACACCAGCACAGGGACATTAGATAAAAGCAAATAAATGGGAGCTTTCGTCTTAATAGCAGTTGACCACAATACCCATACATATTATATTTGAAAATTTTAACACACTTAATGAAAAAGCTTTTAAAGGTACCCGTTTTATGTTCACCACTTTGACATTTTACACCGCCATTGTTTATCTATTATCTACATTCGAAAACCATCTCCACTAGAAATTATTTTAAGAGGAGCAGAAACCAATATTGTCATAGCATCTGTGAACACAAATAATATAAAGTCGATTCGACCCGGCCGAGGAAAAAATCTTAAAATCAACTCAGATCCACTGCAAACAAATGTTGGTTTGTATAAATATAGTATAGTACGTTTGCGTGTGTTTGTGTTCGTCGGATCTTTTGTTAAAATGGGCGATAGTAAAGACGAAACGAGAGAAAAAGAGAGAGAGAGAGAGAAGGGCAGAAAACCTTTACGTTTTAAACTGTGTAAATATTTACCCGTTCTTAGAAGATATATGTATCTAATAAAACGTCGATTAAATATTGAAATTTTCCGAGGTTTATGCTGGCCAATGAATATCTGCACCGAATAAAACCGTTGAAAGAATAGTACGTTGGAATTATAGTGTTTTGATTTAAGAAATTCTGTAGCAGATAATGATTACTATAAATTTTCTTTGCCCAAGGCTTTTCTGTAAACAGTTTACCTGTTCTCTTTAGTGCGTTGCGCAACACCTGCTCAGAATTTATAAACCTATCAGTTTTATTGTGAGAATAAAACATAATTTATATTCTGGCGATTATTCTGTCACATAATAATCTCGGCAATTTTTCTGGAATGTTTACTAGAAGACGAATTTAGGCCATTGCTTTGTTGAAGTTGTAGATTTAGTACCTAGTCTAATTATATTCGAAGGCGGTTTAGTCATCTTCGTGTCGACTTGTGAACAGAAATCACATTTAATTCTTTTTCCTTTGGTTTGTTACTGTAAGCTCGTACAGTTTTGAATGCAGTTTGTAAGTTACGAAAATAATGCATACGTAGATTTCTATTTATTAATCATATGAGGAGCATTCATCCAAAGCTTCACTACTCCTCTACATCAGCTAATTTTATAAAAATCAAATTTTTGTCTATCTTTGCTTTGTGTCTGTTTTACGAGAGAAGTTTTGCTATACAATTACACTAACACCTACAGATTTGGAAGAAATTCCAAGCGACTCGTGTATATGTCAGGAAGATATAGTTCCACCGCTTTGCTGCCGACTTCAATTCATAGTTAATATTGTCGATATTATATGCGAAAATGTAAAATTTTTGTGGAATCTAAATATTTCTTTTTCAAATCACAAAGCCGAAAGTTGTGCAACTACTATTAGACAGTTCTTTATTTGTAGCGGTGCTAACATTGTACCATGAACAAGAAAACCATAAATCGAAGTAAAAACCCATTGAGTGCATCATCCGCCACATCTGTGAATAAATGGGGAGAATAGAAGGAGTTCAAACTGGAATAGACATTACGGGCGTCAACCCCTAAAAGTGCCTATGGGACCCCAAACTAACATATTTTCGAGAGATTTTTTGCTTTAAACTTGTGCGCCAAAGAAAGCATCGAGAAAGGGATATGGGGTGCAACTATACAAATTTTCACAGGTAGTCAGACAGGACTAAAAGCTTTTATGCCATACGCTTATGAATCTGATCTAATACATAAATATGAACAAAATTCAAAACAGTTGGGATTTGAAAGCCACGTTAAGTTACAGTGGGTAGTCATCAAAGGATTGGGGGAAATCAAATGGCTGAAAACTTGGCCGAAGAAGATGCGAATATGCATTTCATTGGTCCAAACCCTTATTGTGAGTTACAAAAGAGCCACCTAAAACAGGAAATTAGGAAATGGGGGGGAAATCAAGTTGCTTTGTACTGATAAAATATACCCGGAAAAATTCAGGCGAAAACATTTATATCAGGCGCCAAAGACAACAAAGACAATGTTATTTCGCAGTAAATGAATTACGGAAAACTGGCAAGTATACTGACCGGTTGCATAGCTTTAAATTCCACGGGTGGGGAACGCTAAAGTTCGATGCTACCCCATATGCTAACATTTGGAGAGGGCACACGTTTTATGCAAATGTACTACCATTAGCCACAAACAACAATATTTCTGCAAGCCATACCTAACATCTACCAAGCTGAAGGAAGAACATCCTGAATTAGTATTGAAATGCCCTGAAACTATTCTAATGTTCATAAGGACACCGCTACACTAGATCCATTCAAGTCGCAGTAGTCGCATTAGTACCATGGCCGGGTCCAATAATAACAATAACCTCTAAACAGGATTTTGTACTATTACTGTTCGTCCAAAAATGGAATTTCTTGGGTTAGGCATGAATGATCTGCATATGGTAATACGATCCATCCAAGTAACCTGTCACTTATATTTTGGAATTTGAACAACACATTAAGGTTTAATCTATGATTATATTTATCATGGAAGCTATTTTATATAAAATGTTTAAAATCGCGTAGAGCGTTAAATGATTATAATGATATTGCTGAAAGTTCAGAGAAATATTCATAAAACCTACGATTTGGCTGACAGTACAATTCACTCTAGGAGAAGTTGTAGTAAATTATTGGGTTAATATCACGTTGCTTGTTAATTAAGCTTGAATATTTTATTTTGCCATAAATACTAACGGGAGGAATGACAGTTTTGGGACTTCCTCAAAAACAAAATGTTACGTTCTAGAAAAACTTTAATTAACTAGGAAAAGTGTAATGATGGTCTAGTTCTCTCAATAACTCTTTAATACAATGAAACCGGTTTGGAGTCAATATCTCCATTCTCAGGCAGGTAAAATTTAACAAAATATATCTTAAACCTGTAAAGTATACTTCGTATGGAATAAGAGGATCACTTGTTGTAAAGATGTAATTAAATATGTAAACATTTGGTACAAAAAGGGACGAACACAACGTATCGTTTAAAACTTTAATCAATTAAATTTTTACAAACTAATTAAAAAGATTGAAGCTTTTTGAACATCACCTGCATAACGCTTAATGGTCCAAATTGTTCCATTCGATATAATTTGGTCGGACGCCTTGCATATGGCGTTGGAAATTCATTAAGCGGATCCTATTCCTTAACTGATTCCCAATTTGAGAATCGCAAAATGTTTCAATAGGCGGCCTAGCTTGAGGTATGTTTGAGGGATTATGTGCGCGAGGTAATGAAAAAAAAATGTTTATAGGTTACAGTATAATTAAATTACTTCTTTAAAAGTGTAATTAAATAGGGATTCTGAAACAGTTCACCAAAACCTTTACCACAATACTTAACTCGTACTGGACGCACGTTTCGATAGCCAAGCTATCATCGTCAGCAGTAAAACTGCTTGGCTATCGAAACGTGCGTCCAGTACGAGTTAAGTATCATGGTAAGGGTTTTAGTGAATTGTTTCAGTGTTCCAGTGCCACAGATTTAGAGTACCCGATTAAATAAGGATTATTTTTATGCAGTTTAATAATGAATGAGTTAATATTTAAGTTTATTTATCCCATTTTTATTATCATTATTTATTATATATTTAAAAAACTGTAGTTAGATAAGTACACATTGTAAATAGTAATAAAAAGAAAAAAACCATTACATTAACCGGTATCTTTTGAAAATGTTTATGAAGCGTTGTACGTTAAAGGTTATATCATTGTCTGGGTAAGTGCGGTATCTGTATTCTAGTTCCGTCGCTACTATTTAGGATGGCATGACTATAACTACAGTCACTAGGCGACGCCAGGAAATATTTCAGTTGCTGTTTTTGAAGATTAGTGGCATAAACAGAGAGATGTAAGAGCAATGTGGTCAGGAGCAAGAAGCTTTAATACTTTTCTCTTCTCATATCGTTTTTGCCGGTAGTGATTCCACCAATACGAGGGGCTATTTATTAGCATTATCTTGGTTATTGTTTTTAGGCACATTTTTTCATGTGTACTATATTAAGTTCACTTTTGTTTGAACATTATTCTGCAGGTAACGTCTACTTTAACCTTTTTAAAATCACATGCAATGTGATGAAAGTGAAACTGAAACTTACTGCATTATGTACGGAAATATCGTACTTTTTTAATCAAGGTAAGCGCAATTAATAATGTGCATATAAATAATATGCATTTCAAGAATTCTAAGTACAAAATGCTTTACTTGAAGGAAATGAAGCTATTGATTTATGAAGAACACCTAAACGCTTTCTGGAATTATGAAAACTGTTTACTATCCTTAAGAAAATATCGTTTTGTGTTATAATGGTCATTTACTTATACTAAGAATCGCTTTTTTCAAATTTTCTGCAAGATTTTCCTGAATCAAGTTAACAAACGTCTTAAACAAAGAAATACAATTATTTCATTACAAGTATATACTTCGCTTGGAGAAACCTTACGAAAATATTTCTTATGATTTAAAGCAGTTATTATATAGTGTATAATTGAAACAGTAGTTGTCTTGAATTAAGGCAGACAGCGTTGATACAAGTAAACGTTTCTCTGCGTGTAGACGCTCCAGCACGGTTTTCAGCAAAGTACAAAAGTCTTTCTGGGGCCCTGGCTACAGCTAACTAATTTTCGGTAAAAACAAGTATAATTTGCTGTATAGGCATTTTGTTAACTAAATTGCAAGTACCCTTTCATAATTCACAGACATTTTGAAACATCTTGGATGGAAAATGACATCTGACGTAAGAAAACAAGGTAGCCACGATAACGCTTGGCCATAATTCACTTTTCAAGGTTATTTCTCAAATAATAGATGTTCGTCAACGTGAACTAATTCAAACCAAATGTGTTAATATTATCGACATATTTACATTAACGAACGTGATTTTATTATTAAGCAAATTATTGAAAGAAACGTCTAATAACACAACAAAAAAAAAATATTCCGACAGCGATAAGTAATACACATTTTTAATGAGAAGAAAAATAAGCTGCTATTTTAGTCTGCGTAAATTTACCGAGAACTGAAATATCCGTGTATGATACTTCTTTTCCTCCAGTCCAATCCAAAGACTGGTTAAAAACTTCAATAACTTGTCAATCACTATACTTCCAACCTCAGTAGGAAAATCCACAACATCACTGTCCTCATCTTCCTCCTCATTTACATCATTCATCTGCTTCATTTCATAAACTAATATCAGCTGGTGTACAAAGAACGTTAGGACTCATTATTTTCAATGAATTAACAACATTCGATGGCACACTGACAAGAACCTCAGCATCGGATCGTAATTGTTCCGTAATTACGCGTAAAGGAACGTAGTCTACATCTTCAACACTGGCGCAAAAGAGATTGCTCCAATATTATCGGGGTTTCGCTTGATGCCATAGTTTGAATTTTGTCTTTACAGTAGCGCGATGTTTCCATTATCTGGTCTTTAGGTTATTGTCCCAAAACTGCACCCGCTAATAAGTTTATATCTATAGGTTAGCACTCGCAGCTTAGTTTTCACTGTAACTCACGGCTTACTATAGATAAGCGGATCACGCTTTCCTCTGGCTTGTTAAAGAACCACAAAGGAAAAAAAAAGCATTGGCGTAATACAAAAATTATGGTTTCCAATACATCAAACATATCTTATGTAAATATTTCTTACAATTTACCTTGAAATGCTAATGCTCTTATATTACAGTGCAAGAAGCGTTTCAGAACTCATGTCAATACACCCCGAAATACAATAGTCCAATTGCATTCAAATTTTTGCATAATTTCCATTACAATGCGTGTCGGGTTACGTTCCCATAAATTACCGTCACTATCGTGGCCGCATATCAAATCCCGCGCCATATTTACGTGATAACTTATTTAGTTTTTTTTGCTTTTTTTTCTTTTCCGTCGATATTTTCTTATTTTTCCGACATTCGTACCGAGAAACAACGTCGTCGTCGTCCTAGTCCTCATTTTGTGCTTCTTTTTTGTTGTTTGATTAATAGCGCCTGTTACAGTTCAAGCATGAAAATCTCTCCTCGTGAATAATCGAGGTCTTTTTCTCGCGAGATATGAACGCGATTCAAAATTATGAGATCTGTTAACATTGCATCCTGTATTTCTAGAAGCGTTGGATCAGTTTGTATGGTAAAAAATAAATTAGAATGTTTTTAGTTATTTTTCAATCGAATTTTGTTGAACTTAGTGGTTACGGTAAAAGTGTTATATTAACCTAACATAGGTATATGCAAAGAAGGTTTCTGGAGAAGTAATTATGGTGATAGACCTTTATAATTTCTTATTCAATTAATTAGCTTTGTCATTTGCTTGCATAAAATCACTTACTAATAGAGTTCGCGAAAAAGTAAAATGTTGGTATTAATACGATGTTCCAACTCTATTTATTTCTTTTACCATTGTAGTCGTGAAGGTGGAGTTGCTTACTAACTTATGGATTCATATACAAGTTGCTCAACTTTAGTTAGTTACCTTTTCCATATTAAAATTGAAGGTGAACTATTCAACAAATCCTCCGGTTCTACTAAACAGGATTCTAAAAGATCTATAAACCACTATGTCTGTTGACTTGTAGTTCACTGAAGAAAGGCAATAGTTCTCCTTAGATAGCCGAGAAATCATGACAAACATGACGGAGTCGTCATAAGAAGAGAAACAAAGAAATATGTCGCAGATATCTACAATAAGGTGCGAGGGATATTTATATATTATCTACCTAGCAATGAAGAAAAAGATTTAAGAAACAAAAAAAAACAAATTTTCGACATACGTTCCACTAACGGTCACACAGTTATTCCAACGTTTTTCTAATAAATCCACTTCATGCTCTTCTACCGCCCCTTTCAAGCATTCATTCCAAAAAAACGACGTACTCTCAAGTGTTTTTCTAATTTAGGAAAGAGATAGTCGCTCGTTGCAGTTGTAAGGTCTCATCTCTATAACACCGTAGTCGTTGATTGCTTTTAGGACTTGGTGAGCTTTGTGGACTCTGACATTGTCATGAAGCAGCATAATCTTTCGTTCGTAATTTCGAGGACTTTTTTGTTGAATGGCAGTTTTCAATTCTTTAATTGTTTCCTTATAGACTTTCTCTGTTGTTGTAGTGCCTTTCTCCATATATTCAGTTAATAATATCCCTCTGCATCCCAAAACGCCATAGCCATCAGTTTTCCTGATGAAGACTACGTTCTTGCTTTTTTCTAGAGGCAGAGATCCCTTATGAACCCATTGCATATATTCTTTTTTTGTTGGTGGGTCCCAGTGATACAGCCACGCTTCATCTCACGTTACAATTTTTGAAAAAAGATCATCATCAGTCAATGTCGCCACAGTCGCCAAAGTTTTCCTGACAAACTTGTTGCCGACACAGTTTTTGTCCAGGAGTAAGCATTTTCATATTCCTCGATGTACTAAGGCCGGTTCCTCAACTTTCATGGTGTTTACGTTAGTTTTTGCTTCAACAAGCCTTCCAGATCTTGGGTCATCTTGAATTGATTCCCTGTCACATCAAAATGTTTCCGTAAAATATGGCGGCACATCTTGCCCGTGGACATTAATCATCCTATAAATATCCTTGAGTCCATTTCTCTCCTTCATTAAGAACTTGATAACACTTCTGTGTTCTACCTGAATTTCACTAAGTTTTTTGTTGATTAAACTTTTATGAAAACAATACAAGCTTTTGAATACGAACGAAATTTGGCCAGCTTGTATCAAAATGTTACAACTATTTGACAGCAAAAAGTTACCAATGTCACTTATTTTTTTCATGAGTAGGTAAACAATATAAAAATCGGCCTGTATTACAGAATATTTCTAAGCAAAACCAAGGACAAGTATGATAATCGTAGAAGTAATGAAAATAACATTTGTTTCAGCAAACTTTAAGGACAAATTTTGATTGTTATTAAGAATAAAATATAGAACTAGGAATGTTTCTTATGGTTCAATTAGTTCATCATTTACAAAATTAAAGTTTGGTAAAGATGTTATTATTTTAACAGCTAAAGTCTGTTTGTAATACATATGTAGGTATGCCTTTTGCAAGTTAATTGTTTCTTCTTGATCCATCAATGGCCAAAGTATGTATTATAAACGAAAGATTAAAGTGTGTATTTTTTTACATCCTTATATTACTGCTTTCAAATTATATATTTACTTTGGATACATTAGATTAAACATTGGAATATACAAAATGCCGTTAATTTCACTTTAGCACGCACCGCTTTATAAAAATTTACACGAAATATTGCAAAATGTCGCCTACACAATTACCCTATATAAAACATCGTTATTATCCAATGAACTGTTGTTTTAGCTACAGATAAGTACTTTTCATCGCTAGCAATGAACTTAATCCATTAATAGCTAAGCACAAAAATAATAGAAAAAAATGTAGTATTTGTTTATATTTTTTTCTATCTTTATTACATACAAAAAGATTACACCGTTATCTATGTATTGTTATGTTCAACGTTGTATGTACGGCAACAACTGCCTCCCTTGATTGTCATTTCTGATCGACTAAATGTCAGGTTGGCCATTCGTTGGTAACTAAATATCCCTCTTGCGGGGAAAAATGGAAATTTCCTCGTTACCATTTCCCCCCAGCCAACTGGCCTTGGGGCGTTGATGTTAAATATTAAATATAAGTCCAGATAACGACGAGTGTGGGGTAGCATGGACAAATCTACTAGTCAGTTAATTTTCCTATTCCCGTAATTCGTCCAAATTCATGTAGAAATCGTCTAAAATAAGCAACAGCGTAAATTGAAAGGTACAATAAATAATATTTCATCAATTAAATCTTTATCTGAAAGGTTTAAGTAAATTGTTGGAGAATTTTTACGTTTAAAGCTTGTCAGTAACATTTTGTATCATAGAATCATCGAAATACAACCTCCTAGTTGAGTCACTGCATTCATTCTCGTATACTATTTGCAGAAATAATCCCATTTGATCGAAATTCATCGTAAAAGTTTCTATTTGGGTTAAATTATCAAAATTGGCTGTGAAATAAAACAATCGCCGGTCTTTCACGATTTAAAATAAAAGAAAGAGGAGCGACGCCATAATTTTTCATCAATCTTTATTCAGCCTTGGTTGAATCAAAGTGTTTCTTAACTCCGATCCCCATTTAAAGTGCACGATTGTGAAATCAAAGTCTTTATTTGAAGAGAAAAGGGTTAAATTTCCAGAACAGGCAGTTTCCTGTAGAGGTTATATAAACGGAGAGTTTATATAACACCGGCATCGTTCAAGTTTCAAGGTTAGTTACATGTATAATTTTAAAACTCGTTAATTTCGTTTTATTAATTCGCATAACTGTTAATATTCGTTATAAAATTGCCGAAATGGTATCCAGGGATACTCCCGAACCTACTAAGGATCGTTAATTTAGTGTAAAAATGAGAAAATTTAACAATTTTCCCAAAATCCCCTGAGAAAGATATTTCAAATTTGGCGCCCAACGTGGGGCAATTAAAAAAAAATTAAATTCTGTTATAAGCGACAGAAACTAAGGTGTCATTAAAATGCCTAAAATATATATATATATGTCTTCTAATAGACTTTATTTAAATTGATACATTTCAAATAAAGGAAAGTTCCAACTTGGTGAAAAATGTTTCGAAAACAATACTTTGGCACAGTGTATTAACAAAATATTACATACGCATACAACTACGCAATAGGGATAATTTTTTGAGAAATACCCTCTATTCTTTTTTGTGCTACTTTCTCGTGAACACTTTTCTATTACTGCCGCTGTAAAAGAACCATTTTTCTCAAAAAAAAAAAACAAAAAAAATATGAAACGGCAACAAAGAAACAAATTTCTAGTGTCTCTCGATATCTAATCACTAATACAACTAAAATACACCACAGAATCGCTTAGCAAAGAAGAATAAAAAAAATCCTGCGGTTTTACTTCATAGATTATGCCAAAGTATCGAAAACGAAACATTAAACTAATAGAGCAATTAAGTGCAGGAACAAGTTTATAGTGCTAAGGTGATTTGTTCGGTAGATACTGTTATTTCATAAACTTCAGAATCAATGCAAACTTCTGTTATTAATACCATATAAATTGGTTTGAAGGCAGCACCGAATTTCAAAATAATTAAACCGCTTGATAGAAGTTTTCAGGACACTTTGCATTTGATATAGAAGGTTATTGCTTTTAAATTGATCTAATATGAGAGGAGAAATCAAAGCAATATAGTGGGACTTCATTTATCGGTACCTAGCTTATACATATGTATGATTATAATCAAGGTAAAGTTTGAAATACTGAAAGATGTTGAAAAACGAAAGACAATTTGGTCAGTTTTAAGCAAACAACGCAGCGATGCATTTTTTGGAACATAAGTTAATTTGTTTTTGTTACTAATCATTAACATAATTTGTTCTAAATACAAATTTTTTTAATATACTTGCCTTTTAATTTTTTATACCCGATTATAATTGGAGTTTTATTATATTTTAGAAAAGTTTTCACAACCGCAAGATTTTAAGTATCACTGTTATTAACACACTAAAAATACGGGTTTTCTAAAAATTGTGCTCTAAATAAGCAGCTACCTCATTATTTCTAATCAATACTTTCATATTTTATAGTAAAAAGATACTGAAGTTATATAGTAAAACAAAATAACGCTACTTTCTTCTTTACTGTTATATACACCGCGTTCTTATATTTTCCAAGCAATAATAAGAAGGTACCGTATTTTTTCTTCTTTAATATTATTGCAACCTCAAGTAAAGCAACTGTAAAATACGAATATGCGCTTAGTTCCTTTGCGTGTATAAAGATATTCTTGAATTTATTTCAGTTCAGTATAGATGGCGCAAGCGATATCGAGTGCTATTTTATGGCTTTATTTCAACCGAGTAAAGTCGCGTATAACCTTTGTTGGCTTTATAAAACATGTTTGGAGTCGGACTCCTATTTTATGGAAATTTTACATGAGCATGCGAAGATAAAACCGATCCGATTCATTGTGAGGCAAGCTATAAGTCAGGATACGCAGATGATGCCGTGCCATACTATTAATACTTGTTCTCTTGTAATTATTTGCGAGCCAATAAATATTTCGTCGTTGACAAATAAACGAAAACTAATGTCGTGCATTTTACTATGCACGGGATATAGCAAGGAATCCTTTAGGTAGCGAATTGGTACATTACTTGTGCATGTTCAGCTAATTTAGCATGTAACAATTGCTTATTCATCCTTTTGTTAAGTAACTGATGTTGCTCATTAAATATTGTATTCAGATTATCGACTATTGTACAAGAATGTCAACATGCGGAATTTACAATTCAAATAAATTTCCATTTAGATTTCTGATATTAGTTTCTGCACTATAACGCAGTATTACTTGGAATATGTATGTCTACAAGGATGATATGAGAAGTACCCGCGTTTGGTGACAGATGGCGCTTTGTGTTAAAATTTGCATTACCGACTGTGAGTATTATCGTTTAGTCAAGATCTGTCAAAATTTCGGAGAGATTCATCAAGCAGTGCTTCTTTTTTGGATGGGAGAACGTGTACAGAAATCAAAGAGGAGTTGAATGAAGTTTACAAGGACCATGCACCTTCGATGACTATCATCAGATACTGATTTAATGAATTTAAGCCTGGCCGAACATCAGTCTTTGACGAGGAGCGGCCAGGTCGCTCCATTGAGGTGACTACGGACGATATGATCAATAAGGTTCATGATATCGTGTTAGCAGATCGGTGGGTGTAGATTAGAGAGATTGCTGGATAGGGTAAATATCTCAATTCGACGTGTGCACGACATCCTTCACGAAAAATTGCGTATGAGAAAGCTATCGGGAAGATGGATGCCGCGTTTGCTGACTATTGATCAGAAACGGAATCGTGTAATAAATTTAAAGCAACGTTTGGACATGTTTAAGCGCAATACGAGTGAGTTTCTGCGGTGTTATGTGATAGCAGATGTGACATGGATATATCACTACACGCCAGAACCAAAGGTCAATCGGCAAACGTACACCAAAGAAGACGAAGACGACATCAGCTGGAAAAGTTATGGCGACGATTTTTTGGGATTCGCAAGGTATACTATTAACCGATTATTTAGAGAAGGGAACCACAATCACGGGACAGTACTACGCTGATTTATTGGACTGATTCGACGCTGAACTAAAGACAAAATGACCCCACCTAGCGAAGAAAAAATTCTCTACCATCTTAACGGCTTAATCCACTCATTGGCAATTGCGACAGCAAAACTAGTCCAGATTTGGCCCCCTATGACTTCTTTCCTTTTTCCAAACTTGACAAAAGTGCCTGTCGGAAAGCGGTTCACGTCGAATGATGAGGTAATTGCCGAAACAGGGGCCTATTTTGCAAAGTTCGGCAAATCCTATTATTTGGATGGTTTAAATAAGTTGTAACATTGTTGGACTAAGTGTATAGAGCTACAAGGAGATTATGTCCAGAAATAGATTTACTAAATGCAAAACAATTGTATTCCTTAACATAGGTGTTTACCGTACCATCCTCATACGTAGCGGTTAAGAGCAATATTTAAACAGAATTATTCTAAAATCAAGAGCTGTCATTGGACTTGCGATTTTAATAATGCTATTCTTTAATCCAGATACTACTGATTAATGTGTACTGAGATTATTGTTAACTACAACGTTAACATTTTTGTTATTGAATTCAATATCAAATTACATTTGGCTTGTCTCTAACAGCGATATTCATAACAGAAAAACTGTAAAAATATTTCTTTAAGAGAAAATTGGTGACGTAATTACAGTATTCTTTAACCACAGAAAAAAACAGCAAATAATTATTGACGTATAGGGTAGACGAAAGAAATTAGAAGAATGATTAGCCTTCACGAAAGAAAAAATAAGATGGGAAAAACGTTGTCAAGTTCAATTATATATCGTTTAGGATGTTAGAGTTTGCTTTATGACAGAATAATTATCTTCATTTAAGAGCGGAAATTACATATTACAACAATTGCTAACTGCGTAAACACATTACATCATTAGGAAAAAAGAAAACGATGTGAATCGTGTGATGTTACTAATCTTGGATACAGTAAATTGTCAAAAATTGACGTTTGTTTCCCATGAGAAAAGGATGTCTCTCAGGTTATTAATGTATATGATTATCAAATCTATAAATATTTGACTTTTTAACTAATGTTGAATATTGTTAAGTAACTTTGGAAGTTTGAATGCCGGTAAAGTATATTACTGAAACTCAACAGGATTCTAGAACAATCAAAATAACTATGCACTACATATATATAATAAATCTGACATAGATTTATTCGGTAAACCGATTGAAAATGGAGGCCCATCAAGCTTTTGAAGCAGCTGTTCCGAATTAATTAATATTTTGTGTGATCAGCAGTGTGTCGATACTCTGTGTTATTTGCCGTACTACCCCACAGTCCTTGCTATTATTATTTATACACATAAGAATAGTGTTTTAGAAACGGACATATTCCATTTGTTATGGACTAGAACTAGAACAAAAACTGAATAACGGGAAAAATAGTATATTAGGTACGTAAATTTTAAAATTATAAAATAGACAAGATGAAAACTGATTATGGTTTAGAGACTGTAACTTGATAACACTGTCTCTCAAATGTAAAGTAATAAACCGGTTGTCAACCAAAACTGAATTAATGGCTATGTATGTATGGGGATGTTAGGTGGTATAGAATACCATGTGATGTATACCTATGAAGTGGTCTCTTCTTTGTTAGATACGTATGTAGCTATTAAATCAACCTTGGTATGTAGTAGAGGAAATAAGTTAATACGTTTTTCAAGCTTCTAATGTGAATAACAGCAATCCTCCATCAAAAAGCTTAAGGTGCGTATTCACTTGAGCAAATTTGCGCGCACGAACGATTTGTGCGTGACATTACTTTCACACACATTTTGTGTTACACACAACTTAAAACTGGAGTAGATATTTTCGTCTGGATAAATATATGTTAAAAAAGTTTTCGCGAACGAACGTGTGTGCATGTAAATCAATCGCGCGCAGATTTACGCTCAAATTTGTTTAAATGTATACGCACCTTTAGAAAAGTATATATATAAAAATAGTGATGTAAAAGCAAAGAAAACAGGATCGCCAAGCAAATCGGCGGTTACATAAAGAAACTTGGTTTGAAGAAATTTAGAATTTCAAAACAAATTTAAAATAATAATGCCTAAATAGAAGAAACTACAAACAGTGAAATGAAACAATTAATTGCATGAAATTCTTCTAAGCAAATAACTGACACAATTATAACTTCAAGATTTGAGAATTTATTAATTCGCAGTGCAAGACTTCGCAGCGATTAAACAAATTGCGTATTCTAATAATTTTAGTTTTTTTATATAACTATAACACGAGGGCGCCATAAGCATCATACTTTATTTAATTTTCTTAATAAAATGGAATGCAGATTTTAATTTGAATAACTACGTCTTTGAAAATGAGAGGTAAATAATAGAAGTAGACTCAAAAAATCCTACGTTTACAAATAACGCCATTTGTTTTCTTTTGTACTTTTCTAACTTCATCCATTTCAAAATTATAGCCAAACCAATGCAACAATCTAAAATTAACTTTAGAGGAGTTTCTACCACGTTAGAGTGAAACTATGCAACTGCAACCCGTTGGGTATTTTTGATTGCCTTACAGTCCTGGCAAGTTTCATCAAATTCGGAAATTTACCCCTTCTCAGCATTTTGAGAAATATTTGCATATGATCTAATCTATGTGGATTTTTATATATTATAGTAAGCGGTCAAAAACAGCACTTTGCTTGAATCGGAGACTGAATCCAATGGTGATAACCGTTTTTAAAGGTTAGCTTGCGTTTTCAAGCAATTTCAATTTAAAGATTTTAGGCCCAAGGATCCCCAAAAAATGTAATTTTTATCATTTTTTGACTATTTATTGAATCTAAATCGACGGAAATCGATCGAATAGGCATCATATCGACGAACTCACATCGAATAGAAACTATTTGAAAAAAATCGAATCGATTCAGTTGATTTTTTGCAAAAAAAAAACATTTTTCATTCTCTGATTGCCCTAATTCTTTTGTATCGTCATCTTCCAACAAATTCCAACAAATGTCACCCAAAAGAGCATGTAGCTTTTTGCCGCGAGAACATTGTCAATAACCGCTTTCACACAATCCCATACAAGCTCTATATCAATGAGCGCATTTTCAAATCGTTTATCCCTTATCAAACGACGAATGTCCGATCCATTTAATATTCCTGTAAAATAAATATAATACAAAATGAAATTTCGATAGATCAACATTCAGATTCAGGCATCTACCTTCTTTTATTTTCATCCCACTTAACCGTGGAAAAATACGACGCAATTCGTTGAATGCATTTCTTCTTCAGCGTACTCGAATTAGGTTTACTCCCCGGGTGCTCAACTTGTTGCATTTTGCAATTAGTACAGTGTTATAATGCATCTTTTTCCGGATTCAATGCTTTTTTGAAATTGTTAACAATTCCTAGTTTGATGTGGAGCGGTGGTAACAAAATCTTTTCCATAGGTACAAGTGGAATCTCAATAATGTTGTTTTGTCGCAATCTAAATTCCTCACGTAAAGGCCAGTTCCGTTCATTATATTGGTCGCTGGCAAAACGGGTATTCCACACGCACATGTAGCTTTTAGATGTTAACACTTTGACTTCTGAAAACAGGAGCTCTCAGCGGTTAACACCGCCGCTAATATGCCCATTTGACCAAGTGGCAGTAGCGAGGAAGGATGTTTTCACGAATGGTCCATGAACGGTCTATGGCAGGTTCTCGGAGGTTCCAGCTCTTCGGTCATTGATCAAATTTTCCAGAAAATTCCAAAATGTTCTAAAAGTTTCTTTGGATCTAAATTTTTTAAATTGAAATTGCTCGAAAACGCGAACGAACTTTTAAAAACGGTTGGCATCATTGGATTCAGCGTACTCGAATTAGGTTTACCCCCCGGGTGCTCAGCTTGTTACATTTTGCAACTAGCACAGTGCTATTATTTTAATCGCGACTGAGGTTTTATATTTTACAATGAACTCTTTTGGTGTGGATGTTAATAATTTACACAAAATTTATTAACAGGTAGTTAAGATGAAATAATAAGCATAAAATAGTAGGTAACTTTTTGATTTTACGTGTGCTATATTTTGCGATGTTTTTGTTGACTTTATTCTTAGTTCGAATATTGTTTCTTATATAGAACCTTCAAAGGTGGCTGATGTGAACTTGCGATGAGAGCCAATTTACATAATTCGTTTATTTTTATTTACGATTCGTTTGTCATCATTATCATATTTATTGCCATCAAATCCTATAATTAGATCAAACCAATATCTAGAAGTGCATGGTTACTCGTCGGAAAACGGACGAGTTGTAAATAATTACTCTTCGTGTTCTATTAATTCAAACAACTGCAGTAATTAAATGCGATTAAGCCAATAAATCATCTCGTGATTCTCTTTATTCCCTCCCGTATAGATCTTTAATTGGTGTACATTACAGCTGATTAAACGTTTTGGGTCATCGAAACCAAATAATATTCAATAAAGGTCGCCATCTATTTGAAACGTAATGTCAATTAAAAACAATGCTATTGTTAGGACTGTTGTAAATGAAGTCGGGTTCAAAAACCTTGTAATGTATTCTAGAGAGAGATTATTTAATCACCTCTAGATCGACACGAATTGTTCGCTTATTCATTTCAAAGGAAGAAAACAGAAAATCGACATTTAGATAAGAGGCTTATTAAATTATCAGTAGCTGCCGGTTGACGCTAGTACATATGGTATAACGCTATGTGTTCACTTGTTTCTTGCGGTTGAAATAAACCACTGCTTGTTTTACATTTACATCCAGTTTTAATACGATTAAATTTGTTTTACACGATTTTCGTAGTTTTAGCATTGCCTACTTCAAAGGGTTTAGACACTGCTGTGTGTGTAAGGCGAGCCCTTTGCGAGATTTTGAAGCCTTGATATTCTCTGGCGAAATATTTTGAGCGGCGCGTTTCAAAATAATAAATCAAAGGTTTGTCTTTAATAGGTTTTCGTTGAACTTCTCAGCTTTCAATGTTTTTAATTGCATTTGGTTACGGAGTGGTGAGATTCCATTTTATGATGTAAGTGAAGTTTATAATACTTCGAAATAAATCTTTTATGGCCTTACAAGGTGTGTGATATTGGATATAATTTATTCTTTTTTCTTTGGCAAACACGTGATGTGCTTTTTAAGAAAATGTAATATGTTTAGAAGTATCTTTCCTGGGGCTGAGAGATTGTTTGCGTTTAGATTATGCTGTATGCATACAATGATAATCAAAAGAAAAAGTATATCATATGACCTTTTCATGCTACGCCCTTGATATGAATAATCGTGTATAGTCAGAATAAGACTGCGCTAATTTCTGTTTCACATGTATTAATTTACAACTTAATATTCACTTGGTATAGAATTAAAAATGTTGTTCTGAGTTTAACGCGTAATAAGGAAAAATAAGTGCAGCACAAAATACTACCTACATGTAGTATAAGTACGAGGATTGTTCGTGGCCTAACACAGATATGGCGCGAATTCTGAGGAATCTTCATTACCATTCTGTACAATCATCTTTTAATAGATTAAATATGGCAGCACAGCGCGATCTGTCAATTAGTATATTTTTGACAGTACGCCAATGTGAACGTCTTGTGTGATTTTGTAAACAATGG
Organism: Dynastes maya; assembly: GCA_029619315.2. Taxonomy (NCBI): domain Eukaryota; kingdom Metazoa; phylum Arthropoda; class Insecta; order Coleoptera; family Scarabaeidae; genus Dynastes; species Dynastes maya. Next base: position 59,717,339 of record JAROYE020000002.1, read on the forward strand.
AAAAAACTGAGTTAAGAGCAGTGATAAAGTACTTTCATTTGAAAGGCTTAACACCAACCGAAATTAAAGCAGAGCTGGATTCAACACTATTGGAATCCGCTCCTTCGTTTTCAATGGTTAAAAACTGGGTTGGCGAATTTAAGCGTGGTCGTACGAGCACAAATGATGAACCTCGTAGTGGACGTCCTAAATCTGCAACTGCCGCGGATATGATTGAAAAAGTCCATCGTATCGTATTGGATGACGGTCGAGTAAAAGTGCGCGAGGTAGCAGACATAGTGGGTATCTTCAATTACAGTGTGCACAGAATTGTAACTGAAGAATTGGTAATGAAAAAATACTCGGCGCGTTGGGTGCCGCGGTTGCTCACACCAGAGGAAAAACTGAATCGTTTGAGTGTTTCTCGTGACCTTTTGACACGTTTTCGCCACAATCCGAAGAACTTTTTCCGCCGTTTCATAATCGTCGATGAAACCTGGGTCCACCAAAAATGGCTCGGCGGTAAGAGATTTTTGTCTAATTCCGAGGTAATCGCTCCTATAAATTGCTATTTGGAGTATTTGGATTCATCGACCTACAAGGAAAGTATTGCTAATTTGGAATATCGTTGGAGTTAGTGTGTTGAGCGAGCAGGAGACTATATTGAAAAATAAAATGTTTTTTGTAAAAAAAAAAATGCGTTTTCTTTGTTAGGCCACGTAGTTTCCGAACGATCCTCGTATCTCCTCTTCTCAGGTTCGGCTGAAATATATTGCAGAAGTAAAAGGCTATATTTCTGGTGGAAAAGTTATTTCAAAACCCTGTTCGATATTAGCAGAAGCATTGAATACCTGAAACTTTTTGTAAATTTTAGTAGCTTTTTTCTAAGAGATTTATTTTTGAAAGAATATTGGGATAAACTAAAAAGTAAACAAATGGTAGTATCAAAGAAGGTAATGATGCGTGGTATGCTTCCGTTACTGTTTTCCCTTTTTTCAAGGTAATCGATTTCGACAACTGCTGTCCTGCAGAAGTCTTCGCCTTTTTCGGAGCCGCTTCATCATTCGCCTGTGCCTTGACATCAAGAGTGTCTGGTGTACCCAAATTTCATTTACAGTTATTAATCGACGCCAGAATTCCAACTTAGTTCGCTTCAACTACCTCAACAGGGGTTTGGAAATGTTCATTCCAATGCATTTTTGGTCCTGAGTGAGCAAACACGGCATCCAACGCGCGGTTAGCTTTTTCATGCCCAAATCTTCAGTCAGTATATTGGATGCCTACAGACTTTGCTATCTTTCTAATCTTAATTCGACGGTCGTTTAGCACCACTTGGTGAACCTTTCTCATGTTATCGGTAGTGGTTGCAGTTTTTGGCCGTCCCGAAAGTTCATCGTCAACCAAGTTGGCATGACCACGTTTAAATTTAGCTGCCCAGAATTTCACTGTAGCAAATGATGGTGCAGAGTAGCCGTAAATAGTTTCCATCTCCTTTTAAAAGCAAGAATTTAATGACAGTTCCATATTTCACTTTTCAATTTTTACAGAAACACTCGCATCGATTGATACAAACGACTGTTGAACAGCAATTGAGCGTCCAACATGGCTGAAATTTTCTTTCAAAGCATGCGCAATTATATTACCACAATATTGTTGATGAGTAACGCCTTCTTCATGTTGAGGTTTGGAACTTTTCAGGCTACCCTCATAATAAATACTTCAACTAAATAATTTGTTTCATTCAAATTACAAAATTTTCTTTACATAGTTGGAATAACCAAGCATATAGTTGCTACAAGGACATTTCCTTCAGCAAATTAAATTTAATTGGCTTAAACCTACAGGTCTTTTAGTGCACTAATGACAAATCAATTTGTGGTATAACCAGAAGTAAATTGGTCATATTAATACTTTTAGTGAAATGATGATTGTCGAAAATAACCGAATACAATTTTCTATATTTGAATTTTTTAATATCATCCAAAATTCATTTAGTTAACTAATGGGTAATCACACCTTATATACCGTGCATTTTTTTATCACTGAACATACAGTCTGTCTGAAGTTGTTAGCCAGATAAGGTATTATACTCATATTAATTAATGATGATGTCAAAATAAGTTGCAGGGCCTAAATAAAAGATAAGAGTGTATTTAGTCTATCAAAGAGTATAGATTGTTAAGTGATACTTCCAAGGAAATTCTCTTCGGCAAAGTACTGACCTGTTTCAAACTCCGTTTGAAAATCAGCCAATTCCTTCTGTTAGGACTGTTCGAAGAAACGAAAATTGAGGTATCTGGATGCGTTTCATCTAGAAATGATAGAAAACCTCGCCGCAAAAGAGCTGCTCAACAGAAAAACATGGAAATATAGGTATGTGCTGCAGTAGAAGAAAATAAATTTCAATCTTTGCGACATGTAAGTACTATGATCAACATGGACACAGATCGTGTGAGGGCTATTTTGAAAAAGAACAACTATAAGTGCTTCAAATTTCGTAAGAATCACTAAATATATCCTGAAGATTACATAAAACGGATGGAATTCTGCGAGACTATGATGACCATTGCAAATGAAAACGAAAGTTTCATTAATAACATTTTGTTCACTGATGAAAGTACTTTTCCTGTTCATGAACATCATAATGCTTCAGTTGTACGCTACTGATCCCATACCAATGATTATGAGCAGAACAACTACCCAACACAATATCCCCAAAAATTAAATATCTGGACTGGTGTTTTAGGTATCATGATTATTGGCCCTTTTTTATTAATGGTACATTAAATAACAACAAATACCTAGAGTTACTACAGAATTAAATATTACCTACACTTAGGATTGCAAACGTAAGGTTAAAAGATATTTCGTACTAGCAGGATGGCTCTCCAGCTAACAAAAGCGCTGCTGTAAGAGTTTTTATTAGTACTATGTTTCCTGGACGCGTAATAAGTACATGGGAAAACGTACAATGGCCCCCGACTTATCAGTTACTGACTTCTTTCTTTGGGGAAAAAATTGTATTTACCTGCAACAAGAAACACGTGCTACAAATGTCAATGACTAAGGGAACAATTTTTATAGCTGCAACTTCGATTACGCCAGACATGCTAAATCACGTTCGCCAAAATGTTTGCAACAACCTTGGATATTGCTTAGCTCAAGAAAGCTTGAATATTTGTTAAATTTTACTCTAATTTTGTATTATATTAAAAAATAATTACTTCTCACCTTTACGACAATATTTTACTATTTGTACAATATTACTATTAGAAGTTGTGAAGCAATGTTATGCATTCTTTTTTCGTTGTAAATAAAATATTGTTTGTTTATGGTTTGTTGTATATTTTGTAAGTACAAATTTTCTTGTTGCCTTGGATATGTGGAACAGGATCAGTACCTATGTGGCTAGTAACTTCAGACAGACCTTCCATTTTTTTTTTTATGTAATTGAACTTAGGTGTGTTTGGCATGGCGAATAGCTACTGGGATTGTTACAGAAAATACGAGGTGTGGCAATTAAATAACCGGACCGGTGCTACAAAACATTTTATTGATCACCAATTACATTACAAAGTTTATCCCCTTCAATGTACTCTCCTTGCCGATCCCTACAATTTTTCACTGTCGAAAGCAGTGCTGGAAGTCCGTTTCTGTCAGCTTGTTGAGAACCTCCGTCGCTTTCGCTTTCACCGCTTCTACACTGTCAAATCTTGTCCCCTTAAGTTCCGATTTTACCTTAGGAAATAAAAAAGTCACAGGGGGCCAGGTCGGGCGAGTACGGTGGGTGGTCCAACACGGTGATGCTGGATTTCGCAAAGAACGTCTTCACATACAAGGCGGAATGGGCTGGCGCATTGTCTTGGTGGAGCATCCAGGATTTGCTCTTCCACAAATCGGGCCTTCGTCTTCTCACTCGTTCACGAAGGGTAGTTAGAACCTCGATGTAATAATGTTGATTGACTGTCTAACTTTCGGGGACCCAGTGGACGTAGACAATTCCGCGCGTATCCGACACAACGCTAGAGTAAGGACTTGAACGGACGATTGCTACAGCGAGACTGAGCGACGGACAACCGTGCCCATCGAGCTCAGGGTGGGGGATCCACCTACAAGCACAGACATGTTCAAAGCTACCGTAGCGTGCTCGCTGTTTGCCGATAGTAGCACCAGTCCGGTTATTTAATTACCACACCTCACACACAAATACGTTAAATTTAACATTTAATATTTTGTCTAATTCTGTCTAATTAACGGGCCACAAAAAGTGGTTTATTATGTATTAACAAGGAATATGTAGACAAGGGAATCGAAATGAAAATATATGATAGAACAAATGTTGGAAGTGCTCTGCTTCACATTCCATATAGTCTGCAAGCCGATTGTGAAATTTTTGGAGGGAAAAAATTAAATGTCAAATGTGACGTATGGTATTTGCCAACAATTTAAGTTATTTTATTTGTTTTTTCGAAGAATTATATTTTGGCGTGGTACAAGCCTACAAGTTCATATTTTTATACGATTGCGTCATATTTGATAATTAATTAACATAATTATGAAGGAAGCAAACCGTTATTCCTAATTAATTAAACCATTTCGGAGTTTCAGAATTTTTGTACCTGTTTCAAAAATTTCTATATATGTTTATTTCCCCTTTGCATTAATTTGAATTACCTCCACAGCACGTGAGATAGCGGGATTTGCATTTTATTGTGCGGACAGGAAAAACGAGCCGACGGTATATAGCAATGCGGAGAACGAGGGCGATATACGTACAAAAAATTAACAACAAGCGGTTGCAATTTACAAATGCCGTAATAAAATGTTTTAAATATTTGCGATAAAAGCATTCCTAGGTTCCTCGGCTCTGTGCGTGCGCTTCTTTTACGAGTAAGCGACCGGCGTGCTTTTGATTGATCTTCGTATTTCGTGCGCGGAGAGAGAAATGCATTCCCCGGAATGACATTTGGGGGATCAGAAGGGAATGTACGTTTTCAATGGGGGAGACCGAAATTTGAATATATATTAGTGATGACTGGACGTTTTTCGACTACGTAATACCGCCTTCTTACGGATATGCGTATCATAACGTCACTCCCGTAATTCGTGTAGTGCTGTCGCGTACTATAATGGTATTTGAGTAAATTTAGGGATCGACGTTGTAATTATTTCCGAAAGAGCTTCATAAATAATCGCGTATTAGCTTCGAAATAGCTGCTGGAACAAATATACCATAAAAGCTTCTTCCTGTACACGCTGATTGCCAACTCCGCAATTTTGAACGTTCCCAAAAGTATGCTTTATAAGCACACACGTGACTAATGCCAAATGAATATTATACGTCGGTATTTGATATTGATTTCAGAGAAAATAAATTTAAATATTTTTTGTTTTAATAATCGAATTATCCAAACTGATTGCTTGAAATATTGATTTATATTAACATATTTGAATTTAGGGCGCTGTGCAAGTGATAATTGTGGTTAGGTCTTGAAAATTGTCTAATAAGCGTTATTGAAATACATATGTCAATAAAAAGTGCTAGATTCTAGAACAATGAACTGTTTTAAATACTTTTCTTGAATTTTTTTGCGATGTTACTACATCCTCAGTAGTTCCATCGTAAAAGAAGAGAATCCGAATATATGCTTTTTACGTCTACCCATAATACATAATACAAAATTCTAACCCAAAATCATCAAAATTAAGAAAACTAAATATGCGGTTGTCGCAAAGTAGGTGACATATTTTAAGTTCTTATACAGTTTTGGAAAATTGGAATAATTGCAAGTAGGAATTAGATCCTAGTTGCTACAACAATGGGATCTTAGTATATCTATGTAAAACAAAGAACTAAAGGAGGCGACAATTAGATTGATGGGGGAAGCGCAGAGGATGGGACTACAATTGAATGTAAAAAAATGTAAGGCAATGAGGATCGGATGACAAAATAGAGCATTAGAAATAGAATGGGAAATGGAAAAAATCGAATTCGAAGAAGTAGAGGAGTTGGTATACTTGGGTGCAAGACTAATAAACAAATGTGGGGAAGAGAAGGAAATAGAATGGAGACTGTCAAGAGCAAATAAGTGTGCAGGGGCTTTACAACATATATTGCGAGCAAAATATTTGACAAGAAGCACTAAGGTTAGGATCTACAATATAGTCATAAGACCAACAGCAACCTATGGCAGCGAGACGTGGGTTCTGAATAAAACAACACACGGAAGACTTATGCGATGGGAACGTAAGATACTGAGAAGAATAGTGGGAGGAAAAAAGAATGCAGAGGGCGTGTACGAATGAAGAAATCCATAATGTTTGATGAACCAACAATAGACAGAGTCATTAAAGCTAGAAGCTTAATGGAGATGAGAAGAATACCGAGGACTATAGCTTGGAAAGTCTCAAAGTATAAGAAAAGGAAAGGGAGACCAAGGAAAAGATGGCGGGAAGCGGTATTATTGGACCTCGAGGAGAAGAAGATTAGTGGCATAAACTATGAAGTGTAACAGCAATGTTGGCAGGAGCAAAAAGCGTTAGTTTTTTCTTCTCACATTGTTTTTGCCGGTAGTGATTCCATCAAGACCATAAGCTTTAGCATTATTTTGGTTATTGTTTCTAGGCACTAATTTCACGTGTACTTCTGCATTCTGCATTAAGTTCTACCTTAGCCTTTTTAAAATCACAAGCAATGTGAATAATTTACTACATTATGTACATAATATTGGGTCAATTACGTACAATAAAACATTAAGTGTCACAATAAACAATCATACAACAAGTTGTTGTCTACACAGCCTCCGCTTCCATGCCTCTCCATCTTGTGCTAACTCTTCCACTAGGTTCCTTTCTGCCATACTTTTTCGTATCCCATCGTACCACGACCTTCGCGGTCTTCCCCTTTTTCCTACTCCTTCGATCCTGTCTACAACTGTTTCCGTCGCATGCATTCTGGTTCTGATTTCTTTGTTAGTAATTCTTTCCCTTCTTGACACTCCTTCTAAGGTAATCCATTTCAACAGCCAATAACCTTCCTTTGCCATCCTCTCTCATTGCCCACACTTCACTTCCGTACGTTAGTATTGTTTCAACCGTAGCTCTCCCCATATTTTTTGTTGTTTCGGGACGAGGTGTTTTTGTCCCACCAAATGGAGTTTAGCGCACAATTTTGGATCTCCGCTTATCATAAATGTTAATCGTAATAACGATTCTTACCTATTCTTAAAGGTGTGTTTTTTAATTGCTCGTTTGATTGATCACTTTGAGCAATATAATTGCGTTTTTTCAAGTGGAGTAGAGCCGCTGTTTTAAAATTGTTCGATTAAAGCAGTTAAAAAGCCCACCCAAAATATAGACAAAGCCAGTAGAACTTATTTAATTGTTGTTAATACCGACGGTAATACATGTTATTCTTATTTCCATTAATTTTGAGATGCTTTGAAGTTTATTTTATAGTACTGCTTAATAATTTAAGAGCTGACCCGTCTTTTACTGTTTTCTGTATGATCTCATTTAATTTTATGACAAATATGTTTCTTTGAGGCAAACGTACTAATGGTCTTCAGTATCCTTGCAAGCACCAATGATACAGGCACACATTACTAAGCATATATTCAAATCAGTATACTGAAGGAAATTCTGGAAAGGAGAAAAATTTGTAGAATAATCCTCCAACGAAGACCAGCGACAAAGAAAATATTGTTTTATTGACCTCAAATTGTCTGCAATAGAATAAATCGGTACATAGTAAACATACACATAGAGGAAAGTAACGGGTCCACGTAAGTAACAAACACTTAATGACGCTTGGAATTGGACCCCATCAACCACAAAAACTGGACTGGCAGAAAGATAGGTTGCCTAAATTTAATTCTTTATTGTTTTGTTGCCAAATTTTCGGCACTAAATACAATTAAGTGATAATATAAAGAATACAAAAAGAAAACAATTTAAAAAATGTCCAAAAATTAAAACATTCTTTCGTCGTTTGATGCAAAAGGGAATATTATTGCGACATTAAAATTTTAAAAGTATAAACAAGATGTTCTAGAACGCATTGAAAATAAAATACAAATCTTTAAAGGAATTATGTAATGGTACGGTGAAGGGGGACGGGAAAGCGTCAAAAACCAGAACTAAAATAAAAACAAAATCTGAGTTATACCGTATGAAACCAAAAATATGTTACAAATTGTAGGTGATAGAAAGGCAACTATTGAGATAACAAATTTGAGTAAATATAATTTAAATTATCAACATCTTTCTGTAAATAATGGAATCCAAATTCTTCCTGGAAATATTGCTTATTTCAATGAAATTCCGTTTAAGTTGATTGCATTCAACGTCCAAAATACCAGCCCATATGAACGTTACTCTTGTGCATAGAGATTTTCGTAGTATAGAAACTTTATCTTTCTCTTAAGAGAGTTTAATATGAAAGCTCTCAATTTTGCATTGGAAGGTGAATAGTAAACAGAGGTAAGCTTATTTATCCAAAAACGATTGTACTTAATAGATTTGTAACTAGGGTAGTTGATTGATGAAATGTAAAAAGTGCTTTTTGTAGAACCTATACAAATAATATATTTTTAGTAGTCTCACGTAAATTTTCAAATTTTGTATTGTATCATAATTAAAAGATATTTATAGTAGTACTAGCATTAAGAAAATTAACAAGTCTAGGCTATATACAATATTAACCATATTTGCCATCGAAAATTATAAAAATTATTAAAATATGTACGTATAAACAAATGAAAGCAAGTGATTGACAAAGTCCATTATATAAAGACTTGAGATTAATTTATAATTCAATATCCAACAACATGAAACAATCACTCATCGAACGTGGTTATGAAAGTTCCCAATAGATGGCGCCATATGCTACTTATAAGAAATAAAATACGGTAATTACAGATTTACTTTACATGTGTCCTTACTTTTGCATTAAAGTGCCATAAATTAAATTTGTGCTTACTTTAAACCTAAATTACGATAGATAACATATTTAAACATGACTCTTCATTAATAAAAATCCATTAAATCAATTACTACCGAAATTAAAACTCATTCAATTTAAGATCGATAATTATCGCATACACTTTGCACTCATCAAGTTCGTAACTTAAAAAAATGGTAAAAAAAAGAAGAAATGTGTAATACGCGATCCGGTAATTACAAGCGATTGCACCGTAATCACTTTAAAATCAATCTTAAGCATTTTATGGAAGTTCATTTACGAAAGACGTGTGCTATATGGTTGGAATAATGCTTCGTTATGGTTAAATCGAGAATAAAAAAAGTCATAATGTGTACCTACTGATATACATCGAATGTTCTTGATGCATTAACATTCTGTTGAACTTATTCGCAATTTACTTCGCGATATTACCTGTGAATACTGCTTTGTAAGCATTGACTTCACAGTTACAATACATGAGTTATATAGTGGCATTAGTGAATATCAAGTATCATCAATAAATAAGATATTCCCATTCATAATATATCAATCAAACTGATAGATGGGTTAATTCAAATTCAAATTAACAGCCAAAGGTTTAGATTAATAGCACGGTCGCCATTAGCTCTTCTGCCAGACTTTGGGTGCTGTTGCGTTTCGTATTATGCGCCGGTGACGTTTCGATACAACGAAATTGATTATAATTAGGGACCCAAAGGGTTTAAATTACAGAGATAAACGACCAATTCGAAACCGCGATTGTGTCAAATTTAGAATAAATTGATTATCGTCAAAAAGGAATCACGCTTGTCTTGGGTTTCGTGTAAACCCGTAATTTACTTGTTGTTAAAATAGTGATGCGCAATTTACATATTTTTTTACCAAGTTTTCGGAATGAGGGTGCATGCATATGCAAGTAAGCAGCTGCATGCGATATAACTACACAGAAGAAATTGGCCATTTAGTTATATGAATGCAGAGGAAATTGGTGATAGTAAACGATTTAGTTTCGAGTTGCTAAGCTGTAGCATTTTTGGGTACACTTGCCTTATTATAAAGGCATTGATTTTTGCCACTAAACAGCTATTAAATTCTTTTTTGAATTATAAGAAGGAATTATCCAATGCGTGAGTATCTTGGAAATTTTCAATCATAACGGCTACAGATAGTGCATAAGTGTACATGTGGAAATTTCAGAGGATCGTGCAAAATATTTGAATGTGTACATTACCAGATGTCGTTATATATAAACATTAAAATGAGATTTGCTCTTATATCAATAAGCAAATACATACCGCGTTAGTAAGTTCCGTAGTAAAGTGAACCGCTAAAATATGTGGACAGTGTTGCAACGTTTGCCCGCTATGAAAGTATAAGGTGGGGGGAGTCTTGGGAAGCGAATCTATCTCCATCAGTAAAAATCCAATCGCCGCCAGGAGAAGATCACGCTGGACTTTAGCCATGTATTATACCCGTAGTTTATTTATCTTAGTTTATTATCTTTTCTCCTTGGCCATATTTGATTTGCTTTGTGTCTCGAAATTATACTGTAGAATAGTTTTCTTTTTAATTATGTTCTTATAAACTAAGAAGTCGTTAAATGGTACTGCGGTAGAGGCAATACTGCAAATGCTTATTAAACATTTATTATAATAATACGTTCAACTGAATTGTTACACGTATAAATACGATTCATTCTACGATAACATTCTATTAATTAGATTTAGAAATTTCTAAAATGGTATCGGAAGCCTCCACGTTGTAATAAAACACATTTTCCAAATTTTCTAATTTCTTCAAATATATTTGACATGGAAGTCCCAGACATGTATTCCTATTGTGCTATACTTTGTAACAACACAAATTTTAGTTGTCTTGTTGTCTTACTAGGTTGTGTATGAATTATGTTTTATTTTATACGACGGATATGTTTTAAGTTTTTACAAAAACAATGAAAGAAACAATTTTTTTGGTGCAAATCGTTTTATTGTTTTTCAAAATATTCGCCGTTAAGATTTATGCACTTCTGCCTGCGTTTGAACTAATTCTCGAAACAATTTTTCCACCCTGACGGTGGCATCTCCGAAGCATGGTTTTTGTAGGATTCAACAGCTTCTCGAGGTGATAAAAATCTCTATCCTCGCATTTTTGGTTTAACATTCGGGAACAAAAAGATATCGTTAATGGATAAATCAGGTGAATACGGACAATTAGACATGTTGTACCATTCAGCATTAACTGTTCTTCGATCCTCTAAAGCAATGCCCGCAACATGTCCAGTATAACGCCAGAACCAAGCAATTATTTTCTTGGAAGTGCTTTGTGAACGAATAACTTTTGTTGGATTCGATTCATCTGGAAACACCCAAACAAGATTATTGCTTAGTTTCCGGCTTGTATGAACATATCCAAATTTCGTTACCTATTGCGGTGTTGTTTACGGGTTTTGAAGTCCCTCTCTAGAATTTTTTGAGCATTTACTTACACCAATTGACGCGAGTTTTTTTATGCTTGAGTCAAATTACGCGGAATCCATCGGGAATAGATCTTTTTCACCCCTAAATGTTGATGCAAAATCGAATGTAGTACAGTCTTCGATATGCCTAAGGATACAGTAGGCCACATGCCGATCCTCTTCAATCGTGTTGCTCACAGCATCGATATGTTTTGAATTAACAACCGATTTTGGTGACCTTCACGAAATTCATCACTGACGGAAACATAATCACGACGAAATTCTGCAAACCAGCCGTAAGCAGTCTTTTCTGATAGGACCTCTTTACCAAAAGTTGAACGAAGTGATTCGAGATATTGTTGTTGTGTTAGGCCTTTGCTAAAATCGTAAAAAATCATCCAACGAAAACCTTCAGGTGAAATTTCCATTGTTTCACAAAATTACTTTTTCTAAACAGTCACTATAAACTACTCAGCCGATTTCTGTGCCGTCACTGCTTCAACAATAGCAATATCAAATTTGGCGAAAATAGTAATGTCAAACCTCAATAACGCCATCTAGTGGTCGTTTGTAAAAACTTAAGACGCTGCCCTCATAATCCTCCTGAGTTTCAGGACGAATAAGAAGTAGAAAATTAAAATAAGAAAAATAAATCAATACGATTGCGACCGATTCACAACCATTGCAAAAATAAGAGTAGTAGACTTTTTCTCTTAATAATTTATTGCAAGTAGCAAACAATCATTTCGGGAATCACTTTCCCACTCTGGTTGCATCTTCTAGCTCACCTACAAGTTGCTTAGGTAGCCTATTCAATTTAACGATGATTGTTTTTTTATTGTAACTGCATCAGAAATGCAATTCAGTATTACTTCTCCAGAAAATATATCGTCCAACTACTTTCTTTTCTTTCTGAAATAACCTAAGTATGTAATATTGGTTTAGTCATATTTCTTTTTTCTTGTTTGTAAAAATTCATCCTTCGACTTCAAAACCAGTTCTTTGGAAATAGTGCAACTCCTATTATCTTATTACATCTTCCCAATACATTATTTTTCACTTTTTACAGTGACTCTTACGTCATCTTTAGCAGCACTGGCATTGGTACTCATCAATTCTTACAGTCGATAATGGAACTGCTTCTTTCGGCTAGTTCTCTATCATTAAACAGGAAATCTTGCTTCTAGAACCAATTTGTGTAATTTACCGTAATTCGCGTTTCTTTTCGAATTTATTATAATTAGGTCTGCTTACTTGTATGGAGCTTCTAAGTGCATTCCCGGGAGCTCCCCAAATTTAGAATTTATTTCGTCACTCTTTGTCAATGGGCATATGCGTGTGTTTGTACGCTTCGGTTTGTGAATTTCTCCAGAGTTTCGCGAACGATGCTCGCGAGAAATGAGAAAATGGAGGCGACGCTTTTCCCGAAATGTAAATGACTTAGATTAAATTTCAAAACTTATATACATATTTCCCCGATTAATTTTGCTCTCGAACGACGTTAACTTAAATTAGAGGGCGCGCCTCTTCCACTCGTCGAAATTCGCTGTTAGAGGGAAAATTAAAGAAGTACATTAAATGGACGCCTTCGAATCGTTCGTTAGCATAAATCGTTGTGATTATGGAAGGAATGGAAAGTGAGGAATTTTTAGCAGTTTTTGACACTTCGCTGATACATTCTGACGTTCAATTTTATCTCGGCGTAACAACGTTCCTAAATTAGTTTCGAAAATCATTTAAATATCAAATTTGCGCTTAATGGAAAATGAAAATTATAAAATATTTTCTGGGAAAACATCTCCTACTTTAGCCAACAAAGTAAATCTTGGCTTTTTAAGCTAACAGTACCCATAATTAAGCACCAACATAGAAAATGAAACTTTTGGATATGAGTTTTTGGTTCAAATATACTTTGTCAATGGGTTTATCTCTCAAGTAACTTCGAAAGTTTACGACATAAACAGCGAAAAACTCCAAACTATATGATCTTTATTATACTTTATCAACAAAAATATCGCTAACTGTGCTTGTACGAAAAAAGTTCATTCAGTATCGTAAAATGGGGTGAAGCGGATCAAATTTTGATGTTTTTGATACTATTTACTATTTTTGTTTAAAAAATTGCGAAAAAATATGTTATTGTGCAATTATTGCACAATTCATTGATACTGTTTTTCTCATTTTTTTTACTTCTATTTTGTTATTTGTCGATCCAGTTCACCCTCTTGTGTGGGGTGAAGCGGATCATCAAATAATTGGCCCAAGAAATCGTTTTAGCCTTATTCGACGTGAAGCCGATTATTTTTGTAACTTTGAAAAGTAGATCAGCAAGTATGCAGTTTCTTTTAAAACAAAAGAAAAGCAAGCGGTAAGTACAAAAAATAGTTTGGTCCACACGAGGTAAAGTCGACTCTAAAGAATAGTTTAATTTTTCAACTAGATTTGGTAGATCTTTGATAATAGAAGCAAATTTTAGATGAAGTAAATAAAAACGCTACCCAGATATCACATGTTTAAAGTCAGTTTTTTGAGATTTTTTTTTTTTTCAAAACGAAATCAACGAAAAATGTCTTACTTCAATTGCTACGAGTATTTGTGATTTTTTGATGACAGATATGTCGGGAACATCCAGGTATACAAAAAACCTCCTTATTATTAGATGTTTTTCTTAATAAGTAAACTCATCATCATTTTTGGTTGCCGTTGGCATATTTTCTTTCTGTTGGCATATTTTTTTCTGTAGACACGTGGCATATCTGAAAAGACGTAGGTATCTAGTTTATGATAAACTTCATGTGATCCGCTTCGTTCCATAAAATGATATATTTCAAAGAAAAAACCTATATTTCAAAATATTCAAATTCAAATAAAGAAAGTTGTTATCGATTTGTTTAAAACTGTTAAACACATTTTGATAAAACGTTTAAATACTTTCATTTCTTCTGTGGAACAATTTGTTTTAATATTTCGTAAAATATTTAATAACTCCAATAAGTTTCATTAATTTACTTACAAAACCCTTGCCCGCTCTGCAACAAAACTTTCACTACTTAAACAATAAGACTGCTGAGTAATCGGAGCAGGTGCTCAAGACACCGGCGTAATATTTGCACAACATAAAAATTAAGTAAATATCGTAATCTTGATCCGCTTCACCTCATTTGATCCGTTTCACCCCATTTTACGCTACTTACCAATTATATTGTGTACTTCACCAGGGATTTCAGAATGTATATAGATACTTAAAACATTTTAATTGGCTAAACTGAATATTTCGTTAATTCAGTAATTTTTGAATGATCCAAAGATTAAGAGATTTCAAAGCAGAGCTGAAAAAGTCAAGAATGAGGTCCATTCAACACAAAGTCACTGGAGACCTTGCTGGTAATTTTCTCCTTAATTTCTGATGGTTCAGAACTTGTGATGAAAATGCACTAGTATTTTGAGAATGAGTAGGTACAAAAATCCAAATTTCTGAAAAGGTTTTTTCAGACCATCCTTTAATTTGACAGCTACTTGCTTTGTATAAATCAAACAATTGTAACTATTTAATGCTGTTTCATATATTTTTGCATATCTATGGATAAGGCTTTAAGATAGATAATGTTAGTTCATAGGCATCTGAAATTGTATAAGAAATCACGCCTTATCTCTACTATACCAATTTTTTTATATTCATTTTGATAAGATTCGTCTCTCAAGCAAAGCTGAGCAGCTTTAATGGTTCTAGAACCTCTTACATTTACATACATACTATTCTCCTACATTTTGAAAATGATACCATTTAGAATGTGTATTTCACGAGTGCTGTAGGAATGTATTAAAGTTAAAACATCTTAACTTGCTAAACTAAACATTCCAATAATTCGATTCGTTTTTGAAAGGTTCGAACATCTGACATTTTAGGAAACAGTAGAAGAAGTTAAGAACTACGAGAGTTAAACATAAAATCACTGGTTAATTCTAAATCAACTCAAGGTAATAAAATAGAGTTAGCTGAAGATTCTATTGGTAGTTTTCTCTTTATCTGGCCCAATTAGTAGTAGTATCTTAATTATTAAGAATATAAGATGTAAAGGCAACAATATTTTGTAAATGGGAAGGTGCGAAAAACAAAACTTCTGAAAAGGTTCTTTCAAACTATCCTTATCACTTGTTTTGTAATACTAGGCACACAGAAGTAAATCCAAAATATATTTATTCTTTCACCAATTTTTTGGATAGGGATACGAGGGTTGTTGTCTTTTTAATTCTGCATATCGCCATAACAGCAAACAGTAGATCGACTTAAAGTGCTTTATTGTTTTTCAAAGTATTCTCCACAAATATTGATACACCTTCATTCTTTCAAATCAACTGTTAAAGCAGTTATATCAATCAGTCAAAATCGCCATTCTAAAAGCATCGACTGCTTCTTCCGGCAGCTGGAACGGTTGACCACTCCGCCCATTCTTGATTTTAGAGAACGTAAGAGTGACTTATCAGTTTTACAATTTTTTTTATGGCCAAATCACTTGCTGTACCTTGATGAAACTTTGTATTTAAGTTCAATGAATATTGAAATTCATTTTGACAGGCGACGTTTCATTGGTGGCACCCTTTACGTGGCTGTATACAAAATTAAAAAGACAACCCTCATAATGCTTCAAGTTAGCTTATGTTAATACATTTTATATTGTATAAGAAACCACGCTTTATGTTTATATAGCATACCATACTTTTTTGTGTTCCCTTTTGTAGAATCGATTGGCGAAATGCTCTTTCTCGGTTCTCAAGCTAGTAAGTTCTGTCTGGATTATAGTTGCAAATATGTTATCAACTTTAGTAAAGTTGATCGTTTTCGTATAGTTTACTTGCTTATAACTTCGACACGTAATTGGAGATGCTGACGTTAGTTTGTAAAATCTATAATAGTATAAGTTCGATTGTTGGAGAAGGTATTTAAAGAGACTTAGATTATTTGGCTTTCGAGTTTGATTATTAAATTGTAAAGTTATGATCAAGCAAATATTCAAGGGAATTGAAAATAGTTCGATGTAAATACAAAATTAAAAAGCAATCGTGTATTTCTCTGGATTTTATTTGTGTTATTTTGATGGTCATATAATAATTGAAAATATACACACAAAATGATACGGAATTGGATCCAACACCAATTTTACACCGTTCGATAGTTCCGTCGTATTCAAATGCACAAGTAGTTAAAAATAACAGAGTTGTTCAATTTCGTAAGAGTACTCACATATCGGAGTTTAATTACATTTTTGAATAGTTACAATTTCCCTTTTGCGGCGTAAAGCTTTTTCGAGCGGAGTTAACTGTAACTTGTCACAGTGATTTATTTTTGGTCTTAGGTTTACACCTAGGTACTGTTAGCAATACTCCGTTCTAGAGTTAAACTTACTCCAATACAGTGTTAGCAATCCTCTGTTACAGTGTTACTTAACTACTTGTCGCAGTTAAGTAAGCACCGTTGTGGTGTCACGAGAACACACTTTTTGTATTGCATAAACACTGATACAGTGTTAAATTAATATCGCTAAGGAGCTAGATGAACTCCGCTGCGAAGTTAGGTAAACTCGGCTCGGAGTTGGGAAAATCAGTCCGTGGAGTTGGTAAACTCCGTTGCAGAATTGGTACCACTGTTATGTTTAAAATATGAAAGGTAAGTAGAGTATCAAAAGAAATTCTTACAGAAAAACGTAAATGTGTATTTTAATACTTGAAATTTAATACAAAACATTTAAAATTCATGTCTAGTAACAATATGCATGTCATTTTGTTTATTAAAAAGACTGTGACATTCATATGGGAAAACGTGATATAAACTATCAAAACAAGATAATTTCTTTTTCATCAGTATTTTCAATAACTTTGAAGGCTTGAAAGTATTCGGAATATGTTAAAGTTTTCCAACACTTGCAAACACAATAATTTTTTGAATTATGATTAAATATATTATATATATTGTATAAATAATTCTATTTGAGCAAATATAGGGAAACTTATTTCATCGCCTATACTAGTAACAATAAAAATCCATCTTTATATTGAATATTATTAAAATATAACGATTTACTAAATATTTCCGACATGTAATTAAAAATAGAAAGCCATTTCTGGACATTTATATTTTCATTAATTTTTTTCTCTGGTCTAAAATTATTTTGTTTCCATGTCATCGAACTTTGTTCTAAAGATAAAATGTGTTTGGAATAGTTAATCGGAAGCCTCTAAAGCTTTATCTAATCCGTTGGTAACAACATGTTATCTAATACAATGTAATATTCCCCAACAACATTTTGTGACGAACCAACGTCTAGGAATGGTTGGGTGGATTCTTTTCATTTTGCGCAATCTTCTAGTGGAACAGATACCTGAAATAAAACAGTTAAAACAAACATATCTATTGCATTAGAAATTATAAACCTACGTGATGGAAAATAATTAATTTATCTATTGCTTCGGATATAGATGATTTCTTTATACAACCTCGTCCTCTAGCAGTTGACGGTATCGTATGCAAAAGGATCAACAAGGCATTAGTTTCAAAGCTCCAATCTAAAAATGTATTAATTGTAGTTAAATTAAAAATTTAACTATATTACCCGATGGTGGATTGTTTTAAAATGCTTTTGTAAACGCAGACAATATTTTGTTCATTAACTCAGGAAATCTAGATGCTATATTGCTTGTAGGATAAGCATGGTGAAAGTCTTGAGTTATCTGTAACGAATAAAATTATTTTAATACTTTCTGTCGCGACACTAAGATATTCAAGATCTTACAAGTCCAGGAGTATCCGTAAATCGTGGAAAATCACCAGGCATATTGCCGCTACTTCTTCTGACATTAAAAGTATTTAACATAGAGATAAACATTTCTTTTTTTGTGCCTTTCAGTCGTTGTTCGAATAACCTTTCTTTTTCACGATTTTCTCGCGTTTAAATTAAAAAAAAATGCTTATTAGTCTTAAGTTACATCGTCAGACATTTTTCAAAATGTTATATACTTACACTGCTATTTCAAAAATCAGGAAATACATGCAACTGAAAACAGTATAAATCATGCCAAAACGTGAAAATAAAATGATCAAATATCTTAAAAGTCGTTCCAAATGATGCCGTTAGATGAAATTCTCTGTCCTATTCTGCTTTTTATAGACTTTTCGTAACATGAGTAACTAAAAATGTTCTATTTCTAATTTCTTTTATTCTGTACACACATATTGTCTATAAAAATGTTTTTTGATTATAAAATTTTGCACGCTACATTTGAACAAATATCTTCAGTACAACATTGACGCTATGAGCTGTAAAAGAGTATGCGCAACATGCAATTTCTTACTTAATGCGATAGAGAACATTTACTTATTCTGTTAATTACGTCAAAGTTAACATTTGTAAGTTTTATCCATTTCTTTTTGTTTTTGTAAATTACTCTAATAAAAACAGCATTTTCCATTTTTTACCTATATGATCCAACTGCTTCTTGTCAACTGCCTCAAACAAGCATCATCCACCAAATTCTCTACATCATACAAAAACTGCCGGACACTAATTTTTTAACAAATATACCGATTTTATTATATTTTTAATTACTCGTAGGAATTAATTTCACATTTCAGAGTTTTTCTAACAATCGTACGGAAATAATGTTTCAAAAATGATGTATTATTTCACGTTCTAGTGTTACACTAACTCCGTTGCTTTGCAAAAAAATTATCAACACCAAAAATTGTAGAATGTTTCTCCAGTTGGTGTTATTAACTTCTGAGTCCGATGTTAAATCAATACTAACACCATAAAAGTGTATTTCATTTCTATTCTTTGGAGTTGGATATTTCTACCAACATGGCATGTAGTTAGAACTTTCTCCGAAAAGTGTAACATAATTCTTTTTGATGCCATTTTAACAAATTTTTTATGACAGTTGGGAGAAACCCAACTCCGTTTCATTTAACTCCGTAAAATTTTTTTGTGACATTTAGCTAGTCTCTTATTGTGTATTTTGTGAAGCGTATGACAAACCAATGAATCTAGTCCGAGGATAAATTGTGCACGTACACTCAATTTACGATATTAAAGTTATCTCTAAGGATCCAATATTTCTAGTTTGTCATTGCTGATTAAGTAGGAAATAAAAATGAATCCTCTGCAATTCGTTCTGTACGCTATAATACAATAAATTTCCTTTGAAGCCATATATTTATAGCCGATATATTTCGTTCTAAGCATTCATCATTTTTGCGTCGATCGAATCCGCTTTCCTTCACATGAAATTTTACGGTATAGGATTTCAATCAGCACGAGACATGCAGCAAATAGATAAACATCTCCCGTTTCTTTTGCCCGTCTCTTAATCTAGTGACCTTTGGCTGTGTCTTGTCGGGAGTTTACGGCGTTCGATCTTGACTCCGCTTAGCTCCGGGCAATCTTAGTTCATGGATTTTAGTGTATTATGTGAATGTGTATGCCAGCGTATATACCTGTGCGCAGGGATGGAATAACTTCACCGGCATTCGGGGCCGCCTATCCTTTTCTAATTCCTTTCTCTCTCGCTCTGATTGCATTATAAATAACAAGTGCATACTGTATATTACACAGCTAGATAAATTTTGAATTATACCGTGTCGGCCGCCGTATTATTACGTATAATACGGGGTCAGGTAGAAACAAGGTAGAGGAACGCGAATGCTTGGAAGAAGAAGAAGACGAAGAAGAAATTGAAGACAGAAAAAAGTCGAAACAAAGAAAAAAATAAGAGGACAGTAATTATTGTTAGTCGCATTATCGAAGGTAACCACTTCTGTCTGAAAGCATGGATGATTTACTAAAAAGAAATTATACATTGTGCTATTATAACTAACGGCATGATTGCATGTTTATACAAGTCAATTGTTGTTCACTTGCATGGATAACAGTTAATGCAGAAAACAAAGACGCAACTTTACGCTTGAAATCATACAAGTCTGGAATAACAGTATTGTGCACTTAAGCTCGACACATACATAAATATCTACTGGTACCAACCATATAAAACCAACAATTAATCTAATAGAACCGTTTTAGATCATTATTCACCGCTGTATTTTATAGAGTTCTTGAGGAAAAGATTATTTTAAATTTTACACCTATAATACATTGTTATTAGCAATGAGCAATCGATTAATTATGATGATGTTAAAGAACGCTTATTTTGCCAAATTCAGTAATGTTACCCAATACATACACAGTAGGTCCATTATTGATCACGTGCGGCAGCTTTTGGTTTGTTATTTATCATGTGCGACAATTTTTTAAGTTAGATGCATACAAATCTAGATCGAATATATTTAGAGGAATTTTTTTAGTATTTAGCAATACACAAATTATTTTCAAACCATAGTACTGTTGCGGTGTGGCCATCAGCGGTTGCTGCCTGAATTCGCATTATAAGCGTAACCCTTTTTTTTGATACAACATTAAGATAAAGAAACGTACAATTTGACAGCGCTAGGTGATATGACACGTTGAAAAAGATAAATAATTTGTACGATGTAATTGTACCTACCCCTTTTTAATCCATCGTGTCTCTCACTATGCTGTGGTACATCTCAGCGCTGTTCCTGGATCTGTCAATCTGTACGCATCTTCTACTCTAGGTTCAGGTATGCTTATTGTCTATTCTCCATGTTGGAATATCCAGAGTTCAAAAGTATCATCATTAAGTAAATATCAAAATATCGGATATGTACTTGATATACACATTGGGAAAATGTGAAATTAGCTATATCTGTATATGTACGGCAAGAGAGCGACGAGGGGATTGAGTGGAATGCGATCGATTCGATACGGGTCGCGTGTTAGGTGTCAGTACTTAACAACGTTGGGATGTAGACCTACTGTGTGCAAGAACACGTAATAATTTGAAGTCATGGTCGCCTGGAAATGAGAATTTAACATAGACAAGATCGTCCGTACATAACGCAGACTGCCGCTAACCCCTCCGCTTGTGCTGAATCACCCATTCGCGTTTACCGTGGTTGCATGTACGCTTTTTCGTATAGCTAGACATTTTCTTTCTTTATGTGTATATCAAACTTTTGGTATCTACTTTTTTAATGACACAAATACAGTTTATATACATATTCGTAATGAAATAACACAAGATATTGTACTAGCCACAATGATATAAAAAATAATTTAAAATAATGCTTGAAAACGCAATTACATTATTAATAAACACAAGAAAGATTGGATGTATAAATGTTCTTTTCTAAATTAATGTTCATTGTTTGATTTACGTGTATGCGATTTCATATTATAATGTCATCCTATGAATTTATACTAGTATACCTACTAGTCAAATTGGATGGACAAAAGTATCGCACTATAACCATGTAATATACGTTGGTATGCATTTGGACAGAAAATCAATTCGGAGAAAACATATAATAACGAAGAGGTACTGCATAGAGAGTGGTAAATCTATATTTTTTCTGCGTCGTGATGGCCCAACGTGGTATATACGTTTTGAAGCTTTTCATAATATCAGGAACCTATTTGTGTGTGAAAAATTATGAATAGCAAATAAACTTCTTACATAAAAGGTTATATCTACACTTAATTGGACATATTTATCTCTGGCTCACTGCAGCAAAATTTCAAACAGCTACAGTCCTCGTCGATTTAAATCGGTTTTGCGGCAGTATATTTCCTAACATATTGTGCCACTATATAAATCACCATCAGAATCGTTGTGTCACCATAAAAATATAAATAATAAATAGGTAACAAGAATAATTTAGGCCTTTAGAATTGAAATTTGATAGTTTGGCAATTGTTATGATTACATTGCCTAGCAGCGAGTTCTTTGGAGCAACCTGGCAAAACGTCATAACTTTTATTATATATATTATATAAAATACGTGGCATCTTTAGATTCGCATTTTCATTGCCTCTTCAGAAATGTAAAAATATACAAGGCGTTCGATTTAAGATTAAAAAGTTGACTTCACTTCCGCTGATGCCGGAAATGTAATTGAACGGGTGATAACACCAAAAGATGATAGTTCGCAAAGAATGGAAATCGACTTGTTTTTTCTAAATACGCTAGCTTCTGTCGTTCAAAAGTTAATATGGAGGAGGGACAATTCAGTACCTCTGTATGTATACGTACATAAATAAATAAAAACCAAATTACTAGAATTGTAGATTGTAATTACAATTTTCAGATGTTATAGTAGTTTCGAAAATGACGGCTTGGACCTTACCGACTTGGCGGCTTACCTAACATACGAGATCTGGCAATTAAATAACCGGACTGGTGCTACTATCGGCAAAGAGCGAGCACGCCACGGCAGGTTTGAACATGTCTGTGCTTGAAGATACTTCCCCACTCTGAGCTCGATGGGCGCGGTTGTACGTCGCTCAGTCTCGCTGTAGCAATCGTCCGTTCAAGTCTTTACGCTAGCGTCGCGTTGGAAAAATACAGAGTATTCAGATCCAGCAACGAGTTAACCTCAAGTTTATTGTGAAACACGAGGTTCTAACTACCTTTCGTGAACGAGTGAGAAGACGAAGACCCAATTTGTGGAAGAGCAAATTCTCTGTGCTCCACCAACACAATGCGCCAGCCCATTCCGCCTTGTCTGTGCGAAATCCGGCATCACCGTGTTGGACCACCCACCGTACTTGCCCGACCTGGCTCCCTGTGACTTTTTTTATTTCTTAAGGTAAAATCGGAGCTTAAGAGAACAAGATTTGACAGTGTGGAAGTGGTGAAAGCGAATGCGACGGAGGTTCTCAACAAGCTGACAAAAACGGACTTCAAGCACTGCTTTCGACAGTGGAAAATTCGTATGGAGCGTAGGGATCGGCAAGGAGAGTACATTGAAGGGAATAAACTTTGTAATATAATTGCTGATCAATAACATGTTTTGTAGCATCCGTCCGGTTATTTAATTGCCATACCTCGTAAGTGTAACATTAATTAATGAAATTATTCAATATAAGCCTGTATTGATAATCCCGTAACCATTTCAAAGCACATAACGGAAAATATCACTGTGTTAAAGTTTGAATCTCTCCAAATGTTCAGTGTCACCCAACGTGTTAATAAAAATTACGTTCATCATCATCAAGCCTTGCAATCCTTAGGATTATGGCTAACGCTCGCGCGCTTAAAATCCGCTTATTGGGACGAATTACTCCCCGCACTCATTTTTCATTTTAAGGGTTTTTGTGGGTCCTGGTTGCTTCTGTAATTTCCTTCCATTGTATGTGACCTGCCCACTTTAATCTTTGTGTTTTTATATGCCTCACAATCTTTTCTTCTCTCAGTTGTTCCTCCATCCCTGCATTTGTCTTCAATTTTTTTCCAGGTCGTGTCACGTTTGGTCTTAAAGTTGTCCGCATTATTTTCCCTTTCATTATTTTTAGGTCTTCTTCTTCTTTCTTGTTTATTACTGTTGTTTCCATTGCATATGCAGTGATTGGTATTAATGTCATATGTGTATATCTTGTTTTCTTTGCTTAGTTCTTTGCTCTTCAGTAATGCTGGGTTTCTGCCATACGCTTGGTTTCTTTGCATGATTCTTTTTCTCACTCGGCCTTTATCAATGTTTCCAATTTCTTGTTCCCAGTTAATTGGAGGAAGCAAATGTTTGTCCCCGTGTTTCTAGATAGGTTGGTATTATTGTGCTTTTCCTCCTAATTTTCATGTTTTCATTGTTTTGGATGCGTTGATTGTTTATTTAAAATGTTTTGTCTCTTTTTCCAGTTGTTCCGTTGTCCTTATTAGGTCTTTTCTATTCTTGTTACCCAGATTTGCTTCTCTTATGATTCCCTCCATTACAAAATTATACAAAGCGAGTGATAGAGAGTCTCCTTCTTTTACTTCTTTATTTATGGGTAGTTTTTCTGTTGTATGTTGTTGAAACCGTATTTTGACGTTCGTGTCGCTTAATATCATTTATATTAACATTAATAATTATGTTATATTAATAAATTCCATCGAAAAAGTGATCAACACTCTAAATGCGAAGTACACTGAAAAACTCACAAATTACCCTGTCGTAGATAATATCCTGTCAGTGAAAGAAAGCAGAGATTGAGAGCTTCAGGCGTTATTGCCATATTACAGCAATAACACCTGACACCAGCAGATCTGGTGACTAAAGTTAGTATATAAATTTTGAATTATTTTTAAAAATAGAAATTACTCTCTGGGGTAATACTTACAAGAACCAGCGGCAGTCGGGAGCATATTATGGAAGTAAAAGCATCTGTATACAGCATCGCAAATGTTGAAAATATCCATGATATTTATCGGTGAATATATATCGAGATATATATCATGATATGTATTTATCATTTTCGAACACTGGAAATATGGCAGTAAGCTTTTTTTGCATTCATTTCACCTCACCAGTTAAATTTCTTGCACGAAATATAACGACATGGTTAAAAACATGGTGCTCTATGCAAAAGGAAGCTTTTAAGAAAAAGAAGTTCGTAGAACAAACTCTCAGAATCGTTTCTTAGAATTCACTCGTGCCCGTCTATTGTGATTTCTCGTATTGTTATACAAATTCAATTATACCATTTCGTAGACACCAGCTCCACATTGTAAAGTAACATTATTATTGTATTCTTTCTTTAATCTTACTGCAATAATAATATTTCGTCGTGATTATGTAATTTCTGTGGCAATTAAACAAGAATCTTTCCTGTACCTACACAGTTAGAGTTGAATTTTAATTAATTCAACGTTGAACTCAGTTAGGTATTTGTAAATTAATATGAGAATGACGTGACTGTAGGTTATAATTTTTTTTAATACTTTTTGTGTATTTTGTAGTGTGTAACATTCAAATCTCCTTTTTTCGTTTTTAACTGGGGGTATTAAATCTATATTTTCAGCCGAATTAATTAATTTGCATTTGTAGAAATCTATGTAATTTAATGGTTTCCTTGTTGTTGTATGTAACTACGGGATACGTTTTAATTTGTGTTTCACATGTGAGTAGTACGAGACCGGTTTTGTAATTTATTCTAGAAAGCATATACATAGATAAATAAATAATGTTTGAGACTACTGACTAATAACATCGACTTCTACATACTAATCCTTAAGCGTCGTAAATCCTCCCCATTCTGCAGAAAAAGAAGTTGCGCGAACAGGCTGAAACGTTGACAAACAAAATCGTGGACTAATTAATGTTTAATTTCAGTTTGTAAATTATAATTAATGCTAAATTACCATTCAGTACATACGCACATTATACGTATTGCTTTAGTCTATATGTCAAGAACGTAGGAATTAAGTCGAAGTTAACGTGCAGATAAATTTAATGGATGACAGTAACCAGTATTTGTAACAGAGAAGGATCGAGAAGGCTATAGCCCAGGTTCATTATCAAGGACGTATTGAATAAGGACTGATCGAAGTCGTACTTACGCAGTCGTTTCCAAGGTGGCATGGTGAGGAGAAGACATTTCGAAATCTCGAACCTCAAAAGTGACAAATGCGAATTCCGTCTTGCAATTACACAAGGCGAAAACGTTACCGCTTTAATTCTAATGGGCGGCCATGCCAGGCGACGCGGGTGACGGGCGTTGAAGAGGAAATATGTTTCATTTGAAAACGTCAGAACCGGTTTATTTCGTGAACTGAATTTGAGACGCGAAGGATCCAGAAAGCGAGAAGAAAGATAGAGGATCCGGCAGAAACAGTATCACAATCAGCCGAGAGCGTCTCTTTTCACGAATAATGAAAAGGATTCGCTGCGCGTTCGTCTGTCTCTCTTCGATCTGCGTTTCTCTCGTTCGCATTCATGCCTTCTTCCTTCTTCCCTTTGACACCGCCATCTTCTCTTGTTAATTTAGTGTTTATTCTATGTCACATTTCACTTAATTTCTTGTCTTTATTACAAAAGCGGCAATTTAAATGCTAAGAGATCAATTCCATTTGTAAAAGTTTGAAATAAATACCAGGGCTGTGAGCTTCAAAAGTCGATCTTCTTGTATCTTACTGATCAATGTTTTCGGTTCATTAATCTTTATGAATATCTAAATACGATAATAATGTATATGTATGTAAATTCCTTAAAATATATTCTATGGGGCGTGTAAACGCCCAACATATTCTTTGCTTCTTTATGTTATTAAAAAATTTTGAGGACCATGTACTCCTAAGCAGAAGTAAATACGTTGGAAATCAATTCTTTTCGGGAAATATGATAGTCTATTTTGCTTTCTTTACTACCTGCTTGCTTAAAATAATTATTCCTGCTTATAAGAGTTTGTGCACTGCTCAAAACAATTAGAGGAACACTTGCTTACATCTCAAGATAACAATATCAATTCAAAGAAACTACAAGAAATAATGTGAATAAAACAATCAAAATGTGAATTAAAAATGTTGCTTGCTGTGGAATTCAAAATGAAGCATCTAAACGAGGAAGATGTTCCATGCGTCGTAGCTGCTCTCGAGAGCGGTACCAGTATTCGAGGAGTTGCAGGAAATTTTAACGTTGGCTTCTCTGTCCTCCATCGTATGTGGAATCGTTACCGGTGGATGAAAAAGACGAACGGACCAGGTTCTAAAAGGAAAACAAAGCGAATGCAAGATCGATTTTCGGTCCTCTCCTCCTTGTGTATTCTCCCACATTCACAGCAAAAGATTTTCAGGTTCAGAACGACTCATGGATTGGAGATTAGGAATCGAGTAAGACAAGCAAGCTTGAGACCAAGGAGATCAATGCGAAAACCTGTTTTAACTCCAAACGACATGAGGTGTCGTTTAAATTTAGCTCGTGAACATATGGCATGGCAATTCGATATTGGAGGTCAATACTCTTCATACATGAGTCACATTTTCGTTTAATTTGTTGTGATGGTGGAGTAGCTGTATGTATAAGTTTGACGGTGGATCTGTGATGATCTAGAGTAGAATTAGTTTTGATGAAAGAACAGATTTCGTGGTTGTTCCAGGGAAACTAACCGATCAACGGTACGTTTATCTCATTTTGGAGGATTATGCTACACCAGCGGTTGGTGCTGTAGGCACAAATTTTGTGCTAGTGCGAGATACAGCAGCCATCACAAAAAGGGTCCTACAGTATTACGGGATTCAAATCATGTATTGGCCTTCACTAAGTTCCGATATGAACCCAAGTGAACATCTTTGAGATTTGTTGTTTATATTATAAACACGTATGTCCGCTCAATCACGCAATGTTATAATTCAACGCCTTCTGACAAAATGTGTTAATACGGAATTACTGCGTAATTTTTCTGTATTCTTAGATTATGTTAGAAAGTACAGTTTCTTTGTAGCTGCTATGCGATGTAGGAGAACGAAAAAGTAATTCTAAGTAGGAAAATAAACAACGATTCTTATAAAACTAAACTAAAGAAAAAAATTCGATAATTATACAAAATAAATTGAAACAATGTTACTTTATTAAGGGGAAAAATCTCCTGGCGATTTTGAACTTTGTAACTTTTGTATTTGTTTCAAAATACATTTCACAGTACTTCTACTAACACCGATTTCGTCTGCAATTTGCCGGCTTGAGCAAGGTTCGCCTATTTCAATTAACGAACAAATCCTCACTTCCCTCTCCTCCCTCTCGGCATGCATTAGATGAATTTGGGGCTGTTCGTCTATTTGTTGGCATTTATGGCAATTCCTGAGCACACAGCCAAGTTTCCCAAACGCTTTGACGATCCTTTCAATCATCGAATGCGAAGGAATATCGCGATCCACGTACTCTAGGGCAAATAGATCGGCCGTGCTTTGGTATCAATTTCCGGCAAAATACCATTTTCTCTGCCATTGTAAAACTAACATAGTGTATTAGAAATCCACAATTATTTGTTAGAACCTTACGAGCGCACAGACAAACAAAGAGTGCGTCAGATAGATCCCTCAGAGTTACGGCAGTTGCGCGCCGCTAGGCTGGCCGGCGGGGATAAATGCAAGAATGCCAGATCGTGCTACGTACAATATATCTCGCACCCCGGTGAGACTTGGGCCAACGTGTATAAGGTCTCCAACTCTATAAAATAAGAATGAGAAAAGATAAAAGAAGAAAACCAGTCTCAAAATGAAGTAAATTTATTGTACTACCATCGTACATAATTACTTTCTTCTTTACTGTTGATCCAATTCCGAACAGCAGACGGAATTTCAGTGTCTGATGAAACTGCCGACCTTTCAGTACCTCCTTCAATTTTGAGAACAACCAAAAATCTGAGGGTGGCATATCAGGATTGTACGGGGGTGCGAAACAATCGTGAATTTCAAGTTCGTCACTCTCTTCATCGTTTCGTTGCTGCAATGCGGTCTGGCCTTGTCGTGGTGCAACAAAAAATTCGTTCTTTCCTGCCTTACTCTATGAATACGTTTCTTTAGTGATCGCGAAGTTTTGCAGTATCTTATTGAATTAATTGATATTCGGTATGAGTCACTCACCACCCCTACAAATGCACAAATTCACAAATATTTTTTCTTTGTCTTTTCATGACATCCGTTAATTGTAGCGGGACCCATCTGGCGTAAATTTTTCTGTAATTCAATGTCTGATCAATGTACTGGACTTTTTCTTGACTAACGCGCAATTGCCGGGCAATTTCTTTTTGGGTGGTCCGGTGGTTTCCGGGAATCAGTACATTAACTTGTCTTGTCTTTGATTCTTCTCATGCAGCCCTGATATTGTGCACCTAATCGCTTTTTGTCAAATACCTTCATTTCACCTCTATGACATAGTTTCGTCGAACCCTCTGATGAACATTTTTCACATCCATACAATTGTTGTCATATACAGCTTTCAAACGCCTGTAAATTTCTATGGGCGCCTAATCTTCCCGCGCTAAAAATTCTATCACGAATCGTTGCTTGGTAGGCATCTCATGATAAATGACACTGACAAGATACTCAAAATTACCGTTTGCAGAACCTGTTTCTATCCCCACTACTCACACAATGCCGTTGTTGGAGACCTTATATATCAGTCCGCCCTCATATTCCTTTCTTTGCACACTATTTTTTAAAACTAATTACTTGTTAATCGGCAATTACCAATTGTTACTGCATTAGAAGCATTTGCGTAGTAAAGTTAAGCGGCAGAGAGCCCTGAAGACAAGCCACAAGTAACAAATAAAATGTAAACTTTGTTTTCATACTTGTAGCAAATATATAATGAACCTTATTCAACATGGGAAATGCTTCGGTTTAGCTGAAATTATTTATTAGTGAAAATAAGTTGTTGTAACGAAATTTATCTAGTCATGACAAGAAAATATGCTAGAAGCATTTGTTTATGTGTATTCCGCGTAAATATTCTGTTTGTTTCAACTCCTTTATTAATTTTACTCATTGCAGAAGAGTTTCATGAAGTAATGCACCAAAGCAGATTGCACTGCGATATCAATTTAAGGATTTAATTACTAAAGAATGCATTTAATTAAGGACATACTGTGCAGCTAATTATGTTAAGTAACTTTACAAGATTCCCGTCGCGACATCGCGAATAGCTACGTACTTACATAATAAACAATAATCGCTAGTTCCTCTCTGCATTTCTACCATTTTCACAATCTCTCCCTCGATCTTCCTAAAGCGGCGCGTTCTCTTATCCTGATATATTAAAGTTCCTCTTTTTCTTTTCGCAGGAAGTTTCGCAATTACCCAGTGTTACATTCAATTTCTGTTGCCGGCTTAATAAAGCGAGAGGGTGTTTTCGTCGGTCCCTCATAGTTAGATAACATTGCCTAAGAGAAACACAGTGGATGTGCGCGGAGAACGAGTTCGTACGAGGAGGGTGGTCTCTCTTTTCTGGAAGCGAATTCGAAATTAATTTAGTAGAAGAACTTGCATTTAAATACAGCGCGGGAGCAATAACGACTATAGTGGTAGTATTCGTATATCGCAGTAGCGGTGGTGATGCGTTTGGAGTGTACACTGATGGGTGAAAGTACCAAAGTTAATTATGCCAGTTCCGAAATGCATTGACATTAAACTAATATTTGTTATATACTGCTATGTTAAATATTTACATAGGAAAGCTCAGCTGCCAACCTAAAACGTATAGGGTATTCAGTATAGCCACCCGGTTGAAATGAAATCCCCTTTGGCGGATGAAAGCTATTTTTCGTAGCCACAATTTCCCCCCAGGCCGACTCCAGCCAATGACAATCTTGGTGAATCGGAAATGAAACTACTCTTCTGTTTATTATCCTCATTTCGTAAATCTTCAACATTAGTGTAAAATTCTCCCACAACAAACAACAGGGTAAATTCAAAGATATTTTTAACATTATTTCGTATATTAAATATGTTTAGCCAAGGTATATTCATTTACGTCAGGAAGTTTTTGTAGTTTAGAATCGTCTAGTTTGAGTAATCTAGTAGCGTCACTACATTCATTCTCTCGTGCTACTTCTGAAAAATAACTTTATTTATGGAAATTCATCACAATATTACGTTTAGGCAGAAATCATCAAAACTTGCTACGGATAGAAGCAATCGCAATCTCGATCAAAATAAAGGAGAAAAGGGACGCCAATAAATTCATCAATTCTGGTTAAGCTTTCTTTGAATTAACCAGTATTTTGGCTGCGCTCCCAGTTCAAAGTGTCCGATATTGAAACTAGAGAATAAATTTAAAGTAGAAGAGAAGGTTGGAGCTTAGAATAGGCAGATTTCCCGTGAATGTCATAAGGAACTTAGAGTTTATATATCTTCGAAAAATCAAGGTTAATTTGTATTTTTCAATTTTAACATTCGTTAATTCCCATTTATTGATATAAACATTAAAACATTAAAAAGAGTGTGGAAGAATACTCCCGAATCTCACAAAAAAGTTAAAAATTTAATCGATTTATAAAATTCCAATTTTTGAACAATTTCCCTGAGATAAAAACATTTCAATACATATAGTTTTTGAATCGATTCGACCAGTATAGGTTTCTTAATCTAAGACAACATATTCAACAAATAAAATAACATTCTATCAAGAGTCAACAGAGCTTTGAAGCAGTAGCTCATGACAAATGAAAAAGTCATAAAATCACCGATTGCCGTTTATTCATTAAATGAAGATGAACTAAAAGTAATCGATTACTATAGGTACCAGTTGTTGAGAAATTTTGTCATACTGGTAGTGTCTTGTGTCAGCGTAAGTTCACTTCAGATTGTCGAAGAGCAGTGTGTACCAATAACGATGGACACGTCCTTGCCCAAGACTTGCAGTTTCCGCAAAGAAGCCTACGAAGGGCTACGTATAAACACCAGGCAATGGTTCTAACAGGATGGTGCAACGGGCCATGCAGCCAGATACACATTAGTCTTTATTGGTTATGAAAAAGCCAGTATTTCGCTTAGAAGATCCGCTAACAAGAATTGGAGAACTCTGGCAAGCAATAATAAACCATTTTTCGCAACTGCGTCAACCACTTATTAATAATATGTTCAATGGCCTGCAAAATCATTATCAAGTTTCTTTGCACCTCAATAGTGCACATTTTGAACATGTAAATTATTGTACAAATTACAAAACAAATACAATTGCATTTTCGGTAGTGTTCATTTTAACGAGTGCATCGTCCAATTTGTCAATCGTTTTCAAAAAATTACAAAATATTGAATTATGTATTTTATTGTACTCAACACTAAGCGAAACGTCTAATGTACAGGTCTATGTTTTTATTTGAATTTATTCTTTACCAACATTTTCATACTTTTCTCCGTTAGGGTTCGAAACTTTCCTATTTTTGCTTCATATCTCCCGTTTTTATTTGTACTGGTAATTATACCACTTTAGTGTCTAGAAATAATTAGTAATTTCAGGACACCAAAGCAAATTGCAGTTATATCTGTTATACAGGATTATCCTGAATAGTTGTCATGATGTTTTAATGTAATATATGTAATACATTTCAAATGCAAATTTTTAATTTCAAAATCGGATGTGAAGAAAGCGATGAAGATGTTTGGAATCAGAGCCTGGTATGTGTTATTCTGCGTTTTACTTTTTAAAACAGCAAGAAACAACACCATCATCATTGCACCAACGCGGGAAGGTACTAAAATAACAGAGTTGATATCAGTACTTTTTAAGATAGAAAATTGATATTGAAAAGAAACGTATATAGTACAACCAAAATTAAAGCCTCATAAATGAAATAATATTCCTTTATATTGGAATTTAAAATATAAAGTAAAATGTGTGAAAAAATTTTGAAATTGAAAAAATTTTAAATGGTAAAGTTAATCAATAGCCAAAGGTTGAAAGGAGTTGTAAATAATGAAAATCAAAATGGGAAAAAGGTTGATTAAATTAGGAATTTTAATTGAGAATGTGACAGGGAATGGGGGTTCAAATAAAATTAAAAAATAAAATAAAAACAATATCATACGTTATAGTGGAAATTAATTTTAGTTAACTTGTTTAATCCCCTGTTTTATTTTTACTCATATCAATAATTATTTCGCATAGTCCAAATATTGCATTTTTCATTCTATGTACAATTTAATTTCCTTAATTAAGTCTTTTCTTCACATAGCTATAGCAAATAAGTGTCTAGACTTGAAGTCTCTGCTCTGTTTGCTAGTCCACTGTTGAGATACTTTTCTTCACCAGCGTACATAATTGTCAATAAAATTGAAATTGGTATAGAGGAGAAAGTAATTTTGACGAATGGCTTCTACAAACTTTACACTTAGGCACTTTGTCTAGTTCGTCGTCTCCCTTACTCAAACTGAAGTAGACTGATGGATTCTTTTCTTAGATTTGAGTTGCGACTGACAATTCAGATGAGGTTGAAAGTTCCCCATCGGTGTTCGCTTAGTTTAAAACGGGACTGCAAAAAAGCGATTAATAAAAATACCAATTAATATTTAACGAGTAAATTATAATGATGGAATTGGATGTTTGGCGTTTTGTTGAATAGAAAAGGTTCTGAAATTGATATTTTATTATTAGAGAAAGGTTTTCTGACATTTTTCTCTATGAATAACAAAATGTATAAAATATTGCTTAGAGTAATAGTTATAACTCTGGATTTTTTATTATTAATTACTAATTTTAATTCTTTTCAGACAATAGATTATAGAAAACTTGCCAACTATTTTTTGCCTAAGCACTTCTTAATCTGAAATACCTTTTTGTATTTTACTTCTTATTTAGTTTATATTTGACTCATGTAACTTACAAAGCTAAATTTATTTTCATTTTTTCCACAACCAATTCCACATATCTGCCTTTATTAACCTAACATAAAGCTGATGTTTCGAATTTTCAATTTTGAAGTGCAGACAATTAAAACGCGGCTAAAAGTTACGCATTGAGTATTCCTCTTTGGTCGATTGTCTTTTCACGTTGCCGTCACAGCAGACCGCTTTGGGTGGGTCGTGATTGGTATGAGTACCTATTAGAGGAAAACTTGACGAAAATCCTCATCCGCTTTGATTACATTGTCTCCTTTTCTGAAGAACTGCTAGGAGAGGGTGAATTATTTTACTTCAAAGACGACGGATTCGCACTGAGTACGCATTCGGGGAAACAAAAACAAAGAGACTGATTGATGAAGCCACGGGTATGTATTCTTTTGCTGCCGAAGTAGAAACGCTAACGTTTCAGCAATGTTCTTACATAAACAATTTCATCAAAGTTACAATTTTAACTGCGTATTGCACATTTAAATACGGGTTATTTGTAATGTTAAACGTTATGTTTATGTAGGAAGAGACAATTGGTTGTCATTTTTTCCGTATAATTATATCTTAATTTAAGCACACGGCGTTTTTGTTGAGTCGTTTCAATTTAGATTTATGATAAATAAAGCGTGAGAAACGGGTGCACCCACAGAGACGCCTCTACGGGAGAGTGTATGTACGTATGTGGATGCAGAGTTCAGTAATGCGGTTGACATTGAGGAGTTCGGTACTTTCCGACTCTTCTTTACGTAACATGCCTCATACCACGCATGTCATCTCGTAGCAGAAACAATTCGAAGCAAGTATCCTAGGGTGAATGATTTAATATCATCTACCAAAAGAGTGTTCGTGAAATCTCCCAAACATATCCGGGTATTCAAGCAACTGTATCCGCAAATTCCGCTACCACCTCAGCCTGTATTGACGCGATGGGGAACATGGATCGAGGCAGTGTCTTACTATCGCAAATATTATTCCCAAGTGAAAGATGTCATTTTCAAACTTGATTCTTCTAATTCTCAAGCGGTTCGCGAGAGTCAGCAACTTTTTTCCGATTCGGACGTTCAAAAAGAAATAGATGATATTTCCATAAACTATTTTGTAGTGACGCAAATTATTTCGCAGTTAGAAAATACTCACTTATCTATACAAGACTCGTTAAATAACATCAGCAATTTAGCAGCCGCTCTAGAAAGCTTAACGGATCCTATTGGACAAGATGTCGCGCAAATTTTCGTGCAGTTTTAAATAATAATCCGGATTTAGAAAAGGTTCGATCTATATCGGGAATTCAAAACTGCACAGAAGCGATGCAGGAGTATTTGAATTTCGCAAATCTTCCTTCATTAGATACTGTACGATCATTTGCAAAGCATACGAGAACGTTTTCAGACCGTCGTCGAGGCCTGACCGAATCGACAATGGAAGCATTGCTTATGTTGCAGTACTACGCGGCGTACCATGGCAGTCGCACATTACCGCAGTGGTCATCGATACGTCAATAAAAAGTAACAATCTATTATTTTTTTATTAATACTGTGTCTACTTTTGTGCGGTACGCCCCGGTCGGTTCCACTAGTTCCTCGAACATTATAAATAGTACACGCACACCGCTCAACCGACAGTAACCGAACGTCCACTCGATTCCTTGTATAAACATAATAAACACAGCTCCTTTCACGGCGCCTCTGCGGGTGCAACCGTTTGTCTCGCTTTAATGATAAAGCAATTCAGAAGCATTTAAAATATTTAATTTATTTGCATAATTGGATATAAATACAATAGTTATTTCAATGGAAAACAGTATTAGGCTGTACTGTACTTCATATACATAAATGTAATGTTATTACTTTAAACAAAGTCACCATTCAGTTTAATAGGTGAGCTTCTTTATTTTTTTATGTTGAGCAACTGGTCTATAATATAAACCATTTTCAAGGAGCAATTAGGGAAAAATTCATGGCATAAGAGGCAACAATTAGAGAATAATAGCATTCCATTCTCAACAGCAAATAGCACTTATAGAATAAATGTTTAAGCGCACTGTAAATGGAATAATTGAAGAAAATATACTAAGGTTACTTATCCGTTACTATAGCGGTGCTACTAAGAAGAAAACTGGATTAAATGATAATCAAAATCTTCGTAGAAAAGAGGGAATCATCAATAAGCAATTTACAAAGTTATAAGCGCCAGTTAAAAGAACCTAAATTGAGAACGATAACGAGAAAAACTCGCCTGAAATGGATGAAAGTAGATATGTGGTAATTGTACTTCAACAACGATCCAATAATAAGAAGTAATTGAAAACCTTTACTCCTTTGCTGAAAATGTAATATGTCCTTATATAAGATATCAAGTTCTAAAAAAAGTCAGTTGTCATTATGTCTTCTTTCAGAAGTCTAAAAGAATACATGAACATAGAGAGTGAATTTAATTGAAATAAGCTAAACTTTTTAGTAGTCTGCTTCAGGATTTTGTAGACATTTCGCAAATTTAACCAATTCAATTAGCGAAACAAGTCGATTTAAAGCTATACGGTCCTTTTCGGCTATATTTTCACATCTACGACGACGATAATCGCCCAAAATACCACAAGAAAAAAAAAGAAACACCAGAACCATTATATTCCCGAAATCATTAAAGACATAATTAAATAATAATAGGTTAGTCTTAATTAGTTGTATACATAAATTGTTTTATTTGCGTGTGATGCAGGTCGCGGTAATATGCTGCCGATTTTATTTTACTCGTGTTACCTTACCGGAGATATAAGATCTGTATATAACGAAATGTAATCACGCGTAATTACCATGATTTTCCTCTGAAATAAATGGCCCGCGGTTCGGTTTCGTCATAACCGCTACTGGATAGAGGTCGCCTTTCTCAGAGGATTTATGTTTTCAATTTGTATGTGAGTTTGGTTGTTTTTTTTTAGTACGTCAGATTTAATGCTTATTTGCGGCAAGGTGCCGTAGTACAAACTTTGTAAAAAGGTGATGCGTTTATATTTAGAAATAAGAGCTTATTTGCTATTTTGGTTTGAATTAACATTTGTATTCAAAACGTTTTGGCATTTAATTCCAGGTTTAAGTTAGAATTATTGAATATTAGCTTTAAAGGGAACTTCTAGAAGAGTGCTAATCACGTGTTTAACGCAACATGGAAGTTATTAACTCGCAGTTTAATGTTACATGGTGTTATATTGATGGTACTATTACTTCATTTAATTTTTTTAAGAAAGAAAATTAAGTATGGGGGTACACCGCACAAATGTATACGTGTGTTATTCCATAGCTCTACACGGTCATCGTTTAGAACGTTTTCACTTTAACGCGATTGAATATTATAAAATTAGTAAAACACATGTCATGTGATATCACTTAATACTTAGTTTATATCATTATATTTTGAACGTTTAAGTAATATCAGAAATTAGACTTATAGTTATAGAATTTGAATTATTTTTATTACTATTGGAATTCTGGCATTTCGATAATTTATTCTATCTATTCTTTGTTTTTCTTTTTTTTAAGACTCCATTAATATCAATATACAGGGATACAAGGCATTTTCAATAATTAGTAATTTTAGTAATGTTGTTTTGTAGGAAGCACATAAAAATCATTCGCACAGGGAATCTAGTAATCAAAACTGACGTGTCGGTAAGTGTGAATGCGTTCCCTTTATTTATATGAGATTTGTCCGCCGGTATCGTTGTCGGTGTCGTACTGCTATCGTAACTGTGAATGTGAAAACGCTCATTGCAGCTACTCAAACACTTTTAGTTTTAGAATAGTCACCTCTATTTTTTCTCTAGGTCCCGATAGACTTTTTTACTGCTTATACTATGAATAAACAGTACCTTATAGAGCAACGCAACTGCGCTGAAAGCCAGTGACGGACGCATAAAAGTTTACACAAAATAAATTAAATGTGATACGTGCTCAAACACTTACCGTTTTAAGAGTCCTCCGTGAAATCACAAAGTGGATAATGTCTATTTAATATTTGTAACATTAGATATGTTTCCAAAGTTGTTTCGGCAAAGTGAGTGCGGCGTGAAGAAAAAGTGTTTTTGTATGCCGAAAACGAACGTTCTACATCTAGTGACGTTATATTTGCGTAAGTAAAATAATCTTTCAAATAACTTAACGGTTCCGTTGATGCACCTTCACAAATTTGTCTTAATGTGCCAAAATCAGAATCTTTCTCTAAATAACTTTCAAACCTTTCTAGAACACAAACATTTCTTGCGTCTTCTATCGCGCATGGCTGCGCGTGACCATGTTGCACTATTTGCAAAGATTCCACTAACGAAACCGAAGAATTTTGTAGTTTTTCGATCGCATCCGCTAGTCCCACGTAATTCTGAATAATTTCCAAATCTGTTTTAACTTGACTATCCTGAAATTTCAAGCGGCTTACTTTGACAGCCGGAGCTTCCTTTGGGTCGAATTCTAAAATCACGTTCTTTATATTCTCAAAATATTTAAGATAATAAAATGCAGCCTCTAACCATGTTCCCCAACGAGTAAGAATAGGTTGTGGTGGTTCAGGAATACCGGGGCATAGTCTATGAAATTCCCGAATACGTTTTGGGGATTTTACAAACACAGCTTTTGTATGTGCTATTAGAGTGTCTACCTCGGGATAAGATTTTCTGTTACTATCTACTACGAGACTGAGAGTATGAAATTTTATATGTAATATGCAACAAGTTAGCACAATGTTTTTTAAGAGATCGACCTACAGCAAGCAACCTACATCAACAGTTGATTTGTTGAAAGTTCAAACTTTTCCAATGTATTTAACACCAACATTGAAATTACTTCGGCAGTGCATTGTTGTATTCGTCTGGAAGCTAGTAAAATTGAGGGTGACGGTCGATGTGGTTCCATTCTGCGTACCATTACATTAACCACAGAATGTTTTTTACGATCTGTTGTTTCGTCCACACATAACCATAGTTTTTTGTCTTGCAACTCCGATTTAATTCTTTTCTCGACTTGCTCACGAGCAGACGGCACAACTCTCTGTAATGTTCTCTCACTTGGTAACTTAAAGTCCGAATATTCATTCCAAAATGAGACGTATGCTTTCTTCCTTAGTAAATGAAATGGTAAATTACATGCAATAAAGGTAAGACATAAATTAAATTTAAATTTGTCATAATCTCGTGTGGAATTTTTTTTTGAAACATGCCCTGCACTATTTACGTGCCGTAGACAATCACTTTTCGACCAACACATTAAATCTATTTTACACACTACACATTGAATTTTAGCGCCATCACACTTTAAATCAAGCATTTCTGCAATAAATTCTTTTATTGTGTCCAACTTTGGTCATTTTCGCGACGTAGGAAACATTTCCAAAACAAACGTAGAACTACGATATAGTATACGACAGCGTAGATGCATACACAACAGATCGGCTTTCGAGTCGCAGTTATACTGCCGCTTATACCGAATTGTCCCGGCCGTGTTTATTTTGTGTAAACTTTTATGCGTCAGCCACTGGCTTTCAGCGCAGTTTGCGTTGCTCTAGTACCTTACCTCTATTTTACGTTTTACAACAGTTTTTAAAGAAATATCCAAGTTTACTATCAAAAAAATGTTAAGAACTCAGAATTGGGAAAAATAATAAATTATTTTCTTTTTTATCAAATATTCTGCATGGTGCTATTTTGTGTATGCTAAATATATTATGTAAGTATCAAGAAAATTTATCAATCAAGCCCTGTACACGTGTGTCAAGATCAGCTAGTTGGTGGAGAACAATTCGAACATTTACGTACATGAAATTTCATTCACACGATTCCGATACTGTCTCAACACCATTCACATTACCGATCAATCGTCGACTGATTTCAGTACCCAGTATTTTGTTTTTTTTTTTTTAGTTTCATTGGTTTTATCCGTAAGATACTAATTCTATTAATGTAATAACATCGTGCTTAAAGGCAGTCACCTTTAATAGTCTAAAAAATGATCTGCTTGAGCTCATAGGACGAAATAATGGGCTTATGACAGGGAGGACTGATACCCACCGACAGATCGGCAACTGCAATGACACGACGCTGATATGTCGGTAAGTGAGAAAGATTTCCCTTTATATGTATGCGATTTGACGTTTACGTCGGTGTCGTATTGCTATCGCGTCGGTAAATCTGAAAACGCCCAATGTGTCGTTTCTTTCAAGACGTATCTAATTTTATTGCTTAAGCACTAAGACCTTCCTGTTGATGTTTAAACCATTTAAAAACGTGATGATAGCGGCATTTCATAAGCCGTAGTTGTGTCATCAGTTTGCTTCAGAAGATGGCATGCTAAGATTGAAAGTTCATCAATGGGAATAACTTACAATTAAATACAGCTAGAAATTTGTTTAGAAATACAGTAAAACCTTTAAATAGCGGTCACAAAGTTTATTGTAAAAATGGTCGTTATT
Source organism: Dynastes maya (assembly GCA_029619315.2). NCBI lineage: Eukaryota > Metazoa > Arthropoda > Insecta > Coleoptera > Scarabaeidae > Dynastes > Dynastes maya. The sequence continues at coordinate 59,757,394 of JAROYE020000002.1, forward strand.
GAGAGGTAGTCAGAATTTCTTTATTTAAAAAAATGTAAATATCAAAAATTAGCTTAAATAATAAAAAAATTAAATAAAAATATTTTACATGCATTTCACTGATTATTTCTTGAACGTTAAAACTGGGATTTTCGGTCAAAACATTTTCTAGGCTTACGCTACGTAATACAGGAAGAAGCTGGATCAATGGAATTTCGTCTTCGTCATCGAAATCCTTTTCTTGCTGGTTATTTTCCGAGAATCCCGCTTTCCCAAAACATTTTGAAACGGTAGCTGGCGAAACGTCTTTTAAAGCTGCCGATATCCAAATTAAAGCGCTGGTTAAATTAATACCTTTTCCCGCATCTTCAAAAGAACTTTCGAGGTTTGTGAATGTTAAAAGCCTTCTGATTAGAAATTTACTATAGCTCATCTTAAACTTTGGATAATCCCTTGATCCAATGGCTGACACTGGGAAGTGGTGTTTGGAGGCAGGAAAATGATGTTCACATTTTCTAGTCACTTTTGGATGGGACGTGGCGTTACCCAGAAACAATAAGACTTTTCTATTTTCTTTTCTCATTTTTTCGTCAAATTTTTTTAGCCCAGAAGTTATAATCTCTGTTGTTATCCAAGCTTCTTTATTAGATACCCATTCTAAGGGCAGCTTGTCAATATGAGATCCTTTAAAGCATCTAGGGTTTTTTCTTTTCCCAATGATTAATGGGGTTTCCTTGTCACCTTCCATATTTGCGCAAAATAAAATTGTCAATCTTTGTTTTACAGTTTTTTTAACGGCACATTTATCGTTTTTTAGAGCGAACGTTTTGTTGGGCATTGCAAGATAAAAAGGTTCGGTTTCTTGTACCCTGTACTTGTTACCATTTGAAGCTTGAAAACTCTTGTATTAAATTGAATGAATAAACTTCAATTACGAGAAGGGTGTTTGATGTCTTTGAGGTAGATAAGCCGAATACCGTTTTTCAGAATTTATCGATAATGAGAGGTAAAATTGCAGGTGTTTTCGCAAGAAAACTTTCAAGGAAATAGCCGTGGCCGTTTTATGGAGGTGCTCGCTATTAGGAGGATCATTATTACGGATATTCCATATAATTGGTTTTGTAAATTTGAAAAACTGGCCGCTTTTAGAGGTGACCGCTTTTAAGAAGTGCCCGAAAATAGAGGTTTTATTGTATTTGTTCATCAAACTTTAAGGACATATCTATCTTGTTGTTTTAGTAGACAGACGTACGATCGTTTCACTGCTTTTAAAGTGTACACGTTTCAAAGTAGTAGCAACGTTTTATTACAACAGGAGGTTAAATAACATCAGTTCTTGAAACTCACAGATTCCAATGCCGAGTTCCTCCCATAGCTATTACTATGAGATTGCTGTGTACAACTTTAGAATTTCTTTAATGTTTCAGTACAAAAGATGTTTATGATGCTGACAGATACATATCAATAAAACGCAACGTAAGTACTTTCAGTAGTTTCGACGGATTGCCCAACGGACAATAAGATTCGTAATGACGACCATTAGTATCCCTTCAAAACGCGGCTTATATGTAACGGCGAATAAGAGTTTACTTAGAAGTCATGAAACATGCGGCTACATAATAGCTCATTGTAATGCAAGCAGTCCGCAGAAAAGTAGAATCAGCAGAAGCAAATTCACCCGTACGTTAATATGTATTGAAATCGACATAGACACGATGATTTACGAGCGAGGTTTTATGGCGTTTTAACAAGTAGCCTTCGAATAGGGAGAGAACACGCTGGGGCACTTGCAGGAATGACGAGGTATTTGTTGTTTGATTTATACGTTCTAGAGTTCGAATCGGACACGTTCATCATACGTATAGTAAGTAGATGTCGTCGGTAGTGTCCGCAGTCGCCAACGTTCGTAACGTTATCAGCTTGCCCTAGTTTCCTTGGGTTTCTGTCTGCGTTACGACGCTGTCATGATCGCTTCACGGATACTGTCAGTGGTGTCGTAAATGTATGAACTAGATGCGTGTATGCTAAAAAGTATAAAGCGGAATGTGTTGTTTTGAAATTGCGGCTCTCTTTTGAATTACAAATCAATTTCTGGTAGTTTCTCTCAAGTCTTAAAGCTTTCGTTATTGATTTGTCGATAGTGTGTACTCGAAGAAATTCATAGAACTTTGAATCTGTAAATCTGTTATTTACTTACTAGTAAATTGAGGACATTTAGCACTATATTTCAAATTTATGAAATATGAAAGAACAAATTAACGATTCCTAGAAAAATAATGCTTATCTATTCACTATTAATTTTTGGTTATTTTTATTCCTGTAAGGTAAGATAGGGTAAGACTTACCAAAATTTGTAAATATCAATTGGTCGTCTAGAGAACAAATAATAACGGGTCTTTCAACAAGAGGTGTCACTTTAAATTTCGCGCCATTTTTGAACTGTTAAACATACAACTGCAATTGTGATGACATTTGACAAGTAAAAACTAGGAGATTTTCAGATATGGATCGATACACACTCGCACAACACATTGAAATAGTGAAAATTCACTACAAAGAAAGGTATGGCTGAAAACCGAGGTTTGTCCATTTTGAGACGATCACAGGAATTGGGTCGTCATCAAATTAACTTATCGTCAAAATTTGACGATAAGTTAATTTCGAGGAATTGACCTATCAATTGCCCTCCAAGATCTAGCGATTTGACACCTTTCGATTATTTCCTGGGGGACTACCCGAAGTCACTGGCTTATGTTAATAAACCAGCAACAATTGACGCCGTGGAAGCCAACATTGTTCGTGTTATTCGTGATATATGGCCAGCAGTGCTTGAAGAAGTGACTCAAAATTGGACGTCCAGAATACGCTTCGTCAAGAATAGCCGTGGTGGTCATATGCCCGAAATCATTTTCAAATGTTAATGCCATAAATAAATCTTTCGAATGATACCAAAAATTTGAGGAAAATTTAATTTTTCGTATTATTTTTTATGATCTTAAGTTCTATCGGGCTTAAAAAAAACGCATTACATGTACTGGTTTATGGAATTTTGGCTTTGATAATTTTCGTGTTGATTATAACCTATTTCATGTTAGATTTTAGGATTTAAAATCATCATAGAATACACATATTCACATTTTTGCGTTAATTTGCCTGAATTTCTATTTAAACATAACTAAAATTCGAATTTAAATTTAGGACACTTACAGAAGCAAACCATTTTCCATGGGAAAATATTTTAAAATGGTTCAGTTTCATCATTTTTCATTTTAGAGTTTTTGGTTGTCCACGTATATCTAAATTTTACGCTCCACGGCTCGTCTTTTGGTATAATCTTCCTATAATAAAATTCCTGAATGATTCCACTTAAACTTACAACTTTACAGCCATATAAAAGCATATGTAAAATTGCTTCTCGTCTAGTTTGCGCCATTAATGTAAGATGATCGCAATGCTCTTCGTCATTACTACCCTAATGACGAAGAGCAGGTACTTAGGTACCGCCAATTTAATAAACTTGTCCTGAGGATATCACTATATATATATAGGGCAAATGTAAATTTAGTTTGAAGGACCACTAAATATCCCTGCGATTTTATTTTTCCCCTTTCTTTGATTAGTGGTACGTTGAATACGGATGTGCGCTAATTGGTAAATGGATAAGGGATTGTTTTAGTAATAAAGCCAGGAACCTAAAATTACCCGCGCTTTTCTACAGCCATTAGAATTATGATAATTCGGCGAAAGCTCGTAAAAATTGATATGTATTTGCATACAACGCTATTTGCTAATTCAATGCTCGAGTGCAACTGGAAAAAATGCAAATTGGCTACGTAAAAGTACCCTTCCTCTGTTATTAAATAAATTAAATGATTGTGCGTGTTGCTGGCTTGCAATTACATACCATTATACTTCGTTGAAATGTTATAAAACACAGTATATATACATACATGCATGGCTCGATACATCAAAGCACAGTAATTGTAATTTATTTCCTACTTTTTTTTTACATACAAATTTTGCAGTGCATTGTTTGTGTCACGTATTAAATGTTAATAACTGTGTTACAAGGCACAATGTACCACTAAAATTATGTTAAGCTTTTTGTGTAATATTTTACCAGAACTCAAAGATTTATTTTGCTATAGTACTATATTTATCAGCTCATAGCTTTGTTGTATGCTGCATAGCCATACGTTTCCTTCAGTAAGTACAATACCAAAAGGGAAGTAATAAATCGAATAATAACAACAGAACCAATCAAGAATTATAATATCTGAAAAGATGTGAAACACTTACCCTCTTAAGCAGCGTTATCAAGTCGGTTGGCGGGCTGTATCGGAATTACCGAATATTAAAAGTAGAAGCACCATTATCAACCAGTGGATAAGAGTCGTAAAGTGTTAACAACATTGATATGGAGATATGTTTCCACAGTTGTCTCGTTGAACGATGTTCACCGTGGTGAAAAAATGTGTCTATATTTTGAACAAGATCGTTCGACATCTACGGATCTAATACATGCATAATTAAAACACTCTTTGAATTCAGTTAATGGATTAGTCGATGCACCATCGCAAATTTGTTTTAATGTGATAAAAGCGGAATCTTTCATTAATACACTCTCGAACTTTTTTAAAATGCGATTATATTTTGCGTCATGTGTAGTGTGTAGCAGTGTATGTACTTCGTCTACTACTTGCAGTGACTCCACTAACGACAACACCCTATTTTGTAATCCTTTATAGTCGTTATTCGTAATAACTATAACTTTGTTTCAACGGAAATATTTTGAAATTTTGTTTGGCACTTCTTAATAGCTGCAGCTTCAGCAGGATTGAATTGTAGAATAACAGTTTTACTTGTTTGAAATATTCAATATAATGAAGAGGTGACTGCTACCATGTTCCCCAACGTGTATGAATCGGAAGTTTTACTTTGTACTTTCCGCATCGAAAGTTGCGCTGTGAAGTGTCATTCAGCTGACATCCACTCGATCGACTTATTACAGTGTTGATCTGTACTGGTCTCTTTCTCGGAGTTTTATTAGCAAATTATATCTCTATTCAATGATAATCCCGGTATAACGGCTAAATAATTCGTCTTCCCTCCATTTTCTTCACATCGTAATGTTCGGCTTTAATGTAATATTTCTCTACAAAAATGTACAGAATTAATTCAATTGTGCCTTCATAATATTTTCTCAATTTAAATATTACTTGGTAAGAAGTCGTTAAGTTCGATAATTCCACATTCAACGGTTGCCGGTAATGTTTAGATTATGTGCTAGCGTGGCATATTAACCACTGCAATATGTTTTTAAAGAAGATTTAATTGAAATATTGTATACTCGAAATGTGTATCCTAATTGATCGCGATTATTTGACGAATGCTATCGGGAACAGAGGAGTGAAGGAAAAAGACGATGATTTTTCTGTTTAGCTCAAATTGTCGTTGAATATACACGTATTTGGCTAAGTGTGTTACTTTCCAAGAAAATCCTAGCATTGTAGTGGGCAGATTATATTTCACGACTAAGGTAGATTCAAGTTTTGGTTACACAAACGAGCGTGGGGTTTTGAGTGCGTGACGCGTTACCATATAGAGTTCATGTAACGTCGAAGATTGAGGTTAGTTTCTCTTCTTTCAACTCAATTCCTTTTAAACGTCACTATTTGCGGTTTATTTCTATTAAGCTTCCGAAAGGGCGTCTATGGGATACTCTCTAGGACCGATCGACCGTGTAAATTAATTTATTTAAGTTAAAAACAATTTCTCTGTATTTACAGCAGTACAATATGTGCGTACGTAGTGATTATGCAATAGGAATGAATTTTACGGTTAGTTTCTATCTATCTGTTTCATTTTCTTCCAATTTTCATCAGTTCGCAATTCCATTCATAGAGCGGGTAATAATTTCCTTATTCAATTTTCTTGAACATCTCGATGGAAAGAATATTTCAGTTTTTACGACAAGACGTACATGTGCACCAGACACACTTTACATAATATCCTAGTCATGCTAGAGCTAAAGAAATCGATACACCTCGGTTTCGTTCGCCTCGGTAAGTCCTGTTATTGAATATTAAATTCAATCAGGATCTAATACGAAGCTTAATCCGACGCTATTTACATTGTAAATGCATCTAAGCCTTTGTGATTTATCAAATTTTTCATCGTATAGGTGCGATAACCTTCTCTGTATTGAGAGGGAAAGAGAAAGATGGTTAGAATACAAGAGGAGAGGATTATGACTTGCGCGTCGTCGGGCTTGTTTTGTATTTCTTTATTTTCGTTCGATCCGTTTCTCTCTCTGGAAATATATATTTTTTAATTCAATTACGAGCAGCGCACCGTTAACGGTAATAAAGAGGAGATTTGGTTGCGTTATTGTCCTCCGAGGAGCTATTAATAAGTGTAATAAATTCACACATTGTAATTCGGCAGATATTCGACGGAATTAAAATGTAAATCTCCTGAATTATCAGCAGTATTTCAATTCGTTAAATCGGTTTCGTTGAAATTTTTGAAGAAAAAACTGATTGTGTTTGGTGTTGATGGTCGTTATTAAGGATCAGGATGTATTAATACGACACGTCGGATTTTTAACATGTAATTTTCTACGGTTACATATATATCTCTCTTTCGTAATTGAAGACCATAAAGGCGCGTGAAAACGTTATTCGACCATCAAACCGAAACCATCGAAAGATAATCTAAAGGACTTCATTTTATTTCTCTTCGTAATAATGCAATTCAGTGATATGCTGAAGTATTTGTAACGTATGTATCTGAAAACAATTAAGAAAGACTAAGAGAGCAATTGAAAATATGGTTGCCGCTCCTTAATCCGTTTCCTCGGAATTATGGTTATTATTGGCAATATCATTTATGTTCCAGAAAGAAAAAGCTTCATTTCGTGAATGAATGTGGAAATAGTCTATTGGATATGTCATATATGTCCATAAGAAAGTTTTTTTTGAGAACATTTTTAGTGGAATAACTAATTTGAAATATTCAAAAAAGTAAAGTGGGTTTTATCTTTGCTTTTTTGACTGGAATATGTAGAAATGATCAAAAATAGGAGTTGCTATTAAGAAAAAAGACTCGCTAGTTGAATATTCTCACGTTTGGGCACAATTTTTTGTCAAACCCTGTTTAAAATTTTCATATTACTTAATACTGTGAATTATTAATTAATTATGTAGTTCATAAGAATCCCAAAACTGCTTTGCATAGCTACTGCCAAAAAAGAGATATCGATGTTTAAACTGAGGTCTACATCTGTCAACATTTTCAGAAAAATATTGATTTGTCAATGTTGGTACATCCCAGACCCATGATATGTTATATCGTTTAATTTGTATTGAAGACGGCTTGCCAAAAAAATTATAATATATAAAATGTTTTGCTAATATAGCTCATGGTATTGGTGGAATCATTTCCGGCAGGAGTAATCCGAGCAGAAAAAGTGGAGCACTAACACACGTGGCTACAAGTACTCACCTTTCTACTGTTTGCGTTGTGTCTACCTCTCGGTTTATGCCCCCAATGTCCACAAGAGGGCACCGGGAGATATTTTCAGTGCTGTTGTGGACACTGGGGCATAGACCGAGAGGTAGACATAATGCAGGCAGCAGAAGAGTGAGTGCTCGTAGCCACGCTGATGACGCTGGGTAGGCAGAAACATGTCCGTGTGTTAGTGCCCTCTTCTCTCTGCTCGCATTGTTCTTGCCGGGAATGATTCTACCAATACCATGAGCTATAAAAGCATTATTTTTGGTTTTGTTACCATGCATTTTTTCATGTATATACAAAATATTCTGTTTAAAATAAAAAAGTTGATATCCGTTTCCAATTTAATCAAGAGCACCATGAAAGCATCTTTAAAAGATAATCTCTTATCCGTAATATTGTCCGCTAAGATTTCAAAAAGATATCATAATTACTTTCAGAAACACCGTCATCGTAAATGACTATTCTTGTCTCTGATTATTTGAGTCGACTATGCAGTTTTAACTTTGTGATGTTAAGATTAACACCAGAATCTTCACATCGCAACAATGGAAGGAATATAATAGCATAGCGAATAAAGTTTTTGACATCTAAATCCGCAAATATTAATGCCATTCTATTCTAAGTGTGACTATGCATTTGAGTGTAGAAGAAGTAGTGTATTTTGCGACACAAGACCACACAGAGACAAGAAAATCCGGTGGTATTTCGTGTTGGTTAGGCCGCGATTCGGCTACCTAAGTTGGTGGTCGAATATCTTCGATGCGCGCATCGCATAGTGGAGGATACCGAAGCGATATTACTAAAATGCCGAAAATGTCACATCGTTCACGATAATGAAGACCCCATCTAGAAGACCGACAATGGACCTGCGACGGCCTCGTTTTAAACTTCAATTAGAAAATAATTAGAGTGTCGTAATCGAATTGGCCCCAATGAACCCGACCAACCGGGCAGGGAGCGACGGATGAAACGACTGGGCACACAGGAGAGAAAATATAGCGACCGGCCTCTCTCTGGTAATTTAGCAATTTAGTTCTTGCCGCACGACTCGCCTGAAATATGTGTTTAGAAGAGAATCGACGGCGTATACATATTTCACCTCGTTTTTGTAGCACTCCAACAACAATTTCCTGAATTACAACCTAAATAGTTGTGAAAGCTCGCCCATAAATTTATCATCTAGGAAATGCGCGTACTTGCAACCATATTATACCGGCTCAATTGAGAGGAATTGATTTATTTCGGATGGGAAATGCACTGCCGCGATACAAGACCTAACCTATACGGATGCGGGAGTTGTGTGTTTACTTCATCTGGAAAATATACGAGCAGTAAAATGATACTTCCGAGCAAATATTTTAAATCCACTTGCATAATCCTAACAAAGATCGTAAATTTCAGATTTACGACTGGTGTGTGTTTGTGATAAGTATATAATTTATTTAACGCATCCGTCTCGCTGCCATTTGGTTTTAATACTTGAATATGCATATGTATCAACCGATACTATCGGAGATATAGATAAAATTAATGCAACTAAAAATTTAAACACTTGTTTACGTACCAGGATGATGTGATAAATACCTGCATAATCCCTTGTAGCTCTATATCCTTAGTCCACCAATGTTCCAACTTTTTTAAGTCATTCAAATAATAGGATTTGTCGAGTAAGCCTCTGTTTCGATAATGACCTCTTCATTTGACGTGAATCGCTTTCCGCCAAGCCATTTTTTCAAATTTGGAAAAGAAAAAGGTCACAGGGGGCCAAATCTGGCGAATATGGTGGATGGGGCACCAATTTGTACCGTGTCCAATAAATCAGCATAGTACTGTTCCGTGATTGTCCTTCCCTTCTCCAAATGATCAATTAAAATTGTGCCTTGCGAATCTCAAAAAATCGTCGCCATAACGTTTTCGGTTGATGGAATCACCGAGAAAAATCCATTTTGCCAACTGACCTTTTTTGTTTGGCATATAATGATGTATTCATGTCCCACCTATCATCACATAACGCGGCAGAAACTCACTCGTATTGCGCTTAAACATGTCCACACATTGCTTTGAAGTTAGATGCATGCGATTCCACTTTTGGTCAATCGTCAGCAGATACGGCACCCATCTCGCTGATAGCTTTCTCATACTTAATTTTTCGTGAAGGTTGTTTTGCATGGTTCAATTGAGATGTTTACCATAATAGCAATCTCTAATCTTCACTCGGCGGTCTACTAACACGATACCAGGAACTTTATTGATCGTATCGTCCGTAGTCACCTCAATGGGCGACCTGGCCGCTCCTCATAAAATGGGATGTTCGGCTACGTTAAAATTCATTAAATGGTGGTTATCCAAAGTGCATGGCCCTTATAAACTGCATCCGACTTCTCTTTGATTTCTGCACACGTTTTCCGATTCGAAAAAAAAAATTGAATCACTGACCGGTATTGTTCTTTTTCTATGATTCCACAAATATATAACCTTGTTCACTTTCAACAGCTCGCAAAACAACACTACTCGATAGATTCACCATCGCTAGATTCGTTGTTGTAGGAGCCAAAATTATGACTAAAGTAGAGAATTGGTGTAATCGCTTTCCTTGAATTAAGACGAGTAAAAAGCAGAAGTATAACTGAATGTTTTAGTTCCCAAATATTTACAAGAGTATTTCGGGGTACCACCAATATTGCTGGTGCTAATAGATTTAAATAAGACTATTTGCATAACACTGATAAAATACTTTTATAATTAAACTAAACTGACTGCAACGGTCAGACGGTGGGCAAAACAGTTTGTTGTCTAATAGGTTTCTAATCTCTACGGAAAAATCTCATTCGACGTCAAGCTGTATGGAATTTGTGCAACATCTGACTTGACTTAACACTATTAGATTTCTACTGGTGAAAACATTGTATTTCTTTGGTAAATTTTTTGGAAAATATATTCAGCCATTACTAAAGTATGTACAAAACTAAAAATATCCCATTTGTCGCATGGTCCCAAGGATACTTCTACATTATTAATCAAAATCTTGAAGCTCACGATTTTTCTAAAAAAAAATAAATACCTTATTTTCAACTCACCCCTTGTCGTATGAGGATTTTTTCCATCTAGCCTTCACCGGGTCGGTTGTTGTTAAACTTATTAACTTGTATTCTTCTTCTATTTACGTAATTCTCAACTAAATCCTTGATATCTTCGGGTTCAAGAGGGAAGCCCCAGTCTGCTGCTGAGCAAGTTACTTTTACAAGAACTTCCTCATCGATTTGTGATAAGTGATAACGCAGTACAGCCCCAGGTTTCTTCATTTGAAGGTTATTAATTTTTCTGCATAACGTTACATAGTGAATATTATGTTCCTTACTCAGTTGCATCAAATTACCCTTTTAATACCTTTTGACAGCGACATTCAAACTTTTTTCGCTATAATTGCGATAGGAATCTCCTACCCACCTTCCGTTTATACGTGCGAACCATTTTAAAGTAGCCCCTGAAACGACATGAAAAAATAATTCGTACGACACTGGCATTAAAACATGATCAGTGTGAACTTCGAAATTAGATTAATGGTTACAAGTACTTAGGGTTATCAAGGGCTCTGTGCAGTAGAAAGTATGCAGATCAAAAAAAGCTTGTTTTTCTTAGCTAACTTTGAAGAATTTTTCGATAAAAAAGTAATAACCGCCAGCGACCAAAACACCTAAATAGTGTTTTTTACTATCGACTCCATCGAATTGCTAATGTGGATAACTTTTCTTGCAACTGATGGACGGTAGCACCTGTTTATATCAAAAGTAGCGAGAATTTCCAATTCACCCCGTTATTTTCAAGTAGCCCCGTTTTACGGTACCTTTTGATTGTCAAAGACTACAAATAACGTTCGTTAAATCTGGTGGAGTTTATAAAAATAAAATTTATTGTACTGTTGTTGGTACAGTTAACTGTAGTGTTATGGAAGGTATTAAAGTAATGTAATGAGCAACGGTGTAACGTATTTGGATATCTATTCAATTAAATTCTTTTAGATTTTTCTACTATAGACCACAGAAAAAAAACCATAAAAATCTTCTAGTAACTGACTTTCTAGCTTCAAGAAAGAGACCTCTCCAGATATAGTACTAGATACAAAACTTTGAGTCTGATCGTTTGTTAGAAGCCAAAAATCATATTCTTGAAATAAAGGTATATTTTGAATAAATGATAAGTTTAAGTTCTAAATGTATTAAAATTTGATTCTGGAAGATTAAACGTTTTCAAGTTCATGTAACTTCATACAAAGTGGCAAGTCCTGAGGGTATTTTCAAGCATAACGTGCAGGTGGTATAACCTTATAACTAAGTTAATAGTTACTCAGGAAGTACGCTCCTGTTTTTGTGTAGATCGAAGAACATGACCATTAAAGTCATTCTCGAAATAAAGGACGGATATTTTATTTTGCATTTTATCTATTGACACGAACAGACTGATGGAAATCTGAATATCGCTTTGAGAGCAGTGTACCGCGCAACTCCGCAATTATATGAATGCAATTGCCGCAGTCCGCACGGCATTCGCATCATCCAATCATTGCGAAGATAAATCTCTTTTTACGCGAAAGCGCATAAAAGACTTACGACACCGACGCTGGCCAAATTCGAAAGGCCAATACATCTTATGCAACAGTAGTTTATGTAGCACAATGCTTAGTCTCCGATGAGATACCGGATAAGCAGACAACTGAATAGTGGCGAACCAGCGCACGATGACGGACGATAGGCAAAGGTAATGACAGATCCGACCTCAATAGCCGTAAATTACGGTTCGCATGCGACAGGTAGCGCAACCCGTTTTCATATATCTCTTTCTCTTCCTCTTCTTCCTATTTTTCTTTGGCCAACAGCGAGACATCATCTCCGTCTCGCCTCAGACTGCTTCTACTACATACTAGCGACTATACAAGAGAGGGTTGACCTGTAATAATGTGTGCGAACCCGCCAGTTGGCACGGAAGAACACACAAAACGCATTAGACTTCGATGGAATAGTCGTAATAGTGGCCTTTACTTGTCGTAGTTGTAGCTGTAGTGGAGCGAACTACTAGCTCTCCACGACAAAGGAGAAACGAAAGAAAGGAGAGACCTCTACCAGTCCGAGCGCAAATGAGTTGGAAAAGAAGATCGTTAGAGTTAACGATACGATAAGGACATGAAAGAATATATACCGGGGCAGTAAAATATACTGCTGCCGTGAGACAGTAGTCGCGTTTCACAGATAAACGCTCTTGAATAACGAGGACTGATAAGCAGCGTGCGGAGGATGAAGGGCTCGAATTGAAATTGAAGAACAACCCCACCGATATTTTCCATCTTCCTGCGTTCCCCGGCGACATCGTTTTAGTTCACAATAAAATTAGGTAGGGTTGCGCTTCTCGCAATCGTGCAAAATGGTGGAGTATAAAATATAAACAGATACGGAGGTGGATTCATAGCATCTTAGAGAACTCGAAAAATAAGTTGAAATAAGTTGAATTAGTAAAAATTGTTAATTTGGGAAATATGTACGATTGGGTTACATTGAAGACGACCTAACGATTGCGTTTTCCAGAATTGTATTGGCGTTGGCATAAACTTGGGCAAACGTTTTTTACTTCCACATGCTTTAATTCTCTGTTGGACAAAATTTCCTTTATACAAACTAATATTAGGCACATTCTATAGGCTTCCAACTTAGGACATAAATTATGTAACACAGGCATAAGGTTGAGATGTAAAAATAACTTACATAGAGGTTGATAGAGAAAATCCATCTAGTAGCTAACAGAGAAAGGAATATTGTGGCAGTGCCGCTTAAGATGTAATGTATACTGTTATGTTCAATATTTACATCGGAAATCAGCTGTCAGTCTTAGACTGTTAGGATATTCAGGATAGCCACCCGATAGTAATGAAATTCCCTCTAGCGGAGAAAAAGCTATTTTTCGAAAGCCACAATTTTCTCCCAGGCCGACTGGCCTTGGAGTGGGGGTATTACAAAATTAATTTAAGTCCAGATAAAGACGGTCTTAGTGGAACAAAGACAAATCCACTCTTCTTTTTATTCTCCTAATTTCGCAATTCTGTAAAATTCTCCTACAACAAACAACAGGGTAAATTCAAAGGTATTTCTAACATTATTTCGTACATTAAATATGTTTCGTTAAGGTACCTTCATTTAAGTCGGGAAGTTTTGTATTTTTAGGATTTCATGAAGGGTTTTCTAGCATAGAGTCGTCTAGTTGAGTCATCTAGTAGCGTTACCACATTTATTCTGTCATGCTACGTCTATAAATAACTTTTATTTATCAAAAATTCCATTTATTATTTTCAAAAATTCATAATAATTGCCAGAAGAGTACCAAAGAATACTTCCGGATCTCACAAACGAGTTTAGAATTTTAAAATTCCAATTTTTAACAAAAATCCCTGATATAAAACAGTTCAATACATATGAAATGTACCTTCTCTGTTACCTACCTAGCTATGAAAACAATATGCTATCGCGACAATTTTCAAGTCAAGTTTCTGTGACATTTTATAGTGTCATCTCCAAGTTTGTTTCCAATCGCTTAACATTTGTCATTTATATATATGTTTAAAGAAGCGAAAATGAGTGATTTGAATCTTGAATACAGAAGCGTCATGAAATGTCTATCGAAGGAAGGCAGTAACCTGAAGAATATCCGCGAGGATGATGGCAGAGTATGGAGAAAATAGTCCGTCCTTTTTCTAAGACAAATATTGGCGCAAGCAGTTCAAATGAGGCCAGGAATCCATTTATGGTGACCCAAAGTGTGGAAGCACGAACTGAAGAAATCATCAATGCCATAAATTCTTGGCCTTAAATAGAAAAAATAAACTTGGTGAAATATCACAATTTTTATTTTTCAATATAATCTCCCCCTAACTTCAGTACACTTATTAGAAGGATCAATTAATAATTCTATACCCTTCTAAAAATAATCTAAAGTTTTTCCCTCAAAACGTTGTATTCCAGCTGCTTGCAACTCACTATCGTCCTTAAAACGACGTCCCCTAAGGTCTTTCTTTAAATGAGAAAATAAATAAAAACCATTGTTTCATCTTCTCCAAAATCGGTTTCGGGTCGTCCCCCACACATGTTTAAAATCGAGCGCGCACATTTGACCCGACGTTCATGTTAAAGAGCAAAAGGAAGATGCGGTACCCACCTTGCACTAATCTTATTCATACCAAAATGGGTATGGAGAATTCGGCGAATACTTGTTTCAGAAATGTTAGACATCACTGCTAATTCCTTCATCATTAAAACATCACATAAACATAAAGCATAAATTAATTTAAAAAATGGGCGTAAGCCTGTAAACTTCCTAACAAAGGTTAACTTATTCTCCAAAAGATTACAGCTGCATTATTAATTTGTGATCACTTGGTTATATTCAAAAAAAGAGAACTTGTCTGTAGCTTTTGAAATTTTCTTGTTTCTCTACAAGTAGGGAAAGCGATACTGCTCATTTTTACTGAAAAGGCATTATTCTTCTGTATGATTCTGTTGTAAATTTTCGGGAAAGGGACCTTCGAATATAAAAAAGAAAAATAGCGTTTGGAAATTTTTATGTTTCGCAGTAAAATATATAGTAACGATCAAGTTTTATGTTCCACCAAATACGCCCTGCGGTCCCCGTATTCAAAAGTCCCAACATTAACTTCAAGCGAGCCAATACATCACGATATTATCATGGGTATGGCCTAGAACAAACTTACAAAATGGTCATCATTTAAGAACGGAAAAAATTGTATATGAGCGACATTTGTCAGGCAAAACGATCGGGTGAGTCTCTTTTTTTCCTAGGGTCGTAAACTTTTCGGTTATCTAGAACTACTGGCAGCTACCATTTATTATATATCTGTGCCACGGTAAAAGCTCGAAGATTCATCTGTTAATCGGTTTATTTCCTTATCAGTTTTCCCCCTAACTAGCTGACTAATGAACAGGACGACCTTCTGTTTGAAAAAAAGTTTAGTTATTTCTGGTGCGCTTTCTATTACGTGATAACGAGATAATCTGTTTTTGGGGTCCTTAAGTTTATTGAATAGATGGGGCGCTTCATAAACTATTCAAAGGGACGAGATGCTTTGAGGATTTCGGATAATTAACGTCCCTCTTTTATCAGTAGGTGAGAGGTTTAATAGTGCGTTAGATGAATTTGAAACATTTTCGTCAATCGGACTACAGTAATATGTTTTTGAAAGGGAATTTCGTATATCAAATCTGCATGAAATGGGATAATTTATATAAGTTCCAATTTATAGTCCTCGGACTATAGAAACTCAAAATATCTAACTTCCACCTTATTTTCTACTTCGTTTATATTTTAGTATCAAATCCGAGGAGAGCTTTTGATAAAATTCAAGATTGTCTTCTTATACGCACAGCTTTACAGTAAAAAAGCTTTTGTAAATAAATTGAATATCGTTCCCGTCTGTTGTTACCCACGCGAAACATATCTTCTCTAAAATATGTTTAAATAAACATGAATAAGGACAATTTATAAGATAAAGTTACTAGTGGATAATAGAAGCAAAGTACATGTTGCGTCAGATAAATATTTAACATATATATATAATAAAGTTGGTTTGTTTATAAAAATAACTACTGAAAAGAAAGTACTTCCTATTATTTTTGGATTTAGGTAGCTTGCCATATTTTCACTGATACCACAAATGTTCTTGTTAGTCTATGTAGAGTTAATAATTTTCGACTTGAATGATTGAAAGAACTTTTGAGCTTTTGAGTTAAGTGTCAATTTTATTCAGACTTCTAGATTCTGTTCTAAATTCCTTGATTCTCGCTCTTTTCGGTTTATTTTCGACGTATATACTTACTTTGGTCTCTTTCTACGTGACATGACCAAACCAACGATGAACACTTCACTAACACGACGCACGTTTCGATTGCCAAGCTATCATCTTCAGTAGTAAAACTTAACTGATCATCTCTAGGAATAGTGCCGTCTTAAATTTCACTTTTACAGCGTCAGCTGTAAACATGTGTTATCTTCCTTTCTTTACAATTCGTCTTAAGGACTTCATTTCGATTGCCTGATTTTACACACAAGGTGCAATAGTACGTCCGTCTTTTATTACTCGGGCTGTGTGCTAGATAGCAATTTGATATTTTAGGGATGTAATACAATGGTAGTTGTGCGTCTTTAGAAAGTACATTCCGACATACTGGGTGTTTTATAAAATAGGTGGCACAGCAAAATTCAGAGTTATTATGATATATTTGCAGATAAAATAACAACTAGATATTAAAGTGTGAACGTTGTTGGCATAAGGTTCCCGCGGTGTAGTGGTTAGCACGCCTATTTGGCAAGCGAAAGGTGTCAAGTTCGGTTCCTTGCCGGGACGAGATGTTCTCAAGTAGTTACGTCAGAAATTCCAAGAAAGTCTCATCTATTTTAATTTTTTGGGGGTTTTTCCTGTTACTTCTGGTTATGATATGACATGAGTTTACTCTAAACTAGTGGTGCTGAATAGATGAAATATAAATAGTAGTGTAGTATGGCAAATAACGCTAAAGTATCGGCACATTCCACACCGTACAACTTATTTGATTATTCGAAACAGCTGTTTCGGGAATTTGTGAACTATTGTCAACCGTACGACCTAGTAAGTAGCGAAAAGAAAAAAATATACGCACATACAACATATTAAAATAATATTAGTCATAATAATGCACCTCGATACTTTTCGATTCTGTAAAAGCATCTTTGTGATAACACCTGTTTAAGTCCAAATCTAAATTCCTGTCGTGGCAATTTCACTTTGTTAGGAAAATGGTTGCATATTCTTTTTCAACGATTACTATTTTCCTGCTCTGCATTTGATTTCTTCCAATTTTTTCAAAAGCCTCCTCAAGATCAATACAGCATGTACAGATTGTGAGCGGATACTGCTATCAGTCGCTTACAGATCATGTTTGGAATTTGACGTATTCTGTTTTGCTTTGTACTGATTTTCCCTGTTGGGTTACACAATTTTCAGGCTTCAGGGTAATACTGTTGCTAATTACAGAATTGCAAGCTAAGATTGTTAGTTGCGTAATAAACATTCCACCTGGAATGTTTTCAAATGTATAAAAAGATTGGGGCTTTCCCATTTAAATTTGAATTTCGTTTTGAACATTTATTACATTAATTGAATGTTTAGGTCAAATTTTACATATTTTTCTTATATACAATCCAATTTTTAAATTTTGGTTTCAAAATTTGTTTGAGTTAGCAAAAGTTTGAATACTACTTTCATTAGAGGTTCATTATTTTATTATAATTCTTTAATTCAATGTAGTTTTTGAATCATCCGTACCCTTATTTTTACAAAAAATCTCTATTATTTATTACACTTTAGATACTCATTGCTATAATTTGAAATATTTGTCACGTATAAACTAGCAGAGCTGTCAGAAATAAAGAAATAAATATCACTGTAGCTGCATCAGCATTTAGCCTGTACTTAGTTTATTTTTATAGTCACCATCCGGTGACTATGGTATACACTTCTAAGTTGCCTATGTAATAAAATTTTGAGAAATTTGATTTTTATTGTAAAGAAAATGATCCATTTTGCAAATACGTCAAATAAGCCATGACGTTAGTTGACCAACAGCTTATATTCGCAATCTGTACGCATTTTGATTCTATTACCCAGAATTTTTCGTGTAGTTACAAACATTGAAATTTGGATAACCATACTCAAAACATGTTTGATTCATTTACATATCTGTAACGAAAAGTGTTTTTTTTTCACCCATTCTTATATTTTATGAATAACCATAGAAACCGGTTTTCTTTACAAAATGTAATCCCTTAATTTTTAATATTTCCAAACGCGTCGTCGCCACAGACAGCAGATAATAAATGTCATTAGCGACGAATCACTAACATAAGTATTGATATTTGTTAATACAGCCGTCCGGTTTACATCTTCCATTGTACCCTTTTTTGGAAAATTCCATTATGCTTTCCATATTTATAGACTCTCGATCATCTAAATGGAATATTCTGTCTATCTTTTCACAATGAAATCTCTAACTGGCACATAATTTATACGTTATTGGGTATTGCAGCAAACGCAAACACGAACTTGTATAGAGTACGTAGGTATTGTACATACGTGGCATATGTGTAGATTATGTAAATGCGCGAATTTGTTCCGTATGCAAGAAAATCTGTATATGTATGCGAGTGCGTACATAACGTTTCGATTCCGTTAAAAGTAGTTATGCAAATGTACATTTTTAATCGATATGATATACGTAATAATGCAACATGTGTCCCTATTTACATTATTGCAGTCGCGGTATTTAGAACTAAGATTTATGCGTGCCTGCACTTTTTGCTTTTCATCCGCGGAACAGAGAAGCATGGACATACATATATGAATATAGCGCGCGGCGCATAAGCCAACCTTTGCTTCTGGCAGATTTATCACCCGATATTTGAACGCTGAGTGGTTACGTAATTACGCACAAGATGTAGTTCTTTAAGCAGCGAACATTTATCTTCAGGAAAAATTATTGCAAATTACGTACCGATACGTGTATAAGGAAGATATCAATAAAAGTCCGAATAATATAGGACGCGGCGAAAGATTTCTCGATTGATTCAGATGTAGTTTCGATGTACATACAGGGATATGATGCAACATGTTTGCTTTAAGCTTTAATAACGATATGTATACTATAAATGGTATTCTTAAATAATACTTCAGCAGTTATAATGTTCTCTTTTCGACACTTTAAAAGGTTTACAATCTTCCTCAAGAACAAGATTAGCTGCATAATGTAGTGCAATGCTAAAAGTACCACATTTAGAATCTCTGTTATTGGCTCAATGACGCTTTTTTGTCGATGATGAGACGCTCGATAGGCGATGTAACGCCATGCGCGATATTAGCCTAAGCGGTAAAGGAATCGTTTTTTTTTGCATTTCTTTTTTAAGTTTTGAATTGCTTTCGATTTAAAGAGGATGCCAGTCGTCAACTGAGCCCTTCTTCGCATCCCATTCGATTTTATTTTGGAAAAAAGTTTCGAAGCAAAAAGCAAACACGTAACCGAGTACCGTTTAACTAAAAGATGTATTTGTGGACCGGTGTGAAAACAGCAGCCTAAGATAACACCCAATTTTTACGGAAACACCCGAACGTCCAGTGACGTCTATAATAACGGCATAATTTAAGATACACCACTACAATTTATTAAACACCAAATGGCATTTACGGTTACATTAGAAAGAGGGCTTCTACATCAATAGGGAGTATATTCCTCATATATCGTTAACTTGCCGAGGGTCCCTGGGGGTGAAATTTTAAAAAATCGCACATCCAAAAATTATATCTCGGGTGTTATCCGCCGGAATCCAAAATCCAAATGGCTACGTTCGGTGATATAATTTAAAATGTATTGTATTAAAACAGAACTTCATTATACACATTTAAAAACATCTCTTCGTCTTCAAACATAATTTTGTTAAATACAACGGTAGAATATAAAACTATTTGAACAATAAAATCATCACGTTTTTGTCAAATACAACGGACAGTTAGGAAATTGAGTTGGAATAGCATTTTTTTAAGCCTAGGATTTTTTAAACTTCCAGTTATAGTTTCACCGGTCCTTGAATCTGTAGTTATTGAAAAATAAATAATATCTTCTTTTACAAAGCGTAACTCATAACAAAACATACAAAACCCCGTTTTTATCATTTCAGAAACGGTTTTATCGCTTATACAGCACTAGAAAAACATTACAGATATCATCAACAAAATATGGAAGTATCACTATACAGTGTTTTTTTAAATAACACAAATATAATTTAGATAAACAAATTCAGAACGCAAGAAACGATCTGAACGTGTGAATGTCCAATCTACAAATATGGCTGATCGACGACCTACTGAAAAATACGTCACAGCCTGCTGACGTCAAAGCGCTTAGGCCTTGTTATGTATCAGAGGTAATCGTATAGCTCACGCCGGCGGTCTCGTTCACGACATCCCTTGGATTTCTGTCTTTGATTTTGATCGTCTGATCCTGTGTAGCTACCTGGGTAAATCGCATATTGGCATTCTTGCCTGCTCTCGTCCATGTTGATATGACAGTCGAAATGATTTGATCCTTCACACCAGACACGCCCATATCGGCTCTTAAAGTTTCGAGGGACACGTAAGACGGCGCCCTTGTTAACATTTCTTAAGACTCGATTTTGGACTTTGTTTAGTATCTTGGACGTCACTGCGAACCATATAATATTTTAGGGCGTAGGGTAGATAGGTAGATGCTCCTTTTCTGCTGGGTGTCTAATTTGCCCCGACGCCTTTTTCGATTCTGCAGCCGCCTGTATACTCGAGACTCCTCTTGAGGCTCTCCCTATACCCGGGATTTTGGTAGGTGATTATATCCCCAGCCAACGATGATCCCAGAGAAACGGCTAAATGAATTATCCTCGCTATACTCTTTCGGTCCTTATTCTCGTATTTAATCAACTTCGGCCTATAAACACATAGATACTAATATCACTTTTCAATAAGTGGTTAAGTCCGCTAGGGAATGTGCATATCTTACGGTTGCCCATATTCACAATGTTAGTTCGTTAGACGCTAGATCTTGAACTCAAAAAAAAAGCGAATAGACCTATCAAAAAAAAAAGAAATTAAATGAGATACCATTTTGTAATAAGAATGTTAAATATTGTTAAAATTGAAAGTGTATTCTAGTTGGTCATGAGTAACTTTAAAAAAGCTGTCGGCGAGAGACGTCCAGACAATCGTGGCTCTTTGGTTCCAGTTGTGTTTGGGAAATAGATATGTTTAGCTGAGTGTTTTAGAATAATTTCCTGTATTGTGTTTAAATTTACTTTCAAGTTCAAGTTTAATTCAAGCTCGGTAATTTCAAGGAACGCAGCGTTTCGTATCTTATTGCCCCAGTGTTATTTTTTGTTGCTGTCATTAATTTTCCATTCGTAAAACTTTAATCAAGTTATTGTTTCAAACTGCCGAAAAAGTATCGAGTTGTCACTCCCAAATCTACATCAGAAAAATATCTAGAAAATAGATGCAAAAATTCAAAATATAGCATTACAATTAACACCTAAGTTACTTACATAAACATAGGTAAATTATATATAGAAATATCGATAGTGGAAGACATCCATCTCGAACTAGCAAATTCTTCTAACCAATAGTTTGCTATTTGCCAATGTAAAAGTTCGCAACTCTCAATAAGAAATTAACATCAAATGTGGGCATGAAATTCCAAAAGCATATGGACGATCAAGCCTTGTTGTGGTATGTTATTCAAAACATTTAAAGTTAAATAAAATTAAATATCCTTGGCACGGCGAGAATATTAACAAAGACAAAAGTAACACAAAGACAAGTCATATTACTAGTTATGTGCGATACCATGAAATAAGTGGTTTATTCATACCGTGAAGAAAATTCCAGGCTAGGTAAAAATGAGAATTAAAAAGGAAATTACATAGTTTATAAATATACTGTATCTCTGTACTTAAATCTTTGTTTTAGTCTTCATTCATGATTTTCTTCGAACTCAATTTAGCGCGAAATTTAGCGCTCATGCAGAACGGAGAATCGTGATGTCTGAAAAATATCGGATTTACGACCGTCATAAAATAGGAAATATCGGTACCAATTAATTGCCCACATTGTTGCACACTGCATATTTTCGGTATAATATAACGAATTGTGGGAAACTTTATAAAAGAAAGTAAAAATTATGGACATATGGTATGCATGGTAGGTTCAGGTAAAGAATCCTTGCTTGCTTTCGTGGTTAATATTCATAATCGATTCATTTTCAACAATATGACTGTTTCCAAAGTCCATGAGAATGATAAATTTAGAAAATGATGGAGCCCAGGATATAAATGAATCATCTACTAAAGAGCTTCAACCTCGTTATTACATACAATTTAAACATTTTGCAACACTTCAGGAAAGCTATCTTTGACTTTTAATTCAAAAAGTGCTTAATCAACTTCAGCCTTGCTTACCTTTATTGGACATTACCGGGAAAACCAAATATTTACGTTAGTATCAAATTTCAATGAAAGTATGGTAAATACACATTAAAATGTAAATGCGTTAAGCCCGCCTGACACTATACCATTTATTGGCTAGAATAGAGTATTCAATTTGGATAGTGGATTATAATGTGTCTTAGGGCCCGCAATCTGCGAGCAGCTTTTACAATGTAAGATAGCGTGAGGACGTATTGCCGTTAAATTACGCTTAAATAGCGCGCAACTTTTTGTAATTTTGTGATATCTTGCCAACAATAGATACGAACTAATTACTCACCGATCATAACATGCGTTTTGATGCAAGAGTTACCTTTTAGGTTTTTGCAGAACCAATGAAAGGAAAAATTTTAT
Source organism: Dynastes maya (assembly GCA_029619315.2). Taxonomy (NCBI): domain Eukaryota; kingdom Metazoa; phylum Arthropoda; class Insecta; order Coleoptera; family Scarabaeidae; genus Dynastes; species Dynastes maya. The sequence goes on from JAROYE020000002.1 coordinate 59,780,335, forward strand.
TTTGGTACAAGTTGTTTTATTATTTTCCAAATATTTGCCATTAAGATCTATACACTTGCATGCGTTCGAACCAATTCTCGAAACATTTTTTCCACTCTGAAGGTGGTACCTCTAAAATATGGTTTTTGAAGGCGTCAACAATTTTGAGGCGATAAAAATCGTTATTCACGCTTTTTTTTCTTTGATATTTAGGAACAAAAAGAAATCGTTAGGCGATAAATCAGGTGATTACGGGCAATAAGACATTAATTCGATGTTTTTATCCTTCAAATAATCAATTGTTTGACATGCTGCGCGAGAGCCGACAATGTCGTAGTGAAGGATGATGCGACGTTATCGATCGCTTATTGTGATTTCACCGATGATTTCTGGCAAACAAATTGTATACCATTCACTATTAACTGCCATTCGATTCTCCAAAGCAATGGCTTTGCGACATGTCCAGTACAACGAAAGAAACAAGCAATTATTTTCTTGAAAGTGCTTCGTGAATGAACAACTTTTGTTGGATTCGGTTCATTTGGGAAAATCCAAATAGTTTCCGGTTCATACGAATATAGCCAAATTTCGTCACCTGTTACGATGTTGTGAACGGATTTTGAAGATCCTCTGTCGAATTTTTTGAGCATTTCCTTACATCAATTGACATGAGCCTTTTCTTGTACTAGGGTCAAATTGTACGGAATCCATTGGGAACAGAACTTTTTCACACATAAATTTTCATGCAGAATTTAATGTACTACAGTCTTCGATATGTTTAAGGATACCTCTATCTCACAATAAGTCACATCCTGATCCTTTTCAATCATGTTTTCTGAAACAACTGCCAATTTTCGTCGACCTTCACGAAATTCATCACTGACGAACGCATGACCACGACGAAATTCTGCAAACTAGTTGTAAACAGTCTTTTCTGGTGATGCTTCATTACCAAAAGTTGAATGGAGCGATTCAGAGCATTGTTGTTGTATTAGACCTTTACTGAAATCGTAAACATCATCCAACGAAAACCTTCAAGTGAAATTTCTGTTTTTTCACAAAATTGCTTTTTTTTCAACGCTCACTGCAAGCAATCTACTCGGCCGATTTCTGTGCTGTCATTGCTTCAACAATAACAAATCTCAATAGCGTCATCTAGTGGTCGTTTGTAAGAACTTAAGACTGTGTATTGAACACTAGCTTTACCGCTTGCTTAAGAAGAAATGAGTAAGGGTAAAAACGCCGAAAAGAGCATGAAGATGGCGGCATCCTGTAAACGCCAGTTGCACAAAACAAGTGAAACTTTTGTCAAAAGTGGGTTATAATAAACCGTTTAAATCTACCAAATATCAAACATAAATGTGTTACCATTTGCACGTTATTCCACTTGGTGCAATACTTCATACGCAGCCTGTATATACACATACATTTCCGGGTTAGAAGATTTGCTTACAAAAGAGAAACTAAACCAAAAATTATTCCAACTGAGAGGGTTATTAAGAGTATCCAAATTACACGCACTGTACAAGGTGAGTCAACGATAGAGTAAAGTAAGTTTATGATGTATATATCGTGTGATATGATTAGTAAGTCCGCACATTTTAAAAATATATAAAAGTACCACAGGGTGCGATAAAAAAGTAGAGCAGCCAAAAGTTGTACTTTTTTAAACGGGACACCTATATATAAATTAATTTTTTAATTCTACGTCTAATTCTAAAACTTTTTTGTTATGTATTTGTTATGTTGAAACCTTGCAGTTTTCGAGATACTCGACTTTAAAGGTAAAAACTCATATTTTCAAGCATCTATTTGATTGAAAATTTTACCATCATTTCTGTAAGAAAAACGTTTATATTTGGTAAGTGGAAAGACAAATGTTAAGTTAATAGGCACTCTGTAAAATATTTGAGATATCTGCTACAGGATGTTGAATATAATTTTCCAAACATGAAAAAAATCGAAATTTTAAAAAATTATTGTTTTAATATGTCTTAAAGCTATCTTCAATTCTTTTTGAGATATATTTTTTTTCATTTTCTTGTATTGCCTTCTAGTTTATTATTGCTTCAATCGAATTGCCATGAAAAACAATAGTCAGATTAAAAATCCATGAAATGTCAATATAGAGAATCGCAGTGTTGTTACAGTAATATAATATTTTATTATTTCGCTAAACTTTTATGAATTAATGTGTTTGAAATGGTTTATCCAAAAAAGGAATTAATTGATATGATTTATACATTAGGCGAGGCTCCCAAAAACTGCGTTCTTGCACAAAGAATTTATAAAGTTTCCTAAACGCCGGACATCTAGTTCGCACTTCGTCTTCATAATCTAAAAGAAAGATTTGATTCTACCGGTAGTGTTGATTATGCTAAACGTAAAGTCGTCAATAGAAAAGCTACCAATGAAAATAAGGAACTTCAAAATTGTAATGAACACTCTGGAAAATCCTCAAGTAAGTAGTAGAGAGTTAGCAATGTTACAATGAATTGTAAGGATTGCAACAATAATAAATACAAGTTGCCCATTCGCAATCTAAGACGAAAAGTAAGTCCGGTCTTTTTTTGACTCTATTTTTTTGTACCAAAATTCAATAAACCTTTTTTGATTTACTTGAACACTACCTTCTAAAAAAGTATAGCGTCGCACGAGCTTTAAGAAGATTTAAATGTATAATGAACGGTATTTATAAAATGCAGGCAATGAAACAATGAACGGTTATGGAATACTAGTATCTTTTTCGGACTGGCCAGTATAGAATCTCGACATGTCATTGCAAAATTTATCTTTCACGTGCGTTATCCTTCCTTTATTCATAGAAATTGATATCTTATTGTTGGTGTGTAGTTGGCCATTTGGACATCACTGATATTGTAAAACCAAATACTATTCTTTTCTTATTATATTCTTTATTTTATTCGTAGCCCTATTATATCAAAATCTTTTATGAGCAAAGCTATAAAGAAAAAAACCCAATAATTGTGGTTGCAGCAAATTAGTTCATAATATTGCATCTAATTACATAGAAGCTTCTTTCTTATGGAGAAGGGGTTTCGGAAATATACCCAATCTGTTCGTGTATTTTGCACAAAAGAACTAGAAAGGTATATAGTAAATTTTATTGCGGGCTTTTACCACTTACAGCGTTTACTACGTAGTGTAAGTCGAGAAAGGAGCAAATTCATAGTCATTCGGAGTGCGTGCGTTTGCTATTTGTTTTCCTGGGCGTCACATCGTAAACTTGAACGTTGCCATCGGTTGGGCGTTGCTTAATTGGCAGAACGTATTAAACGGACTTGGTCACAAATCAAACCGGACGGATCTTATTGTTACTTTACCGAAGTTTATGAAATGCACAGCGCTTCTACATTGTTCAACAAATTATCGATGGACACATATGTTAGAAAACGAAGATGTGCGTGTACATAATTTACGATACCTATTTTTCTTGCCTTCGTCTGGCACTCGACGTTAGCATTCGACCATCTCCCGCGCTTCTCTACATAATAAACGTGTTCATTTCGACTTCTGTAAAATCTAATGAATCGTCGCTTCGAGATTTGTTTCTGTTTTTTTCTTCTTTTCTCCGTCTCCGTTCTAACCAGATTTTCGTCTTCCAGTTAATTTACGGCTAGGTAGCCCGTCAACGTATGTTACTGTTATTTATAGGCGGAACCGAGGAGAGTTAATATCAGTGTCTTCTGCTTTTCACGTTTAATTATTTTAAAATATAAAAACGGTGGAATTTTATTTTTGGAAGTCGGAATTTACTTGGAACGGAATCAGGATTAGTTGCGTTGAACGTGACATGAATTTATTCGAAGGAAAAAAGAACGGATAAACATATTGGAAAGATACGTTTGTTTAATTGAGAGGCATTTATTATTCCGGATTATGTAATTCCTATTCTACGCCATTACAATTGCTTTTCGAAAATACTTTTAAAATCGAATTGACAGATGGTAGTTAATTTAAGGAAACGTCGATTCATTAGATAAGTTAATCCTCATTTCGCTAAATAAAAGGGCATATATTCCGCATATTCCATGGAGAGCACACCACTGTTCTGTAACCAATCAACAGATACCTTCAATAAAACTGAAATCACACTGTTAAACAAGGGTTTAAAACATTGTATTCGCGATTCACAAATCCCGACGGAAGACCTCATTGCGTCAGTAGAAACGTCTCATAAGAACTTAGATGCCATAGCGAAAGCTCATGTAAGAAACGCGTGCAAAATTATGATTTCGAAAAACGTGAACGATGAAAAAAGTTTGAGAAATAACACAGGTGATCTCAAGACTATTAAAGGTCTTAAAAACAAAAATTGTTTTTATTTAAAAGCAGATAAAGGGAACAGAATAGTCGCGTCAATAATTTGCTAGCACCAGGACCTTATAAAGAATTTAAAAAAAACCCGTTACCATCCATGATTAGAGAAACAAAAGATGTTCTCAAAAATTGCCCAAAACATATCAACGCGAACTTTAAATTAAAACTGTCAATCCCAAACCTGACAGTTCCAAAAATGTATTGCCTACCAAAAATCCATAGACCCGGAAAATCCATGAGACCAATAGTTTCAGGTATAGACTCACCTACGTACAAACTGTCCAAATGGCTAGTAAACGAATACAAAAATTTACCCATCAAAGTAGACAGTTAAGTAGAAAATACACTGGATTTTGTAAATAAGGTTGACAATATTGAATTAGAAGATGGGGAAATTTTAATACCATTTTATGTTTGTTCACTCTTCCTAAGCGTACCGATTTCAGAAACCATAGAATGACGATGCCAAAATTGCGGAATACAAAAGACTAACGATGCTTTGCATGAACCAAAATTGTTTTCAAATAGGAGACAAATATTACGAACAACAAGAAGGTACAGCGATGGGCAATCCGCTGTCCCCTTTCATAGCCAATTTGTTCCTGAGTAAATTTGAAACATGTTTGAAAGAGGACCCCGTATATTTTCCTGGAATTTGGCTTAGGTATGTAGACGATATCTCCACGGTTTTTGATACTAAGGAAAGCACTGTACCTGATTTCCTCGCGACTCTCAATTCAAAATTTGAAACTATTAGATTTATAGCAGAAGAAGACGTGAGCAATCAACTCCCGTTCCTGGATGGTTTAGTAATTAGAAACAACAAAAAACTTGAAATAGACGTCTAAAGAAAAGGAAATAAACACTAATAGATACATCATGACCGATTCTAACCACTGCGGACAACAGAAAATGGCCGCGATTGGTTTCTTAATTAATAGACTAGTGAAATTCCCTTTGAATAAAAGTAGGTACAACAAATAGCTTAAATTCATAAAAAATTTAGCTGTTTATAATAGTTACTCTTCTATAGATGTCGACCGTATTCTTAAGAAAGTCCAACATAGGCATTATGTAAGAAATTCCACGACCTTGATCCCGGTAGAAACTCGCGATAAGAAAATTGTGAAACTTCCCTTCCACAGAATGATAGACAAGATATGAACATATGTTTACTGAAAGATATGTTCGAAGGTTCGAAGGTTTTTGAGTGTATTACGTGAATTGTCACGTAATACACTCAAAAACCTTCTTGGCAATCCGACAAATAAATCAGACATGAAAAAAAGTCGCAAATTTATAAAATTGCAATTTATAAAATTGCATGTGGTGACTGTGATAAAGCCTATATTGGTCAAACAAAACGAGCAATAGGCACTAAATTCAAAGAACACATCAGATGCTACGGGTTCGGCAAAATAAAAGCGTCAAGTGTAGCACAACATATAAACGAGACCGGGCATAATATTAAATTAGAAAACCTGAAATTGATTAAGAACGTAACCTCGCCTCGTGAACTAGACCCATTTATATATAAAAATGAATCGAAACCTACTGAACAAAAATCTTCCACCTCTTCATTACTCCTGTCTTTTTAATTTACTGGAGTAAAACGACCATATTTTTTTTCCTTTTTTTTCGTTTTTATATTACGTGCTACACAAAAGACTATTTTGTCGCGCCCTGTACATCTTGCGTGGTTAGAATTAAATTGCATAGACAGAAAGACACATTTAACGAAAGGGTGTCTTGCTCTATTTTATGAAGGTGGAAGGGACATGGACCTTTTTCGTTCTGTATATATACTTCGCATATGGTGTGGCAAATAGCAGGTACTGGTAAATACATATATCTTTTATAAATACATATATATTTTCCCGAGAGAGGGATAAACAGGTATGATAGATTTAGATTTATATTAGATTTGTTTTGTGTTTTTCGCTCAGATTTATTCGGTCACTCGGTTGATAATGAGGTGCTCAGGAGCCCTCGAAACAGCTATTCCGGCTTAATTTAATTAACATTCTGTGTGGTGAGGAGTGTGCCGATACTTCGTGTTGTTTGCTCATTTCGCTAGCATACCTAGTAATTTACTAAATGAATTATGGCAAGAACAATAAAGAGGAGGTTAAGATATGTATTGCGCAGAAGTGCCAATCATCGAAATCGAAAACGTCGTAGGAAATTGTCGTCACGCAAATAGTTTATATAAATTTTGTCATAAAGAAGTAACCCTAAACTGAAGGAAAAATATAAACTATATAGACGCATGAAATAGGATGTTGTGTCTAGGTGTAATTAAGCAACTATATGGGTCAGGTGTAAGCTACGAAAAAAGTATTTAGTTTCACAGAACACATCATGTCCCGTGTGAAAATTGTAATGCTTTAAAGCTCGTTACATGGGTGGCGGCTGCATTGGTATGAATTAGTACGTTTCACTGTCACTCTTACCACAACACTTAACTAAAACTGGGCGCATGTTCTAACAGCTAACCTATCATTTGCAACAATAAAACTGAGTGAGTTCATTTTTACTGCTGAAAATTATTGCTTATTGTTAGTTATCAGAATGTGTGCCTCGTTTTTGTGAAGCGTTGTGTAAGGGTGGTAGTGAAGTGTTTCAGTGATCTAGTGCCACAATATTTTAGTACGTGATTTATGGAGTTTTATGGAGAAATATTTTTTTAAATTATTAAACACCTTAAACCTTTAAAAAATGTTTCTCCATAAATCTCAAGAAAAAATAGAAATTTTGTTTGAAAAAGAAATAAACCGAAAATTCCGGAAGGCAACGCAACATAATATAAACTGTTTTATTGAAAACAAACGGCATCCCTAAATAAACGAAAAGTTACAACATTGAAAATAAACCGGTTAAGAAAATTTACATATACAGTACCGTGCAATCGAATTAGGGCCATTTGATTTTATACAAATATTTGCTATTAATATTATAATAACCAAAATTTCTAAATATTTTTCGCAATAAAATGTTTTTCATTGTATTTGAGATAATCCTTTTAAGTAGGTATAAAATTGTCGTTATTATAACCCCCACCAAACATTCCTTTCTATCCAAGGTACGTTTAGGGTCGGTAATCGGTGACTGGCTTTGTGTGCTATAATATTCGTTTTACATGTTGTTTTAGTGTAATTAAATTGAAATTTCATGACGTTTAGTTTTCTTTTTTTATCGATAAATTTTGTGAAATGAGCAAACGTAAAGACATTTCAAATGAGAAAAAAATAAGAATTCAAGTCTTATTAAAGACGGGGCTGTATTCGCATCGGGAAATAGCCAGAAGAGAACGAGTTTCTCGTCAAACAGTCAGCAGGGTAGCGATGTCAAAGAAAGAAAATTTACCAGCGACTTCAAGTGGTCGTTCTCATTGTCGCAGTATTCGCAAAACTTCGCCACGGGAACACAGAATTATCATAAAAAGGGCATTAGAAAACAGGCAACTGTGCATTAAAGAACTTCAGCGTATATTACAGGCTGATCATATAAAGATATCAGATCGAACATTAAAATCGCGCTTATATGAAGCCAATATCAGAAGGAGACGCCCTGCAAAAAAGCTGAAACTTACTTTAAGGATGAAAAAGGCAAGATTACAGTGGGCGCAACAGCATCGGCATTTTATTGTTGAGGATTGGAAGACGGTATGTATCAATATTTTATGTATATTTTCAAAATTTGGAACATTTTTTGTAAATTCGAAAATGTAATGAAAATTTCTGTTTCTAAAGGTTGTTTCTAGTAACGAGTCATGGCTAGAAGCTGTAACTGGAGTTGCTCATTTCGTTAGAAGAAAACCATCGGAACGATATGATGAAAGCGCAGTAGTAAAAACAATGAAACATCCACCGGCGGTCATGATTTGGTCCTGTATATCAGGGAAAGGGCTTGGACCGCTCTATTTTGTAACGGGTATCATGAATCAAATTCAATATAAAGAAGTTATGGAATCAATCTTAATCCCGTATATGACATCTTTGGACCCTGAAAATTACTCTTACACATTTATGCAAGATGGTGCACCGTGCTACAGGGCAAGAACAATTCTAAATATGTTTTCAGCAAAAAAATTGAAGATATTGCCATGCCCAGGCAATTCCCCCGACCTGAATCCAATCGAAAATGTTTGGAATTCTTTAAAACGTACAGTTTATGCATCTCCCAATACAACAGTTGACGTTTTGAAAGCAAACATAACAAATAGCTGGCAAAATAATGCTTACCTTAAAGAAGTTGCAGCAGCGTGTATAGCAAGCGTGCCAAAAAGAATTGCTGCTGTCATAAAAGGGGTGGTTCGACGAAATATTCATGTACGTGTTAATATAAATATATATATATAAATAAATAAAAATTGTTTTTATCAAACGTTGATACTTTGTATTATTTATTAAGCTAAAACTCAAATTTATATAGTGGCCCTAATTCGATTGCACGGTATTGTACATATTTGTCAACCATGTAAGTGCGTATATAGCAAAGAATTTAAAATTGCCCATGCATTTGTTTTCATCCAACAGTGAGGCGTCCAACATAATCAAAATATTTACATCCAACGCGTTAAAAGTGGAGGATCGAACTCTTTAATTATATCCAATAATTTCCATCTTTGCCTGGTGCCAAATTTATTGTGTACAGAATTATCACATTATTTTTACATCTTGTTGGAATTCACTCTATATCTCAGCAAGCACGATAATGCTCGTATACGCAGATGCAGTGTACAGAACCACTATTTGGAAGTTAAGCTCACCAAGCATATACTGGGTGTGCCATTAGTGTGTCGGCGGAGTTTAGCGTGAAAACTGCCAAAGATGAAGAAACGAGATTTTTTGTACATACATGGTATATCACAGTGTATTTTGTAAAATTATTTGCAAATATACAGCGTGTTCCAAACTTCCGCAACCGCCTTCAACCTTTTTTATTTTAAATGGATTGCTATAGTTTTTATCGATCACTTTGATAGCCACTCAAATTACCTTTGCAATAATATATGATTATGTCCACTTTCAATAATTACTTTTGGCTATATTGCAAATTTTGTTAAGGTAGCAAATTTTGCTAGGTCTTAAAATATCAGATTGAAGATTTTAAGACCTAGCCTGAAAACAGATGTAGTGTCGCGAGTTACTCTTCTGCTATTAATTTAGGGGCAAAATCGAAAAAAAGGCGTTTGAATTTGATAAAAACTGCACGACATATTTAACACCCTGTATATATTTTTACAATATACCACCTTGAAATATATAAAATAGTAGCCCCTAAATTGATAACAAAAGAGTATCTCAAGGCACTACATCTGTTTTCAAGGTAGGCCTTAAAACGTCAGAGTCTGCAACTGACAAAATTTGTAATATGGCTAAAAGTATTTATCAAAAGTACACACCATATGTCGTTGCAAAGGTAATTTCAATGGCTACCAAAATGATGAATAAAAAGTATAGCAGTCCATTTAAAATAAAATAGTTGAAGGCGGTTACAGAAATTTGGAATGCCCTGTATATTTGTAAATAACTTTACAAATTACGCTATGGTGTACTATATACGTACAAAAAAAGTCTCATTTCTCCATCTTTGGTAGTTTTTACGTTAAATTCCATCGATACACTAACAACGCCCCTGGTGTATCTCTAAACATGTTAATAAAGGAACGAGTACAAAATCTTCGTCAAAGTGCTTGTACATCAGCAATTAAAATGACTGAGTTACCGGTAATACACATGATTTTGATGTCATGGCAGTATCAAGGCAACATACGACAACAGCTCATGCATAATAACTTGTTTCAGTGGCTACTATTGTAAATGAAATTGAACAATATGGACGTAGTATAACTAGGAACTCACAAGCAACTTTCTGAAGTAATTAACGTAATTTCGATAATGCTAAACCATACTTATCCGCTAATTTAGCTGCTATAAAAGCTGTCTTTGTGTGAACACCTTTACATGCCATTCAATGTTATCTTTACGCAATGCATCTAGAAAGTGATACGTAAGAAAGACGAATGACCCACCCGAGCCGAAATTTAAATATTTTACAAATGGAAGAGTTTCGACGAAAGGTTTCGACAACGGTAGAGATAATCTTTACTACAGTGGTACCTCGGTATAGGGAACTAAATGGATCCAAAAAACTCGTAATCCGAAATTTCGTAACTGGAATCAGATTTTCTTATAAGAAATAAAGGACATAAAAATAATCGGTTCCTATCACCAAAAAAAGGTATAATTAGAAATTCATTTTACGCACTTTAAGTACAATTTAACATATAGAAAATAATGTTACATAGAGAAATCAATAAAAAATTAATGATTTAAATTAAAGAGAAATAACTTCACTTATATGCGATACCTTTAATAAGAATTATTTTTGGCGTATGGTAGACGGTGAGCGTGGGATTGTTTTTCAATTATATTACAATATTAGCTATGCCACAAATGAGAAATTGTTTGACAGTAGTTGTAGAACTTTCAGCGTTGTTTTATAGATAAAAGGATAAGGTAAAAATAATATTAACTATGAATTCAAGTCAAATACGAGGCGGTGGAATAGTGGGAGGCTAACCGCAGAAATGATCGCATTATGTTATATATTGAAATGTTTTATCTCGGGGATTTTGTAAAAAAATTGGAATTTTGCAGGTTAATTAAATTTTCTAACTCATTTGTGGGATTCGGGAATATTCTTTGATACTCTTTCGGCAATTATTAATGAATTTTGATGTCAATAAATGGAAATTAATTATTTACTGGAAATCTGCCAGTTCTCTAACCTTTTCTTCTACTTTGAATTTATTCTCTAATTTCTGTATCGGACACCTTAAGATGGGACCCCAGTCAAAATACTAGTTAACTCGAAAAAAGTTTAACCAGAATTGATGAATTTATTGGCGTCCCTATTCTCCTTTATTTTAATCGCGATGGCAATTGTTTCTTTCCGTGGCAAATTTTGCTGATTTCTACCCAAATCTAATCTATCGAGGAATTTTGATGAATAGAGTTATTCTTAGATGTAGCATGAGAGAATGAATGCAGTTACGCTATTAGGTGACACAAACTGGACGAATCTATGCTCTAAAATACAATTGACAACGTTTGAATTCGAAATTTTACTACCAAAAACGAAGATACCTTAACGAAGCATATTTAATATAGGAAATAATCTTAGAAATACCTTTGAATTCACGCTGTTGTTTGTTTTAGGAGAATTTTACATTAATTTTTATGGGTTACGAAAATAGAAAGACGAACTAAAGAGGAATAACCTCATCGTTTCTCCACGTTTGTCGTTATCCGGACTTAAATTAATTATTTAATGTTCACATTCCAAGGCCAGTCGGCCTGAGGGGAAGTTGTGGCTTTCGAAAAATAGTTTTTATCCGCCAGAGGAAATTTCGTTTCTATCGGGTGGCTATACTGAACACCCTGTACGTTTGAGGCTGACAGTTGATATTTTCGAAGTAAATATTTAACAACAATATTTATAACTATCTCTTTCTAGTACGTCTACGACTCGCACAGAAACCCGCGCTTCGTATCCAGAAGAACATTTCGGTCTCGAAAACAAAAATTCAACCAAGCTTTCTTTCCTAACCGGAAAATTCCGTAACAACTGTCGTAAGCCGAAGTACGACTATATTTCAAAAGACACCTCGATGAAACAAGGACTAGAGAAAAAAAAATAATCTTGATCAATAATTTAAATAAAATTCTTGAAAGTTCCTAATGTTGTTGAAAAAGTTACTGTTTGAATTTATCTAATTTTATCTAAAGAACCGCGTTTACAGCGTCCCCAAATTTGGAATTCGCTGTTTGAAATTCTGAACTAGGCATGTTTCCTTGTTATGTTTTGTTTTTGCTTGTCTAAGGAATGCAACTCCAGATAGAATTTTATGATGGTAAGTTTTCGAAATATCCATAAATGAGTGCTAAATTTAACATTCCCATAATAAGGACCTTTGGATTACTTTCATTTCACTATCTGTTTGTTTTAACCGAAATTAAACTATTTTGATACCAATCTTACAACAAATTGATACTGATTGGTTTGTGATGTCTGTTTGATCAAATTTAATAAATCAAGTTTAGGCATGTATATCTGCATCACGCTGAAATCTTTGGTACAATTAATCTTCGTACATGCTTCTTTGTTTCAAAAAGGCATCCTATAACATAGCAATTATTTACATACTTCAACAAACCCCAAGGCTATAGCCTTTTGTTTTATACAAACATTTTTACTGGTTTATTTATAAACGGTTTATTATTTCTTGTTTTAAGCTATTTAAGCTTAATCACACCTTAGGTCTCTATAGACTAACGGTAGGTGCATACAACAATCTATCATCAGAAGGATTAGTCGCTTTCAACGTAAATCCGCCGTAGCGGTACAGTAATTACAGAGTAAAATAATGTGAAATTTATCATTAAAAAAAAATCAAGTCTGTTACATTTAGATAACCATGCAAATTATAGAAAATTAGGATAATAAAACGAGGACTTCCTATAGAAAACAGCATGCATACCAAATGACTGGAAGAAGCACGTCATTAAAATTAAAGAGTGTCTGTGTGTGCGCTTGTAGCTCACTGACGTTTGACTGTAATAATAAAAAAATTAACATGCACCTAACAATAGAGTAAACGCGATCGTTTATGTACAGGTTTCACGCCTTCCACTACCCATTCCTATAAATAAATTATACGAGATTATAAAGCACGATCCAGCATATGAACCATCTAACAGCTGAAATTTAATAATGTTTAGTTTAATCGGCATTTAATGAGAGATAGCGTGGTGCGCTTATGCAGGGAATGCTGTTCGTAATATACGACATCGCAGACCGGACGTATCTGAATGTCTTAGTTCAGCAGAATTGTAGGCAAAGAATAATAAAGCTCCGTTGGTCAAGGTGAAGTAATGTGGCAGATTATAGCGAACATGAATAGCATTATAATTATGTTTACGTAAGTGTCTTTTGGTAAATAAAAGCGCTGTGTCACTAGATTCATTAGCGAAAATCATAATGCTGATAAGTGCATTGTAAAAAGTCCTCTATGTTTAAAAAAGTTCTCTATGTTTAACCTCAATGAAGGTGTCAGTTGGAGATTACGACCAGTACATAATTTAACTATACGTATCTGTGCAAAAAGGAACAGTATAGACACAATAAATTTACAGTTTTAATATCGAACGTGTCCTTTTGCCTTAATAACGGCATTAACTCGGGTATAGACTTTACGAGGTTTTGATAGCTTCCTTTAAGCTGTTCATCATGAAACCAGACACGAATTACTGCCTGGATTATTTTGGTTTTCGTTGAACAATCTATCCTGGACAGACGTTTCTTGCAAATAGCCCACATGTTTTCAATAGGGTTGGTTTGATTTGGTTCTGTGTAAAAAACTACTTCACTTTTTAGAGGAGTGGCATGAGACTAGATCATGCTGGAAAATATCGCTGTTGGAAGGATAGGCTTTGCGCAGTTCTGGAACCGTACGGGTTGATAGGGTTGATCTGATTTCATCATCTTAGCAATTGGTACAAGTGGTCCAGTGCCATGATAGGAGAAGCGACTCCAAAACATATTCTTCATAGGATGGTTAACATTTTGTTCCAAATGAGTCGGAGAAATGGGATCACCACTTGATCGACGCATGAATTGCATATGCTGTCGCATGAACTGCGCATGCTTGCATGACAAAGTGTGTTTTGTTAAAGAAAAAAACTTCAATCCAGTCTCCAGTTGCCCAGTTCTTGTATTTTTTGCCCCAATCTAGCCATTTCTTCATCACAGCAGTAGTCTCTTCTACCAGCCTCAAGAAGTCTTCGTCGCATCATAGTCACGTCAATATTGGTACCAGACTCATGAAGTTCTCTGTCTATATTAACTGCGCTCTTGCGTGGATCCATTTTGCTTTTACGCACCAGAAGTCGATCATCCTTGGCTCTGGTTTTTCTTTTACGACCACACTTCCCATTTCTGTTTGATAATCCTGCTGATGGATGCTTGGTCAATTCCAACATTCTTCGCTATTTAACAGTACGTTATGAAAATGTGGTCAGCAAGCGAGATTATCCGTTCGCGTTTTGTTGGCAAGAAGCCCATGTTTGAAAACTTTTTAAATTACGCAGTTCAAACAAAATGAACCACTTCTACTAAATATCAATGGAACCACACATAACTGCAGTTCAACACTTATTAACTCTGTATTAATTTAGCACTTAACTCATTCATGACGGGGTACTATAAATCCAAAAGTGAATTCCACAAATGAATTTATCGAAAAATCAGGACTACGATACTTGTATCATTTTTTGATATCTCTATCATTGCAAATTATTTATATGTAATGTATGTATAGTCTTTATTTTAGAAAAAGCGTTGAATGAACAATCTCAAACGAGTTCCAACATGCATGCTTGTCTCTGAAAAAGCTGTGCCCTGATTTTTAAACCGCTATTGAAAACTAAACGATCGTAATAATTTGGGAAGCCCGTTTATTTAGAAAGAAATTAAAAACCATGAGCAATGCAAATTTCTTCTAGGTTATCTAAGTTATCAAACAAAAGATTATGGTTATTCGGTTATTAAGGTATTGGATCTTCCCAATCACGTTCTTTCTCTAAAATGGTAGGAAACTTAACAGTACATTTGAATAAGATACATTTTGGAATTACACCATGGATAAGCCGGATTTCAGAGCAACGTGGAATGAACCTGAAGCGAAATGAAAAAGACTACCAAGAAAATTCATAAAACCAATTTTATGAATGATTGTACCAACAGATAACAAAATGTACCAAAGTGGCAATAGTATGCAAAAAATAATTACAAACTCGATATTCACTAAATTTCAATATCTTCGGATGCTTCAGATTCAGCGTGAGATGCCATAAATGATATAATCAGCCGTATAGTGCCTATTCACGTAGTCAAAATATTGGCGAATCAATATGATTCACACTACTGGTGTTTAAAACGGCCCATACACTATGCAACATATTGTACGGCTAGTTGTACAACCTAAGTAGTATCGACTGTCGAAACGATAATTGTATAGTCTGTGGGGTTGTCGTTCAACACGCCGATCGACACGGTTGGATAGGTTTTTAAAGATTAGTGGCATAAATTGAGAGGTAAACGCCAGAAAGCGTTAGTGCTTTTCTCTTCTCACATTGTTTTCGCCGGGAGGGATTCCATCAATAGATCATGAGCTATTTATTGGCATTATCTTGGTTATTGAATATAGGTATTTTTTTTCATGTGTACTTCTACATTAAGTTCACTTTTGTTTGAACATTATTCTGTAGGTAACCCCAGTCCCTTTAAAATCACAATCAATGAGAATAATGTCGTACTGTTTTAAACAAGGCAAGTGCAATTAATAATTAATAGTGGATATAGATAATATGCATTTCAAGAATTCCTAGTAAATAAATGCTTTGTTTTAAGAAAATGAAACTATTGATTTATGAACAATACTTAAACGCTTTCTGGTATTAAGAAAACTATTTACTATCTTTAAGAAAATATTGTTTTGTGTTATAACGGCCATTTACTTATACTAAGAATAGCTTTCTTCAAATTTTCTGCAAGATTTTCTTGAATTAAACGTCTTAAACAAAGAAATACAATTATTTAGTATATACTTCTCTTAAGCGCAGAAAAAAACGCTAAGAAAATATTTTTTTTTGATTTAAAACAGTTATTGTATTGTGGATAATTGGAACAGTAATTGCCTTGAATTGAGGCTGACAGTTTTGATACAAGTAAACGTTTCTGTGCGCGAATACTATTAATTTATGCGTATCTTTGCTGTAAAGCCGATTCTACATGCGATTTATTGGTCGATTAATTGAACAAGTTGATCTTTGATTTTATCGTACCGTGTGAAACAGCAAAAATCGGTACGATTTCTTAAAATGTAGAGCAGCATATTTCTACCGATTTCTTGGTCAAAAACTTGTTCAATTAATTGGCCAATAAATCGCGGCGTATAAAACAGGCTTACGGTGTATTTAC
Organism: Dynastes maya; assembly: GCA_029619315.2. NCBI lineage: Eukaryota > Metazoa > Arthropoda > Insecta > Coleoptera > Scarabaeidae > Dynastes > Dynastes maya. The sequence goes on from JAROYE020000002.1 coordinate 59,796,703, forward strand.
TAGTCAATGTAGAAACTGGGCCAGCTTGCACATGTTTTCTTGTATATAAATAGAGCCAAGGTTGAAGTTTGTTTCAATTACCATCCGCACAGTGATGGCTTTTATGGTTTTAGAATAAAGAAATTAGCAATAACAAAGGAATCTGCGTGTGTTGTTGCCGCCTTTGCTAAAACGGATTGTTGAGGAGCAAATGATTGGATAGCCGGGATTTTATGGTAGCGTCATTTAGTTAACTTAAAAGGCAATTACAGTTTTCGAACTATTACCTTTCCATGGAAGCCGGTAAGGAATCGCAGCGTCGTGCCGATCGAAGTCATTTGGCAGGAAGAAAAAATCCAAGCTACACCTTATTTGTTTATTCACTCTATTCCGTTTGGACGAACGTTGGATGCGTCATTAATATGCTGGAATCAACCGTCGGATGTCATTCTTCAGACATACCGCAATTTCAACAACGACGCGGACAAAAAAGACCTTACCGAACGAGGAGAAAAAGAAGACGCGAACCGATGAAGAAGATGCTTCATAGCATTTTAATTTAACGTTAGAAACAATCAAGTTTGAACCCACAACGTCAGAACCGGTCTTAATAAACAACACGACGGGCAAGTGGAGTGCCTGCAATCAGTATTATTCCCTCTCTGCTGATTTACATTGAATGCAATACATCTCCGTTGAACACGGAGCCGGAGAAATTTCACGATACATAAATCTCTCGAGGTCACAATCCTGCTGCTCGCCAAGAAGAAAATTCTCCGCATATATGTGTGTGTGTGTGTGTTGGATGTTATTGGTCCTCTTGTTTTTCATGAATATGAATTTCGATGAGCGGCGTATACCTTACCATATGTATGTATTGTAGGTACTGTACGTAGTGCTTTTCGTTTGGATTGCGTCGATTGAAACTTTATTTTTTTGGGCGTGAAGAAAGAACCGGATCGCCGAATGTAAAATGACATAACAATAGCCTTTAAACCGTATTTATAAGAAAGAAATGCTTAAAAATACGCGGATGAAAACAATTTTATTACACAGCGAACGAGAGATGTTTTAAGAAGATAACCCTACCAACTCTCTTCAGTTATTGAGTATTTTCCATCTAATTCGGTAAAGCTTCTGTATTCAAGTGACTCGCCGTATCCACTATAATTATGCAAATCATTCTTCTTGAAATCTTTCTGAAATTTTAAAATAAAACAACAAATTGTTGCATGATTTAATATGTGTCATCTCTGAACATCACCAATTTCCTTTCTGTAAACTGGAATTTTATGCGGCGAGATTGGTAATGCAGAACAAATCCGAAATTATGATTACACTGAGACCTTTGATGTTGGTACAGCGTCTCATTGAGTGTAGTGAATATAACCTTCCTTTTAGATAAAACCAGGTCTTTTCAACCTTGAATTTGAAGTTTACAAAGAAGTCCGTAGTATATTTTTGTTCTCTTTCTATTGTCAGGTATATAAATACGCCAACTATCTTTACTTTACGCGCATTATGTGGGAAGCAATTTTTTAATTATACATAAATGCATGCCAAATCCTTGATTAGTTAACATAGAGCTAAATTTTGCATATGTCTAATTTTTAAAGGCGCTTTATAAATTTGAAAAAGAGATTTTAGCAGTGTTAAGCAACAGCGTTGCTAAATTCATTTTAGAGGATTTCGACTATAAGTTGGTAGCAGTTGGTATTAAGACTCATTTCACTATGTATACACATAACCACAAAATTAACTACAGTAAAACCTCTAAATAGTGGGCACAAAAATTTATTGTAAAAATGGCGGTTATTGGGGGTGGCCGTTATTGAGAGGTAGTCAGAAATAAATAAAAAAAGTTATTTTTGTGTTTTCTTTATTTAAAAAAAAAATAAATATCAAAAATTAGCTGAAATAAAGAAAATAAATAAAAAAATTTTACATGTATTATTATACCTTTTTCAAATATTTTTCAATTGAGGTTTGTTTTAAGTTTTTAATTTTTGTTTGTAAAACTTGAGATTCACATTTTGCTAAAATTTAAGCAATTTGTACAGCTAGTTCACTTTCATCATTACAAAATAAGAAGCTTTGTACATCTCTTAGTTTTTCACACACTCCATCCATATCTTTAATGTTTGAATTACAAATGTCAGATTCTTTCACATCAGTTTCACTATTTGAATTATAGTCTTGAACATCAATTAATTCATTGATTATTTCTTGGACGTTAAAACTGGGATTTTCGGTCAAAACATTGCAATCAATAGATACATAATTTTCTAGGCTTACACCACGTAATACAGGAAGAAGCGCTGAGTCAATGGAATTTCGTCTTCCTCAATGAAATCCTTTTCCTGCTGGTTATTTTCCAACAATCCTGCTTTTGCAAAACATTTTGAAATTGTAGTGGGCGAAACGTCTTTCCAAGCTGCTGATATCTTCAAAAGAACTTTCAAGGTTTGTGAATGTTGGAAGCCTTCTGATTAGAAATTTTCTATAGCTCATCTTAAACTTATGGATAATCCCTTAATCGAATGGCTGACAATGGGAAATGGTGTTTGGAGGCAGGACATTCTCTGGTGTCATTTTTGGATGGGACGTGGCGTTATCCAGAAATAATAAGACTTCTCTATTTTCTTTTCTCATTTTTTCGTGAAATTTTTTTAGCCAGGAAGTCATAATCTCTGTTGTCATCCAAGCTCTTTTATTAGATACCCATTCTAAGGGCAGTTTGTCGATATGAGATCGTTTAAAGCATCGAGGGTTTTTACTTTTCCCAATGATTAATGGAGTTTCCTTGTCACCTTCCATATTTGCGCAAAATAAAATTGTTAATCCTTATTTTGCAGTTTTTTTACCAGCACATTTATCGTTTTTTAGAGCGAACGTTTTGTTGGGCATTGCAAGATAAAAAAGTCCGGTTTCATCAGCATTGTACACATTTTTTGGTGAATGGTCTTTTAATATTACTTGCAGCTTTGGTTTGCAGGCTCCAACACTGTCCAGATCAACATCAGCCGACTCGCCACAAATTGTTTTAAAGGTTATATTGCGTCTGTTACAAAATTTTTCTAGTCATCCATTTGAAGCTTGAAAACTCGTCAGTTTTAAATTTTCGGTTACTTCCAAAGCTTTTTGTTTTATTAAAAGTCCAGATATAGGGAGATTTTTATTTCTGGCTTTACAGAACCAATTGTAAACTACTTCGTCAATCGCCAATCCTTCGGCCTTGGGAAACTTTCTCTTCTGCTCTAAATTGGAACCTTCTTCAAAGCGCTTCTTTAAGTCGGATTTGTTTTTTATAATTTCATTAACTTGTGTTCTTCCAACGCCAAACTTTTCAGCCAACTTTCTAGCACTGGTACTGAACTTTTCACTTTCCACAATATCAATTTTGTCTTTAAGAGACAAACGTTTTCTTTTTAGCGACATGATGATCGTTACAAAAGCATAGTCGAACATAAACAAACTCACAATCTATGAAACTAATGTGCTCGAAGTGAATCGAACGAAAAGTTACAAGCAACTAAATATGTACATACAATCATACATATGCACATATGTATTATGTACATAATTCCCCAAAATCTTAGAAATTTGTAAGAATAACCATTCATAAATACATACTTATGTATATAAAATTATGCGCAACAAAGTAAATCTGCTTACAATCTTTCCATCTGTATTAAATTGAATGAATAAACGTCAATTACGGGAAGGCGGCATGTCTTTAAGGTGGGTAAGCCGAATACCGTTTTTCAGAATTGACCGATAATGAGAGGTAAAATTACAGGTATTTTCGCAAGAAAGTTTTCATGGAAGTGGCCGTGGCCGTTTTATGGAGGTGCCCGCTATTAGGAGGGTCATTATTACGGGTATTCCATATAATCGGTTTTGTAAATTTGAAAAGCTGGTCGTTTTTAGAGGTGACCCCTTTTGAAAGGTGACCGTTTTACTGTATCATAAACAGATTTTGTCAGCATCCCCTTTATTTTTCCTATAAACATGTCTAAAAACAGAGGCCATAATTTCACAGAACGAGAAAAAAAAGAGCTAGCAAATATACTTGGTAAATATAAAAATGTATTGGAAAATAAAAAAAGTGATGCAGTGACCATAAAAGAAAAACGGGAATGCTGGGGGAAAATACACATGGAATTCAACAGTCTTGAAGACTGGCCCGGGGAAGCTGATAATTTGAAAACGCTGTATATAAATCTGAAGAGAAATAAAAACGGAAAAGTGGCCAAAGGACGTGTAAGTAGTTGTTTGTTTCTGAAATGTTTTTAATAAATTGCGTTGTGACTAATTTATACCCCTTTTGCTTTTGCTTAGGGACTGGAGTACATAAATAATGTGCAAGAAATGTACATAGATAGTAAAGAAAATGCTGAAAGTCTATTGCACAAATTGTATTTGGAAATAAATCAGTTTGGACAAATTTTACTTTAATTTTATTTATGTTGTGTTGAAGCATATTTATAAATCCATTTTTCAGGTGGGCTATGTGATTTGTCACTTTTTTGAAAATTCTGAATACAGAAGCATTGCTTATATTTACATAATACTTGTTGCGTTGAATTAATTGGTTTGTTTCTTTCTGTACTTTATTAAATCTGAATCTTGACTAAAAGCCAATTTCATCATATATGTTAAATGGATTTATTCTGTTTCTGAATATTCAGGGACGCCCTACGATTAGAACAGCATATTCTATAATCTCCTCTTCAGAACTGGATTCAAGAAGCATCCTCAAACGAAACATTTAAGTAATAAGAAGAAAAATATTTATAAACGAATACGTATTAAATCTCTTTTAAAGTAATGCTAAAATTTAATGGAGATTATTACTAATGTTATTTATATTGATACATGATTTAGCAATATGCTAAATTTGAAAAATGTTGGTAAAACAGAAAATTAGCGTTTGGCATTATGTTAAAATTTAACAAAGCAAAAGTGTGGTAAATATTGTTGGGATATCTTTTTGCTGTTATGCAAAAGAAGTTCTTTTTTTGATTGAAATTAAGTCATTGCTTAGTAATTTCACTTTCACAACAGCATTCCTAGGTCAGAAGCCTGGATGTGGGCAAACAGCTAGACCAATAATGACTTATGCAGGAGGAAGAGACTACGCAACTCAAAAATAAAGGGAGATAACGAAAATCTGATCATGGTATAAAAATCATTTATTTAGTAAAGTAATACCTTAGTATCTACAGGGAAATGGAAAACGAAACGCAATTATCATCAGTATTTGATAAAGTGGAAGACGTATCATCACCATCAAACCAGTTCGTAGATTATGTTTTCTTCTTATTTCAAAGTTCTACGACAGTACCAACCTTTGTGGCTTGTAACTCAACTGGTGGCCTGTCTTCTTCATTAAATGTCTGTAAAATATGTTTGTATTTTGAGAAGTGCCTTTAAGCTTTTCAACAAAACTGAAACGTTTGCAGCCCGCTTGAAAGTTTCCAATTAAACGAAAAGCGTCTGAAACCTTTCAGCTGAAACTAAAACAGTATCATAAAGTAGATGAAATAGTGAAATAAAAATCAAATTTCTAAACTTGTGGTATTCAATTATAATGTTTCATTGTACTAACTAAATTCGTAACAAGTATGAATGATTTATTTAAGAAACTAAACTTCGCTCATAAAGTCTTATGGATGTTGCAGAAACAGTATCGTAACTTTTTAAATTGCACTTTAAGTGTTCATAATGTAAGATATATGGCTAATAATACTAAATTTATGATTCTATTTTGAGTTTAATGTGCAAAAACTTCCTATAGCCCAATCTAAATATTTTTTGTTGAATTTAATAGAATATTCCAGAATAATTCTAGAAGGAGGCACAAAAGGATTGCATTTATAAAACTTCTTGTATTTTCGTTCTTTATTTATGCTGTAGTACGCTGTAAATCTCCTTAAAATCTTTATATTTCACGTCTAGACAGAAGGCAAGCATTTTCTTACTGTAACACCAAAGATATTATAATTTTATGTAAAAATATACAGCCCACTCCGTTCTAAAACAACAGTCACGTAAAGTCGGCGATAATTACATAATATCTACAGACACTGGAAGTAATTAAAGTCAGACAACTGCTTTTAAATTTTCCATTATACTTCAATTAACACTACTTCTTTAATTTATTCGTAAATTTTGCACTGCTATTGATTTACAACTGAACATATCTGCGAATGAAAGTAAAAATATGGAGGAATAATGTTCGAATTTAGTAGCGGATTCTAATTTGTTTTCCGTTATAAAATTCCTCCTAATGTATGGTTCCAACCCGTTAAAAGTTGTGCATAACCTTTCTCATGGGAATTTATGTCATGGAAGTCTGCGTTTAAAGCTGGACAACTTTTATTGCCAATTACGCAAAAATTTGCTAAGCAGCAGCATGTTATGCAAATTGATTTTTTTTCGTTTGTCGTTAGTTGGTGGGGAATATTATTATGTAAATAAGCTTGAGGCGTCGCACAATAGTTTTAGCTGAAAAAAGAAACAAGAGAAATTGTGTATATACCCGAGAGAGACGAGGACAACTAAAATTTGTGGGTTTCGTATACCTTTGTCACCTACATAGGATAGTCTGGTTCTAATGTGAGGACTCGCTGTAGTCTTGAGCGAAATTCTTATTCGGGGAACTTAGTTCTAACAAGGATGGTGATTCTCTAAATAATACTATCTAGATACCGGGTGTCTCATTTTAATCTTAACATAGGAATGTCTCGAGAAATATGAATACTACGAAAAAATTTGACACTATTTGTTTCTTATCGAACCCTTATTGAGGATATATGAGGATATTTCTTAGAAAAATTTAAGTGTGCCCTATTATACCTACTACAACGCCACCTGGGGTCTTTAAAGAAAATAAGCACTTACGTTTCAAACCAAAGTTACTTGGTCTGTAGTCTAGATCCATAATACATACTAAACGATGCAAAATGGGGGTTTCCATTAAAATAAATAAAGGTAACCTTTTTCACCGATTACAGCGCCATCTGCGAAATTAATAAAAGAAGGTTTCAAACAACAGCTACTTACTTTTTAGCGTAGATTTGCGATATGTAATAAAAAATAAGGGGTTCCTATTTAAAAAGGTAAAGCTAGCCTATTTTCACCGATTACAGCACCATCTATGTTGAAACTAAAATCATCATTTCATGGCCCCCGATAAGATGAACAAATAATGGTATGACGAACTTTTTCATAGGATTAATTTCTCGAGATATTCCTCTTAAATGGGACACCCGGTATAATTAAGAAAATAACCATAAAGGAATTCATTTTATATTCTATCTACCTCAATGTGATTTCCTTCCAACTCACTTATTTTGACTGCCTTCAAACTTCAAACGCCGATATCTCGAGAATAAAAGCCAAAATCTTGCAGTATGCTCGAATTGATCATTTTCAAACTTCATTGATTTTGAGGTTCTTCAAGTGGATGCTATGTCAATTCGTTTATGGGTTGGTTGAAGTCCTACAAATACCAGGTGCCCACTTTAAGTAACTCATCCAGTACCTTCCAGTAACCAAAGCAGAGAGTATTGCCAACGATTTAGCTTCTAATGTACTTGGGAGTTTGAAAGTGTTGGACTTTTCTCAAATTCAAACGCCCGTATCTTGCGAAAGATTGTAGCAATCGTAATTAAGCTTTTGCTTTAAATAAATGAATGCGATTAGGGGCAGTTTGTTCTCAATGTATATATCTGTTAAAAGCTAATTTCTTTGAAAGCAGTTAAAACTATCCTAACATACGAACAATCAACAATAATGATGGGCAAGGATTGTGCGATAACATGGCAAACACTAAACATATCTGCATACTCTACACTAGAGGTGCTAATGGGCTAGGTTGGCCTAAAGTATTCCAGATGCGGACCAAGTCGGGTTTCTTTAAAATGAGACGAGCTAAGGGGTTTGACGGGCCAAACCCCTTCGCTGTTAATTTTGAACATTCTGAAAGTTCAAATTTATTCTTCTCAACTTTTCATTTTGACAGAATCTAGTTATTTATGATTAATATTTCACACTTAAGGTAGCGGTAGATTCCCTATTTTCTCTGTTTTATTATCCTTTATTATTAAATCAACATGTTCGCCAGTATTAGTTGTAACACTGCTATAAAAACCGGGCAGGGCCGGGCTGATAAACGTGCCGGGCCGGACCCATATAAATCTCAAAATGCTCACCTCTACTCCGCACCACACAAAATCTTTAATAAATTCCTAAATACGAATTTCCGAAACAATGTTCCGGATTTATTGAATATTTTGTGTGATGCGGAGTGCGCTGATACCTATGTATAGTGTTTAACAATTAGCAGGTTAAGGTTCACAAAGCGGTACGGCCAAATTGACGAGACTTGATTTTTTTTCTTTTACGCAAAAATCAGTAATGTTGGTGATCTTTTCATATATGCCAGCAACCGAAAGCGCTTGAAGGTTAAATAGTAACCTGTTAGGAAGCCTCCGGCGAGCGCTTTACGATGAAAAATAGCATAGATATCTCTAGCTCTAGTTTGTACGATGGAGCGGCTCATAGATCTAACAAATTACCTTCAATGATGATCATTTCATCATCATAAATGTAATAGAAGCCCATCTAAATGCTAGTAAGTAATTAATTAATTACTGTGTCTGTTCTATTTGAATTTGCGCTTACATTTTAAATTACATTAGTCTGTAAGTATATAAATATAAATCAGTCCCCATTTTTGGAGGTAATTGAATTCCTAAAACGAAATTTTGGTGATCTTTCTCGGAAGATAAAATTTATGTGTACGAAAAAGCACCATCATGAAATACAAACATTCCAAAGTTCTTCCATAACGAACACATAAACACAGTGATGATGAAGATTTTTCGGCTGATCTTGAAGGGGGTAACCAATATCGTACGAACGAAATAAAAGGCAGCGATACTCGACCTTCGCTCCGAAATCATTTAAACCAACACACACAACCAAATACATCATAAATCTAATTAACCCTGCGAACAAAATAACCTGTCAGATCTCTGTGTAATAAATAATAGCCGTCGCCGGTTAAAGCACCTGGTTCTAAAACAAACTAACAGACACGAAAATCGAAAAACACGACGATGGCCCGGACGTTCCGTCAAAAAGGAGAAGCAGGCCGCGTGCAGTCGAATGCAGAAATTAATTGTTTTTGTGTGAGGAGCGTTGCATAGCGCGAGTTTTAATATATCAGCGTTATACTTTATTATATCTACGCTTGGTCATTTTTAATTGTCCCGAAATACGTTGTTGTTACGTTATGGGTTGAATTAAAACCAGAAAAATGCATCAATGTTTTAAAATTGTGACACCTAATGAATTACATAATATCCTTGCAGAATTTTTAGTTATTTATTTGGTGTTTTTTTTGTGAATTTTTGGAAAAAAGTAAAATTTTGTACTTTGTACTATCTGATACTTTATTGTATTTGACATAAAAGACTAGTAAGAAAATATTGCGTAACATTGCATGGTGACATTTCAAGCTGCTTTGTTGTTAGGACAGGTCGGACAAGAAACAAGAATTGAACAAGTAGATAGCTGGGGCCATTTTTGCACTTTCTATCTTTAGGTCAATTAAACATAAAGAAGTTCGAAAAGCAATTGAAATGCTAGGTCTAGGCTACGTTCCACTTTTTTGGGTTCAGTTATCAACGGTTCTTTTAAATGGCATATTTTAAGAAGAGAAATCAAAATATTGTAAAAATCTATCAGGCAACTCAGTTTGTATGTCTCTTGATGGATGGTTAAATGTTTATAATGAGCCGATAATTTATGTAGTTTTGAGAACATAAAATGGGGGGCATCCACATACACTATCATACATCATCTTACATACACTACCGGCCATTGAAGTTAGGACAACTAGTGAATTATTGCAAGCGTGAATAAAAACGGTAATAATGCAAAAAGAATTAAAAATTTATTGCTAAATATAAAAACAAACGAATAAGAAAGAGAAATAATGTAAAAAATAGAACAAAACATTCTCATGGTTACAGAAATCGGTCGTTCGCGTCTCCTATTGATTTCTGCATCGATTTCGGGCGCCGTTGATCGCCGATTTCGTTTGCTTAGCACTGTAAGGCATCGATCTTCCCCATCTGCTATCATTCTTGACCGACCCGGGCGATTACTGTCTTCTTATGTCCTGGTGGTTCGGTATCGGCGAATAGCATAATGCACAGTTGACTTTGTAATTTGCAATTTTTCCGCAATCACACGCACGGAATATCCTTATTCGTGTAATGTGAGATTAGGCGATCGCTTCTCTATAGTTAGAGGCTTTCCTTTCGGCATTTTTTAAGTATCACATCCACAAACACTGCAACCGAACATCCGTATTGAAATTGGTTTACTAACAAACTGATTCACAGCGAGTATGATAAAAATTGCTTCGTATTACGATCAGAGACAGGCAAATAAAATTTTAGGACGCTTTAGATCCATTCCCTGATTTGTAAACATTTTATAGGCCATTCATTAAATATCGTTTCTAATGATTTTATCACCTGCTATTACGATAATTGAAATTTATCTGTATAAAAGTTATTCTAATGAGGAATCTGAGTGTTTTACCCATATACCGAAATTGTTTTCCAAAGATTTGAAACAAGTACCAGCATGTAGCATAAATTGTACAATACCCATTTACCTAGTGCTTGGTACAAAAAGCAAAGAGGCGAGGAACTGATACTACTTCAAGATGTTTTGAAATATACGTTAGTGAATAGCTGAAATTATTGCAAGTTTGTGAAGAACATGAAGATGACATGACATTGATTCAATTATTTTTTCGAATGTTTCGAATATTCAAATTAAAAAAATTACCAAACCCTTTTTAAATTACAGAAACCAACCTCTGTGACACTTGACGGAATTAAGGATAAACCTGCTTGTTTATTTTATGCATTTGAGGAATGGAGAGTTTAGACGCAAACAGAAATTTATGAAAATATGTGGATAACCACACCTTTTAGAAATAAAAATAAAAACCCGTTGTCAACTCAAGAAAAAAATTCAACATTAGAAATAATTTCAAAATACTATTCTGGTACAGGATTATTGCCATTAGTCATTAAGTTGGAAGCTAAATCACATCTATTCCACGAAAAAATGTTTTCGCAGGAAATATTACAGTATCTAAATGCAGCGCAACGGTGGAGATCTCAAAAGAATCTTTCAGAAATTAGTCAAGAATTGGATATCATCGTTCCAATTTTGTGTGCAAATGCTTTTTCAGCAGATGTCGAAAGGACTTTTTCATCGTATGAGCTTGCCCATCCAAAATTAAGAAATATATTGGGTAATGCAAAAGCATCTAAATTAGTGTTTCTTTTTAAATATTATAATAATACCTTGTAAGACTTTAAAAAATATTTTTTTTTACGTTTCTATTAAATTAGTTAGGTAATCTTTTTGTAAATTTTTGTTTTGCAAAAAGACATGTATTTTGTATTAATAAATAATAAGATACATTTCGTTTTAGTATGTTTATTCACCTTTCTCTTTGTATTTAGAAAATATATCAAGTAATGTGTCATGTGTTAATAAATAAATATAGAATTAATTTTTCCTTCGTAAAACAACTAATTATATGAATGCATAGTACAAAAAATTATGGTTTAGAAAAAAATCACATTGATTTAAATCATGATTTAAATTCTGATTTTATTCAAATGATTTAAATCATCTCAACCCAGGATAATATTGTGTATAACTATATTACATATATAGCAGTAGTATTGTATTTAACTAAATTTTGTAGAAGCTTCAGATTATAATTTTCTAACGTTATGTTTTTTGTTGCAGGTGAGTGCTATCTTTTGACTCCTAGTATTGCGATGAATAAGTTTGTCAAAGCCCCAAACCATTTCCAAGCCAAGGACTAACCACTAGTTGTGCAAGTATAACTATTTTGATTCTTTAGTTGCATGCTGAAATTAAGACAACGAGAAAGCATCTTCGTTTTTTACAAAGCGTAAGCTAGACCACGCAGTATTACGTAAAGAAAACCTAAGCCATGTTGTTGTCTACATTATACATACCAGGTGTGACAATGAAATAACTGGACTGGTGCTACAAAACATTTTATTGATCACCAATTACATTACAAAGTTTATCCCCTTCAATGTACTCTCCTTGCCAATTCCTACAACGCTCCATACGAATTTTCCATTGTCGAAAGCAGTGCTAGAAGTCCGTTTCTGTCAGTTTGTTGATAACCTCCGTCGCTTTCGCTTTCACCGCTTCCACACTGTTAAATATTGTCCCATTAAGTTCCGATTGTACCTTAGGAAATAAAAAAAAGTCACAGGGGGTCAGGTCGAGCGAGTACGGTGAGTGGTCCAACACGGTGATGCCGGATTTCGCAAAGAACGCCTTCAGAGACAAGGTGGAATGGGCTGGCGCATTATCTTGGTGGAGCATCCTGGATTTGCTCTTTCACAAATCGGGTCTTCGTCTTCTCACTCGTTCACGAAGGGTAGTTAGAACCTCGTGTTTCACAAGAAACTTGAGGTTAACTCGTTGCTCGATCTGAACACTGCATTTCTCCGGCGCGACGCTAGCGTAAGGACTTGAACAGATGATGGCTACAGTGAGACTGAGCGACGTACAACCGTGCCCATCGAGCTTAGGGTGGGGGAAGCATCTACAAGCACAGACATCTTCCAACCTGCCGTGGCGTGCTCGCTGTTTGCCGATAGTAGTACCAGTCCGGTTATTTAATTGCCACACCTCGTAATGTAGACGACTCATTGCCGTTCCAAACAACTTGATCGCCTGCGTGCGAAAATATTTTGCCTAATTTTTATTTATTGTAAACAAAACCATTAAGAATCTAATTGTTGTTTTTTAAAGATTTTGTAATGGCTATGAAATAGCCCACTTATTATTCTATGTTGCACTTTGCATTACTAAAGGTGTGTGTATCAGCATAATGAATACATTTATTTCCAAGTTCCGTAGGAACATTGGGCTTAGGAAAACAAATACACGTATCATCCTGAGATTACGGCATGGAATCACACCTCTTAATAACAAAAGGAGCCTCGAGATAACTGACCCCGTCCAATTCGGTGCAATGTAGGAACGTGATTGCTTTGCACTATCGACGTCACAGATAAACCATCAATCACACGCCCCGAAACGCTCAGCATTAATGGCGCGGGAACGTTCTGTTCGATCTCGTTACATACATATATGTATGTACCATCGAAGGACAGTGGCGGTGCGCCCCTTTGGATTTGCCTCGCGTCAAGGTTAACTGACCGTAGGAAACATAATTTCGTTTGTGCCATGACTCACGTCGGACAATGCATGCCCGGGTGCTGGGGAATTGTATCTACCATTTAGTAATATATATTTAGACTTATTGACGAAATTGAGTTACGCGAGTGTATTATGCAGTTCAACGATTTCAAAGCACACAATGTTTTCTCTAGCAGATGGGACAACGAATCCATAACTTTTTAACAAAGTATGTGTTTGGAGTATTTACTCATTGGGAAATGTAATTTTTGATAAATCTGAGTAACTTACACTTTCTGGTAGCTGCTTTCTGTATTTGTTGTGCTTTACTAATTTGTTAAATGGATAGCACCTTTCGTTGTATTAATTATAATCTTTCGAAATTTAACGTACTGTACTTATAGCAAATATATTAAGACAAATGAATGATACTTGTATGTGTTATCTGAAATCACCTCGCTTGTGAAATAAGGTCTAATGATTTAACATCAGTACGAAACATAATTCTATTGCAGTAAGTTGGAGATTTCGATGAAATTATTTTATGATATAAACAAGCACTATGCAAAAATCTACATCACTCCATATTAAGCCAATACCGAAGATTGCTCGAATACAAGAGTTTTGTAATCTTTGAATTCGATTCTTCGTAACAACATTAACATTTGGACATAAACGACATCACAAAAATTCAGCTGCGATGAAACAAGAGAATTACATAGATGTATTTTAATTCTGGGATTAAGAACGTGTCGGTGGGAATAAATAATTTTCAAAGCAGTGTTTGTTGGCACGTTGTAGGCTTCTAAATACATGGTTTTTAAAGTGAAAAGAGTTGCCCATATATAATCCCAAATTGCTCGAATTTGTCTGTAGTCTCGACAACTGGAATGGAGATTTTATTTATCTGAATGGGCAAATTTATCTAGCCTAATGCGTCGTCCTTCCAGAAAAGACAAGGACCGCCGACTTTTGTGGATTCAATACAAGAGAATGTTGTTTAGAGTACTCTGCAAGCCTGTTAAATTCTTGATCAAACATATCAATAGTTGAAGCAAATTTATCTGGAGTACAAGAAATGTAAACTTGTCTATCATCAGCGTAACAATGGCAACGACAATGCAAAAGACGCTGTTTCATAGGTGGTCTACCAGAATTACGTATCTTGGAAATTAATGAATAGAATGACCTTTCTTTCCTCAAACAATACAATTTACATCAATTTTGAATGCTCTTTCAAAGTTTCACTTTGAAGATTTAATGTACTATCCGAAAATGAATCACATCATTTAGAAATTTGTTAACACGGTTACCTAGGTTATCTAGGTAAGGATTCTATATAGATACATAGATAAATAGCGCTTATACATGGTGAATATTGGTTTTAACTCTTTTCGTAGAGACTTTCCAAAGTAACTATTTTTTTCTTTTTAGCTTCAGTAATTCACTGAGAGTAGGAGAGTCCAACAAATTGTTACTTTGGAGAGTTGTCCTAGCTCAGTAGGAAATCAGAATACGTCATAAATAGTAACCCGAAATGAATATTATGTATTGTGGGACAACTGGTCGTTTAATTTTGGAGAAATGCGGTGGACCACAAGAATCAAAACCACTTGAACTACATCTTGTCAACTTATGTAAATACACTACTTGTACCAATCTCTTGCAGTTGACGCACTGGATCCAAATTTCATTTTTGCATTTTAGCTTTGTAAATAAACAACTTCTTCCTAAAACTCGTCTGAAGTTTTGTTTTCTTGGGAATAAATTGTAGTAGCTATAATTTGCCACCTTGATTGTAACAAGAACTTGTCGATGTATGTGATTTGAAGTTTATAGAAGCCGACAAGAAGCATGTATTTTCAAACTACTGTGTAGTATTTCAAACTAAGGCTTGCCGTTTTTCAAATATGAAGCGATTTTACGTAAGGCATAATTGTGTACCACTTTGCTTCAAAAGTTTGTACCATATGGATCTATAAATTTCAGGTGATTTCAAATGCAGCTTCAAATATGGTAAGGATAAGGATAATGGAAGGAAGAGTTCTTTGGGCCCTTATTCAAGCTTGTTAATAACTTGGGAATTTACTTTTCCTATATCTTCCTAACCAAAATTTAATTTCATATGTGGTCCTTAATCAATAACATTCAAACATTGCTAAGGCAATTGCTATTTTTAGTTCCACCTAAATAACTTGAGACTTATTTATGCTGGTCATTATTAGAAATAGGAGAATAGAGAAATGTTATTGAGTATATTCGCGTCACACATGTCATCGTCGTATAAAGATTACCGACTTTACAAGATCGTCGATTTACGTAACACAGCGTCGAGTCGCGATCGTTTGATACCTTGCTTGGTTGTCAACCTTGCTGACGATGGTGCACATGCCCAACCAACGCCAAACGCCGCGGCGACAAAGAAATTATTATTGGGCCGTTGCCAATTTAATATATCTGCGACGGCGGGTACGTGTCGTGGTGCGCTATGAGCGCCATGTGCCCTTGATGTTTGCTAGAGATACGGCACATCTGAGCACCAGAAATCCGACCAAAGCGCGCACTGTGTAAACAATCACGGCGACGGCGATCAAGAGGGCGCTGCCAGTTAGGAGATAAACCGGGAATTTACAACAATAATGCTCGCGCGCGATTTGTACAACGTACTACTCACTTCTAGCTGGAGATTATATTAGCTCCTGCTATAATTCCTGTTTCCGATAATTCCTAATAATACAAATTGTGCTTATGTCGATGTTTCCGGTATATAAGGTATTAAACACATTTATATTGCAGTATTCGATGCATGATGATTCTATAGAAGTTCCAAACTAAAGTAGCATTGCGATGATCAGCATAAGGATTTAGATCCAGCTAAATTGTAATTCGGACCTATAGCGAATGAGGAAAATTGGTGTTCTTAGTTTTGTTGTTGACTGTATATTCTCCTCTGAGTTCATCCTAAGTTAATAAAGTTAAGAAATCATAAAAATCATGTTGAGATTTTGTATCTTATTTAATTGGCAAGCAATTGTTTCGGTATATCCTAGTGTCACTGCATTAGTCTGGGTGTTACCCTTTGATGCTTTAGCAGTCTGCAGCTTGCTTAATTGAGTCTTCTGCAGCATAAGTTAGGAAGAAATGAGGAAGGAGTTAAAGAATTCTTATTCATGTTTATAAATATTTTAACTTTGTTCTTTGAGGACAGGTGATTCTTGGCGTAGAATGTAACTCACAATCAGTTCTTTTTAATATTTCAATCGACTCTCTCAATCGACGAAAATTCAATAAATAAGAAATTCAGTGCCACCCTATTTTGTTTTACTCACTCTAAACATACATACGAGGATAGTCTGCAAAGCTTCAAGCTTCAACATGAAGATGATGCGTTACTCGTCAAAAATATTCTAGCAATATAATCGCACATGCGTTGAAAGATACTTCTCAACATTTCAGCCTTGTTGGACCCTCAGTTGTTGTTTAACAGTCGTTTGTGCCAATCGATGTTAGTTTTTCTGTGAAAATGGAAAAAATCGAATATCGACCTGTCATTAACTTCTTGCATTTGAACGACAATACGAGATGGACGCTGTTTACGGAGACACTGCACCATCATTTCCCACAGTAAAATTTTGGGTAGCTGAACTTAAACGCGCTCGTACCAGTTTCGTTGACAATGAACGTTCGGGGCAGGTAAAAACTGCAACCACTGCCGATCACATAGGCAAAGTTCACTAAATGGAGCTAGACGACTGTCGAATTGAGGTTAGAGAGAGGCCGTGGGCATGTCGAAAAACCTGTTTGTCATATATTGATTGAATATTTGGACATGAAAAACCTTATCGCGCGTTGGGTGTCGCACTTGCTCAGGAGCAAAAACGCATCCGAATGAACATCTTCAGACACCTGTTGAAGCACGACGGGCGGTCTTGATGGCAGGAATAGGGTCTGCGTGCAGATTGACTCAAAAGCGCGCGCTGTTTGACTGTAAAACGGCCAGTCCGGTTACATATTAGCCGCAGCTCCTATAATTCCTGCTGATTTTAAGTACAATATTAATTTTTTGGTTTTATTTGTTTTGTTTTTCCTTTGGATTACGAAATTTTACTTAACTTTCTGGAAACTTTGGTTGTTAGTTGCTATTGATTTACTACATCAGCTAGTATCAGCTTCGAAGATGTAACGAAGTGTAATGTAGTGCAGTTGCGAATTCATGTCGATATATACACAGTACCATGCGAAAGCCAATCACTTCCAGATGCCCGATTACGTAGACATTTTCATAGCATGGTAAATGCATTTAATTCGGTATAACAGAAAGAAGCGAAAACAACACAAAAAAGGGAAATAAACCCGAAACTGGCAGAGATAAAGAAAGAGATTTACGCAATTGTGAATAAACGAGCGTCGAGCGAAACGTCCCGTGGATAAGCAGTAATTCTCTTTTGGTGGGCATTTAAAGGAATTTAGATTAAAGCGCTTTTGGTGGTGACTCAATGCCAACATAAAACCGTCGGCAGCCGGTACTTTGCTGTCGAATTTACACAAAGTTTGGGCAGCGGTGAAATGGTGCCCCGCATGTTCACATTAAATTGTGTGACATTCCGTTGTATCATTAACATTTAATGGGAATTATACTAACAGAATCGCCATATCTCAGTTTACAAAGGGAACATGTGTTTGCCTTGTTTTGTTCGCACTCGCGTCGGCTAACAATGTATATGTGTGCTTGTATGTATGTATATGTAGTATATAGATCGATCTATCCTGTACCAGTTTTCTGGATATCTTTGTCTTCTTCCGTCTCGCTTCCTTTTGAATGTAAATACCTACACACGCGTATTCTACTACTTCTCCCTTTGTTCGCAGCGGACTGATCATCTCAATAGCTAAAGCACGCATTGAGGTAGGCCATACAGACACCACACGCATTTCTTAACTGTATACATCAACGCATAGGGGCTCCCGAAGGAATACGAATCCACAAAATCCAGTTGCTATGGCGACAACGAAGGACTCTGCATCCATCTTAGAAGTAATTCGTTTAGGGCGCAAGTTTTAGTGGCGAAATGAATATCCGCCTCATTCCGGAACCTACCGCTTCAACTGGCTACTGCAAATCACTTAACCGCGAAATTGCCAACATTCTACGGACGGGATTGCTACTGAAAGTTTTGTTTTTTGCAAGTTCTGTAATAAATTCCTCTAGTTTAAGTGGAGTCGTTAATGCTGCTTGCATCATTTAATGAACTCTCGAATATTACTTCTTCAAATCTTCACTCACTTGAAAAGAAAGACACTGTGAATCTTCTAAATAATCTTTAGAGTAGTTTACCAGTTTATATAAATTTAAGGTACTTAACTGAACAAAGTTGTTTCATTCAAAAGGTAATTTGTAATTTCGTTTTTTCACATTTTTCCAATCAAAATGTTTTTACAAGAACACAGAAGATTGCCATCAGAAATAATAATTTGGTGGTAGATTAAGCGTATTGTTTTACTTGCACCGTTGGATTCAGATCTCACTAAAAACTGCTTAGAGTGGAAAGTGTACAGAAATATGTTTTTAATGCGAATAAAAATTACCCAAGAATGATATTTGACTTCACGATTTCAGCATAGATTAATTAGGTAGACACAGAAAATTTGGACAAAATATAGGTCAGAGAAAAGTCAAGATGTAAGATAAGAAAAGACAAGGAGTAACGATAAGGTTGATAGGGAAAGAAAGAGCAAGAGAGAGGAAATAAGCTTGTGTTATATCCAAGCAGAGTTTGATACTTACTTCCATAATTGTTCCTCATCTACCTTGCGGTATAGAGGTGTTGGAGTTGAATTTCCTTCATCTTGTTCCCATTTCACCATTTGCTAAACTATTCTTTGGTCATCCATCCTCACCATGCATTGAGTCATTAGTGTTTCTGTCTCTTGTAGTCGCTCCTTCTATAACTCTTAAATACTTCATCTAGCATGCTCGTATTTTGTTTCTGTCTCAATCTCACATGGTCCATGTTTCACATCCATAAGTAGGAACTGGTACGTATGCACTGTTAAATCTCGTACTCTTGTTTTTTTTTTAGAAATCTATATTATATTTACAAAGTTTGAATTAATTTCAAACGTATAGCTTATTTTGCAATTCTTTTTTCCGATGTTGCCATTAAGATAAAGTTATCTGTATATAACAGTTCCGATAGGAACACTAACTTTAAGTCTTTGCTCCCACATTTATTTTTTGCATTTTGGTCTGTATTCCCTTGCTATTTCATTCATTAGGGTTATAAAGAGAAGGGGACTTACTACTCCTCCTTTTCTTATTCCAGTTTTCGTACAGAATTCATCAGATATCTGGTTGTTTATTCTTATTATATTTTAGTGCATCTATAAATATTCTTTACTGGTTTCAAAAGCTTTTCTCCTACTTCTCTATTTTCTAGAACATACCATATTTTCTCAGGCGAACGCAGGGCTGAATCGAATGCTTTTTATAGGTCTATAAATCCTAATAAAAGTTTATCATTATGTTGTAGGTTTTTTTCGGTTAGATGTCTTATAGTAAGGATCAAGTCCGTTGTCCCTCTTCCAGGTCGAAGTGTTTTTTCAATAATACTTCTTAATCTACCTTCTAATATAATTTCATAAATTTTGCAAGTTACCGGTAGTATACATAGATATTAGAATAGTAGCAAGCGCTCATCTTCAAGTATAATTCCGCTATTTCAGGCTGTATTTATTATTTTGTGCAGTATTTGGATACCGTCATCACACATATACTTGATCATTTCAACTTTTATCCCGTCATGCCCTGCTGCTTTACCATTCTTAAGTCTCCTGACTGCATGTTTGAGTTCCTTCTCTTTTGTTTCGTCCCTCATTCCTTCATTTAGTGTTTCTTTGTTTTCATTTTGCAATGTCATTTGCAAATTTACATTCAAAATTTTAGCAAAGCACTTTCTCCGCTGTTCCATTATTTGTTCATCATCCAATATTAAGCTATCTTCTTCATACGTTAATCCTTTAACATTTTCGAGCTTACCGTTCCTTAGATTTTTTATAGTTCTACGTAGCAATTTAGCATTTCCTCTACTGTTCTCTTTCATCTTATTTCCGAATTCTCCCCACTACTTGACTTTCGCATCCTTGATTAGCTGTTTTACTTTTTGGCGTTTATTCTTATATTGCTCGTATTTATTTTCAGATTTTCAGCTCAAATAGTTTCTCCATGATTTTTTCTTAGCTTTAATCTATCTTCCAATTTCAGTGTTCCACCATGCTGCACACTTCGTTCCTCTGGGTTTTGTTGTACCACATGTTTCTCCTGTAGTTCTCATAAGTGCAATTTTTAATATCTTCCACAATTTCTCTCTTCTCATTTCTTACTATTAAGTTCTTGATTTAGTTTGCTTTTGTATTTTCTTTGGATCGATTGTCTGTATTTGTCTCCCATTCCTGCTTCTTTGGCACTCATTAGTTCGTTGTTAGCGGACCTTCAGTCTAGTGGAAGAAATATCTAGAGAAGTGGCACATGAACGGCTGGGTTCTTCACCAGCACAACGCAAGGTCACATACCGCTCTCGTTGTTCAGCAGTTTTTGTCGAAAAACAAGATGGCCGTTGTTCCTCATCCAGTGTACTCGCCTGACTTGGTTCTATGCGGTTTTCTCCTGTTTCTAAAGACGAAAATCAAGTTCAGCGGTCAATGGTTTGACATGATATAGGGAATTGAACCTGAATCATGGATCGTGTTGAACACATTAACAAAGCAAGACTTCCAGAATGCATTCCTTTGGCAGAGACACTGGGATCGGGGTTTGCACTCCTAAAGGACTGCTTTGAAGGTGAATAAAATGCTGGTACTCTTCTTTATTTTATTTATCGCTGTATGTAGAACTTGTGGATACCACCTCGTGCAAGATAATTACATTAAATAAAAACGCAAAAAGCGACATTGGTGACAATACCCAGCGTGATAAGAGAAGACGAAGGAGTGGAAAACCAAATAGATAGTGAAGTTTGAATTGAGGAGGATATATTGAAACTTACTGCTAGTATTGGCCAGGACAGGAAGGCCCAGCAAGAGCTGGTTTAGCAAAATAAAAGAAATTCAAAAGATATTGGAACGAAGATATAGAGACAAACAGGAAAATGTTCAGCTCAAGGGGATTGAGTGGAATAGAAGGTCTTGAGGCCAATGTAGTTCTCACCCACAATTTTAGTTTTTCTATAACAACAACACACATGCATACATGGATATATGCGTATAATAAAGATAAAAGCGTATCTCCAGAATGTCCAAAGGAAATCCTTTTTTTGCTCGTTTCACTGTCGTTTCGTTTTCATTCCGTTTCTTCGGTTTTATTTTCGAAACTTTCAATATGTTACCTTATAATTGGCCGGGCGATATGATCCCTCGCGTGTAATAACTGGAGGTTAAGATGAAAGTGGACTATAAAGATTTGAGCGCACACGTTCTTCGCTCGAAGGCTTAACAGGTCGATAAATTGTTTCATTCCCAATAAATCCTTCTTTTATTTTGCTTCGATCGGAGTTCAATAAATGCGTATAACGAGCTATAACACAATGGATACAATTTAAATCCGCTCGATCTTCTACCGATTCCTTCCTATAGGGTACTCTTCTTTTTTCCGCTTTTATTAGTGGTATATTTGTTAGTGCGTTTATTGAGGCGAATTCTTGAAATTCTGTAGATAAGAGTGGCGTTATTAATGAGTTTTATGTGTATAGTCTCTGCAATAAATAATATACCGGTTATATTTCAGAGTATATGATTAAAGTTTTTCGTATCGTCATGGTATTTGCAGCATTTTGTACAACAATTTATCGCTGTCTCTGATTGCATTGTAAAACGTAGTACTTGTATATAGAATTCCTCGACTTAAGCTGGTGTTTTTTGGTGTGCTGTATTTATTTATAATAGAAACTATCATACACTGTGTGGAGTAAAAAGTTGGTACCACTTGGAAAACATTTTTATTGTCAATATTTCGGAACATTCTTCATTATTTAAAACTAAGTTTTAGCTGGTCATATATACAATTATGCTTCCGATTTAATACCCCTATTTGTAAAAATATTGATTAATATCGTAACTAAAAGTTATTTCAGCTTTTATTCTGTGTATAAATATCAATTTTCAAAGAGAAAGCTTTAAAAGAAGAGATATCTATTGTTTCTATTTTTTCAAAATATAACTGAGTCGTTAAATTTGCCCGAAAAGCATTTTTGCCAACAATAACCGATAGATAAATTATAGGCGTTGGAAACATTATAAAACGCATGCTCTTTTTGGTGCAAAATGCTTTCGTGAAATAAAAGCATAAGGTTGCAATGGTCAAAGATATTTACGGGCAAACTTTGCAAACCACTCACACATCAGTTATATTCAGAAAAAATATAAAAAATAGCATTCTCTTTCTTTGCAAATTGATATTTGTACACAAGATGAGATGCTATATTACTTTTGGTCAGAATATTGATCGATATGTTTGCAAATGAGGATGATTTGCTCCTACAAACATTTCAAAGTTTCATTTATCTTTATTCAACCGAAAGTATAATTTTGTTTATGATTGGCTAAAATTTAGATTCAAAGAATGGCGGAACTTTTATCTAAGTTACAATTTTCTGAAAAAAAATCGATTTGGTGCTAACTTTTTGCTCCACACCCTGCCATATTGTAATTAATAATAATAATATAAATAGAAATGCAATATGTACATACGAGGTGGGCGTCATAAATTCTCGGCCTGACAGGTTCGGGGGTGTTCAAAGTTCAAACTCCATTGCGACATAGTTACACATGTGCGAGGC
Source organism: Dynastes maya (assembly GCA_029619315.2). Classification (NCBI taxonomy): domain Eukaryota; kingdom Metazoa; phylum Arthropoda; class Insecta; order Coleoptera; family Scarabaeidae; genus Dynastes; species Dynastes maya. The sequence continues at coordinate 59,819,808 of JAROYE020000002.1, forward strand.
CTATACTATATATGTATATTATGGCTCGAAGAGTAGTAGTTTTTAGTAGCCAGCTAAACAATGTGACTAGTGTATGAAAATGTCTCAGATAATGACTTGTTTGTTGTCATCCATGCAATTTGATATGAACTGAGTAATTTGTGCAAGATTGGAGACAGTGGAATGTTTACCTGCAAAGCCATGCTGATCTTCAAATATAACGGCCTGAAATTGTGGGTAAATGCAGCTATACAGGAGCATTTCATAAGCTTTAGCGAAATTATAAATGGAACTAATAGAAGATGAGCCGAAGGAAACTAAGATGTTCGAATAACGAGAAGATCAGTATGGACAAAATTCAGTTTATATCAAGTTAAGAAACCAACAGCGATATAAATATAAGGTTAATTTTTTGTTTGAGCCAAGAATAAATATTGAGTTTTATCAGTTTTCTTAGATATGAAGGAAAATGGTTATTTTGGGCAATCACAACGGATATTCACAACGAAATAACAAGTGAATAATAGAATTCTATAAAGTACACAAGTGGTATATTGTAACGCCAGTCAACGGACTCCACCTATTAGAAAAGACAGAAAGTTAGAAAAGCCTAGTTTTTGTAATTCCCTTTATTTCTATCACAAACATTTTTCGAGTGAAATACCGCCCTTATTTAGGGCAAAAAATATAACAATTCTTCTAAATATTCATTGTATTGAAAATTAAACTAAATAGACGAAACATCTCAAAATTCAAGATTACGTGCACAAGTATGCGAATAAAATGTTTTAGAACGACTCGAGGATTGTTCTAGGAGAGAATGTTTGGTCTTAATCTTTAATACGTTGAATATTTAGAAGAATTTTCACATTTTCCACCGCGAAGAACAATGAAAATTCACTCGAAAAATTTTAGTGGTACAAATAAAGAAAATTCTATAAATTAGGCTTTTTTAAGATTCTGCCTTTTCTAATTGTGAGAGTAACGTGCGTCAACGTCAATAACAGCTAAAATAATTTTGACATTTAACATATGCCACGTTAGACGTTTGCATGCTATACTTTATTGAAAGATGTGGAAGACGAGCTTTTACACGCATCACGAATTGTGTTTAAACATTACTTACTCATCTTGATGCTATTAGTGTATGTAAATTTCTAGTATATTATTACATATCTAATCGAAAATTTGCTAAAATTACGTTTAATTCAAGCAGGTGTATGTACAAGGGAGTCGCTCACCAAGTATGAAATCGGAAAGATTATTATTAATAATGTAATTTTTGATTTTTCTCGATTTGGGCCTATTACAATGCAGTAACCCCTTTGCCAAACTCCCGAAATTAGAAGTACCATCTAGTACCTAGTAAAAAGAAAGTGTCTTTTGTACTAGACAATACATGTTATTCATCTTATGCTTTCCTGTCAATATATTTCTAATCCCAGTTGGAGTAATCGGAATATAGCACACTTTTCTTTGTTGAATTGAATTATAATCTAATGTCTCTGTTTACCTTACGTGGAGGTGGATAGAGATAATAAACGTGACGTTATCATAAATTTTCGTCTGAGATACCGCAGTACTTAATTATCGCCCTTATTTCCTTGAACGCCGACTTGAACATCTACCATAACTTCAAAGAAGAGAAAACGCCACCGGTTAGATAGGTTAGAGAGTCGGCATTCATAAATGGGATCCGTATCAAGTCGATTCTTTGCGGGACCTTCGCAACACCTCCGTTTCTCGCCTATGCCTATGTAAGCCGATCGGTGAGAGCAGCCGAAGAGAAGAAGTTAAAGATCACACCGTGGCACAAGGAGGCGTAACGCGAACGCGCTTCACAATAAAGCATTGGTCTCGCGGAAATGTCTTGTCCTTGTTCGTAGTAAATCTTCGGACGTGTAAAACGTTCCCTATTAAAATTTATGTCTGAAGCTCAAGGCACGCGGACTCCTACCAAAAATGGCTAGTACGGGAACGCGCGAATTAAGTCAGGCGCGACAGCACCGTGTGTATCAATTTTGTTGAAATTTCAACGTGAGATTGTAATCTGTTCGCCGTTGGGCTTTGAACGGAGCATTTTTGTGCAATGATCGTTCACGGTAGTGGATTAATGACGTAATTGCGGTGGAATATTTCAATTACAGGTATTGTGCACGTTCGGCTAATTTATGACGGTCTCTAATATTGTCCAATTTATTTAATTACGGAACACATACAAGTCGGCCGTGTTATATGCGTGGTGAAGATTAAATTAGGCTTTGTAATGGATACTTGATACTGTGAAATTTCATACAGAATTAGAAAACGGTAGTACACAAAAGATAGTAATTAAATGAACAAAAGCGGCCAAATTAAAAGGAATGGGAAGAATATAGAAGAACACGTAAAAAAAAACAACACAAAACATAGTCTGTGGATTATTTCTCCTCTCTTGCTCGTCCAAAAGCTTATTTAGCATATTGAACATAAGAAGGCTTAACAGTGATCACTAGATGAAATAAACAAGTACATTATAATTTACAATCATAGATTCGTAAAGTAATTTCGGGGGAGATGTCCTAACTACTATACTTTCTGAATTACTTGAGACCATTTGTATGTATACGTTTATACCTTGCGGTTTCTCAACATGCATTAGATTTATATTGCGCTGATAAAGTAATAAGGGGTTATAATATCTTTCAAAATAATATAATCCGACTTATTAACACATCTCCGTAATCTTCATAAAATGAAGTGAACAGAATCCCATTAATAAACATTTCGTAGAGATTAATCTTGGGGGACCCAATTCAGTGTTCTTGATACTCGCTTGCCTATACGAATTACACCACAATTAAGGAAAACAATTACGAGAATGGTATGAGAAACACCCATGTTTGGGGACAGATGGCGCGTTGTGTCAAAATCTGCAATTCTTTAGTGGACGTCCGTCAAAATTTCGGAGAGGTGCACCCAGTAGTATTTTTTTTGAGAGCTGCTGAAAGTGAGCAAGTTTATGTATTTGTGGAATCATAGAAAAAGGACAATATCAGTGATTCGATTTCTTTTTTTTAATGGGAAAACATGTGCAGAAATCAAAGGAAAGTTGGATGCAGGTTACATGGACCATGCACCTTCGATGACTACCATTGGATACTGGTTCTGGTCTTTGATGAGAAGCGGGCAGGTCGTCCCATTGAAGTGACTATGGACGATATGACCAATAAAGTTCATGATATCGCGTTAGCAGACCGCCGCGCCGGGTGAAGATTAGAGAGGTTGCTAATGTGATAAACATGTCAAATGGACCTGTACAAAACATCCTTCACGAAAAATTGAGTACGAGAAAGCTATCGGCGAGATGGGTGGCGCCCTGCTGACGATTGATCAAAAACGGAATCGCGTGATAACTTCAAAACAATGTTTGGACATGTTTAAGTGCAATGCGAGCGGGTTTCCGCGGCATTATGTAACTGTAGATGAGACATGGATACATTACTACACTACGCCAGAAAGTGAGGACGATACCATTAGCCGGAAAAGTTATGGCGACAATATTTTGGAATTCACAAGGCATAATATTAATTGATTATTTGGAGAAGGGAAGGACAATCACGGGGTAGTACTATGCTGACTTATTGGACTGATTAGATGCTGAACTAAAGACAAAAAGGCCCCACCTAGCGAAGAAAAGAATTCTCTAGCGCCGCGATAACGCAATCGGCAATTGCGACCGTAAAACTAATTCAGTTACGGTACGAATTGTGGTGCCCCATTCACAATATTCGCCAGATTTGGCTACTGCGACTTCTTTCTTTTTCCAAACTTGAAAAAATAACTTAGCGGAAAGCACTTCACGTCAAATGAAGAGGTCGAAACAGCGGTCTATTTTGCAAAGTTCGGCAGATTCTATTATTGGCTTAAAAAGGTTGGAACATCACTAGACTAAGCGTATAGAATTACAAGGAGATTATATCGAGAAATAGATTTACTAAATACAAAACAATTGCATTTTCTTCTCTAACACATGTATGTTGAGGAATAATAGGAATTCGAGTATACAAAACGGTACTATATGATGTAAGAATATGATAATTATAATATAAGTACATACTTTACTGACCTCTCTAAGTCGTAATTTCAAGCAAATATTCGCTTCTTGATAGCAACAATCTTGGTGACTCTATAATGTTACGTCCTTTATTGATAATACCGAACCTAAATCCGTTTGCCTTTAGAGTTCACCGCAATATACTAACAGAGTACTGTATTCTGTTGTTTTCTGACAAAGACTTTCTAGAGTAGGGGCTTCGTTGCTTTAGTATCGAAGCCAAAGGATCGTAAAGTCCACAATTTTATAGACTGTACTATAGGAAGTCCTATCATAGCACATATATGTTCTAATCTTTTTTCTTGTAGTTTTAATTTTTCAGTGAGTTGTATAGGCACGGAGATTTGGAACCTTTTTTTTCTGCTGAAAAGTCTAAATAAGTAATTACAACATCCTGATGACTTTCTTCTGGAGTAACGTTGTCTACTAGCACAGTTCTGTCGTGCATTTCTTCTTTTTTGGAACATTGATCTTGCAACCACCACAAGAATAATTTGAATTTTTCTTGTTACAAATTGATTTATATAGTGTCAGACAATCGGGTAATTAACATCTGTTCACTAAATGCGCATGATCGAAACAAACCAAATACTAACGTGAATATACTTGCAAACTAAACGAATAGGTCGAAAAAACAGAGGAAACACTTAAAAGGAGGTTATCATTTTCTGTCTCAGTTGTGGTATTCCACGTTTCGAAGATTTACTTGCCTTAACTTTTAATACATGACACGACATCTATGGCACGACTAGTTCAATGGTTGCACTGTTGTCCATCACCATTTGCGCATACTATTCCACTGTACATCATAACCTAATTAATTTATTCAGGCTTAAGTAAGTACAAATTACATTTGCTCCCAATAAATTTTATTAGTAATAATTTGTAGCTATGCTTTGAAATTTTATTATATACTAAGTTTTGTAGTAAATACATTTCAGTTACGTTATTTAAATTTTGAGTACCGATGAAGGCTGGCAAATGGTATCTCTGGCTAGCAAATGGTATCTCTGTGTATTCACGGGAAACTGCGAATTTCCACTTAATTCGCTATTCGCACTAGATCGGCCGATAATGGAAAGCAAGTGCATTTAGAATCTCATTTGTCCCTTTAGAAAATTGCAAATCAAGCTGCTAGGCAATTGGGATAAGTGACGAAAAGCAATTTGTAATCTAATTTACATATGTAACATTTGCGAATGTAACAAGGGTGTTTAAAGGATGATGACACTGCAATTAGAACGTTTTAGAGAATTCAGTCAAAAGTGGCCATTTCTGGGTCAGCTAATTGTACGTATTTTCAATGAGGATATCAATATAAATGTCGGACGATGTTTTATATTTTTAAAAGCTTTATGGTGTTTACCACGTTCCTAGTAGTCGACTCTATTAATACTGCTATGACAGTGATAAATACATGAGCTAGTTCTTAACAGGCAAATTATATTTAAAACTGCGATGAAAATAACTTAAATATACCTTCCTACACGTATTCCATCTTTAAAGCTTCATCGTTTCCTGGTCTTGAATAAAATAAATTACATCTTATTTTCTAAACTCTTCGAATAAATACTTAGGGAGAACAACTACCTCACGGAACCAGTTAAAAGTCATCGAGTGCATTCTCGATCGGCTTCGCTTGCAACACGATAATTTGTTTTCTGTATGTTTAATATGTATAAATTGCATCCATTTTGAAGCGCATAGAAGAGTTTTGTCCACGTAATATGTTACAAGATTACCGGTGAAAACCACCGATTCAATTTACATGTAAGAATGTCGCTTGCTGAATCGGTTCATAATTACAGGGGCCTGCTATTAATGACTTGCTGTCAGTAGAGTGCTGAGATCGCTCCTTAGTAACGTGCATACATATACCATTAACCTTTTCATTTTCAACTCGCTCCATGGAGAAAATTATCAAGTGCATTTTTGTTGTTCCTCCTGCTGTCAACAATCAACTGCAACTATTTGTTATTTATCTGCATCGGATCTAGTGCAACGAGAAACAGCTCCCCGATGGTTGTTGTGCGTTGTATAATCACTGGCCAATATAATTTCGCGTCGATAAAGACCGGGTAATCGTTACATTGAAATCGTAATCTAATGGAATTTTATTGAATACATACTTCTGCCGCTTTAGATTGTGATTAATGCATATAAGATGTGTACAACGATATTTTCAAATGCGAGATGTTAATCTACTGTTATTAATTACAGTTGAGTGCCTTATTCAGCGCAAGTGATCTCTTAAGTTTACGACTTTTGCTGCTTTACGGAGAGGATGTACGCGATTCATTAATGCGGTTTTGAGAATGGGTATTTAATGTTTAAGTAGGTTACTACCACAGCGCACATCATTCATTGTATTAGTAAACTGGATTTGCCTTCCATTATTATCCAACATTATTAGCGTGATGATGCACCTGGATTACTGTTTATTTCCACAACACAAGCAAATTTCTTTGTTCCGTATATCTAGATAAGTAGTTCAAATTTGAATTACGCTTTTGTACTGTACAGATACTTCCTTCTCAAATACTGGTATTGAACCATTAACGCAAAAGCTTCACCAACAAGATGGTAACGTAGAAAGCAGCAAATGTATTGGGATTATTAACTGTGGAACTTACTAGTTTCGCAAGCGATCCTTCTAGATTCCTTTAGAATCAGTTTTCGCTTTTATGGAATATCACCGATTATAAAAATCTGTAATTTCCTTGGAATTTCCAACGTAATTAAATACTTGAGAAAATCTTGTCTCGGTAAGGAGTCGGACCTGACACCACTCGCTTGCCGGACGGGCGTGCTAACCACTACACCACAGGAACCTTAATGCCAGGAACGCTAATTTTTTACCTAGTTATTATTTTATTTGGAAACATAATATTTCTACAGATAGTTTTCAATTCTTACATGCATTCCTTACTGAGACGTGATTTTTTCAAGTATTTAATTACATTAGAAATTCCAATGAAATTACAGATTTTCATAATTAACCGACGGAAGCTAAAATATATTAAGAATTTGGAGGAAAAGAAAAGTCCACTTTCTCACAATAACTCAAAATTTCATAAGAAAAGGGTGACCGGTTTCGGGACTAACGTCCCATCTTCAGGCTCGCTGAAAGTATCCAGAAATATTATATAGTAGACTTATATCATTAATAGATAGTAACTTGACAACAAATAATCAATACTAGTTAATGTTAACAATTGTAAAAAATGAAGTTTAACTTAAATTTATAAAGCATTTTTTTCAATTTTTTAAAAAACTAACTATAAAACATATTCCAACACACCGGGTTCATTTCCGATAAAGACAAGGGAAGCAAGAAGGATTCCGTACAAAATACCAAAATAAAGGTTCCAAACAACTAATGTTTTTAGGGATAGTAAATGTATAAATCCTTCTTGATTTTTTTCGCATGCTGGGAACGTAATAGAAAAAATTGTACTTACAGTTAAAAGTAGTAGTAAGGAAATTGTCAAATTAATAAATAAAAATAAAAACTACACATTCTATATATCAACAATTGTTGGGCTACTTGTGTGGTGGATAATTAGAGTAAATGAAGTTATTAAAAAACTTGTACACAGAGCCGCATTGGATCAATTAAAATATATTAATCCTCGATTATTGTTACAGTGTAAATGGTGCTTTAACAAATGCCGCCTATTGGCTATTTATTGTAAAAGGCCAGCTATTGGCCATCTATTTGTAAAATGCCACCTATGGGCAGAAGTTAGTAATAAAACGTTGTTGTAAGGAACAAGACAAAACCGTTCTCTTTACGAATAAATACATAAGTTGAAGAAAGTGTCAATGTTTTCTGTGTACTTCTGTTATCCACAAAACCCAGCATAGTCCACTCTATCGAAGTCACAACAATTATATTCTATGATTTAGTATCATAAAAGTACTCTATACCTTAGATGTAGAGACTCATGTTATATAAAATCTGTAATATTATATCATATATTCTTCGGGCATTATAGCCTAATAGAATAACGATACTTGTTGAAAGAGGCACATTAGCTTAAACCAATTTACATAGAGATTGATTAATTTGCTCATTACGATATCGTAATGGTGTATATGATTCTGACCTGCACTTTCGCAAACGCAGCTAATTGAATTATCCTCATCCTTGCTAAATCATGTCGGAATTTAGGCCACGCCACCGTAGAACGATAAAGACGGGAAAAATTGGCATTAGTATACCACGCATTGTTGGTAGCATGTGGATGGATGCACGCGTACTGAGTCGTGTAATGTTCCTCTGCTTCTAATACGAATCCCAGTTTAAACGAAGCATCCTCTGACATACGTCAACATTTAGCCATGCAAAGGATCGGCTTCTATAATACGCTGTTAGTACATCTCATTTTAGCAAGGCGATCTACTTCTTTGTTGGGTTTACCACGTAACTTTTGTTCCAGTAGATGGCGGTCTGAGCAGAACGCGATTTTCGTTCTTTTAGCATAGAAATTATGTCGAATACAATTGGATGCATTTTGGAAAAGTAGTCTCTTCTTTGAATTGCTTTCATTACACCGGCAGAGCCTTTCATAATATTTAATAGGGAAGTTGGATGTAATTTTATTTGCTTTAGAAGTTGTACGTGATGACTATTGAGGAATAAGGATAAATGGTTTTCTAAGAATGTTGTGTGCGAAATAAGTTAAGTTTTCTCTCTTGATGGCCCTGTTCGTTTAATTTTTAGTGATTTATAATAAGCTGGATGGGCTGGGTTCTGAGACTTTCGATAGCGGCGAAGAACATTATTTCTTGCTCTCATCATGCACTTGATATTTTAAGTCAGCTATGGCGCTGGAGGACGAGTAAACTGGAATTGCTTCACGGGCACGCGCAAGTTGAAGATATTCGCCAGATCATAAATAAAGAACCGCGGTATATTAAACAAGTCAGATGAAGAAATGTTGTAATTAAAGTCTTTAAAACTTCTCCCAATGAAGGTGCGTCTTATAGTTTGCTTAGTTCTAAAGTCAATTACGCGATAAATACCTGTCCATTTTGTGTGAATAATACCAGATTCAATAGTGACGTTGAGGTGGTAGTTATACGAGTCGGTTTGTCGATTACTTCAACTAAGTTAAACAAAGTGATCAAATTGAAGAAGTCAAGGACCTTTTTGTCAGTAACAGACAGTAAGTTTATGTTAAAATCCGCCAAGCACAACATATGATCAATGGTTATTGAATATTCTGTAAAATTACCTTCTAGCTCCTCTAAAAAGGTCAATCCGTTTTTGGAGGCCTATAAATTATATCGATTTGCAATTGGCTTTTCATTAATACATAATTTAAGCCACAACTGTTCAATGAGATGAGAAGATGATTTATACAAAGTTATATTTAACTCTGATTTAAGGTAACAAGCTACGCTTTCGCCTCTGCTTTGTCTGCTGCATCGTACAATACAATAGCCGGAAATGGTGATAGTGCTAGAGTGAACTTCATTTGATAACCAAGATTCCGTAATAACTAGAGTTCGTTAAGAAGGTGGTACCGGATGGCAGTAGCGTAGCGGTAGCGGCGTGGGTAGGGCTAATTTTCGACTTGTAGTCGATCTCGACAATACCGCGAGAGAGTTCAAAGCGACAGTACGTTGCCCGCTGCACGCCAAATAAGTACGCGGAGATGAGACGCTCAACGGGTGTAACGTTCCCTTCGAATGTGAATAAATATCTCAGGCATTTCCCTGGATTAGAATATAGAAGTCCGCATATTTATTGCACAATATGCAATAGCGGATTGCTAAGTCGCGATAGGTTTGAATGTAGAAAATATTGTAAAAGTAAACGTCATGTATTGAATTTAAGAAACAGTATTCCATACTGGCAATTTTTATATGATTTTATTTTTATGTTAAGTGTGTGCAACATTCCACAACATCTAGTATCTAATGAACACTTTCGTCTTTTTTGGGCTAAGTACGTTCCCTCATGGAAGCTGCCAACATCTATGCAATTACGATACGATTTGCCACGTGTGCAAGGTACAGTAAGGGAATGTATAAAAGACGAGTTGAGAAATAAGAAAATCTGCCTATGTGTGGATGAAACAACTGATGCTCAAAAACACAGTGTCATTCATGTTGTAGCGCGTCCTTTGAAACGTGACAGTCCACCAGCTTCATTGTTGTTATCCAGTAAAAGGATTCAGAAAACTAATGCAGAAACCGTTGTCAAGATAATAAAAGGTTCGTTGAGAGAATTTTGTATCACAGGAACTAAGTCACAATGTTCGTTACTGACGGAGCCGCAACAATGCTGAGAGTTGGTAGGATATTGAAAATATGCTTTTAGACTTTTCTTCACATAACATGCCTCATACACGCATGTCACCTCGTAGTAGAAACCATTCGAAAGAAGTATCCGATGATGGATAAGTTAATAGCATCTACCAAAAAAGTGTTCATCAAATCTCCCAAACACATCCGTGTATTCAAACAATTGTGTCCGAAATTACCACCACCACCTCAACCCGTAATAACGCGATGGGGAACATGGCTCCAAGCAGTATCTTACTATCAGAAATATTTTTCGCAAGTGAAAAATGTCATCTTGGGACTTGATTCAAATGATTCTGCAGCAGTTCGAGATAGTCAGCAACTTTTTTTCAATTCAGACGTTGAACAACAAATAGATGAAATTTCCATTAACTATTCTGAAGTTGCACAAGCTATTGAGCAATTAGAAAACAGTCACTTATCTGCACGAAACGCATTAAATTGCATAAACAATTTGCAAGTCGCTCTAGAAAACTTGACGAACACTGTAGGAGTCGATGTTGCTCAAAAATGTGGTGCAATTTTAACAAAAAATCCCGATTTACAAAAGGTTTGGTGAATAACTGAAAATCAAGGGTGCCCAGATGAGGAAAAGGAATATCTGACATTTGCAAATCTTACTTCACTGGATCTCGAACGATCATTTTCGAAGTATACGACAACGTATTCACAACACCGTCGACGGCTGAATGAATCGACAATGGAAGCGCTGCTGATGTTGCAATTCTACGCAGCTTACGAGGGCGGTTGCCAATTGCCACGGTGGACATCAAGACGACAGGAAAAGGTAGCAATATTGTTTTTCACTAATATTGTATATTACGTTATTTACGTTAGTTATGCGGTGCGCCACTGCCGGTACCACCTTTTTAACACACTGTAGTAATAACCGGCATATCGAATTTTTTAACTTCTGCAAAATGAGCAGACAATTCTGTTTTTCACTTTTTATGATGGAAGTAGAATGTTAATAATCAGTTTATCATATATCAAAATTCTTCGCTTAATGTATTTTCTTATTATCATGTAATTAAGAAACGTGCAAATTATCTCTTGTAATGATGGAAACAAATGTACTTCCGAGCCTGATAGTCACCTAAGTTCAATGGATAATAAATAACGTAATTACAATAAGTTCATGTGACATTTTTATAAAAAGTTATATTATTCCGTATCATCTCTTCCTATTTTGGATGCCATTAGTAATACCAATTATTATTATCAGGAGGTTGTCGATTTAGGAAGATACTAAATGTTCTTTTAGCATTCGTAGATTAATGTAAATATATTGAAATACATATTTACCTTAAGTAGCTTCACCTTATTTATAACTTCTTTATATGGAATAAATTATTACATTGGTGTGACTATACTTCAACACGAATCAAAACCCTGCAATCCTTTGCTTTTTTTATTTCTATTTTGTTCAAGAAAAATAAAACATGTTAAAGTTAGACGATGCCTGAGAGACGGAGGCGGATGCCATATCTCTATCCCATTGAATCTTCTTTACCAACGCGCCTTTTTAAACGTTTTCTCAACTCATCTTCGATAAGTCGTACATTTTGTTTGTAAACATACGCTTGTCGAAAATAAAAACCATGGTAGCTGAATATTTACTTTAGAGTTATTAGTGCTAAACGATAATCAGTTAGCATATATTACGCTAAACTCCGTAAAACTTTATACAAACACAGACCTGTTTGTAAATATATACATACGTCGATGAACAACAATAGATAAGGTAATATATCCTGGCTCGGTTTACCATAGTTGTTTGCATTTATTCTTTTCCGCGCGCAGTTTCCCATTTTAAATGATACGAAGTATTTTATAAACACCACTTAATAAATGTTGTATGACAGTGAAATATAGCTTTCCGTTATTGTTTCTCATAATATTTTCAGCTTCTCTCTCTATTTACATTGTAACTGAGAAGCGTTTAAAATACACGAACTGACAGGGCAGCGATATTGTTACTTTTCACACCAATATGTTTAGTTTCCACGGCTAAATAGCGCTAATTGTTTGTGTAAATACATAAATATATGTATATGTAATTCTTCAGAAGTATTTAGTAGGCGGAATGAAGATTTATTACCCGGTAAGGTAAGTTTACATGTGGCAGATGTGTTAAACGATGGCAGTGATTTTTACACTTTACATTGTCACAATATTATACGTAGATACGACCAATCTTCTATAATGAAATTGTTTGAATCAATATGATAAATCTTTCTGTGCCCCATGAAAACTGTTTTTGAGGATCGCATAGTTTTTTACTATTGACCTTTGAACTATCTTTACTTCGTTATCAAGAAAGCGCTGAGGTGCGGAGTACACAAGAAAATCTTAAGAAACACGTTTTATCCCGGGTTAATTTTACATCAAAATATGAATTTAATCGGTGAAAGAGTTATTTTAACTCAAAGAACTTGATGTAGAAGCAGCATAGCGTACTATTTCACTATATGACGGGGCGAAGGCAACACCATTTATATAGTACACAAAAATTACTTTGCCACCGCCATTCAGTAGCGTGCAGCTTTCATCGCAAAATTACAGGATTTCTTGAGCGATGTAACATTAATAGGGTTAGAAATAATTCAATGAAAACAAACAAATGAAAATTACTCTATAAAGTACTATAGCATAATACTTTGCACAAACATGTTTTTATCACCTTAATGCATTCAAATGTACAAGATCTCATCTTATGCATTTGATCGGGGTGATCGAAGTGGCCAGCCGTTAAACACCAAGTGAAGATTAAAGATTTTTGAATAGCATAATTCATAAATACCAGAAATAATAAACGTATCTAAAGCTGTTTGAACCCAAACACCTTCTACGATTTTGTACAACCTAAGTTTAAGAGCATTATGTAACAAAGAAACAAATTTTATCTTGTTAAAGCTTTATTTCATATTATTAGAGTAGGGGTTGCAAATGTGGGATACTATTTTGTTTTGTGAATACATCTTCGTTATAAATCCAGTTATTTAAAGTTCAATTTCACTAGAATATGCTCAAAACAGTTACGGAGCAAGATCTTTGCTTAGATCTCTTGTAGTCCTACACATTCTCCAAAAAGAGATTCTTGAAAATAATGCAAAAATTATGCAAATATGGAATACACTGAAAATTTGTTACATTACATTTATTTGTTTATAAACCTTACAAACGTTATAAACATTTTAGATTAGATTTCGTTACGTATTAAGAAAATAATAAATGGCAATAGTATTTTTGCAAAACCCATTTCACGTACTAGTCAATAGTAGCAGGTACTTAAATAATAACAAGCTACAAAAACAATCACTCATATGTACTTACCTGTTAAAGTTTTGAAAGCACCCAGTGTAAAATGTCACAGTGACATGGGTCACTGTAACCTTAATAGTAGTTCTAGGCTAAAAGTTCACGTCTCGTTTGATAGATATGGCTACATACATTATTGGGAAACCTTAGTATTCCATATTACCAACATATTTGCATCTTTTACTCTACATGTTAATAATTAAAAAGGAAAGGAAACAACAATATTTAGAAGCATTTATTTCAATACAGGTTAACAAATAAAAATCTAGACACTTAAAATGCGGAATGTTATGTTGAAGGACCAACAGACTTTAAGTGTCTAGAAGATTATCATAGTTGTAATTTATATCATTTAAAACATCAATTCTTAGCATTTCTACCTGTTCTCTTTATTTTAGGATATAATTCCAAAGGAAACATATTTAATCACATTTAAAAACTAAATACTTAACCATGCATGTATGTTGTTCTAATTAAGCACCTTTATTTCCTGTAATGCGGTTTAGAAATAAAAAATAGACACCTATTTAATGTATTTTTCTTTCAGTAGATGTTTTATGGCTCCTAGATATTTATTCATTATAAGCAAAAACGCTATAAGTAACTTCCCATGTTATACATTTGGAGCTACCGATGCTCCCACGCTTAAATTCTCAGTAGCGGATGTCTATTTTGGATAGCAAAAAGAAATACCAATCGATAGCGTTGTTGATGCTACAGTTTTGGAATGTAGAAGCTTGGATAAAAAACTTGACCTCCGTGGAGGTAATCGAAAACAAGCTTTTAGATATTAATTATGTATGATTCATTCAGTGTGCGCAAAATTCTCTAGTCTAGCAATTTTCGAGAAGAATAATCGAATTACTTCACGTAAACTTTACACTACAAATATTCTGATGACTTCGGCGCAGCAGTAAGTACAAAAAACCCGCCACAAATCGTAACAAAAATCTCCAGATCCCCCTATAAATCTAGCTCAAGCTCCCGGCAGAGCACACCGATCTGCATTCACTCGAATCCGTGAACGAACGCACACACAGGCCGAACCGTTACAGAGAGTTACTTTTTGTCCGTCTACCTACTCTGCGCTGTGCCTCTCCATAGTCGAATCCACGGCTCCGTGTGCACGTATTATATTCCAGAACTGGAAAACGGTTTACATAGAGTTAAAAAGAGAACGAAGGATATTCGCCGCGGCGAATGAAGAAGCGAGATGGCGGTCGTAAATCGTTGCGGTTTCGCTTTGCACCGAACATGCACCTCAATCAACGAGCCCCGGCTGCTAACACGTCCGTACGGTGGTTTCTATTACATTGTAATTGCGCCATTTCTTATGTCTGATCTGCATGTTATCATGGGTCCGGACGTGTGCGTTTGCCCCCTGAGTGCTCTTAATTAACCCGATTAGTCGCGATGCCCCTCTTAATGCCGCGCTCTGGGCTAGCAAGACGCCGAGCGGTTACGTGAGGTACTTAGTCGAAATAACCGTTATAATGGTTAGAAGTTCTCTTATTGGAAAATGAAGTTGGCAGTGCTTTAATATGCTTGTTTCTTCATATTGTCGTGTGAAGTTATGACACTATTTTACCTCGCCGTGCATAAACGTCGATAATGTTTTCACGTAATAAGGTGTATATTATGCACATTTCTATGTAAAACTTACACCTTTCATAACTTTTGAAGAAGTCTAAAATGTGCATTATAACTCTCTAAGTTAGTTTTTCAGAGATATAGAGGGGACATCATACGCTTCCATTTGCGAAATTAAATGCCGCTTTTTTGAAGATTGGTAGTCGCGGAAAATTTAGATTAAAAGTTGGGTTAATACTGATATTTGATAATATGCGATACGAATAGTTATAGTCACAAAGTGGCCTAATAATTACCATACCTAAATATTGTGTTTTTTAATTGTGCTTATCGTTCGAGCACTATTCACTCGAACAAGCTGTGTGCTGTCAAATTTGCTTGAATATAATGTGATTTAAAAAACGATTGGAGCAATGTTTCTTTATTCATAACTTTAATTGACAATTTTTGTGTTCTATTTGCTGATATTTGCTTTCAAACTTTAAATATGTTTGATACACAAGCGTTATAATGACGTGATAAATGACGCAAGCCATTATAAAAGCTTTATAATGACTTGTGACTAGTGATGGGAAAAATCGTTATTTTAAAATAACTGCTTCGACCGTTATTGTTATTTTGAAATAACGGTTGCAAAATAACAGGTGTAGCGTTATTTCGTAGTCTACAGTTCTACACGATAACGCATCGTGATTCCACATAGCACATGTTTTTTGTAATATAAATATTTTGTTGCGTTTTTTTTGCAGATAAATTATAAACTGGTTAATAGATTAAAATAAATTAAGTGATAAACTGTTCACTGTTGTATCAGATTCAATGCAATCATTGTTACAGCAGCGTTTAATTTCCACCATTTTGACTGATCCTACTGTTATTTTTCTTATATTTAATCTTAGTTAATCTTCGAAATGCGAGAACATCTATGTGCTTAAATGCTATATAATAAATATAACGGTTGCTATATAATAAATATAACGGTTTTATTTTTAGTTTTTATATGTACATTTTTTATATAACATCGGCCTATTATTTTACATTTGATAATTCCAATACATACAATTATTTAGAAAATATGTCCATAATAAACGTCTGACGTAATAATCGTTCGAGAGGATATTTATGTAGGTAGATTCGTGATAAGTTATTTTTCTAGGAGAGTTGTAACTGTTATCTGTAATAAACAGCAGCTTCGATCAGACAGTCGTAGCGCCACGCAGTTGAGTACGCCGCAACGGCGGTCGATGATATGTTCACAACAGTCCGAAAGCAACCGTGCTATACCTGTTATTTTCCCAACAAGATACCAGTTGAAACCGTTATTGGATCCATAACGGTTATAAAATAACGACCCATCCCTACTTGTGACTAATAAAATAGCGTTGTTATTTATGATTATACAATTTTTCTAGAAATATGAATATAAATAGTGAGAAGTTGTTGTATTTACTTCTCGCACAAGCTCGTCAATTGTATGGTAACAGCGTGAAAGTACGAAGCCGTAGAATTACTTTATATTAGAATTATTATTAAATAACGTAAACCATACGAATGTATTTATGGTTACAAAACATTAGTTGACCGCTATTTGGATGATGATTTCAAATCTCATTTTCGAATGACGCGAACTACTATAAATTTATTAATTAATAGAGTTGCTTCAAAGTTATAGCAAAAAAATCGCAGGCGGCCCAAAAATGATCTCAACACAATGTTTGATCACAATTTGGACTTAAGCTGGACAAGAAAGATACATACCTTCCTCAAAGCAAATTATAATATTTTCATTGATGGCCAAATTGTGGCAATTTAAACAATTACGGCTCCTACTTCTTTCATCCGTATCAGAAGTTTGTAATTTGCAATAAGTGCAACTATATACGTTCATTATAATATGAATAATAATATTCCAGTAAATTTACGTAAAATTTTAGGTGATGTTTTTATTTTCATGCACTACCTCGCTATTCGGTGCATGAAATAACTAATCGAGCAACTGTTCGAAGGATGGTAGTCAATTTTAAAACACAGCGCAATCGTGTTCGAACGAGTCACTGTTCGTGCAATTAAAAATGCATGTTTGTGGAACGCATGTATGTGGAACGGTTTCGAACAAATGCATTTATATAAAAGTGGACGCATATAACAAATTTATTTGGAAATTCCTCAATGCAACCACATTACACTCAAATATAAAAAAAACTGATAATTATAAAAAAAAATAGATAAGGAACGCTCTGTTAGTTATAAGCATGTGCTTCCTTAACGAGATGTATCAAAAAGATATAACTACATATGTACTTAGTCGGTCACCAAGTTCTGTCACAAAAGTTTTTTTTTAATTCAACCGCATATCATGCGACTGATAAAAACAAACGACTAATTGAGCTTATGTCATTTATTCTGAGTCGTTTGACGTTAAAGTTGTTGCGAACGAGTAATAAATAAACATATAATGGAGCCAAAGAGAAGATCGTGTTGCTATAATTGCATTACATCTTTGCGGACATTCGCCAGTACAATTTTCAATCTGCTGAAAAACTTGAAAATTACGAAAAGGTTTGTTTATCGTACCATTGAAAGATACAATGAAACCGGCACTGGTCGATGACAAGGAAAGATCTGATCGTCTTCGATCAGTTCGCACTCCGGCTGTTATTAAAGCTGTCAAGGCACGCATCAAGCGAAATTCTCTCCAAAAACAGAAACTATTGTCGTTGTAGATGGATGTGACTAAAAGCACAATCAAAAATATCCTGAATGAAGACCTTAAGCTTCGTGTAGAGCAACGCAACTGCGCTGAAAGCCAGTGGCGGACGCATAAAAGTTTACACAAAATAAATTAAATGTGATACGTGCTCAAACACTTACCGTTTTAAGAGTCCTCCGTGAAATCACAAAGTGGATAATGTCTATTTAATATTTGTAACATTAGATATGTTTCCAAAGTTGTTTCGGCAAAGTGAGTGCGGCGTGAAGAAAAAGTGTTTTTGTATGCCGAAAACAAAAGTTCTACATCTAGTGACGTTATATTTGCGTAAGTAAAATAATCTTTCAAATAACTTAACGGTTCTGTTGACGCACCTTCACAAATTTGTCATAATGTGCCAAAATCAGAGTCTTTATCTAAAACACATTCAAACCATTCTAAAACACAAATATTTCTTGCGTCTTCTATCGCGTATAGCTGTGCGTGAACATGTTGCACTATTTGCAAAGATTCCACTAACGACACCGAAAAATTTTGTAGTTTTTCTATAGCATCCGCTAGTCCCACGTAATTGTTCTGAATAATTTCCAAATCTGTTTTAACTTGACTATCCTGAAATTTCAAGCGGCTTACCTTGACAGCCGCAGCTTCCTTTGGGTCGAATTCTAAAATCACGTTCTTTATATTCTCAAAATATTTAAGATAACAAAATGCAGCCTCTAACCATGTTCCCCAGCGAGTAAGAATAGGTTGTGGTGGTTCAGGAATACCGGAGCACAGTCAATGAAATTCCCGAATACGTTTTGGGGATTTTACAAACACAGCCTTTGTATGTGCTGTTAGAGCGTCTACTTCGGGATAACATTTTCTAATACTATCTGCTACGAGACTGAGAGTATGAATTTTACATGTAATATGCAACAAGTTAGCACAACGTTTTTTAAGAGATCGACCTACAGCAAGCATGTTTGCGGCACCATCACTCATAAACATCAACAGTTGATTTGTTGAAAGTTCAAACTTTTCCAATGTATTTAACACCAACATTGAAATTACTTCGGCAGTGCATTGTTGTATTCGTCTGGAAGCTAGTAAAATTGAGGGTGACGGTCGATGTGGTTCCATTGTGCATACCATTACATTAACCACAGAATGTTTTTTACGATCTGTTGTTTCGTCCACAGATAACCACAGTTTTTTATCTTGCAACTTCGATTTAATTCTTTTCTCGACATGCTCACGAGCAGACGGCACAACTCTCTGTAATGTTGTCTCACTTGGTAACTTAAAGTCCGAATATTCATTCCAAAACGAGACGTATGCTTTCTTCCTTAGTAAATGAAATGGTAAATTACATGCAATAAACACATAAATTAAATTTAAATTTGTCATAATCTCGTGTGGAATTTTTTTTTGAAACACGCCCTGCACTATTTACGTGCCGTAGACAATCACTTTTCGAGCAACACATTAAATCTATTTTACACACTACACATTGAATTTTAGCGCCATCACACTTTAAATCAGGCATTTCTGCAATAAATTCTCTTATTGTGTCCAACTTTGGTCGTTTTCGCGACGTAAGAAACATTTTCAAAACAAACGTAGAACTACGATATAGTATACGACAGCGTAGATGCATACACAACAGATCGGCTTTCGAGTCGCAGTTATACTGACGCTTATACCGAATGGTTACGGCCGTGTTTATTTTGTGTAAACTTTTATGCGTCAACCACTGGCTTTCAGCGCAGTTTGCGTTGCTCTAGCTTCGTGCTATCAGAAAAAAAAAGCGGTCACTTGCTCAGTGTACGTCTGAAAGGTTTAAGACTTCGAAGAAGCCGAGTATTATTAAAACGGTACGCTAACAACGACCACCGCCGTATCATATTTTCCAACGAGAAAATTTTCACTGTTGAAGAACAATCTAATCGGCAAAATGATCTAGTGTATGCCTCCAATAGTGAAGAAGCAGGTGTAGTCGCTCCCCTGTTCAAAGAGGTCATCATCCATCCTCAGTAATGGTTTGATTAGAGGTACAGCCTTGAATAAAATTATTATGCAGTTATTTAATCATTCGGGGAATTATAAATAGTATATCTAAATATTCCTCGGGGAATTATCGAGTTATATCGCATGTTTGGAAGTTAATAGAGCTTATTGTGTTTCGAGCTGTTAGTTACGACAGTAATGTGAGGGTGTAAGAACATTTGTGGGCCATTTTAAAGCAGAAGGTACGTACTCGAAAATGTACATCCAAACAAAGGTTAGACAGAGCGGTAATAGAGGAATGGAATAAAATAGCTTCTACTTGCGAGAAACTTGTTAGTTTAACGAAAAGGATAACTGCTATAATAAACTCCCAAGGAGGATCAACTCCACATTGAATTTTATTTTTTCTTGAATAAAATATTACATTTATACCATCCGTTTCATTTATTTACTGGTGAAAGTTGAGATATAAACCAAATGCGAGGGTGCCTAATAATTTTGCCCAAGGCTGTATTTTATTTCGGATCAACTGAAGTTCATTTCTGTGAGAAAGGAGTGAAAACCAGTGCCGAAGTTTATCAAGGAACTGTCCTGGAAAAGATAGTAAAACCTTTAAGCCTGAGCTTATTCAAAAACCAGGGTTGGGTCTTCCAGCATGACTCTGCGCCTGCTCATAAAGCCAGAAGCACTCAGTGTTGGTTACAGGCGAATAACATCGACTTTATCAGGTATGAAGATTGGCCATCTTCTAGTTCCGATCCTCTGCTTTATAAAATCTAACAGGCTTTGGGGCTAAAAGCCATAGAAATTTGGACTCGCTAAAAGCATTTGTTAAGAAAGCAGTGGCAGTGGTGATAGACATGGAAATGGTGCATAATGCGATTGATGACTGGTATCGCAGATTAAGCGTCTGTATTACGAAACGAGGGGATCATTTAAAATAAATTTTTGATATGTAATTGAGAACACTATATTGGTCTATTTAATCAATAAAAGATTTTCTTTTCTGTTTTATTTAATATAATGACAAAAGTTGTGACAGAACTTAGTGACCGACTAAGTAGTATGTAATATTGGGTCGGATAATATAAATTACTTTGTTCCTAGTCAAATTATGTTAGCTTTCTCAATTATTTTCTCAGTTGTGTTCCGTAAAAATGATTGTATATCGTTTGATTAAGTTGAAGAAACTTAATTCTAGCATGTACCAATAATCGTTTTAATTAACATAAAACCATGTTTCCCTTCGCACACTATTTTCATGAAATGTTCAATTATCTACGGAAAAAACGAACGATGTTTTCAAAGTTCTGGAAATTTGTTTAGCATTTTTTTATTTCGTCAATTTTCGTCAATATTAAAATATAGTATTACAATATAGGTCCCCATTAAATGAGCACACTCATCCCAACATTCAACTAATTTTTTTTGAACCATCCTCAACGAATTTTTTCTCCGAAATCCACCTATTTATAGCATGTTTCACTTCATTTACGTTCTGAAACGAACACCCCGTAGTGATTTTTTCAAATTTGAATACAGGTCAAAATCATTGGGAGCCAAATCCGGTGAATAAGCTGGATGTGACAGCAATTCGTTCAAAACAGCCTTTGATTTGCGTGCGGTATGCGGTCTTGCATCGTCATGTTGCGATAACGGTCGTTTATGCAGCTTTCCTGGTGGTCTTCTACAAAGAGGGCCGGATAGAAAATTAGAATAGTATTCTGCATTAAGGGTAATGCCTCTCGGTAGATAATCCACAAAAACAATTCCTTCGCAATCTCAGAATACAGTAGGCATTACCTTCCCAACCAATGGAACTGCATACGCTTTAAATGGAGACCCTTCTCCGAGTTTACGCCATTCTTTGGATTCAGTTTTAGTCTCAGGATTGTCGTACGGTATCCATGTTTCACCGGTAGTGATTATCCGTTGCCGAAATTAACGAAACGAGTTAACAGCTCCTGAAGCTGCCAAGTGTCGCTACTGCTGAGTTTTTGATTAGGTCGCAATAGTCTTGGTACCCAACGGGCTAAAACTTTGCTGACGTCCAAACATTCATATAAGATATCATGAGTCTGTCGTGTTCCTATTCCAAGAAACACTAGTTTCACGAATAGTTATTCAACTGTCGTTTTCCAATAGATTCTTCACAGCAGTAATGTTTCATCCATTTGCAGAGTGCTTAGGTGTCTACTGCGGGGATCGTCTTCTAGTGATGTCCTCCCATCTTTAAAACCACCTACCCACCGATAAACAATACTTTTAGATTCTGCGAGCTCAAAGATTTCAAATGTTTTCACACCCTCTTTCCACAAAAATGATTGCTCTCTGTGATTTAGCCGCATTTCCTATAGTTACATGCTACGAAAATGCGTTCTTGTCAAGATTTGTTTGTGACCGTTAGCACCAGAGAAACATTTTGCGCAATTGAACTAGAGCTCAATTCCTAGAACTTTGGAAACATCTCTCGTATTAACACAAGTAAATAAAGTCACGTGTTACACATTTGGTACTACAACCCTCAAAATGGCAGCCCTGTATACGCCCTAATAAAATTGGATGGGCACTCGCCCAAGTGCGTTCTCCCTCGTTGTACATATATCTTAGGCAATACCCCAGAATGTTACTCCTCGTTTTAACTTTTCGAAAATGCCAGAGCATTATCAAGATCGTTTTTCTAACTAGACACATTTTTGTTTTGATTTCCCTCTGAATAGTTTTCGTAGAACCTATTTTATGAAATTACATAAAGAGTTAAGGAGATATAGTTCCTTTAGGTAGTTACGGTAAGTAAAATTATTAAATAAATTAGTAATATAGTCTTGGTATGTACCAAAGTATGCAATCATGTTCTTGAAAACATTAAAGTTTTAAATTTATGCTAAAGTTAGCTTAAGTTCAAGAAAACAATTACTTAAGTTCTACAATCAAAATGATGTTACTTTTTAATGTGTTCATCCTAATTTATGTTCATTTTCATTCTTTCCATAATTTTTGTTATATAGGTATGCTTATTTGTTTGTATCTACGTTAATATTTCAAGACGTGTATTCTGTAACCTGTTTCACACTTTCGGGTTACGTTACAGGTTAAATTACTGCTATTACTAGCAGCAGTTGCATGTAGTAGAAAGAATTGTTAAAATCTCTGTTATCTAGCCCTTTAACTGTCGTATAATATAGACGCCATTCTAATTGGAAAAAATAATGTCATAGGAAAGCAGTAGCTGGCCATTTAAGAAATTAATTTAATCGTGCTGTATCGTTTCCCAAAATGTTAGAATAAAAAATTTGCATCACTTATGATAAGCGAAGTCTTCACATTTGTAAAGAGAAATGTAAGCTATAAAAAAGTCAAATAAGTAAAAGTTAATGTACGTAAATAAGCGTAAATGCTCTCTAAAAAGGAATTACGCTAATATAATTTAGTAGCAATAACATGCAAGGACAGTATAGAAAGACATATTCCAACCTAACCTGGCATTTAACATATTAGAAATATGTATATGGTACTACATGTTTTATAAATGCCCCATAAACATTTCCAAATGGCCCTTAGTGCGGAGAATAATTGTTGAAGAAATTACGCAATGCAAGTTTGAAGTCACCTAATCTAATAAAATATTTTATAGTACCAGATTAAGTAGCAGCGGGAGCTATTAAAACGATGAAATAGCTTTCTGAGTAACCATGATGTCATGAACCAGTTGGTGGTTAATCTCTATATGGGTGATAAATGTCTAAAATTTGCATAATTTCACCAGAGACAAAAGCCAATAGTAATAAATTTTTGGCATTTCGTTATTTATAGCTATGTTACTGCTTTTTTAGCATAACCTGTTCAATAAAATGTTATAGTTTTAGGTGTTGTAAAATTGTCACTACACTGTTATTTTTATAAGACCAAAATCGTTATTTTTAAGATCTTTAGTATAGATATATCCAAATCATTTTTCCAAAAGAGTTTGCATGTTGATGAAGGTTGGTTTAGATACGAGGAGATTTCGAAAAAGTTAAGCAAAATTCAATATTGAAAGAAGTTACAACATAGTGGGGATACCTTGATATACGCTTACAAAATTTTCTGGAAATCAAATATGCTTAAAAAGTATTACAAGTTGATATCTACTAAGCTAATTTTGCTAAGATGAGTTGAAGAGAAACATTGCCGGTATTTATAGTTATCACACCATTATTGTACAATATCAAAGATGAAAAAATAGCCATATTTCTTTCTTCGAGAATATAAGTTTGTGATATTTTAGATAGATCCAAATGTTTATACCTATTTTATACTACTAATTAGTAAAATCTGCCTATTTTGTTCATAATAGGATTCCCAATAACATCTTTTTTCTTTGTTTCTAAAATATCTAAGCAGAATCTTGTGTGCAGACAGGCTTTGACCTTTGAATATTAAATGGTGGTTGACCCAACGGAATATACCAGCAGCATCAAGCAACGGCAAAAGCAAACATACGGAGAAGTCCTCTAGGGAGGAGAAAAGAGGTACATAGACCGGTCTCATTACCAATTCAAATTCGTATCTTGCTTATTTAATATAGCTCAGTGGGTTTCGTACAACTTTACTATTATGCTAGCGCTATCGAAGTTTCGTTCCAGACGACCGTTAGGACAGAGCACCACTACTATTACTACCATAGCTAAGGACTCTTTCAAAACAAACTTTGTCTTTCTTGTTCTATTTGAGAGCACGTATACCTAGGCAGATCAATGTATGTAATGCACTACATTTACATACATAGGTATATGTTCTATAAAAACATTTTTCTATGGGGAAATATTTTATCCCTTCATAGAGAAATTTCCTCTTTGAGAATAACGTCACTACGATCAAAGATCATATAAAACTAGCAGCCAGGTCTGATACAGAATATAATAGTAGTTACTTGGATATAGAGGTTTTAATGTTATCGTGTAATTAGAAATAAAGAAATTATTGGATATCTTAAAAATGTCTTACATTCCCGGAGACTTTAAAACAAACTTCTGCAAGATTCTCTAGATGAAAATTTGCATGCTTACCTAGAAAATAAAAACGCACACAAATTACATCAATAATATAATATTTTCTTAGTAGTTAGTTTTGATATTAGTATGTTCTTCCCTCAGTTAAGAATTACGATCAGTCACTGAATACGTTCATATCAGTATTCTTGTATTGACTACTTCAAATATTTAATAGGCGATCAATTTCTTAACACGTAAATTATTAATAAATAAATAAAAAGGCGTTTATTTGAGGAAATAACATGGAGTATCTGTGCGGACTCCATTAGTGTTCGAATAAATACGTGGGGAAGTGGATGCGGTACGGTCTCTATATATAAAAACTGAAAAGAGAATGCAAATATTTTCTCTTTTTTTTCAAATTTGGCCCGCTTCGCTTAAAATGCAAATAATTACACTTTGAATTTTGGTAATTTGTAATTAATGCACTTACCATAGCTGAACCTGACGAGATCCACTCATCGGTTGGAAAATACGACTGCTTTTGTTGAATCACCGATTCTTATTTTTCTTCTTATTATTCTTGGTTTGATTCAAGTAAGCAGATATTAGCAAATATTGTAAGCTTTTTTGAAGATAGTCTACCGAGTTTTCGCAACAATATCGTTTTTATTAAGAATTCTTCTTTGTGTTGTGATTTATTCTACAGTTTTGGGTGAAGCTAGAATGCCGAACAGAAGTAATCTGCAATCTGAAATGTTCACGGCAGACTGTTCAAGCAGGCACCAAATAGAATAAAGTGCATGGGTTAGGCTAAATCGCAAGATTTAATGGCATCATACACGTAAGTGTATTTCAAAAAAGAAGACCAGCCAAATAGAGTGTTGGAAGTTCAGAACCAAACACTACCATCTACGTGTCAAGTACTTATCGACAATATTCAAAAAGAAGTATGTAGGACGCGGTGCACATGGTAAATAGTAATAAAGGAAAAAAATATTACATTAACCGGTATCATTTCAAAATGTTTATGGAACATTGTACGTTAAAGGTTATACCATTGTATGGTTGACTATAACTACTGGCACTAAGTGGCGCCAGGAAATATTTCAGTTGCTGTTTTTGAAGATTAGTGACACAAACTTTAATGCTTTTCTCTTCTCATAATGTTTTTTCCACTAGTGATTCCAGCATTATTCTGTGAATAACCTCTACTTTAGCCTTTTTAAAATCATAAGTAATGAGAATAATTTACTGCATTATGTACGGATATGTCGTACTGTTTTAAACAAGATAAGCGCAATTAATATTGTGCATATAAATAATATGTATTTAAAAAATGCTTTATTTTAAGAAAATGAAACTATTGATTTATGAACAATACCTAAACGCTCTCTAGAATTAAGAAAACTATTTACCCTTAAGGAAATATAGTTTTGTGTTATAATGGCCAATTGCTGAGAAAAAAATGCAAAGAAAATATTTCTTTTGATTTAAAACAGTTACTGCATTGTGGATGATTGAAACAATTGAATTAAGGCAGACAGCTGCGATACAAGTATACGTTTCTTTGCGTGTGACTTAGAAGTACACAGATGGTATAACCTCGTATACAGATTGTGTTTAACACTGCAAATTCGTAAATTATTTTACGCAGTTCTGCAGTTGTTAAGCTAAAGGCCCCATCATTTATAATTCCTGAATTTCTATATTGTTAAGGGTGCTTTTAAACCGCCCTCCGTGAATAAGCAATTGTTTTTTTTTTTTTATAAATACAACGTCTTAGAATTGTCTCCGGTATATTGTATACGTGACGTTTGCATGACATATTTTCTTCTTGCACAGCATTTATCACGGTATCTAAATTTTCTTCTGTCCAAGTTCACAAGTTACTTTTGTGTCCGTATTTCAGTTGCATCTGTATAATTGCATAAGAAAATAACAAACAGCCAGATAAAATTAAATTCACTATTAAACACGACGAATTGATCAATGATCATCTTATTTGACGAATTCATCTTACCCCACCTTTTCCCATATGTATCTCCTATAAATCATCGTAGCAATCTAAATCATCTTATTTAATAATCGATTCCAGTTGCAATAAAATAAATCGATAAGCGAACGCCATGTGCACATAATCTTCAGGCTGTTCGGTGATATTCCCCCATTATATGAAGTATCTCGTATTCCGCAACGTTTCCTTGCGACATTGCCTCGAAGCAAATGACCTCTTCGGCCTAATACGAATCCATCTTCTCGAACCGAAACTTACATTTTCAATATAGAAAATTGGTCCGATATCTTTCAACCGGAAACGTCAACATAATGACTCCTGTTGGATACAGCTGTTGCGATTTTTTACGTACGTCTCTTCTCCTTCCGACTCATCCGCATTTCGCCGCGGTTCAATGAAGAACACATCAAACCCACACGTATGTACGTACGTGCATATATACATTTACAAGTCACTCCCAACATCCTTATTATAAACAGCATTGGCGACCAGGGTTCATTCAGTCAATTGCTTTTATATGTGTTACGATAATATTTGCGAGTTTATATACGTTCATACATATGTATCACGTCTACATACGGTTGTACGAATTCATATGCATATGTGAGCATAGCTATTATTTCATTTTCGTTTTTGTAGCGTTATATTCTATACCAGGGCGCGATGAAATATTAATAGAAACCATGCGTATGGGTTGTTGCATATTACTGCTACTTATTTTTAGATGAGACGTTGAATACTACGAGTCGTATGATGTTTCTTTAGCATACTTAGACTAAATACGAAGCAAAGGCCATTGTCGGTCATATGTGTAAATATCAATCTGTAAAAAGTTGTTGGTATTTGCAGTAGAGACACTATGTATGTACATAATGGATATACATATGTAGATCTGCTTGGTGATTTTTGGGAAATAGTAGCCAAAAATACCACAAGACAAGTAAATTACAATTTGGACTTGATTTTTGTTGACAAAAAAGCATAAAACTGTATTCAAAGATAGAACCGCACGCAATCCAAGGAAGTAAGCAACCTAAATTAGAATAGAAATGATATTTATACTTCATATAGTCCTTGATTAGCGAAACCTACATTCCTAGATATACAGCGTGTCCTGAGTAATTTAGGGAAAAAGTTCTCAAATACGAGGTGCATTCAAATTACAACACCTCCGACTTTTTTTCTCAGAACTGGAAACAGATAGAAACATGCGGTTTGTCAATGCGTGACAGAGATGGCAGCACTGTACGGCACACAGAACCTTTAGCGGCAGCGGCGAGAGTGAGAACTGTTTTCGATACTTCAAATGGCGATGTTTTCATTACAAGATCAGCGTGTAATCATTCGTTTTCTCCATTTGCGTGGTGTGACACTGATAGAAATTCATCGCCAGTTGAGTGAGACATGTGGTGATGGTGTCATGAATGTGTCTAATGTGCGTTTGTGGGTGCGACAGTTCAAAGAAGACAGAACCTCGTGTGACAACAAACCAAGACAATCTCGGCCTCGCACAAGCCGGTCTGACGACATGATCGAGCAAGTGGAGAAATTTGTTTTGGGGGATCGCCGAATGAGTGTGGAACAGATCGCCTTCAAAGTTGGCATTTCTGTGGGATCTGCATACATAATCCTGCATGACGACCTGAAAATGCGGAAAGTGTCCTCCAGGTGGGTGCCACGAATGCTGACAGACGACCACAAGGGTGCGCGCGTGGCATGTTGCCAGGCAATGTTGACGCGTGATGACGGCATGAGTGGGACTTTCGTTTCATCGATTTTGACAACGGATGAGACATGGATGCCGTTTTTCAATCCTGAAACAAAGCGCCAGTCTGCTTAATGGAAGCGCACAGATTCATTGCCACCAAAAAAACTTCGGGTAAGCGCCAGTGGTGAAACAATTATGGTGACCATGTTCTGGGACAGCGATGGCGTAATCTTTACTAATTGCGTTCCAAAGGGCACTACGGTGACAGGTGCATCCAACGAAGATGTTTTGAAGAAGAAGCTCCTTCCTGCATTGCGTGAAAGACGGCCGGAAAAGGCTGCACGTGTGCCCTTTCACCAAAGCAACGCACCAGCGCATCGGGCGAACGTGACGAAGCAGTTTCTTCGTGCAAACAACTTTGTAGTGATTTACTATGCTCCCTATTCACCCGACCTGGCTCCTAGCGACTTTTGGCTGTTTACAACGATGAAAGACACTCTCCGTGGCCGCACATTCACCAGCCGTGCCGCTATTGCATCAGCGATTTTCCAGAGGTCAAAACAGACTCCCAAAGAAGCGTTCGCAGCGGCCATGGAATCATGGCGTCGACGTTATGAAAAATGTGTACGGCTGCAGGGAGATTACACCGAGAAGTGACACAAGCTTCATAGTTTTCGTGTGATTAGTTAGTGAAAAAAAATCGAAGGTGTTATAGCTTGAATGCACCTCGTACAAAATATTTGGAGACAAATGCTGCATAATATAAAATTATACTCAAGTATACAGGGAGTTCAGTTCCCGCAGCGCACAATACAAGTTTGGTTTTTGTGTCATGTCAACTCTCATCAATATTCCTTATACCTATCTATCTTGGTTTTTGAAGTAATTGACGTAATTTGAAATTTTTGCGAAATGCCACTGTTTCTTTAACGGCCGATATCTTAACCATTTTACACGCTTTTTATATCAATTAAACTCTACAAGATGACCATTGAAATCATTGACATGTTTGATTCATCCTATTTCAGTTTTCTTAAATGGAAGAGCCTGTATATTTTTCGACCATTTGGTAGAGAAACTTCTATAGATATTTTCTTTTCTTATAAACATTTCCCTGTACCTAAAATGTATCGTTTTTTTAAATAAATCAAGTATGAAGCTATGCAGATAAGTTCTTAGCTAAAATGTATAGAGTGTTGCGACCAAATATTATTAACTTTGGTTTTCTAAGGACATTCATTAAAAGTAAACTATAAAATTTATTTTGTGCATAAAATTTCAACATCTATTCGGAATAAACACCATATTTCTACATACAAACTGCCGTGCGACTCCCGAGTACTATTTTGTGTAATTACATTGTGCATTGCCTTAAGAAATTCATCCAGGAAGTTTTCTTATAAACACTTCTATTTAGCTAAATTGCGAAATTTTTTAAACATCTTTCAGTGTGTGCTCATTGTATCTTTATTATCGAAAAAAACTTATGTGTGTGATGATTTAAATAAATCTGTTGCTTTTATGTTAAACTCTAATTAACACTTGTTTATTTTCGTTATTTATTATTTGTATTACGTGCTACCTAACTTACTAGTCAATGGACGTACGAAAATAATGGTTACTTCGTGTTTTAGTGAATATCTTTAGCAAAACAGAATTTCCTAGTATTTCGTCATAGCACCCTATGCTTTTAAACGAAAAACTTATCTCCATAGCTTCGTATTTAATTTACTAAAAAAAGACGCATTTTAGGTATAGGAATATGTTTACAAAAAAGGATTCTTGAAAAACTGGCGTATTACATGTTCTAAAGACATACAGGTGTTCCATTATTAAAAACTGAAATAACATGGTTGATATAAAATCTTCATCTTACTGAAAACCTCAATAAATACTCAGTCCAATAAAATTTGAATCACCGGTCTAACTTGTAAGGCGTTTAAGATATTGATCGTTAAAGAGACAGCAGCATTTCGCAAAAATCTCAAATGATGTCTATTTTCTCAAAAAACTAAGTTAGATGGGTATACGGAATATTGAAGAAGGTTGACGTGAATTGAAGAGGGACATCCAAAAATGTCATAATATATAGGGTGTTCCATTTAAAAAAGCAAACTTGTATCGAGCGCGGCAGAAACTGAACTGTATACTTGAATACGACTTTATTTTATTCAGCATTTGTCTCCGAATATTTTTTGTTGGAAAGCTTTATCTCAAAATTGCTCAGGAGAGGAATTATCTTCCATCCGCGTACTAGATGGACATGTTGATTTCAATTTTTTTTTTCATGCATTCACAGAACTTTAGCATCAGTAATAGTTCAAATTTTATGCAGTCCCTTTTTTTTCCTTGCGCGTAAATATTACAACTACCAACCAACAAATTACTTCATACTGTTGTATAGATATTTATACGTGTTTATTCGAAAAGATTCTTTCTACATTAAGAAGTAGACGTACATCTAGAAGTGTATTCACTAGTTTCTCACTCACGCCCGTTAAAGGGTATTCTATTCTTCTCAGAAATTAGTTCTAAATTCTTACATTCTTAAATAACTTCTAGGATCTTCTTCTGCAAGAAAACAGGCGTATTTTCCCTAAGTAAGTTTTGCAGGACCTTTTACACTTAGTTTGGAGATTATTTTATTGCAATCCCTAGATGTTACTCTGATACAAGAAACAGAGCTTTCTTTGTGTTAATAAATACCAATATGATCACAAAAAGCGTCATCAAGAGAACTATGTTTCTTTTGACCTTTTATGTTGGTTACAACTACATCTGACAGTTAAACCATGCTTAAAAAATATCAAGACTGATAAATTACGTTTGACATATTTGACAGTAATGATGCCAGTAAGTTTCTGTTTAAAGAGTAAATTGCTAATGTGGTAATCTAAGTTAATAATGCTAAAGTTACCTGAATAAACAAAATATTTCCTAGTAAAAGTAGAAGAAGAATTTGGCAACGTGATCTTCGGTTTCATCACAAATCCTTACTCGTCGTTTCATGTTGTTAAATGCGCTGACAAGATGTTGAGGCGTTATCACATCACAAACATTTTGAATTACTTCGGTAAGTTCTTGTATTGGGTGTGGTGTATTTTTAAAAACTGCATTTGTTAGGTGCGGAAAAATAAAATAATCTAAAATAGTTAGATGTGGGGAGGTTCAAGGAAAATTTACTACACGGTTATCAAAATATTCATGTAAGAAGTTCATTGTCTGTAGTATGTTATGAGCTGTGGCATTATTTTGCCGTACATAGTAGACATCTCCTAGTTCATTATGCAACTTTTTTAGAAAAGGTTTTATGAGAAGGTAATAGATCAATAATTCTTCTCCGTGACGCTGCTATCCAAACATCAACCTTTTCAGAATGCAATGGTTTCTGTATCCATGACATATGACATATGGGTTTTCACTGGTTTCGTGTGAAAAGGAGGATTTGTCAAGGATATTGTCATCATTCATGTGATTTTCAAATTAATTACATTCTCACTACGTGATTAATGGGCATGAGTTTTTGCATAAGACGATTTCTATACGGATATCTTTCGAGATCCTTTCTAAGAATGTGTTTTTCTATGGAAGCTTTCTAATTGACTTTTTAGGTGGATGATCTATACACCTCCTCACATCTCCTCACATTGCACCAATTTCGTGAAATTTAGCAAGGCAGTGAATAATTTGTTGGTATTAATTAAAATATGATACTGCAAGATATGGAAACTGAAGACGAAATTCATCCATATAGTTGCATAGAATATGACCATTCTCTTTTGTCCATTTCGAAAATAGCTTTCTATGGTAAATGTTTGATCTGCAGTAAACATACTTTAAAATTTATAGGATACCTCATTAAACATCAAATGTTATATGAATCGTCGAACTTGTCAGTAAATGTCAAACGTAATTTGAAGCCTAAATCTTGGATTTAACTATCAGATGTAATTGTAACCAACATAAAAAATAATTCAAAGAAAACGTGACCCCAGCGATTACGTTTTTCTATGATCTACTTACTTACTTATCTCCGTCCTCTTCTACTGTCGGTGTAGAGGTATACTATGATCTAATTAAGCTAATTTACGTTTATGTTTGAGATCAAATAAAAGTTGCATTAAAATAATCCTTGTCCTTTTCTATCGTTGTTTTGGGTTCATATACCTATCAGTTCATCGAGATAGGTT
The DNA here is from genome assembly GCA_029619315.2 of Dynastes maya. NCBI lineage: Eukaryota > Metazoa > Arthropoda > Insecta > Coleoptera > Scarabaeidae > Dynastes > Dynastes maya. The sequence goes on from JAROYE020000002.1 coordinate 59,852,699, forward strand.
TCATATTTTTTAGTTACATCGTCATAACTGCCAACAAGCTAGAAACCTCTGCATGTTGTTTGAGGAATGTCGAAATCTTTTAATTTTATATAAAAATCATTGTGAATATATGCAAATGCATGGTCTGAGTTAGCATAATCACCTAACTGGAACCTTATAATTAATTGGTAGAAACTGAACAACGTACACCTCTTCTATTAACATAATTGCGCTTTACACATATGAGCAAATATACACTATACGTTTAAGTGGTCATAAAATAAAGTTAGACCACATATAATTATTTTCTTTTAATTAAGAAAAAGTTACCGTTACGTATCGGTCAACCGTACACCTAACGTTTTTCTTCGCAATCACATAAAATTACCGTAGACGCGCGATTGTATACCTACGTACACGAGGTCTTATAAAATCTCTAAGTGGACAACTTTTCTTATATGGACTGAATAGAGGTACACCGCTCGAGGAACACTCGTCGCTTTTATACCTTGAATCAATATTAAAACAAATGTTTCTCGGCTATGCGCGTCAGACAAAATTGAACGAGTCTATATAAGATAAATAATGAAGTCAACGCGAGACTTATGCTACAAATCGCAACATGTAACAATTTCGTTTTGCGATGTATTACTGCAATGCTGCCTGCCTTATTCTTGCTTTTGGTATTTAGTTTCGTATAAAGAATAAGGCCTGTTTTTAAATTTATATTTGTAAAATTAAATACAAGTAGGTAGTTTAAGATTAAAAAGCGCACAATAACTGAAATGTTGCTGAAATTGTGGGCTGTTCCTCATGTACGGAGGAATGTTGGTAAATAAGCAGGTCAATGTTATGTCAATGGCAGGTCAATGTTGTAAAATTGCTTTTTCTATTTTGCATACGAAAAATGTACTCTTCTGCACGCAAACGCCTGACGAAATGGACTTCGTTACGACACGCAACATTTTACTCATTAATGTTGGTGTTCCTGATTGATGACAACCAGGTTAGACATATTTTTCTAATAAATGTTATGAAATCCAAAATACACAAACGTACTTAATACAAATGAATATGTATACCGTAAGAGCGAGCGTACTATGATCAACTAGCATAATCGGCATTATTCGGAAATGCGAGGGCGAAGTTGTGTCTTACACGTGCAAGGTGCACAAATTAACTTGCGTTTACGCAATTTTGATAAGCAAGTGACACTCCATAGTGACATTCAACATAGCACACGTTTAGATGCGCTGAGTTCGTGTAAAATCGGGTGATCGTAGCTCACTCTTACGGTATACAACAGTATAAAAAAATAAATAATTTGCTAATTAGGTACATTTATTTAACTTTGACTGATTATTATGATTATTGTAATTATTGTATGCCGTTACAAAAATCTGAGACGAGTCATACAATTAGTAATATTACTGTATTGTGACCTGCCACTTCGTATTGTACAACGTTGAGTACATCGACCACAGAGTAGGAGACTTCGTTCTTATGCTTGGAATTTGAAAATATGCCAATAAAATTTATAATTTTCCTTGGAATTTCCGACGTAATCAATTACTGAAAAAATGGTAAAGAATCGAACTTCACATCTCCCGCTTGCTGGGTAGGCGTGTTAGCCACTACACCACGAGGACCTATGTGAGGAGCGTTCACTAGCTAGTTGTAGTATTTTATCTGGAAATATGTCGTAATATTTCGACTGTACTTGGCATGTAAAATTAAAAATTAAAAACATTGGCATGTAAAATTAAAAATAGTCTGTCGAAATATTACGGTATATTTGCAGATAAAATGATAAAAACAGAGTATTAAAGAATGAACGCTCCTCGCATAGGTCCTTGTGGTGTGGTGGTTAACACGGCTACCCGACAAGTGGGTGATGTGAGGTTGGATTCCTTACCGTAGATATTTTTTCAGTAATTAATTATGTCTGAAATTCTAAGGAAAATTATTAATTTTCATAATTCACCGACGGAAGGCAAGAATGCCAATAACATATACTAAGTAATAAATTACCAAGCTCAATTGAAGTAAAATTCATTTATATTATTACATTCAATATCGCCCATTTCTTGGATATACTTTTAAATACAAATAATATATAATTGCAGTAACAAATTTTTTGATTTAAACAACGTCACTGTCATATATCTTGATTCAATCTCATTGTTGGTCAATGTGACCAACTCTCATAACACAAACTTAAATGTTTCTAATAGTTGTCAAAAAATGCATAGTAAACATAAATTTTTTAAGTCATAGAAATGCAAAAGAATAAAAATAGTATGTTTTATAAGGGATTTTGTCGCATTTGTCCATTTGAAAAACTGGCCTTCGGCTGGTTTCTCAAATTTGGGACGAGTGCGGCAGAGTACCACCTGATGCAACTTGTCTTCTAATACTATAGAGTTTTCCTTCGATTATTGCACATTTATTCTTATTTTTACTTGTCTAAAAAAGTTTAAAAATACCTGTGTAATTCCAATCTCTTATAAAGCAGCCTCTTCTTCTTTAGTAGACTAAAATGGTGTCTTGTCTCTGGACGATGCCTCTAATTCACCAAGGGCAAAATTGCCTTCTGGGTAGCCGATCCGGGAGAACACGCTTTCCTATTCAATCTTAGCCTTAAAATCATTTATGTTTCTAATATTGTAACTATGCACATTATTAAAAATAGGTTATTTATTATTTTCTACTCTACACACCAAAGCTACAGTAGCGTCCTTGATTGTATGTACCGTTAATGTTATTCGTGTATTTAATGCAACCCAAAATGGTAAAATTGTTTTAAATAAATCAATGGTCATAATGCTCATATATTTTACTTTGGAAACAAATTCATGTCAACATTTAACTCGGTTCAGTGGACCAGTGGTAAGAGGACCTGCTTCTAACTGTGGCAGAATTAGATACTATGCTTTCGAGTCCTATCAAAGTAAAGTGGCAGATTTTTCTGGTGGGTCCGGTACAATCCCTAGCTACTATTGGCATAAAACTAAATCATTACGCTTTTTTAACCAGAAGCTGATCCTCACGATCTTTCGATTCTACGATTTTAACAAAGGCCGAAATCTTTGTTGTCTTAAACGTACAAGAAAATTGGACAAAAATAGATCCACCTATACAACCTAGGTTCTTTGTTTTTATCCACCCTAAAACATCTCCAACTTCACGCTTTTACAGTGTTTCACTAGCCCAAACAACCGCACCATCTTGTTGTAGCAAAGAATGTCTTGAATATGTGAAACTGGTGTGAATTGCTTCTTAACACAAATGACAAAAAGGTCAGGCTGACCCAACAAACCGGCCACAAGGTTTAAGCTTCAAATAATGTTTTAAAGTATTTGAATGTACCCTATTAGCTGTCTTGACACAGCTTGTAACTTCTAAAACACTTATTGTTCGTTTTTCAGAGAGATGTGGTTGAAACTGTCGGGAGAACGACCAGAGTTTTACAAAAAATGTAAAGCTTCATCAGGGTCGTAAATGGGTTAAAACAGATAGCCATACATGTGAATACAATGATTCAAAGATAGATGTCCATTTATTTTAACTCATTTATGACCCCGATGAAGCTTTAAAAATAAAAGCAAAATATTGGTGAAATTTAAGTTACATTTTTTCAAAAAGTTTGGTCGTCATCCCAACAGCTTCAACCACGTGTTAGTTCCTAAAAGATCGCCACACTCTTTGGTGTTTTATCAAATTAGGACTTGTAATTATATAAGATAGTACGGTTGTCATAATCTGTACATCATTTATTACTGAAAGCTGTTAACAGGGTTCATAGTGCCAATAAATTAGCAAGCAATAAAAGAGATCCTTAAGTAATTCCTTTTTCTTTGTATACTAGCATATTCAAGCACCAAAAGTGGTTACCTTATCCAATTTAGCATTCTGTATTTAAATGTATTTTCTTTCTAATTTTTTATTTTTATCTTTCAAAAAGCGTGTCCCTGGAATGACTAAGCATTCTAGGTGTTTTATTATGAATTAAGCACCTTTGTAACTCTACCGTTACATTTAAATTTATGAATATTAAATGGTTCCGTTTCAGAAGTATTCTAAAACTATTCTACTATAAACTGCATTCATTATGCATTCGGAGCAAAGGCTAACTGGGAATAGAATAGATTTACCAAATTACAACTTTAGTAGAAAAGAAAGTTTATTCAACTCGTCGCGGCGGTATTGTTAGACGCGTTTCAGGCGACAACTTTACCGATATCAACTCGGAAGAACGCCATTCCCAACACCCGACATATTTACTGTAATGGTTAGTTTCCACAGTTATATACCTCGATAAAAGCGACCGTTTGCTCCCGTAGAAACAACAGTGCTTTGGCTAACTACTGACATAAAAGAGAATAGTCTGTCCCTGCTATTTGTTAAATAAAACGCAACATACACGTTGTTCGCAGCACGGAAAATAGATGTGGAACGAATAGTATGGTATGGAGAAGAACGAACAGGCAAACGCTCCATATTGATGTCACTGGCGGCTTCTCTTCCTAGGCTTCCTCGTCCATATGGCACCGTTTTATCTACAAAACATTAACTACCTTTGTTTACCATTCCTTTGTTCCCTTTACACTTCTGAATGCGGGTGTAAATTATTAAAATTCAGGGCTTCCATAAACATTTTCTAAACATTTTCGTAGCGCGGTACCCACGGGCAGTTGCGAGACCGTTTCACGTATATGTGTATGTTATATACGAACACCATACGAATTTATGACATTCATAAAGTATACGACATCTTCAGAATATAATGAAATGCATTGCAGTGCGTGGGCTACCACACGTCGTCTTCGGGCTTATAGGGAGATATAATGGTTGTTAGAACAACGCTCTGGGATCTGGAAGTTATCGTTAGTTTCGAATATATGAACAAAGAGAACCTATTCTGTACTCTGGTAGGTATTATTCGAAGGGATCGCACGTGTTATTACCGAAGAATACGCCATTAAACTGGTTACGGTTTTACATACTTCCTTCGAGGTATTGTTTGATTGGTTTCGTCTGTCATAGAATACAGGAAGATGAGTCTAATTTTATTACCGCTATGGCGAAGGATTGGTGCACGCGCGTCCAGAACATAAACTTGCATAATATTCTAACAAAACGTTATTCCACATTTTACTACAGATTGCTTTATCTAGGATTTAGTTGTTAAGGAAAGTGCAATGTAATTAAAGGTAACCCAGTTTTAAAAAATTGATGTTCAAGTCTAAAACAGATCATAAACTGTGATGACAGGAAAAGAAGTGACTGACCAGATGAGGAGTTGCTATAAATCTCATACAAAACTTGAAACATATGATGACAATCATGAGTTTATCAAAAAATATCTGTAGATACAGTTTTTTGTCATGGCAGAGCAATATTCACATTTTAAGTGAAGGCAGATCTGAAAATGTGGCTAAATAAGGATGATTTTATAATCTAAAGGTGAGAGCTGAGGTGCTTCTGACTATCATAGTTAGGCGTCGTGGTTTAGAAATATGGCATAGGAAGATGGTAGCCTTTCTGGTAGGTTTGACACAATCTCGAGCAAATTGATGGTGATTCATACTTTACAGCGAGATGGTAAAATAACAAAGTCATGGCTACGTACACACACCTGTGCATACAAATAGCAGTGACCACAAATGTAAATTAATAGCAAAGTTATGTTAAAGTGGAATGCTGATAAGATTCTGACTTTGTTGTTATGGGATACGAGGTAGGTGCCATAAATTCTCGGCCTGATATAGAAAAAATAAACTTAATAAAATATAACAATCTTTATTTTTCAACATAATCTCTAACTTCAATACATTTATTACGACGATCAATTAATAATTCTATACCATTGTAAAGTTTGTCATTCAAAATAGTGTGATACAGCTGCTTGCAACTCACTATCGTCCTTAAAACGACGTCCATCGATTCCTTTTTGGATAGAGGATCATAATACAGAACCATTGTTTCGTCTCCTGTGACAATGGACTCCAAAATCGGTTTCGGGTCGCCTTCACACATGTTTAAAAAACGAGCGCGCACATTCTACCCAACGTTCACGTTGGCGAGCAGGACGAGTACTTGTTTCAGAAATGCTAGACATCACTGCTAATTTCTTCACTCTCAAACGGCAATCTGCTAACACCATTTCTTCAATAATTGAAATGTTTTGAGGCGTTATCAGTTCAATTGGCCGAGCAGATGCTCACCATCTTCAAGGGATTCTTGCCTCAAACGGAAGCATTTTGCCTACTTTTTTACAGTGCAATATGGAGGAGATAAATCACCAAAAATGCCGTCTAAACGTTGTTTAATGTGATTAAGCGTATGCCCTTCTTTTGTTAAAAATTTAATGACCGCGTGGTACCCAATTTTTGCTACCTGAGACATTTTCATGTACTAGTCACGTTGTCTGGCTGGCTACTAAAAGCTACTACTCTTTGAGCCGTAATATATATAACGTGGGCCTCGCATATGCGCAACTATGACGCAACGGAGTTTGAAGATGCTCGAACCTGTATAAGCCTGTCAGGCCGAAAATCTACGGCGCCTACCTCGTACCTAGACACCAAAAGATCATCAACAAGCAACAAAGCTCATTTTTCCATTAAACTAAAATATTATTTTGCACAATTTATTATACTGTGACATTCTACGCCTGTGTATAAAAATAGCAGTGATAATAAAAAGTAATGTAAATTTTTCTGTATCTACGTATAATAAATTAATATTTCTAATATTTTAAACATTAATACTTGATTGCATGACGCTTATTTTTAATAATCACGACATCGACGGGGTTCGCTATCAACTAGCCGTTGACATTTCTCCTGTGGAATAGATGTCCAAGCAGCGCGCACCAGCTCTCATAATTGAGCGACGTTGGTGGGTCTTTTTGTTACTCACAGCCTTCCTTACATCAACCCATAGGTTTTTCACAATTGTGTGGATATTGAGATATTCAAGTCTTTCTGTTTCGGTAAAATTTACGTTGAAAAAGAAATCGTATAACAAAAAAAAATACACAGCCAAATTACTTTTTCTACTTGGCACTGCTATTCTTTTGCACAGATTTGTACATATTAATGTCCTGTTCCTACAGTTGTGACAAATATTGCACAGAAAATGAAAATAAAAATTACACGTGACTGATGAGTATCTAATTTCAGCAGAGATAAACGTACATCAGTATTTAAGAAATTGGTTATGCATAGTAAAATTTAATATATGTAATTCCCATTACACATTATATAGCAATGATAATTTCTTGAACATTTGATGTGTTTGTTGAAAAGAAAAGTGAGAGATTCAGCATAATAATATTCTTGGAAATAAATTCTAATTCCTTAGGATGTGTTTATAGTGGAGCTGAGACACTCGATGAGAGCGGCGAGCTAACAAAACGGACCAATCCGTGAACGATGCGCCTTTCCGTAACGCCGATTCTGCTAACTCGCCGCTCTTATCGAGTATCGCAGCTCCGATATAAATGCACCCTTACGGAAACGTGCCACGCTCACCAATTGGTCCGTCATGTTAACTCGCCGCTCTAATCGTTTAACGCTGCTCCACTATAATCACTATACAAGTAGCAAATAACGCGCGTATACAAGAAAACTGCTTTTTTTGCTTTTTATGTAGTGTACAAAGTGCTTGTCATAACCGCCGGATTCTTAAAAAAGTGTGGGGCCGCAATAATTCATAATAATAACACTGAACATTCTCAATAATCATATATTGTACTGTAATGTGCAATATGCCTTTGAAAAAGGTTAGTATTATTACTAATTTAAGTTAATAAAAATCAAAGTCCCCACTGACTTACTTTAAATATGTTTTAAGAAGAGATTTATGGTTACTGGTCTTTTGCTAAAAAAATGTCAGCTCTCCTTAGCTGCCATAAATACTATCTAAAAGTCGATTTTTTAGTTACAGTTGTATTTTTGCAAAAAACAGCATGTTATCTAACTCTTTGTTGTTCACGTTGGTAATCATAGTCTCCATTATTATGGGCAATTGACCTAATACGTACCTGCGATTGGTGACAAAACAACTCTATTCTCAAAATAGGGTCTTTAACCTTAATTGTTGCTATATACAATTACGGGAGGTTAAATTAGTCAGATTTATGTTTCCGATATACATGTAGCGTGTACGTGCTACCGCTGGGCGTTTACTTCTCTTTTTTCGGATAATTTTTCGAATCCCACTGCGGTGAAATATCGCCATGAGCGCAAATCGGATTAGGAATGATTCCGGTTTCAACTTTTACACGCTAGGTTATAATTTATATCTCTGGTGCCCTAAACATACACAGCTATGTACGTGTTATGTATGTACATACAGGCATATACAGTGTTCAATTTAAAAATTCGCATTCGATCCTTTCGTACATAATCACTTGATTTATTTATGTACATTTATCTATTTATTTATTTCAAACTGGATACAAACGGGACGAACCCACAACCAGTATCGCAAGACGCAACCTAGGATGTTGTGTAAATAATATAAACAAATGAGAAAAAAATATGTATATAAATCACTACTACAACCACGGAAATGCAGTAATATTACAAACGAAAAAAAACAGTAAATAAACACCAATAATGTCTGTACATACAGGCTGACCACGAGGAGCACTTACATTTTGGATGGGACGGTTACCCAGCCTGGGTTGCCGTGTCACGGCGGGGGAGAGAGCTTTAAACTCCCAAGAGGTGGCCGTTTAGGTATCTCAGTCACAATGGAACAGTGGTCGGCCGAGGATATCGATGAACCTTCTGCGGAATTTGTTTCCAGGTCGCGTGATTTCTAGATTTGGAGATGTACCCTGGCCTCCTCGATCTGACCTTAATATGTGTGATTTTCTTTTGTGGGGATATTTGAAGGAAAAAGTTTATGAACATAAACCCCATAATTTGATTGACTTGAAAGGGGCAATTCGCGAGGTGGAATTGATCACAGAGGAGACACTGGAACGAGTGTGGAGGAACTTCAAAGACAGAATTGAAAATTGCATCAGGGAAGCCGGACGTTACCTTCGTGACCTCATTTTCGCTACATAAAGTAAATGGCGTATCCCAACAAACATGTTAGATAAAATGAATAATTTTTTTTTGTTAAATTGATAGTGTTTTGATTTTTTAAAAATGTAAATGTTCCTCCTGATCACCTTGTACATCCCTCTAAAAACCCAAACACATTATACAAGTTGCATGATTCTATTTTTAATTTGCCTTATACTCGTGCAAACATTCAAATGCGGATTGTACTTATTGAAAGCTCTGCTCACGAGTCTCTGCGCGTCTCAATGTATCTGCAGTACATTGAGAAGCAAGGCGGGCAACAAATCAGGACAATTGTAAATGAATTTTATTATTTTAATGCATTCTATGAAATCGTATACTTTTCCTTTTTGACGAAGAGATTTGAGTTTAAGAAAATTGCGAAGCTCGGTATAACCTATATCATTAAGGCAACTTTGGAACATTGTAAAACCTCAAACTTTAAGCATTTGTTCTGTATTCCCTCTATTCTACTAAAATACACTTCATAGCAAGGATTCCAAACTGACGAGTTATAAGGTATGTTGCTGTGTACAAAAGAAAAATAAAGGGTTCTAAAGGTAAACCGCAAAACTTCAACAAATTCTCATTACGAAACCAAGCATCTTGTAACCTTTCATGACTAGATTATCAATGTGAACAGCTACAGGCGAAAACAACTTCAGCAAAAGTATTAGAGATAATACCATCTCTCAGTAAGAGGAATTTAAAAGTATAGAACTAGTAAAAAAACAAACATCCACATAAAACAATGTACGTCTAACTAGAATAAAGGTAGTACAGCTCCTCATGGTATTGATGAAATTACTCGCGGTAAAAGTAATGTGAGGAGAGAAAACACCAGCCAACGGACATGCTTCTGCCTATCGGGCGTCATCAGCGTTGCTCTGAATGTTTCTTTACCTCACATCGCTATTTGCCTCTCGGCCTATAGGTATCGCTATTCTTTAAAACGAAGAGCAAGATATTCTTTGGTGCCATCTAGTGCCAAGAGATACACACCTGTCGTCTGTAAAGCAGCTACAGAAACCGAGTACTGGTCCTCAAACCAAGTTTCAAGGAATTCTTGGATTTCAGGTAGGCCTGTAGGAATCATTCACACAGGTAAGCGCTCATGTGCACGCCATCTCGCGTTTAGAAGTACAGGCCAAGTGTGCGCAATGAAATCGGATGAACAAAAAGCAGTTACAGCTGAATGGTACGTCGAAAAATGTTTCCCTGAAGTGTTTAGTAGCTCATGAGAATCATGAGCATCATGCCTCACTGCAGCTCTCACGATTCAATGTGTGGCTGAAAAAAATGTAAAAGTAATAGAACATCCACCGTACTTGCCTGATTTAGCAATGCACGACTATTGACTGTTTTATGGGCTTAAAAACATATGTCTGGTACAAGAGTCTGAGGAAGAAATTGATGCGGCCATTCATCAGTATTTTGCAAGTATTCCAAAATAAGGTTGGTTGGCGGCCTTTAAGAAGTGAAAGGAGAATATGGTCAAATGTATTATTACTGAAGGGATATGTTCAAGGTAATCTTGAACATACATATTTAAAATAAATTTCTAAAATATATTAACTGCTTTTTTTTCTCAAATCAGCTTGGCACCTATACCTACTCATTTTATATTTTGAAAGAATGACTTTAATACAAACACATGGAGTCTTCTTCAGGTTAGCATGACTACTAGGAATCAAATATGCATAAAGATATACATACGTATATGGTATACATAATACGCTCTTAATTGGGAAACATGTGCGTTCATTTTAATTATAATTAAGTTAATGACATTAGTAAAGAATCGCACATCAAACAGTTTCTAAATTAGATTTTCATGTTTTTATTTGCCGAAGAGACTCCTTGATTAATTAATCAGAGGTAGTTAACGGCGTCAGGTTGACGTAATATATCCATTGCGTATGTCCATCCACACGCAGCAGATTTCCGGCATTTTTCATTAATTAACATTTTTTTATACAACTTCACATTAAAAATAATTATCAAAAACTATTTTTTAATAGAATCAAAAACTACTTCATAATGCTCTCTTTTCTACATATTTAACATGTAAGCAAGCTCCTTTGGCGGAAATATGGAATGTCAATAATATCAGGGGTATTACAATAAGTAATCAATTATCTTACAAAGAAATACAAATTTTAGGTTTTCAAAAAATGTTTTATTAATCAATATAAGATATAGTCGCCATCATTATCTAAGATACTTTGCCTTTTTTTCTGCAAATTTTCAATGCCGCTTTTGTAAAACTGCGCTAGTTGGGATGAAAAATAGCGTTCAGACATCATCAATTGATCGAAAATTGTTATTTCTTAGTGTATGATACGGGGGTGAGGTAAGACTTCCCAATCCAACTTCGTGATTTTTTTTCTAGTCACGTGAGGTCTTGCATTATTTTTGCAAATTTCTGTGGCGAACTCACTATTTCCCGGGAAGATTTTCCTTTAGTTCCTGAAGATAATTATCATCCTGCTTCAGTGATGAGCATCCAACTCGTTGGTTACAATAAACCAGACTTATTTCCGTCTGCACAAAATATGCGCTACAATTTTCGAAAAGCAAATTTTGCCCAATTATTTAGATCTAGCTCAATGTGATTGGTCATTCATTGAGGATGTATCAACCATTGATCAAGCTGTCGATGAATTTTATAATGTTTTGTACAAGGTAATTAATCGTTCAGTTCCTTTATACAGTCAGAATAGTTCTTCTCATCGTCCGTGGTTTACTACAACAATTCGATAAAACCTAAAAACTAAAACTTTCTATCATAGAAAATGGATACTAACTAAAAGCTAAGTTTTTTACATGAGGTTTAAAGATATCATCAATTAAGCAAAATCCGAAAGAGCTGTGGCGGTATAGTAATAGACTAAAGGCTGTTTCACGCATACCAAACACAATTACTGATGGGGATGTGGTATATCAGGATCCCCAGGAAATTGTTGACGCCTTTGCTAGAAAATGTTCTTCTATTTATCTGCCACACTCCGACAGAGTAATCGAAAATATTCAGCAACATACCACCTTTTGACGTCAAGCCTGTGAGTGAGACTGTCCTGCTAACTATAATGAGTCACCTAGCAAATACGGAGATAGCTGGTGATGACCTCATCCCTAGTTTTTTAGTGAAGGAAGCACGCATAGTACTTGTCAAGCCACTCTTGCTTCTTGTTAACATTTCCTTGAGATCTTCTATCTTTCTTAGGCGCTGGAATAGAGCAAGAGTTACGTCAGTTCTTAAGGAGGGAAGCAACACTGATGTGATTAGCTATCGCCCTATATCTATTTTATCTAATTTCGCCAAGGTATATGAACAACTTTTATATTTTTCTATATTCAACAATGTACAGCCGTATATGTCTGCGAAGCAACATGGTTTTATACCTAAAAGATCTACAACAACTAACTTAGCGACAGTTACACAGTTTATAGGTGACACACTGGATGATAGAGGGCAAGTCGATGTTATATACACGGATTTTTCTAAAGCCTTTGACAGAATTGACCATGATATTATATTCTTTAAATTAAGTTCTTTTGGCATGTCACCTCGCCTCCGAGATCTGATGGAGTCCTACTTAAAAAAGCGGTCATGTTATGTTTTCTATAATGGCTTCAGCTCATGTGAATATGCTATTACGTCAGGTGTTCCACAAGGATCCAATTTAGGACCTTTGCTCTTTGTGCTTTTCCTCGACGATCTGTTGGAAGCGTTGACCTGTGATACCCTAGCTTATGCAGATGATGTAAAGGTGTACGCAAGAATTGATTCCATTAATGATATGGTTAATCTGCAAATGAGTATTGATTACGTATTTCACTGGTGCCAAGAAAATAGCCTTATGTTAAATGAAGCAAAATGCACGTATGTAACATATACTCGCAAAATAAAAAGCTTGCCTACTACGTACAGTTTAAGCGGTTACCCGCTGCAGAGGAGCGAGACCATAAAAGGCTTTGGAGTTATCTTTGGTAGTCAACTATCCTTTAAACAGCATGTTTCGCAGACGTGTTCCTCGGCCGCAGCCATGTTAGGATTCATCATAGCATTTGTCTTAAGTCGGCTAGAGTATGCTTCCATTGTATGGTATCCTTACTATCAATCCTACGAGGATTCTATTGAGAGAGTACAGCGAAGGTTCTTGAAATTCCTATCTTTTAGGATCGACGGTATATATCCGGTGAGAGGTATACACTATGTCACATTATTGGAACGACATGCGGTCCGGAGTATTTCGGAAAGAAGGCAAATTTGGAGTGCGCGGTTTCTCTACAAACTGATTGACAATCAAATCGATTGCGCATATCTGTTGTCAAAAATAAATTCGAACGTTCCTCATTTGTTTTCGCGTAGTGTTCAATCGGTTCGGCCTTTAGCTGCAAGGATTAATGTGCTGCTGAAATCGCCAGTTCAAAACATGTGTGTGTATGCAAATAAATATTATACAGATATTTTTGTCGGCGACGCGATGCATTAATCGATGGAGTACATATACATTTTTTTCTATTATTTTTCAGTTATCTTTTATTAAGTATTATATTTCATTTTTCTCTTTGTATTATGTGCACATGTATTCGTGTTATTATTTCGTCCTGTAATTGGGGTCTCCTGTTGGGCGAATAAAGTTTATTATTATTATCATGTTGAAGCAATACGTTCTTTCTGTTAACCAGAGCAGGCCTCTTTTTCAACAATTCCACGTTTAATCTTTGCAATTATTGACAATAAATGTCAGCAGTAATCGCTTCACCTGGTTGTAAAAGTTGATAAAAAATTACGCCATTGAAATCCCGCCAAACGTACAGTAGGACCTTTTTCAGCGTTAACGTGGGTTTAGGGGTTGGAATTGGTGATTGATTTACAGAGAGCCACTGCCTGGAGCGATGGGGATTGGAATAAGGAATCCACTTTTCATCTCCAGTTATAATCCTGCTAAGAAATGGATCATTTCTTAATCTAGTTAACAGTGAACTGCAGATTCTACGACATTGATCCTTGTTCGCATCCGACAGTTGGTGTCGAACCTATTTATCTTGTGTGGAGACCTTACTAATTTCGTGGAGATGTCTTTGCACTGTCGACCATCTAGAGCCTAGTGTATCCGCTAATTCCTGTGTACTTAATTTTGGAGCAGTCTCAAATAGTGCTTTTAAAACAACGGTTTTAAAAGACGGAAAGAAATATTTCGCGGATGGTAGCCAAACAAAATAAAAGCTAGCTTTTATGACATTCTAAGCTTTCGCATGCTTTATTTACGCTTCATCAGAGAATATCAGCTGAAATAGCAATCCACTTAGATATTGTACACAGTCAAATCCACATGTTACTTACATAGGAGGTAATAATATCCAACAAACAAGAAAGCATCAGAATAACATCGTCAATAATTAGGTCACAGGTCTTCCATTACGATGCAAATTGAACCGATGCTGACATTTCTTTACTTTTAAAATACCACCATAAATATTGCAAATATTCTTGGTTGCAACTGTTGCATTCATTCCAGCATGAAAATTAAACATCATACAATGCAATTTTAAACATAAATAATAAGAAATGTTTTCTAATTGCACAATATTATGATTACAGTCTAGGTTAGGTAAGAAACTTCCACTTGTTACACCCTAATTTACAAATTTCTTAAATCTATATTTAAAATACTTCAAATATTTCATTTCGCGCCAATTCCTCTATTTTAATATATAACGAAACTGAGCACCTGCAAAGGATGACATCACCGCGTCTACAAGGCGTAGTATTTGTGTGCACACGTTTTAGCTAAACTCATTCCCCTAATTTGTCCCAAGATTTGATTTTCATTATTTAATAAAACCATTAATATTAATAATAATTAATATCATTTCAAAATCCTACACCGGTAATTGTTGTTTGTTAATATTTATAGTTATTGTTTTGGCCCTGAGATATTAGTCTTTTTGTAACATATTGTCTATTTTTTTTAATGTTGCTCTTTCACTCAATATACACTGTTCGAATATTTGCTACGTTTTGAATTTTCTTTTGTATACTCCTTTCTTCCTTTCCCTGGAAAACTCTGAATGGTTTTCAACGGAATTATCGACCATCAGCGAGGCGACTAAGCTAAACAAGACATTCAGTGGCGTCCTATTAACATCGGAATTCTTGCCAAAGAATTCGAATACCGGGTTGTCGTCTCGGCGAAGAAATACAAAGAACCTTCACGACTTCAGCAACAAAAATAAATTTTAAACGCCGTTGTATTATTATTTCACTCCTTGACCCCTCTCCTTTTAACACTACGTTTAAATAGTTGAGCACTAGATACCATTCCTTATTTTAATTCTATCTTTCTCTTTATTTCTTTTTTTAACCGTAACACACTATTGAAACAAAACTAAACACAACGTAGCGTCAGAAAATAATTGATTACTTACGGATATCCCTGATACAATATGAATTGAACATCGATTAAAGCTTGTTAAGCAGTTGAACTTATAAGTGCCAACAAAAGCAGATTAGAATATACACAATGATATTCAGGCTGATTTAATTGAAGGTGCAATTTGAGTTCGTAATTTCGAATTTACCGATATAGTATAAGGTATTTTAATATGGCACAGAATTTGCTAGACCAACTGCATACAATCTACAGGCGAACCAAAAATGAGCATTGGCGGTCAGCGTTAATACTATTCTATCTGCATGAGCACACATACCCGAATATATGGATCGTTTTAAACAACTTCAAAGCTGGCAAATTATTTAACACGTTTAGCGCTCTCATGCATTGGCATTAGCACGTCGTGTTCCAGCCGATCTATGTATGCGGGTGTATGCGTACGCGACGGGTGTATATGGCCATATAGAAAATCATCAAAGGGACAGCGGGCGACAGATGGGTATTATCCTTTGTATCCCACACAGCAATTCGCCCGAGGACCGAATGTTTTCGAAAGCATAAAAGCCCCTCTTGTGTCCTCTGTTTACATATAATAGCTCTCGGTATCAATTTGAATATGTATCAGGCGGAATGATTTGAAAATAGGACGAGCGAGCAGCGGAGCCTGGCTGCTGAGTCCGAGAGATGCCCACAAACCGCCAACGTAATGCAGTGAAAACATTCGTTACCATGTTTTATCTGCCGAACATAGACCGATGGCTTTCGCAGGGTTGGCTGGCGCTGGTGTACGGAGCTCACTGCAGGGTTAGCGCGATAAAACATTGTGTTCGGCAGGAGAATCGCCAAAAAATACAGACCGCGGCTAATGTAAAAGTGGTGCCAATTGTAAAAAATATTGCCTGCCTCAGATTAGAGCGGATATAACCTTTCATTTTGAAGGCGATAAATTTTTTGTTATATCTAAGTATAGCCGGATTTGATATTTGCTGACATATTTTGACAATGATTTAAACCTTACGCCTGGGCGTATGTAACACAGTCATAAGGAATAATGTATCTCGTAGATAACTCGGAAAGCCGTGTTCCTAAAATTGCGATGCTTTATTATTGACATATCTTAAGAAGAAATTTATAGTTTAAATGGGGAAGACTTGGCAAATTAAAAAATCAACACTTTAAATTATTAGATATCTCCGGAAAAACTAATACTTACATCACTACTACATTCCAAACTAATAACACTGTGCTAGTTGCAAAATGCAACAAGTTAGGCACCCGGGGGTAAACTTAATGCTGAATCTAATGGTGCCAACCATTTTTAAAAGTTAGTTGGCGTTTTCGAGCAATTTCAATTTAAAAATTTTAGGCCCAAAGAACCTTCTGGAACATTCTGGAATTTTCTGGAAAATCTGATCAATGGCTGGAGAGCCTTCCCGAACCTTCGAGCACCTTCCACGGACCGTTCATGGACCATTCGTAAACTTTCTAGAAACCTCCATCCCCGCTACTGCCATTTGGTCAAATGGGTATATAAGCGGCGCTGTTAACCGCTAAGAGTTCAGTCAGTTTTCAGAAGTCAAAAAGTCCCGCAATCTCGTTTGAATAATATGATAAGAAACTTGAAACTATTATAGTGACAATCCATTCTTTTGGCAAGGGACCTGGAACAAACGAATATTTTGGCAGCAGATATTCGGATATACGGAGCAATCAATCGTCATCGTTTTATGAATTTTTTCAAATCCATTGAAAATAATTTACTCACTTATTACACTAATATCTGTGGTTTGATTTTAACGATGCACAACACCAATTCAAAAAATTCTATTCCGATTACACTGAGCAGCAATACAAAAGCGACATATGCATCGCTAAAAAAAAATTATCGATTTAGTACAATATATAGGTTTGCAAACGGGTTATACAAAAAATATGTGCTACATGTGCTTGTGGAATACCCGTTTTGCCGGCGAACAATATAGCGAACGGAACTGGCCTTTACGTGAAGAATGTAAATTGCAAAAAAACAACATTATAGAGATTCCACTTGTGCCGATCGAAAAGGTTTTGTTACCACCATTCCACATCAAACTGGGAAATGTTAAAGATTTCATAAAAGCATTGAACCCAGAAAGAAATGCATTCAACGAATTGCGTCCTATTTTTCCACTGTTAAATGGGATGCAAATAAAATAAGGTAGATGACTAAATCTGAATATTGATCTATTGAAATTTCATTTTGTATTATATTTATTTTGCAGGAATATTTAATCGATCGGATATTTGTCGTTTGATGAGGGACAAACGATTTGAAAATGCACTCATTAACATGGAGCTTGTGGCATGGGATAATATTCTCGGAATTCATCGATCCGAAAATTGGCGTACACTAATTGAAGATATGCTCACTGCTTTTCACCGTTTAAATGTTCGAATGTCATTAAAAATTCATTTTTTTTTGCATTCCCATGTAGAAAAATTCGGCGAACAATCGCCAAACGAATCCGATGAGTATGGCGAGCGTTTTTATCAAGTGACGGCGAGGCTCGAACATTGGTACAGCGGCAAAAAACCACATGCTCGTTTGGGTGACATTTGTTGGGATTTACAAGAAGAAGATGACGATACAGAAGAATCGGGGCAATCAGAGACTGAAAAATTAAATAAATCAAGAAAAATGTTTTTTTTTTTGCAAAAGAATGAAAAATCGATTGAATCGATTCAATCTTTTTCAAATAGTTAGATTCAATAAATGGTCAAAAAGTGATATAAATTACGTTTTTAGGGGTCTTTGGGCCTAAAGCTTTTAAATTGAAATTACTCGAAAACGCGAGCTAACTTTTAAAAACGGTTAGCACCATTGGATTCAGCATACTCAAATTAGGTTCAATACCCGGGTGCCCAGCTTATTGCAAAAAAAGTCTCCAATTCGAGCATAGTGTAATTATTGTTTATATATATTTGTATTTGTAACGAATAAATAAGAAACAAATAATCGTTGATTTTACCGTATTAACCTGGTTGTTAAAGTGGCAACCACAGACTCTTCATTTGTCACCAAATAATGTCATCTAATAAAGATTATGGCAGCAGAAGTGTTTTACAACCTTATACTTACGGTCGGTTGTAAGGTTAATGGTGGTACTAAGGCAAAAATGCATGCGTTTGCTTCGAACAGTATGTCAAAGTGAATATAATCACCACAAAAGCAGATAGACACACTTTTATACATAGGGATGCATGATGGTGGTTCCGCCCATTAACCCCTATTACATCAAGTTTAGTGTATTATGTGTCGATAATTGTTATGAACATAGTAGAAAATAATTAACGAGAAACGTAGAACCCCCGATTTTCATAAACCGATTTCACCTTGCAAAAGTTTTTCTCAGCAGAAACGGAAACCTGTATTTTACATAGTCCTGTAAAGTCTACAACGCACCGAAGTTTCAGTAAATTCTGAATTGGGTGTCTTTTCATGTAAGATGATTAATGGAAGAAATATTTTTTTAGATTCCAATGTCGCCAATTAAAATGGCTTTTGTATAAAACTCTTCTGAACACGTTTAACTTCTACAACACCTAACCGTAAAGTTCACGCATGTCTTAGCAGCTCACTGTGACTCCGTTTTCGATGGCATTTGTTCATTTTCAGCCAATAATAACTTACGAAACAATTTTCAGTCAAAAATATTTATTGTTTTTACAATAAAAGTTTTATTAGTATATGTAAATTATTTTAAATTGCAGATTTCTTTCAAACATGTAATATATGCTATGGTTTTCCGTCTAGCGTCAATGTTAAGTGTCACCGCTGCGTATTTTCAACGTTGAAATGTTCACTAGCGAATTTGAAGATATGTAAATATACAGATTGGGAAAATGAGATATTAGCTATATCGGTATCTCCTCCTCGCTCTCTCACCGTACATACGAGAGAGCTCTGTCGCCGTACATGCGTGAGAGCGCGGAGGGGCCTGAATGAAATCTGATCGATTCGATGCGAGTCGCGTATTAGTATGCTTGTGACAATGTTGGGGTGTAGACCTGCTGTGTGCAAGCATGCACGTAATCATTTCAAGTCATGGTGGGCTGGAAATGAGAGTTTGGCATATTTATTTTATTGTTGCTACGAAGCTTAGACGAAATTAATAAGATATTCTAAAGAAGAAAATAAAAACAGATTCTGATGGAATGAAAGAAAAGAAAAATAAATATTCTAGAAATTCTTACTAAGATCGTCCGCACATAAGGCAGTCTACCTCGTAACTAACTACATCGGTAACCTTGAGCCATCTATTGCCCGCTTGAGAGCGAGGAGGGGGTATAGCGATATGGCTAATTTCGCATTTTCCTAATCGATATATAATACACGCTACATTACATAGCATACAACATAAGCAGAATACAAACAATTACACATAAACAACTAAATAAAGAATATGAAAGAAAATTTAGAAAAAATAGGTTTTTTCATTTTTTGTACTATTATCGTTTCTAATTTTACAAATATAAATAAGAAACAAAATCGCAAATTATAATTGCACAAAAGTTCATGTATTAATACATTTTTTTAAATATTTGGCCTAAAATTGTTTAAATCACCTCGTTCAAAAGTATTCAACCTGTTTGTTACTTCCTGTGGTAAGTTACCGACTTGATTAAAGCCTGCTTCCGCCCACTGCTGATCGCGCACTTATTCATCGTATAGCGTAATGTTCAATGCCAATCAATCGCCGGCATATCCGCCTATCGACCCCTTGGTCATCACTGATCCTCTTTAAAATTTCATCGATCCCAGATACCAACACCGCTGGGAACCTTTGATTTAGACCGATTGTTCTCTGTATTTAGTGGATGAAGTTACTTTAAATTTGAAAATTAAGCACCGAAACAATATTCCATAGAGACGTGTTATATTTTCAATTGGCATATTTTTACCGAATGAAAACGCCGGGATAGATATAAGAAAAAGCAGGACTCGGTTATACAAGTCAATAAAGCATCACATTCAGCGTCAGAAAAGCGTCGCTTTAATAGTCGCGAACATTCCCGAATGCACGTGGCTGAACAGCGCTAGTTGGTGTGGCTGGTGGTTACCATGGTAAGCTATGGCAAACTTAGAGCAGGAATTATATGTGCTTTAGAGTGTGGCCAAAAATAAGATGCTTCAGTGAATAATGTAATTGAATAATAATTTAATCTCAGACCTGTTAGCAAAGTAAATTGGAAATCATTGCTGGTCTTCGCTAAATACTTTTTTAATGGAACACTACCTGTATGTAACACAGTTTGTATTTAATATTGGGTTTGGTATTACAACTTACACTAGCTTTTTAAATTTCCAAAGTTTCTTAAATTGTTTTACTGTCGAATTCGAAAGCTGTACAACAGAAACTAATTGAAATCTTGCAGAATTTATATCGATGAGAAAATTATAGTACATATGTTTTTAGTTATCATTCCAAGAAGAAAAGAAGTTATACTTGTGAACGAAATCAATAAGCTACCTGTCTACCTGTGCTGAAATGACATTTCAAAAAGTTTACGATTTATTGCAGTAACATCACTTAATTTTAATGCAATTTACTTAAATTTATTTTATTATGAAGCATTACAACCTGATTAAACTTTATATTTAGTTCGAGCATTCGTTTCCATTCGCTTTTACAACGTTGCCACGTGTTCTCCTCATTCGCCGTGGCTTTAGTTCTTCTCCAAGTCTCGGGTAACAGAGAAACGTGAACCGACGGATAGGTAGGTAGTTTGGTGCTCAGGCAAATTTGACCTCAAAAGTCACGATTTCGGTGCACTTTATAATTAAACATGTTTCTCGTGTAATCACAGAATGTGTGCACATATACCTATCTACTTATCAGCCGACAGCGTCAGCTCTGCTAACTGTACAAATAATGTTGGACTTCAAAACAATGCTATAGGTTGTCCAGGGGTCGTGTAATCACATTAATCCGGATCGCTTATCTTGATCGTAAAGTATATTCGGTTGGATATTGCATGGACGTATCGTACAATGTGCAGTTTGAAAATTTGAAAAAATTGGTTGACTATCCCTATTGCGATAGCTGTGCAAATGTAGTGAAAAACGAGTGACACGACTCAAGACCTGGAATATACGTAAGTTTTTTTGCGAGTGATTCTATAAATCGTTTCTATTGTAGAATTTCTTTAAATCATTCTGACAAAGAAATTGGGTTAAAACGAGTGTTGTTTATTATTCTATAGAACAGAAATGGGAATTACTGTGTAAGGCAATTAATAATTACATTAAACAATACAAAAGCATCAAAATATGGATTTTTCTGGTGTCAATAAACTTGTTTTTACAAACGAAGTTACCCAGTTTGAACGCAATTGAAATCAAGCAATGTTGTGACAATTATTACTGTTAACTGCATGTTCCTCAGAAATCCTATCATTGATATTTTGTAAATTAAATTTCATATAATTATTGATAAAATGTAGTCGCTTATTGAATTTGTTAAAATAATTGTCTGTCATGCTGTTTTCAAATTTCGTGTTTATTTGGCCAAATTAACGAACTTTTACTACTCACTGTAATTTTTCAAGCTGTTTGATGGCCTTAGGGGAAGTCCTGCACTGTCGTTGTAGCCAATTCAAGTCCAAAAAGGTAAAATCCTCTTCATATTTCCATGATTCTCAAGTTAAAAGGTTGCAAAATGATTCAATATACAATGTTTATACTTCAACATATGTACATGTACTTTGATATTTATTTGAAATTTTCAGTTAATGAAATTTAAATAGTTTTCGTTATATAAAAAAATGTTTTATTCCTTCTTCTCTTGTTTCGAAATACACAATCAAAGTTTACTTTACGAATAAAACTGAATGGCAATCTTGAAGATTCCAATGTGCATACCAAAATGCACGTCAAAATTTCGAAGCCAATAGATTTCAATGGTTACCAAGTTTACTGATCCTTAAAATATTCAATTAATTTTGAATTTAAGAAAATATAATTAAGTTTTCTGGTGTTAAATTTTATTTTGTACATTAACATTTTTTTAAAGAAAAATGCCTCTTATCCTCATGCATAAGACAAGGACAAGCAACGAATCTGGGGAGAACCAAGGGAACAGGTTGCAACCAAAACCAATTGGAAAAGAAAACAGTACCAATTTCAAATATTGATAAATAGAATAGATACACTTTTGGCTTTTGAGTAATAATTGTCACAACAATAGGAGGATGTGTGATAAATACCTGTGTTAAGGAAGGCAACGCAATTGTTTTGCATTTAGTAAATTTATTTCTGGACATAATTTCCTTGTAGTTCTGTACACTTGGTCCCGTGATGTTCCAGCTTTTTTAAGCCATCCAAATAATTGGATTTGTTGAACTCTGCAAAATAGGCATCCGTTTCGGCAATAACCCTTTCATTTGACGTGAACCGCTTTTCGCCGAGCCATATTTTCATGTTTGGAAAAAGAAATAAGTCACAGGGGGTCAAATCTGGCGAATATGATGGATGGGGTACCAATTCGTGTCATAGCTGGACTAGTTTTGCTGTCGCAATTGTCGATGAGCGAGCCGGGTCATTATTGTGATGGTAGAAAGCTTGCTAGAAGGGGTCTTTTTCTCTTTAGTTCAGCGTTAAATCGGTCCAATAAATTGGCATGATACTGTCCTGTGATCGTCTGCCCCTTCTCCAAATAATCAAATCAGATTACGTCTTGCGAATCCAAAAAAGCTGTCTCCATAACTTTTCCGGCCGATGGAATCGTTTTCAGCTTCTTTGGTGCACGTTCGCACGCTAAAACCCATTTTGCCGAATGACCTTTGGTTTCTGGCGTGTAACGGTGTATCCATGTCTCATCTATAGTCACACTGCGCTTAATCATGTCCAAACATTGCTTTAAAGTTATCACGCGTTTCCCCTTTTGATCAATTGTCAGCAGACGCGGCATCCATCTCGCCGATAGCTTTCTCATACCCAACTTTTCATGAAGGATATCTTGCACACGTTCAGTTAAGATGTTTATAGTATTAACAATCTCTCTAATCTTCAGCCTCACGATATCAAGAACTTTATTGATTACATCACTCGTAGTCACCTCAATGGGATGACTTGGCTGCTCGTCATCAAAGACGGATGTTCGGCCATGCTTAATTTCATTAAACCAGTATCTGATGGTAGTCATCGAAGGTGCATGGGCCACACAAACTGCATCCGACTTCTCATTGAGTGTTGAACACGTTCTGCCATCCAAAAAAAGGAATCGAATCACTGACCGGTGTTCTTTTTCCATGCTTCCACAAATACATAAACTTGCTCACTTTCTTGCTCTTAAAACAACACTACTCGATAAATCTCTCTGAAAATTTTGACAGACGTCGGCTAAAGAAAAGTGCTCACAGTCGGTAATGCAGATTTTGACACAAAGCGCAATCTGCCTCCAAACACGGGTATGTGTTTGGAGACATCGCATCCTCGTATGTACAATATTTTCACGTGACCAGCTTAGATAAAATTAAGAGGATTATTGTTTTCAAATATAAATGAATGTTATGTTCCAATATTTAGTAGAACGCAAAATGTAAATTGAACTAATATTCATGCAAAACAGGACTTGATTGAGGTCATTTATAATACGGATTATTATAAGCTCCTATTTGGGTCACGTATGATTATCAAACAGCCAACGCATCCACAAAGTTAGCAAATTTATGTTTTCGTTTACATTCGTTTCTATGAATTTGGGTTATTGAAAATGTAAAAGCTGTATGTATGAACATATAATTTTATAATTCATTACTCTCGTAGCAAAATAAAGCATTTTCTAAAATAAACTAACTTATAACCATTCCACGTTCTAAAAGGAAAATGTGGAAGGTAGAAAGGATACAGCTAAAAATAGACCAGTCCGATGACAGAAAATAACCTTGATTTTGCATTAAATGCGTAACATTATATAGCGCTCAACAGTCCATGTCACAGATTTTTAAAAAGTGTAAGTTATGCGCAGTCAACATCTCCTGTGCATTAAATTAGCCACGGTGGCGTTGAGGTAAATCATTGGCATTTCAGAATTCTTAAGATGAATCTGGCCGGTTATATTTATCGTGTCTAGCGGGTGAATAAAAGAAGCGGACGGCCTCTCCATTGTGTGTTCATTATCCTTTTAGTGGTGAGGTGTTTGCATAGGAAGACCGGTGTGTTCATGTTGTCCGAATGCTATTAAAGGCAATGATTGCCTGTCGCGGCCATCTATGATGGTCGATGAGAATGTGGTGTCATTGTAGTCGCCGCGTCTTTACGGCAGTCAGCAGTCCTAAACATATTCCGTAAAACAAAGATTTCTACTCCAAACAAGACAATAGAACGTCATTAGCATAATACAAAATTCATTAGAGGTTTGAACATTGCCAATAAATTTAGATTGATAACAAGAACAGTACTGTACTTGATTTATTGACTGGTTGGTGGGTAATATGATGATACCCTTGTTAGAAGTATACGCGTACTGCATACGTATTTAAAGGAAGGAGCTCAGGGTATCATAAGCACTGGTTTTAAATTAATTTTTTAATATCGTAAATGCTCCAAAGAGGGAAACAAATGCATCGGCAATTCATAGCCATTTAAGATTAAGGTTGTTTTATAACCCAATTTAACCTTATTTATTGTATTATTTGCTTTATTTTTCTTTATGTGCTGTAATAGCTGAAAAACATATTACTGCAATATATTGACACAGAATTCCAACATGCCACCTCAAATGGTTACATGTTTCCAGAGCTAGCTACATTATAAAATTGGAGTATTGGTTTAATGTTTTGTATTAATAGCAATAATAAGCAGTATTGACTATGACAGCGTCGAGGTACATATTTGCTAAAAGCAACCACTACTACTACTAAATTGTGAGAGTCACTGGAAAAAATTCTAACTTCAATAGAGAAGATAGCCATAGATTAAGCAACACATGGAGATTGGAAATACGTAATAGCAAACCACGAAGAAGACAACCCATTTGACACAACCGGAGTGGTGATAGATACGCTCCACCAGGGCGGAATGGATACGATTAAGAGAAGCAAAAGATAACACCATTGAAGAAATTGGTAATATGTACATTGAAATGTCAAGTACATTTTTGTAACATGGCCAAATCCCCAATCCCATGGAAATCAGCCGCAAAGGCCCACACTCATCCATTCCCTTCCTTCTCCCTTGTAGTTTCAGGGTAATAGGTGGTAAGTGACCATCAACAACGTAAAAATAATGTAACTTCTTAATGAATCAATTTAAAAAACTAAAATCCTCATGGGTTCTTTTCAAAAGCAAATGTTTCCTTCTTTTTTATATAAACTGAATTAAAATGTTTGGAATATGTAATTGGAAAAATGTCATACTTTCGAAAGAAGTAAAAAAATATATATATAATAATGCAGTATGCTGGGTAACAAATATATTTAAAACATTGAAATATTTCACTAAAATTTAATCACAATTGCCTTATTTTACATTGAAATCAAATTAAAGAAAATTATAAATTAAGTGCAATTCTTAATGTACCTTACTCTATGTAGCACATTACCGTAATTGTTAAACATACACATTGGGAAAATGTGAAATTAACTATATCTATATATGTACGCCGAGAGAGCGAGGAGGGGATTGAGTGGAATCCTATCGATTCGATGCTGGTCGGGTGTTAGACGTTAGTACGCTTCTAACAACGTTGAGTTGTAGACCTACTGTGTGCAAGAGCGCACGTAATAATTTGAAGTCATTGTCGCCTGGAAATGAGAGTTTCGCATATTTATTTTGTTGTTGCTACGAAGCTTAGACGAAACTAATAAGAAATTCTAAAGACGAAAATAAAAACAGATTCTGATGAAATAAAAGAAAAGGAAAATAAATGCTCTAGAAATTCTTGCTAAAATCGTCCGCACATAACGCGGTTTACCTCGTAACTAATCACATCGGTAACCGTCCTGAGCCGTCGACTGCCGCTAACCCCTCCGCTTGTGGTGAATCACTCGTTCGGGTTTACCCTTGTCGCAAGTACGCTTCTTCGTAATAAATATTGATAGCTCATTTATTCAAAACCAGATACGGTTGTTAACACTCAATACATGGCAAAACACCAAGGTATCTAAGGTGACTCTGGTCTGGGTGTCAGAACACCAAGGTCATCGAGGGAATTAGCCCGAGCTGGCTCCTCAAGCGCTAACAGAAACCCAAAACATTCGGTGGGCATAGTATATACGGTAGTTAAAGCAACTACTAAACAATGGAAAAATGAGAAATCTCAAGACTGGTGGAAGAGTATCCCAGGTCAGAGACAGGCCAAGCAATTTCTGATTGGAGACAGGCCTGAATTTACAGCAGATCTACTAAGCAGGGACAGAAAGTCTGTTAGAACAATAGTAAGCCTACTAACAGGAGCCGAAACCTATGCAGAGGGATCACTCACAAGGCTGCTAGGTCTGTTGAAAAAGGCAAAACTAGCGTAATTGATCTAATGATAGAGGAACCACAATAGATCCGAGAAGGTCGCTGCGTCCACTTCGAGAATGAATCTAATCTAATCTAAGGTATTGGCATATTTCGTACTAGACCGCGGTGATTGACAAAGCGAACCTTCGAATTACCGACATATACATACGTTCCGAATTAATTAAATATTTCATGTAGTGCGGAGTGTGCCGATATCTTAGTGTTTAATTGCCATATTACTCCGCAGTCCTTGTTATCGGTATTACTGAATACAAATTTAAAAAACAGTTAATATAATTAGGCTTCCGTCAGTGAATTATGAAAATCTGTAATTTCTTTGAAATTTCCGACGTAATTAGATGCTTGAAAAAAATCTCGCCTCATTAAGGAATCGAACCTGACACCTCCCGCTTGCTAAACGGGCGTGCTAACCACTACACTACGAGGACTTTGATGCCATTAACGTTTACTTGTTTAATACCTAATTCTTATTTCATCTGTAAATATATCATAATATTTCGACAGACAATTTTTAATTCTTACATGCCAAGTACACTAATTAATTAATATATTTTGGCTTCCGTCGGTGAATTATGAGAATCTGTAATTTCCTGCCAGTGAACGTTCCTGATATTAAGATCCCCATGGTGTAGTGGTTAGCACGCCCGTCCAGCAAGCGGGAGATTTTAAGAAACAGTTTTTTGTTGAGCTTTTGACATTTTGGTAAATTGTACTTTCCGGTAGAAAAATATGCGCTGAATTGTATGGGACCTACTCTAGCCGTCTAGCTCGTTTAGGTTATCGCCTATAGTGTTCTTAATTTAGAAAGATTGCAATTTTGATTAGTCTGATGAGATTTCCTGTTGTAACTGCCACTAAGAAAATATCAGGAACTTAATATGGCTATAAGCGATTCTGTAGTAAGTACATATGTAGTGCAATGCTTTCAGATTGTAGCTGTTGCAAGCATTCCAATAACATTGAATCTGATTTAGTACTTCTCGTGCTTTTCTACTGTAATTAAAAAACGAGCTTAATTATAAATGAATACGATTATCGGTTTAAAAGTTTGAATACCGCAGCCGTAGGATAAGTGGTATTTGTATTTGTTTAATTGTCCGCTCTGTCGTGATCAATTCTATCATTAAACCTATGTGTGAGGTGTAATTATGCCTGAGATTTCCTAATAGAAAAATTGATATCACGCTTCGGGATAGTCTCGAGGATTCTTCGCCATCCTAGCGTGTGTGTATGCATTGCTGGCCGGTCGTGTTATATGCACTCGGCTATAGTTGGCGTAACTATGCACTAATGAAATTTATTCAATTCGATTATCGGGTATTGTACTATTCAACTATTCGCGCGCAGATATATCTAACAAGCATGTAATTGAATTATTTATTTCCTTATTTGCGGGGATATTTGCGCCGTTGTTCGCTTTTTTGCCATTCGTAGAAGTCGATAGGTGAAATAGGTACGTGTTAGGGAACGCGATACATGTTTCCATTTGAATAATTTAAATGTTTCACAGCTGGTCTCCTTTTATTTTATACTGCAAAAGCGTTACTCAAGCGCTTCTGTACCTTTGTCGGAGATTAATTTACATCATGAAATGCCAAGGGTTACTTATACAGATGCGGAAACGAAATCGTTACCGGCTGACATAAAAATAGTTGTTTATTTCGAAAGCATATCGATTGACTCTGTATGTCGAGGTGTATATTTCTTGTTTAGTTTAGTTTACGTCAAAGCTCATCGTATCAGAACGTTTCATAGCAAATGTGTATTATGTTATTAATGTTTGTATTAGCGTAGTGCTTTGAATACGGCAACATATTTGCGACGCTAATTCCTGAAAACTGGTATCAGAAATTCATTTCAAATATTTACAATTTTTTACATTGTTTTGTACTAATAACGTGCTAACGAAGAAAATATTCAAAGGATATGTCGCTCGATGTGGTTTCATATGATATTGAAGACGAGTATCTCGGAAACTATAACAGATTTATTTTATATTTTTTTTAGAACATAATTTGAAGCATACTACCTAGTCTCAAGGTTCTCCGCTTTATATTTTCGGAAAAAATATAAAGCGGGGAACCGGGTACCCCATAACCCCATATTAGTTATAATTTCTTTTCTATTTCAATTTCTATTTAACAAAAATAAAGTTGCTTTTGCCTAGAAAACGGTGCTGTATAACAAATTCAGTAGGACTGGGAATTTTTTAACTTATGTTATTCGAATAGTAATTTGGAAATGTATTCGAATATTCGAATTATTCGAATATTATCAAATTATTCGAATATTCGAATGTCCCAATATTCAAAAAATTCGATAATATTCTAATATTTCAATTTTATTGGGATATTTATATATTAATTAATTTATTACGAGGCTCATTCGGAAACTAGTGCCCATTTGCCAATTAAATCGCAACCAATAGAGATATTTGAACAAACTTTTTATTAGACATATACACGTACTATACGTTACTTTTCTACATAATCAGCTCGTAAATTAAAACACTTGTCGTATCGTGGGATGAGATTTTTTATGCCGACATCGTAATCCTCTACCGCCAGTGTGGCGAGAAATGTAGTGACCGCTGCTTTGAGGGCGTCATCGCTGCGGAAATGTTTTCCGCCTAAAAAATCTTTCAATTTTGTAAAAAGGTGGTAATCCGACGGTGCTAGATCTGAGCTGTAGGGCGGGTGATCGACGACTTCCCAGCGAAACTGCTGGAGCAATTGGCGTGTTGTTGCAGCAACATGGGGACGGGCATTGTCGTGCAGCAACACAATGCCCGACGACAACAGGCCTCGCCGTCGATTTTGAATTGCCTGCCGCAACTTCTGTAGCGTGGCACAATATGCTTCCGCATTAATGGTGGGCCCTCAAGGTATGAAGTCCAAAAGCAAGAGACCATGTCTGTACCAGGAGACGGTTGCCATGAGTTTGCGAGTCGACTCTGCTATCTTGAACTTTTTGGGTCTGGTCGGTGAATGAGAGTGATGCCATTCCATGGACTGGCATTTGTTTTCGGGCGTTGAGTAAGCAACCCATGTTTTATCGCCCGTAACAATGTGTGACAAGAATGCATCACTTTCATTTGCGCTACGCTCCAAAACATTCAAGGCCGCACCCATCGATTGTTATTGTGTTCCTCTGAAGGCATGCGCGGCACCCACTTTGCACAAATCTTTTTGTAATGCAGATGACCTTTGACGATTTCATGCGTTATGGTGCGCGAAATCTGTGGAAAACGTGCACTGATGTCATTAAGTGTGACACGCCGATCCTGCTGTATGAAGTCGTCGACTGCACGCAACAACGCATCAGTAATGATGGACGGACGCCCTGGACGCTCTTCATCGTGAACGTTGTGTCTCCCCGCATTGTCTTTTCCCAGCCTAATATCTCCTTTTCCACCGGTTTTCACTCCAAAAGCTACGCCGTACTTACAATATCCACCATTTTCTTTAGCCGAATATACCAACCAGTTAAACTCCTCCAACCATTTTATTTTGAAAGACAATTTTTTCGCGGTTGATTTTTTAAATTGAAACTTGGCCATGAATCACCAACAATATTCAGTAATTCGCACGAGCTTGTTGCCGTTGAAGGATTATTTGCAACGACACGGATGTCAGTTTTAGAGAAAAGCAGATTATCGTTCTGGATAGACGTATTTTTCATAGCTTGTTGATAATGAGAAACTACAGCATCACGGAAATTAGAAACGTTCGACTTCACATTTTCAATTTTTGTCAGAAAAAATGTACAAAAATTAGATCAGGTGGAAATTTATAATTCTAAGTTTATTCCGACTATGATTTTTATTAAAAAAAATTATTTCCAAATTTCATGCACTATATCCCAGTACTTGTTTACTATTAAACTATTTATTGAGTTACTTATTTTGCATCGGCGAGATAATTTTTTATCATGCATATTTGCGGATAAAAGATTATCTGCAAAAAGGGCAGACATTTTTGAAAACCTCTCCCATATCGAAATCCTGGATCCGCCCCTGGTTTACAGAGTCTATTGTTTTTTGTTTTGTGTTAGTACAGACTTGTTCTGATATGAATGGACCTTTCTTCAAGAATCTGAACGCAAAATTACGTTTTTGCAGCAGGTCAAGATGAATTAACGATTCTAAATGTTTTTCTTACTGACTCTGTCTTTACATTCGATTTTGCAACTAAATGTAGCATAATTGACTTGCATTTGAACAGTATTATTACGTATTGACATAAGTGAGAAACCATATCACCACTTCCAAATTATATTTGAATTACTAAACTTTGTTAACATTAGCAATTCTCATTAACTCGACAAATGTTTGCATATTAATTCTGATTACAGCCATCAACTTATTCATACAATTTTTACTTAATAAAACCCCGATCCGCAATTCTACTACAAAGAGCCCAATTGTTGTCATGAAATTAGTATGTAAAACAGCTACTTTATTCGAATTTTGCGAACCCGTTTGCGTGTTCGAGATAGAAGCCGTTCCATTCCTCCTCGGCTTGGCGAC
The DNA here is from genome assembly GCA_029619315.2 of Dynastes maya. Lineage (NCBI taxonomy): Eukaryota > Metazoa > Arthropoda > Insecta > Coleoptera > Scarabaeidae > Dynastes > Dynastes maya. Next base: position 59,884,205 of record JAROYE020000002.1, read on the forward strand.
GGAATAAACCGCGATCTTTCGGTCGTATTTCGCATGAATGCGAAGATCGCTTAGAGATTACGAGATTCACGAGATATAATTACGAGATACGCACTTTCTGGTACAGTAGAACTAAGATGGAACTCTAGGATTATACGGTAGATATCGATCTAAATGTGAAGAGATACGTCAGCACGGTAGAGGATCCGAAGGAGCCTACACACTTACGCCAGCCTGACGATATTGTGCTCCTAAAATTTCAAATCCTCAACCTCTAACTGGGGATTATGAAGCACTTACAAGGCGTGGCATCCGATAGAAAGACACAGGAGACGCACGATAACGCGTTGAAGAAAGAAGGTACCATCGAGGACGAGGAAGCTTTGCGCTACTCCTACGGCGAAAACAATTTTTGTAAAAGCATTAATTGAAAGCTCGTCAACATTTTACAGGATAAGGGATTAAACTTCTTATTATCCCGTACGCTGACTTATTTCGCAAGTTAATAGGGGACGCTTAATATACGCATCGTAATGGCGATTTGGTTAAGAATGGAGGGATAAGTAAGTAAGTCGGGTGTTTCAATTTAATAGAACGTTTTAATACAATTCAGGGGATATTTATTTCAGGTTTTAAGTGTTATTCATAGTGTAGAAGAGGAGAATTAATACCCTGCCTTTGAATGTAGCGAGCGGCGTAAAATGAGAAAGAATTAATCATATCCTTTGAGACCTTAGACATCCGTTTAGATTTCTCAATAGGCATGTTAGGCGTACAGATATCCTTTGGATATAAATTTCCATCTTGATAGAATTTTGCAACTTTAGCTCCTTCAAAAGGCTTCCGTAGTATTACAATATCTTTATTATAGAATAGCATAGATACGGTTGTTTCGGTAAATTAAATCCTTTAAAATCCTATGAACCATCACTATTACTAGCATTGTTCTCGATATTAATTCTCATGTGTTGTTGTCTAGCTCCAAACTAACACCTAAACTATTCTTTTGACTAAAAACCTGCTAATGAATCTAAACTAATCTGCGATGAAGAAAATATATTGCAAGACGTACCTATTTAGTGTTCTGGGTATTCAAATCAACAGTCACGGCACTAACAAGGAAAGGTTCTGGTTTACCAAACTCAGATTTTAATGAAACTTAATGGAAATGCAGAGCATACTAAAGTATTGTTATGTTAAATATTTACATGGGAAAGCCTAGCTGTCAATCCAAAACGTAGAGGGTGTTCAGTATAGCCACCTGATAGATATGAAATTCCCTCTGGTGGATAAAAGCTAATATTTGTAGCCACAATTTCCCCCCAGGCCGACTGGCCTTAGAGTGTGAATATAAAAAAAATATATATATATATATATAACTCTTCCTTTTATTCTCCTCATTTCGCAGATCTTCAAAATTAATGTAAAATTCTCCTGAAACAAACAACAGGGTAAGGTAAATTCAAAGGTATTTCTAACAATATTTCGTATATTAAATATGTTTCGTTAAGGTATCTTCATTTACGTTAGGAAAATTTCATATTTTGGGGTTGTCGTGTGTATTTTGAAGCATAGAGTCGTCTAATTTGAGTCATCTAGTAGCGTTACTACATTCATTCTCTCATGCCACTTCTAAAAATAACTTTATTCATCAAAATTCCTCGTTAGATTACATTTAGACAGAGATCATCAAAATTTGCCGTGGATAGAGACAATCGCCATCGCAATTAAAATGAAGGAGAAAAGGGGCGCCAACGAATTCATCAATCCTGGTTAAGCTTTCTTCGAGTTAACTAGTATGATTGGCTGCGGTCCCAATTTAAAGAGACCGATATAGAAATTAGAGAATAAATTCAAGGTAGAAGAGAAAGTTGGAGGTTGTCATAAGGAACATAGCGTTCATATGACATCTTAAGAATCAAGGTTAATTTGCATTTTGTAATTTTTAATATTTGTTAGTTTTCATTTATTGATATCAAAATTCATTAAAATTTGCCGAAAAAATACTCCCGAATCCCATCAAAAGAGTTAAAAATTTAATTAACTTACAAAATTCCAATTTTTTTAACAATTTCCCTGAGATAAAACATTTTAACATATATCTGCCGATACTCACTTTGAAAGGGAGAAACATCCCTTGGAACGTTGGCGGATTTTCGGAAGAGATAAATACACAAGACATACAATATTTAAGTATGTATTTAAGTATGTATTTAAGTATGTATTTAAGTATGTATAAGAATATGCAATTAGCGTATATACAAGCTGCTACGTTTAACCCTACCTCTTATGAGTTAATTTTTTTGTAAAAATAGGAAAAAATACCTGAAATAAATGTTGTTTGTCTTTTCTTTCTGTTTACAACTGCATAGGGCTTTACAATATATAGGTCGTTCCTAATGTAAATTTATTTATTTATTATCACCACACTCTAAGCTATAGAATATCCAGCATGTATGTACCTCTAGGTTGAAATCATTTTCATCGGCGTTAGGTACGTTTTCAGGGCCGTAGCTTTGAAAGAGTGACTTATCTTTGTTACTAAAATCAGTTGAAATTTCTTCTAATTCGAAGCTGTCGGTCCCATATGAGCGGCTGATAGATTTTGCGCGAAACAATTCTGTACGTTCTTTTTTTTAGAATCTAGTAACAATTTCCTTGAGCTCTCCAAGTTTTCTAACTTAATTTCTGCATTCGCTTCCACCGTCCACTTTCACATATCTGTATCATACATAATAGTGTGAGAATCGGTACTGGTCGTCAATTTTTCTAGAACATATCGAGAAATAGCAATCAGTTTCCCTTTTTGCGTTTCTCCATTCTCCAATCTCCCTTCTCAGCGATAGAATTGTCGTAGAGATTTCTAAACATTTTCTGTACGGATTCAAAAGACCGCCGATTATTATTTCTACTTTTCCAATAATTAACTTCTTTGAATTCTATACTTCAAATACCTTCTTTTCTTGGTGTAAAGGGTTCCGACTCAAATTCTAGATCTTCAGGTGAAATTGAATATTACACAGAATATAGTTTATATGGTTGAAATAATTCCAACATAAATCGAAAATTTTCTTTAAGACTCTGTATATTTAGAAACCCTATACCATTTTAAATGGAATTAGAAGGTAAACAACTTTTACCTAAAACATTTTTTCGTATTGTTAGGAACACGCTGAAAAAATTAATTCAATAAATCGTGTTCGTTGACTTAGTTTTGTTAAAGCAACGAAAAAAATTATTATATTGACTAATAAATTTATTGCAACGATGAACTACGTTTATCAAATTGACACCTGTTTATCAATAAGATAAATACCCGTTTATTATATGATATATATTATATGACTGATTGTTTCTAGTGAATAAATGTGTGAGATTGGAATTTTCATTTGTTGGTCTCGGTGAAACGTATCATAAAAAGATACGACCGCCTTTAAATTTCCTTCTGTGGACGTCGGCAAAATATATCATAAAGTAAGGATAGCGGTACGTCTTTTTTTGGCTTTCTATTGTAATTTAAAATAAAAAACAAACTTTAGGAATTTTTCATTAGACATTCATAAATGTATTCTTTATATCAATAAACCTGTTTATTGTTTATAATGTATGTATATATGACAGTAGGTTTCACCGACATAATAAACAGCCATTTATTAAAATGATAAACTCGTTCGTTGGACTAATTTTGATAAAACATTACATTAACGGACTTTTTCGTTGTATTTGTACCTTTTTCGTTCAGTGTAGATGGGGATGCATAAGAGCTAGACTTATGCGACCTGTATGTATGAACAAATTACGTATTCTAAAAATCCCTTATATACAACTTTTGTATGAATCCCTTCCTTCTATCTTTCTTCCTTCTGCAGTTATATTGAAAAAACCGAAAACTTTCCTCCCTTCAAAGTGAGTTTGGGCAAATAAAAAAAGCTATACGCATACTTTAGTATGGTCTGCATATCAAATCTAATTTTGCTTTGTTTGCTATTACCGAACTGGATTCTATGTAATGTTGTTTTTAATATGTCTTTCTTACGGTATTTCTAGAGTATTTGATTGAATATTAAAATCATATCACTTCACTAGATTTAATCTCCCTTTTGCTGTTCCATATAACTCGGAGATTGGGTAAATATGGTTCCTGTATCAAAAGGAAACAAGCTTTGAGACACGTTCGACTAAGAAACGGAAGATCCTTATTTTCTAAATATTGTACTAGATTATAAATTCATCTGTAGCCTTTATTGAAAGCAGTATCAAATAAGTTCTTAGAATAAAAAGTAAATAAAAAAAGTAGATAATTTTGTGGTTACTAGACTTCTGAGTTCTGAGTGTTCAATAAATTCAAACACCTTAAACTGTAGAGTATCATACTGAGTAGTTATTAAACCTTGAACACTGCCGCCTAGTAAGTTGTTCTATATGACATCAATTTTGTGTCGCCAACCATAATCGTATTCAACTTCGAAATGAGATAAACAAAAAAGCAAACGCGTTATTTAATTGACTTGAATAACTCCACATGTGCAACTGGTGTGCGTAAATCATAAAATAAATTGCAGCTATGTGCTATTGCGTAAGAAATGGTAGTTTGCATAATGCTAGAGCATTTAATGTGCCCACAGTACGTGTATGCAGGTATAAGTGTTCTAATATACCGTACGACACGTTAATGGCGCAAAAACCTTCTGCACTTATGGTAGTTTTACGCGGAGGCAAAGTAAATACTTTATTTAATTGGTATATATTGCGATAGCTTTATGATTTATAGTTCCGCAGCTTTCACTTAATTGTAACAATTAATGCGCTCGGCGGCAGTAATAATAATCATAATTAGATGCCTATCAGTGGAATTATGTCTAATGAGTCACTCTGGAACGTAAAATGACATAAAATATCCGCGCTATTTTATTCTATTATGTTTATTAGTTAAACACTCAGTAAATACACAAGGAAACCTCTTAGCCAGGTATATTTTGCAGTGCGAAAAACCTATTACACGAACTAACTGCCAGGTTTTAGCACCGGCTGTAAAGTTACAAGCAAATCGTAGGAGGTGTTATTGTTATTAGATTTCTGGACAGTATTATTTAACCTGTCTTGGTATGGTGATAGATTGTGCTTAACAGCCTTGCTGGTTGGGTCAAAGGGATCATGTAAGGCACAGCTGCAATTGCAATTGTAATAATGTTACTTCTAAGAAGCAATTCTAGAAGACACATAATTTGGCCTCTATATTGAAAATATAATTTATTAGTATTACTTTGAATGATACCATATATATGTAATGGCTATAAAATGTGAATTGATGTCTCGACATCTCAGAAATACTAACTGCAAAGGAGCATAACACATGAGATATGAATTATGTTATTCAAATTAAGTTACTTTTTGCTGGGAATTACTAAATTACAAAATAACGCACAAAAATATACTGTGGTTCAGCAGCTGAGGTCTAAGAAAAAATTGAAGTAACGGCTTCGCTGAAGTTATGTTATAAAACTTGTATGTAATTACGTCATTTAATCAAAACACGAAAAAGCAAATGCAAGCATTGAAGGTTAATAATACCTTATTAAATTCACATAACAAGTTTAGGACCTTTGCAGTTAATTATATAACAAAGAAAAATATCCTGCCCTAAAATGTAATTTGCTTTTACTTTCTTCGCTTGACGCTCCTTCTGTTAATGTTTTATTCTTATCATCATTGTAATTGTGTTATATAACTAACAATAATTTCAGCCATTCTTAGGAGAAATTGACTATGACCTAAAATTCTTAAGCAACTAGAAGACAGTCTTTTCCTGGTCGTGCAAATACGAGATTTTATTAGCAAGCCTTTGTTTACCAATGTAGGTTCCAATTATAATTACAATTGTAGCGCCGGGTGGGTGGGTAAGTCCACCCAACTATATCGACCAACAAGGTTTATGGTCGACAATGTAATTCTAAATTTCGTTTTTCTTAGATTCTCAGCCGTTGCAAAAGCCTCACCAAACAGCAAATCTGATTCTGCAGACGGCAGGATAGTGGCACGTCTGTTTCCTCCTCTTCCAGACACAGACAGCACTGGAGCAAGCACTTTTTGTGTACGTGCTATCTCAATTGAGTATGGCCAGTAAGGATTGCGATTAGAGCCCTGACAGACTTTCTGTCAAGTTCTATAAGCTTCCCGGTTCTATCTTGTGCTGGCAATATAAATACCCTCGCATGCTTCTTGTTTGGCCCAGTGAAAGATATGTCTCTTAAAGATTCTGGATCCAAAGGAGTGTACTTAGCTCTTTCCTAGCAAGGGTGTCGACTAGCTCATTGCCATCAATGCCAATATGCCCTGGTGTCCAGATGAGGGTAATCTTGTTGTTTCTATCCAGAATATCAATATTGTTTCTGCAGTCAGGTACATCTCTTGAAGAAGTTCTTCTCCCCATGAGAGCTTGCAGTGTAGCGTGGCTATCAGAGAAAATTTGTATCGCCCTGAGCCTGACACGTCGTGTTTCTCGACACCCATATCGTTAGCAAATATTTGTACTACAAAACCTGTCGCATATCTACCCAAACTACATGTCCGTTCCAATTATAGGTTTGCGACAGTAGATTCCTGAGACTGCTATAGCCTTAATTAAGGTGTCGAGGTTTCAACTGACATATGCTTTGCTGCTGGGTCTCGTAGTAAAATTTGTCCTGATTCTTTGTCACTTCCTCTGAAAACTAACTGTTTCTGACATTTGTTCATTTCCAATTATATCTATGTTTTGATTTTGCGGTTTATATGTCGTCACACTTGTACCAGCCACCTGTATATTTACATTTAGTTAAATTTAAAGTCGCTATCACTAAACCGTGACAAACGGTTGCACCCGCAGAGGCGCCGTGAAAGGAGCTGTGTTTACTATGTACATACAAGGAATCGAATGGACGTTCGGCTATTATCGGTTGATCGGTGTGCGTGTACTATTTATAATGTTCGAGAAATTAGTGGAACCGTCCGAGGCGTACCGCGCAAAAGTAGACACAGTATTAATAATAAAAAATAGATTGTTACTTTTTATTGACGTATCGATGACCACTGCGGTAATGTGCGACTACCATGGTACGCCGCGTAGTACTGCAACATAATGCTTCCATTGTCGATTTGGTGAGGCCTCGACGACGGTCTGAAAACATTCTCGTACACTTTGCAAATGATCGTTCAGCATCTAATGAAGTAAGATTTGCGAAATTCAAATACTCCTGTATCTCCTCTGTGCAGTCTTGAATTCCAGATATAGATCGAACCTTTTCTAAATCCGGATTTTTATTTAAAACTGTGCGAAATTTTTGCGCGACACCTAGTCCTTTAGGATCCGTCAAGCTTTCTAGAGCGGCTGCTAAATTGTTGATGTTATTTAACGACTCTTGTATAGATAAGTGAGTATTTTCGAACTGCGAAATAGTTTGTGTTACTACAGAATAGTTTATGGAAATGTCATCTATTTCTTTTTGAACGTCCGAATCGGAAAAAAGTTGCTGACTCTCGCGGACCGCTTGAGAATTAGAAGAATTAAGTTTGAAAATGACATTTTCATTCGGGAATAATATTTGCGATAGTAAGATACTGCCTCGATCCATGTTTCCCATCACGTCAGTACAGGCTGAAGTGGTAGCAGAATTTGTGGATACAATTGCGTGAATACGCGGATATGTTTGGGAGATTTCATAAACACTTTTTTTGGTAGATGATATTAAATCATTCACCCTAGGATACTTGCTTCGAATTGTTTGTGCTACGAGATGACATGCGTGTATGAGGCATGTTACGTAAAGAAGAGTCGGAAAGCATACTTTTAACATCCTACCAGCTTTCAGGATTGTTGCGGCTCCGTCAGAAACTAACATGGTGATTTGGGCTTCCACGATACAAAATTCTCTTAACATATTTTTTATTATGTTTACAACGGTTTCGGCATCAGTTCTTTCAATCCTTTTACTGGCTAACAACAAGGAAGCTGCTGGACCATTACGTTTTAAAGGAAGCGCCACAATATGAATCACGCTGTTTCTGAGCATCAGTAGTTTCGTCCACAGTGAGTCAGATTTGTTGATTTCTCAACTCGTCCTTTATACAATCTTTTACTTTGCACATCTGGTAAATTGTACCGCAATTGTCTTTTTGTTGATAGCTTCCATGATAGAATATATTTGGTGGTGTTGTGGGACGTTGCGCGTGCTCAACATGAAAATAGTCATACAAAAATTGCCAGTACGGAATATTGTTTCTTAAATTCGATACATGGCGTTTACTTTTAATATGACTTCTACATTCAAATGTCGTGCGACCTAGCAACCCTATATCGCAAAATTTGCAAAGAATGTGCGAACCCGTAAATTCCAAACCAGGGAAACGCCAAATATATTTCTTCACATGCGATGCAATAGGTACACCAGGCTTACGTCCTATGTTTTCGAAAACACACAATGAGAATCCGATAAATAACCGAAGGTCTGAACTCCTCAATGTCTACCGCATTACTGAACTCTGTATCCACATACGTACATATATCCCCCTGTATGGGCGTCTTTGCCGGTGCAACCTTTATTTAAATTTTCCTCATGTCTTTGAAATTACTTTCACAAAAATATAAAGCATAGTATTGTTAGCAAACATTTTAATTTGTCACATAGTTTAAAATATTGTCGGTATCCATCTTTCCTCTAAGGCCAATTGATTACAACTTATTTAATCATGAATCGCTACTTATTGTTTTAAGTGCACACTTAAAGTCCAAAAAGTATTACAATAATTGAAATAACGGAGATGATTACAAGTTTTTGAATTTCCATAATTTTAAAGAGTTTGAAATAAGTACCGTTGCTCATCATTGCCTATCGAAATAGAAAGCTTTTGAGCAGACGAAAAAGGTAACCGATTAGCCTGGATTAGTAATTTTTATTTGATGTCTAATTTCCTGCCTTAATTGCTAAAGCCAACCTTGCAAAAGCTTACCTTGTTAGAACCAATTTAGTTGTGAGAGTTATTTGATTAGTTGCTCTTAAATTCCAAAAGCAAACATATTGATCTATATTTCCGTTCATATCCTTTTACTATTTTCTTTTACTTCGCCAATCCGCTTCCATACACAGCATTACTTAGTTTAATTTATTTTATCGATTTATGAGCAAGCCTGCTCGAACATCCATAAAAAGCATGCTTCGCGTCTTTCGGTCTTATGAATACTCCAATCTATTTTAATAGAGCGAACTAACGAGAGACGATTTGCATGTGTGCACACATTAAATCAAAATGCAAATCTAATCACTGTTATTCATTGCGCTCGTCTATTAATAGTTCTCTCTTTCTTTTCAGTTTTCGAACGACGGTCCCAATGGGGAATCGATGTGCCTTCAGGGACCAGATTGCTTTATGGTAAGTGCAATGCTCAATCAAATCAACTAGAAAACTGTTTTACGCAAGGCGTGCAAGCAATATTTCTGTAGACTTTACTTTGTGTTTACTTAAAACTTGTAAACTATAATCGCATTGTCTTGCGTTTCGGTTTTCTTTTCCGCTGACTGAAAACGTATTTTAAAATCAAATCCAATGGAAACCTTATTTGTTTGTGTCATAAGACTAATAACTCATAAGTTTACGAACTTACAGTGTAGGTATACATACCCATTATAGATGGGAAAAAGTATATAAGTTAGACCTTTGATTTTAGACGTAGAAAAGATTTTTTCATTACACCAAATATATAGAAGCTTGGATTCATGCCACCAATTTTATGGGAAGAGATCCATTTGTGATTTAATTCTCCAAATTATATTTCAATTTCCACATTTCGAACTTTATTTTGTTTCTGATCCAACACACAAATATATATGTCATAGATTTTAATTAATGGTAACAAGATATTGATGGTTTCGAAACTTGTATATTATATTTTTAATTAATCTACACTCATTAGAGAAATTGGCTGACATCGTTGATTGCACTGTCTAAAGGAGCTCATAATATCAACTTAAAGTAATTCATAAACTTCAAGATTGTTAACCACCTGTAGGGAAGCATTTTCGGATTTCGGAGGACTCAAAGTTTGTCTAAATTACTTATTCAAATTCCTCCAATTTAATTGGGCTTTCTTGGAGCTTATTGCTCTTATCCTTTTAGATTCGCATTTACTTGTTTCGTGTTGAACGAACATGTGTAATATTATGGAAAAGCGTGAAGTGTGAAGATCGTTCCAAGTATACAAACTATTCTAGAGATCTCACTCAAAAAAATGACTTCGCACTTCTTAAATATTAGTGCAAAAGATAAATATACTTACAATATCATGCAGAAAGGGTCCCTATAATTAAAAGCAATTTATTTTCGGATTTTATGAACAAAATTATAAACATGAAACTAGTTTTTTGATCTAACTCAGTAAGTCTCCAAGATCAACGAGATTTTTCATTAACCTGTTTGTTAAGACTAAACCTACCATGTTTGACAAATTATATACTGTACCTCTTTAATCAGAGTCCTGCGAGAGTCACTTGACAGGACGTGAATCTTATAGATTTTTTGTCGCTGAAAGCGAATTCCGCCGCAGAAATTATGTAACACGTCAAAAGTTTGTCTAAAAATGTTTAAAACAGGACATTAGGCAATGATGCCCAATGTTGACAAAGCATTATAGATTGAAATAATCTCAAATATCACAGAAAGCCGTCGTTTTGTATTGTCGTATTTGTGGTTGATATTTAATCGACTAATTATTATAATTTGTACATGAATTTGGACGAAACTAAAGTTGAAGTGATACAGTAATTGTAATTTTATTCGAAATTTTGTTCAATTTCACGAGAAAATTTACAGACATGCTATTTAACCAGGGTCTTTAATTTCCTATTATGTGCAGTTTTACCTAATCTATCATTACTTTTCCCATAATTATTTCTAAGTAGGGTATTTGTAGAACAAGTTACTATAATTGTTGCAATACGTTCACTGGTGTGAATATGACATTTACATATACCAGTGTCTAAATGGCTGTGTTCGGTGATATAATTTAAAATAAATTGTATTAAAACAGATCGTTTATTATACACATTTAAAAACATCTCTTCGTGCTCAAAAATAATTTTGTTAAATATAACGTAAGAATATAAAACTATTTGAACAATAAAGTCTTCACGTTTTTTGTCAAATACATCGGACAGTTAGGGAATTGAGTTGGAATAGCATTTTTTTAAGCCTAGGATTTTTTAAAGTTTCAGTTATAGTTTTACCGGTCCTTGAATCTGTAGCTGTTGAAAAATAAATAATATCTTCTTTTGCAAAACGAAACTTACAAACGAAATATACAAAACAGCCGACGCCAGAGTTCTTAGGTTACCCCGTTTTCGTCGTTTCAGAAAAGGTTTTATCGCTTATACAACACTAGAAAAGCATTACAGGTATCACCAACAAAGTACGGAAATCTCACTACACAGTATTTTTTTAAATAAAACCAATATGATTTGGATAAACCAATTCAAAACGCAAGAAACGATCTGAACGTGTGAATGTTCAATCTACAAATGTGGCTGATCGACGACTTACTGCAAAATGCGTCACAGCCTGCTGACGTCAAAATCGGTTGGCCTTGTGTAACGGTTGAGCGAATGAGAAACCTTCGGGATAATATAGTCTGATTACTGAGTCTGACAAAATTTCATTTTTGCAGGCCTGTGAATCGATACGATTAGAGACAATGTTTCATTAGATCCCTAATAGGCACGACCAGTATATAAAAGAAAGATCCATTCCCCTGCAATAAATTCATAAAATTGGCAAAAATTACCATTTTTGGACCATTTAAAAATTTGCTTTAGTATGGCAAGTTTTCGGTTAGGTTTGATTTACTACTGCCCACTCTTACGAACTGTCATTAAAAGGCAGGTTGAAAGCAATACCTGTACTCTAGTGCAGTTGGAAAACTTACTACTTCAGTCGTACTGTACTCAAATCATGTTGCGTGTGCTTTGTTCTACAAACGCGTGAAAATACGCGAACGATTTCGAGATCCTGCGATTTCATTAAGGCCAGATGGCGTTAAATGAACTTATCCCTAGAGCAAATGGAACTATAAGATGTATTGCAATTACTGTGTTAACATAAACTGTTTTCGTCGCTACCGAACAGATCCCTAGAAGATAGTAAGGTTACCAGCTAACGGCCAACAAGAAGTCGATTGTTTTCGTAAAACACTTGCTCGTATACTTTGTTGCTAAATAGGACTCTAACGTACATGGACATACGATCACATGTACTCACTTGCTACGTATACACATGCACTATCTATTCCATTTATCTAATTAAGGAAGTCGCAGCAGAATCAAGCGTTAGGTATATGTTCACTTCGGTTAGCGCTGCAGGCTAACTGTAGCAAATAGCGCATAAAAATAATGATTTTCATATCGCGGAACTATTACATAAATAGCTTTCGGTGTAGTAGTGAAATCGAGCAGCGGATCATCCAGGCTATCGGTTGATAGTAAGATTAAAGTATAGATCCTATGTATACGAACTGAATTCGTATGAATACATGAATAGGTAATTGAGTACAATACTAGGTGAAGTTATTTAATGCCATGCACAAATGATATGAGTAGGTGAAAATTACTGGATATGTCTTACATGGATAAAAGTTCCAATGTGTCTCGAAATGTTTTCTAAAAAAGTCATAAAGCTCTGAAGTTTAAGGGCTAATTAGCTTGATATACTGTACGTGGCAAAATTATGGAATAAATCCATTAAATTTGAAGCAAATTATTTTTCGAAGAAATCCTCGGACAGGTGAATTCTATTTTTTAAACATTTTTGCATTAATTTTAAGTTTCTCCAACTTCTGGTTTTCAAGTAATGACGTAATTGACATTTCTTTAAATTACAACTCCAGATTTTTTTTTTTTACTTTGAGAGATCATTTAATTGTCTAATAATACAATTGGCATCAAAATGTTAAAAGCTCACAACAAAATTTTCGAATAAGGGTCACCTATGTGTGGAAAACATGAATTTTATTGATAATAAAAAGCACAAATAGATGCTGTTATTCAAGAAATGAAGTGATTGTTTCCTGTTCATAAATTTTACTACTAACAAAGAGCCTAGCAAGACGTAAAGATAAGTTTTTACAGATCGAGTAGGTATCAATCAGAATAATTAGATGATATACTGTCATATGCCAAATACTCGCTATTCTTAATCAAAAAAGTTTTTGAAACTTAATTCGTGTTAGATGCGGCGATAAAATTAGAATTCAGCAGGAAGTGTTTTGTTTAATGCAAAATATCCAGATAGAAATATCAGCCAATCCACAGTAAGTAAAATCGAGAGAAAATTTAGAAAAACGGGGCATGTCAAACACATTTCAAATACAGAGCGTCGTAAGAAAATAAAGATTTGAAACTTGTTATTTTGTTAAGTGTGGATGAGAATTATATTGGTGTATCTCGATCAATTGTAGTAGGCAATGAAATTCCTCAGCGATCAGTATTACGTGTATTAAAAACAGAAAAATATCATTCTTATAATATACAATTACTGCAAGAACTCAATGGAGATAACCTTGAATGCAGTTTTGTGATATAATTTAGGACTTATATAACCGTAATCCATGCTTTCTTCGCCAAATCCTATTTTCGGATGAAGCCTCAATTTGCTTTAATGGAAATCGACAAAATTGTGGGCACTGGAGTAGAGAGAATCCACACACTTGAAATCAAAAATATATGTTGATAGACCGCAAAATCTAGAAGATTTGAAAAATAGAATTAGGTATGAAATGAATCAAATTGGTTCTGATGTCATTTGCAATGCACAAAATGTGTCGATAGATTTGCTTATTGTCAAGAGGCTGGTGGATAGCATTTCAAACATTTGATTTAAAGGAAACAATGATTTCATTTCTTGAATACCAGCACTTATAATTGCTTTTTGTTATTAATAAACTTTATAATTTCATGCTTTCCACTCTTTAAATGACTTTTATTCGAAAATTTTGTTGCAAGGTATTAAAATTTTGATGGTACCATTTAGACAATTAAATGATCCTATCAAAATAAAAAAAATAGGAGCTCTTATTTAAAAAGATTGTCAATGACGCCATTATTTGAAAACCAGAAGTGGCTTTTAAAAAATAAAATTGACCTGTCGGAGCAATTCTTCGAAAAACAAATTGCTTGAAATTTAAGGAATTTATTCCATAATTTTGTGGCGCGATATATATTCTGCAATAATATTATAACAATGATCATAACAAAGCAGTTATAGAAAATATCTACTGTGAAATATAAATTCATTTTCCGATAAAATAATTTTCATAAAAAATCTTCTCTTAGGACACATCAAAGTAGACTTAGAGCGTCTAATATCTTACTGTTGGCGTTATTCACAGCATATCTACCCATATTACGGTGGAATTCTAAAAAGGTTCAAATATTAATTTGATATAATGTTTTTATTACAATTGTTTTCTATTTATTGTTTTTTTAAATATTTGTATAACCATTACTTTCTCGTTACTGTACTATACATTTTTATAACCACTGTTTTATGCTTACTGTTTTTTTTATAAACACAAATACAAGTGTGATGTATATAATTTAAAAACAACAATCAAAAACTATTTGACAATAACTTGGTAATAAATACATGAAAATAATTATTTTGTCACATCTGCAGAGAAGTTCAACCACTCAATTCTCCAAATTAATAAATTATATACGTATGTAATGCAAAGAAATACTTAGTAACGTTTTATACTTTACAGCGTTTTGCTGCTACATTGCTACATACGTAGAAATCTACATTAACCTGCATTAATGTTTCATAATGTGATATAACATATATTGCGTACTAGACCAATAATTGCAATTTCAGTGTGATTCCACTCCAGAACTAGCCTACATTGAGCAACGGCCACATTATACGAGACGATAGTCTATTGAAATCAACGGTAAATTGTCAAAGCATTCCATAATAATAAAACAAAATTCCACATAGGATGCAGGAATACGATAAACGATACGCTTATACCAAGATTTTAAAAGATCTTCCATCAACTTAGGTAGTTTCTTAATGACTTCTTTACACCAAACAATATATACTGGAAATTATTTGGTAAAAGCCACAAATGGTAAAGCAGAAATCGACTTGGCTCGGGATGTTACTAGAGAACTTGTTCAGCTAAAAATGAATTTATGAATGCAGTACATACACATGACGTGTGCCTACCGTGAGGTTCTTAATTAAACTGGGTAACTGCCAACGATTTATTTTTTTCCCAAAAAAATCATTAAATATATATGTGTATGTAGATTGGAATTTGATACTATATATATACTATTATAGTAGCAAAACGTGGATAATTTATCGGAATCCTGAACAAATTTGTTGGACATAACTATGTAGTATTAAGTTAAAGCATCCATTTATTTGTATACCATAACTAATAATATAATTGGAGGAAATCTGTGCAATTTACTTTTATTGCTTCTTGAAAGTAGCAATTTATCACATCCAATTCGTTGCCGTGTGTGCGAACCATTAACTGTGCTTTATTTAAGCACTCACAAGTTTTTGTCAAACTTCTAACAATGTAGTCTACATTTTTCTTCTTTGTACTTGCTTTTGTTTGAATCTTGTAGAGAAATGATGCACAGTAAGTTCAAATCCACATTAAATACTCCAAAAGTCAATCGACAAATCAATCAGCAGTTGCTTTTAAGCTTAAGATAGAACCGAAGATATGGTTTTATCATCTACTGACAAATTTTATAATGTTTTAGATTTCGTAAAACTCGACTTCAAAGCAATTTCATATATACATATGTTGGTAATTCTAGTTTAATTTACTATTGTAGCAAGAATATCAAACATACAATCAAGAATCACTCTCCACATTCCTCGAGATGTAATTTGATTCTAATTTTAGCAAATATTTGGAATTGTGATGACAGCTGTATCTTTCATACATCCCTGTGTAGAACGTAATAAAAGTGGTATTCTGGACGGTAAGTTGTAGCTCGGCCAAGCAAAATATTCACTTAACATCATAGCTATACATAAAACATCGTATATATTTTCTATACTTTTGACAAACACCAAAAGACACACAAAATCTTTAAAATAAATATGTATGCGCATCACAGATTATTTTATCATTCCTATATAATAATTTTAATTCAACATGACTTGTTGCGTATACGCTGCAGAGACTTTTCGATGTAAAACGTATCTGTACAACGTTTGCGAAATGTGGAACATGAGTAACCCATACTAATAACGACCACTTAATCTAAAACGTTGTTTACAGTCACATTTATGTATCCGCTTAGAATTTACAAAGCTATAAACATCGTGGTATCGTATCGTTTCTAAATAATGGCCGTCTCGAAAGAATAAATTCCTGGCAATGGAATGACTTATTTTCAAGTAGAGACTTTAGGTGGTTGTTGCAACTGTTTTATTGTTTCCTGTTTTTATTCAAGATTTAAGTAAAAATCTGATTAGGTAATGGTTTGCTTGCAAAATGTATTAAGCAGGACGTAAATACATTAAATAAAAGTACATATTGGAAATAGTTTTCCTAAAACAGCGCGTCTAACTATTTTCTTTTTGCGAACCCCTCTGAAAATCGCAATAAATTGGGGAACCTCCTGTATAGTCATTAGTAACAGCAAATAAAACAATAAAGTTGGGTTGCTATTAAAATTTATTTTCTATATTGAATGATAGTTCATAACGAAAAACATAGATATAAAACATTTACAGACAAACAGTAATAACACTAAAGTGATAGCTTAACCTGCAAAAGAATGAATACAAAATGAAGAATACGGTGAAACAGAATATTCATCATAGTAAAACCGAAAATAAAACGAAAGTATCTTTAGTGTCAATGAATGCCAACTATTCTTAGCTAAGCTTAGGCTAAATGGAATATTTGTACCTGTTTGGCGGAACCAAGAATTTCCAAATTTGGTTCGATATCTGAAAATTTGAGTCTTAGATCAGGTTCTGTATTGAATCTGTTTATGTCTTTTAGGTAAGTGTATCTTGAAAATCCTTTTTCACACAATAACATTCTAGTGGCTTTTTGACAAAAGAGGATATTCATTTTTTGCACTGGGCTAAAAGTCAATTAACGAGTGATCTTTACAAACAGCAGTTGAAGCACTGTCAGAGGATAAATCAACGAGGTTTGCTTTTTCCAGTAAAGTTAAAGAAGTATTTGAGCCTATATCCCCTTGAAAAGACTAGGTATCCAATTATTGGATACAGATACATTAGGTCGATTAAGAAAATAGTCCTCGAAAGTTAATTGAAACTGTTTGAGGTTTTCTGTAATATCCCTTTTAATACTTTTGATAAGTTGAAATCCACACTCTGAGAAAATGCTACTGAGAGAAGCAAGACATTCATACTTATTCATCTCCAGACAATGAATCCAAAAGTTGCATTTCTTTAGCGTGGCTTCGATTGTACACTGAAAATTATGGAAAGATAGACTTGAATCATTTAATTTAACAAAAAATGCTTGAACTTCAGATTTGTGATTGTCCAGATTTCTGCAACTTACTCGAAGCGATACCTGAAAAGTAATTTTACCATCCTCGTTTGATGTTGACAGGGGAGAAGAAACATTACACTTTTTAACACTTTTTATCACCACGTGGCAATTTTCTTTTAAAATACTTAGCCGGTCTATGCTTGTGCGTCCGATGTTTTGCTGTTGGCCAGCGCCTCATTACATATTGCACAAGGCGATTTAGGTGCTGATTCCTTCTCGGCAAAGTAAAAACCCAACTGTAAATAGTCACTGTCGTATTTTCCTTTTTCTTATCATCGTCACCCTGAGTTGATTCCAAATCAGGGACTAAGGTAGATGAAAAAGTAATTGTTTGCTCGTCTTACTTCTCAAGTTTGACCAAATTATCCGCTTTTAACCATGGATCCATAATAAAATTACGTCTCCATTGTAATTTATTTGCCCAAGAAGAAATCACTAAGCTAATTTATGCAGGTACACTGCTAAATACTTGCGCGAATTTATCTTATTCAAATCACTCGTAATCCTTATGCGCGTCGTACGATTCAGTCGGACTCTACTCTTCCTTGTGCAATCGTGGCTTTTTTATATCGGTAGCCGTTATTCTCGTTCTTATTGCGGGAAAGGGCGGCTTTCATCTAAATGTCGTTCGGTTCGCCTGTTTGACGAATTGGAAGCTTGCGTCGTAGCGTCCCGTCGCGTTACAGATCGTTGCCTGTTGAGACTCGACGGAACTCCGACGCAATGCATAAGTGACTGAGGTAATATTTATGAATTTGACATGGAATTGATTTGTTGCTGCATTTTTATTATTATATTGATATTGCAGTGAATATATTTATCAAAATTTAATTTTTCGTTACCTTATTACTAGAGTTTGTTAAAAAGGTGGTACCGGCAATGGCGCACCGCATAAAAGTAGGTACGTAATATACAATATTAGTGAAAAATAATATTTTTACCTTTTCCTGTCGTCTTGATGTCCACTGTGGCAATTGGCAACCGCCCTGGTAAGCTGCGTAGAATTGCAACATCAGCAACGCTTCCATTGTCGATTCATTCAGCCGTCGACGATGTGAATACGTTGTCTTATACTTCGAAAATGATCGTTTGACATCCAGTGAAGTAAGATTTGCAAATGTCAGATATTCCTTTTCCTCATCTGGGCACTCTTGATTTTCAGTTATAGACCGAACCTTTTGTAAATCGGGATTTTTCGTTAAAATTGCACCAAATTTTTGAGCAACATCGATTCCTATAGTGTTCGTCAAGTTTTCTAGAGCGACTTGTAAATTGTTTATGCAATTTAATGCGCCTCGTGCAGATAAGTGACTGTTTTCTAACTGCGCAATAGCTTGTGCAACTTCAGAATAGTTCATGGAAATTTCATCTATTTGTTGTTGAACGTCCGAATTGGAAAAAAGTTGCTGACTATCTCGAACTACAGCAGAATCATTTGAATCAAGTTTGAAGATGACATTTTTCACTTGTGAAAAATATTTGTGATAGTAAGATACTGCTTGGAGCCATGTTCCCCATCGCGTTATTACAGGCTGAGGTGGTGGTGGTAATTTCGGACGCAATTGTTTGAATACACGGATGTGTTTGGGAGATTTGATGAACACTTTTTTGGTAGATGCTATTAACTTATCCGCCATCGGATACTTCTTTCGAATGGTTTCTGCTACGAGGTGACATGCGTGTATGACGCATTTTATGTGAAGAAGAGTCGGAAAGCATATTTTCAACGTCCTACCAACTCTCAGCATTGTTGCTGCTTCGTCAGTAACGAATATTGTGACTTGGGTTCCTGTGATACAAAATTCTCTCAACGAATCTTTTATTATCTTGACAACAGTTTCTGCATTAGTTTTCTGAATCCTTTTACTGGATAACAGCAATGAAGCTGGTGGAGCATCACGTTTTAAAGAACGCGCCACAACATGAATGACGCTGTGTTTCTGAGCATTAGTTGTTTCATCCACACATAGGCAGATTTTCTTATTTCGCAACTCGCCTTTTATACATTCCTTTACTGTACCTTGCACACGTGACAAATTGTACCGTAATTGCATAGATGTTGGCAGGTTCCATGAGGGAACGTACTTAGCCCAAAAAAGATGAAAGTATTCATTAGATACTAGACGTTGTAGAATGTTGCACACACTTCACATAAAAATAAAATCATATAAAAATTGCCAATATGGAATACTGTTTCTTAAATTCTATACGTGACGTTTACTTTTACAATGTTTTCTACATTCAAACATGTAGGTACTTAGTAATCCCCTATTGCATATTGTGCAATAAATATGCGGACTTCTATATTCTAATCTAGGGAAATGCCTAAGATATTTATTCACATTCGAAGGGAACGTTACACCCTTTGGGCGTCCCATCTCCGCGTACTTATTTGGCATACTGTCGCTTTGAAAATTACCCCTACCCACGCCGCTATCGCTACGCTTATTATGTTTCCGATTTAAAATTCCGTCATTATAGAATACTTTATCGCGAATCCCCTTAATAAAGCTTGCGGACCCCTACGCCTTCACAAACCACCGATTGGGTATCATTGCCCTAAACGAATCGAGCTATAAAATTTAATATTTACAGTAGCACAATTCACTAATTATAAATAATCACTTACATCTATTTACTAATGAAAAATCTTTTGCTATTTCAAACCGATTAAATTTATCAGATAGATAACTAAAATCTTTAAGAGTGCACACGCAACAGCTAATATTCTTTCATGCACACACAGCGTAGTTTTGTTACCGTTACTTAGTCTGTGCTCAATCTACCATTTCAAATAAAACTATGCGATAATCTGAAACTGTAAATTGCGCTTCGGGTAGATGTAACGTGCTAAAAAACTTCAACGCAGAGGAATGAAAGTACTTTAATAAATGACGTATCATTTTGTGTTGATATTCCGCGTTGTAATAGATTTAATAAATCGGAGCATTCGCTGTACGGTTAAGAACAAGTTTCACTATCGTCTTGTAAATTATACAGATCGTTTCATATAAACCTCCCTTGCGGGTTTTCCTAGAATGAGAAATTGGAAGCTGTATTTGAAATACGTGAAAGATATTCGTTCAATACAAGTAAACAACTTTCCAAAATTTCTGTTGTAAAAGTACTACAATTTTAAATTATATATCCACATAAATACCATATCGATCTGATATTCAAGGCTACGATGAATTCTCATTCATATACAGTGTGAGCTTTTTC
Organism: Dynastes maya; assembly: GCA_029619315.2. NCBI lineage: Eukaryota > Metazoa > Arthropoda > Insecta > Coleoptera > Scarabaeidae > Dynastes > Dynastes maya. Next base: position 59,904,990 of record JAROYE020000002.1, read on the forward strand.
GGTATTTAGTATAGCGATCTTGGTAAACAGTGAAACCAGAGAGATAATCAGATATCATATTACCGTTGTTTTAATTTCTAAAGAAAAAAAACTTCAGGAAAAGGTTGTAGATAGTTATAGTCTTAAGAAGGTAGTCCAGTCAAGTTGTTAATATGAGCTGTTGTAATGAGTTTTAATGAGAATTATAGCTGATTATGGTCTCATAAAGGACGTCTTTTATAACCTTTTCAACCGTATAACACTTAATACTAGGGATAGGTCGTTATTTAACTATCTGTTATTTTATAACCGTTATGGATCCAATAACGGTTGCAACTGTTACCTCGCTGGGAAAATAACAGGTATAGCACGTGCTGTGGGACTGTTGTGAACATATCATCGACCGCCATTGCGGCGTACTCAACTGCGTGGCGCTACGACTGTCTGATCGAAGCCGTTGTTTATTACAGATAATAGTTACAACTCCCCTAGAAAAATAACTTATCACGTATCTACCTACATAAATATCCTCTCGAATGGTTATTACGGCGGTAGTCGACACCGAGTCGGACGTTTATTATGGACATATTTTCTAAATAATTGTATGTATTGGAATTATCAAATGTAAAACGCCGATGTTATATAAAAAATTTATGTATAAAAACTAAAAATAAAACCGTCATATTTATTATACAGCATTTAAGCACATAGATGCTCTCGCATTTCGAAGATTAACTAAGATTAAATATAAGAAAACTAACAGTAGGATCAGTCAAAATGGTGGAAATTAATCTGTTAACCAATTTATAATTTATCTGCAAAAAAGAACGCAATAAAATATTTATATTACAAAAACTTCTGAATTTAAATTTTAGCGTGCTGCAAGATCAGCAGTTGCATATGTGCTATGTGGAATCATAATGCGTTATCGTGTAGAACTGTAGACTACGAAATAATGCTAAACCTGTTATTTTGCAACCGTTATTTCAAAATAACGATAACGGTTGAAACCGTTATTTTAAAATGACAATTTTCCCATCACTACTTAATACCACACTTACTTTGACATGGAAGTCACTTTTTATTAACAAACAAACATCAAGTAAATTTAAATAAATGAATAAAAAAGAAGAACATAATAAAATACTAAAAATCGAAGATACTTATACCAATGTTCTAAAAGTTCACCATTATGATTAATATATAAATTACACCATTCCAAAATAGAATTCGTTGCTTTTCTGAGGGAACGCTTATCAATTCTTTCAAAAGCTTTTTCTACAGGTCGCCTAAGATCCTCCGCTGTTTGATATAATCTTCGGTACACCTTCTTGTCTACTGTGCCCCTTACATAAAATTCTAAAACGGGCAGATCGAGGGATCGAGGTGATCATGCAATGCGTGCACTTCATCCTAGCCATTAGTTTGTGAAGCTTCTATGTAAATAATTTCGTACTGCTAGTTGATTATACGGTGATGCCTCATCATGTTGAAATTACTCCAGCATAGTACGTAATTCCAACTTTAATTCGTCCAAACGTCAGCTCTATATATATTCCTAAACCAGGTCCAAAGAACAATTCACTTATCATGATCATCGATGTGTAGTGTTTGCCTAACCGATTACATCAGTATAGGGACAATATTTATGTTTACTTATACTTACTTATACTCTTGGTTTCCGGGCTGGAACTGCGTCGCTGTGTTAGCTTTAGACTGCGGACCAAATATTTGTTTTTTCAATATTTGCGCGATCTGGCACACTTGCATTTACCCCCGCCGGTCAGCCTCGCCGCGCGTAACTGCCACAGCTCCGAGACGCTTATCTCACTCACTCTTTGTCTATCTATGCGCTCACCAGGTTCTAACAAGTGACCGTGGATTTCGGATACACTATGTCAGTTTATACAACTGCAGAGTAGGTACAAGCTATTACACGGTAGCTTGCCGGAAATTCCTACCAAAGCACGACCGATCTATTTGCCAAAGAGTACGCGGATCGTCCTATTCCTTCGCATTCGACGAATGATAGGATCGCTTTTAGGAAATTTATAATTATCGAACTTATTTTTCTTTAGTTTAATTTCATAAGAATCGTTGTTTATTTTCCTACTTAGAATTACTTTTTCGAACGAAAGGAATATAAGAAGCTGTACTTTCTAACATAATCTGAGAATACAGAAAAATTACGCAGTAATCCTGTATTAACACATTTTGTCAGAAGGCGTTGAATTATAATATTACGTGATTGAGCGGACATGCCTGTTTATAATATGCGTGCGTACCGCTGCTCGCTTTATGATATACTGCGACTGGATGGGATCTTTCAGCGAGACTCGAATGCGCTGTTGCCATTCACAAAGCAATCCCGTGTTCATATCTGGACCGACGTGTATAAGCAATACAGACATTTACATGTTAAACTTTAACACTATGTACAGCAGCAGCCTCTTATTTATAGGAACAGGTAGCAACGGTTCTTCGGAGGAGTAAATTCATGGTACCTGAGTTCTGGTTTATGTTCATAGTCCTATACATCTTTAAACTATGGAGTTGTTGATAAATTATTTGATGCTACTGAGGCTGTTAAAATTTAGCGTTTAGTTTGTTTATGAAAATATATGTAAAAATAATTAAAACATTACGTATTTAAGAAGAAACGGAAATAGCTTAAAATTATTTATGTAGAAAACAACACGTGCATAAGAGCAACGCATTTTACAGATCAATAAACTCGTATGTGCAAATCAATTGTAACAAGACGTCAATTATTATCAATGGTGTTAAGCTTAAATTATCTCTAGAGTGATTGTATCTGTCTCAATCGTGTGCAAATAACCTTTAACATATATAGTATATATGCACTTATTCATAGCTACAACGCGGTAGTTATAGCTACTACAGAAAAAAATAAATTGCCTTGCTCTGTTCCAATTTCGGAATCATAGTAAACGTACAAATTGCGTACAACGCGGGCTCAGACAAGCCGGTGAAAGGTTTTATTTAATTTATTTGTATTTTTTTGACAAACACGTAAGGTTTGAATTCAGTGGAGCGAACATAAACACACGGAAGACAAAAAAGAACGAACGGCGGAGTCGTTCGATATAAAACGTCGGTATATATAGTAAGTTGTGGTTCTGTTTCGCGGCAGTTGGAGTATAGACGAGGAAAAATCATTACTGAACCCAACAGAGGTGAAAATTACGCCCGTCCTGAGCGATAAATGCCCAGGACACTTAGAACCAGAGGAAAAAAATCCGTCTCTTACGAAAGATCCTTACTTCTTTCTTTTTGTTTTCTTTCTCTAAGTTGAACGTATTCTTTTCGTGTTCCCTTTTTTATAATGCTTTGTTATTGTCTCGGCTGGAGGCGAAGTATTTTCCTTATACGGGAAGACTTGGGCCAAGTAGAATTGGTATATAAACAAAAAGTTTTATTGTTTTGATTCGATTGAACTGTATTGTTTCCATGTACTGCTATCACTTGAAATTATCAATAAATCTTTCGAATTTACGATGTCTAACACTTAGATGGAGTAAATATTAAAGAACAGAATGCTTAGTTGAAAAATTTAATGAATTGTAGTTGTTGATAGTCCTTGTTTATTACTAATTTGTGGTTTTAACATTTGTAACCATACTGAGTTACCCGAGTTCCATATTTTACCCAGCTTCTCCACTTTTAATAATTTTCTTAAATTACAAATATACATTACAGGCCATAAGTTTGGAATCACTCCTAATTTAATAAAGATATTGCAATAGTTTTCATGAATATTATAAATTTATCTTAGTGAATTCTTGTTTTTTATTAAGTAGCCTTTTCGTCAAAATATTCCCTTATCTTTAATCACGACTGCACACAATCTGAGTAAGCCAGGCACTGCTTTTCTAACAGTTTCGGCATCTATTTTTACCCACGAATACCGAAGAGTTTACCACAAATGTTTTTTTGATGTTGAGCATTGGTCACCTAGCCTCTGATCGAGTTCTTCCCACAAGAGCTCGATCAGATTAAGATCCGCTGATTGCGACGGCAACACCATGTTTGTTAATAGCACTCCGTTATGTTCCTCTTCTTGGAGAGATGCCTTACGTAGTCTAGAGGTATGCTTTAAGTGGTTATCTTGTATCAATATAAAGTTTTCATCGATGAATCGCAGATAAGATGGCATAGCATTGTGTTCGAGCTTTAGCATTCCTTTTTCAACGCTCCGTCAACTTTTACAGTGCCACCTAGTCCAGATAGACAGAAACACAGTGGGCACTACATTACACTGTGGTGCTATTTTTTCTGCAACAGGTGTTTTGACAAAAATCCGGCGTCTAAAATCAAACACCGAAACAGTTCACTAAAACCCTTGCCACAATGTTTAACTCGTACTGGACGCACGTTTCGATAGCGAAGTTATCATCATCTGCAGTAAAACTGAATTAATAAACTAAGTGAAAAACTAACCTTATATAGCAAATAAATTATGCAATATGCAATCTAAAATAAGCATAGTAATCCTTAATTATATCCAAATTATATATACCCTTCTACTTTACGTGTTTCTTGATGAGCTGCTTCATTGTACAGGACTATAATTAAGCATAAAATGCAAATCTAAAGATAAATAATGTGCAATGAACCGCTTCATTGAAAAGCAAGGATTTTAATAACTCACGTCATCCTGACCATTTACATTTTAATGTAGGAATTATTTATTATTCATCTTTAGATTTGCATTTTAGGCTTAATTATAGTCTTGTACAATGAAGGGAATGAAGGGGCTCATCAAGAAACACTTAAAGTAGATGGGTATATATAATTAAGGATTACTAGACTTATTTTAAATTTACATATTGCATAATTTATTTGCTATATAAGGTTAGTTTTTCACTTAGGTTATTAATTCAGTTTTACTGCTGATGATGATAGCTTGGCTATCGAAACGTGCGTCTAGTACGAGTTAAGTATTGTGGTAAGGGTTTTAGTAAACTGTTTCAGTTCACTGTTCAAGATATGATCGTTATATGGAAGAACAAAAGATGAAGATATTTGTAAAGAATTAGAATGCGCAGTATGGCAATTCTGACAAGTGCACCGCCATTGTAACTGACGGAGCTAGCTAAACCGCAATATTGGACTCGCATGACTGTTACAAAGAGAAAGAATAAATTGTGTGGTATTTCGCCACAACTAAAAGAAATAATGGACAAACCATTCAAAATTACAAATTTAAAATGCTCTTGGACGAATTGAACACTGAGTATGGTGATCTGCTTCTACAGTTTTTTTACACTTCGAAAAGAAATTCACCTTTTCCTTACGGAATGCTTAGTTGATGAGAATTATCTAAATTCGTTTGCTTTCCTAACAGACGTTATAGGTTGCTCAAATGTAAGTCCTTACAAGGAAAAGAAAATATGTGTAATGTTTACAAGTATGTTACTGGATTTAGAGCCAAGCTAATATTATTGAAGTCGAATTTGCAGGAATATAATTTAATTCACTTTGAATCTTGCAGAGTTCTACGAAGAAATTAAAGGATTTTAAATAGAAGACACTTTCAAAAAATTTGTGCCTTTATTAGATGTTCTAATTGACAGCTTTAAGTTTTCCTCAATTTGATAACCATAAACAGTCTACATTTATTCAGCAATTCATTCAATGTTTCAATGACACATCCTTGGTAGATCAAATGGAATTATGCGACATTCAGGCTGACACATTTGCTGCATGTCAATCAAAGAGCTGTACTAACTCTTGGATAAAGAAAAATATCCATAGATGAGAAGTTTCGGACTTCAAACAATTTCTATGTTTGGAACTACATACATCGAGTGCGCATTCTTTGAAATGAGATATATAAAGCCAAAATATAGAAACTGCATTAAAGGCTCTACACATGAAAATATAATTCGACTCCTAACAACAAATACTGATATGGACATAAAAGTAATCGTTGCCCAACAATTACGCCCATAAAGCTCTCATGGTGATTTTGCGTATATTTTTGTTACACTATTTTTTACTTTATTTTAACGTTTTTTCTTTGTATAAATTAGTGCTGTTGGTATAGGATACAATTGAGATCCGGATCCAAAACTGTTGGGATATCCAGATGCACTATCCAATTATTGAAGCCGGATCCGTTATCTGGATCCACTATCCGGTTCTCGAATCCGGATCCATTATTACTTTGCAATATAGAGGTGTTTAAGTGTTTATTAAAGAATACATCGAATTTACGTTATACGGGGAGAAAGTGCAATTGTTTTTAAAATCCGTACATTCAGAATAATATTCAAATATGCGCACAATTAAAATATGCGCATTATTTGCAATTTGCATATTTGAATGAATTGTCCGCATATTGAATTTTGAAAGTTACTTTGTATTACATAGGTGTTTAATAAATCTGGTGATTACTACAGCTATATTGTTTAACAATTACTCGACCTGTTGCAGGTTTTCACAATTTACTACGAAACTTCACTCGTTACTTACTATTTGCCAGAAAAACTTATCGGAGAATGGGACTGGATCCGCTTTATCGGAAAATGGATTCGATCGGACAAATAATTCAAATTTAAGATTTCAGATAGCGGATCCGGATCCGAGTTATCAGATAACGGATCCAGATCCAAGGTTTCAGATAATGGATCCGGATGCGAAGTTACAGATAATAGATCCGGATGCCAGGTTTCGGGTAACGGATCCAGATAACAAGATACGGACATCCGGATAGTAAATTATGCGGATCCAAAATTGTCCGGATCCGGATAATAGCTCTAGTATAAATATATTAATGATTGTTTAATGATTAATCGGATTTGTGTGTTCAGTAAGACCACTCGGTCAATGTGAAATTCCTTCTGGCGGTTATTAGTTCTTTTTCGATAGCTTCTGCTTCTCCCCGAGCCTCCGATCTTTGGAGCGGAGGTACTATGACTATTTAACACCAGCCAATGACAAACATGAACAGTGAAGTTATTCCTCTTCAATTCATTTTCCTGTTTTCGTAACTCTTCAAAATTAATGAAAAACATTCCTACAACAAACAACAGTAAATTCAGAAGTATTTCGAGTATCATTTCGTAAATTAAATATCTTTTGTAGTGCTTTTGTCAAGAACGTCAGTAAGTTTTCTTGTCGTTGGGTTGTCAGTGGTATTTTAGGTCATATAATGGTATAATTCCAGTCGTCCGCTCGCGTCACTATATTCATTTCATTATGCCACATTAATAAATAGGTGTATTCATCAAAATTCATCGGTAAATTATATTTGGAAAGGAATTATCAAAATTTGCTGTGGATAAAACAATCGCCATCGCGATTAAAACGAACGAAAAGGGGGACGCCAATTGATTTTCTCACTTTTGGTCAAGCTTTCATGAGTTAAATCGTATTTTGACTGTGCTCCCAGCTTCAAGTGTTAATATTTCGTATTGTAGTATAAATTCAAGGTAGAAGTGAAGGTTGGTGATTAAGAACATGTAGTTTTCCCGTAAAACATAGAGTTTATCATCGTAAATTCCAGGTTAGTTTCGAATTTTAGTTTTCACTTCCTTTAAAACCTCATTTGTTGATCTTAAAATTCATCTAAATTGCCGAAAAAAGTGTTTTAGAACGCTTCCGCATCCCCAGTTCGTAAAATTAATCAAGTAATTTACGAAATTTTTTTTTTTTAAGTTTGCCACTTTTAAAACATTTTAATATATACTGGACTATTATTACATAATTATTTAATCGTAGTATGGAAGTAACATAAAGAATATTTTATTATTATAGATTTCAAATACATCTATAATAGTAAATTAATAGAATTTTCCCAAACCTATTTGTTTATCATCTAATTTATTTTTCATCAATGCTATTTTATTGTAGCACTTTTGCGGAGATTGCGCATAGCAGCTGCGCAATCTATCATTTTGTATGACGCCAGATAGGTGACTGAAAAGGAATTGAATCGATCGTCACCTGAGCGATAATAAGGTTATGATACAATTCCTGTGTTGAAATGAAACCATCAAAATTACAATTTTCGTATTATTTCTTCATCAAAATGTATAAATGCAAACGAATACATCTTTCATGCGCAAAAAATAAAAAAACCTTCTTGCTAAAGCGGAATAAGGCAACATTTCGCAACCACAATACGACCATTTCATTTTATAATTCAATTTCTAAAAATTCCTGCGGCAGAAGTTCGTGCGTAGGCTTCCTAATACTAAGCCGATATTTTTCCCCAAACAGTTGTCAAATTTTAGTCTTATGCTTCCCCTGGGCATCCTCAAGAAGTTCAAAGTAGGTTATCTGGCGAGGAAGATGCTTATACGAACCCTTATCAGTGTAGATATTATCGTTTACAAGCCTCGCCAAGTTTGCGAGAAAATTGAACCTATTTCGAAAGGTACGCTATTTTCGCTTCTATGTACTTACATACATGTGTATGTATGTACGTCTCGCAGCGTATGATGTAAGTTAATCTTTTAGTGGTGTTTTGTGTGAATAATCAACAATCCAATCTTTTATGGCATCTAGTATATTCCGGAGATAAAGCATCAGCAGCAATGATTATAAATTCAAATTTTATAATCATCATACTTGGTTATGTTAAATAGAAACTATTACCTACGATAAGTATTCTTGCATAGAACAATGACTCGGGATTGTTTCGTACTTACTCCGATGCTGAAATTAAGATTATGAATTGCGTTAAAAAAAATTAACTGTCTCGAAATATCTCGGATCTCCAAGTAAACTGCATAAATTAAACTCGTGTTTCAGTTGGCTTTAAGGGAAAAAAGGGATAATTTTATTATAACACAATCCACACTGTAACACGTTCTGAATATTTGAATAGAAAATTAAGGCTAAAATATTTAAATTTATCAGATTCCGTCATGGACGTCCAACGCTCAAATTCAGCAGAAGGGCTTAATTTGAATTTCAAATACGCACAAAAAGCGATAGTCATTACTTTTAAAGTTTCGGTTTTCTTCTACTGCCGTTGTATTCCCCGTTATATAGTTCCTTCTTGTGGAGAATTTACCGAAAAGTAACAGTTACGGTTAAAATCAATTATCACGACATTTCCATTTCAATCAGTTAAAAGTTACAATGATTTATGATAGATGGGAACCACCAACTTCGCAACTCGTATACTAATTTCTCTAGTTTATAATTTATTCCATCGAAATATTGGATATCTATTTAGAAATATGACCGTAATAAAAAGCATAATGTAGTAGAAAAATCCGGCTATCCTTATAAATCTGTCGCCGGTTATAACATTTTCGATATTTATGGCTATACGGAAAGTTACTTTAGGAGCACCAGAACGAGTTAGTTAAATTGTAAATGAGCCATCCATCATTTAGACTCTGACAAATTCGTCCTTTCTCCTTATTCCGTCCTATTGTGGCAAACGAGGGTAAATATACAAATAACAGAGATTTTTACCCCCGGGGTGTTAAACGTGTAGGCGATAGTTCGGACCCCTGCCGCTAGGGGAAAAGAGAGTGGAGAGCTAGTACCTTACTGAAGATCCGACTCGCTTTTATTGCCCTAGAAGGATAGAATTAACGTGAGACGTTCAGTGCAAGCGAACTTGTAGGGGCTGCTGGAGCAAATCATGGTAAACAACCCCCATAAAAATGCCATCCCGGATAGTTGACTTAGCATTCTTTCTTTGTAGTGTTTTATGGTTACGTTTTTTCGTTTAAAATTACCATTACCTTAATTACGTCTTTGTTAGGCGGTCGACGGCACACTTGGGAAATATAATTTTATAGTTCTAGTTTTGTATTCTTTCGGGACACAATGCGAAAGTAGTTAAATACACATTAAAATAAATTATAGAGAACATTTCTTTCGAGTATTCTTTCAGTAATGACGAGTTGGTATGGTTGTGAAAAAAAAGGAGAGTGTAAGACATGCAACCGCAGCGGAAACAATGCAGAATGTGTGCACTTATAAAAACGTAACCAATCTGAAAAGAACGCTAGTATTTTCGTGATACATTTTGCTTTAAACAGTGCGCGAAATTACCTATAGAAGGCTGATATCAATCTGATTGTCAGAGAATGCATACGAAAATCGGAATGCTACGTACTTAGAATTGAAAAGGCATTCTGCATAACGCAGTTTATTTTAATAGAAAAACTTCGGTATGTGATGACTGAAATTTTAATTCTACCTGCTCTATATTTAATTTTACGAATTAAAGATCAATTATCGAAACACATGAAGCTCTTCCAACAGTAGTGAATGATTGGGTTTCTGCAATAGAAACAATTAACTATTAGTCCAACTATATAAAAAATCTAAGCATTTGCTCTTGCTAAGTGTTTTTAACCCATCTAATTATACCGAGTGTTATATTGAGATGTTTAAAAAAACGATTAAAAGTATTAAATAGAGTGATAATTTGTTCCGTTTATGATTTTTGAGTATTTCACTTACAAAAATAATTTTTCTTTAAATTACTTACAGTTATTGTTGTGGGTGTACTGTGACTCCGATAACGATATACTATATAAGAAATAAATTTAAGAAGAGATGTAGTATAAGTAATAAAAAAAATACACTGTTTGCAATCCTATTATATTGAGATGTTTCAAAAAACGATTAAAAGTATTGAATAGAGAAATAATCTGTTCCGTTTATTTTAAATTTTTCATTTACAATGATAAATTGTTTAAGAATTATTTGCAGTTAATGTTGTCGGTGTACTATGTGTGTGTGGTTATGTTCCTCTTCTGATGGATCCTAGTTTCCTCATTTTCAGCACTGAATGTTCAATATCCTCTTATAATAAACCCCTCTGGTCGTCTTCTTTGATTAAATTCTCTGGATTATGTCTTTAAACTGTTTCTGTTTAATTTTAACAGTTTCTTCAACACCATTTTAGTTTTAAATACAGTTTCTAAATGTTCAGTCGAAAATGTGCTTTACTGCCAGAATTTTCGTTTCTAACTTCTTGTTTATTCGTCGTTTGGGTGCTGCCAATCTAACAACTTGATACTTTAATTTTAGGATGATCGATTTCGGTACTGCAGCTGATGTAAAGGATTTTGTTGCTTGGATTGCAAATGTAGTGTGTTTCGTACATGTGCTTGTGTTCTTTTTTTACAACTTATGTTTCACAACGTAAATTACTTAAAATAACCCGGAACTATTATCCCCTGTAAGATAACGTTAATGAAGTTTTTTTGTTTAATAAAAGATTAATATAAATTATAAAAGTGCCAGAATTCGAATACTAACTCGAAATAATTCGAATTCTGCAAATGCTCCATTAAAATTTTCATATTTTATAAATATTGATATAAAATTGATTGAAATGAATGTAATAACGTGTGAACGCACGCACTTCAGGTGGGATGTCCCACTACAATATATATACATAGCTCGAAATCAAATGGTTTAAAAGCAATTCAACATATCGGCAACAATATGTTAAATACAAAAAATGAAGCTGATTAGAACAATTGTGTTCTCAGTACATACTTTTGATCTGGTAAAATTTTTTAGACGCGGCATAAATTGATATTTTCAAAAAATATAATTTCTAAGTTTTGTAAGAACCATTGAAAAATCAATCATTAAATCTGCATCAATGTTCGTGTTCCATTGAAGGACCGATATGTCCAAGTTAAATTTATTTTGTTAAAGGAAATATCCTTGTAGTAACACTTTGCTTCCTTATTCTAATACATTTTGGGATAATCAAACTAAATCAACAAAAATATTTGGTTCAAACAACATAATTCTTGTTTGACCGTATTCAAACGTTGATTTTAGTTGGAGTGACTATAATTTGGTTGTCTTAGGAAATCGGGTCTTTCAATGGCTTAAATAATTGTCCAATCGTGACTACGCTTGGAATAACAATTGAACTATCATATCGTTAAAGTATTTTATGAATCTAAAAGTACTGAAAAATTTGGAAATATAATTGAAATTCATCCAAACATCGACTTATCTTACAATTAGCTCATACTTGCCTCAGTAGTCAAGGGTACACAACACTGTAATAATTTCTATTTGTATTTATTTCAAATGTTGGTAGATTCATAAACTTACGATGTTGATATAAGAAACAGTTAACAATAACAATAAAATTCGAAAGCAAAGATCAAACATGTTTTACTTACATGGTATTTTTCTCTTGAAATATTTTGGTTGCCTGTGGCTTTAACTTTCATTACCTTTCTAATTATTTTTTTAACTATTGGCTTTAGGACAAGCAAAAAGAAATATCATTAACATACATATGAGGGTTGGAGAAGTGAAATGGTGATTATACCTAACTACTTTTCTTCCTAGTGACCTAATAGTATCACCGTAGGTGACCCTGCTCCTGAAACTACCCCAACGAAGTTCAATTTTAACAGTATTGCTGAACACAACCATCTGTCGTAAACAACATGTACTAAATCTTAGCAATAAGATTTCTAATGTATTTAAAGGTTACAATAGTTTACCTATCCACTTAAAAAAAACTTAATATGTTTTCATCAAAACTTCAAGGAGAAAACTTCAGCAAATCATGTAGAAATCTAATTTGGTTTCTCAAATCAACTGCAAACGTCATAAGAGTTGAAAAATCGTATTTCGGGACCATAGAAGTGATTCTCATTCGATTATCTCGATCATTCACTCTTTACGGAACAGTCATTTCTTTAATTTGACGACGTTAAAATACTTGATGTTGAGCAGAACTAACTTAAACGTTGTTTCCCAGAAATGTGCTACATTAATAAGTGAATGCATCAATTATAGAAAGCACATCGAAAGCCTAAGATGTATTTCGCAGGCTTCCTTCAATAGCATTAAATTTATTGTTATGTTTTGGATTGTAAAAACCTTTCATGTATATTATCACATCATTATTTTGACATTTGTGTAGCTCCCCTTATATTCCTTTCAATATCGTTTTTTCACTTTCCGAATATATTTAGGTCTAAACATTTTTAACGATAGTTTTTCTAACCATAGATAATGCTGCACTATCTAGTCTCAAGAGATATATGCATGCCGTCTAGAAGCTAGCGAAAAGAGGCCAGGTACAAATGCCTAACCAACTCTGCTTATGCGCTGCCATCTCGGGACTAGCAGCCCAGAAGTTGCCCGAGGGTTACATTGGCTTTTGTCATTGTTTTCTAGACGGCGCGGTTGTATCTCTTGGCACTAGATGGCACTAGGAAATATACTTGTTGCTATTTTTAGATATTAGTAACATAAGCATAGCGGTGTGACCTATGCAAGCTCTCGGAGCAATGCTAATAACGCCGGGTTGGCCAGTGCTTTCTCTCCTCGCATTGCTTTTGCAGTGAGTAATTCCATTAATACCATGAGCTATATGGGCATTGTTTGGTGATTGCTTCTAGGTACTTTTTTGATGTAATAGTTCAGAGAAACCTTCTATATTTGTAGTGTAGTAGTTTATTTTGCTCTCTCAATTGAAATTGTTTTTCAATAGTCCGCTCCGATCAAGAATGCCATTGCACAAAAATTTCAGTAGCACAATAATGAGAATTGTGCAAATTTGGCTTTTCCAGTGCTTTGCCTTTCTTAAATAGCCGAGTCTATTGACTGGCGTTACAACTAGATGCTTAACTACGTTTCTTGGTGTTATATCTTTTTATTATATATAGGATGGCGAAAAGTGGCACCCGGAGCTTCTGATTACACATCTCTTTTGGGAAAATCTGTTTTAAATAGAAATCATTTTTCATTTTAAACAGAAGGCGCTTTTCACCTCAATCACATTTTACTCTTTCCTTTTTTTATCATCCTGTACTAATATTAATTATTGTTGCTATCTTTACATCTTGTTACCTTCAAAGAGCAAATCATATTTCCATTAAGCAAATAACAGAAAATAAACAGTTACTTTCTATTTGTACAGTGTAATAGTCTTTCTGCTTACGGTTCACGTAAAACACTTGATCTATCACAGGAAGAATCGGGAGAATTGCTTTTGCACGGAGCGCTTGCACCAGATGAACATAATGCACAGCGTCGTGCCTATACTTTCCTCGGTTATCTCGATCTCCTAGCAGACACGATATCCGATTCGCAATGCCACTTCCACGTAATTATAGAAATTCAGCTTCTAAACGTTGATCTCCTCCGATAAAATGTTGTTGATATCTACGGGTGGAATGTCACTATCAGATTTCTTTGCTTCTTGTCTGCGCTGAGATATTTAGCTACGTAATATTTTACTGTGCTACGATTTATTTGTCCGTAAGCGAGGAACTAATGAAATGTGTAGGAAACTTCATGTCAGCACATCAACGTGCTTGTCATCTTTTTTTTGCTTTATTCAACGGAGTGGATTCGCTATGGATTCAATCTCTATATTTGAAGAAGGTTTAAGTTATCAAATTACTTATATCGGTGAGGCAAAATAACAAGAAGATATCTATTCACTTTAGATTATTTGCAGTCATGCCAAGTGATACATTTTACAACAACCAAGATGCCAAAAAAGTTGTGATCGTTATTAGTTTTGATTTAGCTTTTCTTGTCACTGGAAGGATTTTCCTTAGTATACAGATAAGTGCCAAAGTAGAGCACGGTAATCATCCAAATCATACCAAAAGTTCTTCTTTGTTAAAGCCAAAAGAATTGTGGATGAACAAACACTTGATTAAAGTTAATTAGTTGAAATGCAAAAAGTGAAAATTCATAATAGTAGGCAAACATTGATTATATGTACGCGTTGACTTCTGCTGATCGCAAAGCAGCATTAATTCAAATTTATCACATGTATCTTCTTTCAAGTGAAATACATAATGATAATGAAAGGCAAATAAGTTAAGTTAATATTCATTAGATTCTAATACACGCAAAATAAAGAAAAGATATACATATAAACAAATCTGGATATAAAAAGATAAATAAGAAATTTTAACTACAAATATAACGTTTTTCCATTTACAAGAATTGCATTTGTTTTGTATTACGTTTTGTACTAATTTATCCATTGTAAAAATCCCATTCCGTAATATCTGTGTAGGTTATTAAATTATATCAATCCCATATTCCTAATTACTCAATTCCTCGTTCTTATTATTTGCAATCATGGTATTTGCCTGATTTATATGTGCGTGTTTCGCAAAATAAACAATTTTTGCAGCACGAAAAGCGACGGCAAACGATTTTATATGTTTTCTCCTGAGTGGAATACGGAAGAAGAGAGAGAGCTTTGGATTTTGACAGAAAGAAAATCGAGTAAACGTCAATCTGCACGCTACGAAGACGTAGTGGTAACCGAAATATGTGGTATAAATAATCGTCAATACATCAGCGTGAGTACAAAGTAAGGAATATCGATGCTGGGTCCTTTATTATTTGTTTTACGAGAAAAAGTTCTGATCAAAGGTTGAGAAAATAGTTATTTGCCATAATTAGATACTTTTCATTTCTTTACGTCATCCACTCAGTCTATGACATCATTGGCAATTTTTTGAAATAGCAATGCACACGTTTCGTGTCAAAATTGAATAGTATTTTTATTTCTCTTTGTGGCCGCGTAAAAATTTCTTAGTGTTGGACGAGAAAAATTCACAGAAAAGACACCTCAAGGATCCTAAGCGGTAGTTTCCTAATATATACTTGAATTTTGGCCAATAAAAATCGAACAATTTGCTTTGTAATCAAAACTATAATATAAAATATTTCAATACTACAATAAATGTTCAGTTGACAAGCCGATGATAGAAATCATTAATATTAATTCTGGATCATTACATGTATTTGTTCCCGTATGCGATCCTTCACTTCTTCCAAATTTTTGGGTCTGTCTTGGTATTCAGGAATAAGAATACTATTCAGTTTTGAAAACCCGTATGGGTTGCTATTTCAAAGATTTGCCGATAACGACATAAACTGACAAGGAAAGCCCTCCAGGTGTCAAATTCAGATTTTGATGAATCTTGGTAGGGATAAAGAGATAGAGCTGATGTTTAAAAGCAAAAGTTCCTTCATAACACGCTACTGCGAGATATACAGGGTGTTGCACGTAAACGCAACTCTTGTATGCTGGGCATATTTGTTGTAATATGCAAAAAAGTTTGAAATAAAAGCTGTTTGCTGCTTAAATCTATTTAAAATCGTATACACATTTTCAGCTGTGCAGCCTGTTCTAGAAGTAACACCAAACAAGACACAAATGCATTCAAAAAGCACCTTTACTGCAATATTGACTCGAATAACCTAATGATACTTAATATAAGAAACAAATGCGGGGTACACAGGGTGTTGCACTTAAGGGCAATTTTTGAATTATGGGCATATTTGTAATAATATGGGAACATTTTTTAAATAAAAATTGTTTATCCTTTAAATTAGACATCTCTTCAGAATGTTTCAGAGGTAACTAACGCAACAACGATGAAATTACAAGTAGTATATTCAGAACAAAGTGGTGGATACGGAAAGTCTTGGTTTGAAAAAGCAAAGATAGTGGAATGTTCAAACTTTCCTGGTCAATTCTATACATAACAATTTTTATACCATGCATACGCCAATAGACTTGTAAATTAGGCGACAATAATTGCTTATGTATCAAACATCTAGCCTTTCTGACATCACTTGACAATATAGGTTTACGTCACAATTAGAGATAAGAAGCAAATCAGAAAATCGCTTTATAAACCCTTTCCATATCAGAAATCCATAGTGGTTGAATTCGACTTGTAGCTTTTTTTAGTATTATATGCACTTGAACGTCCTTTCCAGAGTGGACTTTTTCTTTCAAATATTCTGGACAGCGTCCTGTCCATGAATCCGACCCCGTGTTGGATAAATAAATATTAACGAACTGATCATAACATAAATCTGTTAGGTTTCCCGAACTTGATGCTTTGACAACAACGTTTCCAGGCCAAAATAGACTTTATAGTAGTTGAGGGCCAAATTTGCCATTAGGTTCTTTTAGTACTACGACTAATGACAATACAAGTTTACTTAATGCGATTTCCACTAATAAGGGGAATGTTCTCAATCCGAAAATTCAGAAAAATTTAAAACTTTGTGTGTCAGTAGTCCACACTAGGACATGCTCAAAACGACCATTTTTTTAGTGCGAAAAAACATGTCGATAGGGACCCTGGCCTTTGTTAGAACGATTTTCGGTTTTTAGCGTATATCTCCGTATTAAAAATTAGTGCAGAATATGTGTATCTCGTTGTTTTGCAGCCGCGAGTGAGAAGGAAAGAAATGAGATGTTTTTTTCGTTACGATAATATACAGCGTGCCCCCGGATTAACGCAATAGGTAAGGCAGACAGAAAATTATTGAGTTGAAATTTCATCTTTTGGCGTTCAGTCATGCTATAATTTTATTGCCGATAAATCAAGTATATCTTGGAAATTTACAAAAAAAGGCAATTTTTCAATTAGTAAAATGTATTTTTTGGGGAGATACGATAAAAGGGTTATTAAAAAACAATGTTTAGGGTAATAAATTAGGCTAGTACTTAGTGTGTAAGCATGGTCGAATCCGGGGACACACTGTATAATCTCCTCTGAAACGAAAATACAATGAGAAGAAAAACGTTACGGGAAAAATCCTTAAATAACTTATATTATGGTGGTTGAGTAATTAAAATCGAAATAAACAAAAGGTAATTGACAAAATAAAAGTAATTTTAATTAAAACAATCTAAAATATAACCGCATTTTGTAGCGCCTTTTTAAATGCTAATTTGTGTTATGTAATCGAAATTTTAGAATATGTTTGTAGTGCGCCGGGGTGATTGATAACTTTTGATTTTTAAATTACAATGTAGGGCAACTTTCACATAGAGCATTGCAAAACAAATACTTTGATATATAAAACTAATACTGTATTTATTTTTATTACAGAAATATACGCTAAAAACGGGAAAATTCTAACAAAAGAGTTTCCATCGATCCAACATGTTTTCCCGCACTAAAAAAAAAACAGTTTTGAGCATGTCCTAAAATGAACTACTGTAATACGAAGTTTGACATACCATCCGAATTTCTGGGTTGGGAACCTCTCCTTGTAAGCAGCTATCGATTCGTAATATATTGTAGTGGGACATCCCACACGAAGAGCGTGCGTTTATACGTTACTATATTCATTTCAATCAATTTTATATTTAAATTCATAAAATATTAGAATTTAATCGAGCATTTGCGGAATTCGAATTATTTCGAGCTAGTATTGGAATTTTGGCATTTTGATCATTTATAATATCAATCTTTTATTAAAAAAAAAGACTCCATTGATGTTATCTTACAGGAGATAATCAAAGTTCCGGGTTATTTTAGATAATTTATGTTTTGAAACATAATTTGTAAAAAATGACACAAACACACATATAAACACACTGTATTTGGAAATCAATCAACAAAAATTCCCTACGTCGTCTGCAACACCGAATTCAGTCAATCATCAGAACATCCAAATTTAAAGTATCAAGTTGTTAGATTGGCAGCACCCAGACAACGGATAAACAAGAAGTTAGATAGCAAAAATTCTGACAGTAAACAAACACATTTTTCGACTGATCAATTTAGAAATTGCATTTTAAATTAAATGTTGCTGAAATTATAAACTTAAAGTAATGAAAAAGTGTTAAAGTTAACCAGAAACAGTTACAAGAAATAACCAAGAATTTGATGAAAGATGACGACCAGAGGGGTTATTACAAGAGAATATTGAACATTTACTGCTGAAATAGAGGAAACTAGGATCCATCAGAAGAGGAACACAACCACACACACATAGTACACCCACAACATTAACTGCAAGTAATTCTTGAAAGATTTATCATTGTAAGTGAAAAATTTAAAATAATAAGCGGAACAGATTATCTCTCTATTCAATACTTTTAATCGTTTTTTGAAACATCTTAATATAATAGGATTGCAAACAGTGTATTTTTATTATCACTTATACTACATCTCTTCTTAAATTTATTTCTTATATAGTATATTGTTATCGGAGTCTTACTTTTGGAACACTCTGTATAGCTGGAAATGTGTATACGATCTTAAGTAGATTTGGACAGCAAACAACTTTTTATTTAAAACTTTTTTCCATATTACTACAAAACGCCCATCATACGAGAGTTTCGTTTAAGTGCAATACCCTGTACATCGCGCAGTACTTTGTTACAAAGGAACTTCGATATGAAGTAAGTTTTACATTTAAACATCACCTCTATCTCTTACCGTTCCAGAATTAAATAAAAAAAACTGAGAATTGATCAATTTTCGAAGGAGTGTTTCACCCCTTCAAGTTAATTTTGGCCGTTAAAAAAATCTGAATTTGACACATGGAAAGCTTTCCTCGTAATTATGCCAAATGATTAACTTTTGATCAGTACATTTTCTCATAAAACTAATAATAAAGGTTTCAGCATCAATGTTCCTTCCTTTGTACTCACGCTGTATGAATAACAATTCTTGCTTCGCAAGAAAAATCCCAATAAGATATCGCCGTGTAGAACTGATTTGATTTCTTATAGAGCGTAAATAAATTCGCCCTCCGCAAAAAAATTACCTAATCGGTTAATGGAGGTCACCTTTTTTTACTTTGATAACTTCAACGCTGTGATATGCTTTAAACTAGACTTTAATATTGAAATGAGGCCATAAAAGCCGACCGATTAATATCTAAAAGTGGCATTTCTAATCGAATTACTTTTTCACGTTTTATGAAGCCGTAGATATTAAAAGCATCGTAAAGATTGCATTAGTCTTATGGCGAACAATCGCATAAAGATTATATGCTTCATAAAAGTAACATATGGTAATTTCCTGACGAATAGTTTACTCCACACTCATTTTCGCAAATAGGCATTTGAATAGGATGCAATTTCGTAGCACATTTACGATGATTATTTTTATTGTGTAATGGTGAAAATCGTATATTTATTCGCCTCTTTTATAAATAATAGTAATGATTGTTGCGGTATCAACATAAAGAAATTATTAACGGTGGTTGAAAGGAAAGTTCACTCTCTCACAATAACTCGTTTTAATGAAATATGAGCGACCGGTTTCGGGACAATTATCCCATCGTCAGGCCCGCTGAAAGAATCCAAAATACATTGTTGTAGTACAAACAAGGTTGATAGATATTAACTTGATAATAATAATACATTGTGGTGTAAGTAAATCATTATAAAGTAATGAGATTTACATTATTTTTAATTTTATCAATTTTAAACAATATGTTAAATATATTCTAATACATAGGTTTCTCTGGTATAGACCAGAAAATTAAAGAAAAAAGGTATGATTAAAATTCTGAGCAATGACTGTAATCTTGTTGTACCGTACAATGACACAAAAGTAAACCAAGACGATACGCAGTAAAATTGTATGAAGGTGCACTGCCGATACTACCTCATCGCTTGCCAGTCGTCCAAGTTTACTTTTGTCCCATCGTACATGCTGTTCTTCTTTATAAATGAATGTGCCAAAAGCAGGAAAGAATGTTGAATAACAAAAGCATCAATAAGTAGCGTATAATAACCAAAAAATTAATGGTAATATAGCTCATGGTATTGGTGGAATCATTTCCGGCAAAAAACAAAGTGAGGGAAAAGAGACAGCGTAAATCCGCGAACATGTTTCTGCCTACCCGGCGTCATCAGCGTGGTTCCGTGCGTGTCCTTCTCCCTCGCTATTGTTTTTCACCTCTCGAGTATATGTTGCAATTCTCCACGAACAGAATCACGATATATCTCCCCACGCCACCTAGCGTCGAGAACACAGTCATGCCGTCCAGAGAATAGCGACAACAACTCAGGATGCAGACTTCTACCACCTATCGAGCAGCTCCTGGGCTGCTTAACGCAAGATGGCATGGCATATATCGTGATTCTGTTCGTGGAGAATGGCAACATATACTCGAGAGCTGAAAAACAATAGCGAGGGAGAAGGACACGTGCGGAACCGCGCCGATGACGCCGGGTAGGCAGAAACATGTTCGCAGGTTTACGCTGTCCCTTTTCCCTCACTTTGTTTTTTGCCGGAAATGATTCCACCAATACCATGGGCTATATTAGCATTAATTTTTTGGTTATTGTTACTAGACAATCTTTTCATGTGTATTTTAAGTAGAATATAAAATTACAAAACAGTTCCTTCCTTAGTATACTGTAGTTGCATGCATTAATCCAATTAGACCAAAGTTCAGGCCGTACACTTTTTTTAAATCTGAAGGTGTACAAAGCAAAACGTTGAAGATACGTTGTTCAGGTTACAGTAAATTCGATAGAAAAATGATCTTTCATAAAGTTTGATTTTATATTATTGGAGGGATAGTTTATCTCTAAATCACGTGGTTAAATAATAATAATGATAATAATAATAATAACAGTTATAATAATAATTCATGCCTTTATATCCCCCAACTGCTTTCGCCAATTACAGGAGGCATCGGCTAGCCATGAGTTATTATTACACCTGCGCCCCTAGAGCGTCTTAATCAGGTTTGCAATTGTATATCATTAACTTTTAATTGAAATACAGTAGATAAGTTATTACAAACGCGAGCATTCGTGATTTTCTTGGTTTACCGACGTATAATTTTTGCAAAATATCAACCCCGGCAAGAACTCGCACCTGACATGTCCCGTTTGTCGGACAGGCGCGCAAACCACTACGGTACAGGGTCTTATGCCATGAACGAATCGCTTTTTAATATGTAGATCTTCTTTGGTTGATATTTTTCAAAAATTAATTTTCACGACGGAAGCCAACATATCTTATATTAACATTAGTTTTGATTTGCTAGGGTTAAAAAAATTGTTCTAAATCTCCTTTAATCTTATTCATGCTGCGTTCCAATCAGAAGACCGAAAAGAAAAGTAGAGCTGAGTACCATCCGTATAGACATGTAAGTGACAATGTTTGATTAAATTACAAAACAAATTGGAAATATGTATATGAAATACAAATACTCCCTATATTAGGCTACTAAATTAATTATGTTAAATGTTTGCTGTTTAACGTCATTAATTATAAACGTACATTGCGTATACGTATAATAAGACAAGATTGGCTGTGGAATGCTTACACATACCATGCCCAGAGTAATTGAATTATGCGTTGTTTTTGAAATTTTGAATTATTCATATACTGCAGTTTAAAAATTTTCAAACTGTTTGAATTCATTTCATTTCGTTTTTACTTCGGTGCAAGGATTTGCCAATTAATATATTACCTATGAATTTTTTGCAGGTGCTCTAGGCTAGTGATATCCACAGAAAATCTTTAATTTATTTTGATAAAGTATTAAGTATTAATTGGAGTGACTAACTCCAATCACGGTGTATTAAAGCTAATCAATTAGAACAGCATTGGAGTTGGTGTCTTGTGTATAGGATACGGTGAGTGAAAGGGTTTGAACTTTAGGAGCGATTTCAGAAATTGTTCAAAATACATTTGAGTACTCAAAAATGAGTAGTAGATTGTAGATATTTCATGCACTTATGCATAGATTCTCGCTCAAATGGCCTAGCTCCTTTGGATTATCAAAAGTTTACCTAACCACCACCATCTAAGACATTAATAACGCTAGAAAATGATTTTGTAACAACAAATTAGAATATACAAGTTAACAACTAAATCTGTATGTAACAGAAAAGAAAATATTTAATGAATATACATCACGTGGTAGGCGTGCTATTAGATAAGTATAAATCGATTTCGGTTGTCAACCTGTATGTATACATACCATGTGGAAATGGACGACGTGGTCCGGCTACATACAATATTTATATGAGCATTTGCTTTTTATTTTAATCCATCGAAAGGATGGAAATTAAGGATATCTGAAACCAGCATGCCTAATGAACTATAAAACAGCTCAAAAACCAAACTCAATAGAAATTGTGTTACAAATTGTTCCCCAGTGTTATTTGTGGTACTTCTGGTCAGTGTGATTCTTAGGGTTTACTTAAAAAATCCAACTCTAAAAAATATATTCTTCGTTTTGTGGCTCCTACAGTTGAGGTTGCCAGTCTTATTTTCCGTACTGCTGTGATGTAAATCGTTAGATGGACATTGCATTATGGACTTCTTGCACATGCATCACTTTCTAGATTAAAATCAGCATTTTTTTATGAAATCAATTATTCTTTAAAGCTATTCCAATAATTTCATTCGGTTATTTTTGCACAAGTATGTAATAGCCAACCAATGGATACTTATTCGTGAATTTACTGGTTGCCTATGGATTGATTGCGAAAATAAGATATTTGTGCCAATAAAAATTATGTAAAATTAATAATATTCTGAGGTCGAAGTAACAGGGATGTTTAAAAGTTTAAAATTGTAGATTACGAAGTGGCAGAAGTATCAAACTTTAAATGTGAATATTCTTGCTAGTAAGTGCTTAATTCTTTTTACATTTTCATTTAGTAATATCTACGGCGTAGAAATCAATAAAATTTGTTCTGTAATCCCGGATTTTGAATTATTTCAGTTGTGGTACTTGTGTATTCTACGAAAGAAATATATATATATATATATATATATATATATATATATCATGGATCGATATTGTATTCCATACAAATAGAAAACCATCGAAAATGTAATCACACCGGTGTTATACTAAGGATTCGTTTAGCAAAGAAAGCAAACACGAATTCGATAGGTTCCGAGGCTCCACATAACTGTCGCGTACACACATACAAACACGTACATCGGTATGTGTGTACAATCCTAGGAGTTCCATTAAGTTTCTGCCGCCTGCCGATGATAACACGTAATAGTGGTATCGTGACCTCTGAGAGTTAAGAGGATTCGAGGAACTGTACTTGCAAATATTCTCCATAACCTCAATACGACCGACACGAAACTTAATCACGGCTCCCAGGCAAACATCCACGATCGAAATTTCTCAACAAACGGCTCAACGAACACGTACATCTTTACGAAGGGATAGGTTTCAGATGCACACGGGGATTGTTACAGATATCGTACGATGCACGACTTAAATAAACTTTATAAGTTAAGCTAACTGTAGAGATTTAGAATTATTTAATGCTTTTGATGACAAGATGTCCCGGTAATAATGGAAAGGTATTTAAAGCAAAGAGACTTTCACTTCGTTACAACTGTTCCTACAATCTTTTATTTAACATAGAAAAAACTTGCGAAGCTTTCGTTATGATTCCTATCAAACAGCGTTGTACGATTTGAAATTATTCTGATTACAGGAGATTTTGTGTCCAATCCCATCAGCTTTTAGTGAGTACTTTAACAAAATATAACTAATATTGAATTTATAGATGATATTTTGATGCATTTTGAAAATTCTGAAAATTCAGAAGTAAAAGTTTTCAAAAGGAAGAGGACGATTTCAGAATAGAACAATAAATAGAAATATTAGGGGAAAGTTGTGTAATTTAGACAACTGTGTAAAATAGCGTATACGCAGAGAAATAATGGTTTCTTGCATCAATAAATAGATTTTCTTGCAAAAATCAGTCTCTATTCAAGAAAATATTTTTACTTCAAGACTACAAAAATGTGTAATATAAGAAAATAATTTTCTTGAAATTTTGTTTGGATTAAATAAATATTTTCTTAGAGTAAGAAAATCAAGAAAATTCAAGACAGAAAAATGTTTCTTCCAAGTAGATCATTTAGTTTTAAGTTAAGAAAACATTCATATTAAAGGTAGAAGTGAAAGAACAGTCCAGATCTCACAGAGTCCTATTGAGAAGTTAGGCGACCAGTTTCGTATTCAAAAAACACCAGGCCAGTTATGTTATGTTGTACCTATGAGGTTAATGAAGGTAGACAAATAGAAGTTTTAGATCATTTCGGCGTAAATCTTCGTGCATCCATTAGGAAAATAGCTTCCGAAACGCAACTACCACAGGTTCCGTGCACAAAATTCTGAAATTATGCAAATTCCATCCTTATAAGATGCATATTGTTCAGCAGCTCAATGAGGATGATTTTGATAGAAGAATGGAGTTTTGTGAAACGATGACAGAGAAAATTAATAATAATGAGATACGATTATTTGATATTTGTTTCAGTGACGAATCAACATTCTAAGTGGTTTTGTAAACCGCCATAACTGATCAATTGAGTGGCCTGCCCGCTCTCCAGATTTGACCCCACTTGATTTTTTCTCGTGGGATCTCTTGAAAACAGTTGTATACCAAACACAACTGCAGAATACTGGCGAACTTAGACTTAAAATTATTGAAGAATGCAGGCGTTTATCACCAGAAACATTTGGAAGGGTCAGAAGAGAATTTGGCTATATTATTGTCTTCAACTAAATGGTGCACAATTTGAACATTTAATTAACTAATTTGAATATTTTTTTGAATAAAAGTTTATATTTTTGGCTTAGCATGATATTTTTTCTGTTATAATCCCCAGAACTCGGCCAAATGTCAAAGTAAGATAGACTACTGAATTCGTAATGAAAATACCTTTCCAACAATAAGTCACCATTGGTATCATCCCATTTAAGATATGTATATTGGGTGTGGGGAAGCTTAAGGGGGTAAGTTTAGTATATCATGATATATTATTCAAAATAGTTCCCCCTCGAAACAAAAATTGACCTATTTTTGCATTTTTTAATAATTTTATTGGTTTGGGATGTAGGCCGCCTTTGAAGTTTTCAAATGAACACACTGTATATATACTTCAGTTATCAGTGGTGTAGAAATTAACAAGATTATACAATACACCAACAATATGAAACGTTTAATTTTAAAATTACTTATTGTTATTCTACGAAAATTCTTTTCTAAAATTTAACAAAATATACGAGATGTGGCAATGAAATAACATGTCTGTGCTTGTAGATGCTTCCTCCACCCTAAGCTCAATGGGCACGGTTGTACGTCGCTCAGTCTCGCTGTAGAAATCATACGTTCAGTTCCTTACGCTAGCGTCGCGTCGGAAAAATGCAGAGTGTTCAGATCGAGCAACGAGTTAACCTTTAGTTCCTTGTGAAACTGCGAAAAACTGCTACAGAAGCTCATGCCATCTCAAAGGAAGTGTACGGAAGTGAATGTTTATCGTGCACACAAGTTTTTGAGTGGTGTAGAGGGTTTAAGGAGGAACGTGAAACGATCGAAGACGATCCGCGACCTGGACGACCCTCAACATCAAAAACGGACGACAACGTTCAGAAAATTGGTAAATTGATCCGCGAAAATCGTTGTTTGAGTGTCCAAGCTCTTGTTGAAATCTCAGGAATTAACAAAGAAACTGTCCGTGAGATTTTGCATGAATTATTCAACATGCAGAAAGTTTGCGCAAAAAGGGTGCTAAAACTTCTCACTCCAGAGCAAAAGGAATCGAGAATGAACATTTGTGCTGACCTTTTAAACAACATTGATGATGATCCAGAATTATTAAATGGAGTGATTACTTGTAATGAATCGTAGTTTTTTACCTACGATCTTGAAAGAAGCCGCCAATCGATGCATTGGAAGAGCCCAAGCTCACCACGGCAAAAAAAGCGAAAATGAGCGAAAATAAATTAAAGGCTATGTTGATTCTTTTTTTTTTAATACGCGTGGAATTGTCTACGTCCACTGGGTCCCCGAAGATCAGACACTCAATCAACATTATTACGTCGAGGTTCTAACTATCCTTCGTGAATGAGTGAGAAGACGAAGGCCCGATTTGTGGAAGACCAAATCCTAGATGCTCCACCAATACAATGCGCCAGCTCATTCCGCCTTGTCTGTGAAGGCGTTCTTTGCGAAATCCGGCATCACCGTGTTGGACCACCCACCGTACTCGCCCAACCTGGCCCTGTGACTTTTTTTTATTTCCTAAGGTGAAATCGGGGCTTAAAGGGACAAGATTTGACAGTGTGGAAGCGGCGATAGCGAAAGCGACGGAGGTTCTCAACAAGCTGACAGAAACGGACTTCCAGCACTGCTTTCGATAGTGGAAGATTCATATGGAGCGTTGTAGGGATCGACAAGGAGAGTATATTGAAGGGGATAAACCTTGTAATGTAATTGGTGATCAATAAAATGTTTTGTCGCACCAGTTCGGTTATTTAATTGCCACACCTCGTTATCTCTCTTCATGTAAATTAAATTTAAATTTAAACTTTTGCAGTGAGACATATGCATAGATCTTATCATAACGATAATAACCATCACCATAAAAAAAACACAGATTAAAAGAAAACCTCCGTTTTATAGTGCTCTATCTCTGTGACTCTCTCCATTACAGATTTCCATAAATAAATTGTTAATCGGAAAACTATTTCTTGATCAGTATTTTGATTGTACCTCGTTGAGATTATTTTTCCATAATCAGTAATAATTAAAGAGATGTCCAGTATACCAAATCTGAGACTAAGAATTTCATATAGCGCAAATGTATTTGGTATTTATTATACAAAGTTTTGGTACAAACTTTTACTACAATCATGATAAATCGGATAAAAATCTCTGGAAGGGCAAGTTAGATAATTCACTTACGTGTTCATGCTCCATATATATCAAAGTATTTTCAAGCTACCAGTGAGTAGAAAAGAAACTTCTCTAATAAATTTATATCACGAACAACGTGCTGATGGAACAAATGAATAGGTTTCCGCTTCGGGCCCACCAAAATACATAAATTCTCGTGCATATAAAGAGATGGAGTGATTGAAATGAACCTGGCGCTCCGACGAATTCGCTCTAACTGTACGAAGATTCGATAAAAAACGTATATAAATTTAAAATTAATGGAGGAAGAATATTTAAGTACCTGCACAGCGAACGGGGAACCGGTGAAATATGGACCTTATATGAAAAGGTATTTTTCTCTCGGTAATATAGACTATTAGTGTCACCGTCAGTGGAGTTTCGCGAAATAACGGAAATTTGTTTCACGCGAACGCCAGGAGTACTTATTCCGAGGGAGCTGTTGCCTCGAAAGAACGCTATGTATACGGTGGCTCTGTATATGTATATAGGAGTATCTAGCTTAGTATATAGATATATATTTCCCAAAAAGTAGTGCTCGGTTTTCGGAGATGAATGTGTGTGAAACTTTGAGAGGAAAATTCGATAGAAAACCGCACGTAGATTGCATTTGATCCCATTTTTCATCGCCTCGGTTCGAAGGCGTGAATGCATTTACTTCCGCAGTATTTTACTTAAAACTTCGCCCGTGCCTTTATTGCCGAACAATATTTATTGAACTTCGCGCGGCGGAATCGAGAGGAAGTGATTTCGACAAAAAGTTTTAAATTTAAAGAGAGAACCGAACGTGTTTCCATATATTACCGATGTTAATTCTAGACAACATTGCCTTGCTCCACTTTTCTTTCCTTGCTCTCTTATTGTTAACTTCCTGGCTTTTTGTGCATTCAAGTATGAATAAGAAACATCATTTGATTGTTTAAAGTTGAAACTGAAATACGCGGAAGATGTCTAATCAATAAGAATGTTTCGATAAAGAAAATGCTTTAAAGTTGCAGCATGTGGTCAAAAGTGCATTGAAAGCAAAGTCTTACTTAGTTATATTACAATTAAATAAACGGATTACCGTGACTCTGCTTAGCAAAGAGCAGTTTTACATTGTAAGAAATAAAATACGGTGAATTTTCAATTTGAACGTATTTTTATATATTTTAATTTACAACTGAACCATTGTAAAGTCTCAATTGTATTCTTATTAACACCTGCAGGAGCATACTAAATGACAATATACCATATACGAAAGCGGGATTATCACTACAGTTGCTCACTAGCGCCAACGAGCAGTGGCGGAGGTTCGATACAACCCTCAATATAACCGAGTTTCAACCAGATCTGTTGTGTATACATGTACGCTGCCGTAAATACTATTTCGTAGTTCTACGTTTGTTTTAAAAATGTTGCCTACGTCGCGAAAACGATCAATGTTGGACAAAGTTACAGAATTTATAGCAGAAATGCCTGACCTAAATTATGATGGCGTTAAAATTCAATGTATAGTTTGTAATATCCCTTTAATGTGTTGATCCAAAAGGGGTTGTCTACGTCACGTAAATAGTAAACAGCATTCTTCAAAAAAGAATTGCACACGACATTATGACAAATTTAAATTTAATGTATGTGTTACCTTTATTGCACGTAATCTACCGTTTAATTTACTAGACAAGGAAGCATATGTCTTCTTCCGGAATAGATATTCGGACTGCAAATTACCAAGTCGGGCATCGTTACAAAGAATTGTGCCATCTGCTCGTGAACATGTTGAAGAAAGAATTAAATCGGAGTCGAAAGATAAATAACTGTAATTATGCGTGGACGAAACAACAGATCCTAAAAAACATTCTGTGGTTGATGTAATGGTACGTACAATGGAACCACATCAATAGTCACCTTCAATTCTATTAGCTTCCAGACGAGTACAACAATGTACTGCCGAAGTAATTTCAAAGTTAGTGTTAAATACATTGGAAAAGTTTGAACTTTCAACAAACCAACTGTTGATGTTTACGAGTGATGGTGCCGCAAACATGCTTTCTGTAGGCCGGTCTCTTAAAAAACATTGTGCTAACTTGTAACATATTACGTGTAAAATTCATGCTTTCAGTCATGTGGCAGATAGTATTAGAAAATGTTATCCTGAGGTAAACGCTTTAATACCGCATACAAAAGCAGTGTTCGTCAAATCCCCAAAACGTATTCGCAAATTTCACAGACCGTGCCTGAGCCACCAGAACCTATTCTTACATATTCTTGGGGAATATGGTTACAGGCCGCGTTTTATTATCATAAAACATTCTGCGGTGCTGCTCTTGCTACTAAATCGTGTTGTCTAATTGATTTCTTAAGAAGTGTTGTGGTAAGTCATTTACTTGTGGAACAATTATTTCCAGATAATATGTCTCCGTCCCTCTACATCGCAAGGTAAATGAGGAAGGATTACGTACGTACGGAAACGTACTTACTGTTAATTTGAAACTATAAAAAATTCCCCAACTACTTTACTTTGGAAAAATCGACATCGTGCGTGTATTGACTTATTTACAGGCTTTTTATTTCTATTACTTTTTCTTCTATCATTTTTTTATTCTAAACGGGTACTCTAAAACTGTGGCACTGGAACACTGAAACAGTTCACTAAAACCCTTACCACAATACTTAACTCGTACTGGACACAGGTTTCGATAGCCAAGCTATCATCATCAACTGCAGTTCAGTCTTGCTGCTGATGATGATAGCTTGGCTATCGAAACGTGCGTCCAGTACGAATTAAGTGTTGTGGTAAAGGTTTTAGTGAACTGTTTCATTTTTTTATTCCTTTGAGTGCCTATTTTTCCATTAAAACACGGGAAGTGAAAAAAGTGAACTCATCTATCCGTACAATTTTATTAAAGAAATCAGGTTAATTGTTTGGACTTCTAATTATATATTGGCAAAATTGTAATCTTTTCCTCTTCAGAACTTCTGTGGGCTCTTGAACCTGTAATATTGTATACGGCTTGTAATCATACTTTTTAAAGTTCGATGGATTGTGAAGATGCGTTTATCTAACTCTCTTGCAGCGGTTAATAAATTGCTTTCCAAATTTTATGTAGTAAAATTAAGAAACAAGCGAGACGTGCTGGCAAGCATTTAATTTTTAACAAAAAAAACTAAAATAAGGCAACGTATTAAGATGTTCTTCATTTACTTTGACGTGGCGTTTTTTTTGTGCAAAATTTTTAGTATTTCCTACATGACGGTAAACATTTACAAACGTATTTGCAGGAGTTTGTGAATTCGGATGCAGTTCCATATATCCTCTCCTGGTAGCATATTTGTTCCTATTTTCTTAGCTAAATATATATCTCTGCTTTTTCGGCTGTAGTATAACCCGTGTTAATTTACAGATTGACAGCTAGCATATTTTGACATATACTTTTCTGAGCCTCCTTGCTTTCCATCTCAGAATATTTCCTAATTTTATTTAGTAAAATAAGCCACTAATTACTCAAAATAGTTTGGTATAATGTAATATATTTGGAATCAGGAGCTGAAGGGTTATTCAAGAATATAAAAATATATAGGGTGTACCATAAGAAGGACAAAGCTACATTCTGTTGGCTCAGCTCTGTCTATGCAATTCTAATATCTACCAAATTTTGATTCTCACTTTTATTAGAATTTTTTTTTTCTATCTGCAATAGTAACGGATATAAGTACTTTGAATAATATTCAATAAATGCTGTTTATGAGCAACTAATAAGAAATTAACAGTTGATCTTTCTCGAATAAACTCCCTGCATTTAAACATAATAACTTTTTGAGAGAGCTGTTACTAACAATTACACTTTCTACATCGAGAACCCATCTTTTGGAAATATTTCATGTTGCTTGTTTGGCATTTCCTATATCATAGAACGTAAAAGTGTAAAATGAGCTCTAAGAAAAATAAAATTCACCCGCCTATATTAACTTCCATTAATCTCTATCTGCATAACAAAAAGTTCTTTCATTTTCATTACATGTGCGTTTTATAGCGCCAAGTTTAGGATTTATTGATGTTAGATTGAGATCTGTACCTATTATAGGAAGCCATTGCTTAATATGCAAAACATACATTCAGTAAAAGCTTTCGTGAAAGTAACATATCCTAACCTTCATGTATATCTGTTGGGTTTGTTAATGCTGTTCTTTGCACCAGTTTAGTCCTAGCCTGAAGATCTTGATATTATTAACAGATCATACTGTCAAACAAATGTATGTAAAAAATCTGGCGCCTTTGCCACTTCACTGATAGTTTTTTTTTATTTTAACGCTTTCATTTTTAAGACCGACAGTAAGTCAATACTCCTATATATAACTATTGATAATTTAGCCATGGCTAATGCTGTAACAGTACCTACAGTTACAAATATCAAGGTTTTGTCGGAAACAATTTGGAAGTGTGGCTTTGCTGATATCTGTAGGAATACCAAAAAATAACGTTAGCGCAATCGTAACTCAATTAAAGCTATGCAAACTATAATTAGGTTGTGCAACTATTCTTTAAAACTAAATAGGTATTAGAGTTCAGCGCTGAAAAAGTCACGAGACCACAATAAAAAAAGACAAATTAAACCTTTAATATAAGGCTATTACAAACAAAGAGATTCGTAATTTCAGATTCTTCACGATCTCCCTTTTTATTAAATCACCACGATCGCTATACTGAAAACGGAAATTTACACCTCGAGATAATCTTGTGAAAATTAGCACGTATTTGCAATTTACCGCAGAAAAACCAGTAAAGTATAAATCAAATACTCGCGTTAAAAGAAGTACACGACGAGTTAAATACATACACACTCCTTTATACACATGTACGCACGTGAAAGATTAATTAAGGTCTCGGGAAAGACTAAAACAAACGCACGAAGTGTAAACATAAAATCCAAATTACCCGGTGTACACGTGTATGGAACTTGTGTATAATTATTGCTGAAATCAGAGGTAGACAATTCAGTCACCGGAGTCTTCTCAAAGCCTTTGTACTCGCAGCCAGTAAATCATCATTCAGAGGCGAGAGAAGGCGATGTATTTTACGGTAACCCCTCATGCGAAACCACTTTGACAAGTCTGTTATTAAGTAAGTTATAAAATTAACTAAAATGCTAACCGAAAGGGAGGATCGTGTTCCCTACATTTTTAATAACTTAACTTAATTTTAGAACACGCTCGCCTTTACTAAGAAGTTCAAGGCACAACATAATTTCGACGGGAAATGTGCTATTTTAATGTTAAATTTAAATAACAATTAAATAAAGTAGAGGTAGAATAGGAAAGAGTATAGAAAATGGCTTTATATAGTAAAGAATCCTTAACACTATTTAACACTAAAATAACAATGCGATTTGTTCAGGCGGGCTCTCACTAGTTTTAAAGAAGTATTAAAAGTTGAGCACTGTCTTAGTGTAATGAATAGAGCAAAACTAACATTACTATAGATAAAATAATGTCTCCACTACATAATGCTTCATTCTAGTATGTATGCATTCCACAATGTTATGGACTAGTGGCGCAGTGCTTAGCGCGCTAGGCTATCAGTCTCGGCGTACTGGGTTCGAACCCCGGGCTCGCAACTCTCAGAATAAGGTGCGTTCTGTGGTTTTCCTTACTCCAAATTTGGGGAATGCTGGGGGTGAACATCTTAAGACACTCTACGAGCGCAGGCGTAAGCTGTTGTGGGATATGAAGGCATAAATTATTATCACTATTATAACACAAATGTAGTGCAAATTGATAACACTACCACCTTGTTGAAGTTATACTAGTGCTTTGTAATTATGGTGCATTTTAAGTTACTTTGAAGCATCTTGGCGAAGAGAGAGCAAAATAGAGTAGACAAATTGCTTGTACCGTTTGACCAAGTATCTAGGTTCTGCTTTCGTGCATATTGTACTTTAAAAAAACAAAGAAACACCTTTAACCATTTTGCATCCTAGAATGTACCTAATTATCGAAATCAATTGTCTAAGAAAAAAAATTTTATAGGAATTTCTCTCTACTTTTCACAGGCTTTGTCCCGGTATTCGCGAACCACCACAGCCGATACTTACGGGTTGGGGAAAATGGCTGCAAGCGGCTTTTTATTATTCTAAACATTTCCAATAAGTAAAATCTGTTATTTTACAATTCGACCCTGACGAAGCTACAGCTATTCAGGAGAGCCAGAAAGGATTTCTAGATACTTCCGTTGAAACAGATTTAAAAAGTATTAGCAACAATTACATATAAATGATTACTAAACTCAATAGAAAAGTTGCAAAATACTGGGTTGTCGTTAGTAGAATCAGTGCAAATCGTGAACGAAGTTAATACATTGCTGCATGGTATAAACGACACCAAAAAACGATCGCGTTATAGCAAAGGTCGACGGTGTTTTGAAAAAAATTTCGATTATACGAAATTAAGACAAACGTGTGGTAGTGCATCTGCAGATTCATTAACTAACTCTAAGGATTGTTTTAGTTATGCCTGTGTTACTTCCGTAGATGTTGAGCAGTCTTTCTCGAAATGTAAGAACATTTTTTCATCACAGCGAACAACCTTCGCCGAGGCAAATGTGGAAACATACCTACTATATTATTATTTATTGTTACGGTATTAAGTACAACAGATTTTTGAAGAAACTACTGTGTTTACTTTTTACGGTTATTACAAATACATATTATTGGGCCAGCTTTTATTTTTTACATTGGGGTATTGATTTCAAAATATCACTTCTGTTGGTTGTGAGCCGCACAACGCTGTTTATAATCTGCCCATGCGACTGATCCGATTCTGTTGCGAAGACCCATTGTGCACGGCTTAGTAATTAAATAAAATTCAACTTATTCCGAGCATGTGTTTATTTATTGTTCAACTTGAAAGTTCATCCATGTTTCGGTTTAACCTCTTCAAGCTTAGGTTCTTTATATAAATAATATCGATAATACACACAGCATTTTATAAAATGCTATCATGAGTATTACCACAATATGGTTGTTTATACAAAAAAATTAAATTTGCTAAAGGTGAGAGGTGTCACCGAAGGTCGCTTAGTGTTTAACTTAAACAATAAATACTTGCTCTCAATTGAGATCAATTTTATTTAGTTATTTTTGTATTACAAATGTATTGTGAAATTACGAAAGCTGTGTAACAACATACAACACTATTTGCAAATGATTACAATATCTAGGTTGCAATTTACAATAGCGTTCCCAGATAATTACAAAGTGCATGTAATAATCTACAGTAGAGCTTGTCAATTATTATAACGTGTATAAAATAACTAACAATATCGTTTGAATATTCGCAACATTTTGTAAGATAAAAGCAAATTGTCTTTAAAATTACAACGTTGGTCTTTGGCAACAAATAGCCATCGATAGTCGTTGTAAATTTTATAATACTTTTCTCTAGCGTACCATATATGTACGCACACTGCCAGTTACGGTATATGCTTTACCGTTTATTATAGGGTATGCATTTACATATACGTACGTAGCTAAACAATGTTCAACTGAAGATTATGACAATAACACAAGCAGATTTCCAATTTTGATTCGTATTAGAAACATCGTCACAATGAGATGTAATATAGTAACAAATAATAGATCAAGCCACGGCGGCTTGAACCTTGCTATGATTAATCTGCTGCAGTCTTTGCCTAGCATTTCTACCTACACTCCTATGTACCGCTATTTTATAATAGATATAATAAGTTATAAAGGGAACGTGCCAACCAACGGTGGAATTTGCTCTACATTCATTTTTCGTATTAATACGTGTATCATTTTGCATGTAATTACTTTATCAATAACAGTATTGGACTACACGAAGAAAGAATACATCTAACCTACTTTTATTCGCATAAAGAGCAAAAGGGATAGAAAGAAAAAGTTACGTTATTCGAAGCTATATCAGCAAAGTGTTATTAAATAATAATGGAAACAAATATGTAAAAGTTATTTGAAATTACACAATCATATCTGAGATCTACGACGGATCTGGCACGGTTTTAATGGCCTACAATAAGGTAAATCGCTCTGCAAAGAAGCTAATTACAGACGATATTATAATTTAAATAACATCTACTCCCTTATTTTATGATACGACTGAGATAATTTTTAGATTCTACATGCAAAATTAAAGTGTGACGAGGTGGTATAAGCAAAATTGTTCAGTATCAGTAGATAATTAAAATTTAATAATGTAATGATTGATTACAATGAACTCGGTTGAAGTTAGGAACTGTTTGAATTGTTTCCAGTTCTACCCCAAAAAGATATAATTCTCACATCACATTCTTTGAACTCCATTATTGGATTGTCCTGAAAGCAAAGTTAAAATTAGAGCTTATGAATATTTTACGTTTTCCAACACCCACATTAATGATTACCCTTATAAGAAGGAAGTAGAAAACTTACATTTAATCCTAAAGGTCCCCGAGCTGTCTATGTTGAATCGTGTAGGAAGCGACACGAGCCTTTTTCCTACCTCTCTCTACTGCTAGTTCTTTAACATTCTCGCAGTTTGCACCTCTATTTTCAACTTAACTATTTACACCTCATCCTTCGAAGTTTTTCTAAATCTTCCCAATTACTATTGTTCTATTTCTCTTGGTTGAAAGACTTGCTTTACTTACATTACAGACCATTGAAGTTAGGACAACTATTAGAATCTTAAAAGATCTACAACAAAATTGGGATAACAACAAAGTATTTAAGATGGAAATCCTCATTAAATAAATGTTATAAAGAGAAATTTCAATTCAACCTAGTAGATATTAAAATCATTAGAAACGATATTTAATGAATGGCTTATAAACATGTTTACAAAAGAGGAAATGGGTTTGAGGGTCCTAAAAATTTACCTGCGCGTTTCCGATTATAATACGGAGTAATTGTTATCATACTCGCTGTGGATCAATCTATTAGTAAACCAATTTCGATACTGATGTTCGGTTGCAGTGTTTACGGAAGTAACATTCAAAAAATGCCGAAGGGAAAGCCTACAACTGTAGAAGAGCGATCTGCTATTCTTACACTACACCTGGAAGAATATTCTGTTCGTGTGATTGCGGAAAAAGTTACAAAATCAACTGTGCGTTGTACTATTTGCCGATACTGATCCACTGGTGCATTAGAAGACAGTAGTCGCCCAGGTCGGTCAAGAATGACAACGCGTGCGGTAGATCGACGCCTTACACTGCTAAGCAAACGAAACTGACGATTGACTGCGCCCGAAATCGCAGCAGAAATCAACAGAGGTCGCGAACGCGATTTCTGTAACTAAACGCCGGTTAAGAGAAGCTCGGTTTTACGGTCGCTTTTCGGCAAGAAAACCGTTGCTGCGTCGTGGAAACCGTCAAAAATGACTACAGTGGGCCGAAAATTATAGGAATTGGACAGAAGAAAATTAGAGAAATTTTCTCTATGCTGGCGAATCCAAGTTCGAAGTGTTTGGTGAGAAGCGTCTTCGTGAGACGAACGAAAGTCGAAAGAATATTGATATTTCAGCGATGGTTTGGAGTTGTTTTAGTAGAGATCTAGTAAAAATCGACTGTACTATGCGTGAAGAATATTATAGACGGATACTAGAAGAGAACGCTTTGACATCCGCATTGCAGTTAATTGGGGAGAACTTTGTGTTTGCGCTTGATAACGACCCGAAACATATACAACGAATCTGTAAAGATAATTTAACGTCTCGAGCAGACGAGAACGGTTTTCAAATCAAGCCCTGGACCCCGCAGAATCCGCATTTGAATCCCATCGGTCTATTGCAGGATGAGCTTGACAGTAGAATACGAAAAATCAGTCCAACTTCGAAAAAGCACCTGTGGTGACTTCTCCAAACTGAGTGGAACAACATTTCCGTTGAAATTCTAACCAAAGTTACAGAACGTATGCCGCGAGTGGTCCGGAGTGAATTGCAAGCAAAAGGCAAGTATTTCGATGAGCAAAAGGTACAGCCTAATATTTTAATGAGAATGTTTTATTTTTTGTTATTTCTTCTTACTATTTGTTTATGTTTTTATTTCTAGCAATAAATTTTTATTTTCTTTTACATTACTACCGTTTTTCATTAGTTGTCCGAACTTTAATGACACGTAGTGTATGTGCTTTTAATTGTAATCCGTCCTTCATTTTTTCGTTTCTGTTAAATATGTAACAGATGCCTTCTAATTTGCGTTTGTCACTTTCTTGTATAGATTTAACATTTTATTAATAGAGTTCTCTTTTCGGGCTTTCTGACGTCATTCGTCATTCAAATCAAATTATTTAGAGAAAATATGTAATCTTGATTGTTAACATATGAAATTTTGTTTTTTAGCTTAGACCATTAGCTATCAACTACAATAGCTTGGAGTTTCTTACAAATTGTGTAACAGTGACTGTTATTTGCATGGTCTTTTTGCTAATTTGAACTGGTTGGGCAATCGTAGATAATCGATCGCCCTCGTTGAATTCAATGATTTTGACACAAATATCGTGCCAAAACCTTTTAGTGGTTATTGTATATATTAGGAACTGTCTTTAAGCAATTAGTTCCATTAATTGCTGAAATTGTACTACCTCCTGGAACTAAATATTGTTAGCTTAACAAAATCTGTTAACTCTATAAAGCTACTCTTTCTAGAGCATTGCACTGGCCTATTTTTCACGGCCCGGACCGCCCGTGGCCCGTTACAGCATGGAGTAGGCCCGCCCGTTGCGTTCATTACCTCGGCACAAGGTCCGCCCGGCCCGGCCCGTTGGAAAATTTAGGTCTGTTTGGCCCATCTAAATTATTTTAGCTTGTTTAAGTAATTATATCTGCACCGTCTATTTCTAATCATTTTTTAGTTACTACATTATAATGAGTAGAATGAAACATTTATTTTGTTTGTTCTTGTATACTATATTGTATGAAACCAAAAGAAAACGTAACATAACATTGCATACATTAAAATTGTTAATACAAAACGATATCGTACAAACTAAACAGCATCTACTGCATACGTTATGTCTATTCGATGTAGCTAATAAAATATTGTCAGCCCGTCAGGCCCGTGCAATTTTAAGCTCGGCGCGGCCCGGCCCGCAATGAAAAGAGACGAGGCCCGCCCGCGGGGCCGGGCGGGCCTAGCGGGCCGGGCTTTTCCTAGCCCGTGCAGTGCTCTAACGCTTTCCATAGTTTTGCTACACATTTTTGTTTATCTTAATTCTTTGTTTAAGGAACGCTCCATATTCTTCTTCTCCTTCTAAAGGTTTCTACAATTTGTTCTATTTTTTTAGTGTGTCTGGATTCTTGCTGTTTCATGTTTGTGGCGTTTTCTTTTAGTTTACGTAATCCTTTCTTCTTCTTCTTCTTTTCCATTTTATCTATTTCAATACAAAATACCATTTCCTTTAATCTTTATATCCACCACATTCTTTCACATTTCTATCAATTAGTAAACTGCAACGGAACGAAGTATTTGATTTTGTACTTCTTTGATTAACTGATGGATGATTTTGTGCGTAATAATGTCCCAACCGTTTGCGTTTCTGATTTTTATATTTTATCTTTTTCAAAACATTTGTATGTATGTATAGCACACTAATCCAAATGAAATTGTTATAAGATACCTCTCTATTTCTTTTGCTTTGAATTTTAATAATTTTATCTACTATTATCAATATATGATCATGTCTTGGTTTTATATTCGTAGTATTAACAAATTAATCATAATTCCGGTAATGCATGAATTTGTACTTCTTCCATCTTTTACTTTTCTATCGAGAGATTGTTATCCCTAAATCTTTCAAAATTCCGTCTGTATACACTTGTTAATTTATGTAAGTAAATTCACGGATTTCATCAAAATTGTTTTCCCAAATAAATATCTACATTGTATATGTTCACATCGTCATAATTAACGAAAGTATATTTCATGTGTGTACTACCCTCCTCAAGTTTACATATCTATCAACGTAAGTCGTACGACTTCATAAATTATGGCGTTAGTATACAGGTTTGGAAAACATATCTTCTTGGTAGAGCAAATTAAAGAAGAGGAAGTAATGTTGTAGACACGCAATAGCCGAGATAAACGCGTTTAAATGCGATAACGTCATGTGGATGGACACTGCTAACACAGTATTGGAGTGGCCGTTATAATCATTCGGTTGCCGTCTGCCTAACTTTACAATCATGGGAAAACGTTTAATATTAGGGATGGTCTTTTTGGATCATCCGCATCTCTCATACTTAAGCGCATTGTACAAATGTACGTTTGTACATTTGTAGTGTGATTGTTCGCTATGTTGTTCGTTGACCCAAATGCAGAGACGTCTTACCATACACATAAATATTATACAATCTAAGAAATTCATTCTTTTTCCAACCCAGCATATCACATACTTACCTAATAATTTTGTAAAATAAAAATAAACATAAAATCATTTTTAGCTCAAAACGTACTCTTAATAGACGCCTTAGCTGTCACCAATGTTATGTTTGTATTTCGTCATATCTTCATGGGTGTAACGAAAGCAAACATACACACATAGAAGACGTCTAGTTTTAATAAAGAATCACGTCACGATTTTCACGGTTAACTATTAAATAAGATGATGAAGTGCTTTGAGATTCCATTCCAT
Source organism: Dynastes maya (assembly GCA_029619315.2). Classification (NCBI taxonomy): domain Eukaryota; kingdom Metazoa; phylum Arthropoda; class Insecta; order Coleoptera; family Scarabaeidae; genus Dynastes; species Dynastes maya. The sequence continues at coordinate 59,945,067 of JAROYE020000002.1, forward strand.
TAATTCCGTCGCATAGACGCGCTCGCCTCAAACTCTGCGTGCGGGAAGCTGTTGATGAAGAAAAGGAAGAAGGGGATAAAAAAAAAACTCGCCTCCTACTGAAACTCAATTACTGTGTCAGTCGTAAAAACCACGAAATATTGTCGAAATATTAAATGAGAGAAACAAATTTTGTTTGTGGAGCTGTCTTTGGCTCCCCGAGACGCCTATCATTTTAAGTTTTATTTGACGTTAAACATGCGAACATTATACAATTTGCCAGGTTTCGATTTTTTTTCTAGTTTCGTCATTAATATGTATGTATTTTTTATGCGCTTATAATGTATTTCGTTCAGTATACTGAGGATTATAGAGCTGATGGTAAATTTGTTTCCAGCTGAAGTAACGTGATGAAGTAATTTACTTAGATTACGAGTAAAAAAGCTAACAGCAATTTTAATAAATATAGTTTATTAGCGCGGTAATATACGTAAGCTGTTTGTGTTGAAACATGCAAACAGCAATAAAAAAACCGTGTAAGGTTTTTAAAAGGTTTTGAATTTGACTTAGTTCTTATTGAATGGTATTCATAATAATTTGTAAATTTTAAGGTATTTTTATGGTACTTTAAATATAGTAATAACAGTAATAATGAGACTGTGAATAAAAAAATAAATTAATAACTCAGGGTTAACGTTTTACAACTTACTTAAAAGTGTTGGATCTACTTATTTTCTTGTGCTAATCTAAACGAATAGAAAACTAGACAGTATTTAATGTTCAAGAGATATAGTATTTTATTTTAAATAAAAAAAAAATTTTCTTTTGACAAGGTTTTGAATTTTTAGACAAAGACTTAACGTAATCCCTATCCGACAGCCACATTAAAATGTTAATGTATTTATTTGAATTTATTAAATTTTAAAAATTTAATCTAATTGAAATTTCTTATTTATTTGGACAAATAGTAAATTTTGTATCTGCTCATTGAAGTTCTTCAGCAAGTGATGATCTTCAACATCTGTTCTTGGTAATCCTGACTTTCTTTCTTCAAATCTGGTTTTGTAGATAATAATTTTGATATAAAGTTAGCTTTTATTTTAATATGTTGTACATGTCCACTTTACAATACAATTTTTAAATTTTAACATTAATTTACGACAAGTGATTTCATTCTATACGAAGTATATTGTCCAGATTGACTTTGTTCGGTTTTAATAGCAAATTTAAACAAAAAAAAAAACCTCTGTGTGTGCAACATCCCACAACATCTAGTATCTAATGAACACTTTCGTCTTTTTTGGGCTAAGTACGTTCCCTCATGGAAGCTGCCAACATCTATGCAATTACGATACAATTTGCCACGTGTGCAAGGTACAGTAAAGGAATGTATAAAAGACGAGTTGAAAAATAAGAAAATCTGCCTATGTGTGGATGAAACAACTGATGCTCAGAAACACAGCGTCATTCATGTTGTAGCGCGTCCTTTAAAACGTGATGACCCACCAGCTTCATTGTTGTTATCCAGTAAAAGGATTCAGAAAACTAATGCAGAAACCGTTGTTTAATATAATAACATATTCGTTGAGAGAATTTCGTATCGCAGGAATCCAAGTCACAATGTTCGTTACTGACGGAGCCGCAACAATGCTAAGGGTTGGTAGGATGTTGAAAATATGCTTTCCGACTTTTCTTCGCATAACATGCATCATACACGCATGTCACCTCGTAGCAGAAACCATTCGAAAGAAGTATCCGATGGTGGATAAGCTAATAGCATGTAACAAAAAAGTGTTCATCAAATCTCCCAAACACATCTGTGTATTCAAACTCAGCCTGTAATAACGCGATGGGGAACATGGCTCCAGGCAGTATCTTACTATCAGAAATATTTTTCGCAAGTGAAAAATATTATCTTGAGACGTGATTCAAATGATTCTGCAGCAGTTCGAGTTAGTCAGCAACTTTTTTCCAATTCCGTCGTTCAACAACAAATAGATGAAATTTGCATGAACTATTCTGAAGTTGCACAAGCTATTGAGCAATTAGAAAACAGTGCATTAAATTGCATAAACAATTTACAAGCCGCTTTAGAAAACCTGACGAACGCTGTAGGAGTCGATGTTGCTCAAAAATTTGGTGCAATTTTAACGAAAAATCTCGATTTACAGAAGGTTCGGTCTATAACTGAAAATCAAAGGTGCCCAGATGAGGAAAAGGAATATCTGACATTTGCAAATCTTACTTCACTGGATCTCGAACGATCATTTTCGAAGTATATGACAACGTATTCACAACACCGTTGACGGCTGAATGAATCGACAATGGAAGCGTTGCTGATGTTGCAATTCTACGCAGCTTACCAGGGCACTAATATTGTATATTACGTGCCTATTTTTATGCGGTGCGCCACGGCCGGTACCACCTTTTTAACAAACTCTAGCTATCACTCGTTTTATTTTTTGTAATATACTATATCTTTCATTGCGTTAAGTAGTATTCTTGTTACTGTGGAGTAAAATGAGGCGATCTTTACTAATTAAGAAAATATTCTCGAATGTCCTGGGTTGTTTGGAATAAAGTGGTTTTTCTGTGAGGTCCATCTTTAAAGTATTCTTGAAATTTGAAACATAATTAAGACTCACAATTTATTTTTGCCAAGACTGAAAAAAAACGTAGCAATGGTTATTATACGTTCGTGAAAGTATCTAAAATAAAATAAAATTATTTATGATGTGTCAACGCAACTATAGTCTTTGTTGTGGAACTTTTCAAATTTTGTAGACCTTTTTAAAATAATTAATTAATTTCCTAGGTTGTTCACCTTTACGTAACTTTCTAGGAGCGTTTTTCCTAAGAATAATGTCTGTAATGCGTACACACAAAAGATCTTTCTTCTGAAATCTTTCATTAGTGTTGTGAAGCTGCACTTCCATATAATTCATTACCAGACAAATATTGTCTAAATAAAACGCCGTTTCTTTCTTTACGCTTGTCTCACGTGGATTATCATCTCGGATCTGCTTTGAAAAGTAGAGAACCAAAATCCAAGGAGTGAAAGTATAACAATGAATTTCTTGTAAGTGTGTATTTATATATACTTTCTTGATTTATTTTTCATCGTCATCACTCTTGTTGCCGTGTGTCGTACGCTCAATGCAGACGTTTAGGTAAATACAGGCTTTGATGTTAAATAATGAGGGGTTTAATGCACCTTATGCTTTTAAACCAGTATCTTTATATACCATACTCTTTCTCTCGATGTGGCTCCGTCGTCAACGCTCACATTGCTTCGCTCTTGTGTCCGTAGGGATTATAGGATACCGTGCAGAATATATTGTTGTGTTCTCTAATGAACTGAAATATTTATATAATCAAAGATCCAATCGGAACGGAACGAACCGAAGGAAGAAAGAAGAAAACAGAGACGACGAGGAAAGAAGAGAATCATCTCACAATGAGTAACATACGTATTCATAATTTACAAAGGCGTTCTGCTGTGAAGATAAGACTCAGGATTGTGCGCCAGCGTCACTTATAAAATATTTCATAAACCAGAAAGACTTTATTATCCACTTATTTGAGGTACACCGTTGTAGGTTATAACATGTTGTACGGTTAACTTTCCTGGTAGTTTATTTTACGTACCATGGGAATATCGTGATATATTGCAATCAGTATCCTCCGTTCAATACGAGTGCTGACCATACATCTTCTTTGTGGTACAAGAAATCTATTGTAATGCATCTCCTTGTTCGTATTATTTTATAGATAGACATGTTTTGTTTAGGCGCTATGTCTTATAGAAATCACTGGCAAGAGATTCTATAGCTACATTAAAAGTTAAGTATGTGGTGGGAGTAAAAGCTAGAATTATAATCATTCTAATATACCAGGAACTATTACATCTTAAGACTACAAGTACCATAACAATATGGCGTATAATACCATTATTATTTGATAATTTTGCAAAAGTGTCAGTAGTGGAGTTCAGTGTTTTACCTCGTTAGTCGTACTCAATCAATGACAGTTAAATTAGACGGACGTCTCTACTTCCGGCTTTAAGCTTTATTTTGGGATTTGTTTTATAATTAAGTCAGAATGGAGACAAAATAGTATTTTCTATCCGGTTAGAGCCTGGAACAATAGTTACTTTACTACTAATAACTTGATACTATTGCTCCATTATCGTCGGATCTATTGTGTTACAACTGCGGAACTGAGACAATTGAGACTTTTCTACCATTAAAAAGACGTTGAAAATAATTTGTTCCAATCGCGAACAATAATTTCTTCAATTTGCTATCTTCTTCAACTATTTTCCTCCATTCATTTGCTTTAATGCCTCCAGTAATACTTCACTTATGTGCATACACATCTCAAAATCAGAAATTTAATCTTTCCTATGGTACCTTATCTCGTCTACAATATACTGGAAAATATATTAGTTATATAATTTTAATTCTGTTTTTCAGGGATCAAGGAGTGACTACATAGGACTTTCTTGAAAACATTGAACCTGGTTTCCTATGTAAGGACATGTTTGCCTGGTTTTTAAACCAATTAAACTTTAAAACATTTCAAAATCAAACTATTTTCCTAATGAAACAAGTACTTTGATACTTTGAAATAACTACAAGCATATCACTGTGTAAACATGTGTATTGCACTAGGTACTTCTATAAAGTACCAGTTTTTACGAAATAAAACATGTGTAGATATGAAACTGAAATGTACATTTAATAACGCGTCCCTACGTCCCTAAGAACTATTGCTATAGTAATTTATCGTATTTTGGATACATCTAAGTATTCATTTTCATAATCCATATTCCAATTAGAGTAGTGACGGTTTAAATAACAAAACTATCGTTGAACTCCATCGTGTTTAAATGCATGTCATCCCAATTTGTCTATCCTCTTATTCCTCCAGTATTTTTACATTAATTCATTTTGTACACCTTGTACACTTAACTCAAATAAGATCTATTACCGTAAGGGTTATATTTACATAACAAGTTGTGTAGTTTTTTGAACTAACTAAGTAATAATTTGTCGCGCTCCAATATCACTGATCTTTTTTTTTTTACACTGGACACCAAGTGGTGCCCCTAGGTGTCATATTTGATTAAGATTCCAAAGACTTAACAACTCTAGAGGTAGAACCAATTATCACCCCATTAAATACTATAATGTAATGCTAAATCTAATTAGAGGCTTAGCATTATTGTCTCTCAAACGCACTTTAAAGAAATACCTCCTTTTCAAAGCATTCTACTCTGTAAACGAATTCTCAGACAATAACTTCAATGATATTGTACAATATATACCATATATATAACTACATGAAAATTTGGCATATTTTTGCATACTTCTACGTTGTTCGTTCTCTTTTTTGACCTGTGCAAACACTTTGTGCAATGGCACTAATAAACATTATTATTATTATCACTAAATGTGATTATATCATGTTATTAGTCAAATTGACTAAAAGACCAGGTTATTGTTAATAATATCAGGTAATTATTTATAGTTGCCGGATATATTACATGGACCGTAGCATATATACCGTACATCTTAAATTATCCAAACAATCATTCTTTCAATTCCGTATGTTCGTAGGCGCATTTTCATCAAGATCTCTGGTAATAAGATGTGCCCTTTCGACTGTACAACTCATGCGGTTCTGTGACTGATGTATCACCACTTTCTAAGTATACAATATTAGGTTTGTGCGTTAAGTCAACGGGTGAAGAATACTGGCGGGCAGTTACGGGTGTATACACTATTTTATAATTATTATTTAAGCGTTTGTAATCAATTACGCGGTAAATTACGTAACGTTAAATACGTTTTAGACAGACAGGTAGACAGATATTCTTCGCGCTAGTGTAACATGATTAGCATTAACATTAACCGACAGACAAACGAAATTAATCAGCATGAAATTAGCCGAGTACGCATGTAATGTTGGTGTGCTAAATCGCAGACGTGAGCATATTACGTATATCCGAAACCTAAGAAAACTGAGATAACGAAGATATTCGCGCATCTTAGTATTACGACAATAACTGTCAAGATTATAAAGCCAGTTAGTATAATGACGTATACGAGTGTAGGTTTCTAAAACACAGAGGGACATCTTTCACAGTTGAAGTGTCATCAATTTATAAAATATCATTGTTCTAATTGAATTACAGTGCTCCGGCCGGTCTAATAATACCCACATTGTTTTCTTCGAGATTTAACGAACGTGTTGAAAGGGACGAGAGAAAAGAAATAACTGCAGCGTCTCAACCCACATACCATCCGCGAGATTCAAATCGGAAAAGTTATTATTTACATATACATTGGTTTTATTCCTTTCTTCTTACTCTATACATACATTCCATTGTCGTGCTGAAACAAATGAAACGCCAACGGTTACTAGCGAAGAAACAAAAAGGAACTAACAATCGAAAACAAAAGATAACGATTTAAGAACGATAAGTATTCATAACACATTTCATGCACACTACTTGTCTTGGCTAGTAGTCGGTCTAAACGGTGATTGATCATTTTTTATTTCATAGATCGTAACTCATGTAAACGCGCATTAATCATCTTGATACTACACCTAGAAGGCTACTAGAAGTTCCCTTTTTGATATCGATAGTGATGTGTCCGCATGTGTTAGATGGCCATGAGGTCTTCGGATTATTAAAATAACTTGGCGTAACGTTTTATATCAGGATGATGTTCACTAAACTAAGAGGAAATTGACTGGACGTATACAACACAAATACAACCCGCCGTAATGGTTAGAGAATCATTAATATTCAATCGATTGTAAATATACCGTTGTACATGGTAATAGGATTCCATTGTACAATCAATATTGCTGTCAATATTTTGAATACGGACTGTATTAATAATCATGTGAGAATCGCACTTCAAATGTATGTATGTGTAATATGCATATTGCGAAATATTTATTTAAGTGATCACTCGTTATTCAAGAAGACAATAGTTATAGTTATTCACATAAGTATACTTCTACATTCTAAAATATAAGTAATACTTAATGCAATATCCTTTCTTCGTTTGTTTGCTGTATACATTCGAGGAGATACTTGTCTTGATAGTGTAGGCAGCGGTACAAAGTGATAAGTATATAAAAAATGTGTAGTGATATATTTCTTTAATAATCTCCTACTTTCTTAGAGAGCATATGATTGTTATTCAATGCCATGTTTAGAATGCTGAAACAACTTTACTCCTTGCCTTAAACAGTATTATCGAAAAGCTCCATGACAAAGGAAGCCAAGACATTGTATTCACTTTAGGAAGAATAATAGACTACAAGAAGCATTGTCAAGTGCATTGACTTTGTAATGCCTGTAATTGCGCCTATACAGCAATATAATTCAAAATTCGGCAATTATTTGGAATATTTATTTGTGTTGCTTACCTTTTAATTCACATTGTTGGAGACTCTTCAATAATATAATAGATTGAGTAATAGTTGTCCTGTACCACTCGCGGTGTTATTCGTAGTGATTATTAGAGTTGCAACTCTCGACGGTCCGACATGATCGGATACGTTGTTGTGCGTAGATATATACCTGCCGGTTCAAGCCGCTATGTAAATATATGAAACAGAGAATACCGGCAGAAGCATGAGTGACGCACACCGCGCTTAGATGCTTTGCTTTCATCATTTACGTAGAGACGTGAGCACTACTGTTATGTGGGATGTATACGTCCATCATGCATCTCCGATCGGCGGTCGATGTTAATATTCGTTGCGCCCAGTCTGTTTTCTGTTTGTGGATATGTACATACTACCTACGATCCTGGCGCGCCGCCCGAAAATTGCAACCTTAGTGATTATATCTGCGTTATTTTTAACTTTATAACATTATATAATATATAATCTTGCAATTTCTGTCATAAAATAATGATTTTGTTACCAATATGTTACAAAGCATGATTAAAATCGTATATAATGTGTATGCTGCTAATTATGCAAAATAAATTTCAATTCTTCATTTCTATGTAGCAGATAATACATCAAGACTAACTACACAAAAATAATTGGAAATATACATATTTCCTGCATTTAATGCTTAAACATTTCCTTAAATTTGATTTTTAACTACATCAAGTTTACTTTGCTGTATACAATCTTCGCATTACATTCCTCGCTGAAAAGTTAATGTGAGTAAACTGAATCTCGCATTGAGATTCCTGTATTAGCACAATTTCACGTTTGGTTTAAATTGTCATTTCTGTACGAGATACTGCCTTTATCCTTAAATCGGAGCGCAAAGTTCTCCTAGAAAATCCAATTTCTTTGAAATGCATTTTATGTTGGTGGCCAGGTGCACGGGCAACAATACATTTTTCGTACTCGCCGGATTTTGTCAAAATAAAGCCGGTAAACAGGAGTAATTCGGTGTCAGCCAGTCGCCAGAATTGTCGTCGGGTCCTTTGTCATAAATTGTTCAATTCATCGGAAAATAGCTGACCGTCGCAGTGCTATGTGATGGGTATTTGTTTTCGGATAACTGTACATGGTATAATTGCATGGCTTACTATAATGATAGGTGTTTCCGATGGAATTATGGCCTACTATGTGTCTGTGTATTCAACTGGTCGCTGATACACTTTGATTACACACTTTATGGTTTTCGTTTACGCGCTACGGACAATAGCGTCATCCAAATTGATTATGGACATAACCGGCGGCTGGCTTCACCTGCATAGTGTAGTACTGTTAATGCATAAATCGCATTGAATGCTTGGCGCGCGGATGTTTGTTTATGCGACGAAAATAACTTGTTTAAGTGTTTTTAATACTATGATCGGCCAATAACTAAATTTATCGCCGAGTGCACTCGTTGTTCGCCGAATTTATGGGAAATGCTGTTTAAACGAACGTTCCAACGTTCTGGGATCTTTTAATTAAACCCTCCAAATTGTTTTATTGGCTTTTAAGCTCATCGAAGACGTAATGCTAGATTGGTTTATGTTCTGTCCGTCGTTTTACAAACATTATATTTACTATTCCTAATTATACAAGCCTTAGTACTAATTGAGGTTATTACATTCTAGTACCAATAAATAACGATCTACAATTAGCTCAATGATAATAAAAGTTCATAACAATCCAGTGAGCTTCTCAGGACCATATTTTTTGACTTTCTATCAGATACTTTTAGAGATATATACACTACCGGCCATAATTATTTGCCCACCTACATTTTTGCTTGGATTTTAGAGAATTATTTATTTATTGTTATTTAGGGGGTACAATTATTTACTTACAAGTAAAAGAAAAACATCGCATTAAATAATTCTGCAAAAGAATCCTCTGATACTTAGTTATCGATTAAATCTCCTTAATCTGATAGCTAAGGGTCCACGTAGTGCCAGAGGTGTTTTACAATTATCCTTCACTAATAAATATTTAATGTAGTGCAGGTAAAGATGACAATACCCTATTTACTGGAACTAGAATTATGAATTTAGATTCAGTGGTTATTGTTCTTTTAAACTGTGAATATTCTTAATAAAATTATCTAAAATTAATATTAATATTAAAATCCGCAGGATGATTGTTGTTTTATATAATCTCGGCCGAAGTAACAGAAATATCGTCAGAAATTACATCGCCAAACTGTTTATTTGGCCGAATAGCGTTGCGTAAACCACTCTTACGCAAGCAAAATAAAATAAAGCGGCAGCAGTGGACTAGAGAGCATCAATAGTGGACAATTGATGTGTGGAAAATATTTTTGGTGTATGGGCTACATATAAGTAAATAAAAGAACCAAGAGGTCTACAGTCGTTTATAGGTGTTTAGGAAATGATAGAGTGTGTAATTACCCTTAGTAAAAGTAATAAATATGATTGGATTGCCAACTTAAGATCCGCTTAATTTTTTTTTATTTTTCAAAAATGTTCGTTATTAGTGAACAATGCAGCGAACATTCACTTGTCATGGTTGTCATTTCACTTCAATTTATGCATAACATCTGCATTTGCTTGCTGATGTGCCTAAGCGCTTTGACTACCTTCTCCTTTGTAACCTTTTCACCTTTGTGTATGTATTTTCTTGAGATTTTAATAACCTGTTTAAAACAAACTTTATCAATGCATTTATTTTATCTTTATGCAGTATATGCTCCAGAATTTATCAGAATTAGGTGGGGATTGACCGAATGATTATTACCATCAGCAGAATGGAGTCTTTTATGTCCTTAACACTGCGGTACAGAGGGCATGTTTTATTAGTTCTACTTTCGGTTTGAGTTTTACCTGATCAGGTTTATTCCTTTGGTAGCCCTTGCTGTAAACCTTTCCCCTGTAACATCGATGGTGCATCAATTGCGGTCAGCAAAGCGTATTTACTTGGACTTAACGTCTCATATTCAGAAATAGTCTGAAAGGCTGTTTCTTCCTCTTTATTACGAAGGTGAGTGTTCATCTTTATACATAGATTCCCATACAGGTGTCCCTGTACAGGTGTCTTTTCAAACTAATGCCCTGTTTGTAGATACGTCGCTCTTCCAAGTTCTCTTTAATACAAGTATGTGGGCAGTTAAATGTTAGGAGAGTCTTATCATTACTTATTTGCTCTGCTTCCCTCCAGCTATATGGTTCCAATAGAGTTGGAGGTATTTGGTGACTTGCTCGCACCATGCACTACATTTTTAGTTATACCTAGACCCAGTTCAAGTTCTGTAAAGTTAATTTCAGAACCTTTTCTCGCTAGCTGGTCTGCAATTTCATTCCGCTACAGCCTCGTACGCTTATACCAAAGTGACCTTGTGGCAGAGGGAATGCAAGTTCTCTGGGCCCTCAATTGTCAATACAGACTTTCGGCGGCGCAATTTTATATAATACATGTTCATGGTTTTCTTCATACACAAGGGATGTTTCCGAAGTTCTAGAAATTGAGTTGTAGTTCAATTGCCCAAAATGTTTAAGTGGCAGGTATTACGGCGACCAATTTTACCAACAGACTATCACTACCGATGAAATATGGATACCGTATACCGTATACAATCTCGAGACCAAAACTCAGTACAAAGAATGGCGTAAACCGGAAGAAGGGCCTCCACTTAAAACGCATGCAGTTCCCTGGGTTGGGAAGGTAATGCTTAGTGTATATGTAAATTGCGAAGAGACCCTTTTTATGGATTATCTACCGAGAGGTGTTACCCTTAACGCAGAATACTATTCTAATCTTTTATACGACTCATTGCGACAGTCTCTTTGTAAGAAACGGCCCCGAAAATTACATAAGCGACCGTTATCGCAACATGATAACGCAAGCCTGCATACCGCACGCAAAACAAAGGGTGTTTTGAACAAATTGCGCTGAGAATTACTGCCAAATCTGGCGTATTCCGCAGATTTGGCTTCCAGTAATTTTCATCTATTTCCAAATTTGAAAACACCACTACAGGGTGTACGATTTTAGAACTTAAATCAAGAGAAACGTGCTATAAGTAGGTGGATTGCGAAGATTCCTTGAGGATGGTTAAAAAAAAATTGTTGAACGTTGGGATAAGCTTGTTCATTTAAGCGGGGCTATATTCAAAAACTACATTTCAATATTGACAAAAATTGACGAAATAAAAAAATTCTAGATAAATTCGTAGAACTTTGAAAACATCTCTCGTGTATACCAGTGTTAGAACTAGTGCCTCATCTTGACCCGTTTGTATACTAGATTTCCTCTTCCCTCTCCACGTCTCCATTCTTCTCAACTCAAGGCTACTTTGAAAGGCCTGTAGGAGACCTTAGTGGTTGTTATGTTATTGCGCAGTGGCGGCTGGTGGTGACGTAAATGGAAGGTCATTTACAACGCTTCGATTTCCTCATCTATTTCCGTTGCATAATACAATGTATATGCAACGAAAAAACTAGTTATTACTGCCCATATCAAATATATTACTACTATTATTATTAGGTGGGGTAGGTATTACATTTACTACCAAGATATTATCCCAAGTCAATGATTTTCATTACACTTCTCTACTCTTGGAATTTGTTGTTAGTGAGGTACAAATGAACACTTGCAGAAGCTTTATATCGCTAAAGATTGAGATGGTGTAAAGATGTAGCGCTGTCAGTTCTATCTCTGCGTGGATTATAACGCTCTGCGGTATATGGTTATCTGCTTTTATCGTATAAATTCTACCGTAGTGTGCTGTATTATTACTAGCGTTATGAAATTAATACCAGACGAAAATCTAAAAGAAGAAATATATTGTGATTTGAGCGTTGGTGCTCGACTTTCGCTCACAATAAGCGCATCCTTTTTCCATGCAATTATCATCTACCTGCCTTAAATCGAGTTAAGGCATTGGGTTCAACAAATTACAGTGACCGTGATCGTGGTCGGGTCATTACCTAATGCCGATATCTCACGAATTCCGCGCGTCGCGTCGATCGTGAGCGCTCGCGCCGCGTCCCAGGGCATGACGTTTGCCACCCACTACTCGGACATATGCAATAAATCCATATTTCTGAAGTCGGAGCCTTTTGTTTCTCGTTTGTTTGTAACCTCTTTGTGAGAATTACTACACGACGAGGACCTGGCCCGTAACGCTCCTCTGCATCTCCATAAAGAAAGAGGAAAGACCGACAAACCGATTCAGAGGACCAACAACAACAGACCGCATAACCGAGGCATTGTAGCGCGCGGTGTCTATACACTGTTGCCCATGAGACCAAACTCGTTAGTTGCAAACAGTTGATGCAATACGCAGTAGTTCAGGATTTAAATTTGGGAGGTCACTTAAGTTTCATAAACCATTCATTCATTCAGTAAGTCTTGATTAATACTCCATTGTTGTTCTTCTTCTTCTTAGGTCGCTGCCTTTTTGCCGTAAAGTATAAGGCTGTTTGGAGTCGAGTCACTTTTGTTTCTTAATCTTTTCTCTCCAATTTTTCCTGTCTTGCGTTAATCTCTTGATTTCTCCTACTGTATGCCCTTTTTTCTCCTCCTTTAATAACACTCTTCCAGGCTTTCCTGGGTCTTTCTCTTTTATTCTTTGCTATCAAATTCGTCTCGAACACTCTTTTAGGGAGTCTTTCATCCTGCATTCGGCAGACATGTCCGAACCATCTCAACTGGCTCTCTACTACTTTTTCATTTATAGGTTCTATCTTGTCTACTCCATTGTTACTTATCTAAAAGTATACGAAAACTTGGAACATTCATCATCTGCTTGTTTCTTTATTGCATGTTTGGGTTTAACGATGAGTAAAAGCCATTGGATTCAAATTGAAAAGGAAGAGTGTACAAATTTCTGAAAAATTACTTGATGTTTGTTGTTGCTTAAATCTATATTTACAAATATTAATGCTACTGCTTTTTGGATATTCTACCTTTTGATCTTAGTGATTTATTTCACCTGTAATAGCCATGCTCGATAAGAATGAAATTTATGTCACTGATAGGATTTAGCTTATGCTGGCAATAAACTAGTAAAGGGAGCCTCTCACTAAGTACGGAAGTGCTTCACATCAAGCGGCATTTAGAATTGCAGAAAAAATTTGAGTCTTTCTGCAATCAAACCAATGAATAGCTCAGAATATTTAGAAATTTTAAATTGACAGTCAGTTCTTAACAATGAAAATATATGGCGTGGTCCATTTTAGAGCACTGCACGGGCTAGGAAAAGCTCGGGCGGGCCTCGTCCCTTTTCATTGCGGGCCGGGCCGGGCCGGGCCTGAATTTGTACTGGCCTGACGGGCCGAGAATGTTTTATTAAATACATCGAATGGATATAACGTATGCGGTAAATGTTGTTTAGTTTTTACGTTATCGTTTGTAATAACAATTTTAATGTATGCAATGTTATGTTACGTTTTCTTTTGGTTAAAAAAATGTAAAAATGTTTAGAAATAGACAGTGCAGATATAATTACTTAAACAGGCTAAAATAATTTAGACGGACCAAATGGGCCTAAATTTTCTAACGGGCGGGCCTTGTGTCGAGGTAATGAAAGCAACGGGCGGGCCGGGCGGGCCCACTCTATACTGTAACGGGCCACGGGCGGGCTGGGCAGTACTCTAGTCTCTTTTACAGTAGAATTAGGACGTTTCTATTGAGTGTCAGGAATTTTTCAAGTGATCTGCATATTTCAAATTATCCAAATTATATGTAGATATTACTTTCTCTGTTAGAAAGGGAGCACCTATTGACGTTAATTACAGCTATAGATAACTATAAATCGTTTGTTTCATAATATCTATACTCTGCAAGCAGATAGCAACTATATTAAAATTAGTCACATTTTCATCATACATGAGACAAGAGAAGGGGATATTAGATTTGTTAATACATTTTGTCAAACTATTTTTTATACTGCAGATACCAACAATTTTCCATTGTACACACATATTTGCATCTGTCCGACTTCCACACATCTGTATTCAAGACAACCTATCATTTAACGAATTAATGGTGACAACATTTACAATTACACGGTGTCATATTTGATGAGAAACTTAGCTTTGTAGACCATATTGTTACTTCTGCTGCAGTTTACGGAACTATTAGTTTTATAATACGTATATATAAGCACTTTAATAATCTAAAATCACTCCTTTACGCACTTGTAAACTTATATACTCTATATACGAGTCATACTCTGGTATTCTTAAACGTATATAATGGAAATTCCTGAAGTTTCTGCCCTTTAATCCTCTTCATTTTTGTTTTTGACTAGTTGATAGAGAATAATTCTATTTATCTATTTTATTTAAGTCCCCTGATTGGTGGATTTATGTACTTCGAAAATGATAATTTTTTATTCACCCACAAAATCAAAGATTTTCTTATTATTATCGGCAAAAACATAAACATAATTAACAATCATTCAAGCTGCTCAGTGGCGTTCACAGAGGGTAGTGCGAAATTAGTGTAATGCGAAATTACACACACGTCAAACCTTAACTCAACGTCGACGCTGCATCAGTACTTTCTACATTATTTTTTGAGTTTACATGTCATGATTGCTAATAAACATACCATATAATGTTTCTGTACAATTTCGTGCATTCCAAGAAATTGTTAATATCAGCAGTTAAATTTAGATTAGGTTATGGCAAAGCAAATCATTGGTGTCAGTTGTCAAATTCTTGCACTAATTTTACATTACCCTACCACAGCCAAGTTAAAATTTATATAATTGTGAAAACTGTCACACCTCGAGGATAGTAAGTCGCTTACTGCAACAGTTTCTTGATTAAAGTATTAGGTGATTATTGAAGAAGCATTAGATTTTGGAGCAAATAGGACGCCATGAAAAATTCGAATTTTATTCTCAGTGGATTCTTCAATATATCGCTCCGCAACCGTTGAAGGCCAACCGTCATGTCTTTTAACACTGGCAAAATTAGTTGCAGAATCCGCTAACAGTGTGGCAGATGATCTCTGAAAACAATGACTACTGTAGCCCTCTGGCCCTGGTAATTTTTAATATGTTGCAATTTCTTTCCAAGTGCACCCATCCCTTAATTTACGCGTATTCGATTTACGCGAATAAAAAGCCTGCAAATAGAGCCTAAGATCACAAGAAAAAAATTATGGAAACAAAAGCTAGTTCAGCTTCGATTGTGAATGCAAACTTTTTCGGATGAGTTTTTCCCAATATTTTCTGTTATTAAATTTTCATAAATTTGCTGATATTCGCTGCAACATTTCATTAAATTTCGACAAAATTTTAAGGTTCATTGAATATTTGGGTCAATATCTGTAATCGCATTTTCAATTCTTTGGCTAATTAAATATATTTTCTAGTCGCGTAAATTGAAATACCGCATAAATAGTGTTACAGTTTACCGCGTAAAATAAAGACTCGCATAGAAAAGTGCCGCTTAAATTGAGAGACTGGTGTATTCCTGGTTTTATTAATGCCATTGACCTGATTTACATATTTTCCATTAATTACTCTAGACGCAAGGTATAAATATCTTCGATACAATTTAATGTAGGCCCAATTTGAAATAACAAAAGTTCTTTGAGTGTGTATTTTTGAATTTTGTATTTTTACTATTACCATTCTCTTACCCTCAATATCATCTATTGTTAAATTCTATAGTTCGCTTCTTCCGCATGCCTAATATTATGCCTAATATTAAAGTAACCTTAAACAATATAACTACTTTATCAGTAGAGTCGCAAATAATGAATTAATATGACCCACCTTCATTAACAGGAAAACTTCATCTGGTACTTCTTGTAAAAATTTCTCAATTTCCGCTTTTGTTAAAACTTTTGACTTTTTTGGACAATATCCTACAAATCTATTTTTCAAATAAAGTACTAACTTGGGATATTTTCATATACCTGCATTTTGTTTGAGCATGGAACATATAGACCATAATGTTGTCATATCTTCAGGCACATTTTTAATCTTAGAAACAACCATTCCCCAAAATCTTTAGAAACAAATTCATATTGCCTGACCGATTTACTAGGAATAAACCCAGAAATAGCACTTTTCGCTGTTTCAGATCACTTCCGGATAACATGTTTTATGTTTTTATTCGCTTCCCATAATATCTATTTTTACACCATTCGGTTGACAATAGAAATCTATGTACTAACGAAATGTACGTTTCGAATTTATTAAATAAATCTATGTGGTGGGGAGTGTGCCGATACTTTTAGTGCTCGTCATATCACCCCACAATCCTTGCTGATTTTTTGTTTAAACATTTATATTTTCCTATGCCTTTTTGGCTCATATGTACGATTAAACTTATGGATGCTAGTGTATGTACTTACCTGTTGAAGAATGAGCGAGCTGACTGACCTTTCGGGGCGCTCGTCGTCGTCCTCTGAGAGAGAAAGAGACAATAGTTGCATTGTTTGCTAGTTATATCGGCGATCTCTCTCTGCGATAACTCGGAACTCTATTACGTTACCTATCAAAAGACATCCTATCAGATACAATTATTGAGAGTAGGAATAAATATCGATCTCGGATGGAGATAATCGTGGCGGCGTCGATGGCGATGGGCCAAGGGAAAAACGCAAGTCTTTGTAGATAATGACGGCAGAATTCGAAACCATATTCATATCGAGATACGATGAACCCGCTAACTTTTAATAAAAAAGCATCCATTGAGAGGTATCGATTGTGAAGAGGTAAATAATCATAGTCATGAAGAGTACAAGACGACGACTAGCAAATGACTTTGTCAAAATCCATTTGGAATGAATAACGCAGCATATGCATCTACCAATTGATATGGGTGATTAGTTGGGTTGTTAAACGGCATATTGTTTTGGGAATATTTTATCCTCACTGTTCCATTTCATAGGCTTCATTCTATACAGGTGTCCCAACCTCCTATAATCTTTCAAAAATATTTCCGTATATACAAGATGATCGATAAGTGGCGAACCAGACTTTTACTTAATTATTTCGAATGGAACGCCCTATATATTATGACCTTTCTGGTTCCTCCATCCAGAAATAAACCAATATAATATGGGTTTCATATATTTTTCTGCATTCACCATATATCTGTAACATTTTTGTATGATAATGCGTATGTTTGACTTGGAAACTAAAAGAAATATTTACAGTTAAACGGGAATGCTGCACTTGGGCATTGCATTCAAGTGGTTTCTGGTGCTAGTATTGTTTGGTTACCACGACAACGGTAGACACAGGATAATAGCATTGAAGTTTTTAAACTATTGGTTCAACATTTTGAGTCTAAGTGGCAGTCAGAAGCGAGTTATGCATTTGGAAATTACGTCGAAATGGTTTCTGGTGTTAATATAGTTAGGTTACCATGACAACAGTATACAAAGCATACCGACAGTGACGATCTTAAACTGCCCGAAATTCCTTCCTTCCATCTCGACACATTTGTGCAATAGTTTGCAAAAGCTGTTCTGCACTTTTTCTTAGCACACTAACAGCGTTTTTCATTGGTTAGAGTAAATGTTATGTGTATCTTCTTTCATTATAGTATGTTAAAAACGATACATATACCCTCACTCCAGACCAGGGCGCCCAATGGAAAACACTGTAAGTGTTACAGTCCGAAATGCTTGCGCTCGCTATTCTTAACCTTGTACACAAATCATATGTATGAACTATTTTTATGTAATTCATTTCGTAAGTAGCTACCTAGGTTTAGTATTTTGAATTAACAGTTAAGAGCAGCATTGTCACTATATTTTGTTTACTGTTGTCATAGTAACCAAAAATAATATCACCCGAAACTACTTGGACGGATAATCCAAATGCAGGATTCGCCTTAAACTGTAAATATCTTTTAATTTTAATGTTAGACATATGCATCATTAGACAAAAATGATATAAATATCCTATGTTGTGTATACAGAAAGAATACGAGGTAGCCACCATAAATTCTCGGCCTGACAGGCTCACACAGGTTTGAACGTGTTCAAACTCTGCTGCGTCTTAGTTGTACATGTGCGAGGCCTACACTATATACATTACGGCTCGCAGAGTAGTAGTTTTTAGTAGCCAGCCAGACAACGTGGTCGGTGCATGAAAGTGAAAGTACCGCGCTGTCATTAAATGTTTAACAAAAGAAGGGCACACGCCTAATCACACTAAACAACGTTTAGACGGCGTTTATGGTGATTTATCTCCTTCTTATTCCACTGTAAAAAAGTGGGCGCAATGTTTCCGTTTGAGGCAAGAATCCCTTGAAGGTGATTGTCGGCCAATTGAACTGATAACGCCTCAAAATATTTCAAATAATTGAAGAAATGGTATTAGCAAATCGTCGTTTGAGAGTGAGAAATTAGCATTTCTGAAACAAGTGTTCGCCGAATTCTCCATAGGCATTTGGATATGATTAAGATTAGTGCAAGATGGGTGCCGCATCTTCTTTCTGCTCTCCACCGTGAACGTCGCTTCGGGTCGAAAGTGCGCGCTTGTTTTTAAACATGTGTGGAGACGATCCCAAACCGATTTTTGAGTCCATTGTCACAGGAGATGAAACAATATATATATATATATATATATATATATATATATATATATATATATATATATATATATATATATATATTTTAGCAACTTTATTTTTTCTATATCAGAATTTATGACGTCTACCTCGTATATGGTGTTCTATACTGATTACCCTGTACATTTTGATGGCGTTCTAACACAATGTTTTGATAGAGCCAAACGTGTAATTTAATCTTCCAAAAATGTATGCGGAGATGTGTTTGCATTTCGAATTTTTTGAATAAAGTAGATGTATAATTTAGGAGCTTGGGGACAAAATTATAAATATCTGGAAATAAATATATGAAATCTATATTATATTGGATTATTTCTAGATGAAGAAACCAAATACGTAATAATGTATGTATAGGATGTTGCATTTAAAATAAAGTTAGTTTCTGGTTCGTTAGCTATCGGTCATTCTGTATATACGCAAATATTTTTGAAAGATACGTTTTGGTGTTTATTATATTATTTGAAAATGTTTACCTCTTACCATTTAGGCAATGGGTACAATTCCATAACTCCTGAAGATTCGGACATCCTGTAAATATGGAATGATGATTTTATATCGCACTTGATTTATTTCTTCTTAATTCAGTTTATGTGCAAGAATATGTCACGAAATGTATACTACATGTGACAACTGTACATTTGTAACTACTATTGCCTAAGAGAAAACGTAAGTTTAGGGTCTTAAGTCTTAATACATATTTTTTTTATTGTCGTACCAATCATCCAAGTTTCCATATAATTTTACCTGCATTAGTACTGATAATTGCGTTTCCTTTGTATATTTAATAATGAGTCGTCCACTTACGAAGTTACAAGGCAGCCTCACACACACAACCAACCTTAACAAGTTAAATTGGTTTCCCCCAGTTATAATTTAACGCCATAAAGGTGGAAATAAATCAACAATAAGATCTATTTGTTATTCTTGAATGCACATTAGGTCCATTTCTTGACTCCCCGTAAGCTCCAGGTGCCGATGTACAATGCGTTTCGAAAATTCCTTCGAATACCAATTACCTTTTTTCTCATTCTCTATCTCTCTCTTCCTTACTTGGCAGATTTAACCATTTCATATATTCAACCCGCCCGGTGCTTTTAAGAAAATTTATCCATAAATCTTGTTCCGACTTCCTGCCGATGACAAATTTAATCTATTTAGTCACCGCATTCGATTTGAAACGTCAATCGATGGAAGAAGAAAACTTTTACAACGGCAGTGCGACTGCTGAAAAGAACTCCAACTTTATTGAAAAGTCTGCCTTTGGCCAGAAAGCAATATCGCGGGTACGGAGAATTCAAATGTAAAAGTTCGATTCCTGCCTTGTGAACCCCAGTAAGTGTCTGCACTTTAATAAAATTGTTGCTTTTAAAGTAACAACATGTTGTAAATGTTCATACTTTCCAAGGAGTTGATGTCCGAATAAAACGACGCAGCTTGCTTGCGTCATACATCTCGTTCGTTATTGGAACGTACTACGGGCGCTCTGCAATTTGTTTGCACACGGGCATCCAAGGTATTCACAAAAGAATCCATTGTCGCGACCAAGTAAACCAGAAGATATAACTTGCAGACGAGTAGAATATTTTTTCGGATGTATATTAAGACTTTCTGTAGATTGAAACTGAAGAAAAATGCATAGATGAAAAACAAAATGAAGGAACGGGAAGGTTTTAGGATGATTATAATCTTGACTGCAAAAATGAAGGCGTATAGAAAGAAATATATATGGTAAACATCCATATCATTTTTAAAATTTGAAGTCAGAAGCCGATAAACACAGAGCTGCGATGTGTATATTTTTGCCCCTATTAATCGAGTATTTGCATAGGGAATATCGTATTTTTAAATTGATCAAAGTTATAGAATGGAATTTGAGGAAAATAAGAGATGCGTATGAATAAGGAATGTTTTCAGGGCGGAAGAACTTGCAAGAAGAGTCTGGAAAGATATTGTAAAAATAACGTACAGCTGCTTCTAGCTCAAAATTAAGTAATAGCAGAAGAAGTAAAATAAATATATAGATAATGTATAAATCTAAAACTGTGATTCACAGCAGTTGCAAACTTAAAAAAATCGTTGATGCGCGGATTTGTGAACAATTTTCGCGATATTTACTAACAACACTAGTTAAGTTGGAGTTAGGCCATACTAAATCAATTTTGACAAAAACATGTAGACAAATTAAAAGCGGTGCCAAGTAAATGTGCTATAAGTGCAGATTTAGGTGTTACGAAGATTATATAAAGTAATAAAGAACTGGTATTGATGCAGTAGTTTTATTGTCCAAAACATATATTTATCCCTCCATACACAATTTTTTGTAAACAACACAATTTATTTACACTCCACCCGCAACAAGTAGTAAAAATTATGGGTTTCTGTCAAACTGGCACGTTAATAACTGAAAAATAAGAAATTAATTGTTTGCATTTACCATTCCAATGATGTATTACAAAGTTGTAACAAGTTTTATATAAAAAAAAATATCAACTGTATTTAAATTGCTGCGAACAGATCTTGCATACGTTTATAGCAGATTAGGGTATTCTAGCCATCCAGTGAAACCACTGAATTGTTAAAATGTAATAAGAGTCGACTCGTATGAGGTGGTATAATTTAAAAACATTCAAAAATACAGGCTTGATGTTCCAAAACCTATCAAACATTTTCGTAAATATCTTCCCAATTACGAGGGTAGTCCGAAAAGTTTCAGGGCTCAACATGAAAATGGCGATACTCGTCCAAAATGTTCTGGTAATATAATTGCGCGTGCGTTGAAAGATACTTTTGAAAATTTCAGCCATATTGGACGCTCAATTGTTGTTTAACAGTCGTTTGTGTTAGTTGATGTTAGAGTTTCTGTAAAACTGGAAAAAAATCAAATAGCGAGCTTTTGAAAGGCAATATCCCCACACAACTTAAAGAAGAGGTAGACGCTGTTTACAGGGACTCTGCATATTTGCCACAGTGAAATCTTGGGCAGCTGAATTTAAACATAGTCATACCAGCTTGGTTGACGTTGGGGCGGCCAAAAACTGCAACCACTACCAATAACATCGGAAAAGTTGGTGCTAGAAGACCGGTCGAATTAAGGTTGGAGATATAGCAGAGAATGTGAGCATCTCAAAAGAAAATACTTGTCATATATTGACTAAAGATTTGGGCATGAAACAGCTCACTGCACTTACTCGGGACCATAAACGCATTCGAATCAACATTTCGAAAAAGGCCGGGAAATTGATGGCGACCGTTTTTTGGGATAGTCACGGAGTTGTATTAGTCGACTATCTTGAAAGAGGGAAAACAATAACGGGAGCATCCTATGTGTCATTATTTGACAAGCTGAAGGCAGACATTACGGGAAAACGGTCCCATTGAAGAAAAAGAAAATTTTGTTCAAGTCAACGCACCGTCACACACTTCAGTGATCGCCATGGCAGAAACTCACGAGTTGGGGTTCGAATCGATAGACCATCCACCCTATTCACCAGATCTAGCCCCGAGCAACGTTTTTCTGTTTGATAGTCTCTAAGTTTCGCTCGGAGGACAGATTTTCATCGAATGAGGAGGCCATCACATTAATAAACGCCTATGTTGCAGAACAAGATGTCAACTGCTGTTTGGACGGATTAAAAGGGTGGGAGCATCGCTGGGAAAATGTATAGACTTACAAGGAGACTATGTTGAGAAATAAAACTGAATTTTACTGGAAAAATACTTGCATCTGTGTTAGACAGGAAACTTTCCGGACTAATTTCGAGGCCCTTAATTGATCTTTGTGTTTTTAGCAATTGAGAAAAAATTAACGATATAATGGGAAAATGAAAAAATAAACATACTGGAATAAAAAATTTACCTGATCCTCTGGTGTTTTCTAAAGATTCGAATAAAAATATATATGTCCATGTTGTGTACAGAAAATTGCCGTAAGGTGCAATTTATTGTCGATTTCGAAGTTTAAAAAAAAGTTTTACTTTTAACATAATTTTAAAACCAAATTTAAATTCCCATTCCATTTTCTTCTAAAAAATACATCCATAGGATATTCGTTTCAAGCACAAGTAACATTTTTCCGTATTACATTCTCTTATAGTGCTTATTTCAGAACTAATCTTGTGGGCTTGAACTTATTAATAAAATATGTCAACAATCTCTTATGCTTTAACGCGGTGGAACATCTTTTCTTTTTTGATGTATTGCTTCTTCAATTATACATAGATACATACATGCAAATATGTATGTACGTACTTTGTGGAGAAACTAATTTTTAGTTATATGCACCAACGCACAATTCAGTTGGGTGAAATTTCATGTAAATGCGAAATGACTGCGAACCTATTACGCTTCCCCCTCTTCATATTGATTATGAAAATCAGGGAGATTCATCGGCCTATTTCGACATTATTTAAGCCGTAATATTCGTATTTCACGCTAACAGCATATAAGTATTGATTTCGACGGAGAACAGATAGGCCCCACAACTCCAAATCCAATTACAGCTTCGAATTAACATTAACTGCCCCGAATGATGGTGGCAATTTACGACTTTTTGCGTTCGCAAAAAACTCCCCGTTTCCAATATGATCCCTATCCTCCCCCGCTCACTTTCTTGTCCGAACATCATCACGGCCGCGCCATGTGTTGTGCAGCAACATCGGAGCGAAATCGCATTTTCCGCTTTCGCCCCTCGCTCACCCCCCCGTGTCGATTCGTCACACGTATACGTACTATTATTGTCTTGAATCATCGGATAGAAGAAGACGCAGATAGCCAGTGGCGTAACACTAGGTTAATTGATATTCATTCTTGAAATGTCTCTATAACAAATTTTATCCAAAATTTTAAGAAACTGTAGACAAGCAAATCTGTAAAATACATCAATCTACTCGTTATGTAGCATAGTTAACTGAAAAATCTTTAAATGTACAAATCGCAGATGGCAATTAACAGCTTCATTACTAAGAAACCGAGTTGAGGAATTTTTGGCGACTGACATTATTTCATTTAAGTTTAATTCCAAATTTGTGTACGCAGTATCCCTCTTGAGATCAATACAGTAGGTCCAACGCTGTTTTAAGTAGTTCATTCTATTCCTTTGATGAAAGTTGTTACCCCCAACCATTTTTTCTAGATTTGGTAGGAAGCGAAACTAATTAGGATGATGATCATATGGGTATAAATTATTTGGAGATCGAATTTTGGGAAATAATAGTCAAGGAACAATTTTCTATGTGAATCTCAAAACAACATGGCATTGACATTTTCAGTTGATAGAATTACTTTAGCCTCTCCTAGCGTTTTGACTGTTTGCCCATATCGTTTTACTTCAAAGGTTTTGTAGAAGACTCAAGTTTTAGTCAACCGTAACAAACCGTCACCTTAAGTCCTTTGGATACTGACGAACATGCTACAAATGTTCCTAAGAATCATTGAATCACTCACGTTTCTGATCGATTCACTATAATTTCGAATTTTCGTGTAAAATTGAATGCATCTGTGCCTACAGTGTCAAATTTATCTTGCTGTTTTTGCAAATCCCGCAAATGGGTAAAAGGCCCTACCAACTGTAAGCGCAATTATGAACGAAACTGTTCGATATCACAGGCTAATCGTTAAAATCCGCCTATTATATGAAGGTGGCATTAAAGAAATAAGGATTGCCAATATAAGTAATAACACAATTTAGAGAGAATACCAAGTTACCACAAAGGTTTCTTAAAGAACTCTTTGCAACGTTAATTTACATAATTATTTGTATTAAGCCTTCACACGCCATTTAGCAAGCATCTCTTGAAGAGGTGTCACAATACGTCGTACTGCTGGCATCCCTTCAGCTGTTTTGCTGCAAAAGTACGATTTGCATGGCAGATGGTTACATCTTTTCTCAGAAAAGAAGCTTCTAATGTGAACGGTTGGAATAAAGAAAAGTCAATTGCAGGTTTTGTGTCATTTCTTCATTGCATCATGTTGCTCACCCACAACTTTATTCCAAATATGCGATAGTTGCATTAGAAACCTTCATATTACACATTATTTTGCATTTCGTGCAGATTAGTACGTGTAAGTATGAAACCGATACATGGCGCGCCACTGGAAGAAACACGAAAATTTAATATCTAAGCGGCTCAAATCCCGCGTGCATCCTTCTTATTTTATACAATAGTTCGCGTGCTTTATGTTTTGACGTCGTCACGACGCGTCGACCCTATGACAAACGCATGTGTCAATGCTATAATGAAGTCCAGGATGGATAGTATCGGAGAGAAAGGAGAAACTGCGTTCCCCCTTGTTGGCGCGTTGCGTTTCGCGAAACTCGCAGTCACATCGGGATAATTTATTACCGGGGTACGGGATCATCGCGTGATAGTCACCGTCAGGACCATGCAGCTATACAATCCTACATTCAACGAACTTAACACTACAGACGCAATCAATTCTTCGATATGGGCCAATCGAGGATTTGCTGGGGGGTTGCATTATACCGTGCGCCGGTGTATGTTACCCGTTATCTATTATCGCAGTGTACAGTGCCCGAAGAAACTAATGTCGCTCCCTATCGCGAACACTATATTAAAATGTTGCTGATAACACGTAATGTAACGTCTTGAATGGCGTCTTCTATTCTTCTGTTCGCAGTACCCTAACAGATGGTAACACGGGCTGTATGCATATTTTAGAAATGCAATAAATGTGAGTAGTAATTGTGTTAATAATTTATGGATTTCAACAAAAGCAGTCAACCAAAATTAGCCCTTCATACATTTGTATTCTATAATAGACGATGAATGCACCGTATTACATACTGTAGTAGTATTAGATTACTGTTCTAAAAGTCATAAGTGTTTCTGCAGGAACTATATTTATATCTGTTAACATTTGTACTGAAACAGCAATTATACCTTTTGTACTACACAGAGAAAAATGTTCTTGACTCAAACAAATATGCATTCAATCAACCAAATCGTAACTAAATGGCTGTAAAGGTGAACTGAACATTCCCAATAACACCGCAACCAGCAGACTTCGTAGGTCTTTATCGTGCACTTTTAAATACTGATTGGTCTTTCCTTTATGATTATAATATAGATACCGCCTGCACTGCCTTCTATGATATTTTATATACTCACATCGAATTATTTGTTCCTCTAAAAGTTAATAGGAAATCTTACTATCCTATTTGGTTCAATCAGGTTCATATTAATGATATAAAGCATAAAAATTACTATCAATTGTGTTATAAAAAAACGAAATCTGAATACGACCTTAATATGTTCAGTGATTTGAGAAGAAGAGTTAATGTAAACGCCAAACAATTATTTATGAAATACATTTCAAATATGGAAAGCCCAGTTAAAGATAATCCCCATCAATTTTGGCAGTTTGTGCGGTCCAGGAGGAATTGTACAGAGATTCCCAATTCTATTGTCAATTGTAAGTGGTTTTCGTGACTTTTTACAGTCTGTCTTTCTCTCAGCTTCACAGACATCTACCTATACACCTGCATTCATCAATGGTCTATCAATTGACATGCCAACCATCACCGAATCCGACATTCTTCATGAATTGAAAAGACTGTGTACTAATTTTACAATGGGATATGACAATATACCCATTTTTGTTTTTAAAGACTCTGCCAATGTATTTGCATCTCCATTGTGCTACCTCTTCAATTTGTCTCTTTCCTCATCCACATTCCCTGACACTTGAAAAATTGCTAGAGTAACTCCTGTTTATAAAAAAGGTGATCGACATTCTATTGAAAATTATAGGCCTACAGCCATAATAAACAATCTAGCAAAAATTTTTGAATCATATCTATATAAATCTATTTATTCTCAGATTAAATCATTGATTTTCATTGACCAACATGGTTTTATGACCAAGCCCTCTACTGTCTCAAATTTAGCAGTTTTAACACAATATTTATCTGATAACCTTGATAATAACAAACAAGTCGATGTTATTTACACTGATATGACTAAAGCCTTTGACCGTATCGACTACTTCTTACTTATTAGCAAACTTGATGCTATTGGCTTCATTATCAGGCATACCACAAGGAACAAATTTAGGCCCTCTCCTATTTCTATTATTTATTGATGATTTACCTCTCCACCCGATCTACCTATATTAATATTTGCAGATGATCTAAAACATTATACATCAACTGACAGTATTGATGACTGCATATCTCTTCAAAATCAAATTGACATCTTTCTAACTTGGTGTTCCGATAATAAATTAAGCGTAAACGTTTCCAAGTGCAGAGTTGTAACTTTCTCTCATAAAACTACTACCCTAATCTACGATTATTGTATTGATAGCCTTGTTCTGGAGCGTACTCATTTGATAACAGATTTTGATTATGATTGCTATAATATACAGCTACAAAAATACGCCGACAAAAAAAATTGCTATAAAAACAATAATTATTCATATATACGTAATATTTTAATTGTATACATACAAAATTATTTCGATGAAGATGACATAACCACAAAATAGCTTGCATGTTGTGTGTACAAATACATAAAGATTAAAGTGATACTTGTACTAATTTTGCTTGCAAAGAATATTACAAAACTTACTAGCTCGATAATCTCGTAGGAATCCTGAGAATCGCGAACAAGTGACAGGGATAACCGTGTGGTTAGGTGCTAGAACGGTGCTAGGTACCATGACAAAAAGGGTAGGAGACAGAACAGCAGATACCTGAACCGACTTATGTATGCAAGCATATTTTATCACTTGTCTTTCCTGAAATACCTGTTATATCAAAAAAGGAGAAGATATACTAACAATTAGTTACAAAATATGAAAACGGAAAGATCAAAGTAATGTTAAAAGTGTGGTAAATTGATTCGCAATTTATTCAAGCTGCTAACATTGGTGTTACTATCCTTGAAAACGATATCGGCGAGATTTCTGTAATTTTCTCTAATCCCTAATGCAAACAAGAATTCTGATATTCACCAATCTGTGGCAACTATTTTATTATTTTTTTTTATACAGAAATTTTAACATAGTTATCCAATGGTAAAAATATGTAAATCCATTATCCTACTTACCTGTTATTTTCTTCATTTACATTTCACCGATTGCGATTGCCCAGCGTTCACGCAACGAAAATTGACGACGACGCGCGAAGCGCACGATTCCTACATAAATTTGTTTTATTCAACAAAATTATGTCAAATAAAAACGTTTGTACATTCAAACAAATTCAATCTGTTGTTCTTAAAAAATGTTGCTGAATTAAATAAATCATTTCAAAGATATATATTTGTTTGATTCAAGAACTTTCTTTTCTCTGTGTATAGGAGAACACTCTTACTTGTAAAATGACCAAGACATTAGTTTAATTGATGTCAAAAATGAAAAAACATGAATACTATCTGATGTATATCGAATATTAGAAATGGCATAGAATCCAAAATGTCAGTAACTTAAAAGGCTCCAGTTAGTGAAATTGAAATAAGAATTTTTCCAAATCCTTACTTTACTCACTCACAAACTTAAACCACCTAGGAATACCAAAAATGTAAAGAAAATTTAAATTTAGGTGAAATTTAAAAAAGGCAATCACAAAGCGAACTCAGTTTACACTACTTTAATAGTAATACCTTCATTAATATACAGAGAAGTAGGGAAACTCAGTGCATACATGATTTTTGATAATGATTGCATTAATTATTCTGTCTTGCTAGTAAATTGCTCTTCAATTTAAGCTTAAAGCAATTCATATAAAAACGTTTAAATTCGATTGGTAAATAACTACCTAAACTTAAAATATGTATGATACGAAAATGACTTTTTGAACAGAGAAGTTTTATCTGGGTGTGGTGATATTAATCCATGGATTCTAGTGAGGTTGAAAATATATGATTTGAACCCAATTCTATAATACAAGTATGACGGTCACTTAAAGACTAAAATATTGTGAAATGACTCGTGCATTGAAAAGATCAAGGATACAAATTTTAATTGTGATAATGATGGAAGCAGTAAAGAAACAAGATTGGACTTAACGTATTTTTACTTTTGCATATATAAAGTAGCGGATTTTTAAATTTCGACATGAACTATTGTTGTTTAATGTTTGAGAGGTTAGCGATTTTATTTATTATCAACGAGGCATATCATGACAACGTACTCCATTATGGAATAATATTCAAATTTAAAAAGTGTAGTTTTCATGACGCCATTAGCTTTGCAAGACACTGTACTTACTTTTAGCACAAAATCAATCGTCAGATCGTGTTTTTTTAGCTACCCTCCCTTACTTGCTTGCTTACTATTTTTTTTTTTCTGGTGTGACGGCGACGGTGAACGCTTATCGGAGAAGGCGGGTGACGCCATTACCGCTGGCGGATATGGAGAAAAGTTCGGTGTTTGATTGATGACGTATTAAACGGCACACGACCGAGAACCACAGTATTAACGCCAACGTTGGTTACCATGAATAATTTAATTTAGGCCATGAATGCGTGAAACTTGTGCGACTATTAGGCTACTGTGCTTTACCATGACTGATGTTCTAATTTCATTTTGCGTTTTTAATGCGTTTCAATTACAATAAAAATTATGCGAATTGTGTCAGTGTAAATCAGTTTATTTTGTTGAAATGATGCATCAATGTAACATATTTTTTATGAATTTATTAGAGTTATCCATCAAAACAAGTTACAAGGTCTCGAGGTCAGCTACCGTCCGACATTTTAGAACTGTAAGAAAAGGTTTATGTTGATTTCGAGACTTTACTTTAACACTACTGGATGTTGCAAGAGGAAAATGCTTTTTTATCGGATGTATTTATAATTTTCGAAGCAACATTTTTCCTATTCATTTAATTATTTCAATTAATATCCAGTTACATTGATCGCAGGATACAACTCAGTATGACACTTACTACAAAATTGTTAGAAATCTCGAAAAAAAGGAATCACTTGTTGTGGAAAAAAAAATTAATGTTATTAATAGGATGTAAAAGGAATTACCACCAATACAACTAGATGTCTAGATAAATTGATATCAAGAAAGTTTTTCCAGTGTTTGAATCTTCAATCCACGTATTTTGAGTGATAGTGTCTGCTCTCGGATTCTTTCAATAAATAATTATGTTAATTTTTATTACCATTTCACAGTACTAAGAAGGCAATTCCTGAATGCATCTCTTTCGAAATCTCTTCAACTATTGTATCTTCGAATTGTCATGTTCCTACGAGTAATTAGTTTTTGTTTCGAGAACTAAGTATTCTAAAAATTGAACCAGTTTTAGCCTACCTTCGGAATGATGTCTTGACATGTGAAAATTTATCACTTTAGAGCCATATTTTCTGGATCTTAAGTAATTTAGCTACGGGTTTCTGATTTGTTATATTACCAGCTACGCTTGCAAGAGTGGATAGTATTACGTGTGAGTGCATCTCTCAAGGTTTTTCTTCCAATTGCTCAATAATTGATTATAGCTAATATTGCAACAAACAGCAAACATGTGCTGTTATATTAAAAAAATTGCAACAAAGATAGCTGCCATTAACGCCGGGTGGAATGTTGCCAGCCAATAATAAGAGACGTTCTGACCTCTCACGGTTTCTCTAGCCGTTTATATAGCCTCGGGTTCCTCTCTCCTTGTACCTGGCATTTTGTTAGTAAAACTCCATTCAACGATAATCCAGGGGGAACTGCAATATAACTCGTCTTCGCTCCATTTTCTTCACGTTGTAAATATTCGGTTTTAATGTAATATTTTCTTATAAACATGTATAGGATTAATCCTATTCTATCTTCGTCATAATTTCGCAAATTGAATATTACTCGGTAGGAAATTGTGAAGTCTTGTGTGAAATGTCTATACTATTCAGATGTCTATACTTTTGAAAGTCTGAGTTAAGCTTTAGCCATGCAAACTCGCATGGCAGATTAAACGTTGTAATGTGGTATCGTTAGAAAAAGAAAATTCGATGTCTATTATGAAACGTGTTTTGTAATTGGTCCTGATATTTAATAAGTGCTATCGTGAAAAAAGGAGCGATGGGACGCTATCACAATTTTTCTGCTTAGTTCAAATCGTTGTTGAGTGAAGACGTATTTGACTAATGCTTTATTTTCCAAACAAATTCAAGTGTTAGAGTGCACAAAGTTTATTTCAACTAAAGGGTTAATTCAAGTTTTGGTCATTCAAACGTACGCGGGATTTCAGTGGGTAACGCGTTACCATGGAGAGTTCGCGTAACGTTAAAGATTGTGGTTAGTTCTTTTTTATCAATTTAATTTCCATAAGATGTTAATAATTACTGTTTATAATATTTTAAACTGCCGATAGGGTATCTAGAAGACTCTCGGATCTACCGACCGTAAAAAGGAAACAAGTTCTGCCACACTGATATTCTTAATGTATTGACCACGATTTATTTATTCCGCAAACGTGCCTCATAGGTCTTTATAAATTCAAAACCGTACTTCAGCATACGAAGAAAAAATCGTTTCTCTTCAATCCTCGAGATGTCGTTCTATAGATTCCGAACGAAATATCTCTTCTAAAATTTATGTCTCACAAAAAGTATTACTTCGTGACGGCAAACTTTCGTTTATAAAAGCCTATAGACCTTCGAATCGCACAAAATATCGTATAAAACATGTTAATATATTCCTAGCGCGATTTTGACACAGAAGCCGGAAGAACATTTCCAACGGCAACATTGTATAGATGATCGATTAGGCAAAGTGCCTACGCGAGAGAACGCATCTCGAAACCCCCCGACGTCCCTTTTTTGCCGCTTTTAGCTCGCTGTCGAATTTATGAGTCAAAAAAAAAGCAAAAAGATACCCGTATTAATACACGTCTCTGGCCGATATATTGTATCTGCGTAATGCCCGTAGGAAAATTGAGGTATCCCGGCGAAGCTTTGGGAAACGCAAACCGTTCCCGCGGAGAAAAGATTTTAAAGTATCGCACTTCTAGGATACATATAAACAATACCACCCTCATAACAAATATCTGGTGGTGGTAACCCTCGGGACGAATAAAACACACGATAAAATATGAAATCTCTACCAAGTGTTGGTGGTGCAAAGTCCCTGGTGAGTAATAGTTGCTGTATTGTTCGTAGGGATTATCTCTAGATCGTATCTTTCGTTTGAATAATGATACTGACACCTTTGTTTCTAGCGAGGCAATCCTAAACACCGAACTATCTTTGTGGATACTATTGAGTACACTTTAGTTGTTTGTTGTTAGGATAATTATTTTTTATATGTTCGTTTGTTCTATTTAATTGGAACAAACAAAGATTCGTTTTATCGTACAAAGCTGTGAACGCTAACGCGCTAGGGTACCGACGGTGTGGTAATTTATTGGGCAATAAAATGCAATCTTCAGCAATTTATCCAATTTATAGTTTATCCAATATTTTATTTGAAGAAATCCATGGTATCCTTCGTAGAAAGAATCCGGATTCAATGTTTAAAACAGCTTATCTTATCCGTAATATAGGGATCCTTATGATGAGTGTATTGTGTATGGTGTCAGTAAGAAATAGCAAGCTTACAAACAGTAGATGCGTGTTTGAAGTGTAACTAAAGTAAAAGTAGTTTGTTTAGTCTTTGTTTAAGAGTCATGTGAACAATCTATAATTGATTCCAATTCGATAAGCAAGACTAATTGTAAGTAAGACAAGAAGTACTGTCTTATATCTATTTCTTTATCATTCAAAATTGAATTTGCTGTTTTATCAGAGGATCTAAAGCACAAAAAGCGGCAAAAAAGTCTTTGAACATACTAGGTACGTGATCAGTGTTATAAATCGGATAAGAAGATTCTTTAAAATCAAATAATAAATAAGTAAGTACAACCAAGCGCTTTTGATCTTTGTCGCATTGGAGTTAATCACGTGTATTTAATTTCGATCTTTGATAATAATTATGAAATACTCCCTTATATATTTTATCATCTTCCATTCTCTGCTTAAGACTAATTTATATCCTTGTTTTGTTGATAGTTATTCCTGACTGCTTTGAATTCTCTAATGGAAAGATGTCTGATATGTAGGTTCTGGTATCTTTGTTCCACCAAGTAATTAACATCGAAATAAATAAGTGTAAATTGATAAAATGGAGGTCATTTTAATTAAAGCAGTCTAACTACATTTTGACCATTGAGTTTGTGAACGAAGAAATCAGCTTCCTTTGTAGCCGGAACTACCAACTTAAATCATCAACGATATTTGACAAATGCCAAGTGGGAAGGGTATTCAAATGCATACTCCAAAGAAATATCTAATTATATACGTATTTCCTCGAATATTAATAAGTGCTATAAAATAGTCTATTTAAAGATCCCTTTTCTAATATATCATCAGAGATCTATTATAAATATGATTCTACCGATGTTTTATAAGTAATAAGTAGAGCAACGCAACTGCGCTGAAAGCCAGTGGCGGACACATAAAACTTTACACAAAATAAATTAAATGTGATACGTGCTCAAACACTTACCGTTTTAAGAGTCCTCCGTGAAATCACAAAGTGGATAATGTCTATTTAATATTTG
This sequence comes from Dynastes maya, assembly GCA_029619315.2. Classification (NCBI taxonomy): domain Eukaryota; kingdom Metazoa; phylum Arthropoda; class Insecta; order Coleoptera; family Scarabaeidae; genus Dynastes; species Dynastes maya. The sequence continues at coordinate 59,978,622 of JAROYE020000002.1, forward strand.
TAACATTAGATATGTTTCCAAAGTTGTTTCGGCAAAGTGAGTGCGGCGTGAAGAAAAAGTGTTTTTGTATGCCGAAAACGAACGTTCTACATCTAGTGACGTTATATTTGCGTAAGTAAAATAATCTTTCAAATAACTTAACGGTTCTGTTGACGCACCTTCACAAATTTGTCTTAATGTGCCAAAATCAGAGTCTGTATATAAAACACTTTCAAACCTCTCTAAAACACAAACATTTCTTGCGTCCTTTATCGCGTATAGCTGTGCGTGAACATGTTGCACTATTTGCAAAGATTCCACTAATGACACCGAAGAATTTTGTAGTTTTTCTATCGCATCCGCTAGTTCCACGTAATTGTTCTGAATAATTTCCAAATCTGTTTTAACTTGACTATCCTGAAATTTCAAGCGGCTTACCTTGACAGCTGCAGCTTCCTTTGGGTCGAATTCTAAAATCACGTTCTTTATATTCTCAAAATATTTAAGATAATAAAATGCAGCCTCTAACCATGTTCCCCAACGAGTAAGAATAGGTTGTGGTGGTTCAGGAATACCGGGGCATAGTCTATGAAATTCCCGAATACGTTTTGGGGATTTTACAAACACAGCTTTTGTATGTGCTACTAGAGCGTCTACCTCGGGATAACATTTTCTGATACTATCTGCTACGAGACTGAGAGTATGAATTTTACATGTAATATGCAACAAGTTAGCACAATGTTCTTTAAGAGATCGACCTACAGCAAGCATGTTTGCGGCACCATCACTCATAAACATCAACAGTTGATTTGTTGAAAGTTTAAACTTTTCCAATGTATTTAACACCAACATTGAAATTACTTCGGCAGTGCATTGTTGTATTCGTCTGGAAGCTAGTAAAATTGAGGGTGACGGTCGATGTGGTTCCATTGTGCGTACCATTACATTAGCCACAGAATGTTTTTTACGATCTGTTGTTTCGTCCACACATAACCACAGCTTTTTATCTTGCAACTCCGATTTAATTCTTTTCTCGACATGCTCACGAGCAGACGGCACAACTCTCTGTAATGTTCTCTAACTTGGTAACTTAAAGTCCGAATATTCATTCCAAAACGAGACGTATGCTTTCTTCCTTAGTAAATGAAATGGTAAATTACATGCAATAAGCACATAAATTAAATTTAAATTTGTCATAATCTCGTGTGGAAATTTTTTTTGAAACTGCACTATTTACGTGCCGTAGACAATCACTTTTCGACCAACACATTAAATCTATTTTACACACTACACATTGAATTTTAGCGCCATCACACTTTAAATCAGGCATTTCTGCAATGAATTCTCTTATTGTGTCCAACTTTGGTCGTTTTCGCGATGTAGGAAACATTTTCAAAACGAACGTAGAACTACGATATAGTATACGACAGCGTAGATGCATACACAATAGATCGGCTTTCGAGTCGCAGTTATACTGACGCTTATACCGAATTGTCCCAGCCGTGTTTATTTTGTGTAAACTTTTATGCGTCAGCCACTGGCTTTCAGCGCAGTTTGCGTTGTTCTAGTAATAAGTACAAGCCCAGTACATTGTTGTTAATATTGAACACTCATAAAAATGAAAAAACTCACCTATTTTACGATTTCATTTTAATTAGGTAATTTCTGTTGGTCTATCAAACTGATGCAGATAAGACCTTTTTGACCTCCCCACCACTACTCTCTTCACCCCTTTGCGGAATGGTGTTGAACGAAAAGGGATAAAATATACATACAAGTTTAACAGTCATTGAAAGTTGTCAATAGGATTGTAATGTATTGTAATGTATTGTAATGTGTAATGTATCACAACGTACGTAATCAATCTATTGTATTTACCATCATCCATCGCCTGAGATTATATTAGTCATACCAAACATTGTCATTCATTCTTGTATCAAACATAATTAAGAATTGTTATTATCTACGTTAAATATTGTCCGAATTACTTATTTCCCAATTGTTCATTTTTGATGAAGGAGTTATGTCAATATAAACTCGTATATCACAATATAAACAATTATGTTAATATAAACTCATATATCACAATATAAACAATTATGTTAATATAAACTCATATATCACAATATAAACTAGCGACGCACAGGGTGATTACATATAGACAAAACAAACAACCCTCTGCGTCACGCACTGCCATTATTATTGTAAATGTCATTTAGATATATCGTTCGTTTACTAATGATTAGGAATTATTATAAATATAAGAAGTAGAAATGTATAAGAGGGCATAGTATACCGAAGAACATCGCTTGTAACCAGTCTATCTTTAAGTATCGAGGAAGTTGTCTGTTGTATTCTATATTTTAATTAAACTAGTTAATTACAACTGAGGTGTTGTCTTCTTTCCGACGGTGCACACTACAAAACTGGTGTCAGAAGTGGGATTCTACTGATGTATTAATTGATTGACTAATTGATTGATACACAATAGAAGATTCAAGAATACGAAGGAAAGGAACATCCATCTTTCGGAATCGTCTGTGTGTAATAACCGAAGACTAGATCTGGGTTTCACCGTTTACCAAGAAGAAGAGAGCCATCAAGGTGTCCAGGAACAAGTCACTGCTCCAGCCTTCTAAGTCCCGGAAGTCAGCACCTCCAAGGAGTCTCATCAATATTCTTCGTAAAGCCTCAACAACTATGCTACTACATCTACTATCTCTGCAGTAAGTGGAACTAATTCTTTGTTATCTCGTAAATTACAAAAACTGTAATTTTGCATATTTTTACGTTATATACTTCGCTTTATATAAGATAACACTTAAATATATGAACAAATCCACAATATATCCAAAACTAGAGGACCTTAAATCAGAGATTAATAATAAACAAGAATCAATTATGTCTATCTCGTTAGATCTAGCAGAGAAAATGTTGTTCAAATTCGATGGTAATAAACAAAAACTATATGAATTCATAGATAATTGCTCTAAAGCTATGTCACTAGTTAAGTCAGAACATAAATCTGTACTTTTAACTTTAATTGAAACTAAATTAACCGAGAACGCTAGGGCACTAATAAGAAATCGTTCCTTCTCTGATTGGGATACATTAAAAAATCATCTTTTAGATGCATATTCTGAGAAAAGGACAGTTGGTCAATGGCAGCTAGAGCTAAATTCATGCCGTCAAAATTTCAAGGAAAACGTAATGAGTTTTGCTAATAAGGTTGAAAACTGCTATATTAAACTATTAAATTCTTTAGACGAAGAACTAAGCTCTGAAGCCAGGACTGCATGTGTGAATTTATTAAAACAACAAGCATTAAATGTATTTCTAACTGGGTTAAACAAGGATCTTAGCATTTTAGTAAAATCACAAAGACCTAATTCATTAGAAACTGCTATAGCCATAGCACTATCAGAAGAACAAGAGCAGCTTTCAAAACTTGAAATGTCTAAATATCAGAACATAAACAATTCGTTTACTAAACATTGCAATTTCTGTAATAAATCGGGTCACACTAGTTTCGATTGTAGGAACAAAAACAAAAATCTAGGTTCTAAAGTATATCATGTTCAACATACAAATTACGAAAAATCTCAACAACACCCGAATTCTAACTCTTCTAGACCAAAAGTGTGTAATTATTGTAAAAAAAATGGTCATCTAATATCAGAATGTCGAAAAAGAGAATACAACAATAGAAAAAGAAATCTAGCTACTAATTCTCAACCAAGTACCTCGCAACATTTAAACTCCAATCGTTCCGAGCGGACGGTCATGCAACGGAACACCAATTCAATAGTGGCCGAATCTTCTCAATAAATCTAGGAGCTACTACCTCATTGTCATTAGATATTCCAGAACTAAATAGCGTAGGGAAATTTCTAATTGATACTGGTGCAAATATTAGCCTCATTAAAAATTCTAAGATAGAATCTACTACTGAACTCCATTTATCTAAATCAATTTTACTAAAAGGTATCGATAATAATGTCTTGAATCCTACATATACAAATCAATATACCAATCTTACCATTCCTCTTGAAACAAATTCTACGAAACATATATTCTACATCATTCCTGATGATTTTCCTATTTCTTATGATGGTATTATTGGTAATGATCTTTTAAAACATTTCAAAGCTGTAATCGATTATGAAAGAGATCGCATATTCATACTAAATAAAGAATTTATTCTAAATCTAGATAAAACAAATTCAAGTCAAAATCTAAATCTTAGTCAGGAAAATAATCACTCAGAATTAAAAGAGGGTTCAACAGGTTTGAATAATGTGTTATTTACCATACAACCTCGCTGTGAAACGCTTGTTAGAATCAATGTCACTAATTATCCTAAAATTAACGAAGGTATAGTCCCTAATATAAAAATTCTTGAAGGCGTATATTTATGTTCTAGTATAGTTAAGGTGAACGACGATGATACAGCTGTTACCTCAATTTTGAATGTAACTGAAAAACCAATAAACATTACTTGCTTAAATTTAATGTTAGAGCCTTATTCAGAAGAGACTAATATCCAAGAACATATATCTGACGTTAATTTTATAAACTGCAATAAAGAGCGCATACAAAGGTTAGCTCAATCTTTAAGAACAGAACATCTAAATAAAGAAGAAAAAGATTCGCTGGTCAGAATATGTAAGGAATACAATCACGTCTTTCATTTAGAAGGAGACACACTTTCATTTACGAATTCCGTGCAACATAGTATACCTACAACAACCAATATTCCTGTAAACACAAAAATATATAGATTTCCTGAAGTCCACAAATCAGAAGTAGAAGACCAAATACAACAAATGTTAAAGCAAGAAATCATTACGCCATCATCATCTCCATGGAACTCGCCAGTATGGGTTGTTCCGAAGAAAGCAGATGCGTCAGGTAAGAAGAAATGGAGGATCGTAATCGACTATCGGAAGCTCAACGAAATCAGTGTTGGAAATTCGTACCCTTTACCGAACATTACTGATATATTAGATCAGTTAGGGCATTCGAAGTATTTCTCCACAATCGACCTTACCTCAGGATTTCACCAGATTCCAATGGATCCGGCTGATGCACAGAAAACCGCTTTTTCAGTACCCACAGGACATTACGAGTTTAAACGTATGCCTTTTGGACTTCGTAATGCGCCGAGCACCTTTCAAAGATTGATGAACACAGTTCTAGCAGGAATACAAAACTTTAGATGCTTTGTGTATTTAGATGACATCGTGGTGTTTGGAGGAGATCTTAATACTCATAATTGTAGACTGAGAGAAGTCTTCGATAGGCTTGCAAAGCATAATCTGAAAATTCAACCAGACAAGTGTGAATTCTTAAGGAAGGAAGTCATGTACTTAGGGCATTTGATCACAGACAAGGGAGTTAAACCTGATCCATCCAAGGTAGAAGCCGTTCGGAAATATCCTCAACCGCATTCTCAAAATGATATACGTTCATTCTTGGGTCTTGCAGGATATTATCGACGATTCATTCCCGAATTCAGCAAGATAACGCAACCTCTAACGAAACTCTTACGGAAAGGACAAACATTCCAATGGACAAGCACACAACAGGAAGCTTTTGAATCTTTAAAAACCTCCTTAATATCGGAACCTTTACTTCAATACCCCGACTTCACACAGCCTTTCATACTCTCCACAGACGCAAGTAATTATGCGATCGGAGCAATACTTTCTCAAGGAAAGGTAGGTGAAGATCATCCCATAGCATACGCAAGCAGGACGTTGAATAAAGCCGAAGGTAATTATAGTACTATCGAAAAGGAATTATTGGCAATCGTATGGGCCACCAAACATTTTCGACCATACCTATACGGTAGGAAATTTATGATTTTAACAGACCATCGACCACTTAAATACTTATTTAGTGTCAAGGATCCTAGTTCTAGATTGCTCAGATGGCGACTAGCTATAGAAGAATACGACTATGAAATTGATTACCGTGCAGGTAAGAAAAATCAACATGCCGATTCTCTTAGCCGAATTCAACTCGAGTCGCATATTACAAAAGTCAACCAGAAGTATGAAGAAGATACATACGAAGATTTTATTCATAGTCTATCACATAAAATTATAAACTTCAACAAAATCGAAGAAGTAAATACAAATTACATAAGTCAATCAGGCAACCTTTTAATTCCTATATCAGAAGATTTTGAGTACCTAAATAAACCATTAACTGATTTAATTGCCAAATTCCCTAGCATAGATAATTTAAGGCAATCTCAAATGAAATTAGGCGACATTAAAGAATTCTTAGTAGACAATGTAAGAATTTTCGTTTTAATCCACAAAAGATATTATTGGGACAAATTAGAAGCCAAAGATTTATTTAATTGTTTAGTCAAAATTAGAAACATTTTATTGGAACAAAATATCAATGAAATTAATTTACCTAGACTCGGTATAGGTCATGACAATGTAAGTTGGAATAAGATAAGATCCATGATGCGTTATATTTTTCGGAAAACAAATGTACTGATTAGAGTTCATCACGACGTTCTTATTACACCTCAACCAGAAGAAATTAACAACATTATATCAGAAAATCATTCAAGCCTAACATCAGGTCATTCAGGTTTTCACCGAACATATAATCGTATTAAACAAGCTTATAAATGGGCAAAAATGAAATTTGACATAAAGGATTTCATAAGGAGTTGTGATAGTTGCCAACGCAATAAAACGAACCGTAAGAAGACAAAGAAGCCTATGGAAATTACAACTACATCCTGTAAACCATTTGAACGAATAGCTTTAGATATAGTAGGTCCCTTACCTCTTACAGAATGTGGCAACAAATATATATTAACACTCCAAGATGATCTTACGAAATTTATGCAAGCTTATGCAATTCCGAATCATGAATCTATAACTGTAGCTAAACAACTTGTGCATAAATTCATTTGTAACTATGGAATTCCTGAGACTATTTTGACTGATCAAGGTAAAGACTTCATGTCAAAATTATTTCAAGATGTATCAAAATTATTTAAAATCAAACGTGTTAATTGTTCAGCATATCATCCAGAATCAAACGGATCTCTGGAACGAACACACTCTACCTTATCAGACTATTTGAAGAATTTTATTAATAAGGATCAAACCGATTGGGACATCTGGCTTGATTTTGCTACTTTTTCTTATAATACAACCGTCCATACGTCAACGAAATTCACTCCATATGAATTAGTTTTTGGAAACAAACCGGCAGTTCCTACGAATCTAACTCAACCGCCGACGTTTAAATACACATATGAAACTTACGTAGATGAATTACGATTAAGAATGCAGAAATCCCAAGAAATCGCAAGGGAAAATCTAGTAAAATTAAAGCAAGGTAATAAAAGCAGGTACGATAGCAAGGTTCGAGATGTTACATTTAAATTAGGTGATAGAGTATATCTTACCAACGAAGCTTCGAAAGTAGGTACATCGAAGAAGTTAGCACCTACATACACAGGACCGTATAAAATAGTAAGGGTTAATTCACCTGTAAATTATACCATTGTTGTTAAAAATAAAAGAACAGTAGTTCATGCCAATAGGCTAAAACACGCTTTTATTTCAGGTGTGTAGTACTACCTGTGATTATGACTATCGTCAACGACCGTTTTCCAACGTCACCTGGTATCTATTACGAAAACTTAGGACAACTGCGATTTTACGAAACTTATTGGGACGTTGTGAGCTTTATTAATTTAAATGATTTCAATTCAAAATTACAATTAGCTGATTACAATCACATAAGGATCGCTGGGATATGCCAAAGGATTAAGAAATCTACAATTACAAAATTATGCAACACTTCACTAATAGTGTTAGATTCAATTATTCCCAAAATCAAATCAAAATTACATCCGTTTTAGACACGACTGTGGCATCGAGGAAGAAACGCGGTGTAATTAACGGAATAGGTTCAGCTTTTAAAACATTATTTGGCACGTTAGATAATGCTGATGCCGAACGATATGATAACGCTATAAATTCGGTAATGCACGAAGAACAAAATCTTGATCATGTATTGAAGGACCAAATACAAGTAGTAAAAACGACACTTGTTAATTTCAATAATACTATTACCAATGTTGAAAGAAACAACATGATATTTTCAGAAAATTTTAATCGTATTGAGAAAATTTGGAATAATTCAACAAAAACATTTAGTACTATGACACTAAAACAAAATTTGGATGAACAATTTAGCTTATTAATACTATTAGTTAATGAAATAGATATTGAATTGTCTTCGTTAATAGACGCAATACTATTTGCAAAATCGAATATTGTTCACCCTATTGTTATATCACCATATCAGTATATACAAGAGTTAATTCGAATAAATCCATATTTGCCACCTTTAACCTCTTTTGCAGTACCTCTTGATATTAATTATGTCTCACAATTACTATCCTTGGTAACCATAAAAGTATCTAAATCCAATGATAAATTAATCTTTGTTATAGGTAATCCCCTAGTTATACAAACCAATTTTTTACTATATAAACTTCTACCTCTTCCAACAAGAAATCGTGATAATCACTTCATTTTTGTACTACCTAAAACAGAATATTTAGCAATTTCTAGTACAAAAACATCTTACTCTATTTTAGAAGATCTCGAATCATGTAAAACGATATCAATCAATGATCATATTTGTTTAGGAACTTACCCAAAACACTCAACACTTTCTCAGCCAATCTGTGAAGTGCAATTGTTAGTAAATAAAAACAAGTTACCTGATAATTGTGATACTCGAATAATTCCTACCTTATCAGAAACATGGTATCCGTTAACCACTCCTAACACATGGTTATATGTCTTAAATAATCCTATTAGTATCACGGTAAATTGTCGCGATAAAGACCCTGTAGACTACAATCTATCCAAAATAGGAACACTTTTCATTAATTCAAGCTGTAAGGTTTACACTCCTACAACCGTTCTATCGACAATCTCTTTTAACGCAACCAATCGATATATTACTTACAAATCATATTTACCTGAGTTTAATATAAGTGACGACGAATGCTGTTACGCAATAAAAGAAAATTTAACACTGCTTCAATTACAACCCATCCATCCAATTGGTCTTGACAAAGAAAGCTTAAAAGTCGCAAGCTTTAAGCTTAATCAAATGGAAGAAACCTTAACCCAGATAGAAACAGAAAACAATTCTGCGATTCTATCCTTTTTTCAGGACCATGCTTTAGCTTATACACTTTTAACCATGTTAAAATTAATTCTATTGTATATCTTGTATAGATTATGTAAGAGATGTAAACGCAAAATTTGTGAAAACGAGCTAAGAAATAGTAATATAGTTAATTGTATTACATTTAATATGTGTAAGAAAAAGAAATCAGTACCTATAAACAATTCGATAGAAATAAATTGTCAAGAGTCTCAAGACGAAATCCAGATGGAGGAATGTCAACCACTTCGCAGAAGCGAACGGTTAGCCAAATTAAAAGAAAAATGAATTTTCTTTTCCTTAGGGGAAAGGTGTAATGTATTGTAATGTATTGTAATGTATTGTAATGTGTAATGTATCACAACGTACGTAATCAATCTATTGTATTTACCATCATCCATCGCCTGAGATTATATTAGTCATACCAAACATTGTCATTCATTCTTGTATCAAACATAATTAAGAATTGTTATTATCTACGTTAAATATTGTCCGAATTACTTATTTCCCAATTGTTCATTTTTGATGAAGGAGTTATGTCAATATAAACTCGTATATCACAATATAAACAATTATGTTAATATAAACTCATATATCACAATATAAACAATTATGTTAATATAAACTCATATATCACAATATAAACTAGCGACGCACAGGGTGATTACATATAGACAAAACAAACAACCCTCTGCGTCACGCACTGCCATTATTATTGTAAATGTCATTTAGATATATCGTTCGTTTACTAATGATTAGGAATTATTATAAATATAAGAAGTAGAAATGTATAAGAGGGCATAGTATACCGAAGAACATCGCTTGTAACCAGTCTATCTTTAAGTATCGAGGAAGTTGTCTGTTGTATTCTATATTTTAATTAAACTAGTTAATTACAACTGAGGTGTTGTCTTCTTTCCGACGGTGCACACTACAGGATCACGTATAATGAGTTCAGTATGTCCACTGGTTCAACGTCAATATCCCTCTGGTGGCTATGAGCTCCTTCTCAGTGGCTCCAACTCCTTTTATAGCCTCCTATCTTTGGACCAGGGGTGTTAGTAAATTATTGTAACTCCAGTCAACGACAACCATGGTGAAACGTAACTTATCTTCTGTTCATCTTCTTCATATCCCAAATCTTAATCTCAATTTAAAGAAACACTACAATTTAAAGAATACCTCAGTCGTAATATTGTAAATTAAATATATCTGTTAAAGAAGTTGTCATGTCTTTTGGTAAAATTTAAAAGTCTAGAGTTGGTGATGATGTAAAATGTCATAGAGTAGCATATAATCTTTCAGTTGCGTCCCTGCATGGCATGCATTACGTTAGTTTAAAAATAAGCATATTCGATTGAAATTTATTACCGAATTATATTTCGAAAAATATAGATATCCAAATTGGCCGTGATTAAACAATCGCTATCACGAATGAAATAAAGAAGTGAAGGAACACCAATAAATTTCTTACTTTTAGTCGAAATATACATTCAGGTAACACGTGTTTGGCTGAGGTCCTATTTTCTAAGTGTTCAGAGTTTAAAATTCCACTATGACTACCAAGTAGAAGTCAAAAATATGCAGAGTTCCAATACGTAACGTATAAACTTAGTTTACATTGATGAGTTTATATTGAAACGTCACAATTCTAAGTTCTCTTTTCAAATTTAATACTCGTAAAACTTCATTAATTGATGTCAATTTCAATTTACATTGCTGAAAGAGTGCCTAGGAACACTCCCGGACCTACAAACCGTACATTTAATTAATTAATTTTGAAAAATCATTTTTGTTTTGTTTTCCTGGTTTGAAACATTATAATACATAATTGTTAACTATTTGTAGGGGCATCTGCTACAATTCTAGAAATTATTCTAACATTTTTTTCTCTGCATACGAGTTGCTGAATCTTTAAAAATTAGCAGCTAATGCTTTAGCAACGCAGCATTATTACTTACTAGTCTACTAATAACAATTAGATGTGAACGTGTTACACATACGTGTATTCTCCAGGAATAAGTTTCAACAAAGACAACAAACAACATTGTATAATTTTATTTAACAGATATAGTGTTTTTACTAAGTCCCACCCAAACAAAATAACCCGAGTTTCTGCACATTAGGTCCATACTATTGCTAGAGTAAAGTAGTCATCTATTTAGGTGGGAATGGTCAGAGAATAACATAGATTCCTTTAAACTACATAGTATTTAAAGAAGTACGCGATAAAAATATAAAAACCAATAAATTTTATAATCCATTATCCTCAATTTTAGAATATCCTAATCGCCCACGTACATATATCGAACAAGGTGAATAAAATGACTTGAGATTCGAGGATGTTTATGCATATAATCGTTCTCGTAAATATTACCCACCCGACATCCCATCATAAACAAATTAATTAAGAGCACTGTTAAAATATTGCTTGGCGTATATTTATTTTGGTCTCCTCATAAATCTGTCTTCGGGAGTTCTCCATTAAAGCAAGACGATCCGAATTCTCGAAATACATCGACACGCACCACAACGCTGTGCACGTTTACGGATTTCATACATTCATATATTCACCAGAATATTAGCATAAAAAATAAATTGAATTTAATAGAAGTACCGCGTATGTATTTGCTTATTCGCACCGGGCTTGGTTTCATTTATTCCGGCAAACGTTTTTGACTAAATTTATTATACAGCACATTCATGCATATGTATATGAATGAACGTGTATATGTATAAGTATTCCTTTATTATATGCATGTTCGGATCCGCATGTGTATGTATATTTCGGTATAAATGCGCGCCTATGGACCGCCGCTGGGCGTTGAATGGAATTGAGCTTTTATCGATCTCCATGCATGCATTTATCGAGGTAATTGTGTTTGAATTAGGCGAATGTTAATGTTAATTGCAGAATTAGTTTGCGGTTTGATAACGGGAAACTTTAATTACTGATTCACTAAACTGCAATGAAAGCGATCAATGTAATTTCGACTCTTCCCTTGCCGTGAATTAAAGTTTTTCAGTTCAGTATGCCACTAGCAATGGTAACCGCAAGTATTTTTCATAAAACATTCTAGTTTTATTTCTGTGTGATACGAAGTCTATTACCGTCCATTACATATAAATAGAAGGTTAATGCATCCTATAGGTCTGTCGAAGGTTATGGAATACTAAATGAAATTCTAGGTTTGGGTTTATTATCGTGAGAATAGAAAGCGTGATTTAAATAAAATAGAATGACTTCAAAACATGCTTTACAAAAGATATAGAAATGTATACTATACAAAGGGTACTAGGAAAGTTTTGCAATATGACGTAACCATGCGCCGCAGAAGTATGGTTGTTGGTGCAGGTTGTGTCATGTTCATACTCACACAGTAACCTCTGCGCCAAGTCGGTGGACTCAGCTATTCGTTAGCAGTGATAGCGCAAAGTTTGCTATGGCATCGTGGTCACGAAATGAGATATTGGGTAGTTTTGGTTTAAATGTAGACCAATGCTTAGAAGAAATGACTCTTGCACTAGGTGATTCCAAAGGGGAAATTTCATCCTGGAGGACGCTGAGAGGGCGGAAAGGCCACGAACGTCGGTTACGGAGGAAAACGTTACTGCTGTGAAGAAAGTGCTCGACGAAGATAGGCGAGTGACCTACCAGCAGATCGAGGATACCTTAGGCCTAAATGCACCAGCAGTTCGTTCGATTCTGCATGATCATTTGCACACGAATTTCCCAGCCGGTTCTGATATCCAAAACGAGAGACTAACTCAACCTGGAAATTAAGTCTACAATAATTGGATTGTATTGTGTGGGAAACCAAGTGTTTCCCACGTCCATACCCTTCATTTTAAGCACAAAAAGCCCAAAATGCGCACCGTGACGTTACTTTTTGTAGATGAATGGATTGCGTATGTAGTAGGACGATCCTAGTAATATTAAAAAATATCGTCCTATTGCATTGCTTAGTGCTTGTTCTAAAAATTTTGAAAAAGTAATATCAAATAGAATTTATTTTTATAACAAATACAATTTAATTACGAAAATAACTGTGTGTGTTCAACATATTTATGACCAGTTGAATTCGGGAAAATATGCAACTTCAAATTTGTTTAATTTAACTGGAGCCTTTGAGACAGTTAGGTATTAATTTGCAGCCAAAAAATTGAATAAATTCGATATACGTAACTCTTAATCAATGAATCGTTTCCTTCTTCTGCAACAGAAAAATAGTAGTAAAAATTGATGACATTTGTTCCAAGACCCTTTAATTTTTTTATTGTTTATTAGAGATCTTCCGTGTGACACTTGCCTCTTGTAGCAAATACGAACTTTCCAATAAAGTCAACCGAGCCTTAACTGTATTTGAGACCTAGTATTCCGCTAACGAACTATTAATAAATCATGAGAAAACTGCTTTTATTGAATTTTTTAATATATAGATACAGATCAACTTCTGGATTTGCCTTCTCATTTACTGGTGACGTTCTAACAACCTCCGAAACGTATACTTTTCTGTGGGCGATGCCCGACTGTAACCTGGCGTGGGCCGGGCAAGTTGACAGAGTTTGTGTAAAACTGCAAAAAGCTTATTACATCTTGTGCTCTCTTAAAAATGTTTTTCATGTTGGGTCTCTCGTTGATGCCTTGCAATTGCGTATAGCGCTACAGCTTGTGGCAATGTTTGGCGACGAGCAGGTGAAATAGATCGAGTGCGTGTAATGCAGAAACGTTTCATAAGATTGCTATTTGACTTACTTTTCAATAGTTCTTGTAGAACTACTCTCAAAATGCCTGGTTTGTTGACGGTCACTTCGACCTACATATATTTACAAACTTTTGATTTATGTGCATGGTAATGTCTACAAGTTACCCATATTTGCGGGCGTTCATGGGCATTGCATGCGACATAGGGAAAATTTTGTTTTAAAAGGACTCATTTTATAGAGTCAGCTTTCTTTGCGGGTACATATTTTTATAATAAATGAAATTCCGAAATTAAAAATGCCAGAACTTTAAATGAATTTAAATGTAAGCTAAAAGCTATGTATTAATTGACGGTTTTTTACGATTTGAAAGAGTTTGAAATATATTTGAAAAAGTAGCTGTTTTTCATTTTCGCTCGGATCTGGTTCGCCAAGCAATAGAAGTGGAAATATCAAGAATTTAATGATATGGACGTATACGGATGAATGTTTATTGTTTATTATCTATGTTTTTACAATGTGTATGTCTTTATACCTTTATATGTTTATTACTATTACATTCCTTGACTTGTCCTACATATTTCAATGTTGTTGTATGCGGGACCAAATAAATTATTATTATTGCTATCCTTTGGTTTTCACTACACCAAATTTTGCTTATTCACGAAGCCGTTGAGATGGAAACGAATCTCTTCGCTAACGATTTTGTTCTATTGAAATTCATCATCCGCTTCCTTATGTTCCTACATCGAATGTGTGAAGTGTCTTTGTTGTCGATGGTCTCCAACAAGCAGTTTTTGCGTCAATTGAATTTTGAATGCATACAGGTGAAGGTCTTGTCGCAAAATTCGTTGTACGATAGCTAGTAAAATGGCGTACTCAGTAGCGGTGGGTGCTGACGTAAACGAGAGGGCGCAGACAACGATTCGATTTCCTTGTGTATTTCCGTTACATAGTACAATATACACAATATATAAGGAAAATACACGAGGGAATCAAATCGCAAAATGAGAATGAAGTTTTCTCATTGTTTCCGCGAAACACTCTCCACTTTTGAAATGGATTTTGACAGCAAATAGACATTACCCTCACATATGGTATTTCTAATACCCTCTTTCTACTACTTTCTACTATTTTCTAATACTCTCTAGGTCTGACTATGACCGATATCAAATATGTCGGCTTAGAATTTTGCTAACAGTGAGTACTACCGCTACTAACTAATAGTAAGCCAATATTTAAATTAATTTGTACTCTACGGAATATACGAGCACAAACTGTTGACCCTTAGGCAATCATTTTTGCGTACTCTTGCCAATAAAACATGAACTTGGTGAGGTTATGCTTATTTAAAACAATGTATGTACGTGCTATTACTAACTTGGAGGATTTACCTAACAAAATGTAATAATTTTTGAAACTATAAGACGATTATTTCTGCGTAAACGCTTGTTAATGATATAAAGTTATCAACTCTAGGAATGTGTGTAAATTATTGACACGAAAGTGTTCTTTGAAGCTTTTAACTACTACACAAAGAACTGCAAGGAGTACAAGTCGCTTGTTTAAAGTTGCGTGTGAAGGAGTTAATTCTTATATTTAAATACAAATTGTAAGTGGGATTGGTGTTCTGGCTTTAGGTCATACCGCAGTAAGATTGGAAATTATGGTTTAAATATGTAAAATAACCTGGCATCAAGGATAACTTTACAAAAAAATTAACTCCTTGGATTATGTGCATTACCTTGTAAACCTCATTCAATATTTCGCTAGCATGAAATAGATGTCTGGCCAGCAATTTCCTTGCAGCGCTCCCACAGCGCAGTCTCGAAAACGGAGATCGAACCCAATCGGCAACTGTGCGCGATTAAGTGCATTAATTTTAACTAGTCCGGAAGATGACAATTTTCGCAGGGTGAATACTTGGTAATTATTGTAATATCAATCATAGTGTAAGAGTTGACACTAATAAAAGGGGTATGTTTAAATAACGTTAAAATATTTTTCTGAGTTTGCACTGTTATCTTCCCTAGTTTGTAATATATATTAAATATTTGATGTTTTTTTTTCCAAAAGAAGTCGACACATATTTTAGTAAAACTCTAATGAGTTAGTCTTTTGCATCTGTTATTGATTACCATATTTTACAATATTTGATTTCTTCCAAAATGACAAGCAATATCCAAATGCTATTGTATTGTTGTAGCGATATGAACTTCATAACAGGCTAATATTAATCGTATAAGGTATACTTTATGTGGAGTTTCACAGGATTTAATATTTACTTCTTGAATCAATATGTACATACCTACATTATGTGTTAGTAAAATATACAATAGTAAGCACATTTTATGTATTTTTACTGCTGTATGGTTAAATTCACTCTTTAAACGGTGAATAATTCACGTTTGAGTGGCACATATGCCAGTTAGTATGGTATAAAGTTATCTTTCATGCGGGGAGGAGCACTGAATGCACAATAATGTAACGTAATTGAATAACTATCCTCGAGTTATTTTTTTTCAAGTTTAAATATGAGTGAAAGGGAGAAATTAACAACAAATCACGTTAAGCTTGGAAGTTGTATGAACAGAGAATAACTAACGGAGTTAGCAAACATTTCTAACAATATTTTTTTAAATGTGGATCGAAAAATGTATTAGAAATGTAGCTCTTCATGTTGCTCCCTTACTTTCCGAATTGAGACTTGATTTAGAAGGTGAGATTGCTAAGCATTAATATGAAAATTTACCGACGACTTCAACAAGAGTGCAATTGTGGTTGCTAGAAACAATACGTGTGATACACCAAAGTTAGTAAGAAGGTAACATGCCGCTAAAATTAAGAGAAATAATTGAAATTAAAACAAACACGGCTAAGAAAGAACGAAGTATACCCTCAACATGTTTTTCATTACAAGTTTTTTTTATTTTATTTTACTTCTATTAATGTTTCAATATATGCCACAATTTACATTGCCGATAGTATTATATTCATCACAATGATGTGAACAAAATTTACATCAAATACATACGATGGGTTTTTATAGTAACAGTGATGTAATTATCCTATTAAAGCCGTGGATTTTTTCAGTGTATATGATGCTTTTATTATCATTACCGTTGACTCCTCTCTTTACTCAACGATTGCACAAAAAATTATTTAGTCTCCTTTCAATTACGCAATCCCGGTATGCAAATCTTCATCGTTAACGGAACCGTGGACAACCATTATAGCGCGAGGCTAGAGCGCCCGCTAAAAAATTAGCGGGCGGGTGCCAGACAAGCTCAACACCAATTTGCCGGAGACCTAACAAGGGATTAAATTTTAAGAAATTTCCAGTCGCTAATTAGGATGTATTTTAACGAAGGAGGTGGAGTGGTGACGCTACTGTCGTTGGGGAAAAGGAGTGAGTGGTAGTGAGGTAGGCGAGAGAACGAGGACAGCGACGTCGTTGTGGTGACGACAAAACGGTACCAAAGTGTAAGGAAGGAGGCAAGGGAGGAAGTAGGATAGGGCGGCGGGAGTGAGAAGGATGAAGACACAATTACGGTTTTCTGCAGGAACGAACGAACGTCGTGGCATACCACGATAAATACGTCTGCGTTCATTTGTCTTACGAAATTATCACGCCCTCGCGTATGACTAAATATGTCTCTTTTGGTGTCTCTTCGCGAATATCATCCCGTTTAATCGGATTTTAGGCCGCGCCGTAGACGACTCCTACGCCTCGTACGTACGTAGAGGCGACCATCATTTTAGGCACTTTGACGTATTATTATTGCTGCTATTGTTATTCATGCGAATATCTGCCAGCTTAAATAATTATATTTAATTCCAATTTATAAGTATTATATCATGATGAAGTTAATTCCGAAACAGTCCTACCTTACTGAAAGCCTTAAGAAGTATTGAAAGAAGATTATTAACCATACCATATGTTCCATCCATACAGTTTATCCCGCGACAATACTTTCACACCCACAGAATTTAGTAGTAGATCTTATCTCATTTCTTAGAAAAATTTTGGATGATAATTTATAGGAACGAAGCGTGATGTAATAATCACACCTAAGAACGTAAATTATAGCTGAATTGAATATCTCTCCTTTAATAGAACACAATTTAAGTATACCACCTGCAGTTTCATGGATTATTTACGACTTTGTCTCTAAGGAGTTTCGCTAGATTTTCATATAGCTCATAGTGTAATATAACTATATCGTAAAATTGGTAATGAAATACTGCTCAGTTTGCAATGTAGGCTGAAAGGTAGGCTGCAGGTATGTAACTTATAGATTATGTTTCAATTCATTATACTTGCGCATTATCCACATTAGCGACCAAAATTTGAATGATATATTAAAAAGAAATCAAATGTATGTAAGACCTTTGGAAGCATTTGCAAAAAATAAGGAATGCGATAACTATAGAGGTATTACATTGCTGTGAACGACATTGAAGTCATATAAAAGAGTATCGGAAAGCAGACAAAAAAAAAATAGAAGGCAAACAATGAGAAGACGGTGTATATCGCCCAATTTTGTAATAAAATGCCCTTATGTGTGTTAGAATAGTTGGAGGCTTTTAATAAACCTTAGTTTTACTCCAGGATCCGCTTCCTTCAGTTCAGTAAGTGTAAGAAGTGGCCTACTGAAATGTTGGTGTTGTGTGCGACTAATGGCAACACATTTATATAGGATGTGTTCTGCTGTCTCCAGATCTTCTCGGCATACACGACAGATTTGATCTTCAGCTTCTTTCCCTAGTTTAAATAAGTGACATTTTAGGGCTACATGGCCTGTCAGAATCCTGTTAGTAATCTAAGATCCCTTTTGCTGAACGATAGCGCTATTTTTGTTGTCTTTGGCGAGTCTGATGTGGGTGCTTTCGCCTGTTTTTGTCTTGGAACATTTTCCCAGTACGAGGCCATTTGATTGTCCTCTCATGTCTTCATTGCTTGTTTCATGTGGCTCTTTTGGAGACCTCAGAAGGGATTAGCACCAATGAAAGACATGTTCGCTGCTTCTTCGGCCAACTTATCTACCTATTCATTTCCTTCGCTTCGTTGGTGGCATGGGACCCACCGCAAAGTAATGTGGTTATTGCATCCCAGGTGCATCAGAGCAGATTCGTATGTGTGGCCTTAATAGCCTTTAAAACTGCTTAACTGACGCTGAATATATTTACAGTTGCGCCTCGTATCCCTTTCTCGAGGTTCTTTATGGCGCACAGGTTTAAAGCAGAAATCTGTGCTTGACGGCTCCGTGGTTTAGTGGTAAGACGGCCTGCGCTTGACTGGGTAGAGTTAGGCACTGTGGGTGATAGCAACAAAGCGATGGAACACTTTACACGCAAAATTTACACACTCAAGGCTCCTGAGGTTACGACAAACTTTAAGAAAAGCTTGCACATCCCGTCACCACACTAAAAAAATAATATGTTGTTGTGGAATCCTGTAGGCATTTTTAGGTGGTAGCTAGGATCACTAATGCCTATACCTGTTCCGGCACCTTCTACTCTCGAGCCGTCCGTGTACCATTCCAGGGCACCTCTTTTGCATTAAGGCTCACCGGATGCCCACTCGGTACGGCTTTCAATGATCACCTTATAAGGCTGATCAAAATTGTATTGCATAGGGATCGTGTCCTTTGCAATATGCATCAGATAGTTTATGTTGGGATCTTCAAGGATTTTGAGATGCCCTCTAAGATCCCCAGGCTGTAATCCCTTCGTTCTACTAAGAGTGAGGGCATTCGATATAGCCTGCTTACACGTACGCTTCATAGATATGAAGAAAGCTTTTGAAGCAATAAATAGAACCAAGATAGTGTAAAAAATAGGAATGAATATAAATGAGCAGTTAATTCAAGCTTGCTAGTTTGCTACTAACTGCAAAATAAATTTCTTAAGTATAGGCAAATATCAAGAAGAAGAAAAATAACTGCCTAGAAACCATTTATCTACCAGCACTTTTACGTGGAGCGGAGAATTGAGTATTAACAAAAGAACAAGAACAGAGATTGCAGGCAATAGAAATGAAATACAACAGAAAAATACTAGAAGCGAAGAGAATCGATAAGAAAAAAAAGGAAGACGTAAGGAAAGAATTGGAAATAAAATCAGTAAAACAAATATTGAAAGAGAAAAAAGTCGGATGGTTTGGGCATCTAGTAAGGACGAGGGAAGAAAGACAGGCTAAGAAAATCTGGGGGGAGGCCAATAGAAACAAACAAACGAGAAAGACTGAGACAGAAATGGAAGAGCACTATTGAAATGATACTGAACAAAAAGAGCAAAAAAACTGGAATTCCGCGAAAATGATTGTAGGAGATAGGAAGAAGTGGAAGAGATTTATCAATAAGAGTATTAGAACAATAAATTCGTGGAAGAGTAACCTAGAAAACCCTGAAAAAGTTCTTTTATTATTTCGTGCCTCATAGATCCTCAAATAGTATTGATATTTCCTTGCACTTACATAGGAAAGGCCACGGTACAATAGCCTTCCTTGTACGTAAAAATCTCTGCGTAGCTACGTTGCATATCCTAAAGTAAAGGGTTTTCCAATAGTAACGCTCGATGTTTGGCAACGGCGCATGACGAAGTCGATAATCACACAGGTGATATCTTTGGCAGCCGTATTCAGTTAGTCTCTGCATTTCATTATGGAGCGTTACACGACCGAGCAACGCGTCGAAATGGTAAAAAATTATTATCAAAACCAATGTTCTATTCGTCAAACGTTTCGTGCACTCCATGCAATATATGGTGTCAACGATCGTTCTTCAGAATCCACAATTCGCCGTTTAATAAACAAATTCGAAACAACTGGGTCTGTGGCAGATCGGAAAGTGCCTGTACGTCAGCGAAACGCAAGATCCCTTGAAAATATTGCTGCAGTCCGGGAAAGTGTGCATGAGAATCGGCAACTGTCCATTCCGCGTCGAGCTCAAGAACTTGGCCTGTCTTCGACGACAACTTGGCGAATCCTGCATAAGGACTTAGTGCTTCACCCTTATAAAGTGCAATTAACCCAAGAACTAAAGCCCAACGGTCATAAGCAGCGGCGTGCATTCGCTAATTGGGCGCTAGAGCAGTTGGAGGTCGATCCTGGTTTTGGCCGAAAAATAATGTTTAGTGACGAGGCTCATTTCTGGCTAAGTGGCTTTGTTAACAAGCAAAATTGCCGAATTTGGAGCGACGAAAACCCACGGAAGATTCATGAGGTCCCACTACACTCCGAAAAAGTTACGGTATGGTGTGCACTGTGGTCCGGCGGATTAATCGGTCCGTATTTTTTCGAAAACGAAGAAGAAGTGGCACTTACTGTCAACGGTGAGCGATACAGGGCTATGATAAGAGATTTTTTTTGGCCTTCAGTGGATGGAATCGATCTAACAAACATTTGGTTTCAGCAAGACGGTGCTACGTGCCATACGGCACGTGATTCAGCGACACTATTGCATGAGAAATTTGAAGGTTTCGTTATATCGCGAAATGGTGACGTTAATTGGCAGCCTAGATCCTGCGACCTGACGTCACTGGATTTTTTTCTCTGGGGCTTTCTAAAATCGAAAGTCTATGCTAACAAACCGCGAACGGTTGCTGCCTTAAAGGCCAACATTAGGCGCGTTATTGCTGAAATTGAGCCACTTTTATGCGATAACGTCATCACAAATTGGGTATCCAGGATTCAACAAACCGGGCAAAAGCCGCGGCGGACATTTACCTGATAATTTTTAAAACATAATGTTAACACATGTACTTTATAATAAAAACAAAAATAGATCACTATTATTCTCACAATTTGTTTTATTGCGTTACACAAATCGAGCGCTTCTAATGGATAACCCTTTATTTATGTTTTCCTAGTATCTGCAATTAATTAGCGATTTAAAACTAAGAAATAAAAGTGAGCTAAAGAATCACATTTTTTTCCTTAAATAGTCGCCAAGCGAAACAGTCCGTTAGAGTGGAATGAGGATTGCTGAATAAATTAAACGAATTAATTAACGGTTAGTTTATTTTCTCGTAGCTCGTCGGTTATCAAGCCACGTCATTTTAGAAACGCGAGCATGATTCACGTGAGCAATAATAAATTGGACGTCCTAATCAACCACTGAGCTATAATCGGAATAATATGGTTTTGAAAAAGGGGGAAAGCTGGGAAGAGCGATGTTTTCGTGCTCAAGGCAGTCGAGTCAAATTCATTAACGTCAACTTTACGGAGCGCGACATGCACGAGGACAGAAACGAACGGCGACGATGGCGACGGAAGTGAAACATCGTAGAAACGCATAATTCAATTTTCAACTGTCCGTATGTGAATTAAGACAAATGAATTATTACGAACATTTCATTTGCTGTCTGAAGCGGGTATGCTGCAGCATAGTTTAATAACTTATGGCAAGTAGGTTGGCATTTTTATTCCTTTTCTTTGGTGAGAAGAAAGCACTTAGCTATTAATAATTGATTACGATTACTCAAGGGATATCTTACATAACACAATCACAAAGGAATTACATATTTAGGGTTGTAACAACAAAGAAGAGGACGCACATTCAGAGCCAACATACACTATTGTCAAACAAGTCTACATTCAATCAAGGTAATCTATGTTTTGTATATCCACAAAACAATATTTTCTTCTTAAGAGAAAATTCTCTCAATTATATTTTCTTATATCAAAAGAATTGGTAAAGCTTAGCCAAGAATACGACTCGTATTTTAAAGAATAATTATATTTTAATTAAATGCTACACGATATCTATATTGTATGAATCAGAGATAACTAATCTCTAAAGTAATAGACGAGGGTATACGTACTTTTGTATTGACTATATTTGTAGAAATATATTCTTCTGCAGTAAATATAATAAAACTAAATTTCCAGAGTGTGGCGTTTCTAGAAGCTTTAATATAACAATTTAGTAGAGTTGTATATAAAAGTATATCTTCCATTTGGCACATTATCAACAGGTGAAGAGATAGATTTTATTAGATACATCTATTCTTCTGGGACAAGAAGATAATTCTTTGTGCAGTAGAATTATTAAAGCAAACCAAAAGACAGAAGCAAGTTTCCTGTTATAGTTAAGAAGTGAATAATTAATAAAATTCTTATTGGGCATAAAGCAATTGGATTAAGTAAGCGAAACTTGTACCTTAATTGGTTCTAATTTGGATGTACATTGTTGAATTACATCTTCGCTGCAAACTGTGAAATAATCATTACGACACCACTCAAACTGCAGTAGAAATACATTGAATCAAGTGAACATGAACCCCCAACCTTTATTGTAAACGTATCAGATAAATACAGTTGAAATCAATTCTAAAATTGGAACTGCTTCATAATTGCATAGTTATTGTTTCTGATAATCATTGTTCCAAATAGTCAATTTATATTACTTAGGGAACTTAAGAAAACAAATAAAAGTAGATCCAATCAAATACCGAACTAGGTATCCACTTCTTATTTCAAGACTATTAATCTGTAACAGGCGTAGGTAATTAATAAAGTGAGGTAATGTCTCTGCGCGGCATAGATGTGCGCTTCCTTCGGTAAATACAGTATTAAAAAGTAAGTAATAAATCTAATAATAATAAGAGAACCAATCAAGAATTATAATATCTGAGAAATTGTGAAACACTCACCCTCTTAAGCAATGTTATCAAGTAGGTTGGCGAGCTGCATTGGAATTACCGGACATTAAAAATAGAAGCACCATTATCAGTATTATCATCCACTGGATAAGAGTCGGGAGAAGTTGAGAGCATTAGATATGTTTCCACAGCTGTTTTGTTGAAAAAGATCGTTCGACATCTACGGATGTAATGCAAGCTTGATTAAAACACTCTTGGAATTCAGTTAATGGATTAGTCTATGCACAATCACAAATTTATTTTAATGTGATAAAATCGGAATCTTTCTTTAACACACTCGAGCTTTTCTAAAACGCGATGACATTGTGCGAAGCAGTGTATGTACTTCGTCCTCTATTTGCAACGCTCTATTTTCTTGTAATTGTTCTATTGCGTCATGTAATCCTTTAGAGTTATTACGAATAGTTTGTAACTCAGTTTCAACGGAAATATCTTGACATTTTGTCTGGCTCTCCTTAATAGCTGCAGTTTCGGCAGGATTGAATTGTAGAATACCAGCTTTTACTTGTTTTTATATATATTTTTTCCCAACGTGTAAGAATCGGCTGTGGTGGTTCACGAATACCGGGACACTGTGCGCGAAATGTTCGAAGACGTTTTGGAGATTTGAGAAACACTTTTTTTGTACTTGATATTAATGATTCTATATCGGGTGAACATTGTTGAATAGTTTCTGCCCCAAGATGTAAAGCATGCACTTTACACGTAACATGTAAACACTTGCAACCGTGTTCAAGAAGACAGCCTACCGAACGCATTGTCGCGGCACCATCGCTCATAAGCATCAACACTTAACGCGGTGAGACTTGAAAGTTTTCCAACGCACTAAGTATCACCCTTACAGTTGCTGCACCAGCACACTTTTCCAGTCTTTTACTAGCTAGTAACAGTGAAAATGTTGGTTTATGAGGCTCCAGTACACATACTATAACGTTTAGAATAAAATTTCTTTTACAATCTGTTGTCCCGTCAACACATAACCAATTTTCTAATATGGATTTGATTTTTTTTTACGTCTTCGCAAACAAAACATGTGCCGTTTTCGTAGTTGGCCACTTCAACTCGAGGTTGTACTTATACCAAAAGTTCTGAAACGGTCCTTTCTCGAGTAAGCGAAGTGACAAATTACAGGTATCACCATGACAAGTAAATCGAAAACAAAATGCAATTCTTGTTGGCATGCCCTTTTTTCTATTTCTGGGTACTTCTGTATTTATATGGTTGTTACCGTCCGCCTTGTCCCAGCACATCAAATGTTTCTCGTACACCTTACAAACTATTTTAGCACTGTCGTAGAACAAATCCGGAGTCACAAATAAACTTATTTACTATGCCAGCAAAGGGTCGTTTTTAGCCTTGTTCACATTACACATTTTAAATTAATAATTATATATTTATAACGATTGACACGTAACACAAAACACAAAATAAACAAGCGGACGCTGACAAAGCGAGAACCCACACACCCGTACACAGTCCGCTACTCCGGTGAAACGCCTATGTATTACAGAGACGATTACCTCGCTCTAGTGATCATGTCAATAATTAAGCAAGCTTCTAGAAAAACCATGAGAATAATATGATCCATTTGGAGCTATGACAAGAGGAGATGCTAATGCATCTGCAGGACATGAAAACATTCTTACAGTAGCAAATGTGTATTAAAGAATATGATGAATTAAATAGGCAAAAATGTTTCTCCAAAAGCTATAAAATCAAATCCAAGCTATAATACTTCAGTTTGATTAATATATAATTAAAACTAATGTGCCTAAAAACGAGTTTGCCAATTAAAGAATGATGCCTGATAAGTAAAAGGTAGTCAATATTTGATTGGTTAAATAAAAGGCAAATCAATCTTCCTGAAACACGGTTTGGAAATCCCCCTATTGAATTGTTTTAATCTGCACTATTTGATATCTACAGCTTCAATTCCCTTCAAAGCATGAACTTCTTTTTGCCTTGCACCTGTATAATAGTTTTGTAACAAGTAATACAATAAATGTCCATCGCAGATAAGCCTTTAAGTACTTTATCTTAATCTTAAATGCAAACTCTTTAATTTAATTTTGTTAACGTTTCAAAACAACGCAAGTTTATACAGGAGATTTCATCCCATTATTCATCATATACCAAAATAACTAAATTTCTTGAAGGGATTGCTACGCTAAGTGAATTATTGCGGGTAATTGAAGATGTAAATTCTACTGTACTCACTTATTCGGACAATCTCGTTCGTCCGAAGTGTTTGTTTACTTGAAAATTTGGAATGAACGAAGCGTGTACAAGTCTAACACAATAAAAGCGCTGGATAACGAAGTCTCTTTTAAATTTAGGTTTATCACACATTAGGTCTAAGTGCTGTATTCGACTTAAATGGTAACTTAAATAAGGATAAGCAATGATAATAATTAATTTTACTTACTAGAGCTCGCCCATTACAAACACGCCTCTTACACTTTATGAAATTTCCTCCCAGACAAAATTAGCAAGAGTTATATTCTTCCAAGGCGGCGACGTGAGAAAATTTATAGCTTTGGAATAACTGAAGAACAATGTATGATAATCACAGAGGTATGTCTATTCATCAGATGTATATCTGACTGGGCTTTCTTGTCAATTACATTGTATTGTCTGTTTACTGGACTAACTGTTTTATTCTATTGAAAGGAAGTGCAGACCATTCAGACGTAGTACATAGACGTTATGAATTATTAAAATGGAAAAACGGTAAATGGATTTGAAACTTGATTTGCTATCCTGAGATAAATGCGCAATGTTGGATAATGCCGTTTTTAGCACGACTGAAATGATTTTTTGTATAGATTTTGCTACAGGGAAAGTAATCGTGAGCATAAATAAGTGCTTTTACGCATTCCAATTGTTTCTATTTAAAATGTTATCGCAGTTTAACACTCGGAAGTATTTCGGAAATTGATAACATTTTAGAAATAGTAGACTCCTTGGAACATTAGATTGTGGATAGTATACTGAAATGTGTTTCTCGGGGGATTTTTGGGAAAAATTTGAAAATTTCCAAATTAGTCTAAATTTTTAAATTCTTTGTAGGATCGGGAGTATTCTTGAATACTCCTTGCGCAATTTTCTAGTGAATTTTTAAATTAATAAATCGAAATTAACGAATGTTAATTAAAAACATAACTAACCTTGAATTCGAATGAAGCCGATGTCATATAAACACAAAGTAATTCGACGAAAGCTGAATCGAGATTGATGAAAATTTTGGCGCCGTTTATCTTTCTTGTATTTGTAATCGTGAAAGATGGCGATTGTTTCATTCCGCAGCAAATTTTGATAAAAGTAAACCCAAATATTGACTTTTATAATGCATTCCGATGGAAGGAAGTTATTTGTAAAAATAGCATAAAAGAACGCATACAATAACGCTACCAGCTGACAGAAAGTAGGCAAATCTATGACCTAAATTCTGTCTGACAAGGTTTAAACGTGAAATTTACTTAAAAACTTTTGGAAAAAAATTTAATTTATGAAATGATGTTTAAAATACCTTTCAATTTACCCTGTTGTTTGTTTTAGATGACTTTTACATTAATTTTGACGATTTACAAGATTAAGAAAACAAACAGAAGCGTGGATTTGTTCGTGTTACCCTACGATCGTCGTTATCTGGACTTATATATTTAATACAAGGTCCTCACACCAAAGCCAGTTGGCGTGGGGAGAAATGGTGACTTGGAAGATTACATTTTTACCTGCAAGAGGGATATTTCATTACAAATGGGTGGCCAACCTGAATATCGTATCTGTTCTGAGATCGACAGCCGTTGTTGTTGTTGTTGTTGTAAATATTGAACATTACAATACATATGCGAAGTTAGCTTTTAAAGTAATTTTCAGACGAAACAGAGGTCCTTATCTAAAATTTTGTTTGATAAATTTTAGTTAAAAGTGTTAATTTCAATATACATAGATACTTTAAGAATTACCCACACATTATAATGCCTCTTAAATCTCCCTTGTTATATCTTGGTAGAAGTAATTTCTTCCTTTTGCTTTGCGAATTTAATTTACTTTAATATTTATTGCAACTAACGTTTACGTAATTTGCTTGCGTAAACCGCTTGATACAGATTGGAGGTTACATCCTCTTTATAGTAACGAAAATCCCAAAAATAGTTTTGTATCTTGATGATGATGATTATTAGTTATTTAAATTCTGAAATGTATTAGGGTATTACTCAAACAACAATCATTCTTTTATAGATTTTCGGAATTAAAATTATATGTAATAAATATTCTTTTAAATTTAACATTTCTCAGGTGGTCCTATTTCCATGACCAAGGACTGTAGTTTGTGTAAGCGACACCTTAAAGCTGCATTAATTATGAATAAATTTGTTAGTATTCGTATATTCCCTTGGTAGGAAGATAGCATTGTTCTTGCTCTCTTTAGTGAACCTGATATGAATGCTTTTACCTGATCTTATCCTGCCTCAGCAAGACATTCTTTGGTTTTCCCACTTCCTAGTCTCATGCTTTGGTTGACTCTTCACTAGATCAGAGTAAATCACTGGACCAGTGAGGAGAATATTCACTATTTCTGCGACCAGCTTATCAGCGCTTTCATATCTCTCAATCCTTTGGTGGTTTTCTATGAGTGTTGGTTTTAGAATTAAAATGCAGTTACTGATATTTGCTTATCTGATGTATAGGACTAAAATGAAACCAACACTATAAAATGACGATAATATTTTCTATCCCTGAAATTTTTCAAATAAACTTACTAGTAACACGTTACAGCTTTATGTCTAAATTCCTTACAAGTCAAAAATATACGTGCATTCTCGCTTTCTAAAGTAAACTCGTTTAAACTTTAATGGATAAGTATTTATAGTTACCCTGTTTTATATGGATGAAGAAGGTAGGTTTCATCACGTATACACAGCAAGAATTTTTCTGGTATTGCGAAATTATAGAAATTAACCTAAAGAACTTTCGAGCATCAACACAGGCGCAACATCTCGGTAAATGTTATGATACCATTTCGTCGTAATGAATGTCGAAGATACACACACATGGCATTCGCGTATAACGCTGTGAACCAACTAGAACTTCGAAATGCCAAGCTTAATCGACACTTTGGAAACGTGAGCATGCGATTTCAATTATATAACACGATTTCGTACTTATAATGAGTAATTATTCGCTTGTTTTTGTAGTGTTTCAAAAACATTTAAACATCAATCGTTCAAAAGGCTAATTAAGAGCGTTAGATGTGGAACTGTGCTTAGTAACATTTACAGCGATAATTCAATATAGAGTGCATATTCGGCATTATTTTTCATTAAATGCGGCTCCATTATAACAATTAATTAATCGATTAACTTTAATCGCTCGCTGTCCACTATGTATACATAGTATTCACGTCAAGCGTCTGCGTTTGAAAAAAGAGTACTGTAGGCTTTTGTACTGTGAAATGTGGAGAAGAAAGTAAATGTTACTGAAATGCCAAGTTCTCTTACAAATGATTAATCTTTTCTTTTTTGCGTGTTCAAGAGACAATGGAATGGCATTAGGCCGAGTAGAAAGCATTTTTAATTTTGTTTTTATTCTGATATGCTTTTAGATATCGTATTCGCAAAACCCTAATGACCTTAACATATCTCATTCTTTCCTGGAAATCGTAATTTTATTTAAATTTACAACTAACGCTTAAATACAACTCTGTATTTAAAAATATTTTTTCGATATACGAATCTATCATTTTTAGTTTCATTTTACAAAGTATAGTATGTAATCTTTTCTGAATTATGGATTTGTATTTTAAATATGGGAGCATGTAAATACAAATATAATTTATCAATGAATAAGCCCTAAGATCTAGATATTTTGTAAATAAAATTATTGACGGATGAACACTATTTTAACACGCTTTCTGCTTCCCTACAATGAAATTTAGTAGATGTGTCGCAAAGAACAGATAATGTAAAAATTGACATCAAATCAAATCAAAGAAATGTCGATTTTTCAGTATTCACCGATGGAAGACATATACAGGATAACGAAACGCTAGGGAAACATATGTATCCTCCCTATTACAACTCCCAGCTCTTGCGCGCTCGATACAAGATAAGCATACAGACAAAGTTCTATGAAATGAAGTGTCAGTGTCAAATTGTCAATTAGTGTTCGTTTATTCCAGTATATTTCCAATTTAATTTGGTAACATTTCTGTTCAGTTAGCATTTTTGTTCTCGTACTAGTTTCCATATGTTATTAGTAAGGTTCGACAAACGAGTGCAACGTCAGAGACGTATCGTGCAAAAGTAAGTACGTGGGATACAGTGTTATTAAAAAATAATATATTCTGCGATAAAGTACTACTGCCCCGGTAAGCCGTGTAAAACTGCAACATAAGCAATGCTTCCATTGTCGTTTCACTAAGCCTTCGGCGTTGGTTTGAAAACGTTTTCGTGTATTTCGAAAATGATCGTACTACATCAAGCGAAGTAGGATTTGCGTAATTCGGATATTCCTTTATCTTTTCTGTGCACTCTTTATTTTCAGTAATAGACCGAACCTTTTGTAAATCGAGATTTTTATTTAAAACTGCACGAAATGTTTGAGCGACATCTAGTCCTACATGGTCCGTCAAGCTTTCTAGAGCGGCTTGTAAGTTATCTAAGGCATTTAATGAGTCTCGTAAAGATAAGTGACTGTTTTGTGGCAGCGATATAGCTTGTACAACTGCAGAATAGTTTATGGAAATTTCATCTATTTGTAATTGAACGTCTGAATTGGAAAAAAGTTGCTGACTCTATCGAATCTCTGGAGATTCGATTTAAATTTTAAAATCACATCCTTCAAATTTGCGAAATGTTTATGACAATAAAATACTGCCTCGAGCCATGTTCCCCATCGAGTTATTACGGGCTGAGGTGGTAGAAGTTTCGGACACAATTGTTTGAAAACGCGGATATGTTTGGGAAATTTCACCATCGGAGACTTCTTTCGAATGGCTTCTGCAACGAGATGATACGCGTGTATGAGACATGTTATGTGAAGAAGAGTCGGAAAGCATATTTTCAACATCCTTCCAACTTTCAGCATTGTTGCAGCTCCATCAGTAACTATGTAATACTGTGACCTGGGCTCCTATGATACAAAATTCTCTTAACGAATCTTTTATCTTCACAACGGTTTCAGCATCACTTTTTTCAATAATTTTACTGGCTAATAACAAGGAAGCTGCTGGATCATTACGTTTTAAGGAACGCGCTACAACATGAATCATGGTGTGTTTCTGTGCATCAGTTGTCTCATCCAAACTTACGCAAGTTTTCTTATTTTTCAACTCGTCTACTATACAGTTTTTTACTGTACCCGGCAAATGTGGTAAATTGCATCGCAATTGTCTGTTGGTGGGTAGTTTCCACGAGGGAACATATTTATTCCAAAAAAGATGAAAGTGTTCATTGTCTGCTAGGTGTTGTAGGATGTTGCACACACTTAGCATAAAAATAAAATCATATAGAACTTCCCAGTACGGAATATTATTGCTTAAATTCAGTACATGATGTTTACTTTTAATATGTATTCTACAGTGAAATGTATCGCGACCTATCAACCGTATATTGCAAATTTTGTACTTAATGATAGTACCTGTATATTCCAACCCAAGGAAACAGTTAATATATTTATTCACATGCGATGCTAAAGGTAAACTTCGCTTAAGACGATCTATGTTTTAAAAGACGCACACCTATAAACCGTTAATCATCGAACGACTGTTCACTTCCACACCTGTCAAATGACTAAACTCCGGCGAAGATATGACGCAGAGCGATACAGTCGGATGTAAGCATTAGCTCCGACGTATTTGCAAGTGCCAATTGAATTTTACATTTTCTTAGTGAGTATGTGCGTGATTTACATACATAAATGGTTTTTTCATTAGATACGTACCCGTTAATGTTTAAGTAAAGATAACTTGAAATAACAACTTCAAATATATGAACTCCAAATGCTGCCGTTGCTGATCGACTGCACCAAAACGAGTATGTTGTATGAAATAATTTTTAGATGCTTGATTTGCCAAAATCAAGTAGTGTTCCAATTTATGATTGGATGTTGTTAGTTATCATAGGCACAATAGTTTATGACAGTCACCATTCTAAGGATTAATCACCATAAGAATCACCATAAGAATATGTACTTATGTGCGCCTTAGATGCTTTTAAGAAATAAATATTGGCAAATAAAGGCGGTACTGATGGTGTCGTGTTTAGCGTCCTCGTCTATAAGTTTCGGGGTACCGGGTTCGAACCCCAGGCTCGCAACTCTGAGAGTAAAGTTTTTTTGTAGTTTTCCTTACTCCAAATTTGACGAATTGTAAGGGTGAACATCTTCAGCTGTTGAGGGATGTAAAGCCGTGAAGTATTGGCATTATTATGAAAGAAATTGTTGGGTTTCTTTTTTATGTATTTATCATTATTAATTATTGGATATAGATTTGTTTAGATATTCATAATGTTTGTTTTAAAACATATTGGTCATGTGCACATCTCTGGACGAAATATGAATTACATAATCGAATAATAGTTACATTCCACAAATATGGTTTTCCGCAAACAATGTTAAAAGCGTATACTATATTTTGCTTTTGAATATAAAACTTATCCCCGTAAAGAGAAAATCGGTTTCAGGTTTCATTACATTTTCATATACAATATAGGTACACAGAGTATGAGTAATATGCGTTATATCTATATGCATATGCGGCGCAGCGCAAAAGGTTATTTAATTTTATTCAAACAAATTCCGCTTCTGATTAATTACATAACGCGGTAGCTAACAACGCTATACACAGAGTTCGTGTATAGTATTGGCGCTGCAGCGGTGGGACGAAGCGGTTACAGTACGTGATAGTTTATGAAATTACCTCGTTACACCGCGTGAACTCTAATCTAATTTCGGATTAAACGAAGCGTAAAAAATCAATTCCCAAACATACACCGTACGTACACACTCACACACGCGGACACACGCAAATGCACGGACAGAGAGATAGCCACCTCCCGTGCATTTTGCGTCCGTCGCTGTGATGTGTATTTTTTTACATACAATCAACTCTCCGGGTCTGGTCGATTCGTTTTCCAAGATACAATAGTTTGCCGACGGGGCATCTACCAGATGCGAAGATTCAATTTGAGCACACAATACGACATCGCCTCTCTTCACAAACACACAAACTACCTGAGCTCTCGGGTACACCCAGAACTCACGGCTTCTCGTCTTCTTGACGGCGACTGCTACCTACCTGTACCTTGCTTAGCGTAGCCGCGACGCTCCAAAAGCCAGCGCTTGTCAATCAGTAATGTCGTGATATAGTTTATATAATACACACCATGAGGAGATCTCCAGGTAGATCTTCGTTGACTTAACAAGATAGCGAGCACAATATTAAATTCTAAACGCTTCCATACACGATTGTACGACGTATTCAACGTAATTGACCATTTACTAGTATTACATTTGTATTGATGCAGATATATGCGTACAGCAATGTTGGTATTTGCAGTCCACGAATATTTACAATAAGACATACCATGCGTGGCCCAAAACCTTCACACATATGTGTTAATGGAATCCTATTAGCTTGTGAGATGAAAGTGAAGATTCTTGAAGCAACTGTAAATAAAATCGTTAGTATAGTTTATACCCTTCCTTGAAAAAGCTACCAACAGGCCTTCGATATACAGTAAATTCTGGAAAAGAACATTGATTTCTCTTTCACAAACTTAATTTTTCTTACATACTGGGTGTTTGTTTCTTAAACGTAGCGTAGTTGTATTCACATCAACGACCCTTTATCAATCTTAATATATATAATAAGTACTTTTACTAGTTATAGAAATTTGGGACTTAAAAGATAATTAAATATTTAAACCAATAATCTTTTTCACGTTTATGCTCCCTTCAAATGGGCACGAACCTCAGTTGTGATTGGATAATTGTGCAATAGAGGTGCAGTAACGTTCTGCCGTAATATAGTACCAACCACATCGTGAAAAAATCACTAAACGGAAATACCTGTTGACTATTTACGAATACCTCGTGTTCACAATTACCTAGACTTACCCTACAATAATGAATACTCTAAGTCACCGTCCAATAGCATTGACTATTCGTTCCTTTAAACTCACCCAAGTCCATTTTGTTCGAATTTCTCCTGCAAAAATCTCTCTTGGTTACGTTAATGGCACAAATCAAATGCGTTTGCGCTGTTGTGGTACGTGTTTATAATAACACAATCTATTTGAGCTTTCTTTTATCTTGTTTATAAATATTGTACGCGAAGTTAATGAATAAAATGCATGTTGAAGCAGAATAATGGTTATGGAAAAGAAGAAAAAGAAAACGACAATGGTACGTAAAACATTATATGCGTGTAATGACTTTTTCAAGTATTTTTATAGTGAAAATCTTCCAAAGAAAAGAGAACTATTTCTGAATTCTTTTCGAATTGGTTAAACAGTATGGTATACATACATATTTTTAATTTGAGAAATGTCTACATTTGATGCGTTTGAATTTATATCTATTACACATTCATTATTTGAACAGTACGAGGGTAATCTGAAAAGATTCAAGCGTCAACATGAAGATGGCGTCACTCGTCAAAAATATTCTGGTGATATAATTGCGCATGCGTTGAAAGATACTTTTCAAAGTTGGACGTTCAACATAGTCGTTTGTGTCAGTGGAATAAAAATTTCCAAAGCTGTGTTGAGGCAGTTTAAGCGAAATAAGTCGAAGTTTTGACGTCGATTAATAAGCGGACCGCAAAGTGAATCGGCTCAAAAAAAGGCGAAGACTGTTCTATCGACTGGGAAAGTGATGGCGACTTTTTTTGGATAGTCATGGAGTCATGTTAGTCCACTATCTTGAAAAACGATAACGAGGACATACTACGCATCATTGCTTAACAAGCTGAAGGCAGAAATTGCGGAAAACCACCGCATTTGAAGAAAAAGAAAGTTTAGCTCCCGTAAGAAAAATGTGACAAAGACAAGTATCTGAAAAACATCCCAATCCACCCGCTTGACGGCATCACGAGAATATATCAAATATAAACGGGACTCGTTTTTAAAAAACTTTATTTAACTAAGCTTACAAATATATATTATTTTTCTACATACTCTTCCGCCCTAGAAATACATTTTTCCCATCGGATTGGGAACTTTTTTACTCCATCATCCTAAAAACTCTGCGGACGTTCGTGTAGCCATTGGAGCACAAACGCTTCCACCGCTTCGTTGTCGAAACGCTCGCCTCCAAGCGCTTGTTTGAGCGGTCCAAAAAGATGGAAGTCACTAGGTGACAAGCCTGGACTATAGGGAGGATGTTCCAGCGTTTCCCATCCTAATGCATCCACTTTTTGTATCGTGGCGTTAGCCACATGAGGTCTGGCGTTGTCATGTAGAAGAATGACACTTCTGGCCGATTGTTTCTTCGTTTTCCTTCGAAATGACAATTTTGCGGCATCCAGTACTTCCCAATAATATTGCGCATTAATTGTGCGTCGATCGTGGAGAAAATCAACGTGAAAAGCACCTTGCCGATCACACTTGTCATTGAGCGGCGATCATGGTTCTCGTTCTCGACCTTTTCACGCCCTCCAGAAAATTTGTTGTGCTATGCAAATACACGGGTTCCTGAGAGGGTGTTGTCTCCGAACTGTGTCTGTAATCGCCGCAAAATTGCGGCTGGGTTCACCCCCTCCTTGGCCAAAAACTTGATGATAATCCGCTGCTCCACGGAGACATGCACTTCTTTCTCGTGGTTTCTTTTGATACTAAAGGGACCCGAGAGAGTTGCGGTCGATTCTCCCCTCTCCCTAGCGGTACAGGCTACCTGTGTATCAACCTCTTCCAGGTCTAAAAGCTCTCCGGAATTTTTAAGAAAATCAGTCCCGTTTATATTTGATACACCCTCGTACAATAGGCTTGTTCCAACAGAAATCACAAGCTTATCAGACGAAACTGTTTTCTGATTGATTTTATTATGATTGGCTCTGATTAGTTTGTGATTTGTGTTGTTATAGAGCTAATGCTTTTCAGCTAATACGAAGAACTTTGTTTGCAGAAATAAACAAAAAACATTTAGAAGAATGTGCTAGATAAAAGTTATTTATTTTGTTGTAGGGAGGAGAATATTAAATTACTACACACAAGAAATCCAATGGATTTAAGAAAAATGAAGAGCGATAATCGCTGTAAGATTACAAATACCTCTTGATTAATTTTTTGAAACATGTTCAGTTTTAAGCATGTTTAATTGTTTTGTGGATTTCTATATACATTACATAGCTTTGATTAAATCGTTAATTATAAATTCTTTCATTAGCTCCTGCTAAATGGTTACCTACTGCAAAAAAGGGCAAAACACAGTAAAACATCTAATAACACCAATATAAAGTTAAATTGCTTTCAATGCGTATGTATATTTCATCACAATTATCTTCTCTGACTAGGTCTATTACAACACCAACATATGTATATAGTGTCATACAAAAGGTGCGGATTATATGGGAAAATGTCTTGTTACTCATAATAAGTAACTTTTGTTAGCCATTTATTTGTGTTTAAAGAATAGTGTTAAATGATATGTGTACCAACATTCACGTGACCTTCTTAATAGTCTAACTTGACATTTTTTCCTAAAAGTTACAAAATATGTCATTACTTTGCAAATCTTTAGGAAATTTCAAGGGAAAGTGTTAATTGTTTTTAAATTTTTTACTAATTTGGCAATTTTCAACACTCTGCTGCAATTTAATTTTTTTTCCACTTTCTTATAATTCATCTTTGAATTATTTTAATTAAAGCAAACACGTATAAAATTGTTTCTTTAGACAGAAGTCACCGTTTAAATGTAATCCTCCTACTAAATGTTTTTTTAAATAGATATTTGTACGTAAATAGAAAATACGCTAATGAAGGAGCATTAACTTGAGGTAAAGTTGATTTAGTTTGTAGAATTTTTATGACGTAACCAGATACATAAATAGAAATGTTAATAAAAAATGTCGAATCAAATTTGAATGCACTTTCAATCAATACGTTCTCATTCTTCCGTCAAAAGTTATTAATGGTGGTTAATATTTCTTTATAATTCCGTTCATGCATCTGAATACTTCATAAGAATTCATAATGTAGTAGATTTTGTAATTATTTGTACACACTAAATCAACTTTCCAGGTTAATGCAGTTTCATTATTATTAACGTATTTCTTGTTTACCTAAAAATATCTACCTAAAAAGGTATTTTGTAGCAGAATTACAGTTAAATGGTGTTTTTTGTGTAAGAAAACAATTCTATAAAGCTTTGCCTAAAAAAAATAAATTATCATAAAAAAATGGAAAGAAGATAAAGTTGTAACTAGAGTGTTGAAAATTAGTAAAATGGAAAAAAATTAAAAACAGTTTGAAAACTAGTGGCATATTTTGCAATTTCATGGAAAAAAAAATATCAAATTTGGCAGTTTCAAAAGTCAAGTGCAGCCTCATTCAATTTTAATGGGAACAATCTAAACGTTCCCTCCTCTGTAAAGGTATAACGTACAACCTCAGTTCTTAGATGGCGCATTTTATGTTGGCCTGTCAACTTTGTCAAATTTTACAATTGTCAAACAACTGCCAACATGTTTATAGTTAAAAATAACCCACGAATATGAATATCCTCATCGAATCCCAATTAATTAATATCTCGTGTAGTTTAGAGTAGCGCACAGAATTTTACACGTCAATTTTCATTTCTAGATAATGTTGATGCGCCAGCTAAGTGGTATAAGTTGTGTTAATGCAAAACAAGAATGATTATTGTGTACGTAGATATTGATTGATCGATAGAAAGTAATATCAGAATACATTTTGTCTCCTAAATTTGATTTCAGAGAACGAGAGGGTATTTTTGCACTCATGCGCAGAGAGATATACAGATCACTACATACATACATGACACTAAATTGACATTCGTTTGCCCTGCCACTCAATATTCGTTAGCGTTGAAATAAAAAACACAAGCTGTAATAATAATTCTTATTTGAATACAGCATGATAATTGGACAATCAGATACATCCGTAGTTTTAACGTCACTATTATGAACTGTCAATTTTTAATAGATTATTTCGCGGCACGTTTGTATATCTTGAGCGAACAGACCATTACATGGTTTCTAAAGTATGTAAAAATATGTTCAGTCTTGTTTATGTTACCATTCCATGTAATCTTTTACAAAATAATGAGTCGAAGTAGCGTTTCTGTCTATGGTGCTCTCGTTGAACAATTTTATTTCTGTAGAACTCTGTATCTTCTGAATGAAACGTTTTGGTACGAAGTTATGTTGAATTAATAGTTTTGTTTCGGGCTGAAGAGCATGCAGTTGATTTTTTTACAGTTAATTATGACTCGCCCTGTATATCCGTCACTAGTAAATACTAACAATACTAACAATACTAATAATAATATTGATTTGACGTTTTCATGTATTCCTTAGCAGTAAAGATTTACTTTAGTTACACGTAGTGCATATCTAGGGATGCGTCACTTGGAATTTTTCGTAAATAATTGTTAATAAACATTTGAGTGTATGAAAAAGACGACAAATAAAGATATTCAGCGGGTACGTTGCTGCAAGATCAATTTCAAAACTGAAGGTATTTATCGTTCTAAACTATGTAATATATATATAACAGCGGCATTTATTTGCTTTAGTTGCAATAAAATGCATGTACGAATTTACTCAGGTTTTCAAATACGTAGTGATTTTGTGCCGCTGCTACTAATAGACCAACGAATGTTCCGATGTGTATTTATACCATAAGATTTAAGTTTATAACCATGTATGTACGAGGGTAAGTCAAATGTTATCTACACTTTCGCCATAACAAGCTTTAGGTTATCGTAGTGGCAGCCGCTTGCGCATGCGTTGAGTTGGCGCCTCTGTGGTCATGTGTGCGGAATTTAATCACGATCGCGTCATTTGTCTGCTAGCTACAACAGCATAAGCATGTCAAGTCCGCGATTAGTTTGCACCAAAGAGGAACAACGAGCAGTGATCCGATTTTTGTGGTTAGAGGGTGTAAAAGGTGCTGACATTCACCGGAGACTTTTGCCATAATACGGGGACAATGCTTTATTTCGTAAAAGCGTTTTTTTGTGGATCGAAATGTTTCAAAGTGGCCGCATTAGCGCAACACAAAAAGAGGGAGCTGGACGGCCGTCAACCTCGACCACCGACGACAACATTCAGCAAGCTCGAGAGATGATTACAGCAAATAGGCGAGTTACCATAGGTGAGGTTGCATCTCCGATGAATTTCAGCACCTATGACATCCTCTGACCAAAAGTGGAAAAGAGATATGCAAACGGGTTATACCAAAAATATGTGCTACATGTGCTTGTGGAATACCCGTTTTGCCGGCGACCAATATAATGAACGGAACTGGCCTTTACGTGAAGAATTTAGATTGCGACAAAACAACATTACTGAGACTCCACTTGTGCCGCTCCACATCAAACTAGGAATTGTTAAAAATTTCATAAAAGCATTGAACCCAGAAGGAAATGCATTCAACGGATTGCGTCGTATTTTTTCACGGTTAAGTGGGATGAAAATAAAAGAAAAGATAATGTTCTATAAATATATTTATAGAACATTTTTTTTTTCGAAAAATATTCAATTCCCTGTGTCTTGAAAACTAGAGCTCTGAAGGCATATGTTCATTAAAACTGTTTTGTCTTTTTCATAGATGAAATCTGAATCAGCTTGTATATAATTATGGGGGCACACATTCAAGTTACGCGCGCAGAGATTAGTGCGCCACCTATCAACAGAGACCCGAACTAAGGAAAATTACCCCTACCAAATTTTTCAGGCGTTTCACTTATATTTGGTATAGGTTATCCCTGGTCATATGATTGTTTGTTTGTATATATCATTTAAACCCAAACAAATACAAAGTCGAAGTTTAGCTGTATTGTTCAATAAGAAGGTTTCTCATATGATGCGCACTTTTTGTGAGTCATTGTACATGGCAGTATACTTCACTGAAGTACAGCAATTGAAAAGTAACTGGTATGAATAATCGTACCATCGGGTTTAATCTTACTTGTTTATCGTCAAACAAACTACGCGTACAAAATGGGACAGGCGCAATTGTTAAAGATATATGTAGATGGATGTGTACATAAACTTACATGGTAGCATGCATGGTTTTACGCTATCTAAGTATGTACGTAAGTTCAATAATGTGTTGCTTATTTATTTATTGGTTGGAACTAATGCTCTTCTTGCTCCTGGTCGCGTTATTGTGATTGTAATTTAGATAAGCAGTTCATCATTAGGATCAGAATGGTGGAAGCTCAGTGTGTGGCGGAAAAATGAATGTCTGAAGATCGTTTTCATTTCGAACATTTGTTAAAGGCAAGCGTAACCGCTTCATGTACTTAGAGATAAGTAACTAAACTAATGTGACTTATTTTACCTGCACTTTGACTTCAGTATATTGTAATTACTATTTTATATTTCACGTGCTACACTAAAATAAAATTACTGTTGCATAATGGTAGTAGCAGTAGGAAATATAGCTTTTACTATTATATTTAGTACCGATTAATATAGAAGATAACCACTACATTTCTACAAAATTAATGACTAATATTGAATCCCATTGTGCAAGCTAATACATAGAGAAAAAAAAGTTGTGGACAGAAACAAGTATGTATTCAGTCAACCAAATCGTAATTTTAAATGGCGGCAAAGATATATTTTTTTAATTTAAAGAAATACTTTTTTTGACATCATTATTTGATTCAAACATATGATCTCTTGAAATAAATAACCTCAAGTTTGATTTGAAAGTACATCTATTTGATTTAACGTACGTAATAGGTTTGATTCAACAATACAGATTTTTCTTTTAAAGAACATCGTCAGTTCGAAAGAAATATATTTTTCTTTACTATCTATTTGACTTCACCTTTTCATGGCGAACGTTCCCAAAATGGGAACATACTAAAAAATCTAATTTTTATTGAATTGATCATATTATGTATTTGCATAAACTTGTTATATGTTTTAAAATATATATACATGTAAGCTTTTTTTCTGTTTGTTAATTATAAAAATTGTATGCAAATAATGTGATTGATTCAATAAAAATTAGATAGTTTAGTGTGTTCCAATTTTGGGAACATTCGCCACTAAGGGAGAAATAAATATGCATTTGCTTAAAAAAATACATTTCTGTGATTTAAAGTGTTGTTACTTTGACAAATATACTATTCTGTTGGTATTATTACTTCACTGAAATGGTTAGTACGATAGATGCTTCCTTCTTTTTAGAGAAGAAAGCATCCATTTATGAGCACTGAGGTAACAATGTGTTAAAAATACACAATCTTTTGAAAAACCCTTTGCGGATAAACTTACAAAAGTACATAAAGGACAAGTATAATGCCGCAAATTAATTTCCATTTTGTAGTGACGTGGTGCTTTTATTCTTGTAAATAAACCCGAGCCCCCTAATATACTACTAACTTCCTCCATTACGTTAAGGTGATATTAAAGCCTCCCTAGAGATTTACGTGGTTGCAAACAAAAACAGTGAACTTTAAATCTTACAAGTTTCTTCAAGATTACTCACAATTCCTAGGAATTTGTAAAGTAAATCTGCTTAGGTTAGGTTAGGTCTCGATGTCGAAGTTGTAGCCTGATTTTAACAATATGAATAACCTCAATTAGGTATAGTGCGCCGATAATTTTAAACAGATTGTAGTACCTCCAAATTGTTATAATACAAAGCAACAAAAATACGCCAACAAAAAAATTGGTAGGATGCACTTTTATATAGGTATCTATAAAAACGATAATTATCCATGTACACGTAATTTTGTAATTATATACGTACAAAATTATATTGATGAAGATGACATAACAACAAAATAACGTGCGTTGTGTGTACAGATACATAAAGATTACAGTGATACTTGTACTACTTTTGTTTGCAAAGAATATTACGAAACCTACTACATCGATAACCTCGTAGGAGCCCTGAGAATCGCGAACAGGGATAACTGCATGGTTTAGGTGCTAGAAAGGTGCTAGGTATTATGACAAAAAGGGTAGGAAATAGAACAGCAAATACCACAACGAACTTATGCATTCTTGT
Source organism: Dynastes maya (assembly GCA_029619315.2). Taxonomy (NCBI): domain Eukaryota; kingdom Metazoa; phylum Arthropoda; class Insecta; order Coleoptera; family Scarabaeidae; genus Dynastes; species Dynastes maya. Next base: position 60,020,417 of record JAROYE020000002.1, read on the forward strand.
CTTCTCACTTGCTTTTGCTGAAATACCTGTTATATCAAATAAGGAGGAAATATACTAACTAGTTAAAAAATATGAAAACGGAAAGATCAAAGCGTTGTTAGATGTGTGGCGAATTGAATCGCAATTTATTTAAACTGCTAAAATGATAAAAATATATAAACCCATTATCCTACTTTTACTATTATATTCTTCATTTACATCTCACCGCTTACGAACCACCATCTCACATAACCTAAACTATGACTACGATTGCAATTGCCCTGTGTTCATGCAACGGAATTTGCCGACGACGCGCGAAGCGCACGATTCTAACATATATTTGTTTGACTCAACATAATTATGTCAAATAAAAACGTTTGTACATTCAAACAAAGTCAGTCTGTTCTTAAAAAATGTGCTTTCACTCAAATAAACCTTTGTTGAATTAAACATTCACTCAAATAAACCTTTGTTGAATTGAATAAATGATTTCAACAGTGCAATGCGAGATGCCTCAAGTATACGTTTAATTTAGGCTTCAGGGTTTAATTTCTAACTCACCTAATTGATAAAATATTCCTATACTTCAATACTAGAAGAAAAACAAATGCTACGAATTCTTTGGTAAAAACATTTTAAGATTTCCAAGCCCACCAAATTAAAACTTACAAAAAAAAGGGAACAATGTAATGAAGAAATAAGCCACTGCTTTAATTTCCGCCTTCGCAAGAAATTAAATTTTAATTCAAGGTATTAACATTTATCTCTCAAGATTATTGCGAATTTTAATTACACTTAATGCGGTTGCCACACTGAATTCTTGCGAAAATCATTTTCTGTCCTTGGAACTGATTTAGAGATCCCGACAAATGTTATTCCTAATAGCACGGACTTCGTTGCCCAGGTATTACAGCTCCTCCGGAAACCAGTATTTCGGATTTAGTTTTCGAGAGAGCATCAACGCAAATATTCCGGCAAATAATTCAGTTCACTTTGGAACTGTTTAAATATTATCCAAAACCGCAGGTTCCGGTGTCCGGAAATTTAAACTAAAGCCGGATGTTGTGGTGGTGGATATGCTTTAGGAACTTCGCGTAGGTATTAAATATTTCGTAACGCTGGCCGCCATGAAAATGGGCCAGATAATATTTCACCGTGCCCTTTCTATTCATCTTCAAGCGCAATCCGGCCGTACAAAGAGTGGTAATTAAGCAGGTGCTGGTTTTTCTCCGATTTTAATGTTCAGCTTCAATTACAGTTTTCCTTTGTAACAATTGCTGCTATTTCGGCTAAAACAGAAGTGCCTAGTAACTACAAAATTTTATTACGCATATAACATACGTATTTGCCGTGCAAACCTTGGCTAATTTTAGTCGATTATTCAAACATTGTTACTTGAGTTTGACCATAATGACATGATGTAAATTTTAATTAAAATATTGTTCTTAGATGTTTTAATGTGCTTGAAAATCACTAGAATTGCATTTTGTAAAGACATTAGCTTTTAGAGAGGATTGATTGATTATATCCATAAGACGGGTAAAGTTAAAAGACAGTATGAAGTATAAAGGATGTAAAAGCATCCTTAACGCTGCGACCAAATATGTACATTGTACTATTCCTGCATTGGTTCCCGTTTTACTCAAATAGGTTAGACAGCTCTTCTCCGATGGTGGATCAATTGCGCTTAGCAGAGCGAACGCTGATTCAGTGCTATGTATTTGAAAATAACATGAGAGGCTGCTCCCTACTCTTCACTATGGAGTTTATACAGGCTTTAATAGGCATATTGCTGTCCTAAGTTCAGTCATGTTTAATGGAAGTATGCTAGCCGTTAAATACTGGGAAGACCTCTTCATTTGTTTCCTGTGTTTTTATCCAGCTGCATGGCTCCAATAGAGTCGGTGTTATTTTCTAACCCACTCGTTAATTGCACCACGCTCTGTACTCTTGTTTATATCCTTGCAAGCATTCCCATACTAGTTTCGAAGCTATATAATAAGATGCTAGTGTTTTTAAAACTGCCTGACTGTCAGAGAGAATACAAATCATCTCCTCTCAAGATTGTCAACTCAGACTGTCTCACGCACATGTTTGTATAGCATATACATATTTCTGTTTGAAATACCGTGGTATATCGCCTAAGTGACGTAAGTAATTTCTTCATAAACGTTATGTTATTGCCCATATCAAAGATAGTGTTTGTTACCACTGTTTCTATGCTGGTGTGCCTCGAATGACAGTGGGCTCTTCAGTAACCACAATCTTGCAATCTGTTTGTTCCGCTTCTTGCCTTTCTCTTGATACGGATATCAAGAGGACATAAATTTAGCATGGTTTCCATAGCAGATGTTGAAGAGCTTTTAATGGCTTCAGCTGTACACAAGCATACCTTTCTCTCCAGTCAGTTTTAGAGTGGGAACTGCTCGAAAGAAATTTTTGAAAAATAAAACCCACTAAAAATAAAGAATTTTTAGGTAATAAAATTGAAAACATGAAAAAGCTGATTAATTTGAAACACCCACTGTGGTTGTGGGCTCATTACAATTTTATTATACCTGCAGAATATAAGAACGTATCATATGATTTAGAAAAGACAGAAGGTGTTCTCCGCAAAATATGGGCGGTTATAAACAGGTACAGTTAAAGAGGTTTTTATGGAGTAGGAAGATAGAGTAAGCATAAGTTAGTTTACTCTACAGGTCGAAATTTTCAGTGCAAAATTACAATTTATTGTGTAAATAAGATAGCTTTAATAAAAATAAATTATATTTATGTTACCAACACCAGTCGTTGGTTCCTATTATTGTGATGTGATATGAGCAATAAGCAAATTGCTTCCATTATGTTATGTTTTTTGTAGATTAGTTTCTTTATCATTATTATGTTTTGTGCAACATCTCAAAGGTACTACGTGGAGAGTACTATCTTTTGATTATAGACTGCAGTTCGAGAGAGAGGTTTGTTAAGAGTTATCTAATTAAAGATAAAGTAATACAGATCACTTGTGTTAAGAAATTATTCGTATTATTGCAGATTATGTCCAAATATTCTTATATGAGGGCTACGTTTCACAGATTCAACATACCTAGAGGGCCCACAAATGAAAATAATGTGTGCTGAGGGTATATATTAAAATCTGTACTCATTATTTGGCGAAAAGACGTCACCATAAACATTACTTTACAACATCAATTAGAAGTTCTCTGAAAAACGAGTACAGCACGTAGAGTAACTCCACGGAAAGATTAGTTCATACAAAGAGAGGGGAACATTTTCAAACTGTACGGGCTATGTAAGCTTGCCAAAACTTCATGAGTGCTTTAGTGTGTAATTGGTGTGTGAAACACAGTTAATTACTCCCCAATATACAAGTGGTGATTCGAGGTCGTAGCAGACCCACCTGATTAATTTGCCATTTGCTCCTTGCAATACTCCAACGCACAACTCTGTTGGAGTTAGGAGCAGACTCTCTTACCACTGAGGCTTCTTAATAAAATTGATAACGACGGCAACTGGAGGCAGTTGAGGTTAATTTATGGTAATGGTTGGAATGTACTTTTAAGAGATGACAAAATAAAAAGTGTAAAAAGATATTTCGTTTGGCAAGGAAACTTGTTCATGTGTTACTGTTTTTCAAACTACGCGAGAAATATTAGGCTTACTCTTAAAAAAATAGCAAATCAATTAGAGCTAATTGAATTATTATCATTATTACGAGGTGGTCCCTAACGCCTTCCTGCATTGCGGTCGAGTGACCTATTGCGTCCTCTGAATAATTTCTTAATCCCTGTGGCCTTTAAAAAATCCAGAGTTCTCCCGGGTCTATCTTTTGTGCCCCTAAGCCACTGTATCTTATGCTTCGCAATGGCTTCCTCCTCACCGCATCCTCTACATACTGGGTCAGGTGCGAGTCCTATTTTGAGTTGATGTTTGTTTGATGGACAGTGACCAGCTACGGAGCCCTTCCACAATCTAACATCGAATTTGCTCATGGCCAGCAACTTCTTCGACTATTTTTTTAAGGGCCCTACCTTCGAATGCACGTTTCCAGGTTCTTCTCTCCAATGCTTTTCATGCTATTGACGTAGCTGTCTTTTAATATCCGCCTTAGTCATCTTCAAAAGGATCCCAAAGGAAGGTTTAGTGCCGGTCAGCGGGAGTGCACTGCCGCTCTTTGCTAGTCGGTCTGCCTTTTCGTTGCTTGGTGTATTGGTATGCGAGGGTACCCTTACCAGTTTTAGTATATTCTTTCCTCCAAGTATACTCAGTATCTGAATACATTCTTGCATCATTCATTATGTTATTTCGTAGGCATTAAGCGCTTTCAAAGCTGCTTTGCTGCCGGTTGCTGTCAAGATTTCCAATAGTCCATAGCACATAATGGATACTAGGAAACCAGTTTTAAAGACTTGTTATACCAATCGCTCTGACCGGTCAACTTATTTTATTCTTTCACCGTTATGGTAAGGATGAGACGTAGTGTTCTTGATTTTGTTTTAATGAATATTAGTTTCCATACCAGATGTCCATTTTAAAAGCATAAAGCTGGGAGGTAGCTTTTATTTAATAATTTCAAAATACGCTTACAATCAGGGCACTTTATCGAAACACTTACATACATATCTTATCTGCACGCGTCATTTGTTGCTTGCCCAAGCCTTATGCGTGATATAGTATGCTATAATATATTTCTTTTTATTATTTTTAAAAATATTTTGACAACTATTAGTAGCAATTCCTTGTTAAAACTATAAAAACACATAAATTATGACTGGTTAGTAATAACACTTTGTTTTAATTTTAAATGTGTACTTTTTAAAACAATTAATAATAATCGAGGGGATGCCCGTGACTGCTATAAAGACGAGCAGAGCATGTAGGTACAGAAAAAAAAACGTCTGCATTGCCCATTCCCATGTGTCGTAAAACTCCTTTGACGTATATGGCTTTTTATCACACTAGAGTTTTATAATCTTACTAATGAATGCGCCTAAAGCATGTTGCGTTTATGGTTTGTTTCTTTATATTTTTTCCTCTCCTCTACTTTCTTCGTTCCTCGTCGTGGTTCGTTTCTTCTTCTCTTCGCTCGTTCGCCCCGTCGTTTGGATGAAGTTAATGAGTTAAGAACACATGCTGAAAATAAAACGACGCTGTCAGCGGAACGCCCGTCTGTTTTCTGTTTATTTAATCATTAAATATCCACTTTTATAATTGCGCGTTTGTGTCGTTAATTCCTTCCTTCTTTATAGTCTTCTGTCTCTCTCCCTCTCTTCCTTTGACATACTACGCGTCCTGTGTGTTTATTTTCCGCACAACGACGTAAGAGAAGGCGTATTACAATTTCAACATTTCCTACACTTTTTTCTATATGTATGTACAGGGCTTATGTCATTAGAACTGTGGCGTGCTAATAGTAAATGTTTGTTTCAGTGTTGGGAGAATTGTGAACTGCTTCAATCAAATTTCCAAGTTTGGGGCGCCATGTGCCAGGAGAAGGAGATTTGTGTAAGTACTAAAATGTTTTTCTAAACATCGTGAACAAACGGAAAGTTAGTTTAGTTAGTTACGGAGGCGGTAAAGTTCTCCTTTTTGTTCGGATCAACCCTGCGCAACTAACGTGTCTTCGGCTTAAAGCGATCGCATCAAAATGCATGAAAAAAAGACCCCGGAAGTTTTACTTTAACATCAAATTAATGGATTACGGAAGCATTAAGGTATTATAGTGGGACGTATTAGGGTGAAGTGCGTGCACTGACACCTCAATTCATTAATTTTGTTATTTTAGTTTCAATATTCGTCAAATATCAAAATTTAATTTAATATTTGCAGATTTCGAATTATTTTCAGTTATTTTTCGAATTCTGGCATTTATTTCTAAAAAAAAAACTCCATTAATATTACTTTGTGGGTGATAATCAATGTCCCGAGTTATTTTCAATAATTTACACCTTGAAGATATTTCTTTGTAAAAATCCCACGAAATTCATACACAACACTCATTATTGGGAAGCTAGTCATAAAAATCCACGTCATCTACATCATCGAAAATGATCATCGTTACGCCAAACATAAAAGTATCAAGTCGTTTGGCTGGCAATGCTCGAACAACGAGCAAACAAGTAGACAGACACAAAGTAATTTTTCTAACGATGGACATTTTTCGATTGCTTATCTAGGAATTCAGTTTCAAATAATATTTAAAAGTATTAGGAACTGTTAAAAGTAAACAAAAACGTCTTGAAGGAAAATCATCAAGAAAATTTAACCAAAGAAATTAAGAAAAGAACTGGAGGGGATCTATTACAACAGGATTTCAAGCGTTAACTGAAAAGGAGGAAAACAGGATTAGAAAAAAGAACTACAAACGATACACTCACGCACCGCACACATTACTGCAAGTAAATTTCGTAAATGAAAAATTGAAAATAATAAACAGGTCTCGATTATCATTTAGTTTAATATTTCATTGTAGAAAACATCTCAATATCTATAGCACACTTGTATTTTGTACGTCATTTCCGAATATGAATAATCTATTTCATTTGTACTATGTTGGTAGGCAGAGGAAAAAATTCAACCATTTTCATAAATACCAGGATGGTATGATAAAGACCTGCGTTAAGGAAGATAACGCAATTGCTCTGCATTTAGTAAATTTATTTCTCGACATAATCTCCTTGTAACTCTATACACCTACAATTAGCCCAGCGATGTTCTAGCTTATATCATCCAAATAATAGGATTTGTCGAATTATAAGTATAGACAATGAAAGCATGGCAGCGGAAGTCTAGTCAGCGTCTTTAAGAAAATAATAAAAGCAAAGCATTTATTTACGACAATGATGTTCCCAGAGGTTGGTTCTGAACTCCATAGTCTTCTTCATTTACATAACCACTTGTACTTAGCGTTACGAGTTGTATAATTTGGAACAAGGACGATGTAGCACCTTTCAATTAAGAACTGTACCTCCAAATCAGGTAGTTAACGAATATGGTGAAAATAGCTCGGAACTCATCCTAAACAGGACTATATGCATAGCTTAAGTCTCTTCAGAACTGCAAAACAAATGACACTGTCAAGTCTCTCGGATTGATTGTAGATGAAAGACCAAAAGACAAAAAATATTCCCAGCATTGTATGTGCATGGAATCTATGCCGTGCTGTGAGTCTGTTATTCCATAATATGTTGCATCTGTCTCTCATTTATGGGCTAATTGACGGTCTAATCAGTGTCGAAGAAGTGTGTTTGTTCCACTATGCTAGATGTATGAGATCTGTTAAAAGGCAATTTAACTGAAGCAACACTAGCTAACATGTGGCATGCTAGATGTTGTGGATAACGAACGTCAATATCTGTTATGAACCCGAGATCAGCCGCGCTATAATCGATTCAACCCCAGATCCGAAAAAAAAGGAATAGCTTTATTTCGATTGGGTGTGCCACCTCTGAAATAACTCAGTTATACATACTTCTAATAAGTTCCGAAGAAAAAAAGCAAAGATATTTATCAATTTAGAGGAAATCAGATAAAAACGGCGGGTTGTTGAATCGATCAGGACACGACTGGCCATTGAACTGTAGGATTGCTTCCTAGTCAAAGATATTTTAGGGACGGAGCAAAGATCTTAAAATGGTGCTTAAACTAGATTGAGGTTTGGAATGACAATACTATTTACTATTTTCAAAATTCTTTGACGAACGAAAAAACTTAGAACTGATTAACATGATTTTTTAATTCCATCTTTTGCAATAATTGAACTTGAAGTTTTTGGACTTCTAGAACGATTTAATAGATTTATTATACAAATCTATGACAAATCTATGACAAATCTATGACAAATCTATGACAAATCTATGACAAATTTATGACAAATCTATGACAAATCTATGACAAATCTATGACAAATCTATGACAAATAGATGATCAGTTTAGTGAACAGTGTTAACTGATCACTAGGGACGCCGGATTTCTCCTTTACACCAGAGGCGCCTAATATGTGTGAGTATACATGCGGATGGTGAATGCTGAATCAGAGCCTTAGCTCACATTGGTTATCAAACATGTGTTACTGGCACACTATGCTGATAGATATCAGTGTTTTAGCGTTGCTATTTAATTATGTCGAATGTTGTACGTAGGATTAAAAAACGACCACTTGCTGATGAAGTAAATAAGTTTATCCGGAAACTTAAAGGCTTAAAATGCAATGGTGGTAATAGTTTGCGATAAACCGTTGTTGTGCCAACAAACCTCGCCGGCGTGTATATATTGTAATGATATTTGTGAAATTAAAGAATTAAATGAATCATCTTACCGTTAACGTTTTTGAAAAATGATCACGTCTTGTGGGATCTAATTTATTTAATTTTTGCTAATTGAAAAAGATAAGAGAATGAAACAGTTTTTATCATTTGAAAGAGACAGTAAGTTTTATTGTTTAGAATTTAGAATCATTATATTTCTTTTAAAAGAGAGTATGGAATTTCAGACAAGAACCTATCGTAATCCCTAACCGACAGCTACTTAAGCTTTAATTAATTTTTTTGAAATTTAAAATTTTGATAATAAATTAATGAAGTTGAATTTTCCTTTTTGATTTTATTTGGCCAAATAATTTCGATTTCGGTACCTGCACATTGTTGTTCTTCGCAGAGTAGCAGTTCTTCGGTGTCCATTCTTGATATTCTTGGATTCGTAACAGCCCTTGGTTTACAACTAATTATCTCCCTCTTCGGATCTTGCTCCGTCGATTACAATTTTGATGTTTACTGTCGAAAGGGATTTATTTGTTGATGTTCTCCAGTTTTTATGAAAATAGTTTCATATTTATTGGTAATTATCCATGAATCTTGAAAATGATTTCTTGAAAAATTGTTTATAATTTTTCTCCGTTTGTTTTTATTAATCAGAGCCCCAGTTTACTACCTGAATTAATAAAACTTGACACTTTAAATCCATTTTAAATTCCTTCCGCTCCCTTAGTCCCTTGGTCCCTTAGTGACGATGTTCAAATTTTGCAAGTACGGTAGGGTCAGGTACGGTATATTGAAAGCGGTTACCACGATAAAGATGTTTTAAATTCATAACTGCATAGGAATAGCAATTTGCTTATCCAAATACGATAAAACCACACATTTTTGATGAAAAGATATATAATCAGAGTTTCCGATAGTAAAATTGGTTTGTAAGTAACTGTTGCTTACTGGACTCTCGTCTCCATATGTAAGACGAACAAAAATAAACTAGGGGAATATAGAGGGAAGAGGTCATCAACACTACTTCGCCTCGTATTAATAAGGAACTAAAAGTATTTCAACTGTCAAAATACAACACTTTCCAATAAAGGTAAATAAATATAACAATAATATATACACGGGTATGTGCACACACAACGCATCACTTGTCTAGTTTCATCATGCCAGAATCAACGTGTTTAGGAGTTCCATTCAGGTGATGCTAGTCTATTTAGAAATTAAAGGAAATAAAACAAGTGATAGGTCCAATTTTTCTCACATCTTCAGGTCAGCTGAGCAGAACGAATGAAAAAACACAACAAATGTTAGAATAAAATTATACAATTCTATGTTAATTAATTGTAGCTACATAATAACTAGGCTAATATCAAGGTATATTATAATTTAGATGTGCTAAAATTCAGTAAAATTTTTAAATTACTAAGAAATTATTATTGTATTTATAAATTGTAACTTTTAAGCAGCTGCTTATTATTAGTTTCTTCCTTAGCATTACTTATTTTATTACAATTACTCGGAAGCGGCGAAGGTGACAACTCTGGTGCGAAGGAGAAACCGGCATCTCTACTGATCACCCATTGTATTTGAAATGATTTCCAGTTAAAAGACATTGCATAACCTACCTCTACCAAATCTTACAAACGTTGTTACTATTTAAAGATATCTTGTTAATACTATTGAAAATGTCCATGTTAAATTTGAAATATGACAATAACTTATCATTTTTAGATCGCGTGTTTAAACTCTTTCAGAAATACATAAGCATTTACATAATAACTATACATACGGTGTGAGATGAATGTTAAATATGCTACAGTAATATCCCATCGAGCTTCTGCAATGAACTTCACTTCTATAAAATAGAAGCTCTTTTTGTTATGTGTGTGATTCATTCTTTGTTCTGCACGATTTCCGCGAAGTATTTCACATAAATGCCATTGCCTGGTATAATATTTCTACTGAAAGTTAAAATATTTCTCGGTTCGGCAAAACTACCGCACGGTTGGTTAATAGCACGTGGTTAATGTCCAGAAGCATCGCGTATCTAGTAATACAATACTATCAAAATTAAATCAATATCTATACTTATTGTTAGTTGCATGACTATTGGTCATTATTATCATTGAACGTGCTCTTATCTTGCGTAATAGTGTACGATCAATGCGATAGACCAACTTTTGCCCACGCAGGCAGGAAGTAAATTATGTTTATGGCTTTTTAATTTGTCCCTTTTTCCTTATTACACGTGATTTATAAATAGCAATTTGATTTAAGGGAACACCGCAAAAGAAATGGGTGGTTTATTTCGGTGATGAACTAGTTTTTTTCTGTCGCGAATATTCGTGTCAATCGATAATGGTCCGCGTATATGTAATTTTCCGTGTTATTCAACCCCCGATCCAATAACAGAATTTTCCCTTATTCTAAATCTAAATTATTGACGTCAACCGCATTCGATATCGCTCGTTTCGTATATTTTATGTTTCACCGCAAGAGAAATCTAAAAAGGAATAGAACCATCATAAATATGCACACATATATCTCTTCTTCTGTGTATTCGTATCTAAAATAAATATTGCTTTTTTGTCGTTTGGAGAAAATGCCACTTGACGATATGGGACTAGTCTTTTCGGTGAATTGACAATTTCGGTGATAAAACGAATGATATACATTGCAGACCGCAAAAGGGTAGAAGTTTGGATCCTCCCGAAACTTTATTTTTCGATATTTCTCCCTCCCTTTTGCGCAATCTAAATTCGTCATGGAGGGTAAGGACGCATTCGGAAACTTGATGTCGAATGAATGTCGTTCACTTGTTCCTTTTTTCGGTGATGCATTAAACGAGATGCAATTTATTGGGTTTTGTGTAAAGAAAGAATAGTATAGAGTTGTTTGTCTTCAATGGCTGATACAATTTGCAAATGATGTGCAACAGAAGGATAAAAGTTCGGTCGTTTGAGAAAATTGTTGAAGTTATTCTCTAGAAGAATGATTGAAGACCAGTTAGTTACATTACCATTGAGTAATATGAAAATCTTTTATTTTAGACTTTCAGCGTTTCGATAAACGAAATTAGTCGCTAATTCAAGCTTGATTGTTATAACTATACGTATTCGTTGGGAATTATTGTTGCAATTCAATTAAATATGTAGTGTAATGAAAACATATGTGAAGATATGTGCAAGGTAGGCCTGCTGGACTTTCCCAGCGAAACTTATTTTACAACTGGCTCTAGATTTAATGTTATTATTTCCTTAAATTAGAGTCTATTAACTTTTGGAGTGACATACTCCATCAATAGATTCAACCCATGAAAACTTTGACTTTATGAAATCGTTTAAATCCATAACCCTGGATGTGGATACGATGCACAGGCTTTTACTAACCTATGGAAGGAATTAAATACCAGCTTATAAATACTTCGAAGAAGTTGATATCACTAAAGGGCACCCAAAGGCTTCAGAAAGTCAGTAACTGATATCACCTTACGGGTTGGATATGTTACTGATATTGGCAAAATTGTCATTATTTCTAGGAAGTGTATTTACTGTATATTTTCAAATACAAGGAAGAGATTTCTGAAAACTTTGCTATGCTGTGTTTGTAGATATTCCAACAGAAAGGACTATAAAGTGAAAACAAAATAGTTGTAACCTGAACTAGAACAACGTTTACACACGGTGAGGCTTTCATTACTTCATAGAATCACCCCTGATTCAAATGAAAGGACAGCTTGTATACGTCATACTCAGCAAAATGAAAATGGGTGGTAGACCCCAAATAAATTAGAGAATCGACTACAATTGAAGCATGGTGAAAAATAAATGACAAATGCAAGAGAAGCATGAATAATAGCGAACTTTATTTTTCAATAGCCCTAGCAATAAAAGTACATATCTACACTATCACTAATAATACAGCTACAGAAAAATCTTATGCAGCTGTTATCAAGAGAGCGATGTTGAGGACATCATTACTTGCTCTTCCACCAGCACCATAACAGTTTAAACAAAAAATAAGAGAGAAATGTGCATATATTAACTTAAATACTAAATATTCAGCAACATACCATCTTTAGGACAAGAAAAATTAAACTTAACATAAATTATTTCTAATCATGTAACCGATAAAAATGTACTACGATTTCAACAGAATCATTAATTTGTATTTCCGCAATTTAACGATTCCGTTGAAATCGTACTTACGAAGCGCACGTCTAAATGTTCCCAAGGACAAAGCTTTCAATACATTCCGTAAGCGATTCTATGGGGAGCTAATGCTAGAACTGAAATAACGTTCAAATAAGAGAATATGATGCGGTGATGGAGTTATAAGGTTTTGTAGAGAACTAAATTTACATATTTAGTAGGAAGTTTACAACATCTTAGACTGAACATTTTTAACATTTAATCAAAGAACTAAAAAGGGATATTGAAAAATCAGTGTAATAACTTTATATTATGTTCTATATTCTGAAGTAATACAAGGACGAGTTACAATGCAGAGGATGGAATAGTACCTACAGTTAGTGGCGTAAACGGGAGGTCAAGAAGAAGGCTTCAATTGCACGCGGAAATAAAAGCGTTGTCCTTATGTGTTCTGCAGTTCCGCAACTACAGTGCAGCTGCCTTCAATTGATTTTAATTTTGTTAACACATTTGTCATCTTTCTAAGTGCTTCTGTCACTTCTATTTTAAAGTAATCTAGCCGGCAATTTTAAGGTTATGTTTAGACATTATCCTCTTTTCAACAAATTAAGTCACGGCGTTCCATCCTTGAATTCTTTGATTGTTCGATAAATGGTTCCATATTCTAACCACAGAAAGCGTTCATTATTTTACGTTCTAGTAACCGTACAACTAACCAGTAAATAGGCCTTTGTATTTCAAGTTCATGTTACGTTTTAATAAGTGTTAGCTTCACTCTTGTCAATCAACTTTCCTGCAACCATGTTCAATGGTAACCAGATTAAACTTTCTTCAGCAATAATACTCTATGTACGAAATATCTTTTCACAAAAATGGTTCCACGTGTCCATTGTTTGTAAGCATTGAGGTTATTTTCGACCGTGGTTAAAGCAGACTTTCTTTATTACGTACCGTTGAACATATGTACACTCAAGTACCATCTGAAATAAAGAACAAGTATTTAGCCAATAAAGCGAATTTAATATTATCAATATCTGAATACGGTTCCACTTGATTTTTTATTACATAATATTTTATTTTTAAATTACTTCGTTTTTGAATGAAGGCATATTTTTACATTTGGTACAATGTTTTCATTTACGAAACAAAATGTATTAGCTTATAATACTGTTAGTAGTACAAGTTAAATGGGTATACATATTTATAACTTCGTTAACTAGTTAATTAAAGAAGATATCAATGCACCTGTTTGTTTTCTTCGCACCATTTTCTAGAATGCGAGGTCTTGATAACAAATCCGGTAAACACCTTCAATAACAAAAATGTTATTGAGTTTCCGTTTCTCATTTAACTTGTCGTATCTCCAGCGCCAAACATCGGTGCTGGTTCTATGCTGAAAACTTTCCCTTGAAAAGAGTAAAGTCATCACGTCGAACACTGAAAATACAATTATTCAAAGTGTCAGGCAATTCCGGCGGGCCGCTGCTCCGGCTAAGTTTTTCGTAGTCGAACTTACGCCGAGCCCGAGCACGCCCAATGTATGGCATAGCATAGCTGCGGGAGTGTCTGAGCCTGGAGGATCGACGTAGCAGTCTAGGCATTCAGGGAACGTTCAGCCGGTGATTGGGGAGTTTAATTGGTATTCCATTTATCTCGTTTCCCATTCCTCCTCCGGGCAACTTCCCAGCTGACGTGATCTCAGGTCGTCGTACATATGCATAAGATACTATTAGCCGCTCTGGCCTCTCTCTATTTGAATCTGGGCTGCGCTTCAACTGACTACGACTTTATCCTTTTAATTCTAAGGAAATTATATGCTTAAGTACGTCGAGATCTGGCGAATCCACCGTTCTAGTTGCTAACTTTAATACAGTTTGAAAAGTTGATGGAAATTTTGCATAAAAACACAATTTGTAGTTCAATGGCATGGTCCTTTCCAGACGCTCTAATAGGAATCTCAATTGCAATTGTACTGATTTATGCAAATTAAGGGTGAACGTTTGAAACGTTTCGACCTGCAAATTATCATTTACCTTTCAATTTTCTTTTAACTAAAATGGGACACGAGAGACCTTAAAAGGTAATTTTTAATTTCATTCCCCTTTTGTTTAGTGAAATAACAAGAGAAACATATTTTTAGTGTATGCTCCCATCAGGGACGCAAGTAATCAAATGTAAAAAAAGATCAGTATTTGAAACCAATTTGTTCATTGGTGGTTTAGAAAACTCAGTATACCAAAAAAACTCATCATGCTCAACTAAATTAAAACCAAAATCGTATTTTACAATTACTTACAGTGTGTTTAATGCTAGTTAGCACTCAAGCCAACGTAATAACCTAAAATTGACAATGTTCATTTAATTTAATTGCTCCAACGGCAATTAAACTAATTAGTAACGTTAAACGAACTATTCTGGTGCCATTCAATGTTTACACTACTACGTTTGCACTCTGTCATAGAGTTACACGTCTTTTGAAACAAGCACAACGCTTTGAGCTTAATTCTACCATAAGCCCGCTGTAGAAAATAAAAACTAGACAAGTATCGATTAGCTACGCGGTTGATACCAAGCGACCGAGGCGCCCTCTACCCTAGCCACAGCAAAATGCAATCCGCTGCGAAACCGCTCTCGTTTGACGAAAAAGTATACCCAAGAACATAACAAACCTTTTAAATGTGCAATGGCTAGACTTACTTTCTAGTTTATAAATAGTCTCCTCGATATATATGCCTTCTGAACAGTAAATCTTGCTTTTTTACGTGGCTGCCATTATAATAAATTAAGTTCAGACATAAATTTCATTATAGACGGCGATCCGTAGAACAAAAAAATGTCCACATGAATGTAGTGCTATTACACAATCAATATAAATAATTCAAAGTAACCATAAAGGATAACGAACATTATGAACATAACCGAACCAGCCCGTCAACTTATGCGTAACCGGCAATTATAATATTTGTCCTTTGTTTTAACATTTAGAAATAAAGAACCTTCTGAGGTGGGTGTTCATTACATTAAAAGTATTATGTGACTAATTACATTAGATAAGAAAGCTCAATTTTTTATTAAACGGGAAGTCCTGTGGTACTCCTTTCGCTGATATCAAATCCATTTACCATCAGTTTATAGCAATTGACATTTTTTAAATCTAGCGAATCTTTAATATAATGTACCAGACTGAAATATACGTAAATACAATAAAAAAGCACGTTAATGTAACAATTTTTTATCAAAATTGGTCCAATGAACGATTTTATCATTTTAATAAATGGCTGTTTACTATATCAATGAATACATGCTTTCATATATACACTATATACAATAAACGGATTTGTTGATATAAAAAATATATTTATTACTAAGCGGGGCATAATCGGTCTTCGCAACAGAATCGGATCAGTCGCATGGGCCACGGACTATAAATAGTGCATGTGTGACTCACAGCCGACAGAAGAGATATTTTGAAATCAATACCCCCAGTGTAAAAAATAAAAGCTGACGCAATGAAAATGTTTGGGAAATAAAGCGAGTATATGCACACGTTAAAGGGTTTTTATTGTAATTATTAGTTTTTTTTGCTTGAAAACGGCATTTGTTGTATATGTAATGTAATAACCGTAAGAAGTAAACAAAGCAGTTTCTTCAAAAATCTGTTGTACTTAATACCGTAACAATAAATAATAATACAATAAATAAACGTAACTTCTTAACAGTGTGGATAGGATTGTTGAAAACCTTGTACTATCAGGTATGTTTACACAATTGTCTTGGTGAAGGTTGTTCGTTGTGATGAAAAAATTTTCTTACATTTCGAGAAAAACCTTTCAACATCTACCGAAGTAACACAGGTATAATTAAAATAATCCTTAGAGTTAGTTAATGAATCTACAGATACATCACATTTGTCTTAATCTCGTATAATCGGAATTTTTTTGTTTTTTGCGTTATTTATACCCTGTAGCAATGCAACTTCGTCCACGATTTGCACTGATTCTACTAACAACAACCCGGTATTTTGCAGTTTTTCTATTGCGTCTAGTAATCGTTTATAATTGTTGCTAATACTTTTTAAATCTGTATTAACAGAAGTATCTAGAAATCCTTTCTGGCTCTCCTTAATAGTTTTTGTTTCGTCAGGGTTGAATTGTAAAATCACAGATTTTACTTCTTGGAAATGTTAGATTAAAATAGAATAATAGAAAGCCGCTTACCACCATGTTCCCCAACGCGTAAGAATCGACTGTGTTGGTTCGCGAATACAGTATAATAAACTGGTATTTATTATATTGATAAACAGGTTTCAATTGGATAAACTTAGTTCATTGTTGCAATAAATTTATTGGTTAATATAATTTTTTTCGTTGCTTTAACAAAACAAAGCCAACGAACACGGTTTATTGAATTGATTTTCCACTGAATATAGACTCAAAGCCTACCCCTTTTGGATTTTCCACTGTATTCATGTTGAGGTCAATCTCTCGTAAGAGACTAGCTGTAGTCAGCCAGCATATTTAAAATGCATCTTGTGAACATCCCTCAATCGACTTGGATTTGCTTTAGGTTGACTCAAACTGTTTTCAAATGCGTTCATGGTTCATGATTGCAAGTAAGGAGAATTTAGTTTTGTATATTTCAGTAGAGGATATTTCAGAAGTTAAATTTGGAAAGCATTTGGAGATTCTCTAATATTACTAAACACCTCTTTTAGTATTGCTGTCGTGTCTGTATTTTGCCTTGTAATTATTACATACTGTAAAGGTAATATTACCGGTGGGTCAGTATTTTAGTAATGGTATTTTGTTGTCGTGACGTGTCGCGCTCCAGAATACCGAAATAACTCATTTCTTTGGAACGCTGGGCTGTCGTGCGACACGGGAACGTGTGAGCCATCGACTGCCGCTAATCCTTCCCCTTGTGATGAATCACTCATTCGCGTTTACCGCTGTCGCATGTACGCTTTTTCGTATAGCTAGACATTTTCTTTCCTTATGTGTATGTAGCGTAATTCCTTTAGACTACAAATTGGTTACGTAATTCTTAATTATAACAGCGTAAAATAAATACATAACTGCACTTATTTACTAAATATTTATTCGAAATAAATTGAACTCTAATAAAAGAATAAAAATATTTAGATCTTTAAAAAATAGATTTAATATTAAAAACAAAACAGATTCATAAAAAAAGAACACAGATTAATGAAAAGAACAAGGTAGATTATGCAAAAGTAGCTATAACTAGTCAGCATTTTTTAAATTTTGCGGTTGATTTAAGTTGGTAGTTCCGGCAATAAAGAACATAGCTGTCTGTATTACGTTATGAACTCTAGCTATAACGTAAACAAATTAAAAATTTATTTGTCGTAATTTAAAAATAATATAGAGTTTGCGGTAGTCCGTTTTTCCTTATAAAAATTGCCGTTAAAATCTATAACGTAAAATTGTCGAATTCAGTTACGTTATTTCTAGAAATAACGGACCCAATTAGAATTTAGTTCTTATAGCTACGCGTGCGCAGGACAAATTCTGTATAGCTGACTGCCGTTTATTCGTTACATTTTACATGCACAGCGCGAGGTTAGAACACAAAGGATGCAGAATTCGTGACAAAATTTCACGAAAGTGACATTATTTGGCCCAGAATTTCAAAAGTCGTAAATATTTTCGTTAATGACGACGATGCTGTGCGACAAGAAGTAGGTAGTAACCATCTGGTAATGCATGTTGTTTTCGTTTCACAACATGACATGTGTCAAATATAACGTTTACTTCCGACGCTCGGCAAAAGTGTTTTTAACAATCAGCTTATGTTACGTTATAATCTAAAAAATGGCTGTAAAACGTAACGAAAACTGCGCTACCGCAAACATTCTAATAATCGTTTTACTTTAACTGAACTTAATCTGCTTCTTCTATCTGATAAAATTTAACCAGTTTTTGAAAATTTCCCTTTATAGATCACAAGTTACCGCGTGTCTCATGTAGATATATAAAGAGATGAACCAGGTAATAAGCGATAACACCATTTCATATAGGTTATATTATATCTTTAATCGTTCCAAAGTAACGGTATTTTGTCGCGGTATTTTTGTGTCGCGGCCGCGAAAGGAACGTTCCATGAATAGAGCAGTATTTCTCATCACTAGGTAATATGGTAGTTATATCTTCTGTTGTGTTAGCATTTATAGACAGTTCTACATTCGCAAATGAAATCATAAATATCCAGTTATAATATAAATATTTTGTTCAGTATATTATTTTATTTTGACCTAAATAAATTGGCGTGTCTACCTTTTACAATCACCTCCGTCGGCTAGCCCCCAACGTTCATCCATCATTTCGTATTGCCCACACGAACCACACGTGGAATTATGTTAGTGATAATTGGTTAAAGAGCGTTTTCCCTACTCCTCGGGCAACGTTATTACTTCAAAATTCTGGAACGTGTCTTGCATCATTTGATAAGGGATCGCATAGGGGTCGATAAACAAATCGAATTTTCTCGTATAAAATAACACGAGCTTAGAAACGTTGCATGTAGGAAGGTGTCGTTCGATCGTGTCAAAATAATATTTCGATTGGAAAAGTTGTCATGACTAATAGCTATGAATGGTTTCTATCTCAGATAAGATCTAAATAATGCGGTAAAACGATATTGGCTCTATTTCGTAATTTTTGAAAGATTGACAAATGGATGAGTAGTAATTGTTTTAAACAGACTAAAAAATTTTAAGAGGTCAAAAGGTGTGAACTATTTTTGCATTCGACAGTACTGAATAAATCACATACACCTATGCTACTATCAGATTTAATGACTCACAGGGTACGTCACCTAAAATTTATGATTTTAACGACATTAATAAGGAGCTAATTTAAGTGTCGGTAGAAATTGCCTTGAATAATATGTTAGTATAAATATATGTAGCTACGAGCATTCAAAGAATATTTCTCTTTAAAGACATGCTACATGACATTTGAAGTTGCAACACCAAGAAGGGATGCGAATTTTTTGACCAAACTTGGCAGCACCGTAGTAATTGATTTTAATTTCAAAGAAAAAGAACAATGGATTAACACAATTTAACCCCCTTAGTCATTTCACACTATCCCACTCTTCGCTGCATTGATTCCAGTAGGTGATCGATGTCCTCTTGGGCCATGGTGTCCCAAGCAACCTGCAATTCAGGCCGGAGAGCTTCCAGTGTTTGTGGACGATTCGTTAAGTTCCTCCTCCCATAATGTCCCACACGTATCCGACCGGCGAGAGGTCGGGAGACCTGGGTGTCCATGGCAAGTTAACCGAATCGGTTTAGGAAAGTTCTTGCTACGTGGAGACGGGTATTGTCCTACTGGAAAAGTGGGTTTTCCTCATCAACGTAACGCTGGGCATTTATGGTGCCTCAGATGAACACCGAGACCTACTCCTATATGCTATAGCACCCGATACCATAACTCCCACGGGTCGGTGCGCACGCCTTTCAACAGAGAATTTAGTATCGCGACGTTCCCCACGTCTTCGTTTGTCCTTCATGCGGCCATCATGCATCCCAAAATCGAGATTCATCACCGAACACCACCCTAAGCCAGCCCACGTTCCAGTGCATTCGGAACCTACACCACTCGAAATGTTGCCGTCGGTGTTGAACCGAAAGTGGTAACACAAGATGTGGTCGATAGAATTGCAAGCCGAAAGCTATGATTCGGCGATAAGCGGTTCGATGGGTCAGAAGACGACCTTCAACTATAGATCAGCAATTGACTTGGTAC
Organism: Dynastes maya; assembly: GCA_029619315.2. NCBI lineage: Eukaryota > Metazoa > Arthropoda > Insecta > Coleoptera > Scarabaeidae > Dynastes > Dynastes maya. The sequence goes on from JAROYE020000002.1 coordinate 60,040,577, forward strand.
TGGAGAATCGGTCCCTTTGTGCCATTAGACGGAGGTGGCGGTCCTGCACCTCATTAGTTCTTATTTAGCCCACGGTTTCTTTTCGGCGACTTTCCTGACCCCCCCCCCCCCCCAGTCCATGACTGATAACAGCCCATGATGGTGGATTGGTTCTCGTTAAAACGGTTTGCAATTTCCCTGAAGGAGAAACCACCTTCCCGCAAACCAACAATTCGACCTCTGTTGAATTCGGTTAACTGGCGGTAGTTTCCACGTTGCCGCACACTAGGCATAATCAAACCCTCACATGTCAAACAAAAGTATAACAAAAGAAAACGAAGTAAATTGAATCAAAACTCAAACTCAAAAAAAGAAGTTATACGTTTCTGCCAAGTTTGGTGAAGAAATTCGCACCCCTTGTTGGTGTTGCAATTTCGATGTTATCTTACATACATAGCCTGTACATTATTAATACCAGTTTGAAAATAACTCACAATAAACATTATGAACGATAAAATATAATAATATACAGAATCAGTTCCCAAATTTTCACAAATTTAATAATTTGTCAAATCATTTTGCGGGCTTCTGCTACTTGTTAACCGCTGACCTTTGTTGTTTGAGTTACTGCCTAATTTCGCATCGGCTTCTGGCATTCTTCTTATCGCTAAAGTACTCGTGACGTTATCTATCTTACGTATTCAAGCTTAACCTTTGCACTTTATGAATAACTTAATTTTTTCTACTGTTGCGCAATAAGTTCAAAAGTATGGTGCTTAACTCTGTATTGACCTAACTTGAGGGGACAGGTTACCACTTCTTTTTAAGTTATAACCTGAAAGAACTGTAGAGAGGCAAACTGCAAGTTATTCTTTCACATGTAATTTATCGCAAACGAACTATTTCAATTTCCTTACTGAGCCGAATGTATATTACATCCTACTCCATAATAACGAAACTCATCCGAACCCGTCCCACACAAATAAAGACATTATCGTGTCATGCCGATGTTGAACATCTACCACGACTGTATTGATATAAAATATTAAATGTGAATTCCCCACTATCTCGATTGTTACTAACACGAATAGAGCCATACACTGTCATTATCTACAATTACAAAGCCATTGTTTATGCATCACTAACATATAATAAGTTTCTATCCAACAACTTCGATATAACAATAAGTGCTGCACATGGAAGTGATTTATATGTATACATATTCCATAACAAAACATAATCCTTCATGGAAAGTACATGATACAATACATTTTGTCATTATTAAACTATAGCCTGTAGTGTAATGTACCCTGTTTATAATTTCATAATTTACTATTATTTTGGGAAAACACAAGAAGTAAGTTTTTGATTTTATAATAACGTCATACACTCGTCATATTTTTTTAAGTAATTACGTAATAAAAATTAATTCAGGGGAATTGCATTCACTTTGCATTTTGTGAAAATTATCTTGTATGTGCAGTAGGTTAGTCTGATATATTCTACTGCTTGCCCAGTTCTATCATAACGCCGTATTTAGAACCAGATTAAATATTATGAAAAAGAACTAAACAAGTGCTTGAGCCGTTACCACAATACTTCACTTGCACTGGACGCAAGTTTCAATAGGCAAGCTACCATCATTAGCAGTAAAACTTACCTTAAGCAAAAAACTAACCTAATAAAGTAATTTTAATTTATGCAAATCCAAAAATACGCAACTTCAAAATATGCAAATCCTAAATTATGTAAAATTTAAAGCCACGGTTAATTAACTTCAGTTATACTTGATATAACAAAGGATAGAGGCTGGAATTTAGGGGTCCTAAATCTGAATTCATTAAGTTGAGTTTGTTTTTGTAAATTTCCACGCCTTCATAACAATTTAATTGAATAATGCTATTTGCATTCTTAACTGACTTTATATTATCAACATTATGATTATTTTCAAGCATATGTAGGGCAACACTAGACTTATGAAACCTTCTGAATTTCAGATGAGCCTAATATACACTTGATCACAATCTTTACATGAAATTTTGTAAATTCCTATTATCTACCTGGTTTTTAGAATATCCTAAAGGGTTTTTGAGGTTATTGTTTGAAGAGTGAACAATTTTGCAGTCAACTTTAGAAAAGATTATTTGAAGACTTTTCGTGTAATTTGGATAAAAGGATAATTTAACATATTTCTTATTACCACTGTCAATACGTTCAAGTGTGAACTAACTCTTAATCTATTCTTATGTTTCCTGATAGTATTGTAGATTAGATCTAGAGTATCCATTAAAGTTAGCAATTTTGACGATTTCTACAGTTCATTTTGATACATATCTTTAGTTAAAGGGTAATTGACCAAACGATGTACCAAAAGGTTAATAGCCGAAAGTTTGCGTTCGCATAAGTGATTAGAATCCTGTATTATTACTAGTAGGGTTTCTATACACGTTGGTCCAGGTTTTACCGGGATACTTGCATTTATCCCCGCCGGCCAGCCTCGCAGTGCGCAACTGTCGTAGCTCTGAGCTGCCCATCTGATGCACTCTTTGTCTATCTATGCGCTCGCAAGGTTCTAACAAGTGATCGTGGAGATGAGAGAAGTGAGGGTTTGTTCGTTGGTTGAAAAGGACGAACCTTGCTCTAGCCAGCAAATTGCAGACGAAATCGGTGTTAATAGAAGTACTGTGAAACGTATTTTGAAACGCAACAAATACAAAAGTTACAAAGTTCAAAATTGCCAGAAGGTTTTTCCTCTTAATAAAGTAACATTGTTAGAATTTAAATTTATTTTGTATAATTATCGAAGTTGTTTTTCTTTAGTTTAATTTTATAAGAATCGTTGTTTATTTTCCTACTTTGAATTACTTTTTCGTTCTCCTACATCGCATAGCAGCAACAAAATGAATATAAGAAACTGTAGTTTCTAACATAATCTGAGAATACAGAAAAATTACGCAGTAATTCTGTATTAACACATTTTTTCGGAAGGCGTTGAATTATAGTATTACGTGATTGAGCGGACATGCGTGTGTACCGCTGCTCGCTTTATGATGTACAACGACTGGGTAGGATCTGTCAGTGAGACTCGAGTGCACTGTTGTCATTCACAGAGGCAATCGCTGCTCGTATCTGGCCCAAGGTGTATACGTCTATTTCTAACTTATTTTTATTTCTTATTACTAACACATCGAGGAATTGAATCCTGTTGTCTTTTTCTTTTTCATGGGTAAATTTAGTAGAGGGAAATCTTAAATTAAGTTGTTCTAGGAAATTAATTGAACATTCGCTGGTGTCAAAGATGCAAATGTCAACCACGTATCTGACCCAAAGCCGAAGAAAATAGATCAAAGCATTCTTAAGGTCGGTTTCTAATTTATCCATAAAGAGGTTAGCCATAAATGGAGATAAGCTGTTACCCATTGCCGTTCTTTCCGTTTGTTGATAAAAGGTGTTGTTGATTTGGAAAAAATATTGTTTCATACAAAGCCTTGCCAAAGAAGTTAAACTAACAACTTCTCTATCCATTTGGTTATCTCACAAAAGTTTTTCTAAATACTCCAAAGTTAAGTCGACCGGAATACTAGGAAACAGTGAACTACATCGAACGAGACCAACATTTTTTTGTCGGTAAACTCAATGGCCTTAATTTTTTTCAATGAACGCGTAAGATGTCTTAATAGCCAAATCGGGAATATGTACAGGTAATATAATATTGTATATACAATTTGTCAGATGACCACCTGGAAAGTAAAGTAAGTTGGACTGTTGATATTTGAAACAATGGGTATCACACTCTTTCCGGGGTTGTGTATCTTAGGTAAACAATACATTCTAGGTAGTACTGTCTTTGATACCGTTAGTCTAAATCTTAAACTATAGCTAATGACAGCCGTACATTCTAACATAGTCTTTTTGGTTTCTGTGAAGACAATGGATTTTTGGATAATTTTAAATAACTTTGTGACAAAATGGTGTTGACTAGATTGAAATAATAATAATAAAAGGAACTATATACGAGAGTTACGTCGAGCATTTTTAGTTGACAGAAACCACAAAATGTTTTAGAAAAATATGTTTACGAATTTTAAAGTAGTTCTTTATAAATATAACACATTTGTTTATTGCCACTCAAAGCACTGCAAAGACAATAAGTTATTTTGATAGTGACTCTTCCAATTGGTGAGAAAATTTTTGCACAACTTCACCTGCATTACTGAAGACCCCTTCAATCATTTGTTTTGTAATTGCCGAAGAGAAAATATTCACAATCGCGCTCTGTCTAGACTCTAGAGTACATATGGCAAAAGTTGTACGCTGGTTTCGAAGTATCAGCAATAAATAAGATGACTTATGGAAGTAATCCCATTTGAAGACCAGAGAGCAGTATTTAACAAGTAGTAAGTACTCTGAATCTTGCCTGTTAACAATTTATGAAAAAATTAGAAGTAGGCTTGAACAAAGTGAACTGCTGAGAATTTTGCTTCAAGACGACGACACACCAGTACCTACAACTGCAAATGGAGCTGTGCAAAAATTTTGCTGGAAAGAAACTTTAGAAACAGTAAATATATTTTTGGAAAATATTTTGCAGTTTTTATGGTATTTCCATCTAGGTACTAAACAACAATTGGTTGATTGTATCGGTTTCTTGGATATTTTGGTTTCTATACATACACTATTATTTTATATCGATAGAAATGCTTTTATGACATATGAGGTTACAAAAGAGTATAAATTATGCCATTCCTTTATAGCAACTCGTATATTATTTCGTATAGCAGTTTACCAAGAAATGTATTTATGTAGTTCTTATGTTTTATTGCACCTATACGAGGGTGGTCTGAAAAGTCTCAAGCCTAATGATGGCACTATTCGTTAAAAATATTCTGGTGATATAATTGCGCATGCGTGTTGAAAATTTCAGCCATGATGGATGCTCAGTTGTTTAAAAGTCGTTTGTGTCAGTCGATGTTAGTGTTTCTGTAGAAATGGAAAGCAACGGCAATGAGTCGTTATTAACTTCTTGCATTTAAAAGACAATAGGCCGACGTAAATTGAAGCCGAGATGGGTGCTGTTTACGGTGATTCTGCACCATCATTTGTCACAGTGAAATTTTGGCCAGCTTAATTAAAACGCGGTCGTACCAGCTCGGTTGACGATGAACTTTCGGGAGGCCAAAAACTGCAACTATTATCGATAACATCGAAAATAGTGCTAAATGACCGTCGAACTAAGGTTAGGGACATAGCAAGGCCTGTGGAAATTTCGAAAGAACGTGTTTGTCATATATTGACTGAAAACTTGGGCATAGAGAAGCTAGCCGCGCTTGCTCACTCAGGACCAAAAACTCACTCGAATGAACGTTTCCAAAGCCCTGTTAAAGCAGTTTAAGCGAAATAAGTCGGAGCTTTCGTGTCGATTAATAACTGCAGATGAAACTTGGATATACCAGTCCACTCCTGAAGTCAAGAAATATCCGAAACAGTGGATTGTGAAGGGTGAATCGGCCCCGAAAAATGCGAAGACTGTTTCATCGGCCGGGAAAGTGATGACGACTGTTTTTTGAGATAGTCATGGAGTTGTGATAACCGACTATCTTGAAAAAGAAAAAATAACAACAGGATATACTGCGCATCATTATTTGATAAGCCGGAGGCAGAAATTGCGGAAAGACGACAGCATTTGAAGAAAAAGGTTTTGTTCTACCAAGACAACGAAATGTCAGCGGTCGACATGGCAAAAATTCACGAATTGGTGTTTGAATTAATGGATCACCTATCCTATTCACCAAATTTGACCCACAGTTGCCTTTTTCTGTTTTCTAAGCTTAAAGTTTTACTCGCAGGATAAAGATTTTCACCGAATGAGGAGGCCATCACATTCGTAAACACCTGTTTTGCAGAACAGGATGCCAACTACTATTTGGACGGATTAAAGAGATCGCTGGAAAAGTGTGTAGACTTACAAGGAGGCTATGTTGAGTAATAAAACTGGATTTGACAAAAAAGAAACCTGCTTCTGTGTTAAGCTAGAAACTTTTCGCACCATCCTCGTACAGTATATCTTCATCTACATTCTTTATGATATTGTAATTTAGAAACTGTGCTTGTGTGTCTTATTGCTTCAGGTTACGATCTTCCTGTATGTATGCATCTATAAATTATTTATGTGGCAGATACATCTTACATTATGCTGTTCAGTCTCGTGCATGCAATAGTGGCAGAAGAACCTGCACACCTGTAACTTACGAAAGCAAGCCGGTAAGAAATTAATGGGTCCGCCATCAGTTCTTCATACTTCGTTTGATTTTCTGTGCGAAATCAATTATCCAGTGTATAGTGAATGTTGAGCAGGGTTTGTTCCCTTGCCCGTTTCTCCTTGACGAACAAGGTGTTTCCTCGGAATAAGCATTCGTAGCATAGATATACGGGTTAGCGCAGAACTGTACCATGTAGGTTGTAAATCACGCGATGCTAATTTCACTTATTACCGTTAAACTTCCAATATTTACGATTGGCTAAACGTCTGTGTTATACAGCGTAGTATTGCCATAAATATCAATTATGTGTCAGCCAACGTACGCTGTATAGATCAATATGCACATGTTGCGGACGTACCAGATTGTATATTGTTCTTTTTAGATGCTTGCGAATGTTCAAGTCATTTTCCGGTGTATGAATCTCGATGCTGGACATCTAAAGCTTACATCTTGGAATGCTGGTGCTAGTTATATTCTTTCAACCTAGTACAGAGCATAAGGTTGTATAAATGCTCTATTGAAAGCTTTACCGTTATAACAATAATTACAGATACAAGGCATCACAAAAAAATTATTAGATATATACGGGGACTATTCAATTATTTCGTATATATAGGGTGCAGCAATAGTATGTCCGTCTTTTACTACTCGAATTGTATGCTAGATAGCAATTTGATATTTTGGGGATGTAATATAATGTTAATTGTGCATCTTAAAATATATTCCGATATACTGAGCGTTTTATAAAAAAGGTAGCACAATAAAATTCGGAATACCCTGTATATTTTTACATTATTAAAGATCCCTAACTACACTCCATTCATCCCCAGATTACGAAAGTAACCTGTTTTCTGATTCTCGGGTTACAACTGTTTCTGTTAAAATATTGAAAAATTACATATCGAATAGCACGTATTCCTAAGCCCAAACGCTTTCAAATTTAGCACTAAAATTTATGGATTGGTTGAGATTAGATGACGGTGTCGTAAATTGTTTTTATACCTGGATGTACAGCGTGGTCATTAGGAAAGTATCGATTTCACTAATTTCAAACCGATTTTTCTCGATTTTGTTAAGTAGAACACCTTGCATATTGTGACTAGAAGTGTAGACAATCCATATAAGGTTTCCTTATACCTAGCGGTTTAGCGGTTTCTACAACAATCCAGAATAATCAACATTTCAAGGTTAATATACTTAATGTTAATGTGCGTAAGTACCTAAACGATTATCAAGTTAGAGTAACCAACGTACATGCCATCTCGAGTTAAAGAGCCCAAGAACTGCTCGAGAGTTGTTGTGGGAACTGCACCCGCTTTCTGTCGCCACTTTCTAGACGACAGGCGGGTATATCTTGGCACTAGATAGCGCCGGAGGTCTAGTGTTTGCTATGTTCGAGGGTAGTGATATAAGCCGGGAGGCAAATAATCATGTGAGGTAGAGAATAGTACTCGAAGCAATGCTAATGACGCCGATAAGCAAAAACATGTTGGCTAAAGTTTTCTCTGCTCACATTGTTCTTACCGTGAGTGAATCCATCAATACCATGAGTAGCTGTATTAGTATTATTTGGTTATGTTTCTAGCCATTTTTTGATGTGTCTACAATTTTTGTTATGTTATCAATAAATTCTAACATCCTACCATTTACACAGTAAGCGTAATTCTACAATTCCGGTAGGTTGGAGCACTCTGTTTTATTATAAATAATTTTATTGGTGCATGTGGAATATCCAAGTGAATATTTACAAAATTGAAAAAAGTGACAGGTTGGACATATAGTACGTTGTTCTGCGTTTAAACCAAAATCCTTCAAATAACATATATCTTGCCGGTTATATGGAATCAATAAGGAGTGACAGTCTTTTTGATTCTATTGTACCCTTTCGTGTTTTTCATTGATGCATCGCTCCATTACCTGCACTATTTCTCTCCCTCTGGAAGTACAGTAGAATCTCCCTTGGGCGGAGAGCGACGGTGACAAAATTTTTGTCCACTCAAGGGAAGTGTCCATTGATGAGAAATAAAAAAAAACTCAGTTTGTACATATGGATATATATTCAAAACAAAATCCAAAGATAAAGCTTAATATATATGCTACAATAATTAACATCAATTATTAAAAAAGTCCCTAATTGTTGTTTGTCTTTTTTTCTGCAAATATTGACATCGTTTGAAAATGTGTTTGAAGATCTGCAAGGAGATTCAGCGATTTTCCATCATTTTTCTTCGTGGCAATTATCATTGCCATGATCTTCTAGTAGCTCAATTGCATCGTTCTCTATACACACGTTTTTGTCGAGTAGAATGATGTCTTCAGGTCTTGCATCTATATTTACTTTGTTGTACTAGTTTTAACATTTCTACATGTTGTGCCAGTAACAAGTCATCTTCTTCATCATATCCATCATTAGTATCAACTGGAACATCTATTACAAAGCCAGATTTTCGGAAACAATTTTTTATCATTTCAGATGTTACCCGATTCGAAGCGGTATTTAAGAGATAAATTGAATCTAGAACGTTGATACTTTTTGTTAGAATACTTACAGATTCGATGTCATCGATGCGGCTAATAATGTGTGTTAAGATTAGCGATCTGTAAAAAAATTTCAAATTTTTTATTATGTCTTGGTCCAAAGGCTGACAGACAGATGTCCTCCAGTACATTTTTCACCTTTAAGGCCCATAGATTTTTCGGACAGTGCTCTGAAAAATAAGCCGGTCTCATCTGCATTATAGATGCAGTCAGTATTCTAATTCTGCATAATCGAAGGCAACTTATCCAGGAAATTTTTCACATCTGCGGGGTTTACATCGGCAGCCTCTGCAGATATGCTTCTGTATGAAATTCCATTACGCTTTCTAAATTTTGCTAGCCAGCTGCACGACGCTTTAAAGCTGTCCATTCCCATATTTTCTGTGGCTATTTTAGCTTTTTCTCTGATCATTGTTCCAGAATATGCACATTTTTAATGCGTGCCGCAGAAAACCACCTGAACGTGATGTCATCGACACGGCTACCGTTTGATGACACAAAACGTCTTTTTAATCCAATTGAAATAGAATTGGAATTAAAATCTCTCAATAAATCTCCCTTCTTTCGCACAATCTCTCTTACACTTTTTTTGGCTATTTATATAATAATACATATATGTATGCATATGCAACTAAACTTAACTTTTTAAACTGATAAATTTACCTACCTATTTATGTAATTAATTGAATATTTAACATATAAGGCACTTATATAACGCAAACACCATAAGCACAGTAGCCAAACTAAAACATGACTGTTCAATAAACCGCAAATATTGGATCACACTGTTAAGACGAGGATTTACCGCCGGGGATCCACCGTTCAAAATCATGTCCTCGATTTATTACACCTTCGAAAGACCTCGGAATTGTAGGTATGTGTCCGTCTAAGAGAGATAGGTACTCAGTCTAAATTTCTAAAATTCGTATCCATGTCCGTTCAACAGAGTGTCCATAGAAGAGAGATCAAAATACATATAAACTACAGAGCAAATACTATGTAAATGAGTATTTGTCCGCATAACGGAATTGTCCGCTCAAGGGAGATGTCCATTATGGGAGATTTCACTGTAATTCATTAGGTTTGTTTCTGCGGCCGATTTGTGATAGTTTGATCATGGGTTAATTTGGATTAATCTACGCATGCGCGAACTAAAACTGATTTGTATCTGATTTATCAATTTAACTACACGAACGCTTGCGCCATATTTACAACCAGTTTTCTCTTATTTCCATGTTGTCTTTGTATTCAATTATCAGGTGGTTTATATGTTACATACGCATTTAATAGACTTGAGGGAGAAAATATACTCAAACATGCAGATGAAAATAACAGATTTTTCTTACATTCAAATACTACAAGAGGTAAGTGAAAACAGAAATAATCGCGAAATGTTTAGACAGTATTACAAATTTATTATAGCCTTAAAGGTTAATTGGTAACAAAACCACAGACTGGAATAAAACTCGTGTGAAGTGTGAACATATACAAAAAAACCTGTAATACAACTTTCTACTTCACAATATAACAATGCGTATGCATCTGATAGATCACTGGACAATAGTCTTCAAACTGGAATAACTATTAGCAAACGGAGATCTCCACGAACGCCAAATTATGTCAAAGTAATAGTCAGAGTTTGATGTTTTAACTGCACGAATATTGTTTTTGTAATGCGCATGTCCCTAACGATTTGAAATCGTTACAGAAACAAACACAGATAGCTACAAATTTCGATCAGGATTGTATGCTCTGGTGCTTTTGGTTAGTCATTAAGAAGTGCAGCACCCACCTCATAATTGCTTTTTTACCCTGGATGTGGATATTTATTAAAGAAACACAGTCTTGTATGTGCTCTTTCATTTTTATTTTTTAGTACCGAGTTGATTAGTGAGCTCCCGAAGATTTAGCATCCATAACTTTTATTCAATTACGTGAGAAATAGCCAGTTGTTCAAAGAATGCATTTTTTCTCAATTTTCTTAATTTGAAGATTTTGTTAATGAAGCTCCTCAAATTCTTGTTATTTCTTTTAAATTACTTATAAATTTATGTCAATTAATTTGATTGCCGTGGTTAATTTTCGACTAGTGTCTATCTTTTGTTTTTTACCTCCTAAGGCAATGATGAAAACATTTCGCAATTAAATTCTGGATTCTATAATTAAAACCACAAAGTACGAAAATGAAATAAAGATCTTTTAATTTGCTGAATATTAACGACCTAATATTTCACTTTATTTCCCCTCTTCTATTTTTAAGAGCATAATTAAGTAATGAATTTCTGGCATGCATATTTTAAATATGTACATCATTGCCGTAAAATAAATCAAAATTTATGCGCAATATATAATTCGAAGAGGGTTGTAAATTACTAGTCTAAAAGGGAATCAAGCATGTTGGTCGTTGCGGTTATGTTTGAGAAAAAACCGTCTTACCAGTTCTAGACTCATAAAGCCATTTTCATTACGTCAAGAATAACAAGTTTGGCCACATAGAGCCTAGTTAGTTGTTGGATTGAAACTCTTATACGTGTGCTCGCGGCCAACAAACTATATACCTACTTGCAGACTACCGGTTCTGTCAAGAACAGAGAGTAATTGAAATAACAGACAGCGAACGTTTTGTCGTCATAAAGTTTGATTTAGGAGAGAGAAGGTTTCCATAATTCGCTTTGTTTGCAAAGTGTAGCAATCGGAAAATCAGATTAATCGCGTCAAGTTAAGCATGACGCTTTATTGTTCTTGGCCGTGTTTGAATATAAGGATTAGAAGTTGTTTTGAAAATGAAGATTTATAACTTATAAATAGCTTCCAGTCATTTCGCTTATCAAATATTTCACGAAATGAAATACACATACCGTTCTTACTTCCACTAAGGAATAATTTGAAAACAAATAGGAGAAATATTTAAGCTGGCGTTCCTTCATAACTGGGAAAATTATTGAGGCACAAGTAAAACGTAGCTTTTAATTAATTGGTCAACAGCATCAGACTTTGACCTCTCTCTTATGTGCGGTGAAACAAATATCAGTAGTGCAGTGCCGTGTATAATTAGGTTGTATATTTACATGAAAGGCAGGTGTAACAAGAGAATAGAGTTACCACAAAAATGCAGATTTAAGCCAGACTAGTGTTCGGTATCTGCTCTAATTGCTCTGAATTATCTCGGACGATATTTCAACTGTTTTTTTTAAGTGTGATAAATAACATTACTATAATTGGTACTGTAAATAACAGTAAACCTCTATCTCTAGCACATACGTGTTTCGTTTTGTTGGGGCAAACCGTGGCATTGACGCCTTTAGTCACTGCGTTTTAAAAAGGATCTAACAGAACTTTGTGCACCGATTTGTTACTACAGATGAGACATGGGTCCACCACCACACGCCAGAAACAAAACAGTAATGAAAGCAGTGGGTGGAAGCCGGCGGCTCTGCTCCAAAAAAGGCGACGTCGATTGCGTCTGTGCAAAAAGTCATGGTCAAAGTGTCTTCTGGGGCGCGAAAGGTTTTTATCGATTACATTCAAAATGGTAAAACAATAGCTAGCGAATACTACGCAAGCCTTCTGGTCCAACAGGATGAAAACATTTGTGAGAAGAAACCTGGATCGCAAAGAAATAGAAATTCTCTTTCATCGGAACAATGCACCGGCTTATAAAAGTACTTTAGCAATGGGGAGTTGTTGGGACGTCAACCCTATTCACCAGATTTGGCTTCCTTTGACTTCCACCTCTTCCTGATCTAAAGAAATTTGTGTCTGGAAAACGTTTTGAGTTAAATGAAGAGGTGGTAGCTGCCGTAGATGGGCATTTTGCAGACCTTCTGGATTCACACTTTGGAGATGGAATCCGTTTATTAGAAAAATGTTGGATTGAGTGCACTGAACAAAAGGAGGACTAACAAATCCTTTCACTGACATTTGCCACTGAACAAGACATTTACGAAAATGCAAGAGAGTCTGATTCATTTGGAAAATGATGCCCGTATAGTCACCCCTGTTTTCTTCTGAACGTTTGCTTCTCATGTGTACATGGTAAAAGCCGATTTCATTCATAACTATATGAATTCCTTTGCTATAACGGGAACGTCATATTTGACAAATGTATCTGGTTTAACAAAGTTGTGAAGAATGTTGTCTCCTTTTATCTGAGCGACTTTATTCGTTTAGTAGATGTGCCTATTCGATCTTAACGCTATTTTTGCTCCAACTCGTTCGATTTAATTTGCCAGCATCCAGTTACCCTATTTGTCATTCTTGTCTCGGCCGTCATCTTCATGCTTTACTTCGCGTTCGGGTTAATTTTTTCAATTTCTCCTTACCACCAACACGCGTACGCGAACGCGTTCCTATATAACCGTCATTGTCGTTATCTTTTATTGAAACGTTTGTAATGTACTTATTTTGTCAGTCACCCGACGATCGGACGCAAGCGATAAAGAAGCGTTGTAAACACATGGTACAACGGACAGGAGAAGAAGGTAGAAGGAAACCTCCACCGCAAACCGCCTTGACAATCGGTAATTATTATTGAACGTCTAATTTACATTCAGGAGAAGAGCCACGGTACGCTAAGGAGGCCGTATAGAGCGCCGCAAAAATGAGCATGCGATAATTCCAGAAAGTTAAACCGGTATAATTACACGTATACACCTGAACTCAATTAGATGGCTACCCCGTAGGAATGAATAACTTAGCATTACGGCTCGATAATTTCACCGCGCGCGGACGTCCTCTTTGTGTCTTAAATAGATGCATAAAACACGAAAATGAACCAACCGCAAGCAGAAAAATTATATTACAGGTGGACAAGCCTAATAGAATTTAACGTGAACGCTGTAATTTTCGCTGAGAAAATGTTTTGTTGTTGCTTGATCTTTTCACCTTTTGGAGTGCTGTAGGGCACCGTTCTTGTACCACTTCTGTCTGCAATGTGCATGCATATCTAGATTCTGCACCTTTATTAAGTTCTATTCCATACATTTTTATACAAATAATGCATTATTAGAGCATGCACGCAAATTAACGTTGATCTTGTTGGTTTGTGTCAGTTGCCTTGTATTGGGCAGAGAAGGTTTTGGAGAGAATAAATGTTTACGCAAATAATTATAAAGTAGCTACTTATTTACATTTTTGTTACTAAAAATTTAGGCACTGCTCTGGATTGGTCATTAGAATGTCAACAAGATCTTAGATTTACTGTGTGTAAATACACGTGGAAAGAATGCCTAGTAACAATAACAAAAAATTAATGCTAATATAGCTCATGGTATTGGTGGAATCATTCCCGGCAAAAACAATGTAGCAGAGAAAATAGCGCTAACACATGAACATGTTTCTGTTTCTAGGTGGTGAACATCTACACTCCGGTTTGTCTTGCTTTTGGAGATTAGCAGTATACACCGAGAGGCAAACGCAATTATAGCAGCAGAAGATTGTGCTCAGAACCATGCTGATGACGCCGAGTAGGCAGAAACATGTTCATGTCTTAGCTCTATTTTCTCTGCTACATTGTTTTTGCTGGGAATGATTCCACCAATACCATGAGCTATATTAGCATTAATTTTTGGTTACTGTGTGTACTTTAATATGCAAATTTAGCAGCCTCTAAACAAGTCTTAAATACGACAGTATTCGGTAAAGATGAATATAATGGCAAATTTAGCAAGTTTTAAGTTTTCATCTTAGTTTCATCATTTGCGGTACCACTAACGACTTCAACATACTTAGATTAGTGGTTTCTCGGTCTACGGAACTAATTTGTTCCAAAAAACATTTTGTAATCTGAATTTTCGTATCTGGAATCAAATTTTTTAAAAAGAAATAACGGAAATAGAAGTAATCCATTCCCATAACCAAAAAAGTAATAAAAAATTAATTTTATGTATTTCAAATACAATTTATATAGGAATGTTATATAGAGAAATCAATAAAAATGTCTATGATTGAAATCAATAAGTCATAATTTGACTTACATACAATAACCTTTAATAAGGACCCCTTTTGACGTATGGAAGACGGTTAGTGTAAGGTGGCTTCTTTATTTGTATTACAACATTAGTGACCCGACAAATAAGGAATTCTTTGATAGTAATTGTAGAATTTTCGACATTGCCTCTACGAAATGACTCGCAGGTGCAGGGCAGTCAATGGTCAATACGGAGGATGACAATAAATGATTGCTATTATTATTAGTTCAACGCCAAATCATACTAACAATTGCAATCTTAACAACTAAGGTTGCATGTAGTTATTTCCTTTGGATATACTTATATAAGGTAATGTAGTTTTGCCAAAATTAGGAATCCTTACGGTGCTACAACTGTTCTTCTGAAGCCTTAACACTAACTCACTAAAGCGCAATGGTTTTAGGCAAGTTGCTTCTTAGCAGTTGTTATACAGGCTGTCTCATTATATTTTGACTGATTTTGCAAGTTTATATTTTCCGAACGGCATAAAGTATTAAGATGCGGTTTTCACCATTGAGTTTTACATGAATCCAAGCTTTTTATGGCTTTTATGAATACGTCATTCTTTCTATAAAAGCCGATATGATAATGGTATAATGGTATTTTTCTGTGGGGCTATGTTAAGGAAAGAGCTTATAATCCACTTTCGGAAAACATCTCTGATCTAAAACACAATATTCGGAATGTTATTGAAAATATTCCAATGGGAATGCTAAATAGAGCATTTGATAACTTTCTGGTGAGATTAAATACCTGCATACAGGAAAACGACAGGCACATTGAACATTTGTTATAGAGATGTACTTCTAAATTATTTTTTTGTTTTTAGTTAATTGTAGTCTATCATTAAGCTGCAGGTAAATGTAATTTGAGTAATTGTAGCTGTGTTTATTCTTCTGTTGGTTATGGCATACTGGATGTTCTGTTGTTTCCATTTTTGATTTTACAGTGGTATCTTCGTAAACGTTTATCTCTGTTATTTCTCAACCGATTTCAATTTTGTAAATAACATTTAAAGGCTAAAAGAAGTGCATTTTCAAATTACTGCGGATAAATAAAGGATTGCATTAAAAAAGTTCAATATATCGGGTCTGCAAATTATGCCATTTTCATTTTGGTTTTTATAGAAGAAATGACGTATCCATAAAAGTTATAAAAAAACTTGGACTCATATAAAACTCAATGGAGAAAACCACTTCTTAATACTTCATGCCGTTCGAAAAATATAAGCTTGCAAAATCAGGCAAAATATAATGAGGCACCCTATATATAAAACTTACTGTACAGTCTCTTTCGTTATATCTGTTACCGAGGACACAATGAGTAAACACAGAATTGCGGGCAAGAACCTTTTCTACGATCATATCAAATTCACGCATTTACTGATTGCTGTAGTAAAATTGGTTCTGCTATTTTATGAATTTTTAAATGATACTCAAAGAAGTAAACATCAAGATAAACAATCCCAAAACGCTTTCGCAGTTGTTTCTGTTTGTTCACAAATATCTATTTATTGATATATTTCTAAAATGATTTTGTGGCGCTATTCTAATCTTTTGTTTCTTGTTACAGTTCCCAGGGTGTCAGGAAGCGTGTCGATTTCACGCGGAGGCATCTACTCGAGCTCAGCAGACCCAGCCAGTTATACATACTAAAGGCGAAGGTGTGATTCGCGTCACCGGCGCTTTAGCCCGATGGCCACGGCCTTCTTCCGTAAGCCTAACCACGCCTCTAGTGTACGTCGTAATGCGAAAATCCCAGTCCGGTCCATGGCGTCAAATTATCCAAACCCTAGATTTAACCACCCGCGTTCCATTAAATTCCGATCAGCCTGGATCGATGCTGAGAGTCTTAGTTGTGGATCCGCAGGGTTTAGTAACAATATACAGTCCAGATGAAGCTAGCGTACGGGAGAATAAAAAGAGAAAGAAAACCATCAACACGGAAATCAAAGCCACGACAAGTAAAAGTACATTGCCCGACGTAGACGCCCCGTGGACTTTACGCGAAGTTTCCTTGATCCATCAGAAAGTTCTGGTCATCGGGGAAATCGCCTGGGAGCCAAAGACAACTCGCGGAGTTTATTTAGTAACTTGGGAAGTTGACGGAGGCGGTTTGAAAGGGAATCTCTTCACCGACTCGACCTGTGTTACTCTATCCTTATGGCCCGACACCGTTTACCACATACAGGTGGAGTTGGTGTCGCGAGTGCCAGGCGTAGACAACCTAAAGTCCGAAATGATGGATCTGGATACGGGCAGAGCGCAGAAGGTATCGACCGAGAGTCAAGAGGATCTTAACATCATTTCCGACGAAAATCACGAGAGCATCGATTTTAATTCACCGCTATTGTCCGTATTGGTGAGCGCGGTGAAAGGTGAAAAGGCGAAACAAAAGTGGCAAAACTTGGAACTCATATTGGGATGTAGCGCAGCCATCCTCCTGTTCTCAATTATATTGGCAATAAACTTCTGGAGATGTCGGCGACGAGGCTCCGTTATTGACAATATGATTACCGGTTCATCGACCGTGAGGAGTCACAAACTTGTAGAAGATCTTACTTGTTACACAGGTAAATAATCGACTTATATAGTTCTGTAATGTTAGATAACGTTCGAAACAATACAAAATTACTTATTGTGTATAAATTATAAACAGTCCTATGTAAATATTACCTACTATAACACTTCATGTTTCAAGAAACAACACAGAACTTAAATCTGTTACATTTTTCATATTTTAGCTTTCTCTGAAAAAAGTATTTAAAATCTTTTTTGTTATTACTAAATAAAATAAACATAATAAACGAGATTAATGTAAATCGGCAATAGTGTTTTCATTTATTCGAAATTAATAACATTTAATTGAAAATTGTTACGAGGGATACCTTTTACAGTCTCTGGCCATATTACTTGAAACATGTCATAAATCAACCCTTTTACCTATAAATTCCCATCCTATTATAGTGATATTCTTTTGCTTTGAATCCGATCGTTTATAGGGGGACTAGATTATTGTATCAATAAATAAAAATACCAGAGAAATGATATTTGGAAGAGTAAAGTACGTATATATAAATATTTCAATTATCAACTTACATTGAGCGAGTTCATAGTTTAGAGAATGCATCGATATTTTTTAAAATATTTTGTCATAACCGTATAGAAGCTAAGTTGTGGAGAATCGTTAAGGGTTTTGGGTTGACATATCGTTATTGCAAAGGTAAAATTGTTATTCTATCTCTCTCTTAATAATTAATTATTAGGAATTTGAAAAAAATTGAAATATTTGGGGTTTTTTGTAGAAAATGCCCAGGAAAGATTTAACAAGTGAACAAAAAGCCGCTATACAAGCTTTTCTACAACCAAACAAACATTCACGACAAGAAATTGCAAAATTACAGAAAGTATCTCCTTCTTCTGTATCGCGTTTAGCTAGAAACTTAAACGAAGGAACTAGCACATCGACACAAAGACGGGCAAAGTGCGGTCGGAAAAGAAAAAATTCGAAGAGATCTGACAGCGAAATTGTTCATCAGGCTTTGAGCAATAGATTTGCTGCAATTAAAATGATTCAAAAAAATTTACAAAAGAGAGGAATAGAGATTTCGAGCAGAACTGTCAGGCGCCGATTGCGCGAAAATCGCCTAATGGGCCGAAGACCTGTAAAAAAAGATGAGTAACTTAACAACATGATTTTTACTGAATTAATGTTTGCATTATTTAATAGATTTTCTTTAGTGACAAGTGCTCGCTCTGTGTGTTAGTGCAGCGAGCACAATTTATTCGTAGACGACTTGGCGAACGTCTCACAGAGTCCACGGTTCTTCGAACTGTAAAACACCCTCCGCAGGTAATGATTTGGGGAGTGATTAGTGGAGACGGACCCGGCCCTTTGTATTTTGTAGAAGGTAAAATGCGTCAAGAGCAGTACATGAATGTGTTAAAAAACACGTTATTACCGTATTTTAAGCCAGGACCTCGCATACCGACAGGCCGTATATTTATGCAAGATAATGCTCCTTGCCACGTGGCAAAAAAGGTTAAGAAATTCTTTGAAGATAATCACATACCTCTTTTACGTTGGCCCGGAAATTCACCGGACCTCAATCCCATCGGGAACGTATGGAATCGACTAAAAAGTAAGGTATATAAAAGAGAAAACCCTACAAAGGAAATATTAATGAAGAATATAAAGGATGTATGGGAGAACGATGAAGATATAAAAGAGACAACCATATCTTGCATTGAAAGTATGAAGAATTACGGGTGCTATTAAAAATCATGGGTTATGGACTAAATATTAATTACTTATTTAATATTTACATATGTTACATATTTTTACAATATATTTTATAAATAAAAAATATAATACATGTATAGTTTATATTTTATTATGAAGAAACTACAAAATATTGAGTGTTTCAAATAATTTGGCCAGGGACTGTAGGTTTTTACAAAGACAATGAAAGAAAAAAAAATTGGTACAAATCGTTTTATTGTTTTTCAAAATATTTGCCATTACACTTTTGCATGCGTGAAGGTGGTATCTCCAAAACATGGTTTTTGGATGCTTCAACAGCTTCTTGAGATGACAAAAATTACTGTCCACGCATCTTTCGCTTAACATTAGGGAACAAAAAGAAGTCGTTAGGCGATAAATGATGTAAATACGCGCAATGAGAATAACCAATTATTTGACGTGCTGTGCGAGACATTGGCATGATCAGGGATGATGAGAAGTTGTCGATTGTTTTTCCTGATTTCATCAATGACTTCTGGCGAACAAATTGTTGTATCCCATTCAACATTAACTGTTCTTCGATCGTCCAAAGCAATGTTGCGACAACAAAAGAAACAAGCAATCAGTTTCTTGGAAGTGCTTCGCGAGCGAACAATTTTTGTTGAATTCAGTTCAATTTGGAACGCCCAAACAGTTCATTGTTGCTTAGTTTCCGTCTTGTCCGAACGTATCCAAGTTTCGTCACCTGTTGCGATGTTGTTTACGCGTTTTGAAGTTCCTCTGTAGTCAAATTACGTGGAATGCATGGGGAACAAATCTTTTTCACACCTAAATGTTCATGCAAAATCAAATACACTGCAGTATTTGATATGCCTAAGGATGCCTCTATTTCACGGTAAGTCACACGCCGATCCTCTTCAATCATGTTGCGTGCAGCATCGATGTTTTTTGGAACAGCCGATTTTTGTCGACCTTCGCGAAATTCATCACTGACGCACGACCACGACGAAATTCTGCAAACCAATTGTAAACAGTCTTTTCTGATCGTGCTTCATTGAATAATGCGTTCGAGGTATTGTTTTTGCATTAAGCATTTACTAAAATCGTAAAAAATCATCCAACGAAAACCTACACCTGAAATTTCCATTTTTTTTAAGAATTCCTTTTTTTAAACGCTTACTGTAAACAAACTACTCGGCTGATTTCTCTGCTATCACTGCTTCAACAATAACATATGTTAAATTTTACGAAAATAGTAATGTCAAATCCCTAGAGCGCCATCTGGCTGTCGCCTGTAAATGCTTAAGACGCTACCCTCATATTTCTACAGACCATAATTATAATGATCTATTGCTGTAAATTACAATATACAAGCAAAAGTCAAAAACGGGATGAATGTTACAAGTAGGAAAGAGTGCTGTATTCAAGCAGATCAACTTCTAAACTAGGCTAATAATTTCTGTCAAAAAGTGGTTCGATATTACATAATAATTTGAAACTCTCTTTCTTAAAGGTAGCCAAGGAGTTCATTCTCTTAACCTTTGTTGGTAGGCTGTTGAAGCATTTAATGCCGTTATAGACTAGATTATTTTGGGTGTGTGTTAGTCGGTGTTTGGGATAGCAAAAACTTAATTTATTTCGTGTCGAATAACCATGAGTAAAAGTATCTTGCTCAAATAAACTTTTGTTTTTGTATATAAAGAGTAGTAGTTCGTAAATATAAATGGCCAGAGTAGTTAGCAAGTTGTTTGCCTTAAAGATCCGTCTGCATGTCTGACGCCATGCGGTACATAATGCGAATAATTTTGTTGTGTAACAAATACTCGACTTAAATCGCTACTACCATCCTACACAATAATACCAAATGTTATTACAGAATAACAACTACCGTAGTATGCTACTCCTAAGAGTATGCTCATCCACTATGTCTCCTAGTTTACGAAACGCAAAATAAATATGATTAATTCGCTTTACAACTGAATCAATATGGCTTTTCCATTTAAAACGATCATCTATTAAAATACCTAACATACGCGCCGAATCTTTAACAACGCATTCACTGTTGTTAAGAATTAACGATGATGGATAGCCTTATCCTGTAGTTTTAAATAAAATAAAATTTGGTTTGTTGTGATTCATTTTCAAATTATTATTAGTCATTCAAGTCATTTTAGCCAAGATTTTTTACAAAGAAACCTTTCCACAAGAAAGGCCGTATCATCGTATCAATTAAAGGGTTACTGTGTACACTACCGCTCATAAGTATTTGGGCACCACAAATTTCAGAGTAAGTCCTTAAATATTTAAATGGAAATATTAAAATTGGTGTTTAAGTATACACAAATAAACAACTTTAACAATTAAAAATATTTATTTGATTGCGTGGCATAATCGGGGCATTCTTGCAATTAATTTTGGTAATGTTCCCGGAGTTATTCGAGCCCATGCTGCCTGTAGGTTGTTTCCACATGTCATCTGCTGAAGTTGGAGAAGTTTTCCCTACTTCCCGATCGAGTTCTTCCCAACTGTTCTAAATATTTCTTGCATAATGTGCTTTGGGTCATTGTCTTGTTGGAGTACAAAATTCTGACCCAAAATTCGTACACCAGAGGATATTGCATTTTCCTCTAGGATGCGTTTGTATTGCTCTTTTCTCATTATGCCTTGAATTTTTACGAGACCACCTGCGGATGTAGCAGCAAAACAACCCCTAATCATTATCGAACCTCTGCCGTGTTTAACGCTAGAGACTATGCATTGCTCTAGTGCACGTTCACCTACAGATCTTCTTACAAGCACTTGTCTTCGCGAACCGAAAATCTCGAATTTGGATTCATCGGTTCACAATACCTTGCTCCAATCTTCTACCGTCCAATTTCGATGTTCACCTGCCCATTGTAACCTCTTTTTCTTATTAATTTGGCGAAGCAAGGGCTTTCGCAGTGCAATTCGTCCGTGAAAGCCGACTTTTTGCAGACGGCGTTTAACCATGGACACGCTAATCGGCTTTGGAAGTATTGATTTGTGCGGCGATTTCTGGAGCTATTTTTCTTCTACTTCGCTTGCTGGATACTATGATTACAATATCTTGAGCTGATGTCGCCCTCGGTACCACTTCGTACTTTATTTAGAAAACTGCCACTTTCACTATATTTTCTGGTGTTATAGTCAACAGTAGATGGATTTAAATGTAATTTTCTAGCAATTTGACGATTACTTATGCCTAAGTTATGTCGTACTACTATCAGAGCACGTGTTTCAACACTAACTTCTTTCCTTTTCGGCATGTTCTAGAATTTTAAACGAAATTATAGCTACTATTCATTAAGAGGTGTTGTCGCTACTAATATGGAACGATAACTGACCGTAATTTAAAAATATTGCTTCTAAAGGCTTCATTATAGCTTCACAATTAATAGTAACATTACCAACTGTTAGATTTTTTAAATAGACCGATATTATTTAATGAGTTTAAGTGAATTTTACTGATTATTAGCATACTATTCAATAATGCTGGAATGTATTTCCTAAATACATTCTTCGTATACAAAAATCTAAAATCCAGTGCTCAAATACTTATGGGCGGTAGTGTAATTATAAGAGTAACATATCGCCTTTTGAGTAGGCAGCGTTAAATAAATTTTTCATCTGGTGTTTAATCTTAAAAAGCTTGTGTTACAAAAAAGCTCTTCCACTGCGACGGAAAGATCCCTGTGGAAAGGGATAAATTAAAAAGCAAAGACACTCGTAAAGTTAAGGATGAACTGCAGCTTACTAACTATATTTACGATTGCACCAGTAACTAGGATAATCTGCAAATTACAATATTCGCCGGGGTGTCATTACAGTAAATACATTATATTTTAGGCACCACATCCGTAAGTATATACCGAATTATTAAATAAACTCGTTTAATTATCGAGATTCGCATGATTTAGGGTAAAACCGTGAACCTTGTCTGCATTGTCCATATGGGATACATTACTTTTTGTTTTAGCTAAAAAAACTCCGTGGACCACAATTTTTTCGTGCAAAAGCCTTCCAATCGACACTTATCACTTTATCAGACATAGACATGATGTAACCTTTGCAATGGTCAGCTGTAGATAAACCGGCAATATTTTGTCAAAATAAACACCTAATTATATGAGTTGATATAAATTTTACTCAACACCGGGAAATTACTGTGTAGTAATGGAATGAGTCCAATGTTCATTATCATCCTCCATTACTCTCGTCTCATAATTCAGTAGGTGTCTGGCTAAATATGATTAGTGCTATTTTCTACTAATGCAATTTCTGTTTATCTCCACCAGTAAAGGTCCTCAAACCACAGTAATATTTCAATTTGTTTCGGTTGTATACATAATCCCAAAGTTAAAGTATAGGGGACCGTAATCCCTCGACCAATGTCATCGATTCATACATTTCACCCAGTCAAATATTGTTTATATTTAGGTTAAGTGCATATAAATACATCAGTGTCCCTTTGTAGTTGTACAAAGCTATCAGCTTTCAGTAGAACCGTCGACGTCGTCCAAGACACGGCGTGAATGGTACTCTTTATCCTGAATTATGCGTTGGGCGGAAGCCACAACAAATGTCGCCTGCCAAGCCGGGTTATGATCCTGGCTACTTTACGACGGCTCTACTCTGTTTTATACCAACCGATGTTTCCGTGGTTTACGATTTTACGCACACGTGAAGCGAAACGGGCCGAGTTAGCTTTCTGTTTAATTGTCGCAAGGTTGCTTGAGCACTTAAATTCGTAAAGAATTACAACATCGTATTGTATTAGATGGTTTGGTTAGATTTAATTCTGTTACGTTTTAGAATGCTTTTGTATGACATTTTTGTTGTATTGTTTCGTTTACGATATCGGACATGTAAAATCCTAACTAAGTTGTTCTTTGTAAAATCCTTACTATGTATATCCATCTTTCGGAAATGTTGGATTCCGGTAGGATGTCTGGTGATTTTATAATACTCTTCATCCTATTCCACTCTGAGTATTAAACCATACAATATTTTATCTGTGCAAGTACTTTTTACTAGCGTTTAGGAGAGATTGCTACCTGAACTTTATACTTTTACATATTTAGCGTAATATACATCATTGCTTTTTATATATACAGGTGTGGCGTTGAAACCGTCATCTGGTAGAGCCATCTAATACTTTCGTGTATTAAACTATTCACATTGTACTTCTTGTGTTTGACGTCTTCCACCGTCTCGATTTTCCGTATGGATTTAATATCTTAGCCATCACAAGGTAGTGATCTGAATCACCTAGCACTTCTCTGTATACTCTGGTATCGTGGGTTTGCAGTATTGTTGATTGTTGTACTATAATGTAGGCAATTATTGGCCTTAGATTTCTTGTATTTTGCGACCACGTATATCGGTGTATTGTCTTATGTTTAAAGAAACCATTTGTTATCTTTAGGTCATTGTTTCGACGTATGTCTATTAATCTTTCTCCATTATCATTGCGGTGGTCTTCTCCATTAGGTCCTATCATAGGATTGTCCTTTCTTTCCCTGTTCTGGCGTTAAAATCTCCCAATAGGACTAGTTCTCTATTATATTTTTTCCGACCTTCATGATTTCTGCGTTCAGCCTTTCAAAAAATATATCCTTGACTGCAGCTGGTTCGTCATCTGATATTGAGTATAACCCTATTAAAGTGATTTTTCTTTGCATGATGTCCAGATTTATTTTTATTACATTTTTATCTACCGCCTTCCAATCTTTTATCCCTTTCTGGTATTTTTTGTGAATTATAATAGACACTCCTCTTTTGGCTCGTTGGTGTTTGAGAACTGAAGATATGAACATAAACCTTTTGCTTTTCAATTCCTCTTCCCTTCTTTTTTGTTTCAATGAGTATCACTATATCCATTTTCATCCTCTGCAGATCCGATGTAATTTCTTAGTATTTTCCGTTTATTCCTTGCGTGTTCCAATCCCCAATCTGGAGGACCAGAATTTTCTGATGGTTTTTTTCCCTAGCCGATCTATTTCAATTTTAAGGCGCCGGAAATTCGCCTTTCGCCCTCTTTCGTCAGCTACATCACGCACATCCATTGTACGCCATGTACCCAGTGGCTACGCGACATTAGGTCCTTTAGCTAGAGCTGAATTCTATTCCTAGAACCCCTAACTCTTTCGTTAGGAAACAGTGGGTATTTCTCAGTGTTTTCATGCACTCACACCACCTCCAAGACCCATTACCAACCTTTAGCCACCGTCTGCAAAAAATTACTAACAAATAATTGTCGCAATATTTGTCGTTGAGAGCTTAGAATATCACTAAATTTAGCGACATAATCAATGATCTCTCAACACTGAAAGAAATGAACAATTTCCAAAATATTTTTAGAGTTAGGTTATCAAACTGTACAGTGACATTTGACGGCAGCGAACGCAGTGCAGAATAAGTTGTCTCCAGTAACAAATTACAGCGACAAAAAGTGCAGTGTTGTATACATAGTAATTTACATGCAAAGGCAACAAATAAGGCGATAATATGTATGTATGTATGTACTATTTCATTAGTGTTTGTTGTTTTCTGTGTTATCTGCCTCAGTGCCGCCTGTTAACCTAAGCAGAAAGGTACCAAGATTTTGCTTTTTCTTTCCACTGATGTTCTTTCTAATATCTTACAATTGGTTAAAATGGCGTAACAGTTACGTAGTTACCAGTTAAGGATGGATGCATAATAAGCAACTTGGTGACACTTGAAAATGGGTTCTATTTTATCTGCTTACAAATAAGTGCTAACCCTAATGGGGTAATTTACAATTTCCATTGAATCTATTTCAACCGTCGAGCAGGCTGGTTCTTTATTAACTGAAGAAATCAATTAAGAACAGCTTCAATACAAAATGTAGATAGTACCTTTCCTTTTTTTCTCTCAAATCGACTGAAAACATTCATTGCAATTAACTTATTTCGCGGTGAAATAAATATTTATCGCCGTTTCCTCGTACGAGACGTATTCCAGGCTCACCACGCTCTATCCATCTGGATGAGTGCAATGTGGTTGTTCGCGTAGAGATGCCCAATAAATCCCAACGTATATGGTTACTGCTCACGACCACGCCGATCTCAATTAAGGCGCTTCCTGCTTCGACCGTCGGAACGTTCTTGTTTTTGAAAGAATTTATCGCGGATTCGTTTCAGTGCCGGATTCTAAGCATACGATACACGGAACGAAGATTCTTAGTTAGGAATTATTACTCTCGTACGAGTGTTGCCGCTTTGATTTTCTCTACGCTCATCAATATGCATCATTGTTTATACTTTAAATGACGGCTCGTTAAGAAAAGACATTTTTATCGCTCCGGGGAGATAATAAAGTTATAGGCAACCACGCGGCACCGCGAACGGACGTTTAAAAATAGTAGACGTTAAAAAAGCAAATAGAATTAATTGCGGTGCTATAGAGAAAGACAAATTGTTTTTTATACAATATACCGGAATGATTTATTTGTTCAGCTGGTTTAATAGAGGAAGAGGCCTTTGAATTCGTAATCAACGTTTTATAAGCGTAATTAATTTAGAAGGATGGAGCCCCTTCACTGTGCATCAAGCTCCTTGAAATCGCTGAAACAAGGATGATCTGAAGTTAGAGTTAGGAAAAGTGTATCTTTTCGAAGAAAATACAAGTGTGACAGAAATGGAAGGAAGTCGCAAAATAAAACAAGTGGTTTAATAAAAGATAAAACTATATTTACCTTTCGTTCAAAGAGCTACTTCGCTAGTTGGGAGCGATTTTCATCATGTTGTCTTCAAAAAATGTCTCGTTGAAACACGAACCCATGGCTAATTATTTCGTTCCTTTGTTCTTGGTAATTGTTCAAGTAAACGTCCTTTGTCAATGCATCGTCGGTTTTAAATAAAGTACCAATTCAATTACCTCCAGAGCAACGCCGAATCATAATATTACCACCCTCATGTTTTACAATTTTGGTAACACATTGCTCTTTCATTCGTTCTCCAACTCGACGACGCACAAACACCCTCCATAATATACGGATTTTCACGTGTCTAATGAGTACGGTTGTGGACCATTTAATTTGAGTGTAACCTCATCGCTGCAAATCAGTCTTCTTGGTAAATGGTGATGGTCTCCTTCATATTTCGCCAATATTTTCCTACCTGGATAATCTTCAATGAGAACTTTTCCACAGCAAGTATTTCAGAATTCCATTGCAGAGTTTCACTGATGTTTTTGGTCCCTCAAAATGCTATGTGTGGACATTCTGAATAGTACCATTTCCTTTAAACTTATCTCTACTTCGTTCGATGATAGGTGGACTATGAAATTGTCTTCTACATTATCATTGCGGCACACGCTCATATATCCAGCAGCGGTTTAAAACATTTTTTTTTATTAAAAACTTACTCTAGTTTCAGCAATTATTATTTCTCAGCAACAAAATCAATTAAAAAACAAAGAAAATTTAGCAAATTAGCGGTTGTTAAAGTGTACATACATTTTTTGCGACACCCGGTAATTCCTATGTTAGTTGATATCGTGAGCTTTCATATGTGTGAAGTTGTACTTCACATGATTAATCTTAGAACGTTGGACCATGAGTACTTTGCTCACCCTCGAATAAAATCTAATCCAATATAGCTACATTGGCATTGTAGACCATGAAAGGAGGAATAGACTTTAGGAGCAATGTGATATATTTGATTAATTGTCGAGACCCTTTATTAAGTTTTTCATTTGAGCTTTTACGGATAAATGAGCAAAAAGGCAAGTTTCAGAGTAGAAGCTAGGAAAAACTGTAAACCAGGGAATTATTTCAAATGTAAAGTATTGCAGATGTCTGCGGAAATAAATCTAACTTAATTCTGCTATTTGGAATCACTGTTAATGCACACAATCAAATCTTAGTATAGTGAATGAAGAAAAAAGTGATTGAATCTGGATTTATATTGATGCAAGAACCTTTTCAAGTGCTTTGCAATTCCTAATTGGTTTTTAAAATGCTGCAATTAAGAAGTCAATTGATCTACTAAACCTAAAGCTAAGCAACTGCAAAAAATCAAGTTCTTTAGAAAAAATCTCAATTCTAAAAAATTGTCAATCAACGGGGAAAGATGATAATATAAAAAAATCCAGCAAGCAATACACTCGACCAATTCAGGAGCAACCTATATTTTTAAACCTATTTAATACGTTTCATTTACGCGGCGACATCAATATTAAATTTTAGCACACGATAAATCTAATCCAGCATCCAATAAATTATGTAACTAGGTTTACATTTAATATTTTTATAGAGAATTTCCGAAATGTTTACATTAGAAAATCTATATATCCGTTTATTTATAATTCAAGCGACATTTTAGTGCCAAAATAAATTATTTCGTATATACATATTTACAGCTGTGAATAAATTGGAAATAGATATAGGCCGTAAACTAATGTTCACAATGTCTATTTTTGCGAAACGGTTAGAATAAAATTGAATATGTATATAGACTTTGATATTGATAG
This sequence comes from Dynastes maya, assembly GCA_029619315.2. NCBI lineage: Eukaryota > Metazoa > Arthropoda > Insecta > Coleoptera > Scarabaeidae > Dynastes > Dynastes maya. The sequence continues at coordinate 60,069,081 of JAROYE020000002.1, forward strand.
GAACTTTATAGTAAGTAACGTCGGCGGCTGTAATTTTTGCCTGCAGCTTTAGTGTTTGCAGAATCAATTTCGTTAATTTAAAGGAACAGGGGACCGGTTTCTATTGAATCCAAAATAAATTCAATACAGAGATTCATAAAAATAGCAGAAAAGCTAGCCGGTAACTGATAGTAATTTATTGGTAACTCTACAGAAATAGAACAGTGTGTAAAAAAGTATCCATGCATTTTAATTCAAACGGAAATGTTCAAAATTATAAGATTGGTTTTGTTTATAAAAAAATTCAGATTAGGACGAAATTTCTGAAAGAAGCGATATGGCAACGACATATTACCAGAGTTGTGAATATCTGTACAAAATAAATGCGCGGAAAAATTATGGAATAAATTCAACAAGCTTGAAGTAGTTTATTTTTCGAAGAAATGCCTGGACAGGTCAATTTTATTTTTTAAAAACAAATGCTTTTGGATCAATTTTAAGTTTCCCCCTGCTTCTGATTTTCAAGTAATGACGTCATTGACTATTTTTTTTGAATGACAACTCCCGATTTTTTTTTATTTTGATAGACCACTTAATTGTCTAAATGGTACCATCAAATTGTTAATGCCTCAAATAACAAGATTTTCGAATAAAGGTCATTTAAATAAATAAATGTTCGAAATGCTATCCAAATCTATGACTGTACGTTGCGAATTACGTTAGAACTAATTCGATTCATTTCATACCTCATTCTACTTGTCAAAGCTTCTAGATTTTATGGTCTATTACCATAGATTTTTGATTGTAAATACTTCCATAAGAGAAAATCTTGGGACGTAAGATCCAGGGACCTGCGGGACCACTCTATTAGTCCTCGCCTACCGATCCACCTCCCAGGAAAGCAATTGTTTAATAACCTAGGAACCTGCCGTGCAAAATGCAAGATGGTGCATATCTTGTTGAAACCAAATACCACCATTTGGTAAGGTAGGATCATCTTCATTTAGAAAAATTTTTGGAAGAACAGGTTCAAATGCATCCCTCAAAAAATCCAAATATCGCTACCCCGTAAGAGAGCGTTGTCAAGGAATAAAGGACCAACGATTCTATTGCCAACTATCCCTGCCCACACATTAACTTTACGAGGGTGTTGTGCTTCAGTAGTCCAGTGAAAATTCTCTGCTCCAGTACCTGCAATTCTGTCGATTTACTATTCCATTTAAAATTTCCATCCGAAAAGAGGACTTGGCGAATCAAGCGTGGATTACGGTTGCATAAATCCTGCAATATATCACAAAACTGCATTCGGCGATCAGGGCCACCTCCATTGAGTTCTTGCAGTAGTTGTATATTGTAAGGATAGTATTTGTCTGTTTTTAATACACGTGATACTGATCGCTGGGAAACTTCATTGTCACCATTTTGTTAACAAAATATCAAGTTTCACATCTTCATTCATTTTCTTAGGACGCCCTGCATTTGAAATGTATTTTACATGCCCAGTTCCTCTAAATTTTCTCTCGACTTTACTCACTGTGGATTGGCTGTTATTTCTATCTGAATATTTTGCATTAAACAAATTCCACACTTCTTGCTAAATTCTGGTTTCATCGCCACATCCAACAAGAACTAAAATCTCTATGCGCTGAGTTTTACGTACGTGATCCGTATTCAGTTTAAAAAAAATTCTTTTATTAAGAATAACGAGTATTTGGTATATGACTTTATAAAACTGATTATTATGTATTGAGTGATATCTACTTGCTCTATAAAAGCTTATCTTTACTTTTTGCTAGGCTTCTTGTTAGTAGTAAAATTTATGAACAAGCGATTTTTTTTGCTTTTTGTTGTTAATAAAATTTATGTATTCCACTCTTTAAATGCCTTGTATTCAAAAATTTTGTTATGTGACGATTAAATGATTTATCAAAATAAAAAAAACCGGGAAAAAATTGTCAATGACGTACTTGAAAACCAGAAGTGGAGGAAATTTAGAACTGATGCAAAAATGTTTATTCTTAGAAAATAAAATTGACCTGCCCTAGCATTTCTTCGAAAAACGAATTGCTTCAAATTTAATACATTCTGTCCATAATTTTGCCGCGCACAATAGAAATGTCGGTATATACCGCCCGGTCGGAAGCAACCTGAACACTATAGTTAAATGTTGCTCTGCGAGACTGGCACACGCAGTATCTTGTCCAAACATGAGAGCGGCATTGTTAATTCCTATTTATAAGGTTATTTTGAAATGAATATAGTTATTTGTTTATTGAACCTGTGAATCATAGTTTCTTTTGGGCCTACGTTGATTTTTTTTATTTTAGCGTTTGATAGATTGAATTAAAAAGCATATACCCATGTAAATATTGTACGTAGCCGATCGAGTCGTCCATTTCCACATTATATATATTCTCGCCTTCACTTGCGTTGTTAAGGAAATAATTTACTCCATCTTTACGTAGAGTTCATAATGCTAAAATTTATTATAGATTAATATAAGGTGAGTAGGAGTAATTGTTGTATAAAATTTTAATAGTTGCTAAAAAACGGTGTATACTTCAAATACCTTTTGAGAAGAATTTCTCAAAAAAGAATACCATAATTGCCTCATGATAACATGTCTTCCTACTTGCACTACTGCTGTCCACAACACAAAAAGATATTAAAATTAGAAGCAATTTTGATAGTTACTCGATTAATCGATTTCAAACTAGGCTTGTACGACTGCAGAATAGTATATGGAAGTTCCATCTATTTGTAATTGAACGTACGAATTGGAGAAAAGTTGCTGACTCTCTCGAATCGTTGCAGATTCATTTGATTTAAATTTTAAAATCACATCCTTCACATTTGCAAAATATTTATGATAATAAAATACTGCCTGGTGCCATGTTCCCCATCGAGTTATTACAGGCTGAGGTGGTAGTGGAAGCTTCTGACACAATTGTTTGAAAACGCGGATATGTTTGGGAGATTTCACACTCTTTTTGTAGATGCTATTAAATTATTCACCATCGGATACTACTTCGAATGGTTTCTGCAACGAGATGATACGCGTGTATGAGACATGTTATGTGAAGAAGAGCCGGAAAGCAACATCCTATCAACTTTCAGCATTGTTGTAGCACCATCAGTAACTAATATTGTGATTTGGGCTCCTGTGATACAAAATTCTCTTAGCGAATCTTTTATTATCTTCACAACGGTTTCAGCATCACTTTTTTCAATCCTTTTACTGGTTAATAACAAGGAAGCTGCTGGTTCATTACGTTTTAAAGGATGCGCTACAACACGAATCACGCTGTGTTTCTGCGCATCAGTTGTTTCATCCACACTTAGGCAAATTTTCTTATTTTTCAACTCGTCTACTATATAGTTTTTTACTGTACCCTGCAAACGTGGTAAATTGCATGGTAATTGTCTATTGGTTGGTAGTTTCCACGAGGGAACATATTTATTTTAAAAAAGACGAAAATGTTCATTGTCTACTAGGTGTTGTGGGGTGTCGCTCACACTTAGCATAAAAATAAAATCATACAGAAATTCCCAGTACGGAATATTGTTGCTTAAATTCAGTACATGACGTTTACTCTTAATATGTATCTACAGTGAAATGTATCGCGACCTATCAACCGTACGTTGCAAATTTTGCACTAAATGATAGTACCTGTATATTCCAACCCAGAGAAACGGCTAATATATTTATTCACATGCGATGCTAAAGGTAAACCTCGCTTACGACGATCCATATTTTGAAAGTCGCACACCGATAAACCGATAATCATCGAACGACCGTTCACTTCTATGCCTATCGAATGACTAAACTCTCCACTGGCTTCACATCGACCTAAATCTCCTCTCGGCACTTCTGCCGTAGCACGCGTTTATCGAACCTTACTTATTATCTAATATTCGGTGCATACGATACATTTTAACTGTCTCTGCATTATTTCTTCATTTATGGACCCCGATTGATGAATAGATTTCATCTCTATACCTCACTTCCCTCTCAGTTCCTCTGGTAAGGTCTTCACTTCCGCATTCGCTAACATTGGTTTAGTTGTTTTCTCCACTGACTCGGTTTTTGCCCTGATTTTTTTTCTTTCATAAAGCATTTACCTGTATGTTTAATCGTTTGTATGATTTTTATTATTATGGGCATTAATAACTTTTGATTTCTTGTGTTCATTATTTATATAGTTGCAGGATATGAACTACTTTGGTCTCTGTTGTATCCCCTTTGATCCTCACACTTGTCTTTAGAGTTCTTAGTCGAGTATTTCTATCATAAATTTTCCGTTTGAAACATACGTAAATAAAGCATAAAGCCCCAATAACGCACATGTCGAAGAATGCTAATAAACTTTATGATGATCTTTTTTCGTAATTAAGTACTGGAACTATATGGCACTGAATTGGTTCAGTATCTTTTTTTCTGAATCAATGTTCTTATTTTTTTTTTTTTTGCTATTAAAGTTATGTCTGTTTTATAATAACTGGCGTTTGTATATGTGTACGCTGAATATTATGTCCAAAAGTGCTCTGCACCTTTTTCTTTATTATTATTATCCTGTAATTAGACTTTGTTTTCTGTTGGATAATAAAGACCATTATTATTATTATTATTATACGTTACGCAGAGAAACATTTACTTCTATTAAGACTGCCCGTCAATTATCCACAATACAATAACTGCTTTAAACCAAAAGAAATATTTCCTTAGCGTTTTTTCTCCGCTTAAGAGAAGTATATACTTGTAATGAAATAATTGTATTTCCTATGTTCCTATGTAAATAACAAGTTATTTGGTAGAATTGGAGATTTGATCTTCTATTAACACCTAACATGAATCTGGGGAGGTTTCTAATTATTGCCAATGGTTCGCAACACACTTATGAACAATTAGTTAAAAAATTCTTTGAGAGCAATTAGTTCCTGAGTTAATGTTTTTGCCTCCGTTGTACCCTGCTATTCCAATTTCATTGCCTTTAGAGCAACCGTTGAAGAAAACGAGTATTAAGTTGTGATGACCTTTAATTTAATTCCCCTATTGGATTACCTGCACATAACACGATTTTTCTTCTTGTTTTAGGTTTCCAACCAATCATGACCGTAGTCGGTGCAGTAAATACCAGGCCATCTTCGAATCCGACGCAGGACAATTTCACCACGCCAGACGTCTCATTCGCTTGCGACACGAGCAGTAGCAGCTTCAAGAATTCCGAAAAGTCGACGAGGAACGTCCAGGTGTGACGGCATAGCTGCGGCAACGTGAAATTTTCTCTCGCCAAACAGGAAGAATAGATTTTTCTTTTTTTAAAAAAAGTTCCTAAGTTATATGAAAAAGTGACGAGACTGTGTAGTGGTGTTTGTGCGAGCGAAGCGACAAAAGGATATTGAAGACGTAAAAGAAGAAAAGACTTGCGACGAGGACGATGAACGTGTATGGGGACAGAAAGAGAACTTCTAGTGCTTCTGTTTTTAGTTTATTTTTATTAATTTTTTTTTGTTGAGAAAGATCAGATACTCTTCTCGAATTCTATGTGTATATGTGTAAAAAACTAGTCTCTAATCTATGAACTGTTTACTACTACAAAATAATCTACTGCTGCTGCCAAGTATAAATAAATGAAGAGAAATACATATTATAATTGAGATGTAATAATCAGAGAGAAAAAGAATCAGAGAAGAAATACTAAATTATTATTACTATTATACAACAGTTCTACATATGCTTATAGCATTTTTTATATATAAAACAAATTCGCTCGTACGAATTTCAGAAGAAAGTGTAAATCTTTGTAAAACAAATGGTTATCTAATGTAAAAGGTGGCATACTATATTTATATATTTGATATAGACGAAAGCACTGGTAAATACAGGTTATATTCTTTCATAGTTTATCAAGGATCGGTATGTAATTGAATATATAAGGATTCCCTCATTGATAAAATAATTTTGATGTTTTTCTTCTTGCGGTAGTTGAATGTACTGGGTGTTATTCGTAATTTTATGGTTGTATAAATTAATGTAATCAAAAGTTTTCAATCTATGGTACAATTTTAAAAATCAAACTGTAAGAGTTCAACACCAGTAGTATGAAGGTATGTTAAACGCGATTCAAGGCAGATATGGCATCGAATTGTCGTTTATCAAGTATTAGAATTAGTCTATACAAGATAAATTAAGTCTTCCAGTAATAATTACTATGTATTAATCGTATATTAGAGGATTTAGTTCTATGTGTTAGCGGAAACATATTAAAGCTCCCTTATTCTTATTAGAGTTGGAAATTAGCATAAAATATCAACATGTAATCTCAATTATATACCATCCTAAACTGTATATAAAGGCGAAATTGTAAAAAGTATTAAAGAAGAAAGTTTTTTTAGAAAGATCGTGCAATCCGTATGCAATCGGACACGTTAGATAATCAAATTAACTTGTAAAACGTATTCTTATTGGAATTCAGATAATATTCTTGTCAATATTCAGACAGTAGACGATTTTAGCCAGAGATTAATGTTTAAATTAGTTAGCTTCATATATCATCATCTGTATTATCCAATCGTCTCCTTCTTGTAAAGGTCAGCGCATTCCCGAAGATATTATTGTCTAGTTAACCGTACAAAAACTTGTTTGTCCCCCGTTTCTCGAATATGAACCGTCGGACAGAGATAGCTGTATCTAATAGGCAGTGATTGATTTTTTTTCCTTTCGTGAATCGATTAAATATCGAATCAAAAGGGCGAATTACGTATTTTCGAATATACCTAAGTCAGTTTATTCTTATGGATATACTCCGGGTATGGCGCTCGCCTATTAACCAATTATTAAATTAATTTCGTTGTAAATACTTTATTGTATTATAATTATCTATTATATATCATATAAGTTATTTTTCTATTAAACATGGTCTTAGTCAATCCCATGGCTAAATGTAAATATAATTATTATAATTATTATCCGTGGAACATAGGCTGTTTTATTTCATAATCTCCATCCAACTTTTTTACCACTAAATATATAATGCGGAAATTATTCGACGGGTGTCAATATCCTCCCATAGTGATTCATAAGAAATTAAGCTATTTCATATTCACTTTTTTTGACATGAAATGAAGGGAACTGAATGCCGATCTATCAATAACCATAATTTTATAATTATGACTAATCAAATTTTAAATATCCGGGGTTTGCTTAATTATGGTGTTTCATTTTTATCGTAATTACAATTTAGAAAGCTAAAAGCTACGTATTCTCGATTGATGTTCGGTTTTTCTTTATCGTAGCGTGTTACCTACGACACTAAGCTTGGATACAGAGGTAAGTGCTAATCAATACTTTTTTAATGTAGTCAAATGGTTTCAATCATATAGCAATTCTAAATTATAGCTCTATACCAAAGTGTTTTAAAGTTACATGTGTGGGGTATGATGTGCATGAGAGCATTGCATAATGCGTATAATTATACTCGTATATCTAAGTATGCTTTTTTGGGCTGATTTTATCATTAAATCCAGGAAGTAATATAAGCTTCGCAAAATTAAAAATGAATAACCATCTATAGAAGTAATGATTAGAGCAACGCAACTGCGCTGAAAGCCAGTGGCGGACGCATAAAAGTTTACACAAAATAAATTAAATGTGATACGTGCTCAAACACTTACCGTTTTAAGAGTCCTCCGTGAAATCACAAAGTGGATAATGTCTATTTAATATTTGTAACATTAGATATGTTTCTAAAGTTGTTTCGGCAAAGTGAGTGCGGCGTGAAGAAAAAGTGTTTTTATATGCCGAAAACGAACGTTCTACATCTAGTGAGGTTATATTTGCGTAAGTAAAATAATCTTTCAAATAACTTAACGGTCCTGTTGACGCACCTTCATAAATTTGTCTTAATGTGCCAAAATCAGAGTCTTTATCTAAAATACTTTTAAACCTTTCTAAAACACAAACATTTCTTGCGTCTTCTATCGCGCATAGCTGTGCGTGAACATGTTGCACTATTTGCAAAGATTCCACTAACGACACCGAAGAATTTTGTAGTTTTTCTATCGCATCCGCTAGTTCCACGTAATTGACAGCCGCAGCTTCCTTTGGGTCGAATTCTAAAATCACGTTCTTTATATTCTCAAAATATTTAAGATAATAAAATGCAGCCTCTAACCATGTTCCCCAACGAGTAAGAATAGGTTGTGGTGGTTCAGGAATACCGGGGCATAGTCTATGAAATTCCCGAATACGTTTTGGGGATTTTACAAACACAGCTTTTGTATGTGCTATTAGAGCGTCTACCTCGGGATAACATTTTCTGATACTATCTGCTACGAGACTGAGACTATGAATTTTACATGTAATATGCAACAAGTTAGCACAATGTTTTTTAAGAGATCGACCTACAGCAAGCATGTTTGCGGCACCATCACTCATAAACATCAACAGTTGATTTGTTGAAAGTTCAAACTTTTCCAATGTATTTAACACCAACATTGAAATTACTTCGGCAGTGCATTGTTGTATTCGTCTGGAAGCTAGTAAAATTGAGGGTGACGGTCGATGTGGTTCCATTGTGCGTACCATTACATTAGCCACAGAATTGTTGTTTCGTCCACACATAACCACAGTTTTTTATCTTGCAACTCCGATTTAATTCTTTTCTCGACATGCTCACGAGCAGACGGCACAACTCTCTGTAATGTTCTCTCACTTGGTAACTTAAAGTCCGAATATTCATTCCAAAACGAGACCTATGCTTTCTTCTTTAGTAAATGAAATGGTAAATTACATGCAATAAACACATAAATTAAATTTAAGTTTGTCATAATCTCGTGTGAAATTTTTTTTTGAAACATGCCCTGCACTATTTACGTGCCGTGGACAATCACTTTTCGACCAACACATTAAATCTATTTTACACACCACACATTGAATTTTAGCGCCATCACACTTTAAATCAGGCATTTCTGCAATAAATTCTCTTATTGTGTCCAACTTTGGTCGTTTTCGTGACGTAGGAAACATTTTCGAAACAAACGTAGAACTACAATATAGTATACGACAGCGTAGATGCATACACAATAGATCGGCTTTCGAGTCGCAGTTATACTGTCGCTTATACCGAATTGTCCCGGCCGTGTTTATTTTGTGTAAACTTTTATGCGTCAGCCACTGGCTTTCAGCGCAGTTTGCGTTGCTCTAGTAATGATTTATTATTCTTAGCGTGAATATTAAACATAAATGAATATTAGACTAGCTTTTGTATATTGGATATTAAAATACAAGGGAGAAGATTCATTTTATTTAAAAAAGAAACTATGCTGAAGGTAAGTACACTAATAAAATAAACTTGACTGTGTAAACATCACATTGAGCGCAAGTGCGTGCATAAAGCACAAAGAATATTTTGTATTATTTCCTCATTTGACGCCATAGAGTGACCATAAGGGATGTTCCACTGTTTGAAAGCAAATTACCGTATTTGCCCGAATATAAGGCGATATTTTTTGATTAATTATTTCCCGTTAAAAAATTGACTCGCGTTAAGTTCGAGGTCTAACGACTCTTTTTATTAGTACGCCTATTCCTCCGCCCGACCTGCGTGTGGCGAATCTGCCGAGGTATGTCTAAGCTTACGGAGGAGTTCTTTGAGAAACATTCACTCCATGCTAGTCCTTGATGCATTTCGAGGCCACCTCACGTCAAGTGTTAAGGAAAAAATTGAGGTATTGAATTCCGATGTTGTAATAATACCGGGTGGTATGACATCCCAGATGCGAGTCTTGGATGTAGTGGTTAATAAACCATTTAAAGATAACTTACGAAAAGAATACAACAATTGGCTATTAGCAGACAATCACCTATTAACCTTCAGGAAAAATAAAAAAACCCTCAGCCTCACTCTTAGGAGAATGGGTTGCGACCGCCTGGCAGAAGATCTTACCTGAATCGATAGTTAAAGGTTTCAAGGAATGCTGCATTTCCAATAATTTAAATGGGTCTGAAGATTACATTTTGTGGGAGACTCAAAGCGTGAACGAGCATACTGACGATACCGATGCGACATCAAAGAGTTCTGATTCTGAAAACAGTTCAGATTCTGAATAAACATTTCCTTTTTTATTTTTCTTTCATTTAGATATCTTGTTACTTACCTAATATTAATTTTGTTTTACATTACTTAATTTTATTGACATGAATGTAACCTGTGTTATTACCTATTATTAAATAAATGCTTATCTGATTGAATTTATTTTCTTTGAATTCTTTTATAAAAAATGAATGGATCGCGTTAAATTCGGGGTCGCGTTATATTCGGGCTAATACGGTACTAATGAAATTGGCGCGCCAAAATGACTATTCAGGGAACAAATCCTATGAATTTTTAGTAACGTGCGGTAAACAAAATACGTTTTTGCAGACCTAATGAAATCATTTATTTATTACAATGGACAACAGCCAAAATGTATCTAAAATAAAATCGACTAAATCTTACCATTTTTGGTGTGCTAAAACCGAACATAAACTTATCTTTTTAATATTAGTTCAAGTTTTAGAGATACGTGCTGTCATGTGTCCGTATATATTAACACTGTAACCGCAAGTCCGCCTTGTGCTGAACAGCCCCTGTATACAAACAAATGACAAACGCCACTATCGCGAATATTATGGAATTGAATAGAAAATTCTCGAATCTTCTCTAAAAATCTAGAAGCCGTATTTGGGTATATAAGCTACAAAGCGGAGAGGTTAGTCAGTCGAAGTTAGTGAGTCTAATCGAACAGTTGACATTGTAAGATGTCTCGAAACTGTGTAAACAATCCAGATCACTTCTATTATGTTTGTGGTGAGGTGACTTTTGCGTCTCAGAAGCGGTCTATTACTTCATTGATAAAACAGGCATATCGGCTTTATTTCGGTTGCAAAATAGGGGATCAAAACAAACATTGGGCGCCACATATCTGCTGTAATATATGCGCTTCAAGTCTGAGAAACTGGTTAAATCATAAAAAAACGATCTATGCGGTTTGCTGTCCTAATGGTCTGGAGAGAGCCTACAAATCATGTTAATGATTGCTATTTCTGCATGAGTTAATGATTGCTATTTCTGCATGATACCTCGTGTTGGGTAAGACACAGGTACCTCCAAGAAGAAAAAATCGGTTATCAACTATCCAAATATACCATCTGCCATGAGACCTGTGCCCCGTAGTGACGAACTTCCTCTTCCAGAACCACCAGGAACATTCACTTACGAATCAGATAATGGCGATGCAGCGATTTGTCATGAAGAAGATATGCCACCAACATCAAGAGATCCTGATTTCACACCAAGCACGTCAAACCGCCAACCGCACAAAATAATCCAGGCAGAATTAAACGATCTCGTGAGAGATCTAAAACTTCCAAAAAGTAAGGCAGAGTTACTAGGATCAAGACTGCGGCAGTGGAACCTATTAGAAGACGATGTTTCGGTATGTGCTTTTCGTAACCGCCATAAAGGCCTAGTACCATTTTTTGACATGGAAAATAACTTAGTTTTCTGCAATAACGTTAGCGGCTTTAAATATAAACTACAAGCCAGAGGAATGGAGATTGTTTATAGACAGTTCAACATTCAGTTTAAAGGCAGTACTATTCCATATTGGAAATATTCTACCGTCTATTCCTGTTGAATATGCCGTTCGCATGACAGAATCATACGACAATATGAAGTACCTATTGATAAGCATAAAATACGATGAGCACCAATGGCAGATTTGTGGCGATTTAAAGGTTGTTGCACTTTTACTTGGGTTGCAGCTAACCTATACCAAGTTTTGCCGTTTTTTGTGTGAATGGGACAGTCGCGCAAAGGCACTTCATTACAAAAGACAAAACTGGCCTGTTCGACAATCATTAGAGCCAGGTCAAAAGAATGTACAACATATGCCATTGGTAGACTCCAAAAAGCTTTTGTTGCCACCACTGCACATCAAATTGGGCCTAATGAAAAACTTTGTTAAGGCACTGAATAGAGATGGGCCAGCTTTTCAGTACCTGCGTTAGAAATTCCCAAGGCTAAGTGAAGCAAAAATTAAAGAAGGTATTTTTGTTGGGCCTCAGATTCGAAATATTCTGAAAGACGAACATTTTGACAGCACTCTAACAGATATTGAAGAAAATGCTTGGAATTAGTTTCGCCTCGTGGTCACTTATTTCCTGAGAAATAAAAAAGTTGACAATTACGTTACTCTTATTGAAAATATGCTATGGTATCAAAAATGGGTTGCAATATGTCTCTAAAGATCCATTTCCTACACTCACATCTGAACTTTTTTCCTGGAAACTGCGGAGCTGTAAGTGATGAGCACGACGAACGCTTCCATCAGGATATATCAACAATGGAGAAAAGGTACCGGGGAAATTGGAATGCTTCCTTGCTTGCCGACTACTGTTGGACTCTTGTTAGAGATGCTCCAGAAACAATTTACAAAAGAATAGCAAAAAGACGGCGCATTTAGTGACTCTAAAAGTATAAAAGTATCTATTTATTATTTTGTTAAAAAAACTTCTTGAAAACTGCAACTAAGTTTTTAATTTCATTGTGATTTTTGTATTCAGCGCCCCAAAATTAACAAAAAAATGCACTTTTCAAACAAGATACGACAAGTAAACTAAAATTTGTTGTCCAGTGCTGTAAAGTCAATGGAGATACCCAAAATACAGGAAATTAATGAATTATACAGGCACACCTACACCATTCATGCGGATCGACCTTAATATAGGGAATATTACTACGCTAAACTTTAGCATAGTTGCCGCTAATAAGCGTTGTAGAAGGAGGAGTCGGTTCGTCGGCACTGTACTAATCTGATAACGGTAGGGTGTACTTCGCTTCTTAGGTCCGATCCATGTGCATACTATTTAATTTCATTTTATTTCATTGTTCATAATTTCGCCTTCTAATTAAATTATTTCATTATTCCATCAAGATCTCACTGTTGGTTTATTTTTATTTCAAAACATTTGGTTATTCGAATGATGAAATGGTTCACCCTGGCGTTTTCTTCTTATTGCAGGTTTCACTTTATGTTGAAGCAAGTTACAATAGTACTCACTGTTCGCAGTACACTGTCCTTCTAAATAGTCACAAAAAATTGGGCCTTGAGAGTCCCAGAAGACCGTCACATTACCGGCAAACGCGAGAGCTTTGATTTTTTCTTAGCGGGCGAATGCGGATGTTTCTACTCAAGACTTTGCCGTTTGGATTCAAGTTCATAGTGGTGAATCCACGTTTCATCGCAGGTTATAACACGGTCTAGAAAGTCATTACTTTCCGTAAAAAACCATCGTTTGAGTTCAGAACAAATGCGAACATTGGTGCCCTTATGAACTTGAGTCAACTGTCTTGGGAACTATCTCGAACACGTTTTGCGATAATTCAGCTTGTCATGTATGATTGAGCACACAGTTCCAACACTAGCATTGCACAAATCAGCTGTTGTCACGATTTTTATGCGCTTGTCATCGAGAATAAGGCCATTTATGCGATTTTGTATCGCGTCGGTCGACACTTCAACCGGTCGTCAGGAGCGATGAATATCGGTGACACTTGTTCTGCCCGATTTAAACTGTTCAATTCACTTATACACGTTTTCGTGGCTTAAACACTTTTTATTATATTGTTTCAACATTCTTGAGTAAATTTTAGCCGGCTTCACACCTTCAGATAACAAAAATCTTATCACTGCTCTTCCACCGTGCACGTTTCGAAAGCAGCCGACATTTTGAAATGAACAAAAGAGGTTATATTTGCTTTTATTTCTTTCAAACAGCCGACTTAATTTGTCCCCAAGGTTGCCAACCCGACCCACAGAAACTTTCATCCAATAATACTCAGTAGTTTTCCCGCTAATGCAATTTGTCTCGTTAATTACTGAACGCCCCTCGTATGTATAATGATTATCTGGTCACGTAAAATTTCAAGTAAATGATCCTCTTAAAGAGAAACTCCAACAGACGCTAGATCACAGCCTTTAAAATTAAGAGGAGTTTAAGGTTGAAAGGTTGATTGCGCTATTTTATTTTCACGGACCCCATTTTTTTCTAATTACATTACATCAGATCCTACGAGAGAATCGGTAATTGGTTCAAGAAGTCAGTGTCGGAAAATAAATGCTGCTATTTATACCCGGTCGAATAACTTAATGAAAACAAATGCTCGCTAACTTCTCCAAAGCATAGTAATATAGGGTCGATACTTTTCAATCTTTAGAGCCAGGTAACCTCTTACATACAAATTGCATCGAGTGACCCAGATACTTTCGGAAAAGGAATTCAAGAGCATACGATGCAGAAACATTTTCCTATTGACTTACTGAGAATTATCGATTTCGTACGTGTGTACATGCGTGATTTAGAGCAGAAGGAAATTGAGATTCCACGGAAATTACCAAATTCTCCACCACGTGTAAGGATACCTTTCCAAAACTTAAACCTTCAATTTGGAAAAGAACACGAGAATATACGTATCTACGAACATTAAATTAAAGCCTGCAATATTTTTCCCCGAAAATGTACGCCGTAAAATTGCTGAGAAATCTATTTCAAAGCAGTGTCTCCTTGTATTGATTTCTTTTTAAAACTATTGTATGGAGGTATTACTGGATGTCATGTGGAAGCCAATAACGTACAAAGCAACAACAAATCCGTGAAATTGTAACCCAAACTATCAAGAGACAGACAACAGCTTCGGGATAAGCCTTAGATACGAAACGCTAGACAAAGCAATATCGAATATTTCATATATTGGAAGTAATTTATTCCTAAATAAATACTGGAAATATAATGTTATGATATTTGTTTACTAACGTATAAAAGTGTGTTTTTTTGACATTTTGATTGCATTTAGTTACTTTGGGTATTAGGCGAAGCAGTGTTGGTGACCTTTTGCCCTCCCAGATCCATTTTCCTTCTTTGTCTTACACTTGTAGGCAAGAAATGTTTTTGTTAAAAAAAGAGTCCAATCAACAACATTTAGCACGAAAAACTAAATTCACTAACGGTAAGTTCAATTATATTTCCTCATTTCAAAACTGTGTTATTGCATCACATGCAGGCATAAATTAGAATCGTTTTCATGGTAACCACTCTGACATTACCGTACCTGGAAATTTGAACATATCATCATCATGGAAGCGAAAGATATTTTCGGAGGATCTTGAAAGCAGCAAGGATGTTATTTGATTTAATTCAGATAGTGAACTGTGGATCTGAATTGAAAAACAAAATGAGATGAGATAAACAATTTTCGACAACAAGTTTTACATCAAAATTCCTCGATAACATTTAAAAAGTTTCAATAATATGCAAAACTATTTCATAAACGTTATAAATATCAATTACTAAATTTAATTAGATCCCTGAACAAAAAAATTATGAAACCAATCAAGAATAGAAGAAAGGGCAGACTTGATTTTGAATCGAGCTTCGAGCCAAGATTTTCAAGAACGGACATCGAAGTCCATAAACCATTTCACTGAAGAACTTTAGTGAGCAGGTACAGAATTTATTATTCGGCCAAATAAACAAAAAAATTCAATTCAGATCAAATTTAAAATTTTAGAAATTAAAAAAAATATACATATAAATGTAAAATACAGCTGTCGCATATGGATCGCATCAAGTCAATGTTATAAATTCAAAAATGTTATCAAAAGAAATATAAATTTTCCAATTGAATAAAAATACGGCATCTCTTTAATACTAAAAATTGCTTAATTTTTTATTCGATTTCTATTAGCAAAAGAAAATAAGCGGATCCTACACATTAAATAATTTATAAAACGTTAACCCTGAGTAATTAGTAGAGTAACCTAAACTTGCGGACTCGCATAGGCGTCGGTATTACGGGTTAATATAAGAATACGAAAAATTTATAAATAAACTAAACCGGTAGAGAAGCAGGCATGTAGTGTCGACCTTGAATATAAATCATGTTAAACCGCGCTGAGAGAGATTTCGTTTTAGTACCGATTGAGCTGTTGCAGAGATTAGTCGAACGGTCAAGGTTATGTACTTACGTGTCGCTTTTGAAAATATAGCTGGTGTTCTTTGTGTGTTGTAGTATTATACCAAGTACATAATTAGTGTATCGTTTCATATAGAACTAATATTTACATACCTAAGAAAACAATGCCTCGTAATAGATTTGCTACTAATGTACATAGGTATGTGTCACTTTTTCCCCATTTAAAATATGACGGTAGTGCAGTTTTTTGCTTAATATGCAATGTTCGTTTGGCTGCATTGGACATAACTGATTGCCAGAGGCATGTCAATGGTATTAAGCATATGAGAAATGCAAGAACTGAAATACCTTATACACTATTCCTCATACATTTATTAATTATGTTTACCTCTTGTAATCTTCCGTTGTCGTTGGTGAGAAAAGCAGCTTTTAAAACGTTTTGGCGACAATACGTTCCAAAGTACCCATTACCCTCACAAACACAATTACAGAATCATTTGCCGCGAATGAAAGAGATGCTAGAAAATGTGTGTAAACGTGATTTGTGTTCCAAAAAAATATGGATTACCGCGGATGAGACGACCGATATAAAGAAAAACAATATTGTGAATGTAATAGCTCGCGTTTTATCTAGCGAGAACACAGCATTTCGATACTTGTTAGCTTGCAAACGTGTTCAACAATGTACCGCGGAAAATATTCAAAAAGTGATAATGAACGCTTTGAAAAAATTTAAAATTGCCCAAGGTCAAGTTGTGATGATTGTGACAGATAGTGCAGCAACGATGTTACGTGTTGGGCGATCCTTAAAACATATATTTCCTAACTTAATACATATAACCTGCGTGCTGCATGCTTTGCATTTAGTTGGTGAAGTTGTTCGACAACATTACGGAAACGTTGATCGGATGATTATAAGTACTAAAGCAGTGTTTCGTAAATCACCTAAACGTTTAAAAGAATTTCGTAAATTTTGTCCAGGTATTCCAGAACCTCCTGAACCAATTTTAACGCGATGGGGTACTTGGCTAACAGAAGCTTCTTACTATTTGATCCATTTTCAATAAATTCTATCAGTTATAATGCGATTTAATCGGAATGAATCCAATGCAATTAGAGAAAGTCAAAGAGAATTTCAAATTCCTCAACTTTTAGAAGATTTAACAACAATATGTACCAATTATACAGTATTACTAGATGCCATCAGAAAACTACAATGTACTGAATTGTCATTGCAGGAATCATTAGACATAGTGGAGAGTGTAAAAAATAAATTACACACATTAAATGATACGCCAGGATTATGCGCTAGTCAAAAGTTGGCAGATGTTTTAAGGAAAAATCCCGATTTTAATACTTCAGAGGCCGTTTATAATAAGTGTAAGAATAGTGAACTTTTAAGTGATTTTGATAAACAGTTTCTACATGCAAATGTAACTTCCTTAGATGTGGAGAGCTCACATTCTGATGCCTCTAATTTGTTGAATAATTAGCAAGTAAGTTTATTTATGAATTTTTCGTATTCTTATATTAACCCGTAATACCGACGCCTACGCGAGCCCGCAAGTTTTGGTTACTCTTGTAAGAGTAAATTATTTAACAGTTGTACATCTCGAAAGCCTTATATATTCCGTATTCAAATTTGTTTTTTGGAGTAGAATCCCACTAATGGAACAAAACGAGTAATTTTTACTTGAAAGGTTTTTGTGCCACTAAAGATGATACCCGATGCTTCCAGAAATTTGAATCACGCACTGCACTACACTTACAATCAAACGCCGCTATGTGGGAGATGTGTACACCTTTTGTGGGTCACCATGCTCACCAGCGTCATTATAAGTAGAAACGTTTCTTGTTGTTGAAGGCTTTTCGTTGTTGAGTCGTGTGTTTTAGCATACCTGTTTTAGATTCGATAGGACTGCCGCAAACACATAAAAATGTAAAAAAAAGCATTCGGGATGATGCTTTTGGTCAAACGCTTACGATTGGTTTAAACACGTCAAAAATGTCAGTTGATGGCGATGAACG
Source organism: Dynastes maya (assembly GCA_029619315.2). Taxonomy (NCBI): domain Eukaryota; kingdom Metazoa; phylum Arthropoda; class Insecta; order Coleoptera; family Scarabaeidae; genus Dynastes; species Dynastes maya. The sequence continues at coordinate 60,087,104 of JAROYE020000002.1, forward strand.
TTCCGAACAACCATCAATAATCGATGGGACTACCCACAAAGAGTTCGTACCGATTAATGCAGAGTTTTAGTGGCTCAGGAACCACTTGATTCTCCATCATAACAACGCCAAGCCGCATACCGCCTTCATCGTACAGCAGATTTTGGTAAGAAAGAATGTGGTCGTTGTTCCTCGTCCTGCGTACTTACCTGACTTGGCTGTCTGCGACGTTGTCCTGTTTCCCAAGATGAAAATCAAGATGAAGCCGGTAAGATTTGACATGATAGGCACGATTGAAGCGGAATAGCGGATGGTGCTGCTCATCAACAAGGTTTCCAGAATGCATTCATTTCGTGGCTGAAGAAGTGCTGAGATCGGTGTTTGAATTCCCGAGTTCTTGAAGGTGACGGAGATGAATGAAATTCTAATATTCTTCAATTTAACTTATCGCTACATTTCGAGAATTTTTGGGTACCATCTCGTACAAGAAACGGTTTCAGTTTCCACTTGAAAAATCAAAGTAGTGTACGGGGCCTAATAATGTAGTTAGTCAAAATTGAAATTTTAAATCTTTTTCTCTTGATACTAAAAAACTTTTGCTTAAAAAATATTTCTCGAACTATTTTCGAAATGGACAGCTCGTTTGAATGGTTCATCCTATTATATATACGTATGCAACAGTATCGTAAGAAAAAAACAACGTTTTCTATGAATTACATTTTAATTATCTGATACATTCTAAGATGCCCTCTGAGGACTGTAAGTATTGATAGCCAATGTCTAATAGAGCCTAAGCTTCTTCCGAAATATTGTTTGAAAATTTAACTTTTTGTTTGTTAAACGAGAATGAAAAGCTGATTCTTATACAGCAGCGTTCATAAGTATATGGGCACCTCAAATTTCAGGGTAAATCATTAAATATTTAGATGGAAACATTAAAATATGTATTTAGTATACACAAATACACAACTTTAACAATTAAAATTACTTATTTTAGCTAAATTTTAGATTCGTCTATGTGACCTCCTTTACTTTTAATGATTGCGCCCCATAATCGGGGCATCCTTGCAATTAATTTTAACAATGTTTCCGGAGTTATTCGAGCCCATGCTGCTTGTAGTTTGCTCCACACGTCATCTGCTGAAGTTGTAGCAGTTTTTCTTACTTCCCTATCGAGTTTTTCCCATAATAACTCGATGGGATTCAAGTCCGGACTTTAGGGTGCCCATTTCATGATTGTGTCCTTTCCTCTTCCAACTAAATATTGCTTGCATAATTTTGAAGTGTGTTTTGGGTCGTTCGCTTGTTGGAATACAAAATTCTTACACTAGAGGGTATTGCATTTTCCTATAAGATGCGTTTGTACTGCTCTTTTCCCATTATGCCTTGAATTTTTACGAGATCACCTGTGAACGTACCAGCAAAACAACCCCAAATCATTACCGAACCACCGCTGTGTTTGACGGTAGAGACTGTGCATTGCTCTAGTGCTCGTTCACCCACAGATCTTCGCGAACCGAAAATCTCGAATTTGGATTCGTCGGTCCACAGTACCTTGCTCCAATCTTCTACCGTCCAATTTCGATGTTCACGTCCCCATTGTAACCTTTTTTTCCTATTAATTTGGCGAAGCGAGAGCTTTCGCAATGCAATTCGTCCGTGAAGGCCGGCTTTTCGCAGACGGCGTTTAACCCTGAACACGCTAATCGTCTTGGGAAGTACAGCATTGATTTCTGGCGATTTCTGGAGCTGTTTTTCTTCTATTTCGCTTGCTGGACACCACGATTGCAATATCTTGGGGTGATGTTGTCGCCCATGGTTTACCACTTCGTACTTTATTTAGAAAATTACCACTTCCACTGTACTTTTGTTATAATCAGCAATGGATGGATTTAAATGTAATTTTCCAGCAATTTAACGATTGCTTATGCCTAAGTTACGTTGTGCTACTATCAAAGCAAGCGTTTCAACAGTCATTTCTCTCCTTTTCGGTATCTTTGAAATTGTAAACGAAATGATAAACACGATTCGTTAAGAGATGTTGTCGCTACTAATATGATAACTGACGGACCGATAACTGATCGTAATGTAAAGATACTTACTTCAAATGGCTTTATTATAGCTTCATGACTCATAGTAAAATTACCAACTGTTATATTTTTCCTGGAATTTCAAGAAATACCCAGTTACAGATAAAAGAAGTAAATAGATCGATATTATTTAATGAATTTAAGTGAATTTTGCTGATTATTAGGATACTATTCTATAATGCTGGAATGTATTTCCTAAATACATTCTTTGTATACAAAAATCTAAAATCCAAGGGAGCCCAAATACTTGTGAGGGGTAGTGTAAAAATTGTAGAATTTGTTCTGATGATTGCAAATACCAGCAGTGAGCACCAACTTGAAATTTATTTCTTGTAGGGTTTTTACTGTATTCAATTTCGTATGCATCCCTTCTAAGAGCCCAAGAATAGCCAGCTAGTATATTTGAGTTCCATGTTTTCACAATTTCAAATGACCTCAGGCAGCAGTCTCGGAAGATCCGCGTGTAGGTTGGTCAGATAGAAGAAAATTAAGGTCAAAGGAATGTTTTTGTTATTATATCCATAAAATCCGTGCATTTAACCTCCTTCGTCATAACTTTCCAAGTTGTAGAATTATGGTTATTTTCAGTTCCCTTTATTTTATGGATGCATGTTATAAGGCAACGTATAAGAGCTGATTTATTCCATCGAATTAAAGTTTATTAGCAGCACACGTAGATTTATAGTCATTTGCACCAAATAACCCATACCACGGAGCTTCCCGAATTTTCATAATTGTGAGATGTCGCTGTAAAATATTTCCATTTTATTCAATATACTTATATATATATATTTATAATACTTAGATTTTTGTCGATTTATCCAGCAATTCAGGTTTCTAAAAACCACTTCCACCTAGCCTCCAATAAACTTGAAACGTAAACAATTTTATTGGCTCTAAGCTTCAAGATATAGGTAATTTAGTTTTATGCTGTGGAATATAGTATAGAGATGATAGGAAGAAGGATATAGGGAAATTTTTATTAAAACAGAATATTTTCAGAATTTAATTTTCATGTAACTTGTTAAGGAGGCTTCATGTTTTGGCATAAATGATCAAAAGCAATATATCAATTTCTGACCGAAAACCCTTTAGTTCCCTCCCATCTTATCAGTAAACAAATCCGCATTAAAATTCAACGTCACGACTCCGATAGGTATGATAAATATTTAATGACGCTACCGCCGGAGCGTCTGATCCAATATACATTAATTTCTGATAAATACTTTAACAGTTCGCTAAGTAATTTCATTAGCCTCAACAAACGTCTAGAACGTATCGAACCGCCAATGTTTTGGTTTAAACCTTACATAAAGATGTTCAGTATATGGCAAGATTCAGGTAAAATCAACTACAACATACACACAGCTAAATATATAGGGTTAGACATAACCTATTGCGGAGGTTTTTATATTATATGGGGACGTAAATTGTATGTATAGTTTTTGAGACATTTGACTTCAAATTTAGGTCGGGAGGAAGATTCGGAGTTTGTATAGGCAAAAATCACAAAATCATATTTTTAATAACAGATAGATATGACTATACAGTGTGTCCGAAAAAAAATGCAACAGATAGGAAACTTTTTTTATTATTGGTTTCTCAAAAAAAAATATTGTTGATAACAGTTGGTGCATATACCCAAACTTACAATAAATATAACAGATCTACTCTAAAGTTAATTATAACAGCGCTAATAGCGTTTCTTTGAACAAATGACAAACAACTCTTAATACCTCTAAATAGAGTTACATATATCTGCCAATAAGCTAAGCCTTAACGAGGAGAAGACAAGCTCTTTGCTTTTTCACACACGCCAGCGAACACAAAATATACATGCTTCAGTAACTATTCACGATAAACCCATCTCCCAAACAGAGATAACAAAATTTCTCGGAGTGCATGTTCAAGATAACTTGCTCTGGAATGTTCACTGTGACCATCTAGTGAAAATGTTAAATACCAAAACGTTTCTGTTTCGCAGCTTGAAGGATCAGGTATCATTGCATACATTGCTGTCTGTATATTATACTGAAATACAGTCGCGGTTAGGATATGGCATACTACTCTGGGGATCTTCATTTACTGTTGCCAAAGCCTTTGTGGCACAGAAGCAACCTGTTAGACTATTGGGCGGGCTAAAACCTACAGAATCATGTAAACCTCTCTTTCAAACGTTGCGTGTTCTAATTCTTCCGTCTTTATATATCCTTGAAGCCGTGTGTTATCACCATAATCACAAGGAAGAGTATACCGTTATAAAAGACATACATCCCTATGAAACCCGGCGAAGAAGTGATCTCCATATTTCTAGATGTACGCTGCATATCACTGATAGAGGATTAACGAGCACTGGGAAAAAAACTATACAATAAACTACCTCGCGAAATAAGAGTTAGCGCCAGATTTAAGCAGTCTATTAAGAGGTATTTAATAGAGCAAAGCTACTACAGTGTAGAAGAGTTTCTCAACCCTAGCAACTGATTTGTAGGGATAAGCCACCCCATCGGTACGTTTCGTATTTATCCTCATGTTTAGTTTAGTTTAGCATTATTCTTTATTTTGTTTTTGTTTCCTTTCCTTTGTTTGATTGGTTGATCTTTTCTTGTTTTTTTGTTTGTTAGAATTTTTGTATTCGACCATTGATTTTACTATCCTTTCGGATACTTTTAATCAATAAACTGTTATTATTATTATTATTATTATTATTATTATTATTATTATTATTATTATTAAATACAGAATTTCGATCAAGAACGGTTGATTATAATATTTTGTCATTTTTTGTTGATTACTACCTAACAATACCCCACTGACCCATTCAGACTTTCTCCGTTTAATGAGATACACTTTTCTGATTAAATTGCTGTCATGGTAACGGAAACAACACTAACTGTGGTAATTGTTTTTAACTGTTTTTGATTTCGACATTAACTTTGCATTGAGCTTTGTTGCACACCATTGTAAGTAAATAGTTAGTAATAGTTAAGTAAATATAGATCCAAAATGTTATTCTGCTGAAGTTTAGTATAACAGAATAATTTTACCAATGACGGCTGCTAAGAGGATATCACAAGATAATATATGTTTCTGTGTGGTCTTTTCTTCTTTATAAAAAACTTAAATTCGCAGGAATACCTGCAGTTCTTGAATCAAAAATTTTAGGATAATGGATTGGTAGATACTCTTGTCATTAGTGGCCTCCAAGGTCACCTGATTTGTTCCCACTTGATTTTTTCGCGCTCTCTTTAAGATTTGGATACACTAGTGAATGAAATACGAAGATCTGCATCACTGATTACTCCGGAGATACTAAAAAATGTGTTGTCAACTTTCGAACAACGAACGATAATATGTATTGAAAGAGATGGAAATCACACTGAATACTGAATTTGTTACTGGTTATTTGACTTAAACAGCAGTAGTGCTATTTTTACTGTTATATAATAAATTGTTCAGTAGATAGTTTTCCTTACACTAGTAGGGACTAGTTAATTTTCCCTGTGTTTTGTATTTTCATTCTGTAACCGTTGCTCTACGTACGAGGATGACATATTATTCTGATCGGTTATCTCTGATGATATATCATTCTACATTAGACCATGCTTCATCATAGTAACATTTTGGACCTATTTTTACTTAATCCGTGAAAGTTGTTTCGCTTTCAAACGCTTTTAAAATGGTGTGCAACAAAGCTCAACATAAAGTTAACACCGAAAATAAAAACAGTTGAAAACAATTAGCACAATTACTGTTGTTTCCGTTACCATAGCAACAATTTATTCAACAAATTGTATCTAATGAACGGAGAAATTCTGAATGGGTTAGTGGCGTGTCGTTAGGGAGTAACCAACAAAAAATGACCAAATACAATCAAGCGTTCTTGATCGAAATTCTGTACTTGGATATACGTCTAAATTAGAAACAACTCTTCCTAATAAAATTTCTGCATACCTTCAAAAATAAGCGTGCACTTGGGAGGTTTCCAAAGAAGAGCTATTAGCGCTGTTATTATTAATCTTAGAGTAGATCTGTCATATTCATTGTAAGTTTGGGTATATGCACCAACTTTTACCAAGAATAAAACTTTTGAAATTGACAAAACTAAAGGTACTTTGTCATTATCCAAAATTCATATTTTATGATAAACCTCGCATATGGCTGATAAGTTTTAATGCATGATTATTCCATTATGGGTTAAATATAACTAGTTCTTTTAGAGCAAAATTTGATGATAAAATATAACTTATTGTTAGATTAAAACAAAATTGTATTCATGGCCTCCTATTTACAGTCGATCATAGCCTGTACGTTTCAGTGTATGAGTAGACTGTGGTTTGTATGGGTGAAATTTATTCTCTTTCATAATGTTTGCAATCTTTACCTACTTTATCTGGCCTCAAGGATGCGCTTTTACGCAAGAAACATTGGGATTTTCTACTGCACTTAACATGGTCTCCTCACTAGGAACGCGTTTTCAACGTTTGTTACTCAATTTATTTTTGACATTTCCATTTGCCTAGGATTTTTTTAGTATTTTCAATACTGTTGTATTACGTCCATTCTTGTCTGAATGTCTGTTATTAAATATTTCTGCTGCCTCCTGACAACTTTTATCACCCATAAATTTCTATTTTATCTTCCAAACCCAATGTCGCCGGCATTTCCACTTATTGTTAGTATTTAGATTTTCAAACTAATATTTAACATTAAGTCATGTCACTGTCATTGCAACTTTGATAAGAAATGAATATTTATTGATTCAGAATCATCATATAATCACTTTGACGCTGAGAGCGTTCCATTTACAAATATTCAGATTCGGTGCGATTGTCAAAATACTGAACAAATTCAAATCGTAATCACTTTTTTTCTTGATTAGTTACGTTATGGTTACATAAATTCAAATGTGCGTTCCTGCTCCTTTTCCTAACATCTAATCCTAATCACGTCACTTTCAGTTAAGATCACTTTTTAATCACTTGCACATCAATTCAGTTTATAATCGTTTAGTTATTTTGTAAAAGGAGAACGCCTCATGTGTGCACGTATCACTGTAATAGGGTAGAGTATGGAAAAAGTATCAAATCATATTTTTAACAAAAGATAGACATGGCTGTATATTTGAAGCTAGTTTGTAATTCTCCGAACTTCGAACTTTCTCTCGATCTTAATTCGAAGTCGAATATCTCTAAAACTATTCGACATATCGAAAAACGGAAACCACTTTTCAGAATTACTAGAATCTGAAGTCAAAATTTCAAAATTCTAACATTTTTGGCAAGGTACTGACGCGACGTACCCATTTTTGTAAGTAACATGTGATGTTTGCACAAATATAGCTTCTCATTAGTAGAGTTTACAATAGCCGATATAACCACGCGGCAACGGCCAAACAGCACAGTCATAGAATTTTGGGTATATAGTTATAAGTATGTAGTTTTGCTTGTGCCCACTATGATGATTATAGGACATAAATACGTATGCTACTAGTGCTATTTTGCATGCAAGTGACCAACTCTGTATACCTAGTGCCTTTAGAGCGATTACCCACTTTATACGTTCCGTTTAAATTGTTAGAGTTAGCGGGATTTGGATTGCAAAAAACAAAAGACATTTTATAAATCCTACTAGAAGAAGCACTGTCCAATTTTTGATTACAAATGGAGCTAAATACGAATTCTTCAAACACTTTTAAACAAAATATTCTTGATTTCAAATATTCTTAAAGCTGAGCTTATAGATTAATTTCAATGAAGTCTACTATTTGCGTATGTATTTCTACTACTTTTACTTTCAGCTAAATTCAAAATCAATAGGCTGTAAGTACGTCCTTTAGTAATTTATCTGTTTCCATAGATCATAATATCTAAAACCCAAAGCTGTTGGAATCATTACTTTTCTCTCTTCAAAGGTTATACTTAAGATTAATATAACATTCAAAGATAGAATGCATTCCTTAAAGATATTTTCTTTGTACCTAGTTTTGGAGCTTCCATTATTTTATAATTGGAAGTAGGGTCACCTGCTTTTCGTTTATTTTGATCGTTGATGCTTCATATAGGTAAATGATTCATTTGTTAAGATCTGTGCGTCATGAAGACGTCCTCTACGACTCCATAACAGTATCTACGTCATAACCTCGTCGTGTACTACCAACGACAACCTCGACGTCTAAGGTCATAACCTTCGGTTGTAAGTTTCATCACGTATGGTGGAGTTATATCGAGTTACGATGGGTAGATTGACGAGGGGATAGCACCGTAGTGGCTAGCAACAGCAACAGTAACACAGCATCTGGCGCACCGAATAATCCCCCGAGATGAATCGTAATCCCCGTGTGTCCCTGGCCATGACGTCATCTGCAGCGCAACACCGCTGCCCTCTCCGGAGTGCCATAACTCTATGCACTGCGCGCTAACAAACTTGCCTTTTAATGGAGCTTTTGCGGGAACTCTGAAAAATTAGGTCTTTATTGCCGGCGGGAAGCCGCCACGACTAAATAATGGCCTTAATGTCGGTCTTAAATCAAATTACAATAAGTGCAGCGGTGCTGTATTTTGATGAGTTCTACGTGTTTTGTCTATTTCGCGTATATCATTGTGTGGATCCGCTGTTTGCAAGTAAATAGCATCGCCATTTGACCAACCGCTGAAGTGGAAATGCAATCTAGTAATACAATGAACTATGGAATTAACTTTGCCTGTCTTTGCACAGAGAACACCTGGTGCATGTGCTTACGGAAAATAGTCTTGTCCGACATTAACTTTTATGTATATTTAATGAAAATTTTGCAGGGCAGAATGGCTTCAAAATAGAAACGCCTTTTGAAAGGAAGATATTCACAAACACTACTAGCATAAATAGATAAGTGTCTTATGTTTGAGTGTGTTTTGTAACTTTTACATATAGCTTGGGCAACAGTGCGAGATTCTTCGATAGCACCTTTACTATTGATAATGGGAAAAAGCTTCCTATACCAAGACCATAGATGACATAAATGGCGTGAACCAAAAAGAGTCACATATCAGAGATACATTCTTTTAAATAGAAGACTGTATATTAGTATATTGTGATGCTGCAAATAATGATTAAAAGATTTGAATATGGAGATAATCAGTTGTACGTTTATTTTTAGTTTTCACTTACAAAAAATGAAATTTATCTGTTAAAATTAGTTACAGCTAATGTTGTGATGGGTGTTTGATGTGTGTACATATAATCCTTATGGTTCCTTCTTTCCTCTTCTCAGCAATATTGATATCCGAAATCCTCTTGTTTTAGATCCCTTTTGATCATCTTTTTGGATGAAATTTTTTTGGATTACTTCTTGAAATTCCTTGATTGATGTAATGCTCTTGATAATTGTTCGTGATTGTTTACACTTCTAACTTATGTTTCTCGGTCGTCCCTAGCATTGCCAATGTAACGACTTGATATTTAATGTTGATGTTTTGAAGATCGAATTCGGTGTCGCAGGTGACGTAAGGGATTTTGACGGTTATTTCCAAATACACTGTGTTTTTTGTGTGTGTACGTGTCATTTTTACAAATAATGTTTTCAAAATGTAAATAACTTAAAATAACCTAGAATTTTGATTATCCCCTGTAACATATCATCAACTGAGTATTTTTTGTAAATAAAAGGTTAATAATATAAATAATCAAAATGTCAGAACTCGAATATTAATCGAAAATAATTCAAGTTCCGCATAAAATTCAATTAAAAACTAATATCAGCGAATTTTGATATAATATTGATTAGAATAAATTTAGTAACATTTAAACATACGCTTTTCACGTGGAACATCCCACTACAATTAATTTGTTTTCTACTGGAAAATGTATGGTCACTTTGTATAAGATTTTGTATATCTATGGCCAAACGCTTCCGAAATATTTACCAAAACTGGTTTCTGCAGTGCTCTGAAATAACTATAATTTGCATAATATGTATTTAATATTTTGTCTTCCGATTACGTTATTAATTAGCGTATAGGGAACATTTTCACTTGAAATAAAAGAACATATTTGTCATAGATCATTTCTAACAACGTACTAAAGGTTTTAATTTTCGAGTGACAGTTTCGTTGTCATTTTAAATGAGACTCCCGGTATATTTCTTATTTTTTAAATTGCTGATGATATTCTGGTTTATGTAAAGCATTCTCTATAGCCAAAGCTAGTCATCCGAAATGTTATTAAAGAACTTTTGGAAATTTGAAAATCGCTAAAACAGCTCAACACTACACGACGGTAATCTAAAAAGTTTCAAGCCTCAACATGATGACGTTATTCGTAAAAAATATTCTGGTAATATAATTGCGCATGCGTTGAAAGATATTTTTGCAAATTTGAGCCGTGTTGGACGCTCAGTTGTTGTTTAACAATCATTTGCGTCCGTCGATGTTAGAGTTTCTGTAAAAATGGAAAAAAGCGGATATCGACCCGTTAATAAATTCTTGTATTTGAAAGCCAATACGCCCACGCAAATTAAAGCCGAGATGAATGCCGTTTACGGGGCTTTGCACCATAATTTGCCGGAGTGAAATTTTGGCTAGTTGGATTTAAACGTGGTCGTACCAGCTTGGACAGGTTCCCCAAATGGTGCTAGACGACCGTCGAATTAAGGTTAGATAGGAGAGGATGTAGGCCTCTCGAAAGAACGTGTTTTTGTCATATATTGAATGAAAATTGGAACATTAAAGAGCACACTGCGCGTTTGGTGCCGCGCTTGGTTACTCAGGACCAACAACGTTTTCGAATGAACATAAGTCGTAGTTTTGGCGTCGGTTAATAACTGTAGATGGAACTTAGATACACCAGTATACTTCTGGGCAGATGGAACAGTCTTCACCTATGAAGACTGTTCCATCGGCCCAGAAAGCGATGGCGACTGCTTTTTGGGATAGTCATGCAGTTGTGTTAATGAACTATCTTGATACAGGAAAACAACAATGGGGGCGTAACACACATCATTACTTGACAAGCGGAAGGCAGAAATTGCGGAAAAACGGCTGAATTTGAAAAAAAAAGAAGTTTTATTACACCAAGACAATTCCCACTTCAGTGGCTGCCATCGCAAAAATTCAAGGGGTTTGCATTGAGAGACCATCCACTCTATTTACCAGATCTAACCCCCATCGACTTTTTTCTGTTTCATGGGTTCAAAGCTTCGTTGGAAGGACAGGGATTTTAATTTTGATATGTCACGCTTTTTGGTTCATTCTGTATACGCCAAAATAATTTTAGATTGTTACAAATGTATACCTACGATTTTTATGCAGGCCGCTTTTTTCTCTTATCAATAGTAAAGGTGCTATCGAGGAATATCGTACTACTGGCCCATCCCTTATATAAATTTGAATACTTTAAATAATTACCTTGATAGGTCACCTTTACCTTTTAGGTCACGTATATTCCTAAATTCCAAATAATGGGATACAGGAGGTTCACTTAAAGGTTATTAATCCCTAAGAATTACGAACCCTAAGAATGGTAGAGAATTTGGAGGTAAAAATCAGTGTAAACAAATAATTTGGCTGTATAACCTCGTTAAAAGATATGACTTTTTAGTTGTACAATTTAAAAAATAGCATTAAGAAACTCTAAAAAAGAAAATTTTTGCGAAAATATAGCTAAGAAAATGTCATCAATCTATCTAGAAAATGTCATTAACCGTCACTCAAGATCAGACTCTAAGAAAATACTGTCCTACTAAAATGAGTGCATATGGTCACCGTATACACAACATGTATCTGAATTGCTTGGCCAGACTTTACAAACCTGATGTATGGAACAAAACTGTAAAAAAGTTCCCATAGACATGTGTTAAAAAATGCTTCCTTAAAAAGTTACGTGCATACAAGAAAAATTTGATAAGATTGTATTTCAACCGTTTATCCGAAATTTTCAAGTGTGCTGAAGTCAAATTATATTACCCTTTTGTTTCTTAGCAATTAAGTGACAAACATAAACAAAGTTTCACATTTTCAATTAAGTGACAGACATAAACGAAATATCACATCTTTCTAATCGTGTTAATGACAAATCGTATACGATATGAAATTTGTTCTTGTTGTTTCAATAAACATTGTTACTGATTATTCGAAATTTTTAAATTCGCGCGTAACTTTTTAAGGAAGCATTCTTGGACATATATTTACAGGAAATTTTTTTCTGTTTTGTTCTATACATCACGTTGGTAAAGTTTGGCCAAGCAATTCAGGTACACCTTGTACAGTTTACACCAGTATATGTTTGTCGATGTGGTAAGTAATTTTTGTTTACCACCATGCAAATCTCTATTTAGTATCACACTAGAAGCATTCAAAGGAGCGAAACACAACTGCCGCCTGTAAAAATATGAACATCCTGGCATCACTTGTGAATGTGTAAATATTGGTAAAAAACTACAGTAAAGTTTTGAGTCTTCTATGGTTGAGTATGACAGATATCAACAAAAAGATAAATTCGGTAAAAAGATGTGTAGCAACAGGATACTCCTATTCGACATTTTGCAGTAGAAAATTAGAAAAAATATTTACTACTGATTCACAAATAAATAAAATAAGAAACCTACTTTCTATTGAGAGCCCTACATGTCTTTTAGGATGCTTATTGATAATATACACATTTATTTATTATGGTCGCAAATTTCATTCATTAATCAGACATTTTTTACCGCCATTGTTATATATTTCCATAGAAACGCACAAAAACCCCAATATACTTTTCTTGTTTCATTCAACAGAAAACTAAAATTCCAGCAATATTTTAGGGTTATTCCTTTTGCTATACCAACGCCTTAAAGCACAAAAAAGAAAATACTGTTGTTTCATAACATATTTTCAGAGTTTAACTTTCCTAATCCAAAAAAGCTCTCAGGTCAAACTTATCAACCCTCTTATACCCCTGTTTTGACCATTACGCCGTACATATTTGGCACGATCTCGTAGTAAGGAAACGTCTACGTTTTAGGGGCGTTAAGAAAAGTCCGATGGTTTCCGTAACAAAAAAGAAAAATAAAGTGAAAGGAACAGAGAAACGAAACGTTCAAGTGAAGGAGACCGACTGAAAGTTTCCCTTTTCCTGTCCGTGGAAGCTATTCCGCCAACAGAGTTATAAAAGTTTGAGTAGAATGTACGCTGACTGACGACATAAAACCTTAGCCCGGTTTGTTTTAGCACCGCACGCACCAATGAGGAAATATTATGAAGCCAACGGAATGGAAAATTGCATGCGTGGATCGTCACCTCGTAAAACAAAAACTTGCTTGAAGGATTTGCGGCGAAGAAGAGAAGGATTCGTCTATCTTCCCCATTTCTGTTTATGAGATAGATCTGATGTGATTCCTGCAGATACAAACGTTACAGTTTTGTTTCTGGATTGTCCTCCTATCCATCTGCGCGTCATGTAGACAAAATAACAATAATATACACAATAACTCACACTGACTCACTAGGATTTTCCCTAAATGGGAATAAGTTTTATTTACGTTTCTTGCAGAGCGACAATAAGTGCGCCCTATAAAGCGAATAGCTCGGTACTTGTATTCTGTTGTACTGCTTGAACAGATAACTCGTAATAGTAATATGCACGCTTTTCTTAGCTAGTGTAGAATCAAAGTTAGTACTTTTTCGATATAAAAGTTGAAAATAGCTTATCTAAATAATAATAAAGTAGTTATACTTTACCACAACTAATAAAATTTGTTTATTCTTCTGAAAGTGCTTACTATAAATCTACCCCATAAAATAATTCCGGCTAGATTTGGAAGTGTATGTGTGAAGTAAGTTTAAAATGAGAGTGTACGAAAAATTATTGATTTAAGCAGAAATTTACATACATGAGGGAAGCTGAAGCAAAGATTCACAATGTGTCGCGATAATCATCTATTTTTTACGGGTAGTTTATGGTAACACCTGAAATATTTGTAACCTATGAAAAATATATTCAAATCTTCTAAACGATGGCTCCACAGAAACCAATAGGGGAAACTGTTATATACTGGGAGAATATTTTTCTTATGGCCATAAAAAAGTTATTTGATATATTTTGGAAATACTCGGCGTTAGTTGCAATAAGTATTTCTTTTATTATTGCTTTTGTGTTAATGAAACCTTTTAATTTTCGAAATTTCCAAATAATCTAATTAATTCAATAAATTAAATTATTTTTCTTGAAAATGTGTTTTTTTATTGAATTTTATCTGTTCCTATTTATCACCAACGTTAAGATTATACCTCAAAACATTTTTTTTTAGGAAAAAAAATTCAAATGGATCGAATTTTATGCACCTGAATGTATTTGACTTGTTTCCCATATCTTGGGGCACACAGGTCCATGTTATCTTGCATAAAGGTTTTCAGTTTAAAATTAAAAAAAGAAATGTAGCTAGGCTTTTATCAAATGTAATTCAAATAAAAGCTTTTTGTATTGTAATCATGTAATGTACAAATAAAATCATCTGAATTTTCTTCCCCAGTACTACATTTGGTGAAATCATGATAATAATAAAAGAAATACTTGCATTATTTTTGTCATTTTTTACGTTATTATCGATTCGTCTTATGTTCTGTGTTAAAATGGCAGTTAACAAGCAACGTATGTAGATTATTAAAAAAAGTAGTCACTTCACGTTATTAAAAAAAAAACAGTATTAGACTACCCTTGCGATCCCGAAAATCTTAATATACAAATACATTTTTAACTTAACAGTTGGATGGTACCTTGTTTCAAAGTAACGAGCTTGTTCTAGTTACTTTAAAAAAGCTCAGGTGTATTATGTTTTACTGCACTTGTAGTTTAACGAACAAATCAACTGCATATAAGTCATATTTCTAAAAACAGAGACTAAAGAAATTTATTACTACAATATATCATTTGAAAGACGCTAATTGTGATATATTACGAAAGACTGGTTCTTTTATCTGGGCATATTTTGCAGTGTAACCCGTTTTAATTAAGAAAGAAAATACTGAGGCATCGGCATACTGAGGTATCGGCATACTGTGCACTACAAAAAATATTCAATTAATTCAGATTATATACTCAGTGACATAGAAACTGCAACAGTTAGAAGGGGTTGGAATTTCCGAATGAAATTTGGTAGGAATATTCACCTATGTAAAAGTAATAAATGACCAAAATTTTATAATAATTGTTAATAATGTGTGGGGCCGCCTCTCTGATGTACACATTCATTTACACGCCGTCGCTCGTCTTGGGGTATTGCCTCCCATGCAAGTTGCACCTCATGCCTCAAAGCCTCCAAAGTCAAAGGAGGACGCTGCAAGTTTCGCAACCTTCTATCCACTATGTCCTATACATGGTCGATAGGAGAAAGATCTGGAGATCTTGGAGGCCAGGGCAAAAGATTACTCTGGGCCTGTTCAAAGAAGTTCAAGGAAAACCTTGTTACAGGAGGACGTGCATTATCTTGCTGGAATAATGGATCTTCGAGCCCTTGTAAGTATGGCAGAAGATGTGTTCCAACCAACTCCGCAATGTACCGCTGTGCTGTCATATTGGCTGGAATGAACACCAAAAGAGGCCTGCTGCTATAAGTAATCGCACCCCAAACCAGACCGCCCACAATGCGGTGTACGTGCCTCTCAACGGTAAATCGAAGATTCCGTCGTTCACCCCGTCTTCTCCTGACTCTCTGACGACCGTCGTGCATGCCTAAACAAAATCTTGATTCGTCACTAAACACAACACGACGCCATTCAAGATTCCAATGAGATTTTTCATTGCACCATTGTAACCGTTGCTGATAATGTTTCGCAGTCAAAGGAAGCACAAGTTGCGGACGATATGTTGTTAACTCAAAACTTCGGATTCGGCGATAAACTGTTTTAGGGGATAACATGGCGACCTTCTTCACCAAATCATTGGTCATCAATTGCCCGAGTAGAGGAAAATTGGTGTCTAAATGCCAGTTGTCTTAAACGACGATTTTGACGCTCATTTGTTCTTCTTAAAGCTCCGGTTCCTCTTCTACGATGTTCCTGGCCATCTTCAAATCATGCACGACACACTCGCATCACAGTAGATTTCGATTTACACCGTTAGCAATTTCCCCAAATGAAAAACCAGCTTCGCGCAAACCAATAATTCGACCTGCGTCGAAAAAGCTTAATTGTCGATACACTGCTCGTCTTCTTACTCTAGTTCAATGAGAACAACAACACAAATCGAGAAAGTTATAAAAAACACCGCAAAAAAACATTCAATATCAGTGCCGAGAGAGAGGTAAAAACGTCAATAACAACTTTATTGCTTCACTGAGAGGATTCAAATTTTGATCATTTATTAGTATTACACAAGTGAATATTCCTACCAAATTTCTTCCGGAAATTCCAACCCCTTCTAGCTGTTGCAATTTCTATGTCACTGAGCATTTAATAAGGTACTATTGTCCCAAAGGGTTTCATAGTTATAATGGTTTTCTTGAAAAACTTAACATTTCCAAAATCATTATTCCTCTAAAGTATACCGGATTGGAATATTGTGGTCACGCTCGTATAATGCGCTAAATCTTCTCAAGTTAGCTGAAACACTTCACTAAAACACTTACCACAATACTTCACCCACATTGAACGCACGCTTCGATAACCAAATCTATCATCATCAGCAGTAAAACTGAACTAAGTGAACCCTATATAATAATTTACGTTACGGTTAAGTCCGTTATAAATGATATAACAAAGGATAAAGGCTGGAATTTAGTGGTCCTAAAACTGAATTCATTAAGTTAGGTTTGTTTTTGTAAATTTCAATGCCTTCATAACAAGTTAATTGAACAATGGTGTTTACGTTCTTGGCTACCTTTCTTTGTCAACCTTATGATTATTTTTAGCATATGTAAGACGACACTAGATTTATCAAACCTCCTGAATTTGAGATAAGCCAAATGTTCTTTGTACCTAACTCTGATTGGTCATTCTGTCTGCCCAATATGCACTTGATTACAACCTTTATATCTGTAAATTCCTGATTTATTCATGTTGGTTTCTCTAAATATTCCAAAGTTAAATCGATCGAAATACTAAGAAACAGTGAACTTTCATCAAATGAGACTAAAATTTCTTTGCCAGTAAGCTCAATGTCCTTAATTTTTTCAGTGTACGCATAAGAATTTTTAATAGCCGAATCAGGAATCTGTGCGGGTAACTGATTCAATCTGCCAGATAACCACTTGGAAAGTTAATAAGTTCGAAACAATGGGTCTCATACTCTTTCCGGGCTTGTGTATCCTAGGTAAATAATACGTTATAGGTAGTACTGGGCTTGATACCGTTAGTCTAAATCCTGTTCTGTTTTACTGCTGATGATAGTAACTTGGCTATCGAAACGTGCGTCCAGTGCGAGTGAAGTATTGTGGTAAGGGTTTTATTGAAGTATTTCAGTGTTCCAGTGCCACGGAATTCGAGTACTTATTCTCAAGTTAGGCTTAATTTTGGCAATAACAATGTGCAAATTATAAATTTGCTTAGATATAGCCAGATTTTATCTATTTTGTATGTTTGATAGAATATCCCTATTTATTATTTTTCATTTCAAAGATACATATATATGTGGTTGTAGACATAATATCTGTGTAAGCAGCACATTTGAAAAATATTAAGATGTGTTTGTACCGTTTATCTATTAAATACCTACAATATATACCAAGGAAAGTGAGACCACTCGTACTTGTTTATAAGAAGAACCATTAAAAATCTGTCTCTCTTCATATCAGACATAATTTACATTATTTTAAAAAGATTCACATTTCAATCTGATATTTAGTGTGTAATATACCCAGATTAGAACAATATATTACGAACGCTCGAGAAATATCTGTTGTCGGTACATCTTACTGTACTGTACCTTTGTCGATGTTAGGATTTCAATTTCTGAAAAAGGAACAAAGCTTTATTTCAGTTAGCAGTAGTTACGGCTGTTTTTCATCTCGAATCTATTTGTCTCACTTGCTTTTAGTTGATGGTTCCCATTAGAAATAATTTTCTTCAAAATTAATCATCCCAAGTTCCATTTCTTATCTTTTCGTTTTTTCCCAACTGTTTCACGTCTTCGAGATGACAATTAAGAAGAAAACTGACAGCATCACAGAGGAATTAGATATCATCACAATTCAATTAGTAGATACTGTAAGAAACGCTGAAATATATATGCCATAAAAAACCATTTAATTAAATAATTAGACGAAAGTGTTTTAACTCCCGAGTGTTTGTTTCTATTTTATAGATATCTATCTTGTTTTCATTAGGAGCTAAAATTAATTGCATGACGTGATGTAATGGACAAGAAATAATGTGCCTTGTTTCATTTTGTATCTTTGTAGGACTGTTTTTAAAGCGACTTTGGACTACAGGTTATCTTTATTCAACCTCGCAAAAACTACTTCACTAGATGGATATAATATGTTCTTATGTTCGGTTACACCTGTTTTGCTGAAGTTGACGTAAAATATACAGTAAGTAAATTCAAAATTGTTATAAAATTTAAAGAACAATAGCATTACTTTGAATACGCTAAGATGATCACCTAATAATTATGTTGATTAGCATATACAAAGGAGTTCCTAATATTGAAAAGGTACTGCACCTATAGCCGACATACAGCAGTTTTCTGATCTTCCTACATATTTCCATTTCTTAACTTAAAATATTGCCAAAATTGCCTCAAAGGTATCAAGTCTAAGATCCATCAATTATTTACCACTTGTTAATTGTTATAAACGATCTAATACGGAACCAAAGAAGTAATACTGTTATGCAAGATTGCTCTTAATTGGGAATTCCTTGTGAACCACGAGGCTTTAGATATTAGCTGTAGCACCTGGCTCTGTAGAGCTTCGAGTTTCTTCAGGTGGCTAGCAGCCATCGTTGCCCATCGGAGCACCCCATAGGTGATAATTGGTTTGAAGCAAATCTTATATAACAGTAATTTCGTGCTGAGATCATTTGGCTCTTTGTACATAGCAACGGCAGCAATGCATTTTTTGCGTTGGCGAACTTCTTCCATATTTGATCTATGTGAAGCTTGCATGTAAATCTTCTATAGATGTCGATCGCTGACCGTTGATACGAAGCTCTTCCGGTGTAAGTCCTCTCTGTTTTGTAAAGCGTACAGCAATACCTTTATTGTCATTTATTGAGGGACCCCATCTTTCAAGGCAATCCACCATAACGTCGAGCGCAGACTGCAACCTTCTTGCCATCATATCTTTATTCAAATGCATCTCCGGAAATTTTGGAACGTCATGTGTAGATTAGAAATAGTTCATGGTCCAGCAAGGATCTCTGGGAAACCCCGGAACTAGTCGGCATTGGAAAGGTAAAAAGTCTCTGCCCTCCCTAACCCCAACAGTTCTTCTATCCAGGTATGATGCGTTCAGTGTAACTAGGTTAAAACCAAAATCTATATCAACTATTTTGTGTACTAAGCCAGCAAGCTATACTGAACCGAGTGCCCTCGCAACATCCAAGAAAATAGCCCCAACGGTCTCCACCTGCTCAGAGGCGTTCCGTATCTCCTCTGTAAGCCGCAACTATTGATTGTCTGTTGAATGGCCAGCTCTAAAACCGAATTGTTCATCCCGCAAGAGATCCATGGTCATCTCGTTCCGCAACGTTGCTGGAATTACCAAATCCGCGGGCTTCGAAAGAGTCTAGAGGAGACTGATTGGTCCGAAATTATGGGGAAAGAGGATGTCCTTGCCTGGCTTTGGAATATTATTTATTACGAAATGTTTCCAGATCGACGGATAATATTGGTAGAACAAGATGCGATTAATGATCTCAACCAAGATCTGGATAGCATCAGCAGGGAGGGATTTTAGTGCTCGATTTGGCACTCACTCTAGTCCAGCGGCCTTGTTATTTCTCAACCGTTTAATGTTGGAAGTGTGGGGATCCCTTACGAATCCTAAGGTATCTTTCACACGTTTTTCGAGATCTGTATCGTCATTGCACGGTTCAGAGAAAAGAACAGTGGCCAAATATTCCGCGTAAGAATTAGCTCGATCCTACACATAGGTTTATTAGATATTTTTAAGTGCCTTAACCATTTTCCCCTTATTTTATTCCGTTTTTGTGATAAGAGAAATACTCTAGTAATTTGTGCATGTATAACGGTAAATTAAATCTTGCAGAATATAAATTGCAGTTTCCATTATCTTTCAGGTAAAATTCAAGTCAAAACACCAATTTCTGGACCCAATGAAAATCGTTTACAGTATATTGAGTTCTAGCAACTGAAATACTCTACTTTAAGATTAAATGGATAAGTACTAAAGCACTTCCCAAAGGTAAAAGTAATGATAGAAAAATATTTTGATAGTAATGATACAAGCTACCAACATCCACCATGTACAGATGCGCGTTTCAGCTGTCCTTGCTACCCTCGCAGAACGGCATTACTCGTTGCTCACTTCTGTCGTGGTCGATATGGCAATTAATTTCGACATTTTCAGTGATTAGAGTATCTTTAGTTAGATACTCTCATCCATACATTAAAATTTGATGAAATGCGTTTGTTGAATTTCAGGTTAATGCTCCTTATATGAATCACGTCTAGAAGTTTAGTGGTACATTAGCCTATCTTGGTGGTATTGCTCAGAATCGCACCGTAACTGAAGAAACTTTGCTTTAAGTTTTAATATGACAAACATTTTCGCGAAGAACTTTTGTAAGTCAACCAACACATGTTTGGATAATGAATATCGACATCCATTATTAAAGATGTTTAGGGAGGGTAATATGAAGTTAAGCCAGCTGTCTTAAAATGATAGCCAATAAGGTCAATTTCTGAAAAATCCTGCAGAAGAGAGAAAGACAATTGATATTGGGTTGGTTCCTATACGCCCCATAAACAGAAAAATATAGAATTCATTAACATGAACTTATACCATTCAAATTTTAGACCGTCAAAACGAATTAATCGATTTCCCATAAAAGTTTCAAGCGGTTTGATAGCTGCTCAAGGAACAGTTCGGGTGACAAACATAGCTTTGGTTATGTTATGAATCACCACTGTTACGTCGTTTAGCATATGTACAAGGTAGCGCCATAAATTATCGGCCTGACAGGCTTATACACGTTCTAGCGTGTTCAAACTCCGTTACGTCATAGTTACACATGAGCGAGGCCTACACTATATATATTACGGCTCGAAGAGTAGTAGTTCTTAGTAACCAGCCAGACAACGTGACTAGTGTATGAAAGTGTCTCAGGTAACGGAAATTTAGTACCGCGCGGTCATTAAACTTTTAACAAAAGAAGGGCATACGTTTAACCACATTAAACAACATGTATGTAGATGGCGTTTATGGTGATTTATCTCCTTCATGTTCCACTGTAAGAAAGTGGACAACATGTTTTCGTTTGGGGCAAGAATCCTTTGATGGTGATGGTCGGCCAATTGAACTGATAACGTCGCAAAACATTTCAATTATTGAGGAAATGTTAGCAAATCGCCGTTTGAAAGTAAAGAAATTAGCAGTCATTTTGAGGGAAAGGCTTTACATTATTTTTACAAGGGTATAGAATCATTAATTGATCGTTGTAATAAATATATTGAAGTTACAGGAGATATATTGAAAAATAAAAATTGTTATATTTTACCAAGTTTATATCTGGCCGAGAATTTATGGCGCCTACCTCGTACCTGTTAAAAAATGAATTTATGATACAACTACGCATTTGGCTTTCAATATATTATTTATTAATCCAAGCAATATATGGGATTTCAAATTTAAAGGGATTTCAAATTCAAAGGGATGAGTGAACAATTCGTCATTTAAAATGGTGCTCCAAGCATATTGAACTTGCGAGCTCAATCTGAGAGTAAGTTGCTTACTGCATAGATTAATTTCATGATTTTTATGGATGTTTTGTTAATTTAGTTTTCATGTAATTAACGGTTTAATTTCATTTTTCATATTCTGCCCACTCTATTCCTTCTGGTGTATGTAGCGCTGTCGTGCGTCCGAAGCCCAAGACAATATAATAAAATATACAACTACTTTCTGTACTGCAGGTATTCTTATGTACGTGATAAGTTACAGTATTTTCATTATTCATAGCGGGGATAAAGTATCACGTACATTCTACAAATCATAATTTATTTTTATGCCGCGTGTAACTGTAATACTACAAATGCTCTTACATAGATAAAGTAACGGGCAAAAAGAGCAAGTACTAAACATACAGTTTCTATGATGATGAACACGTTCCATACGATATGGTTCTGTTGTCATTCTAGCACTATGCTATTTGCAGATGCACATAAAAATTACACGCTAAAAACGAACTGTATGCATTCAGCCACGACACCGTTATAAATCACAGAACGTATTTCATATGCGATTTTCCTAACACGGTCGTTGGCACAAAGCCCCACGCCACTTTCCTTCTTCTTCTATTTTTCTTTTCGCTTCGCTCTAGGGACGGTTTTGTGGCAGGCTAGTTTCGTGATATTCCGTAGTAATAAACACTAATACCCTCGATATAGAGATATAGACATAGATATATGAACAATTCCAATCTGTCCGCCACGGAAACGATCGTTACACACGGAACACGCTGTATAACTCAATCAGCCCACCAAAACCTAACCATACACTGCGCACACACACCGACAAATAGATTATTATCTCCACTGATACTATTATTTTCGTGTAATTTAAATCGTACATTGCGTAATGGGTGTGTATATGGTAATAAGGATATTATAACACTGTAAGAAGAGAGAGATTCTATTTGATTTATTACAAGAACTTAATAGGTGCTTCATTTGGGTTGATTAAAACGTGTTTTTTCCTTCTGTGGGCGTTCTTTCTCGCTCCTTATCGTTCACAGATGGTACTGTACGTTTCTCTCTAGCGTGCCGCGGAGTCGATTATCGAGATGCACCTCACGGCTTTGAAATAAAAAAAAATTGAAGATGGCTTAGTTAACACAACTATTTTTTTCTATTTTCTTTTAACAGATGTACCTTACTCTTCGTTCTCTCTTGTTTCATAAAATATACCCCTCTGCTTTCTCTTGAAGCTTTTTCGTTAAATTACAAAATCAAAAATTTATGTAAAATATTACTTTCCATATTTAGCATTGCTTTGTAGTACGTACTATTTACCATTAATTAGATGTGGTGACAAAATAAACTTTGGAGACGAAACCTTTTTATAATCACTAAAGTTACTCAACATCTTCAATAATATCGTTTCACTTTAGCTATGAACTTACACACAATATCGTTATCTAAGATAATTTTAATTCAAATTTCCAATTTGTATTAAATTTCGGGATTATATTTACAGAATTTGAATAAACTTTTATCGTTATTCAAATTTTGGAATTTTGATGATCTATATTACATTCTTTTATTCTTAAAAGGAAAGATCCATTAAAATCAACTTGCAGGAAATAACCAAAGCCACAAGTTATTTTCAAGAATTTACTTCTTAATAACAATTTTTGTCAAACACACACATCATACAACATATCATGTACATTGAAATCTAGTCATCAAAATTTATGTCATTTGTAACAATACGTAGGATCATCAAAAAATCGACCATTTAACCATATGTAAATTATAAAATAAAATTGAAGCAATTAGAAAAGTATTTAAAAGCCGAAGAACATCCAAAGACAAATCGAAGAGGACATCACATCCAAAGAGGAATAACAGCGGACATTAAATGTCCAAACAGGAACAGGAGAGGATATTATAAAGGATTTTCACACATATACACAACACAAAAGGAAGATTAATAAGCAAATTTACTAAAAAAATTGTTAAAGTAGATTGAAAATAAAAAGGACTGTAATTTTCTTAAATTTATACCCTTAATTTATTTAATAACAGTGATAACTAGAGTTGCTCAATTTGCGCCGACAGCCAGTGGCGTCCGCATGAAAGTTTACACAAAATAAATGGTCAGAAATAAAATATAATACGTGCTCAAACACCTACCGTCTTAGGAGTCTTTCGTGAAATCACAAAGTGAATAATGTCTGTTAAATGTCTGCAACATTAGATATGTCTCCACAGTTGTTTCGGCAAGCCGAATGCGGCGTGAGGAAAAAGTGTGTTTATACGCAGAAAACGAACATTCTACATCTAGTGACGTTATATTTGCGTAACTAAAATAATCTTTGGAACAACTTAACGATTCTGTTGACGCACCTTCACAAATTTGTCTTAATGTGCCAAAATCAGAATCTTTCTCTAAAACACTTTCAAATCTTTCTAGAACACAAATATTTTTTGCGTCTTCTACCGCGCATAGCTGTGCGTGAACATGTTGCACTATTTGCAGAGATTCCACTAACGACACCGAAAGATTTTGCAATTTTTCTATTGCCTCCACTAGCCCGAAGTAATTGTTCTGAATAGTTTTAAAATCCGTTTTGACCTGACTATCTTGAAATTTTAACTGGCTTTCTTTGATAACCGCAGCTTCCTTTGGATCGAATTGTAAAACCACGTTCTTAATATTCTCAAAATATTTATGGTAATAAAACGCGGCCTGTAACTATGTTCCCCAATGTGTAAGAATAGGTTCTGATGGCTCAGGCATACGGGGGCACAGGCTGTGAAATTTGCGAATACGTTTTGGGGATTTGACAAACACTGCTTTTGTATGCGCTATTAAAGCGTCTACCTCAGGATAGCATTTTCTAATACTATCTGTCACATGACTGAAAGCATGAATTTTACACGTAATATGTAACAAGTTAGCACAATGTTTTTTAAGAGAACGGCCTACAGAAAGCATGTTTGCGGCACCATCACTCATAAACATCAACAGTTGGTTTGTTGAAAGTTCAAATTGTTTCAATGTATTTAACACTAACTTTGAAATTACTTCTAGATATTTTCGTACACCGTCGTCCTGATGGTGTGCGAGCATTTCTTTCACACTATCATCCAGCCCGAAGACGCAGGATTATCAATTCTCTTATTCAAAGGGTCATTTCCATATTTGAACTCAATTTACTTCCTCAGGAGTGGAACCACACCACCGAAAATCTAATCGCAATAATTATCCTAGGAAAGATATTCTAACAGCCATTAACCGCCACATCAACCTTTTCTCCACAGTAGCGCCCCTCATCTAGCTTTAATTTCTGTAAGCAAGCGCATCTACCCTATATTGAAGGTGTCACCGGTCGCATTAGCAAGGTTCTCTTCAGGAACAACATAAAAACCATCTGCAAACTCCATTTCAAACTGTCAGACTACTTTTCCATCAAAAACCGCAATCATCTGCAAGCGCTTGGTGTCTACCAGATTCCATATTCGTCCGGTAGTGCGTATATCGGTGAAATAAGGTGACCGGTCAGCATTCGAGTAACTCAGCACGAGCGTTGCACGTAGTTGTGACGTGTAGTCGCATAAACTGGACATATGCCACCAAACCCAATTAAACCCTACCCCATTTTGGCTTGCAACCCTCGTTGTTATAGTAGAAAAATCCGTAAATCCATAGAGGTATTCAAATATCCCAACAGCCTAAATCGTAAAGATGGCTACCTTATATCATACGTGGAAATCTCAACTGATTAAACCTTCTATCAATCGTCTCTCTATTGTTCCATAACATTTCCGCTCCATTGACCAAAACTAGCCCCATATAAACCCCTCGGGAATGAATAGTCAGTGTGCAGTAGTAGTAGCGGCAATACCAGCAGCAGCCACAGAACCCCTGAAGATGTCCCATAGGAGTGTAGACGAAACGTCGGCAGAAGGTACGACAACGACGCAGTTCCAGCCCGGAAACTAAGAAAATAGTCTAAATATGTATGTCATTGCAAAATTATAATCCAGAATCAATCATATTCGTAACAAATTATTTTATTCCGGTATAATCCTTTTCACGTTGTAATTGTGAACCTACAGATTTCTCATCTAAAAGCCTATTCCAATTAGATATAAGAGATCTTTGATCAGAGCTACATATATGCAGAACTAGAAAATTGTCCAATTGCGTAACATTAAATAAACGAGCATTTATTGCTGTACGTGTCACCCACTAATATTCAACAATCTAAAATTATCGACAAACATATCAACCAAGTTAGAAAGTAACGATCGCAAGCGTTAGATTGCGGACATAATAAACAACACCCAATGGATGGAGAATGTAGTTTCATAAAGAAAGAAAAGCACAAGAATAATTTTGTAATGTGCGTACTTGACTATATTTTCTCGTTACTGACCGGCCATGTCTAATAATTTAGAAGAGAATATGTGATCTTTTTCAACTTGGAATATAAAGAAAATGTGATAGAATAAATTCCATCCGTCTATAGTGCCATTTGTGGTGTAATCTATGCCTGCGTAAATTATATTACGGTCAAAATTAAGAGACTAGTTTGACTGGATTATTATAATTGTCCCTAGCAGTTATTTCTACCCAGATGTAACACAAAGACGCATAAGCTTGCAAGATGTATGATATTAAGCGTGGAGCACGGCCGCCTGTCGTTAAACAAACAAAACAAATAAAAAGGAATGTACTGCCATCACAGCTAGTGGAAACATAGCACCTATATTCTGTAAATTATCTAAATGTAGCAGATACGGTTTTCTATGTAGTTTACTTTTTCTGTGTATTGCAACCTCGAAGCAAAAGCAAAGGTTGTTAAAATATACTGGAATTTATAGTACACATCGTCAGTAGAGTATGATTTCAGAAGCACAACCTTACCAAGGATATAATGGAATCTATATTTTAATAATTTACAATTCTCTATTTCGTCCTACACGAAGTTACGATATTTGTAATGTAAGTGCGATTCAGTGGTACTCCGACGATAATCTTTTATATGAAAGCAAACCTTTCAGCTCTTATATAAATTTTATTCACTATTTATTTGTACGAGGGATGATCGTAAAATAAGGTTCCGATATTTTTTTAAAATAGACAGCATTCTTTATTTCCTTAACATTACACATCGGTTTAAAGGTAAAAACTTAAGCTATTTTTCGACATAATCGCCATTTCTATCCAAGTATTTTTGCAGATGGTGCTCCAACTTCTGTATCCCCAGGTCGTAAAATTCTGCCGCCAGTCAAAATCTTTTCAATTGTGGTGTTGGAAATCTCAGGAATCCGAAGAGGGAGTCGACGAATGGTGACCCTCCGATCTTCAAGCAGTATGCTCTCGACCTTTTCAACGATGTCCTCTGAAACTGATGGTCTTCCGCTCCGCTTTTCATCGTGAATTTCCGTCCGACCTCCAGTGAATTCCTTACACCATTTACGGACGTGTTGAACA
This sequence comes from Dynastes maya, assembly GCA_029619315.2. Taxonomy (NCBI): domain Eukaryota; kingdom Metazoa; phylum Arthropoda; class Insecta; order Coleoptera; family Scarabaeidae; genus Dynastes; species Dynastes maya. The sequence goes on from JAROYE020000002.1 coordinate 60,114,473, forward strand.
GCTATACACTTTCCTCCATAAACTTCGGTTAATTGACGATGAATGTCTATAGGTGAAACCCCTTTCGCGTTTAAACAACGTATCACAGCGCGAATTTCGCATCTGGCGGTAGCGGCGATCGGGAATTCCATCTCGGGCGGGTGCTTAGCCAACACTGAGCGGCGTAGCGAGACGGGAATGGTATGTATATAGAGTGGGAGAGCTGCTGCACATGCCAATGTTGTCGGATTTCGCCTAACACGTCTTATTGCTGCTGAGGGCTTTGGGAACCTTATTTTACGATCATCCCTCGTATTTGAGATGCATATAACGAAAGTATACGCGTTTAATAAAGTAGCCGCAACCAACAGTAGAGAATGTTAGGTACTATTTACGTGCGAAGTAGGATGTATGAGTTCATTTGAGATAAATGGATTTACTGTCTATTTGTGGCAGCTAAACTGCTTTTTCTTATTTTATATTAACGTTTTTATTGGCACAAATGAAAACTATCAAATATATCAAACTTCGGCGGAATAAATCCGATTATTTGCAATAAATTGATGCTTATTAGGAGCAAATTAATTTTTCAAAATCGGTTTATTTGGTCAATATTTTTTTGAGTGAATAGAAGCAGAAGTGTGCTTTGAACCCAATATTGATTACATTGGTTTGCATATGTGAAATGAAGAAAATTTTTCTTTTGGCCACCATTTTCTTGTAACATATCAGTCTCAGGGTACATAGAAAAATATCTTTCGTCAATAAACAAGATCATTTTTGAAAGCTGCTAGAATGAAACCGAGCCTGCTGCGTGGCGGTCGTTTGGTGAGTCGGTGGTGAGAAGATGGCACTGAAGCATGTTGCTGATGAACTTTTAAGAGAGATATACTCAAAGCTAAAAGCAATACAGAAAGCCCAAAGGGAGTAGTTTTTGAAGTAAATATCCAGTACAGGTGGAATAGGTAACGTCAATTACTGTAAAAGTATGTATAGGTACTCGATGGAAAATAATGGCGACCAGATTTCGAACCAGTAGGCGAAATGCTATAAGTATCAGTTTTTCTTTCTCATTTAATAAACAAAAGGTTAAACTTTGTTGCCCAGTCATATTGTTTTTTTTAATTAAATAGAGTAGTTTGTTATTACTCGTAAATATCATTACGGAATGTTTTTTGGGATTAACGTTTACTTTGTTTGTCAGAAGCCAAGGAATTAATTAAAAAAAAGTCAAATTAATTAGGCGAGATAATGCCAAACCGTCTGCATAAAGATTTTGGAATACAGAAACTGCTGGCACAGAAAGTAATTGTGGTTTTCGTTGTTAAAGTTTTATTCCCGGCGTTTGAAGTAACATGAAAACCCTCCTCAAGAGTTACCTTTTTTATTGGAAATTTTACATGAGATCAACCATATGATTCTAACCAAAACAAATTATTCCGGCTAAATCGAATTTTACAATATTTTATTCAGTTTTTCAGATCAGATTGTAAGAATTTTTTCTCCCTTAATGCTCTTTGCCTAATTGTTTAGAGTATAAGTAGTGGTTAGGCAATACAATCTTTGCAACCTATTTTTCTTTTTCCGCAATTTTTCTTTTAATAGGAGGGTTAAACAGAATTTACTATCATTACTATTACTATTGTCGAGGCATACCATGGCATTGATGTATTTACTCACCGCGGCCTAAATAGATCTATTGTAACAAAAGCCCTTATATCTGTTGGAATAGTTGAGGGCTTTTGATGGAAGTAAGAGGGGATGCCCTTACTTCAATTCAGTAAGTGTTAAGAATGGCATACTGAAATGTTGATGTTGTTTATGATCAATGGCAATAGAATATGCTTGACCGTCTCCAGATCTTCTTAGCATACACGAGAAAATTGATCCTCAATTTATGTAAGTGGTATTACCTATCAACAAGTCTGTTAGTATTCTGAGATCCGTTTGCTGAAAGATTACTATTATGGAGCAGCGTATTAAGTTTTTACAAACCACCACTAGATAGCGCTGTTGAGATTTGACATTACCATCTTCGTAAAACTTAACATTTGTTATTGTTGAAACAGTGACAGCGCAGAAATCGGCCGAGTAGTTTGTCTTCAGCTAGTGTTAAAAAAAAAGCAGTTCTGTGCAAAAATGGGAATTTCACGTAAACGTTTTTGTTGGATTTTTTACGATTCTAGTGAAGACCTAACACAACAACAATGCCTCGACTCGTTTCGTTCAACTATTGGTAACGGAGCACCGTCAGAAAAAGTTGAACAGAATTTCGTCGTTGTGCTCCCATCAGTGATGACTTTCGTGAAGGTCGTCCTAAATCGATTGTTATTCCAAAATACAACGATGCTGTGCGCAATATGATTCAAGAGGATCGGCATGTGATTTACCGTGAGATGGACGCATCCTTAGGTATATCGAAGATTACACTACAGATTTTGCATGAGCATTTAGGTGTTAAAAAGATCTATCCTCGATGGATTCCGCATAATTTGGCCCATGCACAAAAAAAGGCTCATGTCAATTGGTGTAAGGAAATGTTCAAAACATTCGATAGAGAAACTTCAAAATCCGTATACAACATCGTAACAGGTGACAGAACTTGGATGTATTCGTACGAGGTGGAAACTAAGCAACAATCAGCTGAATCGGATAAACCGATTCCAACAAAGTTGTTTGTTCAAGAAACACTCCCAAGAAAATGATTGCTCGTTTCTTTCGTTGTACTGCACATGTTGCAAGCATTGCTTTGGAGGGTCGAAGAACAGTTAGTGCTGAATGGTATATAGCAATGAGATCAAGAGAAACAATTGACAACGTCATATCATCCTTCATCATGACAATGCCAGCAGTCACACAACACGTTAAGTAATCGATTATTTGAAGGGGAAAAACATCGAATTAATGTCTCATTGCCCATATTCACCTGATTCATCGCCCAACGACTTTGTTTTGTTCCCGGAAATCAAATAAAAAAGCGTGGACAGCGATTTTTATCGCCCTAAGGAGCTGTTGAGACCTTTAAAAGCCATGTTTTTGAGATACCACCTTCAGAGTGGAAAAAGTATTTCGAGAACTGGTTCGAATGCAAGCGAAATTGTATAAATCTTAATAGTGAATATTTTGAAAAACAATAAAACGATGTGTACCAAATATTTTTTTCTTAGATTGTTCTTGTAAGAACTTAAAAGATACCCTCGTAGCTTTGCTGTCTTTAGCGATGCTGGTATGAATGCCTTCGCGTAATTTTATCCATGTATGCTTTGCCAGTGCGAGGCTTTGCGATTTTCCTCTCATATCCTGCTTTCTTGTTTTAGATGGCGTTTTTGTAGACCGCAGTGGTAGTTTGAACCAATAAATGGTAAGACATATTTGCTGCCCCCTTCGCCAGCTTATCGGCTTTTTCATTTCCTCGATCCTTTGGTGGCTTGGGATTCACAGTAAAATAACGTTCCATTTACGTCCCTATTGGCTTAGATTCTGTGCAGATTCGTGTATCAGGTCAGATAGACGACGGGGTTATATATATATGCAGTTATACATATTTAGGCTGTTAGTAATCTACATAGTTCAAAATTTGGGATCTCACATTACTAAATATGCATCTGCTTGGATTCTTTCCTATCGTCTCGCTTTTTAAAATGTAGTCCACTAATTGCTTAATTAATGGTAATAAATCATCGTCCGCTATCAAAAAAAAAACGAATGGGTGATAATCATCTTACACGAAATACAGAACATAATAATATGAACGTTAATAACGGGCACGTACCTACATGCATATATCAGATTGAAAGTACAATGGAAGTCGCCAGATTTCTCCTATTATCCCAACTCGTTTTCATACTTCCCTAAATTAAAAGAGGTAGTGTAACTCCTGGTAATAAATAATTATATATGGTGACATACATGCGCAGCTCGTCGATTATATGACGTTCTACTCTGCAGCATCCACAAAGAAGATGGAATTCTCCCTTCGGCAGCGATTTGTTAAGTCTATTCAGCGGTGTAGCGCTCTCTTATCGCAACATTCCAAGAAACTAATTAATTTACGTTAGAAACTTACCGTGAATTCTACCACACCAAATCTGTTTAAATTAAACATTAATTCAAATTACTTAGCTACTATAAAATTGAAATAATTAATATATTACAGTTTTCCAACATAACTCCATGGGTTCTCTGCACATTAGAGCGTAGTATATGTATGTGTATCTCTTTGTAGCAGTAGGAAGCTTCTGTTTCATAGTTGGAGAATGTTGGAAATTCTAAAATTGATTGCGTATTGGTTTGTGGATTTAGCAGCACTTTGTTCTCGAATTAGAAGTAAGCGTTATGAGTTATGAGTATACACGTTATTAATGGTTTCTTTAATTAACAATAATAATACATTGAAAATAGGATACATTATTAACGACACCAGGTCTATTATAAACATTACCAGTAGGGTTTTAATTAGTACTTGGGTTGGTCACTATTTACTGCTGTATCTTTTGTGTGAAGATGTAATGAAATAACTGCTGTCAGAATTAAACTACCTTACAACACTAATTTCTTGACGTACCGTTCCTCCTAGATAAACTTCAAACGGAACTACTGTGTTAATTATAGGAGTTATGTTCTTGTGTTCTATATTTTTACTTAAAGGACATCGTAAATTTAATAAGACTTTCACACATTCCAGTACCCATTAGGCACGTTATTTGCGATATTTTAATTAGAAATGTCCATGCAAAGAATACATGAAGAGCATATTATCAAATTGACCGATTCGAAAAAATCGATAAAATGAAGTTAGACATGGGGACATTTTAGAGAAACCAGTTCTGGAAGTACTTGACTCACAAATATCTATTCGTTGATTTAGTATTATTTGGACGATTTTGTTTTATTTATTGTATGATAGAAACATTACGGTTTGGTAAATTATTTTCACAGCTAGAATGAACAAGCTGTTTGAACTTTGTTGACGTGGGAAATTTGTAACGCAAATCTACAGAATCATTCATTCCCCTTTGTAAGTTCTTGGAAGAACTTTCAAAGGGGAACGTTGTAGTAATAACTATTCTTTTTCTACCCCTTCTCCACCTCGCGTTCCCGTTTATCGCGGGTAGTTCTTCCTAATTCAAACGGGTGCCGCATATTTTCTTAGTTAGTCGTGAATTCACCCCTGTTCATGCTAGCGGGCACAGCAGGAGAACTACGTTCAGGTAGGTCTGCAATTTCTTTGATGGTAGTTGTTCTTTCTTTTCCCTTCCCCACTATTTATTTTGCCTTACAGCACTTATTATATAGGGTGTTTACTTGAAACCTTCCGGATACACAACCCAAGCCCTAACAATATTTTTATTGTTAGTTTATACAGTTTGTGTCTAAATTCATAGTAAACGTTTGCGTAACATGGTCTCTTGGAAAATGTTAATACTGTATTTTAATTATTTAATATTAATGCTAGAACGTCAGATGAATATTTACGAGCCACTTATGAAGACGTTATGTGGCAGCATTGCAAAAGAATTTCATGTTATATGACAATTCAATTTGATTATTATATTGTAGTGGGATATTACTAGGGTGAAGTGCATGCAATATTATTATTTTACATATTCTTTACACATTTACACTGCGAAATATGTTCACTAGCCCTAATTAAATATTTAATAACCGCAAGTAAAAAGTCTAATAAAATAGCAAATTGATAGACCGTTTAGTTACCACAAGCAAACGAAGATTGCGAAAATCTGGACTTGCCTCACAACGACTTCTGCCTTGCGAGGGAGGCTGCCTTGGGCGAGCCAACGCCAGTCGGTTTTTGGTTGCGCATCACTGGTGCCTCAGGTTGTATGCCTCGCGTAGTTTGGACCACATTGCCTCGCGAAAAACTGGCTTGCCTTGCCTCGCGCTAAACGCGACAAAAGGCAGGCCAAATTGTTCGCATGGCACGCCTCGCGAAGTGTGAACTCGGTTTAATATTTTCTTTTTTTTTTTACTGAAACACAAACAATAAGATTTATGTTATTTAGACTACAACACCATCTATATTAGTTTATATGACTTATGTAATTGTTAACTTTGAGTTTTTTTTTTGTTTCCAAGGTATGTTTGTACTTGACCTGGCAGATTTGGGTGAAACTGTTTATTGTAAGGTCCTGTTACTATAGTTGTGGTACATTTTGATAAAGATATGTTGAAATGTTTCAAACTGTAATAAAAGTATAAATTTGAAAAAATTGCATGTCCGTTTTATTTCTGGGTTTATTTATACATCAATGTTAATAAATATGCTCACAATTAACCCCCACTGTGTATGTGTGTAAAATCCTTGTTTTTGTGTGTTTTTTGATAAAAATTGCTATTACAATGTAAATGCTTGAAAGTAACTGATGGCCGATGACTTTATAAAATTGGAAATTCAAAACGTAATTATATAAAATAATAAAATCAGTGTATGTACTTCACAATGCAACACATATTCCCCTGATATTTCATCCAAACCTGGTGGCAATAGATCAACATTTTATATTTTTGAAATATTATAAGGCTTTCATAATTTATTTAGCCCTGCGATCACGAAAATGAAATTTATAGTCTCCTGCACATTAATATAATTTCTCGATGTCCCAAATTATTTACTACCTAAACTGCAAAACAACTACACGATCCACCTGCACATTTGAGAATCAACACTGAAAAATTGTAACATTGAAGCGCATGCTCGTCCAAAATATTTCTCCAATCCAACAACATGATCTTTTCTAAGAACACACAGTGAACAAAACTCTTCCTAACAAACTAGAATTTCATTGACCTATGAATTCGTAGACCTTAAAGGTGGTCTTCCCCTTTATATCACTTTTTTCACCTCGCCATGCTTCACGCGGGCAAAAATCAAATTTAATTCAACAATAACGATATCGGCTGGACAAGCGAATGCATAGGCTTAAGTAGAGAGGAAAAGAGATAGAGAACAACGACAAAATTAATTTTCACGTAAATTAATCACCTCGTTTCCGAAAAGCTACGCTTGTCCGATTCCAGTGACAACGCGCTTAAATGTCTAATCAACTATTGAATAAACAGCCTGTGTACGTTCATTGTTGCACTTACGCAAATCGGACAGGTTCTCGGTAAAAGAAATTTAACTGATTATGCACGCAACTGGTATAACAACAACAGACGTATTTATAAGTAGGTGTACATACATACTTGGGATATACGAGTACGTGGATAGTTAAACCGAAAGAGCACAATACAATCTATTATTTTAATAATTTCCCAGAAGCGAGATAATTAACGTAGAACCATGTGTTCGTCTTAACGCTAGCAGTACGTTTCCGCATGGAAGGTTATGAGAATAGATGTTAGGTCTAAAGAGAACGCAAAACACTTCAGTGGACTTGCAAAGGTTGTTTCCATTCATGTTAGGGCGAACCAAAGCTCTTTGCACTAAATTTTACAGTTATGCTAATTTCGCGTTGTGCGAGAACGATGTATGCTTTACGTTTGACGTGTTAGGATAAATGCCATATGTGCTTAGAGTAAAGAAGGGGATATTTTATAGTGTAGAATTGTAATATTGTCACAACACTGTAGTTACTGCCATGCTTCTATACAGAACGTATCAAGACCCTTTAAAATACATCAACTATCAAAGATGAAGCCTACCCTAGAATCACAAAGCGATAATCATACAAGCTTTTTAGATTCAACACTTACTAAAATCAATAACAAAATTCAACTTAAGATCTACAGAAAACCTACGAATACTGATATAATTATCCCCAAAAGCTCATTCCGCTCCTCGAAAATAGAATGCTCAGCCTTTGAATATTTTTCACACCGCTTACTCTACTTTCTGTTGACAATTTCGACGATGAATATAACAAAATTCTCACAATAGGTAAAAACGACTACACTAACTCAGAAATTACAAACATATTTCATAAAAACCCTTCAAAAATTTAATTTAATCAAAATATATCCCACATTAGCATTTCTAACACATTAATTTCAATTTCTTTCTATTGTTCTATCATTGATTCTTTAAGAAAAGTGTTTGAAAAGCATAACATAACTTTGACTAATAAATCCCATGATACCCTACATAAGGGGTGCCCTAGATAATAATAATAATAATAAAGATATTTATTGGCTTCCCAAAGGGCTATCGGGCGAAATCTTTTTGCGCTCCCTAGATAATATTTTCGTAAATAATCAACTAAATAGACAAGTAGACAACATAAACAATACGGTGCATACAAAATTCAATGTAATAACTGTGATGCAATTTACATAGGTCAAACAGGCAGAAATATTGGTACACGTTTTGAAGAACATCTTAAGGATAATCCCCCTTTGGCTATGGGTAAACATTTAACCTAAAACAACCACATCACAACGACAGACAGTTTACAATTTACCGAAATGTACAAACATGGACAATGAGAAATATGAAATTCTAGACATTTTAAACTAAATTATAACGCAAGTGACAACATCTTTATTTTAAACAAAATCTCTACAATAATATCATACCTTTTCACCCTGATTTCCCCACCTCTCTTTACCAAGGCACACGATCAGCAAACGTCTGTGTGAACTATTAGTTGCCGTTTCCTTTGAAATAAATTTAATAAAACTTCAACTTTTCTTAGGTTTACAATAATTTTTTACTCTTAATTCTTAACATTTTGACTTCCTCATGTTTGAAAACATTGTTTTCTTTTAATACAGTTCAATAACTTTAAGTATAACCTAGCTTCATCATTATACACATACTAACATAAAAAGAGTTAGAAATTTCCTCCTTACATTCACTAACCATTACTTCCATTTTTTTATGTACAAATAATTTTTAAATACACATCTGCTTTCCTGTTTTAATTTAATCCTTGTTGCAAATTCCATACAGATATGTATTACTATTTAGCTTTTTAAACGAGTGTATACACATATACATCTAAAAATGAACAAAAATGTCCATCATTCACATTTATCGTTTCACTTATCATATTTTTTATATTTATACTTACTTTTAATACATTTTGTTTTCTTTAAACCACAAATTTTCTAATCAATTATCTTTAACTTCATTCTAACCGAGTGTATGTGTATATACACACACACCAACTTTGTCAATCTACTTTGTATTATATAAAAAAAAACATTGTATGACCCTCCTGTTATCCAGATTAGCCTGAAGATGACCCTATTAAGTCGAAATCGATAGGGAGTAAAAAAAATCTGGTTTTGCAATACAGCTGTGCTTTTCTTAATCTATAGAGCTGATCGCTTTAGAATGCAAAATAGACTCACGCGATATGTATATATTAATACGCGCAAAATCAGCTGGGGGTAGGCAACGCTAATTTGACAATGAAGCCCGCTTCGTCTAATATGGCAAAATTTGTATACGCAATGAGGTATGTATACTTCGCAGACTAACATATCACAAGCGACTATGTAACCCTCTTCCAACTACCTAAAAGCACTAGACTATTTTAGGATTTCCAAACACCATCTCAGCAAAATAACCTTTATTTGAAAAAATAGTCTATATTTGAAGGAGCATATGTAGATACTGTAGCAAATGTTGGAAAGCAAATATTTATTATGGAGTCCACCTTATAGTCCAGGTTATAGATTGTCATTCAGGTTTAGTTCAATGTAGTTGTTATGGCGAAAGTACACTGGAGACGCGAGCTTTAAAACATGAGTTAATACAGTACATTTCGTCGCTCACACTAGTGCATCTAAATGAATGTCAAAATGTTTATTCATTCTGGGAATAACTTTTTTACCTGTCTTAAATTTTGGGTAGGAAAGCTTCACCATATCGAAATAGGTGGAACTCAAACGGAGCTAAGTGTGGTGAATATGAAGATTGTGGGAGATTTGGAACCGCAATCTACACAATTTCTCTTGACTACTCTGACTCATATAAGCAGCAATATTATCTTGGAGTAGGATTTTCTTCCGATCTACGGCAGGTTTGTTTATAAGTAATTTCTTTTTCCACTTTATCCAAAATTTATAAAGCAGTCAGTGGCAAATCATCAGTATCCTCTTTAAATCCTAAAATCAGACGGCCGCCATTTTCCGAGACAATAAAGATGGTTTTAGGAGAAGGACTACCCCGCTGCTTTCTCTCTTGGGATTGCCGCGTAAATTCTGAAACGATGAAGTAAACTTATTGAACTATAATCAAAAATCATAAAGAATACATTGATTCGTTATTAAAACGATTAAAATTTTCATCAAACGTCTTCCACATCTTTAATTCCGATTTAGTTAATACTGCTGACAAGTCAAACTCGATTAAGTGCGAGGATCACGCGCTTTATTAGTAGGCCGGGCACAGAGAGCTACGAGTTAGGTTAGAAGTGCGGTTGCGGTGCCCACGACGCGACGTATGTATGCAGATGAATCGGCACGGACTACCTCAGCAAATGAAATTATTGATTTATTAGTTTCCCATCAACCCTTCGCAGCGTTAGTTGCATTGTAGAAATAAATATATGTATGTAAGTATGTCGTACGCAAGGAAACTAAACGACCGTTGGAAAATAAAGTCATTAAATTTATCAGTGAATTTCTGGATTTGGACTATAATGGAACTAAGGGATTGTGCAGAATTTGCAAAATACCTTTAATGTGCTGGAACAAAGGCGACCGTAAAAGACATATAAATAGTGTACAGCACAAGAATGAAAGAATTGGCGTGCCACCTCAAACACAATTTAAGCTGGATTTACTTCTGATGTTTATTGTTTGTGGTCTACCGTCTAGCTCACTTGATAAAAAACCGTTTCGACAGTTTTAGCGTACATACAATCTCGAGTGGAACTTACCATCACGGAAAGAGCTACCAAGTATACGTAAAGATATCGAAAATAGGATCAAAGCAGAATTGAAAGATGAACAACTGTGGCAATGTCTTGATGAGATGACAGATTGTAAAAAAAAATCTATTTTGAATATTGTAGTACAAGTAGTAGATTTTGTCAAGCCGAAATTTGCAATCTTATTAGTTAGCAAAAGAGTAAAAAAGTGTACTGGCGAAGAAATTACGGGCGTAGTGCTCGATACGTTACAACAATTTCAAGTGTCAACTAGTCGACTGTTGACGTTTATGAGCGATGGAGCAGCGACAATGTGTAGTGTAGACCGTTCTCTCAAAGTAAAGTGTGAGGGATTTTTACATGTTACACACTTTACATCTTGTGGCACAAACTATTCGAGAATATTACCCGGAGGTGGATGCATTAATAGCAAATACAAAAAAGTGTTTCTCGAATCTTCCAAACGGATTCGTGCATTTCACAGGCCCGGTATTCGCGAATCACCACAGCCGATTCTCAAGCGTTGGGGAACATTGTTGTGGTTCCAAGCGGCTTTTTATAATTCTGAAAATTTCCAAGAAATAAAATCTGTTATTTTATTTGGAGCCTGACGAAGCTACAGCTATTAAATAAAGCAAGAAAGGATTTCTAGATTCTTCTGTTGAAACAGATTTAGAAAGTATTAGCAACAATTATAAGCGATTACTAAACGCAATAGAAAAAACGCAAAATACTGGGTTGTCGTTAGCAGATTCAGTGCGAATCGTGGACGAAGTTAATACATTACTACACGGTATAAACGATATTTCGATTATACGATATTAAGAAAAATGTGTGGTGGTGCATCTGCAGATTAATTAACTAACTTTAAGGATTATTTTAATTATGCCTGTAGATGTTGAACGGTCTTTCTTGAAGTATAAGAACATTTTTTCATCACAGCGAACAACCTTCACCGAGACAAATGTGGAAACATACCTGATGGTGTAAGTTTTTCAATAATCCTATCCACACTGTTAACAATCTACTTTGTTTACTTTTTACAGTTATTACATTACATACCGTACGAGCGACCGTACTATGATTACCCGATTTTACACGAACTCAGCGCATCTGCTGTGTGCTGTATTGAATGTCATTGTGAAATGTCATTTGCTTGACAAAGTTGCGTAAACGCAAATTCATTTGTGCACCTTACTTACGTTATAAAAGGCGTATTCGTTCACGTACACGTGTAAGACACGACTTTGTTCACGTATTTCCGAAAAATGCTGAATATGCTGGCTGGTCATAGTACGCTCGCTCTTATGATATACCGGCCGGTCGGAAACTACCCGAACGCTATAGTTGAATGCTACACTGCGAGACTGTGACGCGTAGCATTTTTCTTATCTAAATGTGAGAGAATCATCAAAAAGAGGGATTATTCAAACTAATGATTCATTGAATTAGAGTTTTTCTTGAATTCTAAAAGGAATTGATAATTTTTGTATTTATTAAGTTATTTATTTCGAATGAATAGAGTTGTTTGTTCATCGAAACTAGGAATCGTAGTTTATTGGTGCTAACGTTGGTGTTTTTGTTCTTTCGAGTGCTACGGATTAACTACGATGCAAATGCCCATATAAATATTGTACGTACCCGATCGAATTGTTAATTTCCACACGGTATAACAAATGCCATTTTCAAACAAAAAAAAAACTAATAACGACAATAAAAACACTTCAGTGTGCGTGTAATCGCTTTATTTACCAAACATTGTTATTGCGTCAGCTTTTATTTCTTACACTAAGGTAGTGATTTCAAAGTATCACTTCTGTCAGCTATGAGTCACACATACACTTATTTAACACTTTAATCCGCGGTCCATGCGACTGATCCGATCCTGTTGTGCAGACCGATTGTCCTGGCTTATTTATTAGTCATTTCTGGAGCTGCTGCCATTTCGTGGAGGCCCCTATGGATCACTTGCGACATTACATTACCGCATTTAAACATTGTGACCTGGAAGCAGATTGTTACTTTAAAGAGAGTATTGATACAACATACACGTACTAAAATATCTTACCTTGTGTATTTGACCCTACTAATGACACTTCGTTGCTTCAAGTATGTTCAGGTATGTCGATATACAATTCATATTCATATTTGAAATAAAAGTATGTACGCTGTGATGGCAGGTGTAATTTTAATACCTGCAGGTATTAAAACACTTCCGTTTCCAAAAATGGTTGTCTTAGAAAAGTATTCATTTTATTCCACCATTCATGTCATCATTATAAAGAACTATTTATGGCGATGAATGAATAGCAATAGAAGTTCGATTAGTCATTCTGCTTTTATCTTCCATTCCTCACGAAAGAAAAAAATACAGCGTGACACAAATATATAATCACTATAATAAGCTTTGTATGAACTTATACCTATTTACGTAAAGCATTGTTGGTACCTTTAAGCATAGAAGATTATGAATAAGATAAATTTAACTTCAATGCTAGTTCACACTCTTTATGAAAGAACAAGTTTCGGTAGATGATTTTCATCACTCCGTGGCCATTTTATAAACGGAAATAGTATGTTTTGCTTCTCTCAACTTGCTTCTCTCTCGTTTCATGTGGGAAAGTAGCATTAGAGCTAGACGTGGAAGCAGTGCAGTCGCTTACAATCGCTGGAACGTTTAGATGTTTATCGACAGTCGGGAGTCATAGTGTCGATCTTTTGTCTCAGTTAAAATAATGGACGCGGCGAGTGCATACCTTACGAATGCTCGTAACTTGCCTACCTGACACTTAAGATTGAATTGAGATAATTGTTTAGTAACTACTATCATATTATATGTATAATGACATATTTAGTACACGATGTTAACAGCGTGTGTCTCACTGCAATGAGACAACTAATGGTGAAAAAAGGGACAATCTCCATTGGTGGTTGTTGAGAGTTGGTTTGTTGCCTCGTACGCGGCAATATAATATCCGGACGTTTATATGGAAAGTTGCGAATATTCAATGCCATCGAGCACGGCTACCGCTTTACTTACTGCGCTCCCGAGGAGGTGATACGGAAACAGATAACAGATATCGATGGCCGATAAGCGATGAATGCTCAGAAATTATTCGATAGGATTTTAAAAATAGCTTTTACTTGTTAACATATATTTTCTCGGAGCGTGCTGACATAATCTTTGTTACTTGAGCTGTCTGACTTTTCCAGCATTTTTTGTTTTCAATTCGTGAATTCATATTTATGTAACTTGTTGCAAATAAACTGTCTGTATAAGATATTACTTGTGACAGTTGGTGTTGAAAACGTGCCTGAATAAAACGTTGGTACAACCGTGTTTATTTCTTAATATGGGAAAATACTTTTTGATTTTTTACAAAGGCTTATATTAGTATAACAATAGTATTTAATGGTAAGATTCTGCACTCTTAATAGGATAATAGTGGGAATTGTGAATGTTTGGTTTAAGTCATGTTTACAGAATAGAAGACTGGTGGTTGAGATTTCATTAGCAATAGAAAAATTTTCATTTAGACGAGATGAATATCTCTATAGGGGTACCGCAAGGCAGTGCGCTCGGGCTTTGATTGTTTTTAATTTTTCTAAATTACATTTTTTTCATTGCTAGGGAAGACAATGTAAAGGATATCAGCTTTGCAGATGACAATGTTTCTTTAGTTTTCCGCAATCTAAATAATTTGTCTGGCAATAACAATTTGGTACTGATTACAAAAAGGACAAAAAGTACATTTTTCAAAATTAGGGATGGATCACCAAATAAAATATTCTTAGTTACAGAAAAAAAATATACTTTGAAAAGCACTGGAAAGCCTTCGATTTATTCGTAGACGATATATTGAGATACGATAATCATGTTACGCATGTATGTAATAAACTCAACAATGTTTGTGCTAGCCTAAGAACACTAAGTGAGTAGCTGTACCGCTCAAAAAACCGTGTATCATGCCTCAGTGGTATCTATTTTGCGATAGGGCATCTTAATCTGAGGTAATTCAAGTGAAACAGAAAGAGGTTTCACTTTGTGGAAGTGGGTCGTGCGGGCACTACTCAATCTAAATAGCGCAACCTTTTTAATTGAATGCTTAATTTTTATTTTAAAACAAAGACTTCTTTTCGAACTATACCATATTACAAACTCTCGCAAAAAACATTATTTACAATAGTCTAAAATTTAGTATAAAAGAAGAAAAACATTTCGATACATTTAAAACAACATCCTGTACATTACAAATCACTATTAATGATTGCTTGTGCTCGTCAGTGTAATGGATGCAATGTTCTTTCCGACATAAGTTTCTGTGTATTTCCTATGCATATATTGTTACTATTACTATAGGCTTATTTTTTGCTTATCTGTTGTCTTCACTTTATCTTAGATATTCCCTTACTCTACTTCTATTACGTATTAGCATTGTTTGCTACCATATACGTCGTCCGCTTTCCCAAGACTTGTTATTGGTGATTCCTCATATGGCTTGTAAAATTCTTTGTTAGATATTCTTTCCGATATCCAATTAATCTGTTTCCATTTAAAAATTCTTCTAAGCACCTTTTGTTCATTTTTTTCATTTTTCTGCTCCTTTGATGTGACCGTGCGTCATATTGCCGCTTATTTTAGTATTTATGGGTATATCTTTTTTGCCTGTAATAGTCACAGGCATTTTTAATCTCATATTGATCATTCATACTCTTAACTCTTGAATTGTTTAAAGTATGGATCCAATTGAAAGTTCTATCCTTTTCTATTTCCTGGTTTCCAAATTTTTCAGCTTTCTTGCCGTTAATTGTTCTTCCCTTCCTTCACCGACACTCCTGGCACTTCCTCCATGTTTGTGCACTTGATCTTCCTTAAACTTCTGACTTAGGATAATGGTGCATCACCGTACGTAAGGCACTACTAGCTCCTGGCGAAAGCAGTCTTTCTAGGTTGCTTACAGCTCAATCACATATTCAAGCTCAAAATCAAATAGAATTATGCAGAGAATATGCCCTTGAATACTCTGTGTGTCCCAAATATGATTGTAAAGGCTAGTTGGAATGATTCCAAACAACGGAGACCATAACATACGGGTAAGATCGATAATCTGGACTATAATCAATTGTAATAATTAGTACTCCCACTTTCACTCTAGAATCAGGATTTTCGGAAAAGAATTATTGCTTACTAACAGTCGAGGAAACCCAAAAATGTGTTTAGTTGTAAGACAAAATGAAAATTCAATGTGCTCTTCTGAAATTAAAGAAATTGTAGGCCTTCTATAAACCTTGATTTATGTCATGCGAGTTCGGGATGTAGCTTCCGATGGTATGACACTAGCGAGTGTCGGTAACTGTACAATGTTGACATTTACTACTGGACTTGATGACTTATTACCGAGTGACACAAAAGAATTTATTTTCTACTTGTGAATGAATCAGAAATAGGAACATTCTGATGTACGTTCTCGCACCGCACATGGGTGAACGTCACGCCACATGGCGCTAATGATATCAACCTTCAACGTTATAATTTGCAACGCATAAGTTTTGGAGTAGGTTACACAGAATTTTAAAGGCAGGAGAATGACAAGGTTTCCTTTTTGTACTTTTTCTAAAAAGACTGTGAATAGTGAAGGGATTATTTGTTTTGAACATTTAATATTTGAAAATTATTAATAAATTTATAAAAATTAGCAATTGGTGGGGATAATTTTAGGCGAATCTTTAGAATTAAGGGCGATTATTTTCTGTTATAACAGTGCCTCTTTTGGCACTTAATTTGTGTTTCTTTAATCTGGGAAATGAAGTACTACAGAAAGATAGTAGAAGCAAGAACAGACAAGAAGCGAAACGAAGATATACGAAAGGAGTTAGGTGTAAAATCGGCGAAAGAAAAAATTAAGTTGGTTCGGACATCTGGTGAGGATGGGGATGAGGGGCAACTAAAATATATTTGAGATGCTAAACCTGCGGGAAAAAATAAAAGAGGAATACCCAATGAAATGGAGCAGCACAGTAAAGGGCGTGAAGAGGTGAAAATTGGAATTCAGTGAAAGAACTAGATTGATCTTTTAAAACAATAACAGTAAACATGATTTGAACTAATTAAATCCTCGACACCCAAAGAGTATAAATGAGGAAGAGATTATGTTTGTATGTAATTTGTACTTTTGTAAAATTCTAAGATCCCGCTAATTTTTATTTTCTTTCCAGTTTTTCCTGGGAGAGATAGTTTAATTTATATTATCCTAATCGGGTACTCTAAATCTGTGGCACTGGAACACTAAAACAGTTCACTAAAACCCTTACCACGAAACTTAACTCGTACTGGACGCACGTTTCGATCGCCAAGCTGATGCTGATGATGACAGCTTGGCTATCGAAACGTGCGTTCAGTACGAGGTAAGTATCCTAATTTAAATTACTTGGCTACGTAGTGACAGACAGATCAAAAATTGCTGTCGTAAGTTCATAAGGTAAGAACGAGGTAAAATGTTACTAATCAAGAGATCTTTTTGTCGCCAATCATGAGCACAATCACTAAGTATAACTGCTGAATTTTAAATACTATTTCCAGTATTGCGTAATCTTAGTGCAACACATGTTGTTTGCTGGCTTTAGAATCCGTAATGTTATGTTTTGATTGATTGATGCACTTGGTCAAATTTATTTACCTACTGTTTCAAATGATACACTAGCTGCAAAGGTAAACATGGCATTATTTTCAATACATTCCGCATTTAATCGTTGACTGAAATTGCAGGTGCAATTATTGATTGCAAAAAGGAGGAAATGCATAACAGTATCTGCATGTGCATGCGGAGATAATTATATTATAAAGCTACCACTATGAAATAGATCTCGGAGAGATAGAGCACTTGCACGTTAATAGGAAGTAATGCTATGTAAAGTGCAATAAGACGGAAAGAAATATAACGTCGTCTCACGACTGAATGCACATTTAATTACGAACCACAATTATATTTGTCTTTGCGAAATTAATATTATACTACGTTATAAGCGGTTATAATGACACACTAATTAGCATACATCTAGATAAATCATTTAAAGTTATTGCTCGGTACTTTCGTGTAGTACGCAATCGTTTCACAGCTTCTATTTCCTTTTTTTTATTCTTTCTATTTCTAATACCAACATTAGTTGCCGAAGCGAATATAATTAATTTTATTAATTAACAATATTAGTTTTAAAAAATAATCGATGAAGAAAATCAGGCAGGTAAAAAGGAGTATCAATGACGATGTATCTCTGACGTCAATCTGGGACCAATTAAAACTATGACAACTTCGAAACGTTGTGTAATAATAACTTTTACATCTAATAAGTTGATTGAAAGGTATGCCGCTGCAAGATTAGAAGTACCTACGGACACGACGGGCTGGACTTATCTGCTTCTTCCAGTCTTATTTTCGACTGCATACTCATTGGTTTTTTATCTTTTATTTTTGTTCATCATTTCTGGGAAAAGTTCGCTACGTTAGATTATTCAGACGACTGTATTTGCATTTTGTGAGCGATTTTTATTGTTCCTTTTTTGTTCCAGTTTCGAAAGTTTCCTTCCATTATATATGCAGAGATCGAGATAAAATTCCGATTAGTACAAAAGGAATCCAAAGGTCGTTCCATTTCTTTACCTACGAGAAAAATATACACGATGGCCCGATTGTTATGTCACGTGGACAGATTTTATGTTTGACGGCCGTTTTTAAATAACACATGACATAATGACATGTTGATAACGCTTGAGATTGTATAGCATACGAGTTTATTGTTTTATACGACACTACACGGTCTTTAAATGCACGTTTGCACGGATCAGAGAAAGTAAAAGAGTTTAGTAAAGCTAAGATTCAGTGTTTCTTCAACGCCCACTTATTATATACGAGGGTTAGAATTTTAATAGTGGCAACCATTTGTTTATTAATAAAGCAAAATAGGTACATGTGTGAAACTACTACAGTGCTTCAATATAAGCAGCAGCATTGTCAGCAATTCGTTGCCAACTATTTGTTCTGTTGATGCTTTTGATGGAGCGATCTACTGCTTGCATAATCTTGAGAACAGTTCAGAGTCGAATGTCGCGAAGTGGTTCCTTCGTCTTTAGTGTCTAGTGAATATCGCATGGGCTTGAATCCGGTGAATATGATGGATGGAAAAGTGCTTCCCAACCCCAGCGATTATATAGATCAAGTGCAAAGCGTGCCGTGTGCACCCTAGCCTCATCCTGCAAAAAGTGCAACGCTGGCTTTAGGCAACATGTTCCAAAAACCGAAGGAAATATTGTACATTAACAGTTTGTCCTTGCGGTACGCCATGTGCTAGGATGACTCCATCACAGTCGCACACAAAAATCGCCATAACTTTTACATTAGTGGGGGTAGGAGGAACTTTTGTTTGACATGGTGACCCAGAATGACGCCATTCATTGGTTAGGTGCTTGAGTTTAAGTTCGTATGATCTGGTCCATGTATCATCAAGCGTAATAATGCGACGTAAGAATGCGTCCCCTGTACGACCATAACGCTCCAAGTGATTTTGAACCATATCCTATCCATTGCTGCATTTCCGTCAAGTTGTGGGGAATCCACCGCGATGCAATTTTCCTCGTTCAATTCCTTGAGGCGATTCTTTGGAATATGGAGTACAGTCGTATGAGATAATCCTATCTCGTGGTCTAATTCACGTATCGTATGACGTAATATGTGGTAACAGTGAGAATTATTTATTACGTCTCGCTTCGCTTCCACGGCAGTGTTACCACTATTGTATGTGTACCATTTAGTGCATTTAGTGTCGAAGTATTCTAATAGTTGATTGGGATTTAGCTTTGTATTAAGAAAGCCTCATAATATTCCACGAGCTATTGAAACTGGAACTTTTATTATAAAGCTGCTATCTACACCTACTACCTATACAGGGGAGCTAGGAGGAAAGGACCAAACTCTAGGAGTGTATTGTACACGTGGAAATAATGTAAAAGAACTCACATGTTCTTATCCAATTTTCATTTGTTTTCAAGTTTTAACTAGCGCTCTTATAATGGTCCTAATTTTCGCTTGATTTCCGGTTAATACGCCTTAAGTAAAATAAAAATACCGTTGTATTGACTACTCATGTAAAAAAAGTAAGGTACGTTCCAGGGTTTTGGATTGGTCGTGGTGGTCCTATTAGTAGGCCTCCAAGATCTCCAGACTTCACACCACTGGATTATTCATTTACGCAGTTTTGTGTATGATAATTACATATCTGATCATCGTCACATTGTGTTGCAAATTAGAGGTCTGTACATTGTGAATAATCCGAAGAGAGTAATCACACAGAAGAGGACCTTTACTGAAGAACATAAATTTCAGTTTGCTTATGCCTTTCATACGGTACGCTGGAGTGACATGTTTGACAGTCATGATGTCAATAAAAAATTCCTTCTTAAGTATTTTGTGCTTTCATTATGACAATACGTTTTCTCTACGTGTCGTGAATTTGGGTGGCTTTCGGCAGCAACCTTGGATAAATCAGACTATCAAAACATCTAGTCTTCTTCTGAAAAATCTTTTTGTTTTGCAGAAGTATTATCCTCAATTGCAAGATATTTATAAAGCTAGAAAACGGCTGCATAACGTCTTACTTACTAATGCAAGGATTGCTTACAATACAGACTTGATCTGTAACAGTGACAATAGGAGTGCCGCTATGTGAAAAGTTATAAAGTTACTTATTACCGGTGGCTCTTGTTTTCTACAAGATTCAAGACTTATCGCCAATAAATTTAGTAACTTCTTCGTGTCTGCTCCGTCTGATATCACGTCTTAGCTACCTCCTGCAAATTTACCGTCAAAAATTAATGTTAATTCCAAATCTATGTTCATCTTCCCCTTTTCTTCAGCGGAGATATCCAGTATCATTAATAAACCGAAAGCCACTTGCGATTAAGGAATTTAACGTATACCTCGCTGAGATTCTTACTTACTTAATAAATATTTCTTTTAGTTCAGGTACCTTCCCTGATGTCCTGAAGACCGCTGTTGTTATCCCTGTTTATAAGAAAGATGGCAGAAAAGATGTTTCGAACTATAGACCTATAGCTCTAATTTCAACTATTTCCAAAATTATAGAATACTGCATGCTCCACATATTGCTTTTCTTAATAAATTTGAACTCATTTCTGAATATCAACACGGTTTTCGTAAGGGCAAATCAACATCTACATCTCTCATTGCTTTCTACAATCAGATACTGGAATTTATTGAAAAAAAAACCACCAGTGTTGCAATTTTTTATGATTTGCAAAAGGCGTTCGATTGGGTCCAATATAATAGGTTGCTGCTTGGTTTTCGTCTTATCTGCAGGGTCGATTTCAGTTTAATAGTATTAAGCACCTTCACTCAGACGGAGAAATTAGATTTGTTCGTTCACATATGCTACCGGTTCGTGTGGGAGTTCCTCAGGGTTCGGTTCTCGGTCCTGCTCTATTTAGCCTTTACATCAATGGCATTGTTTTGTTTCTTTCAGAAGTTTACCTAACTCTATACGCTGACAACATCTATGTTATAGTTTCGAACGACACCGCTGATATTGCTAATAATCTAATGAGAGCTTTATTTCAATGGTTTTGTACTGACAGATTGTCTTTAAGCCTTCAAAAAACTAAATGTATGTTGTTCCACACTTGACAACGACGAACTAATCCCACTTCTTTGACTATCAATGGCATACACTTACCGGAATGTAATTCTACAAAATTTTTGGGTTTAACCTTACTAATCTATCCTACTAACAAGGGAACATCCCGAACCCGTAAATTCCAAAGAAATTGAAACTTTGTGGACAAGTAGTCCTTACCCCAAGATGTTCGAAGCCATTTTCCTTATCGGCCCAAATTCGTTTTAAGAGGGTGAAACCACCCCTGAGATTTTACTTGATTTTTGGTTTTTCGAAAATAATTCGATAACGGTTGGACCAAATACATCAAAGTTATATATCAAAATAATCGTCTCTTCACCCCTTCAGGAATGAACCTATTCAAATGCCATATGTGGATGCTATATAGCCCTTCAAGCATATCGGATATCTCTGTTACTGACTTACAATCAATGTGATAGAATAATTTATGCAATGAGTTTATTAATTCTTTAAAATTCGATATATGAATTTGTAAATTGGTAATGATACTTATGAAGGCAGATATAGTGCGACGACAGCTGTACATACATATGATAACAATGATAAAGTATGACTTATACTTATAATAAGTACAATAATCTTTAATGTGAGTAATAGTTAATATGTAATAGTTTAAAATTGTTGATTTGTTCGGATAAAAATAACATATATAAGAAAAAGTCACTTTTGTAACTTTTTAATACTGCATCTGACTGTGAGAATTAGAGTACTGGTTCAACAATGGTAGTAAATCCAGTAAATGTGGTTCGATTACTAATACTGACATTTAATGTCGCAAATGATAATCGTCTAATAGTTTTCAACAATGAAGAAAGTGAAATGCACGATGTATTGAAGAATATATTAATTACATCTCGGGACGATACAACCTTTGAAGTAGATAACGACGTAACGCTAGAATTGTTGCAAGAATTTAGGCCACATTCTGTAGAATTTGTTGATGATTGATACCCACCCTCACGGGAAGAAGTCTTAGAAGTTATTCAATTATTTGAAGAAGAAGAATGTGCACCAGAAGAAGGAGATATTGTCGATTTAGAATATAAGACAAAAGCTGTTACCTTCTGGAAATATGGGAAAAACGACGTTCATTTGAGTGAAAGTTTGCCAGAAAAGTGTCGAAATCTATTTATATTAGGAGACAGTGGATACCCCTTACAACCAAATTTACTGACACCAATAAAAGACAGAAGCCAATCTACACGGAGGCAGCAGGAATACAATGCTATTCATGCCCGAAATAGATATGTCATTGAACATTGTTTTGGTGTCCTGAAGCAGAAGTTCAGGCAGCTATACCATTTAAAATTAAGAAAAATTAATGATGCAGTACATCTAATATGGGCATGTTGTGTTCTTCACAACTTGTGCATTAATGATAATGTAACAATTACCACTTCCAGGAGGTGATGAAAATGAAGAGGACGATGATAGAAATGCTGTTCGAGTTCGGAATAACTTTAATATTATTAATTATATATTAAATTATATATTATTAATATTATTATTATATTCATATTTAGCAGTTGTAACCTAGGCTTTAATTTTATGATCAGCAAAATAAAAGCTTAGAGATAGGTGTAAATATAGAATCTTTCATCCAAAACAATACATAGGTACTGTTATGTTCAACGTTGTATCTACGACAACGACAACTTCTCTCAGTTGTCACTTCGGTACTGACTAAATGTCAGGCTGGCCACTCGTTGGTAACTAAATATCCCTCTTGCGGGGAAAATTGGAAATTACTTCGTTACCATCCCCCCTCAGCCAACCGTCTTTGGAGCGAGGACATTATAATTTAATTATAAGTCCGGATAATGACGAGTGTGGGGTAGCATGGAGAAATCTACTCGTTTGTTAATTTTTCTATTCATTTATTCCGTCCAAATTAATGTAGAAATCGTCTGGAATAAGCAGCAGCATAAGTTGAAAGGTACAACAAATAATATTTCATCAATTAAATCTTTATCTGAAAGGTTTCTGTAAATTAGCAGTGGATTTTCTCGTTTAAAGCTTGTTGGTGACAGTTTGGATCACAGAATCATCAACACACAACCTCCTGGTTAAGTCACTGCATTCGTTCTCGTATGCTAATATAATTTGATCGAAAGTCATCGAAAAGTTTCTATTTGGGTTAAATTATCAAAATTGGCTGTGAAATAAAAGAATCGTCGGTCTCTCGCGATTTAAAATAAAAGAAAGATGAACGACGCCATAATTTTTCATCAATCTTTATTCGGCCTTGGTTGAATCAAAGTGTGTCTTAAATCCAATCCCAATATAAGTGTTCGTTTGTGTATTCAAAGTCTCTATTAGAAGAAAAAAGGGTTAAATATTCAGAGCCGGCAGTTTTCTGTGGTGGGTATATAAACAGAGGGTTTATATACATTGGCATCGTTCAAAAGTTAAAGGCTAGTTACTTTTCAAATCTTAAAATTCATTAATTTCATTTTACTGAGTTGGAAATTCATTCTAAAATTGCCGTAAGGGTATTCAAGGATACCCGCGAACCTACAAGAATCGTTTATTCAAATTAAATTAGAAAATTTAACAAAATTTGAGAAAAACCTCCGAGAAAGATATTTGAGTACATATTTAAATTTGAGAAATTATTAGGTTTATTTATTAGTGTCATAATATTACATATCTGCAGTGTTGCTTTTCTTGTCATACAGGAGTTTTAATTTCTTTTAAATAGTGGATAAATTAAAACAGAAACCGCAGTGTAAGATAGATTTTTTATGGGTGAGATAAAAATGAAATGTAACCAACAATAGTTTATTTGTATCACAAATAGTGAGCAGGCGTCTGAGTATATAACAAAATAATATATTAAATATTAATTAATATAATTCGTGTCTGTGGATTTTACCGACAATAAGAACGGAATTACCTATTGAAAGAAATTTCGGTCCTAGATGGATTGGAAAATTGGAATTCTTTGTTAGAATAAACCTATTGGTTCTCTTAACAGCTGATTAGGCTGAAAGGCCTTTGAAATTCACTTTTCTATTGTATTCTCGCTAATTCTGAGTTCGCCCACTAAACTTATCAAAATGGTTTATCTGTACTATGCAATAGTAATACCAAAGCTGCAGCTGCTACTACATATTTATAATTCTGTTTGTTGTTTTTAGATAGGCATTTCAATTCTTTTTGGTAACTTGTAACCAAACAGAAAGGAAAGAATTCATATTCACAGGCAACGTGTTGGTAAACGCAATTAAATCATGTGTTCTTTTTGATGTTTCAAGAAAATATTAATTATTTAGTACACGTAGGACGTACTTTTGTTCGAGTATCCGCTGTTAAATAATGAATTCTAATGAGAGATTTTGAAAACTAGAAAGTAAGAAATCCCACATTTATAATCGTTTGTCTTGCAACGAATGTCAATTTTCCTTTTCTTTTTCCTTCGGTTGTTGCGCCGCCCAGGTATTCATGCATGTATACTTGACACACAATCCGACAATGATGTATTATTTATAAATATATATTTGATTAGGTCGGGTTTGGTAGATACATGCGTTCATACATGCACACTTACAAGTACACAACCGAAACGCGACCATCAAACCATCAATAGATCCCTTTCAAATTTTAATGAACGGCTATTATTTAAAACCATTCACTATTTCAAAATCGTAAACGTAACCGGCCTTATTGCTTCTGATGTATTCAAATTAATCTTCGTTGTTCCATTGTACAATTGCATGTATTTTTGTTTGTACGTTAATTAATTTAGATAAGCCTTGACACGTATCTATCCTATGTAAAGCATGCCTACGTATTTACACATTACTTGCAATAGTTTTTTTTTTTTACTTTGTATGAATGCAGGTATCTCTGTGTTTGGTTCTTGTTCTTAAGTTTCGAAAATTTTACGCATTTAGCAACTTTGAAAACCAGTTGACATTATGTTTTATAGCTTGCGTGAATTTCTACCAGCCGTAGAGGTAATACAGTGTGCTTTAAAAGGAACTAAAAAGTACGGACGGAGTATTTTCACAGAAAATTTTACCTGTCGGAACACTGTAATCTTTAAGGTTTCTTTAGAACTACTTTGCAGTTGAAATAACACATACTCTTTAATTCGCATATATGGAAGTTTAAAGAAAAATGTGCGTATGAGTAAGTATGCGTTAGACTTTTATGGACGTCGAGCTTCTATAAACTTAGATGCTATTTGTACAAAAAGTATTTTCACTCTCACCAGCAATATTCAAAAAAATCCATATCCCATTAGAGCTAGGGTTCAAATTTAAGAGATCAGTAACAAATGTCTGGACAGAAGATATCATTTCAATTGAGACTGTCGAAATTTTTCTGATAAGGTCGTTTAGGTGACATAAGAAAAGACGAGCTATCGCAATTGCTTCACCCTTTGTATTATCACCGAAACGAGTTCCTTTATAACAATATCATCAGAAAATGTGGAGAATGAACCGAACAAAGGAATAAACGATCGGGTTCTATTATCTGAGAATACAGGTTCCGACGCTACGAGTGTCCTGTTTTGATTTAAAACGTGTCATTTCTGCTTACAGATAATTTTTTGTTGTCAGCGAATTTATCGTCGAAGACATCGAACGTGCGAGTATATGTATTGGTTTTACATCAGTATGATCATGGACAATATAAAGTGGATGTGATTTATCGGATCTGCATTATACCTGTGCTAGGAAGGCATTTTAGAAATTTGAAAGATGTTTACATACACAAATTTAATTTAAATACACTGCGTATTTTAACCGCTAATAAGTTGTAAATTCGATTCGAGTCCTAATTTTTTTGGAATAGTAAAAAAAAGTGGAATAATTCTTCACTCATTAAATGTACTGTATCACAATAGGGGAAGGTGTTCTAATATCCGCCACCTAAGACCTTTTCTTAAATAAAATAAAAAGTATTTTACCCTAAAAGTTTGTATTTTGGTATCTTTACTATTTATAAACATATAAAAATAGAATAAAAGGAAATTTTAACTATTTGCAAATACATAAAAAATATCGACCACTCAAAAGGGTAATACCAATCATTCTTCTATTTTATTTTCATTAAAATCTTCTGCAAGTTCAAATACGAGATGCATTCAAGTTATAACACTTCCGATTTTTTGTTTTTCACTAACTAATCACACGAAAACTATGAAACTTGTGTCACTTCTCGACGTAATCTCCCTGCAACCGTACACATTTTTCACAACGCCAACCGTTCTTTAGGAGTCTGTTTTGACCAGTGGAAAGCCGCTGATGCAATAGTGGCACGGCTGGTGAATGTGCAGCGACGGAGAGTGTCTTTCAAAGTCGCTAGCAGCCAGGTCAGGTGAGTAGGGAGCAAGAGAAACCACTTCAAAGTTGCTTGCACAAAGAAACTGCTGCGTCACGTTCGCCCGATGTACTGGTGCGTTGTCTTGGTAAAAGAGCACAGGTGCAGCCTTTTCCGGCCGTTTTTCACGCAATCCAGGAAGGAGCTTTTTCTTCAAAAGATCGTAGGATGCACCTATCACCGTAGTGCCCTTTGGAACGCAATGAGTAAGGATTACGCCATCGTTGTCCCAGAACATGGCCACCATCATTTTTTCAGCACTGGCGCTTACCCGAAATTTTTTTGGCGGCGGTGAATCTGTGCGCTTTCATTGAGTAGACTGCCGCTTCGTTTCAGGATTGAAAAACGGCATCCATGTCTCATTCATTGTCACAATCGATGAAAAGAAAGTCCTATTCATGCCATCATCACGCGTCAAAATTGCCTGGCAACATGCCACGCGCGCATCCTTGTGGTCGTCTGTCAGCATTCGTGGCACCCACCTCGAGGCACTTTTCACATTTTCAGGTCGTCATGCAGGATTGTGTGCGCAGATCCCACGGAAATGCCAACTTTGGAGGAGATCTATTCCATACTCATTCGGCGATCCCCCAAAACAACTTTCTCCACTCGCTCGATCATGTCGTCAGACCGGCTTGTGCGAGGCCGAGATTGTCTTGGTTTGTTGTCACACGACGTTCTGCCTCCTTTGAACTGTCGCACCCACGAACGCACGTTAGACACATCCATGACACCACCACCACATGTCTCACTCAACTGGCGATGAATTTCTATCGGTGTCACACCACGCAAATAAAAAAAACGGATGATTACACGCTGATCTTGTAATGAAAACGTCACCAACAGTTCTCACTCTCGCCGCTGCCGCTAAAGGTTCTGTATGCCGTCTAGTGCTGCCATCTCTGTCACGCATTTACAAAGAGTGCCCGCTTATTTTAAAACAAACCGCATCTTTCTGTCAGTTTCCAGTTTTGAGAAAAAAAATCGGTGTTATAACTTGAATGCACCTCGTATTCCGTTCATATAGAGTGGAACCATATGCCGCATCTACGACATGTCCACCATTCTTCCCAAAATTAGAACAAATTGGACAGACGTTGTAATTTTCTTTATTATTTCTTTTCTCTAGTATCGGTTTTTTATAGAGAATATTGAGCTTCTTTGTAACCGTTGTTACATTTCCTGTAGACTTGTTTAATTATTTTGCTTCTAACTCTTCTTTAACCCATTAATAGCCAAGCACAAAGATAATAGAAAAGAAGTTAGTATTTGTTTATATCTCTAATCTAATAGGCTTTATTTAAATAATATTTGGTATATTTCAAATAAATAAAATAGTTCCAACTTGGTGAAAAATAGTTTAAAAAACGAGGCTTTGACATAATGTATTAACAAAATATTATGTACGCATACAAGTGCGTAATAGAGATATTTTTTTGTAAAATATTCTCTATCCTTTTTTATGCTACTTTCTCATGTTCTAATGGACAATTCGGTAGATAATTTTTTATTACTGTGGCTCTGAAGGAACCATTTTCCTTCAAAACACAAAGAAAATGTAGTTAGTGAAAAATTATCAAAAAATAGTCTGTGTTGCCATGAATTTGGAGCTGGAAACTTCAGTAAAAAGGAAATGATAAAGTAATGCACAATTCATCAAAGGCAGCACAATAAAGCAAGAAATTACAATGCTAGAGGAATCGAATGTGCAGGTAACATTTACTGATGATAAGGATATTAATAACCGAGTCTTGTGAATTCATTCATTCAAACATCCAGTGCTTATTGGCTAA
Source organism: Dynastes maya (assembly GCA_029619315.2). NCBI lineage: Eukaryota > Metazoa > Arthropoda > Insecta > Coleoptera > Scarabaeidae > Dynastes > Dynastes maya. The sequence continues at coordinate 60,143,121 of JAROYE020000002.1, forward strand.
ATTGGCCAGATGATCACCATAGTAACACAATTTTTAAGGTAATGGTGGTTCTTATATATAAGTGCCCCATTTTCTTCTTAACTACTAACTAAATTATTACACCACCCATTACTATGTAACTCAAATGTTATTCAGCTCAACCAACCTACAAGTCACATAAAAATGGATGTGTTGAAAAGGATTTATATATTTGACATAAGTTTCGCAAACTCCCTTGTTCTTTGCCAGGGAAACGTATTTACTTCAGCAAAGCATTTTTACAATTTTCAAGATATGTATTTCCTTATAACCTTTTTTGTTATATATTTTGCTTGTATCGATTAAACAATTTGAGAAGAAGAAGAAAGTTTCTGGTGTGGGGACCTAATCTATAAAGTAGTGGCATTGTTTATATTATAATGTCTGCAATAGTACGCTGCGTACATCCGTACAACAGATGCATGCGTCTGTATTTGTGTGCATGTGTGTGCAAAAGAATTCTTTAATGAACACGAATGTTTGGCTATAATTGGTGGACACACACGCATTCAGATTGCACGCCTGTGTGAACACCGGACGAGAATGCAAAGATCCAGGTCGGACGCAAAGATGGGGTTCCCTGATAAGGTCTTGTGCGCGAAGTTAAGAAGAAGACCGAGGCGGTATCCAAAGACGTACTCGGAGGGGCTTCGGATGCTTGACAACCATGTGCACCCGCTTCATGCGCAGAAAATTCAACTTGAATTATTACCGCCCCACCGATCGTTCGAAGCTCATGTACTATGACACGAACAACAGATTAATACCTTAAGACAAGTCAATGTAAAACGTGGAAACATCCAGTAACTTTATATAAGACGTATTTATAAAAATTTGACGTATCTCGTGTCGATCTCGATACGTCTTTATTTGTGCTTGTTATTGCCTGGGTGCTCTCCTCTTACGGACCTCATAAAAGCAGTCGCATTTCGTTGTTAGTCTAAACAATCTTAGACTTGGTTGCGTTTTTCTCGGAACACCATCATCGAAGCGTTATTTCTGCTCTAATGATGTAAAATAACAAACGCAATCACAGCAAAATGCAAAAGCAATCGTCTATATTAGACCAGTTATACAACGCATCCTCAATCTTTCTGTGTGAAGAAAATATTTATTTGTTAATTAACAGATGGATAGTAGATTATTTCAAAGTTTCTTGTGTTAGTAATGATCTGCAATCTATCTTAACGATCTGGTTCGAACTAACAAATTTATATAATTAGTCTTATTGGAGTGAAGTAATAACAAGAACTTCTTTCGTAGAAAAGCCACTCCGTGAAAAAATTCTCTATGGCTAATATTTCCGGAGTTCTGCGAGGACCTTTGGTAAAAACCATATAAATCGTATGTTGACTTAATTCATTGAGTATATACGTAGCAAAGCAATTTGTTGATTTATACGGTGATAATAAAACTGATTTTAATAAGCTTTATCGCGGTTTTAATAGGTTTTATTACAATTGTGTTACCTTGTAATATCTGACCTAAGCTACTGTAATATTTTAAACGAGGAAAAAAATTTAAACAAAAATTATTTTTCGAAATTAACTAATTAATTGTAGGGTTTGTAAGTCCGGGAGTGTTATTATATATTAAACTAGGTATCAATTAATGACATTTTACGAGTATTAAAACTAATCTAGAATCGTAACGTTTCATTATAAACTCTGTTTATATGTTACGTAGTGGAACCCTACGTATTCCCAAACCACCAAACTTGACCTTTATTTCGTATTTGTAGTAGAATTTAAACGCTAAACACCTAGAAAATTTGAACACGGTCAAACACGTGTTACGTGGATGAATATTTTGACTAAAAGTGAGAAACTGATTAGCGTCCCCTCACTCCTTTATTTCATTCCTGATAGCGATTGTTTAATCACGGATAATTTGGATAACTGTAATTCTTCAAATATAATTTGATAATAAAGCTGAAACGAATATTCTTATTTTAAAAAAATTTTAGAAAAATAGAAAGACATTTAGCACCACCAATAACTGTACAAAATTAAAATTTATTGACAAACAAGACGATTATCTGACGAACGATATTTGATTTTCGAAATTATGCTGAACTGAATTTATACTCAATTGTTGTAGGAGGATATAAGATGAACAGAAGACAAGTTCCACCATGATCGTTGTTGACTGGACTTAAAGTAATCTCCTAGCACCCCTGCTCTCGCGATAGGAGGCCATAAAAGGAGCTGGAGCTACTGAGAATTAGCTTATAGCCGCTAGAGGGATTTTGACGTTGAACGAGTGGACATACCGAACTCACTATACGTGCTGCTGATGACAGCTACGTTCGGTATTGTATTATAACATTACACTATTTATAGTATAGAGTGCGGACCTTTAGTGTACCCCTCCCCATGTGAAATTTTGAATGACAGAAGCTAACGTTTTTAGAAAAATTAAGTCGATTTTTATTTTTTGGGAGCTAACTTTTGCCGTTATCGGCAGTTCAATTGTATTTCCGGTGTCACGGGAAGTGATATCAACTTTCTTATTTTAAATAGAACACCTTGTATATTTTTATATTTCTGGAGTGGTAGTTGAAAGGCGAATCCAAAGATACCACTATGTTATACTTTAACTTAAGAAATATGATGATTTGCATCAATAAAGGTTTTGGTAATCTGCTTTTGTTGTTACGTAAAGTTGGCTAGGAAAGAGCGCCACTTGATGTTTATCTTGCGTGGTCCACGCGGAGGCCATTGTAACTGAAACTTAAGCACATTGCCTATCAAAAACTAACAATCCTACTACAATTAATTAATTACAATAAAGTTTGATAAAGTAAAGGAGAAACAACAATTAACAAAACAAGTTAAAATGACATAAAATAATAACGAGCACAAAGAACCAAGGTATGACAAATGTAGGTTATAATAACAATAAATAACAAAAATAATTTAGGGTCTTGGAATTGAGATTAGACAGTTTGGCAATTGTTATAATTACTTTGCTTAGCAGAGAGCTCTTTTGATCAGTCTGGCGTCATAAGAAACAATTTTACACTCTTTCCCAGCCAACTTTGCGTCGGAACAAAAACAGATTACCAAAACTTGTTATTGCCGCATATATATATTGGATTCGCCTTTCGATTAGCTTCCAGAAACGTAAAAATATACGGGATGTTCTATTTAAAATAAGAAGGTTGACGTCACTTCCGGTGACATCGGAAATACAACAAAAATAAAAATCGACCTATTTTTTCTAAAAACACTAGCTTCTGTCGTTCAAAAGTTAGCATCGGGAGGGGCACTTTATGTCCGCGCATATTTGCCTCAATAATTCCACTTTAAGTATGGCGGGCCGGACAACATTTGCTGGAGAGCCGAATGTGCCACAAATTTCCTTGCAGATAGTTTTATCTGCATTGTCCGGCTGTTCTAAAGTTATTGGTTCCGCGAAGGAAAGGTCTCTGTGAAAGGTGGTATGATCTTAATTTACCCGCACTTAAAATCAATCTAATTGGTGGAGGGGAATGGAACCACTGCTAATAGTAGAAGGAGGTCCTAAAACTTAACTGGGGTACTAGCTTAATGGGCATCTGATATCGCAAAGAAGGAACAAACAAAATAATTTTGGGTGAGTAAATTTCTAATACGAACTAAAACCAGATTAGTCTTAATAACTTCGCATAAGATTCTCATCATCAGTTGCCTAAGTTTGTTGTATTGAAATCGAAATTAGATTCAAATCCACTGAGTTTGGCGAGCATCTGAATGTCTAATCCATCCTTCCTTAGTAAGAGCTCCTGTCATCCAAACTTCAATCATCACATTACCCATGTTAGTAATATATTATGGTCATGCTTTTACGCATTAAACAAGTATAGCGATTTGAAAACACAATCAAAACCAGTAAAAGAAATAAATTTTTTGAATATCCGAGGTAGGGTCTCGTCTACCAAAATAGCTCGGATAAGTAAGATTCTCTTAATTGCAATTTTCCTGAATGCTCTTTTCACAATTACCTAACAGATAAACCCATCTGATGTAGGATTTAATTCCAAGCAGCATTTGACCTTTTTTGAATTTTTGTTATAGAGGATATGCACCTATGTGCACTTCTCGTTAAATTATTACACTAAATTACCTTCCTAAATTTGGTAAACTACTTCCATTACACCCTGTAGATCTTGCGAATGTTAGCTTTCATACTAGCAGATTCGAAATTTATTAACTATAACATTACCTCCTATAACAGCGGCATATTATCTTCTTGAAATAAGGACGGTGTGAAACTACCATAATGGTATATTTATTTGCTCTATGAAGTTTGTCCAAATAGTGTAACTTCGGCTAATTTCCCTAGAGCTGTGTTTCCAAAAGTACTTCGTAGACGTTGTAGTCGATATAGAATATCTCTTAATGTTAGTTTCTAGAACAATTGAAATGCTTCCATGTGCGAGATCGTGTATGCGGCATATCACACGTACATACATACGTAGTTGAAAATTGGATAGAATATAGACAATAAAGTTTATGTAGAAGTAGTCTTTTCATTGTGAAAATTCACATCGAAGGTTCTGATCAGTAATTATTGAACTGTGTATATGAAACACGGTTTTATTGTGCTTCAAAAAGCTGGCTCTTTTCATTCTTGCTACTTTTGTGAATACTCACAAAAGTAGTGAACTTTGTAAATGATTCTTGCATGCTGCCGGTCTGTATTGTCTAAAAAGTTAATATTTCAAATGATTTTCGCTTTTTCTCCAGCCACGTATTTGTAGGCGTACTATTGTAAAACGGAATAATAGAAACTGAAACAATAGCAGTATTTTAATTAAACCAAGAAAATTCCGTAAATTCCTGTAATTATCTTGACTTCGTTTACATCTGTATCCAGTCTGAATGAAAGACATTTTAACGCACAGTCATAAATCTCATTATACTTACCTCGCAGCAGGTGGCGTATACTTTAAAATATGCTTCAGAAATCTCCTTTCCAGAATTGCGCGAACCTTGCAAAACACGAACAATAAAATTCCAGATTTTTTAATATTCCTCTAACATGTGTGGTCATCGGGAAATAGCATATTGCAATAAAATGTGTTACATTGCAGTACTACTTGAAAAGTGACGAGCGGTACACAAGAATAATTACAAAATAACCATCAAGAGCCGGATTTTAAGAGAAAGGTTCCTGAAATTAAATGAAATATTTTTAAAGAATTGACGAAAATGTTTACGGAGTGGACAATTGTACGCCAACTACGAAGATAAAACAAATTACACAATGATTAGGAATGAATCAGTATGGGAGAAAGAGAAGAAAAGATAATTGTTAGCATAAATAGTGCCTCACTCCATGTAACAATCGAAGGGGCTGACAGTACTACTAAAAAGGGCAAACAAGTTTGGGAGGTAATAAACTCAAAATAAAATAATATAGAAAAAAATGCTTTTTCTTCAGTAGTTTTTGTTATAAAATTACGAGGTTTTAACGTAGCACTGTCATCATCATAACGCTTATACAGGTACAAACGGCTGCTTGTCCGTGGCATTATCTATCATGATCTGATCTAAAGCAAAACGAAGTCGTAAGATTTGGTGGAATGCAATACAATGTCGGAACGGATAACATTCCACCCCTTTTCATTTTCGACGAACCCTACAAATTGTCGACACACTACACCTTGTCACTTCGTAAACGGACCAAAAATCAGCAAGGGGCCTAGAGCAGGACTATATCCATAGGAGCCTCATCTAAAAGGATTATAACAACTGGGGATTGAGACCACCACTACGTCACTAACATCAAGATTATAGCCACAAACATCTTTAGCCTATGAAATAAATATCATCACTATAATATGGTTGAACGGCCACAATGGAAATCCTGGCAATGAGGAGGGATACATACTGGTTAGGAGAGGTTCTGGCTTTACGAAGGGATCAGAACTATTACCCATGAAAACTTCCTGAAGAGATGGCATGAGACTAATTCCTGGCGCACTACTAAACTCATTTTGTCTTATCTGAAGAGTCGGACAGTATTGTGATACTTGAGATTGTCCAGAAGATGTCTTCGCGTAGTTGTTGGAATTTTTACTTGACATTGCTGGCTAAAGAAGCACTTTGCAGGATGAGATTAACCGGAGGCCAGAGGTGCAGTAGCTGGCCGGCTGAAGAAGAGACATTGGAACACTTCTTCTGCAAGCGTCCTAAGCTGGCGGCAATTAAAATTATTCTTCTGGGCAATCAACGTCCCAATGTATGCAGTACAGAGATGATGAATAATGAGCATATTGTGGTCCAAATTCTGTGAGATGCATATCACCCTGCTATTATCTATAACCATACGAGATATTTCATCACCAGCGTAACATGCTTAGTAGGATTAAAGAACGTGGCATGTGACGATAATTTTGTGAATGCTGGCTTCACTTTTGAATGTAAACGAATACTCCCAAGTACTATGGATGTAACTAGTTGCAAAGATAAAAAGCACTTACCCCAGAGATCATTCATACAGTGACTGTAACGCATAATATAACTATGCGAGCTACAATAAACTACGGAAACACCAAAATATATAAAAAATGTTGGTCCGGTTCGTTTTTATCCAAGTAAGTAATTCGACATTCGAAAGATTGCAATAGGAAAGTTTTTACAATACTTGTGTGTTTATTTTGAGTATGCTAACAGCATTCTTAGCTAGAGAGTCCCTTTTTGAAATAAACGCGAGACTATGCGTAACGAACCGCTATGCTAGTTACATAGAATATATCAATTTTTAAATTGGGATAAACAGACAATAACGCAATATCAACATAACGTGTGAAAACATAACCGAGCACCAGATGGCTGAAGAATAACAACGTAACCCGGACAGTTACGGGGAGTATTTTTAAAATAAATTACAATTTCAGTATCCGCTTACATTGCGGCTATATCCATTTCAATATTTGCTCTACGTTTCTCCTACTCGTCATATTTTTTTATTATTATTTTAGCTTTCAACCCTTGCCTGCACGGAGCCACAACTCAGTTTACAGTTCAGTGAAATTCGGCGGTAATGGCTTTCCCATATGAAATTTTCCAGATTTTGTATCACAAACGACGTCTAGACAGGTATGTATATGGCTAGCACAAACGAGTAGTTTTATCGGATTATTTGGAACGCGTGTACGAGTGATATTTTACAAGCGGTTTGAAATTTATTTGACTTAATTGCACTTTTTGTGGGAACGTAATTTCCTAAAGCAAGTAGAGAGTTTGAAAAACAGGTTCGGTAAACGCTGGCGATATTAAAAAACTGGCAATGTATTTTACATTTTTCATATTGAGGAAATTAAATCAACGTCGGGTACAGTTTGTTTTAAAACTTAAGAATTTGATTTATTACATATTGTCTGCATAACTTTATCTATATAAATGAGTTTTCTTCCATTTGCTGCCTATTATTGGCGTTCTGTCTTCGCTATGTATTTCTAACCATGAAACATGCAGGTTCCCATGCCAACACCCGCGCTTAAATTAGTGGAACAAGTAAAAGTAAGTAATAACCTTTATCATTATGTTAATAAATTTTACTACAATTTTATGTTAGTTTTTCATATCTGACACGTGCTTTTTAATATATCGTAGTGGTATATATTTACATCGTCAAACGCAGCTGTCATTCGAGCACGTATATAGTATTCAGTATGACCAATCGGTCAATGTGAAATTCCCTTTGGCGGATATTAGCTCTTTTTCAGAAACCTCTATCCCACCCCGAGCCTCCGATCTTCGGGGCGGGGGTATTAAATAATTTAATTAACTCCAGCCAACGACGGAATGGTGAATCGGAAAAGAAACTCCTCTTCTGTACAATTTCTCCATTTCGCGAATTTTGAAAATCAATGGGACATCTTCCTACAACAAACAACAAGGTAAATTCAGAGGCATTTCGAGCATAATTTCAGAAATTAAATACCTTTCGTAACGTTTTTGTCAAGTACGTCAGTGAAATTTATTATTGGGTAGTTGAAATTCTGGATCACAGAATATCATATTTGAGTCATCCGGTCGCGTCACTGCATTCATTATATTATGCCATATTAATAAATAGATTTATTTATTGGAAATTCATCGTTAACTTATATTTGGAAAGGAATTATCAAAATTTGCAGTGGGCAAAACAATCGCCATCGCAATTAAAACAATGGAGTGGAGGAACGCCAATTAATTTGATTACATTTTGTCAAGCTTTCATCGAGGCAGCTAGTATTTTGACTGTGTTCCAAGTTCCAAAGTGTGCAAGGTTGGAATTTGAGAATTGGCGGTTCCTCGTGAATCCCATATGAACATAAAGTTTATATGACATCGTCTTGGAAATCCAGGTTAGTTTGCATTTTTCAATTTTAATTTTCGCTAATTTACTGATATAAAAATTCGTTTAAAATTGCCGAAAGAGTGTGTAAGAACACTCCCGAACATCTAATTATGTTCATCTAATTATTTAATTAATTTACAAAAATTCAATTTTTTTTAACAATTTTCATGTTTTAAAACATTCCTATATATTTTTATACCTCTTCAATCTGGCTGACCCGAAACAATGAAAAGTATAATAAATTATATTAAAAGGTATTATATTTCTCATACCAGGTATTATCTACGTTTTTGAGAGCAGGAACCAAGAGTATATTATATAGACGTGCATTTTCTCGGTATTATCGTCGGCTAGACATATATTTATTGAATAAAAAAATATGGAGAGAGGACCAAAGAAAGGGATTTGGTACATAAACCGATAAATTATCGCATTTATTGGCGGAAGACCGTCGTTTTGACCGTTGTCATATGCGAAAGCACTTGAATGCATGTACATCATAGTGATTATCAATCAGATATTCATAATTCCATCGTTGCCAAAGCCCATTTTATTAACAAAACACTACAACTGATTAATTCAACCGCATTTAGTTCTGCAATTATTGCTAAAAACATAATAACACACGAAACAGAGATCATGAATGAAAGTATTTCATGCCGGTAAGACAGCATCAAGTAAAGTGTGTAATAGAAACAGCAAGTTTAAGATGTAAATGACATCGTGGAAGATTTAAAAAGAAAAATTATTAGAATCATTTACGTAAAAAAAGAGGATGGAATTGGATCTCTAGTGAATCTTGAAAGCTCTTGTAAAAAATGCACTCGATTAGGTAATACGGTCCAGATCAGTGGTTCTCAACCTTTTTCTTGCATCGACCCCTTTTAGAAGAATAGTTTTCCCTATCAAGCCCCTTACATTTTTCTCTGTAAATAATCCACATAAATGATATAACAATTAAATTAGGAAAATGAACAAGAATTTCAAAGAAAATGGATTATTGGATTTATGTTTTATTATTTTTTGTAGTATTCTCATAATTTTACACATGCATACACTACCAGCCATAATTATTTGCCCACATAAAGAAAAATGCATAAATAAAGTGCTAACTGAAAAATAAATTTTAGTTTTGGATTTAATAAAATACTCTCAAAACAAAGAAATTTATAGTCTTTATTCAATTCTAAAATTTATTTGACACAAAAAAATTAAATCTTCGTGTTTTGTCAAAATGCCCACCTCGACTATTAATAATTGCAGTACACACTAGGGGCATTCTCTATATCAATTTCGTCAGAGTAGCGGGTTATATTCTAAGCCAGGCTTCTTGTAGTTGTTTCCACGATTTCTTGGAAATTGGAGGTTTTATTTTCACCTGATATCAAGTTCCTCCCACGAAAGCTCTATGGAATTAGCATCTGGACTTTGTGGAAACCATTTCATTATTTTGATATGGCTTTCGCGTTCAACCGACTCTAAATACTCGTGGTACAGTTTAGAGGTGCTTCGGATTATTATCATGTTGAAATATAAAATAGTCACCGATTAGTCTCATTCCAGATAGTTTAGCATTTGTTTCCAAAATTTCCAGGTAGCGCTCTTTTCTTAAAATTCCATATATTTCAACCAAGTCTCGGATGCGGCGCCAAAACAATCTCAAACCATTACCGATCCGCCCCCATGCTTGACTGTGGGTGCTACACATGATTCTGCTGCTCGTTCTGCTTTCGATCTTCGAGCGAACGTTCTTCCTCTGGAACCGAAGAGCTCAAATTTGGCCTACAAAACATTTTTCCACTCATCAACTGTCCAATGTTGATGTTCTTTAGCCTACTGTAACCGTTTTATTTTATTTTGCTTGCGTAAGAGTGGTTTATGCAACATTATTCGGCCAAATAAACTACCCTCTGTTAACCTTCTTTTCACGATGGTTAAACTAACTCGTTCTTCACGCTCAATATTTATTTCAGTCGCTATTTCAGGTGCAGTTTTTCGTCTATTCCGTTTACTCGTCATAATTATTCGACGATCTTCCGCTGGTGTTGTCATTTTCCGTCGTCCTCTTCGTTTCCTATTTAATAATGTGCCAGATATTTTTTAACGTTATAGTCAATAGCTCGGTGACTTCATTTCACTTTTTTGCGATATCTCTGTTACTTCGGCCAAGATTACGTAGATTATGTAAAGCAACAATTGTGTGGTTTTCTAAAGGCAACTCTCTTATTTTCGGCATTTTAATATTAATTTTATATAATTTGGTTAACGATATTCACTATTTAAAAGAACAATAACTACTACATCTAAATTAATAATTCTTGTTCGGGTAAATAGGAAATTGTTATCTTTATCTGCACTGCTTTAAATATTTATTAGTGAAGGATAATTGTATTACATTTCGGGTCTTTTTTTTACTTGTAGGTAAATAATTATTCCTACCAAAATAACAATAAATAAATAATTTTCTAAAATCCAAACAAAAATATAAGCAGGCAGATAATTTGGCCGGTAGTGTGTAAATAAGTTTCTTGAAACAAAATCACAATGACTTAATTAAAGCCTGCAATCGTTCACTGCTAATCACGCACTTATTCAACGTATTGTGCAATACTCAATACCGATCAATTGCTGCTGCATACTCGGCTGTCAACCCCCAATCGTCCCCTTGATCACCATGAACCCCTTTAGAGTCCCATCGACCCCATTGGGAACCCCTGGTATGGATCTATTGACAAGATCTTTAATAAATTCGACACCACTAAGAAGTTGATGCAAGAAAATAGAAAGAACTACGTTATTGGCATTATATCCTGGACAGAACTTACTACATGAACATTTTGCTATTATTTCCAAAAATAACAAAAAAAATTAAATAAACTCAATAAACAAATAGTAAATTAATAAAAGAAAAAAAGCTTTAATAATTACACTGGTCAACAGTGAATTTGTTAAAGATTATTGTTACATTAACCCGGAATCTTTTGTAACAAATTAACCTCAGCAGAATATAAGTAACGAATTGAAATGCCTTAAAACTATAACAAGAACCTTTGGCATCTTTCATTCATGAACGACACCGCACTTGAAACTAGTTTGGATGAACTTGAGGCTTCTGCGTAGAAATCGTTTGAAAAGGTGGTGACAAGATGGAATTCAAATATAATGCCTAACAACTGTTGCACCATTTAGGTTGTATCTGCAGCTGAGTGCAGCAGAAAATCCAAAAGAAATAGATTTTAGGTGGATATTCACTAAGGGTATTCCACTTTATGGATTAAAGGCTTGTCCTGATAGAAATGTTAATTACAACAAAACTGTGTCTTATAGGGAAAAACCAATAAGTAAATTAAATTTTAAATCAACAGAAAGAAGCTACATGAACTATTTTTTGTTCTTCAGACAAAGGGTTAAGTTTTGTTGTCCAGCGTTGCGTGTATCATTTGGTGAAAGATTGCAAAAGCTCGAGCGATTTTCCTCATTTACAATACAATTTATCAGAAGTTGTTGGTGTCATCTTTATATTTTATGTTGGTGCAACCAACTGGGGTAATCGAAGTCTAGAAACAGAAACGGAAAAATGGATATGATTATTTTAAAAAAGCAACAGAAGGAAATATTTCACAAGCCAAAATCACATACATGTCTGTGGTTAGGAAAGGAAAGAGAATGTGGAAACCATAATGAAGATATTATAGTTCAATAAAGAATTGCAATTCCTGCAGAAATTTGTTCCTTTTAGCCTTTCTTAAATTATTTTAATCATTTCAGTATCTTTTCTGTGGAGCTTCCCTTGTACATATTTTGTTTTGTAGGCACTTGCGACTAGGTAAATTAAATTGTTACCATTGGGGTGCATATTTTTGCATGTCGAGGTATTAAAATATTAGTATAGTATAAAATATGCTTTATACTAAGACAGCTAAAGTTGTTATATTGACGGCGCAAACATTTGGAATGTTACAGCTTTCCAGCACTAAAACAATAATTTACTGCGGCGTTTTTGTTGGGTTAGCGCATATTCCTCCCGTGTAAGGATTTTATTTGCAGCTCTAAAATTTATTCTCCTGTACACACACATTACTTTACATTAGAGCGGCAACGTGGCCCGGCGGGTAGCTTAATAAAATAACGATAGTTCCATAAATCATACGACAAGTAATATAAATGCGTCACTTACGAGTATCTTCCCGGTTATAGAGATAGCTCAAGAATTTAATATTCCACAAGAATATTGTTTCACTTGAATTTATAACTTTGTTTTGAGGTATCGGGATGTTTTACAGCTCAAGTTTCTATTGAATGGGGTTTTGATGTATGTGCGTTTAATATCTGTGTTCGAACGAAATTTTCTGCATACCGCTTCATATGAAAATCGCGTTTCGTACGAAAGTTTCGTTTCCACAGAAGCGGAATTACAGAATACAGTTTCGAGAACGGTTATACGTAATCTTCTTATTGTTTATAATTAATACGTATTTCCCATTTAGCATTTAGTTGAACGAAATTTATCTTCCTAAATAATAAAACAGGTAGAACAAGAATAATTGTTGAGTGTTGTTGAATACACGGCGCTCTGCCATTGAATTTGGTTTGCGATATATCTCCGACAAATTCACAATATTTGAGAAATTCCAACTAAAATATTAAACGAAGTAATTGTTAATAGGTATCTGAAAACCGGTTGGATCGGGCATCCTTCTCTCTTTTCCTTAAAAATAGCGCTGATCCATTATTTCCCTTGGTCTTCGGACGTTGTGTCTTAAAACACCAAATATTCACGTTCAACATAACCAAAATAATGTTTCTTGTACGCAAACTAAAGATTACTGTTGTACTCAACAGTTATGCAGAGAAATACTTACGCTGGTTTTAGCATTAAAACTCAATTTCTTTAACATTTCATTTAGGGTAATCAAAAGAGTTAAATATATACTGAAGTGATGTATATTTATATCGTCGAACGTCGCTGTCATTCAAGCACGTATAGTGTATTCAGTATGGCCACTCGGTGAATGTGAAATTCCGTCTGACGGATTTTAGCTCTTTTTTAGTAGTGTTCACTCTTCCCCGAGCTTCGGGGGCGCCTTCGGAGTGGAGGTACTAAATATTTTTAACTCCAACCAACGACAATTTTGATGAAACGGAGAAGAAACTCCTCTTCTTTTCAATTTCCTCTATCCGTCAATCGTGAAATTTAATGAAAAACGGCCCTACAACAAACAACAGCGTTCAGAGGTATTTCGAGCATAATTTCGTAAATTAAATATCTGTCGTCAAGTAGTTAACGTTAACATAAGTGAAATTTATTAATGGACAGTTGTCATTGAAACTTTAGGTCATAGAATAGCATATTTCAGTCGTCCAGTCGCGTCACTACATCCAGTCGATTATGTTACAGTTAAAAACAACTTTATTCATCAAAAATTCATAGTCAATTCATATTTGGAAAGGAATCATTAAAATTTGCTGTGAATAAAACAATCACCATCACGATTAAAATAAAGGAGAAGAGGGACGTCAATTGATTTTCTTACTTTTGGTCGAGTTTTTAGCGAGTATTTTGGCTGCGATCTCAGTTTCAAGTGTTAATATTTCGAATTGTAATAGAAATTCAAGATAGAAGTGAAGGTTGGTTGTTAAGAATAGTCAGTTTTCCAGTAAATGTCAATATAGACATAAAGTTTATATTGACATCATCGTAAAATTCAAGTTAGTTTCTATTTTTAGTTTTAATTTCCTTTAAAATCTCATTTGTAGATCTTAAAAAAAATTGTTTAAATTGCCGAAAAAGTGTTTAAGAACACTGCCGAACCCCCAGTTTACATAATTAATCAATTAATTTGCGAAAATTTAATTTTTTCAACAATTTACTATTTTTAAAACATTACAATACATCTCTAGTATTGGTATATCTTTGCAACGAAATGAAAAACATGTTTCAATATCCTGAACTACTATTACAGTGACCACATTTTGACACCTGAGACTGCAATTACGTATGCTGTTGTCACCCACAGACCTAGCAATTGAGTCTTATAGTTGAAGTGCAGCTAAAGTATCTTCTAAGAGTTCTTTTTCGTTTTTCTTTTCTAGAACTTGGAATGTCAAGTCTGGTGATGGTTTTACGACTGGTATATCTATTGGTCCAACAAAACCGTTTGCTTTTTTAAATTCACATATCTCAAGCATTTTGTTACATCTCTGATGCCGCTTATTTTTTTATTATTCTTCGTGCCCTATCCATTTCTTTCTTTAGCTATAATTGCATCCAATACACGGAGAAAAATATATAGTCCATATAACAATAAATATACTAAAATACCTGACAACAACACAATTTTTATTAGAGCAACTACATGTTTTATTGGATTGAATAAGCACGTGGTAATTTTTACTATAGGTTGTTATTATTTTAAAAATTCGAGGGATTGTTGTCCCAAATTTTTCTCCGTATACTACGTAATTGCTTCTGATTGAAGACCTACCATTGTTCAAGCGTTGAAAGACGATTCAAAATGAAAATTATGTCTTTGAATATCGTCAAGTTTTCAGAAATTTAATTTCAAACACAATTCCCAAATTTGCATTACATATGTAATATAAATGGAAAAAACTGTAATTTGAAAGTTTTTTTCAGACTGGTTAAAACAAGCATTTCAATAACTATGTAGATGGAATTATTTGCAGAAACACAGGATAATGCTTAGGTGCGCACAATACTTTCGCTTTTACGAATATTTGAGCTATAGCCGAAAGTGAAGGCGGTAATACAACATATTATGACCAGACGCTTGCAGAAGTTCCTGAATTTCAGAAGCGATTAGTGAAATTGGAAACAATTTTTTGTTTTTTTAACAAATTCTCGGAATCTATAAGATAGTCCCTTGGATGTAACATTTATAATAGAAACTTATTTACAATCGGAATCTGGCGAGACTGCAATTTTTAAGTTTACAGAATGGCATTATTGCCAGACGTCGGCATAACCTAAGCAGGTTGTGAAATAGGTTAAACACAAATATCAAAATGCGCGACCAGGAATACAAGTAGTCATTACATGGTGTTCAAAAATTCAAATAGAGGTGCGTCATTGATGGATATTGTGTATATATTTAAACGCTCAATGCTTTCGTATTTCATAAATCTCCTGTAAGTTTAACCTTCCGATGGGCGCGCCCTCACAACCAACAACACCGGGGGCACGTACAGGGTGGAGCATAGCAACTTGCTTACTTAGAAATGCAATTAGAAAAAAAGTAATACAGATATATATTCAATTCCTTGAACAGCATCAAGTACAACATTTAAATTTTATGCTTTCCCAGTTTTAAAGATGTTATCAGGAGGCAGATGACGTCCATTATTCTCAATACACTGCATTAATCGAACTCGGAAGTTTCGTTCAACTCTTTCCAGCATATCGACGGGTATGTTGGCGACAGCTTGACGAATATTGTTCTTCAGGTGAGCCAGGATCCTAGGACGATCGTTGTAAACAAGTGATTTTAGACAGCCCCATAAAAAATAGTCGCAGGGGACTAAATCATGCGACCGTGCTGGCCAGTACAGATCGCCCCTGAAGGAGATGAGGCGTCCTGGGAAGTGTTGCCTCAAGACAGTCATTGACAGACGCGCTGCGCTGTGTGTGCCGTGGCATCGACCTGCTGGAACCATACGTCTCCCACATCCATCTCGTTGAATGTTGGCAGGAAAAACTCCTGAATCATGTGAACATAACGGTCAGAAGTCACCGAAACTGCCCGTTCGTTTTCTTCAAAAAACTATGATACTAGCTAAACTAAACAACTTTACGCCCCCTCCCCCTCTCGAATGAGCCTAACCCCACCCTCCTCTGAGCAACCATCGCTTCGGGGCGCCAAATTCAAATAAGCAAGTTGCTCCGCCCCACACTGTATCTCTCAGATACACACCTGCAATTTAAAGAGTTTGTAATTACAATTTAAACAAAAAATATTTAAACTGAAACAGTTCACTAAAACCCTTACCACAACACTTAATTCTAGCGTTGCCCTACATATGCTTGAAAATAACCATAATGTTGATAATATAAAGTTAATTAAAAACGTAAAGAGTACTGCTCAATTAAATTGTTATGAAGGCACGGAAATTTACAAAAACAAAACTCACTTAATGAATTCAGATTTAGGACCACTAAATTCCAGCCTTTATCCTTTGTTACATCATGTTTAATCATTTATAGTTGTAATTTTAACCATGTGCAATGAACCGCTTCATTGTAATACTAGGATTTAATAACTCACGTCATTCTGCTCATTTACCTTTAGGCTATTTTAGTCCTGTGCAATGAAGCGGCTCATTAAATTTTACGATTTTAAATTTACATATTGCATAATTTATTTTCCTTATAAGGTTAGTTTTTCACTTAGCTTGTTAGTTCAGTCTTGCTGCTGATGATGATAGCTTGGCTATCGAAACGTGCGTCCAGTGCGAATTAAGTGTTGTGGTAAGGGTTTTAGTGAACTGTTTCAGTGTTCCAGTGCCACAGTTTTAGAGTACCCGTTTAATAAAATATTTAAAACAAACATAGAATCACAGAAGGTGTTAAAAAAGGTGTTCATAGCTAGAACTTCGATCATGTTACCCATATAAAACAAATATATATTGCTAGCGTTTATTTTTCGTTATCTGAGACAATTCGCCAATTTTCAGGAATCTCCGAAAGAATGCAATATTCTTTTGTACGAAAATGTCAAGCAGAACTATAAGTGGGCAAAATATTCAAACACCTTCTTTTAACAGCCTGTATACATAATGGCATAATGGCAGAAAAAGGTATTTTTTTATGGTTTACTTTTCTTTTTTCATCACCGCCTTCATCGCCGCTAAATTCAGTCTTCGAATCTCCTTCTCTTTCTTCGATTACTTCAACTTCTTCGGTATCACTTTCTTCATCCGTTGGTGTACCATCTAAATCACAATCATCAAAAAGTGCACGATGAAGGCGAACAATGTCATTTGGCTTTGTAAGATCATAAATGGTACTCATGTCCCTTAAAATCAAAATGACTTGTAACAACGACGGACGCATCTACCTGCGGGATACATTCACTCTGTTGCTATAATATTTATGCTTTCAAGTATTTATACACCTTACTAACAATCAATACTAATTAATGTTGTATATTTTATTTAGAAATATCCGTCTAAATAATGCTTATAAGTCCGGGCGCTTGTATTTGACAGATACAATCACTCCCGTTGGCAGGGAAGACGTCAACCTGCAACGATGATCCAACACGTACTAATGTAAAAGTGGAGGTTAGAACGGTATACGGGACGAGGTTATTTTAACGAATTCTCAGAAATCTAGAACCTGTGTATTTGAGAGGTACACGCGCTCATCGGAAGGTTAATTTCAAAGATTTTTGTTGTTTGTGAAATAATTTAACCTCATAGCAACATACACGTTGGCTCACGTCTCAGCGGGGCGCGAGATATATTGTACGTAGCGCGATCTGGCATACTTGCATTTATCCCCGCCGGCCAGCCTCGTCGCGCGCAACTGCCGTAGTTCTGACAGGCCTATCTTACGCACTATTTGTCTATCTACGCGCTCGCAAGGTTCTAACAAGCGCTCGTGAATTTCAGATACACTGTGTTAGTTTATACAACCGCGGAGAAGGTACAAATCATTACATGGTATCTTGCTGGAAATTCCTACCAAAGCACGGCCAATTCCTTCGCACTCGATGGTTGAAAGGATCGTCAAAGTGTTTAGGAAGTTTGACTGTGTGGTCGGGAATTGCCGTAAATGTCAACAAATAGGCGAACTGCCTCAAATCCCTCTCATACGTCCCGAGCGGGAGGAGAGAGGTGAGGGTTTGTTCGTTTGTTGAAATGAGCGAACCTTGCTGTAGCCGGCAAATTGCAGATGAAATCGGTGTTAATAGAAGTACTGTGAAACGTATTTTGAAGCGCAACAGGTACAAAAGTTACAAAGTTCAAAATTGCCAGGAGGTTTTTCCTTTTAATAAAGTAACATTGTTAGAATTTCAAATTATTTTGTATAATTATCGAAGTTATATTTCTTTAGTTTAATTTTATAAGAATCGTTGTTTATTTTCCTACTTAGAATTACTTTTTCGTTCTCCTACATCGCATAGCAGCAACAAAATGAATATAAGAAGCTGTATTTTCTAACATAATCCGAGAATACAGGAAAATTACGCAGTAACTCTATATTAATACATTTTGTTAGAGGGCGTTGAATTATATTTCTTGATTGAGGGGACATGCGCGTTTATAATATGCGTGCGTACTGCTGCTCGCTTTGTGATATACTGCGACTGGATGGGATTTCTCAGTGAGACTCGAATGCGCTGTTGCCATTCACAAAAACAATCCCCCGTTCGTATCTGGACCAACGTCTATAGTTTCAGTACAGTTTGAGTTGGAATGTTATTTATGTTCTTCTGCTCTCACTTGCAGTTGTCTATCTGCTTGAAGAACGTAGAGAGCCTCACAATTTCTATATTTTATAGTAAACACGGCTTTTTTTAAACTGATATGTTTGTGTTTTATATTACACAAGGCAATGACAATTTGGGTGTTTGTTTTGGAAGAGGGTTGTATATATTCTACTTCATAGGGATATTTTTTTACTTTATCAAGGCTATTGTTGAAGCAGAAAGAGAGATAACATGGCAGGTGGTAAATTATATTTGGCATTTAGACGAACTGTAGGAATAATAATTATTTTCAATGTATTGGTTATTGCGTGCAGAGAAAAACCCAAGTATGACCATTTTACATATATAATCTACCTGTTTAGCCTTTGATTGTTGATCGAAAGAGAAAGTTGATGATAAAAGACGGTTAGGTATATTAATTTTTGTATAAATATTTTTTTCACAATATGGACATCAATTATTTAGTTATAAATATACGGTAATGTTATAAATATTAGTAATTTTTATTTGAAATTAAATAAATTAATTTTCACGGTCACTAAGTCTGGGAGTGTCCCCTAAATACCATGTCGGCAGTTTAAATAAATTGTATAGTACAAATAATGTTCACCAACAAATTAGATTAATAGAATAGGAACTAACCTCAAACTTTATCATTAACGCACCTTCTCTATGGCAACGCGTGACGTACTCAAAGCCCCGCGTTCGTTTAAACGACTAACCTTGAATTAACATCGTGTTTGATACAAAATTCGTGCACTACAACACTTGAATTTGCTTGGAAAATTAAACACTTAGCCAAACATGTCTTGTTTTAAAGACAACTCAAACCAAAGAGACAGATCATCTGATAGCATTTGTAAAAAATCACGGCCAATTACATATATACATATATTTCGAATATACAATATTTCAATTAAATTTCAATCAACTAAATTTCTTTTCCTTAAAAATACCATATTACAAACTATAGCGTGTCGTAGCAGTTCGCGATCTTACGTCTAACTATTTGACATTAGCGAGTACTGGCAACCGTTCAATGTTGACTACCGGACTAGACGACTTCTCGCCGAGTGATGTCCAATTTGCGACATTATGACGAAGAAACATAGAATTGATTTTATACATGTTTATAGGAAAATGTTACATTTCTTCATGGACGTGTGGAAAATGGAGCGAAGGCGAGTAATGTTACCACTCCTACGGGATTATCGTTGTATGGAGATAACATCACTTATAAAAGCCGCTGAAAAGTTGAAAACGGATCAGGAACAAGGATCTCTAGGAGATAAGTTCTCGGACCGCACTTGGGGAAACGTCGCCCCACTTGGTCTTAATGACATTAATTGGATGTTGTAATTTTAATATCATAAGTATCTCCCACCGTCACAGAAACATTATGAGCATATGAATAATGTTTCGGAAAAGGTATAAAAGAAGCGAAAATGTAAAATCAAATTTTTACTTTTAGGCATTTATATGCGAGCTGTCAAACCATAACCATTGACAAAATTAGCGCGTTGGAAATTATAATAAAATTTTATCTTTGCTGTACAGTAGGCGTTCAGAATGAAGGGAAAGCATAAAATGATGATCACATTTTGAGGATGTTCTAGATGAGAAGACAGGATCGCGAATAAGAAATTTAAGACGTAATAAAATCCAAAGTCATCCCTACGTAAAAATAATATCTCTCACGTCTTTCCCGTTCAGTTTACAGAAGCTTCATCAGATCGTTTTTTACGTGCGACACGAGAAAAAATTTAATATAACGGTAAAACACAGTTTTCATTATGAGTTTTAGAAGTCCAATTTCCAATGAAGTTACAGATGTTTTGACGATTTACTCACTTCTGCCGCTCTCGTAAAATCGCAATTCAATTTCTCCTCGAAAGAGAAAACCAGATAGAGACCTTTGAAAGAAATTATATCAAAATTAATCTGTTTTCCTTTGCAGCTTATTTAAAAATCACGGATCCGCGAACGCAAAATTGAGAGAGCGACTCTGGAAAAAAGTAATAACATTTTTTTTTGTATTTCTGAGTGTACGCCGAACCTCGTCTCGTCTGGCACGCAATTTCATGCGAAGAACGCACAGAAAAAAAAACAAGAAAAATACGAAAATGAAATTACAGTATATTTGGCACATAAAAAATGAAACATTTTTAAAAGTTGTTCAACGCTGCGCAACAGACCCGCCTTATAAATGGAAAAAAATTGACTTTAATTTTTTGTAACACTGGTTATTTTATTTTATGTTTGCATATTTTTGTGTTATAACACAAATTTTGTTTCTAAAATCCATTCTGTGTAAAATATTCTAAAAATTTGATTACATACTAGCAGTATGTAATATATAATACCTACATACGAGGTAGGCGCCATAAATTGTTGGCTTGACAGGCTTACACAGGTTCGAGTGTGTTCAAACTCTGCTGTGTCTTAGTTGCACATGTGCGAGGCCTACGCTATATATATTACTGTTCAAAGTTTTTAGTAGTCAGCCAGACAACATGACTAGTGCATGAAAATGTCTCAGGTAGCGAAAAGTGAGTACCACGTGGACACTAAATTCTTAACAAAAGAAGGGTATACGCCTAATCTAATTAAACAACGTTTAGACGGCATTTATGGTGATTTATCTCCTTCATATTCCACTATAAGAAAGTAGGCAAAATGATTCCGTTTGGAGCAAGAATCCCTTGAAGATGGTGAGCACCCCGTTCTGAAGAGAATGTTGCTGATGCGATAAGTGACACCATGAATGTAGGGTAGATGCGCTTGCTTACGGAAATTAGGGTTAGATGAGGGGACTTGCTTTGGAGAACGATTGGTGTAGCTGTTAATGGTAGTTTCAATGTCTTTCCTAGAATAATTATTGCGGATCAGTTTTAGCGATGTGGTTTCGTTCTTGAGGAAGCGAATTGGGTTCAGACAGGGAAATGACAGAAAATTGATGACACTGCGTTTTTGGGCTGGATGATGGTGTGAGAGACCATTGACATATATATCCGTGGGCGTTTTCGGTAAACAGAATGTCCCAGCGCACCGTCAGGACGCCGGTGTACGAGAACAAAGGAAGGCAACCATCCAATTCGATCTCCATGGTGAAGCGTATGGAATCATATTGGGAATTCAGAAACGATAGGAAATTGTTTAAAGATTCGTGTCCATGAGGCCAGATGACAACCGTGTCATCAACGTATCTGTACCAACATTTTGGCTTAAGATTGTAAGATAATGGGGCTTGTTGTTCGAACGCTTCCATACAAATATTAGCGACGACAGGAGGTACAGGAGGTCCCATAGCTGTGCCTGAGACTTGCTCGTAGTATTTATAAGGAAACTGGAAATAGGTAGAAGAAAGATAGGTTTTAACCAAGTCAGCCAGATCATCCGATTAGTCATTGGAGATGAGGAACTCTGAAGATGATGAATAGTCTCCAGTCAGTGTGCAGTAACAGCGCTGAAGATACCCCATAAGAGTGTGGACGAAACGTCGGCAAAGTTGCGACAACGACGCGGTTCCAACCCGGAAACCAAGAGTATAAGTGTTATTGACGACCGCGGAAGCCTACGTACCACATAGACAATGATTCTTTTTGGTAATCACAAAAATTTCCCAAATTAAACACTGCTATTTATTATGCTATTTACTGTATAAGGTTCATCTATCGCTTAGTCTGTTAGTTCAGTTTTACTGCTTTGCTATTCGAAACGTGCGTTCAGTGCGAGTGAAGTGTTTCAGTATTCCAGTGCCACAAAGCTCGAGTACTTGATTTATATACTTATACATTTAAACGGAATTGAAAAAACAAAAATTTGACGTGTTTTTAATCTAACCGGTGTTTAAATTTCATGTTCTCATCAACGTTAAATTTGCTGACGATACTAAAAGTCAATTTCGTCAGAATGTGAGCGTATAAAATCTATGCAATTTTTTAAATAACTTTTTCATTTACGAGATTTTCTCTGCTGATATTATAACGCAAGGTAGTGGAACGAGAGTGGCGGTGAAGATGAATTTGGTGATATAAGAATTCGCTGGCGAAAAATACGCCTCCAAAAGTGGAGGAAGCGGGAGTTTATATTGCTTTGGCGTTTGTGCAGCAGTCTCTAAATCTACCTATATATAGTCGCGTTTACTCGAAAAAGGGGGAGGCAATTTATAGGCCGGAATACATCTACGCCAAGGGCGACTTCATCTTATATAGGGTCCCGAACCTCGCCGTTTCTTCACAATGATCCTCAATTTTTCTTATTGTCTCAACCTATTCCCTTTGCACTTTGTTTGTTCGACGTAAGGGAGAAATTACCGAACCCGGGTAGTCTAGAGACAAATATTGTTTCATTTGAAAAAGTAATTAACTTTTACTTGGTTGTTTGACCGTAATCTGTTTTTCCTGAAATCATTCCGTTTTTATTTTCTAAAAGAAAAAGAAACGCAAGAAAAATATTGAACGCATGAGAATTAGCCGGATATTTATTAGATATGCGTTATTTTCTTTGAAATTTATTGCAGTATAAACAAAAAACCCCCAATCGTTGCAAGGTTGTTAAATGTAAGTGTTTCATATTCGTAACTAGAAAATTGTTCTTTATCCTTTCAAATAATCCACGAAAAATTTATGAATATTTAGTTTGTTAAAAGCTCAATCTAGTAATGAAGAAGAATAAGTAATAGAAAACATTGTCCTTACACACTTTAAGGTCTTTAGGTGATCTTGAAAATACATGAATGATAATGTTATAACCTCAAAAACCACTCCCTAATGTACTAGAGGCGGCTTAGGAGAAGCTATTGTTTTGTTATGCACATGTTCTACCTCTGAGAAACTTACTAACTTTCTTATGGCCTCAATTTTGCATTTTTATTTTGTTGATTTCCACTATTCGTTTTTATTTATGCCATACGGCCTTTTCAAATCCCATAAAAAATTGATGCAGAATATCCATCATTACGCATTCACTGAAAGTTCCCGGTCTACATGTCAACTCCAATTGATTACATTTATACCAATTTGAAGTACCAGCTGTAATTTAATATGAAAGTTGTTTTATTTTTTTTAACATTATGCGTTTCGGACTTTGTAACTCACTAGAAGGCTGCATTACACAATATGACTACTTTGCCCAGGCAATCCTCCTAGCGTTAAACGTAAACCATATACCTGAATCACTAACACACGTGAAATTCAAGTAACTACAGTAGAATATCGGTATAGAGCGCGTCAATAACTGAGACTTCTAGTCGAGCACTGTGCCTTAAGTGTGGCACAACATTTCTGGGATTTCGTCGGCAGTATCAGCACACTGTGAGTGCCATGTTTGTGTTTGCTGTTTTACAGTAGATAATTAAAAATAATATAATTAAAGTAAAAAACGGAACGACATACATTTTTAATAAACAACAATATTAAATTGTATACACGTTACATACGTTATTAATTACATATTCAAGTTTTCATAATCAAATTTCAGTAAGCTGTGCATTTCAGCAAACAGACACTATGCCAATCATTACAATGGTTCCACGAAGAGCAGATACTATACTTTCCTATACACGTTGGTCCAGATACGAACGGGGGATTGCTTTTGTGAATGGCAACAGGGCATTTGAATCTCACTGAGAGATACTATCTAGTCGGAGTATATCATAAAGCGAGCAGCGGTACGCACGCATATTATAAACACGCATAATCACGCTCAATCACGTAATATTATAATTCAACGCCTTCTGAGAAAATGTGTTAATGTAGAATTACTGCGCAATTTTTCTGTATCCTCAGGTTATGTTAGAAAGTACAGCAGACAACTAGTGGATCTGTTCTTTAAACCAGGAGAACATGATATCAGTAATTAAGGGTTGAAGAATCGATCTTGTGGATTTTTAGCTTTGCACTTGCATAAACACTCTCCTTTAGCTTTCCAAAGGGCTAAACTAGATCTTAATTTTAGTTGAATACGGTAAGATAAATGTCAACTAAAAGCATACTTCCTAATCGGATTCTGTGATTCGCAATGAAGGCAGAAGATGGGTAATAGCTGCAATTCTTAGCTATAACAGCAAGAAACTAAGATCTACGATACTAAAAAAAAACAGTACTTCATATTGTCCAAATAATGTGTTATTATACTTTCTCAGTTAAAAAAAATGCTATTAATAAACAATTCCAGTTATTATCTTACCTTTGTAATAATACTTTCTATTTTCTTCTAAATTTTTGACGCGAACAGCAGAGTTGATTTAATCATTTGTCTTGTAGCTACTTTGTCAGTTTGATTTATATAACATTTATTGAAAGTGCTTACTATTCTCTAAGAATAGATTCACCAACGCTGTATATAATAGAAGAAATGAAACAAATTATGTATTAATAATGACAGTAAGGACTTGTGGGGTAGTATGGCAAACAAAACAGAGTATCGGCATACTCCTCGCCACACAAAATATTAAATAATTCAGAACAGCTGTTTCAAACGCTCGCTGGGCCTTCATTTTCAACCAGGTTACCGAATAAATCTGAGATTTATTCGGTAAGCCGGTTGATATAAGTTTAAAGAAGCGAAAATGAGCGACTTGAATCTTGAACACGAAGCGGCATAAAATTTCTATCGAAAGAAGGCAGTAGCCCGAAGAATATCCATCAGAGGATAGTGGCAGTGTATGACGAAAATTGTCCGTCCTATTTCCAAGTCAGATATTGGTGCAAGCAAACTCAAACAGGGCAGGGAATCCATTCATAATGACCCAGTGCGGAAGACCTCTAGAAGCACGAATTGAAGAAATCATCAAAAAAGCTAGATTTGGTGTTGACTGACTGCCGAATAAAAGTTTCAGTTATTGCTAGTGAAATAGGAATATCAGAAACAAGTGTTTCTAAATTCTACACGAAGATTTGGGAATGAGCATAGTGTCGGCACGATGTATTCCTAGGCTGCTCAGTCCCGAAGAAAAACTGTGTAGACAACAAATTTACAAGGAGACTTTGACTGCTTTATCCCAAGACGAAGACTTCCATAGAATTATAACCGGGGATGAGAACTGGGTACACCACCGGGACCCTTCCGTGAAACAAGAGCCTATGCAATGGATAAGGGTTCCTCGTCACTCGAGAAGGTGAAGACGCAATTTTCTGCAGGGAAAGTGATGTCGATCCGTTTTCTAAGACGCGGAGGGGATTATCTTAATGGAGTACATGGCAGTAGCGACTACAATAACGGGAAATGTCTACAAAGGTACAATTAGGAACTTGAAAGCGGCTATACGCGAAAGAAGACCCCACAATTTAGCTCAGAAAACTCTGCTTCTGCAGGACAACTGCAGGGTGCATACAATGAATTGCTCAAGCATTATGAATGCGGCGGGTGTCGGATATTAAGGCGCGACCGTTTGGGCGCTTTCATTTGGGCGCTGCCGAATGGACGCAAGTACATTTTGGGTGCAAGACAATAGGGCCCTTAATGATATTAATTCTATTTTTCGAACAATTAGTAACTGGAAATAATCCGCCAGTTAAAATCGAAAGTTCACAGATACAAGGCGACCAGATTAAACATTTAATTCAAATGCATCACCGAAGAAATATTGTTGAATTTCTCCGCGGGATATCATACAATTATGAAATGAATCCATGACTTTATATTTTTTTATAATAATATATGTTTATATATTTTTGAAAATATAATTATATATATCGGAATCTCTTTTTATTCTCGCGCCCTATTGTCTTGCGCCTAAATGCTTAGTGGGCGCTAAGCATTCAGTGGCGCCCAAATGATGGCGCCCAGGCGGTCACGCCCAAATGTCCAATCCTCGAATGCGGCTTTTGGGAATTACAACAACTACCTCATAGTCCCGACCTCGCCCCCTGTAACTATTATCTTTATCTCTGTTTCCAAAACTCAAAAGACACTTGAGAGGGCATCGCTTTCAAAACGCTGTAGAGTTTTTTTCGAAGGCGTAGCTTTATTAAAACGAGTTGGAATAAGTGTGTCAGTGCTAATGGTTCTTACGTTGAAAAATTAAATTTTATTTGTTCTTTAACTCGTTGTTTTCATAGCTGGGTAGATAACATATGAAACTCCGCTCATACGTAGAAATTAGAAATAATACTTTTATAACTTGGCAAAATTTATATATTTTTGTATCAAAATGAAGCTATTTGTGTAAACACGAACTGGAAAGTTACAATTCAGAAGATTCTTTATGTGAAATTCATATGGTAAAAGTGGATAATAAATATAAAGATTGCTGTGTATCAGTTATTTGAAACAAAAGAAAAAGAAATAAGGAATTTCGAAACAAATGTTAAACTAATTCTAAGTCATTTAGATCAAATGGCAAACAACACTAAAATATCTTGAAACTGATATTCCGAATTAATTAATAACTTGTGTGGTGCGGAGTGGGCCAATACTTTAGTGTTGTTTGCCATATTACCCCACAGTCCTTGCTATTATTATAGATCATTATTAAGAATCAGATAATTATGAAACTGTTAAAATGTTAAAATAGAAGTTAAATTATTAGATGTAATACAAAATCACGAAATATTAACCCGTATCTATTATTTGTTATTAATTATATTAATTATGAGCTATATCATTTATTGTACACTTATACTGATCAGTGTGATCACTGTAATAATTGGGAAAACTTAGGGAAAGAAATATTGCAATTAATAAAGTTACCAAAATGTAAAATCTACCATATGTACTGTAAGGACCCACTGGCGCGAGGTGTTCATAATGCATTTCATAGATTGAGCAGGCATTTGATCTGTAGAAATATCAAAATTATCAATGTCCTTCTTAATTGTTTGGGTAAACATGTAGACAGAACTACAGGATAGTATAAAGTCTAATTGTATATTGTATTGTATTAAGCTTTAGCAGAACGAGCGGCAAATCTATAACAGTCGTATGTTAAATTTCAGTACCTTGTTACTTGTTACCCTGTTGATGAACCAAATGATGTTTTTTGAGTTTAGTTCATTTGAAAATCTTAACTCATGTGCTTTTCCTTTTACGGGTTATTGTCTACTGTTCTATATCCTAAAAACACATTGTAATGCTGCAAATATTCCTTTTCATTGTTTTGTGTTTACTGTTTGTTTTGCAACTTCTAGTAAAAGAGGTAATCAGATTCCACCTCAATTCTAATAAATTTAAAACAAAAATTGATAAAAATGCATATCCACATTATTATGTAAATTTGCGATATTTTGCTATGTGGTCATATAGAAACTATTGCTGTCATTGAACTATCGCCCTAGTAGAAACGACATGGATAGATTACATTGCAAACCCCAATATGTGTAGGTATTGTTTTCTCGCCAAACATTTCTCTTACGAGTCAAGTGTTTGTATGTTTTGAAGAGGATTTCCTTCAGCTGTTTTCACATAATGTGTAATTTGAGAGAGGGTCCAGGATAATTTATTTATAGCGTGTTCGGTGACAGCATAGAAATGGACACGTGTTACATCGTTCCGTTCCGGCATGTACGTTTGCGGCGGGGATTTTCTAAAATATTTTTGGTAACATACATAGACTGCTGCATCCATGCCGCATGATATATGTGACGGCGAATTAGAATGACGTCCTGCCTGGGCGGAAATAGAACACTGTGTCAACGGACCGAGATCGTAGCACTATCCAAAGCTGGATTTGTTAATGCGAAGACGGCCCTAAGGGTGGACAACGTCATAAACCAATTAGTTTTGAACGCGTTTACTGAATTCGATCAACCACCGGTTGTCCAAACATGTCACGGGAAACCTGTCATTTATTTTGCTTACAGATCATACATTTATGTTTTGGGAGTATGTTTGTATACACATAACTCGTTGTTGGGGTAATAATAAGATGTAAAGTAAATGCAATTATGTGGGAAATAATGAATTTAATTTCAATACCTACTAGTTATATACAGCATAAAAACCATATATGGAATAAAATTAATAATTGAGCTTTTAAATATTTTCAAGGAAATCATTTGGACAGATCGTAAAATACTTATTCATAACGTTATCGCTGTAGGCTCAGTAACGTCATCTACAATTTTAAATGAAGCTCAGACTTTCTTATCTTGTTTCTGATAAAAAGCTTAACCATTGTGTAGAGAGGTTGTTAACTTGAATAATAGCACTGTGCTAGTTGCAAAATGCAACAAGCTGGGCACCTGGGGGGTAAACCTAATTCAAGTACGCTGAATCCAATGGTGTCAACCGTTTCTAAAGGTTGGCATGCGTTTTCGAGCAATTTCAATTTAAAAATTTTGGGCCCAGAGAACCTTCTGGAACATTCGGGAATTTTCTGGAAAATCTGATCGATAGCCGAAGAGCTTGAACCTCTGAGAACCTTCCATGAACCGTTCATGGACCATATATAATCGGCGCGGTTAACCGCTGAGAGCTCAGAATCCCTAAACTAACTGGACACATGGTACAAAACCTGGAGAATCGCTATCCACACAAGAAAAACACTGCCGTGCTTTTTTCGATGCGGGGAAACGAAAGTTGTAGCACGGGAACCCAGCAGAAATGACCATCTTGGGAGGCGTTGTCCCCTGGCGCGCCCAGGTGAAGTATCTTGGGGTCATTATGGATGCTCGCATGACATGGGGCTCGCATGTCCAATCTGTCATCGACCGCGCGCGATGGGTGTCAGCGGTCCTTTACGGAATGATGAATCGGCGAGGTAAGCTTGATCCTGCTTGCAAGATCAGACTCTACAAGTACGCATCTGTCGCCTGGGCGACTGCAGCTGATTGTCATATGCGCAGACATCAAGCTGTCCAGAACCGAGCACTCAGTATGGCTTTGGATGCGCCTTGGTTCGTCAGGAACGAAACCTTCCAGGCCGACACTGGAATGGAAACGCTTCAGACCTTCTTACGAAGATTAGCCAGCGTCACCTTCGACATAGTACAGGACCATCCGAACCCACTACTTGCCGAACCGCCGTTAAACTACGATCCTGGAATCTCATGGTACTACAGAAAACCCAGGATGTTCCTAGATCAAATTCCGCCGTAATGCAATTACGACTTTCACCCCCTTCCGGTGGGATTCCAAGATCAGGGGACAGAAAATTTTCACTCCAGCGGAAGGTGGATTGAGTAGCTGGAAGCTGGCGTGGAAATCCAACAACTATGATTATTAATAATATTTAACTTGTTAGATATCATTTTCTCGAAAAACTTGGTCTCAACTTTCATGCAACTTTGTGTAGGTGGTCTGAGAATCTATCAGAAACAGAATAAAAAAGTGTGGGTGCTCATTTAAAGAAATTGGTGATAAGGTCATTGAACTAATAATAATAATAATTTTCTTCAAAACGTTCAATAACGCAATTATGAATTTTATTCCATAAATGATTTTCACAATGTATATCAATGTATGTAATGTACTATAAATTTCCCTAAAACATTGGCACTAGATTATATTGGATAAAACTTCACCATCTTGTCTACAAAAGGGTAGTCTGAAAAGTTTCAAGTCTCAACATGAAGATAGCATTACTTGTTAAAAATATTCTGGTAATATAATTGCATATGCATTGAAAGATACTTTTGATAGTTTCAGCCATGTTGGACGCTCATTCTTGCAAGAGAACTTCTTCCGGCGCGACTACACTTAAAAATCTCTGCAAGCATTACTACGCGTGTTTTACAATTATCCACTACAAAAATTTATTTTCAGTATGATATTTTACTACGCAATCTGTTTGGATGAATTAAACGTATACCTTTATTATTTATAGGGAAGTGTTTTAATAGCATGGTTACTAATAATATTCAACTATTGTCTAGTGTGTTCTTGACTGAGGTCTTTCAACATTGTAATAGTATTAAATTGTAAAATTGTGGACAGAAATAGCCGTGTTTCTTAATATTCGACTATTATAACAAAGTTTATTACCTATGCAATACCTTCTGACGACATGTTTGCTTGGTTGAAAAATATTCTTCCAAAATGTAATTTATCTGGGAAAATCTCAGATTGATGTGGTAAATTGGCACCTACGCTATCAACTAAATAAATGCAAGGTAATCTATTTTCTTGAGCAATTTCCTGAGCTCGGACATCTTTCTTTGGGTAATAAGTACCACCTTTAACTGTAGCATTATTCGCAACTATCATGGATTCATTGCTAAAATATTTTGAAATTATTTATTTAAAAATGTATTCTAAAGCACATTAAATATACCCATGTATTCTTCCCATTCCTGTAATTATCCCAGCTGAATTTATAGTTTAATCATAAACATCATACGCAGTGAACGAAGACAGTTCTAAAAATGCCGTCTTTCTATTTAGAAGCAGATTTATACGATCTCTGGCCAATAATTTCCCTTTAGCTGTGTGACGTTTAACTGCTTTATCTCCTCCAGTTTCCAAAATTTTATTTGTTCGTTGTTGTAATGTACCTATTAACTGTACCATATAGTTGTAGTTTTCCTAAAACACGAAGAAAGTGTAATGATGAAATCTGCATTTGTAATTACTTACCCCAAACTTTTTTGAATTACCGTCACATTTTGTAGGTGTTGTGGTTCCATTTTGGATATTCAAATATCGAACAAAAGCTAAAGGCCTTATCAATAAACTACCTTTGTCGTACCAGCTTAGCTGACGATGAACGTTCAGGACGGCCAAAAAACTGAGAGATGGCAGAGGTATCTCGAAAGAACATGCATGACATATATCGACTGAATATTTGGGCATGAAAAAGCTATCCGAGCGTTGGGTGCCGCGCTTGCTCACTCAGGACCAAAAACGCATTGAAATGAACATTTCCAAAGCCCTGTTGAAATAAGCGAAATAGGTCGGAGCTTTAGAGTCGATTTAATAACTATAGACGAAATTAGAATATATTAGTACATTCCTGAAGCCAAAGCATAGTCAAAACAGTGGACTGCGAAGGCTGAATCGGCTCTGAAAAAGGCGAGGACTGTTCCATCGGCCGGCTATCTTGAAAACAAAAACGAGGGCATCCACGCATAATTACTTGACAAGCTAAAGGTAGAAATTGGAGAAAGACCGTCGCATTTGAAGAAAAATAATGTTTTATTCCGCCAAGGCAACGCACCGTCTCGCACTTTAGTGTACCGCCATGATGAAAATTCACGAATTGGGCTTCGAATTGATAGATCACTCATCCTATTCACCAGATTTGGCCCCCAGCGACTTCTTTCTGTTTCCTAGACTCAAGATTTCGCTCTGAGGATAAAGATTTTCATCGAATGAGGAGGTGATCACATTCGTTAACGTCTATTTTGAGAAACAAGATGCCAACTACTATTTGGATGGATTAAAGAGATAGGACCATCTCTGGGAAAAGTGTATAAGCATACATGCAGACTATGATGAGAAATAAAACTGAATTTTACAAAAAACTTTCTGTTAGACTGGAAACTTTTCAGACTACCGTTGTATGTTAAACAGAATTGTAGTTGTAAATTTTCTAGATTCTGCTTTTGTTTTTCTATATGTAAATGAAAATGAACGCGTCTGGGAAGTATAAGACATACATTTATTACTTTTGCAAACGAAATGCCTAGATTCTGCACCATTTAAAACTTTGCTACGCTCCTGGAAATAATATGAGTCGTAAGAGTAAACGGTGTACACATCTTAGATAATAAAATTCATACACTACAGTCGTCTGTACTTAACATTTTATTTCAATTACTGTTTACAATGAACAAGCTTACGCATTTAACTTATGCTTTTATTAGTATAGTAAATCGACAACTTCCCGACTTGTTAGTAGATTCGTTTTATAAATAAATCTTGAGTTCCCATTAGTATTACAATCTGAACATACCGTATATATGGATATAATTGCAAATAAGATCGTAAACTCGGTTTATTCCTGTTATTGAAATTGGATAGAAATAATTTCTTATGCCTTCCGACCAGAAAAATATTTTTAGTTTATGTAAAGAGAGTATGTATTTTTTTCCGTAACTCGTTTTATGATTGCAGAAGCTAACAATTTTATGCCAGTACAGATTTGATCAATGACAAACCAATAATTAGGATAACATTTTAGCGACAACGTCGCTGTTTACAAACAAATATTCACTCCAGCCATTTCAAATCTCTAATACCGAGGCAAATGATTCCGTGTACATGTAACATCGACTAAGCGGTCGCCATTACTACATTTTGACTTTGCTGATGTTTGGAACTGTTTTTAATGTAATTAAATCCCTGGAATTATTGTTGCTTAGTTGTAGTTTTCCCCAGAGCATTTTCACATGGAGTCGTGAGAGCAAACAATATACGTGGAATATACATGCAAAGTAATGGACAATTCCGTTAATTTCCATGATGTACTCGTAATTGGGTTTCGAATTGCGTTAGCAAATTAACAATTTCATGCGGTTTTTTAGTGTTTACTTGTTCTAGTTATATTATGGTTCGTTGCTGAATATAAGGAAACCTCATAGTATGCAGTAGCGGAAAGAGAAAAATTAATGCATTTTATTTACTTGCAGATGTAATTAAGAGTAAATACGTACGTCGTTTTGCAAAGCCTTTTCCATCTAGCAGGAAAATAAATTAATTAGTTTTGTATAAACGTTTCAACATAGTGGATACTGTTTTAGGAAGAGAATAATGGAAACGCGTGAAACCCCCTTAATAAATAGATCGGGGACTCCCAAACTTTTTCTTGTGTCGACCTTTTTAAAAAAAATGGTTTCTTTCATTGACTTTCTTACATTTTTCTCTATAACATTTTGCATACAACGTAATCATAATACAAATAATTGCACATAATTGACTTAAAGATAACAGACTTAGAATATGAACAAACATATAGAATAAAAATGTTTTTTTAGATTTGTGTTCTATTATTTTTGTATTATTATAATTTTTAATTTTACAAGCATAGACAAGTTTTGAGAAACACCCGTTTATTGATCGTATAGTATAATGTTCAATGTTGATCAATCGCCGGTGCATATTCGGCTATCGATCCTTTGATCATCAATGACCCCTTTTGAAATTTCATCGAGCCCTAGGGTCGATGCCGACCTCGTTGAAAACCCTCAAAATAGATAGATAAAATTTGACTTTTGGGAGATAAGAGAAAACAAGACCAAGCTGCCATACGTTGCAAATTTGATGCAATATCATTTGTAATCATTGAGAACAATTTTCCTATGTAAAGGTGAAGCATACCTGCTACTTTATAGCGAGAAGTAAGCTCGATAGGCCACTTAATGCATTGAAAAAGGTGCAGCATACTCTACGTACATACGTTCGAAGAAATAAAAAGTATTTATTTATTCTGTGCTAACAAATGCAAAGTTTCTTTTTCCATTAAAGAGCAACCTCCAGGTTGCGGTTGGGCTCATGGTATAAAGCACACTTTTAATGATTCCCCACTACGTGAGTTATAGGATTAAGTTTTCATTGAAAATCTAATTCTTCAATTGATTACACTTTGTCCATTTGCTTATATACGCTATAGACTGTCTATTAATTCAGAAATGAATTCAGTTGTAAGGGAACACTCAGAACTTCAAAAGCGCATACATGTAACGTCCATTAACAGAATGTTATGGTGTCCCACAGCAACACTTATGAACATATAACGCTCGAAATGTTTTGGAGAAAATCAAGTTGAAATGAATTTCCTAGAAGTAAAATCCAATTTATTCATTTCTAATGAATGGAGCACAGAAATACTTGTTCATCAAACGAGAAAGATGTGTTATATAAAAGATTTGACATTTATGTACAGTAACACTATACCTCAACGAAATGTAGAAAATGCCAAATACAAAGATTTGACTTCGTTTATTTAGATACTTATTCAGAATAATCGGCCACGTCAGTTCAAGTACTTAGCCATTTTCAACAATAATAGTCTATTAAGATATAAAAGATAGCAGAGTATTGTGTGGTATTGCACTTAAAGTGCTTTTATTTGAGTTGGTAAATGACTGTGCACAATGCCATAAACGTGAAATTCTTCAACGTGCGACATTCCTTCATATATGCAGTTGGAATATATCAAAAGCTGCTCGATGATTCCAATCTTTGGAACTTTGCTTTCTGCCTAGATAATCGGCAATTTTGTTTTGGATGTTTTGAATAAATAGAGAACAAAGTAAGTAATAATAATAATTTATTTTTCAAAAGAGGGTACAAAATACATTGTGGAAAACGTCAAACAACTAGCAAAGTACTACAAAGAACAGACGAAATACTATACAGCTAGTTTGGAAAAGACATGCTACAGAATCGTAGTGCTATTCAATGGTATTAAAGAACTCCCCTAGACTGGAGTAGTGATTAAACTTTCTTTTAAATATGGCTTCACTTTATAAAAGGAAATACGCTTAGTTCATAAGGAAGCTTCTCAAACATCTTGACATCTATACATTCTGAACTTGTAGAGGTTAAAGCCAATCGATGATTGGGTAAGTGTATATTTAAATTTCTAATATTATAGTTATGTAAGGAGCTATTTTCTTGTTGAAGCCAATATTGGTTCCTATAGGTGAATTAAGGAGTTTCCAATATATTGTAATAATGTAGTTTGTATCTTTGAACGTAACTGTCATTAGCGGTACGTATAGTGCGTTCAGTATGGCCACTCGTTTAATGTGAAAATCCCTCTAACGACTATTAGCTCTTTTTTGGTAGCTCCTACTCTATCCCAGGTCTCCGATCTCTGGAGGGGGGGTACCAGGGACTTATCCTAAGCCCAGTCAACGACAAACGTGGGGTAACAGAGAAGAAACTCCTCTTCTGTTCATTTTCTTCACTTCGTAAATCTTGGAATTTAATGGAATATCATCCTACAGCAAATAACCGCATAAATTCGGAGGTATTTCTAGCATTATTTCGAATATTAAATATGTTTCGCTAAATTATTGTCTAGAACGTCAGTAAGTTTTATTATTGTTGGGTTGCCAGTGGAGTTTTGTAGCATTGAGTAGTATAATCTGAGTCTTCGAGTCGCATCACTACATGTATTCCGCCTGACTACTTTTAAAAATATGTTTATTCATCGAAAATTCATCATCAAATTATATTTGGAAAAATTATCAAAATTTGCTGCGGATGAAACATCAAGATTAAAATAAAAGAGTAAAGGGACGCCAATTAATTTCTGACTTTGAGTCAAGTTTTCATCGAGGCAACACGTGCCTGGCTGTGTTCCATGTTTTAAAGTGTTTGATACTTTAAATCGTACTATAAATTCAAGGTAGAAGTGAAGGTTATATAACATCTTCATAAAATCCAGGTTACTTTTCAATTTTGAGTTTTAATTTTCGTTAAATTCCATTAGTTGATCTAAAAGTTTATTTAAATTACCGAACCCTCAGTTTGTATAACTAATTAACTAATTTGCGAGAAACCTATTTTTATTCTACAATTTCCCACATTTAGAATATTTCAATATGTATGGCAATCACTGATAATTAAGGTTCGACAAACGAGTGCAACGTCAAAGGTATATCGTGCAAAAGTAGGTACGTGAATACAGTATTATTAAAAAATAACGTATTTTTACCTTTTATTGACGTCTTGACGTCTTGGGGCAGTAGTGTTTTGTCGCAGTGGACATCAAGACGTCAATAAAAGGTAAGAATGTATTATTTTTTAATAATACTGTATCTCACGTACCTACTTTTGCGCCATACGCCTCTGACGTTGCACTCGTTTGTCGTACTTTACTGATAATAGCCTGAATCTTCTAGTAGAGGTTGAAAAATTGTTATTGCTAAGCGATGGTGTAGTATATAATGTGTGGGCTCTCATGGCTCGTATCCAAGAATCATCGACGTGCCAATTTCGACATTCCATTGTAATCGAGCAGAAAATTTGTCCTAACCAACATATGGGTTGAAAAATGTCGAAATATATCACCAATTTACGCATAGGGTCTATATAATGCTGTTTGAGGGACACCGATCATTCCGCCAATTGCACGTTTCTGCCACAGTATAATTTTATTGATAGTATTGCTTGAGCCTTAAGTTATCCATCGTAAGCATGATTCAATGTCGATTCTGACACTTATGGGCTGAGTTGGGGTTTTAAGAAGTTTTCAAGTTTGTAAATGAATCTTGAAATGGGGGAACTTATTTGGTGAATGTTAAATTAGGAGAGAAAATAAGGCTGAAAACTTTGTTGTTGCGGATAGAGCGAAAATATTACTAATTTGAAACTTAGGATGTCATTATTAAAAAAACTAGGAACTGGAAGCGTGAAAGGTAATATCTACAAATTGGTAAAATTATAGAAATTGAAAGGATAGCTAGATGTTAAGTAGGTACATATACTAAAATATACGTGAGTGGTACATTATAAAAAGATACTATTTACAAATATTTCAATCAGGGATCTAATGATCTTTTTTAGAGAAAAAAAATTGCGACGGGATTCTAACATACCTTGTAGAAACGTCGAAAGTGAAACACCCCGTACATTTATTTACATACATTTTGGAAGGAACGTGCATATCATTTTTATTTTACCATCCAAATTCAACTCCACAATGTGTGTAGTGGCCATTTAAAATCGATTACAAGTGCATTCTCTTATTTATATGTCCCTGTATTCGAATTTCAATTGATTATGGTCATACAACATCGGTATATTGTAATTGAATTTCGTTGATCCGGCATCAATTTTAGACGTTTGACATCAGCAATCGTACCCAGCTCATATTGCATTTGTAAAACGAGATAGGAATTTGTCAATAATTTATGCATTTCGCCGTTAACATGTCTGTTGTATTGCATTACAGAGCGCGCATATGCAGGTATGTAGTGTACACAAATGTTTCTATGTACACAGAGAGACACATGTGTTCGTGATGCAATTGAACCAAATATCGAACAGGAGGTGCTCTACAGCACTGACCACTAATGAATCTTAGGAGGTAAGGGGTGCGTTAACCGCTAATTGATAAGGACCAGATACTACAAGAGGTTTCTAGAAGCTTGAGTATGTATGTACAATAGAAACATAACGGTTACGTGGAGCTCAGCGTTTTAAGGGATATCCTTTCGCGATTAAATATCTGTATTTGTTGTATTAATCACTTCTTTTCTACTCCGTGTTCGGATAATAATTTCTGTAGGAAGATATTATGTCCATTTAGGCCGAATTCCATTTCTAGTCTCTCGAAACTTCGAATTAATAAATTAGTATATTTATCTGCAATCTAGTTTACTTATTTTCGGTTTAAAATTTGGCACAATTTGATGGTAGCTTTCAAATTATTTTTCTTTCGCTGTAAGGCCGTCTACTTACCAATGTTACGCTCACACCAATTCTTGAGAGGTTTGGACCCACCTTTTAATAGGTAATTCTTGTAAGGTTTTGGGTAGTCTTTTTGAATCTTGCTTCCTTATAGATGTGGATATTCCTAAGGGGTAATCCGTAAACACTATTACTAAGGGTAACCATTTTGGTACCTGCTGTGATGCTAAACAGTTAACTGACTGTAATGCTAGATTTAAAGTAGGTATAGGCTAGTGACATGTGTTATTGTTTGACAGTTTACGTGTTCATAAGCTTTACTTTCCTTGTCATATAACTTGTATTAAAGTAAGCTTTTCAAGTTTTAATAATTACATTGCCCTATTGCTTTCGAAGTGTGGTGAGTAACCGAACGGGGTTTATAAGCTGTTAAGCTTGTCGTTACCATATCAGCCTTCGGTGCAATGTTTCTTAACCATTTAAGTGGTAGTACCCCTTTCGTCTACCCGGGAGCAGTGGACAGTTTCCTCTCGTCTTTTTATTGCCTTGCGAACAAATCCGTAGTACAAACCTGTCTGTGTCGCGTAGATTTTATTTGTTTACATAAAAATAATCATAGCCCCATTACCCACCCCAAATTACCATTTTACTCCCTGTTAAGAACCGCTGTCTTAGTGTATGTGTATAGATTGTATGTGTAAAGTATCCCACGTCTTCGCTATAAAGGATGCAGTTAATTATCCCCCCCCCCCCACTATGAGAACGGCGATCCGTGTTTGTACCGGATGCACAAGGAAAACTGCCACTGTACCTCGTAGGAATCGAACGCACGGTTCCTAACGCGCCTCTGTTGAAAGCACCTACATGCCTGTGCAAGAGAACTGCAGTACCAAGTAGTAAAAGTAATTTGGGTGTGTAAATTTTTTTGTTTTACGATTTCTTTTTCAACGTATATTTTTACTGAAATAGAAATGCTTAATCATCGCAACATTGACACTTATAAGAAAAACTGCACCGCATCGTCTAAGGGATTTTACAAGTTTAGAATCAGGGCATTTTATGCCTGTGGAATAAAATAGCAGTGGCTTGCTTTTGGTGAAAGAAAACGGTTCGTAACGCCGTGTTACTTTAAAATAGCGGTAAAATGGTGGTATTCTAATTCTTTTAGGTTGATTTAAAGTAACGATATCATTGTCATAGTTCGCGCAGAGCAGTGCACAGTACAAGAAATGCAATTGATTTTAAAAATGGGTACGGAAGATCTAAATTACGAATGTAAAAAGAATGTGTTAGGTTATTCAGCTTTAAAAATTGCAAACGAGATTAACGGGCAAAACAAAGAAGAAAATTGAAGTGGCAAACGAAACCTTACTGAAAACACACATAGAAAAATTGTAAAGCTTAACTTAATGGTTCTGTTGACGCACCTTCACAAATGTGTCTTAATGTGCCAAAATCAGAATCTTTCTCTAAAACACTTTCAAAGTTTTCTAGAACACAAACATTTTTTGCGTCTTCTATCGCGCATAGCTGTGCGTGAACATGTTGCACTATTTGCACAGATTCCACTAACGACACCGAAGGATCTTGTAACTTTTCTATTGCCTCCGTTAGTCCGAAGTAACTGTTGTGAATAATTTGTAAATCCGTTTTAACCTGACTATCTTGAAATTTCGACTGGCTTTTCTTGATAGCGGCAGCTTCCTATGGATCGAACTGTAAAACCACGTTCTTAATATTCTCATAATATTTATGATAATAAAACGCAGCATTTAACCAAGTTCCTCAACGTGTAAGAATAGATTCTGGTGGCTCAGGTATACGAGGGCACAGTCTGTGAAGTTCGCGAATACGTTTCGGGGATTTGAATTGAGAACGTAGTTTTACAATTCGCCAGTCGAAATTTCAAGATAGTCAGGTTAAAACGGATTTAAAAACTATTCAGAACAATTACTTAGGACTAGTGGAGGCAATAGAGGACTAGTTAGTGGACTCTCTGCAAATAGTGCAACATGTTCACGCACAGTTATGCGCGATAGAAGACGCAAAAAATGTTTGTGTTCTAGAAAACTTTGAAAGTGTTTTCGAGAAAAATTCTGATTTTGGTACATTAAGACACATTTGTGAAGGTACGTCAACAGAACCGTTAAGTTGATTCAAAGAATATTTTAATTGCGCAAATATGTCACTACATGTAGAACGTTCGTTCTCTGCATATAAACACATTTTTTCCTCGCGCCGCACTCGGTCTGTCGAAACAACTGTTGAAACATATCTAATGTTGCAGATATTTAACAGACATTATTCACTTTGGAGGGCTCTTAAAATGGTAAGTGTTTGAGCACGCATTATTTTATTTTTATTTAACAACTACGCGAAAGTATTTACGACAGCAAACATCTACACACAATAGCTCTAGTGGAACCCGAGGCCTAATCGAAACAACGCCGCTGCTCGATGGCGCGCGTGGCCAACTCTAGTGATAACAGTTGTGATGGACAGTTTGTGCGACCACCTCCAAACACGGAGCTTCTTTCATAGTTTACAAAAATGGAATATTAAATACGGCGGTCCCAGTAGTTTGATATGGGTCAGTTTTTTTAGTGTGGTCTACGAAAATTTTTTGAATTCCCGACATTATAACTCAAGATGTTTATTGACCAACATCATGTTACCTTACGCGGAGGAGAAAATACCGCTTCGTTGAGTCTATCAGCAAGATAAGTACCCAAAACATACGGCATGATGGGTCAAAATTAGTTTAACGAAGATACTATTAACATAACGTCTTGGCCAGCTCAATCGCCGGATATTAACCCGATAGAAAACTTATGGGTTGATATAAAGATGCCTGTGAATAAAAAAAAACTATCGATAATCACTCATATGTACCTATCTGTTAAAGTTTTGAAAACACGCAATTTAAAGTATCCCATCTATTAAACGGTGGAAATGCTAAACTTGTTCATGGGTCATTGTAACGTCAATAGTAGATCTAGGCTAAAAGTTCACGACTCGTTTGATAGATCTAATGACAGATGCAAAAACGTTTGTTTAATCTTTATGCTTCGAGCACAATTCTGAAATTAAAGTATACGATGAAATTAAAGTATACGATGAAATTAAAGTATACGATAGAAACATTTGCACAGATTCGAAGAAAGGATTAGTGCTGAGTGGCCCAACGGGGTTGTTTATCATAGCCACAGGAGCTTTCGGTGCGTACAAACGTGAAGTCTGATGATCTTCCATGCCTGCGACTGGTGATTTGAGATTGTACCGAAGATTTTAGAGAAGATGCTACCGCTTCTCACCGAGCTCGATCACATGATTCCTAACTTTCCCACAGTTAAAAGTAAACCTTCTTACGATTGGATTACCAAGCAGTTGTAAACATCTACCGGTTATTATGTATTCTTCTTCTGATACTGGTCTACTTGTAATTTATATTTTCTCATAAAAGTTCTCAGAGCAACAGCAATTTATTTTATGCGATTTCAAGTTCTAAGTTGATCAATGAAAATCTGGAAATACAGAGGTCCAAAGGGAAACAAAATAAGTAGTGTTGGGCGATTATGAATGATATAATCGAGATATATCGATTATACCCGAATAATCGATCATTCGGTTATGGTTCAGAAATCATTAATTATTCGTTTCGACTGCGAAGGAGCACACAAACGGATTATGATTCGAGATCTGTATTCGAAGCTTCGAGGTTTCGAGTTTCGAAATAATTCACTCGTCAGTTGGATTCTGTCAAATAATCGTGGAAAATAATTGAAATCGTTAGTAAATTTCAAATGATGATATTCGATTATTTTAAGCGATTATTTCGATTCATTCGATTATTGAAATATATCGATTATGCCC
Source organism: Dynastes maya (assembly GCA_029619315.2). NCBI lineage: Eukaryota > Metazoa > Arthropoda > Insecta > Coleoptera > Scarabaeidae > Dynastes > Dynastes maya. The sequence goes on from JAROYE020000002.1 coordinate 60,185,039, forward strand.
AATACTAAAAATAAGTAAAAGGAAAAGGTAATAAAGGGAAACTAACAACAATATCACCAGAAAATGAGCCAGAATTGGTTCAAGGCTTTTGAAGATTTTTGAGCTTTTTAACCAAATTAGGTACTTCTAAGTACTTAGAAGAAACAAGGAATTAGACAGAAAGTTGCAACTTGTACATTACTGCAGGGAAATATATTTTTTTCTACCCCCATACTTTAATTGACGCATTATATGTGCACTACCTGTACTTTAAGAAGGTTCATTAAGATACAAGTTCTCATTAAGATACAAGTTCATAACCAATAGAAATACAGCTTACGCCCATAAAAATTGCTATGCACATCCGAGAAACAAAAAAATTGTAAATCTGACAGTTTCGATATTTCTCCTAATTTGTTCTATTAAAATAATTAAAATCAGTGAAAATGTCTCTTGATGAAAGCGATAGCGAAAATTTAACACCACCTGAAATTACCGAACACGCCAACAGGACGACAAACGACTTAGTGCCGTCAAAATCCCGGAAGACGTATGAAAAGTTTTATTCCCAATTTATGGATTGGAGATAGGAAAACAAGGTTAGCAACTTTTCAGAAAATGTTTTAATTGTGTACTTCGATGAAATATCCAAAAAATCAAAGCCAACAAGTTTATGTACTCATTATTCAATTTTAAAATCTAGGTTATCAATTAAACATAAAGTGGACTTGACGAAATATCCCAAATTACACGCCTTATTAAAAAGAAGATCTGACGGGTATGTAGCCAAGAAGGCTAAAACGCTCTCAATTAATGAGATAAAGCAATTTATTGGAGAAGCCCCTGACAATAAATGTTTATTATCCGAGGTCACATGTATTTTCGGTATTATGGGAGCTTGCAGAAGAAATGAGCTGCACAAGTTGGAATATAGAGATATAAATGATTTTGGATCAACCTCTTTAGTCACAATTAAAGATACTGAAACCAAAACAACACGGAAATTTTCCCTTACAGGAGAGTATTACGAAATATGTGAGAAGTAGGTACATAAGTCTTCGCCCAGAAAATTGTGTAACCCCTTCTTTTTTTTATCAACTATGTCAACGGTAAATGCACCATACAAAACGTAGGAATAAATAATTTTGGGAACATGAGAAAAGAGATTGCCACTTTCTTAAATCTTCCAAATCCCAATTTATATACTGGACACTGCTTTCGTCGCAGTTCTGCCACAATACTAATTGACGCTGGTGGTGATATAACTTCATTAAAACGTCACGGCGGATGGAAATCCACAGCAGTCGTTGAAACATACATTGATGAACCAGTTCAAAAGTGATCGTGGGAAATCAAATTTTGAACTCAATTGAGTACAACGAAGAAGCGCAATCAACATCATGCCTTCAACGTCAACGACATCCACTCATACATAATATTACAAAATTGCCCATGCAATTGCACTTTAATAATTATACAATCCAAATTGTCGTTACTTACCAAAAAGAATAACATTTCTTTGTTACTGTTAAACTTCAAATGTTTTGATATTTCAGTTTGTTTATTACGTTTATTTCCTTTGGTATTTTTAGTTGTAACTTGTGAATAATACATTTTTAAAATAAAGGTCTTTCATTATTGCAATTGGTCGTAGAAAAAATAGTGTATACAATTCTCATTTAATGGCTATTAAGACACTCGTATTCATTACGACACTCGCCAAGGCTCGTGTCGTAATTCTCATACTTGTGTCTTAAGAGCTCATCGGCAACCTTACGCGTATTATTAGGTAACATATTCTGACATTTTACAAGCCATATTTTCTGTTGAGACAAATTTTCTGCCCGTACACAATGGAATGTCGCATCTAGCGAGAAGTAGAAGTATATGATTCTTGGACAAGAGACATGAGGACCTACGCATTATATACTACACCATCGATTAGCAATAACAGTTTTTCAATTTCCATTATTTCGATATGGCATCTCTACCAGTGACATATGCAATACTTTTGAAGTACAGCGTTCAGATAGACGTCAGATTACCGCCGGCTTTCACGTATGCATTGATTTATTAAACTATTTTACAATCGCTGCCATTAAATCATCCGCCAATATCTGGTAATTAATTCCAGATATCGTCGCAATTAATCAAGCGCCCGGAACGGCATATTTTCCGCATTTTTCCGGAGCAACGATGTCCTTCACAAGAGTCGCAAATGAACGATTGACTTCTATTTCATTCGCGTCCCACGTTCTACCGGAACGTCGGCTTCTCTTTTATCCCCTTGCACTCGCTCTTTCGACTCGGTCTCTTCCGCATACGCCCTAAAGCGAACGATACTCAAAAAGTTTTAAAATTGGAGAAGCAATTTCAACTGGTGCTCGCAGCTCCGGGAATTGACTAAGAAACACTTTGTAATTTGACATTTTTGGTAGCTTTTAGTAACATAATTACGGTCTTTTCAAGGCAAGAAAGACTACCAGCGAGCGGACGCTTGGCGGATGGAACGAAAACGTTCTCGATATTTTCGCCGTTCCCCTCCGCCTCCTGGATGATAGATGCGTCCCCCTTTGCGTATCTCCAGGACCGTCGTGCTCGTTCTTCCGACAAATTTATGTTCCCCGGGCCGACGGCGACCTTCCAGGGGTTTTACGATAGGTAAAGTGCATAGCCCTCGGCCAAGAAAGCAATTATAAAACGTAGATGAGACATAACATCCGCGCGTTTGAGTGAATGTGCATAGCGAGGCGGATGAGCAAATACATCACACAGGGATCAAAAGATGTTCGAAGCACAAAGGGGTCCTTATTCAAACGAGAAACCCGATTTCGGTTATCTTCGCCAGCCATGCCTTGCTTTGTTCGTTCTGCCTCCGCTTGCCTTACACTACTAGGCACTACCACCACTACTACTTCTATTCTTTACCACCCCTCTCCTCCACTATTCAATCGCTGTATACTTGCGCGCAAGGTATCGGAAGTACTTGGTCGCATTCAGGCCGAAATTTAAATTTTCTCTTACATTATCGAGAATACTTCGCCATCTCGTTCAAATACCGATTCTTCGATTTTCCTTTTTCAAGAAAAACCCTTAGTACCCCCTTAGATAAGAAAAACTACATTATGTACATAAACGAAGTCGATATTAAGGGACCTAAAACTCTTAAAGATCCATCACGCTAGTAGCGTTTCCATTGTCATTTACAGCCGGTTCGTTACCTCAACCAGAAGTAACTAGTGAATAAGTAATTCCAAAGTCTAATCCTATATTTGTTAACAAGTTTATCACTTGGAACAGGGCCGTGCCAGGCGGGGGGACAACACGTGCAATTGCACGGGACGGCAAAGTTCGGGGGGCGGCAGGCGGCACAGATTAGAAAAAAATACATGAACCCCAAAAAGAAATAATGCAAAAATGTAAATATGACACAAAAGGAGTAAATAACATTCATATCTTTTCAATTTTTTTACAGTAAAAAGAAAAAAATCAATCCCTAATTTCCTATTTAAACGAAATCGGGGTATTACAAAAAAATACCATCAAAGGCAGCTGCAAAATAGCATTTTTTGGGAAGCCCCGAAAGAAATAGGTTACGCCGTCAACGGTGTTGGAGCTTCTCTTTCGATCTCTATCTTTTCTTTTCATTTTGCTTCAAACGATTCTCGTTCTCTGTTTTTAAAGAGAAAAACCTTTATTTCGGTGAAATATAGGTGGATGATATAAAAGGTTGCGACAATTTTGAAGATGTTTATGAGTTATTGACCGTTGAGCGTAATATTTGCTCTGTTCGTGTTCGAAATTAATTCGTTAAAAAAGTCGATGTGGCGATTTTGATACATATTAAGAATATGCATACATTTTAAATTTTCACAAGAAGTGAAATTTTAACCCCACTGGGCGTTGTAAGGGGGTGATTAGGTAGTTGAAATCAGTTTTTGTCGTCATATTCGGTTTCAGCGCCCCAAAATACTTGGGGAAAGGGAGGTCTACCCTCTAGGTTTCGACTTTTTTTTGTGTGCCTATTTAATTCACTTTATATATAATATACATAATATATTGCATTTATTGAACTTTTTTTTAATTTTAATAGATTAATACCGATTTTTACAAAATGTTGGGAAGTGATCCAAAGAGGGAATCAGGGGCGTTTTATCGCAAGCAAAAAAGAATAAAACTAGAAAAGAAGAAACTTAGGGGATCCTTGGATCAACATTTTAAAGCTTCTTGTGAACAAATGTCATCAACAAGCAATGAACAACAACCAAGTACATCCACTGCAAGATTCTCCGACTTAAATAGTTTGGATGCAGCAGATTCAATACCTGAAGAGCAACCTTTAGTCGAATTGGACGAAGACCACGAAGAAGAAAGTGATGATGCTGGTATTTCTGATACCATCTCTCCTGAAAACAAGGAAGAAACAGCATCGGATTTTGATTTCCATTTGACTGATTCGGGTACGTGGCCATCGGTTTTAAATAGTCGCGTTATTGATCTTTTGATTGAAAAAGGGCCTTTTCAACTGAAAGAATATAATTTTCCTCTTGATGATACACACAGAAAGTTTACAATAAATTTTTTTAGTAAGATTTTGTCAAATGGGGAAAAAATTTAACGAAACTGGTTAGTTTATTCCTCTAAATTAAATGCTGCTTTTTGCTTTTGTTGCAAGATTTTTAGTACTAAGAATAGAGAAATTAAATTGATAAATGGCGGATACTCAGATTGGCGGCATGCAGCTGTATATTTTTCAGAGCATGATCATAGTTCCTTTCACGTTGAGTGTATTAAAAAATGGTGCGATCTAAAATTCAGGGTTATGAAAACTTGTACAATAGACAAGGAAGTTCAAACTTTCTATGAACTCGAGAAAAAAAGGTGGAGAGCTATTATAGAAAGAATGATAGCTGTTATTCTTTATTTGGCTGGACAGTGTCTAGCTTTTGAGCATATAAAAAATGTGCAAAAATCAAAAACCGATAAGACTTATATGCCCTCTTATTCAGGGCACACAATTCAAAATGAAATTATTAAATTGCGTTCCGAAGATATAGTAAAACATTTAATTTCAAGTTTGAAAAAATCTAAGTATTACTCAATTATTTTAGACTGCACGCCTGATATCAGTCATGTTGAACAAATTCGTGTTATAGCTAGATTCGTTTATATTTCTGAAGAAAAAACGGAAATTAGGGAGCACTTTTTAGGTTTCTATCCATGTAAATAAAGATAGTACTGGCAAAGGATTATGTGATTTCGTTTTAACAGAACTTTTCCCAAAGTTTGATTTAAACATTCAGGATTTACGTGGTCAAGGATACCATAATGGATCCAACGTGATGGGAAAGCACACTGGTTTGCAAACAAGAATTTTAAACATAAATTCAAAGGACATGTTTGTACCATGCTTGGTGCACACTTTAAACTTAATAGTAAATGGCGCTTGCTAAAATAAATAACGAAATTGTGTCTTTTTTGATATAGTTCAACAACTGTATGTATTTTTTTCATTTTCAGTTGCTAGGTGGGCAGTTTTAAAAAACATACGTACCAGTATTAACTCCTAAACCTTTAAGCGACACTCGTTGGGAGAGTAGAGTTAATCCTATTAGACACAAAACGAAACTAAGGATGTTAAAACGAAAAACATGGCTCAGTCACTTTTAGAAAAAATCGTGGTTTTTAAATTTATCTGCTCAATGGTGATTTGGTATAATTTTCTGTATAAAGTTAATGTTCAAACAAAATGTGTCAAAACCCGAAAATCAATATAAGTGGGTGTCTTACGGTTTCGAACAATTTAATTAACTATATCAGTAAAATTTGAAGCGATGAAGATTTCGAGCTATTTATTAAAGAGGCAAAGGTATTAGCGGAAAAAGTTAATGTTGCTCACGAATTTCCTCTTGTTCGTCAGAAAAAAGTTCCAATGCAATATTCTTACGAGTCAGAAGATGATCCTATCGTAAATGCTATGCAGAATTTTAAAATCAATTTTTACTTTATTATATTAGACACAACAATGCAATCAATTAAAGAGATGTTTTCTATTTTGGAAAAATGTAATAATCTGTTTAAATTTTTATATGGGTTTGATTGGATGGCACAAACCGTGTTAAAAAAATCTTGCATAGATCTCGATAATTTAATAAACACTCTGAAAACGGTAATCTTCAGGAAGATGTTGACGGAGACGAACTTTACAATGAAATATTATCGCTCAAGGAAATTATCCCCAGTTTTGGAAAACCCTAAGACATTCTAGGTTATATAATAAAAAGCAATATTGTTTCTTGTTTTTCCAATTTAGCTGTTGCACTCAGAATTTATTTAACTTTACCGGTAACCGTCGCATCAGATGAAAGGAGCTTTAGCAAACTGCGAATTATAAAAAATTATTTGAGATCCACCATGTCCCAAGAGAGGCTGACAAATCTTGCGATGATTGCAATAGAGCAAGACCTTTGCCAAAATCATAATTTGAGTCAAATTATCGATAATTTTGCGTCAAAAAAAGCAAGACGGGGTTTGTTGTAGATTAATCAAATTTATCATCAATCAACTATAACATATTTTTGTAATAGGATGTAATAAAACAATGTAAATGTAACTTTATTAGACTGTTGCTGAAATCGTAAGTGGCATTCGCACATTTCTTCACGATGACGACGACCCGGTATTCGAACTCCTGGGTGAATAAGCCGATGTTCAATAGGACGCCACTGAATGTATTTATTCCTCGTCTCGTTCGATGTTGAAATGCTCGAAGATAACCATTCAGAGTTTTCAGGGAGAGGGAAGAAGGGAATCGTACGAATATTCAAAATAATTCAGCAAATTTAATATTGACCAAGTAAACTATGAATATAAATTTAGGCAAATGTGACACAGAAATATCTAAAATATCTTTAGTTACTAGTAGTAAATTATAATGAGTAAATGAGCTAAGTTATTTAGAAGTAGGAAAACCAATTCAAATCCGCACAAATGTGTAGTGCGCCAAGGTAACCGGGGGCTCTTAGCTACTTAGCCACATACGGATACTCTTAACAAGCCAACAGTTCGACTGCTCTCAGAAGAACGATAATTTTAGTGGGAAGGTACCCTCTTTTATGTGTTTCACGAATCGCGTGGGCTTCTCCCATCGCGATATTTCGTATACCAGTAATAATGCAGGAATAGATGCATTAACTATGACGCAAGCGAGATGTGCCTATAGAAACGGATTAATTGCTAATTACTGCGATTAGCTACGGATAAAATTCAATTTAAATACGACCATATTGTAGAGCAAGACGAGTACTATTATTAGAGAAGTATTGTTTGAAAACTAGGAGAAATAAAGATTTCCAGATGCCTAGAAACTCAGATTTAGCGTAAAGAGACATAGATACGATCATTTAGGGGGCGTGAACAGCGGTGTGTTACAATAAACGGTGGGAAATATCGAAGTTCGTTAACAGGATGATATTGGCGAGGAAGTAACGTTCTTTGAAGCATCTTAAATGGAGATTCGACAGAATCGCTAATTAGTGTGTAACAATCTAGATTTTTAAAAATGGTTATTTGCAATTTTGTGGCATTTAATAATATGTTTAGTTAATTTTTAGTTTTTCAGTTAGTAGATGTAAGAAGCGGATTTATGAAATCGTAAACGGTAAAGTTTGAAAAATTATTCTCTTATAACTTTTTTTATTAACAAACATATTTGAATGAAATTTTAGTTAAAACCATTTCAAGTCTGAATTCAGTAGTATAGTCAGATTTTTAATAAAAAAACCTCTAACAAAATTTTGCTATTTTCGACCTCGTAGTGTGCCTTGAAAATTTATATGAAATTTTGTGTGGAAGTAGACTTTTTAATCCACAATGTACTAAAAAAAAATTGGTTGAATTTAATGTGAAATATAGGTTTTTTCCATTTCAAATAAGTCCAGCCGTAGAGAATACTCTCTCCGAAGGAACAGATGTTGCGGTAATAGTCAAGTATTTCAGCGAAATATCTACCAAACTGTTGAACACTAGTTTATTGTTACACGGTTCAAAAGGAAACACTATATACTTGTTTAATAATATAGACATATATTATAATATTTTATATTGCTTTGTGTCGAATGCTCTTTAATATTTTTGGTTTTCAAGTCAAATCGTTTCTATAAATTTACTTTTATTGGTTCTTGAGATTTAGCTATTGAACTTGACGCGCGTGAATTTGGTGGATTGAAAACAAATGTATAACTAAATAGTGTAAAACGTATTACATGTATACCGTATATAAAACAAACAACACGTTTTTTTCTAGAAAACATTCACAATTAGACTAATCTATATTGCTATCGGTATGGGAACTATCGAATACTATCAACCGATAGTTGTTCCGAGTATCGATAGCGAAAAACACCGGCGGTGACCAACATTAGTTAAAAATGAACACTTAGGACGTGAAGGAAATAGAGGAGAGATGTGTAATATTACCGTTTCCCCGAAATTACTGTTAGCTGAAGATAGATTAATCTAATAAAATGCCGGGGGGCCAGAGGCTTTATAAGCCGCTTGAAACACCAAAAAAAAGAAGTCATAACTAGAGCGGGCCAAATTGCGCCATCCAACAGAATCGGAATCAGGCGCAACGGCCGCTTATTGTAAATAGCGTATATGTGAGTCACAGCAGATATGTGATATTTCGAAATTAATACACAAGAGTAAAAAAATAAAAGCTGACGCAATAATAATGTTTAGTAATTAGAGCAGATATATATATATATATATATTTATATATATATATATATATATATATATATATATATATATATATATATATGTACACGCTGAGGTGTTTTTATTTTCATTATGATTTTTTATTTGATTGAAAACGGTATGCGTTGTAAATGGGATGTAATAAGGAAATAACTGAGAAACTGAACGCTTTTTTTATTCTGTTGTACTTAATAATGTAACTGTAAATAAAGATATAATAAATAAATTCTATCCTTCTTAATAATGCGGATAGGCTTGTTCAAAAAGTTGCACCATCAGATAAGTTTCCACATTTGCCTCGGTGAAGGATGTTCGCCGAGACGAAAAAATGTTCTTATATTTCGAAAACGACCGTTCCACGTCTACCGAAGTAAGACAGGCGTAATTAAAATAATCTTTAGACTTAGTCAAGGAATCTGCAGATGCCCCATCGCACATTTGTCTTAATCTCGTGTAGTCCGGATTCTTTTTTAAAACACTATCGAACTTAGCTAAAACTCGTCCACTTGTTGCATCGTTTATACTGTGTAACAATGTACTAACTTCGTCCACGACTTGCACTGATTCTACCAACGACAATCCAGAATTTTGCAAATTTTCTATCGCGTCTACTAACCCTTTGTAATTGTTGCTAATATTCTTTAGATGTGTTTCAACAGAAATATCGAGAAATCCCTTCTGGCTCATCCTAATAGCTCTAGCTTCGACAGGGACGAATTGCAAAATAACGGATTTGACTTCTTGAAAATGTTCATTATAATAAAAAGCGGCTTTTAACCACGTTCCCCAACGCGTAAGAATGGGCTGTGGTGGTTCTCGAATACCAGGGCATAACCTGCGGAATGCTCTAGTCCTCTTAGGACTTTTGAGAAACACTTTTTTTGTGTTTGCTATTAATGCATCCACCTCCGGGTAACACTCTCGAATAGTTTGTGCCACAAGATGTAAAGCATGGACTTTACACGTAACATGTAAAAGTCCTTCACACTTTTCTTTAAGGGAACGGCCTACACTACACATTGTTGCTGCACCATCGCTCATGAACAACAACAGTTGACTGGTTGACACTTGAAATTTTTGTAACGTTTCGAGAACTACGGCCGTAATTGCTTTACTAGTACACTGTTTTAATCTTCTGCTGGCTAATAGAATTGCAAAATTTGGTTTAATAGGATCTAATACGCGCACTATTATATTCAAAATAGAATTTTTTTTGCAATCTGTCGTCTCATCAAGACATAGCCACAGTTGTTTATCTTTTAATTCGGCTTTAATTCGATTTTAAATGTCCTCACGTATTCGTGGAATATCTCTCCGTAACGCTGTCCGAGATGGTAGTATCCACTCGGTATTGTATGTACCCCAGAATTTTCGAAATGCTTTTTTATCAAGTATACGAAGTGGTAGACCACATACCATAAACGTTAAAAGCAATTCTAATTGAAATTGACGTTGTTGTGACACACCATTTCTTTTATTTCTGTGGTGTGCGCTATTTATATGTCTTTCACAATCACGTTTGCTCCAGCACAGTAGTTTCTTTTTACAAACTTTACAGAAAATTGTACTCCCATTGTAGTGTAAATCCACAAATTCACTAAGAAATTTATTAACTTTCGTAGGTAATGGCCGTTTATTTTTAATAGTTACGTTAGACATAAACACTAAAGCGAGCACACCGACGCTTGTTTCTAGTATGCCACGAAGTGGTGCAAACGTAACATCTGCAGACTCGTCATTTGTTGATGAATAGAGCGCGTCATCCGTAAATGAATAAGCGCGCTGTTAGTTCGTAGCCGTCGATGAATGAACTTTTTTTTTGTAGTGGCCCACTGTGAACAACGCCCTATTTATCAACGAACACCCAAACTGCAGGTGTATATTTGCGCGTCTTCACGACGTAATAGACAGTGGTTTTGGTCCTCGTCCTAATAATTACATATTTAAATTACCTATGTTTACATACATATATGCGCCCGGCAGCCTGATTGCGAACCTGGCGCGTGGCGCTCTTGGCCCGCTCTAGTCATAACAGTTTAACTATGCCAGAAGCTGCCCGTTTGCCGAAGTTGACTGAATATCATTCTACATGGCGCTAATGAGGGCTGTCTTATTTCTTGTACTTTTACTACAATATGGATATGCATGTGTTAGGTGAAGTTTCGCTGGGTTATTCACTTTGAAAGCTTTGAAGCTTTGAAAGCTATTACACAAAAATGTTCATTGACTAGATTCGGCAAGTGATTATTATTATTATTATTATTATTATATGGCTTTGACGGACTCCACTGGCCAGTTACCCCAGACACCTAACAACCCGAATGAACACAGGTATCAAAAACACAGACACACTTCACACCCGGGGCCGATCGGGTGGCTCACATCGGCAAGATATTATTTTAAAATGTAGAATCGCTAAATTAATAATGCAATTTTGCATATTCAATTCAGTTACTATTTATGTCTATATTGAGACCTTTTTTAAATTCTGTACATCAAGTATACACCCTACACATGAAAAAAATGGTTAGTACCTTATCCATTCGCAACGCTACAACATATGGAATTCGAAAAACTCCGTCGCGAGTAAAAATATTTCTATAATATCATGCAGTGCTTTCTACGCAAAGCCTAGTCCCATTAGATTGAAAGCAAAAGTGGTTAGATACGCTTAATGCAATGTAAATCGAAATCTTCAGCACCACGTGGGTGCATAAATATATCAAGGTGTGTTCAGGATGGAGCTGAATGTCAAGTGAAATAAGTCTGAATGAGTACTTTAGTTTGATGTTTACATACTATAAGTCCTTACTGCAAATGTATGCACGACTTTCGCGACGCATAAATAAATGCACATGTATGCTTTGATGTCAAAATGCTCCCTTATCAGGATAAAGAATTCTGGTCTTTTTTCTTTTTGTTCATAATTTACATTAAATTGCGTTGTATTGCATATATTTGACTTGTCTTACATGAATTTCATGAATACGTTTTAAGTAATCTTTATATCTTTATATCCATATGGGAGACTGCACATAAAATGAATATGAAATTCGTCGGCAATTAGCACTACATCCGGTAAACAAATCACAGGTAAGAGATGAGCAATTATAATAATTACAAAGACTAGTCATTACTAACTCTTTCCTAAGCTATTACGACTCTTGATAGCCTCGTATTTCGAGCCCCTGGCTATATTGACCGATCAATTTCGTGCTTAGATGTATTGAGGATCGGTTTCTTTTTGTAAAGAGAGGGTATAGCAGTCCGACGACAATTAAGGTTATCTATAAATTGCGGTGGTTCAGGTCACATAAACGATCCCAAACGTATATACGAAAAGAAGATACCAGAAGCTAATCGAACCGTATATACATATATATATAGAGGAGGAAAAAAACACGAAGGTATTTGAGCAAGAGATAGCTGTCCATAAATAAAAGTGGAACGGTCCTCTGCATCAAATTGAACGGCAATAGGAAGGATTTTGTCAGAGAAAAATTTATGTGTTTTATAAATCTAACAGTTGCTGATATATGGGATCCGTTTAGATACCGTGTGAACGTCGGAGTAAGCAAAAAAATATAATTGCCAAAATCAGTCATTTAGTAGGCATATGCCTAGACAGTTATGAAGCAATGGTATACAGACATATTGAAGATTGTATAGTTGTATCCTTATCATTCAAACATACGCGATCAGTTGAATTTTGAAAACCATTTGGTAACTACGTAAAAAGTTAACATTTGAAAATAGAAATTGACTTATTTGTTCTATAGCTGTGTAATAATAATAACAATAATAATAATAATAATAATAATAATTCAATTTCAATTTAACTTAATTTATTCAATATCAGTTTAAATTACAGTTTGTACGAAATCATTTTTACAGCATTAACATTGCAAGTCCATCATCCCCAATTCATTACATTTGCACAATAAAGACAAAATTGATGTGTTCCACTTATCTTCTCTTTTGGATGTCAGCATAAAATGCTAGAGGACAACCTTCCTTATTTTTTTTTCTAATTGTAATTTCAGTTCCTACCCTATCCAACATGTAAATAAACCAAGATATTAATATGGGGGTCATCAAAGCGTGGAAGAAATTCCTTATTTTGTAATAAAGGTTTTATCCTATTACAATTACAATGCAAATGTAGGTTAATCCCTCCCCTTTATGTCAAACTACATTAAGTGGGCTTGCAGTTAATTGGCAACATATGGCAAGCATGTAACATGTGCAGAATTGGATGAAAATTGTCTTATTTCTGTCGGAATTCCTACACAGACGGTAGTCGTAAGTACAACGCACAACATTTGTAAGGTGCAGTGATTACTGCATATCAATTTTATTAATTTATACCTTTATTAATATCTCAAGAAAATTTAATTTGAAATGTAGAGAATTACACATTGAAAAAAGCATCTTCGCGTAAAAGAAAAAGCAATATAAGGTATCGGATACAACATTTAGAGGCAAATTCACCGTTTTAAAATCTTTTAACGCGATCTGCTTTTTTCACTACGTTTTTCCCGAATATAATACGGCTTAGGTATTATTCCTCGAAACTTTGTTTCTTTCCACCGTATACGCTTTTGCCGACGCTTCTTTCTCCTGAACGATACACCCTAAAAAGATAACATTCAGTCGGGACCCCGCAACCTTATTAGGATACAGATAATGCGTAAAATTTTCATACAGATAGGGTTATTCGGGAAGCAGAACGCTTTTTATAAATGGCACTCTTTTATCTCACCTTGTCCGAATGATACTTTTTCCTTTTTATCTGAAAACGAATATCAATGAGGGGGATGATATTGAGCGGAAACGGTAGTTGCTATACTTTTGTGTTTATATATTGAAGTAAAGTCTATGCGCATTTCAGTGCTGAAAAAAGCTGGTTCGTTACGAACTTATCCGCAGGATGGCTCATTTTGATTATGAGAGTTGCTTTGTATTATTTTTCCCGCAAACCTCAGGGTAAATAAATTAAATAAATGTTGACGGGACAAACAATAATAAAAGCATAATATTCTTACCGACGTCTGAAAGAGATCTTATTACATCGAATTTTAACTAACAATCAAGATTTGCTTTTATCTCATTGTAATTTAAACATAAAAGTTAAATCGATATATCCCTTATTTAAAACATTTAGAAATTTAAAATTTTTCCATTATGATACATCCTTAAGTCACATTAGCAGTACCTTTGAAAGCTTTGATTTTTTTGCGTCAATTACAACTGTAAACATTTCTAAACAGTCGAGTCCATGGATTATTGATACTGTCAAATACTTAATGTTCTTAACCCGAACATTGGCAACCTACGTAAATTTTACGTACCACCTACAGTTAATTATTGGCCACTTAACGGAATGAAAAGTAGACGTTTATTAGTATCCACTATCCTTAGTTTATATTTGGTTTTGACGTAATGCTTTATACGTAAATTTGACAGAAAACACGAGCTAGGCGCCTTAAATTCTCGGTTTGATATAGAAAAAATAAACTTGGAAAAATATAACAATTTTTATTTTTCAATATAATCTCCCCTAACTTCAATACATTTATTACAAAGATCAATGAATAATTCTATATCCTTGTAAATATAATCTAAAGTTTTTCCCTCAAAATGTTGTATTATACCTGCTAGCAACTCACTATCGTCGACGTCTCCTAAGGTCTTCCTTTAAATGAGAAAATAAATAATAATCACTTGGGAGCCGTGCCCGGACTATATAGTGAATGTTTTAATTCTTGAAAGCCACATTCGCGGATGGCAGCTTGTGGAATGGCGGCAGTATGGATGGGTGCGTTGTTGTATAATAATCGGATACCTTTTGTCAATTTTCTTCGACGTTTTGCATGAATATTGTCCCTCAATTTATGCAGCAATGACGCATTATATGTCCTGTTGACAGCTAATACAAATTCAATAAATGAAATGTTTTGAGGTGTTATCAGTTCAATTGGCCGCTCATCATCTTCAAGGAATTCTTGCCCAAAACGAAAAAACATTTTGTCCACTTTTTTACAGTGGAATATGAAGGAGATAAATCACCATAAACGCCGTCTGAACGTATGCCCTTCTTTTGTTAAAAATTTAATGACCGCGTGGTACTCAATTTTCGTTACCTGATGCATTTTCATGCACTAGTCACGTTGTCTGGCTAGTTACTTTCACCACTTTTGTATTCATCCTGCATTTCAAACATCTTATCTTACACAAACCTGGATAAAGTTAATATATTGCGTGGCTTTGTCGAGAGTGGTACTACTTACACTTGAAATCTGAGCAAATTTCACCGGATCAGAATGCTATATATTCGAAGGAGTTCTCAGTAACCAACTTGTAAAAATTTACAACATTGGAGCAATCCGCTTACGCGTCGGTATTAGGATAGGATGTGTTTGCATATGACGACGTTTTTTTAGAAATTTTTTGATTAAAATTGATTTTATAAGGTTTGTTAAAAATAATAGGAAAATAATGCAATAAGATATAAATCGTAGCCGAATTAGGTTACATTTGCATCTTAAACTCGTTGTTTGTTAACACGAGCTGTCAAATTTGAATTGCGCAAGGGGTTGTTCAAATACGATACCTACTGTGTTGAGTCTGAAAAAGCTGCTCGAACAACTTAGTAAATCAACAATTTTGAATCGCACCACTAATTTACTATAAAGGCAGTTATGACCCGAGTGGCATATACGTTCTCTACTACCGACCCAAAATTTCGAAACAATCAGCACTTTATGAAAATACTTGACATTTGCTTATGTACTCACATAATTGTCAAAGTTGTCAATCCCTGTTATATATTGACACCATTAAAGCGTCATGTTACTTTACGTCCCTAGAGATGTACAATGTCACTGCATCCTACTGCCAAGGGCAACCAGATAAATGTCCCGTAAGTAGCACTTGCGTCCGTCCAATCAGGCCAGTAATGTTAAACTTAGGTAGCCGGTAGCAGGGAAAAACTTATTACTAACTACTGGTATAATTGGATAAACGGAGTCTTCTTTCGATCACTGTAATTCCGAAAGCTCATGTATTTGCTTACTAAGAAGATTACTAGGAACTACTGTTTTGCCTATCTTTCTTATCATAAAGGAAAGTTTTGTTTAAAGAGGTTCGTATGAAAAGTATCTACCAGACGTCGGAGTGATGCTAAATGTCCAATGAAGGTATCACAAGGAAAACACTTCGATTAAATATTGATAAGGGTTACGGTGTGTATAGAATTTGGAGTCTTTCGAAAACGGTTCTCCATGTTTAACGATAAGAAATGCCGGCGTATACGGTTGAGGTATACACGTACACACAGCGAATAGTGTGATGATCCCGAACATTGGTGTTCTCATTATTTCCCGCGAGGCGGGAGCCTCCGGTTCGTTCGATATTCAAATATGCATTTCTCGCCGGCAAAGGGATTCCGAACTCGAAACGCTAAGCGTCAATATATCTGAATTGAAACTATTCTTATGCAAAGCCGTTCGAATACGCGGCAGCCGAGAATCGTGTTCTTTGAAACCCATCGCGGAATGTGTTTGATATCAACTTAAACGTAATATTGGATTTCGACTCATTTCAAGACGAAAGAAATCGCACGGTACCGCTCACAAAACGATATAACAACAAAAAGATTTTTATCTACCCGATAACCCTCGATATGTCTGCGCTTCCTTTGCTTCCTAATGATAATACAAAGAAATTCTTGTAATTCCTTAAGGGAACGTACAGTGCCTAAGACTCATTCCTCGGATTAGAACTATGTTTAATTTTGAAGATGTCAAAATGTTAATATAAGTTAAATAATTTTTGAAATCTTTTGATGGGACGTGCCATTCAAAGGTTAAGAATTTTAAATGTTTAACCATTTCGACAAATTTTAATTAAAAAATAGGGCCACGAATCTCAAGAGTTTTATTTATTAGTTTAATTTTAAAGTAATCTGTGTACGTCAATCCAAAGTTTTGTTTTTCTCCAATAATAATTTGCCAATAAACTGATAAATATACTAATTTGCTTATTATTAAATGTAAAGACCTGAAACATTTTTGCCAAAAGTTCTAATTTTGTCAATAAACCTTCTGTTAAACACTAAATTTCATGTGTTTGCGATGAACCGCTGATCATCAAGAATTCACAGTATCTTTTATCGAGAAAAATAAAAGAGACAATGTTTTATTAGTGAAAAACTTTATGTTAATATTTTGAATTGTATATCTCCGAATGTTTCATTTTATTTTACGTGGCCAAATTTATGGAAAACCGTGTAGGCTTCTTGACAGTGTATATTTGCTTCGTTTATCGATGCACCGTTCGTCTTGTTTCTGTGCAGTACGTCAGATGTGTTACGTCACCCACTGCAGGGGTTTATAAGCCGATGCAGAACTTCATTCTGCAGGTGTCTCTTCTTGTCCTGACCCTGTTCCTCTTGCAACGGTAACGGTGTATGTCGCTGTCCTTACATCGCTGGCGGCGTATATCTATTGTCTGATGCGAGGTATCCCGACGCTTGCCACGCTGACGGCGTATATCTCCGTCCGGGGCAAGTTTTCCCCTCGCAACGCTGACGGCATATATGGCTGCCCGGGGCAAGATTCCTCTCGAAACGATGATGGCATATATTGCCGTGCGGTGCAAGATTCCCTCGCAACGCTGACGGCGTATATCGCTGTTCGGGGCAAGGTAAAGGAGTTCTTTTTTAATGAAAGTGCTATTGATTGAATTGAGATTTCTTCTTAAATCAAGCAATAATGCAAACCGTAATGTAAAACGTGGCACACGGCCATAATGCCAGTTGATCGATATTTAAAGAGTACTGGAAATTTAAACGTTGAAAGTTGTTTGCAGACACTTTTGGTAATGAATTTTTCAATAAAAAACATAAACATTGCAGAGTTACTTTTGATTACACCACAGATTGGAATCCTATTTGCTGTCAATACAGAAAAATGTCGGCGTTAAAGGTGTTTTATACTACATCAATATCAGTTTCTGATAACGTAGGGCAAGGCGGGGTAATTGCGAACACGGAATAATTCTAAGCAGTCGTCAAGTACTTCCATATAGTGGTTTTTCGCGATGTAGAGGGTATTATACTATGCTAGAAGGGTACTGCACTTCTATTGCACAACTCACACAAGCCACAACTGAGGTGTCCATTTGAAAGAAATGGAGATATTCGTTCGTTAAGTATACAGCGTAGAAAAGTGATAATATTATCAAATCTGTTGGTTTTAGCAATGTTTGCATATACTCCAGACGAACAAAAAGTAGCCTTGATAACAATAAAATTATGGTGGCCATATTTATAGATATGAAGAAGGTTTTAGATTCCGTATCAAAGGTAGTTCTTTCTTTGAAAAAGTTAAATGTTATGGTTTTAAAAATGAAGAGCTAAATTTAGTAAAAACATACCATGAAAATAGAGAACAAAGAGCAATACTAGATAATTTCACAAGTGATCTTTGTATGCGAATTTTGGATTACCAGAAGGAGGAAATCTGCCCTCGACATTATGCATACTTTACACACTACACAAACGATCTGTTTGGTGATATGTGCTTGCTGTACGTAGGACAAAATATAATAAGAGTTATAGAAAAGAACATAAGAACGGATTTAAAAATCTTAGAAGAATGGTATTACAACAACTTACTGACTATAAGCAAAGACAGAATATATGATTTTCAGCAACAGAAAAGGAAAATTTGAAAGAAACATATCCATAAAGAAACAAAAACTGAATTAAGTTAAGAAAACCACATATCTGGGCTCAACAATACCAAACAATATGAAATGTGATGATCATATACAAAAAAGGATTCAACAAAATGCAATAGGGATAGCCGGACTAAACAAAATTTGAAATTTTATACTACCGTCTCATAGAAAGTCTATGTATCATGCACCACTTGCAGCAAGTGACATACAAACAAAAACACATCTCGCAAAATTAAAACGACAACAAAATAGAACCCTGAAAATAATATGTAACATGGATCACAAAACGTCAACATGAACCATATACAGTGAGGACCTAAAGTATCCCTCCTCCCTACTAACTTTTGAACAACTAAGGCTAGCGTTTTCGGAAAAAATATTTTTTTTAAGCTAACTTTTGGTATTATCGAGAGTTCAACTTCATTTCCGGTTTCACCGGAAGTGACGTCAACTTTTTTATTATAATAGAATACCATGTATATTTTTACATTTTTGGAAAGGCAATAGAAAGACGAATTCAACCATATCACATTTATTATACTTTAGCTTAAGAAACATTACGATATAGAGCAATAAAGTTGGTAGTAATCTACACAATAATAGAAATTAATATAGATAGACATTAATAGTTTGACAGTTGTTGTCTTTGCGTTGCCTAGTAAGAAGATTTATACATGAACATAGAATCTTAGGGGACAATTTGCTCACATAAGTACAATTTATCGGTGTATATCGGGATATTTTTTAATGAAAAGTATAGCGAATGTGGTATCGTTGAATTCATCTTTCTATTGCCTTTCCAAAAATGTAAAAATATACAGGATATCCTATTTAAAATAAAAAGTTGATTTCACTTCCGGAGAAACCGGAAATGCAGTTGAACTCCCGATAATACCAAAAGTTAGGCCAGAAAAAATAAAAAACGACCTATTTTTTCCGAAAACGCTAGCTGTTGTTCAAAAGTTGGTAGGTGGGGGGGGATACTTTAGGTCCTCATTGTATAATGAGGATGTAGAATGTAGAGCATTAAAATGTAAACTTATCGTAAAACTAACAACGAACGGAATTACATGACTAGAGAACTCGCGGAACATCACACATGAAAGCAGAGAGATACGTCCACCAAAATTATACAGAAGTGCTAACAACGAACGCAATTAATCTATACAACAAAATACCAAAAGATAAATTTTACCAATTGTGAATTTCAAAAAGAGACGGAAGGAAGTAATAAACAAAACTTAACTTACAAAAAAGAAAAAAAGAAAGCAACACGAGGGGCGCGCCAACAAAGAAAAGAATATATACAATTTTTGTTTTGATGTACTATTGGTTTATAAGTTTATATTTGCTTTTTCTGTAAATAAGTATATTTATTTAATTCTGCAGGAGTTCCGATTTCTGTAATTCTTAATAAAATATATTTTTTTGAATAGTGAATTTGCGTTCCTGTGTTTATTTCTCTTTATTACATTTTTCTCTCGAACATTATTATTTATTCAGTCATATTTGGAGTGTGCTTCCATTTACCTCTAAAGTAACGGGGAAATTGTAAATACTGAAAAACTTCTTTTGTTTCGGTGAGGTGAGCACACAATGCAATATTATATACCCAACTATAAAGAGAACCAAATGACTGATTAAAATTTAAAAAAAGTTGTTCAAAGTACAAATTTGATTTATAAAAAATCATCTACAATTACCCCACCTTACTCTATAAATAATATTCTGAAACAAATTAAAAAATAGTACTACATTTAAAAACGACTATGTGAAAGAAGGAAAACTGACTATAGTGATCAAAAACGTTGGTAACTTGTCATTTATGTAAAACAATGTAGGCCATTAGAAGATGGAAGGCTCCACAAGGTATTATATTCAAAAGTAAGGAAGCAAACGACAATATTTTCATTAAGAGATGAAAAATATGTTAATTGAACTGATCGCGGCTACCTTGTATTATCCATAGTAATTTTGAATCTGTCATTAATCATTGTGCATCTATTAATGTTTGTTTCCTTTCTATAGATGTCTATTCTTAATTTTTTGTTATTTATAAATTGGAAAAATTTATCTATCTACACGTTTTGTGTGTACCTAGTAAAAATATGGTAAAATTAATAGGTACCTTTATTTTACTCTTAAATTTATGATGTTGCCTTATTGCTACTAATTTATGGTTTGTGATTGTATTTCTTTCTCTTATTACTAGAGTTGGCCACGCGCGCCAACGGTCAGCGGCGTTGTTTCGATTAGGCCTCGGGTTCCACTAGAGCTATTGTGTGTAGATGTTTACTGTCGTAAATACTTTCGCGTAGTTGTTAAATAAAAATAAAATAATGCGTGCTCAAACGCTTACCATTTTAAGAGTCCTCCGTGAAAACGCAAAGTGAATAATGTCTGTTAAATATCTGCAACATTAGATATGTTTCAACAGTTGTTTCGACAGACCGAATACGGCGCGAGGAAAAAATGTGTTTATATGAAGAGAACGAATGTTCTACAACTAGTGACGTTATATTTGCGTAATTAAAATATTCTTTGAAACAACTTAACGGTTCTGTTGACGCACCTTCACAAATGTGTCTTAATGTGCCAAAATCAGAATCTTTCTCTAAAACACTTTCAAAGTTTTCTAGAACACAAACATTTTTTGCGTCTTCTATCGCGCATAGCTGTGCGTGAACATGTTGCACTATTTGCAGAGGGTCCACTAACTAGTCCACTATTGCCTCCACTAGTCCGAAGTAATTGTTCTGAATAGTTTTTAAATCCGTTTTAACCTGACTATCTTGAAATTTCGACTGGCGAATTGCAAAACCACGTTCTTAATTCAAATCCCCGAAACGTATTCGCGAATTTCACAGACTATGCCCTCGTATACCTGAGCCACCATAACCTATTCTTACACGTTGAGGAACTTGGTTAAATGCTGCGTTTTATTATCATAAATATTATGAGAATATTAAGAACGTGGTTTTACAATTCGATCCAAAGGAAGCTGCCGCTATCAAGAAAAGCCAGTCGAAATTTCAAGATAGTCAGGTTAAAACGGATTTACAAATTATTCACAGCAATTACTTCGGACTAACGGAGGCAACAGAAAAGTTACAAGATCCTTCGGTGTCGTTAGTGGAATCTGTGCAAATAGTGCAACATGTTCACGCACAGCTATGCGCGATAGAAGACGCAAAAAATGTTTGTGTTCTAGAAAACTTTGAAAGTGTTTTAGAGAAAGATTCTGATTTTGTAAATAGAATCGTTAAGTTGCTTCAAAGAATATTTTAATTACGCAAATATAACATCACTAGATGTAGAACGTTCGTTCTCTGCATATAAACACATTTTTTCCTCGCGTCGCACTCGGTCTGTCGAAACAACTGTTGAAACATATCTAATGTTGCAGATATTTAACAGACATTATTCAGTTTGCGATTTCACGGAGGACTCTTAAAATGGTAAGTGTTTGAGCACGCATTATTTTATTTTTATTAACAACTACGCGAAAGTATTTACGACAACAAACATCTACACACAATAGCTCTAGTGGAACCCGAGGCCTAATCGAAACAACGCCGCTGCCCGTTGGCGCGCGTAGCCAACTCTACTTATTACGATAGTAAAATTAAAAACAATTCTGTACTTGTTCAAATGAAATGCATTTGAGTTTTAAAGAATACTAATTTACCTTTGAACACGTTATACTCAAGATTGTAGATGTAGATGGTGATTTCACAAGAAGTTATTCCAGGAAATGTAAACTCTACAAAGATAGATATGAGCTTTAATTTCTATTGATGATATTAAAATATTGCCACAAATTCGGGCATTAAACATGGTGAATTAGGCGACAGACAAAGAAAGAGGACCATTAATAAACTAGCTAGCTTCTGGGACTGTCAATTTAATGAAGGAGAATAGTTAAAATATTCCAGATGAATATTTCATTCTGTCACGTGTGCAGTAGACGGTTAAATAATATATGTAAGGCAATATACGATTAGACTTGAGTAGCGATATATCATTCTTTAAAATCAAGCAGCAACAGGAGCGACTAGAAGGAGAGGTAATTCGTTAATTGCTATTGTTAATAAGGCAGAAAGCCGGACTAACGGCAAGACTTTTCGTCTTCTCGTGTATTCATTCTGTTATGGCCCAGGCGTAATTATTTCTCGACTTTAAGGTAATATATCTATCACGCGCTTTTTAACATCGAATCCCTGGTACACGCGGAGGTATTATCTCGCTTACATAGAAAAACTCGTATGTGACAAGAACAAGAAATGGCCACATGTGTACATTGTGCCGTCAGTAATGAACCAGTGTTTTTGTGTATGCACAGTTACATTAAATTTAAAGATAAAATCGGCCGTTTTACGTATATGAAAGGGCGGAAACTCGAACGTGTACGCAATGCCGTATTAAGAATCTTTCGGATGTTGTGTGTAAGAGCAGGTTGAATTTTGGAGCCGCTTTTGAATGTATTCATATCTTTTTCAACAAAGAAGACTCATTTGATCTGTTATTGATGTACAGAATTTAGATAGTCGAGCATAATGCTAGTGGAAAAAATCGTTGGTACCTTTTAATCGAGGACCGCTATATTAAGATATGATTACATTTTCTTTATTTTTAACTCTTTATATGCATATAGGGGGTTTCAAAATGCCAGCGAGCTAACAAAAAGGCGTTAGTCTGCGACAAAAACCAACAAAAAGCGTACTTACGCTATATAACTACTCTAAGGTAACTGTCTTCAAAGCAATCTTCGATTTAAATCTTATTGTCTATATTTTGACTCGATTACCTTTTACTTATTTTCTTTTAATCATATAATTTTTTGCGTTACATATGATCCTACAGATTTTAGTTTGGCGGAGTTAAGTTCCATGGAGCTTGGAATTTGCAAATCTCGATAGCTGATTTAGGAAATATTTGGAAAAGTGCCAACAAACTGTTATATTAAATCAAGTGCGAGCTAGATCATGGAAGGAAGAGATTTACAGGTATTCCAAGATCCGAAGTACAAATTCTAGTCCACCTGGATTGATTACACACCATTCTACCAGCACCAAAAGATTATACAGGACAACAGCCAAAATGTATCTAAAATAAAATTGACTAAATATTACTATTTTTGATGTGCTAAAGCCAAAAATAAACTTATCTTTTTAATATTAGTTTTAGAGATACGTGATGTTATGTGTCCCTATATATTAACACAACATTTAACCGCAAGTCTGACTTGTACTGAACAGCCCCTGTATACAAACAAATGACAAACGCCACTATCGCGAATATTATGGAATTGAATAGAAAATTCTCGAATCTTCTCGAATATTCTCTAAAAATCTAGAAGCCGTATTTGGGTATATAAGCAGCTACAAAGCGGAGAGGTTAGTCAGTCGAAGTTAGTGAGTCTAATCGAATATTTGACAATGTCTCGAAAATGTGTAAACAATCCAGATCACTTCTGTTATGTTTGTGGTGAGGTGACTATTGCGTCTCAGAAGCAGTCTATTACTCCATTGATAAAACAGGCATATCGACTTTATTTCGATTGCAAAATAGGGGATCAAGACAAACATTGGGCGCCACGTATCTGCTATAATACATGCGCTTTAAGTCTGAGAAACTGGTTAAATCATAAAAAACGATCTATGCGGTTTGCTGTCCCAATGGTCTGGAGAGAGCCTACAAATCATGTTTATGATTGCTATTTCTGCATGATACCTCGAGTTGGGCAAGGCACAGGTATATCCAAGAAAAAAATATCGGTTATCAACTATCCAAATATACCATCTGCCATGAGACCTGTACCCCATAGTGACGAACTTCCTATTCCAGAACCCCCAGGAACATTCACTTACGAATCAGATAATAGCGATATAGCGATTTGTCATGAACAAGATATGCCATCAACATCAAGAGATCCTGATTTCACACCAAGCACGTCAAACCGCTAGCCGCACAAAATAACCCAGTCAGAATTAAACGATCTCGTGGGAGATCTAAAACTTCCAAAAAGTAAGGCAGAGTTATTAGGATAAAGATTGCGGCAGTGGAACATATTAGAAGACGATGTTTCGGTATGTGTTTTTCGTAATCGCCATAAAGGCCTAGTACTATTTCTTGACATGGAAAATAACTTGGTTTTCTGCAATAACATTAGCGGTTTATTAGCGGCTTTAAATATAAACTACAAGCCAGAGAAATTGAGATCGTTTATAGACAGTTCAACATTCAGTTTAAAGGCAGTACTATTGCATATTGGAAATATTCCGTCTATTCCTGTTGGATATGCCGTTCGCATGAGAGAATCATACGACAATGTGAAGTACCTATTGACAAGCATAAAATACGATGAGCACCAATGGCAGATCTGTTGCGACTTAAAGGTTGTTGCACTTTTATTTGGGTTGCAGCTAGGCTATACCAAGTTTTGCTGCTTTCTGTGTGAATGGGACAGTCGGGCAAAGGCACTTCATTACAAAATACAAGACTGGCCTGTTCGACAATCATTAGAGCCAGGTCAAAAGAATGTACAACATATGCCATTGGTAGACTCCAAAAGATTCTGTAGCCACTGCTGCACATCAAATTGGGCCTAATGAAAAACTTTGTTAAGGCACTGAATAGAGATGGGCCAGCTTTTCAGTACCTGCGTCAGAAATTCCCAAGGCTAAGTGAAGCAAAAATTAAAGAAGGTATTTTTGTTGGGCCACAGATTCGAAATATTCTGAAAGACGAACATTTTGACAGCTGTAACAGATATTGAAAAAAATGCTTGGAACGACTTTTGCCTCCTGGTCACTTATCTTGTCTTCGTATCAAAAAATGGGTTGTAATATGTCTCTAAAGATTCATTTCCTACACTCACACCTGGACTTTTTTCCTGGAAACTGCGGAGCTGTAAGTGATGAGCACGGCATGCTTGCCGACTACTGTTGGACTCTTGTTAGAAGTGCTTCAGAAACAATTCACAAAAGAATAGCAAAAAGACGGCGCATTTAGTGACTCTAAAAGTGGAAAAGTATCTATTTTTTTTTATGCTGTTAAGAATAAAATAAAAAAACTTGTTCTTGAAAACTGCAACTAAGTTCCATTATCATTTTTGTATTCAGCGTCCCAAAATTACCAAAAAATGCACTTTTCAAACAAGATACAACAAATAAACTAAAATCTGTTGTCCAGTGTTATCAAAACGTGCTGATGTTTCTACCTCAAGTGTTTAGGGAATACTAACTAAATAGTGCTAATATACATTTTCTCAAATAACAGGAGTTTTTTCAATGTATGTTGTGTAGTACAGAATTTGAATTGTAAGTGCGTTTGATTTTTTTCAAAGCCTAGTCGCTGATGATTTGTGAATTGTGCTAGCAGAATATTATTGGTCTTTTGTCAGAGAGACTCTACAAATCGAATACAAAAGATAATTTTCCATGATAACTACCAAAATTGTATGTTTTGTGTGGATGAAGTACAAGCCCTCTTTTTTAAAAATTATACATTCATGTATAGATCCTGACGTACATACCTAAGATTGACTTCTACAAAACGTGATTTAATTGAGAAAACGGTAAGAATAGAAAAAAGTTTGCTTTGTGTACAAAAGCTTGCTTTGTGTTTACAGTGTACGTAAATATTAAGCTTCAAATTCCAATAATTGTCAAAAAATTATTCCTACGCAAATTCTGAAGTATGGATATTAAATTACACAGCTGCCATATAATTTGACATCCAGATTTACATACATGTAGATACCTACCTTTTCAGGATTTATAAATGTTGTAACTATAAATTCTAGACCCACAGGTAATCGTGATACGAGCTTTTACAATTTCCCATCATCTATTAAAAACTTCTATATCAATAATGAATTACTAAAACAGCATCATCATTTATTCATTAAAACAATTTACAAATGGCGAGTGTACATATAAAACAAAGTAAACTGAAATTCCGCTTGGATGTTTATAAAATAAGGTTTTCAAAAATAAATGTGCAACTCCCAATTCCCGTAAGTGAAAGCCAATTTAGAATTCAATTTAGGAAGGACTATAGAGGATTGTCCCTCACATTATATAATTACATCCCATTCGCTGGAAATCTAATTGCGCAAAGTAGTATAAAAACAGAAGAGTACGCGTATAATTTACAGTTATATTTCAGTAATTATGTTAGCGTAACTTTTAATACATACCCACCAACCTACAACAAATAAATTAACCATAAATAATAATATTACCCATTATTGTAATAGTATGGTTATACCTTTGTGTAGATTTTTTAAATTACATTTTGACATGTTAGTTTCTCTTTAGGCAAGAGAAAGTACGTGAAGAAAGATAGTATACAAATACATTAAAAATAACGCATACAGTAATGTGCTTCTAAAATATACTATAAAAAGATTTTGGGAAAGTTGTAACAAAAACAGACTGAAAAACCGTAGAAATGTGAAAACAGATAAACTTAATAATTTTGAGGCACCTGTAATTCTCGATGGTGGTTGTTACTGTTGCTAACACAAAGGTAATTTTGAGATTTGTCTGGAGAATTGAATTCCTACTACAATATGACTCATTTTGATAGAATTTTTTAAAAGATTTTGCTCTCTTATTTTATTTACAATTAATGTCACACTTCTTGTGCCCATATTAGGATTTAAAAGTGCAAATGTTTCTGCAATGACAGTCAGCCTGTCGTTAATTGGCAAATAGGCTAGTTACAAATTTCGCATTACTGTGCTTGTATTAAGCTATTTATCATGAGAGAGTCAGCCAACTATTAAACTTAAAACTTATAAAGCAAGGGCATCATCCTTCCCACCATACTTTTTCCAGCAGGGCCTCTATTAATGCTTGAATAAAACGCTGACAGATGTCAGCCGTTTGACATTTCATTTAATTTTGACAATTATTCCTTTTGCGCTTTTTGATAACGTAAGTAAGTTCTCTGGAAAGTAACCATATGAGTTCAAATATATTAACGCAAAGAAAGAAGCCCCAAAATGCAAATAAAGCAACCGCCAATGGAATAGAGAATGTCAGTGAAGCAAGTGATACTGACAAAGAACAAGTGGAATATGAAAACGAACCAAAATATACTCTTATGGAAGAAGTATATCTTCTGGGCTTAAAAGACATGGCTGGCCACACTTCATTTTGGAATGATTGCTTATCTGCTGGTCTAAGGGGTTGTATGTTGATAGAACTAGCTCTTAGGAATCGTATTAAATTAGAGCATATGGGTTATCGACGAAAAAGTTTAAAGAGCAGGAAGTTGATCATAAAAAAAGATAAACCTACAGGAGACATACTCTTAGACCAAACGATTAGACACATTAAAGAAACTAATCCTCCGCAATCCGTGCAGAACTGGATAGAATATTTGAGCGGCGATTCCTGGAATCCTTTCAAGATGAAATATCAAATCAGAAATGTTCGCGAACGATTGGCTAAGAATCTAGTAGAAAAGGGAATACTCACAACCACAAAGCAAAATTATCTCCTATTCGACATGACTATTCATCCACTAATAGATAAAGTTACTAAAGGAGAATTAGTGAAAAAAGTGCACGACTCCTTGCTTACCAGGTGGACCAACGATCCAAAATTAATGGACCAAAGAATGTTGGCTACATTGATGATGGCGCAAACGAGCGACGTACTAGAGAACGTTCTTGACGATTTGAACGATGAGGAATATGAAGTTGCTACTAACAGATTGCTTCAACTGACGACTCTAGATTTCGATCAACAATTGACGAACGTAGATAGTTATGATGTTATGTGGGCTGTATTTTCAGTGTTTTTAAAATAAAGATTCCATCCATCTTAGCTCATTTGTTTGTATAATTTCGTACGTTATGATAAGTTGACAATTTCACAAATTTAATGTTTTTACATTTCGTTCCTTATGTTTCTATGTTGACATAACACAATGTGGGTAAGAAATTAGCATTGGTATTAGTATCTCGTTTATAGTTTCATATTCAGTAATAAATTGTAGCAATCTTGTTGAGAAAGCCGAATGCCTTTGAATTTCCACCTCAATTCTTGACTTTTTTACAAAGCTATTTGCACGAAGGGCTAAACTGTGTTTAATACAATGACTATCGCTCAACTACTTACCTAGTCATCTCAGGATTACAACGAGGATCCAATTTGAGCTAGGTTCTCTTTAATATCTTTATAAATGACATAACAATTGAACTTAGATCATTAACATTGGCGTATGCGTATAACCTCAAGATATCTATTATGGTGCAAATAAACTAGAATACGCGTTTGGCATCCATACTATGAGGCCAATAAGCACATAATTGAATGAGTTCAGCGAAAGTTTTTCAAGATTTTTCCTCATCTCCGGTTAGGAACGTTGAACATCAACTCCTTTTACAATGCAATTCATTCGATTCATTGTATGTGCGGCAATACACTATAAAAGCTTTCTTTTTAAAGGAACTAATTTGGAACAAGATCGATTCACCACAACTAATGTCTCAGATAATGTTTTACGTTCCAAGATTATCACGTGGATAGGTCAACACATTTTGGTTTCCCGCATTTCGTACTCATGTAGTATTGAAAGTAATGTTAGTGCATCAATCACACTCGCATTTCACGGAAATGTTATATGATACTCTAATAAATATTTGATCTATTTGATGCAAATTTTTCTGTTTCCATGCTAGATATTTCGTTTTTTGGAATTATTAAAGTACTAATCGTGTCTCGTTGTCCTGTTATTGGATTACAAATCTGCTGCACGTATAATGCCATTGCGCAACTGCGTTTGCTTAACGAGGAAAAAATATGAGTGTAGCAATGATGACTATGTCAGACCGCGTAATTAATATCTCAATTAATTAAAGGGGTAAAATAAATGTCGTGGGTTAATAGCCAACTGTAATGCCGGTGTATCACATAGATGACAATATCGTAGCGGGTTGCGAAATTAATCGATGGATCAATCGAACGTCAATGGCACGTCAACAGCAATGTTGACCATGTCACTGCGTGTAATTAATCCCTCAATTAATTAGCGGAACAAAATAGATGCCACGGATTGATAACCAACTGTAATGAATGCATATCAAGTGGGCTGCAAAATTAATTAATTAACAGTTCAATTGGTGAACGGCTAAAGGCAAGTCATCGGTAATGACGACTATGTCAAAGCGGGTAATTAATTTATCAATCTATTAGTAGGACGTTACGGGCTGATATCCAACTACAATGACAGTATATCACTGGGATGCTAAATTAATTGATGGATCAATGAATGGCAAATGGCACATCAACAATAATTCCGACCATTTTGCACTGCATTATACACTGCGGGTAATTGATCTCTCTCTTAATTAGCGGGACAGAACAGATGTCACGGATTGATAGCCAACTGTAATGATGGCATATCAATCGGGCTAAAGTCGGGAAATGTGCGCTAACTGTAATAACGACTGCACGCGGTGAAAAGAATAGTCAACTGCAATGACGGCATATTCGAAGGAACGACCATCAACGGTAATGCCGACGCGTCTTACTGGGAAAGCGGTCAATTGCAATGACAGCGCGCTTGCGGGAGGACAGAGTAGTAAGTGACCAACGGTAATGCCGGTACACTCTGCCTGTATCGGTGACCGTGGTGCGCTTAAATCTTGGCTGGCGGTGATTTCGCGCATGGTCTTAAGATGATTCGATTGATTTGATTTGATTTCCACCAAAGCAGGGTTAGTCTTTGCATTGCTACCGTTTTTGATGCATTGGAAAAAAAAACAAACACAAAAAAACAAGAACTCCAAAATAGCCACAACTATCTCCTAATAATTTTCGTAGAGCGCCACCTTCATTCAGGGTGCCAGCAGGAACCACGGACAGAATTGGTCTTCGAGATGATAATGCGTGACTGTTTCTTATTGAAAAGGTCCCACCCATCAAATATGATCCAACATGTGATAGAAGATTATTGCCAACATCTATCCGCTTCATCTTCAGCAGCAGACCGCAGTGTCAGACCGTATCACGGGCCCTCGAAATATTTAGAAATACCGCCGCAACTCTGACAATCGAAACAGTTGGAGACCTGCCGAAAGCCCTGCACGAAAACCAAACTGTTCGGTAGTGTCCGGCTCTATCGCACACAATACATGTCTGAGGCGACTTAAGATGAATGCTTCCGGCAATTTTGAGAGCGAGAATAGAAGAGTGATGGGAATGAGGCGGTAGTTCTGAGGATGATAACCAAACTCTCGTTATAAATCTTCTTGTTTATCATGAATAGTGTAATTTTAATTGGAAACCTCTATGGCACAGGCAATCTCACTAAGAATTTAGTGGCTCTGCATGATAAGTAACTCATTTCAGAACAAATTTTAGCAAACATCTGCTAAAGTAAATTATTATTCGTGAAAGCCTATCTGCAAATCTAATTCAATGGAGTATTTGAATTAAAATTTTGTTCAGCAACGCTAACCATTTTAGCACAATTTGATTTTCCGACAATCGAAAAAAAAGAGCGATGCTTCACAAAGTTAAATGAAACTCGTAAATCTACTGCATTTACATTTTTTACCGTGTTGTTTTTGCGAAATCTAGAGCATTTGCGTTCTTTTTTCTGCTGTGAATGTAGGCGCACACTCCAATCGAAATGGAATCGTTTGCAACACGATTCGATAATTAAATATGCGTGTTTTTTCTATTTTGTTTCGCGTTTGGACATGGAAAATACAACGAAACCCATCGTACGGCATTAAAAAACGTTTACATGTATATTATCGCTAATGCGATATAATTAAAAACGGTTGTTGTCCATTCTGCGGTGCTCAAGGATGCATATATAACAAATGCATTGAAATCGTATCCTTTTTTGCGATAGTTTTACGTGCATAGTTCTATCGTATGCGGACATACAATCGGAGAAAATTACAATTTCCTTATAAATACGAGGCCTAGAGCTTAATAAATGATATTCATCTAAACTATTATTAATTAAGCAGCGACTTATGTACCTATAATAGAGTTGTGATATGTAGGATATTTTCCTTTTCCACCTGTATAAAGTGGAGTAAGATTTGCATAAGTATGTAGATACCATTTGGATTGAATGCAGGATTATATTTTTAATTTAACTTTCTAATAAATCCAATAAACATACTTATACATAGCGTTGGTAGGCGCTGTAGGCTTTAAGGCAATAGCAGGTGCATTAGCCGATGTATTAAACATGAACTGCATTTGTTGCATCACATTGAAACGGAGAAAACTAACGCAAACACTATTTCATTGAAAGAATAAATACATATGTAAATATTAAGCGGAACACTGAAAAAAAGACATTCGTGGAGTACAAGTAAACCAATAACAGGAGTTAAGGAAATAAGAAAAACAGTGGAAGCATACGTAAAACATAGTACATTGAAGCCCAATACGGGTAGATACGTTAGTAAAATCCATTGAAAAAGTAAATTACTTAAGAAAAGGGTTCCAATGATCAGCTATGAGATATAGTAAGGACAGATCATTATAACAGTAGACAAAATACACACAACAATCATAGCTGGTAGAGGAGGAGGATTGGCGAGAAAAAAACTTTCCAAAGGGCAATAAAAACGACTATGGATACTTCAAAGGGGCATGGATAAACATTCCAGTAGGTTTGTAAAAAGTTAGGATTTAGTTAAAGGTTATATTGGTTACTGGTTTGGAACCAGACAATCTAGAATAAATGTAAGGTCCCCAATGGGATAGATGCCTCAATTACTGTGGTTTCCGAACCACTTGAGAGATGTTACCTTTTGAAGCTTCTGTGAGTTAATTGGATGTAACGTTTTGTATATGTTTACACGTTTCGGTTTCTCGACGTGCTTTAGATTTCTACAGACTAAATAAAGTAAGTTGTGTTAAAATTATTCTTGATACGGTAGATTTATGTCCCATATCGTACACCTACTATATAAATATATATCTAGCGCGATAAGTGGGTCAAGAGAACAAAGTAATGGATGCAATTGACAGGTCATGTGTGGCGAAATTGCTGTTTTACAGGTGTACCACTAAAATAAAGACTAGAACGTTTCTACTGCACTAATGGTATAATACTAATAATAATAATAATGATAATAATAACATATTTTTTTAATTTTTAATTTATACGTAATAGATTTAACGGGTATACAAAAGTAATAAATATAACTACCGCGAAGCAAAAAGGACGCTTGTCAGCGGAATGTATAACGTAATTAACTTATGTCCTCTCATATGCAGGTAAGTAAAAGTAGCGAATAATTAAATAGAAATTTTCTTTAATTTAATTTTTTTTTAATTTAAAAGTACAAGTTTACTTATGCCTTAGCAAAAGGCAAACCAGGTTTACAGTCAGCAATACAACTAGTAAAAAAGACAAATCAGAAACATGTTCGTTTATTTTAGAATTTCAGAGAATAATCTGAGTTTATATGAATGATAAATTTAATGGACATTCAGGAATAATAAATCTGAACTTATGCTCTCACAAAGGCTAGTAAGTAACAAAAGTAACTAATAATCTATTAGAAAGTCCTTAAATTAATTTTTAAATTTCTAAATTCAAAACTCATTTGACCTTATCAAAAGGCAAACCAGCTTTATAGTAAACAATACAACTTGTAAAATGACAAATCAAAACCATACTCGTTTGTTCCAAAATGCTGGAAAATAGGTTAAGTTTATATAAATGATAAATTCATTGGACCCACCAAAGTGATAAATATAAATCCGTTAAGTGAAATGGAAACGCTTGTCAGCGGATTGTATAACATAATTAACTTAAGCCCTCAATATGCATGTAAGTAAAGGGAAAAGTAACTTCTAATATAGTAGAAATGTCTAATTTAATTTATAATTCTAAGATATAAAATTTGCATTTGCCTTAGCGAAAGGCAAACCAAGTTTATAGTAAGCAATATAATCTGTAAAACGATAAAACAAAAGCCTATTTGTTTGTTTCATAATGTTAGAAAATCATCTAAGTTTATATAAGTGATAAATTTAATGGACATCCAAAAGAAATACAATACAAAATCCGCTAAGCGAAAAAGAAACGCTTGTCAGCGGACAAAAATAACTAATAATCCATTAGAAATGCTTTTAATTTAATTTTTAAATTGTAAGATTTAAAATTAATTTTGCCTTAACAAAATACAAACCAGGTTAACAGTAAGCAATATTAATTGTTAAACTACAAATCAAAAGCATATTCGTTTGTTTCAGAATTCTAAACGTCTTTGATTTAATTTAAAATTAAGATTCAAAACTTATTTCTGCCTTCACACATGTACTAAATAAATTCTTAAACTTTTAATCCAATGTTAATGACAATAACTTGGAGGAATTTGCGCTGAACTTTTTCATACGGCGCTACATGTGATACATAAAAGGAACGTCAAACCACGCTAGCATATTCCAGTTTGCTTCTTATATTGGTATTGAACAGTAATTAAGCAGTATGAACTTAAAATATTTGTGAATTGCGTATAATAAGTCCTAAAGTTTTTAGTGAAGATTTTATAACATAATTGTGGTGAGATGTGAAGTTAAGAAAATCTTTTATGACAGTACAACGAGAAAGTGGAATGGCATCAATACTGTAGTTCAAATGATATGGACACATGCATTTTATACACGTCAACGAAATACTAAACAAAAGTTGGAGTACCTAAAAGAAAGCAATGAAGTCAG
Source organism: Dynastes maya (assembly GCA_029619315.2). Classification (NCBI taxonomy): domain Eukaryota; kingdom Metazoa; phylum Arthropoda; class Insecta; order Coleoptera; family Scarabaeidae; genus Dynastes; species Dynastes maya. Next base: position 60,219,244 of record JAROYE020000002.1, read on the forward strand.
AAAAACCTAGCCGAAGCAATTAAATAAAGACGGGTGAAATGGGCGCTAATGAGGCAGTGACAAATAATATTCCGTCTAGGACGCTTCATCGAAGAAGGCAATCCGGTATTTTGACAAAACTTCCTCTATGATGTCAAGGCATATCAGGTGTTCAAACTGAGGAGCAACTAATGAACCACGTTAAGAAATTGTAAAAACCAGGATTTGTGCCAGATCAGGATTGTGGTCCTTCATATACCAATTTGCTGAAAAATTAGTATTAATTCATCGATTTAATAGTCGGCTGTGATATGTTGCACTTCTTTCTGCGTTGAAATAGAGAGCTAAGTATTAGGCAATCACAAGGTTTATCTCCAGCACGAAGTGGACGAATGGATAGAGAAGAGATAAAAGGCTTATTTAAAATATTGGAAGAGTATTTTACTGAATATGCTATGTTCATCAGAACGGCGAATATATTCAACATGAACGCAACTGGATATCAAGCAAGAGCCATAATAGGATCACCTTTTTGCCATTTCGGATGCCGCTGTTGTGGGTAATCTGGATGAAGTTAACATATCGTCATTAGAGCAATCGAAAATGGTTTGTCCCCGGACCATCAACAAGATCCCATCATTTGCTTAAGCACATTAGAAATTGCAATGTCTGCTGAATGTTGCACCTTGTATTTAACATTACATACGGATGTTCAAGCTTTTAAGTAAATATTGTTCAAAAGACGCGCTTCCAAAAGATCCTTTGTTACGAATTAATAAAGAGAGTATTTTGTATATTGACACATCAACTGTGTAATTGAATGGTAGATTTTTGGATACTGATTGTAGTGAATGTTGTTCAGAAGAAAACGCTTTATAACATAACCTCTATGACGATTCTAGTAACACCCCAGAAACGATAGGCAGCGTTAAAAATAATGTTATTAATAACGCTCATTTTGAATTCGAGTTTCCACAGAGGACGCTCAGCTGAATTTAAATACAGGATCATGTAATGCAAAGGATATTGAAATATGTGCAGGAAATAGGCTATGGTGTGCAAATAAAAGATGAGACGTGTTTATTGTTATTTATTGCATATTACGCAATCTACAGAAATCCAAAGATACGCCTCTTGGACATCCATACTATATTCATAGAACATGCAATAGATGTCACATGGAAATTCTTTAGTAATCCATAGTTATGCTCTCACGGATGTCATAACATATCCACTTCTTTGGTTTATATTCAATCGCTGAAGCAATAGCTGAAAGAAGTTTATAATATATAATCACTGGTTAGCTGGACAAATGAAATCATCTTTACATCAAATTAATTTCAAATTAGAGACTATAAAGTCAAAACATTTATGAAAATATGTTCATATCTTGGTATATTGTCGCTCCGTACGATTACAATAAGTGGGTGATGACTTTAACTGGGGTCAAGTTACACAAGACTCTATGTACCTATTGCAAAAAAGGAAGTTACCACCAAATATCTTAGAAGCTTTACCCAAATAGCAAACGAAAATTATTAAGAGTAAATTATTGTACTCTACATATATATACTCATGTTTAAAAATTAAAACGATAAGTGATGTGAACACATACTTTCGTAAAGAAACATCTTGGAAAGTCGAAAGAAAAACACTTGTGTGCATAGAAAATTCTTCTGTGGCACTTGGGGACATAGAAAGGATGTTTTCCTATCACTAACAAGAAGTTATATCGTTGGTTTTCTACTTCAAATCCCTTTCCTGTAGTTCTATATCAGGTACATGATTTAGTAATTGTGGAATTTCTTTACAATTTCGTTATTTTCCTCGTGTATACAGTTATTTACATACCTTGCGTTTACAGTAGCTATAAAAATTAAAGCGAACTGTAGCAGTAAAATGCGCATACCTACCAATTAGCTCACTCATAATATTATAGACAAGTTCCAGTTTAACGACTTTGTAAAAGATCGTACACGGGATTATAAGCTCACGTCGATTATAATTACAGCAAATTCTTACGACTTCCTCAAAACATTAATGCAAGTCACATGCATCCGACATCTAATGAAATTCACACACTACGGGGGTAACAATTAGACATTTGGTACGCAAGTGGCAACTTTCACGTCTCGTTTAATTTAAGACGTACTTTTTTCCGTTTAAATGCGCGTATAACTTATGTAATATAAAGTAAGAGACTGTTTACACGAGTTGAATAAATGAATCTAAATGATTACATTACAGACGCTTGTTTAGTAAAAACAGTGTAAATGTTTACAGTTAATGCTTTTTTAATGTCTGAATTAAAGTTCCTTTATTATGTTTTACTTGAGCATAAAAGTATAAGGATTGCCAACTAGTACTAAGCCGTAAAAGTACAATGCATATAAGGACTATAAGGAATCACCTCCATGAATAGCGGATTTTTTTTTTAAATGTTAAGGAGATCGTGCTGTTCGATGAGCAAGGGAAAATACTAATCAGAATTGTCATTTACAGGCATCATAGTTGCTTTCATAAAGATCCTTTCTATAGAGATTGAAAGGCTTTGTTCATAAAAAAGTTACCAACTTGGGGAATTTTGTATAGCATTTTTCAGAGAAATTCAGAGAAATTGAATGCATAAAGCCAGCTTGTTATCATCTACACGGCCATTTCAAGAGCTTTTGATAGGATCGGTCATGGTACCCTTTTAAATAAATTGTGCAACTTTGGTTTTAGTAATCCCCTAATTAACTTGATGAATGCTTATTTAACTGACTGTAAATGTAAGGTCTTTAAGAGGCAAAAATTACAGTAGTTTTATGAGGCATAGCGAGTTAACGATTATAAAACTTAGAATGCGGAAACGCGTTAGGTGTAAAATTATTTTCGCAAATTCAAATCATCACATAAATTCGCCGTTACCTTTTCTAATATCTGCATGAAAATGTGATTTACATATGCTGCTTATCTTTCAATTATCTATGAAACCTATATGAGCGATCTTGGTAATCTTTATGGGAAATCGTTATTACCTTAGAATCAACGTGTGTGTATAGGTCTTTATGTCCAGTCTAGCAGGTAGGAATTATGCTGACTAAAGCTTTGTCCTATAAATTGTAATAATTTGCTCCTCGAGAAGCATAGTGGAGAAAGCTGCTGCGTTACCTAGTGGAAACGTACGTCGGAGAATACGGTTGCAACATCATTATATTAAGAGTTACACCGGAAAGTTAAAGTATGTAATTTCGTATTTTAAATAATTGCATTAATACCCAACAATAATTGGCCTCGATAGTGAATACTGATACTCCTAATACATGATGAAATCAACCGTATGCGCCGGTATTAAAATGAGAACTACCACGGCGATTACTCGCATAACCGCTTAATTGTTCGTAATAACAGCCATGGCAGGACGACATCGGTTCGTTCTTAGAAAATAAAAAAAAGACGGGACGAAAGTGATGTTTAAAATAACATTACGGTCGTTAGTTTTATAAACAGATAATTCGACGACGATCACACAAGAATTTATCCTCCAAAATTAGACTAAACGTTTTTTAAAAACGTCTAGAACCAGTGCGAGGCATCGATGAAATGCCGCTGAACTTAATATTTGATGGGATTTAAATTTTCTTATTTTGTTGTGGGGTATAATCAGATAGACGCTTGAACAGGAAGATATAAAGAGTTTAGTATTTCCCGAATAAATTTATGTAAACGGTTCAATTAAATATTACTTCCTTATAGTAAGTTTAATACTACATATTAGCTGTCGTAAACGGAATACAGGTCCTACTTTGCAGGTACAGTCCTTGACCATGGAAATAGGACCACTTGAGAAATATTAAATTTATAAGAATATTTATTAAATATAATTTTACCCAATGCCCTAATACATTAAGATCACAGATAATTGCTGGTTACAAAAATAATGCTTAGGGATGCAAAAAGCCGATTGCCACCTGCTATGAATCATGCCATTCGTACGTACAATAATTAGGTTTAGTTTGAATTATGTCGTTCATAAGTTCGTTAGCATCATTGCAAATATAAAAAAAAAAAACAGTATTTTGACCGACTCTCCAAAGAACTTGTTTTTCAAAGAGTTTTAATTTTATTTGTGTGCGTCTATTTTCGCGGTCAATTATTATCATAATGGGAAAGAAGAAGGATATAACCACAGAAAAAAAAAAAGGAATTTCTCCTCTTCTAGAGACGGAAGAGTTCTCTCAACGTGAAGTTGCACAAAAAGAGGTTGTATCGCACCAAACTGTCCTGAGAATCGCGAAATTAATTAAGGAGAAGATTCCTAGTACAGCTAGTGGCAGAACATGCTGTGCCGGCAAGCGCAAAACAACTGTAGGAGATGATCGTCGTATAGTAAAAGTGACTACAGAACATTGTTTTTTATCTACCAAAGGTGTTCATAAAATTCTTAATGGAGAAGGTATACAAATATCAGCCCGAACAGTCAGCAGACGTCTTCATGAAGTAGTCTTGAAATGTAGACGTCCGGCAAAGAAGCCAAGACTAACACCCAAAATGAAAGTGATACGATTTCAATGGGCTAAAGAATATAAAGATATACAGTTGAAGAGTGGGAAAAGGTACGTTTCATTTATCATCTGTATTTTTGGCCTAATTCATTCTCGTAGTTCGCTTAATGGTTCTCTAATTTTCTATTTATAGCGACGAATCATGGCTAGAAGTGCTAACGGAGAAACCAATTTGTTTGTCGACGTCCTTCAGAGCGTTATAAAGAAGCATACGCTATCAAATCTATTCAACACCCACCACCTCTAATGGTTTCGTCGTATAGTACGACAGAAGAACCGGGACCACTATATTTCGTTAACGGAACAATGGAACAAAAACAATATAGAAAAGTTTTAAAAAACTATTTAATACCCTACATTGGTTAATTTCATCCCACTCAAGGACTATATACTTTCATGCAAGACAATGCACCGTGTCATAAGGCAAAAAGTGTAATGCCACCAGATATAAACCAAATTGAAAATGTGTGTAATGTCTTGGAAAACATCGTAAGTACACAAAGTTCAATTACAAAGGAAGAATTACAACATATTGAAGATATATGGCATACTAGCGATGAAACAAGGAAGAAACAATAAAAAGCTGTATTGGCAGCATGCTAAAAAGGAATGAGGAAATAATAAAACAGAGGAGGAACAAGCAAATATTAGTACATATATGTTCAAATTATAATTACTTGCATGTTATATGTAATTAAATAATAATATTGCCAACATTACCAACCGGTTTTTTTAATTTAAGCGCAGAATTATAATATTTTAAGTGATCCTAATTCGATGGCCAGAGAGTATATGCTCTATACGTGTGGGATTAAAGCGAACTTAACAGGTTTTTTAAAAACGCTGAAACGCATCGGTATAATTTTTTAAAAACACATATTATGCACGATCTGGCCTCCGACTTTTATTTGTTTTTTAGTTATGACATCATCACAAAGAAATTTAAACGACAATATAGATTTTTGGTAGCGGAAAACGATAGTAATTCTTCTTCCCTTTACGATTATGTCAATAAATCATAAGGTTGCATAACAAAAATTCTGGGAAAATTGCTGAACTTTTAATATTGATATTATCGTATTTAATTGGGAAATCATTTTAAATTATCACATTAAAATACTGCAACATAAAATTAAATTAAATGTTAGTATTAACCGAGATACCAGGAAAGTATCGGAAAGTGAATTGCTTGTTGAGGTACCTTTCTTTTTTATGTGGCAACCTTTGTAGCGTCCTGAATAAATAAGATACCTCGACAAAAATTTTAAATCTAGCGAACTGTTTCACAAAAGCATTCTATCACTTTTCAACGCTGTTGACATAATTATTATAGTTTATTGTGGAATTTTGCAATATTCTACTAAATTATCACGGCTAATTTTTATTTGGCTTGGTTGTGGGAACCTCACAAGATCCCAGCAAGAAGTGTGTGATATGTTAATGCTAAATATCCAAATCGTCCTACTATGCAATCGACAGTTAGCAGAACAAAAACATGTTTAGGGGGACGGAAGCTGTTAAGAATATTTCCAAAGGCTGTCGTCCAGAATTAAGTGTAGACAAGAAATTAAACATTCTTTTTCATTTGGAAGAAAATTCTCATTGTTCCTCTAGAAAGTTGGTAGCAGGTATCAATTAGTAAATTTACAGCACTTAACGAGTAAAGATATCGTCTCTTAGGTTGGCAACAGATAATAATGTTAATAAGATTGCGGTTGTTGAAAAAAGAAAAATATCCGTGTTAACATTAAAAGTTCAGCTCCATTTTTCTCATAATTTTTCTTATGCAACCCTATATATGATCATAAAGAGAAGAAAAGTCACTATCGGATTATACCACTAAAAATCTATATTGTCATTTAATTTTTTTTGTGATGATGTCACAACTAAAAATCAAACGAAAGTCGGAAGGGGAATCGCTCATACTAATGTGTATTTTTAAAAGATAAAACCGACGTGTTTTAGAGTTAGAAAAACCGGTTCGCTTTTTTTTAATATTCCATACTTTAATTCCACACTATGGACATTGTAACCTGTAACTCTTAAATCTATCTCCTTTCTTCTAATTATTTTAAATTCCTACGGCAATTTTCGTGTATTTAATAACTATATGAAGAACTAGAAGAAAGGGTTAAAAATCGTAATATGGGTTCTTGCTGGTATAAAAAATAGAACAAAATGATAAGATCATTCATTTTGAGGCGGTACGATTTCAGCAATCAAGTACGTAATTTCTTTACATACAGTATGAAATGTAGTGACTCTTAACTTGTCGTCCGAAGACCCTAGGGGGTCCTTGATAACCGAGAATGTGGTTTGTGAAATTAGTAATTATAAAGGTGGCCGTATATTTAACATTTTTAGTGTCTAAGAGGGTTAGCTGGAAGATGGTTCATGACAAAAATTTTTATGGTACCCACTAACCAAAAAAAAGAGAGGTTCAGAGCGTCTACCTTATGCAAAGGATCAAGTTCGCTACGATCTTGTAAAGTTAAAAGTATTCTTTTCCGAAGCTTTGCCCAAAATCAGTCAGTACTTTAGTGTTGTGATATAGAAAAACTTCAAGACCGGTGTTAAGAATTCAAAATACGTATAACGAAATAATACTTGTACCACTTAATAATCAATTTTTAATTATAACATACTTTAAGACTAGTCTAAGTTATTATTATATATTTACAATTAATTAACATAGAATTGTATAGTTTCATTCTAACATCTGTTATTTTTTCATTCGTTCTCCTTAGCTGGCCTAAAGATGTATCGCAATTGATACGAAACCAGTCACCTATTAAATAGAATTTGTGAGAAAAACTTGGACATGCCACTTGTTTTATTTCCCTTTAACATACAACTCACACTTGAGCCTAAATGGAATGATATAATAATCAATTTGCCCATAATTAAGAGAAAACTGATTATTTGTAGATATTAAGGAAAAAGAGGCAATTTGATCATATTACATCTGATCAAGTTCCTGATGATGATTCTCTCTTCGCACTAGAGCTAAGCCACTGGCGTTTAAGGTCCCCCATCATAAAAATACAGGTTAAATCGCCCTGTCAAAGCTTTCTCAGGCGTTTATCACCTCGCCGAAGTTTTAAGAAACCTAAAAGAGATTCATTGGATGTTAGAAAATGCGGTCTCTAATTCTGACTACACAGTGTGTTTCAAGACACCTCACGGAAATATTGTTGTAGTGAACTAATTTGGAGGTCCTCACGAAGGTAAGATGTGTTTATTTTGTAAGACCTCCAATTTGTGAAAATAGTTGCCGCGGCTGATGACCAAGAGAGCGCGGCATGCGCGAGCATGGATCTAAAACACAACTTGTAAATCAGCACCAAATTCCTAGGTTTTATCTTCACCGTGCTGGCCGTAATATTATTAATCTTTTATGATATAACGGAATAATTCTTTATGTAAAATAGGTCCAGTTTCTTTAATACTATAGAAAGCAATTCCATTGACCTCAACATTAAAATGTTTTACAGAATTAGGCTGACGATAGAGCAGGCGAAAGTTCTATAATCTTTGCATATCTTCGTCAGTCGTGGACTCCCGACTGGTATCTAGTTGCAAAATGAAACTTGAAATATTTTTGATCTGGATGCCAAAGTTACTAAAAGGAACATCCTCGGCGATAGATGTGTATTGACTCAGCAGCATCTGTTAATCCTAATTTTGTTCACAGAGGTTCACAACACAATAGGTTCACAAAAAATTTCATATCCACATTTATAAAGTCTGGTTTTGGAGTAATAGTAATCTTCCAGCATTGAAATGGCATTGAGAAATTAAGAGGTTTTTTAATCTTTGTTATTATTTCTTTTAGTTGAATTTTTTTTTAGAATTTCAATAGATATGTTTGCTCTCTTGCTTTTGTAACTTCAAAGTACGTCCATTCACACCAGTCTTCAGCTAATTGTAAATTTATTCCAGCAGAAAAGCATTTATCTAATCGGAAGGGTAAGTATTCTCTTTCTTGTATGGTGACGGCCGTACAGTATGTATAAGCTTCGAAACTCATAACTTCTGGAGTCTCTTAGCATGTAAATGGTGTGTATAAAGTGTTCCATGGCTTTGTTACTAATATCTCCACTCCATAAAGGGTGAAGCGCAGTTTTTTCCCATGGTGACTCTAGATTATACTAGAAGAATCTACTGCTTGGCTCTGGTGGGACTCCAACGCACAGCGCCCAACTCAGAAGCAGGCCTCTTTATTGCTGGGCCACCCAGCCGTTATTACTTCCATAACTAAGGAATAATACATTTTTGCAAGAATATACTGTTTGCCAAAGGTATCTCTTTGATATATTTTTCAGTTCAGTTAATTTATTCTTCTTTTCATAGAAGAGTACAACATCGTAGTCCTCTTAATAGTGATTTACATTTTTAACAATTTTTCTATTGTAATAGTCACGTCTGAAATTTTTATAGAGTATCAAATTTACAATTTTCCTATTGCAACAAATTATAATGATGAAAAAATATGAAACGAAGTTCGTCTTGCTACATAGTTCTTGTTTTGTTTTGAATTACATAAGTTTCAATGGTAAGACAAATGCAATATTGCAATCAGTTAAGACTAAAGGTAATTCTAACTAAGCTAGTGATACGAAAAATACAACTATCGGTCAACTTGTAAATGCTATTTCGAAATCGATAAATTGCAAATGCGCTAATAGTGTTTTGGCGTAGCAACCTCAAAACATATTCCCATAATTTTAGCAGGCATATATGTAGATATATCCTCGCCCGTTTCAGCGTGGTAACATTCGGTAAAATTCGGAAGTATTTACAACTCCTAGTGTGTAGGTAAAATAATTAACATTTTAGGAGCATCGCTCTTTATGGATTCAGTTTGTATTCGTGCAGGTACGCACTTTAATGATGCTTCACATAAATTATAATCAAGCTCAGCGCGGAGAATGAGAGAGAAGATGAAAATGATGACTTGAATTTGAACAACTCGCAGAGCAAATATTCCACTTCAGTTCGGCAAACTTTCAAAACCTCTTAAAGTATTAACTCTGTGCTAAAATAGTTCGTTAAGTACTTGAACTTTCAAACGTATTCGGCACTAAATGATTTATTATGAATTTGTTATAGATTCTGGAAAGTAACATTAATTAGATTATCGAGCTTTAGGTCGCAAATTATTGCTCTTCGACGAACGTTCCGGTTACACGAACTGGAAACTTAAGTTCGTTAGTTATCAGTATACAGTTTTGTTTATGAAAATTGGACTTGTAAATTTATTGCCAGTTTGCTCAAGACGGTAATTGCTTATTGCAGGCTCAAAAGGTTTGATAAAATTATATAATTGTAGGTAATTAATTAAGTGGTACCTACCATAAAATTAATTAAATTTTGAAGGGGTAATTAACACCATTATGTCGAAAATGTAGGAGCTTTTAAATAAATATAAAATGGAGCATATTATTTGAAGAACTTTCTGCTGTTACCAAATATAAATTAATGTGTTTTACTATTGGTAAGTATAAAATTTATTGAATTTTTTATATACTGATCTATAGTTCATACCACAGTGTAATGGTTGATTAGCTGCTGTGATGTATAAGTAAGAAAGTTTATTTTATTTCTTCTTAAACGAAAGAGTTTTGAAGTTCAAACAGTCATTGTTAAAGTATGTATGGAGTGCCAAAGTCAATTTAGTCTTCCAAAAAAGATGAAATTAAAATTTGGCATGTACAAGGTGGTACCCAAAACTTCCCGACATTTCAACCATGCGTGCGAACGGATGTAGTTATAACCAAACGCGGCTACGTGAAGAAGGAAAGCCCCTTTATTGGTGCATAATTTTTCATTGTTGTATTTTGGTCGATTTGAGGGCACAGCGTATTTGTTGTAAGCTTTGTTTTAAATTCGGTAAGATTGCCGCAGAAACACAAAATATTAAAGGAAGCATTTGGGGATGACATTGAGTCAAATACAATCTTATGACTAGTTTAGACGTTTCAGAAATGACCGAACATCTGTAAAGTTAATGACTAAGGGCGTTCCGGGCGACCGTCAAGCGGTATTTCACCAGAATATGTCGTTGCTGTTCGAAATGCAATTGCAAATGATCGTAGGCAGATCATCTAAGATAGCTAAAAGAAGATATGAAAAGGAAACGTCCAGGGAAGTGGTGGAGGGACAACTGGGGATAACAATGACGAGCTGGAGTTCCATTGAGCATAAACCACAAGCTTCTTTCAATGGTATAATCCAACAATAAGTGTCGAAAATACTCACACAAACTGAATATCAACTCCATTGGAATGTTTTTTCTCAATAACGCGGTTTAGGAAATGTTTAGGAAATGTCCTGTACGAACTTCTTTTTGCGGATTCCAGCCGATATTGGAATTTTACATAAGGTAATTTTTACACTTGATTTCCAACAAATATTTCTAAGGAAACAAGATGTCTTAATATTTCGTCGTATACCTCGATGCATTGAAACGAAAGGCTTTAACTGCGTAATTTAACTCACTAAGGAAGGACACATTTTAGGAATACGAAAATGCTTTGGAAAAAAATGAAGACCTCCATTTTTAAAAGTGAATTAGATTATCTCAGTTATAACAAAAACTACGGTAGATATTGGTATTATAAGAAAAAAATTGGCATGACTTGAGGAGAGGCATCTAAAGACGCCGTAATATAGGGAGTAAACTATGAGGGTTGTCTGAAAAGTTTCAAACCTCAACATGAAGATGGCGTTATTCGTCAAAAATTGCGTTTAAAGATAATTTTAAAAATTTCAGCCTTGTTGGACGCTCACTTGTTGTTTAACAGTCGTTTGTGCCAGTCGACGTTAATGTTTCTGTAAAAATGGAAAAAATCGCCATCATTAAATTCTTGGATTTGAAAGGCAATACGCCTACGCAAATTTAAGTAGAGATGAACGCTGTTCACGGGGACTCTGCCATGGTGATCTTTTGGGCAGTTGAATTTAAACGTGTTCGTACCAGCTTGGTTGGATATGAACGTTCGAGAAGGCCAGAAATTACAACCATTACCGATAGCGTCGGAAAAGTTCCCAAATGGTACTAGACGATCGTTGAATTAAGGTTAGAGAGATAGCTGAGAGGCTGTAGACATCTCGAAAGAAAGTGTTTGTCATATGTTGGTTGAAGATTTGGGCACTAAAAACCTAAGCGCATATTGGGTGTCGCGTTTGCTCACTATCAATTAATACCTGTAGATGAAGCTTGGATGCACCAGTGCACTTTTGAGCCAAGGCACGGTCGAAACAGTGGTCTGCAAAGAGTCAACAGGCCCTGAAAAAGGCGAAGACTGTTCCATCGACCCGGAAAGTGATGGCGACTGGGATAGTCATGGTGTTGTGTTAATCGACTAATGACGATCGATCAGTGATCGTCATGGCAAAGACTCAGGAATTGGGGTGCGAATTGATAGATCGCTCAGCCTATTTACCACATCTGGACTCCAGCAACTTCTTTCTGTTTCCTAGACTCAAAGTTTCGCTTGGAAGACAAAGATTTTCATTGAACGAGGAAGCCATCATATTTGTAAACGCCTATTTTGGAGAACAAGATGCCAACTACTATTTAGATGGATTAAAGGGATAGGAGCATGGTTGGGAAAAGTATAGACTACAAGCAGACTTTGACAAAAAAGTACTTGCTTCTGCGTTAGGCTGGAAACTTTTCAGACTACCCTCATACGTATTCATGTGAGTAATATGTGTCGGTTTTTTTCTTTCTAAAATAGTCCATTAGCTTCTGATAAGTTGGGTAATTTTATATCATCTTTGTTTCTTGCTCCCTTTCCTTCTCCAATTTGATTTAATCTATTTGTTGAATGCTCTCATTAAGTTATATCTTTCGGTTGTTTATTACTTTGTTCAATTTGCAAATCTTCCACGTTATGTAGAGTACCACATCAATTATCTCAATAAGCACTACTCTCGCTGAAGTTTCATGCCATCTTTCAAGCTTCTAAACTTAAATTCTAGTTATTCTATAATATATGAGATCTTTTCTTCGTTTTCATTAGGGACACCAGTTTTACAGTAAATTAGTTCATTTGGTTTCTCGCTCCACTTTTTTCCAGAATTCGTTCCATTCTATCCGTCTAACCCCTTTATTTAAGCTAGTCTCCTAATGTCTATTACTTAGTTAATCATCTTATCTTGCCTTAGGTTGTTCTCTTAGCTTAATTTTTATTAGTTTCTAGTCCTTTATTTCCTTCATCGCTGGTTGTTTCTAATACATGAATCAACATCAGCGTTCTCATATACATAGGTACATACTTGTTGTGTGGCAACAAATTTTGAGAACCTATCTAATTTTTTGGCAACATTACTTCTTTTGCCAGCAAAAAATCACTTATAAAACGTGTAGTAAAATTACTCCAATAAGTTTGATAGATTACGATAGCCTGAAGCTCATATACTGACTGGTATAGTGCTGGTGGTGCTTTCAGCTTTAATTTCTCAAATCTTGCTTAGGAATACACTGTATTTAATTTCTAAAATAACTCTAGCCTAAATAAATGAAGCTCACTACATCTTTGGGACTTTTATCCACACGCAGAGAAATTGTTTCTTACATCAGGAAAATAGTTTTTCTTGCAAAAATCGGCCTCTATTCAAGATCATATTTTTATCTCAAGACTATAAAAATGTTTAATATAAGAAAATAATTTTCTTGGCATTTTATTTGGATTAAATAAATATTTCCTTAGGGTTAGAAAATCAAGAAAATCCATGACAGAAAAATTTTTCTTGTAAGTAAATCATTTAGTTTTAAGTTAAGAAGATAATTAAGAAATGGTCCAGATTTCACAAAGTTCTATTGAGAAATTAGGCGATCAGTTTCGTGTTCAAAAAACACATCATTGGGCCAGCTGCAAGGATATCCAGTAAAAGAAAAATTACAATAATAGAAAAAAGAACCTAAAGTTAATAATTAAAATTAGGGGCAAGTGAATGAGCTAATGAAACAGTTTTTTTTTTATATGTTACACTATAATTAAATTATTTCTTTAATAATGTAATTAAATAGGGATTATTTTTATGTTGTTGTTGTTGTTATTGTTGTTGTTGTATTGGGCGAAACGTCGGGGTACAGAATATACCTCTCACATCGATCATTGATATAGTGATCGACGATCACTATATCAATAAATAACGAAGTAGTATTTAAGAGATCTGTGAAGCAGTTTTTAGCAAGTAGTGTTTTTTATACAACGGATGAATACATTAACATATGTAAGGCAATAGAATAAATAGAATTATGTAACATGACTAGGAGACTTACTTACACACTGAAAAAAAAATGTTTTTTCTACTTTTTTTCTGTTATATTGTTGCTTTCTTTCCTTCACTCAATTTCTTTGTATTCTTGACTTGCCTTATACCGATTTTTTTGGTCTAATACACAATAAAGTATTATTATTATTATTATTATTATTATTATTATTATTATTATTATTATTATTATTATTATTATTATTATTATTATTATTATTATTATTACTATGATCATTAGCCGATCTCACTAAGATTCTGCTGATTCCAGAGGTGTTCCAACCTTCGGTAGGGATTCTTAACGTGTCAAATATCGTATTGACACGGGGCCTACGATTTTACTTCCCTATCCGAGAAGAAGGCATACTTCGATTTATATCCGTAATTAAAAAACAACCGTCTCGACCGGGATATGAACCTGCGCCATTCTGATCGAAAGGCAGGTATGCTAACTATTCGACCATCGAGACGGTCTAATTTTTATGTAGTTTAATAATTAATGGATTAATATTTAAGTTTATTTATCCCTTTTTTATTATTGTCATTTATTATATATATAAAATAACTGTAGTTAAATTAATACACGTGGTAAATAGTAATAAAATGAAAAAAAAAATGTTACATTAACCGGTATCTTTTCAAAATGTTTATGAAACGCTGTACGTTAAAGGCAAGAAGATTTTTAATGCTTTACTCTTCTCATATTGTTTTGCCGGTAGTGATTCCATCAATACTAGGAGCTATTTATTAGCATATTGTCTTGGTTATTGTTTCTAGGCACTTTGTTACATGGTACTTCTACACTAACTTCACTTTTGTTTGAACATTGTTCTGTATATAACCTCTACTTTAGCCTTTTTAAAATCACAAGCAATATGAATAATTCACTGCATTATGTGCGGATATGTCGTGCCGCGTCGTGCTAAGAAAATATTTCGTTTGATTTAAAACAGTTATTGTATTGCGGATAATTGAAACAGTAAATGTCTTGAATTAAGGCGGACAACTTTGATACAAGTAAATGTCTCTCTGCGTGCATAGAATTCAGTCCATCTTTTAAACTTTAAACTAACAATCTTTGCAGTGACATTAACTTGGGTGAAACGAAATTATCCAATTTTGCATAATTTTATGGTAAGCAATACATGTATAATTAATAATTAATTATTAACATGGGCTCATTTACAGTGAATTAAGAGCTACACCAGAAGCAATCAATTAAAAGAACTCTTTTTCTGTATATCTTTAACAGTGATAACCTCATCACCGACACAGCCATACATATTGTTAGCAAGCGTTATTATTTATTTTAATTTCGAAATATATTAAAGATCAGTCCGATAGGTGGAGTTATCAATTCACCAGTGGGATAATCTACGATACCACGGCATCGGCATTGAAGAAATAATGTTTGGTGTTGGAATATTAATGTGTAGTCACGTATAGAGAAACACGGCGATCGCGTCGAATCTATACCTGTGCTTGTTTATAATATTTTATAATAAAGTCTGGAGGGAAGGAGAGTTCATCTAAATGCATGAACCGTCCGAGCATCACTCCACAGGTCTTGCAGAGAGTATCCTCGTGGACTTGGCTCACCCGCTGTTTAGTAAATAATCATTTTCTACTCATATTAATGTTTGTTTGGCTATATATGCCGTGGTCTTCTCTCTTATGCTTCAGTAATAAGATGATTCCGATTCAAATTGCCGCCCATCAAATGCGTTTCCTCTCTTGAAATCCGATCGTAACAACGTGCTCTGAAAGTGTAAAAAATTCTGTTGGTATTAAACGGGTTTCGGATTTTTACGACATTGATGCCACGGCGTAGAGATATTATTCAAATTCAGGTGCGCTATTTCGTATAGAAAGCTTTGGAAAGCTACCCGGACGGTAAACGGTCAGATACTAGAATTTAAATTGCGGTTTATTATTACAAAAATTGTTATATACATGTATTCGTTTGTACAGCACACAAAATGTAGATTGGAGCATTTTGCAATGTGAAAAAGACATGAATGAATGGTTTCAAGCACCTGATTTTAGCAAATTCCATATCTTGAAGTATGGTCAATAAGAAATGTATCGTTAAAGTGAGAAACTCGAGATATATGGGTCCTACGATTATATATCCAGCTAAAAATTATAAATAGTGATAACTATGTGTGGTTGCAAAAAGACATCGTTTTGTCAGTTGGGTTTCCTCATCCTGGAACGGCATTCTAGACCGATAAACGATCTGAAGTTATTGCAGAGTCACTAAAAATACTAAATAACTTTCTTCAATACCGCCATTACCGTCTTCTACTATGAAATCGCAGCAATTTTATAAAAGCTGTGCTGCCGTGTCGAAAAAGAATCCAGTAAATCGACTTACTGGAATAGCGACTTTGTCGATGAAAATTTGGAAAACCCTCTGTT
Source organism: Dynastes maya (assembly GCA_029619315.2). NCBI lineage: Eukaryota > Metazoa > Arthropoda > Insecta > Coleoptera > Scarabaeidae > Dynastes > Dynastes maya. The sequence continues at coordinate 60,235,476 of JAROYE020000002.1, forward strand.
AGGCCTATCTATAGTAATTGAAATAAAATGTTTGCCATGTTTTCTTGTAACTTATAACTGTTAGTGTTAAAATTAAAAAAAGTATAATAGCAAATACAACTTGAAAACCTTCATCACTCTAGCCAAAACTTGCAGTTACCTGATTCTAATTCTGCACGGCAGTGTGCCGTAAACCACCCGTCACATTCCTCTATAGTTGAAGACCTCAGTGCAGAAAGGGGACGCCCAATTAGTTGGTGCATAAACAAGACAGATCCGTAAAGAAGTATCCAAGATTTATAGAAATATGTGTGTCTCCTTCTTGAATTCAATACAAAAAGGGAACAGCTCCGAAGCTACCTCGTTTTTGCATCAAATCGTAACTCGCCTTTAAGCCGATTTGATGTCGCACTTGCAAACTTCAAAGTGACATCCAATACTAGCCAATCTTTATATTTATGAGTTCACAATAGTTGTTTTAGTGTAGCCCAGATGAATTAAATTAGCCATTTTACTAAATAATACTTTCATTATTATGTGAAATTAGTAAAATATGTCTAACAGGAGTAGTACAAACGAACAAATTGACGATTTCGATAAAGACGCTGATAGTTGAAAGTGAGTCTGATGGTGTTATGTAGGGATAGAAGAATAAATGTGTGAAATAAGAAAGAAACACTGGTAAGAACTACGATTGCAAAAACATATGTTTCCAAAAACTTGACAATCCCCGTAAGCTAGAAACTTTGAAAATCTTTAGTATTGGGAATCAAGAAAGATAAGACATCCTTGTTGGTGGACAGATTCTTGTAAGAAAATTGAATGAAAACGAGCAAAGTCCGGTGGGGGAGAGACACAATCCTGTTCTTAGACGGTTAGGGTATTCAGGATAGCCACCCGATAGTAACGAAATTCCCCCTAGCGGAGAAAAAGCTAATTTCGAAAGCTACAATTTTCCCTCCCCAGGTCGACTGGCGTTGGAGTGTGGACGTAAAATAAATAATATTAGTCTAGCAAAAGACAAGTGTGGGGTAACGTAGACCAACCTCCATCTTCTGTGCAATTTCTCCATTAAGTAAATCGTCTAAACAACAGGGCAACTTCAAAGGTATTTCTAATATTAATTCGTAAATTAAATATCTACCGTAAAGTTATTAAGTAAATCGTCAGAAAAATTTGTCATATTTAGGTTGTCAGGTGTATTTCTAGCATAGAGTTGCATAATTTCAGTCATCTGGTGGCGTCACCATATTCACTCTCTCATGCTATTTCTGTAAATAACTTTTTTCATCGAAATTCATCAAAAAAAATTATATTTGGTTCATCAAAATTTACTGTGATAAGAAACAATCGCTATCGCGATTGAATAAAGATGTGCAATCTCAAGTCACCTACGAGTTGTTTGTTGACATTTTATAACAAATTATTATTACTCTTCTGGGAAACCACGCTCCGACACCTGTCAAAATTGAGACATACTAAACAATCTAATATCCGCAGAAAAAGATGCAGAAATTAAACCTCCAAGAAAGCATTACATGAAAAGGAAGCTAACTATTTTTACACGAAAGTGAGTTATTAGCTTTTGATTATCAGCGAAATATGCTTCTTCCCCACGTACCCAAAATCAGTGCCAAACGCTCTCAAAAGGTTATAACTGTCGCTCTTAAAATAAGAATCATAGCCCAGTATTTTATACCATTGCTAATAACAATAAATTTTCAAAAATCATACACAGATATCCAGAACCAGGACATAGCCCCCTTTCATGTCACTGAAGTTTTGACTTGATAGAAGAAGAAAGGATTGTGTTGCCGAAAGAATTGGTTGCGTTGGCGAGGGACACCTCTCGCAAGTTTGTTCCAGTTATTCAAAACATGATTTTAAATTTCAGCAGTTATTTTAACGTAATTTTCAAGATGACTATACTTAACAAACGAAAGCAAAAATATACTACCTCTACCGAATAATGGAATATACACACAAGGTGTTGAATGCAGCAGTTTAGCCAGAGCCTGTTTTAAGGAAGAATCTGTTCTCCAGAAATCTGGACAAATCTAACCTTACCTACCTTCAATTCTGCATCTTTACCACCCAAACGCCCAAAATGTAAAAGAACTAATAACAAATTACGGCCCGTTGACTGTATGTGGTTTTACGAGAGGCTAACTTGTCAAGGAAAAGAGCTTAATTCGCCTGAAAATACCTTCGCAGATGCTTAGCTTATTATAACAAGAAAATATATTATTATCATGATGCTGCTCTAAATAAAACTGCTAAAGGGTTACGTTTTATTATTTAATGGAATATTATTTTAGGTGCTGATACATTTAATCTCAGTTTTCGGAAATTATGTATTTTTTACTAAACTACATCACAATGTTTGAGAAAAAAAGTGAGAGAAAACTTTCAACAGTAAATGTGTATCTCTTATTACTAAAGTGCGGACGATCTAGGTTCCTATCGCCTGTGAATCATTTTAAGCACGCGTTCAAAAAGATGCGTATAGTTCACGAAAACGCCACGATGGAACTCGCATTTTCGGTATCGCTTTACTTATAAAATACGAGTGGTATGCAATAGATAGTTGTGTTGTCTGGATGCAACATTCAAACAAAGTGTACTTTCCCATTTTATTTGTCGGTTGTTTTTATTTGTCAAGAATTTAATATTAATTTCTTATTTCTTTTAATTTGTTTAGGCATTAAAACATCAATTTATTCTAATAACTTTAGTAGTTGCAAAATAGTTTGCGTTTCTTTGTTGCTTTGGCATTTTTCTTTTTTTTCCACAACACTTTACTAGTTCGCTTCTCTTTGAATTTATTTAGATACTAGAATTTTCGTTTAATGTAAAATATTAATATTTTGTACATGTTTAGAATCTCGTATGTACTTTTCCTGTTAATTTATTTAATATTTACTAGGGCGCCTAAAAATCACCTTCGTCATGATCAGTATAACAGTGACATATAATTTCCTTGTTGAAACGTTCTTCAAACATAGAATAAGTAAATGTAAAATAACAGCAACTTTGTTTAATATATTCTTCTACATTTTCATGCAACATGGTTTTGTTTATAACAAACTAATTGCAAATATTTTTCATACATATTTAAATACTCCAGCAAAGGGCTGTCGGAGGTCACGGAAGGTTACCTTAGTAGTAAATTGCAAAAGTTAGGGGGTAGGATGAGTTTAAATCGATTACTACATAGGACAGGAAAGTGAAGATGTGATCTTGCTTTGGAGCACTCGGTCACATGTGGTTATTTAAAATATTTTAGAGACCTCCTTCCTGGTTTCTCACGATATGTTACTGCATATTCAAATGACGTCGAGAGACTTTTATTTCCTGCTCCTTAACCGTAAATGGTTGCGTGCCAAGTGTTCGAGTTATTTATGTAGAAATACGTTGGTACCCTGCTATAAATCGTAATTTTGAACGAATGTTTAGGAATTGTTTCTAAAATATGAACATTAAGAGTTAGCAACTATTTAAATTACTTTACATTGTGAATAGGAGCATAAAAATTAATAGGCGAGCAGGCAACGGTGGTTTCTAGATTCCAGATTACTGTGATAATTATGTGTATTCATGAATAGAGAATGTCAGCGGTGTTGACTTGTTCAACTTAGTGATGACAGTTGTATAAAAGTTCTTAGTAAATGAAGTGTAATAAAAACCTTAAAGGTCGCAGAATTTTTGATATTACGTTAATTAAAATTGTTTTTTCTTCTCCAACTATCTTAAGAACGATGAAATTCGTAATTTTTAGTAGCTTAGTTCATTTCTTAAATAACTAGTTCGTATTTCATTCTTCTGTGTTAAAGAAGTTTTAGGAGAGTGAGAAATTAGGCTATAAAAAAGCCTTGAAGACAAGTAATACGTCAATATATATACACATAAGGATAGTAAATGTCTAGCAATACGAAAAAGCGCACATGCGACAACGGTAAACGCGAATGGGTGATTCACCACAAGCGGAGGAGTTAGTGGCAGTCGACGGCTTACGGTTACCGATGTGGTTAGTTACGAGGTAGACTGCATTATGTGCAGACGATCTTAGTAAGAATTTCTAGAGTATTTATTCTGCTTTTCCTTTATTTCAACAGAATCTGTTTTTATTTTCGTCTTTAGAATTTCCTATTAGTTTCGTCTAAGTTTTGTAGCAACAACAAAGTAAATATGCAATACTCTCATTTCCAGGCGACCACGACATCAAATTATTACGTACGTTCTTGTAGGTCTACATGCCAACGTTCTTACAAGCGTACTAACACGCTACCCGCATCGAATCGATCGGATTCCACTCAATCTCCTCCTCGTTCGCCGTACATATATAAATATAGCTAATTTCACATTTGATGTGTATATATACATAATATAATGTGTATTTGATTATAGTAAGTCACATTTAACCACAAGTAATGTATTAATGTCTTACACAATGTCTTATTCCTCAATTTCCATACCTCCGTAAAATATCATTAGAATAAGCATAACCTAAAATATGCAGTGTTTAGATTAACAGAAACAGCGGATGCAAAATAATTAATATATTGAGATGTTTCAAATGAAATATGAAATTAAGAGATAATCACAAGTCCTTTTTTTTGTTTCCAACAGTTTACTTACAATTAATTTTGAAATACTTACAGCTGTAAAAGTGATGTGTGTATATGTTTGAAATTCTCCCTTAAAATCCACTTCTTTTTTCCTAGACGATGTAATGAAATTTTGATAATTATTGAATATTCAAATTAAAATAATAAAAATTAATGAATTTAGATGTAAGTGCACTTCACCCCATTATATCCCACTATAATACACACAATAGAATATATCTTTGTACTTGAAAATATAACAAATTTTTTAAAAAGATTTGTACGTATGTATTTACATGGCTGTCTACCGTTAATTATAGTGAGTAGAGTATATAATGATTAGTGTTGGGCGATTATCAATGATATAATCGAGGTATATCGATTATACCCGAATAATTTATCATTCGATTGTGGTTCAGAAATCATTCATTATTGGTTTCGATTGCGCAGGAGCACACAAACGGATGACGACTCGACATCTGTATTCGAAACTTCGAGGTTTCGAGTGTCGAAATAATTCACTCGTCACTCGGATTCTGTCAAATAATCGTAGAAAATAATTGAAATCGTTAGTAAATTTCGAATGATGATTTCGAATGAACATTCGATTATTTTAAGCGATTATTTCGATTCATTCGATTATTGAAATATATCGATTATGGCCAACGTTAATAATAATATGTTTATAAATTTGTAAAGAGTACGGTAGCCATTGTAAATGCAACGATATTACATAATACAATATACAGAATTCAAGAGTCTATGTAACTGCATCATAATCTATTTACATAAAAAAGCTTTGAAAATTTAAAGGTAAATAAAATTTAAACTTGGAAACCGTATGTACTCCAGGTTTGGGCCGTGTTATAATAAAAAATGAGATGAGTTCGCCGTTTCTGGAATCGTTCTAGTAAAAAATGTTACTGCATGTCCTTCCTCTGTGTACGTGCTACAAATTTTTATTTATGAGTGTAAATTTAAGTACCCATTATTCTTACTAGCTTACTTTGTAAAACCTTTTTTGCCATAAAGGCCCATGTTTATCCAATAATCTTTCTGAAAATTACATCCAAGTTAAATATTCCTTCCAAATATCACATATGCATTCAACATTCGCCATGAAAATTACGTGCATACATTGAATATTACACATTAAGATTATTCACAACATAGCAAATTTGCAAGGCGCCATTGAAGTAGGTAAAATTACATGTAAAATCGCTAGTAGTAAAGTTGCCATCGATGTTACATGCAGTTTTACTTAATCTCTTTTCAGAACGTATATGGAATTTTCGAATGTCGATTGTCTTTCACTGTTTGCAGGAAATAATAATGGGGGATGTTAACCAGGTTCTTGAATTTATCCATGGATTTCTTTTCGAAACAGTAACAACTTCAATAGAACAAGTATCTATTTCATTTGTCATTGCCCAAACAAAATTCTTCTTCGAAAACTGTGTCAAACATGAGAGCGAGTTTCAGAGAGAATCCAGCATCATTTTGGTTACATTTTACTATTTTTACAATGGATTAATTTTACTGTTTATGTTACATGAATAAGCACAGTACTTGTTGTTACTTTTGCCATCATTTGAATGCTACAAAAGGTATTTCACTATTCATGTTTGCCATTTCTAATGGTTTAAAGTCGTAAACGCAATCCAAAACGTTAAAACAATTTTCATAAGCTAGCGCCACAAATGCATTTTTTTAGGTTATCTGCTTAGAATGCTCAACGTGCCTAATCTCGTACAGCTTGCGCACGTAGAGCATGTTCAAGGCAGGATTGTCAGGCGTGGCGATTTCCCGCCAAAGTGGCGACATTATTCTTTCGTTTGCGACTGAAAACAAAACATTGGCGACTGGCGAATTTGATGGCGCTATGTAAAAATAAATTTGGCTATTTCCGACGACACGGGACTCAAACATGCTGTAAGTTTGTGTATACAAAAATGTCGTCTAATAGGGAGAAGTTCATTAAAAATGCTTAAATTAAAAAGAACTTTTTAAAATCATTAGGTTTAAGTACAAATAATACGATTGTTTTAGGCACTGATAGAACCAGCAACTTATATAGTGCCAATAATTCACTTTATACTTTATTAAAATAGGATAATCCTAAAATTGTGTGATGTTTTACCATCAAGCCTTGATTTTTTATGCAGGGAGATATGTTCTTGGTTCAGTCACAGTTTTTTGAGCCAAGTTGAATTCAAAAGAATTTTGGAAATTTTAAATAATGGAAAAGTATTTCACAATTTTGTTTAATGTTGTGTCGATTTAATGTTATAAAATACCATACTAGAATATTATGAGGAATTGAAAACTCATTTTAATATAGTAATAAATAAAGAAAGTGTTATTTAGCAAGAATAATTAATGAAATACTGCAAGATAATTCTAATTACCTATATTTCTTGATTTTGCGCCCCATATTACATGAGCTTAATAAATTAAACTGTTTATTTCATTCAACAAATTAATATTGAAATAGGTGATGCTGTAGAGAATATAACATTTTTGATATTTTTGTTGTGTAAAAAGATATCCCAATCAGCATTCTATACCATTAGTGGTATAAATCATAACATTAATAATGATTTAGCATTTCTTGATGCAAATCAAGTAGATTTGCAGAGAGAAAATTAGTCATGATGACATAAATATTGTCGAGAAACACGCTGCACATTATATTAGAAAATTAGTAAGTGAATTATTAATTAGGTTCCCAACTAATATAAAACATTTTAAGAGTCTACAAGGCCTAAGCCCAAAATTTTGTCTTAGTCAAACTACTAGGCACAAATTTTCCGATTTGCCTTTTCTCGATACTTTCGTTAAAGGCAAAGATTTGTGCAAACTTGAGACGCAATATAATAACTTAAATAGAATTTAATTGGGTCTCTCTATATGGCGACGGAATGAATATATTTTAGCTTCCGTCAGTGAATTATGAAAATCTGTAATTTCCTTGAAATTTCCGCCGTAATTAAATACTTGAAAAAATCTCGTCCCGGTAACGCATCGAACTTGACACCTCCCGCTTGCCGGAGGGGCGTGCTAACCACTACACCATTTGGATCTTATGTCAGGAATGTTCACTTTTTAATACCTAATTGTTATTTGATCTGCAAATATACTGAAATATCTTTCTCGGGGGATTTTTCTAAATTTTGTTAAATTTTTTAATTTTAAATAGAATAAATGATTCTTGTAGGTTCGGGGGTATCCCTAGATACCCTTATGGCAATTTTAGAATGAATTTCCAACTCAGTAAAATGAAATTAACGAATTTTAAGATTTGAAAAGTAACTAACCTTTACATTTTTGAAGGAAGCCAATGTATATAAACCCTCTGTTTATATGCCCACTACAGGAAGCTGCCTGCTCTTGATATTTAACCCTTGTCTCTTCTAATGGAAACTTTGAATACACAATCGAACACTTATATTAGGATTGGATTTAAGACACACTTTGATTCAACCAAGGCCGAATATTGATTGAGGAAAATTTATGGCGTCGTTCATCTTTCTTTTATTTTAAATAGCGAAAGACCGGCCAATTTTGATAATTTAACCCAAATAGAAACTTTTCGATGACTTTCGATCAAATGATATTAGCATACGAGAAAATGCAGTGACTTAACCAGGAGGTTGTATGTTGATTCTGTGATCCAAATTGTCACCAACAAGCTTTAAACGAGAAAATCCACTGCTAATTTACAGAAACCTTTCAGATAAAGATTTAATTGATGAAATATTATTTGTTGTACTTTGCAATTTATGCTGTTGCTTATTCCAGACGATTTCTACATTAATTTGGACGAAGTAAGTGAATAGAAAAATTAGCAAACGAGTACATTTGTCCATGCTACCCCACACTCGTCATTATCTGGACTTATAATTAAATTATAATGTCCTCGCTCCAAAGACGGTTGGCTGGGGGGGATGGTAATGAAGATATTTCCAATTTTCCCCGCAAGAGGGATATTTAGTTACCAACGAGTGGCCAGCCTGCCATTTAGTCAGTACCGAAGTGACAACTGAGAGAAGTTATTGTTGTCGTAGATGCAACGTTGAACATAACAATACATACAAAGTTGTTGGATCTTTAGAATCTAGTTGCTAGGATAAGAATTTTTAGATGAAAACCAATGTTTTAACCAGATTTTAACATGCTCAATATCTAGAACATGAACAAGAAAATGTTATAATACATTGCCAAATTTTGAGGTTATGAAATGTAAACAATTAGTAATTCCATCAGGTTATTTTTTAAATTTTACTCCATCGTAAATCGATCATATCAGTGACGTCAGAAACAAAAACGCACATCAACGTACAAGTCTATAAAAATTGGCGATCGGTGGCGATTTGGTTGCTAAAGGTTGGCGGCCCAGCATATATAAAACCTGGCAACCCTGGTTCAAGGTTTGTTATTCCGAACGCCACGAGAACCTCTCGAAACTCTCTTTTGAATAAACGAACGCAAACCGAGCAATGTTACATGCTCTGGGTCCTTTAAAGCTAATACCCGAGCGTACCCATTATGAATATACATACCTAGAAACAAACTACATTCTTTTTGGATTCTGTTTACCTACGCAGCATGGCTTTGTGCTTGTTAATGAGCATTTGATCGTAAAAGGTATCTTTAGTTTTAAATAAATCAAGAATTGTAGTGTGAAGTTAACTAATAAAACTTTTGGAGACATTTAGGTCTACTTACGATTAGCGGTATAATTTACTATGTAATTTTTGGTTAATGAAATTGCCAAATGGATCAAGTGGCCATATTCTGGTACCAAAGTTAGTTTTGAAAATCTCCTAGAATGAAAAACTAAAACTATTCTTGTTAGAACTAACAAATTCTTCTGAAAGATTTATAGAGCATGAATTGAAAATAGATTCTTTTTATTCTAGCTCATTGTTTGCTATGAAAATATCTATTAACACGTTCGCTGCCATTGACGGAAATTTCCGTCACACTCGGTCTTCTTTGGGTGCCACCGACGGAACTAGCCGTCACTCGCCTATTACAATATTATGAGCTGTGACTTTTTGTAGCACCGTGTTACCGTTTGGTTGTTTGTGCCGGCACTCTGTGAAGATATTGCGTCGTAGTTTTTCAAGTTTGGTTTTGGTTTTTTGTGCGCGGTTTTTTTGCGTGGGCAAATTAAAATATGTCAAACCATCTTGATGCACCGGGGCCTTCCAAACGTTCATATTCGCAAAGTTTTAGTAAAAATAGGTCATTGACAGATGAACAATTGTTGCGAGTTTTAGAAGAGAGTGAATCGGAGTTCGATAGTAATGAAGGCGACAATACTGAAGATGAGTATGGTGACTCTGAAGCAGAAGTAGAAAGAGAAGAGCATCACGAAGAACAAGACGTTGAAGTAGAAATTGAAGAGCAAGAAGACGAAGAAGTTTTGAATTGGGATGATGACCCCACAAGCATGGTAAGCCACCCCTTCACTAAAATTGAACGCTTACTAATTCTACCGACTGAGAACACCCCACTAGGTTTCTTTCGTTTGTTAGTTACTGATCAATTTCTGTCGAAAATAGTTGAAGAAACCAATAGAAATGCCGTGGAAATATTATTCTCTGTGGGAACGACAGAACAATCGCGGATAACTTTATGGAAAGATTTGACGATCGATGAATTATTATTGTTCCTCGGTGTATTCCTCCATATGGGGAACGTGAAAATGCGTAGAATTCAGGATTACTGGAAGCAAGACCCTTTTTTCCACCAGGAAGCCATTTCAAAAGCAATCAGTAGGAATAGATTCTTACTAATTCTTCGAGCATTGCACTTTTCTGCCAATGTCCCCCTTGGAAAAGATAGTTTTTCAGACAGATTGAACAAAATTCGGCCAGTTATCGATTTTTTCAATGATAGGTTAGCGGAAGTATACTATCCAGGACGCGATCTTTCACTGGATGAGTCAATGGTTTTGTGGAGAGGCAGACTCGTATTCAGACAATATATCCAGAATAAGCGCCACAAGTATGGTATCAAACTGTACATATTAGCCACTCCTAGTGGAATAGTACAAAAATTTGCAGTATATACAGGAATGTTGGATCATTTAGGAGGCGCAAAACACACAAAAAAAGTTGTTTTGCACTTGTTACAAGAAAAGCTGAACGTTGGCCACCATATATACATGGATAACTATTATAATAGTTTTGAATTGGCTAGAGCACTTCTAGTCCAAAAAACACATTGCACGGGAACACTTAGGGCATCCAGGAAAAACACTCCAAAAGCAGTACAATTGGCAAAATTAAAAAAAGGTGAGACTATTGCAAAGTACGCAAAAGGAATTATGATAGGCAAATGGAAAGATAAAAGAGAAGTGTATTATATCTCATCTGAATTTAAAAACAACATGATTGAGGTTGAAAACAGACGACATGAAAAGAAGTCTAAGCCATTGCCAATTGCTAATTATAACCAACATATGTCGGGAGTAGATAAACAAGATCAGATGCTTTCCTACTACACAGGTGAAAGAAAAACCATCCGGTGGTACAAAAAGCTTTTCTTCCATATATTAGAAATGCTTGTTCTCAATGCCCATGCTCTGCATAACAAATACTCTGGTAACAGAATACCACTACATGAATTCCGTCTACGTATTATAAAACAACTGCTTCCTCCTATCGAGACACCAAAACGTGCTGCAAGGAATCCAGAACACATTGTTACCAAACGCAAAGTACCACCGGGGAAGCAAAAAATACCTAGCAAAAGGTGCAAGTTATGCAGTGCGGAGGGAAAAAGGACGGATACGGTCTATGAATGTCCCGATTGTCCTCAATGCCCAGGATTTTGTTTAAACTGCTGCAAAATTTATCACAAACAATGATTATTGATTTTTGCTTTATTTTTTCTTTTGTTACTTGTGTTTAGTTGTATTCCATATCTAACCTTTATACTTATTTACGATTAGTTACATAAAAATGTTTGTTCTGATGCTTTCTTTTGTGATTAAACCATGAATAACCTTCACTCTGTTGTTTTTTTTTTCAATTGAAACATCGCCCATTCCATAAAAGTCAAACAACCACCGACGGAAAATACCGTCGCTGGCACACAAGTACAAATTTAATGCACTGTGCCACTGACGGAAAGATCCGTCAAAAATTAAAAATACTGAAAAAGAGGTAAATTTTCTTGTATCATGTAAGTAATAATTACTAGTAATATTCAGTTAAAAATAAAATAATGATTTTTCAAAAAAATTAACCGGCTCCGGTAGATGCCGCTAAAAATGCACCTGGCAGCGAATGTGTTAAGCATACAAATATCCTTTTTCCAACGACGATATACGTACTAACATCAAGGTGTTAGACCAAATGAAAAGAAAGCGTTTCTGTGAACAGATCGAATTAATAATGGTGCCTTTCAACAAAATGTCGTACAGCATGGAAATTTTGCAGGAAGGTTTATTTTAAGGATTCACAACAAATTCAAAATAACGGCTATTAATGCTCCACGAGAATCCGACAAACTCTTAGTCAAAATAAATCAAGAAATCTTAACTTCTTAGTAATTTTGGGATATTAAAGCTGACAAAAAGAAATATTTGAACATGTAGAAAAAGAGAAGTGTTAAAACTCACACATAAAACGAATGGGCATTGAGCAACGTCCCAACATCTACATGGATTTACAAGACAGGACATTACTCAAAAATAATTACACGTAGATATTTGAATGGCCACACAACTTACAAGCAGAAAAGAAAAAACGAAAAACACTCAACGATATGCATAAACCATTAAAACTACTAAAACAAATACAGGCATATAATAATATACACACTGTATACATGGTAAAAGAAAAGGAAATAATAGTAGAGGCCATAAATTGTTTGCGATGCATTTTAAACAGGGCTGATCTTAGACATATTGTTTTCAAAAGAGCTAAGAAGATTGCGAGACGACAGAGATCAACGTAGAGTTAATATTTTACATAACCAGCTTCAAGCGTATTAATAATGTTAGCCTTCCAACATATCTGTGATGACTTGAAAGGAATACATTATTCTGTAATCTGCCGCAATTAGCATTACTTACACTGCATAGTACAAATATGCAAACGGATTCTGTTTTTCTCTCTTCATGTAGTCCGCAACATATTTGCATGCTATAATTTTCTCTCGGGAATTAATTTCGTTATTACTAAAATATGATTTAATGGAATAGATGTCAAGTTCGCCGTATTGAACCTGAAATTTATATATCCTGCATTTGAGGCAAACTTGATTGAAATTTTAAATTTATGTCTCCGTTCGACGAACCCAATCTTACGCGGCACTTGTAAACATTATCGCTGAAATTTTACAATTCATAAAAGGCGTAATACCAATGAATCTGTAAAAAACGTTTACATCCATTTTTAACACGTTTTAACTTACCAGGAACACATCTGCGCCGAATAATATCGATAAAATCATAAGATATTATCGAGATGCCGTTTACATTTTTACCGTTTCTAATATTCAGAATCGTAAAAATATAAGAGTATGGTCTCGTAATAATTCAAGAATTTCAACATTTTTATTTTTGCAAGCAGAAAAGGTTGTCGTTTTTCTGATTTTATATCCTTTAGTACAGTTCTATAGCAATTCAAAAACAGTAACTTTCCTTCTACATTTTGAAATTTATGTTACTTTATCCATTCTAGTATTTGGTTTATACCAAAAAATAAGTAAATATCAAACCAAGTTATTACTCCGACGACTGGAATCTTGCTTTTAATGAAATCGAATCTAAAAAAAATTAAATTCGTTGAGAAAAAACGATTTTTGGGAATAGCTGAAAAAGCTGGATATTAGGAATGCTGCAGCAAGTTACTTTATGGTTTTGACATCCAATTAAAGATTTTGTCTTTTGTATTCATGTATTTTCTCGTACTTTAAAACTGTCGGTATGACGACCAAGGTTTCAGAAAAATGTTACTCTTTTAAATTTCGCCAATATTTCGCTTTTATTTTAAATCTTAATCAGGGTCATAAATGAGTTAAAGTAGATAGATCAAACTTGTGAACTTAAGGGTTTAACGCTGTCTATTTATGAGGAGTTATGGCTTATGAATTCATCAGTTATAGGTCCCCCTTCGTCGTTATCCCAACAGTTTTGAACCACGTACCAGTTCCTAATGACCGCCATACTCCTTGGTGTTTTATGCGTTTTGACATAAATTTACCACCATGCCTTTTAGACACACTCTGTATAACAAAACGTAATTTGTAATAACAAATACGTCAAAATAGTTTAGGTAAGTTGGCCCTGCCTACCACTAGATTTTTAGGTTTTTCCAATTCCTATTTCTCAAGATATCGATAGTTGCTGTTGTGCGGGGCACTCTGAAAATGGAAGAAATAAATGTGTTTGGATATTTTTATTTGTATGATACATAAGCTGGAACGCGACATTATCCTATTGATTACAAAAAGGAAGCAGATATATTTTTTACATAATTCAAAAGTACCAAAAATAGATAAATTTGCAATAAAGAAATGATAAATTTATGTTTTATCTGACTATTACGTACCAAATCCTAAAATCAGAATTGAGGTACATTGTAAACAAAGAAAAAGAAATAGAGTATTTCTTTACGAACAAACCCTGCCTAATAATCTGATAATAATTCTTTGATTCTAGATCAATTGAATAAATTCTTTTTCCAGAAAAGAATAATTACATACAAATAGACTAATGAAGAAGTTTGGAAGCTTAAACGTAATCTTTGAAGTTTATTTTGCAAGCTTTAAAAAGTACAATATAAGCCTAACTTCAAATTGCTCTAGTAACAATGAACTTTTTCATTTAAATCTAGGGACATTTGCTGCTAATGTATCTAGGCTTCTTTATCAACAGTCTTATATTTCTTGAATGTTAGATCTTGGCTTTCTGTTGACATTTAAATAAATAGGCACAATCTTGGTCTCGCTACTTTGTACTTACCCAGTAAACGGACCTGTAATAGGGGATCCAAAAGAACTAATATGTACTTCAATCTTTAAGTAGGATGTATTAAATACTGATTTTTACCTATAGGATATTTACTACAAAGTTTTTCTCAAAGATTTCCATGAGTTGTAGGTGAGTACTGACTTATATTCTAAGGATGGTAATTCAGTTAGAAAAGCATGCATCTAGAACAATAATATAATCATGGTACTGTTTCAATGAGTCTCTTAAAATTTTAGGGAAAATGATAATATAAAAGTAAATAAAGCCAAAAGAAACAATATTTTAATCCGAAAAGGAGTGTAAAAATTTATTATATAAAAAAAATAATTGTATCGCTTTTACAAATGTGAATTTTTAATAATTAGTCAAACAATATATCTTCTACTCGCAGTACTCTTAAAAACAAATATAGCGAAAGAAACCCCTTGCGAACTTCTGCCCTGAGCATATTGCGAAATCTGCTCCAAATTGATGTATTTTCTTAAAAGTTCTTCGTAGTTAATAAATTTCCACATTTGCAGTTCCAAACGAATCGAGTTTTGTAGAAGGCAGCAAATTTCTTTCTCTCACAGCGACACATTAACTTTGAAAAACGGTAAATATATCACACCTTCTAATTTAAAGTTCCAAATAATGATGCGAGTAGAAGTACTTGCATAAACACTAAGTACATTTAATAAACTCTATCGTCATAGTTCAAGGTATTGGTTAAATATGAATCCTCACTGGATTTATGAAGCCCATATTCCACATCCACAAAAGTTTGAATGGGAATTGTAGAAAACAGGTTTATAGGTCCAGTTTTATAGACGGAAACTTGAATGGGGAGAAGTATTTGGATTTGTTGAATAATCAAATTATTCCTGCACTTCAACACAGTGGGCAGTCACCTCAAAACTTTTGGATAGAGCGCTTCCCCACTACGATAGACGAGATAGAAATTTTTTGAATGCTACTTTTCCAAATCTATGGATTGGACGTAGAGGATTCATTGAGTGGCCCGCACGTTCTCCAGGCCTTAGTCCATTAGATTTTTTCCTTTGGGGTCATCTCAAAGCACGTGTTTACGTTAGGCCACCAACTACTTTGCAGGAGTTGAGACAAAGGGTAGTCGTTGAATGTGAATTAATCCGTAGCGAAGTACTGGAAAAGTTAACTCAGGAGTTTCTTAACAAGCTTGCATATTGTCAGGAGGTAAACGGCGAGCAGTTTGAATATTTGAAATGATTTTATTCATTTTTGGATGATTCTCATTTTGACATTAATTTACAATAACTAGAATTAATTGTTCTCTTTTTACAGACAATGGTACTAAAATCAATATGGACGAATCCGCAGAAACAAGTCTACTATATAATACGCAGAAATGTAGTGCCCCATTTAAATAAAAAAGTTGTGGGTACTTTCATTTAAACCGGAAGTGTTTGCTTTTGCATAAACAACACAACTATCAAAAATACATTTTTGTTTTACAACGGTGACATGAAGAGTTAATAAAATTAATAGGTTCACACTTCTAAAAGTGAAGATACAGACATTACTAAGAGTAAAAATGCAGTGTAATTTTACGACAGGGTTTTGAAATCAGCAAAATTATCGTGTAAATTGATATGATTGTAAGTAGAAATACGCTGCAGCATTGTATGTATTGTACATACAGTAATAAGTACCTTTCCATTGTAAAATTACTTGTCTCAGTAAATATTCTATGAAAACCGTGACGAAAATAACCCGTTATATTTAATATCATTTCCAGTGTACCATAATACTACAATTAAAATCCTTTAATATCGGCATCTAATAATATCACTTTTCAATAGTCATGCATCTCAACTAATATTTCCTATTTACTCGATCGTAATAGTAAATTAAAAATAAATTGCAGCTTATTGTATCGCTACTGAATCAGCCTCTGTTATGCATCTAAAATGCATGATATTTACGTGATGGAACGGCATATGAAAAGCGATGAAAGATTAAAGTGGAACATCGGAATAAATTACCGCGAGACAATCGAAATGAAGCCACTTGTATGGAATGATACAATCATAAAATCGCACCGTAACAAATCGCTTCTCACGCCTCGTACGCGTATAAATAATATAACCGAACGACTTTGGGTGGTCGCGAAATCATACCGTTTTAAGGCAATTAAATGTCGCGTGTCCGCGACTGCGACATAAATACGACGTGTCTTAGAAATGCTGATCGTACGCGCGTGGGCAACTGATTGTTCGTTCAGCTATTCCGCTGCGATAAATTAAATTGTGCGATTGTGTTGAAATTATTGTTTATCGTTCGGACCTGCATGATCGTACGTAAAAACGATTAATCACATGCCTAGATTGTGTCTATGTGAACTGTTGAGGATCTTGTTACTTTGTATTCAAAGAGATTCAATACCACTTTTCTGATAGAGAGAAGAATGTTGTTTATGTAATAACAGTTATTGACTGTTCCTTTGCCAAGGGCAGGGAAGAACAGATAACTCGTATAAATGCAAATTGCCCTGAATGTTCTTCATTGTAGGTATACTTGCAAATGTCATAAGCTAAATGCTCCTAATTTCGAACTTGAGATTATGGCTAAAACGGTAGAGAATAACAAAAGTAACATGAATTCTGGATAGGCATTTCGGTAACTTCTTTCAATATAAATAACAAGGTAAGTCTGATGAGGACAATATTTGACAAAAGCAAAAAGTACAAATGGAAAAGGTGAATGCTAAATATTCATTGGCTTCGAATCTTTGCTCAGTTGGTGATAAAAGAATTATCTTCTTTAGAAGTTCACTGTACCTGACAAAAATTTAGAACTATCAATTTGGAATAAAGGAAAGCAATTATTATTATTATTATTTGGACGGGCCATGGCATAAACACCTTTAGTCACTGCGACCTTAATAGATCTATTGTAGCAGAATGCTCTTATGTGCGTTAGAATAGTTGGAGGCCTTTAATAAACCTTAGTACTACTCTAGGATCTGTTTCCTTCAGTTCAATAAGTGCAAGAAATGACCTACTGAAATGTTGGTGTCGTATGCGACCAATGACAACACATTCACATAGGATGTGTTCTGCCGTCTCTAGATCTCCTTCACATAGACGGCAGATTTGATCTTCAGCACTACCTGGTTTAAATAAGTGATATTGTAGGACTACATGGCCTGTCAGAAAACCTGCCAGTAATCTAAGATCCCTCTTGCTGAACGATGGCACTATTTTTGCTGCCTTTTGCGAGCCTGATATGAGTGCTTTCGCCTGTTTTTGAGGCTTTTTGGTTGTCCTCCCATATTTTAATTGCTTGTTTTATGTGGCTCTTTTGGAAACCACAGAAGGGATTAGGACCAATGAAAGGCATGTTTCGCACCCACTGAACTGAAGGAAGCAGATCCTAGAGTAGTACTGAGGTTTATTAAAAGTCTCCAATAGATCTATTAACGTCGCAGTAATTATAGGCGTATGTGCCATGGCCCTAATATATAATAACAATAAAAGAAATAGATCATAATACTTTTGCCAAACAGAGGTAATCTCAAATACAACATTCACGGCATACTCCGCACCACACAAATTATTAATTAACTCGGGAAGGCCTTTTCGAAGACACGTGGGTCATCATCATCAAGCCAAAGTACCTTGTAACACTAAATTCAAAATTCGAAACTGTTAAATTCACAGTAGAACAAGAAGTGAACAATCAACTTCCGTTCCTGGATAGTTTAGTAATTAGAAACAATAAAAAAAAACTGGAAATTTACATCTATAGAAACGAAACAAGCACTAATAGAAACAATAGACAACACAAAATGGCCGCGATTAGCTTCTTAGTTAATAAGTTGGTGAAGTTCCCCTAAATAAAGAGCTGAATTTCATTAAAAATGTAGCTATTTACAACGGCTACTCGTCTATAGATGTCGATCGCATGCTTAAGAAAGTCCAACATAGGCTCTACGTCAGAAACTCCACGACCTTAATCCCAACGGGACCCCCGATAAGAAATTTGTGAAACTTCCCTTCCATGGAGTATCAAAAGGCATTGGTAAAGTTTTTAAGGAACAAGAGATGAACGGGTGTTTCAGTTCACGAAATACACTCAAAAACCTTCATGGCAAAGATAAACCTGAAATGAGAGAAGGATCGGGAATTTACAAAATTACATGTGGTGATTGTGACAAAGCCTATATTGGTCAAACGAAACGAGCGATAGGTACTAGATTTAATGAACACATCAGGTGTTACAGGTACGAGAAGATAGAAGCGTCAAATGTCGCACAACACATAAACCATACGGGCTATAGTATTAAATTAGAAAACTTAAAATTAATTAAAAAGGTGATTTCGCCTAGCGAACTGGACGCCTATGAGACTATTTACATAAATAAGAACGCAAATCTGGTCAATAAAGAAAAAGGACCGCTATATTTCTCATGTTTCTTCGATGTATTACAGCAGAGGCGTTTCTGATTTATGGTTGTACTATGACAGGCTTCGATGCTCCCGTATTTTTTCCGCATCTTTAGTGCAAGAGGGAGAAAGAAAGAACACAAATTTGATGAACAGAAAGAACACAACCGTTCTTCTCGTCCGTATTTTATGAGGGTATGACCATATGTCTGGATTCGTGATGGCAAACTTTTCCTTTTCTCTCCTTATTTACTTATTTTCGAGCCGAAAGGGCAACAACAGGTACATATACAAATACAAGCCATGTTATACAGAAACATTTTTCTTGAATAGAAAGGAATGCAAGGGGTTCGTTAGATTTAATTTTATTCTCTCACATCAATCGGTACTTGGCTTGATGATGATGACCCACGTGACTTCGAAAAGGCTAATTAATAATTTGTGTGGTGCGGAATGTGCCGTGAATATTGTGTTTGAAACTCTAGAACGGAATAAATACTCCGCCCATTTTGCCTTCAGCTTGTCTTCTAATACTCCTCTTCTACTGTATGTCTTTCACCACCCATCTTCCGCTGTGCGCCTTACATCTTACATGCCACTTCCGCTATTATTATTTCTCCTCATCCCTTTGCCTACCGATCTTAATAACTTCTAGGCTTTTAGATCCGATAATTTAGTAATATAAGGTTACATCACTTGTTTATATCTTCTTGCTTTCAATAGGTTTTGCTTAACTGAACATTAAATAAACAACGGAAAAGTTGGCAGAGCAAAAACTAACAGTCGAGAAGCTTTCGTATTATTTATAACCAGGTAACTAAGGCTTCAGCTTTGATTGTCATTGCTGTCTATCTGATTTGAATTATTCTACTTAAACCTTTCAGAAATTCTAAGAAACGCCAAGAGACTAATTGGAAATAAAATACAACTTTATCTCGAGTAACGTATATTTATAGACTTAATAATTTATATTTCATTGATGTAATAGAAACATGTCTACATAGAATTGAGTACACAATGGCAAGTGAAATACCAAGGTTCCTTTTGTGTTCATTATCCGATCATACACCACTAGCTAGTCAGCCATTTAACTTTATTGTTTCAAATGGACAAATAAGAAGGATTGTTTGTTGTATGTGTATGCATTGTCTTGAGAAATCCGATGCTAATAAACACGAGGTCTTTATCAATTCTTTCTAATCGTTGACGGTAATATTTCACATTAAGATTATGTTTCAGATAGTCTTGTTAGATTCCAATACCTAATGAGTCATACGACACAAGACAGGTGAGATTTTTGTTCCTGGACGCATATTGATCGTGCTTAATTTATAATGATATCTGCCTTACGTATATCAAACGTATGCCAATTAATTGTATTTTAAAAATTGCTTTCAATGTGTCGCCGATGGTAAAACAACTCGTCCACATATTTATTTGTTCAGCATGAAATATTTATCAGTTACACACACCCTAGTTACTTACGCTGGATACTTGCAAAAAGTAAACATTAATTAAGCAAACATTCAAAATCCTGTTAATAGCAGTATTTTAGTCTGAACCCAGAAGAATATGCAGGTAACTGTACCATTCCGATTTAAACAAAATCTGATGTAATTACCGTTAGGTGTAGTGTTAAAAAGAATAGGATAAAAATACCAGTACTGGAAATTGTACCGATTCTAGCCTATTTTAGATAATTTTAACGTTAAAATTTAACTTTTTCTACGCCTTTGACATTTCATATGGACTTTACGCATTTTGCGCGCGGAGAACTGCCGAGTGATTACCTAAATTTACACAACTCCAAAGATAATGATACTGATGGGACTACATTTGAGTGATATATCCTTTCCTATTTTCTTGAAATGCACAGATTTAGAAAGCTATTGTCAAACTGAAAGAATTTCGATAGGTTACAGCAAAACCTTCCTTGTACTTTACATTACGATCCACCCTTTTGGTACAGTTCGAAGAAAGAGAGACTTTGTAAGGTACTGAAACTAAGGCAATTAGGACGTAAAAACCACCTTATTCGGGTCGTAATCCACCAAGGGAATTAGGGAAATGAAAAAGCCTTTCATTGGTCGGAATCCTTAATGTTGTCTGCACCAGAGCCACCTGAAACAGGAAATTAGGAAATGGGTGAAAATCAGAGCTTCGTAGTGGCAAAACATACCAGGACAAAATCAGGCGAATGTCCATGTTCATATCAGGCTTGCCAAAGGCTTCACAGGTATTGCTATATTTCAGCAAAGGAGATACCAGAATGCTACCAGGCTTAGTGATAGGCCGTAGAGCCACGCATAAAATATCACTTACATAAACTAGGAGAAACTACAAATCAATTTTGTGGTCTATGCCAAGAAAATCTCGCGACGGCAAAGCACATTCTATGCAAATGTGTTACCATTACTCAAACAACACCGTCGTTTTAGTAAACTTTTCCTAACACCTGCTGAATTGAAGGAAGAAGAGCCTAGAGTAGTAATAGGATTTATCAAAAGCCTCCAACTATTCTAACACATATAAGGACACTATTGCAATAGATAGACCTAAATCGGTTTGTACTGTGGTCCGTTCATGCACTAAGAATAGATCAAAAGTCGTTGCAACCTTATTGCAAATTTACTTAGTGGTTTACAACACCTCTCGAAGACAGATTTAGCGTTGGGCGGAGAAAGAAGCAAACAACCATCTTTTCTTAGTTTTAAATAAAATTGGCACACAGAATTTTCTTGCAATACAAAGTACCCTACGTAATTAAGTATGTTAAATATGAATTTTAAAATACGTTTAATTAACTTTATGGTCATTTTTCAACAATAATTATAGATGACACTAAAGTTTTTTGCGAGTTTTCTCAACCATAAACAACCTTAACAATCGCATTTGAGAGACGGAACCATAAATTTCTAATATTTAACATATTAACAACTTGTACTTTGTGAGTTTTATGCCGTGGCAATTAGAAGACCCCCAGACCGTTTACAATAAATCATCTCATCTCGTGTTAATTCACTTTGCTCTTCAGATTTTGCTATCTCTCTCCCTCTTGGGTATCGATGCTATTCATATCTTAATATTTGTTTAATGTAGAAAAGGACCAATACGCAAGGAACAGCGTTCCTCTTCCTTTCTTTTTTGTATTTGGTTTTATGGGCGTTTTGGCCGTCAGCTTGACGCATACACACACATGTTAAAGGGATCTCCTATGGCAGAGTAATTAAGACAAAAAAAGGAAATGCAGTTCAGAGAATCTTTGACGGTTTAGCGCGTTTATAGCTTATTGAAAGTTAGAGAGAATTAATCAAGCAGCTTATGGATATTCATAAGCAGTGTAGGCAGTTGGCGCTAAATAACTTCGTGTGTACTGAAGAATCGTACCCGCTCGGTATTACACCTCGAGCATTTTATTTACATATCGCATGTACACATATACCTCCATACGTACGTACACAAACATGAAACAATTTTAATTAAACGTTGAGGCTTAGACAAATTACGAAGTTTAAAAAAGGATGCACGTCGACCTGTAATGGCGATTGCTTTTCTCTCAACTCGTTTTGCAAATTGTGCACGTTTCCTCAGTGTATCTGCATCACGTGAGTCTGGAGTCATGTTTGTATGCTATCGATGTTTCTCCAACTTGGCGCTGTTGCTCTCGTCCGTACTTATGCTCGACATTTTATGACCGCATGTGGAAAACGAGCTGTAATTATACCTATTTTCTCTTGGAATTATACAACAATAAATTAGTAATTATTATAATAAGGCATGCATAATTACTTTTCACGTAGGGGTCGCGATGCTAGTAATAGATAGAAGGAAGAAGAAATACCTAAACGCAACGCCAATTAGCGCAACAATGTTAATTGCATTAAAATTTATGACATTTCCCATAACGAATACGTCTTCAATTTTTGCAATTATTAAGTCGTAAAATATTGAAAATATTATCTTGGCACTCCTATTCCCGTAAAATTTGATTATTTAGAGTCATTAAACCTCCACGTCAATACAGAGTTACATTAACCACCATTATGTTATGGGTGTGAGCTATGGGTCGAGGTATCGACCTAATTGATGTAAAAAATAAGTTACACACAGGATATCACCTTATTTCCAACATATTGATTGGTTGAATATGTATAATCACAGATATAAGCACATTGTAGCATAATCAACTATGAAATTAAGAACTCACACGTACGATTATACAAGATATATAGGTAACACAGTAGTAAAGTGCTTTGAAAAGAAGCCAAAAAGGAAAAGCTCATTACAAGTTTATTCAACTTGGTCAAGTAAGCCACGGGTAATTATTGTCTTAAACGTCCTCAAACTCCAATAAATTATACAAGGCCACACAGAAAGGTAAACATACTTTCACACGCATAAATTTGTGAAGAATATCAAAGAAATAGGATTAGGTAGGTCAATGCTGATGTAAGAATACTAAGTCCGTCTATAGTCTACATTTGCAAACGTAGAACACCAAAACTCGTTTCCCCTTATAGTTGGCATTGTCTACACCAGGGTTCGCTTCCTCGACCTATGTTATATAGATGCTTTTTCAAGAAGCAGTGCCTAGTTACCAACCCGGTAATGGTCGTGACTTTTTTTTTTGCTGCGTCTAATTAGGTTAACAGAAAACTTAGCATTCCCACTTCCTATTAGTGCTTTAGTATGGACTTCACCCTTAGTCATCCATTTCCATTTCTTAACGTATTCTTTATCTAACCAAGAACTACCGAAATTCCTTGTGATTCCACATACGAACTTTGTTGCCATGAAGTGTCTTTTAGAACCCTCATTGCCCTTAATATCCTTATGTCCTGGCACCCAGAAAAATCTCTGATATTGGACATGTAGAGACATATATTTCGAAAACTGTTGTAATAGCATCTTCAATACTTCATTAATTGTTTTACTATCAAATTCCATGTGGGCCTATTATAAAAGAGAAGGTCTTAGAGGTGGCCGCCTTATTGAACATTAAGGAATTCGAAGCATCAAATGACTGGGTTGAACATATGTGACGAAAATGCAAATGTAGGAAGTAATTTGGTAGCTAATCGGAAAAAAAGATTGTTCAGATACGAGGTAGGCGCCATAAATTCTCGGCCTGGCAGACTTATATAGGTTCTAGCGTGTTCAAACTCTGTTGCATCATAGTGCACACTACCCCGGATAGTTTTTTGTTAAAAGTTTTCATATAAGTTACTAATTTTTAATGGCGTACCACGTAATTGTTTGTTACACTTCTGCAATCATCCTCTGTTAGTTATAGGTAGAAGATTTCGATACTTTTCTTTTTTATTGCTGAGAGTGTTATGGGGTAATTCCGTTACCCCTGCTGGTAATTTTCAAATTTGAATGTAGACGTACGGTTCAGGTTAGACATTTATCATTGTGTTTACTGCGCATAATTGAACGGTTAGATCATGGTTAGAACTTACTGCTCGATAGACGCAGATAAATATCATCAAGTTGGTTCGGTCTCGAATAAGTTTGTGTGTAGTAGAGTTGGCCACGCGCGCCAAGAGGCAGCTGCGTCCTATCTCTCCGGTTACATACAAGCCTCAATGTAGCTTCGACCTTCGATTAGCGCGGTACGTATTGTTTAGAAATGTTGCGTACGTTGCGCAAACGACCCAAGGCGGACCAAGTTAGAGAGTTTCTAGCCGAAATTCCTGACTTAACGTATGATGGCGCTAAAATTGAATGTGTAGTATGTAATGTCCCGTTGATGAGTTGGTCCAAAAGGGACTGTCTACGGCACGTAAACAGTGAACGGCATGCTTCAAAAAAAACTTGCACACGAGACTATGACACATTTATATTTAATTTATGTGTTACTTTTATTGTATGTAATATACCGTTTAATTTACTAGACAAGGAATCGTTTGTCTTGTTTTGGAATAACTATTCCAAGTACAAGTTGTTGTCTAGAGCGCTGTTAAGGAAAACCTTTTCATTGAAAGGTGATAAATGCGGTGGCGGAAAAGCCGCGAAATAACGCTTAACAATAATGCTAAACGATTCAAATACGACTTTTGATTTGTCCTTTTAAAAAATTTTATTAAAACTCTACTTAACAGAAGCTTCTAAATAGGGGATACCTTCTAATTGCCCACGGGTGTCTGTTAAATAGAGGTTACGCTGCATCTAGTTGCCTTATTTCAAAAGCTTCACGTTTCTTTTCCAAGAAATGCATGGTTTTCTAAAGTACCCATCAGGTAGAAAATTTTTCGAAGTAAATCGTAAACGAAAATTGTGAAACTAACATGTAAATATATTGCAACGAAGGAAATCGATGAGCTACTTTTCCCACGATATCGAATTGTGATACATTCAGCTACTAATTAGAAAACCTATGCACTTTTACGACTATTTTTATGGTGTCAAATTATATGTACACCAACGGGATTTGACCTCGCGTTCTTTACGAGCGCGATTTTTTCAGAAACATTATAAAATTACAAAATATGCGGCAAGTGTTTATGTTAAACGATAAATAAAATTCGGGTGACACATTTTACCATGTTCTTCTTTCTAAGAAAATGAAATATTCGTGTATAAATCATGCTTGTATCCCATTTAGGCTGAAATATTAATGGATTTACTAGGAATAAAACGAAATATATGCCGACGGCTTCACATCGCGACCATATAATTTATCAAGGACATTTTAGTGCACTATGTGCTGGCGATAGATTCGCCAACCTCCAAACAATCTTGTACGGTATTTTAATATGAAGCATCTTAATTGGACTAATATTAGCCAAGCAGTGCCAAATAAAAGTAAAGGTATATGGAATATAATAAATAACACTCTGAATATACAGCCTTGGCCAATTGTATTAGACACCCTAATGAAAGCTCATTATTATGAGTAATATTATATTTCCAAGAAAATGAATACCGAATTTGTACTTAATTTGCATATTTAATGGAATTTTTATGACCTAATTGCTTACTGTGCGACAATAGTTTAGCAGGGACAATGTTTCAATTTTAAATATCAGTGCATTGTCGACGTGATAACAGAGCGGTGTGTATTACGAGTTTATAACCAGGATATTTTGTGTTTTATATTTTTATTTGTGATTGTTAAACTTAAAGTAGTAAAACAATGCAAAAAATTCGAGAATTAACTGAAATAGAACGTGGCCAAATAGTCCTGCTTAAGTCACAAGGTAAGACTTTAGCCGCCATAGCGAGAACAATGAAATGTTCGCAATGTGCGGTTCGTACGACGCTCCAACGGTATGAAACTAGTGGATCCCTAACAAATCGACCAAAAAGCGGCCGAAAACGCCTTACAACAGCAAGAGATGATCGCATTATAGAGAGGATAGCTATACGAGATCGTAAAAAATCATCAAGAGATCTAGCTAGTGAACTACTAGATCGCCATAGAGTTTCTGTTTCTGCACGTACAGTAAGAAGACGTCTAGTAGATCGTGGTTTACATGCACGAATAGCTCGTCGTAAACCTCGTTTGACTGCAATGCACAAGAAACAATGCATTCAATGGGCAAACAAAATATAAAAATTGGACCATAGAGGCCTGGGCTAATGTGCTATGGTCGGACGAAAGTAACATAGAGGTACGTAAGTATGACCACTTTGAATACTAGTAGATGTGAAAAATTCAAATTACTACCTACACTTTTTAAAAACAAAGAAGGTCCCTTTAGGTAAATTTCATTGCTACCGTTTACAGCTTTTCAAGCGGCCTGGGGCACAGTACGTTCGACGACGACAGGGAGAAGCATATCATCCCGATTGTATTGTCCCTACCGTAAAATTCGGTGGAGGTAGTATCATGGTCTGGGGATGCATGTAGGCAGCCGGCGTCGGAGAGCTCTTCGTGTGCAAGGGCCGCATGAACAGCCAGCGCTATACTCAGATGTTAGAAGAGGTATTAGAGCCGTCCGCCTTAAAATTATTTGATACCGAAGTACCGGAATATTATTTCCAACAGGATAATGCGCCGTGCCATAAATCACAACAGTCAGTGCGTTGGTTCAGTGAAAATAACGTGCGAATATTGGAGTGGCCGGCGCAGTCTCCTGACTTGTCTCCAATTGAACATTTGTGGCAGATTTTAAAAGTTAAAGTAGCAGTATATATATATATATATATATATATATATATTGATTTTATTTATACACTAGTTTTATTTACACATTGATCTTACATATTGGCTTTATATATCGATTTATTGTTATAACTTGTATGTTTCTTTCGTCAATTTTATTCATATTATTATTATTATTATTATAATTACTGAAAAATCATTTATGTAAATCCATGATATGAGATTATTTTAACAAAATATGTTTCTGCTTATACGGTGATAGTGCTGAGCGAAATTGGTCAACTAACTTCTTCCATTTTCACTATATTTAGCTTGTTTTATTCTTATTTCCAGTTAAAAGCGTATTAATTTATGAA
The DNA here is from genome assembly GCA_029619315.2 of Dynastes maya. NCBI lineage: Eukaryota > Metazoa > Arthropoda > Insecta > Coleoptera > Scarabaeidae > Dynastes > Dynastes maya. The sequence goes on from JAROYE020000002.1 coordinate 60,262,928, forward strand.
ATAACACTGTCATGTTTTGTACCTGCAATTATATTAAATTTAAATGGCAGTTAATTACATTTAACTATGTGAAATCGCTACTAGTTTACATAATCTTACGTGCAGTTGCAGAGTCTAACTAACACTGTTTATGTGTTGCGTGTGAATGCGGCCATTCATATAAGGCAATTATTTAAAATCTTTAAAGATTGATGTTCATTAAAGGAATAGGAAATTTACCCTGCAATACATGTTTAAGAACTATAGCAGAATTCATATTAAGAAAGCAACTGTATATAAGACACCAGCAATAAGCATTAAAAGTGGAATTACGCCAAGTGTCATTTGAAATTGAGTGTATGGTCAACAATAACAGAAAAACTGTAAAGCAGTATAGTAGACATAAAAGCATCAGCAGACCCCGTACCACAAAAATTAATTGTTTATTAATAGGAAGGTATTCGGCGTTGTCTTTCATGTCTGTTTTAAGTCGACCCGTATAAAAATGAAGTTAGGTATTGAGCGGAAATAACGGAATACCCATTGCCACATCTTCTGGTTCTTCGAAGTACTTTCTGCCTATTTGAAACCGATTTTGGAAAATACACAAGGAAATTTGACATCTACAATCTAATTTGCCTTAGTTTTCTTATGCCTAGAAATTAGCTTCTTTGTAAGTATCTTTTATAATGGGAATGGAACGATTCATATTTATCATTTATGCAAACTTTTTTCACATCCTTCCTCCACTGTTTCATAATACCTTCCAAATAGATTAGGTTCATAAGGAATGTACAGACTGTTCAAAGTTATCGGCGCACTTTTGTTAATCTTGTTATTATAGAAGTTACTACGTTGGTTAAAGGACCAATGTTGAAGTTTTTTCTGCGGTTACAATGCGATAAATTAGAAAATGATTGCGCAATGAATTTCCGAGCTAACTTAGGCCATTTCTGTTTTCTTAACGGATACTCTGTATGTTTAAGCATCAATCAACAGAACTCAAAATTCTAAACAAGGTTTTTTCGAAAGAAAATTTGTTGCTGGCATTAATCCCTTTGTATATATTTTATACACAAGAAAAAATGCAATCCGCCCTAGGTAGGTAATAAAAAAGAGCAGGTAAGCAATACAAAAATACAAAAATCAACTGAAGTCTCCCGTAGAAGGCTTTGTAACAGAATACTAACAAGGGAACACTTCAAGGTGACAATCGCCGATCGGAGCTTGGTAGATTTGTAGAATTCATCGAGTATTGTAAAACACTGCTTTTCGTTTCGGCGGTGTTTCATGTTTTGGGGATGAAAGCTACCCTGAAATTTCGACGATTTTAGAATTTTTGTAGCTTACACTGTTATTTCCATTAAAAAAAATTAAATTATATATCTTTAAATACACCTTTTATAGGTCTAACAAACTAGAGAGATGAATTTGTAGAATTCATCGAGTATTGTAAAACACTGCTTTTCGTTTCGGCGGTGTTTCATGTTTTGGGGATGAAAGCTACCCTGAAATTTCGACGATTTTAGAATTTTTGTAGCTTACACTGTTATTTCCATTAAAAAAAATTAAATTATATATCTTTAAATACACCTTTTATAGGTCTAACAAACTAGCCCAGATGAGATTTTTTTCCATCCGTACCACTATCCCCACCCTCTTGCGGAGTGGGGGTTGAATAAAAACGGGCAAAATATACGCACAAGATATCCTTTGGAAATATTGCTTATGTCACGTATATACTTGCTGCCTCCTCACCCCTAACCACCCCAAAAAAAATTAAACGTAACTATAGTGTATGGCATGAAACCATTTGTATACCTATGATTTTATATAATTTCCTATAGAATTAATTTGAGATATACAAACGTCGAATTTTATAAACGACTAACCTTCATCAGCTACTTTCCACATTTTTGCAAATGATGTTGCTTTGATAATAAGTTGAGGCACGTAGGTAAAATGAAAGCCCTGTATTATTTTATTTGATGCTTTATTGATGGTTGAATTCATAGTATTTGGTAGACCATATTCGGCAAAAGAGTACCGATTTACGCATGATAATTACCAAAGTCTTACTGCAACGATGTAGTTTTTTTTTAGTATACATTTTGTTAATATCGTTTAAATGAAAATAAAGGTGGGATAGGCCTATAGAAGGCGCACCTAATACCATCAAAAAGGGAAATCTTTCGTTGGGAGCATCATTACTAGAAAGCAAACCTGAACTTATGAGCTCACCCCAGAGAGGAAACTACAGTGCAGCTCCCCTAGTTAGAAAAAATTTCAAAACCCAGCCAACTGCCTGTAAAACGGCCATCGAGCTCTGTCATAGTGAAGGCCTACTGCTGTGTAAATCCCGCACAACCATTAACAGTGTGAGATTCTGCGAAACCCTCCAGAAATTGCATACAGCCATTAGGAAGAAAAGGCTGAGACGATTAGGCGAAGGAGTTCAACTTTTGCACGATGGCGCAAAATCCCACACGTCAAAAAAACCAAACTGTGATAGGCACAGCAGAATAGTCCCCTATAATTTTCATTTATTGGGACCTTTAATGAAATTTTTTGTAGACAGACGCTTTGTAAATTGGGAGGAACTGCAAGACAGTGTTATGGACTGCCTTAAGCTTCTTGGTAAGCTGCAGTACCATGAAAGGATGTTCAAACTAGTGTCACGCTCGGATAAATGTTTTAATGTTTATGGAGATTATGTCGACAAATAAACAAAATTATTATTCAAATTATTTTCTTTAATTACAAATGTTATTATTGTAATTTTAGCTTGTGCCTTTAATTTCCTGGTATAATTTCCACCACCTTTTTCTAATGAAAAAGTTGCTTCGCTGTTCATCATGGCTTAATGACTCCTTGTAGAATTTGTAACCATAACCTCGTTTGAGCATATCAAATCCCTAGGTACTCCCAGTGACTCTTGCATTATTCTCTGATGAGGTAAATGTGGTGCTATTACAAATTTGTTGTTTACACCTATGTTCGAATTAAACATTACGTTTATGTTCAAACATCTAGCGTTTAGTTGCTATTTCATCATAAACGCTGCAGTTGGTATACGTCTTTCCTGTCTAACTTGGTTGGTAATTGATTTTTGATTGCTCTATTTTATTTGCCTTCTTTCCATGAGAAATGATTCTGAGGCATATCAAGCATATAAAGACTATAAAAGCTATTATATAGAATTAATAAACAAAACCAAAAAAACATAAAGAGCAGATTGCTTTTAACGCTGAGAATCAACAGTGAGCTATCTGGCAAGCAATAAATGAGGAATCTGGTAGGAAACATAAAGGAGTAGATACTACTAACACACTTCTCACGCCAGATACATTTAGTGATTATTTTAGTAGCATCGGAAACACCAAGCTACAATCCCTCTCTAACAAACGTACCAAAGAGTCCTCATAATTCATAAAGAACAAGAGATGTGTATGATTTCGACGTTGGAGTGTTGAAGCAGGTAGCTAATATCTGTACTTCAAATGTATGTAGTAAACGCATGTATTGACCAAGAAAAAATCCCTAACGGGCTAAAGTTAGCTAAAATTATGCCTATCTATAGAGTTGGAGAAAAGAACAATAAGGAAAAACTACAGACCCATCTCTTTACTGCCTGTTATATCAAAGGTATTCGAATGCATTATAAGGGAAAGAATATTATCCTATTTTGAAAAAAATGAACTCTTAACTGACGCGCTGCATGGATACGGGTCAGGGAGATCTATTATTACAGCAGCGAGTAGCCTTGTGGAGAATATTTCAGCCGCCAGAGATGACAAAAAAAGAGCAGAATTAGTATTATATGGTCTCAGTAAACCTTTCGATACTGTTCCGCATGACATACTGCTACAAAAACTATATTACTACGGTATCAGAGGTATTTTTTGGAATTTAATGCAATCGTACCTACAGGACAGGAAATAAGTAGTGCTGTGGAACAATCATTGCTCTTCTGTGCGGCATATGTCCTGCGGTTTGCCACAAAGCTCGATTGTCCGTCCGGTTATGTTCATCTTACACCTTAATGATCTACCGGACAACATAGAAGAGAGTAAAATTGTTTTGTACGTCGACGACACTTCGCTTTTAGTAACGGGCAACGATGAAGACGCGAAACTGCGTTGGAGCCACCATATTGGCAAGATATGCAATAAACTAGGTTCTGGAATATATACAATTAGAAGGATTAGATCTCAACGTTTAATGCAGCAAAAGCAACCTACTACGCAAACTTCCATAACATAGCTACATATGGGATCCTGGCCTAGGGCACGTCGACAGACGCTGATCATGTTTTTCTCCTTCAAAAATGCAGAGTGCTGTTTGATCTACAACAGAGAGATAGTTGTCGTGATTCCTTTTTACGTGGGCGCATACTTACCATCGCGAGAGTATGTGTACACCCTAGCATGTGTAAGGTTCACACATAAGAACTTATCAAGCTTCAGTACACATTCAAATGTCCATAACTATCAAACAAGGGGCAAGGACGATTTATCGATTCCACTGCACAGGCTTTCCGGTACGCAACAATCGCTACTGGGGTCCAAAATGGTATAACCGTCTTCCAGAGAACATCAAAGGAATGAACTTAGAGAAATTTACTAGCCGTGTAAAAGAACTCTTACTTGAAAATGAGTTTTACAATATCGCTGAATACATGTCCTTTTACCTTTTAAACAATACAGTGTTGATTTACAATTTTATTTTATCTATATTTTTTATTTATTATTTTATCTATACAATTTGAATGTCTTGTTTGTCGTTAACGTTTTTCTTTCTGTTTGTTGTTTATTTATCAGAATTATCTTCTTTGTAAAATATTTCAGTATAGGTATATGTACTTACTATACAGGGTATGTCACGACGAATTTTGCTTAAGGGTATATGGGGAAGTGAGTAAAATAGAAATTTGAAAATTTACAAACACAAATCATCCTTTAAAGCTAGCTCAACTAAAATATTTGCAACTGTCGGTGTCTCACTCTTACACCGGAAGTAGCCATCAACTTCCCTATTTTAAATAGAACAGTACCATTTTTATGTAAGATTTAGATTCTGTGTTGTCTTAAAGAGATATTGCATCTTTTCGAAAAAGTATAACAGATGTGATGCATTACAGACTTTCAAATAACTTACAAATGTAATTCGCCATTGCTGGTAATGTTCATAAAACGATGTTTCCATAGTAACAGATAAATTTGCTAAATTATACAGGGTGTGCGGGTAGGGAGGGGACAATATCGGAGATATTTAAACTGAGAAATCTCGATTTTTTTAAATAGCAACTCCTAATTTTCTAAGCGGTATTAGATTTTGTATCAAAAAATAATGCAAAAATGTATTGTAAGTGCTATTGCTAAAGTTAATAGTTTAGGGGATATTTTGTGAAAACCTCCTTAATCTAAAATATCGCGTTGTTTAATATCAGCTTTGGTTTGCCATGGTTAAACAATTAAAGGTTGCTGTCAATTCTACTGTCAACAGTAATAAACACAGTAGTGGTCTTCAGCGGTTTATACTGTAGTACAATTATTCGTAATTATTCATAATTAGTTTAACGAAAATGTCGCGGTTAGGATTTTCAAATGAAGATTGTTTAAATCTAATTATAATATACGGTGAATGCAATCGCATTATCGCCAGAACGTAGAGAGATATCCTGACAGACGAAAACTGTAGATCTCTTGGTTCGTTTACGAAAATATCAAAAAGAACCAAACCCCTAGACGACGAAGATATAGAAACTACGACATTAGGTTATTTTACCGTATACCCGACTAATTCGATCCATGATGCAGAACTGGGGCTTAGAACATCGTCCAAAACAATTCACAGAATTTTGATAGAACATAGATGGCAGCCTTTTAAACCTAGCACGGTACAAAATATAAGATTTACGGAGATTAAATGTCGAAACGAATTCTGTGAATGGTTTTTAGTTCGAATACAAGAAGATGATGTATTTTTGGATAATATTGTATGGGCCGATGAAGCCAAATTTTGCAGAAATGGAATGTATAACCGTAAGAATGTTCATTTTTTGGCTTCAGAAAACACGCACGTCATAAGAGAACGACATTTTCAAGTTTTAGGAATTTTAATGTATTCTGCGTTTTGAAGAACAATAGAATTCTGTCTGTTTACTTTTATGAACACAATTTAAATGGAGTACGTTACGAGGAAATTTTACATAACGTTATCCGTGAATCATTACGTCTTCGACCAGAAGAAGAAACGAGGAATGCATGGTATCAAATGGATGGGGCTCCACCACATAACGTACGTGGCGTATCGGTTATTACTGAAATGTTTGACAATCGATGGGTCGTTAAAAACGGTCCTTTTAAATACCCACCACGATCTCCGGATTTAACCCCATTAGATTTTTTCTTGTGGTTACATTAACGTATTTAAGTAACATAATTAACATTACATTAACATTAAAAACGTTGTATACACAAATCCAGTTGGTACAAGAGATGACATGATTGACAGAGTAAGAAAAACCTTCAATGAAACTCATCGGGAATTAACGCGAAGAGTAACAGGAGTAGAATGAGTACATGGAGTAGAATGGTGGTGCTTTCGAGCATTTACATCATAAGGAAATACGTATTCAATTTTATTTTGTTATTTGTACTTGTTTATTAATAAAATGTTAGATTTTTGAAAGTTCTATTTTTCGAATAATTGTATTGTAGTATGTAGTATGAATAATTGAGGGTTAATTATGTTGATTCATTACTACTGAGGACCACTATTCTGTTTATTACTGTTGACAGTACATTTGACAGCTACTTTCCATTGTTTAACCATGGCAAACCAAAACTGATACTAAACAATGCGATATTTGAGGTTAAGGAGGTTTTCACAAAATATCTCTTAAACTATTAACTTTAGCAGTAGCACTTACAATACATGTTTGCTTTTTGTTTGATTTAGAATCTAATACCGAATAATATAGAAAATTAGGAGTTGCTATTAAAAAAAAATCGAGATTTCTCAGTTTAAATATCTCTGACATTGTCCCCTCCCTACCAGCACCCTGTATAATTTAGCAAATTTGTCTGATACTGTGGAAACATCGTTTTATGAACATTACCAGCAAGTAGAATAACTTTTTTGGCGAATTGCATTTGTAAGTTATTTGAAAGTCTGTAATGCGTCACGTTTGTCAAGCCTTTTCGAAAAGATGCTCTTTAAGACTGAATTCTAGGGATAGGGTATGTTGCATAAAATAATTTAGAATTCTACACAGAATCCAAATCTGACATAAAAATTGTACTGTTCTATTTAAAACAGGGAAGTTGATCGCTACTTTCGGTGTAAGAGAGAGACACCGACAGTTGTAAATGTTTTGGTTGAGCTAGCTTTAAAGGATAATTTGTGTTTGTAAATTTTCAAATTTCTATTTTACTCACTTCCCCATATACCTTTAACCAAAGCTCGTGGTGACATACCTGTATAGATAGACACATACATACATACATCTATATATGTAATTATATTTTTTGGCAGACCATGTAAAATTGATTGCGCAATAAACTACCACTACTACTTATATCTTTCATATACAGATCTTGTAAATCGAATGCGTACAGCAAAGAGCTAGGATGATTAGTATCTCGTTATCGCGAGAACGTCAACCGCTCCCTTTCAGCGATTCCAGATCACAAGTCTATCGAGCCGTTGCGCCCTCCCCTCCTTGCGCGTAAGTATGTATGCGCTTACTTGCTTGGCGTAACGTCCACATTTTTTGCTGTATGCCTTTGCTTTACAAGATCTGTATATGTTTAGGACTCTCTTGATATTCCCTTAATACCTTACTTAGTGTTGAAGATAAATATTATATTTACAAACCTTTGTTTCCCAAAGAAAACGAGTTCCAATCAAGATAGAATAAACACTATTGTTTTTGTTAATATAAGCAATTGTTTTTGTTAATATAAGCAAATTACAAAAAATGTGAAGTAATTTCAAGAAAAGTACAAGCATAATGAACTGCAAGTAGCAATTCGTGTTGTTGTACGTTGATTGTGAGAAAGAATAGAAGACCATTGCTCTGTAGTCCACTTACGTAAATTATGTTAAGGCAAATGTATGTGTTTATTACGTAAACATCTAAACTGCTCAATGCTTTCAAAATAATGTTCGTTTTTATCTTTTTAGTACAATAAACACCTACTTATGTACAGTTATTTCTGCTAAACAATACAAGGCATAGATCGCACACTATCCGAACGAAAATAACTACCTTTCAGTTTTTCTCTCTTCCTCCTATTATAAAAGCAAATAGGTACTGGCATAGCATGTTTAAGTTCAATTACTACGTGCTATGACCTTTATCTACACACATGTATGTGCGTCGCTGATATGAACTACCGCAACACGTAATAATCTTGTGTAATGACACCTTTTATTTTGTTTTACTTTTAGCAATAATTTAACACCTTTCAATAATCTCACGCTCAAATTACAGGATACACGTACTCTACTTGTATCACTTGCGGGAATAATCGCCAGTATAGACGCGTGTTGAGCAAGTGCTGAAAGATACAAATTATGTGGACATATCGGCATATGCATTGAACAGCATATGCAGACAATGTTTAATAATAATTGTTGGAAATATGGTGATAGTCAGCGGCGTAGTATTAACAATAGTTGCCAGTTGTGTAATTGTTAAACATGTTACAATAGAGTAGCGCAAACAATCCAAAACGAATAAAATGGTATTGTTATCCTACATGTTCATAATTTCAGTGAAATGGATAAGCGAAATGGATAGTAATGATTTTGTCGGAACAAATTTACATTATCTGTTTAAAACTACAGGCATGTGTACTCTTTGGAAATGCATATACACTAAAAACAATGTTTGGAATATGTTGTTTTGTTAATGTAGACAAGAAAAGCTGAGCCTTAAACATATTTAAAAAATTAAATTTTGACTAGGTTTTCACAATAAGCTGTTTGCTTTACGTTCTAGGCATAACATTCTCAACTGAATTAAGAAGATAAACTTCTTTCAGCACTTTTCATGAGAATATGTATTAAGTCTTCAGAAATATATCAAAAAGGAAAATAAAAATATAGTTATATTTTATTTTCATAAGCTAAACATATTTTTGAGGAACTAAATGGAAATTTGAACAAAAATCTAAAAAGAAAATGATTTACTTTATTCAATTCCTTTTAGAAAATCTATTAATAAAGAATCTTATCTTGAAAGGGATTAATCTTCCCTAAGAGTTATAAGTTGTGATTAACACATTTTAGCAAAATCGCCAATATACGAGGGCATTCCAGAAAATAGTACCCGTTTACATATAATTGAAAGAAAAATGAAGGAAAGTAAATAATGATTTTATTTAAATGGAAGCAATACATTTACTCATTTTTCAATGTAGTCGCCGCCGTTGTCGAGACATTTGTTGTATCTTGAAACTAGTTTGTTTATGCATTCCGCGTAAACCGCTACCGCCAAAGTAGCCAGCCAATGTTGTACACCTGCTTTTAAGTCATCATCACTTTGGAAACGTTCTCTTGACAAGAAATCCTTGGGTTTACTGAACAAATGATAGTCACTTGAAGCCAAGTCGGGGCTATATGCAGGGTGGTTAGAATCCTCCCACTTGAACTTTCGAAGAAGGTCAGTGGCCTTTCGAGCCGTGGGCGGACGAGCATTGTCATGCAGAAGAACAATGCCACTTGTCAGCATTCCCCGGCTCTTGTTTTGGATGGCCCTACGCAGCTTCTGAAGTGCTTCACAGCATGTGTCCGCATTGATGGTCGTCCCTTGGGGCATGAAATCAACCAACAACAGACCTTTTCGGTCCCAGAACACTGATGCCATAACCTTTTTCGTGGAAAACAACTGCTTAAACTTGCGCGGCCTTGTTGGAGATTGTAGATGGTGCCACTTCATGGACTTGCGTTTTGTCTGAGGTGTGAAGTGACACACCCAGGATTCATCCCCAGTAACAGTTTGGTCAAGGAATGCATCGCCCTATTGCCCGTAACGAGTCAAAAACGTCAACGCTGCACCCATGCTTTGAAATTTCGAACCCAGCACCTTACAGATGACTCATCCATTGTTCCCGTACCATACACTTCAGTAATCCTGCGATGAATTTCGCTTGGACGGACGTTTTCTGCATTCAAAAAACGGATCACGGATCGTACTTCGCATTTCGCAGGATTTTCTATCTTATGCGCCATTGTAAACAGTCACAATACTCACACCACGCACCGGAAAAACTCCAAATCTTTTTTCCCGCAATGCTACGATGTTACTGTTGACATCTGCGCCACTTTGCTTTTAATTGGATCAATAGCGCCATCTGTATGATTTAACGGGTACTATTTTCTAGAATGCCTTTGTACTTCATATGTTCATGTTTCAATATCATATCTAGCATCTGCGATATCGATATTTTAAATTCTGTAAGGAATTCTAAACTAGTTTATTTTCTCTGACATGATATAGACCAACATCGTTAGTGCAAGATGGGTACCGCATCTTCTTTTTGCGCTCCAACATGAACGTTGGGTCGAATGTGCGCGCTCGTTTTTAAACATGTATGGAAACGACCCGAAACCGATATTGGAGTCCATTGCCACAGGATATGAAACAATGTTTCTGTATTATGATCCTCTATTCAAAAAGGAAAAATTAAAATTGTTATATCTTACCAAGTTTTTTCTTTCCATATCAGGCCAAGAATTTGTAGCGTCTACCCCGTAATTAAGTAGCTGGTTTTACTTTGCTTAGGCTATATTTCACTTTCTTGGGTGACTGCATTGACAGAATGAAGTTTTCCTGGACTGCGTAGTATTTTACCTTATTTCATTAAGTTTGAAGTGCAAGAAGGTGCAAATTCACACATTTAGAAATTTTTTCACTTATTAGATAATGTGTCATTGGTTTAACATAAAACACTTTAAGGATGTATTCGGCCAATTGAAATAATAGGAAACAAATAAGAAGACAGCTAGGTTCTGCAAGCTATTTCAATGTGTAATATACAGGGTGAAAATAATTTGACGATAACAATAGCTGCAGTACGAAAAACTAACGCGATAATGCAGCAGCACAGTAACATTATACCTAATACGTTATTATAACTTTAGAAAATTTGTACAGTATAGTTTGAAGTATAAATATTTAACAAAGCTCCCTAATACAGCTTTAAGCTAATTCTATTGTATGCCCACGTCTACTCAGCTTTAACTTAATTCTATTGTATGTGTGCCTACTCACTTAATCTATGGAAAAGAAATTCCTCCAAGTCTCTACTTTTAAACAAACGGCAATAACATGCAAATAACTTTAACCAAGGCGCACTCGCTTAGGTTTCAACAAACTGATCTAAACTCAAACATTATTCTTCGAAGGTTTTCTAAAACAGGTGTTTTCTAAATTCTACTAGGGCTTCCAGGGAAGGTCTCTATTGGGTCCCCTTCTAAGAAGATTCATCGACAATCCTCCTCCAGGCATTCGCCTGTTTCCATATCCGTTTGGTTATCTCGCGCGCATCACTACTAACACCCGGTGTAACGATGATACCAGCCTTAGCTTGCAAACTAGTAGCTTGTTTAGATCCGTGGGTTTATGCAATTATCCACCCGAGATATAGGTGTATTGATGATACTGATATTTTGCTTTATCGCAGGGTTGAACTTCAGAATCGACTGCCATGGCCAGCTATCAAAGAAGAAAGTGAAACTCAATCAACCGTTACCGGACAGACGACAATCACGCTGACAACTACAACTGCTGAGGCAGCTCAGCCAGCAAGTGCACCTGCAACATCCTAAGGCAGTATGCATTGCGTGGTACGCTCACATAGACGACGACTAGGAAAACGTTTTTTGGTAATGATTTTTAGATTTACAGCAATATTCCTAAAACTTTTGAATCATCTTTAAAGAAATAATTTTGACGATTTTGGAATACACGATGTAATTATACATTTTAATGCAAAATACATTCTGTAGAAGTATTTGTGTAGTTTTCTTTTTTATATCTTACTCATAAACTAGAATCTCTAATAGTTGTATATACTTTCCTATACATCACTCAATATCTAGTGTATAAACACATCGCATATCCATGACAAAAAGGATCGAAACGTCATAGTTACTGATCTAATGCGACTCTGTGTGAGGAATACATAGTAATGGTGGTTGAAAGAAAAGTCCACTTTCTCACAATAACTCAATTTAATGGAAAAGAGCGGCCGGCTTCGGAACTAATGTCCCATCTTCAAACTCGAGTTAAAATAGTAGTAGGAAATTGTCAAATCAACCAATAAAAATAAAATCTACTACACATTCTATATAACATAATTATTGTTAAATAGTTGCGCCAATAAAGTCGATATTTACCAGGAGTACCAACCCTTTTTGTAATTAAAATTATGATTAGGAAAAAAATTCAAATTCTGTAATTGCATATATCCACGTACCTATATCCAGATTTCGATGAAACTCTAGAGAAAGAGTACCGTGTTATAGAACAACACCATTTTCTTTGGCGACTGATTCGCCCGATTTCGAGGTACAGCTATACTTCCGAATATCTGCATGATTTTTTTTTTTTTCAAATATCTCGGAAATTATAACAGATATAATTGTCTTTTAGAACATAATTTGAAGTATAAATGATAATTATCTACGCACATCAATCTTTAGTAAAGTTTCATTATTATTTTTTAATATATTAAACGTTTGACTGTCTACATTTGATATGCAGCAACGTTTTCTACGTAAAAGCGACTTTATTGCTGTTAACGGTTCGCCGTTATACATTTTTTCGAAAATAATTTGCATCATTCTATGCAATATACTTATGTTCTAGAAAGAAACTTATACTTCCAATACATTCACAGAAATTTTAAAATCGTCCAAATTTTTGGAACGGGGTGTACCCGTAAATCGGGCGAATTTTTCAACCGTTAAAAACATTGTGTTGTTCTTATAGCATGGTACTCTTTCAGTCGAAACAATTTTCGGGTTGCCGATGTTCCCCCGTTAATTAACTGTATAAGTAATGAATAGGGTCCGCCGATTTTTGTAAATTGGCGTAGTGGCGGCAGAGCTCTCAGCGATGAGCAGATGTAGGGTGAGACTGGAGATCTACGTGTCTATTTTCAGCTGCTCGTTACGGACAAACCGTGGGGCCCCGGCTATCTTTCTTATCATTTGATTTTGCACACACTGCAACCTCCTTAAATGGCTGCAAGCCACCGTTCTAACGTCCAACTCGTTTCTTCTGCGCAATAGTGGTAGAAGCATGTTCTTGGACGCAGTAAAATTAGCTCTGGTCTGGTCAGCTTCCATGTGAATCTTCTGCCAAGTGTAACCTTCAAGTGCTTAACGGAGGTGCTCCATTCCTGCCGGTGGTTTTCTTCTCTCTCTGAATCAGATAGCGACATACCTTTCTGCCCATTCAATAACGCTATCCAATGCTGTCTGCAGCCGCACGACAACCAGGTTCTTATTTCTGCTAGCGCAGTAAATCGCCGCATCATCACAGATGGAGAGTTGAAATTCAGGGTGTTTTAGAACATCCTGTGTGTAGATCAAAAATAGTTCCGGGCAAAGAAAGGAACGCAGCGAAACTCTGGCTGCTATGTTTCCTACTCTTACATCAAAAGTGTTGCCGTTCAGGTATGACAAAATCAAGCGAAGCAATTGAAAATCGGCCGATAGATCTGACCTGAATCAATTTCCACAAATAGCCAAATGAAAATTCTCAATAATTGAAAAATAAACTGCAAGCATACTGGGAGATGGAGACATATTTCCAGATAGACTGCAAGTTTGCCAGCTCATTTGAGAATTAAGCAATTACAATATCATAAGAATTATTATTGAGTAGTAGGTTTGGAATGGTAGCTAAACATTTGTATGACGGTGTCTTAAGTGTATGTCTATAAAAGCTAATCCTCGGCAAGTGCTAAATAGTACTTTCATAATTAGCAAACCAACTGCATTTACTGTTTTCACACTTCATGTGGTAACTAACCTCATATTTAGTAAGGAATATATCATGCACGATAAAATAGACCACAAAGTTAATGTTTACTTCGTTTTCCTATTCAAGACGTCTGGTAATTCGTTAGAAAATAACGATTTTATCGATCGAAATAGAATTAATAATGAGGATGCTTAGAAAATGGCGGAACCCTTTCATGCCAAGGCAGTCCTATAAAATTTCTTTTTACGTATTAAAAAATTAGAACATTCTATGATACAATGGAACGCTTTTGGTATTACATCTAATAGGATATACATACGTATAACAAATACAAATTAAACCTTTTAAGTCAGCTATTACTTCACATACCAAAACTTATAAATATCTGTTTCGAACAAACACAACTATTCCCGTATGGTGCTTTCCTTTTATATGTAAATACCCCGCATCCAACTTGCTCACAGAATAATGGGCAAGGTAATTGGAAATATCTTATGCAAGTTCCTTTCAATACCTATATTTAAGACCAATTTAATGCTTTACATAATGCATATAGAGAGTGGTTACTTTTACTAAGGATTCCACGAGAGCAATTTTAAACAATAGGAATTAGCCGGGAAGCAATATGCATGAAGATCCCCGACCAATCCCGTTATTGTGTTAGGTTTTAAGGAAATATAAAAATCGGCACGCAAATAACAAATCGTTCTTAAACAAATTCAGCCTCGTCCTCTCTGTAACGAAAGTATGCGGCCCGTATAATAGTTATATAATAACATTCAAGCGACATATAATCTTTATCTTTGAAAATGATATGAAAAATGCGGGTATTCTTTTGAACACACGTGAAAAGAATATATTTACATTTTAAATATAATTTCATGTAAATACTTCGTACATGCACACCGCACTTATTAGTATGATGTCTACGATTTGCATGTTAAACGAATAGGAAAAAAGTAAAGACATAAAAAGGATTTATGAATATGCATGTCGATACGGCATACGTTAGACGTTGCTGTATTTTGAAAGCAATTATGTTCTCGAAATTTACGATGTACGTCACTATGGTTGGGTATTGTATACTTTCCACATTCTCTAGTATGTGATAACCGAAGTTCTTCTGATACGCATGAAAGAAAGCCATGTTTAGAATCTCACACATCTCGTTAGTGTTGGCTACTTATTACTATGATTTTGATGTATGTAATCTAACAGGGACAAAAAGTTTTGTTATACAATTGTTTTTTATTGGATCCAGATGTATTCTAGTTCTAAGAAAGAATTTGAAGAAGTTCTTTTTGTGTTGATTGTTTTTCTTGCGTGTTGCATCTGATGAAAGGTCACCGACAAACAATAGGCAGCTTTTACTTATTGTATTAAAGCCCATTAGAACGGAGTCATTTTCATTTAGTCCATTTGGAAAGAATACTATAAAATATATTAATTGATTGTCGTAAAAGTATACCAAGTTATTATGCGAGAAACTAGGTAATAGGTTTTATTGGTCCGCTTGTTCAAAAATCAATTGATCAATTGATGTGGGACAAGTCAAATTATCAAATAAATGCAAATGTAAATATAAAAAGTATACATTTGTATGCAAATGACTAACACGTAATAAAATTCAAACTAATAACTAGACTTTGTTAAAAAGGTGGTATTGGATGGCAGTAGCGTAGCGGTAGCGGCGTGGGTAGGGGTACCGCGAGATAGTTCGAAGCGGCAGTACGTTGTACGCTGCACGCCAAAAAAGTACGTGGAGATGGGACGCCCAAAGGGTGTAGCGTTCCCTTCGGATGTGAATAAATATCTCAGGTATTTCCCTGGATTAGAATATAGAAGTCCGCATATTTATTGCACAATATGCAATAGCGGATTGCTAAGTCGCGATAGGTTTGAATGTAGAAAACATTGTAAAAGAAACGTCATGTATTGAATTTAAGAAACAGTATTCCATACTGGCAATTTTTATATGATTTTATTTGTATGTTAGGTGTGTGCAACAACCCACATCATCTAGTATATAATGAGCACTTTCGTCTTTTTTGGGCTAAGTACGTTCCCTCATGGAAGCTGTCAACATCTGTGTAATTACGATACAATTTGCCACGTGTGCAAGGTACAGTAAACGAATGTATAAAAGACGAGTTGAGAAATAAGAAAATCTGCTTATGTGTGGATGAAACAACTGATGCTCAGAAACACAGTGTCACTCATGTTGTAGCGCGTCCTTTAAAACGTGATGGCCCACCAGCTTCATTGTTGTTATCCAGTAAAAGGATTCAGAAAACTAATGCAGAAACCGTTGTCAAGATAATAAAAGATTCGTTGAGAGAATTCTGCATCACAGGAATCCAAGTCACAATGTTCGTTACTGACAAAGCCGCAACAATGCTGAGAGTTGGTAGGATGTTGAAAATATGCTCTCCGACTCTTCTTCACATAACATGCCTCATACATGCACGTCACTTCGTAGCAGAAACCATTCGAAAGAAGTATCCGGTGGTGGATAAGTTAATAGCATCTATTAAAAAAGTGTTCATCAAATCTCACAAACACATCCGTGTATTCAAACAATTGTGTCCGAAATTACCACCACCACCTCAGCCTGTAATAATGCGATGGGAACATGGCTCCAGGCAGTATTTTACTATCAGAAATATTTTTCACAAGTGAAAAATGTCATCTTCAAACTTGATTCAAATGATTCTGCAGCAATTCGAGATAGTCAGCAACTTTTTTCCAATTCGGACGTTCAACAACAAATAGATGAAATTTCCATGTTGCACAAGCATGCATGTAGTTCTAACTTTTGTGATTTGGTAGCAATTTTATTCGCATGGAATGAACTTAGTCGTTGATGTAATTTTGCGAACAATTAATCAAATTGGAACAAAATGCATTTGGCATACTGTATCTATTAGTATATAACTCTACTTTTGAGAAGGTGAATTTATAGACCTGTCGCCTGTGCATAATGAATGTGACTTGATTTTAATCATTTGTATTGTCACGGGATATCGTGATGGAGTAGTGGTTACTTGCTTGTTATAGAAGGCCTACGTTTTAGAGGTGTTTCCACTGAAACGTAGGCCTTCTGCAATACAGGTACAAATAAAAACTACACTTCTTAGTAGACATTATGTTTAATAGTCGCTGTCTCATAAATACGAGGTGGTACCCAAAATATCCGAGAATCCGCAAAGTGTACATTGGTGCATTTTTCAGCTGGTGATCTGTCAAGCTTTGTCATCGTAGGAGCATGTTCTTGTGAACTATTGCCGTTTGTGTTGTATTCTTGTGCTTCTGCAAATTTCCAAATGGCTGATGTGAAGGAGCAACTGTTTCAAGCACAAGGAAGCTGTAGCTGAAACCCACAGCATATTGAACATTTGGATGGTTCAAGAGTATCTAGGAAAGCCGAGAATCTGCTAATGATTTTTTTCGACACTCGGAGAGTTGTGCATAAGGAAATTATTCCCTCTGGTCAAACTGTCGACGAAGTTTTTTTGCGATGGTTTGAAGAGGGAAGAGAGAAAATGTTCGGCGCAAACGGCCTGACTTGTAGAAGGGCAAAGACTGGTTGCTCCACCATTACAACACGCCCATACACACCTCGCTCGTTGTGAAAGAACTTCTGCCAAAGAAACAACACGACGGCAAATGAAAATCAACTTGAAAAGATGACGTTTTGACTCTATTGAAGATATTCAAGTGAAAAGGCAACTGGTCTTCAACATCCTACAGCGTTCCGTCTTCCAGGAGGAAAAATGGGAAATTGCTGAGATCGTCGCATACGTGCTGGTGGTAACTATTTTGAAGGAGACAGCGGAAATTAGGGGGTAATGTAAATTTTCTGCTTTTTACAAGAAATTTATTGGAAATTTTGAGTAGCATCTCGTATTCTCGTAATAGCTGTCATAATGGGAATGCCCCCTGTGATGGATTGACTATCACAGTAATTGATTAACGATGATCTAATCGCAGTAATAGGCATTAAAAGCATACCATCGAGATATCAATCAGCGTTTTATAGAAGAAATTACCATAGTATTGTACGATGGGAAACTTGGAAACGCAAACTAAATGACGCATCCCAAGTACCATCTGGCAAGCACGTACATTTCAAATTTTATAAATTTGCTCCTGGAGCTGCAATGCATAGCCCAGCTACATGTGCTGTCCATCGAATGCTTCCGTTAGAAGACCCCGGCTGCATTTCCTTGTTAATATGCTTATGTATACATCAAGTTCTTGTAATTTATGGATAATTACCGTATCGCGAAAATATGTATTAACAGAGAGAGTAGACGAAGGCTAACGTAACTTCGAGCCGTATCCAGCAGTACACCGTTACATACATATATCACAGTACAGCGCAGCAAGAAGAGGAAAATTCGCCCTTAAGCAGCATTATAATGTAATCTGCTAATTGAAATCCGACAAGCTTACTAGAAAGCATGACGTAAAAGGTTTTTCATCTAAGATGTACATTATTAAATTTATTGGCTCGTTAAACGCCTCAACGTGTTTATAATTCAGAATGTAACAAGCTGGAGACGTGTATAAGATATTGCAATTTGCCAATGGCAGAAGATAGAGTATCACTTTCCGAATTAGTTAAAACTAACAAAATAGAAATGAACTTTACACATGTATACAAAGTCTGCAGACAAAATACAGAACAAGTATATGAGGATGATCCACAAAGGAATAGCGTGACAACTGGTGTGAAGGAAGACTTTTAGTTATCTACGTAGGGAAGAAAATGCGAAGAACAGCAGGGAGCTCTAAAGTAAATGCAGTAAGCTTAATAATTGCATATATGTATGTACTTATTGAACAGTATATTAAAAAACTAAAGCTATTTGGTTCAATGATTTTAGATATGGTAAGAAAAGAAAAGCGTAAGGAACATAAAAAGAAACAAAAATTGTTTTAATAAGGTAAAACAGTTACTATTGGCCTGGTAAATGTTTGAAAAATAGAACAATCAGAACTGCTTGAAAGAAGAAAAAATATTCACCTGAAGAAATTAATTGATAAGGGAGACACTTGTTGAAACCCCATACAGAAGAAAATCCTGTGAAGATAATTGTAGGAACGATTTTGTATGGTAGAAAGCGCGCTATCGTTGAAGTGTAATTTTCATTAAAATAACTTGATCCTAGCAAAATATGCTTTAAAACTAGAGAAAAATCATAAAAGGTAGTCTAATTCCAGCACTTTTGGAAAAGTTGGCATCTGGAGTATCTAACAAAAGCGAAACAAATGGAAAACTAAGAAGGCAAATTTGTCAGTCAACCAGCTGGTCTTATTGAAAGAAGATAACCTCCCTCCGTACAGATGGGCTCTTGGAAGAATCATCGAAATTTAGCCTGGACCTGGTGGTCCCGTTAGAGTGGTTTCAGTGAAAATTAGTGCTGAAGTTTTCAAACGTGGTATTCGCAAAGTTTGTGTTACCTATTGACAAAAAATTAATGTTATAGAATATTCACATTGTAGTTCTATTTATTCATATACTTACCTAAATATGTTTTATGTTTAAGTGTGTTTTTAACAGTATTTCATATGCGAATTCTATATTTGAACGTGCCGTTAAGGTGGGGGAGAGTGTTAAGCATACCCCTTCATTTTCATGTAGAGAACATACGGGAATAAAACGTCAAGTAAGTTAAGATCAGGTATAAACTTGGAGGCTTCCTGTAAACCTAGCTGTACCACAAAATAACATGGCAGTATGTGAAAATGCGAACAGTTTTATAAATTAAGCGAAATTCCATTCACAGTAAAGTTTTTCTTGATATTTAGTTTTTAGCTTTTCTACGAGAAGAATTTCACTTACATAAACTACTCTCTCGAAGCCAAAAAGGGTAGATTTATTTCGAATTTGGGAAAAGCCGCATGGAAAAAATGTACCCGAAAAAGCCACACATTTCCAAGCTGTACTTTCATCCTATTTTGGTGCCGAAAATGATTTGGAAGACGAATTCGACAATCAATATACCAATTTTGCAATAAATTATCAAAAAAGTAGATAGAACAGAAATAATATTTTTCAAGAAAAACGAAGGTTGTCGAAGGAAGTTTTTTGCCTCAAAAGTCTTCGCAAAATATTTCTCCCACTTCTACAGAGGGAAGATCATGCACAGCGTTTAAGGAAAGCAGTGAACGAAGCAAGAGAAGGAAAACCAATGAACTTAGAGAAATGCATAGAAGTAGCAAACTATCAGCAGCACAAATAAAATTAAGAAGTAACGCTAACAAATAAAATTAAGGAGCAAGTGTTGGTTAGCAATTATTTATCAGATTGACAATTATTTGTTGACATTGTAGTCACAAGTGACGAAAAATACAGTGAAATGTTCAAAATATATTGTGTTTTTACTTTTTAATTTTGTTGTACATTTATTTTTGGAATTGTTTTGAAACAAATAAACTTTTCGTGGTATTTTGTCCCACTCTGCGAGTGAATGGCAGTAACAAAACCATGGAACACTTTGTACACAGATTTACACATTAAAAGCTCCTAAGGTTATGACAAGCTTTTTAGCTTATACATATATCTCATCGGGCCGTCACCAGACGTAGGAACAATAGGCAACGTAATGTTATACTGATGTATAGAGCCCGGTAACAGGGAGCTGTGCCATAGCCGTACCTGCCTAGTATACAAAAACAATAGTAAGAAAATAGAAAAAAATAACAGAACTAATAATACATAATTATAATATGTGAAAAGTAGTGAAACACTCACCCTTTTAAGCAGCCTTGGCTACGGCACAGTAAAACTAGAAGCACCATTATCAGTATTAACATCATATGAATAAGAGTGGCAAAAAGTTGACACCATTAGATGCGTTTCCACAGTTGTCTCGGTGAGCGATGTTCGCCGTGGTGAGAAAATGAGTTTATATTTTGAAAAAGAGCGTTCAACATCTATTGATGTTATACATGCATGATTACAATACTTTATGTACTTAGTCAGTGGATTATTCGATACACCATCACAAATGTTTTAGTGTTCTAAAATCGGGATCTTTCTGTAGCACACTCTCCAACTTTTCTAAAACGCGATTATATTTTGCGCCATGTCTGTGTATGTACTCCGTCCATAATTTGCAGAGACTTCAATAATGATAACGATCTATTTTCTAATTGGTCTATTGCGTCAGATAATCCTTTATAGTAGCTACGAATATTTTTTAAATCTGTTTGAACGGAAATATCTTGAAATTTCGACTGGCTCTCCTTAATAACTGCAGCTTCGGCAGGATTGAATTGTGCAACAACAGCTTTTACTATTTTGAAATGTTCAGCATAATAAAAAGCTGCCTGCAATCATGTTCCCCAATGTGTAAGAATTGGCTCCGGTGGTTGACGAATATCAGAACACTCTGTGTGAAATGATCGTAGGCGTTTGGGAGGTTTCAAAAATACTTTTTTTGTGCTTGCTATTAATGCATCTACATCGGGAGAACATTGTCGAATGGTTTCTGCCACAAGATGCAAAGCATGCACTTTACACGTAACATGTAAACACTTGCAACCATGTTCAATAAGAGAAC
Source organism: Dynastes maya (assembly GCA_029619315.2). Lineage (NCBI taxonomy): Eukaryota > Metazoa > Arthropoda > Insecta > Coleoptera > Scarabaeidae > Dynastes > Dynastes maya. The sequence goes on from JAROYE020000002.1 coordinate 60,284,483, forward strand.
GGCCTACCGAACGCATTATCGCTGCGCCATCGCTCATAAACATCAACATTTTATCTTTTGAAGTTTGAAATTTTTCCAACGTACTAATTGTAAGTACAACCTTCGTAATTGCTGCAGCAGTACACTCTTGTAGTCTTCGGCTAGCTAGTAACAGTGGTAATGTAGGTTTACTAGGGTCTAATATGCGTACCATAATATTTATAATTGATTTTTTTTTTACAGTCTGTTGTCTCGTCAACACATAACCAAAGAAACTGTTTTTTACGTGTCTTGTACAGTTCCACTTCTTATTTGACATCAAATGTATTTTGCACACTTTATAAACCATCTTACTCCCGTTGTAAAACAAATCGGGAAAGTCAGAAATAAACTTATTTACTATGTCTTGAAAGGGTCGTTTTTTAGCCGTCGACATGTTCACTAAAAACTACAATTCATAACTACGTCTGTATCAATAAAATCAACACGCCCTATCTGCTATCCAATGCCAAATTGAACTGAGCGATTATACTAATGATGATTTGTCGTGTCGTATCATAATCGACCAGCCCTCCCCGCCCACCTAAACACAGTCACACCGCCGCTGCGATTGCTCTCCAGTTACCGGGCTCTACTGATGTAGTTTACGTTTCCTCAGATTTTGTTGGTAGAGAGCCTGAAAGCCAGCTAATTGGCAATTTCGTAGAATTCCAGTCATATAACAATTTTTCCAAAACATTTTCTAAATGTCCTTCTTTGTGATGTGTGATTTAAGAACATTTCGCTTCATTGTACATGATTAGTTGTTTTGAATACCGAAGAAAATTCAAAGACTGTGTACCGTAATATACATGTATGGCGTATAACTGTTTAGAAGTAATGATCATTGTAAACTTTCGATTTCCTTGCAACTATGTTATATGCGCTCCTGATTAACTAGCTGCTGCAACGTCAGCGATATTAATTAATGTCAGTAGTCACCTAACGACTGCACTAACCAGGATGCATCATCCAAGATTCATCCATATGTAAAGTAATCGTAGTATGAAACGCCGATTTAGGAACCACATATCTAGAGACATGCATTCATTCATTACCGTATTGCGTTAATTAGAAACATTTAATTAGGTAATAAACTTCCACATAATTTATGATCCGAACTTAAAATGTCCAGAGTCTTGGTAAAATAAAAGGCTTCGATGCAACGAGGCTAGTTAGTACATCGTAAAATTTATGTAGAATATATAATAGATGTTAAGGAACTTATGTACATACGTATGCATATGCGAATTGTACGCCTTTCCTAATTATCCCTTTAAATTATTTCCTGGGATACTTATGCGAACAGATTTATGATAAAATGTTATTTTTTCCTCTTAAGAAGTTCCATGAAAACAGTGGGCGTATCTCAAAAAGATGAAAGCATATAATTTACCGACGTATAAAATTTTACTTACTTGTCGCTGGTGTAAAATATGTATATATGAATGTAGGTGGTCGTTGTGTAAAGCACTTGCTAAATGCTAAAGTTATTCTGTAAATGCGCTACCCTTTATGTCCTTCACTTAAAAAAGAAAATAAAATAGAGAATGTCTGTATTGTACGTATCTAGTTATTCTAATACAAATTGTAGTTCTAAAGAAATAAAAGAAAATGGAATAGAAAGGAAATTGTAAGCAAATTAAGTATATATCGAAAACTTGACACAAGTAAAGATATTGAATAACCATCTTTCGTTTGCAGGTGTTAGGTATTAGATGTGTTAACCTATAAAGTTTACTACCACGTTTATTACTTTACATATGGGTTTATTTATTTAGACGTATAATGCAAGCAACTCATCCTGGACTATTTACACCTTTATATATTATTTGACCATATATCATTACTACTTCTCCTTACACCTGGCGAGCCAATACAACACATTTTTTATATTTTAAAGAGGTAATTGGAAAATGAATCCAGTGCCACCACATACGTTACGCTTTAACTTGAGAATTGTTAAGACATGCAACAGTACAGTGGGGCAAATTACTTCTTTTGTTGGCAGCAAATCACAGACTCAATTTTCTTTTTAATGTATATATACGTTTTCATAAACGTTAATAAAAGTAAATAAAACAATTGTGCGTGTTCTATATAGTTTTTTTGTTTAATAAAACACATAATAAATTTAAAACTTTTACTTCTTTCCAAATGTTTGCAAAATCATCATCTTCAGTATTGTCTTGGTAGTCATCATCATCACCATCATCACCATCATCATTAGCATCACCATCGTCGTCGTCAGCTTGACTAGGTAGCTTGACAGACAGTGGTGATTTTAAGAGCTCTAACGTCTCTTTTGGTAGAGCTTAGAGGTTTTTCTTTGGTATTCTTCTTTTGTCCACCACTATGGGATCTGAACTTAGCAGAAGCATATTGAAAATATATTCATTGCATTTTTCTCTACTACATTTTCTGGAGTTGTGCTCCCGAAACTTTTTGAAGTCCTTATTCCCTGCTTCTTGCGCCTCCTCTGTCAACTGACCAATTGGTAATAAAGCCGATGAAATTATTTCTGGACCATGTATCAGGAATTTATGCAACATGGGAGGCACTTTATATCATAGGTACCTTTTCACAAAATATTTAGCGGTTCTGTAGAAAAAAAAATTAAATTTTCTCCATTTCGTATCCACTAGACACTGTCATAAAAAAGATATGCATTTTTTTTGATAAGTTCGTTATCGATGCTGGTAATTTTGGATGACACTTCTGAGTTTTAAAAAAATCGTCTATCAGTATTCTCATCGTTAGAGATGATGAACATACTGACTGGAAAATAAGGACTTAGGCTTGTCAACTATGGAACCAAGTTTTTCCTTAAACTGTTGTATCCGCTTCTTATTTTCTTCCTCTACTTCCTCTTCCGCTCCTCGGGCTTGCCATTTTTTCAGTGGCAGTTTATACGACAAGGCACTAAAAAAACGAATCCAGCCATGCAATATAGAAAGTCCAAATTTCTCCATCTTTGGTTTCCTTTTAATCATATCATCTTTATTGTTAAAATTGTTAGATGTTGCGCCACAAATGTATCACTTTTGCGTCGATAAAGTATCTACAGACTTGAGAGACAGATTGAGAGCATTAATTTGTGATCTAGAACAGAGGGTTTTTCATTAAGGTATACACTAGTATGGACTAGCGATCCTATCTCTTCATCCATTCTTGCTTTCTCCGCAACTGATACTTGGATTTCTTAATAAATTAAATTTTTAATAGCTTGCAATACCTGGCGGATCCAGCTCGCGGATTTTGCCAAATTATTTTCTTATCGCATACAAAGCGAAGGGACACAACGGTGGTTATAGAAACAGCAGTGTAACAAGCACCAGCACCATGGTAAGCCTGTTTATGGGAACTATGGTTGCAACTGTCATCAAATAAACAAAGTTGGCTTTATTCCTCTTCTTGAAGAGTGTCAATGACAAGTGTTTGCACTGGAAGCAATCGGTTGACGGTGTGGTCGAGTAAAGCTTGAAGTCCGACATGAGCAGAGATAGAAGTAACAACAATTTTTTCAGGATAACAATCGCCTTTTGAACAACTTTATAGGACTGGCATCTTGCTGGTGCGCTGCTTCTTATTATATTGTATTGATGGCGTCACAATTTGGCATTTCCTAACTTAAACGCGAATTTCTGTAGGCAAGTCTATATTTACTTGCACGTGTGGAACTTGTAACTTCTTGAAGTAATTTTTATGTTTCTGATTGTCCTGCTGCCCCAAGACTCACTTGTGTGTCGTAAGTTAAAACACCCACATGAGTGGATTCCCTAAGTAACTTCGTTTTTAGCCGCTAAGTTCGCTCTGCGCTGGTTTCGAAAGGAACTTCAGGGTGACCCCGACGATTCCATTATTGATTTGCTGACGATAGAGGAGAAGATATTGATGTCTTCAGCCAATCTTCATTTTGTACGAGAAACCTTTTCTTCATTCTAAGGGCCTTCGTCCAACGTGCTCTAAACTGTGGAAAGAAGTGAGCTAATGTTTTGTTTAAAGCTTTTACATTCTCTTCCCGACAATTAGTTCGACTCCTCCTTTGGTCCGCTAATAAAGTAAATTTTCTAAACAACCTAGATCAATCAAGACGTGGAGCACATTCTAATTTATTACAAGTAGCCAAGTGGATAAAATAAAGTTTTTATCCATTAGAGAAGCCGTATCTCTCGAATCGTTATTTCGTGGACAAGGGCACATAAAATGTTCGTATCAGTCGCTTAAGAAGCAATCCAAAACAAATATATGATCATGCTTTAAAAGTGGATCACATGCAAATAAATAGCTTCTGCTTATAAATTACCTACCTGTTTTAAACATTCTTGTTAAGAAGGGAGAGAGTTTAATTTTGCTAAATAGTTTATGATTTGTGCCCTTAAATTATCTATGTTTCCAACCTTCTTGGTAAGATTAGAGTAGATTTAATTTTGTTAAAGAGTTTATGTTTTATTTTGCAGTAAAGAACTTGAAAGAGGCCTCTTTTAACTAGTACAAATACCGTAATCTGCCTACTAGGCGTTTCGTGAAACTTCGACAATTATGATGTGGCAAATAGCGTTCAACAGCTGCTGGTAAGATCAGATCTTCAGCAATTATATGTGGCTTACTGGATTTTGCAATGCGAAATGCAATTCGATAACTTGCTAGCAATGCTTTTTGGTTATGAGTGGTTGTTGATGTAAAAGTGGCTTGCTCCTTGTGCAGGAACTTTAGCTTTCTTTCAAAAAATTCCACGGGCTTCTCTTTTTTGTCTGGATGTTTGCTATTTAAATGTCGAAGTAGCTTTGATGGCTTTATACCTTCTTTTGACAAGACTTCTCCACATACAACACACTGTGGTTTATTGGAAGTAACGGTAAAACCATATTTAAGATATTCATCGTTGTACAATCTATTTTTCTTTTTATATTTGTCGCTTCCAGACGTAGACGGTTGTAATGATCTTTTTAAAAATGTATCCATATTTAACAAACCAATAAATTTCAAAATAATCGATATTGCACTCAGTAGCTAACAACACAGCACACAAGTTGGAAATGATGCCTCGTCGCGCTTAGATGCTTATATAAAGCCAATCTGAAACTTTCAGAAAGCTCCAGTGCCATCTAGCACTCTCCCGAATATGGTGGAAACTTCCGTAAAACGCGAAGAACAAAGAAGAAATTGTAACACTTGGTGATAGATGGCGCAGGTAGCAGACAGTCGCTAGAAATATTGGTAAACATAAACAAAGTTTAAATCTTTCTTTTTTACATTGGTTGATCTTTTTAACATTGATTTTCAAATATAATTATAGATTCAAATATACGTCAAAACATAAAAACAGAAAGACTTTTATATTTTAAAACTTGGTGCTTTACGACTAGGAGAAAAATGCCAGTAACAGTGGCGTAACTCCTAACAGTTGCCGTTTTATTATGAGGAGGTCTCGAACAAAATTCTTGCCTTAAGTGGGGCCCTTGAAAAAAAAAAGTTTGAGAACCACTGCTTTAATGTATTCCTATAAAGGAGCTACAAAATATACATACAATCTAAGAGATAGTTAAAAATTAATAAATGTCTTGTTTATTATAACATTCATATATCATCGCAGCTTTTCAAGCGTCGGAACACGCGAATTGGCAAACTAAAGGAGTCAATGAATTTTAATGTGGACGTAACCGGCAGTAAACCATATTCTCGCCTGAGCGTTGAGAGGACGTGAAACCTTGTTAGGTTGATGTAAGAAAAGGAGAAGAACAATAAAAATAAAAACTATGTTACCATGAAGTATCAATAATGGTCTAACCACGGGTGACCAGATGGAAGTTTTACTATTACCCGGTAATAATTCATGAAAGTTTAGAGGCAATGTAATAGAATATCTTTTTGTGTGCATCGCCTTGCCGCCTATAAGTACTGAATAAATTATTTGCTTTATTAAAGTACCTCATTAGAAATTTAACGATTATTTATAACCTCATTGTTTTAAATAATTACGATATCGTTACTTTTAATGCACCGTGATTAATACGAAATCTATAAAATTTAATTATTCCCGGAATAATAAATTATTACATAGTAGAGCGGTACATATATGTATATAAGTACGATAATTTTTTCCTAGCAGTTATTGTTTTATTGTGCGTGTAAGTATCGTTACAAGCTAACAATGTCCATATTTAACGACTTGGTAATCGTTACGGAGCCATCATATGGAAATTATTATGCGTGTGAACGATTTAAACAAGAAATTGAAGCCTAATGCATTTACCTTCCTTTAAAACGCCGTGCCGCTAGTACAATGCAAATAGCTAACTGTAAATACGGCGTTGTAATGGATTCCTTTTAACTTTGTTTTCATAATTTAACTATTTTTCAAAAGCTAAAGAAACCTCTCAATTTTTTATGCCTACCTGTTCTGAAATGGTGCATTACTTTAATATACAGGCACCCATTGAAGTATGTTAAAGATTTATATTCTTCTGTAATTCCCTTCTATAGTGCCCAGTTTTATTTGACCATGCAAGCATAATAAGGAATTTATTAATACAGGACCTCCTATCAGAAACTGCAATTAAAGAGTGTATGTACCAAAGTGGTTAGTGCCAAAACTAATTTTTCTTGCGTTTCTTGTTAAACAGACGCTACGTGCCACCTACACAGCTTGACAAAGGTGCAAAGCGCCAACAATTTGCAACGCGCCCAATAGATAACCATACGAGTAAGTCTCATGACCATTGGCAACAAAAGGAAGTTACGGACCACACTCGCAAACTGCTCGCAATTGTCATCCAATCATTCTCAACAATCCAACGTTTAGTGAGTTCGAAGCTTGCGGAGAAACTTATTGAAAAAGGAAGTTACTTTATCGCAGCTAAAAAATATTGAACTGAATATAAAACCAGAACAAAATAGAATATCTAAAAATAAAAAGCACTTTTTGAATAAAATGCTGGACTACCTCAAAGAAGAAGAAGAAGAACATACGATACAACTTCTCGTACACTGGCGTCCTGACGGTGTGCTAGAACATTCCGTTTACCCAAAACCCACGCACATGGATAGATATCTCAATGGCTTCTCACACAATAATCTAGCCTACAAACACGATGTTATTAATTCCCTTATCCAAAAGGCAATTTCCACTTCTGAACCCAATTCGCTTCCTCAAGAACTGAACCACATCACCGAAACTCTGATCCCCAATAATTATTCTAGGAAACATATTCAAACTACCATTAACCGCTGCAATAAACCCTTCTTCACAGCAACTCCCCTCATCTAACCCTAATTTCCGTAAGCAGGCGTATCTAGCTTACATTCAAGGTGTCACCGATCGCGTCAGCAAGATTCTTTTCAGGAACAACATAGAAACTATCTTCAAACCCAATTTCAAAGTCTCAGATTACTTTCCAATCAAAGACCGCAGTCATCTGGAAGTCCTCCAGTGTCTATCAGATTCCATATCCTTGTGGTAGTATGTACATCGGTGAAGCAAAGCGATCAGTCAGCACTCGTGTTACTGAACACGAGTGTTGAACGCGGTTGTTGCGTGTAACCGGATCCGCGCTGGCTGAGCACAGATTGGAAATTGGCCACCAAATCCAATATAACTCTACCCGCATCCTGTCTCGCAACCCTCACTATTATAGTAGAAAAATCTGTGAGTCAATAGAGATCTTTAAACATCCCAACAATTTAAATCGCGAAGATGGCTACCCCATACATCACACGTGGGAATGCCAACTGATTAAACCTCTTAGCGACCGCCACGCTTCGTTGATCCATAACTTTTCCGCTCCATTAACCCGAAACAATTCCTATGAAAACCTCTCCTGGATAAATACTCCCCAGTCAGTGTGCAGTAAACAAACCAAGAGTTTACGAGTTAACCAAGAACATACGAAGTTTTTTTAGCGCAAAATTTTGCCACTTCACACCAAATAAAATGGTTTGGCATTTGGCTCTTTTCAAAATTTTGCCTGGCTTGTCCCTAAGAAATTTATTTTAATTTTTGATGATCTGTTAGACTAATATCTTATAGTGGTGTTAACAAATGTAAAGTTACATTACACTGAAATAAAGTGTTTTATAGATTTAATATGCATATATGTATATTTTTTAATGTACTAGAAACTGTTACTACTATACTAAGCTGCTCATTTGAAATTACGCAGACTGTATTTTTCCGTATATGAGGTCCCGCCTCCTATTCCAATTTTTGAAAGATATCAGCTAGCGTTTTTGGAAGAAACAGGTTGACTTTTATTCTTTGTGAACCAATTTTTGACGTTATCGGCAGTTCAATTGTATTTCCGCCGTCATTGGAGGTTAAGTCAACTTTCTGTGATCAGCGAAAAAATCACATTTTTCGCAATTTAACCAACATCCTAGCTACAATAATAACAAAGCCAGCAATAGTGATCCCATAACTTTAAACAACCTGTATATTTAGCAATAAATACACTTTCACTTTGTTTAGAAAATTTCCTGTACAGGATGGCGTCTGACTTCGTAGTATGTCCATCTGACTCAGTGGAACTATAGAAATTTTACTGGTATTCATATGATTATATTACAAATGCTTCCCTTATTTATCCAACAGTTGCGATAGTGAATAAATAATATCTCTCTGCTATTTCACTATGTTCAGAGATGCAATTCTAGGTAATTCCTGACTTCTAGCGTTGCTAAAGGAACAATAGAAATCACGCTGAGTGTAGAACTAGTATGTGTACGAGGTAGGCGCCATAAATTCTCGACCTGAAGACTTACACAGATTCTAGCTGGTTCAAACTCCGTTGCGTCATAGTTGCACATGTGCGAGGCTTGTGCTATATGTATTAGGGCTCGAAGAGTAGTAGTTTCCAGTAGCCAGCCAGACAGCGTGACTAGTGCATGAAAGTGTCTCAGGTAACGAAAATTGAGTACCGCGCGGTCATTACATTTTTAAAGGAACGCCTAATCACAATAAACGTTTACACGGAGTTTATGGTGATTCATCTCTTTCATATTCCACTGTAAAAGAGTGGGCAAAATGCTTCCGTTTAGGGCAGGAATCCCTTGAAGATGATGAGCGTCCTGGTCAGCCAACTAATAACGCCTCAAAACATTTCAGTTATTGAAGAAGTGATGTTAACGGATTGCCGTTTGAAAGTGAAGAAATTAGCAGAGATGTCTGCAACATTTCTGAAACGAGTATTCGCCCTACTCTCCAACGCGAACGTCGGGTCGAATGTGCGCTCTCGTTTCTAAACATGTGTGGAGACGATCCGAATCCGATTTTAGAGTCCATTGTCACAGGAGGTGAAACAATGGTTCTGTATTATGATCCTATCTCCAAAGGAATCGGTGGAATGGCGGCGATCCGATGAACGTCGTCCCGGAAAGCTGTAATACAACATTTTGAGGATATAGAATTATTAATTGACCGTTGTAATAAATGTATTAAAGTTAGGGGAGATCATATTGAAAAATAAAAATTGTTACATTTTAACAAGTCTGTTTTTTCTATATCAGGCCGAGATTTTATGGCGCCTATTACGTAGTTACGCTGGTGGTAATGCATTAGTATGTTTAAGCATTGGTTTGCCTTAGCCAGTTGTCATTCACTTTTTTGTTTGTTAGCATTATTTGTGATTGACATCAGGAAATCATACTAAATCCACTTAATCGTAATATCTTTTATTTGCTCATTTTTCCTTTCATTATACGTATATTCATAGTATATGTTACCTATTTTTTGCTAGAATGCGTAGATACACTGCTTGATGCATTACTGGTATTATAAGAGTACACAGATAATATCTAAGTAACCGTTCTATTTTACAGTTGCTTTCCGATAAAACATTCGTATAATAACGAGTAATTTGAAATAAATGCGGAGCAGATCATACGATATTGCCGTTTATGAACTTATGCACACATAGGAAATTGATTTTGCATTAGAATCAAATCAGTATAAATTTTTTACGCTACGTCTAAGATGCTTATAGAATAGCGTGTTGACTTTGAGCGTAATGCCCCATCGATGCGCTACCGAGTTCATTTAAAGCGCTACAGGGAAAGCCTTGAATTGTTGCTTGCAGGAAGCAAATATTAAGCAATCAACTCAAAGTATTTGAAAATTAGCTTTACTGTTTTACCAGTCGCTGACTATTTTTGATTTTGAGTAGTTTAAAATATTTTCAAAGATATGTTTACTATGCCATAAGAACTGAAAAACAAAAACAGAATCAAACAAAGATACAAATACTACAATGAATCGAAAGTAAATAAAGTATAAATAATTAATTACAGTATACACTATATATAAGGATCTTTCAATCAGATCCTATCGGAACAAAATTGTAAATCATGCTAACGAAAAGTTTATTTAAACTAATGTATAAACAAGCAATGTTTAATGAGAATATAAATTATTAATAGCCTGGTAATAAATTTATTTTTTCGTAATTGGATGTGGTCCTGCGTTTGGGGTGTGTCTTACGTCCAGGTATTACTTATTATGCTGGTACTCGATCCATCAAGTAGCTATTGTCGGACCATATAGAGAAACAAAAGAATAAACGGACGTACCTAAAAGAATACCGACTGTGCGTGTGTGTTTCTAATCCTTACGTAGAGCTCACATAAAATATTACTTATTTGTTTAAGTTAAAAGCCAACGAAAGGCATGTTGTGACTTCGGTGTTAGGGGGTCCGGTTATTTTGGGCAAACCTTACATGTATGGAATATACAGGAAGATCCTAAAGTATTGTCCCCTCATACTAACTTTTGAACGACAAAAGCTAGGGTTTTCAGAAAAAATAGGTCGATTTTTATTTTTTGTGAGCTAACCTTTGGCGTTATCGGCAGTTCGATTACGTTTCCTCTCATCTCTGATAATACCCTGCATATTTCTACGTTTTTGGAGAGACAGTGAACAGACGAATAGAACGATACCATATATGTTACACTTTAGCTGAAGAAATATCCCGATATGCAGGGATAAAGATTTTAACAATCTGTTCTTGCTTTTATGCCTAGTAAAGTTAGTTGTTAGCCAAAGTAATCACAACAATTTGCCAAATTTTAATTTTAAAAGCAAAAACTATTCTTGCTATTTACACTGCGTTTTCCATATTTTCACGTTATTTTCTCACATTTTTACCTCTTTTGTTAATTTTTATTGGTTCACTTTTTCGAACTTTGTTGGGATCAATGGTAGGTTTGTTAAAATTTGTCAGCTTTTGATATAATATATGCCTATTTTTGTTGTTACTTTTAGGATGGCCTTCGTACGGGCCTTGCAAGGTAAGATTGAGTCAATCTAGTAACAGTCACCACTTTGTTTGCCAGAAGAACTTGGCAAAATACCGGATCAACTGAAAATAAAAAAAAATGGACAACCTGACGCAACAACTCTCGAGAGAGATTCGAAAAATAAAAAACGAAACTATTAATAAATATCTACAAGGACTTACTGCTGAAAGTGAAACAAATTACTCGCTATGGGAAGTGACAAAACATCTAAAGAGATTTATTTATCATAAATCTCCGCTAAAAAGGGATGATGGTACATGGACTAAAGAAAATAAAGAAAAGGCTGAATTATTTGCCGAATATTTAGAAAAAACTTTTACTCCAAATCCAGGCGAGGAAGAAGAGGTAATGAACGAAGCGATCAACGAAGAATCACAAAATTTACCTCCTGTTACGCCAGAAGAAGTACATAAAGCAACAAGAGGAGAAATAGGTCTTAAAGAAGCTCCAGGGTTACCTAATAACTGGACAAGTACTTAAGAAATTACCAAGAAAAACCATTGTAAAGATAACCTACATAATAAGTGCTTTATTCAGAATCAGATATATACTGATGATACCAAAGCCAGGGAAACCTCCTAACAAGGTGGATTCGTACAGGCCAATATCTATATTACTAATAATGTCAAAATTATTTGAGAAGCTATTATTATCTAGAGTGAAACCTATAATAATTGAGAAAAAACTAGCTCCAAACCATCAGTTTGGCTTTAGGAATCAACACTCAACCCTTGAACAAGTTCATAGAATAACCGAAGTTATTGGACAAGCCTTAGAAGAAAAGGAAATATGTACAGCAGTATTTCTGGACGTGTCACAGGCTTTTGATAGGGTGTCGCATAAAGAATTAGAATACAAATTAAGAGCTCTACTGCCCAAAGAGTATAGCGACGTCATAACATCCTATATAAAAGAGAGAATCTTTAGGGCAAAATTTGTGGGTGAATACTCTGAAACCAAACAAATAAAGGCAGGCGTACTACAGGGTAGTGTACTTGGGCCAACCGTGTACCTGCTCTATACAAGTGATATACCAACCACAGAAGAGACCTTGTTAGCTACATTCGCAGATGATACAGCGATACTCTCAAAAGGTAGAGACTTCGGTAAAGCTGCAGTTAAAACACAAAGAGCTCTAGATGGCATAACAACATTGACAAAGAAATGGCGAATCAAGTTAAATAAGACGAAGTCTGCGCATATCAATTTCACATATAAGAAAAATAGAAAAATCCAGCTCGAAATAAATGGATAGCCCATCCCGTTCGCTAATGAAGACAATATCTAGATATGAACCTAGATGCTAAATTAAAATGGAAAGAGCACATAAAAAGAAAAGAGAAGAGCTGGAAATCAGAAGAAGAAAATTATTATGGCTGATAGGATGAAGATCATAAATGACAGTAGAAAACAAACTACCGATATATAAGTAAGTTCTAAAACCAGTATGGTAATATGGAGCGCAACTATGGGGGTGTTCTAAACTAAGCAACATCAATACTATTGAACGATTTCAAAATAAAATACTCAGGGACACAGTCAGTGCTCCGTGGTTTGTATGAAATTCTGACCTACATCGAGATCTAAATGTAGAACCAGTGATAGAAATCATAACAAAAAATGGCGCAGAACCACGAATGGAGACTCCATAACCATTCGAATACGGAGGCTATCCTGCTACTGGATTCCAGGGAAACTAAACGGCGACTCAACAGGGCCAAGCTACTCGAATTGTGCTATAGTGACCCGAGTGAAAAAGCAGAGCTTAGTGCTTGTGAATTGCGCAAAACAAGAGCGCGGAAGAACATGTAAACAATAAGAACTAAAGCCGCGTCGCTGGACATTGCCTAGATATGTATTTAGTTTTAGCCTATTAATTTAAGTTAGAAAATAAGCTAGTACATAGTTAGTCTGAGTTTTAGACTAGGAATAGCAAAAGACATGAAAGTGCCACATAAATAAAAAAAAAACTTTGTTTGCCGTGGTTGCACAACTAGTTGTTCAGTAATTTGAATTTCATTATTTTCTGTCAGTCAGTTGTTTATTTAATACAAAGTTTTCTCAATATTTCCAACTCTACAAGGTTGGCCTTAATTAAATTCAATACTGAATGTGTTTTCAAGATTATCCTCACGATTCGTGCGCAGACCGTTGTCAAAACAACAACACAAAAGATTGACAAATAAGCATATTTATTGTCTAACAAAAATTGATAAATTCAAACCAACCTACCATCATTCATTAATTGCTAAAAAGTTCAATATTGTAAAGAAATTATTATTATTAAAACATAACGCTGACAACTGACTCCACAAATTGATGACTTTATTTTCCATATTTGGAACACCAACATTTTTCAAGTGCTTTTTTCACTCTTTATTAGGGCGACACTATTGAAAAACAATTACAGTCGAGACATGAATTAAAAATACAAAAGTTAGCTTACAATTTGAACATTTTTATGTATTCATTATATTGGCAATGTGATGACATATACAAGCCATAATAATTTTGAATAATAGTACATGTGTACCGACAAAAAACACTGGAAGAATCAACATTAACATTTATAAATAATAAATATATTTTAAAGGGTTATATATTAAAAAAGGCATAAGAAAATGATGTAAAAAGAAAATTATACGGAGTTCCAGATACTTAAAAGAGTGTTATACCTAGTACACAGGGTTTTCTTAAAATAATGTAGTTAAAGTTAATTAAGTAAATCGGCATAAATACAACTAATGTTTTCAATGTCCTTCCTATAATTGATGGAATCAGGGCGCTTATTAATGGAACCCATTTCTAAGGAGCAACGTCTAAAATAATTTTGTTCAACGTCAAGTATTTTAACTTCGTTAATATCAAAGGGGTGACCGTAATGCAAGGGGTGAATGCTTAAGGGAGTGGAATGTAAGTTGTTACGGACATCACTTCTATGTACCGAAATATGGTTTTTTAATTTTTGGAAGGTTTGACCAAGGTGCTGCAATTAATTTGATAAATTGTTATTTAATATATGTTTTATTACACACAAAAAAAGGATTACAAACATTGAAAAAAGAAAAAAAAAGGACTGTATATAAATACATTTTCAATAAATATTCCAGTAACCTTTTGCGGTAAACGGCAGAAAGTCAGACGATCTGCACGCGAATGCAACGTCTATTTTTCGTTCCTGTCGCGATGATTACATCTACAAGAAAAAAAAAAGCTATGCAGCTATTATGTACCAAAAAGCCAAGCTGATATTTCCATGTCAACATACAGCAGTAAAGAGATTAAAAAAAAATTAAATGAAATTGTAAATTTAAGTAATTTATAAATTTAGATTTTTAGAAATCCAAGGTTTTGCTTTTCTCCAAATGACCTAGACTGTCTTTAAGTTTAGACGAAAATACATTAAGTTTTTTAGTGGATAAATTGCAATTTTGAGATTATTGTATTCCTTAAACAAGTTATATACAAGGTATATACTGAAGTTTCTGAGAAACGAGTTTATTCTATTATTCTATTCTCGAGGTTGAAATTTGTTGGGTTAGTTTCAGAAACAGGATCACCCAAGGTATTAGCATTAGGTCTGGGAATGGAATGCAGTGACCTACTAATAAGCGATGTAGAGCAATTTAAAATTTCGAAAAATTTTAGTGTTTCAAATAAAGAAAATAACATCATTTAGGCCTTTCCAACTTTTTTCTCAGTTGACGGCGTTATTTTTTAATAGTCACATAGTACTTCGTTACTTATGAAACAACTTCATGTAAAGAAATAATAACAATTAGCAAAACAAACGAAAATAAGAGAATATAATACAAAGAATTAAGAATGAAAATATTTGCTTTTCAGCTAATAATATTGATAACAATAGTGTTCTTCATTTCTATCGACATGAAACCTTACAAAAGAAAGTGCACAAGTAGAAACTAGTGTCACAAAAGGAAACTGCAAATATAGTTAAGTGAGATACCTACTTTCATGTTAAATTCAATATTGAATGTATTCTTTCAGCGAATATGGTCCAACTTCACATACACAGTGCGGTCCTAAAGTGTTCCCCCATGCTAATTTTTGAGAGACAGAAGCTAACGCTTTTACAAAAAATAGGTTGATTTTTACTTTTTATGAACTAGTTTCTTGCCGTTATCGACAGTTCAATTGTGTTTCCGGTTTCACCAGTCAGTGACGTCAACTTTCCTACTTCAAATAGAGCATCCCATATATTTTTACGTCTCCCAAAAAGCAATCGAAAGGCGAATCCAACGATGTCACATATGTTATACTTTAACTTAAGAAATATGACGATATGCAGCAATAAAGGTTTTGGTAATCGGTTTTTGTTGGTACGCAAAGTTGGCTAGGACAGAGCGCCAAATTGTTTTTTGTGACGCCAGGCAACAATTACCAAACTGTCAAATCTCAATTCCAAAAGCGTAAATTATTCTTGTTATTTATTGTTATTATAACCTGCATTTGTCATACTTTCGTTCTTTGTGCTTGTTATTATTTTAACTAATTTTTAATTGTTTTGTTAATTGTTTCTCCTTTACTTTATCGAACTTTATTTTAATTAATTAATTGCGGTAGGTCTGTTTAAATTTGTTAGTTTTAGACGGGCAATGTGCTTAAGTTTCAGTTTTTATGTTGTTGATTTTACAATGGTCTTCGCACTGTATATGATTATGGCATCTTTTTAAATTTTCTAAAATTCGTCTCAGACTTTATATTTGCGGGCAATTTGTTAAAAAGCATTGCCATAAAATCAATACATAGAATGCCAAAAATCCAGCACAATGGTACAGCGTTATATAATTTGAACAAGTAAAACACGATCCCCCCTTCCATATCTCTTTACCAATGGAAGTGTAAGCAAATCTTTTAAGGCTAAAGATTTAAGAAATAAAGATTTACCTGTAAAAGTAATTTTTATCTGTAGAAATATCTCTTTTCGTAAACAAATTGGGTTTGTTGGCAATAATACATCCTGTATAGAGGTGCATCCTCGGTAAACGTAAGCATAACAACAACACAGCTCAAGCAACGGCGAGGATTTATGTTGTATCATATGTTAGAATAATAAATCTATTCAAATTACGCTCCGTTGTTGCATACATATGTATCTTCGAAATAAAACAAACGCGGATGTAAATCAAACTGAATGACGTAAGTAATTTAAAGAAGAAGTTTGAATAAAACCGTTATCGAATCACAGGACAACTCTTGAAATATTAGTTCATGGTATTCTCTCACTAAATTTACGACCTAAGGACGTTTAAACTTTAAACGGTTTCGTGTTACTTTCCTCTTTTTATAGATCGATATATGTTAAAAAGATTGATTTTATGTTGTAAGTGGATACCTGCTTATTCGTTTTAAACAATATATCAATAATAGTACACCAACCACGTTCTTGGCGGATAGAGTTTCCGGTTTTATTGTTTAAATAATGAATTTACTCATTAATCCGATATCAAATTACTCACCAGTGTTTCGAATTGATGTAGGAGTAGTTAAATTAGACACCTTGTCATTTCCAATTTATATTTGTTTACGGAACATGAAATCGATCTTAAAGCATAAGGTGTTTGACCATAATTACTGCTTATTTACATATATCCTTTCTGTCATTTCTAAAACAAAACACAAATCCCTTACTAAAGTGTACATGTGCCAAGATAATGGATGCTAGCTGGTGAAATTGACGTTATTTCCGCGAACACGAATGTGCTAAAGTTAAACGGGCTTTCAAAATATATATCACTTGCCGTATAATGGCACTAAAAAAATTGGGGGGGCGGGGGTTACATAAGGAGGGAGGGGCCGTTCAATGTCAAAAGTTAATTTTATGTAAAAAAATGCCCCCTCTAAAACAACAATTTCAGCAGTTTTCCATGAGCTCATTCCATGTGTTATCTCCAAATCGGACGCGGTGTGCAAGTATCTAAAGTTTAATATGATTGCAAAATAAAGGCAAAAGCAAAAAAAAAAATAGGATTATAAAAAACAAGGCTCTAGTTTTTAAATTTCCACACATGGACTTAAAGGTTAGCTTCTTCACTTCGTTGTTACTTATTGGTTTACATTCAATAAGTGGTAATAAATGCAACTTGAATTTTGGATGTCCATTCTGAAATTCGCAGAATTGGAAAATTTGCTTATGCTTTCAGAAAAAGTACCGTAATCTAATTGTTTTCAATTCATAAAATCTTTTCTTCATCAGAATCAATTCAAGAAGCAACTTAGAGTATATACCTAAAGTACGAGAGTCTTTCCTTTAAGTAACGTTCAATGAGGTAATTGTTGATTCTCAAAGCCAAGTTGATGCTTGGCTAATATAATTTAAACATGGTCATAAGATTTACAAGGAATCTGGTAAACTACACATAAGGAAACATCATTCTACTATTAAATTTGTAATGATATTCACATCGCTATGATTAGCGCGTGGTTAACGTTACTCAGTCACCCGCATTGAAGTATGCTTAGGTAATGAGGGTGCTTTATCGACACCTAACATACCTTCCAGTACTTAGTTTGCAAATTTAAATTAATTGACTGGCATAAAGTGGTATATTCCCAGATTTAATATGGTTATTTAATGAAACGTCATGTTAGGGAACGTGCACATTACAAGATTACAGGAACTCAATGATGGCACTTCACTGCGACGCTAGACGGCAAACCGTAGCAGAACATTACAGTCTAAAATCAAGTCTGAATCACTTAATTGAATCAAGTTATCATGAACTTACATGTAGGTAAGTTTATGACAAGAAAAGTAAATGTTTTTAAAATAGAAAGCGTATTGTGGTTACTATTGGTTAAAATTTAGTAAATCAAAAAAGTCGAAGATTTTTGACTCTAGCAGTTATACAAGATACACGTGTTTAGCAATACGTCGTATGTAAAAGTGATTTAAAGTGTAAATACTTAAAATTATTTCAAAGTGTGATTTTCATTATGTTAAGCCATTTGAAAGAACGCGGTGTTTTTATCTGTGAATCTCAATAATAACTTTAAAACAGTTATTGCAATATTCTTCTATATTTTGAATGTTAATGGTAAATGCTGTTAACGAACATAGATTGGGAAGCTCAAAATAATGCGTATCAGACTCTTATCATAGATGCTGTATCCGTGGACATAGAGAAGAATTTTATTTATTTACTTTTTTTTTTGATTTATGAGAAGAATGTGCAATTCAATAAGGCATATTTTATTTATGTTTCCGCGTTGTTGGGATCTGGCGAAAATTCGTGGACGCACTGTATAGTGTAATTTCTTTTTCAATGAACATTAAAAGTAAATCTTTCATACTAATTTCTGTGTCTTTTTGGAAGACCTATTTCCGAAAGCTGTTATAATACAAAGCCCGTTTTAAATGGTACAGTATCAAAAATGGGTGTCAAAAAAACGAAAAATTTTTGCAAATATGTGAATAGTGTAATATTTGACGAATATTACAAATTTTAATAAAACCGCAACTAAACCACAAACTTTACTTAAATAATCGACAAATCTGGAAAGCGAGGTAATTCCATTCTCTTCGTGTTCACCATTTACAAGTTGCGAACTGGAAAACGTGCATCGAGCAGAAAATTAAAATACGTCAAAATATACGAGGTAATACTCTCAGATAGTACGTTGGAATTTATCCAAATCCTCTGGTAGATCTCGAATAGCTTGCCTCAATGTTCGCCAAAAGGCCGCACTTCCTTGCCAGAACTTTATTATGTACAGTCTGCTATTTAATGGCAATAAAAGCAGGAGCTCTTCTTCGGTAATTTACTGACAATTTACTGTTTTCTTATTTTTCAGCTCATATATCCTCTGCAGTACCTAGATATAAATTCAAGATTTAATTACTACGGCAACTCACGTTGCTCTTAGGACATAAATTTTAACGCTATGCGTAAAGATAAGAGTACTAATTATGTATAATTAAACTGGATTCTATTTCGAAAAACGCTTGATTATCCAATGGCTTTAAAAATAGAGAAATAATCTGCATGGAAGAAAATAAATGCCGTTTAAGTCGTACAGATAATATTTAATTCCACTCTAAGTACCAAATAACAAAATTATTGGCTACTCACGCGAATAAAATATAATTTGCAGTTTTTAGGGATTGTATAATGAATCAAAGTAATTACTTAGTTTCATTAAAATTATTTGTTGAAAGGCAATATAATACTTAGTGGTCACTTTAAGTGTTAAGTATCATTAAAAGAAGGTAATAGTTTTGGCAAAATCAAACTACATCCTTTTATTTTCTCTCTTGTAAAATTATTTTAAAAAACGATCTGTTGTTGTAGGCTTCCACGGCTGTTGCCCAATAGGTATCCGGGCGAGGACGGTGTCAGAAATGAATTGATCTGCCACCGTTTCACTCCCATTTGCATGAAGCTTTCACTAGGGTGCTGCGTTTAGCATTGCGTGCAACATGGACAATTTCTGATTTTAGTGGAATTTCCATATAATTGCGAGCGTCACTTCAGCAGGCCAGTGCAATTTGGACGCGGTTTCAGACTGGAAACCAATCAGAAGGAAAGGATCTATTTTCTTCGTAGAATCAAAAGGACAACCCCAATGTTTCCGAAAAGAAGAAGGTGGTTCACCAGAATTTATGCAAATATTTAGTAACAGTAAAGATGGTTGTTAGAGAGCATACCTTGTGGAGTTCCAGAAATTTTAGACGCTGATCTGAAAGCAAAATGTTGGTTGTCAATTCGTTTCATAGCTGCATAGATCTTGGTGTTCCATGTTTGTAGTTATTTCTGGTTTCTTTTTAAATAATTTTCTTTCTTGACAAGTTTTCTTTTGCAGTGTATATGCGAAAGGTGTTCTCGGTTCCCTTTAACATCGAATTTAATAAAAAAAAGTTATTTTATAGAGTAAATACATTAAGAAAAGGGAAACAGGTCGCTAGAGCTGAAATCAAGAGTAACAACGGTTTAATCATGACAGATAAGAAGGAAATTGGTAAAAGATGGAAGGAATATTTTGAAGTGGTATTGTGAACGGTTACAAAGTACACCGAGTACAAGAATTGAAGACCAAAAATATCATTGCTCAAGTACAGAAGAAGAGGGAGAAGTAACACTTGAAGTAATTGCAATTAAAAAATTAAAGAACCGGAAGACCGCTAGATACGACTATTAAACGAGAAATACAACAAAATATGGAATATGGGTAAAATACCAGAAGACTAGGAGATGGGGATAATGGTGCCGATATTCCAGAAAGATGACCTTAGAAAGTATCAGAACCAGGGAGGTATCACTTTAGCGAAAGTGTATGAACATATTTTAGAAAGTAGTGAAATGTTCTAAATATAGGAAATTGTTGAGTGAAATTAGATTTTTGTAAATTAGTCCATTAATTATACGAAATGAGGGTTCAGAAGTGTTCTAAAATACTTTTTGGGCAACTTATGTAAATAAAATTTAATATCAATTTATGGAATTCAACGAGTCTTGAAACTGAAAAATGAAAATTAACCTGGATTTTTAGAGACGATTTCATATAAACACTATGTTTATATGAAATTTACTAGAAACCTGCCTATTCTTAACCACTAAATTTCACTTCTACCTTGTATTTATAGTACGAGCTGAAATATTAAACACTTTGAAATTAGAACACAATCTACAATACGTGTTACCTGAATGAGAAACTCGATTCAAAGTGAGAAATTAATTAGCGTCTTTCTGCTGCTTTATTCTAATCGCGATGGCGATTGTTTCATCCGCAGCAAATTTGGATAATTCTTTTCCAAATTTAATCTGACAATGAATTTCCGATGAATAAACTTATTTATAAAAGCAGCATGATCAAATACATGTAGTGACGCGACTTGTAGACTGAATTTATCCTACAATATGATATAAAACTCCAATGATAACTGTTCACTAATAAATTTTACTGACGTTTATGGCACTAACTTAACGAAACATATTTAATATTCGAAATTGAAATATCTTCGCATATTCCATTAATTTTGATTTACAAACTGAAGAAAATGACCAGGAGAGGAGTTATTTCCCCCATAATCGTCGTCGGCTGGAATTAAAACAAGTCCCTAGTATCCCTGCTCCAGAGGTCGGAGGCCCGGGAAGGAGTAGGAGCTATCGAAAAAGAACTAATATCCACCAGAGGGATTTTAATGATGAACGAATGGCCACACTAAACACACTATACGTGCTGGTAATGAGAGTTGCGTCCGAAATTCTAAATTATATCACTACAGCAGATTAAAAGTGAAAATCGAAAATCAGCTGGAGAATTCACAGAGTGGCTTTAGAAGAGGACACAGCATACAAGATATTTACAGAAGAAATACAAAATGTAAATGTAGTGGTACCTCGGTTTACGGAATTAATTGGTTCCAGAAACATTTCGTAATCTGAAATTTCGCAATTGGAATCAAAATAGGGATAATCCGTTCCCATAACAAAAAAAAAAAATAATCACAAACTCATTTCATGTATTTCAAATACAATTGAACACATAGAAAATAATGTTACGTAGAGAAATCAATACAAACTCTTATGATTGGAATTAAAAAGAAATAACTTCACTTACATACATTACTTTTAGTAAGGACTCTTTCTGGCGCATGGAAGATAGTGAGGTTGAGGTGGTTTTTTCATATATATTACAATATTAGCGACGCGACATCAGAAAGTTTTTGAGTGTAGAACTCTCAGTTTTGTTCTTTGAAAAAGATTTTACACAAAGATAAAAGGATTTTCCAATAAAGTAAGAATAATATTAACTATGAATTCAAGTCAGACGCAAAGCGGTGGAATAGCGGGAAGTTAGCCACACAACCCATCACATTACATTGTATATAACTATTTCTTTCTAGCATGTACACGACACGTGCGGAAATTCTGCCGAATCTATTAAAATTGTAAGCCGCGTTTTGTATTCGGGGGCACCATTCGGTTTTGGAAATAAAAATTCATCCAAATTTTCTTCCGTAACCCGAAAATTCCATAACAAGATACTGTCGTAAACCGAGGTACCACTGTATATGTACAACATAATTTATTTTGCTCCACTTATAAGTTGTGAAGTTGGAAGAACGTTTTCAATACTGAAATACATACGAACTTCAAAAAGAATTCGTTTTACTGTAGAAAATATAGAAAAGGCTCTTGTGGTAATGGCTAATTCCTTTCTCCTATTTCCTACTTGAAACAAATTTATTACATATATACATATCTTCTATTTCAATATATAATTAATATAAAAATTTCATTTAAATACATTTATAAAAACTGCGTCTGAAATATGCAACATACACTTAGTGCGTTACGATTCGAGGTTCTGAGTCATATCCCTTACGATTATGCTGTTCCCTGGTAATAAGAGAACTCGAAAAGTCAGATTTAAACACGGGTATGTGAGTTTATAAATCGATCCAGTGAAACAATGGTGAACAATGTTACGTTTTTCAGATGCTCAATGGGTCCTTGGAGCATTCAGCGTTCTAAGTGCAACTTTGACTTTTGCGATTTGGGTAAATAATCAACAAGGAGAAATATAGAAATTAACCTTTAGACGTTTTTTAACCATGTATTAATAATAATAATAATAAATGACTTTATTGTGCGTATTATGGTTGCCTCAGAATTACAAAAATAGAACACATATGGGGTTCTAGCAATATGCACAATCTCAGGACGAGGTCCAGCAACATAGAAGCTATGTTGCTGCTCTACCTAATCCTGTATTGTTGACGTAACAATTCTAACATGTAAAAAATGCCTAGAATTAATTAATTCTGTGTGTGCCCAAATAAAACAAAGAAACAATATATATTGAATACATAGTTTGCATAGTTACCAACTACGAATAAAAATAGAATCTATAGCTACACACTCTTTCTCTATGTGGAAAACAAAGAAAAATATATAAGATTCATCATCAAGGGAGAAGCATAGATCGTAATTTGAATTTGAATTGTTTAATATTAGTACATTCTTTTAACTGCGGTGAAAGACCATTGTACCTGGTATATATACAAAAAGAAAATGATCTTTCAAAGAGAGCCGTTCTGTGGAAGGGTGGGGATATCAAACCTCGGTACCTTGTAATATTATGAATGTCTGTTCTAAATATTATTTTATTATATAAATATGGAGGATTTTTTGTTGTTAATATTTTGTGGTACAGCGTAAGCATTTGTAGCTCCCTGCGGTTATTCATATTCAACCACCCAGTTTCTATTAACTTGTGTGATACATGTTGATATTTTCTTATACCATGAATGTACCTCAGACATGAATTTTGTACTTTTTGTATTTTGTTTCCTATTAAGTGGTCTAAGCAAGGATGAAATACTTCAGAGCAGTAAGTAAAATTAGAGAGAACATATGTATTACACAATAACTTTTTAATTTGCTTGTTTAAAACCGAGCGGAAAGGATACAATTCTTTTAGATTGAAATATGCTACCTATATTATATTGATTTGGTCTCGAAAACGAAATGAATTGTCGAGATTTGGACCTAAACTTTTTGCTTTGTTTACTATGGGAATTATTAATACTAATTACTATATTTCGAGAAATAATCCTTTGTAACACTGTAAGTCAAAACTACAGCTCAGTATTACTGTTGAAGATGATAGCTCAGATATCGAAACATATGCTCATTTTGCCACAAATTTGAGTAGGTACTTGATTTGGATTAAGAAATTGTATAATACAGATTATCTTTATTGTTACTACGGAAAAAAAATATTTTATTCGATTGCTGTATATGATGAGCGTATTTTTACAAACTAAATTATTACACGATATATTTAATTTACACAAATAAGTTGGATGTAGTCTGTATACATCTTGGGCTAATATGATTTCGACATTTTAGGAAATTAGACGAATGAACTGCCCTTCGTAGTATGTATCTAGCAAGCGGAATAAAACTGCTGGCACTTTTACGTATCGATTTTAAAACATTAAATGGTACTTGGACTTTTTTTTTCTATTCATCACTGTTTTAGAGCTAAAGATTGCCACTGGTCTATACATTATATCGGTAGTTTTTCAGGTTAAATGTTTTTTGTTGTAAGACTGCCATTGAAAATAGCTGGAACCACCTCAAACACTTCTATCAAAGAAATTACTTTTACTCTGTAGTTACATAAATCTGCAGTAATGTTTCATTTATTTATTCGCTAACGGTGCAGGGTACTAAAATTTTGTTCACTTACCATCTGGAATCTTTACAACTCCATCTAGAGTAATAAATAATTATATTTCCCCAAATGAGACTACAAACAGAAATCCCAGCGTATCATAGGATGTTCTAATATTGTACAAACATACACATGCAGTATGTAGGTTACAATATAATTACACAGTGTTGGAGCGTCCGTATGTGCTACATACATGCGAACGGGGTAAAAGACAATTTATATGCGTCAGTGTCTGTATGGGGCACGACGCATGGAGACACATCCATGTGTTCGAAATCCGTATGCATACACGAGGTCGAGTCCACGATGATATTTAACTCTTCTTGTGTTCAACCATCGGGCCACACCTAGATCATTGTATTTAAAAGTTTCTCGCACTGGAAACGGAACAATAAAAATTAAATGTGTTTGAATGAGAAACGTCAACGGACACGCACTCCATAGAGTTATGTTCGACCATTGTTTCGTTTATTTCCAGAAACACTTCGCTCACTTAGAGTGAACGAATATCTTGAAAGAAGAATATATGGACCGATCTTCTTTCGTGGCGTATACAAATAATTTCGGTGTAGATACTAAATCTAACGTTAAAGTAATAGTTCTTAAGGCCAAACAAGCGATTGTTGTTTGTTTTAAGGAGAACTGGAGATAATCAACGTGAGTTATAGTACGGTGCTATAAGTATTCAACAAGTCGACAACTTAACAAACGACTAATAGTATAAAGTTTAAAACTAAACACAAAAACAGAGAATAAACTGGAACAATTAAACGAAATAAATTTTAAAAACGAAATACTTGTTAAAATGGTTTTGCCGCTAAGGTTTCATATGGGCCTCATTCAGTGATACTAGGAATCCAACAGACAATATGCCAACGTATCAAGAAGATATTGCACAAGACATGAATTGAGAAATGGGTCTTGATCAGTAAAACCACTTCGTAAGTTCCTGTAAAAAATTAGGAAACTGGTACAGTTAGCCATACAAAGGGATTAGGTAGAGCAAACTTAGTAAAAAGCGAAGTTAGGGCAGCTCTAGTCTTCTGCATATTTAATGTTTCTAGTGCTAATAGGTTTGAGTAATTCAACCCTATCCCTATAAAATGAAAATATGTTCTGAACTTAAAAGAACAAGATAAGCAGGTTCGCGTCACTTTCGGTTTGCAAATGTTAGCGAGAATACAAGATAATACTGAATGACTAGTCAAAATCTTTTGGACAGATTAGGCACATTTTCAGGTAAAAGGGGGGTGTTAACACACATCTGATCTAGGGAGAACATAGTTCAAGTACCATTGTTCGGCACATTATGTCAGGGTTACTGTTTGTTGCAACTTTACGCCAAATTTTCTGATAAGACCTTATTTCTATGGAGAAATGGAACATGAACAAAGGAAAACAGTAACGATAAATGGGTATAAATACTTTAGGATGTTGCAAGGCTTTACACTACCAGTATTACAGAATCATAATATTGGCAACATTGTGTGCCGACGGTGCTCCTCTTGACATAGACAATAATATAAAGTGATGAAAGGTAGGAATGAATTTATATCTTTCAAGGTCTTTTAGTCTGTTCGCGTTGTGCCAATTTTACACTTTTTATTAAAGAAAATCATAAATAAATGACAAAAGGTGAAGTTCATACTGGTGTTTTGTTAGAATATATGCAATTATAAGTATTAGTTTTACTTTTGACATAATCCGTTCCTGTTGTATTTAATTCTGGCCAGAGAATGTGTTCCTGAACACGAAACCACTCGCCTGATATTTTTAAAACACAGGATTTTGAATTTTACCTTTTTTCATTCCTACCTTTCATTAATTTCAACTCACATAGAGTTATTATGGATTATATAATAATATAAAGAATTCGCTACGCAACACATTTCGCGATCGTGTAATTAGTAGGCATTTTCCGAAAACAGTTGGCCTTCTTGGTCACCAGATATGAGTCTTTTTTTTTACAAACAAACAATTTATTTCCAACGACTTACAAAAAGTATAGGAAATGGTCCAAAGACACACACAATACAAACACAAATACAACAGTAATAACACTAAAAAAATACATTAAGTGAGCCTACAATTGCAAAGGCAATAATAAAAGGTAGTTGGGCGGAGCGCTTACACGTTAAAGCATCAACAGAATTAGATATAATTAAAATCAAGTAACATTACTTGTCAAAAACTCTTGTATCGAATAAAAGTCGTTGCTACGCAACATATGTTGGACTTGCTGTTTAAATTTAGATAAATTGAACTTCTTCCAGTGTGAAGGAAGCTTATTGTAGATCTTAATAGCTAGAATTTCGGGCGACTGCTGATACATAGTCAACTTGGATTTTGGAGTGAGGAGATCCTCCCCGAATCTAGTTTGATAATCGTGAAAATCTCGAGGTGATCTATAATTCTGCCTATTTATATGAACATACATCGCTAATTCTTGAATGAATATACAAGGTAATGTTAGGATATCATAGCTAACAAAAGAATTCCTACAAGAATCTGTAGGTTTAATCCCAGCAATACAACGGATAATCTTCTTTTGGCTTATAAAAATATTATTTGCCAGTGTTGAGTTTCCCCAAAAGCTAATACCATAGGTCAGTCTACTTGCTATATACGCGTGATAAATGCTTAGCAGCTTTTGCGTTGTTAGAATATTCTTCAGGCTTCGAAAGAGGTAGCAAAGAGAATTAATCTTTGACAGAAGGTTT
This sequence comes from Dynastes maya, assembly GCA_029619315.2. Classification (NCBI taxonomy): domain Eukaryota; kingdom Metazoa; phylum Arthropoda; class Insecta; order Coleoptera; family Scarabaeidae; genus Dynastes; species Dynastes maya. The sequence goes on from JAROYE020000002.1 coordinate 60,311,717, forward strand.
TTGCAGTGAACTTTCCAGTTAAGTATCTCGTTAAACCATACCCCTAAAACTTTATATTGACTTGCCCTTGCTAATTGTTCATCGTTTAGCTTTAAGTCTAAGTAAAATTGAAGTAAAAATGAAACCCTATTTTTTTAAGAACAATTTGGCTTCTCTATGTTTACAGAAACTAAAAATTTGGCAGAATTACGGGTATTTCAAACTGGGAACCTGCTTTTGAATAACCCTGCACATAGAGTCTAGCGTAATATAGCATGCGGACTGCACACTTGCACAGTGCAAGTGGAAAATATCAAGGAAAAATTGTCATGGGATTATGATATATATACGTACAAATTCTGTTTGAAGTTGTGTACGTTACTGATATTCCATAACAGCCTTAAATCATCTCGCAAAAAAGGAAGCATGCAGTTTATTTGCAAAATTAAAGCAATTCAAACGTGCTTCTTTCAGGGGAGTTACCTTCGAATTGTTGGAATTTTGCAAACAAACTGCATGTATATTATCAGAAAGAATTATCATAGCCAATGTTAAATTATTCCCTTTGAATAAAAAACTATATGTTTCAGTTCGATGAAAATATGTATACTACTATTCTAAAAGTAAATCGCATGTAGTTGGATCTGGCAATAGATTTAAGTAATACCAACCAAAAATAAATAATGACGTTTGTGTCATATTGTAGCACTAAATTTTCTGGATCACAACAAAGTACAACGAATTTAGAGTATCCCTATTAGCTGATATCTGTAGTGTATATAAGTGGAGTTCTTCACAATTTGATTATAAATTAGTCAACCACAATTAAAATGTTAAGTGCATCATTAGAACTCTTGTATATTTTTGTATATAAAAGCAACTCTGATCTGATACGAGCTCTTTCAAAACATTATTAAACACTATTATTCTAATCCCACGGGTGGTAATAAATAGCAGCGGTTTCATATCAAAGAGACTTCATCTATTAAGAGAATGTTACGGCTAATTAATACATCAATTAAGAAAATTCTCTTACATGCATGTTCCGTTCTTCGTTTTTTCCTTGTAATTAATTCAACTTTATTAAAACGGGAACTTTACAATCTAATTTAAGAAAAGGGATGCGACCGGTACGCGTGTTTTGTAGCGTAATAGAAAAGATAGAGATCTGATGAAAGAATAAAGCCAAGGAAGCGTGTGTTAGAGGGTGAAATGACGGAAAATAAAAACAAAATAAAAGGTATACAAATTACAAATATGTCGGCGCCGTTGTCTAGGTAAAAGTATACAAAGCTCCACCTGTCCGAGACTACTAAAAAAAATTAATTATACCTACGACATATTAATCAGCGCTGTTGTTGTTGTAACATTATCGCCCTGCGAGAATCTGTTATCAAGTTTTGATACGGTCGATAGACTTTTCTAAGGTATTAAAGGGCGATTATAATGTAATTTAAAAAGTAATTAATAATAATTAAAATCGAAACATCAACAAACGGGAAGTATGCGTTGGTACCTTGATCGAAGAAATCAAATTATGCAAATTAACCAGACATATTAACAGGATAATAAGTGAATGTAAAATAAAGACAGGTTAAAGTTGAGGAGGTGTAAGGATAAATAACATAAATAAGAGCAGCAATTTTATAAAAGAACTGCTAGCAAAATATAAAAAAATACAGGGTATTTTACGAAACTCGTTATTTAGAAGTTTTAATGGTGTTATGGAATATTTTAATGATTTTATTTTCCACTCATAATAACTTCCGTAAAACTTATAACTAACGAATTTCGTGAAATACCTTGTATACGAGGAGAGATTCTACATAGCTAACAAAAAGAAAAGATTTAGGAAACAAAAACATGTAAATTTGCAATATATGTTCCACTAACGGTCACACAGTTATTTCAACGTTTTTCTAAAAAAAAACCTTTCGGTAGGTCTTCAAAAAACTTTTCCGCCGCCACCTTGAAATATTCATACGAAGAAAAACGCCATCCTTTCAAGTGTTTCTTTAAGGGAAGAGGTGATAGTCACTCAATGCTAAGTCTGGACTGTAAGTAGCATAATTTTCGCTGCAAATTTTTAGGTCTTTTTAGTTGAATTGCAGTTTTCAACAATTAATTGTTTCCTTAAAAACATTCCCGGATATTATAGTGGCTTTCTACATACATTCAATTAATAACATCCTTTCGACATCCGAAAATATCGAACCATCAGTTTTCCTGATGCGTTTTTACCCTTTTTGGTGACGAAGATTCCTTATAAACGCAGTGCATAGATTGTTGTCCTGTCGATGGGTCTTAGTGATACATCCACGTATTATTACCCGTTACAATTTTTGAAAAAAGATCTTTGTCAGCAGTTAATGCTGTCAAGTTTTCCTCACAAATTTGTTGCCGACAGAATCTTGTTCAGGAATAAACAATTCCGGAATCCAATGTGCTGACACCTTACTTATTCCTAAATTTTCAGCGACGATCAGTGAAACCCTTATTCTTGGATCTGCTAAGACCAGTTCCTCAACTTTCTTGGTGTCCTCCTTGGTTTTTGCTTTAACAGGTCTTCCGCATCTTGGGTCACCTTGAATTGTTTCTCCGCCCCATTGAAATTGTTTATACCAAAACTTTATCGTAACTCTACGGCAAAATGTCGTGCTCATACTTGTAACGGCGCATCTTTGCCATGACATTAATCATCCCCTCCCGCTCATTCTTTGGTCCATTCCCCTCCTTCTTTAAAAACTTTTATGCTGTAGCTAAATTTTATTAATTTTTTGTTCAGTAAACTTTTATAAATACAACGCAACCTTTTGAATATGAACGAAACTTGATCAGCTTATGTCAAAATGTCACAGTCATTGACAACAAAAAGTAGCCAATGTTATTTACTCTTTTCATGGCCAGGTAGATAATATAAGGGCCCGCAAGTTTCCCAAGTTACTTATAAATATTTTTATTTTTCTTTTCATTCATTTTGCATTAGGTAGTAATGCCTAATGCAAGAAGAATTTGCGAATCGGAGACCGATTTCAATTGCCCAGATTGGGTGCCAAACACTTTAATAAATGGGTAACGTAAGTAATTATTCTCTCAGATTAAAATAAAAAAAATATTAGTGGGATCTTATAATTGTGCGAAGTTGAAAAAAATATTAGTGGGATCTTATAATTGTGCGAAGTTGAAACCAATAAAAACGAAAACGAAGTACAAAAAAGAGTATATTTGTTTGCACGTAAATTAAAATTAATTATGTTCCCTTTAAAACTTTTCGAATTTTAAACATTCATCTAAAATAATTCCTACCAGCAGCTAAAGTTATTTTAATTCTTTTATAATTTTCAGAATATTAAAATACAGCTTAAACTTACAATCTTTTGCTAAGAAAAACAGCGGCCTTGTCTTCTTATCCCTAGATGTGATTTTGCTCCACAAATTATACGTTCCAATTTTCTTCGTAGTAGATGAAAATTTTAATTTACAATTCCAATTTTAACTGATTACAAGTCGAAACATATTTGAGTCCTTTTATACGTTATCATGTCCAGGTATCACCATTGTAACTGAGATATTTTCAGATAAAAGCGTTTTCAAAATCTTATCGCTTGTTTGTTGATCACATCCAACGTATGTATACTGTTAATTTAGACAGGGTATCTATGAAAAATATATCTAGTATACCTTTATTCACGGTTATAGGTTAGTTTTGATATTCAAGAATACATGATTACCTCAGTCAAAATAATGCTTGTACATGTGGCAACGGTAAACGCGAATGGCTGATTCACCACAAGCGCAGGGGTTAGCGGCAGTTGACGGCTCACGGTTACCAATGTGGTTAGTTACGAGGTAGATTGCATTATCTGCGGACGATCTTAGTAAGAATTTCTAGAGTATTTAGTTTTCTTTTCTTTTATTTCATCAGAATCTGTTTTTATTTTCGTCTTTAGAGTTTCTTATTAGTTTCGTCTAAGCTTCGTAGCAACAACAAAATAAATATGCGAAACTCTCATTTCCAGGCGACCATGACTTCAAATTATTACGTGCGTTCTTGCACACAGTAAGTCTACATGCCAACATTGTTAGAAGCGTATTAACACGCGACCCGCATCGAATTGATCGGATTCCACTCAATCCCCTCTTCGCTCTCTCGCTGTACATATATAGCTGTTCACATTTTCTCGATGTGTATAATAAATAATATAGTCCGAAAACGTTTCGATTTCCTCAACTACTGATATTGAGAGGATCGTTTTTTAAATAACGTAACAATAAGGTGTTAAAGAAGGATGAATAATTGAAGTAAGGAAATTTCGCGGGAGAGCTACTAACATTGTTTTACTCCCCTAAGTAATGTATTGGATACTTGTTAATTTTGCCAAATTCAGATCAATATTTCTAGTTTCTGATGCTACAAATACTGTTAAGACCTGCTCTTTATTAAACTATCCTGAAGATGGCAATGTAGTTGTTGGAATCTTTAATGAATAAAGAAAATTGTTTAAGTCTGGCGTTGAGGAGTTATTTGTTGATTATATGATTTTATTGTACAATATTCAAGGACTATTTACAATTAGTGATTACTTGAAATTTTATGCAGAAAGTGATAACAAAATTCTAATAAAGGTCTCAACCCTGAAGTAACTTTTCTTTGTTGAAGAGGCAAAATAAAGCACCTTCACAAATGTGTTTTAATGTGCCAAAATCAGCATTTTTCTCAAAAACACATTCAAATTTTTCTAGAACAGAAACATTTTTTGCGTTTTCAATCGCGCATAGTTGTGCGTGAACATGTTGCACTATTTGTAGAGATTCTTCTAACGGCACCGCAGGATTTTGTAATTTTTCTATTGCATCTGCTAGCCCGAAGTAATTGTCGTGAATGATTTTTAAATCCATTTTAACCTGACTCTCTTGAAATTTCGACTGGCTTTTCTGGATAGCGGCAGCTTCCTTTGTATCGAATTGTAAAACCACGTTCTTAATATTGTCAAAATATTTATGATAATAAAACGCGGCCTGCAACCATGTTCTCCAACGAGTTAGAATAGGTTCTGGTGGCTCTGGTATACGGGGGCACAGTCTATGAAATTCGCGAATACGTTTCGGTGATTTGACAAATACTGCTTTGGTATGCGCTATTAAAGCGTCTACCTCAGGATAACATTTTCTGATACTATCCGCTACAAGATTGAGAGCATGAATTTTACACGTAATGTGTAACAAATTAGCAGAATGCTTTTTAAGAGACCGGCCTACAGAAAGCATGTTTGCAGCACCATCACTCACTAACATCAAGAGTTGGTTTGTTGAAAGTTCAAACTTGTCCAATGTATTTAACACTAACTTTGAAATTACTTCGGCAGTACACTGTTGTATTCGTTTGGAGACTAATAGAATTGAAGGTGCCGATTGATGAGGTTCCAATTTGCGTGCCATTACATTAAGAACAGAATGTTTTTTCCGATCTGTTGTTTCGTCGACACGTAACCATAATTTTTCATCTTTCAACTCCGATTTTATTTTTTGTTCAATATGTTCGCGCGCAGATGGCACAATTCTTCGTAACGATGTTCGACTTGGTAATTTGCACTCCGAATAGTTATTCCAAAAGCAGATAAATGGTTCCTTGTCTAGTAAATTAAACGGTATATTACATGCGATAAACGTAGCGCATAAATTAAATATACATTTTTCATTGTCTCGTGCGCAATTTCTTTTTGAGACATGCTTTTCACTATTTACGTGTCGTAGACAATGTTGTCTGGACCAACACATTAACGGGATTTTACAGATTACACATTTAATTTTAGCACCTTCATATATTAAGTCTGGAATTTCTGCAATAAATTTTCGAAGTTTGTCCGACCGCGGTCGTTTTGCTGACGAAATCATAATTTTTCTAGGACAGATAAACAATTGCGGAAATGACCGGCAGCGAAAATGTCCGTGCTGCTCCGTAGACGAAGTAATACTACCGTTCCTCTCGGTCCGAATTGATTCTATGCCGATGCGTGGTACCGCTCGTGGCCAGCGTTAGTTATAACCCAATACTTACATGCATCTACTTATATATATATACATATGTATTTTCTTAACTAATTTAGTTAAACACGTTTGGTTTGGGTACCTATTTCGAAGACGAATTCTATATTTATTTAAGTTTACACAATAACGGTAATACCATTGTTAAATGTAAGTTAAAATTAACAATAACCACAATATCCTATATTGGTTGTATAAGGGTATGTGTACATATTCCCTATATTAAGTTACATCATACAACATCAACCTTTTAATTTCTCTTGTAATAAATCTAATCTACAAGGAAATTCATCAGTACTTTCCGTAATTTCGAAACACTTTCAGAATACATACCTCACATTATATTCCCATTAGACTCCGTGAATAGGTATATTCGGTGAAGAAATTAATGGTGTTGGTGTAAGGCGGTTTGATATAAAGACCACCGACATCGTCTTACTAATCAGCAAATCGAAGCATACCGTACGCATGGTCATTTGTTTCCGTTTCAGGTTTCTATTCGAAACTAATAAGAAATTGTAAATGAACTAAGACGAAGAAGTATTGCGTATGGTTTACTTGCGCGCCTTTATGTGTTCGAAACTAACTCCCGTGTAATGTACTGGTTATTGTTTGAGGATATTAAGTGAATAAATACGCGAACATGAGTGCGTACAGCTGTTACTGAATTCGTAGCATAAGACGTGGACATAACATTCTTATATTGCAGTGATCGTGTTTTTAAATTCAACAACAAATGTTTTACTTTTATTTTATATAGTCGTTTATGCTAATACTATATGTTTTATTATATTTTAAAAGTTTTTAAATTCTATTTGTATTCCAAAGCCAAAATGTTTATCTCTTAACCAAAAAATGTAACTGAACAGCCTTTGCATAAACTCAACTACGATTTAGTTATTGTATATATTTTATTTTTACTCTGATAGCTAAGTATTGGTAACTACCTTCAATTCATCAAAATGCTATTTATTGGGGTTTCTTAAATATGATTTACCCAACTTGGCAATTAGATATTAACAGAGTTCGCAACAGGCATATTTAATAGTAAATCTAATAATAAATATAAACTCCTTGTATTGGTAAAAGTACACAGCGTATTCTTTTCAAACCATTTTTAGAAGTTATATAAAGTTCTTCATGAAAAATCCATAACATGTTGACAGGCAGTGGTAGTCAGAAAAATAACTTTTAACATAAATTTGTGAGTATGGCAGACAACTTATTTCAACTTTTGCATTTAGCAATTTACAGTCTATAGATCTAATGCAATAAGCAAGTAGGTAGTGAAGAAATTTAAAGGTATGAACAAACTTTATTTGGGCACAGAAGTGAAGCCCTTTCCCATACATTTTACTTGATTCGTCTAGTCGTGTCACTACATTCATTTCATCGTGCTACCCTTAAAAATAAGTTCATTCGTCAAAAATTCATCGTTAAATTGTATTTGGAAAAGTATTATCAAAATTTGCTGTGGAGAAAACAATCGTTATCGCGATTAAAATAAAGGAGAAGAGGGACGCCAACTGATTTTCTCACTTTGAGTTAAATTTTCATCGAGGTAACTCGTATTTTGGCTGCGCTCCCAGTTTCAAGTGTTAATATTTCAAATCGTGATATAAATTCAAGATAGAAGTGAAGGTTAGTGGTTAAGAATAACCAGTTTATATTGACATTTTAGTTTTAAATTTCGTTAAAATCTCATTAGTTGATATTAAAATTCGTTTAACTTGCCGAAAAAGTGTTTTAGAACGTTTCCTAACCATCAGTTCATTTAATTAATCAATAAATTTTCGAAATTTTTTTTTTTTTCAACAATTTACCACTTTTAAAACATTTTACTATATTTCTTTCAGGGTTAAAAGACAAATATTTCAGAAACTTCTTTTGTATTCGTTTAGCAGAGTGTTGCTGGTTCATGTAACAGGGAACCCCTACCAGGGAAGCATATTCCAATTTACTATGTACAATAGCATAATAAACAGTTTTCATTGCAGATATATTATACATGATCATATGATTCGTTAAGAAAACCTAAAGATCTAGATGCTGGTACGCAAATCGTTGTTACATGCAGAGAAAAGTAAGCTGGGAATCAAATAATCCGCCTAAGTCAACCACCTCATGTTTCCTGATAGTAGATTCCGACTTGACAGAATAATTGAAAAGTATTGGAGAAGTACATTTAGTGTTAGATATAGCTGAACACCTGGCAATATTCAAGGAAATCGTATTCTATTTACACCATTCACCAATAATTGTATGATTGATCTGTAGTTCTACACACTCCATTTCTGAATTGATTACGTTATATATTTTTAAATCATCCGCATATGCTAATAAGTCACAGTTTAATTTCAGAAGTAGATCATTCAAAAGAAATGTTGAATAATAAGGATCCAAGGTCCGACATCTTGCAAAACATTTCTTCGTCCTGGAAGGCTTCAAAGGTTACCAACATCCAAGAAAGAAACGACAGTTGTGCTTTTAGGGTAAGTACCACTACTGTTATACCTTAAAAACCTCAAACACCTTTTTGGAGTTTTTCAATGACCAGGTCTTGCTAAATCTAGTGAGGATACCATGTCACGGAATCATATTTCAAGCGATTTCTTACGCGAGCGTAATACCAGGTTTTAATTGCTAGTAGATTATGCAAATTTTTACAAGCTCTGATGACGAAACCAATATTTTTAGATGCAAATAAGCGCATGGACGAAACATGTTCATCAAAGCTAAGTCAAAAATCAAATAAAGCTCCTAAATCTTTTACTTTGTTATTTCTACCAATTGACTTAAAGGCTTAGGTGTGGGTACACTTAAGGAAGATTGTAGAGATTCATACTTTCCTGAACGTATATTCGGATGGATCTACAAAAAATCGTTTCTGCTGTATTCATTAGCTGTAATACTGTTCGAAAGTATCTGCCTTTCTCAGCAAACAGAATAGTAGCTTTCCGTTTTGAAGTTCATTGAATTACCTAGGAACTGTAAACATTGAATACGTTCTTTGAAAATGAACCGAGAGGTTTCGATTCGTTGACCTCGGTGTACATACATAAACATTTGACGCATTCAGTGTCAAATTATACGAAACCTGTAGCTTCTTAGAAATACATTACAAATAAATATTTAAACTCATAAATTACTTATACTTTCAGAATTCAGAGATGTCACAGAAGAAGGATCCACTACAAACGATCGGCATGGGACGCCCATACATCCGAAGGGGGTGGAGAACTTTTTGTATGCAAATACCCGTCGAACGTACTTCAAATGAATAAAGGGTTGTACCAGAAAACACAAGACCAACCCGAACGCAACGTTTTTATTATAATTAATGAGAGAGAGGTATTTTTTCGTGCGTGGCTGAATGCTTCAACATTTTAGGCCGATCAAGAGCGAGATAGAATGTGCCGGTGTTATCCCGCAGCAAATCGAAGTGTCACAGAAATAACACAATGCTCTACCAATGGCTATGCAAATGCAACTTGTAGAACGCATCAGTATGTATGAGTATTGTTTATTAATATGTCATCAGCATAACATATGTATTCTTGCCTCGGTATTGTGTAGAACTATAAATTGTCCCTTTTTCTACGTTGTATTATTATTTCAGTCTGACAATATTCTAAATAAGAAAGCAATATGGATGGTGTAAGTGGACTTTGAAAAACGAGGATCGACAGGGACATTTACACAGAAATTGTCACTGGGAAGAACATAATAACAACATAATATACAATATTTATTGATAGTGTTAAGTTGTTGATTTAGGTCAAAGATGTAAGGGTATAATTTATTTGCACACGAAACATTTCAGTCCCTGTTTTGAGCATATTGTTTGTTACACACATATGAGACGGTTCTAAACGCATATACTACGACGGAAAAAATGGATCTGAATGGTACATAACATAAGGAGACGACAGATATTAATTACTACCAACCACATGCGTAATGTGCGAGCTAAAAATAGTTGTTTTTTTTTTAAGATCGTTGTCAATTTGTTCGTATAAAAGAAATTAAAACATTGCATTATAAATTAGAACCAATCGAAAAATTAGGAATGCATATTATTGTGATAATTATTTAACAATGTATTTATCTTTATTTACTTACATCACTTCGTCAAATTCTTGGATTCTTGGGTTCTGTAAAAACAAAAACAGCAAATTGTTTGTAAAGTCACGGGGTTATATTTTCGAAAGAAGAAACAAGATAAACTTGAATATGGCCACCACCGTGATGCTCAATTTTATTAAAAATAGTCGTTCTTCTAAGTTATGAACGGCATTTGTAAGACCATTCCCAGGGATGTTTTCGGTCACATGTGATGTCGATTGCTTGTATTCCTCACGAGTCTACTAAGAAATGCTCTTTCCTTGAGGTAACTCCATAACCAGTAGTCAGCCAGATTCATATCCTGTTACCCACAAGACCAACCGTGCCGAAAATGCCTACTAATTACTAAAGCGAGGTAATATCTCTGCGCGACATAGGCGTGCATTTCCTACTACTAAGTACAATATCAAAAAATAAGTAATAAATCGAATAACAATAACAGAATCAATCAAGAATTACAATATTTGAAAATTTGTGAAACACTCACTCTCCTAAGCAGCGTTACCAAGTAGGTTGGCAGACGGCATCGAAATTATCGAACATTAAAAGTAGAAGCACCGTTATCAGTATTATCACTCACCGGACAAGAGTCGTAAAAAATTGACAGCATTGGTTGTTTCCACAGTTGTCTCGTTGAACGATGTTCGCCGTGGTGAAAAAATGGGTTTATATTTTGAAGATCGTTCAACATCTACGGATGTAATACATGCATGATTAGAATACTCTTTGAATTCAGTTAATGAATTAGTTGATGCACCATCGCAAATTTTTTGTAATTTAACACACTCTCGAACATTTCTAAAACGCGATATTTTGCGTCATGTATAGTGCGTAGCAATGTATGTACTTCGTCCACTATTTGCAGTGACTCCACTAACAACAACGCTCTATTTTATGATTGTTCCATTATGTCATGTAATCCTTTATAGTTAATGATACGAATAATTTGTAACTCTGTTTCAACGGAAATATCTTGATATTTTGTTTGGCTCTCTTTAATAGCTGCAACTTCGGCAAGATTGAATTGTAGAATAGCGGCGTTTACTTGTTTGAAATATTTAGCATATTAAAGAGATGTCTGCAACCATGTTTCCCAATGTGTAAGAATTGGCTGTGGTGGTTCACGAATACCGGGGCACTGTGCGTGAAATGATCGAAGACGTTTTGGAGATTTAAGAAACACTATATTTGTGGTTGCTATTAATGCATCTACTGCGGGTAAACATTGTCGAATAGTTTCTGCCACAAGATGTAAAGCATGCACCTTACACGTAACATGTAAACACTCGCAACCGTGTTCAAGAAGAGAACGGCCTACCGAACGCATTATCGCGGCATTATCGCTCATAAACATCAACACTTGACGTGGTGAGACTTGAAAGTTTTCTAACGTACTGTCACCCTCACAATTGCTGCACCAGTACACTTTCCCAGTTCTTTGTTAGCTAATAACAGTCGACATGTTGGTTTACGAGGTTCCAGTACACGTAGTATAACATTTAGAATAGAATTTCTTTTATAGTCTGTTGTCTCGTCAACATATAACCAAAGCAACTGATTTTTTAATGTAGATTTGATTTTCTTTTCCACATCTTCGCGTACAAACAAAACATGCTTACGTGCTGTTTTCATAGTTGGCAACTGAAACTCAGGGTTGTACTTATACCAAAAGTTCTGAAACGGTTCTTTTTCGCGTAAGCGAAGTGACAAATAACAGGTTATCATTATGACAAGTTAATCGAAAATAAAGGCAATTCTCGTTGGCACGCCGTTTTTTCTATTTCTGTGTTCTTCGGTGTTTACACGTTTGTTCCAATCCGCCTTGTTCCATTACATCAAATGCTGCTCTCACACTCTACATACTATTTTAGCACCGTCGTAGAATAAATCCGGAAAGTTACAGATAAACTTATTTACTCTGCCAGCAAAGGGTCGTTTTTAGCCTTGTTCACATCACACATTTTAAATTAATTATTATATAACATGTAACGCAAAAGACGTAACGCAAAACACAACGCACGCCCTCGTTTCCTAACCTACAATAAATAAGCGGACGCTGACAAAGCGAGAGTCGATTTTTGCACACAGCTCGCTGCTCCGTGACTTTATATTATTATGTGGGGTGAATCATCGTCTTGGATAAATATAATGTTGGCAATATCATGAATCTGTAATGCTGGTAGTACAAAACCTTGTAACATTCGAAAATATCGCTCCTCACTCATCGTTACCGTTTTCGTTTGTCCATGTTCCATTTCTTCACAGAAATATGGTCCTATTAAAAATTTTGACGTTAAGCCGCTCCAAACAGTAACTCTGAGGTCATATTGAATAATATTATGTTAACATACCCATTTGATTCAAAATGTGACTGTCCAAAAGATTTTGTCTAACCACTTAGCGTTACTCTGTACAACTATTTCCGTTAACATTTCCAAAATGAAAGCTACGCGAATCTATCTTGTTCTTTAAATTCAAAACGCATTTTCATTTTATGGACATACAGGCGATGCTGTCTTCTCAGAATTCGCCACGCTGTTGAATAACTCGTCTCCAATTGTTTTGCTACTTTATTAACATCATATGTACAATTTTCGTCAACGTACCGAACTTTTTGTGAGATTAGAGGCTTCATTTTCTACTAACTTTAGTTTACCCAATCACTTTTTTGGCTAACTGTTCAGTTTCCTAAAATCTTTGCACGAAATCACGAAAACGTAAAAGTAAAACACTTTGATAATTGATAAGATGAGAAGAATTGTACAACTTGCTCACCTATTTCCTCTTCTATCATTTACTAATAATGGCGTAAATAAACAATTACGTTACAATTTTAGTGAGTAATTCTATCTAGTTCTGAAAGCTGACGATGTTAAACAGACGTGTGATAAACAGTGCAAGGAATATATATGTAGGTTTGTATAAAATAAAATTCAATACCTTGGACAATGGATTTTTACACAAGTTCGACACTAATATTTAATAACAGAAATCTCAGTAAGAAGGCGTTTATTACTTATGTTTCGCGTGGTGTAACAGGTATTTATTATTCAGTGATAAAAACAAGATGTCATATTCTATATCGCACTGTTAATTGCATAATAAAGATATTCATCGTTTCCATACAAACGCGATATAAGCTTCTGTGCCACCGTGCTTTCGAATACTCCAAATTTGTTTTGTACTATTTTAAGCGCGGTTTCCTATTACTAATTTTGGAATGCACGAGATCGTGATGAAAATAATATTAATACACATTAATCACGTCCAACTAGAAGAAACATGAGCATAGCTACGAAAACGTTCCTATCCTAATATTTATTATTTTGTTAAAATTTCACTGCCGACACCACATACTTCTTGTAATTCAATAGCTCCCCGTTTGTATTTCGGTAAGCATGTGGGAAACAGATACATATATATAGATATATCACTCAACAATATCAATGAATAATTGAGATGCGTCCCTCGAGAATAAACCGAAAGTGACGTATTTAATGGAAAATTTGTTTTTATATGTTTGATTTTTGATTTACGCTGTTTGAAATATTCACTCGAAATACTTTTCCAAATCGTAATTTAGTTTTTATAGCTCAACCCGTACTATATTACTGATATTTATGATTCTGAAACGTCAACGGATATTTCGGTTTATTTACATTTATAATTATAAATCAAGATATTAATGTCAGAGGAATTCTTTTATGTCCATCCAAAATGCATTCTTATTCACACGTGATCGTAAATTCAAAACCGAATGATTTCCATCACATGCTGTGTGTAAATATCATATTTCGTAAGATATCCTTAAAACCTTTTTAGTTAATTAACATAGAAGATTTAACTCCAAATACGAATATAAAATAATAGAGCAAAGGAAAGGATCCCAAAAAGTCCCTAAATCTGAGTAAGTGCTTTTTGATTATCTCTTGAAAATGGATTTCTGATAGTTGATATCTTAGTCACTGCGATCTGAGTTGGTCTATTGTAACAGTGCCTATTGATAAACTTCGATTATTACTATTCTAGGATCTTCCTTCTTGAATTCAGTTAGGCCTACTGAAATATTGATGTTGTTCAGATACTCTTGGCATAGGCGACAGAATTGATGTTCAGCTTTCTCTAATTTATGTAGTAGGTACTTTAGGACTCCTTGGCCTATCAACAACCCTACCAGTATTTAGAAGTTCCCTTTGCTGGAAAAGGCTGTCTAGCGAGCCTGACATGAATACTTTCGCCTAATTTTGTCCTTGTATGCTACGCCAGTACAAGGCTTTTTGGTTTTCCTGCAATTACATAATTTTCCGTTTTAGGTGGCTCTTTTATAGACCATAGTGAGGATTTGGACCACTGAAGGTTATATTTTCTCCTCCCTTTGTTACGGTTGTTTACTCTTAAACTAAATGTTACAGTCTTATGAAAAATTGTAGCCAGCAAAGCAAAGTGGCTGCTCCATGCCCAAACACAGTAACCAACTTTTTTTTCAAAAATGCGTTTTATGCATTATTGCACATACTGTGTTAAAGTGCACCCTTGGATTTGTCCATCCAGTATTTGCTCAACTTTTTTCTCTTTCTCATCCCAAAACAAAATATATGCTTTGCATTACCAAAACACAGTTTGCACCAGATGCTGTATCTTAGTCTGTTAACAACTAAAGAGAGTTAAGGTTATGTTAGTGAGTGGCTTTGTATATCAGCCTTTGCGTAATTTGGTCTTTTTTCCTAGATTTTAAACTGATTTGTTGTAATTCGTTCCGTAGGCTTCCTTGGTCGTCAATAATACTATACTCTTGGTTTCCGGGTTGGAACCGCGTCGTTGTCGTAGCTTTGGCTGACGTTTGGACCACACTCTTATGGGACATCTTCAGGGCTGTAACTGAGCAATGAGGCATTTTATTCCTTCCGAAAGGGTTTGTATAGGGCGTGTTTTGGGTCAATGGAGCGGAAATGTTACGCGTCGATGAAGCGGAAATGTTATGTGTCCATGAAGCGGAAATGTTATGCATCGATGACGCGTGGCGGTTACTGGGAGATTTAACCAGCTGGGATTTCCACATGTCATGTAAGGGGTAACCATCTTCGCGATTTAAATTGTTGGGATGTTTGAAAAATTAGTGAGGATTGCGAGATAAGATGCGGGTAGAGTTAAATTGGATTTGGTGGCCAGTTACAAGTCTATGCTCAGTTAGTGCGGACCCGGCTACACCCAACAACCGCGTACAATGCTGGTGCTGACTGATCGCTTTGTTTCACCGATATATACACTACCGCACGAACATAGAATCTGGTAGACACCACGGGCTTCCAGATGATTGCGTTCTTTGATGGTAAAGTAATCTGAGAGCTTGAAATTGCGTTTGAAGATGATTTTTATGTTGTTCCTGAAGAAAATCTTGTTGATGCGATCGGTGACACCATGAATGTAGGGTAGATACATTTGCTTACGGAAATTAACGTTAAATGAGGGAAGTTGCTATGGAGGAAGGTTGGTATAGTTATTGGAGATCAAAGTTTCAATAATGTGGTTTAGTTCTTGAGGAAGCGAGTTGAGTTGGGATATGGAAATAGCGCTTTGGATAAGAGAATTGGTAACACTCCGTGAGAACCCATTGAGGTATCTATCCGTGTTCGTGGGTTTTCGGTACACGGAATGTTCCAGTGCACCGTCAGGACGCTGGTGTACGAGAACATCTAGGAAAGGAAGGCAACAGTCTAATTCGATCTCCATGGTGAGGCGTGTGGAATCATGTTGAGAATTCAAGAATGATAGGGAATTATTTAAAGATTCGTGTTCGTGGGACCAGATGACAAAGGTGTCATTAACGTACCTGTACTTTGGCTAAAGGTTGCAAGATAATAGGGCTTCCATAAGAACGCTTCCATAAGAATGCTGGCGACAACAGGAGACAGAGGACAAGACTTAACCAAGTCAGCCAGGTCGTTCGGTTGGTCATCGGAGATGAGGAACTCTCTAATAATGGATACTGTATCCGGTATGGGAACCTTGGTGAACAAAGATTCGACATCAAAGCTGACAAGTAAATCGCCAAGATTTACTGTCAATTCTTTCAGTCGTTGGACGGAATGTTTGAAATTTTGGATGCAAGGGTCGCTGTGTCCAGCGTAAGGTTTTAGAAAGTTAGAAAGGTACTTCGATACTTTGTAGGTAGGGCCATTGATAGTGCTGACAATAGGACGTAAGGGGATATTGGGTTTGTGAATTTTAGGAAAACCGTACTTAGGGGCTGAAGAATCACCAGGGAGAAGTGACCTCTGAATATCAGTAAGGATACATGACCTTTTGGTGGAGTTAATGATGGAACGCTCAATTTGGAAAGTAGGATCACGTTTAAGAGGTTGGTAGGTGCCGTCTTGCAGTCAGAAAATAACTTTTTGCTTGTACTCTTCGCTGTCCAGGATCACTGTAGCATTTTCCTTATCAGCTCTTAGTACAGCAATTTTAGGGTCGGATTTCAGGTTTTTTAAGCCTCGGGTTTCTGACTTAGGAAGGTTTGATTTCGGAGGTTTGGCATCCGCGAGGATTTTGGATGTTTCAAAGCGAATGTGATCAGCGGTTTCAGATGGAAGACCGATAAGAGCAGACTCTATGCCGGCAATGATGTCTTCGGTAGGAATAAGCTTAGGCATAGGGGCAAAGTTGGGGCCTCTGGAGAGTACAACAACCTCATCAGAAGGTAGAGGTCTACTAGAAAAGTTTATGACAGTGTGTGACATGACTCTAGAATTCTGGAATGGTCTAAGGATAAGAGAATCGTATTTTCAGGTTTGTCGTGCGGTAGTAAGTGAATGGGTTTCTTCGGCTTGATGATAAGTGATGCGATGTAGGGCATTCCAATCAGTGAAAAAGTTTGATAGAAATGGAGTCTAGTTTGCTTAATTTGTTTCCGGACCAATGCGAAACTTGTGCGACGAAAAATCTGGTTGGTAGAAGGGGAAGCAGTATGATGTTTGATAACAAGAAATTTAGGAATAACATGATTATCTCTGCATCTAAGTAAAAAGGTTAAAGAACAAATAAGTCTTACCAGTCTTTGCCGTAGTTTATCAGGATCTCTCGTACTGATTTATTGTAAGTTTTTATCGACAAGATTGTTATAAAAACATAAAATTAACCATGTCAAGTCGAGGAAAATTGATTGTAAGCATGTGTCTTAAAAAACAAAGTAAAGATGCTCTTTAATTAAGGTTATTACACGTTTGTGTATTGTATTTTTAGTCAGCTTGAAGATATGGTCTTCTTGTCTTATTGTTGGAGCTAAGTAGAAATTTTTTGGTTTCCTAGGAAGCCGACAAGTGAGACAGATGGTGACAGAGAAGAAGATAATATAAGTGCTTCACACTTTAGTGATGACAGCATTGCCGATCCCGATTTTGAACCAAATAGTAACAGTGGCAGTAATAAACGAAGTCTTCACAATTTATCTAACTCGGAGAAAGAAATGACTGATGAAACTGAAACGCTTGTTGGTGATATTGGGAATACACAGCCTTCAATTAAAGAATTGCGAAAAGAAAACTTAGAATACACACGTTTAACTAAAGAAGAATTATTCGCCATAAAGAAATGCTTGTCATGAAAAATGCACACAAGTAATTATTTGTTATATTTAATAATTATTTGTTGTATTTACATTGTTAACAATAAAAGAAGGACAGCAAATGCGTATCCAACAGCAAACAAAATGACATAATATAAGGTAGCGCAAACTATCCTAACTTTCCCTCCTTTTTTAAAAACTGTGTGACGCTGCATTGAGCAAATTTGTAGCTCGTGTCGCACTCATCATCACCTGTGAGGGTTCGGCACGGTTCGAAGTCAATGGAAGCAACAGACGAACCTGTATCTATTGAAAATTTCTCGTTAATCTTTCCGTTTTGAACGAAACCTGTTTTCTTTGCTGCACACGAAATCAGACATTTCTCGTTATCACTAACACTCAGATTAAGCATTAGCGCTCTCTCCAAATTATTCAACTCATTAGTGCCTAAGTTCATTTCTTGCAAACACTCTTGAATAGCTTTTAGGACATCGGTCAGCCCCAAACAGTTCTGAAATACAAAGCAGCATCAACTATTAAATCCTAACACATGCGTATACTTACTACTGACAAAAAAATAGAAAAAAACAAGAATACGGGGATGAGCTGCATTCTGGTGCTGTTGCTGTAATTCTATTAGGTTCATGTTAGCTGATTGCGCTTATATACTTTATAGGATAATTGGCCTTTTTATTTTGGAATTGAAATAAATATCCGGTGATATTTGACTATATATGTTGGCTATATTATTGTGAATATTAGTTTTTAATGAATGCAAAATGACTGGCTTAAATTAAATTTAAAATATTAGGAACCAATGTAGTATACACACGCTCAATACATCAAAGGATGGATGACCTTGCAATGTATGTTTGGTAGGATATCATGCTGCGGTCATAGTTTATTACCTATACAATTATTTCTATTATTTGCGCAGTTTGTGGATCCGTATGCATTTCCAAAACTGTTGGCGATAAAGGTATGACATACAAATTTTAAATTATAAAATAATTATAATAGAGCGAAATAGAGATGTGTATTATACGAAATTCCATACGGAAGAGCTTGTATCAAGGTTTCAAACTTTTAGAACTCTTCTGTTTTGGTTACAGCTTCAGTTCAGAACAACAACGTTAACTTTTTTAAATTTTCATGTAGGGTCTATCGTATTTTTCACTTTGTTGTTGGTACTTCTATTAAACACTTCAGTTTCGGTTTTATTTGCTGTATAATAATAATTTATTGACCCCGTTGACCAAAAGCTATAGGATAAGTACATATATTAATTAAATATAGTACAATAATATCTATATAATAGAAGATCCAATCGCTACCAAGACTATAAGTTAGCGATTAATTATAACTATGACTTCATAATAATTTCGGTAGAATTAAGTTCCTATAGCTTTCTAGGACATTCGCTGAAAGCCGCTTTATTAAATATTTAACTATTTACTTTCAGTTATGAGATAGAAATTGGAATTACATTGTCCATACTTAAATGAAAAGTTTTATATGAATAAAATTCGTTAATAATACGGTAATAACACTATAAGTGTTGCTGTCTATATTGTAAATGTCATGTTTCTGTTAGTAGCGTTTTTGCCTCTTCCATACCTGTGAAAAGAACCAGAAAATAAGTTAAAGTTTTCGAAAGCACCTAGAAATTCTGACAGAATGTTTCTTCTTTACTAATTGTAAGAAGTATGGGCTAACAAGAAGAGATAAATAAAGTACTTTGTTAACATGTAGCTGAAGTATGGGGTTGAAAAAATTATTTTATTAAGCGCAGCCAATCTTATGCGAAGCAAAGGTTATTACTATACATTAACAATTCTTCACAATCCTGTGGTCACTAACTATGAGGATAGATGCTTTAGGTGAGCAATCTAACTTTTGAAGCGTTGACAACAATTAACATTTCAGTTCAAAAAAATGATATTGAAATGCGAAAACGAAAGCGAAAAGACGTACTGCTCGCTATGAGCGTATTGTGTATAAACTTACATATTGCCTCCAAGCATATCATTCCGATCCCTGCAAATTACATTAAAGCATCTCCGCTTGATTATTTGAAATCTATAGACCAACGTAATTCGCCACTTTATAGTAGCTTTCGTAATCATCAGTTCCAGTTAATTCTTTACATTTACCAAAATTGCAATGTCCTTTGGCATCGATTTTCGGAGAGCGCCTTTATTGAATTTACGTTTTTCAAGCAATTACACAGCTATTACACATCTTTCTTTGTAAGTTCCATATGCTGCAGTGATTTGCTTCTCAATGCATATATATCACTTTTATTTAAATTCAGCTCTTCCATACAAATACCTTTCTGTTCAATGAATTCCATTAGAAAACAGTTCTAAACCAAAAATTGTTAGTAGACAGTCATTAATACTAAGGACGACTTGGGACTTGCTGTTGATGTTAGATAAAATGATAAGAAAAATATTTCCAGGAAATAGTTTCAGCGACTATGAGACAGTGACGTCTTTTGATGTATTTTACACGTGCTACAACGTTACCTCCGATATATAACAAGGTCTAACTGCTCTGACGTCAGGTAGCTATGACGTATATTGGCTTAGGTAGACAATCAGCCATGTTTATCGTTTCGACGTTCACACGTTCGGGCCGTTCCTTGCGTTCTGAATTGGTTTATCCAAATTATATTGGGTGTATTTAAAAAAATAATGTCTAATGATATTTCCGTACTTTGTTGGTGATACCTGTAATGTTTTTCTAGTGTTATATAAGCGATAAAACCTTTTCTGAAACGATAAAAGCGTGACTCGGGCGGTCTATTTATAGTACTGTGGCGTCGGCTGTTTTCCAACAATGTATACTAGGGTTTGTGAGTTACACCTGTAAAAGAAGATATTTATTTTTCAAGAGCTACAAATTCATGGACCGGTGAAACTATAACTGAGTCTAAAAAGTACTAGGCTTAAAAAAGATGCTATTCCAACTCAATTCCCTATCTGTCGGTTGTATTTGACAAAAAACGTGAAGATTTTATTGTTCAAATAGTTTTATATTCTTAAACTATATTTAACAAAATTAATTTTGAACACGAAGAGATGTTTTAAATGTGTATAATAAACGTTCTGTTTTAATACAATATATTTTAAATTATATCACCGAACATAGTCATTTGGATACTGGTATATGTAAATGTCATATTCACAGCAGTGAACGTATTGCAATAATAACTTGTTCCACAAATACTCCACCTAAAAATTATTCTGGGAAAAGTAATAGTAGATTAGGTAAAGCACCACATAATGGGAAATTAAAGATCCTGACTAAATATCATGTCTGTAAGTTTTCTTATGAAGTTGAATAAAATTTCGAATAAAATTGCAATTACTGTATTATTTCAACCTTAGTTTCGTCCGAATACATATAAAATTACAAATAATAATAATTAGTCAATTAAATATCAACCACAAATAACGCTCGGTTACGTGTTTGGTTTTTGCTTTGAAACTTCATTTTCCTAAAATAAAATTGAATGGGAAACGAAGAAGAGCTCAGTTGACGACTGACATCCTCTTTAAACCGGGTGTCCATCAAAAAAATTAAAAAAGAAATGCAAAAAAACGATTCCATTACCGCTTAGGCTAATATCGGGCATGGCGATACATCCCCTAAATGGCGTGACGTCATCGAAGAGCGGTGAGGCTTGTAGTCTCGGTGGTAACGGTTGCAACCATTGTCGCAGCATCGTTTATTCAGCTTTACAGTTGAAAATTGCTGCTCAGTGTTTATTTGCATTTGTGAATAGAAAAATTATTTGCATAGAGCATGATAAAATTATTCAATGCTATAAAATTGATTTCAAATGTATATTATGATCCTCGATTTTGTACGCTTTATAAAAAATATTGTAAAAGCTATGTGATTTTGTGTACATTTCATCGCTTACATAGCTAATCGCAAATCATATAAATAATGACAAAATAAATATTTCTTTCAATGAAGTCGGTGTCGATCATTGCTCCATTACAGTTACTGATGTCACAAGAAACTAACGCAATTGAAGGGCAGCGATGTTGTAATTAATGTAGTTAGATCTTCAGTACAATTACTAAGCGTTAGTATATGCTTACAACTAGTCAGTATTTTGACTGCTTGTAGTACAGAATTAAAGGATTAAACAATCTAAGTAGCAGAAAGAACGATTTGCTCCTCGCAATTTGTTGATACGTATGTACTTACTACGGTGCTGGCGCATCGCCCCAAAGTACCAGCTCCACTTATCAGTCAAAAGACTATGTAAATGGTTTTTTAGCGGTATTACCAAAGCTTTTATAAAAAAATATTTCAGTTTACATACATAACAGTTTTTTTTCTATATTTAAACATTTCTGCATGTAACTAAAGGTAGCTGATAATGATAGCAACATAGTAAACAGGCCGGTATCGGCATACTCCAATTCGAATTGAGTTGACTCTTAGCGCACTTAGGAAGAACAAATGGTTCTTTCCGAGTTACACGAGGTAGGCGCCATAAATTCTCGGCCTGATATAAAAAATAAACTTGGTAAAATATAACAATTTTAGTTTTCCAATATAATCCCCCCTAACTTCAATAAATTTATTACCACCATCAATTAATAATTCTATACCCTTGTAAAAATAATTTAGTTTCCCCTCAAAATGTTGTATTACAACTGCTTGCAATTTACTGTCGTCCTTAAAACGATTCCTTTTTGGATAGAAGATCATAATACAGAACCATTGTTTCATCTTCTGTGACAATAGACTCCAAAATCGATTTCGAGTCGTCTCCACAAATGGTTAAGCGCCCACATTCGACCCGACGTTCACGTTGGAGAGCAGAAAGATGATGCGGTATCCATCTTGCACTAATCTTATTCACACCTAAATGATTATGGAGAATTCGGTGAATCCTTGTTTTAGAAATGTTAGACATCACTGCTAATTACTTTCGAACGGCGATCTGCTTTCTCGGTCTTTCTCGATCTGCAATTTCCTCAATAATTGAAATATTTTGGGGCGTCATCAGTGCAATTGGCCGACCGGGGCGCTCACCATCTTCAAGAGATTCTTGCCGTAAACGGACTGTGGATTAGGCGTATGCCCTTCTTTTGTTAAAAATTTAATAACCGCGCGCTCAATTTTCGTTACCTGAGACATTTTCATGCACTAGTCGCATTGTCTGGCTGGCTACTAAAAACTACTACTCTTCGAGCTGTAGTATATATAGTGTAGGCCTCGCACATGTGTAACTATGACGCAACGGAGTTTGAATATGCTAGAACCTGTATAAGCCTGTCAGGCCGAGAATTAAGGCACCTATCTCGCAGGTGCAACTGTCCAGGAGAAACATGGATGAAACATCTGCTTAATTATATTAGTTAGAACATTCCCGTCTTTCAATTGTATAGGTTTCTTGTCACATCAGTAGCTGTACTGCAACAATGAATCGGGCTGGGCTAGATGAAAAGAGCAAATTATTTATTTTGTTATTTGCATTTTTTGCGACTAGCTTTCTCAATGAATTAAATACCAAATCGCATTGCATTTATACAGTATATTGCAAAGCGAACAATGTCGAGGATTGTAATGTACACTGGTAGTCTATTTTATAGCATTGAATACATTTATAGATTCACTTCAAATTACTTTCCTGTTTACAGATGTAGGTGGTCGCTCGGCACGGAATTATAACTGTAAAACTTAATAAAGGATGCAGCAACAATAGCTGTAATGCATGCAAAATGCATAAAAAGATTGCTCTGAATATTACAATTCCATAACTGCTGGAACTATGGGGAAGTATTTCGTGACGGTACTTTTTCTATCATTTTGTGTAATATCAATAGTAAGTCAAAAATAATCTTTAGTGTTAATCTCCCTATCCAATAAACGATTTTTCTTTCAGAACTGTTTTCTAATGGAAATCATCGAACAGAAAGATATTTGCATGGAAGAGCTGAATTTAGATAAGAGCGATATATTTACCTTGAGAAGCAAGTCATTGCAGAATGTGGAACTTACTCACAAAGAAAAATGTATAGTGTCATGCCTGGTACAAAAGGCGGGCTTCGTTGAAAATGGCAAATTCAATAAAGACGCTCTCAGGAAATCGATGCGAAAGGACGTATTTCTTGATCTTGGTAAATGTGAAGAATTAAGCGAAACTGACGATTGCGAACGCTATTTTAAAATGACGCATTGCGTTGTTAATCAGCTTTCAAATGGTGGAAGAGATATACTTTAATGCAATTGGAAGAAATCAGTGTGATTTGCTTAGAAGTAGTATGTAAGTGTGTACAAAATATAGTTACAATGAACAATATGTTGCTTGACTTTCGTCTTCCTCTCCTAATATAATTTTTATTAAACTAGTGTGTAAACTGTTGAGACACATGCCCATCCGAAATATCAATCCTCCTAATTAGTGACCACAGAATTATAAAATTCGTTGCACCTTATCAAAGAGGGATACTTATAATAATTACATAGGACAGCAATGATAAATTTTCCAGCCCCATGCTTCAGCTACATATTAATAAAGTATTTCATTTATGATGTTCTTGCTAATCGACTCAAACCTAGTAAAGCACGATTAGTAAAGCAGCGAAATTAGTTCAAAAATTCTAGCAGCTTCAGAAAACGGTACACCTATAAAAGTGAAACCAAATGGATTTAATCTCCGATAAACCGGCGCGACAGGATCGTAGTAAGCATGTATGTATCCTCAGATAGCCGACTGGACAAAGCGGTTATTAACATCGACCGCCAATCGGAGATGCTTAATATATACCGTGCAGAAGTCGACGATTCGATCGGGTACGTACAATATTTATATGGACATTTGCTTTGTAGTTAATCCGTCGCACTCGAAAAAACAAAGAAAAACAACGTTAGCATTAATAAACTACGATTCCCAGTTTCAATAAACAAGTAACTGTATTCATTCGAAATAAATAACTTTATAAATACAAAAATTAATAGTGATCTTTAAAATTTAAGAAAAACTCTAATTCAATGAATCATTAGTTTGAATAATCCTTCTTTTCGGTGACTCTCTCACATTTAGATAAGAAAGATGCTGCGTGTCGTAGTCTCGCAGTGCAGGATTCAACTGTAGCGTTCGGGTCGTTTCCACCCGACCGGTATATATATATATATATATATATATATATATATATATATATACAGTGCAGGCCTAAAGTGTGTAAACTTTTGCCATTATCGACATTTCAATTGTATTTTCGGTTTCACCGGAAGTGACGTCAACTTTCCTTTTTAAATAGAACAGCCTGTATATTTTTACGTTTTTCCAAGGATACCACATATATTATTCTTTAACTTAAGAAATATGACGATATGCAGCAATATAGGTTTTTGTAATCTGTTTTTGTTGTTACGCAAAATTGGCTAGAAAAGAGCACCAAATTGTTTCTTGTGACACCAGACTTATCTAAAGAGCTCGTTCCTAAGCAAAGTAATCTAACGATTGCCAAGCTATCAAATCTCAATTCCAAAAGCGTAAATTATTATTGTTGTTTATTGTTACTATATCCTGCATTTGTCATGTTCCTTCTTTGTTCTCGTTATTATTTTCTCTCATTTTAGCTTGTTCTGTTAATTGTTGTTATTTCATTACTTTATTGAACTCTATTCCAATTAATTAGTTATGGTAAGTTTGTTTAAATATGTTAGTTTTTGATAGACAATAGGTCTATTTTTTGGACTTTTTGTGTTGTTACCTTTATGATGACTTCGGCACGTACCATGCAAAATTGCTGGGTCAATCTTAATGTTATGTAAATTTGGCAACAACTATCACCTTATTTGCCATGGTTCCGCAACAAATTGTACAATAATTTAAATCATATTATCTTCTGTTAAAGCAGTTCGTCCTGTAAATTTTAGCGCAAAGTTATTTCCGGCTGTGCAAGAGCAGTATTCATTATGTTCCACTTTGTGTAGTTGTTGCCAAATTTACGTTGCTTAGCAACGAGCTCTTTAGATCAGTCTGGTGTCACAAGAAACAATTTGGCTCTCTTTCCTAGCCAACTTTGCTTAAATATTTCTTAAGTTAAACTAGAATATATGTTATACCGTTGGATTCGTCATTTGATTGCCTTTCCAAAAACGTAAAACTATGTAAAGTGATCTATTAAAAAAAATAAAGTTCACGTCACTTCCGGTGAAACTGGAAACACAGTCGAAATATTGATAACTGCAAAAGTTAGTTTACAAAAAATAGAAATCAACCTATTTCTTCTAAAGATTCTAGCTTCTGTCGTTTAAAAGATAGCATGGGGGGGGGACACTTTAGGCCCGCACTGTATACACTTATATATTGCAAGGCACAACAACAGATCCGATCCTGTTGCGCCGCCGGGAGTTACAACTCTAGTAATAGTATTATTGCTATTATTATTATTAACCAACTTTATTCACGTAAAACTTTTCTTGCGATCTAGATTTGGATAATGTCATTTCAATTTCTTTTCCACTATTATGGGACGCTATAAGAACTCAATTCCATAGAAGTTATTTATATATAAACGATAAACACTCTGATTTCTGAGACATATGTATAGGCATGTATAGCATCCACCTGAAACTATTTTTGTGCTATGATGCTTGTAAGGTTACTTATTATAGTAAGTGCAATGGGGTGTGAGTATAAAACGAAGCCTTAAACGTTCACATGTTTAGTATTTAATTTTGCGGGATTTAATAATATAGGTGACAGTTTAATTTTTGAAAATATCATAGCGTCCTGATTTGTAAAAGAAAGTATCCTGGAATGGGTAAACTGCATCCGGTATCCCTACCTCAGAGCTAAATGGTGTTAAAGTTTTTAATTGAAGCCCACTCAAATTTACATACGCTAATAAACTTGTATAACTATTTACAAGTATGGCAAACAACAGGAAGTATCGTCACACTCCTCATCACACAACATATTAATTAAAATATTAAGTGTGCCCATACTTCGTGTTTGATTTACAAGCTAATTACGGAAGCTATTGGTTGAATAAAATTTGAATCATGCAACCCTATTAACATATTTATATTTGTATTTATATTAAGGGCCTGCTCTAAAATGTTGACACCACCTAACTTTGGTGTAAGACATTTTTGGAAAGTGATTTTTAGCCGGGCCTTGGATACCTAACGTTCTACTAGCAAACTTCGATCAGTGTAACGTCAAGAATAAACTCAAAGACACGGCAACACCCGGAAGATTGTTCTACAGTCCGAGAACCTTCATTCAATGTTTAAAACTATGGTTAAATTCTATAAAAATAAAAAGAAATAAATATCTTACTTTATTTCCACATGTACAATTCATAATGCGAAATTTGGAATATTAACAGCGCTGAATACACAAACTGGGCAAACAATGAAAATGATTGTATAAGTTTAAATAGCAAACTATCACCGTAGTATAACACACAACCAAATATACATTCTGAGGTCGTCCATCGTTTCACGATTGTGTGTATTCCAATTTAATGAATACTGAACGTATGTGTATTATGTTAGTTTCTAGTATTTTGAATTGAATGACACTAAGCTATTTTGTATTCATTATGATACAAACTAATTTTCACAACAATGTAACCGAAATACGTAATCAAATATTACCGGATATTCAGTTCAGTTCCGAAATAAATAATAATTTTCGTGGAAGTGTATGTATAAGCCCAATTAACTAACATCAACTCAACAGAATTATGAAAATGCAGTTCAAGACTAAAATACCAAAATTGATTTTTTAGCTGTATTACAGGTCTTCTTTTCAATTTACATACATAAGTATGCGGAGTGTACCAATACCGTTTTGTGTGTGAAGATAAAGTGCTTCTCAAGCATTTTCTAGAAATAATGATGTTGTGAAGTAAGACATTGGGATATTTTATATTTAACGCAATCACCACCTCCAACTACATTCCCACATATGTCGGTAGAAGAACAGTCTCATAATGGTTTCTGGATAGTGACGTTATTCAGCTCACCATCTTCAGTAATGAAACTAGGTGCTTGCATTGCACATTTACTATCATGTGTTAGTCCTATTCCTTGCTTTCCGTGCATTTCTGAAGTGTACCAGTAGGTACGCTTTCTTCCCGAATGTTGAACACAAAACCTAAAAAATCATGTTTTGGAGATACCACCTTCGGAGTGGAAAAAATGTTTCTCGAATTGGCTAGAATACGAATAATATACACCCTGTATATTATGGATCCTTTAGACAGACCTTTCAAAGACAAGTTCAACGATATACAATATCATAGGTGTAGGATATACCACCTTCGAGATATTAAATTTTTTGTGAAAAATTTGACAAACGCAGATTTTAACTGAAACGTCTTTTATTCGGTATTACTCATGTAAACTGGTTTTGGGAAATTCCTCTGTATACTTCCCGGTAATGTCGTTATATGTTAGTATTTGCGCATGAAACAATAACGTTCGTACTATCTGAGGAATCAGGTGATCCGTTAACAGTGATTAAACCTAGTATCTACGTTGCCATAGTGCACTGCTAATGCGATTTACATATTAATTAATTGAAAACATTTAATCAAATCAACGGCATGTCAGCATTAAGATGAAATTTATGGGACAATATGTCTTCGCCGCACTATAGGGATAAAATCTTATTAGGATTGCCCCAGACAATACCCCCTATAATAATAGCGTTGGAAATTGTTGCGGTTTCTATTGGAGATTAACGTAAATGTGCCGCGCCTTGCGTTACAGTTGTTGAAAGGTCCAGTCCGGAAACGGAAATGAATTGAATAAAGGTCAAAGCCGATT
This sequence comes from Dynastes maya, assembly GCA_029619315.2. NCBI lineage: Eukaryota > Metazoa > Arthropoda > Insecta > Coleoptera > Scarabaeidae > Dynastes > Dynastes maya. The sequence goes on from JAROYE020000002.1 coordinate 60,340,248, forward strand.
TTCCATAGCATGCGTTCGGTACTGAAAAGTGTAAATTAAGTAATTGTGTACTGGATTATGTGCTCACCGACCTTGCAAAAGAACAGGTTATCATTTTTCATCCTACATTCTTCAATGGATATGCGTGTGGAGTTCACAGACGTAACCGACATCGTTGTTGGTGCTACAATGCGAGTGCCACTACAATTTATTACAGAAAGCGCTGAATAGGTAAAACATTTTATAATTTTATTGACTAAACATGACTACCAATTTTTGAATTTCCAAGTAGAATGGATTAATAAGTTCTCATTTTCAAATTTCACAGAAATGTAGTCATATATCTGCGTATGTATACGTTTCGCTAACCATTGACATCATTAGCGAATTCAATTTTTAAAACGCCTGGATATTTAAAATTGAATAAAAAGTTAAATATTTGAAATCGCTAAAAGCATATAAATTGGTTTTCCACATATCCTCCATTGGTTTTCCATATATCCCTCTATAGTTGACACATTCAAACAGAAGTTTAGCACCATTACATGTGCTTACAAGACCTGTGCTTACAAGATGATCTGCGAATGCAAGTTTATTAACGTTAAAACTTTTAAGGTGATATAGGTGTTCCTTAAATCTAATTTTTACATTTTCCTTACTTTGTTCTATATATTGTTGTGATATTCGTTTACCTTGTTGAAAATGTGTTGAGATGTCAACTTTAATTATTTTAGTTCATCATTTTAACGAGGCGAAGCAGCGTTGTTGCCCTCTTCCTTCAAAATTCCCCTACTTCGTTATTTTATCTTTGTCTTACACATTAACACTTATGATATTTTCGTTACATAAACATTCCAGTGAACTACGTGCACAATAATATACTAATTTTACTAATGAACATATAAATTATATTTCTTTTTAAACAAATTATTCAAAATGTACTCAATTTGGAGAGGCAAATTGTCAAACACATACAATTCATGGATTTAAATACATCGTTTACATGGAAACGACATTTTATTGCATGCACTGCCGTACAAGTTTATTTATCAAAAAGATAGTCAACTGGGGCTCTGAATAAAAACAAATCGGAGAGATAATAAACAAAGTTTCAACATGCAAAATTTTTCGACATTCTCAAATATTTAAATAAGCATGAAACTTTACTGAAAATAACTACAGTACAACATTTTATAAGCACTTTCGACATTGTAATTTGAAAATATCAACCCACGGAGCAAGGCCCGAGGTCCAAGTTTTCTGACCACTTATCGAAGACTGGTTACGATCTTAAGAAAAGATACAACAGTGCACAGGTACCAAGAATTAAAAATATTTGGTCAAAGAAATAAAAAGTTGAAAAGAAAAGTCCAACGATTTAATTCTATAATCCAAATTTCAAAATATTAAATTTCAATTTAATAATTTAATTTTTAATTAGCTATCGGTTAAGTCTTGTTATAGGTTTTTCTACATCTATCGTTCGAAAGAAATATAATCTATCTAAATTTATTTATACCAAAATTACTAATAAAAATCATTGTCTCTCTTAAAAATTATAAAATCGTTTCATTTTTCTATTCAATTGCTAATTTGCAAAAAAGTCAATAAGTGAGATTCTCCTCGATTTACAAAAAAATAAATTCCGTTATTATTTAGCTTAATTTGATTCATTTAATTTATTTAATTTCAATTTAACTATTATTTACACAACAGTATCACTACAATATATTTTATTAAAAATTTTGCGTGCAATTTGATATATGCCAGATTACTTATTACTATCTGTATGTAACTTTTCTATTCCAATCTGAAGACCTGCCTTTAATGTGTTTGTATTTAAGAATGCTGGCGCTAATTTATATTTCATAAAAGAGTTATTTATTTTATTTACTCAAATATTATTATAAATAATTTTACAGCACCATTTTCTATCATAATTTAGGTATTTTGTTTTATTAAGAAGAAGGTTTTCCTTTTGTAGTTTGTTATAAATTTTGGTGACGAAAGTTCTTTTAAAGTCATTCTTTTCCGCTATTTGGTATATACATATTTATTATATTGAGATGTTTTAAAACAATTAAAAGTATGAAATTGGGTAACAATCTGTTCCGTTTATTATTTCTAGTACCTTACTTACAAAGATATTTTTTTTTATAAAATTACTTAGTTATTCGTGTGTGTAGTGTATATATAGTTTTGTTCCTCTTCTGAATCCTGATCTGCTCTTTTCAAATAAAAACTTGATATCCTTTTGAATAGACTTCTCCAATCCCCTTCTATGACTTGTTCGGTTAGAATTTGCTTGATTTACTTCTTCAAACTGTTATTGTTTAGTTTTAACACTTTTTAGCTTATATTAGACTTTTAAATTCAAATTTCTAAACAAATCATCCAAATATCTGTTTACTGTCAGATTTTCTGTTTCTATCTTCTTGTTTATGCGTTGTCTGGGTGCTGCCAATCCAACGACTCGATACTTTTAATTTTGCTGTTGTGATGTTCGTTATTGGTACTATAGATGACGTAAAGGATTTTATTGCTTGGACTTCAAATATAGTGTGTTTCGTATGTGTGTTTATGTCATTTTTACAAGTTATATTTCCAAAATGTAAATTATTTGAAATAATTCGGAACTTTGATTATCTCCTTAAGATAACGTTAATGGATACTTTTTCTTTTTAATAAAAGATTAATAATGTAAATCATCAAAATGCCAGAAATCGAAAAATAACCCCAAATAATCCGAATTCTGCAAATGCTGCGTTAAATTCTAATATTTTACGAATATTGATGTGAAATTAATGTATTGTAGTGTGAACGCACGCAGTTCAGGTAGGATTTCCCACTATAATATATTCTAATTCCTTATCATACTTTTCTGTTGTATTTTTGTATTGCCTGGTTTAAGTACTAACATACAATACAAAAGTCGTAAATTAATATTGCTGATTTTTAATTTATGTTTTATCAATTAACATACTACACGAGTCTAAAATGTTTGTGACTACTTTTACATGTTAATATGTTATATGTTAATGTATATATAGGTTTAATATCCAGGAAAATAACCTAATCAATAGCGTTGTGCATAAGTACATTACTTCTAAAAGCATTCCCAGGCAGTGAGATAATAATATATAATTTTGCTGTTCTATATATATATATATATAATAGATTATTCATTAAAATTAGTTCAACGACCAAGTTTAGTAATAAACCTGTACTTTAGTGAATGCAATAAACGAATTGAATCCCTATATTTTTCCAAAAGATTAAGCACCTGCATAAATAAATCTTTTTCCGATCCATTTCTAGCTCCCCCACGTAAAGTAATACATCAGAAAACACAAACACAAAAAACACAAAAAATTAAACAAAATCTTTAATGTAACAAAGTTTCCGATTTTTTTTTTTATGTTTTGGGAACTATGTTTTATAATTATTGCGACTTTTGTTAAAACCTAATTTTACATTTAATTTTTTTTAATAGTCACACCCTTGTTTGTTGTTACTGGTTGATGAAATACCAGCAACAAGTTACATAAAATAACTTTACGTAGGACAATAGATTTGTAAATTTTTATTGCGATGGATTGTGACAATTTTAATTAATCGACAACAAATTAATTGTTGTTGGACGTGACATGATAACAGTATAAAATGTATGTATACTTCATATTACTTTGTTGAGATTAAGTTCTGGATATCAAGGAATCGATTCTTTAGCTTTTTTCCCCCAAGACGTAGTGACAAAATCAACGCGCCTACTTTGGCCAATGCCAATAAGCGGCGATGCACTTTTAATTTAAAAGAGTCTATAGCAAATATTATAGCTTACAGTAGTAGCTGATTAGTCATTTACTTTGCTAACGCCCTTATAGCATTGTGTCGCACTTGCTTACTGAATATTGTAAAAGCGTGTATATCTTGCATACGCTTAGAGTAAAACCAAGCATGTTTAATGAAAGTTAAATATTTATACGCAAAGTTTGTTTCAAAGGAAGTTTCTAAGTTTGCTTTGATTCCTTTAAATCTTTTGTTTGTCTAGAAACAACGACTTGCATGTTTCGCAAGCTTATAATATGTTCAGGAATGATTTAATATACGCCTACCCCTCACTTTACGCAAAGGCGTTCCTAAATCTTGTATCTTTACAGAAAATAATCCAATTCCAAACGACAAAGTTTGCAAACCTCATCTGTATAGATATCTACACGATAAATGCCGGCGAACATATATATCCATTTAGTAATAATATACAGCATGTGCTTTTCCACTCAAAAACATTAATTCTCATTACAGCTGCGTATGCTGGGAACGTGTGAAAGACGGGGGAGAAAAAGTAAGTAAAATATACTGGTTAAGATAATAGATATAAATTGAAAGCGCCTTTAGCCGTTCTTCACTTTAAAACTTTTTCTTTATTTCAACATTATAAACGTTGTATTGTATCGATCTTCGCCGGGATATACCGTTCCACAGACGTAAATAATATTATTAATCCAGATAAATTGCGCATTGTCTATGGATGTGAAATGAGAACGTATGCTACATTGAACGAGGATGCAATAAGTATTTAACACCCAGCTTTGGCTTTATGGCTACATGATTTTTCATAGTTTAAAGATATCTTTATTGCTAAACAAATATTCTTTACCAAACCTTTATCGATTGCCCCTACGCTCTAACTAAAATGTATGTTACGTTTACAAGCAACTGCCCGTAGGAAAATTCGCGACCAAACCGGAAATTATCCCATATACAGAACATCTTTGATTGTTTGTAGAACTATTCACCATTCAACAAAATAAAGTAAAAGTAAATGCTTGTTCTTAAGTCCCATTCTCATTAATTTTCTGCACTTTACATTTTTACTTGCTGTTAAATTACCTTCTTTACTGCCATATTCTTTTTTGCTACACTTGCTTATCTTACATTTTTCAATTGTGAATCTTCTTTCGAACTGGTATTATTTGAGATGTTGCACTAAAATTGTATCAAATACGCAAACATTTAAAACCAAAAATATGTCATAAAATATACATTTTGTAATAGTAAGTGATCTGGGTTTCTATGTTCTGGTCTACATTTCTTATTTGTAGTTGCCTATAGGAATTGTCTTTAGTAGCCGAGTCTTCTGCCAGAATATTACTGATATACCAACAACGATACATCGTGAGAAAGGGGATTTAGTGAGCTGTATAGAACGTCTATCGTATCGTAACGGTATCGTCTTCAGAATAGCTTATGCAATTAGGATATGAATAAATAATGGACGAACTTTAGCGGAGCTTTTAACTATTGGGAGGGGATTTTCCGAGTAAATCTTTCTTTGCACATAATAGACAACAATATTATCTGTGAGGCAGTGTCGATCCCAACTTGGAGTACCTCCGTTTCAAATTTAGTTGTAATCTTTGTTTCCATAGCATGCGAAATTCTGCTACTGTATTCAAATCATACTAGATTTTGTTACCTTTATTTCAAAAGTGATCAAAAACAAACAGCCATATTAAACTAACACCTACATAATTTTGTGTGTAAAAGTGTGAAAGTAATCATTCCTTTGTTTCCTGGCCAACTAAGATAGGTTTCGATATTGTTAAGTGGGTATTTGTAACTGATTATTACTGATAATGGACTGTTTTCCCTATTATCTGGAAAAAGGAAAAAGATATCACTACGAGGTTTTCGCCACTATTTTAGTCTGTCAAAACTCTTCAAATACAACACAAAAAAACATATTGTTACGTTTAAATTTTTAGAAATAATTGAGAAAAACTCGTACAGTTGGGGATAACGCCATCTGGTACACTCCTTTAACATTAACGCATGGCACCAATTGCGACGTTTAAAACAGCGCTGAATGCCCTTTCAAACAAGTCTACGATTCCTCAATTCGTGTAAAAGCTGCAGAAGTTATAGCAGGTTTAGTTTTAGATAATTCGGCAATGCCTACTACACAATATGACAAAATGTCTTTAACCAAAGTAGTGCGTAATTAAGTAAGATTTTTGGTGAAACATTTAAAATTGTAGTTAATCCTGGAACTTTTACCAGCTAATTTAAAATTTACTGTTGGCTCTAGCAATTGCGCCCCCTAGCGGTCATGTTTGGAATTTAATGTCCAAAAGGGTCCAGGTTAATGTAGCATTTGTTTAATAATTTACAAAATGTTGAAACTTCTTAAAACGATTTTCTTTCAAATGTGGTTATGTCAAAAATATTTTTGATCTGCGAGTTTATTTACATGTTACGTTGATGGTGTATCTTGATTCCAGATACGACATGAACTTGGGCATTTTGATTTGAGAATTGATAATTTTTTGAAAATAACCTTCTCTTGACGTCCTTTATTACTCTCTGAGTGAATTTTACTGGATTCCTTTTTTAAATATTAATTATATAATGTAAATCATGACAATGCCAGAGTTCAGATAACAAAATTACTTGAAATGTTATAAACTACCCATATTATGTATGCGGAAATTCAAAATAGTAGATCTACCTACACATATAACAAACAATAACACTAAAACATCTTCCACTATCAAAACCTGCATTCTGGTGATTCGTCACTGTCTGTTGTGTGTAATGGTTTACATATTAGCTTTATAATTTTTCAATATAATGCTAATGGCAAATATGCAAATAAATAAATTTTATGGGAACTATATTTGAATGCAAACCATATATTTAGTTTTTTTACAGGATATTGTTTATACCTTTTAACACCACACTTAACACGATTTGATAGTACTTGTGGCCTATTTGTACCTATGTCGATGAATTTGGAACGATTCGTAAAGGAGGAGGTGTACCTAATTGTAGATAGTGGACAAGCCTCAAAAAGATGGTGAAAGCAGTTATGATGGTTATACTGCCAGATGCTGTTTCTCAAGCTCTAGTTAGACATCTACATTTACTGGAGTTGAAGTATTGATGCGCATATTTCATAATATCTTACAAATTTCGGCATATGGTAAAAAAAGTTGATCAAAAATGTTGCTTGCAGAATACTTTATATATAGGTGCAATTGGTATTAGGTGTCCTTAAAAGTACTAATTCGTGGCAAAAATATTGGGCTAGGATGCCAAGGGAGCAGGTAATAACTACTGGCAATATAGACTGCCTTACGCTGCAGATCGGTATATATCAAATTTAAGCACTCCTTTAGGGAGGAAGATAATGGAGCTCGATGAGGAAACTAATCAACTGTTATCGTAATAATTCATTTAAACGTTAACAATAATTATAATTGAATATGGAAAATTAAGTACTGGTCAATACGTAACTTTAAATATTATTTTATACTCTGGTACGTAGGCTTCAACATTTGAAGTATTCTGATATTCGGCTCCGTTTATGTATTTTACTTCACTTAACGATTTAATTCTCCCATAGCGCTAATGTGCTATGTATTCTCTGAGCCTGGTTTACATTGCCCGTCTCGTTTGTCCACTATAAGCTTTATCACAGTCTCTGCATGCAATAAAGACAAAGCTGAAAATTTCATAGTTTCATTACGCGAGAACAAGTAGTGAAGCTTGTTATATACGTGCACCAAATTGCAAGGAAAAATAAATCAATAATAATTTTGAGGCGGTATTGGTCGACCAGCCCCATAGCGCGTCATGACAGTCTTTCCAGTAGTTCTTTATTATCAAGATATGGAACATCGTCTTTGACACAAAGCAAGTCCAAAACCACTTAAAATTCACTGATATTTGCTCCGAGAGCCGTTTAATAGATAAATTAATAAAGAAGGTTATAAGAAATTAAAGAGATTTATAAGTGATAGACAGGAGGAAACAATTTTAGCGTAAACAGCGCAACATAAAATTAACAAGAGCGTAATACTGTAATATCTACAACACAAATAGCCCTATACATCAGAGATACAATCGCCATGCGAAAAGAAGAACACGCTAAAATACCTCGTATATGTGAGCATAATGTTAATATGTGTATACACGCGGAGATTTAAGGAACTAAGCCCGAGATAAAGGTGTATTTAAATTCATTCTCATATTAAATTTACATTTAAAATCGAAACTAGACTCAATGGACAACACATTCTGTTCATTGTGAGGAAGGAAGATTACATTAAGATTAGCTTCTCTTTATATGAAAGAAGTATGTAATTGTTAAAAGTTATTTTAAATGCCGTCGGTGTACAAATATGGAGTTGAAGTGTATGCTATCAGATATCATTTACATAGAAATAAAATTATTTATGAAACTATGGTGTATCTGTCTCGGATGCTGCGGCTGTTCTTGTCTATATTTGTGCCACCGTGTTCTGTGCTTCCATATCTAAGTATATAACCATTTACGTATATATACCGGCAGTAAGGAATGTAAATTATAGATGCCGAAGGATAAACATCAAACCAGGAAAGCACAACATTGCACATTTACAATTTAGTTGTAAACTATAACATTATGATTTGATTTTTATTTGTTGATAACAATAAGTTGCGGTCAATTTGAAGAGTTGTGTATTGTATTCGGATAGTTTTGCACTGCTAACTCAAGAAAAGCACTAAATAATATTATATAGTAATTTGTCTTAGACCAGTTTTTGAGTATCGTAAGGATGCCGCAAAGTTTAAGTTATACATTAAATTTAAAATAAGTTCTAGTGTAGAGTAATATGCCAGCGCGGTTTTTATTAATTTAAATTTTTGTAAAACTTTATTTGCAATTTAGAATCTCCTTAAACTATTGAAAGAGTGTCTAGATGACACTTCGGAGCCTATCGAGGGTGAAAATTAATTTGTTTAACTTAGAAAACAAATTTTTGGTATTTAAACATTACAATAGCTATCATATTTGATAGTTGCTAATACGGCAGTTACAATAAATTACATAATAAAAAGAACAATTCGTTAGAGGCAAAGTACCTATCTGTTTTAAAAAAGAATGTGAAGGGGTCCTAGCCTAGAATATTTTTTAAAAAGGTACCAGCAGGCGGATGACAATTTTCCATTTAGTATTTCAAAGATAGGTCATAAAATTGGAAACCCCTTATTAATGTTTTTTTTTAATGAATTGAATCACAAACAAATGGGGGAGTGTTAGTTGCTCTACTTTGTAAACATCCAAGAATTACTCGAAATTCCACTAAATCTTATTCTAACAATTCCTTGCTCCTTTATATTGATATATGAACCGATTCCAAGTGGAACACCAATGTTGGGCCAATGTTGGCACTACATCGCAAATATATTCGTTATATCAGTGTAGTAGTGAGGTAAATAGGAGGTCAATGACTCCAATTTTCTCGTGTATTTCTTTGTCAAGTACAATGTACACGATATGCAACGGAAATACACGAGCGAATTGAAGCCTTGTCCTTGACCTACCACCAGACGCCGCTGGGTTGTATCGAAACAGAGACTTTGTAATTTTGCCACGTTTACTGCATTAATGTGCTTGACATGTTAGTGTCAGTTTCCTCGGAAGTTTTCTAAAGGTAGCCTTTACACTCACTACTACACTTATATATTTGTTGAATATTGTAATGAGCTACTAGTCAGCACAGAATGTGAACATTTTACAAGCTAGTTACAATATTGTCACAGAACCTAGGCTGCATGAGAATTACAAAAATCTTTTGCAAATGAAAGGACAGCACAATAGCCTGATCATCGTTCTGAAATTTTGAAGAAATCAGTTTAATTCTTACATTCAGTTATATTGGTAATTTATGACATATAACTGCAGCGATAGCTGTGGTCCTGAAAATGTTCAATGAAATTGTGATCTCAGAAAAAGGAGCTTGAGTTTTAATCATGGGATATAACATACTACCAAACGTACATATTTACGTATCCTAATGTGCACAATAAGATGATGTATTTGTATTAATTTAATTATTTATTGTTGTGGCACTGGAACACTGAAACAGTTCACTAAAACCCTTACCACAAAACTTTGTTGTGCTTATTTTAAAATTGTTGTGCTTATTTTAATTGAATATTGCAGCCAAGCTCTGCGTATTGCTTAATGTCAGCAATAAGAGATAATTCAAACAAGAACTGTCGATATCTGTATATGCAAATGTTAGATTGTTTAGATTTAGATCCAAGGAGCTAAATTTAAAAGATGCTCAAATGCTAAAAAATATTACAAATGTTGTATTGACCTTTCCATGAATATAGGAACTGACAAACAGACAATTCCAGCCGAATTATGGAAAACTTATGAAGTTACTGAAAACGCTCATGCACAATAACCAGTATCTTACTTACATTAATAACTACAGCTGCCACCAGTGAGTGCTACAGCAATGGCATTACATTAGGGGAAATTGAGCGCAGAAGGTATGCTGGTGTGTAACTTTAATGTATGTGTAAGCGATTCAGTGTTTTAGTGCCGTTTATTGCTGAAGTTGTCGCTTTGTTCGTTGTGACGGATTTTTCATTCTAACTGGGTAAGCGTTGCACGATATTACTTATTCGTGCTGGCTTACCAACGGCGTCTCTAATGTTGTAGTACTCACGTCGGTAGTTTTATTAATAACCAAGGCGAGGTGTAGTGCTGCCCGCCCTTTGGCTTTAGTCCATCTAACTCTGTCACTCATCCGATCTGCAGGCAGCAACGTTCGGCCACATGCATGGCCACAGACATGATCGTGTGCAGTTTAAGCAAACAATGAACCGTCCAACTGCTCATCGGGCGTTGGCTTGTTAATAACTCGAATGTAGTAGTAATCTACATTTGTTGTAATGTAATATTGGTGCCAGACTGTTATTTAGATATTCATATACGAGATAGGCGCCATAAATTCTCGGCCTGATATATAAAAAATAAACTTGCCAAAATATAACATTTTCTATTTTTCAATATAATACCCCCTAACTTCAATACATTTATTACTACGATAAATTAATAATTCTATATCCTTGTGAAAATAATCTAGTTTTTCCCTAAGAATGTTGTATTGCAGCTGCTTGCAACCCGCTAGCGTCCTTAAAGCGACGCTCATCGATTCCTTTTTGGATAAACGATCATAAGACAGAACCATTGTTTCACCTCCTGTGACGATAGACCCCAAAATCGGTTTCAAATCGTCTCCACACATGTTTAAAAGCGAGCGCGCATATTCGACCCGACGTTCACGTTGGAGAGCAGAAACAAGGTGCAGCACCCATCTTGCACTAATCTTATTCACACCCAAATGGTTATGGAGAATTTGGCGACTAATTGTTTCAGAAATGTTAAACATCATTGCTAATTCTTTCACTTTCAAGCGGCGATCTGTTAATATCATTCCTTCAATAATTGAAATGTTTTGAGGCGTTATCAGTTCAATTGGCCGACCGGGGCGCTCATTATCTTTAAGGGATTCTTGCCCCAAGCAGAAACGTTTTGCTCACTTTTTTACAGTGGAATATGAAGGAAATAAATCACCATAAACGCCATCTTTTCTTAAAAATTTAATAACCGCGCGGTACTCAATTTTCGTTAGCTGAAACATTTTCTTGCACTAGTCACGTTGTCTGGCTGGCTACTACAAGCTACTACTCTTCGAGCCATAATATATATAGTGTAGGCCTCGTACATGTCCAACTATGGCGAACACGCTCGGACCTGTATAAGCCTGTCAGGCCGAGAATTTATGGCGTCTACCTCGTATGTTGTACTTTTATTAATAAATATAAGGAGACCAGTATCGAACCAATATTGCATCAATGTAAATTAAACGGATACTCTAAAACTGTGGCACTGGAACACTGAAACAGTTCACTAAAACCCTTACCACAACACTTAATTCGTACTGGACGCACGTTTCGATAGCCAAGCTATCATCATCAGCAGCAAGACTGAACTAGTTCAGTCTTGCTGCTGATGATGATATGGCAGCAAGACTGAACTAGTTCAGTCTTGCTGCTGATGATGATAGCTTGGCTATCGAAACGTGCGTCCAGTACGAATTAAGTGTTGTGGTAAGGGTTTTAGTGAACTGTTTCATCAAAGTAAATGTTTTCAAAATTTGGTGAAATATTGTTCGACGTATAGGAATACGGAACTTGGCATATTACTATATTACAAATGTGAATTATGCGGTAAAAGTATAATTTATACGGTATGGAACAATCAAGAATTATAATTTGAGGTACTTTTATAGCATTTGAAGTATTTTTTGAAAATATTACTAAAACATTAGGCACGCAATAGTCAACTCTGTTTAGTTATTTGGAGTATTTAGAACCAAATGCAATGAAAATCAATCGTAAATTTGAATCTTCATTTACTGGACTTTTTTCCGCCGGTTGACCACTGTGCGCCGCTCCGGTCAAATTGATCGGTAATTAAAACTCAATTTTGTTTCGACTGTTTTTCTTAATTAACGTAATTTGTTTGCATAAAAGTGTATATTTATTCACAAAATATAAAAACAACTTCCAACTTAACTTTGGTATTTTAAATATCGTTAGAAGTTTTGCAATAAGTTGCTTTAAATCCACATTTTCCACATATGTTCTTGTTACAGTTCTTACATCTATCGTAAGTCTTATTTTCACATTTCTTTTCTTGACATGTACGTCTTTTGCGAGATTGCTTATCTGTCTTTGATCCAGCCTGTAAGTTCTTGTTGCATTTTTGATTCGATGTTCCTTCCTGAGGGTCTTCTTCGTTGTTATTGGATTGTTGCGAGAGTTCTTCTGCCAATTGCGGAATGAAGTCGCGACGTTCTATTTTTTTTCCAGTGATGTCTTTGTATACAGCAATCGCATTGATTGCAGCAAGATCCAATATATTATAAAAAACGTGGACTAGCCATCTTCTTGAGGGTGCCTTCACGCTGTATTTTCGGGCCATTTGATCTACTACGTCAACGCCATATTTTGTGCTATTATAGTATAAAACTCTTTCTGGCTTTTTCTTTGTACCAGCATCAATCGAAGTTGTTGAATGTTACGTACTTACAGGGAGAACACTTTTGTTTATATTGGCTTGATACACTGTTAAAGTGCAAACATTTTCTTTACTTGTGAATAAAACAGTTTCATGTAAAGAACCTTTACTTTTTTTGATTACTCTGGAAATTTATTTTCTCGAGCTGTTCACAGTTCCAACAATTGTGGTGTTTAGTTTTGCTAATTTCTTTGCAAGTTCCAAACTGGTAAACAAATTGTCCGTTGTCACAATTCTTCCTTTCTTGGTGTAAGGCTCTAATAATTTCAGAACGACGTATTCACCAGCTGGTTGTCCTGTTGGTCTCGAATCATCTTTTCCTAAGTATGGGAAGGCATTCAACACATATTTAGCTTCAGTGTCAAAATTTAATGCCAAACTTATGCGGTTTATTTGACATATATTGCGTAAATCGACATCTTGCTTTTGTAGGAGAAAGTTGTTCGTCTATTGTTGTTTTCTCCGGGCACATAACAAATTTTGCAATTGTAAGCAATTTTTTGCCATATTTCAGAAACTAAAGCAAACTTGTCATGTTCCAATCTTTCTTTCCTAGTGGACTTGTAAAAATTAGTATGTCAAACACAAAAAGAGTATCAATTCGCGTATATTATTTTAATCACTTTAGCGAGTTGTGAATTTTCAGTGTACCAAAATAGGAAAAATCTATTGCTTAAAGCCAACTAATGGACTACGGTAATTTGACAGTATCTTCTCCTAGTTTTCTAGAATTTTAGTGACTTTGTATTTTGTTTAAGTAACAGGTCTTCATATTATCAAGCCAAATAATCTAATTTAAATATTTCAATAGTCCTAAAAATAGCAAATAGAATGTATTGTATCACACATCATATGAGGATTTCTGGACAGGTAGAAGTATATGTTGAGGACTATACCATAGATTTGGGTAAATCGGCTAAATATTATCGTATATTATTATACGAACGCCAGTATAAAAACAATAATCACTTCTAGGTAGTCCAAAGAAGAACATAATCTTGGCAATAGGTCATTTAAATATTGGCTACAGACACATTGATAAAGGAGTTCGTAATAAAGGCACAGCATTCCTGAATATTGTAATATAGTAATATGCCAAGTTCCGTATTCCTATACGTCGAACAATATTTCACCAAATTTTGAAAACATTTACATTGATGAAACAGTTCACTAAAACCCTTACCACAACACTTAATTCGTACTGGACGCACGTTTCGATAGCCAAGCTATCATCATCAGCAGCAAGACTGAACTAGTTCAGTCTGGCATATTACTATATTACAATATTCAGGAATGCTGTGCCTTTATTACGAACTCCTTTATCAATGTGTCTGTAGCCAATATTTAAATGACCTATTGCCAAGATTATGTTCTTCTTTGGACTACCTAGAAGTGATTATTGTTTTTATACTGGCGTTCGTATAATAATATACGATAATATTTAGCCGATTTACCCAAATCTATGGTATAGTCCTCAACATATACTTCTACCTGTCCAGAAATCCTCATATGATGTGTGATACAATACATTCTATTTGCTATTTTTAGGACTATTGAAATATTTAAATTAGATTATTTGGCTTGATAATATGAAGACCTGTTACTTAAACAAATACAAAGTCACTGAAATTCTAGAAAACTAGGAGAAGATACTGTCAAATTACCGTAGTCCATTAGTTGGCTTTAAGCAATAGATTTTTCCTATTTTGGTACACTGAAAATTCACAACTCGCTAAAGTGATTAAAATAATATACGCGAATTGATACTCTTTTTGTGTTTGACATACTAATTTTTACAAGTCCACTAGGAAAGAAAGATTGGAACATGACAAGTTTGCTTTAGTTTCTGAAATATGGCAAAAAATTGCTTACAATTGCAAAATTTGTTATGTGCCCGGAGAAAACAACAATAGACGAACAACTTTCTCCTACAAAAGCAAGATGTCGATTTACGCAATATATGTCAAATAAACCGCATAAGTTTGGCATTAAATTTTGACACTGAAGCTAAATATGTGTTGAATGCCTTCCCATACTTAGGAAAAGATGATTCGAGACCAACAGGACAACCAGCTGGTGAATACGTCGTTCTGAAATTATTAGAGCCTTACACCAAGAAAGGAAGAATTGTGACAACGGACAATTTGTTTACCAGTTTGGAACTTGCAAAGAAATTAGCAAAACTAAACACCACAATTGTTGGAACTGTGAACAGCTCGAGAAAATAAATTTCCAGAGTAATCAAAAAAAGTAAAGGTTCTTTACATGAAACTGTTTTATTCACAAGTAAAGAAAATGTTTGCACTTTGACAGTGTATCAAGCCAATATAAACAAAAGTGTTCTCCCTGTAAGTACGCAACATTCAACAACTTCGATTGATGCTGGTACAAAGAAAAAGCCAGAAAGAGTTTTATACTATAATAGCACAAAATATGGCGTTGACGTAGTAGATCAAATGGCCCGAAAATACAGCGTGAAGGCACCCTCAAGAAGATGGCTAGTCCACGTTTTTTATAATATATTGGATCTTGCTGCAATCAATGCGATTGCTGTATACAAAGACATCACTGGAAAAAAAATAGAACGTCGCGACTTCATTCCGCAATTGGCAGAAGAACTCTCGCAACAATCCAATAACAACGAAGAAGACCCTCAGGAAGGAACATCGAATCAAAAATGCAACAAGAACTTACAGGCTGGATCAAAGACAGATAAGCAATCTCGCAAAAGACGTACATGTCAAGAAAAGAAATGTGAAAATAAGACTTACGATAGATGTAAGAACTGTAACAAGAACATATGTGGAAAATGTGGATTTAAAGCAACTTATTGCAAAAATTCTAACGATATTTAAAATACCAAAGTTAAGTTGGAAGTTGTTTTTATATTTTGTGAATAAATATACACTTTTATGCAAACAAATTACGTTAATTAAGAAAAACAGTCGAAACAAAATTGAGTTTTAATTACCGATCAATTTGACCGGAGCGGCGCACAGTGGTCAACCGGCGGAAAAAAGTCCAGTAAATGAAGATTCAAATTTACGATTGATTTTCATTGCATTTGGTTCTAAATACTCCAAATAACTAAACAGAGTTGACTATTGCGTGCCTAATGTTTTAGTAATATTTTCAAAAAATACTTCAAATGCTATAAAAGTACCTCAAATTATAATTCTTGATTGTTCCATACCGTATAAATTATACTTTTACCGCATAATTCACATTTTTACAAGTACGGCCCTTACAGTTCGATCTTGGTTATCTGCCCGTATAAATAATTAACTCTTCCACCGTCCAATTCCTTATTTAAATGTATGTACTCGCTATACAATTCAGAACTTAAACAAAATCGTTGAGTGGTGTAATTTATATTCAACCTCACACAATACCGTCGAATACAAGAAATACAGTGCAAACAAAGTGTACGTGAAACGGTATAAAATTGTACAAGGCTCAGTTGTGCGATAAATTGTGAACATTCAGTCAACAATTTGTGGTGAATACAATTAAGGAATGGACAACGACAAAAGAAGGAAAGACAACGGAGCATCGGGTCCAGTACAAAAGACAGTCATCCTACATAAAAGGAACCATGGCGAACCAAGAGATACAACCATCCTGTCCCATAATACTTTAATTCTTGAAGCGTAAAAATTTAGGTGGGAGTGGAACTGTATACGTCTTCTCTATTTTCGTTTGATTCGTTATTCATACGTTTATTACAAGGAACGCATGTTGCATACAAATGCAGGGATTTCCGCAATCATAATCTTAAGACACTTTAATGCACACACATTAAATTTGTAGACTTCCAAGCACTTAGATCTAATCAAACACAAGGAAATTGTTAGATAATTACCTGTTGCCGTCATGTAAAGAGTCAAATCGCCTTCCTGCATTTACTTTATTACGTATGCTAATAATTTTTAACAATTTGTAGAGTCGTTCTTTTGTTTCCCAAGGAAATAGGAAAGTAATAATTATACTCCATAAAAGATTTAATTTACAAAATGTTTTCTAATAAAATTTGAGACACAAATTCAATGAATATTGATTCAATAATTCTTTCAAGTTCTTTATGACATATTTTTGTATTAATTTCTACACTCAGCTGCAATAAAAGGTTTCCACAATTTATATTGTATTTTTAAAGGGTTAAACGAGAAGGTTGTATTCTAAATTAAAATAGCTGGTAATTTAGTATTTGGGACACACAGTGATTAAAGAGAGAGAAATGGTGTACAGGGGTTTATTTATCAAGGAAAACGAGGAATATGTGAAAATAATGGGAGAACACTATTAATATTCTAGTATTTTTCACTTAATTTGGGCGAATTGAAAGCTGTATGGTGGACCTAATTTCATTGCTAGTAAGCATGCGTTCGAAAACATGTGTGTTACTTTTAAATATCGTAAGACTGTAACTAAAAGTGCTATTTGTGCTACTTACAATTGATTAATGAACAAATTTCATATTTGACTTCGATTATTGGTCAGATGTAAACAGTATTAAAACGAACAAGAAATTAATGTTACCGGTAATGCTCTATAATATGCAAATCATTCTTTATACTTAGGGCAAATAGCAAACCTATTAAAAGATGCATAGGGAAATTCCAAGTACTTTCAAGCAAACAACTGGTGCACAAACAGCTCTATAAACCTGCCCTTATTTTCATAAATTCGTACCAATCTCCGAATCTCCTCCAAAACGTGAAAGTTTAATATGTACGAACGTACGAACATGCATAAAGTATGAGTCATTTCAGTTGTGAAGAGTTCTCCAGGGTACACAAGTTTGGCCAAATAGGAAGAATAGGATCCATTTTAGAAAGCAATTCAATGATGCGCTCGCATTCTCTAACAAGTGCATCGCCCGATGGATGCGAAATGAGAGAAAAATCTTATTCCGGAATTTAAAAATCTCCAGCGCCATCTCTCTTGCGAGGAAGTGCTCTCTACAAGTTTTGTACTCTTATTAAGATGTAGTTTCTGAAATGACGTACACACGTTATACAAGTTTTCATAAAGGAAGTACATTCCTTGTACTTGAATATTCGAGGATTTTGTATTGGTGAATACTTTGGCATTAAGCAGATGAACTAAATTCAATTTGTTATTAGTACATGCAGTATTAATAATTATGTAAACTGGGTTAAAGAAATTGTAACAATTTTAAACGCTTCTATCAAATAAATCAAAACGAATAATATATTCACATTCTGAAATGAAACGTATTACTACTAACACTAAATATTAAAATAATGATCATACTTGTATTTGAGAAATCAATTACAAACAGCGGTGTGGGTTATGGACGCAGTGCTTGCAGAATGTGGATATATAACGCTTAAGTTTTACAGCCTAGATGTTCTAAATCATTACTCCCAAAAAGCAGGTCTACTTAAACTTGATTATATTCAGTTGATGAATTAGAAGTACCTATCGTTGTGTCTCAAGGTATCAAATAAATCATATTCCCTCTAAGGCATGTGTCAGGAATGATTCTGACAGGTAGAGGTGTACATGATTTAATAGTAGCAGTAACACTAAAATCTAAAGAAGGATTTAGGCCTACATCATTTAGGGCGGCTTCTCAGCAGTAAAGCATTCATTCCAGAGGAATGAAAACTAAGTAGATTATCCACCTTCCCATAATTCCTGCGGATTTCCAAGATTTTGATAAAAGGCATTCTTTGATGTCAGTCTACCAGTTATCGATGGGATTTAAGTGCGAAGATTGTGTAAGTCTTCCTAAAACATTGAACCTTTATCGATCTAACAAGTCCTTTGTCTTTTTTGTTTTAGGGTCATTATCCCCTAATGGAACCTACTTTAGAAGCATATCTTTTTCCGCACAAGGCAACATTCTCCTTTTTTAAAGTTATATATCTATTATGTGTTAGAACGTCGTTGATCCTGAATATACAATATCATAATATAGTGGAAGCATCATAAAATCTTGCTTTTTACCAGTGAATACTGTGATTGGTAAATTACATTTGGTACTCGAGCCAATTTACGTCTATCGTATTGCTGATCCAAGGAATATCAGATGTTTTTTCCCAGAACTGACTTTATAATCTGTGGTAATCTGTCTCAATTAATGATACTTTTTCGAGCAATCGAACCATTCCTTTTGCACTCAGAGACTATGTTATAAACATGTACCTAAATATTATAATTTAAATTGAGAGGGATGAGAAAGACATCTTTTGTGGTAGATTTGTCGCGAATTCGGAAATATAAACTTGATACTCTTTGGGCAGTTTAAATAAATAAACAAAATAATAAAGTGCTACAAATGAATAATAAATTACAGAAAAAAATACTTTGACGTTTATATTTCAGGGCGCCAGACTCCGCGTTCCTCCAAATGACCCGATGTAATGAAAATTGCAGAATTAAACTTTAAAATTCAGGAAATAAACTACTCTTGAATACAACTCACCTATAAACACATCCATCTTCTACCACACCTCGAGCTAAAAAGTCTCTATTGTTTTAGCATTAGTTCGCTCATCTGTTAATGATAGCAGTTGCACTTTTAACCAGTGGGGCTTGCAAAACGATTTCTGTTTAAAAGAATTTCTTATTCTTAAAATGAAGTTACATATAACTTAATCTATACAAGCAATTCGGGTTACCGTCATGCGTCGCAACGAAGTGTCATCTCGGTGTATCAACGACCTTGAAATGTGTATTTTCCCTGGCGAACTTGGCGACTTGAGGAATTATAATTGAATCAAAGTTGAGCTGTGTTCTCTCGTTTCCGAAGTCCTCGTTGGTGGGAGATATATTTATTAAATAAAATCTCAACGTCATTTTTACCATTACACTATATCATAACTTCAAAACATAGAAACTATGAAATGTTACCTCTTTTCTGCTTTGTGGTGCTTGAGCTAATCTCATGTTTCGCTGTGCACTTAGCTCTCATGACAGAAAGATTCAAAGCTTCATAATGCCGCCAAATACTGGTTGGCAAATATCCATGGCTTCTGGCAGCCTGAGAAAGCGCGCAGCGGCTTTCCAGGCTGAACTATTCGTAATCGGAGTCTGTGCCGAAGTTATTGCAAAAGGGGCTATACGAGGCGGAAAATAAACATAATGGCTAATAGGAGTCTATCAAGGCAGTTATTAATCCTATTACTAGGTCGAAGCTAGTAAAACGTTGTAAAGGGTCCCTCAATAGACTTAAAAAAGACAATAAGTTATCTTTGATCCGGAAGCCGGGACGTGTGGATATTAGGGGCAATATAATCGCCGATGAACTAGCCAAGGAGTGTTCCAAAGGCCACCTTAGAGGACCAAAGCCCGTATGCGGAATCACAAAGGGTTCCGCTAGGAGGGAGATCTGGACTTGGTTCGATACAGAACCCGCAAAGAAATGCAGGTCAACTAAAGGTCAACTCCATACAAAAGCACTAATGGGGAATGGAGATGCTAAGTTCCCTGTTAACCTAATTGGGCACAGCAGGACCATTACACTGTTGATAACTGGATACTGCCTACTGAAAAAGCATCTATATAATATAGGTCGAGTAAGCGAACTTTGGTGTACAAGATGCGAACTACAAGAGGAAACGAGCTTGTATGTAATCTGCACATGTGAGGAACTAAAAGTACTCAGGCAGAAATAATTCGGGGATCACCTAATGGAGCCTTCGAAGGTACTCAAATGTCCCCCGGGGTAAGATAATTGCTTTTATCTTCTGTTGGGGATGGTACAAAGAGCATTACGCCTAGCTGCCTGGACAATTGGTAACCAACCCAAACAGTGTGAATGAAAAGAAATGAAAAGCCCATGACTCAACAATGTTCGGTTAAGAGGATTTTGTATACGAATAACAATCCAACATTTTATTATTAATTTTATTAATTACACTGAAAGTTATAAATCCCTTTAGTGGTGTAATTCAAACAGTTAACAAATCTCCGATGTGTTTCTTTTCAAATAGGTACCATTTTGGGCCAACTATTACATCATCTGCCCATACTTGCCTTGAGTTTCCTGTGCAATTAGCAGCGGTACCAACTTAAGATTTCTTTAATAACTCTTACAGTCGTTAAAAAAGGAGCATCAAAAACATACATTTTGGCGCATCCACTTCGGCCGAACCGATAAATAAATTTTAAACAAACAATTAAATGAAATTAAACGAAAAATTAACCTTGACGAACGATGGTCGACCGGTACTAAATCATCTTTACGACAACCGCGTACCTAAATGAGCGCACTGTAGCCATTACCGGCTTTTCGCAGCGCCCTCTGCCGGACATACGGTTGGCAAACGAATGCGTGGGAGTGCGCGCATACCACATGCACACCATAATTTTCTTCCTCTTCATCGTAAACGAAAAATTTCAAAAGATTGATAATCAACGCTGTACGCCACGAACGAGCAAGTGAGATGGAAACAATTACGCTACAATTAATTGCACAGTTTTCTCAAACCGCAAGCGTTAGAAGTTAGAAGAATCGCGCAAGCCGTGACTACGAGGGGACACACGATCGCGAATTCAGTAGTGCGTAATTATGATTTATGTATTTGCTATATGCTTTGGTCGGATGAATAATGGAGTAATACTAATTTATCGTTGGTCATGTATGCAAATCTTATAATAGGATTAACGATTCTACTATACGTATAGTAGTAGCAGATGTATACAATCAAGTAGACGCACTTTGGACATGGTCGCCTTTGATTCGTACCCGCCTTTATTAAATTCCTTTAACTGAAAGCGGTAGATTAAAATGGGCAGAAATTGTTAAACAAGGAATACCGCATAAATATGCATACAAATGGCGAAGAAACGTGTTGGCCACCTACCTCGACCACATGTTTCCAATTTACTTGATCACTGGCAATAATTTCTAATTGCGACCTTCAATATTTAGAAAGCTAAATTATGACCCCGAAATGTAACCAGATTTAATTTATGCATAGATTATAATTGCAAACACAGCAGTGATAATTGAATCTAAATATACAAATTGTATTCATTGCCAGGTCACTTAGACTCATAGCTTGGTTACCCTTCTATATTCTTCCTTTATTTAGGATCAGCATGGCTTTGTAGATAAACGGTTCACTGTCTCCATCTTACACAAATTACTCAGTTTATATTACATTGCCTGGACGACAACAAAGTTGACGTTATCTATACTGAGTTTGCACCGTACTGATCAACAATTGTTGCTGCACAAACTCATTATTAATGGATATTTACCCCGTCTTGTTTCTTTTTTTTTCAACTTAGCAGGACATAATATATTATCTTGGGCATAAATCTGACAGTTTCTTTCCTTCGTTCGGAATTGCGCAAGGAAGCAATTTAGGTCCTCTTATGTTCTTGATGACATTTGTTCTCATTTAAATTCTAAGAAATTACTGTTTGCTGATGATTTAAAACTCTTTTCGAAAGTAGAAACACTAACTGATTGTTGGTGTTTAGTCTTGGTGTTTAGATAACAACTTATCTGTGAATGTAGCTAAATGTAATGTCCTACTACTCACGTCAAAAATTCTTAGTTATATACGATTACTTAGACAATGATGTCAGTATACAGCGATCTTCATCCGTATAAGATTTGGGTATCTCATTTGATTCAAAATTATCATTTAATGACCACATCTCTAATGTTATATCATCTACTTTAAAAGTTTTGAGTTTTGTTATTAGAACAAGGCAATTTCCTTCGCTAGAGTCAATTCTCTCACTTTATTTCGCGCTTGTACGATCTTAGCTCGAATATGCCTCTACAGGTTGGTCACCAATCTACGCAGCACATATATTGAATTGGGAAGAATGGAGAGGTGGAAAGGTGGGAAAACCGAAAACTCAAATCTGGTACATAGATGGGTCAAAAACGGGCACTACTTCTGGCGTTGGTGTTTATGAGGAAAACCAAGGATACAAAATATGTGCATTACTTGGGCGATACACCACAATCTGCATTCTCTCTGACGGTCAGGCAGCCTTAAAGGCACTAGCATCTTATCATATAGCCTCCAAACTAGTATGGGAGTGCCTGCAAAACCTCATGGCTCTGTCGAAACACAACAAGGTCACACTAATGTGGGTGCCAGGACACAGGGGCATAGCGGGCAATGAAATTGCAGACCAGCCAGCGAGGGAGGCTCAAACATGGATTATATAGCCCTTGAACCGGGTCTAGATATTACTAAGAGTGCAGTGCGTGGTGCAACATCAATTAAACTGGAACCATGCAGCTGGACAAAAGCACAACAAACGAATGAAGAGAAGACCGTCGCAACATCTGATTGCTAACCTGCTTGAATTAAACAAGATACAGCTTAGGGCAGCAACATGTCTACTAACAAGACATGGCTGTTTGAGAAGCCACTTGCATAGGATGTGGATCTACAAAGATGAACCTTTATGTGGACTTTGCACTGAGGAGGAGGAGGAGGAAACAGCACCCCATATTATTTTCGAGTGTGCAGCGCTAGCTCAACGTAGATTCGCTGTTCAAAGCGCAATTGATCTATCAATGGAGAAAGATTTACTACATAGGCTCTTAAATCAGATCGAGGGAACTAACTTGTTCAAGAAAAACGAAATCGAAGCAGGAATAATACAATAGGCTACTAAGCGTTAAGGATGCAAAGGCTAACCCTGCTTTGGTAGAAAATCAACTAATCAATCAAATACATATCATCACATGAGAATGTACGAAGAAAATTTCTTAAGTACTTTAAACAAAATGGCGTATACTCAGGTCAAAGATTTGACCATAGTATTCTATCTACACTTTTTCACAGAACAACGAAGAAATGTGCCCCGTAGCTCCTTGGGCTACTTTCAAGAGTATTACAAAATATTGGTGATTGCTTTCTAGGTTCCTGTATTTGTCTTCTGCAATACTTGGATTGTACTGAGGATAAAGAAAAATTTTATCAGTTGTTTTTGGTTATCATGGGAAGTAAATTTTATTGTATAAGTATGATGCCTTTAGTAGTTCTGGTTTCGAAAATATTGTCATGATGTATATTTGTATTTTTTTTGCATTTTGATTGCATTTAGTTGCATTTGTTGCGAGGCGAAACAGTGTTGGTGGCCTTTTCCCTCCGAATTTCCTCATACTCATATACTATCACACATGTAGACAAGTGTTTTTGTTAAGAAAAGGAGTCCAGTAAACAGCTTCTAGCGCGAGAAACTAAATTCTCCAAAGGTAAGTTCAATTATATTTTCCATTTCAAAATTATGTAATGGACGAACATGTAGCCCCTCATATGCATTCATTAAACTATAATGGTATTCATGGTAACCATTCTAATTTACTGTACCTGATAATTTCGATATAATCATCACTATGGAAGCGAAAGGTATTTTCGGTGGGTTTCGAAAACAACAGGGATGTTATTTGGTTCAATTCAGAGAGTAAACTGTGGATCTGAATTGAAAAACGAGACGAGCTGTGATAAACAAGTTTCGACAAGATTTATTTCAAAATTCTTCGATAAAATTGAAAAAGTTTCAAATTAATATGAAGCTATTTCAATGATAAAGTTATAAGCATCACTAAATAAATCAATGCGAATCTTGATCAATATTATTAAACACGAAACAAGATTCGATGAAAGAAACACTTGGTTTTGGAATCGGACGCA
The DNA here is from genome assembly GCA_029619315.2 of Dynastes maya. NCBI lineage: Eukaryota > Metazoa > Arthropoda > Insecta > Coleoptera > Scarabaeidae > Dynastes > Dynastes maya. The sequence continues at coordinate 60,364,803 of JAROYE020000002.1, forward strand.
GTTAGGAGTCAAGATTTTCCAGAACGGACATCGACGTACAACATTTCACTGAAGAACTTCAGTGAGAAGTTACAAAATTTATTATTTGGCCAGATAGACAAACAAATTCAATTTAAATCAAATTTGAAATTAAAAAACAAAAAATAAATAAATTAACATTTTTAATTGTATCAGGTCAGTGTTATAAATTCAAGAATTTTATCAAAAGGAATATAATTTTTCAAATTCAATAAAAAATACTGTAACTCTTTAACACGGAAAAATTGTTTAATTTCCACACGATTTCTATTCACAAAATAAAAAATTCCACAATTTAAAATAATTTATAAAATTTAATCCTGAGTAATAAGTAACTTTATACCGTCTCATTGCAATATATGTACAAAGCTGCTGTTTTCTAAAGTAATAAGATTGGATTAACACGGGTGCATATCACAAATCAGCTAATAATCAATGTTAACGACTGTTAGGGTCACTATTAATTACAATGGCAGACATTTAAAAGATATAAGCAATTAAAAGGCAATAGTTCGAAAGGGAAATTTTCTATGCAGAAGTGTAGAAGACATAATGAATCCTGAAGAAACTTGAATATAAGAAGAGTTTGCTCTTATAAACATATCTCGCTCCACTGGAATACGGCAAATGCCTAGCCCTTTGGAACGCATTGTTCTATCACGTATTTTTTGCATTCAAGTAACGTACACCAAGGTGAAAGTCTTGATTCATGAGCTTTTACCTTGTAACAATAGTTCTTCAATAAGAAGATGAACAGCTTTTCAGGTTGGCAACATTCCTTGTTTATTCATCTATTCGTCAAGTGACAGCCCTGCGGGGTATATAAGCTTCAAAGCTTAACAAAAACTCAGAAGCCTTTTAGGATGTAAACAGTGACCTGTCTCGTGCATTTGACAGTATTAATTAAGAAAAACTGTATACTAAACTGCAGAATATTGGCATCAGAGGAAGAGCGTTGAAACTGATTCAATGTTACTTAGCTAAAAGAGAGTAGAGAGTTACAACTATAAATAGAACAGGATGTAGCACGTCCTCTAAGTGGCAAACTGTACAATGCGAAGTCCCACGAGGCTCTACACTGGGCCTTCTACTTTTTTGATGTACATCAATGTACTGTCATAAATATGGGTACATCCAACAATACCGAAGGCAGCTCCCTAATTTTAAAAACTAAAGTTCCCCTAGAAGGAGTAACGGGGTCACTCGCACTTTGTGAATCATGGTTGTGGTGTCTTCATTCAATTACGCTCTACGTTTGAGTACCACGTGGGTCAATAATGCCGTGGCTCCATGTGCCTATTTCAATATAGTCATCTTTTGGGGTATACCTATGGAAACCACTCGGATGTTTGTGGTCCAAAATATGTGTCTTCGAACTATATTTGGTGAACGCATACATGTGGAGGTGTGAATTAAAGTTTTCAAAGAAAAGAGATTCGAGCGAATGTGGCTAACTTGTGAAAAGTACCTTGTATAACGTAGAAGATTTTTCAATCAGAGACAGCAGGACTTTACTGTATTTGGCTTTCTTGTTATTGTTTCTTGTCTGCTTTGTTTGTTTGCACCACAAATCTACCTACGGCGTTTCATGACATTATTGCTGTCACCCCTTTACTGTAAAGGGTGAAATGCCGTTAATTGAAGTGGACTCACCACAAAAATCTACCACGTAATCTTGGCAGGACTTGAACGTAGAGCGTCTAACTCTGCCACAGTCAGGAGTGGGGCTTCTTACCACTGAATCAGCGAGCAGTTAAATGAAAAATAGCAGCTGCATTGCAAAAGGATCCAGTACTAAGACCCATGAACACAACACAAGCCACATTATTTCAATACTGCAGTTAAGGACAACAAAATCATCAGGACCATAAACATTCTCAGCCTTTTTTTATAATACTGATATGAAAATGATCAAACAATAGTATTACTAAAAGTTCTGTGCACTGTGTTTAGTATAATTTCGCAGGGATGTATCAAAAACTCTTTGATATTGTACAGAAAGCGTCACAGTACCGTCAAAAACCTTACAAGAAAGCCTACCGACACCGTTAAAATTAGAAATTGTAAATTTTTAACGGTATAATCCAAGGAACCGTCTGACACACGTTTTGGCCGGCTAATATCCTGTTGTAGCTCTAACATTTTAATCGCACGGTTATCAAGCAGTCAGGTTCATAAGCTTTGAGGCCATTTTACCGCTTGTCGTAATTTATACTTTTTGTATGGAAATAAGTGTAGCATATGGCAAAGCAGAGGGTAATTTTCGATTACGAACCATCCCCTTTCAGCCCATGGCTGATACCAAAACGCCATCCCGTATCGGATTGCCATAATTTTCCCCCTCCTCGCCGCGGCATCTACCCACTTATCTAGCTCGTAAATCAGTAAAGTATCTCATTTCTAGGTAAAAAAAAGATACACACGCGTCCCTTTTATGTAGATACTAGATTTTTCTCTGCAGATATATTAGCCATTGAATAAGAATGTAATTGTGAGTATTTGTTACCGTTTAGTTTAACAAAAGATGAAATTCTATATAATTTATGCTCCCTACAAAGAATAGGGTATAAATTATAACATTACATTCATATATTATCGTAAAGAGTGATATATTCTATTATAAAGCATTTACGGCATACCAAATTTTATTACATGCACATTTGTACAACGCATTCCTAAACTAATAATTTAAACGGCCGTTGTATTGTTGTCATAACAAATATTGTACATATTGTGCAATCGGCGAGGTGTACAAAGCTTTGTTTCAAATCGGTATTTATTACCTTAGTAAAAATAAATAGCCGTGAATTTTGATAGAGTCACCTTGCAAAATTACCTTGAAACTAGGAAGTGGTCTTTTCCCATAAGCGAGCGGGAGGAAAGAGAAGTGAGGGTTTGTTCGTTGGTTGAAATGGGCGAACCTTGATTTAGCCGACAAATTACAAACGAAATCGGAGTTAGTAGTAATACTATGAAACGTATGAAACGTATTTTGAAACGCAACAAATACAACAGTTCAAAATTTTGAATTTATTTTTCTTTAGTCTAATTTTATAAGAATCGTTTATTTTCCTACTTAGAATTACTTTTTCGTACTCCTACATCGTATAGTAGCAACAACATGAACATATGAAACTGTTGATCAATTGCGACTCGTGAGTTAATCATAATTGGGGTCACTAAAAGTGGTCTATTACTCACAAAGTTTGTTTAATAATATCTATCAGCGCTACCGGTTTCGAGACAAGCTCATCCTCAGGCAACAAACTTTAAATTTAGAAACAGCAAGAATTATGTCAAAATTCAAGAATGCAGATACTGTAGACTGGATGCATTTGAAGTAATAAATTAAAATTAGTAATAAGTTAAATATTTGTAAAACAAGGACTATCACACACACTTCAAATAAAATTTAAAGTTTGTTCCTGAGGTTGAGCTTGTCTCGAAACAGGTAGCGCTGATAGATATTATTAAACAAACTTTGTGAGTAATAGACCACTTTTATTGGCTCCAATATGAAACTGTAATTTCTAACATAATCTGAGAATACGCATTAATTCTGTATTGACACATTTTGTCAGAAGGCGTTTAATTATAATATTACGTGATTGAGCTGACATGCCTGTTTATAATATGCGTGCGTACCGCTGCTCGCATTATGATATACTGCGATTGGATGGGATCATTGGGGTCTATCAGTGAGAGACTCGAATGCGCTGTTGTCATTCTCAAAGGCAATACCCCGTTCGTATCTGGACCAACGTGTATACAATGTGCAACACCAAGGGGTGCTAATTTCTTTACCAAACTTGGCAGAAACGTATGACTATTCAAAGGTAATAATTGATTATAACTTCAAAGAAAAAGAACAAGATATTGACATAATTTACTTTTATTTTTATTAATAATGTGTTGTCCCCTCCCTTTTTAGTCTCTTCGTAACATTGATTCCAGTGCAATTTATGCTGGCTAGGTTTTCTTCCCACAATGTCCCACACGTGTTTGATTGGCGAGATGTCGGGAGACCTGGGTGGCCATGGCAAGATATTGACATGGGCCCCTTCGAACCGGTTTAGAGAGGTTCTCGCTACGTGGGGACGGGCATTACCCTACTGGAAAAGTGGGAGAAATATTGGGTTTCGCCACCTCATCAACGTAACGTTGGGCATTCATAGTAGCTCGGATGAACACCGACAGAGACCTACTCCAATATGTTACAGCATTCCATACCATAACTTGCATGGCTCGGTACACACGTTTTTTAATAGAAATTTGAATATCCTCACGTTTCCCACGTCTTCGTCTGACATTCATGCAGCCATCTTGCATCCCTATACAAAATTGAGATTCATCACTGAACACCACCCTATGCCACTTCACGTTCCAGTGCATTCGCAACCTACACCACTTCAAACGTTGCTGTCGGTGTTGAGTCATAAGTGGTAACGTAAGATGTGGTCAATATGATTGCCGATAGCCTGATACGGCGATAAACGGTTTGAAGAGTTACAAAACGACCTTCATTACCTAACCATAAATTAGCAATTGATTTGGTACTGGAGAATTGGTCTCTTAGTGCCATTAGGCGATGGTGGCGGTCGTACACCTCATTAGTTCTTGTTCGACCCCCGATTCTTCTTCGGCGACTTTCCTGGCCCTCCCTAGTCCATGACTGATAATAGCGCATGATGGTGGATTGGTTTCAGTTAAAGCGATTTTGCAATTTCGTTGAACGAAAAACCAACTTCGTGCAAGTCACCAATTCGCTATAATTTCCAAGTAGCCGCACTCTAGGCGTAATCAAACCCTCAAAACACGTTAAGGTATGACAAGAGAAAACAGTGAAAATTGAATCAAAAACTAAGAAATACGTGTGGCATTGGTGTCGGAAGAGACTGCATGAAGTGTTAGATATGCCATGACGACTTGATCCATCGTAACAACATTATGATCAATTTATTATTTTTGAATAGTTATACGTTTCTGTCAAGTTTGGCCAAAAAATTCGCTCCTTTTCTTAGTGTTGAAATTTCGATGTCATGTAGCATATTAAGTATGTAAGGCTGTTATTAAGGGTTCCCAGAAATTTATCATACGTCATCTATAATGATGTATTATCCTAAGTAAATTTATTTTATAACTAGCCTTGCTTTGACTTATTACTAGGAAAAATGTTCTCTTTCTGTTTTTTGGTAGTTTCTTGACAGTCCTTTTAACCTACGTACATTCTAGAAGCAATATAATTTTAATCAGCCTATATAAAAAGTTCCTGAATAGTTTTTGCTTTAAACTGGTGCACTAGAGAGAATCTTAACACATTTTCACAGACAGTCAGGTAGCACTAAAAGCTCTGAAATCCTATGAATCTGACCTAATATTTAAAGCTACATAACGTTACAATGAGTCCTGAGCTATCAAAGGATTGAGGGTAATGAAAAAGCGGATAAGATGGCCCGAAAAAACAGCGAATATACCATTCATAGATTCAAATTTTCACTGTGTTCGGCAGGAGAGGCAACTAAAACGGGAAATTATGAAATTTCGGCTAAATTAAAAGAACTGGTACTGACAAAACGCACCAGGACAAAGTCAGGCGAAGGCATTTGCATTAAGCTTACGGTAGCAACGACAAAGACATCTTTCAGCAAACGAAATCTCAGAATACTGGTAGATTTACTGAGAGGTCATGTAGCCCTAAAACACCACTGACACAAATTAGGGGAAGCTGAAGTTCAATTCTGCCGTTTTGACAAGAAGATCTGAGGACGGCAGCACATATTCTATGAAATTGTGTTACCATTAGTCACAAACGATTTCAACATTTAAGTAAGCGATTCCTAACACCTACGAAATTAAAGCAAGAAGATCCTAGATTAGTGTCAAAGTTCATCCAATCCCTGTACCTATTCTATACACATAAGTGTACTGTTACAATAGATCTAATCAATCGCAGTAACTAAAGTCAGTTTTATAAAACCTTGAACACGATCTTTATTGTGCGGTTCTACTACTGAGCTATAATACAGAATACAATAAATATTTAATAATGAACCGACTACCACCGACCACCATGTACGGACGCGCGTTTCGCTGTATCACGGCTCATCAGCGTACTTCTGTGGAAGGTGTGGTAGTTGTATTTGAAATTGTCGCATATATATGAATAAATATTTTCACGGACGATGCACTGGTTAGTGTTGCAGTCGGTTACATTGAACTAAATGTCATATGTAGCCAATAAGTTATATAGGTATACTTAAGATTTAATATACGTAGGGATCTAAACAAGTTTTGAGATTAGCAGGTAGTTGAATAGGTGCCGCAATAATCACGTGATTTGTCGACAGACCAAACCCTCCTAGAAACATAAACGGCATTTGAAGGAAATATTTTACATCGATACACCATAACCGTTGCGGTGAAATGTCGCATTTCAGTAAACGTGATCTTCGAGCCATCATGCTCTACAATTTTAAGCGTGGTCTTACTCCCGGAGAGTGTGAAGCCGAAGTTCGGTCTGTATTCGAAGATGAAGCTCCTAGTCGGAGTAGTGTGTACAGGTGGTATAAACAGTTTCAACGCGGTGTTTTCCAGCTAGAAGACGTTCCAAAAGCCGGTCGCCCGGCAACAGCCGTAACTCAAAAAAATGTGGACATGGTATGAGAGATGATAGAAAGAAAGACAGGCATGTCTCTTATGAAATGATTCAACAGACATTAGGGATTCATGCACCAAGCGCACACACCATTCTTCACGATTACCTGCATGTGAAAAAGGTTTGCACTTTCTGGGTCTTACCGACGAGCAACGCGAAGCCAGAGTGCAGTGGTGCAGAAAAATGCTAAAAGATTACGAAAATGGTGCTTCTGCTGCAGTCGATAATATTGTAACAGGTAATGAAACTTGGCTGCACTATTACGATTTACCCTCCAAATCGCGAAACAAAGTGTGGCTGTTTGAAGACGAGAAAACTCCGACGAATGTCAAACAATCACAGTCAGTAAAAAAGGAAATGGTCCTGGTGTTCTTCGCAAGGCGTGGATTAATTAAAACCGTGGTACTACAAGAACAAGCTACAGTGACTGCTAAATGGTATAGCGAGCGGTGTTTGCCACAACTTGTAGGAGCTCTTCAGGAACTGCGACCAAACTCTCGATTAAACACTTGGAGGTTGTATCATGATAACGCACCTGCGCATCCCCCCCACCTGCTACCACTGAATATCTGCATGAAATCGGACTGCCTTTGATCGGTCATCCACCCTATAGTCCCGACCTTGCACCTTGTGATTTTGGACTGTTTCCTCGTATCAAAGACATTCTCAAGGTACGTTGGTTCGCCAATGACGAGGAATTAATTGCGGCTTGGGAGGAGGCCTGTGTGGAACAAGGTCATGATGTCTGGCAGGGAATTTTTGATGTATGGTTCACAAGAATGCATAAGTGTATAGAAAAAAATGGAATGTATTTTAAAAAATTATAATTTTTAAACCCGAGTCTCAAAACTTTTTTAGGTCCCTGCGTAATAATAAATAGTACATTCATGTAGGAAATTGTCTAATGATGAATACAGTTTTTACTAGATAGTAAAAAGTTATTTGATTGTACCAACAATCCAAAAATAAGATACACTGCAAACCCAATATGGTTAAGTACATAAAAAGCGGTATTACTGATTACTAGAGTAACCTAAACTTGCGGACTCGCATAGGCGTCGGTATCACGGGTTAATGTAAGAATACGAAAAATTCATAAATAAACTAAACCGGTAAGGAAGCAGGCATGTAGTGTCGACCTTGAATATAAATCATGTTAAACCGCGCTGAGAGAGATTTCGTTTTAGTACCGGTTGAGCTGTTGCAGAGATTAGTCGAACGGTCAAGGTTATGTACTTACGTGTCGCTTTTGAAAATATAGCTGGTGTTTTTTGTGTGTTGTAATATTATACCAAGTACATAATTAGTGTATCGTTTCATATAGAACTAATATTTACATACCTAAGGAAACAATGCCTCGTAATAGATTTGCTACTAATGTACATAAGTATGTGTCACTTTTTCCCCATTTAAAATATGACGGTAATGCAGTTTTTTGCTTAATATGCAATGTTCGTTTGGCTGCATTGGACAGAACTGATTGCTAGAGGCATGTCAATGGTATTAAGCATATGAGAAATGCAAGAACTGAAACACCTTATACACTATTCCTCATACATGTATTAATTATGTTTACCTCTTGTAATCTTCCGTTGTCGTTGGTGAGAAAAGCAGCTTTTAAAACGTTTTGGCGACAATACGTTCCAAAGTACCCATTACCCTCACAAACACAATTACAGAATCATTTGCCGCGAATGAAAGAGAGAAGAATATTTTTTCTTGTCGACGCACAAGGTTTAAAGAAGTAACTGTGGAAACATATGCAATGATGCAAGTTTACAGTAGTTCACATCCTGATGCCTCTAATTTGTTGAATAATTATCAAGTAAGTTTATTTATGAATTTTTCGTATTCTTATATTAACCCGTAATACCGACGCCTATGCGAGTCCGCAAGTTTTAGTTACTCTACTGATTATTTTAAAAGAGTTAAGTATGTTCTGAAGTTTCTATTGACTAAATAGATACCTGGTGGCTTTACTTTTGCTTGTGGTATACGATGAAGATGAAATGCTAATAGAACTGTGATTAGCGAGCGAGAATATCCGGAAAATCATTTTGCAACTTCATGCAAATAATAATTTAAACAAGTCGTTCTGATGGGAAACTTAAGGTCTAGAGTTTGGCTGTCGTGAGCAAATAAAGTACCTGCAGACTCCTTTCGCGGAATCTATTTACACGAGTACATGGTGGCACGTTTACAAGCTGCCACCGTTTACATGAGTAAACACGCTCTTTGGAACTAACTCCCCGCAGCTTTACTTCAATTTGGCAATGGGAAAGGCGAAGGAAATGAAATGTTCCTGGAAAATTTAATTCGTTTCCTATTTAATAACTTCCGAAATGCATATCTAATGCAAATCGCTAGCACGGCAAAAAGATGAATCTTTCATGAACAGAAAGCATGCGTGCCGTAGGATTATAGCATATATTACGAACTCTAAAATGCGAACTGTTTTACATATAAAAAACAAACATTTTAATGAGGATACGTGCTGCGAAACTGTGGAACAGGATGCATAAAAAGGCAAATATCCTACGATCTAAACTAGAAACATTTCTTTGTTTCGATATATGTATGTGAAAGGAGCATACACGGAAAGTAAGTAACCAGATATCACAGCTATGATCGCATGCAGGACTTTTAATCCTATACTAGAGCGCCGCTTAGGGAAAAAAGGGAATCGGCGATATAAAACAGAACAAAACTAATCGATATTTTTAATATTCTTAATCCGGTAGAGTAAAGCATTATAGATTATGCGGGGCGATACGAGTGGTCGTTTTTTCGCCGGGGCATTAAGTTATTTTTAATCCAGTTAGTGTTATTAAAAGTTTCAAGAACACTGGGGGGAACAAGACTAAGACGACGAAGAGGAGGAAGATGAAGAAGAAGACAATCTGTTAATCGCTTATTGGTTTTTGTAGCGTCACGGTTTATGTTGAGAAGGAGAAGATTCTATGGTTCAATGGTTTCGATCGTTTTTGACGCTGGACGGGTCCGTAAAAAGGAGGAATTTAATAAGTGGGTATTATTTAAAGGGGTACTCTCATAATCTTACCTAGTGTGTATGAGTGCCAGTTAATATGATCGTATTTTGGTTTAATCCATTCTATTATATGGACGCTGCGGTCGAAATTATCTTTAATTTCGATGGTACGTATTACAAAAGGAAATAAAATTGATCTGGATACTATTTCGATTTCAATATGTTGTTATACTGTGTGAGAAGATTACAGATTTCTTGGAAATTATAGAAATGTCTAAAATTGTTGGTATAAAAATTGAGATACGAGGTAATAAACGATCCAATTTATTTTTTCCATAATAAAGAAATCCACTTTATTATGACCTTTTTGAAAATGTGGATTGTGGTGCATGCAGTTCTTAGAAAATTTATGCAAAGAACAGAAGGCAAGTATAACCAAAGCAAACAAAGAAACACAGGTAAGTGCATCTCACCGATTTTAATGAAACTTCGTGGGTTTGTAGACCGATCTGGTGTAAAAGCAGCGGTAACTATCTTAGTTGCCCAATCGCCCACTGGCGGGGTGTAAAGCACCCCAAACTCAACACTACCCCTCGCTGTTTGACTCAATAGCTTGGAAATTATGAGAGATATAAAAAAAGTTAGGACAAGAATATTAAATTTATTTTTTTCCAAATTTTTTGAGTTTTCATATACTACAAAAATATAGAAGCTACGTAGAATTTACTTATATATAAAAATATACAGCGTGTCCCACTATCGCCGGTCCCCAAGCGATATCTTGGAAACTACAATCCCTATAGTGATGGAAAAAAAAATTTCATGACTAAAGTGGCAAAGAGAACTAAAGTGGTAAAGAGAAGTTTACTTAAAATATGTTTAAACTCTAAACATGAGCGCTAGGGGGCGTAGTTGTTATGGTCAACTGCAAATTTGAAATTATTCGGAAAAAGTTCCATTTATCGCTTTACATCTGAAATATATTTTTTATTGTTAGACGACTTTTAAACTGTTATTAATAAAAATTCTTAACCTGAGGATGGGCTTTGACCCGAAACCGGTCGTTATTTAGTTATATTAAAACAGAATTTTGCGAGTAAAAGGACCTCTTTATCAACCCTTTTTCCTAATGTGAACAACTCGCAACGAGTCATCATTGAACATCAATCATAGTATGCTTTGAAAATTTAGATTAACAGAAATTTTGTGTGGAAGTGGCCTCTTGTCCACTAGGTATTCAGAAAATTGGTTTCATTTTAGCGTACAATATAGGTTCTACAGAGATATCTACATTTCAAATGGGCCACACTGTATATTCGGAGATAAGTGTGCCACAACATAAAATTATATTCAAGGGCGTTCGGTTTCTACAGCGCAGGGTACAAGCTTAGTTTTCTAAATGAAGCATCATGTACAATATTACGTATTGGGATGCCTTCATTCAATTCACGTGAACTTTCATTAATACTCCTATCTATCTTAGTTTTTGAGGTAGTTGATATAATGTGAGATTTTTGCGAAATATCCCTGTTTCTTCTAAGGCTCACATCTTAAACGTCTTACACGATACAGCGGCACCTATAGTGTAAACTTTAGTACTAAAGAATCAAATATACACTACCGGCCATAATTCTTTGTCCGGCTACATTTTAGCTTGGATTTTAGAAAATTATTTATTTATTGTTATTTAGGGGGTATAACTATTTACCTACAAGTAAAAGAAAAATATAACATTAAATAATTTTGCAAAAGACTCCTATGATACTTAGTTATCGATCGATTCTTTTTAATTCGACAATTAGGGGAACAGGTAGGGCCATAAAAAGACCCGAAATGTAATACAACTATCTTTTACTAATAAATATTTAATGCTATGTAGGTAAAGATGACAATTTCCCATTTACCCGAACTAAAATTATGAATAGTGTGGGCAAACAGGGGTAACAGTCAGTGTAGTTGATATGTGGTGCGGAGTCGGCGATTATTTATTTCACGCGTTCACAGCGTCAGTACTAAATCGATGCTGTATGCGAGTAGTTCTGTGTATATGTAGGCTGTCGTAACTTATTTCATAATTGTATGCTTATGTTTGCTTTAAAAATGTCGCAGTTAGGTACGTCGCGAAAACGACCAATGGCAGACAGTTAAAAGCTTTATAGCGGACATGCCGGACTTAATCGTTGATGGCGCTAAAATTCAATGTCTAGTTTGTAAAATCCCTTTAGTGTGTTGGTCCAGAAGCCATTGTCAACGTCACATCGAAAGCAAACAGCAATCTTCTGCAAAAAGTGGCATACGAGACCAAGAAAAATGTACATTTGATCTATGTGTTACTCTTATTTTATGTAATCTATCATTTGGTTTACTAGGCAAAGAAGCATTTGTCTCCTTCTGGAATAAATATGCGGACTGTAAATTACCTAGTCGGACATCGATACGAAATGTAGTGCCATTTTCTCGTGAACATATAGAAAAAAGAATGAAAACGGAATTGAAAGATAAAAAACTGTGGTTGTGTGTTGACGAAACAACAGATCGTCAAAAACATTCTGTGGTTAATGTAATGGTACGTACAATGGAACCACAGCGACCGTCATCCTCCTTTTTACTTGCTTCCAAAAGAGTTATAAATTGTACTGCCGATGAGATTTTAAAGGTAGTGTTGAACTCATTGAACAAATTCGAAGTTTCAACTAAGCAACTTTTAATGTTTATGTTTATGATGGTGCCGCAAACATGCGTTCTTTGGGCCGATCTCTTAAAGAACACAGTGGTAACTTCTTACATGTAACGCGTAAAATCCATACTCTAAATCTTGCGGCACAAACGATTGCTACATGTTTTCCACTAGTAAATGTATTGATTGCTAGTACAAAGGCAGTGTTTCTAAAGTCCCTGAAACGTACCCGACTATTTCACAAATTGTGTCCTGATTTACCTGAACCACCACAGCCGATTGTTACACGTTGGGGAACATGGTTGCAGGCTGCGTTTTACTACAACAAATAATTTGATCAAGCAAAGAAGGTAGTTTTAAAATTCAATCCGACAAAAGCTGCAGCGATCAAGAAAAGCCAGGAAATATTTCAAGATAGTCAGGTTAAAAGAGATTTACAAACTATTCACAACATTTACTTCGGACTAGCGGAGGGAATAGAAAAATTACAAAATGTTTCGATGTCGCTAGTGGATTCTGTTCAAATTGTGAATGATGTTCACGCACAGTTATGCGCTGTAGAAGGCGAAACAAATGGTGTGTAATACGAAAATTTTAAAGTGTTTTAGAGAAAGACCCCGATTTTCTTATATTAAGACAAATTTGTGAAGGTGCGTGTGAAGATGCATTAAGTTGTTTTAAAGATTATTTTAAATATACAAATATAACATCGCTAGATGTCGAATGGTCGTTTTCGGCATTAAAAAACGTTTATTCCGCACGTCGTACTCACTTGACTGAAACAGCTGTGGAAACATATCTAATGATTAAAATATTTAACAGATGTTACCCAGTTTGTGATTTCACGGAAGACTTTTAAAGCGGTAAGTGTTTCAGCACGTTTTATAATTTATTTCTTACCTTCTATTTTATGTGTAAACTTTTATGCCCTCGCCACGCCTCTGGTTGTTACCGCATATTTGCCCAGGTTAACTATGACTTTAGATTTAGTAGTTATTGTTCTTTTAAACAGTGAATAACGTTAATAATTATTTAAAATTAGTACTAAAATGTCGAAAACAAGAGAGTTGCCTTTAGAAATTCGCACGATGGTTGTTGGTTTATATAATCTTGGCCGAGGTAACAGAGGTATTGCAAGCAAATTGAAATAAAGTCGTCGAACTGTTGACTATAACGTTACAAATATCAAGAGGCTGACAAATTATTAAATAGAAAACGAACAGGGCGACGGAAGGTGATAACACCAGCGGAAGATCGTCAACTAGATATGACGAGTAAACGGAATTGACGAAAAACTACACCTGAAGTAACGGCGGGGATAAATATTGGGCGTGAAAGACGAGTTAGTTTAACTACCATGAAATGAGATTAAGAGAAGGAGGTTTGTTTGGCCGAATTGCGTTGTGTAAACCACTCTTACGCAAGCAAAATAAAATAAAACGGTTGCAGTGGGCTAGAGAGCATCAAAATTTGGCAGTTGATGAGTGGAAAAATGTTTTCTAGGCCGATAAGTACAAAATTGAACCCTTCAGTTCCAAGAGGAGAACGTTCGTTGGAAGGTCGAAAGAAGAACGAGCAGCAGAATCATGTGTAGTACCTACAATCAAGCATGGGGGCGGATCGGTAGTGGTTTGTAGTTGTTTTGGCGCCACATTTGTAGGAGACTTGGTTAAAATAGATTAAATTTGAAGAAAAGAGCGTTACTGGGAAATTTTGGATGCAAATGCTTATACCATCTGGAATGAGAATAATCGGAGATTATTTTATATTTCAACATGATAATGATCCGAAACACCCCTCTAAACTGTGCCGCGAATAATTAGAATTGGTGGAACGTGAAAGAAATATCAAAATAATAAAATTACCTCCTCAAAGCCCAGACGCTAATCCCATAGAGCTTTTGTGGGAGGAACTCGATAGGCAGGTGAAAATATATCCTCCACTTCCAAGGAATCGTTGTGGAAATAACTATAAGAAGCCTGCCTTAAAATAGAACCCGCTACTCTGACGAAATTGATAGAGAGAATGCCGCAAGTGTGTGCCGCAACTATGTATAGTCGAGATGGAGATTTCGACGAAACGAATATTTAATTTGTTTTGTGTCAAATAAATTTTATAATTGAATTTTTTTGTTTTAAGGGTATTTTATTTTAATGCAAAACTACAATTTCTTTTTCAGTGAGCACTTCCTTCGTTTATGGACATTTCATTGGGTAGGCACATAATTACGGTTGGTAGTGTATATTTTGCTAAGCCTTGAAAAGTGTACTGTTTTTCTGTTGTTGTTTTAGTATCAGAAATCTAGTCTGTAAACAATGCTTCAGTTCAATGTATTCTTGTTTATCAACTGTAACAGTAATAATAAGTAGTAAGTGTTTTTCAGATTAAATAGCCACCTCGATAAATGCTGCGTCGTTAAACCACAGCCCTAAAAACAACGGAGGCAAGACAATACATACAAATTGATTTTAGGTCGTGCTTTTTCAAGTCAGATTTCACATCAACGAAGCGGATAATTGTTAAGTACTAATGGTGAATCCTTTGGCCGTGTATAATGGGAATATTTACGGAAGAATGATTAAACTTGCTTCACTCGTCGACAACGTTTTTTTTTCGTTTGAATGTCTTGAAAGAATAATTACTATCACGCTGCGTACTTTCGTATTCTGTTAGTACTTCATAGACAAGAGAATTCTATAAATAAAACGCTATTCATAAATCTAGGGTGTGAATATAGCGTAACGTTCAGAGTCAAGATAAAATATTAACATTAATAAACGTCAAATCGTCGCAATGTGATTCTTGCTTTGGTTTTGGAGAGAAATATCTTTTTCATTACAAATATTCGTGTAGTGTTAAAACTAGTTTCCAACACACAAAGCTTTACCGTTTATGCATATTTTAAAGAAGTTATTACAATTCACAACACTAATGAAATTACTTGGTATTTAACATATTTTTTTAGCACTGCTTTTAACAGCTCTTAACTAAAAGAGTGTAATTTATACCCATCCTGTATACCGAACACGAATGTTAGAAGGCTCTTCTTATATTTAAAATTCTTGAAATAAATGCGGCTAAGCAACACCTGTGCCTCCTAGACAATTTACAACCGAGAAATGTTCCCTAGCACTTCCTTCAAAAGTTTGACTGAACCGATCTCTAATTAGTAGACAATTATAATCATTTAACGGTCTACTTTTTATTCATTTCATCGATAATTTAACGCTTAAACTTTTCTTCATTTCGTGTCTAAAAACAGTTACCAGTTCTGGGAGGTGAAATCGAGGTTGTGGTAATTTGTACGTTTGATCTACGATAAGCAAATTAGCCGAGCTTAGTGGAAGAGTTATTATAGCTTGTTAATGTTAAATTATTATTCAGGTCTTGTTGTTAAGGTATTATGCAAAAATTTCTTTATTACCGTCTTCGATTGCCATATGTTCCCATCGATATTTGATTATTTACTTTTTGTAGTGGTATTTCAGTTATACTACGAAGTACCGCAATAGCAGCTGCTTTATTAACTGCTATGGTTTAATCTGGTAGCAAAATCTAACATCACAATCACTGACCACAAGTGATTTTAAATTAGTGTGTCAATGCAAATGCACTCTGCAAACGGTCGAGATTCCTATCTATTTGTTAACGTGTCAGTGAAACGTTTTATAAATGTTTATTACATCCTGTTTCCAAGACCGTTATAATTTAATGACACTGTAAATGTGATTTTATCAATTTTTGTTATTTTATCTAATTATCAAAGTAACCTTCTCCCACATTTAATTAATTCATGTTTGATACAGAAAGATCGCATCGCTATAAAAGAATAAGTCAACGTAACCCGGAAGAATGTTTCTCCCATGATGTGATTCTGGTTTTACAGTAAAATATTTTGTTGTTGCCTTTATACCCTGGTTTATATTTAAAAGGAACGAATTATCTCTTTCAATTACTAGTTTATATGCGAATAGATAGGATTACTGGCAACATAATGTTCGGGTAAGCTCTTCTATGTTCTTTTAAACTCTTTTTCTACATATTTTACTTATTAACCCTTCAATGCGCATTGTATCAAATTTGCTACATCTTTGTAAATTCCATATCTATAACTAACGGTTTCCATTTTGAGGTATAACACGCCTTACATCAGATCTGTTACACCTCTTTTTATAGACTTTATAAGGTTTACAATGCAACAGTTTCAATTTAGCGGAAAAATTATGTTTTGTTTCAGTAGGGTTATGGTTGTCTTCTACTGTTCTATTGTTTCTATAACAAGAACAGTTTGAAGAATCAAATCCTATAAAATATTTCAACCTGTCGTTACACAGTGAATTAACTAGTTCTTACAAATACCTTGATGTAAATAGTGTTGTATCGTAGGCGATCGTAGGCGATACATAGAGATTTTACCAATGCAAATCTGGAAGAAAAGAACTCTTTCAAGGAAAGAATAAGAGGGGTGTGTAGATGGTCTTTGTGGGCGAAAGTGTTTGGAAGAAGAAAAATTTATTATTAGGCGGAATCTTTGAAAGGCACTAAACGGCTACTAGCATCAGTTATTGAATATGAGTACACCATACTGTTTCCTCAAGTATTTTCTAAAGACGATTTAGTAAAGAAATTATTGTAGAATTGATCCTATATCATCATAACTACGCCCCGATAAAATTGCAAATATTACTGAGCACGATTTCCGCAGATACCTCGGAATATGTATTTATATGCAACAAAAACTGGATTTACGCTTATACGTAAATCCAGTTTTTGTTATAAGTCCTTTTTGTTATCAAAAAAGACTTATAGGCACGCATGTCGTTTTCCTTTGTAAAATGCCATAAGTGTAAGATACATTTGTGTTTAAATGGGAACAGCGATGGTTTCTTAAAATTCCACATGCTTTAATATTTAATATATATCTTAAAATCTTAAATTTTATAGATTACTTTTTTCTGTTTCCAGATTAAAATTTACGAGGATATTTTGATAAATAGGGATGTTCGATACATGCTTTCTTCAAAAGCGCGCTGACAGCAAAATTATAATATCTCAAAATTAATTGGTCACTATGGGGACCAATTAATTTTGAGTCTGTGGAGTTGTTTGTGACTAATTTAAAAATCGTAAATATAGAGGTTACAGGCTGGTTTTTATGTAGGCAATATAATCCTGAATGAAGTAGCAATTTCGATTTCTTTGATCGCTGTCGTTGTAGGTATCCCTGCAGGAAAATGAATCAAAATGATCCTTAATTGAGAAGATTGAAAGTTGTGGGAATTTCAGTTAAACAAAAGTTATACACGCAGAGAAATGGTTTCTTGCATCAAGAAAACAGATTTTCTTGCAAAAATTAGCCTCCTTTTAAGAAAATATTTTTATTTCAAGACTTTAAAAATGTATAATATTAGAAAATAGTTTTCTTGAAATTTTATATGGTTTAAATAAGTATTTTCTTAGGGTTGGAAAATCAAGAAAATCCAGGATAGAAAAATGTTATTTCCAAGTAAATCATTTAGTTTTAAGTTAAGAAGATATTCATATTAAAGGTAGGAATAAAAAGATGGTCCAGATCTCATAAAGTTCTATTGAGAAATTAGGCGACCAGTTTCGTGTTCAAAAAACGCATCATCAGGCCAGGATACAAATGAAAGTAAAATTACAATAGTGGAAAAAAACCTAAAGTTAGTAATAGTGTAGTTTAATAGTTAACGAGATAATATTTAAGTTTATTTATCCCTTTTATTATTATTATTTATTACATATTAAAAAAAAACTATAGTTAAATTAGCACACATGGTAAATAGTAATAAAAAGAAAACAAAACATTACATTAACCGGTATCTTTTGAAAATGGTGCCAAGAAATATTTCAGCTGCTGTTTTTTTTTAAGATAAGTGGCACAAATTGAGAGATGTAAGAGCAATGTGGCCAAGAACGAGAAGCTTTAATGCTTTTCTCTTCTCTTATTGCTTTTGCCGGTAGTGATTCCAGCAATACCAAGAGCTATTTATTAGCATTATCTTGGTTATTGTTTCTCGACACTTTCTTCATGTGTACTTCTACATTAAGTGCATTTTTGTTTGAACATTATTCTATAAATAATCTCTACTTTAGCCTTTTTTAAATTACAAGGAATGTGAATAATTTACTGCATTATGCAAGAGTATTCAAGAGTTTTAAGTAAAAAATGTTTTATTTAAAAAAAATTAAACTATTGATTTGAACGCAACAAAAGAGGCGCGTGGAACAACAAAAATAAGTAACATATATAGGAAACCACTGGAGCATAGGAATAATTCTCCCGAAATATAAGAAGGGAGACCGTAGAGACTGCTCAAATTATAGGGGAATAACGCCTTCAAGTGTCGTAGTGAAAATCTTTGCGAGAATGCTAAATTATAGAATACAACAGAAAATTGACAACAAACTGGAAGAATCACAATATGGGTTTAGAAGAGGTAGAGGAGCCAAAGATCCAATTTTCATAATCAGGCAGACAACCGAGAAATGTTTAGAGAAAAATAGAGAAGCACATCTGTGCTTTATAGATCTGGAAAAAGCCTTTGACAGGATAGAAAGAACAGATATATGGAACAGTTTAAGAACAAAGGGAATAGACAAGACCACAGTAGATACAATAAAAGCAATGTACAAAGAGACAGTGAACGTAGTTAGAACTCAAAATAAGGAACTAGAGGAATTCGAAACGAAAATAGGACTAAAACAAGGGTGCGTTCTCAGCCCTACCCTATTCTCAGTAGTATTGGATGATGTTATAAAAGCAGCAGAACAAAAGGTGAAACTCCTCGCAGTGGACAACTGGAAAATGTAACAGATAAATTTAACAGAATTATTGTTTGCGGACAACACGGTAATAGTAGCGGACACAGAACATCTACAACATAGTATTGATATATTACAGGAGCAATTGGCTAAGAAGAAAATGAAGATAAACGTAGCTAAAACAAAAATCATGTACGTCGCACCAGCACACAACATCCACAGCAACTGTACAGAGACAAAGAGTAGAAGTTAAGAAATTTAAATACTTGGGAACGTACATAGAAAGCATGGGTGGAATAGACGAAGAAATAAATTAGAGAACGGCGAAGGTGGGAAAAATTTTCAATGGACTAAAAACCACATTCTTCGGAAAAAAGAAAATACCAGCAACGATCAAAACACAAGTCGTAGAAAAGATAGTGACACCGACTCCCACATATGGAAGCGAGTCCTGGGTACTGAATACAAGAAACATGATCGGAATAAATGCTGCAGAAATGAGGTTCCTCAGGAAAATAGAGGGAAAGGCGAGAAGAGATAAAATAGGAAACAGCACATATAGAAAGCAGTTGAAAAACAGCTGGGGTGGCTGGGACATGTGTTTAGAACGTCAGAGGAAAGACTAACCAGGAGGATGTACAGAGCCAGACCAATGGGTAGCAACAGGAAGGGCAGACCTAAAAAGAGATGGAGGAAAGAAGTGAAGGAGGCAGGAGAAGCGAGGAACATTAGGTGGGAAGAAATTAAAAGTGTGGTACAAGATAGGAAGGCATGGAAGTCAAAGACTAACTCAGCTCCCAGTCCGACACCGAGAGGTAGAAGGACGCAGGATTAAGTAAGAAAATAAAGTTTTTATTGATTTATGAACAATATCTAAAAGCTTTCTGGAATTAAGAAAATTATTTACTTCCCTTAAAAATATTGTTGTGTTATAATGGCCATTTACTTATACTAATAATCGGCTTCTTCAAATTTCCTGCAAGTTTTTCCTGAATCAAGTTAACAAAGGTCTTAAACAAAGAAATACAATTATTTCGTTACAAGTATATACTTCTCTTAAGCGGAGAAAGAAAAGCTAGGCAAATATTTCTTTTGACTTAAGACAGTTATTGTATTGTGGATAATTGAGACAGTAATTGTCTTGTAAACGTTTCTCTGCGTGTAATTTAAGAGATAAGCCCGCTAATAAATCCATTCCAAAGTATGCTTATCCTTGTACAGGTACGAGATATATGCATAGACTGTCTCTACTGAGGATTTTAATTAAATCTCCAAAATTTAGTTTTGCACAGTGAACCATGGGTTAATAAAATCGGAATAAAAGATAATCACCTTACTAATAAAAAATATTTTCCTCGGCCAAAGTTTTTGTGTTCTCCATGGGCGACGAACCCTAATAATTTTAAAAAAGGAAATGTTACCATATCGAATAACGGTTGTTACCGCTTCATATCTCCAATTAACTCAAACCACGATATCGAAATGCCGTGAACATCCTCTGACTGTGTAATTACACTTGACGAGAAAAAGGCACCGAGAAAGTCGAAGTACTTAAACGAAAAGCAAATTGAAATAAAAATCACTTATCTTATTCGGGCAACCACTAGCGGGCGGGTGGACATTTACTACCTCCCGTTGGTATTGCGTTACCATAAGAAGAAACGCCGAATAACAAGACTTCAATATCGTCTGATAAAATAAACGACGGCAATAAATATTACACACGGGTCTGGAATTAACAAGTACCAATATTTACGTTATGGTATCAATTAAAGGTGCTTTATTAACGAACTCATGTCTCGATCATGTACGAAAAACTCCTTCTTCCTCTGGACCGCTGTCCCGTTATGTCCAAGAAGGTCGAGTTGCCATCAATCAAATTCGATGTGCAAGACGAATAAAAATGTATGGGTATATCGGTAGCCTAGACAGGTTCAAAAACGACTTTGTCACATTACCTGCTCCGCTTCGCCGAACATGTGAACCAGGATGATCACAGCGGGCGTCAAAACTGTACGAACGAAGTTTAACTAATGAGTTTGTAAAATTTTGTGAAGGGAATTAAATTAGGATGTATGTAATCTTCAATACAAGTTCATCTTCTAAAAAAAATAAATTACTAGTGCAAGGTGCGAAGCTGTAAGAGTTACAAAAACTTGTAGTTCACCAGTTGCAAGTGAAAACCGTTTACCTGGTTCTAAAGCAACGGGAAGCAATGGGAATTCTCACATGGTGGGCAGGTCGGTCTTTTATTTCTGCGCAAATAGATTGTTTTTATTTTCACAGTCGGGACTCCTCGGATTTGTTCCTTTGGTCGTGCTTCGGTTAGTGATGAATTTGGTAGAGGTCGAGCAAAATCGGTTATTGTTCCAAAAAGCATCGATGCTGTAAGGCAGAGGCATCCTTAGGTATATCGAAGAGTGCACTACATTCGTTTTTGCATGAACATCTACGTGTGAAAAGGATCTATTCCCGATGGATACCGCATAATTTGGACCAAGTACAAAAGAAGGCTCGTGTCAATTAATGTAAGGAAATGCTGAGAAAATTCGTCAGGGAACTACAAAATCCGTATACAATATCGCAATAGATGACGAAACTTGGATGTAATTGTACAAGCCGAAAACTAAACAAATATCAATTGTTTGGATGTTCCCAGATAAACCGAATCTAACAAAACTTGTTCTTTCACGAAGCACTTCCAAGAAAATAATTGCTTGTTTCTTTAGTTGTATTGGAGATGTCGCAAGCATTTTTTTGGAGGATCGAACAACAGTTAATGCTCAATGGTGTTCAACAATTTATTTACCAGAACTCACTTTAGACAGTGATGCGTTTGGTCACCTATTCTTCTAGAAAGTAACGGACTTGGTTAAAGTTCTTTACCTTTTCCTTGGCGAAGAGTTTTGTATCCAATATAAGCATACATTCGAGATGCCCTCTTCCTCGTTCTTTTAATGAAGACTCATTAGATCATTCGAAGCATCCACAAATTTGCTTCTCTTTCAACTTTTGGATATATTGCTTTCTAATTCCCTTCGTTTTTAGTAGGACCCCTCCCGTGTCTCTACATAGTCACCCATATCTCCTGTTAGAATATGTACTTTTTTCCAAAAAACAATCCGTTCCTCAGTAGAAAGTGATGAAAAAGAACATTTAAGCAATATCTGTTGGAAGATATATGTATATGTAATTATAAGACAAATACATTCGCAAACTTTAAACGGTGTGAGTTACAGATTAACTAAATTTTCATATAAAGTGAAACAAATCTCGAATACTTTAGAATAAATTCAAGTCATGGGTTGTAAATCAATTGTTACAACCTCGGGTCATGATTACATGCAAGATGCGCCTGCGCGTAGCTTTATATTTCATATTAAAAATCAACCGAATAATGCTCTACACGTACCAATCACTACAAAATCACAATATAAGTAAGCCATGGTGAACATATGTTGTTTCTACTGGAAATATCATAGTTCATCAAATAACCCTAGCTGTTCTGGTAGATTGTTGATCAAGGATATTAAAATCAAAGGTTCTGTTGTATATCCTTAATATTTAGATACTTAAAAAAGCGGTTAGCTTTGGTTTGGAGCTCATAATAAAGACCTATTTCTTTGCACTATCGTTTAGTTGTATCAAAGATTTCATAAATATCTTATTGTTAGTTTAGTTTTGGTCCAAGCAAACTGCATAAACTTCAGATAAGCACCCTACCTTTTCAATGCCGTTAGTCACCAGCCTTAGTACTTTCCCATTTTATTTTAAAACTGCTGCTGAGTACTTCAGTGCTTTTCTATGATAATAATTGCGTTTGCCTCTGTAGACAGATTTACTAACTATTTCTGTACCAGGTTTTCTTCTTAAAAAAATGTTCTCGACTCTGCTCATAGTGCTAACCTATGTGTGTCACCATTAATACCACAATCTCCACCACCAACCGTTGCATAATGCCAAGATGAGCTGCAATTCGGCAGCTTTATTTGTGGAAAGAGATGGTGCTAAAACCCTAGACCTCAAAATAGTGGAACTGTGGACGAATTTTATTTAAAAGGTGTAAATTAATAACTCATAGTTTGCAGACAAAGTGAATTAACTTATTAAGTCAATGAGATACTTTTCGATACTGGCAAAGAACACTAACCTCATATCAAAGCTAATATAAAATTAGTATTTGTCCATGTTCAAAGGAAAAAATTTTTTCTGATGATGCCTAAGGCGAGACCGGTCCCAATGTAAATTCTTGTAAACCCAAAGGGATGAAGAGATTTTCCAATATATATTGCAATATAAAATTACTACAGGTTCTTGCAAGAGACTATAAATTAAAGTCGTACCTGTTAAAGTAATTCTGTGAGGTGATATTGTATTCATATAAGAAGGATTACAACCACCCTTTCAACGCTGTAGTCCCTATATTTTGTACCCTTCTATATTCCCCTTTTACCACTAGCTTGGCTCAATATATCTTCCAAATGCAATAATTATGATACAACCTTCGTATATTTCACGAATACGATTCGGATGTTGCAATAAAAAACTCAGCAAATCGCATTCTATCTCCGTCCCAACACAGACAACGTATTGAAATATTTCTAAATAAACGTTGAAATAGGATCGCTCCTTGACTTTAAATATTACATAAAAACCGAATCGCAATAAATCGTACCCACACTCATTGTTATCTGCTGTTCCGAACGCGACAAGCGTGTGTTATGACTGTAGCTTGCCTCTTGATTGCGATTTATGATTTTCCTGCGCCACTAATGAACGACATTTTTGTGTGTAAGCGTCCCGCGTTTATTTTAGTTTCATTTAGATCCCCGACTCTCGCCTGCGGAAATAAATTTCCTCCAACGTCCTTGCTGATATGTTGTAGTAGACAATGAGGGCACATAGATTCCGAGACAATGTCTTTTTTGAGGCTATCCTGAGTCATTTTAATTGTATAACGCTCCAGGGTGAATTGTTGGTAATAAGCAGAATGTATTTGAGCTAGAGACCATTTTTAAAGATTTACAATGGCATTTGATAAAGCTTTGATTTATGATATCTTGTTTTATCGCAGTATCAGAAAAGCACTTCAGTAAAAAACACGCTCATTTTTGGCAACTTACGTGAACGCTACAAGAATTTGTCACCAACGATGGCTATTTCAAGGAATGTTGGCGGAAGTACGTGATTAGGGTTGTTTCTTAAGTTAAATACATATGTTAGCTGATAGTTAGATTTTTTCCTCCACATATTTTAGGTTAATGTTTGAAGGTCAAACTACCATTTGGCGCTGTGTAACAGTAAGTAAAAGTAAGTATATTCTAAATTTCTAAGTTTAAATTCTATTTCAGAAGAATTTTACGCATCCTTTGAATATTTCTATCAGTAAGTTCCTTCATTACTAAAGCATTCGTATAACAAGACAGTTTAGATGCATTTCACGTGCACAGTTACTAGTTATTACTACATCACAGGAATGCAAAATATGTAATTCCAAGGGTTTTAGGGTACCACAGGAGATTCTGTGCATTCTATATTCTTTTGATGATGAAATTTATAAATATTCAGTAACACCTTGTTAGCCAAGATTTTCAAGTTAATGTCAACGTTTTGAGCTAAACTAATGGTGGACTATAAAATAAACAAGAAGTATATACCAACATAATGGACATTTCACGTGAAGGTTTTCTTTAAATGATTTTTTATGATATTAGTAAAGACCTAACACAACAACAATGCTTTGAATCGCTTCATTCAACTTCTGGTAATGAAACGCCATCAGAAAAGACTGTTTACAACTGGTTTGCAGAATTTCGTGAAGGTCGACCAAAATTGATCAAAGACTGCAGTATATTCGATTTTGTATGAACATTTAAATGTGAAAAAGATCTGGTCCCGATGGATTCTGCATAATTCGACCCAAGCACAAAAAAGGCTCGTGGCAATTGGTGTAAAGAAATGCTCCAAAAATTCGACTAAGGAACTTCAAAATCCGTATAAAACATCGTAACAGGTGACAAAAAGATATATGTATCCGTACCAGTCGAAAACTAAGCAAGAAAATGACTGCTCGTTTCTTTCGTTGTACTGGTCATGTCACAAGCGCTGCTTTGGAGGATCGAAGAACAATTAACGCTGAATGGTTTGTTTGCCAGAAGTCGTCACTGAAATCAGGAAACACAATAGACAACGTCGCATCGTCCTTCATTATGACAATGCCAGCTCTCATACAGAACGTCAAACAATTGATTATTTGAAGGAGAAAAACATCGAATTAATGTTTCATTGCCCATATTGATTTCATTTATTGCCTAGTGACTTCATTTTGTTCCCGAATGTCAACCAGAAAATGCGTGAACAGCATTTTTTATCGCCTCAAGAGGGTGTTGAAATCATGTTTTGGAGATACCACCTTCAGAGTGGTACACAGGTTAGTGGCGAGTACTCTGAGAGACAATAAAACGGTTTGTACCGAACATTTTGTTTCTTCCATTGTTTTTGTAAAAACTTGGAAGATATCGCTCGTATACACAAATATATACTTTTGTTTAGCGAAGCAGCATATTAGTTACATTTCTGTAGCGCAGCTGCGTACGTCAAACACAAAGTTTCTCTGCCAATTTAACTCTTAACCCGAAGGATGTCTTTTTAGTTTGTAATTAGAAGTATGCGCCTGCGAGACACTAAGTTGGAAACTTAGGAAAAAAAGGTTTCTGACAGAAAAAAAAATATGATATACAGTTGTTTATAGGGGAAATTTGAAATTTCTCACTGAAACCACGTATTCTACTACAAAACCCGAAGCAAACCTTAAGACAACTTTTACTGTTAGTAATAAAGTGTCGAGTATCCGTACTTACATATATATATATGTATATACATCGAATATTCATTACTCCGCTAGGGGGACACAAAGACGACCCATTGTTTTGCTCTATAATAACAGTATTATACCTCGAATAACAATAAATACCCAGCGAGGTGGAGAATCGAGACAGGGTCGGATTATTCATTAGTCCACCGTCCGGGCTATAATCCAGTGAAATTTGTAGTTCAAGGGCTTCGTAAATTTAATAAGTTAGCTCTTTGATGTTATACGCGGGCGGGTTTCGTATTTGCATTAGTGTCATAACGTACAAATTAAGTGGACATCTAAGAATGTGAATGTTAGGCTAAAATCTACTGCTAGTTATTGTTGAAAATGGTGCATCATAACTTTATATGCATACTCGTATTATCAGAGAATCAACGGTTAGCTTCTGTTTTAGAGGGCTTCAGTTTGTCTAAAGAAAAGGCGAAGGTCTTTGCATAAATGTTGTGATATACATAGTGGATGGGATATAACCATATAAATTAAGAAAAAATATAAACTGTATTTCAATACCAGAAATTTATTTTCTATATTTCGACTAAAAAAGTTCAGCTTCAGGTTAATTGCAATTAAAAAGTATTGAAAGATAAAGAGAAAACATTGTTACCAAAAATATAAAGGTTAAAATATTAAGAGATAAAATATAAAGGTGAGAAAATGTTAAGGTTTATTAAAATTTGTCTGAAAAGGAAGCGGCAACCGATATTAAAATTTAAATGCTATTTTGTCAAGACAAAGTAATAAGATCAGATTATGTTGCCTCTGCTTGCTTGTTAGGTTCATCAGATTAGCTTAGCTTAAGACGCGGTTCCAGGTTTATCCCACTGCACCTATTGTGGCTCCTCAATTACTAGCTCATTTATGTTAGCATTGTTGTTTTCACCAAACCTAAAAGCCTCGTGAATGATCCGTGTGTTTTAGTCTTTCAATATTCCGAGCCTATCTCTAACAGCCGTATTCCTGCCAGTCCTATGCAATCGCGCAGTATATGAACGGCAGTCCTTCTTTCGCTTGGTAGAACCTACCTGCTGTCTCCTCTGTCAAGCCTAGGCTGTCTATATGTTTTTTGAGCATACAGTGTCTTGTTAGCTATTTTAGCGGTTTTTCTAGCCAACTTTTTAGCCCAAGAGAAGTTCAAATTCGAAGTAATAATTATAAACCGAAAATAAATGTCAGTTTAGGTACTTCATGTATTGAGTGTTATAAGAAGCTTCTATTGCAGCGAAGTATCAGATATTTAAAGGGTGGGTAATATTAATTAGACAAAAATGAATGAAATGAGCTTTCGAGAAACTTAGATTTTAAGCAAGAAACAATGGATTAGAGTCAGTTTTCACGCCTGGAATGGCTGGCGTGTTATGTAGTTTACAAGCTAATTACTTTTGCTTTAAATCGCTCTTTGTTTTTGAAATATTTACTCCAAATAGTCCTGAAAGGGGAGCCCCTAACTTTCAGTCACCGTATTGCTCTAAAGGACATTGTGAAGCTTACGTAACCAGTATACCTATAAATAATATGTAAATAATCATATCTTTTGTATCGTATATGTAGTAGGGGGTAGTAGTTTCTAGTAGCCAGCCAGACAACGTGACTAGTGCATGAAAATGTCTCAGATAACGAAAATTGAATACCGCCCGCTCGTTAAACTTTTAACAAAAGAAGGACATACGCCTAATTACATCAAATAACGTTTAAATGGCGTTTATGGTGATTTATGTCGTTCATATTCCACTGTAAAAAAGCGGGCAAAATGTTTCCGTTTTGGGGCAAGAATCCGTTGATGATGAGGGGCGCCTCTGTCGGCCAATTGAACTGATAACTCCTCAAAACATTTCAATTATTGAAGAAATGGTATTAGCAGATCGCCATTTGAAAGTGAAGGAATTAGCAGTGATGTCTAACATTTCTGAAACACGTATTCGCCGAATTCTCCATAACCAGTTGGGTATGAATAAGATTAGTGCATGAAGGGTACCGCATCCTCTTTATACTCTCCACGTGAACGTTGGGGCGAATGCGGGCGCTCGCTTCTAAACGTTGTGGAGACGACCCGAAGCCAGTTTTGGAGTCCATTGTCACAGGAGATGAAACAATAGTTCTGTATTATGATCCTTTATACAGAAAGGAATCATTTTAAGGACGACAGTGAGTTGCAAGCAGCTGTAATACAACATTTTGAGGGAAAAACTTTGGATTATTTTTACAAGTAGTGATAAGTGATTGAGGATCATTTCAAATTGTGAAAGGTTTCTATAAACAAGCGAGACACAAGAACTGCATAAAAAATGTTAGTGTTAGCCACTTTAAATAGTTCAATGTTGGCATTGATTGTCCGTCAAATTTGTGTTTTTTATCGTTGACGTTAGTAGTACCCTACTCACAACTTATGTATTTCTCGTCGAAGCGTTGACAGTCAAAATACTGTATTCTAAATATTTCTAAGTCTTCTCACAGACCACCTTAAGCATAATACGTATGGTACCATGTGCAGGATGGTGGTGGTATAGTATTGTATAGCATAACATTAAACGGTCGTACCGTCATCAAACTATAAGTGCCGTAATACATAGACATATGAGGAGGAAACCGTGCTAAACGAAGTTTTTGATTTGTGGCTTTTTCCACTTGTAGCATAGATTAATTGCACATGTCCTACATGAAATATGTTTTTGCAAAAGCTACTATCTTGTGTAAGATTGGAGATACTAGTGCAAATGTTCTCAAAAAATTGTGTTTTTTTAAATCTCCCAGAGTCACATAAAAAATAAATACTACGTTTTGAATTATTTGGTAAAAACTGCGTGTTGCAATGTACGTCCTCATATATGCTTAAAATTTGGAACAGGATTTCGTTTTAATGGACGATAATGCGTAGATAGTCAATGTAGCTCCTGAACAGTAGCACACAGACAGAATGTTATTGCTTGCACCACCATCAGACTATAATGGCTATAGAAAATATGTGGAAGAAGATGGTGTAACAGCTGTGGTCACGTTTCTACTACCCTGCAATGTTGAATGAATTACATGGTGCCATACATAAAGAATGGAAAATAATTTTCCATAACTTTATTAATGCTAAGGTTCGTGGTACGCTGAAAAGAGGGTTGGCTGTACAAAACCCACGAGGCGGTCCAATAAGGTGCACATTGAATTTGGGTTAGTTTTATAGACGCAAAACATTTTGTATTTAATTAAAATAATACAATAAAGGGCTGTTTTTTAGAAAGTTAATAACAAAATTGAGTAAAGGCACTGATCTGACACATGAATGTGTACAGAACCTAAGGCGCTCTTGACGTGAAAACCACGTCACCTTATGATGGGGCCAAACCACCAGAGGACTGAGGGAAACGAAAGGGCGCATGTTGGTGAAGGGAGCAGCAAATATACCTTTCGTTGGTCCAAACGCTTATTTTGCGCGACAGGAGAGCTACCGGAAACAGGAATTTAGGAAATGGAAGAAAAATCAAAAGGCCTCATACCTGCGAAGCATACCTAGATAAAATCAGAAGAAAGCGTTCATATCAGGCTTGTCAGGGACAGTAAAGAGAATGCCATACTCCAGCAAAGGGGATCTTCGAAGGCTGGTAGATTTACTGACACGTCACGTGGTCCTAAAATATCACTTATAAGGATAGCAAATAGTTTTCTTAATTCCAGAAAGCGCTTCGGTATTCTTCATAAATCAATAGTTTCATTTTCGTAAAATAAAGCATTTTTTACTTAGAATCCTTACTTATATGCACGTTATTAATTGCGCTCACCTTGTCTAAAACAGTAAGACACATCCGTATATAATGCAGTAAATTATTCGCATTGCCTGTAATTTTAAAAAGACTAAAGTAAAAGTTATTTACAGAATAATGTTCAAACAAAAGAATCTAGAAGTACACATGAAAAAAGTGCCTAGAAACAATAACCAAGAGAGTGCTAATAAAAATAGCGCTCCGGGGTATTGATGGAATCACTACCGACAAAAACAATATGAAAAGAAAAAAGCATTAGAGCTTCTCGCTCCTGGCCACATTGCGTTTACATCTCTCAGTTTATGCCACTAATCTTCAAAAACAGCAACTGAAATATTTCTTGGCGCCAACGTTTTACAAACGTTTTCAAAAGATTCCGGTGAATCCAATGTTTTTTTTTTCCGTTTTATTACTATTTACCAGGCTATATAGCTTTTTAAATATATAATAAATAATAATAATAAAGGGATAAATAAACTTAAATATCAACTCATTAATTATTAAACTACATAAAAATAACCTTTATTTAATTACATCATTAAAGAAATAATTTAATTATACTGTAACCTATAAAAAAAAATGTTCATTGGGTCATTCAGTTGCTCCTAATTTTAATTATTAACTTTGAATTTTTTTTTTCATTACTGTAATTTTTCTTTTATTGGATATCCTTGTAGCTGGCCTGATAACACGAAACTGGTCGCCTTATTTCTCAATAGAACTTTGAGATCTGGACCACTTTTTTATTCCTACCTTTAATATGAATATTTTCTTATCTTAAAACTAAATGATTTATTTGAAAGAAATATT
This sequence comes from Dynastes maya, assembly GCA_029619315.2. Taxonomy (NCBI): domain Eukaryota; kingdom Metazoa; phylum Arthropoda; class Insecta; order Coleoptera; family Scarabaeidae; genus Dynastes; species Dynastes maya. The sequence continues at coordinate 60,395,358 of JAROYE020000002.1, forward strand.
TTTCCGTCTTGGATTTTGTTGATTTTCTAAGCTTAAGAAAATATGATTAATTTATTTAATTCTAATAAAAGTTCAAGAAAATTATTTTGTTATATATTGTACATTTTTATAGTCTTAAATAGAGACTGATTTTTGCAAGAAAATCTATTTCTTTTCTTTCTTGCATCTCTGCGTGTATGAAAATGTGTTACCATCAGCCACAAACGACATCAAATTTCTGCAGGTCATTCCCGACACGTATTGAATTGAAGCAAGGAGACCCTAGATTAGTGTTGAGATTCATCAAAAGTCTGACTATTCTAATACAAACAAAAGCACCGTTACAGTGGATTTATTCAGGTCGCAGTGATGGATCAGTGTGATGGCTCGATCCAATAATAATCATAATGCACATATTGATTTTAGTCTTTGGTTTGTTGCCAACCATTAGACAAAAGTTCAAATGGATCAGTTCATTTGGTCAGGAATTTAGTAGAGCACTCCGTAAAATTGGAGAAAGCAAATAACTACATCACACCGGTTTGCTTTAATTTCTTCACTAACAGTAGTAAATCTTCCCTACTGCAACCTGATTGTTATATCAAATGAATTAGTTTTAGAACTAATACTTAAGAAAAATCTGGCAGTTTGAGCTTCTAAAATTAATAAAAGACTTGTAGAAGTTGATTTTAAACATAAAAACTTGGTTACACTTAATTACAATTTAATTATGCTTATGTATCAACTAGAAGCAATCTTCTTCTGAATTCACATCAACACGTGGTAATCTACAGTCCTTAATACGGATCTGCTCGAGTTCATTCACAATATCATTTCTTTGACTCCTGGTCACTGAATCCAAGATTTCTTTAGTTCGTGATTTCCGCGATGAGCCGTTTCTCCCGATACCGTTTCGGTTTGTTTTTACTGCTTTTATTTCCCCTCTTTCACTCACACTCACTCCATGTTACAGCCGCAGTTAAAAAGATAATGAAGTTATGTAAGTCGAACTTCTCAATCGAGGAAGTATTACATTTACTGAGTTAACTTTCCGTTGAAACTTTGAAATATTTCCGTTATCGTTCTCTCAAGGAAAATTACATTACATCAGGGAGAAGTAGCAGGACTAGGAAGTAAAAGAAGAAGAAGTAGGAATTACGGACTACAGAAGACAGGAAAAGGTTCTACTTAGTGCACTTATTAAAAGTTTAACTTTTATTAAATTTGTTCTGTTTTGTGTTATATCTTGACTTGTAATTACTTTATTTTCTTTGTTCGACGTTTACCACCGCCGAAATAATCTATGACCAGCTGTACCTCCTTTTTTTGGATGAGAAGAGAGTTTTACAAAAGCTGCAAATTACATTATTTAAAGAGTTGATTCTTTGTGTCCGTCACTGTAAAAAATAATGCAATACAAACAATAATGGCAGCATGGATTGTGGGGTAGCATGGAAATGCAAACACACTTTTGTTAGGAAGTTTCCCTAAATTTGTGCGCGTTTTAAAATTGCTCCATTAGTGTTAACATTGACAATATGTGTATATATAAAGCAGAAAGAAACAATATACCAACCTGAAAAGGTACAAAAGAGATGCACATTAAAGACACTAATGATAATTCATTCGTCGAACGACTCCCTGTTTTTTAAGAACAAATTAAGGAGATTATCGTGAAAGTCGTATCATATATTAAATTACCGCAATTAGCGCTGACAGATAATTTTTAAAGTAGAAAGAATCTCTGTTGCAATCCGCACAATTCGAGCAACGAGAGAAACGTGTCGTTCAGCTTTTGTAATAATACTTATTATATGTAATAAATCGTAACTTTTCGTAGGATTATTGGTAATTTAGTTAAATTAGGTTTATGTTTGATTTATCGGAAGGCTAATACGTTTACTCGATTATGATATATGCATAACGTAATTAAGATTTGGATAGTAATAGGAAAGTAGGGTGGAGAATAAGTCGAGGAAATGTAGTAATATACATAACGGTAAAACAGCCATATTAGGCTTTTAATGGCTACTGTAACGTTAATCCCAAAAATTAGTTCGAATCTTTACAAACTGGTTCACTTCTTTGTTCAAGATCTTACTTACTACTACTACTTCTGTAATAAAACAGTTTGGGGCGCAGTATAGCATATACGTTTAACCAGCAGAAGAATATGCACATGTATCGTCAATCGGAGTGAAGTCGATCAAACAAGGTGTTTCACATTTCTTATTGCGTATGGCAACAACGCATAAACAATTACAGCAGTATAGCCAACTAACGAACAAGTATGATTCCGGAGGTGTGAGTTAAATGTGAACAGTAAGTTTTCCATAAATATTAAATATTAAAAAGCAAATTTTTTTAATTTGTGTAATAGGTGAAATCAAAAGTTTGTACAGCTGAATCTGGGGAAACTAGGCATTACCACCGAGACTAGCACAAAGCACAAAGCGCTCTTTGATGATATGCTGTTTAGATGATGTATCGTCATGCACGATGTTAGGCTAAGCGGTAAAGGAATCGTTTTTTTTGTATTTCTTTTTTATATCTTGAAGGATAGTTTCATTAACTTCCCTTTCATTATATTGTGAAATGTTTTAATACAGAGAAATTATTAAAAAATTGTAATTTTTGTAAATAAATTAAACTTTTAAATGAACTGTGGGATTCGGAAGTGTACTTACACACTCTTGCGGCAATTTTAAACGAATTTTTAACATCAACGAGTGAGATTTTCAAAGAAGTGAAAACTGAAAATTGAAACTAACCTTGATATTACGAAGTTGTCATGTAAACTCTATGTTCCTATGACATTCACAGGAAACCTGCCTATTTAAACCTCCAACCTTCCCTTCTACCTTGAATTTATTCTATGATTTGAATATTAGACACTTTAAACTAGGAGCGCAACCAAAATACGAGTTAATTCGATGAAAGCTTGACCAGAAGTTGTGATATTTAATTAGCGCCCCTTTTCTCCTTTATTTTAATCGCGATGGCGATTGTTTTTATCCACAGCAAATTTTGATGATTTCTATTCAAATATAATTTAACGAGGAATTTTGATAAATAAAGTTATTTTTAGAAGTGGCATAAGAGAATAAGTGGACTAACTCGACTAGACGACTGAAATTATGTTGTTCTGTGATATAGAATACCACCGACAGCTGTCCAATGCTAAATTTCACTGACGCTCCAGACAGACACATTAGATAGATTAAATCGTTATGTATTTTGGAAGAAATATCTCCTTATAATTACTCGATCTTTAATTGTATTGCACCTTATTGGTAACTCATTTATACGCATTTTCTTTGAAATCTGCAAAGTACCACTATATTCTAAAAACGCTTGTTTTACAAACTCTCCTTCTGAAAGAGGTTTCCCATGGCGAACAATGCAATCGGCTATTTGAAAACTAGCAGCTGCAATGTTATTTTTTAAAATTAAAAAAGTTTTTAAAACACTGGTTTGCGAATTATGTGTTTCTCCCTTTTTCTAAGATATCCTCTCCTTTCTTCGTCTACTGAGAAGCCGAATTATGAATGAAACTTTTCAAAATGTCTTTTTACATTGTAGTGAAGTGACTTTTTCATAACAAATTACACACACAGTCGTTTAATTGTTTTCAATTACACCATATTGCAATTCTCTTGATTATGGTCTAGAACTTGAATCGTTTGTTTTTATTTTTTTTAACCGCCGACATAGTACAGGGCTACAACTATAAATATTTATATCTAGAATACAATAATTTTAGAAGAAATTCCTTATTAACGTATTTGACATACATATACAGTGCGGCCCTAAAGTGTGCCCCCCCCCATGCTAACTTTTGAGAGCCCCAAATTGTTTCTTGTAACGCCAGACTGATCTAAAAAGCTTGTTGCTAAGAAAAGTAATCATAACGATTGCCAAACCGTCAAATCACAATTCCAAAAGGGTAAATTATTCCTATTGTTTATTGTTATTATATCCTGCATTTGTTCTCGATATTATTTTCTCTCATTTTAACTTGTTTTGCTAATTGTCGTTATTTCATTACTTTGTCAAACTTTATTGCAATTAATTAATTATGGTAAGTTTTGTATTAGTTTTTGATAGACAATGTGCTCAAGTTTCAGTTTTCTATGTTGTTGATTTTATAAAGGCCCCCGGATGGACCACGTAAGATAAACATTAAACACCTAATTTTAATATTCGGTGAATTTAAGAACAATTACCACGAAGTGGAACATAATGAATACTGCCCTTGTACTGCCGGATTATTTTAACTTTACGCAAAGTAAGGATAAATGTCATTGCACAATTTGTTGCACAACCATGGCGAATAAGGTGATAATTGTCGCCAGATTTACATAATATTAAAATTGACCTAGTAATTTTGCACGATGCGCGCCGAAGTCTTCATAAGAATAATAACACAAAAAACCTAAAAAACAGACATATTTTTTATCAAAAACTAACTCATTTAAACAAACTTACCATAACTACTTAATTGCAATAAAGTTAGATAAAGTAAAGAAATAACAACAATTAACAAAGCAAGTTAAAATGAGAGAAAATAATAACTAGAACAGAGAATGACAAATGCAGGGTAAAGTAATAAACAACAAGTCAACAACAACAACAAGAATAATTTACGCTTTTGGAATTGAGATTTGACAGTTTGGCATTTGTTATGAATACTTTGCTTAGCAACGAGCTCTTTAGATCGGTCTAGTGTCACAAGAAACAATTTGGCACTTCTTCCTAGCCAACTTTGTGTAACAACAAAAACAAATTTCCAAAACTTTTATTGCTGCATACCGTCATATTTCTTAAGTTAAAGTATAACGCATGTGGTATAGTTAGATTTGCCCTTCGACTACCTTTCCAAAAATGTAAAAATATATAGGGCGATATTTAAAATAAGAAAGTTGACGTCACTTCCGGTGAAACCGAAAATACAATTGAAATGTCGATAATGGCAAAAGTTAGTTTACAAAAAGTACAAAAAATAGAAATCCACCTATTTTTTCTAAACACCCTAGCTTCTGTCGTTGAAAAGTTAGCATGGAAGACGGGGTGGGACACTTTAGGCCCGCACTGTATATATATATATATATACCGGTCGGGTGGAAATGACTCGAACGCTACAGTTGAATCTTGCACTGCGAGACTGCGACACGCAGCATCTTTCTTATCTAAATGTGAGAGAGTCATCGAAAAGAAGGATTATTCAAACTAATGATTCATTGAATTAGAGTTTTCCTTAAATTTTAAAGATCATTATTAATTTTTGTATTTATAAAGTTATTTATTAACTAAAATGAAATAAGTTAGTGAGGAATATGTACTTACCGAATATTTCCCTAAATAATAACCCCAACACATTAATTTAAGAGGTACTGTAATTAAATATGTATGCAAATTGACTAATTTTGAATACGCACTTAAGGTCGTATATGGTGTCAATTTTGTTGAACGTTTATATCAAGCGTGTTGAACAGGACCTATGTATTAAGTAATTACATCAATGATGCATAATAATTGCTCTTGATTACACTTATATTATTCCGCAGTTATGATAATGTTTTAGCCATATTAACCTGTGCTAAGTACAAAAACAGACCGGTGTAAATCAATGTTCCTCAAAGTATTCTTGCCTCTTTCCGTAAATAGGCAAAAAAGAGCGTATTTTATTGCGATTGATGCTAGCGCGTGAAAATTAAAAATTATAGAGTAAAGGTTATCGATTCGTAGAAGCAATAATACATCAACCGTGGCAAAAATAAATAGAGACATATAAAGGCAAAGGTACGAGCCAGTAAATTATAGTACTTGGTCCCGTTTAGTTATTCCTTAATGGTCGGTAGGTATATATTTTTGGAAAGTAAAGTTTGTTTTACTTTGCAATGAAGTTTAATTTGTTTTAAATGTTTTATTGAGGATGGTACGTAAACATGGATGCCGTATTAACTGTAATTTATGGCGCATTATTTGTCTTTGGAATCTAATAAAAAATTTATGAGGAGGGTATAATTATTGTTACGGCGATCTTACTGTAAGCTGTAATAATAATTAAAATAAAATTGGCTTCCGCACAAGAAGCAGATGGAATTATAACTTCCTTATGCTTTTTAATGGTAACAAATTACTAAACACTTATAGGAAGTCTCAATAGAAACAGCCTTTTAGAAAGATGGACGGTAATTAAACTAATAATATACAGTAAACATTCGTATACATGCACAAAGCTGCAGTGTTATAACACGAAGAGTTACGACTTCTTATCTTAATACGAGAGTATAGTTCAACAGTGGTACATCACAGTATATATTAAGGCTTTGCAGATATCCATATCACAGACAAAATTTTAGGATAGTGTCATAAGCCTGCGTCTGGCTAGAAGGAAGCCAAGCACTGCAATAGTTTGTAATCCTTAATTAAACCCATGGAGTTCCAACGAGCCCAGGCAGTTGATATTCAACTACACTTTGTGCATGGAACGCAATATACATCTGTGAACTTTGGAATTCCTACAGCACTTCGATAGTTTATTTGAATAGTTCGTTTTCAGAGAAGTTCATAAAATGCATGCAACCAAGTTAAGATGACTAAGTTGCCAAGATTCTTTTTCTTAATTTCCATTATTGGATGAATAAAATCAATAAAACATCATAACCCAACCTCAAAAAAGTAAAATTAACTTGTTATTATTAATTTGTTATTGATAACTGTTGCTAGCCTTCTGAACATAAAGTAAGACTGCAACATTTAAATGTAAAAGGGCCCAAGTAGTTGCATACTAGATTAGATTTATGGCGCTCTTGTTCAATAAACCTATACGCTTGCCACCTACCTTAAGGAAGATCTCTTTGGCGTGCAAGTAGTCCAGTGGAGATTGGTGTTTGGAGATCGTAAGGGGTGGTAAGTCTCCAAAGATATAATGTAAGTTGTAAATAAATAAACGCCACCACGGATTTATTTTAAAACACCCAAGAGGTTATAAACCGGGAAAGAGTTGACAAACAAGAGTGGTAGGGGTAAGTACGCACCATCATCCACACAAACAATCAACAAAATACGAATATTTGTATATATTAATTAAACAAGAGTTTATATTGATATATATTGAGTTGAAATACAAATAAGTGTATGGGCGAGTTTGTATGAAGCATATAAACGACAAGAAAAAATATTAATTATATGGAAGGATATCATAAATACTCCAGTTTCAGTGTATAATCCAAATCCTTAACTAAGAAAGAAATTACAAACACAAATGTTGTTAAACTATTAGGAATTTTTGGCCCAAACGTTCTTTATAATGAAGTATACTATAATTTGTTAAAAATATTAATGTAGCAAAGTCAGAAATGCTCTTCTAATGGTTTAAAAGAAAAGAAATTAATGAAATTGTGAAATATCGATCAATCAAACCATAATAAAAGTATATATATTTTATGAAGTAGAAAAAGGAAAAGTGAATTTATTATATTAGAGTTTTAAAAGACCAAATTATTTGAAGATGGGTGTTTGCTGTATATCGTGAAATACTTGCAACGGAGTGAGGGTCCCAAACAGTGTTGATGATAATTTAGTAGGTTTTGCCGGTAGCTGTTTGTCTAGCTGGTACTACATCTAGATACATGTTGACCAGATAGGTTTTTAAATCAACTGGTGTTGGGTATGTAATAAAATCTAGTACGTGCTGAAAACCTAATACAAATCAATCCAGCATCAAGTGTACGTAAATTGCCTAAGATGGAGGCAGGCAAAGAGAAGTGTGGACGCTACTGTATAAAATTAAACTGAACGCTTGGCGGTAAAATCCAGATAAATCCTGATTACAATTTTGTAGAAGCCAAAAATCCTGCACTCAGTATCCAAATATACTAAAAAAACACAAATTCCCATACTTTTAAAGGAAGCTTCCAGCAAGCGGGCGAAGTACGTTCAACGCCCATACATGTACTCCCTTACTTACGACCAAAATGCTGGAAACTGCCAAAATCAAAACTAGACCCTAAGAACAAAGAATGATTCAAACCAAAGCCAAACGATGAAAATAAATGATAAATAACAATATTTAATTAATTAGAAAATATATTGGCGAGAACTTCAGCAAAACTTAACAATCGAACACAGATGGCGTAACCAGTATTAAATCTGAATTAATATTTATTTTAAACTTTTCACTAAATAAAATTACAGCCGTTACAAATCAAGTGTCTCTCGATTTGACAATTACACAACTTAACGTCAGAAAAAACGTACTATCACTTGCAAAACTGCCCAAGCAAGAGTTAAATGATTCTACACCAACAGAAAAAGCAAATCCAATTGAGAAGGAATGTTATTTTCCCCTAGAAAGAGCAATAAGAAATCCAGGAAAAATTGTAAAACCTGTTTGCACAATGTTCACTACAGGTTTTTGTGTGCCGACTGTAGCGAATAATGACTTCTTTTATTTAACCTAGAGTTCCTTCTTCTTACATCCATTGGAAAGGCTCACTTAAGTTTGTTCGTCAATAGAAATACCCTACATCAACTCGTCTATTTGCCAAAAATATCACTAAGGAAAACAAAAACAAATTTCTAGAAAATATGGCTGGGCACCAACATTGTAAATTGGTCGCGCCTAATTAAGAATTAATGACCTAGACTTGGTGACATAAGAGTATCAATTTTATGATGAAAGAAGAGGGAAACGGGTGCCTGCTACTCCTGGACGTGCTAGCGTAATGCACCGACAATGCATTGTCGCATGCTGTAGGTATATAGAAAAGTAGCAGTAAGCAAGTGAAACAACTTGTATCTTCAAACAAGAATCAGCCGTTGTAGCAAATCATATATTCGTCAAACTAGGTGTAATATACTATTGAAAATCAAGGCACATCAAAGGGGCGCGCAACGAGAACACGCGGACAAGTTTATTAAACATAAGAGCGGGGAATCGACGACGTGTAAATACTTACTAGACACTATTACTGGTGAATTATGAGGGTGTCACTGGAAGTAAAGAACACCGACAATTTCAACAGGGGAGACGATTACAGATCAACCAACGCATGAAAGCTGCCAATACGTTATAACACCACGAAAAGGTCAACCTATAACGGATACAACTTCCATAGTGATAGATACGGACCACCAGACCGGAATACATAAGGTTCAATGAAGTGAGATGACACCAAGGTGTATAGCATGGAGTAGAAGACGACGCCAGTTTTTAGAAAATTTCTGTAGAAGCTAACATTATATTCGGCGAAACGTCAACAACATTAGTGTAACAAACAAGACAAAACCCGAAAGATACTACTTCAATAGAAAGTGGTCGCGAAATCCTGCACTCAACTAAATGTCCATAACTCTTGAATTTTGCGTCTAGTAATTTTTAAACATCGATATAGGAAATAAGAGTCCCTCGTGGACTAGGGACGTACATAAAAATTTTATTATCATAGTGGCCAATATATTTTGAAAATTGTGCAAGTGCAGTTAGCTAGGATAACAAACTCTCAATGGAATTAGAATATACAGATAAAAAATTATTGCCCCCAATAAAACAGTCTCATATCGCACAATCTTTGAGGCTCACCATCGCATAAATTATTAAGTTTAGCTGACCACTAAGCCCCTGGAGATTAATTATTTATTAGATTGTCTACTCGCCTGTATTTGCAGAATAAGTAGAATCCACAAAAACAAAGTAGCAAAGAGGAAGTACCGTAGATAGTGTTTGCTTGTTCTCTGTCTTAATGAAAATAAAAGTTATAAGCACGGTATCAAGGGATGAATTGGATCTGGCTACCAACTAGGAAATGACATATTTATTGTGCCTTCCGAGTTTTGCCCTTTTTATTGCGCTAATATACTTGACGTTTCGCTGAACATGCTGTCAGTTTCTTCACAGGTTTTCTGAAAGCTGATATTGCCAGTTTCTGCTTCTCCTTACACACCTCGTCGTTGTCTCGTATCCTCGTCATCGTTCGAACATCGCTGTTCGAATATCCATTGTCATTTGTCTACTTCATGGTTTGCTGTCATATCTAACCGTCTCCTTTATTGAAGTTGTTGGTGGCCTTTGTCGACTCTGTCACTATTCGCTGGGAATAATGGTTGCCTTTAGCAAGTATTTTAATGCTATTAGAGTCAATACTGTGTTCTCTTGTTTGTTAAAGGTGTTTAGCGACTGTTTACTTATTTGTTTGTTCTTGTTGCGCGTCTCTTTAATGTCCTTGATTCTGCATCGTATACTGCGTCCGGTTTGTCTAGTGTATATTTTGACACATCGGCACCATAGTTTGCAGCTCTAACTTTGGTAACTGATCCTTGTTTCAAGACAAAAGCTGTTGAATCTTTTCTATTGCACTTAAGATGAACATTTCTCTTCTCCAGCGACATTTGGAAGGTAGGTGATAGATGTATCCAACTGTTTCTTCCTTGGAGTTATTTTCCTCCCACTTCCTAGTAATCGTTCTTCTCTGGGTGTCCCTTGGATTGTAACCGTTCTTCTCTAATGCCTTCATTACGTAAAGAATATCTGCTGCTTTGTTGCTTTAATCGCTGATCTTCCCTGCTCTCTGAAGGAGTGTAGTGCTGTGGATGGTATTGCATGAAGGAATGTATTCGTGCGAGTTTCCTCCTTATCTGCAGCATTCGATAATGCATTCTCGTTGCATTGCATGAAAATGTCCAGGAATGGCACGCACCCACAGCCTTCAACTTACATCGTAAAATGGATACCTTTGTACCTTTGGCCTGTGGTTACTTAGGGCTCTTGCAGCGCTTCCCTTGTGTATAGCTAAATCACGATTGCGCGTCCACCCAGCGTTCTGTATGGTTTCTTCTTCAAAAGGCTCCTGGAAAATGATGGCAATCACCGCTGATAATGGTGAAACCATTCCAGAACCCCTCTTCAGTTTGTAGACATTCTATAGAAAATACGTTGTAGGCAGTCTTCTAGTCGTTATGGCAATATTTGACATTTGCTAGGTTTTATCAGCAGAAGAGGCTACCTCTTCTCCTGATGTATTGGTGACTTGTTTCACTAAGATGTCCTCGTCACTAGCGATTTGGTGTCCTTATAGCAAGTCTGAGAAGTGTTCGGAATTCTTCATAAATTTATTGTTGGCAACGTTAGGTTTTGGAGTCAAAGTTAATCCAAGCTGGTGGCTAATGTTATGTGTTGTTGGGACAGAAGCAATATTTTTATGGTTAACCGTCCGCTTTCTTACATTCACGTTCCCACTTATGCAATAGGAATGTGTAAACTGATTATTAGTTATAAGTAGTCGTCACGATCATATTGCTGTTTGCAGTTGTTATAGGAGCCTGCTCATCTATTGGGTATTCACAGTTGTCACTGTAAGATATTGTAAGAGATCTTAAAGGCTGAATACTTATCTAATAACTGAGTGTTTAAGCAACAATCTTAATTAGTGCAGGATTACATACACAAATGTACATACACCATTACCTATTACCTATTATTTTTCATTAATTCACCACCACTCTTATAACATCTTTATTTCTATCATACGTAGCAATCGTTAGCTTACGACGTGGATTAAAGTGCAATGACTTTGCACATCATAAATAACAAGTATTTAGTGTCAAAAATGCGCGAAACAATTTCAATTGTTTGCTTATTATGCTGCCAACACAATTATGTCGCATTATTTCGACTGGATCGTATCCGCCTTATTACAAACGTTTACAAATGTAAATAATGGAATATATGAATAAATAAATAGAATATAAGATACTAATCTTTGTTTTTCGAATATTAATGGCATGTACGTATAATATAAACAAAGCACTTCTGTACTGATTGACATATCTCTCCAGAGTAGAAGCGCAGCTTCTTTATTAATGTCCGTTCAGAGAAAAAAACGCATTAGTATTTATAGTTCGGTTGTAAGTTACGATAAATCGATTGTCTAATTAGAATAAATAAATCAGTAACGGGGCAAGTTAATTAGTAACGATAGAATACTTTGCTTGTCACATATAAGCAAACAGCGATCAATAACAACACGGCTCGACTACTGGTTGGAGAAAAAAAGAGGTAACAAATGTGCTCGCCGTTTTTGCTCCCAAAGACATAGATCACTGTGAAAGTAAAAATTTAAGATCCATTAGCTGTAAACACCAGGAAAAAACAAGCAACTGTAAATTACAACATAAATAATGCATGTGTAGAGGAAAAAATTATTAACGGCTCCTCCTAGGCTCTCTGGCTGCTTCTTTTTTTTGCTGATGGCATCCTACGCACGCTGGAAAACACCGGAAAAGGCCTCTGCTGGTAGACGTCGAGGTAGAAATTCGGCGTCCTAAAAAGCTTCGTTTCTTACGTCTCTGCAAAAAAAAAGAAAATAAACTTTTAACAGAAACTAATCGCTATGTACACATTGGTTGTAGTAGTGCAGCGAATAACTGTTAAATGAATTGAGTGAATATAGTGAGATGTTACAAGGTAAAATAAAAAATTCGGAGTTAAGAAAATCAGTCGTTTTACTATCAAGAATCTACTTACAAAAATTTTGCAAAATTTACTTACAGCTGTAAACATTTTTGTTTAAATTCTCTCCTTTTCCTATAAGAACATCCTAAACCCTTTTCGATCAACCCTCTGATGTAATATCCCTTTGAGCTCCTGCTTTCTTGGGTTCAACTTTTACTTTTACTTTATTTCCAATTGATTTAAATTCTATTAATGTTGTTTAATCATTGAAGATGTTTTTTATATTTAAATAATTATTGTGTTTAATTATTTTTCTGCCTCCGCAGGACATTATGAATTTTGATGATTTTACTCTAATGTGGATGATGTGTTGCGTGATTTTGTGTGCTTTTGAAAAAAATTGTTATTAAAGCATTTCTTACAACATTAGCCGAGTAGCAGTTAAAGAAAAGAAAACTGCAGACATGTTACTGTTTTACATTTTGGTAATAAACAATTCACTTGATAAGTGTAGCACAATGAAAAGTGAACGAAATTAAGGTATTGAAACCTTTATTGAAATTAAGTGTCAAAACAGTAAACAGTATTACAAACTATTCTAAATAACATACAACATTTAAGTAACCTTAGAAACAGAAAGAAATTTTGCAGCAAACCCCGAGTGTAGGTATGTGGTCTATTGAATGGTTTCTTAGCGAAATTGTTCCTCTTTATCTATCCAAGATATCATTAGATGCGTCAGATGTTTACTTTTCTTTTTCTATATTTTATTTTATGTTGATTAAGTATCTATCTAAGCAGCGAAACTTTTTCTGTTAAAAAAACCAAATCTCCTTCAGAATTGCGATTTCATTAAACCTAACGGGGTTTATAAGCCACAAGGCTGTCACAAACACAGGAACCTGATATGCGAAATGTTGAAAGCATGTGTTGTTTTGAACTTTGTGTTATTACAATGTATGCAAAATATGCTCACAACCTGGTAACGGCTATTATAAGTTTCTAATGGTAGAATGTACATACATACACATTTTGTTATTATTCTATTTTTGAATAATTATTAAATCCCACATTCTGCCTGCATCTGTAATTAGTTATTTTATTATTAATTAAAGTAGAAATGCTACACGTTAACAATGTTCAAAATTCAAATGGCGCCTATTTCAACATTTTATGCTAGAGCAAACGTTTTTAGTTTGGTTAGTATAATTCCACCTCTACTTCCACTTCCTACACGGATGTGTACTTACCAAATACTTAAATACTGGAGCTGAAGTTATTTGGTTATTGGATTCCTGGAGTGGGCATTGTCCAAGTGATGTGCAAAATTTAGTACCAAGGAATAAAAAAGTAAATATTTTTACAATTCCAAAGAAAACGACTTCGATGGTACAACCATCGAAGATGGTTACGATTTTAGAATATGGAAAAGATTCAGATGAAGTACTACTTATGGATTACGACATAATTCTACACCAAGGGCAGTATTATTCAGTTACAATCTTTAACTCATAATCAATTGTCATCGCCGAGGTTCTTCAATTTATTTAAATACGAATGGTATAAAAGTGGATATATCGCTGAACGGCTACCGCATTTTAAAGATCCTGCACAAAATACACAACAATGAGCTGTTTGCGGCAAGCCTGCGTTTATTCGTTGTGCATGGTGTAAGCATTTGCTTCGTTGTCAACATTTCTACACGGATTACCTATCATTCTTACTATGTATACACAATATTTGCATTTCATAATGTATTTCTTAACTTACTTTTTAAACAGTTGTCAGTAAACCCTATACTCCCATTTTATTAATAAAATCATTTGATAACCACCTGCGTGTTTTCTTCATTACTGTAGATTTAGCGCATCAGTTATGATTTTTTTTACGCAAATAAGAATATTTCGTGGCAGATGTTATATATATTGAGATGTTTTAAAACAATTAAGAGTATTCAATTGGGTGACAATCTGTCCCGTTTATTATTTCTGATATTTTACTTTCAAAGATCTTACAGAGATTTTTTTTATAAAATTACTTACAATTATTCGTGTGTGTAGTGTATATATAGTTTTGTTCCTCTCCTAAATCTTGATCTGCTCTTTTAAAATAAAAACTTGATATCCTCTTCCATGACTTGTTCGGTTAGATTTTGCGTTGATTTCCTTCTTCAAACTGTTATTGTTTAGTTTTAACACCTTTTAGTTTATATTTAAGCTTATATTGGACATTTAAATTCAAGTTTCTAAATGAGTCTTCGAAATATCTGTTTACTGTCAGATTTTCTGTTTCTATCTTCTTGTTTGGGTGCTGCTAATCCAACGACTTGATACTTTTAATTTTGATGTTGTGATGTTCGTTTTCGGTACTGAAGATGACGCAAAGGATTTTGTTGCTTGGATTCCAAATATAATGTGTTTCGTATGTATGTTTAACGTCATTTTTACAAATTATATTTCTAAAATATTCGGGTTCGCCACCCGTTTGTAATGAAATATCCGTCTTGCAGGTAAAAATGTAATTTTCCAAGTCACCATTTCCCCCCACGCCAACTGGCCTTGGGGCGAGGACATTATATTAAAAATATAAGTCCAGATAACGACGATCGTAGGGGAACGTAGATAATACTCCATCTTCTGAGCAATTTCTTCATTTGTAATTCGTCAAAATTAATGTGAATGTGGAATTATGATTTGCGATATGCGTAACTACCTGTTTGTACATTTAAATCTCATTTAATATGTAAATTTTTTAATTACTTGTAACATCGAATTGCTTACTATGTAAATTTATACTGTTTGTAAAATATATATACATAAACATATAATTATCTTATAGGGCCGTAATTTATAGTCAATACGGCCCCTAGATTCAATATGCATTGCCAGGTTATTATCGTCACAGAAGGTGCAATAAAAGTATTAAAGGCCTTGTAAGTCTACAGTTATATTCTTATAATTTGAAATAAACTATACATGTATTGTAATGTTTAATATAAACGACATCGACAACGTCGGCTGTCAACGTCTGAACGGATAGGGTATTCAGGTTAGCCACTCGTTGGTAATTAAATATCCCACTTGCGGGGAAAAATTAAAATTTGTCAGTCACCATTTCCCCCAGCGAACTGGCCTTGAAGCGAGGACATTATATTTATAAGTCCGGATAACGACGATCGTAGGGTAACATGGACAAATCCACTCTTCAGTTAACTTTCCTAATTTTGTAAATCGTCAAAATTAATGTAAATGTCGTCTAAAACAAGCAACAGGTTTAAGTAAATCGTTGGAGAATTTTTACGTTTAAAGCTTGTCAGTAAAAATTTATACCATAGAGTCTTTTAAATACAACCACCTCGTTGCGTCACTGCATTCATTCTCGTATGCTATTTGCAGAAATAACATCGTATCATCGAAATAATGTTATAAAAGTTTTTATTTGGTATTAATTTATCCAAATTTGCTATGGAATAAAACAATCGCCGGTCTTTGGCGATTTAAAATAAAAGGAAGGTAAGCGACGCCAATAATTTCATCAATCTTTATTCAGCTTTCCTTGAATTAATGTGTATCTTAACTCCGAGGTTATCATAAACACAGCGTTTAGATAACACTGGCTTTGTTCAAATTGCAAGGTTAGTTACATTTTCAATTCTAAAATTCGTTAATTCCGGGTTATTAATTTGGAAATTCATTAGAAAATTGCCAAAAGAGTAATTATGTAGTAAGTATGTAAATTCTAGGTAGCTTCTATATTTTTGTAGTATATAGAACTTCTGCAGAAAAATAAGGGAGTGGGGGGTTATTTCCCTAAATAAATATTCCTTATAGAGAAAATATCGTTAAGAGCACGTAAAACAGTTTAAATCTTGTCTTAGCTTCTTTTCGATATCCCTCATAGTTTCAGAGCTATTGAGTCAAATAGCGAAGAGTACTGTTGAGCTTGGAGTGCTTTACACCCCGCCAGTGAGCGATTGGACAGCTAAGATAGTTACCGTTGTTCGTACACTAGATCAGTCTATAAACTCACAAAGTTTCATTTAAATCGGTGAGATGCACTTACCTGTGCTTTCCTGTCTGTTGTAAGAACAGCGAGGCCAAGGTTAGTAAAAAGTGTTACAAATTTGTTTGCAACAGAAAAAAAAAGAACGACTAATGTATGGTTAATGTAAGAATTTGAAAATAAGTGGACCATGTGTTTTTTACTGATTAGTAGTTGTTCTCACACGTAGGAGGTTTGTATTCATTTCTTCAGTATCGATTTATATCTACGTGCAAGCATAGGAGAATTATATTTTACCGCAGGAAATTATGCCACCCTCCACACACACCAAAATTTCGAAATGGAGATTTAATGCGTCCTAATCATTTTACACGGCGCTGAAGGGAGATAATATTTTTTCGAACACCCGCAGGCCTCGTATAAATAACCTGACGTGAGCGTGTGTGCTACAGTGTAACCAGGTGCCTTACGCAATGCGATACGCTACAGGAATAGGGTATTATTAGCAGCAATTTCTAAACAAAGTTTTAAATTCCTTCCGTACCTTATAACTCTTCTAGTTCTCTTCCCTTCCATTTTGCCTAAATATCGAGACAATTCTTCCTTCGGTGGTGATAAATTCTCATTCATAGTGAAACGAAAAACTCCTCCTCGCCAACAAACGATTATAATTTTGAGCGCTACCTTAACTTTCCACCGTTATTTCTCTGGAAGTGTTTCATCTTTCGTCGAAATAATCCCGGGAATAACATTACAGACGTAGGTATTTCATTTTCATCAAAATTAGTTTACAGCAATAGGCTGCGAAGTATTAAATTTAAAGTTGGAAGCGTCTGAAATTTGTATGGACGCTGTTTATAATACGAGGTAGGCGCCATAAATACTCGGCCTGACGGGTTTATACATAGGATGCACAGGTGCGAGGCCTACACTATGTATATTACGGGTCAAAGAGTAGTATTGTTTAGTAACCAGCCAGACAACGTAACTAGTGCATGAAAATGTCTCAGATAACGAAAATTGAGTACCGCCCGGTCATTAAACTTTTAACAAAAGAAGGACATACGCCTAATCACATCAAACAACGTTTAGGCGGCGTTTATGGTGATTTATCTCCTTCATATTCCACTGTAAAAAAGTGGGCAACATGTTTCCATTTGGGGCAAGAATCCCTTGAAGATGATGAGCGCCCCGGTCGGGCAATTGAACTGACAACGCCTCAAAATATTTCAATTATTGAAGAAATGGTATTAGCAGATCGCCATTTGAAAATGAAGGAATTAGCAGTGATGTCTAACATTTCTGAAACAAGTATTCTCCCTGCTCTTCAACGAGAGCGTCGTGTGGAATGCACGTGCTTGTTTTTAAACATGTGTGGGGACGACACGAAACCGATTTTGGAGTCCATTGTCATTGGAAATGAAACAATGGTTCTCTATTCAAAAAGGAATTGATGGAATAGCGGTGCGGCGACCCGATGAACCTCATCCTAGAACGCTGTAATATAACATTTGAATGGAAAAACTTTAGATTATTTTTACAAGGATATAGAAATATTAATTGATCGTTTTAATAAATGTATTGGGGTTAGGGGAGACTATATTGAAAAATAAAAATTGTTATATTTTACCAAGTTTATTTTTTCTATTTCAGGCCGAGAATTTATGGCACCTACTACGTGTATTTTTTAACAAAAGCCAGTTATGAGATAAGTGGTACCATTATTTTTATCTTTTTGCGAATAGAAGTATGCAGTAGTCATAATGGCATTTGGTGAAGATGACTATATATAGCAATGCCAACATCTCCAGAAAATTCTGAGTGAAAGAATTATGATCTCTGAAAACGGAAAATTAGTACTCAATATTGATATATTTCTGTTCGCTTTTGTATGCATACGTTGCACAAAGCAGCTGCTGGACATGGTCTTACAAGGTAACATGCCTAACATTTGACTGAAAGGGAATCAGCAAAGAAATATCAGTTTTAGGTTCTTTCCTTGTTTGTCTTGGTATTTTCGACACAATAGTGTACATATGTGATTAGCGCCGTGAAATGGCTTAGGTATTGGTTGGTAACTTCCGCGAAGTATGATTCCCTTCTGAAGTAATTCATTCATCTTAGTGGAGTTGAAATATAAAAACAACTGTTCATACAATCCCCAGACCAGACGTTTTAGCACAAGGAAGGTTGTCAGTAGAAGACGATTCTAAAAATGCAACGATTGAAAAAATTGTTATGAAGCAGCTACAGAATATTTGGAGTTGTTACAAAGTAAGGGATATACCTTAAATTCTTATGCAGTTTTACGATATTGAAATAATTGCAAGTAGGAATTAGATCCTATTTGCTACAATAATGGGATTTTAGTGTATCTTTGTGAGACAAAAGTTTCGTCATGACAACCCCTGGGGGAAATACAGAAGGACGAAGTTACTGGTGAACGCTACCTGCAAATGTTAAGAGATTATGCAATTCCACAGTTGCAAAACGAAGACGCAATTAAAGGTGTGGGACGGAGCATCTTCGTAAGCAAGAAATCTTTGTTTTCCATGATCTTGGGGATCCTGGCTATGGCGCTTATAATTTTTGAGTGTGTGCTATATTTCTTGCATTTTTATCCAGTTTTAAGCACATATAATAGAGAAAAATATAACATACAAAGTGTTCCATTTAATATAAAGTTGCATGACGCACCGATAAATCCAAATGCCGAATCTAATGATAATTTGATCATAGCGACCTAATTTTCAAACGCAAAATTGGTCATCGGCTTCTGTTAAAAACACCTAATATTTTATTGGTTTTATTTTGCAAATTTATGTGTACTATGTTTATATTTATTTCATGATTCACGAGTACTTACTGTACTTGAATTTATTTCTTGTAGTATACATAAACCTATCTAAATCTGCTACGTGTAAGGGTAAGAAAGCGCGTAAAATTCCATGAAATATGTGTAACTACGTCGGAGCCATCACTTCGAGATTTGTCATGGATATACGTTAGGCAGGGAACTACCTTCGAGAAAAGAAAGTAGAACTGACGTACAAGCGAGAGAAGCAGTTGTTTGAACTTGATAATAATAAAATGACGTCATCTACCGCTACTTCAGTTATTCATAATGTAAGTTGCATACACCGCACAAAACTTGGTTCGTGTTATTGTCGCTTACGTAGATATGCGCTCATTTGAGTAAGGAAACTGCATTATCATATTATATACAATATTTTACACTTCCAAGGTAAGTAATTGGTACTTTCTCTTCATCAAGATGGTACAACCAAGCAAATAACTACTGGCATTTGTTCTTCAAACCAGGAGAACATGACAGATTTTGTACGGAGAGAAGCTAAAACGCTATAAATATTAATAGCTTTGAAAATCATTTAAGATTTGTAGAATCTTTTATTGCCCACAGTAAGCAAACCACGATCTCTGTCTGTTTTTCCAAAAAAAAAAAACAATTATTGTATGAGGTGGAGTTTATTTTTGTCTAGTAGTAAAATTTAACAGAGCTTGCAATACTTGCTGGTAATAGATAATATGTGACTTTATACAACACATATATAACAATTGTCTTTCATGGGCTGTAAGATGTTCACTAAGCTCCCAGCAAGCATAAAAAATATAAACAATGTTGTATTTTTTAAAAAGTCTGTTAAGAAATACTTGTTATCGCTTAACTGCTATCGAATTACCGATTGTACTGATTTATAATGTAATTGTAAATTGTATAAATTGGGTTTTCCTATATGCTTTTTGGGCGTTTATATGTATTTGTTGACGTTTTCTTCCCTACATGTTGTGTTTACTGCTGTTATATTCATGTTTGGTTCTGAAATAAAGATATATTATTATTATTATTATTATATTATTATATAAATGCACTTTATATATGTAATACGCCTTTTTAGGCAAACGTTATGTTTCATTTCCATCTACCAACTCATTTATTATTGCTTTTTTTAGAGGTAGTTACTTGAATATTCTTATAAGCAAATTCTACTCCAATGACTCATATTCGGAACAGGGCTTTTTATTTGCAGTAAGATTATTTCAGAAATAATTGTACAAACCACTTAAGGTTAACAATAGTGACAAAATCCTTGGATTAAATCACTCTGCATCATCAGAGTGAGAAGTGGGCTTACAACGTACACATATCTGTGTATGTAAAAAGGAAATAATGTATACACATTGAATCGAGCACATTAATATTTACTTAATTTATCCCCTAAAAATATCAATCATATCGTAAGTATACCCCTACGAAACGAGCAACTGTCAAATTTACACATCCAATGCTCACGCACTGAGCAGTCCTACCACACGCAGTATACGTATCTACCTACTATACGTACCCATAGAGGCATAATACGTACACAAATCATAACGCGTGCACCCGTGTGTTTCAATAAATAATAAGACTCTTTTTGTAGAATTCCCCCAATGGATAAACTAATATTCATAGCAAATGATGTTTGTTACTGGTGTTTCTTTCTGAGCGCAAAAGATAGGGGATGAAAAACCACCCCTCAAGAGAAACCATTGTGTATCGCTCAAAAATAACGTACTTTGCTCGTATTATATCGCAACTTAAGCTTTTATAGCGACAGCTGAACCCTTACAAATAAACATAAATAAGCTCGGCGATGGTGGTAAGTAATAGAGGGTGGTTTTGACGTACGCTCGTATATACGGTGATGTATTTATGCTTGCAAATATACCGACGGGTTCTTTTCTAAATTTATTCCTATTCAAAATAGAGCTTATTGTCAGTGAAGCGGAACTGATTTTTATATTACTTTGATAATATCATTCTGCTAATTTATTTTGTATGAATTTAAAGAAAATTTGGGTCACTTTTTATAAAATTAGTTCACTACCAGAGAGAAATAATGTTTACTAATAATTTTGCAGGAAGCTATAAACGACATTGCAGACAAGATCTAAGTGATGATCATATTATGTGTAAAAATAGTAAAGCTTTAAAAACGGTATTACCCAAATGAATAAATTTGTCAATTGTGAGTCGCTCTCTAATATTCTTATGACTGTCTACAATTGAAAACTGGTAGCTCGTTAAAACTGAACGTGTTTCGATAAACCGTATGTTATTATTTTGATGAAACTACTTAGCAAAGAAATTGTTATCTTTTACAGGAGTTTTTATTAGGTACGTCTTCTTCACTGGTACTTATTAGCTTACAGAATAGAGTGTTGTTTTCAATCCGATTTGCTGGTATACAGTTAGCGTTATGTTAAAGCACTGATTTCATCAATTAACAGAATTCAAAAGAAGATGAGTTGTTGAATCTCAAAGAAGAACTACAGAAGCTGAAGATTGACTACTACGATTTTCCATTTGGAAATACGGAAGAGTAGCTGAATCATGACGTGCAGTTATAATAATAAATGGCTTAGACACCCCTCCTGGGGATTTCGCCGCTTCAGATGAAGGTTTCTAGATCCCTCATTAAGGGGAGGATCAGTCCCTGTTTCTTCCTATTCCACTCTTTCGCGTATCCTTCTCCACTCTGTTCTATCTTTAGCTTTTTCTTTTGCCTTATCGATCCCTATCCTCTTCAAGTCTTCCCTCACTTCACTCATCCAGCTAGATCTAGGTCTTCCCCTCCTTCTTTTTCCCGATGGCTCCCAATTTATTATATTTAATACCTTGCCCTCTCCCACTCTCCACATATGCCGCAACTACTTTGCCCTTTGATGTTTTATCTTCTTAACTATATCTTCTCCACATTCTTTCGCTACTTCCTCATTTGTTCTTACCCTATATTCCAAATTTGTCATTCTAACTGGTCTAAGTATTGATCTCAGTATTCATCTCTCCGTGACTCTTAAATTTTCTTCATCCCTTTTTGTCATTGTCAGTGTTTCCGCTGCGTACATTATCACTGGTCTTATGGTTATTCTATAAATTTTTATCTTTGTATTCTTTGAAAGATTCTTGCTTCTTAGTAGGTGTTTATTTATATGTAGAGCTTTGTTGGCTGCCATTGTTTTCTCCTTTATTTCCATTTCACTATTACCATCATTTGTAATGGTGACTCCCAAATATTTGAACTTGTCTACTTCTTCAAAGGTATACTTCCCCACTCTAATTATTCTTGTCTTGACGTGCAGTTATAAGTAGATTAAATATTATACCAACCATGCACCGTAGAATCAGATCATTTGGCCTGATGCGCTACCAATTACATTTATTTGTCAACAACGTTTACAATGGCGCACGGACTGACGCAACTGGAGCCAACAATGGAATTCTTTAGTGCTTTAATGCTCATTTCCAACAAAATAGAGCTGGTCCACATGTTGTTCGTCAAATTTTAGGATTTTTAGAAGCATCTGCAGTGCGGTTTCTTCCATAGCTCCATGTCAAGAAATTTTAGCTGGAAATTGGTAACCTTATCAGAAGTATACCCAGGCATATCCAATGTATTTGCTGGTGTTATGATTCTACATACTACTATTTATAATCGAGAGATAAATAACCGTTTTGGCCAAAACTTTAATCATTTATCACTTTTATAAATCCTCACATTTGCACCAGCCTTTATTAAAAGTTGTCTGTTACTTTGAGGAAGGGGTGCACGTTCGGTGGTAAGTTGTATAAGTTGAAGCAGAAGTAACGGAGTTCTGCCAATACAATATTTTAGAACACCGTATTCATATACATACATAGATAATTAATTTTCGATACATATCATCCTTTACTGATACTTTCCTTGATTAAGGATCATATGAAAACATATTTTCAAATGAGTTTGCCTCGGTTGTGCAATTATACCTGAAAGAATTTGGTGGATATAAAGGAAATTAAACAGTCATGCTTTCCCAAGCTTTGTAGACCTTGCCTTAATTGGTGGAGCCTGTTAACAGGTGTTACAAATCATTTTCAGTTTCTTTTCCTAGAAGTAAGTGTTACATTTTATTTTAAACTTTGGTTTTCCTTCTTTTACTTGTAAAAGTGATGAAGCACCTCTCCGTTGAGAAAAATTCCTGACTCATAACTATGTAAATAAATCGCTTCTAAAAAATGTAAGTGTCATTTGAAGCTGCATTAAAAATGTTGAGAATTGTCACATTCTAGTTTCATATACTTGATTGGTTGTAACCTAAGGTTAATGGTCATCTGTCAGTTTTTAACATTGATTTCTAATAGGTGTGACTATTAGAATCAAGTACTTAAAATTCATATATCAATCAACCATTTTATGTTGTACGCAACCTTCTGAAGGTTGTTTCTATTTCAATGAAAATGTGGGAATATCGCACTTTTATTGAAATATTAACAGCAATCTAATTGCGAAAATAGAAACTTATTTTAAGCTCACCTGCTATGGGAACGAGATCTAGAGAGAATTGATAAATAGCAATAATAATAGTAACGAGGCATTAGTAACGCGCTGCCGACACAAAATAGACAGAGAGGGAGACTTTTATTAAGATAAAACATTTTTGAAGAGATGAAACGAATCGATAGGTCGAAATTCCACCGGGGCACATCCTACCTCATAAATAACAACACCTTCAGTTACCGATCTATAAATTGTATGCCACGGAGCCGTTTGAGTGCTCTCCAGTGGCGTAACTATTCATAGAATTGGATTATACAACAAATTTGAACATAGGATTGTAATGTTTGGGTAATTTATATTCGCCTACTGAATCTTATTGCGAACGATTCGATAATGTAGAGGTCTGGCTCTTTAGAATATCAATACCAGTATGGTTCTCTTACCGGAACCTTTTCCACGTGAAAAATAAATATTTTTTCTGTAACTCGAAGAAGACGTATATAAAATCAGATTAGATATCTCTATACAGTGATCGTAGTGCAATTTAAATGTTATACAGTTTATACTGTGTGTTATGGATTTTTACATTTAGATACAAAGCTCGGTAAGTTATATACATCTGACATATAATAAAGCACAATAAATGAAAGATATAACCATAGACTAAAATATTACAGAGCTATGTTATGGATATGGGATTTGCAAGATCCAGGAGACTTAGTGGATCTGCTTGTATAATATGGCATTTAATGGCATTGAAGCTATAAATATACTTTAAATTCGCTGACTATATAATTAAGTACACAATCAAAAGAAATTAAGTCAAATTTTTTTCATAAAATTGAATATAATTTTAATCGCCGGTAGTAATAACGCACATAACATGGATATATAAATCACGTATGACGTGCTGGTTGTACCCTTCCATGGTAAGACTCATGATAACTTACGGCTACTTGGTTTGGTCACTTAAGATGACACAGAAGCATATGATAACCAAACTCAAGAGAAATAGCAAATCTTGCTGTTTATGTGAGTAATGACATAACGATCTCCACGATTTCCTACGGTAAACCTTCAAAATAATCTGGAATTGGGAAGAATGACGAAATGGCAAGGACGCGGACAATTTGCATTCTCTCTGGCAGTTAGCCAGCCTTGATGTCAGTAGCATCCCATCTATAGTTTCTAAACTAGTGTGAGAATACGTGTAAAACCCAAGAGACCTGTGTAACGTAACAAGTTTATTTTGATGTGAGACCAGGGCAAAAAGGTACAGCGCGCGATGAAGTTAGAGACCAGCTAGCCAGCCAATAACTTTAACTGCAGCGCACGATACAATTCAAGAGTGGATCACAAAATAACACCAACTGCTGACTTACTTGCATCGAACAGGATGCAGGAGAGGGCATCACGACAACCCCAGTGCAGACTTTATAATAGAGAGAGAGAAACGGAAAGGTGTCAAGGTTGAAACAGCTTCACGTGTGCGTCAGAATGCCGACGCGATGTGGTTTCAACCTGAAAACCTTTCTGAAAAGAAAAGCAATGACCGCGGAAGTATGCACCGTATTTTCGGATACGCAGCAAGTTAGTGCAGATATGCTCCGCTAAGCGCAATTCGTCGATGTTACAGGAAAGAAATTAATTGGATAAGCTACTAAATCTAATCAAAGGAACAAACCTGTTCGAAAGAAACTCACACCAAAGCAACACTAATACAATAGGCTGGCTGGATTGCAGTGCTATGTGTGTAAAACACTTTTTCCCGCTTATCGGCGAAAATCAGTCAAACAACAGTACATGCACAGGCTTTTAATAGAAATTATTGCTAAAGTAAACTAAATGGCAAATAATGCAATATGGTCTTTCGATTCTTAATCCTACTTTTCAATTATTGCATTTTCATCTAGTGCACAACAAACACGGCTTTTTGTACATGGAAGAAAGCACGCATCTGTAGTAAAATCTAGCTAAAGTTCAGCTATTAAAGTAAATTTAAATAAATATATAGTAATAATTTTTCGCTGTCCACAGTTTTTGTGTCGAGTTTCTTTTCCTGACAATAAAGCTCCGAACTTTCAGGAGATTGTGGACGAACTTTAAACTCATTTAAAAATATGGGTGCAGTATGTCTTTTACAAA
The DNA here is from genome assembly GCA_029619315.2 of Dynastes maya. NCBI lineage: Eukaryota > Metazoa > Arthropoda > Insecta > Coleoptera > Scarabaeidae > Dynastes > Dynastes maya. The sequence continues at coordinate 60,421,260 of JAROYE020000002.1, forward strand.
TAGTAGATGGGAAAATTTCCGCAATAAAACGGAAACACCAAAAGCATGGGAGCACAAAACTTCTCCCAAATTGCTGCTGGGTTCTGAAGAAATAAAACGAAGACTTAAGCGATCAAATGCATGCAGATTTGGTCACCTTAAAACGCGAAACGGACTTTATAGTTGAATATATTGAAACTTTGATGAGAAAACAGAACTTCTCAGGGGATAAAGTATTGAATCTGTGGGTTCTAGCTAAATCCTAATTTTGTTATTTTTCGAATAGAATTGAATGAAAATTAAGCAATTCTTATTGATTCCAAAAATAATATTTCTTTTTAACATATTTTGAAATTTAACAATTACCTAAATCGATTCCTATCCGACAGCTATTTTTATGAATTTATTTAATTAAAATGTTTTGAATCTTTGAACTTATTTGTTTTTTTGGCCAAATTAATGAATTGTAACTACTCACTGTAGTTTTCTATTGAAAGGTGTAGTTCGATGTCCCTTTGCGAAAGTCTTGTCTCGATGCTGCATCCAATTCAAATCCGAATGGTTTCATTCTTCAAATCTCGTTTAATATTGCATAATTTTAATATTAGACGATTCAAATCGGTTTAATATGTTGATATATTTATTTCATATATCAACACTTCATATTTATTTGAAACTTATAAATTAATTAAAGAATTTGGAACGTGTGTCATTAGTCAAAAGCTTGTCTATCCCATCCGTCTTGTTTCCTAATACGTAAAGTTTATTTTATGACTAAAACCAAATAACATCCTTATTGATTCCAATATCCACCACAAATTCCTTTCGCTTCCATGGAGATGTACCATAAGTTACAATGGTTACCATGCTTACCATAGTATTTTAATGTCTGCATGTGAGTAGCAATGTGTTCATTGATACACAATGCAAATAATAAATTTTGAAATGAAAAAATATATATAATGGAACTTTCCGTTAGTGAATTTTGTATCTCTACTGGACTTTTCTTTAACAGAGATGCATTTTGTCTAGATGTGTAGTTTAGGGGAAAATCGAGAGAAGGGGCCACCAGCACTGCCTCGCTTTGCGAACCTGCAATCAAATGCAACTATAAATGTCAACAAATTTACACACTACAACTGATTGTGTACATCGTAGTTTCTTCTGAATAAAGCACCAAGGAGCATGGCGGTTGTTAGGAACTAGCACGTGGTTTGATGTCGGGATGACGACCAAAATTAAAAAAGAATGTAACTCTTTTAAATGAAGCGAAATGTTGGTTGACTCTTGAGAAAGTTTTTTTTTTTATTTGGACATCATTCCGTTATCAAACCAGGCGTTCCTTCTGAATATCATAAAGTACGGGTTGTAGCGAAACATACTCATTCACTTTTCCTCGTCTAACAGGTTTCCCATTGCAATTTAGGAAAGCACTTTTTTATCTCTTTGTTCGAAAGTTTTATTACATCCTTTTGAATAATTTGTAACTTATACTGAACGCCAATGTATTAAATGCATGCGTGTAATATGTAATGATCCAGAAAGGAAGATCTTTTACGAGTATTAGAGCATACAGTAGCAGGTGTTCACTTATTTCCATTACACAACGAACTTTCACTCCATCACATACCGAATTACATCAATTGGACTCGTAAATATCTAGTAGCGTGCAATAAGTTCAGAAGAGGAAGGAATTTTCTATTAGTATGATTACTAAAGGAACGACAGCAGACTGTTGTCAATTGAGAAAGAGTCAGAAAAGATCCTATTTGGTAAATAGATACAGATTTAATTAATTAAGCTTAATGTTCTTGCTAGCTCAAGGTTATTTGACTCCGCTTCTGAGAAAAATTTCCTGTAGGAATTGTTTTTTTAATCAGTCTAATTCGGCTTATAACTATATACAACTACCATTAAAAGGAACATTTACTTAGATTTTATATTTACTACAAAATTAACGTGCATTCCTCAAAAATAAATTGATTCTTTTTACTTAGATAAAGTGAAATATATACGTAATTATTTTAGAAAAAAATTGATAACGATTATGTTGCAGTAGGTATAATAATGATATACAACAAGTCAATACCGCCTACATAGATATTCCTAGAATGGCAATTAATATGTGAATACATTATGTCCGATACAATGGCTTGTAATTACAATTTATCGAAGCGATAAAGAGGATTAGATTCACCCATTTATGTACACTAAATAATTACAGTCTAATGCATGTAATATCAACTTTAAAGCACTTTACCGCGAAAGCACTTCATTGAATCTGGTACGTCCTACGCCACTGATAATGTTCCTGCCGCCATTTCTCCCGATCTATTTAATTAAAGGTGAGTTTCGATATCGGCCGTATGAAATCCGCCCGGAATCTATCCGACCATGAACAAAAAGTTATCAACGTGGTTTTCCTTCTTTTTTTTTCATAGGTCGGAGCGGTTACCGACATGGTATTAGTTTTGTGCTGGAATTAGTGAGAAAAAGTACAAATAACTATTTTCTTTCGTCACGCTCGACCATTGCACGGACATTTACGCCGCTCGTTATACGTTGGTATACGTGAAAATTGAGCCAGGGTCGGAAGGGTAAAAAAGTACTTTATGGGATTCGACAAAAAACTCCATGACGTTGCCGTTTAGTCAACGTAATAGTGGAAGATATCAAAAAAATACACCCACTGTTTGATAATAGTTTTGTCAGTATTAAAGGCCCCTATCCAAATTCATATTTGGTAAACAATATAATCTGAAAAAGAAAAGTGATACAATAGAGACAATACACACACACACAATACTGTGTACCATCGCATTTTGTGCAACACATCCCCAGTTTATTTGAATTTCTGATACTGCTAGGGTGACCAGAAGAAGCGAATTGGTATTTATTTTATTTGGATAACTTAATCTTCAAACAGCCAGTTATTTATAAAATATTTTCGACATTTCCAAACCTTAATATTCATACATAACCTCAAAGTATTGCGCCATAATGATATTGAGCATGTACAAGGTTCTTAAGAAATCGCAAAAGCGTTACAGTATTAAGATTTGATGGTCAATAGTACGATATTGGTGAGAATCTCTGCTTTTGCACTACAGGCTTTTAATGTTTTTTATTTTAGGGAAATTGACAATGTGGGCAAAGAATTCATGTATTGAATTAGTCATCATCAGGCAATATGAATTGGAATTATGTTATGTTGAGGTTACAGAAAGGTTTTAACATATCGTCTCCTATTCCAAGAGGCACCTTTAGGACTTACAAGGGATACAGGGATCTTAAGTTACTCCGCTTTTAAGCGAACCTAAAAATCGATGAGCTATTTAGGCAAAATTAAAAAAAAAACCAAAGACAGATTTACAAATGTCTTACTTAACCTACTAATTTTTAATATGAATGCCGCTTTTATGAATAATCCTTTTTTTCATATTCGAGGAAGAAGCCTCACATATGTATGTGGAACTGAATAATGCCTTCACCCGTAGAGAAATACGAACCAAAGCAGGATACTTTTCTTTAAATACCAGAGGCCGCACATTCTGTGAGATTGATACGACAGACTTTAAAGATAAATCATTTTGAAAACCTATAAGCTCCATTTCCGCTGCAGCGCCATCTTCTTCAAAATGTTGCACAACACAAGTTGAAAAATTGTAAATGTTAATCTCCATAAGAGGTGATGAGATGAATTGCGCTAAGATCACAATTTTTTTGAAGACCTGAAAGAGCTCGTCAAACTCTTCCCTCAAATTTGAAAGAATTTCGACGTGGTTTTTGCTGTTGTAAGGTTTTGATGATTCTTGTTTTTCTAGCTGGTCTTTCAAATAGACAATGTCACATCGGACAAGATTTTTTCCCAAAACTCAAGTTTTTTAGTAAGTGTCAGAAACATCGGATATAATTTCTCCAATATCTTTATCCTTGCCTTGAAGTTTTAAGTTTAGTTCATTTAGCTTTTCAGTGATATCTACAAGAAAAGCAAAATCTTGCAGCCAGACCAAATTTTCAAGTTGAGGAAAAGATTCACCGCGTTCTCTGAAGAACTGTACTAGTGCAGGTAAACATTCTTTAAAACGTTGCAGAGTTCTTCCTCTACTCAACCAACGAACTTCACTATGAAGCAGGAGGTTCCTATACTGACAATCAAGTTCATCGGTCAATGCTCTGAACAAATGCCTCAGTAGAGCATGCGCTCTTACTTTGTTCATGATTTTTAGCACAGTTTTCATAGCATCGTTCATTTTCAAAAATTTTCCACATAATGCTTGCTGGTGTATTGTACAGTGCTAAGCAATAAATTTTGGGAAGCTTTCATTTTTGTGGCATAAGGTTACAAATCCTTTTTCATCTCCTACCATAGCAGGAGCTCCATCTTCTATTAAACCAATCAATTTCCTTATAAGAATTTTCTTTGAATCGGTTAAAGTTTCTATTTCTGAAAATATGTTCTACTCTGAAGTATGTACCTTAAAAGGGAGAATCTTGTCAAGTTCTTTTATTTCAAAATCACAGAAAACCATTCGTAAAAAAATCAGCTGATTCGTACAGTTGAAATGAAAAGTAACTACAGCAATCTCCGTCTTAAGTTGTGAAGTAATATCATGCCCCCAACTCGTTTCATTACTGTGTTAGAAGAGAGTTGCAAAGATTTTATGGCGGATAATATCAGCCTGATTTTTAAAATTATGAAATAATGCGTCTGTCTGCAGCTTCTGAAAATGCGCCTTTTATCAGCACTCCATCTTCGTATGGTTTCCTTTTTTGCGCGCTGATTTTTGAGGCGCAATATGATACTTCGGTTACTGCTCTGTTTTCTCTATGGTTTTGATGAAAACTGATTGTTGTTCAAGTAACCGGCTGTTTAGCTGTCTGAGTTTTTCTCTTTTAACAGCAGAATGCGGAGGAAAAGTCCTTTCACGTACCCTTATCCTTAACCTGCGTAAACAAATAATCCTGAGAATGCGACTTTTAAAAGGAACTTTATTGTTTATTCATATAAGACATTCCACTAACGAAGTAGGGTGTTCATAAAGGTTTGGATTTACATAAGTTGTATGCCACTGATTTTCATGTTATAAACCTACACTTTTAAGTAAAATGTTGTAAGCTTCTGTTTCTCCAGAATAATGCTAGTCCTCTTCGGTTATCATATTATCATGTTATCAGGTAGGCGCCAAAAATTCTCGGCCTGACAGGCTTCTACAGGTTCGAGCGTGTTCAAACTCCGTTGCGTCATAGTTGCACATGTGTGAGGCCTACATTATATATATTACGGCTCGAAGGGTAAAGACAACGTGACTAGTGCATGAATATGCCTCAGGTGACGAAAATTGAGTACCGGGCGGTCATTAAGTTTTTAACAAAAGAAGACCATACGCCTAATCACATTAAACAACGTTTAGACGGCGTTTATGGTGATTTATCTCCTTCATATTCCACTGTATAAAAGTGGGCAAAATGTTCCCGTTTGGAGCAAGAATCCCTTGAAGGTGATGAGCGCCCTGGTTGGCCAATTGAACTGATAACGTCTCAAAACAGTTCAATTATTAAAGAAATGATGTCTAACATTTCTGAAATAAATATTCGCTGAACTGTCCATAACCATTTGGTTATGAATAAGATTAGTGCAAGATGGGTACCGGATCTTCTTTCTGCTCTCCAACGTGAACGTCGGGTCGAATGTGCGCGCTCGTTTTCAAACAAGTGTGGAAACGACCCGAAGCGGATTTTAAAGTCTATCGTCATAGATGAAACAATGGTTCTTATTTATCTTCTCATTTAAAGAACGACCTTAGGGGACATCGTTTTAAGGACGATAGCGAGTTGCAAGTAGCTGCAATACAACATATTGATGGAAAAACTATTTTTAGATTATTTTTAGAAAAGTATAGAATTATTAATTCATTGTTGTAATAAATGTATTAAAGTTAGGGGGATTATATTGAAAAATACAAATTATTATATTTTGCAAGTTTATTTTTTCTACATCAGGCCGAGAATTTACGGCGCCTCTATTGTACTTCATACCGTTAGCATTACTGCATTTTGCCTAAAAAGAATCGTCAACACAGATTTCATCGATATGAAGGTCTAAGATGGAACAGTTTCCACTTTAGCATCTGGCCATTTCCTCTGAAGGTCCATTAAAAACTGCTAGACCCTAAAATTTTTAATTTATGGTATTATCGTACGGTAATTAACACATTTGTAAATGGCAACTAAATCAAGATGTAATTGTAAAACAAGTCTTTCGCACTCGCTGTTTTCCAATTTGCATATTTGCATGTAACGTATTCCGGATAAAGACAATGTATCCGTCCCACAAATTGCGAAATTTAATTTACATGTTTCAAAGTTGAAAAAGGCCAGAATCTCTTGTAAATGCACCGTGACGAATCGCTGTCCAGGTAAAACCCAGACGAATTGATAATTTCGGTAGTTATTTCATCTAGTGGGCTGTAAGATAATTTGGAGCCATCAAATAGTTTTTATACACTTTAGTTTATTTGTGTGGTAAGATAGAAGCCGCGGGTTGTTTATAGAATTTTCAATTAAGATAAGAGTCTGCAATTATCGATCTGATATTATGCTGAGCGTTTACATTGGAAAAGATATCTGATGTAACCTATAGTATCTTATAACGTTTAAAACCTCAAATGTTCTAAGAAATATATTAGATGGTAAATTCAACTCTGATCTTTTTTTCTTTTTGCGACATGTCTGGAAGTGGAGAATCCATCAGTTAAAATGCTAAGAAATTATACATTGTAATGGGTAAGTAACGAAAATAACTGCTCTCTTATGGAAAAATCAAAATGCTAAATACTAGTAGGACCCTCAAATTTGGCAAAAAGTTGAAAACTATGGAAATAGAAATTTAGAGCTAAAAACAAATTGCAAATTTATTAAATCAAAATTGAAAAAGATCTCTATCAATAGCTAAAATATGAGAAAAGATACTGTTTTGATAACCTTTACAGACTAATGTGGGGCCAAAATCGTCTCCGCTTCTCAATCCTTTCCTCAAATTGATTATTGCATTCCTACTCCGGGAATTTTGTATGGCCTTACTTCAAACATTATACGCTCTAGTTTATTTCTTCGTAGTGAATGATAATGTTGATGTGTAACCCTAATTTATTTGATCTCACTAGATATTAATTATAAAACGTATTCTATTTACCTTTTTAATATCACAATTCAATATTACAATAATCCGGTTGAGATGTCTTAGGATTGTAATATTTTTAAATTTGGTTTAACAGCTAAATTATTTTGTTTTCTGCTGCGCACACGAAAGCAGTATTTTACTGGGTCGCGCCCTAGGATCGTGTATATTATTGAACACAATAAAGTCATTTATTATTACTATTATTATTATTATTATTATTATTATTATTATTATTATTATTATTAATAATAATAATAATTTTGAAGGTTATCAGTTGAAAGTTTGCTTAAAGATCTTTCCATCAATAATCCTTTTAATAATAAATTTAATAGAAGCGTGGATAACTTTCATAATCTGCTTTACGAAGTTGCAGTGGAACAATATTTTTTTGAAATAGCATAAACCACTATTGCAAATCGTCGGATTGTGTTAATAATATTACTATTGAAAATATAGTCGGATGTACTGATATCTCAATTTACAACACACTTTGCATAATAAATATTTATAGGTCACCAAACAGCAATAGAGACTGAAAATGTAATTAAAATATCGATGCCGGCATACATTTCTTTCAAATATGTGGCAATGTGTGGTGTCTTAAGCATTAGCAAAACAAGTGGCAATTGAGAATACAGCATATTAACAATAGTATCACTCAAACTTCTCTATCTGTAAGATCAAATAGCAAATAAAGAATTATTATTATTATTACTATTACGGCTCGGTGGTCTAGTGGTAAGAGGGTCTGCGCTTGACTGGGCGGAGTTAGGCGCCGTGTGTTCGAGTCCCGCTAGTACCAAATTTTCTTAGCGGGTTCGGTACACTCCCGAGTCACCATTCTTAGTTGGGGGTACAATTAACTGCCCTTCACCCCTTAGCGGCGAGGGGGTAATAGTGGCAAAGCCATGGAACACTTTACATGCACAATTTACACACTCAAGGCTCCTGAGGTTATGACAAGCTTTAAAAAGCTTATACACCCGGTTGGGCAATCATCACACTAAAAAAAAATTATTACTATTATTGTTATTATTATGTGGAGTTTTGGTAATATGTGGCATGTGTTTTTCTATCAGCTAGCCTCTGCAGAATAGTCATCGTTTTTGTAAACATTTCCCTATAACATAAATGTGTTGTTCTTTAGTAAATTAATTAACACATAGGTTTTCTGCTAAAATTCAGAGTGGTGCGACGAAATACTATAATTTTTTGTTTTTATAAAGATAAATCACCAAGAAGTATGGCGGTCGTTAGGAACTAACACGTGGTTCATTGATTAATCAATCACCGCTTCTCAAATGTACATCGTAAAAGAAAGAATTTTAGTTCGCAAGTTCGGTCTATCTACTCAACTCATTTATTGACCCTGATGAAGCTTTAAATAAAAGCAAAATATTGGTGAAAATTTAAAAGAGTTACATTTTTTGAAACCTGGTCGTCATCCCGACGGTTTAGAACCACGTGTTTATAAAGATATTCATCAAAAATAATCCGTGAAATTTAATTTGTGCTCATAATTGCAATAGCTACTCGAAGTGAGTCCCATTCTCCTTCATACAATCTGTAATGTGATTCCTTTTATTTTGTAGAATATTTACTAACGTTTCGGAAGTAATACTTTTTGTAATGTCCATATTATGGAATATCTCAAGATATTCATCCGTAAAGTTCTCTCAAAAACATTTTTATTTAGCCGAATTGCGATATTTTTTAAACAACTTTCAGTATGTTCTGATTATATTTTTTACTACTGAAAAAACTTAGTGTGCGATGCTTTAAATAAATCTATTCTTTTTATGCTGAACTCTAGTCATTTGTCTGATCATTTTCGCTACTTATTAGTTATACGTTTCTGTTAATTTGCTAGAAAATGTGTCTTGGCAAATGATGGTTACCTCGAGTAGATGCTGGAAGTGTACCAAAAATGTTAATCATTACATCAGTTCTATTGACAAACGCTGTGGAAAAACACAATTTATTCAATGACAATTAAATTTACACTACTTTTCATTGTAGTCTCCACCAACATTTAGGCATTTTCCCGTTGCTTTGTGAGCTTTTTAATTCCGGTGCTGAAGAATTCTTGACGTTGGTGTCTGAGCCACTTGTGTACAGCTTATTTGACGCTTCATTGTCTTCGAAATTGGCGCTGCGTAAAAACTCTTTGAGCGGGCCGACCAGATGAAAATCAGATGGTGCGAGGTCGGGATTCTAAGAAGGATGTGGCAACACCTTCCAACCCAAATTTTCGATCATCTCTCGCGTTTTCTGTTCAGTACGGGGGCGGGCGTTGTCGTGCAGCAGAATCACACCTTTTGAGAGAGCATCCTGGCGTTTTCTTCTTATCGCAGGTTTCACTTCATGATGAAGCAAGTTACAATAGCACTCATTGTTCACAGTACGTTGTCCTTCTAAATAGTCACAAAAAATTGGGCCTTAAGAAGAAGACCATTAATATCACTTTACTGGCAGACACGAGAGTTTTGAATTTTTTCTTAGCGGGCGAATCTGGATGTTTCCATTGAATACTTTGCCGTTTGGATTCAGGTTCATAATGGCGAATCCACATTTCAACGCAGGTTTTAACACGATCTAGAAAGTCATTACCTTTCGTTAAAAACCGTCGTTTGAGTTCAGAACAAATGCGAATATGGTTGACTCAAGTCTTTATGAACTTGAGTCAACTGCCTTGGAACCCATCTCGAACACGTTTTGCGATAATTCAGCTTGTCATGTATGATTGAATACACAGTTCCAACACTAACATTACATAAATCAGCTATTGTCATGATTTTTATACGTCTACCATCGAGAATAAGAGAATAAAATCGCATAAATGACCTTCATTTATCCGATTTTGTAGCGCGTCGGACGACGCTTCAACCGGTCATCCGGAACGATGAATATCGGTGACACTTGTTCTGCCCGATTTAAACTGTTCAATCTACTTATACACGTTTCCGCGGCTTAAACACTTTTCACCATACTGTTTCAACATTCTCAAGTAAATTTCAGTCGGCTCCACACCTTCGGATAACAAAAATCTTTTCACTGAACGTTGCTCTTCCACCGTACACGTTTCAAGAGGAGCCGATATTTTGAAATGAACAAAAGAGGTTATGTTTGCTTTTATTTCTTTCAGTGAGCTGACCTAATTTGTCCCCAAGGTTACCAATTTGACCCACAGAAAGCTTCATCTAACAATAGTCGGTAGTTTTCCCGTTAATGCAATTTGTTCCGTTAATTATTGAACATCCCTCGTATTTCGTCGAAGCACTCTCTTTTTAACTTATTAAAGAACGACACATTTAAGATATAGTGAAATGATTATAAGAAACATTCTGAAACAGTTTCTCTATCAGATTCCGGAAAATATACATAGACGCTGGTTAATAGAAAAAAAAACTCAATGTATTGCCGAAAACTCCAAGAAATACCCAATCGAATAAAATTTGAGTCACCGCTCTAGAGTGTAAGGCGGAAGTTCGCAAATGTCTTAAATTGCCTCGAAAACTAGGATGGGTATTGTGAGAGCGAGGATTGAATTGAGGGGTGGTTTCGAAAACCGTAATAATATACAGGATGTTCCATTAAGGCAATCCAATCTGCATTATTTCTAGCGGAAACTGAACACTCTGTATACTTAAATATAATTTTATGTAATGCAGAACATGTCTCGGAACATTTTTTATTTGAAAACGTTTTCTTTAAATTACTTAGGAAAGGAATTATCTTTTGCCCGCACATTAAGTGAACACGCTGTATAACGATATAAATAATGTGTTAGATGGTTATGAACTTTAAACTAAAGAAATTTCGAGGGAAGGCCACCAACATTGCTTCACGTCTCAAAACTTACAACAATATGCAAGAAAATATAAAAATAACGCAGAATAATACTATAATAGTATGTATACAAGATTCTTATGCAAGCATAATGACAGAATTATTAACAGAACTGCTCTTTTAAATAAGTGGGTGTCGCTGCTGCACTGAATTTACTTTATTTATACTCCTCAACTACACGGCACGATGACTTATAGATATGTACCCCGACGAACTAATTGCTGTTTTGTCTAGAAGCGAGAAACTTTATTCAGAAATATCGATTATTTAACCTCGTTTAAGAGGAACAACTTAATCAATTTACAAAGCGAACGCAATTTCGCAAGTAGTTAAAGTAGATTTCCATGTATCATTGATAGAAACAACTTGTCTGCTCTTAGCGACTTGAAGTTTATGCATCCTTCGTCGTCGTCATCGTCGTCGTAATACTATTATCTCTCGCACCAAAACGAGAAGACTACAATAAATGATGCTTACTTTAACGGAGTTGCTGTTGTTTCCTTTTGATTGCCCCTTTTTACCGATGTAACGCCTCATAAAATACGAAGTTTCACTAAGCGAAGGGGCTTTGTTCCAATGATGTACAGTAAAATCGAAAATTTAAATACGATGCAAGTGTAGCAATAACCTAAATAGAAAATCCTGGTTTTCAAGTTGCATTAAATCCGAAATATTTACGTAGCATGTGAACTTATATTAATCAATGACGATATATTAACCAATGACGACCCTTAAAATTTGAAGCCGTGTCTTCCTTTTACTGATAAGATGCCTACTAGTAATAATTCTTTTTTGGACTAAGATAGTAAGATACAACTTCACAACATGAAATTCACTAGGAGGTTAAAATTTAAAACAGTTGTTAAAAATCCTAAGCTCTAAAAATAAGTCTATAACAAATAAATACATCAACCCCACTGGCGACTTAAATTAAATTATTAATGATGTTCAATGGTGACTCGTTGCGAGTTGTTCATATTAGGAAAAAGGGTTGACAAAAAGGTCCTTTTACTCGCAAAATTCTTTTTTAATATAACTAAATAACGACCGGTTTCGGGTCAAAGCCCATCCTCAGGTTAAGCTAGAAGCATATCATATAGCTGTATTGCATTGTTTGTAAATGGAATAGTAAAAACACATAAGAAATTGTTAGACTTAAATAAATTATAATTTAGAATTATATAGTAATTTGTAAAAATAGTCTCAAGTTATAACAAAGCTGTTATATTAGTGACCGATTCCAATTTATAGAGTAACTTTTTTTTAGTTTATGTTATTATTTTAAATTAATGGTTAATTTCTGTTTTTTTATTTTTTTTATATTGTTTTTATTTATTTTATTAATTTTTTTTATTAAAAAAAAATAAAAAAAAAACAGAAAAAAACAAAAATTAGTCATTAATTTAAAATAATAAAATAAACTAAAAAAAAGTTACTCTATAATTTGGAATTGGTCACTAACATAACAGCTTTGTTACAACTTGAGACTATTTTTACAAATTACCATATAATTCTAAATTATAATTTGTTTAAGTCTAACAATTTCTTGTGTATTTTTACTATTCCATTTACAAACAATATAATACAGCTATATGATATGCTTCTAGCTTAATCTGAGGATGGTCTTTGACCCGAAACCGGTCGTTATTTAGTTATATTAAAAAAGAATTTTGCGAGTGAAAGGACCTTTTTATCAACCCTTCTTCCTAATAAATTATTAATGTCCAATTTCATATTGGCTCCTTAATAATTCCATAAAGATTAACTTTGTTGTTTTTCCTTTGAAACCTGATATACTCTCAGGATTGATAAAGTAACTTTGACCTTTAGGAGAAGAAAATCCACGTAGTTGTTAATTTGCGTTGAATTCGTATAAAAAAACAAACAGTTAACACCGTGCTACGATTGCTAAAGGGCTTACCTGAATAAACATAGCAAAGTGGCCCTGATAGTAACTGCATGGGAAAACAATTTATGTGTGAACACTCAAATAACATAGGAATATAAAATGTCTGTCGACGGAGTAATTTTTTAAACGTATAAGTAGCTATTTTATCTAGGAAACAAAAATAATTAATTAGATATTAGATATACATAGATTTAGGTTATATTCTAATTTTTTTGAAAATTCTCGAACCACAATTAAATAAAAAAACATTGCAATTTTATAAAAATGTATTGCGGAAATGGTGACAGCTTCTAAGGAATAAATATGATAAGTCAAATAATATCTGTTATTACTATGACGTTTCATTAGAAACAATTGGTGTAACACTTAAAAAAAAATAATGATACATCAACCATGTACAGACGGGCGTTTCGCCGTTTACGGCTCATCGGTGTACTTTTGTGGAAGGTGGTAGCTATATTTGAAATTATCGTATATATTGTCATGATATCCATTTAACGAGTTGAAAGTGAAGTTTGTATCATTCTAGTTTTTTTAGTTTGACGAGGTGAAGCAGTGTTGTAGACCTCTTCCCTCAATTTTCCCCTAGTGCGGTATAATTTTATCTCTGTCTTACACAATAAGATGTATGAGATTTTCGTTAAAAAAAAAATAAGTTCAGCCAACAACGTGTACAGTGAGACACTAATTTTTACTAAAAAAATATAAATTATATTTCTTTAAAAATATTTAATTGAAAATGTACTGAAATTGTATAGGCAATTTGATAAACACTACAGTTAATGGATTTAAAATCATCGTTTTCATGGTAACCATATTTATATTGCACTACCGTACCTACAACATCAAACCACTGTAACCACGGAAGCGAAGGGAATTTCAAATGAGGCAGGCTTATTTATGAAAGTATAGTCAACTGGCGCCTCAGAAAACAAAAAGTGATTAGAGAGAATTTAAACAAGTCTCGACACACAACTAATTTTCAAATTCCTCGATAATTTCTGCAAATACTTAAATATAAATTAAATTTTACTTCGAATAAGCTGCAGTAGTAATTGTAATTTGTAATTATCAAGTCTCGAAGACCAAGTTTCCAGTCCATATATTGAAGACCGGTTACGATCCAAAGAAACAGATGCCGAAGTAGTACATCAGTACACAGGTTCCGAACATTATTAAAAATTTGGCCAAACAAATAAATAAAAATTTGAAATTAAATCCATTCATTTAATTATAAAATCTGATTTTAAAAATATAAAATTTCAACTTAACAATTTAACTTATAAATAGCTATCGGATAGGGTTTGTGATAGGTTTTTTGTACAACTACAATTGTCTGAAAGAAATATAATTTATCTTTTTTTAAAATTTATATCAAAAATTATCATTAATAAATCACTGTCTCTCTTTAAAATTATTGAATCGTTTCAACTTTGTATCAAATAGTTTGATTGCAAAAAGTCAATAAGTGAGATTTCCCACGTTTTACAATTAAAAGTAAACCCTGAGATAATTTAACATAATTTGTTTAATTTAATTTATTAAAATACAATTTTTAATTGATATTCATTCAAAAATATCACTACAATATACAAGGTTAGTAGCTGAATCTTAATACTACTCTAAAAATCTTCTTCCTCTAGTTCAATAGGTGTGAGAAATGGCCTACTGAAGTGTTGATGTCGTATATGACTGATTGCAGCAGATTTACACAGAATGTTCAGCCATCTCTAGATTTGATTGGCATAAACGACAGATTTAATCTTGAGCTCTTCCTAGTTTATATAAGTGGTATTTTAGGGCTGCATGACCCTGCCCGTAATCCAATGCTGAATCACTGCACCGTCTTCTGTGTCTTTGGGGAGCCTGATGTGCCTTTACCTAATTTTACCCTTGCATGTGTTGTGCGGGGAATTTTGATTAACCTCCTATTTCTTGACACCTTGCTTTAACCCACCGTAAAGTAACGTGGTTATCGCGTCCCAGCTGCCTTAGATTATGTGCACGTTGGTGCATCAGGTGAGATTCATATATATGAGCTTTAAAAGCCTTTAGTGCTGCTTACTAGTGAATATGTTTATGGTTGCGTCTCGTATTCCTTTCTCGAGGTTATTTATGACGCATAAGTTTAAAGCAGAAATCTCTGCTTAAAAGATATTAGTATTTTTAGGTGGTAATTAGGATCACTGATGCCTATACCTGTTCCGACCTTCCATTCTCGAATCGCCCGTGTACCATGCCAAGGTTCCTCTTTTGCATGGAGATTCACCGGATGCCCACTCAGTACGAGTTTCAATGACCACCTTATAAGGCTGATAAAAACTGTATTGCATTGGGATCATATCTTTTGCGATGTGTATCAGATAGTTTGTGTTGGGATCTTCGAGGACTTTAAGATACTCTTTAAGACCCCCAGGCTTTAATCCCCATATTTTGTTAAGAGTGAGGGCGTTTGATATAGTCTGCCTCTAACTGTGGATGTAAAGCGGCATCATTTCCTTCTGGACTTTGGGATACTAAAAAAAGCAACTACTTGCTAGTTAGTTACTTTTTATCACAACGGTGTTATCTTAAAATAAAATAGGTGACGATTTTATTAAACTGCGAGGTATATTTACATTACTACGTTTCCTTTTATTCCGAGAAATTTTTATCTATGTACGTACTTATGTAGCATTAAAAGTGACGAAAATTAATGAAATCAAAGATTCTTCTGAATATTTTTTGCCTGTAGGCGCTTGACAGTACGAGATTTAATTTCCAACCTATACAGACTTCTTTTAACTAGTTATTTCACTAGAAATTCCTGACAAGGTATTAAAAGAAAATGGTTTTTTTCACTTTACAAATTCCGATTAGAAAAGTCGGAATTACTTCGTCCTGTTTAAATACACAAGCACACGAGCTGGAATTAAAATTATTTCTGGAAATAATTTAACGAATCTACAGTGTATTTAACAATGTAAATTTAATGCCTTTCAATCGACCCAGCGAAAAAACTTCGACAGTTTACAACCGTAAATAAATTCCTTCATTCATTTTCACAAATAAAATAATTAAATTCCTGTAATCGTTCGGTTAAATGAAATTTATTTTCGTGAAATTGGGTGCGTCCCGTTTCGGGGAGTAGATGGAGGTATAAATTTTTATTTTTATATTGGAAGCGACACGTTAGCGATGACCGTCTATGATGAGGACAACAAAACTAAAACCGAATTCTGTACAAATAACCCATGGTCGGATGAATCGACATATTTCTCTAAATAGGTATATGTTTTTACTTTTTTTATCGAGGGAATTTTCGAACAAAAAAATCAATAGATCTGCTCGATGGAGCGTTACCACGCAGCCGGAGAAAAATTTATACGGCCTGGTTAGAATTTAAAAAAAACATGAGATACCTGGCTTTATTTGATTTATACCTCATTAATGTTGGCTATATTGCAGTACATGTTTTGATACGTTCTTTCGTACAATTATACTCTGATGCCATGGTGTACTGAATTTAGCTGGTAATATAAGGAAATGGAATTTGCTTCTGGTAGAAATTGTAATAAAAGAAAAAAAATTTCATTTCACTTGACTAAAAGAAAAAATAATATTATTATTGATCCTCCTGCATGATTACTGGATTATCATAGTTTGTGAAAAGAGACGAAAACATTGTACAGGGGACTCACAAACGAAGAGCCTTTGGTCGATTCCTTGACTAAAAACTGCCTCTGTTCCATCAGGTCGGAGAATTTACTGTACTATTTCACAGCTGGAAGATACGAATCATGTAACGATGTCTTGTAAATTAACATGTATTAAGAAGAACCCGAAGAATATAGAGCGAAGAGGAGTTGTGTTAACGTTTCTCCCTGAACTATTGTTGACTGGAGATATAATTACCTACCAGAACCTTGGGAGAGGAAAGAGGGAAGCCACAAAAGGAGCCTCCGGTATGTAAGCTGCTGCAGAATCCAAAAAGGTGTCGGAAAAGCAACAGTCTGACAGACGTTGCTGGAGCACTTATGGCTGAACGCTACTCAACGTAGTGCTATTGATAAATGAAGTACTTTTGGCGCATAATCGTACACGTGAATTTCTTTAGTAAAATAATACAAGAATGGTACAATCGTCAACAGTTTGGATACATTTTGTAGTACATTTTAGATTTATTCCGATATGACATATCGGCCACTTATTGTTAGTTTTCTTCGTTTCTTGTTTAACACTAGAACCGCCGAGAATTCCTCACACCTCGAACCGCCGCCCCGGTCAAATTGACCGGTGATTAAAACTCAATTTTGTTTCGACTGTTTTTGTTAATTAACATAATTTGTTTGCATAAAAGTGTATATTTATTCATAAAATATAAAAATAACTTCTAACTTAACTTTGGTATTTTAAATATCGTTACAATTTTTGCAGTAAGTTGCCTTAAATACACATTTTCCACATATGTTCTTGTTACAGTTCTTACAACTATCGTAAGTCTTATTTTCACATTTCTTCTCTTGATATGTACGTTTTTTGCGAGATTGCTTATCTGTCTTTGATCCAGCCTGTTAGTTCTTGTTGCATTTTTGATTCGATGTTCCTTCCTGAAGGTCTTCTTCGTTGTTATTATATTTTATGCTATTACAGTATAAAATTGTTTCTGGCTTTTTCTTTGTACCAGCATCAATCGAAACTGTTGGATGTTGCGTACTTAGAAGGAGAACATTTTTGTTTATTTTGGCTTGATACACTGTCAAAGTGCAAACACTTTCTTTACTTGTGAATAAAACAGTTTCATATAAAGAACCTTTGCTTTTTTTGATTACTTCGGGAATTTCTTTTCTCGACCTGTTTACAGTTCCAACATTTGTGGTGTTTAGTTTTGCTAATTTCTTTGCACGTTCCAAACTGGTAAAAAAAATGTCCATTGTCACATTTCTCCCTTTCTTGGTGTAAGGTTCTAATAATTTTAGAACGATGTATTCACCAAGTGGTTGTCCTATTGGCCTCGAATCATCTTTTCCTAAATATGGGAAGGCATTCAACATATATTTAGTTTCAGTGTCAACAGCAAGCCAAAATTTAATGCCAAACTTATCCGGTTTATTGGACATATTTTGCGTAAATCGACATCTTGCTTTTGTAGGAAAAAGTTGTTCGTCTATTGTTATGTTTTCTCCAGGCACATAACAAATTTTGCAATTGTAAGCAAATTTTTGCCGTATTTCAGAAACTAAGGCAAACTTGTCATGTTCCAATCTTTCTTTCCTTGTAGACTTGAGATCGAATCTGGGACATCGCATGATTTCTCTAAATTTGTTTCTAGACATCGTTTGACTAAAAAACGATATTCCCCACTTTTTAGACCACAAGGAATCTAATTCTAAGTGACTGGAACTATAAGCACCACGTGCGTATAAAATGGCAATAAAGGATTCTAGATCTCCTAAAGATAATTGCCAGTCTTTTTTCTGCAGTTACTTTTTGTTTTGCATAGCCTGCTGACCCCGGATTGTCCCTGAATGTATTGGGTTGGGTTTTTCTGCCTGCAGTAGGCTGACTCGCAGAAATTGCCATTGGCAATTGTTTTTTGATTTGCAAACTGCCCCTAGATTGAAGGAAAATCCTTTTTATGTTGGTTTCTTTTGCTGGCGATTAGAACGAACAGACGTTTTCACTTTCTGCTTATCACTGGAACTAGTACTAGTCAATGCAACTGTTACATCACAAACGTGTCATTGCCAGATTCACCACTATCTTGTTCCTCATTCGCAACAACTCTAGAACGAATTTCGTTTTCACTGTCCGTACTAACTGACTTAGAATCATTCTCGGAATTTCCTAGTTGATGATTTTCCAGTTCCAAATATGTTAAAGCTTCCGCACCCGAGAGGCCTTCACTGGACCACATACTGTTCAGTCTAACTAAACAGGATCTTCACAATAGTTTAGGTTGAAACTTGCAAAATATTTTGTACGCATGCGCCAAATTAAGTCTGCGCATGTGCGACACTAAAAAGAGCACGAGTAGAAACAGGTTCTTTGTGAGGGCTGAATAGGTCGAAACAAGTACGAACAAGTACTAACAAATACGAACAGGCTCTGATCGGTTGATGCAGTTATATGCCTTGTTTTATATGTAATAAATGTTTGAAATTATGTATATATTTACATGCGGTACATACCTAAATGTTTAGTTCTTTCAAATGTTGCAACCAAGAAAAAGAATTGACTAATAAAGTTTGCCAAAATATTTTTTTAACGTACCGGTCAATTTGACCGAGGCGGCCGTTTAAGATAAAATTTT
The DNA here is from genome assembly GCA_029619315.2 of Dynastes maya. NCBI lineage: Eukaryota > Metazoa > Arthropoda > Insecta > Coleoptera > Scarabaeidae > Dynastes > Dynastes maya. The sequence goes on from JAROYE020000002.1 coordinate 60,440,472, forward strand.
CCAGAACACCGCTTAGAGTTCTACAAAATATTCAAAATTTTGTGAGAGCATTGCCAAATTAAATTTAGGAAAAGTCACATGATTTCAAGATCACATCAAAATTAATTCCGTTGAAAAAAAAAACTTTAAAATTGAAAGACGATCAAATTGACCGGTGCGGTGGTTCTATTGTTAAACGACACGCAAGTTTTAGCAATTAATTCAAAACGCTCTTAATATCGTGAAACCTGTTTCACAAGTTTGACATTGCCCATAATAAAAATCAAATATTACATAAAAATGCAAGGATGTAGTTTCTGATGACAGCTGAATGCATCTGGAGAACATTGATCCTAGGAATTTCGTAATTTCTTGGGAATATAATAGAAGAAAGTAGATATAGCCTCCTATATCCTTGAATTTTTCATAAGAAGGATTACCATCAATTTATTTAATAAAATATAGCTTGCACCATTTAAACATTTTATCGACGATTACTAGGCTTAGGTAATTTGTATGCGTTTTAAACTCTTGAACTTGTGCCAGCTTGAGAAACAAAGAAAACTATACCTCATGCTGCCTATTACACTAGCTGAAAATGTTGACGTTCTATCATTTACACAATAGTCACAATTCTCCAATTCCAAAAATTTGGGACACTTGGACCTAGAATGATATTGGCGGCACCTAAACATTGGCTAAGTGATTTAGAATTTGTCAGATGAATGCAGAAACATAATAGATACGGTATCTAAAGAAGCTATGCAATTTTCGTGATCATTATATTAAAAGAAAATAAATTCATACGTAATATTTTGAAATAAAGCATGGCTAGCCAGGTCCAAACCTATTCTTTAGCAATAATTTGTTCCTTTATATAAAATTCTATGTGTGGAGATATGCCCATACAAAAACATACCAGTTAATTTGTTAATTTCTAAGAAATAAGCTTATAAACAAAAAAATCTAGAGGTGCAGTTATTGTTCTGAATATAACTTTTATGAGTCTGCATAGCTCTACCTCAGAAATCGTTACAATCGAACTTAATTTATTGGCGAAAGGAGAAAACGAGAGCGAACCTTTGTATTTGACTGAATAGGGGTCAACAAAATGACTGAATTTCAATTAAGTGCTCAACAATAGTTCCGTCTAAATGTATTTAATTCTTCGTGTGTGCGATATATACACACACAGCAAGGCGGGCATATATTCACTCGTGGAGGCGCACAAGGCAATACTTACTTACAATACAACAGATGTCTGCTTCATCCCGACGAACGATCCATTTGTAATTAATTTTCACTGTCCTGTTACAGCCGATGAACAGGCATTATTAATCCACTTTCGAGTAAGCGCCGTTCGAAACGGCCGCTTCGAATATAATGACCCACACTAGCGCACAATCTTTATTTGAACAAAGACGGCTGTCATATTAAGGCTGGATATTAATAATAAACGTGTTGGCCTGCTATGGACTCTCGATTCTGGATCAGATGGACGTTTCACGCTGGCATAGTTTGTTTTCGAATATGCCCTTAGGCCATTCGGATGGTGTAAAATCTGTATATGGATATTGATTATAATTAGATTTTATTATCATTTAACGTTAAATTGTAGGTAAAAAAAAACTTGTTACTTGTCTAAGCCGGTCTCTGTATGAATATCTAAACATACATGCTAAGAAACAACCAATGTAATTTGGAAAGCAATTTGACAGTAATTTAACAATTGCTTTAGAGAAAGTACTGGTAAAATCTAATTAACTATATGAATGAGATGATGAAATTGTGACCAGTCAATATGTTCATCTGCAATTAAGAGTGCTATGTACAATATTAAAATGACCTTAACAACTTTTCGACTTCTTACATTAGTAATTGGTAACCTAAGTATCTATACAACAACTCGGCAAACACAAAAAGAATTGGCACACGCCGCTCCACATAAAATATTTAACAAGTTCGAAACATATCATGTTTCAGAAATTCGTGGATTTCCATTGGCAACCATGCGACCAAATGATGTGAGAAAAAGATTTTTTTCTACACATGGAGTTTACAGAAGAGAGTATTATTGGGTTTGGCAGATATTAACGGTTTCTTTCTGGCGGGGCTGGGGACATGCCAGACCCGCCACCTCGGCATTTTGAAATTTCGTATACGCTATCATTTTGTGCCGCAAAAGGAAAATTGTTTGCTTCAATATTAAGGGAGTTATAACATTTTGAATTTTGGGCATGGCATGTCCCCACCACTGGATTTTGAAATTTCGTATACGCTATCATTTTGTGCCGTTTTGTGCCGCAAAAAGAAAACTTTGTGCTTCAATATTAACCGAGTTATAACGTTTTGAATTTCGGGCTTGGCGTGTCCCCGGCCCCGCTACCAATGAATTTTGAAATTTCGTACATGCTATGATTTTGTGTCGCGAAAGGCTTGTGGATATACTATCCTTGTGGCATGTAATTTCCGACTATGACAATTTCTTACTAAAAATATGTTTCGAAAGCAAATTCACTACTCTCAGGTTAAAGTTTCTGACTAAAAGGAAGGTGTTATTTAAAAGTGAGAATCGTGCGAAGTGGGCACATTTCGCAATAACAGTCAAACCTTCACGAGATATTTCTTAAAAATGAATTTACTCCATTTGTTTCCAATGACCAAATTTTGTAGCTATAGTTAAATTAGTAATAAAAAGAAAAAAAATACATTACATTAACCAGTATCTTTGGAAAATGTTTTATCATTGTATGGGTAAGTGTGGCATCTATACATAATGTCTGTCACCACGCTCTAGGACGGCATGACTACATAATTAGGCGTTAGGTGACTTACTTATACTAGTACGTAAAGATTCATTTATAGGCATGAGTCCCATACATATAGCGAATAATGTTGTCGCTTGCGCTATGAGCGTCCTTGATTCGCTTCACGCGCTCCCCACCTTATACTTTCATAGCGGGCAAACGTTGTTACACTGTCCACATAGTTTAGCGGTTCACTTTACTATGGAACTTACTAACGTGGTATACTTCTCTTAAGTGGAGAAAAAAACGCTACTGAAATATATATATTTTTTTAAATTTAAAACAGTTATTGTATTGTGGATAATTGAAACAGTAATTATCTTGAATTGAGGCGGATAGACTTCGTACGAGTAAACGTTTCTCTGCCTGTAACACTAATGTTTGTTCAACAACAATATTGTAGTGTATGTAACCACAGTAAGTAACTACAAATATTTTGTTTTTCTCACTACAATATGTCACTCATTGCCATATTGCGTGTTGGTAAAATTTACTAAAATTTAAACTACAAAAAAATAGCTTATGTTACGTATATGTTTGTTGCGAGAACCATAAATAGGGTGGATACAACCATAACACGTTAACTACAAATATATTGTATGTCTTACCACTACATTTCCCTCAGTGTGTGAAATCAAGCAGGATAAACGAGCAGATGTTTGTATTTTAGGTGCATGTAAATCGAAGATATTGTAAAGAGTACTATAAGACTTATTTACTGTTCAACATTATCGCAGCCCAGTAAGATACTTCAATCCACGTTAGCCAGTTCAGTACAAAGTGCAGTCCTATCAGTCCTATGACTGGTTTCTCTTTGGGCGAAAAGCACAAAACAATTTCCAGTGCAGGGTGATGCGAGTCCTCCAAAACGAAATGTACCCCAAAATTGAGAAGTGTACCACTAGAATTAAATATATGGTTGAATTGTTGCAAATCCAGCATTTCCACGAAGTCAGTAATAGCAGTAGGTTTTCTTCCAAATTGTTGTTTAATAATGATCCTGATGTCAGGTGGAATATAAACTTTAGCAGTTATGCGTTTGATAAAGCTTCAATACTACATGTATTTTCGACTTTATAACTCTAATGTTGAACAATTTGAGGAAAATTAGTTCATTTATCTTTTGATATAGGAATAATAAAGCAAGTAAGGGCAGAAAAGCAAACCTATTAAGTAAGGATACAAGAATCCCGAGATTATAAATTTATCAACAAAGAAACAAAAATAAAATATATCGCACTCAACTTCGCGCAAAATATAGATGCTGTTATGGCACACTTTGTTTCAAGTTCATTAGTATACCGCATTCTCGAGTTTATTTCTGTTGATAAAAGACATTAAAAGTTTTCCGAGGCAAATTGCCCAAATTTACAAACATGGGAGAGTGGCAGAAATAAAAATGTTAAAAACTTTGATAACAAATGCAAAGGGCAGTAACGATCCCAACGAGCTACTTCAATAATAATATAAAACGACAAGGTCCACGTTAAGTCAATTTATGTTTTAATAATATGGCTCATTACAGCTGTAATATAATGTCATCCAGCGAAGCGTGTTTCGATTATTTTAAACAGGACGAAAATCGTTCCGGTGGCCGCCTCTACCATTCCCAAATGTACCTGCGCTACAACACATAAAAACATCATTCCCCACATTTCCCTTTTTCGTTCTCTCTCCTTCCATTCCAATTCGAAACGTGTGCACTATAAACAATGCAATAAACACTACAACGGGCGAACACAGTTTTCGAATTTGTGTATGCAGCCTGAAAGCAGATGAACAATGTTTGTAAATGCGACTCGTCGGTCCATTTTTTTTCATCTTGTTCCCTCCATTATTATAATTCGGGTCAGAGTTCCGATTATTTTACTAATTATCGATTGTACTGCACCGCACACCCTACTTTTTCCGTTTCCGGAGGGTACGTCAACATTTTTTAATAGAATTTTGCAGTGTTAGTGTTGCCAAAGGTACATTAATAATGCATTATCTCTGTTATGGAGAACAAAAAGACCGTCACACGTAGTTGAATCATTTCATTTTGACGATGCGCAAATGGAAATAAAATGGGATCCTGTAACTGTCGTAAAACTGCATTAGGTATTATATGTTTTTAGAATGAAGGGTGAAATATTCCCTGTAAACAGCAATACGTATGTATACTGCAAAACCTGAAATATACCTACTTTCATTGTTGTGTCTGCTTAACACTTACAGACACTTAACAAAAACAGAAATATCTGTGAACGGAATTTTGGAATTTACTTCTGATAAATGATCAACTATTATAGCTCTTACTTGATATTCCATGCTTCCTACTATTCTTTACAAATTCAATATATGCCTTTTTGATATATCGTCCCTACTTATTACTTACTTATCCTCGACCTTTTCTACCATGGGTGTAGAGCTTATTGTTCTTCTCCATTTATTTCTATCCTTAGCTACTCGTTTTACCTTAGTCCAGTTCATTCCTTTCCTTCTTAATATGTCAGTTATTTCATCATTTCACGTCCTTCTCGGTCTGCCTCCTCTTTTCTTTTCTCCTGTCTCCGTTTCCCATATCACTTTCACCATCTCATTATTGTCCATTCTTACTACAGGCCCGAACCACCGTAGTTGACGAGTTTAAATTTTTTGAATTTTCACCTTTAGATCTTTTGTTTTTTTCATTTCTCGCTTTTTTTGTCCATTCTCGTCACCTGCGAAATTTTTCTTAAGATCTTTATTTCACACGCCGTGATTTTACTTTTTAATTGTTTACTTAAGACTCATGATTCACTTCCATAAATGATTGTTGGCACTAACATCGCCTCATATACCTTTACTTTTGTGGCTGATGATAATAGCTTGATGATAGCTGAGGATAGCTGATGATAGCTGATGGTGATAGCTTGGCTATCGAAACGTGCATCCAGTACGAGTTAAGTATTGTAGTAAGGGTTTTAGTGAACTGTTTCAGTGTTCCAGTTGCCATAGATAAGAGTACCCGATTACTTTGCTTTTGTGTTTTAGGATATCCCTTTCTTATCAAAGAACTGGTTGTACAGTGTTCTGTATATCGCTGTTGTTCTGTTTATTCTGCTCATTATTTCTTATTTAATCCTCCATGTGTTTCTGTTATTGATCCGAGATATTTTATTTTTTCTACCACATTTATTTCCTCGCCTTGCAGATTTATTTCGGTCTTCTCCGTTTCGTCTGCTATTATCATTATTTCTGATTCACCTGTGTTTATTCTTAGCTTATATTTTTCTAGCTCTTCTGCCCATCTTTCTATTCTGTTTTTGATTATTTTTTGTTGCTAGTATAGATTATTAAATCGTCCGCGTAAAGTAATTTACTTATTTCTACCGGTCTTAGTTTTCTGTAACCGAAATGGGTTCCCCTCTTCCCTCTATTAATTTCCTTTGCTATATTGTCCATTATCATTATAAATAAAAGCGGGCTTAAAATACTTCCTTGTCTTACTCCGTTCGCTGTTCGTAGCCATGCTGATGACGCCGGGTAGGCAGAAACATGTCCGAGCGTTAGTGCTCTCCTTTCTCTGCTCGTACTGTTCTTGCCGGGAATGATTCCACCAATACCATGAGCAGCTATATTAGCATTATTTTTGGTTTTGTTACTAGGCATTTTTTCTTGTGTTGAATAAGTTTAATTTCACTGTATGAAGTATGTATTATCCAAATTGTGGCTAATTTGATACGTTACAATAATTAAATAGTGACAGAAGCATCTGCTAACGGTACCCAAGACCAATTTTAAGATTTATATTTTAAGGAGGAATACGATTTTCTTATACGGAAGTTAATATGCTTCTTAAGCCTTGAAAGAACATCGATATTAAATTCTAAGGTACAATGAAACACCAATTGGTTTCCATCCAAATTTATTTACTGCAGAAACACCATCAAACTTATGTGTCATCTGCGTAAAATTGTATATTCTGATTTGAAAAGTTAAACGCGACAATAATAGTAGTATACGGACCTAGCCAGCATAAAACGGCAAATAAGAAAGAAGCATTTTGGGATAAACTAACAAACACAAGCGAAAATGTTAGAGGACGATTGATTGTATTTAGGGACTTTAATAGTAGAGTGGGCGAAAATTACAACGAATCTTATGATGTAATAAGTGAATGGTGAGGACCACAGAAACAACAAAAAGATACACAAATATACCAGAAAAGCCAGAAGCAGATCAAGAAAATCAATAACAGATTGCCTCTTAATAAACACAGAACATAGGGAGGAACTAACGGATGTAAGAAATTATAGAAGCCCAGAAATCCGCTGCGATCATTATTTAGAGAGAGAGTTAAAGTACAAATTGCGCAAGGAAACAAAGAAAACGAAACAAATATAAAACAAAATAAGTCAATTGAGGTCATTAGATCATACAAATTAAGACCCAAGAATAGCTGAGAAGTATAAAAAAATACCAGAATCGAAAGTAGAAGAAACGGTAAACAATTGGGAAAATATGGAATTAGAAGATATGTGGCTATAATTCAAACCGATAGTACAAACAACATCCAGAGAGTTGTGTGGGGTAACAATTATAAATAAGAACAAAAAGGAAACTAATTGTTGGAACCAAGAGATAGAGCAGCAAGTAAGAAACATCTATGGAAACAGTCGATCTAATCAAGAGCTATTTTATAAAGCTCTAAAAAAGTTTCAGAAGGGAAAACAGCAAAATAGCAGAATAATTAAGCCAAACGATAGCAAGATTATAACTGAAGACTCTGAAACTATGAACAAATGGGAAGAATACCTCCAAGAACTCTTGATACAGAAAATCAAACGAAATGAATGCAGAAGTGTTGATGTAGAAGAAAAAGAAGAAACTATAAAAACTGAAGAAGTTACTGAAGCAATCGCTGTAGTTAAAAATTGCAGATTGGCGGGTCATGACAAAATTACATTGAGATGATGATAAGTTTGGGTAAACGAAGCACGATGTTAACAACTATTTTCAGTAAAGCATGAAATGCAGGAATAGTATCGAACGACTGGAAAGTTGGCGCAATTATGCAATTTCATAAAAAAGTAGACTGCAAAGACTGCGTAAACTTTAGGGGCATTACTTTATTAAGCATTGCCCCGAAAATTTTTCAAAACATTTTGAAAAAAGATTAAGGATCAAAATGGAAGGACAGCTAGCTGAACCACAAAGTGGATTCAGAGAAGGACCCAAGATCATATCTTCACAATCAAACAGCCATATGGAACTCCACAAGTTATAGAACGCTCTGAAGGCATAATCACGAAGAGTCAAACATGACATTCTTTTGCGGAATACTGTAGTGAAAGTGGTTTATACCTGAAACCTATCTGATGAACAACATGGGTTTGCTTAACTGATAATAAGCAAAAACCTGGCAATGAAGTACATAATTGTGAAACATAACTGTAGGTAACAAGAAAGATAACTTAAAGTTCTCTTGGTGGTGGTAGTTATATAGATTTTGGAGCTAAAATGTGTCTGCAAACTGTATTTCTTTGCTCAAAAGAATTCCAGTGCACTACATCGAAATAAACATGATTAATTAATATTTAAATTGGGAGAAGTTATTAAGTAGCACGTAAATTCGCGTTTTAAAATCGCAATAAATTATAATTAAAGCATAATAAATAATGTACATAAAAGTACATAATCAGGAAAGACACGAAAGTCACGTTTATAATAAATAGCGAAAAAGTCTCATTAAACCACGGCGTCCACATCGGCAATGTTCTGCGTTGAAATATGTCTAATACTGCGTGAAGAACAATTTTTTTCAAGCAAGTAACTTCGAACGAAAATTCTCCCATATCGTTATGTAATAGAGGCATGCTGTTAAATTAATACTAATTGAGCCTACTATAAGATCTGTGCTCGTGTTACTGTAGCTGAAATGAGAAATGGTAGGAATATTTCATATTTCCTTTTTACATATGTATGTGACGGCCCTATTATTTTAGCTGATTAGGTCACTTTGCTTGACAAAATACCTTAATACGTGACTTGAACGTATAAATTTTACGTCTCATTATACCGCTTGAAAAATGCATTAATAAATGTAGATTACCTAACCTCATTTATCATAAGCAACTTCGTAACGGTGCACATAATATGCGGAAAAATTTTTATCCACACATACGGCGTTAGATTTTGTTTATCTGTGCACTCGTGTCGCTGTATTCACACGACCATTTATGGAATGAAAGCGGAACAACGAAGAAAAGTGTTGTAGTTTTTAATTAGCCGCATATGTGCATAAATGTCTGCATACCGCAGTTTTTGTACTGCGAAAGTTTTTATTGTAAAATCCTCGGTACATGCAATTATGAAAAGCAAACAGATTTATCAAATATTAAATCTTCCGCTTTGTTTATTTTGTGGCGTAGAGTGGAAGTTGAGGAAATGCCTTTAATAATGGATACTTAATTACCCTACGGACTAGTATTTTCAATTTGCTCTATTTTCTCTCTGTGAAACTAAAGCAACTGATATACAGCGCTCCTCCGTCAATATCTAATGATTTGGCTTCTCGCTGTCGCGTAGAGTAATAAAGATCTGTTTACAAATTATCGTTCATATTCCACTATTCCATTTGTTTGAAATAATAAATTGAAGAAGGGAGCACTTCTATGTTTAATTTCCATATTTCTATCATTTATTCCCTTTCTACTTTGGCTCCAGCTTCCCATCGATGATGACAGAGTTGAAGTTGTATGCAGTTAATCAGTAATAAGGGAACACCCGAAATTTGAAAATTCAGGTTTTGATGAAACTCTAGAGACTGAAAGAGAACCTTGGTATAAGAACAACGCGATTTTTGTAACCGCCTAATTGCCCGATTTCACCCCTCCAAAAATGAGCACGATTTCTTAATGTTTGTAAATACCTCGGAAACTATAACAGATATATGTTTACATGTACGTATGAGGAAATCTAATTAGATATCCTCATTTGTACATTTTTGTCGAGTAAATCACTGTAAACGCGCGCCCATTGATGGTGGATAGGTGATGGCTTTACGTTTCAATTAATATAACAGATATCTTTTTTAAAACACAATTTGAAATTGATTACACAGTCCCAACGATGACTTTTGGTAAAAAAAAATATATAACGGGGGACCGAGTACCCTACAGCCACCACGTCCTTTTCTTATTTAACAAAAATAAAGTCGCTTTTACGGAGAAAACGGTGTTGTATAACAAATTTATACAGTCGAACACTAAGCAGTAATTACTAGTCATTGATTGTGTACATAGATCTAATTTTGTCATTCTAAATACATGCTATAAAACTATAAAACGCATAAAACAATACGATAGCGTTTCCCCATGTCGCTAGTGTTAGCAGAAGCAATGTATACAGTGCTGATTAGAATGGATTTAATCTAGAAATACACTCCGACCGTACTGTAGTAGTAAAGGGTCAGAAAATTGTTGAAGGTATTATGCAATTTTAGCACTCTACAACACGTAGTTACACAAGTTTACCAGTCATTTCTGTAGTCGGGGGTTTACTTACGCCACCGATTTTGATATTAAAGGAATCTACGAATACGTTTGGACCTCGAGTTGTACAATTATTGTTTAGATCCGTAAATGTATATATATTGAAGTGGTGTATATTTATATCGTCATACGCATCGTCATTCGAGCACGTATAGTGTATTCAATATAGCCACTCGGTCAATGTGAAGTTCCCTCTAGCGGATATTGGTTCTTTTTCGAAGGCTCCTACTTCTCCTGTGCCTCCGATTTTCGGAGTGTAGGTACTAAATATTTAATTTAAGTCCAGCCAACGACAAATGCGGGTAAAGAGAAGGAAAGAAGTAGGACCGAAGCCAAAGCAAAGTTCAAGGGGATTCTATATCAGAAGATTCATCGAAAAACGACCTAGAACATCGATAAAGGAAGGAAAGAGGATTTTAACCAAGAATTTTACAAAAATACGTACGCTACGAATACGGGGACTTACAGCAGTAAATAGCTCTCTATATTCCTTCTAAGTCAATTACTGAAAATAAATTCAGAGCCAACAAAGGATTAAATTCGCTGGTTTTCGCGCCAATTGCCAAATCTGGCGACACTGCACCCAACCCACGTACGTTGAAAGTACCCACTGGCTGCTTGTGGCAAACAGAAACTGCCAAGCAGTTAAGCAGTAGGTGGACGTTCAGAACTATGGGTGGAAATCGGATCGATACTATCATAAAGAAGTCAAGAAGTCAATACAGAGCTGCACTCAAAAAACAGATAATACCAGCTATGAGAAATATAATACCTTTTAATATAATTTATTATACCTTTCATTATTCAGGGAGAGACAAGTTTTTTAATAAGAGGTAAAACAATAATACAGTGAGGTCCTAAAGTATCACCCCGCATACTAACTTTTGAACGCTAGCCTTTTTAGAAAAATTAGGTCAATTTATATTTTTTGTGAGCTATCTTTTACCGTTGTCGGTAGTTGAATTGCATTTACGATATTGTTTTAAATAGAACATCCTGTATATTTTTACGTTTTTGGAAAGGCAATCAAAAAGCCAATGCAACGATATTATACGTCATGCTTTAACTTAAGAAATATGACAATATGTAGTAATCAAGGTTTTGGTAATCTGTTTTTGTTGTTACATAAAGTCGGCTAGGAAAGAGCGCCAAATTGTTTCTTGTGACGCCAGGCTGATCTAAAGAACTCGTTATTAAGCAAGGTAATCACAGCAATTGCCAAACTGTCAAATCTCAATTTCCAAAGCGTCAATTATTCTTGTTATTTATTGTTATTACATCCTGCATTCGTCATACTTTCGTTTTTTGTGCTCGTTATTATTTTATCTCATTTCAGTTTGTTTTGCTAATTGTTATTTCTTCGTTACTTTATCGAACTTTATTATTATTAATGAATTATGGAAGGTTTGTTAGCTTTTGATAGGCAACGTGGTTAAGTTTCCGTTTGCTATGTTGTTGATTTTACAATGACCTCCGTATGGACCACGTAAGATAAACATCAAGTACTTAATTTTAATATTCGAAAAATTTGGCAATAACTACTACGAAGTGGAACATAATGAACACTGCCCTTGTGCAGCCAGATATATTTGAACTTTGCACTAAGTAAGGATAGATACTATAAAATTTACAGAGCGAACTGCTTCAACACAAGATAATATGATTTAAATTATTGTACAATTTGTTGCGCAACCACGGCAAATAAGGTGACAGTTGGTGCCATAATATTAAAATATTATTATCAAAATATTAAAGTTGACCCAGCAATTTTGTATGGTTGGCGCCGAAGCCGTCATAAAAATAACAACATAAAAACCTAGAAAAGAATATTGACTGTCAAAACCTAACAAATTTAAACAAACGTACCATAATTAATTGATTGTAATAAAGTTCGATAAAGTAAGGAAATAACAACAATTAACAAAACAAGTTAAAATGAGAGAAAATAATAACGATAAAGAAGGAACGCATGACAAATGCCGAATGTAATAAGAACAATTTACGCTTTTGGAATTGAGATTTGACAGTCTGGCAATTGTTATGCTTACTATGCTTAGCAACGAACTCTTTAGATCAGTCTGGCATCACAAGAAACAATTTGGCGCTCTTTCTTAGCCAATTTTGCGCAACAACAACAGATTACCAAAACTTTTATTGCTGCATATCGTCATATTTTCTAAGCTAAAGTATAACATATGTGGTATCGTTGGATTCGCCTTTCGATTACCTTTCCAAGAACATAAAAATAGACAGGGTGTTCTATTTAAAATAAGAAAATTCACGTCGCTTCCGGTGATGCCGGAAATGCAATTGAACTGCAGATAACGGCAAAGGTTAGCTGACAAAAAAAAGAAATCGTTCAAAAGTTAGCATGGGGGGAGGGGGGTAGGGCCTTTAAGACCACACTGTATATTGGAAAGCTTGTACCATATATGAAAAGGTAATAAAGCTCATTCACATGGTCGTAAAGGCCCTCACCTCTATTATCGAAGTTTTAACCTCTATTATCTAAGTTTTATTTATTTTTGAGTGTCTTCACTGCAATTTAATTTATAAGTCTCTGCTTCCCTGAGAATGTGTATAATTGGATATGTAATAATAATATTGTACCGCATGCTCAAAAGTTTTAGGAAGGTTAGTTTCACTAGGAACAAACTTACAGTTCTTTGATATTGTCTGTGTGACTTTCCTCAAAATATTAACGGGTACCTATAGGAAGTTTCATTTTCAACTATGTTTATACATGCACAATAAGGTATTTGTGTACTTTAGATTCTCCGTACCTCTGTGTATCCGGGTGGTTATGTGGAGTATATTAATAACTTCATTAAATAGAATGAGAGTTCTTACCGGTTTCAAAATACGGACGATCCAAACAGCTATCACATCGCCCATATTTTTACTAGTTATTTTGAAAGCGATCCCTATTCCAACCTTCCATTAAAAAATTAATAGTGTTCGAGAAATTACCACTGCGATACCACACTTACGCGATCAGTGGACTGAAACTTCATTGTTTACTCTCGGTATAGAGAATCGGCTCCATTACACTGTGCAAACATCAACTAAACGCTTCAAAGGTTTGTGTTGATTAAAATATTAGAGGGTTAATTACAAATCGATGTTTCCATTAATTTAGTTCTGTTTACGCGAGGATTTAATATTTATTTCCGCGTTCGTGCTTATAAATAAATAACACCGTACTAATATTTGCAATGGTTTGAGCTAATTTTGCAGATAAATGTTAAAAGAAGTAATTACCAATATAAAATTTATGCCAATCATTTATGTTCTATTTCAGTATTTCATCTAACAAGGGAACACAGGTAAGTGTATCTCACAGATTTAAATTAAACTTTGTGGGTGTATAGACCGATGTAGTGTAAGAACAACAATAACTATCTTAGCTGCCCAATCGCACACTGGCGGGGTATAAAGCACCCTGAGCTCAACACTACTCTTCGATGTTTGATTTAATAACTCAGAAACTATAAGAGATATAAAAAAAGTTAAGACAAGATTTAAACTAGTTTATGTGCTCTTAATGATAGCGTAAACATTTTCCCTATAACAAATATTCGTTTAGGAAAACAACCCCCACCCCCTTATTTTTTACAAATTTCGAAATTTGTATATACTACAAAAATACAGAAGCTACATAGAATTTACGTATATACAGATCGGGAAAATATGAAATTAACCATATCTATATATGTACGGCGAGAGAGCAAAGAGGGGATTCAGTGGAATCCGATCGATTCGATGCGGGTCGCGTGTTAGTAGGTTAATAAGCTTGTAACAACGTTGACACGTAGACCTAATGTGTGTAGGAACGCACGTAATAATTTCATGGTTAAGTAATGGTCGCCTGGAAGTGAGAGTTTCGCATATTTATTTTGTTGTTGCTACGAAGCTTAGACGAAACTAATAACGAATTCTAAAGACGAAAATAAAAATAGATTCTGATGAAATAAAGGAAAAGAAAAATAAATACTCTAGAAATTCTTATTAAGATCGTCCGCACATAATGCAGTCTACCTCGTAACTAACCACTTCGGTAACCGTGAGCCGTCGACTGTCGCTAACCCCCCCGCTTGTGGTGAATCCCCCATTCGCGTTTACCGTTGTCGCATGTACGCTCTTTCGTATAGCTAGACATTTTATTTCCCTATGTGTACACTATATCTGCCACTAAATATTCTTATTTGTGTAAAAAATATAACTGATGTGGCTACAATAATGAAGAAAACACCCAGGTTGTTATAAAGTGGTTTTATTAATAAAATGTGAGTTTAGAGTGTACTGAGGACTATTTTAAAAGTATTGCATATACATTTTATGCTACAGTAATGAAGAATGATAGGTGGTTGGAAACAAAGGAATTGCTTACACGATGCACAACGAATAAATGCAGGCTTCTCACAAAGACCGCATTTTGGTGTACTGTGTGTAACCTTCGGGAAGTAGAATCTTACAGGATTTTCAAAATGTCACAGCCGATCGGCGATGTATCCACTTTTATACCATGTATATTTAAATAGATTGAAAAACCTTGGCGATGATATTTCTGAGTTAAAGTTTGTAACTGAACAATATTGTCTCTCCATTTGAAAATTTTCTCACAATTTTTTTTCATATTCTAGAACCGTAAACGTCTAAAGGTTGTTCCATTGAAGTTGTCTTCTTTGGAATTGTGAAAACATTTACTTTTTTGTTTGTTGGTACTAAATTTTGCACATCACTCGGAAAATGACCACTCCAGGAATTCAATAACAAGATGCTTTCAGCTCCAGCATTTGGTAAGCACACAGCTGTAAAGCAATCTTTAAAATGCTGAGAAATTAGATTCTCGGACGTTGAAGCGGAGATATATACATTAACTGGCATGTCATGTCGACTACCTCATACAGGCAGATCAACAAATAATAAAAAAAGTAAAAAACAAACATGAGAAAAACAAGAACAATGTTAACCGATTCTGTAATAATTAGAAAATGGGTAACCATCACTATCAAAATTTGATCCGAGTCACTCCATTCTACACGGAAAAATATGTTATAAAGAATCAAACAATAGTAGAACAATTTACTACAATTTGTTTGAGAATATACGACTGACTACAATTTGCGCAAATCCCTACTATTCGGTTGTAGTTAGCGGACTGTATTTCTATTAAATATATTATTGCTGTAAAAGTTCAGTCAATGATCTGTTACGAAGGTTGCTACAATAGTGTATAAGTTTTAGGTACACATGTTGTAAAAAAATGCAACAATATTATAATATAAAGATTGTATTGCATAATACATTATGTGTGCAGTGTTCTTATAACTATAATGGTTGAAAGAACAAGTAAAATACAATAACAATAACTATTCTCATGTTTTCGTATCTTCAATAGTTTCCCAAGTTACAGGTAGCATTGGTCAGCCACTAGAATGTTACCAACACTTGTGCTGGTTAAGCTTTCGTTGCGGCATCTATTGGTGAATAACCAATACTATCTGAGTCTAACCTAAGGCATGAAACATTTGGTTCAAGTATTTAGGTAGGCTTCGATCTATACAGATAAGTGATAATTTGTTTATGAACTCCCTCATTTTCTATTATTTATTTTGAAAAAATTAGGAAGTTTTATGTCAACAACCTTGTCCTGCATGTCTCGACACAAAGTTGTTGGAAAAATGATACATTTATGTGAAACAATACAATAGAAACTTGACCATAACTTTGAAGTATTATCTGTGAAAGCAACATGTAACAATTAATAAAAATCTGCGGTTGGGTTACAAAATTGTGTCAATGACTGCTACAATATTTCTCCTATAATATTGTAGTACATTCTATCAAATGATCATTTTCTGTGTACGGTACTATGCGACGTGCTACTTTTCATAATGTTTTTGAACATTTTTCTATTTTCAGCAACATCTCTCATGAAAAAAGTTGATGAATAGGCAATAGAATTAATACCGATACGAGTGAAACATTTACTTTTTCAATAATAACTTTTACGTTCACGTCCATAAGTTATTGCATTGGATCTCGCCGTAATAATACCTTAAGAGCGTGTTTACGATCGCCATAAAAGATAGTAAAATGGACGATGGAAGCGATGACGCGGTTATTACTAATTTATCTTTGAATAATTGTGGCAATATGGGCGTACGGAGCTGACTCCGAGCGTTTGTTATTTAGCCGCAATATCTGTGTACCGTACGTCCACATGTATTGTATTATACATACAAACGTGTGTGTTTCCCCTTTTGAAAACATGGAGAGGTACCCACACAATCCGCTCTTTAACTACTATATCTCACGCAACGTACTGAAACGGCACGCATATATTGTAGGAGCAGTTTCAATATTTTATACCACAATACCGTATATCAGGCATCATTTATTTTTCATCGAGGCATCGCTTCCTGTATTTTTTTTTTCGTAATAGATCACTATGTGAATTACCTTTTTTACTCTTCTTTCATTCTCCACCATTACGTTTGCCGAGGATAGTAGAAGTGAAGTACAAAGTGACGACAATAATGCGCAGTAAATGTTGAGCTGTACGTGTCGCGGTCGTCCATGTGAATGTCCAGTGAGACGGGATCGTAAAGCTTGCGAGTCGTAATAGAATTTGATTATATTCCCAAGGTTACTGGCGGAGATAATTATGGTAATGGATTAAACGTACACATATTAAAGTAAACTCTCTCCAGGCGAGTAGTTCGCCTAGATCTAGTATGTGATCGAAATTTGGGTAATTGAATCGATTATATCCAGACACATTTGAGAATTGAAGCGCATACATAGTTGATGGTATTATTTCCATAGAGAATACGTTCACTCCATTCTGTAATTAGTTTTATTTTTGTCAATTATTCAATGATATTTTCTTAATATATACCGGGTATCCTAGATAATAAAGCCAAGACTTGGTCAATACCCATGCGGATTTCGGAAAAGCAGGTCGGCAACTGATAAAGTATTCATATTAAAACAAATATTAGACAACAATACAGATCAAAGGCTACCGCTGCATATGGTTTTCATTGATTTTAAAAGTATATGAAGCAATGAATGAGTTAGGAGTACCAAACAAGTATATAAATTTAGTGGGAATGACTAAAAGAAACAGATTATAAAGTTCAAGTGAATGGTAATATATCAAAGAAATTTAAAGTAATTAAAGGCCTAAGGCAGGGTGACTCACTGTTAAGGATACGGGAATATTAACAAGTAGAACGTTATATAATCAGCAATTGCAAATTATGGCGTACGCGGACGACACTGTAATTTTGGCCAGGAACAAGAAAAATTTAATAAACGAAACAAAAAAGGTGGAAAAGGAAGCAAATGACAAAGGGCTAAAAATGAATGAGACCAAGACAAAATATATAATAATTAATGAAGAACAAAAGAGAACACTAGAGACAAATTTAGGAATTACTGCAGAGAATGGTAAACAATATAACTTCGAAAGCGTTAAAAAATTCAACTCCCTGGGGGTAGCAATGACAGAGAATAATAACGAGGAAACAGAAATTCGAGAAAGAGTAGCAACGGACACCATATGTGCAGCGATTTTAGCTCGTGTATGGAAATCAAAAAAAATATCAAAAAAGACAAAATTAAGCATTTGCAAGACGATAATCAAGCCAGTTGTACTTTACGGCAGTGAGTTATGGAAAATAAACCAGATGGGAGAAAAGGAACATTTTTGGAGGGATAAAGGAAGGAGAACTGTAGTTGCGAAAAACTAATAGTGAAGTGATGAAATTATATGGGGAGGCGTCAATTGCAAATGTAATTAGGACACAAAGGATGAGGTGGCTTGGACACGTCCATAGATTACCAGAGGAAAGAATAACAAAGCAAGTACTAACAGGGAGAATTGCCCGCAGGAGAGGAAGGGGAAGGCGAGGAACCAAGTAGATTGAGGCAGTGGAAAAAAATTAGCAGGAAATAAAAAACAGTGGAGACGCATTTGCAATAAAGCTATGGACCTTCTTGGTCCGCAAAACTGACTTTACATATATCCCAGATTCAAGGTTATAAGCGATACCTTCCATTTGTAGAGATATAAGATCGAGCAAGGTGTCGTCGAAAATGGTTTGCAGAATCCTCAAAGAAATACTATATGTATGCCGCCACTATATTTCGATTACGTTGGATGGTAAACCCTAGTACAATATAAGACTAGATGGCGCTATTGATATTTGACATTACTATTTTCGTAAAACTTAACATTTGTTAGTGTTGAAGCAGTGACAGCATAGAAATCGGCTTTCATAAATTATTAGATTGTATTCTCCTGTTTTCTCTTCCAGTAACTTAAAATACTTTACAACTCTTCCTTAGATATTGTCGTTTGTACTAAGTCATCTGCATATGTTAGAGACTGGGGTTTGTAGCAGTATATTAAGTCTTTGGATTGTATCTCACTTTCTCTCAGTATAACTTCATAAATTAGGTTGAAGAACATTGTGGATAATAAATATCCTTGTCGTAACCCTTTATCTGATGTGAATTTTCTTATTTTGTTTTTCGGCTCGTCATTTTTATTAGTGTCCTCAAATTTTTTGGTATTTTTAGATTTCTTTCTTACTTCTCTTGCTTGTATCTTATGCGTGCCTATAATCAACAAACTTAAATTTTTTTCGCAGTAGAATAACTTCAAAGACATCAAATGATTTCGTTACACTTAGTGGGCGAATGCAGAACCCAAATGTTACTTTTTCGTTCTTAATTTTAATTTTAATATGCTATATTATTTTCGAAATATAATATCCTAGTTATCATGGAAATGATAGCATCGTTAAATCAAGAAAGAATTAAGTTGTCAAACCTGTATATGTTTTACAGCTTAAATAGGCTTTGAGCCTTTGCAAAATGCCAAAACCCCTTCCAATGTATCGCACACCTATTTGCGAATATAATCTCGTTATTCATTGAAAAAAGAGGAAAACATTCCTGAACCTAAAAATGACACTTTAGCTCCATATCGACCCATACTCCATTAACCGAACAAGCGGCCGTATCACTTTTAAGGTAGCAAACAACACATGCATGCATTTATGTATTTTAACACCACATTACGCTGTAATCTATGCTTTATCATCTATCCATAAGTACGAGCTGAGAGCGAGATCGCTCTTAAGCGTTTATTTTTTGGCCGGGTATTCGATAAGAGAACCGCCCGTCATGGACACCGAATGCCGAAATGTCTTCCGCGGACCAACTCGTTTTTCATCGTTTAGCTATGTGCGGCCCCGAAAGAAGCAAGAACCGTCTGGTTAATTGCCGTATTTTAAGCATCCGAAGCGGTTGATTAATGTTTACTAATTTAACCTATTAAAAATGTATCTCTCTGAAGGACCGAGAAATATTTTGATTGGTGACGTTCCTAAAATTTTCGAGTTGCCACCGACAGGTAAATTGCCCCGCTATCCACGATGTGCAAAGAAGTTATCAATTGGCTGTCAAAACGTAATTGGTTAAAGAGTAAGTTACGAAATTCGCGCATTGCGTGGGTGGAATAAACATTACGCTGGGGCATGTAATTTGATTGATCTCGGATGATTTATCTTTGCTAAGGTGTACCTGAGCGCGACACAAGAATTACGAGCATGCAGGGAATACTAAACTGTTTGACCGTCGTTAAAGGTGACAAGAAAATCTTTCTCCTATGTTATGCATAGATTAACTAGCCAATGTTTGCAATTGACTTGCTTAGATTACATTACGTTTTCCAGTTAAAAACTTACAGAAACGAATGACTCAGCATGCAGAATTGTATCGCAACAAAAACAATTCTAATAGATTGGTTACGCTTATAGGTTTAATAGTGAATTATATTAAATTGCAAATTAGAAGGCGACAAATTTTATTTCCAGAACAATGTATAACGTTATACACGAACGACGAGAAAAATAAAACAAAAGAGAGATATAATACTTAAATGTAATTTTGTTGTAAGGATATTAAAGATTGTGTAAAAATTAAAAGTGTAACATAGTTGAGACGAGTCGAATGGAGAGAAGATGTGTTCAGTTGTGTGGTACCTTCAAAGTAATTTCCAGCATTAGTAGTGAAATTCAATTTCAAATTCAAGTTTGATTCAAGTTCGCTAGTATGAAACAACGCGGGGTTTCCTACATGACGCGCTGGCACAATACGTTTGAAATCCAATTATTACCTACGCAGTCTTTCGACTGAATTTGTAAAATATTATTTAGAAAAATGTTATGGGTAGTATTTCGACATTATCAGTCAAACACTTCTCTTTATGGCATTATTATTGAGCCGTTGGCGAAGTACTCTAATGCTTGATATGAGAAATGAGAAGACATACTTGAAAAGAAATATTTTGGATATTGGTTTCATCATAAACAGGCTGGGGTGAGACTACTTAATGGCAATCTGTTTATTGAGCAAATTGTCCTGTGATTGTTTCTGTAATGTTTGAGCTAATTGCATGTCAACTCGAATCTGAGCAAATATTTTCTGTGTCGGAAAAATTTGTGCGTATAGGTTTTTCATTTGGAAGTAATATGTGTCTTCCCAAACACGTACTACTACAGTCATAATAAACACTTGTGTTGAATATTTCTATTTAATTGACATTTCCCATTCTAAAACTACGTTTCCATAAAGAGTTGCTTTTATGTTAAAGCAAGAGGCGTTATTCAGCCATTTCAGTTAATGCAATTTTCTGATTTAATAGTTAGTTCTATAAAAGAATGGTTAATATATTTAAACCGTATTTAAAAATGTTCTTAAATCTAAGAAAATTTAACTTAATTAGAGTATGCTAAACATCTTTTCGTTTAAAAGTGACGCAAATAGTGTTCTCTTCGGCTATTATTCCAAGATTTCACTTTACTAGGCACATGGAGAAAGCAAGAGCTACAAAGAACAACTCATGCCTTGAATCACTTCATAGACGAAGGTAATTGGGTCAAACTCTTGACAGGAATCAATTAATCATGGTAAGTTAATAACAGCACAATGTCAAAGGTGGAAGTAACGTTCGAGAAACCGCAACAATTTATGGTTTCATTGTAAGGTTTGTTTGAGAATAAAATTCCAAAAAAAGGGAACAAAATTATGTCTCAAAGCATTAGTTTCTTTGTAGTTCTGTAATTTAGTCTAGCGATGTTCCAACTTTTTTGAGCCATCCAAATCATAAAGGTTTGTCGAACTCTGCAAAATAAGCCTCTGTTTCGGCAACGACCTCCTCCTTTGACGTTAACCGTTTTCGGCCAAGCCATTTTTTCAAGTTTGGAAAAAGACAGAAGACACAGGGGGTCAAATCTGGTGAATATGGTGGATGGGATGCCAATTCGTACCGAAACTGGACCAGTTTCACTGTCGCAATTGCCGATGTGTGTACTGGGGCGTTATCAAAGTGGTGGAACTTCTTTTTCTTCGCTAGGTGGGTCCTTTTTCTCTTTAGTTCAGCGTCGAATCGGTCCAATAAATCGGCATTGTACTGTTCCGTGATTGTCTTTCCCTTATCCAAATAATCAATTGAGATTGTGCCTTGAGAATCTCAAAACGTCATCGCCATAGCTTTTCCGACTGATGGAATTGTTTTCGCCTCCTTTGGTGCACGTTCGCCGGCAAAAACAGATTTTGCCGACTGACCTTTAGTTTCTGGCGAGTAGTGATGTATCCATGTCTTATCTACAGTTACAGAACGGCGCAGAAATTCACTCGTATTGCGCTTAAACATGTCCAAGCATTGCTTCAGTCGTCGGCAGACGCAGCACCCATCCCACTGAAGGGTTTCACATATTCAAATTTTCGTGAAGGATGTTTTGTACACATTCAACTGAGATGTTTATCATATTAGCAACTTCACTAATCTTCACCCGGCGGTCTGCTAACACGAATACATACACATACCATGAATCATCAATGGGACGACCTGGCCGCGTCTCATCAAGGTCGTATGTTCGGCCACGCTTAAATTCATTAAACCAATATCTGATGGTAGTCATCGAAAGTGCTTGGTTCTTATAAATTACATCCAGCGTCTCTTTGGTTTTCGTACACGTTTTTCCATCCAAAAAAAGAAATCAAATCACTGACTGGTATTGTTCTTTTTCCATGATTCCACAAGTACATATACCTGCTCAATTCCAATAGCTCTCAAAACAACACTACTAGATGAATCTCTCCGACATTTTGACAGACATCGACTAAAGAATAATAGTCACAGTCGGTAATGCAGATTTTGACACAAAGCGCCATCTGCCTTCAACCACGAGAACTTCTCATACCATTCTCGTAAACATTAACGTGCGTTCGTCGAAAATAATTGTTCTTACAAATTATATAATTACACGAAAAATAAAATAGATTGTAATGATTCAGTATGTAAACCATGCCAGAGCAAATCTTTTGAAGAACCAGTGCTATTTTAATGCTTTTCTTTTTTAGAAACACTATCCGCTGTTGGTTTCACAGACAAAAGGAAAAGTAGATCATTTTCCACATTATAGTATAGCAATAAGAATATTGCTAACCATAAAAGAGACTACCTTAATTTTATTTTGATCGACTTTTTTCCAATAGAAGGATATGGAAACCTTTTCAATTCTAAGCAAAACTCTATTGGATCTACCTCTTGTCGAGTCAATCGATTTTGAATTAAATATTTTTTACTATTCAAGTTTCTAAGAGTCGGCTTTCATCCCGTCCATAACTTCTAGAGAATAGAATCATTATTTTACTATAAAGATCCATCAAACACAAAACCGATGGAAAATAGAGATGTTAAAAAGCGGTACCTATACGCCGGTATTCGGTATATTCGAGTGCTATGGCTATTAGGTGAAACCGCTGTGGTAAGCAGTAATGGACATATAATTGTAACGCACGGAGACGTAGATATAGTAGCCGCGGAGTCTACTTAGATAATAACCGGAGTACAAATTTTTAGTGCCAGCTGAGTTAATCGTGCGTCCGTTCAGGTATGGAACAAGAGGAGAAACGAAACGAACAATAATCGTTCGAATTGTTTTTCGTCTCTTTAATGACCGCAAGGCGTACGGTAGCTACCAATTAAGGACGCCGCTATGTCACTAATTATCATACGGAAAGATAAATTATTTTTAATATTGCCCGAAGAATGTGTTTATGATCGGCGTAAGAGATATAAAGGAAAGGACGTGCTATTGTTGACGATGTACTCGGTCTGTTAATATCACAAGGAGGGAAATAATAAAGGATAATATCAATTATACATAACGAATCATAATTTAGGTTATACATTAAACTATATGTACGCTTATCAAGTTGAATTAAAAATCCATTACACCTCAGAATTAATGTACCAATGCGGATTCCGATTTTATTCAATATTATAGGAGACCGTGCCCTGCATTTCATAAATTTACTCGAATATTTCACCTTATGAACCACATTTCAAGCAACATGTTTCACAATGAAGCTTTTATCTTATGTGAATTATAGTTAAAGCGTGACAAACGGTTGCACCCGCAGAGACGCCTGTTAGGGGGGGGGGGATGTACGTATGTGGATGCAGAGTTCAGTAATGTGGTAGACATTAAGGAGTTCGGTCGTTCGGTTATTTGTCGGATTCTCATTGTGTGTTTTCGAAAACATGGGTCGTAAACCTGGTGTACCTTTTGCATCGCATGCGAAGAAATATATTTGGCGTTTCGTCCATACTCTTTTGGGACATCTTCGGGGTTGCTACTGCAGACTGACTGGTGTTATTCATTCCGGAAAGGTTTATATAGGGCTTGTTATTAACTACCGCGGAAGCCTACGTATAAGTACTGTAATGTTATTAAACGAGAGAAATTTCTGGTTTTTCTAAATTAATTAACTAATTTTTCCGGTCGTAAAGTCCAGGAGTATCCCATAGACACTCTTTCGACGTTTTACGAGTATTAATTGGAAAGAAGGAAAACTTACCTAAAATTGTGACGTTTAGCAGTTTACATGTTAGATACTCGCGTACTTTTAAATTACCGAACTAGACGATCACTTCGTATTTAGAGTAGTATTTAAGTACTAAACACTTGCAAAGGAACACTTAGCCAAATACGTGTTACCTTGATCTTAGACATTTGACGTTATAAGCAACCCTTGAATATTGACATTTATTACGTATTGGATGACTTCTTAACGAGTAATATTTAATTGGCAAGTTATTTAACCGTTTTACCGAGATTATAATTGAAGGAAGATAATTTTACCTCCTAAATTCCCCGCGACAGGGAGAAGGAAACCCGAGGCTATAAAAACGGCTAAAGACACCGAGAAAGAGGTCGTTCAATTACGATCCTGGAATTCCATAGCGCTACGGAAGACCCAGGACGTTCCTTGACCAAATTCCACCGTAACATAATTACGACATCCATCGCCTTGCGGTGGGATCCCAGAATCAGAAAACAAGAAATTTTCACTTCAGCGGAAGGTGGATTGAGTAGCTGAAAATTGGGGTGAAAATCGAATAACGACGGAAGAGGGAAGGGATAGTTCCTGGAACTTTGCAACCATAATAGTCCATAGAGAAAGAGATCAGGTAGACATTGAAGTTGAACTAGTGAACATGGGTACTTGGCTAAGCGCATCTATACATGGCGCTAAACACGGCTATCTCCAATGTTGTGATTTTGTGGTATTACAGTATGGTATATACAAATTGAGACGGTATTGAGAGAAGAATTTACGTTAGGAACTTGGCAGATTTAGAGCGATTCATATCTCTATTTCTGGAATGCTATTGATGCCAATGATTACAGTAGTATGTAAGTGCAAGGTAAAAATGCTGTTGAAGATTCTTTCTAATATTGCGAACTATTTGGAAACAGTTGGCGACAAAAACCCTTCAAATACAACTAGATGCTAGGCATTGTTGTTGTGTCAGGCCGTTACTAAAATAGTGAAAAGTCACCCAATCAAAAATTTCCATTTTTTTCACAAAATTGCTTTTTTTTTAACGTTCACTCTAAACAAACTACTTGGCCAATTTCTGTGCTGTCACTGCTTCAACAATAACATATGTCCAACTTTATGAAAATACTAATGCCAAATCTCAATAGCGTCATCTAGGGGTCGTTTGTGAAAACTTAAGTCGCTACCCTGGTACACGTATTATCCTATAATCCTATAAATTAGGGTACACAAGATTTTGATTATATATATATATTGGGATGTTTTTTAAAATATGAAATATTAAATTAAATAATAATCAAATCCCGTTTACTAATTTCACTTGTCCACTTGAAATATAATTTTTATTTACTTACAGTAATGTGTGTGGCGTGTGGATGCATTGTTTATAGTTCTTTAATCCTGTTATCCTCCTTTTCCATTAATGCCTGAAATCCTTTTTGTTCTCCTTAAAATCCCCGAAACCCATCCAATCATTTTCTGGGCTCCTTTGGTTAAATCTTCTTGGTTGGTACAAGTACTCTCATAAGAAAAGGTAGGAGAATGGCAAGACAACCTAATTTTACGGCAAAGTATGGTAAATAAAATTAAAGAATGTAAATTGACGACCAATAGCTGAACGTACACGAACATAAAGATTAGATGACAAACATTTTATGTTGAAATGAATTTGAAAAATGTTTATGTAAACCTTTTTTGAAGAACAAGTGTATCGTAATACGTTTTGATGATCCTTAGACCATGTGCGTGGACAAACCCACTGTATATAGGAGTATTCTTAGAATATAATAAGGACAAGTACAGAGAGTATGAAAATAGTAGTACGCTTAAATTTATTTGCAACAGTTGGTTTCATATTCCAACATCTCAGCACTTACAACAGAGAGTTTATTACCTGTTATTTATAATCCGGGCTTATAGCGAAGAAGAAAGCAGTTATATACAACTATAATTTTAAATCTTAACGCGTGGAACGGTAGAGGAACATATAGCGTACGCACACTTTACACCTTTACATATACGATTGGCACATATGCATCGCTTTGGAGATCTATTTTGACATCATGCAGGAAATGTTTAACAAAATTCAACTAATAATTACTGGATTAAGGTATGGCGCTTTTCGTTAGAGAAAGATACATTTATGTCATACTCTCTGCGGAGAGATTTGCGTTTCAGGGTTTCTGTGGATAAGCATCATAGACAGGCGTGTTGCTTCATCGTTATTGCAATTGTATGCGGCGTTGAGGTTAATGTTGTTAGTTAGCCTATCCTGAGAAACCACGGAGGTATTCTCGAACGTTTTTGAGGCAAAGTTATGAATTATTACAAGTTGTGTCCTAAAGCTTATATACAATTCAATCCGCCTTAATAGTGGGCCGTGCCGTTAGCTCCAAAACAACAAGGCCTTCGATGACGTCACACTCGTTAGGTGATATATCGCCATGCACGATATTAGTTTAAGCGGTAAACTAATGGTTTTCTTGCATTTCTTTTTTGAATTTCGAA
Organism: Dynastes maya; assembly: GCA_029619315.2. Classification (NCBI taxonomy): domain Eukaryota; kingdom Metazoa; phylum Arthropoda; class Insecta; order Coleoptera; family Scarabaeidae; genus Dynastes; species Dynastes maya. Next base: position 60,467,215 of record JAROYE020000002.1, read on the forward strand.
GGGCTTCTGGTTTAAAGAGGATGCTAGTCGTCAACTGAGCCTTTCTTCGCATCCCATTCGATTTTTTTTTGGAAATACCAAGTTTCAAAGCAAAAACCAAACACGTAGCCGAGCACTGTTTTCGTGAAAGATGTATTTATGGTTGATATTTAATCGACTAATTATTATTTGTAATTGTACACATGGATTTGGACGAAAGTAAGGTTGAAATGATACAGTAATTGCAATTTTATTCGAAATTTCACGAGAAAATTTAGACATGCTATTTAACCAGGGTCTTTAATTTCCTATTATGTGGTGTTTTACCTAATCCATCGTTACTTTTCCCACAATCATTTTTAAGTAGGGTATTTGTAGAGCAAATTATTATAATTGTTGCAATACGTTCACTGCTGTGAATATGGTGATACAATTTAAAGTATATTGTATTGAAACAGCACGTTTATTACACACATTTAAAAACATCTCTTTATGTTCAAAAATAATTTTGTATATAACGTAAGAATATAAAACTATTTGAACAATAACATCTTCACGTTTTTTGTCAAACACAACGGACAGTTAGGGAATTGAGTTGGAACAGCATTTTTTTAAGCCTAGGATTTTTTAAACTTACAGTTTTAGTTTCACCGGTCCGGCTGTTGGAAAATAAATAATATCTTCCTTTACAAATTAACTCACAAATCCTAGTGTACGACGCCACAGTACTATAGGCTAGAAAAGGTTTTATCGCTGATACAACACTGGAAAAACATTACAGGTATTACCAACAAAGTATGGAAATATCACTACACAGTATTTTCTTAAATAAAACCAATATAATTTGGGTAAACCAACTCAAAACGCAAGAAACGGTTTAAACGTGTAAATGTAAAATCTACAAATATGGCCTAATATAATATACGTCATGGCCTGCTGAAATCAGAGCTGTTTGATCTTCTTATTTCGGTGGTAGCGGCCGTGCACACCGAAGATCCCAAGCTTAACAATCAGAGACTTATGATGAACTTTATCAAATATCCTGGAAAAGTCGATGTACGCGGCATCCACCTGTACTCTATTATCCATAGACGAAAACAAAACTAAAACAAATTCAACGAAGTTAGTGACCACGAGAAAAACCATGTTGCAATGTGTTAATAAAATTATTACATTGGAAACATAACGAATCGGTAATCAAAGACCCCGAAGTGAGATAAAACAGAAATTGGTCTATAAGGTTTAGCCTGTTTTTTAGACTCATCCTTAAATATTGGTATGATATTAGCGTACTCCCAAATTGTGGGAAAGATACCGTTACCTACAGATTTGTTAAAAATTAATACATGTGGTTCACAAAGTGAATACAGCACATCTTAATAAAATAGGGCGGTATGCCGTCAAGTTCAGCTCCTTCATTGGTATCCAGTTTATATAGTTTCAATCGAACTTGATTTTCAGATACCGTAGGAACGTTAAAAGAATTGTCAGAATGTTCTATCAAGCATGGTGTATCATTAGAATCGTATATAGAAGAAAAGCGTTTCGTAAATAGGTTACATGTTTCTTAAATGTTAATTGATACATTGTTTTTATAAGATATTTGAATTGGTATTGAACTTGACGCCCGTTTGCTCGAAATAAACGATCAAAATGATTTAGCACTATTACTATTCACCAATTACCATATTCATTAAAGCAAGTACCACATTGTATCTAAATAATGAAGAATAAGCTTACAAAAAACCGTTATATTTCACCGAATGCCTAAGATTGAAAGATGAAATACAAAAAAATTAATGTTATGCGTATTATATTGCAATACCCGGTCATAATTTTCAATGCACTCTAAAATTTGCAACGTGTCATTTGCAATGATTTACATGTGAAGTGCTCAGAGCATCGACAGGCCTGCTTTTGACTAATTTGCCTTCAAAGAAAATGCTGGTTAGGTTTAATTGGTGGGAACCGAATGCACTTCATTGCGGCCATGAAAAATTCATGAGGCACTTTATCAACTTACCATTTATTAGACTATAACTTACTAATAATGCTCACAGAAATGAATATATGCATAATCATTACATATGTTTTGCGGTCCCCGCTATTATTTCAATCAAAACCATTAGCATCCGCACAATCTTGAGAGGAGCTTGTAAAGAAGCAAAAGGTACTGAGGTCTTAAGCATCACGAATAAGTAACGTGTATGTGTTATACAAGGACTCCTATTTCAAAGTAATACATACATGGCATCCCAACTGTACGTTCGCTTGAATAGTTCTGATTCTACTATATCGCGTGTTTAACCAGCATTATCACTCGATATTACGACGCTAATATCTTAATAATGTGCAAATGTTCTATTTATGTTTAATTATAGTCACATATTAAGATTCCTGGAGCTGCACTTACAATTCCACTGCAACACTTTAGGAGCAATATTCCATCATTATGATATTAACCGAATGCCGTCGGCGTTGAAAAAAGTCGTCGCGTTAAAAATTTATAAGTGCAATACTTGTGGTCCCGGCATTCTAAGAAAGTTTTTGTTAGAACCTCGGGGTATGCAACGCAATTTATTGTTGCTGCTGAATATCAAGCACAATGTTAAGTGAGTATAAATATCCTTAATGGGATATTTCATTAGATTGTTGTAATGGCTTCAGCAATATGGGATGCTTAACGTAGCTCCATTAATACTTTTTTCTTCACTTTTTGACTTGCGTGTATCTGCCCCGCTGGTGCTTTGCTTTTTTAAACGTTGGTATTTGTATTGAGAATTAAATATATCTACTCTTAGTATTAAGGAAACATAGTAAGGTATTTTAGATTAGTCTAAGCAGTATTTCAGTTATACACTGAAATGAAAGGTTTTATAAATTGGATGGTGGTTTTGACTTAAAGCTAGTACTAGCAGTACTACTTCACTTATTACTAGCAGAAATGAAAGTCAAGTTACTGTTATGCAAACTGGCCACTCTATCTATTATTTATAACGCATGACCATGCGTTTACAAGTACACAAAGCCTGCCACCTAATATACATTTATATTAGGAAAAATTTCATTCAAGTCTACGCTTTAGACTCCACGCCCTGTACTTGCGTAGAATGAAGGGGCCGCACTCTGAACTTGACCAGAAAACTGCTATAAAACCGTATTTATGTAGATGATTGTGTAGAAGTGTGAGAGGAGGGGTGCGTTGCTATTGTCTGGTTTTAAATATCAGAGGAAAAAAATGCTCATAAAAGTTAAATAGGTACACTAATTTGCTAAATGAATCTGATTTGCTTATGGTTTTTACGAAGGGTTCTGGTGTTTTTTTTTTTAAATAGTGGTAAACATACGGAAGTATCACTTATTAATTTTGGGGCTGAGCTTCTGCGTGGATTAATTATAACTTTGGTACATCAACAATATTTTAATAATAAATGTCAATGCAAAGTCGTCTCCTACACCTGTACGACAATGTCAATAATCCATACCTGTTCTTTAGCTGGACAATTTTTCCCTAGAGGCCTATTCTGTGAGAGACTTAGGTGTCATACTGGACTCTCTGTTCTTTCTCTTTACTTCGCTTTTGTTTGGTTTAAATTAGAATATGCTTCTTTGATCTGGTCGCCCATCTATAATCCAACTTCAACAAATATAAGGAACGTGCTTAAAGTGTCTATATTCCAAAAAATTTAATACTTACCCGGTACAAGGCTTTAATCATAAAACTCTGCTTAACGTTTTTAATGTTGAACTCTTGAATCTTCTCCGAAAGCAAGCTGAGTTCAAATTTTTATTTAATTTACTTTATGGCTCTGAGTTATTAACACAAATTAACTTCCTTGTTCCTCGTCCTATATTTATAAATAATAGTCAAACTTACAAACACACAAAAAAAATGATAAAAAAAAGTGCAAGAGGATGTTAGTGACCACCCGCAGAACAATATTGAGAAAATATGGGGACTTAAACATTATATGACGTTACAAACTGTAGACTACAGTGGGAAGTCCCATGCTAACTTAGACCATTAAAAGCTCTCCAACGGCTCCTATAGAAACCATGCAAAATTTCGAGGCACGGCATAGTGTGAGTACAACAGTATAGAAATAGTAGGAACAAACCCTATCCTTGATATTGGCAGTGACATATCAAATATTGTTGGACTGTTTCCAAAAATTCTAAGAAGTAAAAGAGATCGGATTCTACATCGATTATTAAAGGTGCTGTTAGCTACAGTCATCTACATGTAAAGGGTGTCAAATTAGGAGTGACCTAGTTTCAATCTTTATTTACAAAAATCTGAAATATCAATTACAATAGTTCTATCTATCAAGTGGTCTGTCATATCTTAAATTTTGATAAATATGGAGCGTTGGTCGATTAATTGTAGAGTATTTTGTGTAGAACATTATATTAACACTCAAAGACGATTTCGACATAAATTTCGTGTTGCTACAGCCCCATCTGGCAAAACAATTAGAAGATGGGCCACAAAGTATCGCTAGAAGGGATCAGTAGGGGATTTCAAACCACAGGAGAGGGCAAAACAAGTTACAAGTTGTTACAAAATTTAGCTTTACCTAATGACTAGAGAGCGGAATTATATGCATCGGAAATCGACAAAATATGCGCATATATATGCATCGGAAATCGACAAAATATGCGCATATATATGCAGAAAAATTCTTCGAAATATGCACAATTTTTGCAAAATATGCAGTTTTATACACATATGCTTCTGATACCGATTAACTTCTTGTTAAATGTTATAAAACAAGAATAATCACAACGAAGCATTTTACAAACGCTTATTGTTCTTACATTATTCCCACGTACATTTTACAATCACAATTATATAAACACATACGTACTTAAAATTTGCTAAAGTACATACTTAGACACTACATATTTTTATTATTAAAACAATTTACAATTAAATGCTTTTCTAAATTTTCTAATGAAAAATTATGTCGCCTATTTGTGAGAATGCATTTATATATAGAAAAACTTCTTTCAACATCAACGGAAGTTATTGGTGCGTACTTTAATGCACTCATAATCTCAGGACTTAATTCTATACTTGTTTCGGTTTCATCCATTTTTAATTCACCAGTTAAAATCAAACTGTTTTTTGCTAAACTTTTGTATCCTACATTTTTATTAATTATTTCTTTAAACTTTTGACTTACTGAGTTTCCTATTCTATCCGGAATATTGGAAACACTATTTTCTAAATCATTGATTAATTTAACTGATTCAGTTAGTGGCAGCGATTCTTTTTCAAGTTTTGTTATTGACAAAGAAACAAATTCATAATTGGCTTTAACAAATACCAATTCATTAGGCAAAGAAGAGTTTTTCAAAATTTCTTGACATGTTGCAATAGAATTGCAGTTGTCAGTAGAGAATTCTGAAATAATGTTTTTGATCTCTAGATAATGGTTTGCATAAAATATTGCGGCATTTAACCAAGTACCCCATCGAGTAATGGCGGGTTCAGGTGGTAAAGGAGTATCCGGCAGCTTTTCTCTATAAATCTGAGCTCTCAATGGTGACTTTAAGAACATTTTCTTAACGCTACTGATTAATGTATTTACTGCTGGAAATTGCTGCCGAATTTCCTCAGCCACCCTATTTAATCAATGAGCCTAACAGGTAACATGTGTTAAATTCGGGTACAAAAGTTTAAGCTGTTGACCCGCTTTAATCATATATGTCGCTGCATCGGACAACATGACTAAAATTTTTCCTGTGGGAACAACAAGAAGAAAAAAATTCATGTTTACAAGCAATTAAATACGATATACAAGGCTGTTTATTATCAGTCTGAGCTGATGCAACATGCCTGAATATGCAACGGACAGACAGACGCTGTAATAGAAATCGCCCCTTTCAATACAACATGCATATCTATACAGTCTGAAAGTAAAATATCGACTCGCGGGCCACATGCGGCACAAATATTACGTGGCAGATACCTATATATAGCTGTTTTGCTTCTATTCATGTTCTTCCCTTTTTCTAAATAACCTTTCCTACTACATTATCCCATGTTTCCTTTGACCTTCCTCTGCTTCTCTTTCCTTGGGTTCTTGCTTCCCATAGTTTACTGGACTATCATTGCTCATCCTGTGCAGATGACTCCACCAGCTCAATTGTCGTTGTTCAATGAAATCTTGCAGTGACTGTGCTTGTAGACTTTCTCTAATTGTCTCATTTCTTAGTTTATCTCTTCTTGTCACTCCTCTCACTCTTCTTAGGTACCTCATTTCAACCGCTTGTAGCGTGTTCTTTTGACGTTGACTGAGCACCCAGGATTCGCAGCCATATGTTAGTATCGGTTTTAAATACTGTCATTTTGTTTTTTTTACAGTTCCTTTTTATTTGTAAGTCTCCTGCTTATCGCATAGTATACATTATTTGCTTTTCGTATTCTGTTATTTATTTCCACATCATTATTACCATTTTCCTCAATTGTAATACGCAGGTACTGAAATGTGTCTACTTGTTCTAATTCTATCCCCCCTCTATATATATATGTGTGTTTCCTCTTTTTCTTTTGCTACCATCATTGCTTTTGGTTTAGATTTTTCTAGTTTTATGCCTGTAATATATGTATATGTATTTGTAAATTCAACGTAGCTTCTATATTTTTGTAGTATATAAAAATTCTGAAAATTGCAAAAAAATAAGAGGGTGGGAGGTTGTTTCCCTAAATAAATATTCGTTATAGAGAAAATATTTACGTCATCCTCAGTAGCATGTAAAACAGTTTAAATCTTGTCTTAACTTTTTTTTTATATCTCTCATAGTTTCTGAGCTATTGAGCCAGGGTGCTTTACACCCCGCCAGTGGGCGATTGGGCAGCTAAGACAGTTATCGTTGTTCTCACACTAGATCGGTCTATAAACTCAAATAGTTTCATTTAAATCGGTTAGATGCACTTATCTGTGTTTGCTTGTAAGCGAAATCCATTAAAGCATGTTAACTGCTTTCACAATTAAGTAACTACATACAACGTCGGAATGGAAAATGCAGTACAAGATTAGCTAAGAATGTAGTCCTTGAAGGTCATATGATGGACATGAAAATTAGTAACATATCACAGACTATTCGTTGCGTACTGGCTTCTAGTCCTTCTTCATGGTTTATACAGTGAGCAAAACTGCTCCCTTTTTAAGCTAAACAGACAGTTACTATTTTAATACCAATTCCTTTCCTGATATCATTAAATTTGCTGATAGCCCCTTAACAGCTTGTTTTGCAATATTACCACAGCCGAACAAGCGAACGCGTGAAATAATTGCATCTGTTACAGCGACTCTAGCACAACTGCAATTATATTCTCACGAATCCAGGTTTGGTGTAGTGCTAATGGCACCGCAGATTAGGGATTCATTATTATAGATTATTGGAGCTTTGGGTATATCTCCATACTACTGGCCGCAATCTGACGTAACCGTTGGTCGTGCCAACACAATCGCTTTCAAGGCGAGTGACCATAAAATACGAAGGATAATATATATATCCGTATTTAGATGTGCTTGCTTACTTAGCGTTATCCCTGCCATATAATGCAATAATTTAAAATAATGCATAAACTTGGAGATTTCACAGGTATTTGGAGCTTCCGTTAATTGCCGTTGTGTTTACGAAAGCTAGAGTCATTTGACCGCATAATTCTCTACGTATAAATTGCCGACTAACCCGATATACATAAATGGCGTAACATTGGTATTAATTGCAGTGCCGCAAAAAGGTGTGTGTAAGTATAACGCGTAAGCTTTTATTTGGTGTGTAACTCCTGCTATGTCGACTGGAAATTATTTCTAATGAACCAATTAAATAGAGAACTTTTTCTATCGGTCTGTATCTATTAATTCATGGTTCCTTATCGCATAATGATCTCTTATCTTTACAGGTGACTAATGTAGCGCTAGTATTATACACATATACATTTAACAGAAACGCCTGATTATGATTCCAAACAAGCTCTTCTTTCTTTTACGCGTGCATTTATAACTAGAAAGTAATTAGAATTTATTGCCGCTGAGTTAATAAGCTTCCAGCCCAACACACAGTATTTTTTGTCAAATTCATTTTTATCTGTCTGGATAGTCTCCTTGGAAGTTTATATACTTTCCCCAGCGATGCTCTCATCTCCCATCATCAATTTCTGCCTTCAGTTTGTTAAGCAATGATGATAGTAGATTAACACAACTCAATGACTATCCCAAAAGACAATCGCCATCATTTTCCCGGCTGATGGATTCAATCTTCGCAGTCCATTGTTTCGACTGTGCTTATGCTTCAGGGTGTACTGGTGCATCTAAGTTTCATCTAGAGTTACTAATCGACGCAAAAACTCCGACGCATATCGCTTCAATAGGGCTTTCAATGTGTTCATTCGAATGCGATTTTGGTCCTGAACGAGTGAGCACGCCACCCAACACGCGGCCAGCTTTTTCATGCTCAAATCTTCAGTCACTACGTTCTTTCGAGATACCCACAACCTCTGCTATCCCTCTAACCTTAATTCGACGGTGACTTCCGATGTTATCGGTAGTGGCTGCAGTTTTTGGCAGTCCCGAACGTTCATTGTCAAACAAGCTGGTATGACGATGTCCAAATTAAACTGACCAAAATTTCACTGTGGTAAATGATGGTGCAGAGTCCCCGTAAACAGCGTCCATCTCAGCTTTAATTTGCCAAGGCATATTGCCTTTCAAATGCAAGAATTAATGACGGCTCGAAATTCGACTTTTTTTTAATTTTTACAGAAACATTAACATCGACTGACACAAATGACTGTTAAACAATAACTGAGCGTCCAACATGGCTGACATTTTCAAAAGTGTCTTTCAATGCAAGTGCAATTACGAGGATTGAATAAAAAGTAGTGGAAACACATCGATAGATCTGAAATGCCTTTATTATCACAGGTACAAACACTTACATTCCCCCAATATAATCACCTCTCATGTCTATCATATTCTGCCAAATGACAGGAAGGCATCGTACACTATCAGCATGTCCACTTCTGTTGATGTCCTGCAATGATCGCCCTATAGCATGGATAACCTCCTCTCTACTGTTGAAATGAATCCCTCGTAGTGGTTTTTTCATTTTGGCGAAGAGATCAAAATCACACGGACTCATATCCGGCGAGTATGGTGGATGTCCCAGTACCTCCCACCGCCATCATCGCAGGAGATCCGTCACTGTGTACGCACTATGACACCGTGCATTATCATGGAGGATGATTGGATTCGAAGACAACAAGTGGTGTCGCTTTCTCCTGAGTACCGGACGCAGATGATGTCTCAGGAATTCACAGTAGTAGACAGCATCAACATTCTGTCCTCGAGGTACACCGTGGTGCAGTACCACTCCGTGAATGTCATATGCAACACCTTCAAATGATACAGCGCTGTACGCACTTTCGTGACGGGCTAGGACGGAGAATCCATTGGATTGTCGTTTCAAATATGGTTCGTAGGATCTAGCCCACGTTTCATCCATTGCGACAATCCGTTCGATGGAACCGTCACCTTCCCTTTGGTATCGGTTCGAAAGGTCCTGTGCAAGTGCATAACGATGCCAACGTTGCAGCTCGGACAACGTATGAGGTATCCATCGCTCTGCAACCTTGCGATATCCAAGGATGTCGTGCAGAATGTGAAGCACAGTTTTGTGGCATTTGCCTACCTCTGCGGCTAAGTCCCGCGAAGTCCATCGTCGATCAGCTTCCACCAAACCAGCAACGAGCTGAATTGTTCCGTCCGGAACGATGTTGATCCTGAGTGATATCCCTTCCTTCACGAAACATTTTCACCCATCGTGCCACTCTATGATATGGCAACGCAGCATCGCCACATACATTCTGCAGGCCTTGATAGCAATGTTGCGCAATTATGACCTAGTGCAACTTCGATTTTTATCCAACAGAGTTGTTTCTACTTTGTAAATATATTGTTCGGGCGCGTTCTTTTTCGCTCCGCACTTCAAGCCACCTCACAATACTACTGAGTCACATTCGCCTGTCACCGCTTACAGCAAGCCTTCACGTGACTGTCTTTTATCAGCTCAGAAGATGCTAACGCCATCTGGTGCGTGCCAGTCGAAATACGGAGGAGGTATTGCTACTATTTCGTATCCAACCCTCGTATATTACCAGAATTTCGTTGACGAGTAACGACATCTACATTTGCATGATTAACATGAAATCCAGGATTTGTTGCTCTCATAAACTCTCGCGTTTGATGATCGTTACATCCTCGACAATGATAAATTCAGATTCATTAATACCTTAACGTCCATACATCTTTACTCCTCCGGTACCAAAATTACCGCGTTGTATTGACTACACAATTACGAGATTTATCCAACTATTAATTTATATCGTGTCCAATACGTCCGAACGGCTACCGTTAATTACAAATCAAACTGAGTCTATAACCGCGGGATTGATTAATATGACTCTTAATTCAATTTCATAAATCAGCGATTCGTATGTCTAATAAACATGTCAAGCTTTATAGTAATTGAATATTCCTTTTTAGGAGAGCGTAAGAAGTAATTCGTGCTTTCGAAGGTAGCTAATGTAAGCAACATTGGAGTATTCAGTTTGAATCGAATACATTCAGGTATGCCACTTTATATTGAATAATTATTACCTATCAGATAATTGTCGATTGGCATCTCATCGAATATGTGCATATGCATACATATACAATGCAATCCTAGTATCTTCACTAATAAGACATCGCAAAACATTAAATTTATTGAAACGAGAATTAGCGCTTCAAAGTATTTAGCAAAATTCAATCAAGGCGTAATTAAATTTTAAACCATTTGCAATATAACCTTTACTGGTACCACACACGCTTACGAGTTTTTAAGGTTACGAGTTTGAAAGCTATGATTCCTGGGGTGGAGCTCTCTCGATTTTTCTTATGCCTTGAAGAACCCTTACAGTGAACGTCTTAGAGTGGCGTTCACAAAGGATAATGGGAAGTTAGCGCAAGAGTTAAGGCGTAGTGCGAAAGTTTGCATGCAACCGTTCACATACCGAAATAGTGTACAATTAAGAATTGCTGTCAAGGATTGGGACTAATGGAAAACTATTTTTGGCCTTCTCGTAGACATGCCGCAACTAACCTACATCTATTTCTTTCATAATTGCTTTGTAACTAGAATTTCGAAGTTTGTAACATATTTGTAAACATAATAACTTTGATTAAAAATGTAATTCATTCATGGTGCCATCCATGCCGCGTTCCCGCTCAATTTTGTACATTTATCTGCAGTTTTTAGTTAATTAAGATAGATTTGTTCATTTTGTACTCGCTTAGTTCTGTTGTTTGAAGTTTTCGTTTAAAAATCTTCTTTTTAAAGCTGCTAGCACCGAGAAATTCAACAATTACAAGTATTACAATTACAACAATAGGTACATTTATTATTTGTAGTAATTTTAAATTGCTTAAAAATGTTTATTTGCAGTATACCATATATGTACCATAAACTCCAATTTTAGGGACCAGTAAGTTTTCTAGTCCTCTTCAGAAATTCATAGCGCTATATTTTTGCTTTGACGTGGAAATGTGTTTTCTCTTCAGGAAATCCCACCACATCGAAGGACACCCACGCTATGAGTACTGTGTTATCTCTAGTCTTGAATCCCGCTAATAAACGTATATATACAAATGAAAACTTGTATTTTGTGCTCTAATATTTGTATTAAATACAGAATTTAACAGAAATTGACGAAAATCTGGAAAAGGTAGACGTATTCCACTGATAGTTTCTGGTATGCCGACGAGAGGCGCCGAAATACGGGGCCACATCCACGGCCAGAGTTGCCTTTTGTACTGCAAAACTATACACATGTCAAACACTGACATTACTATGGCATCGCGTGAATACTTTCTAGAATGGTTTTTGAATTTGTATGTTGTGATTACGGCAGAAAACCCGAGTGCGCGAGGGGGATTGAAAATCAACTCAGGTTATCACAGAAAGTTGTTGGTAATGCGCTAAAAAAAATAGTTGGAAGCCTCTTCATGTTCAAATTCAACAAATTGAAGATCGTAATCACGTTCCAAGATTTCAATTTTGAGATTGGATTCGTCAAAACCCAAGAACACATAAATACAGCTTCTTCAGTGATGAAGTTTGATTCAGTCTATTTCTTCTATATCAGGCCGAGAATTTATGGTGACTACTACGTATATATAAAAAGAAATAAAATAAAATGTACTTATGATACTATAGGTATTCGACAGGATGGCTATCTTGAAAGACTTCGCTATTGGTGCTTATCTCCTACTAGTTCGACCTTCCTGTCTTTACCCTAATACCCACCTGCCTGGTGGAACCTTAATTGTTAGAAGACCTGAATTCGATGCTTATCTTCACATTCACTGTTTTGTCCGATATCTCTTCATTATTGGTGTTCTGTATCTAAGCATATGCTGTAAACTTACCGCTGTGAGATCTTTTGAATGCATCTTTTTATGCAGATACTTAAAATGTCTTCAACAATCGTTTCTGAAATATCAGATAAACTAAATTTTGTAGTAATATGACACAGTAAGGACTGGTTACATCGATCCCCAGATAATTTCAATATTCACCAGTAAAAGTTTGTAGAAATATCTTTTCACGGTTATAATCGACGTAAAACAAAAGGAAACAATTTCGGTTGAAGTGTTGAACAGTAGGTCAATTAACCAACCAAGCCAATGGAAGCTGGCGGTAACAAATTACTCGGAACTTGCGGAACACACTTTTTTATTCTATAACAGCAACTTCATATGTGCTTTACACTGTTGGCTCACATGTGGATAAAAATAATAATTATCTGAGAATGCAAGCTCAAATATATAATCCGCCGTTACATTTTTCTTTAGTCCTATATATTTTTTTGTGTCTAACTAAACAGCAAAGCATTGCCAAACTGAATGAATAGTTATTACAGGTATAAGGTTTGTTCCACATTCAAAAAGTTCCTCGACGCTTCTTTAGGACCATCTTCGCTGAAATCAAGGATAATTAATTAAAGACTTTGCATTTCCTCTGATGTAGATTAACTACTAAAAATATAATGGCACTTGCTGGAACGATCTCGAAGCACTGATATTTACCAAAATACATTCCAAAGCACTTCTTTCACACTGTAACACCTTCTATACACGCAAAAGCTGTTGTGTACATGGAACGGATAAATCACAAACCAAACGCCCATCTACGTACGACTTTTTTTGGTTCACTCGAATCACTGCCGAGTTCCGCACATGTGTCATTGCATGTAATTCGCACATTCACCGAGATTTTTGTACGGCGAACTGCCACTGCAGGTTTTCCGTTACCGGTTAAGTTAATGGACAACGAACGTATAATCAGGAGTAACGTTGATAAAGCAATAAACATTAATTTACGCGGTGACCAAACGTCTAAGCCAATTTCGTGACCGTTTTTTGTGTTGAACAAGGGCCCGAATTATCGAAAGCATTAAATTTAATGGGTGAGGTACGCAGAAGTCAAAGTAAACAAGCGTGTGTAGCAACAGTAATGCTGGTGGAAGGAACAGTGATAGCCGATGTAGCGTTCTACTTTTTTAAAGATGCCCCTTTATGTGTTTTTTGATAGCGAACGTAAAATGGCATCAGGGCACCAATCTTTCTTGTTTAGTATATGCTACTGATAACAACATTGGATGTACTAACGTTTGTATGACAACTTAATTCTTGTTTCTTTTGAGTTTTATGCCCAGGAAATGCTCATAAACGTTCTCCATATCAATGGTATGAATCGTAACTACGAGGTGGTACCCAAAAGTTCCCGAAATATAGCGATAAATCAAATTTATGAATACTAGGATTTCATTTGTCTTCGTTACCTTCAAAGTAGTTTACCTCGAGTAGAGACACTAATACATACATTCTGGAAATCTTGGTTGATTAACGTGTTGGGCATCGTTCACTATTTAGCTTCAATCTCCTCTACCGGGCCAAACCTTCGCACTTTAGACTTGATTTTCACTCTTGGAAGGGGAAAGAGTTGCAAGGAGCCAAGTCAGGCGAGCACGCTAAATAAAGGAGTACAGCTTCGCGTTATCATGGTGTAGTCGTTGCTGTTCCACTTCTCTGAACTGATGTTCTAGTCGTAAGTTTGTGTTTGACCCGAAGCGTCGTCCTCGAACACTTCCTCTAACACTGTTTGTGTTTCTGCCGCAGTCTTGCCGAATTTAAAAGAGAGCTTGAATAAAATACGCGGCTTTCTCAAAACAATCACTGATATATCGCAAAAACAACAGTAAAAAGTGTTTCACCAACAAAGAACGTTTGTAAAGGGTGGCCCATCGGGTACGCCGGATTTAAAATTCCTACCTTTTCTTATGTTTAAGTTAACAACCCTAATGTTTGACATGTGTCATCTGTAGTTATTGAAGTTATTGAAAATGAATCGCTACGCAAAAGAACAACGTACTATTGTTGTTAAAACATATTACAAATTTGGCGAGTTTTGCGGAGACTGTTCGAAAAGTTCATGGAATTGTTGGTATCCATATTTCACTTAATGAATCCACTGTTCGAAGATTAATAAAACAATTTGGGGAAACTAGTTCGGTTATGGACAAATAAACTCTACCGCGTCTTCGTCCTGTGCGGTCGGCCGAAAATATTACGGTCGTCAATGAGGGCATCAAATACGTCATCGTTCTCAACAATTGAACGTTAACAGAACCAGTTTGCAACGAATTCTCACTAAAGACCTTTACCTCCACCCTTGCAAAGTTCAATTAACTCAGGAGCTCAAGCCATGAGACCATTTGCAACGGAGACAATTTGCTAATTGGCTGATGGAAAATCAAACGGTGAATGATTTTTTTAAAAACATCATCTTTAGCGACGAAGATCATTTTCATTTGGATGGTTTTGTTAATAAGCAGAATTGTCGGATTTGGGGCAATAAAAATCCTCGTGCTATACTTGAAAAACCGATGCACCCACAAAGAGCCACTGTTTGGTGCGGATAATGGGACTGTTCTTTTTTGAGAATGAGTTTGGCCAAGCTTTAACTGTAAAGGGAGTACGATATCGTGACATGATATCGAACTTTTTGTGGGATCAATTGGACAATACGGACCTCGAAGGAATGTGGTTTCAACAGGATGGTGCCACATGCGATACAGTAAGAGAAACCATCGATTTGTTAAGACAACGTTTTCCTGGTCGCGTGGTTTCCAGAAATGTTGACGTTAATTGGCCGCCCAGATTTTGCGACTTGACGCCATGCGATTCTTTCCTCTGGGGTTTTGTAAATTCGAAGGTCTATGTTCTAAACCACAAACAATTCCTGAACTGAAAACAGAAATCCAACGCGTTATTGCTGAAATTGAGCCAACTGACTTGGAAAAAGTTTTCGAAAATTTGATCAAAAGGGCCAGGGTATGCCAGTACAGCCGCGGCGGCCATTTGGCCGACATCATATTCCATAATTAATTAATCTCAATGTTGTCTACTTTATAAATCATTGAAAAAACCCGATGGGCCAGCCTTTGCATGCAATGACGCTCCTTGACATTCTGACTTACAAACAATTCAAGTTTTAAGAACCTTTGGATACCAACTTGTATTGTATCCTGTAAAATAATGGAAACTTTAACACCAAGGATGCATGTGTTATGTCCGATTTTCAAAGTGTGTTGCGTGCCATAATACATAAATGCTTTAATCAAAGACCCTAATGGTTACCCTACGATTAAAAATATGGGAGCGCTATCTGACTCTCAAGAAACATTACTTTAAGATAAAGTTTTTCTGGATAAATTGTGAACGTCACCCTCAACGAAATAGTAGACACCTTGGCCAAGCAACAGCGGATGGGCCTGATAAGGAGGTCAAAGTATATTGGAAGGCAATAAATATCGTTACAAATGAATTGGTGTGGGAAAAGTGGAACGTTCGCTGCAATAAAAGTAATGTAGAAAGGGCGACGCAGTATTACCTTATTCAATCATCGGTAATCTTCAAACAATGGTACAAAAATCAAAGTATATCAAGATTATTTTATTCTACAATAGCAAGGTTGAGGTTTGGACATGACCAGTTTTCGGCGTATTTACATAGAATCCATCCATGATCAGATCTCTATTGCAATTGTGGTGAAAACATAGCGGATATCAACCACCTAATATTTCAACGTCCGAAGTACGAGTTCCTATTACAGCAGTTTATCAAAGACCTTATCGAACATCAAATCCAGTTTCCCACAAACATAATATAGATTTTAAGAACGAACAATGTAGTCGTATACAGGAGCATGGTCAAGTTCATTACGCAAACAGATATCAGAATTTAATGCGGTGATTGGTATTCTAGAGCATCCTCCATTGTAATCTGCAAATAAGTTAAACTTCATTATCTCTGTTGCCGTGGCAGTTGATTTATTTTATTAATTACTAATTTCTTGGTGTCGGTGGCTAATGGGTATGTACCCGAACAGCCTTATAAAAAAAGAACGAAAATTTGAGAATAAATTGAAAATGAGTTCTTACTATTGCATAAAGCTTATAAAGATCTGCAACTGATAAAGCAGCATGTACCAATTAATCTTCGACAATTGATGTATAGCCACAATAATTACGTTGCGCTAAATCCCAAAGAAATCTAGAGGTAATTAAGGAAATAATAGCATTTCGAATGATTCATAATTGTCAAACTTTTCTATGCTTCACTTACTACATCATTTAGTAAGATACGTCAATTGTAGTGTTGTGTGTTAGGTACCTATAATAATAAGAACAGCGTTTCTATAGGGTTATAATAATAAACGCCATCTATACGTGCCATCTAAGACGAAATAGGAAACAGACTGCAATGTCAGGTGCATAGATGTTAAACGTTCAAAGAGTTATTCGTCATTTGTACTTCAGCATAACTAAATTTTAGGAGTTCAAGCAGAAAATAATTGAAGACGTTACTGCAAAATCAAGGTAACCGTTGATGCCATTGCTTCAGAAACTATTTTAATTTATATAGTGTCTAGCAAACTGGAAACTAGCAGTTTCTCTCTGGTACTTCTGACTTCAACAGAATGATACAGCACTACTAAATTTAATGTGAAGGTATTTAAATTTATTCTTTTAAGATCACTAAACCAACTATCTACAATCCTCTTGTACTTGTATTCGTAGTTGAAGAGCTTATTTGTATTGTAACAATGTCCATAAAACACTTCACAGCTACAAAAAAATTCTGTGAATATTCCGATTTCAGCTTGAAGCTATTTTTGCACGTTGGCAGGCTTGTTGCTATAACTCAAATTTTATTGAAGTAAAAGGTTTCTCATTAAGAACGACGCACTTTGAATTCGATGAAAAGTACATTTCATGCCATTACTTACGCAATATATCATTCCAACGCCCTCCTAGGAAGCGGTGGCAGGAATGAATCCATTGAATCCAACCTTCTATTACTTTCTCAGATAAATCGGGCTGAATGTCAGAAATGACGAATTCAGTACTAGTCTGCACATCATATAATGCTGCTGTCCTGTGACGTAAACTAACAACTTAACATAACTCCACAAGAAGAAGTCTAGTAATGTTAAAATCACACAAGCGAGGAAGACAATTGAACGTCCCATTTCTGAAAATTATCGATTCACCGAATTTGTGTTGCAATAAGTAAATAGTTTCATGGGGAGTGTGGCATATGGCACCTTCGTCCAACTCCAGGGCATCCTGTTGGGCTTAAAAAATTCAGTCAACATTAAGCGATAAGGATTTCTATTCACAGTAACGGAGTTATCAGCATCGTAAAAAAAAGTAATGAATAATGACTCCTCCACCATGAAATGTGCGGTAGCCAGTCACTTTAAAATAATGCAATGCTTTGTCGTGTATTGCTTCTGGTTGATTTTCAGACCAGATGCGGGAGTTTTGCTTATTCACAAAACCTCGAAGCCGGAAATGAGCTTCGTCGCTAAAGATGATTTTTCTACGAAATTCCGGATCAGTTTCAAGTTTCTCTGAAGCTCAATTACTGAACTTGCGACCGAATAAATGATACGAAAGGATTGGTTGTCTTGTAAGCACGTAACCCAAGATCTTTTCACAAAATCCGCCACAAACTAATGTTGGCAATGTCCAATGCCTGAGATCGCCGAGGAATTGACAAATTTGGATCCTCATGAACACTTTGACGGACAGCTGCTTGCACTTCTTGGTCTCGCTGGCACGAGGACGTTATGAAGTGAATATGTTCATTTGAATTTTTCCAAAAGACGTTAAATTATTCCTCGACTTGGGCGATTGTAACAACTAAAATTTTAAGTTACGCAAGCCACGTAAACTAGCCGTGATTGAGCGTGAACTTTTGATAAATGCTCAGAATACTTTGTAAACTTTGTGGACACTTGTATCGTCCCTTTATGAAATGGTAGACACTCACGAACACAAAGGTCAAAATTCGAAACTCAACGTGGCTGCCATTTGAGAGAGATATCAATTTACAACTATATCGTTTCTCAAGGAAAATCCTTAATAAATAAAACCACAGTACAGAAAATATCATTACCAGTACATGGTTGGTCCTGTTATTGCATTAAGTTTCTTAACTGTTGACATCTCAAGAAATCATCATGCTTTTCAAGGTTTATGTTAACTAATAGAGGAGGATATTCCACTTCAGAAAGTATTTATTGATTTTATATGACCACGTTGACGAAGTTCATCATAATGCTGATCTACATTCTAGATTTTAGACGATAAGGGTAACAGTTAGGGGTGCAATTCCTTAAGAAACCAAGAACGTTGTCTTTCTGGTAAAAACTATATTGTGCGCACCTGTGTTCTATATGCAAATATATATACACATAATAAGTTTCCTCCAATTGGTCAACAATCCAGATATTTTCTTGGTAGGTCATATTGCCATAAATACCGAAAAGTAGCGAACAAGGTGATTTTCTGAATTTTGAAGACCAGGCTCTCTAGATCATACTACAAGATAATATACAGAGAAAATTTACTAATGTACTCTGTAGGAAAAATGCGTGTACATTTTTATATCGTTTATTCTCAACTACATTAGTTACCATGAATACAAAGGCAACATTTGTAGTTTCCGGGTTGGAATCTCGTCGAAATTGCATTAGTTTACCAGCTTGGTGACTTGTCTACATCGAAAAACGACTGCGAGGGTTTACAAAGACAACAAGGAAGTTCCTTGATAAATCTTTCTGGAAGTAAACGACATGAAAGGTGTTTATAACTATCGGAAAATAGAAGAAATCTTTCATATTGTACGTAAAGCACTAATATCGGGAATTATAGCACTTTCTGGTAGATATGAAAGTAGCTTAATTAAAAATGTGTTTTTGAAAATATTTTTTCCATTTCCTATGTGTTTGGCCTCTTTTCATGTTGTATTCTCTACAAAAGCATAGTCATTGTGTATATTTCTTGACAAGTTTTGAAATACGTATGTGGTTAAGCAAGACCAAAGGGCATATACCTGACGTGTGTTATGTAAAGAATATTACGAAAGCGAGAATTGTTCTTTGCGTACCATTATCGCAATTCAGGTATTTGGCATATATTTTATGTCAAGATTGTCAAGGCATTACGGTCAGCCATTTATGGAACAATCTGTATATGTGCGTATATCCGCAAGTCGCGCTTAAATCAACAACAAGGGGGCATAATGGCCTTGTGTTTTATGTTACTTATTAAATGATTCATTGTTAATTCTTGGCCGTCTGGACAGGTCGGCACGGAAAGCGAGGCGAGGTGCTCCATCATCCATAACTGGCGTTGTTATGTGTGCGCCGAAAATGCAGCCCCTGGAATAAAACTGGTGTTGCGTTCGGTGCTAATAACCTCTAGTTTTTTAAACAGTGATTGAACGAAGACTCACCGAAACGTATTCTTCGCTTCTTACACGCTCCCTATTTCTTTCTCGTTTCTGCGGTTTCGCCTTTACCGACTGCCTCTCCTCTCCTTTTTCTATCTTCCACGTCAAAAACGAAGAAACAAATAACCTAAGAGAGAAAACGAAGATATAATTACAACCTGTTCGCTCAGCGAGGGATATAAATAAATTGGAAATAATTATTGAAATGGAACCGAAACGTATATCAAGCTCACGATTATTAACGAAAATCTATAAACGATCGTCCTTGTTTTATTTATCAATATGACGCGAATTACCTTTTGTTTTGTTATTCCGGTTTCTTCCCATCGTAAGATTAATGACGGTTACGCTAGTTAGGTATTTCTTTGATTGTTATGCGACGGTTTTTTGCTAATGATTACAAACCTTGAAAATGTTACTTCGCCAAGCTAATTTGTCTGTTTCTTATTGAGGTTCTGTCATTAGTGTAGCTACTTAATTACGCGCTCTGCATATGCAATTAAAGTTATTACTGTATAAAAAAGTATACACGAATCACTTGGGTTAATTATGATTTTCCCGGAATGCCTAGTACGGAAGAACCACAATCTTATTGAGCAAGGCATTACATTCGTGCGAAAAAGAGGATGCTAGCTTATACAGGACTATTTTCTGATATTTTGATAAATTGTTAAATAAATGCTTAAAGTTATATTCAATAGGGATACATTGTATTATAATTACATCCATGTTACATTAGAGATTGCTAAATAGAATGTTTATCATTGTTATTGACAATCGTCTGAAGATCTGATAATAATTTGTCTAGACGTATCATTAAAACCCGTAATCTCCATTTATTCACTTTCAGCAAATGTATATACTACCTACTTTTAAGGTAATCGCACTTTGCTGGAAGTGATTTGCAAAATAATGTATCAATAATAATAATAATAATAATAATAATAATAATAATAATAATAATAATAATAATAATAATAATAATAATAATAATAATAATAATAATAATAATAATAATAATAATAATAATAATAATAATAATAATAATAATAATAATGATAATAATAATAATGATAATAATAATAATATATGTATATCTATCGCAATAATAATTACAAAAAAAAACGTCAATAAATTTCAAAATACAGCAGCATATACAGAGGAAACTTAGAGGTATTTTTAGATAAATTGAATGAACTAGTATTCCTACTAAACAAGAAAAAGTTACTAAAAAATATATAAATAAAAATAATTTATAGCAGGAGACTTTAATGTGAACTTTTATATCAAAACAAAAATTACACAGAAAATATCAGATATTCTGGGCGCATACAATCTCAAACAGGTATTTAATGAACATTCAAGAATAACACACACAACGTACTCGTTGATAGACAATATCTTCACCAATGTCGCCCTTTGTGCACTGGAAAGTCACTATTAATATGCATCTGTCCGATCAAATGGCACAAATTTTGAGATACGTGAATCGCAAACTCAAGGAACCTAGAAGGGAAGAAAAAATAATAAGGAGGATAGACATAAATGGCATAAAGGCCCTTAAAGAACTTCTGCATGTAGAAGTATACTTACCTAATGATATTTCTGACGCTAAGGAGTTGTTCCATTGTTTCCATACGAGCTTCTTAGCATTATTCGATAGCTGCTTCCCTGAAAAGAAAATAAACATTAAAAACAAAACAAACCAAGGTGATGAAATTCTTACATTCTAGTAAAAATGTTACTAAGCTGCACTTTGAAGAGTGTTTTAATATTTTCGATAAGTGTATCTAGCATATGCTGTTTAGTAAATTTAATAAATAACTTTCCTTCAGATCGATGTTTCGAATGTTACGAAATAGGGTTTTAGTAGATTTAATAGAAGAACACCTACCAATCCAATTAAGGATTTCCCATGTCTTTCGATACGCTAGCATTGTATGGTATCCTTTAATTAAATTAATTTTAATAACCCATAACAACACAATAAGCATTAAACGGACCATAGTTCTACATATAAAAAAGAGCAATACATAATTATGTAAAATTGAAGCTGTAAAACGGCAACAGACATTAATTGTCTTCATAAATAAGGCAAAAATTAAGTGTGGGCACTTATTAGCTTAGTAAATATAAAAAGGATAGTAAACGGACGACGTTAAAATCGCCGTACGGTCACCTAAAAATTCCTCCTTAACAGGAAACAAAACCACGAGAAAATATAACGCCATGTCCATATTTTAAGAACATTATGATTCTGGTGGATCGTAAAATAAAAAAGCCGCATACGAGCGCTATCAACCACACACAGAGCCATATTGAGTTACACTCTGGGTATCTCGTCTGCGTACGATTTTCGGAAACCATGGCGATGTCTAAACATTGAGAACCGTCAACGGTCAATTTTTAATTGGTATCGATTCATGTATGTAAATATATGACCACCCAATTACGGTAATCTAGAGGAATGCCAAAAATCTACAGTTCATACCTAATTACGAATTTTAAGTACTTGTTTTCATACGTACACGCGCTGCAAGACAAAATTCATTTGCGTGAGACGAAGAACACAGTTAGGTTGTTTAAAAATCATTTACTCTTAATATAAAGATAATTGCTCAGCCATTGTATTGTCTCTATTGTCTCTGAATTTAAAATAATTATATTTCTTTTAACAAAGTTTTGAATTTTTTGACAAAAGCCTAACGCAATCCCTAACCGACAGCCATATTAAAATCTTGATGTATTTACTACAGTTTTTGAATTAAAAAAATAATCAAAATGAATTTTCTCGTTTTATTTTGGCCAAATAGTAAATTTTGATACCTGTACACTGACGTTCTTCACGGAATTGAAGTACTTCGGTATCCGTTCTTTATATTTTGGGCTCGAAACAGCACCCAATTTACAACTAAATATTTCTTTCTTCATATCTTGTTCCGTAGATAATTATTTTGGCGTTAAAAGGTCAAAACAGACTTACTTAGTGACGTTTTTGAGTTTCTCGTTGAAATAGTTGCACATTAACTTGAAACTTGAATATTTTATTGAGGAATTTTGAAAATTAGTCTTGTTGTCGAAACTTGTTTATCCCATCTTCATTTGTTTTTTAATTCAGAACCTCAGTTTACTACATGAATTAGATAAAATAATATACTTGATGTCATTTAAATCCATCGAAAATACCTTCGCTGCCATGGGATGAAATTTCCAGGTACGGTAATGTCAGGTATAGTAAATTGGAATGGTTACCATGAAAACGATGCTAATTTTATAACTGCATATGAATAGCAGTATGCGTGTCCAAATACGATGTAGTAACATAATTTTGATATGAAGATATATAATTGAAGTTTCCGTTGGTGAATTTTGGTACTAGCACTAAAAGTTGTCTACTGGACTCTTTTTTAATTACTACTTTTATATGCAGGCTGTACTAAGTTTCTTGATGAACGCTAGTTGTTATTAACATCAAAAACTTTATAAAGTGCAGAAGTAGTACTTTTTGTAAAAGTTTCACTAGCAACTGTCGTTAAACATAACGATAATACCTATACTACCGGCCATAATTATTTGCCCACCCAAAGAAATACGCATAATTAAAGGAAGCTAATTGAAAAAGAAATTGTAGTTTTACATTTAATAAAATACTCTTAAAACAAAGAAATTGATAGTATTTATTCAATTATAAAATTTGTTTGTCACAAAAAAATGAAATATTCGTTTCGTCGAAATGTCCACCGTCGAAATGTGCACCTCGACTATTAACAATTGCGGCATTCTCTCTATCAATTTCGGCAGAGTAGCGGGTTCTATTTTAAGCCAGCCTTCTTGTAGTTGTCTCCACAACGATTCCTTGGAAGTGGAGGATTTATTTTCACCTGCAAACCGAGTTCCTCTTAACATCTGGGCTTTGAAGAGGCCCAGATTATTATGATACTCTTTTCGCGTTCCACCGATTCGAAATATTCGCGGCACAGTTAGAGGTG
Source organism: Dynastes maya (assembly GCA_029619315.2). NCBI lineage: Eukaryota > Metazoa > Arthropoda > Insecta > Coleoptera > Scarabaeidae > Dynastes > Dynastes maya. The sequence goes on from JAROYE020000002.1 coordinate 60,491,102, forward strand.
TGCTGTTCTCATTCCATATGGTATAGCATTTGTTTCAAAACATGTTTCCACTGATCAACTGTCCAATGTTGATGCTCTCTAGCCCACTGGAGCCGTTCTATTTTATTTTGCTTGGGTAAGAGTGGTTTACGCAACGCTATTCGGCCAAATAAACCACCCTCTCTTAACCTTCTTTTCACGGTGGTTAAACTAACTCGTTTTTCACACTCAATACTTATTTCAGCCGTTATTTCAGGTGCGGTTTTTCGTCTATTCCGTTTACTCGTCATAATTATTCAATGATCTTCCGCTAGTGTTGTCACTTTCCGTTCGTTCTCTGTATAATGTACCAACAGTTCGGTGACTTAATTTCAATTTTCTTGCGATATCTGTGTTGCTTCGGCTAGGATTATGTTAAGCAACAATTATTGTGCGGATTTCCAAAGGCAGCTCTCTTATTCTTTAATACTAATTTTAGACAATTTTATTAACTATATTTACCAGTTAAAAGAGCAATAACTACTACATCTAAATTTATAATTCTAGCTCGGGTAAATAGGGAATTGCCATCTTTACCTGCACTATATTAAATATTTGTCAGTGAAGGATAACTGTACTACATTTCGGGTCTTCTTATGGCCTTACCCGGAGCCCTAATTATCGTAGTAAGGAGATTCAATGGATAACTAAGTATCAGAGAGGACTTTTGAGAAATCATTTAATGTGATATCTTTCTTTTACCTGTAGGTAGATAGTTATACCCTCTAAATAGCAATAAATAAACAATTTTCGAAAATCCAAACTAAAATGTAGGTGGAAAAATAACTATGGCGGGTAATGTAGGTAGGACGTTGAAGGACAGACGGGTAAAACAAGTGTAAAAGGGTGGAGACGGAGGAAAAAAAGAAGGGGAGGGTCGTCGAAGAAATATCTAGAATAAAAGATTTAAAAACAGTAGAGGTCAAAGGAAGGAAAAAAAGGGAAACGTTTTGAAGCCAAGAGCCACTAGACCTGTAGCGCTGGTACATACAAAGTGATTCTGAGACAGATATCTTTCTTTTATTTGTAGGTAAATAATTATGTCCACTAAATAATAATAAAGAAACAATTTTTTTAAATCCAAGCAATGTCTTTACAGCATGTCTTTACAAACTGAGTAGCAGTAGCGTGAGGCATAGTGCGTTGAATAAACAATTTCAATAACCTTCAATTATTGCTTTATTGTTAACACTATTTCAATTAAGGAAACAATATATCGTATAGTACTGAAACTTTTAACAAGCATTGGGATTTAAATTATCAAAGTTGCGCAGTTTTTACTTTTAGAAAAACTAGAAAAATTAGAAAAATTAGACAAATTTTTAAATTAAAAAAGAATATTGGAAAAAAACTGAAGAACTTTTAGGTGATCCACATTTGTCCTAAAATATCCGAAGTTAATGGTATCAGCAAGATGATGTTCCTGCACACAATACGAGAAATATAATTAAAAAATTAATATTAGAAAAATATAATTAACTTGATCTAGCGGCTCTGTGTGAGGAATATATATTAAAGGTGGTTGAAAGAAACGTCCATTTTCTCACAATAACTCGATTTAATGAGTTATTAAATTATTAAATTAAATTGAGTTATTGTGAGAAAGTGGACGACTCTTTCAACTATCTTTAATACATAATTAACTACTTAAATTTCCGCTTTAATAGCAGTAATTCAGGTATTTAATAGTATTAATTGTAATACTTTCGGTAAAAATTTGATTCTCTGTGTTGCAAAAGGGTGTTCACAGTGTTTCATTACCTGAATAATAGCCAGCATTTCGAACACTTATCAGCATTTGAACACTTAGTCCGTCTTAAATGTTGCTTTTGGTTCGTTTTTTTCTAAAGTAATAGTGCCATCGTAGGTTTACACTTACTTGTTCCAAAATTAAAGTACATACTGTTATGTTAAATATTTACAACGGAAATATCAGCGTCAGTCTAAAACGTTTAGGGTATTCAGTTTAGCCATCCGATAGATATGAAATTCCCTCTGGCGGATGAAAGCTATTTTTCGAAAGCCACAATTTCCCCCCAGGCTGACTGGCCTTGGAGTGTGGGTATTAAATAATTTATATAAGTCCAGATAACGACAAACGTAGAGAAATGGTGAAGTTATTCCTCTCTAGTTCATCTTCCCATTTTCGTAACTCTTCAAAATGAATGTAAAATCCTCCTACAACAAACAACAGGGTAAATTCAGAAGTATTTCTAGCAGGGTTTCGTAAATTGAATATCTATCGTAAAGTAGATCGTCAGCCAATTTATTATAATTACGTCAGTCGTATTTTAGAGCATATATTCGTCTAGTTTGAGTCACTACATTCATTCTCTCAAGCTACTTCTAAAAATAACTTTATTTAACAAAAATCCCTCAATAGATTATATTTGGGTAGATATCATCAAAATTTGCTGTGAAAAGAAACAATCGTCATCGTGCCAAAAGAGAAAAGGGACGCCAATAAATTCATCGATCCAGGTTAAGCTTTCTTCGAGTCAACTGGTATTTTGACTGTGGTCGCTATTTACAGTGTCCGATATAGAAATTAGAGAATAAATTCAAGGTAGAAGGAAAGGTTGGAGGTTAAAACAGGCAAATTTCCTGTAAATGTCATAAGGAACATAGCGTTTAGGTGACATCTTCGTAAAAATTAAGATTAGTTACATTTTTCAATTTTAACATTCGTTAATTTCCATTTATTGATCTGAAAATTCATTAAAAATTGTCGAAAGAGTATCAAAGAATACTCCCGATTCCTACAAAATAGTTAGAAATTTAATTAATATACAAAATTCCAATTTTTTTTAACAAAAATCCCTGAGATAAAACATTTCAATACTTACCTTTTTTCAATGTGACGTGGGTTGTGTACATCTTTGAAACGAGGAAAAGGTTATTTAATTACGTAAAAATCTAACATGGTGTTCATTTAAAATCATGAGTTTCATTTTGTTGTCATTGATCTAATTAAATAAAATAACTTTTACCTAAAGCATGTTTTCATACCTATTTTTTTTGATTTGAGGTTTTTTCCCAAACCCCTTGAACCGACCAGAATCTTAAATTCTCTTCAACGGAATCTCAGACAGCAGGCTTATTCTATGAAATGTAATAATTTTTAATAATAAATCATATTACAATTTTGTTTTTTTGTTTATCAAAGTATACTGTCGTAAATTTTACGATGGCTACCTTTAATGTATTTACTAATAAGGTTACCTTTCTAGGCTTAAACAAATCTCGGCACTTGATCATAAAAGAGAGATACGCTCGCAAATCTACCCAATTTAGGACACAATTAATGTATATCTAACCTTACTTCCTAATCTCAGGAAAGGTATGCAAGTAAATTATAAAAGACGGAATTAAATTTCTTACGTGCTAACGAAGACATCTCATCTTCCGAATTTCGCACCAGCAAGGTATTAAAATGAATATCTAATTAATTCTTTTAAGCATTTTTCAACCAGGCATTGACTCGTCCTAATTATTTATTTCCAATATCATTACCGAAAGTACTTATATTTACAAATTCTAGAAAAAAAGCACACAGAAAGAAGTAAAAAATCACCTCTTACTCCTACGAGGAACATTTGTACCTGACAGCTTTCTCGAGCACTTCCAACAGTTTAACGAGGTGCTTAAGGGTCAAAAGTGTTGTACGCGACACCTACTTCACTCGCCTCCGTTAATTGGGCAAATTTTTTGAACATTTATTTTATTGACGAATCGGAATCCATTTGTCGCAGCTCGGTATCAGATTGGATTTCTTCTGGTATTCAAATAATGTAATTAGCGTTTGCGATGTATATCTGTTACAACAACGATGCTTCTTTTTTTCAAATTCGTTTCTAATTGGATTATTTCCCGGCAAGAGGAATGCGTTTGATAAAACTTTTATTGCTGCTGCGAGAAAAAAATTCTGGTTCGAGAATGCTGGAATACTGGGTTACTAATTAGTAGGAAGATTTTTATCTTATTCGGCCCAATTTAAGGAAATTATAAACACAAGGTTTTTTTGGGAAACTGAAAGAAATTTATACTTGTGATAAATTGCTGTGTTAATTGCGAACATCGGGCACAATTAATATTATATAAAAGACGTAATGTTTTAAAATTCCAAGAATTTTCGCTATTTCTCCATTACTACGAGTATACATCTATACTGTTATGACAAAATTTTAAATCGTCAAATGCAGTTGTCAATCGTGGACGTATGGTGTGTTCAGTATGGCCATTCGATAGATATGAAATTCCCTCTTGCGGCCATTAGTTCGGTTCCGTAGGCACAATTTCCCCCCAGGCCGACTGGCCTTGGAGTGGGGGTACTACAAATTTATTTTAAGTCCAGATAACGACAAACGTGGAGAAACGGTAAAGTTATTCCCCTTTAGTTCGTCTTCCTATTTTCGTAACGCTTCAAAATTAACGTAAAATTCTCCTAAAACAAACAACAGCATAAATTCAAAGATATTTCTAGCATTATTTCCTATATTAAATATCGTTAAGATATCGTCATTTATGTCAGGAAGTTTTAATATTTTAAGGTAGTGGGGGTTTTGTATCACAGAGTCGTCTATTTTGAGTCATCTAGTAGCGTCACTGCAGGATTATCGGAACAAAACTTGCGTTTGTCTTAGAATCGGACATGAACGGAGCTGTACTAAATTGTGGTGACAGTGATTAAAAAATTGGTCAAAAAATCAGTGATCTACCAAATTTTAGTACTTAATAATTTTAAGGTTGCTTGTTTGGAATAAGTATGTGGTCGCCTGATATGCAGATGCATAATTATCTTAGGCCTAGTCATAAGTTATTTTCAATAATTTACAAAGAACATGCAAGATTCATGTACAACACTATTTACATTTAATCAACAAAATTCTTAATGTTGTCTGTAATATCGATACAATCATGGATAGTCCAACCATATAAATATCGAGGGCGTTGGATTGGCATCCCTGTGACAACGAAGTAATCTAAGAGACAGAGTGAGAAATTTTTTACATAAGACAAGTTTTGGATAAAACTATCCAGAAATTTAATTTAAAAGAAATATTTGAAATATTTTGGTAATGAAAAATAATCAAAAGAGATCTAAAGCCATTTAGAAGAAAAATCCAAGGAGATAGAAAATGAGGTTGCAGGGGATTTTAGATCAGAAGGACCTAGACCATCACCTTAAAAGAAAGGAAAGAGGATTTTAAGGAAGCATTTTAAAAACACACACATCAAACACACAGCGGCTTGTAAGCAGTTTTCCAAAATTGATGATGAGTAGATTATTGGGGATAATAAGGACTTGTGATTATTTTTTAATTTGATATTTCGTTGAAATAACTGAATATATTCGTTGCGTTTCCTGTCCAATTATGCTTATCGATATCTTTCTTCCTGTTGCATATTTTAAAACACCTTTCAAAATAGTCAATAGAAAGTCTATTAGAGATTACTTTAAAGTTAATTTAAAAAACGATCATCTGTATGGATAATAACGTTCTAGTGTAATTTTTAGGTAATTTAATGGTCTCACTTATGTGTTTGTAGAAATTTTGCCTCCTATTAGGAGATGTTTGGATCGCTCACCGTATGATAATGGAACTTTTTATATTAACGGGACAGGCTTGGGAGACTGGAGGGATAAGAGAACACTCTATGTTTAACAATCCATCGTTATCGATATTGTTGCGTCCTTTATATAATGTTATTTACTATTGTATATAAATACATAATTATTGAAAATATATTTTGTTAAATATTCATATACAGACGAGGTGGCCGAGTGGTTAAGGCGTTGGACTGCTAATCCAATGGGCTCTGCCCGCGTGGGTTCGAATCCCATCCTCGTCGCTGATGCTTTTGTTACAGAGGAAAATGGTTCTACAATACTAGCTGTGGGATATTCAAAAATAGAGAGGTTTTGCTCATATTTTTTCCTTGCAAAAAGTAGAATTGTTTTTTTTTACTTATGCTACTTATGCAGAATTTCAAATAAAAAATAGAATAGAAACATAATATATAAAAGCACTTGATTTTAATATCTTCAAAAGAGTTCGCACATATGGCGTTCTAATCTCTAAAGACCGCACGCCTTCCTCCGGGGAAAAGCTCTTGCTTTTCAAAGCAAGCCCACCATAATGCAGAAGATAATAATCCGTTTCGGAATTAGGACGCCGATATAATAGTGCACTTAAATTTGGGACGCCTGCCAGAAGGTTTTGCGGTTGTGGCCGCGTCATAAATCGGCTAATGTGTCTGTTGTTAATTTCGTGATTTTGGTTCACCTCATCCTTCTCTACGCTATAAGGATGTTATCGTAAATTGGCGATTTTGTACCCGGTTATTTATGTCGCAGTATTGATGTTTTAAATATAACGTTGGGCCGATACATATCACAAAACAGAAAGTAAGTCCTGCTTAATTGTGATTTAGATAACGCTCAACATGTCATGGTGTTTGGCGAGTACCATTAGCTACTTGAAGTTTAAAGGGGTAGATATTTTAAGAGGTAAATATTTGAACAGGCAAGAATTGCGCAAATATTACTTATTTTAAATGGATGTTGATTCCCAATATTTATACCTATTGTCTCACGAGGAACTGCATCAATTGATATATGAAAGAAAAAAATTGGAAAATTCTGAAAACTTGGTAATATACTAAATCCTACGTATACTATTGAACTTAAATATTTTCCATAAGCTAAAACTTCCGGTTATACCGAAAGTAGCTGTCAACTTTGTTATTTTCAATAGAACACCCTACACATTACTACATTTTTGAATTCCTAGTTTACTTTTAAGGTTTATTAAATGGAACAACTACGTTACTATTTCCAACCATACTTGAAATATTTGGTTTTTGAAAATTTTTGACAGATGAACAGAGTGCATGTGAACTTTTATAACTGTGAAAGCGTTCAATAACATTATACAGAATATTCGACAATTACGATTAAACTTTCAAATGGTAAAAGCGTTAATATTTGATGTTTTTAAATACCACTACCTATTTTTCTCTTTCTTGTTAAATTGCTCTTACAAAAAAACAAAAAATGTCATTCATTAAGCATCTAAAATGAATGCTTTTCAAGATATTTAGGAAAATGTGTATTCAAAAAAAAAACAGTACCCAGCAATGAGAATGTTGCTTATGTAGTTTTTTAGAATGTTATCCAACTTTGGAGATATCCAAATCAGTCATAATCATTAGGAAACAGTCCAACATTGTTGAAACGTTGAACTACCAACTCTCCTGGAAGTTTTGCGTTCTAAATACGTGAAGATTCAAATTGCTTCGGTAATGAAAATTGTTCCGGTTAAGCAGATCATTTCTTGTAAATCCGGCTTCATTCGCCCAGAAAAAACAATGAATTATTGGCTTGACCGATTTGAAGTTATTATTCGTTTAACTGTGTTTGGTGACGGCCTCTGCTTTTGTGAATATCGAGCGGCGAAGGTATCGTATATTCTCGATACTTTATTGCGTTCCCCATAAATAATAAATAAATTTAAATAATCTTCGTTCGTATGATAAACGTACTGTCATTGTTTACAATTGAAAACAAAGTTGGAGGACGTTTTGAAAACTATATAAGCTACATTCTCATTGGGAGTACTCTTTTTTTTGGAAGAAAAGTGTGTTACTATATACATTTTCCCAAATATTTTGAAAAGAATGCATTTTATATGGGTAAAAAATATTATACTTCTTTTTTGTTTTTTTATTGATTGAGTGATTTTATTTATACAGACGTAGTTATTAATTGTAGTTTTTAGTGAACATGTCGAAGGCTAAAAAACGACTCTTTCAAGACATAGTAAATAAGTTTATTTCTGACTTTCCCGATTTGTTTTACAACAGTAGTAAGATAGTTTGTAAAGTGTGCAAAATACATTTGATGTTAAATAGATAGTGGAACTGTACAAGACATGTAAATTCCGCACAGCATAGAAAACGAAAATTGGGCATGTCACCGAGTGCATTTTTTAATGTAATTCTTATGTTGATAAACTGTAACTTGCCACCAAGCTTACTCGATAAACAACCGTTTAAGGACTTTTGGAACAAATACAATCCCGAGTTGCGGTTGCCAACGGAGAAAACGGCACGTAAGCATGTTGCATTTGTATGCGATGACGTGGAAAAGAAAATGAAACGTATATTGAAAAAACAGTTTCTTTGGTTATGTGTTGACGAGACAACAGGCTGTAAAAAAATTCAATTGTAATTATTATGGTACGCATACTAGACTCTAGTAAACCTACATTACCACTGTTACTAGCTAGTCGAAAACTACAAGAGTGTACTGCTGCAGCAATTACGAAGGTTGTACTTAGTACGTTGGAAAAATTTCAAATTTCAAAAGATAAAGTGTTGATCTTTATGAGCGATGGCGCAGCGATAATGTAGTATTGACCCTGATGAAGCTTTAAATAAAAGGGAAATATTGGTGAAAATTGAGGAGTTACTTTCTTCTGAAACCTTGGTCGTCATCCCGACAGTTTAAAACCACGTAAATATCTGCATACGTATATTCAATACAATGCTTGCGTTTTATGTACTTACGATGCCATACATAAGGAGTCTACTTTTTATATTTGTAGATATTTAACAAAGAAGTTTCAAGAGAATTCTTTGAACACACACACTGCAACGATTTGAGCTTGAATATATGAATAGTTCCCTTTCGAGTATCCTTTTTAGTGTACGGATTTCTATTGCACATTATATGTGTTTCATATCAGTGTCTTCTGGCCCAAAAATGTTTTCCTCCAATGAATTACACCATATTGACTCTGATATTATCTGTTCTGATTTTAAATTCCTGCGTAACGTTTATTCGTACCGAATTTACTTTAAAATCAAAAATTATAGTTTGAATTGCAAATTAGTACATGAGCAAATAAGGTGTAAATAGTACAGAACATTGTAAATCATATTTTCGGCAACTCAAATTATTAACTATACCATCACTATATATTTATAATTATTTAGTATATATTAAGAGCAATACAAACACACTAGAAACGCATTCAAATGTAGATAACTATAATACTAGAAATCAATCGTCGTTAAGAGTTCCAAACCATAGATTAAGCACAACGCAAAAATCCATAAAATATCAAGGAGTAAAACTTTTTAATTCGTTAAGTCAGGAAACTAGAACACTTCCACTATCACTATTTAAGTTAAAAATAAAAGAATTTCTAATTTCTAATGCTTTTTATCTCATAAATGATTTTATGTTGCACAGAAAAACCTTTACACCCGCGATATAGTGATGTATTTATGTATTATGTACTTATTCTTAGTATTTTGACTTTCCTGTGTATATATTTGGAAATAAATTATTATCTATCTATCTATTTATTTAAGGCACGCTTATACGCAACCATTTAAATGATGTCATCCTTAGATTAAGCAATTGGCTTACTTGTCTTTCGATCCGAACGGCGCGGGTTCATATCTCGGCCGGGTCGGTTGGTTTTTAATTACCGATAAGAAAGTAAAACCGTAGGCCCCGTATCAATACGATGTTTGGCACATTAAAAATCCCTACCAAAGGTTGGAACACCTCTGGATTCGGCAAAATTCCAGTAGGGTCGGCTAATGATAAAAGAAATCGATGCCTAGAAGTGGGAGATGTATTCCGTAACCCAACACTTCGCTCATTAATACAACAACAACAACTCTTAAAAACACTATGCACCTGGTTAGAAAATCAAATCTTTCTGTTATTTAAGTATTACTCAGTTAATTTAAAAACCAATTTGTTTCGATGAGGTTGGCCATTATTGTCGCATTTGTCCAATACATATTTTTCGACACCGCAATTTTCGGAGGGCAAATGACGAGGTGTATCAAATATAAACGGGACTGATTTTCTTCAAAATTCTGGAGGGCTCCTAGACCTGGAAGGGGCTGATGCGCAGGTAGCCTGTACAGTTAGGGAGAGAGGAGAACTGACCGCAACTCTCTCGGGCCCCTTTAGTATCAAAAGAAACCGTGAGCGAGAAAGAAGCGCATGTCTCCGTGGAGCAGCGGATTATCATCAAGTTTTAGGCCAAGGAAGGGGTGAACCCAGCCGAAATTTTGCGGCGATTACAGACACAGTTCGAGGACAACATCCTGTCAAGAACCCGTGTGTTTGCATGACACAAAAAATTTTCTGAAGGACGCGAAAAGGTCGAGAACGACAGGCATGATCGCCGCCTTAGAGGACCTGGTTTTCTTGTATTCACTGCATCGGCAGATATTGATTTTTGTAATACCTTTTTTTCGCAAGAATGTTTTCTGAGAAAGCATCCCCTTGTAAATAATTGTGGGATTTAATATAACATTTGGCAAATACAATCGCTTTTCCGGCAATTCTTTAGTCAAAGTTCAAAGGGTAATGGCTTTCTTAGCCAGCTATAGCAAATTGAAATTAAGGTAATTTCCTTTTCAATACACAAGAAAGCTTTTATATCAGCAAAGGTATCATAAGATTATCGCTACTCTTAAAATTGACAACGTCTTGCATTTAAAATAAGTATATCGAAAACAAAAGCAAATATTACGAGATCTTGGATATCCTTAAAAGAATCTTATTTTTTAAATTTCACAGCATTCTTCCTGGTCTTGCCATTATGTCGTTTCTGGTGATCTATAAACAATGGTAAACACCATTAGAAGTAGCTGGTGAGATGCTCACCTAAAGATCTATCGCCACAAATAACGCACTACCTAACCCGGAAAAGGTTCTACGCTAGTAATGCAGCAGATATGAAGAATGCCCGTGTAAAGCTGTAACATCTAAACACAATTTGTTGTATTGATTCAACTGAAATCCCCATATTGAAACAATGCAGTTTCAAATCAAAATTCTAACAACACCGTTTCACCCAGTCAAACACCATCAAACACGCAAAACCCAGAGAGCTACCCATAGAACGAGATGGTGGTTTTATAATAAGAAACGTTTACTTGGAGAATACTTCTTGCAAGAATATTAAAATACTTCACATAAGTATCTCATATACTTCACTCAAATAGCATTGTTCCCGTTTAAAGATATATTTTGAGTATAAGCCAATTTTAAAATGAAACACACTTATATCTTCTATCTGAATATAACAGCTTCAAAATAATAATAATAATAAAAGCCGTTATTTATTTCATAGATGTAAAAACATGAAATACGTCAGGGAGCATGGATACATACATTGTTTACATACATTATGTTATTTCTTATTGAAAAAAGTCTCCCATGTCATATAAACATTTTTTGATTAAATATAATTTCAAGTTATACTGAAACGTCTTTAAGTTTTGAATTTTATAGTGCTGAGGAAGGTGATTGTATATTTTTAAGGTTTGGGTAACCGCACTTTTTATTAAGTCATTTTAGTGTTTTTTAGCAAAACATGCGCATTCATATATATAAACACTAGGCATGGTAAGTATGTGGAATGTTTTGAAAATTCCTGTGCATGTTTCTCTTTCCTTCAGATGGAACATGCTTCTTAAGCACGATTTTTGAAGAGTAAAAATGCGTTTGACGTCTACAGAATTCCCCCAAAATACGATTCCGTACGCTAACCTTGAACCAACGTAAGCATGATACGCTGCCGAGGCCGCTTCAATATGGACCTCTGAAGAGATCACCCTGAGAGCGTATATCATTCCAGCAATCTTTTTGGTAAGTACATTGACATGTTCTTTCTAGTTTTGTGTGCTGTCCAATTGTAAGCCTAAAAACTTTACGTGCGATACAGATGCAACTTGTGCATTCCCATATTTTAGTGTTACGTTTTCAGATTTTCCAAGCCCAAATTTCAATATATTTGTTTTTTGTATATTTAATTTGAGGTTATTAGCACCAATCCAATCTTCCATTGAGCGTAATACGTTAATTACCTCTTCCTCAATGTTTGTGTTCTTCGTTATGACTATCGAGGTGTCATCTGCAAACATATTGACACTGTGCTGCGTTACGTTTGGTAAGTCATTCGTGTATAAGAGAAAAAGGAATGGCCCTAGAATGGAACCCGGTGGTATTCCTCTCTTTGATTTTAACCACCTTGACTGAATAAACTCACCATTGTCGGCTGCCCTTACAGCTTGCAACCGATCTGTTAGATATGATTTCAAGAGGTCATGTATCTTACCTCTAAATCCCATAAGCCACAGTTTCGTCAGTAGAACTGAATGGTTAACACGGTCAAATGCTTTTGAAAGATCTAAGAAAACACCCACTGCGTGCTCTTTTCGAGAAAGTGCTTCATTTACTTTGCATAGTGCCATATATATTGCTCGCGCTGACATGTAACTTTGAATTGAGTATTTAAAGTTGAGTATACTGGTATCTTTCAACTAAGACTAAATTTTTATGTACGTGCTCCGTCAATATTTGCAATTAAAGGAAATTTTTATATTCAAACGTAGTTTTTCAAGTACTTCATCTTATTTGTATGCAACGGCGAAAAGCGAACCATTGAAATTATATTCGGAATTTCATCTTCGCCTTTGATAGAAAAAAGAAACCGATTTTCTCAAGATGTTGAACTTCGATTTGAAATTCTAACAAACTTCCTGCTTCGGCAAGTAAAACTTCTAACCTTTAGACGTTTCTAAGCTTCTGATATTTACGGAGCGGAGCCGGTGCTACCTAAGTTTATCTTCAGATCTCGAAATCGATTGCCGCTAAAACCTCTCAGCGTATTTTACCATATCTATTATCACCAATTAAACTATCGCGCAGTACCAATACGATAATTAAGCTAATATGGTGTTGTTGCATGTAAGTTTCTCACACAACCGATCAAACGAGGTAAGGTCAGAAACGCTATCATAATTAAAATAACTTAGTTATCGTTGAGCTTATTTCACCGACTTACCGCGCATCCGTAGAGTACTTTCGATTTCCTGGATTGGCAACTCACTGGCCGATATCGTCCATCGTTTTAAATGCATCGCGCTCGTTCGTTCGATGTGAAGATCGAGCGGCGGATAAGGTGAAAATTAACACATATGTATATGTGCACTTTAATGGTATTTACTCAGTTCACTGATTGAAAAGCCGTGCAGTAGACCGTTTTAATGAGTTATCGCTTTGAACAGTATTATTTGAAACAATTATCGGGAAGCTATTAAAATATTCAAGGGTTATAAACGACTTCTTTGTCTTTATGCCATTAGACGAAATAATGCCTAATTTGTTGCAATTAGAACATTTCGATCCATTTCGGTTAATGCCTAGATTAATTGCCTAATTAGAAGTATCCCCATTAGAATATACATTCTGCAGACAACTGCGGAAAGAAATACGTGAAGATGTTTTCCCAGAATAAATAGAATAATATAATAAGCAAACTATTAATACATCAGGGCTGTGGAATAGTATGGTAAACACTGAAGTATCGGCATACTCCGCACCAAACAACATATTTAATTCATCCGGAACATGTTTCGGAAGTTCGTGGATTCCCATTGTCAATTGACCGATTGATGTAGGAAAAAGATTTTAATTCTAATATGTCTCATTCTATTCCTACTCTAAAAGATTGAATGAAAGTAGGTACTTTGACAAGTACTTACTTTTACCTCCTACCTGAAACTAAAATATGCGAAAAATTCGGAACTAAAAGAAAAAATACTGGCCTGCAACACAACGTGAACCACGTGTACTTTTTACCGTAATAAGTACATCAATACAGAGTGATTAAGGAGGCTTTTTCTCGGTTCAACAGATTTTTGTTCTTTTTCATATAAATGGTATCATAGTCGACGACTAAATCTCTTTATTAAATCCAGGTTTACTAATTTAATATTATGTCCGGTTTCGTTTACATGTGTTGACGAATCAATTCTCGCTGTCTCATTTGTCCAATATAGACTTTGTCACAGTCTCCGCGTGCAATTTTCTAAATTCCCGATCTTGCTTTAGTACCCGGTTTATCTTTCGGATTGCTTAGGAGGTTTCTGAGTGTATTTTGATAGCTACAGCACGCGTTCTTATCTTGTTCCCTAAAAAGTTTATTTGCACCTTTCGAAAGGTATATGCAATAAGGAAGTTATGCGAAAATATAACTTGAAGATAAAATTTGAAAAAACCAAAGGCTATCATGCAAGGTCACCATAAAGTAAGGGATATATTTTAACTTATTTGGACCCCTCAAGGAAGCTTTGAGAGGTCGTAGATTTGCCTCAGACACAGACTTCGGGATGCGGTGCAAAAGTGGCTTCACGATCAACCGGAAACCTTCTACCAGGAAGGCATACGGAAGCTTGTGGCTCGCTGGACCAAGTGCATTGCTAATGGTGGAGACTATATCGAAAAATAATGTATCTGTTGTACACCTATCTTTGTTTAATACAGTTGTAGAACTAAAAGTGTAAGTAACTTTTGACTTACCCTCGTATTTCTGTTGACGGAAGCTATATAGAAAAATAAGGCTCTGCATTTGTATTGCTGTGTATCACCAATAAAGCTGTTATTTCGGTTTATATTTGAATGACCCTCGTATTTGTCAAGGTTTGGTGTTCAATACTGAACAACAGGCAAGTATATAATTTAATCCTGTAGAAGTTGACGCAAGAATGTATTTGCATTCCGAATTTTTTGAAGGATAGATATATTTAATATGGTGTCTTTTCTAGCTGGCCTGAAGATGGGCGTTTACCCGAAACCGATCGCATTATAATTCCATTTTATTAAAGAATTTTGAGAGTATTGGACCATTCCTTTTTCCTCTTTCGATATGAACACCTCACAATGGGTCACCATCCAACATTTAGATATCGTAATGTTCAATATTTACGACAATTACAGCATCCGCTGTCAACCTCTGAACGAGTAGAAGGTTCAGGTTAGCCACTCATTGGTAATTAAACATCCCTCTTGCGGGGAAAAATGGAAATTTCCCAGTCACCATCCCCCCTCCAGCAAACTATCTGTGGAGCGAGGACATTATATTAAAACTATAAGTCCAGATAACGATGATCGTAGGGTAACATGGACAAATCTACTCTTCAGTTAATTTTCCTATTCACGTAATTCGTCCAAATTCAGAATCCTCGGAATACAACCACCTCGTTGCGTCACTGCATTCATTCTCGTATGCTATTTGCAGAAATAACGTCATATCATCGAAATGATGTTATAAAAGTTTCTATTTGGGTTGTTTTATCAAAATTTGCTGTGGAATAAAACAATCGCTGGTCTTTCGCGATTTAAAATAAAAGAAAGATAAGCGACGCCATTAATTTCATCAATCTTTATTCAGCCTTCGTTGAATTAAAGGGTATCCTAACTCCGACCCCAATTTAAAGTGTTCGATTGTGAAATCAAAGTATTTATTCGAAGAGAAAAAGGGTTAAATTCTAGAACAGGCAGTTTCCTGTAGAGGTTATTATAAACAGAGAATTTATATAACATTGGCATCGTTCAAATTTCAGGGTTAGTTACATTTATAATTTTAAAATTCGTTAACTCCGTTTTATTAATTTGGAAATTCGTTAAAAAATTGCCAAAAAGGGTATCCACTGATGAGAGTATCCCTATTATCCCCACTAACAATTGAAAAATTTAGTTTAAGTTAGAAAATTTAACAATTTTCCCAAAATCCCCTGAGACAAATATATTTCAATATATTTAAATTTAGGCAATCGGCATTATAAATATCTCGAAATCTGTTCAATGTAACATAAATCAGATGCTTGGTTCCCTAACTTATCGATTGCTCTGCATTTACGGAAATATTTTTGAAAGATACTCTATAGAGTCTATTATGTTATCAGAAAATTTTAGCCTCCTGCTATTTGCACAATAGGCATAATTTTACAATTCCAGAAGTTTGGGACAGCTTGTATAAATATTGCAGGATTAATTACTGCTGACGCACATATTATAAGACTGTGAGCACCTTTTCATGACCAACGGTGTTTGTAATTTTTTGTTCTGTATTTTCTAGAATTTGTAGAACATCGTAGCGCCATATGTTTTATAGGTATTTTATTAATAAAAATAGATTTAAAAGTGGTGTATGTGTTACAATTACACTTATTTGATTCTTTTTTCTGAAGAAGTTTATACCATTTTAAGTAAAATTATGTAAAATGTTGACTTGTTTTTATAGTAAAAGGATTATTCCAATAACCTTTGTATACATAAAAAAAATTACATCTTAAAGGTATGCCCTACAAATTGGAAAATATAAAGGTCATTCAAAACGCGACATACACATATTTTGGTCTGAATAGAGATTGTATACAGAATTCACCTCTCGCATACACACAAAAGGCGAGAACAGAAAAATTTGGATTTTTGTAAAACTAAATGTAGTGGATTTATTAAGTTTTGCATGAACGTGCTACAAACTATCGGTGTCGCAAATTACAAGAATGGTAAGATAAATTGTACTCCACCAAAGTAATTCCCTAAGTTTCCACATAACTTACTGCTTTATGGCTCCTAGTATTTGAGTCTGTAAGGAAAAGTAAACTAGTAAAGCCGGAACGTTTTTATTTTTTAATACATCGGTCTTATTAGATTTCTACAGGTTTTTTTAGAACTCAATACGATTTACACTACTTGGTAACCAGTGTTATGAGTAGTCTGGGCAAACAGCGGTGACGGCCAGTCTAGTAGATATGTGGTGCGGAGTCGGCGATTATTTATTTCACGCGTTCACAGCGTCAGTGCTAAATCGATGCAGTATGCGAGTAGTTCTGTGTATATGTAGGCTGTCGTAACTTATTTCGTAATTGTACGCTTATGTTTACTTTAAAAATGTCGCAGTTAGGTACGTCGCGAAAACGACCAATGGCAGACGCAGTTAAAAACTTTATAATGGACATGTCGGACTTAATTTTTGATAGCGTTAAAATTCAATATCTAGTTTGTAAAATCCCTTTAATGTGTTGGTCCAGAAGCCATTGCCAACGTCACATCGAAAGCAAACAGCATTCTTCTGCAAAAAGTGGCATACGAGACCAAGAAAAATTTACATTTGATTTATGTGTTACTCTTATTTTATGGAACCTATCGTTTCGTTTACTAGACAAAGAAGCATTTGTCTCCTTCTGGAATAAATATGCGGACTGTAAATTACCTAGTCGGACATCGATACGAAATGTAGTGCCATTTGCTCGTGAACATATAGAAAAAAGAATGAAAACGGGATTGAAAGATAAAAAACTGTGGTTGTGTGCGGACGAAACAACAGATCGTCAAAAACATTCTGTGGTTAATGTAATGGTACGTATAATGGAACCACATCGACCGTCGTCCTCCTTCTTACTAGCTTCCAAAAGAGTTAAAAATTGTACTGCCGATGAGATTTTAAAGGTGGTGTTGAACTCATTGAACAAATTTGAAGTTTCAACTAAGCAACTTTTAATGTTTATGATGGTGCCGCAAATATGCGTTCTTTGGGCCGATCTCTTAAAGAACACAGTGGTAACTTCCTACATGTAGCGTGTAAAATCCATATTCTAAATCTTGCGGCACAAACGATTCCTACGTTTTCCACTAGTAAATGCATTGATTGCTAGTACAACGGCAGTGTTTCCAAAGTCCCCGAAACGTACCCGACTATTTCGCACTGTGTCCTGATTTACCTGAACCACCACAGCCCATTGTTACACGTTGGGGAACATGGTTGCAGGCTGCGTTTTACTACAACAAATATTTTGATTAAGTAAAGAAGGTAGTTTTAAAATTCAATCCGACAGAAGCTGCAGCAATCAAGAAAAGCCAGGGAATATTTCAAGATGGTCAGGTTAAAAGAGATTTACAAACTATTCACAACAATTACTTCGGACTAGCGGAGGGAATAGAAAAATTACAAAATGTTTCGATGTCGCTAGTGGATTCTGTTCGAATTGTGAATGATGTTCACGCACAGTTATACGCTGTAGAAGGCGAAACAAATTGGCGTGTAATACGAAAATTTGAAAGTGTTTTAGAGAAGGACTCCGATTTTCTTATATTAAGACAAATTTGTGAAGGTGCGTGTGAAGATGTATTAAGTTGTTTCAAAGATTGTTTTAAATATGCAAATATAACATCGCTAGATGTCGAACGGTCGTTTTCGGCATTAAAAAAACATTTATTCCGCACGTCGTACTCACTTGACTGAAACAGCTGTGGAAACATATCTAATGATTCAAATATTTAACAGATGTTACCCAGTTTATGATTTCACGGAAAACTTTTAAAACGGTAAGTATTTCAGCACGTTTTATAATTTATTTCTTACCTTCTATTTTATGTGTAAACCTTCATGCGCTCGCCACGCCTCTGGGTGTTACCACATATTTGCCCAGGTTAGTTATGAGTATATTTATGCCCAACTGAATACTGAAAAGGTAAATTGAATTGCATACAGATAGTTGTGAGACGCTATCAAGCGTCAGTACCATTTGGCACAAATACATACAATTTATGTATGTATATTGATTGTAAGAGGTTATATTCAACCTACATAAACATATGTAACATGCAGTAGACGAGAAACTTGCGAAATACGTAGCTATGTATTTATATTGCACAATAATATATTGCTGGAATTTCAGTCTCTCCGCAAATTTTAGATATCATACTTAATGGCATATTTTCTAAAACGTCATATATAAGTGGCAACGTTCGAAACATCTAACATGTCCAATTACAGAGCCGAAACACGTCTTAGTTATCATGGAATGCCTACCGTATGTGTGTAAGTTATTGCTAAATGCAATTAATGCACACATCGACAATAAATTTGTTTTGACAAACCTGTTTCCACAAGTATTTACACAAATATTCGACCGGACGCCTTTCGTACTCGTCTTCTTTTTCTACAACAAAGCTATCTCATCGCCCAGACCGTTACCAATTTACTTTCGCCAAGGTTTCTGGAAGCGGCGTATATAAATAATATTTAATAACATAATAAACAAAAATATCGTCAGGTTGTTCGAAGCCGTAATATACGATGTGATGATTTCTACACTAAAATTTGTTGTGGCGGCGAAATAAAGATAATTTATTTATGTAACGCTTGGATCCTGCGCAGCCTATGAGAATTCACAGCTATAAACATACCGCACAGATACGTATACGAGGTGTGGCTATAAAATAACGATTCTGATGCTGTAAAACATTTTATTTTGCATTTATACATATTTAATTATTATCCCCATCAATATACACCCCTCCTCTATCTATTTTACATTGTTCGAAACAGTGCTGGAAGTCTTCCTCTGTGAGCTCCTTCATCACACCTCCTTCATCACGCGTGCCGCTTTTTCTTTCACAGCTTCAACGGTCTGAAATCTTATTCCTTTTAATGCAGATTTCACCATGGGGAACAGATAAAAGTCACATGATGCCAGGTTAGGCGAATAAAGCGGATGGCCTAACACTGGGATGTTATATTTGGCTAGAAACGTCTTGACAGACAATGCAGTGTGAGCCCTGTTGTCCTGATGTGGAACCCATAACTTTTTCTTCCACAATTCGGGTCTTTTTTTTCTTATTTTTCCTCGAAGTTGAGCAAGAACCTCAAGGTAGTAATGTTGAGTAATAGCTTGGCCTTCAGGAACCCAGTGTAGGTACACAATCCCATGAATATCGAAAAAAACAATCATCATTGCTTTGAATTTTGATTTGCTCATTCGTGCTTTTTAGCTCTCAATGAAGTTGGGCTCTTCCAATGCATGGATTGACGTTTAGTTCCATCATAAGTGAAAAACCAAGATTCATCAGATGTATTCTCTTTCCAAGAAGTTTTGGTCATTTTCAATGACATTGAAAGTGTCAGTACAAGCACTTTCACGAGCTTCTTTTTGTTCGATTGTAAGAATTTTAAGCACCATTTTCGCACACACTTTTTGCATGTTCAAATTTTTATGTAAAATTTGTCTTACGCGTTCTTTGTCAATTCCTACAGTTTCAGTAATCGCACGCATAGTTAACTGATAGTCAGATCGGGTCAGATTACCGATTTTTTCAATATTTTTTCCGTTTTTGACGTGGAAGGGCGACTCGGGCATGCGTTATCTTCAAAGTCTTTTCGGTCATCTTGAAAACTCCTAAACCATTCAAAAACCCGCGCACGTGATAAACATTCATTGCGATGTACTTCTTTTGACAAAAGAGAAGTTTCAGTAGCGGTTTTTCCAAGTTTCATATGAAATTTCACGACAATTTTGTTGCTCTATTAGAACACATTCATTTTTTCGGCAAAACAAAATAAATAGATCTTATACAAATGAAGGCCACGGCCAAACTAATATGTCTACAGACACGGGAGGGGCGGCAATCGAAAGAGAACGCTTCACGCTATACAGCCTTCTATCATATGACTTTGGCGCATGCGTTCTTCTGTAATAGCATCAGTCTCGTTATTTTATAGCCACACCTCGTATCTATGCATTATTTTATCAAATCATAGGATGGATAAAGAAATTTTACATTATCTTTTGAGAAACTGCACGTTCCTTCTTGCGTGTGAATGAAGCTGATTAATTTAACTAACAAGGGAAGATTTTAATGTAATAATCATCTATTGGCCTGAAACTTGGTAGATTTGTAGACGCCATCCAGTATTGTAAAACGTTCCTTTCTGTTTCGGCGGAGTCTCACGTTCAGGGGGTGAAAGCTGCCCCTGAAATTTCGACGATTTTTGGACTTTTGGATTTTTGCAATTTATACCGTTATTACGAATAAAAAAATAATTCTATCAAACTATCGTAGATGAGCCTTTTCTGCCACCTCTACCACTATCCCCTCACTCCATTGCGGATTGGGGATTGAACAAAAAAGGGCAAAATATTGGGGGTTTCTATTTTATCACCAATGGTTTATTAGTTTCTTGTTGTTCTTCTGTAGCTAACTGCAAAATTAGGTTGTAACTTTATTTAGCTACCTATTAGTTAATAAAACTAATTTGTAATATAGATGTTATTCATTTTCACTCATCACTGCTGAATAGTTGGATAGAAGTTGCTAAAAAATCTTTTTTCATGGTATTAACGTATATAACGAACAGAAAAAGTAGTGAAGAGACCAATACATACAGCTAAAAATGAAGAATGGGAAGAAAACATGAAACTCTATATAGAACTCTAAAAAAAAAGAACAAATAATAAATCCCAGATTATTAACCAATTTATTAATCATAGAGAAATTAATAATTGACAGATGGTGCGAGTCTTTTAAATTAGCCTTAGATGGTAGGAAACAAGAAACGCAGATCGAACAAGAAAAAAATACAACAGAAAATAAAGAAAACAATATAACGTTAACAGAAGTAGAAGAGGCTCTAGGAACACTAAAGGATGGTAAAGTCCAGGGCCAAGGTCGGATAAAAGCAGAATTGTTTAAAGACATGGGAGAAACAGGAACAAAATTATTGCATAAAATAATAACAATAGCACGGAGGACAAGTTAAATCCCTAGAGAGTGGTCGATAGCAACAATACTGCTAGTTTATAAGAAAGGAGCTAGTAACAAGTGCGCTAATTATAGACTAATCTCATTGCTCAAAGTAGCTAGCTACATTGAGCAATGAATTAAGCACGTTTATGAATCATTATTAGAAAAAAGAACCGGAGCAATATTAGAACCTACATTTGATGATAACCAATGT
The DNA here is from genome assembly GCA_029619315.2 of Dynastes maya. NCBI lineage: Eukaryota > Metazoa > Arthropoda > Insecta > Coleoptera > Scarabaeidae > Dynastes > Dynastes maya. Next base: position 60,512,743 of record JAROYE020000002.1, read on the forward strand.
GGATTCAGATCGGAAAGGGGAACCAGTGACTTAATATTCAGTTTAAGGTAAATGGTAGAGAAGGCGTTAACGTAAAGCAACATAATATATACTTGTTTTATAAACGTAAAGAAAGCTTTTAGCAGAGCTCCAAGGAATAAATTATGGGAAATAATAGAACACAAGAAATATTATAACAACAAACAATATAACGGCGAAAGAACTTATATCAACAAAAGGAGTAAGACAAGGGGGCATATTAAACCCATTGTTATTTATAACCCTTATTTATATATTTATGGAAGAGATAGGAAAAAATGCTGGACATAAAGCAAAGGTTTAAGAATAGGAGTAAGTAATTTGGAAGAAGTATGTGAGTTAATAGCCAGTAGGCGCCATAAATTCTTGGCTTGATATAGAAAAAATAAACTTGGTAACATATAACAATTTTTATTTTTCAATATAATTTCCCCTAACTTCAATACATTTATTACAATGATCAATTATAAATTCTATACCCTTGTAAATATAATCTAAAGTTTTTCCCTCAAAATGTTGTATTACAGCTTTCTTGGACGAGGTTGATCGGGTCACCGCCATTTCATCGATTCCTTTTTGGAAAGAGGATCATAATACAGAATCATTGTTTCATCTCCTGTGACAATGGACTCCAAAATCGGCTTCGGGTCGTCTCCACACATATTTAAAAACGAGTGCGCACATTCGACCCGACGTTAACGTTGGAGAGCAGGGTGAATACTTATTTCAGAAATGTTAGACCTCACTGCTAATTTCCTCACCTTCAAGCGACGATCTACTAATGTCATCTCTTCTGCCATGGAAATTCACTTCCTCGCCCTATCCATCTATGAGGAAATGCATTATTCTTACAAAAATATCATCCCAATGATCTACCGTACTTTTTGAACGTCCTACATCTCGCTTTAGATGACGCTTTCAAAGGTCCTGTAATGAGGTTGTCGTTTGTTCGGATATAATTACAAATACCTTTGAGCAGCAGGACTCGATGATTTTCTTGTGCATGAACTAGAGCACTACACGGGCTAGGAAAAGCCCGGCCCGCTCGGCCCGCCCTGACCCGCGGGCGGGCTCAGGGGAGCCTCGTCTCTTTTCATTGCGGACCGGGCCTAAAATTGCACGGGCCTGACGGGCCGAGAATGTTTTATTAACTACATCGAATGGATATAACGTATGCAGTAAATGCTGTTTAGTTTGTACGATACCGTTTTGTATTAACAATTTTAATGTATGCAATGTTATGTTACGTTTTCTTTTGGTTTCATACAATATAGTATGCAAGAACAAACAAAATAAATGTTTGATTCTACTCATTATAATGTAGTAATTAAAAAATGATTAGAAATAGACGGTGCAGATATAATTACTTAAACAGGCTAAAATAATTTAGACGGGCCAAACGGGCCTAAATTTCCTAACGGGCCGGGCCGGGCGGGCCTTATGCCGAGATGATGAACGCAATGGGCGGGCCGGGCTAGGTCCGCCCGGCCCGCCCTTGCAATTACATGCTGTAACGGGCCATGGGCGGGCCGGGCCGTGAAAAATAGGCCCATGCAGTGCTTTAGCATGAACACATACCATATCTCGCATGTCTGCATTTGAAAAATCATTATATCATGGCATTTTCACAAAAATAGATTTTTATTGAAAGTTAACTATCTGTCAGTTACAATATATCAGCATCAATAAGGCCAAAGCCTACTAATTGCAATTGTTTTAATGATAATTTTTCAAAGATCAATTTAAATATGAGAGGTTCATGCTAATTTATAAATGTTTATGATCAAACTTAATGAAATGGACAAAACTCATGTGAGATGCAAAGAAGCAATAGAATTAAATTATTTGGGAACATTACTGACTACCGTAATGAGAGAAGAGGATAATATTTACTTAGAAAATAATGAGGAATCAAAAAAAATGCTACTATGATGATTACGATAGTGGCGTAGAATGCAGAGGGGAGAAAGTAAGTCTCTATCACAACCATACGCCTCTGGTAATAGGGAGAAACTATTTTCTACCATACTTTAAGGTGCCAAAAGCATTGGAAGGTAAACTAACAGTGGGCTAAAATCATTTTTAAATGCTGGGTCAAAAATTTTCCAGTTACTACATGGACAATTACTAATGAGACATTCTATATACGTATGTATATTTTATAGCTTATTGTTTGTTCCAAATTATTGAATGCATACCCTCCTACTTTCACTTCTAATGGCATTTGTTTTATTATATTGGCACAATTATTATATAGGATCTACCAAACAATTAAGCAATTAAATTATATTGAAGGAATCACTGAACTTTCAAGTGCATTCTACGTATAGATGTGTATGCTTGTGCATACACATTCAAAGCTATTATTTGCTTGTGGTCTATTTGTAGGCAGTTATACGAATGTAGATATCTCTATAACAACATGTAATATTGTTGAATATATCTTATGATATAGGAAGCAATCTAATAATTTCATAATAACCAACAATTAACCTGAAATAAGAGAAAGAAGCGACTAGAGAGTTGTGTAAACATCATCGAGATGGTTGCGAATGTTGATGAAATAAGCGTTTAAACTTACTCTTCTCTTTCCAAAAGACGTTGATTAGCCAATAATTAGTGTTCTGATGCTGTAAGCTAATAACATACAGCAGTACATCAATCTACGATCGGGTAACAACATATTTTCAAGAAAGCCAGCCTGTATTCGTATTAATCTAAACAAATCTATCATAGCAGCATGTAAATCGTCTACGCTCAGTCTTCCTTTTCTCGTAAAATTAATAAGCCCGACTGCGGAAAAGTAAACAAACTGTGGGAATCCAAATTAAATTGTGTGCAGCGTGCATCATACGGATGCATGGAGAACGCGAACTTTCTTGTTGTTGCTCTGTCTAACGGGTCGCGCAAAAATCACGCTAAAACAAGGAAGATTGCCAACATGCGGTCACTTCGTTAGCTAATTATTATCTGTTGATTAATTATACTTTATACCGGATTTATCCTTTGCACATGCATTGTAACCGCCTTCGTAGTAGCAATAGTAAATTTAATTATGGGAACAGATTACAATTCCGCCATCGTATCCATTTCAAATTAATATATGTGTAATTTATATCGACGGCAATATTATTGAACTATTTGTTTAAGTAAATCGACTACTTTAATTAATCCAAAGACGATTTTGGTGCTTGTGTGTTGAAATTTTGTATGTACGCTTATACTAATACGTGCATATTAACAGAGATTAGAGAGATATGCACATATTGTTGTAGGTTCTTCATTGTGATGTTGCTATTAATAGAAACAGGAGATTACTAAATTATTAAAGTGGCGACTTTCTAAAAAGTAAATTATCTCCTAAAATTCTCCATACATTTCGCGCAACATGATTAGGACCAAACACGTATGTTGCGTTTGTAGTTACTATAAACATAATAGCGCACTGAAATTGCTATTTTCGAAAATAAGAAGGAGGTATAAAAAGATGTGCCCAACATTATAATTTTTGTAAATCTCAGTGCAAATGTACGCTACTGACAACAATAAGTACTGAAATGGTTTAAATCAGAGAAATTGTTAAAAGAATTGAAATATTTGTAAACTAATTAAATTTTTAAATGAACTGTGGGATTCGGGGGTGTCTTTTTTTTTTTTTTTTTTATTGTAATAACAATTAGAAAAATCGTCAAAATAAAATAATGTATAAATAACTTTACACACTCTTTCGGCAATTTTAAACGAATCTTTATATCAATAAATTAAAATTGAAAACTAACCTGAATTTCTAAGACCATGTCATATAAACTTTATGTTTATATGGGATTCGCGGGAAACTGCCAATTTTCAAACTCCAACCTTCACCTCTATCTCGAAATTTTGCTATGATTTGAATATTACACTTTGAAACTTGGAACGCAATCAAAATACAAGTTGCCTTGATGAAAGCTTGATCAAATATAATCAAATTATTTGGCGTCCCTTCACTCCATTATTTTAATCGCGATGGCAACTGTTTTTATCCACAGCAAATTTTGATAATACTTTCCAAATATCATTTGATGTTAAATTTCCATTAAATAAAGTTATTTATTTTAAAGTAGCACAAAGGAACATGTAGTGGCCCGACTGGATGACTTAATTCATGCTACTCTGTGATACAGAATAGCATCGACAACTAAACAATACTAAATTTCACCGACGCTCTACTTAATAACTTTGTGATAGATATTTAATTCACGAAACCCTGCTAGAAACACCTCTGTGTTTACGCTGTTATTTGTTGTAGAAACAATTTTCATGAATTTTGAAGAGTCACGAAAATAGGAAGATAAACTAAAGAGGAATAACTTCACCGTTCCTCTACGTTTGGCGTTGTCTGGACTTAATTAAATTATTTAGTATGCACACTCCGAAAATCGGAGGCTTGGGATGGAAAGGAGACTTCCGGAAAGGAGCTAATATCCGCCAGAGGGAATTTCACATCGACCGTGTGTCCATACTGAGTACACTGTACGTGCATGAATGACAGCTGCTTTGGACGATGTAAAGATACACCACTACAGTACATTATTGTAAAGCACCACTTGACCAATCTACAAAATAGAAGATTCCTTTGCAATAACAAATACTTTATTGATCAATAGTGAATACTTTTACCATTGTTTCTTATAACCTCAAATAGTCAGGATGGAATGGAATTATCCAAAGTTCTCAAGTAGTTAATGGGAAGCTCCGCCCAATTCTATTTAACCATATGCTGTAGCTCGTCAGTGCAACTGAATTGCTTAGCATAGGAATACAGTTTACGCGATAGTCATTCCCAAACATTTTCTATAATGTTCAGCGACGGCCAATCGAGAACCTCCATGTTGAACCAGCGTCGAGCAACGCGCTGTTTGAATACTGGCATTATCTTGTTAAAAAATAAATTCCTGACCTGCCATAACATTGGACAATTTGTCTTTCACCTATTTTCGAAGTTCGGTGTAGTTTTCTGAATTCTGTTTGCCCTTTACCGTTATTAAATCAACAGGTCTTTTATAAGAAATAGCTCCCCATATGACTGAACCAGCATCGGCATGTCATCGTGACAGAATCACTTCCTTTTCGCCCATCCGAACCATCCGAATTAAATTTCTTCCCATCATTGAAAATAACAGTTTGTCACTCTTTTGTCCATTCCATTTTTCCTTGGGCAAGCTGAAGACGTGCAGTGCGCTGAAATCCCTTTAAAGCAGGCCATTGGTGCATATTCAGACGTTATTCGCGATTTCTTGCTGTTAACGCGGGATTCGATGCTTCGCGTAATATGGCTCGACGTTCTCTCTCGGTTGTAACGAATTTTGTATGCCCTTGAAAACGTTTTCCATAATTTTCGGGATCCTCAATGAAACTGTTCACAACCTGGTGTGATCAACCGATCTTCTTTGCAATAGCCCTTGAGGAATAGCCTTTGAGGAATAGCCTTTTTGATGGAGCGCTTTTAATTTTCCAATTTCTTTCGCCGTTAAACATTTTTGCCGTCCCATCGTTGCGCTATACCTTTAATTATCGATGTTTTAAAGTTGATTGTTTGTTTGGATACATATTGTGATTTGCCACGCATTGCCAGCTTAATACTAGATACTGGTCGTATCCAAACGGTACACTGCTTTTTATACGTATGCAGTACATACGTCAGCCAGTGCATAACGCTAGGAAATAGTACGCAATAATACGTATCATTTGCCAAAGCGTATCATTACAGATTTACATTACAATTTTAGTGAATAACCGAATTCGAATTTACCGAAAGCTTGCAACAAATCTGTTGGTCGTACTCGTGTGGCGTGGGGTGTATCTTTTAACCCTGCAGCGGGCGCGTTCACAAGTAATGCATTAACAGGCGCATAGGTGACAATTGTCCCACAAATTAAAATTCTCCGATATTTTGGGTAGCACCTCGTATAGCATTCAGCAATTCCTCAAAAATTTTTACATATACCTGTCTATCAGCCTTTATTACATAACCTCTCGCCCAAATATAGTAACGAATAATATAGGTAGGATTTTGCCGTTATCAAACGTTAATGTTTTAATTTAGTTCCTTTGTCGGATGATGAACGCGTGGTCCATGTGTGCTTGTGCTCCGTAAATGGAGTAACGCTTTGTCTTCATCCGTTTCAGATACGGCGCGTTAAAATTTCGGTAGCTTGCCTGGTGGTACGATAATGAAAAAAGTGTAACTAATGACCTGCGGACCGCTACCATCAATTATGCATTGTATTCCGTACTAATTTATTGTCTTTACATGAATGATGTGTTCTTGCAGTTTATCTGATAGAAGTTTCGCTGTTTCAAATTAGTGTTACTCATTTTTATGATGTATCGAATGAGTTTTCACTTCCTGAGTATGTGATTTGAAAAGTGTATTACAGAATATCGGTCAATATCCTTGTCAGTATCTTTTCTGTTTTTTTTTTCACTGATAACACAAATAAATGTGTACCAAAACAATATATATGTATTTATCTAAGCATTACTATCAATAATTGAGAAAAAATAAATCGAAACTATTTATTACCCAGCAACGTAAACATCATTTTTAGTTATGAAATTTAGTCTTGCATCTAACCGTAACCATGACGTGGAATTTATAAATGTATGTATGTTGCTACACCATAGCTCCATAAAAAATATATACGGATCTTCTGGGTTAATAATAAAAATAGTAGTCAAAATTTTTACATCTAAATTTCTGAAGTGCTTTTATATTATCTTTTATAAAAACCAATTTGTAAGTATTGAGAAGCAATTGCAGAAGGTAAAACACATTTATATTTGAGGAGCTTTTTCACAAAATGCAATGTCACACAAAGTACTTTTAGAGAAAACCAGAAAAGTTTGTGACGGTGTTATATCATATCTAACCTATAACTAACTCATGAAAAATGTTTTACCTCGTAGAATTTCCAGAAGGACCTTTGGTCATGTTTCATTTTGAAGAAAAAGTTCTGACTTTTTGCATTTCGAAAGCAAACTTTTGTTTTGCAATTTTTAGGAACGAAATAAGGATTGTTTTATGCCGCAAGAAAAACTTTATTTTTAAATGAGAGCAGCGTAGCATGAAAACAACGTATTCTAAATTAAAAATGTAAACTACTAAGTGTAGGTTAATGTTTCGGTCTTTTTCTAAGCAGTGAGATAATTTCAAAATAAAAATTTTATTTATAGTTCCTCATCCAGTCTTCAACAAAACGTTTTCTTAATAGAATATCAACGGCCTTTCCTTTATCTTGTGAAATTCCTTTCGCATAGTTCAGTAATGATAACTCGACAGCGTTCAAGTTTTTAAAGAGTTTTACCAGGGTCATAAAATGCTTTGAATTATCCTGGAATCTGTAGTGTATCTCGCATTTACATTTAAAGTGACTTATATTGGAGTTGTGATTCGTAAATTTCTTGAAAAATAACCTTTTTTGTTCGCTTAGTACTTCAACCCTTTTAAGAATTTTATGCCATAAGCTTGCAAAAATTGTATGTCGTAAGCTTGCCAATCTATTCCAAATATGTGCACTTGTCCAAATTTCCTATAAATTTTGTGGTAATCTTTAGGTAAAAGAATTTCTGCATGTCTTCTTAACTCTTTTTCAACTCTTCTGAAGACCCTATGCGCAAGGAAATAGGAATGGCCAGTCACTGGTAAACTACTTCAATTTTTTTAACAATACGTGGTGAATGCGTGTAAAGTCACCAGTGTAACAACCAGACAATATGTTTGTTTTTATTTTGCTCACCACAGCCATCGGCAAAGAATCTAACATTTTGTTTGCCATTCCAATCAATATTATTTAAAAAATGTAGCACTGCTGAACCAGTCGTATCTGAGTCTCGGCCGCATTGATGTTGAATCCACATGTAAAAGTGAGGTGACGACGACATTCTTGAATAGGAAGTTTTGGCAGTTGCTGAACGTTGCAAACGCACAAAAGTGGGTTAGCAGTAAGACTTATCTTGCTTCTTTCCTTTCTAACTTCGCTTTTCCTTTAATACGTTACCGTTTTCACTCACTAATCCTCCATCCATTATTGCAACAAGAATGGACGTTATTTATGAAGTAACTCGTCCACTTACTATTCATGTAATTGTAAATAACACTAATCTTTAACAAGGACGTAACAAGCACATGGACTTTGCTTTAACTTCAGCCATACTTAATGGTTATATGGACAGGTTGCACATTGATTCTGTAAACACTCTGGACATGTTTTGAAACTAACATTAACTTTGCGGTGTATATTGGATGGGATTACTACTGCTTTGGTCAGAATTGACGATGTGTAATATTCTACAGTTAACATAGATCGCGATGCCATCCGTAAACGATTTCTTTTTTTAATGTGTACATGTTGCGTTTTGTAAAAAAGCTCCTTATTTGTACTATCAATGAAGAGATAGATCGGTGTTTAAGCGCCTCTCTGTTTCTGATGTGAAAAATTAACATCTGAACTAATATGGGGTGTAGTCGTATTAAATGAGAGGTGTGTTTTGTGTTGAAACCAGTGAAAATAGGAATTTTAAAACGTCCTAATGTGTATTAGATGTTTTAGACATCGTCAATAACCTCTTCAAGAAATTGCTTGTGTTCATAATTGGTTAATTATTGCATGATTTTCTCTCTTGTCTTTAGATGTGTGAATTTCTAATCCGTTAAGTTGGCACTTGTCTAAACCTCCTTTATTGCGGTTTTCCAGTTTTATTTATATTTTGCCTCAGTGCTGAACTACTGTTTATCACTGGACTGCTTTGGTGCTTCCTGGAACCCATAAAATCTTCCTTCATAAGTCATGATCACAATGAGAGATTGAGCTTTACTGCATGTTTAATAACTACCGAAATGGTATATATTTACATCGTGGAGCGCGACTATCATTCGAGCAGGTACTATGTATTCAATATGACCACTCGGTCAATGTGAAATTCCCTCTGGCGGACATTAGTTTTCATTTCATTTAAAATCTCATTTGTTGATCTTAAAATTCGTTTAAATTGTCGAAAAAGTGTTTAAGAACACTTCCGAACCCCCAGTTTACATAACTATTTAATTAATTATCAAAAATTTAAACATTTTTCAAGAATTTACCATTTTTAAAACATTACACTACATTGAGGCATATGCAAGGCAACACCTTAGGTTTCCTCGATGCTTGGAAGATAAATTATACAAGATGATTCAGAGTAATATTTGAAAGTTTTAGAGTATTACCCTAGGCAACAAAATTTTGAAAAGTTCATGCTTCTGAGATTAAAATACTCATTTCTTAATGAATTCAATGTGCTCAACAAAATTATGACCAAGAAAAAGCTGAATTAACTACAGTTTCTTTGTAATGAGTACGCATTTTTGAGGAAAATTGTATATTTGTAAATATTCTAATATATGTTAAGAATATCTTAATCAGCTAATAACATTTGCTTTCTTTTGGCCTGTCGTTTGCAATTGACCTGAAGAGTATCTCTGATGAGCGTCCAATAATAATCAGCTAAAACTGACGTGGACCATTTACCCTGGTATCGTTTCTCCATCTTGGCAATGTCCTGATGAAAACGTTCGCCGTGCTAATCATTGTCTTTCCCGCAGTTATTAAGGAAGAAATTCAAGCAGGTGTAAACTACGTGGATCTTTAAAGACATATTACAGCCAAATGCATAAAATAAAGCCAACATGTCCTCAATCACTTACTTGCGGTGTTCGACCTTCTCATTCGCAAGGAAGTTTTCTGCCACTTGACAGAACGCTTTCCAAACCTGTACTTCTTTATTTTGAAGAAGTTTCTCAAAGTTGGGATCTTTGAAGGGTTATTTAATCTGAGGCCCGACAAAAACGCCCTCTTTAATTTTGGCTCCCTGAGCCGAGGGAATTTTTCATACGAGTACTTGAATGCTGGTCTATTCTTATCCATTGCTTTTACTAAGTTTTTGAAAAGGCCGGGCTTGATATGTAAAGGAGGAATTATGATTTTGTGCGGTTCCAGAAATGGTGGGTGCTATACATTCGCTTCTCCAGGCTTAACAGATACCGCGTATTTATCTTACTAAATTACATTTTATTACGCGATAGCACCTATGCAATGAACAAAAAGTGAGTATCTCTGCAATGAGGGCCAATCAACTTTTTTCAAAATAATAATCGTGTTTAGCATGTTTAATTCATTTAGGATAGGGTTTTTTCACCTAAGAAGCAACTTCATTGTTGCTCAGTGTTGTGAAAGCTCTTAATACAAAGGTTATTTTCATAATAAACTCTTGCAACTAATCAGTTTAGTAGCACGCAACTGTTAGATTTATTTAGCTCAAGAGTAATAAGAGTAAAACTACGAGGGCAAACTGCTCCCACCTAACACCTCAACTGCAGCCGTTAGATTATTTAAATCTTCGCACAAAGAGGGAAGAGAGAAATCTTATACTTACTAAGGATGGACTTCCGAGTATCAGTTTTTTATAGAAAATCTTTACATCCTCATGTTAAAAAAAATTAAAGTGTGGGCACAGCCCAGTCTGCAACATTGTATGGAATGGAGTTTATGCCTTTTTTTTTACTAAATATAATGCTATGGCTTTTTGGCACTTACTAAGGTTTCCCCATTACTCATTGAGATGATTTACAACATCTCTTCAATAAATCTCTTACAGGAGTTGCTAACATTATACTTTTATCGAGAATAATGTGTGACCTTTTTGTCAAACTTTTTATATAAACCACAAACCATCCACCTAAGTAAATGATTTTTCGCTTAGACCATTACCACCATACCACGACGTTCTGCCATAATAAAGATTTCTTATTAGTTTTATCACTAACCGTAACCAGTCGAAGGAAAGCAACTATAATTGTAAACTGTATCCTTAACCTACTCTTTCATTTTAAAAATAAGGTCTACATAAGCCAATGCGTTAATGAAATACGGTCTTTAACGTTTGCAGTCTATATTTGTACTGCGATACGAATGAAAGCATACCGGTGTGCGGTAATTTAAGTCAAAAACAAAGGAAAACTTGCGGCGTGTGGTATAAGATAATTACCATCAAATTACTTTTAAACTCAATATCTTTTTGCACACTTCCTGTGTGTAATGTGGAATTGAGGCAGACACCATGAAAGGTCACCACTGACAAGTACAGTACTACGCCGAGAAACGAATGGATTTTATACGCGACTCATAACGAATGGTTTCATTAAAGAACCACTTTTGTACAAGAGAACGCCGAGCACTGGTTATATTTTATGGAATGTATATACCTATAAACCTGCGTTAGTAGTATTGAGTATGCATATAAATATGTATGTCCAAAGAACGTATTTATGTGAAAAAATAAGAAAACACCTGGCTCTGAACTTATTTTACTAAAGAAACCTAGTTTGGTATCAACTTTTTTAATGCTACATTTGGCATGCTTTGTAGAAGATAAGTCCTTGTCAATAACATGATTTATGAAATTAAAGGCGCTAATATCTTGATTTAAAATGGCATCAGATGTAATCATGTAGTAGTAGAACTAAGTTCTTCCAATGTATTTGACATGCAAATGGAAACACATTTCCATTATATTAGCAGCACAAACATTTTTTTGCTATTTTACTCTTTGAAACAGTTCACTAAAACCCTTACCACAATACTTAACTCGTAGTGGACGGACGTTTCGATAACTAAGCTATCATCATCAGCAGTGAAACTGAATTCTGAAAAAACTGAAAAATTCAGTTTTACTGCTGAGGAGGATAGCTTGGTTATCGGAAAGTGCGTCCAGTACGAATTAAGTATTGTGGTAAGGGTTTTAGTGAACTGTTTCAGTGTTCCAGTGCCACAGATTTAGAGTACCCGATTATTTTACTCTTTGTTTGGGTAGCGTATGACGTCCATTTTGCTTTCTATGTTTTGTACAGTTAATACATTCACTGCGTTTGACATGGATGCGTGACATCAAAGTTGGGTCTGTATTTATAAAAATAGCGTTATAAAATAAACTGAAATGTTCTCTACTACAGAAAGGAGGGTTTCTTAATAGAAGAAAACGATTCTAGGTATGGTGAACCTTATCCGTTAGCAGTGAACCTATTAGTGAGTATACAGCTATTACGCTAGCAAGACTGCTTAATTTTAACAAGCTTCCCATGCAATGGGGAATTTTACGAACAGAACAGCAGCGCGGCTATGGGATAACCGCTATCACCTGCGATAGCAAACGTTCTAATGGAAGCTATTGATTCCCGTAATGACAAACCCAAATGCTAGGATAAATACGTGTAGGACACTTTCTCTATGTGGCCACACGTACGAGAAGCATTAGATAAATACCATCAACATATTAATAAACATCACAATAGCATCACCTTCACTATGGACATTAAAGAACACGGTGCTCTGCCTCTTCTGGACTTGCTCGTGAAATGCGCCACCAACAGACCGAGTGATACCGCAAGAAGACACCTACGAACCGACAACTACATCCATCATCTCATCGCCATCCACAATAGCAGAGATTTCCTGCTAACACACTTCTAAAGAGAACAGATAAGATTAGAGATGAATTAGAGCCCGGATGAAGTCTAACACGTAAAGGATGTCTTACAGAAGAACGGGTGTAACCAAAAACGATATGCTAAAACTATGCAGATGGAGACAGAAGAGGGGAGAAATAGGTCCGTAACAACACCCAGAAACATACCTGCCGTAAATTGTTGAAGATACCAACAGACTGAAGAAGATACCAGGGAAAAAGAATATTACCGCGCACTACAACACAGTAGGAAGAATGGATCAACTGATCCCACCAAACAAGCATCTACTACTGCAGATACTCACAAAGGGCGTATCCGCATATATCCGCAGTGGGTGAGCACCTTTGTCAAAATGATTATAAGACCATAACATCGATTATGGGAAGGTGAAGGTATTAGCCACACGCTAATACCATAGAATGGTACGCTAATTTCAACCGTGAATACCTGGAACTCAACTTTCCGGGAACATCGTCGAAGCAACCCTGTATGGTTGCGACTGGCGCGGATACAGATTAACACAGAAGAGTGGAAATAAGGTACATAATGAAAAACACGAGGCAACGACATCGGTTTCTAGAAATCTTTTGAAAGGGCTGACAATATGATCACCAAGACATCAAGACTAACTTTACATCAGGACAACCCGAAAGGTTATTCTACAATTGCTAACGACCGTGAAAGCCTACACTCAAGTGCGTAGGGTGTTTAATGAAAAGTGAAAGATAGGAGACCAAAACAAGAAGAACAAACCAATATTCTCAACTCTCATTCTCAAGTAATGCAGAAATACTTAATGATAGATTTCAACACGTTTCCCACCTTCAGTGCATCCTTTAGTTCGTTTACAAACTGCTTTAGAAGCATGCTGAATTGAGCGGGGATTATTTTTATAACAGTTGCATAACGTAGAATGCAACCAAGTATTGCCCCTCTCGAGAATATTCTTGTTGAATATATTTCCAAGTACCTCCCTACCCCATTGAAACACTTTGTGTATGTAATATCATTTTACATTTTGTTCTTTTTTTATTTGTCAAAATTCGACCAGTGATTCTTCATTATTGATCGCCGTTACTTTGGTCTTGGCAATGCTTAACTCAAGATTGTTTAGTTTTTAGCCATTTTAAAATACCTTCGATTCCACGATTAATTTCAGAGCTGTTGGTTCATACTACAAGAAACGGTAACGGTCTTAATGTCTAACGCTAGGGAATTCCCAATAAAGGTCTTGATATTTATACAGAATTATCTGCAAATTTTCGTTCCTTCTTTCTATCGTCCATATTACTGTTAAACGCAGTTATTTCTCCCTATAAGAATTTTGTAATTTTTCCAGGAAGTAAATTAGTATTACTATTAGCAATCATGTAGCATTTGATTGATTTTAGCAACCTATTATTCGTCGCCTTGGAATGTGAGGGTTCTATCTGCGATTTTTTAAAAAATGAATTTTTAGTTTGACAAGGTTCTGTTTACGATATTTTATTAGTTTTTAAATTTCGAAAGACGTCTAAAAACCTATTTTTTAAAAAACCGCAAACAGAACTCTCTCATTTCAAGGTGATATATGATTAAAACCAATCAATCCCGCGTAATGAATAACCTTAGCTTAAATTTCTTGATGCTACGTCCAAATTAGACGGAGTTTATTTAAGTTTCCTCACTGTTTGTCCACCGAAATATATTAGTACTACATGCATCCATATTTCAAGTGGTCGACTTTAAAACGTCAAACATTTAAAGCGTAGAAATAAAACGGAAGTTGTTTTTCTTTCTACTTAGCTCTTATTCACATTTATTCGTCATCTAGGTGGCTTTTACCCGCATTACTTTGAACGATAAATCGCTTCAATTTGAAAGACAAACGAATCCGGAGGCGTTACAAATATACTTTTAGCACCTTCTAAGTAAATAATTAACGTGTTTGTTTAGTTAAAACGAAGCGAACGGAAGAAAAGAAGTGGATGAATGATTTGGACCACCTGGCGTGGCGTAGGGTTCCTAAAAGTGAGGAAGCAATAAAAAAAGTGACACCTGTTTGAAAATTCTATTATTGTACGTGCATTCCTGTACAATTAAAATAGACGTTTATTATAATTACAATTACTTACTGCATTGTAAATAACGGAAACTGGGACTATAATTGAGTTACACACCTGAAATATAGTTTCAGTATTTCCCCTTCAAGCAAGTACTTTGTACTTGGTACTTATACATCGTTAGGAGTAAATTTCGTCGTTATGTTCTTTGTAAGAAAAATTGAAAACAATTTCCTTACTTAAAGAGTTAACGTCTTTAGACCCTTCAAAATCACTCCACTTTTATTCCAGCACAATTATTGTTTAATTTAAACTTCTTTTTGACAACAAAACAGCACTATTAACCACACAAGATTGTAGATAGCACAAACAAGTTAACTATTCAATATCATATTGCAGCTGATTGGAATGTAAAACGGAACAGATTTGAAAAGTTTAAATCAAGTTATTGCATTAGTAATATTGGCAGCAATGTAACCCTACAACGGCTAAGGGAGGGGTTCGTCGAACCCAGATGTCGGTTTTTTTGTAATATCTTCGATATCGTGCTGAAGGAAATTCAAACAAAATTGTATTCCTTGTGTATGTAACAATGCGGTATTACAAGAATTTTATAATTTTACCCTCCTTAGTGACTAAATAAGTGTAATCTATATTATCATTATGACTTGCGTAAAGATGTACTCCATCTATAAAATAAAAAATTATTTAAAAAACTGTATTTTTATCTACACTACGTAGCAAAAAATAGAAGTGGGTTCGCCCCGCATTGGCTGTCCATGTAACATAAAATAGCTTGGCCGTTCTAGGGTTAACATCCCTTTTTGCCAAAGTAAGTGGTTTCGGATAGGTAATTAGACAACCACCAAGATAAACTTTTCTTCAATTATCTAAAAGTCCTAAAACTACTTTATCTAAACAAAGACGTGTAATATCAGTTACACGGGTGGGAAAATAAATATTTATGAGCAGTTTGGTAAAAATATTAAGACGAAACGTTCAATTCCTGTGAGTAAAGCTTTCTGTTTATGTTGGCGACCCTTGTTTGTTAAAGAAACGGCAGAAGTTGTACAGACAGTTTTTGTTTGATCCTATTCCACACCTAGGGAGAAAGGAACTTTATAAATATGGCTAGTTAAGAAAAAACGTATTTAGTAAACTCATGGCATCACTTATATTATTTGTGAAAAAAACATCTGTAGGTATTTATTTAGGTATTACTCTAACGCTTTACCTCAAATTTGATATTGGTTAAACAACATTCGTTACGCAGTTGAATTGGCTGATAAAAGAACAAAAATCTTCAATAAATAACATTTATAGCTTCCTCCCTTATTGTCTAGCAACAATTTGCTGGCACACCGTCACTCTGTTTCGCTTTATGCCTCTGACTTGGTGGAAGCGCTCACCATAGTCGTCATTGACATCTCCTATATTTTGAAGACGAATATCTAAATGCGAGTTCGGAATGAACGATCTAGAATCTACTTTCTAACCAAACATATAATGAACTGCCTATAATAATTAAAAATATCACCAATTACTGTAAATTCAAATCCAATGTCAAAGAATATTTGTTAAATATTAGTTGCTATTCCGCTCAAGATTTTTTTTTGGATTGTAAGCTTATTTATTGTATTTTTTACATATTTACCGTGTATTTACATTTTGTATATCCATGTGTAAATAAATATTATTGTTATTATTATTATTATTACTATTATTATTATTATTATTATTATTATTATTATTATTATTATTATTATCATCATCATTATTGTTAGTAATTATTATTATACCTTGGACCTTAATTTTACAGAGGAGCCACCCGAAACGAGATTATGAAATGGAAGATAAACAAAGAAGACAAAAACCCTTGTGGTAGAAGAGCACACTTGGAAAGTAAGGTCTACAGTTACGAACTTAAGTTGTTTTACCCAGTTTCTATCGGAAGCCCTTGACAGACAAAATCAAGTTGACACAGTTTGCACTGACTTTCAGAGGGCATTTGACCAAGTTGACCACTATGTGCTACTTTGGAAACTACAGGCTATTAGTTTTTCATCTTCTCTGCTAGCGCTGCTTAGATCTGCTTTGATTGGAAGAGAACAATTTGTAGAATACTGCCAGGTGGATCTGACACATTTTGTCCGTCTTCTGGATTACAATAAGGATCCAATCTTGGTTCAATTTTATTCCTACTATTTATAAACATCACCAACGTTATTAATAGCGAGCATATAATATTTACTGATGATCTGGAAATGTTTTGAGAAATAAGATCTATTGAAGACTACATTAAGCTGCAAAATGATATATCAGCGGTTAATAATCGGTGTAGGTATAATCATTTGCAACTCAACATACGGCTCAACATACGTTCTGTCAGGTGTTGAAATGTTTAGACCATCAGAAAGAGAAAATAATTCTCTAGCAAATGGTGTGAAAAAATAGGTGTCACGCAATTTAAAAAAAAAATAAGGGGCTATGGTCACGTCAAAACAGTTGAAGCTTGGAAACATCTGAACAAACAGATTTGTAGCCATATAATTATCATTCAAATCTTCTTAATGGTATTTTCCTCTATCTCTATTATTAAACGAGCTGTTTCACATATGCAGAAATATGACTCACCCTGTATATGTAGAAAATGATGTTACATAGAGAAAAACTTGTATGATTAAAATTAAATAGAAATAACTTCGCTTACATACAGTATCTTTAATAGGAATTCTTTTTTGGCGTATGGAGGACGGCGAGGAGAGTGGAGAGGAGGAGAGGGGGTTGACTCATGACTTTTTCCGTTTATATTACAATACCAGCGACGTGACAAATAAGAAATTTACACAAAGATAAAAGGATTTTCGAATAAAGTAACAATAATATTCACTATTAATTCAAATCAGATGCGAAACGATGGATTAGTGGGTGGCTAACCTTACAAAGGATCGCATTACGTTATATAATACAACTATCACTTTCTAGCATGTACACGAGTCGAGGAGAAATTCTGCAGAAGAATTCGAGCTGATCTACCTAAGAAGCAAATTTTTGAGAACCTAGTATGTACTTCCGAATCATATAACCATTACCTATGGATAAAAGCCTTGAGCAATGTTATTAAGATTTTAATTTCAAAAAAAAACAGCATAGGAAAAATACAAATGTGCATTGAAATCTTTTGCACAAATATTTGAACCATATAATAAATGAATATTGCGTGCTCTGTAGATAACTAAAATAATATCTTCACCTCTCCGCTTAAGATTCTTCTTTTACTGCTATGCTATAGCACTATCAGTGCAGTATATAATTAGCAAACAGTCACAGCGATAAAATTAAGAACAATACGTTAAAATTACTGGTTGTTTCTGTAATATCCATATAAACATTGTAATTAAATCTATATCACAAAACTACATAACCGCAGACAATAAAAGAACAAAACGTTGATTTCGAAAAATTAGTCCAGGACATGCATCAATGATTTCTTTGTTCGTGCTTATCCGGCAAGATGCATCCCTGTTATTAAAACCAGACGATACTAAAAGCTTTCCAGGATAACATGTTATTCTACAATTATAACCATAAAACAGGAATAGTTTATAGTTCTCTTAATTGTAGCCGTTGTGTGTATAGAAGGCCAGTATCCGTCTCGGCCGGACATAAAAATAACTTAAGAGTAATGAAACAACGAGCTCCACTGTAATGGCAATTTGATAGAGAGATAGGCATTTCGACGAACTCCAAATAGCACATCATGTACGCGTATCTCCGTGGAAGCAATAACACCTTAATTAATACACATCACTTTATTTGTAATTAAATCTGAGATTTGAAATACTACTTCTGCACGCCCCGGTGTAATGGACGATAGTACGCCGGCGTTAGCGAAATTATCAGCGACAATATTAATAGCCTGCACGCTGAATAAAGTCACATAATTTATTTGAACTAGATTAGAAGATACATGTACTTAACGCTAATGGTTTTTAATAATGTGCCATTCTTAACTTGAAATAAGAGCTTAATGCTATACTTTGTATCGTAAAGCATTGGCATATACGTGGATACTATAATGTAGGTACCGTAGAAGTTAAGATTAGTAATTATAGAAACTGCTAATCTTAAAAGTGGATATAAAACCTATTAAGTCAGTCGTTAGATATTGCTTTTATGGTAACCACGTATAAATTCGGTTTCATCACAGTTACTATGTCCTCCAGCGCCAGCGTCTTCATTCCCAATACTTTGCATAATAAGAACGTTTCTGGAATATTTCATTTTAAGGGCATTCCTTACCAGGTTGTAGCATAGGGAACTACATGTAAATCTACGCCACCCTAGGTAAAGAATAGACTGAACGATTTGAATTTTTTTTTTTTACAAAATACAATCTTTGAACCTTTATCTGCGACTGCATCTGCCATTTTTTTTCAAACATATTAAAATTAAGCCTAAAAAGTTAATTTTAAGACTTCAAGTCCTTTCAAATGTAAGAAGTTATTGATTTTAATTTTTGATGTAATTGGAAAGACGTGAAAAATTAAACCGGTGCTATCGTAAGTTTCAAGATTCAAAATTCAATATATTTTATTTCATTCAAACAACTAAGATCTCTTGACGCAGATAATTAACACATTTTCAGGAGTTGAAACACTGTGAAGTGTGTATAAAATATAAGTGGGATGAAGGATCATTTCGAAGGTGGTACATTACATGGATAAAGTCACAATTTTTTCTAGTGGCTTATTGTGATATTTTAAAAGAATAGATTTGTCTCAATTCAGTAAGTATAATACACTATAGACAAATTTATGTTTGAAATTTAGATAAGCAATAATTAAATTACATAAGATCTTTTTTGTTTCGCCAGTATAGTTCTGATGAATATTTATATCGTCAAACGCAACTGTCAACCGAGCACGTATAGTGTGTTCAGTATGGCCACTCGATAGATATGTAATTCTCTCTGGCGGATATAAGTTATTTTTCGGAAGCCTCCTTTCCTCCCGGAGCCTCCGATCTTCGCAGTGGGGGGTACTAAATAATTTATCGAAGTCCAGGCAACGACGAACAAACAACACAATAAATTCAAAGGCATTTCGAGTATAATTTCATAAATTATATATCTATCGTAATGTGTCTACCATTTCCTTTAAAATCTCATTCATTGATGTTAGAAAATCGTTTAAATTGCCGAAAAAGTGTTTAAGAACACTTTCGAATTCCAAAAATTTAATGAAATTACAAAAATTTTTTGGACAATTTTCCTGAATTAAAACATTTCACTACTTATTTGTTATTATTAATCAAAGTGTTCATAAGTTTTATATAAAAATATCTAAATCATCTTAAGATTTTAATGTTGTGGGGCTTATTCAAGTTTAAACAACTAAAGTTTTTATTTATTCGACGTTTCTTCTCAGATAGGAGACCTCTTTGGCATGGTTCTTTACAATAATGAATGTGGCGAACGTAATTTTTGATCACTAACATAATACCTACAGACATAGCTACTTGAACCTAAACCCCATCTAATTAAAAACTCAAAAACGGGTCAATTACAAGAATGAACTAAATGAAAATCAATCATCTAATAATCGATAATGTACAATAATATAGTAATACTTTGCTAATTATTTACCTACTTTAGGAAATTGAATGTATAGAAACGATAAAAATATAAAATCGAAATCGTAATCACTTGCAATATTATTTTCTTGCGATAAATATAATTTATGTTTCCTCCAAAATATACCCAAACTCTCGCTACCGCATGCATTTTGATAATGTTGTTCACTCGTCAACTTTAATCGGAAGGAATCATAGACCGTGCACTAAGGAGACCTGGACTAGAGAAAAGCCTTAATGACGGATAGAAAGTTTACCGCACTTTTTTTCTAAAATGCACATCTAATCCTTTTCCAGCTGTCTGATCCATCTGATTATGTATCTATTACTTTTTCTACTCATTGTGTTGTACACAAAAGTTGTACACATATGTTGTTTGTATCTACTTGTTTGTATCTACTACTTTTTCTACTCATTATCGACAAAGGTTAATACTGAAAGCTATCGAAAGATGTTAAAAATGGGAAATGAAGAACCTTATGAATGGAATTAAAACAGTAGATATGTAACTTATTCCCCATTCAAGGAGCGAATTGACCAATTAATGTCCAATTAAGCTCCTCCTCATAGGGTTCAGTTTACAAAGTTGTCTTTACTTGAGAGACAATCTAGTTTGGAACAAGTCAGAAGGAAGTAACAAAGAAAAGTACGCAACAATATAATCTCTAAACAGTAATAGAAAACAGTAGTTGAGCATACTAATGTAAAACTTAAACGAAGATACTTCTTTTTGTTTGAGAATATTTCGCAATTCTTTTGTCTGCACTGGTTCACTCTACTGAATTGGATGAAACCTATATGGCTATACGGAATTTGAATTCAAAATCTAGGAAACGAATACTAGATATCTATTTAACAACGTATACTTCAACTTTAACATATAACTTAAGCAATGGCGTATACACGGAGAAAATATATAGTCCATATAACAGTAAATATACTCTCAGCAAAATATTTTTTGTTAGAGCAGCTACATATTCTATTGGATTAAATAAACATGTTGTAATTCTTATTATAAATTGTTATTATTTTAAAGGACTGTTGTCCGTAATTTTTCTCCGTGTAGGTAACGACAAAAGCATCAGAATGTATTACATTTTCAGGTGCCTAATATTGCAAGACATCCCTGCCATGCCTTGACGTTTCATAAATTACATTCAAGAAATTAATGAAATCCTTGAGATTGATAAGTGAATTTCAACTATTTACATTCATCATTAGGCATACGACATTGACGATGCAGTCTCCAAAATTTCGTTCACTTATTAAATTCCAACGTTTATTTCAGTGGAATCGATAAGTAGGGTGCTACGTTTCCGTATTTCTAATTCAAATTATTTAAATTATACAGCGCTGTTCTCCTTGTAAAACATTTATTGCTGGCTGAAATTGGTGACGGTCGCTACGTGATATCAATCACCATTAACGCATAAAAGTCCTGTAAGTTAATCGTTACTCGTATGTTTTACATCCCTCTCATTCAAATTTACATGTTTATAGCCGATAATTACATGTAATTAAAATGTTGGATTTGTATAGGCAGATAGATAATAGTTTTAAGGAAAGGGGCCAGATTTATTGTAGATGCTACATTGTTAAAGAATGAGACTCCTCTCTATAAAAATAAAATTAGAAATAGATAAGTGTGAGAGCGTCTACAGAATATGACGCACACACCAGTATTGGCGCATATACGTTGTTCCAAAATTTCCACCACAGTTTCATGTATTCGTGTTTTCAGACCTCGAAAGCTAAGAACAAAGCTTATGTCTAAGGTTGATTTTTTTGTATAGAGCTTTATAAAATATTTTAATATCGTGCATTTAGAAAATGACGAGAAATATTTAAATAAAATGCTTGATTCACCAGTAGGTAAATTTGTTATGGCCTAAAGACACCACAAAATCCTGTTTTAAAATTTGAGTGAACTTTTTCATAGGATCAGGCCATTTGGTATAAATAGGTGAATAAATCACATAAGACGTCAGAATAATGTTATCCTATTTATTTTTCTACGCGTGGTAGCTGTCCTGCGGGATACACAAGCTTTGAAACATGAAGGGGCCTCTTTGTGTTAAATCATGTGTGTAGTCTTCCACATTGAAAAAAAGATGTGAAAATACAATTTTTTATGAAAATTTTACAGGGAGATATAATAGCGTAAAATCATCTCGTTTTAGTTATTTTCTTTTCGTATTAATGTTAATTTTCTTACAGACTTAAAATTAGTCTTTTATTTTTCTTGACGGTCTATACTTCTCCTGTTCCTTGTCTTAGTAACCCTTTGTGTCTTTTCGTATTGCTCCATTTTAAATCTTCAGTTTAGCATCTTTCGTTATCATAATTTAAGTGTTTGATTCACGTAGTTCTATGACGTATTTCCGAGTGGGGGAGAATTTCATTTTCCACTGTATTTCCGGCCTTTTGTCGTTGAATTTTATCACTTGTGGTCCGATTGTTGAGACGTTAGTGTCACGATAGTACTTCCTATTTTGTATTATTTGGAGTTAATCACGTTGAGTGGATATTTTGGGGACCTACCTGTAATTTCCGTTGCCATTGTTTGGTTTTGATCATTGGATTGGAAATATTTTTATATTCACCCTTGACAGTAAAGGATGAAACACAATTAATTATTCTTCAACATGCGAATAATAACTCGAGATTGTACCAGAAAAATTTGCTACATTACCTTGGTAGGAATCGACTCTGCCTCTGTAAGGAGCAGAGCTGTCACTACTGGACCACCGATCTGTTTATATTAAAAATAAATTTACAACTGTTGCAATTGTCAAATGGAATTGAAACAGACCGCTCTACATCATCATTTGCATTAATGGAAAGCGATTCCTGTCAAACAGCCGCCATTATATCCTTTCTGCGAGAAGATCTTCCACAAAACCTTCCTCGGTTTGTAGCTCATAGTTTCGTTTAAGATAAATAATTGATGCAGAAAGTTACGAAATGTCAATTCCAGCTTTTAACATAACGTTCAACACATCAACTGTCCGAAGCCCTTAGATTTGTGTTTCCATGAACAAGGTAAGCTAAGAGAACTTTCCACTCATTCCACAATGTTTTTGATTGACACTATTAAAGAATATATGAGTGACACTCCATGGTACTGCCTTTGTTGAAACAATACCATGGTAACACCTTGAGGCTCAAAATCAATTCTGATTGTGCAAAAAGTGTCACGAGCATCACGAACGTTAAGGACTACTATCCTCAGACAATACTGGAGACTTTGTTTCGCTCAGTCTTCAAACATAAATTGCCTTCTGTCGGTAAAATGTCCCTACTACTTTTAGTACTGGCAGTTATGGTAGTTTAAGGAATAATTGAAGCGGTTTCCATAAGTGTGATTTTTATGTTACGCCATCAAATATTAGGTTTGTTGTAATTAATGTAATTAATTTAGTTCAGTCATTGTTGCTTAAGCTGTCCAATTTACTTTGCTTGAGTTAAGTAGTGGACGCTGAACAATATTCTGTAAGCTGCCAGATGCACTTTACTTTCAATGAGCTTTCTTAATACTAAAATGTAGCTATTTGGCGTCCCTCTTCTCCTTTATTTTAATCGCGATGGGTCAAGTTTTCATCGTGGTAGCACGATTCTGGCTGTGTTCCAAGTTTCAAAGTGTTTAATGTTTCAAATCGTACTATAAATTCAAGGTAGAAGTGAAGGTTGGTGGTTAAGAATAGGTAGGCTTCATGTAAATACACATAAGCAGAATTTATATGACATCGTCATAAAATTCAGGTTAGTTTTCAATTTCCAGTTTTAATTTTTCGTTAAATTCCATTAATTGAAATTAAAAGTTTTATTCAAATTGCCGAAAAAGTGTTTTAGAACATTTCCGAATCTTCAGTTCGTATAATTAATTAACTAATTTGCGAAAAATTAACTTTATTCAACAATTTCTCACATATAGAACATTTCAATATATTTGCCGTAATATGAATGCCTCTAAACAAAAGTACCTAGAAAAGAATGTCCAGACAAGTAATCTTAAATCCCATTCGCTACCTAATTAGTTGAAAATGCTGCAATCCAACCCGACCGTTCCTATCATTCGCGAAGCAATTGCTTAGTGTCACTTCTTCAAATCAAATTACAACTTTCGATTTTGTTTCTAGCTGTTCTGTTTCAAAAAATGTCAGATCTACCTTGCGTCTTCCAAGAAACTTTTTAAGGATATCTACGAGATCTTTGGGATTTTTAAAAAACCAAGTTTAATAACATGCTTTGTTCCCTTTAATACCGGTTTTATTTTAGCAAATTTCTCCTTTAGTCCGACTATTCCAGTTAGTCCTATATGTCCAGTTTCGTTTTCTATATTCGCAAATCCTTAGTTTCTTCTGTCGCCAATGTAACAATTAATTTACTTTCCATGCCAAAAGAACCCTGATTCAACTTGGATATCGAGGTTTGAGTTCAGATTCGTTGAGTATCTTCAGATACAGCAATTACTTCACCAATGGTAGCAACTCAGAAAAAGCTGTAAGTAAGAGGAAAGTCATTGCTAAAGTTTGAATATCCCACGTTATCGGTAATAGCTACCTTCAGAGCATTTGAAATTAAATTTGTGTAGCGAACTAATTTACACTACAAAGCCATAACATTAGTAAGTATTATATTATCTACAACCTTCTAGAATAAGGTATTCTTCCTTTTTTTCTATTTATCCTTTTATCAGATTAAAGATAGGTATGGTAAAATATTTTTGTTTTGGCCTATCTTTAAAAATGGTTTACAGGCATTAAAAACAATGGTTCTGTTTTACTTTCAACTATATCTTGCTCTTAAAAAGAAATAACGAGATGGGAGGCGACTTCAATCAGTAACAACTAATATTTTATGAAACAATTACTATGGGGTAGACTCATGGTTACTTGTTTGTAATTCCGCTCCTTATGAATATTAAAATAATGACATAATGACTTGTTGTAAAGTAGGTTTAATAATAAAAGACTTCCTGTTCGTTTCCGGTGGCAATTTAGATTTCAAGATACAGTTGAGTACGTTGTCAGATGTTTGCTAGGCGAACAGTTTCAACACGTTTTCATTTACAGTTTCTAATTAAAATATGACATGTAAGGCGGTATGGTTCGCAATGGCACAACGCCTCATTTAACTAAGAACAACTTGCGTTTCGTGACTTCAATAACGTATTCCATTCTAACAATTCCGCATTAATAATTTAGCCTTTTCTATAGGAATTTTATGAACAAATAGGACGTATTTATCTAGCTAATACCTATTTTCTACTCAGGAATATTTTTAAGTGTTTACTAACAATGAAATAATTCGTGAAAATACACCTGGATATACAGAAACGCTTTTCTGAATCTATACCGAGTGGGCATTCTAGCTTCGAAACCATTTTAACGCTGGCGGATATCAATGTGTGTGGTATCTATTTTAAAAGGTTCCAATTCTTAAAGAAGAAGCACGCACTATGCTAATTACTTAATGTATTTGCTTTAGACATCCGCTTTGAATTTGGTAATAGCCAATATACATACATACACGCATATGTGGCTTCTGGAGGTATTGGAAAAGAATTATCGTTAAAAGAAGTAATATTTACTTTTTGTAATGTCTACATTAAACAGCCAGATTTTACCTGAAAGAATGGAACGGTAGGAAATTGAAATTGTGGTCCCACATTGTTAACAGATACAGTGGTAATTGTGTATGGAAGCAATCGGTAAACTACTAAAAAGTTACTGCACTTTGTTCTTAAGAGGCAATACAAAGTAATGTTTTTCTAATATCACATTAAAGCCTAAAAGGAAAGCTACATTAATATTTAACACGAGCCAAATCTAAAATAAATCTATAGGTCTTTTTGTTGAAGAAGTGTTTTATTTTTAAGGGGGTTTCTATGAATTATTTTACGGGAATGTGAAGAATTGTCCCTTATTGGTTATCATTTGAAATTTATTCCCCATTGGTTTAAGTACAAAGATATAAAGATTGATTAATTTGAGACCCTAGCGAGCCTAGTTTATCAGCGATCAATAATTCTGGGTTTCCTTGTCGATAGAAATTGAAGATGCTACACAATTTCAATTTGCCCGTTTGGGGCTATTATTAGTGCCACTACTATTCATTTTAAGTCCCACAGTAGTAGCTCGTCATTTTCAAAAGTACACTTTGCATTAAATTTATACAACTTATAATAATCGTCAGTTCTAGAGACAGAAAATGTATTTTTTGCCCGGGTTCAAATATAAAGAACAGCAGTTGTGATTTTAACTCCCTCTCAAACAGTTTGGGAAGTCATTCCGTCTAACCGTTGGAATGGAAATACATACACCTTATTTTTATCTTACCACGTACTGGCCATATGAAGTATGTATACAATACCATGAAGTAATCAAAGTGCATCTGGTTCCTTCCTAAGTAAACGAAGCAAGCAATAACTGTTTTACTTCTTTTCTGATTTCGTTAAGCTAACCTAAAATAAGAAGCGGACAAAACGATGTCACAAGAACTGTATGTCCATTATTACTTTTTTCAATTTCAGATAGCTATCATTTTTTGTTAAGTGACGATATAGCTTTATACGATTTTTTTATAAATTCAACAGTATCTAACAAAAAATTAAAGACAATAATGAATGGATACATGTATATCTGTCTCAAGTAATGTAAAATTATAGAGGGCGCACTGTACAACTTCCGTTATATTTGAAACAATTCCATTAGTAAGATTGTTGTATTGGTAATGACTAATGACTATGTTATGGTTATAAACAACAATATTGTTATATCACATAAACGACGATATCGTCAAACACCGTCGTTAAAATAATCAAAATATACAGGAATCTAAAGAAAGGAGGGAAAGACGTTTCCGTTAAAGAATAATTATTATTAATAACGACCCTTTTGCAATTTATCTGTTGGAAAAATGTATAATAACCAAATGAACCTAATTCAATGACTTGTGTACCTATCTTTAATACAATATCTACAGCTTGGTTCCACCATTACAAGATCCATATTGATGACAATGATTACTGATGAATAATCACTAGAAAGCCAATGATTTACGATTTCAATTTATAGTGTGTGATGAGCTTCGCACTGTGGTTCTTCAATGTTGAGCGTAAAATACAACGTTGTGTGGGTGTCCACGGTCTTTGACTTTCTAATAACCTCCTGACCAATAACTTGTGATGGCTGAGGAAAGTCTGGATTATTCTGCAGTTGGAAATTTTTAATATTATTCAAGAAATTTTACATTGATATACATATAAGCACTAAATACTGATGGATGCACCTCCTCAAGTCATCCCCCAAAAGAAAATAAAGTTGGTACCGCTTCTTATACTAGTCTGAAAACGAACGTGTTGGGCACAAAACTTTGAGAACTGACGTGTTTGCTACAATCTCAAATGTGCCCTAACAGTACGCTACCATGCACCATTCACATTACGCGTTACCACGACTCGATAAATTCAAATGATAAAGAACACACACAAAGATAAACTTGCACGAAAAATACGCAACAAAAGCAATTATTTCAAATTATTTTATTGTCAGGGTGATCAGATGGACCACTAATGATATTATGGCTCTTATATTTTCAGCATCGTTATTTCTACGAACTGCCTACTAAAAGGTTTATAGAATAACTAGCAGATACAAGATCACCTCTATAATGGTTATGCTATCATTAGAGAAAGGATAGCTGTATACATAGCTCTCACATGTTAAAAGAGGCGGTACATACTTCAGTGTTAGTGCTGTGCAGTTTTTATTTGAAATTCCATACTCCTAAAAGAAATATAATTATTCGAAATTCTAAACAATAAAACTTACTGTCTCTCTCGAATGATAAAAATTGTTTAATTTTCTTATCTTTCTCAGTTAGCAAGAAGTAAATAAGTTAGATCCCACAAGACGTAATTATTTTTCAAAAACGTTAACCCTCAGGTAATTCATTTAATTCTTCAGTTTCATAAATATCATTACAATATATACGTTTCAAGAAATTTTTCCCATGTGTACATATATATTGTGATGAATTTCAGAATAACTCATCTGATACAATACACTTACCTTAATTTGAGTTATTATTGGAGTAACCGCGAGAACAAGACAGGAATCGTATAATGGTACATTTCGTTTAATTCTGATTACTGCTGATTAGTATCTGAGTTTTGAAATTATTCGTTCGAATATAATCTTAACTTTCTTAGAAGTTAACAAATCTCAGACTATATTCTTCAGTGTGCGTTGTTCACAGTGTGCATTAGTAAAGATGAAAGCGAATGTCTTCTTGTTGAAGAGATGGTATCCAGGCTTTACTTATATTCCGCTTAACAATGCTGTATAGCTCGAATTGTATACGAACGGCATTATGCAAATATATTGTTACTTGTTGTTGAAAGAGAAAACGTTTCTAAATGTGGTGTTGTAGGCTTGCTGTACAATAATAAGAATAGTACAGAATAGTACAGAATAAAATTTTCAAAAGCGGATCGCTATTTAGAAAACAACAGCTAGCTCTAAAGTACTAGTGAATTAAAGTTAGGTTACGAAGACAATTTTACATGAATATATTCATGCAGCCTGGGTGGCAGTTAGGGTGCTTATTTTGTCCAAAGGATAGTAGTTCAAATCTTGGTCCAATGATGCCCTAACTTCCAATATCGTTGATGTTGAGGAATTTGCATCAATACCTTCTTTACAGCTAAAACTAAGAACAAATGGATGAATTAAGTTTGCTCATTTGATACAAACTAGTAAATCTCTCAGCAGTTTTGTTAAATATGGGCTCAGGATGATCAAATATGGTTACCAACAAATCCAAAGATGACGTCGACTCTAGGCACTGCTTGCAACATGCGTGAATTTTCATCATGGCAACATATTATTCTGAGACAATTTATAAGCGAAATAGAAAATATGCCATAACTAAAACGTTAATATCAGTTCGAACTAATTGATAAACGCTTTATGGAAGCTAAAAATTCAAAAGGATGGATAACAAATTAGTAGTTAATAGGTATCTGGCGCTGATTTTTTTAGTGATGGTCGGAAGTATAAGTAAAACAACAAATCCTGCAATCATCAAGCAGTAGACAAACCTGGCCACTGGCTTTCTTTTTCAAGAAAAGATTACTATCTGTGTCGTTAAAATTTATCAAAAACTCTAAATTGGTGAGTCAGAATTATTAATCGTAGAAAAGACCAAGGGACAGTGTAATAGGCACGAAAGGTATCGGCGCACTCTGCATCACGTAAATTATTAATTCTGGACGTACGTGGAAATTCATTTTGGTTCCTAGAATATTGTAAACGTATAGCGATTTGAGTTGGTAAAATTTTTATAGCAAGCAACTTTCTTGTTCCTTCTAAATGAAGAACCACTACCAGACCTCGATAACTCTTCAAATGAAGCAACTAGATGCTTGTCTTCCTTTTCATTAGTGACTGACTGACATTTTCACAGCAATTTCATGATTCTCAATCAGTAAAGATTAATAAAGAAAAATTGAAGTAATAAGTAAGTGAAATTGTGACTAGATATTGTACGAAATAAAACATAGGAGATTACACCTTAAAATTCCGTCATAAAATGCTCGTCAAAAGAGTAAATAGGATAATTTAGCAGCAGCTCCTTTGCTTTTATGTTAAGCATCTAGCTATTTGGTAGCCCTTTAAATTTGTCTGTTATAAAATTTTGGTCCATAACAATTTGTTGAGTGTCTAGCTTTATTTGTGAGTCAATAATTGTGGTTACGGAAATCGGATCTGTGTATAGTATTTGTGGTTATCCTTATGTACATTTTCCGATCATGCAGATATGCAGAATCACAACCAAATCGATTTAACATCTACGTACCTAACAGAGAATAGTATGTTAAAGTACTCGTATTTGGAGACGGGTGGCGCTTTGTGTCAAAATCTGAGTATGAGTATTATTCTTTAGTTGACGTCTGTCAAAATTTCGGAGAGATTCATTGTGTAGTGTTGTTTTGAGAGGTGTTGAATGCGAGCAAGCGTATGTATTCGTGATTTGGTTCCTTTTTTTGGATGGGAAAACGTGTGCAGGAATGAATAAGAAGTTGGAAGCAGTTTATAAGGATGACGCACTTTCGGTGACCACCATCTAATACTGGTTTAATCAATTTAAGCGTGGCCAACCATCCGTCTTTGATGAGGAGCGACCAGGTCGCCCCATTGGGGTTACTATGGACGATGTGATCAATCAAGTTCATGATATCGTTAGCAGACCGCCGGGTGAAGATTAGACTGATTACTAATATAGCAAGCATCTCAATTATTGAACGTAAACAAAACATGCTTCACGAAAAATTGAGAGATAAGAAAGCTATTGGCGAGATAGGTGCCGCGTATGCTGACGATTGATCAAAAACGGGAGTACGTGATAACTTCAAAGCAATGTTAAAACATGTTTAGGCGCAATATAGGTGAGTTTCTGCAGACTTATGTGACTGCAGATGAGACATGGGTACATCACTACACACCAGAAACCAAAGGTCAGCCAGAAAAATGAGTTTTTCCTAGCGAAAGTGTACTATAGAAGGCGAAAACGACTTCATCAGCTGAAAAAGTTATAGCAACGATGTTTTGGGATTTGCAGGCTATAATCTTAACTGATTATTTGGAGAACGCAAAGAAAATCACAGGACAGTATTATGCTGATTTGTTGGACCGATTCGAAGCTGAACCAAAGTACAAAAGGCCCCACCTAGCGAAGAAAAAAATTCTCTACCATCATGATAACGCATTGGCCCACTCATCGGCAATTGCGACAGCAAAATTAGTCCGGTTGCGCTACGAGTTGGTGCCCCATCCACCATATTCGCCGGATTTGTCCTTCTGTGACTCCTTTCTTTTTCCAAACTTGGAAAAATGTTTTAGCGGAAAGCGGTTCACGTCAAATGAAGATAGATAGATAGACTTTAATTAATTACCAGTGGTGTGGAATTTATAATAAACAACAACATAATCACAACAATACAATACAACAACTACAACTATAAAGAACATATGTTACCTGGTCTCACAGTGCGCAGCAAGCAGGAGGTCAGGAAAACAAAAAAAACTCATCGACTGTATAGTAACACTTATCTTTCAGAGAGTATTTAAGACGGCACCTGAATCGCCCAAATAAGCCCTGGCTCTACTCCGCCGGTAAATAATTGTATATCTTTGTACCTAGACGAATGTAGCTATTATAAAACTTGTTAGAATTTGCCACATCGCAGCGAATATGGTCTGGATTTCTTGTAAAATAGTCATGTACCCTAGCATTCGACTCGAAATTCTTAAGGTTACTATGCACGTATGATGCACCCTCAAGTATGTAGAGATTGCAGACCGTTGGGACTCCAAGGTCTAGAAAGGACCCTCTACAGGTTTCCCTTGGACTTAAATTTTCAATGATACGTATTGCTTTCTTTTGCAAAAGGAGAATAGAATCTAAATGTTTGTTTTTGCCCCAAAAGAGCAGGCCGTAACTTAAATGTAGAGGTTATTGCCGAAACAGAGGCCCATCATGCACAGTTCGAGTGTATAGAACTACAAGAAGATTATGTCGAGAAATAAATTTACTTAACACAAGTATTTATCATACCATCCTCGTGTGTCTTTGCAGTACACTCTTCTCAGTTAGATATGTACATATATTAAATCAGATTTGGTTGTTGATGCTTATCAGCAAGTGGCACGTTAAGAATCCTTTAATTTTGGAAAAGGCATATCTACTGTATGTATTTCTTTTTTCGTGTGGAAGATGCTTTGTGGTAAATATCAGCTTTAGCGTTTTCTGTTGATTTACATGCTAGACAGATACCTTAAAAAGCTTAAATCTTTCTAGCAATGTTGGCATGTTAAACCGATCAGGAGTAAAATGCGCCAATTGTAATAACAACAACATCGTTTGGTCTACTTCGTTGTCAGAGTTTATAATGTACTATCAGATTTCAATTCTCTGCTAACTCTAATTTTAGACGTATTCTTCTGAGGATTAGTAACACAATGTCCAAATTAAGGTTTATTTGATGCTAAGTGTTCTTTTAGTTAAATTATCCCAAAAGAATTCGTTACATTGGAAGATAATACCAATATGCATCATCTACTTATAATAAGATCACGTTCATACAATATTAACGGTACACAGCTGTTTACTTCACATTCACTGGTGAGTTAAATATCGGTCATGTTATAATATGCCTACCATTAAATTCAACAAAAATATCCATGCTTACCTTGCTGCCTGTAATCGTGTCCCTGAAGCAGCTCGTATTAGTAGTTATATATAAAGCGAAATTGTATCATTTATTTTAAAGACGTCGAACATAACGACCAGATATGTACATATATGTATAAAGCATGTTATATTCGAGTGATTGAGGAATGAACCGCTCGGAAAAAAGACGAATGAAATCCACGGAAAGAAACGCTAGAAAATAAGAAAAGCGAGACATCACGTTACAGCTTCTGATCGTGGCAAACATCGCCGGACTCCTCTACATGACAAATACATATGCAGTCCATTCTGACATGTAAGATTACTGCATTTGCCGAGTAAGACCTTGACATTTATCACGGTGTATCGGTAATTGTTTATGAATAATTGAGTTTGTATTGGAAAACGTACTGTTTATAAATATAAGCGCTCAGTATTTTACATAGATGGAGGTATGTAAGTACGTATATACATATACTTGTCTTGTATCAGGGTCTATAATGTGTGTATATACATACGTTTAATGAGAGAGATAGGTAGAACACAGACGAGACGCTTTATTACTGCCTGACATGCAATTATCTAGTACACTAAGCTACTGAATAATTGGATTTACATTTGATTAATAAATTCGACTGGAGTTTTAGATAATGGAGTGCTTTAAGGGAGTTCAGTCGTTCACATTGCGCTGAACATTGCGGAATAAATGACCCGACTAATGCCTAAACGATAACGTCAAACGTAACGTATTTTATGTCAAATTAAATACTCGAGGTAATTACACATTGCATAGGTACTTTTAAGCGATAACAATATTTATAACGGCTTAAAATACTGTTAGTGTAACTTGTAATTCTGTTGCCAGTAAAAGCGAGAATTTCGCAACGAATTACTGCCCGTAATAACAACAGTATATAGGTTAATGGAGTAATTCAATGTGGTAAAATTCGTAGATTGAATTACCCCATTAACCCAGGAATTTTGCCCCATTAAAGTGACCTTTATAATCTTTAATTCAACGCATAATAACATAAAAGTTTGTGTGTCGGTATAATTACAGTCGGTCACAAAAGTGTTCGTACACCTACCTAGTGGCTCAATGGTTTCTGACATATCTCACTGATAAAACTCAAGTTGTGAAGATGCTGTCCACAGATCCAAATGGTGAGACAAAGATCATAAATTCTTCCTATCTTCCAGTGCTGCACGGCATTCCTCAGGGATCTAACTTGGGACCGGTGCTTTTCAATCTATATATTAATGACATTGTTTTGTTCTTAATAGAATTATATATAACTCTACACGCAGATGATATTTCTATTCTCGTTGCGCCTCCTGTAACTGACTACAACATTGAAGACCTGTGTAACAGACTAATGGTTCTCTTGAGTAGCTGGTTGCCCTTAGCCTCGAAAAAACAAGGTACCTCGTTTTCCATAATTGTCAGAAGCTTATTACACCGTAAAATATGCATTTAGATAATCACTCGTTAACTGGTTCACAAAGTGTCAAGTTTCTTGGTGTGTCGTTTGAGGAAACGTTAGGATGGATCGAACATTGTAACAACTTGGCGTCTAAATTGCATAGTAAAACATATTTATTTAAAACCTTATGCTCCGAGATTTCGGCTTCTTGCATAAGGTTTTTGTACTATGCTGAGATACAAACAAGGCTGCAATACGGTATACTATTGTGTTCATCATCTTTTAGAGCGAAAAGCAATCGTACGCTCTGTCGGAGCTATATGCTAAATCATGCAAACCTATCTTCAAAAGACTTGGTATACTGCCATTGGCGTACTTATACCCTCACAGACAAAAATATTGCATATGTTATGTTAGGTTTTTACTATTTTTTTCTTTAAAACTTTTGTGAGTTCTATTGCTAAATCTTTTGCACTGGAGTGTTCTACGTATTTTGCAATTTATTAGAGAAAAAAGAATGTTTTAGAGACCAAAACAGTGATTCAATCGACGTTGTCAGAATGAAATTTTCGTTTCGTTTCGCAGAATGTAATCTTGCACAAAATCTTAGCTTTGGCGGCGGTTCCATTATGTTATGGGGAGGCATTAGTTGGGAGAGACGCACAGAACTCATTCAGGTAAATTTAAGAATGATTGCTGACTGATACATACATAACATCCTTGAAGAACATGTTTTACCTTATGCCGGCCTTATTGGATACGATTATTTTATGTTAATGCATGATAATGCTCGAGCCCATGCCGCAAGGACAGCGATCCAGTACCTTAGGATGGCGCTTGAGTGGTTAGCAAATAGTTCTGTCGCAAATCTTATAGAATATCTATGGGACATTCTAAAAAGAAACATACGAGCACGAAATCCAGCTGTAAACTCAATTGCAGAATCAAGAATTGCTGCACAGGAAGAATGGAATCGAATTCTGCAAGAAATCATCAAAGATCTTTTGCGCAGCATGCCTAGGAGGATACTGGATATCGTTAGAGCAAGAGAGGAAGTACTAAGTATTAAAGTGTTATTATGTTGCGTTGTTAGGTAAGTTTATAGGTAATTAATGCTGCTTCTTCCAATTAAACATTTTAGCCAAAAAGAAGTTGTTTTAATAATTCCTCCACGAATTTGCTATAAATCCTCCATATGTAATTTATTTGATTAACAATAACGTAAAACCCATTACTCCATTGTACAAGATTTAGCAACAAAAATCATAAAAGTTTTAAAGAGAAAAATAATAAAGGCCGAAAATAAAATATGCAATATTTTTGTTTATGAGTGTGTATACTGAAATATTTTTCTCAGGGGATTTTGAGAAAATTGTTAAATTTTCTAACTTAAATTAAATTTTCCAATTCTTAATAGGTTCGGGAGTATCCCTGGATATCCTTTTGGCAATTTTATAACGAATTTCCAAATTAATAAAACTAAATTAACGAATTTTAAAATTATAAATGTAACTAACCTTGAAATTTGAACAATGCCAATGTTATATAAATTCTCTGTTTATATAACCTCTACAGGAAACGGCCTGTTCTAGAAATTTAACCCTTTTTCTCTTCAAATAAATACTTTGATTTCACAATCGAGCACTTTAAATTGGGATCGGAGTTAAGAAACAATTTGATTCGACGAAGGCTGAATAAATATTGATGAAAAATTATGGCGTCGCTCATCTTTCCTTTATTTTAAATCGCGACAGACCGGCGGTTGTTTTATTTCACAGCCAATTTTGATAATTTAACACAAATAGAAACTTTTACGATGAATTTCGATGAAATGAACCTATTTCTGCAAATAGCATACGAGAATGAATGCAGTGACGCAACGAGGAGGTTGTATTTCGAGGATTCTATGATACAAAATTTTATTGACAAGCTTTAAACGTGAAAATTCTCCAATAATTTACTTAAACCTTTCGGATAAAGATTTAATTGATGAAATATTGTTTAAAATACCTTTCAATTTACGCTCTTGCTTAGTTTAGACGATTTCTACATGAATTTGGACGAATTACGTGAATAGGAAAATTAACTGGTGAGTAGATTTGTCCATGATACCCTACAATCGTCGTTATCTGGACTTATATTTAATATTTAACATCAAAGCCCCAAGACCAGTCGGCTGAGGGGAAGTGGTAACGGGGAAAATTTCCATTTTTTTCCGCAAGAGGGATATTTAGTTACCAATGAGTGGCTAACCTGACATTTAGTCGTTCAGAAGTGACAGCCGAGGCCGTTGTTGTCGTACATACAACGCCTACCATTTGGGAATAAGAATATCAATCACCTACCTGTTGCCATTAGAACTGCATTGACATTCAAATAATTCCACAAAAACCTAAAATGTTATTTAATAGATAGTATGTTTTATTCGATTGACGAATACTTTGCTGCTTAATGTAACACCTTGTATGCAATTTTCATCTTTCATTTTATTGTTCATTGTTAATATACCTTGCTTAATTTTTCTTTAATTATTATTATTTCTTCTGTTTGATTTTTTTTCCTTTCTTGTTGCTTTTTTGACCTAATTATATACACTTGTATGTGTTAAATAATTCAATAAATTATTATTGTTATTATTGTTTATGTTAAAGAGCATCAAATTTAAATATTCCATTTTGATGCAGAATTTTTATTTATTTTTAATAATGTTAGAAAATGCTAGTTACAACATGAAAGCATTTGTTATTTAAAACTATGACTATGACTAGAATGTAATAAATACTATAAAATAAAGTGTCACTAAAGTCATCGTACACTGCGTTTAATGCAGTTGTTGGGTAATATATAAATATGTTAGGAATTCGATAAATCCCCTTTATTGGTCCGCTTACTTGCGAAAAATAATCCTTCGTAAAAGTTTTTTTATCAATTTAAACGTATTTAGCTGATACTCTCGAATCCACGAAAACAAGATGGATACAAAATTCATATTTATGGCATTATAGCATATATTTATTTCATACAATGTCAATTTTCCTTTTCAAGCCTTCCCTGAATATTGCTATTGAAATCGCTCGCGGTATCATAAGGAAAGGCGTGCTATAAGCCCGCCAGTATAGGTGGTAAAACTCTGCATGATATTCATATACAGATATTACATACATTTTTGCAGACTAAATCGACAATTATTGATTTGTAATAATATAGCGCTGCACGAATGTGTCGACGTTCACTTACCGGACAGAGTTATACTAATTATAAGTGTGCGGGAAAATTACGTACTAAAATTGTAATAAACATTTATTACAGTTTATTGTTGGATATATTCATTCAGCAGAGAACGCTGGACCGTATACATATACGCGCATGCATACCCGCAGACACGCAGCAGACATTCAACAACATTGTGGATAATGGTCGCCATCTTATCTTGATGACCCATCTCGCATTATGCCAACATATATTGAATAATTTATAGGCAAACTGTTTTAAATCGGACATATATATTCAACAGGTATTTTTAAATCTCTCACGCTGTCGGTGAAATTAAAGTCTCTATACAAAACGTATAAGCATTAGGTACGGCGAATGCATATAGCAGGAATAATTGATAAACATAAACAACACGAAAATTATGTATATGGACGTCATTGACTTCGACTTTTTAGATAAAAGTTTTATGCTCGCTTCCTTTAACTATCGCTACTAGTAGCTTGTTTCGATAGTGTAAGTACTCCTCCGTTTAGATTAAACTATCGTCGGGAGCTTTGGCAAATAGATGCATTTGCGAGCAATTCAATTAAAAGTAAGTTAAGCATATTATCGTTTACGCTTCATCTTAAAATGCATGTTAATTGCGGCGTAGCTTTCACTAACCTTTAAGTTAGTGAAGAAATACATAACGATTCTTTTAAAATGGCTAACTACCTCGATTAAAGAAAATGTGTATTTTAATTAATGACATTAAAAGAAATAAAGTAAAGAAATACTTATGTACTTTCATAAAAACAATTTCTTTATAGTACAAGAAGCGGTTTAAATGGAAACGAGTACTGTTCTAAATATGGCGAAAATTTAGCAACAACCTTCGATAGCTCAGTTGGTAGAGCGGTGGACTGTAGTTGATCTTCCGAAAGAGAGTAGATATCCATAGGTCGCTGGTTCAAATCCGGCTCGAAGGAACTTTTTTTTAATTATTTTTTTTCTAATCTATTAATCTATTTTCTTACGTAAAAGTTATGTTGACAATCTTATCAACACGAAGATTTGGTAGATCATTTAGGTTGTAAACTTACTTCGTTTCTCTTTAAAATTCAGGATACCTACACCATTGTTTGCGGAAACATTTACGACGTATACACTTTAACACTCGGTTTTTTTCTTTCCATAAAAAAGTACATTGCATAAATACACGCATTAACTTTGTATTTTTGTACACCGTTTATAACAAATTGTAATAATGGCTACCATTACATGCGCACACAGTGTTATACTAGTAGAAGAACATAGGGCTGTTAATTGATCTATCTGCAAAAATGTTTTCTCTCATAGTTGTGTTGAACTTATTACTGCTGAAGTTCGTAAAATGAAGACGAAGAATGGTTTAACCTGGACTTGCAATGCATGTTCTGAGTGTGGCAGCAATCTAAATGATTTAAAAGAAAGAAGTTTCTGAATTGAAGTTGAAAACGTCTCCCACCGATGGACATTTGGATGGTGCCGATTTTGAGGAATTCCTGCAAGAATTTGAGGAGCGTCAGAAAAGAAAACCCAATATAGGAATGATCAAAGAAGCCAAGACACGGAGTACATTAAGAATATATTAGGCTACTTAGGAGCCAATAATGATTTCAATTTCTTCCGTCTAGGAAAACCTGACAACAGCAGCATTTCCCCGCGTCCAATCAAGGTTCAATTTTCGGAACAGGCTACTGTGAATAAAATTATCAAGTAAATTGAAGAATAACGATGCCTACAACTTTTATCGCTTACCAGTGGAGAGCAAAATCTTCGAATTGAACATGTGAAAGGACCATTGTTTCAAAAAACTAGTCTTGCCCAACAGTAACACTCATAACGTATCTATCTATTATCAAAATGTTCGTAGACTAAATACCAAGATTGACGATCTCTATTCCTCTGCATGTGCTGCTGAATATGACATAATAGGATTATCTGAAACCTGGCTTTGTGAAAATGTGGACAGCAGCGAATGTTTTCCATCTAGCAACTACACTCTATTTAGATCACATCATAACTTCAGCAACACTCGTTCAAGAGGTGGTGTCGTTTTGTGCGCGATTAGTCATAACATCGTTGTAGATAGAATTCTTATCACATTTACGGATATTACTTCTTGTATTGATATATTGGAACTCAAAATCAAGTTAAATTTCAAAGTTATTTACTTTTTTATTATATACATGAAAGTTACACGCGTTTGTCCTGTACTTAAATCAGGTGATCCATCTACAATTACAAATTATCGTCCAATAACTTTCAAACTTTGCGAAGATATTCGAATTATGTTTGTGTTCACTACTAATACCTTCAATCAGTAACTACATTTCTCCAAGTCAACATGGTTTTGTGCCTAAAAGATCAACGGTGACCAATCTTGTCTACTTCACTCAATATATTTCCAACGCTTTAGACACACAATCCCAGGTAGATGTTATATTTACTGATTTTTTCAAAGCCTTTGATCGTATTAATCACTCCGTCCTATTACAAAAGTTGCATGCCTTTGGTTTCAGTGACTCTCTGGTGGCACTGCTTCAATCGTATTTTTGAAATGGAATTTAGTTTCTATGTTACAACGGGTTTACGTCCAACCATTATATTGCCAGATCCGGTGTAACACGAGGCCCAAATATTGGTCCGCTCTTATTTGCACTGTTCATCAATGATGTGGCATCTTCAGTGATGTGTGATAACTTAATTTATGCTGACGACTTGAAAATTTTCACGGGAGTCAACACTCTCAATGACTGAATTTTCCTGCAGACTCAGCTCAATAAAATTCACGATTGGTGTGAGAAGAATAGCTTACCGCTCAACATCTCTCTGTGTAAAGTGATGTCCTTCTTTCACATGTAAAACTTGCCCAATCTTGTCTGATTACACTCTAGATCGCATGGTTCTCGCCCGTTGTACTACGACGAAAGACTTGGGTATAACCTTTGATGACAAGTTATCTTTTAGTCTCTATTATAACAACATCGCTTCATCTACTCGAAAAGCGCTGGGTTTTATACTTCGAAATTGCCGGACGTTTACTAACGTTTCTGCGCTAAAACGTTTGTATTTTTCTATCGTTAGATCCAAAGTTGGAATATGCTGCTATAGTATGGTCACCTTTTTATGACATTCATAAAAAGCAACTTGAATCAGTACAGAGACGTTTTGTTAAGTTTTTGTGGCTTAAGTGTGACGGTGTTTATTCTGAACGTGGTGCACATCATAATCTGCTGTTATCAAGATTTAATATAACCTCACTTGAAAAGTAACCTTACTTGAAAAGCGTAGGAACATTGCTGGTCTCACTTTTCTCTATAAAATGATACCAGCCTCTGTGGATTGCCCCTCACTCCTGTCGCAATTGTCTTCTTCTATCGCTAGATTTTCATCTAGACGCAGCAATTTATTTTATTGTACTGCTGCGAAAACTAACATTCTTCTTAAATCACCGCTAGTTGTGCGATATATATTTCATTGTCCCCTACGGCAATTAATATCGGCGGTAACATAATGATTAGGTTATAGTTGTATAATTTGTTTTTGTTTACTTTGGCTTTTCTTTTTTGTTGTTGTAATAAAGTGTTTCTGTTGTATTTAAGAACATTGTACTAAGTATTTGTATCAATGATTTATATTTCTTCTAGTCCTGTAATTGGAATTTGTTTCTGTTGGTCAAATAAAGTATTATTATTATTATTATTAAAATTATTGTGAGTGCAAATTTAACGAACAAATTTAATTTGATACTCTTAAAACACAGTGAAAGGCATTAAAATGTTTCATGTCAACTCACTGAATGGATTTGTTTTGGATATTATGTGCAAAATTATGTATATCAAAAGGATAATCAAGGTATCTCAGACTCTTTTTAAGAGAAAATAACAGTAGGCTAATTGGACGATTGTTATTGTCAGAGGTGTCGATGTTACAGGGCAATATTCAGGTTTTTTTTTAATTTCCTAGATCATATTATTATTCTTACAGTTATAAAAAACACGTGTGAAAAACATTTTTTATTCATAGAATTAATTATCGTAGTCGGTCTTCTATTTGGCATATTTATATTTTAAGTCATTCCCCCACTATTTCAGTTCTCTTTAGCTTGATACAATGTAGTCCACAAAGAGGTTGCACTATTTAGAGAAAGGAATACATACCAGGCAGGAATTTATTTTCAAGCCTTCTAAATATTGAGTCAAATACTCATTGAGTACCTGTGCGACACTCAGTGAAACATTCTGATATATTTTCTGAATTGGTTAAGTTTTCACTTCATTACACTTGGAATCTACAACCATTAGTTTGGACTACCTTAGCAACTAATCAAAATGACATAGATACTGGAGTATGGGAATTGCGGACAATTTTAAGTTCGTTGGGCATTACTGTTTCAATAACAAACTTAGTTCAAATGGTAGGAATAAAATTCATATCCCTTCACTAATTTACTATTGTTATGCATTCAACAGTAAACAATGTGCGTGGGCACTTAAGATATCGGCCGTTAAGGAAACAGCGGCAATTCGCAAAAATCTCAAATCATAATAATAATAATAATAATAATAATAATAATAATAATAATAATAATAATAATAATAATAATAATAATAATAATAATAATAATAATAATAATAATAATAATAATAATAATAATAATAATAATAATAATAATAATAATAATAATAATAATAATAATAATAATAATAATAATAATAATAATAATAATAATAATAATAATAATAATAATAATAATATAATAATAATAATAATAATAATAATAATAATAATAATAATAATAATAATATAATAATAATAATAATAATAATAATAATAATAATAATAATAATAATAATAATAATAATAATAATAATAATAATAATAATAATAATAATAATAATAATAATAATAATAATAATAATAATAATAATAATAATAATAATAATAATAATAATAATAATAATAATAATAATAATAATAATAATAATAATAATAATAATAATAATAATAATAATAATAATAATAATAATAATAATAATAATAATAATAATAATAATAATAATAATAATAATAATAATAATAATAATAATAAATAATAATAATAATAATAATAATAATAATAATAATAAT
The DNA here is from genome assembly GCA_029619315.2 of Dynastes maya. Taxonomy (NCBI): domain Eukaryota; kingdom Metazoa; phylum Arthropoda; class Insecta; order Coleoptera; family Scarabaeidae; genus Dynastes; species Dynastes maya. The sequence goes on from JAROYE020000002.1 coordinate 60,555,006, forward strand.
AATAATAATAATAATAATAATAATAATAATAATAATAATAATAATAATAATAATAATAATAATAATAATAATAATAATAATAATAATAATAATAATAATAATAATAATAATAATAATAATAATAATAATAATAATAATAATAATAATAATAATAATAATAATAATATATAATAATAATAATAATAATAATAATAATAATAATAATAATAATATAATAATAATAATAATAATAATAATAATAATAATAATAATAATAATAATAATAATAATAATAATAATAATAATAATAATAATAATAATAATAATAATAATAATAATAATAATAATAATAATAATAATAATAATAATAATAATAATAATAATAATAATAATAATAATAAATAATAATAATAATAATAATAATAATAATAATAATAATAATAATAATAATAATAATAATAATAATAATAATAATAATAATAATATATAATAATAATAATAATAATAATAATAATAATAATAATAATAATAATAATAATAATAATAATAATAATAATAATAATAATAATAATAATAATAATAATAATAATAATAATAATAATAATAATAATAATAATAATAATAATAATAATAATAATAATAATAATAATAATAATAATAATAATAATAATAATAATAATAATAATAATAATAATAATAATAATAATAATAATAATAATAATAATAATAATAATATAATAATAATAATAATAATAATAATAATAATAATAATAATAATAATAATAATAATAATAATAATAATAATAATAATAATAATAATATAATAATAATAATAATAATAATAATAATAATAATAATAATAATAATAATATAATAATAATAATAATAATAATAATAATAATAATAATAATAATAATATAATAATAATAATAATAATAATATAATAATAATAATAATAATAATAATAATAATAATAATAATAATAATAATAATAATAATAATAATAATAATAATAATAATAATAATAAATAATAATAATAATAAACCCGTTTATTTCAAATACAAGTATAACAAAGTAAATGTTCGAAACAAGTCATGGGGAAAAAAAGGCCATAATACTTAAAACTGAAATTTAGAAATGAATTAGTTAACTATTTGACAGAAAGTCGTTTAGATTATAACAATTTATCTCTCGCAAATAACATTTCAGATTTTTTTTAAATAGATAACAATTGTTAACACTTTTTATTTTGCGTGGTAAACTATTATCAAATTTACAACCAATAAAATAAGGACTCTTTTGATAGATAGTCTTTTTGTGAGGGGGAGGTAAAAAGTAGTCATTCGTACCAGTATGGCATTCATGAGTAGAGCGGGCCAAGAGCGCCACGCGCCAGGTTCGCAATCAGGCTGCCGGGCGCATATATGTATGTAAACATAGGTAATTTAAATATGTAATTATTAGGACGAGGACCAAAACCACTGTCTATTACGTCGTGAAGACGCGCAAATATACACCTGCAGTTTGGGTGTTCGTTGATAAATAGGGCGTTGTTCACAGTGGGCCACTACAAAAAAAAAGTTCATTCATCGACGGCTACGAACTAACAGCGCGCTTATTCATTTACGGATGACGCGCTCTATTCATCAACAAATGACGAGTCTGCAGATGTTACGTTTGCACCACTTCGTGGCATACTAGAAACAAGCGTCGGTGTGCTCGCTTTAGTGATTATGTCTAACGTAACTATTAAAAATAAACGGCCATTACCTACGAAAGTTAATAAATTTCTTAGTGAATTTGTGGATTTACACTACAATGGGAGTACAATTTTCTGTAAAGTTTGTAAAAAGAAACTACTGTGCTGGAGCAAACGTGATTGTGAAAGACATATAAATAGCGCACACCACAGAAATAAAAGAAATGGTGTGTCACAACAACGTCAATTTCAATTAGAATTGCTTTTAACGTTTATGGTATGTGGTCTACCACTTCGTATACTTGATAAAAAAGCATTTCGAAAATTCTGGGGTACATACAATACCGAGTGGATACTACCATCTCGGACAGCGTTACGGAAAGATATTCCACGAATACGTGAGGACATTGAAAATCGAATTAAAGCCGAATTAAAAGATAAACAGCTGTGGCTATGTCTTGATGAGACGACAGATTGCAAAAAAAATTCTATTTTGAATATAATAGTGCGCGTATTAGATCCTATTAAACCAAATTTTGCAATTCTATTAGCCAGCAGAAGATTAAAACAGTGTACTAGTAAAGCAATTACGGCCATAGTTCTCGAAACATTACAAAAATTTCAAGTGTCAACCAGTCAACTGTTGTTGTTCATGAGCGATGGTGCAGCAACAATGTGTAGTGTAGGCCGTTCCCTTAAAGAAAAGTGTGAAGGACTTTTACATGTTACGTGTAAAGTCCATGCTTTACATCTTATGGCACAAACTATACGAGCGTGTTACCCGGAGGTGGATGCATTAATAGCAAAAAAGTCAAATCCGTTATTTTGCAATTCGTCCCTGCCGAAGCTAGAGCTATTAGGATGAGCCAGAAGGGATTTCTCGATATTTCTGTTGAAACACATCTAAAGAATATTAGCAACAATTACAAAGGGTTAGTAGACGCGATAGAAAATTTGCAAAATTCTGGATTGTCGTTGGTAGAATCAGTGCAAGTCGTGGACGAAGTTAGTACATTGTTACACAGTATAAACGATGCAACAAGTGGACGAGTTTTAGCTAAGTTCGATAGTGTTTTAAAAAAGAATCCGGACTACACGAGATTAAGACAAATGTGCGATGGGGCATCTGCAGTTTCCTTGACTAAGTCTAAAGATTATTTTAATTACGCCTGTCTTACTTCGGTAGACGTGGAACGGTCGTTTTCGAAATATAAGAACATTTTTTCGTCTCGGCGAACATCCTTCACCGAGGCAAATGTGGAAACTTATCTGATGGTGCAACTTTTTAAACAAGCCTATCCGCATTATTAAGAAGGATAGAATTTATTTATTATATCTTTATTTACAGTTACATTATTAAGTACAACAGAATAAAAAAGCGTTCAGTTTCTCAGTTATTTCCTTATTACATCCCATTTACAACGCATACCGTTTTCAATCAAATAAAAAATCATAATGAAAATAAAAACACCTCAGCGTGTACATACATATATATATATCCGCTCTAATTACTAAACATTATTATTGCGTATTAATTTCGAAATATCACATATCTGCTGTGACTCACATATACGCTATTTACAATAAGCGGCCGTTGCGCCTGATTCCGATTCTGTTGGATGGCGCAATTTGGCCCGCTCTATTCATGAGTGTAATTATATCGGGAGAATTCGTCCCTGTATTTGAAAACAAATAGCAGTGTTTCATAAACAAACAGATCGTAAACCGTGAAGATGGAGTTACTTTTAAAAATTATTAAGCCTAAGATTCTCGTCGATGATTCAACATTCCATGTATCGCCGTTCACATTTATTTGCGAAATTAATTTATTTTTATTGTGAAAGTAAAGAAACTTGGTTTTGTCATTATTAATAAGAAATCTGTTGTTTGTCATTCACGCACAAACATTAGAAAATATGATTTGTACCTTGCACAGCAACTCGGCTACATTGGAAGAATTTACAAGAATGCTTACGTCATCAACATAAAGGAATATTTCTTGTGCCTGGGGTAAATTTAAAGGTAAATCATTTATATATATTAAGAAAAGTGTAGGGCCTAAAACAGACCCTTGAGGCACTCCAATGCCAGTATCGAGAAAAGACGATTGGGCGCCATCTATTTTTGTACTTTGTTTTCTATTTGAGAGAAATGAGTTAAACCAAGCTAAGGAAACCCCACTAACACCATAATACTGCAACTTATGTAGTAAAATTTTATGGTTGACAAGATTAAATGCCTTTGACAAATCTATAAAGACATACAATGTATATTACCGTCTAAATTACTATAAATATGTCCTAAGGAATTGAAAAGAGCTGTATTAGTAGATTTGTTTGGACAGAACCCATGCTGATTAGGATATAGTAAATTGAAGGACATTAAATATTTAATAAGTTTTTGATTCATAATGGTTTCGTAAATTTTAAGGAATGTAAATAACAGACTTATAGGACGATAATTTAAAAAAACATTTGGGTTTCCTTTTTTAAACAGAGGTTTAATTGTTGACAACTTAAGTTTAGAGGGGAAAACACCTTTTTCAAAAGAAAAGTTTATCAAATAGGTCAAACCGCTAACGATAGATGACACTGAATATTTGACAATAAACGATGAGATATGATCATGACCAGTAGAAAACGAGCTACGCATATTATTAATAATAGAGAGTAATTCATATCAATCATCTCAAAAACTAGGATAGATGAGTATGGAGAATATTGAAGAAAGTTAACATGAATTGTAGAGATGTAATAAGGTACTGGGTGTTCCATTTGCAAAACCAAACTTGTATCATAGGCAGCGCAAACTGAACATCCTGTGTAGTTCTATGTCGTGCAGTATTTGTCCCCGAATATTTCTCTGAATTGCTTGGGAAAAGAATTAATTTCCGTCCATCCTCTATGTGAGCACACAGTATATCACTTTTATGAGATTCTGGATATTTCCTGTGGCATTTGAGATACCTTATAGAAACACAAAAAATGGAACAGTCTGCATATATTTTACTACTTAGTGTGCTCGACAACTCCACACCATTTCCATTAGTGTAAATGTTGGCCTTAGTAATTGTGGGATTCCCTTGCAAGCTTGATAAATTACATGACCCATATACACTCTACCACTGGAATTTTATACATATTCCTAGAAATAGAAAGCTAAAATGAAAAGTAATACTCTGGACAGAAAATCAAATTTCTTTGGCATTGCTAAATCGGCAACATCAATAGTGAAAACTAAAACACCCATCGAAGTTAACTATAAAATTCAGAGCGATTAGGTGTACTATTTCTTTCACGTTGCCCAAGTGGAATGTAGGATGCCAATTTGAATTATCTTTTTAAATAGATTTTTATCTCAGTAATTTGCCATTTTCATTTTGTGCCAATTCATTGTAATTTATATACGAGACTTTAAGGTAGTCACCTAGATATTATGTACGAAACAAATGTCCAATAATTATCGCTCGTTAAAAGCACCTTGATCCATAAATACGAACAGGTATCTATGGACAATAGCCGATGCATGTAATTAAAAATATCCTTGGCATGGTATATTAATGTCGTCTGAGATATCGAAGTGTTAACATTTCAGCGAACGCAGATTTATTGTGTGCATATCGCCAGGTTGGCCACTTTCACAAATAATTAATTTATCTAACAGCGTTTATCTGGCTTGCGCCATTATATATACGATTGTTTTATCACTTCGTTGCGAGCATGTAGGTTTGCAGAAACATTTTAATTGTGACAAGCAAACGCAAATTCCTTGTTTATTTTCGAACTTACATGTTTATTAACTTGAACGGAACTGACTCATAGCGATGGTATTAAAGTGCATTTCAAGAATTATAGTCGACTCTTATATAAAATATGGCATCGTTTAATTTAATGTGCACGGCCTGTAATATGTAATAGTGTCGAAACGGTAATTTTGCTGCAACTCTAGGCAAGTTTGGAAGAGTCCACTCTACTGATTCAGCATTACTTACTTGATAAATTTGGCTAAAATACCGGGTGTCCCAGATTCGATATTACAAGCGATATCTTCCTTATTTGGAGAGATATAAGATCGAGTAAAGTGTCGTCGAAAAAGGTTTTCATAATCCTAGAAGATATCCTTCTTGGTACCATCCTTATTAAATCACCCTCTAAGAAACCTACCCCAAACCATTTTTTTTTAAATTGCACCCCTCATCTTTTTGACTTTATGAGGCACAAAGAATTTGATATACAATGCTATAAACGGAAATTGCATTCGAGAGATGTTTAATACAAAATGATCAATAATAAATAACAAAAAAGTTCTTAGGTAAACATCAAATACATTCACAATTGAGGGGACTAGTATCAAAGGCAGCTATCTCCAATTTTTCATAAAATAGGGTTTTGCCGGGTTATTATACTTTGGTTTATGGACTATCTAGTGGTGCATATACTCAGGTCCAAATCCGGCTAGATCCCCAAGTAAATCAGCTTAAAACTTGTACCTCAAAATCAAAACCAGCTATATTGCCATTTGAGGAACAAAACTGGCTAGCTCCATTTCAGCACTAAGCACATGAGAATAGGGCACGTGTTAGTTTTAATGCAGACAGCCAGTGCTGTTGAGGAACAATTAACTGCGCTTCACCCTTTACAGCGAGGGGGTGATAGTAACAAAGCCATGGAACATACACAACTTACACATCAAAGGCTTCTGAGGTTATGGCAAGCTTGAAAAGAACAGGAGCCGTGACAATTAAATAACGGGACTGCGCATGCCTTAGCCTTTAGGCCTTATGAGGAGGAATGGGGTTTGAATGTACCTAACTTTGATGCTTCCTGTGCAGGTGATGCCTTATTCCGTCTCTCTTCTTGGTTAAGTAGGTCGGAGTGCCGTAATCATGATAAGCTTAAAGCAGCGTACTAATCTCAAGTTCTTCGGGAAATTAAAGAAATCTCCAACCGAGTCTTTTCAATTCTTGAAGGAAGTGCTTGGTGATAATTGCATGACATGCACTCGAGTTTTGGAACGATTTTTGAAAGGCCATTCTGGTCGACTTGTGCCATCAAGAAATGATGAAAACGTTATTTAGAAAATTAATGAAATTGTGCGGAAAGACCGACGTTTAAATGCTTAATTTATAATTTAATTACTAGATAAAAAAAAGTCTAAAATCAAGGGTATTGATAAAGTCATTTACATGCATATTACAAGAGATTAAACTAAAGAGCGAATAACGAAATGTAGGTTAATGAAATTCAATATCAATATTTTACATTTTCGCGTGTTTTCGTTTCTTTCGCATTGCATACATACACGGAAAAATAATGTCGAAACTTTCAACATTCTTTCTCATTCGCAACTATTTGCATGATATCTTAATAGCACTAGATGTAACGACAGAAATTTCTCATCGTTTGCTAATTCAGTAATACCACGTTTCTAATGAACTAAGATTCTAGATAGGTAAGCGAGAATGTGAAAATATATTCACGAGTTTTATGCAGACCTAATTTCGAAGTTGTGTGATAAATTCACACACGTATGCATGATGTATGTGTGTGTCTTTATCTGTACACATGCAAAACGAACAGATGGTTTTGCAACGTTACGTGCGCACATGAAATATATACATATTTACAGAACGGTAAAATAAACAGATCTGTATGTTAAACATTTGTTACATAAATTAAATTAGTTATATAATTGAAAATTCATCCGCTATTTAAACAAATAGTTCAAGATGATATATGTGTAACACGTACCATATTTTGTATGAAAAATTATTATTAATATAGACAAATCATTATTATTCTTCTATTTTGATGATTATTACAGATGTGGATTAAATCTTTGTATTTGTCTAATGTAACTTCACTAAATTAAACTTTAAAACGATTTTATTAACCTTTAAAGAAAGTTAATACCGATTTTGATAAAGTACTACGCTACAAGTTTTATGTACCATAAATGTCAGTTTTGTGTATTGAGGACAGAACATATCCTTGAACGGATGTTATGGTATTACCACGTGAAACGGTTCAATCAATTATATTTTATGTTAACGCTTTCCGTAATTGATCCACAACGTTGCTTTTTTATAGCGTATTCCTTAGATCATGAAATACATCCTAAAAAAAAGACAACAGCAATCACGGAAAGTTGTACAGAATATAACTGCACGTAAGGTATAAAAAGACCGTTAATTTCGTGCATATGTCTGTATGGGAATCCATGTTACTAACCTGTATATTTTAATTCTAAAGCCATCTTAAAACTAAGTTATAATTTCCTTAAAAATTATGGATTTAAAATCTTAACTATACGTGAATATGAAAAACTCCTATGTGGCGCCTCAAAATTCTATGTTTCAAAGACTGGCTATTACACGCGTCTTCCGTGCTGATTTAAAATATGATCTTCTCCTAAGAACTTCTCATAGAAAGAGATGACGCAAAACGAGATTTCTTTTGTAATTGTACAAACGAAATCACTATTAACACTACACTCTTGTTGCCGTAGCTTTTGCCGACGTTTCGTCCACACTCTTACGGGACATCTTCAGGGCTGTTACTGCACACTGACTGGGGACTATTCATTCCTGAGGAGCTTATATAGGGCTTGTTTCGGGTCAACGAAGCGGAAATGTTATGGCGGTTGCTAGGAGGCTCGATAAGTTGGGATTTCCACGTGTGATGTAAGCTCTTATAGCGGAAAAATCCGTGAATCAATAGAGATTCTCAAACATCCCAACAACTTAGATCGCGAAGACGGCTATCCCCTATATCAGACGTGGAAATCCCAACTTATCAAACCTCCTGGCAACCGTCACGCTTCTTTGATTTATAACATTTCCGCTCCGTTGACCCGAAACAAACCCTATACCGTACGAGCGAGCGTACTATGATCACCCGATTTTACACGAACTCAGCGCATCTAAACGTGTGCTGTGTTGAATGTCACTGTGGAATGTCATTTGCTTGACAAAACTGCTTAAACGCAAATTAATTTGCCAGGCTACTACCAAGAAAACTGATTCACAAATAAACAATTAAAATTTATGAGTTGGGGATTGTACGTTCGAGTTCTAGCAGGGGTTCTAGCAGATGGTAACAAAACCATGAAACACTTTACACACTCCATTTACACACAAAAGTCTTCTGGCTTTCTGAACAAGCTTTAAAGCTTATGTAGCCCGTTGGGATATTACCACACCTGAACGTATTTGTATAAACTTACAAGAATGTCGAAAAGTTATAAAATGCATTACGAAACGTTATGTTTTTTCAGTCTTACCAAAGTGTTTCATGCCCATAGTTTTTATAGCATTTGGGAGCTTATTGTACAGTTTTGCACCCTGCTGTAGTTTATAATGGTCCAAAACCGGAATTTCTTTATCTATTTATTGAGACGTCATTGAGGAAATGTGAATTGGTTTTAAAGCTGGTTGGATGTTAATGCACAAATTTTACGCACTTTATCATTGAAATGTTTTAAAGATGGTAAATTGTTGAAAAATTTAGATTTTCGCGAATTAATTGATTAATTATGTAAACTGAGGGTTCGGAAGTGTTCTTGCACGGGTTTAACTCGATTTTTTATATCAGTAACTGGAAATTAAAACTGAAAAATGAAAACTAACCTGGATTTCTAGGACAACGTCATATAAACTCTATGTTTAGATAGGTTTCACAAGGAACTGCAAATTCTCAAACTTCAACCTTCAGTTCTACCTTCAATTTTTACTATGATTTGAATATTATACACTTTGAAACTTGGAACACACAGTCAAAATACGAGTCACTTTGATGAAAACTTGATCAAATGTAATCAAATTAATTGGCGTCCCTACACTCTATTATTTTAATCGCGATGGCGATTATTTTGTCCACAGCAAAATTTTGATAATACTATTCCAAACATAATTTGATGACGAATTTCCGATAAATAAACCTACTGATTAATCTGGCATAATGTAATAAATGCAGTGATCCGACTGGAAGAATCAAATCTGATATTTTGTGATCCAAAATTTCAATGACAACTGTCCGACAATAAACTTCACTGACGTTCTTGACAAAAACGTTATGAAAGATATTTAATTTACGAAATCATGCTCGAGATGCCTCTGAATTTACCCTGTTGTTTGTTGTAGGAACGTTTTCCTTTGATTTGCAAAATCTACGAAATTGAGAAATTGTACAGAGGAGGAGTTTTGTCCCTATTACCCCACGTTTGCCGTTGTCTGGACTTGATTAAATTATTTAATATCCCCACTTTGAAGATCGGAGGTTTGTGGAGGAATAGAGGCTTCTGAAAGAGAGCTAATATCCGCTAGAAGGAATTTCACATTGACATTGTTAATGTACGTTCTGCGAAAAATGATCGACTACAATCTTCAGTGTATTCTAACGTGCTGAATGTTCCCTCGGCCCCCTTTTCCTAAATAAATACTTTCAGCTGGGGATGAGTCTTACAGCGCTCTCTACTCTCCTCAGAGCTATACTGTCTATTCACGTATAACGTCCTCAAGCTGCCATGCACCAAACTTGCAATTTACGTCTATGGCAACCACTCATGCTGTGAGGATGAGCGAATGCTGACCAAGCGGATACAGGTTCAGTTGAGCAACTCATCGCTTGGTTTGCGTTAGATGAACAGCAAAAATGCGTCGCGAAGGCAACGTCGTCATCGGCGGTGTTCGGTTACCGTGGAGTACGTCGGTTAAGTACTTGGGATGCAACACATGTTGTTCGTTCGCAACGAAGTCCCCAGAAGAGACTTGTAGATTCCATCGTTGCGCGAGCCCACCACCTAGTGTCCGGGACCGGCTATTATCACATTTCGAGCCCAGTAACAACTACCTGTTGACAACGAGAACCGGTGAAATCCACGGGAAGTCATTACGTGAGCACACTTTCTGGCAGTGGGATGTGAGCTGCTACATGGGAGTCCTGGCCCAACCATAGAATAAGAATCTTGATCTCATAAGAATTACTAAATGGAAACTAAGCGCATACAGTAAGAGAGACAGACCTAAGAGCTGATGGGAAGACCCTATTAATCTGAATATAGAGAAAATAAAGAAAAATAAATTATAGAAACAAAATTAAAGATAGGAAAGATTAGCAGGTAATAGTGAAAAGAGCCAAATTACATAGCAGCTTGTGAGTGGAAGATAAACAGAAGAAGGAGTAACTCACCAGAAAATAAGTTATTATAATTCCCGTAGGCAGCTAATATTCCATGAAGGAACGTACAGTCGTACAAATACATCGTGACCAAAGTTATCGGTATCACTACTGCTACCTTCGTTATTTCTGGAGTTACGGATTTGATAAAATTAGCAAAGTTGTAGTATTTTTCTCTTGATTACGATGGTAAAGTCAAAAAAGCAATTAAATGTCGCGTTTTCGAGATATTCAATAAGATAAAATTTCTTTTTAAATTTTTAAAATAAAAACAACAAACAATATCAGTAATTTTAATTTTATATTACATATTCAATATTTATTATTTAATTATTTATTTATTTATTATTAGTAAATGTTCAAAGAGATTGCCTTGCTGTTCAACACATTTCTCGGCTCTCACGATAACGCTTTGTGTGCCTATTGTAGTAGTTCGATTAGAAATACTATTTAACGTTTGTCTAATACTCGTTTCGAGTTCTACCACATTTTGATATTGCTGCTTGTAAACCTCATCCTTTACAAAACCCCAGAGATGAAAATCAAGAGGTGTTAACTCAGGAAAGCGTGCAAGCCAACGAATGGCCGTATTGGTTCCTATCCATTTTTCATGAAATGTTTTATTTTACAAATTGGTAGTGTCAACGTAGTTATGAGGAGGTGCCCCATCCTGCTGAACATAAATACGGAGTCTAGGCACTGGCATATCATTTAAGAGATTATCCAGAATTTCTGTTAATAACCCAACATAGCCGTCTCTAGTTAAAGTATCGTGATAGAAAACTGGACCAACATTCCAACAATTCTGTTGCCCATTAATCCGCACCACACATATAAACTAAACCGGTATTGGGGATTACGCGGATCTACTCACACAAAATATTAATGAAATTAATTCGGAACAGCTGTTTCGTGGGCTCCTGGACAACTTAATTATCAAGATTTATTCGGTCATTCGGTTGATAATGGGGTTGCCCAGGAGCCGTTGAAACAGCTGTTCCGAATTAATTTGATTAATATTTTGTATGGTGAGGAGTGTGCCGATACTTCGTGTTGTTTGGCATACTACCTCACAGTCCCTGATATCATTATTTATCATTATTCCTTCTTTCTTCGTATCTCAAATGTATCTTTGTTACTTTTTAAAATCTTTTATACAATCTTAGAAAATAAAACTGATTTGGTGCTTGACGATTCGAGTATGTTTTGATAGTAACGAAGCACATTTCTTGCGTTTTTCTACAAATTAGATATGCCTCTAGCATATCACACTTTTCTGAATGCGTAAAAGTCATTTTTTTCAATAAGGAGGAATAAATGGCTATTTCAAATTATTAGACTTTGTAACTTTGTAGCAATAAGTTATTTAAGATGACAGATATCTAAATTATTTTATGCTACCAAGGAAACAGTAATTGTTTTATACTATTTAAGTATTAAGTGATCATTGAGTTGGTTGATCTTTATCGTTTATAAATATAAAAGAAATTTAAACCTTTAGGTTTAATTTTCTCATTTATTTATTTTTATGTTAAGGATAGTTATGTATTTGATATTTCTTGTTAAAAATCTTAGGTTGCTTCCGAATACGTAAAAATATACAGGTGTCTAATTAAAAAAAAAAAATACGATCTTATTGAATATTTCGAAAACGTGACATTCAAGAATTCTTTTGACTTTGCCATTGTAATCAGCAGAAAAAAAACTATGACTTTGCTAACTTAATTTAACTCGTGGCTCCAGAAGTAATGGAGATCACCCATAACTCTGGACGCGGTCTATACGTGAAAGTAAATTTTGCTTAATTCCCCATCACCGAACTATGATAGATTCAATTAAAAATCAATTATTAGACAAACTAAACTTCTGCAATGGTGTTAACATCCAAATATCCTAACAATTATTTCGTTTGATGTACTACGATCTACTAATAAGCTCAACAACGCTGGTGATAAATAAATAAGGTTAGATTTTAATAGTTGCCTTCAATGTAGCCCGCATGGTATATTTTAGGTCTTCTAGGTTATTGCTTCTTGTTATTCTCCGTCGGTATTTATTGTTCTACCTGTCAAGAAATTATTACTCGAAAATAAACCGAACTGGATACATATAAATACGCAACACAGGATTCCATAATCCTATTATGTATTCACATGATATATCATGGCGGCGTATGTACCTAATTGTTATACGCAAGACGTTATTTATGAATTTGAATCAAACAAGCGCTGGAAATACACGCTCGCTATGGATGCAATACATCAGATAGCATTTATAAACATTGTGGTAAATTTTTGCTGCGTGTACATTGCACCGACTTAAAATTGCAAAGGGAATATCCAGTCGGCGTAGTACGAATGCAATGATAAATATGTAAGTAAATAAACATAGACTAAAAGTAGTAGAATATATTTTATAATTTAAGTGGAATAAATCTGATTCGTTGGGATAAAGCCTATAAATAAGTCGGATGGATGATACAAGACCAAGGCCACACACGCCAACATAATTCTTTTACCTATCAGACCTATCTGCAGATAAAACATACAGAAGACAAGTGGAACTCCGTGAAGAATTTACGATTTTACTTTTAGAGTTAGATTTTCCTGATTTCTATCAATGATTTCTCCGTAACATGTTAATGTATTCGCTTCCAGGTAATCCTCTCTTTACGATGCTTTATTACATTTACAGCTGTGGCTTTATATATAGCGCGGCTCAAGATATCTAGATATCTTGACTATTCGCGGTTCGCATTTACTTATACCGCGTTAGTAAGCTTCGTAGTAAAGTGAACCACTAGAATATATGGACACTGTTGCAATGTTTGCTTGCTATGAAAGTAAAAGGGCGTGGAATCGCGCGACGGAAATGAATCAGAATCAGTAACAATCCAACCGCTGTCAAAGGACCATCGCACTAGGCTCTAGTCATGCATTATATCCCTAGTTTATTTCTTTAATTGGTCATCCTTGCCTCTCTCGATCTTTTCTCCTTGGTTATATTTGATTTGCTTTGTTTGTGTCTCGAAATTATACTGTGCAATTGTTTTCTTTTTAATTATGTGCTTATAAACTAAGAAGTCATGAAATGGTACCACATTAGAGGCAGCACCGCAAATGACTGCTTATTTGCAGGTTCAACTGAATTTTTACACATACAAATACGATTCATTTTGACACAAAATTCCATTGATTAGATCTAGAAAACATGTTTTCGCTTTGGAATCTGTATTTAAAGGTTTATATATTTCTTATGCACTATCACTTAAACATTTAATATACTAGATATTTGGAAATGCAAGATTGTAATCTAGTTATTTTATAATGAGAGGTTCTATTTGGTTTTGGAATTCATAGTTTTTTCATATACGACAATATTACATTTAACTATTTATTTGGAAATAATTAATGATTAAAATCTGTCAATAGGATAAAAATCTAATAAAATATGCTACGTATTTCCATAAATCTGTGTAGCACGTATGCTAGGCGACTGACTTGCGACTGTGTGGTATTGTCTAGGAACGGTGATGAGTGTTGAGGGCGTTTCTAGCACAAGCGCCAACGTTATTCGCTGTATGTAGGGGACCGGCGCTTATAAATGAATCCTTTTTGTTCTAATTTAGTTCTAGTTTAGTTTCGTTTGAATAAAAAATGTTTTGAGAATTGAAAATAGCATGTTTTCAAGAAACAACTGTTACGCATTGTAATTTTACTTACTGTAAATTAAGAGCAAATATAGGAGAAGAGGTATTATAAAATCCAACGAAATAACATGTTCAGATAAGAAATTCCAAATATTGTCCTTCTATTCTCACTTATCTATAATTGCCATTTATGCTTAAATTGTTACAAAATAAAATTAATTTCCCTTCCCTGCTTACTGCAGCGAATTTTAATGTGTCACCGCGTAGTACTGGATATTGTCCTGTAACTAATATACCAAGAGCTAGGACAAACGTTATGATAAAATTTTCAGTGTAAAATATGTTTTATAGTAATTATTTGAAACTATAACTTGTTTGCAAACGTCTTCTATATTACTTCGTTAATTTGTATTCGCACTTCGCAGAATATGATATAGAGGCAGCACTATCCAGCGATTACGCTTACGTCGAAGCAAGAATACGATATGGCATAATATCCTGGGAAAACTCATGCTATAGTCTTAAGATCCTTCGGCTGCAGAAGTCTTGCGTAAAAAGCATATACGATCTGCACAGAACAAACGCATGTGCGAATGTATTTCACGCTAAAGGCATACTTATCACTAGAGTGGGCAGTGGCGGAGGTTCGACACAACCCTTAGTATAACTGCAAGTCTCAACCAGATCTGTTGTGTATACATGTACGTTGCCGAAAACACTATTTCGTAGTTATACGTTTATTTTAAAAATGTTGCCTACGTCGTGAAAACGACCAGTGTTGGACAAAGTTACAGAATTTATAGCAAAAATGCCTGACCTAAATTATGATGGCGTTAAAATTCAATATGTAGTTTGTAATATCCCTTTAATGTGTCGGTCCAAAAGGGATTGTCTACGTCACGTAAATAGTAAACAGCATTCTTCAAAAAAATATTGCACACGACACCATGACAAATTTAAATTTAATTTATGTGTTACCTTTATTGCATGTAATCTACCGTTTAATTTACTAGACAAGGAAGCATATGTCTTCTTTTGGAATAAATATTCGGACTGCATGTTACCAAGTCGGGCATCGTTACAAAGAATTGTGCCATCTGCTCGTGAACTTGTTGAAAAAGGAATTAAATCGGAGTTGAAAGATAAAAAACTGTGGTAATGTGTGGACGAAACATCAGATCGTAAAAAAACATTCTGTGGTTAATGTAATGGTACGTACAATGGAACCACATCAATCCTCACCTTCAATTCTATTAGCTTCCAGACGAGTACAACAATGTACTGTCGAACTAATTTCAAAGTTAGTGTTAAATACATTGGAAAAGTTTGAACTTTCAACAAACCAACTGTTGATGTTTATGAGTGATGGTGCCGCAAACATGCTTTCTGTAGGCCGGCCTTTTAAAAAACATTGTGCTAACTTGTTACATATTACGTGTAAAATTCATACTTTCAGTCATGTGGCAGATAGTGTTTGAAAATGTTATCCTGAGGTAGACGCTTAAATAGCGCACACAAGAGCAGTGATTATCAAATCCCCAAAACAAATTTCACAGAGTGTGCCCCCGTATGCCTGAGCCACCAGAGCCTATTCTTACATGTTGGGGAACATGGTTACAGGCCGCGTTTTATTATCATAAATATTTTGAGAATATTAAGAACGTTCAGTCGATGAAAATCGACAATGACTTTCCTGCCAGCTACAAGAATGGATACTATAATAATCAATTTAATATCTGGTCCAAAATACTTTTTATTTGTTGCACGAATATTTCATATGCAAACTGTTTAGATTAGATTAGCTTCTTTATTTCACAAAAAAGGCAAGAAAATACAAAGTAGAAAACAAAAGATAAAGTGCAAAAGAAAAAGAAGTGCGCGTTTAAGAAACTCTGTCAAAACAAATATTACAAATAGAAAAAATGTATATTAAACACTACAGTTTTAATATCCATCTACTGTATAAAATATCTTTGATACTAAAAATTGTTTTCCAACTTTTTTGAAACGACTGAGTTGGTAAATTGTTGAGTTTATCCCCAGTGTATTCAAGGTTTTTCCAAAATAATGTGGATCTATGTTGCGGTGGTAACAAATTTAATTTTTAATTTTTTTGTTTATATATATTTTGTTGTTTTCTTTTAGTCTTACATACTACTACTGTTATTAGTACAATTTTAATCATTTTTTAAAATGTAAATTAACATATTTCTGAAAAAAACATAAATAAAAGAATTATTATTATTATTGCTGCCCTTATTCATACTTAATCTTATTTAAATTTATTTATCTCATCTTTAATAATTCCTAATTAATTATTACGATAATTTTCGAAAGTATAATGTGGGCAGATTGCTCGATAGCCCGGATTTTACGTGCAATGATATTATTATTATAGTCTAGAATCGAGAAAAACCTTTTTCTTTCCGGTTATCAAATTTGACGTAATTCGTCCGAGCGGACGAATAAAAACGGAGCAAATGGAAGTAAAAACCGGAACTAGCCGTAAAGCCAACGAAAAAGTTCTATTTGGATTCGACCTAAAGATCATTTAATTGAAAGCCGGGACCGTAACCTTAAAAAGCGTAAAAAACCGTACCATTGTTGCGACATAATTTAGAAAATAAACGTTTACGGGGTCCCGAACAAAAAGCGAAACATTTTAAAAACCAACACGTCGCACCCCTGCCTGCGTCGAACAAAAGGTCCTGTATTTACAAACAAAATATTCAGGTGCAAGCCCATAAAAAACAAACATCGTGTTATAATTTACACCTCGGATCCTTCCCGGTAAAGGTAACCAGTGGGGAGTAGTGTCAGTTACATTTCGAATTCCTTTATTCTTTATGTGAGTCCACGCACTATGAAGCAAATTACGTTACAAATGGCAGTCCATCGTATAATAAATATCTATATATATATATTCCTAATCTTTGATACAGCGTTGTACTTTCCTGTTATGGATGTTACGGTGTCATAAGCTAAAGCATTAGTAAAAAAATTAAACGTTACTGCATAAGAAAGTTTTCAGTGTTGTGAAATAACGCACCTATCAACGTAAATTTAATTTCATATAGCCTCTGCCATGTTGCCTGTTGGGACCTGTTACACGGATGTTACAAGTTAACAATTTAGCATAAATTTTTGCCAATTTACGAAGAATGCAACATACCTACATTTACAAGAACAAAGTTACAAGACTTACAACTAGAGTTGGCATTTTTGGGCGGCACGCCGGCACCGTAGTAAGTATATACGTACCAATAAACAACGAGTCGACCATGCGAAGCGAATATCAACATCGACCGCAGATCGGAGATACATATGTACCACGTACAATATCTACACACAACAGCGGGTTCGATCCTATCAGCACGTAGCCCGAAAGTGCCAACACTACTTATAACAACCAGTGAATTTTCACAAATTTACTGGCAAGGTAAACAAATTCATCTGCGTGATTTTAAATATTTTCATACATAGTGAGTCAACGACTGGACAAAGCTAATTTGTTTTCTAAAGAGACATTAAATCAAAATTTGGCATACGAGAGTAGTCTGAAAAAATATGAAGATGGCGTTACTTGTCAAAGATATTCTGGTAATATAATTAGGCATGCGCTGAAAGATACTTTTGAAAATTTCAGCTATGTTGAACCCTCGGTTGTTATTTAGCAGTCGTTTATGTCTGTCGATGTTAGTGTTTCTGTAAAAATGGAAAAAATCGAATATCGAGCCGTTATCAAATTCTTGCATTCGAAAGACAATACGCCTGCACAAATTAAAGCATGATGAGATGGATTTTGGGCGGCTGAATTTAAATGTGGTTATACCAGCTTGGTTGGCGACAAATGTTCAGAATGGCAAAAAACTGTAACCACTACCGATAACATCGGAAAAGTTCACCAAATGATACTAGACGACGAATTATGGCTGAAAAGGTAGCAGAGGTTGTGGGTTTACCGAATGCATGTGTTTATCATACTTGGTAACCCAGGTCTAGTGGAATTGTATGGGTAATTTTCTTATCATTGAAGATTGAGATATGGTTAAATTGGCAATGTTTTGCAGTTTTATGTGCTGATTTGAAGCCTAAAAAAGTTCAAAATGTCAATCCCGTTAGAAGTTATTTCAAAAAGCTAATTAATTTTACTGGTATTTTTTATTCGCCGTTGAAAAGAGAATAACAAATTCTATTCAGTAATCTAAAAATCCAATATGGCATCCATTTACCTTAAGAAAGTTGATGCGAGTACTTCAAAAGCTGCCCTTTTGGATTCCTGTTCTACATTAAATTTAAATTGGTCTTATCGAAAACAGTGACTTTCATATGAAAATTTTTCCATACCTCTTATACTTACAAAGATATTTGACATATAAGAAAATGACAGGTTTTAGTTCCTTTGAAATAACTTCGGGTTCGACGTCTTGAACGTTTTCAAACACATTTTAGATCAGCACATAAAACTGCATAAGATTGCCCATTTTACCAAATCGCCAGCTTCAATGATAAGAAAGTTACCCATGCAATTCCACTCAATCTGGAACACCCGGTATATTGACTGAAAATTCGCATTTGCTTACTCAGGACCAAAAATGCATTCGATAAAACATTTCCAAAGCCTTATTGTAGCAGTTTAAGCGAAATATGTAGGAGTTTTGACGTCGATTAATAACTATAGATCAAACTTGGATACGCCAGTACACTTCTGAAGCCAAGGCACAATCGAAGTAGTGGACTGCGAAGGGTGAATCGACTCCGAAAAAGGCAAAGATTGTTCCATCGGCGGGGAAAGTGATGGCGACTGCATTTTGGGATAGCCATGGATTTATGTTAATCAACTATCTTAAAAAAGGAAAAACAATAACGGGAGCAAACTAAGCATCATTACTTGACAAGCTGAAGGCAGAAATTGCGGTAACAGGGCCGCATTTGAAGAAAAAAGAAGTTTTGTTGCACCAGAAAAACGCACCGTCTCATACTTCAGTGGTCGCAATGATACCTCATTATATCAACGAAATGTGGTGTTATATGTAGCGTTCTAAATAAATTGCGAAGGCATATAAATTTTGATCGCTTATAACAGTGGCAACAAAGAAACGAGCAAATAAAACAAACACAAAAATAAGAATTTTCTGACAAGTTGAATATAATTTTTGAACTTAGGAAATCATGAGTAAATGCAATTAATCTCATAGAAAATCGAAATATCTGATAAACTATTTCAGATATGTTAAGGCAACTATTGCAAATCCGTTTTATAAGCATGATGGTAAAGCAAATCTCATTGCTTGTGTTATCTAACACAATAAAATTAGCACCACCACGGTTTTCTCACGAATGATCTCCCACCCTTTTTACTTCTTTTCTTTCTTATAACTTTTCTGAGAAAAAGCCAAACAAGGTTGCTATCGAGGTTCGCATATCTACTAAAAATAGCAGCTTTCATCTTTCCCTAGTTATAATCTATAACTTTATTTCTATCAGAGTTGGAAATATTTCGTTCATGAAATGACTATACCACTTATGAGTTTTTATTAGAGGTATCTGTAACTATGAATTTCTAACCTTGTAACTGGTAATTTTTGAAGCATGTGTCTTGCAACTTAATTCACCTTTAAGTGATTAGCTCTATAGAAATTGAAATTATTTCATAATCGGCACTTTCGCGGCAGCTACCAGCTAATAGTCTTCAAAGTCAAATTTAGCTATTTATTTTAAGACATATAAGATTGTCATTCACTGAAAGCAAAATAACACAAAATGTGATATGGGATAAGCGCCTTTGCCGGATTCAGATCCCATCACAACCAGGAAAAATTAATAGAATGATATCTGTAGGCAAAGCCATGCAGCAACAACTTGGACAGCCTGGCCCAGATTTCTTAGTGCATATAATTCCTTATAGTTAATTCTCATAATTACATAATTCCATCTTTTTTAATTCGCGCATCGGTGTCTGTGGCCATTTAATATTCGGAGTACTGAATTAGATATCGATGGTGTAGGTTCAGACTTATCCTAGCAGTGTTATCGATAATTCACACCAAAAACTGCAGTAATTTTAAATATCTTTTTTTACGTATTCTTCAGTGATCGATGAAAATAACTGACGGCTAAATTTGTTCATTAACGAAGGTGTGGTGTGGTTTACATAAATCGCGGTTAAATTAGGAGTATTGTAAACCTGACATTTGTCCTTATATAAATTCTATCGTTCCAGTTCTACATGTAAATGCATTATGTTTATTGGATTGTGGAGATAGTCATCTACAATTCGTCGTATACAGAAAACGCATAAATATTGCACTCCTTTCTATTAATTACCATTGAAAACTTACATATGTTAAACAATAAGATCATATTTCTGTGTTTCTAGTAGATTAAATAAAGTTGCTTTGTGCTGAAGTATTAAATGGTGTAATAGAATTGAATAGGACTCTCTACGTGTTATGCATTGGATTTAAAATTGTCTACGTTTCGCGAGATTTGGCTTGCCGTATTGCTTGCTTATGTTATTGCCTCGTAAGCTACTGCAATAATACTTGGCTCCTTATAGCTAGTTGCATTATCTTTATTGAGCGTTTCAAAACTGAATGAAAGTTATATTAGCTTAAGGTCTGAGAGAAACTAGAATTGCTCACAATAGTGTGTTGGTTTCGACATATCTTTCGAGAATAAAATGGCATTTCGTAAAGGCTTCACTTATTTTTCAGCCACGTATGTCAATTGAGTCCGCTTTGTTACAAGGACTGAAAGCTCGACTAACGCTTTGATATTACTCTCGAAATGTTTCTAAACAGCAGAAGTACAAAATAATGCTCGATCATATGATATCCTTTAATTTATTAAATACATGTACATAGAGGTTCTGTATTATAATTCTCTATCCAAAATGGGACCGATAGAATGGCGGCGACCCGATGAATCTCGTTCCAGAAAGACATTTTGAGGGAAAAACTTTAGATTATTTTTATAAGGATATAGAATTATTGATTGACCGTTGTAATAAATGTATTGAAGTTAGGGGAGACCATATTGAAAAATAATAATAAATCTTTATTAACCCTGTGAGCTACGGTACACAGATAGGGTAAGTCAATAAAATATAACAAATATATACAATAAATAACAAATATTATAACAATTGGATTAGTCCTCGTAATAAACCAAGATCAATATTTTTAAATTAGTATGTGCAATGTTTATGATTCTAGATACGTTATCTTACAACGAAAAGAACTATCTACGGTAAGGCCCCTGTTTTTCCGAATAATGCTTTGCTCGGGTTAATAAGTAGCGCATGGTTACGAGAAAACGTAACGTGTTGAATGGCACGTATTAAATCGTCGTTGAATCGATTCAGTGCAAAAGAAAGGTTGTCGATAGCAAAACAGTGTGACATTTCATACAAGTAAGAGCAAGGCACCTCCACCAGATCCCAAATATGACAAGACAAAGAGCCAAATTTTGTAATTTATAGCATCAACCGCGCGATTGTAATCGAGCGGTATTAGAAAAGTCGTTTGATTTCTATCAATCGCGTTAATTATATTATCGGCGACTTTTAGAATCGTAATTGTACAGCTGTAATTGTGTCTGAAGCCAGATTGATAAGGCAGCAGGGAATTATAGTATTCTAAATGCTCATTGATCTGGCAATGCAGTATTCTTTCCAAAACTCTACTCAAAGTAGCCATAGATCATTATAACTCTCGACCTTGTTCCTTTTAGGTAAACGTGCGCAATATACGGCGAGGTACACGGTAAGGTGAATTCTAGCATTGTTAAATTCAATTCATCTTTCCCCACAATATCATCAATTATATACTCTGCATAGAATAATATTGTGCACTACTGTACTATCTACTATATGAAATAAGAATTTAAAATCAATTTTGTAGGAAGTAGCTCAAATACCGTTGGTCCCCTTTGCACATATATCGAACTGCTTGAGCTGTGCATAATAAAGGAAGATAAAACGAAATAGTGAACATGTGAGCGGACAATAATCACCCTCAGACCGAATCCAACAGCAGCACTTGTTAATATTATTATTCTTTTTGTATATGCAGAAGAAGAACGATCTTTCAGGTAAAGATAAGGAATAGGATAGTGATATGTTTCCTGTTTGCAGATCTGGAATTAAGAAAACAACGAGATTTAAAGCAGCATCTTACGCATGAAAGAGCTTTTACTAACAGGAAACGGTAGAAAAGGCAATATGAATACTATGTTATGGAAGAAAAACAACTGACTGAATTCAGTAACATGGTAAAGTAATATAAAGAAAACACCTAATTTCCACTCAATGTTGGAAGATTAATATCTCTAGAAATAAAGAATGCGCCTCTCCGTGCATGTAACTTCATACAACAGGGGTTTAAATTGATTAGAATTATATAAGGGATAAATGCCATACGATGCGGTCCACGACAGGAAAGTCGTGCAAAGCGGAATCCATAGGACCTCTAAATTTCATACCTGACGTGATCATCGATTAAAATCACTTTCTATATATCTCCTCTTGATAGTCACAGTCTCGGTGACAGCAGCTTGTCCACAAAGAACGTCATCCCCAACTAAGTCAACCGAGTGTGAGCGTTTGCGTCGCGCCGTGTTGTCTCCTCTTCATCTCCTTCTTCTTCGCCTACATCGACAGCCGTGCGCGTCTTATCTTCCTTTGGGATTTACGTGATTAACCAGGCATATGGGGATGCTCGATCTCGGTGACACTATGGCACCGACCGGCAAAAGGCAGATTTCTTTTCTCGTGCGTCCATCGAGACCCCGGCCGCCTGCCTGCCTGCTTGCTTGCTTTCCTCTCTTTAACGATAATCCGTTCCGATACGGTGTCACGTATACAGAAAGTGCCGGCTGTGCGACGAGATAGGCGACGATCACCGTACTGATTCGGCCTCACACATCGCACATTCGCACAGCTGATTCCACGGCACGTCATTATTTTTGTACGCATATGGGGAAGATATATTGATGATAGGACGTGGCGTGCCAAATTCTTAATTATCGGGCCTAAATCTTGATATTCCGCTTTTGTTTGGAGAAGATCCCTTTTATGGACTTGAGGAAAATAATAAATGCAATCAATACTTTCAAAATGGCGGAAGGAGTAAACGAAAATAATTAATTCCTAAAGTTCCAGTTATTGCATTAAAACCTGTTAAGGAAAAAAATATTGTACATTTTTTTTGGTTCACGTGAAGGGTGAACATATTTTTTTAAATAATGATATAGCGTTTCCATAAAAAACATTCTGTATTAATGGTTTGAAATAGTACTTCTTGTAATTTGTATAACGTTCTGTAATATACACCTCAGTACATTTTTGAAAGGTCCATATATACAGAAGGGTAAACACGATGGAAGAACACTTCAAAATGTAAAGGTGCAAGGTTAAAACGATGTTTTCTATAAGATTTGAACATCACAGGTTCGGATAGATCTTAAGAAAGATTTTGTGCTGTTGGTTAGGCATTGATCATTCTGCTCTTACTTTCTACCACTGCCTATTAATTCCTTGCCATCACTTAATAACCTACAGGTTATTCTATCGGTAACAATTTTAATCAATTTAATTTTAAATATTGATTCGACATCCACAGTATTCTAAATTATAACAAATTTCGCATCTGGTTCTAAGGAAGTTCCAAATTCGTTTAGCAAGAAACAGAGGCCACCAGTCACCTTTGCTGAAAATCAGATGGACAAAAAAGTCCTTAGTAGCCGGTCGAATAAAGCGCTACAATAAAGTTAAATAACTTAAAATCGCAAAATAGAAATATACAAGGTTTTACGAAGGTTAATTACAAATCAGTACATTGTCATTCATCCGTTAACCGTTCATGGAATTGACACAGACTTTTATAGGAAATCGATTAATTCGCTCTGCGAGTCTAAAAACTGAAGTAAAAAATGATATATTCTTTGAGTTCACATTAATTAAATGTGGCCTTTGTTGTCCATGGAACTTTAAGGAACCAACTAAAAAATGATCAATTTGGCCTTTCTACTACCGATATGTTAGTGTGAACGAAGGTGTGGTGAATATCGTACTGTCAACATACAAATGACAAACTACCAAGATGGCTTAACAAGATACGAGACAGATCTAATGAAGAATGTACAGGCACCCATTTTTTAACGGAAAATAAGGAGGTACGAGGGTAGTTTGACATTAATCTAGCCTTCGATAGATGGCGTTACGTCAGAATGAATTGCTCTCGGTTTTGACATCTGCCATCCATCACATAACGTCTGTCAAAATTCCAAGCAAAAAACACAATCAGTTTGATTTTAACAGTCGTCGAAAGCAAGAAACTTTTGTGTTTTTTGAAAGTGGAAAAAGCCGAATATCGTTGAGTGATTAAGTACCTTCACTTGAAATGGAAAAACAATACCGAAATCAAAGCCGAACTGGATGCTGTTTATGGCGAGTCTGCACCGTCGTTAGCAACTATGCAATTTTGGAAAGCTTAATTTGTTCGTGGTCGTAAGAGTGTGTTTGATGACGAACGTCCAAGTGCCCCAAAAACCGTCACTACACCAGAAACCATCGAACCAGTGCGTGAGATAGCAGAGACTCTAAACATGTTAACTGAGCGTGTACATAACATCATACACGAACATTTGAATATGAAAAAGCTATCTGCGCAATGGGTGCCGCATTTGCTCACTGTCGACCAAAAACGCACACGTGTGACGGATTCGAATAAGCTTTTGGCAATGATAAAACGCCATCCGAAGGATTTTTTTCCCCGATACGTAACTGTTGATGAAACATGGGTCCATTACTACACGCCGGAGACGAAGGAACAGTCAAAGCAGTGGAGAAAGAGCGGTGAAGGTCCACCGAAGAAGGCCAAGGCCACTCGATCGGCCGGAAAGGTTATGGCGACTGTTTTTTGGGATACGAAAGACATTATTCACACTGATTACTTGGAAAAGAGTAAAACAATAATTGGCGAGTACTACGCAGATTTATTGGACCGTTTCGACGCCGATTTGATGAAAAAACGCCCCGTTTGGCTCGCAAAAAAGGTCTCTTCCATTAGGACAACGCACCCGCTCACAGGGCGGCTGTTGCACAGGTAAAATTGCACCAATTTGGCTACGAATTGATCGACCACCCACCGTATTCGCCAGCCCTAGCCCCCTGTGACTTTTTCCTGTTCCCAAACCTAAAAGAATGGCTCGAAGGACGCCGTTTTGCAACGAACCATGAGGTCATGACCGAAACTTCACACTATTTTGAGGAGCTCGAGCAAAATTACTTTTCCGAAGGGATAAAAAAGTTGGAAAACCGTCTTATCAAGTGTATTGAGGTAAAAGGAGACTGTGTTGAAAAATAAATGAGAAAAAGAACAAAAATCGTGCGTTTTCTTACTTAGGCTAGATTAATGTTAAACTATCTTCGTATTTAGAAGAAGCTGAAAGGGGGCTTATTTTATCATAATTGTACGACGTTATCAGTTCATACGTTATAACTACACATTCATATGCGCCAACAATTTTTTGCTTGATGCCACTTTATTCTGAGACAGTGTACTCTGTGGAAATTGTAGGTAGAAACAATATACAGCGTGCCCACCTAAAGCGTGGACGGACGATAATTCCATTCCTGAGCTATTCAGAGAAAAGAGTTTCAAATAAAAAATATTCCGGGACAAATGCTGCACCACACAAAATTATATTCATGTAGTGTTCGGTTTCCATTGTACACCATACAAGTTTAGTTTTTTTAATGGAACACCTGTATATTATTCCGACTTTAGATGCCCCTCCACAATTCATGTAAACCTTCATTAATATTCCCTATACGTATCTACCTTAGTTTTTGAGATAATTAACATATCTTCAGATTTTTGCGAAATGTCGCTGTTTCTTTAATGGACGATATATTAAATGCCTTACATGCTAGGATGGTGGATCAGATTTTATTCGATCTAGTATTTCTTGGAATTTCAGGTAATGCATCGACAAGTTTTTATATCACTGGAGTCTACAAAATGGCAATCGAAATCATTCATTCATGCTATTTCAGTTCTTTCTAATGGAACGGCCTGTATTTTTTACGCTATCTGAAAACTACAATAGATATTTTTTTATAAACACCTGCCTATGTCTAAAATGTGTCGTTCCTTAGTGAATTAAATATGAAGCTATGCGGATAAGTTTTTTGCTAAAACTCAGAGTGCTGTAACGAAATACTATAAACCTTTGCCCTTTTAAAGATATTCATTAAAAATTCCGAAACTAAATATATGCATACAATTTTACACCTATTCGAAGTGAACACCATTTTAATGCATACAAACATGTAACGCGATTCCTTATATTTTATTGAACGTTTTTAGTAATATCTCAGGAGTATTATTTTGTATAATGTCCATGCTATGCATTGCCTTAGGAAATTCATCCGGGAAGTTTTTAAATAAATATTCAAATCGCTAAACTGGGAATTTTTTTAATAACTTTCAGATTGTTTTTATTACATTTCTTACTGTTGAGAAAACTTAATGTGCGGTGTTACATAAACCCATTGCTTTTGTGTTGAACCCTAAACCTTTGTCTACTTTCTTGCTATTTCTTATTTATACATGCTGGTTGACTTACTAGAAAATGTATCTAAGAGAATGATGGTTACTTCGAGTGGACGAGGAAATTGTACCAAGAAAGGTAACGTTTACACATAATAAATATCTTTAGCGAAACAACAGTTTACAGTCTTTCGTCGCAGAACCCTACGTTTTTAATCGAAAAACTTATCTGTATAACTTTATATTTAATTTAATAAATTTACTAAACTCCAAGAAATGCCCAATCGAATAAAATTTGAATCACCACCTGACCGTGTAGGGCATTTAAGATATCGGCCGTTAGCGAAACGGCGACATTTCGCAAAAATCTCAGATTATGTCAATCATCTCAAAAACCAAGATAGATAGGTATATAGAATATTGATGAAAGTTGTCATGAATCGAAGAGAGGTATCTAAAATCGTAATAATATACAGGATGTTCCGTTTCAAAACCAAACTTGTATCGTGCGCTGCAGAAACTGAGCACCTTGTATACTTGAGTATAATTCCATATTATGCAGCATTTGTCTTTGAATATTTTTTATTTGAAAACTTTTGTCTCTAAAGTGCTCAGGAAGGAAATTATCGTCCGTCTACGCACTAGGTGGACACGCTGTATAATAGGAATCATATTTTGCTTCGTCGGTGTTAACCGAGTTTCCTTTAAATTTGCTCTTGCTCTTAGAAAATAGTTTCTCTATAGAAAGTACCTTCTCTTTAAGACACACTATAGGATTCTTGTTGGTGTTGGAACATAAATAACGACGTATCTTATTCTGTTTTATCATATTAACATACATAAACATATAATGATAGCAAGGATAGCAAGGACTGTGGGGTAGTATGGCAAACACAATATTCACGGCAGACTCTGCACCACACAAATTGTTAATTAACTCAGGAAGGCCTTTTCAAAGACACGTGAGTCATCATCGTCAAGCCAAGTACCGATCAAGCTAAGTACCAATCGGTACTTGGCTCGATGATGATGACCCACGTGCCTTCGAAAAGGCTTTCCCGTGTTAATTAATGTTAATTTGTGTGGTGCGGAATGTGCCGTGAATATTGTGCTTGACATAATACATAGTTTACAAAAAAATTCCTCCAAAATTTCAAACGTAAACGGTCGAAGCACCGAAAATCCGAGATTTACCTTTATATGTTTGCCGTTATAAACGGGCTTTTATTTTTCGTAAGTTAATTTGTACGTTGTGTCAGAAGGTTGATCGAACATGAAGGGAGAAAAATTGAAGACCGCCGTCGATGCGTTTTATTGCATCGCTGAACCTTTGGCGAAACTTGGCACGTATTCGCCTGTCATCGGATATCTTCTAAACGATGAGCGAAAGCCTATCGCTGAAAGTGACGTCCAGTAAATTCTCCACGTGGGTTCCTCGCCAATATGAGATGCGTCGTGTGTGAAGCCAGAAGTGCACTTTCGTAGGAAATTTAATAAGCTAGAAGGGTCGATTCTGCAACGGTTGCAACGAGAGAGTATTGAGATTTTCGCTTGTTTGGGAGATAGAATTTGCGCAAACGTTTGTTGAAAGGTTGTAATATTATAGATCTGGCGCGACATGCATGAAGAAGCGTATCCGGAAAAAAGATAGATACGTATCTATAGACGTAATCTGTACTTAAGCAAATACATACCTGTTTTTAGTTAAAAACAGAATATACAAAATCGTATCTTGATATGAAGGATATGCATGTACACTGTGTCAAAATAGTCTGGAGTACTGCAAAAATTTAGAAAACCACAAAATGTTTTGTTTTCTATATTGACATATCCTTGTAGTGAAGAACAGCATACCTTAGATGTGTAAAACCGCGTCAGTAGCTATACAAGCGGGGTCAGAAAAAATACCAACTTATTTGTTTTAAATAAAATACCATGAATATTTTTGAAATTTTATTTTTTAAATTACCCCACAAATAGAAGTCTGAAGGAGTAGGTTTGAGGATCTGGCTGGCCACTCAACTTCACTTCTCTTTCCTATACGTTGATTTGGAAACATTTGGTTGAAAAATTGATTTACTTCTATGCCAAAATCCGCAAAATGGTCCAATAATGTTACGGTCTATAATACCCACCCAAACATGAACTTTCCCGGACTTTGCCTGTGTACTTCGGCTATCCAATATCTGTAGTTATGCCTATTGACGGTACTATTTAGCACAAAGGTTGCTTCGTCAGAAAAAAGAATGTTGTGGCTAAAATCAGGATCAGCATTGCGCCTGTCCATCCAAATTTCGTAAAACTCTGTTTGTCTATTGAAATAATCTTCTATCAGTTCTTCAACTAGGTAAGTCTTGAAAAGGCGAATCTTTTCGCTTCTTAATACAACCAACAACTAGCTGATAACAGATACTGTGATCTAGCCCAAATTGTCAAAGTGATTGATTTGGATTATCTTGAAGGTCAATTAGTATCTGCATCTGTCTTCTACAGGAGTTTGCTTACTATATTCACCAGAAACGTATCTACATACACTGTATTCTTTCTCAGAAAAGCATTCTTATTAAGCATTAAAATTATATTTAATAAACATTATTATAAATTTAATATTTCTTAAGTGGTCCTATTTCCATGGCCACGAACTTATTTGCCTTTTTTCTTTTTACAAATTGCTTAAAGTACCTTTTTTGACCTTTCTTTCATATTTTTGGTGTTTAAAAACCGGACTCCAGTCATCAGATTATCAATATTTTTTAGGAACTGGGCATCTATCAAGTTAATCTATTGGATGCTGTTCTACGTCCTTTTTAGCATAATATTAATGCAATATCGTTGCGTTTTTTAAATTAAATACCAGCCTTCAATAAATTCTACATAGAAACCAACAAGCAACTGCAGCATTTAGATGTTACCAGGAGTCTATAATTTATATAGTTTTGTAAGATAAGATGTCAGATTACTTAATAAAACTCTGTAGAGCAACAGCCCAAAAACTAATTGGACGCTTATTTAATTTAATTTAATTTGTCGTCAACTATGTAGTACGTAAATACATGCAGCTGCGCCTGTCTTTCCACGTATACAGGAAATTATCCAAAGAATTTTCAAAGTTAGGTACCTAGGTGAAAGATATAAATTAAAGAGCGCTATGTAAATGTAACCATAGAGTAGCAGTACTGTCGTAAATAACATCAATTTTGTAATATACTTCACACCTTGAAACGAATTCTTAAATGGACATTTAATGGTTAAGGTTCCCTAATTATATTTCAATAGCTTTTATGGATTTCTCTATACAGCTACAACTATCCAATAAAAAGTAACAAATAGTATATAAAGTAACCATCCCGTCGGAAATACTTTACGTAAATCGAATGCATTCACCAAGCAATTTTGAATATCTCACGCTGTCAAAAAGCGTCCATCTACGCGAACGGCATCTTGTACTAGTTCCATATACAACCACGTAGAGGCATAAACGTGCGAAGAGGTGGCAACATTAAAGTGTTAAAAAAGCAATGTCCACAAAGCAAATAAATGTCCGACCGTGTCTTGTTAATTTTTATTATCCAACCAAAAAGTATCGTAAATTCATTGGAACAGAAAGTGGGAATTTTTATGGAGTCCGTACGTGGATTGTACGTGCCGTCTAATTGGACACAAATGGATTTAAATTGAAGACTTATATTTTTGTCCCTCGCAGTTTAATAAACTTCGCCTCTTCGCCTGTCGCTGTTGCCCGATGCGAAAGATTACACAAGAATTAAACTGAAATAAACTGAAACTAAAATAGCAACAGTCAGGTGGATTAAGCGGGAGACTTCCTGGTTAATGAATTATTCATTTATTTTAATTGTACGGCAATTTTTTATTTTAATCACTCTAATGTATACGGGATAGCAAAGCATGGCTGCACATAATATTTAAATTAGACGAGGGAAATAAGGTAAATAAATACGGCTAATGGTAGATGTTTGCACTGAGATACGTATGTAAGGTTATGTAATGGGTAACGGATCAAGTGCTATGTACTTTGTTGCCTTTCCTATTATATATTTTAACAAAAGTATTTTAAATCAAGGAGACGTATTCTAAATACACTGCAATGAGTGCAGGTATAACGCGCAGTAAAGAAGAGGTACATCTTCAATCGACTGTAAAACTGTATGTAGCTTGCAAAGAATTAGGAGTTATAGAAGCATCATCATTCACCATTCGCTGCATGCTGGGGCGAACTGTTACCACCGATATAACAGGGTAAAGCGCTCTTTGATGACGTCACGCTGTTTAGGTGAAGTATCGATGAACGATATTAGCCTAGGCGGTAAAGGAATCGTTTTTTTGCATTTCTTTTTTAAGTTTCGAAGGGCTTCCGGTTTAAAGAGGATGCCAGGCGTCAACTGAGCCTTTCCTGGAATCCCGTTCGATTTTATTTTGGAAAAACGAAATTTCAAAGCAAAGGCCAAACACGTAACCGAGTAGCGTTCAACTAAGGTTGAAATGAGACAGTAATTGCAATTTTATTCAAAATTTTGTTTAATTTCACGAGAAAATTTACAGACATGCTATTTAACCAGTCTTTAATTTCCTATTATGTGGTGTTTTACTTAGTCTATCATTACTTTTCCCATAGTAATTTTTAAGCAGGGTATTTGTAGCGCAAATTACCATAATTTTGTTGCAATACGTTCACTGTTGTGAATATGACATTTACATATACGAATATCCAAACGGCTATGTTCGATGATGTAATTTAAAATACATTGTATTACAACAGAAAGTTTATTATATACATTTAAAAACATCTCTTCGTGTTTAAAAATAATTTTTTGGTTGTGATCGTAAGAAAAGTTTTCACACTCACTTTTATCTATTTCAAGTAGTAAGTCTTTTATTTCATTTAAGTTATTCGAAATAAACACTGTAGTATCTTTGCTCTTATTGTTATGAGGAATTTGTATTTCCCGCTCATGCAGATAAGTTGCTATTTTTAAATTAGAACTAGTTGCAATAGAATAAGTAATAATAGGTCTTGGAGAATATTTAATTTTAAATAAGGTTACTTTTTGGTTACCATCGCTGTCTGTAATTTTAAGCCAGTTTTTAGGCAAATCTAAAGCGTTCAAAATACCTACGAATTCCAGAAAGTCTTTATAAGTAAATAAGTTTTGATGCTCTTCAAACTCATTCATACCAGCCGAGATAGCTTTTGCGAGATTTTTACGCTCAATTTTCTCCAAATTTTCCTCTTGACTTGCTCGAAGATTCACATTTTTTGTCATATACAACGGACAGTTAGAGAATTGAGTTGGAATTGCATCTTTTTTACGCTTAGGATTTTTTAAACTTGCAGTTACAGTTTCACCGGTCCTTGAATCTGTAGCTGTTGCAAAATAAATAATATCTTCTTTTACAATGTGTAACTCACAAACCCTAGTATACATCGTTGGAAAACAGCCGATGCCACAGTACTATAAACAGACCGCCCGAGTCATGTTTGTATCGCTTCAGAAAAGGTTTTATCGCTTATACAACATTAGAAAAACATTACAGGTATCACCAACAATGTACGGGAATATCATTACACAGTATTTTTTTTTAAATAAAACCAATATAATTTGGATAAACCAATTCAAAACGCAAGAGGCGGTCTGAACGTGTAAACGTTAAGACGATGGATATGGCAGATCGTTCACCTAAACCAATATACGTCACAGCCTGCTGACGTAAGAGCAGTTAGGCCTTGATATATCGGCGGCAACGGGTGTACCCAACACAACGTCGATTTTGTATACCGGATGCGCCATTAATCTGTCGGAAGACAGAAAAATTAGATTTTCTGTACGTATATAGTATACCACAGGGTATTTTGTAAAATTACTTCCAAATATACAAGATGTTCCGAATTTTCATAACCACCTTCAACTTTTATTTTAAATGGATTGCTATATTCTAAGCTAATCATTTGGATAGTTCCGACTTTCGGCTATATTGCAAGTTTTATTAAAATTTTGACAGTTGCAGATTTTGACGTTTCCAGACCTAGCCTGAAAACGGATGTAGTGTTTCGAGTTATTCTTTTGCTATTAATTTAGGGGCTAATATGTTATATGTTTCAAAGTGCTATATTGTAAAAATATATATAGGGTGTTACATATGTCATGCAGCATTTATTGAAATTCACTCTTCTTCTTCGATTTTTTTAAGATAGAACCCCTATTTTTTATATTGCTAGAAATTTCCTTGTAAAATTACCTTCAAAATCTTACCAATAACGTAATACCTATTCTCAGTATATTCGAAGATATCGCACTTTTATGGGAATACAATTGCAGTATTCGATTTGCGGGACATCTAAAACAGTTAGATGGCCATGATTTTCAAACAAACACTACTGTCAAACGAAATGTCAAGTACCCGCTTAAAACAGGGGTGGGGACTATTGGAATCGAATGAGAAAACTATTTTTGGCCGCAGCTAGTCTATACCTATCTCTTTCATAATTGGTTTGTAACTAGGGTTTCAAAGTATGTAACATGTTTGGATGTTTGTAATCATAGTAACTGTGGTTTTTAAGTAAATGCCGCGTTTCTGTTTTGTTTTGCATGTTTGTCTGTAGTTTTCCGTGAATTATAATGGATTTGTTCACTTCATACTTGTTTGGTTGTCCTTTGAAGTTTTCTTTTAAAAATCAGACTTTTCAGATATGCCTGCACAGACGAATTTAACAATTACAAGTACTACAACTGCAGCAATCGGTATGTATATTATTCATAACACTTGTAAATTATGTTACTTAAAAGCATGTTTATTTCCAGTACTATTATCATAGACTCTAATTTAATGGGTCAGTAAGTTTTTTAGCCTTCTACAGAAATTCGCAATGCAGTATTTTTGCTTTAACGTGGACAATATATTTTCTTTATTTAAAAACGCATTACATTGAAGGACACCCGATGAGTACTGTATCATATCTAATCCTGAATTCCGCTAATAAATGTATATATAAATAACTCTAACCTTTGTTAAACACAGAATTTGACAGAAATTGAAGAAAATTTAAAATAAACAGACCACGTACTCTGCCTCTGAAATCATAATAAATTATGAACCGATGTTGCTTTCTAATTACTTGCATCGTTTTACCGATTTTGAAAAGATTACAAACTTCGGTTTGATTCTAATTCAAATGCTAATATTAACCAAATAATACCACTTGGTTTTGTAAATATTATTATCTAACGTCCATAGGTATGGCTGTTGTGTTTGTGTGACATTAGAAATCTACAAAAATGCCATTTCATGCTTAATATTTCCCACATAATATGGATGGTAATTTCAGTAAGTACATCTATCAGAACCTACATCATCTGCTTTAATACCTTTTATGTGTAATAATTCAAATGGAGGCTCGGCTGTCGTAGAATGCCATATCACTGCTCAAGGTTAAATAATTGGCCTAAGAACAAAGCTCTCTTTTAGAGAGCGATGCCTCCATTCTGACATGATCACAAAAACTACGCTCCCTTCACGCATCCACAATATTAGGATCCGGATTCCGTTTCAAATTAAGCATACATTCATCGAGTGGAATAATATATCCCGGTGTCTGTTATTTCCCTTTTTATTTAGACCGATTTCATAAAAATAATTAGCTCCCATAAGACAAAAATTTTACGCCAGTTGTCTTCATTAAAACGAATGAGGATTCACATGCTGAATTGGAAAACAAATAGACGACCGCGAGGCGAAACTAAAGAACAGGTAGATTGATGAGGAATGGCATATATAAAATTTTCTGGTAGGGTGGTCTCCCGTCGCGGACTTTTAAATATCGTGCTTCGGCGAAAAAAAAATGTATAATTAACATTTTTGTTTGTTCAAGTGATAATTAGTGCTGCGGCTGTGATAAATTGGCCACTTTTTCGACCAACGTATTCTCGGTGGACAACAGTGTGCCTACTGACTGTCTGCTCTGAGCTTAAACGCAATCTTGCTTTATTATAGAGTTTACATCAATTAAATTGAAATTGCCGGTTACGTTACATGTCACTGCAACGATGGTGGTACTTTTAGAAGAAAAAGCATTTCGGAATTGGTAAGTAATGCGGTAGCCTGTTTTGAATTTGTTTGCATGAAGATCGATAAGAAAATTCGTATAATTATCTCATTAATGGTTAATGCCCCTTTCAAAATATATCATTAAAGGATGGCGTAATTGGACGAATTTGAAAGAAAATCTGGTAATGCCTTAGATTTGCTGCCATACATACTAGTCACATACGTACAACTCATAAAAGATATAAATATGGATACAATGGTAACAATTTTAGTTACCTACTTTTTTAGATGCTCTTTTTGAGATCTTAGATCATTTCTATAGTCTTTTTGGCAGCGGAACTTGATGGTCTGTTTTTTTTTAATTAAAAGAGGCATTTGATTCTGTAGACCATGAGCTCCTGCTCCAGAAACTGCCAATTTGTGGTACACGAGGAAGTTGCAAGCAGTGGATAGCGTCATATTTACCCAGCTTGTGTCAGTTAGATGTGGTGACCGAACTGCATACTCTTCTGCAATGGAAGTTTTACACGTTGTGCCACAGGGATCCACCTTGGGACCACTTCTGTTTGTTATTCGTCAACGACCTACGTAATTCTTTTTCAAATAGGGATTTGTATCGATTTGCTGATGATATCATAGTTACGCTAATAATATGTCGTCGTGGTGTGATCAGAATGGCTTACTTATTAATAAGTCAAAAATTGTTTTACTGCCTCTTACAACCACGAGGCGCCAGATTGATAGATTACCATTAGTACGCTTCCGTGGTAAGTCGATTCCTTTGGTGGCATGTACTAAATTCTTAAGTTGCTAAGTGGATACCCTTTTATCGTGGGAAGACCAGATCTTAGCGCTTTGCTCAAAGTTGTGTTCAATGAGTTACGCCTTGTTCAAGTTTAGATGTTGCGTTAACATTGATACACTATTAAATTTCTACCATGCGCACATTTCGTCTAGACTGAGGTATGGAATTATATTCTGGTGTCAGTCATCTCATTTTTTGCGTTGCTCTATTATTCAGAATCGACTA
The DNA here is from genome assembly GCA_029619315.2 of Dynastes maya. NCBI lineage: Eukaryota > Metazoa > Arthropoda > Insecta > Coleoptera > Scarabaeidae > Dynastes > Dynastes maya. The sequence continues at coordinate 60,591,158 of JAROYE020000002.1, forward strand.
GTACGTACCATGTTTCATTTGGAAAGAACTGCCTCCTGTCTACCAATATTTAAGGCCAATGGTTTAATGTCATTGGCTTCTATGTTCCTTTATGAATGTGCTATGTTTACAAAAAAGCGCCATTCTACCAATTTTTATTTATATTCTTATGTATACTTTTCTTTTTTTTATATATATATTTAATTGATGATGCTGATATCTGTAAGATCTAATAGCAGATAAAGAATTATTATTATTATTATTAAATTTAAAATAGGAAATTGATGCAAATATTGCTTAGCTTTTTATTTTATTGTTAATCAGATTTATTTCTCCGGAATGAACTGATTTATTTGAGACTTTTCTTTTGTGGCAAAAAGAACAATTCATATAAAATAAGAAAAAGCAAATGCACTGAACTGAAACCAGTTTAATGGTGAATGAACTAGAGTTTATTTGTGCCAAATAGACGATTATTTAGCGACCTGAAATATTAAATGAGCTCTTCATTCTTTGTATTAAAACTGTTTACCTATTCCAAGTAAAACGATCATTTCCCACAAATAAATTGACAAAATTCAATAAAGCAGCATTTTCTTTTGTCGCCATTAACAAACGTTTCCACTACTTGCGGACTACTGTTGTAGTTCAACTTGGTTGATAACATTTCGGGTGTTGTGCGATGGGTGACAAAAATGTTCCAAACATGGTGATTTCACTACTGTGAATATTTACATTTTGTTTTTAGCTGAATCGAATTCACTGAACGATAAGAGCGCAAATATCGGAAAATAATATTATAAATATCGGAAAATAATATTATATTACTCATTTTTGTATATGTCGCGGTCACATGGCGAAACTCGTCTTGTTATGAAAATCCCGGGGATGTTCCTGAAACGTCGGCGTATCCTGTAAATGCTCATGATTTCACCTTCTGAAAAGGCTCTTCATGAAATGCCCAACTAACTTAGTCATACCGTGTATTAAATCTTTGAACACTATTTGCTGTATCGTAAGTGTCGAAGTTTTATGAAACGCCCAGTAGGGATAGGTAAGTTACGGTATTTGTACTAGTTAAAAGAGGCCTCTTTCAAATTCTTTATGTAAAACAAAACGTAATCTCATTAAGAAAATTAAATCTATTCTCATCTTACCAAGAAAGTTGAAAACGTAGGTGATTTAAACGCACAAAACATAAACCATTCAACAAAATTAAACTCTCTCCCTTCTTAACAAGAAAACACAAACATATATTCGTCTTGCATTGCTTCTTAGACGGCTGATATGAGCATTTTGTGTACCCTTGCCCACGAAATAACGATTCGAGGGATACGGCTTCTCTAATGGATAAAAACTTTGTTTTATCCACTTGGCTATTTGTAATAAATTAGAATGTGCTCCACGTCTTAATTGATCTACATAGGTTGTTTAGAAAATTTCCTTTATTAGCGGATGAAAGGAAATTTTCTAAACAACCCACAATCTCTGGAGATTTTACGTCGGTAGTTGTCAAACAGGCAACTTTCCCTTAATGCCCAACTAAATTTTGATGCGACTCCTACTTTTGAAGTTTTATTTAATACATAGTTGTCATATCTGGTTTTCTACATATTTTTCCTGTTTACTATACTTTGTCTCCTTCAAACGATAGATGTCACCAGCGATTTTTCTTAAATACTTTAAAATTTAAATCTAATATACATACATATATAAATAAAAAAAGGTTTTAATATATTCATAGAAGGGGACAGGATATAACTCAGGGTTTATTCGTTTATGTTTTATTGTAAAGCCGGTCACTATTTTAATATGTTGTACTCGTCCCCCTTTACACCAAATTTTTACATATTTAACATTATTTTTACAAGTGATCCTCTTATTCCGTACGAAGAATGTTTTACAAGTTTTTACAAGTTATAATATTTTATTAAATTTAACAGAACTTTTATCTGTATTGTGTTAACTGTAAGTATTCTCATAAAAAAATTACTGTGCAATTTTTGTCGCTTTTAGTTTAGGGTATAGAAACTGGCAATGACCTTCACCATTGCCGCCCGCTAAACATTAAAAGTTATCCTTTCTTAGTTTTTAAAAATACCTTTTGCTACCTAGGCTATCACTCTTCCGTTAATCCATCAGACTTCGTTATATCTTATTTCTAAAATATACCCGGCTTATAAATAATTTGAACTTGTTTTGTCAGAAGTATAGCGCTAATAGCCGGTTTATGGCGGCATTAAACGCGAAAATAAAATCCCAAAAGAACACAAAAAAGCGTTAAGCTCCTTACACGACGCATATAAATTAGCAGTTTTTTAGTCGAGGAGATTAATTGTTATAATACACATGCACGTCCACATACATACATCAAATTTGCAGATAGACATGACCCTGGTAGACTGACTGGTTTTATATCATGCATATCGATACAATTAAGATATTATCGTCCCATCTGAATTGATATGAGCCGAATGAGCAGTCACGTAGCCGCCTTTCCATTGCCGATAATCACAAATAAATATCTTTAATATACAGTTAACACGAGAGCGATACATATTTTGATACTGTTTCGTATACATAAGAGATCTTAATTAGAACATACACATATATTACTTGTATTGCCGTAATTTAGAAATTATTATCCTATCAGTCGCCGCCGATGATCTTTTTTCTTATTTAAATAGCGTTTCTTAATGTAGACATAATTATCTTTTTTATTAATTAATGAACGGCTTCAGGAATTTTTATATTCGACTCTAATTGGTTGGCACATATAAAGAAGAGAACGATATCTATATGAACACATATGGAGTAAAATATACTTTAATTACTTGAAGAAGTGGAAAGGAGAAATAATTAATTGTGATCATTAAATACTAAGTGATATTAAGTGTAAGCTTCGGAATAAGTGTGTTTTATTATAGTAAAAATGTAGATTGGAACATTAAAGATTAACATTAAAGATCTCTACACATGAAAATGGTGTCTACAAGGTGTCGCAACCTTCTGGAATTGCAAAATTGCGCCTATTGTGTAAATAGTACGAAGCTAAGATTCTCTAATGACACAATAAACATAGAATATCCTCCAAAAATATTTCCGTCTATATAGTAATCGATAGATAGCGAACCATGCATCTTCCTACTTTGTTATTTTAAATGGAATGCGCTGTATATTATTGCGTTTTTGGTTTCTCCATCTATAAATGAGCCAACATAATGCGGGCTTCACTATCTATTTCTAATATATTTCTAGATATTTATAATTTTATCCTCAATCGCCCAAATTTAAATATATATACATAGGGATCCGAAACGTTAAAACTTTTTGATCAAAGCTGAGTTTTGCATTTGGAAATTACATCCAAATGGTTTCCGGCACGAATATAGTTTGGTTACCATGATAACAGTAAACAAAACATACTGACATTGACATCTTAGACTATTGATTCAAAATTTCGAACCTAAATAAGAAAAAGTTGGGTAATACCTGTAACTTATGTATTAGGAAAGACGTTGTGTATTTTAGCTAATAGGATGTACATATAAGTAGTGCTACCCTGACCGACGATGTCCACAAGTAATAACATTTGTTAAATTAAAGATTTGGTGCAACTGAAAATATTAATTCCACTGATGTAGAAACAAAATGAAAGAATTATGATACCAATGCATCTTAGCGAAAAACAGCAAGGGAAATAATATTCTAACAAAAATTTGTACAAGCCAACAAGCGACCTGAAGCATAAATTAAAAATCAGAACAAAAAATATTTAAAAAATAATAAAATACAATTAAAGTACGCTATGAACAAACTTAATAATCTTTACTGTAATTTGTATTGCAATAATCAATAGCTATCTTTTCACTTATCAATCTACAATGAACACCCGAAATTTCTTGGTTTCACCTTGATACATTTGCGCAATTGTTTGTAAAAGCTGTTTTGTAGTTTTCTTAGCACACTAGATGTTGCACTCCGGAATGCTTGCGTTATCCTTAACTTCATACATAGATCATATGATTTAACTAGAGATGGGCATTTTGAGGTTTTTGTAGGCTCGGCCCGGTCCGACAGTTTATTAGTACAACCCGGCCCGACCGTCACGTTTGCCATCCCGGCCAACCCGTCGTCTCAACAGCTTCGCCGATTGTCGGTCCATCAAGTCCTTTCGGCCCGACAAGAAGGCTCAATCCCATTTCAAAGAATGCAAAATTTCAATCTCAATGGCGATTTACTTATCCAGTTAATCTGAACAAGTAACATGGATATACTAACACGAAGAAGTTTTTCCTCCTTTATGACAACAGTGTCTTAGTTTTACGAACTACATTTTTTCGTATGAAATTATCGTTAATGAATTTATGATGCTCTTCAAAACAGTGTTTTTATTGCAAAATTTGGAAACATTACAGTATTATTCAGCAGACTTTTACGACTGGTATCAGCACTGATGCAATCATCTTCTGTAGTAGCTAATACTAGCAAACACGTTGACTTAATAATAAAAAAAAATAAAACAAAGAAAGTGTAAAAGTAATTAACTTACACATTATTAAATTTAAGAGTAGTTAAATGCTAAGGTATACTTACTGGTCTTGCTAGTCCCAAAACAAAAGTTTGGAAAGAATAAGTTTGAATTTCAAAAAAGAATGTCCAAAATTGACATCGAACGGGTTTGTCGGGCCAAACGGGTGTGGCGAGCCGAAGAGGGTTGGTGGGCCGAACGGGCTTGACGTGCCGAACGCGCTGCTCATCCCATTTTAAAAAAGCCCGGCCCGGCCCATTCGCACCTCTAGTATTAACATTTTTTATGTATAATGCGTTGTGCAAATAGCTGCTTAGAGTTACACTTCAAATCAACACTTAAGAACAGCAATATTAGTATGTTTTGTTGACGGTTGCTATGGTAGCCAAACGATAACACCAGCAGAAACCACTTAGCTGCATATCTAAATGCAGAAGTCGCGCTTAACTGTAAATTTCTCATTTACTTTCATCATCAGACATATGCATCAATACACAAAAAGGGCTATAAGTTTCCTACGCGGGATACAGAAAAGATATACAGCGCCTTTTAAAAAAATGACGTTTCTGCTGTTTGAATTTGGCAATGTTTGGCGTTCAATACTGAACACCCTGTATGTTTCGAAGGCGTTTTAAAACCATGTCTCGATGGAGAACAGTGCGAAATATAATCTCATAAAAATTTATGGTAAAATGATATATGATAAAAATAAAAAAAAATTCTCGAGATCTGTTAGAAGTAGACATATCAAATACATATTGGCTCGGTTTATTTCTAATGAAGAAACTAATACTGTGATAAAATACAGGCTGTTCTATTTAAAATAACAAAATTTGTCCTTGGTTTGCTACTTATCGATCATCTTGTATATCCAAAAATATTTTTGAAAGATAGCTTATGGTGTCCATTTTGCTATCTGAACATTTTGACCTTCTACCACTTACACGCTAGGCACAATTTTATAATTCTAGAAGATTGGTGCAGCCTGTGTACCTAGAGTCTGGAGGTAAAGGTATTACTAATTCTATATAGCATTAAATCGAAATGCACCAAATTAATGTAATGGTAGTTTATAGATGTTAATAGAAATAGAAGATGTTTACAGTAACAGGAATGTGACACCGTCTTCAATATACAAGGTATAAGGTTAGATCCCTCTGTAAGGAAACATCTAATTGTGACCAATTAGGTAGATATAGAGATTTGGCGGACGAAACTTGCGACAGCCGTATTCCGTGTGTGGAATAAAGAGGCTCGGTTTTTTATTTTGATTTATGGCATTTTTATTTATGTTATAATGTTAATGGTGCGAAAAATAAGAAATTGTTTCACAGAAAAGGTTGAACCTTCAGATTTATTCTTTCAAAAAAATGTCACAAAAAGGTAATAAAGCATAAATAAATAAAGTAAGGATAATACTAACTATGGATTCAAGTCAGATGCAAATCAGTGGAATAGTGGGTGGCTAATCACACAAACGATCGCATTACGTTATATGCAGTTGCCTCTTTCAAGTAAATACACGATTTGCGCGGTAATTCTGCCGTAAGTTACCACTAGAGGCTTACATATGACTTAAGGAACTAAACTTTTGATTTTTCTCTTGATTATCGCCTTTTCTTTCTTCATCGTAGTGTTGTAATTCCAAATTATCCGTCACTTGTCCATTACACTGACGTGTCTCACTCGCCTCAATTCTTGATCTTTAATGGCCCTATGTTCTCTAATTCCTTTGTATAACCCCTTCAATTCTCTATTTGTTATTTCTCCACATATCATTTACATTCTTGCCCACGAGTATTTTCGTTAGTGGTTACATTTTTCCATATTACTAATTTACAGCTGAATATTGTAATTGGTCGTACCGTTGATATTTTATTGTTGAATTGCTTTTGTGGCGCGAATATACCACTTATCTGTTATCATTCACGTTTGGAGATACTTAGTTCCCATGGTCAAGACTTCCAGCCACAAGCACCTATACCACCTTTATTTGTGAGTACGATATATCGATATATCGGTGGTATACGGAATTCAATCGTGGCCGTGGCTTTCTCAGTGACGAATTTCGTGAAGTTCGTCCTAAATCGGTTGTTGTTCCAGAAAACATTGACGCTGTGCGTGAACTCATATTACAGGATCGTCATGTGACTTATCGTGAGATAGAAGCATCCTTGGGCATTAGTGGGACCAGCGTACATTCAATATTGCATGAACATTTGGCCACCAAAAAAAAAATGTTCGCGTTGGATACCACATAATTTGACACCTGTACAAAGAAGGGCTCGTGTCGATTGGTCGAAAGAAATGCTCAAGAAATACGATTGCGGTATTTCCAAACATGTCTATGACATCGTTACAGGCAACGAATCATGGATCTATGCGTATGGGCCCGAGACTAAACAGCAGTCGAAAGTATGGATCTTCAGAGACGAGCCGAATCCGATAAAAGTTGTTCGCGCACGAAGCACTTCGAAACAAATGATCGCCTGGTTTTTCCCAAAAAAACCGGACATGTGGCAACTGTACCGTTAGTGCAACGTGGGACGGTCAATTCTGGATGGTACACAACCATTTGTTTGCCAGAAATCTTCGGAAAAAAGAGGGAAACCAACCGCCGAAGACGCATCGTTCTCCACCACGACAACGCGAGTTCTCATACATCGGCTCAAACAAGAGAGTTTTTGAGGACCGAAAAAGTCGAATTGATGGGTCATCCGCCGTACAGCCTTGATTTAGCACCCAATGACTTCTTCTTATTCCCGCACAGCAAAATAAATTAAAAGGTCAACGTTTTTCAACGCATGAAGAAAAGGTTGATGCGTTTAAAATGCATGTTTTGTAGGTACCTCCGTCGGAGCGGCAAAAGTGCTTCGAAAATTGGTTCAAGCGCATGCGAAAGTGTATAGATCTTCATGGAGGCTATTTTTAAAAACAATAAAGCCATTTGCGATGATTTTCTGTTTTTGTTTTCTATTCCCGAAATATAAAAGGCAACCCTCGTACATCTAAAGCCTTCTCGCTAAATATTCTTGTCCCTCACATGCCTTTTATTCAATAATTTATAACCCCATTATTATTGCTGATTTTTCTAGTTCAAAAATTACTGATAAAGTAGTGGTGTGTCAGTTATGAAATTTTCCATTTCAGCTAAATTTCGCACTTCTTATCTTCACGACTTGCAGGACAAAACTGAAGAATACAAGCGATACTGGGTCTTTTTGTTTAAGTTCTTGTCGTACTTAAATTTTTTGGGAGATCCGTGATTTTGTTTTTAGGCTACTCTGTTTTCCTCAGAATTCTATTTATTTTAATTGGTTTATCGTTCATACTTACACATTGTTTTTTAAACGCTTTAAATAATTTTCTGTTTTCTACCCAGTCATATTTAGGCCTAATCAAATTGGTGATCTTTAGCAATTCATATATTCCGTTCGAGGTTATACCGCAACAATTATAAAATATGAACTCTGGTGTCTTCAAAAAATTACAAAGGTATATGCAGTTTTTCCAGCAGAAGCATCGCATTTTAGTTCACTGGAATGATTTGAAACCATGACGTGGCATTTAAAAATAAATTTCTGCTGCAACAATCTCGACAGTTCCCAGTATAATACATAAAATATTCAAGATCAGATATGTCGGACAAAGCTACCCGTATAACACCCTGGTGAAAAATATTTGCAGAATTTATTATACTACATTCGGGTTGATTAATATGATTTCGGGCTGACAGTCTTTTTTATCCTTCTTTCGTCACGTTTTTAAAAATTCATACGCCCTCTTTGTCTGATCCGGATACTATGGGCCAACGCTCTCTTGAATAATTTCGGTACAGCTCCAAGTTTGATCCTCGAAAATCCTTCCTCAAGTAGACACTTGAGATACCGCAAGAAAGTCTAGAAAATGCGTTATTATTCCAAGTGTCCACTTTAATCCGCTATGCATCTGTAGTAAAAAAGATTTCTGTTGAAATAACTGAATCTTTAGTTAAAAGCAAAGATTCCTTTTATACATTGCAATATTATTCGTAATTATTTTCTTCTGTATGTTTTTTATTGTAAACGCGACTGTATCATTGTTCTATCTATTGAGTATTTAGAAAGCTATCGACATGTAAATAAATAAAAATAATAAAATCATTGAATGAAATATGATAAGCCTAGAAAAAGGTCCAATTTATTTGCTCTATATGTATTAAGTTCACTAAATTGCTTAATACAGATGAGAAAGGGAGAATATGCAGAAGTTATATTGACTACCATTTATGTATAATTAATGGTAGCATAAACATTAGACGATTGTCTACCAATTTTATCTAAAATAAAAATAAACGAGATATACATGTTTCCTATCCATTGTATTACAATATCAACTAAAGATCTATTTTTGAAGGCTAATACAGTACCTTCGAATCATTATTTGGCCACACTAAGCAAATTCCTATCTTGTAGATTGCTTAATCGCGGAATTAACTTCAGTTCACTTTCAATAAAACAACTTCACCTGTCCTGAAAGTGATGTTTGGAGGGAGAAGCTAATTTCTCGCTTTCGAGCCACTTTTGGTCATCCCTATCACTCCGGCTTATTTATTTCACTATATTTGAAACATAAAGTCTCTACATCACGACCAGATCTATACAGTAGTTATCTGTAGGTTTCCACGGCCGTTGTTTACTGTCGAATAATTTTCCCGGTATTGCCCTGTTGTTGGGTTTGCTCTTGACATTTCGCCGATCAAGCTATTAACTTCTTCAATGAAATGTCAAGACTAATCTCAATGGTATGAAAACACCCGGAAGATACAGCAGATCTATACAGATTTGGCAACATTTTCGCACGACTGGGGTATATGCCAAAAAGAAATACTTGCACATAACGTACGCATTAGCTTGCCACTATTTCACGCCTGAAGCGAGTTCACAGTTAATATTAATTTATTTGAAAATTCTTTTATCTTTTTTGAAACCTATTTATTTTTCAAAGCGCAAAGCCTAAAGTTGTGCAAATACAGTTAAACTATTTTCAATTTGTCGCGCCTCCACCATTGTAAAGGTGCCTATCCACCAAAAAGACGCCGTTAGCAAATGTTTGCAAACATTTGCCAAGGTTTGCAAATGTTTGCAAATGCATGCTAATATTCTGTATCCACCGAAAAAATCTTTTCGAGCATTTATAATCGATTAGGCTTGACATGTCGAGCATTCAGAATGGTTGCAAATAGAAAAACAGTTAGCGCTGCATCCTTTTTAATAATAAATGATTTAATTAAAATAGAAAAGGGTAAAAAAAATGGGGTCTGCATCGATTTTGGATATCCTATTTTTTGAAAACAAGGAATTCAAGGCAAGTAGTGACTAATTTAAAAAGTGATGATAGAAGCAGCTTGTCTAAAAATTGTCATATTTCGGGTTTTAGTCTATAACAATCTATTAGCTGCAGACATTTGTCATTGTCCCATTCCATTTCACTTATTTCGATATTTATAAATAAATAAAATACACTTTAGTTAATTTTAAATCACATTCACACACCGCAAGTGTGGAAACAACACGATGAAATTCGTTTGTTGTCGAGTCGTGATATTCTGTCTCCACAGGCAAAACAAGAATGCGCGCAAACAACGTAACTCCTTTGATTTTACCAACTTCAGTTGGAACATCCACAAATGCTTGTAAACGTTTGCAAATGCCCGTTATTCATGTACCCTATCCACTAACAATATATCCCGTTTGCAAACATTTGCAAACGTTTGTAAAAGTTTTGCAGGCTTGGTAGATAGGCACCTTACCATAAATGAAAAAATTAAAAACAATTGAATGTATCATTCGTTCGTAAGCTATTTTACATAACAGCGAGCTTCTTTATTGCACGCACGGACCACGGGAGTCGCAAATTTAATTCGTAAATATATGAAGTGGAGAATAATATGGGTGGGAGCATGACAGACGAACAGCGGACTTATATTCTTCTTTTCAATATTTACGTAGAGACGTGAACATTACGGCATATCTGAATACATTAAAGCATTTATAAGAACCATGGGTAGCATGCCTAATAGATTGTGCGATTTCTTTATGAGAAAGTTGCATGCAAATATCGATAGTTAACGTTGCAACAGATATGTTGGTACATTAGGTTTGTATAAGCTTTGAATAAAATTAGATAGTACTGGAGATCGTATAAATACTTAAAATGGTAAATTCAATTTGCCTCAGCTGATATACTGCGAGACATTATTATTATTATGAGCAACATGCGGCGAATATGGAATTTATTGATTGGGCAACTTTGAAAGGGTACATTCAGTACTAATACGGTAATATTGGATAAACCCTTCCAATCAAATAAAATTTCAACTTTTCTAACATCATCTAATCTTTTCTGACTTAATTAAATTAATATAATCTACTTACTTTAACCATACCTAGACCATATCGTATTCATTCTTAGTGAATTAAAATCCGCAGAAGGTAATCAGCGCTGTTAGGTATAATATTTCACCTACTAATTCATTCACATACTGGTCGCTAATATTACAACGATTACACACAGAAATTGAGACGTTACTTCTACTAAAGTCTATCGTAGTTAAAAGAGAATATTCCTAAGGTTTCATCCCATCTACTTATTAAAAAAAATCGATAATCTTTCTTTCCCATCAAAATACATAAAAGTATGAACCTTAAGTAGACTGCTCGTATGTGCACGCATACGTGTGTGAGCTTCGTAATACAACACCGAAACTGCAGAAGACTCTCCTCGTTGCAAAGAGGAAAAAGCGACCATATTTAAGTCGAAACAACCAATCGAAACTGGCAAACACGTATAATGACACATAATACTCGTGTTTGAAGTAGTACATGCGACTGCAAAAAAAGAATGCCGACGAGGGAGACTGAACTATCCAGTACCTCCAGTTGCGCAAACATAAAGAAGAAAAAATAATGTAGTCGGATCAGATGAAAGGGATATAAGGGAACTCATATGGGTACTTGATCCTGACGCACTACTCGACTCTAGAAGAAACCACCACCATTGGTTGTCGCATGCATCCTGTTCACAGGCAACCAACCACGTGCTAGTTCTTCCATTGTTTCTCGTTTGTTTCTAGCTGAGTAATTAACCGGAAGTGGTAGGGCGGATCGAGCAAGCCATGCGTTACACATATTCACTGCATTATAGTCTACCGATGCACGAAGGTGGAGTTATACAACCCTCTTTTTGTGTGTATTATGTTCTTTCGCTTCCCATTTTATCTAGTTCGCGGTAAGATACCCCTTTTGCAGTTGCAATCTGGTAAAGTGCAATTATTTGGTTGGGCGGAATTAACAGGGTAGATCGACGACGAATTCATTTGTTTCACGAGTATATCCCTGCAAGTAGTGCTATTAGTTTCTGCTTTTAAAAGAAGTACTTTCTCCAACCTCTTAAGTATGCTTTCAGCTTAGCGGGATCATATTTTACTTTGTGACTTCTTTCTACCCTCACTGGTATTTTCCAGACGAAGTGTTACATGAACTTAAGCTATGTTTATAAGAAATACACCCTATTGTTTAAATAGATATTTAAGAATGTAGTGATATAACGTGTCACCCAAAAAATAGTTCTCCTCTGTTGGCCATGAGATAAATCACTCATGTCTTAGCTTAATTATATTAATTTTAAATCAGCAGCTGATTTGAACCAATGTCATTTTGTGGCAGACAGAATGTAGGTTAGGATAATAAAAAAAAAGATCTTTGCTGGAGAAATATATTTATTAAATAAGATGTTGTATGTGTCTATGACCTACTTCTCCATAGAGCACAATTCTCTTTTAAACGGAATCAATAGCATTTCGAGGAATCCAAGGTGTGTTATTAATCTCCTCGATCTTGTTTATAGTCCTTTGTTGTAAGTCGTGATGATCAACAACAGGGATTTTAAAAATGGAATTTTTTAAGTATGGCCATAAAAAGAAATCATATGGTGCCAGATCGCAGAAACGTGGTGGCCATATCATCTCTGTATTTAAACTAATTATACGATCTTCAAAGATTTCCCTTAGAAAAGCTATCTTTTCATTGGTAGTGTGTGTACGAGCTCCGTCTTGTTGAAAATGACCTTCCTGTAGTTCGTCATCATATTTACAAATGGTGTTAAAATTACCATTCGATATCACACACCATTTAGTATTCCTAAAAGCGAAATTTTTATGAGATTTCAATTATTACATAAAAAGTCAGAATACGCTGGTACCATAGAGTTAATACGTTTTAGAAATTTTATATTTTTAACCAACCTACGAAAAACATACGTCCAATAATCCTTCTCTGACTAACAGCTGCCCAAACACCAATTTTTTGTGAATGTAATGGTGTTTCCATAAAAATATTGTCTGTACTCCATATTCTTATGCTTTGAGAGCTGACATAGCCGGAGAGATGAAACCATGATTCATCAATAAACGTAATTTTTTCTATGACCCCGTCGCTATTGAAACGGTTATTAAAACGTTCACAGAAATCTTGTTTTACGGGCATGTCTGCAGGAAGTATTTCATGAGTTGGTTATAATCGATAAGGGTATAAATGTAGATCATTTTTAAGAGTACAAGTCTACAGGTACCATAAGAATGCTCTAGTTTTTGTTGTAAGTGTCGCACAGAAGTCTGCCGATTTCCCTCCATTACATGTCTCACCACTTCAATATTTTCTTCACTTCTGGCTTTTGGTTTAACACTGCTTTCTTTACGATCGACACTTCCTGTATGCTTAAACAACTCTACAGTTTGTATAGATCTATTGAAATGATCATACGGAATAGCTTCATTTGGAAATTCTTCTAGAAAATCTTCGTACGCGTCTCTTGCAGAATAAATCCATACACCATCCATTTTCCTGCCATTTCTCAAATAAATTTCAACCCCGTACCATTTTTGTTGTTTGTTGAATACGAAAGCCATTATTTTACAATACTACAAAAATACCTATCACTTGTGATTAAGAAATAAGAATGACAGTTGACAGTCTAACTTCAATTTCTATTAATATATAAAGAAGAATTAAATTCAGACATGACTGCTATATCTATCATTCTCATCCATGGCCAACTCAAGAGAAAGATTTTGTGGCTCACATCTTACTACACTAGATAAAATTATATAGCCAGTCAATTTGCATATAGTTGACAGTGATTTTATTTTATTCATTTATGGAATTCTCCGCGGAGGGAATGTGAAAAGAAAGGCCCACTAAAATGTTAAATAAATAATCCTCGCATCTTTCACATTTTTGGCATTACCATACAATTAAACAAAATTATTGCTTTGCAATTGAAATGATTTAACAACATGCACTGGTACTAAAAATTTTAATGAATATATAGAGAGAACTTAATTTTAGGAAACAATAAGCTATTTGATGATTACTGATACATAAATTTTATTAATAAAATTAAAAGCATCTTAAAATCATAAGTCAATTCTAAATTCCATTGCTGCAGTTTCTCCGTCTTCAATTCTAAATCTCTTATTGCAATTACGTATACTCCGGTACTCCATCTTTCTCTTATTCTTTTAGTAACAACTCGCAAGGTAGCTGGGTATCAGAAACTCCTATCTGCAAGAGCTGGACGCACGTTTCGACAGCCGAGCTATGATCATCAGCTATCGAAACATGCGTCCAGTACGAGTGAAGTGTTGTGGTAAGGGGTTTAGTGAAGTATTTCAGTGTTCCAGTGCCACAGAGTTCGAGCACTTGATTAATGCAAGAGCTGGCTAAATATTGATGGAAAACCTACATAATGTAAAGTCATAGCTGCAGCAACGTGGGAACTGGAACATTCACAGCCGCATATATCTTCGTACTATATAATGCATATATTACCAAAACAATTCTACAACAATTAAAACGTTACATACACGTATTCCATTTAGAAGCAATAGATGCTTATACCAGAAATTTAAATAAATCCCAAGAATAATTTTATTGAATAATAACCCTTTGGTAACTTCAGCTTTTTGTAGGATCAATACTAATAGAAATGTGAAATATATGCAAAGTATAACATAACTGGGAATCAAGAGTACAGAAAACAACATAAAATTGAAAAACATAAACGTAAAGACATGATTGCAACAGCAAAAGAATGATTGCACTTACCGGATATATACATCTGGTAATAAGAAACGAGAAATTTGGAACTATACTAACAAACAAACTGGAAAATCGAAATCAAAGGATATGGTCAAATTGCAGAATAGAAATGGTTTTGAGACTGGTGACGGCAGTACTGGACGCTCCCCTTGAAGGTAACAGAACTAGTATTGCATACAATATTCTTTGGATATATTGACTATAGGAACATAGAACACATCATGAATTTAAAAAATAAACGCTCATGTAGCTTTGATTCCGCAAATGCCGAAGTTATATAATTCGTATATGGAGGCTATTAAGGAGCCATCAGGATACATTATTAATTTGGTGATTGAAACAGGCGAAATGCCGAATGTACTAAAATTAGCACGTTTTACCGATGTCTAAGGATGAAAACAACGACCAATTTCAATATTGAGTATATTCTCAAAAATAATAGAAAAAATTATAGTAAGTGAAGTGTGGCAATTCATAAATAAAATCACTTTTGTGAGTTGCCTTAGAACTTGATCTCAGTTGGACGAAACATGTGGATCAAGTAGTAGGAAAAGTTAATAGTTAAAATGCATTTTGCTGTAGCATATTCGCATTTTAGCTACGATGTAATGCTGTGGGATGCTCCATCTCGATCTAATATGAATCGCATGTTCCTAGCGCAAAAATGGTTGTTGAATGTAATATTTAATTTAAATCCTACTGGATCATGCTGTCCGATGTTTATGCAACATAAACTTCTTCGTAGTTATTCATGTATGTGTTTTATTCGTCTTCAATATTAAAAACAAATTCATCAAAAACAGTGACTCACGAGTGCCGACAAGAGGCAGAAGTAACCTTAGTGTTCCTTTACACAAGTTTGCGGCTTTCCAAAGATCACCAAGTTACCGCTGCTTGTTTGCATTCAACAGCTTTCTATCTGCAATCAAGATGGTTAAAGACTCCAAGATTTTGCAAAGAAGAGTGAAAGAATGTTTGGTTAACAAATGCATATATGTTGTTATACATTAAAAATGATTTTTTTTCTGTGTAAACTAAGTAATTAATTGTCTCTTATACACTGTATATTTATATCTTTTACTTTTATTTACTTATTTATTTAGTGTATACAGTGAGGTCCTAAAGTATCCCTCCCTCATAGTAGCTTTTGAACGATAAAAGCTAGAAAAAATTTAGTCGATTTATATTTTTCGTGAGCTATCCTTAGCCATGCCATCGGCAGTTCAATTGCATTTTCGGTGCCACCGGAAGTGACGTCAACTTTCTCATTTTAAATAGAACAGCCTATACATTTTTAGGTTTTTCGAAAGGTGATTGAAAGGCGAATTCAACGATAGCACATATGTTATACTTTAAGAAATATGACGATATGCAGCAATAAAGGTTTTGGTAATTTGTTTTTGTTGTTACGCAAAGTTGGCTAGGAAAGAGCGCCAAATTGTTTCTTGTGACGCCAGACTGATCTAAAGAGCTCATTGTAGCAGCAAATTAATCGTAACAATTACCAAACTGTT
The DNA here is from genome assembly GCA_029619315.2 of Dynastes maya. Classification (NCBI taxonomy): domain Eukaryota; kingdom Metazoa; phylum Arthropoda; class Insecta; order Coleoptera; family Scarabaeidae; genus Dynastes; species Dynastes maya. The sequence continues at coordinate 60,607,321 of JAROYE020000002.1, forward strand.
AAATCTCAATTCCAAAAGCGTAAATTATTCTTGTTATTTGTTGTTGTTATAACCTGCATTTGTCGTACTTTCGTTCCTTGTTCTTGCATATTATTTTTTCTTATTTTAACTTGTTTCCTTAATTGCTGTTTCTCCTTTACTTCGTCTTTCATCGAGCTTTATTGTAATGAATTAATTATGGGAGACACGCTTAAATTTACAGGGCGAACTACTTTAATAGAAGATAATATAATTAATTGAAATTATTGTACAATTTGTTGGACAACCACGGCAAGTAAAGTGATAATTATTGCCAGGCTTACATAATATTAAAATTGACCCAGCAGGTTTGCATGGTTCGTGCCAAAGCCATCATAAAAGTAAAAACACAAAGAACCTAAAAAACAAACATAAATCAAAAACATATCAAAAACTAATAAATTTAAACAAACCTACCGTAATTAATTAATTGCAATAAAGTTCGATAAAGTAAAGAAATAACAGCAATTAACAAGACAAGTTAAAATGAGAGAAAATAGTAAGGAGAACAAAAAAGGAACGTATGACAAATGCAGGATATAATAATAAACAATAAGAATAATTTACGCTTTTGGAATTGAGATTTAACAGTTTGGTAATTGTTTTGATTATTTTGCTTAGCAAGGAGCTCTTCAGATGAGTCTGGCGTCACAAGAAACATTTTGGCACTCTTTTCCGGCTAACTTTGCGTGACAACAAATACAGATTACCAAAACCTTTATTGCTGTATATCATCATACTTCTTAAGTTAAAGTATAACATAGGTATGTGGTATAGTTGGATTCGCCTCTCGACTACCTTTCCAAAAACTTATAAATATACAGGTGTTCTATTTAAACTAAGAAAGTCAACGTTACTTATGGTGATACCGGAAATACAATTGAACTGTCCGATAACGACAAAAGTTAGCTCACAAAAAATAGAAATCGCCCCATTTTTTTCTAAAAACGTTAGCGTCGATAAGAAGTTAGCATAGGAGTGGAAGCACTTTAGGACCTCTCTGTATGTATATATATTTGACGCTACCAATCATACTTTGATCTGGTGGCTGAAAAACTATCTATCAATAAGAAAATTACGTTCAACTGCACTTTTGGTCAATGCAATAGTTTCTGAATATTTTCAAACAATGTATCAAGTGCATTGCAGTTCATTTCTAACATTGGATGTTTAGAAAACGTACAAGACTGAAAACAATTTACGCACGTCCGACATAAAATATATTTTGAACTATTGTCACATATTTGCCATTTCGTTCGGAATTCAATAAAAATGTGCAATCGCCTCCTTTGTATGGGAGAGCGCCCCTGTTCCAATACGTGGATGCGTATGAGTGCCTGTACGTATTACCTACATATGTATATGTGCACATGCATATATACAAGACGTATGTTCGAAGCGGCATAATAAAAATACAAGTGTATAATTTGTTTTGAAAGGGGAACAGAGCACGAATGCATCGACGACATCGCGATGCCATTGTGCAATTTCCTTTCGTTAGTCGCCGACAAAAAAGTAATAAGAGATCGCAAAGGTTCCCGCTTTCAAAGGGTGGCTATTCCGTAAGAACCCTTCAGGTCTCTGCGGTTTCCTTTGACCTAACGCTGCCGAAAAAGAAAGTTGAAATCTGATAAATTTTCACATGAATCCTTAAGTAGATTATTAAAAAGAGATTACGTCGTCACCGGAAGAAAAGAACCTCTCGTTCGTTTTAGATTGGACAACCGCTCAGAAGTTTTGCAAGGCCTCGCTTTACCTCATACGAAATTGGAATTAAATATATAAATTGAGGAAAAGGTTTCTAAGCTTGGGATTTTAGAAAATACTAGTTTTTTTGATTCGACACTCAATATTTTTGGTTACATCAAAATAATCATTATGACAAAAGCGTACGGACCACATCCAAGAAGTTACAGCGCCACCAAGACATTTTACTAAAAATGCAACGCACGCTGAAATGGATCTGAACCTATAGAGTAAACTTTTAACACTAATGCAAATTTTATCTATTTTAACAATGAAAAAGCAGTACCATTTTTCCCTAAAAAGAATGAAGATGTAGCAATTGAACAAATCAAATAGCCGTAAATAAAATAAATGCACTAATTTTTATCGGGAAAAAAACATTGCCTGTCAATTTTCTTAGTGTTCTCTTTCTAGAATTTGCTTTAGTTGTAAAGCAGTTACACCGGTAATTATGTTAACAGCAGCAATGAGTTCATGGAAAACACATTTTTTTCTTTAAACCGCTTAGTTGTGTAACGATAATATAGATAGCAATCAAAACATATTTAAACTAACAGATAGTTCATTAACAAATTTCTAGCGCGTAATAATAAAAAATTAATAAATTCACTTTTTTTCACATTTACCTGATTTATCCTGTAGTTTCATTTTCATGCCAAGAAGTAATGAAATGGATTACAAAAAATTTGGTATTTCGTTGGGTCTTTCGGAAAACAGTGCTACGAGGGATATGTTTTAAAGTCTTAAAAAACAATGAAAGAAAGAAATTTTGGTAAAAATCGTTTTATTGTTTTTCAAAATACTCGCCATTACGATTTATAAACTTTTGCATACGTTGGGACTAATTCTCCAAACATTTCTTTCAACTCTGAAGGTGGTATCTCCAAAACATCGTTTTTGAAGGCTTTAACAGCTTCTTGAGGTGGCAAAAATCGCTGTCGACCCATTTTTTGTTTGACATGGAACAAAAAGAAGTCATAAATCAGGTGAATACAGGCAATGAGACATTAATTCGATGTTTTTCTCCTCCAGTTCTTTGACAGGCTGTATGATGAAGGATGATGCGACGTCGATTGATTTTCCTGATTTCAGCGATAACTTCTGGCCAATAAATTGTTGTACGATTCCACTCAGTATTAACTATTCTTTGATTTTCCAAAGCAATGCTTGCGATATGTCCAGTACAACGAAAGAAACAAGCAATCATTTTTTCGGAAGTACTTCGCGAATTAACAATTTTTGTTGGATTCAGTTCATATGGAAACACCCAAACGGGTGATAACTGCTTAGTTTCCGGCTCGTACGAATATATCGAAGTTTCGTCACCTCCTAGGATGTTGTATACGGATTGTGAAGTTCCTCTGTCGAATTTTTTGAGCATTTCCTCACACCAATTGACACGAGCCTTTTCTTATGCGGAATCCATCGGGAACAGATCTTTCTCACACCTAAATGTTCATATAAAATCGAATGTACTGCCTAAGGATGCATCCATCTCATGGTAAGTCACATGCCGATCCTGATATTTTTCGAAGCAACAACCGATTTTGATCGACCTTCACGAAATTCATCGCTGACGGAAGCACGATCAGGACGAAATTGTGCAAACCAGTTACAAATGGTTTTTTCTAATGGCACTTTATTATCAAAAGTTGGATTAAATGATTCGAGGCATTGTGTTGTGTTAGGCATTTATTAAAACTGTAAAAAATCATCCAACGAAAACCTTCACCTGAAATTTCAGCAATAACAAATATCAAATTTTACGAAAATAGTAATGTAAAACTCAAAAGCGCCATCTAGTGGTCGTTTGTAAAAACTTAAGACGCTACCCCTCGTACAGTACCAAATCATTCTTATTCCTTTTTTAATAAATGGAATTTTTCATTGTCAAAATGAACATTTAAAAAAATTAAACAGAATCCTTCGAGAACTTATTCTTGTGATTTTTGGCTTATGAATGCAGCCACTCGAGTTTAAGTAAATTCATAGGTAAATTTTATAGCTCTTGTGAAAATAGTTTTCAATAAAGTTCAATATATAGGCTCAGTACAGGATCTATCATCACACTTGTTTCCTTCAATGAGAGAATTCTCACTTTCTACGAATCTATATATAAATCTGTATATTAACCTACATTAGACCTTTAATATTTATGTCACCATTAAATTTGAAAGGGAAGGACGACCATATGCTGTTATTAAAGTCAAGTCAGTCCAATTAAAAGCGCTGGGTTACTAGCGTTCGGGTGTTGGGTTCGAACTCCGGGGCTGCTAACTCTCAGAGTGAGTTTTTCGTGGTTTTTCCCACGCCACACAGTGGTCGAAATAGCGTATTTAGATATTTTCAAGCTAAGGACTAATAGAATACTACCTACTAAAACAACAACATACTGTGTGGGCCAAAAGTATGGAATAATGAAATTTTCTTCTTTGTTGTCAGAATAATTGAAAAACTGTTTGACATCTCAAATTGATTTTTTACATTAGAACCAATTTTACATTATTTTTAATTTTCCAACTCCGTCCGTTTTGCGGGCAATGACGTCATCGATATTTTTTTTTTAATGGCTAACCCCATTTTTTTTTTGGATAGATTATGGAATTCCAATTTCAGCAATGTATAAAGATGTGCCCTTCGAACCAATACTTTTTGAGATATTAATGTTTTAAGATCGGAAAGTGGATCTACTTGTAAACGCTAAATATTGTTGTATACCTCAATTAAATTTAAGGAAATTATTTTTTTTTATATTTTGGTTTTTTTTTAAGAACATTGTTTACTCAGTTTATATCGTTGGTGCAATAAAAATGTGTTTGTTTGGCGAAGAATCAATTTACAACTGGACAGAGCATAATGTTATACATTGCTGAAATTGGAATTCCATAATCTATCCAAAAATTACAAAAAAAATTGGGGTTAGCAATCAAAAACAAATATCGATGACGTCATTGCCCGAAAACGGACAGAGTTGGAAAATTAAAAATAATGTCAAATTGGTTCTAATGTAAAAAATCAATTGGAGATGTCTAACAGTTTTTCGATTATTCTGACAACAAAGAAGAAAATTTCATTACGCCATACTTTTGGCGAGCACTGTATAATTAAGGATAGATAAATTATTATTTATTTAAATAGCTTCAACATTTGCAGCAAGTAAAAACTTTGAATAGAATAATGGCTTCTTTTCCACTTAGCGAAACACTGCTTGGCAATGCTATTAACCTTTTTATTTAATTTCTCGGTAATATTGTCTCTACAATCTTGTAAATGAAGGCTATTCAGTAAAAATGTAAAAAGTCCTGTTTTCCTTGTTTTATCCTTTCATTTCGCCATATTTGAAACAATTCTCTCCTGGTGATGAAACCCTCGCTCATTAAAATCAAATTTTCTTATTTATATGGTATTTTATGGCAATAAAGTGTACATATTTGTAAAACTTATTAAATTGCCTATCTAAAGTTATATAATTTGCTTTCTGCGTTTTTCTGCTAAAAAATTTAGACTCTATTAAAGAACAAAGAAACTAAACTATTTTTTATTCCACAAGACATCGAATAATATTGAAAAATACAATTACACTACAAATACATTACATTACATTTAGTGTACTCGTACGTGAGGTAAGTAGCGGCTAATTGGCGAATTTCGACCACTGTGCGCCATGGCGAATAGTCGCTGTATTGTATTTACTGAAAGCTGTTAGGAAATGTGAATGCAGGAATTATTATTTTTATCCACATAGGAGCACATATAATTTTGCCATCGCAATTGCGGTAAAGTTAGTATAGCTTATTTTACCAAGAGCTTTGTTGTTTCAACATTCCTCCATTTTCACGTAGTGTACGGCTTTTGTCACTTTTTATCCACAGATTCAATATAAATAGACATTACCCAATTAAGCTTTCTTTACTTTGCAATTATTATCGTTGTAAATATTATAAATCCTAAACTAAGAAGGCCGCATTTCTACACTTAACGGTAATTTCATTTCACAAATAGTACATGCTAAAATTATAACGAGCACTTCAAAGTTGTAAAGAAGTTTCTTCGTTATTAAGATTTCTAATAGCAGGATCGCGGTTTAACAAGTAGTGAAGTAAATGAGATTTACTCTTGCAAAAGAAACTATAAAACAACTAGTAAATAATTACAAGTTACGTGAGTCCGACTTCATTGTTGAAGTTGCCTTTACAGAATCAAACGTTTAGAATTGAATAGGCAGTGAGCTAAGAAAGCAGTGAGCAATAATCCATAAACTAAGCGTATCCTATGATGACGTAACTTTTAATTGACGTCTATACCGCTCATTATTTTCGTAGCCATTAAACGCTTGCTAATTTTAATTTTGCACTAACGATGCCGTCGTTTCTGCTATGATTATGATTTTGATTCCTTTATTTCTAGAACGCTCTACGCATTAGTTCAAAATTTAATTAAATCTCAGGGATGTGTGAAGATAATTCAAGGATACCTCTTTGATGTATTGGCCAAAAAAGGGTTCCCTCAATTTATGAAAACACATGTGCACGAAAACCTGTCTTTCAAGTTGACGGAAGCGAAATATTGTTTTGGCCAGGTACTAGGTCAGCTTTTAAAAAATGTACTGTTTTTTACGGACGGCTGAAGTTCTTATATGGGGCTTAGATCCAGAATAAAATTTTAATTTATTTCCTTGTAATAAGACGTTCTTCCTTTTAAGGCAATTGTGTAAAGGACATGTTTTGTATCGAGATAGGCGTATTCACCTTCGTGATCAAGTATGTGTTACTAGCAAAAAAGATTTAAGTAAATCTAAAGTGAGAGATTTTGCAATTAAAATTAAGTAAAGTATCTCGTATTTCTTAGATTATTTAGAGATTATCTAAGAACATCAAAAATCTGTCGAGTGCGTCTCTATGCATTCAATTTAGTAGCTTACTTATTAGTAGAATCAAGCCCATGATGTTCAAAACTTTATTGAAAATTAATGGTTTGAATTCCAGAACATCGAGGTGTATTTCTTGAACAAATTGATTTATTTATTTACTTCAACAGAAACAATAATAAAAGCACAAGTTAAAAGTAGCAATTAACAATATGATAACAATATGATTAAACCACTGAGTAAGATCTTCCTAATTTTACAGATTTCTCTGCAACCATATCTTTTTATGCTGGTGGTACTAAGATTATAATTAGTTCTAACTGCCTACGCAATTGTTTAGGCGCCACTAGCAGTACATTTAATGACATTAAGGATTGGCTAGATATTAATACAGTAGTAGTCAATATTGATAAGACAAAATGTTTTTTATTCCACAATAATGTAAAATACAACTCAGCGTAAGCACAGAGGAGACGAAGGAATAGACCAGTTACGTAGAACGAGTGGAGGATACCAATTATAACGCTAATACATAAAAAAGGAAGTATGAACGAGTGTAAGAATTTCAGGGGTATATCCTTGTTATGCTTATAAACTATATGAACGCATCATCGAAGGAAGATTGAAAGAGAAAATAGAGGAAACGCTAAACGACACGCAGGCAGCTTTTAGAACAAACAGATCGGCACAAGATTGGATATTCGTACTTTTCGACAAATTACAGAGAAGATACTAGCAACAAATAAAGTGTACACGGGAGCAGTGGATCTAGAGAAAGCTTTCGATAGTATGAAAAGCGAAGAAATCTGGAAACTGTTAAATAACAAGGGTGTTACCAGAAAACTAATTGAAGTGATTAAAAGTATATACTGAAAAAACGAAAATGTAGTGCGAGTAATTGGGAAAACATCCGATAGTTTCATAACTCCACTACTCTTTATCATAATAATGGACGAAATATCCAAAGAGGTAAACCAAGGCCTAAAGAAAACACAAATAGGATACAGAAAACCCGGCCTGTATTCCTAAACGAACTGTTATATGCAAATGATTTATTATTGTTTGCAACAAGAGTAGAGAAATGGAATATAAATATGGGTAAATATGGACTAAGAATAAATACAGAGAAAATACAGATTATGGAAATTGCAAACAAGAAAGAAGGGGTAAATATACAAGTAAGAGGAGAAGAAATAAAGGAGACTAATAAATTAAAATACCTAGAAGCATATACACGACCAGATGGAAGACTCGAGGAAGAGATAGGGGGCAGAATACAAAAAACCATGACGCTATACAGAACTCTGTACAACCCATTTTTCAATAAAACTTTTCAATAAACTACAAAAGCAGAAGTACGAATATTTAAACCATTGAAAGGTAATGCTTTACAACATTTAGTTGAACTTGTTTTTTTATGTACTTCTTTAGTTTTTTCAAAGTGTGGCAGACTACGTAAATCAAAATAAAATAGGATGCAGCTCTCATTAATTTTTCTAGCACAAGGCTTGCGTGTAAATGACCAAGAAAGCTTAAATTTTTCTTAAGGATTAATTACAACAAGAAGAAAAGAACTGTTCATAGTAGTAAGCGATAGAGAAAAGTATCCAACACCAAAAGACATAAAAGTACCAAAGACGTAAATATAATTTAAACCGTTAGTACTTATACCGTCCAGGAAACTAAATCTTTTCCGGTGCCTAACGCAATGTATTAAACGCACTCAGTTATTGGATTGTAACTGCGGTGCTGCGTCCTTTACGTTACCATATTCGTCAGTCCATAAGTCCAGCCGACTAGTTAGTGGTACTGAGTGTATCGCCATGCTTTATTCCAGTTCGATATCCAAGAAGATATTTATTCTTATAATTCACATAATAGTGAAACTCTGAGTTTAATTAAAAAAGGAATTAATTTTACAATATCCACAGTCTATAAACTGAAGGTAATGTATTGCAGAATCATAAAATAAATAATTGTATTCTGCTAAAGAATCCTACACTGCTTAAAACAAAAAACGTACATGTTTGAAGTAAAAACATAGCGAGAAAGTTAATAGCCGTTTGTTGCTATTTAAATCTTACTATCCAAAAGAGGAAACGAAATATTTCAAATAAAAATTGGGTTCTAAAATAAAAAGATAAAGTTTATAAAAACAATAGCTGGAACTATTATTATGAACAACTAATAAATAACAAAGAAAAAATTGCTTCATAAACAAAACTAGAATGTCTAAGGAATGATTTATATCATTAAATTAAATCAAACGCTCAAAAACTGCTCCGTTTTTCGTTGGCACCGAAAGGATTTGATTTCTTAGGGGGTATAGTAGAATTCAATGAATTGGAATGTTCAAGAGTCGAAAATATATGCTCTTCAAGTTTTTCTAAATATTTTAATGTTGGCAAAATGTCATACAGTATTTGGCGGAGAAAAATTGGAAGTAAGCAATTTGGGCATTCCAGCACGTCAAAATAACTGCACTAACAAATTTGGCAGGAATAAACAACATAAAATTATTAAATTTTGCATGATGAATTAGAGATTAAAAAAGCCTGTTACCATATTTATACTATGGCAGACAAATTTGGGAATATATGATTGGCCTTTAACCATTATCGTCCAAACATATGTGTAGCCAGAGGGTACTTTCTGGGAGCCTAATGCGACATATGCATATGTGACATTACTGCATAGAAGCTTATAAATTTAATGTAACATAAATGTAACGCATCGTTCTCATACACTGGATTGATTTCATATTTATAGCACAATGTTTTCACCTTACCGACATCGCTATCCTCAATGCCTATATTTTACAAAAATCTTGTGGAGGTACGCTGACACATTTCATAAACTTTTGTTTCCCTTATAAAAATTAACTAATGTGATCCAAGTATCTAGACTGCACGCTGTAACCGTAAAAATCGGCCGGTATTTTATTTCTGAATCGAAACGTGATAATATCTTTCTTTCTTTATACGATCGCTAGTCAACGAAACGGATTGATATGTTGTGGCTTTCTTACTGTATACTTTTACTTTCTGCTTATATCGGTGCGCTTCTGACTTATACGGGCGGTGCTTATAAGGTTGCCGAACTTATACGGCTGATCTTGTCGGGTACAACTTATCGGCTGCAGGTACCCTATGTTATTGGCTTTATAACATAGCTCCAACTTCTACTACGGGATGTCGTCACATGCATCGAAAATATTCCTAACCATAACACTGTCGACTATCCAAAAATGAACAAACACCACGTGTTTATTAGTTCAAAGAATAAAAGTTGTTTGCGGTTATAGTAACTGAGGAAAAGTGTGTGATTAGCGATCTTCATTAAGTATGATACACATTGAAGAATAGTCTCGAATGGTAAATTCCAGTGTCCAAGGTTCATCAAAAAGTAAATAACATTTACCCAAATTGATTTACATAAAACAGAAAAGAAAGTAAAATTTCGTCTGTAAAACCCAGATTAAACCGAAGATTACGTAGCACAACCGAGGAAGTCTTTCACTCAGCTCAGAAGCCGGGCGTAAGGCTTCGGAGAGGTCTTTCATTCAGCTTAAAGCCGGGTGTAAGACTGGTCCGTCTGTTCAGCTTGGGCCGGACTTAAGACATCGAAATGCAATTCGGAATATAGCAGATTTCGGATGTGACGCGCTGCTTTTTGTCATTGACGTATGTCAACCTTGTACATGAAATGGATTACGAATGCAGTTGCACAAGTTCCGCAGGTATTTGAATTTACATAACAAGTAATAACGCTCAATATAAACGGAAACATAAATGAGGTACACTTACGTTCAAAATATTCGGTCAGGTTCTTTGAAAAATAATTAATAAAAATTAAATAAAAGTTTAACAATGCATACAAGATTTACAGACTGGTGATAAAGATGAAAATAAGATATAATCTTTATATCTTTTTCTAGAGTAGCAGTCTTTAAAGTCTGACGAACTTGATGGTTCGTCACAATGCTATACAAACATTCTTCAAATGAAATTAATTCCTAGCAAAAAAAAAATATCTAGCAAAAACAAAGTTTTAGCGAACTCTAAGATTCAATTGGTTACATTCTTATGTAATAGTAAACAATAGTGTAAATATTCTACTAGAAAATTGGATTTAATTTTACTGTTTAACCTTAAGTAAGGATAAGAGTAAGATAGTACTTACTGTACTTGGAACAAGCTACCGGTTTCGGGCACAATTCCGGTAAGTTTAGTGTTTTGATGTTTCACAATCGTAAAGTATTTTTTTTTAGAATTAGCTCAGCGTAAAACGTTGGGCGGGGGAGTAATGTCACTTATCCATTGTAGATAGCGATACAAATAATTGAATAAATAGGTAATTGAATGTTTGTAATGCCATAGTTAAACATTCTTTTGCGTTTACAATTAAATTGAAAAGGTCACAATTGATTAATTTTATACTACATTGCGTATTACATTTTTCTTAAAAAATACATATTATTAAATGTGACCCAAGCGAGGCTGTAATTTGATCAAGTAATGATGTAGGCAACTCAACTTAAAGAATAGGCATTTTAAATTATTTGTTTTTTAGAGATCGAAGATGAAATTAATCTTGATAGAAAACCTGTTATCCAGTTGTACCTCGTTGTATCTAAAACGGATAATATTATACAGACGATTATTTATTTTTTGTAGTCACATATATTTTATTTATCAAAATCGCAAGGCAACTACAATATTACAGATACAAATGCTGCGCAGATTGGTTTTCAATTTATTTTAGCCTTCGGCGCGGAAACATTACGGAGCAATTTTCCTAGTAGCTCGTCTATAAATAATACAAATATATTTAATTCAAAACACTTTTCAATGGTTTCCTCTTTTTCAGACAAATGTCTGTCGTCTTGCAAACGTCAGCTGTCTACGTTTTATAGTTCTGTGATGCTTGTAAGTGAACTCAATTCCAGTTTTTATTAGACTCGCTTTTAACAATATCCAGAGAAGAATCTCGAGATTTAACCACAAGAAGTTGACGAGCAACATATGCTGTAAGCCAGGATCGTTTAGGTGCACTCCAGACTTGACGTTTCTTTTATTTTATATCGCAACGATATCTATATTTTTAGCGTTATCGTGGGAATAGGAAAAAAAGCCGATTGACCGTTTATACTGCATTCGAACGGTTGCTGTTGTGTATACTTACGTTTCATCTCTATTATTGCAAACCTATGCGGACGAAAGAAGTAAAACAGTTTCAGAAACTTCGAATATAGCAGTTCGCCTTGCTGGTTGCTTCGCATTCTTGCTAAACACATGTATTTTAAGTGAATTATACGAATTATAAGAAAATATTTCCTTCGGGTATTTTACAGAAAATTATTTAGTTGTTCCTATTACTAGCTGGAAAACACATAAAGAAGTGTACTAGCATAAAAATTATAATCACACTATTGCATATATGTGACAAACTGCACATACACAGTCCGTCTCGGAAGATGGAAGATTAAAATGTAATTTTTTTATGACATTACACTTTTAATTTGTCGTTGCGGTGTAATAGTGAAACTAAAGGAGCTATTAGTATGAATATTCAATTGAATTTTGGAAAATATAACATTTTCGATATTTTGAAAAAACTATGAATTTAATTTATTATACTAAAGTAGTTTCATAATCTTTCATACGATAATTGCGACGGTTTATCAAGCTCCAATAAAACTCTTCAGTCGACAATGGGAAAGCTACCGTTGACCTACGTAATTAGCGTATTATCCAAAGAATTATATTCGCCACCTATAAGTCCACTTTGACACCAATGGTATGAGGTTCTGCTCCTTGCTGTGGTAGAGTTTGATGCTGTGCGTTCGAGCCTCACCAAGATGAAGTGATTCATTTTTCTGATGGGTCCAGTACGGTCCCAAGTTACCACTCGCGTGCTGGGAAATAATTAACTGCGCTTCACTCTATACGGCGAGAGGGTGCTAGTAACAAAGACAGGGAACACTTTACACACAATTTACGGACTAAAAGGCTCCCGAGGCTATGGCCAGCTTTAGAGCTTACATGCCCCATTCAGTCGTCAAAAAGTGTAAAAAAAAATTTACAAGTATAGTACTAAAATAATGAATAAATGTAAGTCTAGCTTAACCCCATGCTTTTTCAAAAACTCAAATTTCTATTTCGCCTCTATTTCTCACCTAACTACTTTTGAATCTTATATTGAATCAGTTCTTTCTTTGTTAGCGTGTATCTAGAGAAAAACTTAGATAAGAGCAAAGTTATAACTAACGTTGGCCACGAGCGGTACCGCGCATCGGCGTAGAATCAGTTCGGACCGAGAGGAACGGTAGTATTACTTCGTCTGCGGAGCAGTACGGACATTTTCGCTGCCGGTCATTTGCGCAATTGTTTATCTGTCCTAGAAAAATTATGATTTCGTCAGCAAAACGACCGCGGTCGGACAAACTTCGAAAATTTATTGCAGAAATTCCAGACTTAATATATGAAGGTGCTAAAATTAAATGTGTAATCTGTAAAATCCCGTTAATGTGTTGGTCCAGACAACATTGTCTACGACACGTAAATAGTGAAAAGCATGTCTCAAAAAGAAATTGCGCACGAGACAATGAAAAATTTATATTTAATTTATGCGTTACGTTTATTGCATGTAATATACCGTTTAATTTACTAGACAAGGAACCATTTATCTGCTTTTGGAATAACTATTCGGAGTGCAAATTACCAAGTCGAACATTGTTACGAAGAATTGTGCCATCTGCGCGCGAACATATTCAACAAAAAATAAAATCGGAGTTGAAAGATCAAAAATTGTGGTTATGTGTCGACGAAACAACAGATCGGAAGAAACATTCTGTTCTTAATGTAATGGCACGCAAATTGGAACCTCATCAATCGCACCTTCAATTCCAATCGAATACAACAGTGTACTGCCGAAGTAATTTCGAAGTTAGTGTTAAATACATTGGACAAGTTTGAACTTTCAACAAACCAACTCTTGATGTTAGTGAGTGATGGTGCTGCAAACATGCTTTCTGTAGGCCGGTCTCTTAAAAATCATTCTGCTAGTTTGTTACACATTACGTGTAAAATTCATGCTCTCAATCTTGTGGCGGATAGTATCAGAAAATGTTATCCTGAGGTAGACGCTTTAATAGCGCATACCAAAGCAGTATTTGTCAAATCACCGAAACGTATTCGCGAATTTCACAGACTGTGCCCCCGTATACCAGAGCCACCAGAACCTATTCTAACTCGTTGGGGAACATGGTTACAGGCCGCGTTTTATTATCATAAATATTTTGACAATATTAAGAACGTGGTTTTACAATTCAATACAAAGGAAGCTGCCGCTATCCAGAAAAGCTAGTCGAAATTTCAAGATAGTCAGGTTAAAATGGATTTAAAAATCATTCACGACAATTACTTCGGGCTAGCAGATGCAATAGAAAAATTACAAAATCCTGCGGTGCCGTTAGAAGAATCTCTACAAATAGTGCAACATGTTCACGTACAGCTATGCGCGATTGAAGACGCAAAAAATGTTTCTGTTCTAGAAAAATTTGAAAGTGTTTTTGAGAAAAATTCTGATTTTGACAGAATCGTTAAGTTATTTGAAAGATTATTTTACTTATGCAAATATTACGTCACTAGATGTAGAACGTTCGTTCTCTGCATATAAACGCATTTTTTCCTCATGCCGTACTAGTTTTGCCGAAACAACAGTTGAAACATATCTAATGTTGCAGATATTTAACAGACTTTGTGATTTCACGGAGGACTCTTAAAATGGTAAGTGTTTGAGCACGTATTATTTAATTTTTATTTAAAAGATGAGCGAAATTATTTGCGGCAGCAAACATCTCTATTAGCAGAATAACTCTAGTGGAACGCGAGGCCTGGTCGACTCTACCCTACTGCGCGGTACCACTCGTGGCCAGCTTTAGTTATAACTACTGGAAGTTTATGAAATACATACATAAGAAAATTTCATGAAAACTTAAATGTTTGGCCATACATTATTACTCCTCAACCCCTTCTTACTAATTAAAAAAGATTTGAAAATAATCATTCAATAAAGGATAGCCGCTAGCCCTATTAAAACATAATTTATTCAGAAACAGTTTTTCCTAACATCATTCATCCTCTTGCTCCTTTAGTTATAAAAATATTTTGCAATAAAATACAAGTTGGAATGTACTGAAATATAAATTTCCGTTTACATTTTTTTTTCGGCATAATTAATTTAAAAGTTTGTTATTCAAGGATATATTACTATTTAAATTAGTTGAAAAGAAACACTCAATCGACTGCGATAGGTACAAGTCTATCGTGACGTCAGTCGAGGAAATGCATATTTATCGGTTAGCGGTAGAATGCTTCGATCGTATTATGCCTATTATTCGTGCTAAATACCGACTTAAAATCTGCCTCTTTTGGACCATTTGCTACATTTTGCTTTGGATACATCCTTTTTAAGAGCTCAGTAGTAGTCAATCGGTAACGTGGGAATTAATGCAAAAAACAACAGGAAAACAGAAACAGGACGGATGAAATCTCAAATTAATCC
This sequence comes from Dynastes maya, assembly GCA_029619315.2. NCBI lineage: Eukaryota > Metazoa > Arthropoda > Insecta > Coleoptera > Scarabaeidae > Dynastes > Dynastes maya. Next base: position 60,622,520 of record JAROYE020000002.1, read on the forward strand.
AAGACGAACATCATCTTAAATGTGAATGTACTAGAATACATAAATTAATACATGTTAGCGGTAAACTCAATGAAAACAAACCAAAATAAAGTCGCAAGTCTCAATAAAAACAAGTGGGGAGCCCATTTTCTCTCGCCTACTGATCCATTTGAAGTTCTAGCAACGATTTTTCTCTTCGGAACACTCGACCGGTGGGCGAGAACGAAATACCTATGGTGTCACTTAAGAAATGCCAAAATTTTATAAAAACACCGATGTCACATATTATAAACATCATGTTTCAAACCGGAACATTTCCGCATGAATTGAAAAAATCACCTATGAAACCTATTTAAAAAAAAGAGATAAATCTAATCTAAATAACTATTGACCCATTGCACTATTGTCAAATATTTCTAAAATTTTTGCAAAAATTGTATTAGCTAGAGTAAATGGGTTTTTAATCACAAGAGGTATCCTAACAACTAAACAAGATGTGTACAGGCAAGGCAGATCAACTAATACACGGTAATATATCAAGTAGTGTCTGATATTTTAAAAACCATTAATAATAACGATTGTTTTAATCGCGATGGCGATTGTTTCATCTACAAGAAATTTTGATAATTCTTTTCCAACTATAATTTAATTATGAATTTCCGATGAATAAACTTATTTATAAAAGTAGCATGATGTAATGTAGTGATGCGACTATAAGACTCAAATTATACTACTCTGTCATACAAAACCACTGACAACCCTACAATAATAAACTTCACTAACGTTCAAGACAATAACTTAACGAAATATATTTAATATTCGGAATTATGCTAGAAATACCTTCGAATTTATACTGTTGATTCTTGTGGAAAGATATTTCATTAATTTTGAGAATTTACGAACGGAATAAAATGACCAGAATAGGGGTATTTGGCCGTTCCCCCATAACCGTCGTTGGCTGGAATTGTCGTAAGTCCCTAGTGGGGACTTCAGAGATCGGAGGCCCGGGAAGAAGTAGAAGCTATCGAAGAAGAGCTAAGGGGATTTTAACATCGTATAAGTGGCTATAATGAACACACTATACGTGCCGGTAATGACAGTTGCGTTCGAAGATGTAAATTATAACACCACAATACTCACTGTATGATGGAATAAGGAGTATTATTACTATTATTATTATTATACTATTTAAGTTCAAAAAATAGAAGAAAGATTTTTAAGAACAACATAGCGGAGATATTCCCTGTTTAAATTGGATTTAATAAATGCAATAAACCTTTTTTTATAGGAAAATAAATGCATTTTTCTTTTGCTCACTCTTCGATTCTTTGACATATTAATAGAGGAATCCCATATTCTACGCTTTTTGAATAAACTTGTATATCAAGAAATCGACTTGAGATTGTTTTATATCCATTAAAACTATTTAGTGTTAAGATTCAACTTTAATGCGTTCAGGAATTTACTAAACAAGAACGCGTCGAAATGTGTAATGCCAACGACAACTTTTACAACCCTGCACGATCAATTAAGTAACACTATAGAAAGGTTAAGTTTAAATAACTAATGCTTCCACCGTTTACCAGATACACACATAAAATTGATAAATCGTACAAATTCCAATAAATTCCTTAACCGCTTACGGTAGTGCATGAACATAGACACGTATTTTATTGTATTACATACACTCTTAACAATCGAGGAACAAAAGCTATTAATTACTCCTATAAAAGTTATTCGTCCGAATATTGTGCGCACGAAATAAATTCAACCGGGTTCCTATTCCTTTTTCTTTCTGTACTTCTCTCCGTTAACATAATTCGACTTGTCAGTCGCGTACACCTAAGCTACACACATAAATAAATAAATTAGCATAATCATATTAATTACACAGTTATTAATAGCGAATCGCCCTAATATAAAATACGTATTCCGAATTAATTCGTCAGGGAATCATTGCCGTAAAAGTTGATATTAACAATCTAATCCCGATTTATTCATGCGATTAAAATAAACAAACATCGCGCAGATTGATCTAGAAATATAATGTCTTATCCAGTCAAATCAATAATTGCGCCTGGAAAGACTCTTGTAGTGCCTGGGAATCGAAAAGTAATATTAGCTTAAAAAGGATGTAAAATATCTTTACATTGACTTGAAATCATTTAAAATTGGATGTAAATCAAAAATTTCCGCGTTGATTTAAGATAGCGACTGTAAATCACTAAAGGTGGTCAAAACTACCATGCTGTAACTTATTCAGAGTGTGAGTATGTTGCTTATAATAGAATTTGCAGAACTGTGCAACACAAATTATTGGGAAGATCATATGTATGTGCTTTGATCACGGAGTCCGATGACACAGCCAATTTTATGTTTCCTATAGGCTTGATAGTTATACGAGTAGAAAGGTTATAGAAGTTGGATTTATTTAAATCTCAAGCTTATCATTAGTATAGAAAGAGTTAACTTAGTCTTGATGTCTACAGGCCTTAGATCACTTGCTGTTTTTATGATGTACCTAGATTTTCAATAATCTGTACACTTTACGTGTATCCTTCTGTATCAAATTGGGATTCATGTAACACCTGATGAATTATACTATTTGCTACTGCCAACGTTCCTCTTTATAGCAACATCATACTTATATTTTAGTATATAATTTAAAACTGATTATACGACAATTTTCTCATGTCAAGTTTCTTTGCCATTTTATAGTGTTATCTCCTAGTTTAAAGAAGCGAAAATGAGTGACTTGAATCTTGAACAAAGAAGCGTCATAAAATCTCAATCGAAAGAAGGCGATAGCTCGAGAAATATTCATGTGGGAATGGCGGCAGTGTATGGAGAAAATAGTTCGTCCTATTTCCGAGCCAAATATTGGTGCAAGCTGTTCAAATAGGACAGGGACGACTCAACGTGCAAGACCTCTGAAAGCACGGAATAAAGAAAGATTTGGTGTTGATTAACCGTCTAGCAAAAACTTCAGTTATTGCTAGAGAAATAGGAATGTCAGAAACCTCAAAATCCCACACGAAGATTTGGGAATGGACAAAGTGTCGACACCATGGATTCCCAGGCTGCTCAGTCGTAAACAAAAACTTTGTGGACGTCAAATAGTGGACGAAGTACATACACCTTTTAGAAAAGTTCGAGAGTGAGTTAAAGAAAGATTCCGATTTTATCACATTAAAACAAATTTGTGATGGTGCATCGACTAATCCATTAACTGAATTCAGAGTGTTTTAATCATGCATGCATTACATCCGTAGATGTCGAACGATCTTTTTCAAAATATAAATAATCACTTATGCTCCCACCCGTACCCTCCGTTTCATATATTTACGTAGCAGCTTGAGCATTGCGGTATATACACATAATAGCAATATTAGCATTAATAACAGAAATCTATTTTAATGTTTCTAGCAGCTTCTAGCAGCTTCTAGCTGCTTTTCAGCACGGCTGAACTTTCTAATCTACTTATTTCTGCGAGCTTCCTTAGTAAAATTTAATTCATTTTAATGAAGAAATGAAGCGGTGTCATTAACAATAAGAGCGGATGCCTAGCATACCTATGTAGTCAAATAAAAGGCTCTCCTTATCGAATACGACGACGAGCATGAAATAAAAGAGGGCGTCGATCATATTACTAATGAAGCCATTATCTTAATTACAGACCTTACAAAGGCAGAGACACATTTCCTATACATTACGTCTAATAAATCATGGATCGATTACCTTTAGCTTAAAGTACGAGAATTAATTACAACTAGAGCTAGAGTACAATTACATAATCGATTTCCATGTGGACCTATTGCTGTTATTTATTATTATCAAGTCAGTAGATGAAGAGAAAGAATTTATAACATTTGGGCACCTGCTGCGTGCGTGAGCAGTGATCCAATGGTGTTTTAAAATGCTAAGGTATTGGGACAGGCAATTTTACAAAATTGTAGAACGCACGCGAAATGGGTTACAGTCACCTGCTCCGGGAATTACAACCAATTACAAAACTACCTGTCGAACCTTTAATTAACCTGATCTTGTCAAGTCTCTCTCTAGTAAATGATAAATGACATCATGCAATGAAAAGGAATAAAAACAGCTGTTGTGTAAATATTAAAGAGATATATTGCCTTCACGAAATATTTAAGAATGAATCTATATATGTAGCTAAAAGCGCACCTAAGTTATAAGGAAATTTTAGAGATTACAGGTGAATGACCAACATTTTGGTTGTTGTTTCTAAGCACACATTTTGATGTCTATTACAAAGTGAATAACCAATATTTGTAAGAGGCTTTCTCATTTGAGCTTTAGTATGCATGTTGGATAGTAAGCAAGAATAGTAGGAATTTAAGAAAGTATTTTAAATCTGCTAAAATATAGGAATAAATAAATGGGTTGTCATTTATATAAGAATATACAAAAACAGGAGGTTGCAAGCGCATGGTTATACAATATGCTTTTCTCTTTGCGTCCTTTCCTGGACGCAAAAAGAACTTTTTTATTACAAAGGAGGGCCGTCACGTCTCAGTGCATCATAGAATTTAGAAATAGCTGCGGAACACACTTTAAAAAAGAAAAGATTTTCACTTTTCTATCGGCTTTCATTTCAGCAGCCACAAGGAGAAGGAAACGTTTCCATTAAACAAGAACTTTCATAATAAACAAACTAGAGGAAGAAATCAAATTAGAGTGCTGTATTATAACGTAAGGTCCCAAAGTTTTCGGAAAATTTTTAGATACTGATAACTTAATGCTAATATAGCTCATGGTATTGGTAAAATCATTCCCGGCAAGCACAGTGCGAGCAGAGAAAATAAAGTACTAGCGCACGGACATGTTTCTGTCTACCCGGCGTCATCAGTGCGGCTACGAGCACTCCCTTTCTGCTGCCTGCATTGTGTCTACCTCTCAGTTTATACCCCTAATGTCCACAACAGCACTGAAAATATCTCCCGGCGCCCCTAAGCGCCAAGAAACAGAATCATGCCATCCTGGACCCTGACGACACACACTGGAGTACAGATACCCGCCACAATGAAAACGAAATTGAACAAGTAGGGGTAGTAGTAGAAGTTTTTCACTCTTGTACTTTTTGATTAATAGTACACTTTCCTTTTCTTTTGTTGTTATATTAATTTCTGCTTATTTTTGACGTTTATATACACTAGTTGTTATATAAATAAATATACTTACTTACTTACATACTTACTTCAATGTAGAGGAAGAATTAAGTGGGAGAATAAAATCGGAAAACTATATATATTATGCGCTACAGAATAAATTCTTAAAGCATAAAGATATAACCACAAAGACCAAGATCAGTATATAAAACAATGTACTTACTAGTGGTGTTGCATGGAGGAGAGAATTGGGTCCTAACTGAAAAACAACAAAAAAGATTACAGGCGACAGAGATGAAATTTCTTAGAAGAATACTAGGAGTAAGAAGAATTAACAGAAGAAGAAACGTCGATATTAGAAAAGGGTTAACAGTTGTGTCGGTCAGAGAACAATTGGGATAGAAGAAATTGTTGTGGTTTGGACATCAGCGAAGAATGAAAGAAGACCGACAGGGAGGCAAGACAGAGGGGAAATAATAGAAGAGGTAGACCAAAGGGAACTTGGAATAACGAAGTGGAAGCAATTCTAAAATAAAGGAGAAGTGATTGGCACTCAGCTGGAGAAATGACTGGAGATAGGAAGAAGTAGAAGAAATTTGTTAAGAGAGAGGCGACGATACAAATGGCAAATGGAACCTCTACACTTTAGGGTATCAACAGGACAGGATTATGTATTGTTATGTTCAACGTTGTATCTACGACAACAACAACTTCTCTCAGTTGTCACCTCGGAACGACTAAATGTCAGGCTGGCCACTCGTTCGTAACTAAATATCCCTCTTGCAAGGAAAATTGGAAATTTCTTCGTTACCATCCCCTCTCAGTCAACCGTCCTTGGAGTGAGGGCATTATAATTAAATTATAAGTCCAGTTAATGACGAGTGTGGGGTAGCATGGACAAATCAACTCGTCAGTTAATTTTTCTATTCACCTATTCCGTCCAAATTAATGTAGAAATCGTCTGGAATAAGCAACAGCGTAAATTGAAAGGTACAACAAATACTCTTTCATCAATTAAATCTTTACCTGAAAGGTTTCTGTAAATTAGCAGTGGATTTTCTCGTTTAAAGCTTGTTGGTGACAGTTTGGATCACAGAATTATCAACATACAACCTCCTGGTAAAATCATTGCATTCGTTCTCGTATGCTGTTTGCAGAAATAATATCATTTGATCGAAAGTTATCGAAAAAGTTTCTATTTGGGTTAAATTATCAAAATTGGCTGCGAAATAAAACAATCGCTGGTCTTTCGCGATTTAAAATAAAAGAAAGATGAACGACGCCATAATTTTTCATCAATCTTTATTCGGCTTTGGTTGAATCAAAGTGTGTTTTAACTCCGGTCCCAATATAAGTGCTCGATTGTGAAATCAAAGTCTTTATTAGAAGAGAAAAGGGTTAAATATCCAGAGCAGGCAGTTTCCTGTAGTGGTTATATAAACAGAGGGTTTATATACATTGGCTTCGTTCAAAAGTTAAAGGTTAGTTACTTTTCAAATCTTAAAATTCGTTAATTTAATTTTTACTGAGTTGGAAATTCATTCTAAAATTGCCGTAAGAGTATCTAGGGATACCCCCAAACCTACAAGAATCGTTTATTCAATTTAAAAAAAGAAAATTTAACAAAATCTGGAAAAAACTCCCGAGAAAGATATTTCAGTATGTATTGTTATGTTATGTTCAACGTTGTATCTACGACAACAACAACTTCTCTCGGTTGTCACTTCGGTACTGACCAAATGTCAGGCTGACCACTTGTTGGCACCCAAATATCCCCCTTGCGGGGATAATTGGAAATTTCTTCGTTACCATCCCCCCTCAACCAACCGTCCTTGGGGCGAGGACAGTAGAATTTAATTATAAGTTCAGATAATGACGAGTGTGGGGTATCATGGACAAATCTACTCGTTTATTAAGTTTTCTATTCACTTATTTCTTCCAAATTAATGTAAAAATCGTCTGGAATAAGCAACAACACAAATTGCAGAACACAACAGATAATATTTCATCAATTAATTAGCAATGGATTTTCTATTTTAAAGCTTGTTAGTGACAGTTCGTATCACAGAATCATCAACAAACAACCTCTCGGTTAAGTCACTGCATTCGTTCTCATATACTAATAGCATTTGATAGAAAGTCATCGAAAAGTTAGTTTCTATTTGGGTATATTATCAAAATTGGCTGTGAAAGAAACAATCGCCGGTCTTTCGCGATTTAAAATAAAAGAAAGAGGAACGACGCCCAAAATTTTCATCAATCTTTATTCGACCTTGGTTGAAGCAAAGTTTGTCTTGAATCCAATACAAAGGTAAGTGTTCGTTGTGTATTCAAAGTAATTATTAGAGAAATAAATAGGGTTGAATATCCAGAGCAGGCAGTTCCTGTGGTGGGCTTATAAACAGAGGGTTTATATACATTGGCGTCGTTCGAAAGTTTAAAGGTTAGTTAATTTTTAAAATCTTAGAAATTCGTTAATTTGTTTTTACTAAGTTGGAAATTCATTCAAAATTGCCGCAAGGGTATCTAGGGATACCCCGGAACCTACAAAAATCATTTATTAGGGTTAAATTAGAAAATTTAACAAAAATTTGAGTAAAACCCCCGAGAAAGATATTTCAGTATATATCTCAAAAACTAAGATATATATACGGAATGTTGATAAAAGTTGACATAAACTGAGACGAAATAATATACAGTAGCATTCTATTTAAAAAACCAAACTTGTATCGTGCACTGCGGAAGCTGAGCACCCCATATACTCGGGTATAATGTTTTGGTGCGCAGTTCTTTTTTCCGAATATTTTTAATTTGAAAACATTTTCTCCAAATTACTCAGGGAGGGTACTAGTTGGACACGACGCCGCAATTAATACAGTAAATAGAAACTCCGACTATTCCTTCTTATAACACAAGTGAAACAATGTTAGTTCAATAAAATGTAATAGAAGCTATTATTTAATATTTGTATCTCTCATCTATGTTTTCATAGGCGTTGGATAAACAACTGCACGATGATGTTTCAGAAGTAACGTAAAATGTATCTTCATACATGTTTGGAATGTTTATGTGTAGTAATAAAATATAACATACCTCGGAATTAATCGTCCTCGAACAAATAAACGAGACGGTCGCCTATTATGATATTACGATCTTGCGTGGTATAGCACAACGTACTTAAGTTTCGTGAACATATCGTACGACGGTCAAAAAACAATTGTATTGGCGTATTAATTACAAATTTCGTATGTCTCGGTTGGGACCGGAATATTCGTTATGTATGTGTCTTTATGCGATCGTAAATCAGCACCGGAATAAAATACGTTCCTGCTTTTATAATTTTATGCACGGAAAGGGAACGTTGCAAATCGCCAAACACAAGGAACAGGACCATAAATAAAAATTATACGTTTTTATTCACAATACAGCGCGGACGAAAGAAGACGTATGCATATTTTATTTCGGCATATGGAGGCACATAAAATGAGAAGAACAAGAAATCGGTCTTACCTCCGCCATATGTACAGATTTATGTATGTTTGTATATACATGCATATATACTTATGTACATAAGGGGAAAACGAACAAAGACAAAGAAAACCAATAAAAAATGAAAATGTGTGTATTAGCATTATTCCTTTGAGCAATCCCTGATTTTCTTTAACGCATATTAAACGAAATGCGATCATAAATCAAATCCTACGGCGACCGTTTATTATATCAGTACGCATGCTCTTGAGACAATTAAAATATCTCCATTTTTCATCTTCCCTTACGTGACACCGTATTCAATTTATACGGTGTTTTTGCGCCCACGCTATTTGGTCAGAGGTATCCATTCGTAGTTAATTTATGTTAGCTTACCCACACGATTTGGTTGAAAAAAATCAAGAGGGAATTGAAATTAATTAAAAAAACACGAACCCATTATATTGTACGACGAGACGCTACTATTAACCAGAATCTCGTGATTGGATTATAAGATAAGAAAGAATCAATATTAGAAATATGAAAAGGTATACCCAGTGTCCAAGTTATCTGTTCACCATTAATAACTTTGTTATTACTTATTACTAGAAATAAGAATTCGGTTAAATTCGTTTTTTAATAGAACACGTGCGGTTGTCTCAACCTTCTGGAATTATAAAATTAGGGCTTTTGTGTGTAAATTTATAACAAGATTTCGAGATATTTACAATTTTGTCTCCAATCGCCTAAATTTAGATATATCTATTTCCTTAAGAAATTCGAAATGCAAATCTGGTTTAAACTTTTATGAGATTAAATTGAATACTTGCCTTTACCTAGACGTGGTGTGAGAACTCTTTCGAAGTAAATAAGGTGCTCGATTTTGAACACCAAACTTTGCAAAATTCAAACAGCAGAAATGTCATTTTCTTTAAGTAGCACCATATATTTTTTATGTATCTGTCGTGTAGCAAACTTATATCTTTATCGTTTTTGTGTAATGTATAATGATATGTATGTAAAACGTAAAAAGCAAAAGAGATATTCACAGTTAAACGCGAGTTCTGCATTTGAGTATTGCATCCAAGCGGTTTCTGGTGTTAGTGCTGCTTTGTCACTATAACAATAGTGTTGATTCAAAGCTTTAAGCCGAAGTAACTACTTGCGGTCAAAGACGAGTCTTGCACTTGGAAATTGTATCGAAATGGGTTCTGGAGGAGCACATGTCCCCTGCCCTGCTACCCCCGGATTTTCAAATTTCCTGTGTGCTATCAGTTTGTGCTCATTTTGTGCCGCACAAAGAAAATTTTGTGCTTTAATATTAACGGAATTATAACGGTTTCTTTTTGGTGGGGCTGGAGACATGCCGGCCCCGCCACCTCGGCATTTTGTGCCGCAAAAAGAAAATTTAGAATTTTGGGCATGGCGTGTCCCCAGCCTTGCCACCACTGGATTTTGAAATTTCGTATACGGTATCATTTTGTGCTAGTTTTGTGCCGTTTTGTGCCGCAAAAAGAAAACTTTGTGCTTCAATATTAAGCGAGCTAAACAAATGATTATTCGAAATACAGTGTTGTTCAAAACCTGTGTTACATTTTTTACATAATATACTGTGTTTATGTTCGTTAAGTATAGTATTGAAGTTCCTGCCTCTTTGTCCTATATAAATTGCATCACAATCATCCCGTTTGATTTGATACATTCCGGATTTATTTTGATTTTCGATGGGATCTTTATTGTTTACCAATAACGATCTCAAGTTATTCTTGTTGTTGAATAATCACTCGTTTAACAATAACGATCCCAAGGTATTACATCTAGGTAATAAAAGCAAAGACTTAAGTTCAAGGGAAATTTTGCATATTAAGAAAGCGGAGAGGAAAGGTATGAATATTGTTAATGATATTACGGAATTCCCTTGCTCGTCGCTGCGTATGACAGCAATTACACTATAAACCGCTAGTCAAATTATTGGGGTTCCTATTGTTAATTAGATTTTAAATCTGTAATATAATCCCCGTTAGGTAGTTTCCGCGTATATATAATTGACCATAATGGAGTAAAATCCGAAACAATTGTCGATTGAATATACTATTTTTGTAAAACAGTTACTAAGTGTTTTTTTGTGTTTTTACTTTCTATTTACAATGTTTCACCAAGTGCTGACCAAATAATTCATCGAATTTATTATATTTGCAGTTTATTCGAACAGAATTAAAGATAAACAATTTTTTAAAGATACAAATACATCTAGAAGTATCAAATCTATTCAGCTTTTTAGGAGATTCGCATAAAGCATGGTGAGTTACAAATCATGCCTACTGTCTAATGTCAATTTAATACGTGTTTGGTTGATACATTTCTAACAAAACACATTTTCAGCAATACAGATATCTTAAGGGGTCTAGAACATAGAGAGAAGGCACCGTTATTTGACAAAACAAAAACAAAAGTAAATGGTAGCCAATCTGCTACAAAATTTGGTCATTGGAAGCAAATGGAGTAATTCATTTTTAAGTAAATATCCCGTGAACGTTTGACTGTTATTGCGAAATGCGCACATTTCGTACGATTCTTACTTTTAAGTAACACCTTCCTTTTAGACGGAAACTTTAATCTGAGAGTAGTGAATTTGTTTTGGAAACATATTTTTTTGGTAAGAAATTGTCTTAGTCGGAAATTACATGCCACAAAAATGGCATATCCACAAGCATTTCGTGACACAAAATTATAGCGTATACGAAACTTCAAAATTCAGTGGCAGCGGGGCCGGGAACACGCTAAGCCCGAAATTCAAAACGTTATAACTCGATTAATATTGGAGTACAAAATTTTCCCCTTGCGGCACAAAACTGTACAAAACTGGCACAAAATGATAGCGTATACGAAATTTCAAGATCCGGTGGTGGCGGGGCTGGGGATATGCCATGCCCAAAATTCTAGACTTTATAACTTGCTTAATATTGAAGCACAAAATTGTATTTTTGCGGCACAAAATGTCATAAGATGAGTACAAAATTATAGCGTATACGAAATTTCAAGATGCCGGGGTGGCGGGGCTGGCATGTCCCCAACCCCACCAAAAAGAAACCGTTATAGCTCCGTTAATATTGAAGCACAAAGTTTTCTTTTTGCAGCACAAAACGGCACAAAATGAACGTACAGGAAATTTCAAAATCCAGGGGTGGCGGGGCTGAGGACATGCACCCGTTCTGGAGTTATTACAGTTTGATTACCACGAGAACAGTAGACAAAACATACTACCATTGATGATCTTAGTAGTAATCTAGTACTTAAAGAATGGTATTAATCATTAATTAATATTGCATATATATACAAATATGGAACAAGATAGATGCAGTAAACAGAAATACTACTGACAAATATAATCCTACAGAAATAAAAATAGAAATATGTAAGGATGTTGATATAAAGTGTGAAATTCACGGTTTGGAATGAAAGGCAATGTGCTGATATTAAATTAGCCCACCAATTTTGTATATTGCTACAAATTCAAATTCTTCGGCTTCTTGGTCAGCACAAACTTTCAATACTTATGACTTGTTGCTCACCATAACACTTTTTACAGGTTTTACACCAGTAATACTCTTCACTACCACGGTATTCTAACATTTAATAATTCTAATGTAACAATCATATACTTAATTTGATGTTTCAATTAAATGCATACAATGGTTTAGAAAATAAATGATAAGAGTAGTGTGAAATAATACAACCTCATTATATTTGAAGACGTTGATCAGTGACCTTCCCATACACGTTGGTCCAAATACGAACGGAGGATTGCCTCTGTGAATGGCAACAGCGCATTTGAGTCTCACTGAGAGATCCTATCCAGTCGTAGTATATCGTAAAGCGAGCAACGGTACGTACACATATTATAAATACGCATGTCCGCTCAGTCACGTAATATTATAATTCAACGCCTTCCGACAAAATGTGTTAATACAGAATTACTGCGTAATTTTTCTGTATTCTCAGATTATGTTAGAAATTACAATTTCTTATATTCATTTTGTTGCTGCTATGCGATGTAGAACGAAAAAAAAATTCTAAGTAGGAAAATAAACAACAATTCTTATAAAATTAAACAAAAGAAAAATAACTTCGATAATTACACAAAATAAATTGAAATTCTAACAATGTTACTTTATTAAGAGGAAACATCTCCTAGCAATTTTGAACTTTGTAACTTTTGTATTTATTGCGTTTCCGTTTCACAGTACTTCTATTAACACCGATTTCGGCTGCAATTTGCCGGCTAGACCAAGGTTCGCCCATTTCAACCATTGAACAAACCCTCACTTCTCTCTACTCCACGGTCACTTGTTAGAACCTTGCGAGCGCATAGATAGACAAAGAGTGCATCAGATAGGCAGCTCAGAGCTACGGCAGTTGCGCGGGGCGAGGATGGTTGGCGGGGATAAATGCAGGTATGCCAGATCGCGCTACGTACCGTCTCACACTCCGGTGAAACCTGGACCAACGTGTATATGTAAACAATGTTACAATGTGTACTGTTCACAATATATTCCTTCAAGTCTGCGATTGCTAGCTATTATCTGCTTGCACTTTTTAGTTTGTTAAAAGTAGATTATAATGTCTATTATTTTACCGAATTATAAATTAAAAGGATTAGTATTTTCTAAATGCCTATTTAATTAATGGTAGTGACCCCCCTTATTTCTTTCTATATCAAGAAGATTAATAATCTGTACATGTTAGTGTAAACTAAAAGAATTAGTTTTTAACTTCATACAAAGTAAAAACATACATCTCACCGTACTTAATACCAAGTATTCTTCGATGATGGCGATCTCATATGGCAACAACATAAATTGTAATACAAAAGCGGATTAATTTTACAAATCAAGGAACAGTTACTTATTCGTGCCATCAACGAAAAACAAAACAGTATTAAATACACACCTAGAGTTCTGCAGCCATAAATATTCGAATTATTTATACCGCACCATAGATCAAACGAGCTCCGCAATTGTCGCTAAGGCTGCGATCAAATATTGCTTAAACACGCTTCCCAATAATCTGTTGACCAAAACACCTGATTTATTATATCAGAGCCGGCCATCGCTCTGCACCACGCTTCTGTAGCGGCCTACGTTGGTTCGTAAGTACGCCGTACGAAATGTGAAATAAACGGCCATTCCACCACAGTTGTTTATATACATTATGCGGATGAAATTAGTACTTTAATTGCGAAATGCTAATATAGTGCCGCATGCAACGATTAATTGCATAGCTGGACAAGTGCCCATGCATGTACTTACGAAGGGAAGGGAGCAAGCGGGGAACGGAGGAAGCTAGATTTTCGTTCCGCTGTTAGCGTTGATGTGTGTTACATGTCCTGTCGAATATCTCAAATATCTAAACGTCGATTGACATTTTCCGTCGATCCGGCAAACACAAGCATTGAAGCAATTAGCATTTTGCAAGTTCTAGCAAATGTAATAAGTAGAAATGCAGTCGATCTTTCAGTGGAATGTGTGTTTGAGGAGAGTGGTTTCTGCTGTTCAGATTTGAATTCAATATATCTAACACGACTGCATTTCGACACCTACAAGTTCTATATGCAAGTTGTGAAGGAGCAACGGAGCCATCATATAAAGTAGTTATACTATATATAATATGCGCCAAATTACACAAAAAAAAATTGAGAAGTATATTTTATTAGCACTATAGTTACTTGAAAATAGCCACATTTTACAGCAAGTGATTATTTAGTAAAATTTGTTTGCACCTTCAAATGCAACGATGCAATATATTATAGCTCATAAGCACTTCCGCACCGTGCATTTCATCCTTAATATATCTCCATAAAAAGTGATTTGATGCGTTCAAACTTATACTCATGTTTAACAGATCCCATATCGTTATAGTATCAGCAGCGATAAGTAAAGCCCTATAAGCTATGAATGCTAATCTATTAGCTCACACCAACCTAGTCTCTTACATTTTCATGTGATGCTAGAAACGATTTTTCTTTGGTTATTGAGCTCATTTTGCCGTTTTTTCAATCGTGTGACAATGACTTGTCCATTTACGATTGACACTGACAGACAATTGGACATATTTTTTCATAATTCACAAAAGACATGTTTAAAATGGGTAATGTGGCTTGTCCCAGATTTTTATGCAAGTGATAGTACCAACCAACTTTATAAAGATATACAACACAATTTGTTCGTTTTGAGATTGAAAATGCTGCTGCTACATAGGCGGTTCATTGTACATTAAAGCATTGCACTTGTATTTGTTTAAACATTCTTGGGTTAGCAGCGAATAACAATGACCAATTAGGATGCTAATTAAAACGAATAAACGACAACTGTGACTTAAGGCAATATAGAGCAAAATATTTTTCTCTTGAGTATATACATTTTGAAATGTTTTAATACAGGAAAATTGTTAAAAATGTTTTGTAAGTTAATTAAATTTTTAAATGAACCGTGGGATTCGGAAGTGTTCTTAAACACTTTTTCGGCAATTTCAACATTTTTTTTTTACATCAATGACTAAGATTTTAAAGGGAATGAAAAGTAAAAATTGAAACCAACCTTGATTTTGCGATGTCATATAAACTCTATGTTCCTATGACATTCACAGGAAACCTGCCCATTCTAACCTCCAACCTTCTCTTCTACCTTGAATCTGCTCTATGATTTGAATATTAGACACTTTAAATTTTCTTTTCTTCTTTATTTTAATCGCGATGGCGGTTGCTTTTATCCATGGCGAATTTTGATGATTTCTATACAAATATAATTTAACGAGGAATTTTGTTAAAGATATTTTTAGAAGTAGCATGAGAGAATGAACAGACTAACTCGACTAGACGACTGAAATTATATTCTTCTATGGTATAGAATCACCGACAACTGTGACAGACATATTATGACAGATATTTAATTTATGAAATTATATTCGAAATACCTTTGAATTTACGCTGTTGTTTGTTGTAGGAATGTCTTTCATTGATTTTCAAGATTTACGAAATAGAGAAATTGTACAGAAGAGGAGTTTTGTCCACGTTACCCCACATTTGGCACATTGGCTAGACTTAAATAAATTATTTAGTACCCCCACTCAGCATATCTGAGGCCCGGGAAGAAAACGCGGCTTCCAAAAAAGAACTAATATCCGCCAGAGGAAATTTCATATCTATCGATAGCTGCGTTTGGCGATATAAATATTTAACAGAACAATATATTACATCGTTCCAGACGTAAGTATGGTAAGGAATTTATATACGAGCGCTATTTTTCTTCAACCTCCGATGGGGCATAAAACAAAGGTAAAGGACTAACAAATTGATTTTCATTTCCAAGAGTCAAGTACAAAGTTACTTTTCGACGTAATCGCCGCGATGATTTGGACATTTCTTTTACCGGTAAACGAGTTTTCCAATACAGTTTTCATGGAAAGTTGCTGCCAGCGTGTTGGGATAGGTATTCACGGTGTCCTGGAACTCTTCGCCGCTGCGGAAACGCTGTCCGCTCAGACCGGTCTTCAGCAGTCAAAAAAAAATTAAAATTACTCAGCGCCAAATCTGCGCTGTATGCATTTGAAATTCCGCAAGAAGCTGTTGCGTTACCCCAAAAATATGCGGCCGTGCCAAACAATTCCAAAAGACAGCATACCTTTTCTTTCGTTCTGAGTGGCTTTCCCCAGGTGAGGTAATGTCTGGCAATACACGTTTGCAGTGATTGTAGTCCCAGACTTCATAATCAACACACCTTTCTGATCCCCGAAAACGGTAGCCCTGGTCTTCCTATTACTAAACGTTTGTTCGAGAAGTTTGTTTGCATTCATTGCTTGGATTGTTCTTTCAATGCTGGATTGCCATAAACAATCCAAGTTTCATTTCCTGTTACGACTGATTTCTAAAATGCTAAAACATATGGGAAAGGCTAAGATTGAATCCAAGCACCGTGTCTTGAATTTCGGGAACCCGTGCACAATGTTTTCGGTAGCCTTTAAATTTCCGAAAGACGCAACTTGCAGTTGGCGGGAGATACAATCATGCCGACCATGTTAAATGGTTTGCAGCTGAGCTGCAAATCTTGTGTTGGAGTTGGCAGTGGCAGACGTTATAGTGGGGGAACTGCGTAGTAGCGCAGTGCGTAGATCAGGCTCCTACCGCTCGGTTGATAACTTGATCTACGTTTACACTTGGCAAGTTTACATATTTTCAGTCAATAGTAATACTCATTTGCGTCCCACTTCATTACAAAATAATAACTTCCACTTGTCCGGACCCGTTTAACACGGAAAGTAAATACAAATAGTCAGCAAGTAAACTAGCTGGTTCTTCAACTTCGGCAAGTCATTTGTCTACTTGTCGGCAACTGACTCTTCCTCGGGTTTACACATGGACAGTTTTTTAAACTTGCCAAGTGTAAACGTAACTTTAGCAGCGCGATTGGCGGTTGAAAATGGAAGAAGGTGAAGATATAGCAACAAGCTACACACACAAAATGTTACAAGTATTTATAATGTTTGGTAGTCAGATAAGGCATATTAGAGGTCTTCCAAAGTGTACCGTGATCAACAGCTTATGTCATGGGTAAATATGGAATTTACAAAACTAAAGGTACCTTGAAAGCTTTGTTTAGACAGCTTCAGTCTGTTAGTAAGTTCCGTAGCAAAGTGAACCGCTAAAATATATGGACAGTGTTGCAACGTTTGTCCGCTATGAAACTATAAGTTGGGGAATCGTGCGAAGCGAATCTACATATCAGTAAGAATCCAATCGCCGTCGGGAGACGATCGCGCTAGACCCTACCCATCCATTATACTCGTAGTTTATTTCTTAAATTGATCATCCTTGCCTTTCTATATCTTTTTTTCCTTAGTTATTTTTGATTTGGTTTGTTTGTGTCTCGACATTATACTGTAGAACAGTTTTCTTTTTAACAAACAATGAAATTGCAACTAATTGCCATCAACCGCTATACATGGACGCGTTTCGCTGTTAACAGCGAAACGCGGCAATTAGTTGTAATTTCACTGTTTGTTAATCAATTACCTTTGGTGAAATGCCACTTAGTCGAGTTGCTACCTTCGCAGAAAACCGATGCAATGTGGGTTACTCACTTCTGTAGAAGTCGATATAGCGTTTACTTTCGACATTTGCAGTGATTAGGGTGTATTAAACTATACACTCTCATCCAAACAAGTTTTCTTTTTAATTATGTTCTTATAAACTAAGAAGTCGTTAGATGGTACTACGGTAGTCAGTACTGGAAATGACTGCTTATTTGAATATTTATTATAATAATAAGTTCAACTGAATTTTTACACATACAAATGCAATTCATTTTACCATAAAATGTCATCAATTAGATTCAGAAAACATGTAAGTATTTGTTATGCGCTTATAATCATTTGAACATTTAATATATTGGATATTTGGAAATGAAGAAATGCAGTCTAGTTAGTTTATAATGACAGGGTCTATTTAGTTTTAGAATTCGGCATTTTCCCTTTAAATTATGGACGTTTTCTTTGCTTGATATAGGGCAACAGTATTTATTTTGAAATAATTAACGATTAAAGTCCACCAATAGGACAATAATCATGTTTCCTAAAATTTGTGCCGAGCTATTACATTGATTACGTATGCTAGGCGACTGAGTTGGAAGTGTGTGCGCCTGTCTAGGGACACTGAGGAACAGAGGGGACGTTCCTAGCACAAGCGGTAACATTATTGGCTATATGTTTGGTACTCGCGCCTATAAATGAATCCTTACCTTCCCTAGTATTTGTACGTGAGGTGATAGCAATTCGAATATTGACCAGGCTAAATAGCAAGTGACTCTCAAAAGGAATTCTAAAGTTTGACAGATTGATAAACTGCTTCTCAAATACGAATCCCAAAGACTTGCGTAGCTTATAAACATGATCGAAGCAAAACCATAATTGCAGAATGTAAGTAACAATACTACTTATTCATTATTCTTATACCAATGTAGTCAATGGTCAATATTAAATTGTGCTATTGTACTTCTGAATAGAATCCAATTATGCGCATTCTGTAAACTTAAGGATATTACAACAATGATTATCTCTGGTAGCTAAAATCAATAGTATAGTCCAAGTTACCCTAGTTTTTTATATCAAAAACGCACAATACGTAGATGTATTTGAAGGTAAAAGGACTCGAAAACCACACTCGATGTCACATCAAGTCGTGCTAAAAATATCGATCATTTTGCAGATTTTACTTATAGACTTTGCTAAACCAGCATAGTGCAAATGTGTTATACGTTCTTCTATCCTATTTGACGACATTTTAAACTATATCAGACCTTTCTTTTCTCATATTATTGTGAATAAGCTATTTACTATACACAAGTTACGAGCGTTAGGATTTACTGAAATGCATGAGGCTGTATAAATGCAAGTAAATGATACTGCTTGACAATTACTTTGGTACTTGTTGCGAAACTTAAGGACGCCGTAGTGTAATTTGTTAAATTAATGAAGATAGATTTATATCTTTTGCTTAGTCAGCTTCGATGAAGATAATTTACCGTCGATCACGTGCATATCCTATCTGAAGAATTAGCAGCATCTAGGTGTACATTTATTTACACGAAGCAAAAATAAATAACTACTGACGCATTGAGGAAATCATGTTTCTAACTTCAATTATGCAAAAAGGTAGAGATACCATCGCGAAAATCAATTATTTCCCGCATAAATCCACAACGCTGTTGACCATAAATTATTCTTAGGAACAAGTTTATTTTATTAAAGACTAAGTATTCAGTATTTAATCCGTCTGTCGTAGATGTAAAGTAAGTTATGCAAATACTATACGCTCGTGTTCGCGTAGACAAGAACATGGGTTAGCTTCGCGTCCCAGAACGCAGAATTCAACGGGGTAGAGAAATAAAGCGGTGGAATTTAAGAGTTCCATCGGGCATAAAAACAGTTGATGCGGGATCGGATCGGCGACGCGCACAACCAGAAAGTTTAATTGCCGATGTTTGCCTTAAATATTTACCCCTAAAATACGGCGCATAAATCATAGTGATAGGTCGTAGATAGCGAGTGAATTATTGGTCATTATTTTGCGGATATTTGCTTAAACATGTGTTGTGCAAAACTCACATGCGATACGAATCCCGTCTTGGACCGTGAAAAATTACATTGGCAGTAATATGTGTAATACTGTATCGTATTGATTGCATATTATACGGTACGCGTAAGTTAAGCGATGCGTTCGCTCTACATGCTAATTTATTTTTATTTAATATTAGTATTTTCGATTTAATTTATAACTCAATTTAGTACTTTATCGTACCGGGATCTACTACGTACTTCTCCCCATCTTATGCGCTCTGTGACCACCACTTTTGGAGAAAGACGTAAGTGTATAAAATTTACCATCGTATCAATTGTCGTAATTAGTAGTTAGCCGCTCCCGCCGGAATCAGATAAGTCTCTTAAGCAAAATTTATGTTTTTACAAAGTGATAATCTTCATCGTAATTTTGTTGTTCTTATTTAGATCATAAAGAATATTTCGATTACGCGTGAAATGGTACCTCTGGCGCTGTGACTTTTCAGTCTTCATCTAAAATTAGTCCATACTTTTTGTATTCTTTTTGCAAAAGGTGAGAGTGGTTCAAGGTTGTTTTTCGTACGTAATTTCAACGTAAAGCAAGTGCATATAAAACGTAGAAGGAAGAACACGATTAGATAAAATTAATAACGGGAAAAAGTTAATAAAGTAAATCAACGGAAGCAACGCTAATTCAAGTTAAAGTCAAGAAAAGGGATTTGGACCTATTTGTGAAACGGAAGATGATATATTTCAGGAACAAGTATATAAAGCAGAAATAAATATTATTGTTGCTATTTAAAAATTTATATTTACAGGCATTATACAGTCCTTGGCCATGGAAATAGGACCACTTGAGAAGTGTTAAATTTATAAAAATATTTATTAAATACAATTTTAATTTGAAAAATCCATAAAAGCATAATTGTGGCAACAGATAATTGCTGGTTATAAAAATAGTGCTTAGGGGTGTAATAAACCGATTATCTGCCCGCTATGAATCACGCCTCTTGCTATTCATACGTACAATAATTAACTTTAGTTTGAATTGTGTCATTGCAAATATAAATAAAAACAGTATTTCTACTGATTTTCCAAAGAACTTACGATAAATTTCAAAGAGCTTTAATTTCATTTGTGTCTATTTTCGCGGTCAATTGTTATCATAATGGAAATGAAGAAGGATACAACCACAGAGAATAAAACACCAATTTCTACTCTTCTAGAGACGGGAGAGTTCTTTCAACGTGAAGTTGCACAAAAAGGGGGCGTATTTCATCAAACTGTTCTGAGAATCGCGAAATTAATTAAGGAGAATATTCTTAGTACAAGTATTGGCAGAGCATACTGTGTCGGTAAACGCAAAACAATTGTAAAATTTGATCGCCGCATAGTAAAAGTGGCTACAGAACATCGTTTCTTATCCACTAAAGGTGTTCATAACATTTTAGTGAAAAAGGTATACAAATGTTAGCCTGAACAGTCCGTAGACGTCTTCATGAAGCACGCTTGAAATGCAGACGTCTGGCAAAGAAGCCAAGACTAACATCTAAAATGAAGGTGACACGATTTCAATGGGCTAGAGAATATAAAAAATATACAGTTGAAGATTGGGGAAAGGTAAGTTTCATTTATCATCTGCATTTTTTGGTTAAATTCATCTTAATATTTCGCTTAATGGTTCTCTACATTTTTTACTCTTTCCTAGATTATTTACAGCGACGAATCGGGGCTAGAAGTGCGAACGGAGAAAAGCCAATTTGTACGTTGACGCCCTTCAGAGCGTTATAAAGGTGCATGTACAATCAAATCTATTAAACACCCTCCACCTCTAATCGTTTGGTCGTGTATTACGACAATAGAACGAAAACAATATAAAACAGTTTTGCAAAACTATTTAATACTTTATATTGGTTCATTGCCTTCGACTCAAGGACCATATACTTTCACGCAAGACAATGCAACGTGTTATAATGCAAAAATTGTAATGGTCCTACCTTGAATCTAAAAATCCGCGTGTATTACCAGGCAATTCACCAAACATAAACCCAATTGAAAATGAGTGGAATACCTTGAAAAACATCGTAAGTACACGAAAGTCAACTACAAAGGAAGAATTACAATAACATATTGAAGATGTATGACATAATAGCGACGAAATTAAAAAAACGATAAAAAGCTGCATTGGCACAAAAAGAATTGAGGAAATCTTAAAACAAGCAAATATTACTAAATATATGTTCAAATTATACTTACTTGCATGTTATATGTAATTAAATAATAATATTGCCAACATTACCAACTGTTTTTTTTTAATTTTACCCCAAAATCAAAATACTTTTAAGTGCTTCTAATTCGATGGCCAGGCACTGTACATTAAACATTTTGATAAACTTCGGTGCTAGTGAATGTTTGGCTTCAAGTGGTCCTTAAATCGAGTAGCGTGATGATGGTCAATACAATTTTTGTTGAATAAGTCACGATTTTTATAAACAAAAAAGCAAATTTCGCACTCATACAAAGATAGTAACGTTAATATCGCAAGGTCGATAAAGGAGTTCCCAGATGGGTCATAATAACCAAGTCCAGTAGTAATCCTTATTGATCTTTTTGTATTAGAAGCTCTTGATCATTCAGTGGCGATGCCGCAATGAACAGCACTTTATATGCGTTTGGACGCAAGTAGAATATAATGTACGAGTTATTGCTAGCATAACACATTGCTTAACAACTTTTATTAGTCGTCCAATACGCCAATGTGGTCAGACCATTTCAGCTCCGCATCCGAAGTCATACCTATTTTCGCAGAACTGGAAAAAGGAACACAATTTTCTTGAAATTCGTAACGTTTATTGACGTCAAAGTTAACAGTTACTGTCTTATCTTCATTTATCGAAAGTTTATTTTATCATCCAATACTGAAATTTTGTGTCGAAGTGCAAACCAAAATATTAGAGCAGTCAGCAGAAAATGTCATATTACAAAAAGCTCATACTCAAAGAATCCGTCCTGGGAGCATTTTTAGTTTTGCTGTAGACCAATGATCCACGCTAGTAACAGAACACTCCCTAAATATGTATACAGACGATACGTCTGCTTTCGTATCATAAGACCCAGAAAGACTAGAAAATAAAATTCTATAAGCAATTACGAAGACAAACGCTTGGTTCTGAAAAAACAATCTAAGAATGAATATAAGTCAAACTAGTGAACCTATGAAAACCAAGAATTGACATCGGTGGACAGTATAAAATTCACAGGTGGACAGTGAATTGAATTGGAAAGATCACGTAAATACACTTACCAGGGAAACTAGTGGAAGGGCATACGCCCTTCGAACAACCAGCGCCGAAACATATTCGGCGGCAGCATTATCAGCACATCATAGCTACCTCGGATCTAGGCTGTCCTACGAAATCATCTTTTAGGATACTTATGTTGAAGCAAACAGGACCTTCGTGGTTCAGAAGTCATGCCTAATAGCATCTTTTAATTAAAAAAATAGAAACATGTAAATAAATCGTGTTCGTTGACTTCGTTTTGTTAAACCAACAAAAAAAAAATTATAACTATTAATAAATTTATTACAGCAAGACCTACGTTTACTAGATTGAAACCTGTTTATCAATATAATAAATACCCGTTTATAAACTTACATCCTGAGAAGCGAAGCAAACTTTAGGGATTTTTCATTAGACATTAATAAATGTACTCTTTATATCAATAAATCCGTTTATTGTATAGACTGTATATACTAAAGTACGTGTTCAGCGATATAATAAACAGCCATTTATTAAAATGATAAACTCTACGCATGAATAACCTGCGACATAACCTGCCGGCTTGTCAGGGAAATAAAATGACATTCATTTGAAAGATCGTTGTAAGAATAACCATGTTCCAAAAAACTTGGTGCTTACGAAAATTCACAAAAATTTAATGAAAATTACTTTTTAACGATGGCCCAGCTCTCTACAATTATGTGCATTTTCAATACAAAATCGTTTTAGCAATTATCTTCAGAGGATTTTTTTCTGTGTGCATTCTATTCTCTTGTGAAACAGTATACAGTAGTTTTTTCTTAATACACAACTAACTTAATCAAAGGCATCCAAGACAATATACTATTGTAAACTGTCTTGGTGTTTATAATTAATTGCTGTGTGGTTGACGATTAAATAATAACGTTTATGTCATCTGCAAATAATGAAATATCATTTAAACCTAAAAAGGAAGGCAAATTATTAACGAAAATTAGAAAAAGAGTAGGACCTAATATGGACCCTTGACGTATATCCAATTTAATAATAATAATAATAATAATAATAATCGTTTATTGTGCCAGTATTAGAAATAAAGTACAAAATTGTACAAAAACATTGGACTCGTAATATATAGTGTTAATTGTATCAGTTAGATACGGAATGCAATACTGGAGCAAAAGGATCTAGGTCAGCAATAAGTTTACTGATCTTCCCCTAGACCCGCATACAGAGAACCACACACACGCGTAGGTAACAAGCACTATCAATAGGTAGTAGGTTTGCGCACATAGAATGAGTATATAGAATATAAGTAAGAAAAATGAAATAAAATAACTATTGCAATGCAGAGAATCAAGTCAAAAGCAGATGCAGTCACTGGCCCCCACAGTAGTAAGTTTTTACCCTGATTTTGAACATTCGAATAGGCAGCCGCTTGAACCGGTTGGGTAAAGCGTTATAAATCTTAACAATATTATATGAAAAGGACCTAGTAAACAAAGCCGTCCGATGTATGGGGGGAGAGAGTAAATTTCTAAACCTCAGGTTAAGATTATGAACATCAGTTCTATAAGATATTTTGGAATACAAATACTGCGGTGATCGAGAGAGAATAATCTTATGTGAAAGGACTGCATAATGCAACGATCTGCGATGCGCCATGTTCAGCCACTGATTATATTTTAGAGTATGTGAAATCGGATGAGGTCTTCTTATTCCGTGTATGAACCTAAGACAAGCATTTTGCGCTTTCTGTATTCGTCTTGTATCAATCGAGTCTAAACATGGGCCATACACAGTGTCACAATAATTAAAATGAGAAAGTACCAATGCGTCGCACAGCACTCTCTTCAACCCAGGGCTCAGATACTCCCTGCTAGAGTACCTTAAGTTTTGCATAAGCCAGCCCGAGCATCGAAGTAACATGTTTCTTAAACCTCAGATCACCATCCAGTTCAACACCCAAAGTTTTCACTGACTGCATTAACGGAAGCCGGCAATTGTTTAATATAAGTTTCACCTTGTTTGATACGCCTAACCGAGCTGCTGGACGCCCTAACAAGTACTTCCTTATATGCCTCCATTATTCACTACTATTTGTGCCCTATTGCAAACGTAATTTTCAGGGAGTTTAAATACGTTTCGCCGCATGATCGGCACAGTCAAATGCTTTGCTTTGTTCAATAGACCCAAGTGCGGTGTGATCACATATCTTGAAGCTAATTAAAATAAAATTCAATTAAATAAAAATATAAAGAAATTAATAAACCGTAGATAATGACACTTCTTTCCATACATTGATTCTCACAGTTACTTATAATCCCATCCGATACGAAAGGTACCTGCTCCAAGTTACGAAACTTATAATCCAAATATTCAGAGAACGCGGAGGACTTGGCTGTGGCCCACATCAGAGGTTATTTGTCAACTTTAATTAATTAGATACGCGCCTGATTTTGTAATTCGAAGCCGCGGTTTAAGATATTAAGGAAAATCATCATCCTGTCACCGGGTATTACCGAAATTGCATGTAAATTAGATAATTAAAGTGGTCGCTGTCAATAACCAGAAATGTTTACGGCTAATCCGCACTAGCAGAGCGACAGGAATACATTCTGGCACAGCAAAGTTTATCCAATGTAGATGGTAGCTGCTATTAGATATCCATTTTACTTTAGAGAATCCTATTACACGACGAGCTCTCCTTTTGGTTGTATAATTTCTATTTGTTCGTAAGGTAGTCTAGAAATTCATATGAATATAGCGCGTTTCCTTAGAGAAAGATACATTTACATCACACTCTTCGCGGAGACCCTTGCGTTTCCGAGTTTCTGTGGCTAGGCAACAGATATGTTACCATAGGCGGGCGAGTTGCTTCATCGTCATTACAATAATTGTATGCGGCGTTGAAGTTAGCGCTAGCATGAACTGGTTTAATTCGTCTTTGAATAGTCACGTTTCAATGACGTAATGTACTTTTCTCTAAGGAAACGCACTATAACACATTGCACCGTCACCAGAAGCATGACTAGCTTCTAAAGAAAAAGATATTAGTTTCGTTGATATTGTAGCTTGTTCTTTTACAGTACGCCAATTCGACACGGTAGCGACAGATCATTAATTTTCCAGATGCCTCGTTTAGGTAACTGCCATCAAAAGAAATAAAAATAAAACACCTGCACACATTATAAATATAACTATTGTCTATTGCGAACCGCAAAAATTGTTACTGTGCCATTAACAGATGGCTAATGTAGGGAAAATGTAGGTGAAGTACAAGATAGGCTTTCTAAAAAGGGAAAGTTGTCAATAAAATGTTTACAGTCAATGTATTATTGTTGTATGACAGGTATAATATTTAGAAGCCAGCGTCTATAGTTACGGTGGTAAGAATTAACTGCATCCTGTAAGTGTTGTATGTAATGCGTACCCAAGTAGAATGTATCAAAGTTCCGGCGGTTGATATACTTTAAACTGGGAAAAGGTGGGAAATGTTGGTTAGACGACATTTCTTGTTTATAGCAAACACATTTTCGCTTACAGGTTGTAATCTTTATCAGGGCGATCATTTGAAGGACAAAGCAATATGGTAACACAAAGAAGTTACTGAAAAATTTAAATAACTGCAAAAAGTAGTATTTAGAAGGAAATGCCTTATTTGCCAAATATTTAATAAACAACTACACTGAAATAGATACAACTGAAACGAGAAAGATTTTCATTACCTTGAGCCACTGAAAAGTTCATTAGGCCATGAAACCAAATTCATTTTGTACCTCTAATTAAAACGCCGGAAGTATTGTATTTGCACTTCTCCCAAACTATTCGTCCTCTGGCATATTTTCAGACATAACTGGTGGATTCCCACCACATAAAAGGGTGGCCACAGAAACCATCTAACTGAATCCGAACTAAAGATACACGCTAGACATAAGGATAAAATTAATATTCAAAATAAATTGTTATTTGGTGAAAGAATTATTATACCCAATATCTTACAAGGTAATTTACTAAAGGAACTTCATGCGGCACACATGGGTATTGTGAAAACGAAATCTCTAGTGTGGTCTTACTTATGGTGGTCAACACTAAACAAAGACATTGAAACAATGGGCAAATCTTGTGTACCTTATCAAACTCAAAGAAGTAATCCACTAGAGATTCCTTTACAAAATTGGTCAATACCTACAAACGTTTGAGAACGCATACATATAGATTCCTGAGGTCCGGTAGTAGGTAAATATGTTTTAGTGGTTACTGATGCATTATCGTAACAGTTGGACGTTTCAATTATGTAAAATATTACTGCTTCCAAAAGTATTGGTGTCTGATAATGGCCAACAACTAGTCGGTACTGAATTTCAAACCTTTCTCAGGCAGAATTACGTTAAACATATAACGACACCACCTCATAGTCCTGCCTTTAACGGTGCTGCAGAAAGCATCGCAAAGACCCTAATATTGTTACTGAAAACTATGCCCAATTATGTCATTTAAGGAATTAGAACGCCGATTCCATGTCTTTTTACTACATTACCGAGTTGTGAAGCAACGCAAGAAACACAATTGATGTTTGGACGCCCTCTAAGAACAACATTTGATATATTAAAACAAACCGAAAATAATCAATTAGATTATGTTTATAATAATATCGATCAAAAACAAAAACGAAACAAAAAGTATTATAGAGAGCATCGAAGCATTAAGTTTAAGGTAGGCTAGAATGTTCTAATACAAGAGTACAGATCTAAGAAACCTTCTTGGGCTGAAGCATGTTTTGTTAAATCACTAGCTATTAATGTATATTTAGTGAAAACTTTAAATTCTAATATTACGAGTAAGACACATGTTAATCAGATCCTAGATAATTCACTCGAAAGTGATCTTCTTAGGAATATTGGTAGTGTAAATAGGGACAGTGTTAACAAAAATACTAATGAAAATTTAAGCAATATACCCGAAGGTAGTTTGGGAGAAGAAGGGGCAAATTCGCAAGAATTAGTTTCAAATATTGTTTCGGTAACTAAATTGGTAGAATTTTCCCCATCTGATTCCGAAGATCTTCTGCAGACCTGTGCGTCGCAGAATGTCGCCGAAAAGATTAATGTACGATTAAGTTTTTCTTTGATTATGGATTGTAAACTCACTTAGGATAAACTATAAATATTTTCAAATGGGGTAAGACAGGTGTAATTTATTAAGCGCTATTTTAAGTTAAATAGGCATCCATTATTTTCTTTTTGTTATTTTTCCTGTGTAAGCAGAATGGAGTATGTGTAAAAGTTTAAGAGTGTATGCAAGTTATTTACCTTCCCCTAAAGAATATGTCAGGAAGGGATTATCAAAATTTTTAAAATTGATCCAAAGGAACTACTTGAAAATCCATCCTGCTAAAGGGACTAAATTATCGCAACTAAAAACGTGTATTTTTCCGAAATATAAGTTTGTGAATCTAACTACAGTTTAGTTTATCTGTTTCATGCCACCAAACTTTTTCTATCCTCGTCAATTAAACTAAATATGAGCAAAATACTGAAATGTTTTTATCTCAGGGAAAATTGTTAAAAATTTGAGTTCTTTGCATTTTAATTAGATTTTAACTCGTTTGTGGGATTCGGGAGTATTCTTTGATACTTTTTTGGCAATTATTTATGAATTTTGAAATTAATAAATGGAACTTAACAAATATTAAAATTGAAAACGTAAACTAACCTTGATTTTTAAGAAGATGACATAAACACTGTTTCTTATGCCATTTACAGGAAATCTGCCTATTCTAACCTAGAACCTTCTCTTCTATTCTGAATTTACTTTTCAATTTCTTTATCGAACACTTTAACTTGAGACCGCAGCCAAAATACTAGTTAACTCAACTAAAGCTTAACCGGGATTGATTAATTTATTGGCGTTCCTATGCTCCTTTATTTTAATTGCGATGGCTATTGCTTCTTTCAACAGCAAATTTTGATATCTACCCAAATATAATCTCACGAGGATTTTTTTTTTATAAATGAAGTTATTTTTAAACGTAGCATGAGAGAATGAATGTGGTGACGCTACTAGATAACTCAACTAAACGACTCTATGCTCTAAAAAACCACTGACAACATCAATATGACGAATTTTACTACCAAAATCTATGTATTTAATGTACGAAATAATGTTAGAAATATTTTTGAATTTACCCTGATGTTTGTTGTAAGAGAATTTTACATTAATTTTGAAGGGTAAAAATAAGAGTGGATTTGTCCTTGTTCCACTAAGATCGTCGTTATCTGGACATAAATTAATGATTTTACGTCCACATTCCAAGGCCAGCCGACCTGGAGAAGGAAAATTGTGGCTTTCGAAATTAGCTTTTTCTCTGCTAGAGGGAATTCCATTATTATCGGGTGGCGATCCTGAATATCCTAACCGTCTAAAGCTGACAGCTGATTTCCGATGTAAATATTGAACATAACAATACATACATAAATCTAATATTTGCACATATCTCCTTAGTTAACTTATTTCAGAAATCTATATTATTTATAGCCTAACTCTGTTCTAATTTACACCTGTAATTTTTGGAATGTTTCCAAACGCGAGCTTTATATACATGTGTGCTGCTCTACATATCTCTCCTGTAAATAAACTGTAATAGACTGCTGAGTGTGTAAATAAAAGAAAATGGTAGCCTGACTTAATGGTCCGAGACACATCCTGTACACATTTTTTCTAATTTGCCTTTAGTTTTTGTGATGTTTTCAACGACCTCCTTTTATTGTTTCGTTCTTCCTCTTCGGTATCGATATCATTTTGTGCGTAATGAATGTGACAACCAGCGTTCGAATAAAGAATTGTAACGACTTCGTGGTGTGCTTTCCGTAGCAGGAAATAGGAGGCGCTTGTGTCTCGCCACGGTTCGAAATTTCACGCGTCCGCTCTACTCGACCGACTTTTCGTACCTAAATTAACGGGGCAGCCGCGAGGAGGAGCCAACGCCGAAATAAATGAGCGTATTTCGTGACGGATTGGTGATTCCAATATTTCGAGATAAAAATAGATCCCATACGTATCTTCATATATGCGTGCCGTATATGTAAATAAAACGGTCGAAATGAACGTGTGGGGCGGACAGACGGCCTACTGTCGATGAGTTATTATAAAGTAAAATATGTTCTTCTCCATATTTATATTGCTAATGAGGCAACAGCGTTACGGTGCTCCGTTGGGGATTTTGCTATCTGTCCTTTCCTGACAGTCGGATATGAATGATAATTATCAATTTACCAGCACTTAAAATTAGTGCTACGCGATATTTATCGATGTAACATGAGAACGTAGTAAATTATAAACGAAACTGTATATAGCCATTTTATTTAACGTATCTTATAATCTAACGCCACACAAAACACATTCTCATTTCTTTTCTATTGTAGGCAAGCCTTCTTAAGGAACGTTATATAGACAAAGAACAAAGTAGATTCGATTCCTTATCGGGGCGAGACTTTTTCAGATATTTAACTATGTCGGAAATACCAAGGAAATCGCAGATTTTCACATTTCATCGATGGAAGCGAGTATATATTAATTAATTAGTGCACTTGGCACGTAAGAATATATATGTGTCGAAATATAATATATTTGCAGACAAATAGCATCTAGGTATTAAAAAGTAATTTCCTTCCTGGCATAAACCCCTGTGGTGTAATAGTTAGCACGCCTGTCCCGCAAACGGGAGATGTCAGGTTCACTTCCTTACGGGGGCGAATTTTTTTCAAATGTTTAGTTACGTTGGTAATACCAAGAAAATCGCAGATTTTCACATTTAACCCACGGAAGCCAATATACATTAACAAAGTAGATTGTTTGTATATACCTATAGGATGTGTATAAACTTCTATTAAAGCTTTGCGCCACGAAATTCTTTGAAAAACTTTCAGACGAAAACTTTATTGGGAAAACACCAGATTTGTCTTTATAAACCTTCGCGATTGCATCGATTAAATACCGATCGATTCAAAAAACTGTCTAAAAATATTGATTTCTCCAATGAGATATCTCGATACTTACTTCCAGTTATAAGCGTGAAATTAGCAACTATCAAAAGAAAAACTAGTAAACTGTTCCACATACGAGGTAGGCGCCATAAATTGTCGGCTTGATATAGAAAAAATAAACTTGGTAAAATGTAGCAATTTTTATTTTTCAATATAATCTACTCTTACTTCAATACATTTATTACAACGATCAATTAATAATTCTATACCTTTACAAAAGTAATCAACTTTTTCCCTCAAAATCGTCTTTAAAAGGACGGCCCCTGAAGTCTTTCTTTAAATGAGAAAATAAATAAGAACCATTATTCCATCTCCAGTGACAATGGACTCCAAAATTGGTTTCAAGTCGTTTCCACACGTGTTTAAAAACGAGCACGCACATTCGACCCGACGTTCACCTTGGAGAGCAGAAAGATGATGCGGTACCCACCTTGCACTAGTCTTATTCATACCCAAATGGTTATCGAGAATTCGGCGAATACTTGTTTCAGAAATGTTAGACATCACTGCTAATTGCTTCACTTTCAAACTGAATCTGCTAATACAATTTCTTCAATAATTGAAGTATTTTGAGGCGTTATCAGTTCAGTTGACCGACCAGGACGCTCAACACTTTCAAGGGATTGTTGCCCCAAACGGAAACATTTTGCCCACTTTTTTTACAGTGGAATATAAAGAAGGTAAGTCACCATAAACGCCGTCTAAACGTAGTTTAATGTAATGTGTGTGCCCTTCTTGTTAAAAATGTAACGACCACGCTGCATCCAATTTTCGTTACCTAAGACATTTTCATGCACTAGCTACGTTGTCCGGCTGGCTACTAAAAACGACTACTCTTCAAGCCGTAATGTATATAGTGTAGGCCTCGCGCATGTGCAACTATGACTAAGGCTCAAGCCTGTCAGGCCGAAAATTTATGGCGCCTACCTCGTACATTAGCGCCTTGTTTGTTTTTCACTTGCAATTTATTGTTCCTGTTGTTATATTCAAACAACTTCATTTTAGCCTTTCTCGACGCTATTACTTTTATAATTGTACCTACACTAAAAAGACATGCATCTTTCGCAGCTTTTTACAAATGAGCAAGTTATCAACTGAAATAGTCTTCTGATTAACCATGTTCGATAATTTAACTGGGCTGGTTAAAGCTCGATTGTATTGGGCGAGTTTAGTAGCTGCAAGTCGGCGAATTCACTAGCTGCTAGTAAACTCGCCCAATGTAATCAAGTTCATTAGCTAATTAGCAGGTAGCTCAGCTTGTGCGAGAAAAGTTGAAAGCATGGCTACTTTACTCGCTACTCGCTGGCGTGTAGACTACCTAGCTAGTAAACAAGCTGTGTATAATCATAGTTGCTAGTGAAATCGCTGCGAGTATCCCGGTGATTTCTGGTTCTTCAGTGTTTTCAAAATATCTATGGAACTAATTCGTAAGCGAGTTGAAAAGTTGTGTGTAATCGCACAAACAGCTCTAGCTGACTCGCCAGCTACGTCGTCCAATGTAATCGCGCCTTTACTGTACACCATCAACACCTTCCTGTGACTTTACAGTACCAGTTGGATGATCACATCTTATCGAGTAAAATTAAAGTAGCAAATTCTAAGTTTGCATAATTTCCTGTAAAGTTACTCATGCTTTTGTAATTTCATAAGAAAATTTTACT
The DNA here is from genome assembly GCA_029619315.2 of Dynastes maya. Lineage (NCBI taxonomy): Eukaryota > Metazoa > Arthropoda > Insecta > Coleoptera > Scarabaeidae > Dynastes > Dynastes maya. The sequence continues at coordinate 60,655,171 of JAROYE020000002.1, forward strand.
GTAAAATTTGTGACAACATTTTACCTTAAATCCAGCTATAGTTTTTGTTAGGACAACTACATATTTTGTTAGACTAAATAAACGTGTTGTAATTCTTAGTACAAATTGTTCTTATTTCAAAAATAAAAGGGTTGCCTTCCCAAAATTGTTCTGTGTAGCTTTGAAGCTGAAATCTATTTCAAAATATCGCACTGATCATTGAGATTATTAACTAAGGTAATAAAATATTCCTTTGGAAACTTTCCCATGTAAATGAATATAATAGACCTTTGTATTGCACATTGTTGGATCCAATAATAATTCAAGTATCGTGCCGTTGACCACAATTGCGTACGTCTACATATCACGCTCATCTTTTATTGTAACTGTATTATAACTGTAATTGTGTCCATTGTAGTGCATGCGTGCAATTATAATATTGTCCTTTGTGTCGGTTCGCTATTGATTTCCAAGTCGTGACAAATCCATTTCAAACGGCCTACTCATCAGATGTACTGAACGCGTCGAAACAGACGGTATTAGTTTTTCAACACTCGCACAAAACGAAAAATTCATTAAATGTGCCTTGTCTCAGATGGCGCAGCCGTCATTCGAACAGAACGTCACACATACCATGAGGGGGATGAAACCCTCTTTTCACGACGTGCAGATAGAGAGACGTAAAATTAAATAAAAATTTTACGTCTCATACTGTCAGCGACAGACTTTTCCGGCAGTTAGAAGAAATAGGGTTTCGTATATTACGCCATAACTCTGTAAATATACAACTTGTGAAAGATTACAGATACAAGCGAAATGAATGCTTAACTCTGTAACCGGATACTTATTTAAGAGCGCGTCGTTGTTCATCGTGGATTCTAGTTAAAATTCTACATTGTCATTTTTACTAGGTGCAAATGGATGGGTAATATTTTCTGAGACGTGCTTCTGTGTGATGTAAAAAATGCAAGACAGAAGTTATTCACGCACTAACTACTTACCTTGGTTATCAATCAACAGCGTTTAATAATAATAAACGTTACATTGTAGTAAGCAAGAACAATTATATTTAGTGACTTTTTCCTTCATTATGTACTTCTCAAATTCAGAAGGTGAACAAGAATGAGAACATCTTGACTGTGTCCTCACCACATAATGCAGTAGTACAAGTCTTAAAAGAATTGACTATATGGCTGTCATATCGTCTCATTTCATCAAATAATGAACACGAAATGTACGATTTGATTTCCTATGAATGTGACAGTTACAATTTTCAAATAATAATAAATAAGTAGCTAAAGGGATTCCAACAATTGGCTGGTTTTTCATTAATTAATGAGACCGCTTGATCATGATCAGAATAATTTCTCATTTTAATTTTAGCCCTTTACCGCGCCATTTTTATATTTGATAAAAGAATGTTCTTTTTTGTGTAAAATTATTTCACAATATTGGTAAAAATGGTTGTATCAAATCTGATACATACCTTATAATTCCTTGAAACATTTGAAAGTATTTATTACTTCAAAAAACACCTCGATTCTACCATAAAGTCCACTGGCCAAATAAACACCATATGTACCCACTAGAGGTGCGAATGGGCCTGGGCGGGTCGGGTTGGAATATTTCATATGCGGCTCGGCGCAGCGGCCCGTTCACATCTTGAACATTCTTTTTTGAGACTCAAGCTTATTTTTCCCAAACCTTTGTTTTGGGAAGCAGTAGTAAGTATAATTTGAAGTTTAATAATTTGTAAATACATTTTTAATTTGATACCGGAAAATATAAAAAATTAGATATAATTCGTATGCTCATTTAAGACAGCAGCACATTTCAACATGTTCGCTAGTGTTAGTTACTACAGATGATGATTGTATCAGCACTGATACCTGTAGTAGAAGTCCATGGAATATTGTAATGTTTTCAAATGATGTAGTAAAAACACTGCTTTGAGAAGCATCATAAATTCATTATCGAAAAAATGTAATTTCGTAAAATTAAACCAGTATTGTCATAAAGAAGGAAAAACTTCTTAGTGTTTTAGTATATCAATGTTACTTGTTCGAATTAAATGAATAAATAATCATTGAAATTATTATTAATTTTTTAGTACTTAAAATAGTATTTGTCGAACAAAACGGGTTTGACGGACTTGATGGGCCGACAATTGGCGATGCTAGCGGGCCGGGTTGGCAAACGTGATGGGCCGGGCCGTTACTACCGAAAACCCAAGGACAGCTTTGACGTCAGTAGGGTGTGACGTATTTTGCAGTAGGTCGTCGGTCAGCCATATTTGTAGATTGAACATTCACGCGTTCAGATCGTTTCTTGCGTTTCGAATTGGTTTATCCAAATTACATTGGTTTTATTTAAAAAAATACTGCGTAGTGATATTTCCGTACTTTTTTGGTGATACCTGTTAAAAATTATTGTAGGAAAGGTAATGATAAATTAAGTAAAACACCACATAATAGGAAATTAAAGACCCTGGTTAAATAGCATGTCTATAAATTTCCTCGAAATTTAACAAATTTCGAATAAAATAGCAATTACTGTATCATTTCAACTTTAGTTTCGTCTAAATACATATACAATTACAAATGATAACAATTAGTCGATTAAATATCAACCACAAATACATCTTTCACAGAAACGGTGCTCGGTTACGTGTTTGGTTTTTGCTTCGATTTTATTTTTCCAAAATCGCTTCCAAATCGCTCAGTTGGCGACTGGTATCCTTTTTAAATGGGAAGGCCTTCAAAACTTGAAAGAAATGCAAAAAAAAAACGATTCCTTTACCGCTTAGGCTAATATCGTGCATGGCGATATATTGCCTAACGACCGTGACGTCATCGAAGAGCGCTGAGGCCTTCTAGTTGCGATGATAACAGCCGGGCTGGGGCAAGCTGATAAACATGTCGGGCCGGGCCGGGCCGGGCTGTGCTAATAAAGTGTTGGACCAGGCCCGCAAAAATCTCAAAATGCCTCTCTCTAGTACCCACAATAAATGCGCGGGAATACAACTCATAATTTAAAAATGATTGAACCCCGTGGTTATTAGTGTAGAGGTATAACAAATGTAATACACTGCGAGGAGTCATTAAAAATAAGTAAGATTTTGCTGAAATGGTACATGTTTTAGTAGATGTTTCAGATCTGCTACATATCACAGTGTAGGGTTAAATTTCACAGTGTGTTTAATAATTTGCAGGTTGATTTCAAGAATTCTTAAGTACCTGTAGTAATATTGTTTCGTTGTTTTTCTTTTTGTTGAACATTTAATAATATTTCAAAAGTAATACTGTATATAATGTCCACATTATGCATTGCCTTTCATCTAGAAAGATTTTTCATAAAAATTTCTATTCAACTAAATTGCGAAAGCTTCCACTGTGTTCTTATTATCACCTTTACTGCTGAAAAATCTTAGTGTGCAATGCTTTAGGTAACTCTATTCATTTCATGCTGATTTTTAATCAACATTTGTCTGCTTATTTTCTTTATTTATTATTTATAAGTGCTTGTTAATTTGAGGATGTATGTAACAAAATGATAGCCGCTTTCAGTAGATGTTGGAATTGTGCCAAAAAAATTACGTTTACGCATTAGTTAGTTTAACGAAACAAAAGTTCGTAGCATTCTGAAAGATTCTAGAACAATATACAGGTTGGTAACATGTACGCATGAGGGAATCTAATTAAGATATTTTCTTTTGTACATTTTTGTCGAATTAATTGCATAATTGTTGAATTAATTGCCAGAATTTGGAGCAATATGAATTGTTCAGTTCTGTAGAGGCGTTTGCAGCAATTAATTAAAACAAAAATGTACAAAAGAAAATATCTTAATTAGATTCCCTCATGCGTACATGTTATCATCTACTTCTATATATACCATTTAAAGTATCGAAATGCCATTACCTTCCACAGGACACACTGAGGAGCTGAAAACAATGAAAGGCGTCTGTGTATGATGGTGAGGGCTTTTACAATTTCGATATACAGGCTGCTCCATTTAAAGGAATTAAAAAATTTCATGAAACAATCTTGGTAACGATTTCGATGGTCTACTTATCTTGTGGAGGCTAATTCATATAATGGTGTTTCAACGTGCTGCTGAAAATTAAGATATCGGACGTTAAAGAAAGGACGGCATTTCGCAAAAATTTCAAATCATTTCAATTACCTCAAACATTAAGGTATATAGATGCAGATAATGTTAAAGAAATTTCACATGAATTGAGGAAAGGCATCCAAAAATACAACAAATACAAGGCGTTACAGTTAAAAAAAAACGAACTTGTATCATGTGTAGCGGAACTGAACATCCTGTATACTTGAATATAATTTTATATTATGCAAAACTTGTCACCGAATATTTTTTGTTTGTAAACTTTTTCTCCAAATTTCTGATAAAAGGAATGATCTTCCACCCACCCGCAATTACTAACAGCATAACAATAGATCAACAAATGCATGTTATATGGACGTAGTCTGCAATCTTGCGCTTACAAATTTCTTTTTGAGATTCCCAGTGACAGTTTTGTTTCAGTAGAGACCATAAGCTAGTCAGAGTCAATCATACTCTGTGAAATCAGTGAGAATACATGTTTTGGTCTTTTGACCGGAAAATCGTGTGTTACACCAAAACAATCGATAAGTTTCATTTTTGTCGGTAATTCTCTGCTTCGGAAAAAGGTAACCTATGATCAGTTATAACCAAGATGCCTCAGTAACTTTTCAAATTTAGTGACACTAATTGAAAATTAAATTTATAGGCAAGCATATTTCAGGAACAGTATGCGTACATAGATGGAGGCAGAAAAACAAGTGTGCTTTGACAAGCGCAATGTAGACCTCAATATCGGGTGAAAGCCTTTTGTATTATAAAGCAATAAGTCCGTTATCAGGTGGCATCTTTTAACTGTTTCTGTTTTTTATACTTTGCAATCAATAATAGCTTGTCCAATAATGTGCAACAGCTTGCCCTGTTGGGTAGTAGGCCGATACTTGTTTTCTCTGATTATTGATGTTCCTCGTCTAATAATTATCATATTGGGTGTAATTTGCCTACTCTAGAAATCATTTATTTCCTATTACTACTTTTAAGAACACGGAATTTCAATACCCAACACAAATACTCAAATTAGCAACTACTACTTACCTATTGCAAGCTTATTAAGTAGCAGTTGCTTGAACCATTTAAAAAAATAACTTCACATTTGCGACCACAAATACAGCAATGTTTATCTGATGTATACATGACATACATCAGATAAACGCATTTTTCCATAATTGCTGTTGAAAATAAACTCAACGCGAGACATCTAAAAATAAATTGCTGTTCAGTTATAAATATGGTCAACAGAGACAGGTATGCGCATAACATACCTAGATACATTAATCCGACACCATCATAAATAAGTTAGCCTTACCTACATGTGCGTTACGCTAAATCATACTTACGATTTTTCCTGTTAGAAAATTTCTATTCACGATTTCGTATTAAGCAATGCGTACCGCCACTGAACTTACTCCTTTCCAGACAGTGTGACCTACAATTCTCTTCTCTTTCTATTTCATTTATGTAAGTGAAGCGACTACGTGCCATCACCCTCTGGCCTCAGGTCACGCGAGCTATCCGCGAGTTTCAAGTAGCAATTAGATGTATTTTATTGACATTTTTCTCCCTCTAATCTTGTCATTTTTCGCCTATAAGTGCTAGTTATGAGTTAGGACACTTGAAACTTCACGTACATCCGCACACAGCGCTGTAGGTTCCTGTTACTTTATTTTTATTCATTATTAGATGTTCAAGCATCATCTTCACCGACTCGGCGGTAATCAATGAATTCCGTAAGACGTGTGTCTTCTTCCACTTAAGCCTTTTACTGAACGTGACCGAGCTGTGAGACCGAGTTCTGAATAAATTTGTAATATGCATGAAAATTACCTCATTAAACAAGAGAAATGTTATTGGAGTTTATGGGAAAAGTTTATTAAGCTCGTTATTGAAATTACCAAACAAAACACATCTACACGCAACCCTTAGTTTTTGTGGAGAATCCAAATTGAATAAATTGTTCGTGCGTTAAGATTTTAGTGCACGGTAATGCGGAGGTACATGTTCAAACATTCGTTTACATTTAACAAAACAAATGTAGCGTCTTTAATAAATATTTATTACACTGCTCGTTGCGGTGCGACCAACAAATACATAATCCGAGGTAAGATAAACTGGAATAAACTACAAATTAAGTTGTCGGTCTAACGAACGCGCCGAGAATCTACGAGCTTCTCAAAAATAAAACTAGAAATATAAATGGAATTGATTGGATAATCTCATGTGTGGCGTTATTCGATGCCTACAAATTTACTATATACAGTAATCATTATGCACAATGCTTTGCTTTTAGTGTCGGTTTATTGAAATACGTTGAATGGATTAGAAAGATGTTAACTCGTTTTATATGCATAAGTATACGTAAGAAACATTTGATTAAACTCTGTTATCTTAAGTTTTCCAGTACACACTTTACGAGAAATGAGTAGAGTTGCTCATTTTGCGCCAACAGCCAATGGCGGGCGCATAACAGTTTACACAAAATAAATGGTCAGAAATAAAATATAATATGTGCTCAAACACTTACCGTCTTAAGAGTCTTCCGTGAAATCACAAAGTGAATAATGTCTGTCAAATATCTGCAACATTAGATATTGAAAAGTAATGCCATCACCTATCCACCATCTATGGACGCGCGTTTCGATGTTATACATCTCGTCGGCATAGCTTTGTGGAAGGTAATGGCATTTCAATATTTTAAATCGTATATATACGAGGTAGATGTTTACATGTACGCATGAGGAAATCTAATTAGATATCCTCATTTGTACGTTTTTGTCGAGTAAATTACTGCAAACGCCTCTACAGAACTACACAAATCGTATTGCTACAAATTCTGACGCGGCAGTAGTCCCAACCACTGGCTTAAACCGCCATAAGTTAATTAATTGAAAAGTAATGCCATCACCTATCCACCATCTATGGACGCGCGATTCGATGTTATACATCTCGTCGGCATAGCTTTGTGGAAGGTAATGGCATTTCAATATTTTAAATCGTATATATACGAAGTAGATGTTTACATGTACGCATGAGGAAATCTAATTAGATATCCTCATTTGTACGTTTTTGTCGAGTAAATTACTGCAAACGCCTCTACAGAACTGAACAAATCGCATTGCTACAAATTCTGACGCGGCAGTAGTCCCAACTACTGGCTTAAACCGCCATAAATTAATTAATTGAAAAGTAATGCCATTACCTATCCACCATCTATGGACGCGCGTTTCGATGTTATACATCTCGTCGGCATAGCTTTGTGGAAGGTAATGGCATAGATGGTGGATAGGTGATGGCATTACTTTTCATTTAATTAACTTATGGCGGTTTAAGTCAGTAGTTGGGACTACTGCCGCGTCAGAATTTGTAGCAATACGATTTGTTCAGTTCTGTAGAGGCGTTTGCAGTAATTTACTCGACAAAAACGTACAAATGAGGATATCTAATTAGATTTTCCCATGCGTACATGTAAACATTAGATAGGTTTTAAAAAAAGTGTGTTCATATGCAGAAAACGAACGTTCTACATCTAGTGACGTTATATTTGCGTAATTAAAATAATCTTTGGAATAACTTAACGGTTCTGTTGACGCACCTTCACAAATTTGTCTTAATGTGACCTCAAATCAGAATCTTTCTCTAAAACACTTTCAAACCTTTTTAGAACACAAACATTTTTTGTGTCTTCTACCGCGCATAGCTGTGCGTGAACATGTTGCACTATTTGCAGAGATTCCACTAACGACACCGAAGGATTTGGTAATTTTTCTATTGCTTCCACTAGTCCGAAGTAATTGTTCTGAATAGTTTTTAAAACCGTTTTAACCTGACTATCTTGAAATTTCGACTGGCTTTCCTTGATAGCGGCAGCTTCCTTTGGAACGAATTATAAAACCACGTTCTTAATATTCTCAAAATATTTATGATAATAAAACGCGGCCTGTAACCATGTTCCCGAACGTGTACGAATGGGTTCTGGTGGCTCAGGCATACGGGGGCACATTCTGTGAAATTTGCGAATACGTTTTAGGGATTTGACGAACACTGCTTTTGTATGCGCTATTAAACCGTCTACCTCAGGATAACATTTTCTAATACTATCTGCCACATGACTGAAAGCTTGAATTTTACACGTAATATGTAACAAGTTAGCACAATGTTTTTTAAGAGACCGGTCTACAGAAACCATGTTTGCGGCACCATCACTCATAAACATCAACAGTTGGTTTGTTGAAAGTTCAAACCTTTCCAATGTATTTAACGCTAACTTTGAAATTACTTCGGCAGTACATTGTTGTACTCGTCTGGAAGCTAATAGAACTGAAGGTGACGATTGATGTGGTTCCATTATACGTACCATTACATTAACCACATAATGTTTTTTACGATCTGTGTGTACGATTCGTCCACACATAACCACAGTTTTTTATCTTTCAACTCCGATTTAATTCTTTTTTCAACATGTTCACGAGCAGATGGCACAATTCTTTGTAACGATGCCCGACTTGGTAATTTGCAGTTCGAATATGTATTCCAAAAGAAGACATATGCTTCCTTGTCAAGTGAATTAAACGGTAGATTACATGCAATGAAGATAACACGTAATTTAAGTTTAAATTTATCATAGTGTCGTGTGCATTTTTTTTTTTTTGAAGAATGCTGTTTACTATTTACGTGACGTAGACAATCCCTTTTGGACCAACTCATTAAAGGGATATTACAAACTACACATTCAATTTTAATGCCATCATAATTTAGGTCAGGCATTTCTGCTATAAATTCTGTAACTTTGACCAACATTGGTCGTTTTCGCGACGCAGGCAACATTTTTAAAACAAACGTAGAACTACAAGATAGTATTTACGGCAGCGTACATGTATACACAACAGATCTGGTTGAGACTCGCAGTTATACTGAGGGTTGTATCGAACCTCCGCCACTGCCCGTTGGCGCTGGTGAGCAACTCTAGTTATCTGGCCAAGAACTCTCAGAAATGATTGGAAGTTCAAACAACGAAACTGTATGGACGGATGAGTCCACTTTTTTCACTTCTCGGGTTTTAATAGAAAATAAAGACACTAGTGGGAACGAAAATATGATGGAAAGGAAAAAATAATTGAAATAAAAAGTCTTGAGGGAAGTCAATAGACGTATGATGTCGAATTTTCCAAAATAAAGTAATTGGTCCAATTTTTTATAATTTCAGATTAATAGCAGAGACATTTGGAAACAATTGTTCCACAAGCAAATGACCTACTGCAAGAACTTCTTAAGAAATTAATTAAGCAACATGATTTGGCAGCAAGATGGAGCATCGTCGTTTCAGCGGTTCAAGGGCATTTAAACAATCAATTTCCGGTTTGGGTTGGCAATGCCGGGATTATTTTACGGCCACCTAACAGCCCCGATTTCACACTATTAGATTGTTTCTCATGGATAAAGTTAGTAATTTGAACGAAAGAAATAACTGCATTTCTAATGCTATACAAAACGTAAGAACATGATATCAATGGTGCATAAGTCAACAATGGAGCTCACTTTGCTATTATTGCGTCTACTTCCTACGTATGTTTGACGTTTTTTTAGTAAAATGAGTCGCTAATTATTTAAAACAAGTCTTACACAATATTATATTTTTGAAATTAGGAGAGGGCTAACTAAAAATAAAATGTACAGGTGTTCCTTTGAAAAACGCCAATATAATCTTGTTGGGCGCGCCCTCTACACACAATTCTGATAGTTATCTCATAATTGGTAGAGATAAGAACTACAACGTTTAGTCGAAACCTTTTTCTGTGTAGTAGTGGTCAAAATAAATTGTAAAACCGGCACATATGATATTCAAATACCGATAATATGTGCTCCATTTATTTCAAAAGTGGTATTTAGCGTACAAAAATATAAAGTGAGTTTAATTTTTTTCTGTATTCCAAAGAATTTATGAAATAAAGTTCAATTGCCGCCAACATAATCTCGAAGCTTGGTTGGATTGGTTTCAAACGCATTCGAACCTGTATTCTAACAGTTCACAACCATTCTGTGGTATTGAGTTCCAAGAAACCCAATTACTACAAGAGAAGCATAACTCGAAGATGATAATAATAATAATAATAAAATTTATTTACGCATGGATATACAAAATGTATCTAATATTTAACAAATATTCTTTGACATTGAACTTGTGTCTACAGTAATTGGTGATACTCTTAATTATTATAGGTAATCTGTTAAAGAGTTTTGCAACCCACAAACAACAACTGTTTTTGAAAACAGGTCGTTCTATGTTGAGGTGGAAGTAAGTAATCCAAATTACGAGCCATGTAACTATGAGAGACATTAACATAGAATTCGGGTCGACGTTTATAGATAAAACAGACTACTTCTTTCTTACATAAAGTGCTAAGTTTCGTAGACTTAAAGGTATCTCTACAGGATTCACGCCAATTGAGATCACACATTATGCGAATTATTCTTTTTTGCAAGATAAATATGCGGTTAGAAGTGGAGCTAAGACACCAGTGCATTATTCCATAAATCATTCTGGAGTAGAAATCCGAATAGTAAAATTTCTTTAAAGTCTGATGACTACAAGACTTTTTTAAATTATACATTGCATAGCAGCACCATCAATAAAAATACCCAAAATTTTTCCTGACCGATCAAAATCAATGAAATTGTAATTTGAGGTATGACTGAACAGAATTAATTTTGTTTTTGACAAATTTACTATTAAACGAGATTGCAAGACATCTAGGTGTTGCGTTAAGATGGATTATATCTTTCTAAATATGTTTGATTCCCTTGCATTCTGAATAGTTTAAAGTGTACGCAAAAGCCCCTAATTATTAGTTACAATCCGTTTTCACAAAACACATCGTATATCTGGAACTTCAAATGTTACACCAACATTGACAATATGTTTGCAAACAACCTGTATGAGCATAGAAGAGTATAAACTCTGGTTTCTTTCAGATACAACATTCAACAGATTGTATGACCTGTAATTTTATTAACACTTGAAAATACAATTACAAGTGGCGACGACAGTATCAGATTTCAGTGATATAAATCGAATACCATAAAATCATTATACATTTTCCAGATTATCCGGCTAAAGCAATAATACGTGCTTAAAAAAGCTTTTGTCTGAGCGAGAAGATTATTAAAAATCCAATTAAATTGGTGTTTCATAAATGAGCAGTATCAATACTAAATTTAATGTGTTGATTACAAAAAGAATTGGCGATCATTCTCCGTTCATTAAAAGAAATGTGCGACAGCGACGGAAAACTTTTATGCGTCGTAAAAAGTTTTTTTCGCAAGATTACTACGCGTCGACCGTTTATTAATCACATTTTTATGAATCTCACCTCAGGTAAAAAAAATAATACTGTCGAACCAAGACATTTCATTAAAACTTTTTAACGACTTCGCCCTTAAAAAAGGTACAAAATAATGAAAGATTTCGAACATCTCTAAATTTTCGTAGATGTGTGACAAATTGTCGGACGGTTTAATTATCTCTTAGGTAAAAAGGTAAAATTTTTTTTTAATGTAGGTGGTGCGCCATAGAAGCAACTTTGTAAAAGGTAGCCCTTTAATTTAAAACATACATAATTATATCTGGAGTTTTGTTAAATATTCCTTATTTAAAGCTCCTGGGTAATTTAAATACGCAACCTGGAGTGTTGGAAATTTTGATTAGATTTGTGTATTAAGAACAGATATAATTTAAAATGGTTAATAGAGGCTTATAATGAGAAAAGGTTGCATAGCAGGTAAGTGCAGTTATTAGATATGTCCCAGATTTCCGGCGGTTAATGTGCAATTAACACCAGTTGACCCTGAGACCCAAGTCTATTCCGATAATGCTTTCTAAATCGACATTATTTTGTAAATAATTTATGGTATTGCAGCATCTCTCTTGCATAAAGTACAGAACTGGAATAAATAGTGAATTTGCTGTAGATCTTTAGTTTGGTTTTTGCTCTTCAAGAAAATAAGCTCTTTAGTCTCACATGTTAATATTAATAATCGTAATAAAAGATTTTAATTCTTCGTTTTGAAATACCGAGAAATTTCGTTGGGAATTAAATCCATTAAATATGATTCTTTGCTGCACTTCTTCAATTGTTATATTTATCTTGTTTTGGAGGCTGCAAATAGGTAACTAAACGATAAAGCTAGTGTATTTTAGGCCAGGGCGTTCATCTCCGTTGCTTACTAGTTACAGTAAGCGCTTGATATATTGAACAATTGTTTTCTTTTGCAATATTTTCTAACACTATATGTAACAGCAACTCTATCTTGTAATCAATACAAGAAAATTTTTGATAAATTGTATATTTAAAATTAATATACCTTCTCTTTAATTCTTTTGCAACATACATTCCCTCGAGTATTTGAGTTGCACAAATACTCGAGAGAATCGAAGTCTTGTCCTTAACCTCCCATTTACGTCACCACCATCCGCAACTGATTATAGTGATCCACTGTAGAGCTTTCCAGTTACTAGCATTTACGCTTTGTAGTTACATCAGAATAAATACCTATAACCATAAGCTACTTACCGAATAGTAAAACACTTACTATATTCACCTGATGTGGAAATGTCCTGTTTCTAAATTTAGCACTAAGTAGGGATTATGCTACCAACAGAAACAAATTAAAACCAAAATACTCAAAGATGTATGTTTTAATTAAGAAAAATGTTTATAATAGGCGTGGATATTATGTTATAAAATTTATAAATACGAACTATACAGGTTATGTCACGACGAGCTTTGGTTAAAAGTATATGGGGAAGTGAGTAAAATAGAAATTTGAAAATTTACAAACACAAATTATACTTTAAAGCTAGCTCAACCAAAATATTTACAACTGTCGGTGTCTCTCTCTTACACCGGAAGTAGCCATCAACTTCCATATTTTAAATAGAACAATACCATTTTTATGTCAGATTTGGATTCTGTGTTATATTCTAAAATTATTTTGTACAACATATCCTATCCCTAGAATTCACTCTTAAAGAGATTTTGCTTCTTTTCGAAAAAGCTTAACAGATGTGATGCATTACAGACTTTCAAATAATTTACAAATGTAATTCGCCAAAAAAGTTATTCTACTTGCTGGTAATGTTCATAAAACGATGTTTCCACAGTAACAAATAAATTGGCTTAATTATACAGGGTGTGCCGGCAGGGAGGGGACAATGTCAGAGATATTTATACTAAGAAATCTCGATATTTTTAAATGGCAACTCCTAATTTTCTAAGCGGTATTAGATTCTGTACCAAACAATAAAGCAAAAATGTATTGTAAGTGCTATTGCTAAAGTTAATAGTTTAGGAGATGATTATTAATAAAATGTTCGATTTTTGAAAGTTTTATTTTTCGAATAATTGTACTGTAGTATGAATAATTGAGAGCTAATTATGTTGATTAATTATTACTGAGGACCACTACTGTGTTTATTACTGTTGACAATACATTTGAGAGCTACCTTCAATTGTTTAATCATGGCAAACCAAAACTGATACTAAACAATGCGATATTTAAGATTAAGGAGGTGTTCATAAAATATCTCTTAAACTATTAACTTTAGCAAGCAGAATATAATACCGATTAGAAAATTAGGAGTTGCTATTTAAAAAAACGAGATTTCTCAGTTTAAATATCTCTGACATTGTCTGCTCCCTGCCGGCACACTCTGTATAATTTAGCCAATGTATCTGTTATTATGGAAACATCGTTTTATGAACATTACCAGCAAGTCGAATAACTTTTTTGGCGAATTACATTTGTAAGTTATTTGAAAGTCTGTAATGCATCACATCTGTCAAACTTTTTCGAAAAGATACAATATCTCTTTAAGAGTGAATTCTAGGGGTAGGGTATGTTGTAATTTGTGTTTGTAAATTTTCAAATTTCTATTTTACTCACTTCCCCATATACTCTTAACCAAAGCTCGTCGTCACATATCCTGTATAAGTAAAAACAATATTTTCGGTTACTATTTTTGTTAATTTGCTTCTTGTCTTCTCAGATAATTTTGTCAAGTCCAATAGAGTTTTACCTTTCACACTAGTTTTTTCAGCATATGAAACAGTCTGTTGATTGTGCGACATTTAATAATAAATACAACATACATGAAAGAAAACGAGAACTTCCTGTGTAGTTCACAGAACCAAAAGAAACATATGCAATTTTAGAAATAACAGTATTAAGTTCTTCTTACCTAGCTTACCTGACGAACCTGTATTTGCACAGTGAACAAGGGGTAGTGGTAGTGGCATAAGACTGTCATCTAGTTCGATTGAAGCAGTTTTTCTATCTGTTACGGTTAGTGTTGAAGTTAAACTGGTAGAATTATTTACCTATGGTACCTTAACATAAAATTATATGATTGAATTGCCTTCACAAATCTAGGTTTTTCATCTTAATCTATTATACTGTAAAATGTTGAATATCGGAAATCAACTTCCAAATTTTTTAAATCAATTAATAAGCTTATGTAGTAATTTTTTTCTTAGGCTATAAATTATGTTATATGTAAAGTATATAGTATATAGACAAAGACTGTACGGTGTTTATATTTATTCAAGAACGTATGAACTAAATTATAATTACGTTAGTTCCGTAGTTTGGTCCACAGCTGTATACAATATAAAATTAATCCATTTCTTCCATGGCTATGCCTTTTTCATTATAAAAGCACTAGCAAATCCTAGATTGATTCTTTTGCTTCCAGTAAATGACATCGTATTCATTTAACTATTCACTTAATTTTTAATCTATTACCGATAAACAATTTTCATTCCATTAAGTTATATGCTACGCACATCTACCATGTATACGTATATCTATCATGTATACGATACTCAACATAACCAACAAAATTGAATAAGAATCATATGTATTATGTAATATCGTAATATGTATTATTAAATAGGATAGATTCTTACCTATTTAATAATACGCCGAAAATGAATTGTAACTGAAGAATTACGAAAACAATTATTTATGGTAAATCGCTTACCAAGTATTTTACGTGCTACTAATGTCAATTATATCCATGTATTCATATAATAACATTCTTGTATTGTAAACGTTTTCTGCTCTTAGCTCTAAAAATGTTTGCCAAATGCATATAGTATTAACTTTATGATTTGATATGAAATATGTTGATGTAATGCTGTTCTTTTATTCAATGATTTACTAGTAAAATAAAACAAGTATTTATACAATAAAACGTAGATATAAGTGTATATGTATAATAATTGAATACGTTAGATCAGTTTCCTGCTTAAACTACTGTTACATCAATACTACCATCATCATAAATCATTATCGATAAGAAATCTAAGGAATTTTGGACAGGTTGCTACCGAATTTCCTCAAATTCTTCACCGCAAAATAAGAAAACCGATGCAGTAGGTGTTCTGTTTGCCTTCAGGGTAGGCAGGCAGGAGGAGGAAGTATAGGAGACACGGGCTTGAGCAAACGCGAGGCGGTCACGTCAGGTAGTAAGTTCGGTAATTAACTGGCATTGTTCAGATAAGCAACCAGGCAGATGTCTCACGGCAGATACACCTCCGCCGCCACCACACTACCACCACCACCATCATCGTGCACACTTGAGAAACCTCTCGAGGTCATGGCATCCCGGTCATTTCATTTCTGCGGCTGCCAATGCTCTCTTATGAGCGAACCGATGAACGGCAAAAATCCAATAAACGTCCGATTTTCAACGTCTAACGAGATTTTCCGTTGTGCTGTGTGATGTCTCCGCAGCTGACATTTAGTTCAATTACCTAACTTCGAAAATAAAAGTACAGTCGACGAGTTTATTACTTATTGTCTGGTAGCTCATGGCAATAATATTATTTTGAAGTTTATGTTTACGGCGAACTAAGAATTATAGATCAACAGATAATTGACAAATACGGCGCGTTATTTCTATAAAAGTATTTACAATCAATTTTCAAGTTTAAGAATGTTTCTGTTATAGCATATAGATATATAAAACCATTATAATTTTTCTCACACCACGCAACCAACACTTTAAAATCCTCTTTGTGCGCATTCTTTACAGCAAGTTAGTGTATACCAAAGTCCTAGAATTATTTAGAAAAATGAGGCAAAACATTTAATAATGGAGGCGTATTCAAGCTTCGAAAGGGTAAACGCTCAATAAAGGGATTTTAACACGTTTACTGTCCCCATATAAGATAATTTTTTCACCCGTACGCCCATCGTATTTTTTTAAGATAATGTTTTAAAACTATATATAGGTAATTTTTAACCAATTGTGTGTATTCCAAATTCACGGTAAGTTAAAATACACATGAAAAGATTGCCTAGTAACAATAACCAAAAAATCACCCATACCATGAGCTATATTAGCATTTTTAGCAATTTTTTGGTCACGGTAAGTTGATATACAAGCAGTGTAGAAAACCATTAAACTTTGTATTTTATGATTAATATAATTTTTTATGTGTTACTTTTATAGAAATATCTTTTACTTTAGTTTTATATTTGTCCATTACTAGAAATAAATTCTTAATTTAAGTCAATAAAGCGTTGAGATATTTATACACCCTCGTTTCATTCCCAAAAAAAAATTATTTCCAAATTTTCATACCACACCTACACCCTTGCTGTAGACGCCCATGTGTACAAACACATAAACATGCAGGGTTCATAAAATGTAATGCCAGAATAGAGCAATATGCATATGGGGCACATGTGATCTAAGGTCGTCAGAGGAGAATGAGCTATGAGGCACATGTGCCGCATGGGACAGTGAATGTGTTAAAACTCGACTGTCGCTCAAGGATTTCTCATGAAAAACCATGAACCATCTTAGAGGCCAATGAGCAAATACATATGTATTGTGGGATCAAATATGCGGATTCATTTTACATGTGAAAGACATAAAGTTGCATTTATTCAGGTTGTTAGTTTTCGGCCACCCACAACAAATTAATATCTTGCTATAATTTGGCAACACTGTTCTGGGTAGAAATGTTGAAATACAGTTTAACGTCATCAACGTGTGCAAGAACAGTGATTCCAGAAGATCATTATATACAGTATGAGCATTAAGGTACCTAGGTTAGATTCTTGTGAAATACTACTCGAAAATATAAATCCAAACGAGTAAAATCCGCTGCAAAAGAGTAGTTGGTTATGGTCGATAGATGACGTTTTAATGTAACTGTTCGCAATTTAATGTTTGGAAATCGTATTTTCCAAAATGTTATCTACGAGACTACTGCCATTAGTAAAATATATCTTCCTAACCTTGGCATATTCATCTCTTAAATGTTTAAATATTGCTTCGGATGTTGTAGAACTTAATCTTGTCACATGTTCGTGTAATTTTAAATTTCATAAGGATATGATTGCCAGTGGTTTTGTAGAATTTCCTCTATTTATTTTAGTACATTTCTAACTGAGAAGCTACCACAGAAAATTGATACATTACGCTTAATTTGAAAAATTGTGTAATTTGGTTTTGTAGTATTTAATAACAACTCGTTCGTTGAAACCCATATCTCACGTTACTATTTGGTTAAACATCCACTACACTACAAAAATTCAGGAGTTTTACCTCTGCAAGCTGTAATTATAACGCAAAAATGGTTAAATATTACCTGAAATTTATTTCACATTTTAATGGTTATAATTAGCAATCCTTGTATATTTTTTCACTTCTGACGTGTTTCACTTACGAAGTATTAGAATTCCTCATTGTTAAGGTACATTTCCTTGCTTTAGGGAGAAAAGCCTGTAATTCCATTAAAAGGAAGTTTACAGGAGACCAAAGAAAACTGTTTGGTTTCAATATATCATTGATAATATAATTATTGGTATCTACTAAAGATGTCCGATTCGCGGATGGCGGCTTGTGAAATGACGGCAGTATGAACGGGTGCATGGTCGTGCAATAATCGAACACCTTTTGTTAATTTTCCTCGACGTTTTGCACGAATATTGTCCCTCAATTTATGCAGCAAAGACGTATAATACGTGCTGTTGACAGCTAATACAATTCCTTCAATAATTGAAATGTTGTGAGGCTTTATCAGTTCAATTGACTCATCTTCTAAGAATTCTTGCCCCAAACGGAAACATTTTGCGCACTTTTTACAGTGGAATATAAAGGAGATAAATCACCATAAGCGCTGTCTAAACGTTGTTTAATGTGATTAGGCGTATGTATAAAAATTTGATGACTGCGCGGTACTCAGTTTTCGTTACCTGAAGACATTTTCATGCACTCGTCACTTTGTCTGGCTGGCTACTAAAAACTACTACTCTTCGAGCCCTAATATGTACCGTGTGGGTCTCGCACATATGCAACTATGTCACAACGGAGTGTGAACACCTTCGAACCTCTATAAGCCTGTAAGGTCGGGAATTTATGGCGCCTACCTCGTATTTGCATTCTAAATTTCACAAATAATATAAACAAGTTTTCAGAAACACAGGCTTATTCATCGTTTAATGTAATGCTCAATACCGATCAATCGACCCTTCGATCACCACTGACCCCCTTTAGAATTTCATTGAGCCCCAAGTGTTGATATCGATCCCGTCGAGAACCCCTGATTTAGACCATCAAATTGTAGCAGCAGCAGCTTTATGAAGCAATTACTTGTGCATACATCTTCACTACAAATAACGAGTCGACCTTGTTTTCCTAATTATATGCGCCAGTTAACTTAATGATGAAGCGCAGAATAAATTAGCTTTGAATCTGGGTAAATGTGAACGAATTTAGACAGCAAAATCGTCAATATCTCCAGTAATCACGTAATTAAATTCTACCGCATAAGCTGTCACGAACCTCTCTTAAATCGCTCGGCATGGATCCAACGCCGTCTGCAGCAATTACCGAAGGGGAAAACTTTTGGTTATTGAAAGATGTTTTATAATTCTTGAAGATCCTCTGAGCAATTGTAAGTGTGAACAAAGAATAATAAAGGTAGTTATAAAAGTAGTTTCGCACAGCCGACGCGATGCTCCGTAGCCAATTAAAGTTTGGCAATTTTCTAACCGAACAAACATGGGTAGGTGGTAGAATGAGAAAGAGCTAGGTGGGAAAGAAGAGAGAAGACTCTAGATGGGGGCCCGTGTGCCTGGTGTGCATCATGGAACATGACAGTGGGGTGATCTATAGAAAAGACGTCGTACCATCTCCATATCTTCTCTCGAATCGGTTTTTTCCCCTTGTCGCTTCTTTTTCCTTACATTTTCTTTCTTTTTTATTATTTTTTTTTCTTCCTTTATTTTAAGCGTACGTTATACACACGAAATGCTAAGGATGAGATGAGTTTATTTTATCGCCTAGCGTGATTTTCAACAGTTTCGGTTTGTTGTTCGTGAGCATGCATAGATAAAAAAATAAATATTAATACGTGTTGGAATAGCTTCTTCGTGGCGTTTATACTTACGTTAGGTAATCTAATGTCTATTTTTGGTAGTTTCTAAAATAGCTCAACACTAGCAAATACATTAATATTACCGAATTACTATACTAGCTCTACTTTGATAAATTGTATTGTATTTTTTAGATGTGTTGCTATAAATTAATTACGAAAAGATAAGACACAAGATGATTTTATTTTTATTTACGCGTATCCTTTGTTAGTATCATTCACCTATATATTGTAATGTTTTAAAACAGGGAAATTGTTGGAAAACGTTTTTATAAATTAGCTAAATAATTAGATGAACTGGGGGTTCTGAAGTGTTCTTACAAACTCTTTCGGCAATTTTAAACGAATTATTATACAGCCTTGGACAAAATTATTAGACACCCATTATATTACGTTATATTAGAAAACTGATGCCATCTACGCAGTTATTTAATCATTCGGGGAATTATAAATAGTATATCTAAATATTCCTCGGGGAATTACCTTGTTATATCGCATGTTTGGAAGTTAACAGAGCTCATTGTGTTTCGCGCTGTTAGTTACGACAGTAATCTGAGGGTGTAAAAACGGTTGTTTTAAAGCAGAAGGTACGTACTCGAAAATGTACATCCAACCAAAAGTTAGAAAGAGCGGTAATAGAGGAATGGAATAAAATATCAGCTTCCACTTGCGAGAAACTTGTTGCTTGTTTACCGAATAAGATAACTGCTGTGATAAACTCCCAAGGAGGATCAACATGATATTGAATTTTACTTTTTTTTTAAATAAATTATTACATTTATACCATCCGTAAATAAATGAATTTACTGGTGAAAGTTGAGATATAAACCAAATGCGAGGGTGCCTAATGATTTTGTCCAAGGCTGTATAAGTAAATGGATTTTAACGAAAGCTAAAACTGAAAAATGCAAACTAACCTGGATTTCTAAGACGATGTCATATAAACTTTATGTTTATATGGGATTCACGGGGAACTGCCAAATCTCAAACTCCAACTTTCACTTCTACCTTGAATTTTTAATATGATTTGAATATTACACACTTTGAAACTTGGAACACAGTCAAAATGCGAGTTGCCTTGATGAAAGTTTGGCCAATTGTAATCAAATTAATTAGCGTCCCTTTTCTCCATTATTTTGCGATACACGAATAATCGCGATGGCGATTGTTCTATCCACAGCAAATTTTGATAATTCCTTTCCAAACATAATTTGATGCTGAATTTCCGATAAATAAACCTATTTATTAATCTGGCCTAATGTAATGAATGCAGTGACGCGTCCGGATGACTCAAATATAATATTTTATGGTCCAGAATTTCAATGGCAACTGTCTAATAATAAATTTCGCTGATGTACTTGACAAAAACGTTACGAACGATATTTAATTTATGAAATCATGCTCGAAATGCCTCTGAATTTACCCTGCTGTTTGTTGTAGGAACGGTTTTTATTGATTTTCAAGATTTACGAAATGGAGAAATTGTACAGAAGAGGAGTCTCGTCCCTATTACCCCACATTTGTCGTTATCTGGACTTAATTAAATTATTTAGTGCCCCCACTCCGTAAATGGGAAGCTCGGTGAGGAAAGGAAACTTCCAAAAAATAACTAATATCTGCCAGACGGAATTTCATATTGACCGAGTAGCCACTATATGCATTCGAATGACAGCTGCGCTGGACGACGTAAATACACACCACTACAATATATTGTTCCACATCTTACAGCCAATTATTTTTTGGTTTTTCTTAATCAGTGTAATTGTATTATACTTGTAGTTCTTAAAATAAATGGTTTATGTGGGACTTAAATTCAACCAGGATGTAGTTTTCTCATTTTCTTTATTCTATAGCTTCCAGCTAGTGAATTGGTTATAAATTATGGAAGAGATTATTTATTTAGTATTGATTTCATTATTATAAATTACATAGATCTTTAATTACACCGGGTGTCCTATTTTAATCTTAATTAACTTAATTAACGGAGGAAGATTTAGAGAATTATTAATCCTAGGAAAAAGTGTGTCATACTGCGATTATAACAGCCTATTCCAACAATATCGAAGCAAGCTGTCACTATGAAAAACGATTTTGCGTGTATCCTTATTACCTTTGTCCATTCCCGAAACACGTTTAGATTTTGTCAGCTGCAGCAGTACGAGGTAGGCACCACAAATTCTCGGTCTGACAGGCTTATACTGGATCGAGCGTGTCCAAACTCCGTTGCGTTTTATTTTTACTTGTATGAGGCCTACACTATATATATTACGGCTCGAAGGGTTGTAGTTTTTGGAAGCCAGCCAGACAACGTGACTAGTGCATGAAAATATCTCAGGTGACGAAAATTGAGTACCGTGCGGTCATTAAATCTTCAACAAAAGAAGGGCGTACGCCTAATCACACTAAACAACGTTTAGACAGCGTTTATGGTGATTTATTTCCTTCATATTCCACTGTAAAAAAGTGGACAAAATGTTTCCGTTTGGGGCAAGAATTCCTTGAAGATGATGAGTGCCCCGCTCGGCCAATTGAACTGATAACGGCTCAAAACATTTCAATTATTGAAAAGATGGTATTAGCAGATCACCGCTTGAAAGTGAAGGAATAAGCAGTGATGTCTAACATTTCTGAAACAAGTATTCGCTGCTCTCTAACGTGAACGTCGGATCGAATACATGCGCTCGTTTTTAAACTTGCGTGGAGACTCGAAACCGATTTTGGAGTCCAATGTTACAGGAGGTGAAACAATGGTTCTGTATTATGATCCTCTATCCAAAAAGGAATCGATGAAATGGCGGCGACCCGATGAACCTCATCCCAGAAAGCTGTAGTACAACATTTTGAGGGAGGAACTTTAGATTATTTTTACAAGGGCATAGAATTATTAATTGATCGTTGTAATAAATGTATTGAAGTTAGGGGAGATTATATTGAAAAATAAAAATTGCTGTATTTTTGCAAGTTTATTTTTTCTATACCAGGCCGAGAATTTATGTCCTTGTCATATAAGCGCTCCAACAAACAAAATTTGACAGGAAAGGTATCACAAATATTATTGTTAGGTATTAACAAGGAAGATCCACAAAATCAAAAAGCATATTTACTGCGAAATTTCCAAGAAACGGGAACAGCTACGTGCTTATATGGCGCATCAAACTTCATAAATACAGACTCCAGTCGCGTACAAGTGCGCGTCCTTCTATCCGTCCTTCTAAGCTAAAATAAAGTTGTGAAATATGGCGCACTTGTGGAGCACACAGTTATCTTACGGCGGGGTATATATTTCGTCTCAATTTCTGTTGAACACTATATTGCGGATATGTACATGCAAATCTAGTCATCCTAGAGTTTTGTCTTCATGCATGTACTATCCGATCGCCTGTTGTCTAATACCAACATCTCCCATTGTTCTAGTCCTAAAATATACATGAACTTCTACAAGTGATCTCATCGCTTTTGTAAAATTAAACCCGTAGAGATTATCCTTCGCATCTCTCGCAAATGGAATTTCTCCGAGATACCGTCGTACCGAAACCGACGTGCCCTCCTATTTAGGGGGAGAACGTCCGGACGGGCACCGCGTTAACTTCATTAGTAGGAAATTTTGTCATCGGCTTGCCCGGTTACATAAATAGATTATGGCGTTCGAACGTAATCGAAAGATGAGGTTTATTGATCATTGTCTACTACAATTTGTTTTCAGTGCGGTTAGGTCAACGAACAGTAAGTTGTCTTTTTATCTCTCGGTATTCGTCGAATTCCCGTCGCTCGCGCTTAAAAGATTAAAATTATTAATAACGTTTGGGATGATTGAATAGATAGCAACGGTACGATTTAGAACTGTTAAATAATTGACAGCTCCTTTCTGCTGTCCGTGATCAATAACCTGTATAGTGCCAGCTAGCAGAATCGGAGAATAGTAGAACTCAACAATATTATGGCTGATGGAGATGATTTCTCTCTCTTTTTATTGGTAAGAATTCATTATGAACACGATAAATATAAAACACCATACTTTAATGAAGTTTGTCATTGAGATGAATATTTTATATTTAGTGTTACCGGGGCCAGTAGCTCTGGAGGCTAGTTTTTTAAAATAAGATCTAATAAATCACTTTGCATTTCGTAAATGGTGATGAAATATCAATATGTAATATTAAAATGCAACCTTCAGCCGCTATCGGTCGCGAAAAAAATCTACCATTTTAAATTTTTTTCTGATAAATCTAAACTTTTTTCTTCAAAGTCACTAAAGACACAAGTTTTCACAAAGAAGCGCATAACACAAGGCCTGCTAGGAGGAATAATGCAAATTATTTTCGGCCGAAAATAATTTGCATAATCCTTGAGACTACATATGCAATATACTTCAAATTATGCTCCGAAAATAAAAGACCATACAAACTTTTGAAGCGAGCTAGATTTTTCAAGTTGCCGCTAACTAAAAGTGTTGCAAAATTCCGGCAGTGCTGGGATACATTGGAAATATATATAAGCAAGAGGCATATGCTATCTATTTAGAGAGTTAAGCTGTGCCAAAGGCACTAGACTCCGCACGAACAACGTCGAAACTGCTGTGGGACTTCATGTACCAAACAAACTGGGTAATCGGGCTTAGACTATCATGATCAAAGCAAACGAACTAGCTGGAGTGGACTCGTCAACTGCTGGCAAAAACCCAAGGCCCTCTGTAAGTATGGTACACATACAACCACAAAACAATGAAGAAAAGAGGAATCTTAGTGCCTGTGGAAAAATGTTTCGGATCAGAGACAGGCCAACCTGTTTCTAGATAGATACGGGTTTAAATTTACAGCTGACCTACTGGGCAGAGATAGAAAGTCTGTGTAAACAATAGTAAACTTGCTAGCAGGACAAAAAGAATGATAGCAACCTAGGTTTGACAGAGGAAACAACATGTAGCTTCTGCCAAGCGGAAGAAGAGACCGCTGTCATATACTATGCGATTGTAGGAAAGCGGCTTTCAGAAATGGGCTCAGAACATTCAAAGGCCAAAGCCCAAGAAGAAGGACCACTTTCGAGGCTCTTAGGCCTGATGATATAGACGAAGCTAACATAAATGATCTAGCAATTGAGGAGCCACAATAGATCTGAGAAGTTCAAGCAACCACCTTTTATCTAATCTAAGTTAGTTTAATAGTAATTGTGCATTAAATTTTGGGAGATATATGATGCTCGCCAATTGAGTAGCATCCTGTATGAAATCAATGTCTAGTTGGCGTAAATAACCTCTCATTCTTTTGGTGTAGGCTGGGTTTATTCTAGCATTCGACGTATTTCATTTGTGGGTTCCTATGAGCTTGCTCTTGGATTTCTCTTTACGATTATATAGGTATACACAAGTAAATAATAGAAGAGCCACAAGGTGACACTGCAAAAATAAAATATAAGTATTGCATTCTGCATGAGCAAAACAGAGAACTTTAGTTAGCATTTTTGAATAGTACAAAATATTTAGGCGCTAATACTCTAGATTCGTCCCTGTATGATCTCAGTCCTCTCGTTTGGTTATCTAATCATAATTGCATTATATTTTAATTCTAAAATAATTTTAATTCTTATGCCAGGAAAATCTTACTTAACATATGAACATTGTAAATTAAGAGTGATGCTGACCACAACATCAAGAATTATCTTTCTTGTGAGGATTACAACCATGCACCCTCCAATAAGAAAGGTTTGATCAGTGCGGCTCCACAATCTACATAGTGAAGGAACAGCCATGTACTAGGTTTGAATGTAATGTCAGAAGAATCTGTATAATGTTCCTTTTCCATTCATTTCATAAATACGCTACACATGTTAAAACACTGGCTTTTATTTTTGTTTACTGTTAGATAGAATGTAATACGTTACCGATGGCGTTACAGGACAGAAATATTAGTAAGTATTTTAAGGTTGCCTACAGAACGTTGAACTTCAATTAAATAAAATTTTCTTGCGAAAGAAATTTTTCCCTGGCTAGTAATCTCGTTCTGTTACAGGCAAAAGGAATTTTATGGATTTATTCATGAAATTGAAATCAAGAAACTTTTATGCGGAAATTTGCTTCTTTAATCTTGGAAAACAAATTTCGTGGCGAGGTATTACATTTTCTTTGATGGAAAATAGATCAGCATTCGCTTATAAAAAGGTTTTCGATTTCATTTCTTTATTAGTTTTTCCCTTATGTGAATGTATTCCCTCGTAAGTATATGCTGCGGAACTCTTGTTTCGTATGTAACATGCCCACTTTTTACTTTAACGGATAGGACGTCAAACGTTGACTGCCTTTTAATATACACATATACAACAACCAAAATGAAATATTAGTTGTGACCTGCTACGTATGCATATATAAAAAATGAAATTACATTAAAAAAAACTGATCAGCATTGAAAATCACCAGTTAATTGTGAAGTTATGAAACATATGTGTTTATATATATGGATGAAAGTATGTAATTAAAGATACTTTAATCGCTGAAAATGAAATTAGTTACTATTACGACCTCTACAGAAATGAGTAACGAGGAATGCTTCACGTTCTGCGACCGTAGCAGGGATCGACTAGTGGTTATTACACAATTTCAAATATGGCTGCCACCTTCCACAAAGGTACACCGATGAGCCGTAAACGGCGAAACGCGCATCTGTATGTGGTGGATGTTAGTAGTATCATTATTATAGTATGTATTTACATATTTTTCTAGGGGATTAGAAAGGAGAAAAGTGGATATACTTGCGTCTGCAAAAGTTAGAACTGTGGGGACTTCGTCTCCCTTTTAAGATGTTATGGGCCTTAAGTGTTTTAGGTTAAATCGTCATGTTTTGGGACAAAGATCCTCCAGTTACTATATGGACAATTATTAATGAAACATCCTGTACAAGAGTTTAGGAGCAATCTTTTGTCAGGTCAGAAACATACAGAAATTTCTTCAATATACGGGAAAAGTTATTCCATTGGGTGTACAAATTAGAAAAGTAATGTCCTACCGGAGAAAATATAACTAAAAAGAGAACAATAGCATTTTGATAGAATTGAATGCTTTGAAATTATTCAAATTTAAAGCATGCAACCAATGTTCAAAGTTTAAGCAAATTTACATAATGACCTTTTGCTGTCACTGCTTGAAGCAATCACAGATTCAGTTGTTGCAGACGTTATTTTAGTACCAGCACCCCTTTACCTAGCCACTAATCAGTACTTTCAATTTTGCGAAAGGTGATCGTCCATTTTTTCCACAATTTCCGGTACAATCACTTCATTATCTTATTAAAGAGGCTGTAAATGTCTCATCCGTCTAACACGTAGCTTCACCCCAGTACTGGGGTGATGAGCGCAAATAGCAACCAATTAGAAAATCGTAGAACCGTAAAACGCCGTGGTAAAGTTGCTGTGAAGTTTAATTCGCCGAAAAAGTCCTTATTCAGTAGAAATGCAGTAATACTTCGTAACTATCGCATTTATAAATTTTACTAAAAATTATTTTATACTGGCAGAGATATAATCTTCGCTGTATGGGAAATACTTTTTTCGTAATGAGGCTCCACTTGACACTTGCTTTTTATATGAGAGCCTCAACGTAACAATATGAACGGAAAAGGACGTTTAAGATAGAGTTTGAGCTTATTACAGAAAAATAATGCATATTATCTTACGAAATTTACATAATATAGTTGTATACCGCATCATTACTCCATTAAATACATAAATAATTCAGTAGAATGTTGTAGGCCTACTTAAAACCACTGCAGGAATTGTCACCTGCCATCTGTTAATTTATGCACAAAATACATGTGTTGTTATTAACTCGCGGTAAGAGGATTATTTTCGAAATTATGTGAAAAGCAGGCGGATATTAAAATAAGGCCTGTTTTAATTGGAAGTGGCTTCCTTGTGAAATCAGGAACGGAAACATAACACTACATAATAATCTTATTCTATGGCGTATTTAGGTACTCTGTTGTTGTAAATAGTAGACTTAAAAAATTATAAAATTTTATCTATATCTCTCCGATGGTTAAACAAATAATATTAAATGTGGTCTATAACTGAAAAGATTTTACATAATCTGTTCGCTTACACACGTTTTCACCTAGTTATACAACCTGTTTAGCCTCACACTCTTGCTTTGTACAATTTAAAATAAAAGCTGTCTTTTCTAAACCAAATTAAGACAGATTGGTAACTTGCCTTTACATGAGATGTTAGCGTCTAATACTATACTCTTATAGGACATCTTCAGGACTGTTACTGCACACTGACTGACTCAGTAGCTGAAAATTTGTAAAATTGTGAAAACGAAAAGTATGTATAGGAACAGCACAGGTGATTAAAGTATTACACAAAAATGATACCAACCTAGCAAGAACAAAGAGTGGAGCATAGAAGAAATTTACCACAGAATTAAGACTAAGACAAGGATGTATACTGTTGTTCACGATACTAATAGATAAAATTGTCAAAGAAACAAAGAAGAATATTAGGAAGCTGAAAGAAATACATCAGAATGAATGTATGTGCTGAAGTGTTGTAATATTTACATCGTTGAACGCAACTGTCATTCCAGCACGTATAGTGTATTCAGTGTGGCCACTCGGGCAATGTGAAATTTCCTCTGGCGGGTATTAGTTTTTTTTCGATACCTCCTACTCCTCCCCCAGCCACCGAGCTTCGGAGCGGGAGTACTGGGAAGTTTATTTAACTCCAGCCAACGACAAACGTGGAGTAACGACTAAGAAACTCTTGTTCTGGCCATTTTTTTCCATTTCGTAAGTAAATTAATAAAAAATGTTCCTACAGCAAACAACAGTGTAAATTCAGAAGTATTTCGAGCATAATTTCGCCTTTCGTTTCTGTCTAGAACGTCAGTAACTTCTATTATTGTTCGGTTGTCAGAGGCATTTTAGGCCATAGAATAGCATAACTTCAGTCGTCCAGTCGCGTCACTACATTTATTTCATCTTGCTACTTTCGATGAATAACTTTATTCGTTGTGAATATGTATTTGGAAAGCAATCGCCATAGGAATTAAAATAAAGGAGAAGAGAGGCGCCAATTGATTTTCTCACTTCGAGTCAAATTTTCATTGAGGTAACTCGTATTTTAGCTGCGTTTCCAGTTTCAAATGTTAATATTTCGAATTGTATTATAAATTCAAGATAGAAGTGAAGGTTGGTGGTTAAGGATAGGCAGGTTTCCTGTAGATGCAATATAAACATAGAGTTTATATTGACGTCGTAAAATTCAGGTTAGTTTCAATTTGTAAACTCTCATTTGTTGACCTTAAAGTTCATATAAATTGCCGAAAAAGTGTTTTAAAACACTTCCGAACCCCAGGCTCAGGATGTTGTTTGCAGACCGGAGTCAGCAATACATCCGAGACCGCGAAAACACTTACGACCCGAGTGTCATATTATATTCCTATATATCCTAGTGTCGGCTCGAAATTTCTAAGAAACTAGGATTTTACCGAAATATTTGACATCTGCTTATGTAATTAGATAATTGTCAAAGTTGCCAATTTCTAGCATATATTGACGTCGTTTTAGGGACGTAAAATCCCATTACAACCCGCTGTCAAAGGCAACAAAGGTAAATAACTCGTAAACCGCATTTACGTCCCTCCATTTAGAACAGCAATGAATAACTTACGTAGCCGGCAGCAGGAAAAATCATTTTCGCACTACCAGCTGCCTAGGTTTATCATTACTGTCCGTGATTGGAGGGACGTAAGTGCGAATTATTTACCTTGGTTGCCATTAACGGCGGAATGTAAGGGATTTTTACGTACCTAAAATGATGTCAATATATAATGACAACTTTGACCATTATGGAGGTATATAAGCAAACGCCGAAAATCTTTGTAAAATGTTATTCTTCCTGCTTCCTATCTGTACCGTAACAGGATTTCGCAATAGATAATATGCAACGTCTAAGTTAGATTTCTTCAGGATATATATATAGGAAAGTTTTGTTCTGATTATGCCAAGATCTCTATGTTGTGTGTGTGTGTGTGCTACAACTGGAATATTTTGTTCGTTGCTATGCTGGCGATTACAGCCATAAACATCGTACTGACAGGCGCGACAACTTGAATAGCAATGTTTATTACATAACGTAAATTCGTAACGATAAATAAAGTGATCAGGAATAATGGCATACGGATTCTAAACTCAAAAATCAGATCGAAACGATAAATTCCGTTATTCTCCATCCCGTGTGAATCCATAAACAAGTTGTTTTTAATAATTCGAGACCTGAAATGTCGGTAAAAACATGGAAGGTCAAGAATTTATGTGCTACTCGCCCAGCAGGCTTCTTATTAACTGAAAATGTACGACACAAATGTAACCAAACGATGTCAGATGAAAAATGGCAAAATTAGCGCACAAACATCATACCACACCACAGTTACTATACATACACATATGCATATACATACCTTGCAGAAAATAACGTGCGTCATAATTTCCGCGAGCATCTCTACCTACTTCCTGGCCCATAAACTAGTTAGGTATTCTTGATACATACATACGAATACAGAGGCAGATGTGTACCATTATGGACTTCGGCGTGTGAACAAACGGAAAGCAGTTAAAAATTCTTGGATCAATAATACTTTGTAGCGGTGGATCTCTTGACTTCAAATGAAAAAGATACTTTAGAACACTATATTGCCTAGCACTTCGACAAGATGTATAAAAGTTCACGTGAGTACCGAAGCATTCAGGGAAGGGAGTTGACATATACATCTCAAAATCGCAATTCGAAGCAGAAAACAGGCAGGATAAAGTTAAACACGCAAAAGAAGAATAATTACAGAGATGATGAGGTCCATGAAGGTACTGTAGTAAAAAATCGACAGCGAAGGTCATCAAAAGAGAGAAGGATGGACAATTAAAATAGATGATAGAAGTAGATAAAATTCCTTTTTATTCCTTATAACATAAATATATATCGAGAACTAGTTTTGGCTTAAAAAGCCATCCTCAACTCGAAATAGTCAATATTTTTAAGAAGAAAATGTTTATATCAAAGTAAAGAACTAAACATTAAATTAATATGTGAAATAAGAGGTAATACTATAATGAAATTAGGAAAAATTTTAAGGTTGAAATTTACAATTATTTAATTAAGGAATAATGAAATCGGAGAAGCAAAAAAAAGACGGAGAGAGAACACAGTAAAGTATGTTTGCGGGGTTATGAAGGAATTTATGGGGTTATGACTGTTCCTTCATAACCTAATCTACTTCTACCATTTATATTTATCCTTAAATATGGACATCTTCAATTAAAATAGAAACTTGAAGATCCTTAAGCTACTAGACATAAAAGAAGACAAACAGTAGAGGAATGGCGGAGAATTACCTTCTCTTTTTTCTTCTTCTTCAACGAGAAAAAAATTGTCCTTCTGCACAAAGTGGCGTCTAACTTACTGCAAACGATAATATTCGTTGGGGAAGGAATGAGATGTTAATGGGAATAATAATAATAGTTTATTAGTCTGTTGGTCCATTTGGTGTAAGGTTAACCAGTACGGACATAGATAGTACAAGAGTTAAACTGGTTTTAAACTAAAAGGAAAGTATAATTAAAGCTGCTCAATTTGCGCCAACAGCCAGTGGCGGGCGCATAAAAGTTTACACAAAGTAAATGGTCAGAAATAAAATATAATACGTGCTCGAACACTTACCGTCTTGAGAGTCTTCCGTGAAATCACACAATGAATAATGTCTGTTAAATATCTGCAACATTAGATATGTTTCCACAGTTGTTTCGGCAAACCGAGTGCGGCGTGAGGAAGAAGCTTGCTTATATGCAGAAAATGAACGTTCTACACCTAGTGACGTTATATTTGCGTCATTAAAATAATCTTTGGAACAACTTAACGGTTCTGTTGACGCACCTTCACAAATTTGTCTTAAGGTGTCAAAATCAGAATCTTTCTCTAAAACACTTTCAAACCTTTTTAGAACACAAACATTTTTTGCGTCTTCTACCGCGCATAGCTATGCGTGCAGAGATTTCACTAACGACACCCAAGGATTTTGTAATTTTTCTATTGCCTTCACTAGTCCGAAGTCATTGTTCTGAATAGTTCTTAAATCCGTTTTAACTTGATTATCTTGAAATTTCGACTGGCTTTCCTTGATAGCCGCAGCTTCCTTTGGATCGAATTGTAAAACCACGTTCTTAATATTCTCAAAATATTTATGATAATAAAACGCGGCCTGTAACCATGTTCCCCAATGTGTAAGAATACGTTCTGGTGGCTCAGGCATACGGGGACACAGTCTGTGAAATTTGCGAATACGTTTTAGGTATTTGACAAACACTGCTTTTGTATACGCTATTAAAGCGTCTACCTCAGAATAACATTTTCTAATACTATCTGCCACATGACTGAAAGCATGAATTTTACACGTTATTTGTAACGATGCCCGACTTGGTAATTTGCAGTCCGAATATTTATTCCAAAAGAAGATATATGCTTCCTTGTCTAGTAAAGTAAATGGTAGATTACATGCAATAAAGGTAGCACATAAATTAAATTTAAGTTTGTCAAAATGTCGGGTGCAATTTTCTTGAAGAATGCTGTTTACTATTTACGTGACGTAGACAATCGCCTTTGGACCAACACATTAAAGGGATATTACAAACTACACATTGAATTTTAACGCCATCATAATTTAGGTAAAAAAAAACACATGTTTTATTAATAAGAATTTAAAATTCCAGGTCCCTGTAAGTGAACTTCGCCAAAATATATTTAGCGACAGTCAGACAGCTCTAAAGGCTGTTAAGGCCTATATATAATTTGGTCTGATACACAAACGTATGACTGAACGAAAAAGGTGCGTAAATACGATAAAAGGTGCGTTAATGTGACCATCTTTTTATCGAAATTGCTCCAAGGAACGAGTTTGTCATTTTAGTTAATGGCTGTTTATTATATCGATGAACACATACATTGGCATAAAGAATACATTGATAAATGTCTAATGAAGAATCTCTAAAGTTTGTTTTTTTATTTTAAATTACTATAGAAAGCCAAAAATCCGAGGTAATTGGGATATAAATGAACTTTATCACATATTTAGCTGATGGTATTGAAAACAAAAAGGACGTACGGCGGCCCTTACTTTATGATACATTTTGCCGACACCGATAGAAGGAAATTTAAAGGTGGCCGTCCCTTTCTCTGATACGTTTTGCCGAAACCGGTAAAAGAAAATTCTAGTCTCACACTTTTATTTAGTATAAACAATCAGTCCTTATTAGTCAAGCATTCAATTGCTATAATAAACGGGCGCTTATTATGTTGACAAACAGGTATGATTTTGATAAACCTAGTTTATTGGTGCAATAAATGTATTAGTTAATGTAATGATTCTTTTCGTTGCTTTAGCACGAACGAAGACAACGAACACGCTTTATTGAATTCATTTTTTCCGTGTGTACAATCTAAGGTAACTGGAACGCAAAAACCACGTTACATTAGGATAGGTCCCAAGTCACTAAAGGATCGAAGGAAATGGAAAGGTAGGTAAGCTGGCCAAAGGAGCAGCAGGCATGGCTTCTCTTGACCCTAATTCCTCTTGTGAGCATCAAAAGAGCCACACAAGACAAGCAATTAAGACATGGGAGGATAATAATAATAATAAATTTACATTTTATGTAAATGTATTGCGATCAGTGGCACACGACCCCAACATTTCAGTAGGCTATTTCTTGCAACTACTGAACTGAAGGAAGAAGATCTTAGAGCAGTACAAAGGTTCATTAAGAACCTCCAATTATTCTACACTAGCAGGGGCATTTTGTTACAATAGATCTATTAAGGTTGCAGTAACAAAAGGCATCCGTGCCATGCCAACAATAATAATCAATGGCCAATTCTGATTCTACTAGACGATGTACTAAATCTTTTGAATGTTAGTAGAAAACCATGAAACCATGGTGGTTTAGATTTATCTTATTGTTGCATCACTTTGTAATGTTTCCCCTTAAGTAAATTACTATCAAATTTTTCCAAAATTATACTTTGGAGTGAAATTGTGTCAAAGTTCCACCTAATTCTTCTGAATTGTACTACTAAAGACACAGATGCGTTAATGAGATTACGTAATTAAATTACTACGTAGTCCCGAACACAGGTGACAGTTTTGCATTCGACTGATCTTGAAGCGTTTAGTCCTTTCTCTTTTATTTTTCTTTTGTATATCAGCATGTATTATGAACTAATAAAGCACTAATTATTATTATAACATCTTGCAAATACTTTCTGCTATGAATCTGTGGTGAAGATAATAAAGTTTAATTTCTGAAATAAGTTCTTTTAAGCAAAAGCTCCGGCTTACGACTTTATACCATTCCTAAAGAGCTCGTATAACACTTCCACATACTTCACACATACTTCACACATATACCCATGCAGAAGATCTCCTCAACAGAGACCCATCAACGCGTTAAAAATATTCTTCTCTACAATCTACTATGGACAATAAATTTAGAAATGTTAATGTTTTGGAAAGTACTTTTGAATGTGACAGGCACTGAACGTAATGGCGTTAAATAGTACTTATTGGTGACGAATCCATTTAGTCAGTATTCTTAGTGAAGAACTGCAATAAGTGAAAAGTGGCAATAAGTTACGTTTTTGGAAGCCACCCTCATTAATCTCCTGTTTACGAAGGCGACGTAGAAATGAGATAAGGTATCTACGTCTGAAGGTTGCTACATAAGGTTAGGACGGGAAGTTGTTTACTGTTGTCATTGTACTGTTCACGATTATAACAGTGAAGTTTATTTCCTCCCACACTACATCCGTAAATGTATTAATTATTACGCCAGACACACGTGCTCATTATTCTGCGTACGGCGCACAGGTGGTAGTATATAAATTATCTTGCATCGCGGCTTATATGTTATGCGGATTTCTATTGAATCGGGTATGCAAAGCGGATATTGCATTCGCGAAATATTAACAGCGCGAATTTAGTATTTTGGTTGATATATAAATTTTAGCATTGTTTCCAGTTGCAAACGAAATATAAATACATATGTAAGTGTCAAACACACAAGCGTCCCAACCCTCTAGAACTGTAGAATTACGCCTATACTATAACTATGCGCAGAACCAAGAAAACCTTATATGTAATCGTTGTGCAGGTGCCCCAACCTTCTGAAATTGTAAAATTGCGCCTGTTCTATAGATAGTCGGAAGTTAAAATTTTGCTAATTGCAAAATGCAACAAGCTGGGCACCTATCGGGTAAACCTAATTCGAGTACGCTGAATCCAATGGTGCCAACCGTTTTTAAAAGTTAGTTGGCGTTTTCGAGCAATTTCAATTTAAAAATTTTAGGCCCACAGAACTTTCTGGAATTCTCTGGAAAATCTGATCAATGGCCGAAGAGCTTTCTGAAACCTTCGAGAATCTTCCATGGACCGTTCATGGACCATTCGTGAACCTTTCATCCCCGCTGCTCCCACATGGTCAAATGGATATATGTATAAACGGCGCTGTTAACTGCTGAGAGCTCAGTCTGTTTTCAGTGGTCAAAGTGTTAACATCTAAATATTAAAGCAAATAACCCAAACCGAAGTGAATAATGAAAAGTCAAGATTATTCATTGTATCGGCTTGTAAAATCAATTAATTTGAAATATCAAGAACGGATAAATATTCTAAATTTAACACCTTTTACTACGTGTGTGGGAAATTTGTAATTAAGACCACTCGGCGTAAAATAAGTGCTGAAACCGCTGATTTGTATCAACAATATTTCTGACGAAATATTTTAACTGATGTGTATTGGACGCTGTCTATTGTTTATCAATCAATGGCGATAACTGCCTTAATGTCCTGCCGACTATGGAAGAAGATCCCACGTATTTGTTCGACACATATGCACATCCCATAACTTAAGGCGGACGACTGCAAATAAAATAATTAAGACGCATAAATTCTATCCATATCGACGAGAACTACATCATTCTCTCAATGAAAGAGACTATCAGGAGCTCTGCAACACTGTACTTGCAAAAGTAAACGACACCCTCTATTTCTATAAATTTATATTATTTTCTAACGAAGCTACGTTTAAAAGTAATGGACTTGTAAATCGGCATAATATGCATTATTAGGCCGTCCAAAATCCACATTGGGTGCATTACGTAGATAACATAAATTTGTGGTCAGTAAATGTTTCGGGAGGATTAATTGGGGAATAACACGTGGTTTACAGCCATCGGGATGACGATTAAAGTTTCAGAAAAATGTAACTCTTTTAAATTTCACCAATATTCCGCTTTTATTTAAAGGATTTAAGATAAAAGCGAAATATTAGTAAAATTTAATACTACTCTTTTTTTTTCTATATTAGTAGATGCTTCCAGAAGCAACAAATCCTTGATTTAATTTGACAAATGTTTTCGGATGTGCTTATCGTCGTTCAAACGTCTAATGTCTAATACATACTTCATATCAATTACCTAACTTTTCTTTTGTGAAATTCATTTTGCAAGTAGTTAAATTGACTTGAAATGTTGAAACGATGATTTAGATACATCAGCGTCAACGTCAACGGTTTGTTTACTGCTGCAGTCGCAACCAAACAATGCTGACACTATGAACATTTGGATATCAATATTCAAATGCAATATTCATTTTTGACGTAAATATCTCTTTTACTTTAGTTTAATATTAGACGTGTACATGATTATACAAAAATGTTAGAGATATGAATTTCCTATACGGTGAATACAAAAAATATATGGTGTTATTTAAAAAAATTACGTTCCCGGTGTTTGAATTTAGTTAAGTTTGGTCTTCAATTCGAAGCAGCCTGTTTCTAAGGTGTTCTGATGTCACGTTTAAATAGAACCAGCTGTTTAATTTAACATAGTAAAAACTTACACTAACATGTACTTGCTTTCTGGATTTATTAAAGGAAATATGTAAGTATCTCTGCTTTTAGGCTATTGAGGACAAAATTAAAAATGTCTCAAAATCTATTAAAAATAGACATATGAAATCCATATTGTGTTGATTTATTTTTAGTTGGGGAAACTAAAACCGTAATAATATATAGGTGTTCTATTTGAAATAACAAAGTAGATGACTGGTTTGCCAATTACCTATTACCCTATATATGCAAAAATATTTTTAGAAGATACTCTGAGATGTCTAACGTTATCAGAAAATTTGGATTTCCTAGTATTCAGAGTTTATGCGCAATTCAACAATTTCAGAAGGGACCTTGTATATGAAGCGGGTTTACCCTCTAGTTCGTTATTGAATCACATTGCTTGGATGTCCAAAATTTTCAGAAATCTTGTTCTATATTGGTTTGTAGAGCTACTGTTTCAAAAATACCTATGATTTCACATTTTAGCTTTGTGAAAAAGCAAGAAATTAACTTGTTACCATGTACACATCATAGTTTAACCAAAATTAGGTGTAGAAAATGTTCGACGTGTCCACTTTCTATTTCTTGACACGCTTTCCATCCTTGATATGAAATGAGCTCCTATTCAAATAAAGTTTGTAGCTTCTATAACTTCTATTTATATATAATCATAATCGGAATCGACAGAAGCTTGCGCACGTTGAATACAGTGGTTATCCTGGTAAAATTATTAAAATTTACCTTTTTTCCGGTTCTGACTACAATAGAAAATTATATCTTTCAAACAGTATACTTTTGCACATATATTCACTTGGAATTTCTTGATACTTTTGCTGATTGTTGCACGTGGGTAGAATGCATGAGATTCTTTGAACACCCTGTATTAATGTACAAATAAGTTGAAGTATTCTGACGGCGTAGAGTAATATGCGTCAAGATTGATTGACGAATATAAAACTTACTTGGAAAAGTGAGAGCACGTTCATTCAAATTTTTGGCGCCATTTTGTAAATAATACGAGGAGAACACTCATGCTGATCACCTCATCAAAACGAAGTGTTTAGATCTAGAAACAGAAAGGTTACTAAATTATTTTATAATGAAGACATTATACCTAATATAATCTGCCATTAAAGACGTAACTCAAACAAAGCATAAATAAAAATGTGCACAATATGTACTTGGCAATCTATTGCACTAATGACCAATCTTACCGACATTTCTTAAATTACAATTCTCAAAGCACTATCATTTAAACGAGTAAACTTTATCTATGGTACATGTTTTTTTGTAGTTTAAGTGTTACTTAGTTATGTTAAAAATTAAGTTATCTCGAAGAGATTTGTCATGATTTTATTGCTTCATTTACTATTTGTTTATTTAATTAATTATTTACATATTAAACAATTTAGATGATGAAAAAGTAATACTCACATGGTATATACCTTGTAAAACAATAATTATTTCAAGTTTCCGTGGTGTAGTGGTTATCACATCCGCCTAACACGCGGAAGGTCCCCGGTTCGATCCCGGGCGGAAACAATCTTTTTATTCAAATTTTTCGGTCCAGTTACAAGAATGAACAGGAGAAAAAATAATTTTAATTGCATAAATATTATTTGATATTACAGGTTATTATTTTATTCCTAAAACAATCAAAAATTTACATCACATATGTATATATACGCTAATGAATAATGACTGCTGTAATGGAGTAAATTAGCTGTTGCAATATATACTTCACACATATATATATATGTTTCTCGCAAGCTAATTGCCAGCCAATCTTAAACTGGAGTAACATTTTGATATACGCGTTCTAGAGTTGGCAGTATTTTCTCGGCGAAATCTTATGAAAGCGCTAGAATTTCACGCGAACTTGGAGCATGCATTATATGCAATGCAGGTTTTGCACTCCGCTACACATATTCATGTAAATTCGATAAGCCCGCCGGAGAACTTATAATGTAGAAAATTCGTACCTACGCCGTGCCAACAATAGTAGCTAAAACAAATCACGAGAATTTGGACCAGTTCGCCAAGTTGAAATAAAGTATCTGCGACAATATTTTAATGAAACACAACGGCGAACGGAAATCGACAGTATTTGCATAATCCAGAATATGTTTGCAATGTTCTTTGACTAAGTTATTTTTATTGCGAGCCATGAATGTAACTAAGGATTTGTGAATCGTGCCAATTGATGTTTTATTCTGTTTTCGAGTTCATTGAATCGCCCTGGCGAAATCTAAATTTATATGTTATGCTGAGAATGGAATGTTTGCTTCCCCTTTCCGTCTCTTACAGAACATTTTATTAATTAGCTACGTTCGTCCATTGGACATCTACTATATCTAACGTATGTACATAAATGCATGAGAGACATTAATCAAGCCATAGGAATAATTTGAATGAATAATAAAAAGGAGATTTAAGATATAGACATCACGCTATGACGCATTAAAAGTGACTCCTAAAAGTGGCAAGATATTAATATCTTGATGCCCATATTAAAAAATAAACTAGTAAAAAGGCTCATTTTCACCATGTTTATTTAAAATTATCAAAATATGAGGAACTATTATACACAAATTGCCAAATCTCTGTGTATACTCGTTTTAGCTAAAGATTATTTGTTAAAAATACCTCTTTTCTTCTTTCTGGTGGGTCCATTTTTTTCTATGAATACGATGAATTTTCGATGCAGTAATACTTATGTAGTGTTTTAGAAAAGTGAAAGATGAGCCCCATTCTATAATAAGATTGTTCCCTCCATTTAGGTATTTGAAAAAACCTTTGCTGGTTCCGTCTTCTTCATGTGCTTTTTGTTTTATTTGTGATATGTTAAACATGTTGCATGCTTTGTACTGTAACAAATTTCATGCGCATTCCTGTTATGCCTAAAGTTTTAGCAAGATAAGAGATCTCTGGACAATATGTGTTGATCCTAAATAGATTTTGAAGAATTCATGGAATTATTGTTAGTACTATGCCCGAATGTAAATTTCTTCCTAATCATCCATCTGTCTCTGCTCCTCTTTTGCCGCATTCCTGTACCAAAGCTTAAATTATGTGCTGATCTACTAAACTTGAAAAATTAATAAACTTAAAGCTGTTATATTTAGTCTAATTTAGTCAAATTTATTATTGGTTAGTTCTAAATTGGTCACTTGGCAATTTAAAAGACTCACATTGAGTTTCTGAAGTTCAAAAATCAACAGGCGTAGATGATTGGTTTTACATTCGCTCAAAGGATAATCCAGCAGACCTGATTTCTCGTGGAGTATCAATTACACAAATGTGTTGTGCAAATTGGCGGCATAGACCTTCTTGGCTATTCCTGCCCAACTCAAACTGGCCACTCAAAGAAATTTGAAAGAAATACGCACTATATTTCTCCAATGTTATAAACTAATGTTATAGACTAATTGTTCAATGTTATAGACTATACTAAGGACAATTTTCCATTTTATTGTTATTTTCCTTTTCATTTGACAAGTTAAAGCGAATAACTACCTATTGCTTGAGGTTTATAAAAAATTGCAAGTTACGACAAAAACGATAAAATGGATTTTTAGCTACTGCATGCACGAATTTAATGAAACAATAACAAAATTAGTAATATTGTCACAATTAGAAAGTTTTGACGAAGAAGTTTGATATCTACAGAATAAAGCGAAATTTAAACCAAAACTGAACTATATTGTCAACATTTTTAGAAGGAAATTGCTTAATACGCGTTGGCAGTCGCCTAAAAAATTTAGATTTTGAAGTGAATGAAAAGCGTCCAGAAATGCTAAGTGGAAAACATCCATTAACGGAGTTGATAATGGAAACCGAGCATGTCAAAGTACTACATGGTGGTCCACAATTAATGCTAGCTGCAATAAGATCATCCTATTGGTCCGCAGTTGGAACAAGCTGATCTAAGAAAATAGCATATAAGTGCATTCGATGTTTTGAATGTAAACCAAGATCATGTGATCAATTTATGGGAAATACACCTAGAGGCAGACTAATATTAACTTATCCATTCTTTTGCGGACTTTCTGAAATTAAACAAAATAATGGAACGGCTAATAATACATTTAAATGTTACCTCGGTACATTTATATCTTTGTCAATTCATCCTTAGCCTGTTATTGAGCTTACAGCTGATCGTTTCATACCAACTCTTAGGCGTTCTCCGATAGCGGTACAAAATTTTCTGGGAGCGCAATTGTCCTTAGTAGTTGCGCATTTCAAAAATTTTGTACTTTCTTTTTGGGTACTCTGCCTATTTTTACCTCTCACAGTTTTTGTAATTATGTTATTTTGGGCTACTTACCGATGTGTCTTCACACAATTTGATCTGGCATTGGTTAAATTTGATTGAAAATGTAAGCGTTCTAGCTCTGTAAATGTTAGGCAATATTTGAACGATAGCTTCACAATTGTATATCAAGTTAGCAAAATACGTTGTAATGCAATAGGCTAAGATTTTTTGCAAAATCAACTATCGGTGTCCTCTAAGAAGCATTAGTTTTACAAACTGGGATTGCACTGTTTCGGTCATTCTTGATTATGGAAGAGGGACAGTAAATCAGGTGAGTCGATTTTGCGGTTAGTTGTATATATTAGAAACGTAGCATTAATAGTTCGTTTTCTAGCAGTGAATGACTCAAATCCATGCCGGTGCAAAAGAAATTCATAGTTTAAGCTACGATCGATATAAACTCCATGCATTTCAAAATAAAGAAACTCCAAGAACTTTCACTGTATGCGTTCAGGTCCAAATAACAGCAGCATACTCCACAACTAGTACATAGAAGAGTGACTTCAGATATTCTATATCATCAAAGTCCCTACATTTACCAATGGGCCAAGCCTCTCATCGAATGCAAGATTTTTAAGTTGTAATTTACGTGCTATTTCGGTATCACTAATATAGTGAGGGCTAATAATCCTTGTGGATTTTCCAATAAAAAAAACATAGCGCTACTTGCCCATGTTCAACTTTAAGTTGTTCTGAATGCGCCAACCCGTGATTATATTAAGATTCTCTTGTAATAAGTTCGCATTCAATATTTTGTTAACAATATGGCAGTTCTTTAGATCGTTGGCGTATGCAAACACAGAGCGACGTAGGAAAGTAGATAGAGTGTTGAATAAGAATGGTCCAAAATTGGATCCTTGGAATATGCTGGAGGATGGTACATAGATTGCTGAATTAAACCCATTATGGGTAATAACCGGCTAAATTCAAATACGATTTTTTTTGTTAATAGAATAACATGATCAT
Source organism: Dynastes maya (assembly GCA_029619315.2). NCBI lineage: Eukaryota > Metazoa > Arthropoda > Insecta > Coleoptera > Scarabaeidae > Dynastes > Dynastes maya. The sequence continues at coordinate 60,696,921 of JAROYE020000002.1, forward strand.
CTGTATCAAAAGCGTGGCAAAGATTCGTATAGACAACCTCGATTTGATATCCATCATCTAATGTTTTGCTTGGATCTGGAGAGAGAACTGCCAAATTGGTGACTATAGGTCTTCTACGGATGAAGCCATGAAATAAATGATTTAATACCATTATATATCCCATTACACTTTATGCTTTCAAATACTTCCCAAAGTTAGGTAAAATTGTGATTGGTCTGTAGTTGACGGCACCAGGAATATCGCCCTTTTTGTGTACTGGGTATATTCTGGCAATCTTCTAGATATATAGATATAGAGAAGAGACGATAGTAGAGATAAATTAAATATTCTACACAGTGGGTTTGCAAGTATTGGAGGACAGTCAAAATGATTATAATGTGAGGAAAACATTTTAAAACAATGTTTAACCTAACAAAGATAATTGATGTAGAAAAAGTATCTATACAACATAGTCTAGAAGAAATTGAGCTGAACTGTCCTTTAGTACCAAAACTATTTCTCTAGCGGTTTTGCTTACTATAAACTTGCTTTATTAATCACTTTCATGCAATAGAAAGCATTCAAATGCCAACCTATTTATTGGGGTACTAAGATATACTTAGTGACATAGAAATTGCAACAGCTAGAATGGGTTGGAATTTCCGGATGAAATTTGGTAGGAATATTCACCTGTGTAATAATAATAAACGATCAAAATTTGAATCATCTCAGTGAAGCAATAAAGTTGTTATTGAGGTTTTTATCTCTCTCAGTACTGATATTGAATGTTTTTTTCGCGGTGTTTTTTATAACTTTCCCGATTTGTGTTGTTGTTCTCATTGAACTGCGGTTCAGTTAAGTGTTAGCTATGCCTAGAGTAAGAAGACGAGCAGTGTATTGACAATTAAGCGAATTCGACAGAGGTCGAATTATTGGTTTTGCGCGAAGCTGGGGTTTCATTTGGGGAAATTGCTAACCATGTAAATCTAAATCGGTCTACTGTAATGCGAGTGTATCGTGCATTGTTTGAAGATGGCCAGGAACGTCGTAGAAGAGCAACGGAGGCTTCAAGAAGTACGAATGTGCGTCAAGATCGTCGCTTAAAACAACTGGCATTTAGAGACCGATTTTCCTCTATTCGGGCAATTGGTGACCAATGGTTTGGTGAAGAAGGTCGCTATGTAACCCTTAGAACAGTTCACCGCCGAATCCGAAGTTTTGGGTTAACATTATATCGTCCGCAACTTGTGCTTCTTTTGACTGCGGAACATTATCAACAACGGTTACAATGGTGCAATGAAAGATCTCATTGGAATCTTAAATGGCGTCGTGTTGCGTTTCGTGACGAATCAAGATTTTGTTTATGCATGCACGACGGTGGTCAGAGAGTCAGAAGAAGACGGGGTGAACGACGGAATCTTCGATTTACCGTTGAGAGGCACGTACACCGCACTGTGGGTGTTCTGGTTTGGGATGCGATTACTTATGGCAGCGGGTCTCCCTTGAGGCCTTCGAGGCAATATGACAGCACGACGGTACATTTCGGAGGTGGTTGGAACACATTTTCTGCCATACTTACAAGGACTCTAAAATCCATTATTCCAGTAAGATAATGCACGTCCTCATGTAGCAAGGGTTTCCTTGAACTTCTTTGAACTGGCCCAGATTAATTTTTGCCCTGGCCTCCAAGATCTCTAGATCTTTCTCCCATCGAACATGTATGGGACATAATGGGTAGAAGGTTGCGAAACTTGCAGCGTCCTCCTTTGACTTTGGAAGCTTTGAGACATGAGGTGGAACTTGCATGGGAGGCAATACACCAAGACGAGATAAACCACCTTATTCAATCAATGCCACGGCGTGTAAATGAATGTGTCAATCAGAGAGGCGGCCCCACGCATTATTAACAATTATTATAATTTTTTTTTTAACTAATAAAGATTTTCCTCCCAAATTTTGATCATTTATTACTTTTACATAGGTGAATATTCCTACCAAAGTTCATCCGGAAATTTCAACGCTTTCTAGCTGTTGTAATTTCTATGTCACTGAGTATATTTTGGAAAGTGGTGAGCATGTTATTGGAACTGGATAATAGATATACTTCTATCTGACGTTCATAAAGATTATAAGACGCTAGTATACGCCAAATGTCAACAGTTATGTTAAGTCAATTTTTCATTTGTTTGGCATTTTAAGTGTATATAGTGAGCAACAATATTGCACTAGGTAGTGAAATAGAATTAACAAAATATTTCCTTCATTCCGTCCATACGTACAATTTGTTTTTCTTTCAGCTTATGAAAATAGTAAGCACAGATGTAAGAATCAATATAGTGCTGCTGTTGTACTTGTATCAAGTTTGCAGTTCCAGTTATGTACTTCTTCGCATTTGCATATTCAATAAAAGATAACCTAAAAGCAATACAAGAAGTGACAAAAGCTCCATTTATATTGAATGGTAAATGCTGAATTACGTGTCAAGATCGCATTGTCCAGATTGTTGGTAAATTATTTAAATTACCTCGGTAATAGATTTGTTGTTGTCGATCCTCGTCACCGTTTCCGACCATCGCTGGGTACCATAGACAGAAATCGATGCTGTTCGCCCAAAAAAGTCCATATTGTTTAAATTCCAGTCGCTTGATATATTGCCTTATGCAAATCAATCCAATAATAAAATCCCACGCAAAAACATTACCGGGCGTCGCTGTAGCACAATGGAAAAAATAAAACGGACATACAAATACGATTTCGTATTCATAAGCCCTAACGCGTATATACTTTCTGTATCTACTTCCAATTCCGCACTTAATGGCCGACAACCAAAAAAGTTCAATTTAAATTCGATAGATTCCGATGCTTGGACCGTAGGGACTCATTTCAAGATGTTTCAGATATACAGGCTGGTTCATTGTAAAGAACTTTGAGCCGGAAATTAAATATTTGATCATAACTTGATTTATAAATTTATAACTTAATTTTTAATGAATTAGGGATTAAATAAGAAAGAATTAAGGGATTAGAAAATTTAATACCCAGCACTATAAATTACATAACTTGTTTGAGACACAAATGATCACCCAAAAGTACTGCCAGAACATTTATCATAGTAGCATAGAGGGTGTTAGGGTTCTGCTGAAGAAACGGCCAGATGCCCAGCGTCAATTAAAAAAAAATACAACACTAATTTCTGGAATCTGTGAATCTGATTAGACCTCCTAGCAACCGCCGCACTTCATTGATACATAACAAAACCCTTCCGGAATGAATAACCACCAGTCAGTGTGCAGTAACAGCCCTGAAGATGTCCTATAGGAGTGTGGACGAAACGTCGGCAAAAGCTAGGATAATGACGCAATTCAAACCCGGAAATTAAGAGTATAGTATTATTGACGTCCGCGGAAGCCTACGGATCAGACAAAGATTCCGTTGAAAATAAGAGAGTTGACATTCACTTCCAGCATAACCGGAAGTAATATGTCCTCGAAAATATTTTAAATAATCTTTGTATAATCGAATATCTACGCTCACAAAATTTCGATTTTCTATTATACTTACTTCTCGAAATACTTTTGCCCTAAGCTTCAAACGCCGTACGCTGTTATTCTCTCGAATGATTTAGTTTTATACTCTTAGCGTACATCTCAAAACTGGTGAATATTTTTGGCTTTACCTAGCCTTATGATCTTTTTACTAAACGCCATATAGGTCAGCATGTATATAAATCGTTTAAATCTTCAATCAACGAATGAAGCCAGAAAGACGCATTAGTGGTTCTAAAATAAGTAGCAGCACTTACGTTAGGATGATGAATAGATGAGGTAGGATATTGTCATAATTCATAGTCGACCGCATCGATCGTGGACGCTCGTCAACCAGTAAAAATAAGATATAGCATTTCTTGCCAGAGCAACTGGCTGAAAACAAATCTAAGGATAGATAGGAAACAGAAGCCGTTACAATTTCGACGTTTTAAAATGAATCATTTCGATTGAATTACCAGATTCAATTCCCTCGATCTAAATGGATATGTTGTTATGGGTATATGTAGTACGCTTATATCCAGATAGAAACGATGCCATTACATTTTTTAACACAGCCTAATGTTTAAATTATGTATAAGAATGTTTATTGTTATTGCTTATGGTTTTATGTCGATCTGCCCTCCTTCTTCTACTCGAATTTTTACTGGTTCCCTACTTTTTCTCTACGTGGAAGTTTTATTTGCATATGTCGCATTGGAAACGAAAATTACTTTTAAGAAAGTTGAAATCGATGTTACCGTGATCGTTAAATTTTATGAATAATTGACTATAATAAAATTCAGAGTAAAATGTGTTCCAATATAAAAATAATTTTATGTGTTTACGTATCTACTCCTAGTCCGTAATTACTGAAAAAAAGCTGATACTTAATTAATGTATAATTTGTCTTACTGTACTTAATGAAAAGTTTTACATTTGAGACAGTGTGTAGCAAGCTGTAAAATAAAATTCTCATTGGCTGTTGTAGACATACATAGCCGAAGGAGGGAAACTGTCAGTTCAAAAAATCAAGTGCTTCATTTTGATGATAGAGAATGAGATCTAACAATCTGACTTACTTACGTAATCTGGATGTCCTATCTACCTTTCGGTGTAGGGCTGTATTGTTGAGCTTAAACTCTTTCATATATGCTTCCACTGTCTTGTATCACCTTCTATCGTTTGTGAATTAGAGTACTTCATTACACGTTATGCTTATGTCTTCTATCACTTTCTTTTCTTCCTCCTGCCACATCTTCCTCGGTCTTCCACTTCTTCTCCTTCCCAACTCCTTTGCTTGGTATACTTTTTTGCCTTCACTGTTGGTCTGTTCTCCGTATATGTCCTAGCTTCTTTAGGCTCTACAACCAGTACTTTTTTGTAGATATCCTTGTTTATCTCATCCGTTTTAGTTTTTCCTTTTATTTTCCGTAGAAATCTCATCACTGTGCTCATCAATTTCTTGACCGGTTTTTCTGCAGTTGTCCAAGATTCGCTTCCGTATATGATAATGTGTGTCACATCTTTTCACCACTTCTACTTTTGCTTTTTCTGGAATTTCTCTTTTCCAATATGTAATTTTTTTATAGTGTTAAATAGTTTTTCTATTGTTGCTATTCTTTCGCTAAATTGATCTTTTATGTTTCCTTCAGTGTTAATAAACATTCCTAGGTATTTGTAGGTTTTTACTTGTTCCAAACGTGTGCTCTCTATCTTTATTTCGTGGTTTGTATTATTTAGTCCGATTACCATAGGTTTTGCTTTTTCTTTACATATATTTTACTTATATTTTTCTAATTTCTCATTCAATCTTTGCACAGTATATTGCAGATGTTGTTCTATTTATCCTATAATTAGCTTATCGTCTGTATAGCACATTTCCGTGATCTTCTCTAGGTTCATTCTCTAGGTGCCTATTTTATATGTCCATAAACCTTTACTACAGCTTTTCAGTACCTCATCAAGGAATATATTAAACAGTATGGGGCTCAAAATGTACCCCTACTTTGATGCTCCGTATCTTTGTATAGACTTCCAATATTTTCCATAGGTCCTCCCTTTTTATCTTATTAAAGACTTTTTCCAAGTCTATGAAGCAAATGTATACCTATATCTCTGCTTGCCGTATGCAGAATAAGTGATTTTGTGTTCCTCTGTCCCTTCTAAATCCGCTCTGGCTGTCTTTTGAAGTATGTTCCATTTTCGCTCTAAGTCTTTCATCTAGTATCCTCGAATACAATTTTCCCAATGTGCTTGTTAATGTAATTCTTATGTAGTTGCTACATTCTTTGGCATCTCTTGATTTATGTATTCATAGTAGTATATTTACAATATGACACAGAATCATATACATACTTTCTAATTAAATAACAACTTTTAAGAGACTATTATGTATTGGTGTTATAATTCCTATTGTCCAGTCTATGGAAGCTCGATTTTCTTTCATTGCTTGGCTACAAATTTCTAATAGATCTGCCATGCTGTTCTCATTGGATACTTCACTGTTTCTGCTTTTATTCCGTCATGTCCCAGTGCTTTTCCAAGTTTTATCTTAGACCTGGCCTTTTCTAGCTCCTCTACAGTAATCTACTGTTTCCTTTGTCCCACTTGATCTGGTGGTTCCATTGACAATCTTAATAGTTTATTAATGTCGGTGAGCTGCTCACCACATATAGAAGAAATTGCTAGAAAACGCTACTACCAGATACAGAGGAATAGAGAAAGGTATCCCCATTGAAGCCGAAGTTCCCTGGTATACAGGCAGCTCAAAAACAGAGATTGGAATTGGTGTCAGAATCAACGGGGTTGGACTGAGCCTAACACCAAAACCATTGGACTTCAACCAATGTCGAAACTGGTGTGGGTCTGCACGTACGCGTTAAGTAGAGTGGGTAGCCGGGCTAAGGGGATCCTGATATGGGTACCAGGGCATAAGGGCATATTAAAGCAAGCGGACTAGCTCGAGTGGGCTCGTCAATTAGAGACAAAAGCGTGAGAGCTTTTGTACGCAGAGCGTACACGTACACGGTAGTTGTACTAGTGGAAAAGTATTTCAGATAAGGAACAAGAGCATTGTATACAGGCTAAAGCTGACCGTCTAAGAAGAGACAGGAGGTCTATTAAAACAATTGTAGGCTTGCTAAGAAGAGATCTAGATGCTGAAAAAGCATATGAACAACTTAGCTCTGATAGAGGGAAGAACATACTGTGAGATTGCACAAGAGTAGCAGGAATGCGGCTCTTGGAAATGAGGTGGGAGTATCCGAACGGCCGAAACGCAGAAGTGTCACACACAAGGCTGTCGGGTCTGGCGGAAAAGGCAAAGCCAGCATAAATGGTGTAGCATATGAAAAGCCACAATTGGTCTGAAAAGTTCCGGGAACTACATTTTATCTAATCTAATTTAACCTAGTAGTAATTGTGGCTTAAATTTTAGGAATTATAAACCCTGCTCACAAATTGTTCACCAATTGAATAGCATCCTGCGTAAAATCAATCTCTAATTTGCGTAAGTAACAATCTTTAAAGTAACCTCTCATTCCTCACCATTATTAATTAAACACTCGATGCAAAATCAAATTCTAACCGCTTGCGCAATTAGCGTTAAATAAACAATGCGAAGGAGCAGAGACAAGCGTTTGTCATTCACTTGTGCATGGATTTCATTAATTATACTGGAAATGAACCGAATTAGCAATTGGTGTGTGTATTACGTGCTTAATCTAACGCACATATATAGTACGGAAACAGTGGTAACAGTGAGTTAGTTAAGAGATGATGTAATTTGGTCGGTAATCTGATTGCCAGTGGAAGATTTGATTATGATAATCAGAATTCCGCTGTTCTGCTCCTACTCGTACTCGAGGAGCTGGAGGTGGGGCGGAGGTGGTTGCTTCTACTCTTTCCCATTCTGGTCCTCTAAGGAATTGTCTTGAAATATATATATGTATACCTTATCGAATTATGTATATGGAGGATACTGTAGAATTCCAAGAGGACATTCTAATAATATTAGAGAGTATAATTTATGGAAATCGAGAAGCAGGGAAGTAGTGTTGTGGAAAGGTTACGCGAAAAGGGGCAATAATGTTTTATTTATTACCGGACATGCCTCCGGAAAAGGTCAAATGAATATGGTAATTAGTGTAAAATAATCGAAAAAATTCCGTGTCTGAGGATATTGGAATGTAACCATTCATAGGTAGTAGTATACGTGATGCTGCCCGCATATTTAAACGTTGTAGTAACGTTCAAAAGTAATACGTGTAGATATATGTAGAAGTATACGGCTTCATTCTAATTTGTTGTTTAAGTATGCAGTAGTTATTTAGTAGCTCTAAAGGAAGTATTCTCAAAATCGTTTTCTCCTAATGAATGCTTTATATTAAGAAAGGAAATTTCAAAATATCGCTGTAGATTGGCACAGTTTTGTATATTGCAACACGTTGACAAGTTACTTGCTTGTCTTTATTTTGTGCCTACTTATCCTTGCGCCATCACTCTATAGCAGAACGCCTAACGTCTAGTGAAGAATTAGCCACTGCTTATTATAGAGTTAGCTTGAAGTTTCGCTCTGGATTGCTTCTTGTGAAGCGGAGCAGAATCCATTTGAGGCATCTGGTTATGTAATCCATCACTAGAGATTATTATTATTATTACTATTACTATCATTATTATATTATTATTGCCTTCGACTGAACATTATTAGGTACAGTCCCTGGCCGTCGAATTAGAACCACTTAAAAATAGTACAATTTTGGGGTCAAATTAAATAAAACAGTAATGTTCACAATATTATTATTTAATTACATATAACATGCAAGTAAGTATAATTTGAACATATATTTACTAATATTTGCTTGTTCCTCTTCCGTGTTTTATTATGTCATCAATCCTTTCTGGTATACTGCCAATGCAGCTTTTTATTGAAATGCCATTCATGCGTACAATAATTATGTTTAGTTTGAATTGTGTCGTTTATTAGTTCGTTAGTATCGTTGCAAATGTAAATAAAAACAGTATTTTTACCGATTTTCCAAAGAACCTATATTTCAAAGAGTTTTAATTTTATTTGTGTACCTCTCCTTTCGCAATCGATTATTATTTATCCCAATGGGAAAGATGAAGGATATAATCACAGAGAAAAAAAGTAAAGAATTTCTGCTCTTCTAGAGACGGCAATGTTCTCTCAGCGTGAAGTTGCGCAAAAAGAGAATGTATCAAACTGTTCTGAGAATCGTGAAATTAATTAAGGAGAATATTCCTAGTACAAGTAGTGGCAGAACATATTGTACCAGTAAACGCAAAACAACTGTAAGGGATTAAAACGTAAAGCCATCACCTATCCACCATCCATGAACGCGCGTTTCGATGTTATACATCTCGTCAGCATGGCTTTGTGGAAGGTAATGGCATTTCAATATTTTAAATAGTATATATACGAAGCAGATGTTTAGATGTACGCATGAGGAAATCTAATTAGATATCTTCATTTGTACATTTTTGTCGAGTATTGTTCAGTTCTGTAGAGAGGTTTGCAGCAATTTACTTGACAGAAATGTACAAAGGAGGATATCTAATTAGATTTTCTCATGCGTACATGTAAACATCTACTTCGTATATATACGATTTAAAATATTGAAGTGCCATTACCCTCCACAAACCCGTGCTGACGAGATGTATAACATCGAAACGCGCGTCCATGGATGGTGGATAGGTGATGGCTTTACGTTTCAATTAATTAACCTATGGCGGTTTAAGCCAGTAGTCGGGGCTACTGTCGCGTCGGAATTTGGAATAATATGATTTGTTCAGTAGGGGCGTTTCCAGTAATTTACTCGATAAAAATGTACAAATGAGGATATCTAATTAGATTTCCTCATGCGTACATGTAAGCAACTGTAAGGAATGATCGTCGTATAGTAAAAGTGGCTACAGAACATCGTCTTTTATCCATTACAGGTGTTCATAAAATTCTTAGTGGAGAAGTTATACAAATATCAGCCCGAACAGTCCGTAGACGTCTTCATGAAGCAGGCTTGAAATGCAGACGTCCGGCAAAGATGCCAAAATATATAGTTGAAGATTGGGGACAGGTAAGTTTCATTTATCATCTGTATTTTTGGTCAAATTCATCCTTCAGAGCGTTATAAAGAAGCATGTACGATCAAGTGTATTAAACACCCTGCATCTCTAATGGTTTCGTCGTGTATTACGATAGAAGGACCGGGACCACTATATTTTGTTAACGGAACAATGGAACAAAAACAATATACAAAAGCTTTACAAAACTATTTAATACTTTATATTGGCTCATTGGATCCGACTCATGGACCATATACTTTCATGTAAGACAATGCACCGGGCGAAAAGTGTAATGCGATACTTTGAATCTAAAAATCTGCGTGTACTACCTTGGCTAGGCAATTCACCAGACATAAACCCAACTGAAAGTGTGTGGAATGTCTTGAGAAACATCGTAAGTATACGAAACTCAACTACAAAAGAAGAATTACAATAACATATTGAAGACGTATGGCATAACAGCGACGAAATTAAAAAAAACAATAAAAAGCTGCATTGGCAGTATGCCAAAAGGGATTGAGGAAATAATAAAATACAGGAGGAACAAGCAAGTATTAGTAGATATATGTTCAAATTATATTTACTTGCATGTTATATGTAATTAAGTAATAATATTGCCATTATTACTAGCTGTTTCTTTTAAGTTTTACCCCAAAATCATAACATTTTTAAGTGGTCTTAATTCGATGGCCAGGGACTGTACATAGATACCCGAACGGTCACCAGGGCATTCTTCACACCTCGGGCTAATCAGGTGACTAGCATATTAAAGAACAAATAGGCCACAGAAAAAAGAGAATAGCCAACACTCCTTCTGACAAAAACTATCAGAAAGCGAGTGTCGTTCTCAGCCAAGTTAATTCTGTGTTGACGGGCCGGAAACCTTCCATAATTAAATGAAATCCTTAGAATTTAGTTTACCATTTTCTCTTAACATTGATTTTGAGTATACGAGAACGTTTTCTGACCGTCGTCGAAGGCTGACCGAATCGACAATGGAAGCATTGCTCATGTTGCAGTACTACGCGGCGTACCATGGCTGTCATACATTACCGCAGTGGTCATCGAAACCTCAATAAAATTACTATTACTTTTTTATTAATAATGTGTCTCCTTTTGCGCGGTACGCCGCGGACGGTTCCACTAGTTTCTCGAACATTGTAAATAGTACACGCACACCGATCAACCGATAATAACTGAACGTCCACTCGATTCCTTGTATGTACATAGTAAACACAGCTCCTTTCACGGCGCCTCTGCGAGTGCAACCGTTTGTCACCTTTTAATCATAATAATATATTGTGGTGGTATTTGTATGTAAATAAAGCTAAATTGTGAATTAAAGGAATTAAAATTAATCAAATCAGTGTTCTTTTTTTGTTAATCATGCGGAGTCTCACTTAATGAAATTTTTACAAATTAACGTATGATTAGAGAAATGAAACGATTTTATAATTCTAAAAGAAACAGTGTGTTTGTTTGGAATTTTTAAAACGAATAAATTTTGATAGATTATATTACTTTCGAACAATAAATGTACAAAAACCTAAGTCAAACCCTAACCGATAGCTAGTTTAAGATTAAATTATTACATTGATGTTTTAATTTTGTAAATTTGGATTTTAAAATTAAATGATTGGATTTTTCTTTTGAATTTTTATTTATTTGGCCAAATATTTTTAATTTTCGGCACCTGTGAACTGCAATAGCTCTTCGGTGTCCTTTTCTTGAAATCGTAACCAGTCTTCGGAGTAAGCCAGGTAGCTTTGTCCTCGGGCTTGGCTCTGCGGGTTGATATTTTCAAATTAGAATGTCGAATGGGCTTATAAAATGTTGTACTCCAGTTTTATTTTAGTAAAGTTTCATGTTTATTCAAGTTCTTAACGAAAGTATCGAAGAATTTGGAAAAATTTCTGTATGTCGAAACTTTGTTTATTGTCTCTCTGATTGTTTTTGTTCAGAGCCCCAGTTAACTATTTTTTGATAAATAATACTTGACTTTTCAATGTCCATTTGAAATACTATTCGCTTCCTTGTTTACGGTGGTTTAATTTTGTAGGTACGACAGTGGAATAAAATGTGGTTACTATGTAAACGATATATTTAAAATCCATTAATTCTATGCGTTTAGCAATTTGCCTATTCAGTACAGTTAAATAATTTATATTAAAAGAAATATAATTTAAATTTTCATTAGTAAAATTAGTGTATTACTGTGCACGTAGTTCACTGGCTCCTTTTTTTTTAACTTTTTAAAAAATTGATATCTACCTCACCGTAGACGAAAAAGAAACTATGTTGTATCATTATTCCCAATTGTATACGAAAATGGTTCGTATGGGGAGCGAGGCCGAGGCAATTTCGCAAAATGTACGGAACAAAAACAAATAGCGACAACGTGAACATAAAGCAGAAAAAGGAAAACGAAAAAATGGCGTATCTCCAGCCGCAACGCGCTATCAGTAAATATGGGAGACAACATCGTCATCGACTACTTCTTTATACATATTCCCATCGGATTCGGACGATAAAAATCCAGCGTGCATTGAAAAGAAATAAATTTTATAAGAAACAAACACGCTCTTAGATATTAAGGAGAGGAGGACATAAATTGCTTTGAAAAGGAGGATATCTTCTGTGTGTGCGCTTATTCCTTTCGGAACGGAAAGAGAACGAAACTCGTATCAAAACGATTCGAGAGAGAGAGATCGCAAAGGAACCATGCGCTATTGTATGTTTTAAGTGGAAACTAACCGCAGTATGTTACTGTACAATACTTGAGCGATTCGTGTAAACAAACTATGCACAGTCCAGCAGTTTACCGGATTTACTGCAGCATAAAACGCCTCCGCTACATTCACACGAATGTATGGACCGTCCCTGTTCCTGTTGTAGTTTGCCGCTGTACACTTTATACATACATAGATATATAGGTGTATGTATATGATATAAGTATTTTAATGACTCTTCGATTGCCTAACATTTATGCATGCGAATCCATAATATATACACACATACCTGCGTGTACACTACCGGCCATAATCATTTGCCTTCCTACATTTTTTCTCGGATTTTAGAAAATTATTTATTTATTGTTATTTAGGGGGTATAACTATTTACCTACAAGAAAGATATCACATTAAATAATTCCGCAAAAGACTCCTCTCATGCTTAGGTATCGACTCAATCTCCATAGTCCTATAATTAGGGGTCCAGGTAAGGCTTTAAAATGACCCCAAATGTAGTACAATTGTCCTTCACTAATAAATATTTAATGTAGTGCAGGTAAAGATGACAATTCTCTATTCGAATTTAGATTTAGTAGTTATTAGTGTTATTACTTATTAGTAACGCTGGCCACGAGCGGTACCGCGCATCGGCGTAGAATCAGTTCGGACCGAGAGGAACGGTAGTACTACTTCGCCTGCGGAGCAGTACGGACACTTTCGCTGCCGGTTATTTGCGCAATTGTTTATCTGTGCTAGAAAAATTATGATTTCGTCAGCAAAACGACCGCGGTCGGACAAACTTCGAAAATTTATTGCAGAAATTCCAGACTTAATATATGAAGGTGCTAAGATTAAATGTGTAATCTGTAAAATCCCGTTAATGTGTTGGACCAGACAGCATTGTCTACGACACGTAAATAGTGAAAAGCATGTCTCAAAAAGAAATTGCGCACGAGACAATGAAAAATTTATATTTAATGTATGCGTTACGTTTATTGCATGTAATATACCGTTTAATTTACTTGACAAGGAACCATTTATCTGCTTTTGGAATAACTATTCGGAGTGCAAATTACCAAGTCGAACATCGTTTCGAAAAATTATGCCATCTGCGCGCGAACATATTGAACAAAAAATAAAATCGGCGTTGAAAGATCAAAAATTGTGGTTATGTGTCGACGAAACAACAGATCGGAAGAAACATTCTGTTCTTAATGTAATGGCACGCAAATTGGAACCTCATCAATCGGCACCTTCAATTCTATTAGTCTCCAAACGAATACAACAGTGTACTGCCGAAGCAATTTCAAAGTTAGTGTTAAATACATTGGACAAGTTTGAACTTTCAACAAACCAACTGTTGATGTTAGTGAGTGATGGTGCTGCAAACATGCTTCCTGTAGGCCGGTCTCTTAAAAAGCATTCTGCTAATTTATTAGACATTACGTGTAAAATTCATGCTCTCAATCTTGTGGCGGATAGTATCAGAAAATGTTATCCTGAGGTAGACGCTTTAATAGCGCATACCAAAGCAGTATTTGTCAAATCACCGAAACGTATTCGCGAATTTCACAGACTGTGCCCCCGTATACCAGAGCCACCAGAACCTATTCTAACTCGTTGGGGAACATGGTTACAGGCCGCGTTTTATTATCATAAATATTTTGACAATATTAAGAACGTGGTTTTACAATTCGATACAAAGGAAGCTGCCGCTATCCAGAAAAGCTAGTCGAAATTTCAAGATAGTCAGGTTAAAATGGATTTAAAAATCATTCACGACAATTACTTCGGGCTAGCAGATGCAATAGAAAAATTACAAAATCCTGCGGTGCCGTTAGAAGAATCTCTACAAATAGTGCAACATGTTCACGCACAGCTATGCGCGATTGAAGACGCAAAAAATGTTTCTGTTCTAGAAAAATTTGTGTTTTTGAGAAAAATTCTGATTTTGGCACATTAAGACATATTTGTGAAGGTGCGTCAACAGAACCGTTAAGTTATTTGAGAGATTATTTTACTTACGCAAATATTACGTCACTAGATGTAGAACGTTCGTTCTCTGCATATAAACGCATTTTTTCCTCATGCCGTACTAGTTTTGCCGAAACAATAGTTGAAACATATCTAATGTTGCAGATATTTAACAGACATTATTCACTTTGTGATTTCACGGAGGACTCTTAAAATGGTAAGTGCTTTAGCACGTGTTATTTAATTTTTATTTAAAAGATGAGCGAAATTATTTGCGGCAGCAAACATCTCTATTAGCAGAATAACTCTAGTGGAACGCGAGGCCTGGTCGACTCTACGCTACTGCGCGGTACCGCTCGTGGCCAGCTTTACTTATTAGTCTTTTAAATAATGAATATCGTTAATAAAATTATCTCAAATTAATATATACTGAAAATAAGAAAGTTGCCTTTAGAAAACCCCACAGTGATTGTTGCTTTACATAATCTTGAATGAAGTAACACAGACATCACAAGAAAATTGAAATTAAGTCACCGAACTGTTGACTATAACGTTAAAAAATGTCAAGAGGTTGGCAGATTATTAAATAGAAAGGAACACGCACCTTCACAAATTTGTTTTAATACAAGAAAATCGGGGTCTTTCTCTAAAACACTTTCAAATTTTCGTATTACACACCAATTTGTTTCGCCTTCTACAGCGCATAACTGTGCGTGAACATCATTCACAATTTGAACAGAATCCGCTAGCGACATGGACACATTTTGTAATTTTTCTATTGCCTCCGCTAGTCCGAAGTAATTGTTGTGAATAGTTTGTAAATCTCTTTTAACCTGACTATCTTGAAATATTTCCTGGCGTTTCTTGATTGCTGTAGCTTCTGTCGGATTGAGTTTTAAAACTACCTTCTTTACTTGATTAAAATATTTGTTGTAGTAAAACGCAGCCTGCAACCATGTTCCCCAACGTGTAACAATCGGCTGTGGCGGTTCAGGTAAATCAGGATGCAGTTTGTGAAGTAGTCGGGTACGTTCCGGGGACTTTAGAAACACTGCCTTTGTACTAACAATCAATGCATTTACTAGTGGAAAACATGTAGGAATCGTTTGTGCCGCAAGATTTAGAGTATGGATTTTACATGTTACATGTAAGAAGTTACCACTGTATTCTTTAAGAGATCGGCCCAAAGAACGCATGTTTGCGGCACTTATAAACATTAAAAGTTGCTTAGTTGAAACTTCAAATTTGTTCAATGAGTTCAACACCCTTTAAAATCTCATCGGCAGTACAATTTATAACTCTTTTGGAAGTAAGTAAGAAGGAGGATGACGGTCGATGTGGTTCCATTGTACGTACCATTACATTAACCACAGAATGTTTTTAACGATCTGTTGTTTTGTCCACACACAACCACAGTTTTTTATCTTTCAATTCCGTTTTCATTCTTTTTTCTATATGTTCACGAGCAAATGGCACTACATTTCGTATCGATGTCCGACTGGGTCATTTACAGTCCGCATATTTATTCCAGAAGGAGACTAATGCTTTTTTGTCTATTAAACCAACGATAGATTACATAAAATAAGAGTAACACATAAATCAAATGTACATTTTTCTTGGTCTTGTTGACAATGGTTTTTGGACCAACACATTAATGGGATTTTACAAACTAGACATTGAATTTTAGCGCCATCAAAAATTAAGTCCGGCATGTCCACTATAAAGTTTCTAACTGTGTCTGCCGTTAATCGTTTTCGCGACGTACCTAACTGCGGCATTTTTAAAGCATAAGCGTACATTTTCGAAATAAGATACGACAACCTACATATACACAGAACTACTCGCATACAGCATCGATTTAGTACTGACGCTATGAACGCAGACTAATTATAATGCCACCGCATTGGCAATTTATTTAATTTTATTTTTCTCACTCTTCCTTTAACTTCGGAATACGACTATTCAAATTTGTTTATTATTCCAATGGTTTCGATTAACAGCACAAACTGTTTTTCCAGCTGCAATATAGAATTTGAAATTAAACCGTAATTGGACTTAATTAACGGCAATTGTTGAGGTACTTTTTTAATAGAATATACCTTTTGGGCGTCTATCACAGACTTTGCGTCGTCATTAAGATCCAGCTATCATGGATCTTTGTTTTTTCGTAATGATTTAGATGAAAACGAGCTGCTTCCAACCACGTGCCCCAATTACTGGTTGTGGAAGAAGCAGAACGCCAGGTAAATTTCCTCTATAGAACCGAAAAACACTTTTTTAACACTGCTAATAAGAGTGTTTATTGAAGGAAAATTTAATCCATGCGCCAAGCAAGTTGTGTGAATTAATTGCGAAATATCCAAAATACGCAAAATTACTACAAAATATAAATATAGTATAAATAATGTACAAAATGCATACTTTATTCAAATATGCACAAATATGCAAAATGCATATATTCTGGCCTTTAGTAGTCTTTTATGCATGTTCTTTGGAACGAAGGCTAAAATGGTACGAGCTTTAGTGATTAGGCATCCGCTATACATAAAACATACTCTCAGAGATACGATAACGTTAAATAAATTTTAAATATTTTGACTTTGACTTTAAAATGAGTTCGACGTCAACGTCACTTAATAATAATTCAATGTTTATTACTTCATTATCAAGGCCGTTAATTGGAATTCGCACTTCATATCAACGTCATCTTGCCGCGTCCCGTCCTGTCGATTAACATGCAAAAAAGGCTCCGCCGTCCAAAAAATACGGAAAGGTAAAATGCAGTAAGAGCGAAGGAGATAAAACGTCCTAACGAGCCGCTTAATCAACGTTCGGTTAGGGAAAAACTGTACGCGCGAAATACGGTGGAGATCTGACGCTCTTAGTCCGAGAGAGGTGAACGGGGCCTTTAGGGTCGTCGCTTGACACCATGACTTCTGTCACACGGACACCGCACCTTCGTTATCCTCGGGAAACTGAGCGCGCCTTGGATATTTACACTTGTCCTTTTTAAGCCCTGAGGGTTATTAATAGGCAATGTGCATAAAACTGCACGGTTTCATTTTAACAAATAGACAGCCGCAGACTTCAATACGAGTTTTACGCATCCTTTTATACACGTTAGAGTAAAGTTACTTGACACCAGATCTGAGTACATGCATTGATAGTAACTGTCCCATTAGTAACTTGCAATATTAGATTCCTGTCTTTCTATACTTTTGGAAGAAAGAGCCTTGCAACAGCATTTTTCTTCGAGTTTAGATTTCACTCACGAAGTAAGAAATGAACTTCGAAATACTGTTGGAGTTATTTAAACGGAATGAATTAAAGTTAAGTTTTAATGTAAAAAATGTGATGGCTTGTATAGCAATGCTGTTTCATATTGTTCAGTATTCGATCACCAACAATTGTTACCGTTCGAGGCGTAGTACAAGGTAAATAAAATGACCTGGACGCAAAATAGTTGAAGATAACCTGAACACACAGAAGGTATACTAGCAAATAAGAACAGTTACTTCGCTAATGTTTTTGAGAATAATATTTGAAAATGCCAAATAGATACATTTTTCAGGAACTATGGTAACAGCCTAAATCGTCTTTTTTACTTTAAATGGTAATTAGTCAACTCCTATGTTTTGTGACTGCCTTATTCACAACTTAATTATTCCATTTGAAATGTAGGAGCTTTGCGTTCAAGCTTTACCAAGCATGGTACTAGTTTCTCTAATCGGTCCTCTGCAACCTCGACGCACCATTTGTTTGGGAATAATTAACTGCGCTTTACTCTTTACGGTGAGACCTTGTTAGTAACATAAGTTATTTAATCAGCACACAATCTATCCACTAAAACACTTCTGCGGTTATGTTGTACAAGTTTTCTTATAAACCTCGTTGGACCGCCCATCACGCATACGTTTCTAGCTAATATCTGAACATACAAGTATACAAACGTTAGTTCCAAGAGATCCGTATGAGAAGCTGATCCATAGAAGCAAATTCTGTTCTTAGAATTATTGAGGAAGCATAGTACCAGACAGTTATCTAAAGTTGTAATGGAAATTTAGAGACACCGTGTTTAACAACATAATATTTCGAAATGGAAATCCATCAGATTGTATAAATGAAATGAATAAATAAAAAAATAATCTGAAGCAAATAGGACAAATAACAAATTAAGATTTGCTCTGCAATAAATTATCTATGGAAGAATAGCTACTCATCCACTAGCATTCATTTCTCAAAGAAAGACGAATTCCTCAAGATAGCGTGCATGTTAGTGAATCATGGGATGATTAATTCTCACTAGCAAGAATTGCTACCTTTGCGGTTTCTTTCCGTATGAAAAGAGTCCCATAGGAAAGCGCGACGGTAAAGAATGTTAGTGGATTGGTAGCTAATAAGCGTACCCATGCAGTACTGTACTTTGTAGCAAAGTTTTTCTAAGGTATACTAAGTTCATTAGCTGCTCTTTGCCATGCAATTGGTACAGTTATATATTTGAGGTAAATTATCAACCATTATGATGAATATTCGGGAGGAATGCTAAGTACTAGCCAAAAACTGATATGTAGCTCTAGGATGAAATAGCGCAAAAATACAGTTGTTAGCACCCCATAAATAACTATCTCCGGACCTTAGCTATATTTTGCGATGGATAACTTTAGCAAAGGTCAGTGAGGTGGTTTATGTTAGTGGACAAGTGGAAGCCTAGGTAGATTGATATTTAGATTTTCGTCATAGCTCTGTCAAGGTCTGCCGTGTCTTATTCATATTTAGTTGTACTTTATTTGCTCGGAATCACTCATTTGTTTCCGTAAATGCACCTCTTGAGATTATTGTTATTAAATTAAGGTGTGCTTCAGTTCTTACAATGAAGCAAATAACGAAATGCCTTTGATGGATCATTTGTGAATGCTAGGAACAAAAGCGTGCTTTCTCGACTAAATTTCTATCAAGGTCTAGAGAAATGATACGATCTGGCTGTTGCCGTTCTGGATACAATTATAAACGTCTTGTATCTCGCTATTGTTGTATTTCGGTTCCATGAATAAAGAATATCCCGTTTGTCTTCGTTAGTGCACGACATTTTTCTATTACCAATGAACGACAATTGAAATGTTTGACAGTTTGAGCATAAAGCATAATGCCGGAAACTGTTGTCAACATATTATATATTGTTGAAATCAGAAAACAAGCTCTTTTTGGCGGTTTGAAAATCCAACATGGCGCCGATAAGGAGTAAAAAAGTTGATGATTGCCAGAAAGAACCTAAACGTCCTATAAAAATTTTGATTACACCATTAGATAGAAGAAGGAAAGTGGCTTTGAAAATGTATTTTAGTATTTCTCTGTAAGGCTAAATAAAGATGTTAGAGGTAAAAAAATAAAATAAACATTTTTCACTTTTTTCAAACCCCGAACGTCATTTGTCACATGTTCATTTTCTCTTCGGGTTGATAACGTTACCATATTTAAATTAAGTGAGATTCCCGGGGAGAATCCAAAATGAATCAGCTTGTATACTGTAACTAATCAATCAATAATATTAGTAGAGTAAGAGCAATATGCTTAGTACTAACATTACTGCGTTAACTGCAGTATAAATGAACAATATTTATTAAAGCTAAAAGCAGTAATTATTATTAAGAAGACAATAACAGTGCATTAAAGAGCCCAACAATTACGATTTAATTTGCCTCTAGTACCTTCCAGAATAAATTTTTAAATATTAATTACAAGTTCTACGGTAACGGGATTTAAATTAAATCATTAGCGAAAGCGGCAAGTGATTGTAACCAGTTCCGTTATTGTTTAATCATTGTAGTACTTTAAATTTTGCAGTAAAATTATTTTCGCCCATTTCCGCAATAATTAATATTTCTTATATGGCAACAATAGAGAAACTAAGAGTATCTATTAGAGAATAATAGCAGTGTACAATATCTATTTTACTAGAGCGTTTATACAGATCTGTAACTGTAAATGTGAATTCCATTATGACAGCTTACCATTAAAGACAAATCAAACCGCGAACCATAATTTTATTACCTTTATTAATCTATAAAAAGTCATCCGGGCATAAATCATGCAATAACCAATAAACCGTTAAACTAACTAGCATCAGAGCTCAGTAGGAAGATAATTTGTAAATATGTCCGCTTTTTTAAGTGAGTTATAATTGTTATCTGTACCATCTAAAGTAACTTTTTTTCGACCGACGTTTCTCAACGCGATAAAGGCGACCAACAACATGCTGTGTGAGGTCCAAAAATAATGGGTACGGTCGTCCTGAACTGTAGTTGTCGATATATTTCATTTGGACCAGCATTATTTCACTCGTGTCAATTCTGACTAATGGCTCTAGCTGCTGCCGTACTACTTCTGCCACCGATATTAAGTGAGACCGAAATCTATTAGACAACTGTCACTATGAACTACCATTCTCGAAGAGTACGGCCTCCGCGTCGGCTATCCCTTTTATTTTTCTCGTTTTATTTCTTCATTTCGTCCCACTTACTTGCCTCCCCTTTATATTCACATACAAGTCGTCATTGAATTGCTCTCCCCTTACCTTCTTCCGAACCATCGCGACATGAGAACTCGAAAAACAATATTGAATTTTAACCGTTGTTATCGCGGACTCTAAGCACCTTGTTAGAATTATTTGTACGACGAAATTATTCAATGTAAAATTTATGCTATAAAAGGAAATAAATGAATATAAAACTTAAAATTTCCGGACGAGAGCTACCCCAAAAGAATTCATAGCAAATATTTCAAATACTGTTTAATTTTAATGTTTGGTTAAATCGATAACTTCCATTGGAAATCTCATTTACTATTAAGTACATAGAAAAAGAATTCTAGAAGATATTTCGTAAATTCTTATTGACTAATGCATTAACATTTTATTCATTACATTAAAGTAGTAAATATTTAATAAAATAGAAGTGCCAAAATTGAATAAACATTATCGCATATATTAAGTTGATTAATATGTTCCTTTGGTATCTACAATGTATAATCAAGAATACTGATTTACATAGTTTATACCACATTTAATGTAAAATGTCTATATTTATCTATATTACAATTACGGTACGCCTGTACATAAATTAAAGTTAATTGCGCACATCAGTATTAAATTTCAAGAGACAAGTGTGATGGAAATTGAGCCTGGATTATGCATATGCATTTATTCACATTCATATTAATCTATTTCCAACAGGTTACAAATCCTAGTACAGGAAACATAGGTACACTAAACTAAGTCAAGGCGAATACACAAATTGTATGTATTGAAATGTTTTAATGGCGGAAATTTGTTGAAAAATTGAAATTTTTGCAAATTAATTAATTTTTTTTTAATGAACTGTGGGATTCGGAAGTGTTCTTACACACTCTTTCGGCAATTTTGAACGAATTTTTAACATCAACAGATGAGATTTTAAAGGAAATGGAAACTAGAAATTGAAACCAACTTTGATTTTACGAAGATGTAATATAAACTCCATGTTCTTGTGACATTCACAGGAAACCTACCTATTCTATCCTCCAACCTTCTCTTCTACCTTGAATTTACTCTATGATTTGAATATTAGACACTTGAAACTGGGAGCGCAGCCAAAATACGAGTTAATTCGATGAAAGCTTGACCAGAAGTGATGAATGTAATTGGCGCGCCTTTTCTTCTTTATTTTAATCGCGATGGCGATTGTTTTATCCGCAATAAATTTTGATGATTTCTATCCAAATATAATTTAACGAGGAATTTTGATAGATAAAGTTATTTTTAGAAGTAGCATGACAGAATGAATGAACTGACTCGACTAGACGACCGAAATTATGTTATTCTGTGATACAGAGTAGTACCGATAACCGTCCAATACTAAATTTCACCGACGTTCTGGACGGACACATTACTATAGATATTTAATTTATGAAATTATACTCGAAATACCTTGGAATTTATGCTATCAATTGTTATAGGAACAATTTTCATTAATTTTGAGGAGTTACGAACATAGGCAGATGATCTAAACAGGAATAACTTCATCTTTCCTTCACATTTGTCGTTATCTCTACTTAAAATAAATATTTAGTAGGCACACTCCGAAAATCGGAGGCTCGGGGAAGAAAGGAGGTTTTCGAAAAATAATAATAATAATAATTTGACAGCTTAATTGTATTTAATTCCACTTTATTTCGAGGCGTAGCAGTGTTGATGACCGCTTCCCTGTGATTTGCCCCAGATCAATTTTTCCTCTTTGTCTTACACACGTCGGCAAGAAATATGTTCGTTAAAGAAAAGAGTCCAGTGAACAATTTTTAGTGCGAAAAGCGAAATTCACTAACGGAAAGTTCAATTATATTTCTTCATATTAAAATTGTGTCATTGCGTCGTATATGGGCAATCATACTGCTATTCAGATGCAGTTATTAAATTGGCATCGTCTTCATGGTAACCATTCTAATTTACTGTACCTGACATTACCGTACCTGGAAATTTGGACATTATCACCATGGAAGCGAAAGGTACTTTCGATGGGTTTCAAAATCGTCAACATTTATTTGAGTTAATTCAAATAGTAAACTGGGGATCTGAATTAAGGAACAAAATGAGATGGTAAAAACAAGTTTCGACAACAAGACTTATTTTCAAAATTCCTCGATAAAATATTAAAGCTTCAAGTTAGTAGGAAATAAATCTATTTTGACCTTTTAACACAACAATCCACAAAACAAGATTTGAAGAAAGAAATATTTGGTTTTGAATAGGGTGCTGCTTCGAGCTCAAAGTATGAAGAACGGACACCGAAGTACTTCAATTCCCTGAAGAACGTCAGTGTGCAGGTACCAAGGTTTACTATTTGGCCTAACAAACTAGGAAATTCAATTTAATTATTTTTTTTTTATAAAAGTCGTAAATAAAACAGTAAAGTTTTAATATAGCTGTAGGGCTAGGACCTGCGCTGGGTTTTTGTCTAAAATTGAAAACTTTGTCAAAAGAAACAATTTTTTTTTAAATTCAAAATAAAATACTGTATCTTTTGAAGACCAAAAATCGTTTAATTTTCCATTCGTTCCGATTAACAAAAGAAAATAAATACATCTCACACATGAAGTAATTTATAAAAACGTTAAGCCTAAGTTATTAAAAAATTAATAACTGAATGGGACCAATATTTTGTATAATAAAAGCTTTAGGGGTATAGTTTTGGATATATTTTGCATTAAATTTAACTGAATAATACACATCAAATTATACAGCGAAGTCCTAAGGTATCCCCCCCTACACTCAGCTTTGATCGGGGAAAGTTAGCGTTAGAAAAAACAGGTAGATTTCAATTCTTTGTGAACTAATTCTGGAAGCCGGAAGCATCTGAGATAACGTTGCACTAAATAAATAACTGACAGGGTAGATACGATGAAATCCGCGGGGCTAATCGCTTTCACAGAAGATAATAAGATTCAAATTATTATGCAATTAACTGTGCAACCATGGCAAACAAAATCAAAAGATTTATGGAATATTGAGATTGACTTGAATTTTGCATGGTTTATGTGGAGGGCATCCTACATAAAAAACATGGAGACTAAGCATGTTGTCTATCAGAAGCTAACCAATTTGAATGAACTCACCCAATGAATTGATTTCAACAAAGTTCGGTAAAGTGAAAGAATAACAATTAACAGAACAGGTAAAAATAAGGGAAATAATAAGGGGGATGAAGAGGAAAAGTAGGAAAGACGCAGGGTAAAATGATAATAAATACTAACAGCTTACGCTTTTAGGATGGAGATTTGATAGGTTGACAATCCTTGTGATTAGAAACAGTTTCCCTTTTTTTCCTAGCCAATTTTGCATTTAAACAAGAACAGATTATCAAAACCTTATTGCTGTATGTCGTGATAATTCTTAAGTTAAAGCACCACTATACCGAGTGGTGACTTGGCCGATACAGCATAGCAATTGTAATGGTAGATCTGGAATGTCCAATTATTTGCTTCCCTAATTATTTTACAGGGAAAGTGTATTTAGCTTTTTTGTAGAAAAAAAAATTCTACAATCATATATACCATTGCTTTTTGCCATGGAATTATGAAATCAAACAAACGTCATGTCATTCCTGTTTGACGTTTGTAATTTACGATAGTCAATATTAAATTCTGTTCTTTGCTACATGTATTCAACGGTAGAAAAGGTTGAAATGGTAAAATGGTATTATATGGGCAATAATGCGCGTCAAGTAAGTGCCTTGTTTACGTACAATATCCCTATCGGCCAATCCCATGCAGTACGACGATTGAGAGAATAGTACCCAAATTTGAAGCTACAGGCACAGTGTTAAATAATCGTAAGTGTACTAATAACGTTCAAACTTATATGAAAATGAAGAAAATGAAAACACCTTGTATATTTTAGCGGCAGTGGCTGAAAATTCCAACGTAAGTTTACGGCAAATCGCAAACAACGTCGGCTTGTATCACTCCCGAGTCCTGAAAATTTTAAAAAAGCATAAGTTCCACTCTTATAAATACCAGTTTCACCAAGAGTGGCATGAAGGTGATGCGGAGAGGAGGAGTGCATTCTGCTTCCAAATGATGGAAAAATGCAACGAAAACAGGGAGTTAATAATAAAAAATATTCTTTTTACGAATGAAACGACGTTTACCCTGAATAATGAGCCAAATGTGCAAAATTGCAGAATATGGGCACGCGAGAATCCACGCAACGTTCTACAAACCAGGACCCGATATCCCCAAAGATTAATGTTTGGGTGGGGTTAGTAGGTTATCATAATATATAATATATAATCAGAAATAGCTCCGGCAGTGACTGAAGTTACTAGGGAAGACCAAAAGATTTGGTTTCAGATGGATGGTTGTCCTCCATACAACAGCCGTGATGTACGTGAATTTTTAAGTGACAGTTTTTCCCATAACATTGTCGGTCCAAATTATGCAATTAACTGGCCTGCCAGGTCCGCCGATCTTTCACCTAACGACTTTTTTCTTTAGGAACATTTAAAATCAAAACTTTATTGTGGACAAACATTTCAGAATTTGGAACAATTAAAACATCGAATTCAAGCCGAATGTGACAAAATATCTAGGTATCAACTGGCAAATGTTAGACGACAGTTTTATCACAGGCTAGGCAATTGTCTAGTAGTTAATGGTGATTTGTTCGAATATTTGTTCGAACATTTGTTGTAATCTGTGTTTTTTCTTTTGTTGTAATATTATGTGTTCGTATTGTTAAAATAAATAAAATTACCGTTTCTGTTATATTTTTCATGGTTTTATTATAAGTCGAATTTAATGACGGTGGTGACAGAAAATCATAGCGCTCTTGTTTGATTTTATAATGCCAAAGGTATCACCGATTTTGTTAGAAGTGACATTTTTAATTTTCCAGTTTTTCCGATCTCAGATTTCTAAACATTAGAAAGCAGTATTAAACAGCGATATTGCTTACCGTAAATTAAAAACGTCAAACAGGAATGACAAATGCAAGCACGTTTGTTTGATTTCATAATTCCATGGCATCAATGATTTTTCTAAAACTGGCATTTACATTATCCGGATTTTTCGGTTTCAGAATTCTAACACCTAAAAAGCAATAGTATGCGTGGATGTAGAATTTTTTTCTCTACAAAAAAACTAAATACACTTTTCCTGTAAAATAATTAGGGAGGCAAATAATTGGACATTCCAGATCTACCATTATAATTGCTACGTTGGGTCGGCCAAGTCACCATCCGGTTTATCTAAAAATGTATTAGCTGTTCCATTAAGGAAGTTAGCATTCCTAAATGGAATTTCACGCAGAATAAAACCAAGAGTTAGTCTAAAAAATAGAAACCGACCCGTTTTTCTCAAAACGTTAGATCTTATCGTTAAAAATTAGCAAGGGAGCGGGGTCAGGGGTACGGAATCTCCAATGCATTAGTTAGCGCGCATTAGCGAATGAAATTGAATTTAAAATACATTGCAAACTTTCTTTATATTATATATTGTACATGGTAGTTGAGTCAAAGCATAAGAAAATTTCCAAAAAGAAGGGGATTAATGCTAGCCTCTCCTCTTTGTGTTTTTTATACGTTATCAGCTACATACGCCACATTAATCAATCTTTTACGTTACTCTTCTATCGTACAACATTTTTTAAAGATTAAAGCGGCTGCCCGTATATCCGTGCCTTTAAATCCGGACGCAATAACGTCGGCGATAGGTGCTCACTGACCTACCTTTTGTTGTACACGTAATGTAGGTTCCAACAATGCGTATGATTTATTATTGAATTTTCTAGCGGATATGCTTCATAGAATTTTTTCTATTGTAAAAAGTATCTGTTTTTCTTTTGTGGTAAGGTACTACAGGCTCAATATTTGCTGTATATTCTGAGCCATCTCAAAAATATATACATACATGATGTGTTTTTAAAAGTTTGCCATTTGCAAAAAAGGTAGAATTACATAAAGTTCAAAATATATACAGCCTATGCCGAATTCGACCATGTCATTTCGAGATTACATTTGTAAGAGATAGAGAACGAATTAAAATTTGGTAGATTGTCTAAACATACGAGGTGGTACCCAAAAATTAGTATGCCAAGCAGCGTCATTGTAAATGGAAACGTTCTTTGATAATGAACGATTTTCTATGGTTCTGTTTATAATGATGGAAAGGGCTGTGGGGTGCTCGCGTGTCTTTGCCGAGGGTTCAGTCTGCTTGTGTTTGTGATTTTTCAATAGCCGAATTAAGTACAGCATATGTGTATCAAGTTCTGTTGTAAACTCGGTGAGGCTACCGCAGAAATACACAAAATGTTAAAGAAAGTATTCGAGGACTATGCTTTGGGCCAAATACAAATTTACGATTGGTTTAGGGTTTAAACGTTTCAAAAATGACTGAACTTATGACATCAAGTTTTTACTGATCTATTTTTCGACATTAATGGGATTATCTACAATGAGCTCGTATCTATACGTCAGACGATTAATGCAGAGTTCTGTCGTGTTGTCCTAGGGCGACAAAGGGACAATGTGAGAAGGAAACGTCCAGAGTAGTGGCGCGGCAACGACTGATTGTGAGTTCTTCACCATGATAACCCGAGGCTACACACCGTTTTCATCGTACAGCAGTTTTTTGCGAAAAACAACATGGCCGTTGTTCCTTATTCAACACAGTCGCTTGACCTGGTTCCTTGTGTCTCTTTCCTCTTTCCAAAGATGAAAATCAAGTTGAAGGGGCGGAGGTTTGACGCGATAGAGGAGATTGAAGATGAATTGCCGACGGTACTGAACGCATTAACAAGACAAGACTTCCAGAATGCATTTCTCTCGTGGCAGAAGCACTGGAATCGGTGTTTATATTCCCTAGGGAATTAATCTGTCATCAACTGTATTTGTTTGTTTGTATTTCTCGCATAATGTTTTTGCAGCGCCGTGCCGGATGCGCGAAATGTGCGTTGCACCCGGGCGGCGAATCTAAAGGGCGGCATCGGTGACAAGTAATCAAGAAAGAAAACGAGCCGTTAGGCGGCACGAACTGACTAAGCAGAAATCAAAACAGCCTGAAGGATATAAATTATTGACTGTTTAGTCTTACGATAAAAAAATGCTTGTAAGGAATTTTACTACTTGTCGGTGTATGTTATTTTATATTATTCCATTTCTTCGTCAGTTGGTCATTGTCGTTAGAAATAAACGAAGTCGAGCTTAGAGAGTAGAGTTATATCGTGAATAGTATCTGACACGTAGAAGAACTTCGTCCTTGAACTGTATCTGCATTTTAAAATAAGCAAACTAACCGTTGTTACATATACACCCTAGCCCTAAGTTTTAGTCACCATTATTCCGACTTTTGTACGAGTAATATATTTAATAAATATCTTGTTTCTTCTTGTTTGGGGTCAGTGATTCTCTTTGGTACTAGATCTACTCCTATTCTAACTTAAACCTGGAAGTTTATCGTTATGCAGAGACATTTGCCACAATACGTTTTAAACGAATTTTTGAACGTAATGAAGATATTACATTAATATTTTGCTAAATGATATTCTCGAGAAAGTTCTAATTTCTAAGAGTGTTTTCAGCTTTATGTCACTCATGCTTAGGTAGGAAACGGATACGAACTTCGCTATTTAAAAGGGAACACCCGATATACTATGGATTTATTGAATAACTCTCTTGGAAGGGAGTTCAGTAATATCTACGTGTTAATTTTT
This sequence comes from Dynastes maya, assembly GCA_029619315.2. Lineage (NCBI taxonomy): Eukaryota > Metazoa > Arthropoda > Insecta > Coleoptera > Scarabaeidae > Dynastes > Dynastes maya. The sequence continues at coordinate 60,725,450 of JAROYE020000002.1, forward strand.
TTTTATCAAATTTGACATTTTTGTAAACATCGGTTTAAAAATCCTAAAATTCAAATTAACAACATTAAATAACGGTTCGGTGGTCTAGTGGTAAGAGGGGCTGCTCCTAATTGTGGCAGAGCCAGGCGCTGTGTGTTCGGGTTCTAACAGAATCAAAAGACAATTCTTTCTTGTGGATCCAGTACAATTTTGAGATACCATTCGGATGTTATAGAATAACTAACTGCTCTTGAAAGTTTTATACAGACAATTTACGCACTGAAATGGTTCCGGGCGTTATGATAAGCTTTAGAGCTTTATGCTCTCTGGGGCTGCCACCACTAGTGAAAAACAAACCTTAGTTGTATAATACTGGAAAGTTTCATTCGCTTTGTTTACTAATTAAATAAAGCACCATAACTTGAAGTTATAGAAATTTTTCACACATACGGTAAATTGCCACAGCGTGATAACCGGCAGCCGTACCCCATAAATCTTGCACCGATGTCAACAAGAGTTGACTAAATCATGCAAGCTTTAGTACATAATTTTATCAAAATTTATAATGGTGAGCTAGAGGACCCCAGACCACGTGACATCGAGTGATCTTGTTTGAATACCTCATTTTTTCCAATTCCAATTAAATAACTTACTTGGACTATTAAGGATTGATTGTGAAAGGATTTCAGCAAAAGTGTATTATTCTTAAATGTCTTGTTTGGCAATTTCTTGAACATAATTCCAACTTTGACTTTGTCAACCAACGATCGCTGTGAATTTGGAGTGGCCTACTTACGATCCCAAATAAATATTTTACGTTATAGTGCTCTTTTCTGAAATAACTCACAACAAAATTAAAAAATGCGTGTTGTTCCCTTGTAGCCAGTGTTAAAATCATTTTTTTGCGTAAATACACATACTGAGCTAAACGTGTTTTACATTTTGTTAAAACGGTTTTGACCCTTGTTGCAAAAACAGCGATAACAATGATGAAAGAATACAAGGCATCGTTGTTCTTGTAAAAAATTCTTTTTCCCTGCAGGGATACATATGCAAATAGATTTATCCTGTCCAATTCCTAAATATTTCCCTCTTGTTTTTGTACAAAGACCGACGCGAGATAGGTTTGTTCGTATAGGTGCACAAAAACGGACGTTTCCACTTCTGCCAACTTTTATAACATGCTCGATTGTTAGAAATTTGATAAACTTTTTTCTGTTTTTTTTCCCGTAGTTTGCGAAAGGAAGTGACGGCAAATTCAGTGGCGAAACGGAATGCGCAAATATCAAGGGTCACTGCTGGAAAAAGGGGTTGTAAAAACCTGGATCAGCTTTCTAAGGGATTTGAATACAGCTAGTCCCGAAAGTACGTTTTTTGCTTATATACGTTAGAGATTTCCGAGGTAAGTTGAATTTTATGTTTTCCTTATTTTGCTAAATTCCTGACTCGGTATACAATGTAACAATGCGGAGCCTTGGTGCGTTTGTATTGGAGCGAGTCCGTATTTTTTCGTCTCGCTCGCATATTAAAATATCTTGCCGAGATCTGGGAATAAACTGTATAATGCCACGGATGCTTACGTCGTATATGTGTAGTTGTTTCATGCATCACGAAATTAGTAGATGTAGACAAAATAAACGAAAGATACGGCGAGTCACAAAATTACAAATATTCTTTATGACAAGGTACGGGTTTTTATTTCGACGTCAGCATGGAATATCTAGAAACAGTGGAAGCAATTAACTTTGTTACTGCTTAGCTATTGTGCGAGGGACCGTAAAAGAGGCCTCCTGGATTAATTCATAACATTAATATAAGATAGAACAATATGGGAATTATGTATTTGAATCTTTTCATTACTCGTTCTAGGGACCACGCAAAATAAACAATAGGAATCTAAACAATTGCAAAATGCTCCTCTTATTTCATTTCAAAGAGAATGTGGAGACAATATTGAAGCACGACCACCGAAGCATCTCTCTCCAACACTACCTGCGCCGCGCCAGTTTAAATTATTCTTCCCATAAATAAAATGAATTATTGCTAACTATGTTAGGTAATATTTCCTTCAGTAGTAGCGCTGTCGCATTTTTTATGAATTATCTGCGTAGTAGAAGAAAGAGAGTTCATGTGGTTAGTTTTGTTTCAAATACTGTCAGCTTAATGAGCGGTTTTGCACAAGGAACCAACCATGCTGGGTACACTGCTCTATTCTATTAATACGAAGGTTGTCTTTTTAGTTTTGCATACAGCCACGTAAAGGGCGTCACCAATGAAACATCGCCTGTCAAAATTAATTAAATTAATATTTATTGAACGTAAATTCAAAGTTTCATCAAGATACGGCAAGTGATTTAGCCATAGCAAATTTTTAAAGCTGACAAGTTTTTACAACTTTCGGAGAGGATTATCTCAACAACAATGTTTCGTCGAGTTGGTTTCTTTTCTTGGTAATGTGTGTCGATGCCTTTAAAGTGGTAATTTGGCTGTTCCAGATCATGACTGCCATAACTGATCTAACAGTTGGTTTCAAAGAACGAAAAGGTGCATCAATCATTTTGAAGAATCCTTTAAAAAACAATAAAGCACTTTAAGTTTACCTACTGTTTTCTATTGTGGTTATATGCAAAACTAAAAAAACAGCCCTCATATCTCCTTCCTTTTGAATAATTTGAGGTGTTGCATATATCACATGTACGCCGATGATGTCCAACTTCATTACTCTTTTGCGATATCTAATCTCGACGAGGCTGTTAAACGAATTAATTCTGATTTGGATCGAGTTCCTCCATTTTCTCTAAAACACAGATTTCAGCCAAATCCCACTATAACTGCGGTTCTGTTACTGCATATACGAACCGCTCATCCAGCAATATCAGACGGAATTCGATTAGATGTCTACTAATATTATCATCAAGCGTGGACATGCTGCGGGTACTACATGCGATGGTGACTTAAGGTTTAGGAAAAACGTAAGTTCAATATTTGAACTGGCTTACGCGAAGCTGAAGATTTTGTAAGGCAGTAAGGAATACATTGATGGAAAATTGAGGAAAACGCGTGTCTTCGATTTATATATGGTTTTCATCATCACTTCCCACACCTTAAAATATGCGAGTTGGTTAAACATGAAATATCGCAGGCTACTTCATTACGCCGTATTTTCACATCACTTAATTAGGCGAAAGATACCTCAACACCTTAACTTTTAATTCAAAGCGGACGTGCAATCTCAATCTTCAGTTTAGACACTTACTTTCTTTTCCAGTGTATCACACTGCTATATCCTTCTCGTACAACATTGTTAAAATTTACTTGCCAGAATCAACTTAAATAATTATCCATGCAGGTGTCCAAAGCCAAATTGAAAACTGTCTTCTTTGGAACAGCGACCACATAATTCCTTTTCTTTATCGAAGCCACTTTGATATATAGTTTGGTGTTAGTGCGTGAATGGATGAATGAAAATGTACTCTCCCTGGACTTTTAACTTACGTATTATTTTTTTGTACTGGTTTTAGGTTTGTGTATGTTAGTTTGGGTATGTGTACCCAGAAGTAGAACAGTTCATTTTAACTGATCTGGATCCTTTTGCCTTTGATGAAACGAAATCTTTAATAAATGTTATGGATACCTATTTACTATGTGATGTACTACATTTAGTTACCTAGGATAATAAATGGTTATTGTTATTATTGCCATTATTAAAAACATAATTTTTTCCTCAAAAGCAGTAGTGGTGACGGAGGAAGAATATCATGAAAATGCGGACTCACTTCAATTAGAAAACCGTCACGATTATGTAAGGTATCGAGGAACACGCCAAAATTGTGTCAGGGAGCCATTGAATAAGAAATTTGATAAAGATCGAAAAGCAACTTGATTAAACTATAAGCAAAACGCAAAGGTGAATGTGTTGTAATGAGTTAAGGTTGAATGAATAGGATCTTCTAAGTAAATTCGCAAAGAATTTAAGATCAAGCCGAATTTTGCAAATTCATAAATTTCAGAAAAACGCATATCGCTTATTAAAAGAAGATTCTTTAACATGAAATTATTATAATTCCTAACATTAGCCAAAAGTTAATAATTGTTAGGAGCCTTTGATTAAATTTTGAATTTTCCTCTAAACTTCACAATTTTCAGAATTCTAAAATTATAATGTCAATTTGCAAGTTAGTGGTAATATTTCTTAAAGTCACTCTGCTCTTTATTGCATCTAAATTATGCTAGGAATTTTGCGAAATTCAATTAAAGGAGCAAGTGACTTGCCTACACCCAATAAAGTGATCCGTAGGGTGCTAGCGTTCAGACAACCTAAAATGGGTGACGCGAGGTAGTAGAAAATAATACAAATCATTAAAAAAACTATTTATTTACATTAAAATAGTATAGAATACATTGTAATAATAAAATAAACGAAATGCTACCTATGCCTACAAGTAGCAGGAAGCAGAAGTACTGTCTGTCTTTCTACTATTACAAGACGCATTGAATAACTACAAAAAAAAAAAAAAGAAATGGGTAACATTAGAGTCGTAGCGGCCCCAAAACAAAATCCATGAGAATAAATCCAGGGATCTGCATGTGATTCCAATAAAACTGATGCAAGGAGAAGCGGTTGAAGCGAATATGACCTGCGGCAAATACCATAAGGTTGAGAGGTGCTGCTTTTCTTAAACACGTGCAGTTCTTTACTGCTGTTCCATCAAGATGCTTGTGATTAAGTTTTGTAAACAATTTCTAGTAGAAATTAGTAATTTTGTTGTTATTGCAGTCTGAGTTTTTACAGCCTTTGTCCTCTATATTTAGAAACATGGAACAGTTATTCCCTTCCTACTAAAGGGCGAATACTTAACAAACTTTGTAGATAGGTTCCCGCATTGCTTCCTCGCTTATAATTACCAAAACCTAGGTTTAAGCCGGTCTAGTTTACGCTGATTAAATTTTAAGATGAAGCACTGAATTAACGGCGGAACACCGATCTGACCGGATCAGTATCGCAATAACTGGACTGGAGGACGCTCCAGTGTCAACTTACCTGACCTTATTTTTAGTGTTGATGAGACAGGGCTTCACTGTAAAAATTGCCATCCCAAACTTACATTTCTGGCGAAGAAAGTTCTGCGTGTTTTTAAGCTGTAAAAGATAGGTTCAGAACAAATGTTTCCGGATGTTTGAAATTGAAACCAGTATTGATGTACCGTTCACGGACACCACATTCTTTGAAGGGTTTAAAGGAAGATATATTGCCAGCCTACTGGAAATGGAACAAGAAAAGTTAGGCCACGAAAGGTATTTTTACAGTTTTCTTATTCAACCTATTTTTATCCCACTATGTTTCATTTTTGCAAGGAAAATAATTTACGAGTCAAGGCACTTCTCTTCTAAGACTCTTGGACATCCTCAGAACCTTGCCGAAATAAGAACACCATTGGATGTCAAGGTGGTTTACATGCTCCCAAATACAACACCACTGTTGCAGCACCTTGTTCAAGCTGTTATTGCAACTTTAAATCCTCTTATCTCCGTGTTACCTTATTGGAAATGGCAAAAGCGTTTGACATTTCAGAAAAAAAAATTGAAGGCTACTGGTGATCTTTTTGTATTTTGAAAGGCACTAACAATAAACTTCTTCCAGTATTTATACACGACCAAGAATTAAAATACGAGGAAAATGTTGTTGAAGACCTAAATTGGCCTACGCAAGACGTGAAGTTAGAAAATATTACATCTCAAGATATAGCAGAAGTCTTACAAAGCCACGTTCAATTGTTGACTACTGAACACTTGATACAACTGGTCACATAATTAAGTCAACCCATTCAGAAAAGAAGACAGAGAATGAAGAAGAACATCTGAAAATTATTAAAACGAGTGATCTGCAGTGTATTCTCTCCAGGATTGAAGTTTTAACGGACGAACTTTATAAGATGGATCAGGGAAAGGAAAGAAGTTCTATAGTAAGAAAACGTGTCATTGCAGTCAGTAGACCGTACTACGAAGGAAGAAAGAAAACAAAAAGCAAAAAGCTAGCACTGGATAATTTTTTGAAAAACGTTTGAAAAGATCCGAAACTTGGAGGTTCAACGTCTTTTATGTACACTAATGTATTTAACAATAGATTGCGTCCTTTAATCAAAAAGTTTTACATATATTTTTATCCGAATAATTTATTATTATTTTATTATAACGTGGAACATAACCTTACGCCTCTCATTAAAAATTGGGTTCATTTTACGCAGGTTCGGAATTGCCATATAAATCGATACCTCATAACGTATCAAATGTATGGAATAGTCTGAATTTGCGGCTAGTAAGTGAACCTCATTTTGCTTGTTTAAATATACTCAGAATCCATTTTCTTTTCAGTTTAGAATAGAAAGAAGATTTGCTTTGTAAGAAACAATTAAAAGTATTTGGGAATATAAAAAGGAGCTCTTCCTAAAATGGCAGGTTGTGTTTTGAAACTAAAAGTTTCAAACACTTCTCAAAACTCTCTTCTTCGTCCCTAATGACCAACTTAAACAATTAACAATATTTCAGCTTCCCAGTTTTTCCCCAGCATGCGCTAGCCGAAGCAGAGCCATTAGTAATTCAACTGGATTTCGTCCGCACAGAAGAAACTTCTAGACGAGAATTATATCCACCATCGTATGGTGCTTGCGAAGGTCTAAAAACGAAGCCGCAAAAACGAAGAGATAAATAGATTTCTTAAGCGAGAACATATAATGGCAAAGTGAGGAACCTTTCGAAGGGAAACAAAGAAATTCATTTATAACTAGTTCGAGACTCGAGCGATAAGACGAAGAGGGTATACACGACTGTGAGTTCTATGCGCTCGAGTAATTTAATTATAATTACTTTAAAACACTTCGGCAATGAGACCGAAGACTTGGAAGATCTAATCGGATGTTGTATCTTACAGCAGTTTCGTGTGATGAGGTAATAAGAAGCGAGATTCCGCACACTAAACTCTCCCATCTTCGGTGCACATACTGCGAGTTCGCTACGAGGGTTGAATGCTACATCGGAGAATATAATAGAATCATGTATCAACGTCTTTTGTGATTAATACAACGTGTCGAAGAGTAAGTTGAAGGGAAGCAATCAAAGTTCTTTAAATAGTTCATTCTCGACTTGAGGAAGTTCCGAGATCGACTTTTAAGCTGGCGGAAATTCATCTGTGACGTGATCAAACGATTTTCGAAAATTGCTGCCAGATTAAGCTCCGATTTTTTTTTTTTTGTGAAATAACGCTAAAGCTATTTGGTAATTATGTCAATTCATAGAATTAAAACGTAAATTGATTCACTCCCATTATAAAAAAAGTATTTAGGTCTATTGGATCCCACTATTTTATATGTATGTATTTCCTCAAAGTAAATGAATTTCCTTCCATTTTTATAGGGTGGTTCGTTTTTCTGTAGGACCCTAACAATAATTTCTCGTAATACTTCCATGCCACTATCCTGTTGCAGACAATATTCTATACCTCACAAATTTTGAAGGAAGCTGTAATACCATTCCTTAAAAGATGTTAATAAGGGATATTAGTGATCTTTGGTTTAACTACCGTCAACTAAGGTTGCTTGAAGCAGTCAGGGTAACTAATTAAACTCTTTATTTCTGTAGTAAAATATAAAAACCTTTAGTGTCTTGATTTCGGTTTCGCTGGTTCATTATACTTGGAAAAATTCTTGAATGGCTTTATTGAACCTTAAGTGTTCTGAAAAGTTTCAATCGCTGTGCGTAAAGTAAGTGCCGATACATTTAACGCGGTCTTTCGACACCTTCCTAACCCCTAGGGTAAGAACCAATACGTTAGTGAAGGCTCCTCTGTATCACATGGTGATTAATTGCAATAAATTTTTCTATTTCTCTGATATCATTTTATAACTTCATGGTTTAATCCGTTATGTGTCCTTATTTTTTGTTTTAGAAGCATTTGTATTTTACTTTCCTTCCATCACTACATATCTTATCTTTCATATCTTTTTATATTTATATTCATTTGTCCTGTAAATGGCATTTCTGTTGGACAATAAAGGTTATTATTATTATTAAAAGAAATTTAAAATCACTTAGGAGGAAAGAAGAAGGATTGTTGAATCCAAAGAGATATAAAAAGGAATTAAGAAGGAAAGTTGAACTCAAGAAAATAGAAAAAGGAGTTGAAGTGGATCTGACATCAGAGGATTAATCAAAAAAGGACTTAGAAGGAAAAGGACGAGAGTTTAACGAAGACGTTTAAAAACACATACCACAAACGGGGATGTAAGTAGTTTTTTAAAATTGACTGTAAGTAGATTATTAAGAATACAAAAAGGCTGTGATAATTTTGTGATTTTGTATTTCATTGAAACATCTCAATATATTTTCCTTTGTTTATTATTATGTTGATGTAATATAGGCATATTTATTGTAGATTCTAGCTGATGATACGTTAGCCGAAACTAGTTCCAGAGCACATTTTAAATAATTTTGTAAGAAGCAGAAAGAGGAGTTCTGTCTTTATGTTCTAATATTCCGAACTTAGTCCTATACCGAAGTGCCGTTAATATTTAAGTGAAATACTTAGAATTGCGATAACTCGAAACTCAACTACCTGAACCTTCAGCTACTTTCAGATACATTTTATAACTACAAGCTGACTCAATTTCATATTTTAAAACCGTTAAACGTTGTATAAAATAATTCAAAGCTATCAAAGTTGTAACATAATTTTCCAACCTGAATGAAATGAATTTTACGTTATACTACCCTCAAGGGATAAAATTAGTAGTGCCATAAACTAGTTATGCCATTTATATTTCTACAGAAGTTAAAGCTAACCTGGCAGTTTGACATTTACTACATACGAAAATGCATAGTAACAAGGTCCTTATCTCACCCCAAATTGAACCTTTGCGCTGCTACATTTAAAAAAGCGAACCGTTATCTTAGACTTTTCCCGTCCGTTTAGGGTAAGCTTGAAAAATGATTTTCCGTGACGAAACGAACGTGGACGTTCCTACGTCTCCATCCCTAAGGTAAATAACGATATATTTCTAAAATCTTCTCCTCTCATCCATTATGGTCTTAACTTTGAAGTAGCCCTATCATCCGGATGCTGATTTGATAGGGCAGTTCGGTCCCACAGCTTAATCGAATAGAAAACTATTTGCTCCGTAATAAATGAGCGCTGAAATTAGATTCCTTAGACGAGGAGGAAAAAAGTCACGACGGGATTATAGAGAGAGTTCTTGTAAATAACCTTATCGAAGTATTCTGATGATCTTGGGGTTCAGATGGGGTCGATAAACTCTTGACTGAAATTTACTGCTTTTAAGACGCGGAAGGGAAACCCAATGAGAAGCTGCGAATATAAATTAATCTTTAATATAGTTTCCACTTTCCCTGCTGAGAGCACTATTGAATAGGATGTGTACATATGTAAGTGCATTTTGATATGGTGTCGCTCATTCAAAATCCAGAGGTTAAATATGGGGAAATTATATGCTTTTTTATATTGTTAACTTTCGTTGCCTCCGTTGATGTAAAGATAATGGCAAATCTTCTTGTAGCAATTGCCCAAATCGATTTCTTTAACTGAAAAATGAAGGTATGTCAGAATCTGTAAAAGAAGAAAATTATGTTTAATAAATGAAGCTACTCCACCGTCTTGATAATACCACTGATCAACCCACTTTTCCGAAAATTTATAGCATATACCTAATCTTAGTAGCAAGATCTCTAAAATTATAACTTATCCACTTCAAAAGAAACCCAATGTTTTTTCGGTTAAACTTAAAAACAGTTTGGATCATTTGGGTAATTTAACAAATTAACTGCAATGATTGTACTGGTTGCTACATTGCTCAAGCGTCATAAAAGTTGAAAAATCCTGTTTCGGCACATAGGGTAATAACTTACATTCCACTGCACTAACTACTCTTTGGAGTATGGTAATTCCCTTGATTCTGACAAGATTAAAATGCTTGATGTTAAACAATATTATTTTAACCGTTGCTTCTTAGAAATGTGTGACATTAATACGTGTCCTGATTTCATCAATTATAGGAAGGATATTGGAAGCTTGAGCTGCATTTACGCAGATTTACTACATTAACTTCAATTTAATTATTTTACTTTGTTACTGTGTTTGGTATACAAGGTTGAACTCGGTGTTGGCCGATTGCGCGCGGTAATTACTTTTGTACCTGACAGATTTAAAATATTCGAAATGGGTACAGACTTTTTGTCCCCCAACTAGGGATTATCTATAATCCATTTAATGTATTTTGCATTTGTAACTACTAGTGCTAATAAAATTTAAAATTAATAAGAATGTACTTAAAAAATATATGTATAATTATCACAATAGGGTACTCCTGTTTTATTTTTTCAGTACTGCTCCTATCAACGTATAGTAGAGTAGTGGAGTTATTTAGAATATCCTAATATGGATACTATGTTTAGTAAGCACAGCAAAAAATTGTTAGTAGTGAATAACTTTACTTGTCGTAAAGACAGAGAAACAACCATGGGTGTTTCCTACCGCTGTATCAAAAGAGGATATTCCGCTAGTTTAAGCGTCGATAAAATTGAAAATGTGGTAATAAAAATTAGTGAGAACCATAACCATACTACTCCCACCAAAATTTGACGTAAAAATAAGTATAAATAAATATATATTTCTTTTAAAAAAAGAAAAGCAGTTGATAATTTAAATGAAAAACCTTCCAAAATTAACAAAAGATGTCGAAAATATTCGAAGAACAATTTATGGTGCAAGACGTCTATTTTGCCGTCTTTACCAAAAACAATTACTGATATTCACGACAATTTTAATTCGGTATTATGTGTCTCTAGTCGGGGAGAAAACTTTTTACAGTTAAATGATCAAAACACAAATATTATGATTTTTAGCTGTACAAGTAATTTAAAATGTTTGTGTAGCAGACCTACGTTGTATGTCGATGGAACGTTTAATCACTGCCCAAAGTTTTTAAACAACTGTTTACAATACATACAGTTGAAAATGGACACTATATTCCATTAATTTCTTTTCTGTTATACAATAAATAGGAATCAACCTACTCTGATGGATTTAGGCTTCTGTCCAATATATGCAAAGCACAAAATTTTAATTCAATGCCAGAAAACTCAGTCTGCGATTTTGAACAAGCTATCCAATGTGCAATTCAAAAAAATTGGCCATCAGTAAAAATAATTGGTTGCAGGTTTCACTTGACCCAAGCCTGGTTCAGAAAAATACATTTAGGTATGGTCAGAGAATATAGAGATGAAGATTCAGAAACAGGCAAGTGGCTAAGGTGAACTTTTGCCATATTATTTCTTAATCAAAATGATGTAAGCGATTGTTTTACTGACGACCTATATTCGATTATGCCAAACGGCAAAAGGGTATGCAGTTATATGGATTATTTAGTAGATAATTGTATTAATAATGAAACCGCCCTGTTTCCACCACATTTATGCACATTGCCTGTATCTTTAACAAAAAGGACTATGAATTAGAGCACTGCACGGGCCTATTTTTCACGGCCCATGGCCCGTTACAGCATGGAGTAGGCCCGCCCGTTGCGGTCATTACCTTGGCACAAGGCCCGCCTGGCCCGGCCCGTTAGGAAATTTAGGTCCGTTTGACTCGTCTAAATTATTTTAGCCTGTTTAAGTAATTATATCTGCGCCGTATATTTCTAAACATTCTTTAATTACTACATTATAATGAGTTGAATGAAACATTTATTTTGTTTGTTTTTGTATACTACATTGTATGAAACCAAAAAAGAAAACGTAACATAACATTGCGTACGTTAAAATTGTTAATGCAAATGATAGCGTAAGAACTAAACAGCATTTACTGCATACGTTATATCCATTCGATGTATTTAATAAAACATTCAGGCCCGTACAATTTTAGGCCCGGCCCGCAATGAAAAGAGACGAGGCCCGAGCGGGCCGGGCTTTTCCTAGCCCGTGCAGTGCTCTACTACGAATGCTTGCAAGTCCTTTCCTAGTAAATTTTTAAATTTATTGAGCTCATAAAGGATGTCCAAATTAATAGATATATAAAAATTAATAATACTAATATACCAGTTATGATTAAAAATTGTAAATATTTAAAGCCTCATAATTGTATAAGTAATTTGATTGAATTATATGACAATAAAGCTTTAACTAGAATAAATTTTGTTAAAAGTGTACAGGTCTCGCGTTGTAGGATGGCGAGTTCCGGCGTTGTCCGAAGGTACTGTCCGACATCGTTCGAGAAAATTCAAGTTTGAATGCAACATGCAGTGACATAGCTCGACTTATTTTTTAAATCCTTTCCATGGTTCTTATTGATACACCTGTAGCCCTAAACACAATGTTTTCTATTTCCGTCAAACTTCTATCACTTTCAGTTTTGAAATAATTGAAAACATTATACAGAATTTCACGAGCTTGACTGTAAAGCACTTTATTTGCAGCGATTGTTGATGCCATTTCTTTGCAACAAGCGTATTCGAAAATGAAACTTAAGGCTAGCGCTTTTGCCATCAGTTTTCGTTACGGAAAATTATAACTGAGTAACTGAGTGCGTGTTTTCGCCAAAATGGCGATGATAGAACACTCAAATTTTATTTTAATAGCAATTTATTGTTCATTTAAACCCTCATTTGCATTAAGTAAATAACATTATTACAATATGTAAATAACATTAATACTTAAGATGCAGGTACAAAAACCCTTCAGGTCAATACAAATAATGGAAAAATAGATGCATAAATAATGTCACATTCTTCGAAATACAGTAGGAAGGTATGTATTGTGTAAACATAACTCCTTACTACACCACTGGTAACATTTAGATTGAGCGGTCTTGTATTTCCACCGCGCATCTAAAGCGTTCGCCATCCCATAACGCACAAACTGAATGTCTAAATAAAAATGTTTAAAGTCCATGCTGCTATTTATTTAAATCTTTTCATTATCATTAATTTTTGCAGTTAATAATCTGCACGCGAAAGGTCAGTACCATTTTTCCATTTTGCGCGCAAAGGGTTGGTAGGATTAACAATAACCCTCATTAGGTTTACCGCGGCGCGCAAACAGTATGTGGCTGTTGAACTTTGTGTAATTCTTCTCTTTTAGGTCATTTTCAATATTTTTGTTAAAAGGCTTCTCAAATATATTTAACACTATAAGTTTAACGTTAGTTGTTCTAGAACATTGTGTTCGCATACTTATATATTTATTCAACATTTAATATGTTTTCTATACAATTCTTCAATACTATGAATATAATGAATAATTAATAATAAATTTTCATAACTGTAAGTAAAAATCTTTTGTAACTTAATTCATGCTTTTAATTGTAATTGTTTTCAATAGCTCACCTTGATGAAAAGTGGCAGCTCGCTTGAAAAATGTTGGTTTTAGAAATAAAGAAAATTACATGAATTAGGCTTTTCTATCTTTTTTATCTTTTTAATTGGTGGAGTCTATTGACTGTCGTTACAATTTAGAAGCTGTACTTTTGTTACTTTCACCCTGCAGACAACAAAACAAAGTTAAAAGCTTTTAAGGGTTATTCATATGAATTTGGGATATTACAGGTATGAATGGGTAACACACCTGAAATATATAAACCAGGTATCTTACTACTAATACTACTACTACTCTATGAGCGAATCAAAAAGGCAACGGGGATGATTTCCATTGCGCAGAAGTGCTGTTTGGTCTATGAAAAGCTACGAAAGGCAAAAGATTGAAAAAGGAAAGAACCAAGAAGGACTTGTACTGAAACCATCCAATTCTAAATGCTGTTTACACTATTTAGAGGTACTAAACCCCAATCGTCTCGTCTCTGGTGATTTAGAGTCAGCGTCTTCGAAAGCAACACTAATTCTGTAATGAGTGCCCACCACCTACTGAAGCCTTGGGCAAAAATCCTGAATTAATTGTAAAGAAGAAGGGAAGAAGGAGTATTGTTATGCTTCTTTGAATCACAGTAATTGCTTTCACCACTGCCGAAGTCTTCAAAGGTAACAATAATATCACCCACCCAATAACTAATTTTCCATTTAGAAATTATACAGTAAATGAATTCTATTCCAATATTTCTTGAAAATATATATGTTTACTTTAAGACCATGATTTTAGTTAATGGACCTTCGGTGTCTATTTCAGAGGAATAGCATAACCATGAAAGTTTAATTAGTCATTGGTTCAGGTTTCACTGTTTGAATTATAGCACCTTGATCTCGATATACCTCATTTCTTATTTCATCTTTCCTTTTTTTATTTTCTATTTTCTGTTAGAATCTCATTTGAGTAGTATTTGTTTTTTCTTTTTGTCTGTTGGTGGGTCAATATCTCGCATCCGAGGGTCAGAGTTGGTTTAGCTATCTTCTTTACAACTTCTATTTTAGCCTTTCCGAGAAAGTTTGTGTTTAGGGCATTGTGGAGTCTTCCAGTTCTCCATATTCGTTGGTTTATTCCGTCTTCCATATTTCCACATTTACATATTTGTTTTCAAATATGTAAATGTTTGTACTTGTTCAGTTTTTTGTCCGCCGATCTTTATATCAGTTTTATAGCCTTCTACAGTTTTTTCTATATTTATTATTACATATTTCAAAATTTTACCACTAATATCAAAATCTATCTTTAAATGGTATTAGAAGTCTAGATTGTTTTCTTCGAATAATATATTTACAGTGTAATTTATTAATTTCAAGATGTAGGATTTCAAAAAACTAATGCTGCTTTCTAACGTTGACATCTCTTCGCTCTTATCTCGACAGAGCAACACTTCGGTGATTAATTTGTTACTTTTCACGACTTTACGTGGGGCTATTTTAAAAGTTTCCTGTAAAATATGCATACCTTTTGTGCGCGTCTATTCAACAAGAAAACCTCTTAAAAATATTTGAATATAAGAAGAACCATTGTAAGTTGAATAAAAGTCCTGAAGATAAAGTTTAATTTATTTTATGGGCTAAATTAACCGAACTCACTTTTCGTCGAAAATACTTCTAGTTTCTTTCTTAGTAAACCTCCCATCCTAATTAGGCTATTCAGTTTCTTTTTTAACGACCGTAATTTCGAAAATAGCGCACCTCAACATTCTTTCTTCTTCTTTTTTGAAGTAAGTAACTTTCCCTTTTCTCTCCATATCTCCCGCGCAAGAAACTCTGAAAGCAGATATTCGAACCTTTTAATTAAATCACCCTGCCCATATTGCCGGGCTTTGTCTTATCACGAAGTAAAGGCTTTGTATTTTCAACTTTTAATAATATCAAAAGTTGCTCCTCAAGGATACATGTACAAAAGAAGCGGAATTCCTTCGAATCATTCTCTGTTATTTCCGTTTTAATGCGAGGAATATTAGTACACACATTTAAAACAATGTGAAGAATCAGTACAACCTAAAAACAATAACAGAAAATCGAACTACAGGAATACCTGTGACCTTTTTTTTGTCTTTAGAACTTTTAATACAACATTCTTTCTCTGACGTAACTTTCGTTTAATTAGACAAGAGAAAGAGGAGACAAGGAAACCAAGTAAGCTTTTTAATTATTTTTACTTGTCAGATAAAACGAAGTTCCCTACGCAAGGGAAAAAAGTACTGGAATTTAAACAGCAGAAAATTGGATATATAAAAAGAAGATTCGAATTATATTCCATTCCCTTTATCTCCCAAGGAAAGCGATGTTAGACAGAACATTTTCAACTAAAAAAACACTTCGCTTTCCTTCTGTCTTACATTCGAGCTATTGCTAAAGTAGGTGTATATAATACGTATCAATGGTGGTATTAAATATCCATTTAAAGTTGGTATTAAAGGAATTTATTTTCTAATTTAATATGAAATACGTATACCTATATCAAAATATTATTTTTGATTAAACGTAGTGGTTGTGCTTATCAATGCACATTTGAATACACTAACTGACAAAGGTATTTTGCCAAAGGACGGGTCTTCCTCTGACATCTGATCTCAGTCTTGTCTACAATTCCTGCTTGTAGGGGAGTTTTTAACGACCGGCTGTCATTCCGTTTACTCTATCACTTTTTCATAGCAAGTGTCTTTTGGTGAATATTTTCAACGTTACTGTTGTCATCTGCAATCGTAGTTTGAGGCTCTACTATTACCTAAAATTTTACATAACAGTCAGGAATTACCACACGTACATATGTACATCTTTTATTTGTATACTACAACGATTCACTTCAACGGAGTATAACATGCCGTCGGGTGTATCCTAAGGATCTAATCTAGGGCCATTACTTTTCTTACTTTGTATGGGTGATCTACTAAAATCACTTACCTGTCCTGCATTGGTCAGCAATCTCTGGGCCTGATGATATTGCTTTGCTCCAACACAACTTGGATGTGGTTGCTGAGCGGTGCGAGACCAACGACCTGACACTTAATTTTGCTAAGTGTTACAAAGGTACATGTACAAAAAAGTTAGGACCTCTACTTAATACTTACCTTCTGTGTGGTACACTATTATCCATAAGTTGTGTGGGTCACCGTCCAGAATATTGGGATTCAACTGTATGTAGTAGGAAACACGGGACTATGGAAGGTGCAAGAAAAATATGTCAGGGGATGATAACACTCACCAACTAATAACCGCACTAACCAAACTTAAGAAGCAATTGGAATAATTATAATGAGCCTTGGAAAATATAAAAATTGCAAAAATATCTTTTTTTACACAAAACAATTATAATGGATTGCATAGTTCTTAAATTATTAAGGAATAAATGAAATATAATAAGGAATAAATTAAAAGAAAGATAGTATGATTTAAATTGTATTTTTTACAAAAAAAATTGTCTAACTTCAATTGAATAGTGGTAGCTTTTTTCCTTTCCTTCATGATTTTTCGGTAGCAATCAATTTGTTCATCTCACCCTTGACGAACGTTCATACTTCTCTTAGTATCTGGATCAAACTCTAGTATCAGTTGTTTTGCTTTATAAAGTGTATTAAACAGTTCTTCAAGCTTCTTGAATTAATTTTCTTGGGGACCAATTTGCTTCTTTTCTGCTTCATGTTCGTCTTCTTCCTCGTATGCATGTTGATACTGAATTTTAAGAAGCTCGTAGTTACTTAAATTGTTTGAATGTGATTCCAATAATTCTCTACGTTTGCCAATTGTAACAGTTTTATCAATAACCTTGTTGACAGAATTAATGAAATTGCAAAAATTATTTGCGCATTCAGGCAAAAGATTATGCCAAAATGCTCTCATGCAGCTCATCGTCACTTCTTCCCATGATTTGTGTATATTCTCAACTGCTTCTTTAATATTGTATTTTTTCCAATAGCATCGCGAACGATTGCGTCATCTCCAGTTATAGCTTGAACAGCTTCAGCAAATGTTCGTCTCAAATAATATGCTTTGAATGTAAAAATAACCCATTGATCCATTACTTAGAGTAAAGAAGTCTTAGTGGTACTACAGAACACTGAAATCTAAATTATTTGCCTTGCAGTATTTTTCGGATGTGGGAAAAAAATCCACAGTGAACCATTCATCAAACAACTGCTTAGTCACCCAAGCTCTTTTATTTGATTTCCAAATTACTGGAAGGGATTGTTTGTAACAACCTTTTAATGCTCAGGGGTTCATTGTGCGGTAGATTGTCATTGGTATAAATTTGCAATCACCTGCAATGTTATCTCCAAGTAGAAATATTAATCTGTGCTTGGATGCTTTATGATGTGGTGCGGTTGCTTCTTTTCTTGCCAGAAATGTTCTTGTTGGCATTTTTTTCCATAAAATGCCAACGTTTCGTCGACATTGAAAATCTGACTGTATTCGTACCTGTTTTCAGTTTTTTTTCCGTTCAATGGGATATTTAGCTTCTGCATATTTATCGGCACAGCCTGCTTCTCCTGATAATTTAACATTTGTTATGCCAGATCTAACTTTGAAATTTTCTAGCTGTCCTATACTAGTAGAGAATGTTGAAGTACTCCCTTGATATTTGTTTTCCTTTAATGAGGAGAAAAGATCCAAAGCTTTAATCTTGATAAACAACACTAGTCTCGGCACACTCCGCGCCACACAAATTATTAATACATCGAAACAGCCGTTATGTTCCGAGTTAATTAATAATTTGTGTGGTGCGGAGTGTGCTGAGACTATTGTTGTTTGCCATACTACCCCACAGTCCGCGCTATCATTATTTTTTAATCTTAGTGTTATCTCCATCAATAGGAATCTTCCACTTCAGTCATTAATGGACTTCTATTCCTAGTACATTGCATACTTAAAGAAGCTGATTCCATTTTGCCTTTTTCCCGATACTCATCTGCTTTGTTTAAAACGGCGCGTATGGTTGACTCACTAAAGCTTGGTGTTTTGCCTGGGTTTGCTTTGCTTGCGCCATTATCAAATCCCTTAATTATGTTCGGTTTCGTATCCAAAGTGATGACATTTCGTTTAGTACCCTTTTTCGTGTCCATAGCTACGAAAGATATGAAAGGTTATGATGTATTTGCCGCTTCAGGCGTCATCGGGGCTGGGCAAGAAAAAAACAGAGCTGTAACCAAATTTGATACCACATATATCAAGGGTAAGTATCAACAAAATTTTGCGTATTAATTAAAACGGCATTAATCAAGGGTTTCCTGGATACGTACATTATTGTTTTATTTTGGCCGTGAACCAAATTTTTAATGTATTCGCACAAATGAAAGTTAACTAGATTTAAATAAGCTACTAGAATTCTATAATTTTAAAAGAATAGCAACAAAAATAACAATAAAAGTGAAAACAGCAGATGAACTTATAATATGAACAAGAAAGTTTCTCTGATTTATTTCAAATTTCCAATTTTTATTTGCTGAGGAAATCCTTATCTCTAATACCATCACTGGTTCCTTAGAATACATGAAGTGGCTCTAGATAATGATTAAAATGTAGTTGTGAGAATTATTAACACACATAGATGCCATAGAATTGATCGTACCAGATGTACTTTCTTTTCTTTGCAGAATTGAATTCCATTTAGAAGAAATACTGATTTACATACTTTACGGAAAGTTTGTCAATAATTTAGAAATACAACTAAAATAGCGTGATCCTATGTCCACTGTATTTTAATATCAATTAAGATAACAAGTGTGATAGTATCATTGAAAAACTACAGTGGATAGTTGATCAAAGAAGCTATTGGGTAAATATTACACGACAGCAATAGACAACATCCTTCTAACCATTCCTAGTCTTTTATATTATCAATAGTTCGAAGCGTAAGCAAAACACCCAGGCCTAATTGCAAAAGATATCTAAATATTAAATTTCCTGAAGATGGTTTTTGGCAAATGGTCTTCAGGAAATGGAGGCAAGACAATGCACTCTAGTGTAAAATCTTGGTTACCTAATACTTGGAAGCAGCGGTATTATAATAAAATGCAAAGCAGATGTTTCGAGGCATCCATATTCCTTGGACAAATTCAACGCGGCGCCATTATAACGTATATTTAATATTTTACATTTCTTATACATACACGCAGGTACATGCATACGTCGAGAAACTTTCGGAACATTTTACCGACTCAATGGTCTGAAAGTCAATTTCAGTTTGATGTGATGCGAATAAAATTGGACGGTCCGCCAGTATGTCCTATCATCCCCTTTACGCTCGTACGCACACACACACATGCACACACGTATACGCGCCGATGTACTTATTTGGAAAAACTCGAAGAATTAATGTCTGGTACGCTCAGCCGGACACGCAATCACGTCTGATGGTTGTCCGCGACACTCGTACCGCACCCTCGTCTTAAAATTCATCTGTCCGTGTTTGTTTTACCTAATAACACCCAATCGAGAGTACTCCGCGTTGTGCTTGTCCTTGAAATCCTATTACGTCAAGTACGACGGGTTTTTTTGTTCCCCTAGTTTTCTTAAAATCCTTTCCTTTACTAGATTTTCCCTTTCAAAGGGAGGTAGATGCATCTATAAAATAAGGTTTACACAAAATTCTACATTTAAGCGTCTATTTCCGACATTCCAGCCTCCACAATAGTTACAGATTTGATTCGAAGAACAATAACGTTGGACGGAAGGTGTTATTCGAAATAATATGTACAATTTAAGTGTTAGTTCAGTACATTTACTATTTAAATATTAATTTCAAATTGCTAACAACCGATTGTACTTCATGCAACAGTACAACGCAGAAGCATGGTGATCACTTGGAATGGATACTGCAGTTCTACGGATAAAGTTATGCTTATAGTTTAGTTTTAATGAAGATTCTTAGGGAGGCAGAAATATATGTACTATTTCGTCATAGCGCCCTATGTATTTAAACGAAAAACTTATCTACATATAGAATGTTCCACTTAGAAAAAATTAAAAAGAACATAAATCAAACTTGGCAACGGTTTTGGTGTTGCCCAGAAAAAACGTAGGTTAATAAATCTGAAGCATCGGCACCCGGAAGAAAATTAAGTAAAGAAAGGATAACTTTCATGCCATAGGCAAACGCATCAGGAAGTTACAAACAACCGTTATTTGTTTTGGGAAAGTCAAAAACGCCACGTGCTTACTTAAAAAGGCTAATTTAAGATCACAAGCAATGAGAATAATTTACTGCATTATGTACGGATGTGTCGTACTGTTTTAAACAAGGTGAACACAATTAATAATGTGCATATAAATAATATGCAGTTCAAGAATTCTAAGTAAAAAATGCTTTATTTTAAGAAAATGAAACTATTGGTTTATGAACAATACCTAAACGCTTTCTGGAATTAAGAAAATTATTTACTATCCTTAGGAAAATATTGTTTTGTGTTATAATGGCCATTTACTTATACTAAGGATCGCTTTCTTCAAATTTTCTGCAAGATTTTCTTGAATTAAGATAACAAATGTCTTAAACAAAGAAATACAATTATTTCATTACAAGTGTATACTTCTCTTAAGCGGAGAGGGAAACGCTAAGAAAATATTTCTTTTGATTTAAAACAGTTATTGTATTCCGGATAATTGAAGCAGTAATTGTCTTGAATTAAGGTGGACAGCTTTGATATAAGTAAACGTTTCTCTAGGTGTAGGTAGGTGTACAGAATGTTGAAAAAAGTTTCAAGAGATACTTTCAGGAGATAAAATTGAATACAATTTTATGTTGTACAGGACTTGTTTTCGAACAACCTTTATTTGAAAGTATTTTGCTTAAATTACTTAGGGAAGGAATTATCTTCCACCTACGCATGCTGTATACATGAGAGACAAGAGATATGCCCTTTAAGGTACGAAAAATTACATATGACAAATGACTTTGTTACACTCTTCAACATTTCCTTTCTGATCGTTTCTATTTGCTTTTGCAATATTGGGCGCTTGGTTTCGTAAACGTGTCATGAAATAACCCAGAAAATAATCGTAAGAGGCGACAAATAGTGCACTGGGGAAATAACTTTCGAAGAACAGCACTTGAGCTGGCTTTGTTTTGTTGAAGTTATGTAGCCAAATGCCACGTTTTTTCAAGAAAGCTAAATCAATGGGGCTAGAGCGCATCACAGCGAATAGCAGCTTCTTTGGCTGTACAAGAGCAGCCGTTGGCGTAATTTCCACTGGCTTTCTATGGTCCATTGCCAGCAGTTTTCTTTGGAAGTATTACAGTGTACTTCTTTACTAATTACAACTATTGGATCTTCATTTTTTTGCGGAGATTTTAGTTTGATGACTACTAAAATGTCACGTCCTAACAGTTCCTGTGACGCCCCTGTACAATGGCAATGAGAATAATTTTTTACCCACGCAATATGTTAAAAACGTTCAATTCTACTTCCCCAGTCTCCGTCACTATTTGCTTTTCAATCCATCAGCCTCCTCAGTATAAATATAACGGCAATACGATCTCCCAGAGGATAAAATGCCATCTTATCGATTCGCTTTAAGTTCTCTATCCCCTCAAATGTGCTTTGTTAACGAGATTTTGTTATTCACAGCGATCGTATACACGCGGCAAAGAAAAATAAACTTTATTATTATCAAAGTTTTCCCCGCGCAGTACGCTCTTCCCAAGCTGATTCAATTTATCGAATAATACATTCGATTAAAAATTCCATCAAGCTTCTAATCAAACAGCAGAATCTTCAGAATCATTGTAACCTAATTCGAGGAGGACTGCTAGTCACGACAGGATTTAAATAAACATTGATTCCTATGTTCCAATTTCTGAAGCAGTAGATAAACTGCAAACTATTTACCTTTTTCGTCCAGATTGAAGTTGACGCAAACTATCGCAAATAACGGAAAATTTATTTTGGGATCTCGTTCAGTGAAATTCCGCCTGCCTTAACTTCGGCATTTCGATATTATGGTAAAATTTAAACGGCTTTCCTGCCAGACGAGAACTCGTTTCCCTGCATTTCCAAACGAAATTAATTTCAACCCTTTAAGGCAGGGATTCACAATCGATCCTCCGGAAAGGCATTTTGCCGTTACCATTACAAGAAAAGGAGGCAACGTTTTTAACCTCAATTACAGCGAATAACGAAGAAGAGGATCGACGATATTCTTGCACTTAATTAAACTTATATATTCCAAAGTAAATTAAAAACAAACATATTTTACCCTCAAAAGCTCAGCGCTGAATAAATTTACTTTTCCTCTGAACATTTTGCAGTATTGTGGCGCCATAAATTATACAATGGAATTTAATTACATGTTTCGCTATTACGCCAAGATGTAGGTTTTTACGCCTTTTGTACAGAAAAAAAGGATTTTTAACTTACGTAATTGCTTCTCGTAAATGCTTTCTTTTATCGACGTTACAAAGCACGAAAAGTAAACCGCTTTTATTACCAACCTAACTTAAAACCACGTATACTGTTTTAATTAATGTTTATTTTAATTATTCAACGTTCTAGTACTAATATAAAACATAAATTGAGACAAATTAACATGAAGACTGTTATTCCTTGTAAGACATGTTTCATGTGGGAATAAAAAATTGATTAGACGTTGATCTCTAAAAGAATTGTTTTGAAGTAACAATTCTCAGCGTTACTTTATTTAAGCGATTTTTTATCTTCATTCAGTGTTTATAATACAGCTCCTTACATAAAGTATACCAATAATGAACACACCATCACAACATAACCAAATCTGTATTCTGCCAAAATGTTGGAGTTGTGTTTTGATTGAGTAACAAAATTGCATATAAAGCAAACTCTATACCTAGAGAACTTCCCTTTCCTATTTTCAGCGATCTTTTGTTTTCACAGTTACTTTGTCTATAGAAGCTATAGAAAAAGTTAAACAGTTTGACAGGAGAATGTAGATGAAAGGGAAACCTTCTACGAAAACTTTTTTTCCTTAAACTACTGTGGCCAAGTATAACTCACAACACTTCAAATTGACTCGAATCATAATGGAGCTTGAAGAAGTTAACATCCAACTAGCCGGAATTAAATCTAATGACCTAAATCTTTTTGATAGTGCTACAGTGCGTGCGATTCCTATGGCAGTTCGCACATTTATTACAGAATATGTTAACTACATATTGCAGGCATAAGCAGGTTTTGATATTTAGTATGAGGATGGTATGATAAATACCTGTGTTATGGAAGACATCGCAATTGTCTTGAAGTTAGTAAATGTGTAACTTAGTCCAGCCATTCCAATAATAGGATTTGTCGAATTCTGCAGAATATGTCACTGTTTCGGCAACGACCTGTTTCGAGGTGAACCATTTCTCGCCAAGCCATTTATGCAAGTTTGGAAAAAGAAAGAAGTCACAAGCGGCCAAATCTGGCGAATATGATAGTTGCGGCACGAATTCGTACCGTAACTGGACTAGTTTTCTAGTCGCAATTGCCGATGAGTTGGCCGGGGCGTCATCACGATGGCAGAGAATCTGTTTCTTCGCTATATGAGGCCTTTTTCTCTTTATTTCAGGATCGAATTGGTCCAATAGGTCAGCATAGTGCTATCCCGTGGTCGACCCTCCCTTCACCAAATAATCAACTAATGCCTTGCGAATTCCAAAAAATCGTTGCCGTAGCTTTTCCGGCTGATAGAATCGTCTTCCCTTTCCTTGATGCACGTTCGTCGGGAAAACCTATTTCCAACTGACCTTTGTGGCGTGTAGTGATGTATTTATATCTCATCTACATTCACATAACGCCGCAAAAACTCACTCGTATGTCGCCTAAACATGCCCAAACATTGCTTTGAAGTCATCACGTCACTCCGTTTTTGATTAATCATCAGCTGAAGCGCCAGCCATCTCGCCGATAACTTTATCGTACTCAACTTTTCGTGTAGGATATTTTGCACACGTTCAATCGAGATGCTTACCATATTAGCAATTTCTCTGATTTACACCCGGAGGTCTGCTAACACGATATCATGAACTTTATTAATCACATCGTCCGTAGTCAATTTGCTCACGTTCAACAGCTCAAAACAACACCACTTGATGAACTGAAATTTTGACAGACGTCGACTAAAGAATGGTACTTATATGTTAAACATAAAATGAGTACGACAACCAACAAAACAAGTAGACAGATACACCGGTAAAAAGCACACCTTCTTTTGGTTTAATACTTAAATATTTAAGTAATTAAACCAAGATCAAGAGAAAGAAAGACAAAATTTCGCATTTCATAAACTCCAAGTTAAATTTATTTAGATAAATTTCTCAAGTCAAAATTATTCAATGTCCACAACTCGTCTCAAATTGTGAAGTACGATATGATATCCATGGTTTCAATGTTTTATTGAAAATTTCAAACCCAGAGTATATTCGATAAATTTAATTTGAAGTAATATTATTATGTTTTACGTTAGTTAATTTAAATTTACACGATGATCGTTTCTTTTAAGAACAAAATTGGTTTTACCATGATGTGTAAGACCAGGTCATAAAATTAAACTAGGGGAAAAGCAAGAAAAAATGTAAATTTCTAATGAACGTACAAACACAAAAACACTTTGACCGATATATATATCACAGCAGCACATTAGTTTATAGACTGGTTCCATGTTGAAATTGCCGGTTTGCCTGTTCAGGCCAGTGCAACTTCGATGTCCCATTTATACTGCTACAATGCTAAGAACAATCATAACTGATTACTAGTGATTACTGAATCTCTAAGGACAGTTAGGTGTTGCTTAGAAAAAAATAAATCGCATTCATCGTTGATCTTCACTCCTATTTCTAAAATACATCTATTAGTACTAAAGTAATGACCGTGGACCATTAGTTTCCAGTATTCAAAAGATACAAGAGGTGTCATCAATAAATCAATAAATTTTTCATTATTTGCTTTCGAAAGCTGTCTTCCAATTTCAAAGTAAATTATAACATATCTGCAGTATTAAAACAAATTAATCATATCTATAATCGCCTAGGAGGCCCCCAAACGTGTGCATTTAATTATCGTATGCGGTTAGACAATATGTCGCCTGCGGGTTTCGAATCTATGTATGTTTATGCGAATACGATCGTTCCTCTTGTGAATTCGCTTTTAGGATATATCAGACGCATTGCACGACAGCATCTCTCTCCGTTGAGGGCACGATTATACCGCCATAGTCGTTAATTTAATTAATTCAATTACACGAACCTCACAAACAAACTCAAAGATATCCACCGGATCGATATAAGTCCTTAAAGCTAACCAATTAGTTTCCGTGAATAAACGCGTTCTGGAGATGAGACGGACGACGGGTGGAAATTTTTCCGTTTAATCTTCAGAAAGTTTTAATACTGCTTATGTCTGCGAAAGCAGGAACTTTTTCCTCCACTTACGGAAATACCCGTCTCTACACGTCTTGTCCAACCAATCACCAGTGTTCGTGAATTTAGATGATGTGGGATGTCTTCTGCTGTGTTTTGGTTGTAATTTATAATAATGTAGTAAAATTCTGTCTAAAATAAATGTAATCAAAGATCTAGGCGTAACTTTTGATACAACTTTATCCTTCTCCATATAGAAATTGTTTGCTTTTCCGCTTCAAAAGTGTTGGGATTTCTCATGAGAACTTCACGACATTTTAATGATATCCGACTACTAAAAGCACTTTCGGTGATTTTGTCGCCAGTAAATTAGAATACGCTTATGTAGTTTGGTTTCCCTATTATACACCTCAACAACTTCCAATTGAGCGGATTCAACGACGTTTTCTGAAGTTTTTGTCAGGGAAAGTCGACGGAACTTATGAGGATTTGGGTGTACCATCTCAATAAGTCATCGGCGCGAGCTCCATAGCGCTCAATACATGCAGAGGCTTCTTAACAACAAAGTTGGTTGCCCTTACTTGTTGCCAACTATATGCCTTGCGGCATCTCGTCATGCGTCTACTTTCAGTATACCAATACCAAGAAACAACCTACTACTTTGACAAGGGAACATAAGTAAGTGCATCTCGCCGATTTACGAGGATATTCTAATAAATAGTTAACCTAGATAGTTTAAAATTGTTAAGACGAATTTTCGTTGCCACAGCAACAAACAACAAATTAATTGAAATGTTATTGTAAAATGTGAGTAAGAAAAGTAAACGCATTGTTGTGTGATAAAATTTCAAAAAAGCCATGACCACCGACATTGTGAAAATCGATAAAATAGAATATCGACCAATCATTAAGTACCTGTTTTTAAAA
The DNA here is from genome assembly GCA_029619315.2 of Dynastes maya. Classification (NCBI taxonomy): domain Eukaryota; kingdom Metazoa; phylum Arthropoda; class Insecta; order Coleoptera; family Scarabaeidae; genus Dynastes; species Dynastes maya. Next base: position 60,752,087 of record JAROYE020000002.1, read on the forward strand.
AGGTTAAAGGGTAAGGAGATTTACGAAGATATATTTAAAGCACTTGGTCATCTTTGCCCTTCCTACGTGACCGTAAAAAAGTGGGTTGCCTCATTCAAGAGGGGTAAATTTTGAGTTGAAGATGACGAAAGACCTGGAAGACCGATTTCTGTGTCCACCCCCCAAAAATATCGATGCAATTCACGACATGATTTTGTCAGATCGTTGAATTGGAATAAAACATATATCTGAGACATTGAAGATTTCATGTGAGCGTGCACATTATATAATTCACTTCGATTTAGACATGAAAAAAATTTCGGCAAAATGGGTTCCTAAATGCTTGAATGCTGATCAGAAGCGAGCAAGAGTGGAAGCGTCGCGCTCTTTATGCGCCCGGTTTGACAGCGACCATGATCTTGCAAATCATCTTATTACCATGGATGAAACCTGGCTCTATTTTTACAAGACAGAGACAAAACAACAGTCGATGGAATGGGGGCATTCTGGTTCGCCAAGGCCTAAGAAGTTTCGGGTGCAGAAATCCGCCTGAAAAGTTCTTGCTTCAGTTTTTTGGGATTTTCGTGGAGTCATTATGGTCGATTATTTAGAAAAAGGTAAATCCATAACTGGAAAATACTACTCTACATTATTAACAACCTTGCGAGAAAAACTCATTGAAAAAAGACCTGATAAATTGCCCAAAGGTGTTCTGTTTTTGCAGGACAATGCGCCTGCACACAAATCGCGCATTGCGATGAACACAATCCATGATTTGGAGTTCGAAATTCTTGAGCATCCTCCTTATTCGCCGGACCTGACTCCGCCCGACCTATTATTTGTTTCCTCAAATGAAAAAATATTTGAAAGGACGTAAATTTTCTTCGAACGAAGAAATAATAGAAGCTGTCGAGAGTTGGTTTGCGGAGCAAGAAGAAATATTTTATTTAAGGGATTTACAAAAGTTGCAGGATCGCTCTAATAAGTGTATAACCTTGAAAGGAGAATACATCGAATAAAAAAATATTTTCATTTTAAAATTGTTTTTTATTCTATGGTAGGTTAAGAATTTATCAAAATACCCTCGTAAATGAAACTTTGTGGGTTTATAGACCGATGTAATATAAGAACAACGGTAAATATCTTAGCTGCCCAATCGCCCGCTTTAATGATTCAACAACCCAGGAACTATAAGAGAGATAAAGTTAAGACAATATTTAAATTGTTTTACATGCTTTTAACGATGGCGTAAATATTTTCCCTACAACAAACATTTGTTTAGGAAAACAACCCTCAACTCTCCTATTTTTTAATCTAATATCCCGCGAACTGTGTTAACAATTTGGAAGAACACAGTATTGCGTGTTGAATTCCTTTCTGCCTAATCTGAATGTCAGAAATCACTGCCCATAGAAATTACAACCATGATAAACGTCTTTTTCACTTTCTGGTCTCAGAATTTAAGGGAGTTTCCAAATATGTAATGATATACACCATGTTCTACTAGAAAAAAAAACAAGACTCTATGTAACTGCGGTTCCAAACGGTTGTTGTACCGTTTTTAAAATTCTCGTTTTACAATATTCCAACCTTGCGAAGATGACTATCCTGTATGTTATATCTTCACTGCTTTAACTAGGTAATAAATGATAAAAATTGAATATATACAACTTCTTCGACTTATTTCTACATCCATATACTTTTTTATAGCCTTTAATGCTTATGTATAGAGAATAGAAGTAGCTATTAAATAGATAAATAGAAACATGCATCTATATTTACATTTAGACAAGCGGAGACGTTTCGGAAGGCGGAGGCAGATAGAACGACCATGACTATCCGATAATGACTGAAACACCTACATATCACTATAAACGTTAAGTAACAGAGGTAATGAAGCTAGTAGTTTATTATAATAACAGGAGCTCCATACGAGCACGCAACCGGTATTAATTATTGATTAACGCTAATGGAGCTCGGAAAATATTATCGTTGAATTATCGGACACACTTAACTTACAACCATGGAAGCATTCCTTGGCGGATTCGCACGACAGAAACAAACGGAAATAAGGATATTATAGGAGACGCCAACATGCGACAAAATGATTATTATTGAGCATCGTATCACACACACTATGTAAGAAGGCGTTTATCTGCCTACACATCTTATGGTGATCATAATAGTCAGAAACTAATTGTATCATAGGTCGCCCATTCGAAATCTGATTTGCATTTTAATAAACTCTTCGGGGTGTAAGATAACTTAACTAGAAAAAGGTATTACAAGTGGAACACGGGTACCGCAACGGTTAAGCTATCTTCATATTTATAGACAATTACGAATATATATGCATAAGATGGTATCTTGCAAAGTAATAAACGCTTTTATTAAGTACTTCAAAAACGTACAAGAAGACACTGGTGCCTAATTAGAAGTGACAACGTAGGCAAAAGATACCGTAGATACTCTACAGACATATAAAAATTAATTGCATGTTAGAATATTCAATTTAACGTACTTGTACAAGAATATTAGCAACCTATTACTAGTATGTCAATAATTAACTACTTTTCTTGATTCAAAATAAAAGCTGGATAAGACTATACTATCTGTGCTAGTTATAATAATAATAATAATAATATATTTATTATCCAACCGCAGCCAAACTGCTAATTACAGGATAACATACATATATACATAACTAAAGCCCGGACTTATGGCACTATAAAATTATAGAAATAGGCCGCAAAAAGGCAATAAAAAAGACAAAAAAGGCGCAAAAAATAGGCATTTATTAGTTAGTAAAAATGTGTAAAAGTGGAATTTGTAAAACGTATCTACAATCTTTAATAATAGGCGCAGGAACTGAGTCGGGGCCCATTGTCATATTCGATTTTGGCGATGTCTCGCAACAATAAAACGGAGTTTTTGCGTAGATTCATAACCATGGATGAAACATAGGTCCATCACTTCACACCTGAGACGAAAGAACTGTCGAAACAATGGACTGAAAGGGGAGAATCGGCTCTGAAGAAGGCGAAGACAGTTGCGTCTGCTGGCAAAGTCATGGCGTCGGTGTTTTGGGATTCAAGTGGGATAACTTTCGTTGATTATCTCCAAAAAGGGAAAACGATCAACGGAGAATATTATGCTAACTTGCTGCAACGTTTGAGTGATGAAATCAGGACAAAACGGTCGCATTTAGCGAAAAAGAAAGTGTTGTTTCATCACGATAATGCACCAGTTCACACATCCTTTATCGCGGTGGCCAAAATCCATGAGTTACGATTCGAGTTGCTTCCCCACGTACCCCATTCGCCTGATTTAGCCCCCTCGGACTATTTTCTGTTTCCTAGAGGTGGAGTCTGCAGTGGACGGCTATTTTGCGGAGCTCAACGTTTCTTACTATAAATAGGGTATCTAAGCTACTGGACGTCGCTGGGGAAAGTGTACCGAGCTAAAAGGAGACTATGTTGAAAAATAAAGGTTGGTTTTTCCAAATATTTTGTGCCTTCTTTGTTAGGCCGGATACTTCATTTATTCATGCCAAGACTAAGCTGTGTGGAGCGTTGATATTGCCACAATTTAATTACTGCTCCACTATACACCACGCTGGGATCGATAACATTACATGCAGTATTAAGTTTAGAAATTGACATTCATATTACTAAGAGATTTATGGCCAGTCTCATCGAAATAACTTTTAACTTAACTATCACTTAAATTACAGAAAAACTTGATTTTATAGTCAGGTGCATGGTGTTTTGAAAAGTATTGCTTAATCTAAGGATGACTCCATTAAAATGGTTGCGTATAAGCGTGCCTCAAATATGCACCATAGGTAAAGTTTACTTGTTTAAGTGATACTTACAATTAGTGCTATAAGAATTACTTACAATTTAAGACATGTCCGTGAGACTGGCCAATAGAGGCTTAATATATCCACCTATATCCAGAATGTCTTTGTTCAAACGTCCATTTTAATTTAATATATACTGTTACGTTCTCTTGGTTTGAAGAACAATGCGGCTAGTCGTCTGCATCGGCGTATCTTTCTTGCGAAGAGAGAGGGCCAATTGCTTTTGCTTAGATGTATAAAATATTTGCTTATTTGTTCGAAAGCTCAGTACTTCTTGAAATTAAACGCAGTACGTATGTATAAAAACAAATTTCTTAAAACATAAAAAAATATAAAAAATGTGAGGTTTTCCTCTTATAAAATATATAAAAAAATATGCATATACCATAATATTGTATACACATTGGGAAAATGTGAAATTAGCTATATCTTTATATGTACGGCGAGAGAGCGAGGAGGTAATTGAGTGGAATCCGACCAATTCGATGCGAGTCGCGCTAGTACGCTTCTAACAGCGTTAGGATGTAGACCTAGTGTGTGCAAGAGCGCACGTAATAATTTGAAGCCACGGTCGCCTGGAAATGAGAATTTCGCATATACATTTTGTTGCTACGAAGCTTAGACGAAACTAATAGGAAATTCTAAAGACGAAAATGAAAACAGATTCTGATTAAATAAAAGAAAAGAAAAAGAAATACTCTAAAAATTCTTACTAAGATCGTCCGCACACAATGCAGTCTACCTCGTAACTAACCACATCGGTAACCGTCGTGAGCCGTGAATTGCCGCTAACCCCTCCGCTTGTAATGAATCACACTTTCGCGTTTACCGTTGTCGCATGTACGCTTTTTCGTATAGCTAGATATTTTCTTCCCTTATGTGTATACATAACAATACGGTTTCCTTACTTATTTGTATACATATTTTGTGAGTGTATTTCTATGTACATTGGTATAAATGTGTCTTAAGTATATATTAATTCGCAACGTTTGCATCCGTGTCTTAAATGTCTCCAGCTACTGCCTCCCTATAGTAGCGGAGATTCTAAAGACCAAATATCGTGCGGGTCCGAAGGGGCGGCAGATGGCAATCGTGACACTTTGTACACTACGTTCTCCGACGAAGTTCCGGCACTCCGAGATAAGGATACGTAAAGTGCGTTATGCTTGCACTGTCGGTGGTGATTGTCTGTTTTATACTAGACCGCTGTGGTTCTCTGCTTAGTGTGCACCTTATCTCGTAGTTTACAATATAATAACGTGCCGAAATTACGATTATTTGAATTAATACAATTTTACATCAATTCTCACTTTGTGTGCGAGTGATTTTGTTACATTTATGTATGTTAAATGAATTTAAATATGCTTTTGGGTTAAACACGTACAATGTTTTAAATGTATACAAATACAATAAAACAATAGAATGATGGATTTACAAAATAGAATAAATACAGTAACGAATTTGTTAGCGTAAAAAACAACAATAAAATGTTAAGAAGCCTTAACATTTACAATAAATACGATGCAGTTGATACCATTTTACTGGAATAGTTCTCTGTTGTTTTAACATATTTCTAATTTTTGTGTTATGGTGTATCTGTATTATCTTCCTTTAGTATTTATTGACGTGTTCTATATTGTTACCCTGAGATTAAATAAAGAACTAAACTAAAGACCTTTTCAATAATTTACGAGTGGAAAACTAGACGTTTTCAATATGTTGTTGTGTATATACAAAATAATAATTGGGTTATGAGTTAACGTATATTTCATTTCCAAAGTCGCCAGTATATTAATCTTCCCACATAGAACAATGAATTTACTCCATGATTTTTTATCTTCATATATTTTTGTTGCAATAATGGCGACATCTTTCTTCCGCATCATGCGAAATATCACCTCATACGTTTAATCTGGTGATTTAGGAAGGATGTTTCCTGTGTAGCAGAAAGGGAAAATCGTAGTAGGCGACCGATTATCATTATTTATAAACAGATTTACCGCTCTCGACGCGGTGAAAAATAGAGAAAGCCAGAAAAATCGTGATACATTTATATAGGCGTTTATCCGTGCCCGCAGAGCACCATCATCAGAAAAAAAAAGGAGAACAAACGACATCAAGTGTGTTTCGGGTGCGCCCGGTTAAGCTCCTCACACCATGTACTGCCTTCCTTCGACGGACTGGACAACGCGGAATTACCTCCTATATAAATCAAAAAAGATCTGATGAATTGTACCAAATGGTTTCTATGATTAAAGTAATACAGGAAACGAACGTTTCTTTCAGAATCCGCAAAAAAAGATAAATCTCGCGCCAGAAGAAAAGGAGAAAAAACGCTATCTATAATTCATAAAGGTTTGCAGGTCGGATGACAGGAATAATTGAAACCGAAACTTGTATAAGAGTTAAATTTTGTTTCCCAAATCAAGAATCTTTCTGTAACAGAGGCCGACCTAAATTTTCTGACGAAATTATTTCTTTTTGTATTCAACGTAACAAAAGGAAAGCGAGCTGACATTGCAATATTAAAACATTGTCGGCTACAAGCACAAAGTAGAGGAACTTTTTCAATCAATATTTGCCGTGTGGCTAACAATACTGGGGTAATGTAATAGGAACAATTTGTAATTGAAGCCTCCGTTAAAACAATTTGAGTAACAAAGTTGGATGTAAATTTTATTTATTCTGTCATGTTTCGATTAAGTTAGTTTTATAAGAATTTTAATTAATTACAGAATAGCGGAGGAGCAAGGAAACTAAAAAGAAACTATCTCGCTCTTTCGAAATACCAAACGGTATTGTAATATTCTTCAGAAGGGGTGGATAACAGTTTCGTTTCTATGCACTAGTAAAGTTCTTACTTCCACTGTATTGTAGAATACCAGGAATTGTTTTAAATACAAAGATCTGTAGTCGTGTTAAGCATACAAAATATTTTTTTATACAATCTGTCCATGGGCAAAAAATTTTGAATTGAAATCTAATATTTAGGAGATAAGTTTTGCTTGGCCTTAAGCTATTAGTTGTTTTTTTTTTAGATCTTTTTAAACAAGTAAACCTTTGCGGTTGAGCAAAAACTATTTTCGTTTCTGGTAAAGTTATTCAGAAAGAAAAGCTATGGTGACATACTAATTTTCTAAATGATCAGCCTCCCCTGACAATATCCATTATTTGTCAATTTCGTTCTACGTAAAGTACCTTTTACGTTCTAGTATGCCAATATGTTACTAAGAAAAGTTGCTTAAAACAAGAAGTGATGGAATTATGCAAGTTTTCAAAATCATAGGCCTCCTTTGATAATCATGATGGAATTAATAATAGGAGAAAGATAAAAACAACTCTTAATTTAACTTCTAAGAAACACATTGGCATACTTATTATTAAAGCAGACCGATCATTCAGAAAATTTGCACAACGCCATAACGTTTCGTTTTAAACAACTTTTCTTAGTAATACTTTGGCATGCTGTGAAGGGAAAAGACACGTTGCCCGAAACGGATATATTTTTTGCTCAACTGTTAAGGCCTATTTGATTTTAAATAATAGGAAACAAACTTAAAGTTAGTTGCAGACCAAGCAGATCTTGGTTATTAAATTACAACTAAAAAATTTGTTGTTGGCCGTTATAACACAAAACAATGTTTTCTTAGGGCTAGTAAATAATTTTCTTAATTCAAGAAAGCGTTTAGGTTTTGTGCATAAATCAATAGTTTTATTTTCTTAAAATAAAGCATCTTTTTACTTAGAATTCATGAAATGCATATTATTTATATCCATACTACTATTAACACTTACCTTGTTTAAAACAGTACGACATATCCGTACATAATCCACTAAATTATTTTCATTGTTTGTGATTTTAAAAAGGCTAAGGTAGGTTATCTACAGAATCAAACAAAAGTGAACTTTAATGCAGAAGTGCACATGAAAAAGGTGCCTCGAAACAATAGCCAAGGTAGTGCTGATATATAGGTCATGGTGTTGATGAAACCACACCCGGCAAAAACAATGTGAGAAGAGAAAAGCAGTAACGCTTTTTTCTCCTGCCCACTTGCCGTTTATCTCTTAGTTTACGCCACTAACCTTCAAAAACAGCACTGACATATTTGCTGGCGCCACCTCCCGCTAAGAGATATAGTTATGTTGTCCCAGAAAGTAGCGATAGAAACCGCAATACAGATGCTATATTTACCTATATCCATATAACCTTTAACCAACAACGTTTCATCAACATTCTCGAAAAATACCGGTTAATGTAATATGGATATTTTCTTAACTTAAAACTAAATGATTACATTTTCCTGTCTTGGATTTTTTGATTTTCTAATCCCAAGAAAATATTTATTTAATACAAATAAAGTTTCAAGAAAATTATTTTCTTATATTAAACATTTTTATAGTCTTGAAATAAAAATATTTTCTTGAATAGAGACTGATTTTTGCAAGAAAATCTAATTTCTTGAAGTAAGAAACCATTTCTCTGCGTGTACTTAAACTTTACCTGAAAGTTCGTTAGTTTTTTCTAGAATAACAAGCCAATATCTTACGGGATCTGTTCAGATAATAACCGAACATTTTGAATTATGACCCAACGGAGAGATTTAGTGTCATGCGGTTGGCAATATTGTGAACGGCACAACCTCCCGCATAATCATGTGTTTTCGGATTGTTGACATCTCGTCTGGTTCTCATATTATTTGAGTGGAAGGTGGTTCAGTGTTAGTAGTGATTATTGAAATGTGTGATTTTCAGATTATTGAAATGTGCGTGAAACTGGGAAGAACTTTCACGGAAACATTTCAACTCTCAAAACAATGACGAAAATAATGCTCTGGACCATACGCTATGTTATGAATGGCTTACACCGTTCAAAAGTCGTCGTCAATCAATTGAAGGTGATTTTCGAACCATCGTTCGACTGTCAGAGAATTTGCATAAGACGGTGGCATAGCAATAGAGTCACGCCATAACATTTTCACCGAAAAACTGAACATGTATTGTTTTTCATTTGACGACTATGAAGGCGTTTTACAACGGTTACGTGAAAAAATTTGCAAAATGAGGCCAGAGTTGTAGCAAGGCATCTCATAGTTCCTTCACCATGACAATGCGCCCGCTCACTCTGCTTTGTCATTTCGTCACTTTTGTGCCAAAAATCAGATAACTGTCTTCTCTCAGCTCCTCTGACGACGTTAAAACAAATTCGTCACAGACATTGAAGAACAGTTCAAAAGAAGCTTTCCAGGATTGATATGAGAAGTGGAAGCACCACTGGGAAAAGTGTGTGAATAGGACAATGGCCAATGGTCTGTAAGATTACCTAATAATAAAAGCAAAAAAAGGGTTCGGTTATTTTTTGAACAGACTTCGTGTATATAACTTAAAAAGAGAACGCGACAACTTTATGGCGTTAGTGAACTACCCTAAGCATCTGTGAGGGTTGTCTATTTTTCATTTTACACGATGCTGTTATCTATTACAGTACGCCCGAAAACTTTCCAAATATTCAAAAAGAGGAAAAGGAGGTATTTTAGCGTTTGTGAAATCCAATTTGCTCACGTATTTCCGCCAATATACACAAGGTTATTGACATTTATCCGTAGATGCGCGATTATAATACGTACGTCTGCATTTGCTTTGAATTACAGCCGGCTCCCTAATGCTGTTTAATATGTGAGCAAACCGATAACAGGCGCACTCCGTTGAATATTCATCGTGTACGTTTAAATTCACAACATCTGCGGTGACAACCCGTATTGGATATTCTGTTTCAGCCAACTCGGATTATTTGGGGGCGATTATTTGACAACTCTTGTGGATTATATTCCAAAGACGATAGGATCTACTTTGGGTTTCATTTGTCACACAATATGTTGCCGAGATGCAAACGGGACAATTTGCACAGCGAAATTGCTTTATGTAGTTAGGTGCCACAGTATACGATCGCGCAAGTATCGGTAGGATATCTGAAGTGCGCTCTCAGGTATGCGTATGTACTTCCATCTTCAAACCACACCTTCCCTATAATGATTATTCATCCTCTCACCTTGCTCCAGTTTATTCGCCCTTTAGGGTAACCGAAGCTAATGAAGAAGGGACTCCATAATTGAGCGTGAGATATTAATTGAAATTATCAAATTTCCATGCCTAGTGGCAATAATTAAAGGTCAGGAGTCAATTGCTTGTGTTTCAAATACAAGATAATTATTTGTTCTTTGAAGGTAGAGTATTTATGAATGAAGCACCTTGAAAATGCATCAATAATTAACTGAAAGCTGTTTTTAAAAGTATATTTAAGCTTCTTGAGGAAGTGAAAGTATATTAAGGCACGAAGATGGTATGAGAAGAACCCGCGTTTAGAGACAGATGGCGCTTTATGCCAAAATTTACATTACCGACTATAAGTTCTATTATTTAGTCGACGTCTGACAAAATTTCGGAGAGATTCATCGAGAATACTGGTCAGCGATTCGATTTCTTTTTTTAGATGGGAAAACGTGTGCAGAAATCAAAGAGAAGTCGGATGGGGTTTATAAGGACCATATTACCTTGGATGACTACCATCGGAATCTAGTTTAATGAATTTAAGCATGGCCGAACATCCGTCTTTGATGAGGAGCGGCCAGGTCGTCCCATTGAGGTGACTACAGACGTTATGGTCAATAAAGTTCACGTTATCGTGTCAGCAGACCGCCCGGTGAAGATTAGAAAAATTGCTAATATGGTAATCATCACAATTGAACGTACTCAAAACATCCTTCACGAAGAATTGAGTATTAGAAAGCTGTGGGCGAGATTGCAGAAGAACTCATTCGGAGGCTTTTCATGTGCTTAATGATACTCATCTAAACAGACCTCCAATTAGTAGATCCAATATCCAGAACAATTCAACGATGCCAGGAGATAAAAAACGTAAATGATCCTCAAACATTTGGAAGACCAAAGACAGCCGCTGACGATGATGTTGCATTAGACGATCTACTTGATGTTCTTGGTAGACTACAAATAGCCAGCAGACACCTCGATGCTGACCACAATATTTCAGAAACATCAGTAAGAAAAATACTAAAGCGGTCTAAACTGCACCTTTACAAGCCAGATTTAGTACAGGACTATAAGAAGAAAATTTAAATTAATAGTAATAAACTTTATTAGCAAAATCTGCTATAAAAAATACATCAAAAAATAAAAAGAGGATATAAAACTTATACAATGTTTCTACAATTTTAATAATTATCTTTCTAAATTCTACAAGTCCATTGTTGATTCCTCCTGCTTTGAAGGAATTTGTGTTGTGGTATGTGCGAATAAAAATTGCTGTGATAACACTATTTACTTGTTTATTTTGAACGTTGTAACAAATGATGCTTTTTGTATGAAGTGTACATCGATTCTGTTTTTCAAAAATGTCTTAAAGTTATAAAGAAAACTTTACAATTGTTTTTAGAGTGGGGCGCAAGGCCCTTGGATTGATTATTTTATGGCGGGGTTCGCTTACTAATTACTAGAGTCCGGTAACTGGAGAGCAATCGCAGCGGCGGTGTGACTGTGTTTAGGTGGGCGGGGAGGGCTGGTCGATTATGATACGACACGACAAATCAACATCACTCAGTTCAGTTTAGCATTGGATAGCGGAAAGGGGTGTTGATTTTATTGATATAGTCGTAGTTATTAATTGTAGTTGTTGAACATGTCAAAGGCAAAAAACGACCCTTTCAAGACATAGTAAATAAGTTTATTTCTGACTTTCCCGATTTGTTTTGCAACGGGAGTAAGAAAATACAGTTGATGTTAAATAAGAAGTGGAACTGTACAAGACACGTAAATTCCGCACAGCATAGAAAACGAAAATTGGGCATCTCACCGAGAAATGCATTTTTTTATGTAATTCTTATGATGATGAACTGTAATTTGCCACTAGGCTTACTCGATAACCAACAGTTTAAGGGCTTTTGGGACAAATACAACCCTGAGTTGCGGTTGCCAACGTAAGCATGTTGCATTTGTACGCGATGACGTGGAAAAGAAAATGAAACGCATATTGAAAAAACAGTTTCTTTGGTTATGTGTTGACGAGACAACAGACTGTAAAAAAATTCAATTGTAAATATTATGGTACGCATACTAGACCCTAGTAAACCTACATTACTACTGTTACTAGCTAGCCGAAGACTACAAGAGTGTACTGCTGCAGCAATTATGAAGGTTGTACTTAGTACGTCGGAAAAATTTCAAATTTCAAAAGATAAAGTGTTGATGCTTATGAGCGATGGCGCAGCGATAATGCGATCGGTAGGTCGTTCTCTTCTTGAACATGGTTGCAAGTGTTTACATGTTACGTGTAAAGTGCATGCTTTACATCTTGTGGCAGAAACCATTCGACAATGCTCTCCCGAGGTAGATGCATTAATAGCAAGCACAAAAAAGTATTTTTGAAATCTCCCAAATGCCTACAATCATTTCACATATAGTCCTGGTATTCTTCAACCACCGGAGCCAATTCTTACACGTTGGGGAACATGGTTGCAGGCGGCAGCTTTTTATTATGCTGAATATTTCAAAATAGTAAAAGCTGTTGTTGCACAATTCAATCCTGCCGAAGCTGCAGCTATTAAGGAGAGCCAGTCGAAATTTCAAGATATTTCCGTTGAAACAGATTTAAAAAATATTCGTAGCTACTATAAAGGATTAGCTGACGCAATAGACCAATTACAAAATAGATCGTTATCATTATTGGAGCCTCTGCAAATTATGGACGGAGTGCATACACAGCTACTGACTATACATGACGCAAAATATAAGCGCGTTTTAGAAAAGTTTTTTTAACACATTAAAACAAATTTGTGATGGTGTATCGAATAATCCACTGACTAAGTACAAAGAGTATTTTAATCATGCATGTATAACATCGGTAGATGTTGAACACTCTTTTTCAAAATATAAACTCATTTTCTCACCACGGCAAACATCGCTCACCGATACAACTGTGGAAACACAATGGTGTCAACTTTTTGCCACTCTTATCCATATGAAGTTAATACTGATAATGGTGCTTCTAGTTTTACTGTTCCGTAGCCAAAGCTGCTTAAAAGGGTTCACTACTTTTCACATATTATAATTATGTATTAGTTCTGTTATTTTTTTCCTATTTTCTTACTATTGTTTTTGTATACTAGGCAGGTACGGCTATGGCACGGCTCCCTGTTACCGGGCTCTACTAATTACAATACAGGTCTAGATTCCTGAGTTTCACCAGGGTAACAGCTAGCAAAAAATGTGACGAAATTCTTTGAAAGGTAGAATTGAGAAAACCTTTTGTTATTTGTCGAATTTGCTTCCGAGAATCTGTAACCTACGTTCAGTTAAGATAGTAAACAACATGATTTAAACGGAATTAAAAATAAATATGTTTGGGTTGGCCGCAACATCCATTATAAAATAACGATTTCTGTGTCGAGGTTATCCTTATTATTGATATGTTACAAACATACATATTTGATTGTATTTCTTGAACAAACCTAATCTGTCTCAAAATATGCTCAGGAAGCAAACCACGTAATATTTGAAAAATATATTTAGCATTGCTAATCTTTGATTCACAGTTATAAATCAACGTATCCAACATATCACTTATGTGTATGTATCTGTCTACGTTTAAGACTATGCGCATAGCTTTACTTTGTAATTTTTGTCTGTAATATTTGCAAAGTGTAATACAGATGGACAATTATAGTCTTATAAACTAGTATTTTAGATTGTTGCGTAAAATTACTACTAATTCTTCTAAAGTAACCTATTCTTTTACGTATCTTACTAATAGTATAATTCATACTATTTTTAAAGGTAAGTTTGCTATCTATTAAAATTCCTGAATATTTATATTCATTTACATAATCCAAACCTACATTTACCAAATTCAGCTTTTTATTACTTAATGTTATAACCTTAGTCTTTTTAATATTTACAAGCAATTTATTCATTTCCAGGCACAGCATCGTGCCTAACATAACATTAAAGAAGTTCGAAAGCAGAGTATAAATTTATGGAAGTTTTAAGTCATTTAATATTGTAACAATCTAAAACCTGAATCAGTTTCTTTTTGCCACTTACGGGAAAAAACTGGAAATTTGTACGTATATTAATTAATAATTTGTAAATATAAAAATGAAAAGTGGAAAGATATGTAAGAATTCTTGCCCGCCTTTAAAGTTACACGTTTGTTGCTTACTTTTTATCTTATAATAGTTGACACAACTTTTAAATAAGAGTTAGTAAGAAAATTCAAGACTAGAATGAAGAAAACTAAAAGAAAAAAAAAGAATATATATGTCACAAAGTAAGAGCAAGAAGAAACTGATAGGTAACTTTCTTTGTTAAAAATTTTATTAAAATGTTAGATATCTAATGGTTAAAATATACCTGTAACTACATTGGAAAATGTCGACAAAAGGGAGCGATGAAACGTAGCAAAGTGAAATTAAAACCAAGGAAAAGAAGTTTAAAAAAAGAGACCTAAAACAGAACACTGGTAATTGTTTTAGTGTTAAAAAGTTAATTTTAATGTAATGCTGCTCATATAACCTAATACCCAGACTATGAAATAGATTTGCTTATCTACTCTCTCCTTGCAATTACGTCAGTATTAGTGCCTTTAGGGAGAGGAACATATGCACTTACAGATTACATTTACTACGTACACTCGTACCAGTTATATTATTGGAAAACCGTCTCCCATTTCATTAAATAAAATTCTAGTTAAATTCTGTAAAAGGAATTATATTTCAATGTAGTTCTAAGAACTCGATCGAGACTGGAAAGTGTATAGTAGAGGGGAAGGGTTCCAGATCGTTATTATTATTTCTCTCTAGGTGGCGCCGTTCTCGTTATCAGAATGCTCCAGGCGCTCGTTGATAACGGAGCTTAAATGTCCTTTGAAGTATTGTGAAGCATTTTTGTCGAGCGAATGGATCCCCGAACGAAAGCGCACTTCTAATTTAGGAACTTTATGCAAGGCGTCTGTTTAATGACCACCTTTCATTGTTAATAATTTATTTCGATAAGAGAAGTACTTACACCTGTCTCCTCAACTACGTTTTACTTCGTTTAGTGGATGAGGAGGATATTAATTTGCTACTGAACCTACTCAGCATTTGCAATTCAAATCGCTGTCTGCAATAAGAATAAAATGGCAACCGATACGTGGAGGTTTTCTTTTCTTCATTTGTTCGCAGTCTAGAAATACGGGATACGCACTTTAATAATGGGTAGAGACAGCTCATATTAAAATCTCATATTGAGATATTTATAAAGTGAACAAAATGTATTAGATATTAGTAGCTCCCTAACCTCTTTTTAAAATTTTTGTTCTTCTATAATTTAAAAATCTTCTGGCGGATGGTTATACAATCTAATTCCATAATAATTCGTTGAATATCTGGCCCTATTTATTCGATGCAAAGGGACTGACTAGTGTTGCATGTTGAGAGTGTGGAACGAGTGCAGCTCACTTTGTTGATTGTACTCCTCCCGTGTTCCATGAACGTATTCCAAGCATGCCAGCATGTAAGCAGATGGTAAGGTAAATATCTTCTGTTCGTGGAAGAAATCTCAACAAGAAGTGCGGTATGATACATTAGATAAGACCCTTAGACTCCTTCTGTTTCAAGAATACTTCCTGCGTTTCCGGTGCATGTCCCCACAGCAATATTGCGTACGCAACCCATGCATGGTACAAGAAAAGTAAGCCGTCCTTGCCGCTTCGTAAGCAACTATCTCTCCCATATGTCCTCTTGCATAGATTGCAGTAGCTAAGTTTTTGTCTTAATATGATATTTGAAATTCAAATTGTGTGACATGCGGAGACCTAAGAACTGCACTACATGTTTCTCGCATTCCGGAATATGCTTAGTTGTGTTTCTTGGTTATCTGCTTTGTTTTCAGCAATTTCTTGCGTTGCTCCTTTTGTTAAAATTGACGTGTCACCTGCAAACAAACACATCTGCTACAGCTAACACTTCCGGTAATATAATTTATGTACACTAGGAACAACAGGGAGCCCAATGCAGATTCTTGCAATACTCTTTTCTATTTTTGCACGACAGCTTAGCACGAGATCTTCTCCGTCATTGAATGTTGTTGTCACCTCTTCCACTAGATCCACAATGGCTGTAGTCATTGGCTTACTCATTCTATACCTATGTTGATTAGTGTTTAACACTTACTTTTTTTTTTCAAAGAAGCTTGTTATTCTGATCTTAATGACATGTTATCCGAATTATAACTGCTTATTATTACATTGCCACTTTCGCTGACCTTTGAAAAAGCGATCAACCGGAAATGAACAGTCAATAAAAGGTAGCATATTAATTGTTATACCTATATTGGCTTCCATCGATGAAACGTAAAAATTCGTGATTTCTTTGGTTTTTTCAACCTAATAGAATTTTCTTATTTAATGAAAAATATTCAACCCCAGTAAGGACTCGAACCTAACGTCTCCGTTCTCCGGACAGGCGTGCCCACCACTACGCCACAGGGTTCTTGGTAGGAACGAATCAGATTTAATACCTCAATCAATATGCCTGCAAATATTTTGTAGTATCTCGACAGGCACATATTCTAACCTGGCAAGTACACTAATTAACTAATATATATTGGCTTCAGTCGGCGAAATGTGAAAATCTGTGATTTCTTTGGTTACTTTACCGGGCTCGAACATTTTTCATTAAAAAAATAATTACTTTGGAAAAACCAAGGAAATCATGGATTTTCACATTTCACCGACAGAAGCCAATAACAATTAATTGGTCCATTTGATACGTAAGAGTATATGTCTCTAGTTGGAACTTCTAGGGATGATATATACACCCTTTCTGTTTGTTGCTATTACATAGGTTTGTCGTAAGTTTTTGAACATCTACTTGACACTCTTTTGGAAGTTTAATAATGTCAATGCCAACGAAAATAAAGTGTTATGAACAATTAATAAATTAAAGTAAAGTTAGCTTGTAATTTGGCGTTAGAGTAGTTGATTTGACAGTCATAAATCAAAATGTAAATACTTAATCAAATTAGACTCGGCGAGTATATGGATCACATGTTCCCTTATTGTTTTTTATGCACTGAGATCATAGAATTGAGCAAAGAGATTACAAAAATCCGGGTAACTTCTGGCGTGCTGGATATAGATTTAATTTTGGTTTATCGCTTAACGTCGCCACGAAATGTCATCCCCGCAGATCTGCAACCTCGAAATGTGCACGTTCCCTAGCGAACTTGACGTGTCATTAAATAGTTGTATTTAATTTGGAAAAATATTAATCTGCGCCAAATAGAATTATTCTCTACATTTGCTTGCTACATTTGAAAAGCTTTGAATTTGGATGTTAGGGCCGAAAGAATATGGGGCGGAGACACTATGGAGACAAGTTGTTTTCCTTTTCTCGATATTGTCGTTAGCTGGATATATTTTCATTGAATAAAACTTACGCGTTAGACAGAGGGTACCAGAAACAGGAGACTTGGCTATATCATCCACTTTACCGTCATATTAAGTGTCAGTGGAGCGTCACCGTTTCCTGAAGATTTTGTAGCGCATGTGGCTTAATAACGCTAACCACACACTAATCATAACTAATATACTAGCGTTATTTTTAACACCATACTATATTTTAAATGAGATTGACTGTATTTAGCAGCATTACACGCTGAACAGGTTAACTGTATAACCCTCCAAAGCGTGTTTTTTTATACTGTGCCTCCAGCTAGGACAGGGATCAGAGCGGTGTATGGCAGGGGTCCATCAAAGTTCAGATATATAAAAGGTAGCAATAAGGGCGCCAGGAGCCTTTTTAAGAAAAGCGCCAAAAACTTTGTTGCACCTCTCCTTGATGTGTGGAAATATTAATAACAAGTGAATTTGGAAATTTTGACAATTTTATTTAAAGAAACAAAAACTTTATATAACAAAGAAACATTTTTGAAATGTTAGTTGTTTGTGTTTTTTTTATAAAAATGAAAATAATAATGTGGTCACTCTAGATGTTTATTTGTAAACCTGGCTCCTGGGCGTCGTCCCAGGGCAGGTAGGGTAGCTCTTTCCTGACACACGGTGCCGCTTCTTGGGTCGTAACTTGGTATGGGCCTGCTACCGCAGTTAGAGTAACTGTTAATGAGTTAATAAGTACCTAGAAGTACAAAAAAGAAACAGCAAAAACGGAAGCTAAGGTGAGCGAGATCAGGGAAAGAATGAAATAAAGACTTATTTGTGTTCAATGAATATCGACAAGAAAAAAAAAGTGAAATGATGATCAAACTAAGAGAAAAGGAGAAAAAACTATTTCACTTGTAATTCATCACTAGTAATTGGCAAAAAAAAAATTATAGAACATATAGAATCTAAAGATTTAACATTCAAATAAAGAAAGAAAAGAGGATCAATATATAAAGCCTTTAAAATAAGCAAATAAAAAACTTCAAAAATTCAATGTTGCAACAAATCGAAATAAATATTCGTTCGCATACAGCGCCGTTCAGAATAAACAGACCGCGTAGCAATAAAGTTGTTACAATTGAAAATATTATTTCTTTCTGAAATCCGTTTGCTGCTGAAGCAGCAGCCAAGTATTATCTTAATTTTTTTGTGTTTGGGTATTACATCCTATATAAACATTAAAGACGTACAGAAAAAGCAAAAGAATATAGAGGAAGTTAGGATATATCTACCGAAACTGGTTAAAACCAAAAGTTTCAAACTTAAAGTCAGGAGATGCATTTTACCGCAAATCTTATCGCTAGTCATATTCTAAATTATACATTTTAAGTTACAATAGCCCAAACAAAAGTATAGCCTGGATAGGTTCATCAACAACACCTCCTCTTTCGGAGTTCTACCAACTAATATTGTCTTCTAACGCATCACCCATATCCAAATGAAATTTAGCTTCTGATCTAATTCTGCAAATATTCAGTGCATTGCTGAGTCCAATTTCAATCAGGTGGGAACTCTCTTTATCATCTTATAGGCTTCCGCGTCAGTCACAAATTGGGATTCTCTCATTAGTACGAATAATCTGGTTTTCCCTACAACGGAATTGAAACAAACAAATTTATGATGTAAGTTTTGGCAGGCATAGGTGCTTGTTTTCCTCTAAAGGTTTTCCTCTTAAATTCATATTAGAATCAATTTAATTGCAGTAATATAAACAATTAGCTGTTTGACAACTTTGACTTCAATTATTTGTCAAAAACATTATTTTCTTTTCAAATTTTATTTAAATATCCCTGTAGAAATATATGGCATCGCTATATTTACAAGAGTTTATATATCTCTAGTCTGTTCTATTTTAGAAACGTAATATAACTACCAGTACCATCTAAAGCAGGAAATCTACTACCGAATCACTTAAATTCTAAGATGTTTTAAGGATGTTTCAACATATTTGATAGAAGTGTACTATCACGATATACAAACCTCTATTTATGCAGATGAATCTGTGGTATAGTGTTTTCTTTTTTACTTTTGGCTTTATTTTTGATTAAAAAAGGATCCGAGAAAGCGAGCAGTAGCGTCTGGTGTGTAGAGCAGATATACGTATATATTTCGACGGTATACAGGCGCATTTCAATCTTGACTTGGGGCATTGAAAGAAGGTTCTTATATCTGTATGGCCGGTAATATTACTACCGGATATATCGAATGACGGAGCAGTTGTAATAACGACTCAACTTCTTCCGACCGCCGTCTTTGATCATTCCCTTTTGTAGACATCTCTCGTGGTTCCAAAATGTTCCTGGCTCTCTTTCAACCCGAATCCATTATAATTGAAATTTTCCCAATTTTTACGACTATATATTTCATGTTCTAATTTATATTTCTTTGTAGGAAACATCGACCGGCGTTATTAAACTGGCGTCCTCCAGTAATTTCATTTTACACTTCATTTGATTTACATTTGCGGTTACCCTTCATTGAACACATTGAATATAATTTATTACTTTAATGATGTAAAACGTTATTTAGGTATCTTCCGAGAAGAATAAAGGTCTTGCATACTTTGCGGATAAATAAAATTTTCTACCAATATTCTGTTTTTATTATTTACATTATTATTTTATGTAGTATTTTCTTTGTAGCATTATGGTAGAAATGCAGTTGCCAATGATACCTAATTCCACTTTTATAGCTTCATCAATCTTTTTCTAAACAAATATAATGTAATGACTTGGTTTCACTGACAAATATTTCCTGTAATGATTTCAGATGTCCAGGAATCTCGTTATACACCTTAGCAGCCAAAAACGCGAAAGATCTTTCAAACTGAGCGGTGGAATGTTGAGGTGGTGTGATCAAGCCCCAGCTACATATATTTATGTTGTGTACATCACAATGAAATATAATTTTGCGATCCATAAAACTGGGAACTTGGGAGATAATAATGGAGTGGATAAAGGAGGCAGTATGAAGTACCTTGAGTCAATAAGAGAGGCAGAAATATGATCAAATTTAGGGAGACCATAAACAAAACGTAAACATGCGTTTTGCACCCTCTGAATCCCAATTCTTGACATCACGTCTAAATATTGCCAATAAACTTTTGCGATCTATATTGCATAATATAGATTTAACTTTATGGGAAATATAAGCGCGATGCAAGAGTTTTAAAGCAGAGTAAGCGCGTTGTATGTATATAACAATTCGTTTACGAAATCGAAAAGAATTATCCAAAAACAAACCCAGACTTTTAGCCTCCCCAACGACCGGTAATATAGTGTTGTTTAAAGTCAGACGTACACGATCGCGAAATAAGTCTATCGAACCACGCCTACCGAATAGCATCGCAGCACTTTTACTCTCCTTAATATGTAAATCGTGCCGCGCACAAGCAACCTCGACTGATCTCAAATCTAATTTAACAATTTATTGATCCTGTTAACCAGAAAGGTATAGGATCCTCCTGAATCCTCTCCATAGCCCCAGTGACATCGTTTGGAGGGAAAGAAAATAGTAGTTGAGAGTCGTCGGCGTACATTGTGCTTTTACCAAACTTGATATTATTGAACAGCTGACAGGTGTATAAAGAGAATAGGAGAGGGCTGAGAGAAGATCCCTGAGGGACTCCCCTCATTGTGTGTTCGCGAGATATTGCAAAAATTAAATGGACACAAATATTCGCAATTCAATTCTTTTGAAAGTAGGAAATATTATAAAAAATTAGAAACTGCACCATTGTGTAACTTCATTTCAGTTCTCAATACGCGAATTTTGTTGTCATCTGCGTAGGTTAGAATAGGACACGATGCAGAAGTAAGTCTTTTGCATGGAGATTAAACAACAATGAGTCCACATTCGAACCCTGTGGAGCTCTTGGAGAAAGAACTCAAAGTCGAATAAGCTAAAGCGAAACGCAGGATATTTCTCAAGTAAGACACTATGATCTAATATGTCGAATCCCTTGCATAAGTACGGGCTTAGCATAAAGAACTAACTAAACATATTTTATACTTAAAAGATACTTAAAATATTTCTTAAATACTTACACTTATAGTTAAGAATGTTATAAAAAAAAATTGTTAATTAGTTTATAATTGTATTATATTTATTCCTGGTGTCCTTTTATAGTGTTGCCTGAGGATGAGCTTGTCTCGAAACCGGTAGTGCTGATAGATATTATTAGACAAACTTTGTGAGTAATAGACCACTTTTATTGACCCCAATTACTAAACATATTTATGTAGCAGTTGTTGGTCCGCGAAACAAAATATAAAAGTTTCGGACGCTGGATATTTACCTAGCTACTATTTTACTAGATTATTTCCATTACCTTAGAAAATATAAAGCATATAAAAATCGCTTAAATATTCCATATACTACCCTTCTTTTTATATGCTTGTGCACCAAACCGATATTTAAATGAAAATCGGATGAACGCAGTAATTGTGCTTCAAGTAATAAATCAATTTTAAATTCTAGTAGGTAACATAACTTATTTTAGCTGTGTATACATACCTTTCTACTTCTGCTCCTTATATCCTTTCACGATTATACATCACCCCGAGACCAGTTAAGTGTGTCTGAGAGCGTCTGCAGAAATTGAGAATTCAGCTGCAGCTCATGCAAGATGGTCTGGATTTGACAAATAGTTAAAATAAGGTGAGGGCTTTACACGAACGAATATACATACATCTATTTAGTGACAGGAAAGGTTGTGTGTATGAAATGTTAAACGGGAGCATTTGTAAAGCTGAAAATCTTCTTGTGACATGATCTTTGCAATTTCTTTGAGACCCTTAATTTTTGAGTGTAACAAGCATTGAAGGGATGAACCTTTGAAATGTAATTGTTGTTTGTGGTGTGATTGTTGGACTACGTTATTAGCTTCAATAGAAATATATTTTTATGTTATCTTGGTATAAACAAATACGTATAAATACGGGAACCATTTGAAAATTACTCACACAGTATTAGGAGTAGTCGAAGATCTTTCGTAACATTTTTTCCTAAAAGTATTCTACTTCAGAACCAACCTTAGAAGACGTGACTGAAATTATAAACAAAACCAAGAACGCAAAAGCACCTGGAAAGGATGGGATAAACATGGAGTTGTTGAAATATGGAGGCGAACAATTGAAAAAACAGATATACGCATTGATATTAAATATATGGAAAGAGGAGAGAATGCCGAATGACTGGAAAATAGGCCAAATAATAAAGGTACATAAGAAAGGAAGTCTTGAATGTAATAACTATAGGGGAATTACATTACTACCAACCGCCTACAAGGTTTTGTTTACGTTAATACAGAGAAGAATAAGAGAGGTAACGGATAATAAAATAGGAGAATATCAATGCGGGTTTAAGAAGGGGAAATCGACAATTGACGCAATACACATACTTAAACAAATTGTAGAAAAAACTTATCAACATAATATAAACCTCGAACTGCTTTTCGTAGATTTTCAACAAGCGTTTGATTCTCTAAATAGAAATATGATTATGTTAACGATGAAGGAGTTAGAAGTACCAACAAAACTAAGAAGACTTGTAGCAATGACAATGCATGGAACAAAAGCTAGTGTAATAACAAGTAAAGGTGAAACTGAAGAGTTTGCTATAAATAAAGGAGTTAGGCAAGGGGATGCGATGTCGGCAACCATATTTAATATAGTACTGGAGTACATCACCAGAAGAGTCAATAACGGTACAATAAGAACAAGAGGGGGACAATTAGTAGCGTACGCTGATGACGTAGTAATCGTGGTAAAAAAAAGGGAGATAATGAATAACATCGTAAAAGAAATAGTAGATGAAGGTAAGAGGATGGGATTGAAAATAAATGAGAACAAGACAAAAAAAATGAGAATAGGAAAATGGTCTGAGCAACAGAAAAATTAGAGTGGGGAAGTATACCTTTGAGGAAGTAGACAAGCTGAAATATTTGGGAGTCACCATTACAAATGATGGTAATAGAGAAATGGAAATAAAGGAGAAAACAATGGCAGCCAACAAAGCTCTACATATAAATAAACACCTACTAAGAAGCAAAAATCTTTTAAAGAATACAAAGATAAAAATTTATAGAACAACCGTAAGACCAGTGATAATGTACGCAGCGGAAACGCTGACAATGACAAAAAGGGATGAAGAAAATTTAAGAGTCGCAGAGAGAAGAATACTGAGATCAATACTTGGACCAGTTAGAATGAAAGATTTGGAATACAAGATAAGAACAAATGCGGAAGTAGCGAAAGAATGTGGAGAAGATATAGTTAAGAAGATAAAACGGCAAAGAGCAAAGTGGTTGAGGCGTATGTGGAGAACGGGAGAGGTCAGGATATTAAATATAATTACAAATCGGGAGCCATCGGGAAAAAGAAGGAGCTAGATCTAGGTCTTATCTAGCTGGATGAGTGAAGTGAGGGAAGACTTGAAGAGGATAGGGATCGATAAGGCAAAAGAAAAAGCTAAAGATAGAACGGAGTGGAGAAGGATATGCGAAAGAGTGGAATAGGAAGGAACAGGGACTGATCCTCCCCTTAATGAGGGGTCTAGAAACCTTGATCTGAAGCGGCGAAATCCCCTGGAGGGGTGTCTAAGCCATTTTTTATTTTTTATTCTACTTCAGAGTCTAGTGTCCTACTGCTAAAAATTCATAATTATCAATATGGTTCCGTAACTAAGTTATTTCTAACTTTGCTGTAAAAGTTGCTGAAAGAAAATGAGTTTTAAACCAAGTAAATAGGTAGTTTATGAGTGAAGTTATTTTCTTTTAATAACATTTTCCGATTAATTCAGTTACATAGTTCTGTTAATGCACGTTATTTCGAAGTTACATTAGTTTCTGTTGGCAATTTCCGAATGCATAGATTATGGTGCACTTGTGGATCGACATAGGATGTATTGTATGACTTCTCATTGGTGGACACAGGGTTTCTCGAGTTTATTCGCGTTGTTCTTCTACTTTCCCCCCATCTATAACTCCAACAAATCTGCTATTAGTTATCCTTCTTTACTTCCATGTGCCACGTAGCCGGTACGGCGTAGGTTGATATGTTCATCAGCAGAATTAATGACTTTTAAATTTGTTTTTTGTAATCAATTTTCTGTTTATTTATTTCCATTTCTGCACGTAGTTATCTTTTGTATACTGTTATCCTATAAATATAACCGTTGGATAATAAAAACTATAATTACTATAATTACACATTTTTGATTGTTATGTTTATATATAAGTTTTTGCGACCCTGCTTAAAATAATTTTGTCTTTCACCGCTTGGTTTATTGTAATTACCTCTGGAAATAATCTCGCATCAATTAGATTGTCCATGATTGCCTGCACTAAAAGGTAAACATCGCATTACGGTATGAAATAAACCGTTTTTACTAAATATTATCACTTCTTTGCTCTTTTTAAGCATCATATGTGTCTACCGTACAGTTTTTCCCATAGCATAACGTTGGGAAAAAGGTTGTTAGCGTTATAAGCATGACGACGTTTCAGCAACCATCGGGCTGGCATAACTCATAACGATCTCTTCCTCTAATTACACGAAGTAATTTATAGGGTTTAATTTACTCGCATTCCTAAGATATCCAATTAAATCAATTTTATAGGTAATTTATGTTTTGTATGTTCTGGCTGATTGAAATCGCGTCGATTAATTACGCCTTCCTTCGCTTCCATTTCGCGCTTGATCTCGCGCAATGTTTACAATTCTACTTATTGGAAGATTTTTATAGTTGGGCCTGCTTTAGGAACCTTTGCATCCAGTGCACAACTCCCACATAGGTAGTGAATACCTTCTTTCTTAAATACATAGAACTACAAGTTAATTGACTAACATTGTAGTACTAAAAGGTAGAGCATTCTTAATTAAAGGTCACATGATGATGTATACCACGTTGCCTCAAAGCTACTTAACGATATATGGCAATTAATATATTTTGACTTCCGTCGGTGAAATATGAAAACTATAATTTTTCTTGGAATTTTCGACGTAATTAATGAATTGAATCAAAATGATGTCTAGGGCGAAAATTAAAAACATCTAGATATTAAAGAGTTCGTTCTCCCTTTAATACCTAGGTGTTTCTAATTTTCGCCGTAGACATCATTTTGATTCCATTAATTAATTACGTCGAAAATTCAAAGAAAAATTATAGATTTCATATTACATAGTCATTGTGGTGTATTGGTTAACACGCCTACCCGGCAAGCACAAGGTTCGATTCCTCGCCGTGGACATAATTTTAGTTTCATTAATTACTTATGTCGGAAATTCCAAGAAAAGTAACAGATTTGAAATATGGCAATGTTTTTATTTTCTTGATGAAATTTATAAGACCAGGATTCTGTATTTTTGGAAGTGACACTAGGAAACAATTGAAGATAGATCTCTGTATAAGTGGAAAATAAGAAATTGAATGGTTGTGATTGGTTAAAGGGGTACATAATCATACCTTAGTAATAAATATCCAGAACAGAGGATTAGTTCTTGGTTTAACGAAACAAATATTCAATGTTACTACCGTACAGTATGGCCAATTTAGATGTTAGATTGACAAAACTAATGCCGCAGATATGTTTTTTTTTTATAAATTTGTAAATATGAAGGTGATTTTCTAATAAATATTTAAGCATGGTGTCGCATATGATTCTAAATTTCATTCAAAATGCTACTAAAAGTTGTAAAACACACTATTTCATGAAAACCAGTGCAAGGCAAAGAGTAAACTGCAAAACAAGATTGCTTGGCCGTTACACTACTTACCATTTACTAGTCCACAGCTATTAATTTGGAATTCAAGTTCATTGACTGTAGGATGGGTTACATAACTTAAAACCTGCTTAAAATGAGTTTACGCTGTTTCGAAAATTTCAACAACGTTGACATTTCTTGCACTAAAAGTGCTACTAAAAATGTAATATTTTCCTCGCTCATTCGCAGGTGGGAATTTCATGTAATTTTTAATCAAGCAGTAGAACATAGTAGGCGTGGCCAGGTACCTTTAAATTTCACTGCTGCCTATTTATTTAATAAAATATGGGATGCCTCATTAAAGAAATTATGATAACGTCATACTTTTTTACATCTTTTATCGCATTGAATCTAGAAAAACAGAGGACAATACGTTCTGTATAGGGGCCATCAATCTGAATGCTTCTGCCCTCACTTAGGTGTTCCACAAGGGAGTAACATAGGTCCTTCGCTATTTCTATTTTATATATAATTATATACCAAAATAACCATACCATACCATGTATACATGTACTATCTTTTTTTAAGTCTTATCCTACTTGTTTAATCATATATACATATTTAGGTATCTAATGTATTTTCTGCTGTAAATTCTTCATTAGGCAAATAAATTTTTCGTTCTATTTGATTAGTGAAGTAGAATTGCAACACTGAAGAATCCGTACTGAATGAAGTTCTACGGAAGTTCTAAGATCTTGGAAACTTGTTTTAACCAACAGCAGGTGCCAGTACTGACTTTAAAGGCCTGTAGATGACAAGTTCATGATATTTCTGTGTTGATTTGTATTTATGTTTTGGAAATTACCTACTCGCCATCTCAAATGTTTAAATGACATAATAACCCAAATTCGAAAACTTTTCTTTAAATTGCTCGGGAAGGGAATTATCGTCCGTCCACGTACTAGGTAGACACGCTGTATATTATATTCGTTTAGTGAACGTGACATTGATTATCAGGCTGTCATCCAGTAACATCTTTCTTAACGGAATTTTCTGCCTATAAGTCGGAATTCAAATATATTTTCTCTCATTCCCCCAAATTAAATATGTAAAATACAAGGGAACGGCGACCATTTTAATACGCACCTCACCTACAACCATCCAATTTAGGGAGACGTTTTAGGTCGTTCGCAAAATGAACAGGACCCGATTGTCACAAAGCAGCAATGGATTTAATTTAATTTGGGGGTTGCGTACGCTTTAAGATACATGAAACGGCAAATGCGCGCGACGAAACCCAGTCATGAATTAAACGCTTCTTTAAACTAGAAATTGATCCTGTGTTCTCCATTCGTACAGGAAGGAGAGAGGATCAGAGTGGATTGCAGGCACGATCTGTTTACGACAGTGTTCAATCCTCGGATCCTGCTTCTGAATTACATGTCCTACTTCTAGTGTGAAGTTAGTGGTCCTTTGTCATCTGCATACGACTCCGAAAATTCGTTCCGAACTGTACCCCATGTCGTTTATTTTGTTGTCCTTGTTATGTTCGCGGACATGGGGAGGATTTAGTGCAGTATTTTCGGTGGCTCTTACAGATAAGAACGTGTAAAATATTAGGAGGTATTAAATTGTGCAGATATCGCGTATTTAAGATACAGAAATGTTGAAATAATGCAATTAAATCAACTCGCAAAAACACTGTTTGTTTTAATGACATGTATCAAAAGCAAAGAGAATTGCATCGTTACAAAAAATTTTCCTCTTACTAAACTAAAATAAATCAACACAAAAACAGAAAATGATTTTCGAAAACATGAGCTAGACAATGACTTAATGAAAAAATTTGATAAAAAACATTTTATCGGAAAATATAACTTCCTAAGGAAGATACATACTAATGAACTATACCGAAATTAAGCTTGCGTCAATAAGTAAAGAAAGTTCGTATCTATTGGTGCGCAACAATAATCGTAGAAAGAACCTAACGAGCTTGGGATTGAAGTTTTAAGAAACACCTTACCGAGAGCGTCTATGGAATGACCTAATCGAACTATAGGTACTTATAAAATTTGTGTTTCTAATTTTTGCATATCTTTAAAAAAACTTTTGCCTCTCTTGGAAAGTCCTTTACATTAATCAACAATATTGATTCAATATACAGAGTGGAAAAAACAAATGCTGTATCTAGAGTAAACTAGTAAAACTTGCTGCAAATGCTGTTAGCGGTTCAGATATGAGATTTGAATGCTGTTCTTCATTGTTGATGTTTCTATGTTAGGGCCGGAATACAGGAACTGTTTTAAGCTGCCGCTGTCGACAGTAATTATGCTATCGGTGAGCTGCTCGTTGCAATAGCTGTCAAGTCCAGCAACATTATGCTGCCAGAGTGAGCAGCATTTTCCCAAAATCTTAATTCCATTTTGTTGTGTTACCAACTATATAATATAAAACATTCTTAAAAATAATGTTAGATACATAAATACGTACGTAAAAATGTTAGAAATATTATTTCGCACTAAATAGAGTTGTTGGGTGAAGTATAAGAAAAATTAACAAGCCATATGACCGTTTCTATGGTCGAACGGTTAACACACTTGCTCTTCGACCCGAACGGCAGGGGTTCATACCCCGGCCGGAACGGTTGGTTTTTAATTACGAACAAAAATCGAAGAATGCCTTCTTTTCGGATAAAGAAGTAAAATCGTACACTCCGTGTCAATACGATATTTGAGACGTCAAAAATCCCTACCAACGGTTGGAACGTAGAAAACGCGGTGTTATCAATTCTCTTATCCGAAGAACCATTTCCATATCTGAACCCAATTCGCTTCCTCAAGAACTGAACCACATCACCGAAACTCTGATCTGCAATAATTATTTTAGGGAAGGTATTCAAGCTACCACTAACCGCTATACCAACTCTTCTCCATCTCCCCTCATCTAACCCTAATTTCCGTAAGCAAGCGTATCTACAGCAATGGATTCGGCTAGAAATTCTCTTAAATTGTCGCAAAGAAAATGCGCTTTTCAAATTGTATATGTAAGTAAATCTTTACTACAAACAACATTCAAAATCAATAAAATTCATCCGTATAAACCTAAATTTAAGCGACACGAGCAGAGCTGAATCTTGTTTATGCATGGGAGAAAATATCCTTAAACGAAGACGTTTTGTTGACATTTTTTTTATACAAACGAACTGTTAATTCGCAAGACAGTCGATACTGGAACCATTACAACCCTGTGGTATTGTTTATACCGGAATCATCCCACCACATTTGTTAGAAAACAATTTAAATCAACTCACATATTTCCATATAATAATAATAAAATAATAATGGTAATAGCGTCCTTATTTCCCTTAGCTAAACATACAATATTTATAATAATACAAAATAACGCAGGAAACAAAAATAAAGAAAGCAGAACGGAAATCGCAAGACGGAGTTCGGTGAATGCCATAACCATACCTGTTATCCCACTCAAACCTTGCTGCTATTCTGAATACTTTTCTTTTGATCATTTGCAAGATATGCCCTTAGCTGGTAGAAGAAAATTATGCTTCCAGCAGGATCGCGGTCTCAATCATTCCACAATAGCTGGTCGTAATTGACTAAATGATCAGTTTGGAAAGAAATGGATAGGAAGAAATTGTCCAAATCAGTGGCCATCTAAGAGTCTCGATGCCCTTAGCTGGTAGAAGAAAATTATACTTCCAGCAGGATCGCGGTCCCAATCATTCCACAATAGCTGGTCGTGATTGACTAAATGATCAGTTTGGAAAGAAATGGATAGGAAGAAATTGTCCAAATCAGTGGCCATCTAAGAGTCTCGATCTTATAATTATGGACTTTCATTTGTGGGGATATCTGAAGCAAACTGAGTATAAAACCAATTTCAGTAATAGCTTAGATCTCCTGAAAGATAAAATAAGAGAAGCCATTATAAATATCACAATACATCAAATAAGGAACTTTTTACTCCCAATGTAATCAATTCTTGTCACTAACAATTTAGTCCAAATTTGTACTATGCACGATCATAACTTAACTAGTAGCTGGGTAATAAACCTAATTATAAAGTTGAGGATCTTAAAGTGTATGAACATATCTTCAACTGAAATCCTTCTCTCATTTTGAACAAAGCTTATAAGACTATGTATTTCAGGTCAGCTAATCTACCATGGTTTAGAATTCTTGCTTGACAAATCCAAACATAAGACTGTCGGTTACTATCCTACAAGAGAAACTGAACTCTTCTCTTCTTAGTCCCTAAATTAACGTAATCCAAAATGTGGTTATAAAATAAAAGACCGAAGCGGAGAATCGTATCTGCTGGTTTTGCCTACAGAATACGGTATAAAAGAATTATTAATAATTTTATCGTCGTTGGAAAGCTACCTGACACTCTTGCAATGTATTAGGGCCCTTCAACAAACGTGTTAGAAACCTGTAAGGTACTAAATAGAAACTTGAATGGTAATTTATAAAGTCTTGGAACTTGTTTGATTTCTCGTAAGTGAGGAATCAAACTACAAAATGTGCCTATTACAGAAACATTGCAGTAGAACTATGTATTTTACAATAGTTTGAAAACGCTAGAGTTTTGCAGTGGCAAAACTGCTGGCAAAAACCGATGTACTCAAGATGAGTGCATCTCAGGGCTCGAATCTAGAATCATTACTAATTGTACTGTACTTTAACGAGTTTATTTTCTTGTTTAACGTACCGTACTCGCATATGCAGATGATTTAAAGATTTACTTTTGCATAAGAACCTGGAATGATGTTTTCCACGTGCAACATAACTTAAATATTATAGCAGAATGGTGCAGCAAATTCAGTCGAAAGTTAAGTACTAGGAAATACTGTTACATACACTTGCAAAATTAAATACATAAAGTCTACTTATACCATAAAACGTGAGGCCTTGAGAACGGCTGAACATGTTAAGGATCCTGGAGTGCACTTTGATTTCCATTCAAACTTTTCTACGTAAACTACATGTGTAGTTCGATTTCGAAAACTTTAGGCTTTGTTGTGCGCTATTGCAAGTCCTTTCGTAACCCTTTACTGCCGAAAAAACTTCCCTTTACTTTTGTCAGCAGCAAATCGCAGGTCTCGTCGCTACATTATGTTTATTTGAAACTAAACGCTGAAAAGCTACAGCGACGATTACGGAAGTATATTTCCTTTAAAGAAACTGGAATTAGTGTACAGTGTATTGTGTACTTTTGGAAATGCATGGCGTTCAGCATTTGAATCGCTGTCGAGATACAGGATGCCACCAGATTCATATGGAAGCTAAAATTGATGGATTGATTCCCCTTACCGCCTTTGCTGTTCAAATTTCTACGCACCTAAGATTTCCTTTTGAACTTCTCCCACCTCCCTACAATCCCTCACTAGAACCAATCTCCTACAAGCGTCTCCAACTATTAAGTTTTAGTTAAAACAGCACACAGAATCAATATTTTATTAACGTAACAAAAAAGCAAACATAAAAAAATAATTTAATTTCGGAAGGAGACGATAAACTTGATTGCGTTTCAATTTCATTTAATGGATAATTTATTTCATAAACGAAACCGCTACTACAAAGAAAACTGATTCAAAATTATTATTATTATTATTGCTATTATTATTATTATTATTATTATTATTATTATTATCATTATTATTATTAGAAACATAAGTATGTATACATTCAGATAGAAAGAACGAAAAAAGAGCAAAAATAGGTCCACTACTAATAGAAACTAATCTACTACTAAAGCAGATACCTTGAATAATTCCACCAATTTGTACATGTTTTTGTTATATTACCAGAAAGCTTTTGCAAAAGAATTACTAAGACAAGGCGTACTTGCAATATAAGAATCTTAAAGTTCTCTCAGTTACGCATTGTTAGTAATTTTACGGTGCACACGTATATTTAGCGTTAGGTAATGGTAATTGTAATGCTAATGACAGGGAAGCTCGGACATTATTCGTAATTTATGAAACACCAATCAATTAGATTCGTCAGGTAACTAAAATTAACTTTAACGTCCGGTGGCTGTTTGAAATTAATTAATAGCCCTTTGCGGTTTTGTTGTTTGACATCAATTACCACTTCATTATCCGTGTCTAATTTTAGTACTTTGGTATAGCACAAATGAATAAACTAATTAATAAAAACGGCCATGTAAAACATCTGCCAGGCTTGTTAGTGAATACCCATCAATCACATTATTGATATTGCTTTATGGTGATACTCATACTTTCGTTGATACAGAGGCCAGCAAAACTTATAAGTTATTCGATGCATATATGTTACGGATTAATTTATACTGATCATATTTGTGTCGTATACTGAATATTCATTTGAAATGTAAAACATTTTCTCCGTATACTTGTTAAGCCTCTTTTACACGCCGCGATTTATTGGCCAATTAATTTAACAAGTTCTTGGCCAAGAAATCGGTAAAACTACGCTGGTTTACATGTTATAATAAATTGGACAATTTTTTAACGATCGGGATTATTCGTTTAGTTTCGTTAACAGTTGGACGGAGTTATTAAATAGGAAGTTTTCATCTGCATATAAAAATATATTGGCAATTTGCTTTCGTCCAACGTTTTGGCAGTTTTGGTGTAAGTACAGATATAGGTAAGGTTACTTCAGTTTCGGTTATTTAATTCAAAATATCCATTTCATCATAATCGTCCTAATTTTTCGAATTTTAACCTCATTTCACTTTAAAAACATTAAACAAAATTCGTAGGCACTTGTCTGTTACTGGATTGGTATTAAAACACCAAAGGTAGTGAAAAATCGTCGAAAATCGTGGCAAAAATAGAGCATGTTCTATTCAATGCAATTAATCCTACTAATTTTTGCCGTTTTACACGATACGATAAAATCGAAGATCAACTTGTTCAATTAATTGGACAATAAATCGCGGCGTGTAATACAGGCTTTAGAAATTGATTTAATATGTCATAATTTTTCTACTAATGCGTGTGTATGAACTGAGTCAAAATAAAAAATATTCAAACAATATGCAAACGCTTGGCGATTTTACATTCCAAACCACTAACAAATTATAGCCGATATCTCTCATATTTTATATATTTATGCGAGTTACAGCGCTTTAGTGGTAACTATATAAAATTCAATTGGTTCCAATTAATAAATAATGGGCGTTACTAACTTTAATGCAATATTTGTTTATATTATTAAAGGTTTGTTAGTTATATGTGTCATTAACTGAAAAATTAAATATTAAATATCGTCATCGTTGCTAATGTCCTATGCAAACCGCTTTGATTTATCCGATTCGATAATAAAATGTATTTGACCGATAATCTCCTATTTCGATTAGTTTATGCATTAAGAACTGTTACTTTAGGTATTTATTAAATATCCAGTGACCAATCATTAATAAACGTATTAAAGATCCACTGTAAATAGTATTTCATACCAAATAATTGCTATATTATCAAACAAAAGTTTGTACTAGTGTTTTTTAAGAATTAACGTGGATAAATCAGTGTTTAAATATGTGTCACCGAGCAGGAAGCTCAGAATTTGAGTTTATAGTCGTTTGTGTGATGAATAAAATGTAGACAATAACCGTATGACAAGTAGGATCAAGCAATCTAAAGTAAAACGTAATTGTTCAGTATTATGACACATAAGGGAAGTAACAATTCTACTATAGGAAAACCGTAACAGATTAACGGTAAAGGATAGTGATTCACCAACTAAGCAGAGGGTATGCCAAATCAGAAGTCACTGTTACATGTGGTTAGTTAGAGAAGTATACGATGCCGTGACTGGGTGTTATAAGGAATGACGAATAAGAATCAAGGAATTGGTCATTTATACGCGTTGGTCGAGAAATAACAAGATCTCATTGTCCAAAGTTCAACGTATGTCTCATTACCTGGAAATCTACATAGCGCACACATACTAACGCAAGCCCCACGGAGTAGCGCATCGCGGATCACTTTACCATTCAGTAGAGTAACTTCGTATGTCCGGACATTATTCGAAACGAACGCTTTCATCGAGAAAGTTCAGATATAGTAGTATTCTGGACATAGCAAAGCGACGATTGATCTTTTCAGTAGAGTACGCGACGGCCTATTCCAGGCATGCGATTCAAACTCGTCGAGCGTTAGAAGTTGTTGTGTTGCCGGGTATTGCAGAAAATGCCATCAAATGGACAAACAGCCTCAAATCCCTCGAATTAATCCCGAGCGGGAAGAGAAAGAAGTGAGGGTTTGTTCGTACGTTGAAATAAATGAATCTTGCTCTAGTTGCCAAATATCACACGAAACCGGTGTTGTAGAAAGGACTGTCAGAAATATTTTGAAGCGCAATAAATACAAATGTTTCAAAGCTCAAACTTGCCAGGAGATTTTTCCCGAGGACAATTTTGCCAGACTGGAGTTTCGTGTGTCCGTGTTGAAGAGGGCTAACCGAGACGAAAATTTTATTAAAAATATTCTGTTTTTGGACGAGTCCTCTTTCCCACGTCATGGCCATCATAATCCTTCAGTTTCGGGAAAATTAAATTTTGATCCGTAATGTTAGAATTCACTGCCCTCGAAAGACTTAACGTTTAGGCGGGTATCTTTGATGATAATATTATAGGGCCATTTGTTATTGACGGCAACTTGGATGGAGAGAGATATTTGGATTTGCTGAGAACTCAAGTTATTCCTGCAGTCCATGCTATTAACGACGATTTCGATGGAATTTGGCTCCAGACACCTTTCCTGGTCGTGTTATTGCCAGGAGGGGTACGATAAAATAGCCACCGAGGTCACCCAATCTCACTCCCTGCGATTACTTTCTATGGAATTATATCAAAGAAAATCTGTACCGATTTGAGACGGCAGCTAACCTGCACGATTTGCAGGAAAATATGGTCGGCATTTTCGAGACAGTAAGCTCTGAAATTCTCGAGCGAGTGAGGCATCTTAGATTTTTATTTATTTTGTATATATTTTTCTAGAGTATTTATTTTTCTTTTATTTCATCAGAATCTGTTTTTATTTTTTTATTTTCGCCTTTGGAATTTCTTATTAGTTTCGTCTAAGTTTCGTAGCAAAAACATAATAAATATGCGAAACTCTCATTTTCAGGCGACCATGACTTCAAATTATTACCTGCGTTCTTGCACACAGTAGCTCTATATCTCAACGTTGTTAGAAGCGTACTGAACCTGCGACCCGCATCGAATCGATCGGATTCCACTCAATCCCCTCCTTGCTCTCTCACCGTACATATATAGATATAGCTAATTTCACATTTTCTCGATGTGTATACACAAAGAATTAGCAGTTGAAATATTTGAAAACTGACTGCTTATCTACTAGAACTGCAATCAAGGATAGCTGTAACCAATTCCATTCCAATCACTTCGCAATAAACACCTAAGTACGAAGTAATAAACGGGATGAAATTTTATTGCGCTTACAACAGGGATTTAGTCCAAAAGCATTGTAGTGACTGTAGTTGTTCTTGAAGTTCGTAATTTTCTTACAGCCATAACACTCTTTTTTTTTTTAAACTCGCAGCTACATAAATTCGCAGATTTCTGTTACCAGTATAGTTTTGTAAAAGGTGAATTAGCTCTGACAAACGTGGTTACAGCAGCAATTTATTACGTTGATAACCATATGTTATTTGCACCAATTTTTCGAAAGCTTTCTTTTGGGTTCTCAACATCAGTTATACACTTAATGGAATCATATCTCGTTCTAGAATCCACTATTCATTGAACAATTTTATTGCATCCACTAGTTGCAACGCTCCAGCTCGGGTTTAATGTGAATTAATTGTTTAGGCGGTTGATCTGAAAATTTGGTTTAAACTATATTCTACGAAGGGTATCTTTTAAGTTTTTATAAAAACAATGAAAGAAAAAAAAATTGATACAGGTGCTTTTATTGCTTTTCTAAATATTCTCCATTAAGATTTATACACCTTTGCATGCGTTTGAACCAGCTCTCGAAACATTTTTCCGCTCTGAAGGTAGTATATCCAAACCGTGATTTTTGAAGGCTTCAACAGCTTCTTGCGGTGATAAAAATCATTGTCCAGGCACTTCTTTTTACATTCGGGAACAAAAAGTTGTTAGGCGACAAATCAGGCGAATATGGGCAATGGGACATTAATTAGATGTTTTTCTCCTTCAAATAATCAATTGTTTGACGTCCTGTATAAGAGCTGGCATTATCATGATGAAAGACGATGCGATGTTGTTGATTGTTTTCCCTGATTTCGTCGACGACTTCTAACAAACAAATTATTGTATACCATTCATCATTAACTGTCCTTCGATCCTCAAAAGCTACAAAAGGGACAATCAATGCTTAGTTTCCGGTTCGTACGAATATATCCAGGTTTTGTCACCTGTTACGATGTTGTATACGGATTTTGAAGTTTCTCTGTCGAGCTTTTTGAGCATTTCCTTGCACCAATGGAGACGAGGCTTTTTTGTGCTTGGGTCAGACTGTGCGGAATCTATCGGAAACACATCTGAAATGTCCATGCAGAATAGAATGTACTACAGTTTTCGATATGCCTAAGGATGCCTCAATTTCACGGTGGGTCACATGCCGATGCTTTTCTATCATGTTGTGATTACGGTTGATCTTCACGGAATTCATCACTGACGGAGGCACGACCATGACAAAATTCCGCAAACCAATTGTAAACAGTCTTCTCTGAAGTGCTACCTTACCAAAAGTTGAATGAAGCGATTCGAGGTATTGTTGTTGTGTTAGGCCCTTACTAAAATGGTAAAAAATCATCCAATGAAAACCTTCACGCGATATTTTTTTTTCACAAAATTGCTGTTGCAGGTTTGTTTCATTCTTATCGGCGGTAGTCGTTTTAGCGACTCCTTTATCAATCCGTCAGCTTTTTTATTCACAATAATATCATTTCCTTTTGTAACATTGTAACAAAATTTTCTATAGAACGAATGATGATATTATTTCACGCTATATCTTCTAGAAAAGCATGCGAAATTATTTTTTATTAATTAATTTTTTGAAATACAGAATTTAAATCTATGGGATCAACATTTGGAAACATTATTACTGGAGGACAGATTGTTGTGTTTTTAGTTCTGCTAAGTGCGATGGAACTATTTTCTGCTTTTAAATCTATAAAACTCTGAATTAAAAAAGCTTCTAAAAAAGCCTCATACTCATGTTGACGCATGCATGGGAAATAAAATATTCTAATAGGACATAGATTACTGCTAGTTTATTTAGATAGGTCACAAAAAATACATATACCATGCTACAGCAGCACAATTTAAAACTTTCTAGCGGCACTAATCGAAACCCGACATTATAATGCAGTACGTTGCCGACTAAAGCAATTTGTGCATGTACAAGTTTTGATTGAGTTCAAATTCGCTTCTCATTTGATCATGCAAAAGTTAGTTTTATTACATCATCGCGTCAATTTTATGTTTGTGATTTTATCTGGAAGCATTGCAAATTTCCTTTGTTTGAACCATGATTGATATTAACGTCTAGTATTAAAAAGTCTGGTGTATTCTGTGGACGATGGATTTTTAATAAATTTGCAGCGACACGTATGTAGGTTGTACTTCTTTGGCACTACTGTATAAATTAAAATTGATAAATGTTTATAAATTAATGTTTTGTTGCTAAGCTAAATGCGTAAAATGTTTCAAAATACGCGGTCTTAAAGTAATCCCCCCATGCCAACTTTTGAAAACGACACAAGCTAGCGTTTTAGAAGAAGCAGGTCTATATCTATTTTTTATTAACTAATTTGCGGTATTGTCGGCAGTTTGACAACATTTCCAGTAACATCGCAAGTGTCGTAAATTTTATTTTCTTAAATAGAACACCTTATACATTTTTACACATTTGGAAAAGCAAGACTGAAAAAATGTTATTTTGCAAATACTACTTTAGTTGTGTTTATTAGGAAAAGTAAAAGTTATTTTATTGCAATTAAAAATGCCACAACAAACCTGTTCATCCACAGGTATATATAGAATTACATGCTTAACAAAAATTATTTTCAATTTTACTTCATTTTTTCGAAATCTTAAA
The DNA here is from genome assembly GCA_029619315.2 of Dynastes maya. Classification (NCBI taxonomy): domain Eukaryota; kingdom Metazoa; phylum Arthropoda; class Insecta; order Coleoptera; family Scarabaeidae; genus Dynastes; species Dynastes maya. Next base: position 60,790,225 of record JAROYE020000002.1, read on the forward strand.
GTAAAAAATTGCCATCGTTTTATGGTATATTTTTAACACTACACTATGTTTATTTTTACCACACAATGTGTTTCCAAAAAAATCTAACGCACACAGTGGTTGTCACAATAATTAGTGCGAAGTTATGTTAAAGTAAACACAATTGTGTTCAATTCAATCGTCTCGGTAGTCGAATGGTTATACTTGTTTTTCGATCCCAACGACGCGGGTTCAAATTCGTGTCCAAATTAGGGATAAAAGTCGGAATATGCCTTCTTCTTAGATAAGGAAGTGAAGCTATAGGCTCCGTGCCAATACGATACGTTGGAATACCTGGATTTGGTAAAAATACTATTTGGGTTGGCTAATGATCGCAGTAATCGATGCCTAGAAGTGCGAGGTGTAGTTCGTAACCTGACGCCTCGCCCAATAATACAACAGTAACAAATTTTTCTCAGTGAATCGAAAGATAAATCCAACGATATCCCATATATTATACCTTAATTTAAGAAAAGCTGCTAAATATAGTGTAATGTTACAAATTACACCGAACATAGTCATTAACGTCACGTACAATGCGTTCAGCCAACTACCTATGTTCCCTCGTTCAACGCCAAAGTCTCTCTGACTTCTTCCTCTGTTTCCAGCCTCATTCATAGCCTCGGGTTCCCCTCTCCCTGTCACGGGAGGCTTAGAAGTAATATCTATCTCCCTACAACGATGATCGTGGTGGAATGGCTAAATACCTTCTTTTCACTTCATTTTCTTCGCACCCCATATATTCATATTTAATGTAAAATTTTCCTACAAAAATGTTAAGAATAAATTCAGTTATATCTCGGTCATAACATCCTAAATTAGATATCATTCGGCAAGAGGTGGTTGTGTACGTTAGGAAAAGGCAATGGTTGTCGGTCATGTTAAAAGTTTAATATCATAGAATCAGCCTGTTAGTTGCGTCTTTGCATGGCATGCATTGTGCTATCTTTAGAATAAGAAAATTACTTAGAAATTTAATATAAACTTGTAATTCCAAAGGTATAGGTAGGTTCTATCGTAAAAAAAACAAAGTTACCTTAAACAATTTCTCGGTTTAATCCCAATATCCGTTCAGGATACGTGTTTGGTTGTGTTCCTATTTTCTAAGTCTTCAATGGTTGATTCATCTTTTAAGACGAAGTGAAAGTCAAGTTCTGTAATTTAAAAAAATACGCAGGCTCTGAGTACGTAACATAAACATAGAGTTTATATTGAAACGTCACAATTTAAGGTAAGTGTGCCTTCTTTGAAATCAATATTAGTGAAACTACATTATTAGAAGTATATATATTTTTGAAACTGCCGAAAGAGGGACTCTCTGGGACCTTACGATCGGAAAAATTAATTAGATAATATAGAAAAATCAACTTCCCTCGATTAAAATCTTACAGTAGCCTAATCCAATGGATATTTGCACATTAATTATATAATATATGTAATACAAAACCAACGGATTCAACACTATGCCGTGTATTTCATTCGAAAATATTAGCAAGAGTGGGATTGACGGCATTCGAGAGTCTGACCTCCTGTCTATTACTCTTTATTTGATAATCTCAGTGCAGGTATGCAAATGTGCCTCTTTTAATCTGCTTAAGTTTTTTTGCTTGCTCCCCATACAACTTTGTAATTAACCCAATGATGAAATACGTTATCTTCTTACCGAATAAATTACCACCAACTATTTACAGTAAAATTATTTATAACAGTGTTGGTAGTATAATGTCTGCCTCTGTAATCCGTTGTACGGTTATTGTGAAATTAAAATTTGCCTTCTTATAAAACTTTTCGCTTAGTTTCGAATCTTAATATAAAATAGTATCTTAAGCTTTAAATGAAGTCATCTGTAATCAATCTACAATTTTAAACAACCAGTTTGACAAAAGTTACTTATTTTTGTAAACACAATTTGCCATCGTTAGTAAGTATAGATGATTATGATCCACTTTTTCTTATTTTCAAATATGTGTTTCATCATCATTCCAGAAAAATTAATTTCTAGATGGAACCTTAAATTCTGTCTCTCTTGTTCTGCATATTAGACCTTTAAATGGAAATATGTATGGAGTCTGTGAATAAAGAGGAGTAAGCGAAACCAGTGACCCCAGAAATCGGTGATGCTAAAGTAAAAGCAGCCGGTTTCATCAGCCTACAGATATCACAAATAGTACTGGAAAGCACATTTCGAAAATATGCAAAATTAGCACGGCAAAAGCAAAATTAGCACGAAATACACATAAGTCAGCCTTTACTAACGTTTGGGTTAACCACTTAGCCACAAGCTTTAGATACACAAGAAAAAAGTAACCGAAGACGGTTTTTTTTTATTTTTTTTATATTAGGGAAGCAAACAGGCGAACCCAAAAGAGCTTCCACGACATATATGCGCTTCGTAACCTACATTAGTGCATTTAACAATGAAAAAGGAAACTAAGCAAGAAATTATACTACAATAATAAAGTGTGGTACCGTTATTTGACAGACAGTTTGAATTGCCGCAGACTCATGTGAAACAAGTCAACATCATTTACAGTGCTGTTGTATAGAAGAGTGGATCTGTAAAGAGGAGAGTTCAGTCCGATATTAGTTCGCTGGATTCCGCAATAAAATGTAACTGATGCTCTAGAATTGAACCTTGGAACATTAAAACTCAAAGACGCGAGCAGACCAGGACTATTAAGTAAATTATTCACTAATTTGTAAAGCACTACCAATTCGTTAATATGACGTCCGTTTTCGAGGGTAAGTAAATGATATTTCATGAGACTAACATTGTAATCGCAACCAGAGTTAAAAAATTTAAAGTTTAAATATATTGTAAATTTCCTCTGTACTTTCTCAATCCCGTAAATATAAAATTTGCACATAGGGTTCCAAATTATACAACCATATTCCAGCGTATTAATCACTAGAGATTTATAAAGATTAATAATACAGTTTTTGTCTCGAAAAGGCTTTGATGTTCGTATTATGAAACCAAGATTTTTAAGTGCATTTTTAACTATATTATCAATGTGAAACTGAAAAGACAGTTTGGAATCGAAAATCAGACCGAGATCATTAATTTGTGTAAGTTGCTGTATTTTGTTATTATTAATAGTGTAATCAAATTGATGCAATTTTTTTTTCCTGGTAAAACGAATAAACTTACACTTACTTATGCTTAAGTTAAGCCTATTGCAATTACAATAATCGGCGAAGTTGTTGAGGTCGCTTTGTAATGCTTGGGTATCCTCAAGGCTATTTATTTTGCAAAATAACTTTAGATCATCTGTATATAGCAAAAAATCTAAATTTTTGAAAATATTACTTACGTTGTTGATATAAAAGTTAAATAGTGTTGGCCCCAAATGGGAGCCCCGGGGCACACCTGAAGTGACTTCTACGAAATTTGATTTTACACCGTTGACAACAACTGCTTGTGTTCTTTTTGTAATATAGGAGTGAATCCATCTGAGCAAGTCGCCGTGAAAACCGAAGAAATTCAGCTTAGAAATAAGCAAAGAATGATCGATTCTATCAAAAGCTTTTTCTGAATCCTTGTAAATTACATCAACTTGCTCAGATGCATCCACTGCCGAGAATAAAAATTCCCTGTATTCAAGTAAGTTTGCGATGGTTGCTTTATTTTTACAAAACGTATATTGTTGAGGTATTATTAAATTTCTAGTCTCGGTTATAATAAATTCATTAATAATTTTCTCAAATATTTTGGCAAATAATGGTAGTTTTGATATTGGTCTGTAATTCCTAACGTCATTTACAGAACCACTCTTATGTATAGGGAACACGTAGCGCTGTCTTCCATAAGCTAGGAAAAACATCATTGCTTAATGGAGTTGTTAAGCGGAATATGCAAGGGGACTATTCATGAACTAGCACAGGATTTGATAAATAAAGGGTGCATATTATTAGAGCCTGTGCCTTTGTTTACATTGATATTTTGCAATGCTTCCAAAATAGTATTAAAATGAATATAGGATAAATTGATAGTTTTACAATTAGTATTACTAAAAGTAATTCCAGCGCAGGTGACGCTCGGCGAAACAGGTTGAAAAACAGAATGGAAATACGTACTAAACAATTCACAAATACTATCAACATTGCTAGCTACAGTCTGGTTATAACTCATGACAAGTGGAAGATTAGAATTATACTAAAATTAAATTCTTTGTAGGTTAAATCACAACTTTATAAATATTTTCAATGAACAAGCAAAATCTTCTGTTGCTTAGAAATTGAATCTTTACTTGCAGATCTTGATTCACATCCACAGTCCAGTTTTCAAACCCATATTTTCATTTAAAGTGGAGAAAAAATATTTTAAGATGTCGACGTATTGTTGGTGCTTCTTAAGCAACTGGATGGCTTGCAATTGCTGACAATACAAAGAACGTGACGATAGAAGACGTTTTAAGCAACACTCGGGAAATGTAAGGAAAACAAAAGGTGAATACATGGCTTCAGAGACAATACTAGTACATTTTATCTCCTTGTAACAAGTAAACGTGTAAGTTACAGAAACAGAATACGCGAGTATGAAGGCTACGGTAATGAAGAGTCCTTATTTATCCGGGACAGATAGAGCCATATACTAAAACAGCAGTATTTAGGAACAATGCAGAGTACGGCCATCGTTCCCCCGACGTTGTAATAGAGTTGTATTCCCCTTATTAGACCCGTAACGGTGGTCTTTATGCTCATAATGACAGGGGGGCTCTTATATAGTGTCTGTTTCATTGTGCGCTCCTCTCACTCCAGATATTTGCAAATTAGCATGCTTCTTGTTAAGTGAACCCGAACAACGAATGATTCTATTGAGGATTGTTTAAAGTCATTGTTCCGGCCTCGTTCAAGAGTTGATGGCGTACCTCCGATGAATTGGCGCGGGTATCCGCCATTATAATCGCTCGAACAAAATGTCCGATTTTTATGGGAAATTGAACCTTCTGAATACGACCGGAAAGATATTGTGTACGAATATTGCAATAGAGTGTTCACATGATGTTCTTAACTAAGAGAAAATGGATGATACTGTGTGGTATAGAATAGGGAACTATGGATATTTAATATAATTTCCAATATAATAATAATGAGAATGTTTATTGCCCAACAATATAATACTAAATTAAGGACAATGTAAAACAAACAAGAACGTGTACAGAAAATACATATAACATAAAAATTCCAACAGAAACAAACATATTAAATAAAGCTACTAACATTAACGTCTAATAACTGTTTCAAAGAACTATCAAAGATATCACAATAAACACATATGCGATTGTAATAATTGCACATTCATGTAATAAGGGAATTAAACATTAAATTGGTGAGTGCCGATAGCGTGTAAAAAGTAGGAGTATTTCGGAAAATTCAGTTTACTCAACAGAAAAGGGAACTTGACTTTATTATTAAGTAATTTGTGTAAGAACGAAAGGTAAGCGTTACTGCGTCTTAGTTCTAAAGATGCTACAGAGAAGGTGTTTAATAAAGTGTCGAACGGAAAGCCCCTGCAGGGATAAGTATTTTTATTAAACCAAAGGTACTTTGGTTTAGAACACGTCTTTGCACACTTTCAATCTCTTCCTTATGCAGATTATAGTAGGGACACCATATGACCACCGTGTACTCAAGTTTTGGGCGCACGAAGGAAAAATATAGCGTTTTAATCGAAGATAGATTTGTGAACATTTTGGTGTTACGTTATACGAAACCCGTGGTTTTTGCGGCGGTGGAAACGATTTTTTTAATGTGACCGACAAAAGTGAGCTGGGCATCAAACAATACTCCGAGATCCCTGACTTTGGCACAGCGAGCTAACACGTCAGAGTCGACAGAGTAGTTAAACAGGATCGAGGACTTTTTCCTGGTTAGGGTAAGTATTTTACATTTTGCTATGTTCAGATTTAACCTATTGCAACTGCACCAGTTAGATATCAATTCTAGGTTATTTTGTAGCCTCAAAGAATCATCGTGTGAGTTATTGTTGAGAAGATATTCACATCGTCAGCAAACATCAGAATTTCGCAAACCACAACTTCAGAAATATCGTTGATAAATAATAAGAAATGCAGCGGTCCCAAGTTGGATCCTTGTGGCACACACAATGTAATTACTTGATTGTATTATATTGCAATCATCAAAATTATTTACATGAATATTTTATTTTTCAGCTAAAGCTTATTATTTTTCACATGCATGTTAGAAATTTCCAGAAAAAAGACATGTTTCATGAACTAATTGAAAATGCTGGTGTATCGAAAATTAAGTGAGTTTGCAGATAGAGTAGCTTGCACAAAAAATAACATCAAAGGTATTTGTCCATTTTCCACATGTGAAGTATGAATAGTCACTAAAGTTATTACAACTCCGCCTATGTTGTATTATCGTTTACACATAATACTATCATTTGAGGCAGAAAATATTTTATTGTGACAAAAAAACTGCAACAAGCTCTGTCAAACTCACGTGTTCCATAATCCGAAATGCGTCAGTTTGGGGAATTATGTGAACGCATCGTTTTCTTGGGCGAAATTGTTATTCCATTATTATAGTCCATAGTGGTATCGTATGACTGAGAAAGTGTGCACTTTATTATAAAGCAAAAGAACAATAATTTCCAGAAGCTCCAGAAACGCCAACTTGTTCTAACATTATCCACAATCTTTGCGTTCTTGCGTATGAAATTTGCAGAAATGGAGGGCAGCGTACAAGTGCTTTGGAGCTGGAAAGTATGATAAAAGACGGTTGCGTTTTTACGGAAATTAGTAACGTGAAAGATAGAATCTAGGAAGTGATAACGTGTAGTAGTGATGGGACTAAGCATTAATTTTTATAACAACTAGTTTTCTTAGTTTGCAAACTTATTCACCTTTCGTTTTCTAGATATGCGGACTTAAATACTATTCTTATTACGAGTATGCAATATAAGTGAAAACTTTGCTTCTAAGCGTTACCTCAGAAACCCTAATAATTATTTTAGTTGGCAGTCATGGTTAAGTGAGGATTTGGTTAGACATTTCTTGGAAGTAAGGATTTGAAATTGTTTCGATGGATTTCATTAATTTCGACGTAAATATTGGGTGTATACCGGGTGAATCATATTTCTGCATATGTGAAATAACTCGTTTAATATTAGAGATAGAGGAAAATAGAAGAATTGAATGATAGTTACACGGCTACAATTCTATTTGATCATATGTGGCCACGCCCTCTTATTTTTTTTTTTGAGTTGCATAACACCTATTTTTCACACCATTTGATAGAGAATTGTTTTCTCTTTCTGATGGTCTAAACATTTCAACACCTTACACAACAAAAATCTCGAAAAAAATGCAAACAAGGTTTTCATCGTGGTAAGCCGCGGACATGATATGAAAAACGTAGATCTGTGGATTTTTTCAACAAATCACGTTTAAAACTTGACATATTGCATTATCTAGAGCGATTGAAGTACAGCAAGGAAATGAAAATGTTTATTACAGAGTGATGTTTATTTACTTTCCACATTAATAATTTACTTATGAATTCTGACAAAAAATTATCACAAAAACTACAATGCGAACAACAGTGGTGATTTTTATCAAAATTGTGAAAATTACCTTTTTGTAAAGTATGAGTTAGTAGATAAACATAATACAAGAGGCACTATAAATTATTTTTTGCTTCAACCAAAGACACATCCAAACAAAAATACAAAAATGTTTTGCATCAATGTATTAAGGTATATAAACATGTACTCAACGCTATTAATATTTTACCATGTAACTCTTACAAAAAAGAATTGAGGCAACAACTAGTCAATAATGTAGTTTCTATGGTTAATGAATTTTTAAATTTATGAATGTGTCTGTGTATACGTCTGTATGTACTTACACCTTATGACGTTTTGTGAGTGAACTTCATAAACCGTTTTATTGTGTTTTATGTACCTTTGACGTACTTTATGGTTCTTGCACTAAAAATGAAATATATTATCTTCATTAATATTACTATTATTATTATTGCTATTATTATTGTTAAAAAAAGGCGAGAAAAGGGAACACGTTGTTACTACTCCTACAATCTATATCTCTTGGCGCTAGGTGGCGCCAAGAAATTTACCTTGGTGCTGTTTGTGGAGAGTAATAACAGAAACCCGAAAGGTGAAAAACAACTACGAGGAAGGGATCGTGTTCGGAGCAATGCTGATCACGCCGGGTAAACAGAAACACGTCGGCTAACGCTTTTCTCGCCTTGTTTTTTTTGCCGGGACTGAGTCCACCAATACCATGGGCTATATTAGCATTAATTATTGGTTATTGTTACTACGCATTTTTTCATGTGTAGCTTGTTAAATTTAAAAGTGAATACTGACGTCTTTACTTATGTCTTCCCAAAATTAAAGCTTGGGAAGAACAAGCTTGAAGAAGAACGTTCAAAATTAACAGCGAACGAGCTTGTTTGGCCGAATGGGCTCTTCGATGTGAGGTCGTTCATGGGGCTGAGCCGGCTCGTGGACCTGAACGACCTTGCTGGGCTGAGCAGGCTAATCGGACCGAACGCGCTTGTGTAACCGCCGGATTCATCCTAAAATAGCTCAGCCCGGCCGAAATTTGGAATGTTTCAGTCTGACTCGGCCCAATTGCATCTATAAAGTACTGTGATCTCCCAAATTAACTAATAAATTACTTAATTACTTAAATGAATAACGTAATAGCTTTCACTCTTCTTCCGTTTTTATGACGCCATAAAGTGCTAGATTCTCATTTAAAACGACCATAGATTTCCTATTGTAGTTTGAGTTATACGGTTTTATGCGACACCTTTTGGCCTAATATATTACCTCGAACTACCAATATACAATAAGGAAACGCAAACTTTACAAGGCAGTCTATGAATATAATGTTCATACTGAATATAATGCTCCATACATAGAACATTATAAAGAAATTCCTATTTAAATAATTTAATGTTTATATCTCTCGGCAGACATGCAGGGACGATTATGAAATGATGTTATTTAATGTTTTAAGGTTACACAAAAGTTTTGATGTAATTTAGATGTAAATGAAATACATTAAAACTTTATAGGGGTTTGGTATTCATTAGTTTTAATAGAGTTTTCTATTACGCCATTAAAATATTGTCCCCCATTATACTGCCAGTGAATTACTCGCCGTTAGAGTCTAGTATATATTATCGAATGGGTACGTGGCGCGCTAGCAGCACCTTCGAACGTCTTTATTATTAAAACACAAACGTACCAACGTACACACGCTTTATACGTGCTAACATCTAATGTTTATTGTTATTAAGCATCTCAGTCGAAAGTGAAAGGAAATTTACGGGTACATAAATTCACCGTAATGGACATTAGGACAAATTAATTATACTTGTTATTCAAGAACCGGCGATAAAATCTCGTGTTTATGGTATAGATGTTTCCGAAATTGCCTTGGATCAAATAAAAAATCGATTTTAAACTCTCATCAAACTAAAAAATGATATTACTGCCATGGGCGTCTTATATACACCATACAATTCTACTCTAGCGGACGCATTCGGACTGGAGAAAATATAAACAAAATATATGTTGCAATATAATCTGTTTCCAACTAAATTCGGACATACATAACTAAACTAAAGACAATTTTCTTGAAAGAAATTGTTGCTTTTGTGAGGAATATTTAAAGGTGGATTGTAGTTATGAAGGCGAATTTATTATTTTTAGTGTAAAATACCTTCCTTATAAGTCTCCAGGAATCTCAGTTATTGTTACTGTGCAAGCAATTTAGATATGATTAATTTTTACCTTGCCAGGTACATTCGCAAATAAACCTTAGAGTAACACAATTTGGGCAAATTTTGCGTATAGTAAACTTTATTTCTTTTCAAATTCAAATTAAAAGGCAACAAATTGCAATAGCAAATACACAGTCTGTTGTATTCCTTAATGAGACTATCGTTATCAGTAGCAGACACAATAAAGCTACTATCGTCCGTAAAAATAGTGAACATAAATGGACCCATAACCGATTCTTGAGGAACACCTCTTTGGAAATGCAGCTCTTATTTCCACTAATTGTGCTCTATCACTCAATTACGAAATGAGCCGATGGAGAATTCGTCCTCTTATACCGCAGGTATGTAACTATGTACAGCTAAATGTTATATCAATAATTAGATTAAGGTGTTAAGTAGTGAATCATCCCATAAATAATGAGTTTTTTTTTTCAATTGCATTAAATGAAAGTCGGAGGGTAGTTACAGGGAGTAAACTTACCTTCTTCATATTCTTAGCGTAAGTTTTAAAGAGCGCAGTTTCATTTTAACAGTTATTTTTTCAAAGTTATAGTAGAAGCAACAAAGGTGCATATTCGACATATTTTGCTTTTTGATTTACAATAAAGGCAACAACGCAACAAACGTACAAGGAATATTATTGAAGTGTATGGGGATCGAACAATAAGCGTAAGCCACTATCAATGGTGATTCCAGAAATTCCAAGCTGGAAGCTATAGCCTAGAAGACGAGCCTTGTGCTGGAAGATCTGCAGAGCTCGACAAGCACGTCCTGCAAATCCTGGTGGAACAAAATTCCACTGTAACTGTTAAGGAACTAGCCGAGAAGCATTAATTTGATCATTCAACCAGTCATCGACACTTGTGTGTCATCGGAAAAGTCAGTAAATTCGGTCAATGGGTTCTTCACAAACTATTCGAGCTTAATTACATCCAGAGACTGAATGTGTGCTCTTCTGCTTCGTCTCGGAAATGAACAAGTTTTGGACCAAATAGTGACTGATGACGAGAGATAGGTTCTCTACAAAAATGTCAAGCGTCAGTGGGTAGAGATAAGAGGAACACCGGCACTCCAGACTGAAGAAGATGTTCATCCACGTAATATGTTGTTATCTACGAGGGTAGTTCGACATTAATCTAGCCTTCGATAAATGGCGTTACGTGATAACGAATTGCTCTCGGTTTTGACATCAGCCATCCATCACATGACGTCTATCAAAACTTCAAGCAAAAAACACAATTAGTTGGGTTTTAACAGTCGTCGAAAGCAAGCAACTGTTGTGTTTTTTGAAAACGGAAACAATTAAATATCGTTCGGTGACAAAGTACCTTCATTTGAAAGGGAAAAACAATGCAGAAATCAAAGCCGAACTAGATGCTGTTCATGGCGAGTCTGCACCATCGTTAGCAACAATGAAATTTTGGAAAGCTGAATTTGTTCGTGGTCGTAAGAGTTTGTTTGATGATGAACGTCCAAGTGCCCCAAAAACCGTCACTCCACCAAAAACCACCGGAAAGGTGATGGTGACTGTTTTTTGGGATGCGAAAGACATTATTCACATTGATTACTTGGAAAAGGGTAAAACAATAACTCGCGTGTGCAACGCAGATTTATTAGACCGTTTCGACGCCGATTTGACGAAAAAACGCCCTGGTTTGGCTCGCAAGAAAGCTCTCTTCCATGAGGACAACGCACCCGCTCACAGGACGGCCGTTGCACAGGAAAAATTGCACCAATTCGGCTACGAATTGATCGACCACCCACCGTATTCGCCAGACCTTGCCCACTGCGACTTTTTCCTGTTCCCAAACCTAAAAAAAATGGCTTAGAGGACGCCGTTTTGCAACGAACGATGAGGTCATGACCGAAACTGCATACTATTTTGAGGAGCTCGAGGAAAATTACTTTTTGGAAGGGATAAAAAAGTTGGAAAGCCGTCTTTTCAAGTGTATTGAGGTAAAAGGAGACTATGCTGAAAAATAAATGAGAAAAAAAAAATAATGCGTTTTCTTGCTTAGACTAGATTAATGTCAAACTACCCTCGTATTGGGTGGGGTAAGAATTATTTAATCCATTTTGAACATTTAAACCCAAACGAAACGATAACAAAGGGGACCTACTGCGAGTAGCTTGAGCGACTTGAGTCAGTGCTAGAGGGAAAACGACCATCTTTGGTTTCAAGACGAAAGGTGTTCTTCCATCAGGTCACATATAGCGAGAACGACATTGCAAAGGCTGGAGGAGCTTGAATTAGGAACGATGCCCTACCCACCATATTCACTGGACTTTGCCTATCTGATTATCACCTATTCCGCAGTGTTCAAAATCATTTGAACGGCAAAAAGTATAAGTTCTGTAGACGAGGTCATAACCCTACTGGAGGAGTATTTTTCGTCACGAGCAAGTGAATTTTGGAAGAGGGGCCTAGAAAGTTTACCAGAAGGATGGAAGAACTTTGTGGAAGATGAAGGAAAGTATATCTTAGATTAAAAAATACTTCTTTATCTTAATTCTGAAAAATTAAAGAAGTGTAAAAGCCCGCATCATTTTTAGGATAATACTGCTGTTACTCGTAAATAAGTTAGGTACGCGCTGTTGCCCGTCCTTGTTTTATTCATATTCAATGTTGAACCATCATTATCATTCCAGGTTAAAAAAACATTCGTTCTCATTACACATTTTTCATTATTCAATATTTTTAGTTTGAAGAGGAAGTAGTTAACAAAGAATACCGATGTTAAGGGCCCAAGATTGGATCCTTTGCGGTAAAATACTGAGGCTCGAAGCTCTTACATCCCTTAAGATGGGTCGCAAAGTATAGTAAGACTGAAAAAATTTAATCGGAACAAAAAATGCACTGACTTCAGCACTAAAAGCGGCATGTGGAATGACCATCAAGAGCTTTGATGTAGTCTATTTATCTTACACGACGCTGAATTCGACCATCCTCAACTCAGTAACAAATTGGACAAAGTTACACAAATGTTGGCAAACAGATTCATTTGAAATATTTTTACAAGCCCTGGTGTTAGATACGTGACAGCGGTAAAAAGGTCTTAAGATGCGTTCACATAGGGTAGCATGAAATTATCGGTAGGATGAGCGCGAAATTATTTGCAATATTCTGTTGAAATTTTTAAAATAATTTTGTGACATGATGATAACTGACGTCACGGTTGACTTTGTCGTATCATAACCTTAATTTATCCGTTACTGAGTTCTTTTGTAACGGATGGAATGATACAGAAATGTTATATACTCTGTTTGAAAACAGTTTCTGCGATAATCATGACAAACAAATATAAAAATAAATGTAAAAAGAGAAAATACGTTGGCGAGTACATTCCTTCAATACCTACTCAAAAGAAACAAGGGGACTATTTAAATATGATTCAGGAAATCTTAAATCATGATCCTGATTCTTATATGGGGCAATGAATGTTGATTTATTTGAACATTTATTAAAAATTGTAGAAGCAAATCAACGGTCTGTCAAATATTTCGAGAAACATTTGTGGACTGTACTACAACCTGTCTACTAGATAACATGAGGCAGTCCCTTAATTATGTACAATGCAATAGGAGGCAGGCATATTCATATAAAACGACCTACCAATTCTGACTATTTATATTACAACTATAAGAAAACTTTTAGTATTTTATTTGCTGTATGTGATGCAAATTATAAATCTGTATGTGTGGATACAGCTGCCTATGAATCTTCAAGTGATGGACGAATGAATAAAAAAAAATAAAGAAGATTACACCAAGCTACATAAATGATAACGATATAAAGAAAGCATTTTAAATATGAGTTTTGGTTTATAGCAAATTATCATAGACATGAAATAAATGCAATACAGTTTATTTAAGTTTTATTTATTGTAAAAGAATAAATGGAAGTTGCAGTAGAAACAACTAATGTTTATCAAAAAAGAATAACACTATGTACGTAATTAGGAAGTCAAATCAAGGAGATATCAAAGAATTATAACATTTTATTCTTTCTTAAATGATATTGTTAGCAAATGTTTCTATAGACTCACCCCTATAACGTTCCTTATAAATTTAATTCTTACCCTTACATCTCCGTATACTTTGATAGTTCCTCAGTAAAATGCATAATACAACCTACATACTAAGGCTGTTGTCATGTACGAATATGCTTGAAATTATTTTATATCAGATAACCAAATACGTATTGCACTTGTTTGGAAAAAAAAGAAAATAATTCTACAAACTATACGAGGTGTAGCAATTAAATAACCGGACTGGTGCTACTATCCGCTAACAGCGAGCACGCCATGGCAGGTTTGAACATATATGTGCTTGTAGATGCGTCCCCCATCCTGAGCTCGATGGGCACGGTTGTACGTCGCTCAGTCTCGCTGTAGCAATCGTCCGTACAAGTCCTTACGCTAGAGCAACGAGTGAACCTCAAGTTTCTTGTGAAACACGAGGTTCTAACTACCCTACGTGAACAAGTGAGAACACGAAGACCCGATTTGTGGAAGAGCAAATCTTGGATGCTCCATCAAGACAATGCACCAGCCCATTCCGCCTTGTCTGTGAAGGCGTTCTTTGCGAAATCCGGCACCAGCCTGTTGGATCTCCCACCGTACTCGCCCGACCTGGCCCCTTGTAACTTTTTTTTATTTCCTAAGGTAAAATCGGAGCTTAAGGGGACAAGATTTGACAGTGTGGAAGCGGTAAAAGCGAAAGCGACGGAGGTTCTCAACAAGCTGACAGAAATGGACTTCCAACACTGCTTTCGACAGTGGAAAATTCGCATGGAGCGTTGTAGGGATCGGCAAGGAGAGTACATTGAAGGTTGTTTTGTAGCACCAGTCCGGTTATTTCATTGCTATAGCTCGTACATTTGAAACAAATCAAAAATTACAAATGTCTTGAAGTAGCAGTCTTCGCATCCTTTTCTTTTGGAAGGTTATCACTCTCGTAGTAAATTTTAATCGATAGAAAATTCTATATCGTATAAAGAATTTTAACAAATATACGGTGAATTAGAAAGTCAAACCTCTAACGTATAGATTAATACTATACAAGGCATTAATTGTGTTATCCGACACCTTTAAATCTTTTTCCAGAGCAAGTGTTATGTTTCGAAAACATATCCCATTCAGGTTGTTTCCAATTTATATGGTTGCTTTTACGAAAAGCACCACAGCAAATTTCTAAGGTTAACATCGTGTACTTCTATTTTATGAAACACGACTCCATCTTTACTGATGCAAAACAAATTAACCTCACTTCAACTATACACAATATACATTCCTCTTTATCCATCTGAAACAATCATTCGTCTTAATGTCCTCATACTTGGTAAATGTAGTACTTGACTTACATATTCATATATCTTTGGTCCCAAGAAATACAGATTTAAAGCAAATACCCAATTTTGCATCTTTATGTTCTGTGTGAAGCTTTACAATCAATGCTAATTCACTAATTCAGGAGATAACAATGTCACATAGTTGAATGAAATGTTTAAATCATCAGAAACACTTGGAGTCTTCTGAACCTTCGGCTTTGAGAACTATTTTGAGCTTATATTTCCTAAGTTAATATGAACCCCAGGTTTTGCTGATTTACAATTCCATGTCACTTGTAGCCGCTTTATTGTTATATAAATATGTATAATGATATCTAATATTTTTAAATCTTCTTGATGAGCTTCTGTAACCATTCTAGTTTCGGAATCCACTTGTATCTATGTGCTGTTTTGTTATAACCTCAAAAGTATGCACGAGTATGTATACAAATTGGCAGGAACCGCAACTTGCACTGTGATTGGTCGGTTGCATTAATGCAACGCCGTGGTAATACGATAATTTAACGTGTATATAGTTCGGCCGTACACCAGTTATTAATTTTGCCTCACACCGCTGTGTGAACGGTCGTATTTAATTGCATTCTGCGAACATTCTTAATTCCTACTTTACCCCCGCGATGTCCTATGTGAACACTACTTTAGCTAACTATTATTAATTAATTATAATAAATGATGCAATGTAATTTTATGCATATTTTATATATGGCGCACGCGTGTGTGGTATGCATACGTTTAAATTTTAATAAAACAGACTATAAATGTCAGTGTGTATATGATGATAGTAAAAGCGTTGGTATTCCCTTACCAGAAATATTTCTTCAACCGTAATACGTACTTTATGTCGAGTCGTTAACGTAAAATTAAATTTATAACCGGTAATAATTTCATAGTAAGTATCAAATAAAATATATTTTCTTTAAATTCACAAGCAAAAGTTGCCTCACAGATAAGATTATGCTGTGTGATCTAGCAGTACGATAAACTAGTAAACGTTGCGGCGAAAACAAAAGAAAGAGGAATACCCATTCGTGTGCATATGTTGCTGTCCATAACACAAAGTAAATTGAAAATTTTCATCTGGACTCCCATCCGTTAAAAACAACTCTTTTGGAAGCCTTTAATAACTTTGTTTTTGCTTTCTTTCGCTGAAAGTTCGTTAAGACATTTAAATTTTAATTAGACGTATTAGTTCTGGGTGTTCCACAACATTTGGCAAGTCTCTAAATGTTGGCGGCGGATTGCATTCTATGAATAAATGCTCCGGCCGTTGTGTGGTCCGACAACTCATCGTAAGTCCGTAAGTGTGCGTTATATACACATGTCAAATTAAGAGAATAATGTTTACAATTTTAAATTAATGAATCTGTCATAACTACTTTACTTTAAATATCCTGACGTTCATTTTTTAAAATGCTGGCCGTTTGATTCTTTTATCTTTTTCTCTCTTTTGTAAACCGTTGGAGATCTCGATCTTCAGGAAGTATTAAGGATGAGTTCGGTTTGGTACCAATACAGATGCAAATGTGTACGCCATTTTCATAAACCCATAATCTTAAAAAATGACTTGTTAATTATGGCTCGGTATACGTAGTTTTCCATGTATATGATCATTAGTCAATCTGCCACGATTTCTTTTTCTCAAGCGTTTATACGTTTGGAATTATTAAATGTTAAATCGGGTTGCATGTAAAAATAAATTAACAAGTATTGATACAGACCTGTGCAAGGTTTGAATTTGCACAATGTTTAATTGAATAAGTTAGTTCGACAAACGTTGTTCAACGTAACAAATATTCCAATTAACTTTATGAATTACGGCTGTAATTTGAGATCTACACATTTTTTTATGAATACAATACTAACAGTAATATACCATAAGAGCGAGCGTACTGTGATCAGCCAGCATAATCGGCATTTTTCGGAAATGCGAGATCGAAGACGTAGGTTACACGTGTACGTGAATGAATACGCCGTTTATAACGCACAAATAAATTTGCGTTTACGCAATTTTGGCAAGCAAATGACATTCCACAGTGACATTTAACACACCACACGTTTAGATGCGCTGAGTTCGTGTAAAATCGGGTGATCATAGTACGCTCGCTCTTACGATATAAGAAAGATATTCGCATACAGGAAGTTAATCGCTTTAAGTAAAAAAAAAATTTTACTTTCAACGTAATGCTTAAGCATGGAGAATTTACACAGGTACATCGTTTTCAAATTAAATGCGACTCTAAGTTAAAAGAGTCTTCGATTATTTATGCAACCCCATGTCTATCGATGCCTAATTCCGAATTTTTCGTAAATAATTATGAATTCATATTCGAGTGTGTGCCGATACTTCTCAGTTTTGATGAGAAAATTTGTGGAGCTTCGCATTTTACTTGAAAAAGGTGCCACATAACAGTACGTGGCATATCCTATTCCAACTTGCTCCAATTAACTGGGTTCTAATAATTTCTTCAAAACCGCGTACACATGGTGCCGGTAGCTGTCATTGCATCTATATAAATTACATACACCAACCACCAAGTCGCCTTAAATATCTTCACGTGGCGATGCTACCAATATTTCGCTTTATTTGAAAAGTCTTATCGGGGTTTTCACAAACGAGTGGCAATGAAGATTGTGTGCAAATGATTTAATTCAGTTTAAGTTATAATAAATGTAACTAAGCAAAAGCCCATTGGTGAATATATAAATAACATTTTCGTATAAATAAAAACACTTGTGTAAATAAAACTTTGCAATAAATAATACATACGTATTTAGAAAAAAAAATTGTATGAATAACATAAATAAGATGAATTCCCAAATTAAATAAATGGATATGCATAAAGGCAAACAAATGTGTGAAATTGGTGCTAGAGTGCCAAGGTATTCAGCGCTACTCTAGCAGAGGTCTGCAGGCTTTGAGATCATGGCTGAGTGACTTCAGCAGTCCTACGAGGATGGTATGATAAATACTTGTGTTAAGGAAGATAACGTATTTGTTTTCCATTTAGTAAATTTATTGCTCGGCGTAATCTCCATATAGCTCCATACACTTAGTCCAACGATGTTCCAAATTTTCTAAGCCATCCAAACAATAGGATTCGTCGAACTCTGCAAAATAGGCCTCCGTTTCGACAATGACCTCTTCATTTGACGTGAACCCCTTTCCGTCAACCCATTTCTTCAAATTTGGAAAAAGAAAGAAATCACTGGGAGCCAAATCTGGCGAATATGGTAGATGGGGCATCAATTGGTAGCGTAACTGGATTAGTTTGGCTGTCGCATTGCCGATGAGTGGACCGGAGCCTTACCATGATGGCAAAGAACTTTTTTCTTCGCTAGGTGGGGCTTTGTTTTCTTCTATGCAGGGTCGAATCGGTCCAATAAATCAGCATAGTTCATTAAACCAGTATCTGATGGTAGCCATCGAAGAAGCATGGTCCTGATAAGCTGGATCCAACTTCTCTTTGATTTCTGCACATATTTTCCCATAAAAAAAAAAGAAATCGAATCACCAACCGGTATTGTTCTTTTTCCATGACTTAACAAATATATAAACTTGCTCACTTTCAACAGCTCTCAAAATGACACAACTGGATGAATCTCTCCGAAATTTTGGCAGACGATGACGGCGACTAAAGAATAGTACTCACAGTCGGCATTGCAGATTTTGACACAAAGCGCCATCTGTCTCCAAACACGGCCACTTTTCATATCGTCCTCGTATATCAAGGCAGATTCAAGTGGCATGAACCATTACATTACAAACCTCGTGACTATATACAAAATTTCGCTTATTTTTTTTTGTTTATAATAAGATCTTCAAAATGTATAGATAGGGAAAGTGTAATGTATTTAGTTGTTTAAAATATGGCTTACTTGGCGGAGATGCACAATGGAGATTCAGTAACGTGCATTTAGGGCCCAAACGTACATATAATGGTGCCCAAAATTGTAACGTCAATTATCATCTACTTTGACGTGAAGTGCGTTCGAATATTGAGTCTTAGAGCAAAACCAAATCAGGCCGAGAGCTTATTGCTACGGAATTTTCGATCGCCTCCGTATAAAATTAGCGATTTTCTACAATGAATTTGTTTGTAATTGTACTTAATCATGACAGGGTATAACAGCAAGGTTCTCGAATTCGCCAGGATATCTAGGTTTCTTTTCTTTCAACTTACTTACTTACTTACTTAATCCTTAGAACCCTTCTACCGTGAGGTGTAGAGTTGTTGTGAAATTGAGTTCCGTGGTTTCTTCTTCCAGAAATCTCTCCACCTTTTTCTGTCCCTGGCTATTTTTCTTGCCTGCTCCCATTTTCCCGCTCTCATCTCGATTACATTTTTCACTTCCTCGTTCCATGTTTTCTTTGGTCTCCCCCTTTTCTTCCTATTTCTTTCGCTTCGTACACTTTCTTAGCTAATATCGCCTCCTCCATCCTCATAACGTGTCCAAACCATCTTAGTTGACCCTGCTGTATGGTCTCTGCCATTGCTTCAACTTTGAGCTCTTTTCTGTACGTCTCGTTTCTAATTCTGCCCAATCTTGTTTTGCCTTTTATCTTTCTCAGAAACCTCATTTCCATGCTGTTCACCTTACTTCTTTGTCTCTCATTTGTTGTCCATGATTCACATGTATGTGTAAGTAAAAAAGGTGTTTTGATTGCGTTGTATAGTTGTCCCGTTTTTGCTAGTCCTTCGTGAATTTCGTCCCCTGAGTTGGTGTTTTTTACTTATTATTCTTCCCAGGAACTTAAATGTGTTAACTTGTTCTATATCTTTTCCCTCCATCTTTATATTGTGTTCCCCTACTATTGTTGTTTTTGCTTTCCTGTATTACATTCCATATTTAAATCTTTTAGCTGTTTGACTAGCACATCAAGATTTTCTTGTAG
This sequence comes from Dynastes maya, assembly GCA_029619315.2. Lineage (NCBI taxonomy): Eukaryota > Metazoa > Arthropoda > Insecta > Coleoptera > Scarabaeidae > Dynastes > Dynastes maya. Next base: position 60,810,273 of record JAROYE020000002.1, read on the forward strand.
GTTTTCTTCTGTGTTCCCGAACACTACCTTATCGTCCGCATAACTTAGTTCTGTGACTTGTATTATTTCCATTTTCCAGTGCCCCACGATGAATGGTTTCCATTGTTGCTTGCATTTCTTAACTGCTTTGAATAGCACGATATCAAACAGCTATGGGCTGATCACATATCCTTGTTTAATACCGCTATTGCACGTAAACATGCTTGACTTTTCATTTCTTACTCTAACGTAATTAGTTGTTCAAAAGTACAGACTCTATCAGATCTTCGTTGATTCCTCTTTCATTTAGGAGTGTCCAGGAGCTTACTCTTTTTATTCTATCAAATGCTTTGATCATATGTATGAAGCACAAGTGAATTTTCTTTCCAGCTTCGGCGGTTTTTTATGTAATATGTCTTAATGTGAAAATTTGGTCCTGCGTTCCTTTTCCCTTCCTGAATCCACATTGTGTATCTTTCAGTGTCTGTTCAGCTTCTTTTCTCAGTCGGTCTTCTAGTATTCTGGCATAGATTTTTTCCACCGTACTCCCCAAAGTTATTCCTTTGTAGTTGGGGCATTGTTGGCCATCTCCTTTTTTATAAATTGGGCATATAACCCCTATTTGCCAATCTTTGGGGATCTTCTTTTCTTTTTTAATGTGGTTCAGCAGAATGAGTAGTGCTTCGTATCCTAAATCACAGAGTGCTGCTGCCATTTCTGCTGCGATCCCATCGTGTCCTATTCTTTCAACTTAATGTAAACAAAAGCCTAATCCACTGGCAATTGGCGAAGTAGAATTTTTTGGTGACAAAAATCGAAAATTGACGAAAATAACAATAATAGTTGGAAATTACACAATCTTTCCTAGAAAACTGTGTCAAATATGAGAGACAAACGAATTTTAGCATAATCTCATGGACAAGCGCAGTACCAGTGGGATTACAAACCATATTTTTATTATATTTGTAGTCATTTGAATGTCCCCGCTATGTTTGCTATTTCCAACGTAAAAGTAAGCCAAAATGTGGAATAGTTGTTCTGGATATTCATAAACTAATGTAGCAAATAACTCTTCTAGGTTAACACTCTTTTGAATAAACTGATGCAAACCGAGCAAAGTGTATGGTCTCGGACGCTAATATCGAAATGCACATATTGAATGCAAGTTGATGTTTGTACGTTTATAAATTAAATCATCTACGTATATGCGCGTATAAAGACTTTAACGTGTCATTAAAAAACGGCTGTCTTTTGTAACCCATTTATGAAAATCTGACGAAGCTTCTGAAATCAAGTAAAATATTTGCTTGGAATAAAGAACAGTTGATATTTTAGAGTACCCACCGGCCGAACTCCTACCAAAGGGTCACCGCGTGTTAGAACTTAACGACCGCTATATCTCTGGTTTCTTTTTTGTAAATCTCTTCGCTCACCCCGATACCTTCTGAATCTTTGGTATCCATCATTTGCATCTAAGCAAAATCTTGGTTCGTTCGCAAAAGCTTAGGCCAGCGTCCGTCATGCGTTATGTCATGCTAACCTTTTCTTTTCAATTTTAATGTGTCAATTCATGAATTTTAACATGTAACTTCGTCAGATTTTAAATTAAATATCTAGTTGCCTTGGTATTCAAGTTAGTAATACTCATATCTTTGCTTTTCTGATGAAGCAATAAAAGAATTGCGAAAGCTATTGTCGTGGAATTATTGGGGATGCTCAAACGTTATAGAGAAAACTAAATGTGAAGAAATTAGTTTATATACAGTAGTACACAGCATAGGGTCAAGGTAGTCGGTCTTTATGATCTTCTTCGATCACCCGTGTTCTAACGGCGGCTATGTTGGCTTTCTTTTGTCACAATTGATTCTTCTTGCTGTTTTTCTTGCCGATATTCCAGCTCAACAATTCTTCTCTGGAATTCCATTAATTGATGCAAATTAGTACACAGTCTTCATACACGCAGTATTATTTTAACATTACACTAATTAATAAATCAAATTAAATACATTACTTGCATCTGTAAGGTAGCAAGCTTAAGTTTTGTTATAAAAAAACCAAAAAGAACCAACAATTATTTTTGTTAGTGTAAATATTTATTTTTTTTGTAGAAATAAAAACAGACACCCCACTTTATCGAAATACATTCAGGTTTAAGGGATGATGTATTTTCAATGATAGACAGTATATTCATGTTTGCGTTCCTATAAATAGCAAGACAGTCTCTAAAATATTCCTAAAGTCAATCTAGGATTATTATCTTAACAACCGCAGATGTATCTTTATACCTTCCTGTGCGCCACATTGCGACTTCAAAGCCGTTTTGGACAAAAACGAATGCGTTATTTCTGCTTTTAAATGTATCTCGCACGATAATTCCATTACGTTTTTATTCCAGAATCCTTTAGGGACTGAAACGAATTAAATTAAAACCTACAAAAACAAATTAACGACGCCATTTTCTTCGGGCAACTGAAAGAAATGTCACATCATGAAAACATATTTTAACAACAAGTTCCCTGTTTTTGTTGCAACGGAGCGGTTGTTTGTTGTTCGCTTCTTTTTTTGTATATACTTCGCATGTTGTTTCTGACTCGGTATTATTTTCTATACTGTTTAAAGCGTCTTCGAATTTATAACCTCTTTAAGAATTTAATGCAACTGGAATGCGGTCTTGGCGAATTGAAAAACAAACCCCGAGTTTTAATGGACAGTAAGATGGTACTTTTAGAAGGGACGACTTCTTATACTTTGACTTGGAGCAAGTAAGTTATAATTTATAATATAACGTCACTGGAAATGAAATTAAATATACGAGTTAAGTTCTTTACAAAGGTGTACTTAAATAGCTCCGGTACAGACGCAAACCAAAGATGAACGCAGAATGATATTAATTTTTTGCCAGCGCCGTTTAATGGTACGATTTATTAGCTGACTATTTATGGATTCTTTTCTCTATAGAAAAATGTGTCGTAAGGAATTAGATTAATCCTTTTATGAGGTAAACCTATTATTCTATTTCTGGCATAGATGTAGCATATTAGGTCTAATGTTTTGCGAGGAGCAAAAATCTATTATATCTACATTTACTTTAACATGTTTAGATGGAATTCACGCCGATGGTGTGCTGTTTACTCATCACTTTTTATTTTATTATTTTATGGTCTTCTTGCATACCCTGTCTTCTAGAAACATCACTCAGAGTTGTATGTAGAGCAACGCAACTGCGCTGAAAGCCAGTGGCGGACGTATAAAGGTTTACACAAAATAAATTAAATGTGATACGTGCTCAAACACTTACCGTTTTAAGAGTCCTCCGTGAAATCACAAAGTGGATAATGTCTATTTAATATTGAAACATTAGATATGTTTCCAAAGTTGTTTCGGCAAAGTGAGTGCGGCGTGAAGAAAAAGTGCTTTTGTATGCCGAAAACGAACGTTCTACATCTAGTTACGTTATATTTGCGTAAGTAAAATAATCTTTCAAATAACTTAACGGTTCTGTTGACGCACCTTCACAAATTTGTCTTAATGTGCCAAAATCAGAGTCTTTATCTAAAACACTTTCAAACCTTTCTAAAACACAAACATTTCTTGCGTCTTCTATCGCGCATAGCTGTGCATGAACATGTTGCACTATTTGCAAAGATTCCACTAACGACACCGAAGAATTTTGTAGTTTTTCTATCGCATCCGCTAGTTCCACGTAATTGACAGCCGCAGCTTCCTCTGGGTCGAATTCTAAAATCACGTTCTTTATATTCTCAAAATATTTAAGATAATAAAATGCAGCCTCTAACGAGTAAGAATAGGTTGTGGTGGTTCAGGAATACCGAGGTATAGTCCATGAAATTCCCGAATACGTTTTGGGGATTTTACAAACACAGCTTTTGTATGTCTACCCCGGGATAACATTTTCTGATACTATCTGCTACGAGACTGAGAGTATGAATTTTACATGTAATATACAACAAGTTAGCACAATGTTTTTTAAGAGATCGACCTACAGCAAGCATGTTTGCGGCACCATCACTCATAAACATCAACAGTTGATTTGTTGAAAGTTCAAACTTTTCCAATGTATTTAACACCAACATTGAAATTACTTCGGCAGTGCATTGTTGTATTCGTCTGGAAGCTAGTAAAATTGAGGGTGACGGTCGATGTGGTTCCATTGTGCGTACCATTACATTAACCACAGAATGTTTTCTACGATCTGTTGTTTCGTCCACACATAACCACAGTTTTTTATCTTGCAACTCCGATTTAATTCTTTTCTCGACATGCTCACGAGCAGACGGCACAACTCTCTGTAATGTTCTCTCACTTAATAACTTAAAGTCCGAATATTCATAAATTAAATTTAAATTTGTCATAATCTCGTGTGGAATTTTTTTTTGAAACATGCCCTACACTATTTACGTGCCGTAGACAATCACTTTTCGACCAACACGTTAAATCTATTTTACCCACTACACATTGAATTTTAGCGCCATCACACTTTAAATCAGGCATTTCTGCAGCAAATTCTCTTATTGTGTCCAACTTTGGTCGTTTTCGCGACGTAGGAAGCATTTTCAAAACAAACGTAGAACTACGATATAGTATACGACAGCGTATATGCATACACAACAAATGGGCTTTCGAGTCGCAGTTATACTGACGCTTATACCGAATTGTCCCGGCCGTGTTTATTTTGTGTAAACTTTTATGCGTCCGCCACTGGCTTTCAGCGTAGTTTGCGTTGCTCTAGTTGTGTGACCACTTTGAACTTATGGAAATTCAAGTAGAGCAGTGAGTGACTCAGTTTACTTTAACGTAACGTTATTTACAACTTTTTTGTCTATTTCATAATATAATACCTACCAGTAGCCTGAGAAGTTTTGGCAATATTGTCAAGCAGCAGAATAAGGAATTGTCACAATATGAACCAGACGAGGTTGTGTTCCGCCAAATTGGTGCGCGTCTTTTTTCATTTAGAAATATTGTTTGGATTAACTAAATAATTGACGAGTATGTATAAAAATGCATACATTTTTAAATAATGCAAAGAACAATATTCGGCACAACACAAATAACAAATGGCAAAACGCTATTAATACTAATGTAATTGAGTGCCATATAAGCTTTTCTAATAATAAAGTAAACTCATTTTAGTTAAATGTTCAAAAACGTTACCTTCTTACCCGATGAATCCTTTGACATTTAGGGTAACAGTTTATGTATTCAAACATTGCAGTGCAGGAACACTGAATACACTTCACTGTCATCATTGCTGCAATACTTCACTGTTAATGAACGCCCATTTCCATGGCGAAGCCATCACCTTTAGCAGTGATATTAATGTAGTTGACTTCATGTTGATTTTATTTCTTTATAATTAACTACTTGAAGCTGATCCATTTCGGTAATTAGTCGTAAATCTTCCGATTTACACATTATATGTACTTCACGAGAGAACGTCGTCCGGCTCACTTGTGCTTGCCCCCATCACTGCCGTTTTAAGTTTTGTTTTGTTTAGCGACGCCATTGTAGCTTTTATATTTGTCTCGTTGTGCATCAACAATGGTGCTTGGGGTGGTTTTGGCCTGCCTTTGAAGGTAAGTAAAAACGCAGCGTGATCTTGATTTGGTATTTTCTGTAACAGTTTTGTGCTATTAATGGATTCTCTTGCATCATTTTTACAACTAGAACCAGATTTCAATGCAGAGCAGTCTCAAAAGAGATGCAATTTATAACACACAGCCGAAAGTATTGGGAACACAACAACGAAAATTTTAGTTTATCGACTTTAATAAAGCTAACTTGGGTACGGGCGTATTTTACTCTCATTGACGGATTACATCAACGGCTTTAGTAGGCTACATGGATTAAAATTTCAAACAATAAAATAATGTTTTAAGCCATCGATGGCATTTCTCGATGAGAATAAAAAGTGTCCTGCCAACATTTTGGTACTTAAATATAATAATTATTGTACTTACTTAATAACAGTTCTACTGCAGATACTTCAACACAAGCCTTATTAGTCCCATAACTTTCCTCAATTATCTTACAGAGTCGTCGAAAGAGAACTGCCAACCAACGATAACCCAAGTAAGTTAAATAAAAAAAAAGGTGATTTATACAAATATTTTTATTTACACTATTATGAGATTTATTTACTGACGTTTAAAAGTGTATTCTTTTGACATTTTGATTGCATTTAGTTACATTTGTTGTGAGACAAAGCAGTGCTGGCGGCCTCTTCCCTCCAAATTTCCCCAGTCCCATGTACTCTGCTTTACACATGTTGACAAGAAGTATTTTTGTTAAACAAATAAAGAGTCCAGCAAACAACTTGTAGTGCGAGGGACTAAATTAACCTACGGAAAATTCAATTATATTTCCTAAATTCAAAATTATGTAATTGTATTGTAAATGGACAAGCATAGTGTTGTTTACATGTAGCCATTAAATTACATGATAACCATTTTGACTTTACCGTACCAGAAAATTTTGACATATCATCACCATGGTGGATTTTGGAAACAGCAAGGATGCTATTTAATTTCATTCAGATAGTAAGCCGTAGATTTAAATTGAAAAATAAAAGGATATGGGATAAACAATTTTCGACAAACTTCACATCAAAATTCTTCGATAAAATTTAAAAGTTTCATAATAAAATACGAAACTATTTCACCATAAGGATTTTAAATATAAATCACTAAAACTATTTGGATCCTCGAACAACAAAATTATGAAACCAATCGGGAATTGAACGAAGAGCATATTGGTTTCGAATCGGATGCAGCTTCGGGCCAAGACTCCCCAAAACGGACATCGAAATACAACATTTCAATCAACTTCAGTGAGCGGGCACAACATTTAATATTTGGCCAAATAAACAAATTCAATTTAGATCAAATTTAAAATGTCAAAAACTCAAATAGATTCATAAATATTTTAACATATCGGGAAAGGTGAACCAATGGTCCTGTACTCACAAAAATTCTTTAATAAGAAAAAACTAACTTGACCATTCGTTCACCTTTCCCGATATAATTAACTCACAACGAGTCAACATTGAACATCTATTTTAACATAGCTGTCGATCGGATAAGGGTTGTATTTGGCTAAGGTTATAAATTGAAAAATTTTGCCAAAAGAAATATAATTTTTCAAACTTAATAAAAATGCTGTAGCTCTTTAACATTGACAATTGTTTAATTTTTCACTCAATTTCTATTAGCAAGAAAAGAAAACCAAGTATATTCGATACTTTAAAGTAATCTAGAAAATGTTGACCCTGAGTAGTTATATAATTAATAATATTTATTCCTTTATTTCTGAATTACCGAAAAGTTTTAGAATGAAATGGATAATTATTTCCATTTTTGCTTTAATTAACGTTTGATTTAATAAGCAAAATTACTTATCCATTTCTCTGCAACATAGAAATAAATGTATTTCCAGAAATAAATTGTCGTCAAATTAGTTTATATCAACATAAAGATAAAAAAAACGTTTTGTATGAATCGCTGTTTTCATCATTATTTATTTAGATTAAGCAAAAGTGTTAGTATCTGTCAAAATGTTTTTCGTCCGATAAAAATTATGTGATTGAATTCATATTTTTTTATATTCAATATAATGTTGCAATAATACACATTGTTAATGATTTGCTCTCTTTTTTCTTTTCCTATCTACTGAAACTTTGTGTGAAAGTGTCAGTGAAAAAGTTAAGAAACAGGTAGGTAACCATAATTAAATAATATAGCTACCACTACTAAACAGTTTACACAATAAAAGATCTCGTCGTGTAACTTTTGTGTAGTGTATGGGTAAAATATTTAGTGTAGAATAGTGCAAAATTAACAAATGCACTGCTTAGTGTTAAATATAATCTAAGCAATGTACTAGATGGAAGTAAATTCAAGTGCATTTTTAGTGGAAGAAAAGTACACTTTGTAGTGTTACATGAGTCAGTCTAACACGATAAAGGTGCTACTTTTACTATATACAGTGTAGAGTGTACACTATCATTGCGTATGAACGCATCTAGATTTTAGATGTAGGGATAACTTACGATAGTTACCTATTATTTTAATTTGAAATATTTTCTTTGTCGTTCGACTTACATTAAATCTAAGATAATTTACTTGTTTTTATTTTTTACGAAATAAACACTGTTTATCACAAGGTTAGCGGCTAGTCTTTACAAATGCCATGCGCACGTGTCGTTGGATCTAAGAGCAGCAATGAACGGGTGCGTTTCATTTTGTGTGGTTGTACTGGACAAGTATTTTAAGTTATTATAAGACTAATAAAATGATGAACTTGAAGATTTTCATTTATTAGCATATCAAGAACGCCATCTATAACCTCAAACCTGTAATCAAACACAATGGTTGCTGATTCCCAAGTACATATTTTGATGATAATGTTTCATACAACTTACATTAGTATAAATACTTTTGTTAAACTTTTTATACAAGCCCCTTGTTTGAAGTAAGAGAATTTCGTTCAGTTATTTTGTTCTTTTTTCACACTACTGGAAATAGAGTACACAATTGGCTGTACAACTTTAGGTTAAACTTAGGCTTTCCTTTGTCTTCTATAGTGCCGCATTCAGGTTTTACCATCACGAATATGTTAACTTGCTCAAATAGTACAAGCAACTTTTCTATTCTATTTTATGCCCCCTTTCCAAACCTGTTTCGAAATAACTTAAAATACACTAATAATTACGAAGCAGTAGTGTATACCTTCAACACACTGGTAGTGTTATAAATTTACACACGTTCGTGTTGTAAAATGCACTAGAATGCAACACTATTCTATTTATGCTAATGTTAGTTTTACACTAGCGATTACACTAAAATAGTGTTCAATTTTTGTGTATTGTGGACTTCCCTAAACTAATCGTGGTGTTATCTTAGTGTTGAATAGTGTTATTTTTTTTTTACTGTGTAGTTAACTTTAAATGAGTCACTTCTCTATAACAAATAACTAGTTTGTTTGCTTTCATTGTTAATTAACTAGTTTATTTATTCCACTAGAATAGTTTGTTTACAGTTAGTGAATAAATTTTGCTGCTAGCTTTTTTTAAGTGAATTTAACCACAACTAATGAATGTCAAGACTGTTCGTTTTTTTTGTAGTAAATAAGCAGTTCATCTATCTATTTTAAAAAGTTTTTACTTGCGGTTATTGAATATTTATTTAGAGCTACTATACATTCTTCTTAGTGCACTGTGCACTAAAGTAGCACTAACCGTAGACGTTGATATACTAAACCAATCAATAAAGTTAGCAACTCTGTGTACATAAACGCTTCCATTTTATTGCAATATAATTACAAAATAACAGTATCTTTAAATGAAGCGTGCCGGAATACATGACGGACTATAAATTTGTCAATGCGTTTATGACGGGCAAATGTTTCAAACTTTAGTTTATAAATGAAAGTGATAATAGCCTATTCAGTAATACGGTGCCGTGTAATTATCCCAAAACCGCAATCAATATACTTCGCATTTATAACGTTACGTACATGGACGCACATACGAACACATGTAATGCGTATACGGGCTATACATCGAACCACAATCAAAGTAATATTGTTTTCGGTGTGCGCGATATAATCGCTGAATTTGTAGTAACGGCCACAGCTTAAATTGAACATTGATGTGACGTTATCTTAATTAATATCTGATTAGTGAAATAAAATAATTTTGACTGGAAAAATAAGCGAACGCATTTACTATTTCGCACAGGTGTGTATAGAATGAGAAACAATTTGGGCAAGATTTATGCGTATTGAGAATAAATGTAAGTGCAATATAATGAAAGTAGAAAGCTTATTAAGTTGGTCCTGTTGATTTTCAGAATACAATGGGGGTAAGTACGTGTTACCGAATTTGATGAAATGATCTATGGAAGAATTATTTTTATTAATATTTAATCCCCTCATTTGTAGATTCTCTAGGTATTATAGGAGCAGTCAATTGTCATTATCATCCATAATAGAGATTATAGAATTTGCACTTCCCAAACACTGAAGAGAGAGGATGACATCATGATACACCTATTTCATATACAGTAGTGCTCACCTTTCTACGTAAATGATGAAAAGAAAGAAGAATATATGCAGGATGTGCGTCACTCATGCTATATGAAAATTCCTTCCCAAGAATCTAAAGAAAAAGTGTTCAAATAATAATCATTGGAAGACAAACTCTCTAGAATATAAAATTATATTTAAGTATATTTAATTTTCGCTGCACATATTATAAAAGCGTTCTGCTAAATACCAATGTTTCTTTAACGCCGGGTACCTTAAACACCTTACACACGAGGGTATTGATTAACACTTTAGTCGATCAAGTATTTATTTGAGCTTTTCGTAGTACATTGCAATTTATCTATATTAACTGGATGTTACAAAATCGCCGTCAAAATATTATTTCAAGTTTTTTAATGAAGTGCGGTGTTTATTTTTCCAAAATTTAATAGAGAAGCTCTTCCACAAATTTTACTTATACCGTAAAACGGAGTGACTTGAAAACTGGGGGCGTGTTGAAAAAATGTTCTGCCTAAGGAATTAAGAGTAGCACTACCCTACGGAAGCATATGTTTCTGTGACGTACGTCAAATTACGGAATGTTGTGTTGGTCGGAGAAAAATCAGTGAAGTGTACCTAAATTTGGAAGTTTGAATTAAAATTTATGCTCTTTTGATATCTGTATACTACATAATATTATAAACGGGAGGAAACATTTATTTATCGAAACTAATTGATTGTACGGTCTGTAGATCCGAGAGTGCCCCCTAGACACCCTTTTGACAGATTAAATACGAATAAACTCCGACTATTTACGTTTTCAAAGAATTATACTTGAAAAGAGAAAACTAACCTCGAATTGTGACGTTTCAATATAAACGTTATGTTTATATTTTACATACACGAACCCCGCGTATTTTCAAATTGCCAAACTTGACTTTTATTTCGTAATTAACGGATTTAATCAATAGAACACTTAGACGAATACGTGTAAATACAACGGCTATTTGATCTAAACTGAGAAAATTATAAGCGTCCCTTCACCGCTTCGTTCGCGATAGCGATTGTTTTATCATGGCCAATTACCATATGCCTTTCGAATTTGAAATTGATATTAAATTTCAATTAACTTTCCCTATTTTAAAAATAAATTGAATTTTTAGGATAAACTGTCATGAAGGTTCTCAATTTTGAAACCTAACTCTATGATCACACCTGTTCAATATTATAACGAAGTAGTTTTCCTTTGGATCCTATATTTATTCCTCCATTTATATCTTAAAAGCTAAAAAATAAACCACGTTGTGTCAGTAGCATATCATTGCAGGGGCGAGTTGAAAATGGTTCGAAATTATCAGAGAAATCTTGGGAGTCGTTTCTTTTTCATAGAAATACGAGGATAAGTCAAATATTATCTACACTTTCGCCATAACAAGCTTTGAAGGTTATCGTATTGACGGCCGCTTGCGCATGCGTTGAGTTGGTGCCTCTGTGGTCATGTGTGCAGAATTTAATCACGATCGCGTCATTTGTCTGCTAGCTACAACAGCATAAGCATATCAGCTCCGCTATTAGTTTGCACCAAAGAGGAACAACGAGTAGTGATCCGATTTTTGTGGTCAGAGGGTGTGAAAGGTACTGAAATTCACCAGGGACTTTTGTCACAATACTTATCTCGTAAAAGCGTTTCTATGTGGATCGAAATGTTTCAAAAAGAAGGAGCTGGACGGCCGTCAACCTCGACCACCGACGACAACATTCAGCAAGCTCGAGAGATGGTTACAGCAAATATTTTGCTCCCTCAGACTTTCATCTCTTTGGACTGCCCAAGGAAGCTTTGAGAGGTCGTCGATTTGCCTCAGACACAGACGTTCGGGATGCGGTGCAGAAGTGGCTTCGCGACCAACCTTCTACCAGGAAGGCATACGGAAGCTTGTGGCTAGCTAGACCAAGTGCATTGCTAAAGGTGGAGTCTATATCGAAAAATAGTGTATCTGTTGTACACCTATCTTTGTTTAATACAGTTGTAGAACTAAAAGTGTAAGTAATTTTTGATTTACCCTCGTACTTTTTTCTTTGAGTTTACCATATTTTATTTTATTCTAAACTTGTGTATGTACTTAATCCAGTTCTATAATATTTGTAAGTTTAGAGCATTGTTATCCTTACAAATTATGTTTCAGAAATTAAAGTTTGTTTTCAATAGTTTTGTTTCATTTTGCAAAAAAATAAAATTTCAGCCTTTCAAGACGCGATGTATGGGGAATACATTTTTTTTCAGTACCGCACCGGATAGCCACCATCCCAAAGTAACCTAAAATAATTTTTGTTTCAATCAAATTGGCGCAGTAATGGCAGTAGGTAGTTGGATATCCCACAGAGTTTTAAATCGGGCCGTTTGACAGTACTTAAAATGGGTTCTTGTTTAGTAAATTAAATATGAAATTATGTAGAAAACTCTTTGGTTTCAGTACATGGAATTCTCCACAGGATTTAGTAAAGGTATGCTTTAGAAATAAAGTATAAAGATTACGTTAGAATTCAATCTAATCGAAGTGAGCTCCGTTGTTCTAAAATGTATCCACGGACAGAGTTCCGAAGAGAAAAAGTTTTTTTATTTGTGGGTTTCGAAGAAAAACTGATTCTTTATAAAAACGTCTGCATATCGTAGACACATTGTACATATGTATATACAAACTGTAATGCAATTTCGTGTACTTTATTGAATATTTATTATATATAAGTATTTATTATATTTACACTGTAGGTATTGAAATGAAGAATTTGTCCGGTTTTTTATAAAGTCATTATAGAAATAAATAAGTCTAATGAGTTATATTAGCATTTCTTAAACATTTACAGGAGTGTAAAAATAATAAAAAAGCACGTTTTTCGAATTTTTTGAAAAGTAAATATTGATGTCAATAATGTCCATATATTAAAAAGTTCTCTAATTGCAAATTATGTAATTGATATTCTCCTCAAGATACTAACTATGTACCTAGATTAAATGAAAATCAGATCAGTAGACCTATAAAAGGAATAAACACAATTCCGGTTTCTTTCGTAATTTTTGTTTTTACTAAGAGACCTCTTAGGCTCTTTCACGGTTTTGAACGCCTGATTGATGGGCAACAGTGACATTTTTTCACTTTTATTGGCAATTCTGTCCGCGTGTATCAATTTTAGTGCAAGCGGTTCGATTAATACGACTGAAACGAGATTTTTATGTGAACATTGCTCCGAAACTCGAGCACGTGATAACGTTGATTCTCCCGCTTTTTCCGTGCTCGACAGAGCCGGTTATATTGAATTCTTTGCTTTGGGTGCCACCAAATACGTGATAAGAATTAAAAGACTTTAAATAATTGAGAAATATTCAAAGTTTTGGTTATATGTTTTATTTTAAGACGGTACATAAGGAAATATTAACACAGAAGCAATCACTCCCCGTTTCGCACAAATAAGATCACAATAAGATCTATAAATATTTCTATAAGTTTTTGCGTTATGATTCGGTTGCCAAATCATTGAACCGAATATAATTAAAAGCAATTAAGTTGTTTATTTCAAGCAATATTCTTTCGCACTCTCACTTAACACGGTCCTGCGTTCTGATGCCACAGAATGGAATCTGCAACAGCATTTCTTTCTTGTCTAACTAAAAAAGTTGTCATAACGGCATTGTTTATACATTAAGATGGGTTCAAAGACCCTGCTTTAAATGTAACATTTGTCTTTGAGTAAAATGGATCGAAAAAAGTGGAATAAAGAAATTTGTTCGCATTATCCCGTAACGGTAAATTCGTATTTCGTACTTTTTCCGCTTTCGTTCTTCACTTCGATGTCAAGACTGAATGTATACTAAAATTAGCACGGGATGGCTTTTTTTCTTTTTGTGTGAGAGTGTTACTTTCGTAAATGTAATTTCCTTAATAATTATTACCTTATTCAAGGTATAGGTACAAAAATCGTAATGTGTTTAATGAAATTTGTAAACCAACTGTTTTGCGGTATCTCCACTAGGCGTTCAAAAGTATCAGCTTTTTTGGTTGTATAGAGTGCAACAATAATGAGTTACAATTTCCTGAAATCGACATCTTCCGTCATAAGATCAAGTGACCAGCAATATTTCCCAGTATAGGTAGTTAAGTACAAGAATATACTTTAGATTTGGATCTTTCTTTTGTTACCTACATCATATTCACATACATGGGCTAATTAAATTATTTGATCTTATTTTTTCTCACCACATGTTGGAACGGAAAAATCAACATAAATTGATCATGGTTATTAGAGTAGAGTATATTAATCACTAAGGTTCGACAAACGAGTGCAACGCCAGATACATATAATATATTAGAATAGAATATATAGATAATATATTCTTACCTTTTATTGTCGTCTTGATGACAAAATACTACTGCCCCGGTAAGCCGCGTAAAACTGCAACATAAGCAACGCTTACATTGTCGATTCACTTAGCCTTCGAAAATACATATTCGGGGCCACATTAATTTAGATGATTTGAGGGCCAGAATCATGGAAGAAGTAGCAAGTATCACCTCAGATATTACTTCAAACGTCACGCCAGGGATTCCACCGCAGATTCGTGTACTGACAAAAAGTAGGTGAATGCCAGTTTGTACATCTGAGATACATTAATGTTATCTATTTGTTCACACATTGCGCTACAACGCTCTTCTATACTACGTGTCCATCTAGAACGTGGTCGGCAATTTAGAGAAAGCGTTTTGGAATAAAGAATATTCGGGGACAAATGCTGCACAACATAAAATTGTATCCAAGTACACAGGATGTTCAATTCCCACTGCGCACGATTTAATTTTTTAAATGGAACACCCTGTATATTATTACGAATTTCGATGCCTCACTTCAATTCATGTTTACTTTCAACAATATTCTCTATCACCATCTATCTCAGTTTTTGATGTCGCTATTTTTTTAACGGCCGATATCCTAAACACCTTACACGCTTCTGTGGTGGCTATTCAAATTTTATTAAATTTTATTAAAAGATATACAGAGTATTTCAGTCAAATTAAAATGCAGATATTTCCATTTTAGTCATCATAATCAGTTTCCCGCAAGTACCGAATTTGACAGCAATACCTGCAATATTATTGAAGATATATGACTTTTACCAATCACTGTACACAACTGTGAACGCTAATCACATTTTCAAATAAATTACTGTGGAAAATTGTCTCATAAAGTACACAAGATACGATTTTCCCCAAGTAAGTGTACATGTAAGTATCTATTTGTACCACATCGCTGATGCCATGAATGGATAATTGTGTGCTTGAAAGCATCTCATTTCACATTGTATTACACAAAGAGGATAGTTCATAGTATTACAATATCAAGTTAACAAGTTTTCTTGCACAACTAATCTGCAAAATGTATCTAGAGAATTTTAATTAACTACTTACCCCAAAGGCTTTATTAATACTATTTAAAGGGAATATAATTACCAATTAAGTTTCTTCTGCTTACCGTATCTATCGATTTTCAGAAATTCGGCGGTTCTATGTCGCGATGTTTACTTCGAATCTGTCTTCGGGCGAAGCTAATCCTCCCGAGTCCTAATTCGAGAGTTCAGATCAAAGAGTTGGAAATTATTTTAATTAGATAATAGTAAATTTATTTAACGTACCTGTTAACAACATGTCAGAAGCAGAAGTTCTAATATTAATTTTCGGTTCGCTTCAGCTTCCACTGTCTTTATACATCCCGGTTGAGGAATGTCTGTTGTTGACTAAATTATTACAACTTCGCTTTACACGCGTATGAAGTTATGAGCAAATAGAAATATGTAGCGTAAAGACGTAGGATCCAGTTCACGGCTTCCTATTGTAAAATACACAAAATTCGCGAGTATGTCGAACTCTAAGAGCGTGTAATGGAATTTGGTAGCAAAGAAAGCGTATGAAATGTGCGTGGGCGGTGTGTTTAACGGTACCTCTTTGAAGAGCTTTGATAATTTTACTATTAAGAGTTATACCGAAACATGTAGCAATTACGTTCCAAATTTCAAAAACACATACGATTTAAATCTTCTCCTTCTCCAGAGTACCCTTTGATAACGGTAATCCTTCGTACATTAACTCCATTCCGAACAGTAAAACGAAATGTGGAGGTAGTCTAAGTTTCCAGCTTAATACGGAAACAAGGTTTCTTTTATCAAATTCAGTTTTATTTCTTAGCCTCCTTGTACACGTAGAGAAACATATTGCTTGTTTTCTGATAACTACTACAGGAAACTGTCTGTACTAGACTTTAACCTTTTCTTCCTGGAAATTACACTTTGATTTCACTATCGAACACTTTAAATTGGGATCATAGTTAAGATACACATTAATTCAACGAAGGCTGAATCAAAATTGATGAAATTTTTGGCGTCGTTTATCTTTCTTTTATTTGTAATCGCGAAAGATAGCGATTGTTTCATTCCATAGTAAATTTGGATAAATTAAATTTATGAAGCATGTCAATGAAATGACGTTATTTATGGAAATAGCATACGAGAATGAATGCAATGACGCAATGAGGTGGTTGTATTTAGAGGACTCTATGACTTAAATTCTGACTGACAAGGTTTAAGAATGAAATTTCTCTAATGATTTACCTAGAAACGTTCGGACAAAGATTTAATTGATGAAAAAATGTTTGAAATAATGTTTTAAATTTACCCTGTTGTTTGCTTTAGCTTATTTTCCATTAATTTTGACGAATTACAAATGGAGAAATCGACCAGAAGATGGAGTTTTAACTACGTTCCCCTACGATCGTCGTTATCTGGACTTAAATAAAATTTGTAACACACCCGCTCCCAGGACAATCAGCGAGGGGGAGAAATGGTGACTTGGAAAATTACATTTTTCCCCGCAAAAGGGATATTTCATTACCAACGATTGGCTAACCTGAACATCCTACTCGTTCAGAGGTTGACAGCCTATGCTGCTGTCGTTGTAAATATTGAACATTACAGTGCTTTTCCTAGATGCTCCCATCTCTTTAAAACTCTAAATAGTAACGGACATCTCATTCTACAAAATAGACGTTTACGAATGTGGTTACCTCATTCAATGAAAATCTCTGTCCTCCAAGTGAAACTTCGAGCCTAGGAACCAGAAAAAATCGTTGGGAGATCTGGTGAATAGGGTGGGTGGTCTATCGATACGAACCCCAATTTGTAATATTTTCCGGGGCGATTACTGAAGTGTGAAGTGTGTGTTCTTTTTCTTCAAATGCGGCCGCTTTTTCCACAATTTCTGTCTTCAGTTTGTCAAGTAATGATGTATATCGTATGCCCCAGTTATTGTTTCTCTTTTTTTGAGATAGTCGATTAACACAACTCCATGACTATCTCAAAAAACAACCGCCATGTCAAATTCAGTTTTATTTCCCAACATAGTCTTCTTGTACTTTTCCAGCGATGTAACTATTTCTTTAATCCCTTCAAATAGTAATAGGCAACTTGTTTTGCAAAATAGGCGTTTACGAAAGGCCTCCTCATTCCATGAACGAAACTTTAATTCCAGGAAACAGAAAAAGTCGCTGGGTGCCAGATCTGGTGAATAGTCTATCAATTCGGTCCCCGGTTAGTGAATTTTTGCCGTAGCGACCACTGAAGTGTCTGACGATGCATTGTCGTGGTGGCACGAAGCTTCCTTTTTCTTCAAACGAAGCTGTTTTTCCGCAATTTCTGCCTTCAACTTGTCAAGTAATGATGCGTAATATGCGCCCGTTATTGGTTTTCCTTTTTCAAGATCGTCGATTAGCAATATTCAATGACTATCTCAAAAAACAGTCGCCAGCACTTTTCCGGCCGATGGAACTCTTTGCCTTTCTCGGAATCGACTCACCCTTCGCACTGTTTCGACTATGTCTTGGCTTTAGAAGTATAATCGTTTCATCTATAGTTACTAATCGACGCCAAAATTCCGACTTATTTCGCTTAAGCTGCTTCAACAGGGCTTTGAAAATGTTCATTCGAATGAGTTTTTGGTCGTTAAGCGTAACAATCAACGCCCAGTTAGCTTTATCATGCCCAAATCTTCAGTCGATATACGACAAACACGTTCTTTCGAAACGCCCGCAGCTTCTCTTTAGCCCTAACCCGACGATCGTCCAGTATTATTTGATGAACTTTTCCGATGTTATTAGCAGTGGCTGCAATTTTTTGCCATCCCGAACGCTCATCGTCAACCAAACTGGTACGGCCACGTGTAAATTTATCTGCCCAAAATTTCATTGTGACAAATTATGTGGCGGAGTCTTCGTAAACAGCATCCATCTAGGCGTATTTTCTTTTTACAGAAACAGCAATATCGATTGACACAAACGACTATTGAGCAATAACTGAGCGTCTAACATGGCTGACATTTTCTAAAGTATCTTTCAACGCATGCGCAATTGCACTACCAGAACATTTTTGACGAGTAACGCCATCTTCATGCTAAGACTTGAAAGTTTTCAGACCACTCTCGTATTGCCAAAATACAGCAAAGTCAAGAAGCACTATCGTCCTCTGCAATCCGTGATCTCCACCTCAGCTAGTTTTTCATG
This sequence comes from Dynastes maya, assembly GCA_029619315.2. Lineage (NCBI taxonomy): Eukaryota > Metazoa > Arthropoda > Insecta > Coleoptera > Scarabaeidae > Dynastes > Dynastes maya. The sequence goes on from JAROYE020000002.1 coordinate 60,828,891, forward strand.
GAATCTTCACTACCAATATAAAGTGTTAGTGATAACAAGGGCTGTGGAAAATTATAGCAAATGGGAAAGGTATCAGGATGGTCGTTTGTAAGTGACCGAGTATGTCGAATATTTTTAGTGTTTGCTACTAACTAACGCTAATACACAAGAAGATTATCAAAGTAAAATACTGTTATGTACCTATTTAGTATTACAAACCTGCCTATTTTCTTTTATTGCAGGAATGTTTGTACAACTTCCAAGTATTCCTTTTATATGCTTACGAAGAGCACTTTTGCATTATATAGAATTACATTGCATGTTAAAAGCAAAATTACCTTACTAATGCAATGTAAATATACGTCTGTATGTATGTACATAGTCGGTAGCTCGTTACGAAAAACATGCCGAAAAAAGCACGAAAATATAAAAAAATCCATTAAGCTCCCCAATGAATCTTGTTTGCTTTCTAAATAATAATTTCATCTCAATACGCTTTTATGTATACGCTCTAAACGAGACGAATGGAAAAGAATTTTATATCTTTTTAAAAGAGTGTAGGCATTACGCCGACTGGGACATTATAAAAAAAGATAAATTGCCCTGTAATGTAATTCCGTCGGAGATTAACTTCTTTACTTGCTTGGTTTTAGTACAAAGTTTTGTGCTTTAAAGATTCTTTGACGAGGCACTAATTCTTTATACCGTCATACTTTGTGCGATAATTAAAAACATCGACGCCTCTTGCAGTTAAAAATAAAGGTAATCCCATGTGTACCGAGAAGTATTGAGCACAGTGTGCTTCCAAAATGGTGGTAACAGGTTCCTCTGTGATATGTAGAATACATATACTACTAGCTACCCTCTATGGTTTAGCGCAGATATAATTAACAATATTAAACTGAAAGCACATTACTTCGAGGATTGTTAAAAAACCACTAACACATATTCTTTAAATCAATTTAAAATACCCCGTCAACAATCCTCAAAAGGTTGGCCATTTGTTCGAGATAAGCGGAGCCGCACTCGTATTCCTGCGTTAATGAATTGGAATAACAGTAGCCTTGCTAATTTATAGGATATAGTAGATGCTTTTGCAAGCTATTTTAGCAGCGTATATGTCATCGATGAAACTTTCATGTGCAATGATACTCCTATGGGTGCTTCCGCTGTTAATATGTATTTTATGATTGAAACGGGGGTTCAAGATGCCATTAGAAAATTAAAAAACAAAATGACATCGGGTCTAGATGGAATACCAAGTTTCTTGGTCACGGACTGTGGTGCTGTCTTTGCGAAGCCACTGGTAATTGTCTTTAATTTGCCACCCGCAATTGGCGCTTTTCCTGGTGCGTTGAAGATCTCAAAGGTCTCAAATCGCTACTAAATAGCTTAGCAAAGATATTTATAATTGTATTATACTCGCACATATATACACAAGTAAGTGATTTTATATAACCACATCAGCATGGCTTCATGGCAAAGGGATCAACGGTTACCAACTTGACTGTGACTTGTTCGGGGTACGCGACGCTTCTTAGCTTCTCCACGAGTTGTGAAGTTCTAGCAAGTAAAAACAAACAAATTTCTATGCACTGTAAATTCAACTGCGTGACTGCATTTGTTCATTTCGTGTTGAAGAGTCGTAGAAAAGTTTTTGATATGTCATATTACGAAAAACAGCAGTCCAATGTGCTATCGAAGGGGTACATATATTGTTGGGTAAAGGAGGCTACGAGTATGTATAGTTACGAACAACAAGAAACTACAGTAAATCACACGGCCTCCAAAGCTTTTTTGTTTTTCCGTCTATCCTTTTGAGGTATTTCATTTCCATAGTATTTATTTGTTGGTGGTGTCTTTCGTACCCAAGTCTCACTTGCATATAATATTGGTTGCAGAGCGATGGTGTTGTATACCTTAGTTTTTATGTTTATGTCTATTTCCTTTTTACCGAGTATTGTTTTATTCAATGCATGGTATATATTTGTAGTCTTCTGTTTTCTTTTTGCTATTTCCAGATCAAGTATTCCATCATTTCAAATGACGGTGCCTAAGTATCCATAGACCGTTACTACCTCATTTTTGTTGATTGCATGTTATTGTTCTTTCTTCTTCTGTTAATGTTACATCGTCTATCATTATTTTACTTTTTTCTAGATTTACTTCCGTATTCAGTTGTTCTAATTCATTTGTCCATATGTCTATTATTGACTGTATTTTTCTTTTACTATCAGCAATCAGTATTATGTCATCGGCGTACACCAGACCATCCAGATTTATGGGAGTAATAAGGTTTCTGTGTCCGATTGTGGTTTTTTCAGTTTCTCTTCTAGTGTGTTTCAATATTCTATCCAGCAATATGATAAATAATAGTGGGCTCATAATATCCCCTTGCTTCACTCCTCTGTCCATTTGGAAAGTTCCCGATCTTAGCCTCCCAATCTGCACTTTTCCATTCACTTTCTGATAGGTACTTCGTATTACATTTATTAATTTCTTATTTACTTGCAACTCATGTAAGCATCTCTAAACTGATTTTCTGTCTACCATATCAAAGGCTGCCTTCAGGTTAATGAAAGCTAGGTAAAGTCGTTTCACACTGTCTATAGCTCTTTCAAATATATTTCTTATAATACTTATGTTGTCATTTGTTTGTTTGTTTAGTTGAACTAAATGCAGCTTGCTTATCCTCTAATTTTCCTTCTACATTTTTCCTTAATTTTTTCTCTAAAATTCAGGTATAAATTTTAAATCCTACCGAGGATAGACAGACCGCTCTGAAATTCTCACATTGTGTCGAATCTCCTTTTTTATGTATAGGGAGGATTATTTTTAGATTATTTTCCCAATCTTTGGAGATTTTTTCCGTTTTCCATGCTTCATTGCATATTCTATGCATCCATCTTATACCTTCCTTACCCATCCATTTCATCAACATATTTCTGAGCGCATTTTTCACGTGTTATTTCTTCTATTTTATTCTCTTCGATTTCTTCATCCACTTCTCCACCTTCTTCATTTGGAGTTTCTTGTCTTTGTTTAAATTTGTCAGCATAGTGGCTTTCCCATATCTTTAATGTTTCAGGTTTCTTTTATTTTTATTTTTCCTTCTTTATTCTTAATTCCTTTCATTTCTTCAGAATGAACTTGAGATGCTAATAAAAAAATACTGATTCAAATTATTTGGTACTAACTAGATGAAGACTTTATGTCAACGGGGCGCTACTCATAGATATAAGTATATTTTAAAGTTTTGCATATATTTTAAATGTGGGAAGTTATTAAATAAAAATCAATTAAAGAAAAACGCCCAGAATTTATGGCGCCTATTTCGTATATGATGAATTATTAAAATTTTATTACCAAATTTATGAATTAAAGAACCACTACTGATTTCTTTGCACTTATACCCAAAGTTATCTAAACCATTTTGAGACTAAATTAATACGGTTTTTTTATCTTATAACGTTTTAAGACATTATGGTTACTTCCAAAAAGACAAATGTTTCAAATCACTTCAATTTATGATGTACACAGAAAAATATGGCACACGTCCTCGTGAAGTTCAGAACAATAGCTGCACACTAGAATGTTATTCCCACATAGCACCACTGTCGAGAATAGTTTGTTTGGAACTCGGAGTGAAAGAGAGAATTAGGCCAAACTATACATATTTACCAAATGGATCGGTTCGACGCGGTAGAAGGAGAAACAGAAAAACTTTCCAGAGTGCCTCTAATATGAAAAGTTCTGATGGCGGTAGCTGTAACGCTAATGCAGGAATAATAAAAACCTTAAATTGAAATATAACGGAAAATTACTTTCGAAAGCGCTATTATTGTATGTTAGTGAGTTTTGAAAGTGGCTTCTTTGTAGCACTTGCCATCACCGTTCAAGCACACGACAGTGTTTGTTTACAAGAAAATTACGTGCGCATAGAGCATATTTACCGTAAGAGGAAATTCATTTCAGATTGAGATATGTAATCAAAAGATATTGCAGAACGTAAATTGATATAAATTGTCTTTCGTAAGTTTTGTTTTGATTTAAGAGTGGTATGTTAATTAAGTTTGGGATGTGCGAATATCCAAATGAAGCTTATTTAGGAAATATCTACCAGAACTGAAGTGAGTATTCATCTTATAATTAGGCAGTGATGATTTGCATAATGCAAAGCACAACGTTAAGAAAACACGATGTAGAAAGGCTGATATTTCTAGGTATGTATGTGTATATTGAATAGGACTCATTTGTAAACCGTAAAGTGTAAGGGGCTGCAAAAGGAATAGAAAGAAAATTTTATCTTTTCGTCTCTTAATAAATGTACACTAAATCTAATAGCTTTAACAGTTTTAAGAAACGCACAAAATGCGCTTGTGGTGCATATATTTTGGTGAGAAATTACAAAAACAGATAAGGAATTGTGTCAGGTAGAAAGGTATAAAGGGGCATTCCTATTCCGCACAACATTTCTATTTGAAATTTAAATTTATAACCAGTAAGGGCGTCAAAGTACATAATACTATTTATTATTCATGTCCTGTTATTATACAGGATGTCTCACCGCGAACTGCATCCGTCGATATATGAAAGAGTACACATTGGAAAATTCTGAAAGCTTGGCAATATACTATAGCCTAAACGTAGTATTAAACTAAAATATTTTTAATAATCTTGCACTTCTGGTTATACCGGAAATAGTTGCCAACTTCGTTATTTTAAATAGAACTTCCTATGTATTATTACATTTTTGAATAACGAATTCAATTTTAAGGTTAGTTTGCTAAAACAATTACGTTGCTATTTCTAACCAACTTTTGACAGATGGGCGAATGCATGTGAACTGCTATAACCGTGAAAGTGTTTAACTTGCAAAATTGATGTTTTACAGAACTGTTGACCGTATAGGGTAGGATTTGAAACCGAATGAATTTTTCGAAAACATTGCACAGCATGTCCGACATTTACGATTAAACTTACAAATGGAAAATATGTCAAAACTTTTTTTTTTAATACCGCGACCTATTTTCCTCTTTCTTATCGAATTGCTCTTACAAAAATCAAAAAAATGTCATATTACGCATCGAAAACTGATATTTTACAAAATATTTAGGAAAATATGTATTGTAGCACATTTTTCTTATAAAAAAGTACCCGCCAATGTATGATATAAGAGTATAGTTTGTCTAGTTTTTTTAAATATTTGGTATATCTAGTTGGTCATTACCATTAGGAAATAAACCAGCATTGATGAAATGTCGCTTAGTTTTCAATTATAAACAATGCCGGTACGTTTAAATGATAGAAATGATGGTTATTAAAATTCGTTAATCATTTATGGAGAATGCACAAAAGCAAAAGCCGTCGCCAAACTCAAACAATAGCTTTATGATTTTGAATTTTTGCCTTAACGGATACGAAGTTTTTAAAATTCTGTATTATCCGTTTAACTCTGACTAATACTTCGTATGTATTTTTCTGGATAGGTTTCAAAAAAAGCTAACACGTTTTGTTCCGTTTAGTTTGTAATAGATGAACTATTACAAAATCCTTTTTCCTTCTTTATATCTTAAATGCATCTTCGTTACTTCGAAATTTTCTATAGAATCATAGAAAATAAAACGGGTTTGGTGCTTGACGATTCGGATATGTGTTTCGATAGTAACGAAGCGCATTTCTTAAATTTTTTCTACAAATCAGATATGCCTATGGCATATCACACTTTTCTGAATGAGTAAATGGCATTTTTTTTAATAAGGAAGAATAAATGATTATTTCGAGTTATTAGACTTTGTAACAGCAAGTTGTTTAAAATGACAGATATCTAAATTATTTCATGCTACCAAAGAAACAGCAATTATTTTACACTATTCGAGTGGTAACTTCGATTATTATTGTTAATAAATGTTAGAGGAATTTAATCCCTTAGGTTTAATTTTCTCATTTGTTTGTTTTTACGTTAAGGATAGTTATGTATTTGACACTTTTTGTTTAAAATCTTATGTTCTTTACAAATACGTAAAAATGTACAGGATGTTCAATTTAAAAGAATAATATCTTATTGAATAGTTTGTAAACGTAACAGTCAATTGTTTCTTTAACTTTACCACCGTAATCAGGAGAAAAAATACTACAAATTTTCTAATTTAATCAAGCTCGTAGCCCCAGATATAACGGAAATAGCAATAGTGCACCGATAACTTTAGTCACGGTGTATTCTTTTCCTAAAAGAAGAACATTGACATTTTTACCCAGAATACCATGTTTTATTGACCCTCTTATTACCTTAGAACCGATACATCGGCTTTGTGACTTTTGCGAGAAATACCTCGAGCCGATATATCGGCTTTTAAACACATTTTAAAAACAAGAAGTTCGTTTTAAAAATCTATTTTGGCACAATGTAAACTGACTTGAATTTTCGCCTCCACTCCTGCCGTTTCATTTAATTCTTTTGGTGTATAAACCTAGAGGCCACTTCCAATTTCAACTACCTCCAAAGCTGTCAGATTTGCCTAAATTGAGTAATATTTTTATTATTGCCATATTCGTCTTTCTCAATAATATTAAATGCTGTAGTTTGTTACACACCTCTATCTCTGGGTTAATGGTACTGAATATTCATTGTTTACAAGAGAAACAAACTTTATGCATTGTTTTCCAATAGTTGAAAGATTTCCTGGGAAACAGATATAAGGACATAAATATTTTCTAGACAAAATGACAGGCCAATTTAAAATTGCACAAATGTTGCAAATGTTTCAAAAGCACCTAAATGAAATAATACCTACTTTTTAACCCATTTGGATATGAGAGCCCTTTTTTGTTCCTCGTTGTATTTATGTGAAGCTTTTCTCATTGTAAAAAACATTTTCCATTCTAAAATGTTATTGACATGCTCCAAAAACCCTAAGTATTTTGTGAATATCTTACGTTAATAACTTTCTTTTATTTATTTGCATTTCCTTAATTCGTCTTGCAAGACTTGATTTTCTGGTGATAGTGATTTGAAAATTAATGCATTCCCAGACGTAGACCGACTGTTTTGGAACACTCACCATGTAAAACGATTTATAGCAAACCACTTTCGTATATTACAAACATACACCGTCACAGCATTTGTCAGTTGGCCATAGTACGTTGAAGTTTACCAAAGTCACCATTTTTTCCCATCATTTTACTTGTAGTCAACAGCACTACAACAATTTATCAACGTTTCCTCTAGAAAAAACAAATTAAACAAACAGGAGAGAAAAATAGTTAGAGCAATATAAAATAAAAAAGGGAATGGTTTAGAGTCCCTGAAAGCATGTTCAATAGACAGTAGGTACCCGAGAAATATGAGAAAGTCTGCTGCAAAACAAGAGTTTTTTGAAAATAATCAGGGGTGCTATGATTTGTAATAGTAGTATATTGCTTCTGTAGTTTCTTTTAATTCTTGTGGTATAGAAACCTAGAAGTTATTACTAATTTTAACTTCCTACAAAACGGTGGGATATACCTAAGCTGAATAATGTAAACGCCATATTCGTTTTTTTCAATAAAATTAAATGCTAATTTATATACTTTTTAGCTAGCTAAATCTGAATATTTCTGGTTTGTGAATTTCCTTAAATAAACTGTATACGTTGTTTTCCAAAGGATGGCAATCATCCTGAGAAATAAATATAAAGGCATGAGTATTTTCTAGAAAAATTGGCTGGCCAAATCAACAAGCTTCAAAAGTAAAGAAAATAATACTACTTTCCATTTGGATGAGGTGCTTTCTTTAGTTACTCGCTGTATTTAAGTACGATTTTCCTTTGTTAATATTACTGAAATATTCCAGAAACACTGAGCCTTCCGTGAATATCTTGCATCAACTACTTTTCTTAATCTTTTAATTGCATTTTCTTTGTTCGTCTTGCAAAACTACGTTTTCTGGTGATAGTGCCTTCAGAATTAATACATTCCCAGATGTATAGGCCGACTCATCACCCAAGATGATTTATGGTAAAAAATTTGCGTAAATAACAAATACAACAGCATTTGTCAGTTGGAGTTGGTACACTCAAGTTTATAAAAATCGTATAGTTGCTTGCCAACATTATACTTGTAGCTCGCAGCACTACAGTAGAGCGTGGACTATAGATACCCAGAAAATATGAGAGAAATCTGCATCAAAATAATCAGCGGCTGCTGCGATCTGTAATACAGAGGGCGATGTAAAAAATCTCTTTCACTAAAAGGGAGATAGATAATCTCAATGGGCAAAGTATTGCATCTTTTTATGATGAGCTCAATATTTAAAGCTAAGGAATTCAAAAATTATTACATTTATTTGTCTGACTACCATACGTTACTGCATAGTTTCTAAAACAGAGGCATACAGTAGAGGTATAAAAATAACTCTTTTTCAAAAACGCAATTACGACCTTCAATAGCTTTCTTGTGGAAAGATAAACTCTATAATAATAATAATAATAATAATAATAATAATAATAATAATAATAATAATAATAATAATAATAATAATAATAATAATAATAATAATAATAATAATAATAATAGTATATTTGCCCAACAGGACAAGAAAATATATGTATAGAATGGGAATACATTACAAAAGAAGAAATAAACATTGTACATTAAAAAAAAGAAAAAAAATAAATAAGTGCAAAAAAAAAAATTGTAACAAAAAACTATTCATGTGAAAAAGAAACCGACAAAGATATCTTCATATTGCACGTTGGCATTACGTGTCATGTGGTAGATTGGCGCTCGGAGTAGTAGATTGGTCCTTGGTGTTGGCATATTGAAAGTAGACACATGACGGGATGCCAATCGTGGAACGTTAAAACATAGTTGACAACAAGTAAGGGCAATCAACTTTGTTGTTAAGGAGCTTCTGCAGGTACCGAGCGCTATGGAGCTCGCGCTGATGATTTAATGAGTCCATTTGATGTCTACAAAGTAAATCACGGTAAGATATACCCCACTCTGGATAAGTTCCGTCGATTTTCCATGACAAAAATTTCAGAAAACGTCGTTGAATCCACTCAACTGGAAGCTGTTGAGATGTGTAAAAAGGAAACCAAGCTATACAAACGTATTCTAATTTACTGACGACAAAAGCATAAAAAAGTGTTTTTAGTAGTCGGATATCATTAAAGTGTCGTGAAGTTCACATGAGAAATCCGAGCATTTTTGAAGCGGACAAGCAAATAATTTCTATATGGTTAGAGAAGGATAAAGTTGGGTCAAAAGTTATGCCTAGATCTTTGATTACATTTATTTTAGACAGAGTTTGTTTATCAATTGAGTAAGAAAATTGATACGGCTTAGCTTTCCTTGCAAAGGACATGTAACAGCATTTAGCGGTATTGAGCAACAAGTTATTATTCACTGACCATCTAACCAGAAGATCAATACCACGCTGAAACTGATCAGCTTCGTCACGACCAGACACAGCACAAAACAGCTTAACTTCATCCGCATATGCCAAAACAGAACAGGTAAGTGATTGCAAGAGATCGTTTATAAATAAGTTAAAAAGGAGAGGACCAAGGTTTGATCCTTGCGGAACACCACTTGTGGATATAAAATTAAATAACTCAAATCAGTTATAGAAAACATAGTTTGATCTTCGTGTTAAATATGATTCTATTAATAATATGATTCCATTAAGTTAATTATAGAAACCTACTATTGCACAGTGTTGTTAAACTTAATTTCCCAAGTATTTTGCATCCCCTTGTTTAAATTACATATCTTCGTTCTTCATTTGTTTCAGGGGTGTTGTTGACAAGAGAGTGCTATAGCATTCGTGTCAATTCTATACAAGTGAATAGGGATAGGGTTTATTGAAAAGGATTCGAACATAACGAGTTTTAATGGAAATTCATTCAGGATACAATTTACATCTAAAGAACCATTCAAGTTCCTTTCAATTCGCTCATATAAATAGGATCCATACCGAGAACATAGAATCGATGTCGCGTAAATTAAATTAAGGTCGTTATGCAGCTAAGACATAAAAAGGACAATATAATTAACGCAATTAAGCAGTCAGCTGGAGAAGATTCAATACAATTAACAGACATACTTTGTCTCACCAAGTCGAGTCGTTCCATTCGTTTATTAACCTCAGAACGTGTTCGGTTTGCGAATTGGATCCGTCCAGTCACCACCACCAATCCAAAATGGATGACACTCTCTCGTCTTCATAATCTTGTTTTTTCTTCTTCTTCCTTCGTCTTTCTGCTCTCGTTGGTGCTATTGAATGTTGCGGCGAAAATTCCGTCAACCCAACGGATAAAAACTAATAAATGTACAGATCGGTTTAAAAATACAAGGTCTTTAATGTCAACGGACAACAATTTTGATACATCAGTTAGGGAAGAGTTGCACACCGAATTGGTCTTATTATTTGGTATAGAAGCTCATTTTTGTGCCCTCACTTGCACACAGTGTTGATCAATTAAAAAAAATTATATTGTTTTGAGAAAAAAAGGAAAACAGATAACCGTATATTGAATGCCTTAAGCCTTTAAGTCAATGATTCCCAACCGGTGCGGGATGGTTCGCGAGCCCTAGGGATCTGCAAGCTCTATAAAAGGGGATCTATAAAAATATTCCAATGGCGGAATTTTAATTAATTAAAATAGTTTTGTTAAAGTTATTGAGTAAATGTTTGATGATTATGTTTAAGCTTTTTTTATGAGCTATTATTCAACATGGAAAATGAGTTATAACTGCCTAATTTTATTGTTTTATTTACTGTTATCAGTGACTACAAAGCGGATTCGCCAATTTACTTCGGTCACTAGAAGGGGATGCATTGGCTTAAGGGATAACTGCTAGGATGTGCAGTGTGCCGATATAGTAGCTCACTTTTATTATTCTTGATTAATTCTTTTCAAAAAAATTGACACGTTCATTTCGATTCAAATTTGGAGGTTGTGAGAAAGTGATGAGCACGCCAGTTCATTCCTAGTGCTGACGTCGTCAGTTTTATTTTAACGTGAATAACCTTTTAAAATTAGTAAAATTATTATTCTGTTCCACATATTGGCATCATGCTGTGCGAGGGCAGGTTTTGTCGATTAAAAATTGTAAAAATCTTAACCTTCTAAATCAATATATGGAAATTTCAAAACATTTTGAGCAAATTCAAAGCTCTTTGAGAATGTTGAAGGCCCTATTTTAATTCAGCTTAATTCTTTACTGATTATTAGTTACTAAACAGTTATTAAATACCGTAGATAGAAAAATCTTTTCGTGTAGTAATCTTTTTTTTATAATTGTGAAGTACAGTAGACAAATTTCGCAAACAATAGTAATTCGTAACTGCTTTTGACAAATTAATTCAAAAATTATTTGGTATATTTCGAAAATATTCTGAAATACATAATGCCGACTATCATTCTTAAAATTAATATAAAAGAGATGTTTTAAAAATGTTCAAGGAAACGTTGGGGAAACGAAATTCTTTTATATGCAATACAAATTCGATTTAAAATCATTTTTTTCTATTGCTGTGAAACTTGTGAACAGGCTGCTAGGTGTAGAAGAAATATATGCATCAATCGACATAAGAAATACCTTAGTTTTACCAAATCTTCGAGCTTTAGTGTTCAAACATGTTAACATTTCAGTGTATATAGAGGTATTGAATAAAAATAGGAATGTTTACAAACTGTTAAAACATTATCTGCTTACAAGTCCCAAGCACATGAAAATTAAGCAGGCTTTCCGAACTACTATGATGTTGCCTTTTTGTTTGCAAAGAGGCGATGTAGTTAATCTTAAACAGCGATGTATAACGTTGCAAAAAGAACACTCGAATGCCGAAGATACCACGAAACTCGCAAAAGCTTTTCCTATTTGGAAACTCCACCTCAGGCCTTCCGAGCATCTCGCGGAATCCACGTTTACTTTAGTAGATGTGCGACAACACCCACCGCCAACATCAGTGCAGACATCAGAGCTGCTTATGTATGTAAACTTTTACAAGAAATTCGCGTCGCCGCGCTTCTATTTCATTTGTGATAGACTCAGACGCGAATAATTCAATAAGCAACTTGCGCAGCGCTTTAGCCTTTAACGCAGTGCAGACCATCTTTGAAACTGTGATGCAGTTGCAACTTGCAAACTAAGTATACGAGGGTTGTATTTCTAGTTTTGTATATAGTATATAAAACGTCGCCTGTCAAAATTAATTTCTGTTTGTATTGAACTTACATCCAAAGTAGTAACAGCAAATGCCTAAAGCTGACAAGTTACTTGAAAAATGGAATTGACCCGAAAAACTTTTAGCGTAGTAATATTTTATAAGTTTCGGAGAGGATTATTTCAACAACAATGCTTCGTCGAGTTGGCTTCTGTTTTTGGTAATGAAGCGCTAGTTGGCAATCTCTCGCTGGTACTACTAATTCTAACGTAGGCGCAGCAGTCTCAACGATAATCCCAGGATAGAACCACCAAATACAGCAGTCACAAGGAAGGTCGACATGTGACGTCCTTGGGCATTTCAAAGAGCTTAATCCAAAAAATTCTGCATGGTGAATTGGCCCTGAAAAAGTAAGTCTCCCGTTGAATTCCACATCTTTCAATCCGAAGCCAAACGTCAATCCGCTGTGTGGGTGTTTCAAAATGAGAAGCCAACAAAAGTTATCCGTTGTGTCGAAGAAAATGGTTGCAACAGCAACGAATCATCCTCCACCACGATAATGCGAGTTCACATGGAGCCCAAAAAAACGATTGAGTTTTCAGAGCAGCAAAACGTCGAGTTATTAGATCATCCTCTGTACAGTCCTGACCTAATTTCCGACGATTTTTTGCGTTCGCTAGAATCAAGTGGGCTGCGTAGTCAAGGGTTCCGGTTACTGGAAGAAGCAGTCGATGCCTTTAAAATAGCAATTTTGACTGTTCCACCTGATGACTGGCATAACTGCTTTTAACGGCTGGTTTGAAAGAATAAAAAAGTGTATCAATCTTTGTGGAGAATACTTTGAAAACTCATAAAGCGCTTTAATTCAATTTACTGTTTGCTGTTATGGCTGTATGCAAAACTAAAAAGGCAACCCTTGTATGCACTTGTTGCTTTCTGTTAATTTTAGATAACGTAAATTCCAGGAAATTGTACGAAAGGATTATTAATAAACACAAGTCTCCTCGCCTTTTCTAAAAGGGGTTAGCCATGCCAGGGAGTGTGAGTTCCGCAATATACTTTTAAGGTTGTTTACCAGTAAGAGTAGCAAAAATATGAAGCAATATTGTAGAAAACTCTTCAAAATCAAAGGAAGTATGTTCTAATATTTCGAATCGATTCCTAGATTTCTAGAGATTCGAGTAGTTGCATAGATAATATTATTGTTTCGAGAAAGCTATTTGATCCAGTTATACAAACGAATGTGGTTGCTATTGGCTACTCGAATCATTTAGCTTTATTAATGAGATGTACTCAAGACTTTTTACCGATGAAGCCCTTACTACATTTTCTAATACTTTACGTGATGAGCATTGAGGAGAAGCGTTCACTTTATATGATGTAGACGCAAAGTTTAATTCCTTCCTTTCAACTTTTGTTCGAATATTTACTGAGTGTTTCCCTATTCGTAAGGTTAAGATTCGTAGAAGCAGCTGGAATAATACACCTGAAATCTTACGATCTAAAAATAATGTTATTTTGTACCAAATATAATCTATGTACAACCCGGATTATAAGGTCTTGTATATTTATTATCAAAAGGTAATAGGCAAAAAGGTTATTATGGTAACAAAATTCTATAGTCTCAAAAGACTTTGCTCTCGCATTTCCGAAAAATGCCGATTATGCTGGCTGATCATAGTACGCTCGCTCTTACGGTATATATATACTAAATTAGTCTAAATTTTTAAATTCTTTGTGGAATCAGGAGTATTCCTGAATACTCTTTGAGCAACCACCTAGTTCCAGTAGTTACAGTCATGCCATCCTAGATAATAGCGACGGAACCAAAATACAGATACCATACTTACCCATACAATGACAACCTTTAACGTACAACGTTTCATAAACATTTTCAAAAGATACCTGTTAATGTAATATTTTCTTCTTTTTGTTACTATTTACCACGTGTACTGATTTAACTACAGTTTTTTTAATATACCGATTGGGAAAATGTAAAATTAGCTATATCGATACATCAGCGTACATATAGATATACACTGGCTATATGTACGGCGAGAGAGCGCTCTCGCCGTACATATGGCCAGCGTATAAATACCGCGTTCGTAAGTTCCTTAGTAAAGTAAACCGCTAAGATATATGGACAGTGTTACAACGTTTGCCTGCTACGAAAGTATAAGGTGGGGAGCGCGCGAAGCGATTCAAGGACGCTGCTAGTACAAACGACAACATTATTCGATATATGTGTGGGACTCGTGACTATAAATGAATCCTTACGTACGCTAGTATATACGTACGCTGATATAGCGATATAGCTAATTTCACATTTTCCCAACGGTATAATAAATAATAATGATGATAATAATAAAAAAGGGATAAATAAACTTAAATATTAACTCATTAATTATTTATTAAACTACATAAAAGTAATCCCTATTTAATTACATTATTGAAGAAATAATTTATCATTTAATTATTATTATTATACTGTAACCTATAAAAAAAAACTTTCTCATTAGTTCATTCACTCGCCTCTAATTTTAGTTATTAACTTTAGGGTTTTTTTTCCGTTATTGTAATTTTTATTTTATTGGAGATCCTTGTAGCTGGCCTGATGATGTGTGTAACCGGTCGCCTAATTTCTCAATAGAACTTTGTGACATCTGGACCATTTTTCCATTACCTAATATTTTATTAACTTAAAACTAAATGGTTTACTTGGAAGAAACATTTTCCTGTCTTATATTTTCTTGATTTTCTAACCCAGAGAAAAAGAGAAGTCTGCAACTACCTTAAATGTGCAACGTTTGTTCTAGGTGAGCATATGAATTATTCTTTTTTTATAGTTTTCGGTATCAGATTATCAATGCACCTAACTTACACATTATTAGATTTAAAATATGTACATGCTAAGGTATTTATATTTACTATATCTTCTCAAAACAAAAGTTTGGAAAGAATAAGTTTAAATTTCAAAAATGAGTGCTCAAAATCAACAGTGAACGGGTTTGGGGGATCGAACGGGTTTAACGAGCTGAACGAGCTTGAAGTAAGACGGGCGGCCCTCTTACTTTAAAAACCCCGGCCGGGTCCGCATTTGAAATATGAGGTACATTCAAGTTATAACACCTCCGATTTTTTTTCTCAAAACTGGAAACAGATAGAAACATGCAGTTTGCTTTAAAATAAGCGGGCACTCTTTGTCAATGCGTGACAGAGATGGCAGCGTTGTACGGTATACATAACCTTTAGTGGCAGCGGCGAGAGTGAGAACTGTTTTTGATACTTCAAATGGCGACGTTTTCATTACAAGATCAGCGTGTGATCATTCGTTTTCTCCATTTGCGTGGTGTGATACTAATAGAAATTCATCGCCAGTTGAGTGAGACATGTGGTGATGGTGCCATGGAAGCGCACAGATTCACCGCCACTAACGAAATTTCGGGTAAGCGCCAGTGTTGAAAAAAAGATGGTGGCCATGTTCTGGGACAGCGATGGCGTAATCCTTACTCGTGATTTCTCACGCTCCCTACTCACCTGACCTGGCTCCTAGCGAATTTTGGCGGTTTCCAACGGTGAAAGACACTCTCCGTGGCCGCACATTCACCAGCCGTGCCGCTATTGCATCAGCGATTTTGCAGTGGTCAAAACAGGCTCCCAAAGAAGCGTTCGCATTGGCCATGGAGTCATCGCGTCGACGTTGTGAAAAATGCGTACGACTGCAGGGAGATTACGTCGAGAAGTGACACAAGTTCCATTGTTTTTGCGTGATTAGTTAGTGAGAAAAAAATCGGAGGTGTTATAACTTGAATGCACCTCGTACTGCAGCCCAACCCCGTTCGGCCCGACTCATCCGCGCTTCTAGTTCAGAACATTAAGCAAGTCACCTCAGTGTTGGCACTTAACGAAAAAGAAAGAGGAAATTGCAGCAGTCGAAAAACGAGACACCTCTAATTAAAAGCTAAAACGTTGCATATATGTATTAGGGAAATCTCAAATTTACGGCTAAAGCAAATGTATGCTGTGCGGTAGTCAGCTCTTTTCAGAGGCGACGTCAACACGAGGGAAACAGCGCAGCGTATAGGAGTTGAGTTGAATTAAAATGAATTAGAGCGTCAGCTCTACCAAAATTCCGAATGAGTTATATGTGACGAGTGCGTACGTTGTCGTTCATGTAAATTTAAAGCCGAAACTGCTAAAATTGTCTCCCGTGGCGAAACGAACACTGACAGTGTCATTTCGAATTTTCATTAGTAGAAATACGTTAATGTAACGTACAAAACATTCGGTTAACATAATTTCATACATAATTAGAACGCATTTCGGGTAATGTAAAAGCCATTTCGGTTATTTTGTACCTCGAATTATTTATATACTAAATTTGAATTTATGAACGTGCACTTTATAATGATTACAGCGTACATTATACGTACAGACATAAACCTGAATACGGACATATTTCGCTAATAAGCACGCAACACGCAGTATAAATCATACAAAACCCACGTACATTTCGATGCATTTATATTGGAAAAATATTAGATGCATATATGGCTAGTCAATCTATGTAAATTACTGCCATTTCACTAAAAATGCATTGCAATGTTTTTCGTATTTTGACATTAGCATTCACATCATCATGCCAAAGTAGGCAAAATAAATAATAATAACTAGAAAAGGGGATTAATGGGTACGACCCGCACAGCAGCCGTATACAAGGTGGAAGCTACCTATTAAACAAACAAATGGAGCACGTCAGGAAGCTGACCACCATTTGAAACTCTGGTCAGGAGATACTTATGATTAGCAGGTTAGCCTTGTCTACTGCGCGGTGACGTTAGTTGTTGTGCTTAAACGTAAGTATCTTCTGACCAGAGTTGCAAATGGTCGTCGGCTTCCTGACGTGCTCCATTTATTTGCCTTCTCTAGATAGCTTCCACCTTGCTCCTAGTTATGCCGCACTGATGAGGACTAACAAGTCCGAAACACTGTGCGGATTGTGACCATTAATCCCATTTTCTAGTTTTTTTTTGATCCCCCCGTTAATTTCCTTTTTCTGTTTCTCCTTCCTGGGCTTGGATGTCGCATAGGTTAGCCTTGTCTGCGGCGCGGCGATGTCAGTTGCTTAAACTTAAGTATCTTCTGACCGGAGTTGCAAATGATGGTCGGCTTCCTAACGTGCTCCATTTGTTTGTCTTCAATAGGTAGCTTCCACCTTGCTCGTACTGATGAGATCTAATAAGTTCGAAACACGTGTATACGGCTACTGTGCGGATTATAACCATTAATCCCATTTTCTATTTTTTTTTTGATCCCCGCGTTAATTTCCGTTTTTCAATAATAATAATAATAACAATAATAATAATAATAACAATAATAATAGTAATAGTAATAAATGGTCTTTCTTAAATAAGGCGACGTCCAGCAGAGCTGTTCTATTTAACCACAAAACAAACAACAAGTAACTCCATATAAAGTCCACATATACACGCGCAACTACAAATAAACTACCCTATAAATGCACATATTCTGCAACATTCCACACACAAATTTACCTACAATAAGAGAGATCTCTGTTCCTCTAGAAGTTACCTTGTTACCTAATTATGGAAGGAGGAAACACTACGGTTTCTTAAATTATTAGGAATGACATTATAAAGTAGCGTTCACATAGGATAGCGCGGGTGTAAGGTAGGAATTAAGAAAGTTCGCACAATGCAATCAAGTACAGCCGGTACGGCGGTGTAAGGTAGAATTAATAATTGGTGTACGGCCAAACTATACACATGCCAAATTATGGTATTACCACGGCGTTGTATCAATACAATCGACCAATCACAGTGCAGTCAATTAACAAATTTGTCTCAATTTCTATGCATACTTTTGAGGTTATGATATGTTCTTAATTAATTTTGAACTTGTAATTTTCCTGTAATAAAGCAGCACCTACATCAGATGCAAGTGGATGCAACTAGAACGGTCACAGAAGCTTATCAAGAAAATTTAAAAACATTCGATATAATTATATACATATTTATATAGCAAAATTATATACATATTTATATAGCAATAATAAACAAGTGACATGGGATTGTAAATCAGCAAAATCTTTGGCTCAAATGTAGGAAAGCCAAAGCTTCAGAAGACTCCAAAAAGTGTTCCTGGTGATTTCAACATGTCACTCAACTATGTGACATTGTTATCTCTTGAATTGGTGAATTAGCATTGATTGTAAAGTTTCACGCAGAACACAAAGATGCAAAGTTAGGTATTTGCTTTAAATCTGAGTTTCTTGGGGCTAAAAATATATAAATACGCAAGCAAGATACTACATTTACCATGTATGATGACATTAAAACAAATGATTGCTTTAGATGGCATATACAACTTTGTATATTCATCTATATAAAGAGGAAGCTCAAGTATGTATATCGTGTGTAGTTGAAGTCAGGCTCATTTGTTCTGTAACAGTAAAGATGGAATCGTAGTGTTTCATAAGATAAAAAGATGTATAGGATAGTAACCTTAAAAATTTGCTGTGGTGCTTTTTATAAAAAGCATCCATATAAATTGGAAACAACCTGAATGGGATATGTTTTCGAAACATAACTCAACATTGCTCTGGAAAAAGGTTTAGAGGTATTAGACAACACAATTAATGCCTTATATAGCATTAATCTATACGTCAGAGCTTTGGCGACTTTCTAATCCATCATGTATAACTTGTTAGTGGACAATGTATTAAAATTCTTCATACGATTTAAAATTTTCTATCTATTAAAATTTATTAATAGACAGTTAATATTTCAAAAGGTGAAGGATGCAAAGATTGCCACTTTAAAAGATTTGTAATTTTTGATTTGTTTAAAACAAGGAGGTTTCTGTAATCGTCAATTACACTATATTCTAGGTTTCAGGGTTGGAACCGCTGTCATAGCTTTTGCCGACGTTTCGTCTTCACTGTTATGGGACATCTTCAGTGCTATTAGTACACACTGACCGGAGAGGTTTACATAGTGCTTGCTTTGGGTCATTGGAGCGAAAATGTTGTGGACTAATGAGACGTGTCGATTACTAGAGGGCTACGTCACACGTGGAAATCCCAACCGATTAAACCCACTAGCAACCGCCACGCCTCATTGATTCATATCGTTTCAGCTCCAGTGACCCAAACAAGCCCTGCATAAACACCTCGGAATGAATAGTCTCCAGTCAGTGTGCAGTAACAGCCCTGAGGGTGTCGCATAAGAGTGTGGACGAAACGCCGGCAAAAGCTACGACAACGACGCGGTCCCAGCCCGGAAACCAAGAATATAATTCTTTAATTCCTTTTGGTTAACTCCACCCAAACTTCATTATTTTATGGTCAGATACCCGATTTTTCTAAATTCCCTTAGTATAATCTGCTTTTTTGTTTTTTTCTCTGAAAATAGTCACTTTTGCAGCAGCACCACCTTTCGTTTTAATTTACCCGTCCACCGATGGATAAATTTTGCTCTTAAGGTGTAAAAGCTCCTAATAAAATGATACCGCTGGTAGATTTTAGATCGCCTAAATGGGCATGGAAGGGTACGTTTTTACCCTCTCTTAAAAAAAGTAAAACTGATTTAGCTGATTTTGCACGAAAGCCTCACAGTTGTATGAAGTAAAATATCGTGCATATAAACGAAATTATGATATGAAAATGTCATAGCATAAATATAACAATTTTCTATTAATTCTATTAAGAAAAAAAGCTAGCAGAGCGTAGTTTCGATCTACGGACCTCTGGGTTATGGGCCCAGCACGCTTCCACTGCGCCACTCTGCTTCTTATTATCCTTCATATTTAAATTCTGGTAGACGCCCTTGATGAATATGTGAAATAACTAAGAACGTCTACTTCATCATCTACTCTTTGTAGAAGAAAAATATTTATTATTCTTTTTTCTAGTATCAAGTTCCATTATTTGGGTTGGACTAATTATTTCCTACTGACAACTCAATGCTCTCTGTTATGGGAAAACACTTTCCTATAGCATATTCTAATTTTCACCTCAAAATGTGTTTAAATCACTACCTTGGATTCAACATAGATTTCTGTCATATAACGAGTATTAGTGTTTTGTATAAAAGATGTTTACATCTTTCAATATCACAAAAAAATACACTAGCAGAGCGTAGTTTCGATCTACGGACCTCTGGGTTATGGGCCCAGCACGCTTCCACTGCGCCACTCTGCTTCTTATTAACCTTCATATTTAAATTCTGGTAGACGCCCTTGATGAATATGTGAAATAACTAAGAACGTCTACTTCATCATCTACTCTTTGTAGAAGAAAAATATTTATTGTTCTTTTTTCTAGTATCAAGTTCCATTATTTGAATTGGACTAATTATTTCCTACTGACAACTCAATGCCCTCTGTTATGGGAAAACACTTTCCTATAGCATATTCTAATTTTCACCTCAAAATGTGTTTAAATCACTACCTTGGATTCAACATAGATTTCTGTCATATAACGAGTATTAGTGTTTTGTATAAAAGATGTTTGCATCTTTCAATATCACAAAAAAATACACTAGCAGAGCGTAGTTTCGATCTACGGACCTCTGGGTTATGGGCCCAGCACGCTTCCACTGCGCCACTCTGCTCTTGAATAGATTTAAAATTTAACTTTCACTAGAATCGCTTTCCGTATCTTGAAAACTTGTTTCTAAACTAGTTTATGAAGTATGTAAGTAAATATCATTAAGAGGCGGAAAATCAGTGTTATACTTTGTACTTAGTAAAATAGATATTGTCCTTGCTGAATATACGTACAACAATCTATGTACTTAATAAGCAGTATTATTAGCCGATGTACCTGTATTACCAATTGACCTAGATATTTGGCACAATAACGTCTCATTTACCTACATAATTATATCAATTAGTGCTGCATTTATGACAGTGTATCTATTACATGCGTCAATTTACCCCAGCATTTTGCATTCGATTGCATTATATGTATATGCATAAACTAATTGAATTATTTATAATCGCAACTGCTGCAAGTAACAGTATATTAGTTGCCTACTCGACGTCATCAACGTTGCTCCGAGCAGTTTCCCTCACTCACCATTGCTGTTCGCCTTTCAGTTTATGCCACTAATCTCTATAAACGATATAGTTTAGAAATTGTGGGGAAAGAGAGTTTTACAGAAAAATCTAGAAATAGCTGGATTCTGTACAATATTAAAATTTCCTATCGTTTCTGAATTCCCAACATGATTTCATACGCTTTACCATTGAAGCCAAATCGGACGGTTGCCTTCCTTTCCTAGATGTTCTCGTGCACCGGTGTCCTGACGGTGCGCTGGGACACTCCGTCTACCAAAAACCCACGCACACAGGTAGATATCTCAATGGCCTCCCACAGCATCATCCAGCTCAAAAACACGATGTGATCAATTGTCTTATCCAAAGGGCCATCTCCATATCTGAACCCAATTCGCTTTCTCAACAACTGAATCACATCACTGAAACTTTGATCCAGAATAATTACTCGAGGAAAGATATTCAAACTACCATTAAGCCTACATCCATGGTGTCACCGATCGGATCAGCAAGATTCTCTTCAGGGACAACATTAAAACTATATTCAAATCCAATTTCAAACTCTCAGACTACTTTCCCATCAAAAACCGCAATCATCTGGAAGTCCCTGGTGTCTACCAGATTCCAGGTTCGTGCGATAGTGTGTACATCGGTGAAACAAAACGATCGGTCAGCACTCGTGTTACTGAGCAGGAGCGTTGTACGCGGTTGTTGCGTGTAGCCGGCTCCGCACTGGCTAAGCATAGACTGGAAACTGGCCACCAAACCCAATTTAACTCTTCCCGCATCTTATTTCACAATCCTCACTGTTATAGTAGAAAAATCCGTGAATCAATAGAGTTTTTCAAACATCCTAATAAATCGCGAAGATGGCTACCCCTTACATCACACGTGGAAATCCCAACTGATTAAACCTCCTAGCAACCGACACGCTTCATTGATGCATAACAATTCCGCTTCATATATGCATAACATTTCCGCTTCATCGAGGCATAACATTCCCGCTCCATTGGTCCAAAACAAACCCCATATAAACCCCTCCGGAATGAATAATCCCCAGTCAGTGTGCAGTAGCAGCCCTGAAGATGTCCCATAAGAATATGGACAAAACGTCGGCAAAAGCTACGACAACGACGCGGTTCCAACCCGGAAACCAAGATTATAGTAACACTAAAATGTTTCTTGTCGCCACCTAGTACCAAGAGATATAATCATGTCGTCTAGAAGGTAGCGACAGAAACCGGAGTACAGATACCAAATCACATCTCGAGCAATTCCTGGACCGTTTAAGGAGGGAGGTAAAGAGAAACAAGGATCAAAATAACTCAAAATCAGTTGACTTCAGAGGTAGGGAACCTTAATACAAATCATTCCATAACAATCCATGGAATCTAAAAAAGCAATAAAAAGTGTGTCATTCCACTTAAAATATCGAAGTTGGTTATGACTTTCGATGTAACCGGAAGCAACATGAGTCTAAAAATAATTTGCTATAATAGAGCAGACGCGCTTATTACCTGCTACAAATTTTCAGAACTAGGCTAACTGCGAAAACTTTTAGCGAACGCGTGCTTTTGTATTATCATTCCCTACTTTTTCACGTAAAACTTCAGAATCGAACATCAATATTCATGCTAAATGAAAAAATTCTTTTGCATTGCAAGCTCAATCAGGTAGCACATTCGTACGGAGTGTTAGCAACATAAAAGTGGTGCATTGTTTACAATCAGTATCTTCAGTTGGCCTTATTATGTACGCGAACAAATATTTGTCTAAAAGAAAATTGAAATTCTTGGCCGTTCACATTAACGCCTTGATTTGTGTGTCGTCGCCAATCGCAACAGTCGCATTACCACACTAATTGTATTAATGATACAACGGAATGACTGTTTTTCAAGCAGCGTCCTCTTCTTTCTGGCGGGAGCATAATCATTTAAGGTACGCGATCGTTCGTCAAGTCAACTATAAAATAGCTGGTGAATTAAATGCAAGAGAGCCGCGCGTTTACTTTGTTTTACAAAAACAACAACACGTGCACACCGCTAAAGAGGAGTTGCAAAACAAAAAGGAGAAGAAAGACAACAATGTGTCTTCCAACTTATAGGTAGATACTTACGTTCCTTTATATATAAATACGCACTATATATAACGGCGTTATTTAAGTTACAAAAGGCCATCTGATAGTTTACAGGTGTTCTAAAAACAAATATAAGACTTCATTGAATTTCTCATAAAAATCTCTGCTTGAATTATTTTGACGCAGGCTGTTTGTTAGCCCACACGCTCATTGTTCTATGCCACAAGTTAAGTTATTGTAGCATTTACCTGCGCAGCAACGAACAATAAACAAATTTATTATAATTGTCCATTAAATAATACGAATGTTACGAAAATATTTATATGTATGGCCGTAATTTGTTCCGTTGGACGTGTTACGACATTTAAGCGCATAGATGGCTAAACATTACCATTATGGTAAATAGGATCTATGTATACTGTCTGTTCGATATTTACGATTAAAATATTTTACATGTGAATTGACCTATCTAATTGTAAGTTGTATAACATCACAACTACACTTGTTCGCGATGCCGCGACAACTATTGAACATAAAGCCAATGGAAGTCGTAATATATTACTTCACCTACATAGATAGTACCTTATTGTACAGCTTGTTTCTATAGAGGAGAATAGGTAGATATGCGCAACTGTTAATGTAAATTTAGCTACATGCAAATAAACCTACATTTAGAACTACACTACTCGTAAATTTCGATATCATGAATCTCATCTATCACAAGTATCGTTATTCTAATTTGTGATTATGATCTATTAAGAAGGTCGATCTGTCGCTTTAGTAGAGCTGGAGTAGTACCAAAACTAAATACTACTCACTTCTTCGTAAGGTGGGTATTATTCTTTGATCATAATTTAAAATAATAATTTCGACATTTTTCAAGATGGAGCATATCTGCACTTCAGTCACCTTCTTTTTTCAAAAAGAAATGTACGCAGTAAAATCACATGTCAAGTTAAATCAACAGCAGAGTGGCGCAGTGGAAGCGTGCTGGGCCCATAACCCAGAGGTCCGTAGATCGAAACTACGCCCTGCTAGTATTTTTTGTTGATTTTTTTAATTAATAATGAAATATCTTTTCATACTTCAGCTGAACCTAGTGGTGACGAAATTTAATGTTAAGTCCATAGTAGGAGCTTAAATGCTTAAGTTATTTTGAAGGAGGAAAAGAAATATTTAATTTACCTGGTGATAACACAGTTTGTGGTTTCTTATATGTTAAACGAAACTGGGCAAAACGACATATTAGTGTAATTTTCAAAATTTTTAACCGCCAATTGAAAATCACAGACAATTACAGCAACGGTATCGTTTCATTATGCGTAGGTTATTGAAAAACCATATCAGAAAGAAGGTACTCTTAAAGTGATATGTAGAAATTACAGGAAAAGACCAGGAAAAAACTAAACTCCTTTGTCGAATTTTAAACTTTCATAAAGTTTATTAGCCTTTTTAAAAGCACAAAAAATAACTTAGATACAATACTGACAATCTTACGAATGTAAAACAGGGATGGAGACTCTCTTGATCTAGTGGCCTTTCACAATTCTCTCATGTCCTATCTCAACTGCTCTCTCTCGAATACATCTCTTTTCCGTTGGCTTCCTTACTTCATCGCACCACGTTTTCCTAAACCCCCTTTTCTGCTTTCATTTCCTAGTTTCCACATCCCAAGTATTTTTGCCATTTTGTATACCCCCTGCTATTTCCCCACTGTGTATAGCGCTGATTTTACCTTTAAGTTATCCCTAGATACTGCCTTTCTTCTATAGTTCCAAGAAGTAGCAATAATAATAATGACTTACACCGTCGCATCTCCCAACAGATGTCACCATTTACAGAGGGCATCGGCCGGCCATAACTTATTATTAAAGTATACACCCTCAGCATTTGCTAACTTTGGAGTAAGGAAAATCACTGAAAACCCTGCTCTAAGAATAGCGAGTCCGGGGTTCGAAGTCGATGCCCTGAGATTGCTGGTCGAAACCGCTAAGCATTGCGTCATAAGCCCCTGAGAAGTCAAATTTTCGCATTTTGGGTTTTTTTTTTCTTGCCCATTTCTCCGATCTAAACGTAGGTATTGGTGTAATTACCTTGTTAAAACTTTGTACCTTTGCCTCTTTTGGATGTTTTTTACTAAAAAACATAGCTTTCATTCAGGAAAAACTTAGCCTGCTGTTTCCATTTTCTTTTTTTATTTCCTGCAGTTTTGGAGCTCTTCACTTGTTCTAACTTTATTCCTTGAATATTTCAGGTTTTCTATATTTCTAGCATATTATTGTTGTTTCAGTCTTGGCGTTGTTAATTTTCACATCAATTTTCTTCATACTTTCGCTGTAAATGCTTAAGTCTTCAGTCAGATGTTTCTTGTCTGTTCTTCTCTCCCAGCCTCCTTGATTCCTTTGCCGTAATATGTGGAAATTAAGCATGCACTCCTGCCTCATGCCTTTTGTCATTTTAAAGCCATAGTGGTTCTATAATCAATACAATTCATTGCGCACTGCATTTTGAGAAGTACAGTTTCCTAGATGTAAAGCTCTTGATTTTTTAATGTCATCTTGGTTGCCAATTGCCACCATATTCGATCTTTTAGGTTATGTATACTATACAAATACCAATTTGTACAGGGTAACACACGGGAGACGGACGTTTCTGAACTGCGCAGTACTGAGAGCGCGGTGGTGGGGGAAGGTCGTATAACAGGCAGTTCTTCTCCACACAAGACGCCATTTTAGTAACAATGGAGCAGTGGGACTTGCAGCAACTTATCTCACGTTTTGGCGATATTCCTTGGCCTCCCAGATCCCCCGACTTATCAGTGTGTGATTTTTTTGTGGTGGTACCTCAAGTGCCGTGTTTATGTCCACAAACCGCGAAATTTCGACCAATTGAAGAATGCAATCACTAAAGAAATTGCTGCCATCCCCCCAGAGATGTTGAACCGTGTGATGCAGGATTTTGAGAAGAGAATTGAGACGTTCATTCGAAATGATGGACATCACCTCCACGACATTATTTTTCACACATAAGTCTGTCCTACATAAAAATGGCAACTAGTGAGCTTTAATTACATGTCAATAAACATACATTAATTTGTGAATTTTCTGGGTGTTCTTTTATTTGAAAACGTCCTTCTACCGTGTGTCACCCTGTACTATTTGTTTGTACCCATTTAGAGTAGTTCTGAGCAATCAAAGCGACAATGTGATCATAATCCTCATAATCACACTCTAGAACCAACACGAGCATGACAAATGAGCAAACCTAGTGTACAACCTGACCAGACTTAACACCAACAGGCTTATTGTAAGTCTCTGAAACTTCTGGCAAATTCTATTCTGGTTTGCTCATTAATTTTTCTGACCCGCAGACGTTTAGCCAAGCATGATTGAGTTATCTCAGAAAACATTACATCTTATGAGTAATGACAATGGCAGGTTTTCATGCTCTCTGTAACTTACCTATCGGCAAAACCCTTTAATGATTGTCATTAGTTGTTTCAATTTTTAATTTATAGAAAGTACAGAGTTGTGCATTATACCGTACGAGCGAGCGTACTATGATCACCCGGTTTTACACGAACTCAGCGCATCTAAACGTAGCTTAGAGGTCAGGGAAGCCATTATAATAGAGCAAAATCCAAAAGGATTTACTTACCTTCTTATTTTAGCATGTCTAAACTGCACAAGACGTATAACAATACAGTTGATACTCAGTATAAAGCTACGTACTTGAGTTCAATACAAAGTTCAATATAGGGTTTTCATCCCCAGCATCAGATTGCTGCGCTCAATGGACAAGAGTAAAACATCTAATGAAAATTGAAAAGGATTCAAATACAAAGAAAGAGCTTCTGCTACAATATCGTATTCATACTAAAAGGGCAATGGCTTTTTACGAAATGATGAAGGAGAATCCAGAAGATGCCTTTAGCGTTTGCTTTGACCTTAGGCAAGTACAGCCACTTCCTCGAACACCCATTAGCGAAGCTTTCTATTCACATCAAATAAGTGTATACCCATTCTGTTGCGTTCAGATGGACTCCAAGAATCCCACATTTTATTTGTGGACCGAAGACTTAGCGTCACGTGGTTGTACAGAAATTGGATCTGCTTTACTTTCGCACTTGAATAGGCTATCTTTGCAAGACAAAAGAGTCATAAGGTTGTTCTGTGATGGATGCGGAGGACAGAATAAGAATAGCCACATTGTCCATGCCTTATTGTACTGATTGAAATTTGAGTCCCCTGAAAATGTAACTCAAATAAATCTTACCTACCCTGTTAGGGGACACACCTTTATGCCGGCTGATCGAGCGCTTGGTAGAGTGGAAAAGCTCCTAAGAAAAAATCCCACTATCGAATCAAAAGATGGATACTATAAGATATATTCAGAAGTAGGCACTATTAAAATATTGGGACAAGGCTGGTTGAGTAAGGGTATTAAGGAATTACAAACTTTTTATAAAAAAGTGGATGGAATAGCTGACATCAAAAGAATTATGCTGAAAAAAATAAAAGGTAAAAACAGACTGAACAAAGTTACTGTTACCTGCTACCAGCATTATCGATTTGAAACCATGACTGAAACACAACACAATTTGCTTAAGAAAAACATATCTGACGAAGGTTTTCAACTCAGTAATATCGAATTACCGCTCTATCCCAGACAAAAAAAAGAAAATTGTACGGAAACTTATGGCTCAACAATTTGGACAGAACTGGGAAAGTCAAGAAAATTTGGATTGGTATAAAAGAATTTTGTCTACATATGAGATTCAAAACGATAAAAGCGATGAACAAAAGGATCATGAAAGCGATGGAGAGAGATGCGACTGTTTGGAAGAGGAAGATGCCCTACACATTTAATATTTTCGAAATATTATTTTTTACTTTCTTGCATTTTGTTTCTTTTTATATATATAAACTTTAATAAAGGTTCAATTTGTAAAACCAACTCTAGAATTTTATTCAAGCTTTTCATTCAATTATAATAAATAAGGTACTTTTCCAGCAAAACCGGATAAATCCATATTATTTCCTGACATATTTACTAAGATACTTTGTACTTTTTAACAAGACATGGTACATTTTATTCTCATCAAAAATCACACAACTAGGAGGGAAAAGCTTTTTATTATCTTTCATCGTTTACTCTGTACAACAAAATGCTCTTTTCTAGGAAACTACTAAAAGTGGATTTATTCGGTTTTGCATGAAAGCTCCTCAAATATAAAATATAGATATAACAACGCTTTCGCGTTTATTGTAATGGAGTGTTTAATGTCAAATGGCAATGGGCACATGAAATGCAATCTCTTATTCATTTAAAATCAGTTGCGCACAAATTTGAAGCCTCCGAGTAGTTTTATGTTTGATGTATCACTTATGTATGTAACACAATTTAAGATTTATCCCTTACTTTTATTTGAAGGACAAGGTATATCTATTTTGGGAACAACTTGTAGGTCACTTCCACAGAAAAAATCACCCAATAATTATTTTAGCAATGTGCCACGTAGAATATACCACAAAGAAGAAACGTAAGAAAGTGAATTTATATATAAACTCAATAGATCAAACGTAAATTGAACTTAATTATAATCTTGAAAAGCTCCAGAACACCTCACTCACTAATGTACTAATTAATAGGAATTCAATATTATCTCCGTAACAAGAAGGGCTTTGTAAAAACGCCGCTGCAATAATTACGCATTAGACAAACGTTCACACTAATCGGCGCACATGTTTTATGAATGGATTAGAACTTTCTGAAGTGCCTAAAGATTAAAGGGAGTCCTTACAGAACCCTAAGATAAAGCTAGAAGTGTTTCCTTATGTTCACCGCCGCCGAACCGAACTCTCGACCAAAGTAAACTCAAAAGTACTTATCTTTTCCAATACATTATTGAACGATAAGTACTTTTCTCCGGCTATCGTAAATTACAAATAAATGTTTAACATGAGGTCAGAACAGCGAATGTTTCACGTCCTTTATCTCGGAAACATGTTCAGGGGATTTATTTTCGTATCGATGCGGCCCACTGTATATAAACACATAATGCTATCGTTTTCGAATACATGAAAAGTAATGTCTTCTTCAGCGATGGCGGTTTGTAGGTATCGAATATAAAACGATCACCGTATCGGCATTGTTAGCGCAAAGACATAATGCATAATATACGAACGTGTGCTCCTTCATAAGCATATGAACGTGTTTACTTGGAAAGAGTGAGATATGTATGTGTAGATAAGAATACACGTATAAATTCGTAGAATAAATATCGTTACCTGCACTACGTCCATTTGTTAGTCGTGAGCATAATCTTCTTACCCATTGTAAACATTTTGTTCTAATTAGCACTGAGCTTTATCCTTATGTGTCATGCGCGAAATGAAGGTGTATGGAGTAAAACATCCATGAAGCAGTCATGATGGTGAAAGAGTTGAATTTCGATGCAAAAAAAGGAAAGTATCGAGAAAATTAATGTCCGGTAGCCATTTATTTGCTATATCATTCATCTGATATCAAGGTTACACTATATTCCACAGAAAGTGGAACCACATTCATTACAACGTTAAACCTGTTCATGGTATGGAAAATTGAAAGTAAAGAGTTTGTTACTAATGCCATCACCTATAGGTGATGGCATTACTTTTCAATTAATTAACTTATGACGGTTTAAGCCAGTAGTTGGGACTACTGCGTCAGAATTTGTAGCAATACGATTTGTTCAGTTCTGTAGAGGCGTTTGCAGTAATTTACTCGACAAAAACGTACAAATGAGGATATCTAATTAGATTTCCTCATGCGTACATGTAAACATCTACTTCGTATATATACGATTTAAAATATTGAAATGCCATTACCTTCCACAAAGCTATGCCAACGAGATGTATAACATCGAAACGCGCGTCCATAGATGGTGGATAGGTGATGGCATTACTTTTCAGTTTGTTACTAATTTATTTAAAAATGGTATTGATAAACCCAACGCGATTATCACTGCAATTATAGTTAGAAATGTATTAGAACCACCTAAATCACAATTAAACAACTTTTTACCAACGTATGGACCATGTACAATTTCATGAATTACTTGAATGGTGCATTAGAAGAACTATAATTCCAGAGGACAGTTTATTTATATTGGCCTATAAGATTGAATGTGATTCTTATAATGAAGGAAACCAAAATTTGAAGACGAACGAAAAGATTGATAGAAAATTTCGAAAAATTAAGTATAATACAAATTGATGGCTACATATAAACTTTTTTGACAAGGTTATCGTTTGACACAAACAAAGTGTTGACATCCGTTGACATTAGCAGTTTGTCAAAATGAGACTGAAAATCATTTTCCTTTTTTATAGTCTGTTTTGTAAAAGTACGGTATCATCTGGAAACCCGCAGTATATATAAAATCAGCTTTGCAGGCCAAGAAGGTCCATAGCTTTATTGCAAATGCGTCTCCGCTATTTTCCTGCTACTTGATTCCAGTTCCTGACTCCGAGTTGGTGGATATCTTTTTCCACTGCCTCAATCCACTTGGTTCTCGGCCTTCCCCTTCCTCTTTCTTTCTGGTTCTGGTCTGATTATCATCTTGTAAATGCTTAATTTTGTTTCTTTTTTGATATTTCATTTGATTTCAATGCATAAACTAAAACCCCTGTACATTTAGTGCCCCTTGCTATTCTTTCTCGAATTTCCTCGTTATTATTTTCTGTCATTGCTACCCCCAGGTAGTTGAATTTTTTAACACCTCCAAAGTTATATCGTTTGCCATTCTCTGCAGTAACACCTAAATTTGTCTCTGGTGATCTTTTTTGTTCTTCACTAATTATCGTATATTTTGCATTGCTTCCATTTATTTTTAAACCCTTGTCATTACAATCTATTGAAAAAAAACTAAAATCCGTAAAGTATGGTGCTGAAGTAAAAAGTGGTATTATTAGTTACAAGTTTGTGACAGTAATGGAATTTTTAATCTAGCTTCAGAAATGTCTCTAGAAGCGGTATCTGTGAGAAGGTCTCAATGCTTTTCAAATATTTCAGTGAAGAATGGTTCAAAAAAAGGCGCTGCACTTGGTTATCCTAGTACCAATAATGGTATTGAATCAACACACGCAATAATCAACAAAGAACACGCAATAAGAGAGTGACTGCCAGTAGGACAGTTTTGAAACAAACTTGATAGTTTACTGAAATGGTCAAAAGATCGAAGTCCTTCATGACTGAACTATAAAGAATTTTGCTTAAAAGAGACTGTCTGTCCAAAAGACCTTACTAAAGCGTGTCATTGGGCATAATTGAATAAAAAAATAATACAGTTAGATAATAGGTACTATACCTGTTCTCCAACTTCCGAAACGAAAGATATTATCATGGAATTTCTTTCCAAATCTCTTGAAAAAGGCTGGAAAACATTTGATGGATTTAAACAAATGTATTTTGGTATTTGGGTAATTGATATCTAAAATAACTATTCCGTTTGTTCCAGTCCATGATATATGAAAATTTAAAAAGTAAACATTTATTGGGAATTCGATTCTAGAAAATCAACGCTCCTCCAGAGGTGAAGACCATTCCGCTGGGAGTAAAACGCAAAAGAGATCGCCCTACAAAGGCTAAAAAGGCGTTACTTAATCAAAACTAAATATAGTAATTCATTAAGTCTTTTTTATTTTTTTTAATGTTATATTTTATGTTCATTACTACATGTAGTGTATATTTGTTTTTCGTTTGACATCTATAGCGTTTTATGATTTTTGTGATATAGATAAATAAATATTTAACTATACATTTACCTAGTTTTTAACCTAGTTTTTATACATTATATACGTCGCGACGTTTAATATAGTAACATGATTTAAATATATCCAGGAAATACATTTATGTGATATATATTGTTATGTGACAAATTTAACTAAAAGATTTGAATTGAGGGGATAATCTGTTTTTTGTATTTATTTTAAGTATTTACTTACAATAGAAAAATGAATTGAATCTAATTAAAATTACTTACAGTTATTG
The DNA here is from genome assembly GCA_029619315.2 of Dynastes maya. Lineage (NCBI taxonomy): Eukaryota > Metazoa > Arthropoda > Insecta > Coleoptera > Scarabaeidae > Dynastes > Dynastes maya. The sequence goes on from JAROYE020000002.1 coordinate 60,861,212, forward strand.
AGGCGTGTTTTTTTTTAATGTTTGTGTGTGTGTAAAATCCTACTAGTTGCTGGTTCCTTTTTCCCTCCTCTTCGTGAAATCCTCTTATTTTTTATTCCTTCTTCCCTCTGCTTCGTAGAGTCCCCTTGTTTGGAAGCCCTCTGATGGTTTTCGTCCGTTAAGTTTCTTCAAATGGTTTTTTTGAAATTTGGTGACTGATTAAATATCGTTAACAATCGTTGAATATCATTTATAGTTCACTTGAAATGTTTTTTATATATATTTGCACTGGCGACTTTCACGATGTCTTTCGATTTCTTGTCTCAAACTTCTAAAAGTCAATCGGAAAGATGTTATTATCTGTCAGAATTGTTTTTCGTTGCTGACTTCTCTTTTTTCTTTGTCGTCCCTAACATTGCCAATCTAATGACTTGATATTTTAATTTTGATGTTTTGAACTTCCAATTCGGTGTCGTAGGTAACGCAAAGGATTTTAACGGTCATTTCCAAATACAATGTGATTTTTGTGTGTATCTGTGTCATTTTTACAATTAATGTCTTTAATATATAAATAACTTAAAATAAGCTGAGATCTTGACTCTCCTCTGTAACATGTCATTAACTGAGTCTTTTTTTTTTTTTTTAATTAGAGATTGATAATATAAATAATCAATAATGTCGGAACTCGAATATTAATCGGAAATAATCCAAGTTCCGCATTAAACTCTATTAAATTCTATCCTCGGCAAATTTCAATATAATATTAATTATAGAGAATTTAACATACGCTATTCACGTTGAAACATCCCACTACAATATATTATGTACTCTTATATTAGGTACAGCGAACAAAATCTATAGCCCACATAGTGCAGATATTTTTTGTCGTACAAATACTATAATTTGTCGTGAATTTTCGTATTTTTGTCGCACTATGTTTATCGTTTGACACTCTAACTTTGTCTCGAAGTATCCCGTTTTAGTCGTGCCATATTTGTCATTCAACATACCAATCGGCTTCCATGTTTCAGATCTGTTTCTAAAATTATCTACTTATCCTCATTTAATTATGTTATTGCCATCAGTGGGACACATTGTTCCTGATAATTAGTAATTTGAAAATATTTCTCACATGTTGGAAATTGTTTTCCAACATGTGAGAAAAGTTTTCAAATTACTCAATAACCATTTCCTATATTTTTAACGGGATAATTCCCTAGTTCATACGACGCGAGTAGTGAGAGATTGAATAAATAGCAATATGAACATTGAGGATGTGTAGGGTTTCATAGACAAAATGATATACCACAGAAACATTAGGCCGGTAAATCGTGCTCAGTTATGGGAAGCCGTTGAATATTCAAGGGAAAAGCTTGTGAATCCCTATGACATGGGATTATTAATAATATCAATACCGACAAGATTAGAAAGTATTGTGGCAGCAATAAATGGCTTTGCAATTAAATATTAATATTAAATTTTGATATCAAATATTAATATTAAAACAATTTTGTACGTATCTTTATTTATTCCCGAAAAAATTGGTCGAAGGAAAACAACGATAAAAAAAAGGAAGCTAATTCCAAAAACAACAACAAATGTTTCAACAATTGCCATAAGTGAACTAAAAGGAAACGAGCCATAAATAACATTGAAGAATCGATATTATGCTCGAAAAATATTTAGCAATACATATTATTTCCGGCTATTGAACTCTAGAACCATAAAGACTGGTGGAAGTAGGTATACTAATTTAGGCCAAATTCCACACAGTCGAACAGGGAACATTATGAAATGAAATAAAAACATACTAAATATATATTTGTAAAATCAAAATAGCCCTATTACAATATTATTTACTTTTATAAGTTGAGGTTATAAACTTTAAAGTAATAAAGTAGATCTAGACTTGTAAAAAAATAAACGGAAGGCCACTTATACAATTCCTCTCAGTTTCCAAAGCGGTTAACAGCGATTCTTAGTATTTATGCACAATGATTTACATACCACCCCTAAGAGGTGTTGATCTCAGCGTACTTCGACGTAAGTACATTTTTTTTTAAATCCTCGAAAAAGTTGTACGAGCACGTATTTTCGCTTCTTACACATAATGTACAAATAAGTCTATCAACTCCTTCCACAAAACAAAATTGAAGCAATTAGCTTTTACAATAATGTTGTATTCTACGGTTTAGTAACAAATATTTTAGTCTGCAGTCTTAATATAAAGTAACTTTGGGAAAGATTATTAATATTTAGTTAAATTCGTGAAAAGTTTATTTCTTCACTTTGTTTGGTTCTAAAAAGTAACTAAAGCTTGGGTTACACTAGCAATATTGTAAGAATGAGAGCTCTTCTATATTTTCTTCAAAATCCTTTCATCGAAATTCCAATGCAAAAAAATTGAATTTGGGAATAATTGATGCCTAAATTCTTCTAATTTTGTCAACATTTCTGCCTTGATAATGTTTTAAAACTGGCATTATGATAATTAGACCATATCTTATTTAGTTGAAAAGACACCATAGATGGGATAAAAGGAGCTGTATGCTTCCATTATAGTTTTCTTTGTCTTTAAAATTATATCGGGGGGATAAAAATACAAAATAATTGTTTAAATTTAAGGGCAATAAAATACGCAAAGCATTCAAGAAAACTCAACAATAGAGTCAAGCCCAGTCCCTCAGAATTAGTATTCTCGCCGCAACTTTACACTCGCTTGAAATGAGAAATGTATTTTTAAAGAAGCCTCTGGTCGTCTTTCTTTCGTACTCACAAAAGTTTCAAAACTAGTTTCGTATACGTTGAACTAATTTAGCTACTACAGTTCCGTACTTACTGTACCTATTTTTAGGTTTCAATTTTCTGTGCTTAGGTTTATATGTATGAACGGTAACTTGCAATGTTCTTTAGAATAAACGTCTTACATTTCACGTTGAAAAGGTACACTTTCTGGAAAAATTCTAACGTACATCAGCCATAAATTAAATTTAGCGACTGTTTTTTTTTTTAAGGTTCACTATTTTTCTTTGTCAAATCACATTCGTTACGTTTCATATCTCAAACCCCGTTTGGATTGATAATCAAAACGTAACGTGTGTAACTTTCGTCAAAACACGCATTTTCAATATATTTGTGGTTTTAAAAAGGTTCCTGATACAAATAAATTAACGGTTATCCTGTTTGCTACCCCGGTTAGTGGCTCTCACCATTTCGTAGATCCGGATGGCTGCTTCCCTGGAGAAGAGCGCATATTTTATGTGTAATAGACAAACGGTCTCCAACTATGTTAACAGCAACCTGAATATTTTATTCGTTTGACTATATATTAGTATTTTCTCATAACACATCCATTTATATCCTTTCTTCTAAGCTTACATACAGCGTGTCCACCTAGTGCGTGGGCGGAGAATAATTCTTTTTCTGACCAACTTAAAGAAAAAGTAAAAAAAAATATTTAGATATAAGTTCTGCACAACACAAAATTATATTCAGGTACACAGGATGTTCAGTTTGCGCAGAGTATGATACAAGTTTGTTTTTTTTAAATGAAACACCCTGTATACTATTGTTTTTTCATTTTATATCAACTTTCTACAATATTTCCTTCACTTATATTTTTTAGCTGACGATGGGGACCCATGAGTGCTTGAAAGGGCTGTTCCGAATTAACTAATAATTTGTGTGGTGTGGAGTGTGCTTAATGTTGTTTGCCATATGTTCGGAATTCATTAAATATTTTGTTTGATACGAAGTATGCCTATACCTTTAAATCTATATAATTAATCAAAACAAAGTATTGTCAGTAATTATTTGCCCTAACATATTATTGTTGCAAAGTTACCAACAACTTTCAAGCGAGATCGTTAGGAAAGGTTGGTAACCAGTTTAATATTTCTATATTTATACAAGTCACTATATTCCAAATTTAGATATGCGTATACATACTAAGCATGATAGCTCACTTTAATCTGATTTCACATATATTTAAGTTAGGATGGTCCTGCTACGACATTTCTAAAATTATCAAGCGAAATTAACAGAGATGAGCCCATGTGAAAAGACACTTGATTTACAACTGATAAAACGTCGCGATAAATAACAGGTCGCATTTATCCGAATACACTAATTATTGTGAGTTCTGCTATCTAGTCAATGGCATCGTCGCTGTTACGTCTAAATTTAACTGGGAATGTGGATAAAATCCTAAAATATGTTGAAATTACTTCTTGGATCGGATTGAATTCAATAGCAATTTAGGGTTGTTTACCTTTGTAAGTCACAACAATGAGAATAACTTAAACGAAACTAAATTACTGCTAATGCAATAATTGGATGTAAATGAGCACATAAATTTTATGTAGCCAGTGTCGTAAACAACTTAAGTAAGACGAGCTAAATTAAGCAAAAATGCTTCTACATCTACGTCTTGTAGTCAATAGGGAATTATAATTTATGGCTGTTGAGTATGGTGGAATTGTTCACAATGAAGCTTTTAAATAATACCTCCAGGATCTTAATTTTCAGTGGGTAAATATTCTGGGAAACGATTAAGAATTCCTACCAAAATTAATCGCATTAAAAGGAAAATTCTCTTCGCCTTTTTACGGATATTTTGTAATAATAAGTAGGCGACTATGTTAATGTTAATTTTTTTACAAGACTTCTCAATTCAGGTTGAAAATTCTCCAAGTCAATATACAGGCTGATTCATTTTCCATAGGATCTCGCTCATTTTTGGAGATAGTTAAGGTTATTCGTTAACTATCTAAAAAGTCAACGCATGCGTTCTTTCAATGTTTTCAAATATTTGACAGTATGTTCCTCAATATCGTTGAATAGCAACTATATCTATAGCGACAGCAAAAAGACTTGATCGAGAATGAATCGTTTACCAAGCCACGTAATGTTTATGTTAACAGGACTTTGAATCAATATCAATGGGATATTTGACAAATAGTAAATTAAAGGTGAGTTTTCGCAAAGCTTATGTATATATTGTATTTTTTATGTAAATAGTACTCCATTAACATCTACAGGCGAAGTGGCGTTAGAATTAGATTTGCTCCTGACTCAAGTATGGAGAACTTTACACCGAAATAAACCATATAAGATTCATGTTAGCCACAGTTTACTATCTAGTGATAATTTAGGCAGTCTGGAGTACAGCAGCTGATTAGTGGGAAGGTTTGAAAAAAACGGCTTTTTAAGCAAAATCATCTGGTCAGATGAATCGAAATTTACGAATTCTGGAATCTTTAACAGAAATACCGAGCACTATTAAGCAGTACAGAATCTCAAAACAGTGCAAGGAGACCACAACAACGTTTTGGATTAAACGTTTGGATGGGCATTATGGGAAATCGTCTCATAGGGCCAGTTATGTATGAAGAAGCATTTAGTAGGGAGTATACTTAAACTTTCTTCGCAAATACGTATCTGACATCTTAGATAACAATATTTCATTAAATCGACTACAGCATTTATGGTGGCAACAAATGTCGAAAAGCGTGCGCAATTGTGAATTGGTGAAATGGCCAGTTATTTGAAGTTATTTGAGTTATTTTCATTTATTGATACAACTACGCCGCAAAATTTACAAAAACTTTTGCAAAAACACACCTTTAATTTACCATTTGCAAAATGTCCCGTTAGTCTTCATTCAAATTCCTAACTAGACCAGTGTCGGCTGGTGGTAACGTAAATGGGAGGTTAAGGATAACGCTTCGATTTCTTAACGATAATTGAAATGTTGACGGCTTGAAATTTGATGGTTACCTTATTTAACCTTAAAATGTATTCTTCGTCCATTAAAGCATAATATCAAAAACTTTTGTCAGTATGTTATACATGGTTGACATCAGAAAAAAGAACTCTTTGCCGGTGTCAAAAACTAATATGATGTCGATGGGAAAGTTAATGATGGCCAGAAATAACCGAAACATCATAAACAAATTTCCAGCACACCATTACATAGAAGATCGAAAGTGGTCATGGGAAAGTGTCTTCATTTTTCTTTGCAAGGCCAAATAGAGGTGTTAAGGTAGAAGAAAGTGAGCTTTTTTAATTTTTCTGAATCTCGTACGTCATTTGTCACGAGTCCATTTTCCTTTTGAGTTCGTAACGAACACAAAATTTTGCACCTTTGCTGAATTTAAACCTGTGCTCCATCCCCATAAGCGAGACCCTCATGGTGAGGCTTGAAAGGGAATCAGCCTGTATATTCGGAATAGAAAATATATTGTTTGCAAAAAAAGTTGATATGAACCTATCGCAATACCCAATTTTAGAAAATGTTTATTAATGATTGATTTACCAACGATTTCATCGACTTTCTCCTATTGTGGATATTTGACAGCTCACAAATATCTGTGTTGTTCTCCTTCTTATCGCACTTCAAAGTCTATGCTTCCTTAGTACAAGTCCACTTTCCTATCTGCTCCCAATAGTTTTTCAATTTCCTCCATATTCAATCAATATTTCTTTTATTTTAGTACTAAAACGTATGAAAACTAATATTCTAGATTTCCTAAACAATTTTGTGTTATTGGGTAGCTATGTTGTTTAGTGGATACTTTCAATAATGCTCAAAATACCATAAATTCCATGGCAACGTAAAATTTTCAAATTGAATTTGGATTTAGTTGGTAACCATGAGAATGAATTATTCCAATTCCATTAAGAGAAATGTTTCTGTCCTAGTTGTACGAAAACCGACAGTGGCAAGGGAGCCTACCGTTAATCGCGAAACTAAAACTATTGTGCAATATAATCGCTCCTCTGCATATTTGAACGCTTTCTACAAAAAAAATTTTTCACTACACTTGATGTAATTACGTATTGTTACCCCAATAACGAAAGGTGCGATACCATACCACACATCTATCTTTTTTATTAATTGTTCGTGTTTCATAATGTAATTATTATTTTGCCATATTCAATTTACACAAATAGTGATATGAATTCAATATGCTGAATTTAATTATGCCGACCATTAATGAAAATATTTAGATTGCTTCTGGGCAATTTAAAGAACCTAATTAACAAACAAATAGTTGAATGTTAAAAGGTTATTTAGTTATGCTGGAGATGGAAGTAAATAAACAGGAGATTAATCTGAAATAAGACAGAAAACGCGGGGGTTATTTGGTTTCTGAATGGATGTAATTTAGCATCCCGGGGTCTAATTTAACAGCGCGAGAGGTGTGTATTATAATTAAACCTGCGAGCGAGCGAGACGAAAGGTTCCGAGACATTTCTCGTCTAGTCTATTCGACTATGGTCCCCTAGAAATATACCCAGGAATAATTTATATAGTTCAACCAGATAACCTTCCATGAATACACAAGCACCTATGCAATTTCTATTTCACGAAAATTGCTCTATTTTTCACTTTGTTCCCGGTTTGTCAGACTTCGGATCTATTCTGAATAACAATTACCTTTAACTATTTGAAATGTTTAACATCGTTTACCCGGTCGTTTAAAATGATGCCAAGCTTAGTTTTGTCCAGATTCAGAGGACCGAGTTAACTGAAACTGTTCATTAATGTAGTTCTGTTGGAATTAATAAACGTAGTTGACGATGAGCAGTGTTACCGTTATATTTTGTTAGAGGTACTATTAGCGTAATGGTTTAATCATCTTTCGAACTCAGACATAAAGTGCTGCATTAAACAATTAATAAGTCGGTTAATGAACACGGATTTCGGATTATGTTAAACTCATTTCAATGTAACTATGCAAATTAATTGCTCACCGTTAATATCAACGCCCTAATGCAGATTAAACTATCAAATTGGTCTAGTTGTCAATACTGATTAATATATAATTAATAAGATAATGGCTTCATGAGCAAAAGATGTGGAGATCATTTGAGTATTTTGAAGCTGATTCAGAGTATTTCTAACCAAATGTAAACGAGCATTAATTCGTTGGAATATGGGGCTGGGGAACATTTGATAGTATGAAATAAGATGGGGCTCCACAATTTCCGAAATGTAGCATTGAGCAGGTTGCCTCCAAGGGGTACCAGAGGTAATCGAATACACCATACCATAGGCGGCAGCACCTAACATCATTACATCTACAACTCGGCGTACGTTATTCAACAGAAGGCAATAAGCAAATACCGTGAAAAATAACAATATCATAGGGAACGATCTTCGAACAAGTAACAAAAAATAGCGCATTTTAGTTTGTGACAAAAATACGCTATCAGTATGTAAACATAGAATCATGTTTCTTATGCTCTAAACCAAAAAAGACCTAGGAAATAATTTTTACGGGTTTAGTTGTTGAAGGCAGTTATCCTTTGTTTGCTAAATTTTCTAGAACCACTTGAGTCGTTTAACTTATGGTTGAATATTTCTAGATGTAATATTATTAAACAATATTAGATTTCGACTCAATTTTGTTGAACGGCGAACCTAACTTTTGAAAATTGGATATAATTAGTAAGAAAAGTAGCGATGATGCATCCCCTTATACCATAAGTTCAAATTCTACATATTTTCTTGACGATCTATAGTGACTAATCTTTTTTTTCTACATTTCAGTGGGGCCGTAGATATCAAGAACAAGTAGACCCTGTTTATATGCGCCTGAGGTAAACTACCATCAATTTGATGGAGTCTTATTTAACGGGCAGAATGCAGCATGTACAATTGCCAAATGAAGGATCCGTAAACAGATTCCTCAAAGTGGGAGTACCCCAAAGTTCCATTTTGGGCCCAACTTTATTCCCTATATATACATCGTCATTCTCCGAAATTTATAAATCCTCCAAAACACACTTTTACGCCGATGAAACCCAACATTACTTATCATTTAAACCGCCTGCATTCCATGAATCAATGAATTTAGTCAACGATGAGCTTGCACGACTGTACAGTTGTGCAAGAAATTACCGTTTACTTCTAAATCCTGCAAAATCATATGTTATTTGGGCTTAAGTGTAATATCTTTTTGTACAAAAGCTACATTAATGTGAGTATGGACGGTTGCTCTATTCCCTTTCTGGATGAAGCTGTGAATCTGGGACTGGTTATGGAGCCTGACTTAAGATTTCGTAAGCACGTGCGGCGTTGTATTCAATCAGCCTATTCCAACATCAAATTGATTTACCCCAATAGACATTCGTTGTAAAAGAAAGTTGAGGCATCTATCTGTGATTCACTGGTTTTGTCCTAATTTAATTGCTGTGATTCAGCTTACGATCCATGTCTTACAGCTATTGATGAGCTTCGTATCCAACGTGTCTTAGACCAATTTTTGAAATTAGAAAGTATGAGAGGGCATCGTATGGACTAAGAGATATTAATTAATATTAAATAAGATTATTGTCAACCAACAGCCTCAGTACTTGGCTAGTAAAATCAAATACAGAACGAATATACTTGCTGTTAATCCTTTAACTCTTCATCATTTTTTTATAGTATAAAGATTTATTTACGAGCTGTACAAATTAACAAAATTGCTGTGATATTTATTTACTCACGTGAGAAAATGTTTTATTTTGACAGTTTAATAGCATTTAGTTCCATTTTATTACGATGCCAAGCAGTATTGGTTGTCTACAATTTCGCCCAAATCGATTTTTTTTCGTCATCTTACACATGTAGACAAAAAGTATTTTTGTAAAAAAAGAGTCCAGCAGACAACTTTCAATGTTGGGAAGGAAATTTGCTAACGGAACGGAAGGTGAAAAAAATGGAGAGAAGGTGAGTTATTCAGCTGCTTCACCGTGATTATCTTTGAATGGATATACATAAGTAATAAAACGCCAGGGGCAGGGATAGGAGAATCCCAGGCTATAAAAGCAGCTGAAGAAGCCGAGAAAGAGGTCACATCGTCTCCAACCTTGCCGTATGTCGATCGAGTGGACACCCGCTGAACGACACTCCACGCAGCGGTACTTTCGATGCTGAATATTTTTGATATTATAAATATTCCCCGCCAAAACGAACATTAAGAGGGCGCGAATAATGTTTCGGAAAAGTAGAAGTGAAGTCGAAAACGTGAAAATCAAATTCTTAATCAATGCATTTTACTTCTATGTTTTGAAGTTGATTCTTTTGATAGAAAAATAAAAACAAACGCCTAGAAACGTTTTAAAATCTACTACAACGTTCTTATATGCGTGAACATCGGAAACAAGATTATTTTATTAATAAATGTGAGGATAAAGCCTCTTTAGCACATATTCCTCTTGTTTATTTTTCTTGTTATTGAAATGTTTCCATTGTGCAATAAATTTTATTATTATTATTAAAATAATGTAGTTTTCCCTCAGAAATGCCACAAACACTATTCCTATTCAAAACATAAATATCATATTGATTAAAGTGCATTAACAGTATTACGCATTTCCGTTTTAACTAAACTTAAACTGACTATACCGGGTGTCCCAAATTCAATGTTACAAGCGATATCTTCCTTATTTGTAGAGATATGAGATCGAGCAAGGTGTCGTTGAAAATGGTTTGTAGAATTCTAAAAGACATACTTCTTAAATCCACTTCTAGTAAACCACCCTCTAAGAAACCTCCCCCAAACTATTTTTGAAGTGCTAGAAGTTAGGAATACAACGGTGTAAACAAAAATTTCATTTAACAAATAGCTACTAATGAAAACATATTATAAATTATTAGTTTTAATGTGGTTGTACGTATAAAATATATAGGTTGTTCGAACAAATAAGATTCAGATATTTATTTGCATTCGCGAAGATAGTTTACGTATAGTTAAATACGTTGTGAAATAGTGTTACAAAATCTTTAAAATGCATTCTAATTTTTCTCCAAATGAATTTGTCGATTTGTTATTAATTTATGTTATGGGTGTTATAAAAAAATTTTGTAAAGCAGCAACACTTTATGAAGAACGATTTCCTAACAGAGTGGTACCATCACGTATGGCATTTCCTCGTGTTGAAGCTAAACTACGAACGGGCCCATTTCCATCAAATTTAAAACATTCTCATCATGTAACACCAGTTAGAACAGAAGAAATGCAAATAAATGTCCTAGATTATGTTGGATTGAAACCACATATTTCAGTTAGAACTGTGGCGGAAAATATGGGAATAAGGAAATCAACAGTGCAGAGGATCCTAAAGTTTCACAAATATGATCCTTTACAAACTCAGTTGCCGCGAGCATTAAGGCCTACAGATTTATAGAGACTAGGATTCATTGCTGTAATGCAAGTAATGTCAAATGATGATCCCACGATTTACAATAACATTTGGTGGACTGACGAGGCACGATTTCATAACGATTGGGTGGGGAATTACCATAAGTGCCATTACTAGGCTTCAGGTAACCCTCATTGGATGCAAAAGATTCATTTTCAGGTAATATGAGGTGTCAACGTTTGATGCGGGTTATTTAATGGACGTATCATTGACGAATGCATTTTCCCGAGTTAATGGAAGATATTCCATTGGCATAGCGCAATGATTTGTGATAGCAACAGGATGGCACTCCACCTCGTAGCTCGCGGTTAACTGTAGAGTATTTAAATGACTATATCCCAATAGATGGATTGGTACTAACAGTCCTATTCAATGGCTAGTTCGCTCGCCAGATTTAAGCCTACTGGATTTCTTTCTGTGGGAGTATTTGAAAGAAGTTTTGTATTTCACTCCATCTTCGAACTTAGACGATTTGAAACTTAAGATTCGGCGTGCATGTAATTCCGTTCCAATGAATTTGATCACAGCAGCAACTTCCAAGAAATTAATTAGACGATTTAAAATGTGTGTTGCGTCGCATGGTGGTTATTTTGAACAATATCTGTAAGTGATTAATTTTATGAATTATTAATGTGTTTAATGTTTATTTAACTTTTTGTAAGATTTTTGTTGTTATTTGTTATTGATATGATCATTTTGTATTAAATATTTCTTGAATGCAATTTCGGTATATACCGTTGTGTTCCAAACTCTTCGTACTTCAGTCATAAAGTCAAAAAGAGGTTTCTGAGAGGGTGGTTTAAAAAGTAGATTTGAAAAGTGTTTCTTTTAGGATTCTACAAACCATTCTCGACATCTTGTTTGATCTTATATCTCTACAAATAAGGAAGATATCGCTTGTTACATTGAATCTGGGATACCCGGTATACTTTATGAGGTTAATAATAGGATATACAAGTCCTGAACAAGCGGCATCTCCAGGAAAACATTGCGCGTACCTCGATCAGTTTTTAATAATTTGCGGAATAAGAGAAGCACGTAAATATACCGAGTCCGTACATGGCGCAAACGGTTTCTTGGAAGTGTTATTTCCCTACATTACCTTCAACGCGGGTACTTGTAGCCTTAAAGGTTCTTGTAAAATGTAAAGAATGTTATCTAAGAGAAAATATAATAATCAGTAATCACAGTATATTTTGTGTATTTAGTAATTATTCAGAATCTTATTTTGTTATTCACTTAATTTTTGGGTAGACTGCATTCTTTACGTTGTGTTAACATTGTTTGTTGTAGACTGTTATTTATCTGTAAAGAATTTCGATGCCATACAGACTCGCCACCGTTCCTTGTTGTTGTTCTCATGCGGTTAATTGACGCCATGTTTACCGTTCCACTTCATGTATACATATGACTCAAATTAACTGATCACATTTATGGCCTCTCTTAATAAAAGTAAAAAGCATGTGATAAGAAAAACACGGACAATCCAGAGGAACATTTTTCCATCCTGCTTTTTCTCCTGTCGGTGATCTCTGACTGCTTTAATCGCGTAAACAAATTCTTTCGTACGAATCCAACGACCCCTAGAATTTCCTTTCAGTTAGTTTACTTTCACGAAACGTGAGATATTTTTACACATTCTCAGCTGGTAAAGTATCGCGTATACGCTACAATACTCTGTGAATCAAGTGCATTTGTGCATTCACTCACGCTCGACGGGCTGTATTTACATTGACAATTTATTTTGCTGCATAGTTGGCTCACGAGGTTCTTATTATTTTTATCTCCATGCGCTGGACATGGCAAAGTAAACATCACCTAACTAAATACCCAGGGTCGCAATCAAGGCTTATTGTATGTGTGCGCGGTCAATATTATATGAATATATCCATGTAGGAGATGAAGGGTCTCAAGAAAGCAACTAAGAAAATAAATAGCCATACTCGAATGCCAGCCGAGTCAACAGAAATCGTGACTTTCCTATACTAATCACCGCTTTCGTCAATGTTGTTGTTTTTCCCTGTGTGATTGTCTTGTAAATAAATGTTTGCATATAATTCTATAATCGACATAAATTACACGCTGACTGATGTAATAGGAAGGGTATCAGATACTTCCACTCAAACGAGTTGAAAAGTTTAGTAAATCTTGAGTTTGAAAATTATAATAAATTAACAACTATTTACAAGGAAATTGAATTTAAATTCTCTACACGGAACGTACATTTAACTTTCTAATTGATCACTTGCTCGGCTTCCAGTTGTTGCTGAAGTGAATTACGTAATCTAGGTTAGAGTATAGATATTCTACAAGTGCATAAAAATCGAATTTACTTCCATGTACTGGATATGTATACATTATTTTATGATATAGTGCAGCTGGGTATCAATTCTCCTATTCTTCAGATTAAATAACTCATAAAATAAATTCATTTGGTTTAAATTTGTGACAGATCAACGTTATGCGCGCATTTCAAGCATATTACAAAATGATCAGGTTTTGAAATAGCTCTGTTTGTTTCTAGTAAGTATATCAATTTTTTTGGTTTAGATATGAGTAGGCGATAACATGGAATGAAATTGAAAGGGTAGTTTGAATTGGAGCGTATACGAGGGGGAAAAAGTTTTAAATACCTCTGTTACTATATACAAAAACCGGACTGGAATACTTCCACAAAGTGACCTACATATGTGGGGACGCACGTCGTCGTTCGTCCGCCTGCATTGCAGCAGAACTAATAGATTGAATTTCTTAATTTTTTTTTTAATTTAAATTTCAAATTTCAATTATTAATTTTCTTTTAATGCAGCAATTCTTAATTACGTCATGTTACTACTTCATTATACTAGGGTACGTAAGGATTCATTTATAGTCGCGAGTCCCATGCATAAATCGAATAATGTTATCGCTGTTGCTAGGAGCGTCCTTGATTCGTTTCGTACGCTCCCCACCTTATACTTTCATAGCGGGCAAACGTAACACTTTTACCGTAGACTTTGTTTGGCCAAATATTGGATTGAGCTCCAAGATTCCACGAGAATTTTTAGAACATATTTCAAGCGGAATTTTGGAAGAAGACATGATAATTTAATAAACTCTAATAATCTATTCATGTGATCCTAATATTGAAAAAGAAATAGCTCTAAGTTTGATAGCACTGCAAGATAATGGAATTGGTACAATACCGAACGACCTAGAATTTCATTAAAATGAACCTTTGCCAGAAACAACTACTTTGAAAGTGCCACCTGGCATCTCTATAACTGAAGAAGTTCATCCAGCTGTTGAAAGTGAACTCTTCACATAAACAGCTACTTTCGATGAGCCTCCTGGAATCTCTGCAACTGAAGAAGTTCTTCCAGCTATTTTATATATTATTATAGCACTTGAAAACATGCTACTTCAAGCACAGAAAATGGTTGAAAGATCTAACAAAAGATTGTGTAAGTTGAAAGTTGGAGACAACGTATTAGTGGGAATTAGTCAACTCGATAGAGGCAGAGGTGATCCTGCAAATTTAATTGGTGTTATTATGATAGAAAATGACGACAAATTTGGGGTTGGCACTAGAAAAGGGATTACAAATACTTAGCTTGAAAGAAGTAGCGTACAGTTATCGAAATTCGAATAACTTAAGATTGAAGATGTTCCAGATAATAAAGCGGCAACAAGAATATTAGTTAGACTATTTTCCATTGGTAGTGGCCAGTGATATAAAAGATGTATGTGCATTGCAGAGTGTAAAATAAGACTTGTAAATGCTTTAAAAGCGATTATAAATGCAATTCAGCTTGCCACGCTGGCAAAGTTTGCAAAATAACTATTAAACACGAAGCATAGTACCTACATACATATAAATCCTATATATTATTGATGTTGTTTAGTTTTTATCGTAGTTTCATAATGGAGTTTCGATCCGTTTATATATTTTTTATCGTAATCTTATTATTAGAGCCCGGTAACAGGGAGCCGTGCCATAGCCGTACCTGCCTAGTATACAAAAACAATAGTAAGAAAATAGAAAAAAATAACAGAACTAATACATAATTATAATATGTGAAAAGTAGTGAAACACTCACCCTCACAAGCAGCCTTGGCTACGGAGCAGTAAAACTAGAAGCACCATTATCAGTATTAACATCATATGGATAAGAGTGGCAAAAAGTTGACACTATTAGATGTATTTCCACAGCTGTCTCGGTGAGCAATGTCCGCCATGGTGAGAAAATGAGTTTATATTTTGAAAAAGAGCGTTCAACATCTACCGATGTTATACATGCATGATTAAAATACTCTTTGTACTTAGTCAGTGGATTATTCGATACACCATTACAAATTTGTTTTAGTGTGCTAAAATCGGGATCCTTCTGTAGCACACTATCGAACTTTTTTAAAACGCGATTATATTTTGTGTCATGTATAGTCAGTAGCTGTGTATTCACTCCGTCCATAATTTGCAGAGACTCCAATAATGATAACGATTTATTTTGTAATTGGTCTATTGCGTCAGCTAATCCTTTATAGTAGCTAGGAATATTTTCTAAATCTGTTTCAACGGAAATATCTTGAAATTTCGACTGGCCCTCCTTAATAGCTGCAGCTTCGGCAGGATTGAATTGTGCAACAACAACTTTTACTATTTTGAAATGTTCAGCATAATATAAAGCTGCCTGTAACCATGTTCCCCAACGTGTATGCATTGGCTCCGGTGGTTGACGAATACCAGGACACTCTGTGTGAAATGATCGTAGGCGTTTGGGAAATTTCAAAAATACTTTTTTTGTCCATGTTATTAATGCACCTACCTCGGGAGAACATTGTCGAATGGTTTCTGCCACAAGATGTAAAGCATGCACTTTACACGTAACATGTAAACACTTGCAACCATGTTCAAGAAGAGAACGGCTTACCGAACGCATTATCGCTGCGCCATCGCTTATAAACATCAACACTTTATCTTTTGAAATTTGAAATTTTTCCAACGTACTAAGTACAACCTTCGTAATTGCTGCAGAGGTACATTCTTGTACAATTGAATTTTTATTACAGTCTGTTGTCTCGTCAACACGTAACCAAAGAAACTGTTGTTTTAATATGCGTTTCATTTTCTTTTCCACGTCATCATACAAATGCAACATACTTACGTGCCGTTTTCTCCGTTGGCAACCGCAACTCGGGATTGTATTTGTACCAAAAGTCCTTAAACGGTTGTTTATCGAGTGAGCCTAGTGGCAAAGTACAGTTTATCAACATAAGAATTACATTTAAAAAATGCACTTCTCGGTGGCATGCCCAATTTTCGTTTTCTATGCTGTGTGGAATTTACGTGTCTTGTACAGTTCCACTTCTTGTTTGACATTAAATGTATTTTGTACACTTTATAAGTTATCTTACTCCCGTTGTAAAACAAATCGGGAAAGTCAGAAATAAACTTATTTACTATGTCTTGAAAGGGTCGTTTTTTAGCCATCGACATGTCCACTAAAAACTACAATCAATAACTACGTCTGTATCAATAAAATCAAAACGCGCTACATTCAATAATAACTACAATTAATAACTACGTCTATATCAATAAAATCAACATGCCCTATCCGCTATCCAATGCTAGACTGAACTGATTGATGGTGGTTTGTCGTGTCGTATCATAATCGACCATCTAAACACCGCCGCTGCGATTGCTCTCCAGTTACCGGGCTCTACTTATTATACACATGTATCTTTTATTCCGCATATTGCCGCTGCCGATGTCACGAAATAAGCAAAATTTTGCACATTTCACGTAATAGGCAATTTAGCTTATTCGGCGTAACAAGTATAAGTATCGTAGAAATCTTTAAATCTCGTTCTGTATATCATAGATTGTGCTTCCTTCACTCCATTTTTATCGGTTATGCCTTAGTATTTAAAGAACTTAACATTTACGTGTCATACATTTATCTTAAATGAGCTAATTTTACTAATAGTAATGCAGTAGAAAACGCCAAGGTAGAATTTATGGCCTAAGTTCAAGTCTGGTATGTAGTAGAACTTCTATATGAATTATGGCGAATCTCATCGAGATAACTTAATTTTCAACTTACCTAAATAACACTTAAATTGCAGAAAGACTTGGTTTTCTAACCAGATGCATGGTGTTTTGAAAAGTATTGCTTAATCTAAGGATGGCATCATTAAAATGGTTGCCTATTAGAATGCGTTAAATATGCGCCATAGGTGAAATTTATAATTTTAGACATGCCAGTGAGACTGGTCATTAATGTATTAATGTATCGAGTGCTGAAACATATTTTTTCTGACTCTGAGGAAACGATTTCCGACCTAAGAGTTCGGAGACGTAGAGACCGCCAACATTGAACCGACCAAAACCGTCGAATCTGCTATTAGAGTCTCATGGAGTTTTATCTTTAACCTCTGAAACAGACGACATCAACGTAATATTGCCGAAGGGCAGCGATAGCAATTATGGTGTTAAAGAAGCTGGGTGTGCCCTTCATCCTATCGCTATAAAGTATCAGAAACATTACCAAGGAAAATTTCTTAAAGCTATGTGTTGAAACTGACTTACAGTGCTAAAATCGCTTTCACTTATCTGAACAGGCACTCAGAATGGAAGTACCCGAGTTTGCGTTGTAGGCTATATGGTATGTTAGGCGATCCGCCTTGACAATATCCTAAACTCCCCGGTCGGTTGGTTGACGGCCTAGCGAGCTGCCCAGCATAGAGAGGATCCGTAACACTGTGCTAGTTGCAAAATTCAACAAGCTGGGAACCCGGGGGCTAAACCTGATTCAAGTACGCTGAATCCAACGGTGCCAACCGTTTCCAAAAGTTAGTTCGAATTTTCGAGCAATTTCAATTTAAAAATTTTAGGCCCAAAGAACCTTCTGTAACATTCTGAAATTTTCTGGAAAATCTGATCAATGGCGGAAGAGCTTTCTGGAACCTTCAAGAACCTTCCATGGACCGTTCATGGACCATTCGTGAACCTTCTAGAAACTTCCATCCCCGCCACTGCCACTTGGTCAAATGGGTATAGAAGCGGCGCTGTTAACCGCTGTGAGCTCAATCTGTTTCCAGAAGTCACAGTGTTAACATCTAAATATTAAAGCAAATAACCCAAACCGAAGTGAACAGTGAAAAGTTCGAGATAGTTCATTGTATTGGCTTATAAAATCAATTAATTTGAAATATCAAAAATGGATAAATGTTCTAAATTGAATACCTTTTGTTACGTGTATAGAAAATTTGTAATTAAGACCAGTCGGTGTAAAATAAGTGCTGAAACCGCTGATTTGTTTCAACAATATTTCTCACAAAATGTTTTCACTGATGTGTATTGGACGCCGTCTATTGTTTTTACAACATGCGTTTCGAATTTGAATAAATGGACAAAAAACCGGAGCCGAACAATCATCAAACGAATCCTATGAGCACGGCGAGCGCTTTCATCAAGTGACGGCGAGGCTCGAACATTGGCAGTAAAAAGCTACATACTCTTTTGGGTGACATTTGTTGAAATTTATTTAGAAGAATCAAGGCAATCAGAAAATGAGAAATGAAAAGATCAAGAGAAATATTTTTTTTTTGCAGAAAAAATGATGAAAAATCGACTGAATCGATTCAATTTTTTTCCAGTAGTTTCTATTCGACGTGTATTCGATCGATTGCCATCGATTTAAATTCAATAAGTGGTCAAAAAATGATAAAAATTACATTTTTTGAGGGGCTTTGGGCCTAAAATGTATAAATTGAAATTGCTCGAAAATGAGCTAACTTTTAAAAACGGTTAGCACCATTGGATTCAGCATACCCGAATTAGGTTCACCCCCCAGGTGTCCAGCCTGTTGCAAAAAGGCCGCCGATTCGAACACAGTGATAATTAGTCCATTTTAAACAATTTTGTTTACCTATTTATTGTTTTAAAGCCAACCAACAAATGAGTCGATATCATTAATATGATTTTTGAAGTTTTCAGTGGGGATATAAATTTTGAAACAAACATATAAAATACTAATTTGTACCATTATGAAATAAAATTCGGTGGAGTTTACCTGCTCAACCCATACTTTGTGGGAATTAGTTTTCAATGAAATAGACAAAATTTTATTTTAACACACTGACTCTGGAATAGGTGTTACGCTTAAATCTGCAAGTAGATGTAGACAACTCACATATTTCTAGTTTTTAGCGCTGCATTAAATATTGCTTCAAAGTAGCGGTTATTCCTTTTATGAGTACCTCCGCGAGTGCTCATAATATGTCATACTAATAGGGGTAGGCAGACGAAAAAAAAATAAAGGGCAAAAATTATATGGCCGTAAATGTAAAGCGTCCTAAATCTTCAACGCAACGTCGTAACTTATGTTTACCGCGATCCGGGGCACTGTAAAAAAGTAAATAAGTATGCGCACATCTACGTATACCGTACGGCCCTCTCAAACGCAGAAATAAAAAAGGGAAAGAGCGGAATCATAAAAACAGAGGTAATTTAACTTTAGAGCAGACACTTAAACAACAAAACGGACCACTTGGAATACCATACAGTACATAAATGGTAGGTTATTAGCGTTTGCCGGGAATAAATTTACTTCGGAGATCATTACGGGAAGAGAAAGAATGGCGAACGTAATCACGTCAATTTGACTTTTAATTGTTGATTAATGATCGTTGGGACAGGCGTCGCGCCTTTATTAATTATCCGTTAGAGACGTTTCAATGGTATGATTAAGTAGATGACATTCGCCTGTCTTAGATAAACTGCCTCTGTTTACTCATTAGGAGTGTTTGTTTTGGGACAGGTCCAATGATATATCCTCCCGCGTTGATGGTGCAGCAGCGCGCTGACTGGGTAAATGTATGCCGGAGGCCTCTACAACATCCTCTTCGTGTTTACGTAGGCTTCTCTCTAAGTTGCTGACAAATATACTGTTATTAAAATAGACCACTTTTGAACAATATATCATCAGGTAGTACTAATTTTACTCGGATACTTTAGATTACGGCGATCCACGGTAAACTCTTACACAAACAATTCCGACATGTTTTCGTAGCGAGATTGTACAACGCGCGCCGATTGATTTATTGCAAAACAGGTCGTTTTGTTTTTCGCTAGGTGCATTTTTCTAACCGCAGCACCTAATAAATTAACTATGGAAAAAATACATCTCCCTGGAGTACACAGCGCGTTCATCTAGTGCGTAGGTAGAAGATTATTATGGAGTAAATTATAATTCCTTTCCTGAGTAACTTAGAGGAAAAACTTTCAAAACAGTAATATTTGGAGACAAGTGCTGCACAATATAAAATTATATTTAAATATGTAAGGTGTTTAGTTTTCACTATCCACTATGTAAGTTTGTTTTAGATAGAATTATATGCTATTACGTTTCCAAAAGGCTGACTTTAATTCATATTAACTTTGTTCAATATATTCTGTGCCTATTTAGCTTAGTTCTTGTTGAGAAAATTTGAGATTTTTAGAAAATCGCCCTGTTTGCTTAACGACTGATATCTTAGCCTTACACGCCTTACACGGTAATTCAAATTCTCTATTAGATTGAATATTTCTCGAAGTAGTTACCGTCACAAGAGCGCCATTGAGATCGGTATCATGTTTGATTCACAACCTATACACTTTTCCAGAATAAGATATAGAAACTGTTCTAGAAATTTTCACATAAACATTTTCCTACACCCAAAATGCAATCTTTAGTAAATTAAATAGGAAGCTATACAGATGAGTTTGTTGCTAGAATACGAGGATCGTTCGGAAACTACGTGGCCTAACAAAGAAAGCGAAATTTTTTTTCAACAAGAAACATTTTATTTTTCAATATAGTCTCCTGCTCGCTCAACACACTTATTCCAATGATATTCCAAATTAGCAATACCTTCCTTGTGGGTCGATGAATCCAAGTCATCGAAATAGCAATTTACAGCAGCGATTACCTCGGAATTAGACGAAAATCTCTTACAGCCGTGCCATTTTTTCAAGTTTGGAAACAGATGATAATCGCTGGGAGTCAAATCTGGGGAATAGGCCGTATGAGGCACAAATTCAAATCCCAATTCATGAATTTTGGCCACTGTAATCGCAACTTATGGGCAGGTGCATTATCTTGATGGAAAAGCACTTTCTTCTTTACCAAATGAGGCCGTTTCTCTTTGATTTTGTCGCTAAGTTGTTGCAACAAAGTGACATAACATTCGCCATTTATTGTTTTCCCTTCTTCTAAGTGATCAACCAAGATAATTCTATGAAAATCCCAAAAAACAGTTGCCATAACCTTTCCTGCTGACAAAACCGTTTTTGCCTTCTTTGGTGGCGGAGAACTTTTGTGTGTCCATTGTTTGGACTGTTCTTTGATTACTGGAGTATAATGGTGGACCCAGGTTTCATCGACGGTTATGAAACGGCGTAAAAAGACCTTCGGATTGTGGCGAAAACGTGCTAAAAGATCACGAGAAACACTCAAACGATTCAGTTTTTGCTCCGGTGTGAGCAACCGCGGCACCCAACGCGCCGAGTATTTTTTCATTACCAATTCTTTAGTTAAAAGTCTGTGCACACTGTCATTTGAGATACCCACTATGTTTGCTATCTCGCCCACTTTCACTCGGCGGTCATCCAATACGATACGGTGGACTTTTTCAATCATATCCGAAGCAGTTGCAGATTTAGGACGTACACTACGGGGTTCATCATTTGTGCTCGTACGACCACGCTTGAATTCGGCAACCCAGTTTTCAACCATTGAAAACGAAGGAGCGGGTTCCAATAGTGTTGAATCCAGCTCTGCTTTAATTTCGGTTGGTGTTAACCCTTTCAAATAAAAGTACTTCATCACTGCTCTCAACTCAGTTTTTTCCATTGTTTACAAAATCACACGAGACATTTACTTTGGCGTACTGTCAAAAACATACTAATTGACAGATCGCTCTGTGCTGTCATATTTAATCTAATAAAAGATGATTCTATAGAATGGTGATGAAAATTCCTCCGAATTCGCGCCATCTCTGTGTTAGGCCACGTAGTTTCCGAACAATCCTCGTACATAGACCAACTGGGACGAAACACTATAAACTTTTGTTTTTCTAAATATATTTATTAAAAATAATCTGTAAAATTTGATACAAGCATACAATTTCAA
Organism: Dynastes maya; assembly: GCA_029619315.2. Classification (NCBI taxonomy): domain Eukaryota; kingdom Metazoa; phylum Arthropoda; class Insecta; order Coleoptera; family Scarabaeidae; genus Dynastes; species Dynastes maya. Next base: position 60,883,540 of record JAROYE020000002.1, read on the forward strand.
GATCTACTGAGCACCATTCCCCTTCATACAAACTTTAATGCGATTCTTTGTGTTCTGTAAAACATTTATAAACATTTCAGGAGTAATACTTTGTGTGATGTCCGCGTGTGATGTACGCGTTGCTTTAAGAAATTCATCCAAGAAGCATTTTCATGATCATTTACATTTAGCTGAACTGCGAAATTTTTCAAATAACGTTTGTTTTGTTCTAATTGTTCTCTTTACTGTTGAAAAAAATGTGTGTGCCTATTTTCGCTATTTATCACTTATAAGTGCTAGCTAATTTGCCAGACAATGTACGTAGAAAAATTATGTTGCTACGAGTGGATGTTGGAACCAAATAAGGTAATGTTTGCGCATTCATTTTAATGAATAGCTTTAGCGAAAGAAAGGTTATAGCATTTAGTCGCAACATTCCATGTTTTTTAGTGAAAAACGTTCTTGCTTAGCTTCGTATTTAATTTACTAAATGTGAACGTATTTTGGGTGTAGGGAAGAGCTTCGCTATCAGATTCTAGAAAGATATATGCGAGGTCTATACTATACACGGGGAAAATAAACAGCGATTCTTATAAAATCAAACTAAGGAAAAATAAATTCAATAATTATACAAAATAAATTAAAACTCTAACGTTAAATTATTAAGGGGAAACATCTCCTGGCAATTTTGAACTTTGTAATTTTTGTGTTTGTTGTGTTTCAAAATACGTTTCACAGTACTTCTGCTAACACCGATTTCGTCTACAATTTGCCCGCTTGAGCAAGGTTCGCCCATTTCAACTAACGGACAAACCCTCACTTCCCTCTCCTCCCGCTCGGGATGCATTAGGGATTTTAGGCTGTTCGTCTATTTGTTGGCACTTACGGCAATTCCCAACCACGCAGTGAAGTTTTCCAAACGCTTTGACGATCCCTTCAATCGTCGAATGCGAAGGAATAGGACGATCCACGTACTCTACGGCAAAATAAATCGGCCGTGCATTGGTAGGAACTATCGGCAAAATACCATTTAGCGATCTGTATCTTCTCTGCGGCTTTAAAATTAACATAGTGTATTCGAAATCTACGATCGCTTGTTAGAACCTTACGAGCGCACAGACAAACAAAGAGTGTGTGAGATAGGCTTTTCAGAGCTACGACAGTTGCACGCGGCGAGGCTGGCCGGTGAGGGTAAATGCAAGGATGCCAGATCGCGCAACGCACAATATATCTCGCACCCCGGTGATATCTGAGCCAACGTGTATATATGACGGCTCGAAGAGTAGCGTAGAGTAGTAGTCTATAACAAACGAAGAGCATACGCCTAATCACATTAAACGACGTTTAAGCGGCGTTTATGGTGACTTATCTGCTTCATATTGCACTGTAAAAAGCGGGCAAAATGTTTCCGTGTGGGGCAAGAATCTCTTGAAGATGATAAACGCCCGGCCGGCCAATTTAACTGACAACGCCTCAAGACATTCCAATTATTGAAGAAATGGTATTAGCAGATCGCTGTTTGAAAGTTAAGGAATTAGTAGTGATTTGGATGTGAATAAGATTAGTACAGGATGGGTACCGCATTTTCTTTCTGCTCTCCAACGTGAACGGCGGGTCGAATGTGCGCGCTCGTTTTTAAATATATGGGGAGACGACCCAAAATCGATTTTGGGGTCCATTGTCACAGAAGACGAAACAATGGATCTGTATTATGATCCTCTATCCAAGGGGACGTCGTTTCAAGGACGATAGTGAATGGCAACCAGCTGTAATACAACATTTTAAGGGAAAAGCTTTAGGTTATTTTTACAATGGTATAGAGTTATTAATTGATCATTGTAATAAATGTGTTGAAGTTAGGGGAGACTATATTGAAAAATAAAGATTGTTATATCTTCCAAACATATAAAATAGTTAATTTGAATTGTTTAGATTGAAAATCGTTTTCTTTTACATTTCTATTTTATACCAGTAAAGCTTTTAAGTTATTACCAACACACCACGTTAAAATTATAATTCGATGACTAGAAATACTTACAACAGTCCATCAGGGAAGGTACATGCCATTTTGGTGGATGCGCTAATATTGTAAAATTAATATGAATCAAACAATTAAAACAAAATAGAATTGTTCCCTGTGGGTTTAGCAAATTAAATTATGTTCTCGTTTCTTCTGGATTATAAGTTGGAAATGCCGTTGCAATTTGCATACCATAATGGTGATTTCAACATCATTATCAAACACATTACTGTATTTTCTCTAATACACACTTTATTCTCTTCGAGAACGTAATATTATTTATTTCCGTTAAGATTTATTTAAAAAAAAAATATTTAAGAAAAATCTAAGAATTAGTTATATGAGGGTTTTGAAAAATGCCATGTTACTAAATTAAACAAATTCGTGCAGATTCCTTGCTTTCAGCCCATTTTGCTGCAGCACTTGTCGATATTGCCTAAACAACCTTATACTTCAGCTATCTTTAAAGAATTTTGATTTACAAAACAGTTCAAGTGTTGCCATAATACGTACACATACCATGGTGTACACGTCGTCAATGTTTGATTTAAGATGGCGTGCTACATTCTTCTACTTTTAATTGGGAGATTAGTGGGGTAATCTTTAATTAATTTACCAAAAAGACGTCCTATTTTGAATCCGATTAGTGACGGAGTAAATTAAATACCGGGAGATTACGGCGAGATTGTATACTTGCTGCAAACCTATCGAACAATATCCCACATAACGGAATTTATAGTGCCGATGTCGCATTAATACTCCACTAAGGCTTATACGCAACGGTCGATGTTAATCATCGCATCCGACAAATGGTACTTCTAAAAATACAAACGCTCGATGGAATTAAACTCAATGTGAATCGTCTAGTTTAATTTTAGCCATAAGCCGTGAACGAAGCTTCTTGTTATAAGTGTGATTCAAACGGACTAAAACAAAACAAGCAAATACAAGAGTGGAGAACATTCAGCTGTGGAGTCTCGTTATTATCGCGTTCAGTTACCAGTAACAGAACAACAAAACTAATTGCTACTGAACTATATTCAAGTCGAGAAAGAACGATCGTTTGTATTGGTACGATCAATTACGGTTAGAATGTGAAGTATCTGGCTACTTGGAATAGTATCAGCAGTACGTTTAGAAAGATTTAGTTTGAAAAAACGCAGAAACTACATTTTCTATTTCCTTTCGATGAATTTCGTTAGAACACGTGTGTTATTTTGAAATAATTACAGCAGATTTACAGCAAATCATTTTACCTATGTTAATGTGTAGGACGTTAGGATAAAGTATTTGCGTAATCGTAATACGGGTGCCCAAATTCAGTATTTGTAAAATAAGATCAAGCAAGGTGCCATTGAAAATGACTTGCAGAATCCTAAAAGGAATGCTTTTGAAGACCACCCCTAGTAAACTCCCTTCTAAGAAACCTCCCTCAAACCAATTTTCTTAAATTTCACCCCTCATCTTCTTGACTTTACGGCTAAAATACGAAGAATTTGCAATACAACGGTATAAACGAAATTTACATTCAAGAAATATTTAGTGCAAAATGATAATTTCGATAATAAATAACAACAAAATTCTTACAAGAAGTTAAATAAACATTAAATACATTAATAATTCATAAAATCACTTACAGATATTGTTCAAAGTGACCATCATTCGAAGCAACACGCGCTTCAAATCGACGAATTAATTCCTTGGAAGTTGCTGCTGTAATCATATTCACTGTAACGAAATTACATGCACGCCGCCCGTATGCGGAGTAGAAAACACAACTTCTTTCAAATACCCCAACAAAAAAAGTCCACTGGGCTTAAGTCTGACGAGTGAGCTGAACATTGAATAGGACCGTTAGTACCAATCCATCTATTGTGATGTACGTCATTCAAATACTCTACAACCAAACGCGAGTTATGAGGCGGAGTGCCATCCGGTTGCTACTACAAATCATTGTGCTCTGCTAATGGAATACGTTCCATTAACCCGGGAAGGTCATTATGTAAAAAATTTAAATAACGTTGCTCTGTCAAAGTTCCTTCAAAGATGTATGGACCAATGATTCGTCCACTAAATAATCTGCACCAAACGTTTACACCCCATATTACCTGAAATTGAATCTCACGCATCCATTGAGGACTTTTTGGAGCCAAGCAATCGCAGTTATGGCAATTCGCCACCCCATTGTTATGAAATCGTGCCTTGTCAGTCCACAAAATGTTATTGGTAATCCTGAGATCATCGTTTAACATTACTTGTATTACAGCAATGAATCCTAGTCTCCGTTCAAAATTTGTAGGCCTTAATGCTTGCAGCAACTGAATTTCAAGAGGATGATATTTCTGAAACTTTAGTGTCTTCTGTACTGTTGATTTACTTATTCCCATATCTTGTGCCACAGTTCTAACTGAAATATGTGGATTCAATACAACATAAGCTGGTACATTTATTTGCATTTTTTCTGTTCTAACTGGTGTTACATGATGAGAATGTTTTAAATTTGGTAGAAATGAGTCCGTCCGCATTTTCACTTCAACACGAGGAAATGCCATACGTGATGATATCCCTCTGTTAGGAAATCGCTCTCCATAGTGTTGCTGCTTCACGAGAATTTTTATGACACATTCATTTGGAGTAAAATTAGACGGCATTTTAAGGACTTTATAATAACACTACTTCGCTACTTATCTAACTATACGTAAGCTACTTTCACAAATCGAAATGAAATATCTGACTGTATCTTTTAGGATTCTGCAAACCATTTTCGACACCTCACTCAATCTTATATCTCTACAAATAAGGAAGATATTGCTTTTAACATTGAATCTGGGACATCCGGTACGGTAAGTACTGAAAATAAGTTCAAAATCCCCAGATAGCCGCGAAAGAGTATGGCGAAGAACTGGAGAAAGATATCTTTACTGCACAAGCTCTCGAAGGGATCCCTTTGGTGATGGATCAAGAATGTTCTGAGGAAGTATTTGCTTTGACTCCTACACAGAGCTAATCCCTATTCGCCAAAGATAAATAAATCTATGCTGAATATTACCCAGAGAACATTATTCCGGACTATGTAATGCCTTTTGCACCATTTTTAGGGAACAATTCCATGTTCACGCAGGATAATGCACACATCGCTAGATATGTTTTGAATTACCTATAAGAGGTCAATATTCAAATCATGGACTGGCTACCACGAGACTCAGACTTAAATCCGATTGATCACAATGATCTAAAACAATCAGTAAGGCGTTATTTACCAGCTCCTGAGAATCTCCAGAAATTGGAACAAGCCGGTCTTTTCGAGTGAGCTAATATTCCCAAAGAAGTAATCCAAAATTTGATAGTGAGCTCACTTCGGTGAGTCCAAGCAGTTATTAACTTTTATTCTTTCGTTGCATTTTTTTTTGTTTGTCGGGTGCTTTCAGATTTCTATAATATCGTTTTGTTTCTAAATTTGTAATCGAATGGAATTTCTAATTTTTTCCAAAAATTTTCAACTAAAAAAGAAATTAATTGATGAACCGCTGTTTAATTATCTCCAGCTAAATGGCTTTTTGATCACATTAAAAAATAATTCACTAATTATTTGAGTGGTGTGTTAATTTTGAACGTAAGTTTATTTAACCTGTGTAGGCGCACCTGGCGAGAGTTGATAGTTACACAAATATTTAGAATTTCAAGTAAACACGATATTTTTTTTGCATTAAGGGATCAAAGCCCATCAGCCACATTACCATCGCGAAGTATCAAAAACTTCACACATCAAATTATAATGCGACAGGCAACGAGACACTTTATAAGGACTATGTAATCTTCAATACTGTTATACCTTAGTGGTAGTATCATAGAAGTGGGTAATAATACTTTAAGTGTTACTAAATTATTAAACAAATTCCGTCTTTGGTGCTCATAGATGCGGGATGTTAAAATAAAGTTGTTTAAATCACCTACCTCGTATCCACAGATCGCAAGCTGGAAAATCCAAAATCTTTTTTTTTTAATCTAGCAATAGCAGATTGGGCGTAAGCTCTAGAGGTATTATGCCAACGTGTCTGAAAGATCGAGGGTCGGATTATGGTATACTGCGCAGGATGACATTCATATGAGGTTTGCCACCTACTTTCCCATTTTTCTTCTAGAAAGAATCTTTTGGGGTTACATAAAACTTCCGATTCGTAGGTACTGCGTAAGATCTGCGACTTTGCCGTTAGCTGCTGACGTCTTAGCTAAAGGATATACTACCCATTTGGGGGAAATCCCCCCATGACTGTTAAGTCAAAAGATTCTTAGGTTGGTATCTTACAGTTTGAGCTCAGCACATTTTGCAACTCTACTAAGCACAAAGGGATGAATTTTATCTAAGTGCCTCCAGCCTCCGCGGAAATAATATTTACTACGTTGTTTAATCTAAACGATCTACTGACATTATTATTAGCATAAAAAATCGCGCAACCACAACCATTTTTTTTTTTATTTAGAGGCATCGGTATAGATAATAGCGGAGTCGGTAAAATTACTTAAACATAATATTTTTTTTAGGAATAAAAGCTTCAATTTGTTACAAATCCCAAGATATTTTATGAAGTGCAGTATTGAATTAAAAACATTTATTTGTAGAGCGACGTGTGCCACTCAGTTTGTTGCCTTGACCGTAAATACAAACCTGTTAGTAATATAGGTGTTCAAAGTGTTCAAACCGACATTAAAATGTTTATAATTTCAGAGTACTTTATTACCTTCAAAGTTATTCATTGGATACGTGGCCGTAAACACTAATGTCAAAGAAACGTTGAATTTTATTCATTCCCAGAATTTGGAGCTAATGAGCGATTAAACTGCTTATTCGGTATGTATTACAAAATTATATAAAATGGCTATAAACGCTTTGTTTAACATTTAGACAAGCCGATAACTCTGGACCTGGGACGTTTGTGTGCAGTTGCCATTTATAACCAACAATTCATCAAATCAAGTGTTAGGATATATTGAACTGTATACCAGAACCTTTCATTCCTGAAGCATGGAATATGTTCGGAGCAATAGGTGCTCTTATTAATGTTTAATATTCGCTTATAAAAGAAGTAAAATTAATTATGCGTACTCTGTTTGTTTTATTCACCTATCAATTGAAATAAATTATATTATTGTTTACTGTTTTTCCTTATTTAATGAATTTGTGAATCTTGCATTTTCCTTGAGCCTTGGGTACCTCTTCTAATTTGATAATAAAACCTACAATATATTCAGGTTTCAGTTGTAGTACTGTAATAGACAATATTGAAATAGTATACATTTTAAGAAGTAAATAACTAGTAGTAGGTAATGGGTGTCAAATTAGGAGTGACCCAATTTGAATCATTAATTACACATATGTATGTGGAAACTTTTATTTATGTACAATCAATGAATAAATGTTCAAATTTTATTTTCTTAATCCTGACGATACTTCGCGAACCATCTTCTAATTGTTTTGCCAGATGGGGCCATAGCAACATGAAATTCACGTCGAAATCGTCGTTGCGTATTAATTACCGCACCTTCTTTAATAAACTGTTCTAAACAAAACGTTCACTCCTAATTTGACACCCTTTATATTTAATATTACAGTAGTTTGCAAATGAAGATACTTTTTCTTCATTTAATTGAAGGGCACCACAAAATCTTGCCTGTAGTTTCTACACCGTTTTGTGTGTTATATTTAAAGACCGGAATGTATGCATTTTGCATATTTGTGCACATTTGCATAAAATATGCATTTTGTACATTATTTACGAATTTTGCAGTAATTTTATATATTTTGCATATTTCGCATTTAATTCACACGACTTGTTTGGTGCATGGACCAAACCGTGTTGAAGAAGGAGTCAGAAATCATTTTTCTTTAGTAAACACTTTTATTAGCAATGTTAAAGAAAGTGTTTTTAAACGCTCCATTGCAAATTCAGTTCTATAGAGGAAATTTACCTGCCGTTCCGCTTTTTCCGCTTTTTGTCATGTGAATCATTGCGAAGAAATAAAGACAGTTGTTATGGATGCTAATGATAATGCAGTCTGTCCTAGACCCCAGCGAGTATGTTCGAATAAAAAAGTACCTCAGCAATTGGCGTTTATTAAAGTAATTTCATTTCGAATTCTATATTGCAGCTGGAAAAACAGTTTATGCCGCTAGTCGAACGCATTAGGGTAATAAACAAATATGAAAAGTCATGTTCCGAAGATAGAGTGGGGAACACCGTATACGGATATTTATGAGTGCAATCGAAAAGAATGAGAATTTTAAAAACCTAAAGGATTTTTTCAGAATCTTATGTGGTGATTTACCGAAAAATTGTGGATTAGCAGAGATCACACTATTAATTTTAAAAATGCTTCCACAACAAGAGTCAACGAGGAAAGAATCTCCCCACTGTACAAAGCCATTTTCGTCGTTTTCAGACAAGCGTCACAATTTCTCAATAGAAAACCTGGAGAAATATTTAGTTATACGATCTTTTTATGATTAATTATGTTGTAAAAATGTTGTGAATAAACTTATGAGTAACATAAAAGAATGCTTCTTTCTGCAGTTCCTGGCTATCGAATTAGGACCACTTAAAAATATAATGATTTTGGAGTAAAATTTAAAAAAAAATAATTGGTATTGTTGGCAATATTATTATTTAATTACATGTAACATGCAACTCAGTATAATTTCCTCCTCTGTGTATTATTATTCCCTCAATCCTTTTTAGCGTACTGCCAATGCAGCTTTTTATTGTTTCTTTTAATTTCGTCGCTATTATGCCATACATCTTCAATATGTTGTTGTAATCCTTCCTTTGTAGTTGAGTTTCGTGTAGTTACGATGTTTTTCAAGACATCCCACACATTGTCGATTATATTTCAGGTTTTAATTTTATTTGTGAGCGTCTATTTTCGCGGTTAATTATATGGGAAAGAAGAAGGATATAACCACAGAAAAGAAGCACGAATTTCTGCTCTTCTAGTTCTCTCAGCGTGAGTTCTCTCAACGTGAAGTTGCACAAAAAGAGAGTGTACCACATGAAACTGTTCTGAGAATCGCGAAATTAATTAAGGAGAATATTCCTAGTATAAGTAGTGGCAGAACATACTGTGCCGGCAAACGCAAAACAACTGTAAGAGATGATCGTTTTTTATCCACTATAGGTGTTCATAAAATTCTTAGTGGAGATCGTATACAAATATCAGCCCGAACAGTCCGTAGACGTCTTCATGAAGCATGCTTGAAATGCAGTCGTTCGGCAAAGAAGCCAAGACTAACATCTAAAATGAAAGTGACACGATTTCAGTGGGCTGGAACATATAAAAAATATACAGTTGAAGATTGGGGAAAGGTAAGCTTCACTTATTATCTGTATTTTTGGTCAAATTCATCCTCATAATTCGCTTAATGGTTTTCTACATTTTTTACTTTTTCCTAGATTATTTATAGCGACGAATCACGGCTAGAAATGTTAACGAAGGGAAGCCAATTTGTTCGTTGACGTCCTTCAGAGCGTTATAAAGATCAAATCTATTAAACACCCCCCATCTCTAGTCGCTTGATCGTGTATTACAAAAGGACCGGAACCACTATATTTCGCTAATGGAACAATGGAACAAAAACAATATACAAAAGCTTTAGAAAACTATTTAATACTTTATATTGATTGATTGGATCCGACTCGAGGACCATATACTTTCATACAAGATGTGTGTGTCATAAAGCAGAAAGTGTAATGCGACACCTTGAATCTAAAAATCTGCGTGTACTATCCTGGCCAGGAAATTCACCAGACATAAACCAAGTTAAAAATGTGTGGAATGTCTTGAAAAACATCCTAAGTACACGAAACTCAACTACAAAGGAAGAATTACAACAACATACTGGAGATGTTTGGCATAATAGCGACGAAATTAAAAAAAAATTAAAATCTGCATTAGGAGTACGCCAAAAAGCCTGATTCCCTTTTGGTGAAACACAGAGGAGGTACAAGCAAATATTAGCAAATATATGTTCAAATTATACTTACTTGCATATGTTATACGAAATTAAGTAATAATATTGCCACCATTACCAACTGTTTCTTTCTAAATTTTACTCCAAAGTCATAATCTTTTTAAGTGGTCCTAATTCGATGGCCAGGGAATGTATGGTATTGTATTTTTACTACTACTAGTATTTTTTTATTTGCATATCTTCCATGGGAATGTGCATATTTAGGTCAGAAAACCTGCATATTTACACTCATATTTTCATTGTTTTTTCAGATGTATTCAGGCCATTAGCAATATCCTATGGAGACACCTCGATGGGTTGACGATTTTCACATTTTTTCTTAATTGCAACGTTTACGAAACTTTCCGCGCAAGGAGCAGCTTCTGAAAAGTAAGCTGTATCAGGAATTTATGAATATATCTACATATGGTTGCTTATCGTTAGTTCTTATACATACATTAAATCACAGTAACATATTACAATGTTTTAAAAAGCTCAATAGAAATTTACTCTAACAGGACAGATGCGAGTAGCATTGCAGAGGTAGGTAACCCATAAATCACAAGAGTCAGTTTATTACTTTTATTTTCAACTTGCTGTGGTTATATAATATCAATATGAACCAATGTAAGCGAAGTAAAAGCACAGCGATCTGAGAGTTTTCTTGATTGTATTACGAGCTGAATTATGCATTCCCGCTTGGTTCTTGTTCTTCTTGCAATTAGGTGTTAGGTCATTTTATGCGGGCACTTACCTTCCTCCTACATTCATACCTAGCCATTTAACGAATGCGTGGGTGTTGCCGTAGTTAAAATTGTCGTGAAGTGTTAAGCGAAGCTCGTCTGGCATACAGACTGAAGATTCCCAGTGTGACGATGGATAGATGGCCGTTTTATCGTGTAGCATACTGCTACTATGTAGGAATGATTCGGTACTGTGCATACCTTCATATGTGTTCATGTTTGTTACGAAGTGAACTCGACAATTATGACTAACAGGACCGAAATCGAATTATTGGCGCTAGTGGTATTGTCGTCGGTGCTTGGCGGAAGCTGTCGCCATTAATATGTCAAAGAGGAATAACATGGCTGCAACAATCCAATTTGCCGGCGCGATGAAAATTGTATTAAGTTTAATTGGACTAGGTCCATTTTTCAATTTGTATGGATTGTTTTTTTTTGCTACCTCTCTCTCCCAAATAGTAATCACGTACTTGTTTCACGTTCCGCTCTAATTATATTTTTGTTTGCGTACCAGTCTCCTAGTTCGCGAACGGATGTCCTTTGTAATGAAAAATGTGCAGTATGGGCGAATTGGAGTGGGCGATGTTTATTTAAAGCAGCAATTGCGCTATATTTTCTATTGTCCAATATTGCATCTAATTATTCTATATACAGTGTGACCCATTTGAAATAGAGGTATCTCTGTAAAACCTATGTTTTACATTAAAATGCTATCAATTTAACCAAAATTTAATCCAAATATGTTTGTTAATAAAAAAGTGATGGCAGAATCGTTTTTCGAATGATTCTCCCATAACATTTTTATGAAATAATGCACGGTAAAATTAACGTGCATTATTTCACAAATCTGCTTCTTACAACATCTATTGACCAAAGTAGATTAACACATAAAAAAACAACTAAAAATTACCCAAACTTATTATTAAATGCCACCAAACTGCAAATAATCATTTAGAAAAATCTAACTACGATTAAAAAAAAGAATATAATAATACATCTACCAAATTACAAATTTTAATGAAATACATATGTAATACTTGCCAGCTACATATGTCTTTTAAACAACCTTGCTTTACTTTTATTTAGTGGATTTTTGTATTGCAGTACCTTAAAAAAGTAAATGTTATTTCACACAAAAAATAGAAGTAATTTAAGCAAAATCCAATGTAGGCTATGACTTCGAAATTAATAATTTTCAAATTAAATCAAACGCAGGCTGACATTGACAGCTGCTGAATACTTATTCCTTAACTTCGTTGATAGTTGTATGATTTCAAACTAGGTTTGATAATTGTTGAAAATCTGAATAAGGAATTGCTTTTGTTTACTTAATTTTTAATTGTTTTAATTTGTAAATTTAGATCTACCTTGGTCAGTAAATGTTGTAAGAAGTGGATTTATAAAACAATGCTCTGTAAACTTTGAAACATAACCTTCTTATTAATAAATATATTTGAATGAGATTTTGACTGACGCCATTTTAGGACCTTATTAATTCAGTGGTATCAGATTTTTAATAAAAAAATCGTTAATAGAATTTTGCTCTTTTCGAGCTTGAGAAATAATCATGCTATGCCTCAAAAATTTGGATGAATTGAAATTTTATGTGGAAGTAGATCTGATGATCTACTATGTTTTAAAAAAAAATCATTTTTCTGTAAAATATAGATTCTACAGGGCTGCTACCATTTCAAACGGATCACATTGTGTAACAATATGTTCTGTAGATTATTAAAAATTGTGAACCTCATCACATTTTCAAATTTTATCTAGTGGTAAGAAGGGAGATGTTGGAGAACCATTAACTTGCGCTTCGAACGAAGTTAAAGCGTTCACTGGAAAAATATGCAATCTTTTGAGCACTGAAATAGACTTACAAAATGGATTTATTTAATTGTGAAGTCCAGGTGACCACTGTTTTTTCTATTAAAATGGAAATTCTACAACGGTAGTCTAAATACAACTGGACATAACCTAATCAACTAAATTGATTCCCCAAATATACACATGTTCTGTAGTGGTATTCCTTTGTCGTGTGCGTATGTGTGACAATAGCATTTTTATTTTCTCAATCTAGTCAACTATACAAATTAATTAATTATTTAATATTAATAAATTCATGCATGCTGCGGTTTCTATACCATGTAGGCTCATTAGCGTGGTTGTAGTATTTAGTTATTCTTGCTTTATTGAAGGTTAACTTGGTTTTTGCCACGTGAGTCCCAATATTTAATGAAAGATCTGTATGCGTTACTTTAAAGGTATGATAACAAAACTATGGTTTTTGTGTCAAAAAAGATACTATAAAATTTTAAAGTATCCTATAAAATCAGAATAGGAAAATGCCGAAAGAGTATCTAGGTGGTACCCTCGAATCTACGACTGAAAATCATCTTTTAATTAGAAAACAATTTTCAAATTTTATAGCATTACAGTAGATACGAGGTGTGGCAGTTAAATAAGTGGACTGGGGCTTCTATCGGCAAACAGCGAGCGCGCCACGGCAGGTTTGAACATATCTGTGCTTGTAGATGCTTTCCCCATCCTGAGCTCGATGGGCATGGTTGTATGTCGCGCAGTCTCACTGTAGCAATCGTCCGTACAAGTCCTTACACTAGCCGTCGCGTCGGATACGCGTGGAATTGTCTACGTCCACTGGGTCCCCGAAGGTCAGACAGTCAATCAACATTATTACGTCGAGGTTCTAACCACCCTTCGTGAACAAGTGAGAAGACGAAGACCCGATTTGTGGAAGAGCAAATCATGGATGCTCCACCAAGACAATGCGCCAGCCCATTCCGCCTTGTCTGTGAAGGCGTTCTTTGCGAAATCTGGCATCACCGTGTTGGACCACCCACCGTACTCGCCCGACCTGGCCCCCTGTAACTTTTTTTTTATTCCCTAAGGTAAAATCGGAGCTTAAGGGGACAAGATTTGACAGTGTGGAAGCGGTGAAAACGAAAGCGACAGAGGTTCTCAACAAGTTGACAGAAACGGACTTCCAGCACTGCTTTCGACAGTGGAAAATTCGTATGGAGCGTTATAGGGATCCGCAAGGAGAGTACATTGAAGGGGATAAACTTTGTAATGTAATTGGTGATCAATAAAATGTTTTGTAGCACCAGTCCGGTTATTTAATTGACACACTTCGTATGTACTTGTATTGTGTTGGTAACCTAAAGGTCATAAAGTGTTACTTTACTCAGGTATATCAACCCAAAAGCCATGTTTCGGATACTTTCTATTAAACATAGTAACCCTGTTCCAGAAGTCAATACTATCAGGATAAGAATTTTTTACTTTAATAATGGTTGTTTAAAAATGTATTGAGCTTTTCGCGCACGAGATAACGTTCATGTTCAAAATTTCAGGGTATATCAGTCGCAGCGTGTCAGGCTTAACGTCATTTGACAGCTGACACTTAAAGCTAGTAGATGTGCAAAGAGTGTTGGAACTTTTATAACCAAACGTAAGGTTTTACGTCGTGAAAATGAGAAAACTTCTTCTAAGTTGGAATCAGAAATGAACAGTTGCCATTTGTGATCTATAGAAAATGTAAAACAGATTCATAATCGATGAATGGAAAAAAAATATTGAGTAATCTTCCACAAGTCGTACTTTCAAGGAGATAACTTACAACACTAAGTAGGTCCAAGCAGATGAATAATAGATGTCCTTTCCATTGAGACAAACCCCATATACTTAAACAAAGGAAAAGGAAACATTAAAGCTACAATCATAGCTAATCTCAAAAGACAAAAATAATATTCATTTTGTGCTACCAGTACAAGGAGGAAAATAATTGTTGTTTTTGTTATTGTTTTTGTATTACTGGGCGAAGAATCGGGTTACGAAATACACCTCGAACTTCTAAACATCGATTACTTTGAATATTAGCGAACCCTACTAGAATTTTGCCGAATCCAGGCAACCAACCTTTGGTAGGGATTTTTAACGTGCCAAACATCGTATTGGCACCGGGCGTACGCTAACCATTCGACACCGAGACGGTCGAAAGTAATTGTTAGGTTTAAGTGCGTTTGTCTCTAGCACATGTGTATGAAGTTTGTGTATTTGTCATGTACCGACAATCAGTACTAGGTTAGGTATATGAATTAATAGATGTACTGTAGATAAGCAACGCACAAATAAATTTCCCAAAATAATTATTGAAACTTGGCTGAGTCTGACGACAATTAAGTGATTAATTGCTATAAAGTGTTTTGTTAAATATTTACATCGGAAATATCAGCTGTCAATCTAAAACGTTTAGGGTATTCAGCATAGCCACCCGATAGTAATGAAATTTCCTCTTGCGGATAAAAGCTATTTTTCGGAAGCCACAATTTCCCCCTACGTCGACTAGCCTTGGAGTGTAGGTATTAAATAAAACATATAAGTCTAGATAACGACGATCTTAGTGGATTGAAAACAAAACTATTCTTTTTTTATTCTCCTAATTTCGCAAATCTTCAAAATCAATGAAAAATTCTCCTACAACAATCAACAGGGTAAGTTCAGAGGTATTTCTAGCAGGTTTTCGCAAATTAAATATCTATCGTAAAGTTATTAAGTAGATCTTCAGTAAAATTAGCTATAATTATGTTGTCACTCGTATTTTAGAGCATAGAGTCGTCTGGTTTGAGCGCTACTACATTCATTCTCCCATGCTACTTCTAAGAATAACATCGAAATTCATCATAATATTACGTTTAGGTAGAAATCATCAAAATTTGTTGTGGTCAGAAGCAATCGCCATCTCAATTAAAATAACGGAAAGAAGGGACACCAATAAATTCATCAATCCTGGTTAAATATTCTTCGAGTTAACTAGTATTTTGGCTACTGTCCCAATTTAAAGTGTGCTATATAGAAATTAGAGAACAAATTCAAAGTAAAAGAAAAGGTTGGAGGTTAGAATAAGTAGATTTCCAGTAAATGTTATAAGGAACATAGTGTTAGTTTACATTTTTCAATTTTAACATTAACGTTAATTTCCATTTATTGACATCAAAATCCATGAATGATTGCCGAAAGAGTATCAAAGAATACTCCCGAATCCCATAAACGAATTAAAAATTTAATAAACTTGCAAAATATATAAACATTTCAAAAGATTGCCTGTGTAGACACCCTTACGCAACCATTTGAGTACTAGTGTAAAAAATTTTTTGTTAAGAAAGTATAAATAAAAATTATTATCTAGCTGCGCCGAAATAATCTAAAGCCCACGTACGACTTAGGTTTATTTATAAAAGGCCCTTTAATATTTATAAGGTTATAAAATGACATATTTTTTCTGTAGCAAAATTAAAAGGTAATAGCAAATAAAAACGAATAGGAAAAGATCATTAATACCATATTGCTCATTCTCAAAAGAAATAATATCTCCTAAGGGTATTGTTATTCATTCATTTCAAGAGAGATCCAACAATTTCCATCATCCATTTCGTCACAGGCGCGTATCAAAATAGAGACGCTTTCGACGAAAACCTGATATAATTATCACATCATGCTTCGGTATTAATTATTACGTAGATATGTCGCGCCCATGGAACATAATGGCTTAATTGCAGAAGCACGCGGTTCAACTTAGAATATTGCGTGGTTACGTCCCAATGTTAGGCTGTAATCATATACGCGTTACAGTTGTCATTGTCAGGCACTGTTCAAACTGTGTTAAGCCCTGTCTGACTGCCTGGCTTGGCGCTCCAATGATACAAAGTCGCAAACTAAGTTTAAATGAGGCAGTTATAAATTAACTGTAATTAGGTTTAAATTGAAGTTTCGATTAATTATGCCTAAACTTCAGTCTTGATGACGATTTTATAACGACCACAATTTAAATTAATTACAACGTATTACCATAAAAAAGATAAGGAGGATTCGCGAACTAGTGAAAAGTAAATCAGAGACTCAAGATTTTTATCTTCAAAAATGCCAAATAAATATGATTCTTTAGATAAATCTAGGGCAGCACAGAGGTAAAAATCCACAAAACTAGCGTGTTCTTTAAACAATTAGCGGTGATTGTTCAATTACTTTACGTCGTATTGCATATGTGATATGTTGATCAGGTTGGTTTTACTGTAACATATAGTAACACATAAATTCCGATGAGATATTTTGACATATTTTCCGATAGTAAGCACCACGTGTATATAAAACATGCAAAGGATCACTTCATTTTCCGTTATAAAGGGTTTTCCATTAGAAGCGCTCGATTTTTGTAACGCAATAAAACAAATTGTGAGAATGATAGTGATCTATTTTTGTTTTTATTATAAAGTACATGTGTTAACATTATGTTTTAAAAATTATATCAGGTAAATGTCCGCCGTGGCTTTGCTCGGTTTGTTGAATCCTGAATACCCAATTTGTGATGACGTTATCGCATAAAAGTGGCTCAATTTCAGCAATAACGCGCCTAATGTTGGCCTTTAAGGCAGGAACCGTTCACGGTTTGTTAGCATAGACATTGGGTTTTAGAAAGCCCCAGAGAAAAAAATCCAGTGGCGTTAGGTCGCAGGATCCGGGCGGCCATTTCGCGATATAACGAAACCTTCAAATTTCTCATGCAATAGTGTCACTGTATCACGTGCCGTATGGCACGTAGCACCGTCTTGCTGAAACCAAATGTTTGTTACATCGACTCCATCCACTGAAGGCCAAAAAAAAACACTTATCATAGCCCTGTATCGCTCACCGTTGACAGTATGTGCCACTTCTTCTTCGTTTTCGAAAAAATACGGACCGATTATTCCGCCGGACCACAGTGCACACCATACCGTAACTTTTTCGGAATGTAGTGGGACCTCATGAATCTCCCGTGGGTTTTCGTCGCTCCAAATTCGGCAATTTTGCTTGTTAACAAAGCCACTTAACCAGAAATGAGCCTCGTCACTAAACATTATTTTTCGGCCAAAATCAGGATCGACCTCCAACTGCTCTAGCGCCCAATTAGCGAATGCACGCCGCTGCTTATGATCGTTGGGCTTTAGTTCTTGGGTTAATTGAACTTTATAGGGGTGAAGCCCTAAGTCCTTATGCACGATTCGCCAAGTTGTCGTCGAAGACAAGCCAAGTTCTTGAGCTCGACGCGGAATGGACAGTTGCGGATTCTCATGCACACTTTCCCGGACTGCAGCAATATTTTCAAGCGATCTTGCGTTTCGCTGACGTACAGGCACTTTGCGATCTGCCACAGACCCAGTTGTTTCGAATTTGTTTATTAAACGGCGAATTGTGGATTCTGAAGGACGATCGCTGACACTATAAATTGCACGGAGTGCACGAAACGTTTGACGAATAGAACATTGGTTTTGATAATAATTTTTTACCATTTCGACGCGTTGCTCGGTCGTGTAACGCTCCATAATGAAATGCAGAGACTAACTGAATACGGCTGCCAAAGATATCACCTGTGTGATTATCGACTTCGTCATGCGCCATTGCCAAACATCGAATGTTACTATTGGAAAACCCTTTACATATGAAATTTGTTAAAAGTAGGTTTACTGATTTGTTTCTATAGGTACAGTATGGCAGTGGTGATTTTGGCTGCATGTCTATATTGTAGTGATATTTTTGAGTAATTAATAGTTAAATTGTAATTAAATAAATTAAATGAATTAAATTAATCTAAATAATCTCAGGGTTTACTTTTAGTAAAGCCTGGGAAATCTCACTTATTAGCTTTTTGCAAATTAGCAATTGAATATAGAAATGAAAGGGTTTAATAATTTTAAAGAGAGACAGTGATTTTTATTAATGTAATTTTGATATAAATTTAAAATTCTAGATAGATTATATTTCTTTTGAACATGAGATGTACAAAATACCTATAACAAACCCTAATCGATAACTAATTAAAAATTAAATTGTTAAAAATAAGTTTAACATTTTGAAATTTTGATTTTTAGAATTAAACGTTTGGATTTTTATTTCAATTTTTATTTATTTGGCCAAATTTTTTTAAATATTCGGTACCTGTGCACTGTTGTATCACTTCGGTATCCTTTTCTTTGGGTCGGTCTTCAATAAGTGGACGGGAAGCTTGGTCCTCGGGTCTTGATATTTACAAATTACAATTGCGAAAGAGCTTTTGACAAGTTGTACTGCAGTTTATTCTTAGTAACATTTCATGTATATTTAAACATTTAAAAAAATTATCGAAGAATTATGCAAAATATGTGTATGTCGAAAGATTGTTTATATCTCTCTGATCTCTTTTTGTTTTGAGCCCCATATGACTATTCTTTGATAAATAAACTTGACTCTTGAATGTCCATTTGAAATTTCATTCGCTTCCTTGGTTACGGTGGTTTAATTTGGTAGGTACGGTAGTGCAATAAAATGTCGTTTCCATGTAAACGATGTATTTAAATCCATGAATTGTGTGTGTTTGACAATTTGCCTATCCAAATTAAGTACATTTTGAATTATTTGTTTAAAAAGAAACATAATTTAAATTTTAATTAGTAAATTTAGTGTATCACTGAGTACTCAGTTCACTGGACTCTTTTTTTAACGAGAATATCATAAGTCTTAATGTGTAAGGCAAAGATAAAATTATGAAGTAAAGGAATTTAGAGGGAAGAGGACAACAACACTGCTTCGCCTCGTCCAAACGATGAACTAATATAATTCAAACTGTCAAAGAATAGTCGCTTTCAATAATGTAAACGAATATCATAACAATATATAGCAGAATCTGCTGAATCATTCGTGTGTTATGGCTTTGTATTAAACTAATCAAATCTACCAGCCAAGTATTTGCTTTTCTGAATAAAAGCTTATGGGAATGCTGGTACATCGATAACGATTACACGATTGCTTTTAAGTGGCTCGAAGCCTTTACAAAGAGTCGAGAAAATGAAGATTTAAAGTGATCTGGAAGGCCTTTTTTATTGTTAAGTATTAAAATGTGAAAGTGGTGTGTCTTGTATATGCAAAGATGTTTTTCCAAAAGGTCGCAATGATTTAGTGAGTCAAAAAATATTATGATCTCATAGGAGAACTCGAAATTGGACCAAATTTTGTGGAAAAGTAATAACCGGAGACGAATTATACGGTCATTGCAATTTGAAGAAAGCCATTCAAACACCAAGGCCATTGCATTTACGCTTGAAACAAACCAACAAACCAAACAAAATAATAAGATAACGTTTAGTAATTCCCATCCTATAAACCATAAATACTATTCTAAGCTAATCTACTGAGAGATCTTTTTGGAAACGGCAATCACACTTTTCCTTTTTGTGACCCACTTTACTTTCAGATCTTATTCTTAACTTATGAATTCACGCTATAAAGTTCTACAAATATTTGATCATTCATGTTTACGTAAACGCTGAATAGGTCACCTGAATTGCTTCATTATTTACTTCGACAATTAGGTAGGTGCCGTTTACATAGGGTAGTTCGACATTAGTGAAGGAATTAAAGTGCAGTGCGAATGTTTTCACCATACAAATGATTACGACCGTTCACATAGCGGTGTAATACATAATTAAGAATTAGTGTAGTGCGAAACTATATACATGCCATGTAGCATATAACTCTGTGAATTATAAAAGAAATTATTATCAACAGATTGATTCAGGTTAGGTTATAAAAAAAGCAAGTCATTGGTGTCACTTATCAAATTAGTGCAAAATATTGCACTAATTTCTAAATAATTCGCCAACTGGATTTTTTTTGAGAAAAACAGAGGTGTAGGATTCCGTTTCATTTGGATTTTTAATAATTGCTTAATTATTTATATTATTGTAATAGTTATATAGGTCACTCATATTTACTTGCGCATGGTTGCAAAATTGCGAGGTTACTTTACATTGTGGTAAGAGTAATTTTGTTTTGAAATTCTAAATCAAACGTTAAAACCATTGAAATTATGTCCAAGTTCAACAATGAAAATCGAATAAGAACATATTAGATTTTTTACGTTATGTTTACGTGTACAATACATTTCTAAAGTTTGGTGCGTTCCTCCCGACTCACCATGTATAGAAGGATGTACATTTTATTAAATTTTTATTAAAACGGAAGTGAAGTGATTCACATGGGTCGGTTGTATATTCTAAACTATATGTAAATTTAGCCCAAAGTGCAGGGGGAGGTGTAGAATTACTTGAAATATAATTACCAACTATATCAACAATAATCTGCGTATTCAATTCTCATCGTCCAGGTAGTGACACCTTTTAGCGTGGCTCAAAAGTTATACGCCCTTCAAATCTGGTGGCACCAGATATCCATTGTCCAGGTAGCGAAACCTTTGACCGTGGCCCCAAAGTTATACACCTAAAAATAGTAAAGGAAAAAACAGAGGATCCACAACCATGACAATGGACGGAATGACAAGATCATGCGTTATTATAGAGAATATGCTACTGCGCAAAAGAAAAGGTAGTTGGCGTTTGTCAATGAAGTCAAGTTAACACTTTTTGGCCATACACATTAAAATTTTCAGGGGCAGGGGTGGGTACTTGGGTGTTCCATCGATATGTTTACATGAAATGATACATATAGAGGTATTAATATTTACAATCCTTAGATTCTTACACTAAAACAATTCATAATAGGCTTGGTAGTTCTATGCATGGGAGGTATTTTGCTGAGTAGTTTGTTTGAGGTCTACTTGACAACTTCTACCATCCGGTAAAATGAAAGTACCTTCGTTGTATGTATCTAGATCTATCTTTCTTTTTACATAACGTACAGATACAGTTGGGCGCCTCTTATTTTTAATTTTTGTGATAATAATATACCTGCGATTATCAAAATAACGACTACAACACAGAATTACCGTTTCGGCATAATTCTGCACCTCGGCATATTTACTTTGTAGCAACTTCGTTATGTCATTTAATACTTCTTGCAGTTGGACTTGCCTATGTAATAATGATTTCTCGTCTCTTAGGTAAGAAACTAGATTTTTATGCTGCGTAGGCGTTAAATCGCTTGTAATAAATTTCTGTTTGGGTTTGTGACTAATATTGTAGTGATTTCATAAATTCTACATATAAAACTGATTCTTCGTTGCTTATTGATGTTAGATGAACATTATCAGACACGGCTGAACAGCCCGGTGTGAATGTTTAACGTCCTGTGCCGGACGTATTTTTTTTTGATTCAGACATCTAATAGTAATTGTTTCATTTGTAGATATAACAAATATCCACGAATTACCTTCTCCAGCCTCTACATACTTTCGCGCATTAATTACTTCCAAATAGCGATTACAAGATCGTGGTAATTCGGTTACAGAGTTTAATTAACGAATTGCACAAATTGCAGAATAGGATGAGAGTAAGGATACATTGACATGTGTAATAAAATATTTTGTGTCAATTTTTCTTAACCTATTATATTTGTCTATGTCTAATTTAAAATATCTATGGTATTGAGCGCTTACAGCTATATAGGGGGAAGCGATGTCGATGACCATAAATTTATTATAATGAATTTGTATTGGAATTTGCGTAATTTCGTAAAGCGTATAGGGTTCAATCTGAATAAATTGGACTTGCATGATACAAATAATCTTATGATCGGATACAAAAATTGTGAGTTTAATATTTCTTTGTACATTATATATTATAATGCTCAACAGGCCTTGTAGGCCCTGGGCTTTTTTGTACATTAGAGATTGTTAATCCATTAATATCGATAGGAACCTTCAACCCCTCTCGAACATTTTCAGGAACAGGATGTACGGTAGACGACGAAGACGCTGGCGAAAGATTTCACGCGAATTGAAGGAAGTATTGAATTATGATTTCGACTTAGATGACATAGGAAGAAAATAAGGAAAAGGAAGAATATAGGTGGAAGAGTAGGCAAAAGTTAAGAATTAGAAAAAGAAGGGGATTATTAGATTATTAGACTTTTAGATGTGTAACAGTAAAGTAATCAAAACAGTGAAGTATTAGAATTGTTAGAGTAAGAAGAAGTTGTAGAATAACTTGAAAAGTAATAAAAAGATAGTTTAATAAAAGGCGTTGTGAGTTCCCTCACCCAGTTACCCAGTAGAACTTCAGGTAAGTACCTCTCAATACACCGATTGGGAAAATGCGAGATTAGTTATATCACTATATGTACTGTAGGAGAGCGAGAAGGGGATTGAGTGAAATCCGATCAATTCGTTGCGAATCGCGCTAGTACACTTCCAGCAATGCTGGGGTGTAGACCTACTGTTTGCAAGAGCGCACGTAACAATTTGAAGTCATGGTCGCCTGGAAATGAGAGTTTCGCATATTTATTTTGTTGTTGCTACGAAGCTTATACGAAACTAATAAGAAAGTCTAACGACGAAAATAAAAGCAGATTCTGATGAAATAAAAGAAAAAGAAAATAAATACTCTAGAAATTCTCTCTAAGATCGTCTGCACATACTGCAGTCTACCTCGTAACTAACCACATCGGTAACCGTCGTGAGCTGCCGCTAATCCCTCCGTTTGTGGTGAATCACCTATTCTTGCTTACCGTTGTCGCATCCACGCTTCGTATTGCTGGACATTCTCTTTCCTTATGTGTATGTTAGAATTTGAGCGAGTGCACCCCCAGTCACACCAGTGAACGTGATACTATAAAGAATATTTAAGGAACAACAATTATTTCGGAGCTGATTTGGAGATATCGGCAGGACAGGAGTTTCGGAGAGGATTTAGTGTAACATGAAGAACTAGCT
Source organism: Dynastes maya (assembly GCA_029619315.2). Lineage (NCBI taxonomy): Eukaryota > Metazoa > Arthropoda > Insecta > Coleoptera > Scarabaeidae > Dynastes > Dynastes maya. The sequence goes on from JAROYE020000002.1 coordinate 60,906,978, forward strand.
TAAATTTTGAAAAACTTCTAATAAAACAAATATAAATTTAGCTGTCGGTAATATAATTATTTTCTATTTGATAAAGCTGTGTATCCTTTTTTGGTATTGAAAAATTGTTGATTTGGCTTAAATTTATTCAGTAAATTACAACATCCATTTAGATCCCACTATTTCATTTTTTTAAAAGTTTCATTACAATATGCATCAAATATTGTATGTATTATATTGAAAAAATTGAATCGAAACGTTACGATTAACAAATCTACACTCTTGGATGACGGAAAGGAGGTGTTTGTACGTGTATAAGTTAGCTTTACTATAATTTAACATCTCACATACCAATTTGGCAGGTAATGTATTCCACTAATGATTGCCTTGGCATCCGAGATGAACCAACTCCATCAACAGCGTTAAAATAAAACCGCCTAGCGCCAATATAAACAAAAATATATTACTTTAAATACCTAATATTCTTCACCGGTATAAGACCACCCGTACGTGAATAACGACTCGTCATTCCAAATTAGTTCGCATAAATTGTCAACATCACGTATGTGACTTCTCGTCATTAAGTAGATACATAAACACGGCATCTGCTCTGTCTCCATCGTCAAACGCAGCCTTCGATGCCAAATTTAACGATGCACCGTTATCGATAACGTTAAGCATTAGCGTTAATTACGCTGTAAAAAGCTGATAAACTTTATACGTATCGTAGGCTCAGTTTTTAATGGTGATTGAAAACGGACGGGTTTGCAATGCAAAAGGACTTAGTTTCGTAGATATCGACTTATTGATTATACATATTTAACATGTGATACGGGTTTATGATCGTGTTTAGTTCGGAAATGCGTACGCGCAAATACAACTAGGGATTTTAAAGCCGATACCACTAGGCAGATGCTGCGCTAATTGTACTTCTAACTCAGGTATCCCCATTCTAAAAATATTCGTGATTAAATCTAATTTTGCAAATACCCACTTTTAATGCATTTAAAAACCAAATATTTCCGCCTGACTACCCGAAACTAAAATTCTATAATAAAAAACTGGTTTTATTTCAAAAACTCTAAGTCTGTCAATATACCGGGTGCGCCACTAGTATATCGTCAGAGTTTAGTGTGAAAACTATCAAAGATGAAGAAGTGAGGTTTTCCGTACGTATATAGTATACCACAGCGCATTTTGTAAAATTACCTAAATATATACAAGCTGTTCCAAATTTCCACAACCGCCTTCAGCTTTTTTATTTTAAATGTATTGCTATATTTTTTATTCATCGCTTTGATAGCTTCTTAAATTACCTTTGCAATGATATACAGTTATGTGCACTTCCGATAATTAATTTCGGCTATATTGCAAATTTTGTTAAAATTTTGACATTTACAGACTCTAACATTTTAAAACCTAGCCAGAAAACAGATGTAGTGTCGTGAGTTACTATTTTGCTATCAATTTAGGGACTAGCACTTTATATGTTTCAAGATAGTATAATGTAAAAATATGTACAGGGTGTTAAATCTGTCGTGCGGAATTTATCGAAATTTAAACACTTTTTTTCGATTTTCTTAAATAGAACCTATATTTTTTGATATTGCTAGCAATTCCCTTGTAAAATTACCTTTAAAAAGGTACCAATAACATAATGCTTATTCCGAATATTTTCGAAAATATTGTACTTTTTTTGGAAATACGTCTGTAGTATTCGATATGCGGCACATCTAATACAGCTAGATGGCCATGATTTTCAAATAAATGTTACTATCTAATGAAATATTAAGTCACTGCCTAACATTTCCACATAAAGTTGTCTTTCGCAGTTTCTCATTCCTGTCATCGACTTTTAGTCTGTTATAACTTTATTAGGGCTCATTTATTGTAATTTCAATTATTTATATGTTCATTATTAGTTGTTACGTGCTGCTTTAATCGTGTTGTCAATTATATCATTGCTATTATTTTTTACAAACTTTCATTGACTAAAAATGAATTTCTCGGAAGAAGAGTTGATAGACATGGCAGTTGTTCTTGGCCCATGTAGCAGAAATCCACTTTTAGCATCAAGAATGTCAGCAAAATACTCCTTGTGATGTTTTTCTATTATAGAAACTGTTTACGAAACTCCCTATAATGGCAGAAAACATGTAGCAGCGAGTAAGAAAGGCCTTTCTTCAATTAAACGAGGACAACTTGCCTGAAAATGTAAGCCAGTCCGTATAGAGACGGCTGAGAATATGTGCAGAGCAGAATGAAGACGTATTTTAGCATCTTCTGAATTAAGATTATTTTATTTTTAAAAAATCTAAAAGAGTACATTCCTTTTTAACAACTGAAAATAATAGTTTCTTATTACTTGTACATAATTCAAACAATTTGCGTGAAAGAAAGCAATTGAGTGGAGGTAAATGGGTCCGTTTTTAATATCTCAAAATTTTAAAATCAAATTAAAGAAACGTATATATGGTGGTATTGTGACACCTTAGAACGTACTGGGAATAAATGTAACAATGTAATATTTTTTATGGTAAGTGAGGCAATAAATGCACGTAATATCAAAGGCACCATTTGATATTTGATTTTGTTTGAAAATCATGACCATCTAGCTGTATTAGATGCCTGCATATCCGATATTACAGACGTATTTTCCATAAAATTGCAATATCTTCAAAAATAGTGGAAATAAGTGTTACGTTTTCGGTACCATATTGAGGATAATTTTACAAGGAAATTGCTGGCATTCTCAAAAAATATAGGTTCAATTTGAGAAAATCGAAGAAAAGCGTTTGAATTTCGGTAAATGTTGCACTATATATTTAACACTCTGTATATATTTTTACATTATACCACTTCGAAATGTATAAAACGTTAGCTCCTAAATTTATAGCAAAAGAGTAACTCGCGACATCATATCCGTTTAAAATGTCCTGTAACTGTCAAAATTTTAACAGCATTTGCAATACGGCCAAAAGTAATTATCGAAAGTGTACATAATCATGTATCATTGCAAAGGTAATTTAAGTGACTATCAAAAAAATCAATAAAAAATATAGCAATCCATTTAAAATAAAAAAGTTCAAGGCGGTTGCCGAGATTTGGAACATCCTATATATTTGTAGATAATTTTACAAAATGCGCTGTGGTATACTATATACGCACAATAAATCTCGTTCCTCCATTTTTGTTGATTTCCATAGGTGAGTACTGAAAAATCGATATTTCCTGGATTTTACCGATGTAATCAAATTTAATTAATGGCATAAAAATCTTATTAGACGCCGGTAGCATTCGAACCAACGACTCTCGTTTGCCGGACGGGTGCGCTATCACTACACCGCAGAGTCCTTTGCAGATTTGAATTTATAAGGGACAACATTACATGTTACAAAATTGAAATTGTTCCATCTACTATTACAATAATGCGATATAACAAAGTTAGGTTAAAATCGCTTAGCAACGTGTGTGTGTAATGTAACTTTATCCAACTTCCTATTCGTCAATTTCAAACGAATATTTTCTCGGCGTTTCCTTCGAATTCAAAAAAAAAAACAAACTTTTCATTCGTGTACACATCGAAGAATAAAGAACATTTAACGCCAGCCATTTCTAACTTCTCGAACATCTGCTGCCACCACGTACGAAACGCAACGACGAAACAAACGCATTGTCGAAAGATTTTCCGAAGGAAATGCCCTTCTCGTTTCCTCGCTTTCAACTCTACTGGATTTATTGTGCGAGGAGATATAACACGTGCACGCTTATTCTTTTTGTCACATAAGACCAAGTTAAGCGAATAAGCGCAAGTGTCGCAAATGTCGTCGGAGGAACAAACGGAAGACGGAAATGAAACGGGACGACGACGTCGCGTTATAGTAATAAAAAATTATACTCGCCCACCTTGGTGCGTCGGGATGCCGTCGACCACACGCATATATGTATATGTATAGGTCATTCAAATGCCACAAAACGTATTTATTATTGTCAAGACGTATGTCTGGATATCTCGACTGGATTCATACAAAATCCCCATGGCCTGTTTATTTTTCCCTTTTGTTTTTTGAAAAAAGCAAAACCTAACCATACAGAGTGTCCCAATCTTCTGGAATTCCAAAATTGCGCCAATTGTGTATTTAGTAGGAAGCCACGCTCGAAAACGGTATACTTTTCTCTATCTAGACCACTTTCGTTTTTCTTCTTAGAGAAATTTACGTGGACACATTCGGCCAACCCCAGCAATTGTTTAAAAACATTCTGGATCAAATTTTCCAAAAGTTAATTCAAACATTTTCTGATATAACAAGAAAAATTTAAGAAATATTAGGTTTTCTTAATAACGCACACTCTTCTATAAGGGAAACGGATCATCAGGCACATCATCGCTCCCAGTTATGTAAACGTTTTTATCGATCCGACACCACCGGAAATGTAATTGAACTTAATAACGCCAAAAATTAGTTTACAAAAAATGGAAATTGAGCTATTTTTTCCAAAAAGTTAGTCTCAAATGTTAGTATAGGGGGGGGGGGGGTACTTTAGGACCTCTCTATATGAGAATAGTCGACATTTGATTTTGTTTGAATTTTGGTTTTGTTCGCATTTCATTCCCAAAGGCTCAATGTTTTCTTTTCGAAGTGTAATATAAAACTGTATGAATCAGATTTTTGAGGATAAAAATTACAAACATGTTGTGAGATTACCTGTTGCCGGAAATGTATATTTCTTAAGATTACTCTTAAGTTTTGTGAAGTCCAGATGTAAACAGATCAATCCATTGTGATTCAGCCCATGTTGCTAAACGCAAAAGAGAAAAAATGTGTCAAAATTGTGCGTATATTCAGAGGGGATCTTTTTTCTCATGTAACCTGTATGAACTTTTACTAAAATATTGTCTCCCTTGTTCTTTTTCGCTACGAAGGTTAATTCTCTTTCCTTTATTTATACATGACTGAAATAAATGTTTACAGCATCATCAAATCGTAGCTTCAATTTGACAAACGTTTTCGGTTGAGGACATCGTCGGTCGGGATAGCGCAGCTTACACATTCTGCTAGCTAGAACACGCAATTTCTTTCACTTCTACCTAATACGTTAATTATATACTCATAAGGAAAGAACATGTCTAGCTATACGAGAAAGCCTACATGCGACAACGGTAAACGCGAATGGGTGATTCGCCACAGGCGGAGAGGTTAGCGGCAGTCGATGGCTCACGACGGTTATCCATGTGATTAGTTACCAGGTAGACTGCATTATGTGCGGACGATCTTAGTAAGAATTTCGGGAGTATTTATTTTTCTTTTCTTTTATTTCATCAGAGTCTGTTTTAATTTTTGTCTTTAGAATTTCTTATTAGTTTCATATAAGCTTCGTAGCAACAACAACATAAATATGGGAAACTCTTATTTTCAGGCGACCATGACTTCAAATTATAACGTGCGCTCTTGCACACAGCAGGTCTACATGATAAGTGTACTAACGACCCGCATCGAATCGATCAGATTCCACTCAATCCCCTCCTCGTTCTCTCATTGTACATATATAGATATAGCTAATTTATCATTTTCCCAATGTGTATATTACCTAACTCTTCTTTACTCAGGCTCGAAATTTTAAATGGACAGTCTAAGATCGGCAATATTAATATATTTTGTTTACTATTGTCATGGGAATCAAACTATGTTAGCTCCAGAAACTATTTCGATGCAATTTCCAAGCGCGGAACTCGCTTTTGACTGCTAGTAGATATTTGGGTTCAAAATTTTGAATCAATAATTTGAAACCGTCAGTGTTAGTAAATGTTGTTTGTTGTTGTCATGGTAACCAAACAATATTAACACCAGAAAACATTTGGATGGATGGATAAAGGAAAGATATATGTATGTGGTGTTATTTGTGAAGGCTATATTTATAGTGATTGAACTTGGCACAGTTGGTGTTCAATACTGCATATTGTATATTTTGAAGGCATTCTACTATCAACCCTAGATAGAGGCAAGTTTGCAGTATCGTAAAATTATAGGCTAGAATGTATTTGCATTTCGGATTTTTTGAAGAAAATAGGTATATCTAAGGTTAACAAGATATATTGGACAACTGAGTTTCCTAATTGTTCGGAGTTGTATTGTCTCCCAACCAAAGAGTAGGTGTTCCATTTAATCTTGAGTATAAAACTTCGTCTTATTTAGAGCATATTTTTCACTAGGCCCTGAAACTGACTGAACAGAAATCTTTTGCTCCTATAGCATATTGACACTTAATGTTATCGTTTTGTTTTTCTTCTTTGTTTTTTAATACCAAAGTTAGCCCCAACGTAAGCTAATTTCAATGTCTTATGAATATTGACAACAAGTTTCAGTAAGAATATGCTGGGATAAGTCGATCATTCAAAATATAATATCAAATTAAACTAACTACTTTATTAAACCACATAATAGACGCTAATTAATAAATATGGAATTTTCAAAACAAAAGTAGAACCACCCTTTCAGGACGCAAAGTAACCAAAACCAACTTACACGAAAAACATTTAGAAAGCAAGCAGTACCATCTTTTTCAAATTAAATACGAATCGATAATGATAACAAGGATTGTGAGGTAGTATGGCAAACAAAATATTCACGGCACACTCCGCACCACATAAATTATTAATTAACTCGGGAAAGCCTTTTCGAAGACACATGGGCCAACATCATTTAACCGGTACGTGGCTGATGATGTTGACCCATGTGTCTTCGAAAAAGCCTTCCCAAGTTAATTAATAATTTGTGTGGTGCGGAATGTGTCGTCAATGTTTTGTTTGGTAAATGCGAATCGAAGCTCCATAAATCACATGAGAAACAATAGCACATGCTTAAATATTAATTAATAATTATAGATGAAGAATTCGGAATTACGCATTCTCAGATACCCAGTGCATGCAGCTTCGGTTGTATAAATAATAGAAGATTTGTAGGGCTTCGATACGCATTTAATTTGAAAAAAGTGGTATATACGAGATAAGCGCCATAAATTCTCGGCCTGATGGGCTTACACAGGTTCGAGCCTGTTCAAACTACATTGTGTCATAGTTGCACATGTACGAGGCCTACACTGTATATGTATATTATGGCTCGAAGAGTTCTTGGTAGCCAGCCAGACAATGTGACTAGTGCATGAAAATGTCTCAGGTAACGAAAATTAAGTACCACGCAGTCATAAAATGTTTAACATACGCCTAATCATATTAAACAACATTTAGGCGGCGTTTATGGTGATTTATCTCCTTCATATTCCACTGTAAAGAAGTGGGCAAAATGCTTCCGTATGGGGCAAGAATCCATTGAAGATGATCAGCGCCCCGGTAGGCCAATTGAACCGATAACACCTCAAAACATTTCAATTATTGAAGAAATGATATTAGCAGATCGCCGTTTGAAAGTGAAGAAATTAACAGTGATGTCTAACATTTCTGAAACAAGTATTCGCCCTACTGTCTAATAAGAACGTCGGGCCGAATGTGCGCGCTCGTTTCAAAAATGTGCGGAGACGACCCGAAACCGATTTTGGAGTCCATTAACGCAGAAGATGAAGCAATGGTTCTGGATTATGATCCTCTATCCAAAAACGAATCGTCCCAGAAACCTGTAATACAACATTTTGAGGAAAGAACTTTACAAGAGTACAGAACTTTTACAAGAGTATAGACTTATTAATCGTTGTAGTATAGTAAATGCATTGAAGTTAGGAGGGATTATATTGAAAGATAAAAATTGTTATATTTTACTAAGTTTATTTTTTCTATATCAGGCCAAGAATTTATTGCGCCTACTATACACAAGCTTTGTGCCGAAGGGAAGACTTAGGTAATAGTTCTTCGAAGCTGGAGATTTGGCTACAGTAAATTTTTCCGCTTTTTCATTTCTACCTTTCATACTACATCTCACACAGGGTCGTTATAGATTATTTATACCTATTTAAATATATTGAACGCGTGGAAACATATTGGATGATACGTTCTAGTTGGAAATGTTATTGGGACACTTTCAAGGGCGTAAGAGTTTTAAAATCATAGTAAACCATAAAAGCTTTACTCTAATAGAGTAAGAATCTAAATTTTCGGCGGAAGAGATTTGCTCTGTGACTTAATTTAATTTAAAATTGACCTAAAATTGTATATTTTCTCAAGGAAGTTAAAATAACGCATCTTCTTAACATTTTAATTAAAATATACTAATAAAGAACAGAACGTTTTCTCCAACAAACGCATTCTAACCGTTTGATAGGATAATTATCTTTCACTTAGCGTAGACACACAGAGGAAGTTGCACAGTTTTCACTCTTTGCGTACATCAAGAAACAATTTCATTTGTCTTGGGGCGACGCACACGTAAACACAAAACCGTTGGAACGCAATGTCTAAACAGGCGTCGTCTTATTTAAAATTCAAATTATTTATAATTAATAATTAGCGAGGTTGTTGTGAGCATAGCGAGTCGGCGGGACTCGGAAGGAATCTAGAAGAGGAAAACTCATTAAGCGCAGAGAACGTCTGCTCTCCCCACACACAATCTGTCATAGCCTGGCTTATGCTCGTTGAAAACAATGATTTTCTTTCGTTTTTTGTTTCTTTCTTCGTTTCTGCCGTAGAGTCGACTGTCAGTAGGTAGGTCAGGATGATAAGTAATTAAGAACTAAACTAAATATTACTTCGGACAGCTTCCTCGTATCTCTCTGGGACCGTATTTCTAATTCCCCGAGAGTTTCGTTTCCTCAGTAAGATGAACGTGCCAGATAATAGGTGAAAGTTTTACAGAGGAAATTGGCGAATTTTTAACTCCAACGCCCCGCTGATAAATGAATAATTTTCTGGGCAAGCTGGCTGGGGCGACGTGAAAAAGAGGGGAACATTCGTTCGAATTGTCGGTGCAAGAAATTAACGCGACGGGAGATAACGCAGCTTTGGGTGGTTGGTATGCATGACCAACTATTCGAAGATCAGATTTAATCCCAATAAATCATCCTCGCAGTGTACTGGTCGTCACGGCCTCCCCGATTAAATGGCAATTACTTTGGAATCAAAGGATTACCCTATAATGCCGTGTAAATAAGATGGCCAGATTCATAATCCAGCTTGTGATGGAGAATTTGCATTTAGGATTTCGACGTCGCTGTCTGCTCTAACACCTCTCGAGTGTGGTTAAATTAGGAGTTTAATTAGAATGTAGGAGCGGTTTCAGCGTAAATTCTAATTTTGCTATAGTAATATCAAGAATTTGATGGCTTTTGTTTAAATTTAGTATACATGAGGATAACGGAATAAATAGTAGAGCTTTTGCTCGTCGATTTTCTGCAATGTGAATGCGATCATTCCTTAATCTACCATCATGCGAAAATAATATAAAAAAATTATTAGACATGCAATGTATTCTATTGGCTATGAGATTTCTGATTACTTTCGGCAAATAATTTTTTTCGTAAATTACTTTATAAGTACTTAAATTGCTACATATCAAAAAGTGCCTAGAAACAATAACCAAAATAACGCTAATATAGCTCGTGGTATAGATGGAATCATTCACGGCGGGAGCAATGTGACGAAAGAAAGCACCAGCCAACGAACATGTTTCTGTTTACTCATCAGCGTTGCTCCGAGTGCTTCCTTACCTCATATGTTACTAGTTTCCAAAACATTGTTGTTACGTTCTCCTCCATTTAGCCACCTTAATATGTTTCAATGTGTAATTCGTAACATGTAAGTATGTCTCTAGTGTATAATCATAATAATAATAATGATATGATAATGAATAGGCACCTAATATGAGTTTGGAGCATCTGGTTACCTTGAATATGTTTTCGGTCGGCAATTTACAATATTTAAATGTCTGTCTTCAAGAGGCAATTGGAAACGTTTAAACGTGTATCTTTAATTGGCCACGTAATTACGTGTTTCAAGTAATACTAATAATAATAATAACCATGAGTTATTACTACATCTATATATTTGTAGAGCATCTTAAGATGTTCACCCATAACATATGGAATAAGAAAAATTACGGAATTCCTTAATCTGAGAATTACGAGCTCGCGCAAGTGTTAGGGGCACCATCAACCTGAATATCGGCACCCGAACGTCTGCTTGGGGCGACGGTGACATAATACCCGATTACACAGACGTTCTCGTTATATATTGAACGCGCAATGTGTTTACTGCTCCGTGCTACTGCCTCCACATAAGCGACAGTGGCACGAACCAGCGTTTGTGCGGTATATCCACTTTACTACATGTATCCTAAGTAATAATATAATAAGTAATAACTTTTTAAGTAACTGTTCTTGTTCTTTGTTTTTTTGTAAACACTGGTACTAATAATATGCATTTATTAATTATGGGTAACTTAGCGTATGTTCAAATGAATACTAATCCTACAGTGCATATCAAAAGCTAATACTTTCTTATGCTGCGAGGTATAAGACCCTTAATCAGTGCCGGATGCACGAGCGCGTATTGAAATTTTGACGCGCGCCGGTTTTCGCTGATTGATGAAAATAGATGCTCATTACATTCCACTATGCCTAACCCTCGCAACAAATGAAAAATTTTAACTTTTAAATTAAACTAAACTGTTCTGCGCATCACCCCATCACTTGTTTGGATAATTATCAAAACTATAAATTGGATCTGAAGCGTCAATTAGGTATGTAACACCTCTTTCCAGAAACTAACTTGAATGGTGTATACTTTGTTTGGACATGAACAGTGCTATTAATAGAGATGCACCAATGTAGCACCCACAAATTGTAACTATAAGGAAATTTAGACGTTTGAGTACGCAAATATGCACACAAATTTTGTATTTTCAAGCGAACTATAATATAAAAGCTATAATTACTTAGTTACTAAATTTTACTGCAAACTAAGTCCGCTCCGATAAAGTATTGTACACTTATACTCTCCTAAATGTTCAACATGTATTTATACTCTCTCTTCTTCCGATCAAGCAACAATCCAGAGTATAGTATTGATGTATATATCGTTGCTACGACAATGTTGCCGTATAGTTGAATGTTCGTGCTTTCCCTGGCTCTGATTATGTTACAGTGTGTACTACTTGTCCTCCGACGAAGTTATGGTATAGTAGAATTTTAGAAGTGTATAACGCTGGTCCGACTAGTAGTTGTTCCGAGGAAGTTACGATACAAAATAGTCTCGTTGGACGTATTTGCCCTCCAAGAAAGTTGCCGGTGTAGAATCTAGTGATACATCCGACGAAGATAAAATCATTTAACCTCCAGTAATGTTCCTCTAATGACAATCCCGTACCGTTCACGGCTTGCAGCAATATTTGTACATTGATTGATCCGCGACGTTCACGTATTGTTGTTTATGGGGTGTATAGAATCATTTATTATTACTTGGTAAAGTTATAGCGCAAGAGAAATAGAGGGGGAAAAGTAGTGGTGGGGACGCTCAAACAGGAATTGTAGACCTACCTGAGCTCGTAGCTTTCCTGTTAAATACCCGTTAGCCGCTCTTCATTGGCTGGCGTGAATTATTACAAACAAAAATATGAATCCATCCATTCGAATTAAAGGAAAACTAGCCACGAAAAACGGGAATGGGAGGTGGAGGGGGTAGGAAAAAAGTATTCCTACAACTTCTTTAATGTCAATAAAAAGAAAATATTAACAGTTATGTGTAACATGTGTAGGTATATGTATAAATGTATAAATAATATTCGTCCGAATAATTTCAAATTACTTCTATCAAAAATATTCAAAAGAAAAATAAAATACGTACTTATTTTACAAAAAAAAGAAACAAAAGTGTAATAAATTTCTAATAATGAATAAGAAAACTTCTTGTATAAAGTATAAAGGTTTAAATTAGAGAAAAAAATTAAAAAATATTGATCAGCAAAACTAAAAGAGTTGTCCACTCTGGGGTCGAGCGGCAATTGATCGGCGCCGATCCTGTCCCCAGATGATGGGAGGCTATCTGCGGACACACGCGGCAAGACTCTACCCTTAGTGGAACGCCGCTATGTTTTAGCCTAAACCCAAACAAAAGACCCTCAAATGGATGGAGGGTTCACTTGCAGATGATCATCGATTTCTCAAATCAAAGAATGGCGTGGCGCTGTATAAACTAATACATCTGACAGTGTCGGTAATAATTACAGAAAAACTAAATACACAACCATCCACAGTATTTAGTACTGCAATACTACGAAAATCTTTAAATCCTACATTGAGAAGAGGCAAACAGCCACAAAAAAATTCTCGGTAAAGCGTTCCTTCTAGATTGACGGTTGCCATCAGAAAGAGAGCCGGGTTAATTACGAATCAATGAACATTGCGCCTAGTATTGCAATGAACTTAGGCGAATTTAGATACAAAAAAAGAGCCCAAAGAAAAATGAAGAGAAAGAAAAACGTAATGAAAATTGTTCCATAACATATCGTTACTATTGAAATTACCAAACGTAACTCAACCAAACATTAATTATATGTCATTAATTTATCAATTTTGAAACATATTAGAAAATATAACGTAGCGAAATCTATTGTAAACATAAAACAACACCTAACAGTAAGAAATAATTATGTTGATAAAATAGAATTTGACACATTACAAAGTCATGGCTTTGTTTATGACTTATAGCTTATAGCTAGAGCTATAATGTCCCGGCACAGCGCCAGGTGCGCACCAACAAACAGATAGCCGACTATTCGAAATGAATATTAACATCGACCGCCGATCGGGGACGCACAACAAATACATATATACCGCGTTGGAAGGATTAGTTTATAAACGCTGGTCCCATATATATGTACAACGAATAATGTTGCCGCCTGTGTAGTTACGCGCTTCCCACTCTTTAGTTTCCCTAAACAACCCCACACATTTGAAAATTGCATGTCAGTCACCTACCATACGTGATTGAGGTGTGAGCAGATTTTACTGCAGATTTTAGGAAATACGTGATGCATTTTGTTTGATTTTTATCCCATTTTTATCCAATTTGAAGCAAAAAAATCGTTTTCAATTTAAAACGAAAAATGATGAATTCAAAAAAATATATAGTATATTTTATTATGTTATTTTATTATGAGAGTTAATAAAATACCTAGTTTACATTTTTTCGTTTCCAAATATCCAATATGTTAAATGTTCAGGTAATAGTGTACAACAAATACATACATTTTTTAATGTAAATATTTCGAAAGACGTAAAATATTTGAATTTGCTAATAGATAAAATGTTAAGAGGCCTTAACGAATATACTAATGAGACAAACGATAAACATTTTATTGAAACGGGTAGCAGATAATGGGGTTACTGGCGAGCGTAAGAAAAATAGTTTATAAAAAGATGTGAAATTAAATATATTCTTAGCGAAAATAGATTTCAAGTTAGTCTACGTACTTATTTTTGTAATTTCGCCTTTCTTTCTTATGTTTTCAGTTCTTATTTCTCCACGCATCATCGAAGTAAATTGCTTCTATTTGTTATGTGGGTGAGATAACTTGCAATGTATGTAATATGTACCATTAGAAAGAAGTAAATTAATTAGTAAGTAAATTCGATCAAAAGTTGGGGCTATAAATCCTAGCAACAGTTTTTCAAAAGTTACTATTTCGCATAACAAAATCATTAGAATACACCCTAATTCAGGACACATCAGACTAATACTAACCACAGTCTAGCCTCATCTATTATTACTTCAAAATAAGTAGATTTTAAACAGTGATTTACAACACAAATATCCGTAGTGTTTTTCGCATCTTGCTCCATTCTCTCCTATATATTTTATCTCACTCAGAATAAATTCTGAAAGTTCTCACAATCCTATTCCATTCCATTTTCAAGTACAGCAAATTTTCGCTTCTGAAAGCTTTCACTAGTCTAAACAATTTTATTCAAAAATAAGTTTCCACTAAAATCCATTTTATAATTTACCAGAGGTGATGTATAATATTTCTCCCTTCAGCACTGAACGCGAAGAAATATCATTTTGTCGAAATACTGCATCGATGTTGCTTCCCTACTAGTTATTCTAGGGAAGTCTGAAAGTTATTTATCACTTGTAGCGCCTGTCATATCACCCTCATCCGATACAGTAGACCATTTATAATTCTTCAACTTATGAACTTGTATCACAAGCTTCAGCATGTATTTTTATAACTGCCATCATCGAAAGGTCAACTGACACATATGTTTTTTTTTTCTTGGGATACACAGTGTCATCGAATGAATTTATAGATAAATATTTACTCAATAAACAACTTGAAATAAATTGATGTTTTCCCGCTCATAGATATTACGTTTCAATTATTTGCTGTTGGTACTAAAAGGCTAGATCCATTATAAACTGTTTAAGGAATATTACACTATGTTTTCTTGTTTTGTTTACAAACTCTTTATAACCTTTTTATGCTAGTACTAATCCAACGTAACGAGTTTTAAATAAGAAAGTGTTAATTAATAGTGGAGTGTGTTCGATACCCAGTAACATATTTAATCATTGAATGATTTCTCAAGAATTAATTAAAGTGGAAATGTAATTGCAAATGTTTGCTACAATTAGTTGTACTTGTACTAGGATCCTCTGCTAGTTTGTTTTCGGAACTTCATCGGCAAACAAAACTAATACGGATATGTCGTTAGATGATGTTGAGTTTGTAGTTGTGGAGACATTCACAAACTCAGCAGTAAATAAACCCAACTTCAGTGACTTCAGTACTGAACGCTTCTGAGTGTCATTTGCGGTACGGGTACAACAATTTAATTAATAGTTTTCCATCCATCGAACGACGTAGGGGAGCGAAACTTTCTAAATCGGATTGGATCTGCGGACACGTTTAATTGTTTTCTATTGTTTTTCTGTTTCCTTTTCCCTTTGTCGTCGTGACAACAATTCAAATCTATTTCCTGCACTTGTTAGCGCTTTTTAGAGCTTCCTACGTTAAAAGCTTTTCACAAAAACTTTGGCCACAAGCACGATGTCCCCTAACGAATGAAGGCAAAAAGTCTGATTACATACGTTTTCAGTTTCACCACTGCGCGTAAGTAAATAAAGTGTATTTTATTCCCTTATCCTGGTACTTCTAATGGTAGCGAACATATAGAGGTGTAAATAAATACTGAATATCGTTAAATAAATTAATAAGATGATTATATTTTCAAACCTATCACCTACTGGCCGTATATGTTTTCATGTTTGTATTTTAAAAACTCACTAAATACATACCAAATAGGCTCGGGTGTTTTACATAAAAATTATTTTTTTAACGTGTGGTGACGGCCCAACGGGAAGCATAAGCTAGTTTAAGCTTGTCATGAGTATGTAAAATGTTTCATGGGTTTGTTATTATTACGCCATAAGGGTGAAGAGTAGTTAATTGTTCCGCTCGAATCGTGATTCGGGATTGTACTGCACCCAGTGAAAAAATTTGATCCCAGAGGGACTCGAACACAGGTCCTCTTACCACTGGACCATTGAACCGTTTTTTTCGTATTGTTACATTTACATATTTCCCAGAAATTAAATAATACGGAAATAAAACATTATTTAGATCCTAACAGACAATAGTATCTTTATTTAACTATTGTTAATCAGTAGAGTTTATTTAAAAGGTGGTACCGGATGGCAGTAGTGTGGCGGTAGCGGCGTGGGTAGGGGTAATTTTCAACTCGTAGTCGATCTCGACAGTACCGCGAGAGAGTTCAAAGCGACAGTACGTTGCACGCTGCACGCCAAATAAGTACGCGGAGATGGGACGGCCAAAGGGTGTAACGTTCCCTTCAAATGTGAATATCTCAGGCATTTCCCTGAATTAGAATATATAGGTTCGCATATTTATTGCACAATATGCAATAGCGGATTGCTAAGTCGCGATAGGTTTGAATGTAGAAAACATTGCAAAAGTAAACGTCATATATTGAATATAAGAAACAGTATTCCATACTGGCAATTTTTATGATTTTATTTTTATGTTAAGCGTGTGCAACATCCCACAACGTCTAATACCTAATGAACACTTTCGTCTTTTTTGGGCTAAGTACGTTCCCTCACGGAAACTACCAACATCTATGCAATTAGTATACAATTTGCCACGTGTGCAAGGTACAGTAAAGGAATGTATAAAAGACGAGTTGAGAAATAAGAAAGTCTGCCTATGTGTGGATGAAACAACTGATGCTCAGAAACACAGCGTCATTTATGTTGTAGCGCGTCCTTTAAAACGTGATGGTCCACGAGCTTCATTGTTGTTATCCAGTAAAAGGATTCAGAAAACTAATGCAGAAACCGTTGTCAAGATAATAAAAGATTCGTTGAGAGAATTTTGTATCACAGGAACCCAAGTCACAATGTTTGTTACTGACGGAACCGCAACAATGCTGAGAGTTGGTAGGATGTTGAAAATATGCTTTCCGACACTTCTTCACATAACATGCACCATACACGCATGTCACCTCGTAGCAGAAACCATTCAAAAGAAGTATCCGATGGTGGATAAGTTAATAGCATCTACCAAAAAAGCACAACCGTCTATTCAAACAATTGTGTCTGAAATTACCACTACCGCCTCAGCCTGTAACAACGCGATTGGGAACATGGCTCCAGGCAGTATCTTACTATCAGAAATATTTTTCACAAGTGAAAAATGTCATCTTGAAACTTGATTCAAATGATTATGCAGCAGTTCGAGATAGTCAGCAACTTTTTTCCAATTCGGACGTTCAACAACAAATGCGAGGGATGATCGTAAAATAAGGTTCCCAACGCCCTATAGCAGCAATAAGACGTGTTAGGCGAAATCCGACAACATTGGGATGTGCAGCAGCTCTCCCACTCTATATACGTACCACTCCCGTCTCGCTACGCCGCTCAGTGTTGGCTAAGCAACTGTCCAAAATGGAACTCCCGATCGCCGCTACTGCCAGGTGCGAAATTCGCGCTGTGATACGTCTTTTAGACGCGAAAGGGGTTTCACCTATAGACATTCATCGTCAATTAACTGAAGTTTATGGAGAAAAGTGTATAGCTGTTCAACACATCCGCAAGTGGTGTAGGGAATTCACTGGGGGTCGGACAGAAATTCACGATGAAGAGCGGAGTGGAAGACCGTCAGTTTCAGAGGAAATCATTGAAAGGGTCAAGAGCATACTGCTTGATGATCGGAGGGTCACCATTCGTCAACTCCCTCTTCGGATTCCTGAGATTTCCAACACCACAATTGAAAAGATTTTGACTGTCGGCAGAATTTTACGACATGGGGATACAGAAGATGGAGCACCTGCAAAAATGTTTGGATAAAAATGGCGATTCTGTCGAAAAATAGCTTCAGTTTTTACCTTAAAACGATGTCTAATGTTAAGGAAATAAAGAATGCTGTCTATTTTTAAAAAATACGGTAACCTTATTTTACGATCATTCCACGTATATGAAATTTTCATGAACTATTCTGAAGTTGCACAAGCCATTGAGCAATTAGAAAAATCTGCACGAGTCGCATTAAATTGCATAAACAATTTACAAGCCGCTCTAGAAAACTTGACGAACACTATAGGAGTCGATGTTGCTCAAAAATTTGATGGAATTTTAACGAAAAATCCCGATTTACAAAAGGTTCGGTCTATAATTGAAAATCAAGAGTGCATAGATAAGGAAAAGGAATATCTGACATTTGCAAATCTTACTTCACTGGATGTCGAACGATAATTTTCGAAGTATACGACAACGTATTCACAACACCGTCGACGGCTGAATGAATCGACAATGGAAGCGTTGCCGATGTTGCAGTTCTACGCAGCTTACCAGGGCGGTTGCCAGTTGCCACAGAGGACATGAAGACGACAGGAAAAGGTAACAATATTATTTTTCACTAATATTGTATATTACGTACCTACTTTTGTACGGTGCGTCACTACCGGTACCACCTTTCTAACAAACTTTACTAATCAGTTATCATACTGGCAATATTTACATCATTTACGTCTAGCTCTTAGAATAACAACATAGATCATGGCTTCTAAACAAATCCTTACTATTTGAGTTCTACTTCCGAATTTTTTCAACATCTTCCATTAATGACGGTATTTTCATCTTTAACTTCATTCTTGAGTCATCAAGTTTTAATAATAAGGGGCTCTACCTTGTACATACTAACAGTTTGGTTTCATATATAGTGTGACCCATTTGAAATGGAAGCACCCTTGCAAAACCTATATTTTACATTAAAATGATACCATTGTTTTTTAATACAGAGTGGATCAAAAAGTCTATTTCCAGGCAATATTTCAGAAGCTCATCTAAATTTTCATGGCACACTATGATTATTTTTTGAGGTCGAAAATAGCAAAACTTTATTAGCGATTTTTTTTATTAAAAGAAATAATAAAAACAAAATTTCGCTTCTTTTTGTTAATTTGTATGGTGTGCGACCCGTTGGATTAACAAGCTAAATTGGGTGTACATAATTCTAACTTGAACACTTTGTATACTTTTTCTATTTTGTGAAAGCATTTTTGTGCTTTTCAGTAATATGGCACAATTGATGTTTGTTTAAAATAATATCTTGGTAAGCTATAGTGTAATCGATATATGCGGTGCATTCAAAAATTGAAATTTTTTGCCACTTTGTCACCTAGAAACAAAAAAGTTGGCAAAATATTGTTTGTGCCAACTCCAAATTCCCAAGAGTTGCCCAGTAATGCATAGTCCGCATACATGAATTTACGCCAACAACGGAATTATGATACAAGTAGAATAGTAAGTACGTTTCTGTGTTTAAGAAAGAATGGTTTTCTGGTAATTGAATAGAGCTTGGAGATTCTAGTATAGTTCCTGGAAAGATATGCAGAATAAACAAAACATTTCATTCGTAATAAACATTCACTGCACATTGGACCATGCCTTTTTTATAGCACATTCCAGGAAATTACATTTGACGATTGTCTCGACCGTTGCATAAAACAGGAACAAAACTGAATGTAGAATTAACTTTCTTGCACGGAAATATTTTACCGGTGAAGCTCATCAGATATGCGCGCGCTGAGACGTCAACCCGGACAGAGTAAACATTAAATTAATCCCTGATTTATGTCCAAGCTGGATTTACGCCTTTTTTAAATCATACATCTTTTCTCTTCAGACAGAAAGAGAGACGAGCATAACGGATGAAAGGAGATGCCAACAGAAAGGGTCTTTATAAACACAACTTGTCAAGATCCTACACCGATAATTATCGTGGTACGATATTCCAGATATCGTCCGATATTCACCCGCGTTATAATTGTAAACATCACTTTGATGTGGGTTAATGAATAATTTAATTCCAACCCTGCACAAAACACAAATCCTCTTTCTCTCTTGGACTGAATCCGGGATGAGATTAAAGCGAAACAGCGACGGGTTGGGAAAACAAAAAGACGACAAAGAAAAAGAACGCCGAGACAGATTTTAAATAATAAATAGTAATTATGATAATGGATAGGGTTAATTGAATTTACAAAAAGAGGAGATTATGATAATTAATATGGAGGAATTGGAGATGAGACGAATGGTAGTAGGTATGATCGGATATAAGATAGACATTAAGTCACGTTGTAAATTACATGGATCGTATTAAGGGAAGGAGCTATATTTCAAAGTGTTTTATGGAAACTCAATTACAGAGATTGTTTAAAAGGAGGTTAAGAAAGTTAAGAAAAATAATTCATGACAAAAATTTAAGAAATGGCTAACAAGTGCCCGAAATATTTTTGACAATTTCACTACCAATACTTCGTGTACGTCCAAAACCAAAGCTCAGCTCTAGTTGGAGTTCAATATTAAAGTATGTCATAGAGATTTAAGAAACAATATACCAAGAAAGTAAGTATGATTAATAGCGTCAGTAGCACAAATTCAATAAATTTCTGTTTCTTATGTTGATTCATCTTCAACAAGTCCGACAATGAGCTTTTCCCAAAGGCGGTTCCTACTCCCGCTAGGCAACCTAACAATCTTGGTCAAAGACAAGTGGATTCTGAAAGATTTAGAGCATACTAAAATATGCACACATCATTTTTTTTTACCTGTCGAAACTCGCTTTGAGGGAGGGAAATACTCCTGCGGATAGACAACAGGAAATGAATTTCTGGATATTCCAGTCGACCAAAAACAGAAGAACCTTTCTTTGTACTTTAAGCTTTCGACTTTTTAAAATCTTTTTTAAAGAGAAGTAAAATAATTGAAAATATAAACTAGGAAAACATAATCAAGGAACCGTGACATAAATAATCGATCACAGGTTATAAGTTGTAAGAGTAAATACAAATATATATTAAACAAAATCTGGATCTAAATTTGTTAGTGTTATTGATATAATCGGTTACACGGTTTTTTTGGCGTTCTCTTCTATTTAATTTCATGCATTGAAGATAGTTCTAGTTATAGTGTAGTGTATTGACATCAAAAAGGCAGACGCTGACATTGCTTTTATTTGGAACGCATGTTGGAGTAATGTCCGCTAATGTTTTACTAAGTATTAATACTATAATAAAGGTGATGAAGGCAGATCAATAGTTTATTAACTCTTGATCTTCCTTCACCACCACTTCACTACATACTTATTAGTATGTAGTGAAGTGGTGTATATTTACATTGTCAAACGCAGCTGTCAATTGAGCACGTATAGTGTATTGAGAATGGTCATTCGGTCAATGTGAAATTTCCTCTGGCGGATATTAGTTCTTTTTCGGAAGTTCCTATTTTCCCTCCGAACCTCTGATCTTCGGAGGTACTAAATATATTTTTAACTCCAACCAACGACGATTTTGGTGAATTGCAGAAGAAGTTCCTCTTCTTTTCAACTTGCTCGTTTTGTAAATTGTGAAATTTAATGGAACACGTTCCTATCACAAACAGTGTCAATTCAAAGGTATTTCGAGCATAATTTCGTAAATTAAATATCTATCGTAATGTTTCTGTCAAGGACGTTACTGAAATTTATTATTGGACAGTTGTCATTGAAATTTTAGGTCATAATAACAATAATAATAATAATAATAATAATAATAATAATAATAATAATAATAATAATAATAATAATAATAATAATATTGTCAGTAGATATGTATATATATGTATATGTACATGTCAGCACAAATAAATAGATAAAACAAAAGAAAGTGTATATAATACGAGAGCACAGTCATATACATAAGACAAACAAACACGTTAAAATAATAAATTATAAAATAGATTAAAATGGAATGTATGCTGCCTGGGATATGTACTCCTCAACTGTGTAATATTCACCCTCAATTAACTTACATTTTATTTTGTTTTTAAAAGCCTTTGATGGCAATATTTTTACCTCGGGTGGTAGCAGGTTATATAACTTTAGACCCCAATGGTTAACGGATTTTTGAGTGCAGGTCAGTTGGTGGTGCGGCACTCTAAAATTATTACGATTTCGAGTGGGGTAATTATGGTTGTGTCCATTAGGATTGAAGTCACCCTTTTTATCGTGTACGTGGGTTAATACATTGAGGATGAAGACGGACGAGGTAAGTATTCCCTCCCCTTTAAAGTGTTCAGGATTTATTATACGCTAGATTGCGTGGTACTCTAACAGCTTTCTTTTGTAGGATAAATGCTCTGCTTGCTTCTGTCGCGGCTCCCTAAAACAGGATCCCATAACTCAATAAGGAGTGGAAAATTGCAAAATAATCGGTATTGGCGGCCTTTTGTGTTGCTATCTTCTTTATTCGTCTGAGGACGTATAGAGCCGATGACAGCCTCGATACCAAAGCGTCGATGTGGGCTGCCCAACTTAATTTTTCGCCCAATGTTATAGAATAGCATGTTTCAGTCGCCCAGTCGCGTCACTACATTCCATTATGCTACTTTAAAATAAATAACTTTATTTATCGGAAATTCAAC
The DNA here is from genome assembly GCA_029619315.2 of Dynastes maya. NCBI lineage: Eukaryota > Metazoa > Arthropoda > Insecta > Coleoptera > Scarabaeidae > Dynastes > Dynastes maya. The sequence goes on from JAROYE020000002.1 coordinate 60,928,879, forward strand.
ATCAAATTATATTTGGAAAGGGATTATCAAAATTTGTTGTGGGTAAAACCATCACCATCGCGATTAAAGTAAAGGAGAAGAGGGACGCCAATTGATTTTCTCACTTTTGATCAAGCTTTCATCGAATTAACTCGTATTTTAGCTGCGATCCCAGTTTCAAGTGTTGAGATTTCGAATTGTAATATAAATTCAAGATAGAAGTAAAGGTTGGTTGTTAAGGATAGGCAGTTTTCCAGTAAATGTAATATAAACATAATGTTTATACTGACATCGTCTTAAAATTCAGGTTAATTCAATTTTTAGTTTTCATTTCCTTTAAAATCATTTGTTTACTCTAAAATTCATCTAAATTGCCGAAAAAGTGTTTAAGAACACTTCCGAACCTTCAGTTTACATAATTATTTAGTTAGTTTTCGAAAATTTAAAATTTTCCAGCAATTTACCACTTTTAAAACATTACAGTAGATAAGCAAATATGTAAAAGTAAATACGTAAGCTGAAATAAAGTTGCTATTTAAACAGAAGATCTCTCTTTTCTTTAAACAAAGTTAAAGTAACAAAATGTAGTAAGTAAAATGTAATCGTGGTGATTAAAAGAAGTTTATTTCAATACATGGTGGTGAATGGAATAATTACTGCCTTCAGAAAGTTGTTCTAAGTTAAAAGTAAATACATGCTGTGTTTAGAATGAGTTTCTGAAGATAATCTTATTTAACATATCAAATAATGTAAAACTTAGCGGTTCAATTTGATTTCTACAGCGCCTTCAAGCTTCATTAAGATTAAAAGATATACATATGTACATGAAATGTACTCAAGAATTTCGAAGAATAGGGAACAAGACGTTTCTATAAACGTGCTTAACTTAGACAAAGTGCACTTCAAATCCACAATTCCTGTATTTATTAAAGCAAATACGGACGAACATACATAACCACATGCATATGTGTAATCCATTCTGCCACTGCGTGACTACTCCACAACTATAAAATCTAATTAAGCAAGTATTCGACAGAGTATCCGCACAGCAGAGCAATAACTTGCGCTTTGGGTTTCGACGCATTTCCTTCGTCTCGGATCTGATCTACCTACATGTGTGTATGTACTTACACGTAAACTAAGGCGTTCTATTCGTCGAGTATTTATTAAATTACGTACTAGAATTTAACAATACTAAAGTTCGGTTGAACTTGCAGACGTACATCTTTCATCCACTTGTCTGTTACGAATTCCACGTCTACCCACTTATTTCTGTCTGTTCTACCTCCAACGGCGGAACCATCTCATTATTCATAATTCACCGCTCCTCCCTTTGAAGCTCCTCCTGTATATATGTATACATTGTCATACATACGTGCAACCATCTTCCCTGCACTTCCTGTATTTAATATTAATCTATCCTCTTCTGTGTGGAATACCGTCGCTAAATGCAGAGGCGGATCTAGGAACAAAAACATGATTTACACATTGTATTAATGCGGTTTTTGGTTACAAAATTATGGGGAATAACGCATCCAGACTACTATAAATTGAAAAGCTGGTTAAAGCTCCTTTTATGTATCGCATTGTATTGTACTTTTTATAATTAATAAGCACTTCATTTTAAATTATTGCACAACGGTACAATAAGTCTTTGTGTTTAGATACCAACACGAATTTAAGTGATAAGTAAATAAATGATGTTGCGATAAGCTTTTATTGAGGAAGTAGATATTCTTTTTAAACACTTTTAATATGAACATTTAGGTATCTTATTTTCATCAAATTATTTCAACAGTTCTATTCCAAAACTGCGATTCAAAAAAAATGTGGTAGCGATGGTTTTCAATAGCCTGATGCTATTGCTAACACGTCCGGTTTATTTTCACTAGAAACTCATCTAAGTCTTACATACCGGGTGGTGACTTGGCCGACGCAGCATAGCAATTATAATGGTAGATCTGGAATGTCCAATTATTTGCTTCCATAATTATTTTACAGGAAAAGTGTATTTAGGTTTTTTGTAGAGAAAAAAATTCTACATTCATACATACCATTGCTTTTTAGTTTTTAGAATTCTGAAACCGAAAAATCCGGAAAATGTAAATGCCACGTTTAGAAAAATCATTGATGCCATGGAATTATGAAATCAAATAAACGTGCTTGCATTTGTCATTCCTGTTTGACGTTTTTAATTTACGATAAGCAATATCGCTTTTTAATACTGCTTTTTAATGTTTAGAATTCTGAGATCGGAAAAACTGGAAAATTAGAAATGTCACTTCTAGAAAAATCAGTGATAGCTTTGGCATTATAAAATCAAACAAGCACGCTATGATTTTCTGCCACCTCCGTCATTAAATTCGACTTATAATAAAACCATGAAAAATATAACAGAAACGATATTTTATTTATTTTAACAATAGGAACACATAATATTACAACAAAACAAAAAACACAGATTACAACAAATGTTCGAACAAATCACCATTAACTACTAGACAATGGCCTAGCCTGTGATAAAACTGTCGTCTAACATTTGCCAGTTGATACCTAGATATTTTGTCACATTCGGCTTGAATTCGATTTTTTAATTGTTCCAAATTCTGAAATGTTTGTGCAAAATAAACTTTTGATTTTAAATGCCCCAAAGAAAAATCTCTTGGTCTTCCGTAGTAACTTCAGTCACTGCCGGAGCTATTTCTTCTTGCAAGAGCTGCAAGTAGCGTTCTCCTGTTAAGTTTTTATGCAAGAAAAACGATCCTATAATGTGATGACCTAATAACCCCACCCATGGGGATATTGGGTTCTGGTTTGTAGAACGTTGCGTGGATTCTCGCGTGCCCATATTCTGCAATTTTGCAGATTTGGCTCATTATTCAGGGTGAACGTCGCTTCATCCGTAAAAACAATGTCTTTTATAAACTCCCTGTCTTCGTTGCATTTTTCTATTATTTGGAAGCAGAATGCACTCCTCCTCTGCGCATCACCTTTACGCAACTCTTGGTGAAACTGGTATTTATAAGAGTGGAACTTATGCCTTTTTAAAATTTTCAGAACTCGGGAGTTTTGCAAGCCGACGTTGTTTGCGATTTGCCGTAAACTTACATTGGGATTTTCAGACACTGCCGCCAAAACATACAAAGTGTTTTCATTTTCTTCATTTTCATGTAAGTTTGGAACATTCTCCACCAAAAAGATATATTTATGGAAGTCAGTACCTATAGGTCAATCTATAAGCATAATATAAAACGGTTTTTCAGTCAAAAGTGTTTATGTACATTCTGTCTTAAATAAGGGTGAATTTACTACGAAATTAAAATTAAATTTACACTATGAAGTACAAATCGTGCCAACGGACGTAAAAAACCTTGAGAATGTCGGATCTGTTTAGGTTACAGTTTTTCACTTAACCGTCTTGAATTGCGCTACTTAAATTTCAGATAAAATTGCACAGCTGAGTTTCTACTAAACTAATTGTAAAAACCACTGACTGAAAATAATTTATATCATGAAGTATGCATTTGCAATAAATATAATAGGAATTAGTGGAATTCATAAGCTAATAGCTTTAAAATTACTTATTTTCGTTCGATAATACTTTGCAAAGACTTGGTTATGCAAACTTGTATGACTATGAGAGGTTTAACTTCATTTAATACCACTTAATTCCGTAGTAAGACAGCTTTGGGAAACATATTGGAAAAAAAGTAGTGCATTTTATACAATTTTCCTATTGCCCCCAAAACTTTGTGGCAAATGATGATGTACAGATATTTGCAATAACGGGAACAACAGCAGAGACAAACAAACAACAAATCTAACAGATTTTTTTGTGACAAACTGAATGACTGATATCTAGAGTAACCAAAACTTGCGGACTGGCATAGGCGTCGGTATTACGGGTTAATATAAGAATACGAAAAATTCATAAATAAACTTACTTACTAATTATTCAACAAATTAGAGGCATCAGGATGTGAACTACTGTAAACTTGCATCATTGCATATGTTTCCACAGTTACTTCTTTAAACCTTGTGCGTCGACAAGAAAAAATATTCTTATACATAGAAAACGATCTCTCCACACCTAAGGAAGTTACATTTGCATGTAGAAACTGTTTTTCAAAATCACTTAAAAGTTCACTATTCTTACACTTATTATAAACGGCCTCTAAAGTATTAAAATCGGGACTTTTCCTTAAAACATCTGCCAACTTTTGACTAGCGCATAATCCTGACGTATCATTTAATGTGTGTAATTTATCTTTTACACTCTCCACTATGCCTAATGATTCCTGCAATAACAATTCAGTACATTGTAGTTTTCTGATGGCATCTAGTAATACTGTATAATTGATACATATTGTTGTTAAATCTTCTAAAAGTTGAGGAATTTGAAATTCTCTTTGACTTTCTGTAATTGCTTTGGATTCATTCCGATTAAATCGCATTATAACTGATTGAATTTAGTAGAAGTACCCCATCGCGTTAAAATTGGTTCAGGAGGTTCTGGAATACCTGGACAAAATTTACAAAATTCTTTTAAACGTTTAGGAGATTTACGAAACACTGCTTCAGTACTTCCAATCATCCGATCAACGTTTCCGTAATGTTGTCGAACAACTTCACCAACTAAATGCAAAGCATGCAGCACGCAGGCTATATGTATTAAGTTAGGAAATATATGTTTTAAGGATCGCCCAACACTTAACATCGTTGCTGCACTATCTTTCACAATCATCACAACTTGATCTTGGACAATTTTAAATTTTTTCAAAGCGTTCATTATCACCTTTGAATATTTTCCGCGGTACATTGTTGAACACGTTTGCAAGCTAACAAATATCGAGATGCTGTGTTCTCGCTAGATAAAACGCGAGCTGTTACATTCACAATACTGTTTTTCTTTATATCGGTCGTCTCATCCACGGTAATCCATATTTTTTTGGAACCCAAATCACGTTTACACACATTTTCTAGCATCTCTTTCATTCGCGGCAAATGATTCTGTAATTGTGTTTGGGAGGGTAATGGGTACTTTGGAACGTATTGTCGCCAAAACGTTTTAAAAGCTGCTTTTCTCACCAAAGACAACGGAAGATTACAAGAGGTAAACATAATTAATAAATGTATGAGGAATAGTGTGTAAGGTATTTCAGTTCTTGCATTTCTCATATGCTTAATACCATTGACATGCCTCTGGCAATCAGTTCTGTCCAATGCAGCCAAACGAACATTGCATATTAAGCAAACAACTGCACTACCGTCATATTTTAAATGGGGAAAATGTGACACACGCTTATGTACATTAGTAGCAAATTTATTACGAGGCATTGTTTTCTTAGGTATGTAAATATTAGTTCTATATGAAACGATGCACTAATTATGTACTTGGTATAATACTACAACACACAAGAAACACCAGCTATATTTTCAAAAGCAACACGTAAGTACATAACGTTGACCGTTCGACTAATCTCTGTAACAGCTCAACCGGTACTAAAACGAAATCTCTCTCAGCGCGGTTTAACATGATTTATGTTCAAGGTCGACACTACATGCCTGCTTCTCTACCGGTTTAGTTTATTTATTAATTTTTCGTATTCTTATATTAACCCGTAATACCGACGCCTGTGTGAGTCCGCAAGTTTAGGTTACTCTACTGATATCCTACGGACAGTTTAAAAGTCCATCACATCACGATTGGTACACAAGGCCTATCTAGGGGGTAAGGTCATCTGGCGAATAGAGGTCTTAAATTGCCCACCTTCTGTCTAGTCGATAGTCATCGACATCCGTGTATGGATATTTGTGGCATGTTCGGGGGCATGTGCGCAAACCAATCCGCTAGAGCGCGAGAGCAAGAACCAACAGCTCGATTAAATTAACCGTAGCCCGTGGCCGAAAAAATATTAACGACTTCGGGAAGATATGCAAATCCAGTGACTGATTTATATGAACTTTGATTTATAGGCTTCGTATAATTATAAACGATAGGCAATGTACGTCTAAATTATGAAACGTCTTCGAATTGATTTATAGACGGTTGTCTGGGATCATTTTATTATTTTTTTGAAGCTCGTAATAGAGAAATAACACACGCTACCGGATATATTTAGAATTTTATAAGTGCATACTAAATCAAATTTTCTATAGGCGGTTACAAAGATTCTCTATATGAAAACATTATAACTGCACAAGATAAATTACGTATAAAACACTCCAACGCATTTAATTAAAAACAGTCTATCTTACAAACACCAATATAATATTCTTATGAAACACAACGACGAAAATACCTATTCTTGATGTTGTGCATTTTATTTTGCCTAGAATAATGCCGCAAATAAAAAAAGCGTTTGTTGATGGTGAGCATATGTAAAACTACTTTAAACAGACCATTGATCCAGTGTCCTTTTTAAATTGGTAGTGAATTCTCCCCTTGGTCACATCGATAAGGGTTCGATTCTCGATATTTACAGTAGATTTTCAGTTGGTGTAGTTCCAAAAAATTTTCATTTCGAGCGGGATATGATATTTGTAAAAGAACCCGCGAAAAAATTTCGATAGGGTTAGCTAACGGGAGTACAAGTTGATATCTAGCTTTGTCATTTGAGAATTTTGCATTTCTGTCACTCTTAAGAGCGTGTATAGATTGGTGCTAAATATTTGTGCGGCGAGATCTTCTGGAAAATTCAGCTTAACAACTGTTAACAACGCTGTTGGTAAAGAAATTTTATTAAGATGTTGAAAAAGGGATGTTTTGGTATTAAGCAATGACATATCACAATTCTTCTATGGATAAAAAGGAGTCATTTGATGCAATAATCTCTGAGTAAGATGCAAATCTATTAGGCCATCGGTTACCCAAGTGCGGCCCCTGGGGGAGTCGCGAAAAGATGTCGAAAATAAAACAAAACAAACATTTTGGTACATAAACTTGCTCAATTATTTGGCGTAGTTACTATTTTATTTCCTACAAATAAAATTGCGTATGGTAAAAGAAGGGCCGGTAAAGGGGTTGGCAACAAAATTCCTACCAAAAGGGTGTCCCGCTTAAAAAAAATACAACTTGATACCGATATATAGGATGGTCAAGTTGAATTTTCTCAAGAATATTTCAGGAAGTTCAACATTCTTTAAAACTATCAACGCCCCCGTGTCTTTTTTAACCACCATGTGTATAGACTTTTTAGTTAACAAACAGTAAGCTCTGGTTAGAATTTGTAATGCGGATTTGCATAAATTTTACTTGACTGGCTTGCATAAATTTTACTTGACACGTTGTTATTTTACTTAAGATTACTAGATTACTTAAGTCGCAAATTAAGCGTTACCTACAAGTTACGAAATATTTGTATTTTTTTTTTTAATTTACATTACAATAAAAAAACTCAAAAAACACTTTTTCGTTATCCAAACGAAGTTCAGGGTGAGATTTGATCCAAGCCAATGTACCACTACTAACTTTCGGCATGATTGAACGAACGTTCTCACTGTACACTCGTATTTACGATTGTTTGGGTGACTCCTCGTTTGAAGGCACTGACTTACTTTTTTAGATGAAACCACAACCTTACACGTAAACTGCATTTATTTTCACTATACAACCTGGTACAACTTTCTTAACCGTTTATGAAATGTCTTTGCTGAACGAAGCAGAACTGCCGCTTTTGAGATAAAAGCTTCTTGATAATACCTCGGTAGGTAATAGCAAATAAACTTTAATGGCCGTGGATTGGATGCAAATTGCAAATTTTAAATTAGACAGAGTAACGCACAATTTACTAAAATTTCATACAATGACTGCACTTGAATAATATCTTTAATAAAATGCTTTAACGCGTACAATGCTGTACTATCGCTTTGAACGGTCGGGGAAAACACAAAATGGCTATTGTCCTCTCCAATTTAAGGTAATTCTTGAGGCTTACGCGTGCACTTGACTACTATTAAATAATGAAACCTGGAATTCCTACTATTCACAACCTATACGAACTGGGAATGCGTACATTATTTAGACAAAAGGTTGTAAATTCGAAAGTTGCTGTTTACTGCTCACCCTCCAAATGTTTCTGCCCGGGTGTCGCACAACCGAAAAGAAAAAGCCGGCACTGTTGGTGAAATAATAAATAATGCAAATTTTAAGCGGCACTGTCATCTCCCGCAACAGGAAGGGAAAGCCCAGAGAATCTTTTTTACATTTGATTATATATTTACTAACGTAATTTGTATTTTACAATTTGCATATAACGCTTTCTTTACTATTTAAATATGTGAACCAAAAAGAACAGAAATTATGCATTAATATACAAAATTCTTTCAGATATGCATTAAAAGGGATAAATGCATATTATATGCAAAATATGTACATTTGCATATAATCCGGTCTTTACTAATAACTAAGGACTAGTGGTAGACATCTTTATAACTTCAAAATATCATTTCCTTGCAAGTAAATAAATAATATAATAAATTTAGCTCTCATCGGTGTGTGGAACTGCAGGTTAGCCCACCAAACACTGCCCGGGAGGACTTATTTTGCTCTCGTTATCCCAACAAATAACAAAAGAAATTCAAGCGATATCTCTTGGCACATCAAAAAAAGCGCCAAAAAGGTTCGCTGGGCCTAGATCAGAGAGTCCGTAAGAAGTCCATAAATAAGAAAGCCGTTCAAAGTTTTTTGCTGATATTTACATACATTTTCACGTATTTTCACGTATTTTGATATAATACATCAAATATTATATACTTCAATTATACATTATATAGTTGAAAACTCAAAATAGTATGTAATTGCATGAAAGAGAGAAATGGTTGAATGCACGTTTAGTCGTAACAGTACAACCCAATCACAAAATTAAATAAATATACATTGACATAGAAAGTAAGGTTATTTAAACATTTTAACCTAAAATTAAGAAACAGATACCGTATTGTAAAAAAATCTACGTTATATAGAGAAGACGCTGCCTTATTTACAAATAAAAACGAGGGAGATACTTTCATTGATAATTCTGCCTTGTAAATCTCGTGCCGTTGAGCACCTAATTCGGCAAACTTAATTGCATCTTTCAGGAAAAACAAGCACTTAAGTATCTGGAGAATGTGACGAATACAAATAGCGAAGACCCAGTTCACCTTCGATGACAATAAAATATTTGTGTACTTTTTCGTCGGCATCCCCCGCGCGCTCAGCAGCGTGAGCACGAATTAAATATTCCTTTTGCGTAACGCGCAGTCGATATACGTGATCTTTGTGCAGCTTAAGCAGAGCAACTTTTTAAGCATAATGCATCTATGTCTTTATGTCTTTAGAACGTGTTTCGAGTTACTTACCGACTTAAGAAATAAACAGCGAGTAACGACCGTCCGACAAGAATAATATCGCATGGATTTTAGGTGGGTATTCCATTTTGGTTCGTTAATAAAACATCAGCGTTCGTTTTATTTGTATGCAAAACACGACTATATTTGACCTGCCACTCAAATGCGAACCGTTAAGGAAACTAAAGCGAATTGATTGCTAGACGAACTTACGCAGGTGGCATTACAACCATACCTGAATGACGCATACGTCTATAAAAGTTCTTCGCCGCTTACTTTAGAAAACTCTGATAGATTTACTTTTTAATGCCCGATGGATTAAGCTTGTGTAAGTGTGTGTGTAATGTTCATGTATTATCAACCGTTTCGTACATTTAAATACACCGCGTCACTTATATTGGAAGTTTTTTTATTAATCAGTATGTGTAAACTTTGACTTCGCATTTGACGTCTGTTAACTGTCAAATTTGATATATTTTTTCAGAAAATTACAAAACACGGTATTATTTGAATGAAATTTTTGGAAGCTGTTAAAGTAAAAGTTGATTATTTTATATTTTTTATACTAAATCGTCTTTGCGTTATTATTACAATTGCGGGAAGCCTGTATGAAATTATTCCTTTTCAGTTATTTTCAATCAAACAAAAAATGTATTTTGTAGCAATGCTTAATATCAAAAATAGATTCAAAAATTGTCTTAAATTAGAATTACTACAAAATGAAAAAGAAATGTAAGTGTACTAAAACGTTGAAAATCGGTAATATATTAAAAAACGTGCAAATGTTTTCTTTGAAATCTTCCAAAAATTAAAGAAGTAATGCCAAAAATATTATCTAATTCGGCAATTAAAAATGGCCGCTTAAGTGCTTATGTGCATGCCATTTGATATAATTTTTTAGGCAAATATAAATAGCAAAGTCAAAACGTACCTATATAAATGTATTTTGAAAACTTTATGGGTTACACTGTACGTATACCGGGTGTGTCCACTCTCTGGGATTAGTGAATTATGTAACTTTGAATTGCACACCCCATGTCTTACTGCTTCTTTGGATTCCTCGGTAAATCAACTGTAATTCAGATACCGTTTTCTAAAACAAAACAGTTTTTAGGACTTTAAATTTTAAGAAAAAAAAACTGCATTTGTATAGTTCTTTTTAGAAAATCCATATCGCCATTACTCTGAGTACAATAAGCTTTGGGTATCATTCTAATAATGTTTTAAATTAAGTAATTATTGTACTACAGAGGGCATATACGCACGCATGTATTTTAAAAAGAGACATCCTTAATACCTTTTTTCCTGTTTATATAAATTTAGAAACCCTTCATTACTTGGGACATATATTTTTCCCGAGGAACAAAAAACAACAAGCTCCATTTTTGAAGAAGAAGAAGATATACATTTTCAGAATCCAATAATAAAAACCATGTAATAGGTCTCTGAGATTTTTCAAACATTTTTTTTTTGATTTTCCTCAAATTTGCTAAACTGGAGCTGTCTGGTTCTTGCACCCATTCCTTCAATTTACGAAAACATGTCAAAAACTATTCGAGAGCTCATTACCTCACTAAATGTCTACATAATAGTGAAATGGGAGAAGAACCTCGCAGAGAATAAGTTTGAAAAAGCACGAATAATATAAACCTATAATAATTAACAAAGTAAAAGCATTAAGGGCGCACGAGGGTGCTTACCAAAATATGGAAGAAGTCGCTATAAATATAAAGCAAAATAACATTTATAACAATAGAAGTAATATGGGTACTACATTTGAATGCAGCAAAGAATCAACCTAACTATAACAAGAAGCAAGTAGAACTCTTAAGCTCGCTTCTTTGTGAGCTAGTATTTTTGCAATGTTTTCATCCCATGTTCCTTTCGGTCTTCCCTTGCTCTTTGATCCTTTTCTTTTTGCCTCCCATACTTGCTTCACCTGCCTTTCATTATCCATTCTGGCCAAATACCCGCACCATCTTAGTTGATCTTGTTCTATTTTTTCTATCAACGGTTCTACCTCCAGGAGTTACATTTCTGACCTTGTCTTTTCTAATAACTCCTAGTACCTTTCTCAGATACATCATTTCTATACTCTGTAGTCCACTTGACAATCTCTTTGTTAGTTCTCAGCTCTTTCACCCAAATATTAAGATTGGAACAAACACTGTTTTGTAAATCTTGATCTTCATTTGTTTTGACATTGCAGGTGTTTTTGATAGAGTGATAAAATCTTGTTGCACAACCAATTCTTTTATTTATTTCTACTTCCTGTGACCTTTCCTTGATGATGTGCGCCCCCCAGTATTTAAATGTATCTACTTGTTTTATCTTCTTGTTATTTAGTTCAATATTGACCGTACTTTTAGTTTTTCCGCCTACCATAATCTTCGTTTTTGCCTCGTTAATTTCGAGATTCTTTTCCTTGAGTTTCTGTGTTCATATATTGAGATTTCTTTCCAGATCTTCATTTTTCGCAAATATCGCGAGGTCGTCCACGATTTTGACAGCCATACTGAATTAAGATTTCTATGTCCTACATATGTATAATTTTGTTGTATATATATATATTTTCCTCGTTTGTGTCGACCTCTTCTGATTGTGTATTGTTTGTCCTAACGTAGGTTTTGTTATTATGAGAGGCTCATAATCGCTCTTATTAAGATTGTTGGGACATTTCCTTTTTTCTAGCTAGTTTTAGCTTCTCTCCTTGGTACCGTATCGAAAGCTTTCTCGAGATGCAGAAACGCTTGATGTATCTCCGGCTCCTGGATACTTTTCTAAAACCGCTGTGGATCTTTTCCATCTGATCATTTATTTCTCTATTAAATATCTGAAAAATATAAGACAACTATAAATAGCTACCTAAGCAACAGTGGAACAGCAGTAAGATTGTATTGTTAAACCAGTTTTGAATTTTCTCTTTGTGGTGTCTCCAGTAGTTGCTTATAATTTCGACGCAATAGCTGATGATTCTAATTAGATATTTCTATGTTGAAGGAATTCAAATCAAGAAGCAATCTAGTAGCGGTGTATTTGTAGCGAAAATCCCTTGTTGCACAAACTGAATTGCTAAATTGAATATATAGAACGAAAGATACGTATGTATTATTATATAACATACACACTTACCCCGCAATTCTGCAAGCAACATAGCTAAAGTAAACATGTGCAAACTAGCACGCTATATTATGCTTGCCAGTTTTTACAATTAGGAAAGATGAATATTCGGTTGGTATGCATTTGCTACATGTATTCGTACACCAATATGTGTGTGCATCACCTTTGGGCATATAATATTCGCTCTGAGTGTTCTGTTTGCTTCCCGGTTCTCGCTTCAAACACATAGACCTTGGTACACACATATATGGAGAAAGGTAGCCGCGTACGTGGAGTACACGTACGTATGCATCTCCTGGTTCATATTCCAGGTGCGATTCCAGGTTCTAGAGGTTAAAACAAAACGTGAGGTCATGAACCGCTGTGTTTTTCTCTCTCTCAACTACTACGCTTTTATGTAACCGCATTTCGAGGGTAAATAATTGAATGTACGTGGGTTGATTGGAAAATTAGGTGACTTTGTTTAACAAAAAAAGTTTGCGACAGGTCGCCTGCTCACATATCCGACAACTTCAACACAATGGGAAATAATAGAATGGTCGAGCTTTTATTAAAAACACTGAATTGATTCGGCACGCATGTACAGTAAAGTTTTGTTTGCTTGTTATGAGGCTGAGCAGCTATTGGATATAGATACATGTGGAATATCACTTCAGTGACGTATTTAATAACTCTCTCTATTTTTACATTAACTAACCACTATCATAATAAGAATGCCATCCTTATACGAGAACGAAATCGGTAACATGTTACACACTTTTTAGTTCTATAACTTTATTTAAAGGAAAGTGAAACCGATTACATTATTGATATCGTAAGCTATACGAAGATTGCGTCTTAAGTTTTCACAAACGATCACTAGATGGCGCTATATGACTATTTTGGTAAAATTTGATATTTGTTATTGTTGAAGCAGTGACAGTACAGAAATCTGTCGAGTAGTTAATTTACAGTGAGCCTTTAAAAAGAAGCAATGTTGTGAAAAAATTGAAAATTTCACGTGAAGATTTTCATTGGATGATTTTTTACGATTTTAGTAAAGGCGTAGCACAACAACAATGCATCGAAGCGCTTTCTCCAACTTTTGGTAATAAATCACCATCAGAAAAGACACAGAATTTCGTCCTGGTCGTCAGTGATGAATTTCGTGAAGGTAGACCAAACAACATGACTAAAGGGGATGGGCAAGTGACTTATCGTGAGGTGCAATCGATTTTGCATGAACATTTAGATTAAAAAATAATCTGTTCCCGATCAGTTCCGCATAATTTGAACCAAGCACAAAAAGAGGTTCGTGTCAATTGATGTAAGGAAATGCTCAAAAAATTCAACAGAAGAACTTCAAAATCTGTACATCATCGTAACAGGTGACGAAACTAGGATATATTCGTACGAACCGGAAACTAAGCAACAACTGTTTGGGTGTTCCCAGATGAACCGAATCCAACAAAAGTTGTTCGTTTACGAAGCACTTCCAAGAAAATAATTAGTTGTTTGTTGTCCTAGACATGTCACAAGCATTGATTTGGAGGATCGAAGAGCAGTTAATGCTGAATGATATACAACAATTTTTTTGCCAGAAGTCATCAATGAAATCAGGAGAAACAGTCGACAACGTCGCACCATCTTTCATTATGACAGTACCAGCTCTCACGCCGTACGTCAAACAGTTGATTATTTGAAGGAGAAAAACATCGAATTAATGTCTCACTACCCATGTTTAGCTGATTTATCCCCTAACGACTCCTTTTTATTTCCGAATGTCAAACAAAAAATGCGTAGATAGCGATTCACCTCAAGAAGCTATTGAAACACTCAAAAACTATAAATAATGAGGAAGAATTTGGTGAAAGGTAATTCTAAAAAAGAGGGGAAGCCTTCAGAACAACATTTTGTATCAATCAATTCTTCTTAATTTATAAAAACTACTCTGCGCCAGTCTCTGCCTTGTTTGCACATCAGTCAGTTCGAAGCAAAGTCCATAAATAATACCTGCAATTAAGTAGTGAAGATTGATCTGAAGAGATGCTAGGTTTTATTCCAAATTACCCTACATAATTCCAATGATCTTAATAACTAAGGCTATCGGGCTAACAGGCTCCGTTACAATTTCTACATTATAATACTTAATTCCATGAAGTAGTTTTTCCTGGACAGATACTTGATTTTGTAACAAATCTTTTACTCGCATAACAGAACATGTTTCTTCCACCACAACATTTATGAGCAAGATTAATTTCGGTTTTAAGCGAGGCGTATAAGCAAGCAAAGAATTTCAATGACGTGGATTCAATCCCTCGTTCAAGCGGCTGATTTTTTTATTATGAGTAAACAGCACGCAAAAAATTATACTAACTTTTCAAGCTATTATTCAAATTCGTTTTAGATAAGCTCAACTTAAATTACGGAAGACAATGTTTCATAACCAATAATTTAGAACATATTGGATGAATTTTGAAAATACCTAAATATTCTAGAAATACAAACGAAAAGTTATTCAATAGAGCAGCATTATTCGTTTTAGAGGTTCCGTTTATTCTGAAGTTTAATGCTATCAGCGGATCTTCGAAATCACATCGTTGTATCTGGACTTCTTCGAATCTGGATTTGATTTTGTCGCAACAAAGAATAATAAAAATGACAACGTGGTACCTTTAGTTAATAAAGGCAAATAATTTGCGTAGAAATTCATTTACCAGCTAGACCGATAATAACACAAGAACCTGAAAACGTAATTTGATCAACTCATAATTGCATCTTCCCAAAATTAATTCCTTAAGAAAATATTTAATGATATTCACAAGATTTTCTGTTTCTTGACTACATATTGGAAACAACTTATAGAGCATATTACTAAACCCTGAATACGATTCTGTTAGTCGCATAAATTTCATGGCTCTGCAAGAAGAACACTACCTGTATCTGGATAAGTTATAGAGCTAGTTTGCCAAAACTAACTAATTTGATATCGATGACATACTATATCGAGATGTTACAAGTTAAAATAAAAAACGTGGAGTTATGAAGATTATTTCCAATAATCTGCATACAGAAAAAATTTACTTACAGCCGTAAGATCCCATGTGTATAGTGTACGTATGCATGTATATAGAATTCTAGTTTAAATACTCTTCCTTTTTTTTGCACGTTTTAAATCCTATTCGATCAATCCTCTGATGTAATATCTCCTCCAATTTTTTTCTATCTCCTTGGGTTCAATTCTCTCTTTATTTCCAAATGATTTTAATCTCTTGTGATGTATAATGATTAAAATTCCAGATAATACTTGTTTAAAAATTAATTTTTAAGTACCATTATCGAAAGACTGTCTTCTGCCAGAATAAATTATATTCTCTGTGTTTCTTTACCCGTCTCCACAGGAATGTCAATCCAAGGACTTTGTATGTGGTGTTACAAATGACATTATGGATTTTGATGAATAGATGTAGATAGTGTTTTTGCATGATTTTTGTGTGTTTTATTCCACTACAATACATTTAGCTGACTCTCTCGTAGATTCACTGCAGTGAGTGTCGTAAGCCATGATTTCATCTCCAGTTTCCAAAAAAATAACAGATGTGTTTACAATTTCCATACATCTAAGATGTTTTGGAATAAATTAGCAATATACAATAAACGATTTATTGCAATTTGAATGATATTGAGCTATATATTTATCCCTGATCTGAAAAGTCTCAAGCTTCAACATGAAGATAGGGTTACTCGTCAAAAATATTTTTAACCTAATAATCACTGTACTCTCCGTCTCCGTCGGATATAGTAAGAATAGATACGCGAAAACTTCCAGAGCTATCTTCAATTACAGTGTACGTTCCACGATTACGGGGCCGATACGGGACGATACCTTGGCCTTTGCTGAATTCCTTTTGGCATATTTCGTTCCATTAGGTCGTACGTAGGCCAAGAAATTAATTAATTTGTACATAATAAAAATCTATTTCTAACATACGTTTTAAATAGGAATAGTAGAGAGTCAACGCCAGCATCCGTCTCGAAATTCCCGCAGAGTTGATCGAGCGAGCCTACTTAATAAATGCATTGCTAAAGCGTATCGCCCGCCTCGTCACAGAAAAGAGTATTTTAAAATTTAAAAAAACAACCACTGAATAGAACCCATTCACTTATAACTAAATTTTATTTTCTATGAACGCGTAAATGTAGGTAAAATGTGCGTTGGGCAAATAGAGTCTTTTCTGTTTAATTGTTTGCGTCTCTTTCGTAGGGAATACTAACTTTTGTTAAATAAATATATAGGCTATATGTAGGCTATCAAATATATTTATTTGATAAATCGGCTATCGACCTACCTAATTAGTAAATAACATAAAAAAGTTTAATTTTTTTAAATTACGATCCTTGATTTTTTAAAATTCTTATTACCATCCCTTTTTAGCGCACGCTGGAGTCGTCTCGAATTTCGCCGCGCAGTCGAAGATGAATAGTGAATGCCGCGTTGTTAAAATTTATCGCCACGACATTGGCGGCGCAGCTAAGGATATTTAAAAATTTAAAAGGCAAACATTGAATGACGTCTATTTATCTATAATGAAACCTTATTTTCTATGAACGGGCAAATGTAGTTAAAATGTGCATAGGTGAATTACAGTATTCGTTTACTTCTTTAATCTCTTTCGTCGTGAATACTAAGTTTGGTTAAATAAATATATAATTAATAATCGTCAAATTTATGGCTGCAACTTATATCCACCTCCAATTTATAATACAACACGCATCCGATGGAGTAAATCCTTACATTCATGTGGTTTTTAGCTATTTAAAATGGTAATATAATTGCGGATACGTTGAAAGATGCTTTTGAACATTTCAGCTATGTTGGATGATCAGTTGTTTAACCGTTGTCTATATCAGTCGATGTTAGTGTTTCTGTAAAAATGGAAAAAATCCAGCCGTCATTAAATTCTTGCATTTGGGAGGCAATATGCCTATGCAAATGAAAGCCGAGATGGACTCCGTTTACGGGGACTCTGCACCATCATTTGTCATAGTAAAATTTTGAGCGACTAAATTTAAACGTAGTCGAACAAGCTTGGTTGACGATGAACGTTTGGGAAGCCAAAAACTGCAACCACTACCGATAACATCGGAAAACTTTACCTAACTGCGCGTTGGGTGTCGCACTTTCTCACTCAGAACCAAAAACGCATTCGAATGAACATTTCCAAAGCCCTGTTGAAGCAGTTTAATCGAAATAAGTCGGAGTTTTGGCGTCGATTAGTCACTGTAGATGAAAACTGAATACACCACTATATTCCTGAAGCCAAGACATAGTCGAAATAGTGGAGTGTGAACGGCGAATCCGCTCCGAAGAAGGCGAAGACGGTTCCATCGACTGTATTTTGGAATAGTCACGGAGTTGTGTTAATTGAGCACCTTGAAAACGAAAAAACAGTAACGGGGACATACTACGCATTATTAGTTGATAGACCGAAAGCAGAAAGTACGGAGAAACGCCAGGTTGGAAAATTTTCAAACTACCCTCGTATGCTTCGATGTAACCGGAATAGAGTGCGCAGAATTGGTATCGAATTGTACAATACGAGAAAACATACTGTGGATACTCGACGTCGCTATTTGTTGATTGATAGTTTTAATAAAACCAACAAGTGCTACGAGCTTCATATCCATCCCTCAATAAAACCTTCATTTTAAACGGTGTACGGAATGAACGATATCACGCGTTTTATAAAACCGGAACCCTAGAAAGGGCAGGCGAAAGTGTAAAATAAAAAGCCGTGACATGATGTATAAACGGATCTGCACAATTAATAACGCCCCAGTTCAATATCGTCAAGCGATATTACAGAGATATTGGAATTCGTATAACGAATGTTATTTTTGACTTATGACGTATTGATCGGCAATTATATTAACTCTATAAAAATATCGAGCCATATTTCATCGGCAAACATAATATCGGCACAATATTTCATACACCGAAGGAAATATGAAAAGATGATTCTTGATGAAATATCCCCTTCAACATGTCAGGGATGTTAAAGATTGCAATAACTTATTCAGAATAAATGGTTCCCGCTTCTATTAAGGGCGGAAGAGAAAGGGCAATTTGCAACATTGTGAGAAACTCAGCGACTGTATAAAAACTCTTATTTTTCCATTTATTTCAATATAAACGGATTACTGCTAGGAGAGCATTAATTAATTTTTGACGACCTTATTGAGTAGAACTTTCGCACGAACTAAAGTTTTGATATTATGTCAACTAACTACAAAAGTGACTTGGATTTAAAATAAACCACAAGTCTTTTGAACTAAAGGTGCAAGAAATCCTATTGAATTAACTCGTTGCTTTTCATTTTAAACCCAACCAAAAATTAAATTGGAAAATAGTTGTTATAAATTAATACCATTTAAATTTCTAAATCATAAATTAGTTAGTCATCTCAATGAAATCTTTACTACTTTAAGTGGTAGTGCATAAAGTACAAGTGCTTCTTGGACTTATTACTATCAGTATTGAGGTGAGTCATGGCATTGCTGCTTTTAGCCACTTAGACCTAAATCGACCTACTGTAACAGTGCCTTTATGTATGTTAAAATAGTTGGAGACTTTTGATGAACCTTAACACTATCCCTCAGACAAAGATGCGTTACGCCCTCAGAACTACCGACCACTCAGTCTCCTATCTTCTCCCTCGAAATTACTGGAGGCAATTATCTTGCAATGACTAAGGGATGTATTGTGCGTTATAGAGCCGTCTCCTGGCACCGCGGTCTATTGTGAAAGACGGAGAGGTTTGGCGACGGCAAAAATCTTGTTTTACTTACGGGGAAGGACCTTTTGGGTCAAAAATGGTAAGGTCTTATCCTCAAAAGTACCAATCTTGGCCGGAGTGCCGCAGGACTCATTGCTGACGTTTAAACTTTTTATGTTATATACTAGCGATATTCCCCATGCCGCACAGATACAACTGGCTATTTATGCTAGCGATACGGCGATTTACACGTCGTCCAAGGGCGTGGAATTAGTAGCGAGGCGTCTTTAGGGGATAGCTAGACAGCCTGGTTGAGTGGCTGACGAACTGAAAGCTTCCGGTCAATGCCAGCAAAAGCGTGGCGGTCAGATTTTCGCGCAACAGGAGACTCTCTACGGAAAAGATCGGAATGAATGGTGTAAAGATCCTATGGAGTTCTAACCTATTGGTCGATTGAATAAGCTATCACGTTTCTTGAATTGTGGACCGGGCAGCCATCGTGTTGGTACTATAACTCAATCCTGTCTACCAAAGGTAAGTCATACATGAAACCTTCTAAGGATGTTTGGAGAATTTCTAAGTAACGTTGAGCCGTTAAAGTTCCATTGAACATAATAGGTCCAACCAAATGACTTCCCATTACGCCGCAAAGAACATTAAATACGAATCGAACTTGATTTCGACGTGAAACTACAGCATGTGGTTTTTCCTGCGACAAGTAGTGTTCATTGTGTCGATCAAACACTTCACAATTAGAAAAATAAGACAATAAAATTATCAATAATATTTGACTTGTAGAACTATTATTTCCAGTACTCTTTCGGAGAAACCTGCTTTCTGACAGATTGTGATAAACTTGTTATTGCCTTTCATCATAGCTACATATGTACTTACCCACTTGGTTGGACATTTACAAAAGTAATGTCACGATGTTTTTTGTGATTCAAGTACTTAATGCATAGTACTGAATTAATATCTTACTAAGAATTATAGGAATTACACACAAAATTCTTCTAAAACAAATTTCACCAGATTTTATTTGGATCCATGTGAGCCTACTCGATTAAAATATAAAAACGATTAATTTTACTGCTATTCTTTATTCAATCATACGTTACCTTACATCGTTGAAAAGAGAATAAAAGTTATATTCAGCAACCTAATAGTCTAATGTGGCGTCTACTTAACTAAGAAAATTGATGCGAGCACCTCAAAAGCCGCCATCTTGAATTTTTGTTCAGCATCAATTTTAATGCTAATATAGCTTATAGTATTGGTGGAATCATTCCGACAAGAACAATGCAAATAAAGAAAAAAGAGAGTACTAGCATACGGACATGTTTCTGAGGCTACGAGCACTCACTCCTTTGTTCTGCCTGCACTGGAAATATCTCCCGGCATCCCCAAGAGCTAGGAAACACAGTCATGCCGCCGTAGACCATGGCGGCTCACACCGGACTGCAGATGCCCGCCACCTATCGACCAGCACATGAGCTGCCAAACACAAGGTGCCGTTGCGCCTAAGCGTTTAGGCAACTGCACGTATAAATGATCTGTGTGCTAGTACTCTCTTTTTTCTCGGTTTGCATTGTTCTTGCCGGGAATGTTTCCACCAATACCATGAGCAATATTAGCATTATCTTTGGTTTTATTACTAGCCATTTTTTCATGTGTATCAATTTAAAATTAATCTTATCGAAAACTGTGACTCTCATGTGAAACTTTTTTCCGTACCCATTGTACATACGAAGATATTTGACATAAAAGAAAGTTAAATTTTTTAGTTTTTTTGAAATTAAATGGGCATATTTCTAAAAAAAAAGAACCAGAAATAAAGTAATTATTATTATTATTAATAACTTCTGACGGGTTCGACATTTTGAACTTTTTCATTTAGCTTTTAAGTCAGCACATAAACCTGTAAAACAGTGCCCATTTAACTAAATCCTCTTCAATGATAAGAAAATTATCTATGCAATCCCACTCGATCTGGGATACCTTGTATGTCGATGGCCTATTGGCAATAACACGTATTAACATTTTTCGATGTTTTCAGAAAACAATAAAAATCTGTGTGTAATCTAGTTTTGGTTATCAAATTGTTTTGTTTCGTAAATATTAAAAGGTTTAGGGTACCTACTAAGTAATTAGGTAGTAAACTTACTGGTTGATATGTGGTATTACTATAACATTAAAATAAAATATTTCTATTGGTCCAAGCGTATTGTTCTATTGCACAATGTTGCCGCCCAGAATAACCATTAAAACTCCGTAAAAATTCTGATTCCCCCAAATTTGATGATACGTGTTATTGCCAGTAGGCCATCTATATCCACTTTAACACAAAACCCAACCAAACGTCTATACCTATACGCCAGTTCAAAATAATGAAGCATTGCTCCTATTGTTTGATCTATTTGATGTATTAAATCTAATTCTATATTCATTTGAACTTTAATAATATTCATTGATTTCATGCAAAACCGCAGCTTTTAATATTTAATAATGACTCTTTTAATTGGTAGCTGTACGCAAATAGTATTTTGAGCCGGCAATAATAAAACAACGGAAACGAAATAAATCGGAAACAACAACAGCAGCAGCAGTAGAAGAACAACAATAACAATCATGCCAAAGTTTTTTCAAGCGCGAACCGAATTTTTTTATGTGCGATAAATTTCACTAAATTTGCAAACTGCGGTTTTCACGTAATGAAAGTTGATTATTCCGCTGCCAAAGGGTTATTTAGTTGTGGAATATTTATTCGCAAATGTAAAATTTAAACAGGAAATTGCGAATTCTCTTCGTGCGCATGAAAACCTACAGGGCCGTATTGTTAATGTTTTCTGTGTTTTAAGAACATATGTTATTTTGTAGCACTTACGAGTTATTGCTTGTTAATCATCAATATTTCATTTAATAGATGTTATTTTATTCACAATTACAATATCCTTTAAAATTAACGAAAGCAGCATATCATTTATGAGAAAGAGCACCTGTTAAATCCTTTCATCATCATATGGAAACTGGTTTTAGAATAACAAATACGACAGTTAAATTTTTAATCCTAAATTAAGCAACTTCAGGAAAAATTAAGTATCGATTCTTCTGGGCATTACGAAAAATGAATAAACCATAAGGTATACGGGTGATTCTTAACGTGCAAAGAGAACTAAAAGTAGTGTCAGATTACACCTAACTCAACAGTTTTTTTAAATCCCAAGGTAGTCAAATTCGTTATTTGAGGAAGTACACGCATGTGTCAACTTGACTTTACTAACAGTCAATGATATTAGCTGAACAACTTAACTAACGCTAACTACATTCTTTGCGCAGTAACATACTTCTTATAACGCGGCGAACTTGTCATTCAGTCTCCATTATCATGGTCGTGACTCTTCTGTTTTTTCCTTTAAGGCTGTCGGGTACTATTGGTAACCAAACGTTCTTTACCTTTAGAATAGAATAGAATAGAATATTACTTATTTATATTAACATAAAAATGTATATAAATCGTCATAAAAAAAAATGAAATCAAAATCATAATTTACAATATAGAAATAAACTTAAATACAATAAAAATAAAACTGACAAAAAAAAAATAACAAATAGATTTGGTGTGCTTATAGCATTTGGCGTTGGAGCCATGTACGCAGTTTCTTATGTGTACTTCCTTTGCAGGAATTGTCGCGTTGTCTCATATGTTCGTTCACATTCACAGGAAATTTTGTATACGCAGTTCTTCGTTCGCTGATTAACGTTGTTCGGCTTGGTATTTGTTAGGATGGATCTGGTTCTGTTAGTCGTCCCTATGGCCATCCTGACGTTGTATTTGTTGCTTATCCCCCTAATTTTTTTCTGAAGGGATTTTTAAGTATGATACTACCGTGGTGTGGAATCTATCTGTAATGTCGCGGAATTACTTTGTTCTCTGGGGAACGGTTTGTGTTCTGACTGGGTTGGTTTGCATTGTTGCTGGGTTGGTTCGCATTTCATCCTCTCAGTTAATGTTTTTTCGCCACAGTTCTTTATTTCTAACATCTTTTCGGAATATCTATTTTATTTGAGCGTTTTTGTTATATTTCGCCATTTTCCTTCTCTATCTTCTTCGCACGGCGTATATTACTAGCTCTGTTATATAGCCATCTGGCATTCCAACTTTTACATTGTCAAGATGATTGGACTTGTAGTGTAGGTATTGCCTTGTATGTGTGTATGTGTAAGCTTCATGTGTACCAGGACACCGAGGAAGGGTATTTGGTTTCCTTTTTCTACCTTGGTTGTAAATCTGATGTATTTTTCTATGCCGTTGATATGTTCTAGGAACCCCTATACGAGGGGAACCCTAAAAATTTCCGGAAATTGCCAGTGCATGGCATTTGCTGTATGTTTCATTATAATTTTCTTAAAATTTGACATTTAGTATGATAAACACCACTGACAGAAAAACAATCGGCTGAGTAGTTTCGTTCGTGAAAAAATGGAAATTTCTAGTGAACATTTACGTGCGATGATTTTTTACAATCTTAAATGTGGCCTAACTCAATAACAATGAATCGATCGACCTCATTTTGCTTTTGGTGATGAAGCACCATCCAAAACCACAGTTTATGACTGGTTTGCAGAATTTAAGCGTGGACGTACTAGTCTCAGTGACGAATTTCGTGAAGGTCGTCCATCAACTGCTGTTGTTACTGTGCGACAAATGATTGAAACGGATCGACATGTGACATATCGAGAGATAGAGTCATGCTTGGACAATCGTAAAAGTCAAATACAAACGATTTTACATAAGCATTTAGTAGTGAAGAAACTTTGCAGTCGTTGAATTCCACACAATTTGATCGAAGCTCAAAAAGGGCTCGTGTGAGTTGGTGCAAGAAAATGCTTAAAAAATTCAAAACAACGATCGACTGTTTGGGTGTTCTAAAGTGAACCAAAACCGACAAAAGCTGTTCGTTCACGAAACACTTAAAAAAAAATTATTGCTTTTTTCTTCCGTAAAACTGGGCCAATTGTTACCGTTGCTCTTAAGGATCGAAGAACAGTAAACGCTGATTGGTATACAACAATTTGTTTGCCTGAAGTCTGCGCTGAAATCAGAAAAAACAACAGACATCGGTGCATCATCCTTCACCAAGACAACGCCAGCTATCACACAGCACACCGAACAGTCGATTATTTAAAGGAAAATAACATTGAATTAATGACTTATCACCTAATGGCTTCTTCGTGTCAAAGACAAGGTGCATGGTGAGCGTTTTCAACAACGAAAGGCCGTTGAAGTATTTAAAAGGCAAGCTTCTGAGATATCCACTTCAGAGTGGAATAAATGGTTCGACAACTGGTTTCTTCGAATGCAAAAGTGTTTAAAACCTAAAGACGAATATCTTGAGAAACAATAAGGTGTATTTTTTTTCTATAAAATATCTGTTTTTTTCTTTTTTCCAGAAATTTTTAGGGGTCCCCTCGTAACGTGTCTTCCCAGTGTGGCCATATGGCAAAGGCGCCGTCAACATACTATCTTGAAGACGGTAGTAGATACATTGCCGCAACGTAGAATTACACCAATCCAACAAACGATGGAAATAGCCCTAACAATAACTCAAATATGTATTTTGTGTCAGTAAATTTATTTTGGATCAGGTTGTAATTTGTTCTGTAAGCACCGAAAGATATTCTAAGTTGCTGGCGGCTAACTGCAAATCATACTTAGATACCTAAATAAAAATTATACGTGTTCGAGATTCGTTGTCATGTAAAGAACGTTGGGTGAGATACTTGGCATTTATTAATAAATCACTTCAAGACTGCTGATAGTATGCCATTTATGGATTTAATAAATGGCGTTTGTACCAAAAGAATAGAAAGGTAACTAGGTACCACCCAATAACTTCATTTACACCTTGATTAATGCGACAACATGATTCGATTCACGCTAGTGATGGGCTCAATTCGCGAACAACCTGGCGAGTATCTACTCGAAATCAAGCATGTCATATCCACCAGAAGCAGGTATCATGGTATTGAAGCCGCACACGTCTCTTGCGCATATGCACCAAATATCCCTGTATAAAGCAAGACTACCGCATATGATTGCTTGCTTAGCCTTATTGTTCACTAGGTTTGAAGCCAGTCCATGGTATTTGGAATATTGTAGATCGGAAACAGTATCAGGTTCTCTTGGCTAATGTTGAAGACCTCTTCTGCCGAGCTCGCATGGTTGGTTATTTCTCAATACAACATGCACTCTTCATTCTATGTCGGACTTAGCGCTATGTCGTGTGATACTTGATGCTCAGGGAGGATATTGTCGGTATTAAAAAGGACCAAACCAGACAACCAAGCTGATTCCATGTAAGTACTTAGATACTACTTATACATTGCCGCAACGTAGAATTACACCAATCCAACAAACGATGGAAATAGCCCTAACAATAACTCAAATATGTATTTTGTGTTAGTAAATTTATTTTGGATCAGGTTGTAATTTGTTCTGTAAGCACCGAAAGATATTCTAAGTTGCTGGCGGCTAACTGCAAATCATACTTAGATACCTAAATAAAAATTCTACGTGTTCGAGATTCGTTGTCATGTAAAGAACGTTGGGTGAGATACTTGGCATTTATTAATAAATCACTTCAAGACTGCTGATAGTATGCCATTTATGGATTTAATAAATGGCGTTTGTACCAAAAGAATAGAAAGGTAACTAGATACCACCCAGTAACTTCATTTACACCTTGATTAATGCGACAACGTGATTCGATTCACGCTAGGGATGGGCTCAGTTCGCGAACAACCTAGCGAGTATCTATTCGAAATCAAGCATGTCATATCCACCAGAAGCAGGCATCATGGTATTGAAGCCGCACACGTCTCTTGCGCACATGCAGCAAATATCCCTGTATAAAGCAAGACTACCGCATATCATTGCTTGCTTAGCCTTATTGTTCACTAGGTTTGAAGCCAGTCCATGGTATTTGGAATATTGTAGATCGGAAACAGTATCAGGTTCTCTTGGCTAATGTTGAAGACCTCTTCTGCCGAGCTCGCATGGTTGGTTATTTCTCAATACAACATGCACTCTTCATTCTATGTCGGACTTAGCGCTATGTCGTGTGATACTTGGTGCTCAGGGAGGACATTGTCGGTATTAAAAAGGACCAAACCAGACAACCAAGCTGATTCCATGTAAGTACTAAGATACTACTTATAAGTAAAATTTGAATTCTGGGGATGCAGCTATGTGGACGTATTTTTGGCCAGCAACTTCATTCCGAGTTTCGTTAACATTTTTATGAAGATTGAAAGGTGATTGAAGATTGAAAACGGTAGTCTTTAAGCGAATAGGTTTGTATATGTACCATAATCTATTGCTTTAAGATATAAAGTTATTCCATAAAATATTATTAAAACAGCATAACTTTTACCCAGAAGCAGGTAATATGTGAGCTCTGCATACGCAAAGTATGGGCACTGGAGATATTTCGATGGAATCTGAGTGGTTAAGGACAGCTAAT
Organism: Dynastes maya; assembly: GCA_029619315.2. Taxonomy (NCBI): domain Eukaryota; kingdom Metazoa; phylum Arthropoda; class Insecta; order Coleoptera; family Scarabaeidae; genus Dynastes; species Dynastes maya. The sequence goes on from JAROYE020000002.1 coordinate 60,955,586, forward strand.
TTGTTTAAAAGTCTATAATTCAGGGCATGAAACGTCCTTACATATAGGACGTAATCCACCATGTGCATCCACACATAAATAACGCTTGAAGTATCTCCGTTTTATTTATAACTTTAAAGAGAAAATCGATTTGCATAATCACTATGCACTGGCTAATTCAACAACATATAATTTTAAACAAGCCGTCTCTGTATAATTTTGTCGTGTGGCTAAAGCGGATGCTGGTAATTTTTTTCTGAAACACAGTCGAAATGAATTGTGCAGCGGAACGTGTCTAAACCTCCATGTGCGGCGTCCGTGCTCGTACAATACACTTCCGATGAGTTTAATATTAAATTGAAATACATTCACGGGGGCTTAGTGATTATTTAATACCTCGAAATTCACCGGGATTACGATGCTCATATAAACTACTTTTTCAAGCCGAGCGCTAAACTTTAACACATCGTTTATTAAATTGAAATGGGCTTAGAGCTTGTTTAGAAAAATATCACTTTACATTTTTACGTACTCGCTTATATAGGTTATTTAAGCGAAAAAAACAGAAGAGGCGAAATCATTTAGAATGATGCAGAGACATTTTGGAGTAATTTTAAGTAAAAGATAGCCTCAGCAGGATTATGTCAAAGATCTACTGCAAAGAGAATTTGTTTCCTTTTCTTACATTTTGAAAGAAGCTTGTACAACCAGAGTTGGAATAACTGACAGAAGGAACTACAAGTATTTATTGATTTTTTCTTATTAAGTATGCCCTTCAAAACTAAACAAATGTATTAGTCCAAGTAGACTGCACTCACTCAGTTTGGTCTTGCTGCTGATGATGATAGCTTGGCTATCGAAACGTGCGTCCAGTACGAATTAAGTGTTGTGGTAAGGGTTTTAGTGAACTGTTTCAATAAAACGTACAACAGTATTAATAATCGAAATACCTCTAAACCCTTCTTTTTAGTTTTTAAGGGAATTTGCAATAAGAAACTGTTATGTCATGTCTGTCCTAAGATCTCTGGCTAAAATAAAATCTTGGAAAATATGTTGTTCCCAAGATTACCAATAAGACCAATAAGAATGCCATATGTCCCCACATAGGTATCAGGGTAAAAGATACAAATACTTAGTAAACCATTACAAAAACATAGTAAAAAAAAGCTTTACTACGTGAAGGAGATGTTATTTTGGAGAACTAGAAAACAAGCGTTAAAATTCAATAATTTCATTCAAGACAAATATATACTAAATCCATATACGAACTGCTTTTCTCTTGCAAAGAAAATGTAGTTAGTTCTAAAAGTAGTTCCGTACACTTACCCATAGTTAAGTACTTTTAACATTTTATGTATTAGTGAATTCATAATTTTATGTTAATACTTTATGTGCACATAGTCAACGCATAAAAGTACTTAAACTCTTCCAATACACATTATTGTACGTAAATCACAAAGAAAGAAATATGTAAAACTACATAGTTGTAGCTTCATCGAATCCACCGCTAAAAACCACATAAGATACTTAGAGATTAGGATTTTAAAGGAGAAACAGACACATTACTCTTGCAACTGTAGGTAGTTCAAAATTAATTACAAGTAAACTACTTAAAATAAAAAAAGATTGTGGTTATTTTGTAATTCTATATTTCACTTGAAACATCTCAATTTACTGCTATGTGCGGCAACTTAGGCGGAGCAACTACTAATTGGGCTTGTAGTATACATGCCTAAAATTTAACTTCTTCGAAGCACAACGAAACCGCATTATTGTTTTATACGTTGTTATTTATGGATATGTGATATATATGTATTAGGGAGGTCCTTCTTTGGTAAATATAACATTTGAAAAAGACAAATAAATTGGGCCCCCCCAATTTATCTCTTTTTAGGTTAAACCAAAATGTATGAAAGCTAAAGGCGATGCATCCATTCCAACAGGTGCTGCATTGGCTTTGAAATTGAAATAAAAATACAGTTTTTGTACTTTACATAAGTTGATTATTAAGACAACAATACAGAACAAGAAAATCGTCCCACGTATCTTATTTAAGCTTATTGCCAGAACACAATTCAAATTAAATACTGTTGCATACCAGCGTATTACTAGGTTAAAGCTGTTTTGTTGTATTAAAATACCATAAATGATTTAATTTCTTCTGCACCTTCTCGGTTATTTCCTTGTTGAAACAGTAGATGTCTCTTATTGGTGTTTCTTCTTTCTTATTCAATCTGATCTGCTTTTAAATAAAGTATCTAAGTTGCAGTCTTATCAATATCTTTACATATTTTTTTTCACTCTATCGGAAATGTCTGTTTGGACCACAATGAGTGGAAACTTTCGGTTCTTCAAAAGTAGCTGCTAGCATGATTTCGTAGTTTAATTTTTGTTCTAGAAATATACAAGCGCCATTCAATCGACCAGAACTGGAAGCTGTTGTATCAAAGACAAAAGTTTGCGTTTTCTTTCCTAAGTACCACTTCTGTAAGATCTCATAAACAGCTGAAGCTACTTCCTCGCCCTTTGACGAAAGTAATTTAGGGACACCAAGTAATTGTTCAAACCCCTGAGAATTTGTATTGATAGGAAGGATCAACAGTCTCCAAATTTTTGAAATCCCAATAAACCACAACGCCTCTGTTCCTAAAATCGGCATAAAATTCCATCGCAGCTTGCTTACTGTATTCCTCTTTTCCTCTTTTAATTGAAGAACAGTTTATAACAAAGTAACTTCGATTTATACCAAGACTACCCATACAAGCACCTAACATGTGAACTGCATTCCTATCACTAACACAATATGATGCAGCACTTAGTTTTTGTATCTGCGATATTTCGCCTACCCCTTTTCTCTTTAGATGCCTAAGGTTCTAAACTTTGCATCTTCCAAAATTTAAATCTTTATTGAGAACTCCGTTGTCAGAATCTTCTTTCTGGCATAAAAAAACAAATGTTGTGTTCATAGCAAGAAATCGAATAAAATGAGTGAACTTACCTATGTGCGTGTTCCTTCTACTTGTTACTTCTTTTTTATTAGTTCTTACTGGACCCGCTCTCGTCTTTTCTTTGGGAAATAAATTCTTGTCAGTTTCCAGCACAAATCCGATGCTTCCTTTTTCTCTTTGAAGGCTTAAAAGCTCTTTGTTTTCTTCTACCTTAATCAGGTTCATTATATTAGCGTAGGCTATATCACACAGATCATCTAATACATCATCAAACCCATTTGCTTTTCTTTTTGCAATTTAGTGTTTCCACTTTTACTTTTTTCTAAACTTTTCAATAAACTATACCATTTCTTTAACTTCCTGATGCAGTTCAAGTAACCTTGTTGGATTTAAAAAAAAAAATGAGGCATTCATTCATTACAAGCGCAATACATTCATTTAAATTCATTTAGCGTATCATTTTATAAAACAGAACACTAAAACAGTTCCTTTTTGAACGTAGAATGCGACATTTCGAACAAAGAAAATAAATAGTTTTATAAAAAAAAGTACTTCCGGTTTATAAACATTGATAATCAAGAGAAGAAAAAAAAAGACTATGAATAAAAATTCATTAAATGAAAATAGTCATCCAAATTATTAGAGTAACCAAAATTTCAATATCATTGCGCGCTAAGGTAGCTCAATCAACCTAGAAATTCAGGTGATGTATTTACGTAGATTTATACATTTATTAGTACAGAGTATTCGTCTTAAAAATGAAACAAAAAACTTTCAGCTATAAAGAAGGATCACCCGAATACGTATGTTTACAAGCGAGATAAACCGCACTTTTCCGTTTTATTTTTGTGCAAGGAGACCTGTTTCATTTAATAAATGTATTTTGTCATACGTACTTACCGTGTTTTATTCTTAAAGCAAATAGGCAAAAGTTTTATATTTTTAGAGAACCAGCGGAACGTAATACAAGCAAATATGGTTTCCAGAGAAATATATTATCGGGTCAGAGATAGTTTTAGGCGTGCTTGTGATTGCAATAAAGTTTTCATATTTTAGATTTCTCCATTTGGTTGTAAAGTTGATAAAACTGATAATACCTGTAAAGTTACAAAAGGCAATTATCTTTAATTTAAGCAAAGTACCCTTGCCATTGTTGCAATAAAAAAGTTAACGACTAAATCACACATGCATAGATTAGTCTGCAAATGTTAGAGCAAACTGGGGTTCACACTTAGGCGATGGAGAAAGGTTGAATATAGGTTCTTTCACAAACTTTTTACAAAATTTGGGGTTCGTCTATGTTCATTGAACCTGTCAGATTCAAAGTGGAATTTGGTTCTTTGGCACCCAGTGAAAGACAATTCCACGAATATGATGGAGTCTGTTCAGCGCAGGTTTACCTCCCGTCTGTTCAAACCCAACGCAGAATTAGTACCTCTGCACAGTGACAGGTTGTGTATTGGAACATTTCTAGAACTTCAAATAAAACATATCATTGTCAAAATTTGGTAAATGAAGTGAGTATGTTAATCCTAAAATTTAAAATGGACCAAGCACGTTTGAACGAATGTGTCAAATTTACATAAATATAACTAATTTCAATTAATTCTCTTATTTTTGTCAGTTCGGAGAAAAAGTTGTAAAACGTAGACTCTGTGTTTCACGATTCAATATCGTACAACCTAATATTAACATTTCGAGAAAAACCGCTGCTATTTTAAATGCTAAGGCAATAATTTACAGCATAAAACATATCATGCACATACATACGTACACTTACGTAGTATAGTTACAATAAATCGTCACAATAGTGTTGGTACAGCAATTTTTATCTGCAACTGAGACCCCTATACGGAAGCACAAGTAAAGTAAGTACTAAAATTGAGAACAGACGCCATTTCGAAATTTCACCCAGCTCGCTGGTCGTACAATTGCAGAAAATTGATTTTAAACTTTTTGTTCTCATTTCTCCAGTGCCTCTACTTGCTTTAAATTGGTATTTTATAAAAAGAACCATCTATTACAGATCTGCAGAACATGCCTTTGCGGAAAATAATTCTTCGTCGTCTCAAAATTTTTCCGGTAAAAGGGGGATAAGAAAAATCTTAAATTAAAAAATATCAGGAAAAGAATTCTCAAAACATTTTTCGTTTAATCGCTCACTTATCTGACTTTGCATTGAGGAATTTTAGAATTAGCTTACGCCGTAAGCTTGCGTTTTACTCGAACGAAGGTTATCGAAAGCTTTTAAAAACGACGCAAAAAAGACAAAGTTGAAATTTATATAAAACTCAAGTACAAAGAAACAATTAGCTAAGAGGTAAAATCGGTTGAAGAAAACCGCTGCTCTAAACTTTTATAATAACCTCCTTTCTTTCGTTTTAACTCGAATATAGAACTTTTCCTTACGTTTTATTCTACAAGCGGCAACCGTAATTGAACTTTAGAATGCTAAAGTTTTTCTAATAAGTTTAGTTACGAAAATAGAGGGCAATAAAATAAAATAAGGCGAACGGACGAAATAAGTTTAAAACAAATGTTTTATAACGTAGACACGGGACGAATCCGACTTATAGTGATACTAAACGAGGATGCTTAAAATGTGTATTGTCTCTGTAAGTGCTTACAGGACGAATGCAAAATGAATTCCTAGTTGAAGTTACACTTGTTGGCAGCTGTGAACTTTTTTGGGTTAAACGTAGTTCGGTGTGCGGCACTTGCAGTCATTGGACCATCAGACATCCGTAACCGGAGCAAACCTAGGTCGTATATTTTGAAATTGAAATAATTACTTCCATGTTTATAGAGGTCAGAAAAATGTTGGGAAGACATAAAAGTTGAAGATACGTGCATTTATTTTATTACAAATAAAATTCATGTAATTAAAAAAAGGGTTGCAAATTCATCTAAGAATTATGGTGTTTTTTGTCACCGGATTTTGAAATGCAACTAAAGAACTACTACTACTGAAAGCGTTTGTGCAATTTTAACCATCCTTTTGTTAACGTGTGTTATGAAAAGGAGACAAAGGAAAATGCATACACATTTTTGACAGTTTGTAGACATATTAAACTACGGGTGCAAAAAATTCGATCCATTACATATTTGATCTTTGTTTGTATTTCTAAAACTCTGGATTTGCGACATGGTGTACATTTACTCGTATTATTAGAAGGTATCAGTTTGCTGACTTTTTGTATTGCAATTTGCCAACCAACGAGGAATGATGTCTTTGTTAACAAATTTGTGGTCGATAATCAAAGTTATTCAGTGTTTATTTCTGGAGCTAAATATTTTGACAGTTGAAAAGTGTTTGAAATGGGAAGCTTCTGCAGTTTTATTTCTAAAAAATATCTAAGTCCAACGTATGCAGCCAAGACAGCAATTTTAGCTCAGGATAGCCGTATCCAGTATTATGCCGCTCAGGTACTAGGCATTACTCGTTCAGCAGTCCAAAGAGCCGTTCTGCGTTTTCATGAAACCGGCAGGACCACACTAGGAGACTAAGATCAAACCGTAGAAGAACAACATCCGAACGAGACGATCGATTTGTGGTTCATTCAATTTCGAGGGATAGATATCTGACTTCGGTTGAGGTGGCAAATCGACTGGGTGAAGTAAGAAATGTGTACGTAAGCAGATGGGCAGATCGTCAATGACTAGCCGAAGCTAATTTAATGTTTAGAGGACCAGCCCAATGTCAACAGCTAACTGTGGAACATTGTAGAGCTCGACCAGCTTTTGCACAAGATAACGAAAACTGGAATCACGCCAATTGAAGCAACGTATTATTCTCAGATGAATCTAGATTTTCGCCTAAGATCACCAGATTGAAGAAGACAGGGAAAGCGATTTGCTCAGTGGAATATTGTGAAAGAATTAGCAACCGAGGGGGCCCATTATGGTTATGCCAGGCCAAATGGAAATTATATGGCGTATGCATGGCATATAAATATCGTTTTAAAAGAGCACGTGGTTTCTTTTGCTTCATTTATAGGGCTTAATTTAATTTTTATGAACGATAACGCGCGTCCGCACCGTGCTCGGATCGTCAGCGAATATTTAGGTGAGGTCGAGATTGTGCGTATGAATTGGCCAGGTTGCATTTCCGACCTCAATCCAATAGAACATTTCTGGGACAGACTAGGAAGACAGCACGTGTACCCTGCCCAAACAACTTCTGTTACCGTCGTTTTCTTTTTATTAATGAAACCCTTTTAACGTTCTGAATTCCCAAATAATCTAATATAATTCAATAAATCAAATTGTTTTTTTCCTGAAAATGTGTTTTTATCGAATTTTATATTTTCCTCTTAAATTTATCACCAACCTTAAGATTATGTCTCAAAACATTCCTTCTTTACGAAAACAAATTCAAATGTATCCAATTTTTTGCACCTGCGTGTATTTTTAAGGATAAACCCACCACCTTAGTGATTACCCAAACAACTAAGCCTGCTTTACTCTGAAACAATATCTACTTCTGTTCAACCATTCGCTACTTAGTATCAAAGTATTGATGTATATAAGGATTCCAATCACCGGTGTAAACTAATACCGAATGATAAATATCATTTCTATCAGTTTTTATTCTAGCTGGAGATACCCTCTGTATTATTTATCCTTATTCGTATTATTAGTCTCAGCTTTGTTATTGTATTTAGTTCTTTAGACTAAAAAATTATGTTGGTATTGCTGACATGTTGATATCGTTTATTGCTTATTGATATACTTTTTGCTTATATTCCTCTTGGTCATGAAAACTGATCATTAACTTCGTTAGTTGTATTACATATTTGGAATGCATTTCGCGGCGTGGTGTTTGTTGTTGCAACTAGTTTTATCTGGAATGACTACAGTTACCATATTAATAATTTGGTTTTTGTTTCATTAGCATTTAGAGAAACTTTGGAGGAAAATTCGCAAGCGAAAGTTCTCTAAAGCTGCAAACCAAGCTCCTACTGTACAAAATTTGTTTGCGGTCAATATTATCCTATGGAGCATTGACATGGTCGGCAGCTGTGGTGATACATTTGAGCAAACTAGAGGTCTTACAGAGCAAAAGGCTGAGAATGTTAGTCTTCGTACTATGACTACGTAAGGAACGCACAACTACGTGAAGGCTTCCAAATAACTACAATGTCTGCACATCTACGCGAGTTGTCCTACAAAAAAGAATCCTACAAAGAGCTGGGAACTTCGCCAAAGCCCACTGCTATTCGCGGATTCAAAGAGGCTCGGGACCATCCGCCGCCTTAGAGACAAAATATTCCAATAGAAGAATCCAGAACATCTAAGGTTAACTAGAGATCATTATAACTATTTTCTATCGCCGCCTCCTTTAAGACGAACATACTGCGGTAGCTTTTAGACTTACCTATAAGGAAACTGTAGGAGATTACTGCAAACATCGTTGGTCGTTGTAGAGGAATACCTTTTTGGATCTAGAGTGTAGGTGGGTAACCCTATATCTGGAGAGTTAGAATACAGGAATCACGATTCAGCTGCTACTTTAAACTGAATTACCACTTGTTCAAGTTACAGCGTACAACGTAAATTCAATTTTCGTCCATTAGAATAAATTTGTGTGAAGTATGTGAAAATCATCTATAAGTAAAATAAATGAGGTAAAAAGATACAGAAGATATCGTTGATAGGACTTTTCTTAATGAAACTACAATAAGGATTACATACAAAAATATCGTAAACCTTCAGCAGTATGTGTAACGCTGCACGGTATACTTCTTATCCAAAAATACTCCAAGAATAATCTTCATATTTATTTCTAACTGGAATTAAAAATCAACCACCTGGATTAAGGATGGCACCCGCACTACTCAGCACGGAAAGTGAATATGCTAGCCATCGTATCGTCAAAGCGGTTATACGGCCTATATAATATGATTCCTAAAAACTATATTCGACCTTATAGTTACTGTATTTAGTAGAATGAGAGTAAACGTTTGAGATCGGCTTTGTAAGACTCACCATCCCTCCACTACTTGTGTGGGTAAACCTATAGTCCGTTGGCCGTTTTCTTGTGATGTTTAAGTTGTTAGTCATCCCGATATGCCCCGGGATGTGAAATGTGTATCCCTGTTGACACCTCAAGTTTTCAAAGTCGATCCCTACATAGTAGCCACAACATCGAGGCAGATGGGCTATGATCCCGAGATGCCAAATAAATAAATAAATAATATAATTCCTCAAACAATGGAGCTAAATCTTGTTCCGTAGACAGTGATCCTCATTTTATTCTTAAAGCTAGGCCTTTTTGTCATAATTTGGCAGTATATTCCTCTCTGCCAGGGGTTTCTAATTATAATGTTTCTCATGTTCTCCGAAAATAAGACTCCGGCAACAGCATCTCTCCATCTAGTGCAAGTATTTCCTTAGTTGGACATGGTATATGAGAATTTTTCTTAGAGCATTGCCAGAGTTCTTCTCGACAGCCAAGAGTTTTGTAACCGATTATTAAGAAGGAAGCATGAAAGCCTCACATGGCACAGACCTAAAGAGTTGTTCCAGGATCAACAAATTCGATGTTTTGCGAAAAGCATGCAGTTGGGTTGTAATTAAAGAAATATTGCCTAATTCTAAACCTATGGGAACCTGTGTAGCTCTAAATCAAATTCGGGTGCTGATGCAGTTTCCTGGTAATTCAGCTATAAGTCACAAGAAGGTTTTTTGGACCTTGGAGCAGTGCATCATAATTGTTACAAAAACTTGAATTAATCTCTATCTGAAGCATTAATTTAATAACTTTAAAACAGGATGATGTAAGAGTTAGTAAATGCTTATTTTCTACTTCTTGAACTACTACCTATCTCTTAAAAACTTTACCATCTCTTTCTACTATTTTCACTTCACTAAAGGCATAAGATAAAATCAATGTACTATCAGATTTAATCTCCTTATATATTTTGCTTACATTCAATTTAATAGCAAAGGGGACGTACACAATCCTACGAAGAACTTATCCTATGTATGTCAATAATTTGTGTTTACTCAAGCATGAAGCGTAATCTTGCGAGTAATTATATCAAGTTGGCAGGAGGGTGGCGATGTGCAAGTTAAATTGAGAAAGATTTCCCGAATTCACCCCATTTTCCTTAATCTAGCATAAATATCCGATAAAAGTGCATACTTTGATTCAAAATCTTTGAAATCAACAGTGAACTGTATTAACTCGTATATTTTGCTAATATGAATGTTGCTGTAGTGTATTTTGTAGAATTCCTATTATCCTATTACGACAAGGGTGTTTAATTTACTTGTTGTCAACTCGACAAAGCGTCTTTAATTTTGATAAAGATTTGATAATTTATATAAACAATCATAAACGGAATTCAGCGTGAACGTCTGAAACCTTTAATAACCTCCTCTATAATCCCCAAAGTGCTGAATATTAAATCCAGTGAATAATTGCTGGCGGAGTTAATTTACATTCAAATAACTGCCGCGAGGTACCGGAAAATTTTTGAATAACGGCGCTGGCACCCTCTGCGTCGACCATTTCGTATTACGATGGAAATTGAAAAGATTCGTGGATGTTTCGCATTGAAATTGATGTGTTTCGGGTATTACGGGCCGCAAAAACCGCCGATCCTATTAAATTCTATTACACGGCACACGCACGTTCTATTAACAGGCGACGCTGGGTTGAAAACTGGCGTCCTTGTAGCGTGTCGGTGTGTAGTTCTTATGAGTTGTTTTCGCAGTGAGTTTTTTAAGTTAATCTGGGTATTAGCGTTGGCTTTTAAGCAGTGAAAATATAAAGCTTTGTTTGTGTATGTACTGCATAACAAATATTTAGAAAATGTACTAATTTTCAGGCATTATTTTTCAATAGTTTCGATGAAAATTGTTTTATGGAACATCTCGTAATTTACAATAACCTTCATCAAATTGTCTTATACATAAAAGGTAGACATACCATGTGTCAAATTATGTTGTAATGTTTCTAGTTCTAGGTATAATTTTTCACATAGAACGCTGCTGCTATTATTGGAGATTTGTAATTATCTCCTTTTGCGAAACCTCGTTTGCTTTCCCTGTCTGAGCGAAGGGATATTAGATTGTTAACAATACCAAGATCTATCTCGATTTCAACTAGGAGGATACGAGGAATATATTAGATATGACAAACAAATTATATTATTGTTAACTGCAAGGTAGGCGCCATAAATTCTCGGCCTGCTATAGAAAAAATAAGCTTGGTAAAATATAACAATTTTTATTTTTCAATATAATCTCCCCTAACTTCAATATATTTATTACAACAATCAATTAATAATTCTATACATATGTAAGGTTCTTCCCTTAAAATGTGTTATAGCTGCTTGCAACTCACTATCGTCCTTAAAACGACGTCCTCTAAGGTCTTTCTTTAAATTAGGAAATAAAGAGGAACCATTGTTTCATCCCCTTTGTGGACTCCAAGATCGGTTTCGGGTCGTCTTCACACATGTTTAAAAACGATCGCGTACATTCTACCCGACGTTCATGTTGGAGACCAGAAATAAGATGCGGTACCCATCTTGCACTAATCTTATTCATACCCAATTGGTTATGATGAATTCGGTAAATACTTGTTCCAGAAATGTTAGACACCACTGCTAATTCCTTCACTTTCAAACGGCGATCTGCTAATACCATTCCTTCGATAATTGAAATATTTTGAGGCGTTATCAATTCAACTAGCCGACAGGGGCGCTCATCACCTACAAGGGATTCTTGCCCGAAACGAAAACATGTTGTCCACTTTTTTACAGTGGAATATGAAGGGGGTAAATCACCATAAACGCCGCCTAAACGTAGTTTAATGTGATTAGGTGTATACCTTTCTTTTGTTAAAGATCTAATGACCGCGCGGTACTCAATTTTCGTTACCTGAGACATTTTCATGCGCTGATCATGTTGTCTGGCTAGCTGCTAAAAACTACTACTCTTCGAGCCGTAATATATATAGTGTAGGCCTCGCACATGTGCAATTATGACGCAACGGAGTTTGAACACACTCGAACCTGTATAAGCCTGTCAGGCCGAGAATTTATGGCGCCTATCTCGTAGTTAAATCATGTATTCAAAGTCTGCGGTACTGCAACACTTCACTACCGCCCTTACCACAGCCCTTCAGTAATATTGGATGCACGGTCCCATAGTTACCATCATTTCTTGCAATAAAACTGAACTAAAGAACCAAAACTACACTATTCATGCGTTGTCAAATTGATCTTTTAGTTTGCCCAATATACGAGGGATGATCGTAAAATAAGGTTCCCAAAGCCCTACAGCAGCAATAAGACGTGTTAGGCGAAATCCGACAACATTGACGTATGCAGCAGATCTTCCACTCTATATATGTACCACTTCCGTCTCGTTACGCCGCTCAGTTTTGGCTAAGCATCCTTCCGAGATGGACCGCTACCGCCAGGTGCGAAATTCGCGCTGTGATACATTTTTTAAATGCGAAAGGGATTTCAGCTATAGACAATCATCGTCAATTAGCCGAAGTTTATGGAAAAAAGTGTATAGCTGTTCAACACGTCCGCACATGGTGTAGGGAATTCACTGGAGGTCGGACGGAAATTCACGATGAAGAGCGGAGCGGAAGACCATCAGTTTCAGAGGAAATCGTTGAAAAAGGTCGAGAGCATACTGCTTGAAGATCGGAGGGTTACCATTCGTCAACCCGTTCTTCGGATTCCTGAGATTTCCAACACCACAATTGAAAAGATTCTTGAAAGGACTGGCGGCAGAATTTTACGACATGGGGATACAGAAATTGGAGCACCGTCTGCAAAAATGCTTGGATAGAAATGGCGATTATGTCGAGGAATAGCTTAAGTTTTTTTCCTTTAAAACGATGTGTAATGTTAAGGAAATAAAGAATGCTGTCTATTTTTAAAAAATATGGGAACCTTATTTTACGATCATCCCTCGTATATTTGATCACAATTTTTACGTAATATTTTATAAATTCTTGATTTATTAATGTTATCTACCTGGTCGTTAGAGAAGATTTGTTGAACACCTTTCCTTGAGTTCGCTTGGTATCTGTTTTTGATACCCATTAGTACTCATGAGAATCTTTAGTTACCTCTGTATAAACAAATGTATTGCAAGTACTACACAAATAATTTTAAGTGGGTAGATAAGGGAGCCCCAGATGACATCTGTAAGCAGTTAGATTTATTCGAGTATTTCGTTTTGAAGTGGTAGCTTGTAATTTATTGCTGCGTGTTTTATATAACATTGCATTGTCTTCTGAATGTGTAGGTGTTTATTATAAGTTTGAATATATAACTATTTTATTAAGAAATCAATATTGCAATAAATCATGTTGTGTGTGAGTTCACATTTAAAACTTTTGTAATTTATATTTTTTAACTGCAAATTAGGAATCTATTTTGGTAAGTGATTAAATATGACGGAGGTAGGTAATATTGACTAGGTTTTGCCTTTGAGGATTTCTAGTACAAGAGGTTGACGCTATGTCAAAAAAGCGAGGCAGTACATCTGAAGTAGACAGCAACATACATCGAAAACGTAATAAAGCTACTGCGTCTTATATATGAGGGATGCCTTTCAAAGTTTTTAGAAAAACAATGAAAGAAAAAGTTGCTTTAATACAGATCGTTTTATAGATTTCATTATCATAGTTCATTCGAACCAATTCTCGAAACATTTTCTCCACTCTGAAGCTGGTATCTCCAAAACATGGTTTTTGAAGACTTAAACAGCTTCTTGAGGTGATAAAAGTCGCTGTCCATGCATTTATTGTTTTACATTCAGGAACAGAAGGAAGTCGCTAGGCGACAAATCAGGTGAATACGGGAAATGAGACATTAATTCGATATTTTTCTCCTTGAAATAATCAATTGTTTCACGTGCTATGTGAGAACAAATGGTTGTATACCATTCAACATTAACAAGCAATCATTTTCTTGGACATACTTCGTGAATGAACAACTTTTCTTGGATTCGGTTCATCTGGTAACACCCAACAGTTAATTGTTGCTTAGTTTCCGACTCTTACAAATATATTCAAGTTTTGTCACCTACTACGATGTTGTATATGGAAAATTCCTCTGACGAATTTTTTGAGTATTTCCTTACACCAATTGACAGGAGACTTTTTTATACTTTTCTGGGTCAAGTTATACGGAATCCATCGGAAACAGATTTTTTTTCACACTTAAATGTACGTGCAAAATTGAATGTATTGTAATCTTCGATATGCTTAGGGATGCCTCTATCTTACGGTACGCCACATGCCGATCCTCTTCAATCAAGTTGCGCACAGCATCCATGTTTTTTGGAACAACCGATTTTGGTCGACCTTAACAAAATTCATCACTGATAGAAGCACGTTCGCGACAGAAATTCTGAAAACCATTTGTAAACAGTCTTTTCTGATGGTTTATTGCCAAAAGTTGAACGAAGCGATTGGAGGCATTGTTGTTGTGTTGAGCCTTTACTAAAATCGTAAAAAATCATCCAACGAAAACCTTGACATGAAATTTCCATTCTTTCACAAAATTGTTTTTCCTTAAACGCTCACTGTAAGCAAACTGCTCAGCCGATTTCTGTGATGTCACTGCTTCAACAATAACAAATGTAAAATTTTACGAAAACAGTAATGCAAGAATCTCAATATCGCCATCTAGTGGTTGTTTGTAAAAACTTAAGATGCTACCCTCGTACCACCAAAAGACATTCGAGAGGACGAAAACGGCAACTTTCCTATATTTGATACACGTCAATGTTGAAAATTACCAAATGAAAAAGTCTAAGCTGTAGGGGGTGCGAAAATTGTGACGTGTACCTGCACTTAAATAAAAAGAGTAGTTGCTTCTATAATAATGTGTAAAATGAAGAATAATTACCAACGGGAGTTTTCTCGGTATTTTTTATGTCATTACTATGTATTTTTAAAGCGCTTAACCTTTTTTTTATGCAAAATCATGCAATGCAGTGTCGGTTTATAATAAAGCCTGGTCCAAAATGAGATTTGAACAACTTAAGACAGTTAAAAAGATCAGAAAATCAAATGACGTACAAACCCACTAGCTATCAGGCAGAGATCAGAAACGAGTCGACATTAGTGGCAATAAAATACAATGTAATAAATTTCAGTGAATTTATATCTACGAAAAATTGGTCCTCATTATTTTCTCCCTACGTAAATTATCGCAAACACTGTTGACTTTAATGAAATAAAGATAGAATTGATCTAAATTTAGAATTACCCTGTATGGCTTTTTAATCCTGTAAATAAAAAAAGGAACCCCTCTGAAAAAATATAAATGAGGGCAACTTGTACAGTAATGGTCGCTAAAATGCTATTATTCCCACAAACCTTTCTTGGTCTTAATGCACCGTTGCCACTATTGAGTTAATTATGGGCTACTTACGCACCAATATCAATTTGTTTGAGTTCTAGCCTGACGATTACCTTTAGTGCTTTCATCGCATCCTATACGGATTCTTTCAGAGACGCAGCAAGAGATTACAGGTATATATGGAAACTTTTATGTACAAAAGCGACGGCAAGCGTAACAGGACAAAGGAATTCACATTAGCATTTACAATTGAACGGGTTCACGTATAGTGAAATGAAGAGCGCCGTTTAAAGAAACAAGAGGATTTCTCGGGACATTCGTTAAACGCACTGACAACCAAACGTTCGTTCACTTGTTACAGAACACGGGCATCACCTTTAACACTTCATAAATTATTATGCGCACGACAATAAATTAGGATCAGAACTGGAAATAAACGCGATACACGAAAAACAGCGCTTATTTATTGTTTTCATTAATCTCATCCTGTGGGTAGTACTTTTTGCATCTTATTTTTTGGTTTTTCGTGGAATATGTTACCTTCGAGTATGTTTATCTTTCATGGAATCGACATTTAAAAAAGAATAAAATATAATTGATGACTTCCTTTTCACAAGTCTAACTCTCGGTTGTCATACGTGACTAGTTTAAACTTATACGAGGCGATGTCAAAAAAATTCAAGACTAGCTCTGGTTGAAGAAAGTAATTTATGTATCTACGTGTATACGCTATCACTTCCAAAATAATTCGTTTGAGGAGAAACATGGCGCCCCCAACGTTCCTGCCCTTTAGAATGTGCCGTAGAAATTTTTTTTTCTAAGTATGTTCAACACCTTCTGTGATTTGCGTTAGATTTCTGGAATAGTACCAAAATAGCGACCTTTATGCTGGATTTTTGATGAGGGGGAGAAATCAACGTCTGCAGGGCCCAAATTTAGTAGGTACGTTGGGTGCGAAAGTATCGCCATCGTCGTTTCCGATCCAGCATTTTTGTCGCATATCTTCCCTCGGATCCCTTAAGATTCAGCTAGTTGAAGGTCTTCCTGATCTTTCGACATCTTCTACCCACAACAGTAGATTATTGATAGTGTAATCGAAAACTTTTAGAATCATATCTCAGATTTGGCCCATTTCAAGCAGGACTTTACATACGCCTTTTGTTGCTGTCTATGGTAAAATCGCCGACATTGTACCAATTTAACAGCAACTAAATGATGTTTTTCGATACAGTGTCTTAAGGTCGGTGCTCCCTGTGATAACGCATACAGCCTTTTGTCACTATCTATTGACGTATTGCAAAGCTAATTTCTAAATTTATCATGCTATCTCACAAGTGCACAATAAGCTTGTATATAGCAAAAATGCCTGACCTAAATTATGATGGCGTTAAAATTCAATATGTAGTTTGCAATATCCCTTCAATGTGTTGGTCCAAAAGGGATTGTTTACGTTACGTAAATAGTAAACAGCATTCTTCAAAAAAATATTGCACACGACACTATGACAAATTTAAATTTAATTTATGTGTTACCTTTATTGCATGTAATCTACCGTTTAATTTACTAGACAAGGAAGCATATGTCTTCTTCTGGAATAAATATTCCGATTACAAATTACCAAGTCGGGCATCGTTACAAAGAATTGTGCCATCTGCTCGTGAACATGTTGAAAAAAGAACTAAATTGGAGTTGAAAGATAAAAAACTGTGGTTATGTGTGGACGAAACAACAGATCGTAAAAAACATTCATTCTCTGGTTAATGTAATGGTACGTACAATGGAACCACATCAATCGTCACCTTCAATTCTATTAGCTTCCAGGCGAGTACAACAATGTACTGCCGAAGTAATTTCAAAGTTAGTGTTAAATACATTGGAAAAGTTTGAACTTACAACAAACTAACTGTTGATGTTTATGAGTGATGGTGCTGCAAACATGCTTTCCGTAGACCGGTCTCTTAAAGAACATTATGCTAACTTGTTACATATTACGTGCAAAATTTATGCTTTCGGTTATGTGGCAGATAGTATTAGAAAATGTTATCCTGAAGTAGACGCTTTAATAGCGCATACAAAAGCAGTGTTTGTCAAATCCCCAAAACGTATTCGCAAATTTCACAGACTGTGTCCCCGTATGCCTGAGTCACTAGAACCTATTCTTACACGTTGGTGAACATGGTTACAGGCCGCGTTTTATTATCATAAATATTTTGAGAATATTAAAAACGTGGTTGTACAATTCAATACAAAGCAAGCTGCGGCTATCAAGGAAAGCCAGTCAAAATTTCAAGATAGTCAGGTTAAAACGGATTTCAAAACTATTCAGAACAATTACTTCGGACTAGTGGATGCAATAGAAAAATTATAAAATCCTTCGGTGTCGTTAGTGGAATCGCTGCAAATAGTGCAAGCTATGCGCGGTAGAAGACGCAAAAACTGTTTGTGTTCTAGAAAGGTTTGAAAGTGTTTTAGAGAAAGATTCTGATTTTGGTACATTAAGACAAATTTGGGAAGGTGCATCAACAGAACCGTTAGGTTGTTCCAAAGATTATTTTAATTACGCAAATATAACGTCACTAGATGTAGAACGTTCGTTTTCTGCATATGAACACACTTTTTCCTCACGCCGCACTCGGTTTACCGAAACAACTGTGGAAACATATCTAATGTTGCAGATATATATTCGATGTATATTCGTCTATTCTCTGTGATAAATTTTCAGCTGGCTTTTAACGTCTTTAGCAATAGTTTCTCTTCAGTTACAATTTTGTATATTTTATTGCTTGCCCCAAAACTGCAATTATATAAAAAAACACAATTTTTTTAGGCTATTTACAGGTATTTTATATTTGTTTGTTAAATGTCGAAGAGCCCCATTTGGCTAATATGTAACCAAACATACTTAACCTACTTGGTTGGTTCGTTCGTGTGAAACCACATAAAACATCTTGCATTTATACCTCGCTTTTTGTCTGTGAAGAGCATTACCACCTAGATAGAATACAAAGAATTAGAGACAAACACATCGGTATTTGTAAAACATTTTAATGTAGTTATCTTGTATTGCATCGAGCAGTCGTATTGGTTCTATCCAAAGCAGCTAATATAAATTCATTCTAAATACCAATGCTTATCCAGTTTTATGGTAACTTATATGAACCTAAATAAGTAAGTGGCTTTAAAGAATTTTCATTATCCTATTTAATTAACGTTGTAACGTTTGCTTAATGGGCTACATGTGAAGTTCAATTTATGGACAATTTGTTCGATTAGTTCAGTTTTTATACGAATTACCCTTCGGTGCATGTTTTTCCGTTGTTGACTCCATTGCGTTTTCTTGTTTTCTCTTTCTCGACCGTTTATTCTTCCAATCGAAGTGATCCTATGGGGAGAAGACTACTAATCGACGTGAGCATTAAATTGAACACAATTTGAATCTTACACGTATTTTATGTGTCTGCAGGTTGTTAACAGCGAACATAGCGGCAATGTTGAACTTACGATTATGGCTGCTTTTATATTGACAAGATTTAGTTTTATGACAAATTTTACCATCGAATCTAAGCGAACTCATAATATATTTCGGTTTGCTTTATTGCAATCGAGCTTTTTTATTAATATTGTGCACTATATTTCACGGTTGATCGATTCTTTATGTTTCAAACATTCTTCCAATGACATAGATGATGGTTGTAATAAAATATTCTTTTAATCAATACATTTGCTAGCGGAGAAAAGGGCGTTGTGTATTTCACATCGCGAAAAAGTATTACATAACCCTCTCATTGTCAGTAGCGGTTGAACGTTCATTTAATATGCATGAGAGGTAGATTTACATATGAGGAAATAAATTAAAGCCAAATTATCTATTGCCAACTATTTAATATGAACAGGTACGCATATTATTAACGCGTGTCGGAAATACTGTTAAATCTGGCAGCAGTTTCCTATTATTTATAGGTCCTATTAATCTTTTTAATGCTTCGTGTGTGAGACTTAATAGTATGCGACCCCGTCATGTCATACTCAGGTCAAACGCTACTTATTAGCCGTAAGTAACCTTTCGTATACGTTTGTACACGTACGGTAGATTTTCGTGCGCATAATACCATAAAACCCAGCATAATTCATTCGAAAACACTATAGTATTGATTCTTTTGACGTTGGATAATTTATTACGTCGTAATAGTCCATTCTCTACATAACGCTATAACAAATCGATCATAATAAATATCATTTTGATTATGAAAAATGATTGAGATCGAACATTGTTGAATCTTTTATATAAACTTGTTGTTTCGTAGCCAGGGAACACATTCGCACGTACATTTTTCGCATGGGAATGCCCAAATACAATACAAACATGACTGAGAATTTGACGGTGGTAAATATAGCCTTCATCAAGTTCTAGTAAATAAGGCAGCTTTCTTAGAAATAAGTAGGACGAATAGAAAATGTATGAAATGTTGTAATACAGGGAAATTGGAAAAATTTGAATTTTTGTTAGTTGGTTAAATAATTAGATGAACTGGGGGTTCGGAACTGTTCTTACTTAAATATATTGTTCTATATCCTTCCAAACACGCAAATGAACCAAGACTTCCCCGAACACTAATGCTAATATCACGTGATCGCAACAGGTGGAAGAACAGTGGAAGAAAAACTAAAATGCTCAATAAATGTAAACAAATTGAAATTTAGCTTATAATAATAGCAAAATGTCATTATATAATGTGGTTTTGAAATAATGAATATAAATATTCGTTCCACCAAGTAGCTATAGTCATCTATCGGGATAAACATTAGATAGAGCAATATTTAGAAAGTTAATTTATACTTATACAACTAGACGCAGGGATTTTACACAATAACATTGGATGTCATTTGTCTTCCAAAAAATCTTACTGTATGAAAATTTGCATAATATTTACGAAGCGTGCTATACAGTCACCCCGCAAAATCTGGCAAAACGGGCTACACGTTGTATAGTCATTGAAAATGCATAAAATCCATATAATTCTTTAAATTCTCTGCAATTTTTGAAGTAATTGCTGCCAATATGTTGGATCAACAAGAAGTCTCAAAGCTCTCCCTTTACCTTACATATAAAACAATGATTCACTCAATCATATAATACAATGGTTTCGTTACAAATCTCGAGGTTATTCCGCTATCTATTCGTTTAAATAATCTTTATAAAAATTCCATAAATGTCTTGAAAGATCTAAAATTACCCGTCATAAATACAGGACAGTTGTATATTTACATGTACTATCTACCAACCACGATTAACATTACGGGGATGAGAGTAATATAAGACGCGCATACCACTCCACATACGTATATCATATATCTTCCTTTTTGAACAACAACCAGCACACATCCATTTATAGGGGATGCGTAGCATATATTATTTCTCACAATCTGTCCATTAATAAATATTGTCAAAACCCCTCCATTAGCCAGTGAGAGTGATCTCGGGCCGGTTCGTTAATTGATCTGGAGATAAATAGAAATAGTAGTTAGATGATAAAAAGGGTTCAATTTAGACCGGACCACACAGTAGACTGATTTAATTTAAACTCCTTTATTTTTCGCTCCGAATTAAGGTCGCTTTTATACATAGGTAGAATATAAATTAAGCCTTAAATCTATATTAAAATATGTGCCTAAGTTTTTTCTGCCCGATGGTTTTAAACAATAAATTAGAAAGTAATTTGATTCAGCATCAATTTAGTTTTATTTAGGATCGTTGCTCAGGTAAAATAAAAAATTCTCTAGACAGACAAGACAATGTACTATATTATGATACACGGAGAAGAAAGGAAGATGAACAATGTAATTAATTCAGATAACACATGCGAAGCGTTCTGAATTAAACATTAACAAGAACTACTTTGAAGAATTTTATATTATACATATTTGGCATCTTCAGTGTCATTTATGGATAGCATCGAAAATTAAAACAGTAGATGTCATATGGAAAAATTGGTATCAGTCAACATTAATAACTTTGGCTAATTTAATAAGTGGTGGTTCGTGACTTTTTGACAGGGGGCGGCGCGATTATAAAAAATATGATAAAATCTTACCTTCAGCTTACTTTAACTTGTAAAGCGAGTAAAGCAGGTCGTTTGGTCAAGCATCGTACCGTTACCATAACAACCAGGACCGCGATTTCATCGCGACCCAAATACGAGGGTAAGTCAAAAATTACTTACACTTTTAGTTCTACAACTGTATTAAACAAAGATAGGCGTACAACAGATACATTATTTTTCGATATCGTCTCCACCTTTAGCAATGCACTTAGTCTAGCGAGCCACAAGCTTCTGTATGCCTTCCTTGTAGAAGGTTTTCGGTTGGTTGTGAAACCACTTTTGCACCGCATCCCGAACGTCTGTGTCTGAGACAAATCGACGACCTCTTAAAGCTTCCTTGAGCGGTCCAAAGAGATGAAAGTCTAAGGGAGCTAGATCAGCGCTGTAGGGAGGGTGTTCCAGGGTATCAAAGCCCAACCTGTTGATAGTTTCTATGGTGTTGTGGGCCGTGTGCGGATGGGCGTTGTTTTGCAACAACAAAACTTTCTTTGAGAGTAGATCACGGCGTTTGTTTCAAATTGCTGGTTTCAGATTATTCGCCAACAAATCACTGTACCTCGCACTATTTATGGCAGTCCCCCTGTCGAAGTAGTCGTCCAGTATAGGCCCTTTTTCATCCCAAAACACGGTTAGCATGACCTTCCCAGCCGATGGCGAGGTCTTGAATTTTTTCATGCTAGGGGATCCTGGGTGTTTCCATTCCATACTTTGGCGTTTCGATTCGGGCTCGTAGTGATGAAACCACGTCGCCTTCCGCGTTGAAGCGATCCAGTAAGCGTTGGCAGATGTCTAAACGTTTGGTTTTGTTTTCTGCGGTAAGCATTCGTGGTACTCATCGCGCACACACTTTACGAAAGTTGAGTTCATCGTGAATAATTTGATAGGCAGAACCATGTTTAAAGAAGATGCAACCTCACCTTTGATAACTCGCCTATTTGCTGTAACCATCTCTCGAGCTTGCTGAATGTTGGCGTCGGTGGTCGAGGTTGACGACCGTCCAGCTCCCCCTTTTTGTGTTACGCTCATGCGGCCACTTTGAAACATTTCGATCCACAAAAAAACGCTCTTATGAGATAAAGCACTGTACCCGTATTATAACAAAAGTCTCCGGTGAATTTCAACACCTTTCACACCCTCTGACCACAAAAATCGGATCACTGCTCGTTGTTCCTCTTTGGTGCAAACTAATAGCTGAGCTGACATGCTTATGCTGTTGTTGCTAGCAGACAAATGACGCGATCGTGATTAAATTCCGCACACATGGCCACAGGGGCGCCAACTCAACGCATGCGCAAGCGGCCCCCACTACGATAACCTTCAAAGCTTGTTATGGCGAAAGTGTAGATAATATTTGACTTACCCTCGTATTCCGTTCTAACTTATTGTACGTTATACTATCAAAACTGTATTTCCGCAATATTTAATTACGTAATATAAATTTGAATAATTTTGTCTGGGAATTGAATCGAATTTTGAAACGATATATCAGGGAGGGCGCCCGGCCTTGCGGCATTATGGACACACCGCTCCTGTATGTAACATTAACTATTTAAAAAGAATGACCACCCAAAGTTTTCCCAGCTTCTTTGAACTAAACAACATAAATTATAGAAAAAATTCGACGGTCGCCATTCACAGGTTTGATTGGAAAGAAATGTAAACCTTCTATCAAATAATTTAACACCTAGAAAGCAATTATGTGGATATCTAAATTCGTATTATTTCACCTGGATAATGCAATCTAGGAGAGGTTCAGGGATGTTAGGTAAAAGTAAACAAAAAACTGTTTTAAAACGCATTCATTCAATCCAGTTGATTGTAAGTGATTATTGAGACCGCAGCTATGTCCTGCAGATGGTAACGTCCTTGCTCTCAACAAATGTCTGCTTCTGAATCAGAACATATTACTAGCTCCCATGAAGGTGCTATCGCGTTCCATGAAATTTGGCGATAATGTAATGTAGACCACTAGCTGATGCTGGTAGTCTACGATCAAGTTCTGGACGTCCTCGAGTCATGAACTCCAGACAAAGCCGCCACACTATGCACAGAACAAAATGTATAGTCCGCAGCTGTTGGATTTTCTTGGATTAAATATTTTATTGGATTAAATATACGTGCTATACTTCTTCCTATAAATTATTATTTTAAAAATTGAAGCGATTGTTTTTCCAAATTTTTCTCCGTATATAACTTATTTAGGGCTTTTATAAGTACTCTTGTTGGTGCTATATTCAACAGGATAATTCACAACCTCGCATTACCCAACTTGCTCCACTTGCAAGAATAACGTACGATGATTCAACCCCTATTGTGCACATAACGTGAGGTTACGTCTTTGCGTGAAACAAGGCCAATACTCAAGTAGAACATACACAGTTTGAAATCCCCCAAATTCGAAAGTGCTCTGTACCCATGCCATAAAGTATAAAAAAATAATTACCTATATACTTCTGGATACTATAGATGCATTAGACAATAAATATACAGGATGTCTCACAAGCACCATGTTATCGCTTTAAATGTTAGAGAAAAGCTGTGACTGCAGTTGGACAGAGCACCATGTCAATCAAACGTTGTGTAAGAAATATAAACGGATAGGAAGGGATGGCGTATCTAATTGACCCCCTAGATCTCCAAATTTAACTACCATTGTCTACTTTTTATTGGACTAAGCGAAAAACATAGTATGCAATACTCCACCAAGATCTCCAGACGACATGAAAATAAGAATCAAAAGGGTATTTGCAACTAACTTACTGAGTATGCTGGAACGTCAGGAGAAAATCCAGCTATTCATTGAAGATGTATAAGTACATTGAGCACTAGAATCTATAGGGTATTGTTGGGTGAGAAGGATATTTAACTATAAATGTTCAATAAAGTTCGAAACGCTTATTTCTATATTGTTGCAATGACTTGACCGTTGTGATAATGATTTCGTATAAAAATGCTACTAGAAAATGAAATTACTTTATTTATAGGTAAAAAATTAATATAGGTACGATTGGCCAACTATCCGCACACACACCGGTGAGATGCCCAGCATGAAATGGCACGATATAAGTGTTTGATATATCCTTATGCAGACAATGAATGCATGAATGCTATCTACATGTTTTTTTCTTCTTCGATGCAATTTTACTGCATATTTGGCAAACGTTTTCAGAAGAATTTTCATGTAACTACTTTGTGGATATTAGACATACCAACTAATCCTTCTTTCTTGTACTGCTGTAGGTTTATTCACATCCCACACATTCAATCTCATCACAATCTTCAAGCGTGCTACTATTTAAATATAGGAATACTGCTTTCACCAATTGGTCATCTATTCTTATCGGCGGATGGCCAACTATACTGAAACCTTGGTACAGATGGCCATGGTTGACGAACATAACTTGTCCCATAGTTTGGCCGTTGTTAGAGGTTATAATGTCTAGACAAATATTGTACTCACCTACTTCCACGAAAACACCAATAAATTTGGAGCCCTGCGTTTACAACATGATGGACAACGTACCAATGTTAAAATATTGTAATAGCACAATAATAATTTTATTAATTTACTGCTAAACAATATCTTTGATGAAACTTATTTTACAATACAGCGAGTGACTCATGCGCAAACAACAATCTGTAAGACATTCAACCCTATCGAGTAGTAGACCTGTCAAACTATTGCTTATTGGTCATCTACCAGTTTATATTTAGTTAGCCTAAAATTTGCTGCATTTATAAACACTCGTGTTTAATTTGTTACAGTTTCTTATTATAATAGCCCATCTTTTTATCATTTTCTTTGTTTTACAATCTTTCAAGACAATTCATATTCTTTGCTTTTGTTTCTATGGTAACGTACCACAAATAAAGAGAAACAATAAAATACTTTGAAAACCATGCTGTTAATTTGTATAAAATTTTACCTAATGTTTGCTTTAAAATAAAAAAACTATACGTGATTGAAGTTGGTAGTGATCCATTGTAGTTTCGTGAACATCCAGTATAATATTTAATCCTAAAAGATGCCGCAACAAATATTCTAACCAATGTGTAATTCATAAATAAAGCCTGACTTATTTATATCAATCCATTCCAATCATATCCAATTTTTCTAGGAATCTTACATTTAAAAAAGACATCTCGAAGACAGTGAGAGATGGATATAGTCAAATACGACTTCACTCCACGGCGATTTGAACTGAAAGCGTAGATTGTCGTCTCGTCCCTTCGCCCTCTTGTTACATACCGATAACATTTGTCAAAAATCGCGGGCAATTACTATGGACATTTCGAATGGACAGCGTTTCATACCCTTACAAATAAATGTGGAATAAACGAAAATTTCATTTCTCCAAAAATATCATATTGCAACCTGTAATATGTCACAAGAGTTCGCGATCCAACTCCTAACTGCGCCTAACATGCAACGAGGGCACTTCCTGTGGAACTCGAGGACTTCTCACCGAGTGATGTTTAATTTGCGAAATGATTGTAAAAGCACAGTCGAATTTATTATGTTTATATATTTTTTTTTAATAATAATAATAAATAATAACACGTAAACTTTGAAATGCTAAGGTTATGTGCGCCCTACATTGTAAAATATTTTTAGAATCTGCGTCAGAGGTGGCCCAGATGTACTTACGGAGTTGGTTGGACATCCTGTTTAACGAAACAATGTTGTGAGCTGAAGAACTAAAATATAATCAATTGTTTCTTATTTAATAATAAACATTTTCCCCAATCTTTACTAACTTCCTTCTAGGTGCATTATTGTCTCAAGTGTATTTGCTTGTTAGAAATAAATCATACTTTATTCATGTCCAACGTTCTACCTATTTTAATAGACTTCTTTATTTGCATTAGGTATTACAAGACAGATAAAACGAATAAATAGATTTAAATGTGTCACAATTTGCGTTCCTTTATCTTGTATCCACACATATATACACTCTGCTTTTATGTATGCGTTGTCAGTCATTCTGGCGTCCAATTAAAAAAATTCACTTTCCACAAAGTTTAGTTTTGCAGTCAATATATGAGCAGCACTTATCATTAGAGCAACGCAAACTGCGCTGAAAGCCAGTGGCTGACGCATAAAAGTTTACACAAAATAAACACGGCCGAGACAATTCGGTATAAGCGTCAGTATAACTGCGACTCGAAAGCCGATCTGTTGTGTATGCATCTACGCTGTCGTATACTATATCGTAGTTCTACGTGTGTTTTGAAAATGTTTCCTACGTCGCGAAAACGACCAAAGTTGGGCACAATAAGAGAATTTATTGCAGAAATGCCTGATTTAAAGTGTGATGGCGCTAAAATTCAATGTGTAGTGTGTAAAATAGATTTAATGTGTTGGTAGAAAAGTGATTGTCTACGGCACGTAAATAGTACAGGGCATGTTTCAAAAAAAAATTCCACGCGAGATTATGACAAATTTAAATTTAATTTATGTGTTTATGTATTTTACCATTTCATTTACTAAGGAAGAAAGCATACGTCTCGTTTTGGAATGAGTATTCGGACTTTAAGTTACCAAGTGAGAGAACATTACAGAGAGTTGTGCCGTTTGCTCGTGAGCATGTCGAGAAAAGAATTAAATCGGAGTTGCAAGATAAAAAACTGTGGTTATGTGTGGACGAAACAACAGATCGTAAAAAACATTCTGTGATTAATGTAATGGTACGCACAATGGAACCACATCGACCGTCGCCCTCAATTTTACTAGCTTCCAGACGAATACAACAATGCACTGTCGAAGTAATTTCAATGTTGGTATTAAATACATTGGAAAAGTTTGAACTTTCAACAAATTAACTGTTGATGTTTATGAGTGATGGTGCCGCAAACATGCTTGCTGTAGGTCGATCTCTTAAAAAACATTGTGCTAACTTGTTGCATATTACATGTAAAATTCATACCCTCAGTCTCGTAGTAGATAGTATCAGAAAATGTTATTCCGAGATAGACGCTCTAATAGCACATACAAAAGCTGTGTTTGTAAAATCCCCAAAGCGTATTCGGGAATTTCATAGACTATGCCCCGGTATTCCTGAACCACCACAACCTATTCTTACTCGTTGGGGAACATGGTTAGAGGCTGCATTTTATTATCTTAAATATTTTGAGAATATAAAGAACGTGATTTTAGAATTCGACCCAAAGGAAACTGCGGCTGTCAAGGGAAGCCGCTTGAAATTTCAGGATAGTCAAGTTAAAACAGATTTGGAAATTATTCAGAACAATTACGTGGAACTAGCGGATGCGATATAAAAACTACAAAATTCTTCGGTGGCGTTAGTGGAATCTTTGCAAATAGTGCAACATGTTCACGCACAGCTATGCGCGATAGAAGACGCAAGAAATGTTTGTGTTTTAAGAAGGTTTGAAAGTGTTTTAGATAAAGACTCTGACTTTGGCACATTAAGACAAATGTGTGAAGGTGCGTCAACAGAACCGTTAAGTTATTTGAAAGATTATTTTACTTAGGCAAATATAACGTCACTAGATGTAGAACGTTCGTTTTCGGCATACAAAAACATTTTTTCTTCACGCCGCACTCACTTTGCACTAACTTTGGAAACATATCTAATGTTACAAATATTAAATAGACATTATCCACTTTGTGATTTCACGGAGGACTCTTAAAACGGTAAATGTTTGAGCACGTATCACATTTAATTTATTTTGTGTAAACTTTTATGCATCCGCCACTGGCTTTCAGCGCAGTTACGTTGCTCTACTTATCATTCAACGCTCAATTTCCTTACGATAAAGAAGCTAAAGTAGCTTAGTCGCGACCAATACATGCCGAAGGTTTAAATTAAATCATTTAAGGAATTGAACAGGAAATAATACGTATTTTCCTTCACATGTCATAAATTATTAATGGCCTGTTACCAACTTGATAAAATTAAGGAGGCTAATGTTATGGTAGGTAACCAATTCATATTCTTTTCAAATTCAACAATTTCTTTTGCTTTATGGTTTGAAATAGATGCAGGTAAATGTTACCTTGAAAGTAATCATCAATAATTGGAATTATAAACCTACAGATTACAATGAGCAAAGACATCTTTTATATCTATTTATATGAAGTGCAATATTATTTATTAACTTCCAACTAGTGTGCGGCTAATAAAATTGCACCAAAATATAAAAAAAGGATAAAAAGAGTTTTAAAACTTTTTAATTTTAGATATCTCTTTTCTCCTGTTTTCCCCTTTAATAAATTTTCATGTTTGTGCTGGGGAGAAATGACAAGCAGTACGAGATAAAAATTACGAAGTTTTCTCTTTGTTTCGCGTGGCAATTTCGGCATGAAAAGGCTATTATTTCCCGACATTCCGAAATGTCGGAGGTAATGTGTTCTATGTGAAATAAAACACTATAAAAGTTTTTACTGAATGTACGTGTTCGCCATCGTGTCTGTAATAAAACATACACGTTAATATCTCTCCATTTACTATGTGCAAATAATACTGCATGGAGAAGCTATATTTATATGAGTGGATAGCTGTAAATTGCTTCGATATGTCGGCCCTAGTAGATATTTATACACGTTCCTTGCCAACGTTGAATTACTGGCAGATTGCTTTTATATTAATGAGTCTTTAGTATATGACACATTTTTCCTACTTCTGTAAGTTAACGTATAATCTACGTACAATACGGTAGAATTTGCTACAAAAAGACAACCAATTCTAATGTTATTTCGAGGCCAAAATGTTGCCGAATACGTATTTATTTACTGATTGTTAATAATGTTTCAACCAACGTTTCCAAATACTATCCGATATCGAAAAATTAACGAAAGTATGGAAAACAATAGCCGGCATGATTTTGAAGTGTATCGCCAAAAATACCCATTTTGAAGTTTGCTAATTAAATATTCTTTCTAGTCTCCAAGGGAATTCAAGACAAGGCAAATTACGATTGCTTAGTGTTCAATGCTTTAAGATCCGATGATATTTAATATAAGGCACAACTAACTTCATGTTGCGGACATGTTGCTGCTAAGAGTATCGGAAAATAAAGGTCTTAGTCATCATTGTTCATTTATATTTTGATTAGCTGTAGTTTTCGCATTATAATTCTAAGAGATAGCAATAAAATCTTAAAATTAGCTTCCGTTCTGGAGACCTGCCATTTTATGCAATGTTTGTAATAACTCAAAGGCACTATGGTACTATCTTCTTTAAGAAAGGACGTGACATCTTGATTAAGTGTATCTTACCACGTTCATAACTAACCTGGGCAAATTTGCGGTAACAGCCAGAGGCGTGGCGAGCGCATAAAAGTTTTAAAGTAAGAAATAAATTATAAAACATGCTGAAACACTTACCGTTTTAAAAGCCTTCCGTGAAATCACAAACTGGGTAACATCTGTTAAATATTTGAATCATTAGATATGTTTCTACAGTTGTGTCAGTCAAGTGAGTACGAGGTGCGGAATAAAAGTTATTTAATGCCGAAAACTACCGTTCGACATCTAGCCATGTTATATTTGCATATTTAAAATAACTTTGAAACAACTTAATGCATCTTCACACGCACCTTCACAAATTTGTCTTAATATAAGAAAATCGGAGTCTTTCTCTAAAACACTTTAAAATTTTCGTATTACACACCAATTTATTTCGCCTTCTACAGCGCATAACTGTGCGTGAACATCATTCACAATTTGAGCAGAACTCACTAGCGACATCGAAGGATTATGTATTTTTTCTATTCCCTCCGCTAGCCCGAAGTAATTGTTGTGAATAGTTTGTAAATCTCTTTTAACCTGACTATCATGAAATATTTCCTAGGTCTTCTTGATTGCCGCAGCTTCTGTCGGATTGAGTTTTAAAACTACCTTCTTTACTTGATCAAAATATAACACAGCCTGCAACCATGTTCCCCAACGTGTAACAATCGGCTGTGGTGGTTCAGGTAAATCAGGACACAGCTTGTGAGACAGTCGGGTACGTTTCGGGGACTTTAGAAACACTGCCTTTGTACTAGCAATCAATGCATTTACTAGTGGAAAAGTGGAAAGTGTTTCTTACTAAGTTTTCTTTTTTTTTATTATTTGCCTTTGTGAACCATAATTTAGTAGATTATTTAATTCAAGTTTGTTAATTTCGTTCTCACATTTCATAATTTAGTAACCTATTTATTTCAAATTCTTGTTAACTTTTCAATTCTAGACAAGTTATTTGTGTTCAATCGTTCATTTGTCTTACCTATTAACTTTGAATTTTAAGTAAAACAAACGTGTATTTATCTTTTGTCATTTAAGAAATTTCTCTTCTTACTTTTTTTTGTGAATCTAATTTAGGGTAATTATTTTATAGCTAATTTGTGCTCATTAATTTCAATTTGGTCTCTTGAACCAGTTTAGCTTTGCAAGTATATAACGTGTATTTTTACTCTACTTTTTGGACAATTTCTTGTTGGAGTTTAAGATTACTATTTTACTATTGTCACGATCATTGTGAATCGAAGCGTTGGCTATTGATATCGGTAACACGGTACAAATTTAATTTGTTAATATCCTTATAACTGTCCAACTTCCACAAATTTTATTTATTGATTTCACTTAGATATTAAAGGAATTTTCTCATACGTTGAACTTGTGAATTTGTTTTTTGAACTCTCTTTCCTTATTAATTTATTTCTATCACAATCTTCGTGGGTTGCTGTTTACCCCAATCACCTGACAGAGTTATTTCAAGCAGGTGGCGCCTTGTAAATTATCTGTTGTTATTATTGGTGAGTAGTATTGATCCACTCCCTCGCCGGAGAGCAGGCTGACACCCTGGATGAAGGTGCCGCTTTTTGGGAAATTTTAGAGAATAGTTGCTTGCGCGGAACTTGGCTATTTTGGTGTCTTTTTTGTCTTCAAGGTGTCAAAACGTAGCAAACTGGAAAACTCAATCTTTGTTACTCTATAACATTTAACACCACCAACAAGTGTACAATATTAGAATTTACTGACTAACAAGACGATTACCTGATGAACTATATTTAATTTTCGAAATTATGCTAAAGAATTGACTGAATTTATGACGTCACTTGATGTGGGAAAACATTTCATTAAATTTGAAGATTTAGGATCTGAAGAAAATGAACAAAAGACCAGTTACTTATCCGTTCCCCATGTTCGTCGTTGACTGGACTTGAAATAATTCCCTAGCACTCTCGCTCCTGCGATAGGAGGAGCTATATAGAAAGAGCCAATAGTCGCCAGAGGGATTTTGACGTTAAACGAGTGAACATGCTGAACACACTATACGTGCCGCTAATGACAGCTACGTTCGATGTGGTAAATTATAATATTAGAATATTTACACCCAATCAACATTTTTAACTAAATTAAAAAAAATTAAACCCTCAAATTATGTTTATGGAATTATACCAATTAAACTCTCTTGGAAATAGTATTTTCAAAACAAATACGATCGCTATCAAAACGATCTTAACCCTCCGCGCCATCGTGTACCATGTTTGATACATCATTTTAACTTGTAATATATTACCACCATGCCATGATATTAAAAGCGCTTGCTGCATACAATCTCTTACGTCTATGAATGACAAGTACTACAAAGATTCCAGAAAAATTACATACATTTTCATATTAATGCGAAATCTTTGCCGCGAAGGACAGTCGTCGGAAAAACCCCATTTTGCCACTCCTCGTCGGTCACCCAATTCATTATACCAGTATCTGATGGTAATCATCGAAGATTCATGGTCCTTATAAACTGCATCCTACTTCTCTTTGATCTCCGCACAAGTTTTTCCATCCAAAAGAAGAAACCGAATCAGTTACCGGTACTGTACTTTTTCCATGATTCCACAATACTTAAACTTGCTCTCTTTCAGCAACTCTCAAAACATCACTACTCGACGAATCTCTGTGAAATGTTGACAATCGTCGACTAGAGAATCGTTCACACAATCTGTAATGCAGATTTTGACAGATTTTCAAACACGGGTACTTCTCGTATAATCCTCGTATATAGTTCCTGTATGTAACGTGCTTAACGTGTTCTGTGACGTTAATAATAGAATGGTGATTATATACTTAACCAAAGAAGGGTACGTTTTCCAATATTTGAATATTTTTATGAGGCACATTAACTTTTATACCGCTCATATTAGCGCCTTTTTTAAAGGGAAATCGCAGTCGTAACATAAAACCCCTCACACGATTGGAACAATGTGTTGTCTAAAATAACCTTTCGCAATTGTAAGTCACCTTATAAAAAGCCTATATAGTCTTCATAAAATTTTATACCCATTTCCTTCATTACGATTCTCGATGCGTAAAAATGCCTCCCTTCTGCTCGCCACCTTTTGCTCTTTCCCGCTTCTTCTCCGAACAAACACGTGGATAATAAAAGCTTAAGGATTTTCCTATATATGTTCTCTCCCAGACGGTATATCGTGCGTTTGAGTGTATTAAAAACGTGCTCGGTAGGATCAAGTGATTTATACCCTATGTGAACAAGAACATAAACGGTTGATCTTTAAAGAACGAAAAGGAGCCGCATCACAAAACAAATTGTTACCGAAGGTATAGTGCGCAAAGGAATTACTTAATATTGTATTCTTTCTAGGTTTGTTCCATAGAGAGAATACAAATGCTGCTCAATAGATTTACTCTCTTCTTTGATAATGTTTCCAAACTGGTGAAAATAATGCTATTTCGACATTACTAAAGGTTTTGTTCCTTATTGTACACATAAAAAACGAAAACACTGCAAAAAATCAAGGTGAGAATAAAATAAAGCATTATTCAAAATGATCCACGCACACATTTTGTGATTGAATAATTCCGTTTTTCTTGTTTAACGTAATAGGTACCAGTTTTAGTATTTCTCCTTATTGGTAAGGTATACGTTTGGGTGTCCCACGTATTAAGAAAATAAGTTTGCTTAGTTCCCACCTTATTTTTATTTTCCTATTAGTTCCATTTTTGTAGACCCGAAAAAAATTTCAGCAAGATTGTGATACTGATAGATATAGACTCATCTTCAAGTTTAGGCACATAAAATGAAACGAATGGTAAAAATTTTGCAATTCCTTATTTGTTCTTTCTCAAACCTAACTCATCCACTCCCATCTCGCGATATATCGATCTTCCTTGATCAGTTGCGCACAGCAGCAATGCTTTTTTGAGTAACTGCTGTCTTTGGTATTCCTGTTCTGGAATCGGATCGCCAGCGAGAAATTGTCGACTGATGTGATGCTTCATTACCAAAAACAGAAACCAACTCGACGAGACATGGTTGTTGAGATAATCCTCTCTGAAACTTGTGGAAAATTATTGCACCAAAATTTTCTCGGCTCAATTCCATTTTTCGAGTAACTTGTCAGCTCTAAAAATTTGCTGTGGCTAAATCATTTGCTGTGTCTTCATGGAACTACTCGTGCTGTTTCTGGACGAAACTTCGAAACTTCAACGCGTCGAACGAAGTAACAAAATTTATCGGACGCTTTCTTAGAGAACTTACTCTGGGGTCGTAGATAAACTATTTACTACAAGCCTTCCTTGCTTTAAACGATATATTCTTATACTTGTCGACGACAGGAACTCTATATTATTGGCTTTATGATATAGTTACAACTTCGACCACGAGATGCCGCCACGCGCATCATAAATGTTTACTCGTAAGAATAGAATCAGCCGTCGAGGAGTGAACAATCACCACGTGTTTGTTAATCGGGGAAACAAAAGTTGCTTGCGGGCTCAGTGACTAAGAAAAAGAGTGTGATTTGTGATCTTACTCAAGCACAGTGCACATTGACGAATCCTACCGAATGGTATGCTCTTGCGTGCAGTGGTTCATCAAAGAAAAAAGTAAATAGCATTAACCAAATTTATTTAATGTATATCAAAATAAAATTCTTTAAAATAATAAAATAACATACATCTCTCGGGTTCTTAAAATGAAAAAGAAAATAACATCAGAATTGCCAATATTTGCAATGATTCAGGTCGGAAACGCAAAATACAGAATATAACTCTGGCGTTTACATTGAAAGCATTACAAACTGACATAGACTATTAAACATTTACACGGTGTTTGTTTATAAAATCAGAAACAAATAATCTATTACCGGTTACGGGCTTTGTGCAAGTCTAACTAGATTTCTATTGTTCGCTAAATTACGGAAGAGAAAACGCGTTGCGCTTTACGGAATTGTGTGATTTTAAGACTCCGGCAAACGCGTACACGAATTTGTACCCAAACGAGTATCGTAATCTCACAAGAGCCAGTTAAAATCGGACGATTGTGGGCTACCGACGTTATCGCCCAAACTTCGCAAAAACCAGAGAATACCGACGACTGCGTAGTGCGGTCGGGGAGTCCTTCTGCTTAGCTAAAAGGCCGGGGAGTACAAGTCAAAGCTATGACATTTTGGATGGTTTATATGGCAGATTTCGGGTGTGACGCAGCACTTTTTGTCAATGACGTAGTTCGACCTTGCATTTGAAGTAGCTTACCAGCACGCTACTGCACAGATCCCGCAATTATTGAATTTACGTCATAAGTATACTAACGCTCAACATAAACAGTAACATAAACAAGGTACACTTGCGCTCAAAATAGTCGGTTCTGGTTCTTTGAAAAATTAATTAATAGAATGAAGTAAAACTTTACAAATTTACATAAGATTTAATGACTGCTTATAAAAGGTAAAAAATAAAATATAATTTTTCGCCTTTTCCAGACTTAACAGTCTTTAAATCCGATGGAGTTTGATGGTTCGTCACAATACATAAGCTCAATGAATAATGAAATTAATTTTGACAGGCGACTGTTCATTGACACAGGCGCCCTTTACGTAGTTGTATGCATAGCTAAAAGCAACCCTCGTACATACATAGCTATTAAATGAGATTTGGTTGACAACCGGTATATACATGGCTTTACTCTTCTTGAAGAATATTAGCCGCCATTACTGAGTTCTACTCTTTCTTTGTGGTGTGCCACTCCACATTTTGTCGCATTCTTTGATTTCTATAGGTGTACCTTTAATTTGTCTCGTATTTCTTTCAGGTTTCGTCTGCTCTGGATAGAATTCCACTAATTTTTCATCTCCGAAGTGTTACTCTCGACTTGTTTCCATATGAATTCTTCTTACTTCCTCGTTTGTCCTCAATCTGTTTATATGGCCATACCAACGCAGTGTCTATTCCTTTACTACTCTAATTATATGTTTTCCGCTTCAGGTTTGTTTTACTTCATAGTTCATGAGCTTTTGGTATTTCCTCTCTGCTGTCATCATTTTAGTTGATTGTTTCGTTCTTTTACTGTACGTAAAAGATTTTAAATTTTCCACCTTTCTGTCTTTAATATTGTCGATTTTTGCGCCCAGACATTGAAAGCTACATACCGTCACAAACTAGTAATCTCCTGTTTCCAAAACTGCTTCCCGTTTACTATTCGTGTTTCTATTCAAGGTCATATATTTTATTTGGGACTTATTGATTTCTGAACCACTTTCACCTGCTTCTATAGCGATTTTATTTAAAACTAATCTTTCGAATATTTTCCTGTTTATTCAAGGAAATAGTACTACAACTGTAGCAGTGTACATTTATTGTACATACACACACAGTTACGTCAAAACCAAATGAAAATTACGTGTTTCAAAATAGAAATACATCAGGTATCATTTTAAACTTAACGACCATTTTGTATTTACGCATACTCATCGATTTTGCACTAATGTAAATACAAAATTGATTTTATAATATATTTTCTATTTAGATTAATTCTGCTTGGATTGCATTTGTAGAAACTAATATACATATTTTAAAATTTATTTGTCATTCGGAGCAATGGAAAATAAATATGTATCTACATATTATAAATTGATATATTTCCGAAAAGATTCAAAGCAAGACATTAAACATTTAACAGACGTCTTCCATATTCAGATGAGATTCTCGTTAATATTCAGAAAAGTTCAATGGATGCTGAAAGGCTAAAAATAACAAAGCGCTGGCGATGTCGTCGTGAAAGAATAGATGGCAAAAAAAAATCTGCACGACATCGAATATATACGTCCACCTACGTTCGAATTAGGTCTTTTGTACGGAGCAATGAAAACATGTTACTTATTTGATAAAAACAGCGTATAACTGTCGGCACAACATGGAAAGTTATATTAAATGTTGTTTACTGACAGATTTGCTTAAACGCTTACTTGGCTTCTTTTTTTAGAATCGATCCGGAATCCCCATTTGTGCAATAAAATGGCTTTTTAATTGTGTTTGCGTATTGCGAAAGAAAAGGAAACCAGAGTATTTGTACCAACAAACTTGATTTAATTTATGGTCCCCTGGGGCACGTGCAAAAGATGTGGGTACAATCAAATGTTGAAAAACAAGCTGATTTCCAGGAAAACAAATAAATACTATGGTACAAGAAAACGTTACAAAAGATTTGAGGAAATAATTGGTATCGATTGGATTTAGTTATATATGGGTAATCTCTAGCTTGGTGATACCGAGCATTAATATATCCAGAAATTTATATACAATAAATAATGCCCTGTAATAAACATTTTTAATCCGTAACTAAATTCATATTCAAAATTAACGCACCATTCAATATTTCTGATGTATTTTCTATAACTTTTGTATTTTTAAAAAATGTTTTGTTTAACAGAACATAATTTAGTAACGTTATGCCACTACAAAGTTATTTTGACATTTCTAGTGAAAATGTCCGCAAATTAATGTCAAATTCTGTTAAACAATTTATCTTGAGTCGTTTGACTTGTAGTCCAGGCATCATTTAAGTTTTATATTATGAGTTTGTTAATTTTTTGCGTTTATAGAATTCAGGTTAATAACATTTAAATTGAAACTTTGTTAGAAGAAGGACGTGCAACCCGTTATGTCGCTTATTTTCTGGGTGTTAATCATGCGACAGTCAGTCGAACGGTTAGAGGATTCAGGGAAACCGGATCGCACTCTAGAAGACGTGGTCAAGGTAGGAAACTAGCCACAAGTGCGGGAGATGGTCGTTTTTTGCAACTGTTTGCAAAGTTCTCAGAAAGAGGTGAATAACACGCACTGAACTCAGTAGCCAGCTTGAATCAGTTAGAAATGTCAGAGTTTCTCCTTTAAGTGTAAGGAGAAAGTTGAGGGAAGTAAAATTGAGTAGTAAGATGCCTGCAGTTGGGCCATTACTTACCGCAGCACACAGAGCACAAAGTTTGAGATTTTCCCCTTGGTGGTGGATCAAGAACGTTCTGGGAAGGTATTTGCTTTGACGCCTGCACACTAAGTTAATTCCTATTCGCCAAAGATTAATAAATGCTGAATACTCCCCCAGAGAACATTATTTAGAACCATATAATGCCTTTTGCACCACCTTTAGGGAACAATTTCATGTTCATGCAGGATAATGCGAGATCACACACCGCTAGACAAGTTTTAGATTACTTACAAGAGGTCAATATTCAAGTAGTATTCTGGCCACCACGAAGCCCAGACTTAAACCCGATTGAGCACGTTTAGGATGCTCGAAAAAGATCAGTAAGGTGCCATTTATCAGCTCCTGCTAACCTCCAGGAATTGGAGCAAGCCGTTCTTTTTGAGCGGGATAAGATTCCTCAAAAAATAATCCAAAATATAATTGCGAGTTTACCACGGCGAATCCAAGCAATTATCAGAGCTACGAAAGGTACCTATTTACTGTGTATAAAGCTATACATATAAAATATTAGCAGTAACTGGTTGCTCTATTTGTTTGTTCCTTAATGTGGTTCTAGTGGAGCAAATATATTTTTACTTGTATTCTCATGTTAACCTAACGATATCTTGTGGAATACGAGGTGCATTCAAGTTACAACACCTCAGATCTTTTTTCTCACTAACTAATCACACGAAAACTACGAAACTTGTGTCACTTCTCGACGTAATCTCCCTGCAGGCCTACGCATTTTTCACAACGTTGCTTCTTTAGGAGTCTGTGTTGACCACTGGAAAATCGCTGATGCAATTGCAGCACGGCTGGTAAATGTGCGGCCACGTAGAGTGTATTTTATCGTTGAAAACAGTATGAGAAATCACTTCAAAGCTGTTTGCACGAAGAAACTGCTACGTCACGTTCGGCCGATGCGCTGGTGCGTTGTCTTGGTGAAAGAGCTCACGTGCAGCCTCCTCCGGCCGTTTTTCACGCAGTGCGGGAAGGAGCTTCTTCTTCAAAACATCCTCGTAGGATGCACCTGTCGCCGTAGTGCCCTTTGGAACGCAATGAGTAAGGATTACGCCATCGCTGTCCCAGAACATGGCCACCATCATTCTTTCAGCACTGGCGCTTAGCCGAAATTTTTTTGGTAGCGGTGAATCTGTGCGCTTCCATTGAGCAGACTGGCGCTTCGTTTCAGGATTGAAAAGCGACATCCATGCCATATTCATTATCACAATCGATGAAATTCATGCCATCACGCGTCAACATTGCCTAGCAACATGCCACGCGCACACCCTTGTTGTCGTGATGCAGGATTATGTGCCCAAATCCCACGGAAATGCCAACTTTGGAGGCGATCTGTTCCATACTCATTCGGCGATCCCCCAAAACAACTTTCTCTACTCGCCCGATCATGTCGTTAGACCGGCTTGCGCGGGGCCGAGATTGTCCTGGTTTGTTGTCACACGACGTTCTGCCTTCTTTAAACTGTCGCACCCACGAACGCACATTAGACGCATCTATGACACCATCACCACATATCTCACTCAATTGACGGTGAATTTCTATCGGTGTCACACCACGCAAATGGAGAAAACGAATGATTACACGCTGGTCTTGTAATGAAAACGTCGCAATTTGAAGTATCGAAAACAGTTCTCACTCTCGCCGCTGCCGCTAAAGGTTCTGTGTGCCGTACAATGCTGCCATCTCTGACATGCATTGGCAAAGAATGCCCGCTTATTTTAAAATAAACCGCATGTTTCTATCTGTTTCCAGTTCTGAGAAAAAAAATCGGAGGTGTTATAATTTGAATCCACCTCGTATGTAAAAACAGTTGTTGAAAAGTAGTAGTGGTATGATGGTGATTTTATAGCGAAATCACTAGAAATAAATTCGTACAGCCAGGAAAGTCGAAGTACTATTTCTCGACTTTAAGACGCTGAAATTTTATCCAAATTTTGGTTGAAACAGAACTGCTTCTTAATCGCTGACTAATCAAGCAGTAAATATATGTAGTTGGCGCTTATTTATTACAGATATCAATAACACTAGCCAGCTTCTTTATTATTAAAAAACTGTAATTTTGTAAACCATGTAGCATTGGTACCTTCAATCAATGCGATTTGACTGTGATTAATTACCATTGATTAATTGTGAAAGACAAACTTTTAATTAATAAAATACTTTATCACAGATAAGGTTGTAAACAAAAAAATCAACTTCAGCAATAACGCTTATTATGGGCACGCCAATCTACACTTTCATTAAATAGAGTAGTTTTCCAACTTTTTTAATACGGTGTGACTACGTCCTTCCAAAAGATATATAGGCTAGCACACATGTGCCCTATATAATGCAATAGCTTAGTAAATGAAGAGACGAATTAAATAATGGTCTTAATGCCAACATTTCCGAATTGTAAAAATCACAATTTTAGTAGTTAAGGGTATGGTATAGTTAATTTAAAATGAAAATGGGCATCTATTTACACTACATTCAAATAACAGTAGCAATTTTGGAACGTTGCAATACAAATAATTAAAAACATTCATCTTTGATATCTCTGCCTAAACTTCTTTAGAAATGTTAGCGGTTTTAATAATTATTATTCATATATCAATACCATTATTCTTCTTTTTAGGAATGAAAGTCATTCAACGTTTGATATTAGTTACATTTGTCCAGATTTCTATTGTATTTTGCTCATATTTCACCTATGCGCATCAGCAAAATGACTGTACCTTCTCACTGCTTGTCCGTCTGGCAACAATACAATCAGTTGTCCGTACTAAACCATGTCGAAAATAGCATTTAATTATTGTTTTCGTTTTCTTCTTGTAATAGTAAAATCGGGGCTAAAAAATTAATATTTTGCATGTTATATGTTGCAACATATGGGAATTTTTTTAATTATTAAAATATGGTTAATTTTTGTTTTAGGAATATGTTCAGCATGTCTAAAAACCACAAAATTTAATTTGACACACATCACGTGATCACTACTATGGCGACAAATTTAAAAAACATGCTGTGAATCCACAAAAAGTGAAGTCAGATGATATGTTATCCAAAAAGGTTATTTGGAAAAGTTGCTTAGAATTTAATTTTGAGGCTATATGGTCATTTTTGTAAACATATTAAAAAAATATATAAAAAACAAATTTTTATTTCGTTATCTTGTTGGGAATAATAACGACCCTCTAGCCCCAAATTCTGAGCACTTACTTCCAAGTTATGTTGTAAAATGCCTATGTAAACTTCCTTCGTTATTATACCTTCAATGATGTGCAAATTTCCGACGTCATTAGCCGTCATGCACCTCCACGCCATTACAACCCTTCACCATGCTTGACGGTCGGCCTTAAATTTTTGGGATTTAGAGCTTCTCCTCGCTTTCCCCGTAAAACTTACATAAGCTTAATGTCTGGGGATCTGATGGTCGAAAATTGGTACGGAGAAAGCGGGGAGAAGCTCTAAATCCCAAAAATTTAAGACCGTCCGTCAAGCACGGTGGAGGGTGAGTAATAGTGTGGGTGTGACTGGCGACTAATGGCGTCGAAAATCTGCACATCATTGAAGGTATAATGACGAAGGAAGTTTACTTAGACATTTTAAAACATAACTTGGAAGTAAGTGCTCAGAATTTGGGGCTAGAGGGTCGTTATTATTTCCAACAAGATAACGACCCTAAGCATACTTCCTATTTGGTTAGAGAATGGCTGCTCTATAATACGCCCCATACGCTGAAAAATCCACCACAGTCCTCAGACATTAATCCCATGGAGCATATTTGCGATGAGCTGGATCGTCGTATTCGAAAATTCGAAGTAACAAGTTGAGAAGAACTGAAGCGTATTTTAATTGCAGAATGGTCCAAAATTGATATGTCTGTTACAAGTAACTTAGTATATTCGACGCCTAGACGTTATAGACTCTAAAGGTATACCACAAAATATTGGTTAATTTTTTGTACTTTTTAATTATGAGAATATGCAGACTGTACGAACACTTTCTTCCCGGTACCTTTTGTTTGTGGTAGACATATATGTATATGCCTTTATTATAAATATTGTTTTAATTTTAAGAGAAATACTAACATTTCTTGAAAGTAACTATACTTTACAACATTTTAGTGTACAACCCACAATTATTTTGTTCAATTTTCAAGCATTACTAATATATTAACGCTTATATTTTGTGATTTATGTTGGTGTACGAAGACTGATTTCGCTCACTGTAATTTATTTATAGTTACATAGTTTATAGTTATAACATTTTGTTAAATAAATTACATATTTCCATTCTTTTTTATTTTCAGCTCAACCGATATAAAATCTCAGTTCGGTTTTGTCAATTCTTGCGCAATTAACAGAGATAAAACTAAAGAGTTGGTTTTCAGTTGGACAGTTACTGTTGCAGTGGATTGTATCCAGTAGTAATAAATAAATTTTACAAACATTTTTACTTCAAACTGCTAAGTGAACGTTACCATTATTGATAATTAATGTTCAGCTGCGCAACAAAAAGAAAATAAAAATATGTAATCTATTTAAAAAAATAAATTATTTTTTTTAATATGTTTACAAAAATGTGCATGTAGCTTCAAAATTAAATTGTAAGCAACTTTTCCAAATAACCTTTTCGTGATCTTTATTTTTTTAATATGTTTACAAAAATTTGCATATATCCTCAAAATTAAATTCTAAGCAACTTTATATAATATATAATAAATTTTGGGGTTTTTGGACATGCTGAACCTATTTACAAAAAAAAAAAATTACCATATTTTAATAATTAAAAAATTTCCCGTATGTTGCAACATTTATGCCAATCACAAAGTAGTATATATAATTTCTTTAACAAACTCAGATAAATCAACAACTTTACATCCTCTGTCACAGAATACAGTTACTGCTGTATAAATATACGAGATGGTTAATTTTCTATTGTGCAACCATTATTTTTGCCAAGATGAAGGTACTACAAAAATCAAAAACAAACGAATAAGATGGAACGCTGTCACTTGAAGAGCATAAAGGGGAACGATTGTGTCTTTTTTAATTCACCATCCTACACTCAAGAAGAAAGGTACTACAAACAGAAAATACAAGCGACTTTCGTAAGCTCTATCACGATTTCAATAAGCTTTATAATATCTCTATACTTCTTATAACAAATGTAACTGCTCCCAAATAATAAGATATAATAAATTATATTAAACCGTCTTATATTTCTCCTAGGTTGTATGATTTATTTCTTTGAATGCATTCTATTGCATATTTAGAAAGTTTATTGAATTCTGAATACAGTATCGCTTTTATTTCCTGTTTTTGCATTAAGCAACGTTTCCTATATAACCAGATGGATTTATTTTAAGAAATACGTTAAAATGTTATTTGTATCATCGTCTACATCATTGAAATTTGTATTCCTGACTGTTGCCTGTTCTAGTTTTTTTTTTTTTAAGTGCCATACCTTAATAATGAAACGCAAATTTATAGCTCATTGGCAGCCTCCGTTTGACAAATAGTAACACCATAACATATGGGCATTCTTTAAACTCGCAGTAGCCTCTGTTAGGTGTTTAATCCACTGAAACCGGCTACATTAATTGACCGATCTCTAATCTATTTCAAAAGATATACAAGCTGATATTTGCCTTATTTTCTTCACATTTCCGAAGCTTTTCTATCTCTAAAGGGAAGAAATAAGAGCAATGTATTAGAAACTTAACAAAATAATCTTAGTAAAATAATCTTAATGTGCGGTAAGTTGGAAAACATTATATCAGATTTATTTTAGAATTGAAAATTAAAATAAACGATCCTATATTTATCTACAATTCAAGTTAATATGTGAACATATTTCTATGTAAATATTATTAATTTGCAAATACATTTAAAAAGCGGTAAGATCGAATCACATGTAGTCAAAGTTTTACCAAAAAAATTGTATATCATAAATCAATTTTACGAGTAGTAGTTCTTGAGCGGGCATATAAGCTGACGATGTTAATTCATTCCTACAAGTTAAATATTTTTTCAAAGGCATTGACACGTCAACAAGTCTTATTAATCTCATCTTACATAAAAATAACCTCGATGCTTAATATTATCGGAAGATATTCAATTTCGAATAAGAAATTGAATGATAAATCATTCATCTTCATAG
This sequence comes from Dynastes maya, assembly GCA_029619315.2. Lineage (NCBI taxonomy): Eukaryota > Metazoa > Arthropoda > Insecta > Coleoptera > Scarabaeidae > Dynastes > Dynastes maya. Next base: position 60,999,346 of record JAROYE020000002.1, read on the forward strand.
AAAAAAGATATTTACACAAACCTGACCATTAGATAAGGAAATACCTATCCGGAAAGGATTAATTAATGACATCGCCTATTACGTCCTTCGAATGGAAAGTGCTGACTCTTGGAATAGTACAGGTCTTTTCAGAAAAGGTGAGGTCAACTAAATCATTTATCTTAAAAACTTCGCCGTCGGTTTCTTTAGCTTCGATATAATAGTGTCATTTCGATCGTAGATTGTGTCCGCAAACATCTTTTTACCGCGTTTCTGTATTTGTCGAACGTTCTATTCATAAGAAATGTATAAAAATTCAATTAAAGCTCGTTTCTTCGCCGTCTATAACATTCGATTTATCTTAATGAAATCCCCGTGCAATTACGATTCAAAGGAGGACAAGAAACAACTGCGCTTTTTTCCTTTTCGATTGTACTACATTTTTAATAAAACAGCTGTCGGAGATTAACATCGTAGAGGACGACATTTTGCACATAATTTCCTGGTTAATTTGCAATGAACTCGACCTGTAGTACTTATAGAACAACAGCGAACTGCACAGAATCAAAAAAGATTCTATTAATAATACAATCTAGATTGTATTTAAGTCTCACAACTCTTCACTGGACACTGGACACTGGACGCACGTCTCTATAGCTAAGCTGTCATCTTCAGCAGTGAATCTGTACAGAAAGATTACACATGCGGAGATTTTCCGTCGCTTCGATAATGCGACCAACAAGTTCTTCCTCTGCTTCAATTAGTGTTGAATAAACTAAGTTTCTCATATGCCCCCAGGGATAAAAAAATCAATGGGCGTAAGGTCTGGTGATCTCGGAATCCAGGAACTGGGGCCCTTTCACCAAACGTTGCCGCCAATGCTGTTGTACGCCATCAGCAAAGTGTGCGAGAACGTCACCGTACTGAAACCACATATCTCGGGGCATGTGTAATGGGACGTCTTCCAGCAGTTCAGGCAGAACTTCTTGAAAAAATACTACATAATTCTGCGAGGTGGCAACAAGCAGGGGCCAATTATAAAATCGTTCACAATGCCTGCGCAACTTACACCCTGAGGAGGTGTAAGTTTATGCAGTTTAAAACTGTCGGAAGCGCCCAATATATACAAACGAACGTTGGATTGCCAGTCTTTTTTACAAACGAACGCGCAATTTAGAAACTCGAACTACTCCGTATTACATTGATTGACAAACCAACGAAGCTAATGTCATTTGTTTGTACCAGAGTAATCTTTTCGTAGGTATTGAAAAAGTTGCCTAGCTCTAAGGAGTTTTACTTTAACTTCCAGCAGAGAAATTACATGTTTTTGACATATCCTAAGCTACAAATGTCTACGAGATCTTGCTTCCTTCTATCACTTCTCAAGTTTTCCACACCCTGTATAGATTAATTGGTTCCCGGGCGATTTATTCTAAAATAAAGCGGACTATCTTAATACGTAAACTAATTACAACCATCGTCTTAAATGACTAAGTAAACCTACGCATTCTCGAGCAACATTCATTCCGATCCGATTAAAATTGTAAAACAACACGACGATATAAACTTTTCAGATATCTAACTTTATGCGCATCGTTTGTGATATAAATTTACGACAACGAAATGATTAAGTCTATAAATTACACGTAAGTTACGACCACAGGGACGCCTTCCATGGTTTCGTACGTGCAAAACGAAATCCAGGTACGTTGCATGTAACTACAAGTTTATTTGTACGCTTGACGTGCAAGTTCGGTGGTTTATTAAAATCAATAGTTGATAAAAATGTAAGAAGAAGAGAAAAGGGACGCTATCTTAGAGAAGGAAGCAAGTAAGTAGCTGTAGCGATGCCATGCTACATGCGGATGACATCTTTATTTCCCAGCAGGTGGTTACACCAACGATGCATTGGACTTGAATATTTATCGCCGATATTTGTACATGAGAATTATAAACGAAATAATTCCGAGGCAATATTTGAATATTTACAACGGAAAGGAGTCGAAAACGATGCGACCAACTGGCAAATTGTTTTAACGATAAATAACAATAACCACATATTTATTGGACGGATTGAATCAGCGTTGGTGACACGAATGAATTTGGAACCAGTTATTTTAGCTTTCTTGCGACCATAATTAATACACAAATTAAAAATTATGGTTTATAGAATCGGCTTCGCACGTTCTAAAACCGATAAAATTACTCTAAGGTTCAGAGATGGATCAAGTAACCTTATGTTTTTTGTAACAGAAAAAACTACCGCCACTGTGTTATGAATATGAATATAACATAATGTGGAGAAAGCAGACGGGTATTACTGCAGCAATAAGACGCTGATGGTGTACTCAACAGATCCAAGGTATTAGCTTTGTTGGCATTGTCAGTGGCTGATTAATTCTATACCGTTCCTGACTTTTTTGCTACGCGTGCATTTAAAGTGAAGGTAGTTTGGTACTTTGCATAAATTCTTAATCTGCGAACACAATTTTATATCAACATAAAGCAAAGATGTCTCTGGATGTATTCACGATTTATATAGCGCTGTTGTTAGTTGACTTTTTTACCTCCAAAACCTTTCATTATTTAAATTAACAAATAATTGTAAGGTTATCGTCTAATGTGCGTCAAAGTGAAGATGCACACGGAAATCATAAATAAATCTCAGAATTCAGATAGTCTGACTACCGTTTCTAGCTGTAATTTGAAAACATTACGAATTAGTCGAAATTTGGGATTTTTTCTGCTCGAACATCAACAATACAATGTTGAGAGATGGCGGGTGAGCATGTCGCTATTGTCGCATATGAAAGTAGTAGTATGAACAATTTCTTTCCTAATTCGCCTTAAATCGTTATATTTCTCTGCTCTCTGATTTAATTTATAAAAATATTAAAATATGTCAATTTCCTCGTTGTTCTTGGCAAAAGCTTTTATTTTCTCAAGTATGACTTTCAGTTAATTGCCATCATCAGCTAAAATACCAACATTTTAGAAGATATGTTCAGATTGTAAACATTAAAGTGTGTTCTTTGTTATATAATTAGAAACAAAATTATAAATTAAAATTTTTACTGAACAATGAGAGATGCGTATGTTATTGATAACAAGATGGTGAGATGAATCTGACAGTATTTAGGCCAAAAAGGGCCCATTATGCACTCTTCCTATACCGGAGAGGCCCTTAGGTTGTCAGCCAGCTTACGGTCTTGGTTTAGGTTAGAACGTTGTCGAGAAGAATCTCCTTGATGGCGGTAAAGTATAGTGGCTCTTCACTTAGCATAGTTCTTCTAATTAACGCCAGCGTAACACACTTGTAGAGAAAGTGCTCCATTACTTCGCCTTCAGATTGAGAGTCTCTGCACAATAGATCTACAGTTAATTCCATCTGGAAGTGCTGCTGCATCAACCTGCAATGTCCAGTGCGAATTTCAATAACCATAACTCTCTTCTGGACAATCTCGGATATCTTAACATTGACCCGAAGTTTTCATAGGTTATAGTTCCGCCCTACCATAAAGCGCAAACACAGGTGATCAAATGGAAGGTTCTGGGCTATGAACCGTTATGTTCGAATCTCTCGTAACCAGTTTGCCCTCTTCTTCATTGTCAAAATTTCCATTATAACCCTTCACCCATGTTACGTTGATGTCCTTTACTTCCGAAACTATGGATAACGCTCTGTGGCAGTAGAATGACAGGTCCGATCTCATTGAGCGTTTTCACATTTACCGACAACAGTATCGATACGATCACGGGAAGGCACCGATACTAATACGACACCATTGACATTTACCGACCAGTCCACTAATTTCAGTGCCGACTATTCTGTTTCTATTATTTTCGTTGGTTTTATCCCAACATCACACTTAAACGCAGTCAGTTTTAATGCTATAAGAAATGATTTGCTTGAGCTCAAAATGTGAAATAGTGTGCAACCTTAGAGGCGACACCGACGTGATGGCTGACACCCATCGACAGATCGGTAACTGCAACGACACGTCGCCGGCATGTCGGTAAGTGAGAAAGATTCCCTTTATTTATACGAAATACGAGGTAGGTGCCATAAATTCTCAGTTTGATATAGAAAAAATAAGCTTGGTAAAATATAACAATTATTAACCAAAAATTAATACTAATATAGTTCATGGTATTGGTGGAATCATTCCCGGCAAAAACAATGTAGCAGAGAAAATAGCGCTAACACATGAATCTATCTTCTGCTGCTACAATTGCGTTTGCCTTTCGGTTTATGCTGCTAATCTCCAAAACAGCACTGCTACCCTCTGGGATGGCGTGACTGTGTCTCTTGGCGATAGATGTTGCCGAGAGACATATTCAATGCTGTTTTGGAGATTAGCAGCATAAACCGAGAGGCAAACGCAGCAGCAGATAGTACTTAGAACCATGCTGATGACGCCGGGTAGGCAGAAACATGTTCATGTGTTAGCGTTATTCTCTCTGCTACATTGTTTTTGCCGGGAATGATTCCACCAATACCATGAGCTATATTAGCATTAATTTTTGGTTATTGTTACTAGGCATTCTTTCCACGTGTGTTCCTATAACAATTATTTTTCAGTAAAATCTCCCCTAACTTCAATACATTTATTACAACGATCAATTAATAATTCTATACCCTTAGAAAATAATCTAAGATTTTTCCCTCAATTGTTGTATTACAGCTGCTTGCAACTCACTATCGTCCTTAAAACGATTCCGTTTTGGATAGAGGATCATAATACAAAACCATTGTTTCATCTCCTGTGGTAATGGATTCCAAAATCGGTTCGTCTCCACACATGTTTAAAAACGAGCGCGCACATTCGACCCGACGTTCGCGTTGGAGAGCAGAAAGAAGACGCGGTACCCATCTTGCACTAATCTTATTCATACCCAAATGGTTATGTAGAATCCGGCGAATACTTGTTTCAGAAATGTTAGACATCACTGCTAATTCCTTCACTTTCAAACGGCGATCTGACAATACCATTTCTTCAATAATTGAAATGTTTTAAAGCGTTATCAGTTCAATTGGCCGACCGGGGCGCTCATCATCTTCAAGGGATTCTTGCCCCAAACGGAAACATTTTGTCCACATGTCCATGAGAACTTTTCTTCTTCATTGGGATGTTAAACTTAGATGTAAATGGAAACCAGAGGGCGCAAGTAAATTAATAAATGTACCAAATTAGCAGGAAGCTGTCAAGTACTACTTATGGAATAATACGAATTACACATTACTGTAACTTAACAGCAAGAAAAACAACATACGGAACATATGGACATTTTAACTTCGAATTGCACTTGTTTTAAATTGTTTCTTACATGTAGTTTTTCGAACGTAATTGTTTAAAATTGACCGAGCTGCTGTTTTCTTTTATTGGTCCAGGTAAAGTGTGCCATCAGCGCAATTTTCAATTCCTTCATCTGCACGGCATAACATCGATGCATCTGAATACAACTTCACAGCTTTTGTTCCCACTTAAAGCGAGATTTGGAGAAATTATTTATACCAAAACAAATTCAATACGAGATCGTTTGGAATATGGCCAGTCTTAATGATATTAAGCTTTAAATCTGCCAGTAACTATTACAGATTATTAACCATCAAGAATTTCCTAGTTTGTTAGCTTTATTCAAAACTCTATAGGTGTAGCTTAAGCTTTAAGTACTGAAAATAGCGGATGAAAAAATTCTATGTTGAAAACAATATTAGCTTAAAACTTATTTCAAACTGGATGAACTAAAACTGACAGAAAAAATTAAAAACTGCAAAATGTATAAAATCCATAAGCGTTAACACAAATTAATATTATAAGTGCCACCGTATATAATACCTTTTAGCTTATGAAACCTTTTCCTTGAAAAAGAATCCGAAAATAGCTCTTTAGGTACAAACAATCAATTTCCTTTAGAGCGAGCGCAAATATTTTCCCAACGTTAATATTTCAGCGCTATATCAATTTTTCAGTAAAACAAAGGGAGCTATGACAAAAAAATTCTAATTTTCGTACTCCGGACGAGCAAACAGAAAAAATAATAAAAGACAAAAAGCGATCCCGCGACGACAGAACTTGTTTCCATCTAAATATTAAAATATTCATAGTGTTCTATTTGCTGCCACAGCAATAAAAAGGCATTCCTTGATGAAGCTTTCCATCCTTTTCTTCTTTTAAATTCAAAAAAAAAAATAGATTCTTATGTTAATAAAGGACATTTATTCCACAAGATAATAATAACTGAAATCTTTAGTACATGATAAGTTTTAATCTTGCATTTTTATTCAAGAGGGAATTTCAAACATTACTATATTACCCAAGAAATTATTGTCAGCATAATTGAAATGCTTTGAAAAACAAATTAAATCCCCAAGAAGATTTAAGATAACAATTTAAATAAACTATGCTCCGCTTAGGGTATTGTAGGTGGTAAATACATTTCTAATTAACGAGGAATACACAAAGTATCTTCAAATACAAAATTGTGTCTCTGCGTAAAATATCAGCAGCTTCAATTTCTAATAGCTGAAATATTAAAGTCCAATCTACATTATTGTTATTTTTAATTAGTGTTAAGTGATTACGTTTTTGGTTGCATTGCTACAAATACTACTGCCGTTGACATTTCTATTTCATACTTGCTGTTATAGTTTTGACAACACTTCTTTTAAACCATTAAGCTAGGATTAATAGCTATCTACTTTCAGAGTCGTTAACCGTCGTGTTAGAACTTATTTCTGTGTATTATGAGCTGTTCAAAGATACAAGGTATATGGCTTATAGCAGCCGTAAGAGCCTTTAATGGTCGCTAAAAGACTGCTACTGTTCCTGACCAGTCTTAAACGCAGGATTACTAACGCGCCACAGTTATGGATAGGCCGTTTTATTACCGAACAACTAGTTCGTTTTGCCTATCTTACATAGACCCTATATTGTCTGTGTATTATTTTTCTTATATGGTTTTATCAGTGCAAAAATCAAATATTTCAGAAAAGCAAGGCGGCTGTCGCAGATTTTCATTAATATTTATGTATATCTCTCCGGTCTTATAGCGTTCTTCGCCTTCCGGTTCCCAATCTCCATTGTCCCCGGTTCAGCCAATCTCCCGGTCGCAGATCTCGTTCCGACATGTCTTTTTTCGACACCTTGGATCCATGTTATTTGTTGCCTGCCTGTCCTTTTACTCTCTGCTGGTGTCCAATTTAGTAATTGTTTGGTAATTCTCTTTTCGGGCATAGTTGTCGTCGTTGAACTTCTTCCATTATATTTGATTTTACATCCATTATTTCCCGGATTCTTTCGTTTCTTATTCTCTGTATCCTCGATATTCTTCCTGATCTTATCTAGAAGTCCATCTCCAGCGACAAAAGCCTGTTTTCCACCCATACAGGACAGTACTTTTTAGTATAATGTTATATAAGTCCTTCTTCCGCTGTTTTGTGACATCTTTTGACCAGAGTACTGAATTTAGGCCTCGTATTAGCTGCTTTCCCTCTACAATTCTTGTTTCTATTTCTTTTGTTGTTCTTCCACTTGTGTTTATTTGTGTTCCAAGGTACGTGTAAGTATTACATGGACTGATGTTTTCTGTTTTCTCCTCCAATATACAAATACTTTGTTTTTGACGTATTAATTGATAGGACAAACTTATTAATGTTTGCTAGATTTCATGGGATTGATAAAAGATTGGTTGGATTTTATGTTCACCTGTCTATGAAATGTTGGCCGGCGCATGGAAATAATATCATACTGGTATAAGTAAAGTTTAAAATCAATAGTGTTCACTTTTCTTCTTCAGACAAAAGATCTTTGATACTAGCGCAATTTAAATAATACAGTAAACAGATAAAGAATTCTCGTAAGTTGCTGTATATCTCTAGAGTAGAGAGGGGCGAAAGTTCGCGGCAGTTAAGAGTTGGCATTGAAGGTACTTTATTATTGGATACAAAACAATTGGCAGCACTGTACGTGGTTGTGATGTTGTTAGAGTGAGGTTACTAGTGGTTGCAATGAGGTAAGTTATGTTTCTACTCATTCTGGTGTAATTTTTTACATTTTAGGAATCAGTATTATACATAGAATCTGTTTATTAGAAAGTTTTGAACTATAATAGCGTCATACTGTATCGACGCGGCTTTCCAAATCTGGCACAGGTAAGTTTGCTCACTGGGAGCAGCATTAATCAATGAATGAAAGTATACCAGTCGGGGCAAAGGATCGCACCGGACTGTGGGGTAAAATTTCGAACGCGTACTCTTGCCCCATTAATGCTTTTGTAAAATGGATTTTGTATTTTTTTATATGTCACACAAAAAATACCTGTTAATATGTGATAAACGTACAAAGTATTAATAAAATAACCACCTTTGTTTGTAGTTTTTCCCTACTAAATCATAAAAGAACTTACATGTATTAAAATACATCAAAGAAAATTCTTATTTGAAAACGTTGCAAGATGATTAGAAAGAATCTTGTATTTTTAGAATCTACAAGAGGAGAACTAACCGAAAGCCATATTTACCCGAGATGCTACAAGCTGCCTAGGAAAGATTGGATTCTGGCTTATCAAAAAGAAAAAGTTGCCGCTGAACTTTGCAAAAACTGACTAATCTTTTTCACATATCGTTGCTTTAGTAAGAAAAGCGCGTAACTCCATTTTTTATCCAAAATGAGATTTATCTGCCATCTATTAACAATTGAAAAAATTTTTTCAGGATTATTTTTTCCCAAAAAATCATTAAAATTATTCTACAATAGTCTCTAAAAGAGAACAAGAGTTTACATTGTGATTATAGTAAAACCAAATACCTTTTTGGTCTTTGTAAATTTCCTTTTAACGGAGTTACGCGCTTCTGACCAAGGCAACGATATTACTAACTTCAAATGACGAACGAGAGGCCATTTACCTCCTGTAATCTATACAATCTATGGGGTACGAGTTCGCATTTTACGCTTTTTTTAATACTTCTCTATCTGTAGTTGAGAGGCTGCCAAAAAGCATAATTGAAAGGCAATATCTTGAAGCAAATATTTTGTAAGATTGAAGGGTTTGAAGGTCGTAATTAGTGTTCTAACTTAAGTCAGAGATTAAGTGAAACCCTTTGCCCCTCTCTACTCTATAGTTCATCTCTTACAATTAGTAGCTTAGTTTTCAAATTGGTTTTACGACAATTTATCCGAGTGCTCATAAGGAATGTAGGGCAGAATTCAAGGTTCGAATAATGCTTTTCAAAGAAAGTACACTGAAATCAAAACATGAGCAAAATTTTACCTTTGTATCTCACTCTAGGGTTAAAAGTCGTCAAAAGTGCTATCTTGCAAATTAGAAATACAAATGAGGTACGTACATTTACTCCCCACATTTACGGTATTCCTTAAATTAATATCATCATAATAAAAATTGTAAGTAGAGTAATTCTACATATCTTAAAACAACCCCGGAACTAAAATTTACTGCTTGTTTTATAACAACACAAGGAGCTACTCCCCTACTTCATTTGCCTTAAAGTCCGAGATAATGTACCTGCTGCGATAACAGTAAATTTTAATATAAAATATGAGATCCTTGGACGGATATAAAAACACAAAAAACATTCCATATCTTGTAAAGCACGTACAAAAGAATTCAAAGGCAAAGGAAGGATGCTGCAGGGAAAAGTAAAATAACCTAAAGAAAATGAAGAGGGCGCGTATCTTCATTTCAGCGGAGTGGATTGCGTTTTTATTCCATAAATAAGTATTAAAGAGGACCGAGGCTAATAATAAATCAGTTTTAAGGTTCGCTGTTTTCTAAGATGGTGCGCGTTGTCTTCTGCAGTTGTCAGCGATAAGATATTGAATAGGAATACTGAAAGGAAACACTGTAGTAAAATGTAATTTAGCGAATAATATCATTATGCAGAGGCGCCAGTTAATGGCTGCGAAGAAATTGGGAAGTTTCTCAATATTCTTGTACACTCACATACCTAGTGCTACATTATATTATGCTAATGTAGCGTGTTGCTGACAAAATTCATATGTACACCCACTATAACTCATATCTAGGAAATAATTTCAACATATATTGTAAAGTACTATCATAGACCATCTAGTTAATTTACTTTGCATCAATTATGACATCCCTTTTGGGATGAGTTTGGAACTAGACTGCAGAAAAAAGCAAGGGAAACCAAGTTATTTTGTTAAGGACATTAAGAAATAGAAAACAGGTTACTACCGCAGAAATCAAGAGTAACAACGGTCTAGACACAACAGGCATTTGATCGGATACTGAAGAAAGGAAATACTGCAAAAAGGCAAAGTTGGAAAGAAAGTGACAGAAGCAATTAAATGTATGTATAAAAGAAGGCAGCAAGGAACAAAGACATTCTCTGTGGAGCACTAAACATTATTTACACTGCTGATGGATGATATTATAAAGGAAGTAAGGCAATACGTTAAAAACTTGGAATTCGGGTACAGAAACTTGAACAGGACTGGAATCACAGAATGTGCTCTTGCAGACTTAGCAATTTTTGCAAGAAGTAAGAAAGACTTGCAAGAAAACATAGAAATATGAAATAAGACACTAAGAAAGAGGAATGTGAGCATCAACACAGGTAAAACTAAGATAATGATAATATCGGATCGAAAGGGGAATACGAAGATACAAATAAACGGACACAACATTGAACAAGTCGACGATTTTAAGTATTTACGAAGTGTTACAAACTCAAAAGGCATGCAAGAGACAGAAATGATTAAAAGAATAAAGGTGGCAGCTAACATCGATGGATCCTGGAGCAAGCAGTTCATTAGTAGGAGAGAGATATCCAAAGAAGCGAAGATTTAAGTGTTTAAATCAATTTACAGACCTGCTCTATATTTTGGTTCGGAAATATAAGTGTTGAAAAAGAAACAAAAGTAGAAGTATGTGAGAATAATTAATAAGTGAAATATAAAATCAGAAAAAAAGATGATTTGTGGGTACAGAGAAATTGTTTTCTACCTCATTTAATTATTTTTCACCGTCGATAGATCCCCCTTCCCCCCTCCAGATACTATATCGGCGGTTTAAATAGAATTGAATAGCAAATAATAACGTTTTACGAAAACTAAATTGATAAACGGAAAACTAACGTCAAACTATGACGTTACGCGAACTCTCTATAGTAACGCGTCACGCACTCAACATCCCGCGTTCGTTTGGGTGGCCAAAACTTGAATTTTAGTCTTGAAATATAATTTGCACACTAAATACTTGGCTTCGCTTGGAAAGTAGAACACTTAGCCAGATGCGTCTTCACTCTACGGCAATTTGAACTAAACAGAAAGATTGCCGTCTTTTTCCTTCACTTCATTGTTTCCGATAGCATTTTTCAAATATCACGGTCAATTATAATACACATTCCCAATATACAATATTTCAATATTAAAATTTCTTTCTCTAAAATGTCATATTGCAGTTAATAATATGCCATGCGAGTACGCAATTTAAAAACAGACTGTATGATCTTTAACATCCGGCAACCGTTGAATGTGGACTTTTACTACCGAATTTGATGACTTTTTACCGAGTAATATTTAAAGAAAAAGTTGTATTTATTCTGTATACTTTTGTGGGGCATTATTACGTTAGAAATGGTCTTAATGAGATGTATTATATTTCCAAGAAGCGTGATATATTTTATAAAGAGTGAATCATGATATTTGGAGAAAACCGACCTATTACATTAAGGGGACTATTTTATATAACGTCCCACCAATCCATGACCTACAACGCATACTTGTGTAGTTGTAGGAAATAAAACTATAGTGCAAAAACATAATAAATAAGAAAATGGTTAGCACTGAAGCAATCGAATAAACTGAGTAAAACCTGATTTATTAAATTACATTAATAAGCTAAATTTTATTAAATGAAAGATGAAACTAGACTATGAATCTATTGCCCATTCTTGTACTATTAGTATTTTCATTACTTTGGTCGAGCAAGCAACGACTGGATTGTATGCGCTGACCATAATCGCTTCACAGAAGCAATTCAACCTGCGGTTAGGTAAACTAAGGTTCGCGTTCACACAGAGGAGCACAAAATTAGCGCAAGAATTAATGCGAAATTAATGCAATATTTGGCATTAATTTGACAAGTGATACCAACGATTTGCTTTGTCTTAAATGTAGAAAGTATTGGTGCAGCGCCGTGGTAGCGCCATAGTTTAACGTGTATAATTCCGCATTACACTAATTTATAATACCGCACCGTACCGCTCTATGAGCAATCATATTCATTTGCATTGTGCAACCTTTCGCCCTATACCTTAATTCTTCCACTAACTTAGCACTACTCCATGTAAATGCTACTTAAGAAGTCGGGACAATCTATTATGAAATTTTAATTTAACATTGAATAAAACTTTTGCTGAATATGTCCGATTTTGATTAGTCTAACAGCTGCATTACAAACTTTGAGTTCTTGCAGCTATACTGAGATGCCCTGTAGAGCGTGTGTTAATAACTTTTGCTTAAAATAGTGCCGCTCGATTTATTCTACCTGTTATGGCTCACCCTACATAAAAGTTATCTTGTTTCGCGATGTAACGTACATATGTTTATTGTAGCTCAAGGTATTCTGGTAAGATATCAGTGATTGATAGTTATATCCCAAACCCTACTTCATAAATTACTGTAGGTATTTTACAAGAAAAATTTATATAATTATTAAGTTATAATCAATAGTACCAAAAGTAAGTTTTATTGTTGTACAGGACATCTTGGAAATTACTTTTGAAAAAGTGAGTGCCTTGATTTGGTTCTCAAAAGTATTTTATGATTTTTCTTCGAGTGTTGTCTTCTTAAAATCATTATCTAGTAGATTTCGGGCAGATTTCTCTTTCGTAAGCTCAAGTGCTCTATGAAAATCGCAAGTAATCATTAGAATTGCTCAATTTGCGCCAACAGTCACTGGCGGGCGCCTAAAAGTTTACATAAAATAAATGGTCAGAAATAAAATATAATACGTGCTCAAACACTTACCGTCTTAAGAGTCTTCCGTGAAATCACAAAGTGAATAATGTCTGTTAAATATCTGCAACATTAGATTTGTTTCCAAAGTTGTTTCGGCAATCCGAGTGCGGCGTGAGGAAAAAGTGTGTTTATATGCAGAAAACGAACATTCTACATCTACTGACGTTATATTTGCGTAATTAAAATAATCTTTGGAACAACCTAACAGTTCTGTTGTCGCACCTTCACAAATTTGTCGTAATGTGCCAAAATCAGAATCTTTCTCTAAAACACTTTCAAGCCTTTCTAGAACACAAACATTTTTTGCGTCTACTACCGCGCATAGCTTTGCGTGAACATGTTGCAGAGATTCCATTAACGACACCGAAGGATTTCGTAATTTTTCTATTGCCTCCACTAGTCCGAAGTAATTGTTCTGAATAGTTTTTAAATTCGTTTTCACCTGACTATCTTGAAATTTCGACTGGCTTTCCTTGATAGCCGCAGCTTCCTTTGGATCGAATTATAAAACCACGTTCTTAATATTCTCAAAATATTTATGATAATAAAACGTGGCCGGTAACCACGTTTCCCAACGTGTAAGAATAGGTTCTGGTGGTTCAGGCATACGGGGGCACAGTCTGTGAAATTTGCGAATACGTTTTTGCGGATTTGACAATCACTGCCTTTGTATGCGCTATTAATGCGTCTACCTCAGGATAATATTTTCTAATACTATCTGCCATCTTTCTTAAGAGACCGGCCTACAGAAAGCATGTTTGCGGCACCATCACTCATAAACGTCAACAGTTGGTTTGTTGAAAGTTCAAACTTTTCCAATGTATTTAACTTTGAAATTACTTCGGCATTACATTGTTGTACTCGTCTGGAAGCTAATAGAATTGAAGCTGGCGATTGATGTTGTTCCATTCTACGTACCATTACATTAACCATAGAATGTTTTTTACGACCTGTTGTTTCGTCCACACATAACCACAGTTTTTAATCTTTCAACTCCGATTTAATTCTTTTTTCAACATGTTCACGAGCAGATGGCACAATTCTTTGTAACGATGCCCGACTTGATAATTTGCAGTCCGAATATTTATTCCAAAAGAAGACATGCTTCCTTGTCTAGTAAATTAAACGGTAGATGACATGCAATAAAGGTAACACATAAATTAAATTTAAATTTGTCATAGTGTCCTGTGCATTTTTTTTTAAGAATGCTGTTACTATTTACGTGACGTAGACAATCCCTTTGGGACCAACACTTTAAAGGGATATTACAAACTACACATTGAACTTGTAACTTTGTCCAACATTGGTCGTTTTCGCGACGTAGGCAACATTTTTAAAATAAACGTAGAACTACGAAATAGTATTTACGGCAGCGTACATGTATACATCAAGTCGAGACTCGCAGTTATACTGAGGGTTGTATCGAATCTGCGCCACTGCCCGTTGGCACTAGTGAGCAACTCTAGTACTCACTGTGATACGCAGTTAGTTGACGAGACCAATCTTGCAAAACAAAGCTTGTCTTCAATATTTCTGTCATTTTTATAAGCTTTACACCACTTGAGTACTATAGTCCTTCATTAAACTTTTTGTTAAAGAAGTTAGTGTATCGGTGGTGGATTTGTTTAATTTCAAAAAGTTTACTGCGTACTTTTGTTCGATTAACGACTAATTAACAATCCTAACAAGAATATAAAGCATGTCCGCAGACAAAGAGCGATAGAATACAGCTGATCCAATTAATACATTACAGCCTTGTAATTAGCGTTGCTACTATAGGGGAAAATCGATACATTTGCATACATTTCATTACTGCAGACAAGACGTTTTCACTTAAGAAATTCACGTATTTACAATGTCACTAATACATCTTCGAACGTAAACGTACGAGAAAATGTCTACAGTCGCCGAATTACCACCGTTAAAATTTCTAAGAAACGGTTTGTATACCATAATAATGATATAATGAAACCCATGTAATGCAGAATCTCGCAAAAAGCGATTACATATGTACACACATACATATAAAGTTGTCTAGCGTATCATTTTCAGCATCATGTATGTAATTACATATTCTTTGTTGAACTTTGCTTCATTTTCTTCTTAAATGTACCCTCGAAATGTTGGTTTGTATTAACGCAAATATGCGCTTCTCGAAAAATATAAATTCTTATATTCGTCTTAAAGTATAGGCGTTGTTGATTATCGGCGGTATCTTTGATACGGTCAGGTAATTGTTCTCCACTCCTGATTGGTAGTCAGTACGCTATTTTTACAGCTAAAAAATCAGAAGAAATCAAATTGCAAAAATGTGCTCATTACTAAGCCAATTAGTTCCTAATTTCGACTACACTGTTGCACCAGCAAGCGCAATCTATTACATTTAATACCTAGGGAAGCACTTTATTGGTAGTTATGTACAGGTCGCGCGTTGTAGGATGGCGAGTTCCGGTGCTGTCCGAAGGTACTGTCGGACATCGTTCGGGAAAATTCTAATTTGAATGCAACATGCAGTTGCGTAGCTCGACTTGTTTTTAAAATTATTTTAGCATAATAAAAAACGACTATAAAATAAAGTTCTGTATTTCCACCGCACATCTGAAGCGTTCGCCATCCTATAACGCACAAACTGTAAATCTTCTTTTTACAGGGTTCATTTAGATGAGTTTATTTATTTACTCGTTGTTTTTGTCTGCAATGTTTGTTGAAATTTCTTTATCTTAATCAAGATATAACTTAAAGAACAGGAATGCAGACATTTCCAGAACACCATTGACTAAAATACCAGCTTATAATTAAGTTACTGGGAACAATACTTGGAGATTCTTTACTTACTGTTGCTACATATGCAGCACATATTTTAGGCAAACGTCGACTGTTACTACTAGCCAAACATTTGAAAAAAGCTTGGCTGTCTTACTTGTTTGTCAGAAGTATGTATATCCATATATTATAAGTAGCACCTGCAATTTGCTTACAAGATGTTAACCTCAAAGAAGCCAATACTGATGCTAATCAGCAATAAATATTAAATCTACATGATATATATTGAGAAATGTCTTTATTATTGAAAAGGGGTCCGAAGCATCTGACCTGCTGTGCATATTAGACGTCTGGTGCTAAGCCAGCTATCCTATATTATTTATATACCAAATATTATACAGCATACAGGATTTGTATAAATTTGTAATAAAATTATGCGGTGTGGTTCTTTTAAGAGGAACATATTAGTTAAAAAATATCAAATTCATGAGTTACTTACAAGAAATGTTATATATGGCGACATGGCAAACTAGTATCACGTTATGGGATTTTTATTAACTCAGTGGGTTACTGTTAAATCATAATGTACCTACTATAAATGAGACTTCACTTTTGCTGATAAACGGGAATCATTTGATGCAGTAAGCTTTGAATAAAATGCATAGCTAAAAAAGTCAAATTTTCTCAAGAGCTGTAGCATATTAACTTGAATTTGTACACACCCTATCCTGTAATTGTTTCATAAATTTTCTGTGATTGGGAAATAATGGCACATTACCATAATAAGGAAAATAGCAGTAATGGTTGTGAATTGTAAAAAAGTGATAAGGTGATGGTTCTGTTCCAATTCCCAACAAGACTACAAGTGATTAGTAGAATAGATAACAAGCTCATATCAGCGACAAATCCATGGCAATTCGACTTTAACTTTCCTGATGTTTTTCTTCTCTGTCTTTTAGGAAATCACAAAAGCAATATGAATGCTGGTAATTTCCAATACGTATTTTGCTTTCTCTGTTTGAATTTAAAAAGGATTATGCAATGCTGTTTACAAGGCGAATGATCGCTCAATTTCGATGTAATAAATTTATTGCTTCCGTTTTTTTATATGAAGGACTGAACATCTCAATAGAACCTGTGTTTAATAGCCTGGATAATAGATCAACAACCAAAAAGAGCAACTAACTTCATCCACTTTCATCTAACTAATCTAACGAATAGTAGTCAAGAAAGCGTTCAAATCGTATCAGACGTGTTGAACCTCTGGAAATTTAAAGGACGATTTAATCCGCTTACCGAGCAGGCGTGCTAACCACTGCATCATGGGGACCTATATGAGGAACGTTCACTCTTTAATACCTAGTTATTATTTTATCTGCAAACATATCGTAATATTTCGACAGACAGTTTTTAATTTTACATGCCAAAAAATTGTCTGTCGAAATATTATGATATATTTGCAAATAAAACAATAACAATTAGACATTAAAGAGTGAAAGTTCCTCACATAGGTCCTCGTGGTGTAGTAGTTAGCACGCCCACCCGGCAAGCGGGAGGTGTGAGGTTCCATTCCCTGCCGTGGGCAATAAAGATCATCTTCGCATGTATGACTAAAAAACAAACTAATGCATTGTTTATTTCGGAAACTACCAACCTAAATTGTCTGCAGAATTGAAAAGTCTTCATCTGCTTAATCACAACATTCTTTAACACGCATCTGTCTCATTAGTAGAGCCCGGTAACTGGAGAGCAATTGCAGCGGCGGTGTGACTGTGTTTAGGTGAGCGCGGAGGGCTGGTCGATTATGATACGACACGACAAATCATCATCACTCAGTTCAGTTTAGTATTGGATAGCGGATAGGGCGTGTTGATTTTATTGATATAGACGTAGTTATTAATTGTAGTTATTATTTAGTGTAGTGCGTTTTGATTTTATTGATATAGACGTAGTTATTAATTGTAGTTTTTAGTGAACATGTCGAAGGCTAAAAAACGACCCTTTCAAGACAGAGTAAATAAGTTTATTTCTGACTTTCCCGATTTGTTTTACAACGGGAGTAAGATAGTTTGTTAAGTGTGTAAAATACATTTGATGTTAAATAAGAAGTGGAACTGTACAAGACACGTGAATTCCGCAGAGCATAGAAAACGAAAATTGGGCATTTTTTGTGTAATTCTTATGTTGATAAACTGTAATTTTCCACTAGGCTTACTCGATAAACAACCGTTTAAGTACTTTTAGGACAAATACAATCCTGAGTTGCGGTTGCCAACTGAGAAAACGGCACGTAAGCATATTGCATTTGTACGCGATGACGTGGAAAGTAAAATGAAACGCATATTGAAAAAACAATTTCTTTGGTTATGTGCTACAGAAAGATCCCGATTTTAGCACACTAAAACAAATTTGTGATGGTGTATCGAATAATCCACTGACTAAGTACAAAGCGTATTTTAATCATGCATGTATAACATCGGTAGATGTTGAACGCCCTTTTTCAAAATATAAACTCATTTTCTCACCACGGCGAACATCGTTCACCGAGACAACTGTGGAAACACATCTAATGGTGTCAACTTTGCCACTCTTATCCATATGATATTAATATTGATAATGGTGCTTCTAGCTTTACTGTTTCGTAGCCAAGGCTGCGTAAAAGGGCGAGTGTTTCACTACTTTTCACATATTATAATTATGTATTAGTTCTGTTATTTTTTTTCTATTTTCTTACTATTGTTTTTGTATAGTAGGCAGGTACGACTATGGCACGGCTCCCTGTTACCGGGTTCTACTCATTAGTTACTACGTTGTTTTACCACAAATAAAATGAAACTTAACAGTTTACTATAGAATGACAATAATTTTACAGCTTTACCAAATATTTTATCTCAGCGTAATTCTGATGTAAGTAACAATATGTATTTCTTCAGGGAGTAATATTCGTATATACCACTTTCTACAGTAATGTTATCGGATACTGGAGGTTTACTACATTCGAGTACGCGTTTGGAAATACACTACAAGACGTAAAAATTCGCTGTTTCTTGTTCGCTTACTTCTCGAGAAATCTAGGTCACTAATAAAAATAAGTAGTCTAGCAGCGGAGCAAAGTTTCCCTTGCGTGAAGAATACTTAGCCTTAAGGTTTAAAAGAATAAAGAGATTTAGCTGATATGATTCAAGAGTAAGTAGTCGAGGTAGGGTATTTTAATACTTCAGAGGTGACTACATACAAACTTCAGTTGACGGAGATTCTTTAGCTTTTCTGTGAAAAAAGGGACCGACCATTCTGCTAGTTTTATTAGAGAAATAAATCAGAAACCTTTTTAAAATGTCGCCATAAAGATTGGTGTATTTAAGAAAAACAATTTTATCACTAACTTTAAACATCTTGTTTCGCCATTAATGCACAAAAACACTTTATAAGTTGTAAACTAATACAACAGCGTGCGTGTATATACTGAAGACCTGATTGTAATAAATTATTCTAGAGCTTCCAGCTAGGTATTACATACATACAAAAGACTTTATCAAATAAATATAAATTCTTGGCATACATTTCTTCAGTATTAATGTGCTAGTATATCGTGGTACTGTGGAAGTAAAACATCGATAAATGTATCGCATGCAAGCATGTCGTTCCACATCGCTGTTTCCTCTAATGCAAGAAGAAAGCACAACGGGTTTCCTAGATTTGATAGAGGTGATTTGTGTATGTACTTTGTATTAGTATTTTGGTCTTGTGGAAAAACTTAGTTTGGTATCGGTTACTGTTGGAATATTAATGTCAGATTTTACATTTATTTTAATATTCATTACGGTGTATATCTTCGCTAAGTAGAAGTAGCTGTAATGCTTGATATGCTATCTATGTAGAAAAACGGAAATCAATTAAGAAAGAGATCTTTCCATCTTTTGTTATAATTATGTACAAACAGTACCATGTAGCCAAAGGCGAAAAGGTTATCATATTAATAAATTACCCTTCTTATCTTGAATGACAGCTATACAGCGTGTCCACCTTGTACGTGGACGGAAGATAATTCCTTTTTTGAGCAATTTATAAAAATAATTTTAAAATTAAAAATATTCGGAGACAAATGCTGCACAACATAAAATTACACTCAGGTATACAAGGTGTTTATCTCCCGTTGCGCATGATACAAATTTGTTTTTTATATCTTTACGTTTTTAGATGCATCTCTTCAATTCATGTCAACTTTCTTCAATATTTCCTGCACTCATCTATCTTAGTTTTTGAGATAATTCACATAATTTGAGATTTTTGCGAAATGCCCTAGTTTCTTTAACGACCGATATCTTAAACGCCGTACACGCCAGAGCGGTAATTCAAATTTTATTCGATTGAGTATTTCTTGGAATTTTCAACAAGACGTAGAAATTTTCTTTATATCAACTGGATTCTACAAGAAAGTCATCGATCGTTACCAAGTTTGACTCATTTCAATTATTTTTAAATTTACTCTGTATAGTTTTACAAAATCTAATAGAGAAGCTCTTCTGGAATCGAAAAATTCATAGTGACTCTGTCTGGGATGAAGTATGAAAGGTAGAAATGAAAAAGATGGTCCAGATCTCACAAAAATTCTATTGAGGAATTAGGCGACCAGTTTCGTGTTGAAAGAACAGGCCAGAATTAGATGTAACAGTGGAAGATGGTGTCAAAATTTAAAATAATTGTATATAATTGTGCGTACTGCTGCAATGTGCCAAACGTATTTTACCTTTATACTAGTTATTTAACTGAAACAGTTCACT
Source organism: Dynastes maya (assembly GCA_029619315.2). Lineage (NCBI taxonomy): Eukaryota > Metazoa > Arthropoda > Insecta > Coleoptera > Scarabaeidae > Dynastes > Dynastes maya. The sequence goes on from JAROYE020000002.1 coordinate 61,019,876, forward strand.
AAAACCCTTACCACAACACTTAATTCGTACTGGACGCACGTTTCGATAGCCAAGCTATCATCATCAGCAGCAAGACTGAACTAACAGTTCAGTCTTGCTGCTGATGATGATAGCTTGGCTATCGAAACGTGCGTCCAGTACGAATTAAGTGTTGTGGTAAGGGTTTTAGTGAACTGTTTCAGTGTTCCAGTGCCACAGTTATAGACTAGTTATTTAAATTGAAAAACAATGGAATCCTGTTTCAAAACATTTCCCTATACCTGTGGTGCATGCTTTTTTAGTAAATTAAATATTGTGTTATCCAAATAAGCTTTTCGTTTAAAAACATGGTGTGCTGTAACGAAGTACTATAAACTTTTGTTTCGCTAAAGATATTCTATTAAAGCAAATGCGTAAACGTTATCTTTGTCAATACAATTCCACAATCTACTCAAAGTACATTGTCTAGTAAGTTAACCACCACGTATAAATAATAAATAGCGAAACCAAGGAGAGAAATTAATCTTGGCTGGAGTTCAGCATAAAAGAAACAGATTTATTTAAAGTTTAAGCCATCGCATAATAAGTTTTTCAGTAGTAAAGATATAATAAGAACATACCGAAAGTTGTTTAAAAATTTTCGCAATTTAGGAAAAACAGAAATGTTTACGAAAGAACATCCTGTAAGAATTTCTTAGCACAATCCTTAACGTGAACGTTACATAAAATAATACTCCCCAGATCAATTAAATTTTAAAGTTTATTTTTAGCGAATATTTTCTGAAAAACAAAAGTTTATAGTATTTCGTCTCAGCACTCTATGCATTTTAGCAACTTATCTGCAGAGACTCATATATAATTTACTAAAGAATGAAAAATGATACATTTTAGGTATAAAAAAATGTTTACCAAAAAGTTCTTTAGCAGTTTCTCTATCAGATCAGGGAAAAGTATACATTAAAAAAAATTTTAATAGCATGAATCAAACATGGCAATGATTTCGACGGCCATTTTCCAATAAAATTTGAATCACCATCCTAGCACATAAGGTGTTTAAGATATCGGTCGTTATAAAAACAGGGACATTTCGCAAAAATATGAAATTATGTCAATTATATCAATTATCTCAAAAACTAAGACAGATAGATATAGGGAGAGATATGGAGTATTGTTGAAAGTTGACATGAATTGAAGAGAGGCATCTAAAATCCTAATAATATTCAGAGTAGTTCAACTGAACAGCCCGTATACTTTAGTATAATTTTATGTTGTGCAGCATTTATGGCCGAATGCTTTTTATTTGAAAACCTTTTCCATAAATTCCTCAGATAGTGAATTATCTTCCGTCCACGCATTAAGTGGACACGCTACATATTAGCTGTGAATGAAGTTTTGCGTGCTGAAAATGTAGTGCTAGTTGTCTCTATATCTGAGTCAGTGTCGCAGGGTTGGAGTGGAGGAAGCTTGGAATGGAACTCGGACGGCTCGAGAATAGGCATAAGCACTAATTGTCTTAACTACCACCTAATGAGAGTCCATGGAACTCCACACTAAAATACTTCAAGCAGAAATTCCTGCTTTAAACTGATGCCCAATAAGGAAGCTCGAGAAAGGAATAGGAGGCGCAACCATAAATGTATTTACTGACTGTCAGGCAGCACTGAAGACAACTAAAGCCTGCAGATACGAATCTGACCTGATACACGAGTGTGTACATAATCTAAGGCACCTGGAACTCAATAACCACGTTACTTAACGGTAGGTCCCAAGCCACTAAGGTATCGAAGGAAATGAAAATGTAAATAAGCTGGCTGGTCAAAGAATCAGCGAACATACCCTTCATTTGTCCTAACCCCTACTGTGATCTACAAAAGAGTCACCTAATACAAGTAATTAAAAAATGAGGGGATAGTCAGAATCACTCTCTTCACTGGCAAAAGACGTCAGGAAGAGATAGTGCTATCATTCAGCAAAGGGATTACTTGCGAGATTTTTAACAAATGATAATAAAATACCACTTATATAAACCGATGAGAGCTGAATATCAAATCTGTCTATGATAGGAACATCTGGAAACGGCAGGACATATCTTTTACATCACATCAACACATCAGTAGGTCTTTTCTCACACCTACTACGCTATGACCAGTCCTTCATAATAATAATAACATTGTACGCACTCGAAGAGATTGACTTTCCTAACCTTTTTTTCAGTATGTGGAGCCCGGTTATCTTTTTGGGAAGCAGAGATAGCAACAACCACTAACTAAAACCTTATTCCCATTATAGAGTAAGGTTCTAGTAAAATTTTTTATATTTCTCAAAAATTCTGTTTTGTATTAGTGTCTTATACTACTAGAATTGAAAAAAGCTAGTGTATCACTCGATTTTATTATACTGGTGACGTGATCTAATGAATCTGAAATGCCATATAGTAGACGAACTGAGTTTACATCCAGTAGCTATTACAAATTTGTTAGTAACCACTAACACAGCTGAATAAGTAAGATTTTCTTAACATCGATTTAATTTCAAATTGGACACCATGAAATCAAAACATGATAACATTAAAACACCCAGTCGAACGCTGCGGCATTGGAACACTGAAATACTTTAGTAAGTTTATAAAAACACATATTTTAATGAATTCTGATTTAGGACCCTTAAATTCCAGCCTTCACACTGAAATCAACCATGACCGACCGTCGGGCTACCATACCTGTAAAAGTAGACTAACCAAATCTTTAGGACTTTAGGAGATACTTTAGGATCTCACTGCAATTTAACACTCAACTGAAGTTTACAACACGTTTTATATAAAATAAGTTAAGATAAAATATTTCCCGTCTTGAGCGCCATGTAGATGCATTCAATCAATCGTGTATGCGATCCGTGTACCTATGTTCATTCGTTCTGACCTCTATCTTCATGTCCTCGGCTGCTTTTCTAACCTCGGATTTTGTAAGGAAAACTTATCTCCCTTCAAGGTTGATCTCGGTGGGACGGCTAAATAACTTGTCTTCTCTTCATTTTCTTCACATTCTAAATTTTCATTGCAAACAAGCACAGAATAAATTCAATTGTATCTCTGTCATAATTTCACAAATTAATTATCATCCGTTAAGAAGTGGTTTAGTTCGTTAGTAAAAGTTATTCAAAGGTTGCCTGTAATGTCAAAGGTCTAAAATCATAGAGTCAGTCTTTAAGTTGCGTCCTCGCATGGCAGATTGTCTACTGCGACTAGTTTATTTTTAGAATAAGAAGATTTAATTGAAATTTAATATAAAATTGTAATTCGAACGGTATATCCTCGTTAGTCGTGATCGCTATCGCGGTAAAAAGGAAGCGAGGGGGACGCTAAACAGTTTCTCAGTTTAGTTCAGGTAACACGTATTCCTTTACAAGTGTTTGGTGCTTAAATACTGCCTCAAATACGAAGTGAAAGTCAAGCTTGGTAATGTAAAAGTACGCGGGATTCGGGTAGGTAACGCGTATATTTACAGTTTTTGCTAAACGTCACAATTTCAGGTTAGCCCTCTTTCTTTCAAATTAATACTCGTAAAGCTTCTTTATTTAGTATTTATTTTTAATTTATTTGCCGAAAGAGTGTTTGGGGTTACTGCCGGAATTTACAATGGGAAAAATGACTTACTTAATTTAGAAAAATCAAAATTTCTCTCGTTTAATAACATTACAGTCTAGATACATGGTGAAAAAAGCTCTATTCTAAAAACATAAATAGTAACCAAATATAAACAATTTTTACCACACAAAACAGCAATCTGTGAAATGTTATATTAGCATAGCAAAAAGCAACTACTTCCGCCAGTTCGCATTCCAATATGAAAAAGCACAAAGCTCCACAACAATTTTGAATTATCTGGAAAAACAATTATTCGCTTTGAGTGGGTAGGCGTCACATTCTGCCGCAAAAAAAAAACTGAAAAGCGTTGATGAACGAGCTCATAGCAACGCCACACTATTAAATATAATTTATATTGTATGACGGTATTCCGATGACTGTGAATTATTAATACCGATCGGTTGTAAAATCGGAAAATTTGCTGCGCATTTGACAATCGAAATGACTACGGCGTATTTGGTTGTATACGGGCAATCGCCTGCACAAATATCGCATGCTATAAATACCTATTCCATTTTCCCATTAATTTGAAAGTTTTAATTACCGGAGTGGTTCGGAATGTATTTGCAAATCGACACTAGACCACAGAGATACAGAGTTTCGCTTGCAGATGCTCGATTCTATGCTGTGGCGTACTCTATCTTTCCCGGCCAGTTGAAAGCTCTTAGCCGATATTGCATTTGATATATTAACATCGCTAGCTAAGTTATTTCGAATACCTATGTGTTTGGTATTATTACGAAAGTTATAAGCAAACCAACAATATCCATAGATGCATACTATTACAGGTTTGCAAAATTTATATTTGTTGTTAATAATAATAATAATAATAATAATAAATCCGTTTATTCCATAATGCAATAGCATAGAATACGTCAAAAAATTGTAAATATAAAAAAAATAAACATGAAACAAATAGTACAAACAAACACATACATGTATATATATATATAAATAAAAGAAAATTATACTATACACGGTGCGTTAAAAAAATCTTTGATAGTGTAAAATGTATGACTAGAAAGGTATTTTTTTAAAGTTGTTTTAAACTGTACTGATGGCATTTGCTTTAGTTCCTGCGGTAAGTGATTGTATATCTTAATGCATTGCCATACAGCTTGTTTCTGAACCTTAGTCAAATGTGTTTGAGGCGGCAGTAATTGATTATTAACTTTGCACCTAGTGCTGCGTTCGTGGTCTATTTCATATTTCTTAAAAATGTCATTATAGTGCTGCTTTACAAATATTGATGATGTTAATACATACATTGACGGTAAGGTAAGTATGTTGTTTTCTCTGAATACCGATTTGCATGAGTCCCTAGATTTTAGTTGGAAGACGGCTCTTATGCAAGCTTTTTGTAATACGAAAATCCCGTTTAAATCTGCTGCATTTCCCCAGAACATTATTCCGTATTGTAGCCGGGATTTGACACATGCGTGATAAACATTTAATGCGGAATCGACACTTACACTTCGCGAAATCACTCGCAGACTGTAGCAGAAACTACCCAACTTTGCAGCGAGATCCCGAATATGGTCCCTCCAAGATAGAGCGTTGTCAAGCACCACACCAAGAAAGCGAGCATGGTCGTGTTATTACTTCTTTAAATAACACATGGGCTGAAAAGTCCCGGGCCTGACAAAGAAAACACGTTTCTTTTTGTTCAAGATTAGCTTTATTCATCAACGTAATTTCCATCAAGAACAACGCAATCATTCCAGCGCCGCTCTAACATTTCAATACCACTTTTGTAAAACGATTTATCTTTTGCCTCAAAATATGCCTCAGTTTCAGCGATAACCTCTTCATTCGAGCGAAATTTCTTACCGACGAGCATTTTTTGATAGTATTTCCCTTCTCAAGATAGTCGATGAATATTACACCACGCACATCCCAAAATATCGAGGCCATAACCTTTCCAGCCGATTGTTGTGCTTTCGGGCGCTTTGGACGTGGTTCACCAGTTGCTGTCCACTCAGATGACGATCGTTTTAATTCCGGAGTGAAGTGATGGATCCATGTTTCATCCGTTGTCACGTATCGACGCAAAAATTCCGGTTTGTTACATTTAAACATGGCCAAACACTGCTCAGAAGCATCAACACGTTCTTGTTTTTGGTCAACAGTGAGCAAACGCGGCACCCATTTTGAACAGAGCTTTCTCATAGTCAAATGCTCATGTAATATAAAGCCAACACGTTCTTTTGATATCTTTACGATGTCAGCTAACTCACGCAATTTCACTTTTCGATCATTCAAAACGATTTTGTGGATTTTTTTGATGTTTTCTGGTGTTACCGCCTCATTTGGACGTCCACTGCGTTCTGCATCATCGGTGTCTCTACGACCACGTTTGAAGTCAGCAAACCAACGTTTTATTGTTGTTTCTGATGGAGCGGAGTCCCCATAGCACTTTTCAAGCCATTGCTTCGCTTGAACGGTAATTTTTCCCATCAAGAAGCAGTGTAAAATTAAAACACGAAATTGTTTTTGATCCATTGTTTTGGAAATAACAAAAGTAGCGTCACTCTTAGCACAATAACTCACAAACTAATGAATAGAATATCATGAAATTTTAACAGCTGTCTTTTTAAGATTAGTACTAACTGCAAAACAGGTGAATGCAATAAAACTAGCGCCATCTATGTGTTAGGCCCGGGACTTTTCAGCCCATGTGTTATAAACACCAGCAATATTTATACATGAAGTAAATATCCCCTCTTAAATAAGCCTACCCCTTCATTCATCTGTTTTACTTCTGTAAGGATGCCACATCGTCAGCAAAAATCGTCCCGTTAGTATGTAAATGAATTTAAAACAGGACGTATTGTAGGTCTACACGAAGACGGTCCTTCCACACGGGAAATAAACCGGCGAATTGACCGTCAAAGTAACATTGCCATGCGATTATGGAGCCAGTGGGCCGAAAAAGGTGCTTATTTGCGAAGACCGGATTCTGGTATATAGTGCATCACTACCAAGGGTCGTTATCCTCAGAGTCTTCGAGGTTATAAACCATATTGCAAGTTTGAGCATCGTGTGGTAGGCCAAACGCAATAGAGCAAAGACCGTATTCTATGAGCAATTTTTTGTCGTAATTAAAAATACACCACAATTGCGCTCACAACTTTTTGCCACGGAACCACACCAAAACTAAAACACCAGGAAATTTAACTTTCTTTTAAATATTTTTGGTTTCTTGTAATAAAGCTCCAACAAGAGCTACGACCTCATTAGGTAATACAGGGTTCGGGGAAAGTAACGCATTAGTCTAATATCTCTGTAAATATAAAGTTTAGAGAAAAATTTTATTAATAAAATTTGTTTGACAAGTTATTTTCTATTACTTTCCATCATTTATTTTTTTTTTTTTAAATGACTTCTTATGCTAACAAAAAAAATATATTTTTTTAATGATAACGGTAATATTTATTGACAGATTTTGAATATCTAAATATGGATATGTATTGTGTTCATGGAGTTAGATGGAAAAATAAGATATTTAAAAATATTTAAATATTGAGTCCCACTCGTTCTTACCGTTATCATAGCAACAAAACATTGTTAGTTTTAATCGATTGTTTGTGTATTGGAGTAAATATAGTTGGATAAAACATATGTCAAAGAATTATTGACGTATCTCAATAAAATAGTTCACACCGCAAAAGTGGCTTTTTTCGATAATTTGTGTGAAAATAATGAAATTACTTACAAATGAAAAAATTGAAATCCATCTATGTTGACTGGATATGGCGGCAGATAACGTTCTCATAACGAAGTTTGCCGTTTATTCAATAACGTTCATCGGGAGCGAACTTCTGTAGCCCAATCAACGCCAACGGTTCGAGATTGGTTGCAAAACTTTGAGAAACGGGCGATGTTAGAGATATTCCTAAAGCCGGCCACCCCAAATCAACCACTAATGAAGACCGATCTCTAGATGTGTTACTTACTGTAACGGATAATCCAACTATATCAACCACTCAACTGGCATTAGAAAATGATATAAATTCGAGATCTGTTACTGTTGTTATAAAAACAAATACAAGCCCTATAAGATATATCTTCTACATGAGCTTAACGAAGATGATCCGGACAGGCGAATGCAGTTTTGTGGAACAATGATGGAGATGTCTAATAATGATCCAAATTTTTTCGACTCTTTATTTTCTGACGAAACTACGTTTTGTCTTAACGGATTCGTAAATTGTCCACATTGGATGATGGAACATCACTCATAGCATCACCAAAAGCTTAGTGTGTGGGCTGGCTTTGTTGGACAACGAATCATAGGTCCATATTTCTTAGAAAGCAACCTAACAGGGGGCGGTTACTTAAACTTGCTGTGTAACCACATTGTACCAGATATTTTGAATATGTTTACTAATGGCAATCCACTAGACATGTCAAACAGTGATCTATGGATTCAACAAGATGGGGCTCCACCATATTGTACAATTAATGTTCGACAGTACTTAGATACAATTTTGCCCGGTCGTTGGATTGGACATCGGAGTTTTGTTGAATAGCCCGCTGGGTCACCCGATTTAAACCCATTGGATTTCATTGTGCGTGGTCACTTAAAAATAAAAGCATACAAGGAGAAACCCCAAAACCAAAGAAGATTTAAGGATGAAAATAAGACGTGACATGCAAGCCATAACACCTAATGGGCTTCAAAATACTATTCGCAATTTATCGATTTGCTTTCTGCACCAATTACAATAGGTTTTGATTTTTCGATCTTAATTTCACCTTCTTTTTAATAATTTCTTTATTCAGTAAGTTTAGGCTGTATAAAACAAAAGTCAATTTCAAAACTTTGGATACTATACCACGCTAGGCTTTTAACCTTTACGACAACGCACTTGATTTATCTTGGCGCATAAAGGTCCCCAATTCTAAAACAAAATAGAAGAATCAAATAAATTGGGAACTAAATGAGTTATTCAGATGAAGGCATATGCAAATACTGATAAAATTTTATTGATGAGAAGCATATTCGCACGCTACGAATAGATTAGTTCCTGTCGTCGGAGCACTGTAATTTTCCACAATTCAATCCGATCTCTTTCCTAGACTCATTTACTCGAAATTTTTCAGCGTGAAATTCCAAGTGTATCATCTGATATGATATTGGAACGACGCCCGTCCAGTCGCGAGTAATGCACTGGGAAAATTTTATCCCCGGTAATTTAAAAAAGTGATTTAGGACGCCAGCTCAAGCGAATTTTATGGGGGAGGAAGCGAGTCACTGAGAATATTAATGACACGTATAAGTTGTCCCGACTGGCGAAAACAGGAGTATTTATTGCTGAAAATGGGTAAAATACGTACTTTAATTAAGTGAATTATTTCTTCTGAATGGAATCCGGTCATTTGTCAATGTCGTTGTTAATTAATATATTTCAAAGTTAGCCTAAAGTGAATACTGTGTACAGATAAATTAGCAAGTGATTTAATTACTTCTAATTGATTTATTATTTTTGCTCGGCACTCCGTCCGCTTCGGATAGCAGCAAGATAAAACAGCGTTTTCCTGCTAATACAAATATGGATAAAACGGTAGAATTATATTTACCCTTTTCGTCAGTTCATGCGCGTTGTATACAAAGGCTACCAGGAAGTTTAGAAATAACTTTATTATACATATATGTACGTGGTTGCTGAAACAATATATTTAGTGCTAGCAGTGATGATTATTATACTAGACCGTTACTTGTATCACTCTACTGAATTTGATAACTATGTTTTCGGTTTAGATTCCATATCTGTAATAACTCAGAATGCATCAGTAGATAGAAAATAATACATAGCATACAACCATAATACAGGAACTTTATCTGCTAAATAATATGATTTACCAATTAAATATCTTTTCAATTCAATTTGGAAACGTTCTAAAGTCATTATTTTATATATTCAAACAATGATTCTACACTTTCAACATTTATACAACTGTAGCTTAGTATACATTACCGCCTGGATTACTTCCCTGAAAATCTTGGAGCAGTGAGTGATGAACATGGAGATCGTTTCCATCAAGATATTTGAACCAGGGAAAGTGAAGCCCAAATATGCTTGCAAATTGCTACTGGAGCCTGTACCTGAAGCAAAATACAGTAGAAAAAGAAAATGTGGCAAGGAAACTGACACGTCTATCTTTTAGGTGTCCTATTATTTTACTGCGCTGTATACAATAAATTAAAAACATTCAAAATTTGAATTACTTATCAAAACCCTTTCGTGATAGAAAAATTCTAGTAAAACTTTAAAAATAAGCCCAAAAATACTGTTAGATTCACATGTTGTGAATTATGTGGCAACACCTTTTTTTGTTGACCAGTGTAATAAAATCTATAAATTTTACACATCTTGTGACGTTAGTATAAAATTGAAAAAATCAGAGTGTTGGCAGTTTTCATTATCAATAAGTTAGACAGGAGTGTAACACCATAGACGTACCCAAGTTCGTTAAAGGCAGAAGAAAGGAATGGAATAATCACATCAACCTAGCGAGAGAAGCAAAAATATGCAGACATTAAATACCAACTAGTAAAAGACTTTCAGGAGAGCCACCAAAACATAGTGAAAGAAAACAGGCATAGGCCTAATCAAGGAAGAAGAAGACTTTTATTACAAAACCAACACTGCAATTCGTGTAGGCTAGAAATAATGTTGTAAACTAATTAGCAGTCAAGTATCACAAGCAAACATGTTAATGGTGTGGTGTACAACGCCGAGCATATCATTCGCATATAGTAACATGAAACGAGTCCTAACATCGAGCTTTGTGCTATTTGAGTAGACCAGTTGTCAACCAAACCTGATTTAATAGCTACACAGCGTGTCTATTATCTAGTGGGTGGACGGAAGATAATTTCTTTCCCGAACAATTTAGAGAAAAAGTTTTCGAATAAAAAATGTTCGGAAACAACTGCTGCACAACATAAAATTATATAAAGTCAGTTTCCGCTGCGCACGATACAAATTTGATTTTTAAATGGAAAAAAGGGAATCGAACAGTCCATCGATTAAAAAATCGATGGGCTGCTCGATTCCCTTTTGGTTTAAAAATCGAACAACTATCGATATACCACTTGCTTTGAACTCTTATGAGCTCATTTTGATGTTTTTTCAATCTTCTGACAATAACTTGTCCACTTACGATTGACACCGACAGACAATTTGACATATTTTTTCATAGTTTACAAAAGACATGTTTAAAATAGGTCATGTCATAATAGTATCCATTGTCCCACATTTTTATGAAAGCCATGGTACATAGCTACATCATCGACTAAAAAATTGCGTAGTCGATTGGTTTCTTTAGGGCTATTTGGTTAGGTTTGTTAAGTTAGCGAAAATTCAAATTTAAAGTGTACTGGGTGCAGCCAATAAACTCGATAACTTCTTTCTGTCCTTCGACTGTAACTATACGCATAAAATAAAAACTAGTGAAAACATCTTTTCGGTAAACATCTTTCATATCTGTCATTTTGACAGATCACGTGTGATGAGTGAAACCAAAGTTATGCTATAAGTTAAACCAAAAGGCCTCAGTGCTTGCCTGTGATGTCATCAGTTGCGGTCCGGCACTTACGTTCATGAATATAACGAAACAAGGTATTACAACTGATTTCAGAGTATTTTACTACTGAAAATGTATCTCTACGGTGAAATAAGTAACCGTTCTCGTAAAAGTTACTTATTTTAAAGCAAAATATAAAATCAAATTAAAAATAATCAACAAATAAAACGGAGTAGTACCTACAACGATAAATTAAAATAAAAATAAGAATTCTAATGAGAAGATGAGATCAATTACAGGTTCGCCGCTAAGAACTGTTCGCCGCCGGTGATCGCCACCGGTACCGCCATCGCCACCTCGGCAGTCTCTCCAGCGCTTAAGAGTTACTTTTGCATTAGGGCACACAGCACTTACATGGCATTCCAATAACTAAATAACTTATCATTATTATACGAACACCAGAACAACCAAAATATAAACACCTCTGATCTCGACCTACACGTCGTCGCGATGTAACAGATCGATCGAAATCCCGACATGCCTTGCACTAACCTAGATCACGACGCGTGGCGTCATCAGCACTGCAGCCTTATTTTCTAGAAGGTGTTGGTTAAACGATTTATTATCGATAGTGTGCGCAGTCATTGCGACTAAACTATTAAAATGGTTTTTTCATCCGATTCGACTAAACTTTCGATCGATAAGTCGATAGTCTGTGGTGGCCCTATGCCGGGCTAATTGGTCATATGTAATATCCTGAATGTAATTTGTTTTCCTTTACGAGTGCTTTTGTTATGTGAAGGTTATGAAAAGGTATTGATTCGCTGAACTTATCCCTGATCGTGGTGAATATGGCAGTTACAACAGACAACTTACCAATTTACAACATTGACTACTCTTCGCTCCAATCGTGTGTTATATGGTTTTTACAACTTACCTCGTTAAGAAGTCTTGTTAATATCTATAAATTTCTAGTAACATAGTTCAAGACGCTTATATAGAAAATTTTAGAATTACTTAATTTTGAAATATATCTTTGAAAAAGTATACACCATGAATTCCATACTGTAATCTTTTAATCAAACCTTGCTTATCAATCGGTCGTCTCCTTAACCATACAAGGTATTATCTCTAAATATTATCTTAATTCAATTTCTTGCTAGTGTTAATCAGCTTTGGATACTAAACCTAAAAGAGACAATTGTTGAGTGTATTCAGTATGATATAGTATTCTGCTTCTTTATATATTCCTGACGATAACTGCATCAAAATTACTGTATCTTTTTTGACCGTCTGGGTGGTCGAACGGTTGGTATACTTGCTTTTCGATCCAAATGACGTGGGTTCAAATCCGGACGAGATGGTTGGTTTTTAATTACGGATAAAAATCGGAGTATGACTTCTTCTCGGATAAAGAGGTAAAATCGTAGGCCCTCCGTCGATAATAATACTGCATCTTACAGGAAATCTATATCAGTTTATTAAAATTCATTTCACCCTGAATGGAATTCTATGACATGTAATCTTTACCACATTATAGGTAATCACAACAGTACGTATAATTCTATTGCGGCTCTATTCCAATGATTTATAAACGCAGAACCTTCAGTACAATGCATCACACGATAATATAAAAATATTTACAATTACGACCTCTGGAAAGCAGTTATTACAAGCAACCCTGCCTCTTCGATGCCTCTCCAACTGATTTGTATCATTCGTAGTAAAAGAGCACGGTCTTCTCCCGCAGATATTACACATTAATGTTTTTGTGTTATCTTTAAGACAATAAATCGCGAATTAAATACGAAAGCCAGAGAAATATATCATCGCTATAACAATAATTATAAGATTCCCATGTATTACAAGCAATAAATTTCATTTAAACACACGGAACGTACTGTTGCACCTTCTGCACGAAATAATAATCCTTTCACGCCCTGATCAGAAATTATTTTCACCTGCTTTCGCGCCAAAAAGTCGCGTTAAGATGTTGCTAATTAAACCCTTATTAAAAAAAAAATGGGAATGCAGGAATGCAATATACCAAGAGGATATTTACTTACTTAAAGCACATAATCAAATAGTAGCAATTATTAACCTATATGCAAATAAGGCACAATTTGCTGAGATTAAATGGAATGAAAACAATAAATAGCCGATGAACTTCTACAGAAACAATTACCTAATTTTTCAATTTTCTTATGTAATACCTGTCATCGATTTAAATAATAGTGGGTAGTTGTTGTTTATTGTACCTGTTGTCCTCTTACAGTTCTCAACACTTCGGGGCTAAGTGGGAGATGACTCCAAGATGTCTAGACGTAATAGTATCGGAGTAGAACTTCCAAGAGGAATTGGTATGGATATGGGAAAGGTACAAGGGCACATCTTAGGTTTAAGTATCTAATCTAATGTTATGTAGTAAAGCTTTAACGTTACTTTGAGATTTTTACTTCAATATGTTGAGTGCTAAATAATATTACAGGAACCTGCAAATAACTTTATTCCATTACTACTAAACAAATTTAAAAAGGGCTTCTTTTGGCTAAAAGATTCTAAAATATGGAGAAGTCCATTGAGGATCATTGTAGCTCACCAAGATACATTTAATTGGGCATGAGGTATAGATTTATTTGAAAATGAATTTTTGAGGTTTTATTTATGCTAAAACCAAAACCTACGCAGAGGGATCACTCACAAGGCTGCTACGTCTGGTGAGAAAGCCAAAGCTAGCGTAATGGATGTAATGATAGAGGAACCACAATGGAACTGAAAAGGTAGCAGTGGGATAGGTCAAGAACCACCTCGAGAATGAATCTAATCCAATCTACATTCGTACACAAACGATCGCATAAATATTACATTTTAAAGAAGATACATGATTCGATGCGGATCGCGTGTTAACAGGTTAGTTCACTTCCTAACGTAGATGGCGTGTAGACCTACTGCGTGCAAGAGCGCACGTAATAATTTGAAGGCATGGTCGCCTGGAAATTAGAGTTTCGCATATTTATTTTGTTGCTACAAAGCTTAGACGAAACTAATATGAAATTCTAAAGACGGAAATAAAAACAGATAAAGACCCTAGAAATTCCTACTAAGATCGTTCGCACATAATACAATCTACCTCGTAACTAACCTCATCGGTAACCGTCGCGAGCTGTCGACTGCCGCTAACCCCTCCGCTTGTGATGAATCACCCACTCGCGTTTACCGTTGTCGCATATACACTTTTTCGTATAGCTAGACATTTTCTTTCCTTATGTGTATATATGTAGTTTGTTACATTACAAACGTGGCTATTACATGCAGTTTTTAAATCCTATTGCTTAAAGCACTAGTGTTTATTTTCAACTGGATTCTAAATATCACCATTTTTTTTCTCTCAGTAATTGCTGTGAATGCTATAGAAATACTAAATAAATATCAGTAACTACGGAAGTGGATGTACAATAAAGCTGTATCATTCAAAAATACCCAATAAGATATTATTCCAGTTTCTTCTCGCAGCCCTATTATAAAATCCCCGATATCGGTCGTTCGTTTTAAGCATTCCTGTGCAAAGCGAAGGTTTTATATTTTTATAGATGTTGGTCTGTGTTTTCGAAAGCACAGAAATCATCTCCGCAGTCACCGAAGCGACACTAAAAATGACGAAGTGCATCGAAAACACATCCGTGTACGTTGCAATCGCGCGCAGAAAAACTCATATAGGAATCTATTATAAGCTTTCGTCCGATGTATTTTTCATTTAATGTCGGGTCCGCGTCCGACACAACGGCAATAAACGACGAATAAAAAACACCCGACTTAAAACACATTATGACGATAAATGACTGTGAAAAAGTAAATACATGGTCAGTAGAACGGATATCGAATGGCTGGCGTTTTCTGGAGCGATTTTCTCGTCCCGAGCTATTACTTACGAATCGGACTTACAAGTATTGTTTATTACGACCCTATTAATCTCTTCGCCTGCATGCAATATAGAGAGGCCAACTCGGAGGCTCGGTATCACGAGGGACGACCGGCCAGTTTATTTTATCGTTTGATTTAATATCGACCTGGAAGTATGTTATTTAGCATTAATGATTGGCAATTTGTTTTTTCATCGGAGTTTTTCATTGCCTTCTCCTTTACTTATTATTCTAGTACATTTGCATTGAAAAAGTATTAAGACGTAATAGCAAGGGGAGGTAACAAAGCACGGATTACTGATTTCCACCAACCCCTTGCATTGCGATCTAATAAATTTATGTTCAAAAGAATTCGAATTTCATTGTCTCTGGTGGTCTCCATCATCCCTGTCAAATAAATGCATATTCACTTTGTACGTCTTAACTAAAATATAGCGCATTCAATACGTACTTGTTAGCAACACTACATCACTAGAGCAACGCAAACTGCGCTGAAAGCCAGTGGCTGACGCATAAAAGTTTACGCAAAATAAACACGGCCGGAACAATTCGGTATAAGCGTCAGTATAACTGCGACTCGAAAGCCGATCTGTTGTGTATGCATCTACGCTGTCGTATACTATATCGTAGTTCTACGTTTGTTTTGAAAATGTTCCCTACGTCGCGAAAACGACCAAAGTTGGACACAATAAGAGAATTTATTGCAGAAATGCCTGATTTAAAGTGTGATGGCGCTAAAATTCAATGTGTAGTGTGTAAAATAGATTTAATGTGTTGGTCGAAAAGTGATTGTCTACGGCACGTAAATAGTCCAGGGCATGTTTCAAAAAAAAATTCCACGCGAGATTATGACAAATTTAAATTTAATTTATGCGTTTATTGCATGTAATTTACCATTTCATTTACTAAGGAAGAAAGCATGCGTCTTGTTTTGGAATGAATATTCGGACTTTAAGTTACCAAGTGAGAGAACATTACAGAGAGTTGTGCCGTCCGCTCGTGAGCATGTCGAGAAAAGAATTAAATCGGAGTTGCAAGATAAAAAACTGTGGTTATGTGTGAACGACACATCAACCGTCACCCTCAACGGTACTAGCTTCCAGACGAATACAACAATGCACTGCCGAAGTAATTTCAATGTTGGTGTTAAATACATTGGAAAAGTTTGAACTTTCAACAAATCAACTGTTGATGTTTATGAGTGATGGTGCCGCAAACATGCTTGCTGTAGGTCGATCTCTTAAAAAACATTGTGCTAACTTGTTGCATATTACATGTAAAATTCATACTCTCAGTCTCGTAGCAGATAGTATCAGAAAATGTTATCCCAAGGTAGACGCTCTAATAGCACATACAAAAGCTGTGTTTGTAAAATCCCCAAAACGTATTCGGGAATTTCATAGACTATGCCCCGGTATTCCTGAACCACCACAACCTATTCTTACTCGTTGGGGAACATGGTTGGAGGCTGCATTTTATTATCTTAAATATTTTGAGAATATAAAGAACGTGATTTTAGAATTCGACCCAAAGGAAGCTGCGGCTGTCAAGGTAAGCCGCTTGAAATTTCAGAATAGTCAAGTTAAAACAGATTTGGAAATTATTCAGAACAATTACGTGGGACTAGCGGATGCGATAGAAAAACTACAAAATTCTTCGGTGTCGTTAGCGGAATCTTTGCAAATAGTGCAACATGTTCACGCACAGCTATGCGCGATAGAAGACGCAAGAAATGTTTGTGTTTTAGAAAGGTTTGAAAGTGTTTTAGATAAGGACTCTGATTTTGGCACATTAAGACAAATTTGTGAAGGTGCGTCAACAGAACCGTTAAGTTATTTGAAAGATTATTTTACTTAGGCAAATATAACGTCACTAGATGTAGAACGTTCGTTTTCGCAATACAAAAACACTTTTTCTTCACGCCGCACTCACTTTGCCGAAACAACTTTGGAAACATGTCTAATGTTACAAATATTAAATAGACATTATCCACTTTGTGATTTCACAGAGGACTCTTAAAACGGTAAGTGTTTGGGCACATATCACATTTAATTTATTTTGTGTAAACTTTTATGCGTCCGCCACTGGCCTTCAGCGCAGTTGCGTTGCTCTAATCATCACTCCATTCCATCCATTAACTTTTTCAAGAAACGAAAATGATCAAACGATGAGACTGCAAACAAGCAATTATATTAATTAAAGAGATTCAGTGGAGCCTATAAATTTGTAACATAATTTGAATAATACTATGCTTCTGCAACAGTAAAATAATATAGCTTTGCCTACGCTGTGATGGATGCAAACCACTTTGACGCAGAAGAAACGTAAAAAACATTAATGAGGTAAAAATAATGAATGATTACAAAAAACGTGGAATTGATAGAGAGTTAAATCACCCGATTGAAATTTGACAAATGTAATTGTCAAAATTAATGATATTGCATTATCATGAATACGGTATTCTACTAGATTGCCGCATATGTTTCGCAGAACTATACGAAGAAATCTTAAAATAAATTCTAACGCGGTACGGTAACACCTAGTCAAAGATAGCCTTCAAAATCATACGTTATTATACATTTCAGCATTTTTTAACCAACTAATGCTTCTAAAGTTACTGAAATGTCAAACTTTCGTAACTTCGTGTATAGAAAGGAATAATTGTACAACACTTACCTATAAAGAAAATCGACTGACAATCTCATGAAGAACATGTTTACCCCGCATTTTGGAGCAAATATGGTTGCTGATACTAATTATTGCACTTAAGCATATCAAGGGCTAATACAACAAAGTAGATAATTTTTGAAAAATATTTGCTTTTATTCCATTTAGAAGGGACAAGAAGTTTTCGGACAAAAACGTTTTTCTGAAACAAAATAATACAAGAAAGCTTGCTACAATATAACAATATATTTTAATAACCAAAAATTAATGCTAATACAGCTCATGGTATTGTTGTTCACTCCCGGCAAAAACAACGTGAGAAGAGAAAAGTGATAGCCAGCGGACATGTTTCTGCCTTCCCGGCGTCATCAGCGTCGCTCCGAGCACAATCCTTTCTCACTGTTGTTATTCATCTCTTGGATTTATTGCTACTAATCTCCACAAACAGCACTAAAATATATTTTTTGGCGCCACCTAGTGCCAAGAGATATAGTCGTGCCTTCTAGAAAGTAGCGACAGAAACCGGAGTGCAGGTGCTCACCACCTCTCGAGCAGCTCATAGGCTATTTAACGCAAGATGACGTTGCGTCTAAGCGCTACGGTATTTACACATGTGAATGATTCCTCAAGCTTACCATGATGTATTAAAAATACACATGAAAAAAGTGTCTAGTAACAATAACCAAAAATTAATGCTAATATAGCTCATGGTATCGATGGAATCACTTCCAGCAAAAACAACGTGGGAAGAGAAAAGTGCCAACGGACATATTTCTGCCTAACCGGCCCTATCAGCGTCGTTCCGACCGGGGAGTGATTTTAGCGTAACTTCCCTCTTTCGTTAAGAACTTAATGAATTGTAATGAGATGGAAAGCTTTCTAGGGAAAAATGCACTTTCTTTCATTCCATTTGTGTGAACAGTAAAGGAATACTTTCCATAAAATGTATTCATTTGTATTTTTACTTTACAACCATCTACAGTTCGTATTGGTTAGTCATTAAATTAGAGCTATTAAAAGATAGAAATTTCTTATTCAAATGTTGTATCTGAAAGCTATTTCTTCACTCGTTGATGTACGTCTATATCAATTGGCGAAAATCAGATTTTCATAGCAGCACTCTCTGATAGATCGCAAACTGAATTTTTTCGCGAATTTTTCCACCGTAGCTCTTCATCATTTCTGATGTTCCGCCAAATTCAATATAGAAAATAATAACTTGTTTCCTCAAAATGTAAATCCCTGGCGGTTGTGCGGATGCGTAGCACGGAATCCTACGTTCATTGGTTATTATTTTTTTTCTTCTCCTTACCGAGAAAAGAGAATGTAATACTAACGCATAGAATGTTCAAGGCGAGAGTATCTGCATAAAAGAGAATCTACGATACTTTTATATCTATGGATATGCACAGGAAAATATATATAGGGATTCCATTTACATATTTTTATTTATCATTTTTACGTCACCCCACCGGAGATACGAAAAGGAAGGAACAGAAAAAAGGCTTAAGTTGGAACAGGGAAGAAAGGGAATGCGAATGTATTAAAGGGAAGCTCTTTTTGGAAATAGAAAGTGCTGTAAAATTTTAAGATGTCATAAATATAAAACGTTTTATCTCCAGTTTCCTTCTATTTATGTGCAAAATATTATAGTAACGATATATACACACAGGTCGTAAATTTTACTTGTGAATTTGTATTATGAGATGCGATAATACTTACCAAGGTCTGCGAACAACAATAATATTCATCCCCTGGATGGATATGTTACCCCGTGCCATAAATTAAAGCGAAGGTATTACAGTTGATGGATACAATACATTATTTTCAGTTTTAAATATATCTTTATTCCCCAATTTCACGTACATACAGTGAGAACAAAATATGTTGCGTATACTGTGTGAGCTATTTTAGGAACAATTTACGAAGAAAATAAGTATATTATGTACGGAAATTGTAGGCTGAGGAAATTACCAGCGAATAACAAAAGAATACTAATTGAACTGCGTCGTTAGAGCTAAAATTCACAATTGCAGTACTGCTACTCCGTAAAATTGAGGTATAGAATTTACGACAAAATGCTTTACTCCAATCAACCGCCTATAGTTAAGCCTAAAGAATCGAACAAAAAGTTGCTTCACTTTGCTACAGTCGGAAAACAAACTTATATGCTTAATGTATGTATGAGACTCTAAAAATAATAAAATAAGTGCATAAAATATTTACAAGTTTATTTGAACAAATAAAACAATAAAACATGTGACAATGATATTTACACTGAAAGATTATATATTTGAAAGCACACCAATTTACCGGCTGTGTGTACCAATAAATTTATGGTATGAAATATTCAATAAATATGTGGTAAAGATTATTTGAAGGCTAAGTGCATCGTACGGGAGAGGTTGGTATGGTAAAGG
Source organism: Dynastes maya (assembly GCA_029619315.2). Lineage (NCBI taxonomy): Eukaryota > Metazoa > Arthropoda > Insecta > Coleoptera > Scarabaeidae > Dynastes > Dynastes maya. The sequence continues at coordinate 61,040,038 of JAROYE020000002.1, forward strand.
ATCAATAAAACACGTAAGTGATATTTCACCAATAAAATGCGCTTTGAAGAGTCGATTGTTCACGTATTCAGGACAATAAGGCGTCAACAGATGTTCGGTGAGCGCCACTAGATTGGTAAAACCCTCACGATGTCCGTCTCTTCCTCGTTATAATCCAGAACAATAGGAGAGAGCAGGGAAAAAGGATGTATGTGCAAAACATGACCAATGAAGTAGATTACTTGAGTGATTGATAATTAATTTAGCAAAATATTACTATATTTTGCTAAGCTATTGAAGAAATTAGAAAAATTCGACTGTTATGGAAATGTTAGATTTTCGCAAAGTAAAACAATGACAAAAAATGTAAAGCACTTGCGCGATAAATAATATGTTAGATATAATACATATAATTCAATATATCGATAAAATAGTAACGAACCTTAATTTTTTTATGTAAAAATAATGAACGTTAAACCAAACAACAGAAAAAGAAATAAACGACCACAATTAAGCTACGTGAAGCTAGTGTGGGTGCCAAGGCACATGGGTATAGTGGGCAATTAGCTTTGCTTTCTGAAGACCTCTTCTGGAGACCAACTGACCTTGAAAGCGAAGAACGGTGGATCCTTATATAGATTGTTAGATATTTTTTAGCAGCTCCGCCCATTATGACATATTCAACACCAATGAAATGCGAGAATGAAACCATTGACAGCTATTGCGCATTAGCCTGAGATTTTGTACGTAAATGTCGGGATTAATTGTTAATTGAGATGATTACCTGAGGGTTGAATTCAACTTTAGCATGACAGTATGGTAAAATTAAATGATTACTATTATTAAACTGCATATCATTTGTAAAACGTGAAAAATAGAGATTTCTGGCAGCATAGAAGCTGTGCGCACAACGATCGCTTCCTAGACGAAACGACTAATTAACGATTATTTCATTGAATTCTGGTGTTTTCTTTCTTTTGGAGTTTGCAACTAAGCAGCACTCCCTTCTAAAAAGTAAGCGAGTATCTACCACGAGCTACCCTTATCACGGTAGTCCATGACAATATTAAATATTTTATTTGAGAATGACCATTAAGGTGAGGTACAACTCGCACGTAAATAAGATGACTCATGGGCGTATACTATTACGCGTTAGTTGAAGGCGGTTTGAATTTGGAAATACGTTAGAATTTGTTGCCATTATACGCTAAAATAATGCTGTTATGGGCATTTTATATGCATTCTCGATGGGATTGCAATATTAAAGTGTAAAAGATTGTCAAAATATTGAGGCTTGTATTGAACACACACTTCATACCACTGGCATTAATGAAGCTAGAGTCCATTCAAAAACAGAGGATGACAATTGGACGAGGGTCTAGCGGGATCATACTGAAAATTATGCTATTAGCTGGTACACATACAGAGTTATACCGTTTTCTGAATGTTGTAGCTATAGTCGTAACCTTAAAACGTAAATGCTTGTCAAACCTTTAGAAACATCAAACTAAAGTGGTGTATAACTAAAATATTGGTTAATATTTGAGGGTAAAAATGGCAGGAGAACGGAAAAGAATCGTTAAGGTACTTACTTTGACATTTGGGTTTGTATCAGAACTAAATCTCCCTGTTAATGTTTCATTATATTGTTTTCTTCTATTGCATATCTATTGTCAATTAACATAAAATAATAACCTTCGAACAAAGAAGGTAAGTTTATTATCGTTACCGCCTAATTCATGGCAGCCTACAGTTGACAGTTAACTGTCAATTATTTGTTGACACCCCAACTTCGACCACCAACGTTGGCAGCCGATTGTGTGCGTTGTGAGCGATATCCCGACATCATCAACAGCGAGGTTATCCACCGATTTTTGAACGCCAATGCATACTAGACTGAACGGCCCCTTACAAATTATTAGATTTCATTTATTGATACCCTTCCGTGATTTCATTTTCTGATAGGACATCTAAGTACACAGGATGTACTTACGAGTCAATTAGCTGAGTTTGAAAAGTACTAGAAGCCAAAATTGTGGCACACGTCACCATAGTATCCATAAAGTACGGAATATGCTCATAATCTTTCAAACCAAATTCTTCTTGGAAACATCCTCGAGTATCGATTTGATTGCGATCACCATAGTTTCTGCATGTACCTAGAAACAAAAGCCAAAATAATCTCATGGTATTAATGTAGCTCATGGTATTAATGGAATCACTCACGGGAAAAGCAATGTGGGGCGAGAAAGCACTAGCCAACGGACATGCTTCTGTCTACCAGGCATCATCAGCGTTGTTCCAGGTGCTTCTTTACTTCATACTGCTATTTGCCTCTTAGCTTATGTTACTAATCTCTAAAAATAGCAGCAAAAATATTTCTTGACGCCATCTGGTACCATATCTTTTGACGCCGCGTACAAACCAGTGGCAAAAAGCCGGGTAAAGAAGCCAACCCAACTTTCGAGCAGTTTCGTGAAGTAGTAGTATAGAACTTTTCAGTAGATCTACATAACATACTATCGGATATTGTCGAAGTTTCGCGTATGTTCTAAGTAGGTGGGGCGGCTAGTATAAACATGGCACCACTTCGGCGAACCATCAGTTCCTAAATAATAATCGACGAAAGAAGAAAAGTATACGGTTTTAAGACGCCCGCTACTTTGTGTTTTCATTAAGTCGTAGGAAAATGGAAAGATTTTTATCAAATGAGCAAGTCGACAGTTTTAGTGAATGTGATTAAGCATCGACAAGTGGTCAGGTAGCAAAGAAACAGAAATATCGTAAATACGATGATAACTATTTGAATTTTGGCATTACTTCAGAAGAAATAGACAATGAAGAGAGACCGCAGTGTATGCTCTGTTTAAAAGTTCTAGTGACCGATTGTATGCTCCCAAATAAGCTAAAGCGACATTTCGAGACCAATCACTTTAACATGGGTGAAAAATCTCGCGAATTCTTTAGTAGCAAGTTGCAAAATTTACAAAAGCGAAAAAGTGCGTTTACCAAACAAGCCTCAGTACCAAGCAATGCTCTGTTAGCACCTTCTAAGGTCGCATACAGAGTGGCGAAGTGCAAAAGACCTCACACCATCGCAGAAAAGCTTATTCTACTGGCTCCGCTTGACATTGTTAATATTATGCTGGGAGAATCGGCGAGAAAATTAATTTAAAAAGGTACCTTTGTCCAAGAACACTATTAGTCGAAGAATCCATCTGGATCTCAATGACCAATTAATAGAGAAAATGAAAGGCACACACCTTATTTGTTACGTACGCTTTCTGGATGATAATATTATCGTTGAAGACCTTCTGTTCTGGAAAAGTATCATTGAAAGCGCAAAGGCTCAAGACTTATTTGAGATGGTTGAAAAGTTTATAACCGAAAATGATTTAGATTGGGAAAAGTGCATCGGTATGTGTACTGATGGAACTCGATCACTGTCTGGTCGCTATGGAGGCACGCAGCAAAGCACCGCATACTATGTAGACCCATTGCACCTTCTATAGGGAAGCACTTGCATCAAAGTCGATGAGCTCTCAATTGAATTTCGTATTAGAAGGTGTTGTACACGTAGTAAACTGCATAAAAACTAGGCAATTGAAAGCCAGTCTTTTCAAAAAGCTATGCATGGACATGGAAGCTGAACACACGGCCCTGCTATACTACTGCAGTTCACGACGGCTTTCACCACCCAACCCGACTTTTTGCTGAAACTAGCGTATTTATGCGATATATTTGACAAGCTGGATGCCTTCAATCTGTCTCTGCAAGACAATAACATGCACATTTTGAAACATTTAGAAGGTTGCGGCGTTTAGGAAGAAACTGCCGTTGTGGGTAACAATGGCGGTCAACATTGTTTCGCTGAATTGCACAAATACGTGGCCTGTAATAATGTCGTTGTTTCACAAGACTTGTTGTACCTTTTCAAGAAACATCTTTTCAAGGAACCTCGAAGCTCACTAACTTTGAGGAAGACAATGTCGAGAAATTTGTGTGCATCCAAGATCCTTTCCTTGCTCAAGCTCCACCAGCATTCACTTTGCAGGAAGCAGAAAGTTTAATTGAACTCTCTTGCGACAACAGCCTGAAAACAAAATTTGCTTCTTCCGATTTAGTGGAAACATGAATATCCAACTCTGAGTTCAAAAACTGTAAGGATTCTCACTCCCTTTGTGGCAACCTACTTATTCGAAGCCGAATTTTTAGCAGTAGCTGTAATAAAAAGCAAATATTGCTCAAAGATCGATGTGGGACGAGAAATGAGAGTGGCAGTGTCAAACCTTATTCCGCCTTTTGAAAAGATGTGTGGCGTCACATTAACTGACCTGTCATTGTAGGTTTTCACCATTTATTTTATACTCTTTTGTATTTTCATATTTTAGTTTGACAGTTCTTGTGCTTCAATTTTAATAAATGTGAACTTCACATTGTGAGGTTTATCTTAAGTTGTTTTCATTTTTTGCCTGGTTTATGTCGTTATATACATATTTTGAAAAGGGGGCCGAGACGAAATTCTAAACTGTAAGTGCGCCGTGGAACATTAAAATTTGGGAACCCCTGCACTACAACAAAATGTCAATATAACAGTTTAATATTATATTTTTTTACCGTATGTACAAAAAAAAAAGAATTTCTCGAAAATATCGGTTATTGAACAAATTTCTCCTGAAATAATATGGACAATCAGAAAATTGTAAAATACGTAAGGTGTTCAATTTCAAGCAGCTAAGCAAAATAATGTTCACTTCCGATATAACCAGAAACATTTTTGTTGCATAGATATTACCGTTTGTTACACATAATTAATTTTCATCTGATGACAAGTTCATCTTTTTAATAGCGATTTGCTCAAGAAAGAAAGTAGCGCAAGGCTGTTAGAAGTGTTTTTACCTGTTCTGCATGTAATTTCATATATTGCTAGATGAAAATAAATTAGAAGTTTTATTACGCGTAAAAAAGACTGTAACTAATAATTTGTCACCAATCAGTGTGTGAAAACCGATTAAGTTAATTCATTCGAAGAAGGAGGAATCGTTTCGCTCGTTCCAAAGATTCATTAAAGTTCGAACCGCTAAATTTCAATAGCTGATATATTTTACAGTAATCAATGCGAAAAGAGAAGTTAATAGGTTACAATCAATCGAAGGTAAATAGAAACCATTATTAGACTTTAATGCTAGCAATTCTACAGCATTGTGTAGATTAGTGCTCAATGTTTATTGCCTCACAATCAAATTGATAATTATTTCGTATCCTGTTTCTGGTAATATCCGTCTGCAACAGCGAGAAAATAACGGTATAACGTGATTAAGCCGGGGTATTGATTGAAATCGATAGACTGACGTTAATTTAATCCAACAGGTATCTACCTACAGCGCGTTCGAGTTGTTCCTAAATGACTTACACTGCAAGCATTGTGTTATTGCTTACTCTATAGTAATCTACGGCGAATCCTTCAATTTTTATTTCTCAAATAGAGTAGCGCTATCGTTCTTGATTAGACAATAATTTATAGACTAACAAGTTTCACGTCTGCAATACTTTTTGCAATCATGTTTCTTGGAAATATGCTGATGGCTCTTGGTTATGAAATGCAAAACCTGGAATAAATTAGAAACGTTCATACTCATACACATTTAAGTAATTCTCTTGTTTTATCACGCCTTAATTTTTGTCATGTGTTTATGATCCGCATACTAATGTTGTAGCAAAGAATCGAATTCAAAGATCGCAAAACTTTTGTGTTCGAGCAATTTTCGGAGTTATGATGTATGGTAAATTCAGTGATAAGTTGAAGGATCCTAACTGGCTTAATATGGAACGTCGTAGATTTTTGCAAAGTGCTTATGTATGCTGCAAAATAATTTCATACAAATCTTATCTTCGTGGTAGAATGATTTTGACGTTCGCCGTTAGTTTGAGGTCTAGGTGTTACCTGTGGCCACCTATTCACAAGTTAATACTTTTTAAAGGTTGATTTTCTTATTCCATCACGAAAATCTACAATTGTCTTCCTTCTAATTTGAAGCCTCTGTCCCCTCAAACGTTAAAATTGTTTTACTCAAGCTTTCTTTACTGCCGCATTAATTATTTCGCTTCATATGAGGCCAATGTCGTGTAATTTCTTATTTACATTAATCTTACTTTCCAACTCTCGTTACTTACTGTTTGGGTGAAGCTTTTGCATTTTTGTTCTTTTTACTAGTTTAGTTAAAAAAAGCGTTAGCTAAACTTTGCTTATTGTTGTACCGACATACAGTTACTCCCATAAGTATTTGGAAAGGGTAAAAAAAAACCTTGGTATTATTTTATTTAAGCGTATTTCGGTATTTTTTTGTTCAAATAATGTAGATATGATATACTATTAGATTAATCTTCAGAAAATATAAATTAAAAGCTGAAATTCTTGTAAACTACATACATAAAAAAAATCAAAACATAAATTGTACATATTCATGTTCTCAAAAGTATTTGGACAAAATACAGAGACACAAAGGATAAGAAGGATTTCTTTAATTTAGTATTTAGTTGGGTACCCCTTACATTGTATAACACATTCTAGTCTATTCGGCATTGACTCCACTAATTTACTTGTAAATTCAGGACTAATTTGGTTCCATTCTTGGTTTAAAGCGTCTCTTAAGTCTTGTCTCTTTGAAATCGTATGTTTACGTATTCTAGATTTAATTCACCCCACAAATGCTCAATGGATTGAGGTCCAGTGATTGTGGGGGTGTATTTAAACATTTACGGGTATTGAACAACAACCATTGTCGAACAATGAACACCGTGTGTTTAGGGTCGTTGTCATGCCGGAAGATGTAATTGTCTCTTATACCCAATTTTTCAGCATTTTGATGCATATTTTGTTGTAGAATTTTTAAATATGTAAATTTGTTCATAATACCATCTATTACATGTAACGAACCTACACCATTCGCCGCCATACACACCCAAACCATCACCGAACCACCCTCATACTTCACTGTGACACGAAGATTTTCTTTGTTTAGCGCTGTACACGGTTGTCGCCACACTTTTACTTGACCATCGCTCCTAAAAAGATTTATTTTTGTTTTGCCCGAGAAAATGATACAGTTCCAGAAGTCAGAAGGGTATTTTACATATTCCTCTGCGAACTTTAAACGCTTTTGACGATTTACCTTACTAACATAGGGTTTCTTCCTAGCAACTCGTCCATGGAAATTATGTCCTCTTAAGGCCTTCGTACCGTTTCACAACGTACAGATTTGTTAAGTGTTTCTTTTATGTCTACCACTATTTTAGGATCACTCATAAATGGATCTTTCTTTGTTATCCGCACAATTTGCGCTTCGTCCCGTTCGCATAGCTTACGTGGACGTCCAGATCTCGGTTTATTTTCAATTATATTCTCGGTTTTGAACTTTTTTATTATATAACCCACAGTTGAATGGCTCCCGTTCACTAATTCGGCTATTTCGGGGCAGGTTTTTACCTTCCTGTGCAGGTTTATTATTATTTCGCGCTCTGAAACAGTAATTTCTTTACCTTTCATTTTGAAACACTGTTGTTGTTCCAGAGACTGCAGAAGTATTGATATGAGCAGAGATATTTACAGTAAACGTGGGAGTACCCACCTAATGCGAGTGTAGGAGATTTACCGCACATTCTATTATGAATTAATACTCTGTCCAAATACTTATGAGCGTTCGCCGCTGCTATTATCTTTTTCTATTATTTTTCCAGGGCACATGCAATTATTTCTAAAATATTTGATACGCGTTTCCTAAAGAGTAAAATATAATCTACGAAACTATTATGATTCAAGATAATTATGTGAAACCATATATTTTTTACATAAACAATTGAGTGTATATAGAGCCTGTCCAAATACTTATGGGAGTAACTGTACACCGAATTCTCTTAACTTTTCAGAATACGTGGATATATACACCATTTGTTTTCTGTTGCACCAATAAAATTTATATTATTATTATTGTTATTAAAATGAAGTATATATGTGCATACATAAATTGATAAAAACTCCTCGATATTTTCCTCTCGTTCATCAACGATCCTTATATTGCATTCACGCGTCTGAAGAATTTCCGAACAAAACGTAAACGAAAATTCACAATTCCCATAATACTTCCCATTGTTTTGTTCTCATATCGCACGGGCCAATAGATCACGCAATCTACTTCTTTTCTTTCCCTCCGTTCTTCATCCCGTCCCGAGCATTTTTCGTACGTTCCATCGAAATTAGAGCCCGTCCGGCTCTATTACCGGTTATTGCATCTTTTATGATTAAGGGTGCGAAACGTGCAATTACCATTGACTGGACCCTACGCTTTTATGCTATCGTCCCTCCGGGCTCAAGTAAATGAAATTATAGTGGTCGGAACGTAAGTAGTCAAGGAAATCGGTTCTACATTTTATTCTGCAGCTTCCATGCTTCGGTGTTTGAAAAGAGAGTCTTCACTTCTTCTCTATCTACACTTATACGAAAATCGATTTGATTGATATTGATGCAATGTTGAAATATAATTATGCATATGTAATTGAACTCACAAAGAAGGTTCTTATTAAAGTGCAATCGGGTAATAAACAGAAACAGACAACGGGTTCCATAAGATTTCTTTTGAAAAGTTCGGATTGAATTTCTTTAATATTGTTTCATCTACATATTTATATGAAAAGTCATTCTAAGTACTAGTGATCATACAATTTTTGTTTAATAGTGAAGCCAAATAACCATCACAAAAGAGGATTAAGAGACCTATGTCTATGAGGTAAAGACAATTAAAAAGCAATGCAGGATTTAAAATTGATGTATGTATATGGCTTTAAAAACAATAGATCCTATTGCTTTTGTTATTTATTACAAATTATGTATATGAGTCGCTTGTGACGTCCATGACGGAAAGAATTTCATTATAATAAATTCACATTCTTACTTTCCACAATGTTCTATATCTCCCAAGAATGCAAGACTTGGAGATCTTTTAATCAACGTTACTGTTATAGGAAATATAAAAGTATCGCATAGGTTCTGTACTGTTATATTTAGTATTTTAGTGAGGATAAGATATTTTTTCTTGGTAACAGCTAGATATTTTTAACGTTTTCGAGTGTCTTACCGCCCCTTCGTTCATGAATTATCCATAGCATTTGCTAATCTCTTTGTATTAAAAAATATTAACTATTATTAAAATAAAATCACACATGATCTCAAATAGCAGATTTCCTTCCTGTAATATAGGCTAGAGTTTGCCGTCTAGCGTCACCACGAAGTGTCATCGCCACGTATCTGTAACGTTGGAAGGATGTGCTACGGAGATGAGTTGTGTTGTCACATTTTCGGGATTATTGTTGGCAATAAAAATATACTTACTGAATAAACCCCCGTGATAGAAAGGGAGGATCGAAAATGTATCCGTAATGCGTCGCTGTTACCTGAACGCACTTGGATGCATGCGGCTAACCAGCGCTAAGCGTGCATTAATCATATCGATTATAACAGCGTTATTTTTAACTTTTAACCCATAGTAAGTGTCTGTTTGCAAACACAAGAGAAAGAGTAGAGGGCAAAAAATGTGGCATTAAGGATGTTACTATATTTACGGCAAAACCATGTGTATATAAGTCGAGGGGATGGCTATAGATTCCATACAATAGTTGCAAAAAAAGTCATTTCAAAAATATGTTTATCTTACGTAACTTAAATTGAAATTAAATATGACACAAATACATTTGTGAACACACAGTCGCAGACATTATATTCAGTGAAAATTGTTTTCAAGGGTGTGGAGCACGCAAGATGTTGAGTTACAATTAAAGCGAGGTAATGTTTCTGCGCGGCATAGGCGTACGCTTCCTTCTGTAAGTATAATGACAAAACGTAAGTAATAAATCGAATAATAGTAATAGAACCAATCAAGAATTATAATATCTGAAAAGTTGTGAAACACTCACCCTCTTAAGCAGCGTTATCAAGTAGGTTGGCGGGCTGGAGCGGAATTACCGAACATTAATGATAGAAATGCCATTATCAGTATTATCACTCACTGGACAAGAGTCGTTAAAAGTTGTTAACATTAGATATGTTTCCACAGTTGTCTCGTTGAACGATATTCGCCATGGTGAGAAAATGTGTTTATATTTTGATTAAAACAATTCAGTTAATGGATTAGTCGATACACCATTACAAACTTGTTTTAATGTGATAAAATCGGAATCTTTCTTTAACACACTCTCGAACTTTCTAAAACGCGATTACATTTCGCGACATATATAGTGGGTAGCAGTATATGTACTTCGTCCACTATTTGCAGTGAGTCTACTAACGACAACGCTCTATTTGGTAATTTTTCTATTGCGTCCTGTAATCCTTTATAGTTGTAACGAATAGTTTGTAACTCTGCCTCCACGGAAATATCTTGAAATTTTCTTTGGCACTCCATAATAGCTGCCGCTTCGGCAGGATTGAATTGTAGTATAACAGCTTTTACTTGTTTGAAATATTCAGCATAATAAAGAGCTGCCTCCAGCCATGTTCCCCAGCGTGTAAGAATCGGCTGTGGTGATTCACGAATACCAGAACGCTGTGCGTGAAATGATCGAAGTTCGACGTTTTGGAGATTTGAGAAACTCTTTTTTTGTACTTGTTATTAATGCATCTACCTCGGATGAACATTGTCGACTAGTTTCTGCCAGAGGATATATAGCATGCACTTTTCACGTAACATGTAAATACTCGTAACAGTCTTCAAGAAGAAAATGGCCTACCGAACGCATTGACGCGGCACCATCGCTCATAAGCATCAACATTTGACTCGGTGTGACGTGAAAGCTTTCTAACGCACTAAGTACCTCTCTGCACCAGTACACTTTCCAATCTTTTGCTAGCTAGTATCAATGGCAACGTTGGTTTATGAGGGTTCAGTGCACATACTATAACATTTAAAATAGAATTTCTTTTGCAATCTGTTGTCTCGTCAACACATAACCAAGGCAATTGATTTTTGAATGTAATGATTTTCTTTTCCACTTCTTCGCGTATAAATAAAACATGCTTACGTGCTATTTTCGTAGTTAGCAAGTTCAACTCGAGGTTGTACTTATACTAAAAGTTCTGAAACGATTCGCTTTCAAGTAAGCGAAGTAACAAATTACAGGTTAACACAATAACAAGTAAATCGAAAATAAAGGCAGTTCTCGTTGGCATGCCCTTTTTCCTATTTCTGTGTTCTTCAGTATTTACATGTTTGTTATAGTCCGCCTTGTTCCGGGACATCAAATGTTTCTCGCACACTTTACAAATTATTTCAATACCGTCGTAGAACAAGTCCAAAAAGTCACAGATAAATTTATTTCCTGTGTCAGCAGAGTTGTTTTTTAGCCTTGTTCACATGATACATTTTAAATTAATAATTATATATTTATAACGAATAACACGTAATAAAAAACACAAGCGAGAATCGATTTTTGCACACAGCCCGCTACTCCGGTGAAACACCTATGTATCGCAGGTACGATTACCTCGCTCTAGTTATATCCCTTAAATGTGTAAGTTTACTCAGAAACCAGCTCACATACTTATCTAGGTGTGTTGATTTCTCTTAATATTTCCTATTGTAAGCATCCTACTTTGTTTTAGTCCAGTTGTGCCACTTTTCTTTTAAAATCATTGTTATAAGTGTATTCTACTCTTTTTCTTATATACATATGGTTTCGCTTTTCTCCCATCCCTATTTTCTATACCAAATTCTTCCTTACCTGCTTAATTCTATCTACACTAATTAATTTTATCAATTTAAGGCAATGTGTTAAAACTCATTATTTACTGCCATAAATAAATGAAATTGCTGTAAATTCTATGGAAACTAGAAATGAGGTTATTTACTTCGAGAATATTGTTTCTTTAAATACTTCTCCCTTACTATAATGCCCACTTAGTTCCTTTTGTTGAAGGTTACCTTCTGCCTCCTCCTGTGAAAATAATTCCAAAATTTCCATTTGCATTTAGATATCCTTTCACTTCTTTTGCTATTATCATGGCTGCTGTTTTTTTGACATTTACTTTTAAATTGTATTTGAAGCATTCTCTCCATTTTAAAAAATATCCTCTTACTTTGTTTATTTTATTATCTAATACTTGAGAGTATAAAGTCATTTAAATTGAGTTACGTATCTGTAAAGGATTATAATGCACATGGTACCACATGTTGTGAAATAATCACTATTATGATTCCAAAAGAATGGCTTCCTTTTTCCTATTAATCAAATAGTTTATCTGTAGGTATTAAATACAATTTGTATTATTACATTAAACCGTAGCAATGCTCGCCTTCCAGATTTTCCTGAAATAAAATTACACCCAAATAATTCTAATATAGCTTGCATACCGTATACTTAGTAAAATGGGAAACGCCAGGTGGTGTCTGAAAACCTATAATATATTAAGCATTACGTAGTTGCCTAAATTCGCCCGAAAATTATACCGTAATTTCATCAAATTAGTGTCCGCACCTTTTATGTAAATAATCCGACTAGGGCGATGCCCAAAAGTGAGTAGAACGAGGGAATTTAATGATTTGCACTAACACCGGAAAAACGGAAATGCTAATCGTGTTCTGAGTCACATGGGGCATATGCGATGGTACGGAAAATTAATTTACACTTGCATTGAATATTTTGCAATATCGATTTCGGATATGGTCATATGTATTTGCTTCGATATGTGTTGTTGTTGAATTTCCTTCAAGAACTAATGAAACAACAAATAGTTATTGTAAGACATACATAATAAACTGGTAGAAATAAATCTGGCTGTGCTAATATTCCTAATGAAATTAAGTTCACCTTTTTTTAAGTAATTGACATATGATGCCCTCTGTGGATGATTAGTAATTAGGAGATTTACGAATTTCTAATGTTATGAACCAGTGGCCAATATTCTCGTATAAAACAATGGTTGCCACTAATAGTACCAGTAGTTCATCACCTTTAAACAATATTAGGTTTAATAAAACATTATAGCATTATTTTTTAAATATACAATTTCCAATTGAATCATTTATGTTAGAAAGGGACTAGATTGCATATTCAATTATTACATCTATTAATGATTCATATACATGCATTTACATTTATTGCAGACAGACCATTTTTGCACCAAATGGTAGGCCTTCCTATATAATTTATAAAATGTTGTTGAATTCGAAATGGTTAAAAATGTTACTTGGACCTTTTCTGAAATAAGCGATTCGATTGTATTCATACCGCCCATTCTTGCAAAGGGCAATAACTACATTTTTCTAAGTATTCCCATAGAGTACAAAATTGTCTTCATAAAGGCGATTATGAAAGTGGTAAACACAACTTTATATCTACCATTAAAGCCTATGTCACCCCAGATCAAGGTACTAGGTATTGTAAGGTGTAGACATCTCATATGAGTTTTATTAATAATATTTAGTGCTGCTAACTATTACATGAATCTGCATACGAGGGTAGTTTGAAATGTTTCAAGTCCCAACATGAAGTCGGCGTTACTCGTAAAAAATATCGTGATAACATAATTGCGCATGCGTTGAAAGATGAAAATTTCAGCCATGTTAGACGCTCAGTTGTTGTTTAATATTCATTTGTGTAAGTCGATGTTAGTGTTTCTGTAGAAAATCTTTGGAAAAGATCAAATATCATTAAATTCTTGTATTTGACAGGGAAAACGCCTGCACAAATTAAAACCGAAATGAACGCTGTTTATGGGGACACTATCAAATTGAGATGAAAGACATAGCAGAGGCTGTAGTCATCTCAAAAGAACGTGCTTGTCATATATTGACTGAATATTTGGGCATGAAAAAGCTAACCGCGCCTTGGGTGCCGCGCTTACTCTCTTAGGACCTAAAACGCATTAGAATGAACATTTCCAAAGTCCTGTTGAAGCAGTTTAAGCGAACTAAAGAGTTTTGGCGTTGACTGGTAACTGCAGATGACACCTGGATACACCAATACACTCCTGAAGCCAAGGCACAATCGAAACCATGGACTGTGACGGGCGAATCGTCTCCGAAGAAGGCGAAAACTGTTTCATGGGCCGGGAAAGTGATGACTTTCCAGACAACCCCCGTATAGTTATCTAATTTTGGAACACGTAGTATTGCCAATTCACATGCACTACAAAAGGTTGGCTATGTGTGGCTACATATTATTGAGTAAAATAAGCAATTTATACGTTTCACGGGAATCTCATCTGGGACCATTGTTGTTAAATCTATATATGATTTCAGGTCGCGAGGCAAAGTGTTAAAGAGACGTAATCCCAGAATTCGGGGACACCTTTCTGTTAAACTTAAACCATAAGGAGGTATATAAAAATTAAATTTAGGTCTGGTATTATATTGATGAATGTTGTTGTTACACAAAAAGTCAGATTTATTTTTATAAACATATATAAGAAGTTCATATATATGAATCGCGGCAACGTGAAGAATATTCCATTGTAGAAAATAAGGTATACATGACTGTTTATTATCAATACCTGCCATACATCTAATAATTCTCTTTTGTGCTAAAAAAACCTCCTTAACAAAAGTTGCCCCACCCCATACTGTGATACCATAAGATAGTCTACTATGAACATCAGCATAATAGTAAGATAGCATACTACTGTGTTCAATTATAAATTTCAAAGTTCGAATTTGATAACACAAGGAATTTAGTTTACTAATAAGTTTGTAGCAATGTGCCATGTTAATTTATCGTCAATACATAGTCCTAAAAAGTTAAGTTCACAGACTCGATGTATAACCATATCATTCGAAGCAATCTTGACATTGCATTGAGTCTTGTTTTGAGAATTATGAAATATAAGATATTTGGTTTTATTAACATTTAGAAATAATTTATTTTCGGAAATGTGTTCATAGCATTTAACAATGAATTTGCGCTATTTTGGGTCTCTGATATATTATTGCAAAACACAACGGCACTTGTATCGTCGGCATGCATGGTCAAGTCATACTCAGATAAAAAGTTAGTAATATCGTTTACAAATATAAAAAAAAAAATGGACCCAAAATGCTTCCTTGAGGGACACCTCTGTTGATAAGTTGGTTAGAGGAGTTAATATAAATATATTATAATAAACAAGCATGATAGAATTGGGGTTGTATTAAAGTTGTTTTGTGCTTGTCGCTTAGATTTATTCGGTCATTCAGTTGATAATGAGATTGCCCAGGTGCCCTCGAAACGGCTGTTCCGAATTAATTAATTAATATTTTGTGTGGTGAGGTGTGTGCCGATACTTTGTGTTGTTTGCCATACTACCTACCCCGCAGTCCTTGCTATCATCATTATCCTACGTAAGTTGCTTAACAACCGATCCTTGCTTCTTTGATTTCCTTTCAAGTCCGATATATCCGGAACGATGTTTTATTTCAACTGCCCTTTTACACCAAATCTTTTCTGAACTCACCCATCGTCAGATTCATACGCACTTTACAATGAACAACTTAGTTTTTGCAATTCTTTAAGTATTTCATTATAGTGTTACGACGTTTGAAGTTCTTACTTCCTGAAGCTTATTTGACCAACATCAACAAATTTACGATATATTTTCCTCTTTAGCTCTCTTCAAACCGTTTTATTTACTTTGTTATCTATACGTTTCCATACTGTGCCCGGCAAAATTATGGAATAAATTCATTAAATTTGAGGCAATTTATTTTTCGAAGGAATGTATGTAATTAAAAAAATTATGTCTGCGTGACATTTGACTTACGTTAAAAAATAGATTACCGTCTTACATAGTACTTAATAACCAAACACTGTTACCGAAAAGTTTCAAGTTTGTCTTAACAGGGAAGTATGTAGACTCAATAATTTAGTAGGATATCATTTCTTGAATGGTAAGTAGCCATTAAACTATTATAACCAAAATAGAAGGAGTAAATTCTAAATGTGTAATTATTAAGCGCAGGAAAGTTAGTTGGTAATGCAAAGTAATCAAAGAAGTATAGGGTTTACCAGGTTACTATACGAATACATTAAAAATTAAACTCAATTCCGAAGCAGACCGAAGGCAGATATGGCTATTATCTCACGCAAGAAACTCGCCTTTCTATACTTTATGAGCGCCAGCTACTACAAACTGCGGTAATTATATAATAGACAAGCTTTACCATATAATTGTTACCATTCTTGTTTGGGTAATATATCCTAGTGCATATTTACATATATTACGTTACGCATGTAAAGGTAATTGCATGGAGGCCCTTAATATCACCTTGGGATCTTTTGGGAAGTGTTTCGAACCGTGTTCAGCTCTCATATCATTAAGTAGCTGTACATTATGGAAGCCATAGCATGTTATTCCATGTTAAAGGGGGAAGATGCCGACGTGCTAGTCGGTTTCGGATTTTATGAATATTGTATTCATATGAATTCTTAATTACCGTATATGCTGCACATTTACTTTCAGCGAGTCAGCATCTCGTCGCGTCGCGTATGATAAAATATTTAAAGGATAAGATCGCTTCTTTAAAATAAATATTTAACCTTATTTTGCAGCACGTACCATTTGTCCCGTAATATATTATTGATAACAAGGGCTAGTAACGTATGCATAAACGAATTGTTTAAGAGGAAACTGACTTTCAAATCTCAACAAAGCTAATATAACATCGCGTACATTAAGTGGATGTGATTAATTTACCGAATTTAGAATCTTATATTATTAACCATAATAAGTCAGGATCTTGTCATGTCTAACATCTGAAAGAGTGCACTGGTGTAGGGGTGTATGGCGTATCATATAATTATAATAAATACTAGATTTTGGTTAGCAATTCAGAACTCAAAATCTAAGATTGTGTAACATTAAACACAGTACTGATAGGAAGTATAAGCATGAACAGAATAATAAGATAGGGCTAAACTTAATAGAATAGTGTAAAGATTAGGTTGCAAGTAATACGTTGGGGAATGGGCCAAGTTGCTACGACTTCTACGACTTGCATTTAATTTCAAAGAGTTGTATTAATTTATTAGGAAATCTAAAATATCATAACCGATGAATACTATTCGACTTGAAATGTTGATATAACAAATTTATTTTGTTAAAAAAAATATGGGACATTAAATAACCCTATAAGCAAAATGGCTTACCGGGGCAGATTGTTGCACATTATGGGACAGGTTATTATTGACTGAAAAAAATAGGCAAAACTTGAGAACTAAGCAGTACTATTAATTCATTTAACTATCACCAAGACCTGCAGTTATATAGTGGATCCAATGACCATTTTTTGATTGAGAAAAATTTTGCAAATAAATAAGACATGCGTCTTCATTCCACATAGAAAACTTAAACAATTACTATTGTGAAAAAAGAGTTACGGCTATGTACTCCAAAATAAACCTTCAGCTTAAACCTAATTTAACGTACCTTAACAACGGAATACAAAACAACAACTAGCGACTGTGCATGTCATAAATGTAATTAATTTGGAACTTTAACCTTGTCAGGCAGAATTTAGGTAATAGATTTGCCTACTTTCTGTCAGCTGGTAGCGTTACTGCATGCGTTCTTGTATGCTATTTTTATAAGTAATTTCATTTCATCGAAATGCATCATACCATCCCCAAACAGGGAATTCTGTCGCAAAAATTGCGACAGGTGAGTTGAGAACATCCGCCATAACAGAATAAAATCAAATGGAACTATCCATTTGCTTTCACCAAAGCTAGTAGACAAAAGTATGCTCTTTCGTTTCATGTATAATTAGGTCTGCTAGCAGTACCAAAGGTGCTTTAAGATTGAGCGGGAAAGTGATAGGACGGCGAGTACACTCTGTTCTTCCGGTAGGACACTGTACAATTGGTCATTAACTGCTACATGTAATTTCTACTCATTTTCATTATCAAATATTAACGATGATTGCCATATTAGTTCTAATTTTACGGATGTAAAGTCGATTTTAATGACCTTAATAGTAGTTTCGATTGGTAAATTGAATTATACAAAAGAAAGAATGATTTTTGCACTTTATCGATGTACAAATTCTAGTTCTGTACAGTTTTTTTATCCAAAAATTTATTTCAAAATGGGAACGCGAGGAATATACAGGGTCTGGCATAATGTGATATACATTTTAAATTGAGTTGTTTTTATTAATTGCCATTTTTTATTCAAAAATTAAAGAAATGACCTCCTCGCTGCGGGCACGATTGAAGCCTAGCACGAAAGTTTTGCATCATCCTCCCAACATTTTATGTGGGGGGTTAATCTCTGTCCAAATATTATATTTTAGTTGTTCCAAAGTTTGCAGTAGACTAGAAAAGAGATCCAGTGACCGTGCCAGCCAGTTGAGGTCTCTGAATTCAGAAATGACGCCCAGGAAACGTTCTTCGCAAAATTGTCATAATTGTCATGTAGCCCCGTCCTTTCGAAACCATATTCTTCGAATATCCACACGAACATTACGAAGTTGTTGTTCAAAGTTACGCAATACCTGTTGAAAACTCTGTAATATAACAGTCACGCCATTTTCCTCGAAGAAGAACGGCCCAAAATTTCCAAAGGTGGATAATGCACACCAACTTTTTCGCTATGCAGCGGCAATTCGTGAAATTGCTGAGGATTTTACGTCGTCCAGTAATGAAAGTTCTGTTTGTTAACATAACCGGACAGATGGAAATGAGCTTCGTCTAACACCAACAGGCAATCAACGCTATCAGGGCTTTCAGCAGATAACCTTTCGAAACGTTTCAAAAATCAAAGAATGTTCTAAAATCTTGAGACAGAAGTTTTTGTACAACTTGAATTTTATAGGAATGGAAGTAGAATGCGACGGAAACTACGGTTTGAAATATTGAGTGCTAATGCTTGTCCTTCAGTAGATCGTTTACAGCTTCGTAGCACACCTGCTCTTACTTTTCAGCATTTTCAAGTTGCGTACAGAACGAGTTCTCTCTTCTGTTTTTTTTTTTCTGGCACATGAAGCAGTGCTGCGGAACCTGTGTACCCACCTTTTGATTGTTATTTGACAAGGAACTAGATCTCATGGATTTAAATGAAAATGAAGGCAAAATAAACTTTGGGTGGTTAAAATAGAATTATTTTAAAAATAAGTTTCAACCGCAAAAGAACATTGAATATTTGACCAACGCTCCCATATTCACAACTAAACTGACATTTCTCGCAAACGCTTTGACAACTGTCTTAAATTTCCATTTATCACGAAAGCATGGCGATTTTATTTGAATTTATGTCACATTGGGCACTTCATTCTGCCGGACCTAGGTATTATACTTATACAATGAGATCAAAAATGTCTGATTGTGTTGGTGCACCTGAAAAATTGGTAGTAACACGAAACAAGTTCACAGTTATTATGAAAATTTCAGTAGCGTCGGAGACGAGAAGTTGTATTTATGATGTAGCTATTGTCGTTTAAATCTCATTGATAAATTTGTCAATACTTTTTCTAATTAATTAATGAAATGAAACCCCAGACATATATTTAGTATTATTAAGATGTGGAAAATGAAATTCTATATGTAATAAAAAAAAAAACAAAAGTTCTACATATCACATTTCAGTAAATAAGACAAATATTTACACATGTATTAGAATAAAAAGAACGTTTATAACAAATTTAATGATTCATATGTAAGTTTCACGTAATTACATTCACATTTGAATTCTATAGATTAATTTACGAATATAAAACTCGTTCGTTACATTAATTATTTCAGTACGCACAATATAAAATTTCTTATAAAAACTGTTCAAGATGTTCACCTACATTATTTGAACAGACTTGAACTCTTCGTTTCATGTTTTCGAAAACATTTTCTAATGTCCCGATATTAATAGTTTGAATTTCGTTTTCAATAGCTGCCTATAATTTATATTATATTATATATATTATGAAGTCGAGTACAATAGATTCTATTCTTCAAGCTTCCAAATAAATAAAAATCTAAAGGAGTCAGATCGGGAGGAAAGTGTGTTTCCAAAGAATGGAAGGTAGCTGCAGCTCTATGTGCAGTGGCACCACCTTGTTGAAAATAACCTCGTTGCATTTCATCATCATTTAGTTCAGCTATAAATTGATTTAAAATCTGTTCTCTATATATCTCAGCATTAACAATCTCGTGAAAGAAAATAGGACGATAACTCGCCTACGTAACATTGCTACCCATACACCAATTTTCATTGGGTATAAACTTGTTTTAACCAACTTGTGCGGATTTACAATGGACCAAGTACGATAGTTCTGGGAATTTACATAGCCAGATAAATGGAACCAAGCCTCATCAGTAAAAGATGTATTGTCCAATACATCATTGTCATTCATTACGTCAAGAAACCACTGACAGTATTGCACCCGTGCATTAAAATCTTGGGCAACCAGTTGCTGAACCACAGTCATTTTATACGGGTGCATGTGTAGTTGTTTACGAACTACATTGTGATAACTTCCGTATGATAGTCCTAGAACAGAAATGTTTATTACATATATTATATTAAAAAGAGAAGCTGTGAAAGTTTACGAAGAGATTTATTTGGGCTTTGTTGCATTCGTTGACTGATATCTTCTAGAACCTCTTCCGTTACAATTTTAGGTCTACCATACACTTCCAGACTCCATAAAGCGTTCAATAGTCCGTTGTTGATGTTGAACAAAAGTGTCAAACGGTACATCCTCTGGATACATTGCGATGTACTGCTCATAGCAAAATTCCGTCGAGTATATCCAAGAACCCTCTTCATTTTGTATCCCATTGCGAAAATACGCCATTACGACAAATGTGTCTTGTTCCACAGAAAACACCATTATCGAACCGTTGTCGTCCTTTAGTACTGATAAGTACCGTTATTTAAAAATATAAACGGAAATACACTAAAACAAAGTGAGAATAACAGATAACCACACACAATAAATCTCACTCAAAACATCCGCACATCAATGAGAATTACAACTATCAATTTGACAGTAGAAAATGTTATAAACTTAACAAGCCAAAAATATCTGCTTCCGGATTGCCAACATAATCAGCCTTTTTTGATCACACTGTGTGTACATTTCAGCGTATGTTGATTAACCTCATTACATTGGCCATATACTAATGGAAATAACTGTTACTCGCGAATGAAACCTTCAAATGTATTAAATTCTTCGCATAAGTGTAATGCCCATGCAATAATACAAATGAACTACCTAGCATTGGCTGACACGAATAAATATTCTTTATTCGGTTGGCGATTTCAATTTAATAAACCTGTCGCCACATCCTTTCATTAAATAAATTGCCTATAAATCAACCACCTTGTTCACGTATACACATGATTACAGTTAATTTGGCACTGCGATCTCTTGATTGCACATCAAAGAGCATAATATTCACCAATTAATTAACAAATCGACGAAATTAACCATTTACGCAATGAACGTACGCTGCGTAAGCGTATGTCGCTCATTTTACACATGTATGATCAAATGTAATCGAATATACCGTTTTTACGTATGCACTTTCGGTTGACAATACACGTCAATACACACATAACACAATAAACTTGCAAATTGTTCTCTAAACAAATTATCTTCAATAACCGTAATGCGATTATTTCGCGTTCTGTGAAAATCTAGCGTGACTAGGCGTCTGTTTCGAAGAACGTCGATTTCATGCCTTCAAAGAGACAAGCAATGCAATTATATTAGTGTGTACTACGGTGTAATTATGTGATTAACTACGAATGGCAGTAACTACCGCGACAAAATGCGTTGTGTTGTTCGAAAGCTTTCTTGCTACTGAGTTTGTTAAGTATACCTGCGTACCCTTATTATGATAAAATACTTCATGTAGTGCTCACTAACTGTTCGTTTAAAATACGTAGAGTGCAAATGATTTACACGACACGGAAAATGGGATTTTTCTTTCCGAGAAATGGATAGCACATACACTGAAGGTTACATAGCGACCCACCTTCTTTTATTTGAAATATTGACAGTACGAGTGCTTTAAATACTTTTGTTTCTGGGTAGAGTTGTAACGGTATGCACATAGAAATTCTTAGAACAAATTATCCCTCGAATCATATTCTCAAATTTTGTGTTATTCTTACCTTTTTTTTAGAACTTTTTTTAAATCACATCCAAAAATAAGTATTAAAGAAGGCTAAAAGACTTTGTTACAATAAGAGAAAAGTACAACAGTTTTTTACACTATACGGTGAAGAAACTATCCAAAATTATTTGACAGCTAAAATAACATTTCGCACAGATATTCATAATATCAATATTAGACGAAAAGATACAATACACATACCTCGCCATAAGACGTCGTTCTTTAAGCGTTCCTTTTCCTATAACGTGGCAATTTACTATAATTCTGTGCCGGCTGAGTATGGGCAGCTCTCCCTTTCTCTTCTCAGATTTAAGAAAATTATTAGGGGAATGTTGTTTTCTGGATAAGTTGTGGTTGCTGGAGTGTGATCTCGCGGACTAGTGTGTAGATTTCTAAATGTAAAGTGATGTTGGCGTTATATGTTAACTGCCTTATGTATACTTCTTTCTCAGTTTTCTTCTTTCTTTTCTCACTTCTTTCTTATTATCACCACTTTTCTTTTTCCGCTTACTTTAGCTTTAATTTAGTATATAGATTTAGATTCAGATTTAGATTTAGATTAAGTTTAGCCAGTTAGGAAGAGCAGCTTTCGCTGATAACTGACTATTTGATTCTATTTGATTCGAAACTTTGTAACTCTGTAGTCAAATTATTATTTTCATATATAGAATCAATGAAAACCATATTATTATTATTATTAAATTACCTAATTCGGCAAGGTAGGCAAGATAGGGCACACCATATACTACGAGGGTAGTCTAAAAAGTTTCTAGCCTAACAAACAAGGGTTGTTCCAATGAAACTCTGCATATAGCGGTTCCTAATTAAATGTTCCGCTACTTAAATGTTAAAGCTACTTTAGAGACAGTTCTTCAGAACACTGCTTATTAATTACGTATGTTTGGATTATTTATGATATTTAAAAAAATATTATGTTTTTCCAGTTAGCAGTATGTGAGATCTCACCTCCATTAACTGTCCCAGGTACTAAAATCTAAACTTTAAATGCAAATTGTATCTATATATTACAGTTAAAGTTTTATACCTTAAACATAATTTAAAAACGAAACTCAAAAAATTAACATCCCCATAATGTTATTTTAAATTCCAAAACAAATTTTTCCCAAAATTAACTAAAAGTCACTATCCTCACTCATTTCACAATAAACTCGCTGGACGGCGCCAGAAGAGTATTCAAATTGTCGTTATTCATTTTAATGCTAAGGCGTTAGTGCCCATGTCTGTTAAAGATTTAAACGTGAAAATTAGTTTTATCGTGTTTTAAATGACATTTCATACCAGATAAAGCACAATTCTCACTCCTGCTAATGTCAAAAAAATTGTCAAGTTATTATATAATCATTAATTATATTGTTTGCTATTAATTATGTCACTGAGAAATTAAAACTTTTTAGGTTAGTTTGGTCAACAACCACACCAGTAAATGTAACTCAGCGAATTTGAATTAAAGTCTCACTTCCGTTAACCTCACTGCCGTTAATAAGTTTTATTAACGAAGGTGAAAATAAATTAACGGAAGTGAGAAGAAACTGAAATTTAAAGAAAATGTATTTATTTCAGTAAATCGGTTAATACCAAGGAAAACTATAAAAAGATAAACAAAAACAAAACCGAAAAATCCAGAAAATTACAAAACCAGCTATCAAAGAATTGCATGAAAAAATTACGTGACCGTATTAGAAACGATCCAGTTTTACATGAATAACAAAAAAGAAAGGAACGAGAGAGGTATTTCTTAAATAGTTAATATTATTAAAGTAAAAGATCCTGATGATTTGTTAAAAGAATTATGCTGTGAAGTAAGAAACGAAAACTGTTTGGAAAGAACATGCAAAATTTGCGTTAATAAATCGGTTCAAATTCTAGAATTTGAAGAAGAAGAAAATGTGAAATACGAAAAATGGTTTATCAAGAAAATTGAAGTCATTATCAAGAGAGAAAAAAAGATATGTCAGAAGACTATAAAAGGAGAGGTACAATATACAAAACAGGATATACTTGATAATATTTTAATCTCTGTAAAACAGTTTATGATTCACACATAGGTATTCATAGTTCGGTTTATGAGGGAAAAGAAATCTGTAAAAAATTACATAGGTCTTATTCTTGCAGTTAATTCTGATTTTGAATATACTATTAAGCTTCTACGTAAATATGATGCTGACAAATTAATTTTTCCTGAAAGAGATGATATTTCTCTAATTATGGAAACTGAATTACTTTGTTTGTATTGTCAACTCCAACTGTCAAAAATAGACAGCAATATATATTTAAAAATTTACCACTTGCTATAAGGTCTCATAATGCCTAATTTTTTCTGGTTTTTAGTTTTTTATTTATGGTGCAAGGTCCCCGTAAACAGCATCCATCTCAAATTCAAGAATTTAATGACGACTCGATATTTGCTTTTTTTCCATCTTTACAGAAATACTAACATCGATTGACATAAACGACTGTGGATCCAAAATGACTGAAATTTTCAAAAGTATCTTTCACCACATGCGCAATTTTGTTACCAGAATATTTGTAACGAGTAGCGCCTTCTTCATGTTGCAACTTGAAACCTTTCAGGTTACCGTTGTAAATAGTATACCTATTACTCGCACATGGCATTTTTACGTAAGAGGAAGAAGTTGGCGTTTTCGTTATACTAGTTGCAACTACGAAACCAAGTATAACTACTGCCTTACACAATACGAGGTGTGGCAATTAAATAACCGAAACTGGTGCTACAAAACATTTTATTGATCACCAATTACATTGCAAAGCTTATCCCCTTCAATGTAGTCTCTTTGCCGATCTCTACAACGCTCCATACGAATTTTCCACTGTCGAAAGTAGTGCTGGAAGTCCGTTTCTGTCAGCTTGTTGAGAACCTCCGTCGCTTTCGCTTTCGCTTTCCACACTGTCAAATCTTGTCCCCTTAAGCTCCGAATTTACTTTACGAAATAAAACAAAGTCACAGGGGGCCAGGTCGGACCAGTACGGTGGGTGGTCCAACATGATGATGCCGAATTTCGCAAAGAACGCATTCACAGACAAGGCGGAATGGGCTGGCTCATTGTCTTGGTGGAGCATCCAGGATTTGCTTTTCCACAAATCGGGTCCTTCTCACTCGTTCACGAAGGGTAGTTAGAACCTCGTGTTTCACAAGAAACTTGAGGTTAACTCGTTGCTCGATTTGCACACTCTGCATTTTTCCGACACGACGCTAGCGTAAAGACTTGAACGAACCATTGGTGCAGCGAAACTGAGCGACAACCGTGCCCATCGAGCTTAGGGTGGGGATGCATCTACAAGCACAGACATGTTCAAACCTGCCGTGGCGTGCTCGCTGTTTGCTGATAGTAGCACCAGTCCGGTTATTTAATTGCCACACCTCGTACATCATTAGCAACGACATATTTTATAAAATGTCACACATATATTATAAAATATTTTTCGAATTGGCAGAAGATATATGAGAATCATCGCAATACTCGTTCACAATAGAAATGAATGCAAATAAGATTAACATATGCTATATATCTTGCTACATATACTTGTCCTAGAAAAAGTGTGTATCTTACCACTGCTAATCATGCAACATAACACATGGGCTGAAAAGTCCCGGGCCTAACACATAGATGGCGCTAGTTTTATTGCATTCACCTGTTTTGCAGTTAGTACTAACCTTAAAAAGACAGCTGTTAAAATTTCATGATATTCTATTCATTAGTTTGTGAGTTATTGTGCTAAGAGTGACGCTACTTTTGTTATTTCCAAAACAATGGATCAAAAACAATTTCGTGTTTTAATTTTACACTGCTTCTTGATGGGAAAAAATACCGTTCAAGCGAAGCAATGGCTTGAAAAGTGTTATGGGGACTCCGCTCCATCAGAAACAACAATAAAACGTTGGTTTGCTGACTTCAAACGTGGTCGTAGAGACACCGATGATGCAGAACGCAGTGGACGTCCAAATGAGGCGGTAACACCAGAAAACATAAAAAAAATCCACAAAATCGTTTTGAATGATCGCAAAGTGAAGTTGCGTGAGTTAGCTGACATCGTAAAGATATCAAAAGAACGTGTTGGCTTTATATTGCATGAGCATTTGACTATGAGAAAGCTCTGTTCAAAATGGGTGCCGCGTTTGCTCACTGTTGACCAAAAACAAGAACGTGTTGATGCTTCTGAGCAGTGTTTGGCCATGTTTAAACGTAACAAACCGGAATTTTTGCGTCGATATGTGACAACGGATGCAACATGGATCCATCACTTCACTCCGGAATTAAAACGATCGTCATCTGAGTGGACGGCAACTGGTGAACCTCGTCCAAAGCGCCCGAAAGCACAACAATCGGCTGGAAAGGTTATGGCCTCGGTATTTTGGGATGTGCGTGGTGTAATATTCATCGACTATCTTGAGAAGGGAAATACCATCAACAGTGAATATTATATAGCGTTACTGGAGCGTCTGAAGGCCGAAATTGCAAAGCAACGTCCGCATATGGCGAAGAAAAAAATTTTGTTTCATCAAGACAACGCACCGTGTCACAAGTCAATCAAAACAATGGCAAAACTACATGAATTGAACGTCGAATTGCTCCCACATCCACCGTATTCGCCAGATTTGGCTCCCGGCGACTACTGGCCGGTAAGAAATTTCGCTCGAATAAAGAGGTTATCGCTGAAACTGAGGCATATTTTGAGGCAAAAGATAAATCGTTTTACAAAAGTGGTATTGAAATGTTAGAGCGGCGCTGGAATGATTGCGTTGTTCTTGATGGAAATTACGTTGATGAATAAAATTAATTTTGAACAAAAAAAAAACGTGTTTTCTTTGTCAGGCCCGGGATTTTTCAGCCCATGTGTTAAAACAACTCCTTTTGAGAAAGACTTCAATTACAAGAAAATAGAGCAATGCCTGTTGAATCATTAATTATTTCTAAATGGAGACAACACCCCTTTAGAGATACAAGTAACCGGCCTCTCTTAAAAAGGAATTAGGGACAACTAGTGCAAGGATTACAAATTCATCACTTCTGAATTCATTACTGAAATTTAAAATTAGGTATCGTAATTAACTCCAGATCATTCTTCATGCACAGTACATGGTAGGCGCCTGCTAAAATATAACAATTTCTATTTTTCAATATAATCTCCCGTAACTTCAATATATTTATTACAACGATCAATTAATGAAAAAAAATTTAAAAAATTGTCAAAGTAATCTAAAGTTTTTTCCTCAAAATGTTGTATTACAGCCGCTTGCAACTAACTATCGTTCTTAAGACGATTTCTTTTTGGATGGAGGATCATAATAGAGAACCAGTGTTTCATCTCCTGTGACAATGGACTCCAAAATCGGTTTCGGGTCGTCTCTACACAGAATTTATGGCGCCTACCTCGTATTAGAAAGGTTAAAAGTCGAGGAGTCTATCTCTGAAATAAACCAAATATTGTTATGGGGTTCTTGAATTTACATTTACTTTGAATAAACGTAAACAAATTGAACATCGTTTAATTGCATGTAGATTGCAGATTCCCAATTTCATTCGAAAAGTGGTTTTTGAAATTTAAAGTGAGTTCCAAAGAAATATAAAAATCTTGTGTTTTAGAACACACTAAGACTATTAACGATACATAAATATTTGTGAACAGCAGATCTCAGGTAATTAGCACAAGCAACATCAAAATTCAAAATAGAACCTTTGTAATTGCTGAAAATCTAGCTAAAATTATTTATTACTAAATTCCATATATATCCTAGATTTCACCCATGTAATTTAAATAACGAATTTAATTACTGAAATAAAAATCTCATTAGACGCTGGTAGGATTCGAACCCACGACTTCCGTTTGCCGGACGGCATGCTACCACTACACAGAGTGTCTTGCAGGTGCGAATCCTTTTCTTTATATTAATTCCTATTTTCTGTATTTAAATTTTAATTCACCCAATTTTTCTTAACATACATGCACTGCAAAATTATCAAGAGATCCCGCTAGTGTTTATTTCGTTAAAAAGGCTCAACGGGGTATATAAGCTTTCTAAAGCTTGTTGTAACCTCGAAACCCTGTTAGTAACTTGAGATTGTACCATGTCCACCAGAAAAATCCACCAGTTGACCCTAGTGGGAGTCGAACGCACAGCGCTTAGCTCTGCCGCCATCAGGAGCAAACTCTCTTTCTGACGTATGGATAACAATTTAATCGATTACATCAAGAATAAAGTGGCAACTACGAATTTGCTTTCTCGATATAAGACAGTGGTGTTTTAGCGCAATAAAGTAATTGTTTAAGGAATGAAAAGCAGTGCGTTTGCCAAAGTGTCATCTACTGTTTACGATTAACTTCAATGTTTTGCCTTGTGAAACATTTCTGGATGGGCCGAGCATTTGTGTTTTTGTCACAAAAATTTAGAAATGAATGCTCCACATGTTAAAGATTTAGGCACTATTATTGCAACTTACCTATGCGATAATATAAGCTAGTTCACAGCAAAATGTGCAAGCCTTTTTAAGCTTGATGATGACCTAAAGAATGTGCTATGAATGAGAAAGCGACAAATAAGTCATACAGCAAATATATTCAAATACTTAACTGTTTAAAACTAAATGCATATAAAAATCTTTTCCTGAGCACCTTACATTACATTATTCTTCTTTGTGATTTTTGGATTCTATCGTACAAGTGTATGTAACATATGGAAGCTACGTATATCGTAAGTAAAATGTTCAGATGCGATAAATTCCCAAGATATTTTTCTTTCTTTTTTATTAAATGCATTGAGATTTGTTGAGTATGCGATTAAACGTTATTTCGGAAAAAATAAATTAATTTCTAGGATATGTCTATAAAAACTACCTTCAACATTTAATGGCAAAAGTAAGAGGTGGTTACGTAAGACATCAACGCGCAGGTAAGAATTAACCATGGAACTGCATAGTGCACTACCTTTTTAAGAATTGCGCACATGTAGATATAATTTAAGATTACGCTGTTAGATACATATGGATATAAGTTACCTATATATCAATATGAAATCCGGTAGCAGAATGTAATTCAATTATATTTACCGTCTATCTTGAGAAATGGTATTAATTTAAATCGATCAGCGGACTCGTGTAATGAATAAGACCTATTTATAAGTAGCTACAATAAATCATGTCGTTTTGCCGTTTCTGCATTTGAGAAGCTACAATTTCTTTGCATAAATTACCGGGTGAAAGGAGATTAATAATGCCGACTTGGAAATACACAGATTTAATGCTAACTTAATTATGCTTCAGACTTTGTTTTATTAATTGCTGGATAAAGATCCACGAAGAAGGAAATCTATGCGCGGACGATATAATGAAGTAGAGCACCATAAATCAAAAAACCGGTCAACATAATATCAAATGTAGTAGATCGTAATGATAGTCCCATCTCAGATTTCATTCGCATGCATGTGTAGATGGCTAGATAAACACTTGCGGCGGCTATTAATAATTTTCCAGTTTCCGTAATTTGCGATCGCGGTTATAGCGAGTGTACTCGAAAAAAGAAGCAGAAATACGAATCATTATTCATACTGTCGAGGTTTGCTAGACATTGCTCGCAATTAATTTATACAATTATAATTACCAATTAAATTTTCGAGTAATATGCTCTGCAAAGTTCGTTTGTTATGTCAAATTTTAAGTTACCATTTCCTTTCGTCAACGAAATACTTGTATACACACGTAACTGGTAAACATGGTGCAAATGTGGTAAATAATTTTATCTAATTCAAAAAATTAATCGCAGGTGGAATTTATAAATCATAGCATTTAAAATAAGATTTTATGTGGTAGACAAATATACATGTTTAAAGCCGTACATTAGAAGAATCAATTTTGGGGAGTTTATTGCATTGCGTTAATTGGTAAAAGTGGCAATAATAATTTTAAATGGGAATAGTAAGGGCGGCTATAGTTTGTAAGAAAGAAAACGCTGTAAGGTATAAATAAAAAATTTATAAAGCTTAAATCACTGGAACTTATACTAACAAAAGGAATTTGATGTGAAGACATCCACTAAAATCGCCTATTTTTGCTTACTATTATCACGATTCATCACTAGGCACACTTAGGCTTAGCGCAGATGACAGACTGTTGGTGAATGATCATTTTGTCACTCACAATGTAGGGTTAGAATGCGTATGAACACGCGGCCGACGATAATATTGGACCAACAAAGTAGTACTATTTTTTAGCTGACACGACTGTCAGGAAAAAAGTCTGTCGTTTGTGCTACGCCTTATACCCAGCGATTCAAAATGATTATATCCGCTATCCTACGAAAATTGTCATCCTTAATATGCCGCTCTATTGAAATTGTTCATTGCGTGTCTATAAATAATATAGAAGAATATGTTTAAAATAAGCGAATTTGTAAAACAAAATAGTCGTTAGTCAAAATTAAAATGCTAATATAGCTCATGGTATTGGTGGAATCATTCCCGGCAAATATAATGCGAGCAGAGAAAGGAATGGGTTCATGGTTGATGCGCTCAGGCGTAAAAATTTGGGACATTATTGCGAAGTTAGACTGACCGTCATAGTGCCATAGTATCTCGTATTGAAATGAAAGAATAATATAATGTATTTAATATTTCAAGGTTACTACATGATCTTCTTAAGAAAAAGTAAATGTAATAAAGTATTAATTAATGGAAATAAAGAACCTTAAAAATCACTTTTATATATCACCAAAGTAATTTCATTCGCTGATCCACACTTCAAGAATATTGCTTTAACAACTTTTAATGTATGATAAAAATGTTCGATGGGATCCGAGGTCCTAGAACGACCATTCTAAGAACCACAATAATATCCTGAAACTAAACATAATTTCTTTTGAAAGTTACCTATGGTTAGGCTGCGTTCACATAGGGTAGTACGAAATTAACGTGAAAATTAGTTCATAATTAGTGTAATATTTCGTACAACTTTGACAACTGAGTCCGAAGATATTTAAATTTATCTGCTGATATACTATATGACATGGAAAATGCAATACCAAGAAGGGATGAGAATTTTTTTACTAGACTTGGCAGAAACGTATAACTTATTCAAACGTAATAATTGATTACAATTTCAAAGAAAAAGAACAAAGGATTAACACAATTTAATTTAATTTTTATTAATAATGTATTCCTCATTCTTCGTGGTATTAATTCCAGTAGGTGGTCGATGTCCTCTTGGGGTATCCTGCCCCAAGCAACCTGCAACTCATGACGGACAGCTTCCAGTGTTTGCGAAAGATTCGCTAAGTTCCTGAGTTTTCTTTCCATAATGGCCCACACGTGTTCGATTGGCGAGGGATTTGGGTGGCCATGATAAGATATTGATATGGGCCTCTTCGAACGGATTTATAGAAGTTCTCGTTACATGGGAACGGGCATTGTCCTGCTGGAAAGGTGGGTCTACAAGTTGTTAAAGATATCTAAGAATATAAGGTTCCACCACCTCATTAACGTAACGCTGGGCGTTCATAGTACCTCGGATAAATACCAACTGAGACCTGCATCCGTATACAAAATTGAGATTCATCACTGACTACCACCCTATGCCAGTGCATTTGTAACCTACATCACCCCAAACGTTGCTGTCGGTGTTGAGCCGTAGGTGGTCTTGACAGGATGTGGTCGATGAAATTGCAAGTCGAAAGCCCTGTCTGGGTTGATGAACGGTTCGAAGGGTGACAGGACGACCTTCATTACCTAACCATAGATCAACAATTGACCTGGTACTGGAGAATCGGTATCTTAGTGCCATTAGGCGACGGTGGCGGTCGTGTAACTCATTAGTTCTTCTTTAGCCCCCGGTTGTCCATGACTGATGATAGCGCATGATGGTGGATTGGTTCCGGTTAGGGCGATTTGCAACTTCCCTGAACAAAAAGCCACCTTCGCGCAAGCCAACAATTCGACCTGTCAAATTTCGCACTGCCCTCTGTGAACTCCACTTTACAAGTACAACTTTTTCCATTAATGTTCTCGTCTTTGCTCCTTATGCAATCGATATCTCGATTGTGGTGTCAAAAACCTTTTTGGTTCAGTCTGCACGTCTCCATAAATGAGTGCTTGTCAGTTTTCAATACACTAATTGAACATTGCTCATCTAAGCCATCCGGAACATCGAAGACTTTATTGGTTTTAGTTTTTCCTGATGTACTTGACCATAAACATACATCGATTTCCTGAAAAACTCTGCATAAAATAAAAGTAGTTAATTATTCACTGCCAACGAAGTCCCTCATACGAGTATTTACGGACGGGTAATTTGAATAAATACTTCTTTCACAATGAAGTGACAACAAGCACGGATGAATGATTAGTGTTTACACAATATGACAGCGCTTAGAAAGGAATAAAATACGAGCATGCACGCACGGCACCCCCGACAAAACGAAACATATGTATATACAACGTATGTATGTAGAAAATGAAAAAGAAAACGTACAAAGAACGTATAAACAAAAGGAATATTACGTAGAACGGCACCAGATGCGCGGCAAACGAGAATGTGGCATTCGATTATTTCTGATTCGAAAATTTTGATGGATATTTGCCCCCAGTAGGAGAAACTGTTCGATTGGACCCCTCACTCTCTCGCTCTTTCTTCTTTATCCGAGTGTTTATCAATCAATTTCTGTGCCTTTCTTTTTTCCAAATCGCGCACTGTCCATGACTAATGTACGCTACCACTTAGCTTCGGGTGCTCTATGGGAGACCGTCGACTGCGGTGTGACTGAATACCTATCGTGGCGAACGCAAAAAGAATAAGAACGCAGTATGCAAGAAATGTATAATAAATAATTTAAATGAAATTAAATATTAACCGGTACGCACGTATGAATCATGGGCCTCTTCGAAAAAAATAAATTAAATAACGGGTTTTCAGCGAAATTGACTGTAATTTTCGGGTGTAATGATAATTCACATTATCTTTCAAGTGAATGTAAAGTAATATGCTCAAATGTACAATAATAAATCTCATGCAGTGATTTTGAAGGTAATTTGTAACATCATTTCGAAGAAAATGTAATAAACAACATAAATGTTTACAGGAAATGACAATTTGTACTGCAGTGGTGACTGCAAAGTATTTTACCATTGAGTGTCGTGTCACAACTATGGCTTATTAAACGTAGCTCTAGAATTAATTAAAATATTTTTTTGAAAGTTTGATGGACGATATTATGAACAAAAATCTTTTTGACTTTTTCCCAGTTTGAATACGTCTGCGTTTGAATTGGATTTTCGGTACAGCCTGTATAATATTTTTAATATTTATTTACAACTGTAGATAGCTATTTATGTAATTCATAGGAATTTCAAGAACTGATTTGCATAGCTAATGCCAAAGAAGTGACATTGACGTTTAAATTGTTTAATTGAAGTTGAAGTCTGCCAAAATCTTCAGAAAAAGATAATCTTTCAAAGTTGCTACATCCTACACCCATGGTATGCTGTATTATTTAAGAGGAATGTGAAAATAATCCATAATATACAGTATTTAAAATAAGAAAATAGACATCTGCTTTTGATTTAATCAAGAGTGGCCCAAGGCTCGGTATTGGGTTCACTTTTATATTGCATACACCCCATGGAGTTATTTGTGAATGTACATTGACAAATAACATGTCAATATACACGCCGATGACACCCAACTGCTTTATTCTTTCGAACCACAAAATGTTAGTCATGCTGTAGATATTGTAAACAATGAACTCCAAACTGTAGGAGCTGCTACTGCCGAGCATGGGTTGAGATTGAATCCGGCAAGGTCAATGACGCTTCGAGAACAAAAACTGATAGAAAGCGCTTATTAGCTCGTCTTTGCTTCTGCCAAAAATACCCTCATGCCTTAATAGCCTTCAGAACTGCCTGATTGTCGCTGAATATAGCTATAGTTGTGCCTCGTACCCCTTTCACGTGGTTCTTTATGGCGCAGAGATTTAAAGCATAACTCTCTGCTTGAAATATGTTGGTATAGGGTCCTGTAGGCACTTTTAGGTGGCAGTTAGGACCACTAATGCCTATACCTGTTACGAGCCCTTCTATTCGCGAGCCGTCAGTGCACCATGCCAGGGTACTTCTTTTGCATTGAGGCTCACCGGATGCCAACTCAATACGGCTTTCAATGATCTCCTTATAAGGCTTATTAAAACTGTATTGCGTAGGAATCTTTGCAATGTACATCAGATAATTTATGTTGGTATCTTCAAGGATTCTGAGATACCCTCTAAGATCCCCAGGCTGTAGTCCCTCCATTCTACTAAGGGTGAGGGCATTCGATATAGCCTAATCTATTAACCAATACCAACTATGCTGTATGGAAATGATTTTCTTCTGGGGATCACCGTTACAGTGCAGCAATCTCTGCCACAACTGCGTCGTAGTATTGCGACTCCCAATCTAGTGAATTCGGATGTATAACGGTATAAAATCTGTGCGCCCAATACCTAATCAATAACTAAATTACTATCTTCGCTAAAAATTACAAGGAAGGAAATATCTTTGGCTGAGGTAAACATTAGAAAATATACTGTTTTACAGACTTAGCAGCAATTTTAGATTTTGTCAAATTCCTTACGTATAAGCTCTCTATTTTTGATATAATGTAATATGGTGATGTCCTTACAAGTTGTATAAGCTTGAAACTTGCCATTTAGTGGATAAATGATGCGTGTAAAGTATTCCATGACCTTGTTGCCCTCGCTGTAGCATTACCGAAACGCGGTTAATTATTTCCCAAGAGAACCTGAATCCACAGCGCCCAACTTTGTTACAGTTTGGGTAAGGACTGTAAGACGTTTTTACCAAGTTATTATGCCAAAATTATAAAAGCTAACCAGGAATGTAGAATAAAGTGAATGGCTATTAAGTGCATTATGTGAATTACATCTTATATCTTTAGGTGAATCACTCAGCAAACCACGTAAAAGTAGACGTGTGCCAATGAATGCCTGTTGGAATTCAGAATGGTTTCTTTTTTTAGCTTGCATACGCGAAATATTAGGGATTTTCTACCAATATTACAAATTGATTGACAAGCTTCAGCAATCTGGAAATCCATGCCTATCAATTCTACTACTGGGTAAAACCACAATGGCTGCCATATAGCGTGTATGGCACATGTCTTTGCTACAATCAACCGTTAGCATCTAACTTTCTCTGCCTTTGCCTTTTCTGCGAGTTCTTGGTGTTAACCCAAATTGGCACATTGTTCAAAAATGATTCTCAATGACAGGCAACGCAACAAAAGCCTTTAATATACAATATGCAGTATTAAAATTATAGGTAAAGAAAAAAGATTACTCAGAGCAGATACCTAAAGTAACCACGCAGTGTAATTCTAATTAAAACTTTGCGTACCTCATTAATCTGAACGTCGCATTACTTATTAATTCAGATTTTCCTTTGAAGTTAATTTCAATATTTGCAACTGTCTCATCAATCAACACGTAATTGTATATTCGAATTTACATAATCCATACGAGATATTTACTAAATCTACTTCGAAATAAGAACGCCATAAAACCGCGAGGATAAACTATTAACTAAGAGATGTTACCTGATTTAGGTGCACTTGATTTATCGTCCCTGCTTTGCGATCAAATTGGAATTTTTTATATTTTTTCGAAATGTTTTATTGGAGAGGTTCGTAAAAATTGCGGCTGGTTTACTTTCGCACTGAAGTCATTAGATTATGCAGATAAATTATAGCCTCGACGAAATTGAAATTAATGGAAGGTTTTTGCCGGTTATTCATTATCGATACGTGATTTCTGTACCCTTGTTATAGATGAAAAAATTTAATAGCTTTCCGTTTCAATATTTGCAACCATTATTCCTTTACCAAGTGATAGGTTGTGTAATTAAACGTCTAATAATATGTTCAAGTATTGATCATTGATCAATAGTCAGCCTGTCAATGATGATGAGAATTTTTAAATTGATAGTTACTGGTCTATCTACCAGTAGGCGCCATAGGTTCTCGGCCTGATATAGAAAAAATAAACTTGGTAAAATACAACAATTTTTATTTTTCAATATAATCTCCCCTAACTCCAATATATTTATTACAACGATCAATTAATAATTCTACACCCTTGTAAAGATAATCTAGTTTTTCTCTCAAAATGTTGTATTACAGCTGCTTGCAACTCACTCTCATCCTTAAAACGACGTCCATCGATTCTTTTTTGGATAGACGATCATAACACAGAACCATTGTTTCATCTCCTGTGACAATGGACTCCAAGATCGGTTTCGGGTCGTCTCCACGTATGTTTAAAAACGGGCGCGCACATGTGACCCGATGTTCACGTTGGATAGCAGGGCGAATACTTGTTTCAGAAATGTTAGACAACGCTGCTAATTTCATCACTATCAAACGGCGATTTGCTAATACTACTTCTTCAATAATTGAAATGTGTTGAGGCGTTGTCAATTCAATGGCTGACCGGGGCGCTCATCATCTTCAAGGGATTCTTGCCCCAAATGGAAACATCTTGTCCATTTTTTTACAATGAAATATGAAGGAGATAAATCACCATAAACACCGTCTAAACGTTGTTTAATGTGATTAGGCGTATGCCCTTCTTTTGTTAAAGATTATAATGACTGCGCTGCTCTCAGTTTTCGTTACCGGAGACATTTTCGTACATTAGTCACGTTATCTAGCTAGCTACTAAAAACTACTACTCTTCGAGCCGTAATATATATAGTGTAGGCCTCGCACATGCACAACTATAATGCAACGGAGTTTGAACAAGCTCGAGCCTGTGTAAGCCTGTCAGGCCGAAAATTTATGTTCCCTACCTCGTATATATGAAGCAGGGGTAAACTTTATTAAACTACATGTTTTACGTATACAATAAGGATATAACTTATATTAAAGTTGTATAGTTTTGCCTCATTTATATCGATGACTGTTATATATCTTTTTAATGCAAGTATATATGTACATATATATTCTAAGTGTATCTTTTTATTCAAAGTCTTTTTTGTTGTTGTAAATAGCATGTATGTGAGGGTAGTCGTGAAATATACGTTAAAACACCTATTGTTATTTCATTTTCTCGTAACTAGTTCCTATTTTATAGTGGCGACAAGGAAATTAAGTGATAGTTAGTAAAATTGCGTGTTGGATATATCTATGGGGCATCAAAAGAATATTATCTGCCATTTACGGTAATTTGATGCAGGGTCCAATGACTGAACAATATTTATACCTCGTTTATATAATTTTTTTGAGGCAAATAGAATAGTTGAAGAGGAGAAGAAGAAAGCAATATTTTTGAATATGCTATCGGAAAATGCCTATCGACTAATATTCAATTTGTTCAACTATCAGTATTTGCTGCAAGATACTGGAAGAAAATCAACAAGCGAATCCATTCAAGAATGGACAGCAAAACCTTGAGATCTAGCGGTACACTGTGAATTTGGCACGGAATTAACATCGGTTTTAAGAGACGTCTTTATTGTAGGGTTCGGAAAAGGAAAAATCTTGGACCGATTGTTAGAAGAAAAGAAAGATGTAACTTTTGAAGATGTAATCCGAATTACGACGGCTAAGGAAGCGGCACTTCAGGGCTATGGAACGACATTATCTATCAAAGAGGAACCATTACACCACGTGCACAACCGATCGGTGCAACATACTTCACGTCCGGGTACGGCAACATTAGCAAGTGAAGCACCGCCATTACCATGTGGTGTTTGCGGAAAAATACAAATCATCCATCTAACAAATGTCGGTATAAAAATTTTACTTGTCATATTTGTAAGAATAAAGGTCACTTAGCTCCAGTTTGCAAAAATAAAGTAAATGTCAGAAGTACAAAGAATGTTGAAAAGAAAATACTTTTCCTATTGGTATTAACTTTATAGCTTACACACTTCTTATATAATTTAGTTGAAGATAATGATGACAACTTACTATATTCTTAAAATAAAATATTATTTTCTTCGTAGGCACTCCGTTATCCTGTTGAGTGACTTCAAGAAAATTGGAATTTACATGCTTTTTCAATTTTACATAGACTCTAAATGAAGTTTATCTCATCTTCTGCTTTATTCTTTCTTTAGTTTTACTAGTGTGAGATATCCTACCACAATTGCATATTCTGAGTTTGAAATGCCTCAAAAATCGTTCGTTCAATATGCCCACGTTGAGGATTACTCGTGACCGTTCTGGCCACTTTAATAAAATTAATTCCAGAACATTGCATCTCGCTACCGCGTAATCACAGTAACGAGCATTAACCCTGTCAGGATATGACACAAATCGACAATCTGCCTACCTACTGTTAATGCGAGGATGGTATGACAAATACCTGTGTTAACGAAGACAACGCAATTATTTTGCATTTAATAAATTTATTTTTGGACATAATCTCCTTGTACGAGGATCGTTCGGAAACTACGTGGCCTAACAAAGAAAACGCATTTTTTTTCGACAAAAAGCATTTTATTTTTCAATATAGTCTCCTGCTCGCTCAACATACTTATTCCAACGATATTCCAAATTAGCAATACGTCCATTGTAGGTCGATGAATCCAAGTCCTCGAAATAGCAATTTACAGCAGCGATTACCTCGGAATTTGACGAAAATCTCTTACCGCCGAGCCATTTTTTCAGGTTTGGGAACAGATAATAATCGCTGGGAGCCAAATCCGGGGAATAGGCCGAATGAGGTACTAATTCAGATCCCAATTCATGAATTTTGGCCATTGCAATCGCAGACTTATGGGCAGGTTCATTATCCTGATGGGAAGGCACTTTCTTCTTTACCAAATGAGGCCGTTTCTCTCTGATTTTGTCGCTAAGTTGTTGCAACAAAGTGGCATAATACTCACCATTTATTGTTTTCCCCTATTCTAAGTAATCTCCCAAGATAATTCCAT
Organism: Dynastes maya; assembly: GCA_029619315.2. NCBI lineage: Eukaryota > Metazoa > Arthropoda > Insecta > Coleoptera > Scarabaeidae > Dynastes > Dynastes maya. Next base: position 61,079,105 of record JAROYE020000002.1, read on the forward strand.
GAGAATTCCAAAAAACAGTTGCCATAACCTTTCTTGCTGACAAAACCGTTTTTGCCTTCTTTGGTGGCGGAGAATCCTTGTGTGTCCATTGTTTGGACTGTTCTTTGGTTTCGGGAGTATAATGGTGGACCCACAAAAGGTCACGAGAACGTCAACCGCCTTCCGAGAAGCCACTTTTTCAAGCTTGGAAAAAGAAATAAGTCACAGGGAGCTAAATCTGGCGAATATGGGGGATAGAGCACCAAATCGTCCCATAACTAGACTAGAAGGTACCATAACTAGAATTTTTTTCTTTTCTAGGTGGGCTCTTCTTCTCTTTAGTTGAGCGTCGAATCGGCCCAGTAAATCAGCATAGTAGTATCCCGTGATTGTCTTTTCCTTATTCAAATAACCAATTAATATCATGCCTTGCAAATCCCAACAAATCATCGCTATAACTTTTCCGGCTGATGGAGTCGCCTTCGTCTTCTTTGGTGCACGTTCGCCGGGAAAAGCCCATTTTGCCGACTGACTTCTGGCGTGTAATTATATATCCACGTCCCATCTACTGACATATAATGCCCCAGAAACTCACAAAAACAAACATTGTTTTGAGGTTCACGCCGCTAGCTTTCTCATACTCAATTTTTCGTGATAGATGTTTTGCGCACGTTCAATTGAGATGCTTACCATATTAGCAGTCTCTCCAATCTTCACTCACCGGTATGCTAGCACGATATCATGAACTTTATTGATCGTATCGTCCGTAGTCACCTCAGTGGGACGACTTGGCCGTTTCTCATTAAAGATGGACGTTTAGTCACACCAAAATTCATTAAACCAATATCAGATGGTAGTCGTCAAAGGTGCATTGTCCTTATAAACTGCTTCCAACTTCTCTTTGATTTCTGCACACATCTTCCCATCCAAAATGACAGATTTTGACACAAAGCGACACCTGTCTCCAAATACGGGTACCTCTCATACCACCCTCGTACATATTTTTAAAAGAGGCCATCAGAACTTCCAGGGGTGTAAACCCAAATGGCGACCAAAATTATTGATTTTGAAAGGTATTTCCCATAGGAGGCTTAAGTAGATACTAAAAAATAAAATTCATGTGGACTTTTTGTACCACAAATATCCTTATTCGTTGAGATACTTCCCTTAGTGCCTCTCCGTTATATCGATATTCTACCGGCATCGCTTTCTTCGCACAAAACTCGCAGTTAATAAAACTCCCACGCTTTAGCTTTAATAAAGGACTAATCCGAATTTTTCTATTTCACAAAATGTCTCCCCGGCACTCCAAGTCCAATCAATTTCGATAGAAAAATGTTTCTTATAAGGTATATATTGTTGCGTGCAATATTGATTCAAGTCGGATCGGACGTCCGTATAGACGTCGGAGATGTTTCCCCAAGTCTGATGACCCCGGGGAATATACGCATTCTGCATCTAAACACGTCTGCTTCTCTACCCTCACTATCGACAACCGAATTACTACCAAAACTAGGAAACATTAAGGGATGGGCTCACGTGATGTCGTTGTTTTTATTAGGTGCGAAAAGTTTAGGGGTGCAAATCACTTCCTTTGTTTCGGTACGTGCTACCATTCGGAAGAGTTCAAACAAGAAAATGTGTACAAAGCGTTGCAAAAAGGTAATAGAGAATTTGCGATACGCTTTTTCTTTTGCTGATATTAGAACAGGCGTGTTCTGCATATCGCTTTTAGAGTCTACGGTCGTGGAACAAATAACACAAAAGCTACAAAGTAGAAGTGATCTTGTTAAAGTTGGTTCCAAATAAGAAAGAAGTCAAGATAGGGCACGGAAGAACACGCAAAATTAGAGCTTGATGAAATATTGCAAGATCTCTGCTTACTAATTTTTTCCAGAAATATCTTTAAGACGGTATTTTTTCTGCGACCAATTGATACTATTGACAATAAAAAAACGGTTAATATATTTTGAAATTTCATTTTAAATATATTCAAAGTAATTCCCTTCAGCAATAATACATTTGACCATTCTCCCCTTCTATCTCTTAAAGACTGCCAACCAATCTTCTTTTGGAGTACTTACAAAATACTCATGAATGGCCTCAGACAAAAATCTTGTCCCTCCTAAATGTTTTCTGAGCCCACAAAACATCCAAAGGTCACACACTGCCAATTCAGGTGAGCACGGTAGATGTTCTACTACTTTCATATTTTTTCAGCCGAATACTGGATCGTGAAAGCTGCGGTGTGGGACGATGTGTTATCGTGATGCAAAGTAATACCTTTCTCAGAAATACTATTGAACACCCCATGCCGACATTTCCAGTGTATTTTAAGAGAAATTGGGTGTGCTACGTCTTTCAGAGGAGTTAAAGTTTCATGTCAAATTCCTACACTCTCTGCTCTTTGAAAATCAAGAAGCTTATGCGACATAAAATATTTTTTTTTAAATTCAGGTGACCGTGTATGATTGCCTTCACGACTGAGGATCCAATCCTGGCATGGCTCTATTGTCCTCTTCAATTATTTTCTTAATAACAGCAATATTTTCTTGATGATACGCGAGGTCCGTACGAGGACATCCTGCTTCTCGCTGATGCCGAACAGAACTTCTTTCGGTGTAAAGGTTGGTAAATTGTAAATTTAATTTTCTTATATTTCGTACCAAAATTGTTAGTATACAAAAGTAGCAAATCAGGTGGTAGAACCTCAACATCTGAAACGTCATAAAAGATGGAGCAATCTACACACGCGTATAATGTTGCTTAAACTTGATGAGAATTGTGGTAGTTCAGTACAAACAAAAGACCTCAATAGAAAAGGTCCCTTTAACTTGTTTATTATAGAATCATGAGGTAGAATAATTATACGATATTGCTACAGGAAAAGTTCCAAAACAATAGGGTAGCCTGTCAATAATTAACATATGCAACAAGCAAAATTCTTAAAATTCGATACTATTTTCTTCGTAGGCGCTCCAGAACCGCCATCCTATTGAGTGGCTTCAAGAAAATTGGACTGTACATGCTGTGAAGTGTTTTCCCGTTAAAGGCTGAATCTAAACTCTCTTTGTACTAATAAGCGTTTAAACCATCTTTAAAAATATAATAAATCATGCAGCATCGAAAATGCTCTCTAATTAATTCAATTTTTTCACTTATGTTGGCACTTAAAAAAATTAACAACTTCAGTTCTAACTAAGGCAAATACAGCAACTAAAGCTCAACTAACAGATAAAAAGTTGCCCTAAACAATAGAGTATGTTTCGTCTTTCATGGCCTACTGTTTTCTGTTATTCTTAATAATATCGATTTGACTCTCGTATTTATAATCAAGCTAATATTTTGTTAGTTACAGAATTCATTGACATAAAATAACTTTAATTTTTAGTTTTTTTTTATTTCATCAAACCTTATTACATCCGTTTTTTCTTCTAGAATGGGTATTTTCCAAATCTGTTCATATCTTTAAAATGATTATCCCTAACTTATTTCCCTATTTAGAGCGTAAATTTGCAATGTTTTGGAAATAAAGAGTTAATCACATGTAATGTCATCCATCTTTAACCCAGTCCTCGAAATTATTGCAGTTTAATTTGAGCATTAATCAACTAATTTAATTAGTAATCAATCTCTACTATAAACAAAACACCTGCTTACAAAAGAAACATATTCATAATGGAACAAAAGCCTCGCAGGGTTCCACATAGACAATTTGCACTGGACTAATGAACATCTATACTTTGAAAGTATCGATACGCGATCAAAAATAAAAAATAGAAATTCAGTACCTACAGTATCAAATCAAAGGAAAATATCGAATTGTTTCATTTTCTATCCCGAATCAGTTAAAATATTTGTTGATTTTATAAGAAAAGCTACCGCAGCAATAAAACGCCATTGCAAAGGTATCCAACTTGATTAGAAAACACGGACATGTAGTTTATTGTGGGACATTTCCTCAAGTGTTGTTCACAACACAAACTGTCAACGGGTACAATTCACGAGATAGCACAATTCTCTGGCAGCGTCCGATCATGTTTTTGTATACGAGTCCGTTCGCTTGATGCTTGTGCTTGTCGAAATCGTTCAAATGGTGTTATTGTTAGATGGATATGTGGGTGGGTGGATGAGTCTGCATGCACGTACATACATACACGTGCGTATAGGAATCGAACCTTTTGCGATTTTGTTTCACGATTACCTTTTGTATGTCATTCAGTTGCAGAAGAGATCGAGAATCAACGCGGTGTGCATATAACAGTACACTGAATGTAAGTATACACTAAGGCAATATGTGTAAAAATAGTTTAGTATTTGAATGCACAGTAAGTGATGACTTAAACTATAATTTTTAAAGTTATAAAGTGTAGTCCCGATTTAGTGGACACCCGTGGAAAATTAGAATGCATCCGTTATTTAGAGGTGTTCGCTATTTACAGGTTTTCGTTAACTAGAGTTTTGGCAATATTTTAAAAGACAATACATACATAAAAGACAAATCGGAAGTGGTATTTAATTGTTAACATTGTTGTTAAGCGTTTTTTCGTAGCTTTTCTGCCGCTGCATTTGTCACCTTTCAATGAAAAAGGCAGCGATCCTCTGAAACATTCGGTCTCATCTAAACTATAAATATCCCTTGGACCAATATATCTGGAAATCTATTTTTCAAATTAGCTGCCAAATTACTATCTATGCTTGCGCTTTTTCCACACAAGGTTTTCTCTCTACCCGGCGTCATCAGCTTCGCTCCGAGTGCTTCTATACCTCACGCCGCTCACCAAGCCCAAGCCAACTCTTGAGCAATTCTTGGACTACTGAACTCGAGATGGCGTGTACTTTAGCGCTCTGGGTACCTGGACATGTAAATGATTCCTACAGGGTTACCATGATGTACTAATATTAAAAACACGTCAAAAATGCCTAGAAACAATAACCAAAATAATTGATAAAATGCAATGTGAGCCGAAAAAACATTGGTCAACGGACATGTTTCTGCTTACCCGGCGTCTTCAAACCGATATTTGTTTTTCGGCTTATATCACTATCCTTCGAAACAACGAGTAAAATATGCTCTGGCGCCATCTAGTGCCAAGAGATACACGCATTCGGCGCAACGCTGATAATGCCGGGTAGGCAAAAACATGTTGCCTAGTGTTTTCTCCCCTCGCATTGCCTTTGCCGTGAGCGATTCCATCAATACCACAGGAGCGATATTGGCATTATGTTGGTTACTGTTTCTAGGTATTTTTTGATGTGTAATTAATATTCCTGTCCAATACTGTACATAATGTATCTAATAGAAAGTGTGATTTACTTAAAATTCATTTAATCCTACACATAGAAGGTATCGGCACTGTACACACATACCTTTATTAGGGACTCTTTTAACAAATCCTCTTTCTTTTTCAATAAATATGCAATCTGAAATATATCAACCCGAAATTTTCCAATTAAATCTGGATTTTTCGGCGAACTTCATAATTTCTACTTTCTCCTCTGAATTTACGAAATACAAGACATCATTCCTAGCTGCAGTCAAAACTAACAGCACAAGAATCAAATTGAAAATAACTTTTACTTTACATAAAATATAAAATAAAAATTACCGACCGATGGTTCTGATTCAGTTCAGCACTTATTACACACACATATGTAAAAGTACTGTTGGGTATGGGATCGTAAAAATAGATTGATTTATCATAAAACAAAGGCATTTATAATGTTTTTTTCTTTTGAACATAATCGGCTAAATGTATACATACCTACGTGACTGCAACAAAAATAACAATTTCTTTTACAATTTGAAAGAATTTTATCATACGACCAATCCATTAAAAATTTAAAAATGTCTCTTTACGATGGGCCTCTATGAAAATTTCTTTTGAGTAGTAAAGAAAGCACGACCATATGAGAGAAAGTTGTTAATGGCGGAGCATTTAGAGTGTTTGGGGATGGTGGTATCAATACAAGTCACTATAGGCAACAAAATATTATGGAAAATTGTAGAAACGAAAAGGCTTGCAAGAAAAATGCAAGAACTGTACACTTGGAAAAAAGTAGTCCTTGACTAGATTCTTATCGAATAAGACGTGAAATCTTCGGAGGATTTACCACTGGTGTTCCTCCCAAATTGTTTTACGCCACAGGAGACAAACATAAATCGTCTAGAATCTAGTGCCAAATACTGCGCTCGTTGATCGTCAGACAAAGAATTTGATCCCAATCATTGTTTGAGGATGTTTACCTTGACACGAAATTGGTTCATATCACTTTACTCAAGAAATTATCAACCAACAAGTGCACATTAATATTTTAAAAACTATGACTTGATGTGGAGAAGAACCTACTGGTCGTTAGAGGTTTCAACACAGCAAAGACCAGAAACGCGCAGCTGGGTCAGTAAGAGATTGGCTTGGTTGTAATGCGATCACAATTCTCTACGAGCTTTTTTACAATCCAAATTTAAACTGTATTGAACATTTGTGGAATGTTATAAACCAGATGTTGGGCTGGCAAGCTATTGCTTAAAGACCCCTGTGCACGCCTTATTGAATCTGTAGGTAAAAGATGCGAAAAAGTAGTAAAAAATATAATTTAATCTTGAATTTTATATATTTATCAATTTTTTAGCGTTATAAAGAGTTTAGATTTGTCAGCGTTATAAAGAGTATAGAATGAACTATAGTTGCTCACCAAAATAGTAAATAAACCTCAGTCATTTTAAAAGATCCTTCAAAATCACAGATAAACATAAACATAAACTTATTGTAAGCGATTTTGATTGAAACAATTATTTTGTTGATCTGCTAAAGCATGTTGACAAAAAAAATTGGGTAACTATGACGGGGCTACAAAAACTCCACCAATTCTAGATTTCGTTGATAGAAAGAAAATTTGAAGCATTCGACAAGATATCGTATGGTACAATAATACTCACTGTGCTAGTTGCAAAATGCAACAAGCTGGGCACCAGAGGGGTAAACCTAATTCGAGTGCGCTGAATTCATTGGTGTCAACTGTTTTTAAAAGTTAGCTCGCGTTTTCGAGCAATTCCAATTTAAAAATTTTAAGCGCAAAGAACCTTCGAGAACCTTCCTTGGACCGTTTATGGACCATTTGTGATACTTCTAGAAACTTCCATCCCCGCTACTGCCAGATAGTCAAATGAGTATATAAGCAATGCAAACGGGATATACCAAAAATACGTGCTACATGTGCTTGTGGAATACCCGATTTGCCGGCGACCAATATAGCAAATGGGACTGGCCTTCACGCAAGGAATATAGATTGCGACAAAACAACATTATTGAGATTCCACTTGTGTCGATAAAAAAGGTTTTGTCACCACCGCTCCACATCAAACTAGGAATTGTTAAAAATTTCATAACAGCATTGAACCCAGAAGGAAATGCATTCAACAAATTACGTCGCATTTTTCCACGGTTAAGTGGGATGAAAATAAAAGAAGGTAGATGTATGAATCTAAATATCGATCTATTGAAATTTCATTTTGTGTTATGTTTATTTTACAGGAATATTTAATGGACCGGACAATGGTCGTTTGATGAAGGACAAACGATTTGAAAACGCATTGACATGGAGCTTGTGGCATGGGATTGTGTGAAAGCGGTTATTGACAATGTTCTCGAAAATAATCGATCCGAAAATTGGCGCATACTAGTTGAAGACATGCTCACTGCTTTTCACCGTTTAAATGTTCGAATGTCATTAAAAATTCAGTTTTTGCATTTCTATGTAGAAAAATTTGCCGAACAGTCACCAAATGAATCCGATGAGCATGGCGAGCTTTTTCATCAAGTGACAGCGAGGCTCGGACGTTGGTAGAGCGGCGAAAAGCTACATGCTCTTTTGGGTGACATTTGTTGGAATTTACACGAAGAAAAATCAGGGCAAACAGAAAATGAAAAATAAAAAAATCAAGAAAAATGTTTTTTTTTGCAAAAAAAATGAAAAATGGTCAACAAATAATAAAAGTCACGTTTTTTGGGATCTTTGGGCCTGAAACCTTTATATTGAAATTGCTCGAAAACGCGAGCTAACTTTTAAAAACGGTTAGCACCATTGGATTCAGCGTACTTGAATTATGTTCACCCTCCGGGTACCCAACTTATTGCAGAAAAATGTTTCCAACTCGAGCACAGTGTAATAGCTGCCAGTAGAAAATTACTCAACGCAATGACATTAGACTGTAATTCCAAAATCCTATAGTTGGGATGGAATCGACACTAACCCTAACATTTTTACATGATTACATCAAAAATAATTTGCTAGAAGCGTTAGGTGATGTTTGTGGCGAAAGCGATGAGAGCGATTTATCCACCGAGGGTTGCCTTATCCCATCAAGTTCTGAGAGCGATTCAAATTAAGCAAATTATCTTAAATAATGCTTAATTTTATTTAATATTTTTTATTTGAATTATATTATCATGATGAAAGTAGTTTTAATGTTACAGAAATTGTGTCTGGTGTTTCCAAATCGTACACTTGCTCCATTCTGCTTATGTATTTGTTAGTTTATAGACTCTACTCATTATGGATGAACAACGCAGGTAGCTACTAATCACATGGTAGAAATTTTAGATCTATCTAGCCAATACAAATTTTTGCACGACAACTTAGTATAACCCACAAAGCGCCAAGAAGAATTTATTTATAAGAATATCTACTTGGAAATGTGATATGCTAAACGAATAGTAAATATATCAACCCCTTATCAAGATTTAAGAGCTCATTTGACGAGCAACATTATACAAGATTTAGATGATAGTGTGTGTATCACATAACTCACAACTCTATGTTTTTTCATATTTTCAAGTGATATTACTGCAATATTGGTTATTGACAAAAATATTAAGTAATATTACAATGCCGTCAGGATGTATATAAGAAAGCAGCGCTTCAGAAGTGTATTGTTGTTAATGATTGATAAGACATTTTTAAATAATACGAATAACAGCATTTGTGCCAATTTTTTCTTAGCATCCTTTTGTTAGTTAAGATAATAATTAAGATATTAGTGAGGAATATTATCGCAACCTTGTGATTATCACCACACATGATATTATGCAATGTACATTGATTTTTCAATTTTTAAAGCGAGTAAACTATACTAATATTTAATGCGTGCTTTTTTTTTTATTGCCGAAGTAGAATTTCGTTTGGTATTGTTCGCGTACTACTATTTTCAATTCCAACGAAATCCAATGTGTTTTTTCCATTTTTATTACTTCCTTCAGAGTTTCAACTGAACGTACGTTGCTTTAATATTAAACCTATATCCAATTCCCATAGCGTTTTTGCAGTGTGGTATACGAATAAAGAGAAGAAACATTTAAGCGCTTCGAAACCATTGCTTTGAAGCTATACAAGGATAAGCGCATTATTACTGAAAAACGAAATATTTTCCGCTGAAACATTTTCATCTAGCCCCAAACGCAAATATAACATTTATTCAAAATTGAATTTAAAAATACCCATTCCCTTGCATAAAAATGGTTATGCGGAAGGGAAAATATTTCATATATCCGTGTAAATACTATTTCTACGATGGAAATAAATGGAGTTGAAGATATTTGCATAAATAGAAATCTCTTGGCGAAAAAGCTTGGATGAGCAGAAAGCGATTTGGGAAATGGTTTTAAAAGCTGATACAAGGGGCCGACTATACAAAGAATACCTTCCGAATATCTAAATCAAACATCTGAGAAACTCGAATATACGACAGCGAGATTACTCCAGGTAATCCAGATTATGATAATATCTTGAATTACAACTTTTATTAACGGCATTGTGAAATGTAATTTCGTATGAAATGCTTACCGTTGCGGGAATTTATTCTAATCCCGGCGCATTTCAATTAAATTTCATATCTGGAGTCTTCAATGAAAAGGATAATGCGATGGTTTTGTATCTCGATTGCATATTAGGATTGCATCGCATCGGTGTCTCTGCGGCAGATAATATATTTATGATGTAATAATGCAAGCTCATGTATAGAACTAATGTTGGTGTCAAGTAGCGTAGATATGTATAATGCGATTACATTAAATAATATTACTATTTATATTTGAAAAATATCTATTTGATATTAAACAATCAATGGCAATAATGCTTAGTGCGCCAGAGACAATTCCATAGTCTGACTAAAATAACCATATCCCTAAGAGTGCATGAAATGAGTCAGGTTATGTTTCTATATGCCTATTACGCGCAAGCATTCTGAGGAGAAGAAGAATACAAATTATCAGAAGAAACTTTCTGTTTTCCAAGTAATTTCAATTCTGAAATATAACCAATATTTCACTTCGACGTGGGCTCTTCTTATTGTTTTTAATGATCTTTGCAAGTATGGAATAAAAGACACTGCGCTTAAGTGTATAAAGGAGTACTTGGCTGCAATATTTGGGGGTTCTTCAAGGTTCGATATTGGATCTGCTTCTATTTATTTTGCATGTAACACAGGATTATACAATAAACCCATGAAACACTGTTGCAAAAGCATTGTTCTTCTTTTTGGTAGAATTAGTATAAGTATACGTGGAAAATTCCTTATATATAGAACCATAATTGCCTCTCATTTTGAGTACTATGCAGTCAAAAATTGCAATGTAATTTTATGTAATAAGTACACCAAATTGTATTACATCCGCTTGTTCGACAAAGAACATATACATTCCATATGAAATCGCTGATTCCATGACATCCAAAATACTCGCACGTGCCAAACTTCCGAAATCAAACCTTCCCAAGTCAGAAACCCGGGCCTTAAGAAACCTGAAATCCGACCCTAAAATTACTGTACTAAGGGCTGATAAGGGGAGTGCTACGGTGATCCTGGACAGCGAAGTATATGAGCAAAAAGTTTTCTTCTTACTGCAAACGACACCTGCCAACTTCTTGGTGATCCCAATTGAGCGTTCCATCATTAACTCCATTAAAACGTCATCTTTCCCTATCGATACTCAAAGGCCACTTGTCCCTAGTGATTCTTCAGCCCTTAAGTTATGCGGTCTCCCTAAAATTCGCAAAACCAATATCCCCTTACGTCCTATTGTCAGCACTATCAATAGCCCTACCTACAAATTATCCAAGTACCTTTCTAACATTCTAAAATCTTACGGTGGACATAGCGACCCCTTCAACCAAAATTCCCAACATTTCGTCCAACGACTGAAAGAGTTACCGGTAAAACCTGGTGATTTACTTCTCAGCTTTGATATCGAAATTCACCAAGGTTCCCATACCGGATATAGTATCCACTATTAGAGAGTTCTTCATCTTGAATGACCCACCTGGTGATCTGGCAGACTTGGTTGAAGCTTATCCTTCTTCTACCTATTTCCAGTTTCGGGGAAAAAAATACTATGATCAAGACGCAGCCGCAGCTATGCCAAAGAGTTGGTACAGATACGTTGATGACGCCTTTGTCGCCTGGTCCCATGGACACAAATCTTTAAACAATTTCCTATCGTTTTTGAATTCCCAATATGATTCCGTACACTTCACCATGGAGGTCGAATCGAATGGTACACAGGCGTCCTGACGGTGCGGTGGGACATTCCGGGACATTCTGTTTATAGGAAACCCGCGCACATGGATAGATATCTCAATAGCCTGTCACACCATCAACCAACCCAAAAAGGTGGTGTTACCAATTCGCTTATCCAAAAGGCCATTTCTATATCTGAACCTAATTTGCTTCCTCAAAAACTGAACCACATCACAGAAACTTTGATTAGCAATAATTATTCTAGGAAAGATATTCAAACTACCATTAACCGCTACACACTAATTTCCCGATCGCATCAGCAAGATTCTCTTCAGGAACAGCATAAAAGTCATCTTCAAACCCAATTTCGAGCTCTCAGACTACTTTCCCATCAAAGACTCGAAGCCCCTGGTGTCTACCAGATTCCATATTCGTGCGGTAATGGGTATATCGGTGAAGCAAAGCGATCAGTCAGCACTGTTACTGAGCACGAGCGTTGTACGCGGTTGTTGCGTGTAACCGGGTCCGCACTGGCTGAGCATAGACTGGAAACTGGCCACCAAATCCAATTTAACTCTACCCGCATCTTTTCTCGCAGTCCTTGTTAGTATAGTAGAAAAATCTGTACAGGGTCATGGGGGGACTGCCCATTCCTTCGTCGAACCTAATCAAAACAATGTGTTGACCAATTTCGCCAAATATTTTACTTTGTTTGTACTTTCATGGACTTTTCCGACAACAAAACTTCTCAATTCCTCTTCGATTTTAAACACAAAATTCTCTCAAATGCTATCTGATAGTGATTAAGATATTGCAATTTCTTTACTTATTATTAGAGTAACCAAAACTTGCGGACTCGCATAGGCATCGGTATTACGGGTTAATATAAGAATACGAAAAATTTATAAATAAACTTACTTGCTAATTATTCAACAAATTAGAGGCATCAGGATGTGAACTACTGTAAACTTGCATCATTGCATATGTTTCCACAGTTACTTCTTTAAACCTTGTGCGTCGACAAGAAAAAATATTCTTATACATAGAAAACGATCTCTCCACATCTAAGGAAGTTACATTTGCATGTAGAAACTGTTTTTCAAAATCACTTAAGAGTTCACTGTTCTTACACTTATTATAAACGGCCTCTAAAGTATTAAAATCGGAATTTTTCCTTAAAATATCTGCCAACTTTTGACTAGCGCATAATCCTAGCGTATCATTTAATGTGTGTAATTTATTTTTTACACTCTCCACTATGTCTAATAATTCCTGCAATGACAATTCAGTACATTGTAGTTTTCTGATGGCATCTAGTAATACTGTATAATTGGTACATATTGTTGTTAAATCTTCTAAAAGTTGAGGAATTTGAAATTCTCTTTGACTTTCTCTAATTGCTTTGGATTCATTCCGATTAAATCGCATTATAACTGATTGAATTTGTTGAAAATGGATCAAATAGTAAGAAGCTGCTGTTAGCCAAGTACCCCATCGCGTTAAAATTGGTTCAGGAGGTTCTGGAATACCTGGACAAAATTTACGAAATTCTTTTAAACGTTTAGGAGATTTACGAAACACTGCTTTAGTACTTCCAATCATCCGATCAACGTTTCCGTAATGTTGTCGAACAACTTCACCAACTAAATGCAAAGCATGCAGCACGCAGGTTATATGTATTAAGTTAGGAAATATATGTTTTAAGGATCGCCCAACACTTAACATCGTTGCTGCACTATCTGTCACAATCATCACAACTTGACCTTGGGCAATTTCAAATTTTTTCAAAGCGTCCATTATCAGTTTTTGAATATTTTCCGCGGTACATTGTTGAACACGTTTGCAAGCTAACAAATATCGAGATACTATGTTCTCGCTAGATAAAACGCGAGCTATTACATTCACAATACTGTTTTTCTTTATATCGATCGTCTCAACCACGGCAATCCATATTTTTTTGGAACACAAATCACGTTTACACACATTTTCTAGCATCTCCTTCATTCGCGGCAAATGATTCTGTAATTGTGTTTGTAAGGGTAATGGGTACTTTGGAACGTATTGTCACCAAAACGTTTTAAAAGCTGCTTTTCTCACCAACGACAACGGAAGATTACAAGAGGTAAATATAATTAATAAATGTATGAGGAATAGTGTATAAGGTATTTCAGTTCTTGCATTTCTCATATGCTTAATACCATTGATATGCCTCTGGCAATCAGTTCTGTCCAATGCAGCCAAACGAACATTGCATATTAAGCAAAAAACTGCACTACCGTCATATTTTAAATGGGGAAAAAGTGACACATACTTATGTACAGTAGTAGCAAATCTATTACGAGGCATTGTTTTCTTAGGTATGTAAATATTAGTTCTATATGAAACGATACACTAATTATGTACTTGGTATAATACTACAACACACAAAAAACACCAGCTATATTTTCAAAAGCGACACGTAAGTACATAACCTTGACCGTTCGACTAATCTCTGCAACAGCTCAACCGGTATTAAAACGAAATCTCTCTCAGCGCGGTTTAACATGATTTATATTCAAGGTCGTCACTACATGCCTGCTTCTCTACCGGTTTAGTTTATTTATGAATTTTTCGTATTCTTATGTTAACCCGTAATACCGACGCCTATGCGAGTCCGCAAGTTTAGGTTACTCTACTTATTATTTTACTTAAGTTTCAACTCAATTATCTAATGGCATTATTCTGCATTTCTCTTGTTTTTTCTACTGATAATTCTGACCATGGAAATATGGATTTCATCATAATTGAACAGCATAGCAAATGTTTACGGCCATATTTGTTGTATTTCTATAAGAATTCCATAGACACTAAAATATACCATAAGTAACTTTATATTTTCAAAAGAATTACATATTTACTAATCATTTATTACATCTTAAACATTAATCACCATATTCTTTATTTGACTCCCAAATTGTCCCCCTATAACTCATTCTATACATGTATATATTTTCCTATAGTTATAGTTTTAAAACTTCCATCCAATACAGTTAGAAACAAAAGCCGTCTATGTTACTACCCTATTGGTAAATATTTTCTCTTTTTTTATCGTCGACTGTTACCCGTCTGAGCTTAAATGGCCAGTAACTTCTCTGACAGGAACGTGGGTAGGATAGAAGAAGAATCAAGTAAAAGGAAACACGTGGAAACTGATGAGCTCCGTAGGACGAGGATAGATACAACAGAACTCTAAATTGTGTAGGATATTGGTTGTGTGACAGGACTGTTAATGCCGTAAGGATTTTATTAATCCCGACTTACACTTACTACTGCTTCTAAGAAGCTTTTGTTCTTCTTTATTTTGTTGTATACTGCCTCGTTTATTACAAATTCCACTTAGACAGAGCAACGCAAGAATATCAGAGTCTAGACGAACGATATTGCGGTATATAAAGGTATTCGTGGTTATGAAATGTAATTTAAATGAAATCTTTTAATATACGTAACGGCCGTCTTAAGTTCCTATACAGTGTAGATAAATAATTATGTTAAAAATTGTAGGTGCAATTTGGCAAAACTCACGTAATGTAGAAGCCAAGTTTATAAATTAATAAGTTCTCAAAGGAATTACAAAGGGGAAGCACCTAAAGGCATTAAATCCTATTTCACGAAGAAGTCTAACGTTAAATTTTAACTCGGATGACTTATCCTTAAAAATTAAGATCCTGGAAATTTCGCCAGCGAGAAGGATTCGAGAACAGTTTCGAGATCAAAGCAAAGTGATTAAAATTTTTAATTGTCATTCAGGCGACATCTTCAATCAGTCAAAAACCAAAAAAGACAAAAAAAAACTAATTTATTCCTTTGTCGCAGTCTTAGACCGCGTTCCTCCGTTTCCTGCATCGGTGCCGTAACCTTGGCTAAGAAGAGAGACAATATCTCTTATTAAAGCGTCCCCTGCTTTATTTAAAATTCGAGGCTAGAAAGAGGGTCGAACCGGAACCGGAAAGTTTCCTGCGAGAGGACGGCCTCTAGGTCCCGAGCGCAACATTTTAATTGTTCTCGATTTTGTGCAAACGTCTTTTCATCTCCGGAGGAGAAATTCTAAATTGCACCATAAAACTTAGATTGGAAATCACTTCGGAAAGTTCAATTACAATCGACCATAACCAAATCAAAGACTACTGAAAGGTCTGTCTTCTCCCTTTGATTAAGTCAACATTTAAACAGATGATTACGTTTCCAATGCTTTCGCATCAGAGCATTTAATATTTATGGCGAAGTACGGCGATTTTCTTTGGTTCTATATAACATTTCTAGTGATTTCCTCGTCAAAAAGATAAAATTCATAGTAACAAGGGAATACCAGCAACTCGATACTTCAAATTCAAATGAAACTATACGGACTGTTAGAGTATATCACATACAGTTCATATCATGAATGTTTTCGTGATAGTAACATTCCTATGAATTAAGAACTATAAATTGTGGGTGTCCTAAATGTTTCTATTTGGCATAGATAAAAAATATTATGGTGGAGCAAAAGTTTCTTGGTTTTATGGATTAGTAGACTTTGGATTTATAAAACTCAAAAACAAAAGTAAATTAATGGTCACTATTAATACTATTATTACATAAACAATTAAATAAAGAGATTTTTGAAATTTTGCGGCATTACTGGATATTAGGCAGGTTAATGCCGCTCGTATACTCCGTGAAGTTAAAGGTCAAGCTGTCTTCTCATATCGAATTCCGCAAAACTGGCATAAAAATTTCAGAACGGTCAAACAGATCTTCGAGAGGGACGACGTTCCGGAGGAACTTCTATCGTTGCTAAAATGGTTGTTCCCTAAAGAGTTAAGGCCATTCCGGTTTCCACTATGCGGCAATTGTCACAGGAGTTTGGCCCTCCGCGGAGGAGAATAGGTTACCACCTATTTACAAACGGGAGAACGTAAACATACAATGCAAAGAAGTGACTCACGAATTAACTGCAAAGCAGGCATAGCGACGAGTGCAAATCTGTAACCAACTTCTTGCTAATCCACAGGACCTCCATTTCTATCGACGAATTATAACGTGCAACGAAAAGTGGATCGACCTTCGTAGTCCGAATAAATGAAATCAGTGGTTAACCCACGATTGAAGAACCTGCGATTCAAGCGCAAAAGATTTGAAGAAATGGTGATGCTGTGCGTTTGGTAGAATTACGAAGGTGTTATCCATTTTAAATTGATATCAAGAAGTAGGGTGCCAAACTCCGAACTACACTGCGACCAATTGGATTGAATGCACATGGTTTTAAGAGAAAGATACCCCGCATTAGTCAACAGAAATCGCGTGCTATTACATTACGATAATGCTAGTCCGCACACTGTCCAAGGAGTCCTCCAGAAGCTGGAAGAATTTGACGGGATGGAGTTACCACATCCACATGCCACTTTTTTAGATCACTGGCACACTTTCTCGCTGGGCATGTTTTTGCCAATGCTGTGAACGTAGAACAAGGATGCTGAAGAAGGGGAATTTTTAAACTATTTGAGAAAAAGGCAAAAACATACGGGCCACACACAAACGAGAATAAAACTAAATACTTAGAAATGATAAAAGATGCAAAAAGAGACAAAGGAAGCTTTGAGTTTGGAACATACCAGGGTAAGGAGTGCACAAAGAAAACCTTTGGGACAGCAAACTCTTGCATTTTTAAAGTAAGAACAATTTATGCCAGGAATTACACCACGTTTATTTAATTTAACCAAATATGTAGTTGCCCTAACAAAAATTAGAGATGGATTTAAGATAAGGTGTTGCTGTCACATTTTTTGCTATGTATATTGTTATTTTAGGTATATATTTTTCTCGGTGTACCATTTCGAAAAAGTACAAAGCTTTAAATACCTGGGAGTAGCTGTAACCAGTAAAGACGAGGAACAAGAAGAGATTGGGAGACGGATGACGAGGGGAAACAGAATAGTGGGGGTCCTTCAGAAGATATTGAAGTCGAAGAAGGTCTCGAGAACTGCAAAACTAAGATTATATAGAGTACAACCCATAGCAACTTACAGGAGTGAATGTTAGATTATGAACCGGAATATAAAAAAAAAGCAAGCTGAACATCTGGGAGCGGCTGAGTCCTGAGAAAGATTTTCAAGTGAATAAGAGGAGGGGGGAAGGGTGTAGAAGAAGAACAAATGCGGAAATCAGAGACCTTTATGAGCAAGCTAAGATTAGCCATATAATAAAAGCTAAGAGGTTACGTTGGTTGAGACATGTGGTAAGAATGCCAGATGAGAGATGGGCCAAAGGAGCTTTGTTAAGGGGCGAAGGAGGGAAAAGAAGAAGAGGACGGCTGAACAGGAAGTGGATGGAGGCGTGCAAAGAGGATTTAAGTAGAGTGGATATCACAAATTCTAAAGAGACTGCCATGGACAGAAATAGATGAAAGAAGATTATGAAGGACTTTGAAGACGTGGGTCTATAAGACTCCTAGTCCTGCATTATATATATTACTTTTTCTTCTTGAGGTTCTCGAGAAAAACGTGTTTTATATTATTAGACATCAAATACGGTACGCATACATTTATTTGCTTTAAAATCTTTTAAATATAAATTTAAACGCACACCATATTTGGTGTCTAATAATATAAAAAATGCTTCTTTCTGTAGAAGCTCAAGAAAAAAATAATAAATAAAAAAGTTAGTTAAAAAAATTGCGAAACGTAACATGTAATATGGAATGAATTCTGAAACTGGCCACCAAATCCAATTTAGCTCTACCCGCATCTTATCTTACAACCCCCACTATTCTAGTAGAAAAATCCGTGAGTCCATAGAGATTCTCAAACATTCCAACAATTTAAATCGCGAAGGTGGCTACTCCTTACATCACACCTGGAAATCCCAACTAATTAAACATTTTAAGAACCGACACGCATCATTGATCCATACCACTTCCGCTCCATTAACCCGAAACAAGCGCTATATAAACCTCTCCGGAGTCCCCAGTCAGTCTGCAGTAACAGCCCTGAAGGTGTCCCATAAGAGTGTGAACGAAACGTCGGCTAGCTACGACAACGACGCGTTTCCAACCCGGATACCAAGAGTATAGTATATTGACGACCGCGGAAACCTACGCACCAGATGGAATAAATTGCTTTACAAAAAAAAACCGGCATCCCTGAAGAAAGATAAAGAATTGAAAAATAAAATTTTCACTAAAATATATGTTAGTGATTAACTAATTCTTCTTAATATTTACAAAACGTTTAATGCTTCATTGAAACGAAACAGTAATATTGTTAGTTAAAACACAAATGTTGTTGGAATAAACTACATATCTCAAGATATTAAAATATAATGCGAAAAATTAGAATGCTTTGCTAGTAGGTGACTAGAATTTGCAGTTCATTAAATGCATTTTACATTAGCTCAACCATTTTTTTTCTCAGTGAAGTGATGGATTTGCAATTCTAGTGCCGTTATATTAAATTTAAGAAAATATTCTCGACAACAAAAAATGTTTCTGAACCAGTAAACTTTCATATGGGGAAATGAAGGGAAAGAAGGAAACCTCTATATAAACAGTTACTGAAGTCATTGACTACTCAAATTGCAGCTAACTGAAGAGTATGGCGTATTGCTTTTGAAACAGCAAACTGAAACAAAGCTATCGAAGCTATGCATAGCGTACAATTAGATTTTTACAAAAAGTAGGGTTCGCAATCAGACTCTTCTCCTTCACTCTTTTTCATATTCTTCTTCTACAACTTCTTTTATATCTCTTTTTTCGTTCTCCGCTGGCACATTTAATATCGGACCGAGCTGAAACTTATGGATTTAAATTTTGTCAGTGATTAATCTGTTTTAATTTTTTCTTTCACTAAACAAATTCGTCCTGTAGGTGCCGTGTAATCCTCGATTACTCCGCTTTGACAAAGATTCATTGTAATCTCGTCGTTTCGCCTGTGTCGGGCTCTTCCTTTTTTAATGAAATATTTTTCATTATTTTGACGTTTATATCATAAGCTTCTTATGTTTCGAAGTGATTCATTTGTTATGATTCCGTTTTATAAAGTGAAATTACTGTTACACTCCGGAACCGTGTCTAATTGCGAAGAGTTTGTATCGTATTTCTTGAGGCTAGCCAAGGCGACAAGTCTAAACCGCGCGGACAAAATAAAAATGATGGCCATTAATAAATCTTCATGTCCGAGAACAAAAGAGGGTGAAATTTAAAAAGCTTATTTCACAGGATGATCACTCTAATAATATTTATTTATAAATCAGTAGCAATTCATTTTAGATACTGTCATAAGTGGTAGTAGGCGTACCATATGGTTATGAAAGATAAAATTCTGTATTTGAAGTACCACATATAAAGTTTTTGGAACAATATAACCGCCAGTACTAACACTACCCTATGGGAATAATAATAAACATTATGTTATTAACATCTACAATTTTTAAACCAGTAATTGGTATCAACCAGCTTAAGATATCAGTCACGGATAACCCTGCGACTGTTTTTCAATCTTAACACCAAAACATGTTCATAATAAATACCGATCAAATGAATAGTACAATAAGTATCCATAAGACAAAAAAAAGTATATATAATTACGAAAAACAAAATACAATGTAACTGTCATCCCTACGAGCCCACTTCTCAATCTTCAATACCCAAAGCTCAACTCCATTACGATATTCCGTGGGAATAACTGTTTTTCCATAGCTATACAGTTCCTATGCCTTATATTTATGTTATGCATATCAGTACGATATCTTATTATATAAATAAGGAGGTGATCTGTATAATATTAGTTTATGCGAAAACAAGACCTTCTGTTAGCAATATTTAACCATTGCTAAATATTTAAGGCACCCGAGATATGTTGATATTTACGAATATTATAAATAAAACGCGATCTCTACTGAAAGTATCCAAACACGGCCCATAGACCACATCACCATAATCAAATAGCGAAAGCACAAGCGAATGCGCCAATTGCAACCTTAAGCTGATATCAAAGTAATGTCAGTTTGTGTAAAGAGCTCTTAAAGTAGTGTACGCCTTTTTAACAGTATTTGATATGTGTTTCCTAAATCTTAAAGAGCTATCCAATGTTAAACCCAATACTTTTACGATATCCCGTTTATGAAGCTCCTCATTCCCCACTCTTACCGAAATTAAATTAGATACATTTGTATTGGCTTTTCCCAAGAAACAAATTATCGATGGTTTATTTGGATTGATTTTCAATAGATGTTGTTCCGTTATTTTTACGAATCTGTGTAAATCATTATTAATTTTTTCATTCGTCACATGTACGTCAATCTGGTGAAATGTAAGATACAGCGTTGTATCATCCGCGTGGAAGTCACGGTACTGCAAGTGGTCGCCAATGCAACTGGTATAAGTTATATATAAAGGCGGACCCAGAACTGAGCACTGAGCATTTACTAGGTAAGCATTTACTAGGTAAGATCTAATCAAAATTTCATTATTCGAGAACGCAATATAGTGCCAGATCGATAATAACAATTTATGTTGGATGATTACTTCTTCTCTACAAAAATTTATGATTGGTCTGAAGAAGTCGATAAAATAATATAGATGTGTTAAAAGCTGGACAACCTACGGAATATTGGCAAGAGAATCTGGAGTACCCAACGAGTTATAAGAACGACAAGTCTATTCTCATAATGCGCCACGTTCGTTTACTGAGAATTAAGGGTAAGCGTACATCCACCACGCAAATTCCTCAAAAGCATTGTAAGGTAGCACGAAATAGTGTTATCCAACCACTAAACGTGCTAAAGTTATGCTTGAACCCTGATCAAGAAGTTCATACCAAGAAAGCTTCACTTCCAATAGGATCTTGTAGGATATGATCCACGAAGGGTTCGTCTCAAATGTCAAAATCTCAATGAACGATATTGAGTACTCAGTTTGAATGAAGGCATTTGGAAACAAATTACTACGTTAACATAGAAACTGATGAAGGTTTTCGATGTGACCGTTACTGTGGTTGAACATTTATTACAGTAATTGTCTCTATCTTATTTTAAAGGGAATTTTTTGTAGACTTTTTCTTCATGGAGCACAAACGGTATTTTAGAGCACAAATGATATTATGCTTACGCTACCACATTTTCTATTTACTAACAATTCATTTGTTTCTACATATGTACATGCTTTGCTTGCCAATACGTCTTTAACTACTATAGAACTATTCTACTCTTGAGAGCCTTTACACTATTTCACATTATATTCCCTTTCTAGCATTCTTGGGCGCAAACTATCTATTCCTTGAACGATAACTGTTTCATCTTCCTAATGCTGAAACTTTCGTGTGCTCCCCGCTTTGGTGGTGCATGTACCACAATTGAAGCGATGTAATAAGACTTGCCTACTGCCAAAACGATGAATAAATATTATTGGCACCTTAACTAATAATTTTCCTGAATGTCTAGTTCTAAGCTAGCCTTTGCCTAAGAGCGTCAATGCAACAGGTTAGGTACGTTTAGGTTTTAGGAAGCTTTTTATTGGGCTCAAAAGCCCACACTAAACACCAAAGCAATTTAATTGTATGGATGGAACTAAGGACCAAAGTTTTCAGTGTCATAGCTTCTTCAAAGAAATCTAACTGTTGCCCCTTATTTAGACTCTTTTGAAGTTTAACCTTGCAATTTTTCCCAGTATTGAAAATGCTAGTATATCCCATAAGAGAATTTAGTTTCAGCAAGATGAGGCGAGTCATCACTTTGCTATAGAGATTCGTCAATATTTCCATATAACATTCCCAGAAAGATGGATTTTCATGTGTTTTTATGGTAGAATTCTATTGTCAAGAATGGACTCCTTGTACACTCCTGCTTGAACGCTCCTCCTTCCACACAGTCAAATGACTTTGTTCAAGGATGACACACAAATTAGTGAACCTCTACCCACTTCGTACAAATAGTATAACACAATGGGAAATATCTCACTGTAGCATTGTTGAATAAGACGTTAATTTATTAAAGCAAATTTTTTGTTTAGCTATACAAACTTATAGTGTGCAAAAGGTGTATCAGACCTTATATTTCGATAATATTATTCATACACGTTCGGAGTATAAAATGTGTTTCTGGAAAAGTTAATAAGCACATACTCTACCGAAACCCGGATTCAAATTTTAAATTTTCGAAAATTAATGAAATAATTATGTAAACTGAGAGTTCAGAAGCGTTCTCAAACACTTTTTCGGCAATTTAAACGAATTTTAAAATCAACAAATGAGATTTTAAAGAAAATGAAAAGTAAAAATTGAAACTATCCTGAATTTTACAATGATGTCAATATAAACTCTATGTTTATATTACATTTACTGGAAAACTGCCTATTCTTAACAGCCAACCTTCACTTCTATCTTCAATTTATTTTTCTATTCGAAATATTAACACTGGAAATTGGGACCTCAGCCAAAATACGAGTTAGCTCGATGAAAGCTTGACCAAAAGTGAGAAAACCAATTGGCGTCCCTCTTCTCCTTTATTTTAATCGCGATAGCGATTGTTTTATCCACAGCAAATTTGGTAGTTCCTTTCTAATTATAAATTGATCGATGAGTCTTGATAAATAAACCTATTTGTAGAAGTAGCACGAGAGATTGAATGGACTGACGTGACTGGACGACTGAAATTATATTATTCTATGAACCAAAATACAACTGACAACTCAACAATAATAAAACTCACTAACGTTCTACACAAAAAACCTTAGGGTACTAATTTATTTACGAAATTACGCTCAAAATGCCTCTGTATTTACACTGTTATTTGTTGTAGGAACATTTTTCATTAATTTTGAAGAGTTACGAAAACAGGAAAATGAACTGAAGAGGAATAACTTCACCGTTCCATCACGTTTGTCGTTGGCTAGACTTAAAATAAATATTTAGTACCCCCACTCCGAAGATCGGAGGCACGGAGAGGAATAGAAGCTTCCGAAAAAGAATTAATATTCGCCAGAGGGAATTTCACATTGACCGATTCTTCAAAAAGACAATAAATATTTGGTAGGATAGTATATTTTTCAAACACGAAAGAAATCGTCTTATTGGGCACTAATATAACGAAGACACAGACAGAATTTTCTAACGTATATTTAGTGCCATCATAAGCAGTGTCGCTGGTAATGGGAATATGTAGCTGCAGTTGAAATTGAAAAACAAACAATTTTATCACACTGATAATGAGATTTTAGAATTAATGTGCCTTTTCGTATTAAGAGGTAATAAAGGTCGTTTTAAAAAATTAGTTAAAACCAGCAATTTACTCTTAAATGGCTGGCATTAACTTTACGGGATATTAACCCATAAAAATGTAAATTACGACATAGTGGAGAAGATATTGAATAAAACGATGCTTCGTAGCGTCATTTCGGAGGTCACAGGTTACGGACAGTTGTTAAATAAAACTTCATCGGCTCAAGGCAATGGACCACTCGCTTAATAAATTTATCCGTTGAATTAATTTACGATCGCCCAATAACGAACGGCCAAGAGAAACAAATACTCGAGGTATGAATGAATAAATTAAGAAGACGCTGAATTTAAGCGGCATCTACCGCCCGTGAACGTAAAATTAATTCACTGCGGCAGCACTAGGACAGAAATAAAACAAATCGAAATGATTTGCAAATTGTTTCACACCGGCATTCGCAATATTTATAGCCCTTCACTAATTAATGTAATTGTATTGGGGTTTGAATTAAAATTCGTAAGAGTAATACAATACCGTCGGTTTCAATCATTGTTGCATATGGCCTTAAGGCGTTCAAACATACATAAATAATGTTTATTTGTTTTGAAATTCTTAAGGCAGTTCTGAGTTTCAAAATCCCTATGATTGAAAAAAGTATTAAACCTTAATTATTCGGATTGACAGGTTCTCAATTATATAAAGATATAACTTGCTATCTAGAGCTAACTAGTGGCTGGGGTATTCGACATAATTATTGCGAAAGATACTATACAGGGTGTTAAAAGGGTGTCACAAAATATACAGAAATGTCTTAATGAACATAGGTCCGCAAATGGACGGATTCGGAGTTACGGAGGGTTATTCAGTATTCATGTATAGTCGTGGTAATGGAAATGCTAGAAAAGCACAACAGCTTTATGTTGACGCTCACGTCAGTTGCCAGATCCCTTCAGTTCGTGGTTTAGTAAGACTGCACCGAGGATTACGCGATACCTGTTCGTTTGGGGAACAGTCTCGTGATTCCGGTAGATCAAGGTCGGCGTTCGCTCTTGAGGCAAAAGAGGTACAGATAGAACAGAATCCGGAGACGAGTTGGCGGAGAATATCAGTCGAAGCAGAAATTAGTGCACCGCTTGCTTGGAGAATACTTCACGAGTAGCAGTTTTACCCTTAACATGTATAACAAGTGCAGGCCGTAAATCTACATGACCATCAAGCATGTTTGGTTTTTTTCCGCTAGTTTCTAGGCAATAATGCCGAGGACCCCAAATTTTGCTGCCAATATTCTTTTTACTGACGTAGCTGGGTTCACACCAAATGCAGTTTTCAATTTCCACAATACGCGGGGATGGGACTATTGGTCGTTTCGCCGTAGACCCAGTTCGCCGTAGGGCCAGTTGGCCGTAGGGCCAGTTCGCCATTGATCCGCTGTTGTGATACAAAATTGTGGTTTAACAGATCTAACAGCAAAATTTATGACAACTTGAATGCTAATAATAATATTGATACAGATAACAACTTAAAAATAAATATGTATTCATTTTGCACGTCTGAAGTAGTTAGCAATCAGCCCTAATATTAAATATGAACTAATTTAGAGAAATATCACTGCAAGGATTTTTTTTTATAAAACCAACATAATTTGGATAAACCAATTCAAAACGCAGAGACGGTCTGAACGTGTAAACACGTTTATGGCTGATCATTCACCTAAGACAATATACGTCACAGCCTGTGACATCAGAGCTGTAGGCCAGGTTTAATATGGAGGTAGCGTTCAAACTCCCTTAATTTTTTTCTTTGGTAAAGTAATTCACTTTATTAAATTTTTAACTGAATAAATTTCAAAATAACTACGGCGTAGAAGAAGAATTTAGTTCTAATAGTTAAAAAGCAAAATTTATGACAACTTGAATGCTAATAATAATATTGATACAGATAACAACTTAAAAATAAATATGTATTCATTTTGCACGTCTGAAGTAGTTAGCAATCAGCCCTAATATTAAATATGAACTAATTTAGAGAAATGAAATAAAAATAGATGTTGTAGTTTTAACGTATGTT
Source organism: Dynastes maya (assembly GCA_029619315.2). Classification (NCBI taxonomy): domain Eukaryota; kingdom Metazoa; phylum Arthropoda; class Insecta; order Coleoptera; family Scarabaeidae; genus Dynastes; species Dynastes maya. The sequence continues at coordinate 61,104,888 of JAROYE020000002.1, forward strand.
TCTCGACTCTCCTCACATACATGCTATTTACAATACAAAAAAAAACTTCAAATAAAATGATACGCTTACAATATGCGTACATATACACTTACATCCAAAAGATATATAACACCTAATAAACTCATTAATCCCTGTTAGCAGTGGTAAAGCGTGTAATTTATGTTGGGGAGACATAGCAGTCTAAGATAAAACGTCTGGCATTTCCTTTAAATGTATAGTCATTCATTAGATATTTCGCTTAATAATTCATTTGTTATGGACACAGAAAAAGCAGTTTCACCATAATTTTATATTTAGCAAGTTACCTTAAATATAATTAAATTTATTGCTAAAGTAGCAGAACAAGTATTTTCAATCAAATCTACATACGTCATCTATCAAACGATGTGATTCATATGGATTTTGTTGATGACGGTCTACCACCGTAACTAGAAGGCCCTGACAGCTTTTCGACGACCTCACGCTGTTTAGGCGATGCATCGCAATGCACGATATTAGTTATTGTAATAGTTGTTATAAAAGCTGTTATAATTGTTAATAACTCACAAACAAAACATATAAAACAGCCAACGCCACAGTAAATAGATGGCCCGAGTCACGCTTTTAGGTTACCCCGTTTTTATCGTTTCAAAAAAGATTTTATCGCTTATACAGCACTAGAAAAACATTACAGGTATTACTAACTAAGTACGGAAATATCACTGCAAGGATTTTTTTTTATAAAACCAACATAATTTGGATAAACCAATTCAAAACGCAGAGACGGTCTGAACGTGTAAACACGTTTATGGCTGATCATTCACCTAAGACAATATACGTCACAGCCTGCTGACATCAGAGCTGTTAGGCCAGGTTTAATATCGGAGGTAGCGTTCAAACTCCCTTAATTTTTTTCTTTGGTAAAGTAATTCACTTTATTAAATTTTTAACTGAATAAATTTCAAAATAACTACGGCGTAGAAGAAGAATTTAGTTCTAATAGTTAAAACGAACTGTCAAACTTGAAAATAATTAATTTAATTTAAACAATCCGTGGCCACCTCATATTTTGTCAACTTAATTGAATTGCATCCAAAGTAAAAATATTATGCAAAAATATTCATCTTTATTAAATAAAAGGGAAACTAAGAAAATAATTTACAGTTTAAAATATTTTTTTTTACAATTATAGCTGTTTAAAGTTTTCATAAAAAAAGTTGAATTTTAAAATTACGTCTTAGTGCGTGAAATTTTGCGCAAGTTGTTTACTTTTCGAAAAATAGCATCCTTTAGGTTTTGACAATTTCTAAAAAAACTCTTCTATTAGTGAAATCTATGTAAGATACATATGTAAAACATTTATATTCACTAAGTAATACCTTTACGTTTCTCTATATACAGTGAGATCCTAAAGTACCCCGTCCCCCCAATATTAACTTTTGAGTTATCGTTTTTAGAAAAAAGATAGGGCCTATTTCTATTTTTTGGTGAACTAACTTTTGGCGTTATCGACGATGTTGAATTATATTTCCGATATCACTTTCTTATCCTAATTATAACACCTAAATTTTTGCGTTTTTGGAAACACAATTGAAAGATGTATCCATCGATACCACGTGTTCTTGTTTAAGAAATTTTGAACAATAGGTATTTAAGTAATCTGCTTTTGTTGTTACGCAAAGTTGGCTAGGAAAAAGCGTCAAATTCGGTCCTATGACGCCAAGTTAACCCAACACAATGATGCCAATTGTCAAACTCAAATCTCAAACTTAAAAGTGTAAACTATTCTTGCTGTTTATTGTTATTGCGTCTTACATTTTTCATATTTTCCTTCTTTGTTTTGATTATTATTCTTTCTTATTTTCACCTACTTTGATAGTTGTTATTCCTTTGCTTTATCAAATTTTATTGTTATTAATTAATTATGGGAGGTTTGCTCAAATTTGTTAGTTTTTGATAAACAATGTGGCCACCTTTCAGTTTCTTATGTTGTTGAGTGGTGTAGGCATAGCCCATATAAGGTAAACTTCAAATAATTTTAATATTCGGTGAATCTGGCAAAAATTACTACAAAGTGGAATATAGTGAACATATCGTTCCTCCAGCCGAAAATATTTGTACTTTGCACTAATTGTAAGTAAGGAAGGATAGAGAGACGATCTACGCAACACACTGCTTTGACAGACGATAATAAGATTTAAATCACTGGACACACATTTGTTGTGCAACTACGGCAAATAATGTGATAATTGTTACCAGACTTATGTAATACGAGGGCGATTCATAAAGTAAGTTCCGTTTCCGCCTAGTGAGTAGAGAAGTGGGGATATCGACGCGACCTGTAGTCTCGTTCAATGTGAGTCGGGCAGTGCTGGTGAGAGAATCGTTTGGACATTCTTCAAAAGAATTGGGTCGGCACTCATTTTTTTTTCTGACACGCAACGATGTTGAAGGTGGAGATTTCCCCAGGCATATCGTAAGAGGTGATGAGACTTGGGTCACCTATGTCAACATTGAGACGAAAAGACAGTCAATGCAGTGAGGTTTCTCTAACTCGCCTTCGAGGAAATCTTTAAAGTGCCGCGAGAAAAGTCGTGGTCACTGTCTTTTGACCACAACAAACGCTGAAGTCTACTGTGAAACTTTGAAGAAGCTCAGGAAAGCTATTCAGAACAAGCGACGTGGATTATTGAGTTCGAGCATCGTTTTTCTTCATGACAACACCCGCCCGCATATCGCCGCTCGCACTGTAGGCCTATTGGACAGTTTTAAGCGGGAAGTGTATGATGCTCTTAACTAGCTACTATCATCTCTTTCCTAGCATGAAGAAATGGCTTAGATCACAACGGTTTGTAAGCGATAAAGAGCTGCAGGACAGTGTTACAATACCCGCCCGCATACCGCCGCCCGCATACCGCCGCTCGCACGGTAGGCCTATTGGACAGTTTTAAGCGGGAAGTGTTTGATGCTCTTTCCTAGCGACTATCATCTCTTCCCTAGCATGAAGAAATGGCTTGGATCACAACGGTTTGTAAGCGATGTAGAGCTGCAGGACAGTATTACAACATGGCTTAATTCACAGGCAGCAGAGTTCTACGAAGAGGACATTAAAAAAACTGGTTCATCGCTATGACAAATGTCTCAATCTTAATGGCAGCTATGTAGGAAAATAGCTCAAAGTAGCAGCTTCAAGTTGGTGTTATTTTTAATAACCACGGAACTTACTTTAAGAATCGCCCTCATATTAATATTTACCCAGCAATTGTGCACGATTCGTGCCAAAACCATCTAAAGCTTAAAAAATAGACAATTGCCTATCAAAAACTGATGGATTTAAAAGAACCTTTCATACCTAATTAATTACAATGAAGTTCGCTAAAAAGAAGAAATAACAACGACTAATAAAACAGAGTATAGTAACAATATAAATTTAAAAGAATAATTTACCCTTTTAGAATTCAGATTTGACAGTTTGGCAATTATTATAATTAGAGGTTTGTTCACTGGAGCTGCACATTTTACTCGGTGTAGTGTGAAATGACGTCACTAGAGTGGTCAGGGCAAGTAGGTGTGTAGTTCTGTACAGCTGCATGCAGGCCCAACGAACATATATTTTTACACTGATTACTCGGAGTAGTTAGTGTAGGCCGAGCGAACAAGGCTTAGGTTACCCAGCAACGCGTTCTTTGGATTCACATGGCGACACAGGAGCTAATTTGGCGCTTCTTCCTAGCCAACTTTGCATAACAACAGAAATAGATTACCAAAACTATTACTCCTGCATATCGTAATACTAGTACTAAGTATGAAATTTGTGACGGATTCGCCTTTCGATTGTCTTTCCAAAAACATAAAAATATACAGTATTCCATTTAAGATAAGAAAGGTGACTTCACTTCCGGTGACACCGGAAATATAGCTTAGCTATCTATGACTCCAGAAATTAGCTCACAGAAAATGGGAATTGACCTGTTTATTCAAAAAATGTTTGCTTATGTGGTTTAAAAGTTGCATGGGGATGGCATACTTTAGAACACCCTTGTATAAGGGCTAATCGCAAAACCACTCAGATAAGATTTTTGATATGACTAAATGTAATCCTGGTTAGGAATATTCTGCAAGCCCCCCTGCATTGAAAAGTAGTATTCTTTCCTATACGTTTCAACATTGAAGGGGTCTTAAGAACGTTCTTCATAAGAGAGAAGAGGCATTCAAAGTACGTACAATATCATTGTAATGTATAGTCCAAATTAAAAGCATTTCAACGCAGGTATTAGTACCTACAGTTATGTTTTAACAGGATGACTTTCCTAAAGAGGCATTTTAATTTAACGCTGTTAAAGAAATCATTATTTATAATTTGTGAAAAGGAACCCTTTCAGACAATCAAGCTTCGTAATTTATGTAATCGCCGTTTATCTATATCAGTTCTCACTCATTATTTGCCTCGGTTCCTTAACAAATAACGCATTATACGCACTATTCACTGTAAGTATAAGCCCCATTATCGAAACAGAAGATATATTAATTATCCTTTTGCGTTGAGTTGTTAAGCGTAAAAAATTAACCGTAAAAAAATTAAGGCTAAATAGTTTCCTGTCTTCTTTATACATTTTCACTTCTATTTTATTTCTGCTGTATAATTTCAACTGCTGCTCTGCTTCATTAACACTATGACTATAACAAATGTTTGATTGACGCCCAGTATGATGTTGCATTTTGACGCACATTTGCCGGTGCGTTTATATTGCAATAACGACTTCCCCGTTCTAATTTTAAGAGGATAACCTGTAATTTTAAAGCAGCATCTTAATGCGTGCAAAATTTATTGCTTTGTATTTGATTCAATGATGTTGCAATCCTTCAAGTTTAATGCTTTCTAGTAAGTATTATTACAATGGCACGCTAAGTGGAAACATAATATTCCGTTAATTATTTGGGTCGTGAAGATATCACAAGCTTACAAATTCCGATCAACTTTTGGACCCGAGCAGATGAGAACGATTTTTAAAGTAATTTGATGCGCAAAATTTCCCGCTAGCGTTCTTTTCTTAAAATTCCATCTATTTTAATCAAGTCAAACCATAACCGATTCGCCCCCATGCTTGACTGTAGGTGCTACAAATGATTCTGCTGCATGTTCTCCCTTCGACCTTCGAACGAACGTTCTTCTTTTGGAACCGAAGGGTTCAAATTTGTAGTCATCGATCTAGAAAACATTTTTCCACTCATCAACTGCCCAATGTTGATGCTATCCAGCCTACTGCAGCCGCTTAATTTTATTTTGCTTGCATAAGAGTGGTTTACGCAACGCTATTCGGCCAAATAAACCACCCTTTCTTGACCTCCTTTTCACGGTGGTTAAACTAACTCGTTTTTCACGCTCAATACTTATTTCAGCCGTAATTTCAGGTGCAGTTTTTTGTTTATTCCGTTTAATCGTTGTAGTTATTCGACGATTTTCCGCTGGTGTTGTCACTTTTCATCGTCCTGTTCGCTTTCTATTTGATAATATTCCAGCCTCTTGATATTTTTTAACGTTATAGTCAACAGTTTGGCGACTTAATTTCTCGATACCTTCGATATCTTTTTTACTTCGGCCAAGATTGTGTAAAGCAACAATCATTGTGCGGACTTCTAAACGCAACTCTCTTGTATTCGGCATGTTAATACTAACCTTGGATAATTTTATTAAGGATATTCACTGCTTAAAAGAACAATAACCACTAAATCTAAATGCATAATTCTAGTTCTGGTAAATAGGGAATTGTCATCTTTACCTACACTACATCAAATTTATTAATGAAGGATAATTGTATTACATTTCGGGTCTCTTTATGGCCCTACCTAGACCCCTAGTTATCGGATTAAGGAGATTCAATCGATAACTAAGTATGAGAGGAGTCTTTTGCGGAATTATTTCATGTGATATCTACCTTTTACTTGTGGGTAAATAATTATAAACCATAAATAACAATAAATAAATAATTGTCTAAAATCCAAGCAAAAGCGTAGGTGGGCAAATAATTAAGGCCGGTAGTGTGCACAGGTGTTTACCTGCAGAATTGTGCAGGTCGCGGGCACCACCATTTTGTTAATTCACGTGTTGTAAACATTTTTGTTCGATATAAACTAATTAAATAACGTAAGTTATCATAATCTGTAAGAAAAAAAATGTGTTCAAATTGATGATTGTACATTAAGTGATTAATAGAGCCCAGTAACAGGGAGCCGTGCTATAGCCGTACCTGCCTAGTATACAAAAGCAATAGTAAGAAACTAGAAAAAAAATAACAGAACTAATACATAATTATAATATGTGAAAAGTAGTGAAACACTCACCCTTTTAAGCAGCCTTCGCTACGGAACAGTAAAACTAGAAGCACCATTATCAGTATTAACATCATATGGATAAGAGTGGCAAACAGTTAACACCATTAGATGTGTTTCCACAGTTGTCTCGGTGAACGATGTTCGCCGTGGTGAGAAAATGAGCTTATATTTTGAAAAAGAGCGTTCAACATCTACCGATGCTATACATGCATGATTAAAATACTCTTTGTACTTAGTGAGTGGATTATTTGATACACCATTACAAAACTTGTTTTAGTGTGCTAAAATCGGGATCTTTCTGTAGCACACCCTCGAACTTTTGTAAAACGCGATTATATTTTGCGTCATGTATAGTCAGTAGCTGTGTATGCACTCCGTCCATAATTTGCAGATAACGATCTATTTTGTAATTGGTCTATTGCGTCAGCTAATCCTTTATAGTAGTTACGAATATGTTTTAAACCTGTTTCAACGGAAATATCTTGGAATTTCGACTGTCTCTGCTTAATAGCTGCAGCTTCGGCAGGATTGAATTGTACAACAACAGCTTTTACTATCTTGAAATGTTCAGCATAATAAAAAGCTGCCTGCAACTATGTTCCCCAACGTGTAAGAATTGGCTCCGGTGGTTGACGAATACCAGGACACTCTGTGTGAAATGATCGTAGGCGTTTGGCAGATTTCAAATATACTTTTTTTGTGCTTGCTATTAATGTATCTACCTCGGGAGAGCATTGTCGAATGGTTTCTGCAACAAGATGTAAAGCATGCACTTTACACGTAACATGTAAACACTTGCAACCATGTTCAAGAAGAGAACGGCCTACCGAACGCATTATCGCTGCGCCATCGCTCATAAACATCAACACATTATCTTTTGAAATTTGAAATTTTTTCAACGTACTAAGTACAACCTTCGTAATTGCTGCAGCAGTACACTCTTGTAGTCTTCGACTAGCTAATGGTAGCTAAGGTGGTAATGTATATTTACTAGGATCTAGTATGCGTACCATAATATTTACAATTGATTTTTTTTACAGTCTGTTGTCAACACATAACCAAAGAAACTGTTTTTTCAATTCTATCTTACTATTTACTATGTCTTGAAAGGGTCGTTTTTTAGCCTGCGACATGTTCACTAAAAACGACAATTAGTAACTACTTCCATATCAATAAAATCAACACGACCTATCCGCTATCCAATGCTAAACTGAACTGAGCGAAGATAGTTTGTCGTGTCGTATCATAATCGACCAGCCCTCCCCGCCCACCTAAACACAGTCACACCGCCGCTGCGATTGCTCTCCAGTTACCGGGCTTTAGTGATTAATAAACAAAATAACAATCAAAATGAATGGTGCAAAACAAGTTCTTTAGTTATCTATCCATAAAACAAAATGTTCTATACAAAATGAACATGTATAAGCACCTAGAAAGACCCTAAGGCTCTGTAGCAAGAGGATCCAGTTGTGGTAGAATTAGGAGCTGTGCATTCCAGTCCTACCAGGATCAGCGGTAGGTTTTTCTGGTAGGTCAGGTACAATCTAGAGTCATCATTCACAAGTTGACTGGGCTTCGTCACTTACGTCAAGAAGGTTATAGAAACAAACACATCGATGAGTTTGCATACTCCACTTACACATTAAAGAATGTTATTATTGCCACAAGCTTAATAGCTTATGTACCCTGTTGGGTCGTCACTACACGTGCAAGGGAGAACTTCCTATATAAACATATTGAAATACATGGTTTCATAATTGTTATTTTTATAATTTTCTTTATAATTGATACTTGACGCAATGACCGCCACGTTTTGAAGCTTGTAGCAAAACGACTTTTTTTGTTCATCGGGATTGCAAGGATTTTACTGTGATCATAAGGAATATCTTTAACAACTCAAGAGGTTGCCTAATTCATAACATTAAAGCCACTTTACTCCACTTAAATAGTAAGTACAAATTTATATGTACCCAAAAATGTAGATGAAATATCCAGTACACTTTGGCACATTTGTTTAAAAACTTTAATAAAAGGGCGCGTGGTAAATGTATTAATAATGTTATACAGGCCTATCAATAAGCTAATGCTTAACCCTTAAAATTTCGACCGTCTCTCTTTCCTTGCAATATTGTACAGCGAACCAATATCAATCTCTTAAGTAACAGCTGGGCGAATTTTACGGTCTCGAGAATCCTTCCCGAGTAATTTTCTAATTTAAAAAATTACAGTAATTCGAATTTTTCATCGCTGAAGTGCCCATATAAAATTTCCGATGGCCGACCGAGATAGCTGGGAGAGCGGAAAGGCAAGCCGTGCCTTTTCGTCAAATTATCGTGCAATCCTAATTTCTTATATTATTTAAAAATTGCTAAGTCATAAAATCCGAGCCCGAGCTACTGCCGCGCACTCTACACTCTACTTTTCGATTTCGTACTTGACGGCTTCCCAACGTAAGTCATCTGCGATCCGCCGAACGCCCGCAATTTTTCGGAATGATGGCGATGAGAAAATGATGAACGCTTAAATGGGTTTTAAATGGTAATTGCACTTAAAGAAATTTACCGGAAAAATGCGTTTCCTTTCGATTCTGAGGCATTATTCACGAAATTGGATGGTTGGTTTCGGTTAGATTTACTTGGATTATTTGCGGGGGTTCATTCAAAATTGATGATAGCTATTATGAACTAAGTAACTGAGAGAATAAAGATTAGATGGAAACGAACCCAAACAAACACATAGCTGCTTACCCCGTTTGTGTAGATTCTGTAGCACTATGTTTTGTCTGCATGAATTATATTTACAGAGTTATGCATTTATTGATCTAATGCTTTCGAGATAATTTTCCCTACTTCACGAATTCAAAAGGAACACAAGTTTAGAACCGTTTTCCAAATACTCTTAACTTTATCCAGAAACTATTTTGAGCAACGGTCAATCTCCATTTCTATTAATTTTTGGTTTGAAAGAAATCCCAGAATTAATCAAGAAATATGGTTTTTGGCTTGAAATTTTGTATGTACGTTTGAACTTTTCGATTTGAAGGTAAAGTGATTGTCTTTTAAGTAAAATTTATAGATTCTTTCAATGAGTATTGTTTGATCTTTCCTAGGCTATACATACATCGGAACGTTTTGCATCATAAACACCTCAGTGGTTCAGTGGCAAGAGGGTCTGCACCTGACTGGGCATAATTAGGCCCTGAGTGTTCAAATTGTACTAGGGTCAGATGCCCTTAAAATAAGTTAGTAAATTTCATTACCTGAAAATCTACAATTTCCCTTGGAATTTCCGACGTAATTAATTACTGAAAAAGTGTTCCGGTGAGGAATCGAACGTCACATCTCCTGCTTGCCCGATAGGCGTGTTAACCACTACACCATGAGGGCTATGCAAGGATCGTTCTCTCTTTAATATCTAGTTGTTATATTTATCTGCAAATATATGGTAATATTTCGAGAGACGATTCTTAATTTAACATACCTTGGCATATATTATTATGATACATGTATTATTACGATATATTTGCAGATAAATATAATAACTATAACTGTTTTAAATCAAAAGAAATATTTTCTTGGCGATTTTCTCTCCGTTTAAGGGAAGTATATACTTGTAATGAATATTTGTATTTCTTTGTTTAAGGCATTTTTTAACTTGATTCAAGAAAATCTTGCAGAAAATTTGAGGAAAGTGATTCTTGGTATAAATAAATGGCCATTATAACACAAAACAATATTTTACCAAGGATAGTAAATAGTTTTCTTAATTCCAGAAGGCGTTTAGGTATTGTTCATAAATCAATAGTTTCATTTTCTTAAAATAAAGCATTTACTTACTTAGAATTCTCGAAATGCATATTATTTATACCCACATTATTAATTACACTTACTTTGTTTAAAACAGTACGACATATCCGTACATAACGCAGTAAATTATTCTCATTGCTTGTAATTTTATAAAGGCTAAAGTAAAGGTTATCTACGGAATAATGTTCAAACAAAAGTGAACCTTTAATGTAGAAGTACACATGAAAAAGGTGCCTAGGAAACAGTAACCAAGATAATATTAATTATAAATAGTTCATGGTATTGATGGAATCACTCCCGGCAAAAACAATGTGACAAGAGAAAAGCACTAACGTTTTTTGCTCGTGTCTACATCGTTCTGTCAGTTTATGTCCCTAATCTTCAAAAACAGCACTGAAATATTTCCAAGCGCCACCTACCTGCAAGAGATATAGTCATGCCACCCCAGATAGTAGCGATAGAAACCGGAATCGAGATGCCATATTTACCCAAACAATGATATAACCTTTAATGTACGTTTCATAAACATCTTCAAAAGATACCGATTTATGTAATATATTTTTTTCTTTTTATTGCTATTTACCACGTGTACTTATTTAACCGGAATGTCCGATAGATGGCCGACATCTACACTCCGGTTTGTCTTGCTACCCTCTGGGACGGCGTGACTGTGTCTCTTAGCGATAGGTGTCGCCGAAAGATACATACAATGCTGTTTTGGAGATTAACAACATAAACTGGGAGGCAAACGCAATTGTAACAGCAGAAAATTGTGCTCAGAACCACGCTGATGACGCCGGGTGGGCAGGAACATGTTCGTGTGTTAGCGCTATTTTCTCTGCTACATTGTTTTCGCCGGGAATGATTCCACCAATACCATGAGCTATATTACCATCAATTTTTGGTTATTGTTACTAGGCATTCTTTCCATGTGTATTTTTACACTGTAACATATAAAACAAAATTTTCATTACTTCATTCACTTGATCCTAGTTTTAACTATTAGCCTAACATTTTTTCGTAATTTTGCTTTTATAAGATATCCTTGTATCTGGCCTGATGATGTGATTTTGAACACGAAACCGAACTCAATAGAACTTTGTGAAATCTGGACCATTTTTTTTGATTCCTACCCTTAATATGAATATTTTCTTAACTTAAAACTAAATGATTTACTTGGAAGAATCATTCTTCTGTCTTGGATCTTCTTGATTTTCTAATTCTAAGAAAATATTTATTTGACCCAAATAAAATTTCAAGAAAATTATTTTCTTATACATTTTTGTAGTCTTGAAATAAAAATATTTCTTTGAATGGAGACTGATTTTTGCAAGAAGATCTATTTCCTTGATGCGAGAAACCATTTCTCTGTGTGTATGTGCGTGGCTCCGCTAAGCTGATGTTTACGATGTTAGCCAAAGTTTCATGTTATAATTCGCTCTGACACGAAATAACAAGCGTGAATTTCAATACTATATATTATGTAAAACCTATCTACCAATACTCCTTCTTGTGTTTAAATTTGCTGTATGATAGGCGAGTCCTCTACTATTATGCTTTCAATTGCTGTATTTCATTTAGTCCTTAGCTTACCCCTTCCCCGCTTTGGAATGGTTTTTGTTTTCAACTTTGCCTTCACTTATCTATTTACCTCATTCTGCTTAAATGACCGAACTTCGTCAACTGATTCTGTTCTATTACTTATAGAATTGGCTCCGCCACAAATCATCTCTTATTTTTCGGTTTCCAATTTTCTTTCTTCGCTACTCCCTTAACTCTTCTCAGATTCTTCATTTTCATTGCTTGGGCTTTGCTTGTTTGTTTGTAAATTGATTTAAACACTTCACATTTTTAGTATTAAAAAATCAAATCGAAAACTCTAACCGGAACATTAGAATTTTAATTCTGATCCCATACTTACATTTTAAATATATTTTGATAAGACTAGGATTTCGTTATAATCTATCAAACGACACATCAGTTTTAAAAGGAATATACCCTGCATAAAAATTACCTACATACGTTCATATTTAATCAAAAACTTACAATTTTGCAAAATTTAATGTTAATTTAACTTACAATTAGAATAAGTGTATAATCAAGAGAGAACAAGCATGGTGACATCATAAGATATTTGAAGATAAACGTTCAACTCTGAGTAAAGCATGTAAGTTTCAGTTTTAAAAATATACAAATTTGTGCTGATATTTACTAAATATTTTAAGTATTATTTACTACCGAATACCATTAAGGAGACCTCGACCTCTAACATACCACAAATCTAATATATCATAGCAAATAGTTCCATTAGTCGTAGTCTATGACTCAGGGCAAAAAAAAATGTATCTGGCAACGTGACTCGTTCTTGTTTTTAAAATATCGATGCTCTTGAAATTTTAGCGAACGTCTTGAAGCGAGTCCATCAATTTCCCAGATGTACATGTAAAATCTGTCAAGTAATTTTTAAAATTACACCTCCGTTCTCTGCCAGAAGTGCCTACGCGGAATTATTTATTGCGCGCAATCAACTGGCGTAAATTAGCCAAAACTGCTTTGACATATCGCCTGTTTACTCGTCCGCGTGTATGCATTGTTCATACTCGCTCTTTCTCTACCTCGCTCCGATTGTAATTAAGGAATCGAACGCGGTCCCAATTAATCATCCCACGCATGTGCTGCAGCTGGAGTGAAAAATACGTAAACCACTTCGAAGAAGAGATACTTGTTTCGTTCACGCGATACCTAGGTGTAGCGCAAAATCTATATATCCAGGACCGGCTTATGGATGTGTGAGTATATCGAACCATCATAAAGATTCTTAGAAATACCAGTAGTTTGTGCTAAGCGTGCTTAAAATAGAGAAGAAAGAAGAAAGCTGTATGTGTGCATAATGTCTCCATTGAATGATAAGATGATTCCAACAGTTTTATGCACTTGAGATAATATTAACAAATAGCTTGGCCAATTGTGGCATGCAGTATAAATATTACCAAGCTGTAGTAGAGGCTGATCAAGAAATCAAATGAAAAAGATCGAATCCTTAAACATTCATAATCTAGAAATTAGTTAAAAGAAAAACGGAATGTTACATGATTTAATAACAGATAGCACCAACTGCTTTAACAAAGCTACCATTATTTCTACAAACTTTCCTTACTTCCAATAGTTAATTACTTGCTACCAGCATTTTTTACCTAAATTTATTAATTCTCATGATACGAGGGTGGCCTGAAAAGTTTCAAGCCTCAACATGGAGATGGCGTTATTCGTCAAAAATATTCTGTTAATACAAAGATACTATTGAAAATTTCAACCGTGTTGGAATCTCAATTGTTGTTTAACAGTCGTTTGTGTCAGTCGATGTTAATGTTTCTGTAGAAATGGACAAATTAAATATCGAGCCATCATTAAATTCTTGCATTTGAAAGACAATAGGCCTGCGCAAATTAAAACCGAGATGGACACTGTTTACATTTGCTACCATGACATTTTGGGTAGCTGAATTTAAGCGTGGTCGTACCAGCTTGGTTGATGATGAACGTTCGGAACGGCTAAAAACTGCAACCACTAGCGATAACATCGTAGAAGTTCACCCAAATGGTGCTAGCCGACCATCAAATTAAGATTAGAGAGATTTGGGCATGAAAATGCTAACTGCGCATTGGGTGTCCCACTTGCTCGCTCAGAACCAAAAACGCATTCAAATGAACGTTTTTAAAGTCCTGTCGAAGCAGTTTAAGCGAAATAAGTCGGAGCTTTGGCATCGATTAATAACTGTAAAAAATGAAACTTGGATAAAGCAGTGCACTCCTGAAGCCAAGGCACAATCGAAACAATGGACTTCGAGGGGTGAATCGGCTCCAAAAAAGGCGAAGACTGGTCCATCGGCCGGGAAAGTGATAGTGTCTTGGAATAGTCATGCAGTTGTATTAATCGTTTATTTTGAAAAAGGAAAATATGTAACGGGGCATGGTACGCATCATTACCTGATAAGCTGAAAGTTTTGTTCCTCTAAGACAATGCAACATCTGACACTTCAGTGATAGTCATGGCAAAAATTCATGAATTGGGGTTCGATTTGATAGACCACCCACCCTATTTACCAGATCTAGCCCCCAGCGACTTTTTCTGCTTCCTAGGGTCAATGTTTCGCTCGAAGGACAGAGGTTTCCATCGACTGAGTAGGTCATCACCTTCGTGTTGTAATGTTTTAAAAATGGTAAATTGTTGAAAAATTTTAATTTTTGAAAGTTAATTAGATAATTATATATAACTGAAGATTCGGAAGTATTCCTAAACACTTTTTCGGCAATTTAAACGAATTTTAAGATCAACAAATGAGATTTTAAAGGAAATGAAAACTAAAAATTGAAACCGACCTGAATTTTACGATGATGTTAATATAAACTCTACGTTTATATTATATTTACTGGAAAACAGCCTATGCTTTTCCAGCAACCTTCACTTCTATCTTGAATTTATTTTAAATTCTATTCGAAATATTCACACTTGAAACAGGGGTCGCAGCTAAAACACGAGTTAACTTGATGAAAGCTTGACCAATCGTGAGAAAATTAATTGGTGTCCCCCTTCTGCTTTATTTTAATCGCGACGGCGATTGTTTTATCCACAGCAAATCTTGATGTTGATAATTTAACAACGAATTTTTTATGAGAGTTATTTTGAAATGTAAGATAATCGAATGGGTGTAGTGACGCGACTGGACAACTAAAGTAAATTATCTAATAATAAATTTAGTTGACGCTCTAGACGGAAACATTAGGATAAATATTTAATTCACGAAGTTATGCTCGATATACCGTTGGATTTACACTGTTGTTTGGTTATTTACGAAATGGAGAAATTGTAGGATTGCAAGAGGAGTTTCTTCTCGGATTCACCAAGATCGTCGTTGATAGGAGTTAAAAAAACATTTAGTACCCACACTCCGAAAATCGTAGGCTCGGGGAGGTGTAGAGGCTTCCGAAAAGGAGCTAATATCCGCCAAAAGGAATTTCACATTGACCCAGTGGCTATACTGCATACACTCCGCGTGCTCGGGTGGTAGCTGCGCTTGATGATGTAAGTATGCACCACTTCAATGTATACACTTCCAAGGAGAAATAAAAATAAAAATGAATTTGATAAAAAAATACTTGTTTCTGTGTTAGGCTGGAAACTCTTTAGACTGCCCTCGTATTTTGTGTAACACAGACGTTGCTTTTGTTAATCCTGTGATAAGATTCACGACAGTTTTGCCCTTTTTTTAATAAAAGACTTAACACCTAACCATGCTTAAAGGATTTTTACTTCCTGAACAAAAATTACTAGTGTCACGTTGTTAAAGTTTATCCCATACGTTTGAAAATGATGGTTACATTTAGGTATTTATAATTAAACTATAGAGTGTTTCCTAAATTGTTTGCTTAGGTGATCTTCTGCAGCGAATACTGAGTTTGTTTTAATAAAATTTGATATCCGCAATTTATATCCCTTTCAAATCTATCCAAATTTAATTTGTTAGTAGGTACTTGTGTCAAACATATTGCCACGCGCGCCCGTTAAGGCAAGTTTCCTTGGCGCGTCTGCCGGAAGGTGAAATCTTTGAAATAGCAGTTTTCAACATTGAAATAATCAAGAAGGTATTAGCTATATACAAAAGATTGTTATTCTCTACCTTTCGTTTAAGTAAATGAGGTAAGCATCAGTTGCAAAAACACTGTAAATAACCTATGACAGATGCCTTTCACAAAATATTGACGTATATTTGTAATTAGTAAGTATATAAGGCTTTGTTCAAATAATCGATTTAACTGACAATTCATAGATGTTATTAATTATGACTCATGTTCCAAACATGTATGTCTTTAAATGAATGCTTTCGTATTAGCTGTTTCCGGCCCATATGTTGATGGTTAATGTGGTAGTATAATTTACACACTTTGCTGGAACGATTCCATCATTTTTTGAGGAACATCAAAGAAGTAATTACATTGAAAAATTGACAACATTAAAGGGGTACCACCAAAAATCGAGAGTTCATAATATATATTGCTATGACATTAATGTGAAATTAAAATATGATAAGAATTAAATAAATCTCAGGGCTAACGTTTTGAAAATGTTCTCTTATTTGTGGGATCTGATTTAATAACTTTTTGCAAATCGTAAAAGATATGAAAGATGAAATGATTTAATGTTTTTAACAGGCAGTAAGTTTTATTGTGTTTAAAAAAGTGTATCAAATGTGGATACCATGAGAAAGATGTTTTAAATTCATAAATTGCATATGAATAACAATTTGCCTATCCAAATACGATACATTTACATATTTTCGATTTTTAAGAAATATAATTTGAATTTCCGTTAGGAAAATTAGTCTATCTGTTGCTTACTGGACTCTTTTTTTAACGAAAATACTTTTTGTCTCCATGTGTAAGGCGAAGAAAAGAAATCAAACTAGGAGAATATAGAGGGAAGAGGTCATCAACACTGCTTCGCCTCGTAGAACTAAAATAGTTAAAACTGTCAAAAGACAGCACTTATTAACCAAGGTAAATAAATATCACAACAATATATATCAAAAAATAAAACAATAATGAAGCAATTCCAAGCTGTAACTTTAAAATATTTGCAGTTCAAATAAGTCCCATTAGTTACTATATAGAATCTCACAAAGGAACAGCAGGACTTGATTAAAAAAAAATTATTTGGGAGTACAAACATTAACATTAAATGTGAAATAGAGTATTTGACAGATGATCTCCATAGTCCATTGGACACTCTTCCGTGGTCGCATTATTTTCTGGAGCCAAGCTTGTAACCTCTAGGCACCTTTATCACTAAGAAACGGCTGCCTTTTCTGCGGCTGATTTAATCCTGGTAACTTCCAGGTAATACCCTGGTAACTTCCAGGATCTCCTAACCCATTAGTATGGCTCCAACCTCCAACCAACAGCCCCAACAGTCTCACCCCGCTCGAAAACATCTCTAACCGTTTCGGTGAGCCGAAGCAATTAAAACTCGGTCGATAAATCTAACCCGAATCCGAATTGTTCATTCGACAACGGATCCAGAATTGCCATCTGACTTCTGAACCTAATCAAAATCATCGATTCAGCTAGTTTTGAAATAGTAGACAGATAACTGGTGGGTCTGTGGTTCTGGGGGGAAGGACGTCTTTATCGGGCTGTGGGATGATAATTATGACGGCATGCTTCCATGTGTTTGGGAGATGTTTTAAAGCTAAAATGCCATCAATTATGTCAGCAAGGGTCTGTATTGCAGTTCTTGGCATAGACTTCAACGCACGATTGGCAATTCTATCTGGACCAGCTGCTTTGCCACTTCATTCCGGTCAAAAGCTCCTGGGTGTTAGCGTAGTCCAGTGGCTCCGCGTTGCTCGTATCAGGCGAGTTTCCCAACGACGCGCAAGCGTCTTCACCGCGAGTCCGAAGCAGATCATACCTCCCCGGGATCGGCGCCGAAAGCCTTTCTCAGAATTTCCGCATGAACCTCCGCCAACACTCTCCCATTCTGTTTACAATATTCTCTGTCACTTCTCAGCTGAACTATGAGTTACTTTCGTCGGTAGCTTATTAGATTGCTTTGAATTCCTGTCTGCATAACATTTGACTTCACAAATCCGCAAATGAAAAAAGTGCGGGGCGTGAGCTCGCACGACTTACGCATCTCTTGGTGAGATAAGTAGCCAGTTAAATGTCAATCGAAATGGCTAGAGAATTCCACGCATTATGCAATAAGCAGTACCATCCAACTTGAATTGCATATCATTCAAATTCATTCCAACTGTATGAAGTGCTTCTGGCTTTATTTTTAGAAGGCGACAATTTTGAGTTTAAATAATCGTTACCTTTTGAAGTGGCGTCTTTCGGGTTTAGCCGTGTTTGTTGCACTAATGTACTTGACGCATAATATACTGTCCTCTTCCTAAGAAGTCTTCGAGAGACGGCCTTAAAGAAAGACATTATTTCAATGGAAATTGTCACCTTACTCATGACGCGTCGTGTAACGGGTTAATTTGTCAAACCACAACGTGTTTAATACAAAACGTCGCAATGCTACAAAAAAACTGCACGCGAGTATTCATAAAAGTCAAATATTATGTAAATATTGCCGTCGACGTAAAACAGCAAGCTTGTTAATTATTTTTTCTCGTAATGAATTAATAAACGTAGCACACAGACGCGAGAAAAGGAAGAATCCTGTAGAATACATTACCCTATATGGCTGTACACCTCTACAACAGTAGTGACTTTTAAACTCGGAAACTTGAAATCTCGTTTACATAGAGTGAGTATAAAAATTATGGAATAAAATTCATATTTCTCAACAATTTATATTTGCGAAAAATCCTCGGACAGTCTATCTTATAAATATTGTTTGGTACCTTTCTCACATAAAAACGAGTTCCTTCCCCATAGCTGTCGAAGTAACGACGT
This sequence comes from Dynastes maya, assembly GCA_029619315.2. Lineage (NCBI taxonomy): Eukaryota > Metazoa > Arthropoda > Insecta > Coleoptera > Scarabaeidae > Dynastes > Dynastes maya. The sequence continues at coordinate 61,123,468 of JAROYE020000002.1, forward strand.
CATCATCAATTTGTTTAGATGGGATATTATATATTTTAGCATCAAAGATAAAAAGTTCATTATCTTCTGAATTCAGCTATACCCTACAATAGGGACCTAAAGTAAGTTGTTTGTATGCTATGGTGCCCTAATATTCCCAAATAACAATGCAGAAGAAGGAAATCAACTTACAAACTTACCAACTATTCAGTAAAATAGATATTCGAATTGCCGTCCATTCACTTCTTTGCAAAAACACAGACGGTTGTGAAATTCTTGTCTCTAGTGGCCCGGCCAATTTGTCGATATTCCACAGTTATGCGCTCTTGTAATTCTTCGAGAGTCCTAGGTCGCTGGAGGTATACTCATGACTATAGATACCCTCAAAGAAAAAAAAATCTAATAGAGTTAAATAGGACGATCGCGCGAGTCATTCGACAGTGCTACGGAAATATTTTATAAAGAGGTGGTGCACCGTCCTGCTGATACCAAAGAGACGTACTAGGCATATCTGGTTCTTCTTAATTTGGAAATAACGCAGCAAGGCTAAGTATAAGGTCGACACGAGAAACTGTAGGTAACTGTATCTCACCATTTAATGAACCATAGAAGAAATGTGGTCCCAAAATATGTCCTCTGGTAAAACCCGCCCATTTCAATGTTTATGGATGTTGTATATGGCACTCTTGCATCCAGTGAGGATTTCTTTCAGTCTCGATGCCGTGAAAAAGTCGATTCGTCGCTGAAGAGAATATTATTCAATAATTCCAGTTGCTTCTTCGTACCTCTAGTAGCGCATTCAACTGTGTGTCTTCATTAACCCCAGGACTTCCTTTACCATCACCTTCATTAGTATGTCCGCTTTCTTTAAATGTCACAAAAATTTTGCTGGCATATAACTGCGTTACTGGATTGTCGTCTGGAAATTTAGCATTGAAAGGCGCCACAACTTTGCCATTCGATCCGACTTTGTCACCGTATCCAATCACTAAAATTTCAATTCCTTGTTTCTCCGTGGTGAACCATTTTGAGTAGAAGTACAACACGAACCCACGAAACGGAAATGTGGATACATTGTTTTGATGATATTTTTATATACCTTTTTTTATGCAAGTAAAAACTTACTATCGAATTTGTATTGATGTTGTAACATTTTTGTAGTTTTTACGCGATTTTTGCCTATAATGCTTTTAGCTTTATAGTACAAAACCTATTCACTTAAGACCCCTTTGCTGCACGCATAAAACTTCTTTCTATTGATGTTCACAAAGTATGGGTGTCCCATTTAAGGAAATTGATCATGACGACGCCACTTTGGAAGTAAGAACGAAAGAACAACAATTTAATGCCTAAGATATGCTAAATTAATTTCTTAAATCAGCGTCTTAGAGAAATTATGAATTTTAATCCATATGTTTTACTCTCACTGTATATGTATCCATATATTCCTAGTATAATTAGTAAAGTATTTGCAAATCATATTATTAAAGTCTTACATGTGCAGAACCAATAATATTTGTTTATATCAGATACGTAAACACGCTCATTAAATGCAAGCTGAAGCCTGTAAGAGGATATCTGTATTATTTACTTTATTGCAGTGATCTGACAGAGGTAAGTGATTAGGGTATTGGAACAAGTACATACCTAAATATAAAAGTAAAGCGAACTGTTAATTGGCAGTTACAAGTTAAGGTGCAATTAGAAAAATACTCAGACAGATTAATATACACTTTATTGTACGTAGTTCGTAATAAATGTATATAATTAAACTTCATATTGCAACGTAAAACAGTCTTTCACTGTTGAATACATTTTATCGTATTTTAGATCCTATATTGAATTCATCTGTCGAATTCACTTGAAGCAGTCGAGCCGGCACTGCAAACATTGGCAAATAAGACGACCGAAAATAAATGAGGCGGTGTCAAATCAAGTTCCTGCAGTAATTAGCTCTTAATGAGACCGTATGGACATGTGTGAACTTGTAATAAAACCAAATAGGAACAGTATTTAGTGTAAGCCGGAGGAGCTTGATTGAAATTTTTAATGAGAACCTTTACTGGTACGTAGATGTTCGTGTAGCGATTTTTGTTTGTTCGTAGATTTGGCAATTAATTTTTGCTTTATCGCCTCCTGAATTACAATTTACGATCGAGCAGTGGTCGACAAGGTACGATACAAGTGTGGAAGCCTTTAAGGAAAATTTCGCGCGCTCCTCAAAACGAAAACAATCGAACTTCCTATCGAAATTTATTACCAAAGGAATTTAATAAGGAAACCGAGGCGCCAATTAGAATAGATAAGGGACTCCGGTAACAGCATCAGCAACATCTGCTCTCGGCTGTATGTTCGACCAGTTTAATGAATGTAATAATAGTTTTATTGCTGGTCGTTTACGCTTCTAGAGCGAATTAGGTACATAGTACCATTTTCTCCATGTAAAACCCTCGCAAGTATTGGTATTAACGGAAAGGTTGCAGCCATTAAGGCAATTCAAGCAATTATTGGAACGAACGAAATAGGAAAGATGGTCATCAAGGGCTATACCGAGCAAAAGAATACTTTTTAGCAGAATTGGCATTAGAAATCAATGCTAAATTACAGTGAATAGGCCCAGTCTGTGTGAACCAGAAATCCGAGATGTAGTATAGACATGTTCGAGGATGGTATAATAAATACCCGTATTAAGGAAGACAACGCAATTGTTTTGCATTTAGTATTTATTTCCTTATAACTCTGTTCACTTAGTCCGGCGATGTCCCAGGACTTTTATGCCATCCAGTCTGCAAAATAGGCATATGTTTCGGCAATGACCCCCTCATGTGACGTGAACCGCTTTCCGCCAAGCCATTTTGTCAAGTTTGAAAAAAGAAGTCACAGCCTGGTTAAATCTGGTGAATATGGTGAATGGGGCACCAATTCGTATAGGTACCGTAGTTGGACTAGCCGTCGCAATTGCTGACGAGTGGGCCGGGGCGTTATCATGGAGGTAGAGGATTTTTTTCTTCGCTAGATGGGGCCTTTTTCTCCCTAGTTTATCGTCAAAATGGTCCAATACGTCAACATAGTACTGTCCCCTGACCGTCCTTCCCTTCTCCAAATAATCAATTAAGATTACGTGCTGCGAATCCCAAAAACTCATTGCCATAACCCTTGCGGCTGATGAAATCGTTTTCGCACTCCTTTGTGCATCTTCGCCGACTGACGTTTGGTTTCTTGGTGCGTGCCGATGTATACATGTCTCATCTACAGCCACATAGTGCCACAGAAACTCACTCGTATTGCGCTTAAACGTGTACAAACATTGCTTTGAAGTCGCCAGCAGACGTGGCACCCATCTCGCCGATAGCTTTCTCATACTCAATTTTTCGTGAAGGATCTTTTGCACATTTTCAATTGAGATGCTCACCATATTAGCAATCTCTCTAATCTTCACCCGGCGCCGCCGCCGATCGCTAACACATCTCTGTTGATGATATTGTCCCTAGTCACGTCAATGGAACGACCTCACCGCTCCTCAACAAGGACGGACGTTCGGGTACACTTAAATTCATTAAACCGGTATCCGATGGTAGGCATCGGCCAAAGTGCATGGTCCTTATAAGCTGCATCCAACTTCTCTTTGATTTCTGCGTACATTTTCCCATCCAAGACAAGAAGTCGAATCACTGATCGGTATTGTTCTTTCTTCAGGATTCCACAAATACATGAACTTGCCCACTTTCAACTGCTCTCAAAACAGCACCACTTCATGAATCTCTCCAAAATTTTGACAGTCGCCGACTAAAGAATAGTACTCACAGTCGATATGCAGATTTTGGCACAGAGCGCCATCTGTCGCCAAACACGGGTACTTCTCATACCATCCTCGCGTATATGTAGCTTACGAAAATATCTTACCTGTAATATTTCAGAAGGAAATGATGTGATGTAAAATTAATGAGAACACATTAGTCCACGTGTGTATATGTGTAAAAGGAATATTTGTTTAAAGGTTCAATTGACTCGTTTCGAGATAAGAAGTGTTGTAATGACAAAATTAACTTTGTTGTTAGCATTAAGGTTTCTAGAAATTACAAGCCATGCAATTGTAGCTGCTTGAAAAGTTGTTAGCGATTTTCTTACAACGGTTTAAAACAATGCTTAACAGCTTTCGCAAATTTCAAGGGCATCGGTCAGCATTAAGTTACGCCTGCGCCCGTAGAGTTTCTTAAGATGTTCCCCCTCATTCGCCAAAGTTTGGAGTAAGAAAAACTATGGAAAACCTTACTCTGAGAGTTGCGAACCCGAGGTTCAAACCTGGTACCCCAAGACTGATAGCTCAGCGCGCCAGACTCTGCGCCAACAGTTCCAACAACTTACAAGTAACTAAAAATTTGTGTCACCCTAATTTTGTTACTGAATTCGTCTGTTCTTACAAATTACTTTGTATTTAATAATTTCAATTTCCTAGCAAATTTCATGCAGACATATGTTAATTGTTGAATTGAAGATACTAGAAGCCATTACTGTAACTTCATGTCTTGACTTTATGACTTTTAAGATGGTCTGGATATCTATAGCTCACAAATGCTGACACTACAATCCTTATACATTTGACTTCTATGACAACGTTAAGTTGAGAATAAGTACGGCTGTACCCGTTAGGTCCACCGGGATGGATATTGGGTAGGGCAGCCGAAAATAATACAATCACTCAATTGCTCAGATTCTGAGTTTTCGCAATTAGTTTACTGTGTCATCGGAGAAGAATTATCAAATTAGAATTAAAAGTATTCCAATGTGTACTATACTAAATTCAAGATCACTTACAAGTGAATGTCATTGGCAAAGTAGACAGAAAACTAGACATTACAATTAATTAGCCAGCGACATTTTAAAATTATTAAAAGTTATCAGTTAAAAACATTTTTAAACGTGTTTTTAAAGTTTTACGTAACTAGACACGTCAAGAGAGCGGTGAAAGTGGGCGAACAACTGAATCGAGAGGTTATATAGAACAGTTGGAAACCAAAATGTTACCAGAGGAATTAGACAACATACAAGCGATGTTCAAAATAAACCGCCCAACAAGAAAACAGTCAAACCAAGTTTCAACGGAACAAAGAAGTCCAAATGTAACAAAACCAGAGAAGTTATTTTTTAATGTAGATTATAAAACTTGTTGATTTCCAAGAAAAGCCTCTTCCATATAGATTGTTCTGTAGTCAATACAGATACTTCATCAAAATTAAAACGATGTTCCTAGCATTACAGTGGTCAGCCAACGCTGATTTTCCACAGCTATCTGGTAGATATTTACAATCACTGCTGCGTATTCGTAAGGCCGTGTGCAGAATCGTTCGTCAACCAATTTCCGCATTGCCACGGGTAATGTGGAGATTGGCTAGCAAACGACTCTGCACATGGCCCTTAATCTATTTTTGAGATATTGTAACGTGTGTGCTGCATAGATAGTTAGAAATATATGGCGATCAAGGAATAGAATATACCGCACCAGATTTCAGCAAAAGAGCTATGGGATCTTTACATTTAGAAAACAATCTGTTTAAAGCACTGGTCAAGTATAATTTACATACTTGGCCAGAGTGATTGGTAATTCTTTAAAACAACCAGAAATTTCGACACTACAGCAAACCAAATTAAAAAACTGCGTGCTTAAACATTTAGTTTTTCGGCTTAGGAAGGTTTCTCAATATATCAAGCAGTCAACGCAAATTACAAGGAATTTCAAGGCATACCTGATCTAAAATTCTTATTTTAACATAAACGAATTTGTATCCAGCTGGCACTACATGAACAATTTAATGTTTGTTAATTGTAGTTAATTTTTTTGAAATTCCCTTCTTTAATCAATTTTTAAGTTATGGAAACCCTTAACTTAAAAATTTGGTTTTCTTTTCTTATTAAATAGATTTATCTATATTTAGTTTATATTATTTACTTTGCGTTATATTTTTCTAAGCCATTACATTTATTGTACTTCTCAAACTAAATAATGGATTGCATAATTTATATGAATGCTGTTTTGAATCTTTGTTAATTTGCTTCCCTTCCCTTTATTTTTCACTACCGTTCGTAATATATAATCACTATTTACTTATTATTAAATCTGAATTACTATCGATCACACTCAAACGGGTTGTCCAGTAATCTTAATTTCGAGTTAATTAGCACTGATCTTTAAGCAGCACCGTTGCAGCAGCCAATAACGAAATGTTTAATATCGGCTCCAGTTTATAAAAATGGTTTAAATTTAATGTAATCTAAGGGTTTTTCCAAAAATATAGACTTATTCAAAAAGAAAATCAGAGAATTGAAGAATTTAAAGTTAAGGCTCGCAGTCGGTGACATTATCTGGTTTCAATGGGCAAATAGAGTGTGCTACGGGCACGTGCAAGAATGCTGCTTTTATCAAATACTTTCGATAGTTAGGGACCAAGATATTGGGATTGAAGACACGTGTACAAGGCATTAGATCAGGAGTACTTTTCAATTTTGTCCTCATGAAAGCAAAACACAATGGTATAATTACTTCCCTACTTGCAAAAGCCACGACCTCTAGTTGTGCGTGCAAAAAGTGGTTCCTCCAAATACTTGTTGAATTTCAGTTATACGGCAAGCAATAAAACTGCCATCGTACAGTGCGGCAACACTTTCATATTTGACCTATTAATCAATCATAGGTTATGATAACATTAATCGTTTTGGCGAAACAATGCAAGTGGTCATTTTATCTATTCTGGTGTAGTTTAAAATCATCTGCAACGCACCCGTGATTTTGTTTATCAAGTACCTTAGCAAAATTGTTAGAAATCTGTAAAGTTGCATATGAATGCTCACGTTACGTATGCTATTTGTTCCAGTGTAATTTAATACCAACTATGTCGCTTCCAACAAACTATTCTTCTAAAGATATTTAAATGGGTCACCTCAACAAAAGAAAACAAAAATTGTATCCTCCTCATTATAATCTTACACGATTATATAAACATATTTTAAAATACTAACATATTTACCTGCTAGTTGTAAAGTTTTTATATTGTTTTTGCATACAAGATCTCCTGAAATATTAACCTATGAACAAAGGGAAGTTTACACGTATCAAATCTGATTAAAACATTTTATTTGCCTAGCAATACGCGTTCTGTTACACGAAAGTATAAAACTCAGCTTCCCATTTAGAATCTATTAAGAAAACAGCGTTTCGCAGTCTCGTAAACTGCTTCATCTTCACGGTTAGAAGGTTACAATTATTTTGCAAAACCTGTCTTTCTCTTTCTATTTTTATCGCCTATTAACTCACTATTTATGGTCAAACTAACGTTAAACAGTAATAAAGTTGATAATGGATGCGCAATGAAATCAACTTAAAGTTTATAGCTACATTTTAGCCTTAACGACCGCGAAGACGCTTTTCTCACACAAATGGCATTGAACACTTAAAAACGATCCTTTGTATGTTTATTAAGGTTTTTCGTTTGCTTGTATTTATGAGTGAAGTTACTATTCCGCATAGCGTTGATTGTACTAATGAATTTGTATAAGAAAAGAAGTAAAAGGAAACAAGCACGTTATTGAGGAAAACAGTTTGTTAAAAGAAGAAGAAAGAAAAAATGATACAGAAAATAATATGTATTGTTAAAACTTAAAAGAAATAAATTGTAATGAAAAACATGGAACATTTTTACAACAAACATTTACAAAACATGGAAAATTAGTTAATAATACTTCTGTGGTCGCGGATTCCCTCCACGTCGACGAGATGGCTCCATTCTCCTGCAAGATATATCCCATACCTGAAGGATTTCGTGCAGACTTTAATCTGGAAATTCAAAGCACATTAAAAATTAAATCATAGAAAGATCAAGAACATCTTACATCAATCCAGTGGTCATCGACAAGAAGAAAGACAACTTCATCCGTTTGTGCTTCGACGCTCGTATTCTGAACAAGATCACCAAGAAGGAACGTGAAACACCAGAGACCATCGAAACATTGCTGACAAGATTCTCCAACTCAAGAGTTTTCTCCAAACTAGATCTGCAAAGTTCTTTCTGGTTCACTCCACCCTCAGAAGCAAGTCGTAAATTCTGTGGCCTCTCAATAAATGGCACAAAATACCAATTCTGTTGTGTACCATTTGGTCTGTCAACCAGTTCCAGTGCCCTTATATTCGCCATGAAACACATTCTCTTCTTCTCACTACATCGATGATGTCCTCGTATTTTCTGAGGATGAAGAATCCCATCAAGATTATCTTACCAAAATCATCTCCAGTCTGTCCATCGCAGGGATGAAGCTAAATCTAAACAAGACCAATCATTCACAATAAACATGCGTACGTTACAGAATATTAGTCATACCTTGTATAGCAGGCCGAATATTACAGCCGTTCAGCAGACACTTGAGATACAAAAGATTACAGGCAAACTAGAACAAAATAATCGATGCAAAAATAACTTTATTCATCGAAATTCATCACAATATTACGTTTAGATAGAAATCATCAAAATTTGCTGTGGATAGCAACAATCGCTATCGCGATTGAAATAACGGAGAAAAAGGACGCCAATAAATTCATCACTTCTAGTTAAGCTTTCATCGAGTTAACTCGTATTTTGGCTGCGTTCCCAGCTTAAAGTGTCCGACATTGAAATTAGAGAAAAAAATTCAAGGTAGAAGAGAAGGTTGGAGGTTAGAATAGGCAAATTTCCAATGAATGTCATAAGGAACATCTTAGAAAAATCAAGGTTAGTTTGTATGCTTTAATTTTTACATTCATTAATTTCTATTTATTTGATATCAAAATTCATAAAAAAAATTGCCAAAAGAGGGTGAAAGAATACTTCCGAATCCCACCATTCAGTTAAAAATTCAACAAAAATCCCAATTTTTGAACATTTCCCTGAGATAAAAACATTTCAATACCAACATAATGATTTTCTATTAAAAATTATAAATTACTCCCATCTAGTGACACTTGAAATCAGGGAAAAAGAGATAGGCAGTTGAACTTGAAGAATTCTACGTCAATACGAGCACGCATCTAATTGGAAGAAATCAAATACATGTACATACCCTAAGTTATTAACCCCTTTAAATCCAACGGACAACGTTTAAATATAAAACCTTGCTCGCTGAGTTTTTTACGTGTTAACCTAATTTACGACAAGCAACGGTTGGCTCGTTTGATAGTTCTTTAACGGGTTATAGTGAAACCGTAGCGCAGTTAAAGCGCAGTATCAAGATTTTACTACTGAAATCTTCAAACCAATCAACCGTGGAAATTTTAAACAAATTGCCTTGCCCTTTGGGGAATTCCCGCTTTTATTTAGAAAATTAAACATGGATTTTACGATATGTAAACGTGGTACTATCTTTTGGTCTCTAACCTAATTAAGAATCGTTTCATATAGGAACTACAAAAATAAATAATGGGGATGGCTTCCGTTAGGATTGACTTATAGGGAAATAGTTGCACCATAACCTGAAATCGTAATTTAAAATAGTAATGTCATTGTTTAAAAGATACTTCCCCAATTTACCTATTATCAAGGGTGTAGTTTCTATTGTAAGTGGCTCAGTTAAAAGATTATTGATATTTGTACGCAAGCTGTTCTCCAAATTAGGAGTATGAACATACCAGGATTTAACAAAACTTAATTTGAGCCTCAATAGTGAATATACACTTTCCATTGAAAATTTCATGCGACACATACCTGTTGGCAATTCTGCTTATTTTTACATAGTACCAACCCAACGTATTAGCACCTCCTCTCCTTAGGTTGGTAATATTACGCTGGAGTTTAGCATCTAGTGTCATAGCGAAATGTCATCGCTAATGCGTATCTGCAACTTGAAATGTACGCGTTCCCTGGTGAACTTGACAACTCGTTAAATAGCGGTGTTTAATTTACAAAATTATCACTAAGGCCAAATATTCTCTGTATGTTTAGTGAATGAGGTTACCTTACTTTCCACTTAAAAATTAACCAGAGAAAGAAAAAAAAAAGGCGAAGACGGATATATTTATCTATTAAAACCTTGAAGATAGAGAGATGGAGCCAAGAAAAGAGGACTCGGCTGTATAGGCCGCTGCAATGTAATGTTAGGTGTCGGTGGAGCGTCGCCATTACCTGAACATATGTACATATGGCTGAACAACATTAACCACGCTGCTTTCAACACTACATTAGCTGTTAGAAATACTGCTTATTTCTACAAGAAATCTAGCCAACGTATTACCAATCCCTTCTTGGGTTACTTAAATATGTACATACTTAACAAAATGATTACAATAAAACGTTTACGTATTTCGGCAAGGCAATTGCTACAGAACGTTAAGGTACCTGTCCACTAGAGAGTAAAATTCCTGAAAGCAGTTCTCGCTAACGGATGATAGGTTACGTTACCAGATATTATGTATGCGAGTCATTTGAAAGTAAATGCCTGAGACTGGTAACGTTAACTATCGAGAGGTGGTTGGCGTGGACTTGCTCTCACGATATTTGTATTATGGACTCTTCGACAGTCATTCTCAGGATTTGAAATAGTTTCGTATAGAGACAGTTTTCACGGAGAGTTGTTTAGCTAAGTTGGCACAGAAAAAAGGTAGGTGCGGAGAAGATATAAAAAAAACTAATTTACATTTATGAGGAGAATCCAACATTATGGCATACAAAACCCAAGCAATATCGTGGTAGGGAGAAGAAACAGAAAATGTTAAAGAATGTATAACAATCTTCTTGGACCAACTAAATCTATTACGTAGTGCTTTCATATGAGCAACATTTCGAGACTGCTTGAACTTCTCTTATAGTGTTACATGCCTCCAATTTTCTACTCTACGCTGAATCTATGGCTTAATCCTACATTTTCTCTGCAACCTTTTTCTCTTCTGTCTTCTTTTTGTCCTTCTTTCAATAAAATTTTATAAGCAACAATTACAGCAACAAACTTTTAGACACAGTTCTGAAACCTTCCGTAGTACCTTCCGTTAACTCTCCAAGACTAGTCAAGAGTGCATATTCGTAAAAGTTACTCTCAAATGGACATGTTTCTAAAGTACATATCTCACAATAGCTATCGAAAGTGACTCTCGAGAATTGCTCTCTAGTGGACAGCTACCTTCTAGTAATTTTAATAGTCTATTTACCTTACTATTCAGGTATTGCAGCGGGTCAAAATTTGAGTCCAAGTCTTATAAGCTTTGAAAAAACAAGAATGGAGTTTATGTCAAGGTTTTCTATGGTCAAGTAGTTTTCCTATAACTGTCGCTCGTTCATCAAGATGTCAGAAGTCACGAAAATTGAGTATTGCGCTGTAATCAAATTACTTTCTAGAGAAGACTTTTCTACTCAAATTGTATGGGAAAAACTCGCCGTTTGTTCTTGTTCTGTAGTAAAAGATTCGTAAAAACGGTTTTGAACAGCGCAGGAATCCTTGGAAGACGATGCAGAAACAGGAAGGTGACGGACGACAACATTGCTCTTATTGAGGATCTTGTATTAGGCGATCGACTCTTAAAAGCGAAGTATAAAAAATGTTGGGAATTTCTGACACAAGTGTCCGCCGAATCCTCCACAATCATCATGGTTGTTTACGACGATCCCTTGTCTCAAAGTAAATTGATGGCATGAAGACGAAAAGGGGAAGTACCGCCAAAAGAATTTAGTCGACAAAAAAGGAAATGGCTACGATTTTTTGGGATTGTGAGGGCGTTCTTCTTATAGATTTTAAACAAAGTAACAATAAAGTCAACTGAACATACTATGCAGAATTCCTGCACAAATTACGATATAAATTTCGAGGGAAAGACGTGGGAAACTGACCAGAGGCGTGCGCCTGTTGCATGACAATGCATCCATGCACACTGCTGGAATTGCACAAGCCATAATTCGAGAGTACGGCATCAAACAAATCGACCACCCGCCGTATAGTATAGATATAGCCCCCAGTGACTATTACCTGTCGGTGAATTTGTCGCGGGCGTCATTTCGGTGACGACGAAAAGGGAAAGGTTGCAGTTTGCGCACATATTGAAGACAAAGGGAAGGAATATTTTCTTAAGGGTACTGAATTGTTTCTAAAACGTTGCAATAAATGCATTAATGTCAGTGGAGCTATATTGAAAAATCAAATTTATTTGTGGATCTACACTGCTTCTTTCATAGTCAGGCTGTACTTACATACATACACCTCCCGTCAGCATTCCGTCTGTCCAAAAACAGCATGGAGTTTGTTTCTAATACCACAGTAATAGACGGTTAAAGACCTACTCCTGGCTGTGAAATTGGCAAAAGTACAGGAGTCGGGTTCCGGTAAGGATAATGGTAATTTCTTTCGACAGGTCCGGTATAACCCTTGAATCACCATTCGCAACAATACTGAAATAATAATCAAGCAATGGAAAACCTTACATACACCATTTAAATACAAATAAGATGCGTTAGTAATCATTAGAGCAACGCAAACTGCGCTGAAAGCCAGTGGCGGACGCATAAAAGTTTACACAAAATAAACACGGCCGGGACAATTCGGTATAGGCGTCAGTATAACTGCGACTCGAAAGCCGATCTGTTGTGTATGCATCTACGCTGTTGTATGCTATATCGTAGTTCTACGTTTGTTTTGAAAATGTTTCCTACGTCGCGAAAACAACCAAAGTTGAACACAATAAGAGAATTTATTGCAGAAATGCCTGATTTAAAGTGTGATGGCGCTAAAATTCAATGTGTAGTGTGTAAAATAGATTTAATGTGTTGGTCGAAAAGTGATTGTCTACGGCACGTAAATAGTGCAGGGCAAGTTTCAAAAAAAAATTCCAAACGAGATTATGACAAATTTAAATTTAATTTATGTGTTACCTTTATTGCATGTAATTTACTACTTAATTTACTAAGGAAGAAAGCATACGTCTCGTTTTGGAATTAATATTCGGACGTTAAGTTACCAAGTGAGAGAACATTACAGAGAGTTGTGCCGGTACACACAAGAGAACCACATCGACCGTCACCCTCAATTTTACTAGCTTCCAGACGAATACAACAATGCACTGCCGAAGTAATTTCAATGTTGGTGTTAAATACATTGGAAAAGTTTGAACTTTCAACAAATCAACTGTTGATGTTTATGAGTGATGGTGCCGCAAACATGCTTGCTGTAGGTCGATCTCTTAAAAAACATTGTGTTAACTTGTTGCATATTACATGTAAAATTCATACTTTCAGTCTCGTAGCAGATAGTATCAGAAAATGTTATCCCGAGGTAGACGCTCTAATAGCACATACAAAAGCTGTGTTTGTAAAATCCCCAAAACGTATTCGGGAATTTCGTAGACTATGCCCCGGTATTCCTGAACCACCATAACCTATTCTTACTTGTTGGGGAACATGGTTAGAGGCTGCATTCTATTACCTTAAATATTTTGAGAATATAAAGAACGTGATTTTAGAATTCGACCTAAAGGAAGCTGCGGCTGTCAAGGTAAGCCGCTTGAAATTTCAGGATAGTCAAGTTAAAACAGATTTGGAAATTGTTCAGAACAATTACGTGGAACTAGCGGATACGATAGAAAAACTACAAAATTCTTCGGTGTCGTTAGTGGAATCTTTGCAAATAGTGCAACATGTTCACGCACAGCTATGTGCGATAGAAGACGCAAGAAATGTTTGTGTTTTAGAAAGGTTTGAAAGTGTTTTAGATAAAGACTCTGATTTTGGCACATTAAGACAAATTTGTGAAGGTGCGTCAACAGAACCGTTAAGTTATTTGAAAGATTATTTTACTTACGCAAATATAACGTCACTAGATGTAGAACGTTCGTTTTCGGCATACAAAAACACTTTTTCTTCACGCCGCACTCACTTTGCCGAAACAACTTTGGAAACATATCTAATGTTACAAATATTAAATAGACATTATCCACTTTGTGATTTCACGGAGGACTCTTAAAACGGTAAGTGTTTGAGCACGTATCACATTTAATTTATTTTGTGTAAACTTTTATGCGTCCGCCACTGGCTTTCAGCGCAGTTGCGTTGCTCTACTAATCATCACATTTTATAGGGAAGTTAGGAAGGAGTTGAATACGCTAGTGTGATATGGGCCAAATTGCAGATGTATGCGTTATCGAACTTTGCACTTGCACGTAAAATTTCACAATACTTTCACATTTCCCCCTAAATCATACAAGGGATTGAAATCCGGACTCAAAGCGTTTTTCTATCCAATCCATACTAATCCGTAACCCAGTCTCAGATTGCCAATCTAAGTCTACTCTCCAACAGATTGAACAACATAGTTTCAAGTCTCAGAAGTTAAAGCTGCTATTCCAAGAAGTCAACGTAATAGAGTTAGTAACACAGGCTCTATCTTGTAATTAGTATCAGTTGCTCTAAAAAGAAACTAACAATATATTGATTACTATTAGTCTTTAATTAATCTGCCCCCAAAACCTTCACGTACAAGAAAAATTTGCACATTACGTCCGGATGATTTTTAGTACAGTTTTGCCTGTGCAACAAAATCTAATTCAATCAAATAATAAATCCCGTGCTAATGTTCTCCCAATCTATGGAATTTCACACGATAACGCCTGCATACTCCATAAACACTCTTAAATATTTTGCCATTTAGTTGACAGCAAATTAGGTATTGATGGTCACTTAAGACTTAAGAGGAAATATATTCGTTAACGTTGATTACTACAATTTGACAGATTAACAATAACATCATAAGCAAGCAATTTACTAAATAACTGCAGCTTTTGAAAGTTGATTTATGATCCGTTTTAAATAAAAGCCAACTTATTTCATTAATAAAGCATAGCTGTAATGTTAATTTAATTTAGTATACGTCAAAGAAATATGCCGGAAATTTCTGTGAGCAGCAAGATCAGTATTTAACCCGTTCAGTCGTCAGCACCCAATATTTTAAAAAAATACCTTCCATTCATTATCGCCCATATGTATACTACACTATATCTTTAACGCATGTAATTAAATGCTGTTGTTTTTAAACGTTTCGACACATCCTAGCAGTATAAATCCTTGTATTTACTGTTACCGGCTTTGTCAGCATTAAAAAGACGTAAAAATCTGGGGTTTTATTTATATTCCGTACGGATAGTTTCTCTTTACTATTTTACTCCATCCTCACGCTGCAGATCGTATTTCTGTCATCTGATCGACACCTACGACACATAAAATCTTTTTTATTTCATAGATAATAAAGAACGTCCATTTTTTCTATCTTGATAGTCGATATCGGATGTCCTGATACTTTTATTGCATAATAAAAAAGCGTTATCCCCGTATCGTGTTTGTTGTCGTGGCGAACTAACATTTACTTTTATTATAGAAGGAATGAAATGGCCATTCACATTATTCGTGTGTGAAATTTTTATTGGATGTGTAATGGCCTAAACGAAACCACAAAATTAAAAATGCATAACGTTAACAGTTTACAAGTACCGGGGAAAATTAGTTTGTCACAGAAAATATCTTTAGAACCTAATTAATATCGATCCATGTACTCCGCCGTCATGTGAGTGTTAGAATTCCTTTAACTTGTTGAAACCTTGTGGTGTATACTGTTTCATAAATGGTGCAATTATGTTTTTAATTTAGTACCTTCTATTATTTTCCTCACCGTGGAATTTCTCATGGATTAAAAATTACTGCAGGGTGGCGACTTCCCCTTGTAGTGTGCACCGTCGGAAAGAATACAACACCTCAGTTGTAATTAACTAGTTTAATTAAAATATAGAATACAACAGACAACTTTCTCGATACTTAAAGATAGACTGGTTACAAGCGATCTGATCTTCGGTATACTATGCCCTCTTATACATTTCTACTTCTTATATTTATAATAATTTCTAATCATTAGTAAACGAACGATATATCTAAATGACATTTACAATAATAATGGCAGTGCGTGACGCAGAGGGTTGTTTGTTTTGTCTATATGTAATCACCCTGTGCGTCGCTAGTTTATATTGTGATATATGACTTTATATTAACATAATTGTTTATATTGTGATATACGAGTTTATATTGACATAACTCCTTCATCAAAATGAACAATTGGGAAATAAGTAATTCGGACAATATTTAACGTAGATAATAACAATTCTTAATTATGTTTGATACAAGAATGAATGACAATGTTTGGTATGACTAATATAATCTCAGGCGATGGATGATGGTAAATACAATAGATTGATTACGTACGTTGTGATACATTACACATTACAATACATTACAATACATTACACCCTTTAAAGCTATCGAAAATGATTTGGTTTACTTTACAGCCAATAAAACGGGACGGTAGCTGTAGATCTTCGCAAACATATGAACAGTACTCGATGTTTTAATATTAGCGAAAAAATGAAATGATATTTTCAGAATCAAATGCAAAAATATACAAACCTGCTCAATGTTTAGTATTGCTCACGATGCAGTTGCATATTAATTAAATTAGACACTAGCAAAAAATAAGAGTCTTTCTATAAATATTTACAATTATTATGGCAAAAACGTGACAGTTAAGTTAAACTAAAAGAGTACCAACAGCAATTTTAAGTTCTACAGAAATTACGCAAACTAAAATCTCTCAAAAGTGTTTACGCTATGCTGTTCAGTTAGCCATAAATAAGTATAGGAATACTGGGTTATCTATTGGAGAAATTTTCTCTTGGAGGAAAAATACTTCTTTGCAGTTATCTGCAGAGATTAGAGCAGGAGGTGATGCAAAATTTTTGGCTAGAACAGATAAAAAAAGATGCTTAAAAAGTGCAAGATCAAAAGATTCTTAGGCAAGAAAAAGGCCGCTATTGTCTGAGATCGACAGGAAAACAACCGTTTAGAATAAACAAAATTATCCAATGTTGGTCCAATGGTGTGACCAACATTGGACAATTACTCGAGAAGGATGTTGCGATCCGACGAAATGAATATAGAGGTAATCCTATACTCTTGGTTTCCGGGTTGGAGCCGCATCGTTGTCGTAGCTTTTGTCGAAGTTTCGTCCATACTCTTATGCGACACCTTCAGGGCTGTCACTGCACACTGACTGGGGGCTATTAATTCCGGAGGAGTTTATATAGGGCTTGCTTCGGACCAACGGGGCGGAAATGTTATGGATCGATGAATCGAGGCGGTTGCTAGGAGGTTCAACAAGTTGGGATTTCCACGTGTGATGTAAGAGATAACCATCTTCACGGTTTAAGTTATTGGGATGTTTGAAAATTTCTATTGATTCACGAATTTTTCTGCTATAATGGGGAGATAAAATGTGGATAGAATTAAATTGGATTTGGTGTTCAGTTTCCAATCTGTGCTCAGCCAGGGCGGACCCGACTACACGTAATAACAGCTTATAACGCTCATGCTCAGTAAATCGAGCGCTGACCGATCGCTTTGTTTCACCGATGTACATATTACCGCACAAACATGGCATCTGGTAGACATCAGGGGCTTCCAGATGATTACGGTCTTTGATGGGAAAGTAGTCTCAGCGCTTGAAATTGGGTTTGAAGATGGTTTTTATGTTGTTCCTGGAGAGAATCTTGCAGATGCGATCGATGACACCACGAATGTAGCGGAGATACGCTTGCTTACGAAAATTAGGGTTAGATGAGGGGCTTGTAGCGGTTGTAGCGGTTAATGGCAGTTTGAATATCTTTCCTAGAATAATTATTACGGAACAGAGTTTTGGTAATGTAGTTCAGTTTTAAGGAAGTGAATTGAGTTCAGATAGGGAAATGGAAATGGATAAAAGAACTGATGACACCACATTTTTGGGTTGGATGATGGTGTGAGAAGCCATTGAGATATCTATCCGTATGCATTGGTTTTAGGTAAACGGAATGTCCCAGCGCACCGTCAGGACACCGGTCAGATGACAAAGTTGTCATCTATGTACCTGCACCAATACTTTGGCTTAGGATTGTAAGATAACAGAGCCTGTTGTTCGAACGCTTCCATAAAAATGTTGGCGACGACAGGAGACAGAGGAGATCCCATAGCTGCGCCTAAGATTTGCACGTATTACTTACTACGACACTGAAAATAGGTAGAAGAATGGCAAGCTTCAACCAAGTCAGCCACATCATCCCGTTGATCATTGGAGATGAGGAACTCTCTAATAATAGATACTGTATCCGGTACCGGTACTTTGGTAAAGATGTCCCATAAGAGTTTGAATGAAACGTTGGTAAAAGCTACGATGACGACGCAGTTCCAACCCGGAAACCAAGAGTATAGTGTTATTGATGACTGCGGAAGCCTACGCACCAGATAGAGATAATTATTAAAAAGATATTGCTTTCAAACTGAATGTTATCATCATAGTAACACTACTTTTAAGGGATCAACATTGCTTTCGACAAATATAGTGCATCCATAGTTACAGTTTTAGCTTTTTGGTACCCCTGGAGGAACTTTTGTGCGTTGTATGAAGAATTGCTCCGTTCCTGTTCTTAAGCTCGATGGTGGCAGCATAATGATATGGTTGCCCATGTCTTCACAGGACCTTTGGGGAAATATGCACATATCACGGCTGCATGAACAGCTGAACGTGCATTGAAGTTCTAAATACGACATTAAAGTCATCGTATGCAAAACTTTTTTCAAAGGAGCTTTTAGAAAAAAAATATTTCCAACAAGATAACGCTAAAATTAAATCTCTTGGATTGGCCTATTGCATCTCCAGACCTAAGTCCAATCGATCATTTGTGGCACTTTGCGAAAACTCAACCAAAGAGTCGCAAGCCCTCTTCAAAGATACTACTTTAAGTCAAACTAAAAGAAGTGTGGAAGAATATCCCACTGGCGTATTGCGAAGAGCTGGTACAATGCCGAAACGTGTACAGATGGTTGTTAAATCCCGAGGAGATGATACGCGATATTAATTTGCAAGTGGAACTTTGCAATCTAGTCACCATTGTAAATATATTTCAATAAAGTTTTAAGTTTTGCAAAGTTTAAGGCTACTCCGTTTTATTGGCCAATGCTGTATTTCTACTTATTTGTTAACAATATGCACTGGTGTCTATCTCACTCAGTGAATGAGAAGTATGCAACTATTGCGACATCAGATAATGTGATGGAGACCAGTACACTAACTGATTTACTTTTGTTGGCAGTTAAGTGCATAATGTGCTTAAATCCACATTGGTAAAAAGAGGCTATAATAATTACAAACAATAACTGCCTAGCCTGGAAATCGTTAAATTTACAAGTATCATAAGACTCCAAGGATCAGTGCTACATAAAGGTGACCAATATTTATTGAACACTTAATGAGTAGCTTCAATAGACGAAATGCTGTTTTAGGAACAAACTAAACTTCAAAAAGGAATTTTGTCGACTTGTTAATAAAGCCCTGTTGAAGAGGAATAGGAAATCAATAACCTCTTGGGCTCTGTATCACGATCAAGACAAACCTGTAGTATCTTTTTTAGTTTGAATGTTATCTTAAAGTAAGTTTACACCAAGAAATGTATATATATAAAATTTTTTCGATAAATTTAATGGCAAGCGGTTGCATAATACCTTATATATACATATTCAAACAATGAAATACCTTTCCGATTACTCTGTAATTTATTGACTGAAATCCAGCCGAATAAACGTAAAATCGCAGTAACAATAATGGTACCAATTAAGATGATACAGCCTATCGTAACCATAACATAAGCATGACGCTGTCAATGTGAAGATGTTTTATGAGAGTTCTGTGATATTTACTGCGGCATAAATTGAATATATGGTATTCACTTTGATGAACTCGTCCCTCCGATAAACCGTCCCGACGAGACGGCCTCTATATACTACAAGAAGGTGCGAGAACAAGGGTGCAGTGTATTATGCCGGGATAATAAACAATGGGCGGCGTTTAATCGACAGCGATCTGGTGGCAATAAATAGACGTGGAGGGCTGATCTAAGACAGAGCTTTGATGAGGCTAATTGGCTGAAACTTCGCCTGGCTTACGTAGTGTGCTGTGTGTGCTGCTAGCCGGAGTGGGTGTGCTTTATTGTTCCTTCAAGCAGACAGGTCGAACAAACAACATAAGATGCGTTGTTCAACGGACACAGGAGTCGAATTGACAGGATTGATTCGAAACTAAAAAGGTGTTGTCGGTAACGGTTTCTTGAATTGATATCGATGCCTAAGGAATTGCTTTGAAACATCTGTTCTCCTTCCTTTTTACCCTTCCTAGAAAATGATAGTGTAACGTTTAGAAGCAAACGTTCTTCGGCGGTAAAACGCTTGCACGTCGTATGTGAAACGTATATCACTGTCTTGTCGCAACTCTTTGTTAACGAGGTATCATATTGGAATACTTTATTGAGAGGGGTTTACCGACATAATCATTTCATAAAATTCTGCACTAATCTTTACAGTAATTGGAATACACGTGATACTAACGCAAATATCCACAATTTAAGCGAATAAGTAATGATGCTGGAACCTTGTCCGCTTTATAACTGAAAAGCAGTATCTTTTATGCAGTTTTATATAGTATGTCCACCTAGTGCGTGGGTGGAAGACAATAATAATAATAATGATAATAATAGTAAACCGTCTCAGTGGTCGAATGGTTAACATACTTGCCTTTCGATCCGAACGGCGCGGGTTCATGTAATATTGGTCATATTGGTCTTTAATTACAAATAACAATTGGAGTATGGCTTCTTTTCGGATAAAGAAGTAGAAACGTGGGCGCTGTGTCAACACGATGTTTGGCACGTCAAAAGTCCCTACGAAAATTGGGAACACTTCTGGATTCGGCAAAATTCTAGTAGAGCCGGCTAATGATCATAGTAATCGATGCCTAGAAGTGCGATGTGTATTCCATAACCCAATGCTTCACCCAATAATACAACAGTAACAATAATAATAATAGCAATAATAATAATTTGTTTTTTACCCAACAGAAAAACCATTTATAAGACAATATTTGCAATAAAAAAAATGCAATTAAACCGGAATTGATGAAATACATGGATAGGGAAGGCCTGCGCCCACTATTTAAAATAATAAAAATCTGCTGGAACACCGGACGAATACCAAGAGACTGGACTTGCCACGTCCACGTTTCCAATTAGCCAATAAAGGCAACAACAACATATCACGGAAATTTGACAACATGCAAAATGGGGGTTTCCATTAAAATAAATAATGGTATTTTTTACCAATTACAGCGACATCTACGAAATTAATAAAATAACGTTTTAGACAAAAGTTACTTATTTTTTAGCGTATACGATACATATTAAAATTGTGATACCGTAGAACATACTGAGAATAAATACATCAATGTAATACTTTTTATGGTAAGTAAGACAATAAATGTGCGTATATCAAAGGCACCATTTGATATTTGATTTTATTTGCAAATCATGACCATTTAGCTGTATTAAATGCCCTCATATCAGGTATCTCAAACGTATTTTCCATAAAAATAAATACCTTCGAAAATACTGAAAATAAGTATTATGTTATTGGTACCATTTTGAAGGTAATTTTACAAGGAAATTGCTGGCAATAAAAAAATATATGTCCTATTTAAAAAAGTCTAAAAAGAATCGTTTGAAATTCGATAAATGTTGCACGACATATTTAACACCCTATATATATTTTCAAATTACACCACCTTGAAATGCATAAAGTGTTAACCCCTAAATTGATAGCAAAGGAGCAACTGGCAACATTATATGTGTTTTCAGGCTACGTCTTAATATGTTAGAGTCCTGTAAAATTTAACAAAATCTGCAATATAGCAAAAAGTAATTATCGAAAGTGCACATAACCATAGATCACTACAAAGGTAATTTATGTAGCTATTAAAAGGACCAATAAAAAATATAGCAATCCATGTCAAATAAAAAAGTTGAAGGTGGTTGTCGAAACTAGGAACATTCTGTATATTTGAAGATAATTTTTCAAAATGCGCCGTGGTATATACGTATGATAAATCTCATTTCTCCATCTTTGGTAATTTTCGCGCTAAACTCCGCGAACACACGAATGGCGCATCCGGTATAAATTAGATTAGGCCTACATGGCAGAGATTACATATGCAGATGATCTGGTGATTGTTGCTAAGATGGAGAAAGACATGCAGATAAATGTTGAACATCTGAAATGAAAATTTTAAAGAATTTGGAATGGATGTAAACAGCGAGGAGACGGAACTTTTAATGATATCTAATGAACAAGTAAATGTAATTATCAGGATGAATAACATGGTCATAGAGCAAGTGAAGGAATATAAGTATTTGGGATCGAAATCAAATGTGCGGGGGGAGATGGAACCAGAAACAGATGGCAGGATAGCCAACGTAAAAGAGAAGTAAGCCTTCAAACAAAAATTAGAATATTTAAAACGGTGTATGAACCGGTGCTTTTATATGGTGATGAAACGCGAGTATTAAATACGAAATAAAGCAGAATCCAAGCGTGCGAGATGTGCGGCGGTTAAAGTGTCAAGGCGCTATCATATAAGAAACGTAGCAATTCGTAGGAAATGTAATATTAAACCGCCTTTAGAAAGACTGGAAGTGATGCAGCTGATGCGGCTCGACCATATGGTGGAAATGAAGGACTGCAATGCTTGGAAGATGGGAATAGATGGAAAACGTAAAAAAGGGCGACCGGCAAGGACATGGAAGGGTAAGATAGGAGGAGTACTGACGGGAAGAAAAGTTGAATGGAAACGAGCAGAAAGGTTGGCTCATGACCGAAAGGAGTGGAGGCGGCTGTTGGCACCGTACACGTCGACACCGTAAAGAAATAAGAGGAAGGATTATGTAAGTAAGTAAGTATTTGCAATAAAAGAAAATGCAATTGCATCCTACATACTATGGACGAGGAGAGGGTGAGATAGCTGAGAGGAGATAGCAAAAAGCACTGTCGGGTTAATAAGAAAAGTCAACATTAACTTTATCTATACTGCAACTGCACTAAATTTGTTAAACTAACCAGTACTGTTGTTCATGCAAGCAAAACCTTTCAATAACAAAGTCTTTATGGATTTAACAAGCGACCTCCCCTTTGTGTACAGATGCAACAAACTATCGAATATTTTGATAAAATCTTGCAAATTCTATACAGCAACGTACCTTGATGAATTAAACAGTACTGCAAGTGAAGTGTTTCAGATTACAGCGTCGCATACCGATACATATTACTACAGCGCTACTGAGTTTCTGTATTAGTTCGTGCTCATAGATAACATCTTCGAACTAATTATTCCGGAACTACATTGCGCGTTACCCAAAATACTGCTGGGAGCATTAGTCGAATCGAACAGAATACATTAGGTGTGTGTGTGTATCGTCAACCATACCTGTTGGAAATGCACAACATGACTGTGTAAATCTTCTTTGTGTAGCCTGCATTGATTGCAATACACAATGGGGTATATACACAGTTATTTGATATTTCGTAATACATTTCTAGATTTATTTTAAAATATCGTTAGAAAAGTTCAAAAAATTAATCTTCTTTGTTTGTAAATTAATAAATTTGTTCCAATTGTTACTAAAATTACTTCTTAACTAAAATTTATCACGATTAACTTATCCCTTAGAGTTTAGATCTATAGTTTCACATCGATAATACGTAAAAGTTCGCATTAATCACGTCCAAAGTTAATTACGGAACCCTTCTTGAGAAATAGGGGAGAGATATGAAGAAGAACATAAGGAAAGTAAGCAGCTAGGGCTCCGAAAGTTTGATATTTAACAATTTACTAATTACGGAAAGAGCAGTAAATTAACAAACAAGCATCACAGAGGAGAATAAGATGAGGACGCGGCAAACAACAGCTTTGCTTGTAAGGGCAAAGGGTTCGCCTGAAAATTTTATGCGCTACGCAAGGGTTACCAAACCGAAGGAGATATTTTACGGATGTTGTTTGTAGGAGATTTTTAATAATTAAGTAGTAACTATGTGGATAGTACACAAGGAGGACGTAAGCTGAAAAAACAGGCATAAGCTTCTACATATTGTAGTGATATTTTTGAATAAATGTCAATTAAAAATTGTATTTTTATAAATTAAATTAAACAAATTATCCCAAATTATCCCAGGGTTTACTTTTAGTTGTAAAACGTGGGAAATCTTAATTATTGACTTTTTGCAATCAAACTATTTGATAGAAAAATGAAACAATTCAATAATTTTACAGATAGACAGTGATACGTCTAATCACATTAAACAATGTTTAAAAGGCGTTTATGATGACTTGTCTCCTTAAGATTCCACTGTAAGAAGTGGGCAAGATGTTTACGTTTGCGGCAAAAAGACAACGCCTCAAAACATTTCAATTATTGAAGAAATGGTATTAGCAGATCGCCGTTTAAAAGTGAAGGAATTAGCAGTGATCTCTAACATTTCTGAAACAAGTATTCGCCCTGCTCTCCAACGTGAACGTCGGGTCGAATGTGCGCGCTCATTTTTAAACATATGTAGAGACGTCCCGGAACCGATTTTGGAGTCCATTGTCACAGGAGGTGAAACAATGGTTCTGTCCAAAAAGGAATCGATGGAATGGAGGCGACGTGATGAACCTTGTCACAGAAAGCTGTAATACAACATTTAGAAGGAAAAACTCTACAAGGTATAGAATTATTAATTGATCGTTCTAATAAATGTAATTGAAGTTAGGGGGGATTATATTGAAAAATAAAAATTGTTATATTTTGCCAAGTTTATTTTTTTACCAGACCGAGAATTTATGGCACCTACTACATAATTCACAACGCCATCGGAATACCACAGAAAGAGCCCCAAACTAAAAGAGTATTCTAGAATGAAAATAGTCGAAAACACCTATATTAATTTCAGTAGGAACCAACAGAGATCTCCCCCTCCTGATAAAAGGGATCTAGATATACTGGCAAAGCTACTAGCAGAACGTATCACCCAATATCATTGCACTCTATAAGGAAGTTGAACCCCAAAGGAGGGTCCTAGAATAACTTTGAGGTTCATAAAAATTTACGATAAATCTTTGCTTTAATTCACAATCCATAGTAGAGAAGTCCTCAGCGGTTACACTTCTAATGCTAAAAAAGTTTGATTAAATCTAATAATTATATTTCTTTTACATAATTCTGAAGTTTGACAGTTTCCTAAATCAAATCTTAACCAACAACTGTCTTTATAAATTTATTAATTAATTAATGAATTTTTGCTACTTAATGTAGTTCTTCATGTGAGAATGTTATACAGTGACCTCAGTGAAAGTCTTGCCCTGTCGTTGTATGCAAATTACATTCAAAATGTATTTGTTCTTCAAGTAACATCTATAACTTCATAGTTTTTAAATTACGATACCCAAAATAAATCAATATAGAATATACACACCTTATTGTAGATATACTTTCATATTTATTTGTAAGTTTAACTCGTTCGAAGAATTTTGAAATTTTCGTTTTGTTAAAAGAATTATCCCATCTATTTTTGTTCTCGAATATACATCCAAGTTTACTTTGTGAATAAAAATAAGTAACAAATTTTCTGATTCCAATATTCATACCAAAATGTATTGTAATTGCAGTGGTTACCATGTTTAGCGTTTTAAATACTGCATGTCAGTAGTAACACGTTCACTGATAGACAACGCATTTAATTAATTTTGAATTTAAGAAATATTATAAAAATTTCCGATGGTAGACCCTTTTTTTTAATGGGTGTTGCCCTCATGTCTAAGGCAAGAACAAAGAATGAATCTAGGGGAAAAACAAGGGAAGAGGCCACCAGCACTGCTTCGTCACGCAAACTTGCAACCATAAACAATAAAATTCAAAATGAATACACCTTTAATTCCAAAGTAAATTGAATACATCCACATTTGAATAATAAAAACATTACGATATACCGGGTGTTCCTGATTCAATGTTACAAATCATATCTTTCTAATTTGTAGAGATATAAAGGTCGAGCAAGGTGTCATTGAAAATGGTTTGCAGACTCCTAAAAGATATACTTTTTAAACGTACCCCTAATAAACTACCCTCTAAGAAGCCTTCCAGAAACCATTCTTTTTAAGTTGCTCGCTTTTAAGTATTTCTTGAATACAATTTTCGTTTATACTGTTGTATTCCAAGCTGTCCATACTTCAGTCATAAAGTCAAAAAGATGAGTGCGATTTAAGAAAATTGGTTCGGGGGAGGTTTCTTAGCGGGTGGTTTACTAGGGGTAGTTTTAAAAGGAATATGTTTTAGAATTCTGCAAACCATTTTCGACGACACCTTGCTCGATCTTATATATCTACAAATAAGGAAGATATCGTTTGTAACATTGAATCTTGGACACCCGGTATACTGTACCAAAAAGTCTGGGATATGGCAAATATATCAAAAGCTACCAAATCTTTCGCTTTAGATTTTTAGTTGTGGGGTGATTTGAAGAATAAGGTTTCCTAAAATAGGTCGCTTAATATTGATGCAAAGGCTCGAATTAGAAATTATATGTGTGAAATTTGATAGGAGACTTTTTACAATATTTTGTAAAAACTTCGGGACAGGCTATCGGCTAGGTAACAATAGCAGACAATTTGACAATTTTCAGGTGTTTCTTATATTGATTGCGTTCTTGTATGTACATTTATTTAAGATTTATATTCATTTCAACAGAAAAGCGCATTAAATTCTATGTATATCATTGAAAGGACTATTAGAATCCTCAAAAATATATATGTTCCATTTGAAATAAATAAATTGATTTTCTCTGTCTCACCCAGTATAATTACAGAAACGGTTCTACACCACCAAGATACGCCGTTTTTAGCTACATCGATATGCTAATTTAAAATACAAAATATTTAGTAGTTTTTGAAATATTTGCAACATTCCGGACTCTTTTGACAAAGTGTATATTGAGATGTTTCAAATTGAAATAGAAGTCTGAATTTGGAAAAAAGATGTGTTCCTTTTACTTACTTAAGTTTACGTACAAATTTTCATAAATTTACTTATTGTGTATTATGTGTGTGTGTACTGAAATTCTTTATAAGATCCTATTCGATCCCACCTTATATTTTCTAATGTCTTTTTGTATGGACAGTAATTCTTTTAGCTTTAATGCATGCTGAAATGCTACTTAAACATTTCATAATTTCACGAAAACAAATCAAACGGATCTTTTTCTAAACTTGTTATTATTTGCGAGCAAATAATACAAAGTTTACTTACAGCATAACCTCTCAATTCGCCAGTTCCATTTTCTCAGTATTTTCTTTGTATATTGTTATTAATTTTTTACATGGACTAGGGAAATATTAGGACACTGGTTTTGAAACAAGCACCGGAAAGAGAAGGAAAACCCCCACGGCTAAAATTACATTTCACGAGGTTTGCTTTCGCTTACGAAAAAAGGAAAACTTCCTCTTCGACCAACTGAGCCTGCATTAAATTCTCTTTTGTTAAACCAGATGGAAACGCTCGCTTGATACATATATTAAAACGAATTAACTTCGGTTTATTATCACAAAAGATTTTTACCGACGCCGTCTTAATACAATCTAATTGAATGGCAAGACGGCGGTCATATTTTCTGTTGTTATCCTTGCCTCTCAGTAAATTATAAATTTCATTTCCATTTGCAAAAACAATGAGTTTTAATCATTCTCATTTACTAGTTCATATAATCTTGAAGTTTCTGTTGCAGTTGAAACGGAAACCTCATTTTAAACGACATGTTGCTTTAATATTATATTCATTGTCCTGGCCGACAGTCGAGTCAGCGACAAAAATAGCACAGGTTTGATCTACTTTGTCGGTCCAACATTCTCGGTTGTGTGTTCACACGCATTCTAAACCGTAGTGTACATTGTGACCGACAAAATAGTCGTACACCGATTGTCTGTCGTCTGCGCTACGCCTTAAGATTGTCAGTATTGTCAAAAGTCAGAATATCATAAAGTCAGTCTTTCAGTTGTGTCCTTGCATGGCACGCATTGTGCTATTTTTATTTTTATTGAATTGAAATTTCATATCAAATTGTATTTCGGAAGGTATATCCTAGTTGGCCGTGATAAAACAATCGCTACCGTGAACATAGGAGTCAAGAGACGCTTACAATTTTCTCAGTTTAGTTCGAACTATTGTTACCTTATCACGCGTTTGACTAAGTGTCTTGTGAATCTAAGTTTCCAGTGCTTAAATTCAACGTTCATTACGAAGTAAGAGTCAAGTTTAATTATCTACAAATATCCGCGAAATTTTTGAGAACGCGTAACTGCAGGGTTTATGTTTGAAACGTCACAATTTGATGTTACTTTCCTCTCTTCAAATTTAATTCCTGTAAAACGTAAATATTCAGTGTTAGTTTGTATTTAAACTGCCGAAAGAGCATCTAGGGACACTCCCGGACCTACATATTGTAAATATAATTGCTTTAGAATAATCAGTTTTTCTTCCGTTTAAAGCATTACAATGGACACAAGTACGTAGTGTTCATATTAACTTTGATGTGGTTATTGGACAGTGGAACATATTATGGAATCTTGAAAGAAGTCAGTGTTTGCACTACAACGGTGAGAGACTCTATGGGACTCTATGGTTTCATTAACACTTTTAATAGTCAAATTACCAAATGAATGGATGTTGTTATATGTATGTTTACATGGACGCATGAGGAAATCTAATCAGATATTCTCATTTGTACATTTTTGTCGAGTAAATTGCTGTAAACGCCTTTACACAACTGAACAAATCATATTGTTCCAAATTCTGACGCGACAGCAGCCCTCGACTACTGGCTTAAACCGCCATGGTTAATTAATTGAAATCGTAAAAGCCATTACCTTCCACAGGACACACTGAAGAGCTGAAAACAGTGAAGCGCGCGGCTGTGTATGATGGATAAGTGATAGCTTTTACGCCTTCAAAGACACTGTTTAATACAAGAAAAAAATCGGAAAAACCATTTCCCTAGTTATCTTAAAGAAGGACATTTCAAATTGGCCCCACGTTGGGCGCCAAATTGAAATGTTTTAATTCAGGGAAATTGTTCAAAAAATGGAATTTTTGTAGATTCATTAAATTTGTAAATGAATGTGGGATTTGGGAGTATTCTTACCCACTCTTTCGGCAATTCTAAGTAAATTTTGGTATCAAGAAAGGGAAATTAACAAAAGTTAAAATTTAAAAAAATATAAACTAACCTTGATTTTATGAAGATGTAATATAAACTCTATGTTCCTATGACATTCACAGGAAACCTATTCTAACCTCCAACCTTCTCTTCGTCTGAATTTATTCTATGTTTTAAATATTAGACACTTTAAGCTGGGAGCACGGCCAAATACGAGTTAACTGGATGAAAGCTTGACCAGAAGTAGTGACTAATTTGCGTCCCTTTTCCCCTTTATTTTAATCGCGATGGCCAGTGTTTTTATCAACAGCAAATTTTTATGATTTCTATTCAAATATAATTTAACGAGGAATTTTGATAATTAAAGTTATTTTTAGAAATAGCATTAGAGAATGAACGAACTGACTCTACTAGATGACTGAAAATTGACGACTCTGTGATACCAAATCTCAACAACAACCCAAAATACTAAAAGTTCCTGACATAAATGACGATAACCTAATGAAACTTATTTAATACACGAAAGAATACTAGAAATACCTCCGAATTTGTACTGCTGTTTGTTTTAGGAGAATTTTACATTAAATTTTAGGATTTACGAAATGAGGAGAATGAAAAGAAGAGGAGTTAATTCATCATTACCCTCCGTTTGTCGTTGGCTAGGCTTAAATTAAGTTTGTAGTATCACCACTCCAACGCCAGTCAGCCTAGGGGAAAATTGTGGCTACTGAACAGAATTAATAGTCGCCAGAGGGAATTTCATATGGAACGATTGGCCATACCGAATACACTATATATACCGGATTGACAGCTGCATCTGACTATTCAAAATGTCATCATAACACCTATTTAAATTTTCCATACAAATTCATCAAAGGTGCTTCCAAAATAAGACAATAAGATTGTTGAATACACTTACATATGGTGGCAAATGACTCAAGAAATATCGAATTCACTTATACCCACATATCCTACGCCTACAGACGCAGATATTCCTTTTATATTGGCCTCATAAGACAATCATAAACGTTTTATTATATACAATATTCAGTGCGAGTGAAGCACTACTCATCAACGTCGCACGACCGACTGTTTATATTTCCCTGTAAATAAAAACCCCAAGCGCCGTCTACAATGTTAATAATAATAATATGACATAATAAAAGTGTATATACACGCACATCGACCCAAAAGATATGTTTATCAACAAAAAGGAGCAATATTTTCGTTTAATGCTTGCCGTAAATCTATATTTAGAGGCGCTGGTGTTAAATTCGATGCTGTGGAGACGACCTATGTATGTGCGTACGTACCTATAAAACGTGGTATTTCAATTAATTACTAGGAGATTATGGTGGATCGAAGGAACGTTACACGAGAAATGGTTAAAGAGCCCGGAATGCTGAAATAAAACCATCGACCTTTCTTATCAGATTTTATTTTAAGAGACGTTACTAGATTACGTAACAAGCCTCTATGAAGGAGCGACAATTCCAAATGTATAATTGCTACGTTGATACAACCAAATGAAGAACGCCATTCTACCAAAGGCTCAATTAACGGAATTGAACGATTCTCGACCATTACGGAAGTAATTAATGTTAGTTTTTGAGATTCCTTCATTCAATAATTTTAATAGCAATTATGGCACAATATTTATCACCAGCAATAAACACAAAGAGAATATTTTCATATTTTCGAAGGCAAATTCAAAATTTGATTTTTTATGAACATGAAACATATATAGAACAAATATTGTTGGTACTTCTTTCATCCACTGCTTCGTGGTAATTGTTGACAAATTCACCGAACATTAAAATTAGGTACTTGATGTTTATTTTACGTGGTCCATGTGGAGGCCATTGTAAAATCAGCAACATAAAAAACTGAAGCTTGAGCACATTGCCTATCAACAACTAACAAATTTAAACAAACCTGTCACAATTAATTAATTACAATAAAGTTCGATAAAATAAAGGAGAAACAGCAATTAACAAAACTGATTAAAATTACATAAAATAATAACGAGTACAAAGAACAAAAGTTCTCAGGATATAATAACAGTAAACAACAAGAATAATTTAGGCTTTCGGAATTGAGATTTGACAGTTTGACAGTCATATTTCTTAAGTTAAAGTATAACGTATGTGACGTTGCTGAATTTGCCTTTCGATAACCTTTCCGAAAACGTAAAAATACGAGGTGTGGCAATTAAATAACCAGACTGGTGCTATAAGACATTTTATTGATCACCAATTACATTACAGAGTTTATCCCCTTCAATGTACTCTCCTTGCCGATCCCTACAACGCTCCATACGAAGTTTCCACTGTTGAAAGCAGTGCTGGAAGTCTGCTTTTGTCAGTCAGCTTGTTGGGAACCTCCGTCGCTTTCGTTTTCACCGCATCCACACTGTCAAATCTTGTCCCCTTAAGCTCCGATTTTACCTTCGGAAATAAAAAAAAAGTCACAGGTGGCCAGGTCGGGCGAGTACGGTGAGTGGTCCAACACGGTGATGCCGGATTTCGCAAAGAAGGCCTTCACAAACAAGGCGGAATGGGTTGGCGCATTGTCTTGGTGGAGCACCTAGGATTCGCTCTTCCACAAATCGGGTGTTTGTCTTTTCACTCATTCACGAAGGGTAGTTAGAACCTCGTGTTTCACAAGAAACATGAGGTTAACTCGCTGCTCGATCTGAACACTCTGTATTTTTCCGACGCGACGCTAGCGTAAGGACTTGAACGGACGATTGCTACAGCGAAACTGAGCGACGTACAATCATGCCCATCGAGCTCAGGGTGAAAGAAGCATCAACAAGCACACGCATCTTCAAACCTGCCGTGGCGTGCTCGCTATTTACCGATAGTAGCACAAATCCGGTTATTTAATTGCCACACCTCGTATACAGGATATTCTATTTAAAATAAGAAAGTTGACGTCACTTCTGGTTACACCGGAAATACAGTTAAACGCTAGCTTCTGTCTTTCAAAAATTAGCATGGGGGGGAACACTTTAGGACCGCACTCTATATGTCAGTTTTGTGCATATTATTTTAAATTAAGTTAAGAGGTTAGTTTTACCCATTCACTTGCTATACTCGGAATTTTGTGATTAATAGTAGTTATTTATGAAAATACAATATATACATTAAATATACAAATAACACAAGAATAGGCGCTCTCCTTTTACAAAATAACTAAGTGATTATAAACTGAAATTATTTGCAAGTGATTAGAAAGTGGACCTGAAATTTAAGTGATTAGATGCAAAGGTAAATGTAGAAATTAGATGTAAAAGTAAATAACCCGTCAGTTGCACTTACATCCCTTCAATCAGAGTAGTAATGATTGACTTACGTTGCCGGTAGTAGAAAAAGTAGATGATTATGAACTTGTTCAGCATCTTAGCAATTCCACCCAAACTGAATCTTTGTAAATGAAACGCTATTAGATCAGCGTCAAAGTGATTATATGATGATTTTGAATCAATAAATGTGCAGTTAACAGGCTAAAAGGACACCAGTGAGAGCATGAATCTATTGAATATAACATCATATGATAGATTATGTAGGTATATCTAATTTTATTTGACAGAGCAGTGCCTTCCGTTCTTTTTGAATGTGAGTTTGACTGAGTTACTCCACTCAGCTCAGTTCTTTACTGATATTTCAATATCATTAAAAAGAACATGGCAAATCTTGCAGGGTTCGATATTAGGAGCATTTCTATTTATGCTATATATGAATGACCTACCAGAAGTAACGCAGCATTACCTCACCATGTATGCAGATGACACGTCAATAATTATAAAAGAAAAAGACAATGATATATTGGAAAAGGAAATTGTTGAAGCTCTCGGTAAAACAAATAACTGGTTTAGCCAAAATAACTTAAGGCTTAATGTAAACAAAACAAATGTAGTAAAATTCTCCTTAAAAAGAATGATAATATATCAATAAGCTTTGAAAATCAGCAAATAACATCAATAAATAATGCAAAGTTTTTGGGTTTGATACTTGACACCGCACTATCTTGGAAAGACCAAGTCCATATACTTACCAAGAAATTATCCGGAATGACATATGCACTGCGAACGATATCATCCGAAGTTCACGTTGAAGCAGCGTTGTCATGCAACAAATGATTTCTTAATTTTGTTTTTATTAAATTAAGTGAACTAAAAATTTGCTCTGCTGCAGCAAAAAATATGTTTAAAAGATGCTCATAAAAAGAGTATTTGCTGTGGATCTGATCCATTAGAAAATTCATCATTATTATCGCCACTGCTATACTCATTAGATTCACTAAGTGAATCTTTATTATAAATTCTTTTTCATACATATTCTGTCTTGTGATATGATCACCGCGCTTTCCGTTCCTCTTGCGTAAATGCAGCAAAAAATTCATCGCATAATTTCTCAACGTCTGTAGTCCTGAATGTTACATTCTGTTTACTAACATTGTTGCCCAAACCATTTCAAAAGGATTTATGTCAGGTTGATCAGTTGGAAGTCTAAATAAATCGCGATTTTGGTCGTTGAAAATGTTACCAATTTCGTAACTTTTGAAGTGTGGTATAGTTCGACTTGTTGACTGTTTTCTAGGATTGATTAATTTTTGTCGCCTTTTTTAAATATAATAACTCACTTTATTCATTATAGTCGGGCCATGACACAATATGCCTTTAGTCACTGAGACCTAAATAGATCTATTGTAACTAAATGTCCTTGTGTGTGTTAGAATAGTTGGAGGCTTTTAATAAATCTTAGTGCTGCTCTCGGATCTTCTTCTTTCAGTTCAGTAGGTATGTGAAGTGACCCACTGAAATGTTGGTGCCGTGTGTGACTGATGGCAACCCGTTTGCAGAATGTGTTCTACCATCCCCAGAACTTTTTGGTATATACGATAAATCTGATCGTCAGCTCTTCCTGGTTTATATAAGCGATATTTTAGGGCTACATGACCTGTCAAAAATCCTGCCAGTAATCTAAAATCCCGTTTGCTGAACGAGAGCATTATTTTTGCTGTCTTTGGCGAGCCTGTTATGAGTGCCTTCGCCTTTTGTGGTCCTGGAACACTTTTCCAAGGGCGAGGCCTTTTGATTATCCTCACTATGTCTTAATTGCATGTTTTATGTGGCTGTTTTGGAGACTATAAAAGGGGTTAGGACCAACCGAAGGCATGCTCGCTGCTTCTTTGTCCAGCTTATCTGCCTCTTTATTTCCTGCAATCCCTTGGTAAATTGGGACCCACCGCAAAGTAAGGTGGTCATTGCACCCCAGTTGCCTTAGGTTGTGTACACATTCTCATCTTACTTTCTATTTCATTTTTAAATTCCATTGTAACACCACCATACACTTTATCACCTGATGAATACGCAGAAATGCCTTTCTTCAAATTACTAACTATTTGCTAGACTTTGTCATTGTTTAGAATTCGTTTTTATATTGGAGCGCATAAAGTTAAGCTAATTTTGAAATAATGATAAGAAGAAACGTCTTTAGAAATATTCATTTACTGTATTTCCTTTAAGAACACAATCTTCTATAATACTTAGCAAGCGCCAAGTGAATCAACCTTGCTTATACTGCTGTTAAATTAATTTTCTCTACACAGTTTCAACAGTCTAGGCAAACAGTATATGGTACCTGCATAAAATCAATTGTGTATAGGTACCAGTTTTGTGTAATTATTATTTTATCGTGCTTCTGCTGCTGAGGAATTACAACTTGCAGAAAATATATTTATTTTGTCTGTTTGTAAGATGTGTTAATGACAGCAAATTAAATTGTTAAATGCGCTCCAAGACGCAATTACTTTATGAATAATATTTACTAAATAACTTGGTGTAATTAAATGAATCTACTTTAAAAATATTCATGTAAACACCTTTTTTTTTTGTTTTCAAAACGAACCAATCTGCATTCATAATCAATAAGATTGATGTTTTTCGCTAAAACCATCTACAACACTTTAACCACAACATGGATTTGCAAAGCTACGTACATATATTAAAGCAAAGCGTTCGTTTTTATGAACACTTGTAGGTAAACGAGTCCATGAATAAAACCAACGATACTTGTCCGTTTATATTTTCACTTCTCCATTAAAGTCGAAAACAGCGAGGTCAGTCTAAATTAAATCTGGGAGGCAAACAAATAGAAGTTATATTCAGCAACGTCTGGCACGTAATTAAGTCTCATAACTGCATCCTTTAAATATGCAAAATACCCGACGAATCGCAAGAACTAATAGTAAACACATGGAGTTATTAATATTAAACGGGTTAATAAATTACACTAACCGCATAAATGATACTGACACTAATTGTAAATCATGTTCGTAAATCTGTGTGCTTACTTACTTGCATATGTTTTGTGAGCGACATTATAATGTAAGTTAAGATTAAAATAGATGCTGACTATGGTAGAAAATAGTTACAGCCGAAACATTGGCTATAAATTGCGTACAAAAGAAAGATTTTAAATTGTTTGTGCTATCATAACTAGAAGCGTAGGGAACGGAAGGTGATCCCTATTACAAGCAGCAGAATACAATATGATTGCTCTCTACATTTTTACATGATACCTAATTACAAGTAACTTTTTCCAGATCAAATTAATATAACATTTTACAAAATAATTTCTTAACTTTTCAATTAATTTTTCGTGATGATGCGAACCAATTTCGTGTAACCCCATTATCCACGCCGACATGTTAGGAATCCTGTTAGTGTCACTTAGAAATAAAGACTAATTAAAAATTCCTATCGTCAATCTACCGCTGATATAAAAAATTAAACCCAGGAAAAATTAAGTCCGAATAGGCGAAGAACGAAAAATGCCATCCATTTCCATTTAACTTCCAAAATGTAATTAAAGCTGAAATGAAATTTTGTGCCTTCGGCCTGGAGTCCCGACGCCCTTCTAATTATCAAAGTCACGGTGGTAGAAAATCTAATCTGTATAAAATATATTGAATTTCATATTATGGAACGCTTCTAGCTACCTAAACCTTTTGGAACAAATATTCAATTTCAAATACCTGAATATTATATTCTTCTCTGATGAGATTTTAAAGGTACTCACATAAATGTATATCCTCTATTGAACTGGTTTCTTACATACTACTCATCACTAAAATATCACTACGATTTGTTGAAGGTGGCATACGCCAGCAGCTCTAAAAATTGTATTAGTGTAATGCCTAGTGCAAAACCAACACTATTATAAACAGAATATCTACACGGCGCACTATAGGTTGAACTGACCGAAATCGTCTCAAAAATGTCAAAATTGAAAACCCGAAACGTGTCATAAAATATATATATTTCAATACCGAAGATATTGGAAGTGATACGTGGTTGGAAAGGACATTTGATGAACTTTTGAACGTAATCACAATATTTTAGATACGTGGATTGGTTAATGTACAAATGACGAGTGAATGAAAGTAATTTCACTTTAACCATTGCCGGTGCGTCATGGATTTGGAGAGAGCTTTCGACAGAATACCAAGGAGACAAATATGCCATACCATAGACATTCATGCTGTGAATAAGAACCTCACCTGAGGCAATTAGATCGCTTTGTATAGCTAGTACTACCACAGTGAGAACGGATAGGCAGGAATCGGAAAAGTTTCAAACATCACAAGGGCTGACGCAAGGGTGTGTTCTTAGTTCACTGTCGTTTGTGCTGTATGTGATGACATAACTAAAGATCAGCAGGATGAAGAATGTAACAATGAGC
This sequence comes from Dynastes maya, assembly GCA_029619315.2. Taxonomy (NCBI): domain Eukaryota; kingdom Metazoa; phylum Arthropoda; class Insecta; order Coleoptera; family Scarabaeidae; genus Dynastes; species Dynastes maya. Next base: position 61,160,324 of record JAROYE020000002.1, read on the forward strand.
GAATATGTGTTTGCAGATGATGTGCTAATAGCAAATAGTGAAGAAAATTTACAAAATAATGTAAATGCATGGGTGGAAACTCTGGAACAGAAAGAAATGAGTAGGTACTTGAATTCTGTGACACTGTAACACTGAAATACTTCACTAAAAACCCTTACCATAATACTTCACTCGCACTGGATGTATTCAATACCCAAGCTATCATCATCAGCAATAAAATATTCAGTTTTACTGCTGCACAGGCGATTTCAGTATCGAAGCCTACATAAATGCAAGAACTAAATGTTTTCTGCCTTAAGACTAAACCCAGATGATGTCGATTAGTCACCAACAGATGTCGCAACGAATGCCTTCATTCTTTTCTAATAAAACATCTGCTTATATACTCAAATTACTTTCATCATTAGTGGCACAGGTAGCGTAATGCCTAGTTCGCCAGGCTATTAGCTCCGAGCTCGCAACTCTCTCAAAATAAGGTCTTTCGTAGTTCACCTTACTTCTCCAAATTTGTCGAATGCTTGGAGGGATGATCACACACCAATGAGTGCAGGTATGTAAGCTGATGCATTTTTCCTACACTAAAAATGTTCTAAAATTTACTTTCATGCGTATTCTTTGTCCAAAACGGCAAAGATCGACCTTCATTGCCAAAACTATAAACACAACAATACGATGATGTTTAATAATTACAATAGAAAATGCGCAATTTGGTTACATTAGTGAATAATTTAAAAAAATTGCCCTTTTCTATCATAAACCCTAATTCGTTTCAATAAAAGTTTATCAATAATACATAGTACATTGGTTTCTGATTTTAGCTAGAAAAATGCAGACACTTGATTCGGCATTTTAAAAAAATGACTTTTTAAATAAATGTAAATTATAGTATGTACTAGTTCACAAAAATATTAGCAAATATCGATCAATGCAATGTAATAAAATAACACTCAAGAAAATTGTTTCGGCCAAGCTTGAAATTTTAGGAGCGGCAAATAAGGGCAACTCCGATACAAATTTTCGTTTGTCAAAGGATCCAAAAATAGTCAAGAAATAATGCCCGCCAACGCCTTTATATACGTCTTCAAAGCTGAGATATGCCTCTTTGTGGCCCATTTTGTTTATCACAATTAAAAGAGGCAATACAACAAAAACAACTTGCTGAAAATAGAAGAAAAAGTCCGAAGCAGCGAAATAAAATCATTCTACCTAAAATAAAATGGAAAGAGGACATAGAAGTAAAATTAGTTACCTAAAAGCAAAAAACGAAGCACTAATAAGCGATCCAAAACAAATGACGACCGAATGGGAACATTTCTTTGACGAGTTGTTAAACAGTGATGAGGAGGAGAAGAGAATTGAAGAGGATCTCAATGAGGAAGAAGAAACGGTTATAATCGGCCCAACTAAAGAAGAGGTAAAGAAAACTATTAAAGAACTGAAGAACAACAAAAGCCCAGGGGTAAACGAAATCTATGCTGAAATGTTAAAGACCGGAGACGAACAACTCCAGATGAAGCTATTTGAACTGATATAACGAGTGTGGGAAAACGAGGAAATGCCAAAAGATTATATGCCCAGTATACAAGAAGGGAGACAGGCAGATCTGTGAGAAGTACAGGGGGATAGCTTTGCTGGACACTGGCAAGGATCCTCAGACAAAGGCTGAATGAATATTCAGATAACATACTAGAAGAGTACCAAGCAGGTTTTCGAAACAATAGATCTACCGCGGATCAGATTTTTACCTTTAAGGAAATGCAAACTATATGCATACGGTCTCGTTATAGATTTAAAGCAGGTGTATGACACAATATGCAGGGAAAAAATGTGCCGGGCAGTGTTACAATTGGGGGTGCCAAGAAAGCTGATTAGATTGACAAAGATGACCCTAGAAGAAACAACGTGTGAAATAGCATGGAATGAATACAAGTCTGAAGAGTGCATAGTAAGAAGAGGACTTAAATAAGGCGATCCACTGTCAACAGTACTGTTCAATCTGGTGCTAAAAGTCCTTTCAACATTTCAAACTCACACTGACGCGATATTATTGTAGATAACTCAACCAAATCTCGTACGCTGACAGCTGACAGATCACTGTGTCACGAGAAAACCATTCGGCGGCTCGTCGCGCAACTGCTGCTCCACACGGCGCGAACGGGTATTAGTTTTCGGACGAGCCTCGTACTTGTAACCCATTCATAGACGTTTATTAGCAAACGATGTACGAAGCAATAAGATTATTTATCACAATTATATTTTCGCAACTATATTATTTTAACCATATCGCAGATGGAACCTAACAAATTCAAACTACATTCAATGCTTTATATTTCATTAATAATAGGTTGTGGAAAATTAAAGCTAATTAGGTTGCTCTGCTTTTCATATTTTTTGTTTCCGTTGAAATATTTAAATTTTCAAAAAGTTGAATAAATTATCTTTGTTAAAGTCCTGCCTATGGAAAATTAATACAGACTAACAATCATTGCAATATATTAGGCAATTATCGTGAATAACAATATTTATTCTGAAACCGAGGCATGTTTATTTGAAATTAATAAATATTATTGGTAAATTATTGCAATAAATAATATTTATTTGTACATATTAAATTGCCCATGGATATGCAAAATTAGTTTCCAACGTGTATGATTAATTAATCGATTTAATGAAGCATTGTAATTACAGAAATACAGGTGTGTCTAAACATTTTAGTGGAAATGAAAGTATAACATGTCCTCGTTTCTATATCTTTATAAATACTATTATCCCAAAGCGTTCATTAATTATGTATTTATTGATGTTAATTATTGTAATAGGCTCCAAATCAGCTAGAAGGTGCCCTTCCTTCAAAAATTCGATTTTTTTTTGTCTCATCCTAACAAATTTTATATCGAAAGATTCAGATCTAGGAATTTACTTATTTTAACCATTTTTTGAATACAATTTTTAATCTGTTTGTAAAGAATTTAAAATTTATCTTTTCATAACCCTTGAAGGTGCTTGTTATTAACAGTACATAATGAGAAGTTAATATTTCCACTTCTCAATAGTAAATCTGTGACCGACCAGAATAAACTATTTATCCTTTCACACTCGGTACAGACTAACACCTTCCTGGTTATAGACAGAACATTTTCGATACATAAACTTGCAATTCTTAATGAAAATAGAAATAGTTTTTATTCGCTACAATGAAATATGTACAAATTTAAATTAAGTATTAGCTATAAAGGAATTTTACTTATTTCTATTTACTTGTGTTAAATGGCAAGATGTGTCAAATTTATTTATATAAATCATAGAGAACTTGGTATTATATAATACAGTATGAAAATATATTAAAGTGCGTCATAATGTTTGTAAGCTGCGTATATCTTGGCTTCGATTTCAGAATATTTTCAGATACACGTATTCATATCCCTAAAATAACTTTGAGATTTTTCTAGGAGGAGTTGATATTAGTGCCACAAAAATTACGTGTGTCTGTATATAAAGGTGAAACGGTCGAAAAAGAAACAGTGATACATCAGCCATGGCTGGGTTCGCTTTGAATACACTTAACATCTTAACGATATTAACAACTCTGATAAATAACCATTACCCACCGCAAGGTATTGTGGCAAGTTCAATTAATGGTGCCGAACAATCGTTAGCACATAAACTTTTCGATATAATTGTGAGCAGCGTTAATGATCCTGCTTTTAAAGTACAACAAGAAGTAATCTACGATTTGAGCTCAACTTCAGAGTATCCTGGAGCGCAGCTTGTGGACGTGGAAGAAAATGATAACGCAAGTTATAACATCGAAGAGGAAATGGATGTTATCGACCAAGAACAAGAGCTCCCAGATACAATAGACATAGATATCGACTATAGACGTGCTGCCGTGGAGTATTGGAAAAGTGGGAAAAAAAGTCGATATTCGTTAAAAACGGTAGTGCATCGCTACAAGAAAGATACATCGTTACAACAATTACAGCGGTGGGAACAGCAAGTATCCTCCGGCGGGACGAGACGCCAAAAGCTGTTTCAGCTCTCCCAATATATATTTAATCAGTTAAAAGCTGGTCTCGATCATCAAATGATAATTCATTCGGAAGCACAAAAAGGGTCGCAAATCCCTAACTTTCTTGCGTCGGAGAGGTGGATACAAAGATTTAAAACCAAACATAACATTGTGTCCCGCAAAATAACCAAATTTCGTACAAGAAAGCAAGTTAGTGGAGCTGCAAATGTAGCTGCAGAAGCGGTGACTTTTGTTAAGAGCATACATAACTTATTACCTGAATATGGATTAGAGAACGTTTACAATACCGACCAAAGTGGATTTAATATTGAAATGCATACGGGTCGAACATTGACTGAACGTGGATCTACATCCGTAGAAGCCGCAGTTCAGTCAATTACAGCGACCACGCATAGTTAGACCACTCCCCTTTTCGTCTGTTTAAAGAAGGTAGCCGGCCGTCTGGGACCACTTGTGCAACAAAGAATGTTCCGTCCGCCAAATGTGTACATCGTGGCCACCAAGTCCGGAAAACTAACTAAAAAGTTGGTTACACAATGCTTATGGACTCTTGGTCAGGACAAAGCCTTGACAACATTTCTGAAGCTGTGCTTACTGAGCATCAAGTTACAGTTACGACTATTCCAAAGGGTGCCACAGGTATCATTCAACCTCTTGACGTGTACTTTTTCCGCTCGTGGAATATATATAAAACACTTTTTCGTTGAATACCACAACTGTGGAGTATACAATCAATAATGCAAACTTACAACCTCTTTAAAAAAAATGTGAGATGTTTACTATTACCGTTTTGTGTAAAAGTATGTAAGATGCAAAGTGTGTTGTTTGTTTTTTAATATTATTAAGATGTTTAAGTGCATTTAAAGCGAAGCCAGCCATAGCTGATGTATCCGGAAAGAGATTCTTTCTCGACCGTTTCCCCTTTATATACATACAAACACGTAATATTATATAATAGAAATAAATGGAAGTGCAGAACTTTTCACTGTCTAATAGATCGTTCATGATAGATGCCAAATGCACATAAATAGTAAACGGGAGACCAATCAGATAGGTATAATAACGGAATATATGTATGCACGCGGTCGCGTTCTATAAAAAATATTTCCTCTATTATATATAACCGAGGAGAAAAATGCAAAAAAGGTAACTTTTGTTTTTAAATGTAGTTTGTGGAAAAAAATATGACCTGTTTAGGACGAAAATTGGAGCCAGGGTGGTGAAAAAGAGGTAAAATTTTTCTCTCCCTACCCCACTAAGGAGGGGAGAGCATCCTTCCATGGTCTGTTTGAAAGCCCCTTTAAAGTAGAACATTTTGGTTTTTAATTCATCCCGATAGCTGGCGCGGCTCCGAAGTTATGATGAAAAATGCGTGTCCTTTACTTTTTAATGATCTACCAATATACCAAGTTTCATTGAAATCGGAGAGTCACAGTTCTGTCAGTTTGCTTGTAAGTGTTTGTTTGTCATCTTATTTTTCTTGTCGTATTCTATGCTATCGCATTATAGAATGAACCATTATTATTATTAAATGAACTAAAGCTGCCGTCTTCCATTACTGGTGCGGCGTCACTGACATACACCGGAACATGCCACCTGATTCGCACGTAATGGACCTATCTCGCATGGGCACTACCACTACCACTAAAACTTTCTTACTGTACGGCCTTCGTATATCAACCCTCAGATATGAGATACGAATAGAGTTATTGGAATATACAGAGAGAAATATGTTAAGAGGATTGGGAATGCAGTTCCTAAATTACTCCAAATTATGAATGTGAATTTAGTGCTGTGAAGAAACTTAAGTACATACGTTCATTCACATTTGAAATATTATGCGCACATATGAACAGAATGTTTCCTTCGTAGTACCATATGCAGGGTAAATTTACTAGCAACGTCTGCTGCATACAATTCCGTAAAATATCTAAACACTATTTTTGTACGAATATGAAACTGCTCGTACATTTCTACCTCAGCATAGTACAAACACATCGTTCGGATCCGTATAGATACATAAACATTACAATTTGCATATAAATTGTGGTATAAATTCCTCTTAAAATCTAACGCACACTATATCAAAATTCAAACTCCATATTTAAATTCGAAGTTATAAACAATGCAGAGTAACATACGCTTATATCAGTGCAACGTATCCGTAGAGGTGTGCGCGAATATCTGTGTGTTTGAAAGTAATGTGCAAACACGGTGTTATGTGTAAAGTTTTATGTATGATAATAGGTATGCTTGCGTCTGTGTTTGTGTACGTGTAATGTGTCCCGTGTGTCAAAAGCTAACCGGTCGCGCTTTTACAAACAATGCTATTTCACATTCGATAGCAATTATCGGAGATATATGCGACAATTAAACTCATAACCGGACATAATTTCGAATACCTATATTCGTTAGAAAATTGACCGAAGTTGAATTATGCGGCGCGGGTGCAAGGCTGGACTAATCTAATTAATTTTTGCTGCCATGTTTATGTTTATTTACCTATAGCGTGTTATTGTTGTAAATTGTATGTAAACATTTCCTACAATTTAAAATTTGTTAATTGACTAGGACTGCATGCGCTTGCCTAAAAAGTAAGTATTTCATCATGCTATTTTATATCATGCCTTCTTGTTTTCAAATTAACTAATCGCTGGCGAGCAAAACAGATCCAACTTAATGATTCAATTTTATTTAATATTGAGTACCTTATAACTATTTAAAACAATAAAATCATTTTATAATTAATTAATTTGTTAACAAATGAAACACTGGAAAGCTGATACAATTAACATTGGTAAAAAAAGTTAGATTACAGTGATTAAAAATAAACAACAAAACAATTGAATATTAACAAATTAAAACACATTATTCGGGTATTTTATTAAGACGTGTTTCCTCCTCTTGCTCTTGTTACTGCCTGCATTCTTCCGTTCGTACCTTTTATAACTTTGAGCATTTATAACTTTAGGCATAGCTTCCCACACTTCTGTAAGTGCAATTTTAAGTTCTCGGACGTTGGATGGAGGGGGAGTTCGTACTCGAGCGTGTCGTTTAAGATCATCCCAAATGTGCTCGATGGGATTCAGATCGGGACTAAGGGAATGTCACGCAATTGTTGCTATTTACTCCTTCTGGAGGTAGTAAGTAACTATTGTTGCCATGTGGGGGCGAGCATATTGAAGATGTATGGCATAATGGCGATGAAATTTAAAAAAAAAGACAGTAAAAGGCTGCATTGGCAGTATGCCAAAAAGTATTGAGCAGATAATAAAACACAGAGGTGGAACAAGCAAATATTAGTAAACATATGTTCAAATTATATTTACTTGCATGTTATTTGTAATTCAATAATAATATTGCCAACATTACCCACTGTTTTTTTAAATTTTACCCCAAAATCATAATATTTTTAAGTGATCCTATTCGATGAGCAGGGACAGTATACATAACTATATAGTTTTACATTGAATTGATCATTGTACCTTTCACAATATCTTGTACTTCGAACTCCTCAAGTATTCTCATAGAAGTTTCATGAGCAGATATTCAGTGTAATACACAAAAGTTTCGAACTTATGGAACAAGTTATTCGGGTCAAATTTTCCGATATTTATTCTGCCAAAGTTAACGGAGCTATATTTAGCGGTTATGTGAAGCTCTATTATATTAAATCTAAGAGCCGAGGAGAAACTTTTCCGCTGACTTCAGGCGGCAAGCAACACACCAACCCTCCTTAGCGCAGCACGCTTCAACACCATAATTTCCCATGAGAAATCAAAATACAAACGATATTCGCGGTACATTTGCGGAAACATTCGAATGGGAACAACTTAATATTGCAAATTACGTCTAGAACTTAAATTATAAACATGGATATGGTGGCGGTTGATTTCTTTTTTGTATTCGTTGGTCTCGACTGACGTAATAATCCGCAAAATACGCTGCGGCATACAATACGGCGAACATATAACCGCTTCGTCGCGGTGGCTTAGATGAGGAAAGCCCATGTATACCGAAAAAAAGTCGCCAATAATTTATGAAACCCTACAGACGAGGGATAATTTCATGGATCATGGTTTTCATATAGTATCCCTACCCAGCCTTGTTTTTCTTCACTCCCTTGTTTAAAAATACCTTTTATATAAATTATGCGTTCAGTCATTACAGTAATTTGATTCGGGGATCATGAAAAGGATACGAATTTTTCCTTTAATCATATTATTGCTGGTACACAATGGTTGTTACTTTAACAGTGGTATAATGTACGACACAATAGCCATTCATTTAAATAGGGCACCAGATAAATAACAGGGGAATGTTTTTTTTAATAAAGCAGAAAAGGTTAATCTGCGCACACATTTTTAATTTTATTATCATACATATGGGTAAAACAAGTTTTGTATGCGATTAAGCGATATAACAAAACTTAAATAAAAACTCAAATATATAATCAATGTGCCCTCGGACGTGGTACCCCATTCTTCTGAATTTTCTTATTTTTTATTTTTTAATAAAAGTCATTATTGATCAATTGTTTTGCTTATTTTTGGATGCTGAATGCAGTGACCAAACTTGCGAAAAACATACAGGGCATTATAGAAATTAGAAAAAGTTCATAAAGTGGGGAATATACTTTAATTTATTGTACAATAAAAACTGAATTTATTGAATAGTAGGACTCCTTTTGTCCAACATTGTTCAATATGATCTCCATTATGGTGGTATAAAGACACCAACTTTTCCTTCAAGTTAGACAACATTTCGGGTTGAATTGCAGCAATTTGCTCCCTAACACCGTCTTTTATTTCTTCTAGCGTTTTTGGTCGTATTCTAAACACTAAATTTCTTAAATAACCCCAAGGCCAAAAATCCTGCAGATGTAGATCAAGCGATCTTTGTGGCGAAGAATTTTCAAAAGTCTGATTATAACTAGATCCTGGAAAGCAGTAAGTCTTAGCTAATCAATAAATGTGTAAGGCTGTCCCATCTTGCACAAAAATGTTGTAATAATTTCTTTTTGGATTAGTTCAACATATACAATTTTCTCACGCATTTAACGTGCTATGTTACTTCCTATAGAGTGAGGTCTTAAAGTGCCCCCCCCCCCTAAACTAACTTTTGAACGACAGAAGCTAGCGTTTTTAGAAAAAATAGAACGATTTTTATTTCTTGTGAACTAACATTTGGCGTTATCAGCAGTTCAATTGCATTTCCGGTATCGCCGAAACTGACGTCAACTTTATTATTTTAAATAAGACTTCCTGTATATTTTTACGTTTTTGAAAAGGTAATCAAAAGGCGAATCCGACGATATCACACATGTCATACTTTAACTTAAAAAATAATGATATGCAGCAATGAAGGTTTTAGTAACCTGTTTTTGTTGTTACACAATGTTGGCTAGGAAAGAGCGCCAAACTATTTCTTGTGACGCTAGATTGACCTAAAGAGCTCGTTGCTATGCAAAGTAATTATAACAATTGCCAAACTATCAAATCTCAATTCCAAACGCGTAAATTATTCCTGTTATATATTGTTATTATATCCCGCATTTGTCATACCTTCTTTCTTTCTTCTCGTCATTACTTTACCTCGTTTTAACTTGTCCTGTTAATTGTTGTTTCTTTTGTACCTTATCGAACTTTATTATAATTAATTAATTATGGTAGGTTTGTTTAAATTTGTTAGTTTTCGATGTGCTTAAGTTTCTTTCTGTTGATTTTACAACAGCCTCCGCATGAACCACGTAAGATAAATTTTAAGTACCTAATTTTAATATTCCATGAAATTAGCAACAATTGTCACAATTGGCAACAATTACCATGAGCACTCCCCTTGTACAGCTGGTATTACTTGAATTTTGCGCTAAGGATATATAGGATAAAATCTACAGAGCGAACTGCTTAACAGAAGATTAAAATTTAAATTATTGTACAATTTGTTGCGCAATCACAGCAAATAGGGTGATAATTGTTGCCAAATTTACATAACGTTAGAGTTGACCCAGCAATTTTGCATGGTTCGTGCTAAGCCATTAAGTAACAACACAAAAAAACCTAAAAGACATATCGTCTATCAAAAACTAATAAATTTAAACTAACCTCCCATAATTAAATAACTGCAATAAAGTTCGATAAAGTAGAGTAGTAACAACAATTAACAAAACATGTTAAAAGGAGCGAAAATAATAACGAGAACAAAGAGCGAAAGTATAAGTAGAGGATATAATAACAATAAACAACAAGAATAATTTACGCTTTTGGAATTGAGATTCGACAGTTTGGTAATTGTTATAGTAGCGAGCTCTTTGGATCAATCTGACGTATAAGAAACAATTTGGCGCACTTTCCTAGCTAACTTTGCGTAACAACAAAAACAGATTACTAAAACCTCTATTGCTGCATGTCGTCATATTTCTTAAGTATAACATATGTATATCGTTGAATTCGCTTTTTGATTACCTTTCTAAAAATGTAAAAACATACAGGATGTTCTATTTAAAATAAGTAAGTTGACGTCACTTTCGGAGGTATCGGAAATGCAATTGAACTGCTGATAACAGCAAAAGTTAGTTCACAAAAAATAGAAATTGACCTATTTTTTCTAAAAACGCTAGCTTCTGTCGTTAAAAAATCAGCATGGGGGGGGGGATACTTTAGGACCTCACTGTATAGTTAACGCAATAATAACTAATTATTAGTTCACAAGAAATCTTGAATTTATACATGCTCTCGAATGTGGGCAGTTGCCACGTTAAAGCTAAAAACAAAACAAGAACGAAAGAATACCAATACGTTGTTACCGACGAACCATAATATAATACACATGTATGCCCATACGTACATTCAATAACGTCAGAAAAATTAATAAAACTTGAAAGAGGATCGCCGACAATAACTCAGCTGAATTCATGTTTACTGCTAAATCGCATGTAAGTGAGCAATATACTTGACAACAAATGACGGGCCACATAATGACTGCACGCAAAATACAGGCATTGCTTATTTATACGTTTCTTGCGCAACTATCTTATTCGGAAAGAAACGCATCTAATCGATATCGATTTTAATACAAAAATATTCTCGTACATGTATCCAATTATTTCACAAGTAATTTTAAAGTCACCGCGTTACACACATAGTTTCGCTTAATAAATTATGGTAGATTTCGCACCGCCTGTTGCGATACTTTAACGATACGTTGGCATGTATAAGCACTCACGTGATATCGTTCAATATTATTAAAAAGATGCTCACAAAGAGAACGTCTCGTCCGCCTTGGAGTTTTATATCTCATTCAAGTTGATTTAATGAGTTCTCAAAGTTTTGAATATTAATCATTAATAACAGCATTAAACGCATTCCATAATACACAGAAAAGCGACCATTAACGCTCACTTGCAAATCTTTTATGTCCCGCTCACAGTAATTGTTTCAAAATTTTAGACGCCCGCTATAACTTCGCGCTCTTTAAGCATTTTCTAAATGCGTGATGTTTTACATAGAAGCAGCACTAGTACCCTAAGAAACCATACGAAATACTGCGCTGTTTACGAATATTGTAGTCGTTAGTATCTGGCAACATAGCAACTCAACGGGGATGGTCCTATTCACAAGGAAGATAAGAATAAGCATGGCGAAAGTACCTTTGCTTATGAATGTACCGCCCAGCTTTATCTCGAAGGTCAAATACTTCGGTATCATGTTCGACAAGAAGCTATCGTGGATCCCGCAGTTAACCATAAGATCAACAAAGCTAGTATTGCGTTTGGACAGTGCCGCAGAATGCTGGAGAACCAAAGTAATGATGTGGATTTACACCACAGTCATCAAACCGGTACTAACCTACGGCGCGATTGCTTGGTGGCCTAGTGTAGGAAACGCGGTCTCAACGAAAAAACTATTGTACATACAAAAGGCAGCCGGCGTAAATGTCACAGGCGCATTGAGATTCACGCCAACACCAACGGCGGCTATGGAGATCTTTGCCTACAGCCTCTTGACTTAGTTAAGGAAGAAGTGGCGTTGGCTACCATTATCTGGCTGCTATGTAGTGGTATAAAGCAGGACGACGTTGTAAGACATTGTGAAATACACCGCTAGCTCTGGGAGAACGCTTGCAATAGATTTCCGGTCCTGGACGCTGGTACAGATAACATTTCACCCCTTTTTATCTACAATACACCCGACAAATTTTTGGCACACCAACAAACCGACAGCGATGAAGACACTTTATGTCTCCTCATGAACGGATCAAAAACCAACAAAGGAACTGGAGCAGGAGTATTTTCTGAGGTGCTTCACCTAAAAGAACCATTGTCGCCAGAGATGAAGATCACAGTTTACCAAGCGGAAATATTGGCTGACCTTAAGATTGAAGGAAGAAACATCAATCTGTTTACCGACAGCAGGCAAGTAGTATCAGCATTGAACCAATGAATAACATCGAGTCTGTTACTAGACTGCCAGAGAGCTCTATCTTTAGACTCTGAAATGATGAATATCAACGTAATATGGCTGGAGGGCCATAGCGGATATCCTTGCGATGAAGAAACGTGCTGGCCAGGAGCGCGTTGGGCATAACTATACACGCTCCGGAATCCTTCATTCGACCGCCTGTGTATTCACTTTATGAAAGGATCAGAACTATTACTCATGAAAGTTCTTGAAAAGATAGCCTGAAATTAATTTCTGCTGTACCGCTAAAATAACTTTGACGTATCCAGACCATCCAGAATGGACCTTCGCATGGCTGCAGGGATTCTGACTGGACATTGCCGACTAAAGGGGCACTTACACAACATGGTTTTAGCCGAAGACCTGGCATGTAGGGTCTGCCAAGCTGAAGACAAAACACTAGAACACTTCCTCTGCAAATACCCGGCGCTGGCGTCAATTAGAAGGACCATGGGGAGTAGAAACTTTGTGGGTTTACAGACTAATTTAGTGTAAGAACAGTGGTAATGTTTTCGGGTGCCCAATTACCGTTCTCTACTCGGGTAGGAAGGTTTACAGATGTATTCTCACCGAATACACAACTTATACTTTACCTATAAATTTTATTGGATAGTCACATCATCGTAGAGTGAATTTTTGTAGACTCTGTATAATGCAATACAGCAACAGATACTTAATTTCGTGTGCATACTTACGCAACTATTTGTGCAACTGTTTTGGTAGTGGATTGCCCAAATATTTAACTTGCAAATTCATACCGGTTCAAAGTAAATAGTTCCGGGGGAATTTAGTTTATTGGTAAAAATATTTGCTTGGGCAACTACTACCTAGAATGTTTAGAAACTATTCCTTTATTACAGCAAACTTTGCTCAACTTATCCATTTAGAATATTGCACACACATGTAGGATATTCTCTCCTACGGAAACTATTAAATCCCCCGGAGGACGTTTGCTCCAGGGCGGCTATCAACGAAGGTAACACATACGTGCGTCGTTTGCAAGCGTCCGAATACGGTTGTAAAATATTTAATTAGCGTACTGCAAGGGTGCGGAGTCGGTAATGGCCACATTAAAGGTCCGTTTGATACTTCGGCTTCAAGAATTGTTACACGGTCAAGGCAGGGTCAAAGGACTCGTATTATTATTTAAGTCCCCTCTATGTTTCTAATTGGACCACAAAGTCCAAAGCTCAATTAGTGCAGGCCTCGGTATAATGAAAGAGATTTAAACTTCCGCAGCAGCAGTTCTACTGTCAGAATCGGATACGTCGCTCTCTTCTATGACGGTAAAAGCGTTTGCCCCCATATTCGGTACTTGTTAATCTTATTTGCCTACGGGATTACGTATCTGTAAAATATGGCTGTTTGTTTTCGACTTTTTTTGTTGCAACTTTCGCTCCTTTGTTTCGAGGATAACGGACGTGTTTCGCATTTGTTTGTAGAACTCCTCTAGTCTGCGAGATTAATGAAATCAAAGCAGTATCGATTTTCTGATGTAACCACTTTCCACTCTTTTTTTTGCAACAAAGTCTAAAAAATGGATGAAAACCATGTTTAACCTTTAAAATAGCAAATATTTCATACCAGTTTTAAATTATAAAAAGTGATTAGTAACTACAACCACAAATACTATTAGGAAGCTTGATAAATACGTGCATTGTCATCAACTATACATAACTTTATACTATAATCCTTTTGGTAGATCCTTATGCGCACGTCATTAAATGCTGTAATAACAATTAGCAAAGCTTTGGTCAATCTATCTGGAATATGAAGACTATTTAGCGGAGTAAGATAAACACACGTGAAAACTTAAAACGTAATTGAAGGGTAAGTAACAAAAATAAGAAGCTGGGAGGAATTCTTATTTAGAGATGGACCACGGTGCTGAAAAGAAAAATTTGGAACTTCATTCATCACCGCCCAACTATTGAGAGTATTTATTTCAATTTACAGATCTAAGTAGACAATTGCATTTAAACATTCTATTCTTGCTGTTAGTGCTCTGTCCACTTAAATACGAGGTGTAGCTATAAAATAACGACACTGATGCTACTATAGAAGAACTAGGCATGCGCCAAAGTCGTACAACCGACAGCTGTGTAGAGTGAAGCCTTCTTTTTCGATTGCCGCCCCTCCCGTGACATATCAGTCTGGCCGCGCCCTTCGTTTGTATAAGATTTATTTATTTTGTTTTGCCGAAAAAATGGTAAGTGTTTTAATAGAGCAACTAATTGTCATGAAATTTCATATGAAACTTGGGAAAACAGCTACTGCAACTTATCTTTTATTAAAAAAAGTATATGGCAATGAATGCTTATCACGTGCGCCGGTTTTTGAGTGGTTTAAGCGTTTCCAAAATGCCCGAGAAAATGACGCTCGCCCAGGTCGCACTTTCACGTCAAAAACGTATAAAAATATTGAAAAAATCGATAATCTGATCTAATCTGACAGTCGGTTAACTATTCGTGCGATTGTTGAAACTCTAGGAATTGACAAAGAACGCGTAAAACAAATTTTACATAACAATTTTAACATGCAAAAAGTGTGTGCGAAAATGGTGCCTAAAGTTCTCACAATCAAACAAAAAGAAGCTCGTGAAAATGTTTGTACTGACACTTTAAATGCCATTGAAAATTACCCAAACTTCTTGGGAGAAGTAATAACATGTGATGAGTCTTGGTGTTTCACTTATGATCCAGAAACTAAGCGTCAATCCATGCATTGGAAGGACCCAACTTCACCCAGAGCTAAAAAACACGAATGAGCAAATCAAAATTCAAAGCAATGATGACTGTTTTTTTCGATATTCATGGGATTGTGTACCTTCACTGGGTTCCTGAAGGTCAAGCTATTAATCAACATTGCTACCTTGAGGTTCTTGTTCAACTTCGTGAAAAAATAAGAAAAAAAGACCCGAATTGTCGAAGAAAAAGCCATGGGTTCTACATCAGGTCAACGCACCTGCTCACACTGTATTGTCTGTCAAAACGTTTCTAGCTAAGTATAACATCCCAGTGTTAAGCCATCCGCCTTATTCGCCTAACCTGGCACTATGTGACTTTTATCTGTTCCCCAAAGTCATCTGCTTTAAAAGGAACAAAATTTCAGTACTGTTGACGCTGTGAAAGAAAAAACGACACGTGTGATGAAGGAGCTCACAGAAGAAGACTTCTAGGACTATTTCGAACAATGGAAAATTCGCATGGAGCTCTGTAAGGATAGAGGAGGGATGTATATTGAAGCGGATAATAATAGTTAAATATGTGTAAATTTAAAATAAAATGTTTTACAGGATCAGTCCCATTATTTTATAGCCGCACCTCGTAGCTCACTCGTGTTATATTGAGCGTAACTACTGGGACAAGAGGTATCAACCTCAGTTTCATGTTCTAATTATTAACGATTTTTTGACAAGTGATATCCTCTTAACATCCTCCAAGGCTAATTTAAATTATTTTCATGGTAACTGCGACTATAAGGTTGCAAAAAACAATACCGTCTACAATCCAAATCCTACCAAGCATGATGTGATGGCAGAATTTCTTGTAGGTGCAGGACAATTTCGTGTTATTCTTTGCATTAATTGGGTTTCACTCTTAGGGGCAAGGTGGTGGTAAAGTCACACATTAAATGCTCCTGTGACTATGGTAAATGTAATAGCTTGCAAACACCACACATACAAGAAAGAAATTAGTTGAAGTATGTAGGAACTTGAAAATAACTAGAATTAGATTTGAATATATACAAAACAAAGAATTTTTGGTTCACAATGACTTAGAATGTATTTGACCTTACTGATATCCTCCTAGCAAAGCTCTAGTACTTCATTTCTCCTGATTCTACTTCTAATAACATTTCTGCAGATATTTCGTTTAAGAGTTTCCTAAATTGTTTTATTGCTCTTAATTTTTCGATAATTTATTTTTATAATCTTATTTTTAGTTTCCTATGTATTACTCTTGAAGATTCTACATCATTATAAATAATCTTGTATTGTAGTTGGATGTTCCAGAAGAAATAAGAAACATTTTCTGTTGTTTCTTGTTATAAGTTGGCACTAATTACTTAATATTTCAAATACATACATACTTGTAACATGCTTCAAAGGTAACTGAGGGTATTTTCAGGATAAAACTTCCTATGAAACAATTTAAATACAGTTACTTATTACATTGAAAAAGGACTCGTCATTTACAAGAAATGCCATATATTAATTTCAAATACACACGCTGTGTTGTCGCATGTAAGTTTTAGGGCGAACAAAAACTTTTGTAAATAAGAATTGTTTTTCATAGATCCATAATAAAAATGTGTTTCATCTTGTGACACCTATTCGGCAACACAGCGAGCAAACTGAAATAAAGAGAACCAGATTTGATACAAAGGCACAGAGAAACTTTCACATACGTTTCTACAATACACATTTATGATTAGTTGGAGATTTCTGATTTTTGTGCCTTCTGAATGCTACCACGTATGATGCTAATTTGTTTGGAAGGAACAAATATATTCTTCCCAATTTTCTTAATTGAAGTGACAGATTTTTACCAACAACAGGTCTCAACGTATACATCAGCAATTTCACTCAAGTCACACTTAGAGAACATATAAAAGTCCGGACTATAGGAATAATAGTATACATTGGTTTCGTCCATTGCGGTGCATTTTGCTATCCTGTATCGACCATAAAAAATTATCAAAGCGAAAGCTTTTAGCTAAATGTGGGTTAGAGGTATTTTTGTCAGGAACCGTAAAAGTATGTTAAAAGTCGAAAATAATGGATAGGAGAACCACAAACATTCTTAGTAAAAACCGGAAGGTATAGACGAGAGATCACTTAACATGTTTTGTCCATAGTCATATTATACATACATATGTCATAATTTACATAACTTCCTGGTTACCTATTCTGATTGGTAATCATTAACAAACATTTAAGAAAATGTAGAAATTGTGATTATGCGTACGTATACCTTAAGCATATCACTAAGATGCTTATGATGCTCTGCAGTGCACAATGATGCATTTGTTAAAATGAAACTGCAAAGAAGAAAAAGGACAAGAACGTCATACGAGTCCGTCGCATCATCATGGTCTGCATTGTATTTTTGTTTTTCGCGTTTATCACCGGAGCCCAAGCTTATAAAAAGAAACTTTTGTAAGGAAAAAACCAGTTCGAAATTTCATTGTTAAAGATTGGGAGTGTTTTATATCCTCGATAAATGTTTAACAGAATTATACATACATGCATTATACAACGTATAATTAATCAATCACGACGCGTGAGGCCCCCAATTATGTTGCCATTTTTCACATTAAAACCTTTTCCTTTGATGTTCTCTATCTTTCTGCTCCATGTGGTTGTTGCCGATTTATTTTTTATACGCATTGTAGTTGGACCGGTGAGCGGAATATAATTAAGAGTGGTTTATTTACATACAAGTTTCTTGCGCCAAAAAATTTTTCCATAACGTATTGTGTATGTACCTACAGTGGAAAGGAGCAGATAAGTTAACGAGTCGAAGACATTTTTATATACATATCCAAGGATTTCAATTTTAATTTTAACCTACGCTACGTTTCCGTGGTACATTTCGGGGAATTTACCATGCGGGCAAGCAGGCATGCTTCTTCGACGTCATGTTCTGCATTATGCAAACGCAACGGCCGGCGTTGTCAAAATCTGCGACCATACAGGACCGTAACGGAGATAATTTGCGTCATGCACACAAGCTGGAAATAATAGTATTAGTATAAAATATGAGGATAAGATTTTTCAGCAGCAATATATGCAAATTTGTGTTAAAAGAGAGACGAAAACGTTCGATAGGCCTTTTGCCTGACTATAAGAAGTCATCTAAGTTACAGGTTACTAAATTTACACTTCCTTGAAGAATTACTGCACCAAATGATTTATTTTTATAAAAACGACAATAACACAAAGATAGAGTGTTATTCGTATTATGCTACTGCTTACACAGAGAAAAAAAAAAGTTGTTGAATCAAACAAATAATTACCTTTGAAATTATTTATTTAATTCAACAAAAGTTTAAGTGAAATATTATTTTTTAAGAACAACAGATTGAATTAGTTGAATGTACAAACGTTTTTATTTGACATAATTTTGTTGAGTCAAACAAATATATGCTAGAATCGTGGATTTAATAACGTCTACATTTTCATATTAGAAATAAGAATGTGATTAATCGCTAACAGTCTACTAAACAGCCTTAATCAAATCGATTAAGTGAATTTGTAGGTATCTGTGAGTTGGTGTTTAATGTGTTGTTGTAACTGTGTGGTAATTGATGTAATTGTCGTGTTTGTACCTATCTTTGTTGTTTGTCGTGTTTGTACTTATCATATATTTGTGTTTGCAGATGGAAATCAAGAACAAAATATTTTTACCGTTAGATAACGTTGAAATTTCTGTATAAAAAAATAATAAAGTAGTTGCCACAGATTGGTGAATATCAGAATTCCTGTCTGTACTAGGGATTAGCGAAAATTACAAAAATCTCGCCGATATCGTTTTCAATGCCAATAACACCAATGCTAGCAGTTCAAATAAATTGCGATTCAATTCATCACACATTTAACAATGCTTTGATCGTTCAGATTTTCTTTGTAACTAATTGTTAGTATATTTCCTCTTTTCTTGATATAACAGGTATTCAGCAAAGGCAAGTGATAGGACATGCTCGCATACATAAGTCCATTGAGGTATCTGCTATTCTACCCCCTACCCTTTTTGTCATAATACTTAGCACCCTTCTAGCACCTAACCAGACAGTTAGTCCTGTCACTCGTTCGCGATTCTCAGGAATCCTAAGAGATTAACGAGGTAGTAAGTTCTGCAATATTCTTTGTAAACGAAAGTAGTACAAGTATCACTTTAATCGTTATGTATCTGCATACACAACACACAAGTTATTTTGTGGTTATGTCATCTTCATCGAAATAGTTTTGTACGTACACAATTACAAAATTACGTATACATAGATAATTCTTGTTTTTATACATATACATATGTACCTTTTAACCATTTTTTTGTCGACATGTTTTTGTAGGTTTATATTATAACAATTTGAACATACTACAGATGATGTTAATAATATTGTTAAAATCAGGTTACAACTTCAGCATCGAGACCTAACTCAACTTAACCAGATTCACTTTACAGGTTCCTGGAAAATGTGGGTAATCTGGAAGAAACTTGTATAAAACTGCAATTATGATCATTTTCATTAGTATTGTACGCATAAAAGGTTAAATTGTATTAGCATTAATTAAAAAGACTGCTGATTTTGCAGTTTTAGAGTTTCCAAATTTCATTTATTACTGAACCACTGCGTAATAGTGCCCACAAGGTTTTTCAAGGAACGACACTACACAGAGCTTTAAAATACCGTGTATCCGTAATAAAGTGAGCCGTTAAAATGCGTGGGCGCTGTGGCAAAATTTGCTCGCTATAAAAGTATAAAGGCGGGAAGTTGCGCGACGGAAGTGAATCAGTATCAGTAATAATCTAACCGTTGTCATGAGAGGATCTACTCTAGTCAAGTTATGCATTATGCTTTATTTCTTTGACTGTCGTTTCCTTTCCCGATTTTTTGCTTTTTTGTTATTTTTGATTTGCTTTGTTTGTATCTCGTAGTTATACTGTGGAATAGTTTTTTGAATTATGTTCTTTCTAGTTAAATGATGCTACCTTACTAGCAGTACTGCAAATGACTGTTTATTTGAATATCTGTCCATTATCTATCGTAATAATAGGCTGAATTGAAATTTTACACATACAAATACGATTCATTTTGATATAAAATCCCCTTAATTAGATTTATAAAACATCTTTTTGAATTCAATTTACATTTAAAAATGAATGTTTTTATTATGCACTTTCTATTATTTGAACATTTAATATACTGGATATTTGGAAACGGAAAAATGTTATCTAGTTATTATATAATGAGAGCTTCCATTTATTTTTGGAATTTATATATTTTTTTAATTGGGAACGATTTCTTGCGGCAATATTACAATAAAATATTGATTTGGAAATAATCAACGATTAAAGTTCATCGGTACCATAAAAATCAAACAAGGTGTGTTACGTATGTCCTAAAATCAGCAGTGAAGTCGAGTTTATAACTTAGGCACGTATGATAGGCGACTGACTGGCATCTGGCATGTGTATGGGGAAACTGAAGAGTGAGGAGGTATGTTTATACACAATCTGCATAAAAATTACTCCCAGTACAATTAAAATGCAAGTAAGTCAAATAAAGCACTACAAAGATGCAAATTCTTAAGAGATTCATTTATTTAACTAATAAAATTATCAAAAACACATCTAGTTAGATTTTTGTTTGATCGCAAAGGTACCTCCATATATGTACGTCTATCCTCGCAAGAGCAATCAAGTGATTCTTATCCACGAAAGAAATGCTTTTAAGGAAATTAGTTAGAGAAAATATGTTGCTGGTCAAAAAATAATATTCAAAATGTTATGGCGAAGGAGCTACTAACATAATTCAATCCACCGTACTGGACTCGGCTTCGAGTCTGTAGAAATCATACAACAGAATTATTAACAAAAACACGAAAGTTGTTATAGCGATACCAATTCATCTTACTAAAACGTTTAAAGCATTAATCATTTTATTATTGAGATCAAAACTTGTACAAGTATCTAAAGTAATTATAGAAGTAAATGTCAATTAAGACATGAAGTCAAGCGGAAAATCTATTAAAAATGCCAGTTAAGCAACAATTTGATTTGGGAAAGTATGAAATTTATGTTTTAGTGACAGCTGTTACAAGCGAACGTACCTCAATGCACGTGGCTGAACAATGCTAGACATGCTGCTAATCATAAAGTTTTTGCTAACGTAATTTTTATCATTGCACTATATAATCTACATGGGAGGACATATAGATGAATTCATGTAAGAGAAAGGCACCCGGTGATATAACGTAGGTGATATAACCTATATACAGCCTTGGACAAAATTATTAGGCACCCTCGCATATGGTTTATATCTCAACTTTCACCAGTAAATAAATGGATGGTATAAATGTAATATTTTATTTAAGAAAAAGTAAAATTCAGTATCATGTTGATCCTCCTTGGGAGTTTATTACAACAGTTATCCTTTTCGGTAAACTAGCAACAAGTTTCTCGCAAGTAGAAGCTTATATTTTATTCCATTCCTCTATTACCGCTCTTTCTAACTTTTGTTTGGGTGTACATTTTCGAGTACGTACCTTCTGCTTTAAAATGGCCCACAAATGTTCTCACACCCTCACATTACTGTCGTAACTAACAGCGCGAAACACAAAAAGCTCTATTAACTTCCAAACATGCGATCTAACTCGGTAATTCCCCGAGGAATATTTATATATACTATTTATAATTCCCCGAATGATTAAATAACTGCATAGATGGCATCAGTTTTCTAATATAACGAAATACAAGGGGTGCCTAATAATTTTGTCCAAGGCTGTACATCTAAAAGCACGAACACGCTGCTCAAATCTATGAATCTAAAGCAATTGAATTAAAAATTGATCTGCCAAAGGATTTTACCAAGATATGTGTAATTTGAAAAATAATAGGTCTAATCTGTACTTACAAAAAGAGAGTAGTGCTCTTTTTTGTATCGAGCCCAGATAGGAAAAACAAAATTCCTTTGTTTTTCAAACCGCTATCCATATTTTGAATTAAACTTATCTTTCAGCGAAGTAATATCTGAAAAATTTCTATAGCACAACATACGCCGTAAATTATATTTTTCAATAATAATACTCAGGTTTAGACTGTTAAAAATTATGATTTAAAACAATATGGAATCAGAAACTATACGCCGAATTATACCTAGGAAATGGTTGCTTTACCAAATTTAATCCTCGAGTTTAACATTTGCAATGTTAAACTAATTTCTATATTCCAAAGTATAATACCTGAAATCTCTTATTTATTCAGCCTGGAATATTGTTGCTTGGTATCAATACCAAACAACAACAGTTCTCCTTTTCTTTGAAGTTGATCAACCCTGCGAAAAGAACTAGTCAAGTTTTATAGATAAAAACGAATGCATATTAACATGCAGCACACATATAAGTTGCACTTCATTCGTATTATCAATATTTATAGTAGTAGCAGTATTCTAGTATCCCTATTAATTGACGAAAAAATGTGATGCAGCAAATAAATTTTCTCACAGGAATTTATTACATTTGTTTCTGCCGTTTTTAGTATCGTGTACGCAATACAGGTTTTAAATGATGCAGAGGAAGGTATACATAAAATAAATATTCCCAGACGTGTTGTAAGGCTTAAGACCAAAAATATTACGCTCTTGTACCAATAATGGCACCGAAATTGTTACGAGTTTTCCAAAACAAATATATAAATTCAAGGACACTATTAAAAATGCAAATAACACCTTACTTCGGTTCTGAAATAAATTTCATCAGTTATTGCAGCTGTCCATGACAGCGGTCTGAGTAATGATGACATGGATAGAGTGAGCAGGATAGGACTTGGGCGTTTAAGTTATTACCGCTTTTTTTAACAAAACTTGCTTATGCGAGAAAAATAAAAATTAAACTGTTCAACTCCTAGAAAAAATTGTAATCTAACAAAAGTTCGTATGCAACATGGAATGCAAATGTTAAATGATAATGACTTGATACATTAATTGCTGCACCAGGTAATATACACATATTGTGTAGTAAGTACATTATATACAAGAAAATGCATTTAGGGAAAAACGACATTTATACTTTTTTTAATGCATTATTGTTACATAATTGAAATTCCATTGTAGATGCATCAGTTTCTATATATAATAACAGCTTTTCTACTTCACGAGTAGAGTAACCTAAACTTGCGGACTCGCATAGGCGTCGGTATTACGGGTTAATATAAAAATACGAAAAATTCATAAATAAACTAAACCGGTAGAGAAGCAGGCATGTAGTGTCGACCTTGAATATAAATCATGTTAAACCGCGCTGAGAGAGATTTCGTTTTAGTACCGGTTGAGCTGTTGCAGAGATTAGTCGAACGGTCAAGGTTATGTACTTACGTGTCGCTTTTGAAAATATAGCTGGTGTTTTTTGTGTGTTGTAGTATTATACCAAGTACATAATTAGTGTATCGTTTCATATAGAACTAATATTTACATACCTAAGAAAACAATGCCTCGTAATAGATTTGCTACTACTGTGCATAAGTATGTGTCACTTTTTCCCCATTTAAAATATGACGGTAGTGCAGTTTTTTGCTTAATATGCAATGATTGTTTGGCTGCATTGGACAGAACTGTTTCTCAGAGGCATGTCAAGGGTATTAAGCATATGATAAATGCAAGAACTGAAATACCTTATACACTATTCCTCATACATTTATTAATCATGTTTACCTCTTGTAATCTTCCGTTGTCGTTGGTGAGAAAAGCAGCTTTTAAAACTTTTTGGCGACAATACGTTCCAAAGTACCCATTACCCTCACAAACACAATTACAGAATCATTTGCCGCGAATGAAAGAGATGCTAGAAAATGTGTGTAAACGTGATTTGTGTTCTAAAAAAATATGGATTACCGTGGATGAGACGACCGATATAAAGAAAAACAGTATTGTGAATGTAATAGCTCGCGTTTTATCTAGCGAGAACACAGCATCTCGATATTTGTTAGCTTGCAACAATGTACCGCGGAAAATATTCAAAAAGTGATAATGAACGCTTTGAAAAAATTTAAAATTGCCCAAGATCAAGTTGTGATGATTGTAACAGATAGTGCAGCAACGATGTTAAGTATTGGGCGATCCTTAAAACATATATTTCCTAACTTAATATATATAACCTGCGTGCTGCATGCTTTGCATTTAGTTGGTGAAGTTATTCGACAACATTACGGAAACGTTGATCGGATGATTGGAAGTACTAAAGCAGTGTTTCGTAAATCTCCTAAACGTTTAAAAGAATTTCGTAAATTTTGTGCAGGTATTCCAGAACCTCCTGAACCAATTTTAACGCGATGGGGTACTTGGCTAACAGCAGCTTCTTACTATTTGATCCATTTTCAACAAATTCAATCAGTTATAATGCGATTTAATCGAAATGAATCCAAAGCAATTAGAGAAAGTCAAAGAGAAAATTACTCAACTTTTAGAAGATTTAACAACAATATGTACCAATTATACAGTATTACTAGATGCCATTAGAAAACTACAATGTACTGAATTGTCATTGCAGGAATCATTAGACATAGTGGAGAGTGTAAAAAAATAATTACACACATTAAATGATACGCCAGGATTATGCGCTAGTCAAAAGTTGGCAGATGTTTTAAGGAAAATCCCGATTTTAATACTTTAGAGGCCGTTTATAATAAGTGTAAGAATAGTGAACTTTTAAGTGATTTTGAAAAACAGTTTCTACATGCAAATGTAACTTCCTTAGATGTGGAGAGATCGTTTTCTATGTATAAGAATATTTTTTCTTGTCGACGCACAAGGTTTAAAGAAGTAACTATGGAAACATATGCAATGATGCAAGTTTACAGTAGTTCACATCCTGATGCCTCTAATTTGTTGAATAATTAGCAAGTAAGTTTATTTATGAATTTTTCGTATTCTTATATTAACCCGTAATACCGACGCCTATGCGAGTCCGCAAGTTTTGGTTACTTTATTCATGAGTGATCGCATTGCAAACATTTTGCTCACATTTTGTTGTAGGCAGTATGTATGCCTACAACAAAGTGTGCGGCAAAATTATGGAATAAATTCATTGAATTTGAAGCAATTTGTTTTTCGAAGAAATGCTGGGGCAGGTCAACTTTATTTATTAAAAATCAGCTAGTGAGAATTCATTTTTATTCGATGAGGAAAAAATTGTCCATTTAGAACGACCAACAAAATTCAAACCCAAATATTCTTTATGAATTTTATTAAAATCTTATATATCAAAATTCAAATTGTACTGCTTAATCACTAAGGTTCGACAAACGCGTGCGATGGCAAAAGCGCGGAGAGGGGATTTAGGTCAATGCGAAGCCAGTGGAGAGTTTAGTTATTCGATAGGCGTGGAAGTGAACGATCCTTCGATAATTATCAGTTTATCGATGTGCGTGTTTTAAAACATGGATCGTCGTAAGCGAGGTTTACCTTTAGCACCGCATGTGAATAAATACATTAGCCGTTTCCCTGTGTTGGCGCTGCGATCGGGATATCCCCACTCCTCTGATAACTAGGCGGAAACGGAACTTACTTTACAAATCGTCCTCGTATATATAATACTCCAAGTTCTTTAGGTTAAACCACCCTGTTTGGCGGCATTAACTTGGTAATGCAAATAACTTAGTCTTGTGACATTGCCCTGTACTGGAATACAACTGATGCCGAAATAGGTATCTACATATGTATATTGTAAGGCACATACAGAGATAGTGCTGAAAGAAGCAAAAATTAGTTTTTGGAACTGCTCTATACTTAACCAATAAAGACAAAAATCATTCTCCGAGATTTCTACGCGACAATGTTTCACTACTCTGTAAGTAAAATTTCGGAAACCAAAATATTTCCTAATCCAAATAAAGCACTTGCACTTATGAATTACGAAAACAGAGGAAAAATCATCATTTAGCTACACAGGTTGTTAAGCTATTAAGGGAAGATCGCTTTGCCAAATTATGCATTGTTGTGTTAGGATGATATTGTGCGTATCCTAAAGTTTACTACCACATGGTTCAGAACTTCCTTTAAATCTGTAAAATGCTTCATAAGTATGCGTGATTGTTGATTGCAAAAATTACATACCAATGTTCGCGAAAGCTATATTATAAAAGGATCGCTGTGCAATCCATTTTTGCTCTGCACGGAGGAAAACGTGTGGTCAAGATAACAATATAATATAGCAAAATATGTAATAGCAACACCTTATGTTAAATCCAACTATAGTTTTTGTTACAGCAACTACATATTTTATTGAATGAAATAAACGTGTTGTAATTCTTAGTATAAATTGTTGTTAATGCTAATATAGCTCATGGTATTGGTGGAATCATTCCCGGCAAAAACAATGTAGCAGAGAAAATAGCGCTAACACATGAACATGTTTCTGCCTACCCGGCGTCATCAGCGTAGTTCTGAGCACAATTTTCTGCTGTTACAATTGCGTTTGCCTCTCGGTTTATGCTGCTAATCTCTAAGGCAGCACTGAGTATGTCTTTCGGCGATAATTTTTGGTTATTGTTACCAGACATTCTTTCCACGTATATAAATTGTTATTTTAATGCAAGAGTTTGCTGTTCCAAAATTTTTCCCCGTGTGTATATTTAAAACGCTATCTGAAGCAAAAGCTTCAAATATTACAAACAAGTAACTCATAGTGTAGTAGTATAATAGTAATGATACAATCTAACAATTTCAATTCAACGAATGTAAAATTGTGTGGTGATTAAAACCCTAGCAATACACGGCACATTGACTACCATATTGTCGGAAACATGCCTGGATCGTATTACTTAATAGCAGTAAAGAACACATTCTTTGCATTTCACATATTCCTCTTCCCCTTGCCTATTTGTTTGTTTCCCTCATAGCGAATAAGCAAGATATAATTAAACTACTGCTACTGCTTGCAAAGGAAATGTCAATTAAAATAATTAGCAATCGCGCAATAACATGGATTTTAGCAAGAGATTGCAGTTATAGGTATTAATTAATCGGTAACGAAACGTATTGTCATTTGCGCTCTTCCAGGAAAGTTATTTATGAAGAACTCGTGTATATTCTCACGTAAAATAAAATTACTCTCTTACTAAACAATGATATATTCACAAAGATTCAGTTTATATTTGTTGCTAACGGGAATAAATACTAATTTAAATTTCAATACGGTAACGTTTGAAAGTTAACTGGAAATTATACGCGGCTCTGACATCTGTTGATTTCCTACCGAAATTCTTATTCGGAGCATTTCATAGGCATTTTGCGCACCTGAGCTTGCTTGAATGAAGCAATCACCAAACAAATTAAGAACATTTCGTTAACCTTACTTAGGAGAGAACTAGAAGAAAGGTAATTAGCTGAGCCCGTCTTGTTATATAATTAACTTTGAACTCGATTCTTGGTGCTTGTGACGACAAACGATGGTTGTTTGGATGCGAATAATTCAATTTATTGCAATTAATTTTCAGCGAATCAAGAATTCTTTTATCCTGATTGATACATTCCATTAAACTCAAAATACTAATAAGTTGAGTGCACGTAGAGATATTTACAGTTAGTTTCTGATTCACTATGACAATAGAAGGCGAAGATCAAAGCGAAATAATATATCCTTCTCTTCTATTTCTACTCCTACAGAAAATTGCTTTTAGTTACAACTTAGAATCGCGTAACCTATATATTTTTAACGATGGGACAGCGTTCTTCCAACAAGAGAACTCTCTTAATGCCATAATGTTGAACTCTCAATGCTTTGAAAGTACATATCGTTAATTAAATGGGCATACTACTTCCAATGAGGGGATAAAAAGTGAATGTTATTATGTAAACTGCTACTACCGTTAAGCAAATAAGAAAATATGAAGACTGAATTGAACAAAAGATTGTTTAAACTTAAATTTAGAGAAGTGTTATAAGCATCTTAAGGGGAAAGTTGCACTTTGTGCTAGACTATATTTTACAAGACAATTTCTCTATTTAATCGACCAAATTTCACTCGCACGTACTCCACACTATCGCGGTGTTCTTAGCATTTTAGTTCCTTCCATAGATTGTATATCTGAGGGAATAATTAGTGTCCATGGCATATTTTATCATACGCTTGGGGTTCCCACACTTTACAGGTGCTACACTTAACCCAAGAGTTTTTTTCGCTTTGTCAGCGTATGAACGTGTATATTTTATTTATCAGTAGTGCGATAATTTATTATAAATAGTTCTTTTGCCTAGTGATTCTACTGTCAATTATCTCTATGTCATTTGTGCATAGCGAAATTACTTTGAGGTAAGTTGTGTGATTCCAACCTGTTTGCTTATATTTATTTTCAATATAGCTCTAGCTGTTGGAAATTTTGTTGTTATACATTTCTTTCATCAGCGATTGTATAACATTTTGAGTAAATATAATTTTTATTTGTTTTAATTTTCTTTCAAAGATATGAAATTTCATGCGACGGGCAGTGACATATACTACATGATATGTAAATTACAACACCAAGAAGGACTGCGATTTTTTTTACCAAATTTGGCAGAAACGTGTAACTATTCAAAGGTAATAATTGATAATAATCTCAAAGAAAAAGAACTAAAGCTTAACATAATTTAATTTTTAATTTATTAATAATGTGTTGCTCCCTTCCCTATTAGTTTCACAGTCCCTCACTCTTCGTGCCACTGATTCCACTGGGTGGCTGATATCCTGTTGAACCATTGCGTCCCAGCAACTTGCAATTCATGCCGGAGAGCTTCCAATGTTTGCGAAGGATTCACTAAGTTCCTCAGCCTTCTCCCCATAATGCTCCACACGCGTTCGATTGGCGAAAGGACGGGAGATCTGGGTGGCCGTAGCAAGATATTGACATGGGCCTCTTCGAACCAGTTTAGAGAAATTCTCACTACTTGGGGTAATGCCCGCATTACCCAGCTGAAAGTTATGGACGAAAATGAGGTGCCACCACCTTATCAACGTAACGCTGGGCGCTCATGGTGCCTCGGATTAACACCAACTGATACCTACTCACATATGCTATAGCACTCCATACCATAACACCCTCGGCTCAATGCACACGTCTTTCAATAGAAAATTGAATATCACTACGTTTCTCACGTCTTCGTCTGACCCTCATGCGGCCATCATGCATCTCCATACAAAATCGTGATTCCTTATTGAACACCATCCTATGCCACTCCATGTTCCAGAGCCTTCGCAACCTACACCACACCAGACGCTGCTATCGGTATTGAGCCGTACGTGGTAATGCAAGATGTGGTCGCTAGGATTGCAAGCCAAAAGCCCTAATTTGGCGATAAACGGTTCAAAAAGCCACAGGACGACCTTCATTAGGTCTATCTAACCATAGATCAGCAATTGACCTGGTACTAGAAAATCGGTCTCTTAGTACCATCTTCATCATTCTTCTTCGGCCCCCGGTTCGTCTTTGGCGACTTTCCTAGCCCTCCTTAGTCCATGACTAATAATAGCGCATGATGGTGGATTGGTTCCGGTTAAGGCGATTTGCGATTTCCCTGAATTAAAAACCACCTTCGCGCAAGTCAACAACTCGGCCTCTGTCGAATTCGCTCAACTGGCAGTAATTTCCACGTTGCCGCAGTATAGGTATAACCAAATCCTCAAAATACGTTAAACAAAAGTATGACAAGAGAAAACAGGGAAAATGGGATCAAAGATTACAAGAAATACACCCATTAATGTCAGAAGATCGCATGAAATGTCAGATATGCCGTGACCACTTGATCCATTGCAACAAAATTATAACCAATTGAGTAGTTACACGTTTCTGCCAGGTTTGATCAAAAAGTTGGCACCCTTTCTTGGTGTTGCAATTTCCAAGTCATGTAGCATATTAACTTTTTATGTGTTAGGAAAAAAATGTGATCCATCGTATCCCAAAGTCGCGGAGGCGCTTCTAAGCTAATTAGACAACTGAATAAATGTCGGCTAGTACAACTACCAACTAATGTCGGAGCCGATTCAAATCAGGATGATGTCAATAGTAATGGATCCTTCTTTTTCTTTTCTGGCATTTTGATGATTTATATTATTAATCTTGTATTAAAAAAAAAGACTCCATTCCGAGCTATTTTGAGTAATTTACATTTTGAAATATAATTTGTAAAAATGACACAAACACACATACGAAACACACTATATTTGGAATCCAAGCAACAAAATCCTTGACGTCATCTGCAGTACCGAAATCGATCATCATATCAAAATCAAAAGTATCAAGTCGTTAGATTGGCAGCACCCAGACAACGGATAAACAAGAAGTTAGAAACAAAAAATCTGACAATAAACAAGCATATTTTCGACTAATCATTTACAAATTGTATTTAAAACTCAAATGTAGTTGAAACTGTGAACTTTGAAGTATTGAAAAAACTGTTAAAACTAAACAGAAACAGTTTAAAGAAATAATCAGGAGAATTTAATCAAAGAAGACGACTAGAGAGGTCTATTCCAAGAGTATATCAAGTTTTATCAGAAGAGGAACACAACCACACACACAGTACACCCACAACAATAACTGTAAGTAATTTAAAGAAAAATTATTTTTATAAGTGAAGTACTGAAAAATAATGAACGGAACAGATTGTCAGCCAAGTTAGTACTTTTAATTGTTTTTAAAACATCTCAATACATATAATATTCAAAGTTGGAGATATTTACAACTAAACGCGAATCCCGCATTTAAATATTGCATCCAACTGGTTTCTGGTGTTAGTACTGTTTGGCTACCATAACAACAGTAAACAAAACATACTAACATAGCTGCTCTTAAATAGTGCAGCTTATACCTACATCTGGCTAGCTAAAATAGATGATTTCTTTTATATTTCCCTAATACATAAATTAATAATAATAATAAGCACATTTATTTCTGTAATGTTCCAGACAATGCACATACATAGTACACAGCACGAAGAAACAGGTCAACCAAAAAGAAAACATGATATACAAACTAGTTAATATGGTCGTCTAGACTATAACAATTGCGCTGTAGTAAGTATTCTTCAGTACGTTTTTTAAACAAATAAAATTAATTAATGGATCTTATGCTTGTAGGCAGTTATACCTATTACCTAACTTTCTTTTACTTAGATCCGAAATTTTGAATCGTCAAAGTGAGTATATTTCGTTTACTGTTATTATGTTAACCAAACAATATTAACGCCAGAAACCATTTAGTGGACGTAATTTCCAAATGCATGATTCGCCTTTGACCGCAAGTAAATACTTGGGCTCGAAATTTTGAATCGGCAGTTTAAGAACGTCAACGTCAGTATCTTTTGTTTAGTGTCATTGTAAGCAAGCAATATTAACACCGGAAACTACTTGGATGCAATATCCGAATGCAGGACACTGCGGCTTAACTGTAAATATTTCTTTTACTTTGAATACGAGACATACCCAAGATTATGCAAAAATATTAGAAATTTCCCATTCGGTGGACAGAGAGGAAATATATGGTCAAAGAAATTACGCTTCTAGTGATTAAACTTCGCAAAACTTGGGTTGCCTAATCTATTAAAAAAAAAACACAAAACTGATTATTTATACCTCTTTGTACAAATATTATCTACTGTCAGTAAATTTCATGTCACTCATTTTGAGTAATAAACCACATGCCAAAATTATAAGCAATTATTCTACGATACGAAGCTACTAATCGTTAGACACAATGCTTTGGGTAAACAAATAAAACACAAGTTTACTGATGGCAATTAATATGGGAATACCACATGGACACTTCTTGCAGCAGGTTTTTTTAGGTTTTGTAGTGTGTTATAGATAATTGAGGACCTCAATCATTCTAAAAAGTACCTAAGCATCAAACAGTACAATTAAATAAAGAATTACTACAAAGGACACAAATATCCAGACGATCCATTTACTTTCGACGTTTATTGGTTTAGTTTCGACGTTGTCCATTAGTTAAATCTACTCCTATTTAAATGAATCGAATGCCTGTAGTCCAATAATATCGTTTGAAATTCCAAGGTTGTCGTACTCTAATTGTTATTAGCTTACAATCTCAGTCAAGGTGACCACAAATTTGTTTTCGTATTCGTGTGTGGGTATGCTAACAAACGGCTGACGACCTTAAAATGGCAACCGATGCCGTAAACATCAATTTTGATCGCTTCATGTCGCCGTAGAGACCGCAGCCTGTTCGCAGATTCAATTACCGCAAAAATCTACAATTTCAATCGGTTTGTCGCGTAATAATTGCGCTATTCAGCGTCAAAGTCCCGTACAGCCGTACTGCTGTGAATTTCAAATGTCCTGTACACGCATTTTCCACCAGATGGTTATCGATTCCTCGCATCGCATGAAAATTCATTTTTATCTTTGGGAAACAGAACTCGACACGTCCGCGCCATGGTTGCATTTACAATTACACGAAGTCATTAAATCGGCAACAAAGTCTAGATACGTAGGCATGTGGCTACGGCTACAAATATAAAAT
Organism: Dynastes maya; assembly: GCA_029619315.2. Lineage (NCBI taxonomy): Eukaryota > Metazoa > Arthropoda > Insecta > Coleoptera > Scarabaeidae > Dynastes > Dynastes maya. The sequence goes on from JAROYE020000002.1 coordinate 61,193,050, forward strand.
AACATAATTTACTTCGCGTAAAAACAACCGATTATAGTGGCGGCATATATTCCCTTTCCAATTAAAAATGCTACGTTCAGAAATTCCTCAAAAATAATTGTACCGCATAAAATCTGACACCAAATCGTTGAAATGAAACGTTCTTTCATAGTACCGACTGAAGTACATAAGTTCTCGCACTTACACTTCCATGAATAAGTGCTGCGAATAACTTCGTATACAAAATGCGAAATCTGCAGACCCAAATTTACCACTGCTTGTCAGCGCTATCCCCATACCTTAACACTTTCCAACGAACAATTCTATTTTAATTGTGGCCCGTCTACCTACCATAGTTCCAGCTTTTTCCATTTAAACAATGAAGAATCATTTTTCTTTTATTCTATCTGTAGACATTTTATTCACTCACTTGTTTCTAGTACTCCGTTTCTATCTAACCACTCCCTTTAGAAATTGCACCCAAAGGAATTTGAAACAGAGGTTTGATATCTTACTTCCTAACTACTTTGATTAAAATATCTTTCTCTAGTTAGTTTGCAAAAAACTTTATGTGCCCGTATTCGACAGGAAATAACTCCAATAAATAGTTATCTTTCCTAAAGAAAGTTCTTTAAATTGGTATAGTTATCATGAACAACTTTATCAATTACAAAAAGAGAATTAAAAGGTTTTTATAGTACGAGGCGTGTTTTTAGAATAAATACCGTTTTGAAATTCTGCTACCGTGAGCGCTGCGGCAGCTTTCTACGCTTGCGCGCTGTGTACCTACATCTGTACATTCATCGTCAGATCTGTGAAGTGTATGGAGAAAACATTATGAGTGATGGAATGGTACGAGAATAGGTGAGAGCTTTTAAAGATGGACGCACGAATGTCCCCATGCGGAGAAACGAAGTGGGCGACTTTCTGTCATTACTGAAGATATAGTTCAGAAAGTTGACGAAAAAGTGAAAGAGAACAGACGCTTTACGATTTCATCGTTATCTGATGAGTTTCCTCAAGTTTCCAGAAATGTTCTCTATGAAGTTGTAATCAGTAGTTGTTAAATCAGGCGGCAGATTTCTATGACGATGAGATTGTAAAGCTGATTGTACGATACGATAAATGCCTCAATATTGGTGGAAATTATGTAGAAAAGTAGAATAAGGTACAGGCTTTCATGTAAAAATAAAATTGTTAAGAAAAGTTTACTTGTTTTTGTTTTATTTGAAAACACGTCTCGTATTTTCTCTGCTAATTTCAATCGGTTTTGAAGGACCTACAATTTGTATTAGAGAACATCATCAATTTTTTATGTCACCATATTTGAGTGCCACCTTTCCACCGTATTTTCAAGCGATCTCCATGTAGCAGTTTCAGATTTATTCGAACTGTTTTCAAATGAGATGTAGCAAAGGTGCGAAAGGTGTTGTTATAACTATAAGTCACTCGCCATTAATATTGTGTCAAGATTGGCCTGTTAGAATAAATTGGGGTCCAATAGAAAAAATATTAGCAGCTATAACCACCCCAAAAAGGTTGGTTTTACTATGTCTCCAGCTAGGACAGGGCGAGGTATGGCAGAGGTCCATCAAAGTTGAGATATGTGATATGCACAAACACGGGCCCAGGAGCTTTTTTAAGAAAAGCGCCAAAAACTTTGTTGCACCTCTCCTTGATGTGTGGAAATATTTATGAGACGTGGATTTTGAAATTTTAACAACGATTTTATTTGAACAAAAAGAAAAAAAATATTTAACAATAAAAAAGATAATAGAATTTTAGTTATGTGTGGTTTTTCATATAAAAATCAAAATAGTATTGCTGTTACTCTAGGTGTTCTTGTCTAAAAATCTGGCTCCTGGTAGGTGGATAGCTCTTTCCTAACACACGGTACCGCTTCTTAGGTCGTAACTTGCTAAGGGTCTGCTACCACAGTTAGAATAATTGTTCTTGGGTTTACAAGTACCCAGAAGTACAAAAAAAACAGCAAAAACGGAAGCTAAGGTGAGCGAAATCAGGGAAAGAATGAAATGAAAACTTATTTGTGTTCAATGAATATCGAAAAGAAAAAAAAGTGAAATGATCATCAAACCAAGAAAAAATGAGAACAAATGTATCTCACTAGTAATTTACTACTAATTTATAATGTTCAGTAATTCGCAAAAAAAAATTGTTAAGTATATAAAGCTTTTAAAATAAACCTTTAATTACAAATACTACGGAAGTAACATTCTACTTCAAAGAAGAGATAAATTTTCTAGCAATTTAGTATCAAAACAAAAAAAAATTGCAAGGGAGAAGCCATCTTAACTCGTGCACTAGGCTCGACGGAAAGAAACACGTGCGATAAGGTAAAAATGGAATTCGTGAAAAGCAATAAGATAAAACTTACAAAATTTTATGCTGCAATAAAATTTTATCACAAATTGAGATATGTGAAGAAATGATCGCTCAAAAGTACTCACCCATTTGAGGTAATTAAGCACATTCACTTAGGTACGCCTTACATCTGATCCTTATCAGAGCTCGTGAGAAAAAGGGTGAAGGAAAATTTCATTCGGCCGAGGATACGCGTCAAAATCGTACGCAACAAATAAAAACTTAAATCGAAATAAATATTCCTGCGCATACAGCGCCGTTCAAAATAAACAGACCGCGTAACAATAAAGTTGTTACACAGCTCTCAAAAATACGAAAAAACACCGTAAAAATGGTGCATCTAACAAATTTCCTGTTGGACAATATGCAGTAATAAAATGAATGCTGCATTGATCCCTCTAGTGGAAGAAAGAGTGGTATAGATGTAAAACTTTTGTTTATTTCCTGTGTCTAACATTTGTTTCAGGAAATGGAATACATTTATAAGAGCGGGATGCTTCCTATAGCATCAATTTGTGTGAATATTATTTAATATAGCATGTTGCTCAACATAACAAGTCATTTATTAAACACTTAAAAGGAAATTAACAGGAAAACAGGTCTACAGTGAAGTGCTAAGCATCGTCCACCCATACAAACTTTTGAACGACAAATGGGTATGAAAGGCCGTTTCAGAAAAAATAGGTCGATATGTACTATACGAAATGTTTATATTTGGTGAATCGAACAAAAATTACCAAGAAAACAAATTTAGTGAACGCTTGCCGGAAATATTTGGGAAAACATTGCACTGAACCAATAACTATTAGAGTAAGTAATAAAATCTCCGGGACGAACTGCTTTGACAGAATATAATAAGATGCAAATTATTGAGCAATTTTTGTTTAACTACGGCAAACAAAGTGAAAAAAGAATTTTATTTTAGTGCGAACGCTAACCTAAAAGCATACAAAATACCTGAAAAATAAACACATTCTCTATCAAAAACTGACAAATTTAAACAAAGTTAACAACAATAAAGCTTGAGAAAGTAAATAAAAGGCAATTAACAAACCAGGCAAAAATAATAGGAAATAAAAATGAAAACATGTAATGAACATATGGAAAACGCAGAGCTAAATAGTAAAGAATATAAATCAACCTGTTTTTTTTTCTATAAACGCTAGCTTCCGTTGCTCAAAAGTTAATTGGGGTCATTTCAGGTCCTCACTGTGTACGTTCTTGCATAAATAAATTACTAAATAAATAAAACATATATACATAAAGTACCGTAAAATGGGCTAAAATTGTGCCCCATGTGGTGGGAATGTGCCACAAGGTTTTTCCACACATCTTTGAATTTGTCGCTTCGACCATGATATTATCAGATGTACCGATGTACAGATGCATTTATTCTAAGGTGAGAATGTGCTAGTTGGCTGATTCAATAAGATATGCACTGAAAACTGATGTGGCACATACTCACTCGAACAACAGCGGTAAGTATAGGCCACAAGAACGTAATTTTTTTCAAATTCAAAAATAATATTAAACGTTTTTTTATATTGCAATACAAACAGACAGTATGTTACATTTTACTTCTTCCATGTAATTAGAAATACTTCTGCTACTTTTTTTATAACTACAAGAAAACCTCAAAAAGTGGCACAATTTCACCCCATTTTACAGTACTAAATAAAAATAATCATCGCTTGATTACAAGAGGTGCGGTAAACGGCCATGGTTGTACGAAATTCTAGTTATATAGTAATACACAAGCTGTCATGTAATACATATTCCTTGAACACTCACAGAATGGCTGGAACTTTGTCGATAAGTTTTCTTTTGGGAAGCATTTCTTCAGAAGAAGTATATGTCATAAAGACATCCGCTGTTTTCTCTAAACCATTTTTTCAAGGAGGAGGTGCCCTTCACATTTAATATATTTGGTTTATCAATATCTGTCCTACCAGTTACACTACTTGTTGTTTGTGAAAGGTAGACCAGTAAAACTACAGATTCTTTGAATTCAAAACGTCGTCCTTATATTGATCTATAAACATTGTAATTATTGGTATCAGTCACATTCTCCAAAAACAAATTCAAAAATATTTCTTTAATTAAAAATAAAGATAAAGGAACCAAACAAATCAATTACCAGAACAAAAGGAAAACAAAAAATAGAAGAGTTGTTATTGAGTCACCAATTGAAGACAACAGTTCCGATTCTGATCAAAAGACTAATTCAAATCCTGAATGTGTACTGAATATTTTTCTCAATCAAAATCGAGCGAAGGATGGATTCAGTGTGGCGTGTGTAAGAATTGGGCACACGATGCCTGCGCTGGAGCAGAAGATATTGATAATATATTTTGCATTTATTGTGAATAATTCAGCATAAATAACTCCTTTTGTAATCTTTTTTTTAATAAATACTTTAAACTGACAATGTTTTTTAATTTTTCAATTTGAAATCTCATTGGGGAACAAAGGATTTATTATATCTTACGCCATGGCTTCTTATACAATAGAAGATATTTTTTAATGGATCCTTGTATTACCTTTTCACATTTCTTTTCCTAAAATAATATTATTTAATGTATTAGTATTTATTATTATTAGTGTAGCTGTATTAAATTTAACAGATTTGTAACAGATTCTCTAGAGGATTTGCAATTTTTGTCAATTCCCTAGTAACTTCAAACTAGGGATACTATAAGGTTTTTAATTTGTTCGATTGTCGTATTCCATAAAGAAACGTATCATGGATATACATTTTTGAAAGATATAGCGACACACCATTTTCGAAAATCGTTCGAAAGAGAAACAGTTACTGCATTGCCAATATAAACTTAATAATTTACCACACTGTCTTTGGGAAATGAATACATTTTAGTATCCCCGATCTTATTTTTACAGTTAGTCATGCAACAATAAAGTACAATTTTTAAGACTCCACAAATAGACACTTTGCTGAAAAAATCCACTCGAACTTCAAATACCAAAAAAATTCTGGCAAATTCACACCAAATGACGGCGAAATGACGCGAGCTAACAGCGAGCGGAAAACATTGACAAGGAATTTTCCTATTAAAAGTTGTTTAAAGATCCGATTGTAGCGCTCTTAGCGATTTTAGTCATGACGTTTGTCATAACTGTTAATAATTTGGGCGCGAATATGGGAAGTGGAGACAGTCTGCTCTAAACAGAAACCTGTTTGCATCATTACGGTCAAATACGTCAAACGTAATTTGAAGTTTCAATCTTGGATTTAACTGTCAGATATAGTTGCTACCAACATGAAGAAATAAAAAAAACATGGCTCTCGATTACGTTTTCTTATGATTATATTGTACTTCGCCATAGTTAGCTTTCTTAAGAAACGGTCCCTTAGCTCGAAATGTTAATTATAATCTTACTTAATGATCCGGATTCATGTTATCGGTTAATATTCGCAGTCAACCGCGCTCGCTTTTATCTTTATGACAGACATCTGCATTTCCTTTATTGAAGTTTTAAAATGATTTTAAAATTCCATCACACATATACATGTATCGGAGAAATAAATTAGACTGCCGCATCTAGATACATATTATATGCGCTGCTTATTGCAGTTTCGGTGTCTGAGCACAGAGACAATAAAAAAATGTATCACTAATCTATGGCGATGCGGCGAGTCTTTATGCAAAAAGTAATTAGTAAAGGAAGTTGCTGCTAGACCGGTAAGTGGAGTCCTTATCTCGCCGGCTGATATGGAAGTCTTCATATTCAATAGTAGCGCTAGCTACATAACATCTTACATCTATGTTAGTTTGTCAGCTAGGAAAGGCAATAATACCTGCACTAGGGAATTGATACGCGTGTTCTGCTTTGCTCGGAAGAGAATATTAAATATCGCCGCTGTCATTAATCATTTCGAAAATAAACCAAAATAAACGATGACAACCAGCAGGATGGATATTCAACTTGAAATACCTACATAGATAACCGATGTAAGTGAAACGTACTAATTGCTCTGTCAGTAGAATTCATTTTATTAAAGACCGTGGTTAAGAGATATCCTTAATACATTTTTCAATTACTGAGCGTAGAAGTTTAGATTTTAATGTTCATCATCATGTAGAAGCACACTCACCGACCTGTCTACAATTTGAATTTTAAAAATATAGTTAATTTTTACAAATAATATTAATTATACGCAGATAAATTAGAATTCATCAATTTCATTGATCATAGTCACCTCAATAGGATGACGTGACCACTCCTCGTCAAAGACAGATGTTCCACCACGCTTAATTAATTAATTAAACCGATATTTTATGGTAGTCATCGTAGGTGCATAGTCCTTATAAACTACATCCAACTTCTCTTTGATTTCTGCACTGGTGTTCCCATCCACAAAAAGAAATCGAATCACTAACCAGTATTCTTTTCCATGGTTCCAAAAATTCGTAAACTTACTCACTTTTAACAACTCTCAAAACAGCACCACTCACGAAGCTCCAAACACGGGTACTTCTCATACCATTCCCGTGTATCTATACTGTAGAGGTAATATGTCATGAGTCCATTTTTGTCCAATATGAATCCTATTCTATTTTCTTATTCTCCAATTTTAATTTTACATTGAGGTAGGAGATTGTAACCCCAAATAGGCATACACATGTAACACAAGATATTAAAAACGCAAAAATAAATTGTAATTCTGGTTACATAATGAACTCAAATGATAAAGTAAAGGCTACTTGGAACTTAGTATCTAAAATAACTGGTAAAACTCATACAAAAAGTAGTATATTGGAACATATACAAATGGAATATAGTACAGATGATAATTTACAAAAACTGAATTATATCAACAAATACTTACTGAACGTATGCACTGACGTGAATAAGAATAAAATTAATAACTTCCCAACTACTGTATCTTCAGAGAAGTGTAATAAAACATGTTATATGCTACCAACCAACTCAAATGAGATAGTTAATATCATTGCTGAATTAAAAAACAGCTCCTCTGTTGGACATGATGAAATACCAGTGACGCTACTGAAATCATCTGCTGCTTATATTGCCGAGCCACTAGCTCACATAATTAATCTAAGTTTTCAAACATGTACTTTTCCAAATTATTTAAAAAAAGGAATTGTAAACCTTATACACAAGAAAGGCGATAAAAAGCAGATAACAAATTATAGGCCAATAACTTTATTATCGAATATATCCAAAATATTCGAAAAAATTATACACAAACGGTTAATGTCATTTCTGGAAAGATATAATCCCTTGAGCAATAAGCAGAGTGGCTATCAGAAAGGAAAGTCAACAGCGACAACTATATATCAAGTTTTATCTGAAATTCTGCAAGGCGTGAATGATGGTGACCATGTGGCTGGTCTATACATAGATCTGTCAAAAGCCTTCGATAGTGTTCATCACCACACATTAATTCAAGAACTCGAGGATGCAGGAATTCGTGGACAGAGCCTCAAGCTTCTTCAGTCGTACCTTGAAGGAAGAATGCAATGTGTGAAGGCGCAGAGTAATAGCGGTGAGATACTTACATCATCCTGGGAAATAGTACGAAGAGGAGTTCCGCAAGGATCGGTCCTTGGACCTATGCTGTTCCTAATCTACCTGAACCGAATGCCGGATATACAACAAGACTTTGTGGCACTTTTCGCGGACGATGTGTCAGTTGTTCTGAGAGCCGCAGACCTGAACACCCTGGAAAAGAAGATTGTACAAGCATTAGATATAAATGAAAGGTGGTTTGAAAATTATAACCTAAAATTAAACATAAAAAAGACTAATTTAATTAAATTCACAACAACACAAACACATACACTTACCGTAAAATACAAAGACGAGGAACTCAGTTCAAGTGCTAGTACTATGTTCCTCGGGTTAAAAATTGACGACCATCTAAATTGGAAGACACACTTGGATTACATCGCTACCAGGATCGCTCCATTCAGCTACGCTCTGCGAGTGATCGCCTCCTCAGTGAACGTATTCGCGAGCTTATGTGCGTATCGGGCATATGTGGAGGCCCGCCTCCGATATGGGATAGTGTTTTGGGGAAACGGCAGTGATGCTGAGCGATTATTTGTTATCCAGAAACGTTGTATCCGAAGCATGTTTAGTCTAAAAAGTAGAGACACTTGTAAGGACCTTTTTATCAACCAGAAGATACACACACTTACCGGTTTGTATGTTATTGAGTGTGTAATGTTTGTTCGCAAGAATTACCACACCTTTTTTAAACAATTCGAACTTGCCCATGCATACCCCACTAGAGCGACAACTGTAAGTGCTTATATATCGGGACCAAGACCTAATTTGACGATAGTCCAGAAAAATGTTGTTTTGCAATTAATTAAGATTTATAATTATATACCCCTAGCATTACGCCTTTTGAATAACCGACAGTTTAAGTACAAATTAGAATTAATATTATACAAACACTCTTTTTACAGCTTAAAAGATTTTTTCAATTGTGGAATGTTATTGGAATAGCTCTCCATTATTTTATTATATTTTTTTTTTGTTGTTTTGTGGTGTACATGTATTATCTTTTTGTATATATTTGACGTGTTCTATACTATTAAGTATCATAGAAACGAATAAAGAACTAACTACTTTTTTCTTAGAACTAGTAGCAGGTTTACTTTAAAGTTGAGGTAAACAATGGTACCTCCATAACTGTGAACTACCACAAAATGAGAAGATCAAAGAACCGATGCTTGGTCCTCCTACATTACATTTATCCAGTAAACAGAGCTTCTATTGTCGGAAATTGTGGACTTTGAATCTCACAACTTATGATACAACAAGTAAGACTTCATATTGCATGATGTGGGACGAGTCGGAAGTAAGAAAGGGCGGTCACGAACTTCCTTCGGTGCTAGTTAATGAGCAGAAATTGTTATCGCCAATTCTGAAATTGAACATTTGGTTAAATGGTCAGATAATTGCCCGTCAGAATCGAAACGTAATGATGATGATGCATTACCTGTGGTTACTTCAAATGTGTCCAAATTCGAAAGCAATCCAACATAAATTTCTATTAAGGGAACGTCCGTATGTGGAAGCGGAACATGTTCACGGTTTAACTGAAAGAACTTCCTAGCCTTGGAACTCGCAGCAATTGATTTGTTCTACAGACGCAACCATTTTCAAAATGGATGTATCAGACTTCAGAAACTTTGAAACCCTCTATGCTCAACCTAGGACGCTGTTTATTAATAAAAAAACAGTATTCAAAAAGAAGAATTTTTAATATCGTTTGTTGTCCATTTCCAAGTACGACCTACGGCACCAGAACTCTAAAACTCGCATCCCACGTACATCCCCTATCACCCGGTTTTGCCATCTGACCTTTAGTCTCCCTCCCTGCTTCGGGTATAACGGTGTCCAGTTCGTTATTTTCTTTATTACTGAGCCCTGATCTCTTCTCTGTACATGTCCTAACCACTTTATCCGTTGAGCTTTAATAAATCTGACGACGTCTTCTCCATTGTTTATATGATTTATTTCATGGTACATTCATATTCTAACTTCCCCATCATGTGTTTTCTTTGGGCCTAAAATTCTTCTTATAGTTTTCCCCTCCATTACTCTCAGTTTCTCTTCTTCTTTCTTTAATGGACACTTTGTTTCCGCACCATAGGTTAGCATTGGTCAAATTGCTGCTTGATATATCTTCATTTCCTTTGTTATACTCAGGTTTTCGTCTTTCAATAATTTTTGGCACTTCATCCCTGTTTCCCGTTTTTATTCGTTCGTTTATTTCAATACTTCTCTCACTGTTCCTGTTCACTAGTACCCCTAAGTATTTGAAATAATTTACTTTCTGAAAATTGTATACCTCTATTTTTATTTAGATTGCATTTTCTAGTTTTCTTGTGTTGCATATATATTTTCTTTTTTCTTAATTAATTCGCAACCTTCAAATTTCGGCCTCCGTTGTCAATTCTAACAATGCTTCTTCCAAGCTCCTCTTGTCCCTTGCCATAAGTACCCGTGTTCTTGATGGCACTATCTAACGAGTAACAGAATCGTTGATAGGGTATCCGACTGCCTTATTCCCAGTTTTATCCTAATGCTCTTCGAATCTCCCATTGTTGTTGCAATTTTAGCGCTTACCTTATTCAATGTCATACATCGTATATGTACCTGATTAGCTTTGCTAGAATTTCCATTCCTTCCATATCCCTTAATAACTGTCGCCTATATATCGATTCAAATGCTTGCTGAGAATTAATGAAGAATGAAGATATGTAGATTAATATCATATTCGTAGAATTTTTCAATGGTCTGGGTTAGCATATGTATTGCAACAATTGTTGATCTCCTTTTTCTGAAGCATTGTTGATACTGCCCTAATTTATCTTCAGTGTACTTAATTATCAATTTATAGACTGGGTTTAGAGGTATAATTGGCCTGTAGTTTTTGCATTCGAATGGGTATAGGTATTGTTTGCCCATTTCTCCAGTCAGCTGGCATGTTTCCTTCTCTCCACATTTTAACTATTAAACCACATATTTGTAATAATTCGTTATTAATTTAATCAGGCCCAGCTGCTTTATTTTGTCTTAATTGCTTCACTATTTCTATAAAATCTAGGTAGGTGTATCTTTTTCCCTAGCTCTGTTATCTGCTACCTCTTATTGCTCTTCTTACGTTTCCAGAGTCTCTTTATAGAGTTTTGTGAGATATGCTTCCCAATGCATTTTCCCTATTTTCACTGTTATTTTACTAGATCTAGTTTGTAGTTTTACATATCCAAAGAGTTTCGCATTGTTTTTGTTACCTTCTTCTTATTCCCCATAATTAGCAATAAGCCAAGTACGCTTTAAGGCTGATAGGATGTAAGAACTAGGTTATTCTATAATGGATCCATAGCCACTAACGGATTGACGAAAATGAGACGGCTATTAAGTTATCCAAACAAGCAGGGAATATGCATTTCATTTGACCAGAGCCCTGCTTTACTATGCAGAAGAAACAACTAAAGGATGAGCTTAGAAGAAGGACAAAGACGAAAACATTTACGTTAAGTTCCCCAAGGAGAACAGAAACGATGCTATCTTTTAGCAAAGGGGATTTGATGTTACTGCCATGTTTATTTACGGAAATGAGCAGAGGTTAAAGATCAACTCAAGGAAATCTACATACAGTGAAGCATATGCTATGCAAACGTTTTCCTATTAATTACAAAGAATGCCACAACTTCCGCATGCCATATTAGTACCTAGTGAACTGAAGGACCAGGATCCTGGTTCATCAGGAGCTTCCAACTTCTTCTCAGGATGTAGTAATTACAGTCATCAGTCGTGGCCCATATCATTAACAACGATAAGGTACACCTTTCCAGATAAAAAGGATTATACAATCTTCATCTCATTACTTCTTTTCTGCTGCAAAAAATAATTTTTAACATACTATGTAGGTGTCTCAACCTCCTGGAACTGTAAAATTGCGCCCATCATGTAAACACTACGGAACCAAATTAGATCTTAAAAGTCCCGAATTTGGAAGAGGCTTATCTGGATGTCTTGCATGGGAGCATGCATCGCGTAGACTTAAACCACCAAGACGAAGAGAAAATAGTTCGTCTCTCTATTGTGGAGTAATCTTATTCATCTTAGCAAATAAATGAAAATTTTTACAACAACGTCAAACACAGCAGCTCCTTTCAAACAACACAATAACAACTCCTCAGACAATACAATTTGTGTTTATTTTTTATTGCCTATTACTGCTGCGTTAGTTGATTAACACTGCAAAATATTTTAGCCTTTTCTTACAGCAAAAAGTATAAAATTTTTTATTCGGAATTTTGAGATCTATCAAGTTATATTAAAAAAATATGGTGTTGCCACTTAAAAAAAATTGTTTCAGTAGTTACTGGAATATCTGACAACACTGAAAAGGAATTATTTGTCAGTTTTTCTTAGATAAGTAATTTCCTACAATTTTGACTTTGGAAATACTAGTCTATCACTTCTAATAAAAAAGTTACCCTAGATTAGATTAGATTCAATATGGAGATGGTTCTTGACCTACTCCACTGCAACATTTTCAGATTTATTGTGGTCCCTCTATCATTAGATCAATTACGCTAGTTTTGCCTTTTAACCCGACCTAACAGTCTTGTGAGTGATCCTTCTGCATAGGTTTCGGCTTTTGGATATTCCTATCCCACTTTTAAGAGCCGTATTCCTGCTAGTGCTGTACAATCGCACAGCACGTGAACGACAGTCTCTTCTTCCGCCTGGCAGAATCTACACGCTGTTTCCTCTATCAGGCCTAAGTTGCTCATATGTTTCTTGAGCATACAGTGTCCTGTTAGCAGTCCTACTACTGCTCTGACAGACTTCCTGTCCCTGCTTAGGGGGACTGCTTAGGTCCGCTGTAAATTTAGGCCTGTGTCCAATCAGAAATTGCTTGGCCTGTCTCTGACGGGATACACTACCACCAGTCATTTTCCAATTGTTTAGTAGTTGCTTTAACTACCGTATATGCTATGCCCACCGAATGCTTTGGGTTTCTATCGGCATTTGGCGAGCCTGTTCGGGCTAATTCGTCTGTCTTAACATTCCCTCGATGATCTCCGCGTCCTGGTACGCAAAACCAAGGTCACCTTAGACCGGCTGCCCAACCTATTGAGGGTATTCATACATTTCCACACTAGTTTCGACTTTACCTGTGTGAAGTCCAGTGATTTTATCGCTGCTTGACTGTCTGAATAGATAGCAATAGATCGATAGTTACTTTCTTGCTTGCGTAGTTCCTTGATACACCCTAGCACTGCTGCTATTTCGGCTTGAAATAGTGTGGCGCTTTGAATTAGGCATAGCGGCTTAGTTATTTTTGATCTAATCCCGAAAATTCTGGCTCCAACTCCAATTTCCGTCTTTGAGCCGTCTGTGTAACAGATAGATTCGGCTTTGATGGGGGGGCCTTTTTTCCAATCTTCTATATCTGGTATTATCGACAACAAGTGGGCCCAGTGACTCCATTAGTTATTATTTACTAATGGCGTCACTGGACCCGCTTGTTGTCGGCCCCGCCTTAAGTTCTATTAACAGTTTGTGATGATCTGTAATTCCACTTGCACTATTTGAAAATAGCTTATTCAAGCAGAAAATATAATGTAATACTTTTAACCTAGCAGCAAGAAATCCATAAAAACTTTGATTGATTCCACCCAACCAATCTGTGGAACATTAAGTAAATGGCCGGTTTATTCTATAATTCACGTTATCAACTGTTGTCAGACGAAAAAATTAATGCGAGCGTCCACGGTGCTAAATTGCGAAATAAATGTTGCCCATGAAAAAGGCAAATGTGCTCGGCTTAGTGCGCTTTAACGCTGGCGGTGGTTGATATCTTTGACTTGTACAAAAGCATTATACATCGTCGAGTTCATTAATCACTTCGAGAAGAAAGGAATAAAAGTAATGAGAAAAATACGGCAGCGCACGTCAAAACTTAAAATACCTAAATGAAACGCACTAATTGATCTATAATATGAGGTCGATTGAGGTGATGTGCTCGATCGCGCCCGATGCATACAATGCGTACGTGTCTTCGGTTTGTGTGTGGTATACTTAAAAAGTAATATATAAACTCGGTGTATGGTTGCGGGATGCAATTAAAATTCCACGTCACAACTTACGTACACATATCGCATGATGTATACCACTGTTCTGAGGACACTAATTACAGCCCGTGTGTGTACGTATTTACTTAACAAAGGACATCAAAGGGAGTGCACACTGTCGGAGTTTAATTTTTAGTGTGGAATTAAATCAGTGTATAATTAGACGTGTGCGATTTTTAGTCACACGCTGATGACGTGGGAAAGCATGGAGTGTACATTGTATTCATATCTATTAATCGACAAACATTTTTTCCAAAACAAACTTCATTTATTTAATTACTAGCTCTTTATAGCTCATCTATGAAATTACAAGGAGCTTTATTCCAAATTATACGTATTAATTATATATACTTGCCAATGAGAATATGGGACATAATTCCTTCTTATAGGGAGTGTTAAAGTAAATGCAGATATAAGATTACTTCCTGGATCGTCCCCGTTCATTTAAGATTATAATCAAGAAGATTGGATATCTGATCGAATGATAAATAAGGTAATCTATCTCCAAATGACCTTATATTCAACAAAATGAAAAGATATTTTGATATTAAGGTAAGTCTATTATCATTATTCCGTCAACATTGTATTTATGTGATTTGGAGCTTAATATATTAAATAGAACATCTTTGGTAACACAGTTTTCGTTTTAAGAATGAATCCTGAAGACACTGACTTCAAACAAGTAGGAACTTATTGTACTTTTGCTGTTTCAGTTGCAAAGGAAGGTAACGGTTTCTTAAGAAAAGCGGTCTCAGTTTACCTTAAAATCGCAACATTTTTCGAAATTTGTAAATGATGCTTTTCTTAAATTTTCATGACCTACACCCAGAGAAACGTTTTCTTGTCCGCCTTAATAAAAGACAATTACTGTTTCAATTATTTGCAATACAATAACTGTTTTAAATCAAAAAAAATATTTTTTTAGCGTTTCTTTGCATTTCTTTGTTTAAGACATTTGTTAACCTGATTCAAGAAAATCTTGCAGAAAATTTGAAGAAAGCGATTCTTAGTATAAGTAAATGGTCATTGTAACACAAAGCAATATTTTCCTAAGGATAGTAGATAGTTTTCTTAATTCTAGAAAGCGTTTAGGTATTATTCATAAATCAATAGTTTTATTTTCTTAAAATAAAGCACTTTTACTTAGAATTCTTGAAATGCATATTATTTATGTGCAAATTATTAATTGCGCTTACCTTGTTTAAAACAGTACGACATATCCGTACATAATGCATACATTACTTGTGATTTCAAAAAGGCTAAAGTAGAGGTTATCTACAGAATAATATTCAAACAAAAGTGAACTTAATGTAGAAGAACACGTGAAAAAAATTGCATAGAAACAGTAATCAAGACAGAGCTAATAAGTAGTCCTTGGTGTTGATGGAATTACTACCGGCAAAAACAATATGAGAAGAGAAAAGCATTAAAGCTTCTTCCGCTTGACCACATTGATCATACATCTCTCTAATGTTCAAAAACAGCAACTGAAATACTTCCTGGCGCCACCTAATGCCGGTAGTTATAGTTATGCCGTCCTAAATAGTAGAGACGGAACTGGAATATGGATACCATACTTATCCATACAGTGATATATCCTTTAACGTTCAACGTTTCATAAACATTTTCAAAAGATACCGATTAATGTAATATAGTTTTTCTTTTTATTACAATTTACCACGTGTACATTTAACTATAGCTTCTTTTTTAATATATAATAAGTAATAGTCATAATAAAAAGAGGGATAAACAAACTTAAATATTAAATTACTGATTATTAAACTACATAAAACTAATCCATAGTTAATCACATTATTAAAGAAATAATTTAATTATACTGTAATCTATAAAAAAAAACTTTGTTGTTAGCCCATTCACGTGCTCATAATTTTAGTTATTAACTTTAAGTTCTTTTTTCGTTATTGTTATTTGTGTTTTATTGGATGTCCTTGTAGCTGGTCTGATGATGTGTTTTTTGAACACTAAATTAGTCGCCTAATTTCTCAATAGAACTTTGTGGGATCTGGACCATTTTTTTCATTCCTACCTTTAATATAAACATTTTCTTAACTTAAAACTAAATGATTTACTTGGAAGAAATATTTTTCTGTCTTGAATTTTCTTGGTTTTCTAACCCTAAGGAAATATTTATTTAATTCAAATGACATTTCAAGAAAATTATTTTCTTATATTATACATTTTTATAGCCTTGAAATAAAAATATTTTCTTGAATAGACTGGTTTTTGCAAGAAACCATTTCACTGCATGTGTAACTAATTATTCCCATATGTCAGGCATTATAAAAAAATTGCGGCGGTGCTCGCTCGCGCTTATAGTATAAATAAATAAATAGCGTTCACTGGTCTAATGGAAGTGACACTAGTTAATAAAAGTTTGTTTATTTTTAGTTTATACAATGTATTTTTTTTATAAAATACGCAAGTGTTTTAGTTAATAAATGTGTGTGTGGTAGTGAACACCATATCAATATTCAGAGTGTAGAGAGTCTATAAAAATTAGAGTATAAACAGAAACCAAAAACAAATATTGTTTTATTTTATTGCTACCCTTGAGAAATTGAAATGAATTTATAAAAAATAACTCCAAGTAAAGCCGCTTCTATTAATAAACTGTCACCCGTCCTTTTGACTTTAAATTTTCTCACAGAAGCAGCACACTTGGTTAACAGCACAAAAACTTAGTTAAAGTCAAAATTCATTGTACGAGGGAAAGTCAGTAAGTAGGTCACAAAAAGCTATTATAAAAGTAATAAGAGAAATAGTTAGCCAAAAACAAGGTTTATTTTTCAACATAGTCTCCATCTACATTGATACACTTATCCCATCGCTTTATTAATGCCCCAATGCCTGCTGCATAAGAGTATTTGGGCTGCCGGCTGAACCATGTGCGTACCTCTTGTTGAACATCATTATCACTCTGGAAATGTGTTCCGCCAAGATGCTTTTTTGGTGGACCAAACAGATGATAGTCGCTTGGGGCTAGGTCGAGGCTGTAAGCCGGATGTTGAAGAAGTTCCCACCCTAATTCTTCAATTCTCGCCTGGGTCAACTGGGCCGGTCAGTTGTCTAGGAACCCACCGTGAGCAAACTTTTCGGAAATTCAAACGATCGTGCATCAGTTCGTAAGCTAAACCATGAGAACACCCTATTGCAGTTGCTATGCTGTCTATTGTTACCCGCCTGTCAGTTCGTATCATCTCTTCCACCCTTCGAAGTGTTGCGTCTGTCGCAATCTGATCGGGGCGGCCACTTCGCTGACCGTCAACAACTTTTGAGCGCCCTTGTGAGAATTTCTCGACCCAGTTATACACGGCTTCACAAGACTTTATTTTATAGTCGTTTTTTTATGCTAACATAATTTAAAAAATAAGTCGAGCTACGCCACTACATGTTGCATTGAAACTTGAATTTTCCCGAACGATGTCAGACAGTACCTTCGGACAGCCCCGGAACTCGCCATCCTACAACGCGAGACCTGTATTTTTGTATTTTTCCTGTAATTGGGTGTAAAACCTGTTGAAAAATACATATATTATTATTACTATTATTATTATTATTATCCTTATTATTATTATTATCATTATTATTATAAGTAGAATTGGTTTATTTCCTAACACATGCATAGATTCACTGGGGCTAATGTGATCTAATAATGAATGTTGCTGCAGTTGGTTTTTGTTGCTGAAATAGGTCCCATATATTGAGCAGATGGCGACTCGGAATAAATGAGGCAAAGAGTGGTGCTGTTTGTTTTACCAAAGGACATGTTTTGCCTACTAAAAATATTTACATTAATGGGAGTGATCCTCAACAGTTAAGTACCTCAGGGTCATCTTCGATGAGCAGCCTTGTGAAGAAAATAGCAAGCAAGCAAGGAATAAGCTGTTGCCCCTATGGGCATGGAGACCAGGCTTCTGCTTTATAAACAATGTTTGCGAGCAATTCTGACCTACGGGAGCTGGCCTGGTGTACCTTCGCTAATTCATATCTGCAGCGGTTGGAATCCCTCAAAAGCATATATCTGAGGATGAATGTCAACGCGCCGTGATTCGTAAGAAATGCCGGAATAAAGGAGGATGTTGGCGTCCTCAGCTTGATCTAGTACCTCAGGGAGGCGTTTAAGAAGACATGGATACAAACGAGTACTTCTGAAAACCCGCTTATTAGGGTTGTCGTCCACCACCGAAAGTTAAAATCATAAGGATTGGAAACGTCATTGACCAAGTGTTGGAAGATCCAAATGTAGAGACGCGCAATACAGCAAACTAAACCCCTCCCCATGTTTCTGATTCCACAACGAGGTTGAAAATCATAGTCATAGGTTCCATAGTCAACTACAGTTGCTTATTTTTTTTTCTTCTAATTTTCAGATTAGTTATTGTAGACTATCCTCTCTTTTTCTGCAGAAATCCGTTGGTATTGTAAATTATTGGAATTTTTATTTCTAATATCTTGCCAGAACTCGAGATGGAGCAATCACTGACTCCAACCATACTTCAATTTAAATAAAAGTACTGCTAATTCTTGAAGGAGTTACCTAAAAATATTAGCAGTAAACATCATTTACATTTCACATTAATCAATACAAAATATGCTAGTGTTATGCAAAGTCTTATATATGCAAAACGGGTACCACTAATGACAAATGATTTTTTTATGGAATTAATTGCAAAAAATTTGCATACAAAGCCTGTTCCGCATCATGCAACTTAATAGTTGTAATTTCTTGCGACATATTAATAACGTCAGTACCGATGTTATGAATCACACTTTCTAGATAGCTCATATATTTTAGACTTCCTTTCTATCTCGACGCGAACGATAATTTTATGCATTTATCTAATCTATAGCATCGCCGCGAGACATGTTGCTCATACCCTCGTCGGTAGATATTGATAAATGCTGTTGCTCTAATTTATTTAAACGGTCACTTAAGCGGCGAATGGAATTTCTAGTCTAGCATGACTGAAGCGTATTGCTAATTAACATGCTTGTCCGTAATTTCGTTGAGAAAAAATGCACTTGCGTTTAACTTTTATCGAGGAAAATGTTTCCTAGTTCCTAGGCTTTTATTATAATTACATTTGAGCCTATCTAGTTTTTTGCGTAAGCGCATATACAGGATGGAGAAAATCGTAAATGTTATTATTTTCGAAAATATCAAGATTACTAGCTATTTCGTCTTTTAAGAAAAGTAACAACATTTTTATTACTGTTGCAGAAAACGGAAGGGTGTTGTGCATCCTCTTCCCACTGAAAGACTTCCTAGACTATTAAACAACCCACTGTCTCTGACAAAGGTCACGACATTGTCTGGGGAGATGGCTCCAGGCAACGTGCAGTGCTAGAAACTTGCTAAAGAAGTGTTCCGCTGTTTGTTCTTCGACTTGGCAGTTTTTGCATAACAGGTCTTCGGGTAATTCTATCCAAAAAGGGGCTTTGTCAATAGGTTACATCAACTTGTTCAGATAAGTCAAATCGACTGTAGCGTCCCAGCAGGAGCTAATACCATTTCACTCTTTGAAGAAGCTTTCATGGATGATGGCACCGATATTTTCATGGAACACAGACCCAGACGGTCGAATGAGAGCTTCTGAAGGACGAATCATTACGTTCAACTCTTGCTTAATCAGTTTGTTTGCTTCCTTCTCACCAAAATTGTAAATAAGATAAATTGAAAATACAAATCCTACGTCCTTTCACGAAGATTGGTTTGTGCATTTGATAAAAACATTCAATCTGCTAAAACGATACGACCTAATGAAACAGTTCACTAAAACCCTTACCACAACACTTAATTCGTACTGGACGCACGTTTCGATAGCCAAGCTATCATCATCAGCAGCAAGACTGAACTAACAAGCTAAGTGAAAAACTAACCTTATAAGGAAAATAAATTATGCAATATGTAAATATAAAATCGTAAAATTTAATGAGCCGCTTCATTGCACAGGACTATAAATAGCCTAAAGGTAAATGAGCCGAATGACGTGAGTTAATAAATCCTAGATTACAATGAAGCGGTTCATTGCACATGGTTAAAATTACAACTATAAATGATTAAACATGATGTAACAAAGGATAAAGGCTGGAATTTAGTGGTCCTAAATCTGAATTCATTAAGTGAGTTTTGTTTTTGTAAATTTCCATGCCTTCATAACAATTTAATTGAGAAGTACTCCTTACGTTTTTAATTAACTTTATATTATCAACATTATGGTTATTTTCAAGCATATGTAGGGCAACGCTAGATTTATCAAACCTTCTGAATTTGAGATGAGCCAAATGTTCTTTGTACCTAATTTTGATTGATCTTTTTGTCTGCCCAATATACACTTGATCACAATCTTTACATGAAATTTTGTAAATTCCTGATTTATCCATGTTATCCACTGGGTCTTTGGAATTTCCTAAAAGGTTTTTAAGGTTATTGCTCGAAGAGAAAACAATCTTGCGGTCAATCCTAGAAAAGATTTTTTGAAGACCCTTGGTGTAACATGGATAAAAGGGTAATTTAACATATTTCTTATTATTACGGCCGTCGATACGTTCTAAAGTGCTTACATTTCTAATTCTTAATCTATTCTTATGTTTCCTAATAGTATTATAGACGACATCTTCAGAGAATCCGTTAAAGTTAGAAATATTGATGATTTCTTTTAGTTCATTTTGATATCTATCTTTCGTTAAAGGAAAATTGAGTAACCGGTGCACCAAAAAGTTAATAGCCGAAAGTTTGTGTTCATACGAGTGATTAGAATCCTGTAAGATGAATCTATTATTACTAGTAGGTTTCCTGTATACGTCTATTTCTAACTTATTTTTATTTCTTATTACTAACATGTCGAGGAAAGGAATCCTGTTGTCTTTTTCTTCTTCGTGGGTAAATTTGATAGAGGGAAATTTTGAGTTAAGTTGTTCTATGAAATCCGTTATTGAACATTTACTGATGTCAAAGATGCAAAAAATGTCATCGACGTATCTGATCCAAAGCCGAGGGAAATAAGCCAAAGTATTCTTCAGGTCAGCTTCAAATTTACCCATAAAGAGGTTAGCCATAAACGGAGATAAGCTGTTACCCATTGCTGTTCCTTCCGTTTGTTGATAAAAAGTGTTGTTAATTTGGAAAAAGTTTTGTTTCATGCAAAGTTTTGTCAAAGAAATGAAGCTAGTAACTTCCTCTCTATCCATTTGGTTATCTAACAAAAGTGTTTCTAAATATTCCAAAGTTAAATCAACTGGAACACTAGGGAACAATGAACTTACGTCAAACGAAACTAAAATTTCTTTGTCAGTAAGCTCAATTTTCCTTTAACGAAAGATAGATATCAAAATGAACTAAAAGAAATCATCAATATTTCTAACTTTAACGGATTCTCTGAAGATGTCGTCTATAATACTATTAGGAAACATAAGAATAGATTAAGAATTAGAAATGTAAGCACTTTAGAACGTATTGACGGCCGTAATAATAAGAAATATGTTAAATTACCCTTTTATCCATGTTACACCAAGGGTCTTCAAAAATCTTTTCTAGGATTGACCGCAAGATTGTTTTCTCTTCGAGCAATAACCTTAAAAACCTTTTAGGAAATTCCAAAGACCCAGTGGATAACATGGATAAATCAGGAATTTACAAAATTTCATGTAAAGATTGTGATCAAGTGTATATTGGGCAGACAAAAAGATCAATCAAAATTAGGTACAAAGAACATTTGGCTCATCTCAAATTCAGAAGGTTTGATAAATCTAGCGTTGCCCTACATATGCTTGAAAATAACCATAATGTTGATAATATAAAGTTAATTAAAAACGTAAGGAGTACTTCTCAATTAAATTGTTATGAAGGCATGGAAATTTACAAAAACAAAACTCACTTAATGAATTCAGATTTAGGACCACTAAATTCCAGCCTTTATCCTTTGTTACATCATGTTTAATCATTTATAGTTGTAATTTTAACCATGTGCAATGAACCGCTTCATTGTAATCTAGGATTTATTAACTCACGTCATTCGGCTCATTTACCTTTAGGCTATTTATAGTCCTGTGCAATGAAGCGGCTCATTAAATTTTACGATTTTATATTTACATATTGCATAATTTATTTTCCTTATAAGGTTAGTTTTTCACTTAGCTTGTTAGTTCAGTCTTGCTGCTGATGATGATAGCTTGGCTATCGAAACGTGCGTCCAGTACGAATTAAGTGTTGTGGTAAGGGTTTTAGTGAACTGTTTCAGTGTTCCAGTGCCACAGTTTTAGAGTATCCGTTTAGTGATACGACCTAAAGTTAATTTTACGTTATGTAAATAGTAACCTCAATAGTATAATGTATTTCTAATACTGCAAAATTTCTCTGGCTAGTTCCATCTAACTAAATTTATGAAGAATTTGCATTACCTACCTGCATTATCTAAGCATATTCAAGCCTAAGCAAACATGAAGGAATTCATTTAGCCTAACCTGAACAGCATTTGCATAATAACCTTCCATTTTATTACACACTCTCGTTAATCTTTTGTAATTGCAGTAATACAATTGCTGTCTCCACTCTATTATTTATGATGGCCGTAGATCAAGTTGGGCATGTTATGACCGAAAGCCACGATGTACTTATACATCAGAATTTAGTAAACTAGTAAAACGCACTTGTTTTATATCCTTATTTTGGACCCCTGTGCATTGTAAGAGTTGTTATTAGTATCTATTCAAAATAAAATTTATATATCAAATACCTACATATTACGGAGAATTCTACACTGCCCTCCCTAACTTTTTGCTAAATTTTGAACGAGAGAAACTAGCGTTTTTAGAAAAAACAGGTCTATTTCTATTTTTTGTGATCCAATTTTTACCGCTATCGCCATTTCAATTGTATTTCTACCTTCACCGGAAGTAACGTCAACTTTCTTTTTTTAAATAGAACACCACCTTGTATATTTTTACGTTTTTGGAAAGGCGAATCCAACGATATCACATATGTTATACTTTAACTTAAGAAATATGACAATATGCAGCAATAAAGGTTTCGGTAATCTGTGAGGGGCGGGGGCATTTTAGAACCTCACTGTATACTGCTGTTGTGTTGACTGTAATACACTAATACTCACTGCTTCACGATATTCTGATATTCCGACCGAATACGCCGCACCAAACGCTTCAAAACACCAACATAAAATACAGCATTAACCGTCTGGCCAACATTGTTTTCACTTTTGACTTCTACAAACAGCTTTCTTTCGGTTTAGGCTCTTCTGGGTGCTTCCATTCTGCACTTTGGCGCTTGGATTCAGGATCATATTGGAAGCACCACGTTTCATCACCAGTCACAATGTTGCACAATAAGTTTCGGTCCTCTTTTGACTCCTTGATGATGTTCTTCGAATGTTGAATTCTGTGTAATTTTTGGTCATTTGTCAATTTGTTCGGAACAAAGCGCGAACGGACCTTTCGGAGGCCCAAATGTTCGGTCAAAATGCTATAAGTTGATGTTTTGGAGACATTCAATTCCATTTCCATTAATTTCAATGAAGATTTTGGCTTATCTTTGATGATTCACAGACAGTTTGGATGGCGTCTTCAATTATCACAAATTTCGATTGGCCAACATGTTGGTCAACATTTACGTCTTTATAACCATCCTTAAAGCGCGTATACCAATTGTGGACTCGGCTACGGGATAAACACTCATCACCATAAACTTGTTTCATCAATTGAAGCGTCTCGGTAAAAGTTTAAAGCAGAACTTTGGCTCTTTGTTCGATATTCATTTTTGCACCGATGCAACAAACACACTGTCACTTCCAAAGCAGTAACTCGACTGCTGATCGTCCGAAAATCATGAAACAAAACGTAAGCGAAAGATACATCTTTCCAACCCAGGCACCCATCAATAGATGGCGCTACTAGAATGTGCTATTTTGAAAAAGTTCTGTTCACTTTGGAACGCACCAATATGTTATAATTAGACACGCCCGTTTCTCCTTCCCACCAGAGTCGTCACCTTTGCCACTTAGTAGTAATTCCAATAAAATAATATAAGTAGCACCAAGTAAGAAAGTAATAATAAGCACCTGCTTAAAAATTACAACTTATAAGTATATATTCTAAACAGACCCGAACACGTTTATTGTGGCTGAAACTAGACAATGGACAAGCGATGCATGTACACGTACGCGTGTATATGTATACACACCGCAAAATATTGAAAATTATATTTACTTTTTCATTTTCAAGAGATAATACATCTTTATTTGAAAATAAAGTTTGCTTCGAAGCCTGTGTTGTGAAGCACCCAATATTATTATTTTACATAACTATAATTTAAATTATCAATTTATATCAAAATTCGATTCTGCATTTTCAGAGTTTGAATAACCTTTTATTGTTATTTGAATTTTGGCATCTATATTATTAATTATTTGTTCTTAGAAAAAGCTCAATTAAAAGCAACATACTGGAAATAATCAAAGTCACAGCTTATTTTCGAGAATTTACCCTTAAATAACAATCCTGGTCAAAACTAGACAGAGTCATGCGAAACATCATCTACATATATTGGAATCTAGTCATCAAAGTCCATAATGACATTTGTAGCACCACATACAGTCATTAATGGGCTAACCATTAAAATATGGAAGTCCTTGGATTGGTATTCCTGGGGACGCCAGTAAACAAGTAAGCACAATAAGTACTTTTTGCGGAAGATAGTTTTTTGGATAAAAGTATTTAGAAAAAAATACAAATATTAAAAGTATTTAAATCATGAAGCATAGAAAGTACTTAGGAACCATTAGCGAATAACAAAAAAAAAGGAAAATTGAACCGAAGAATATCCAAAGAGGAGTTGAAGGAGATACCGCACCAAAGATTGATCGAAAAGGACTTAGAACATTCGTAGAGGGAAGGACATTATTGAGGATTTTATACGCAACATATAGTACATACACGGGGCACTTACAGCTGCAAATAAATTTTACTAAATTTTATTTACATTTATATCTTTATTTAAACTTGCAACATCTCAATATATAAAAGAAGGATCCACTAAAATCAAGTTAAAGATAATGAGGAAAGGCACCAAGTAAGTAGACATAGGAATCAAGATAAATAAACAAATCAGAGGTCAGTCAGCGCATGGAAATATGGAACACGTTAGATTAGTAACTTTGCAGATTAATGTGAACAAAAAGGCAAACAGAAAACAAGCTCCGACATCAAACAGAAAGAATTACAGTCATTAAAGCAAAATTCGAGATTTAAAGGTTATTACGACCAAAGAGCAATTAGCTATACTATTCAAACCAAAGGATTTACAATAATAATAATAATAATAATAATGTTTATTATCTCAAAAGACCTATACAATAGGCATAAGACAAGTTCATAAGCAAAACAATCTATCACACCACACGTACATACAGTCACACACATAAAAGGGAGCTTTTTTCCATGTAATTTCAAAATTCATTTGTAAAGATTTATCTTGAAAATAAACTGTCAACTACATTTTTGAATTTATTTCAAATATTTGTATCATCTCAGTACATAATACATCTTTCAAAGAGTTAAATTTCTAAATATTAGAAGGCACCAATGCAAAACTAGCATATACATATATTACGAAATGTGCGGGTGAATTGCTAATTACAAGTAAATAGCTTCCATCAGTAACACGTTTATTTGATTTTCTGGAAATGTACATATTTGTTTCGAAACGGCATATTTCTTTTGGTCTATATGCGAATCTACTGTTAGTGTTAAGTATTGAACTCC
Organism: Dynastes maya; assembly: GCA_029619315.2. Classification (NCBI taxonomy): domain Eukaryota; kingdom Metazoa; phylum Arthropoda; class Insecta; order Coleoptera; family Scarabaeidae; genus Dynastes; species Dynastes maya. The sequence goes on from JAROYE020000002.1 coordinate 61,218,858, forward strand.
TGCGCAACAAGGAAAACACATTTTAACTTCATGAAAGACTACTGGATTGCACGATTTTGCAATTTCATTCATTTACTGAGAGGATATTGTCAAAGTGCTAAATTATTTAACATTCGTTATAACGCACAAGCTATTACAGTCTCTTCTAGAGTTGCCAAGAACTTTTCGTATTTCTCGGCGTTAGGAAATTAGTACTTGTAAGTTGTATTATTAATATTGTTAATAGAGTTACCCGGTTGCACATCCATTAACTAGCTTAGAAGCAGTTCGGTAGATCTTTCAAGTTGTTCCAGTTCACCAGCGCAAGGAGTTCTACTTATTTTACAAAACATAAGCGAACAGTTATTAGATAATCAAGATAAAGATCAACTTATTTCCTACAGTTTACATGTTATCGATTTATTCTTGTGCAATTATAACATGGGAAACGGTTGTTTATACGCCATTTAACTTTTCTGAAATAAAATTATTGGATTAAAAGGGCACTCACATTTATTTCATCTATTCATTAATTTTATTGATGGAAAAGCGATGTATAATAAATAGTTCTCCGTATCATAGATATAGGTAGATATACGTCGGATATAAATCATAACTAACGGTACTTTGTGGTATTCTAATAGCCTATAGAGACCATTAAAAGAAATCTCTTTCTTTAAAAACAATAAGGATCTGCGATTTACTGGATTAATTTCGTAATTTATGGCGAAGGGTTCATGATTTACGATCGAGGCACGAAAACGATACCGCTGTTCGTATACAGAACTTATGATAATGGGCACAAAAATTAGTGAAGTGTGTAATAATAACGTTTCGAAGACGCACAGACACATATACGTTTGGAGGCCACCACTCGATACACGATCCTCATAAATTTTTCGGATGCCTACAGTAAGGACTAATAACACGCCTTACTGAAGGGCGTCGAAAATATATAACAAATGATTTAATAAATGACTCATAATAACATGATCTTTCGCACTGAAGACAGCCGATAATACATTTTTTCACGAGTTTTTCTCCTCGCACGAGAACCCAACACTTCTCAACTGTGACCCACATACGTCAGCCGGCGAACGAAATCAATTACATTGATGTATTTGCTTAACCGTTTAATTACCTTGAGTAAGAAACATTACTTTGACGCTTAAATCACTCTACTTACGTATGTTTCTCAATTAACACTGCTTTACGCTAAATAATAATAATAATAATAACAATAATAATAATAATAATAATAATAATAATAATAATAATAATAACAATAATAGTAATAATAATAATATTTATTGGCACAACCAAACTACAAATGTAACAAATATTGCATAAAGATTATAGCCAACTAGAATAAATCGCCTCAATACATGTGTACTACACACATGTATTATCAGCGTCCTGCCTTTAACCTATGAAAAAAGAAAAAAATAATAATAATAAACAAAGAATGTATAAATTTTAAAAAAAACCTAACATATACACACAATAATTTTGGTGAAAATACACAGTATGTTTCACCAAAAAAATACCGTAGAGGTGGACACTAGCACCTTCGTTACCTAGCTTTTTTTTGTTTTTTGATGCTTACAAATGTAGGGAATACAACGTATGTATTTAAAAACGGGTAATCACAATTTACAAATAATACACGAATTCTTGACTTCCTACACGCAGAGAAATGGTTTCATGCATCAAGAAAATAGTCTCTAAAAAAATATTTTTATTTCAAGACTATAAAAATGCATAACATAAGAAAAGATGACGAATGCAAGAAATCAGTAAAAGGAAAGAATGAGGCTAGACAGAGGTGGCTGAGAACAGGGCAACAGGAAGATCATGAAGATTACAAACAAAAAAGAAAAGAAAGTACAAAGTTAATACAGCAAAAAAGAACACAGTGGATAGATAAAACGATGATGGAATTTGACAAGAACTCTAATAACAACACAAAATTATACCAGCACATAAGAAATCAACACAAGAAGAAATCCATAATAAACATAAAAAAGCAAGAATGGGAGGTGTATCTGCAAGAAACAATGAAAGAAATGATGAAGAGGATTATCAAGAACAACCAACGGAGAAAGAATGTAACGAAGCCATTAATAAACTGAAAAATAACAAGGCTGCAGGACCCGACAATATTTGCAGTGAAATGATCAAATATGGAGGAAGGGAAATAAGGAAACGAATATACAACATAATAATACAAATTTCGCAACAAGAGCAAAAGCCTGAAGAGTGGAAAAAAGGGTTGATTGTACTAATATACAAAAAGGGGAACCCAAAGAATGTAGAAATTACCGAAGTATCACGCTGCTAAACATCGGCTATAAGGTCTTAACAAATATACTACATGAAAAAATAAAGCGCTACAGTGAAAAAGTTATTGGCCAGTATCAGAATGGGTTCAGAGGAGGAAGATCAACCGTTGATGCAACACATGCAGTGAAACAAATCATCGAAAAATGTTACGAAAATAGGCTAGATCTATATGTTGTCTTGGTTGACTTCAAGCGGGCGCTCGACTCATTGAAAAGAGATGTGTTAGTGCAAGAGATGAAAGAAGCAGGAGTACGGAACAAACTAATTAGTTTAACAAATATGTCAATGATGGGATCCAAAGCATCAGTCATAACGCAGGAGGGCCTATCTAAGGAATATGATATTAACCAAGGCGTAAGGCAGGGTGGCGGATCATCAGCTGCTTTGTTTAACATCGCATTGGACGGAACGATAAGAGCAAGTTCAGTTGAAGGAACATTAAGAGATAGAGCGATACAAATAGTTGCATACGCAGACGATATAGCATTAATCGCGAAGAACAAGAAAATATTAGTACAGAAGTTACAAACAATTACATCAGAGGCACGAAAAAGAGGACTAGACATAAACCAAGAGAAAACAAAATATATGTGGGTCAACAGAAAAGAATGCGGGAGGCAGAATGGTAATGTAAAATTAGGAGAGTTCAGTTTTGAAGAAGTGGAGAATTTCAAATATCTAGGAACTATCTTAAACAGGAAAAACCAAAAAATTACTGAAGTAGAACAAAAAATACAAATGGGATATAGAACATTTAACGAATACAAAGTGTTTATGAAAAACAGAAAAATCAATAAGAAGTTAAAACTAAAAACTTATAGAGCAGCGATAAGGCCGGTGGTAACCTATGCAGCAGAAACAATGTGTCTAACGAAGAAAGAGGAGGAAAGAATAAAAATTTTTGAGAGGAAAATCATTAGAAAGATTTGTGGACCAGTCAGAGTGACCGAAAACGAATACAGAAGAATGTATAACAACGAGATAGATGAAGAGCTAAAAGGAGAAACTATAGAAAAAGTACTGAAAGCAATGAGAATAGAATCGTTCGAGCACATAAATAGAATGCCTAGTGACTCAACTGTGAAAAAAATAACCGAATGGAACACATGGTGCCACAGAAAAAGGGGAAGACCTAGAATCAGATGGGAAGATAAGGTCACAGAAGATCTAAGAAGAATGGGAGTAGGTGATTGGCGGAACAAAGTGAACGAAGAAGAAGAAAGGAATGGTAGATGATAGTACAGATAGCGAAAACACAGAAAAACCAGTAAAGATAATGTTAAAAGTAATATGGAGTGACTCACCATAATAAAGGAGTCTTTAGAACACATTAGAGTGGCTACAATTCCGGCAGGAATGTATAGCCATGTATATATAAGAAAATAATTTTCTTGATACTTTGTTTGGGTTAAGTAAATATTTTCTTAGGATTAGAAAAGCCAAGACAGAAAAATGTTTCTTCCATGTAAATCATTCAGTCTTAAGTTAAGAAAATATTCATATTAAAGGTAGGAATGAAAGAATAGTCCAGATCTCACAAAGTTCTATTGAGAAATTAGGCGACCAGTTTCAGTTTCATCAGACCAGCTACAAGGATATCCTATAAAAGAAAAATTACAATAATGTAATAAAAAACCTAAAGTTAATAATTAACATTAGGAGCAAGTGAATGAGTTAATGAAAAAGTTTTTTTTTAGGTAAATAAGCACTCGATTTTTATATACTCGATTTCCCTTCATTAAATTTATAAACATGGCAGCGCCTCTTTCAGTGGTTTAGGTTTCGAAGTTTATATAGAAAGCCATAACCTATATTATTATTATTATTATTATTATTATTATTATTATATACTGGTCAAAATTAAATTAGACTAGTATGTAGTTAGCTTTTTTGTAATAGCTAATATCATTCCTTCTCTTCATTTCAAATTTTACTCGAAATTCCATTTCGCGATGCCTTTTCGCTAAATTAAAGTTGATTGAAAACCGTTCCTTTATACTTCCGAATCTAGAATTCAACTACTTTATTCGTTTAAGTCGAACGTGCACACGAGCACATATTGCACGCTAATGCGCAAGCTGGATCTTTAAAATTGCATTCCACACGTGTCTCCCTCTAGTGGGACCCGTCGGAATTGGTTGTCTTTCATTTGGATTCGGAACGACTAGCGCGGATTCTGATTAAAATTTTCGATTAAGTAGATTAATTAGCATCGATGTCCGTTTCCGTGAAGCGTGCGCTAGATATAAAAAGCTTATGCGCTGCCGGTCGCAATTTGGAAAACTCCCATTTCCTGATTCGCGTACCTACCAATTTTCAGTTGATTAATCCTGTTTGTTTGCTATGCGCTCCTACGCTGATATTGACAACTAGTGCGATCTATGTTTTTGCACTAATTGCGTACAGCGCCGTTGCATTTAGAATCCTTTTCGTCAATTAAAATATGAATTATTGAATCGCGTTGGTGAACAAAACGACAGAGTTGCAGCAATATTCACGCTTCCCATGTATGTCAAGTAAAATTGTATACTGATACATCAAAAACAATATTATTCGAAATAGCCCGATTCAATTTTTATTTTAACAATATTTCTGCAAAAGTTATGTAGAGGTATTCCAATTAATAAGAATTGATAATGAAAATAATTCTTAAGAGTGGTATTTTAATCGTTTTCATAATTAGTGACCAAACCAATGTTATAAAAATGACATCCAGTACAGCAACTAAAACCAAAAAAGCTATGTTGCAATAATTTACAACAACAGAAAGAAGAAAAGTTTCACACACTATCTTATCATCCAGAATACCTGGAAAAATTTATTATAACAACATGGCGTATGATAATCCTCAGGATATAGTCGATGCATTCGCTTCCGTTTTTTCCCGTGATTTTCTTCCAAAAGAAGCCGGGTACGTTATTCCAGATATACACAGCAATTTAGCGTTGTTCAGTGCGCTTCGATTTGGAAGTGAACATGTTTTGAGACAATTAAAGAAACTACACAGCTCGTTCACTTCTGGGCATGATAATGTTCCTAGCTTTTTTTCTTGCGACTGTGCCCCATCTTTGTTGAACCATTAAGTATAATATTTAATTTGCCCCTTCGAACCTGTGTTTTTCTCTGGAAGACTGCTAAAATCTGTCCAGTTCATAAGAAAGGAGATGCCGCCGATGCAGAGAATTACAGGCCTATAGCGATCTTACCTAATTTTGCGAAACTCCTTGAGGCTTTAATAAGTAATTGGATATATGTTGGCATCAAACCATTCCTATCTGATGAATAGTACGGTTTCATACGCAAGAGGACGACACTCACAAATCTTGCAACGCTATCTCAGGCACTGTGCGAGAAACTAGATGATGGAAGGCAAATTGATGTTATTTATACGGATCTTTCGCGTGCTTTTGATACAGTAGATCACGTTACGCTGCGGAGAAAAATGAGCTCTTTTGGTTTTAGCAGATCTCTACTAACGTTTATGGATTCCTATCTACACAATAGAAGTAACTTCGTATATTATAACGGTTTCAAATCTGCAGCTTTCCTATCGGGAATAAACCAAGGATCCAATCTTGGTCCGCGTTTATTTAACATTTTTATCAATGATCTAATTACTTCCATTCAATTCTCTGTTCTTGCGGACGCTGATGATATAAAAATATACCATACAGTACGTGACAACCAGGATGTCATGATCCTATAAGAAAATCTGGATATTATTGTTGATTAGTACAAGGTGAACAGGTTAAAGTTAAGCATTGACAAATGTTGTTTTGTTTCGTTTACCCGAAGATCGGGTCCAGTTAATTCCTCCTACCACATTTTCAACGCCCACATAGTACGCAAGGAACAGGTGAAAGATCTAGGTGTCATATTTGACGATAAAATCAGCTTTGCAGAAAATATCTCAGCTATTTTCACTACGGCATTTCGAACTATGGGTTTTATTATGCGTATATGCAAAGATTTTACTAACACCCAATCGCTGAGGTCCCTCTTTTACGCTCTGGTGCGAAACAGGCTGGAGTATTGCGTTGTTATTTGGTTTCCTATATAGGACATATATATCCATTTGCTAGAGTGCATACAACGGAAATTCCTGAAATTTCTATCATTCAGGATGGATGGAGTATATCCCATTCGCGGCCTAGATTACTATCTGCTGCTGAATCAACATGGGTTTGAGAGTTTGAGTCACTCGCTGAAAGAAGGCGTACTATCAGCGCTACATTTTGAAACAGTAAATTGACGAAATTGACTCGCCTGATTTATTGTCAAAGGTCAACTTCCGTGTGCCGCGCCCTTCTTCCAGATTGACTGACGTTATTGTGGTTCCAACACCAAGAACCAACATTCTTTGGAAAGCGCCAATAGTGCATTCTGCCAGAAACTTCAATTCATTGTTTTGTAGTGCGTCTTGATTAGAATACGTTTTTCTTTTATTGTTATGCAATACTATTTTTTTTCTATATACTATCTTTTTCATTAAATTTCATTTGTATATTTCTTCCATTGTCCGTTTTGGACTTTTCTGTTGGGCAATGAAATAAATATTATTGTTATCATTATCTCAATTTTATTACCTTGTTTTAGGATCAATTGAATGAAAATATGCTGTTATTAATCCTAGTGAATTTGTTCTGGCCAAGTAAACTTGAGAACCTAGAAACAAAGTAACTGAATCGTGAGACTGGTTCCTTTAACTAAGCAAATTATTTTAACCAAATCTTTCAGATTAAATTAAATTCTATTTTAAATGTTTGGAAATATATGTCCTTTGCAGTTTGCTACATTTAACCATACTTATATAGATTATAACATGTGACCAAAATATAACGAACTGAAAAATGAAAAACATTCCAAAGGTTTTAAAATAGAATAGAATTTTATTTACACATCCGTTGAGGAAGTGACAAGCTGTATCAGCAAATTAGCCAAAAGCTCCAGTAAAGTAGGAAACATAATTTCCAAAAGTTTACATTGAAACCATTTAGAAGTAAGTAATTATCTTTATTATAGTGATCGTAGTCTTTTCGTCTCTACTTTGCAGATAAAGTCACGATCGAGTAAGAGTTTGCCAGCATAAGATGAATAGCTAAATAATGGTAATTTAGTGCAGCAATGCCTTATTGCGATTCTTGAGGAAGCGCTTTATTTCAATTAGCTCGACTAATGAAAAGACCAGTGTTGAAACATATAGTAAGATAACCAATGTGATTGCGCAAATTGAAGACTAGGCAGGGAGCAATCTATGAGAAATTGTTCAAGAATAATAAATTACAATTAAACGTATCTAAACCTGTAGTAGCTTCTAAGGCTACAACAAATGCAAATGACGGAATCAGTTTTCTAGGATTGCACATAAACAATAACTTAACATGGAGCACTCATGCAGACTATCTGCTGAGAGTAGCTTCAGCCATATATGTAGTTAGGAGAATTCATTACGCATCCACCTACAAAGCAGCAAAATCAATACACTGCGCCAGTTTATATTCGGTGGGCAGTCATAGAATTTTCCTGCTCCCAAAACAAGCACTGAAAACATTAGCAGAGGCTGGATACCGAGAACATTCAAGAGATATTTTCAAAAAGTTCAAAATGTTTACTTCTCCTCTATTCAATACATGCACCAATGCCAAACATATGTGTGTAACATTCATAAATTGCCGAAACGTATGTTCCCAATTTGCTAAATATTTTGTGTGGCACGAAGTGTGGCAGTTCCTTGAATGTTTACCATACACTATGATCAGGAAGAAAACCCGTTTGCATTGTAGCCCAAACGATGGTTGGTGAAGCATTTACATTCCTTACACAGTATTTACACAGTGCAAGAGTTCCTGAAATATCAATTTTAACTTACAACTAGCACAATGTTGTTTTCACAATTAATTTTAACTTACTCTGTGGTCATCTGCGCGGAATTTAATCATGATCGCGTCATTTGTCTGCTAGCTACAACCGCATAAGCATGTCAGCTCCACTATTAGTTTACACCAAAGAGGAACAACGAGCAGTGATCCGATTTTTGTGGTCAGAGGGTGTGAAAGGTGCTGAAATTCACCGGAGACTTTTGTCACAACACGGGGACAGTGCTTTATTTCGTAAAAGCGTTTTTTTGTGGGCCGAAATGTTTCAAAGAGACCGCACGAGCATAACACAAAAAGAGGGAGCTGGACGGCCGTCAACCTCGACCACCGACGACACCATTCAACAAGCTCGAGAGATGGTTACAGCAAATAGGCGAGTTACCATAGGTGAGGTTGCATCTTCTTTAAACATCAGTCACGGTTCTGCCTATCAAATTATCCACGATGAACTCAAATTTCGTAAAGTGTGTGCGCGATGGGCACCACGAATGCTTACCGCAGAACAGTGACCGCTGATGAAACGTGGGTTCATCACTACGAGCCCGAATCGAAACGCCAGAGTATGGAATGGAAACACCTAGGATCCCCTAGCACGAAAAAATTCAAGGCCTCGCCATCAGCTGGGAAGGTGATGCTAACCGTGTTTTGGGACGAAAGAGGCCCTGTACTGGACGACTACTTGGACAGGGGGACTACCATTAATAGTGCGAGGTACAGTGATTTGTTGACAAATAAGCTGAAACCAACAATTCGAAACAAACGCCGTGGTCTACTCTCAAAGAAAGATTTGTTCTTGCAAGACAACGCTCGTCCGCACACGGCCCATAACACCATAGAAACTATCAACAAGTTGGGCTTTGAGACCCTGGAACACCCTCCCTACAGCTCTGATCTCGCTCCCTCAGACCTTCATCTCTTTGGACCGCTCAAGGAAGCTTTGAGAGGTCGTCGGTTTGCCTCAAACACAGACGTTCGGGATGCGGTGCAAAAGTCGATTCACCAACCGAAAACCTTCTACCAGGAAGGCATACGGAAGCTTGTGGCTCGCTGAACTAAGTGCATTGCTAAAGACCTATCTTTGTTTAATACGGTTGTAGAACTAAAAGTGTAAGTAATTTTTGACTTACCCTCGTATAAGAAAACGAAAATTTCATTTGAATTAAATAAATACTTCCTTAGGGTTAGAAAACCAAGAAAATTCAAGACAGAAAAACATTTCTTCCAAGTAAATCAGTTAGTTTTAGTTTAAGAAAATAGTTATATTAAAGGCAGGAACGAAAAAATTGTCCAGATCCCACAAAGTTCTATTGAGAAATTAGGCGACCAGTTTTGTGTTCAAAAAACACAACATCAGGACAACTACAAGGATATCCAATAAAAGAAAAATTACAATAATGAAAAAAAAACTAAAGTTAATAAATAAAATTAGGAGCAAGTGGATGAGCTAATGAAAACTTTTTTTTTATAGGTTACAGTATATCTAAATTATTTCTTTAATAATGTCATTAAATGGGAATTATTTTTATGTAGTTTAATAACTAATGAGTTAATATTTAAGTTTATTTATCCCTTTTTTTATTATTATTATTTATTATAGATTTAAAAAAATTATATTTAAATTAGTACATGCGGTAAATAGTAATAAAAAGAAAAAAAAATTATTACATTAACCGGTATCTTTTGAAAATGTTTGTGAAACGTTGTATGTTAAATCATTGTATGGGTAAGTCTGGTATTCGTATTCCAGTTCCGTCGCTACTATAGCACGGCATAACTATAACTACTGGCACTAGATGGCTCCAGGAAATATTTCCGTTGCTATTTTTGAAGAGTAGTGGCATAAACTGATAGATGCAAGAACAATGTGGACAGAAGCAAGAAGCTTTAAAGCTTTTCTCTTCTCATATTGTTTTTGCCTGTAGTGATTTCATCAATACCAGGGGTTATTTATTAGCATTACCTTGGTTATTGTTTCTAGTCACTTTCTAATGTGTACCTCCACATTAAGTTCACTTTTGTTTGAACATTATTCTGTAGATAACCTCTACTTTAGCCTGTTTAAAATCACAAGCAATGTGAGTAATTTACTGTATTATGTACGGTTACGTCGTACTGTTTTAAACAAGGTAAGCGCAAATAATATGTACTTCAAGTCAAAAATGTTTTATTTTAAGAAAATGAAGCTATTGATTTGTGAACAATACCTAAACGCTTTCTGGAATTAGGAAAATATTGTTCTGTGTTATGATGGCCATTTACTTATATTAGGAATCGTTTTCTTCAAATATTCTGCAAGATTTTCTTGAATCAAGTTAACAAATGTCTTAAACAAAGAAATATAAGTATTTCATTACAAGTATGTACTTCTTTTAAGCGGAGAAAGAAACGCTAAGAAAATATCTCTTTTGATTCAAAACAGTTATTGTATTGCGGATAATTGAAACAGTAATTGTCTTGAATTAAGGCGGACAGCTTTGATACAAGTAAACGTTTCTCCACGTGTAAATATTTGAGTGTTTGGCAGGTCACAATGCACTAATATTACTAATTGTAAATCTTATGACTTCGCTGTTGAGGATACAACTCAATAAAATGTTGTTTCCACTCACAATGTACCTGGAATAACAATAATTGTCCATGACTTGTCTAACATTCCGTAACGGTATACAATAACTGCAGTAACCGTAGTAATCAAAATCATAATTAAGTGTATCTAAACAGCGCAAGTTATGTTTTTGTACTCTTGCGTATACCTACTAATTTGCATTAACTACGTTTGTGTATTTGAGATTTCATAACATTTATTAAAAAAGATACCTAACCTAGTTGTTATATCATTGACATCAATCAGGAATACCAGCATTAAATAATAAAATGTTACTTGTCGTAATGAAATACATTTCTGCGCGCGTTAGCGTGCGGAAAAGTACATATATCGTATACAAAATAGAAAAAATTGTTTATAGGTTCTGAATATGACTGGCGCTGCTACGAGGCAATTTAAATTGTACCTTTTGCAATGTGGTGGACATATAGAAAATTGTTTGTGAGTCTAATGGCAAATCTCGTCAAGATAACTTAGTTTTTAACTTAACTAACACTTAAATTACAGAGAAACTTGATTTTCTAATCAGGTGCATGATGTTTTGAAAAGTATTGTTTAATCTAAAGATGATATCATTAAAATGGTTACGTATAAGCACGCCTTAAATATGTGCCATATGTAAAATGTACTTGTTTAAGTAATATTTAGTGATTTCATAATTGCGTATAATTTAAGATATGTCAATGACACTGGCCATTATTTGTTTATATTGTATGTTGAATCAGAAGAAATAAATGTCGGTTAATTTATGAGGAGTATTGGTTATATTTTTTGTTTTTATTTATAATGCAAAAATGGCTCATTTGCATACATAGATTTATTAAGATATGTTGTTCAGAAATATATGAGGTCTCCCAGCAATAAATTTCAAGAGCTGACATTGAGGCAGTCTGTATATAATAATTTTTATCACACATGTTATTTACCTATCTATATCAAGGCAGAGGGGGAACCATCATCCAATATTCCTTGACAACCACTTGTGTAATTTAATACTAGCTTTATCTCCTTTCTATTAAAATTAAAAGCGTAGCCAGAAAAATGTTACTTCATGTGAGCTCGTTTTGACATTGACAGAACAGAATTGACAGCAGTCATTTTCCAATCGGCAAAATATATTAGAAAGCAAATCACGTTGGTTCATAAAAAAAGAGAACGGCGGCGTAGAAATAATTATCGAACACTATTTGTTATTCATTCACTCGCAATCGTGTCTGTAAATTTGTTTACAAATAGAACTCGCGCAGTCGATTTGTGCGAAACGCTTGCAAATAAATCGAAATGAATTTTACCCTCGCACCAAATTTAGCCGTCCGCGACTGTGTTTATTTAGCTGACAGATATTTATTAAACGGGTGTGCGGAGCAAATTTCACTTATTTACCAGTAGTGCCGAGAATGACTGTCTGGTATGTCAAATAAAGCCGATCCCCCTTGCCGTTATAATTCTTGTTGTTATTTACAACGTCCCGATCTCACTTCTGGTCCGTTATTATAGCAGTAATCACCCCTGCAGAAACGTCCGACTCTATTGCGGACACCCTGAAATAACATTTTCAAGTTCCGATTCCCACACATAATTTATCATTACACATGATATTTCATTTCAAATGAAAACATGTTTTTCTGCTACGCATGAAGACAATAACAGAAGTTTAAAACATATGCATGGAGATTGTACACTACGAGGTTAATACAACAGAAAAAGGGAGCAACGTCAGAAGACATTGTGGAAGATAAAAAAGTCAAATAGTAAAAGTTACGTTTTTGACTTATTCTTCACTTGAATAAATCACATATGAGATATACTACAATTGAGGGATTAGACAGAGACTCACCTCATATGTATGTTGTACAATATACAACGGGACAAGATGTCAGCACTAGAACAAATTTTCAACTTTGCTCTTACTGTAGTAATACAATCTATTAATGTCGACCTGCATTTCGAGATTCCATAATTTTGATCAATTTCTATGCAAATTAAAGCCGAGATGGAAGCTGTTTACGGGAACTCTCCACCATAATTTGCCACAGTAACACTTCGGGCAGCTAAATTTAAACGTTCGGGTCGGCCAAAAACTGCAACCACTTCCGATAACATCGACGACTGTCAAATTAAAGTTAGAGAGTTAGCAGAAGCTGTGGGCATCTCGAAAGAACGTCTCTGTTATATGTTGACTGAAGGTTGGGGCATGAAAAAGCTAACCGCGCCTTGGGTGCTGCGCTTGTTCACTCAGGAGAAAAATTCGAATGAAAAAAAGCTCTTTGAAGCAGTTTAAGCGAGATAAGTCAGAATTTTTGCGCGGATTAATAACTATAGAAAAAACTGGGATACACCAGCACACTCTTGAAGTCAAGGTACAGTCGCTTCTCTTAATATGCAGTATTTAACTTCACGATAATTGAAAATTGCCAAAAAAATGTTTACAACTTATGTCTCCGTGACCCAACATAACTTTCGCGAAATGGCGGTTCAAATCATGTCCTCATGGAAAAGTTTGCTTAAGCGGAACACAAACCATGTCAGGTACCTAAAGTAGCCCTGCTACTAAGTTTAGACAAAGGGGTTAAAATAAAAACTAAAGCAATGTAACAATTTTCGTTACATTTAAATGGAAAAGATGGTATAATGACAAAGACAGCATTAGTAAACTGTTATCTATTTTATTAGCATTTTATTTCCTGGAAAATATCGAAAATTGAGAAATATTGCTTAGGTATGAGAGCCGTTTTTGATGGTTTTACAAGAAATAAAATGGATTTTAAATTAAACTAGTTAGGTCTCTTTTCAGTTAACGTAATATTGTGCGCCATCACTTACACAAATGTATCAGTTTATCTGTCAATTTTGTATAACGCCATTCATCTAAAACAAAATAAAGTTATACTATTATAATATTACTATGACTATTAACATCTTTTCAGTATTAGGGTACTAACAAAGTACGAGGATGCTATGAGGAGTATCCGTGTTTGGAGATAGATGGCGCTTTGTGTCCAAATCTGCACTACCGACTGTAAGTACTATTTTTTAGCCGTCTGTCAAAATTACGGAGAGATTCATCGAGTGGTGTTGCTTTGAGGGCCGTTGAAAATGAGGAAGTTCATGTATTTGTGGAATTATGGAAAAAGAACAATACCGGTCAGCGATTCGATCTTCTTGTTGTGTGGGAGAACGTGTGCAGAAATCAAAGAGAAGTTGGATGCAGTTTATAAGGACCATCCACCTACGATGACTACCATCAGATACTGGTTCAATGAAATTAAGAATCGTGGCCGAACATCCGTCTTTGATGAGGAACGACCAGGTTGTCTCATTGAGGTAGCTACGGACTATATGATCAATAATGTTCATGATATCTCGTTAGTAGACCACCAGTTGGAGGTTAGAGGGATTGCTGATATGGTAAACATCTCAATTTTGGAGAACTTATGTGACTGTAGGTGAGACATGCACATATCACCACACGCCAGAAACTAAAGATCCATTGACAAGATGGGTTTCTCCCGGCAAACGTGTACCAAAGAAGGCGAAGACGATTTCATCAGCTGGAAAATCAGTGGCGTCGACTCTTTGGGATCCGCAAGGCATAGTCTTAATTGATTATTTGGAGAAGAGAAGGACAATCACGGAACAGTACCGTGCTGATTTATTGGACCGATTCGACGATGAACTAAGGAGAAAAAGATCCCACCTAACGAGAAAAAAATTCTCTACCATCATAATAACACCCCGTCCTACTCTTCGGCAATTGCGACAGCAAAACCAGTCCAGTTACCGTACGAATTGGTGCCCCGTCCCCTATATTCGCCAGATTTGACTTCCTGTGATCTCTTTCTTTTTCCAAAAATTGAAAAAGTGGCTTGGCGGAAAGCTGTTCCCGTCAAATGAAGAGGTCACTGCCGAAAGAGGGGCCTATTTTACAAAGATCGATAAATACTGTTATTTGTACGGCTTAAAAATGCTGGAACATCGCTGGACTAATTGTAAGTGTATACAGCTACAAGGAGATTATATCGAGAAATAAATTTACTAAATGCAAAACAGTCTTGTTGTTGTCTTCCTTAGCACCGGTATGTATCATACCATCCTCGTACATAAAAAACGACGGATTTTGATGTACGATAATCTAATATTAACTTAAACTTACTGCTTCCATCACAAAAACTAAAAACCAAATCTCTCATGTCAAACATAGATGCAACGCATATGCTTTTAGTTGGACCTTTTATGTCGTCATCTTGCTAAAATAATCAACCACTTCATTTAGCGTTGATAACAGCGAGTTCATATTATCATTTTTTACATTAAAAGGAGATTTAATATGCTTTCATGGTTACTATGTAAATTTAACGATTGTGAAATGTTTCCGTGCTCTCTCTGAACGAAAAAATATATTTCGTTATAGATCGCTAGTCGATGAAACGAATTAATATGTCGCGGCTTTTCTTATTGTAAATGCTTATATGGTTGTGCTTATCGGCGACAGGAACCCTATATAACTGGCTTTATAATATAGTTCTAGCTTCGACCACGGGATGTCGCCGCGCGCATCAAGAATGCTTCCTCAAAGTACAATCAGCTGTCGAGAAATATACAAACACCACGTGTTTGTTAATTCGAGAAATAAAAGTTGTTTGCGGTTTCAGTGACTTGGAAAAAGGGCATGATTTGTGATCTTATTCAAACACGGTGCACATTGACTAATCTTACCGAATGGTATGCTCTTCTGTCGAGAAGCTCATTAAAGAAAAAAGTAACATTTAGCCAAATTTATTTACACAAATACGAAACTAAAAACAAAATTCTTTAACATAATGAAATAACATACGCTTCTCGGATTCTTACAATCACAAAAAGTATAACGTTAGAATATGTACACGTTTTCGTCGTGAGATAAGAACATAAACAATTTACTGACTTTGTGCAACGTTTAAATAGTTTATATTTTAGCTAACAGGAAAGAAAGAAAACGCGTCGCTCTTTACGGACTTGTGTTACTTTACGTCTTCCGCAAAACGGATACACGGAAGTATAAGCAAACATATATCGTCACCTCGCAAAGGCCAGTAAATCCGTACGATTGCGAGATATCGACGTTGCCGCCCGAACTTCGCAAAAGTCAGATAATTCGGAAGATTGCGAGTCGAGAGAGGTCTTCTGTTCAGCTAAAAGGCCGGGCATCGCAATGACAGTTTGGACGGTTTATATAGCAGATTTCGGGTGTGACGCGCTACTTTTTGTCACTAACGTATTTCGACCTTGTACGTGAAGTGGATTACGAGCACGCTGTTGCAGAAATCCCGCAGGTATT
Source organism: Dynastes maya (assembly GCA_029619315.2). Lineage (NCBI taxonomy): Eukaryota > Metazoa > Arthropoda > Insecta > Coleoptera > Scarabaeidae > Dynastes > Dynastes maya. The sequence continues at coordinate 61,234,978 of JAROYE020000002.1, forward strand.
GAACATACATAAGAAGTATACTAACGCTCAACATAAACAGTAACATAAACAAGATACACTTGCGCTCAAAATAGTTGATTCAGGTTCTTTGAAAAATTAATTAATAAAATGAAATAACAGTTTACAAATTCATACAAGATTTACAGACTGGTTACAAAAGGTGAAAAATAAAACATAATTTTTACATCTTTTTTAGATTTAGCAATCTTTAAATCTGACGAACGTTGATGGTGTGTCACACGATGAAAGAAGTGAAGATAGAACATTACAAATATTGTTGTGTTACTATGCATCAGTGCAACTCTTTCAAAACCATACCAAATTTCTTGTTGTCCTATGCTGACTGATTTGTGTTTAGTAGTATACTTATCTTGTTTAGCATATAACTATAGGTACCAGTAGCTACATTCAATCAACTCAGCATACTTAAGTTTAGCCCAAGGTTCTGAAGCAAATAAAATTTCATGCGACTTCCTTATTGCAATTGCTTGAAGTATTTATTTGATTTTTTCGTTCAAATTTAACAAACATTGATAGAGCAGTAGACTCCCCTAGTAGTATAAAAATTTTACTTTAATAAAATTTTTGCTTATAGTTAAGAAGGATGCCACTTTAGCTAATACGAATATTCTACCAAAAATACTTGGTTTATTACACCTACCGCGAAGTCAATCCGCGGGCACACTGCATAGATAACAGTGACGAAACTAAATTGAAAGTGAAACTACCTTTTGTATAAACAAAATTACAAAATCGAAAAGGATGTATATATGTGCAAAAAAGCTAAACAGGAAAAATTTTGATTATTTTACAAAAAAATTCGCGTTTTAAGTAATAATTTGTTAAATACAAAATCTAATGCTATTCATATAATTCGAAAAATACTACGCCACCTTAGTAAAATGTTATACGGTACCGTTTTTCGCCCAAAACTTCTTCGTTACATTCTGAACACACAATAACAAGAAAGGCGATGAAATCATGTTTACTGGCCAAGTCCTGCTTTAGGATCGTCATTTTGTATCGTATCTAAGACTTTTGGTATTCAGTTGTTTCTATTTAACTTCTTTTTCGTTTCCTCACAACAAACAGTCTCTTCTCTCTGGATACCTTTTTAATGGAATAGCAGCTACTATTCTCTCTGTGCACCAAATATGGTCTTCCAAAGATATTGGGCTTAAACGTGTTTATCTACCATCTAACGTTTGTACCCCGACATAATCTGCACGCACTTAAAATTTTACAAAGACGATAACTTTGATTATGTATGTAAAAAGTAAATCATAAATTTTATTTAAAATGGCAGCAGTATTTTGAAGTAGCAGCAGGAGGTAGTGCTTACAACGTACTATACAACGAATTAACTATTTACGCAGCAAAGTTATTAATCATATCAGCTTTATTAGCATGATTTATGCTCTCCGGCAGGCGAATATACCGCACGCAATAGTTGTTTCGCTTCTGCCTTTTCGTCTTGTATGCACAATATTAAACTTTTCCGTTTCGTTTGGTCTTTTTAAATAGCGCGAAGCTCACGTACGCATACTTAGATATGAACGTGAAATACAAGGTAATTTCTTACGGCAAGTATTCGCCTGATGTTCATGAATATCTAACCCTTTGCTTATTAATTCTGCTTTAATATTAATTAACCAGTCAGCGGTGTAATGCGCAGGCACGAGCTTTTTCCCTTCTAAATACTCCGTGCTAAGGAACCAGTAATTCAAATCATCCAACCACAATAAATTTTAAACTCATAAATTCTACTTATCCAGTAATGCGGGCAAAAAATTGGCTCATTTAAAGCGGTAAAGGTTTTAATTACGAATGCAAATCGAAGTCGCGGTATGCGATATTACTTTCATCGATGCGCCAGCGTACGCAATTATTACTACCCTTATAAAGAACGTTGCAGAACTTAAAATTAAACTCCTACATGCATCTATCGATAATACAAAGCACGCTCCGTTTATACGATTATTGCAAACAACCTCTATGTTGAAGGATAGTCGCAAAAACTGTAGATACGTTGACTCGATGATATGTTTAGTCATTGCCGGGTCTCATAGAGTCACCTCCGATTACCGATTTCAACTCCAGACGACTCTTACCGAAGCACTTTGTTCTATCCTAAAAAGAATGCTATCCTTTGTAAAGCATCCCACACAAGACGGTTTCTAGCTGTAAGTGGAAATCGATAAAATTGTTAGGTTGTCTCTTGCGGTTTTTCTACGTACAGGTTTTCGTAATATTAGACACGATTCCTGAATTTAATAAGTGTTTGAAAATCCGTTATAACGAGAGAAGCATAGATGAAGTACTTTACAAAATAGTGGTTAAAAAGTCTGTTAAGGTAATTATGTACGATATGCATGCACAGGTATCAATTACGTCATACTGAAGTAACACTTCGATTTTTGCATACTTTCTTTTTTAAAACCTTTTGTTGATGACATACTTTTTTTGATGTCAACAGAAATGTCAAGTAACTATTGTTTGCTCCTAGCGCTTGTAGTTTCATCTAGTTTCAAGTAACAGATAGAAATTTATGAAAGAGTTCACAACGTATCTGCAATTTGCTTTGCAAAATAATGTAATTATTTTGGAATGGCTTGCTCGTAGATATCGGAAAATGGTATGACCAACATGTACAAGTACGTTGATAGAATGGTCTAACAATGAGAGCATTTAAATCATAGTTAAGGATCTAACTTAAAGCTAGGCTATCGTACGAAATCTGCAACGGTTTACAGATGAAACAACAGATGCCTCAAGAAATGTTGATAACAAATATAGTTCTTGCGAACTTCCTTTTCGCCATGAATAATACGCAAATTTTTTTATTTTAGTTTTTTTATCTCCAGGCACGTGTGGTGGATAGGAGAAAATTGGATGTGCATTACGGTCAACAAGTCATGCAGTTTCAAAATCCATGAATTTCTGGTCAATCAAACAAGATCCATAATCAAGATCCGTATCCAGAATTGATGTTTATGAGCTGGTAAAATCACCGGTTTTGACTTACTGTGGTTCTTTCGCGTGGAGATATTTGAAATCCAAATAAATTACTTGTTGAATAATTTTCTACACTGCAGACGTTGGGGAATAGCAAAACCTCGGAAATCAGGGTAATTAAACAGTTGTACGCCACCAGTAGAGGGCCAGAAGTGTTTCGATGTAGCAGTTGTTAAGCAAATGACAGACTAAGTACTTTATTGATTAGAATCACTATCTTTTTGTTAGTAAAATAAATATATTGAAATATTATAAATTCAAAGAAATTTGTTTTCTAAACAAATAAATTAATTTTTGCGGTCGTTAGATCCGGGAGTATCACCTAGACACTCCTTCGGTAGTTTAAATAAAAATAATTACCAAAAATAATGCTTTACAAAAATTAAATTGATAGTACAAAAGCTAACCTCCTAATTTGACGTTTACGCTGTGCAGTTTGGTAACACATCACGTAAGGAAAAAACCCGCGTCCTTTTTAACAATCAAAATTGAATTAAACTTTGTAATTGAACTAAAATTTGTGCACCACAATACTCGAATTTGCTTGTAAAATAAAACGCAGCCAAATACGTCTTCTCTCAAAGGCGGCACAAACTTACGAGCCAGATTGTCGTCTCTTCCCTTCGCTCCTTTGTTACTGATAACATTTGTCAGAACTCGCTACCAATTACGATACACATTCCAAAAATTGTATATTCTTTCTATTAATTTTAATTTCCTTTGTTTAAAAGTACCATATTGCAGTCCTTAATATGTGATAGGAGTTCCCGATCTAACGTCTAACTATTTAACGCTGAACGACACTCCACATGGCGCTAATAACTGCTACCTTCGATGCTGCATAGTTCTGTTATAATATGTATATTGTTGACGTTGTACTATTATAATTAAGGTAACATGATAGGTACATACGATACACAAACATAATTCTGGAAGAGATTTAATAAGGTTTACATGACAAAATATCGTAAGATGGAAAACATAGCAGTTTGAAATTTGGCAAGGACTGCTTTATGAATTTAGACATATTCACATTGTCTCCGCCAACCATAAATCATGTATCGGCATTTAGTACGGCATTGCATTCCAAACAGGCATATTGCCCCAGTAACAGCGATCTTCATACATGAAATCCTATACCATTCAATTACACCTACTAACTACATTGATAATCAATTGCTCGTATATCTAGGGTGTAGAGTACATCATAATATGAAACACAACACAGAAAACACAACAGTAGAGAGACCTTAGGAATTTGAGGGGTTAATTCATGCAGTTGCCCCGTTTTGAATTTAAGGATTCAACCATTGTTTGAATTATGATTACTTATTTCCTTTTATTTTCACATCTATAATTATTTACTTAACGTTTTCGAGGTTAGTGGTGTCCTGATTATACACGCAGAGAAGCGTTCACTTGTATCAAGACTGTCCGCCTCAATTACCTCAATTATCTGCAATGCAATAACTGTTTTAAATCAAAAGAAATATTTTCTTAGCGTTTTTTTCTCCGTTTAAGAGAACTATATACTTGGAATAAAATAATTATATTTCTTTGTTTAAGACATTTGTTAACGTGATTAAAGAGAATCTCGCAGAAAATTTTAAGAAAGCGATTCTTAGTATACATAGTAAATAGTTTTCTTAATTTCAGAATTCCATCTATATCCACATTATTAATTGCACCTACCTTGTTTAAAACAGTACGACATATCCGTACATAATGCAGTAAATTATTCACATTGTTTGTGATTTTAAAAAGGCTAAGGTGGAGGCTATCTACAGAATAATGTTCAATCAAAAGCGAACTTAATGTAGAAGTACACATGAAGAAAGTGCCTAGAAACAATAACCAAGATAATGCAAATATAATTAGCTCATGGTATTCAAGGAATCACTACCGGAAAAGCAATGCGAGAAGAGAAAAGCACTAACGCTCTTTTGGTCCTACCCACATTGCTGTTACATCTCTCAGTTTATGCCACTAATCTTCAAAAACAGCAACTGAAATATTCCCTGGCGCCACCTAGTGCCAGTAGATATAGTCATGCCATCCTAGATAGTAGCGACGGAACCAGAATACAAATACCATACTTACCCATACAATGATATAACCTTTAACGTACAACGTTTCATAAACATTTTCAAAAGATACCGGTTAATGTAATATTTTTCTTTTTATTACTGTTTACCACATGTACTAATTTAATTATATATTTTTTTTAATATATAATAAAAAAAGGTATAAATAAACTTAAATATTAACTCATTAATTATTAAACCACATAAAAATAATCCCTATTTAATTACACTATTAAAGAAATAATTTAATTATATTACACGTACAAAAAAAAACTTTTTCATTAGTTCACTTACTTGCTCCTAATTGTAATTATTAACTTCACGCCTTATTTCCATTATTGGTAATTTTCCTTTTATTTTATATCCTCGTAGCTGCCCTGATGATGTGTTTTTTGAACATGAAACCGGTCGCCTAATTTCTCAATAGAACGTTGTGAGATCTGGACAATTTTTTAATTCCTACCTCTAATATAAATATTTTCTCAACTTAAAACTAAATGATTTACTTGGAAGAAACATTTTTCTGTCTTGGATTTTCTTGATTTTCTAACCATAAGAAAATACTTATTTAATCCAAATAAAATTTCAATGAAATTATTTTCTTATATTTTTTTATAGCCTTGAAATAAAAATACTTTCTTGAATAGAGACTGATTCTTGCAAGAAAATCTATTTTCTTGATGCAAGAAACCATTTCTCTGCATGTAGCATTTTTCGAGGTTCGTTTATGTAGGAGACTCTGCAAGTATTACCAATTTTAATTTTTAAACACAGGATTAGATCATCTGCGTGCTAGATGGAAAAAAACGCTAGATCTAGAAGGATTAAACTTTAAAAATTAACAATTTCTAACAATTTTTGAATGGTTTAAGCCACTGCCATTATTTTAAAATAATGGCAGTCTATTTAACAATTGTTTTATATGTAAAATTTTTTCAGGTGAGATTCTTTTGGCGTTTACTTAGGTGGGGGTTTGATATTGTCAGGAAAAATGTGTGGTTACGAAAGCAGTAATTATACACATGACAAAATCTATATTTTCATTATTTTTGCCTTAGATCGCAAATTCACTGACGTGAAACCAGAGCAATGGTCTATGACTAATTTGAGCCGCTATTATTTGAAAATATTCCTTTCCATACATAGGGATGGATCAGATGTAAATCATGATAATCATGAAAAAGACAATGAGGCGGTTGCGATTACCAGATGGTACTAGAAGTAATTGAAGGTTTGCAGGGTAATGCACTGGATATATGTATAGGAGAAATTACGAGTAGAAAAGGATTCCGAATTTTATGAGAATCACGCACTCCTTTCTGAATTACGATATATCCTATATAAATATATAAGGTTGATGCATTTGGCTACCTATACGCCACCGGTCTCATTTGTGAAGTTGTTGTTTTCAATATTTGTGGTGTTAGGAGAACAAATTTATGAAAACACAACGGGTCTATTTTTTAATATAATACGAGTCCACATAGTGTATGGACGAAAGATAATTCTTCTAGAAATTCACCCAGAAAGTTGTTTCATAAACCTTCAGTACGTTCTTATTACATTCTTTACTAGTGAAAAAGCTTAGTCTGCGATGCTTTAAATAAATTTATTTATTTTATACTGAACTCTAATCAATATTTGTCGGCTTATTTTCGCTATTTGTTATTTATACGTGCTTGTCAACATGCTAGACAATGTGTGCAGGAAAATGTGATGGTCACTTCGAGTAGATATTGGAATTCTAACAAAAAAGATAACGTTTACACATTAGTTTCAATGAATGTCTTTCGTGAAATAAAAGTTCATAGTATTTAGTCGCAGCACCCTGATTTTAAACGAAAAACTTATCACACATTTTAAGTAGGCGGAATTGTTTGAAAAGATTTTAGAACAATTTCTCTGTCAGATTCTGGAAATATTGAAATATATACAGGCTGTTCCATTAGCAAAAAAAATAAATAGCATGAATCAAACATGGGGACGATTTCGATAGTCATCTTGTAGATGCTAGTTGATATAACAATTTTTTCGATGCATTGCCCAAAACTTCGAAAATGCTCAACCGAATAAAGCTTCAATCACCGCTCTAACGCGTAAGACATTTAAGGTAACGGCCGTTAAAAAAACAGCGGGGTATGTCGCAGGAATCCAATTTGTTTTCTAATTCAATCAAATATTGTCACTCACATTTCTATGCGGATGATACGCAGTTCCGTTTTTATTTCGATCTTCTGATTGGAACGCAGCTATGAATAAGATTAATAAAGATTTAGAACAACTTTTTATTGCATCTCGTGTTTACGGGGGTTAATTATGTTTATAATTTATCACTTAATCCTGACAAATCTGAACTAATGTTGTTTGGTGCTGCTCGCGTTTGTAATAACTTATCCAATAATGATAGTAGGAATGTGGAGTAGAATGGCAAACTACACTAAGTATCGGCATACTCCGCACCACACAAATTATTCATTAATTCGGAACAACCGTTTCAAGGAGTCGTGGGTTCCCATCGTCAGCCGCATGACCGAATGATGTCCGAAAAAAATTCTAATTCTACTATGCTTGTTTATCCTGACTCTCGAGAAAAATATTTACAAGTACCTACTTTTGCCGCTTAACACTAAAACATGCAAAATATACGGAAAAATAGACAAAAGGGTCCTTTGTTATTGCAGCACCAAACGCCAGACAACGATACGTTTCTTCTATTCGTCAGATTTGTGTTTCTTCCGTCTATACCCTAAATCTAAAACATGCGAGATATACGAAAAAAGACGAAAGCGTTTCTTGTCATTGGAGCACGTTACTTAAACCATATGGCCGTTTTATTCCAATAAATCAAAAAGGCAAGAATAATATAACGGTGCATTCACTCTATTCAACAGATTTGTGTTCCTTTTTATGTAAACAGTTTCGTACGCGTCTAATTCCCGCAGCGAAGATATGTTCTTAATCAATTTCAGGTTCTCTAATTTAATATTATGCCGGGTTTCGTTTATGTGTTGTGCTACACTTGACGCTTCTGTCTTCCCGTACATCCTATAGCACTGAAAAATAAACTAGACATGAAAGAAAGGTCGAGAATATATAAAATTGCGTGTAACGACTGTGATAAAGCCTATATTGGTCAAATGAAACGAGCGATAGGCACTAGATTCAATGAACACATCAACTGCTACAGATATGGGAAGGCAGAAGTGTCAAGTGTAGCACAACCTTCAGATTTCAAAAAGTATATGATCTCAACTTTGTTTGGTTTGCAGATGCAACCACAGTATAATGAGTAAAATACTGTTTTGTAATTTTATACTCTTCATTTACTACAACTTTTGTTATTTAAAATCTTTTCTGGTTTCTACACATTACCTACGGTTTACCTTTTTGCTTTTATAACAATTCAATTTTGGGATTATTTTTTTGGGCGTATGTTATACATGTTTTCAAAAATATTATGTTATTCAGGGTTAAGTGTTAGAGCAGGTTTCCTGAACTTCGCCCTGTATTTGTAGGTATGTATATTTTCATGTTGATACCGCAATAAAGTCATTTTTATTATTACTATTATACATGGAACATCCTGTATAATAACTTGTATCGTTTACAGCGGAAACTGAACACCCTATTATACTTGAGCCTAATTTTTCATTCGCATGCGGAACATGCCCCAAATATTTATTTAAAAACTTTTTCTCTAAATTGCTCAGGAAAAGAATTATTTTCCGCCAACGCACTATGTGGACACATGCTGTATATGGGTTTTATAAGATTTTTGTAAGAATTTTCTAAAAACCAGTACGATTTACATAACTTTACCGTACAGGTTCCACTTTCTACTCCATCACTTGGGTCTTAAACAGGAGCTATAGTTCTAGGTTGTTTTAGGGCTACTTTTAACATTGCTGGTTTTTTCAACGAATTTTCTCCGGTATTTATAATCATTAAAGCGTGCATAAAATCGTTCATCACCTGGGACATATCACAACGGATTTACGGTCCAATATATAACAGTGAATTTATTAATACTCTTGCTCTCTGTGTGTGTGCTCCGAAGCATTTTAGATACGGTTCGTGTAAATAAATTACATCGCCGCTTCTGCCTCTCCCACGTCCACGTTCCTTCAGCGTTTCTCCGCCGATTATTGCGCCGGTTGCCTCCGTGTGTTCCAATCCGGCTCGTGCTGTCAGACCGTTCGCTTCGAGTTTAATATTTCAGTATTTTCAGTGCGGAAAAAATCGCCGCATCCTCTGTATCTAATAGCGACTCGATCGCATTAAGAAAATTCTCAATTATTTCGCCAGACCGGCGAAGCGGATCTTCGCGATTCACCCGGTATACCTCTAGAGGCGGCAATGGTCAGCGTAAATCGATGATCTATGGTCGATTATTATTTATTACCCCTCGTCCTGTCCAGAAAACACAGCTTCTATTACTGGAAATTACCAGTTGTCATGCGCAATGGGTATTTATTAAATCGTGTTTACATGGGAGGTTGAACTATAAATTTGTTTGGCGCAGAGCTTTAGACACTGGATGAAATAGTTTAAGGAAATAAAAAAGGAGGATCATAACAATATTAAACGTTCTTCTCCATCACGTTAGATTGCGATCGGCGCAACGAACTCGTTTTTATTGTTCTTTTAGAAGCTAGAAATTGCGGCTACATCTTATGCTAGCCGACAATTTGCATAATAATCTATAAAAAAGTACACGGCATCATCGACAATGCAATAGAAAGCAAAAACCTGGAACAAATAAAAATAAATGTAAACGAATGAATTGCGGTTTTTGAATATTATAACAACAAATGTTATATACTGAAAGCGATATCTTTTTATATCTGGACATAAACTAATTATCTTTAGATGAGCGTTTGAATATAGGGGACAGTGGGGCAAAGCGGAATGGGGGTAAAGTGGAATTCCACGCAATATGCAATGCCGTCTATCCTCCACTACTCACATAATATACTCATAAAGCAGTAAGCTCATGTCAAAAACTGCCATATAATGAATCGTGAATATTATTTACGAAGGCACTCCTTTCCCTGATGAAGGAGATGGTCCTCTAATAATACTAACGGACTCTATTCGAAATAAAACCAAAAAGAAGAAATGATTCTAACACAATTACAGAGTCAGCGCTGACAAACTCCTCCTGTAGCAAAGATATTGTTCCGGCAATACCTTTAGATGAGACTGTTGCGTCTTTCAACAGCCTTGAAGGAAAAGTTATGTATCCAAAACCCAAAAACCGTTTTATGTAGCCCCAACAATATCCCTTACCGCAATCCGGGGCTATTCAAGAACAGAAACCATGTCGTTACTTTGAGTGGAGGTAATTCTTAAATTCCAAGACGAGACTATTCTGTAGTCAATGCAATAGATAGGTCCATAAGGAAAGTACTTTTATGAATCAGAGCAAGAAGATACGCACGGTAAGCATCTCGCCTAATAATACTCACGGCTAGTATCATAATGATCGTCTTTATAATCCTCATTAAACAAACAACCATTACGTCGCTTGTGACATGCATAATTATTATCTTTTACAATTCGTTCAAATTGTTAATATACACAATAATCTATATTGTAGTGGTATATATTTACATCGTCAAACGCAGCTGTCACTCGAGCATGTATAGTGTATTCAGTATTGCCAGTCGGTCAATGTAAAGAATCCTCTATTCCTCCCCGAGCCTTCGATCTTGGGAGTGGAGGTATTAAATAATCTAATTAAGTCCAGACAACGACAAATGTGGAGTAGTGGGGACGAAGCTACTCTTCTGTACAATTTCTCCATCTTGTGAATCTTGAAAATCAATGGAATACCTTCCTACAATAAACGACAGTGTAAACTCAAAGGTATTTCGAGCATAATTTCGTAAATTAAATATCTATCGTATTGTTTCCGTCTAGAACATCAGTAAATTTTAGTATTGTTTGGTTGTTGATGCTATTCTGTATCACAGAATAGCATGAATTCAGTCATCCAGTAACGCTACTATATATTCCATTATGCTACTCGGAAATAAATAAGTTAATTCATCAAAATTCATCGTTAAATTACATTTGGAAAGTATTATCAAAATTTGCTGTGGACAAAACAATCGCCATCGCGATTAAAATAATGAAGTGAAGGGACGCCAATTAATTTGATAACATTTAATCAAGCTTTCATCGATTTTGACAAGTATTTTGACTGTGTTCCAAGTTTCAAAGTGTGTAATATTCAAATCATAGTGAAAAATTCAAGGTAGAAGTGAAGGTCGGAGTTTGAGAACTGGAAGTTCCCCGTGAATCCCATATAAACATAAAGTTTATATGACGTCATCTTAGAAATCCGGGTTAATTTGCATTTTTCAGTTTCAATTTTCGTTAATTTCCATTGACTGATATAAAATTCGTTTAAAATTGCCGAAAGAGTGTGTAAGAACATTTCCGAACCCCCAGTTCATCTAATTATTTTACTAATTTACAAAAATTAGATTTTTCTTAACAATTTCCCTGTTTTAAAATATTTCAGTATCTGTAACTTGCTAGTTGCGAGGTAAGCCAGCACATCGATTGATCAATAATTCAGTTTATTCGTTTTGAATATTTTAGAGGGTCTTGTTCTCAAAATTAAGTCCTAACAAATTAGTGGAACGTAAGGAAGTTTTGTTTGATTTTGATTGATATTTATGTTCTAAAAGATATTTTGTATATTTGAATTTTGTTGGGCACTTATGTCTGATTGTGAGCTAAGTTTAATTTTATTTATTTAATTGAAGTTAGACACATACAGGAAATTATCTTAATTAGGTGTGTCAGTGAATACAAAAAAGGAAAGTAAATGTAATTGCTGAGCATTATACAATCCTAAGTAAGAATGGCGTATATTCCAGCAAAAATGTGAGGGGGAAGCCACATTGAGCAGAGGTAATGGAACCTTCGAAAAATTGAAAGAAATTAAAGATCAGTGGACTCCAATCAGAGTTGATTGAAATATATTTTCTATATATTTGAATATTTCAGAATGATATGTTCTTAAATAAAAGGAGATAAAGATCCGTCTCCGCAGACATTTATTAATACTTAAATATACATTTCGCGGCTAAATCACCGCATCTTCAATAAAACAAGTATTTAAGTATTAACAATTTTCTGCGGAGACGAATTTTTATTTCCCTTTATTTATTAAATACTCCGTAGCTCACAATTCTGTTTACTGGCATATTCTTATAGATTAATGGTATGTTTTTCCTTAATCTTCAATCGTTCATAAATTTCTGGAATATTTGAAATTTGTTTAATATTGAGCAGCTATTAATGTGATTTCTGGAAATTGTAAATGGCAAATAAAAAGAAATATTTTATGAAGCCTGTAGATGATTTTGCCTTCCCCAGGAAAAAAAAAATTATTCTTTCAGAAAGATTGTTCTGTTTCGTTTTGTTCTTGCTGCCATTTCTTACGCAGTGTTAATTTCCGTTCAAATAGCTCTTATATGATTAGCTGGCGCTGCTGTGTAGTTTCGGTAAATGCTTACATGCTGAAATAATGATTGTGATAGTCTCCATCTTCAGGCAAGTGTTTAAGTACTACAGATTTAAGTCACGCACTTTACAGAAGTTGCTTGATTGAGCTGCTTCTTCTAACTTATCCAACGTTGCCTTCTCCACGGCCGCAATTCTAACTTGATTTGTTATTTGAGCAGAAATACCTTCAGCACTATTATTACCTTTACCTATACGCAATGCAATAAGATACTCTGGGGACACTAACATTACGGCGACCATTATAAGACACGGAGTAAGCTTATGGACCAAGAGCTAATTTTTCCACAATAGTATTTACATTTATGCTTATTATACCTATAGTTGCTTTTAATGATGTTTATTATTTAAAAACTCGGCCATTTCGAAACAAGCATTTTCTGTTCTTACTACTAGAATGGTTAGGTTTAAAATATTGTGTATACAGACGAAGAATTTAAATTTTGTAGTTTTTTTTTTGCAATTAATCTCCTCTCCGAAGAAAATGCAATACGTTCCAGTTTTAAATGCAGCTTTTGCATATTTCTGGACAATTATCCCGAACGAACTACTTGTTCGTAACAAAGGATTAGATATAGATATCCGTATAGTGGTTGGGATAAAAAGATGAGAAGACGGAATAAAAAGTAGGTGAAACGCTGAGTAGGTTTTGCAGCATACTAAATACGGCAATAAAGGAGCATCGATGGATTTTAAAACCGCTGAGAGGACAAACCGTGCTAAATGAAGCGAGCGCGACGTTTGGTCATCAAGTGCAATCTACTGTGCTTCATAGTCCGTGGCAGACGAGTATTAGATTTCAAAAGTAGTGTGCATTGAATCCTGTGTTTGAATTACAAAATTACCGTTGCTGCTCAACGAGCTTCGGTCTACGTATGGCTTATCAAATGTAATTACGTGGAGAAATCCCCCGGTTAAACTACGATTATGCAGTATTGATTTTTTAATAATTCTTTATCTACATTGCAGACGCCGACAAGTATTTGATTTTTAGGTCAATATTGGACTTACGTCTATTATTATATGTATGTTTTAGCAAATGTTATAATTATAAGAGATAATAAATAATAGAAATTTAGACTTCAATAATGGTTTATTGACTATACATTTTTTACACAACACCGTAGCTTTTGCCGTCCACACTCTTATGGGACATTTTCATGGCTGTTACTGCACACTGACTAGGAACTATTCATTCTGGAGGAGTTTATATAGGATTTGTTTCGGGTTAACGGAGCGGAAATGTTATGCATCAATGAAGCGTGGCAGTTGCTAGGAGGTTTGGTCAGTTGGGATTTCCACGTGTGATGTAAGGGGTAGCCATATTCGTGATTTAAACTGTTGGGATGTTTGAAAATCTCTATTGATTCACGGATTTTTCTACTATAATAGTGAGGGTTGCGCGGTAAGATGCGAGTAGAGCTAAATTGTATTTGGTGGCCAGTTTCCAGTCTATGCTCAGCCAGCTCGGATCCGGCCACTCGCAATATCCGCGTACAATGCTGCTGGCTAGTAACACATGTGCTGACCAATCGCTCTGTTTCACCGATGTACACATTACCGCAGGAACATGGAATCTGGTAGACACCAGGAGCTGGTGTAGCGGTTAATGATACTTTGAACATCTTTCCTAGAATAATTATTGCGGATCAGAGTTTCAGTGATGTGGTTCAGTTCTTTAGGAAGCGAATTAGGTTCAGATACGGAAATGGCCCCTTGGATAAGAGAATTGATGACACCGCGTTTTTGGGTTGGAGGATGGTGTGAGAAGCCATTGAAATATCTATCCGTGTGCGTGGGTTTTCGGTAAACGGAATGTTCCAGCACACCGTCAGGACGCCGGTGTACGAGATCATCTAGGAGAGAAAGGCAACCGCCCGATTCAACCTCCATGGTGCAGCGTATGGAATCATGTTAAGAATTCAGAAACATTAGTAAATTGTTTAAAGATTCGTGTCCATGAGGCCAGATGACAAAGGTGTCATTAACATACCTATTCCAATACTTTGGCTTAAGGTTGTAAGATAATAGGACCTGTTTTTCGAACGCTTCCATAAAGATGTTGGCGACGACAGGAGACAGAAGAGATCCCATAGCTGCGCCTAACACTCTCTAATAATGGATACTGTATCCGGTATGGGAACTTTGGTGAATAAGAATTCGACATCAAAGCTTTGGATGAAAAGGTAGCTGTGTCTAACGTAAGGTTTTAGAAGGTTAGAGAGGTACTTCGATAATTTGTAGGTAGGGCTACTGATAGTGCTGACAATAAAAAGTAAGGGGATATTGGGTTTGTGAATTTTAGGGAGACCGTATAACTTAGGGGCTGAAGAATCACTAGGAAGAAGTAACCTCTGGGTATCGGTAGGGATAGATGACGTTTTAATGGGATTAATAATGGAACGCTCAATTCGGAAAGTAGGAACACTTTTAAGGAGTTCATAGGTGCCGTCTTGCAGTAAGGAAATAACTTTTTTCTCACACTCTTCACTGTCCAGGATCATCGTAGCATTTCCCTTATCAGCTCTTAGTACAGCAATTTTAGGGTCGGATTTCAGGTTTCTTAAGGCCAGGGTTTCTGACTTAGAAAGGTTTGATTTCGGAGGTTTAGCACGCGCGCCGATTTTGGATCTTTCAAACCGAATGGGATCTAAGGTTTCAGACGACCGCGTAAGTCTACGTACCAAACACTATATAAATTTTGTAGAACTCAGATACTTTCATGTCTTCAACGGGCACTATATCTATGTAGTTCGCTTCCTATTTATGGTGGAGAAATACGCCGAACTTCTAGGTTAGGCATTTCACTTATTATAAAGGTATTCACTTGATATGCTTGGTTTAAAGTATTAAAGAATAAAGGAATTGCTAAAGAAATGCAGTGAGGTATGTTACTTTCAACCTTAGCATTGCGACGAATTGCAACAAGGTTTGTGGTAAGTTGTAACGGCAAACATAGTTGACACTTTTCAAAGATTACGGATTATTTTATGTTAATATTAATCAAAAAATGTTGCTTAATGCCATTAAGAAACCAAATAAAAATGGAAATTCTTGGAAAATTACAAAATAGAAAAACTACACATAGATACATCAAAACTCTCTGACAAAATATAAAGAGATTGAAATAAAAAATACAAAAGAATAGGAAGAATTAAAGTCATTAGTTTGATAAACTGTTGCTAGACTTGCAGTTTCTGCATATACGTTGTAGTGGTATTTTGGAAAGCATACCTACTTTAGTAATTTAATTATTCAAAAAACATATCAACTTTCTATTTGAGATTTATATGTTCATATTTAGTTGCTTTTGGTTTGAAGATTGCGAGGTGAAGCAGTGTTGATGGCCTCTTCTCTCGATTTTCCTTAACATTTAGATTAATTTTCAAATTGTTAAAAACATAATAAATTGGAATAATTTGGATTCAACTCATTTCAAAACCAAGTACTTACATATGAGGAGGATCTAGGAAATAACCACTATTAATTAAATAAATATAAAATCAGCTGTGGATGTCGGTTAAATTTTGTGTTAGGAAATTGTAAGAATTCAAACTTTGTAAAAGGAATATAATTATTAAATTTAATAAACTGTAAACTTTTTTTGGCATTGAAAAATTATTTGATTTGACTTAAATCTGTCTAGTAAACAACAAAATTCATGTTGATTACAGCAATTTATTTTTTTCTTCTTCTTAATCTTAAGCCTTTTACCATGAAGTGTAAGGCTATGAGTTGAGTTATTCATTTTACCGTTCTGCATATTTTTCTCCATTCTTTTCCGTCTTCCGTTTTTTTTTCTTTTACTTCTTCCCATTTTATCTCTCTTCTCTTCAATTCTCCTCTAATTCCCTCAGTTGCATGTTTTTCTCAGTCTTCCTCTTGTCTTTCGCCCTTGTACTTTTGTTTCACAGACTACTTTTGTGAGTTTATCTTTTTATTTTCTTATTTATTTTTTCTTACTTACATAATCCCTCATGAAGTAAGTTTATATATTTTAAAGGAGTCACATTACAATACATTCTCATGTTTCCCCTAATTTTAACTAAGCTAAATATCCGCTGGCAAGTTCAAAAATACCCTAAATTTGTCCTTGTAGTTATATCTGAGACGATAGATGCTTGATTGGTTTTGCGTTTGCACATTAGCTGTTTGTAGATCAAATGGGGTTGGTTGCAACACTCTGTCGCTGCTAAACCCATATGTATACAAATCAAGTTGAACAAAATTATAACTAACCCCAAAATCCGTTATTTCCTTGTTATTTCTAACGTAATTAAATTTTTGGAAAATATCAACCCCGGTAAGGAATCGAACCTAACATCTCCCGTTTGCCATATAGGCGTGCTAACCACTACACCACGGGGTGTATGCCAGGAACGAAATCACTTTTTAATACCTGCAGACAACCATTGGGTAATCAAAAGTAATTTCGTTGCTGGCGTAGAACCCCTCGCGTAGTGGTCAGCGCGCCCGTCCGACCAACTGGAGGTGTTAGGTTCGATGCCCTACCAGGGTTGATATTTTGCGAAAATTTTATAACGATAAAAATGCCAAGGAAATCAGGGATTTTCATATTTCACCGACGAAAGCCAATATATTGGCTTCTGTCGGTGAAATATTAATACCTATCAATCAATTACTGTAGTTGGCACGAAAGAACACGTCGTGCATTTTTTTATAACTTGACATTTTTTTATAACTGAACATATAGGCAAGGGGCCAAAATTTTGCCCCAAATAGGCGCAAGGCGAAGAGCTACTAGGGTTACTACAAAAAGTAAAGCACAAATACGCCAAATTTGACATTAATTTTTTTTTGTCTAATTAACGGGCCACAAAAAGGCGTTATGGCAATGGTTTATTATGTATTAACAAAGAATATGTTGGCCAGGGTATTGAGATGGAAATACAAAATAGAACAAGTGTTGGAAGTGCCCAGTTTTACATTCCATACAATCTGCAATCGGATTGTGAAATTTCTGAAGGGAAAAAATTAAATGTCAAATTTGACGTATTTGTATTTTGTTTTCTGTAATAACGTCAGTAGCTACTCGCCGTGCTAAAAGCCTGTATGTTCAATTATTAAGAAAAAAACGCGTCAACACATGGAAACTATATGTTCAGTGATAAAAAAATGCACGGTATGTCTGTCGAAATATTATAATATATGGCGATGGCGAACAAATGACATCTATATATTAAAAACTAATTTCGTTCCTGGCATCAACCCATTGGTGTAGTGGTTAACACGCCTGCCCGGCAAACGGCAGATGTCAGGTCCGAATCCTTACCAGGGTTGGTATTTTTCAAACATTTAATTACGTTGGAAATACCAAGCGATCGACCGTCTCGGTGGTCGAATGGTTAGCATACTTACCTTTCGACCCGAACGGCGCGGGTTCATATCCCAGTCGATACGGTTGTTTTTTAATTACGAATAAAAATCAAAAGTATGCCTTCTTCTCGGATAAGGAAGTAAAACCGTAGGCCTTGTGTCAATACGATGTTTGGCACGTCAAAAATCCCTACCAAAGGTTGGAACACCTCTGGATTCGGCAAAATTCTAGTGAGGTGGGCTAATGATCATTGTAATCGATGCTTAGAAGTGCGAGGTGTATTCCGTAACCTGACGCTTCCCCAAAACAACAACAACAACAACCAAGGAAATCACATACTTTCACATTTCTCCGACGGAAGCCAATACATATTGTAACATAACTAACCGCAATTCGAAAATTAAATTTTATCACATCAATCGACAGACGACAGAATTTGCGCCAAAATCATCTGCATGCACTTTTATTCACATTCGGGAGGCTCCATTGAAAAATGGCAATGCAAGCATGAGGGGAGATATAATTTCGTAGTGCAAATGTACTCAGAGTGACATTTGCCAAGCAATTGCGGCAACTGTAAGCACTGTTACAATCTGCCTGATACTTTCTACCTCGATTTTCCCTGCTGTGATCTTCCTGTTCTGTGTGAATGACATCGATTGCTTTGCAAGGAGGATATTTTTGCATAAACTGTCAGTTTCCTTAAAAACATTGACTATTTTATATGAAATTGATGTGTACATTGGTATTTCTTCTGAGAAGAAAATATTTTGTTGCTATGACTGTTACAAGAAATTTCTTTTCCACAATTTACTTTAACTTAGGCATTTATTTTAAAATTTGCAATATCTCCGCGAATATACACCCGTTCAGCGGCAAAAGCGTGAGTGACGTCTGTTCTGATGAACGCAGACAACATGCATTTTCTCCCACATCGAAAGGAGAAACTGTCACGATTCGGCCATTCCGGATTCCGTATCCGGATGTCATTTGCATAAGAAATAACCGCGGTACCATTCGACAGATAAAAGGGAACGAAAAGAAGTTCAAGGGATGTGACGTGCCGACGGTGCGTCGCGTTTTATCCATCCAGACATGTGCACGGAAATACGCAAATTTTATATGAAATCGGATCACGCCCCGCCGACACTTTTGGGGACCCGCACATACCGTACGTATCGGTGCGTGTGGGTTGGAAATTTATCGAAGACAATTTTCCGTCGACACGACACCTGGATCCATTATGAGAAATCATTTTTTGTTCCTCATATCATATATCTGTGTACGAACCTACGCAAGATGTTATCTCTAGAAGCGAGAAGTGGACAGTCAAGCATAAACGTATAAACCATAAGTATGCATTTGTACATATATGCGTACTTATCTTCATAACTCTTAACCGAAAAAAATACTAACATATTGTAACAGTAATAATAGTGTTGATCATACTTTATGGCCAAAAAATTTTACTCCCCCCGTCAAGTGCCGAAACACTATTTTCTGTGTAGGATGTTAAAGCCTTTAATAATAATAATCGAATATATTATCCAACAGATTGTTACAATCCAATTACAGGATAACACTTGAATACACTTAAGTAGCAGACAAAACAAATTTTTAAATTATAAAATAAACTATAACAGTATAGCAATAATAATAATAAAAAACATCATAGAAAGTCTTACAACTATAAGTTGGTAAAGAGTTCGGCAAGAGTGTTGTAATTTATTTCACAATATTGGGAGATGCTATTAAAATTCCATGTCATGACTATGAGGGGAGAATGGAGAGCTGAATTAATTGTAACAGTTGGTATGTAAAAGGTTGCGATTCTACGAGCGGAAAATCGAGGTACCAATAATTTAGTTCGGATAACAGGCAAGTACAGTCAATATTGTTATTCATAAGTAGAGTAACCAAAACTTGCGGACTCGCATAGGCGTCGGTATTACAGGTTAATATAAGAATACGAAAAATTCATAAATAAACTTACTTGCTAATTATTCAACAAATTAGAGGCATCAGGATGTGAACCACTGTAAACTTGCATCATTGCATATGTTTCCACAGTTACTTCCTTAAACCTTGTGCGTCGACAAAAAAAGATATTCTTATACATAGAAAACGATCTCTCCACATCTAAGGAAGTTTACATTTGCATGTAGAAACTGTTTTTCAAAATCACTTAAAAGTTCACTATTCTTACACTTATTATAAACGGCCTCTAAAGTATTAAAATCGGGATTTTTCCTTAAAACATCTGCCAACTTTTGACTAGCGCATAATCCTGGCGTATCATTTAATGTGTGTAATTTATTTTTTACACTCTCCACTATGTCTAATGATTCCTGCAATGACAATTCAGTACATTGTAGTTTTCTGATGGCATCTAGTAATACTGTATAATTGGTACATATTGTTGTTAAATCTTCTAAAAGTTGAGGAATTTGAAATTCTCTTTGACTTTCTCTAATTGCTTTGGATTCATTTCGATTAAATCGCATTATAACTGATTGAATTTGTTAAAAATGGATCAAATAGTAAGAAGATGCTGTCAGCCAAGTACCCCATCGCGTTAAAATTAGTTCAGGAGGTTCTGGAATACCTGGACAAAATGTACGCAATTCTTTTAAACGTTTAGGAGATTTACGAAACACTGCTTTAGTACTTCCAATCATCCGATCAACGTTTCCGTAATGTTGTCGAACAACTTCACCAACTAAATGCAAAGCATGCAGCACGCAGGTTATATGTATTAAGTTAGGAAATATATCTTTTAAGGATCGCCCAACACTTAACATCGTTGCTGCACTATCTGTCACAATCATCACAACTTGATCTTGGGCAATTTTAAATTTTTTCAAAGCGTTCATTATCATTTTTTGAATATTTTCCGCGGTACATTGTTGAACACGTTTGCAAGCTAACAAATATCGAGATGTTGTGTCCTCGCTAGATAAAACGCGAGCTATTACATTCACAATACTGTTTTTCTTTATATCGGTCGCCTCGTCCACGGTAATCCATATTTTTTTGGAACACAAATCACGTTTACACACATTTTCTAGCATCTCTTTCATTCGCGGCAAATGATTGTGTAATTGTCGTATTGTCGCCAAAACGTTTTAAATGCTGCTTTTCTCACCAACGACAACAGAAGATTACAAGAGGTAAACATAATTAATAAACGTATGAGGAATATTGTATAAGGTATTTCAGTTCTTGCATTTCTCGTATGCTTAATACCATTGACATGCCTCTGGCAATCAGTTCTGTCCAATGCAGCCAAACGAACATTGCATATTAAGCAAAAAACTGCACTACCGTCATATTTTAAATGGGGAAAAAGTGACACATACTTATGTACATTAGTAGCAAATCTATTACGAGGCATTGTTTTCTTAGGTATGTAGTATGTGGTATGTGTATATGAAACAATACACTAGTTATGTACTTGGTATAATACTACAACGCACAAAAAACACCAGCTATATTTTCAAAAGCGACACGTAAGTACATAACCTTGATCGTTCGACTAACCTCTGCAACAGCTCAACCGTACTAAAACGAAATCTCTCTCAGCGCGGTTTAACATGATTTATATTCAAGGTCGACACTACATGCCTGCTTTTCTACCGGTTTAATTTATTTATGAATTTTTCGTATTCTTATATTAACCCGTAATACCGACGCCTATGCGAGTCCGCAAGTTTAGGTTACTCTATTCATAAGGTTGTACAAGAACTTCAAACTGTTGAGTTGGCGTCACAGATGTATTGATTCCGTTACAGATTGCTGCAGTAGAACATTCTGATCAAAACCACGCATTGGATAAATCCCCACGGTTTTATGAGAAAGATATTTGAAAAATTTGCGATAAACTTTTTCAATGAGCGTTATGTGTGATGGACACCAAACCACGCCAGCATATTCCAGCATGCTTCTTACATAAGTATTGAACAGTAATTTAGCAGTATAACTTGAAATAATTGCGAATTGCGTATGACAAATCCTAAAGTTTTTAACGAAGATTTTATAATATAATTGTAGTGATGTGTAAAGCTAAGAAAAGAATTAAAATAGACTTTGTTGTCTTTTCATTCTTTCAACGTTTGTGGTCGTATTCTAAACACACCTTTTTTAATAACCGCAAAACGAAAAATCTGCTGGGTTCAGATGAGCTGAACTTGGTGGCCATGAATTTTTAAAATGTCTGCTTATAACACGATCTTGCAAAACAGCAGTTAACAAATCTTGTCTGATCGACAAATGTGCGGGGGTGCTTCATGGTGCATAAAAATTATGTTTTTAGGTGTCCTCGTTTTGCAGCGGTGGAACTGCATAATCTCTTAACATTTGCAGGTATCTTTCACCAGTAGCAGTTACAGTTACAACCTTCATGGAAACCTTCCTGAATGATTGCCTGTGGATTGTCTGTTGGCCGTATTCGACAGTTTTGAGTATTGACTCCACCATTAAGAGAAAAATGGGCCTCATCTATCCATAAAATACGGGACAATTATTAGGGTTCAATTTCATTCTGGGCCATTATTCGCAAAAGAAAACCGTTTGTAAAAAACCATATTTTTAGGATTTTGCGTAAAATTTTCCAAACCGTGGTATATGGTATTTGCCGTTGTTTTGATATTGCATTAACACTACTGATTTCTAGCGTAGTCGCTTTTGCATCTTGCACATCACTAATCCTTGGTCTTCTTAATCTCATGAGGTCAATTACAGACCCTGTTCATTCAAATTCGCTAATGAAATTACAATACGCATTCATTTTACAAGATCCTGCTTTCAAACCCATTCTCGTATGAAATCTTTGTAAATCAACAGTGTAATCTCTACCACATTCATAATAACACTATACTAAACTTATTCTCGTTTGAATATACGTGAAGATCAGTTTTATTTTGAGAATAAATCACCAAATTGCAATCGCTTTGGTTTGACATTTGCGACAATAGTTGTCATGACGAAACATTTGTTTTACATAGATACACTAAGATCCCATCATTGTAGCAACTAGGATCCAATTTCTACTTGCAATTATTTCAATTTCCTAAAACTGCATAAGGAATTAGAGTATATCCGTTACTTTGAGACAACCCCATATATACTTCAATTATAATCGATATGTTAATTAATCAGTCACATAATGGGACCAACACTATATAATATGATACCATCCAATATGAAAACATTATCCCCAAATCGTTTTAAAATTGCAATGAAACGGACACTAAAAGAACTGGAGTGTTATAGTATAGAAGAATTTGTCTCAAACTATAATTAGATATTGTATACACGTATATATATATACGTTATATTCCGGGCGCTTCGCAATGTCTTTTTTGTGTTACTTTTATACTTTTTACTTTGTGTGTTTTTATCTTTACATTATTTTATTTATACATTAATTTTATTTATACGTTTCTTTTATTTATACATTAATTTTATTTATACATTTCTTTTATTTATACTGTTTTTAATTATTTATATTGATTTTTATGACAATGTTTGTAATAGCTTGATTGCGAATAAAACGGGAATTTTTGAATATCAACTTGACACTCCAAGCATTTCGAATCTATGAGTAATGGAATTCTAAATTATTCCATGGCTGTTCTATATGTTCTATAGTTTAATAGCTGCTACCAAGATCTGTATCAGTTAGATAATAAAAGTATTCATATTTTTAAAATACACACGAGAAAAATGCCTAGTAATAATAACCAAAAATTAATGCTAATATAGCTCATGGTATTGGTGGAGTCACTACCCAATGTAAGCAAAGAAAATAACACTAACCCACGGACATGTTTCTACTTACCCGGCGTCATCGGCGTGGTCCGAGCGCTATTTTACGCTGCCTACATTGTGTTCACCTCTCAGCTTATGCCACTAATTTCCACAAACAGCAGTGAAATATTTCCTGGCGTCACCTGATGCCAAGAGATATAAGGATCTCGAAAGTAGCGACATAAACCGGAATGCAAATGCCCACCACCTATCGAGCAGCTAATGGGGTGCTTAACGCTATTTTACATTCCAAGTATCCATATAGATACTTTAAATTAATGAAGATTGTTATTATTATTAAGGAATAGTGAACCGCGTGAGTCAATTTCTTAAATTACCATACTAACTTTAAGCTTAACAAGGCGGGGCGATAAATAAAATTTGAAAGTTGGTTTATACTTCATTTTTGTTTAAAAAAATAGTTAGTAATGGTTATAACTTCCAAAAGATACTAACCACAATTTCTCTTGTTACTGTGGATCATTTATCAAATTACTAGTACCTTTCATAATTTATAGGTTCATCCTTGACTGACATTCCAAGAATCTGTGTTGGTTTTCAAAAATTTTATAAAATAATAATATAGAATATCTAAAATAAAACTGTATTCCCATCTTCTTAACAGAACATTTTACTACATGAATCTAACACAAACCCCAGTACAGTTAAATTTGAGTGACGATTATTTGATTTACCGCATTTAATCGAATTATCCTAAAAGTCTTTGGAAGTTCTATAAAATCAATTATTTGTCTACAATAGACAATTATTAAAAAATATCTAATGCCTTAAGGATAAAAGGTAAGAAGCTACTCGCTTTGGTTTCCAGATTATCCAGATTTTAGTTATCCATCTTAATTTTTGCGAATTTCCATTGGGAATAAGATAAATCCAGTAGCCTTATTTAAATATATATTTCTTGGTGATTGTCTAAATTGCTTTATAGCTCCATCCACTTCTAAAACATTTACTACCTGCATTTTGTCTTGTCTCATTCTAAATCAAATTATCTTTCCAAGTATGCACGCATAACTTATAATGAAGTAGGAAATCCTGCAGTTAATACATCCTTAACTTCTCAGAGTTCTCAGCACGCTTTATGATCTTTTTGTGATCAAGCAACTACTCGAGATTACAGTAGATTTAATAAGAGTACGTTATAAAAGAAAAAATAAATATCGCCAGGAAAATTACTTTTTAACTAAGCAGAAATTCTATTTTCCTTATAAATTAGTAGCGAGGAAACTTCTTCATTGTTCAAAGTTCAAATTGTTAGGTTAAGCGCGATCCCTTTAAAGAAACTTCGCCTCCTTTCTTGGCCATTTTTTCAAGCGGCACCTGTTCTAAATAAAATCACAATCACTTGATGGAAGCCAGTTAATTAAACTGTAATTCAATTTTTGTTGTCTTGTCTTCTTCTTTGGAAATAATTAAGTCTCTGTAAAAGTTATTTATTTTGCATCTTATTCTTCGTAAATCAATACTGAACGTATCGAAGATGGTAACCAAGGAAATATACAGTATTGTCGTGTTGCTTCCCCAATATATATATCATATATTGCGATGTTTATTTTAGCGAACTGGTGTATTTTGTTTACTAAAAGATAATAAAATAATTTTCAACTATTAGTTGCTAATTGACAAAGTTTCACGTGCCTCAGCGTTAAATTCAACAAAATGATATATGTGAGTTTGAAATAGCAGTTATTGGAAAACACATTAGGCGCTAAATGGGTATTAAAGCGGATGCCATGAGTTCTCGTTAATAATGGACATGAAAAGTGCATTCTAAACTTTTGAAAAGTATTAGTTATGATAAAATAAGCACGTGTGAATGGGAAAACTTTTTCCTATAGCTTATACGATTAAATCCTCACAAAATTGCTTTTATTAACAAGGTTATCTTATATTAAAGCTAAATGCAAATTGGAATAAAAATATGTGAAACCTGTGGTATTTTTAAGTATTATGGTGCTTTATTTGATTTCCAGTATTTTCTTTGATCATTTTCAGTTCAGTTATGATGATCATTACTATTTGAATTATTATGTCAATAACACTTCGATCTAGGCATAGATTTTTAAGGCTCATAAGTGAAAGTAATAATAGTCCAGGCAACTTCAGATGTCGTTAATAACTTCAATGATAAAACCCCAATGAGTATGGCGGTCGTTAGGAATAAACAAGTGGTTAAAAACTGTCAGGATGACGGCCAAGGTTTCAGAAAAATGTAACTCTTAAATTTCACCAATATTTCGCTTCCATTGTAAAGCTTCAACCAGGTCATAAATAAGTTAAGGCAGACAGATCAGGCGCACTCGAACTACAAAAATATTATAATATTTTTAACCTACCTTCGAAAAATATATCCTTCTCTGACCAACAGCTGCCCAACACCAATTTTTTGTGAATGTAATGGTGTTTCCATAAAAAATGTGGATTGTCTATACTCCATATTCTTATGTTTTGAGAGTTGACATAGCCAGAGAGATGAAACCATGATTCATCACTAAACATATTCTTTTCTATGACCCCGTAATTATTGAAACGGTTATTAAAACGTTCACAGAAATCTTGTCTTGCTGGCACGTCTGCGGGAAGTATTTCATGAGTTGCTTGAAATCGATAAGGATATAAAGGTACATCATTTTTAAGAATACGACTACAGGTACCATAAGAAAGATCTGGTTCTTGTTGTAAGTGTCCCGTAGAGATTCCTCCATTACTTGTCTCACAGCTTCAATATTTTCTTCACTTCTGGCTTTTGATCTACCACTGTCTTCTTTACGATTGACACTTCCTGTATGCTTAAACAACTCTGCAAAACGGTATATAGATCTACTAAAATGATCATACAGAATAACTTAATTTAGAAATTCTTCTCTTCGTACGCGTCTCTTGTAGAATAAATTCATACACCATCCATTTTCTACCATTTCCCAAATAAATTTCAAACATGTGCCGTTTTTGTTGTTCGCTAAATACGAAAGGCATTATTTTTCAATACTACAAAAATACCTATCACTTGTGGTCATGAAATACTCTAGATAACAGTTGACAGTTCAACTTCAATTTCTATTAATCTGTAAAGAAGAATTACTCAGACATGACTGCTATGTCTATTATTCTCATTCATGGCCAACTCAGGAGAAAGATTTTGTGGCCCACACCTTAGATAGACATGTATTAAAGTATATAAACTTGAAAAATTCTAATATTATTATTATGCAGCTATTTTATACAAGCAGCACTTTACAAAATCTACTTTTAAAATAGAATTATTTTGATATTGTTCAAGTTTTTTTTCTAAAAATATTGACTCCTATAAACTTTATTCGAAGAAATTTTCTGCAAAATGCTTTTCAATGCGACTAATCTTTTTTAGGCGATTTTCCGAGATTATCAGGAAATATTAAAAAAGCTTGTCTAAAAGTGTAAGACGGGACATTAGGCTATAACGCATAATGCTTACGAAGTACTATAGATTGAAATTGTACATCTCGAGAGAAAAAAGTACGCTGAAAATAAACGAAAATGGATTTTGAAGGGGAAAAATGGTGCTGGATGACAGTATAAGCAGAAAAGAACAAAAAACTCGCTGAAAACCATCTTTCTGGCCCATTGATGTTAGAATATCGCGAAACTCTGATATGCTAGAGCAATTCTGTGACTTTTAGAATCAGGGGTAAACAACCTACAAGAAATGATATGTTTCATTCAGGTGGCAACAGAAAAGTCCAATTTTGTTGAATGGTAATTATAATTACTGCAACCAGAGGAAAATACAAATTGTTTCTCTGTATACGACATTGCAAGAAGGAAGACAGAAATTAAAATAGAGTATGGGCATTATTTTAGAAAAATTTGATAATAATCCAGATATTTATGTTACTGCAGCAAGAAGATGTTATGTGTTAGTGAATGCTATGCAGATAGACTCTTCGATGATAGCCGCTCTTCATATATTTGCAAAATACTCAGGCGTACCAATAAGAAGAAAGGTACAAGGTGATAGAATTGGTGTACAACTTTCGGTACAAAGATTATTCATACCGTAAAGGAGAGCATATGCTAGGAATTTATCTTTCCCTAGTAAACCTCAACGTATTTTTCGAAATTATATGCAAGGTAATTAACTACCTGCAATTTTTCCTTTAGGCATACATTTAAATATGTATTTTGAATTGCCGCCACTTACAAATGCACCAATCACTGTGTGCTCATCGGAATAGAAATATCGCCTTGCTCAAACTAAATAAAATTCATGGAAGAAGTTGCATCTTTACGAACAGTGGAGCCCTCACCAAATATCAAACTTAAATGTCAAACGGTTCCTACGTAATTTCACTTTAACACCTTTTACACACCCCGTATATAATTTATCTTTGAAAATGTACTAAACTCGTTCAAAACACTGCGCTATCTACCCCGTTCTTTATCCCAGTATACAATTGTGGTGATAAAATTAGTTAAAAAACATATTAAGCAAATTACAATTTACAACATGTATGAAAATTTGTTCTTTTTACAAAATTGGATTTTTCAAAGTGGGCGCTTACTGTGGAATGGCGTTAAAGCATTCGGATCGACTTCTAATTGTGTCGACGTTGACAGTAATTTAGTATCGCGTGTAATAATAGTAATTTGCTCTGCGCACAATATCCTCGTCAACAAGCAGAAACGAGAAGGAGCTTCTCTCTCCGACCGTCTTCAAGCGCATCAGTCAAACAAAGCGGGTGTAGTATATAGGCGAAGAACGACAAACGTCGAATAAAGCCCTATATTCCATTATTTAAATAACGTACTTATATATTTTATTCATAGCAATTTAAAATCGTTTAGTGTTCGCGTTTAAGAGAAAATTCGAGTAACGTACAAGAGTCGTAAGAGAAAGCAGGCAGCAGACGAGGAGACGTGGAGACGATTTAAGATGTTAGTTCTTTTCATCTTCGCAGAGAACGCCGGTCCGCCGCCATTATGTTACAGTTCCATTTGTGTTTGAGCAGAGTTTCGAAAGAGTAATTTGCTTTGTTATGTATTCCGAAAGTGTTTCTAAATCTACGCCCACGTCATTTTTTTGTCACGGGGGTCTTTTGTCGACGTTCATGGAAAAAAGAGTGCCTCGGACTATTACGTACCATTATGAAGCTAAACAGTGGACTGAAGATGTTATTTTAGAGTATTATTCGCTTCTTTGATCCTTTCCATTTAAAATAAAAGTCTGTAGCGCTTCAATTTATAGTACATTTGGTAGGTGGTTATATGCTATAAAAGTAAATTGGCTTCCAGGATAATAAAATAAACGCCTCTAAACGATCTGATCATTTGCAATTGATCAGCTTTTGGTAAGCTACTTTTAGTTAATTCAAAATCCACTGACTAGTTACTAAACCACAAGTTAACTGATCGAATTGGTGAGCTTTTCTTGTCAATGTTATGATATAATAATTTGAAATAAAGGTATTTAGAGTATTTAGGCTATGGTTTTTGCTACTTCATGGTCTATGTTATGAAGATTGTTCTCTTAATATTTAGTGATTTTAATCAACTATGGTTACTTGTCGCCAAGAGCATTATATTTAGCACATTTTAGGTCCCACCTTTGTAGGTTGGACGTAACAAAAGTTGTAGACTTGTATGTGAGTATTTAAATGTTCTGAAGGTAATCATTTGAATTGAGCAATATCCAAGAAATAATTAATTTTAATAATAAGCATTTCAGGTTTCCAGTCCGTGTAATTGAAGCATAGGTTAAGCTGCCAAGAATATTTCGATGAAGTAAGGAAGATGTTTACAAACAAGTTTTATTCGCTAGCAATTGTAAGATGCTGCGATTACCATTATTCTTCACAAATCTAGATAAATCAGCACCAGTTCAATAAGCATCATTTGGAACAGAACCCTCTTAAACGATTGTGAGAGGCGGTAAAAACTTCTATATGCCTATATGATCCCTGAAAGAATTTCAAATTTAGTCAAGTTAGATAAAGCTATTTTTCCAAACCAAGCCATCAACTTTGGTAGGTAGGTACAGTATAACGTATTGCATCGAGTACCTAAGATCTGTAAAAAAGCAAACAATAACATTCACAGAAATATCTCAATATACAATTCATATGTGAAATACCGGGAATTTAAGGGGCAAAATATTGAAATGATGGAGTATCCAGGCTACAAGCTGTTCAGTTAGCAGCACACTATTGCTAACTTTGCTATTGTTGGTGTTGTTGCGATGTTGATTAAATTACCAAAGATATAGGACTTCCTCTATTGATTTTAATGGCATAAACAAAAGAAACCAAAGGCCTTGTTCCGGTAAAGTTTTATTATACGTAAGGCAAAGCATTTCTCGCTATCACATCTAATGATGACACCTTATTTTTGCAATGTGCGCTCCAAATTAGATGCTTCTCTGATCTGGTAACTGGTTTACAAAAGTCATTCTTATTCACCCGAAAAAGAACCTCATATATGTATATGTCATAAAATGTCAGTATTTTACAAAATTTGAACGTGCTCTTACAGGAACTACGCCAGCTCAGATCAGTCATCAATCTCACCGCGCGTTTTTGCAACAAGAACACCCGGTCGGATGAAGAACTCATACCCCGGTACACCACACCATACGCCATCCTGGAGTAAAAGTTGGAATAATAAAAACTTTTTAAAATTGCATAACTGCAAGACTTTCTGATGTTAGAGATGGCATAGCACATCCGAGCTAACTCCCCGCAGAATTCCTCAGCATGGGCCGACCATCTCAAATTTTCATTAAATGAACTCCCAGGATCTTGGCTGATTTAATAAAGGTAGTGAAAGTAGTATCAAGGAGAAATTCTTGTACCTTAAATTTGACTTCGAAAAATTAATTTATTAGTACTCATCCAGCTGAAAATTTGCATATAAACATTATCAATTTCATAAAAAAGGTCAGTTAAGGAATTCGAACTTACGAGAACATTGATATCGTCAGCATAGAAAGTAAGATAGCTCTGGGATTTTAAGGAGGTTGGCAAATCATTAATATATATTAAAAAAAAGGTTGGTCCGAAGATCCCTGTGGAACACCAACATCAAGAGTTGATGCGGTAGATTTAGGATCCTTGCAAACAGCCTTCTGTTGGCGATTCGACAGGTGAGATTTAAACCATTTTAATACTTGACCATTAATACCATACCTTTCTAATTTACACAATAGAATTGAATAGTTAACGCAATCCGTGTTGATTATCACAAAATAAATTGAACCTCTTGAAGTAATTTATTATATTTTTGTTCATGATTATTTCATAAATCTTAGAAAAAGTAGATAGAATGCTAATTGGTCGATAATTTTCAACACTACTAGCATCGCCTTTTTTTAAGACAAGTGTTATACAAGCAATGTTGAGGTGTGATGGAAAGATGCCTTTGTTAAAGGATAAATTAATCAAATAAATCAGAAGTTGCGCTAAAGACCTAGAACAATTCTTAATAACGCGAGAAGAGACTCCATCAACACCAGCACTGTGAGATGAGTTTAGTTTAGTAACAGTATCGGATACATCTGATTCATCAACGGGTGAACTGAAGAAAGAATGTAAATTATGCTGTACATTATGGTCAATAGAGCAAAAATCAATTGGTTTTGTGCCAAGTTAGTAAAATGATCATAAAAAGCATTACATAATGCTAAAGTATTGGGATATTTTCGTGGTAATTTATGATCTGCGGAGTAATTCATTCTATTTTTATTAATTGTTGACCAAATAGCCTTTGTTTTGTTTTTTGCTTGTAAAATGTAATGAACGTTATTCTGGATTTGTTTTAAAGCAACAACTTCTTTGTAATATTTTTCATACCTTATATAAGCGCTTCTTAATGTTGGATATTTATTACTGATGTTCTTCAAAAGATGTAAATTATTTTTCAATTCAATAACATCAGGTGTAATCCAAGAGCGGTTATTGTTACTACTGCTACATTTTACTGTGGGAAAGTGTATATTCACGTAGTATTTAAATATTTGAATGAATTTATTAAAGGCGATATCTGGACAAAAGAATTCATATACTGTAAGCCATGTAGACTATTTAAATCATATTTCCTTTTATAACGATTGTTACGAGTTTTGGACTTAAGACTAGAAGCGAATTGTAATATTTGTGAAAAGTTGAAGGTCCATTCTGCCGTTTTAGAAGGTATGGAGACGGCAGCACACATTCTATGCAAATGTGTTACATTTGTCACAAAAACATCAACATTTCAGATCATTCCTAACATCTACTGAAATGAAGGAAGAAGATATTAGAGTAGTACTAATGTCCATCAAAAGTCTCCAACTATTCTAGTACACAAAGTTCGAATAGGCCCAGGTCGCAGTGACCAAAGGCGACAATGCCATAGCCCCTCTCAATAACAACAATAAAAGCCTTTAGTTATCACTAAAGCTGGCCACGAGCGGTACCGCGCAGTAGCGTCGAATCGACCAGGCCTCGCGTTCCACTAGAGTTATTCTGCTAATAGAGATGTTTGCTGCCGCAAATAATTTCGCTCATCTTTTAAATAAAAATTAAATAACACGTGCTCAAACACTTACCATTTTAAGAGTCCTCCGTGAAATCACAAAGTGAATAATGTCTGGTAAATATCTGCAACATTAGATATGTTTCAACTATTGTTTCGGCAAAACTAGTACGGCATGAGGAAAAAATGCATTTATATGCAGAGAACGAACATTCTACATCTAGTGACGTACTATTTGCGTAAGTAAAATAATCTTTCAAAATAACTTAACGATTCTGTTGA
This sequence comes from Dynastes maya, assembly GCA_029619315.2. Classification (NCBI taxonomy): domain Eukaryota; kingdom Metazoa; phylum Arthropoda; class Insecta; order Coleoptera; family Scarabaeidae; genus Dynastes; species Dynastes maya. The sequence goes on from JAROYE020000002.1 coordinate 61,267,549, forward strand.
CGCACCTTCACAAATGTATCTTAATGTGCCAAAATCAGAATTTTTCTCAAAAACACTCAAATTTTTCTAAAACGGAAACATTTTTTGCGTCTTCAATCGCGCATAGCTGTGCGTGAACATGTTGCACTATTTGTAGAGATTCTTCTAACGGCACCGCAGGATTTTTTAATTTTTCTATTGCATCTGCTAGCCCGAAGTAATTGTCGTGAATGATTTTTAAATCCATTTTAACCTGAATATCTTCAAATTTTGACTGGCTTTTCTGGATAGCGGCAGCTTCCTTTGTATCGAATTGTAAAACCACGTTCTTAATATTATCAAAATATTTATGATAATAAAACGCGGCCTGCAACCATGTTCCCCAACGAGTTAGAATAGGTTCTGGTGGCTCTGGTATACGGGGGCACAGTCTGTGAAATTTGCGAATACGTTTCGGTGATTTGACAAATACTGCTTTGGTATGCGATATTAAAGCGTCTACCTCAGGATAACATTTTCTGATACTATCCGCCACAAGATTGAGAGCATGAATTTTACACGTAATGTGTAACAAATTAGCAGAATGCTTTTTAAGGGACCGGCCTACAGAAAGCATGTTTGCAGCACCATCACTCACTAACATCAAGAGTTGGTTTGTTGAAAGTTCAAACTTGTCCAATGTATTTAACACTAACTTTGAAATTACTTCGGCAGTACACTGTTGTATTCGTTTGAAGACTAATAGAATTGAAGGTGCCGATTGATGAGGTTCCAATTTGCGTGCCATTACATTAAGAACAGAATGTTTCTTCCGATCTGTTGTTTCGTCGACACATAACCACAATTTTTGATCTTTCAACTCCGATTTTATTTTTTGTTCAATATGTTCGCGCGCAGATAGCACAATTCTTCGTAACGATGTTCGACTTGGTAATTTGCACTCCGAATAGTTATTCCAAAAGCAGATAAATGGTTCCTTGTCTAGTAAATTAAACGGTATATTACATGCGATAAACGTAACGCATAAATTAAATATAAATTTTTCATTGTCTCGTGCGCAATTTCTTTTTGAAACATGCTTTTCACTATTTACGTGTCGTAGACAATGTTGTCTGGACCAACACATTAACGGGATTTTACAGATTACACATTTAATTTTAGCACCTTCATATATTAAGTCTGGAATTTCTGCAATAAATTTTCGAAGTTCGTCCGACCGCGGTCGTTTTGCTGACGAAATCATAATTTTTCTAGGACAGATAAACAATTGCGCAAATGGCCGGCAGCGAAAATGACCGTACTGCTCCGCAGACGAAGTAATACTACCGTTCCTCTCGGTCCGAACTGATTCTACGCCGATGCGCGGTACCGCTCGTAGCCAGCGTTAGTTATCACACTTCCGGACTATATTAGATTATTTATTTTTACAAATGCTTTACTTCCCTACTCTATCCAGCTTAAAACGTTTATATTAACAGAAAAAATATGTTTTTCGAAATAAACAGAACCCAGAAAATGAATCTGTAATTTTATTCAAGATCAGAGAAGCAATTGCTGTGTCTGTAACAATTTAACTGAAAAAAATATTAGCGATTAGTATTAAAAATTATAATAAATCCAAATTTCATAGATCTTTACTCTATTTAATTTTCTACATAAATTCTTGATTTATGTCAAGAGTTTATATGAAAAATTGAATAAAGTTTCCTCTCCACATACAATTTGTGGTACATTTTTACATCTTTTAGTGAATAGCTTGAATTAGGATCTGATTTTAAACCTCTGCACACGCATAGAAAAAAATTTGCTAACTAGTATATTAGCATTTTATTGTTGCATCCCATACTATTTTATATTTTCCGTACCAACCGAAATATCTCGATTGCGGCAAATAACCTAATAAAATATGCATACATGCGAACGTGTAATGAAGCAACGGTGCAACGTGAACTAAATTTCGCCCGAAGACCAGCATCCCCATACATACATGCAATTGTTAATATAATATTGATAATATAATTATGTGAACCGTGTTCAGCTATATCTGAAATTCAGAACATGCATGGTTGCATATATATGTACGATACGTACATACATACATACATACATACGTATGCATCTACATGTGTAGACGTGTACACTTTTTCCGTGGAAAACGTGGAACTGATCGCATTCCCTCCTTTAATACATTTAAATTTGCATAATGAATCCATAATATCGCATGTGTCGTGTGTGAGAGCGGATCTTTTTTCCTATTTTGATTACTATGAAATGAGGAATATTGTGAGAGTGTATATTAGAATATTATTAACGAGATATGGTGAATCTTTGTACACAGAAAAGTAACCGTCAGAGGAGTATAAAACAAAGATACTTTCCTAATATTCTTTTTCAAAATTGATTTATATCAGAATTAGATGGTAACCTGTCTAAACCCGTTGTGTTGCATTATTTAGAAATACACATACGCTTTGGCTGCAAACAATGTTATTGCAAAATTATCTTTATTTAAAAGTTCGAGTCAATTTTAAGTATCGTTAAACTTGGTATTACAAAGTCAGAATGTTAAGTATTTTGCGTGAATGTAAGTTATGCAACTTTCCTTTTTTTTACTTATAAACCTAGAAAAAGTATTTAGTGTCCTAAAACGAGAAGAGATATGGAATGTATCAGAAAATAGAGGAATTAATTATTTAAGAAATTAGAAGTCTACAAAAACACAAAATGTTATACGTAACGGAGAGAAAACATCAGAAGGTTTTGTAACAAAGAGAAGAGTTAGACAAGGAAGAATACTTCGCCCCTTATTATTCATAACAATAATAGATGAAATATTAAGAAGACGTACGCGGAACAACTAAAAGGGTACACTTAGGATACAAAAAACTAACACCAGTATATCAGACATTCCACGTGTTGCATACATGTCAACTTTTTACTTCGCAACAAGCTTGCTGAAAATTAGGTGCTTATTCAATTTTTTCAAATATTGCTTGTTCTAAATTTTAATGTTACTTATGTTTTATGTTTCTTTGTTCTTTATGCGTTATGTACACTGCCCGTATTATATTATGTCTCCCCCTTGCGACGACTAAATTTCGATACTATCCTCCGCACGTTAGGCCGAATACTTCGATTCAGCTCGGATTCACAGGTAGAAGAAGGGCAGGGAATGACATTATATAGATTGTTCGCAAAGTAATTGCGGAACCAATCAGAGCGGCCAGAGCCAATCAAATAGCGTTATACCAGTTGGATTCTAGTTGTGGATTTCTTTCTACTAATCAAGTTACGTAATACGTAATAATTACGGTAATAATGCAAAAGACAATAAAAACATAAACAATTAAGAGGAAGAAATAACATAAAAAATAAAACAAAATATTCTCATTTAAACATTAGGCTATATCTTTTGCTATCAAAATAGCCTCCTTTGGTTTGTAATACTCCCCGGACCACTTGTGGCAAGCGTTCTGTTACTTTTGTTAGAGTTTCACCGGAAATGTTCCATTCAGTTTGGAGAAGTTGCTACAGGTGCTCTTTCGACAATTGGACGAACTTTTCGTATTCGTCTGTCAAGCTCATTCCACTGTAATTCGATGGGGTCCAAATATGGACTCTGCGGGGGCCACGGCATGATTTGCAAAACGTGCTCTACTGTTTGAGACGTTAGAAAATCTTTACAGATTCGTGCTGTATGTTTAGGATTGTTATCAAGCGCAAACAGTTCTCCCCAATTAACGTCAATCCGGATGTCACAGCGTTCTCTTCTAGTATTCATCTCTATTTTCTTTTTTTTTGCATAATACCGTCGATTTTTACTAGATCTCCGGTCCCACACTACTAAAACAACCCCAAATCATTAGTGAACCGCCACCGCGTTTTACTGTCCTTCGTTCTGTAGTTATAGGCTTTCCTTTCGGCATTTTAAAAATATTACTTACACAAGCACTGCAACCGAACATCGGTATCTGATTCACAGCGGATATAATAAGAATTACTCCCTATTATAATCGGAGGCACACAGCTACATTTGACGACCCCCGAGATCCATTCCCTTGTTTGTAAATATGTAAACAGTATAGGTTCTAATGATTTTACTACCCGCAAATAGGATGAATTGAAATTTCTCTCTATAACGTTTATTCTAATGAGGATTTCCCTCTGAAATACTTTATTATCCCAACTTTGTTGTAAAAGTTTAGTAATACTAAAGGTATTAAATATTTAAAAAATTCGGTCTTTTAAAATTCTAATATTTGTCCTAACTTCAAGTGCAGAATGTAAGTCATACCTGCGAATCCGAAAGTAACCGAAGTGCACGGTTTATGGGGTGCGGTAGAAAGTATAGATACATCATCGCAAGGGGGAGATAATATAGTACGGGCAGTGTACACGAGTCAAAAGCTGACATTCAGAATGAGGCTTTAATTCTGTAAGTTAGTACAATATTTCCAAAAACAAACTTATTTATATGATAACAAAAGAAATTGCGAACACAAAGAACAAATAGCCTCAGTTTACAGTCTTTTAAGAATGTATTTGTCATTGAAGCTGTTATTTTTGCATGTGTTTCGTATCGTGACATAGTTAAAACCGTTACAGTTTTTTTTTTTTTATTAAACTATTACGTACTTGTGTCAAGGTGTAATATTCATCTAATTAGTGAAAAACTTTGGAATAAGCTTCTTAACCAACAGAAATATCTTTGGCTGCTTATAAGACATTTCATTTTGATTGTTCAAATTTCAATTTGAACATTCAAAATAATCTGTGTGTGTGTGATGCAGGTTTCAACAAATCACCCGCATGATTGATAAAGTTTCTATTCATGTTTGCAGTGTCGGGCAAAAGCATTAGTTGTTTGTACAAGATTATCTTTAAACAGTTTATTTCTTTTAGTACTTCGAAATAAACTTTAAACAAAAACAACAACACAACAACGCAACGGCGAAGACACAACAGACAGAAAAATTAAAATACCTAGAAACACATTGAATCTTATGGCAGACCAGAGAGAGAAATTAGCAACAGACTAAACAAAGTAATTACGACGTACAAAATCTTATATAAACCTTTCTTCAATAAAAAAGAAATAACTACAAGGACAAAAATAAGGATTTACGAGTCAGTCTCAGTGCCGGTGCCCATGTATGGGAGTGAATCCTGGGTGCTAACAAGCCGACTTAAACAAAAAATAAATGCGTGTGAAATTGAGATCCTAGGAAAGATCCCGAGAGTGACAAGAGTAGATAAGATCAGAAACGAAACGATTAGGAGAAAACTATAAATAAAAAGTTTCACGGAAAAAATAGAGACATAACAACTGATATGGTTTAGACATATTATTAGGATGGATAAAAAAAGGGTGGTGAAAACGATCTGGAAAACAAAAATATATGTAAAAAAGAAGAAAAGGAAGGCAAAGAGAGAGTGGAATGCAGAAATACCTAAAACGAAGGGTTTAAGCTGGGTGGCAGCAAAACGGAAAGCAATTAGCATAAAGAACTGGAGGTTTCAAAATACGCGGGGTTCGTGTATGTAAAATATAGACATAGAGTTTATATTGAAACGTCAAAATTTCAGGTTAGTTTTCTCTTTCCAAATTTAATTCTTGTAAAACGTAAATATTCGGTGTTAATTTGTATTTGAACCGCCGAAAGAGTATCTACGGGACACTCCCGGACCTCCAGACATAATCAATTTTTCTCCGGTTTATAACATGACATTAGTTTCTCTATGTGAATGGAATGGAATCGAAGAATTGGTGGAAAATCTTGTTGAAGATTTGAATGAAGATACTCATCAGTTGGGACAAGTCAAACGTGATTCAAATCAAAAAGATCAAATATCGTAAACGGACAAAGAATAGGTAAAAGATCCATGTAACTTAAAAATACAGATGAATAAAAACCAACGTGATCTACTTAGAAATTGAGGAATGTAATTCTGCTACTGTTTGCATCCAACGAGTACTTAAATCATAATAAGAAGTATGAAGTCTTGACTAAATAGAAGAAACAACTTTGAAGAACAATACTGATTACATGAGAACACCAGTATGGTGACCACAAAGTTACTTTATGTTTATTCTAGGAATATGTAATAAAAACTATAGGAACACACCCAATTTTAATTACATAGAAATATACTATAAGCTTCGATGAGGAAAACATGTGATTTGTAACAAGCCCTTTTTTAATTCGTAGCTTTACAAATGGGAATTTAATGCTGGATTGCTATTTTCTAAATCTGATACGTATATAAACGTGGCATAAAAGAACGTTGTCGCGTTGTAAGTTATTCATGTGTTTGGGAACATTTGACGTGTAAATTTATAGTATGTGCCCAGAACATGTACTTTTACGAGCATTATACGAAACTGTTAGGTGGACGTTCGACTCTCAAGCGGTTGGCGTCCATAAAAGAGTGAGGACTTTATTTCCAGATATGTTTAGTCGATACTGCGGCCACCAGAGCAGAGAAAGCTGATCAACAACTATCCACGCAGCCACTAGACATAACACCCCCTGTTATGTGTAGAATTTGACCTAATAGTGCCCTTTACCTTGCGCGTTATTTTCACTCTATGCATATTTTTATTATTACCTTCTATTATTTTAATTAATTACCTTCTAATTAATTAAATATATTGAAATGTTTTTATCTCAGAAAAAGTGTTCAAAAATTGGAATTTTCTGATTTAATTAAAATTTTAAATGAATGGTGGGATTCGGGAGTATTCTTTCACACTCTTTCGGTAAATTTTTACGTATTTTGATATCAAATAAATAGAATTTAACGAATGTAAAAATTTTCAAATGCGAAGATATCATATAAGCTCTATTCTAACCTGCAACCTTCTCTTCTACATTGAATTTATTCTCTAATTTCAATATGGGAGCGCAGCCAAAATACGAGATAATTCGATGAAAGCTTCACCAGAAGTGATCAATTTATTGGCGTCCCTTTTCTCCTTTATTTTAATCGCGATGGCGATTGTTTCTATTCACAGGAAATTTTAATGAAATTACAAAGACATCTTTCAACTTTGGCAGGAGTTTGTTGGTTCCAAGAAGACTGTTCCAATTCTGTAATTGGTACATCAAGAAGCTTAAGTGCTATTATTAATCCAACAAGTAGTGTAAAAAAATTTAATTTTCGTAAATAGAGGACCCTAAAAATTATCTTTATATATTGTTGTGAATTTGGTATCCAAAAGTTTATCTATTTACGTACATTTGAAATTGAGGTAGTTTTAATTTTTTGCTTTTGTTTCGGTTTTCCCCTAAATTGATTTTTTGTCTTTGTCTTACATATGAGGGTAAAACCAATTTTTGTAAAAAAAAAAGAGTCCAATAAACAACTCTTAATGCGTAAAACAAAATTCACCATCGGAAAATTTAATTATACTTCTTGAATTCAAAATTATTTAAGTGGATTGTGTTAGTGATTCCACCATTACTCACATGCAGTATATTAAAATACTAAGGTAAACATGGTAACCATAAACCTATCGCCTTTAAAATTTTGACATGGAGGATCACCATAGAAGCGAAATATATTTTGGTGGGCAGTAGTCCCAACTACTGGCTTAAACCGCCATAAGTTAATTAATTGAACTACTAATTGACCACTGCCGCGTCAGAATTTGTAGCAATACGATTTGTTCAGTTCTGTAGAGGCGTTTGCAGTAATTTACTGGACAAAAACGTACAAATGAGGATAATCTAATTAGATTTCCTCATGCGTACATGTAAACATCTACTTCGTATATATACGAATTAAAATATTGAAATGCCATTACCTTCCACAAAGCTATGCCGACGAGATGTATAACATCGAAACGCGCGTCCACAGATGGTGGATAGGTGATGGCATTACTTTTCAATTAATTAACTTATGGCGATTTAAGCCAGTAGTTGGGACTACTGCCGCGTCAGAATTTGTAGCAATACGATTTGTTCAGTTCTGTAGAGGCGTTTGCAGTAATTTACTCGACAAAAACGTACAAATGAGGATATCTAATTAGATTTCCTCATGCGTACATGTAAAAGAAGCAATGTTGATGACGTCGGCTAGCCAGAAACATGGTGCTTTCTCTCCTCACATTGCTTTTCCTCGAGTGATTCCATCAGTACCATGAGCTATATTACCACTTTGGTTATTCTTTCCAGGCACTTTCTTGATGTGTTGGCAAATAAATACAAAAATTTGAAAAGATTTAATTAATTTTTTTTTTAAGAGCTGTCGGTTAGGGTTTGACTTAGAAGTGTATAATATTTTTAAATTTTAAAGGATTATTGGATTTAATAAAACCGTAAACTCTTTTGGCATTAAAAGTTGTTTGATTCAATATTTCAACAATTAACATTATCTCATTTTTTTAAAAAGAGCCTCATTACATATAGATTGATTTTATCCCTTGTGTTACACTTAAAGTTGATAAACGTGGTCGGTGTCTGACAGATATGGCCAAAGCACCATTGCGACTGTTCACACTTCAAGAATATCACCATCTGATCTTTTAACGATCTTTTAACGATAATTATTTATTTAATAATACTTGGTGTTAATATTGATTTCTTCTTCTGATACAGAGGATTACAATTACATGAGGTAATATCATTACAATGGTCTATGTACAAAGCGTGCCCTTAAATTGCTTGTCTCGAAGCAATTGAGAAACTGAGTAATTCGCACATGTATCCCTGGAGATGCCAGTAAAAAATTAATAACACATCCCTAACGTAATTTAGACTACATACAGGCATTTTTACAAATTTGCCACCGTTTTTCTTCTTTGTTATTCTGATGATTTAATCTTATAAATCGCAAAATGACCATTTCCTAATACTGTATGTGACTGCTTTTATTGAATATTTGAGAACATTTTCATCTTATTTAATCATTAAAGCATTAAATGGCTCGTTGACCCAATAGTAAGGGACCCCGCTTCTGACTGTAGCAGAGCTTGGTGCTATGCGCTTGAGTCCCAGGAATTGGAGAAATAAGAAAAAAAATATACGGGATGCGTTGGAATTAGAGCCTTGCTTTGTTATGTCTTCCATTTTAATTAATACTTGGCTTGAAAAAAAACAAAATCTTCCACAATACTTATAGTCATCCTGCACCTTTAGGAAAAAGGATATAAATCAAAGCGCCTTGTAAATGCCAGATATTTTAAGCCGCAAAAGTAAAGAACTTCAACAACAAGCGGGTACTATTATTTTAACTGCGATCATTGAGTTGCTCAATATTATAACCTGCTATCTCACGAAATGAAAGAACAAATTTAAAAACGTGATACGTACGTAACGTCATCATATCTTTCTAAATATGAATGAATATCTATACTTATAGAAAGGCTATCTCCCCTTTTAAAGGAAACTGTAAACAATTTGCACATTTATCTGTACTTATTTCATAATTTTCATATATTACATTACACATTAGCCCTACAAATGATTTTAAAAGCATATTTGGCCAAATCAGTTGCTGATATACCAGTCATCCTGTACATGAAACGTTTCTACTTACGTCCACCCCAATTCTAATTCTAAGTCAGTCTTTTGTCATCTAGAACAAAAGGAATGTACAGCAACGTCCATCTCAAATATCGGGACTTTCTCATTTTAAGCGTGGCCGAACATCCGTCTTTGATGAAATCGACCAGGTCGTCCCATTGAGGTGACTACGAACGGTATAATCAATAAAGTTCATAATATCGTGTTAGCAAACCGCCGGGTGAAGGTTAGAAAGACTGCTAATATGGTAAACATCTTAATTGAACATGTGCAAAACATCCTCCACAAAAAACGGAGTATGAGAAAGCTATCGGCGAGATAGGCGGAGCGACTGCTGATAATTGACCAAAAACGGAATCGCGTGATAAGTTCAAAGCAATGTTTGGACTTCTTTAAGCGCAATACGAGTGAGTTTCTGAGGAGTTATATGGTTGTAGCTAAGATATAGATAGATTACTGCACGCTAGACACCAAAGGTCTGTCGGCAAAATGGGATTTTCCCGGCGAACGTGCACTAAAGAAGGCGAAGGCGATTCCATCAGCCGGAAAAGTTATGGTAACGATTTTTTGGGATTTACAACGCATGATCTTAATTGATTATTTAGAAGAATGAAGCATAATCACGGGACAGTATCATGCTGACTTATTGGACCGATTCGACGCTGACCAAAACAGAAAAAGGGCCCACCTAGTAGAGGGAAAAAACTCTATTATCATGATAACGCCTCGGTTCGTTCAACGATAATTGCGACAGCAAAATTAGTTCAGTTATGGTACGAATTGGTGCCCCATCCACCATATTCTCCAGATTTGCCTCCCGATGACTTCTTTCTTTTTCTAAGCTTGAGGAAATGGGTTCCCGTCAATTGAAGAGCCGAAACGAAGGCCTATTTTGCAGAGTTCAACAAATCCTATTACTTGGATGGCTTGAGAAAGTTGGTGTATAGTGTATAGAGCTATAAGGAGATTATGTCGAGAAATAAATGTATTAAATACAATTAATACAGGTACTTATTCTACCATCCTCGTATATATGTCACGTGTAGCTCGTCATTGTAAAAATCAAAAACCTTTGTGTACACCCATTCATTTGAATTTCGATCCGATCGCAAGCGAATAAAATTTCATTACTGTCATTTTATAATTCAACAAGTCCGCATTGCAGGGTCCCAATCAAATCTACGAACGAAGATCACCGAAATAATCGCAGAAGCAACACAACTAGCCGTCACAAAATTTCGAATTCATGCAACAGCACATGTAGCATAGTATAACAACAGTGCACTATGGGTATTACGTTTCGGATATCATTAAAATTGAATACACAGAGGACACGAGTCGATGGAGATTCGCGGACGTGACACAGATCACAGTTCCAGATATCGAACTTGCTGCGCTTATTGACATTGCCCCGTACCTCTTCCGTACTGTTAGAAATAATTAGTTTGGAGGATGGAGATCAGGCATTCCATTAAACCCGTATCCGGGATTACGGCATGTCACTAATCCCGTGATCCTGTCGTAAATTCCGTTTTATCGTGACAGTCGGTGTTGTGTACTTTTGCCCGTCGGTCCTTAAATCGTATTCCTATTTGTTTGGACTAACTGCAGTATCTGTACGATTCTAGTTTCGTCCTAATAGTAATGCTGTCACGTAAAACTAAACATATGTGTTAACATAGATGAGATTTTGGGGCAGACATCATACGACTGTGATTTATCTTGAGCTAATAACGGAAAGATAAAAAAGAACGAGTAGCAATGACAGGGGATTGGAAGGCGTTGGTTGTATTCTTGCTCGCTGTTCGGTAGACAAGGCTGCTATTAATGAACAGAATGTGTAGTTGGTCTTTCGATGCTTTAGTGTAAACTCGTAATATACAGTTATTAATTAGGACAGCTGAAACGAAACGTAAAGCTTCATACACTTGCCCACTAATTAACTAGACACGAAGAAAATATATCGCATTGTAAACATGCTATCTTATATCTAGGTTAATATTCATAACGCTTTTGTAATTTTATTAGTTTGAATATTTTTCATTTGTTGTTCTTTTTATAACGTCAATATAAAGCATACGACTCCATAAATGGATCAAGATATTGTTTCGATAGCGCGTCTCAATCACCGTATGCAGTATAGGTCTTATGGGAACTCGATTCATGGTTGCCAAATCTTCCAATCATTTATATTCCCCGTTCATTATTTGGCATTTCATGCGACCAAAACATAACCTTTATGGGCGTTTTAAAAGTAAAAAAGCATTATCAAGGACAATTACTAAGCTCTGCGGTATGTTTGGAAGTAATTTCTTAATAAACCAATCCTCATATGTTTTTGAATCCGCCTCATGATGAACATCAACAGTCTTTTTCTTGCAGAGAAATGCATATTCAGCATCAGGAACAAAACCATTATCAACACGCGCATTAACTAATGCAAAACAAGGCCCAAAATCAGTGGGTGATTTCAAACCAGTACTTAGTCCTTGTATAAGAGCTTGTCGATTACTTTGAGTAGCGTCTATGCATTTTTTATTCACTGCGTGTCCGACGTTCGCCCATGATTCATCTGTAATACTATAGTTGGACCTGAAATAACATAAAATTACAAATAAATTAACAATTTGTATACACATAATAAATAAGTAAATGAAAAGTATAAAACGTCAAAAAGTAAACTCTACCTTCTTCTCTAAATTCCTTGATGTCCCGTAAGCATTTGCGTCTTCACCGAATAATATCATTTCAGTCGATTAGCATACTTTTCCATACTATGTTTTTAAATTCGGAACCCATATGATGAAATCAGGGAGATCATCATCACTATTGACAGCAGAACGAATTGTATTTAAAGTAGGTGGGATATTTTGTATAAAAGAACCATGCACTTTGGAAAAGCATACAAGCAGCCTTTCTTCTTCTTGTGTTTTTTTTGGGCTTGATAACATAAATCTTTTTGTCGCTTCTGTTTTATATTATGTATTGTACCGCCGTTTTCTGTCCACAGGCTCCATTAATGCAGTGAAAGCCGAAAAATCTCGCGAATTCTTTAGTAGCAGGTTGTAAGATTTACAAAAGCAAAAATATGTGTTTACTAAACAAGCCTCAGTACTAAGCTACGCACTGCTAGCATCTTTTAAGGTCGCATACAGAGTGGCGAAATGCAAAAATCAAGCTACGTCAAGAGATTCATACGTTTTCATGAAAACTCCAGGTACTTTGCCGAATCCGATTTTTTGCTGAAACTAGTGTATTTGTGCGATATATTTGACAAGCTGAATGCCTTCAACCTGTCTCTGCAAGGCAATGACATATACATTTTGAAGCTTTTGGAGAAGGTTGCGGCGTTTAGGTAAAAGCTGCAGTTCAGGATAAGAAAACTCGATGAGGATGGCGGTCAACATTGTTTCCCTGTATTGCGCAAATACGTGGCCTGTAAGAAAATCGTTGTTTCACAAGACGTGCTGCCCCTTTTCAAGGAACACCTCACAAAGCTCATTGACTGGTTTGCAAAATACTTTGAGGAAGACAATGTCGAGAAATTTGCGTGGATCCAAGATCTTTTCCATGCTCAAGCTCCACCAGAATTCACTGCGCAGGAAGAAAAGAGTGTGATTGAACTCTCTTCCAACAGCCTGAAAGCAAAATTTGCTTCTTCCGATTTAGTGAAGTTTTGGACATCAATCAAAAATTAATATCCAACTCTGAGTTCAAAAGATGTAAGGTTCCGCATTTCATATGCGACAACCTATTTATGCGAAACCGGATTTTCAGCTGTAAGCAAATATCGATCAAAAATCGATGTGGAGCGAGAACAGAGAGTGGCAATGTGAAACCTTATTCTGCGTTTTGAAAAACTGCGTGGCGATCAGCAAGCTCCCATTAATTACTTGTCGTTGAAGATTTTCACCGTTTATTTCAAATTTTTTTGTATTTACATATTTTAGTTTGATGGTTCTTGATTCAATTTTAATAAATCTGAGCGTCACATTGTGAGGTTTATCTCAAGAGCTGTTTTCGTTTCTGTGCCTGATTTGTGAGATTATACACATATTTTGAAAAATGCGCCGGAACAAAATGATAAAGCTGTAAGTACGCCGTGGACTAATAAAGCTTGGGAACCCTGAGCTAACTTGTTAACGGTACACTCTTTTTTTTACTACAATTCAACTGATTATATTTACTACTCGTGACAATTAAGCAAAGAAAATCACAAAATAATTCAAGCCAATAAACATTTGAATATTATTACTCGCAATCCTGAATTTTCTAACGGTAGTTTTTTTTTTCAAGTTTTCATATATTTAAGAGTAATAGTTATATGCCAGTGATGGTCTTTCTTGTAAGATCTTATTGGATTCAAAATTTTAAGGATCAGTTACAAGTTGGTGAGTTTTTCTTTAATTTACACCACTGAAAGGACTTCTACATTGAAAAATAAGTGGTTTGTATGTTAGAAATATGTTCTTAATCTAATGCAAAACTTCGTATTTACTCAAAAATAATTACAAAACTAATAAGCGAATTGCAAAAGTATGAATTAACTATCAGAAAATAGTTGTTTACTAAAGCAATTTTACTTATTAAAACTTGTAACACCTTCCACGTAATAACTAACACAGACTGGTCTCACAGTTTTAAGCTATTGCAGATTGCCGCTTTAGTGTTAATTTTTAAATAATGTTTTTAAATATTATTCCTATGACTTCATTTAATATTCATATTTAGCAATAAAGTAAATACTTTATAACAGAATTTAGGATTTACAGTACCCAGCTACGACAGCATAAGTGCAAATTACAAAGTGTACTGCGAAGCCAAAAAAGGTGCCAACAGATCGTGTGAATGGAAGCATAATTAGGTGCAAATATTAAAATGTTACGATCTTATTCATTTTGCATAGAATTCACTCCAAAAGGACAAATGTATCCAAATATAAAGCATTCAATCGGTAATCATCAACGTTGCAGTTTGGCCACCACAAAATTTATTTTACTTCATTTATACATCGCTTCAGTATTCAAATTGATACTTGTTACGAGTATCACTGACAACCGTAAAGCTCTCTGTGACAAGCTTAATATATATACAATTAAACAGTAATTGGAATCGATACAAAACGGAAGCACTTCATTAAACGTTATGTAATATACATATTTTGTATTCAAAGATCGTATGGTGGAGTAATTTCCACGATTGGAAATATACATTTTCGTGTTCCTATTTTTAAGTGTGGCAAATTTCGTTCATTGTTCGATTATTACCATATTGTTTTCATCACATTATTTCAGCTGCAGCTAAACCTAGTCTGGTTAAATCCAAACCGAAGCAAAACATATCCATATTGTAATGTTGAAATTGTTATCCAGTTAAAAGATTTCAAGATTTTCAGCCATAGATTCAGGAGTACCGCCCCTTCAACAGTTTAAAGTTGTAAATTACGAATAATAACGTTGATGAAAGATTAACTGATAAAAAAAAAAACTAACCCCAGATTTGATGCTTGCGTGCCTCCTCAGTGCTGGTACATCAGGTAAGAAAACCCCGCGTTCTTTCAGATGACGGAACTTGAATTAAGTTTGAAATTCAAAGAAATTTTTAACTCTAAAACACTTGAAATTACTTTGAAAATATACTACTTAGCGAAATAGTAAGTCTGCTAGAAAGTTCTATAAACTTAACGAAAGTTCCATACTTTTTTGTGCTTCGAGAATATTCCATATCTTTCTAGAAAGTTCTGCAAGCTACGGGAACGATCTAGTCAAGATGTTCCATTAAGTTCCGTTAGCTTCGAAATGTTTATTCTACAATGTTCCGGAGTGCTTCGCGGCGCCCCTGTTTACTCTCTACGGCGCACACTTACTTAAGTAGAAAGAACATCATTGCATAACCTATCGCATATCCTCTTCGTGGTTCCTCCATGTGTGTTTCTTTCTTTTGGAGTTCTTTTTTATGGCCATTTATTAGTCTATTTGTCATTTGGTTATTATTTACTTGTTAAGAGAAATTTAAAGCAAAAACAATATTTAGACATTAAAATTAAATTGTAAGCTTGGATTCTAGTTTTTCAAACTCAAGATGTGTCAGCGTGGATACGTATGCATATTCGAATAAGTTCTGAGACATAAAAAATATGTTTTAATGCTAATACAACGTGGGGACAATCAAATCAAAGTTGTGATACAACAAATTCTTGTTGCCACAAGGTGAAAATTGGTGCACATAGTTTTGGAGCGAACACATAAGAAATTTTGGGGCAAGAAGTAAGAAGAGGATTTGAAAATACAACGTTGTGAGTAACAAAGGCTCTGACCATATCTTGAACGAATTAAATTACCAGTTTTTAAATAAAAATTACTCCTATTTTCTTGCACAATTTAATTATTCAGGTTTTAACGACTTATCGGTAGGGCCAAAATTAGAAAACTAAAATTTGTAAAGGCAATGTAATCAATATCTTTTAATAAACTTATGAATTTTGACCCTGGTTTATTTTGTTTCTCACTTTTTGGCAAAATTTGAGATAAGTAATAAAGAGACTAAGGTAGATACTACTGAAATCTAGTTTATCTTCAATTTGTCCTGAGGAAACGAATTTGTCGCTTTTTTTTTAATCTACTTTTAATAAAAAAATTCAGTTTTTACAAAAGTTTCTGCTTGTTTTCAAATGTTTAGACGTAACTTTAAAAGGCACATGGTGAATTATTGAATATTGTCGTAGTATTCTTAACATAACATTCAAGTAACCTACTTACCTAATTAAGTGTTACAGAACTAAGGGAAAACTCTACCAAGCAGCAAGTTCAATTATAAACTTCCCGATGCCGGGGTGAACACACAATAGAATCTTTGCTGAGGGATTCGATAAAACAGATTAAAATAGGAATGTAATATGAAGATAGTACATAAAACATAAATATCAAAAACATATTCACTTCGTATTTGATGTGTGTTTGGCTTTATTTTAAAGGTATGTGAAAGGTAAGGGTGACTTTTTCAAATGTTTGTACCAAATACGAAAAATTTTAAATTAAATTTAAAGCGTTTTGTTTCTGTTGGTAGTATTGATAAAGCGAGTATGGTAGAAATGACTCCCTATACATTTTGATGCGTCCAAATCCCATTGCGTAACATACAGGAATGGCCGATGCACTCGACAACCAGTAGGTGTACATACCGAATGCTATCGCAACTTTTCTGAAGCTGTCATCCAGAAGATATACCGACCATTGTTTTAGGAGGTCCTCCGGTTCTTTGTTGACAGATTCTTGAACGCATTTGCTAACTGTCAAACGTCATGGAGTGTAGACAAGTAATTCTCTTGTAGGAAAATATATTGAAAATTCCAACCCAAGTAAGTAAACCGTAAATTCCACTTACGTCCCTCCAGTCAGGGCAATAATGACTGACTTAAGTAGCGCGTACTAGCAAAAATATTTTAACTGCCATACAAGAAATAACTGCAATTGCGCTCTCATCAAAACTATGATTTTTCTTTTTAAACTTTCTTGGACTGGTTGCAATTAAAGCTTTTATAAATAGTCACGTGTCAATGCTTTCAATATCTGATACATCAAAAAATTTCCGTCGTAAAATAGATACCTTTAAGGTGTCATTTGTTCATATGCAGCATTGAATTTATAAATTACTGTAAAACCAGAAGGATGGTTGATTTAATGTAATAATCGTCATTGAAAGTTGAGTCAAATTAGAAATAATGGTCTAATTAAAAAGTGAAATTCCTATTTACAAAACCTACGTTTAGAATTCCTTTAATTTTAGGCACCGAGGGTGTTCAATTTATTTGCATTTCTTTGTGGATGAAATCTGCACGATTTGCTCAGCCGTCCCCGTTCCTTACGAATTATGCACAGCCTTTGTCTGCCGAGTGTTTAGTATTCTGCAGTTGGCCCGCATGTAAGATGTCATTTTTATAAAAGACAGGGTAGAAATTTCCGAGAATATCACCCCTAAGCCCACTACGTGATAATCAAACTTGCCGCATAAATATTAATTTTTGAATAAATTATTCGTCTGCTTTATTAGAAATCTTTTTGCGACTCTTCCGCTGAATCGAAATCAACCGCCTACGAGAAGATATGTGATAAGTTTTGCCTTTCGAATTGAATATTTCATGAAGTGAGTTGGTTGGACGCATTCCGTTTTCATCATTGAGAGTATTCGTTTAAAATTCAGTCTTTACTCGAAATAATTCAACTGATTTTTACGTATTTTATGTATGTAATTTTCATAAAGTGTTATCGTCAGTTTCCTTATATTTAATTTCATTTACTCACATATAATTTTAGATACTATATCAAACATTAAAATATAGCTGCAAGTCGCCAATTCCTTTTTAGTTTGAAGTTAAATTTACGCATTAAATGAAACCAGTACAGGTATTTTACACCCAAGGTGCTTGTCGCCATATTTAGTCAAAGAATGACTAAAATAACATCGAAGCTGTTAATTAAACCTGTAAAGTTATTTCTTGACAACCGGTCTTATGTATGATTTACAGTTGCAGTATGCCCTACATATGTACCTATGTAGTTTTGGAAACAACACCAGTTTCGTACTAAAGATACTTTTAAAAAGGAATTTAAGAAAAAAACACGAATAAAGCTACCATTTTTGTTTGTCTTTCTTTAAAAAACTAATGGTCATGTTCGAAGTTTTCTAAGGTAATCTAGGCAGTCACTTTACCACCATAACTTGAATTCCTGGAAATTATTTTATTAAGCAACGTCAGTGAACCTCTAAAAAATTAGAGATCAAATGATACTTAAATAATTTGCAGACAAGCATACCAACTTAAAGCAATTGCTACTAGACCCATCAAAAGCGAATTTACGTTGTAGATGGTAAATGAAAAAGCCATTGGGAAGGCAATTTCTGTAGCAATTTAGTATATATCTAGGTCGAAATCTAATACATTTCAAAGAAGTTGAGGAAAGGTAAACAAATTAGGATGTAGTTGCACATCGCGAATATAATTTACATTCCAAAAAGCTTAATTTTGCGTTGTTGAAGTCCAAATCCTCTTTCCTTCCATGGACGGTGCTCAAAAGAAGATTTAGGACCTATTTGGTAGGTACAAAAACTAATGGTACGTTAAAATAATCAAAGAACAGGTGTCACGAGTAGCAGCAAAGCTAGTCAGCAGCAAACTCTGACAAGTGTAGTATTTAGTAGTTAACTGAATGAAATTGTATGAAAAATATTGTGTTTTACGTCTGCATTTCACACCCAACACCAAAGCTTAGATACATGTTCCAGTGTGTAGCCTGCAAAAGGAGAATGTTGATAAATATGCTTTTCAGAAGAAAAAACAACATTTCATGAAAACTGTGTTTATTGAGAAACTTCATACAAAATTATATTATTTATACAAAATTACTCTCTAAGTCTCTTGCCAACTTCCAGGCTTTTAGGTCACTCATTTTAGGAAAATACTGGATTGGACTAAATTTACGTATCTAGCTTTATTTAAATTCGTTAGTTAACCTCAGCAGAGCTACAGAAGTATCAAGATTTAAAAAAAGACGGTCATATAACGCGAAGATTCTTCCAACCTTCGCGCTTAGACCTAATTTGTATATTTTGACACATATTTTAATCAACTTTAATTTCATTTGAACATCTAACAATGTCACTTTATATGTATTACAAGGGTAGTAAAAAGGTTTCCAGTCTAACGCAGAAACAACTATTTGTTTTGTCAAAATCAGTTTTATTCCTCAACATGGTCTTCTTGTAAGTCTATACGCTTTTCCAGTGATGCTCCTATCGCTTTAATCCGTCTAAATAGTAATTGGAATTTTGTTCTGCGAAATAGTCATCAACGAATGTGATGACTTCCTCTTTTGATGAAACAGGAAACAGAAAAAAGTCCCTGAGAACCAGATCTGGTGAATATCGTAAGTGGTCTATCAATTTGAACGCTAATTTGTAAATTTTTGCAATTGCGACCACTGAAGTGTAAGACGATGCGTTTTTCCGCAATTCCTGCCTTCAGCTTGTCAAGTAGTGATGCGTAGCATTCTCCTGTTATTTTTTTTCCTTTTTCAAGATAGTCGATTAACACAACTGCATGACTATCCCAAAAGACAGTCGCCATCACTTTCCCGGCTGATGAAGCAGTCTCCGCTTTTTCGAAACAAATTTACCCTTTGTAGTCCACGGTTTCGATTGTGCCTTGGCTTTAGGAGTGTACACGTGTATTCCAGTTTCGTCTACAGTTATTAGCCGACGACAAAGCTCCGACTTATTTCGCTTGAACTGCTTCGACAGGGTTTTGGGTTCATTCGAAAGCATCCTGAGCGAGCAAGCGCGGCACCCAACGCGCGGTTAGCTTTTTCTTGCCCAAATCTTCAGTCAATATATTAGGAACACGTTCTCTCGAGACACCTACAGCTCCTACCATCTCTCTACCCTTAATTTGACGGTCGTCTAGTACCATTTGGTGAACTGATATTATCCGATAACATCAGTAGTTGCAGTTTTTGGCCATCCTGAACATCCATTGTCAACCAAGCTGGTACAACCACGTTTAAATTCAGCTGCCCAAAATTCCACTGTAGGAAGTGATGGTGCAGTGAGTCCCCGTAAATAGCGCCCATCTCGATTTTAATTTTCGTATGCGTTTTGACTTTCAAATGCAAGAACTTAATTATGGCTTGATATTTGATTTTTTTCTATTTTTACAAAAACACTGACATCGACTGACACAAGCGACTGCTAAACAACATTTTCAGCGCATGCGCAATCATATTTCCATAATATTTTTTACGAGTTACGCCATCTTCATGTTAAGGCTTGAAACTTTTCAGACTACCCACGCATATGATTCTCTACTGTTATTTGTCAACGATACTTTTGCTGTAATCTTAAGGAAGCGGTAGCCAACAATGTTTGACCAGCAGTTTACTATTTTCTTATTTGACCGATATATCCATTAGCATTGATGTACCTGATATTCGTTGGTACAAAATTTTGATTCGTACGTAAAAAAATTGTTTGAGAAATTTCCAATATTTACAGTTATACTCGCCCATAAACAAAGCTCTAGTAGTCTCTGTAGCGTAAAGTATACCGAATGATTCAGCGTACTTGTTCCAGTATAATATCTTTGTTAAAAAAGATGTTGATTTCATTTTTTTCATGTATTACCAAGGTAAAATTTAACATCAACGAGATATCATTTCCGGTATAACCGAAAGTCGCATCAACTTATTTTAAACGGAACGCCATACCTTTTATTGCCTATCCGATGAAGATTTTTTTCTCTTTTCAATGATATAATACATGCACACGTTCCTTTCGATAGTGTCCTCAAAATTCATTCGAAAGTTTAAGAGATTTTAATAAATCTTTATCTTAGTGAATTTTGGTTTTCATGTAACAAGCGCTGTATAAATGGAAGAAAACCGATTTCTTATACAGTAGGCTATAGAAAACAAATTTCTTTTTGACAGTTTCAGTTACGCTTATTTATAATTTCTGTTTCTTACTATTATGGATTTTACTAATAGAGAGAAATATGATATGCTTTCAATATTTGAATCGCTGTGCTGCCCGTAGATTATATCAAGAACGTTTTCCCGAAAAACGCGTACCCAGCGAAATGTATTTTATTAGGCTGGAGAGAAATTTAACGGAACAAGCTTCATTTAGAAGTGAAAGAAATGTCTTCGCTACGGCCACAGATGACAATAACGCAGCGGTTGTTTTAGCTTTTTTTAATATCGATAAAATGGCGAACCAACATACAAATTTTATTAAAAGAAAACTTTACTTCAAGGAATTAAAAATCATTATAAAATCGTTCTTTTCGATTACTTTTTGTAAAATGTTATCTTGTAATATTTTGAACGGTCCGCTGAGAAGATTTTACCTACAGCAATGCGGTTGTGGTCGAGTTCGTTTTGAAGCTTCGCCAGGAATCCATCTTCTCCTTCTTCGAAATCTGTCGGTCTTTTTCCACCATACATTAACACCCCATATCCTTTGGAAATTTGTATTTCTTATCGACTGAGGATTGTTAATTGACCAATAATGGCAATTGTGTGTGTGTTAATAATTGCATTATTATTATAGCCTACTGTATAAGAAACCGGTTTTCTTCGATACATACAGCGGTTGCTATATGAAAATCACAGTTTACTGAGATAAGGATTTTTTAAAACCTCTTAAACTTTTGAATGAATTTGGAGGATACTATCGAAACAAATAAGTACACGTATGATATCATTGAAAAGAGAAAAAAGTATCTATCGGATAGGCAATTAAAAAGTATAGCGTTCCATTTAAAATACGAAAATTGATGCGACTTCCGGTTAAACTGGAAATGATACCTCGTTAATAATATTAGAAGAACCTTAAATTCTAACTTCACAATATACTAAAAAAAATTAAATCAATACCTTCTTTAACAACAAAGATATTGTACTGGAACGGGTACGCTGCATCACCCGGTAGAGTAGTAGCGCAGGAAAAATGTCACTCTGTGATATTCAACCCTTAGAAGAATTATTGTTTGGAACGACCATACTGAAAATTTAAATTCTATATTATTTAGATAAAGATAATTATAGTATCTCTACCGATGACCTTATTTCTAATACTGTAAGCCACGTAATTTTAATTATAATTGACACCAAATATCAAAAGTGCACATTAGACTGTTTTAGCTATTGTTTGCATGAATCAATAATGTTTCCTTGACTAGAGCTCAATACAGTAAAAAAGAAACGACTGTGTAGAAACCGAATACATTTCTGAATCAACAGCTATCCCAACTCACATCTTCCATGTATGCACATGCATATGTATGCATGTACAAACAGAAACAGTACAACTCTACATGCATTGAATTAATCAGAATGCGCAGAGACTGGCTAATAGCATTAAAATGTTAGAAATGGACTAATTTATGTCGGTGTCGTTAACAATAACAAACCCGGAATGATAACGCAATTCCAGCTGCATTGCTATTGGAAAAACGCCACTATGATATTTGCACAACGTTCAGTTCCACCGACTCTTAAATCTGCTAAGCATTAGTAGAGATGTTATATAACTGAATCCAGCGTAGGACGAATTGCGAGATCGTGATCCTGATT
This sequence comes from Dynastes maya, assembly GCA_029619315.2. NCBI lineage: Eukaryota > Metazoa > Arthropoda > Insecta > Coleoptera > Scarabaeidae > Dynastes > Dynastes maya. The sequence continues at coordinate 61,290,182 of JAROYE020000002.1, forward strand.
GTAAATACAGACATGACAGAAAATGATAATACTTAAGTAATTGAATAAATTCTTTTTACTCCAATTAATGCGGAGGAATACGTACTGTGATATGTACGAGATAAAATAGAACTAAAATTTTTCTATAGCAAAAAAAGGCAGAGAATGAGATTGGCTTTCATTGTAAATTGATTTGAGTAATACTAGTTTATACATATGTATATATCAAACGTGAAACTACTTTTAGGATCCCTGAGGTATGACTAACAAGGAAACTGTTCCAACCCGGAAACATCGATTTGAATGAAACTTAGCTAAAGTGAAGACCCTATAGAGCTGTGGAAAACCCCGTTGTCCGTTTCTGCTAAAAAAAGCCTTAAAGGGGGTAAAACAAGGCACCGAACAACAGTCACCCCCTTCCCGCCGCCTCATCACCGTAACGGAGAATTTTTTTTTCTTGTCAAGTTTGAAGACCCTATAGAACTATGGAGTTCAGTTTTTTATATCGTGTAGCAATGTATTGACTTCGTCCACGATTTGCACTGATTCTACTAACGACAACCCAGTATTTTGCAATTTTTCTATTGCGTCTAATAATCATTTACAATTGTTGCTAATACTTTTTATATGTGTTTCAACAGAAGTATCTAGAAAACCTTTCTCCTTAAAATCTATAGCTTCGTCAAGATCGAATTGTAAAATCACAGATTATCCTTCTTGGAAATGTTTAGAATAATAAAAAGCCGCTTACAACCATGTTCCCCAACGCGAAAGAATCGGCTGTGGTGGTTCGCGAATACCAGGACAAAGCCTGTGAAATGCTCGAATCCATTTGGGAGATTTCAGAAACACTTTTTTTATATTTGTTAACAATACATCCACCTCCGGGTAACATTCTCGAATTGTTTATGCCACAACATGTAAAGCATGAACTTTTCACGTAACATGTAAAAGTCCCTCACACTTTTCTTTAAGAGAACGGCCTACACTACACATTGTCGTTGCTCCATACTCATAAACATCAACAGTTGACTAGTTGACACTTGAAATTTCTGTAACGTATGGAGCACTGTGCCCGTAATTGCTTCGCCAGTACACTTTCTTAGTTTTTTGCTAGCTAATAAGATTGCAAATTTCGTTTTAACAGAATCTAGTACTCATACTATATTATTCAAAATAGATTTTTTTACAATCTGTCGTCTCAGCTGTTTATCTTTTAATTCTGCTTTGATCCTATTTTTGGTATCTTTACGTATATTTGGTAGCTATTTCTGTAACGCTGCCCGTGATGGTAAGTTCCACTCGGGATTGTATGTTCGCCAAAATTGTCGAAACGGTTCTTTATCGAGTAAGCGAAGCGATAGACCACAAACAATAGACATCAAAAGTAAATCCAACTTAAATTGGGTTTGATGTGGCACGCCATTTTTCTAATTTTTGCGCTGTACACTATTTATAAGTCTTTCACAGTCGCCTTTGTTCCAGCACATTCAAGATATTTTTCAAACTCTACACAATACTTTAGTTCCATTATAGTTCAAACCCGGAAATTCGGAGATAAATTTAGTGACTTTATTAGCCAACGGTCGTTTATTTTCCTTGCGTACGTTAGACATACTTACGAGGTGTGGCAATTAAATAACCGGACTGGTGCTACAAAACATTTTATTGATCACCAATTACATTACAAAGTTTATCCTCTTCAATGTATTCCCCTTGCCGATCCCAACAACGCTTCATACGAATTTTCCACTCTCGAAAGCAGTGCTGGAAGTCCGTTTCTGTCAGCTTGTTGAGAACCTCCGTCGCTTTCGCTTTCACCGCTTCCACACTGTCAAATCTTTAGGGTGCTCCAACACGGTGATGCCGGACTTCGCAAAGAACGCCTTCACAGACAAGGCGGAATGGGCTGGCGCATTGTCTTGGTGGAGCGTCCAGGATTTGCTCTTCCACAAATCGGGTCTTCGTCTTCTCACTCGTTCACGAAGGGTAGTTAGAACCTCGTGTTTCACAAGAAACTCGAGGTTAACTCGTTGCTCGATCTGAACACTGCATTTTTCCGACGCGACGCTAGCGTAAGGACTTGAACGGACGATTACTACAGCGAGACTGGGCGACGTACAACCGTGCCCATCGAGTTCAAGGTGGAGGAAGCATCTACAAGCACAGACATGTTCAAACCTGCCATGGCGTACTCGCTGTTTGCAGATAGTACCACCAGTCCGGTTATTTAATTGCCACACCTCGTATATACTCATCTTTATAATTACGATTAACGCTATGAAGTGTTGGTGAAAAACCGTTGCAATAAATCAATTATTTCATTCGCTGAGGTAGCCTGTGCCGATTCATCCGCATACATACGTCGCGTCGTGGGCGCGGCAACCTCACTTCTAACCTAGCGCGAAGCTAATAGTCTAATAAAAGAGGTTAATTAAGAAGTAATTACATGTGTATACAAATAATAATTGTTATCCGTTAACCAAACCTTGTAACTGATAATTTTAATATTATAAAAATTCTAGACCTTTAAAAATACTTCTAAATATGTCTACTGCAAATATACGTATTTAATTACTTTTTCTTCCCCCCTATTGTATTTATTTTTTGAACTAGAAATAACGAAATATTAATTAGAAGGATTCAGTGCGCTATTTATTAGTTAATCACATCAAAGGCATCTACAATCCCCAATTTTGAATTTTCAGGCAAGTACTACGAGAACGAATTTCATAAATAACGATCATTTGAATTCAGTTCAGCATTTCGTTATTATAAGAATACCTTTTCTCGTACACAATGCTGCTTGCGTGAGTTTTCCGGCATATACAACAAGTATCCTCTCGTATCTAGAGTAGTTTTCAAGCTCTCATGCTCTATAGTTAAAAAGAGTCCTCGTGTTTCAGATATTCGCTGAATCTTGAAAATTCTGCCCGTCAAGGGTGTAATTATACTAGACGACAATAACATAATTAATTTTGGAGGAATGCTGATGGAAAAGTAGTGTACCAACGAAAACTAGCGCATTTGAAAACGTATATGAAATGCATATAAAAAGTTACTCTCTTTTGTAACCCAGGATAGCAGTCCTTAAGAGGTATGTACAGGGAGACGATTTTCTAGTTGGTTAAAATTTACTATGTATTCATGCATACACTTACTATTATCTTATTTTTTACAATTATCTTCAATTTTTATTCTGCGCAGAGTGTAAACTGTATGCAACTAATGTATAAATATATCCAAAAGGAGTTAGATTCCAAATTTTTTAATTTCTCAAATTCCTGTCATTTAAGGTTGATGGAACTTTCACAGAAAAAGAAACTCCACAGGATAGACTACTGGAAAGGCATGACACTCATTAGTCATTATTGCTATCATTTCTTTTATTATTATTTCGCATACTTTGTTAAAGTAAGGTGTTTTGTTTTGCTTAGATAGAACTTACGAAAAAGTTATCTGTCAAACGAGCTATCATACTGCTTTCACTTTTTAACATTTATGATCAGCATACTCTGGAATGGTCATGAATTCATTGATAGACTCACGCTTGAACAACGCTACCAAATTATTCAAATTTATTTTGAAAATGTATCATCAATTCGCGCAACTTACAGACAACTTCGTAATCTTTATGGATCATTCATATAATCGTCATTCTGAGCCATCCGTTGAACTGTGAATAGATTTCATACCACATACTTTCTACATGATGCAATAACACCAACTCGTCGAAGGAATGTGCGTACTGAAGAGAATATCGTTAGGAAGAAGGGTTGATAAAAAGGTCCTTTTTAATCGCAAAATTCTTTTTTAATATATATATATAAGATCTTGACCTACACCCGTATCCACTAATTAATTAATTAGGATTAAAGCCACGAGACCATCATCTGCGGCGTTCTTTCGCCAATTGGACTCAAGAGCAATTGGAAACTGATCCGTTATTTTTTCGCAAAATTGTGTTCAGCGATGCGGCTCACTTTTGGATTAACAGGTTTGTGAATAAACAAAATTGCCGCATATGGAGCGGGGTCTCCACAAGAAACCCTATAAACTCCATTACATCCAGAAAAACGCACTGTTTGGTGCGGTTTACATGCCGGTGGCATTACTCGCCCTTATTTCTTAAAAAATGAGGCCGGAGCTCGCATTACCATCAATGGAAATCGCTACCGCATCATGATGAATGATTTTTTGTTTAAAGACATGGGGAATGTTGATCCGGACGAGATGTGGTTTCAACAAGATGGCGCTACGTGCCATACAAGGACGGCAACCATAGACTTATTGAAATCAAAATTTGACGATAAGTTAATTTCGAGGAATGGACCTATCAATCGATTATTTCCTGTAGGGCTACGTGATATAACTAGCTTATGTCAATAAACCAACAACAATTCACGCCTTGGCAGTGCTTGAAAAAGTTACCCAAAATTGGACGTCCAGAATACGCTCCGTCAAGAATAGGTGGCCATATGCCCGAAATCATTTTCAAATGTTAATGCCATAAACAAATCTTTCGAATGATACCAAAAGTTTGATTAGAATTTAATTTTTCGTATTATTTTTTATAATCTCAAGTTCTATCGGGCTTAAAAAAACACCCATTACAAGTACATATTATATTATTATTATTTATTTCTTTTACCCAGGAGGAAGCTCTAATTACAGAGTAGGTGTGGGATTCCAGTGTGTTGGAGCAATACTGTCTACCAACTAAAATCTCCTGCTCCCGCCATCTCCTGCACTCGGCACCGTTGTTGGCATACCATCGAATGCAATCGGCTGAATATCGTTTTTAACCTGGCCCCTGTCTCTTTTCCCTTTGCTTCGGCAGTTCTTCAATCCCCATTTTGCTCATAATTCAGAGTGTGTACAATTTTCCAGTTTGCTCTTTCCTGTATACATCCCACGTTGGCATTCAAAAGTGGTATGTTCCGCGTTATCTACCTTCGTATCGGATTAGATGCATCATTCATCCTCATACGCGCCAAATTTCTTTACTTAGACCCTAAAGTAACCGTACGCAGTGTGAGCTTATGTGAGATGGTAGTCCAATAGCCGATGACCACATCTCACCCACATCACAAGATCTTTAATAAGTCTTTTCATCCATTGCGTCTTCTCGATCTGGTTATCCTATCTATTTTGCCAAGTCGTCAGCGTAACCTTTCTGGCATGAGATTTATTAGCCCCGTTATCTTCGTATCTGTGTTCAATTGTGTGTTTCTGTACCATCAGATCTATAGGCACTATTCCTGTGATGGCTTATAGTGCTGTACTGCATGTCGCCCTGTACTGCCACTTGCAGTAGCATAGTCCTTTGGGTTCTTTCCATAACATTCCTGTATTTTTCAAAGTCAGCTAACCTCTACCACATAGGAGCTCCGTACAAGATCATGTTGTGTATCGCACTGGATAGTACAGGTACAGTATCAAGGGTGTGGTTTGTAAATCCTTACATCTCACTTCATCTTATTTAAGTTTGTCTTACTTTAATCTTATTTGTAAGACACTGCCCTTACTGTATAATATAGAATAACTAATTCATTAGTGATTATGTATGTACAGTGTTGTGAATGCTTCATTACATATACATACAAATAAATACATGACTTATCTTTATGTTCATAGAGGCAATCTTCCCTTTCCAGGTAATGTATAATTTTCCTAAGCAGAGATAGCATTAAATGAAATTTAATCGCAACCAAATAAATCTTACGAAATTAATACCACGCAAAATAATTACCATATGAAAATAAAACATCCCCTATAATCTTCTAGGTACACACATACATATGAATTAAGCAAATTATAGTTATTTGCCGGAAAATTGATCAAACCCACAAATTATGGAACCATTTTTTAAAATTCATTGTCCTCGGCTGAATACAAAGTATCACCCTGCGTTTGTTTACTTATACAGAGGTATGTACATACATTAATTTAATGCATACATTGGCGAGGTTGTTTGTATTATTTATTGACATGAGCAGGGGCAAAAAGTTGAACAATTTGTAACGAATATGTAGCGGGACGTTAATACCTTAAAAAAATGTGTAAGATGGTTGTCTCCTAATAACAGTAAGGGCGAGCGCACACAATCGATTTTTATTCGAACGATAGTTTAGTTGATGGACATAAATACAAGTTAGACGTAAATTCATACACAGCACAACTGCAGATCAACTCGATTATTTAGTCAAAAGATGTCGATTGAGTAGATGAAAATTGCTATATCACGATTTCACACCAACTCAATTAAATTGTTGGATCGATGAACAATCGACCGTGTGCGCCCAGCCTTAAATCGAATGCGATTAACATCCGTTAACCTGATTTTAAAAAATCGCGTGTGTTTCAAAAAACAGCAATGTAGTAAACAGATGTCTATTAAATAGATGTAACAGTGTCTCTATGTGTTGAATTGATAATGGTTTTTCATAAATCTTTTCATTAGCCTAAATATCAAACAGAAGTGAACCTAATTGTGAACCGCATGCAATCCATAACGTGGACAAAAAGTTCATCCGGTCAATACTTGTTATAGAGAATATAATTGATCCTTCTATCCAAATAAATATAGATAAGTTTCAATGGGATAGGCGACAATCCGAAGCAATTTACAATTAGTTTCCTTCTGATTTTCATTATTAATAGCAGACTCCTTACGTTGTACAAATGATATTTAGGGTCAGTTGTCCTGCTAATACCACTAATTACTCCTTACTTGCCTTGCCTTGCAATATTCTCCCGATGCATAACTCCATTTTTCCCCATCTTTTAAAATCTTGGTTTAGAAACTCATAGCAGGTGTCTGATTTGATGAAATATATATTTTTTGCTTCCTTGGGCAATATATGAGCCCTACATAAAAATACTTACGGTAGTATTTCAACAGTTCATATAAGTTACTTTTCATAATAAAGTTAGGTGGCAGCTTTGTTTGAAAAACCCTAGGCGGAGACCCGAGACATCGTTATCGTAACCTTTGCCGACGTTTCGTCTGCACTTTTGGGACATCTTCTGACTATTTATTTCGGAGGGTAGAACTTGTTTCGGATCAATGGAGCGGAAAAGTTCTGGATTAATAAAGCATGGCAGTTGCTAGGAGGTTCGATCAGTTGGGATTTCCACGTGTGATGTAAGGCATAACCATATTCGCGATTTAATTTGTTGGGATGTTTGAAGAAATTCACGAATTTTTCTACTATAATAGTGAGGATTGCGAGACACTATGCGGGTAGAATTAAATTGGATTTGGTGGCCAGTTTCCGGTCTACGCTCAGCCAGCGCGCAACAACCGCGTACAACAACGCTCGTGCTCAGTAAAACGAGTGCTAACCGATCACTTTGTTTCACCGGTAGTGCACACTACCGCAAGAACATGGAATCTGGTAAACACCGGGGGCTTCCAGATGATTGCAGTCTTTGATGGGAAAGACTAGAAATTCTAATTAAAAGACAATTGTCAACAGCTCCGGGAGTGTCACCTAAACACTGTTTCAGCACTTTAAAAAACGCAAATTGCGAATCGTAACGCTTTCGAAAAATTAAATTAATTGAATAAAACACTAACCCGAAAATTTGACTTTTACTTTACACTTTGATAACGCGTCACGTAAGAGAAACCCCACGTTCTTTTGAATAATCAAATCTGAAGTACACTTGTACTTGAAGTAAAATTTATACACTACAACATTTGAAATTGCTTTTAAAAATAAACACTTAAGCAAATACGTCTTCACTCAACGGCGATTTTAGCATCTGTCAAAATCAGGGCCAATTACGATACACGTTTCGCAATAGTCGCTGTTTTACATTTCTACGATTAAATTTTCAATTACCTAAAATGTCTTTTCTTTAAAAATACCATATCAGAGTCTGTAATATACTATGTGAGTTCGCGATCTACCTGCCAATGATACGACGCTAGCGAGTATCGGCAATTGTACAATTTGGACATTTCCACTTGATCACTTATTACCAATCGATATTTAACTTGCAATATATAATATATAATATTTATAAAGATAAAATAGAAACTATTTTGTACGTATTTTCTAGAAAAATTTTATATTAAAAACGAATATTCAGAACGTGAAAACAAATGAGGTGATAACGAGTTCCTTAGCCATTTTCTCAGGGTTATTGCTGGTTGTAGTTAGAATTACCTAATAGAACAGCGAGCACAAAGAGAGGGGGACCCGAAGCTATACAGCCGCTGGAGAATTGAAAATGGGTTAGAAAGAAGGTCGCTCTGACATATTTTCTCCGAGCGCACATGGGTGAACTTCGCTGCAGATGGCGCTAATGACCGTGATCTTGTTTGTTGTATTTTTAATATTGCAGTACGTACATACCACTAGCTACATTTACCTATCTTTTTACCGTATAATACTGGTGTAATAAAAGCATATGTATTGAGTCCACTATAGATGCTACCGATGCCGCCTAGAACATTCTTGATGAAAACAAACGATGTCAATTAAACAATTTACTTACTACTGTATTCCAATGCACGTCATAACATCTGATTCTCAGAAGCAATCATACCTATACAAAACAAAAGCAAATAACATATATTAAATTGTGTCTCTTCATTTGAACGTTATAACCATTAGTAAGCAGATAGGACATTGAGATGGAAACATTCAATTCTCATTATAGATTATTTAAACATAGACGTTGAGTAAAAATCTTTCTCTCCGTGCTGATAAATGAACACTAAACCTTAATTTGTCTAAAACTCCCGGATAAGATATTATTAATGAATACTCAATCTTCGCTTGGCTTTTAAGTAATCTGTCTTGTGTAAGAGAAGTGGCATCTAGAACTAGACACATTAAATTTTAAATCATGAGGAATCCGAAGAAGCTTCTTCGGGTCGATTACATCAACGGAGTGCAGATTAGAAGCTTTTTGTTTTACGATCATGGAGAATTTATGTTTTATGATTGCCAAGGAATAGTTGATAAACAAAAATTTACGTGCAGCATTTAGTAGTCGTATTTGCGGAAGAAATAGATACATATGTACGTACACATGTATATATATAGTATATATGCAAATCTAGGTAGAACATAGTAAGAAAATACTAACGGGCTCCTAATTTGGAAAACATAAGATAATATTTAAACACATAGATAGAAACATTAAGCAATAGTAGCTTGAAAAATAAAGTAAAACTAGATATCTATTTGCATTGTGAGTATTTTCTTTGATTATGCAAGTTCATATTAACCCCTCCACGTCAAAGTGCAAGGTTTCTTTGAATAAATTATTTTAGGCAGTTGTATCGAATAAACATCAAGTATTGTTGGATCCTACGTTTCCTCCCAGCCTGTCTAGCTTTTAATGCACAAAGTAGAAGAGAAGCAAACTATTAACAAAGAGGGATTTTAGTATCATTGAAATGTTGCCATTTTTTGACATAGTAAAAGACGACATCAAAAGATACGAAAAAAAACGGTAACTTACCCCACAAAACGATTTTGATTAAGTTCGAAATCTAATAGAATTGTTGTCGAAATAATTAGCATCGAGCACTGGGCGTTTGATAGTTCAAGAGCCCAGCCTAACCGTAATCATAACCCACTCTACAGTCATAAATAAAGGCAGTATTTAGAAGCTCTAATGAAACTCTAATGAAACCGTTGAGAAATGTTTTGAAGTCTGGGTATTTTCACGTTTGCGATTCAACTTCTAATGAAGCTAGTAGACAGACTTTCATTATAACTTTACACCTTAACTACACTTTTTTAATTTCTTCTGTTCCAAGCTGTTGCTCATGTTACATGAGAAGTGACCCCTTTTGAAAGATGACGCACTATTTCTTTTCTTTGTCCGTGCCTTTCTGTGATTTTTTAGTTTCCTACGCCTCTTTTGGTCATCTTTACAGTTATTATACATTTTGGTATGTGGGCTTCCACGGTCATCAATTGCACTATTTTCCACGTTGGAACCGCATCGTTGTAGTAGCTTCTGCCGACGTTTCGTCTACACTCCTATCTTCAAAAGTTCTGTTGCTGCAGGAGCTACCCCACACTGAGTGGGGACTATTCATCCCGGAGGAGTTTATATAGGGCTCGTTTCGGATCAATATTATGGATAAATGAAGCGTGGTGGTTGCTGGAAGGTTTAATCAGTTGGGATTTCTGCGTATGGTGTAAGCACTAGCCATCTTTGTGATTTGAGTTGTTGGAATGTTTGAGGGTCTCCATAGATTCACGGATTTTTCTACTATAGCAGTGGGGATTGCGAGACAAGATGTGGGTAGAATTAAAATGGATTTGGTAGCCAGTTTCCAGTTTGTGCTCAGCTAGCACGGAATTGGCTACACGCAACAATTGTATAAACGCTCGTGCTCAGTAACACGAATGCCGATCGATTGCTTTGTTACATCGTTGTACACATTACCGCACGAACATAGAATTTGGTATACACAAGGGGCTTCCAGGTGATTGCAGTCTTTGATGGGAAAATAGTCTGAGAGATTGGAATGGGGTTTGAAAATGTTTTCTTGAAGAGGATCTTGCTGATACGATCAATGACACATTAAATGTAGGATAAACACGTTTGTTTACGGAAGTTAGGGTTTGGTGAGGGAAGTTGCTGTAGAGAAGGGTTGGTGTGGTGGTTGGTGTAGTTTGTTTCCTAAAATAATTATTACGGATCAGAGTTTCGTCGATTTGGTTCAATTCTTGAGGAAGCGAATTAGGTTCAGATATTGAAGTGATTGACTGCGTTTTTGGACTGGGAATATAAATTTGAGTTACATGTTTCTGCGTGAGTCTTTTGTGCTGCTTTGGTGAAGTTTTATTTAAAAGGAATTTGTGTACAAGTTATTATGTACCTTCTGTCCATTATATCTTTTAACTTATAGAAAATTTTTCTTGTGTTTGTAAATTAATAATGAAAAACAACATCTTTCACAATCCCAATTTGATGTTGATTATTAGCAGCATGACAAAGAAAACTCAAACACGAAGAAGGAAACCAATCATTAACTGGCCTTAGTATTCTATCGCATCTTGTATACATTTAAATTCAAATGTCAGTTTTCTTGTTATATAAGTATTCCAATGTGCAGTATTTGAGGTGAAGCGCAGTTGATTGTTCCCCAACATACAAATGATGAGATTGTACCGGACCTATTAGAAAAAACTGCTACTTGACCCTGGTGGGATTCGAACGCACAGCGCCTTGCTCTTCTGCAGTAAAAAATAGGTCCTTTTACCACTTAACCACCGAGCCATAGAGTTAAATACAATACTTTCATAAACATACCGTAATCGAGAGAGACATATTTTACATCTGACAGTTAAATCCAAAATTGAAGCTTCAAAGTACGTTTGACATTTATTAACAAGTTTAACAATTCAAATTGCATTTAATGTTTATTGACGTATCTTACCATATTTACTATCGATCTCCCAACATTTATCATTAAGGCTATTTTCGTAATGGACAAAAGCAACGGAATGGGGAATGCTGTTATTCTTTGCAACTGTGTAAGGATCAATTTCGTCTTCAGTTTCCACATTTTGCAGTATCATATCTTGACTTATATCAATAAATTGTTGTTGCGAAATTTCGTTCAGAAAGTCGCAAACCCGGTAGTGGTAGACTCAAGAAAAGAAATGCTGAAACGATTGCGGATGTAAGAAGATATATAGATCATTCACCTAAAAAGTCAATTGATTTTCACTGGAAACTAGCTTTTACAGGAAACTAATTTGTCATATGGTACTTGTAGGTATTTCTTAGAAAAGAACTCACGCCCATTAATCACTTACTAAGAATGCAATACTACAATTGGTTTTAAAATCACATGAATGATAAAAATATCCTTGACAACTCCTTCTTCTCTCAGACGAAGTTTGTTTCCACCTTAGTGATTTTATTAACAAACAAACTGTATATGATCCAGTAAAAAGCACTGTCATGATACAGAAACCATTGCATTCTGAAATAGCTAGTGTTTGGTCCATTATCTTTTCATAAAGCGGTAAACGCAGAAAGATATCGTAAGGACCTACTGCAATTTTTTCTAAACCAGTTACATGATGACGAACTAAGCTCATAAATCACTACAAGCAATGAAACTCTTACCTGAATATTTTGATAACCGTGTAGTAGAGTTTCCTCCAGGTTCCCCTGATGCAACTGTTTCAAATTAAATTATCGTCGAAGACTCGGTATGAATTCATGTTTCAGTGTATAAAAAATGAGAAAAGTTAGACTAGATCATCACAGCCTCTAATACTGAATGAATTAGGCGACCGATTTCGTGTATCTACACTTCCTCAGGCCAAAGATATATAAACATTACAAGAAACAAATCCACAAGTCATTACAAATAAATGAGGTAAAATTCCTTACCATTCCATCAGATCGTATCAAAATTTATAACTAAAATTTTTGTAAACATAAAATTAAACAATAAAATTATTTTAGATTATTACATTTTTCCCACCTAAAAAACATAGTTTTTGAAAATACACCACGCACAATACAAGAACTTACCGAAGAAGTTCGAAATTTAGTACATTTAATAACATGCAACGACCAGTAAGGATTTGTAGTGAAACCGAAAGAAATAACCTTAAGCATTTACCATTGCTTGCTAAATTACGTTTTTTTCATGATCACATTGTATAGAAATGTATTTACTACATTATGGGTAGGAAATTTTAAGTTACAACAACTGAGTAGTGCACAAAAAAGCCTATTTAAAGATGGTATTACATATAAGTAAAGATGTAGAATAAATTTAATGAAACGAAATCGTTATAATGATTTATTTCATTACCGAGATCATTGCCCCTTTCATTTTAAATTTGATTTGTAAATTGGTTAAATTTATCCAGTAATCCGTCAATAAAGATCATGCATGGAACGTCAACAACTTCCATTAATAGTTCACAGTTTCTGCTGTATCATACGTAAAACGGTCCCGAGTTCTATTATGCTCGGCAAGTACCCGATAGCTGAATAACGTCTGATGACTTCTAATGAATTGAGTAGTAAGTTCATTATAATACGGTACGATGGACAGCTGTCAAACATTTGCCCAACAAAAACATTTTATTCGTCACGAGCCGTTTCACGGAAATTAATAAAACGACTGCGTTACAATAGCCCTCATTCACGATGCACGCGATGTATTTAATGTGAAATATTTCATATTAAAAACTGTAAATAATTTTCTTCAACAAGAAGGTGTATTACCGATTGGATTGAGCACGTCTTGCGTGCTAGTATTACGATCCTTATTTTTCTTTGGCACTTATCATTTTTGCATATGTACTATTATGTGCTTTTATATGTGCTAAGGCGTATTTTGTTGGACGACAGGAATTGTTATTCATTAAATAACGTTGCTAAGAAAATTATGGAGCATGTAATAAATCGAGCAACATAAAGAGAAAATAGACTGTAATGTTTTAAAACGAGAGAAAAATTAATTTTTCTAAATTAATTAATTAACTTTTCCGATTATAAGATCCAAGAGTGTCCCCACTCTTTCGGTAGTTTAATTTAAAAGTAAAAACCAAATAATTAAGTCTTACGAGTATTAATTTGAAAGGAGAAAACTAACCTCAAATTGTGACTTTTAGTATAAACTCTATGGTTACGCGTTTCATACACAAAACCCCGCCAACTTTTAAATTACCAAAACTTTACTTTTACTTCATACTTAAAGTAGAATTTAAACACTGAACAGTTAAAAAATAGAAACACTTGGCCAAACACGTATATACACCACGGTAATTGGAACTAAACTGTGAAATTATTTAGCGTCCCTTCACTTCTTTGTAAGCGATAGCGATTGCTTGATCACGACCAATTAATATATACCAATACTTCTATTAAATTGTCTTATTCTAAAAATAAACTATTCGCAGTGAACAATCTGCCATGCGAGGACCCAATTTATAGACCGACTCCATGATCTTAGACCTTTGAATGTTGCCTACTACTATCGAACTAAACATCTAAACGAGTAATATCTAATTTGTGAAATTATGCTAAAGATGGATTTGAATTTATTCTGTGCCTATTTGTAAAAAGAGAGAACGTTAAGTGAAGATTTAGAATGTGGAGAAAATGGTGAGAAGAGAAGTTATTTACCCGTTTCACCGAGATCATCGTTGAAGCGAGATATATATAATTTACAAAACGCCAGTGACAGGATGAGGGGAACCTGAGGCTTTAAAGACGGCCAGAAACATGGAGAAATAGGTCATAAAGGCTTTGAAGTGGAAGGAGTGGACATACATGCACGGAACGAAGTTGGTTGAATGCTTCTATACATGGCGCCAAACGCAGCTATCTTCGATGCTGTAATTTTGGATATTACAGTACTTATGCTCGTTTACACCTCTACTGCGGCATCGATTAAATAAGGATCCTTCAGTAATTAAGCCTTATTTAATTTTAAATTTATAAAATTATATTGTACTATTAATAATATAACAATAATAATAATAAGTTGAAAAAAATACTGCGACCGCACGGAACGAACGTCAGGAAGTAATAGATTGATTAAACAGATCGCACATCTGTTTAATTAATTTATTACTTCCCAATAATAGTAATAACAATAATAATAATATAATATTAAACTATATATGTTCTCTTCCACCCCGACTTCTGGCTCAGAGATGAATTGCCGAAGCCCTTCATCCCCGGGGTTTTCTCGCGGGAGCAACACAAGCCGCGCTCACAAGGTACAGCCCACAAAACGCCGCCTGCGAGGCCCCCCAGACAAAATTTTAACATGTGTGACGAGATCCATTCGGAACAGAGTGTATTCACTTCTGCTCATGCCTACCACGTTGTACATTAAAAGTAAAATAAACATAGATGCTAACAATAAATTAAAAGGTAACAATTAACCTAATACCGATAGCCCATCAGCATGCCTACCAGAAAGCAGTTTCATTGCGAAGCAAAAAGGAAAAAAGTAAGCAACAGGAATGTGTCTGAATACACGACCATTGCTGGAAAAGAAAGCTGCTTAATTTACTTTTACTTAAAAGTACTAATTTTCTTCCATTCATCCGGGATAGCATTATACATTTTCTATATCAAAAATGTGAAGCTCCTTTCACAAGTGTATGATGGAGTGGTGACGAAATCAATGCACGAAAACGAGTGGTAACGAGCGGATAATACAGGATCATCTGAGTCTAATATTATCGGAAGCATTGGTTTTGATCTTGTCAATAATACTTTGAATATAACCTGTGTTTCTGCATGGAAATAAAAATGTGTACAGATATTGTTATGTTTTCTCAATGTATTCTGTATTCAGTTTTCTAAATTTGCAAGTAAAGAAGAAAGTTAAAGAAAAAATTTTGACATTCTGTTCTTTGCTGATTGTTGAACACAGGAATTTCTAGATTAAATTCGACTTATTTCTATATTTCGATTGACTTCACCCAATCTACACGGAGGCAACGTCAGGAATTTTCACCACTTTCCCTTAACGTATCCTTTCATTTTCACGCAACATTCGATTGCTATGCGTTCGCAAAGCCAATTTCGAATTTTAAAACTAAAAGAGAAAATACCTTATTTTA
This sequence comes from Dynastes maya, assembly GCA_029619315.2. Classification (NCBI taxonomy): domain Eukaryota; kingdom Metazoa; phylum Arthropoda; class Insecta; order Coleoptera; family Scarabaeidae; genus Dynastes; species Dynastes maya. Next base: position 61,305,754 of record JAROYE020000002.1, read on the forward strand.
TTATTCAATAAGTACTCCAGAGTTTCTTTCCCTTTGTGATAGAAGTTAAAATGGTTAAATTGTTCAGCTTAAAGGGATTCGGCCCTTCTTTGATGTAGATTCTCCCGTAGGTGTTAGAAAAGGGGACGAGGTGGTATAAACTTACGCTTGTTCGGATGTCTCTCGGGGCCAAAGGTCTTTCGAAATGCTCTCCGTCTCTGAGCTGTTTACAAGGCGTGACATCGAAAATTTAGAATATAAACATGATTCGAAATTGTGCCGAGACATATCGGAATTGAAGTGAGACTTATGCGGTTGGGAATATAAATGGAATTTGTATATATCGTTTGAATATGATACGTTGTCAGCCGGATAATAGTGTTGATGATTGATTTGAGGACGAGATAGTATTTTCGTTTCAAAGTAAAATGTTTGTTTTTTAAATATTTCTTGCTATAGCATATGGTGCACTATACCATAGTATTAAGACGGGTTACGGCATTGTCTTTAATCACTGCAACCTAAACAGATTTACTCTAACAGTGCACAGAGAAAAAAAATTCTTGACCCAAACAAATATGCATTCAGTCAATCAAATCTCAATCTTAAATGATTTTAATTTAAAGAAATATATTTTTTTATATTATTTGATTCAAACATATGATCTTTTGAAACAAATAACCTTATGTTTGATTTGAAAATATATCTGCTTGATTTAATATACGTAATACGTTTGATTCAACAATGTAGTTCTTTTTTTAAAGAACTTCGTCAGTTTGAAGCAAATACATTTTTCTTTACCATTTATTTGACTCCACCTTTTAATGGCGAAAATTCCCAAAATGAGAACATACTAAAAAATCGACTTTTTATTGAATTAATCATATTATATGCATGTTTTAAAATATACATAGATGTAAACTCTTCTGATTGTTGATTATAAAAATTTTATGCAAATTATAATTACTCCAATAAAAATTCGACTTTTTAGTATGCATTTTGGGCCAGTAAAAGGTTGTAATAAATATGTATTTGCTTAATGAAATATTTTTGTGGTTTAAAGTATGCTGTTACTTTGACAAATATATTCCGTTGGTATTATTACTAGAGCCCGGTAACAGGGAGCCGTGCTTGCCTAGTATACAAAAACAATAGTAAGAAAACAGAAAAAAAATAACAGAACTCATACATAATTATAATGTGAAAAGTAGTGAAACCTTTTTAAGCAGCCTTGGCTACGGAGCAGTAAAACTAGAAGCACCATTATCAGTATTAACAGCATATGGATAAGAGTGGCAAAAAGTTGACACCATTAGCTGTGTTTCCACAGTTGTGTCGGTGAGCGATGTTCGCCGTGGTGAGAAAATGAGTTTATATTTTGAAAAAGAGCGTTCAACATCTACGGATGTTTTACATGCATGATTAAAATACTCTTTGTACTTAGTCAGTGGATTATTCGATACACCATCACAAATTTGTTTTAGTGTGCTAAAATCGGGATCTTTCTGTAGCACACTCTCGAACTTTTCTAAAACGCGATTACATTTTGCGTCATGTATAGTCAGTAGCTGTGTATGCACTCCGTCCATAATTTGCAGAAACTCCAATAATGATAACGATCTATCTTGTAATTGGTCTATTGCGTCAGCTAATCCTTTATAGTGGCTACGAATATTTTTTAAATCTGTTTCAACGGAAATATCTTGAAATTTCAAGTGGCTTTCCTTAATAACTGCAGCTTCGGCAGGATTGAATTGTGCAACAACAGCTTTTACTATTTTGAAATGTTCAGCGTAATAAAAAGCTGGCTGCAACCATGTTCCCCAACGTGTAAGAATTGGCTCCGGTGGTTGACGAATACCAGGACACTCTATGTGAAATGATCGTAGGCGTTTGGGAGATTTCAAAAATACTTTTTTTGTGCTTGCTATGAATGCATCTACCTCGGGAGAGCATTGTCGAATCGTTTCTGCCACAAGATGTAAAGCATGCACTTTACACGTAACATGTAAACACTTGCAACCATGTTCAAGAAGAGAACGGCCTACCGAACGCATTATCGCTGCGCCATCGCTCGTAAACATCAACACTTTATCTTTTGAAATTTGAAATTTTTCCAATGTACTACTTGTAGTCTTCGGCTAGCTAGTGACAGTGGTAATGTAGATTTACTAGGGTCTAGTATGCGTACCATAATATTTACAACTGAATTTTTTTCTGTTGTCTCCTCAACACATAACCAAAGAAACTGTTTTTTCAATATGCGTTTCATTTTCTTTTCCACGTCATCGCGTACAAATGCAATATGCTTACGTGCCGTTTTCTCCGTTGACAACCACAACTCTGGATTGTATTTGTCCCAGGAGTCCTTAAACGGTTGTTTATCGAGTAAGCCTAGTGGCAAATTACAGTTTATCAACATAAGAATTACATTAAAAAAATGCACTTCTCGGTGGCATGCCAAATTTTCGTTTTCTATGCTGTGCTATGCTTCGACATGTTCACTAAAAACTACAATTAATAACTACGTCTGTATCAATAAATTCAAAACGCACTACACTAAATAATAACTACAATTAATAACTACGTCTATATCAATAAAATCAACACGCCCTATCCGCTATCCAATGCTAAACTGAACTGGGTGATGATGATTTGTCGTGTCGTATCATAATCGACCAGCCCTCCCCGTCCACCTAAACACAGTCACACCGCCGCTGCGATTGCTCTCCAGTTACGGGGCTCTAATTATTACTCCACTGAAATGGTTAGTACGATAGATGCTTTCTTTTTTTTTTAGAAAAGAAAGCATCAGTTTATGAGCACATGGGGTAACAATTTGTTAAAAATACACAGTCTCTTGAAAAACTTTATTAACATTGTGGATAAACTAACAAAACTGCATAAAGGCTAATTTACATTTGCTTGATTCAAGAACTCCTTTTTCTTTGTGTGTGCTTATATGTGTTAAAATAGTTGAAGGCTTTTGATAAATCTTAATACTACTCTAGGATATTCCTCCTTCAGTTCAGTAAGTATTAAGAATGACCTACTGAAATATTGATGATTGACTAATTACAACATGTTTGCATGGAATGTATTCTGCCAACTGCAGATATCCTTGGCATAGACGATAGAATTGATTTTCAGCTCCTCCTAGTTTATATACAAGTCGTATTTTATGGCTGCATGACCTGGTGAGCCTAATATAAATGCCTTTGCCTACTTTTGTTACTAGACCCTTTGATCTTCCTCCCATTTCTTGATTTTCTATTTTAGGTGGCTCTCCTGTAAACCACAGCAGGAATTTGGATTAATAGGAACCATATTCGCTGCTTCTTTGCCCTGCTTCTCAACCTCTTCCTTTCCTTCGAGCCCTTGGTGGTCTGGGACCCACCATAAGGTAGTGAGGTGTGTGCGCCCCAAGTTCCTTAGATTTTATCCACATTCGTATATTAGGTAAGATATGTATAGGATTGGAGAGCCTTTAGTGCTGCCTCACTGTCTGTGGATATGTTTATAGCTGCACTACGTATCCCTTCCTGGAAGTTCTTTTGACGCATAAGCTTGAAGCAAAGACCCCTACTTGAAGTGTATTTGTTTGGACTGCCACAGGAATTTTTAGGTGATAGTTACATCCGCTAATGCCTATGCCCCTTTTGAGTTGAGGTTCGCCGACTGCCGACTCAGTACAGTTTTTCAATGACCACCAAAAGTTGATCAAAATTGTATTGCGTAGGGATCATGTCCTTTGCAATGTGTACGAAGCAGCTTATGTTGGGATTTTCAAGGATCTTAGGATAACCTCTGGGATCTCTAGTTGTTTTTTTCTTTGCAGATTTAAGACAGACTTTTCTTCTCCTGGTGAAAGATTATCATCTTTTGAGGGTTTATACGCGGGCTGTGATCTTGGCACCACATATACGTATTGTCAGACGCTCTTTGCAGAAGTTGTGGTATGATGCTCTCCTATTTACCAGAGAGCATGACTACCGAACCCTTATACCTCATATCCGTCGTTAGTTAAACTATTTAGAAGATCCACTACGACAAGACACCAGAGTAGAAGCGACAGACTCCTACTTAGCAGACTCTACTAATTCTAATCTTTATCGTTTCGGTCGCAAGCATAGCGATTATTCGTTGACTTTGAAGCATAGTGTTAAACCAGATTGTAGACCACAAGTGAAATAGTTTGGCAGAAACCGCTCCTATAGTACACAGCCTTGACTATATATGTTAGGTGCCCCCTAAGATTCATTTTTCTCTGTATATTTCTAGTCGCAATTTAACTGCAAGCTCAACATAGAATTATCTCATTTTCAAAATGCAAATTATACTGTACTATGTAAACACTTGATGATTGTACACAACTCAAAGAATACACACGATAAAAGTTCGACCGTTAGATTGCGGAACCTCCATCTAAACATCGTCCTATATTTGCCCAGTTCTTGTACGCGTATATTTGCGAGTATATTGCAATTTTAAACTTCCTTCTCCCAAAAAGCTCGCACAAGTCCTCGCGTTTAATTTTCAAATGAGTCTTGCTCCAATTGAAAGAGGCAGAAGACTTGGAAGTGTTTCTTTATTACCACCACATATTAGATCGTCGCAGACAAGACTTTGATGTTTTTGAAGCTCGTATGACCTGGAGGAGCCCGACTGCATAACAGTTTTAAATAAACAAGTAATAAAATCCTCATCCGGAATGAAATTGGTAGCGGAATGTGAAAAATTAATATGTCACGGAAACGTTTCGAAATAGTTCTTGCGAAATTGACGTTTTATGTAAATTTAGAGAGATGTTTTTTATTCCTCGATGAAATGGTAAATTATATCATACTATTTCGTGCGAAAAATTATTTAGTTCTGTAAAACAGGAAAGAGTTTTCTACGGTGAATAATAAAATAACGAAAATTTATTTGCATTGAAAACAGACAGTATGATGCTATAAAAAAATTAGAAGCATATTAGATAAATCGCAAATTACAAAGAAATCTTGTATGCTAATTCTATTTTATTCTAATTTATTAATAACTAAGAAAATCTGTGCTCGAAAGTCAGGAATTATTCAAGCATATTTTACCATGTTCTAGACCAGCAAGCGTATTTACGTCTTGCTTCATTAAGGAATTGTGTTGCCTCGAACATTTTAAGAATTTATTGAAGTCCGTTGAGAAATGTTTTATTGTTCAGCCCTATCTATGGTTAACAGTGTGATAAATAATAGAACTCTTCTTCAGAATATTACAACACAAACATTGCTGTGTCGAATAGGCATCTGCGTGAAGATGTGCTTACTATTGTCGTTAGTACAATCGCAATTAACTTTAGGCCGCCTGGGGAAGCTTCGTGAGAGGAATTAGCTCCAGTCCAGTAGAATGCCAATAACGTATCGTACATATTTAATTACATATGCTGTTACAAAAATATGCAACACATTTTCCAGCATATTGAAACGAAAAAGACGTGTGTCAATTTGCATTTTTTATAGTGTACTGTTATTATTGGAATTTAGGCGGATGATAAAGATATTTTCTGTTTTTGTGCCAACCTAGCACTCTTCCGGTAGACCGAATAAATAAATTTTAAAAAATAAAACATTTGCAGAGCGTGTTAATTAACAGTAAGAATGATTAATGTTCCAAAAGATAAGCCTTACAAGTTAAACGGTGAAACGGTTGTTTGTTGAACAGTACGCAAAGTAATGTACATACTCACAATGCTGAGCTAATAACCAGGAGAAATTGGGAAACCGTTACCACGAACAATGTTACAGTAATAAGCTGTAGGCACAATAACTATAGACCAAATGTATATCCTTTACTCCTGTCCGAGACTGTATCTTGTCTAATAGTGGTCTATTTATCTCACTGGCACACTTTAACGTCTCGTTTCCTCGTCTGCGCATTTCACAGGCAGTGCTATTTTAGACGAAGCATGAACAAGCGACCCGAATAGACAAACTTAATAACATTTCAAAAAGTTGCGAATGAAATTATTGATTGATTGCAACAGTTTCTCATCAACCCTTTGCAGCGTTAGTCGTAATTATAGAGATAAATATATGTATGTAAGTATGGCTGACGTACGCAAGGAAAATAAAGGACCGTTGGCTAATAAAGTCACTAAAATCATTAGTGAATTTCCTGATTTGAACTATAATGGAACTAAAGTATTGTGTAGAGTTTGCAAAATACCTCTAATGTAATGGAACAAAGGCAACTGTAAAAGACATAAATAGTGTACAGCACAAAAATGAGAAAAATGGCGTGCCACCTCAAACCCAATTTAAGTTGGATTTACTTTTGATGTTTATTGTTTGTGGTATACCACTTCGCTTACTCGATAAAGAACCGTTTCAACAGTTTTGGCGAAAGCCAGAAAGAACTTCTAGATACTTCTGTTGAAACAGATTTAAAAAGTGTTAGCAACAATTATAAACGATTACTAGACGCAATAGAAAAATTGCAAAATACTCGGTTGTCGTTAGTAGACACATACAACTTAGCACATTGCTACACGGTATAAACGACGCAAAAATCGGTCGCGTTCGACAGTGTTTTAAAAAAAATTCCGATTATACGAGATTAAGACAAAATAAATGTGTGGCGGTGCATTTGCAGATTCATTAACTCACTCTAAGGATTATTTTAATTATTCCTTTGATACTTCCGTAGATGTTGAACGGTCTTTCTCGAAATATAAGAACATTTTTTCATCACAGCGAACAACCTTCACCGAAACAAATGTGGAAACATACTTGATGGTGTAAGTGTTTCAACGATCCGACCCACTCCGTTAAGAAATTACGTTTATTTATTATATTATTGTTTATTGTTACGATATTAAGTACAACCGATTTTTAAAGAAACTACTTTGTTTATTTTTTACGATTATTACATTACATATACAACAAATGCCGTTTTCAAACAAAAAAAAAACTAACGGCAATAAAGACACTTCAACGTGTGCATATATTCGCTTTATTTACCAAACATTTTATTGTGCCAGCTTTTATTTTTTTACACTGGGGTATTCACGTCAAATTATCACTTCTGTCGGTTATGAGTCACACATACACTATTTGTAACCCGCGGCCCATGCGACTGATCCGATTCTGTTGTGAAGATCGATTGTGCCCGGCTTGTTAATCTGTTTTAGTTATTATATTATTATTATTATTATAATTTACTTATTTATACTGCTATTATTAACAGTTATTATTAACAGCGGCGGCTGGTGCACTGAGGCTGCGAAGCAGCATTACAACAATTCGATTCCCTCATACATTTCCGTCGCATGTCGTGCACACAGTACTATGCAACGGAAGTACACGAAGAAATCGAAGCGTTGTAATTCACCTCTCATTTGCCCCCACTGATTATTAATATTATAAATCTACAGGTCTCGCGTTGTAGGGTGGCGAGTTCCGGCGCTATCCGAAGGTACTGTCGGACATCGTTCGGGAAAATTCAAGTTTGAATGCAACATGCAGTGGCGTAGCTCGACTTATTTTTTAAATTATGTTAGGATAATAAAAAACGACTATAAAATAAAGTCTTGTATTTCCACCGCGCATCTGAAGCGTTCGCCATCCTATAACGCACAAACTGTATTTCCATACGTAGGAGACAGGTAAAATTTAAACGACTTTCTTACGTTTCTGTTACGTATATGTGCATACTAAACTAATTAGCTAAACCTTAGTTTTAATACAAATTTAATCAGTATAGTAAAATATAAATTACACATTTAGAATTTAAAAGTTATACATTTATCGCGTTCGTATGGGAACTCATATAATGTCGATATTGTATCTTCGTGTAAGAATGTATACCTCTCCTTCGCAAATCTGTTAATATATTACTTACAAGAGCGACAAAGCCGACAGCGAACAAAACATCGCATCGGCTATAATCATCTCATAACTCAACGCTTCACTTAGAACGTTGATATGTTCGATTCCAACCATGCATTTTGGCTGAACGTGATAGTACAACATTCTTGAGATGAAAAAATATTTAATCTTTAGGCTACTAACGTTTCCGAGTAGAGGTAATCCTACGTGACCTGTGACAGATATTATGAATGACTCATCCCGATCAAGGGGAAGCTACCACTTCCATCATTTTTTACACAGTGAACCTATTAAGTTAATGCACAATAAGTGCCACACCGGTTATTACGTGTAAAAGTAATTGAGCGGCAGTAAACCCCATCAAAACATTTAATAAGTATTAACTTAAATAGCGAAAACAAGCCGATTCATGGCAATCTACATAAACAAATTTGAATTTTGTTTATAATTATAGCTATTTGCATGTGTCCGCTATCCCCTTCATGCATTTCAAACGAAGCGTTTAATATGTATGTATGTTTAACTAATTTACGACGTAGCATAAATATATGCATGGCCTGAGGTCGTCATCTCGCGTATGCAAAAAGCGCTAATACTAGACTGATCACTCAAACGCCACGGATCTCGCAGGAATAACATGAACAGCCTCCACCTTGATGCATTGCTAAAGACTAGATGCTATGGCATAGGCGTTTCCGATTGAAGTAAATTTAGAAAGAAAAAGATTACAATATAACTAGGAAAAGCTTGCAAATTATTGATTAAAGGCAAAAAATCAATACTTAATATGCAGGTATCATCCAAGCAACACAATTGCAGAGCTAAAGTTTTTTAGGTACATTCAAGTTAGTATGTATTTTAATCCTGTATTAATATATTCCAACTTATGTGTTACCATACATTTACAATTTAATCTAAAACGTGTTTTTATGCAAAATTATTAAAATTCCTAAATAGTTTTTTAAAAAAGATAGCAACAAGTGTAGTGACCAACCACTAGGATCCTATTTATTAATTCCATATTTCTTCAGTAAGTTATAACATTTCCTAGAGTTATATTCACAAACTTATTGAAACGATATCCGGTTGCCCGGTTGGAAACGCGTCGTTGTCGTAGCTTTTGCCTGATGTTTCGTCCAAAATCTTATGGGAGATCTTCACGGCTGCTACTGCACACTGACTGGGGATTATTCATTCCGGAGGGGTTTATAATAATAATAATAGTATATTCATTCCTTGTCACTAACGCTGGCCACGAGCGGTACCGCGCATCGGCGTAGAACCAGTTCGGACTGAAAGGAACGGTAGTATTACTTTGTCTGCGGAGCAGTACGGACATTTTCGCTGCCTGTCATTTGCCCAATTGTTTATCTGTCCTAGAAAAATTATGATTTCGTCAGCAAAACGACCGCGGTCGAACAAACTTCGAAAATTTATTGCAGAAATTCCAGACTTAATATATGAAGGTGCTAACGTAAATAGTGAAAAGCATGCCTCAAAAAGAAATTGCGCACGAGACAATGAAAAATTTATATTTAATTTATGCGTTACGTTTATCGCATGTAATATACCGTTTAATTTACTAGACAGGGAACCATTTATCTGCTTTCGGAATAACTATTCGGAGTGAAAATTACCAAGTCGAACATCGTTACGAAGAATGGTGCCATCTGCGCGCGAACATATTGAACAAAAAATAAAATCGGAGTTGAAAGATCAAAAATTGTGGTTATGTGTCGATGAAACAACAGATCGGAAGAAACATTCTGTTCTTAATGTAATGGCACGCAAATTGGAACCTCATCAATCGGCACCTTCAATTCTATTAGTCTCCAAACGAATACAACAGTGTACTGCCGAAGTAATTTCAAAGTTAGTGTTAAATACATTGGACAAGTTTGAACTTTCAACAAACCAACTCTTGATGTTAGTGAGTGATGGTGCTGCAAACATGCTTTCTGTAGGCCGGTCCCTTAAAAAGCATTCTGCTAATTTGTTACACATTACGTGTAAAATTCATGCTCTCAATCTTGTGGCGGATAGTATCAGAAAATGTTATCCTGAAGTAGACGCTTTAATAGCGCATACCAAAGCAGTATTTGTCAAATCACCGAAACGTATTCGCGAATTTCACAGACTGTGCCCCCGTATACCAGAGCCACCAGAACCTATTCTAACTCGTTGGGGAACATGGTTGCAGGCCGCGTTTTATTATCATAAATATTTTGACAATATTAAGAACGTGGTTTTACAATTCGATACAACGGAAGCTGCCGCTATCCAGGAAAGCCAGTCGAAATTTCAAGATAGTCAGGTTAAAATGGATTTAAAAATCATTCACGACAATTACTTCGGGCTAGCAGATGCAATAGAAAAATTACAAAATCCTGCGGTGCCGTTAGAAGAATCTCTACAAATAGTGCAACATGTTCACGCACAGCTATGCGCGATTGAAGACGCAAAAAATGTTTCTGTTCAAGAAAAATTTGAAAGTGTTTTTGAGAAAAATTCTGATTTTGCCACATTAAGACACATTTGTGAAGGTGCGTCAACAGAATCGTTAAGTTATTTGAAAGATTATTTTACTTACACAAACATTACGTCACTAGATGTAGAACGTTCGTTCTCTGCATATAAACGCATTTTTTCCTCATGCCGTACTAGTTTTGCCGAAACAACAGTTGAAACATATCTAATGTTGCAGATATTTAACAGACATTATTCACTTTGTGATTTCACGGAGGACTCTTAAAATGGTAAGTGTTTGAGCACGTGTTATTTAATTTTTATTTAAAAGATGAGCGAAATTATTTGCGGCAGCAAACATCTCCATTAGCAGAATAACTCTAGTGGAACGCGAGGCTTGGTCGACTCTACGCTACTGCGCGGTACCGCTCGTGGCCAGCTTTACTCATCACAGATCAGACACATAAATGCTAGATAACTGAGATGACAAAACAAGTCAAAATGTAAAAGTCTCAATATACCCTACTACTAAAGTTAAATGAAAACTGTCCAACAGGCATACTCTCTTTAAACTTAAGAAAAAAATTCAGTCAGGGTATAGCAGCTTTTAATGAGAAATAAATTTTTAAGTTTTCTCTTAAAAATATTCAAATTGGTACAGCACCTTACTTTCTCGGGCAACGCATTGAAGAGTTTGCACCCTGTGTTGTAGAAACACTTGCTATATTTTGCCGTACGATGTTTGTCGGGTTGTAATTTGTGTTTGCTACGCGTTTCATATTCATGTGTTAAGTCATTTTTATGGAAAAAATGATTATTTTTGTAAATATATACACGCACTTCGTAAATGTAGGTATCTATGACGGTTAATATTCTTAATTTTTTAAATTCTTCGCGACACGAATAGTGAAAACCAATACCCGTCAGGACCCTAACAGCGCGCTTCTGCATAATTAAAATTCTGTTCACCTCAGCAGAATTTCCCCACTGAACAATACCATACCGCAGTTGGGAATGAAAATTTGCGTAATACAAATTTAAAAGTATGTCCTTATTACAGTGATAAGACATATATTTTAAGCCGTAGCATTTTGCCAATCGTTGACAAAGATTTTCAATATGAGCTGCAAAATTTAAACTAGAGTCGAAAATTACTGCGAGTATTTTTATTTGGGTGGTAAAGGTTGAATAATCTTGTCTTCTAGTTTGTTCAAAACCCCGGTCTCTTAGTTGAAAAGCTACTAGTTGAGTCTTATCAGCATTCAGTTTCAAATTGTTTTTATAGGACCACAATTCTATGCTTTCGTTTAGTTCAGTCATTCGCCGTAAGAGAGATTCTGTACTTCGATTCATTAAAAGTATACTGGTGTCATCCGCATACATATTCAAGTAAATATCATCAAATGACCTTAGAAAGAAACTGAGATCGTTAGTGTAAACTTTGTAAAGAAATGGACCTAGTTTTGACCCTTGGACCACCTTGACTCAAGCTTAAAGCGTCGCTAAACGTAGACTGATTTATCCTCACCGCTTGTTGGCGATCCGTCAAATACGATCTAATGAATTCTAAAGCAATGCCTCGTATACCATATTTGAAGAGTTTGGCAAAAAGAAGTTCGTGGTTTACACAATCAAATGCACGGGAATAATCGAGAAACAAGCCCAAAACAAAGTAGCCCTTGTCCAATCCCTGAACGACTCTGTAATGAAACTCACTTAAAGCTGTATCAACACCAGAAACGATAGAAAATAGTTTAAAGATTCGTATCCATAAGGCCAGATGACAAAGGTGTCATCAACGTATCTGTCCCAACAGTTTGACTTAAGGTTGTAAGATAATAGGGCTTGTTGTTCGAACACTTCCATAAAGATGTTGGCGACAGGAGACAGAGGAGTATTTATCCCGAAACTGGAAATAGGTAGAAGGAAGACAAGCTTCCACCAAGTCAGCCAGATCATCCGGTTGGTCATTGGAGATGATTAACTTTCTAATATACCGGATACCGTATCACAATTGTGTCTCACACCATCATCCAGCCCAAAAATGCGGTGTTATCAATTCTCTTATCCAAAGGGAGATTTCCATATTTAATCCCAATTCGCTTCCTCAAGAACTGAACCACATCACTGAAACTTTAATCCGTAACATTATTCTAGGAAAGATATTCAAACTATCATTAACCGCTACACCAACCATTCTCCACAGCAAGTGCTCTCATCTAGTCCTAATTTCCGTAAGTAAGCGTATCTACCCTACATTCATGGTGTCACCGATCGCATTAGCAAGATTCTCTTCAGAAACAACATAAACACCATCTTCAAACCTTGAAACTGTATTTGAAGATGGTTTTTATGTTGTTTCTTTTCTGTTCTGTAGCTCTTAGACTGCTTTCCCATCAAAGACCGCAATCATCTGGAAGCCCCTGGTGTCTACCAGAATCCATGTTCGTGAGGGTAGTGTGTACATCAGTGAAACAAAGCGATCGGTCAGCACTCGTGTTACTGAACACGAGCGTTGACTGGAAACTGGCCACCAAATCCAATTTAACTCTACCCACATACTATCTCGAAATCCTCACTATTATAGTAGAAAAATCCGTGAATCAATACGGATTTAAAAACATCCCAACAATTTAAATCGTAGATGCATAACAATTCCGCAAACCCCCAAACAAAGAGTATAGTACTATTATTACCGTGAGAAAGTATGCATATTTAGACGCTAGTATTGCATAACTATCAGGTAACCAAATAAGTTTGTGCGCTTTTTGATGGGAAAGTAAACATTTATTAAAAAAACAATAATACACTATTATTCATTGAAGTAATTACCATCAGATGTCAATGACCTTTTGCCAGCGTGACACCAATTTTTGTATGCCGGTATTGTAGAACTCTACAGATTTTGTATCAAAAAATCGACGGGTTATATTTATTATATCAAGACGAGCTTGGAACTGCCAATGCCTCATACAGTTGCCAAGAAACAAAAAAAGATGATAATCACATGGCGGAATGTCAGGAGAATAGGGAGGGTGTGGTAATGTTTCCCAGCCAAGTTCAGAAAATGTTTCCCGAGTCGTTTTTGCGGTATGAGGTCTGGCATTTTCCTATAATACTTCCCACTGCTTGTACTCGCTGAAGCTGCTCCCAATACAGGTTAGCAGTGATGCTTTGACCTGTTCCCAAAAACTCGTAATGGACAATCCCGGCTGCTTTCCACCAAACACACAATAACCTTTTTTGCGTACAAGGAAACCTTGGGAGAGTGTGGTGTTGGATCAGTTGGCTACAACCAATAATATGAACCCTTAGAATTTGACTACAATATCCACTTTTCGTCGCAAGTTAGCACCCGGTCAAGAAAAGGTTCATTATCGTTGCGTGAAATGTTTGCCGAAGAAATGCTAAGATGGCTGAATTTATCATCTGAAAATTCATGTAGGACCCATTTGCTTAGATTTCACGTCTTTTCCAGCTGGTGAAGGTGCAAACGAATGGTTTCATCGCTGATATTGAACCCTTCTGCAATCTCTAAGCACGCTGTACTGGAATTTGCCTCCACAAGCTGTTGAATATCCTCGTTAATGGTCTTCGGTCTCCCAAAGCGTGTTTCATCGGTCAAGCTAAAATATCATGAAAAAAATTTCTTGAACCACTTCTGCGTTGCTCAATCACTTACAGCATCATCTCCGTATGCGGTACATATTTTTCGCGTCCCAGCTATAGCTTTGATGCCGAGTTTGTATACATAGAGCAAACAACCTTGAATTAAAGTTCTATTCGTTGCCACTTTAAATTATTTTAAAATATAAATGAAACAATTGTCATCAAAAGTGTATATATCCAATAAAAGAAGGATTAATACTAAAATACAAATTTGTTTCAATGTGATAAAGTCGGAATCTTTCTTTATCACAACTGGAACTTTTTTAAAACGCAATTATATTTTGCTTCATGTATAGTTCGTAGCAGTATATGTACTTCGTCCACTATTTGCAGTGACTCCACTAACGACAACGCTCTATTTTGTAATTGTTCCATTGCGTCAAGTAATCCTTTACAGTTGTTACGAATAGTTTGTAACTCTGTTTCAACGGAAATATCTTAAAATTTTGTCTGGCTCTCCTTAATAGCTGCAGCTTCGGCAGGATTGAATTGTATAATAACAGTTTTACTTGTTTGAAATATTCAGCATAATAAAGAGCTGCCTGCAACCGTGTTCCCCAACGTGTAAGGATCGGATTTGAGAAACGCTTTTCTTGTACTTGCTATTAATGCATCTACCTCGGGTGAACATTATCGAATAGCTTCTACTACAAGATGTAAAGTATGCACTTTACACGTAACATGTAAACACTTGCGACCGTATTTAAGAAGAGAACGGCCTCCCGAGCGCACTGTGGCGGCACTGTCGCTCATAAATATCAACACTTGACGTGGTGAGACTTGAAAGTTTTCTAACGTACTAAGTACCAACCTAACAATTGCTGCACCAGTACATTTTTCCAGTCTTTTGCTAGCTAATAACAGTGGAAATGTCGGTTTGTCCAGTATACGTAGTATAACATTTAAAATAGAATTTCTCGTATAATCTGTTGTCTCGTCAACACATAACCAAAGCAACTGATTTTTAACCCTTTCGCTCACCGTGTCCTGTACACAGGACACCAACTCCAAGGCTATTCTAATTGACTAACTTGAATAAATCGTGACTGAAAGGGTTAATGTAGGTTTTATTTTATTTTCCATGTCTTCGCGTACAAATAAAACGTGCTTACGTGCCGTTTTCGTAGTTGGCAACTTGAACTCGAGGTTGTACCAAAAGCTCTGAAACGGTTCTTTTTCGAGTAAGCGAAGTTACAGGTTACTATAATTGCAAGTAAATCGAAAATAAAGGTAGTTCTCGTTGGCACGCCCTTTTTTCTATTTCTGTGTTCTTCAGTATTTATATGTTTGTTACAGCCCGACTTGTCTCAGTACATCAAATGTTTCTTGCACACTTTACAAACTATTTTAGCGCCGTCGTAGAACAAATCCGGAGAGTCAGATAAACTTATTTACTGTGTCAGCAAAGGGTCGTTTTTTAGCCTTGTTCACATTACGCATTTTAAATTAATACGTATTATATATTTATAAGGAATAATCCGTAACACCGAACACAACGCAAGCTTTCGTTTCCTAAACTAAACTAAAAATAAACAAGCCGGCGCTGACAGAGCGAGAATCGATTTTTGCAAACAGCCCGCTACTCTGGCGAAACGCCTTTGTATCGTAGAGACGATTACCTGGCTCTAGTGATAATTCAGTTGCATTCAAAACACAAATCTGCTGCGAAAATTGCTGACTATGTAAATTTGTCACGATATACAGTGCGAAATGCTAATAAACTGTATAAAACTGCTGGATCCGTGACTCAGAAACAAAGAAATGGAAGCCAGTCGCATTATTCTGACACAAATTTAAAGGCTTTAAGAAGGATTATCATAAAAGGTAATCGGGCTAATTATAGAGAATCGAGAGTTTTAAAATGTTTTTCAAAAACAACTTGGCGCAAGATTGCCCGAAAACTAGGGCTTAAAACTTACAAGGTAAATTTAAGCTGTTTCCGCTTTTTACGAGGGTTTTCACTTTAACAATCCGCAGACAAAGGAAAAGCCTTTACTAATAGGGAGAAGCAGAGGAAAAATAGACTTGGCTGGGCAAAAGAACACGAAGCTTGGTCTCAGAGTCAATGATACTCAGTTATATGGAGTGATCAGTCCAGATTTGAAGTTTGTAAAGAAGTAATAATTTTCGACCTACGCTCTAGGTGGTCATGCTGTAAAAGGAACAAGATGAACCTATATGGACCACCATTATTTTAAAGGTCTTTTATTTAGAAAAAATTATGCTACACTACCTTTTACTTTAATAACAGCATGTTGTGTTGTTAATGTATTAACTGCAAGGTTATTACAACATTCTCTCGTTGCCCTAACTTAACGCACATGATGACAAAAAAAAACTGCACCAAATTCCTATTAACAAAATGTGGTGGAATTTCAACAGGTAGTGCGTAGCTTACTACATATCTTTAACAATAATAAACATATCAAGAAGTTATCAATGCATGACGTAAAGACCTATTGCATAATTTGAAATTTTCTAACAAAAACTTTTTTACTATTTGATTGACAATTTGTTCTATAAAATTTCAATCAGACCAAACGTTGATAGTACGTATGATTTAAATATGCTTCAAAATACTATTTGGTTCTAAGAAAGATTAATTATAAACGTGGATTACTCCAGGTAATTTTATATTAAGTTAATTATTATTAGTTATTCGTGTTCCATTTGCAAATTACCGAATCTATTTCCCGGAAAATTACGCTTACCATGAAGCACCAACAACAAAAATAACCTATAACCACTTGCATTTTACATTACATGAGGTAGTTCAGGAGAGAAACGGCAGCTATATTGCATTTCAGAAAAACATTTTGCTTAAAAAAACCTTCCAGCCATTCCAATCTTTAACTACATCCTTCTGGAAAATAAATTAGCTTCATGTAACGATTGAATAAAAATCAACACAGTTCCTTTATATTTCAAATCTAACTTTTTCTACGTTTCAGAAGAGACCTTTGGGGACGCTACTGAATGTTAATGTAAAGCGGCTCTTCAACCGTGCTTGATTTTTTCGGCCGTCAAATACTTCAAAGGAAAGATACATCATCTAATGTTTACTTTTAATTATTTATATCCTGTTTAACAAATAGGGTTTCTCTGAGTGTTCCCGGGGGCGATTCAAGTTTCAAAGCTATGTTAATGGTACATTCGCTCTGAAAAAGTATGCCTACATATACTTATATTTAAATAACATCACATGTTAAATGGAAGGACTAAGTTCAGAAGTGACGGCTGACGTTTGTCGGTAATGGAACGTGGTAGCTACGGCTATAGCTTGTGAAGATTTCTAATTTATTTCAGTGTTGTTATTTTTGCTATTACTTGACATACAATTTTACACTTTGATGTGAAAATATTGAATATTGCTTGCAATCTTAGTGCTTTGAAATCGTTACGATAAGTGCATCATCGGGTTTCTCTCCTGTGTGACCTATATTTAGATTACACAGGAGAGAAACTCGATATCATCATACGCAAATAACAAAACATTGTTTTCGCTGTTAAAAATAACTTTAAAGACTACTGAAATCAGATATTTACTATGATTCAAAATTAATAGTAATAATATATAATAAATCTTCTAAATTCTTTACTACGCAACTATACAAAATTTGAAAAAAAGTAGATTTGACTATTGTTAAAAAAGATCCTTCGAGCCGGATTTGAACCAGCGACCTATGGATATCAACTTACGTATACATACAACTACAGTCCACCGCTCTACCAACTGAGCTATCGAAGGTTATTGGTAAAATTTACGGCAATGGTAAGAGTCGTAAATTATTCATGGAGACACCAGTGGATCGAATATTTTAAAATAACGGGAATTTGGGTTAACGTAAACTTAACTTATCCATTAAATGGCATCCCAGCTTTTTCTGTTGATAGCAGGTTTAGTATAAAGTATTGTAATAATACGATAATTCTTATATTCTAAGGTTACAAAAAATAGAATGCACATATCGTGTATTTTCGATATTGATTTGCTATTCATTAAAGATTTAAAACTATTCTCATAGAAGTTCGACGAAATATCAATGAGCTCCTATTTTCACCAAATTAAACGTTTTGGTACCCAATTTTCGATGTTCTCCTTTTTTTATTTAACTACATTGTTGCTTGCTAATTATCATGGTCAAATTCTTTTCATATATTAATTTTGGTAATATATGTTCCACCGACAATAGCGATCGACAAATATCAAGAGTTTTTAGCATTACTTGAAACATTAAATGCTATTACTACTAAAAATGTTATAATATTAGGTGATTTTAATGTTCTTCAGTACAATTTTGTTGTTTATGACCGTAAAATTACCATGTTACGTAACTTTCAAGAATTTTTTGAACTACATCAATATAAACAGAGTATCTAATGCTAATAATCGCCTCCTGGATTTAATTTAATCAACTGTAGACTGCACTGTTGAACGCGAAGAATCTCCTCTTGTAGATGAAGACGTACACCATCCCTCGTTACGCATCTTTTTTAACAGTACTTCAACACGGCATGTACATTTCGTACAACAAGAACAAATCAAGACCTATAACTTTAAGAAGGCAGACTTTCACACCATGTACAGTATGCTTCTCAATACCGATGGGTCACCTCTTTCTTCTGGTCGATTCTGCTCAAGTTTGCACTGACTTTTTTTACAATATTTTATATGGCGTATTTGATCAAACCGTACTTATACAAAATTGTAAAGATTTCGAACGTAGTTATCCTCCTTGGTACAATATTAAGCTAATTCAACTGCTTCGAATGAAAAATAACGCTCATAAAACCTACAAAAGGTATAAAACTAATTTCCATTACCAAAATTTATAAAAATTAAGATCGTCTTGTAAATCTCTTGCAAATGAACTATATAAACGCTATATTGGAAACATTGAGAATTGTATAACAAAAGATCCAAGACAATTGTGGCGCTTTACAAGCCTACAATAATATCGAAACATTATGAACGCATTCGGTGAATATTTTAACAGTGTGTATTTACAATCAAATATTAATTTTTCTGGTTTACAAAGCTTTCCCTATATTGGTTCATCAACCATCAACGTACCGCCCATTTCCAAAGAACTGTTACTAAATCACCTGAAGAAATCTAAAGACAGCTTTCTAGCTGGTATCGGCGGAATTGCGAGCTTTATTATTCGTAATATTTGTGGAATCGTTATCTCACTGAACTTGATATTAAAATCATTAGAGATATCAAAAATATGGAAAACCGCTCGAGTGTGTCCTGTCCTAAAATCTGGTAGCTCTGATGATATATGCAACTACAGACCTATATCTAATACTGTGCAATTTTGCAAAAATCTTCGGATCCATACTATATGACCATATTTATAATAATTTAACTATCTGTTATTTTATAACCGTTATGGATCCAATAACGGTTGCAACTGTTATCTTGCTGAAATAACTTATCACGTATCTACCTACATAAATATCCTCTCGAATGGTTATTACGGCGGTAGTCGACATCGAGTCGGACGTCGGACGTTTATTATGGACATATTTTCTAAATAATTGTATGTATTCGAATTATCAAATGTAAAATAAAAGACCGATGTTATATAAAAAAATTACTTATAAAAACTAAAAATAAAACCGTTATATTTATTATATAGCATTTAAGCACATAGATGTTCTCGCATTTCGAAGATTAACTAAGATTAAATATAAGAAAATTAACAGTAGGATCAGCCAAAATGGTGGAAATTAAACGCTGCTGTAATAATGATTGCATTGAATCTGTTTATCACTTAATTTATTTTAATCTACTAACCAGTTTATAATTTATCTGCAAAAAAAACGCAATAAAATATTTATATTACAAAAAAACCCCTGAATTTAAATTTTAGCGTGCTGCAAGATCAACAGTTGCATACGTGCTATGTAGAATCATGATGCGTTATCGTGTAGAACTGTAGACTACGAAACAACGCTAAACTTGTTATTTTGCAACCGTTATTTCAAAATAACGATAACGGTTGAAACGATTATTTTAAAATAACGATTTTTCCCATCACTAATTTATAATGCAGTTAAAACCTTCATTTCACCTAGTCAACATGGATTTATGACCAAACAATCTACAGTTACGAACTTAAGTTGTTTCACTCAGTTTGTATCGGAAGCCCTTGACAGACAAAGTCAAGTTGACACAGTTTACATTGACTTTCAAAAGGCATTTGACCAAGTTGGCCACTATGCGCTACTTTGGAAACTACAGGCTATTGGTTTTTCACCTTCTATGCTAGCGCTGCTTTGATTGGAAGAAAACAATTTGTAGAATACTGCCAGGTGAGATCTAATACATTTTGTCCGTCTTCTGGATTACAACAAGGATCCAATCTTGGTCCAATTTTATTCCTACTATTTATAAACGACATCACCAACGTTATTAATAGCGAGCACTTAGTATTTGCTGATGATCTGAAAAGTAAGATCTATTGAAGACTGCATCAAGCTGCAAAAAGATATATCAGCGGTTAATGATTGGTGTAGGTATAATCATTTGCAACTCAACATTAAGAAGTGTAAAACAGTGTCATATACGAGAAGCAGCAACTATGTAGATTTTACGTACAAGCTAAGAGGTGACGATCTCCAACGGTTGCAAACTATTATAGATTTGGGCGTAACCTTCGATAGTAAACTTACTTTTGTTAATCATATAAACGTAACAATTGCGAGCGCCTACAGGTCATATGGTTTCATCTGTAGAAATTGCCGTGATTTTAAAAACATCAGATGCCTAACACTGCTTTATTACAGTTATATTAGGTCCAAACTGGAATACGCATCGTTGGTCTGGTCTCCAATTTACCAATCTCGTTCAAAGGCGTTTTTTAAAATACTTAATGTTTAAAACTGATGGAGTTTACTCCGAAAGAGGTCTTGATTATAATATTATGTTATCTAGGCTAGACTCTGTCTCATTATGTAAAAGGCGTAATATGTTGTGTAAAGTTTTTGTTTGGTTTGTTAAATAACAATATTGACTGTCCGTGGTTGTTGAGTAGAATTAATTTTAATGTTCCTAGATTAGAAGCACGTTATGAATGTATGTTTAATTGTCCAAAAAGTAAAACAAATGTTTTAGTTAAGTCACCGGTGTTTATAATGTGTAACAATTATAACAAAATTTCTGAACTATGTGATGTGCATTGTAGTTCATTTAAAGCAATAGCTGAAATTATCATTAATTTGTAAATTGCTTATATGACTTTTTTTCCAAAAACATTTGAAAGTCATTGAGTTTATTGTATTTTTTTGAATGTATGTATTCCCAAAGTGAAAAATTTAGTTTATACATTTCCTGTACTTGGGTTTTACTTGTAGGAAATAAATTATTATTACAGAAATATGAACTTATTGCACAAAAATATTCACAAAGTGCTTTGCACTATTTTAATTCTATGAAACGCTAACATCCAATTTTATTGATCTACAATATGTGTAATGAAATAATACTGCTTGCGGAATTCCTAAGAGCATATTTAAGTTCCAAAGAAATTCCTGTGACGTTTACGTCCGAGCACAAGTTAACCAGTACCATACATCACACAGATATTGAACAGTTGAAAGTTGTTAAAGATCTGTATTCATTCATATATAAATTTCTGTGTGCACAAGTATGTTTTCTTAATGAATTGCTTTTTCTCTTTCCACTTTATAAAGAAAACAAGTCATTCCATTCCATAAGGAGTATGTTTAGTATTTTTGCGCTCTTTTTTGGTACAAGCTGAGTGTGAAATAAGCAACATTTATGTATTATTTGCACACATTACAGTGTAATCTCAAAACCCAAAGTAATATATGTACTTGCAACACGTGCTAGTGGGATTCCTGCATCACTGAGTTAAATATCTTCTTCGTTAGATGGACATTGAAAGATATTATCATCGTCGGCGTCCTCTAAATTTAGAATAAAATCAAAGTATCCATATATTATATGTTCTATCAACACATATTGACCCAGTCTTCTAGTAAGTAAGTAAGTAAGTAAGTAACTTTTACAAGTAAAGATCATCAACAAAAAAAAAATATTCAAAACAAAACGTAAATAAAAAATTAATTAAATTGCTCTTTTACAAAGCTAAGTAAATTTGTTTTACACGAAAAGTTAAACTAAATTACGTAAACATTTTACATGTGAAATATTCCTGCAAGGAATAAAATGTATTTTCGATCAAATGTCCTTTTAATTCGTTTTTAAATTGATTATAAGATTAATTTTTGTAGCTGGCAGACAGGTGATTGTATATTTTCGTCGACTGAATCACTACTCCTCTGTAGATTATTATTATATACTTGGGCCATGGTATACTCTGTACAAACCACCCAACGTGAATCGTGGAATCTTCAGGAAAAGCCTCTCGTTGCCACGTGTACCATACTCACGCGGAGTCTCAGATGATAGGAAAAGGTTAAAGTTCTTCCTTATAAAACAAGCACACTCAAATACGAAAATGCATGGTGTGGTAAGTGTGCCCCTAGCTTGAAGGACATTCGTACATGCACCCGTTTTGTGCAAACCGTATATATCACTTTTGCAGCCTTGAGATTTTAGGATGAGTTTCCCCAGAATATGATGTCATATGCTATTCTAACTTCAACATAAGCATAATAGCTAGATAGTGCTGCCTCTACATCAACCACTATTCTTGTTTTGCGAAGTTCGCATACAAAACTGAACAATTTAAAAGCAAGAACCTCTATATGAGTTTTCCAGCTTAAATGTGGATTTATGATCAAACCTAACTACTTTGCTTCATCTGTTAATGTCAGTACACTGTTGTTGTATGCGACATCAACCTCATCGCCTCTTTTAAGGAAAAAGGTCATTAGTTTTGTTTTTGCAACATCTACATGAACATTGTTTTGTTTGAACCAATTCTCAAAATGTAAAAGCTCTCTTCAATTTCCCGTTTTAATAACCCTAGGGATGTTTTTTCTCGCCGATTACCCGCTGACATCTGCTGCTGAGGTAAGAATTAATAATATTGTAGATAGGTCTCCTAAATCCCATTTTCTCAAGTTTACTCAACAGAGTTCGACGGTATACAACAACAAATAAGATATCTAAATATATATCGCCTAACCTGTTTTTATTGTTTAAATCCTCTAGTATTTTATTTATGCTCATGTAAATAGATCTGATGGTAGATCTGCCATTTATGTATGCGTTTTGCGACGGTATCACCAAATCACACCTGCTGATAAAATACAATATTTAACGCTATTTAACAGCGCTTCTTCACAAGTTTTTGCAATCACCTAGATCAAAACAATAGGCATGTAATTAACTATGTCTGACTTTTTTCCTTTTAACTTACCGTCCCTGGCCATCAAACTAGGACCACATAAAAATATTCTGATTTTGATGTAAAATTTAAAAAATTGTTGGTAATGTTGGTAATATTATTTAATTACATATAACACGCAAGTAAATATAATTTGGACATACGTTTACTAATGTTGGCTTGTTGCTCCTCTGTGTTTTACTATTTCCTCAATCCCTTTTGGCATACTGCCAATGCAGCTTTTTATTGTTGTTGTAATTCTTTCCTTGCAGTTGAGTTCCGATGTTTTTCAAGACATTCCACACATTTTCAATCACATTTCAGAGAGTTTTAATTCCATTTGTGTGTGCCTATTTTCGCAGCCAATTATTATCAATGGGAAAGAACAAGGATATAACAACAGAAAAAAGAGCACGAATTTCTGCTGTTCTAGAGACGGGAGAGTTCTCTCAACGTGAAGTTGCACAAACTGTTCTGAGAATCGCGAAATTAATTAAGGAGAATACTCGTAGTACAAGTAGCGACAGAACATACTGTGCCAGCAAACGCAAAACAACTGTAAGAGATGATCGTCGTATAGTAAAAGTGGCTATAGAACATCGTTTTCTATCCACTAAAGGTGTTCATAAAATTCTTATTGGAGAAGGTTTGCAAATATCAGCCCGAACAGTCCGCAGACGTGTTCATGAAGCAGACTTGAAATGCAGACGTCCGGTAAAGAAGGCAAGACTAACATCTAAAATGAAAGTGACACGATTTCAATGGGCTAAAGAATATAAAAAATATACAGTTAAAGACTGGGGAAGACAAGTTTCATTTATCATCAGTATTTTTGATCAAATTCATCCTCATAGTTCACTTAATAGTTCTCAATTTTTTTTACTTTTTCCTAAATTATTTATAGCGACGAATCACGGCGAGAAGTGTTAATAGAGAGAAGCCAATTTATTCGTCGACCTCCTTCAGAGCGTTATAAAGAAGCATGTACGATCAGATCTATTAAACACCCCCCATCTCTAATGATTTGGTCGTGTATTACGATAGAAGGACCGGAACCACTATATTTCGTTAACGAAACAATGGAACAAAAACAATATAAAAAGTTTTATAAAAAAACATTTAATACCTTGTATTGGTTCATTTGATCCAACTCAGGAGCCATATACTTTCATGCAAGACAATGCACCATGTCATAAGGCAAAAAGTGTAATGCGATATTTTGAATCTAAAAATCTGCGTGTGCTACTTTGGCCAGTCAATTCACCGGACATAAACCCTATTGAAAATGTGTGGAATGTCTTGGAAAACATCGTAAGTACACGAAACTCAACTTCAAAGGAAGAATCACAACAGCATATTGTAGATATGTGGCATAATAGCGGCGGAATTAAAAAAACAATAAAAAGCTGGATTCGCAGTATGCCAAAAGGGATTGAGGAAATAATAAAACATAGAGGAGGAACAAACAAATATTAGTGAATGTATGTTCAAATTATATTTACTTGCATGTTATATGTGATCAAATAATAATATTGCCAACATTGCCAACTGTTTTTTAAAAAGTTACCCCAAAATCATAATATTCTTAAGTTGTCCTAATTCGATGGCCAGGGACTGTATATACAGGTGTAATATGTATGCTTTTCAACTGTTCTGGGAATATTTCTACATCAAAACAGTAATTAATAACCTTAGAAACTCTCTAACACTAAGGTAGCATTCTGGATACCAAACATTTGATCCCATTTAGCATCTTATAACATACAATAAATCAACTGTAAATCTTGCTAAACAAAAAACAAAAACTCTTTTCTTTTGTTTCTTATTATTGATCTCAAATTCTTATACAAATTTTATCTACGATGATATTTGAAAATTATCTCCTTGTAAGCAGCTCTACATCGTCCAAATTAAATATAACATTTCTCACAACAACAGGGATAAGGGAGCGGTAAACACCTTATCAGGTTTAATTCTGGATGATATGGTAGTAGTCACAACATTGATTGTCGTGTTCTCGTAAGGGTACTATCATACACATTATTTCCAGGTTTATTTTGTTTAATTAAAGAGTGTCTGGCTTTTTTGTTGTGAACTATACACAATGCTAAGTATACTCATCAAGCTGCTTCATGGTTCGAGCTTTCTTATCATTTTATTTTGAAACAGAACGCGCAGAATAATAAAAAAAATGTTTCCACGCACTAGAGATAATACAGAATGTAATCTTGATGTAATCTGTCTAGCTTGTCTCGTTGCGCAGCGAGGAAAGGATAATTTAGCCCCAGAATCATTAAAACTTACCCATCTCTGGTTTCTATAAAACTAAACTAAATTAATATTAATATATAGTCTATAGTTCAGACCGCTGATTTGGCATCGTACATCCTCGACTCCTTACAAATGGGTCGCGAAGTGCTTAAAGTAATCTTATTATTAAATAAAGATATTTAAATTAAAGCACTTGGCACAATATTAGGCGGAAAATATACTGCGTAAATATACCAGATATCTTCCGTCCTAATTGAATATTATTCAAAACACTGCCGCATAAATTACATTTCCCAAAAGCGAAACTTAGGAAAAAACAGAATGAGATCAAATTTATCCTAGGGATTTTCTTTGTGCATAATAAGCGCTAAAAATCGCGGTCGTAAAATCTACCTTTTTCATCCGCTTAAACACGAAAAAATGAGAAGAAAAAATGAACAATAATATAAATGCAAATTAATAACCGTTTGCTATTCATAAGTATTTGCAATTCAGATTTATTGTTTATTTTCTCAGAGATTAAAAATAATTTGCTGTTCCTTTCCGGCTCTTAACTGTTATATTTATACGCATTCTTTTCTCATTTTCTGGGATGACTGTGCGAATTTACTTTGGGCAAATTCTGAACGATAAATATTTCGTAATTTTGTTTACACGATTTAGGGGGAAACTTCATTTATTGGACGTTTATATTGAATGGTAAGATGGTGAGAATCTAGCTTTGTGGCGACCCTAAATAATTGCAGTCACGTGTTGATGGTGATGGACGTACTGGGAAAAGCTGATAATTGATTTCTTGATACTAGGGTCAATTGAAAAATACTGGTATAAGGATAACAATACGATATTAAGCGTTCTGTCCATGAGTAGGCATCCTCAAAATGTTATTAAGAGTACGGAGAGAATATTCGCACATTTCGTTTGAGTAAAATAACAGATCACATTATCTATAAAACTGTGTATTAAAAGGAAATATGGGTAGTTTCTTTGTTTGAAAATTAGCAAAATACCAAAAACACTCTACTACGTGAGTCGATCTTCCGTTTATTCTTTTTTAAAGTTCCCCAATAAATTTCAAAACCCAAACGATCTTTCATTTTGGAATAAAGTTTTCTAAATTATTTTGCTTTCAAATTAAATTCTAATCAAATAACGAAAATAGGTTGTAGCTGGTGTCCTGACCAGGGAACTAAATTGGATACCGACTGATGTCATGCGATGTCGCTATTTTTAGGGTGATTGTAGTTCTTTCCCGATTTTAAATTGTGTAAACGTAATGTATAATTTCTACTTCTAATCTGCCACCGGTATAGCATGCGTATTATCGCTGAAACAGATCACTAAAACCCTTACCACAGTACTTAACTCGCACTGGACGCACGTTTCGATAGTCAAGCTATTATCATCAGTAGTAAAACTGAATTAACAAACTAAGTGAAAAACTAACCTTATATAGCAAATAAATTATGCAATATGTAAATTTAAAATAAGCATACCAATCCTTAATTATACCTTAATTACATTCTACCCTTCTACTTTAAGTGTTTCTCTTCATTGTACAGAATTATAATTAAATCTAAAGATAAATAATAAATAATCCCTAAATTAAAATGTAAATGGTCAAGATGACGTGAGTTATTAAAATCCTTGCTTTTCAATGAAGCGGTTCATTGCACATGGTTATAATTACAGCTGTAATTAACTAAACATGATGTAACAAAGGATAAAGGCTGGGATTTAGTGGTCCTACATCTGAATTCATTAAATGATTTTTGTTTTTGTAAATTTCCATGCCTTTATAACAATTTAATTGAACAATACTCTTTACGTTTTTAATTAACTTTATATTATCAACATTATGATTATTTTCAAGCATATGTGGGGCAACGCCAGATTTATCAAACCTTCTGAATTTGAGATGAGCCAAATATTCTTTGTACCCAATTTTGATTGATCTTTTTGCCTGCCCAATATACACTTGATAACAATCTTTACATTAAATTTTGTAAATTCCTGATTTATCCATGTTATCTACTGGGTCTTTGGAACTTCCTAAAAGGTTTTTAAGGTTATTGCTTGAAGAAAAAACAATCTTGCGGTCAACTTTAGAAAAAATTTTTTGAAGACCTTTCGTGTAACTTGGATAAATGGGTAATTTAACATATTTCTTATTATTACGACCGTCAATGCGTTCAAGTGTGCTTATATTTTTAATTCTTAATATATTCGTATGTTTCCTAATAGTATTATAGACGACATCTTCAGAGAAGAAGTTAGCAATATTGATGATTTCTTTTAGTTCATTTTGATATCTATCTTTAGTTAAAGGAAAATTGAGTAGCCGGTGCACCAAAAAGTTAATACCCGAAAGTTTGTGTTCATATGAGTGATTAGAATCCTGTAAGATAAATCTATTATTACTAGTAGGTTCTCTATATACGCCTATTTCTAACTTATTTTTATTTCTTATTACTAACATATCGAGGAAAGGAATCCTGTTGTCTTTCTCTTCTCCGTGGGTAAATTTGATAGAGGGAAATTTTGAGTTAAGTTGCTCCACGAAATCCGTTATTGAACATTTGCTGGTGTCAAAGATGTAAAAAAATTCATCGACGTATCTGATCCAAAGCCGAGGGAAATAAACCAAGGTATTCTTGAGGTCGGTTTCAAATTTACCCATAAAGAGCTTAGCTACAAACAGAGATAAGCTGCTACCCATTGCCGTTCCTATCGTTTGTTGATAAAAAGTGTTGATTTGGAAAAAGTTTTGTTTCATGCAAAGTCTTGTCAAAGAAATTAAGCTAGTAACTTCCTCTCTATCCATTTGGTTATCTAACAAAAGTGTTTCTAAATATTCCAAAGTTAAATCAACCGGAACAGTAGGGGACAGTAAACTTACGTCAAACGATACTAACATTTCTTTGTCAGTAAACTCAATGTCCTTAGTTTTTTCAATGCACGAGTAAGAATGTTCAATACCCAAATCGGGAAACTGTACAGGTAAGTGGTTCAATTTGTCAGATAACCACTTGGAAAGTAAGTAAGTTGGGCTGTTGATGTTCGAAACAGTGGGTCTCATACGAAGTCGCCGACTTGCCACGCAACAGTCTGTTGAAATGTGAATCTAGAGGGTTTATATACAATTCTTGACCGTGACGTTGCATTTTTTGCTTTCTACGTACTGTGGCCTCGTTCATGACGCGTACAAGTAAAACATTCGTTAAGACATATCGTTACACAATTTCAATCGGTTTGATTAATGAACAATATACATATATACGGTATATAATATGCAAAGTCTTCCAACATTAATTTACAAAATAAAAGTTGAACTTACAAAATAGAAGTTGAATAAAATCGCAAGATAATTTAAAGATTTGTTAGAAAACATGATTGTTATAATTTTTAACTCCTTTCTTTTAGCCTAGAAGTCTTTAAATTTGTACGGACGGATAACGGTTCGCTACAATACTTTATTGCCACCTTTGACGAAGTTGATTACTACAGATACAAAACGATGGTTTTTGCAATACTAGTTGACATAACAATACTATGGAGTAAGGGATCGACTCTAGTACTTAATTTTGTTTGCTCCAATAAATCTTCAATACAACAATGAAATTCGCAATTCACGCGTTCGATACACAGATCTAACATGAAAATGTTGATGTACTGATACAGACCTCTCTTGGGTCATATACTGCATTAGAAACTGAACGCATTACAACACGACGATGCATCTGCGCCCATAATGGTGCACGTAGATCTTTTCCACTTCCACGGCTCCCCCTAAAAGCGCACATTTTCGCTATTAACCTACGAAGCTTACCATCATCAAAGTAAACCGTTAATTTCGCAGAACGTACAAAGCTTTTAATAAATGAAGCATCAGGCAACCTATTGCCTACATATCTGCACGCCCTTATGCACGTACACATACATACGTATAAACATCCAATAACATTACAGTGTGCAAAATGAGCGCTCGAATATCTAACAACAGCAGTGCGTGTTCACAAATTTACGACCATAATCCGTAATGGAGATAGTGGTGCGGTTCAAGGGAGATGGCACCGCTGATGCTGGTTCCACGCTACGCTAATGCGTGGCGTATACGTGCGTACATCACGTGGGAAATTACTGAAACTATTATGGAAAACCGTACGAGGGATAAGTGCACTGCCTTGCAAAACTAATGTCTCGCTTAACAAAGAAGTTTATTTTCACTGGATATTTGTAGTAATACAGTGTGTCTCACATCATTCTATTATAGAACGTATAGAATAATTTTATGGATAATATAACCATGGAAGTAGTAGCTCAATTTAAACCGAAAGCAAGAACCTCATTTGTCAAGTTTCTATCCCCCAACCTGCTCAAGTGCGTGTTCCATCTTGATTTGCAGTTAGTTTATTACTGTTCTTGGGAAAATTCTGAAAACGTGGTAATATACTAAACCCTACAGTACTATTGAACTAAAATATTTTCAATTATCTAAGACTTCCTGTTATACCGGAAGCAGCTGTCAACTTTGTTATTTTAAATAGAACGACCAATATATTATTACAATTTTGAATTCATAATTCACTTTTGCAGTCTGCTTTTTTTGAAAGATGGATAAGTGCGTGAACTTCTATAACTATTAAAGTGTTTAATTTGGAAAATTGAAATTTTGCATTGAAATTTTGGTCATAACTAACTTGGATCTCCAAAGTTGGATGTTCTTTTTTTGTAAGAAAATTAAGTTACAATGCACATTTTCTTAAATATCTTAAAGAGTATCCATTTTAGAAACGTAATGAATATTACATTTTTCGTTTTTTTGTAAGGGCAATTTGATAAAAAAAATAGGTAGTTGTATTTAAAAGAGTTAAGTTTTAACATGTTTTCCATTTGAAAGTTTCATCGTAATTGTCGGACGCACTGTATAATGTTTTCGAAAAGTTCATTCGCTTTCTAATGCTACCCTACACGGTTAACAGTTGTGCAAAATTTCAATCTTCCAAATTAAACACCTTCACGGCTTTAAAAGTTCACATGCACTCGTGCATCTGTCAAAAAACGCAAAAATTTCAAATATGGTTAGAAATAGCGACACAGTTGTGTTATCAAACTTTAAAATTGAACTACAGAATTTTCCAACGTACATTAATTTTATTATTATTCATTTTCATATTATTATTCATTTCACATATTGATCGATGCAGTTCCTCGTGGGATACTCTGTATATAGCTAAGAACTCTGGACTTCATCCTACAAAATCAAACAATCAAAGGAATTACAAGCAAGTTTCAGAATTTTTTAAACATGAGTGAGGAAACAAAATTGAAAACATTCTAACATCGCTTAAAAAAACAAAAATATGTTGAGGTTTTAGGTCTAATAACAAAGCAATTAATACGGTAAATTAAAAAGGACAGAAACGCATAGATAATTTAAGCTTTAAAAAACGTAATACTAGCTGTTTCCCGTTTTATCGCTTCCCTAGTGTTAACCATCCCTTTCATTGCTTCTCCAGTATGTAAAGGGACATATAAATAAATAAAAAGTTCATGGTAATCCTGCAGTTCACGGCACCCATTTCACGTGCCCCACCGCGCATGCGCATAACTGCGCAGTATTGCCAGATTAGAGTATCAATATTAAAAGAAACATACTAAATAGTCAGGTTTATGTATGAATTTCATTATTAAAAGCATAAAATTGCGACACGACACATATACGGTTGTTAAAATTTGATCAAGTGTCCAAGGACTTTTGCAAAATATCTTGATGTCATTTACTGTGTGATCTGCGGGATTATTGCAATATTGATGATTTAATTGCCCTTTCTCGCTCTCTATGATTAGACCACCTTTTCCCGCTATTTCTAATAGAGAAAATTTAACTAATAAATATAAACATTTGTAACTAACATATTTAGATTTCGCTAAATGATCCTCAAATGACAACTAAATTAAGCAACGAAAATTTTGCAACGTTGCGCTGATTTTTGTATATGAACAGTGACCTTGTGAAATGGGTGCCGTAAAGTGCAGGATTACCAAAGTTCATTACTGAAATGAGGTCATTTTTGTCAATGTCTTCATTTTAAAAAATGTATTCTCCAAGATATTTCATTTTTTTATATGTATATTCATAAATATAGACACAAATTAGCAGGTAATTGAAATGACTCTTGTAAGCCATATGTTCATAAGCAGCTAGAATTTCAATGTATTTCCACCAAACGACAACCTGTCACGTTCATGACTTGTGTTTTCATGTCAACTCAACCCTACTGTAATTTAGCAACAAATTTGACTTGAGCTACTATCACACCAGATTCATAACGTTGAAAATGTAACCACAAATCAAGCTCGAAAAATATGAAAAGTTTTAAGTTAAACAGAATCTCGGCTTTTTCACACAAATTCAGTTCTATTGTTTAACATAGATTCCTTCTAAGTTGGTACAATGCTTGAAATCTTTAAAGGTACCTTCCAATACATGCTCATTTTCATACTGAAGCTAGAACTACCATTTCTCCTTGAAAAGCATACCTTAGAAGGAAGGAAAGGCTGGTGTAGAAAATATAAATAATAATAATAATTACAATTGTGTATTTCCAATATGTAATTATATATGGTGGAATTGAAATATATGAAAGCTGAATTCACTACTGTAATAAATAGATCGGCATCTACGAGGATGGTGTGATAAATACCTGTGTTAAGGAAGAGAACCCAATTGTTTCGTATTTAGTAAATTTATTTTTCGACATAACCTCCTATAAGGAAATACACTTAGGTCACTTAGGTCAGCGATGTTCAAATTTTTTAAGCCATCCAAATAATAGCATTTGTCGAACTGTGCAAAATAAGCCTCTGCTTCGGCAACGACCTCTTCCGCCAACCCATTTCTTCAAGTTTGGAAAAAGAAAGAAGTCACAAGGGGCCAAATCCGGTGAACATGGTGGATGGGGCACCAATTCGTACTAGACTACTACCGTAACTAAACTAGTTTTGCTATCGCAATTGTCGGTAAGTGAGCCGGGGCGTTTTCATGATGGTAGAGAATCTTTCTTCGCTAGATGGGGCCTTTTTCTCTTTAGTTCAGCGTCGAATCAGTCCAATAAATCGGTACGTGCTGTCTCGTGATTGTCCTTCCCTTCTCCCCGCCTATTTTGCCCACTGACCTTTGGTTTCTGGTGTGTAGTGTTGTATCCGTGTATCATCTACAATCATGTAATGCCGCAGAAACTCAATTGCATTGTTCTTAAACCTGTCCAAACATTGCTTTGAAATTACCACGCCATTCCGTTTTTGATCAATTGTCAGCAGACGCGGCACCCATCTCGCCGATAGCTTCCTCATACTCAATTTTTCGTGAAGGATGTTTTGCGCACGTTCAATTAAGATGTTTGCCGTATTAGCAATCTCTCCAATCTTCGCCCAGCGGTCTGCTAATACGATATAATAAACTTTATTGATCATATCGTCCGTGGTCGCCTTACTGGGACGACCTGGCTGCTTCTCATCAAAGATGGATGTTCCGCAATATTTAAATTCATTAAATCAATATCTGATGGTAGTCATCGGGTCCTTATCGACTGCAGTCACCTTCTCTTTGATTTCCTTACACGTTTCCCATCAAAAAAAAAAAAAACCGAGTCATTGACAACCATTGTTCTTTTTCACTGGTTCCTCAAATACATAAATTTACTCACTTTCAACAGCTCTCAAAACAACACTACTCGATGGATCTCCCCGAAATGTTAACAGACGTCAAAGAAATTTCAGGAATTCTCTTTGAATTGATTCGATGGTGTTAATGCGTGCCTCTTACATAGGAAACCATACCAGACTTGCATACTCAAGACGAGAATGAATTAAGGAAGGAAGTAGTGTCGTTAATGCTTACAAGAAAATCACGGCAATTGCAGTATATAAAACCGTATAGTTTGGGAGAGTCTCGTGCTAATTGTGAAATGTCTCCAAAGCAGGAAAGAACGTAGGATAGCTTTTGCGGAATAGTTATAGTCAATTGCTTGTATTTGTCGGTTATAAGTCAGGAACGTTTATTTAGAAAGGTTGGATGCTTATTTTTCCATCGTTATGGGAAAACATTGTTAATGAAGCACAAATACTATATTTTCAACAGCTGTTCAGACCATCAACGGAAACCAAAAGAGCTCCAACAACTTCCCACGCCGTAAAAATTATGAAGTAATATTTTCATATCCTTTGCTCCATTAAGGGGACATTACTTTTACAAGGTAGTGCACTTCCCCCTGTGTAGTCAAGACCGATAAATATTAATAACGGCGTGTCGCGCTATGTTATTAATCACACTTCAAGGTTTATCGTGTATTCATGTACGTTTTAGTAAACATTCCACTTAATTATTTACACTTGGGCGGGTTAATTTTGGGGCGCAACGGAAGTAGAAGGTACACGTACATGCATATACATACAGTAGTTAAAAAGAGGGGGAAGTCTTTTTGTAGTGGACGCACTGCAAAAATCTACGGCCATAAATTTCGATATCCGGACGTTTACGAGCGGCATTTTGTCCGAAACCGTTGGACTGATGATAATAATGGCCTCTGAAAAATGTATATTTTCCTATATTAAATCATTTTTTATCACATATGCGCGGTACGGACTGAAACTCAAATATTAATTGCGTATGTGTACATAAAATAAGCACTTTACGTTGCGTTTCGTAGATAAATATTCCGCTGTAGTATTTCCGTGTTTAAAACAATTCCCGTACGTTTAGAACCCGCACCCGGAAAGTTATAAATGTAAGTGCTCAGGTAGTAAACACCACTAAAAATCAGTTTAATTCTATTTTTAAATTGCAGTGCAAATGGTCATGTGAATTATCGCGCTACACAGAAAAAAAAATGTAGGTACCTAATTGTCCAACTCGTGCATCCTACATTCCATTTAATTAACTCACTTTGTTTAATACTTTAGGTTATGCAAAACAGTCATAAACTTTAAAATATTAAAAATTTCTATCAAGCGTATATCAGGAAAGCTCAATTCCTTTCACCTAACATAAAAGATGCCCGGAATCAGTTTAATTATTTCTAATTTTCACTTATTAAGATCATAAACTCTGCTTTATTTGATCGTGTTATGTAAGAGGATATATTATTATAATACATTGTTGCAAACTTTTATATATAATAGTCCTTCCGCATTAAAATTTTATTGGTGTTTCGTATTACGGGAACGTAAATAATACCTTATAAGTTTATTGCATCATATAACACAATATATTAAACGTAAGGAACCTATAAAGATGTCCTTACACCAGAAAATAGAGCTTTCGCTAGCTACTTTCTCAGCTTCTCTGTTCAGGATTATTCTTTCTCCTTGTTATTGCGGCTTTCAACATATGTACAACTATAAAAAGTAAAAGCAAAATCATTTCTGTTTATCCAAAAATAAATGAGAAGATGAAATGGGTATCTTATTGATACGAGGATCGTATGAGAAGTACCCATGTTTGGAGATAGACGGTGCTTTGTGCCGAAATCTCCATTACCGACTATGAGTACTATTCTTTAGTCGAGATCTGTCAACATTTCAGAGAGATCCAACGAGTAGCGTTTTTTTGAGAGCTGTTGAAAGTAAACAAGTTTATGTATTTGTGGAATCATGGAAAAAGAATCGGTCAGTGACTCGATTTCTTTTTTTGGATAGGAAACGTGTACGGAACTCAAAGAGAAGTTGGCTGCAGTTGATAAGGACCATACACCTTCAATGACTACCATCAAGTACTGATTTAATGAATTTAAACATCCGTCTTTGATAAGAGGCAGCCACGTCGTCCCAGTCAGGTGACCACGGACGAAATGATAAATAAAGTTTATGATATCGTGTTAACAGACCGCGGGGCAAAGATTAGAGAGATTTTTAATACGGTAAATGTCTCAATTGAACGTGTGCAAAACATCTTTCGCGAAAAATTGGGTATGAGAGGGCTATCGGCGAGATGGGTACCGCGTCTGCCGGCAGTTGACCAAAAACAGAATGGCGTGATAATTTCAAAGCAATGTTTGGACGTCTTTAAGCGAGTTTCTGCGGCGTTACGTGACTGTAGATGACACACGGATACATAGCTACACACCACAAACCAAAGGTCAGTCGGCAAAATTGGTTTTTCCCTGCAAAGGTGCACCAAAGAAGGCGAAGTTATGGTGACGATTTTTTGGGATTCGCAAGGCATAATAATAATAAAGAGAAAAAGGCCCCATCCAGCGAAGAAAAAATTTGTCTACCATCATGATAACGCCCCGACCTACTCGTCAGCAATTGCGACAGCAAAGCTAGTCCAATTACAGAATATGAATTGGTGCCCCATTCACCATATTCACCAGATTTAGCCCGCTGTGACATCTTTCTGTTTCCAAACTTGACAAAGTGACTTGGCGGAAAGCAGTCCACGTCAAATGAAGAGGTCATTGCCGAAACAGATGTCTATTTTGCAGAACCCGACAGATCCTATTATTTGCATGGCTTAAGACGCTAAGATACTATTTACAATAAATCACAAAACAAATGAAGAAGCTCGCAGGAAGGACTTACTGGATTGTAGGAAATATTAATCAATTTAAAATTCGATTGGATTCTTCCACATATTAAAAAATTAGTGGTTCAGTTCGAAATCCTTTCCGCCAGTCCTCTTCTGTTGGTTTTTTTTCAAGTCTGGTCCGAAATATAGTCGTTCCGACAGAAATAGGTCTTACCTCATGTGTAGGACAAAGACATAGAATCAATCTACAGGAAAATCGAGGGAAGGACCCACCAGCACCGCTTCGCGTCGCAAATTTTCAACCATAAGCAAAAAAATCAACAAACAATGATCTCTAATAAACATTGATATGCTTTCCAGAAATACTACTACACTATGTGTATATTTCTTAACATAACTTAAGTTGTATAAATGCTTCTCGTTACATAATGCAGGCCTCACCTTAGCTCCGCCACCGAATACTTGCGCTATTTTCAAGAATATATTTCACCGGATTGTAATAGAATAGAATATTGCACAGTACTTAACATGGATTTGTTGATATTTGATTCAAATTCGGATGTGAAATAATGAAATTTATGTAATCGACATATAAGACAACATCGTAACAAATAGAGCTAACAAAATTTTGAAAATTTGGAAAGCCATTTATGAAGAAAAAAAGCGGTCCAAGAATTCAACCTTGCGGGATGCTCATTCCTACACTAACTATACCTGATATCTTACCATAAAAGTTATCTGTTTTCTGTTATCCTGGCATGATTTAAAGGTGTATTTTAAACTATGCGCCAGCTATACCAGTTAGTAGAATTTGGACTTGTTATATTTAATGTACTTATAAATAAATTGGAATATAATTCGGAAATAGGACCTAACTTTCCAAAAAGTCAACAAAACGTGGGACACCTTAATGTAGAAGTATGAAATTCTAGACTATTCGTAGAAGAAAAAAAGATATTTTTTTAATGAGTGTATGGGTGATAGGAGATTTGAGAAAGAAGGAAAAATTATGAGTGAAGAACATTTCGGGTGCCATCATTAGGATTTTGGGTTATTTATTGGATCATTTCTTGACTTACTAACACTAAAGTATCAGCATATTCCACACGACACAAAATCTTTGATTAATTCGGAACAATTGTTTCGAGAATTCGTAGATTCCCATCGTCAACAGTAAGACCGAATTTGGTCTTGCTGTGTATGCCGAGTGTGCCGATACTTTAGTGTCTGCCATACTACTCCACAGTGCTTGCCTGACTAAGTAATAGTTTCATTTGATTCGCTGTAAGTCACGATTCCACGTCAAAAATTAAAATTTTTAGCATGTCCTCTCGTAATTACTACTATATAGATACTTTAGAAAAAATGATAGGTTTTTAAAAACCACATTAACCAGCAAAACTTAATTTGGAATGTATGCATTTTTGTTCAGTGCATTTTCTTCAAATTCCATCACAAAAACGTGCCAACTCCTTACAATGAAATATAAAGGTATGAACAAAACTAGCATTGTTAGCATTATAGGATCATAAGAATGCGAGGAAAGAATTTGAAAAATGCTCTTCATCCGTGAATTTTATTTCGCTGTCTGCCAACGCTAATGCGGACGCAAACATATTTGCATACGTACAAAATATATCCTCTAAATTGGACAAGAAGAGAACAGAGTGTTTTATTTCCATATATTAGGAATTTGAATAGGTAGACGCGTCGGATTTGCAGCGAAACGTTGATTTAGTAGCGCCATCTTACGTCTTACCTGAACGCCCTTTCGAGGCCGGATATCCTCGAAATCCGATGCATAGCGAACGAATATCTTCGGCAAAGTAAACGGAAAAACAATACGAAACACAACAATTTGTGCCGTATATGGAGCGGGAAACGTATAAAAGCAAATTGTGCGAGGAATCCCAGACAGACGGAAAAACGTACGCTTTTAGACGGAAAGAGACTAATTCTAGTAACTTTTCCGAACACCCTTACTTTGTTAAAAGTCAAGAAAAAGCGAGGTCTGCACTTTTATTGTTACCAATAAATAATCAACATATCTAAAGCGATAATTTACACTACTAAAATACTAATTAAAAAATCTTGGTTTACATAAAAATGTAGTACATATATATACATATGAAACAACGCAAGCAATAAAGGATAAAGCATGTCAAAGAACAAAGAAGGATCTCTTACTTTTTGTTACACAATATGATAACTTTTTTTATGATTATAGATGTTAATTTATATACTATCAATTAGGGTACTGATAAAAACAGGTAATTAATGTGACCACACATCACTTGTAATACCGTTGGACCGCCCTCCACTAAAGAAATTGTATGTTTTGGGAATAAAATCTCGGAAACATGTGTGACCTACTGCTCGGGGTAAGGCTGCCAATGATTAACAAATTGGTTTGATGACAAAATACAAAGTATTATAGTCTGAACGAGAGTTAATCATTGAATGCGATCGACAGCACAATCAATAATACCATATAAACGGTAGTGACTAAATTAACATATAAAAAACATTGAAAGTATTATAATTCAAGTAATTTCTCTAAATTTAAAGTAGTAATATTTTTTACGTGCGGTGACAGCCCAACGGTGTATGTAAGATTTGGAGCTTGTCATAGCCTCAGGCGCCTTTAGTGTCCAACTGATGTATCTAAAGAGTTCACCCCTTGCCGTAAATGGTTGAGCGCAGTTTTAATTGTTCCCCAATATGCAAATGGTGCCTCAGGGATTTGCCCGACCTACAAGAAAAATCTGCCATTTGACCCCAATAAGACTCGAACGCTCCCACAATCAGGCGCAGGCTCCCTTACCACTGGGCCACCAAGCCGTAATAATAATAATTTGATGTGTTCATCCCGCAGGTGATTGGTGCCCTCGCGGGTGTGAACGACAATTGAAATGTTTGACAGTTTGAAATGTCATGCCTACCTTATTTAATCTTAAAATGCCTTCTTCGTCAATTAAAAGCCCAATAATTAAAGCTTAATGTCGAAAATTTCTGTCCACTAGTTATTCATGGTTGAAATCAGGAAGAAAGCTCCTTCCGATAATGTCGAAATACAATACGGCGCCGATAAGAAATAAGGAAGATGGTGATGGCCAGATAGAACCGAAACGTCATGTAAAAATTTCGAGTTCACCATTAGATAGAAGATCGAAAGTGGCCTTGAGAATGTGTTTCTAGTTATTCTCTGCAAAGTCAAATAAAGGTGCTAGTGGTAAAAGAAGAAAATGAGCTTTTTCGTTGTTTAAAAAAATCTCAAACGTCATTTGTCACAGGTCCATTTTTTCTTCGGCTTCATAACAAACACAAAATTTAGCACCTTTGCCAAATTTAAGCTTACGCCTTATCTCCAATAATAAGCGAGATCCCCCGCGATCCCCCACCATCCCCCACGATGAGAGTTAAAAATGAATTAGCCTGTATACCCCGTAGGGCCGTTATCATACGTAAAAAACAAGGGCAATAAAATACACAAATATGTTATCGAACCCAGATTTTCAATTATTATAGGCGTTAATTTTGTTTTATTCTGCTTCAGAACCGCTCTGCATTACCAGGTGTGTAAATATGAAACCGGAATTTGGTAAATCACAGTGCTTTCAGTGGTTTAAAAAATTCCGAAGTGGCGATTTTGACGTAAGAAACGAAGAACGTGGAAGACCACCTCAAAAATTTCAAGGCAGGGAATTGCAAGCATTGTTGGATGAGGATGATGCTCAAACCCAAAAATAACTCGCGGATCAATTAAATGTTACACGGGAAGCCATCTCCATACGTTTGAAAGCCATAGGAAAGATGAGAAGATGAGAAAATGGGTTCCACATGAACTGAATGAAAGACAGCAGGAAAACCGAAAAAACACTTGCGAAATCCTGCTTGCCAGGTACAAAAGAAAGTCATATCTCTATCGAATTGTGACTGGCGATGAGAAGTGGATATATTTTGAACATCCTAAGCGTAAAAGATCATGGGTAGCTCCAGGCGAACCAGCGACATCGACTGCAAGGCAAAATCGCTATGGACGGAAGTCAATGCTCTGTGTGTGGTGCGATCAGAACGGTGTGATCTATGGTATTATGAGCTGCTAAAACCTGGCGAAACTATTAATACTGAACGCTACCGACAACAAATGCTCGATTTGAACAAAGCATTGCGTGAAAAACGACCAGAATATCAACAGGGGCAACACAAAGTGATTTTGCTTCATGATAACGCACAATCACACACAGCAAAACCCGTCAAGGGTTCCGCGTGCAGCTTACTCACCAGACTTGACTCCGTTCGATTACTACTTATTTGCATCAATGGGACACGCACTTGCTGAGCAGCGCTTCACTTCTTACGAAAATGTACGAAAATGGCTCGATGACTGGTTTGCATCAAAAGAGCAACAGTTTTTTTGGCGTGCATCCACAAATTGTCAGAGAGATGGGAAAAATGTGTAGCTAGCGATGGGTAATACTTTGAATAAAATATTTTGAACAATTTTCATACAATAAACGTGTATTTTCTTTAAAAAGATTAACTAAATAATAATATTGCCAACATTACCAACATTTTACCCCAAAATATTTCGGTATTTCGGTATTTCAATGTACATCTCGTATATGGTTTTTACGGAAATATCAGAGAGAGTACATTGAAATCTGGATTATGGTTAAAATTAATGGATTAGTTATCTCGTTTACAATTCAATTCAAAATATAATAAAACAATTTGCTTTTATCCCCTTTTCTGGAAATCATCCAGCTTTAGTATAAAATACAATAAAGAAAGTTCAAAGTAATTGCTTCGTGTCGGAAATATTTAGCGCGTTCCCAAAGTGAAACGAAAATGTTTATAAAGAATTTCTGCTTCTGACCGATCTTCGTATAAAAGCCGAGGGTGCGATAATCTTCTTTGTAGGGGTTGACGACGATGATGGTGGCGGCAGTTCAGTGTGACCCGAATTGTTATGAGATTATGTACAGCACTGGCAAGAAATTGGTTTCATTTCATGCTTTACTGAGCAGACTGTCGGAATTATCAATCTTCTTACAGCCTTCTGATCTCTCTAGCGTACTTTGAAGACCTGCGAATACGTTATATACACTCGCACCGCTATACCTCGTTTCCATCATCAAATTTACATAGATATTATGGAACGCGAACATCCATTTGCTTATAACCTCTGTAACGTATTACACGTTAACAGCGCGCGAAATAAGGAGCTGTAAGGATATCCTTTTGCCCGTATACCACGCCACGCGACTCCGTTTCATGTTTGTATACAACCGCTAGCCTTGTTTATCCTCTTGACACTTTAACATAACGGCTAATGTATTTAATCAAGAAGTGTGTTTACAGCTTGAACTTGTGGAATGTATGAAATCGTATAAAAACATCTCCCGGTTTATGTATGCGAACACTCAGGGAATATACGCTCTCAAAAAGTCTTTGTTGAAACGCGCGCGTGTTCCTCTTACTTACTTGCAAAATATTAAGCGGAAGGTATAACACCAGTTGTTGAAGATTATTCGAAGTCGTCCTTAAATATCCTTGGTAAGGATAATAAGAACATAAATGCGATAAACAGAATGTATCAAACAAAAAAAGAAAGACATAGCTAATCTAGTTTACATACTACGCGTAATAATATGGTATACGATTACACTGCAACGTTATTAAAAAATTCATCAAGATGGTAATATGGCTTGTTTGCAAGTTGACTTCGAAGGTTCTTTTTAAACTGTAAGTGTTTGATTTTTTAGTGTGCTGGGAAGGTGATTATTAAGGTTCGAGAAACGCGTGCTACGGCAGAAGCGCCGAGAGGGGATTTAAGTCGATGCAGAGCCAGTGGAAAGTTTAGTCATTCGATAGGCGTGGAAGTGAAAGGTCGTTCGATAATTATCGTTTCCCTGGGTTGAAATATACCGGTATCATTCAGTGCAAAATTTGCAATATACGATTGATAAGTCGTAATACATTTCACTCTAGAAGACATATTAAAGGTAAACGTTATGTACTGAATTTAAGCAACAATATTCCGTACTGGGAATTTCTGTATGATTTTATTTTAATGCCAAGTGTGTGCAACATCCCACAACACCTAGTAGACAATGAATACTTTCGTCTTTTTTTGAATAAATATGTTCCCTCGTGGAAACTACCAACCAATAGACAATTGCCATACAATTTACCACATTTGCAGGGTACAGTAAAAAACTGCATAGTAGACGAGTTGAAAAATAAGAAAATTTGCATAAGTGTGGATGAAACAACTGATGCACAGAAACACAGCGCGATTCATATTGTAGCGCGTCCTTTGAAACGTAATGATCCAGTAGCTTCCTTGTTATTAACCAGTAAAATGATTGAAAAAAGTGATGCTGAAACTGTTGGGAAGATAATAAAAGATTCGTTAAGAGAATTTTGTATAACAGGAACCCAAGTCACAATGTTAGTTACTGACGGAGCTGCAACAATGCTGAAAGTAGGAAGGATGTTGAAAATATGCTTTCCGACTCTTCTTCACATAACCCGTCTCATATACCCGTATCGTCTCGTTGCAGAAACCATTCGAAAAAAGTATCCGATGGTGAATAATTTAATAGCATCTACCAAAAAAGTGTTTGTGAAATCTCCCAAACATATCCGCGTTTTCAAACAATTGTGTCCGAAACTTCCACTACCACCTCAGCCTGCAATAACTCGATGGGGACCATGGCTCCAGGCAATATTTTATTATCAAATGTGAAGGATGTGATTTTAAAATTTAAATCAAATGAATCTGCAGCGATTCGAAAGAGTCAGCAACTTTTTTCCAATTCGGACGTTCAGTTACAAATAGATGAAATTTCCATAAACAATTCTGCAGTTGTACAAGCTATATCGCTGTTACAAAACAGTCACTTATCTTTACGAGACGCATTAAATACCTTAAATAATTTACAAGCCGCCCTAGAAACCTTGACGGATCCTATAGGACTAGATATCGCTCAAAAATTTCGTGCAGTTTTAAAGAAAAATCCCGATTTACAAAAGGTTCGGTCTATTACTGAAAATAAAGAGTGCACAGAAGAGATAAAGGAATATCTGAATTACGCAAATCAGATCTGCTGCATCTGAATTGACATCAACAACACAACAATACCCGGGTCTACAAGTGAAAAAAATTGGGACTAACAATTGATAACTTTTTCCGCTTTCATAATGAGATAGGCAAATGTATACAGTTTCCTACTATAAAAGCCTTAATGAAAGCATAAAGAAAAGATTGTGTGAGTCGTGCGTTCTCTCCCGTTTTACATACTACGCAGAAGTATACGTATGTTTAGATAGTACCACAATCAACTGCGTTCAGAAAATTCAAAATGCGTGCCTCAGATACACTCACGGCATCAGAGAATTTGACCATACATATATTGCATAAAAGACAGCGGATGGTTGAATATGAGGAACAGGAGAGAATCACAGTGCTTAACACTTTATCACAAAATTGTCCGCCTTGTGTACACCATTAAGTTAAGTTCAGAACAGATGTGCACAATGTTACTACTTGTTTCCGTGCCTTATTTGAAAGATGCTTTTCCTTTGATATCTATGCAAAATATAACAATCTGCCTGCAATTGTTAAGTCATGTTCAATACGTCTATTTCGAAAAAGGTTACATGCCTTGTTATGGGAGATTCAGTGCAGTTCAAGTGTGCTATGATTGCGATTGAGCAATAATTACGAATAAACAAAAATATTTAGTTTGTTTTCGCAACTGACGTATTGCTTTACCTTTCTTTTTG
Organism: Dynastes maya; assembly: GCA_029619315.2. Lineage (NCBI taxonomy): Eukaryota > Metazoa > Arthropoda > Insecta > Coleoptera > Scarabaeidae > Dynastes > Dynastes maya. Next base: position 61,349,655 of record JAROYE020000002.1, read on the forward strand.
TTTTTTTGCTTTGCTTTTGGATATGCTCGTGCATGCACTTTTAGGCATTTTTTTATTTATCTATATTGTATCTATATACAGGATTAGATAAATAGCTTATAGCTGAACCTCTCCCTGAGATTGCATAAAAACCCTTTCGTTCTTTTTTTTATACTAGCGAAGGAAAGGATTCATTGATAAGCACCGGTCCCATATATGTATATACCGAATAGCGGTCTGCACGATGTCGTTCGCGAAACACCAGTTATGACTCGAAGCACCATCTTCTGCCACAACAGAGTCCTTCTTATATGTGGACTAGATCCTCAGAATACTATTCCATACCTCACACGAGATTTAATGTCACAGGTATACACTAACTCTAATATCTCTAGATTTACTGCCCTTTTTAAGTATCTAAGTTAAAAAATTATTTGAAATATGCAGGAATTTAGGTCATGAACATGTATCTGCCATTCTGTCTCGAATGAAACATAAATGCCCAAAGTCTTAATCGAAGTCAATCCGTTTATAGTGGCATTTCCAACGGGTAAATTCAATTGCGGTGCAGTGTATGATCGATTTAATATAAAGGAAATGTAATTTCTTTTATCTGTATTGAGAAATAGTTTATTAGACACAAACCAATATTGTTAAGCGGATTCAATATATCGAAAGTTATTTCCTGTATATTGTCTACATGACAATCACAGGAACCATAACCGTAGATATAAAAGCATTAAATTTTGTTTCTGCATTATTATAATCATAAACTCAGACCATGTTTCATTTTGTAAATATTCCAATAAAGTAATTTGATTTGCAAGATTAGAAAATTTAGTTAGCACTATTGAAAAGAAAGATTGTTTTAAATTTATGCAGAATTCTTTAATGTAAAGATTTTTTTCTAACGGTGCAAAGTATTTTTGATCTATAGCAATTTGTTTGCCATAAGTGTTATTATTAAGATTAATACTCACAAAAAGCGGATGCCGTTCAGATTTTAACACCTAAACGTATCCCGCGCATTTTGCTTTCAACGCAGGCAAAAAATTTACATAGCCGAAGCTATTTATTTTCCGCAGCTCTTTAGAAAACATAAATTCTTACTTAATATGCGCCACGTACACGGCACGCCACGATACGCGCTACAACGAGCCGCCGCTACCCATATTCGTTCATATCTAATGCATACGAATGATAGATACGTTTCCGTCAATGTAAAGTAATAAACCCTGTTACAAGAAGGAGAAAGCGTTTCGCAAAATAGTGGGCTCCATCCACAAAGCTTCGATGCAGTCGCAGCAGCAGCAGCAACCCATAGAGAAACGGAGGAAGAGAGAGGGAACCACGGCAGGATGAAAGCTGCCTTTCCCATTTCCACCCCGCATAAAACCAATGATGCTCAAAATTACGAACATTAACCTCGGTGTAATAGAATTCACCGAAGTCGGAGTGAAGTAAACGCAATGAAATTTTATGTAATTGCCCGTTATGTTTCCCCACTAAAATTGTTTATGATGTCACATTTTAATTGCAATTACCCGGAACGGATTGCTTGGATTTATACGTCCGCGAAAGCATGCGGCAACAACGCCCGGATTATTTAATAAAAAGCGGTTGATATTCGATCTCGCCGAGTATAGTTGCGCCTCGCGAGATAATTGCAAAACAAAAATATGAGACCATATCTTAATGCTAACACATTTACTTTTAGTTACAATCCAATACTGCGCACTAGAGCTAATAAAATTTACAATTACATGACATCAGCATTGGAAGAACTTCTCTCGCTATTCGAAATTACCGCAAGTCTGAGAAACTTTCCGGACGTTGGTTCGTGATCGCATTATTATAAAATGTCTACGCTTTACGGGCGGAAAAACGGAACTTTATGGAATTATCGAGCGAATCGATGAGCATTTCGAGATATTTTGTGGTTATCCGTTGCGGTAAGATCGTACTTACCGAATGTTGGAACTTTAATAGCGCGTTCTCTTAATGCGCTTCGAAACTATCATCGTCCAATAATTATTATATCTTACTTTACGTCGTGCATTGCACGCTGTAAAATAAAACCACACTGAAATTAATATCAGCCGAAATATACACTCAGAGAAGATGAGGTGTTGAATTTAACAATATAAAATTTATTTTATTTTTATTGCAGCAATTCTGCTTTGAGTAAATTCAACTTGAAAAGCCTGCCAAAAATGCAGAATTATTTTTGTTGATTTTTTTTAATCCAGATACAGTGGTGCATCTAATACATTGTTTCTCAACGTGGACGATATCGCCCCCTGATGTGCAATTGACTTTATAAAATGGGCGATTATCTGACTATCCGCTTTTGGAGGATGGTGATGATATTGCGCGAGCGAATGCATTTCGAATACCCGCCTACATGTAAATATTGGAGCAAAACTTTTATTTGAACAAAACAATTTCGAAGAATTCTGGATAGAAATTAATAAGACATTTCAGCTGGTGTGAATATAAATTAAAATTTTAATTATGACGTTTCCAAATTCATATTTAGCTGAAAGGAGTGTCAAACTTTCATGAAAATCGCAACACCTAGATTTAGTTGGACGATTTTATTGAAACAATCGATAAATAGATTTTAATGAAATTTTGCTCATTTCTTTGTTTCATCAAAATATGCATTTTCTGAAAATGTCATTAAAATTGATAAACAACTTACATGTGTTCCTATTTTTTGAAAGTCAGTATATAAGAAAAGAAATCGCCTGAAAATTTGCGAGCAAGGGGAGTCAAAATTAAATCTCTCGAAATTAGAACCAAATATTACTGAACTTTGCAAAGATCACCAACCTCAAGGGTCTCATTAAAACTTGAAATTTCAGCTTATTTCAATGTTACAGGTTAAAATTATAGTAAATATTTTACTTTCATGTGTTATTAGTAACGCTGGCCACGAGCGGTACCGCGCATCGACGTAGAATCAGTTCGGACCGAAAGGAACGGTAGTATTACTTCATCTGCGGAGCAGTACGGACATTTTCGCTGCCGGTCATTTGCGCAATTGTTTATCTGTCCTAGAAAAATTATGATTTCGTCACCAAAACGACCGCGGTCGGACAAATTTCGAAAATTTATTGCAGAAATTCCAGACTTAATATATGAAGGTGCTAAAATTAAATGTGTAATCTGTAAAATCCCGTTAATGTGTTGGTCCAGACAACATTGTCTACGACACGTAAATAGTGAAAAGCATGTCTCAAAAAGAAATTGAGCACGAGACAATGAAAAATTTATATTTAATTTATGCGTTACGTTTATCGCATGTAATATACTGTTTAATTTACTAGACAAGGAACCATTTATCTGCTTTTGGAATAACTATTCGGAGTGCAAATTACCAAGTCGAACATCGTTACGAAGAATTGTGCCATCTGCGCGCGAACATATTGAACAAAAAATAAAATCGGAGTTGAAAGATCAAAAATTGTGGTTATGTGTCGACGAAACAACAGATCGGAAGAAACATTCTGTTCTTAATGTAATGGCACGCAAATTGGAACCTCATCAATCGGCACCTTCAATTCTATTAGTCTCCAAACGAATACAACAGTGTACTGCCGAAGTAATTTCAAAGTTAGTGTTAAATACATTGGACAAGTTTGAACTTTCAACAAACCAACTCTTGATGTTAGTGAGTGATGGTGCTGCAAACATGCTTTCTGTAGGCCGGTCTCTTAAAAAGCATTCTGCTAATTTGTTATACATTACGTGTAAAATTCATGCTCCCAATCTTGTGGCAGATAGTATCAAAAAATGTTATCCTGAGGTAGACGCTTTAATAAAATATTTTGACAATATTAAGAACGTGGTTTTACAATTCGATACAAAGGAAGCTGCCGCAATCCAGAAAAGCCGGTCGAAATTTCAAGATAGTCAGGTTAAAATGGATTTAAAAATCATTCACGACAATTACTTCGGGCTAACAGATGCAATAGAAAAATTACAAAATCCTGCGGTGGCGTTAGAAGAATCTCTACAAATAGTGCAACATGTTCACGCACAGCTATGCGCGATTGAAGACGCAAAAAATGTTTCTGTTCTAGAAAAATTTGAAAGCGTTTTTGAGAAAAATTCTGATTTTGGCACATTAAGACACATTTGTGAAGGTGCGTCAACAGAATCGTTAAGTTATTTGAAAGATTATTTTACTTACGCAAATATTACGTCACTAGATGTAGAACGTTCGTTCTCTGCATATAAACGCATTTTTTCCTCATGCCGTACTAGTTTTGCCGAAACAACAGTTGAAACATATATAATGTTGCAGATATTTAACAGACATTATTCACTTTGTGATTTCACGGAGGACTCTTAAAATGGTAAGTGTTTGAGCACGTGTTATTTAATTTTTATTTAAAAGATGAGCGAAATTATTTACGGCAGCAAACATCTCTATTAGCAGAATAACTCTAGTGGAACGCGAGGCCTGGTCGACTCTACGCTACTGCGCGGTACCGCTCGTGGCCAGCTTTAGTTATTAGTTTTCTTTTCAATAAGAAGCAATTGTTACCTTAATATATTTTGGCTTCCGTCGGTGAATTATGAAAATCTATGATTTTCCTTGGAATTTCTGACGTAATTAATTACTGAAAATGGACCGATGAGGAATCAAATTTCATACTTCCTGCGCCGAGTAGGCATGTTAACCACTATACCACAAAGACTATGCAAAGATCGTTCACTCTTTAATACCTACGTTGTTATTTTTATCTGCAAATATATCAGAATATTTCGACAGACAATTTTGAATTTTACATGCCAAGTACACAAATTTAATTCATATATTTTGGCTTCCGTCAATGAATTATGAAAATCTATAGGTATCCTTGGAATTTCTGACGTATTAATTACTGAAAAAATGTCCCGGTGAGGTATTAAAAAGTGAACGATCCTTGCATAGTCCTCGTGGTGTAGTGGTTAACACGATTCCTCACCAGGCCATTTTTTTAGTAACTAATTACATCGGAAATTCCAAGAAAAATTATAGATTTTCAATTGTTACCTTTTTTGGAATTATTATTTATTTGGAAAAACAAATAAAAAGTTTTTCTCTTATATTCAACAGTTTTCTAACACAAAGCCCCTTTGACTTTACTACCAACTTAAGACAGCAAAAATTCCCCACTTAGACCGTTAACTGCGCAGTTGGAAGGTCCTTGTAATAGTAATTTCTTTCATCTTTTAATAATCAAACCGTACAATAGTCACAAATTCTGATTAATCTACGATAACTTACACAACAGTAATCCTTTTATTTTGGTCGAATTTGCAATTTTTGCTGCACTTGAGTGGAGTATTTGATGTCTAACGCAAGAAAAACCGACGTATTGTATTTAAATAATCAGAAAAATGCCAGTGGAACAATAAACTGGAAGATTAATAGAATAGCAGAGAAAAACAAATTGCATTAAATCATTAACCTTTCTTATTTCCGAAAATCCTCAATATTTTCCACTTTTCGTATATGAATATAATGGACACTCGCAAGAATTTATTGTCCCACACGCTCTCAATCAGTAACTCCCCTGCATGTTTTGAAGCAGAAATATGTTTTTGTTCTTCGGCTCCATTTCCACTAAATTAATTCGGTATCTGTATTTTACAATAAATTTTCTTTTAAGCATGTGCAAGGTTGATGGTCATGAATTCAATTCAATTCAATTTAAACCAGATTTTAGAATTTCCTTGAAAAAAGATGTTTTAGTACTTTAAAATACAAATGAAAATACTTCACAACAGACTTCAATTAAGGCAAAATATAATATTAATGGATAAAATCTCCTACGTTTTCTAGTCTGAAATGTTTAATAATTTAAGCTTCATGTCAATATTTTTAAAGCATATCAACAGATATGTCTTAAAAAACATAAATTGATTCTTACGTAGAGTGTGATAGTGATAAATCAAGGATGCATTGACTCAGCGCTTTACATGCAGCGAACGCAACATTTCCACTGAAATTTAGAGCGATATTCGAACAATGTATTGGAAAGCAGAAAGATATAAGACGGAAGAAAAATAAAATATAAAACGGACACAGTAAAGAAAGTAAAGCACGTTTCCTGCCCACTTCTACTTCTCTACGTATTTCTCTTCCTACTGGCGTGGAGTTTTGGTTTGTTCGTCGGATAAAATGAAGTTTGAAAACAGGCGAACTTCTAAAACACACCGTCTACGTGATATCGTATCAAGGGGATAGGAGAACTGGTAACTTCACACGTGCGCGTCACTTTTAATGACTTCTGAAAGAATAATTTACTCCTGTACAGTATGTGGATTACGACCCACCACGACTATTCCGTATACATCTGGCATAGGCCACGAATAAACGCGAAAACGCGGGACAAATAAAAAAGTTTTCCGCTGTTGGCGGTGACGACGAGGTCTAGAAGCATGTACAAATCAAATTACTTATTAAAGGGAGGAAAAGTTTGCTCTTTATTGTTTCACATGAACTTTTGCTTGCTTTAGCACCTGCTTTACGACATCCACGATTTTACGGTTACTCACTCCGATAGAAAAAATGAACATGGTGATTCTATGTAAAACGTGATCCAAATATCTAACTTTTAAAAATGGCTTTACTTGTAGTAATATTTCTTGGTAGCATTTGAAGAATTCTATCTATCTTAAAAACTAGTACATTGCAGTGATGCTCAACCTGTGATACGCGTCCCCTTAACGAAGCCATAAAAGAGGTGTTCGCAAAATGTTGACAAAAATTAAATTGATGTGGGAAAATGAGTTGTAAATACTGGGAAATTGAGAAACGTTTCAATACATTACATAGGATATTCGAAATACTGAATGTAAAAGCCTGAAAAACTAATACCAAACCAAAAAAGGAGTACCAAATAAAACTAACCATAGAGAATAGTAATTATAATTTACAAAACACTTTATGATCAAGGTATTTCAAACTTGGGGAAATTAAATCCCATCAAACAAAAGTTATTCCCTATAGCCTTTTCCAGCATACATGCAGAGAAATGGTTTCTTGCATCAAGAAAATAGATTTTTTTGCAAAAATCAGTTTCTATTCAAGAAAATATTTTTATTTCAAGACTATAAAAATGTATAATATAGGAAAATATTTTCATGGTGTTAGGAATTCAAAAAAATCCAAGACAGGAAAACGTTTCTTCCAAGTAAATTATCTAGTTTTAAGTTAAGAAAATATTCATATTAAATGTGGGAATGAGAAAAGTGGTCCAGGTCTCACAAAGTTCTATTGAAAAATTAGGCGACCGGTTTCGTGTTCAAAAAACACATCATCAGTCCAACTACAAGGATATCCAATAAAAGAAAAATACAATAATGGAAAAAACCTAAAAATAATAATTAAAATTAGAATCAAATGGATGAACTAATAAAAAAGTTTTTTTTTATATGTTACAGTACAATTAAATTATTTCTTAAAATATTTAAGTTTATTTATCCATTTTTTTATTATTATTATTTATTATATAAAAAAATAATTATAGTTAAATTGGTACATGTGGTAAATAGTAATAAAAAGAAAAAGATATAACATTAACCTTTTGAAAATGTTAATGAAACGTTGTACATTAAAGGTTATATCATTGTATGGCCAAGCATGGCATCTGTATTCCGGTTTCTGTCGCTATTATCTAGGAGGGCATGACTATATCTCTTGCTGTTTTCGAAGATTAGTGCCACAAACTGAGAGATAAACAACAGTGTGGGTAGGAGCAAAAAGCGTTAGTGCTTTCCTCTTCTCACATTGTTTTTGTCGGGAGTGATTCTATCAACCATCTACCATGAGCTTCCTATATTAGCATTGGTTACTGTTTCTAGGCACTTTTTTAATGTGTACTTCTACGTTCACTTTTGTTTGAACATTATTCTGTAGATAACCTCTACCTTAGCCTTTTTGAAATCACAAGCAATGAGAATAATTTGCTTCATTATGTACGGATATGTCGTATTGTTTTAAATAAAGTAAATGCAATTAATAATGTGGATATAAATAATACGCATTTCAAGAATTGTAAGCAAATAAATGCTTTATTTTAGGAACATGAAACTATTGATTTATGAACAATACCTAAACGCTTTCTGGAATTAAAAAAAAAACTATTTACTATCCCTTGGGGACTGATCCACCCCGTGAAATGGATCTAAAAATCCTCTAAAGAGGGGGCGCAACCCCACAAGGGGTGTTCAGCCACTATACATACATTTACTATCCTTAAGAAAATAATGTTTTGTGTTATAACGGCCATTTACTCACATTAAGAATCGCTTTCTTCAAATTTTATGCAAAATTTTCTTGAATCAAGTTAATCAATGTCTTAAACAAAGAAATGCAATTATTTAGTTACAAGTATATACTTCTCTTACGCGAAGAAAAAAACGCGGAGAACATATTTCTTTTGATTTAAAACAGTTATTGTATTTTGAATAATTGAAACAGTAGTTGTCTTGAAATGAGGCTGACAGTCTTGATACAGATAATCGTTTCTCTGCGTGTAGGGCAACATGTTACCGTTACTGTTTTAGAAGAAATCTTTTTAAAATCTCAATACAGACAACACACGATGAATTCTAAATTCAACAAGGACATGTTTAATTGAAACTTAAAATAAATCATTTAAAACTATTTTCATTGCCTAGATCAGTTCCTTTTCAAAGTAATTTCGAATATGTAATCAAGCAGGAATGACAAATGCAAGCACGTTTGTTTGATTTCATAATTCCATGGGATTAATGATTTTTCTAAAACTGGCATTTACATTTCCCGGATTTTCCGGTTTCAGAATTCTAAAACCTAAAAAGCAATGGTATGTTTGGATGTAGAATTTTTTTTCTACGAAAAAACTCAATACACTATGCCTGTAAAATAATTAGGGAAGCAAATAATTGGACATTCCATATCTACCATTATAATTGCTATGCTGCGTCGGCCAAGTCACCAACCGGTATACTGCAACACGCAATGGTGCTTTTAAACAAATTTTACCTGACTTATTAATTTGCCAACGGCCAATTCTTCTAACGTACTCACAAATGCGGTGATAACAGGGTGTCATGGAGCATATAGGGGTGCACATCTTTTAGTAATCAGTTAACTTTGGTCATATACGCAACTGCATCGGTAACAATGAGCAAAATACGATCTTTATAACTAGTGTTTGAAGCGAGTATACTTTCTACATTATCTACAACAGCTTTCATAATAGCCTCTACATTTACAGTTTATACATTTTAGAACTTACTACGTAAGGCTTCTGTACCTCAAGACAACACCTTTTCCCATTATATCACTCGTTTCGTCAGTGCTCGCCCAAGTACTTGTATTAGTTGTAAACTTTATTTTTTATGACCAGTATTCACTGCTAAAAAGCTTTCTAATACTAGATTTTCTATCTTTGGTAGGGGTAAGTTGGTAGTGATAAATGCTTCACATGGTTGGGTATTGAAATTATAAGAACCTTCCGGATTTAATTTAGATTGGCGTTTCTTTATTTGAACGTGCTATGTTACATGTGATTTAATGATGCAGTGTACTATTTACTCACACACATTGCAGCAAATATTATCTTCTAGAAGTGAAAAGCAATCTGAATAGTCCTGAATCCAGTTTCCTATTTTATTCTAACGGGATATTGTCGCTTGAGCCATTGCGGATGTAAAATCACAAACAGTTGTAACAAGGAGTTTTCAGAAACGCCAAAACAAAAAAAAGCTAAACGATAAATGCAATGAGTAGATTCCATTTTAGATCGTCTCGGTGGTCGAGCGGTTAACATACCTACTTGCCTTTCGATCCGAACGGCGCGGGTTAATTTCCCGGCGGGGATGGTTGGTTTTTAATTACCGACAAAAATCGGAGTATGCCTTCTTTTTAGATAAGAAAATAAAACTGTAGGCCTCGTGTCATACGATGTTTGGTACGTTAAAAATCCCTACCTAAGGTTGGAATACCTCTGGATTCGGCAAAATTATAAGGGATTCGGCTAATGATCATAGTAATCGACGCCTAAAAGTGAGAGTGAGAGGTGCATTCCGTAATCCGACGCTTCGCTCAATAATACAACAACAACAATGAATAGAACATATACTAAAGCAATAAAGGCTTTATTCAACGCGAATAATTAATAGTTCTTTTAAATAGAACTAAAGTAAAATTAATAAAATCCTAGTTAAAAATGTGTTGAAAGTATGTAGCATTCAGAACAAGTTAAAAGAATGTAACTCCTTCTATTTGCACTGTGTCTTACAATACGAAAAGATACAGATATCTATTTTTTTAAATCGTTAAAGTCGTTGTAATATGACCTATATGTTATTGCTTAGAAATTATGGATTGTTCTGTAAGACTATTCCGCTTTTCCTTGTGTGTATGTTAAGACAAAAAAGTATGTGACAAATATGAATTATATAGTTGGGATCAAGACATTCTTTACATATAAATATAAGAAACAAAATACAATACTGACATTTGCTTATATTTAATCATATTTATCTATTACTATTGAAACTCATTAATCATTTTAGATTCAACATCGCTTACGGCTACATCAAAGCTATTCTCCGAAAATATTTAAGGTGTCTTATAATACATATTTCGAGATGGAACAAGAATTGCTATTATTCAAAAGTAATTTCCAAATAAGTTATGAACTTAGGAGCACCTTATAACACAAAACCTTGCTCTTTAGAAGAGATAATCAAGGATTATGATAGAGATAAGAGGACTACTGTAAATTTGAAATAGGAATTTTAAGCAGTTTGGTAATTGAATAATAATTTATTCTGCAGAATAGATTTAGAGAAATTGTATCGTGCGTTCTCAAATTTATAATCCCCAATTTGCCAAAGAACCTTTAGAATTAGGAGCAGGTAAAACAAATATTGACATAACCCTGGTATAAATGCTCAAATTCTAAACGTAATGTTGCAGTAAAGTAAGAATTGTGAGTGAAAGCTGTTGCAAAGGTTTCAAGCCAAAAACTAAAGTCAAGTGAAGATTTTGTTTTCTAAACAAAGATGGGTCTCGAAGAATTAGAATTCCATCAAGAGTTAGTCAACTTGACGTCATACCAGCTAAAGGAAGTTGTTCGAGAATATCTGTGCATAGTAAAAATATCAAAGCATGCGTGTGGTGAAAATAAAGTGACAATTCCTTTTGAAGAAATTGTGAAACTCAATAGGAGTTACATTATGAGGATGTGGAAGTTATACCCGGACAAGTATGCTTGTTTAAAACTGCAATTATCTTTCATGAAGACAAGCAAATACAATTTCACATCTTCAGTAGTGACCAGGAGAAATGTTGAGAGAAATACAAGTATAAAAGCAGGAAAGCAGGAAGCAGGAAACAAACATTTGGTCACAGCAAAGCAAGCGCCAAAAACTTCGTTTATGAAGACCAGTCGAAATCAAACAAAACTTGCGGAACTAACCAGGGCTATCCGGGAAGAAGCAGGAGAACGGGATATTTTAGCAAAGAAGACCGTCGAGGGAAACAACTCCTTACAAGTTGACTCTGTAACTAACACCGAATTGCAGCATCAGAGAGAGTCCACCTTCGAAACATATGCAACCAATATATCCGTTTTTCAGGATTTAACACCGGATAAACTACAACTGCATGAATCGATTAAAGAAGGAATTATTGTCATACCTATTGAAACAAAAATTGTAAATTTTGTAAGTAAAATATTTTCCGTTGAAAGAGGCAATTACACTGTGTAAAATTGCTTTTGATTTTTCCGTATATAAACTGTGTACAAATAATAAACGTGTTTAAAAAATGGTACATATGTATACTGATAACCTACTGAAAGAATCTATAGTGAATCTATAAAAAATAATAGCTGTGCTCCATCTCACTTACTTATAGTACGTTTAAAATTCAAATAAAACCGTCCAAACCCAGAGTTTCTTGCTTCTAGCATATATGCATAACCACGATTAGGTTTGCTGCTAAACAGAATACTATTGCAATACATATACTCGCCTTAAAATTAGATACTCAAGGAAATAATAATCTTTGTTGTACAACAGATGTATCTGTTAGCAAGATAATACAAGAGAAAATAAAATGTGCAAAAATATTCCAATATATGTATCCACATAGAAACAAATGGTTACAACAAAAATTTAAAAAAAAGGCAACTATAATGCTAGCGAATATCGTTAATGGATAAGGTCCACAGTTTGTTAGCGTCCTTTGACAGGTACAGTATAGTTCTCATCAAGATAACTAAAAAAGTCTTAGTAAACCTAGGTCCTAAAACCAGTTGCTTCGGAGATACAAACAATTCAACATACATACAAAAATTAACAACTCAACAAGTGATGCTTAAAGTAAATGTTCGACATGACTTCCTTCCATTTGCAAATGTGCTTAACATCTTCGTACAAAAGAATCTCGCAGTCTTTCGAAGATTGATTGAGATTGGCGAATTGTCTTACATAACGAAAAATAAAAGCCAGCAATACATTTTGTTTTACAAAAGTAACATAATCAAAAGTCTAGTTATGCTTTTTGTTGAAAAAAAATGTAAAATCAATTCTATTTCCGAAACGACTGGTTGACGACCTAGGTTGCTCAGATCTTTTTGTTTAAACAAAAAAATCTGAAAAATATAAAAAATATCAGAACACCTTTTTTTAGCACCCTGTATACATTGGTGCTTTGAGCATGATATTACTTTGCACTGTTGGAATAAAAAAAGTTTCAATGTGTCGAGTTCTATATTAAGGCACAAGAAAACCATCTCCCGAGAATATATTCGAAGCATCTACCTTATTAGCAGCAATTTTTAGAGCAATCTTAAATTAAATCCCCACGACTAAAAATGCCTACAGAACCCCACACCAACATATTTCAAGCAGAGATTTCTGCTTTAAACCTGTGCGCCATAAAGAACCTCGAGGAAGGGATACGAGGCGCAACTATTAATATATTCAGCGACAGTCAGGCAGTTCTAAAGGCTATTAAGGCCTACACATACGAATCTGCTCTAATACACGAATGTGTATATAATTTACAGCAACTAGGACGCAAAAATCACATTACTTTGCGGTGGGTACCAAGCCACCAAGGGATCAAAGGAAACGAAAAGGCAAATAAGCTGGCCAAAGAAGCAGTGAATATGCCTTTCATTGGTCCTAATCCCTTCTGTGGTATCCAAAAGAGCCACATAAAACAAGCAATTAAGATATGGGAGGACAATCAAAAGGCCTCGTACTGGGATAATGTTCCAGGACAAAAACAGACGAAAGCATACATATCAGGCTCGCCAAAAACAGCAAAAATACCGCTATCGTTCAGCAAGGGGGATCTCAGATTACTAGCAGGATTTCTGACAGGCCATATAGCCCTAAAATATCACCTATTTAAACTAAGAAAAGCTGAAGATCAAATCTGCCGTCTGTGCCAAGAAGATCTGGAGACGGCAGAACACATCCTATGTGAATGTGTTGTCATCAGTCGAACACGACACCAACACTTCAGTAGGCCATTTCTTGCACTCACTGAACTGAAGGAAGCAGATCCTAGAGTAGTACTAAGGTTTATTAAAAGCCTCCAACTATTCTAACACACATAAGGGCATTCTGATATAATAAATCTACTAAGGTCGCAGTGATTAAAGGCATGTGTGCCATGACCCGACGAAAATAATAATAATAAGGGGGTGAAACAACAATGTCTGTTAACAATAGCAAAATATCAATGGAAGCTTGGCAAGAACAATTTTTGAAGAGTCTCCATTTAAGTATCATTTCCATACAATTACACCATATGCATTAGAGTATAAGATACAATTTCTCTGAAATTTTTGAATCTTCGAATATAATTATTACATTACATCTCTATCCACAAACGCTACATGCACCTTCAATATTTTGCAGTGACAACATATAATTCGCCTTCCTCCTCTTGGGGCTGATATCATTCCTCCACTGTTTCAATTTTATTTCCAGTAGTGGCAGAAAGTTCCTTCACAACATGTACAAAGTATAAACTTTGTGTGAATCGTCAATTCTTGCACAAAAGCGCTGCACTGGTTAAATGTTTGTATGCAATACCTGGAAATAACTGCAACTATGCTCAGAAAACTGAGAGGACTAACACTATGATTTTGAAACCTTTTCTCGTTCCTCCCGTTCCTTTGCTTCCTCTTCTTCGTAAAATATTCGATTAGCATCAGAATTTAGATATGCAATGAAAGGAATAATAGATAGCGTTATACGTATAACACCAAGAGCAACCGCATGTAGATAAGGTACATGGAGGCAAATGTTAGCTCAGTTATGGAATATCCGACTTTACCAACTTTAGGATTTTAAAATCTTAGTCTGATAACCCGAATTTCAGGGCTGCGAACAACAGCACTGACAATAACTAACTGAGATCGAGTCAAATATTCAATACAAATTGATTGAATTTAAGTCAATTCTAAACGAATTCTTGATAATAAGGTGGCTAGGCTACTTTAACAAATACCTCCAATAGGATGCAAATATTGACTTCAATACAAACAGTTAAAAAAAATTTTACAGATTTAAAACCATCTTGCCACGTCAATTTATAGAAACTGTATAGACTTCTAAATACAAAAACTAGACAATATTTGAAATAAACGTGGTAAGTATTCACGTTCCAATCGCAGCATCTGTCACAGAAATTTCAAAGGAGGTTGTGTGTTTTTAAAAACTTAATGTTTTTGTTTCCTACTCGCAGCCCTTTTAAGCAAACCTTTCCTTATTTTACAAAATCTAAAATAAAAATCTTCATCTAAATTGAAACAGTTGCACTTCCAGAAAAAAAAAATTTTTATACTTTCAGTTCAAAGGAAATGTCAACATATTATTTCAAGTGAATAATTGCTATAATCCTAATTATACCTTGAAAGAGGCTCAAATCTAGTTCCAACAAAGTTTTACCTTCATATTTGAAATTCGTGTATTTGCCTACCCTTAGAATTATTAATCGAGTAAGTATTGCTTATTGAAATATCTGATCATTATCAATACATCTAGCGCTAATCCTTAAATTTCCTACTATTATATATACGAATTGATAACAAAACAAATATTATCATCGTCATAATTACATTATTGTAATTTCTGCAAATAAGTTAATCCTCAAATGCAATTTAGCCTCATTTAAACCTTCCTAAAGATTCTATATAAAGAGCTGAGTCCTTCCAGATACAGATTCATTCCATATTCAACTAGTCTTAGATATAAAATGGAAACACCAGAGGAGTTTTACCAATCTTTAAGAGAAGAATTTAAATTAATTATTTGGGAACATGTAGATAAACTTACAAAAGACACCGAATGCATGGTGTGTCGATTTAAAACGTTCACCGAGATTGTGACACAAGCCCATCGGATATTTTATAAAGAAGAAATAAACGAAGAAGAAACAAACGAAGAAAAAGCGGAAAAAGAAGAATTATTTCCACAAGTTGAAGAAGAAGAAATATATGAGCAAGTTGAAGAAGAAGAAATATATGAGCAAGTTGAAGAAGTAGAAATAAGCGAACAAACTGAAGAAGAAGAAGGAATCTACGAAGAAGAGATGGAAGAAGAGGGAATAAGTGTAGAAGAAGTAGAAAAGTAGAGAAAAAAACTCATGACATATGTTGTACATACCAATGAAGCTTAAGAAATAATTCTCAATGACGCAGTGCTTTATAAAAGCGCACATAAGATTTTTGAGGACTTCGAAATAGAATTTCGTTATTAAAAGTGGATATTGACAAGAACAATTTTTTTAATTGTTAGTTTATATCACATATTGTCCATTTATATTAATACCGCATATAATAATTATATTTCATAATAATTTGTATTAATAGCACATAAAATTGCGCTTTTGTTTGGTATATATGTTTAATACTCTTGTACCACACGCTGCATAAAGATTTTTTTTTTTTTACTGTATATATAGTTTATCAAAGCTAATTATACAATAAATATGTTTTTATACTTTAATTTTTTTCTTTCATTCCTTCTCTTTATTTTGTTTCTCTCAACTTTAAACATATAAGTAAGATTCACTGAAACTTATTTTGTTTACAATCTCCCCATTGTGGATTAGTACTGTACACCTTTTTCAACATTTTGCCTAATCTTAAGTCAACTAAGCAACCATATCTTTCAATACTGACATTTATCAAAAATATCTTTCATCTGCCAAAGGTAAGTAATATTAAACCCAAGGTATTTGCAATCTACTTCAAATATCTAGAAGCAGGACCTGTCGTACGGGTGTTAAGGTGATTTATGTTGTTAAGACACTGCAATGGGAAACCGTTCAAACAGATCTGCTCTATGAATAACAACAGCTGTAAGATGCTTTGTCGTAGCCTCAACTCATATGGTGTATGCAATTAATGTTGTTACAGTTTAATTGCACCCATAAAAATCTAGTCTTAATTCTAACACTTTTTGGTATTTTCTGGTATCTATCCGTTTCTGGTGGTAAAGTACACGGAATTAAAACGTTTAACTTTGAAAAACATCAATCCTGTGTTAAGAAGTGATGAACTGATGATCTTTGTAATAATAGTCACTTCCATCCTTTAGAAATTAAACTCTCCTTCGTTAAGGGTAAAATGAACTATTCTCTTTAAAGTTTCTTTTTTAACACCTATTTTTGGAAGTAATTAAATCCAAGAAAAAATACTAAATTTAATAAGAACTAACACTTCCTCCGGAAAACAATTTGCTGTATATAATAACGACTCAAAGAATAATAGTCCGCCCCAAAACTTTTGTGTAATAATAAAACAAAAACCTTGTAATTAAATATTCCGCACAAAACGTATATCTACGGATTTGAAATAGTTGCCGCAATATCTAAAAGTTTTATTAACCATATGTTATATCTATCCGCAACAATTTAACAGACATTTCAATTTTTCATTAAGTTAATTTCATCTTCTCATAGTTATCTCAATAATGCAGAAACAAATAAAATAACAAAAAATACCGCGTGTCCACTTAATGCGTAGGTGGAAGGCAATTCCTACCTTAGGTAATTTAGAGAAAAATATTCCAAATAAGAGCTATTCGGGGACAAGTACTACACAATACAAAATTATATAAGTGCACACGGTGTTCACCTTCCGCGACACACAATACAAGCTTGGTTTCCTAAATGGAGCACCCTGCATATTATTATATTTTTGAATTTCTCTCTTCAATACTTGTCAACTTTCGTTAATATTCCCTATGTCTACCTTAGTTTTTGAGATAGTTGACATACAACTTGAGATTTTTCGAAATGTCGCTGTTTTTAGCAGGCTTCTCTTGCTTTTCTAAAGATATTCATTAAAAATTAATGAATGTCTTCATGCTTTCACTTTTAACATCCAAGCGAGCACCATTTCCCTTCATGCAACCTGTAATGCGATTTCGCGAGTAAATTTTTTTAACATCTTTCAATATGTTCTTATTACGTTTTTTTTGCTGCTGAAAGCACATTGTATGTAATGCTTAAATGAATAAATAAAAATAAATTTAAACGATCCAAGGTGCCTCTGTGTGAGTAATTCATAACTGGGAGTAGGCATAATAATTATATATAATTATACATAATAAATTCTCACAAAACTCCTTTAATATATCTATGCTACCGGTTTCGAGCAAGTCAGCTCATCATCAAGCAGGCTGAAAGTCATCCAGTGATACAAGTTGCAGTATATCAAAAATTAGGTAATAACATATGTTAAAATTATTTTTCTTAAACATTGTAACTAGTAAAAAATATAGTCTAGATTTGTAATTTTTTTTATATAAATGTATAAAAGAAAATTGAAAACTGTAGACATAATTAATGTAAATAAATATCAGTAAAAATAAAAGTTAATAATCTATAGTGTAAACTGCAATGCAAATAATTTAGATTACAAAAACAGAAAGGACTACATATGTAAAATTCTAGAAAAACAGTTCCTAAATATGAAAATACTTATAGTTAATTTACTACAAGCAAAAGATATGACAACATGTGATAAAATACTACAACTCAAACTGGATTATACTTCGTATAGAATAAAATCAATTGTCGTAAATCGATGTTGAAATGTAAAAATTGTGTTGTAAAAAGTGGACATGTACAACATATTAAAATAAAAGCTAGCTTTATGATGAAATGTAGAGCAACAAATCTCCAAATTATATCCCCTCCCCCGCTGTCAATATAAATTTAAAACATTTGTTTGCTTAATTTCGTTATTTATTATTACGTGTTTCTTAAATTGTTAGACAATGTATGTAGCAAAATGATGATTACTTCGAGTAGATTCTGGAACTGTACCACAAAAGATAACACTTGCATATTGGCTTCAATGAATATCTGTAGCGAAACAAAAGTTTCTTGCATATCGTCTCAGCGCTCTATATTTTTAAGCGAAAAACTTATCCCAATAACTCCATATTTAAGTTACTGAGGAACGACCTTGAGTATAGGTTACAAAAGTTAAAAATTCTAAAACAGATTCTATATCAATAATTCGTGTATATTTACCCCATGTTGCTTTCAAGCAAATGCTGTTCGAATAAAGCATAAACACATTTTGAAGAACATTTACAAATTTTAAGAATAGAAAAAACCAACAAAACTAGAAACAAAAATTTAATAAAAGACATAAAATAGAACAGTAAACCTATTTATTATTTTTTAAATCATTAAATTAGTATACAATGAACAACATAAATAAATTCTTGTAAACACAAAATTCCTACGTATTGGCATTATTACAATCAGTAAAGCGAGAATAAGTAGATTAAATGTTATCCAGAATAATTTTTATTGGGAATCCATGATTATATAAATATTTGAAGATTCTCCATGTAAGTATCATTCTCATACAATTACACTATGCGTTAGGGTGTAACATATAATTTCTCGGAAAATTTTGAATCTCCGAACATTACACTTCTATCCACAAACGCACTTCGAATGTTACGCAGTCAGTACATATAGTTCGCCTTCTTGCTTTTAGGGTTGACATAATTCCTCCACTGTTCCAATTTTATTTCCAGTAGTGGCAGAACATTTCTCTACAACTTGTACAAAGTATAAAGTTTGTGTAAATCGTCCATTCTTGAACAAAGGCCCTGCACTGGTTAAGAGTGTGTATACAATAACTGCAGAAAACTGCAACTACTAGAGGAATATTGAACTTCCTTCTTCCTCTTCTGGATTTGTGCCTGCCTCGCAAAAATCCCTCACGATCTTTTCAAACGCTGGTTATACACTCAGAATATCCTGAAAGTACCTATATCTACACACTGGAAAATAAATATTTGCACTTCTTCTCTTAAAGATTCATAGAATTCTTGGATAGTTGCCATTTTACTTTCAAGAAAGGTTGAATATTTTAGTGTAATTAGTAAGACCTAATTTGAATTTAAGGATTAAGTAATTTGTAGCAAAATACATAATAAGGGGTTTACCTCATTTGTAATATTCCTTTTGGTATCCTTGCAATAAATGCAACGAATTATCTAATTACTAGGCAATTATGTTAATTCCACTATTACTCAAATATAGTTATACATAATTTACATAATTATCTTTAAAACCCTATTTATTTGTATAGATATTATTGTAATGCTTCAACGTTTGAAATATACTTTATACTTAGAGGAGTTGTTACATAAAGCCCCAAAACTGATATAGCTAATTTCTCATTTTCCCATTCAGTATATAATTGTAATATTCTAATAAAATGAGTTGCAAAATTTTTTCAAACTTGACAAACTTTAAGACAATTCGCCTGAAAGACTATTTATTCTGGCATAGGTCTTCATCCACAAAAATACTTAAAAGCTTAGATACACATTATTTAAGCTTACCATGGAGTAAAATACTTTCGCTTTATTTCCACTAATTAACAAGTTCTTAAGTAATAATCAATGATAAGGCTCGTAATACAGTATATTGGTAATATGAAAGAGGTAAAAAAAAAGAAAAACACGAAATATAAGAACACATTTCTTTATTTCATGATTGCAACTTGTTAAATTAACTTGTTAAATTTCGCACAATAACAACGTAAACATACGTCATCAATGTAATAAAACATAGCAATATTAGTTATTAATAAATGAATAATTATAATACAGTTTCAGGCGCGTCACGAATAAAAAAATTTCAGCAAAGAATCCACAAGTATATGGCACCAATCTTCCATTTTAATAGGTTGTCACTCTCAGCTTGGTACACCTGCACTTTCCATTATAGAATTTTGCTTCACAATCCTCTTCACAATCTACGAATGGATATACACAACTCTCCGGCGGTTTCCTAATTCTTGATCCTCAACACATGAACAAAAATGCTGCGCTGGTTCAAATGTGCATGTAGTTATCACGGACTGTTATAGGGAAGCTGTACTTTCTGGTTCTGCTTCCATTCGTGATTCATAAAATTCTCTCACTACCCTGTAAAAGGTTGCCTGTCTACATATTATACACAGTGTGTGTCTTGTACGTTTATCTACACAGTAGTTAATGAAAGCTTTTGTTTCTTCTGTTAAAGATTCATAAAATTGTTGAATTGATGGCATTTTACTTTCTAGGGTGGTTTAACATGGAATCAACACTAGCTCTTTATATGTAACCCTGCAAGGGATTTAAATGAAACTAATTTAAATTTGGAAAACATCTACCTTATATAGATATCCCAAATGTAATTAGGATATTCGTACTACTTGTTTCTGAATTGTTATTAAAATACAATTATGGAATATCATTTATAATACTGATAATAGACATTTAGCCCTAAATACACATACTTTACTGGATTTTCCCTTTATTTTATTTATTTGTATAGCCACTTGTTCAACATTTCAATGTACTTCGAATATATTTTAAAATAACAAGCTCTATGCTAACTAATTAATAACGCTGGCCACGAGCGGTACCGCGCATAGGCGCAGAATCAGTTCGGACCGAGAGGAACGGTAGTATTACTTCGTCTGCGGAGCAGTACGGACATTTTCGTTACCGGTCATTTGCGCAATTGTTTATCTGTCCTAGAAAAATTATGATTTCGTCACCAAAACGACCGCGGTCGGACAAACTTCGAAAATTTATTGCAGAAATTCCAGACTTAATATATGAAGGTGCTAAAATTAAATGTGTAATCTGTAAAATCCCGTTAATGTGTTGGTCCAGACAACATTGTCTACGACACGTAAATAGTGAAAAGCATGTCTCAAAAAGAAATTGCGCACGAGACAATGAAAAATTTATATTCAATTTATGCGTTACGTTTATCGCATGTAATATACCGTTTAATTTACTAGACAAGGAACCATTTATCTGCTTTTGAAATAACTATTCGGAGTGCAAATTACCAAGTCGAACATCGTTACGAAGAATTGTGCCATCTGCGCGCAAACATATTGAACAAAAAATAAAATCGGAGTTGAAAGATCAAAAACTGTGGTTATGTGTCGACGAAACAACAGATCGGAAGAAACATTCTGTTCTTAATGTAATGGCACGCAAATTGGAACCTCATCAATCGGCACCTTCAATTCCATTAGTCTCCAAACGAATACAACAGTGTACTGCCGAAGTAATTTCAAAGTTAGTGTTAAATACATTGGACAAGTTTGAACTTTCAACAAACCAACTCTTGATGTTAGTGAGTGATGGTGCTGCAAACATGCTTTCTGTAGGCCGGTCTCTTAAAAAGCATTCTGCTAATTTGTTACACATTATATGTAAAATTCATGCTCTCAATCTTGTGGCGGATAGTATCAGAAAATGTTATCCTAAGGTAGACGCTTTAATAGCGCATACCAAAGCAGTATTTATCAAATCACCGAAACGTATTCGCGAATTTCACAGACTGTGCCCCCGTATACCAGAGCCACCAGAACCTATTCTAACTCGTTGGGGAACACGGTTGCAGGCCGCGTCTTATTATCATAAATATTTTGACAATATTAAGAACGTGGTTTTACAATTCGATACAAAGGAAGCTGCCGCTATCCAGAAAAGCCAGTCGAAATTTCAAGACAGTCAGGTTAAAATGGATTTAAAAATCATTCACGACAATTACTTCGGGCCAGCAGATGCAATAGAAAAATTACAAAATCCTGCGGTGCCGTTAGAAGAATCTCTACAAATAGTGCAACATGTTCACGCACAGCTATGCGCGATTGAAGACGCAAAAAATGTTTCTGTTCTAGAAAAATTTGAAAGTGTTTTTGAGAAAAATTCTGATTTTGGCACATTAGGACACATTTGTGAAGGTGCGTCAACAGAATCGTTAAGTTATTTGAAAGATTATTTACGCAAATATTACGTCACTAGATGTAGAACGTTCGTTCTCTGCATATAAACGCATTTTTTCCTCATGCCGTACTAGTTTTGCCGAAACAACAGTTGAAACATATCTAATGTTGCAGATATTTAACAGACATTATTCACTTTGTGATCTCACGGAGGACTCTTAAAATGGTAAGTGTTTGAGCACGTGTTATTTAATTTTTATTTAAAAGATGAGCGAAATTATTTGCGGCAGCAAACATCTCTATTAGCAGAATAACTCTAGTGGAACGCGAGGCCTGGTCGACTCTACGCTACTGCGCGGTACCGCTCGTGGCCAGCTTTACTCATCACAGACCATAACATAAATCCCTAGTGCCCAAGATTTTAGTGTACACAACAGACACAAGTGACCTAATTGATTGTAAATACTGATAAGATGAATAATACAGATAACATTGTAATAATTGTTGGAGAAATAGAAAGGTATCCCAAGAGTTTTTAAATGAAAACTAGATTCTATTAACACTTACATAGTTCTACTAACCAATTTGAAGTCAAAAATACCCATCCACATGATAAAAAATACCCCCTTTTAGACGCATTTAGAGCCTAACCGATGTAATAAGGAGGCTAACGTTAAACGTGTTGTATGTATAAATAAAAACTACGGTTAATACAAATAAAAAATATACAGTGTATAAAGCGATGGGGTATACAAGAGGGAAAATTTTCTTCATATTTTTTTTTGAAAAAAATTTATTCTTCATGATATTTTTTGCTTGCTTTGAAAGTACCAGTAATGTTGCGAAAATCTAAAATTTATTTCTAGTAATCTGTAAAAATAAAAAACTATATTTTTTTTATTGTAAGTTATCATTCGACATTATAATGAAGATAGCGATGATAAATAAATAAATAAATAAATAAAAAAAAACTGAAAAATAAAAAACTATTTTATTTATTATAAGCTGTAATTCTACATAATCTCCTCCGTTTTCTACATACCTTTTCGCTCTATTCCTGAATTCTTTTTATACATTCCCTAAGGTTTCCAAGTTAACTTCTCTAACCGCTGAAGTTATTCGTTGCTTTAATATTTCTACATTGTTTCCTATAGGTTCTTGGTATACTTTTTGTTTAAGATATCCCCAGAGGAAGAAATCCATGGGAGATAAATCTGGCGATCTGGCGGGCCAATGTATTGAACCATAACGTCCAATCCAATTCCCAGGAAATTGCGGGTCTAACAATGTGAGAACTAATAAGGTGCTGTGAGCTGGACATCCATATTGCTGACAATAAATGTTCTCTAAGTTCACGTCACATTTTGCACCAAACATTAACTTTTCCATAACGCTGATTTCTCATGTTGATTTTAAAATTGGGATTGCGTCGTGACCAAAATCTGCAATTTTGTGAAAACACAACACCGTTTGTGGAAAAGGTACATCCATCGCAAAACAATATGCGTTTATGAAAGTTTCTGTTCTCCATAAGCTTCTCACCAGTCCATAAGCAGAAATCCAGTCTAAAAGCATGATCGTGAATTTCAAGGGTATGTCTAAATTTTGGCTTAAATAGAAAAATTTTATTTCTTTTAAAAATTGTTTGTAATAAGGTGTGACTGACATTAATCTCCGCTGCCTTCCGTCTTAATGATAAACGTGGATTGTTTTCAACGGACTGCAATGCCATAATAGTTACCGCATCATCCTCATTGTACATCTTTCTTATTTTCTTTTTGTCGAGCACCGATCCTGTTTCGTAGAATTTTGCAATTAATTTCTTAAGAGCCATTTTTGTTACAGCTACATCTGGATACTTTTAACGAAACAAATTAACTGATATGATACATCACCA
This sequence comes from Dynastes maya, assembly GCA_029619315.2. Taxonomy (NCBI): domain Eukaryota; kingdom Metazoa; phylum Arthropoda; class Insecta; order Coleoptera; family Scarabaeidae; genus Dynastes; species Dynastes maya. Next base: position 61,373,823 of record JAROYE020000002.1, read on the forward strand.
ATACCATAACATTAAACTAAATAAATTCTTTGCTGTAACGTTAGCATTTTTGCAACGTCAGTTTAACAGCAATAAACGTGAATTTGAGGAAAACAATTTATCATCGCCATCTTCATTATAATGTAGAATGATAAAGAATAAAAAAAAATAGTTTTTTATTTTTACAGATTACTAGTAAATTTTAGATTTTCGAAACGTTACTGGTATTTTCAAGCAAGCAAAAAATATCATGAAGAATAAATTTTTTTCAAAAATCAATATTAAAAAACATTCCCTCTTGTATACCCCATCGCTTTACACACTGTATATAATAATAGAATCATGATTTTATTTCTATGGTCTTATACGCGGAGAAATTATATATTTGAGATAACAACGTATATAGTAAAATATGTGACAGCAACACTATGTTAAATTCAACAATATTTTCTTTACGGCAACGACATATTTGATTGAATTAAATAAACGTATTGTAATTCTTAGCATAAATAGCAAAACTTCTCTAAAAAGCTTGTGTTTTTATTTTAGAAAATCCAAAATAGCAAAAACTTTCATTTCAATTAAAACAGTTACCATTGCAAAAGACGAATATCTTTTGATTACTTGAGTTAGAAACAACTCAATGCGAAATATTTCAAGTAAGTTACTATAATTCTAATTATTCATATATTTTTATTATTTAAATACGATTCAAAATGCATAAAGGTGCGCAAATTTAATTTCACTAAAATGTTTCTACTTTAATTAAAGATTCAAGAACTATTTTTCCAGTAGAAGTATTGCTCATCCACATATTTCATGATTATGAAAATACACCAGAAGCACCAATCTTATAATTAAAATTGAATTTATAATTGAATTAGTTACAAATAATTAGCAAACACACTGTAAATTGTCATACCTTTTGCAAGTTACGTGATCCTCAAATACTAACTAGTTTTATTCAAACCTTTCCAAGCATTCTGTATAAAAGGCTCGGTTCTTCTAGTTGGACATTCATTTCGTATTCAACTAGTGTTAGAGACAATATGACAACACTAGAGCAATTTTATGAAAATTTAAGAGAAGAAACAAAATTAGTTATTTGGGATTGTGTAGATAAACTTACAGGCGACAATGAGTGTCCGGTGTGACGATTTAAATCCTTCAACAAGGTTGTGACAGAAGCCCATCGGTTTTTTTATGAAAAAAACACAGATGAAGAAGATAGGGAAGAAGGGACAGAAGAAGAAGAAGAAGAAATATGCGGAGAAATGGAAGAAGAAGAAAGATATGAAGAAGTTGAAGAAGAGATGAAGGAAGAAGAAATAAGCGCAGGAGAATTGAATTAAAGCAACCTTCCACAGAGACATACATAAGCTCTATGTACCTATATACATCGTACCAACGGAGAATTTCATGCACACAAGATTTTTGAAAACGACAAAACAAGATTTTGTTATTAGAAGTGGATATTGACAAGGATAATGTTTTAATTGTTTGTTTACATCACATGCTGTCCATCTGTGTCAAGAGGGCATATTTATTGCGCTTTAAACTGATATATTATCTTTAATAACCATATATTATATACATACTCTACAAATATTTTTCTGTTGTTATTGTTATATATATATATAATTTACTAAAATGGATTATGCAATAAACATAATATTTCTATACTTTGAGCTTTTTCTTTCATTCCTTCTAGTTGTTCTGTTCCGGGTTTTATGCTTATAAGTAAGACTCATTGAAATGTATCATGTCAACAAGCTACCCACTGCAAGTTAATAATGTACACCTTTAAAGCTCCTTTAGTAAGTGAATACAAGCGTAAGCTACATACTGTGTGTCTCACTTTAGACGGCACCACCTCAGTATCCTTTTTATATATTATCGATTTAAGAAATTTTTTTTCTGATTATACCCGTCACTAAATTGTACTTTTTGCATATGTTGCTTTCCCTTCACAGTAAAGTGCTAGTCTACTACGATTTAAAATAAACAGCAAAATTGAAGAAGTCATATTAGGCATTTTTTATCAAAAAATCATTTATCATATTGTATGCAAATAATTACCATCGATAAAAATAAGATAATATGGCTGCAAACTTAACTTTGTATGATAAAGTTGAGATGATAAGATTAGTGGATAACAATCTTCGTTCAACACGGAAAGCTTCCCGTCTATTTAATATCAGAGATTCCAGCCGTTCTCCCGTTACACCGACCAGTGTGCATGTTGTAGGTTTATCTACGCAGTAAGTAATGAAAACTTTTGCTTATTCTGTTAAAAATTCATAAAATTGCTGAATTGTTACCATCTTACTTTTTACGATAGTTTAATATGGAATAAACACACAACTCTTTATACGCGACCTTGTAGGAGATTTAAATAAAACTAATTTAGAAGTGAAAAACATATACCTTACACGGATATCCCGAATGCAATTAGAATGTTTGTTCCTCAGTACACATAGTTTACTGGATTTTCCCTTTATTATATTTATTTGTATAGCGATATATTAACCAAAAACATTTCAAAATAACAAGCTCTATGCTAATCAATTAAACATAAATCCCTAATACACAAGATTCTGGTGTACACAGCGGTGTACAAGCATTAATGTCGTCACTGATTATAAATAGAGATAAAACAAACAATACGCCTAACATTGTAATATTTGTTAGAGAGATAGAAGGGTATCCGAAGCATTTTTAATTGAAAACTAAAATTTAATTATTCTTAGTTCTATTAACCAGTTTGAATTAAAAATTTAATATATAAAATGCATGTCATTATCGGTAGCGATGAGTGGTGACATAATAGGAAGGGCGCGGACAGCGATCCGGTCTTCTTGCGTATTTTCCTTGTATTTTATCTACATTGTACTATGCAACGGAAATACACAAGAAAATCGAATCGTTGTCCTCACCGTCCCATTTACGTCATAGTCATCACTAGAGTAACCAAAACTTGCGGACTCGCATAGGCGTCGGTATTACGGGTTAATATAAAAATACGAAAAATTCATAAATAAACTTACTTGCTAATTATTCAACAAATTAGAGGCATCAGGATGTGAACTACTCTAAACTTGCATCATTGCATATGTTTCCACAGTTACTTCTTTAAACCTTGTGCGTCGACAAGAAAAAATATTCTTATACATAGAAAACGATCTCTCCGCATCTAAGGAAGTTACATTTGCATGTAGAAACTGTTTTTCAAAATCACTTAAAAGTTCACCATTCTTACACTTATTATAAACGGTCTCTAAAGTATTAAAATCGGGATGTTTCCTTAAAACATCTGCCAACTTTTTACTAGCGCATAATCCTGGCGTATCATTTAATGTGTGTAATTTATTTTTTACGCTCTCCACTATGTCTAATGATCCCTACAATGACAATTCAGTACATTGTAGTTTTCTGATGGCATCTAGTAATACTGTATAATTGGTACATATTGTTGTTAAATCTTCTAAAAGTTGAGGAATTTGAAATTCTCTTTGATTTTCTCTAATTGCTTTGGATTCATTCCGATTAAGTCGCATTATAACTGATTGAATTTGTTGAAAATGGATCAAATAGTAAGAAGCTGCTGTTAGCCAAGTACCCCATCGCGTTAAAATTGGTTCAGGAGGTTCTGGAATACCTGGACAAAATTTACGAAATTCTTTTAAACGTTTAGGAGATTTACGAAACACTGCTTTAGTACTTCCAATCATCCGATCAACGTTTCCGTAATGTTGTCGAACAACTTCACCAACTAAATGCAAAGCATGCAGCATATGTTTTAAGGATCGTCCAACACTTAACATCGTTGCTGCACTATCTGTCACAATCATCACAACTTGATCTTGGGCAATTTTAAATTTTTTCAAAGTGTTCATTATCACTTTTTGAATATTTTCCGCGGTACATTGTTGAACACGTTTGCAAGCTAACAAATATCGAGATGCTGTGTTCTCGCTAGATAAAACGCGAGCTATTACACTCACAATACTGTTTTCCTTTATATCGGTCGTCTCATCCATGGTAATCCATATTTTTTTGGAACAGAAATCATGTTTACACCCATTTTGTAGCATCTGTTTCATTCGCGGCAAATGATTCTGTAATTGTGTTTGTGAGGGTAATGGGTACTTTGGAACGTATTGTCGCCAAAACGTTTTAAAAGCTGCTTTTCTCACCAACGACAACGGAAGATTACAAGAGGTAAACATAATTAATAAATGTATGAGGAATAGTGTATAAGGTTTTTCAGTTCTTGCATTTCTCATATGCTTAATACCATTGACATGCCTCTGGCAATCAGTTCTGTCCAATGCAGCCAAACGAACATTGCATATTAAGCAAAAAACTGCACTACCGTCATATTTTAAATGGGGAAAAAGTGACACATACTTATGTACATTAGTAGCAAATCTATTACGAGGCATTGTTTTCTTAGGTATGTAAATATTAGTTCTATATGAAACGATACACTAATTATGTACTTGGTATAATACTACAACACACAAAAAACACCAGCTATATTTTCAAAAGCGACACATAAGTACATAACCTTGACCGTTCGACTAATCTCTGCAACAGCTCAACCGGTACTAAAACGAAATCTCTCTCAGCGCGGTTTAACATGATTTATATTCAAGGTCGACACTACATGCCTGCTTCTCTACCGGTTTAGTTTATTTATGAATTTTTCGTATTCTTATATTAACCCGTAATACCGACGCCTATGCGAGTCCGCAAGTTTAGGTTACTCTAGTTATCATAGATAGAGTGGATTATGAACACAAGATGCACAACCTACTAAAAGATTAAAATACATATACCGAAATTAGAAAAGATCCAACAACCAAATATCCTCTCAAACCAATTGTTTCTTGTGTCCAGAGCCCACTCTGCAAACTATCAAAATACTCAATCTCAAAAATCACAAGTAATAATGAGTACTATATACAAAATTCATTTGAATTAAAAAAATTCATTGTCAATGTAAAAATTAAAAGTTCAGAAAAACTAATCTCTAGACTAGTCTCTCCAGACTAACCTTGACTAATCTAGATGTTGTCGTGTACATAAACATTCCAGCAGATCATGCAATAAATGTTGTGAAAAAGAATTGGGAAAAATTAAAACATCATACTGGCCTACCTATTAATAAATTCTTGGATGCTCTAACACTAACCCATTCAAAAAAATTTTTCCAATTCCAAAATAAATTTTACAAGCAAACTTATGGTTGTGCAATGGGTTCTCCCATATTAAGCTCAATGGAACGATTAGTCCATGAAGATGTGGAAGAACAAGTTATAAATAATTTAGATTTCAAACTCAATTTTTTTAAAAGATATGTGGATGACTGTCTAACTTGCATCCCGAATAACAAAGTAAAATATATCCTACAACAATTTAACAATTTCCATCCAAAATTACAACTTACTCTGGAGAGTGAACAAAACAACATGATTAATTTTCTAGATCTTACCCTCATACGTGAAAAAACCAAAATTTTAACGAAACTATACAGTAAACCTACATCTTCTGGTCGCTATTTAAATTTTAATTCTGTACAACCATTCGCTTATAAAAGAAATGTCTTTACAGCATTAGTAAATAGAGCCACAATATTAACAACCCCCAAAAAATAATAACTACATTAACTGTATTAAGGATTTTACAAACATAAAAATTCAGATTAATAACAAAACCAAAATTAAAAAACTATCTAAGATTTATTATTCCATTTTATAATATTCAATTATCAAAACTATCGATTTCATTGCATTAAGGATTTTTAACCTTAAAAATATTGACGATGTTAGAATATTTTTTCACATTTATACAAATAAATAAAAAATTTGAGTGTGTGCTGTCTCGCTGGAATTGGTGATCTCGTATTCGCCTTTCCGTAAGCAAATAAAGATGGCTAGAATGATATTTTTTAAAAAACCAAAAATAATGTAACATGATAAAAATTTTAACGTTTTAACATTGTAATTTCTAAAACAAGTATGTAATTTTGAAGAGTTGTGATTGTGGCGATGTCTATTGTGAGTCTTGCTACAATATTACTAATTAACCGCCTTATTTTTAACTCTGACTTATTACAGTTTTGGATATATTTATACATTACTTTAATAATTAAAAAGAATTTTCTGAAGAAGACAATAAAAATTTTGTCGAATCGTTATGGTGCATTTTAATTAACTTAATATTTATTATTAATATATATTAATTAAGAGCCGCTAAAATCAAGAGAAATAATCGAAATTAAAACAATAACGGCTAAGAAAAAACGAAATATAGCTTCACCTTAATATTATTGTTTCTTATATCACATCTCTTTTAACCAACCTTTCCTTGTTTTAGAAAACTCAAAATAGCAAAAACTTTTGTTTCAATTAAAACATATTTACGCTGAACTTCAATTAGATTTTGTATATTTCCATTATATACTGCTAGGAGGCGCTTCTTAAATTGCTAGACAATGTATGTATTGTACCAAAAAGAAACATTAAAACATTGGTTTTGATAGATTCCTGTAGCGAAACAAAAGTTCTCTGTATTCTCTTGCAGCAGTCTGTTTTTAAACGAAAAACTTATCCCAATAGTTTCATATTCAAGTTACTGAAAAACGACACGTTTTGGGCATAGGAAACTGTTTGTAGAAAAAATTCCAGAACGGTTTCTGTATCAAATTGGGGCTTTGTGAAAAGTACTACCTTTTAATATGTCTAATTCGTAATTATTTATCCCATGTTAGTTCCAAACAAATGCTGTTGGTATCACGCATAAATGCATCTTGCATTCTAAAGAACATTTGCAAACTTTAAGAGTAGAGAAACCCAAAAAAGCTAGATACTGAAATTAAATAGAAAACGTAAAATACGAGAACATACCTATTTATTTTTTAAATCCTTAAATTATTATATATAATACACATTGAACAAAATAAATAAATTCTTGTAAACTCAAAATGCTTAGGTATTAGCATAATATGTACAATCAGTATGGTAACAGTTACTCCGAATAATTTCCGTTAGGAGTTGATGAATATGTTTATGCAAATATTAACAAAATGTCAGTGAAGTAGAATCTTAGCAACAACAATACAAGTAGTATAAAATAAATAAAATAAAAATAAATTCTCTGAATATACGAACATAATAAGTGTTACATTACATCTCTATCCACTATATACACTTCAAATGTTCCGCAGTCACTGCATATAATTCGCCTTCTTCCTTCTGGGGTTGATATGAATCCTCCGCTGTTCCCAATTTATTTGAGGTAGTGGCAGGAAATTTCTTCACAAGGTGTATGAAATATACATTCACGTGAGTCGTCAACCCTTGAAGTGTGTGTACACAGTAACCGCAGAAAACTGCAACTAATACAGGGCCATTGAATTTTCTTCTTCTTCCTCTATCTCTGCTTCGTAAAACTCCTTCACTATCATTTTAAACGCCGCAACTCTACAAGCTAAGCACTCAGAGTTTCCAGTAACCATATCTACGCACTGGAAAATAAACATTTTCGTTTGTTCTCTTAAAGATTCATAAAATTCTTCGATGGTTGCCATCTTACTTCAGGTGTGGTTGAATACGGAATGGATACGTAGCTGTAAAGGACAAGCTGTTTATATATATGTCATTTTAGGGTAATTAGTAAGACCTAATTTGAAATTGAGCATTAAGTAATTTCCAGCAAAATTCGTAATAAAGGGATTATTTCAATTGCAATATTGGTTTTGCTATCCTTGAGGCTATATAATTATGTAAATTCATTTACAACCCAAATGTTGTTATAAAAGAATTGTAGGGTTATCTTCAAATCTAACCCTATGTATACATATTATTGAAATACTTGGAGGTTTGAAATATATTTTAGCGTAATTTCTAAGACCTAATTTGCATTTGAGGATTAAGTAGTTTGGAGCAAAATGTAAATTCACTTGCAACTCAAATGCTGTTATAAATAAATTATAGGGCTATCTTCAAATCTAACCCTATGTATGTATCCATATTATTGAAATACTTCCAGGTTTAAAATACACTCACAGACAAAAATATTGCATATTTTATTTTCGGCCTTTATTGTTTTTCTCTTTAAAACTTTTGTGATTTTTGTTACTAAAACTTATACACTGGAGTGTTTTACGTTACTGATAATCAAATAAATAACATATGGAGGATTTATAGCAAATTCGTGGAAGAATTATTAAAACAACTTGTTTTTGGCCAAAAACGTTTAATTGGAAAAAGCAACATTAATTACCCATAAACATAATAACAACGCAACATAATAACGCTTTAATACTTAGTACTTCCTCCTCTTGCTCTAACGATATCCTGCATCATCCTAGGCATGCTGCGTAAAAGATCTTTGATAATTTCTTGAGGAATTCGATTCCATTCTTCCTGTGCAGCAATTCTTAATTCTGCAACTGAGTTAGGAGCTGGATTTCGTGCTCGTATATTTCTTTTTAGAATGTCCCATAGATGTTCTATGGGATTTGCGTCAGGACTATTTGCTGGACACTCAAGCGCCGCAATCCCAACATCCTCAAGGTACTGGATCGCTGTCCTTGCGGCATGAGCTCGTCTATTATCATGCATTAGCATAAAATTTTCGTAGCCAATAAAGCCGACATAAGGTAAAACATGTTCTTCAGGGATGTTGTTTATGTACCAGTCGGCATTCATTCTTAAATTTACATCAATGAGTTCCGTGCGACTCTCCCAACTAATGCCGCCCCATAACATAATGGAACCGCCACCAAAGCTAAGATCTTGTGCAAGATTACATTCTGCGAAACGTTCTCCTGCCCTTCTGTATACACGACTACGTCCATCAGGCTTCCATAATTGTATTATTGTTTCATCTCTAAATGGAATCTTTCCCCAATGATGTTCATTCCAGTTAACATGAGCTCTTGCAAATTCTTGACGTCGAATTTTATGATGTGGGAGAAGCCGTGGAACTCTGGCAGGACGTTTTGGATTTAAGCTGAGCTCCTTAAGTCTCGTTATTACTGTTTTGACAGATACATTGACTTGTCTTGAATTCAATAATTAATTTCTAAGATGCGGTGCTGTAAGTGCGCGATTTCGTAAAGATTCATGTCTCAAATATTGGTCATCTCTTGGCGTTGTACATCTTTTACGTCCTTGACCACGCCGCCTTTTGGATTCTCCAGTCTCATTGAGACGATCGATTGATAGATATTTAATCTCCGTGCAATATCTTCTTGTCTGTACCCTTCATTGGCTAAACAAATTTTAACACAATTTATGACACTTAAATGAGGCATCTCGCTAACCGAAACTACACACTTGTGCACTAAGGGTCTGGAAATGTCTTTCTGACAACATCGACTGGAGATCAATCAGTGTTTTGGTCTCCAAGGCACATTACGCTAAATTAAAACGTTTTGTCATTATCTCTTATTCACTCATAAAAGGCTGTATTAAAATATTCTTTTTTTCTGTAACAAATTGCATAATACGTAGAACACTCCAGCGTAAAAGATTTAGCAATAGAAATCACAAGAGTTTTAGAGAAAAAATAATAAAGACCTACAATAACATATGCAATATTTTTGTCTGTGAGTGTATATTTTAGTGTAATTAGTAAAACCTCATCAGTAATTAGTAAGATATATAACCTGTTGTAAAATTATCCATGTACAGCTAAAAGTAAAATAGGTGTAACATAAACATAATTTCAGTCATTGAATGCATATTTATTTGTTTCTGTTCGAATTTTCTTATGTTATATATATTTTCTATACACGATCTTGTTTGTTTTACGTTGTCCTTAATTTGGTATTAACTGTTGGGCAATAAACATTATTATTATTATTATTATTACTATTATTACTATTATTACTATTATTACTATTATTACTATTATTACTATTATTACTATTATTACTATTATTACTATTATTACTATTATTATTATTATTATTATTATTATTATTATTATTATTATTATTATTATTATTATTATTATATTATTATTATAAAATACTTAGTTAGCTAAGATATTATCTAGTCAGTACAATACGTTACTAAGAATTAAACATTAAATAATCCATGAATTAAAGTTATTAATGAGGGAAGAAGAAATATATTCAGGTATCAGACACATATTGTCCACACAATTGCACTTTGATTAGATTTCTTTATTGACCTTCTTCATGATGTATGGGTATGATCAGACACAAAATATATTATCTGCTTCCAAGAATTCCGTCAATTTATTACAACAGCTACAGAAATTGAGAGAACTAACCCTAGGATTTTGTATCCTCCTCGCGTTCCTCCTGTTCCTTTGTTTTTTCTTCTAAACCGATTTGTATAGTCCGCAAATAGGAAGCAGTTTGATTTAGAAAAACAGGAACCGATGTCATTTATGTAGAATTAAACAAAATAATGGCCCGAGAATACTTCCCTGTGGAACTCCTCTAATATTTGCATAGATGTGTCCCACCGAACTGCTTATTTTAAGGTATCTTTTAAGCCATGTCCCCTAATACCGATACTAAATTGGTGTATCCAATTTTTCAAAAAATTTAAAGATAACGATTACACAAATACCCAATTTATGTTACTAACATAAATATAAACTGTGAGGCAAACGCAATTGTACGCAGCAGAAAATTATGCTCAAAACCACGCTGATGAGTAGGCAATATCAACCAACTCAGAAATGTTGTTCAAAACCGACGAAACAAGAAGTAACGCCTGCTCTCTATTAGAAAGGTTAAATATATAGTAAAACTGAATATTATCAGCGTACATGGTATCATCTTACAGGTTTTCATTGGCGTATGCAAGAGAATAGCATGCACAATGAAGAGTAGAGGGCCTAATATAAAGCTACGCACCACAGGAATTTATTCTAAAACGCTGCTAGGTATTCTGAATTGAATATAATCTATGTAGTCTAGCAAAATGAGCTGCACGACTTTTTCAAATTGGACAAAGCATAACAAGCTTTTCACAATTCGCCCGAAAGGCTATTTATAATTACTCTAGTTTAGGTCTTCGTCGACAAAAACGCTCAAAAACTGACATGAAGGTTGTAGATATTTTCATTTTATTCAAGCTTACCATAGAATAAAATACTTTCGTTTTATTTCCATTAATTAATTAAGTTCTTAAGTAATAACCAATGAAAAAGCTGATAGTACAGTGTATTGGCAATATGAAAGAGGTAATAAAAGGAAAACATAAGATATAACAACGTATTTGTTTATTACATGGTTGCAACTTGTCAAATTACGCACATTAACAAAGTGTGAACATATGTTATCAATATAATAAAACATAGCAAAATGAGTTATTAGTAAATAAATAATTAGTTAATACAGTTTTAGGCACGTCACGAATAAAAGTTTTCAGCAAAGAATCCATAACTACATATACCGCACCAATATTTAATTTTAACAGTCTATATCACTGTCAGTTTATTACACCTGCTTTCCACAATCTACGAATAGATATACAGAACTACCAGCCAGATTTTTAATTCTTATACCCTAACACCCATACCCACCTTAAATGCGTGTGTAAAATGTGTGTAATGTTCTAATAAAATGAGCTGCAGAACTTTTTCAAACTGAACAAACGATGACAAACTTTAGACAATTCGTCTGAAAGGCTATTTATAATTATTCTAATTTTAGGCCCTTATCGACAAAAATACTTAAAAGCGAGTAAAATTCTTTGGCTTTATTCCAATTAACAAGTTCTTAAGTAATAATCAATGATAAAACTGGGAATATAGTGTATTAGCATTATGAAAGAGGTAAAAAAAAGAAATACACGAAATATAAGAACACATTTGTTTATTTCATGATTGCAACTTAAATTACGCACATTAACAAACGTAAACATACGTCATCAATGTAACAAAACATAGCAATATTAGTTGTTAATAAATGAATAATCATAATACAGTTTTAGCCGTGTCACGAACAAAAATTTTCAGCAAAGAATCCACAAGTATATGGCACCAATCTTTCATTTTAATAGGTTGTCACTGTCAGTTTGTTACACCTGCACTTTCCATTATAGAATTTTGCTTCATAATCCTGTTTACAATCTACGAATGGATGTACACAACTCCCCGGCGATTTTCTAATTCTTGATCCACAACACATGAATAAAAATGCTGGGCTGGTTAAAATGTGCATGTAGTAATCACGGACTGTAGATACTGTTATAGGGAAGCTGTACTTTCTGGTTCTGCTTCTATTTCTATTAGTGCTTCATAAAATTCTCTCACTACCCTGTAAAAGGCCATCTGCCTACATATTATACACAGTGTGTATCTTGTACGTTCATCTACACAGTAGTTAATAAAAGCTTTTGTTTCTTCTGTTAAAGATTCATAAAATTGTTGAATTGTTGGCATTTTACTTTCTAGGATGGTTTAACATGAAATCAACACCTAGCTCTTTATATGTAACTTATATGTAACGCTGCAAGGGATTTAAATTTGAAAAACATCTACATTATATATATATCCCAAACGTAATTAGGATGTTTGTATTACTTGTTTCTAAATTGTTATTGTTATTACAATACAATTACGGAATATCATTTATAATACTGATAATAGAAATTTAGCCCTAAATACACATAGTTTACTGGATTTTCCCTTTATTTTATTTATTTGTGTAGTTACATGTTCAATATTCCAATGCAGTTCAAATATATTTCAAAATAACAACCTCTACGCTAATTAATTAAACACAAGTCCGTAGTGACCAAAATTTTAGTGTACACAACAGCCATAAGTCATAAGTGACCTAATTCAATGTAAATATTGATAAAATAAATAATACAGATAGAACTGTAATAATTGTTAGAGAAATAGAAAGTTATGCCAAGAGTTTTTAAATGAAAACTAGGATTTGATTACTCTTAGTTCTACTAACCAGTTTGAATTCAAAAATTAAGAAATTGAATCGTTGTTGGCACCCTTCCGTTTACATCATCACCCACCGCTACCGGTCATTATTATCTTTGCAATGGTTTAATAGTTTTTTGCAGCAATAACTAGTGTTCCTACATTAAACTTATGAAAATACTTATCCACATGATAGAAAATACCCCCTTTTAGCCGTGGGCTAACGTTAAAGAAAATAATGCGGTGTTATATGTACGTACAAATAAAAACTACGGTTAATAGAAATTTTATTATTTTATTTCTGTACTCTTATACGCAGAGAAATTATATATTTGAGATAACAACGTATATAGTAAAATATGTGACAGGAACACTATGCTAAATTTAACAATATTTTCTTTACGGCAACGACATATTTGATTGAATTAAATAAACGTATTGTAATCCCTTGCATAAATATCAAAACTTCTCTAAGAAACTTGTATGTTTATAGAAACTTAATATTCTTGTTTCTTATGGCACATCTCTTTTAACCAAATCTTTCCTTGTTTTAGAAAAACCAAAATAGCAAAAACTTTCATTTCAATTAATAATAATGATAATAATAATAATAATAATAATGTTCTTTATTTCTACTGAAATGTAAGCTTACAAGAAAAAAGCACACAAGTAGAAACCGGCGTCAAATAGAAATGTACTTGAGATATTTACATCACATTTCATAATAAAATATGTAAATTTAGTAATTAATATATTCTTTCAGCGAATATGGTTCAACATCACATATATATGAATGTGTCATCCTTTTAAATTTTCTAAGATTTGTCTCAGATTTTATATTGTCGAGCAATTTGTTAAAGAGCATTATGCTATTGTATTGCACACCTTTTGTAAATTTTGTCAATCTGTGTTTTGGAATATTATAATTAGCTTTGAACCTAGTACCGTATTCATGCACTTTTTCTCTCTCTCTGAAATTTATTTTATTTTTGAAATTAAAAATAACACATTCATACACATAAATTCCGACTAGTATCAATAAACCGTTCGCTTTGAATAGCGATCGAAGAGAGACACCGTAATCCAAACCCAGCAGTGCCCGCACCGCTCGCTTCTGTAAAATGAAGACGCATTCCACATTCGACGCACATCCCCATAATATGATTCCATATCTAATGATTGACGCAAAATAAGCATGATACACTGTTTTCATAGTTGAAAAACTTGTTATTTTCTTTAATATTTTTAATGCGAAGCAAACACCGCTGAGCCTGCTACATATCTACTCTATTTGTTGATCCCATTTCAGCCTATCATCTATAGCAACACCCAAGAAAGAACAATGTTTGGTTAATTTAAGTTTTTGGTTATTTAAGGCTATACTACCCGGAGTTCCAGTACCTTCATTACATTTGAAAAAAATGCATCGCCTTTTATCTCTATTTATCTATAAAGGATTTACTTGAAACCATTGTAAAATTTAATAATATTGAGCCGTTTCGAATTAAACAAGGAAAGTCAGCACCACTAAACAGCAAGTTAGTGTCATCGGCATAATTCACAATTTGCTGTTTGCTATTGGAAATATTTTCAAACATATCATTAGTAAAAATTAAGAATAATAGAGGACCCAGGATACTGCCTTGTGGTACGCCAATATTTCTTGTTGTTGTATATGAGTATGCTGAACCACTAATACTATGTAGTTTTACGGTTTGTTTTCTATCGACTAGATATGATCCGAACTAGTCATTAGCTATGCCCCTGACGCCGTAATGTTCCAACTTCGCAAGCAAAATAGAGTACGATACTGTGTCAAATGCTTTTGATAGGTCTAGAAAAAGACCACATACTAAACTATTATTTTCTAGTTGAGATAGTATCCACTCTGTATATTCAAATAATGCCGTACTAGTACTTTTTCCGGAAATGTAACCATGCTAATTTGTATTAAAGAGGTTATGTTTTGCGAAAAACGAGTACACCTGCTCTGAGACTATTGCCCCAAAAATTTTTGCGAAAGTGGTTAGATGACTAATAGGTCTATAGTTCTCTGCGTTGTTGTAATCTCCTTTCTTATGTACTGGCACGATAATGGCATATTTCAATGATGTTGGAAACTTACCACTGGATAAGGACGTATTAAGAATATGACAGAGAGGATCAGCAATTACAGCAAAACAACTCTCTATAACATGCAACGGTATTTCATCAACGCCGACAGAATGTTTATTTTTTAGTCGGTGTATGATTTCCTTTAAATCTGATGGTATTACAGGTCTGAAGAAGAAGGTGAATGAATTTTGATTAGCACTAGTATTGATACAGTTATTTCTTATATCATTTAAATTTAAAGAAGTGTTGAAAAAGTTATTAAATTCAATAAATTCATTCAATTGTTTATATTCCTCTTTTAGATGATTTAAGTATAGTTTGCAGTCAGGCCGATATAAAGTAGCTAATTCGAAAGTAGATATTAATTAAAACAGTTACCATTGCAGAAAATGAATATCTTTTGATTACTTCAGTTAGAAACAATTCAATGCGAAATATTTCGAGTAAGTTACTATAATTCTAATTATTCATATATTTTTATTATTTAAATACGATTCAAAATGTATAAAGGTGCGCAAATTTAATTTCAATAAAATGTTTACACTGTCATTAGAGATTCAAGAACTATTACTCGAGTAGAAGTGTGGCTCATCCACATATTTGATGATTATGAAAATACCTAACGCCAATCTTACAACTATCCTATAATTAAAATTGAATTACTTACAAATAATTAGCAAACGCACTGTAAATTATCATACCTTTTGCAAATTATGTGATCCTCAAATATTAACTAGTTTTATTGAATCTCTGCGTTTGTCAAATTTTTCACAAACAATTTAATATCTCGAAGCTGATACATCCTACACCTATGATATTGTACATCATTGAACTTGTCTTTGAAAAATCTATCTAAATGATCCGTAATATACAGAGTGTGCCATTTAAAATAAGTAAATTGATATCTGTTTCCGGCTTAATCAAGAGTGCTGTGAAGTTGAAAATATTTTTAAGAAATACATCATTATCTATAACATCACTAGCCAAAATTTCAAAAATATAATTTAATTATTTCCAGAGATACCTTTAATGGGCCATCGTCATGAATGACCCTCCATACACCATTTTAGGGCAATTAGTAAGACCTAATTTAATTTTGAGGATTAAGTAATTTGCAGCAAAATATATAATAAGGGGATTACCTCAATTATAGTATTGGTTTTGCTATCCTTGCCACTAGGTAATTATGTAAATTGAGTTACAACCCAAATATAAATAATTTACAGGGTTATCTGCAAATCTCCTTTATTTGTATAGTATATTTCAAATTATAAGAATATAACTTTGAACGGCTTAAATGCTGTTATTGCACCACCTGCGGTAATAACTACCTGGATACGCAAACAAACTGCTGAGGACCGTAATGACAAAATTTAAGTGAATTGAATAGAAATGGAATTATGATTTGCAATATGCGTAACTACCTGTTTGTACATTTAAATCCCATTTAATATGTAAATTCTTTAATTACTTGTAACATTGAATTGCTTACTATGTAAATTTATACTGTTTGTAAAATATATATACATAAACATATATCTTATAGGGCCGTAATTTATAGTCAATACGGCCCCTAGATTCAATATGCATTGCCAGGTTATTATCGTCACAGAAGGTGCAATAAAAGTATTAAAGGCCTTGTAAGTCTACAGTTTTATTCTTATAATTTGAAATAAACTATATATATATTATTGAAATACTTGAACGTTTGAAATATTTATTAAATGTATATGCCACTTTAAGGTAATTAGTAAGACCTAATTTGAATTTGGGGATTAAGCAATTTGCAGCAAAATATATAATAAGGGGATTATCTCAATTATAATATTCCCTTTCCTTGCGATTAGATATTGTTACTCATAATTTATAGGGTTGTCTTCAAATCTTACTTGTATACATATTACTGAAATACTTGAAGGTTTGATATATGTATTCGGATAACAATTGTTTCAGGAATTCCGCACATAGGCCTCAAACAGTGGCAATTATAAATTGCATGTACTAAATTTACTTAAAATAAAATAGAATTGTTAAGCCTAAATGTTGATAAAATAAAATTATTATTACACATACTGACAAAGGACGGTTTCCTAATAAAAACGACCTCCCTTGAAATTATTTTTTGTTAATTTATTTGGATTTCTCAAGTGTTCCAATAAAAGAAAACAATATTGATTTGCGTTTATGATTTAGTTTCTGTAGATTCTCTTTATACTTTGAATCTTGTGTTGGTGTTCACTACCAGCAATGTTTGCATTTTTTACATTTATTAATTTTAACTAAAAAGCGTGTATTTTATAAAAAAAAATACATTATATATATTAAACGAAGTTAAACGACTTAATATTATATTTGATCACACTCTCGAAGCAGCAAACGTTATTTATTAAACCATAAGCGCCAGGAAGTGCCGCGATTATTCCCATACGTCAATCTGCATTATATAATTGAAATTAAAAACGTATCACCTTGTCAATCGAATGCTGCCTAAACAAGTTTTGAGAGCAGTACCCTAGATCATGATTCGGATTCAAACTGTTCACTGTTCGCTTCACCAAAATCTGCACCTACGAGAACTTGCTGTGATACAGCTAACTTTTAACAATAATTTTGGGGCTTTCAGGATCTTGAATCGGTCGACGGAAGCTGCTAGCTACTAATATGACATGACATTATTTGCATCTGTAGTTAAAATGCTGAAAAGTAACCTGAAAAAACTGTGGTACGTACAGGACGAGAAGCTTCGGGAAACCAACATAAACAATAAATAATAACCCAAAAGGCATGTTACATAAACCTTTGTATTGTCTAAGCTAGTCCAGCCTTTTTGTTCTATTCAAAGTACTTATTTGATCCGTTTTATTAGAAACTCCCAGAATTTAATTTTACTATTGGTTGGAGCTTGGAATGAAATGTGAAACTTAATGTTCAATACGATTGCATAGAATAAATATATAAGTATTAATGTAATATGCTACATATGCTTAAATCTGACTTCATGGGTATAGGGAACTTCATAAAAGCTTCCCACTGTTTCTTAAAACAGATAAATACGCAAATTTTATTTAAAATCCTGGTAAATATTTGAAAGGTATGTTCATAAATTTTCAATTTGTCGTAAGATTTTTGTTAATTCAGCAGTAGAAGAAGTACATAACTATTACAGGAAAACTCAATTACATTACCGGTGCATTAATAAATGATTACAGCTTTTTAGAAAAGCGGATTACTGTGTAAATTGGACATTACATCTTCACCTGTCTAAAAAAAAGGAAAATAGAAAGTACTGATTTTGATCTAATCAGAGGTAGGGATGAAATTAGCAAAATATAAACAAAATTGTTTATTTCATATGACCTGTTGTAAAATTAAACATGTACAATTAAAAGTAAAAGAGGTCCACCATAAACATAAAATATTTAATTAACTAAAATATTATCCAGCCAGTACAATATATTACTAAGGACTAAACATTAAATAATCCATGAATTAAAAATCGTTAGTAAGGGAAGAAGAAATATATTCATGTATCAGACACAGTTATCTAAAATATTATTCACACAATTGCGCTTTGATTAGATCTCTCTTATTGATCTTCTTCACGATGTATGGGTACAGTAGTATACACACTATATCCTCTACTTCCAAGCATTCCACTAATTTGTTGTATCTTCCATACAATAGCTACAGAAATTGAGAGGACAAATCCTAAGGTTTTGCACCTTCTTCTCGTTCCTCCTGTTCCGCTGCTTTTTCTTCTCCTAAATCTCCTATTTCGAGATTCGTTAACATATAATTTAATTTCTTCTCTTAATGAATACCCAATTTTGAGAATCGTACTCTTTATATACGTTGTATCTGGAGGATTACGTTAAACCGAGCTATATCGTCGTCAATTTATAAAATTTATAAAAACAGGAACTAATATTGTTTATGTAGATTAAATGCAACAATGGTCCGAGAATACTTCCTAGTGGAACGCTCGTAATATTTGGATAGGTTATGTCCTACTGAACTGTTTATTTTTACCTCTAAATGTTCATTTGATATGTATTTTCTAAGCCATGTCGAATAATATCGACACTAAAAAATTACTGTAGTAATATTTCATAATCTAAACAATCGAATGCATTTGAAAAGTCAACGAACACACAGACGTTTGAAACAGTTCACTAATACTTAACTCGTACTGGACGCACGTTTCGATAGCCAAGCTATCATTATCAGCAGCAAAACTGAATTCTTCGTTTGTCCAAGCTGATATTTACTGTATTAGCGAACTTCGCCAATCTCACTTGTATCCTTTCCCTTCTGTTAACCGAACTGAGTTTTAGAATAGAATATCGAGCATGTTGTACATGTTTTTTAATTTCCTCTGCTATACAATACTCCATCTGGTACTTTGGCTGTAGCCATTGATATGTTGATTAGTCTTAAGGGAGGATATTTAAAAATATGCCAATTATCTGCTGCTGTTCCTATATTTAGTTTTTTTTTTAATCAACCCGTTTTTCGAAAACTTCAACATATACTTTTAAGGGATACAATAGTTTAAAAATTGCAATTTACCCATTAAAAGAACTTAATGTATTTTCGTCTAAACTTAAAGACTGTTTGAATCATCTGGAGAAATCCAATGTTATTAAATAACAAAAAATATATGAAGAGTGAAAGAGCACTGGAAAAATTTTGGTGTTTCAAATAAAGAAAATACCAGCATTTAGGCCTTTCCAACATCTTTGGCCTTTCTAAATTTATGGAGTCAGTTGACGGCGTTACTTTTTAATAATTCTTATATTTATGTTATCAGCTCAAAGACCTTTATTTTTCTTTACTTGTCCCATTATTTTTGTAAATCTTGTGCATCAATATCAACTAGCATCGTGGATTGTAATTGTTTTTTTTTTTTATTATGTTGTATGCATGGTGATTGCAGTTATAAATAAGGCTATCCATTTTCCGAGTAAAGGTGATACTGAAGTTATTTGCAATATTAATCTCCGATAGTTTAAAACAGCCCGTAATATTATTTTTTGTCCAGTAACTTGTTTTCTGTCCAGAATTTAATTTATTTTTGTCCAAGTCTTTTCATATTACCTTTAATTTGCTCAAAAACTTTGTTATAGTATTCCTTTTTTGCCTTCATATATTAACTGAGCCACATCCTCCCAGCCCTTGCATACCTCCCACTTTTTATGGTTTTGAACGTTATAGCAGCAGACTGAGCCGATTTTATCGACTGGTATGTAGTATATAAATAAGAAATAATAAAAATAAAAATATAAATAAAAAATAAAATCACAACAAAAAATGCTTGAGTACATTCTAACATGAATCAAGCTTGGCGACGATATCGATTGTCATCTTGTAGAATCTAGCGGATATAAAACAATCTTCAATGTATAGTCGAAAACCACAAGAAATGCCCTACGAATAAAATTTGAATCATCATTCTAGCTTGCAGGACGTTTCAGATATTGGCCTTTAATCTCAAATTATCTCAATTATCTAGAAAACTCATATACATATGTAGATAGGTACAGGTCTCGCGTTGTAGCATGGCGAGTTCCGGCGCTATCCGAAGGTACTGTCGGACATCGTTCGCGAAAATTCAAGTTCCAATGCAACATGTAGTGACGTAGCTCGACTTATTTTTTAAATTATGTTAGCATAATAAAAAACGACTATAAAATAAAGTCTTGTATTTCCACCGCGCATTTGAAGCGTTCGCCATCCTATAACGCACAAACTGTATAGGGAATATTGAAGAAAGTTGATATGAATTGGAAAGATCCAAAAATGTAATAATATATTGGATGTTCTATTTAAAGAAAAGCAATCTTTATCGCGTGCAGCGAAAACTGAACATCCTGTAGTGCCAAAGATGAGATAATTACTTTTAATTCAAAACGACTATGAATATGGTACTTTGAAATAGGCACGTTAATATCCGCTTCCGCTTTAATCAAAGGCACTATGAAATTGAAAATATTTTGTAAAATAGAATAAATTCCTATCCATAATATCATTCATCAAAATTTAAGGAACATATTTTAATCGCTTTCAGAAGTACGTGTAATATGCCATCAACTCTGTATATGCAGGTATAAATTGTAATGTGTTGAATTTATTAAAAATAAATCATGTTTCCCTGTAACCAGGGTAAATCCTTTTAACAAATTTATTTCAAGGTCTTTAATGAACTGTGGAGGATTATAGTATCCTTTTAGATAATTAGAATTACGATTAGTAGGAACATTAGGGTTAATTATAAGTGTTATTTGTTAATCCTAAAATCTGAAATGAGAAATATTTACTGTGCTTAGGTGGGGAAGGGTTATAAATTACAAAGTATCTGGGTAAACACTTCAGTAATTGTTAAGTGGTAGACGCGTTAGGACTATCGCAGTACTCTAAGTTACAACCAAAGTTACACATCCATATATAGTGGACACAGTGAGAAAGTTTGTGCATCAGAATGGAGAACCGTGTCTTCGTGTTTGGAAAATCCGCTTTTGCCAGCAATGACTCACTAGCTCACCTCGGCCAAGCTGATGCATACAACATATTTTCACCACCGAACCTGGAAGTCGGACCCACTTTTCACGAAACATTAGCTACGAGCTCCCAGGGCAAGCTCGTTCGGAAGCGCAAACAAGAAAACCCCCCAAAAGGGGAAAGTTTGTTGAATCATATCAGTTCCTTTTACATGTCGGGAAGTAAAATAAAAATTTCAAAGCGGTATTGTCTAGTGTGCAATCCAAGCAATCACAGTGCAAACAAATCGGCCGAAAAACGATATTGCAAATTACATAAACCAGTCTGTCTGAGAAGAGATGTGCTCTTAGATGGAAATATACAGGAACGTAAATGTGACGAAAAGAAGATTAGCAGAAAAACCTTAAAAAAGGAGACCAAGAAACATCTCAAGGTACTAGAGAAGAAATTAGCGAAACTAGTAATAGACAAAAGCAGAAGAGGTTTGGATGAAAAAACAATAATGGGGATCAAACAAAGGAAAACTATGCACAAATTAGAGAAATTTCTAAAGAAATTGAAAATTTAGTAATAAGTTTGATTTGTATGCTATAAATTATATGTATACTTCTTTGTTTTGTATATTTCTGTTGCTATACTTAAAATGAAATAAGAATTTCTTGTTGTACATATACGTATAAAACTATTTTTATGGTGAAGAATAAATGTAATAAACAAATCCAATTGTCAGTTTTATTTGCTCAAATCAAATAGAAACCCAGAAAAACACAAGAAACTACTTTTGGTCCTTTGTTGGAGTGTTTGGTTGTAATAATAATTGTAGAATGAAGGTTAAATTTATTTGGAAATCGTTTAAATAATTTGCCAGATTTCCAAGAATTAAAAAAAGTGATAGATTGCCGTTGGTGGAATATTATACATTGAGTATTTCCGTAATTTGGTCCACAGCTGTATGTGTACAAATATAAAACAAAAGCTTTTATGCCTTGGTTAATACAATATAAAATTAACCCATTTCTTCCATGACCGTGCCTTTTTCATTACAAAAGCACTAACAATAAAATGTTCGTCAAATCCTAGATTGATTCTTTTACTTCCAGTAAATGATATCGTATACATTTAACTAATTTTTAATCTATTGTCGATAAACAATTTTTATTCCATTAAGTTATATGCTACGTACATCTATAGATCTACCATGTATACGCTAGTATTCAACATAACCAACGAAACTGAATAAGAATCATATGTATTATGTATAAAAACTGCATACCTTAAACATCACAAATAATTCCGGGAACTACACTTTCACTAACTAATCTTCCGTTTTAAATAAATTATTAAAGAAGATGGAATTACTTGTCCACACTAGATAACCCCAACAACCACGCGAGACAAATAGCAACATTGCCGGAACTCTACATTATTATTAGTTACAACGCGAACCTACATTAGATCATCACAGATTAAAAATAATATTTTGTAAAAATTACAATTCAAGGTTATAATTATGTTTTAAATAAAAAAATATTTTTGTTAATGTAAGTAGATGTGTTATAACTTTTTTTACAATAAAAATGTTTTTATGATTAGCAAATCAGTGTGTTATTTGTGTACAAGATATTCTTGACAAAATAAAGATATTTTCTTAACAACACAAATTTTACAACACATTTTTCTCCGTGTATAATGGGGGTGTAAGTTTTGTAAAATATTTTAAGTTTCCAAATTTAAAGTAATAGTTGTTTTAGAAAATCGTAAGTCGTTCCATAATTTAGTAAATACAGATCAAATTACACGAATCGAAATCCCCACACATAAACCTCTAAAGTGAACCTCGAGTTTCTGCAGCTTATTCCCCTATACTTTTTGTAATAACAGGTCAAAATATACTTCAACAAAATGCAAATATAAAAACGCAAGTATATATGTATTACATTCTTTTTTATTCATATTAGGCTTACTCCAAAAATAAAAAAGCTGAAATCGAAAACATACATACATGTTAAAAGTTTTTAAGGAAAAAACGACATGGTTATCTTAACTTTTATACAACTTCGACACCATTTAACAGTTGTAACATTAACGAATATATCAATAGCAGTCTAAGATACTAATTTATAAGAGTATATACAGCCTTGGACAAAATTATTTGGCACCACTTACATTTCGTTACATTAGAAAACTGATGCCATCTATGCAGTTATTTAATCATTCGGGGAATTATAAATAGTATGTCTAAATATTCCTCGAGGAGTTACCGAGTTATATCGCATGTTTGGAAGTTAATAGAGCTTATTGTGTTTCGCACTGTTAGTTACGACAGTATATGAGGGTGTAAGAACATTTGTGGGCCATTTTAAAGCAGAAGGTACGTACTCGAAAATGTACATCCAAACAAAAGTTAGAAAGAGCGGTAATAGAGGAATGGAGAGAGAAACTTGTTGCTAGTTTACCGAAAATGATAACTGCTGTAATAAACTCGCAAGGAGGATCAACATGATATTGAATTTTACTTTTTCTTAAATAAAATATTACATTTATACCATCCGTTTCATCTACTTAGTGGTGAAAGTTGAGATATAAACCATATGCGAGGGTGCCTAATAATTTTATTCAAAGCTGTGCACTTTGTAAATATTAAGTGAAAACATAGTTTGCAAAAATTACAAAATAAAACTATCCGCATAATCTCATAATGGATATATCGGAATTGTTGCGAGAATCAAGAATTGGCATTGCTAAATATGCTACATATCTTTAAAATATTACACGGTTTGCTTCCTGACTACTGGAAAACATTAGATTTGTTCAAGAAATACATACTTGTAAATACAAGATCGGCGAGCAAATATTTATGTGCCATTAGCAAAGGAAAGCTTAGACAAACATAGAAATTTCTATTTTACAATCGACTTATACAATATAACAAAATACTGTTTGTTAGATCTGTAAATAGCATTAGGAAATTTAGTAGATTGAGACAATCATTAGATTAGGATGACAGAAACATGCACACATTACTATTATTTCATCATAGCTTTGTAAACGGTTTTTAAAGGATTTCCTTTTCAATACTCAACTCAATACTAGCTAATAGATAATCTTTATCTCATAGCCATATGAATAGCGGTTATACTTATACTTTGTAGTTCAAATGGTTACTTAATACAGTTTCAGAAACGCTTAATTTGAGGCTTAAAATCAATTATGCTAAGAGAAGTGGGATTCCATTGGTCAAAGAAGCGAAATACCTAAGTGTACGATTCGATCAAAGACTTACATGGAACACTCACATCAATACAACTATCAACAAATCTTCTATTGCCTTAGGCGGATGTAGAAGGTTGTGTGGAAAAACGTGTGGATTAAGCCCAAAAATGATGCTGTGGTTATACATGAGAGTTAACAGATCAATGATAACATATGGCTCGGTGGTATGGTGGACAAAGTCATTGCAGATGGAGGCAATAAGGCGGCTATGTGACATACAAAGACTAGCATGCCTGTGTGCCACGGGGGCCATGAGAATCACGCCGACAGCTGCTCTGGAGGTGATCCTTAACCTAGAACCACTACATGTACATATTCTTTATGGAGAGGCCAGGCTAGCAAGCTACAGACTAATGAATGGTGAACCTCCCATAATTAGATTGCACGGTGCAGATCATCAGAAACTGTTAAGGGAACTTAGGGCGGTGCCGATAGCAAGCGGGCCCAGTGACGCCACGAGTCCCAAATACAGCTTCGATAAGAATTATAAAACTGTAATACCAGATAGAGAAGAATGGAAAAAAGGACCGCCTACCAAAGCCGAATCTATCTGGTACACAGACGGTTCAAAGACAGAAACTGGAATCGGAGTCGCTAAGTCTAATTCAAAGCGCCACAGTATTTTAAGCCGAAATAGCAGCAGGACTAGGATGTACCGCAGAATTAGATAAGCAAGAAAGTAACTATCGATCTATTGCTATCTATTCAGACAGTCAAGCAGCGATAAAAGCACTAGACTCCACACAGGTAAAATCGAAACTAGTGTGGGAATGCATGAATGCTCTCAATAGGCTGGACAGCCGATCTAAGGTGACCCTGGTCTGGGTACCAGGACACGAAGGTCATCGAGGGAATGTTAAGGCAGACGAATAAGCCCACGCAGGCTCGTCAAATGCTGACAGAAACCCAAAACATTCGGTGGTAGTTAAAGCAACTGCCAAGCAATGAAAAAATGAGAAATCTCAAGACTGGTGAAGAATATCCCAGGTCAGAGACAGGCCAAGCAATGTCTGATTGGGCACAGGCCTACAGCAGACCTGCTAAGCGGGCACAGAAAGTCTGTTAGAACAATAGTGGGCCTGCTAACAGGACACTACATGCTCAAGAAAGATATGAGCAACTTAGGCCTGACAGAGCAAACAGCGTGTAGATTCTGCCAGGTGGAAGAAGAGACTACCGTCAGCACTGACAGGAATACGGCTCTTAGAAGTGGGATCGGAATATCTAAAAGCCGAAACTTACGCAGAGGGATCACTCACAATGCTGCTAGGTCTGGTGAAAAAAGCAAAGCTAGCGTAATTAATGTAATTATAGAGGAACCACAATAGATCTGAAAAGATCGCAGTAGGGCAAGTCAAGAACCACCTCAAGAATTAATTAAGTTTCACTTAGTACATTCCTTTTGTTTGTGCATAAGTCAGAAGTAATCAAAGATATACCAGTTGTTAACCAAAAGTGGTGAAAGAACATTATATCTACTGCCCACCATGTGAACTCTTCTCTGTTAGATACATATGTTGCTAGTAAATCAGATTTGGTTGACAACCGTTATATCACATAACGTATTTCTTTAAAATTAAATTGGGTATTATTTACGATTACTTCAGAATTTATTAGGAATATTTTGATAACCTTAAGGTTAAGCTTTTTTTTAGTTTTTTACTACTCATGAACTGAATAATCAATAATTAATACATAAACATAAGATAACGTGCAACCTTGTTTTGGTGCATCAAATTATGTACACGTAGGAATAATAGAAATCAATTTTCGCAACGAACAAGATTAACAGACCTTTGAGAACTTATAATTCATATTTAGACTGCGCAGCAACAAATTGTGGACCGCACGAACCCTACCCAATTGAATTTCATACAAAGCTGCAGGGTGTACCATATTATTGAAAATAGTAATGAACTTAGTTCTCTTTCAAGTCATTGTTGCAGCGCATAATACGAAAACCTTGGGTAAAGTAAACCTGAAGTGGATTTTCACAACACATTTAAACCGGGAACTCACACAGACAGACGGAAAATAATTCCTTTCCTAAGCAATTTAGAGAAAAAGTTTTCAAATAAAAAATATTCGGAGACAAATGCAACACAATATAAAATTATATTCAAATATGGTATTCAGTTTCCGCTGTCCACCATACAAGTTTAGTTTCTTAGATCGAACACCTTGTATAATATTCCCTATACCTACCTATCTTAATTTTTGAGATAATTGACACAATTTAGGATTTTTGCGAAATTGATTATTTCTTTGAGTTTTTGGCAAGACATCGAAGATTTCTTTAGATCAACAAGATTCTAGAAGAAGGTGATCGATATCGTTGCCAAATTTGATTGATGTTGTTTCAATTTATTTAATAGAGCACCCTGTATATTTTTACAAGATCTTATAGAAGTAACCATCATTTTCCTATATACGTTAACTATAGAGCGGGCAGTTTTTAAATTTCGCGGATGAATTAAGTTGGTAGTTTCGGCAATAAATGACATATACGCAAATTTCTTAACGTAATACAGACAAATATATCCTTTATTACCGGAACTACCAACTTAAATCATCTGCGAAATTTAAAAAGTGCCCGCTGTAGTTATCTAGTGACTTAACCACATATATTTTTTTTTTAAGCACGTATAAATAAGAAATATAATAAAAACATACTGAAGGTTGCTTAAAAAATTTCGCACTTTAGCTAAATAGAAATCCAGTAGTGATCGGTTAAAACGAACCCGCTTAAAACGAACCACCGGTTGGTGCATACCAAAACATAGGGCCCCGTTATATTTGCCATAAAAATAATATTAAAAAGTACCTTTTATTGCAAACCCGCTTATGCCGAACTTCCGTATAATACGAACCACTTTTAGAGTCTTAACAGAAATAGTTTCTGTTTAAAGCGAACTTGTTTAAATACTACATCAATACACAATATTCGGAAAGTCCGGGCAACACCGACAAGAATCTTTCAAAAGATAGATTAACCTTACTTCTGTGCGCGAATTTAACGGGAAGTCAAAAAAGGAAATTGCTAGAGATAGGCAAGTCACGAAATCCACGATGTTTCAAACACACCAAACAAATTCCTATGAATTATAAATCAAATAAAAAGTATGGATGACTGGCGATTTGTTTATAGAAGAACCGAGACTGTGGGATCAAGGGTTATTACTGATGAATAGAAAAATTATTCTATTGGTTGACAACTGCCCTGCACATCCTCCAGTGAAAGTTTTGCGTAATATTAAATTACTGTTTATGTCACTAAACACTAATTCCAATGGACCAGGGAATAATATACGCATTTAAAAGCTACTATCGAATTTTTTTTGCTTACAAACTTAATTAACTAAACTGACGAAGCTAAATCTAGGTCTATAAATTTACTGGATGCAATAAATTTTAGTTATAAGGCATGGCAAAAAGTTACGGAGAAAACTATCAGTAATTGTATCAAACATGCTGGTTTCTGTACTCCTTTTGATGAATTTGACTCTGATAACCAATTATCACCTTCACAATGGTAGTTATCACTAATTTTTTAATTTGTCAAATCCGTTTTGTTTATAACGAACTGAATTTGTCGGTGCCTTGCAGTTCGTAATATCCGGACACTATTGTATTTATGAAAAAACTTCCTGAATGAAATTCTTAAGGCAACGCATAACACGAACGAAATGTTAGTAAATATTTAATAAAACATAAGGAATCCCGTTACATTTTGTATGAAGCAAAATAATGTACACTTGAAATAGATGTGAAATTGTAGGCATAAATTAAATTTTTTAGTTTATTTGTAATGAATATCTTTAGAAAAGCAAAAGCCTATAGTATTTCCTCACAGCACTCCATGAATTTTAGGAAAAAACATCCGCATAGCTTTATATTTAATTTACTACATTTTAGGTACAGTAAAATGTTTATAAAAAAAGTTCTATTACAGCTTCCCTATCAGATCGCTAAAAAATATACAGGGTGTTACATTAAAAAAACCAAATGCATGCATCAAACATGGCATGAACGCCGCGCCGTCTATGTGTATCCTATTCGGATGTCGAGTGCGGTTTGTTCCAAAAAATTGTTTTTGGAGATCTTGTGCGTGGTCCTTTCACGAATCCAAACTTGTGTCTTGGGAATATCATGCCCGATATACTGGCACCTTCCAATTCATTCGTCAAATTTTTATTTTCTAACGATCCAAGGCGACTTTGTGTGAATTATTCATAACTAAGAAAAGGTGTAGTAGTGATGGTCTGATTCTTACAATAACTCAATAATGTAATGCTACCAGTTTCGAGCTAAAATCAGCTCATCCTCAGGCAGGAGTTAACATAATGCAGATAAAAGTTCTATCAAATTTAAAACTTAAACTTGTAAAATACACTTCCTACGGAATAAGAAGATCACTTGTCGCAAAGATAATGTTAAATATATAAAAAATTTGGTGTAAAAAGGACGAACGCAACATGTTAAAAGAATGACCGGCTTTACTTTAAATTTCACAGAACTTATGTTAACTCCTGCCTGAGGATCAGCTG
Organism: Dynastes maya; assembly: GCA_029619315.2. Classification (NCBI taxonomy): domain Eukaryota; kingdom Metazoa; phylum Arthropoda; class Insecta; order Coleoptera; family Scarabaeidae; genus Dynastes; species Dynastes maya. The sequence continues at coordinate 61,403,171 of JAROYE020000002.1, forward strand.
ACACCAGTAGCATTACATTATTAAAAAGTTATTGTGAGAATCGGACAGTCATTATCACCCTTTTGAAACTCTTGGCACTACTTAATTTAATAATATCCCAAGACTGATTGCAATAAATATTCTAATATTCTAAACGCCTTTTCGTTTTTTACCGTTCAGCAAACCCTAAAAATAGTGTTTTGTTTGATTATTTGCTAGAATCAAATTTAGCATGTTTGCCAAATTCAAACTTATATGCTCTTCATTGATAACAAGAATGATGTAATATAATCCTCATAGTGTCTGAGGAATTTGGAAGGCCCTTACACATTTTCCTGAAGTAGGAATTTCTATTCGATAATCTACATAATCTCAAACTTCCAAGTAATAGGACATTCATAAAATATTTCTAGACAATATTCCTGTTTCCCTTTATTCAAAAAATAAATAGTTAGATTGGGTTCTAATTAACATTTTTCTTAGATTACGCTACCTTCATTCTAAGATAGATAAATTAGTTGATAATTACTGTTTACATACTTCTATCTTCTCAATCATGTAATTATGTTAATAAGGCAATTTCAATATGTATTTTATTTTATGTAAACACCCTTGTATCTGAAGTGGATATATAAACCAAAGCTTTTAGAACAAATATTCAGTTATATTTTCCACGTCAACTGAAGCTGCACCAATTCATATTATCCAATATGGTTCCAAGTAGGACAGAGAGTTTTACAAAGATGTGTGACAAATTTGAAGAAGCAAACAATTTTTCAATCACGAGAGTAACTTCAGAAAAGGAACGAGATGTAAAATTAGAAAAACTACATGCAGCCTACAGACGTCGTCTATTAGCCGTATTGTATGGTGCTGATCCAAGAGAAGTCGAAGAGTCACGGCAACGCCTGACACAACTTCTAGCCGAAAAGGACATGGATTAAACTTCCTTTATCAGGACCCTTCGGGCTAACTACAAGAAGAGCAACCACATCTGAATTAAGCTACAGGGATTACTCAAGCACTAGACGCTTTACTGACTCATGTATACTTTATTTTATCTTCCTACTTGTAAATTCAAACTTAAATTAAATTCCAGTTATGAAGTATTGTAATACGTCGCTTGTAATATTTGCATTTATACTCGATGGAAATATAGTACAGATTTATATTTATAGAAAAGCGTTTCTAAATTAAATTATAAATATGTTCTGGTTTAATTTAGTTTTTATTACTAGCCCCAATCTTCTAGAAACCAAAAAGCTATCGCCCTATTCAACAGCTCAAAACTCGCTTTAATAGTTACACACCATAGTACTTCAAATTTCACAAAATCGCATACTACAAAAATATTAAAAGAATTTAATAGCCGTGGGATTACTGCTATGAGTTTTTTTCGATTTAATTTAAAATAATATATCATTCAATAAACTACGAAAGTATTAATAGTAAAATATATGTTTTCCAACTAATGTATTCCTAAATTAGAAGTAAGCAATGCTAAATTGGTTAGAAACGTCCAAATCGCAGAGTTCTTATTCAAATATACGCTAATGAGTAACAGTCACTTTTATGCAATTATACCAGTGACGTGTATTGCCATTCAAAATAACATGAATATAACAAATTACAAAGATGAGTCGAAGAAATGTAACCACTCATTTGCAAATTTTGCATATCGCAGAATGCCTTTGAATCGTACAATAAAAGCCATTTTGCATATCAAAAAGGATGTTAGCTGCTGTTTCCATTGCTGACTATTGTTAACTCTCACATATGTATTGTTATCAAAACATCTAAATCCCATACTGATTTCAATAACCGAGATACACTGAAGAACAGAAGCTAGCGTTTTTAGAAAAAATAGGTCGATTTCTGTTTTTTTATGAACTAACTTTTGCCGTTATCGGCAGTTCAATTGTATCTCCGGTTTCGCCGGAAATGACGTCAACTTTCTTATTTTAAATAGAACACCCTATATATTTTTACATTTTTTGGACGGTAATCGAAAGGCGAATCCAACGATATCATATATGTTAACTTATGAAATATAATAATATACAGCAATAAAAGTTTTGGTAATCCGTTTTTGTTGTTAGGCAAAGTTAGCTAGGAAAGAGCACCAAATTGTTCCTTGTGACGCCAGACTGATCTAAGGAACTCGTTGCTAAGCAAAGTAACCATAACAATAGCTAAACTGTCAAATCTCAATTCCGAAAGCGTAAATTATTCTTGTTGTTTATTGTTATTGTATCCTGCATTTGTCTCACGTTCTTTCATTGTTCTCGTTATTATTTTCTCTCATTTTAACTTGTTTTGTTAATTGTTGTTATTTCCTAACTTTATCGAACGTTATTGCAATTAATTAATTATGGGAGGTTTGCTTAAATTTGATAGTTTTTGATAAGCAAGGTGTTGTTTAGGACCTGACTGTATATAAATATTGTGACCCTAATACAAAATTTATTCTTTTCGTAGATGGCACTGCCGAAATTAATTTTAATAGCTCTTTGGACTTTTTAACCGACGAAACTAAGGATATGAACAGTTGAGAGCTGGTTCTTAGCTAACAAATTAAGTTTGAATAAATCGATACTACAAACACAAATTCTATCTTTACGACCGATCAATGACAACCAACGGGTTAAGCCTGTACATTATCTAGGTGTTATACTTGATCATAAACTAATTTGGGAAGAACACATTAAAGCCTTTGTAACAAATTAACAAAAAAAATATTCTTGACAAGTTTTCTAACAATAAGTAATATGTTATCAGAAAACTATATTAAAATAGTTTATTTTTCTGTTTTTCATTTTGTCATGAATTATGCAATTTTGGTTTGGGGTTATTCGAACCATGCCCATGAGGTTTTCCAACTACAACGTAGCTGTGTGAGATTAATTGCCGGTATTGGCTACAGAAACGATTGTAAAGATACTTACATACAAATGTTTGCAAATTCTAACAACACCAAGTGTTTATACACTAGAATGTATTGTTTTTATCAAAAACAACATCAGTTATTACAATATACTTAGCAACTATCATAATTACTGAACTAGGTACCTGAGCAACATTAGAGTGGATTACTTCAGACTAAGTAGAAGTAGAGACAGTGTTAATTACGACGCCTCAGCATGTTACAAATTACAATGTATTGCCAGATAACATAAGAAGCCTTCCTTTGCCAAAACTGAAACATATCATGAACATTTATTTAATTAAAAAGATGTTTCACTCTGTACAGGAAAATACGTACTTGCTAAATAATTTCAGTGGTATGGTAGATTTCATTTAATAAGTTTGTAACAGTGTCTCTCTCTCGTTTTTTCTTATGACGTATGTAGGGACTATTTGTATACTAGCATGAATAAAATACTTACTTACTTACTAATATATAGGTATGCTATTAGAAGAACTGTAGCAAATTATGCATTTTTGAAATTATACTATGCCCTATCAGAATACAAAAATATATATATACAACGTTATTCATTTAAAATTTCAAGTTCAAACACTGAATTTTATAGCAATAGCTCCAATATTATTGGAGATATTCAGATGTTTCCGGAACTTTGCCCATCACTGTATACTGGACCTAACCACACACCTGAACTAGAGCTGTTAGAAAAAAATAAGGATATGTTCATTTCGTAAATATCAAGTTTCCAAATGTAAAACGCTTATTGTTTGATGCCTGCTTTACAAAATACCATTACATAATAACTCTTTACCATGTGAAGTAATGTTTAGAATTGAAAAATTCGTATTTAGACATGACTTCATGCTACAGCTGTCACACGAAATATAGAAAACAGACACATGTAGTTCTATCCTAGCCAAAGATCAACAGTTTAATGACTTCAGTTTAGAATGCAGTTTGGTAAGCGAGGTAAATATGCAGGTAAACAGGTCACAGTCCGATCAAAATCTTAAAAAAAGTCAATCTCAAACACAATACCTGCTTATAAAAAATAGGTTTCGCAAGTAACTGGTAACATCTCTCAAATAAATTTAATGTACTTATTACAACTGTAGAACATCTACATATTAGACTAACAGCTCCAACTAAAATTAATCATGAGAACGCCATAATCTCATATCAGACGATACATAAGAATCATACCACCATACCAACTTATGTGTGCCTGTTTTGTACCAGGTAAGAAATAAAATAGTATTCTTCTACCAACTAATGAATTATGAAATTTATTTTATATACAAATACTTGTATTACAAAAATTTTCTTTAAAAAATTGTATTGAAAGGAGAAAAAACTGTAGAAAATGTGGAATTAAAAGAGTTGCAAAACGTCCGTCTTATTTAAACGTGAAACGGTACATAACACTTAGATGGTTTATACACAGTTTCATCCATAATATTCGCACCATATGAAAAATATTGTCGCTCTTCACTTTTTCGAAAGCATTTGAGAAGAGCCATTTTAGCCATAAGTTGAAATCGTTGCTTATTTGACGGAAAGTTTAAAAATCAGGAAAATTGGAAAACCCGGTAAATTTATAGTTTTCTCTGAATAAAATTATTTAGTTGGAATTAGACTAAGTTTAGTTATTTTCGGTGACCACCAACACTATTGTCTATAAGATATCACCAAAAATTCATTTTATTACATTTTTGGTTTAACTGATATTAAAGGTATGATATTTCATTAGCATTTAAAAACTCGCAAAAATAAGCATGGACCATGGACCTCGTGCAAAAATATCAAAATGGCGAACTATTCACAAATCTTGCGTATTGTAATTTAATTTTACAGTTCTTTTTATGAAAATTATATTAAGTAAGAGAAAATTTAAATTATAACTGATTATTATAGGTGATTAGGACTACTGCAGTAGTTGCACATCCATATAGAATGATCTCCCAATATTGTTGTTGGAATTTCTGAATAAAATGAAAAGAAAAAATTACAGGAACCAATGAAATCTCACTAAGTTACTACATGAGTATTTACCCAAGAATAGCTTATAAAAAGAAGTAACGACGCACAAATCAGAACATGAATGACTAACTTCCTGATAATTGTGATTAATGTATTTGTAGACTAGTGTGCTCTATATTTACTTAGTACTTTGTTTCGCTTTATTGACATTTAGTCGCCATACTATGCATTTTCTTAATGTTGTAAGTAACTGTATATTAATATAATTAAAAATGTTTTTAGGGAATGGATCTTTATCCATAATCTCGTCAAATGAAACCTCAATAAAACACATTCATTGCTTTGAGGGATCTAATGGTACGAACTTTATGCATTGTATGTACATGTGAACCTCTTCTGAAGTTTCGGTTAATTACTTGCACAGTGTTAAAAGTGATAAATAGTGAAGATAGGACTTAAAAGATAAAAGTGCAAATTTTCTAAATTCATTTATTACATGAAACGTAAAATACATATGTCAGTTGGTATAAAAATGTCATTAGTTATTTTTATACAAACACTTAATTAAAAATTAATCCTTTTAATCAAATAAATGTATGTAAATGGAAAGAAATTATACCATGTCATTCGTAAATGAAAGACAAACCTATGGATCAGATGTATGTAGGTTACTGAAGATTATATTTACTCAGCAAAGACCGAAAATGTTGTTGCATATCACTTATTTCTTTTCGTATAGGCCCCACATGATTCTTCTTTATTTCGTCCAGAGCTGTAAGGGTGTTTCCCCACTGTTGTTCTTCGTCCAAACCAAGGGAGTCCCATTCCAAACAATCATTTAAATTCGACTCCTCAGTATCATCCTTCACCACAGTTATTTCGTCTTCTGCAGCCCTTCTACTAACGTTTTCCTTATTTCCACTATTTAACATTCTTCCCTGCTTTCCACTTATCCTTTTTGGCATATTCTTGTCCAAACGCGCTGATAAATTGGTGGAAACGCGCGCTGACTCTAACTTTGAAGCCACTCTAGTTTCGGATTTACTTCTTGACTTAGGCTTATTGCTAGCACACGCAGATAGCTTTGCTGTGACTATATTACTTATGGCTAATGAATTGTTAGCAATTACTTCCATTTGGGAAGGAACACATTTAGGACAATGCCCTTTACAACACACTAGTTGCGGATCTTTTTTCACGCCTTTTTCCAACATGCACAAGAAGCAATGATTGTCACAATGAGTCATTTTAATCACAACTCGTTCATCTTCGTCAGTGTCCCCTATTTCCGCAGATTGCGTTTCCTTTGCAAATGTTTGATTTCTTACGTTTGATGATCCGGCTGAATCACTTCTCTTAACAATGTGTTCTTTCGCATTTCTCTTTGTAGATTCTTCAGAAGGTGTGGGGGGTTTTCTCCCAAATCGGAACTTATATTGTGGAAGTTTGCTGCTTGGTGTGCTGGTATTTTCCACCTTTAAGGCAAAACAATTACTTGATGTGGCGGACCTAGCGCGGTGCGAATCGATGACGGTATCTGCGCTTACAGCCGATCTTACGGAACTGTCGGTATCCAAATGTCCATATTTTTCCCTGTCTAAATGCTTCAATCTCAACTTAAAACTTCTATTTGTAATCATAAACTTTTCTAATGGTTCTAAGATGTTTGCAATATCTTGCTGGGCACAAGTGATGTGACATCTGCATCCTTCATCCGTTCCGTCTAACTTTTCATAACTCTGTGAATTCTTGGTCAGCTTGGCTTTCGACGACGAACGATGGATCGTGTTCTTATGGCACTTACACGAGGGTTCCTTCTTTGTCACTTTTCTGAACGAGCGACGAAACACGTTGAGTTTTTTATCCCTTTCATTTTTGTATTCTTCGTAGCAATTCTTTAGCACAACTTCAGCTTTCCTCTCTGCTCCTATCTTCGATAGGTATGGTTTTTGTTCCATAATATAGTTCATCACCATGATCTTCATGTCCTTATGGATTAGACACGCACAAGATAACTTCTCCTCGACTTTCTTATACAAATCTTTCAGAATGCTCTCCATGATTTCTGCGTCTACCAAATGTTTCTCACGAACAAACGACGTACTGAATTTACTAGACATTGTTTAGCTTTAAATATCTTTCGTGGAGTGCGAGTGGGGGTAGATAATATCTGAAACAATTTAGGGAGGTGCAATAACTAATACAGTTGTTGGGAAATGTCTCTAAAACTAATAGATCAAAGAAATTTGAATGACTAATCCCGCAATTTAATTTTACTTAAGGTGGGTTTCTAATAAACTCCCCTAATCCTAAAATTTGTAATAGCTAAATGAAATTCAATAAACATAATTGCACATTAAGATTGTTTGTAAAGGTTTCAGCTAATTGTCAACAACGTGTTTATCAAATAATCCATCGCTGATAGAATTCTTCAAACACAGATATTAAAATACGTATAACGTAAATCTCCTTAAATGGGGAATATTTGGAATATTCCGACAATAAACCACAAGTAATTTCACCCTTTCTGCTATAATTAAGGAATAATTAAATATACACTCCATTATGATGGTAGGTAGTCTAGTCGTTAGACCATTTTATTTTGTACTCTCCTAAATATTAATGCCCATTAAAATATAATTTCTCTGTAATGCTTCTAATACAAAGTTGGCCAAATGTAAACATCCGATTTTTGACTGAAGTAATAGTTCAAACGAAAAATATCATAATTAAGAAATTTTCTGATGTTCTGAACGACGTATACTATTCTTTCGAGATCTCATTAGGTTTTCGTAAATTGCGTCATCAACTTTTTTAATGGAAAACCTGTATATAATATTAATGTTTCACTCAGCGTTTTGTCAGAAATTATAATAATATATGACATTTAAATATTTCACGTCTTTCAATCTACATATATTCAGTAAAATGCTTTAACACAGTAAGATATATTAAATAAACATTAGCTGGCTTTAAAAAAAAGGAAAACTTGAATAATTCACTATTACATTTTTAAGAGGTAATGCATCAAGAACTCGTAATATGTATTCAAATAGTCTTCAGATTGAGCAAGTATAGCATATTTATTTTGGACAGGTCAAAATCGTTGCCACGTTTGGTTCAAGCCATTTCAATTCTTTTGGGAACGTTCTGTATATTTTTTCATAATCTAATAGAAAAACCGTTCTAGAACTTTGTATACAATAATTTCTCAATACCTAAAGTATGTCCTTCTATATAAGTTTTTTGCTAAAGTGTACTACGAGGAAATACTATAAACTTTTGTTTGATTAATAAATTAATCCTTAAACTGAACTTATGCATATAATTTCAACATCTATTCGACGTGACCACCATTTTCCTTCATATAAACTGCAATTTCTTGTACTTTGCTGAACATTTACTAACATTTCAGGAGCATTATTTTGTCTAATGTCCACCTTGTGCATTGCCTTAAGGAACTCATGCAGAAAGTTTTCTCATAAACTTATTTATTTGGTCGGTTACTCTAAATCTGTGGCACTGGAACACTGAAACAGTTCATTTACCACAATACTTACCTACTCGAATTGGATACACGTTTCGATAGCCAAGTTAACATCATCAGCAGTAAAACTGAATTCGTGCGTCCAGTACGAGTTACGTATTGTGGTAAGGGTTTTAGTGTTTCAATATTTATTCGGCTAAATTGAAAATTCTTTAATAACTTATATTTCTACTGTCGAAAAAAGTTAACGTCCACTGCTTTAAATCGACATTATAATTATTAAGCTGTTCAAATTATGTTTCTATTCTATTATATTTCATTATGTACAGCACTTTTTTTCCCTAAACACGCTTCCAATGGTTTAACGTATTTTTTTTTAAGATGTACAATGTTCAATGTACCTAATTCAGATTTAAATTTTTTCAAATAAATTATTACTGCCGTTGACGGTAAAATGTGCAATGATAAGTAGAGTTGTAACTTTCGGCGGCGCGACACAGTCGGATCCATTGTTCCATCATGTATCTCCGATCGGCGGTCGATGTTAATATTCGCTTCGCTCACTGCTTACTGCGATCTCGTTGCGCCGTTCGAAAGTTATAACCCTACTGATAAGGCAAACATGATTTTAAAAAAAAGTAGCAAATCTTTAAGATTACGGAGCTTGTAAAACTCGTTCAAATTTAAGGTATTTAATACCACAAAATGTGGGAAAGCAGTTTGAACAAAACCATTTGCACAGTATTTGTCGTTAATGTTGATGCATTACTTTGAATTTTACTTTTCACTTAGAGTATTATTTAAGCCGAACTTCTAATAAACTCCCTTAATCCTAAAATTTGTAATAGGAAAATAAAATTCAATTAACATAATTACACATTAAGACTATTTGTAAAGGTTTCAAGTAATAGGAAAAGGTCAACAAGGTGTTTATCAGGTCCATTTGTGACAGAATCTTTGAAATAGAGATACAAAAATAAGTATAATGTAAAACTTCTTAAATGGAGAATATTTACAATATTCGGTCAATAAACCACAAACAATTTCGACCTTTCTAAATGCCATAATTAAGCGATAAAGGATTATTTACTCATTTCTTAGGTCATGTCTTTTAGTCGTTAGACCATTTTATTTTGTGTTCTCCTAAATATTATTGCCTACCAAAGTATAATTTATCTCTAATACTTCTTCATACAGAATTGGCCAAACGTATTGGAACATCCGTTTTTTTACTTAAGTAATAGTTCAAACGAAAAATATCTTCAATAAAAATTTTTGAACATTTTCTGGTCTATCGAACGACGTATACTAATTTCCGAGATCTCATTATCTTTTCGTAAATTACGTCGTTACCTTTTTTTAATGAAAAGCCCGTATACATATACTTGGTAAAGTGCTTTAACATACTAAAATACATTAAATTAACATTTGCTAGCTTTAAATGAAGAAAAACTTGAATAGTTCACTATTATACTTTTAAGAGCTAAGGCATTAAAAACTTCTAGTATGTATTCAAATAGTCCTCAAATTGAGCAGGTATCCCCAAACTTTATATGTATTTCTAAACCAACAGTTAAAACAGAAAATATCTTTAATAAAAAATTTCAGAGATTTTTGAAGCCGTTCAAGGATATACTTTTACAGGTATCCTATGTTTATAATTATAATGTTATTAACTTCCCTTAAATGGAACACAACAATTTCAATTTCCGATCGACAACCTCATAGCGATGGCTGTGATGAATAGTTTACTATTATAATACTTTTAAAAGTTAGGGCATCAAAATCTCATAGTACGTATCCAAATAGTCCTTAGGTTGGGCAGGTATCCCCAAACATCATATTTCTGAACCAGCAGTTAAAACAGAAGATATTTTTAATAAAAAATGTCAGAGATTTTTAAAGCCATTCAACGATATACTTTTACAGGTATCATATGTTTATAATTATGATGTTATTAATTTCCCTTAAATGGAACACAACAATTTCAATTTTCCATCAACAACCTCCTAGGGCTGGTTGTGATGTAAGATTTACTTTTTATATTTTGTGTCTATCGATTTAAAAATACTTAGTAAATTAGATCGAAAAATATAAGTAGTAAGATGGCAACCTGGGCTACCAGATTTAGTTCCTATAGATCATTTTCTTTGTCATTATTTAGAGTTACTTGTTTACAAAACCAAACTTCATACATATGAAAAATATTGTCGCTCTTCACTTCTTCGAAAGCATTTGAGAAGAGCCATTTTAGCCATAAGTTGAAATCGTTGCTTATTTGACGGAAAGTTTGAAAATCTAAAAATCATAAAAATTGGAAAACCCGGTAAATTTATAGTTTTCTCTGAATAAAATTATTTAGTTGGAATTAGACTAAGTTTAGCTATTTTCGGTGACCACCAACACTATTGTCTATAAGATATCACCAAAAATTCATTTTATTACATTTTTGGTTTAACTGATATTAAAGGTATGATATTTCATTAGCATTTAAAAACTCTAGCAAAAATAAGCGTGGACCATGGACCTCGTGCAAAAATATCAAAATGGCGAACTATTCACAAATCTTGCGTATTGTAATTTAATTTTACAGTTCTTTTTATGAAAATTATATTAAATAAGAGAAAATTTAAATTATAACTGATTATTATAGGTGATTAGGACTACTGCAGTAGTTGCATATCCATATAGAATGATCTCCCAATATTGTTGTTGGAATTTCTGAATAAAATGAAAAGAAAAAATTACAGGAACCAATGAAATCTCACTAAGTTACTACACGAGTATTTACCCAAGAATAGCTTATAAAAAGAAGTAACGACGCACAAATCAGAACATGAATGACTAACTTCCTGATAATTGTGATTAATGTATTTGTAGACTAGTGTGCTCTATATTTACTTAGTACTTTGTCTCGCCAAACGTCATACATTAAAAGTGTTGGAAGATAGAGCTAGGTCGACATTTTACTTTTCTATAGCATTTCATAAACTATCTATCAACTAAAGGAAGAAAATATTTAAATTTTACATCACTGTGATTGTTAAAATATTGTTATAAACAATATGAAATTATATACAATGTGTCCACATAGCGCGTGGGTGATCTGATAGAGAAACTGCTCTAGAACTTTGTTTATAATAATTTCTCAATACCTAAAGTGTGTCCTTCTCTAATAAATTAAATATGAAGCTATGCGAATAAGTTTTTTGCTAAAATGTACTGCGACAAAATACAATAAACTTTTGTTTCATTAAAATTAATCTGTAAAACTGAACTTATGCATATAATGTCAACATTTATTCGACGTGAGCACCATTTTCCTTCATATAAACTGCAATTTCTTGTATTTTGCTGAACATTTGCTAACATTTCGGGAGCAATATTTTGTCTAATGTCCACATCATGCACTGTCTTAGGAAACTCATTCAGAAAGTTTTTTTATAAACATATTTATTTGGCTAAATTGAAAATTTTTTAATAACATTTTTACTGTCGAAAAAACTTAATGCGCAATACTTTAAATAAATCAATTCGTTTTATGTTGAATTTTGATCAACATCTGACTGCTTATTTTCTTTAATTTATATCTCATTCTCGTAATTTACTTGTCATTTTGTGTATTATAACATAATATTTGTGTTTAACAAAGAAAAACAAACATACAGTTTGCGTTTCTTTGTTAAACACAAATATTTGTGTTTAACAAAGATAAACAAACATACAGTTTGTTTTTCTTTGTTAAACGCAAATATTATGTTATAATACACAAAATGACAAATAAATTACGAGAATGAGATATAAATTAAAGAAAATAAGCAGTCAGATGTTGATCAAAATTCAACATAAAACGAATTGATTTATTTAAAGTATTGCGCATTAACTTTTTTCGATATAAATTACTTAATCTTCTAATTTGTATAATTAGAAGTAATTTATTTTCCATAATCCATTCGAACTGGAGGAAACTACATAAATCCGTATTTGCCCAAATTAGCGTTAATACGTACAAATATTATAAGGATGTAATTAGTCCTGAATAAGAGTTATTACCCCCACCCTTTTCAATAACATTTAGGTGTATATATACCTAAATATATGGCAGCTGCCGTTAGATCCGTTGCATATTTTCACTTCTTCTTGTTAAGAGTTATAACGTAACTTCAGAATGGCACCAATAGAAGAAAACTCATTAACTGAACTATCTAAAAAGATGGAGGAGGCTAAAACGTTTCCTAGCATACCGGAGGTACCAGTCGAACAATACCAGGCTAAAATGGAGAGAAAAACAAGCTCACATCGAGAGCAATTATGGGCTGTATTGTACGGCGTAGATCCAAGGGACGCTGAAGAAGACTTGCAAGAAATTCAACGATTACTCGGAGAAAGAGTCATGGGTTGATCCACCAAGGTACTTTATTCTTCTACTGAAGGATATATATACATGACCGAAACTGCAACCGTAGCCGTACTTTTCATTACGCCATAGGATTACATCCCAGTGTGCATATTTTGATGTAGTGTGCTATTTTATATGTACATATTAGCTCAATTTCATCAAATGTTGTGCCATCTGATATAATTATACTGTGATAAGACTACAATTATGACCGTACTTTTTGTATATTTTCATATATAAGGTTCCATTGTTTATATAACTGTTAATGTATATATTTCGTTATATTATATTACATTGTACATATTTATTATTTTGACAAAATACTGTACCAGTATTGTTTGTATACTGTAACAAACCAATTTTTAATATACCATATTTTTTACACTACATGTTGTTTTATTTATGTGATTAGGTATTACTGAGTCGATTAAGGTTTGATATTAAATCAGTAATTTGTGTAAAACTAAGGCACCAAAAACTAATACATATTCAAATAGTCTTCAGGTTGAACAGGTGTCCCTAAACATCATATTTCTAAATCAAGAGACAAAACGGAGGATATCCTTAATAAAAATGTTAGAGATTTTTCAAGCCATTCAACAACGCATATTTGCTCTTGACAAGTATCATATGCTTGATTTATTAACTTCCTTTAAATGGAACACATAATACATATAATTTCAACTTCCGATTAACAATCTCCTAGCCACTACAGTGATGTAAAATTTAAAAATACTTACAAGAGACCATCCCGAACCCGAAAATTAAAAAAAAATTGAAACTTTGTGAACAAGTAGTCCACACTCAAGGATGTTTGAAAGTATTTTCCTTATTGGCCCAATATCGTTTTGAGAGAGTGAAACTACTCCTGAAAGTTTAGTAGATTTTCGGTTTTCTTCAAATAACTTGACAATGGCTGGAACAAATACATCACAACTATATATCGAAATAAAAAAATTAACTTTCAGGGGTAGTTTCACCCTCTTAAAACGAGATTGGGCCGATAAGGAAAATACTTTCGAACATCTTTGGGTGTGGCCTACTTGTTCACAAAGTCTCAATTTTTTTTCAATTTTCGGGTTCGGGATATTCCCTTGTTAGTAAATTAGATCAAGAGTAATAAATAAAATGGCAACCTGGACTATCAGATTTAGTTCCTTTAGATCATTTTCTTTGTCATTATTTAGAGTTACTTGTTTACAGAACCAAACTTCAATCGTTGAAAGAGTTGTAAAATGGAGCTAGGGCGGCATTTTACTTTTCTATCGCATTTTATGGACAACCTATCAACTAAAGGAAGTAAAATATTTAAGTCACTGTTATTGTTAAAATATTGTTGATGAGAATATGAAATTATATACAGCGTGGCCACCTACTGCCTGAGTGGAAGATATTTACTTCTTTGATATTTTTGTTAAATGCCACTGTTTCTTTAACGGCCGATATCATAAACGCCTTATACACTACAGCGGTGATTTGAACTTTATTTCATTATTTCTTTGAGTTTTCGACAATACATATTTTATGTCAACTAGCATCTACAATAAGTCAATTGAAACCGTTGCCATGTTTAATTCATACTATAAATTGAAAAAGAAAATGTATTCAAACTTTTTGCTCATGCGGTCAAACTAACGATTCTTCAAATCTGAAACACTTTAATTATTAAGGACCTTATGAGATGCTACACAATAATCGCACTTCCAATGTCAAAGATAACTTTACCCTTCTGCATATTGCCAATTAAAGGAATTTTCTCAATAATTTAAAGTCATTAGAGATTCTAAATTTTTAATAAACATCTTTCACTTAATACGCATGCGACCTCTATTTTTCAACTATTGTTCAACACATAGTTGTCGTACGTAATTTTCTATTTTTATTTGTACTATTTATCGTTTGTTACATATTCCGATAAATTTCCACAGATATCGCGATTAATTTCTTAATGCTTAAATAATTTTAACAAATAGATATAGGCATACAACACACAAAAAACAATGTTTTAACACTATCTAAATGTTTATTGTAACGCCGGTCGTCGTCTTAATATGTCGTGTTACTCCAACTTTACATCTACATTATTATCTCAGTATAGAGTCTTCCTAGTACTGCGAGTAGATATACGTTACAAGTTTAGAAGAATAATCTTAACAATTTGACAATTTTTTACTGCCTACACGCAAAGAAATAGTTTCTTGCATCAATAAAATAGATTTTTTGTAAAAATCGGTCTTTATTCAAGAAAATATTTTTATTTTATAAAAACTATAAAAATGTATAATACAAGAAAATAATTTTCTTGAAATTTTATTTGGATTAAACAAATATTTTCTTATGGTTAGAAAATCAGGAAAATCCAAGACAGAAAAATGTTTCTTCCAAGTAGATCATTTAGTTTTGAGTTAAGAAAATATTCATATTAAAGGTAGGAATAAAAAAATGGCCCAGATCTCACAAAATTCTATTGAGAAATTAGGCGACCGGTTTCATATTCAAATAACACATCATCAGGCCCAGCCACAAGCATACCCGATAAAAGAAGAATTACAATAATGGAAAAGAAAATCTAAAGTTAATAATTAAAATTGGAGCAAGTGAATGAACTAATGAAAAAGATTTTTATATATTACAGTATAATTAAATTATTTCCTTAATAATAAAATTAAATTATTTCTTTAATAATGAAATTAAATTATTTCTTTAATAATGTATTTAAGTTTATTCATCCTTTCTTTCAATATTATTTATTGTATATTTAAAAAAACTATAATTAAATTAGTACACGTGGTAAATAGTAAAAAAAAGAAAAAATATTACGTTAACCAGTATCTTTTGAAAATGTTTATGAAATATTGTACGTTGAAAGCTATATCATTGTATGGGTAAGTACAGCATTTGTATTCCGCTTAATATATATCTCTTGGGAGTACGTGGCGCCAGGAAACGTTTCAGTGCTGCTTTTTAAAGGTTAGTGGCATAAACTGAGAAATGAACAACAATGTGGGCAGAAGCAAATTGTTTTTGCCGGGGGTGATTACATCAATACCATGAGTTATTTAATAACATGGTATTGAATTCCTAGAAAAAACAGATAATGCTGATAGCATTGTCTTGATTATGTGTACTATAATAATTGACTTTTGTTTGAAGATTATTCTGTAGAAAACATCTACCTCGGTCTTGTTAAAATCACAAGCAATGGGAATAATTCACTGCATTATGTACGGATATGTCGTACTGTTTTAAACAATGTAAGTGCAATTAATAATGTGGATATAGATAATATGTATTCGAAGAGTTCTAAGTAAATAAATGCTTTATTTTAAGAAAATGAAACTACTGATTTATGAACAATATTTTAACGCTTTCTGCAATAAATAAAACTATTTACTATCCTTAAGAAAATGTTGTTTTGTGTTCTAAATACCATTTACATACTTATAGTGAAAATAGCTTTCTTCTAATGTTCTGCAAAACTTTCTTAAATTCAGCTAACAAATGTCTTAAACAAAAAAATATAATTATTTCATTGCAAGTATATACTGCTCTTAAGCGCAGAAAAAAAACGCTAAGAAAATATTTCTTTTGGTTTAAAACAGTTATTGTATTGTGGATAATTGAAACTAGTGTTGGGCATAATCGATATATTTCAATAATCGAATGAATCGAAATAATCGTTTAAAATAATCGAATGATCATTCGAAATTTACTAACGATTTCGATTATTTTCCACAATTATTTGACAGAATCCGAGTGACAAGTGAATTATTTCGAAACTCGAAACCTCGAAATTTCAAATACAGATCTCGAATCGTAATCCGTTTGTGTGCTCCTGCGAAGTCATAACGAATAATCAATGATTTCGGAACCATAATCGAATGATCGATTATTCGGGTATAATCGATGTGTCTCGATTATTTCATTCATAATCGCCCAAGACTAATTGAAACAGTAATTGTAAATATTTATTTTATTACCGCGTGCTAATGATTGAATCAAAAGTAAGTACGGCCTTATTATGTAAATTTAGCATTAATCCAATTTTACAAATGTTGTACAATAATTTAACAGGTAAAAAAAACTGTGTTTCATTACAATAATTTTTGTAATTGATTGCCGAAACTAATACTAACAAATCAAAAATTGTTATACAGATAAATTAGTTTTACTTTATGACCAACTATATTGATTGTCATCTTTAGCTGGCCTGAAGATGAGCGTATGGTCGAAACCGATCGCAATTTTGTATTAAATAGAGTTTTGTGGGAATACACCATTATTACTACCAACCTTAACTTTAATTATTATTTACTGTAGAACTTTCCAATGCTGTTTTTAAACATTTTAGCTTAGAAATATGCTTTATTTATAAGTTAAAAGACGAACATAACTTTATAAGTATTTGTATTAAATACATTAGTGTATTTCATGTTTTATGCGTGCAAAATTATAACTCATTTAAAATAAATTAATAAAACTACTAACGTTGCGGCACTATCGTATCCTTTTTAATAGAAAAACAAAGGTGCGCATGCTTGATACATTTTGATTTTCATAACGTTAGCTTGCATCTTATCGTCCGAAACATTTATCAAAACTAAAGCTCAGGACGGTTTGAGGTCGAACCACGGCTCTTGTATCATTTGCGGCGTACGGCGGCAAGTATTGTAGCCGGGCTTTTAGCACAGCAACGCCTTTTTGAATATTCATGCAAACCGAATTTACATTCAACATTCGTAAACCGAACCCGTTTATCTTTTGTTTTGGTGTACGGTAGATTCATAAACTACTGCGATTATGAATGTTGTTTTAAAATACCTTATCTTCGGTAACCGAAACCGAAAATCAACACGACCGTAATTGGAACGCCATTTCCCTAACAAAATATTGCCTTAATTAACTTAGTTTTATTTGCTTTCAATTTCGTTGCTTAAATTTACTCGAAATTCTAATTAAAAATTAAATTCGGAAAACATAACTTCCCACACACATTCTCGGAATCCTTCTGTGTATGTTTTGCGGAGCGATTTACTTCAAATAGACTCGGTTTTAATTACTCTATAAACAGTTCCAAAAGGAATTGTTGATTTTAGCGGAGTGAAATTTAAAAAAATAGATTCCAGTATAAGCGATTTTACTATTTTCACTGTTTTATTTACATATTTTAAACAGCAAAGTTAGTACAACGAAATACATTGGTTTGAAAACCGCGAAGATTGATGTTTTCTTTGTGAAACGCTATTTTGACCTTTAGAAATTCTATATCCATCACTTGAGAACCAATGAGAAGATGAATGCATATGAAGTAGTTCTTCGTAGTAGTCTCTCCATCGCTCAATGATTTGTTCATCCTTTGTTAGTATTTCTCCTTTCTTATCCCTTGTATGTGCGAGAGTGGATTCTTTTTTGTTTTTTAAGTGATTTATGGTTTTGTAGAACATTCTTATATCTTCCTTCCTGTTTTCTTTTAATGTCTTCCCAAACTGTTCTCAAGTCTCTCGTTTTGCTTTCAGTACTGCTACTGACTCTATATTTTTATGGTTTTGTGGTGTTTTGTTATTTAGGTATGTCTTCCAAAATTTCTTTTTACTTGTGATTTCTTCTTTAACTTGTATATTCCACCAAAGTGAAGTTTTTCTGTTTTCATGTTGGTTAGTGGTTTTACACGTTTCTTTTTTTTGTAATAATATCAGTGTTATTTGTTTGCTTAGGAATTTCGTTTATAATACATTGATCTAATTTTTTCATGTAGTTCTATCTTGTTTCAATTTGCTCTAATGTGTGTGCTCTTACTCTTTGTTTAAAGTGGTTCTCGTTTTTATGTTCGTTTGTTATGTCTTTTAGGTGTATATCAATAAACGAACTGCTCTGGGATACATACAGTGTGTAAAGTGATGGGGTATACAAGAGAGAAATTTTTTTTAATATTGATTTTTGAAAAAAAAATATTCTTCATATTTTTTGCTTGCTTTGAAAGTATCAGTAATGTTTCGAAAATCTAAAATTTATTTCTAGTCATCTGTAAAAATAAAAAACTAAATGTTGTAATTGTAAGTTATCATTCTACACTATAATGAAGATAGCGATGATAAATTCTTTTCCTCAAACTCATGTTTATTGCTGTCAAACTGAAGTTGGAAAAATGCTAACGTTACAGCAAAGAATTTATTTAGGTAAATGTCACGGTATTGACGATGTATCATATCAGTACGGAATTAATTTGTTTCATCAAAAGTATCCACAAAAATGGCTCTTAAGAAATTAATTGCAAAATTTGACGAAACAGGATCGGTGGTCGACAAAAAGAAGGTAAGAAAGATGTACAATGAGGATGATGCGGTAACTATTATGGCATTGCAGTACGTTGAAGACAATCCACGTTTGTCATTAAGACGGAGGGCAGCGGAGCTTAATGTCAGTCACACCTTATTACAAACAATTTATCTCCTATGGACTTCTTTCTCTGGGGATATCTTAAACAAAAAGTATACCAAGAACCTATAGGAAACAATGTAGAAATATTAAAACAACGAATAACTTCAGCGGTTAGAGAAGTTAACTTGGAAACTTTAGGGAATGTTTATAAGGAATTCAGGAATAGAACGGAAAGGTGTGTAGAAAATGGAGGAGATTATGTAGAATGAGTTTATAATAAATAAAATAGTTTTTTTATTTTTCAGTTTTTTTTATTTATTTATTTATTTATCATCGCTATCTTCATTATAATGTAGAATGATATCTCAGAATAAAAAAAAATAGTTTTTTATTTTTACAGATTACTACAAATAAATTTTAGATTTTCGAAACATTACTGGTACTTTCAAAGCAAGCAAAAAATATCACGAAGAATAATTTTTTTTCAAAAATCAATATTAAAAAAATTTTCCCTCTTGTATACTCCATCGCTTTACACACTGTACAATAAAAAATACAAACATTACATGAAAATTAGTTAATTTTCTCCTTAAAATAAAAATAGGAGAGAAGAAGGGCGAGTACATCAATGTGACATAATAAAGCAAAACCCAAAATATACATAAATCTAATTTGCATGTTCACTTCCTTTGCTACATTAATTTTCATACCCCTGCAGCAAACCGCATACTACGTATCTACTTAATATGCATATGCTGGACATCTTCCTTGACATCTATTCTCTGAGAGCGCCATCGAAGTAAAACTATCCGCCACAAAGGATAAAAGAAGTACTTTTAGGCTATCCTCAACATCAAAAGCTTTTCCGATATGGTAAAAAAGAAGAAATCCTTGACTGTACCACTTGAATATTGCGGCAGGCCAGTTTATGTTCGTGTCATCTTGGTGACATGCCCGCATTTCAAAGCCGCCTGCGTTTACATTGTCCATTTACAAACGCCGCTACGGGCCTCGCCATATAAACATTGACATATCAAACAGACACCGGAAAGGATACCTTCGCATAATACAAGACTCGGTTTGAAATAATATGTCAAATGCATGACGATATTAAAGATCCGGTCAGAAAGGTTTCCACGACATAATAAACATATATGTATACAGTACGTTCGTTGGATATCCTTTGACGTTATTAAGCGTACAGTTTCTAAGCGAAGTACAGTGATTTTATTTTTAAAGATAAACCATTGCACAACAAAGACTTTTCTGCTTCTCTTCAAGCTTAACAAAGAATTAGAATATGTTCTTTATTGTAAATGAATGAGAACGTGACATCTGTTTTAATAATAATAATAATAATACAGACTTTATTACCAAGATGTAATTAATAACAGATTGAATAGGAAGTTCAACAAAATTTATATTTTCAGGCAATCTTAAGGCGAGAATCTGCTTCTACTAAACTTGTGAAACAAAAACAGAAATATATTAACATTAAATGCCTAATTTCACTTAAAAATGAAACTAAAGCAAAAAGAAAACGAAAACAAAGAAATACAGCAGATTTAAGTACGCTCAGCATAGTAACTTATATAATAAATGTAAACATATAAAGAAAGAATAAGAAGGCGATAAATATAAAGCACATATCGAATTGACTCTCAAAAAGAATTTTTTTTATACGAGATTTAAAGACATTAACACTTTAGACCTTTAAAGTATTTTCAACTGCATTGTATTTATTGTAAATACTAAACGAAAACGAAGGTTTAAATAAAGGCCTTGTGAATATATGTAGGTGAAGATACTAAGCCTCTAAATCTCGTAGTAATATTGTGAATATCAGCTTTAAACCTAATATACAGACACAAGTACGTTGGCGATTTATACAAGGTTACCTTATGAAACAAAGTGAACATTTTAAGTTCTCGTCTATTTTTCATGTATAACCAGCCAACTTCTTTTAACTTGTGTGAAATACGGTCGTACTTCCGAATGCCGAATATAAAACATAAGCTGGAAATTTGTATCTTTTGAATACGATTGCATGTAACATTATCGATCGCAGCATGGTATACAGGCTCATTCACGACGATGGCCTATTAAAAGTATTAAAGTATTAAAAGTATCTCTGATATAATATAATTAATCTATATTTTATTAAACTATATTTTTGAAATTTTGGTAGACGATGTTATAAATAATGATGTATCTCCTAAAAATATTTTGAACTTCATGGCACTCTTGATAAAACCGGAAACGGATATCAATTTTCTTATTTCAAATGGCACACCTTCTATATTTCAACGATATACAATATCATAGGTGCAGGGTGTACCACCTTCGAGATATTAAATTTTTTGTGAAAAAATTTGACAAACGCAGAATTTAAACGAAACATCATCTTCTATTCGATATTACTCACATAAACCAGTTTTGGGATTTTCATTAGCAACATAAAATACTCTTTATTACTATAAATACGTATCAAAAATATTCTAAAGAGCGTTCCAAAAACCTAGTCCAAACACTTACATATTAAAAATTCAATTTTATTTAATGGCAACCCCTATTTTTAAGAATTTCTGCAAGTTTTCCTTGAAAAAATGCGAGTAAAACATATTTTACGTCCTATACCTAAATTCGCTCGTTTCCGAGTTATCAAAAAAAAAATCATAATATCGATTATTTATTACCAAGTAAGCAACCAGAATTGATAAGGTAGGCCTCGCTTTACTTAAGCTAATGACAAACAAACAAACAAATTTTGCGAATGGAGTCTAGTCAAAATACAAGAAGATCCGGTGTTTATTTCTAAATATGGACTGATGAAGCGAAATTTTCGAGAGAAAAGGGATGTATAATTCGAAAAATAAACATTATTGGGCCACCACCAATCCACATTTAACAAGACCACAAAGTTTCCAAGAAAACTTTAATTTCAATGTATATAAAAACAATAATATTACGTATATAATTTATGACGAAAATTTAAATGGCATTAATATTTAAATTTGCTACATGTAATGGAATTTATTAATTGTCTAAATGTGGACGAAATGTAAGCATATTGGTACCAATTAGATGGAACTTTAGCGCATTGTATACGTGAGGCAAAATGCAATTGTATACAGGCTTTTCATTATAAAAAGGCAACGCCGTAATTTACGAAAGGATAATAAGATCTCGGAAATTAGTATACGTCGTTCAATAAACCAAGAAATGCTCAAAAATTTTTATTGAAGATATTTTTCGTTTGAACTATTACTTAAGTAAAAAAACGGATGTTCCAATACGTTTGGCCAACTCTGTATGAAGAAGTATTAGAGAGATATTATACTTTGGTAGGCAATAATATTTAGGAGAACACAAAATAGAACGATCTAACGACTAGGACACATGACCTAAGAAATAAGTAAATAATCCTTTATCGCTTAATTATGGCATTTAGAAATTGTTTGTAGTTTATTGCCCGAATATTGTAAATATTCCCCATTTAAGAAGTTTTACGTTGTACTTATTTTAATATCTGTATTTGAAACATTCTGTCAGAAATAATAAACACGTTGTTGACCCTTTCCGATTACCTGAAACCTTTACAAATAATCTTAATCTGTAACTATGTTTATTGAATTTCACTATTACAAATTTGAGGATTAAGAGAGTCTATTAAAAGTTCGGCTTAAATAATACTCTAAATGAAAAGTAAAATTACAAGTAACCCATCAACATTAATGACAAATACTGTGCAAATGGTTTTGTTCAAACTGCTTTCCCACAGTTTGTGGTATTAAATTCCTTAAATTTGAACGAGTTTTACAAGCTCCGTAATCTTAAAGATTTGCTACCTTTTGCCTTAACAGTAGGGTTATAACTTTCGAACGGCGCAACAAGGTCGCAGTAAGCAGTGGGCGAAGCGAACATTAACATCGACCGCTGATCGGAGATACATGATAGTACAATGGATCCGACTGTGTCGCGCCTCCGAAAGTTACAACTCTATTTATCATTGCACGTTTTACCGTCAACGACAGTAATAATTTATCTGAAAAAATTTAAATCTGAATTAGATACATTGAACATTGTACATCTTTAAAAGAATACGTTAAACCATTGGAAGCGTGTTCAGGGAAAAAGTGCTGTACGTAATGAAATATAATAGAATAGAAACATAATTTGAACAGCTTAATAATTACAATTAATTTGTAAACCTGTAATTCTTATTTCATATTATACATACAAACGGTGCGGACCTAAAGTGCCCCCCCCCCTCATGCTAACTGTTGAACGACAGAAGCTAGCGTTTTAATAAAAATAGGCCGATTTCTATTTTTTATGAACTAACTTTTGCCGTTATTGGCAGTTCAATTGTATTTCCGGTGTCAACTTTCTTATTTTAAATATAACACCTTGTATATTTTCACGTGGACATAAATAATAAATGGAGAAAATAAGCAGTCACATGTTGATCGAAGTTCAGCATAAAACGAATTGATTTATTTAAATCATTGTACATTTTTTTCGACAGTAAAAATATAAGTTATTAAAAAATTTTTAATTTGACCAAATAAATATGCTTATGAAAAAACTTTCTGAATGAGTTCCTTATGGCAATGCAAAATGTGGACATTAAGCAAAATATTTCTCCCGAAATGTTAGCAAATGTTCAGCAGAATACAAGAAATTGCCGTTTATTTGAAGGAAAATAGTGCTCACGTCGAATAGATGATGAAATTATATGCATAAGTTCAGTTTTACAGATTAATTTTAATGAAACAAAAGTTCATTGTATTTCGTCGCAGTACATTTTAGCAAAAAACTTATCCGCATAATTTCATATTTAATTTACTAAAGAAGGACACACTTTAGGTATTGGGAAATTATTATAAATAAAGTTCTAGAACAGTTTCTCTATCAGATTACGAAAAAATATACGGGTGCTCCCAAGAGAATTAAAATGGCTTGAATCAAACATGGCAACGATTTCCACTAACGTCTTGTAGACGTCAATTGATATAAAAAATGTTTTAATATATTGTCGAAAACTCAAATACTCAATCAAATAAAATTTGAATCACAGCTATAGCGAGTAAGGCGTTTCTGATATCGGCCGTTACAGGAACAGAGGCATTTAGCAAAAATATCAAGGAAGAAAATATCTTCCACCCACGCGCTATGTGGACACGCCATATATAATTTCGTGTTGTTATCAACAATATGTTAACAACCACACTGATGTAAAGTTTAAATATGTTCTTCGTTTAGTTGATAGATAGTTTATAAAATGAGATAGAAAAGTAAGATGTCGTCCTGGTTCTGTCTTCCAACCCTTTTAACGTATGAAGTTTGGTTCTGGTAACAAGTAACTCTAAATAATGGCAAAGAAAATGATCTATAGGAACTAAATCTGGTAGTCCAGGTTGCCATCTGACTACCTATGTTTTTGGATCTAATTTACTAAGTTTTTTAAATCGATAGACACAAAACATAAAAAGTAAATCTTACATCACAACCAGCCCTAGGAGGTTGTTAATGGAAAATTGAAATTGTTGTGTTCCATTTAAGGGAAATTAATAACATCATAATTATAAACATATGATACCTGTAAAAGTATATCGTTTGAATGGCTTCAAAAATCTGTGAAATTTTTTATTAAAGATATCTTCTGTTTTATCTGCTGGTTCAGAAATATGATGTTTGGGGATACCTGCCCAACCTGAGGACTATTTGGATACGTACTATGAGATTTTGATGCCCTAACTTTTAAAAGTATTATAATAGTAAACTATTCAAGCTTTTCTTTTTTACCTTTTTTTCTAAGCTAGTAAATGTTTATTTAATGTATTTTAGTGTGTTCAAGCACTTTACTAAGTATATGTAAATCGAAAGGCGCAAAATATTTAAATGACAGATAATTATAGCTGCTGATAAAACGCTGAGTGAAATATGCAATTGTGTACAGGCTTTACTATACGTTGTTCAATAGATCAGAAAATGTTCAAAAACTTCTATTCAAGATATTTTTCCTTTAACTGTTACTTAAGTCAAAAAACGGATGTTCCAATACGTTTGGCCAACTCTGTATGAAGAAGTATTAGAGAGAAATTATACTTTGGTAGGCAATAATATTTAGGAGACCACAAAATAAAATGATCTAACGACTAGAACACATGACCTAAGAATTGAGTAAATAATCCTTTATCGCTTAATTATAGCATTTACAAAGGTCGAAATTGTTTGTGGTTTATTACACGAATATTGTAAATATTCCCCATTTAAGAAGTTTTACATTATACTTATTTTAATATCTGTATTTGAAACATTCTGTGAGAAATGAATTACCTGATAAACACGTTCTTGACCTTTTCCGATTACCTGAAACCTTTACAAATGACCTTAATGTGTAATTATGTTTATTGAATTTCATTTGCCTATTACAAATTTGGGGATTAAGGGAGTCTATTAGAAGTTCGGCTTAAATAATATTAAATTGCGGGATTATTCATTTAAATTTACGATGTAATTACCTTCGATCTATTAGTTTCTCATCAACTGAATTGGTTATTTTAGCCCCCCAAACTGTTTCAGAGGTTATTTACTCCCACCCCACTTAACGAAAGGTATTTAAAGCTAAACAATGTCTAGTAAATTTAGTACGTCGTTTATTCCTAAGCAAAATTTTGTCGACGCAGAAATCATGGAGAACATTCTGAAAGATCTGTATAAGAAAGTCGAGGAGAAGTTGTCCTGTGCGTGCCTAACCCATAAGGACATGAAGATCATGGTGATAAATTACATTATGGAACAAAAACCATATCTATCGAAGATAGAAGCAGAGGGAAGAGCTGAAGTTATACTAAGGAACTGCTACGATGAATACAAAAATGAAGAGAATAGAAAACTCAACGTGTTTCGTCGCTCGTTCAGAAAAATAACAAAGAAAGAATCCTCGTGTAAGTGCCATAATAACACGATCCATCGTTCGTCGTCGAATGCCAAGCCGGCTAAGAACTCGCAAAGTTATGGAAAGTTAGTTGAAACGGATGAGGAATGCAGATGTCACATCACTTGTGCCCAGCAAGATATTGCGAACATCTTAGAACCATTAGAAAAGTTTACGACTACAAATAGAAGTTTTAAGCTGAGATTGAAGCATTTAGACAGGGAGAAGTATGGACATTTGGGTACCGACAGTCCCGTAAGATCGGTTGTAAGCGAGAAGACCACCACCGATTCGCATCGCGCTAGGCCCGCCACACCAAATAATTGTTTTTCCTTAAAAATGGAAGACACCAGCACGCCAGGCAGCAAACTGCCACAATCCAAGTTTCGATTTGGGAGAAAACCACCTACACCTTCTGAAGAATCTGCAAAGAAAAATTCAAAAAAACACGCTGATAAGAAAAGTTATTCCACCGAATCACCAAACGTAAGAAATCAAACCTTTGTAAGTGAAATCCAATCTGTGAAAATAGAGGATACTGACGAAGATGAACAAATTGTGATTAAAATGACTCATTGTGACAATCATTGCTTCTTGTGCACGTTGGAAAAAGGTGTGAAAAAAGAACCACAACTAGTGTATTGTAAAAGACATTGTCCTAAGTGTGTTCCTTCCCAAATGGAAGTAATTGCTAATAATTCATTAGCCATAAGCAACATAGTCACACCAAAGCTATCCGCGTGTGCTAGCAATAAGCCTAGATCTAGAAGTGAATCCGAAACTAGAGTAGCTTCAAAGTTAAAACCATTATCCGTTTGCACCAATTTACCTGCGCGTTTGGACAAAAATCCACCAAAAAGAATAAACAGAAAGCAGGGAAGAAAGTTAAATAGTGGAAATAAGGAAAATGTTAGTAGAAGGGCAGAAGACGAAATAACTGTGATGAGAGATGATGCTGAGGAGTCGAATTTGAATGATTGTTTGGAATGGGACTTTCATGGATTGGATGAAGAAAAACAGTGGGGAAACACCCTTACAGCTCTGGACGATATAAAGGAGAATCATGTGGGGCCTATACGAGAACAAATAAGTGATGTGCGACAATATTTTCGATCTTTGCTGAGTAAATTTAAGCCTTAATAACCTACATATGTACATATGATCCATAGATTTATTTTTATTTACGTAAGACATTATATGATTTTGTTCCATTTGCATACACCTTTATTGGAAGAAAAGAATTAATATTTAGTTGTATACTGTTTGTATAAAAATAATTTTAACTTCTCTTCTACCAACTGACATTTATTCTTCATCTAATAAATGAATTTAAAAAATATGTTCTTTTATATTTTATGTGGCACCTTCACTATTTATCAACGTTCAAGCAATTAAACGAATTAGACATAAATACTTGAAGTGTCTTTTTGTAGACGGATGCACGTCTATTTCTTAAAAATATTTTCAATTATAAGAATAATAATATGCGCTTATTTGCAACAGGTACATATTTATCCAGTTACGGCAAACATCAAGAAAATGCATAGCATGGCAATTAAATATCAATAAAGGGAAACAAAATATTACCAGTGAGTTATTCATATTTTTATTGGTATTTTAAGCTACTATGAAGCTAGGAACAGACTGTCACCTTTTGGCTGCTCAGGAATCGTTGGTGTAACGTCCTAAGAATTTTCCGTGTTTACCCAATACTGACAATTTCGTTCATTGAGCTTGCAATTGATGTGAAAGCATGCCTTGGATTACGACTGTTGCTTCTTCATTTTCCTCGAGAAAACTAACAGTTCGAATGCCCTCTGGCCCAGGTCTATATGTTTATCAGATAGACTCCATAGGTCCAGTTTCCGCGACGCACCCTGTACATTTATTAGTATTTTTAACCTATAACAACGATCAATAAGGAGAGTAGACGTTCACATATCAATTAATTTAGCGTTGTATAATAAATCACTGCGATTACCAATTCAAATGGACGAGGAGCCAAAACCGATTTCTTAATTCCCGATACAATATAAGTTAACAAAGCAATTAAGGCAACAATGCATTTAAATAGGCATGGACTCAGACACCAGGCAAAATAAATGGACATGTTAGATAATTTAACGGTCAATTTAAATCAAGATCTGAAGCAATATACAATCATTAAGCAACAACTTTGTCCGCTCGTTGAAGCCAAATCAGGTAAAATAAAAATCTCCTCTTTATGGACGCAACACATCGGACATTTTAAACATAACCTCTACATAATTTAATGACTCCCTGTATTGTGTTCGCGTTCTACGCACATACCGGATTTTATTCATGCCTGTTACGTTTGCACCGCAACTCGCACATGCACGCAAGGCTTCAACACGGTGTGTTTTTTATCTATTTATCACGGTATATTGGAGCAACAGAAACAATACCAGCAGCGAGCTGTGTGGGGTTTTATCGTGTAAATTATGTAATAATGTTTTCTTGAGCCTGAAATAGATTACAGACTCGTCTAGAATGTTTTTTAACGTTTGCAGTAAAAGTTTTTGTTATAAAGAATGCGCATTCAACCTTCGTTAATTACTTGAAGCATAGTACTTTTAGTAAGATACAAAATACAATGATAGAGTCTTGTCATTGTTTTGGTAAAATATAGAACATAAACTGCTAAATTATAACATCAATCAACCAACTCCACCATAATTAGGAAAGGCATAGAGGTGGGAGCCAAATAGATGAAATTTTCATTTTAAAATTACATAATTTTGGCTTTTCCAACGTTCTGCCTTTTCTAATTGATGGAGTTCGTTGACTGGGGTTACAATTTAGTAATTGCGTTGTACTACGTTACTTCTGCTGAACTTATAGAACAACACGGCAATTTAGTCCACAAACGTATTCATCAGATTAATAAACAAGGGATCGATTTTTGAAAATGGAATAGGGGCAACATAAAGTGAAGCTTTACCATACTGCCTAGAACAGATTAAAAATATAGCCTTACGACAGGTACTTTACCTAAAACGTAGAAGGAATCAATTGTACACGCAGAGAAACGTTTACCTGTATCAAGACTGTCCGCCTCAATTCAAGACAATTACCGTTTCAATTATCCATAATACTGTTTTAAATCAAAAAAATATTTTCTTTGCGTATTTTTCTCCGCTTAAGAGAAGTATATACTTGTAATGAAATAATGGTATTTCTTTGTTTAAAACATTTGTTAACTTGGGGGGATTCTTAGTATAAGTAAGTGGTCGTTATAACACAAAAAATACTTTCTTATGGATAGTAAATAGTTTTCTTAATTCAAGAAAGCGTCTAGGTATTGTTCATAAATCAATAATTTAATTTTCTTAAAATAAAGCATTTATTTACTTAGAATTCTTGAAATGCATATTATTCATATCCACATTATTAATTACACTTACCTTACGTTTCAATTAATAAACCTATGGCGGTTTAAGCCAGTAGTCGGGGCTATTGTCACATCAGAATTTGGAACAATACGATTTGTTCAGTTCTGTAGAGGCGTTTGCAGTACTTTACACGACAAAAATGTACAAATGAGGATATCTAATTAGATTTCCTCATACGTACATGTAAACATACACTTACCTCGTTTAAAACAGTGCGACATATCCGACATAATGCAGTAAATTATTCACATTGATTGTGATTTTAAAAAGGCTAAGGAGAGGTGGTTATCTACAGAATAATGGTCAAACAAAAGTGAACTTAATGCAGAAGTACACATGCGAAAAGTGCCTAGAAACAATAACCAAGATAATGCTGATATATAGCTCATGGTATTGACGGAATCACTCCTGGCAAAAACAATACGAGAAGAGAAAATCACTAACGCTTTTTGCTCCTGCCCTCATTGTTGTTCATCTCTCAGTTTATGCCATTAATCTTCAAAAACAGCACTGAAATATTTCCTGGCGCCACCTAGTGCCAAGTAATATAGTTATGACGTCCTAGAAAGTAGCGACAGAAACCGGAATACAGATGCCATACTTACCCATACAATGATATAACCTTTGACGTTCAACGTTTCATAAACATTTTCAAAAGATACCGATTAATGTAATATGAATAGTTTCTTAACTTAAAACTAAATGATTTACTTGGAAGAAACATTTTTCTGTCTTGGATTTTTTTGATTTGCTAACCCCAAGAAAATATTTATTTAATACAAATAAAATTTCAAAAAAAATATTTTCCTATATTAAATATTTTTATAATCTTGAAATAAAAATATTTTCTTGGATAGAGACTGATTTTTTGCAAGAAAACTGAACTCTACAATATTCCTTTAGAAAGTATAATTATGATATTGAAAACTAAATGGTTAACGTTAAAACTTTGAAAATTTTCGATTATGGGAATTACATCATTCTTCCAAATTCTTCGACAAACTTTTAAGAAGAGTAAAATATAAAATAAAGCTGGATTTCTATGTTTTTCCAAAAATGCCTAAATTTTGAGTGAATTGGCGTTAGAATTTTTCTTCGTACTCCTTAAATTGTACTACTACAAAACCACAAAAGCTCCTAAGGTTCTTTAATTAAGCTCTTACTAAAGCTATCGGAAAATATTAAACAGAAGTAATTTTAATTTTTTTATGTTTTTAATATCATCAAACCTTTTACGAATTTATAATATTAAGTGTTTACTCTGAATACGACTTATTTTCTGTCAACGATTCTTACAAATAGGTTAATAAAACTTAATTAATGTAAATTCGAAAGGGAACTTTTTACCTTGGAAGAATAGGCTATAAAATTAAAGTTATTGGTATTCACAGAACTTGCAGTGGCATATTACAATAAAGGTTATATATCCAAAGCGAGTTCTAACAAATTGCATAGTAACTGATTTTTTCTAATAAAGCACGATGACTTCTAGGGTATCGTTTAACAATTACGTCATTAAAAATAACGGACTTCGCATCATTTTCATAAGTATTATAAAAATCGCATTATAGAGGATTAAACGGGACTTTCATACTGAAAATCTCAAAGTTCTTCTTAAACCTCTAATTTACATAATACCTTTACTTGCATTTTAAAATCTCATTACCTGTCTGTAACGTAAAAGTATGACCATAACAAGGTATAGTGGTTGTGTTGTTGCTTATTGTAAACATATACAGCTTCTATTTACATAGCCACGTAATCCGGTACACATTTAAGCCTTTAATGTTATTCAGATTAGCTAGCTGCTGGTTTTCTATTATCGGTGCAATTTAAGTAAAATAAATTTGCTAGTCCAACGTGCATTTTATAATCTTCATTAAATCAGTATCGAAAATATCTTGGAGCAGCAATATTTGAGCAACAGTCCTTTTGTTCCAATTCATCTTTTTGGGAACTTCAAATATTCGGTATATTGTTTGTACATATTTGGGAAGATGAGGAGACTTGCAATTTACGAATATTATCAACACCGTTATATGAGGCTAATGTATTTTTCGTTTATACATTTATTGTACGTAATATCGTGTAAGTAGCTTTTTTCAACTTTCGCTGTACACTATGGGTTGGTACAAAATACTAAGTGTATAAAAAATTAGCACCGACAAATTTAGGAAGTGAAGTCAAAAAATATCTAAGAAATTTAGTGGACTGGCTACTTTAGTTGGCCTCAAAGAATCCAAAGAGATTAAAACAGGAATCTTCAAAAATATTTGAAGTGCACCAAGCAAAAAACCATGAACAAATGGAAATAAACCGGAAAGCAAGGGAAGCTTCATTCCAAACACATCCAGACTATCAGGAAAACAATTTCCAAGTATGGGTAAAACGAATTGGGGTGAAAATGTTGCAAGGAGGAAAGATCTCGAAAAAACTTTATCGCCATATTAATAAGCTTCATTATAATTTGAAAAAGTTATTATGTTACCTTTTAATATCTGATACGTGCTTTTTAATATATATTGTTATGCCTCTTATTAAAAAATCTGGCTGTCCCTAGATAATGAAAGGTACAATAAATTATATTAAAAGGTATTATACAATGTGGTAACCATTTATGGTATAAAATTAATTTTGACGTTATTTTGGAGTTTTCTTTGAAATGCTCGAACAGGTCAGTTTATTCTTGTAAGAAATGGATTTTTTGCGGTTTAATTATCTAGTTCCCTTAGTTCTCTAAACTGTGCATGAATTTTGGACGCAATTGCCTGCGAAATATGAGACAAATAAAGATACCTACTTATGATTTATGATTAAAGATATCAGTAATTTCTTTTTGACTAATGTACACATCTACGTATCCAATCATTTGTTAAGTATCGCATTGTTTACTAAACACAAAATTTATGTTTAGGTAACAATTTACTAAATGCCACTATCACTGTAGCAGTAACTACTGACTGCATTTTATTGCTTAGTTGCCTAGCTTATTTTTATTTCAGTGTAAACGGTTTTTTCAGAAACGCAGGTGATAAACGTTTTAGATTTTTTAAAGAGCTTCCGAGTTTAACAAATAACTTGTGTTCAAGTGTTATAAGTTGTTGAAATCAGCTCATCAAAGAGACAAAAAAATCTGTAAAATATACAGAGTGTTCCATTAAAAAACACCTATTTTGCATTGTACTTACATTAATCATCCTACATATTTATTTCAGATTTATTTTTTAAGGCGTATCTTGCAGATTAAAAACTGACCTGTTTCAACGTTTTACATAAAACTCTAAAATAATGTCAAAATTTTTATTGTAATTTATTTATTTTTAATTTTATTCCATAAGTAATTACCACACTATATTTCTCATACCTGGTATTATCTATTTTTTTGACAGTAGACAGCCATTTTGACGTAATCTGTCGAAACAACAGATCCACTGTCAAATTAACAAAAGTTATACAATAAAAAGGGAGGGAGCAGCAGTGCCGAACATCAAACAAAATCTTCCAAATAAAGAAGGAAGGCGATCGAAAGTACCAGTTCCAAAACGTAGATAAATTTTCAACGTTATCAGGACAGGATCGTGAAAATTAAACAATCTCTAAAAAGTGCTGGAACAAAAGGTAGAATTAGGGCTTATAGATATATGTATATGTACAACATATAAAGGACATTCTTACTGTGTAATTTTTTGCTGTGTTAAACTTTTCTATTAGTTTTGTGTAATTATTTCATTAGTTATATACAATAAATTATCATTAGAATACAATCCACCGTTTTATTTACTTTGAAATTTTTTATACATCAAAAAACTGCTGGAAACATATCTGATTGCATTGATCTAGAGAAGATAAATTTTGTCCAATAGAGAAAAATGACGTAAACAAAAGCTTGAGTTTCTAATTATCGCTTCATTTTGTCAAGTATGTGCAAATGCGCTTTAAAAGAGCCCTATAAACGATTTAACTTGCATAGTGCATAAGTGAATGCAGAATAAACTTCAAAAACACGAAGTACATATGTACTGAATTTATAACCTATCTCTATACATACAAAAGCCACTGCACTCCATTGGTAGCCAAAGTCGTAATAATTGTCACGCTTGAAACATTTAATCAAGAAAATACAAGCTGTAATAAAAATACATAAATAGTAAAGGCAACCTCAAATTTTGAATATGTCATATAAAAAGTCCAAAAAGATAACCGGTAACAAAAGTAGTAAAGGATTATAACAACCAAATATTCAGTCGATATATTTGCACTTTGAAAATAATTACTGCTTAGATTCAGCGCAGTTGGAAGTTCATGATTCATGAGTCACGAGCAGAGAGGCGCACATTTTAGGTAAGTGGTATCGGTTACTTTACGAAATATGTGTAGTTCAATGTAAATAGGTATGCACAAATTTAATTTATATTTAGCGATATTAGCTTATATATCGGGCAAACTCAAGGAGAGATAAAATGTAGTAACCCAAATGAAGGACACATAGCACGTATCCGTCTATACCAATTGTAGCTATGATTGCTCAGCTGGGCGAATATATGTAGTTTGCATTTTCCTTTCGTATTTTATAAATTATTTAAGTACAGTAATTTAGCAAACCACACTAAAGTGTAGGCACACCGCGCACAACGCAAGTTATTAATTACAAAAACAAACACTCTAGACCGCATGACCGAATGATGTGAGAAAAAATTCTAATTCTAACATGCCTGTTCTATCCCTACTCTCGAGAAAGATATTTACAAGTACCTACTTTTGCCGCCTATACACCCTAGTAATTTTCATACATCTTTAAACATTGAAAATAATCTCTCGACATCACAACTCGATGCAAAATTAAAGTACGGTAGGTAATCGTAATAATTTATTTGCAAATCTAAATCCTTTTCACAAAATTGTTTCAATATATGTGGTCCACATTTCCTTTCAAATTAGAGTCAATTTTTACCGCCAATTTAAGGGAGAATTCGCCGGATACTGTCCTTAGTTTATTCAAAATATTATAAAAAGTTTATAGATTATTCTAGTTACAAATTTGGGTTTTCAAAATATTTAATTGTTCATGTCAGGTCACTAAAATGACTTTCTACATATTTTAATTTACTTATTTATTATAAATCTATTATTCTATATTCTAATCTATATCTATTATTTATTAGATTAGAATTTTTGAACTTGTTTGCACTCAATAATGCTTTTCGTATAATTGTTTAAGGATCAATCAATCAATCAATCAATCAATCAACAGTTTTAATCTGCTCCACAATTTTTGCATGAAATAAAGCAGCTTCTAGTAATGACATGTGCATGCAGCAAGCGAAGCTCTGGATATTGCTCTCCATAAAACTGCAACCAGCAATGGTGGTTTTAAAAAAACTGTTTACTAGACATAGTTAATTAATTCTTCTGTCAACGGTTTCAAATTCGTGTAGAGCATAGGGGTGTTAAATTGTACTGCTAATGAGATTTTAAAGGTGGTGTTGAACTCATTGAACAAATTTGAAGTTTCACCTAAGCAACTTTTAATGTTTATGAGTGATGGTGCCGCAAACATGCGTTCTTTGGGCCGATCTCTTAAAGAACACGGTGGTAACTTCTTACATGTAACATGTAAAATCCATACTCTAAATCTTGCGACACAAACGATTCCTACATGTTTTCCACTGGTAAATGCATTGATTGCTAGTACAAAGGCAGTGTTTCTAAAGTCCCCGAAACGTACCCGACTATTTCACAAACTGTGTCCTGATTTACCTGAACCACCACAGCCGATTGTTACACGTTGGGAACATGGTTGCAGGCTGCGTTTTACTACAACAAATATTTTGATCAAATAAAGAAGGTAGTTTCAAAATTCAATCCGACAGAAGCTGCAGCAATCAAGAAAAGCCAGGAAATATTTCAAGATAGTCAGGTTAAAAGAGATTTACAAACTATTCACAACAATTACTTCGGACTAGCGGAGGGAATAGAAAAATTACAAAATGTTTCGATGTCGCTAGTGGATTCTGTTCAAATTGTAAATGATGTTCACGCACAGTTATGCGCTGTAGAAGGCGAAACAAATTGGTGTGTAATACGAAAATTTGAAAGTGTTTTAGAGAAAGACTCCGATTTTCTTATATTAAGACGAATTTGTGAAGGTGCGTGTGAAGATGCATTAAGTTGTTTCAAAGATTATTTTAAATATGCAAATATAACATCGCTAGATGTCGAACGGTCGTTTTCAGCATTAAAAAACATTTATTCCGCACGTCGTACTTACTTGACTGAAACAGCTGTGGAAACATATCTAATGATTCAAATATTTAATAGATGTTACCCAGTTTGTGATTTCACGGAAGACTTTTAAAACGGTAAGTGTTTCAGCACGTTTTATAATTTATTTCTTACCTTCTATTTTATGTGTAAACTTTTATGCGCTCGCCACACCTCTGGCTGTTACCGCATATTTACCCAGGTTATTTATAACTAATTACGATCTTTAGGTTGTCTTTTCTCTGATTTTTTCTTATCCAACCCTAATTAATTTCTACACAGTTGCAAAGAGAAGCAAGAATTCTATTCAGTTTTGATACAAAACGTATGGGTTGCTATTTCAAAAAACTGCCGATGACGTCATAAATTGAGTTGATGTCAAAAAATGTGAAAAGTTCCTGATTAAAGAAAATAATTAGTTCTTCAAATTTTGATTAGAACATTTTCTCATGGAACTAATGATAAAGACTCCAGCATCAATGCCGCTCACTTTATATTCACGCTGTATATGCGTATAAGATGATATATTATACCTCTAGCTATTATTGATTCCCTTGTATTCTAAACAGTTCAAAACGCACGTAAAAGATCTAAACCTGTCACTCTGAAGCAACATTAAAACTGGAGAAATTCTAGGATCTCTAATTATTGAAGTACAATGCTATAATTAAATTATTAAAAAGCAATTTTACACTAATAGTAATGTTTATACAATGTATTTGATTTCCAGTAACAGCCAAAAATTAAATGTAACACACCTACATATCTACAATAGATACACATGCAATGCCTGTATGTATTTCCTGAGTAAATTTGTTTATAAATATTGGCAAATACATATATTATTATAGATACTGCAGTACTGCACTACATAATAGAATTATTAAAATTTAATTATGCTTAGACCTAATTTTCTGACAGAAGTACATATTCCAACATGGCATGACCGAAATATAATTGCCAGAAAATTAATTTTTAAAACTGCAATTGCCATAATATTTCGCCAGCGAGATCCGAAGCCAACCGTGTCGTATAAGCTGTCTAATTTAAATTTTAATTACATTTATTTTTGAATTCCAACCAACATTTATTTAGTGCGTAGACTGGAATATTCAATATACAATTTGCGTTTAATTTGAATAATTTACATTTGCACTTCGATTATTAATTTCAATTTTAAATTCAATAGAACTAGAGACAATTATGTCACTTGCAGGTCTTCGTAGCTGGTTCCGTTGTGCTAGACATTACTCAAACACAATCACCGTACAATATACCGTATAAAATCCTCAATTACGGCTCAATAAATCGGAAAGATATAACTAATCGATTTGTGAAAAGGTATTAAAATAAATGACAAGAAAAATTATTGTATATAATATATGGCGTTTCATTACTTAATATAATAGGTATTAAATTAAATTTTCTATAAACTTACCCGTATAATAAAATCAACAATTCAACAGGCTAAAACACTAGACAGATGGATAGCAAAGACCTTTTTTCTATTTGCCAAAGAAATAGGTATATTCTCGAAGGTGCACAGAGACATCTATTTTAATAGCTTGAAACCAGTATTTTTATCTTATTACTAGAGCGGGCCAAGAGCGCCACGCGCCAGGTTTGCAATCAGGCTGCCGGGCGCATATATGTATGTAAACATAGGTAATTTAAATATGTAATTATTAGGACGAGGACCAAAACCACTGTCTATTACGTCGTGAAGACGCGCAAATATACACCTGCAGTTTGGGTGTTCGTTGATAAATAGGGCGTTGTTCACAGTGGGCCACTACAAAAAAAAAGTTCATTCATCGACGGCTACGAACTAACAGCGCGCTTATTCATTTACGGATGACGCGCTCTATTCATCAACAAATGAGTCTGCAGATGTTACGTTTGCACCACTTCGTGGCATACTAGAAACAAGCGTCGGTGTGCTCGCTTTAGTGATTATGTCTAACGTAACTATTAAAAATAAACGGCCATTACCTACGAAAATTAATAAATTTCTTAGTGAATTTGTGCATTTACACTACAATGGGAGTACAATTTTCTGTAAAGTTTGTAAAAAGAAACTACTGTGCTGGAGCAAACGTGATTGTGAAAGACATATAAATAGCGCACACCACAGAAATAAAAGAAATGGTGTGTCACAACAACGTCAATTTCAATTAGAATTGCTTTTAACGTTTATGGTATGTGGTCTACCTATGAAGTGGTAGACTTGATAAAAAAGCATTTCGAAAATTCTGGGGTACATACAATACCGAGTGGATACTACCATCTCGGACAGCGTTACAGAGAGATATTCCACGAATACGTGAGGACATTGAAAATCGAATTAAAGCCGAATTAAAAGATAAACAGCTGTGGCTATGTCTTGATGAGACGACAGATTGCAAAAAAAATTCTATTTTGAATATAAAAGTGCGCGTATTAGATCCTATTAAACCAAATTTTGCAATTCTATTAGCCAGCAGAAGATTAAAACAGTGTACAAGTAAAGCAATTACGGCCGTAGTTCTCGAAACGTTACAAAAATTTCAAGTGTCAACCAGTCAACTGTTGTTGTTCATGAGCGATGGTGCAGCAACAATGTGTAGTGTAGGCCGTTCCCTTAAAGAAAAGTGTGAAGGACTTTTACATGTTACGTGTAAAGTCCATGCTTTACATCTTGTGGCACAAACTATTCGAGAGTGTTACCCGGAGGTGGATGCATTAATAGCAAACACAAAAAAAGTGTTTCTCAAAAGTTCTAAGAGGACTAGGGCATTCCACAGGTTATGCCCTGGTATTCGAGAACCACCATAGCCCATTCTTACGCGTTGGGGAACGTGGTTAAAAGCCGCTTTTTATTATAATGAACATTTTCAAGAAGTTAAATCCGTTATTTTGCAATTCGCCCCTGCCGAAGCTAGAGCTATTAGGATGAGCCAGAAGGGATTTCTCGATATTTCTGTTGAAACACATCTAAAGAATATTAGCAACAATTAAAAAGGGTTAGTAGACGCGATAGAAAATTTGCAAAATTCTGGTTTGTCGTTAGTAGAATCAGTGAAAGTCGGGACGAAGTTAGAAATTTGTTCACAGTAAAAAACGATGAACAAGTGGAACGATTTTTAGCTAAGTTCGATAGTTTTTAAAAAAAAACCCGACTACACGAGATTAAGACAAATGTGCGATGGGGCATCGCAATTCCTTGACAAGCCCTAAAGATTTTTTTAATTACGCCGTCTTACTTCGGTAGACGTGGAACGGTCGTTTTCAAAATAAAAGAACTTTTTTCGCTCGGCGAACATCCTTCCCCGGGAAAAGGGAAAACTTTTTGAGGGTGCAACTTTTTAAAAAAGCCTTCCGCATTATTAAGAAGGATAAAATTTATTTTTTTATATTTTTTATTTACAGTTCATTATTAAGTACAACAAAAAAAAAAAAGCTTTCAGTTTCTCATTAGTAGGTAGGCTACAGGGGTTTCGGGCCCACTTTTGCGCCCCATAACTCATGCATCCGGGGTTCGCGGATGATTTCGCGGAATTTAGGCAATTTCGGGGATTGATGTTTGATTGCGCTCACTTTTTAATTCGGGGTGATTTCGCGGAATTTTATTAATTAACCCCCAACCTCCGGATTTTTTTTTAATTAAAGTCTAATCTCGCGGATTTTTTTTAATTAAACCCAATCTCGGGCACTTCAAGGCCATTCGCGCCCCAAAAACTTCTGCCCGCGGTTCGCGGTTGATTTCGCGGAATTTTTTTTAATTCCCCCCCAAACCCTCGGGGATTTTTATTAATTAAGTCAAATCTCGGGATTTTTTTAATTAACCCCCCAATCTCGGCATTTTCAAGGCCATTCGCGCCCCATACTTATGACCGCGGTTCGCGGTTTTGTTTTGCGAATTTTTTTTAAATTTAACGCCCATCTCGGGGAATTTTTTTTTAATTAAACGCCTAATCTCGCGGAATTTTTTTTAAATTAAGGCCCAATCTCGGCACTTTCAGGCCATTCGCTTCCCATAACTCATGCATCCGGGGTTTGATTTCCGGGAATTTTATTTAATTAACGCCAAATCTCGCGGAATTTTTTTTAATTAACCCCATCCGGGGAATTTTTTTAATTAACACCAATCTCCGCACTTTAAAGGGGCCATTCCCGGCCCCCATAACTTCTGCATCCGGGTTAATTTTTCGCGGGTATTCGGGGTCCCCCTTTAACCCGCAGCAATTTTCCCTGGAATCAAAAGTTTGATTAGGGGCCACGCCTTTAATCCGCGGAAAATTTTCCTGGAATCAAATTTTTATTAGCGTCTCGGCCTTTACTCCGCGGGTAATTTGGGAATCGAAGTTTGGTAGGCGTCGCTTTTTTTAATCCGCGGCTATTTCAAGGTGGATTTTATTCGCGGAAATTTCACGTTTATTAGACAGAAATTTTAAGGTCGGGGAAAGATGGCGCCCCGCATACGCTAATTAGCTTTTCGTTTCGGGGCTATTTAAAGGTCGCGCTTTTTATTCGGGGGAATTTCGCGGAATGAACAAATGTTATAGTTTTTGGCATCGGGGCCCGGGGAATCAAAGAAAAGGTATTATGGTTTGATTAGCGCTTAATTTCAGGTCTTTGCGGAATCGATGGATGACACTTTGCTCGGGGTTTTTATATTGTGCTTATGAGTAATTCCAGGAATTTTTAACATACCAACCTGATTCTCTTCATTTCGAAAGATAAAAAGAAACCAGGAAAAAAGACCCTTTAGTGATTCTCGGAATTTTTAAAACACGTACCACCTGATCTCTCTCATTTCGAATAACGAAATAAACCAGGTAGAAAGTCCCCTTTTATGATTCTCGTTTTTTAACACGTCCTTCATGAAATGCAATAGGGAAAAATTCCATTAAAACTTTTTTAGACGTAAAATAGAACACAGGTAGAAAGTCCCCTCTAGGGAATTTTTAACACGTCCAACCCGAAAATTTGTATAAAAATAGGGGAATGAGGGCGTTGCTTTTTCCCCCCAGGTAAGGGGGTTTTTACGTACCTTTCTATACACGGTCAAAATCAAAAATTTTTCTCCTACTTGGATTTGCTTTGTCTTTTTCTAAAATTAGAATTTCCGGAAACCTTCCCTTTTTTGGTTGTGCGATATAAAGGAATGTTTTCTTCCCAAAAGCCGCTATTTCTTCCAAAACCCTTATGCTTCGTACGATTTTTGTTATACGTGCAGTTCCATTTTACATTTTATTACATGTAATACTTTTCATATCCTTAAAAATTTTTTTTTTAAAAAAATTTCCCTATATTTATAATTTAAAATTTTTTCATTTTTTTTACAATGTTTTAATTCCCTCTATATTTGTTTTTTCTTTAAAAATTTTTTTCTATGTTCTTCTTGTAATTTAGAACCCTTTCATTTAAAAAATTGTTGCAGCAAAATGACTTCTGAATGTTGAAACGATTAAAGGTCAGGGAGAGACCAAACCCCTCGTTCGCGGGGGCGACGACGAAACCGCCTTTATAAAGGCGCCCTCTGAACTCAACTGTTGAATCGTTGATAAAGGGAAGCGGAGTTTTGGGCAAAAAGGGTATTTCAATTAAAAATTATTCTTAAATTCAAATTACTTAATTCGATTTTATTTTTGTAGACCCAAAGTTCAAGGGGGGTTTTTCCCTGCATGTTCATCGCATTTGGGCTCAAATGCTAAATATCAG
This sequence comes from Dynastes maya, assembly GCA_029619315.2. NCBI lineage: Eukaryota > Metazoa > Arthropoda > Insecta > Coleoptera > Scarabaeidae > Dynastes > Dynastes maya. Next base: position 61,444,640 of record JAROYE020000002.1, read on the forward strand.
GGAGGGGCGATGCTATTTTGCCCAAAAAGGACCGGTTAGATGGAACGATTGAACACCCCCTTTCCCGAAGCCGTCCTACGGGTGCTCCCAATTGAGCACCAAGATCCCAAAACATTTTTAGACGACCCCAATCCTTTTCGTTCGCCCTGAGGAACGAGTTGCGCAAGAGCCGTTCCTAAAGATCAACAGGTGTTTTGGGGGAATTTTTGTGAAGCCGGACATGGGGGAGGAAAAAATATTATCTCCCAAGAACCGGATGATAAACTGGACGAAATTCAGGAGTGGTACGATCATAGGCGGGGCCCAATTTTGGGGGAGTTGGGGGAATTCCAGGTAAGTTTTAAAAAATATTTATTTTTAAACAGCTGTATTTTTTGCATTTTTGTAAAAAAAGGTTCAGGGTGGGCCTGCGCGGTAGGATCTAGCAATCACATAAATAATTTTAAAATCCGCAGCGTGTCGGCTTTATCTGCTTCTTCCCCCGGCGTTTCAGGAACACCGTGCATCAACGTGAGAAACACCGACGATGCATGCTTCGCGTGGGCTTAGGTGGGCCCCACTGTATCCAGCGCCGCACATGTCGACAGGCCCCCCATTACCCATTAAAAAAGAGTTCTTAACTTGGGGGAACGCCTTCCCGATCCAGCGTAGTGATATTTCAAAATTTGAGAGGTTAAAAATGGAGCGTGAACTTTTATGTACTGGCAAAGCTAAACGCTCCCCCAAATCGCTTACAAAAGAAAAGCGGGATCGCCCCGTTAATTTTTATTGTTTAAAGAAAAGATGCGAAAAAATGCCACTACTTGGAAAAAGATCTCAGCCGCCTGTCCAAAAAACTTAGTAATGAACGCTTTAAAAAATTTTTCTGCGATAGATCCCCTCCACTTTTTTCGTTGGAGGCGGGGTTGACCCACAGCCAGGGTGCGGGAAGGCAAACGATAAAAGGTCTCTTTCCCCGAAGAAAAAGTTATAAAATTCAAGAACTTCAAATAAAAATGAAGTCCCTTTCGCAGTGACGCGGACTTTGAATTTTTGGGTGCACCGACCGAGACCCAAAGAACCCCCAAAAACATGTCCCCTACAGCGCGGGCTATTATTTCAAGTAGCTTGCGCCGGAGCTCTCTTTTTATCGCGGCTACAGGGGTAAAATTTGCGCAAAGGGGCTGGTACGGGAACTGCAGAGTATCGCAGAGGATACAAAACTTTTATCATGCCCACCCCGAGGGCATTTAAAATCCCCCCCAAAATTAAAAACAAACCCACAGACCCCACTTGCCATATCTGCGAAAGCCCCTGGGAGCCATAGAGTAAAGACCTTTGCCATTTAACCGGGAAAGTACAGGTAAGTCGTAATAAATTATAAATTTTTATTTATTTTATATTTTTTTTTTTACAGAGGTGCAAAAAACGTCCACTGTAATCTGGATTCGGGATACTAAAACGTACCCGTAATCTTCCAAAACCTCCGGTACGATGGCCCCTTCTGGTTAAGAATTGGGCCAATCCGGCCACTTAAAGTCTTTCCCAACAATCCCGAGCATAGTACTAGGTGGACCAGGGGACAAACGACTTTAAAATTTTAAATTTATCGACTCGTTCCGATTCGGGCGTCTAGCTTAAACAAATTGGCTTCTTATCGGAGGATCCCCCGTGCTCGAGAGCCAGTTTTTTGACGTTTATTGCTAAAGGGGAAAAAGGCGTGTTTCCCATACTACAGGGTGAGTTGGGAAAGGCTCAGCGAGGGACAGTGCCGTAAATTGAGGCGTTCCAAAAGATCTGCCCAAATCTCCTTAGCATGCGCGTTTATAAACATGCGCAAAGCGTCGGGGGGAATTCAAATGCCGACCTTGGGGAGTATTCGGATTTGTATCTGAAGACGGACTTTTTTACTGCCGCGGACGTCTTCAAAACTTCCGGGAGAGCTGCATCAAGAATTATGGGCTTGATGCAGCCCTTTATTACACCGCCCCCGGGACTGTCGGGGGACGCCATGTTGAAACAAACAGGTGTAGAGCTAGACATCTCCAAAGACTTACATCTTGATGTTCTTGGAGAAAGGCATTCGAGGAGGCATGCACAATGCTCTTAAAGGGGTTTAATGCGTAATATTTTGTTTTAAAAAATATCAAATTTAAAATGTATTTTTACAGGTACGCGAAGGCTAATAAAAAATACCCCGGACTACGATCCCACATCGCCCAGTACGTATTTGATTTTACGCAAAATGCCATTACGCGGGGATGTCGCAGTCTCTGCCGCTGGAGGCCTGGAGTGGGTTGAGAACCGGGGGAAATTTGAATTTCCACTTTCCCCGGACAAAACCCCGGGAAAGGGATAATTCGGGGAGGTCGATCTAGAATATCCGCAACGAATTCACGTCGCAAAGGGCCCTTCCAATGGCTCCTACCAAGCAGAGACCCCCCGGGGTTGCGTACGAAAAAAAAAAATGTTTTTGGCTACCTTGTATAGTAAGGAGAAGTACGTTGTTTCCACTACCGAAAAAAAACCTCAAGCGGGGTACCCTAGCGGAGGGGAAATAGTGGTGAAAAAAAAGGTCCCCTTTTTTCGAGCCTTAAGGGGGTTTAAAAATTTTTAACGTGGCCTAAACCATATACGACCGAACACAACGCACGCCACATGCGAAAAATGGTTTGAAAAAATTTGTTCAAACTCATGAATAATGCATGTTGGGAAGACTAGGAGAAGGGGGGTTGGGGGGGACTCAAATCGTGGAAAAGTGGACGGCAGGTATGGGGGGGAAGCAATTCACAGCCGAATTTAAGTGTACACTTTTTAAATAAAATTTGTTTGCTATCGAATATTGCGAACGGACCATAATTTTTGAAAAACTATTTATGTCGGATTGCGGTTGGACTTTTCAAAAACAGTCCTGTATAAATTTCACAAAATTTATGCGGGATTTTTTATAATAATAAATGCAGTTGTTTATACGGACACGGATTCCCTATATACGCATAGAGAGGGAAGATGTGTCTCGATATGAAAAATAACATTTCCTTTTCGACACATCGGCATGAAAGGGGGGAAATCCTACAAATGCCACGCGTAAACCAAAAAGGGCCGGGACTCTGAAGGACGAAGAGCCGGAAAAGCTATTGCGGGAAATTTTGTGGGCCCTACGAAAAAATTATGCCTGCGATTCCAGGACGCTTGTTAAAAAGGGAAAAGGGGGTCAACCCTACGGGTGAAGCAGGAGATCTCCTTCGCGGACTTGCCTGCCCCCCGGGTCGGCGGGGAGAAGGAGATGACTCACCAAAAACGTGGGATACGCTCCATAAAGCACCACTTTACACCAGGCGCGGACAAGATTTCCCTTAGCCCTTTTGCGACAAACGTTTCCGGTCCCCGGTTTCCCCGACCCTTACCCTGGGGATTTAATCGGTACCCGTTAAGTAAGTATCCCCACCACTTAAGTACCCCCCCCAAACCATAATTTTCCCATAATAGAACAATAAAAAAAATTTAAATCAGTTTCAATTTGCACAAAACCCGCCCGGGGACGAAACAGCCCCGGATCAGACCGCCATGGAATGTTTAAATAATAAGAATTTTTTCAAAAAAAAAAAAAATCTCCAATATAAATTTTTTAATTTTTTTTTTTTTCCAGAACAGCAACAAATTTCTTAACGAAGCCACAAACAGTGAGAAGCAACAACACTGGTAAATTCCCTTGATAAAACAAAAAAACACCCAATCAAAAAGTGTTTTTAAAAAATCTCCGGTACATATTCAAATTTTTATTAATTTTTTTCTCAGTACCTACAACGAATTTAGACACCGCTTTAAAAATGCGGGAAGAGTCCCGTTAAAAAAAAGGCAGCTCTAGGCCAATGCCCTACATTCTGAAAAAAAAGCGGGGCCAAATGGCTTAACGTGGGCCTCAGTCCGCACCGGCACATACCGATAATAAAAAACACCAAACGCATGCATATTTTTTACGGAAGCGAGTGGTCCAAATTTCGTGAAATCGGAAAGGCTACACCCCAATCATAAATCGAGACCCTTTACAAAAACATCCCCGTAATAAGGCTGAAACCAAAATAAACAGATTGTTTTGTAAGGGATTTAAATAATTTATAAAATTTCCCAAAAACGCTTATTAATCAAAAAAATTAGCCTCTGAAAAGGGGTAAATTTATTGTCTTTTATAATGTATTTTAAAAATCTTTTTAACCTGTAGGCGATTTGTACCCCCTTATTAAAAATTTTGCTGTGTAGTCATTTTAAAATATTAAATGCTTGTACATGTTGGAAGCTATAAATTTAAGTTTAACACTGTATTCTTTGACTACGAGGAAAGTTTTTGGAAAAAAAACCCAGTATATTGCTAAAAAAATGATTTTTTTTATACCTATTTTTAAAAATAAGAATTATAAGTGTACAGGTTATGATTATAAAAAATTTATTTTTACAATCCAACTGTTATGAAATTATCGAATCCCAGCCACTTAACATAAAACTTTTTTCCCTTAAAAACGGAAGCGGTGACTGAATTTTAAAAAATTTTTAAATCCAATAGGGCGGTACAGAGTTGTTGCGTTTTTCACGGGGTTTGCGACGTCAAAAGCTCCCGTATTTAAAAGGGAAAAGGTTTTAAAAAGCAGTAAACCATATAAAAGAAACATACGCATGAAGACTAGGCCGGGCAGATACTGCTGAGTTTTTCTAGTATGTATGGAAGTGCGACGTCATAACCCTCGATATTTGGAAGGGAGGCACAACTGTATCTTTGGACAGGGGCGCCAGGAATTTTTTTTCGGGTGTGATACGTTCCGGATGTGAGCCATTCCACAAACAACGCTTCCATACGGGTATACACCCGGAACATTCCCTCTATCATTTCACTGTTACAGAACTATCGAAGATATTCTTTCGGAAAGAATAAATGCCTTGTTAACCAAAAAAACGTCAGTTGAAATCTTTTTTAACTGAATACTTTTTCAAAAGTTTTTAAAAGGGCTTTTTCAAGCTTTTTTAGAAGCTGTTTAAGCTGTTCAAGGGCTTTTTCAGAAGCTGTTTAAGTGTTCAGAGCTGTTCAAGTGCTGTTCAAATTGTTTAAGCTGTTCAAGAGCTGTTCAAGGGTTTTCGAAGCTTTTTAAAAAGCGTTCAAGAGCTTTTAAAGTGCTGTCAGAAGCTGTTTAAGCTTCAAGAGCTGTTAAAGGCTTTTCAAAAGCGTTTAAGCGTTAAAAGGGTTGTTCCGGGGGCTGTTCGAAGCTGTTTAGCTGTTAAAGAGCTGTTAAAGGGGCTGTTCAGAACGTTTAAGTGTTCAGGTTTTCAAGGGCTGTTAAAAGCTTTTTTAAGTTTCAAAAGCTTTTCAGAAGTTTTTAAGTTTTAAAAACGATACTTAAGGGTGATACGTTCCGGGTGTGATACTTTCCCCGAGTGTGTATTTTCCGGGTGTGAATGCGTATGGAAGTATTTTTTGTGGAGGTGCCCAGTTTAAAAGTTTTGGGGGGGTCGGATGGTAGTAGGCAGGGGGTCAATTAAGCTGGGATCTTCATTATCTATTTACAAAAAACCCCCCGCTAATTTTACCCCGCTACTCTACCTATCCCACCCCAAACCATTTGAAAAAGAGTCCCTCCCCAAACAATAGCTTCCATACGGCTACACACCCGGAAAAAAATATCACACTCGGAAAAGTATCACACCCCAAGTTCACACCGTAAAGATCTTTAAAAGCTTAAACACTTTTTGAACACTTTTAAAAGCAAAAAGCTTTGAACAGCCCCTTTCAAAAATTTGAAACTTAAACAGCTTCTAACAGCCCCTTTTAAAAAGCTCTTGACAGCTTAAAAAAAAAAAAACTTCGAACAGCACTTAACAGCTCTTTAAAAAGCTTAAACAGCTTCTGAAAAGCCCTTGAAAAGCCTTGAACAGCTTAAACGCTTTTGAACAGCACTTTACAGCTCTGAACAGCTTAAACAGCTTCTAAAGCCCTTGAACGCTCTTGAACAGCTTTTAAAAAAGCTTTGAACGCACTTGAACAGCCTTGAACAGCTTAAACGCTTTGAACAGCCTTGAACAGCTTAAAAGCTTCTAAAAAGCTCTTGAACCTTAAACAGCTTTTTAACAGCTATTCATTTTTAAACATTTCAAAATGATCGTTTTTTGGGTTAAAAAGGCATTTTTTCTTACCGAAATGAAAATTTTCGAAGTTTTTTGTACAGCTGAAAAGATAGAGGGAAAGTTCCCGGGTGTGATACCCGTATGGAACGTTGTTTTGGGGGATGGCCCTCCGGGAAGTATCACACCCCAAATAAATTCCTGGGGCCACCTAGTGCCAAAAAATACGTTGTGGGCCCTCCCTTCCAAAATCGAGGGCTTATGATCGCAGTTCCCGACATACTAGAACAACTCAGCATATCTGCCCGGCCTAGTTTCATTTTCGATGTTTCATATATCTTTCTAGCTTTTTAAAAAATTCCTTTTAAATACGGAGCTTATACGTGCAAGCCCCCCGGACTACTGCAACAACTCGACCGCCCCTATTGGATTAAAAATTTTAAAATTTAGCTCAGTTCCCTTTCAAGGAAATAAGTTATATGTTTAATGGCTGGGGTTGGGGGTAATTTCATAAAAAGTTGGGTTTATAAAAAAAATTTATTATAAACATACTTACCTTTACACTTATAATTTTTTTGTTAAAAAATAGGGTTTAAAAAAAAAATCATTTTTTTTTTAGCAAAATATGGTTTTATTTCTAATTCATTTCCTCGATCAAAGAAAACAGTGTTTAAATTAAATTTTTAGCTTCCCAAAATGTACAATGCATTTAATGTTTAAAGTGTACAAAGAAATTTTTAATATTATTTACAAAACGCCTGACAGGCTTAAACTGATTTTAATATACATTTATAAAAGACAAAAAATTCCCCCCTTTTTCAGAGGCTAATTTGTGATTAAAAGCGTTTGGGGGGAAATTTATAAATTTTTTATAATTCCGTTTACAAAACAATCTGTTGATTTCGGTCTTCACCTTATACGGAGATGTCTTTGTAAAGCTGGGCTCGTCGATGTTCGGGCTGAGCCTTCCCCATTTTGAATCGGCCCCTCGTCTTCCGTAAAGAATATCATGCGTTGGGTGATTTATCTGGGTTTTCGGTATGTACCGGGTGCGGGCTGGGCCCCCGTTAACCTTTGGCCCCCTTTTGTTCGAATTAGGTCGATGGCCCATGGCTGCCTTTCTTTAAGATGGACTCTTCCCATTTTTAACGCGGTGTCGTAAATTCGTTGTAGTATCTGAGAACAAATTAAAAATAAATTAAAAATGTACCGGGAAATTTTTTAAAAAAAATTACTTATGGGTGTTTTGTTGTTTTATAAGGAATTCACCGTGTTTGTTGCTATCACTGTTTGGGCTTCGTTAAGAAAAATTTTTTGCATTATTGAGAAAAAATAAATTAAAAAATAATACTTTTTTTTTTTTTTTTTTTTGAAAATTATTTATTTATTAATCGTTCCATGGCGCGTTGATCCGGTCTGTGCGTTTTGGGCGGGTTGTCTGCAAGTTGAAAATGATTTAAAAATTTTACTTATTGTTCTATTTGTGCAAGTTTGGTGGGGGGGGTACTTAAGTGTGGGGATACTTATATACGGGTAAAAGATGAAAATTTCCCCCGGGTAAGGTTCGGTGAAACCGGGCCTCGGAAGCGTTTTTTCGTCAAAAAGGGGGAAGGAATCTTGTCCGCGCCGTGGGGTAAAGTGGTCTTATGGAGCGTACCCCCCGTTGTTGGGAGTCATCTCCTTCTCCTCGCGCAGCAGCGACATAGTCCGCGAAGGGGATTCTCCCGCCACCACGTAGGACTTTACCCCTTTCGCCTTCTTAAAATAAGCGTCCTGGGAAACTGCAGCAACATTTTTCCCGTAGGCCCACAAATTCCAGCAATAGCTTCCGGCTCCCTTTTTCCCCCTGAGCCCGGGACTTTTTTTTCACGGGTTTGGGTTTTTGTATGGTTCCCTTCTGCATAGTCGATGTGCACCGGAAATGTTTTATCTTCATATCGGAGTACCATCTTCCCTCTCTATTGCGTAATGAGGGGAAACCGTGTCCGTATAACCAACTTGCATTTTATTATTTAAAAAATCCCGCATAAAATTTTTAAATGAAATTTTACAGGACTGTTTTTTTAAAAGTCCCAAAAGCCTCCCGACATAAATGGTTTGTCCAAACATTAGTCGTTCGCAAAAAGTTCGATAGCAAAAAATTTTTTTTGAAATAGTGTACACTTAAAATTCGGCTTGCTGATATATGCTTCCGCCCCCTACCTGCCGTCCCCACTTTTCCGATCTAGTCCCTCCCAACCTCACGTTCTCCCCAGTCTTCCCGAACCTGCATTTTCATGATTTGAAAAAATTTTTTTCAAACTCATTTTCGCATGTTGGGGTAGCGTTGTGTTTTAGGCGATATATGGTTTGACCACGCGACTGTTAAACCTTAAACTCGATGTACCTTTGGGCACCCTATTCCCTCCGCTAAAACTGCTGGGTTGCGGGAGTGGCAACTCTTTCCCACTATACAAGGGAGCCAAATTTTTTTTGTACCAACCCCCCCGTTTGCTTGGTAGGAGCCATTGGGGAAAGGGCCCTTGTCGATCGTGATTTGTTGCGGATATTCTAATGACCTCCCGAATTACCTTCCGGGTTTTCGTGGGGGGAATTCAAAATTTCCCCCGTTCTCAACCCCCTCCAGGCCTCCAGTCGGCAGAGACTGCGACATCGCCCAGCTGTACAGGCATTGATGTCTTTAAAACATCAAATACGTACTGGGGGGATGTGGGATCGTAGTCCGGGATGTATTTTTTTTATTGCCTTTGCGTACCTGTAAACAACATGTAAAATTTGAATTTTTAAAAAAATAATTTACGCATTAACCTTGAAGAGCATTGTGTCTGCCCCCTCAATGCCTTTCTCCAAGAACATCAAATGTCAACGTCTTTGGGGAGTGTCTAGCTCTACACCCTTTTTTTTTCAACATGGGTCCCACGACAGCCCGGGGGCGGGTAAAAATGGGTGCTCGCCCATAATTCTTATGCAGCTCTCCCGGAAGTTCTCGAAGACGTCCGCGAGCAGTAAAACGTCCGTCTTCAGATACAAATCCAATACTCCCCTAAGGGCTGGCATTTGAATTTTCCCCCAGACGCTCTGCGCATTTCATAACGGCAGCTAATGGGGGTATTGAAATCGTTGTGGAAGCCTCAAATTTACGGCAGGTCCCTCGCTGAGCCTTTCCCAACTCACCATGGCATAGGGAAAAAAGCCCTTTCCTTTCGCAATAAAGCGTCAACAAACTGGCTCTCGACAGGGGTACCCTCCGATAAGAAGCCAAATTTTCCAAGCTAGACCCCCCATGAAACGGAACGAGTCGATAAAAATTTAAAATTTAAAAGTGCTGTCGTCCGTGGTCTGCCCATAGCTACTACGCCGGTATTGTTGGGAAAGCTTTCAAATGGCCGGGGGCGCCAAATTTTTCAACCAGCAAAGGGCCATCTATCCGGGAGGTTATGGAAATTACGGTATCGTTTAGATCCCCATATTCCGTTACGTGGGCGTGGCTGCCCTCTGTAAAAATAAAATATAATAAAAAAAATATTTTTAATTATTTCGACTTCCCGTATGCCCGGGTTAAATGGCAATGGTCTTTACTCATCGGGTCCAGGGGCTTTTCGCAGATAGGCAAGTGGGGCTTGGGGTATTTTTTTTATTGGGGGGGAGTTAACCTGTCCCTCGGGGTAGGCACGATAACAGTTTCTGTATCCTCTGCATACTCGCAGTTCCCGACCAGCCCCCTTTGCGAATCTTCACCTCTGAGCCCCATAATAAAGAGCTCCGGGCATAGCTACACTTTAAAAAATAGCCGCGCTGTAGGGCAAGTTTTTTTGGGGTTCTTTGGGTCATCGGTCGGGTGCCCAAACATTCAAAGTCGCGTACACTGCAAGGGGCTTCATTTTATTTTTGAAGTTCTTGAATTTTTATAAAATTCTTTCGGGGAACGAACCTTATATCGTTCGCCTTCCCCACTCCTGGGTTTGAGACGTCAACCTCGCCCCCCGAAGAAAAAATGGAGCATCTATCGCAGAAAAATTTCTTAAGGTTCATACTAATTTTTTTTGGAACGAGGCGGCTAGATCTTTGATCCAGACGTAGTGGCATTTTATCGCTCTTTGCTTTAACAATAATAAATTAACGTGGCGACCCGCTTTTCTTTTGAAGACATTGGGGAGACTTTGTTTCCTTTCCGTACATAAACGTTCAGCCACATTTTTCAACCCCCTCAAATTTTGAAATATCACACGCTGGATCGGAGGCGAATCCCCCCAAATTAAGAACTCTTTTGTAATGCGGTACTGGTGGTCCTTCGACATGTGCGGCGCGGATAAGTCCGCACTACAGCCCACGCGAAGCATGATGGGGCGGTGTTTCCACGTTGGCACGCGTGTTTCCCTTGACGCCGGTGGAAGAAGCAGATAAGAGCCGACACCTGCGGATTTTAAATTTTTAGTTTTATTGCTAGATCCCCTACCCGACTAGTGCCCACCCCGAATCCTTTTTCCTACAAAAATGACAAAAATTTCGCAGTGTTCAAAAGTATAATATTTTAAAACTCCTGGAATTCCTCCATCCCGCAAATTGGGCCCCGCACATACTGACGACCACTCCTCGGATTGCTGTCCAGTTGATCATCCGGTTCTTGGGATATATATTTTAAATCCTCCTCCCTGTCCGGCTTCCAAACTTTTCCCCCAAAACACCGTGTTGATCTTTAGGAACGGCTGCTTGCGCAACTCGTTCCTCATCGGGGAACGAACATGGACTTGGCGTCGTCTAAAATGTCGGGGGTCTTTTGCATCAAGTTGGTGATGCATCCGTAGGAGGGGGCTTCGGGGAAGGGGGTGTTAGGTGTTCCATCAAACCGGTCGCTTTTGGAAACTCGGCACGCCCCTGCCCTGTTATTCAGCGATTTGAGCAAGTTCGATGAGCATTGCATACACAACGCCGCTTGAAAATTGGGGGTTTCAAAATAAAATCGAATTTAAGTATTTTAATTTAAAAAATAATTTGAATTGAAATACCCTTTTGCCAACACTCCCCGCTTCCTTCATCAATCGATTCCACAGTCTGATGTTCTCAGAGGTCGCCTTTATAAAGGCGGTTACGTCGTCGCCCCCGCGAACGAGGGCTTTGGTCTGCTCCATGACCTTAAATCGATTTCAACACTTCAGATCATTTTGGGTGCAAATTATTTAAATGAAGGTTATTAATTACAAGAAGAACAAGAAAAATATTTAAAAGAAAGAAAAAAATTTGAGGAATTAAAACATTGAAATAAAATAGAAAAATTTTAAAATTATAAATATAGGGGGAAATTTTTTAAATAAAAAATTTTTAAAGGATTAGAAAAATATTACTGTAATAAAAAGTAAAAAGGAACTGCACTGTATAACAAATCAAAGAAGCACTAAAGGGTTTTGGGAAAAATATGCGGCGTTTGGAAGAAAAATCTCCTTTTAATCGTCACGAACGCAATAAAGGGAAGGGGTTTCCGAGAAATTTCTAATTTTGAAAAGACATAAACTAATATCTCAATAGGGAAACTTTTAGTATCTAGACCTGTGATAGAAAAGGGACGTAAAACCCAATTTTCCCGGGAGAAAAAGCAACGCCCTCGATTCCGGTTGTATCAATTTTCGGGTTGGACGTTTTAAAAATTCCCAGAGGGGTACTTTTATGTTTTATTTCGTCTAATAAAGTTTTAATGGGAATTTTCACAATATTGTTATCATGAAGGACGTGTTAAAAATTTCCGAGAATCACTAAAGGGTACTTTCTACCTGTGTTTCTTTTTTCATTTGAAAATGGAGAGGAATAGGTTGGTACGTGTTAAAAATTCCGAGAATCACTAAAAGGACTTTTTACCTGTTTCTATTTCTCTATTCAAAAGGAGAGAAACAGGTTTGGGACGTGTTAAAAAAATTTCCCGGAATTTCCATTAAGCACAAAATTAAAAACCGGAGCAAAGTTACGGTGTTTCCCCGAATGACCCGTGAAATTTAAACCTAATCAATCCATAATACCTTTTTTTATTCGCGACCCCGACTGCCCCAAACAATCTATATACATTGCTTCGATTCCGCGAAAATTTCCCCCGGAATAAAAAGCGCGACCCTTTAAATAGCCCCGAAAAGAAAAACCCCTAATTAGCGTGTCGCGGACGCCATCTTTCCGCGACCTTAAAAAATTTGGGTGTCTAATAAAGCGTGAAAATTTTCGCGGGAAAAAAATCTCGACTTTAAAAAGCCGCGATTAAAAACGCGAGCGTAACCAAAATTCGATTCCTCGAAATTACCCGCGGAGTAAAGGCGCGAGACGCTAATCAACTTCGATTCCAGGGAAAATTTTCCGCGGATTAAAGGGTGGCCGCTAATCAAACTTGATTCCAGGAATTGCTCGCGGATTAAAGCGTACCTTGAAAAACCCCGAAATTAACCGGGATGCATAAGTTTTGGGGCGCGAAAGGGCCCTTTAAAGTGCGCGAGATTGGGTTTAAATTTAAAAAAAAAACCGGAGATTAGGGGGGTTAATTAAAAAAAAAATTTCCCCGGGGGATTGGGGGGTTTAATTTAAAAAAAATTCCGCGAAATCAAAACCCGGGATGCATAAGTTAGGGGCGCAATGGCCTTGAAAGTGCGCGAGATTGGCCTTAATTTAAATAAAATTCCGCAGATTGGCGTTAATTAAAAAAAAAACCCCGAGATTGGGCGTTAATTAAATAAAATTCCGCGAAATCAAACCGCGAACCGGGAGCATGGGAATTAGGGAGCGAATGGCCCTTTAAATGCGCGAGATTGGGGGTTAATTAAAAAATCCCGAGATTTCGTTATTAAATAAAAATCCGCGAGGTTGGGGGTTTAATTTTAAAAAAATTTTTCCGCGAAAACAAACCCGAACCGCGGGGTGGGGTGGTTTGGGACGCGAAAAGGCCTTGAAAGTGGCGAGATTTTGGGGTTAATTAAAAAAAAACCCGAGATTAGCTTAATTAAATAAAAAATCCCGAGGGTTTGGGGGGTTTTTTAAAAAATTCCGCGAAATCTCCGCGAAATTAAAAAACGGGGCCCCTAATCAAAAAAATTCCACGAAATTTCCTAAAATTCCGCGAAAATATCCGCAACCGGGGGGGGGGGGGGGCATGAAATTTGGGACGGGGAAAAAGTGGCCAGAACCCCTGTAGCCCACTCTTAGTTTTTCCTTTATTACTCCCATTTACAAAAGCATACCGTTTTCAATCAAAAAAAAAAACATAATGAAAAATAAAAACACCTCAGCTGTACATATATATAATATATATATATTCCGCCTAATTTTCTAAAATTAAATTTTGCGTCAGCTTTTATTTTTTTTCTCTTGTGTATTAAATTTTAAAATCACATATCGCTGTGTCTCACTTTACGCTATTTACAATAAGCGGCCGTTGCGCCTGATTCCGATTCTGTTGGATGGCGCAATTTGGCCCGCTCTACTTATTACTTTCGCAATAAGCAAAGAGGACATTACATACAAGACATCACAAATATTTTTTTTCTTAATATCTTCATTATTTCTAATTTTAAAATAATTTAATATGGGGCCTCCCACCGAAATAAAAAAAATCTCCTTATTTATAGAAATATTCTTAAACCAGGCAATATCTGTACCCATGGAAACGTATTTTAGCAACTATTGACATCATTTCCGTTCATACCGGAAATGTAATTGAACTCCCAATAACACCAAAAATTAGTTCACAAAAAATAGAAATCGGCCTAATTTGTCTAATGTCGCTAGCGTGCTGTCGTCCAAAAGCAGTATGCGGGCGGGGGGCATATTTTACAACCTCACTTCATAATTTTTAGTCAATTCTGAGCGGAGCAAAAAATAATGTATTTCTAACCCCTACCGCCCACCAACAAAATTACAAATAATCAACCTTTAGTTGCCTATTACATACATAAAATTTAAATTAAAGTTGATTTGGCGGGACTGAAAAATAATGATTGATGCAACTCATATAAGGATTTATACTTTAATGAAGCGAGTAATATACATATTTGAAGTTAAAAATTGATCTGGCATTACTTATAGTGCAATACTATAGTCGAATCATCATCACTACATCCCCCAATCTGACAACCTCAAAGCTGAAAGTCACTTTTCTCTGGAAATATGAAAGATATTGGAAATTTCAAAACAAAAACGATATGATATGTAGAGTTGCTCACATAGCGCCAACGGGCAGTGGTCGGAGGTTCGATACAACCCTCAGTATAACTGCGAGCCTCAACCAGATCTATTGTGTATACATGTACGCTGCCGTAAATACTATTTCGTAGTTCTACGTTTGTTTTAAAAATGTTGCCTACGTCGCGAAAACGACCAATGTTGGACAAAGTTACAGAATTTATAGCAGAAACGCCTGGCCTAAATTATGATGGCGTTAAAATTCAATGAATAGCTTGTAATATTCCTTTAATGTGTTGGTCCAAAAGGGATTGTCTACATCACGTAAATAGTAAACAACATTCTTAAAAAAAAACTACTCACGACACTATAACAAATTTCAATTTAATTTATGTGTTACCTTTATTGCATGTAATCTACCGTTTAATTTACTAAACAAGGAAGCATATGTCTTCTTTTGGAATAAATATTCGGACTGCAAATTACCAAGTCGGGCATCGTTACAAAGAATTGTGTCGTCTGCTCGTAAACATGTTGAAAAAAGAATTAAATCGGAGTTGAAAGATAAAAAACTGTAGTTATGTGTGGACGAAACAACAGATCGTAAAAAAAGTTTTGTGGTTAATGTAATGCTACGTACAATGGAACCACATCAATCGTCACCTTTAATTCTATTAGCTTCCAGAGGAGTACAACAATGTACTGCCGAAGTAATTTCAAAGTTAGTGTTAAATACATTGGAAACGTTTGAACTTTCAACAACCCAACTGCTGATGTTTATGAGTGATGGTGCCGCAATCATGCTTTCTGTAGGCCGGTCTCTTAGAAAACATTGTGCTAACTTGTTACATATTACGTGTAAAACTCATGCTTTCAGTCATGTGGCAAATAGTATTAGAAAATATTATCCTGAGGTAGACGCTTTAATAGCGCATACAAAAACAGTGTTTATCAAATCCCCAAAACGTATTCGCAAATTTCACAGGCTGTGCCCCCGTATGCCTGAGCCACCAGAACCTATTCTTACACGTTGGGGAACATGGTTACAGACCGCGTTTTATCATAAATATTTTGAGAATATTAAAAACGTGGTTTTACAATTCAATCCAAAGGAAGCTACGCGCCTATCAAGGAAAACCAGTCGAAATTTCAAAATAGTCAGGTTAAAACGGATTTAAAAACTATTCAGAACAATTACTTCGGACTAGTGAAGGCAATATAAAAATTACAAAATCCTTCGCTGTCGTTAGTGGAATCTCTGCAAATAGTGCAACATGTCCTCACGCACAGCTATGCGCAGTAGAAAACGCAAAATATTTTTGTGTTCTAGAAAGGTTTGAAAGTGTTTTAGAGAAAGATTCTGATTTTGACACATTAAGACAAATTTGTGAAGATGCGTCAACAGAACCGTTAAGTTGTTCCAAAGATTGTTTTAATTACGCAAATATAACGTCACTAGACGTAGAACGTTTGTTTTCTGCATATAAACACACTTTTTCCTCACGCCGCACTCGGTTTGCAATCGGCTTGAAACAATTGTGGAAACATCTAATGTTGCAGATATTTAACAGACATTATTCACTTTGTGATTTCACGGAAGACTCTTAAGACGGTAAGTGTTTGAGCACGTATTATATTTTATTTCTGACCATTTATTTTGTGTAAACTTTTATGCGCCCGCCACTGGCTGCTGGCGCAAATTGAGTAACTCTAATGATACGTCAGTACCGGATTGTATAATTTTTGTTAATAATTAACTCCACGCTGGGGCATTTTTCACTTAGTTGACCGGTTAGACCAATTTATAATTTGAATTGTCTTCAACTTAAATTCGAATTACAAAGGCTACATGGCAGTTCAGACACATAAAAACTAATAATTCATTCACCAATGAGACTCTAGAGTAATAAGTATTGAAATATCTTTCTTAGGGGTTTCACTCTAATTTTGTTAAAATTTCTAATTTAACTCTAATAAATGATTTTTGTTAGGTTCGGGGGTATCCCTAGATACCCTTGTGGCAATTTTGAATGAATTTGTAACTTAGTGAAATCAAATTAACGAATTTTTAAGATTTCAAAATTAACTAACCTTTAAACTTTCGAACGACGCCAATGTATATAAACACTCTGTTTATGTACACACCACAGGAACTGCCTGTTCTGGATATTTAACCCTATTTACTTTTCTAATAATGACTTTGAATACACCACGAACACTTATCTTTGGATTGGATTCGCGACAAACTTTGATTCAACCAAGGCCGAATAAAGATGAAAATTGAGGGGGTCGTTTCTCTTTCATTTATTTTAAATCGCGAAAGACCGGCAATTGTTTTCTTTCACAGCCAATTTTGATAATTCACCCAAATAGAAACTAACTTTTCGATGACTTTCAATAAAAAAATGATATTAGTATACGAGAACGAATGCAGTGACTTAAATCAACCGTTTTCGTGATAAGTGCATTTGTCTTTTTTGAAAACCAACAAAAGCCACAATTTTCATTATCAGTTTAGTTTTTTTCTTTTTGTTGCTTTAGTCGTAAAAACCATGATTTTCTCTAAAGTAAAAGAATTGTTTTCATTAATTTTATTATCAGTTCGCAGTGCTAGGCATACGCTGTTTTCCAAATAAATGCGATTTAATAAAAAAAAACAACTTTAAGTAAAACATTTTGTTTTCATATGACATCTGCGTTATTAATCAGTTCGCTGTCAATTCATAAGCTGTTTTCTGGTAGTGAATTTATTTTCGACGTAAGGAAAATTAGTTTCCGATTTGCAATGCCTTATTCAAATGTTGAAATGACCGACATGGTTTTCATGTATGGTCGTGCCGATGAGAATGCTTTGGAAGCACGTCGCCTTTCTTGCGAGACTTTTCCCAATCGTCAACGGCCTGCGCATGTGATGTTTGGAAACGTTTGCCAGCGGTTGAGGGATAGAGGTTCCTTCAAAAAACACGCTTACGAAAGCGGACGTCCAAGGTCAGTGTGTATGCCTGAGGTTGAAGAACAAATCTTGGCAATAGTAGATGAAAACCCCGAAACTAGTGTAAGAAAACTTTCGGCTGAAATAGGCGCAAGTAGTCCTCTTATTTGGAGAACTCTCCACCAACAACGTTTATATCCGTACAATATCCAATGGGTACAAGCTCTTACTCTTCTTGACTACCGAGCAAGGAAGATATTCTGTCAGTGGTTTTTAAGGAAATCTGTTGAACACCGGAATTTTTCTTCTCATCCTTTTCACTGATGAAGCCGGTTTCACTAAAGATGGGATTTTCAACTGCCACAATAATCACGTTTGGTCGTACGAAAATCCGCATGTTGTCCTTGAATCCAGACAACAACAGCGTTTCAGTCTGAATATCTGGCTAGGCATTGTAGGAGATCAGTTATTAAGACCGGTTGTTTTGCCACAACATTTAACAGGTCCTGCATACCTTAACATTCTGGTAAATACCTTGCCCGAACTTTTGGAAGATGTCCCTCTAAATCGGAGATTGAATGTTTGGTTTATGCAAGATGGGGCACCGCCGCATTTTACGCTTGTTGTTAGGGAGCATCTGAACGAAACATTTCATAGGAGATGGATAGGTCGAGGGGATCCCATTTCATGGCCTGCTAGGTCTCCCGACCTAAATCCCTTAGATTTTTGTATTTGGGGTTGCTTGAAAAGTTTAGTGTACGAAACACAAGTAAATAATCTTGCCGAGTTGCAGCAGCGAATTGAACAATGTTGTCAAACAATTCAAGCAAACCCGGGCTTTTTGGAAAGAGTGCGGAGTTCCTTCTTAAGAAGATGTACATCCTGTGTTGAAATGGAAGGAGAACATCTCAAACATCTGTAATTATCGTGCTCTGTAACGCTAAATGCTAAAAAATGCCCAAAAAATTAAAAAAGAACAATTGCACTTATCTCGAAAACGGTTGTTTTGCGGAGCCATATTCATTAGGGCTCTTTACTTGTTTTTGATCGTAATATATGCCCCTTAAATATTTTTTTACCACTCTGTATATATACAGCTAATTTCACATTTTCCCAATGTGTAACCTGTATAAATCTACTGCTACTCGAATACTGTGGATTACAGTTAACACGCAAATTACAACATACACATTCACGATAGAAAGAACGACTTGACTGAGGCTGGCCGTAATTGAACGAGGTGCAACAGCATAGTGGCGAAGACGTTCGAGAATGTTCGAGACAAAT
Source organism: Dynastes maya (assembly GCA_029619315.2). Classification (NCBI taxonomy): domain Eukaryota; kingdom Metazoa; phylum Arthropoda; class Insecta; order Coleoptera; family Scarabaeidae; genus Dynastes; species Dynastes maya. Next base: position 61,463,094 of record JAROYE020000002.1, read on the forward strand.
CTAAACTTCTCGCGAAATCGTGAGAATATCCGATGTGGTAGACGTAAGACAGAGACCAATAGAAAGGCATCGATTCTAGTTTTACCAATGCAGCGAATCGGTGTTGCCAAATACCAATAAATTTACCTGTTCATGGTAATTTGTAAGTTTTGTGATTGAGATCGTAGAACGTCAAAATTCAATTAAATGGAAACTAATATTACAATTACAGCACAATTTCAGTCAAAATTATTTCATGAGAAGGGGGGAGGGGACGATGAGACTTGTTAGTTGATTGAAGGTTAGGTCGCCAATACTAAAAGGTAACCACTGTATTAAAGTATTCAAGTTTGGTATTATAAAGCAATTTTAACCGTATTGTTGGCTCCAAGAATTCATTTGGCAATTAGCGAAGTTAAGTCAAACATCTTTTCTCGTTTATTAGATTTGCGCTAATTGGAAATGTTTATTGCTAGATGGTAAAAATACATTGTTATTAAAGGCATAAATATCAGGCTCTATATCTGGAAGATTATCCTATATTTAAAAAGATTTCATAAAGCAGAAAATTTCGGTCACTCTATAGCAAGGCCTCACTCCCTGTAAAGATTCAAATTTTCAAACATAAATGCTTAGGGAGTTAACAATAGAAGAAAAATGACCATCCATTCACTTTATTAGAGGATATATTGGATCTACATTACATTAGTGTAAAAGCAAATCCTCATATTGAAATTCCAAGCTTCTGCAGAGGTTATTGCGGTAAACGGGTGGTATTGAAACCAACAAAATATTCTACGTCGACCAAATTTTATACCTAATACTTCAAGTTAGCTTCTCCGATGTCCTATGCCGGCGACCTTTTGTGTGTTACATAGGAATGGATCCCGAGTTTGACAAATAACATCTTTTAACTTTCTGATCATGTCTCCGGATAGAGCGTCGAGGATAATTCATTAAAATAGGGTCACTTCTGATTCGAATCCAGTCGCGGTAGCGGAATAATAAAATAAAGTGACTTTTGATTCGAAAAGAATTTAAATTCCACGAAGAAATCTCATTTTGCGATCCAACATTGCCACTTTTATTAAGCGCTTTGAGAAGAGGATGTCTGAAAGGTTTTGTTATCGACAAGTTTTCAGATTGCGCTTTATAGTTGCTTGGAATCTAGTGTTGTATTAAAATTGCAGCGTTCTATAGATCATTGCGATAACTTCCAGAAACGCGGACAGCGTTCTTTGCTGAATATAATAATTTAACCAGCTGTATGAAAAGTCTCGGTATTCCGTTTAGCGTTTATTTAGTTAATGCATTATTTGTGTAATTAAAATTTACAATAAGATCCTAACAAGTAGTAGCAGTGCATTGGTTATTATTTATTATATACTGTTAAAAAATCACCGCCAGACTTTTAGGGATGGTGGATAATTATCAAATCGCATTTATTAGGATGTTTCTCCTAAAATTGCCCTTAGAGTTAAACGATTTTAAATTGTTTCATCTAAGCATCTTGAATTATACTACTCAAAGTTCAGATGCGTTAATAAAGTTGCATAGTGAACGTTTACTAAGTTAATTGTGAAAGCCACTTGCAGAGAATAACTTGTATTCAAGAAAATATTTAAAATGCCTAGAAACAATAACCAAAATAATGCTAATATAGCTCCTCATGACCAAGCCTGAGGAATCATTTACATGTGCAGATCCAGCGCACTCACGTACACGCCATCGCGAGCTCAGCAGCCCCAGAACTGCTCGAAAGTTGCTTGGGAAACTGTACCCGCTTTTTGCCGCTGCTTTCTAAGCGGCAGGAGTATATCTCTTGGCAGTAGATGACGCCGGAGATATACTGTTTGCTATGTCGGAGACTCCCGGAGACTTATATCACTACCAGCCGGTAGGCAAATGGCTGTGTGGGGTAGAGAAAAGCACTCGGAGCAACGCTAATGGCGCCGGGTAGACAGTCCGTTGACTGGTGTTTTGTCTCCTCACATTGCTTTTGCTGTGAGTGGTTTCATCAACACAACAAGGAGCTATATTAACATTATTTTGGTTCTTGTGTATGAAGGTTTGGTCAAACTTAAAAACCAAATATATCAAAAAAAATATTCGTCCCTCAAATTTTGAAATCGCTTTATGCACCTATCGCGGTTATGCAATGTTGTTGACTCATATGATTTTGAACAATTCAAGAGGAATAACGCAAAACTTGGAAGCATTCCTAGGAAAAAGTACATATTAAAAAAAGCGCTTGAGGTGATAATTGTATATCACCTCTAAAAGTCTCTTAGTGTCTTTTAGATCAACCGTATGTAATACAGCAACATCATTATCAATATTACATATTACATCAACCATAGTCAAATTGACATTAAAAAAAGACAGATTTACAGTATGTATTAAATAAATAGGACCATTTACACAAACTAATTGGCATTCTTCAAGAAAAGGTTTAGCATCAATGACGCCCTGAACTGCCCTTAAAATGGTTTGAGTGCATTTCTGTACATTGCCTCTAACACTGGACCGTAATGCCAATACTGTAGCCATTGCTTTATAAGGTTCCCCCTATTCGTTGCCTTTAGTGAGTGTTTGTTTTGGAAGCTTCCGGGAATTCCTGATTTACGTCGGAAAATATTCTGTTCAACTTACTTACCCTTTTCTTTACTAAGAATACTAGCACAGCTTTCGTTTGACGATACAAGATTAAGAAACCGTTCCTCTATCTGAGGGATGATTTTGTTTCAATTATTACCTCTGTTTGCTGTTGTTGATTGATTATGCTATCAATTCTATAAACAGCAGACCACATCATTGTTCAGAAGATTTTTCACACCACAAACAAGGATTCTACATTTTTAACTAAATGACATCCTAAAACTGACTTGATGGAAAATGTTCTTCGCAGCCTTGTCGACATACATGAATTTCTAAAAGCGAAATCCGAGAAACTTGAATGACAGAACTAAACATTAATTTTAAGGTAAAACGGTTTCATAAAAAAAAGCTAAGAGTTAAAGTAGTTCCATTTTGTAATTCACTACACCTAAAAGTGTTTTGGCAAAATTTAGATGTCAAAAGTAAAAGGTAATTTCGTCTACTTTGCTCATTAGTGCTCAATGCTTGCAATTCAGAATATATTTTCAATAAAATGCAAATCGAGCAGTTTCACCGCTGGGTAACTAATATCTGCCCGAACTTCGAATATTAGAATATTACCATGTAAAACGTCTAACCTTCAAAGTTCCAATATTAGAACATTACTAATAATATATACTGCAGTATTTTGTTGAATGTAGATGCCTTATGAATAGTGCAGAATCTAATCTTTAGAAGAATATTAATCTAGTTGCATTAATGAAAATATACAATCTAGTGAGTTATTTTCCTATATTCATTAAAATAGAAGGTCTTGCACTTGCCTTACTGATTTTATCTGTATTAATAGCAATGTTATTGGTGATATGAACAAAATTGGGAATAATTTGAACTTTTTGGCATGGGCATTTTAAGGTAGCATATAATTTAAATTGTACAAATAAAATTAGGTAAGGTATATTCTAACGAAATAAGTATATGTACTTTAATCGTCTGAGTTTACACTTCAGATGCTACCAGATTTGGACGTTGTTATTTTTTTCAAGTTCAGGGCATTTTCGTTATTTTTACATTAAAGTAACTTACTTTTTCATTATTGATAAGCATCTGGTAGAAATTTGAAGAAGTGTAAAAAACAATATAGGATTTATTTAAAAGGGACCCCAGAAAGGGGATATGACAAATTCTGAAAACTAGAGATATACACAGAAGACAACAAACGGCCATAAAGAATAGGTAGCAGGAAAGCAGAAATACAATAAGAACTAATAACCAACTTTCTAAAGACTTCGTCATACTCAGAAACGCAAGACAACATCGTGTGCTAATGTAATATGGAACAAAGAGTAGCTAATATTTGTATTTGAAAATTATGAAGAATCATATTTATCCATCACATTTTCTACGCGTAAATCCTTTAATTCCCTTCTTCTCAAAGCTCCGCTTATTCCAGTGATCAATCGTAATAACTTTCATCATTAATGAATTCTTATTTTCTGCTTTCAACATGAAGTTTGTGATATCCTGCTTGGTAAAAACTCTTGACTTTTTAGAAATGTAACAATCAGACTTTCGTTTCAAGAAAGCCATGAGATTTAGGTACATAATTAATTTAATGGACAAAACACTTCGCAACATTAAGTAATATGTCCAAAGAGAAGATAATTTTCTACCTTTAGACAGTTCTTCAAAATAAGCTAACAGTACCGTATCGTTAGTTATATTCTTCACATGACATGAAAATTAATATAAACAAAACGGAAGTGATGGTGTTGAGTAAAGACTCAATCAAACTTAATATGCACATAAATACCTAAAACGATAATAAAACAACTTGAAAGTTATAATTACCTAAAGTCAATTATAATCATTGCACAAGGGGACTTGGAACTTAGGAATGCTAGGATACAAGCAGCTATTAAACTCTTCCAGTTATTAAAATATGGCGGTGAAACATAGACATTGGAAATCTACAAGCAGCAGCGGGTGTAACTAGAAAGGACAAACATAACAACACTGTAAGAGGGTGGTTCCGAGCAAATACCCTAGAGAGTAGAATGGAAAGCAATAAGCTAAGATGGTTAGGACATCTCACAAGAATGCACGATAACAGAATGGTGAAACAAGTCTGGAAAGCGGGCGTTGATAAAAGAAAAGATACAGCAAGACTTAGGAGAACCTGGAACAGGAAAATGGTAAAGATGCTTCGGTAGGAAAGCACCAGTTGAAGACAAGTTGGTAAAAGATTAAGTTGAATTGAGAAATTTCATCAACACCTCTACATCTTCAGAGTAGAAGAAGATCGGATAAGACAAATCGCAAACTCCATCAATAAGAAAAGAGAAAGGTAAGGTTCTCAAGTATCCGAAATGAATTATTAAAAATATTTGGTAAGAATTTGAAAGAAAACAGATACGAAACAGACGGGAAATAGAAAAATAATTCTCTCTAGTCGCTAGTCCGAAACCTTGATCGCCTAACAGATATGCTAGCGCTCTGTTTTCCTTAGCTCTGTGCATCTCAAAGTCTCTCCAAATTCGTGCATCGCAAACATGTTTCTTGCAATCACATTTATACCACAGTTTCTTTTTCTATTAACGTATTCAACTCCTTGGTTTATCTCCTTGGTTTAATAATAGTCACTAAGGGCTTCCAGTACCAATTGCGGATGGAAAAGTGTATTCCTCCTATCATTGCAGTAAGAAGGGCTTCCATTAGGAAATATTATCTAACAGTTAGCCCTAGTTAACATTTAATTCATAACATTTCTGATAGTTTTGGAAACTATGGTCTGGAGAATACTGATGTCTCTTCTAGCATCTCTAATAGGATTTCCAATATACCTTGGAATGTTTGAAAGCGCTGAAATAATGCTATAGTCACACGTTTCGTGAGTTTCACGCCGCACTAAATATATTTTGCCTACCCGTAATTAATTTTATATATATACCAACAATTTGTACTTTCTATTTTCTATGGCATTTGCAATATATCCCTTCGCAACAGAATTACTTCACCATCCTCCATGACGTTTGATAGTTTTCAAATCTGCTAACAAAGAAACAGAAAACCGCCTAAAACAATGGCCGGTATATTCTTTTGAATGAGACAGCTCCAAAAAACTTATGATAACATTCGGCATTCAGCCAATAGTATGTACACCTACTGGTTGTCATTTCCATTGACCATTCCCGTATAATACAAAAAATTGAAGGTTTATACATCTTCAAGTTCTAGTTTACAATTCGCAGTTACACGTGTAGATAACATTATACTTTCGTTAAATCCCTGCCAAAAATATAATTATTCCTGTATTGTAATTATTATCTGATGTATAAATTATTACTTGATGCGGTAGAATTAATAATTCTATAGGGATTGTGTTTACTCTTCTTTCGAATATGTAGTATGTTTAATGCCAGGGAATAAATATGTCAAAATACGGTAGGCACTTCTTCTTCTACAAATAAATCAACGCAATATGGATTTGGTATATCTATTACAAGCAGGCGTATATCTATTACTAGCAGATTTGAAAATATTTATAATTTTGTCCCCAATCACCAAAATGTGGATATATCAACATCCTTAAAAAATCCGGAATACAAATACATCTTTGCATTATTTTTGCGAGATTAAATTACATACTTGGCTGTATTTAAACATGATATGCCTTCGAAACGCACAGAGTGTGCAGTACTAAACACCAAACTTTGCCAAATTAAAATATCAGAAACGTCATCTTTTTAAATAGGACCATATATTTCTTCTGTATTGGTATTTATTTAGTTATTGTTTTCCTTTAATGCTGTATTTATTTAGAATTTGGTTTCGGCTACAATTTTATTTATTAAGAATTCATGCTTTTTTATTATCTTTTTAAAAATTTTTACTTTGATTTTGAGGAGTGGTTTTTTATTTCGATTTTATTTTATTTATTTATTGTTGATTTTGAACCATAAAGTCCGACAATATTTGCAAATTTAATTTTTGTCTGCGAAAGTATTTTATTACTTTATCCTTTTTAAATTCATACTTTAAACAGCATATTCCTGATTATAGGTGGTTTAATTTTCCCATAGAGCTGTCCCAGCACAACAAGTACGTAAATACTGGAACAGTTCCTGCGTGCCGATCGAAAGCATCTTTTGAGACGAGATCTACAGAAAAATTAAAATATACTAAGTTTGTCTGTTGTGGTATAGTATACCTTATCTGCAGTAGTATATTTTATAATCAGAGTAACGATAACTAAAAACAACTTCAGGTAATAATATTGAAATACCTTTAACACATTCATTCATTACTAGAGTAACCAAAACTTGCGGACTCGCGTAGGCGTCGGTATTACGGGTTAATATAAGAATACGAAAAATTCATAAATAAACTTACTTGCTAATTATTCAACAAATTAGAGGCATCAGGATGTGAACTACTGTAAACTTGCATCATTGCATATGTTTCCACAGTTACTTCTTTAAACCTTGTGCGTCCACAAGAAAAAATATTCTTATACATAGAAAACGATCGCTCCACATCTAAGAAAGTTACATTTGCATGTAGATACTGTTTTTCAAAATCACTTAAAAGTTCACTATTCTTACACTTATTATAAACGGCCTCTAAAGTATTAAAATCGGGATTTTTCCTTAAAACATTTGCCAACTGACTAGCGCATAGTCCTCGCGTATCATTTAATGTGTGCAATTTATTTTTTACACTCTCCACTATGTCTAATGATTCCTGCAATGACAATTCAGTACATTGTAGTTTTCTGATGGCATCTAGTAATACTGTATAATTGGTACATATTGTTAAATCTTCTAAAAGTTGAGGAATTTGATATTCTCTTTGACTTTCTCTAATTGCTTTGGATTCATTCCGATTAAATCGCATTATAACTGATTGAATTTGTTGAAAATGGATCAAATAGTAAGAAGCTGCTTTTAGCCAAGTACCATCGCGTTAAAATTGGTTCAGGGGGTTCTAGAATACCTGGACAAAATTTACGAAATTCTTTTAAACGTTTAGGAGATTTACGAAACACTGCTTTAGTACTTCCAATCATCCGATCAACGTTTCCGTAATGTTGTCGAACAACTTCACCAACTAAATGCAAAGCATGCAGCACGCAGGTTATATGTATTAAGTTAGGAAATATATGTTTTAAGGATCGCCCAACACTTAACATCGTTGCTGCACTATCTGTCACATCATCACAACTTGATCTTGGGCAATTTTAAATTTTTTCAAAGCGTTCATTATCACTTTTTGAATATTTTCCGCGGTACATTGTTGAACACGTTTGCAAGCTAACAAATATCGAGATGCTGTGTTCTCGCTAGATAAAACGCGAGCTAGTACATTCACAACACTGTTTTCTTTATATCGGTCGTCTCATCCACGGTAATCCATATTTTTTTGGAACACAAATCACGTTTACACATATTTTCTAGCATCTCTTTCATTCGCGGCAAATGATTCTGTAATTGTGTTTGTGAGGGTAATGGGTACTTTGGAACGTATTGTCGCCAAAACGTTTTAAAAGCTGCTTTTCTCACCAACGACAACGGAAGATTACAAGAGGTAAACATAATTAATAAATGTATGAGGAATAGTGTATAAGGTATTTCAGTTCTTGCATTTCTCATATGCTTAATACCATTGACATGCCTCTGGCAATCAGTTCTGTCCAATGCAGCCAAACGAACATTGCATATTAAGCAAAAAACTGCACTACCGTCATATTTTAAATGGGGAAAAAGTGACACATACTTATGTACATTAGTAACAAATCTATTACGAGGCATTGTTTTCTTAGGTATGTAAATACTACAACACACAAAAAACACCAGCTATATTTTCAAAAGCGACACGTAAGTACGTAACCTTGACCGTTCGACTAATCTCTGCAACAGCTCAACCGGTATTAAAACGAAATCTCTCTCAGTGCGGTTTAACATGATTTATATTCAAGGTCGACACTACATGCCTGCTTCTCTACCGGTTTAGTTTATTTATGAATTTTTCGTATTCTTATATTAACCCATAATACTGACGCCTACGCGAGTCCGCAAGTTTAGGTTACTCTATGAATCATTACTCTGCAGACAAAATCAAATTGACGAGTTTATTAGCAGATAAACACAAGTTAACGCTATTGAACTGAAATGGTATGAAAATTTTAAGTGAGGTTTACTTTATTGTAGTCTTGCTACCTGCATAGATATATTTTGTTACCTCCAATATATAACAAGGCCTAAGCGCTCTGATGTTAGCAGGCTGTGACGTATACTGTATTAGGTGAACGATCAGCCATAAGCGCGTTTACTCGTTCAGACCGTCACTGCGTTTTGAATTGGTTTATCCAAACTACATTGGTTTTATTTTAAAAAATACTGTGCAGTGATATTTCCGTATTTTGTTTTTCTAGTGTCGTATAAGCGATAAAACCTTTTCTGGAACGATAAAAATGGGGTAACCTAAAAGCATGACTGAGTTGATCTATTTGTATTGGCGTCGGCTGTTTTGTATGTTTTGTTTATGAGTTACACTTTGTAAAAGAATATATTATTTATTTCTCAACAGCTACAGATTCATCGACCGGTGAAACCATAACTATAAGTTTAAATGATCCTAGGCTTAAAAAAGATGCTATTCCAACTCAATTCCCAAACAAAGAAGGTGAGATTTTATTGTTCAAATAGTTTTATATTCTTACATTATATTTAACAAAAATATACGTATTTGAATACGAAGAGATGTTTTTAAATGTGTATCATAAACGTTCTGTTTTAACACAATATATTTTAAATTATATCACCGAAGGTAGCCATTTGGATACTGATATATGCAAATGTCATATTCACAACATTAAACATATTGCAACAATTATAATAACTTGTTCTACAAATACCTCCTTAAAAATTATTGTGGGAAAAGTAATGATAGATTAGGTAAAACACCACATAATAGGAAATTAAAGACCCGGGTTAAATAGCATGTCTGTAAATTTTGTCGTGAAATTGAACAAAATGTCGAATAAAATTGCAATTACTGTATCATTTCAACCTTAGTTTCGTCCAAATACATGTACAATTACAAATAATAATTATTATTCAATTAAATATCAACCAGAAATACATCTTTCACGAAAACGGTGCTCGGTTGCGTGTTTGGTTTTTGCTTTAAAACTTCGTTTTTCCAAAATAAAATCGAATGGGATGCGGAGAAGGGCCCAGCTGGCATCCTCTTTAAACCGGAAGCCCTTCAAAACCCAAGAAAGAAATGCAGAAAAACGATTCCTTTACCGCCTAGGCTAATATCGTGCATGGCGATACATCACCTACACAGCGTGACGTCATCGAAGAGCGCTGAGGCCTTGTTATATCGGTGGTAACGTATATTTGCACAGGTAGCACGCGTGCCTGAATAACCGAAGTACACAATCCACTATACAGAAAAAGGTATTGATTTTCGCACGTTCAAGAAGGGAAACATAATATATGTTGCTAACTGTACATACGTGCTAATAATGTCTATTTTACTTGATGATTTTTTTTTTACTTTCTAGTAGTTCGTCAAAATAAACTAACAGTACTAATAATGATAGCAAGGACTGTGGGGTAGTATGACAAACAACAGAGAGTATCGGCACACTCCTCACCACACAAAATGTGGTGAGGAGTGTGCCGATACTCTCTGTTGTTTGTAACAGTACTTATCGTTAGTTATATTCTTGAGTACACCTATCTTCATAACGACTGAATATTAACTTGTACGTTACAACAATTTCCTCTGTATAAGAACGAAGGCTTAAATCTAAATCACTCAGTTTTGTGCAAATTAGATTACAAATTATGCTACAAATTATAAAAGTTACTTCGCGTTACTTTGCTTTATTGACAACGTTGCTGTAGAAATACGGGAACAACAAGCTTGAAATTTTAATTTTTAAAATTTGTGCCCATTTTGAACCTTCATTACATTTTTGACGTTGATTGTCATTCGATTTTTGCCAAAAATGTACTATATGCTAGAGTATACAATTTTGCTTTCCTCATGCCAAACAACTCTATGATGGAAAGAACAGCGTACTGAGAATTTGTAAAGTAAGAGCATATACCTCACTTTATTAATATCACTCATCGTCTCTCTTTCTTTAGTCAAAGACGTAGTTGTTTTAAAGCATCCTTTCCAAACCGGAATAAAAGCGTTTTCGATATAAAACGTAATAAAACGTTTGGCAAACACTAGTCTTCTACGATTTACTGCGAACACGACGGCCAACATGTCCGTTACAATAATTAACGATTCGACATGGAGGCGAAAAACAAAGCTAATCAAATAATTTTAATTGGACGACATTTGAATACACCCACTATAACATCTTATCAGTGACGGCATCGAACATCTCGTTGTTCCGATTACACGATAAGAAATCAGAGTTGTAAAATAAACATTTAACGTGGCGGTACGCTGGCAGGCGTTCTTTTTCACTTATGCGGGGGCTTGCACGTCGAGGTAAAAGGAAGACGGCTAAAAACCACAACGCTGTGTGCGAACTGGATAGGTCGTAATTAAAGACTAGTGACTTTTTATACTGTGGAGTCACAAGCATGTGTTTAGCTGACGAACTTTTTTAAAGGAGCGCCACGAACTTTGTTTAGTACACTGAGAAAAATGGAATTGTTATTTCAACATTTTTCACATAATTAACTTTTAAGCGTTTACCTCATCACCATTTGACACTTGAGCACGGTGTGGCATTTAACTAATGCCTCACAAACATATTTTCTAAAACTAATTAATGGAATTTTATGTCAAAATGAATCGTATTTGTATGTGTAAAAATTTCAGTAGAACCTATTATTATAATAAATGTTCAAATAAGCAGTCATTTGCAAGTACTGCTTCTACCGACTTTAACGACTTCTTAGTTTATAAGAACATCATTAGAGCGGGCCAAGAGCGCCACGCGCCAGGTTCGCAATCAGGCTGCCGGGCGCATATATGTATGTAAACATAGGTAATTTAGATATGTAATTATTAGGACGAGGACCAAAACCACTGTCTATTACGTCGTGAAGACGCGCAAATATACACCTGCAGTTTGGGTGTTCGTTGATAAATAGGGCGTTGTTCACAGTGGGCCACTACAAAAAAAAAGTTCATTCATCGACCGCTACGAACTAACAGCGCGCTTATTCATTTACGGATGACGCGCTCTATTCATCAACAAATGACGAGTCTGCAGATGTTACGTTTGCACCACTTCGTGGCATACTAGAAACAAGCGTCGGTGTGCTCGCTTTAGTGATTATGTCCAACGTAACTATTAAAAATAAACGGCCATTACCTACGAAAGTTAATAAATTTCTTAGTGAATTTGTGGATTTACACTACAATGGGAGTACAATTTTCTGTAAAGTTTGTAAAAAGAAACTACTGTGCTGGAGCAAACGTGATTGTGAAAGACATATAAATAGCGCACGCCACAGAAATAAAAGAAATGGTGTGTCACAACAACGTCAATTTCAATTAGAATTGCTTTTAACGTTTATGGTATGTGGTCTACCGCTTCGTATACTTGATAAAAAAGCATTTCGAAAATTCTGGGGTACATACAATACCGAGTGGATACTACCATCTCGGACAGCGTTACGGAGAGATATTCCACGAATACGTGAGGACATTGAAAATCGAATTAAAGCCGAATTAAAAGATAAACAGCTGTGGCTATGTCTTGATGAGACGACAGATTGCAAAAAAAATTCTATTTTGAATATAATAGTGCGCGTATTAGATCCTATTAAACCAAATTTTGCAATTCTATTAGCCAGCAGAAGATGAAAACAGTATACTAGTAAAGCAATTACGGCCGTAGTTCTCGAAACGTTACAAAAATTTCAAGTGTCAACCAGTCAACTGTTGTTGTTCATGAGCGATGGTGCAGCAACAATGTGTAGTGTAGGCCGTTCCCTTAAAGAAAAGTGTGAAGGACTTTTACATGTTACGTGTAAAGTCCATGCTTTACATCTTGTGGCACAAACTATTCGAGAGTGTTACCCGGAGGTGGATGCATTAATAGCAAACACAAAAAAAGTGTTTCTCAAAAGTCCTAAGAGGACTAGGGCATTCCACAGGTTATGCCCTGGTATTCGAGAACCACCACAGCCCATTCTTACGCGTTGGGGAACGTGGTTAAAAGCCGCTTTTTATTATAATGAACATTTTCAAGAAGTCAAATCCGTTATTTTGCAATTCGTCCCTGCCGAAGCTAGAGCTATTAGGATGAGCCAGAAGGGATTTCTCGATATTTCTGTTGAAACACATCTAAAGAATATTAGCAACAATTACAAAGGGTTAGTAGACGCGATAGAAAATTTGCAAAATTCTGGATTGTCGTTGGTAGAATCAGTGCAAGTCGTGGACGAAGTTAGTACATTGTTACACAGTATAAACGATGCAACAAGTGGACGAGTTTTAGCTAAGTTCGATAGTGTTTTAAAAAAGAATCCGGACTACATGAGATTAAGACAAATGTGCGATGGGGCATCTGCAGATTCCTTGACTAAGTCTAAAGATTATTTTAATTACGCCTGTCTTACTTCGGTAGACGTGGAACGGTCGTTTTCGAAATATAAGAACATTTTTTCGTCTCGGCGAACATCCTTCACCGAGGCAAATGTGGAAACTTATCTGATGGTGCAACTTTTTAAACAAGCCTATCCGCATTATTAAGAAGGATAGAATTTATTTATTATATCTTTATTTACAGTTACATTATTAAGTACAACAGAATAAAAAAAGCGTTCAGTTTCTCAGTTATTTCCTTATTACATCCCATTTACAACGCATACCGTTTTCAATCCAATAAAAAATCATAATGAAAATAAAAACACCTCAGCGTGTACATATATATATATCCGCTCTAATTACTAAACATTATTATTGCGTCAGCTTTTATTTTTTTACTCTTGTGTATTAATTTCGAAATATCACATATCTGCTGTGACTCACATATACGCTATTTACAATAAGCGGCCGTTGCGCCTGATTCCGATTCTGTTGGATGGCGCAATTTGGCCCGCTCTAAACATCATTAAAAAGAAAACTATTTTACAGTATAATTTCGAGACACAAACAAAGCAAATCAAAAACGACAAAGGAGAGAAGATCGAAAGAAGCAAGGATGATCAACCAAAGAAATAAACTACGGGTATAATGCATGGCTAAAGTCTAGCGCGATCGTTTCCTGACGGTGATTGGATTCTTACTAATACATTTGCTTCGCGCAACTTCCCATACTTATTTTTTCATTCATTCTCTCCATATATCTTAGCGGTTCACTTTACTACAGAACTTACTAACGCGGTATATATAAAGCGAGCATTTTACAGCCTATGCCATTTCTCGCATCCTTTATGCCATAACTGTCGGTTCATCCAATCCTCATCTGATAATTCTCTTCTATCCATTGTATATTGAATACCTTCTAACCACTTCTTTCGGAGCCTTCCTCTTTTTCTTCTCTAGTATCCATTCAAGTACTTTCCTGGGTAGTCTATTTTGCGGCATCCTTTTCACATGACCATACCATTTCAATAGTATTTTTTCGATGTTATCGGTGAGTGTAATATTAGCAACCATATCGTGTCTGATTTTGTTATTTCTCACCCTACCCATCCTCGTTTTCTGGCAGCTTCTTCTCCAATAATTCATTTTAACCGCATTTAGTTTTTGTGCCATCTTCTTACTGACAGTCCAAACTGCAGATCCATATGTGATGCAGCTCTGTACCATTGTCGAGTATATTTTTTGTTTTGTTTCCTTTTTGCTTTGCTCCATAGCAATGAATGCAGTTGGCTCGTAATTGTTCGTCCATTGGTGACTTTTCTACGTATATCGCGTTCATCTAAATAATCAGTAAACAAAACCCCCAAGTAATTATATTCATGTGTTAACTTAATAACACAATTTTCTATTTTCAAGTCCCCACCGGTTCCACCAAATACTATGTATTTTGTTTTTTCGATATTTACCTCTAGACCCCAACATTGAAATTTCTCTGCCAGTACCAACTGGTCGTCAGCAAACAGAGGGGTATATATAATGGAGTCGGAGACATTAATTCCCATCGCTCTGTATTTGTTTATCCATTTTTTAATACAGCATCTAAGTAAACCGAAGACCTTTTGTAACTTTAAAACCCTGTGAGATTGTGGTTCCTTTTTTATATGGCTAATCCTTAAAGGACTTTTGTTGCGTTTGTTATTACCGTGTCTACTTCCCTAGTTTCAAGTACTGCCCATAACTCATTTAGTGGCACACTACCGTAGGCCTTTTTATGGTCCACGAAGAGGGCGTAGACTTCTTTACCTCTTCCTAGTTTTTTTCCAACATCTGTTTTAGACAAAATAAGTTATCTATACAGGACCTTCCTGCCCTAAAACTGCTCTGTTCCTCAGATTCGTTTATATGTTTCCCCAATCTTTCTTTTAAGATTCGTCCGTGCAGTCTACCCATAGAAGAAGTAACTGTTATGCCTCTGTAGTTTGAACAATCTTGTCTACTACCTTTTTTATATACTGAGGTGATATACCCTACTTTCCACTCAGTAGGTACCTTGTATTTCGAAAGGCATTCTCTAAATAAGTTTGTAATATGCTCTAAAACTATCTGGGACAACACCTTCAACAGTTCCACAGGTATACCTCCTGGACCAGGGGATCTATTATTTTTCCTGGTTCTAAGGGCTTCTTAGACTTCCTCTACAGTGACCGGTTCTATGGTTCTTTCTTCTGCGTGTGCTACATCCTGTACTCCTCTATATTCAGGTATTTGTTCTGTTAGCAATTCTTCATAATATGACTTCCATTTGTCTTCTTCGATGTTTTGCTTTAATGACCTCACAGTTTTCCATGATTTTCTAGAGCGCGTTCCACCCATTAGTCTATCAAGCTCACCACATTTTCCATCCCAAAAAGCATTTTTTGCTTTTTTAACGTCATTTTTAACTATGTAATACTGTCTGATGTATTCCTTTCGATCTTGTGGATCGTTGGTAGATAACCATTCCTCGTAAGCTGCCCTTTTACTTTTTACGATACCATCCATACCATTTTGCCAGCAATAATTTCGTTTATGTGGAGATATTCTCCAAGGGCTTCCTTTGCAGCATCTATCCATATTCCGAGGCGTCTTAGGATCTTTTGCAAAAATTTCCTTTTTCTAGGTGGTGAGGAGCAAGCCCCAACCTAGGGGACCAGTCAATTCTTTATTCGTGGTTTGCTTCCACTAGACCGACTGTTTTACAGGACTCTGGAACTCAATCTATCCCTTCGGTTGTAGTTTTTCCGCTCTCTTGATCAAAGATGCTTGAGTCAGTTGGCCCGTAGAGTGGTAGTTTTGGTCCGCCCCGGGTATTTCATTTCCTCGGTACTACCCATATCTGGAAGGCATTCCCCTATCCGCCACTTGAGGAGGCGCCCCATGGGGGACTAGCAACCCCACACGGGCGAATAACTTTTTACGAGGCATATGTACAGCAAGTAAATAGAATTTCACAGAAACACGAGCAAGTGCGTCCATGTTATTCCATGGAGCTTATTGGCGAAACATTTTCTATGCTTACATCTGTCGTACCTGCATAGCTTGAAGTAGTCAGTAAAACAGCTATAATCGGTATAGCATTGCCTATCTATGGTTAGCGTAGCTATTCACGACGAAATAAGAACTGGAGGATCGGTGGGTTAACAACTGCTTGTCGGTTGATGAACATATGTCCAGGTTGATCATAAATCAGAAATGCGATACTAACTACAACCGCCTTATTGACTACTGACGCCCAGTCAGTAGGGTAAAGGCAATTAGGGTAGTTGGGGCATGTAATAAAGATGCAAAAGAAGAGAATAGCTAATGTAAACTCTATGAATTCCAAAACCGCAGATGTACATTTACCGCAACGAAAACCAAATTGTTCTGAGCAGAAAAGCGAGTTTTTCTCAAGAAAGCAAACAGATATAGTTTTAATAATCTTTTCGACAATTTTTGACAAAAGCGGAAGAATTTAAATTGGTCGATAATTAGAGACATTAGTAATATCGCCCTTTTTATGTAAAGGTATGACCGAAGCAAACTTCAATTCATCCGGGAAAACGCCCAATTGAAAACCTAAATTAATTGATGACGTAACAGGACTAACTAGTTCGTTCCTGACTGTCTTCCAAATATGTTTAGAATTATATAAACGAACCATAACATGCAACTGAAACGATTTTTTGGTTGAATCGATCTTTACATAATATCGAATGGACAATAAAATTTCTCATTTCAATTCTAGAAATTAAGTTAATTCAAAAGTTTTATGTTGTTATTATATTAAGTTGACGTTGAATCAAACCATACTGAACAACAGCTTACATAATTGCACGGAACAAAGATTACTGTTAATTCAAGCGAAATTCGTTTTGAATCTAGAATTACATAAAGGAACGCATACAACATTAGGCCTCTTAAACCAAAAAATTGGCTCTTTTACACTTTTCTGGTTTATTCTTCTCCCTGTAATGGCAATGCTATTAAAATAAACCAAACGTTTTTACTAAAAAAACATATTACATATTCGACGGTAGTTCTAGAACTAATATCCATATACAAACTGCAGAATAGAGAGCCCATCGAAAATTCCGAACGATACTCTATGTGTTATTCTACATTTTCGCGTTTTCTCGTTCTCCCCCTGCTTTATTTGAAATTTAAAATATCCTGGTATTTCATGTATCGTAAAGGCGTAGCGTTGTTGACTTTAAACAAGCGATTGAGACGTTAAACGGCAATATTTGCGCGAAATATATTCAACTCCAGACATAAATCTGAATATTTGCACTGGAACGTCTGATCGTGGGTGATTTTATTAGAAAATTGCTAAAAAAGATATTTCCTACAATATGCTACATTTCATAATGTATAAGTTTCCATGATTAACAGTTTTCTGTTGATGTACCACTCAAATCTTAAATTAAACTTCCATCGAATGTGAAACCAAGAAAACTTTGAATTGTTTTCTGTTTCCCCTTTTCCAACCTTCTTCTTCTACTGAAATGGCAAGGTAACGTTAATAAAACAACATACAAACATTACCATGTTACGTCAAATATTTATATGTGCACCACATTGCAAACAGAAATTATTCTATATCTGTGTATTCGATGCTAACTGCACATCACTCTTTACGGCGCGAGTATGATAGTAACAAAACCATTGAACACTTTACGCATACCATTTACGCAATAAAGATTTCTAGGGTTACGACAAATTTTAAGCCTATATACCCCGTTGGGCCGTCGCCACAAAAGGAACAATGTCACTTTGAAATGTTGCATAATATTCTAAATGTTCTATGGTATTTGCCAAGTGGCTATTATATTATAAAGTTTCATTGTAATATATAATTTGTTAAGGATACTTTTTATTTATTTAATAATAAAAACCCAGAATTCCCACAAATGGTCAAAACGGAAATACATACATACAGTATTTGCCTGTGAATACATACATGCATTATAAATACAGTATACAATAATAATGAAACCAACTACCAACAATCACCATGTACGGACGTTTCGCCACCTTACGGCTCATCAGCGTACCTCTGTGGAAGTTGATAGATGTATTTGAAATTGTCGTATATATACGAAGATAGTGAATACTAATATGGATGAGAGTATCTAATTAAAAATTCTCTAATCACCGAAAATGTCTAAATTAATAGCTATATCGACCTCTACAGAAGTGAGCAACTCGTAATGCTCCACTTTTCTGTGAGGGTAGCAGCTCGACTGATGGCTCAACCTGCCAGAGGTTATCAAACAATAATGAAACCAGCTACCAACAACCACCATGTACGGACGCGCGTTTCACCTCCTTACGGCTCATCAGCGTATCTATGTGGAAGTTGGTAGCTGTATTTGAAATTGTCGTATATAAACGAAGATAGTGAGCAGTATGGAAGAGAGTATCTAAAGATACTCTAATCACTGAAATTGTCGAAATCTGTAGAGGATGTGGTCTATTATTTAATTACCTCTGGCAGGTTAAGACATCAGTCGAGCTGCTACTCTCGTAGAAAAGTGGAACATTACGAGTTGCTTACTTCTGTAGAGGTCGATATAGCTATTAAGTTCGACATTTTCAATTATTAGAATATCTCCAATACTCTCATCCATACTAGTATTCACTATCTTCGTATATATACGACAATTTCAGATACATCTACCAACTTCCATAGAGGTTCGGCCGAATGGTTATCGTCAGCCAAACTGGTACGACCATGCTTCAATTCGGTTGCCCAAAATTTCGCTGTGACAAATAATGCAGAATCCCCGTGAACAGCATCCATCTCATTCAAATGCAAGAATATAATGACGTCTCGATATTCCATTTTTTCAATTTTTACACAAACATTAACATCGACTAACAAGAACGACTGTTAAACAACAACTAAGCGTCCAACTTGGCTGAAATTTTCAAAAATATCTTTCAACGCGGGCGCAATTACGCTACCAGAATATTTTCGACAAGTAAGGCCATCTTCATATTGAGGTTAGAAACTTTTCAGACTACCCTCGTACATACTCCCTAGTACAGTTACCACACCTAAAAAATACACATTGGTTTTAGGGGTATTGTACGAGGGCGATTCGTAAAGTAAGTTCCGTTTGGTTATTAAAAAAAAACAGCAATATAGGTTCTTATTATATACTTCTACAACTTAAAGCTACTACTTTCAGCTATTTTTCTACATAGTTGCCATTAAGATTGAGACGTTTGTCATAGCGATAAACCAGTTTTTTAATGCCCTCTTCGTAGAACTCCGCCGCCTGTGAATTAAGCAATGCTGTAACACTGTCCTGCAGCTCTTCATCGTTCCCAAACCGTTGTGATCCAAGCCATTTCTTCATGTTAGGAAAGAGATGGTAGTCGCTGGGAGCCAAATCTGGGCTGTATGCTCAAACACTTCCCGCTTAAAACTGTCCAGTAGGCCTACCGTGTGAGCGGCGGTATGCGGGCGTTGTCATGAAGAAAAACGATGCCCACAACAATCCACGTAGCTTCTTCTGAATAGCTCTTCTAAGCTTCTTCAAAGTTTTACAATAGACTTCAGCGTTTATTGTGGCTCCTCGTTACAAGAAGGACGCTTCTGTTGTCCCAAAAGATAGTGACCATGACTTTTCTCGCAGAAAATGTTTGACGGCACTTTAAAGGTTTCCTCGTAGGCGAGTTAGAGCGACCCCACTGCATTGACTCTCTTTTCGTCTCAACGTTGACATGGGCGACCCAAGTCTCATCATCTGTTACGATATGCCTGAGGAAATCTCCACCTTCAACATCGTAGCGTGTCAGAAAAGTTAGTGCCGATCCCATTCTTTGTTTTATGGTCTTCGGTAAGAAGTTTTGGCAGCCACCGTGCACAAAATTTGTGGTAACCTAAATGTTCAGTAACAACCTCGTACAAAACTGTACGTGAAATTTGAGGGGAAAAAGGCACTCAGTTCTGTGATTGTGAATCGCCGATTTTCGCGAATTTTCTCTTCGACATTACCTAAAAGTTCGTCCGTCACAACAGTTGGTCTTCCACTCCGTTCTTCATCATGGACATTAGTTCGTCCTTCTCGAAACATAAGGCACCATCTTCTAACCACACTGTCATTCATGAAATTTTCACCATAAACGGAACAAAGTTCACGATGCCTCGTATTAGCACAATAGTTAATTGGTTTTTGAATTTTTATTAGTAAATGTCACAGATGTCAACATAATCGCTTACCTAGCATATTTATATTGCATTAGTATTACCTCCAACGGGATTTTGTGTAATCATGCTGCTACAGTCTCAAAATTTAAATGTGCTTAACTTAAACGTTCATATTAAAGAAAATATAACTTAAGCGTATTACTGTATTCATTCGTAATTCATACAAATAAAAGTACAAGCACGCTGCAAGGCTTACATGATTTATGAAATTGTGTAACAACCAGAATCGTGAATAATTCAAGCTTCACATCATACTTGGTAATTATTCAAAGCTCTAAGACGTACAGTTGAAGTGCATCGCCGTCTAATAAAAATGTAGCTTACGTCGCATAGCGCGCGTGTAGCAGAGAAATACTCATCTCGCGAATGTCGAACATAAAACGAAAGTGAATTCCGACATGAAGTTCCTAATCCTATTAATAGGGTTCTGAAATTTACATTTCAAAAAAAGCGCAGCTACATCTCATTCGCTGAATTATTGACGTCCTTTCGTCTGTCAGCCATATTGGTTCGGTAATCTTATTTTTATTTACATTTTAAAAATTCATTGGGTCCAGAAAAGCTTTCTATTCCATCTACTTAAAGAATTAACATAGATATACGTTGGGGACCCTTTTCTCGAAAGCTCTTAGTCTTAGTGATCTACTCCCTCGAACGTACTGTGAATTTTGAACGAAACGGGCTTTAGAATGAGAAGAAAGCAAGATGCGCCCAATATTGAATTGTCTACGTTATGTAAATAGTTTCAGGATGTAGTATGAAAATCTAAACTCCTGGACAAAATTAACGCACCACTAACATTTTTTAAAAACATTCAGACATAATGATAGCTTTTAATCTACTAACTGTCTTACAAGTAGGCTTTGGACTTCCTCTGACATTTCAAGAACATACTGTTTTATTTAAAACTTGCAAATATCAATTAGTCACGTTTGATCACAATTGATTTATAATCCGTTCAGAAGCTGTTGATTAAGACACGTTATTATACTAATTTTTGTTATTGATTGTGTCACATACGTGTTTTAAAGTTCATCTACGAATACTGGTATGGATGAGAGTATCTAGTTAAAAATAATCTAATCACTGAAATTGTCGAAATTAGTGGCTATATCGACCTCTACAGATTTCGACAATTTCAATGATTAGAGTATCTTTAGATACTCTCTTCCCTACTGCTCACTATCTTCGTTTATATACGACAATTTCAAATACAGCTACCAACTTCCACATAGATACGCTGATGAGCCGCTAAGCGGCGAAACGCGCGTCCGTACATGGTGGTGGTTGTTGGCAGTTGGTTTCATTATTATTTATCTACGAATGTTTTAAAGTAGGAAATTGAATCAACAAAGAAATTTATCGGTGGCGGAGGCAGTACAGGAATCAGGCGTACTTCATGTGTTATGTCGCCAGTGTCTTAGGAAGAAATTTTTCCAGCATAAATCGCATGGTTAGACGATTTAACGAAACTGGAGCTCACATTCGAAGGCCAGGGCAAGGACGAAAACGATGTGCTAATCAAAAGGATGACCGTTTTCTGAGACAATCCGCTCTTAGAAATTAGAGAGTAGTATGTTGAAAAAACGAGTTGTCGGCGGTTCGTAATGTTGTAATATCATCTCGAACAATCAGAAGACGTTTAAATGAAGCCGAATTAAGGAGCAGGAGACCGGCAAAAAAACATTACTTACCAGAGAGCACAAAGTTCAAAGGTTGCGTATTGCCAGAAATCATCAACAATGGTCTGTTAATGATTGGAAAAATAATTTATTCTCTGACAAAACGAAGGTTAGCTTAAAATCTCCTGATAGACGTGAACGTGTCTGGCGAAGGAAAGGAGAGAGATTTGCAAGTTGCAACATTTCTCCAAGGGTCCCGTTTGGCGGCGGCTCTGTAGTGTTTTGGGGAGGCATCTACTTCGGCGATCATACACAGTTTGCACGTAATGCCATTTGCTCCTTTTGTGGGTCCTAATTTTTTAATCATGCAAGACAATGTAAACGGATACTCTAAAACTGTGGCACTGGAACACTGAAACAGTTCACTAAAACCCTTACCACAACACTTAATTCGTACTGGACGCACGTTTCGATAGCCAAGCTATCATCATCAGCAGCAAGACTGTGCGTGGCCCAACATGGCTGGACAGCTTATTGACTACCTGCATGATGTTGATATTCCATTAATGGAATGGCCACACAACAGTCCAGATCCCAACTCCACTGAGCATTTGTGGGTCCATCTTAAAAAGAAGGTCCGAGGTCGTAGACTCCCACCTGCCAACCACAATGGCGGATGCAGTAATTGAAGAATGGGAGATTATTCCCCAGGATGCCATTGAAAATGTAATCACTAGCATGCTAAAGCGTATGAATGCGGTAATTAGGAGTAGAGGAGGACGTATAAGGTACTAAGGTACATTGGATCCATTAATTCTATTGCTTTCGATGTTTTTTATTTTGATTTTCATTTTCATATCTCACTCATATTCAACAGAAGACGTGTTTAATGATTTAAAGTCAAGTCATGTTTCGCTGATTTCTTTCTCAAATGATTGTATAAACCCAAGTTGTAAGTTTTCATTATAATTTAGTTTAATTTTATTTTCAATAATGTAATTATTTAAGTTTACTAAAGTGGTGTTAATTTTGTCCAAGAGCTTATGTTTGATGCGTCATAGTTACAGGACCAAATGCGCTACTTTTATATAGTTTTATTCTCTTAAAACACATTGTTGTATAAAATGAAGAGAAAAGGGAAAGAAATATATTGTCCAGTTACTAGAGTGGGCACCTTCGAGCGGCGTGCCAGCATCGTAGTAAGTATATACGTACCCACAGACAGCGAGCCGACTGTGCGAAGCGAATATTAACATCAACCGCCGATCAGAGATGCATATATACCACGTATATTATATCTACACACAACAGCGGATCCGGTCATATCACGCCGCGCAGAGTGCCAACTCTACGAAGCACTGCTACCTCCCCTAAGAATATCAATAAAATTAATTTAAAAGATCACATAAGTATTTGAATATGCATATGTAATGCTGCAACTAAAGTACTTCTTGAACTAATGCATGTTTTTTCCATTATTCTAAATGCTATACGGATTTCCAACATTATCCAACAAAAGTATCAAATAAGATTAATATAGAGAGTACGCAATATAATAGATTAACAGTAATAATTGAAGTCCTATTTTTAGTATTTCAGCTACTTCTGCTCGAATCGCTTTACGAAGAACTTTTAGCGGTACCCGAAGTACCTTAAGGGCTTCAAATACTTTACAATGAGTACTTTGTACTTGATATTTCTATTTTCAATATTTGGTACTTGATGCTTTACTTTTGCAAATACTGTATCTGGTAATTCAGGCACTTTTGTAAATGGAAGTATTTGCTGCCTACTATCTTAAAGCATTATGGCTCAGTGCTTGGTGCTTGGTATTTGAAGCACTTTACAAGTTCTGCTGGAAAGTTAAGTAAGACATTATATATACTAAATTAAACTATAATCTTACTTTTCATCGACAAATACTCGCCATTTCCTATTATCAGTGTCAGTATTGACAAATAGTTTTTTAACTTTAAGAAAAAATTAGTACTTCATTCATCCTAAAGTCTCTAGCAGAAAATCACTTCTTTCTCTCTAATATACAACACTTATACGAGGGATGATCGTAAAATAAGGTTCCTAAAGCCCTACAGCAGCAATGAGACGTGTTAGGCGAAATCCGACAACATTGGCGTATGCAGCAGCTCTCCCACTCTATGTACGTACAGCTCCCGTCTCGCTACGCCGCTCAGTGTTGGCTAAGCAGCCGTCCGAGATGGAACTCCCGATCGCCGCAACCGCCAGGTGCGAAATTCGCGCTGTGATACGTTTTCTTAGACGCGAATGGGGTTTCACCTATAGACTTTCACCGTCAATTAACCGAAGTTAATGGAGAAAAGTGTATAGCTGTTCAACACATCCGCAAATGGTGTAGGGAATTCACTGGTCGGACGGAAATTTACGATGAAGAGCGGAGCGGAAGACCATCAGTTTCAGAGGAAATCGTTGAAAAGGTCGAGAGCATACTGCTTGAAGATCGGAGGGTCACCATTCGTCAACTCGCTCTTCGGATTCCTGAGATTTCCAGCACCACAATTGAAAAGATTTTGACCGAAAAACTGGGCTACCGCAAAGTGTGCGCGCGGTGGGTACCGCGAACGCTCACGGAAGACCGTAAGCAGAAACGCTGCAAGTGAGCCCAGGCGTTTCTTCAACAATGTCAAGACAACAAGGAGGAATTTTTGGCTCCATTGTTATGGGCGATGAAACGTGGGTGTTTCAT
This sequence comes from Dynastes maya, assembly GCA_029619315.2. Taxonomy (NCBI): domain Eukaryota; kingdom Metazoa; phylum Arthropoda; class Insecta; order Coleoptera; family Scarabaeidae; genus Dynastes; species Dynastes maya. The sequence goes on from JAROYE020000002.1 coordinate 61,487,833, forward strand.
TTCACTCCCGAAAACAAACGACAATCATGCGAATGGCGCCACTCAACTTCGCCGAAGCCAAAGTTTAAACAAACGCAGTCTGCTGGCAAAGTCATGGCAACCGCCTTTTGGGACAGGAAAGAGCTATTGCTGGTCGACTTTTTGCCTCCTGGGACGACAATAAACTCAAACAGGTACTGCGATACACTGACCAAACCAAGACGGGCGATCCAGAGCCGCCGGAGAGGAAGACTGACTGCAGGTGTGACGCTTCTTCATGACAACGCTCGGCCCCACGTCTCTCGTCAAACCAAGGAACTGCTGACAAAATTTGGCTAGACTGTCATGCCCCACCCCCCCTACAGTCCAGACCCAGCTCCAAGCGATTACCACTTGTTTCCAAAATTAAAGGAACTCTTGGGTGGCGTACGCTTCGGGACCGACGATGAAGTTAAAGAAGAGGTTATTCGATTCTTGAAAGGACTGGCGGCAGAATTTTACGACATGGGGATACAGAAGTTGGAGCACCGTCTGCAAAAATACTTGGATAGAAATGGCGATTCTGTCGAAAAATTGCTTAAGTTTTTACCTTTAAAACGATGTGTAATGTTAAGGAAATAAAGAATGCTGTCTATTTTTTAAAAGTATGAGAACCTTATTTTACGATCATCCCTCGTACTACTAGACCGACTATTCCATGTTCAAGCTTTGTGAAATAACATAGAAACTAATAACTATCCGACTTGAAATACAAGTCAAGTGCATAGCAGTATGCAAACTATTTTCTGTAATAATTCGACATCCATTACGGCTCCACTCGAAAACAAGACCTTCTTTGATCAAAAGAGCTGCTTAATTCCGGTATGCAAATGTCACGTGCACGTGGCACGTTCCTGGCCTTGTATATATAAAGTGTAAATTAACCCGAGTATATAGGACAACTGCGGAAATATTAAAGTCCAGGGCCTCTCGTTTACGGGCGGTTTTAGGGCAGTTGCCTGTGCAAACATTTGTTGGCGAAGTTTTCCGTCCTATGGGCGTCGGTCAGTCCTTTCTAACCGCTTTATTCAGCTGTAACTAGCTATGCAAATTGAAAGCCAAATGCAAAACGACTATACAATATGCTACTAAACAATTTTACCGCCGCGTTGATTCACTCATTCACTGTAAACACTACGACATATTGCCTAGTTTAATATTAATGTACATACATCAAGATTATTTAAAGGTTCATTATTTTTATGTTGGTTACAACTATATTAAAGGGAAAAACTAATTTTAATTCATCGTTAATATTAAAAAAATATTTTTAATACCCACAAAACTATTAACAACATTAAAGATGAATTAAAATTAGTTTTAACTTTTAATATAGTTAGTAATTATAACGATAGGATGCAATTTACTTTTAGTTACAACCACTTCTGACAGTTAAATCCCAGATTGAAACTTCAAATTACATTTGACATATTTGACAGTAACGATGCGAATAAGTTTCTGCTTAAAGCTTAAATGACTAATGTGATAATCTAAGTCAATAATGATAATAAAGCTAGCAGAATAAAAAAATATATTTCCTAGTAAAAGTAAACCAAGAGTTTAGTAAACAATTTTAGTAAATGCTCAAAATGATCTCCTTCGGTTTCAATACAAATTCTTACTCGCCGTTTCATGGTGTTAAACGCGTTGATAAGGTGTTGAGGTATTATCGTGTCACAAACATTTTGGATTGAAGGGTTTCTTTCAAAAACCACATACGTCCAAAAATGCATTCTTTCAGGAATAACAAAAAATAGTTGTTTATGTTACGTTTTGGAAAAAAACGTTTCTGCCAGTTATTTATGGCTGTTGGTACCAACTGATTGCCTTGATAACCCGATAATTACATAATAATGTAAAGCAGTAAGCTAAAAAGTCTGAACTTGTGTGGCTTTTTGCGAAAACGGTAAAACATTGAAAAACTAGACACAAAAAGCTTTATTTTTTATTGAAACACTGGAGTACTTCCTCTGCAAGTACCAGTCGCTGACGTCAGTTGGAAGGACCGTGCTATTTAACGAGCGGCTACGTCTTGCCACCAGTAGGGCAATTCCTCTGGGTAACGTCTTAACTAATGCCAAGGCATTTGTGGCCCAAAGCTGCGGGATCTATCTCCCCCTCTCACTATCCATATTATAACTATAACCATCGGCATTATTTTTCATTATTATTTCACACAACACAAAACACCGTCAACTGTTTATTACAAACCAACCAATATCTTTAGGTTATGTTCAAAATCGTTGCAATTCTTACTGTTACAGAAAAAAAAATACAACTCCAGGACATATGCCGTTTTTGCTGGAACGCGATATATGTTGTTTTTAGGGAAACGCATAATCTTTACCTCTTGATAAAACCGTTTGTGCTATTTGCGACTGATTGGTTACGGTATATCCTAAAAGCAGCATTTATGGGCATGTATTGTTTTCGCAAGAAACCCTTCAATTGCGTCGGCAAGTTCTTGTATTGTGTGTGGAATATTTTTAAAAACTGTTTTTCTTAGATGATGTAGAAAAATAAAATGATCTAAAATAGTTAGATCAGGAGAACGTGGAGAAAAATCGACTACACGGTTATCAAAATATTCATGTAAGAGGTTCATTGTTTGTAATATTTTATGGGCTGTGGTATTGTCTTGTTAGAAGTATCCATCCCTTAATTCGTCACCATGCATCTAATTTAGTAAAGGTTGCAATAAGTTGTATATCTTTCCGCGTTTATCGTTTCATGAAGAAATAATGAACCAATTCTTCTCCGTGAAACCGCTATCCAAACATCAACCTTTTCAAAATGCAATGGTTTATGTTTCATAACATAACGGTTTTTACGGGACCATATACGCCTGGCTTATCTGTTAATAGAAACATTAAGGCGGAACCAAGCTTCGTCTGAGAAGAAGGATTTATCGAGGATATTATAGTCATCCATGTGATTTGCGAATCAACTGCAGTATTGCACTCTCAGTACGTAATCAATGGACTTGAGTTCTTGTACAGTACGAATTTTATATAATATTTTTCGAGATCTTTTCTAAGAAAAAAATTCGCAACATACGAATGGTAACGCAAGATTCTACCTGACTCCCCAGAAAAATCTGCCACCGAGACCGGTGGGACTCAAACCCACAGCATCTAAGTCTGCCATAATCAAGAGCAGGTCCTGTCGCTACTAGGCCACTGAGCCGTTTCCTGAATCATATTACTAAAAGATATAAAGGTGTTGAAAGTTTTAATCAACATTGACAATTTTTTCTCGTTTAAAATTCTTGTAAAGAAAGCTAAAATCATGTAAAACATCTTTTTCAAATGTTTTTACCGTGTAAATTTCTTATATAGCCACAAGCAAATTCAAACACAATCCTGATTTCCGAATTAAGATTAGGAGCCTCTCTTTGACACTATTTTCTAAAAGAATGAACGGAATAATTTTTTTTTGAAAGTATATACTTCGACATATCTTAGCATATATATATTTTTTTTTAAATTAGCAGTAACAACCTTTTCAAACTTTAAAATGTAAGTCTTTTAATTCAACCGAGTATATTTGTGTTTCTAAATAATGCTGCAGGTAATCGATAAAAACGTCGCAGGATCAAACAAGCCATAAATTAATTTTAAATTACGTTTAAGTCTTTACTAATTCCCAGTACAGCTCTTACCTCAATAAACAACCAAATTGGCCCAAATGCACTAGACATGCCCCGCTAGCAAATTTACCTACATTAATTTAGCGAAACGACCTTCCTCTCAACTCTACCGGGTTTTCGTCACGTGCTACGTAGAATCTGCCAACACCTCATACCCTCATTCACTTACTCACGTACCGCTTTCCTACGTCTCGCCGATATGCCCTCTCCCCTACGAGCCGACAAATTCAATTTAAATTTGAATGTGAATCAATTAGTTGATTCCGCTTAAAATATGCAGTCGCACGGATAATTTTTATCCGTTGGAATAGCGTTCTAAATGAATACCGGTTCTGGTTTCGGCTTTCCAAGTTCGAAATTAAAAATTTTTGACTATTAAATGCGGCAATTATCGGGGTTTAATTAATGTCCGCGAAACCAGAAATATTCATCCAATGCATTGTACAAATCAATTGGAAAGGACAGAATAAAGTTTTCCCACTGGTAAACGCTTAATGGATAGAAAATGGAAGGGTAACAATAGTATCAAAAATTAATTCTTCCTATAATGACTTTTGTATGCCACTTTGATTTATGTAGTTCGATACAGCAGATAGGCGTAGAAATTGAGGGTTAAATTAAGGATAGTAAAACTAACAACAAGTAAACACAAAATCTTGAATATGGTAATACTCCTCTTAGGTTTTCTGTAACTTCATAGTTTCCCATAAGTTGCTTCTAGTTTTTAGGCCTTATTTTGGCTCTTTACACGCTGTATTATACTAAAAAAGAATAACATGTACACATGAAAGAAATGCCTAGTAACAAAACCAAGAGTGATGCTAACCTCATGGTAATGGTGGAATCATTCGCGGCAAGAACAATGCAAACAGAGTAAAAAGAGACACGGACATGTTATTGCCTATCCGGCGTTATCAGCGCGGCTACGAGCACTTACTCCTTTGCTCTGTCTGCATTGTGTCTATCTTTCGGTTTATGCCCTCAATGTCCACAACAGCACTGAAAATATGTCTCGGCGCCCCTTAGCACCAAAAAACACAGTCATGCTGTCCTAGACCGTGGCGACACATACCGGAGTACAAATGTCCGCCATCTTTCTCTGTTTGCATTGTTCTTGCCGGGAATGATTCCATCAATACCATTTTTTTTATGTGTATTTTTATAAATCATGGTAAGCCTGAGGGATTATTTGTACGTACAGTTGCCTAAGCGCTTAAGCACAACGACACGGCGAGCATCTGTACTCCGGTATGTGTCGCTACGGTCTAGAACGGTATGACTGTGTTTCTTGGCGCTAGGGAGCGCCGTAAGATATTTTCAGTGCTGTTGTGGACATTGGGGGCATAAACCGAGAGGTAGACGCAATGCAGGCAGAGCCATCACGAACGCCGCCCTGAAGAACTTGCCTATCCGACCAGGTGGAAGACCGCTAGAATAATCCCCGTGCGCAAGCCTAGGAAGGATGCTAGTTCTCCGGAAAGTTATCGTCCGATATCACTACTCGGGACAATCAGTAAGGTTTTCGAATCTCTACTATTGGCCCGAATCAGCGATCATCTGAACGACTTCCGGCTAATGGATGACGACCAGTTCGGGTTCAGATCCCAATACTCGACCACACTCCAGCTGTACCGAATCACGGATCACGTCGGCACCGTCCTGAACCGGAAACAGACCACTGTCATGGTGTTTCTGGACCTGGAAAAGGCGTTCGACAAGATCCGGCACGAAGGATTACTCCGCAAGATGCAGGGAATGAACTTTCCGCCCAGGATAGTGAAACTTCTCCGACGCTACCTGGAGGAAAAACGCTTCCGCACTGTGGTCAACGGGACCGAATCCTCAGAGAAACCGATGAGGTCAAGAGTTCCACAAGGGTCTGCCCTAGGCCCCGTACTATTTACGATCTATCTTCACGACATGCCAAAGTTCGAGGATAGCGGAGTCTTCAACGCCATCTACGCTGACGACACCGCCATCCTAGTCACCTCCAGAGACGCCAAGATCGCTGTCGCCCTTGCGCAGACGCAACTAGACAGCGTCAAAAGCTCCCTAGACGGTGCCGGACTCACCATGAATCCGCGGAAGACACAAGCCATCGCCTTCACTCGAGCCCTACGCCTGCCGGATACAGGTATCCAGGCGGGCAATGTAGACATAGAGTGGAGCAACGAGATCGAGTACCTAGGCATGACCCTGGACCGAAGACTAACATTCGGTAAGCACATCCAGAAAGTCCGAAACAAAGCAGTAAGAAGACTTGCACAACTCTATCCTATCTTTGCCTCTTCTAACCTAGACCCCAGTATAGGCGTGCTTCTTTACAAGTCGCACATCCGCCCTATCCTATCCTTCGCAAGTACAACCTGGCTAACCGCCGCCAAAACTCACACCCGATCCCTCGCGAGAATACAAAATCGCAGCCTGCGATTAGTATTCAAGCTTCCTAGAGACACATCCCGAGCAGTGATTCGAGCCCAAAGCGGCGTCGAGGACTTAACGGATTACCTCAGTAGGCTCAACAGGAACTTCTACCTGAAGACCCTAGAGAGCGACAACCCGGCGCTAGAAAACGCAAACGCCGAGAAAGAAGCGTACCCCAAGATCAAACGCAGGACCACCTCAGAAGCCCTGAAACTCCTGCGATCTTGAAAGCAAACAATCGCTAAGGAGTCCACAAGAAGACTCCGACATGCCAACTAATCATTCTATTATCCCAGAAAGATCTCATCAGAGAGGTGGAGCTGGATTAAAAAGAGGACAAGCCTCAGCAAACTAGTCAGCATGCAAGCAGAGCAAAGATGATGAAAAGGATGTGAAGGTAGTGTTAAAACTTTAATATGGCTTTACGTATTATCAACAACTTATATTTCGTAACTTTATGCAGAAATTGCTTTATAAATCAAGACACCATCGATTTGCCGCTAACGCACTCAAGCCGCAGCAAATTTCACGGCAACAGAAGCGTTCTAACTTCTAGGTCTTCCTAGTTTATCAAAACTAGGCAATTGTGCATTTAAGATATTTTGTCTATGATCTTCTAATAGGCGGCTTTCAGTTGAACAATCGAGTAGTGTTTTCTCTTCTGGTAACCAGAACTTCCAGCTTTCTCTTATTTCGTTTTATTTTTTCTTTTTTCATTTCAATCTTCATCGTCCTGTGGAATCCTATCTGCTGGCCTGGTGACATGGCGGCGAGGCAGTGGTCTATCTCGTGGGCCCTGGATATCCCTGGCAAGCGGGGCCTTGTCTGATGTACCGGTATGTCTCCAAGTACGTTTAAATATTTCACGTAAAAATTCAATCATCCTTCTTTAGCTGGGCATTGCATAAAATTTGAATCACCACCCTAACGTGTAAGGCGTTTAAGATATCGGGCGCGACATTTCGCAAAAATCTGAAATTATGTCAGTTGTTTCAAAAACTAAGATAGGTAGGTATGGGGAATATTGTTTAAAGTTGCCATGAATTAAAGAGAGGTATCTAAAATCGTAAAATATACAGTGTGTTCCATTTAAAAAACCAAACTTATATCGTGCGCATTGGAAACTAAACACTCTGTATATTTGAATATAATTTTATGTTGTGCAATATTTGTCTCCGAATATTTTTTATTTCTCTCTAAATTGCTCAGGAATGAAATTACCTTCCGTCCACGCACTAAATGGACACGCTGTATAATTTAAATATATTAATTTAATTAATATTAATTTAAATATATTAATATATCTGCAATACGGAATCGGTGAACCAATATCAGATTCTGAAACAGTACTAGTCAATAAAAGGCTAAGCAACTGCTTCGATAACCATATATAAAAAAATAATTTTGATACATTCCCTATTCCAGAAGATTAAAACACTTCAGCTTAAATCCATTCAATCTTATTTTACACAATTTTTTTGTTTCAATATTAGTTGCAAATATCTACCTTAAATTGCAATCGAAAAATCAAATAAGTTCATAAATACGTTGAAAAGCAGAAAAAAACTATGAATTGCAAGAAAGGTTCTTGGCGGATTGCCGTCTAAATAGAAATGAACGAACCAACAAAAAGAGGTCGACTTTAAAATTGCTTTCATGAAGGTTTTTTTAATCTTTAACCCCCTTCGAATTGTTGAAGATTAATTGCGAATGTTTGAGAGCTTAAAGTTAAATTTCAAATTCCAGAATTTCAACGTTCCAATAAAGATAGAAATATATCTGGATTTCGATGGAATTCAAGGGAACATCTCATTACTTTCGGATCGATATTGTTTAAAATTCATAATTGTCTTTTATAATGCTGGCAAGGTTATAATTAAAACTTTGTCCCCGAAAAACCTCTCCTCGTCATTTGCAACAGCTTTTGCATAATGTTTAAATGATTTACAACATTTTCAATATACGAATTTTCAGAGACGTACCAGATATTAAATAAGCTCTGAAACATTATGAATTCCATTTGTTTTCTATAACTGTCGAAAAGTTTTAAACCCTGTTCCTAACGCTTCCTTAGTAGGCCGTATGGTAAATATATTTCATGAAAATACTTTTAATATCATTTGTATTCATTATAGCGCCTACGCAGGTTCGAAATAGGCATTATTTAAATTAAAGACACCTAAGCATTTCATGTAAAACCATGCTGTGCTCTGAAATCTGACAAACACAAAACAATTCTGACAATTATGACGCCGATGCTGGTATTCATAACGAACAAATCACTGAAGAAACCATTTCACATATTTACATAATATTTCGATTTAGAATCAGATCACCATGCGCAGGCTACTTAGGTATGGAGGTTTTTAATATTCCAGTAAGAAGAGATTTACATGTTTTATTAATGGTGTATCCGTACTCATAAGAAAACTCAAACTCGGATTATCATTTTTAATCATACACATGTTTAAAGACAGATATACTAAAATAAATAAATTGATGGGAAGACAAAGAATATTGATCTCTTCATTAAACCTCGTAGCCCGATAGTAATCGAAAAAAAAGATTTGCATACTGCGCCAATATCACCACCTGGGTCTATTTGTAATAATAAGTAATAAGCAATTTTACATCAGTTCAGTTTTGCTCTACACTACGCGAGTTATTTTTCTATTGCTTCTAGAAAGTTTATCAAAACAAAACAGGACCATTTCGAATTATTTTCTGTATACAAATTCCAGACAAACAAAAACAGAAGAAGTGGAATAATGTTCTTACTTTCTTTTATCAATCACACGTATCATGAACCAGGAATAATTATAACCGTACTCGTTAATACATAATAATAACAATATAATAATATATTTATTATCCAACAGCAGCCAAACCAATTACAGGATAACATACATGTATACACATTATGAGGTTGTACAAAAAAGAAAACAAATTACATTGCAAAAAGGATAAAAAGAGAAAAAAAGTATATTCTCATACAATAACACCAAAAATAAATGAACTAGAGAATTCAACATACGAGATAGGCGCCATAAATTCTCGGCCCGATATAGAAAAACTAAACTTGGTAAAATATAAGAATTTTTATTTTCCAATATAATCCCCCCTAACTTCAATACATTTATTACAACGATCAATTAATAATTCACCATAAGCGTCGTCTAAACGTTGTTTAATATGATTAGGCGTATGCCTTTTGTTAACAATTTAATGACCGCGCGGTGCTCAATTTTCGTTACCTCCCTCGTTACCCCTTTCATGCACTAGTCACGTTGTCTGGTTAGCTACTAAAAACTACTACTCTTCGAGCCGTAATATATAATAGTGTAGGCCTCGCATATGTGCAACTATGACGCAACGGAGTTTGAACACGCTCAAACCTGTATAAGCCTGTCAGGCCGATAATTTATGACGCCTACCTCGTATCAATATCAGCATAATATGGTATTTACAGTTTGACACATAGAAAGAATAGGTGAGAAAGAATTACGTCTAGCAGCAAATGAGGAAAGATTAAAAAGTTTCTGATACCGAATACTCAAACGAGGAACGTAAAATCCCCCAGCTCCAATAATTCCGGAGGAAGGAGCATGCTGGTGATCAATTTGTAAATAAAAGAAATTTGTCAAACAACTTCGCGATAGCCCAATGAATGATAATAGAACTCTAATGGCAGTAGGTTGTACAAGTAATTATGAGGCAAAAAACAGAATCAGCGCGGTAGTACAGGGTTTTTAGAAACTTTCTTTAAATTTTGTAGTAAGAAATCGAAGCATTTTTGGATAATAAGTGCATATGTCATAGACATGTAAATTGAAATTCAATTTTTCGTCAAAACTTACTCCAAGATCTTTGAAGAAGTGACACCTTTCAAGAGAAGAATTATAAATTCTATATGGAACTCCATCTCTCGAGAGCATTTAAGTCGCTTTTCAACAATTCACAATTCTCAACGCTTTCGATCTTACGAAAAACTTTAAGGCAATCTGCACATAACAAACAACGAAATGAAATACACTTGGTTATGTAATTAACAAAGATTATAAAAAGTAATGGTCCTAACACGGAGTCTTAAGGTACGCCGGTTCGTGATATATATTCATAAGGTGTAAAACGACGGTACTCAACATAATTTATACGCTCAAATAAATATGATCGGAAAACCTCAATCAGATCTGAAGAAACACCAAAACTATCTAATTTAATTAAGACTAAGTCATGCTAAACAGTTGTTTGCGATATGAAAAGAGTTAAATATAAGTCTAGAATAGATGGCCATAGTTAAGCCTCGAAAAAGTACAAAATAATTTGTTTTTTTTTATTATTTTAGCAAGAAAAGCTCCAATTGAACGTGTTCAGCGTCGATTCCTCAAATTCTTGTCGTTCAAACTTAATGGCGAATATCCGCCTTGGCATACTTCTTACAACACCCTTCTCGAATCGCATCAATTTCGTTCATTGTCATCCCGTCGTGATTACCATAGCGCCCGATTTTTACACAAATTATTAAATGATAGGATCGACTGTATGCAGCTGGTCTCCCACATAGGATTCAACGTACCTCGAATAGCATCTCGTTATGCTCCAACCTTTACTATGCCGACACCGAGGACCAATCTTCGTTTGCGGTCGCCAATCTATCACATGATCAGGAACGCTGAGAAGATATTTAGTGATATTTTCACCGGAGAGTTGGCGCCATGATACACGAAACATAATAGTTTTTTGTATAGTTATGTCATGTTTTTAAATCAATATGTATTTTGTTCACAATGTGTATATTTGTCCTGTAATTGGGTTTACCTGTTGGACAATAAACATTATTATTATTATTATTATTATTATTATTATTATTATTATTAAGAAAGTGAAATATAAATAAAGGTAAAATTATTGTTATATTTAACAATATTTGCTTGATTGGGCTTACAGAAAGAAAGGAATAACAAGAAATTGACAGTAATCATTCCAAGCTATTAAGACAGGACGCCATATATGTCTAAATTGCATGAAATGTAACCACACATTTTCTTCGTTTTCCTTCTAACTTGATTATCCACACCTTTGACAATTGCTCAAAAGTAAGGTGCATACTTCATGCAGCCAAGTTTGGCATCAAATATAATCTTCATCTACATCTTTGTCTGATAACAGGTTTCGGCACGTCCTACATATTCGTTTCGACAGATCTTATGTAATTATTGAGCATATTAAAAAATGTTTAGGTATATTTAAAATCAACAAATATAGGGACAACCAATTCCCCTCCCTCGTCGCTCGTCCCCCTCTAGAATTTAGAATAACCAAAATCTTCAGTACCACAGAAAATATTTAATAAGTTCGTAATATATGTTTTGGAAATTCATCGTTTTCTATTGGCCGTACGACCAAATGATGTAAGAAAAAGCTATTTATTCCAACATGTCTCGTTCTGTCCCTACTCTAAAAGATATTTACAAATACTTACTTTTAACACCTACGCTGAACTAAAACATGCGAAATACTAGCAACGAAAGGAAAAATGCTGACCTGTAGCACAAAACATAAACAATCAATGCAAAGTGGCTAAGAGGTCCTTCTTCTCGGTTTAATAGATTTTTGTTCTTTTTCAAATAAATGGTTTCATAAGCATGTAATTCTCTCCGCGAAGCTACGTTCTTAATTAATTTGAGGCTTTCTAATTTAATATTATGCCTGGTTTCATTTATATGTTGTGCTACACTTGACGATACAATTCCCCCGCAGCGGCAATGTGCTATGTGTTCTTTGAACCTGGCGCCTACTGCCCGTCTTGTTTGTCCAATATGGGCTTTATCACAGTCTCCGCATGTAATTTTATAAATTTCCCCACCTTTCTTTCGTATCTGATTTATATTTCAAATTGCCTAGGAGATTTCTAAGTCTGTTTGGCGAAGTGGAGCTTATATTCATATCCTGTTCCCCAAAAACTTTGCTTACTTACTATGTTAGAGTAAAAAATCTTTTTCTCGCATCATTCGACCGTACGGTTGACAATGAAAATCCACATTCAGTTTCAAGTTACCGTTACATGGAAACTGCACACAATACATAAACTGTTATTGCCACTTACTTTCAAAAATAATGTGAACATGGCAGTAGTTAATAGTTTCAAGAGTAAATTACACAACTTCGAAACAGAGATTACTTTTTTCAAAAACTATAAGCATCGGATAACAAATTTCTGAAAAGAAAATTTGTGTAGGATCTATTCCAAATAGTTAATCGAATTTGAAGGTCTTAAATGCAAAAGGAAGCAATCTAATAAACAATTTCATTTTCATTTTATAATTGTTATCTCGTTAGTTGTGTCTCTTGTTTCTATTTTCTTAACTGTGCTCGTTGTGCTTCTTTCTTTTACCCACCATTATTCATATTTGTCATGCATTTACCAATAATAACTTTACGTTTGTTAAGCAGGGCCGCTTAACCTCACTTTCATGTTTTTTTGGTAATAGTTTCATGACCACCACAGTTATAACCCGTATCTATTGATAGAAGTACTAATAGCTTCAAACTGTATAGAGATTGGACGGTGTAAGAGGGCCAACTCTTTGTAATGAAATGCAAATCAATTAGGAGGCTAAGTTCCTAGGTGTAATCCGGGACTCTAAACTGAACTGGAACTCACATTTACAATAAATGACCGACAAATGTAAGAGGGTGTCAATGACTACCCGTAGAAAAGTTGGGAAAATATGAGGACTCAAACCACATATGACGTATTGGCTGTACATTACGGTGGTAAGACCATACAAGATACACATAAGATCATACAGAAGCATGCGATAACCAGTCTCTCGAAAATTCAGAGACTGGCATGCCTATGCATAACTGAAGCTATTAAAAGCACCACAAGAGTTACTATGGAAACCATAATAAACCTACCTCCTCTTGAGATCTATATCAAGGGAGAAGTTGGAATGGGAGCATACAGACTGAAAAACACTCGTAACTGGAGAACCCACAGTGGGTCTGGGCACACCAGAATAGAGACAGCACCAACAAACCATATCTTTGATACGGGTAGCGACACGTCAATCTCCAGGATTTCCTTTCAAAGTTTTCTTGGGAAGAATGAAGAAATGGAGAGGGCAAAAAAACCGAAAACCCAAATCTGGTACGCAGATGGGTCAAAAACGGGCACTACTTCTGACGTTGATGTTTATGAGGAAAACCAGGGATACAAAGTATGTGCATCTCTTGGGCGATACACCACAGTATTTCAAATATTTCAAACAGAAATATATGCTATGCAAACCTGCACGTGGGAGAGTCTGCGTCGGCAACTACAGGGTGGGACGATTTGCATTCTCTCTGACAGACAGGCAGCCTTAAAGGCGCTAGCATCTTATTATATAGCCTCCAAACTAATATGGGAGTGCCTACAAAACCTAATGGTTCTGTCTAAACACAAGAAGGTGGGTGCCAGGACACAATGGTATATAGATTGCTTTATGAGTGGATCATAAAACAACATCAGTTAAATTGGAACCACGCAACTGGACGGAAGCACAGCAAACGGATGATGGGAAGACTGTCGTAACATCTGACTGCTGACCTGCTTGAATTAAACAAGACACATCTTAGGGCAGCAACATGTCTTCTAACAAGACATGGCTGTTTGAGAGGCCACTTTCATAAGATGAGAATCTACACAGATGAACTTTTATGTAGACTTTGCATTGAAGAGGAGGAAACAGCCTCTCATATTATTTTCGAATGCGCAGCGGTAGCTCAACGCAGATTCGCTATGCAAAGCGCAATTGATCTAACAATGGAAAATGATTTAATGCATAGGCTCTTAAACCTAATCGAGGGAACTAACCTGTTCCAGTAAAACGAAACCGAAACAGGAATAATACAATAGGTTAATTGAGCCGCAGTGTTAAGGATGCATAAACTAATCCTGCTTTGCTAGCAATCAAATCAAATCAAGTCAAACTGTATAAGAATTTTAGTAAAGTAAGTATAACATATACAGGTACTGCTGGGATAACGAAATCTGTAACCATTAGTTTAAATATCTGAATAAAATTAAGCGATTTCTGCCCGCCATCATGAAAAATGATTGTATTTTCCCCAGACTTACCATAAAACTTCGTCGACAGTGACGTAGTGAAAACTTTTAGAAGTAATACCTATACATCACATGTATATACGTATATGTTGTGATTCTAAAAGTGAAATTAACATAATTTAGAATGTTTATGTCTTGCCATACTTAAGTTCGGAAAAAGTTTCTACCGCAGAACAGAAGAATAAAAGGCAGTATAAAAGAAAGATATCGGTATGCATAAATGTATAGGCACATATATGTATGTGTATCTATATTCGTAAAAGTTTGAAGTATAAAAGATTTTGATAATCTTGGGGAGACCCTTTATGGAAGATACCGAATATTTAGCTATAAATCATCGTAAATATTTTATTTCTTCTTCCATAAGTACTAAATAGTTAAATGCAAATAACTAATGCAAAATGCTAGTCAAAACATTTATTGATATAATACTAGTGCTTATTCATCTATTTTTAAATGAAACAATCAAATTATCATGAAAAGGACCTAACTTCAAAGAAAACCTACATCAATTCAGTTAACAAACAAATCTTGCCGAGTGCAACATACTGTTTATTGTTTTGCGTATACTTCCACCCATCTTCGACCACTATACAATTAAATAATTTGACAAGCGGTCATCTAAAAGGGACCCTCCGTGATTACAAATTATCGTCATAATTTAAATAGCTCCTCCTAGCTGTCCATTTACTAACCAAGCTTAAATTGGATATAAAGAATAATATCGTCTCTGTTATTGTGTTTTGCTGTAATGAAAACAATTAATAAGCTATCGGACCCAATTTACGATTTGACAGCTATACTAATTAAAACGAGATCTTCCGATCACGTTTTTCGTTCTTGAATGACTTATTTTTTCTCTTATTATGTACAATTAGCTACATACATGCCTGGACCCCTATTTCTCAGTGTACGAGAACGATTACGTCGTGAAAATAGAGGGCGTGGTTCGCATGACATAAACATTTTTGTATTCTTTAAATTTCACTTCTTCTACAAACTGAGAGAATTTGGTTCTCCAGAAAACTTCTAGAAGAATCTTCAAATATTAGGGGAAGCATGCGCAGATCATAGACTATGATAGGCTGGGCAAATGTATATATTTCTCTTGTGTAATAATTGTTGCAAAGACTGTGGGGTAATATGGCAAATAACACTAAAGTATCGACACACTCTGTGCCACACAAGTTATTAATTAATTAGTCCGGAACAGCTGCCTCAATGGATCCTCATTGTTGACCGAATGATGTGAGAAAAAAATTCTTATTCTAATATGCCTGTTCTATTTCTACTCTCCAGAAGATATTTACAAATACCTACTTTTGCCGCCTACGCGCCCTAAAACTAGGACATGGTAATATACAGAAAAATAGACGAAAAGGTTTCTCGTCACTGTAGCACGAAACGTAAAGTATGTGTCCGTCTCACCCTAACAAATCAAAAAGACTTGAGTAGAACAGCAGTCCATTCTCTTTATTCTCTTTATTCATCAAATTTGTGTGTTCCTTTTTATATAGTTTCGTTAACGTCTAATCCCCGCTGCGAAATTACGTCCTTAATCAATTTTATATTTTCTAATTTAATATTATGCCCGGCTTCGTTGGTGTTGTGCTACGATTCAAACTTCCCGTATCTGTAGCACCTGATGTGCTCATTGAATTTGGTGCCTACCGCTCGTTCCGTTTGACCGATATAGGCTTTATCATAATTACTACATGCAATTTTATAAATTCCCAACCTTTTCTTCAGATCCGGATTATCTTTCGAATTGCCAAGAACATTTTTTCTAGTATTTCGCGAACTAAAACACACGTTCATATCTTGTCCTCTAAAAACTTTACTAATACCTTTCGATTTTCCGTGGAAGGGAAGTTTCACAAATTCCTTATCGTGGGTTTCTGCTGGGATTAAGGTCGTGGAATTTCTCACATAATACCTATGTTGGACTTTCAGAATGCGATCGGCATCTATAGAAAAGTAACCATTGTAAATAGCTAATCTTTTTATGAATTATATGAATCATAATGTATCTATGAGTGTTTGTTTCCTTTCGATAGATGTTCATTTCAACTTTGTTGTTGTTTCTAATTACGTAATTACTAAACTATCCAGAAACGGGAATGATTGTTCAATTCTTCTTCCACTATACTACTATAAATGTAATAGTTTCGAATTTTGAATTAAGTGTTGGGAGGAAATCCGGAACGGCACTTTTCTTAGTATCAAAGACCGCGAAAATATCGTTGAGATACCTAAGCCAGATTCTAGGAAAATACACGGTGTCCTTTTTCATACATGTTTCAAATGAACTCATCAACAAATTGGCTATGAAAGGGGACATCGGATTGCCCATCGCCGTACCCTGTAGTTTTTAATAATACACCCGTATTTGCGTTATTCCCGAAAATTGTAGCAGCAATTTCAAAGGAATGATACTTTGTTTAACAAGAAAAGGATACAAATAAATGTTATTGTAAATGAACAAACAGAGACGACCGTGTTGACATATGGTAGCGGTTCAATTAGAGGTGCTGCAGTCGAGTCAAATTCAAGTAATGGGACAATTCAAATAATTAAAAAAAGCACACACACAAATATGTGCCATATAAGACGTGTACACCAAATACTGCTGCCGACAGATGCCGATAGAAAACTACACTTTTGTCAGTGGTACACACATTTTTGTGAACAATATGCAAATGGGTCACGTTGAATTTTGTGGAGTGACGAAGCACATTTTTTCAATTTAGGGATATTCAATAGAAAAAATAACCACTACTGGTTACAACAAAATCTATTAATTGTGCAATCGCGTGCTCCACAAGTCCGTTATGGATTTAACATATGATGTGGATTAGGGAGACAGATACTTAGCGCCACTTCTAGAAATACTGGAAGAGTGCATGGATAATGCCGATTATGTTACTAAGCAAAATTTATATTCTCAGCAGGATGGAGCACATGCACACACTGCCGCTCGGTGCGTACTTTTCTAAATACCTTCGGCAACAGACAGACTGGTACCAATGGCCGGCTCGTTCTCCTGACATCACACCACTGGATTTCTTTTTCTGAGGATTTTTGACAGACAAAATTTACAAGCAAAGATATATTAATGTAGACGAATTACAAAACAAAATCGAAGATGTGATTCATGCAATGGATGGACGAACTATTGTAAAAATAACACAAAGCGTAATTAACAGAGAGCAAAAGTGCATTGAGCAGGATGGAAACATGTTTGAACGCCTTTTGTAAATTGTAGACTTTCAATATGTATACTAAAAAATAAAAATAAATATTACAAACATGTATAACAATTTTGTTATGTGTAATAGTAATAACAAAATAAATTAATCAGCACGAATAAATTCTATCATAACTTCTTCATTATTCACTTTAGTCTAGTAGTCTATTTAAGCTTTTATATTGCAAATGAAATTATCTTTCAACATTTTCAAAACTATTTCCCATTTAAAAAATATATAATTTTGACAGTTGTTTTTCTATTGCAACAACAGCCGAGATAAGAATAGTGACCATTTAACTTGAATCACCTGTATATGCGTGTCTGTGTTAAATAGTTTCGGATATTTTTCTAACCGATTGTACACCTACATAACTCAATTCATTTAATACATATGTTAATTGCAACAGGAGAATGAGCTCATGGCAATAGGGATTACCAATAATACTTTTAAAGAAAAAAATATGAACAGTCTCATTGTGTAATATTCAAATTAACCGGTTATTTTAATAAACGCTAAGGTATTGACATATTTGCTGTCTATCATTGTTAAACCTGTTTACTGTATTATTTTTTACTTGTTGTACCAAATACAAAAATATAAAGTCATTTTACATTATATATTTCGATATCTCAAGACAAAAGTATTTGATTTCTGAATCAACCTAAAGCGCCACCTGTAAGTTATGACATCAATCTTTTACTCGAAAATACTCCGAGTCTGCTTGCGTTCGCCATCTATAGGAAGACTGTAGAACTATTGAGAACAAAATATAAACTAAAGATACCTTTCAGATTAATTAATTTCTGAATTTTTTAATTTATAAGTAAAATAGTATTCGAAAATTTTATAGATTATAAAAGGAACAACTTAGTAGTAATATTTAACACGGTTTTGTGTAATGTTCGATCAACTCTTGCTCTACGAAGTTGGGCATAATTGTTTTGCATGAATTATGTTAGAGGAATTCATATGTGTGACAAATTTTAGAATTATTTATGTAGGAGAGAATGCGCCAAGTTGTTATTTTTTGAAATAGTTGTAATATAAGTAATGGCCCAGTCGGCACTTTATAAATTTCGCCTTAGGAATTAAAAGTTGCTTGTTCTAGCAATAAATGACATATTCGCCAATTTCTTAGCGTAATGCATGCATATAATATATAGCAATTCATTAATTTTACAAACAAACAAAAAACTACGGAGGTTAATGAAGCGGAGTTGCAGTTCTCCTAAAAAGAATTAAACTGAGATCACAAATTTGTTAAAATAGCACCAAAAGGAATTATTTTACACTTTTCAAAGAAAGTTTAACTACATGCCATGTTGTTAGAAATGTCTAACTCCAAAAAACAGAAACGAAACATATCTTTATGGTGTTAGTATTAATTTAACATCGGACTCATATATTAGTAACACCAACCAGAGAAACGTTTTACAATTATTGGTGTTGACAACTTCTTAACAAAACAACAGAGTTAGTGTATTATTATTAAACGTTGTTTCCGTAAAATTGTTAGAAAAACTCCAATATGTGGAAGTGAATTCCCAAGAATAGTTAAAAATGTAATAAAACCGTTGTTTGTTAAAAAATTAGTGTTCGGCAGTTTGCGTGGGATGTAAGGTTTGATGGATGGGGAAGGGGTGGATAGTGCCTGCTTAAGTCAGTTAACAAGAAGCAATTCAATCGTATACATAAAAAATTGTGATGCTGTTTTTATTAGGGTAATTTATAAAAACAGAAAGAAATTTATAAAAGCTACAGATCTCAACCTCAACGTAACTGACGAACCAAGTAAGTATTTTTCAATTGTATTTAGTCGGAAACTGCATGTTCCGGATATACTCTTACTCTTACTCTTAAGAAGATGTATTATGTTTTGATAGTTTATATCACGTTTTTCATATGATTGTCACAGACCTTTTAACAATCAAAATTATATATACGAGGGATGATCGTAAAATAAGGTTCCCATATTTTTTTAAAATAGCTAGCTAATTTATTTCCTTAACATTACACATCGTTTTAAAGATAAAAACTTAGGCTATTTTCGACATAATCGCCATTTCTATCCAAGCATTTTTGCAGACGGTGCTCCAACTTCTGTATCCCCACGTCGTAAAATTCTGCCGCCAGTCCTTTCAAGAATCGAATAACCTCTTCTTTGACTTTATCGCCGGTCCCGAAGCGTACGCCACCCAAGTGTTCCTTTAATTTTGGAAACAAGGCACGAAGGAAATAATACCAGTATAAGGAAAACAACGAGACACTCTTCATACAGGCGGGGCCCGTCGCTGTGACTTAAAGACAAACAAGGCAACAGACTTCACCACGGAAAGGAGAATTAAAAATCCTTCGCACCAGCGGGGTCTATCGCGGTGACTAACAGCACACAGACTGGGAAGATCTCGGGAGGACAAGGAAACAGATATGAAGGAACTACACGTTGTAAATGTTTCCACAAACATATAATGGTGTAGATTTTTTAAATCCCCCTTATATTTTATTGAATTCTTCGTAAAAACTAGCGTGGTCAATGGCAGACCTTCCCTGGTATTCACTTGTTACACTAGGAATAAATAGTAAATATGTCACTAATCTTCAAAAACAGCACTGAAATATTTCCTGGTGCCACCTAGTGCCAAGAGACATAGTTATGGCGTCCTAGGAAGTAGCAACAGAAACCGGAATACAGATGCCATACATATGGTATAACCTTTAACGTACAACGTTTCATAAATATTTTCAAAAGATGCCGGTTGATGTAATATGAACTTAAAACTAAATGATTTACTTGGAGGAAACATTTTTCTGTCTTGGATTTTTTTGAATTTCTAACCTCAAGAAAATATTTATTTACTACAAATAAAATTTCTAGAAAATTATGTTCTTATATTATATATTGTTTGTTTTGAGATAAAAATATTTTCTTTAATGGAATTTTTTGATGCAAGAAACCATTTCTATGTGCGTGGTCACTTTTCAATGTTATTACTTTTTTTTTGAATTTCACAACTGCTTTGGAAACTTCTACTCTAATTCACAAAACAAAAATTCAAAAAAATTATTCTTGAAGAAATGTTGACTGCATACGGAATATCTTTCCGGGTGAACCATATTATTTACAAACAGCCAAAAGTATTTAAACATGGTTGAGGATCGTTAGATGACATAATCACTTCAGGTGTTAAAAAAACAAACATTTAGTGATGGAGAATGCAAAATTGAAAAATCGACGATTAATAGCGATTACTGGCAGTTTTACAATCCACGATTTTCAAAATTTAAATTAGAGACTCGTGCAACTGAATGCTTTCATTGTTCCAAATTCGTAGTCGGGTAGAGACGTGTGAAGGGTTCGTCATTATGATAGTGTATCGAAACATGGATGCAGTAGCATGTCAAGGGTTTTTAGTTGTGTTCATTAAGTATGTCACAAAATATTTGGAATGACTCAGATTTAGTTATTAGAAATAAAAGCAAGGACATCTGCAACGGAACATATTGTATATTATGCGTAATTTTTTTATATATAGAAAAATCAGAAGAAAGCTTTAAACTTTCACGCCGCTTACAAATCATAGTTTAATAATTTAAATAATACAACGAACCATACAACTGAGATTACAACTTTAGTTTATACTTAAATACACTGACGTACTTTTCAAGTTATGTATGAGATGGGATACCATTATCATCTTCTTCTTCTAATTCGGAAGGTAAGTTTAGCCACAGGCGTAGTAGTTCATCATATTTTGACTGCATATAGTTCAGTATTTTAAGTGTGAAAAGCCATGAAATGATATACATAACTATAGTGAGTACTACATAATCCAGTTCACTTCCATAGGTTAAAACAACAAAAATGTAAAATGTGCCAATTCCTATCCTTATAAATAAAAAAAGCAATACATACACAATTTCCACACTATTAAATAATGACGTCTTATGGTATCCAAAAGTACGAACAAACCATCGGGCTTGCAAAAATGGATTGGTGATTTCCATGGCACCTAAGCAACAAGTTGCTTGTCCTCCAGAAGTTTCCTTCATCAACATTCTCCATAAAGCAAGAACACTAAACATATGATGAGATATCATAAGAGGTGTTTCTGTTCGGTAAACCACGCACCATCCTAAATCAAAAATAAAATAGCCCAAACTCCATAGCAATATGAATCTTTGGAAGCTTGTGCTTGGTTCGTGAGGTATATATATTGGTGAAACTTCTCCACTAAAGCACTGGTTTATACCAAGACATGCAACAGAACACCCATGTACAAGAGTTATTAATCTGTTACAAAATTCTGCCGATTTATCGTGGATTATATGTCTAAGAAGAAAATAATGCATTGTCCAAATTAGAGTACAGATAACAATTGAAGAAACTGAGTTTAACATGTTGTGAAGTTGATGGCAAAGTAATTCGGCATACGTAGACTGACAATTATTGACAGCAAATTTTGATCATTTGCGTATGGGTAAACTGTAAAAATAACAAAAATTATTGAAAACATTTTGACATTTGGGTGACTTTGACGGAAAAACTTATTTTTGTAAAGGGTAAGTGTAAATAAAATAATCTTTATAACATTTTAGGGATGACATAAATTATTGCAGTTCTTACTATTTCGTCAATATAGAATGGTGTCAATTCAAAAAGAATTTGAAATCAAGTCGAACACGAGTATACCAGTTTTCAAATCCAGTACTACAAACATACGTCAAAATATGAGCAATCCGAAATGCAAAACGCAGTTGATGACCAAAACAAACCATTGCTTTAAATGCTTTATAGCTAAAAGATTATGGATGTTTTCCGTTAATATATATGACCTAATGGGGCTTTTGGATATATGTCCATGCGCAACTTTACATTCTACCCAACCGTATATAACATATAAACTGAAAAATTGATCTCTGTAGTTTATTTTGTATCTATTACAAATAAATGTTTTAATTAGACGTGTTGTTGTCTATTAGTGCAGGTCTAGCAGAATTTCCCTGTGACTTGCGCACCAATGAGGTAAGTAACGCTAAGTAAGAAACTAATAATAAACACCGTTTCAAAGACAATAGATATGCGCGTGCATATACAGTAAGAGCGATTGTCCTACGATCGCCTGATTTTACACGAACTCAGCGCATTTAAACGTGTACTGTGTTGAAAATCATTTGCTTGTCAAAATTACGTGAACGAAAATTTATTTGTGCGCCTTGTTCACGTTATAAGCAGCGTATTCGTTCACGTACACATGCCAGCAGCGATTTCGCTCTCATATTTCCGAAAAACGCCGTTTAGGCCGGGTGATTATAGTATTTACTTATTTCGCAATTTAGTGATTCTGCAGAATAGGAAGCCTTTTTATTCCACACACAGATTTCGGCTGTCGCAAGTTTCATCTGCCACACCTGTATTTTAGAGTAACTACTAACTATTAAAGGTACTGTTTTAATCTGATATGATTGCAATGCTACACATTAATCCTTTCTGTACTAATTTTACAATTAAATTCCTTTATTGTCTACAAATAGTTTTAAACGTTCTTATTTTTAACATCTTGTACATAATAAAGTATCCGTTCATTATTCATATATTTTTTTAACATTGACGGTCACAAACGTTTAAATTAAATCGATTCGTTAGTTTTTGCGGTAGGCAAAGCAAAATTTTTACATGCTATAAAGAATGCTTTAAACTTTATTACACCCTACTAAGGTGAAGAAAAATAAATTAGACAGGTACGGAATTTTAAAGTCTTAAAACTTTAAACTAAAAATATTTTCAACTTTTTCAAACAACCTAATATTTTCTATATTCCAGCTAATTCTTAGCTAACATAAATCTGCAATCTTCATACTTATAGCTATTAACTTCAAAAATATTCGAAGAATCTTGGGCGCTATAGTTTTCACTAAATCCGCCATGGAAAATTATTATTTTCAATAAATGTCATCGCTTGACAAAAATGATAAGTGATAAGTAGAGCAACGCAAACTGCGCTGAAAGCCAGTGGCTAACGCATAAAAGTTTACACAAAATAAACACGGCCGGGACAATTCGATATAAGCGTCAGTATAACTGCGACTCGAAAGCCGATCTGTTGTGTATGCATCTACGCTGTCGTATACTATATCGTAGTTCTACGTTTGTTTTGAAAATGTTTCCTACGTCGTGAAAACGACCAAAGTTGGACACAATAAGAGAATTTATTGCAGAAATGCCTGATTTAAAGTGTGATGGCGCTAAAATTCAATGTCTAGCGTGTAAAACAGATTTAATGTGTTGGTCGAAAAGTGATTGTCTACGGCACGTAAATAGTGCAGGACATGTTTCAAAAAAAATTCCACACGAGATTATGACAAATTTAAATTTAATTTATGTGTTTATTGCATGTAATTTACCATTTCATTTACTAAGGAAGAAAGCATACGTCTCGTTTTGGAATGAATATTCGGACTTTAAGTTACCAAGTGAGAGAACATTACAGAGAGATGTGCCGTCCGCTCGTGAGCATGTCGAGAAAAGAATTAAATCGGAGTTGCAATATATAAAACTGTGGTTATGTGTGGACGAAACAACAGATCGTAAAAAACATTCTGTGGTTAATGTAATGGTACGCACAATGGAACCACATCGACCGTCACCCTCAATTTTACTAGCTTCCAGACGAATACAACAATGCACTGCCGAAGTAATTTCAATGTTGGTGTTAAATACATTGGAAAAATTTGAACTTTCAACAAATCAACTGTTGATGTTTATGAGTGATGGTGCCGCAAACATGCTTGCTGTAGGTCGATCTCTTAAAAAACATTGTGCTAACTTGTTGCATATTACATGTAAAATTCATACTCTCAGTCTGGTAGCAGATAGTTTCAGAAAATGTTATCCCGAGGTAGACGCTCTAATAGCACATACAAAAGCTGTGTTTGTAAAATCCCCAAAACGTATTCGGGAATTTCATAGACTATGCCCCGGTATTTCTGAACCACCACAACCTATTCTTACTCGTTGGGGAACATGGTTAGAGGCTGCATTTTATTATCTTAAATATTTTGAGAATATAAAGAACATGATTTTAAAATTCGACCCAAAGGAAACTGCGGCTGTCAAGGTAAGCCGCTTGAAATTTCAGGATAGTCAAGTTAAAACAGATTTGGAAATTATTCAGAACAATTACATGGGACTAGCGGATGCGATAGAAAAACTACAAAATTCTTCGGTGTCAGTGGAATCTTTGCAAATAGTGCAACATGTTCACGCACAGCTATGCGCGATAGAAAACGCAAGAAATGTTTGTGTTTTAGAAAGGTTTGAAAGTGTTTTAGATAAAGACTCTGATTTTGGCACATTAAGACAAATTTGTGAAGGTGCGTCAACAGAACCGTTAAGTTATTTGAAAGATTATTTTACTTACGCAAATATAACGTCACTAGATGTAGAACGTTCATTTTCGGCATACAAAAACACTTTTTCTTCACGCCGCACTCACTTTGCCGAAACAACTTTGGAAACATATCTAATGTTACAAATATTAAATAGACATTATCCACTTTGTGATTTCACGGAGAACTCAAAACGGTAAGTCTTTGAGCACGTATCACATTTAATTTATTTTGTGTAAACTTTTATGCGTCCGCCATTGGCTTTCAGCGCTGTTGCGTTGCTCTAGTGATAAGGAGCATTAAGATTGGTGGGTACTTTTTTTACCAAATTTGTATAGATTTAATTGTGAAAAAATACTTTTGAGCTTTCTCCAAACATTTGACTGCATTAAGGACACGTTTGAAAAGCGCCATGGCCAAAACATGAACTAAACATGTAAAACAAGTTCTTCGTTTGTGTTTCCTGAAGTAAACAAATTATGCGGAAGACGTAATAATTTAATGCAAATATATATAAGATAGAGGTTCAATAGAACATTAAAAAAAAATAGCGATTGGTCTTTTAAAACCGTTTAGAATAAGAAACATGAGAAATATGATGTTAGAACGACGCGCTATTGGATTACTGATTTCTATATATTTGTAAAGTATTACTGTTTGATAATAGTTCAAAATTTCGTGAATAGATGGCACTGTACATTATTTTAAGCATATAACTTTAGTTTAAAATGTATTTTAGCGAAAATGAAATGAAAAAATATATTTTATATCTATATATAATCTACGTATAAACTTTAAAGAAAGACATACATATTCATTTAACTTAATATAAAAAATTGAACTTAGAATAGTAGAACCGTGAGCCATCTATACTGCAACAACGCAACTAATCTACATGTTTAGTTCATATTATGGCCATGGCGCTCTTCAAACGCGCTCCTAATACCTCAGCAGGTGATTTTTAAACTAATTTAGGATCAGAAGCCTCTATCTGTTACGTAAACTCTTGTTTAATAAGTTTATCTTAACTTCATTGTGATACAAAACGACTATAGAACGTAATACAAAAAGATTATTGGTACTTTGCTTCCTTCATTCTAATCATAGAGTTCTAATCTGTTCTAATGCCATCCTAGTCAAAGTATCGTCTCCTCTGTCGGAGGCGGGAAGTACTAACTTTTCACTATTATTTAAATTTCAATTCATTGTTTAACCTTATAGAACTACCCAGTCTTTTAATCAGTTTAAGCCAGTTGACTTCTGATCGACTTGATCTTTGGAAGTGTGGGTGTGGTGATTTTATCGAATTTCTTCTCAAAATGTCTGAAAAATATAGGCTTGGGATTTTTCCTTCCCAAGGGTAAGTTATTCAGTATAACAAATATTTTGTAATCATGTTATTCAATAAATTGATGCCAAATTAATGAATGAAGGGAGGGGCTCTTAATGAAGGTACTTTTCTCTAACATTACAGAGCCCAAATGTTATTGAAAGGCAGACTAAAGGGTGCTCAAAAAGGGCGCAGTCTTTTAAAGATGAAAACTGATGTTTTGCAAATGAGACTTTGTTTAACTCTCAGTAAAATTATTGAGGTGGGTATTGAAAAATCTTCCATCGCACTAGCTTTTGCTTAATATATGTTTTGACTGTAGACTAAAACATTGATGAGTGAAGTTATGATGGAAGCTGCTTTTTCATCAACGGAGGTTAAGCTTTTCATAGGCAATTTCAATCAGGTAGTTCTGGAAAACATAACAAAAGCACAAATTAGGATTCGTACCAAGAAAGACAATGTTGCTGGTATGTTACATAAGTGAACCAGGAATAATTACCTACTTTCACTATTATTACTTTAGGTGTTACTCTGCCCGTCTTTGAAAGTTACCACGATGGTACTGATTCATATGGATTCATTTGCATTTCTAGGGGTGGCCAACAATTACGTAAACTGATGAAAAATTACAATAAAGCTGTAAAATTGTCAGTGGTACTTGCCTCCTTACAAACATCGTTTGTTACCTTAGATGAAGTAATAAAAGTCACTAATAACAGAGTTAACGCTATTGAGCATGGTGAGTTTTAGTTTAGGATTCTTACCAGCTAAAATGTAAAAAATAACTTCCTAACACTGCTTTTTAATTATGCTCAGAATTTGTGCTACACTTTCAAAATATAATAGGCATGTGCAAATGTTAACTATACAAAAAACAATAGTGAAACGAGCAATACCCACTAAAAATGTTTTTTAATTTGGCAGGCGATTTAAGTTGGTGGTTCCCATGATGGAGATCCATATTCGCATGTATGGTGCTATGAAACTAACGAATAACGAATATGTCACTTATTGCCGGAACTACCAACTGAAATCGTCCATGAATTAAAAGGAATGTTTAGTGGGTAATTCAGAAATTCAGTAAGTCGGCGATTATTTATTTCACGCGTTCACAGCGTCAGCCTATGTGAGCCTATGGCGTCAGTAGTAAGTCGTTGTATGCGAGTAGTTCAGTGTATATGTAGGCTGTCGTAACTTATTTCGTAATTATACGCTTATGTTTGCTTTAAAAATGTCGCAGTTAGGTACGTCGCGAAAACAACCAATGGCAGACAGTTAAAAACTTTATAGTGGACATACCGGACTTAATTTTTGATGGCGCTAAAATTCAATGTCTAGTTTGTAAAATCCCTTTAATGTGTTGGTCCAGAAGCCATTGTCGACGTCACATCGAAAGCAAACAGCATTCTTCTGCAAAAAGTGGCATACGAGGTAATGATAATGATACGACAGATACGACCACAATACGACTGACATTTACTGACAAATGCGGCTTGTAAAAGTCATAGCAGGACTGGTAGCTAAGATATGAATTTGCTTAATTGTTTTTATGGGACCCTCTATAGTACGGTTACAATACCATTTCAATCTTTGTAAAATAATTTTTAGAGTAATTGTAATATTTACCAAAAATTTGGTATTGAAAGGTTTTATGGGACGAATTGAAATACACCTGCTGTACTTTGCAGCGGACGCCACTGGCAATACAAGTAGGATTAAAAATTGGGGCTTTACGTATTTATTTTTTAGATATTTGAATTTAAATTCTTATTTCGTGCTGAAACTCGTCATTGCTTTCTTCGCGCTTATCCAGGCTTAGAAGTGATTTACATTTCTAGCGTATTAAAATTCTAGGGTGTCAACAACAATAAAGCCTGTTTTACACGCCGCGATTGATTGGTCAATTAATTGAACAAGTTGATCTTCGATTATATCGTACCGTATAAAACAGCAAAAATCGGCCAAATTTCTTGAACAATTTATCGTACAATTATTTGAATTGAATAGAACATGCTCTATTTTTACCACGATTTTCTGACGATTTCTCACTTGCTGTTTTAATATCAACCCAGTAACAGAAAAATACTTACGAATTTTGTTTTTAAAGTGAAGTTAAATTTCGAAAATTTACAGGGATTGATGTAAAGGATAATTTGAATTAATTAACCGAAACTGTAGTAACCAAACCTGTAGCTGTCCCTATACCAAAATTACCAAAACATTGAACAAAAGCAGATTGCCAATCTATTTTTATATACAGATGAAAATTTCCTATTTAATAATTCCCCGGTTCATCTATTAACGAAACTAAACGACTATTCACGATCGTTACAAACTTATCCAATTTGTTGTAGAATGTAAAACTGCATATTTCTACCGATTTCTTGGTCAAGAACTTGTTCAATTAATTGGCAAATAAATCGCGGTGTGTAAAACAGGCTTAAGAATTTAAAGACTAATACGACAGCAACTTTTAGACCAAGATAAGTTAGGCTAAATGGTTATATCTTAGCTCATTATGGTATTCGGTAGAGACCCTTTTTAGACATCCTACTACAATCCTTATTTCCTCTACATTATTGTCTACGTACTTATATCCATTTTTATAACGTAGCCAGGAATGTTTGATTAGTAAGCTTTCATCTAATTGAGTGTGAATAACAATAAGTCACTATTTGTCTTTTTTAACTGCTTTGGAATGAAATGATGTGTATTTTGTATAATTAAAACATTTACTATGCTTGTATTTCTAGGGCTGTATCAAACTAACAGCATTTCAATGTTTCAGTAATTATCCCAAGGATCGAACGTACCTTAGCATATATTATCTCTGAATTGGATGAACTGGATAGAGAGGAATTCTATCGTTTGAAGAAGATTCAGGATAAAAAGCGCATCGCCAGAGTTAAGACTGAAACCCTCGCCAAAGGATTAATTGCCGACGAAGTAGCAAATATGTTAAATAATGGAAATGACCTTTTTAGGAGAGTACTATAAAAGTACTACTCAAGTATTCGTTCAGCATTTAATATTTTAATCAAATGTCTGTAGTTGCTTATCACTTAACTTATTCTTGTATATAAATATTAAAACTGTAAGTAAACGGAACTCTAAAACTGTGGCACTGGAAGACTGAACTAGAGAGTTCAGTCTTGCTGCTGATGATGATAGCTTGGCTATCGAAACGTGCGTCCAGTACGAATTAAGTGTTGTGGTAAGGGTTTTAGTGAACTGTTTCAGTAAAACTGTAAGCTTTTATCAATACTGTACATTTTGATGAAATACTATAGTATTTAAGGTATTAACATTGTAGATTGTAATATTCCATTTTATTGATACTCTTAGTAAATAAGTATATAATTGCGTGAAACTGTATACACTATATAAAAATAAAACAAAAATTAGTGTTTTATTTATTCTTCCTTATTTTTGCATGATGGTACCTACGCATGTAAAATTAGTTCAAAATTCGAATGGATGGAAAATTTAAAATTCGAAGTGTAAATTGTTCCCAGATACATCATTATTACATATAACACTTTAGAATCTAGTTTTATGTAACATACGTTGGTCATATCTCATATCTAATCTAATTGCAATGTAGTCGTAAACATCGTGACTATTTAGGATAAATTGATTATCTGTACGCGGAGTTTATTTTAACATTTATGAAGTAGTAGTGTTATTGTGTTTCAAATCACAAAGTACCACTTTAATGCATGCAATAAAACTTGGTGTTATTTATTTTATTTAGAGGTTTACGATTAAATTATAAAATATTTTCTCATTCTTCACAACTCAAAATGTTTAACAATTTCGATACATGTTTGGGAAGTCTGGATTTCCATTATCAATTGAATGATAGAAAACATTTTCTATTCTTCCATGCCTTGTTCTATACTACTCTGAAAGGTATTTACAAATACCTAATTTTAACTAGACAGTAAAATTTTTGTAACTGTGAGAGTTTAACTTGAAAAACTGAAATTTTGTAAAACTGTTGACCGTATAAGGTAGGATTAGAAACTGAATGAGTTTTTGGAAACAGCGTCTCCGACAATTACGGTTAAACTTTCAAATGGAAAAAGTGTCAAAACTTTTTTTTTTAATACAACTACGTATTTTTCTCTTTCTTATCAAATTGCTCCTACAAAAAACAAAAAAAAATGTTATATTCATTACGCTAAAATGGATACTTTTCAGGATATTTTGGAAAATATGTATTGTAACACAATTTTCTTGCAAGAAAAAAAAAAGAGTACCCAACAATAAGAATGTAGCTTTTTAAAATATCATCCAACTTTGGAGATATCCAAGTTAGTCATAACCATTAAAGAACAATTCAGCACTTGCACCGTTTACTGTCCTTGTAAGTAACTATTGACTTTAGGTATAAAAATGTACTGTCTACCAAAAATCCACAAACCGGAAAAATCTATGAGACCAATAGTTTCAGGTATAGACTCGTCTACGTATAATCAGTCCAAATGGCTAGTAAATGAATGCAAAAATTTACCTACCAAAGTAGATAGCCTAGATGTAGAAAATTCATTAGATTTTGTAAATAAGATAAGTAATATTGGATTAGAAGATGGGGAAATTTTAGTATCATTTGATGTTTGTTCACTCTTCCCCAACGTGCCGATTTTAGAAACCATAGAACATTCAGTTAAGTTCTTAAAACTCAATAAAATTGATGTCAGAATTGCGGAGTACGAAAGACTAACTTTGTTCTGCATCAACCAAAACCGTTTTCAAATTGAGGGCAAGTATTACGAACAACGAGAGGATACGGCGATGGGCAATCCGCTGTCCCCTTTCATAGCCAACTTGTTCATGAGTAAATTTGAGACTGGTTTGAAAAAGGACAACGTGTATTTCCCCATAATTTGGCTTTAGGTACGTAGACGATATTTTCGCAGTTGTTGCTACGAAGAAAAGTACCATTCCGGATTTCTTCGCGACACTAAATTTAAAATTCGGAACTATTAAATTCACAGTAGAAGAAGTGAACAATCAACTTCCGTTCCTGGATAGTTTAGTAATTAGAAAGGCATTATGTACGACTCCAACTACTGCGAACAACACAAAATTGCCGCGATTTGCTTCTTAATTAATAGAGTGGTGAAGTTCCCTTTGAGTAAAAGTAGGTACAATAAAGAGCTAAAATTCATAAAAAATGTAACATAGGCCTTATGTCAGAAATTCCATGGCCTTAATCCCAACAGTAACCTGCGATAAGAAATTTGTGAAACTTCCCTTCCATAGAGTATCGAAAGGTATTAGTAAAGTTTTTAAGGGACAAGGGATGAACATATGTTTCAGTCCGCGAAATACACTCAAGAACCTTCTTGGCAATCTAAAAGATAAACCGGACATGGGAGAAAGGTCGGGAATTTACAAAATTGCATGTAGTGATTGTGATAAAGCCTATATTGGTCAAACGAAACGAGCGATAGGTACTAGATTTAATGAACACATCAGGTGTTACAGGTACGGGAAGATAAAAGGGTCAAGTGCAGCACAACACATAAACGATACCGGGCATAATATTGAATTAGAAAGCCTAAAGTTGATTAAAAACGTGATTTCGCCGATTGGACTGGACGCCTATGAGACTATTTACACAAATAAGACTGCAAACCTAATCAATAAAGAGAAGGAACCTTTACACTTTTCAGAGGTCATTTGATGTATGGTCGTGCTATAACAAGAGACGTCGATCCTTTCGTATATTCCGCATATATCCAGTATCTAGTTGAGGGTATAGGCGGAAACAACACAAATTTAACGGATAGAAAGGGCATAACCGTTGTCTCATTCGATTTTTTTGCGTTTCGTGGTGACAATACCCTTTTCCGCCCTTCTCCTTATTTTAACTTGCTTTTTAGTTCAAGGGACAAAAGTAGGTACTTGTATATATTTTTTCTTGAAGAGTAGGGATAGAGCGAGTTCGTTGGATTTAAAATACATATGTTCTCTCACATCAATCGGTACGCGACTGAAGATGAAGACCCAAGTCTTCGAAACAGCCTTTCCGAGTTAATTCATAATTTGTATGGTGCGGAGTGTGCCGAGAATATTGTTGTTTGCTATTTATTTTCAACCGCCTTTTCGATATTGTAAAAATATTTTAAACAATTCTACTTTCAAGATTTTTATTTGGTTGCATAAAAACTCTTTATAATCTTTTAAAAATCCAATGTATCTATATTGTGCAGCACATGTTTATAAATAAAATTAACATATTTTTGAAAACTCATTATGTACACTTTATTAAAAAATATATACAAGCATAAACTTTCTATCGTATTAATGTAACTTTAATTGACCATCATGTAATACCTGCCTCACGTTAATATTAATCCTAGAATGCATTATATATTTTTCAAAAGGTTCCCACAAAGTTTCATTGCAACATATCTTCAAATTATTTTCTTCTAAATTTATGATATTATCTTCGTCCAACACCTTACATGGCACATGCCAGTTTACAGTATTAGTTTGTAGTATCCTAGGAATACCATGGTATGCCAATCTAGCATCTTTGCTCATAATAAGAACATCTCCGCTATGTAAGAACAATGCCGTAGGCTTTACATCAATTGTGACACCTCCAATTAAAAACAGTGCTGTTTGACCGAAGCTGTAATTTTAAAGCTATTAGAAGAAAAAGGTATATTCAATGTACTGAATACCTAAAAGAAAATAAAGGTGCCTCGAGATTTTGTTCTGAATGATCTGTATGACCAGATAATGTTGAATCTATGTGATAGTAGTTTATAATTGTGGCTTCAGCTTTAAAACTTACAAATCCCAATGCAACAGCAATATAATTACATAATAAGGCTAAATCTCTAGGGAAAATACCTTTCATATCTTCTGAATATACCTTTAACAGAATATCACGTAACATGAAAATAACTGTTTTAAATTTAAACAAAAGCAACCTTTGTGTCCCAATTATGGTGATATCCGAGTGTTGCCCACCGTAACTTCTTTAAAATACCAGTTCCGATATTATTCTGACTATAACTCCACCAATCTACATTTTCCGGAATAATATTCTGCACATCTAAATTTGTCTTACTTGTTCCTTTTGAATAATCCTTTAAACTACGTGTGATCCAATAACGTTGTCCTAAATTAGTAAATGGATTGTTTATAAATATTAAACCTATGTGAAAACTATATTACTTACAATAGTACTCATTAGCTTAGTACAATACTACCTGGTCTATCAATTATCTCATATATATGCCACTGTTCAACAGGGTTTAATCCAAAGAATTTGTCCATTAGATTTGTTGGATCAATTTTGGAAACCTATTGCAGGAAGAACATTCGTGTAATAATCAACAAGTGTATTGTATAAGATAAACCTTTGCTAGATCCGGTTCATTGAAATTTAAAACATTGTCGAATAATGGTGGCGGATTTCTTGATTTGTAATATTTAAAATCTTGTTTAAACATTGTACAGCTAATTTAAAGTGGATATATAGGTTCTGTTCAGTTATATTTGGTTATGTTACAAAAAATATTGTAGGTTAACTGTGATTTGTCATTGCATCATTTGAGAGGAACAATACACTAGGATCAAAATATTTAAATCACATCTTAGTTTCTTTACTAACTATTTAAAAGTTAAAAAAACTCGGATTAGTTCTTTATTACAATTCTTACCTAACTTACTTAATATTTAGGAAGTTTCCTAACAATTAATTTTCCTTTCCAGCCCAAAATTTCAAATACCAGTTTGCATCACAAGTTACTAATACTGTGATATTCTACCTAATTCAAAGTTAATTCTAAACAAAATTTTTACTAAATTTGTATAGATTTATTGCGAATAAATAGTTTTTGGCTTTCTGAACATATCTCAGTTCATTCAATAATTATTTCTTGAAAAATCATACATTTTTCCCATCTAGCACATTAGCACGTGATTTTAAAACTAATTTAGGATCAGAAGCCTCTACCTTCTGTCAGTAATCTGTCTTTTAGTCAGCTGACTCGATCTTTAGAAGTGTAAGGGTGGTACTTTCATCGAATTTCTTCTCAAAATGTCTGGAAAAGATAGGCTTGCCATTTTCCCTTCCCGAGGGTAAGTGAATCAATATAAAATAAGTATTTTCTAGTTATAAGTTATTCAATAAATTGATATTAAATGAATGAAGGGAGGGACCCCCAATGAAAGTATCTTTTTCTAACATTGCAGTGCCCAAATGTTAATGAAAGGCAGGCTAAAGGGTGCTCAAAAAGGCCACAGTCTTTTAAAGAAGAAAGCTGATGCTTTGCAAATGAGATTTCGTTTAATTCTCAGTAAAATTATTGAGGTGCGTATTGAAAAGTATTTTTCAGCATTAGCTTTTGCTTAATATATGTTTTATTTGTATGTTTTATTAGACTAAAACATTGATGGGTGAAGTTATGAAAGAAGCTGCATTTTCACTAGCAGAGGCTAAGTTTACGACTGGCGATTTCAATCAGGTAGTTCTGCAAAACGTCACAAAAGCACAAACAAAGATTCGTACCAAGAAAGACAATGTTGCTGGTATGTTACATAAGCGAATCAAAAATAAATATATGCT
Source organism: Dynastes maya (assembly GCA_029619315.2). Taxonomy (NCBI): domain Eukaryota; kingdom Metazoa; phylum Arthropoda; class Insecta; order Coleoptera; family Scarabaeidae; genus Dynastes; species Dynastes maya. The sequence continues at coordinate 61,522,600 of JAROYE020000002.1, forward strand.
TTCCTATTATTACTTTAGGTGTTACTCTGCCTGTCTTCGAAAGTTACCAAGATGGTACCGATTCATATGAATTAGCTGGTCTAGCTAGGGGTGGTCAACAATTAACTAAATTGAAGAAAAATTACAATAAAGCTGTAAAATTGTTAGTCGAACTTGCTTCCTTACAAACATCGTTCGTCACCTTAGATGAAGTAATAAAAATCACCAACAGGAGAGTTAATGCTATTGAGCATGGTAAGTTTTAGTTTAGGATTCCCACCAGTGGAAATGTAAAAAATAATTTCCTCACTCACAGAGTTATGACAAATTTTCTAAGTCAAAATATGATGCTCAGTGCTTCAGATCTAGGTGTGTAAGATTACAATGTTAGATTAAGTAATTTAAACTTAGTTTAAAAAAGTAGAGAAAATCAGATAAATAAACTAAATAATTCAAAAGAAACCAAAAGTGAAACGAAAATTTTACAAAAAAGTAGTCATACACCAAACACATTTTTTAAATTTCGCGGGCGATTTAAGTTGCTGGTTGCGATAATGATAATATTCGCATACATTGTGCTAAAAGATATGGATATGTACCTTTTTGCCTAAATTACCAACTGAAATCATCCGCGAATTTAAAGAAATGTTTAACGGTTAATTCTGTAAAATGATACAAGCTGGCTTTGACATTTACTAACAAATGCGTCATGTGAAAGTCGCGTAGAACTGATAGGTAAGGGCAGTGTTGTTCCGTTGTGCTTTTCCGTAATCGGGAGATACCTTCGGCAAAATTCGGTAGATTATATGTACACTTTTACATTCGAAATTCAAAGTCAACGATTTTTTGAACAATAAGTTTATTGAGGTATAAATTCAACAATTAAAATAATAATAAAAAATAAACTATTAACAAAACCCAAAAATACCTGTAATATAATAACGAAATGTATAATTAAAACAAATTTGTAAAAAAAAAATTCAAAAACACAGGTTTTTATTGATTTTTATTAATCTTCACTTTAAAGTTTTGTCGTTCATATTCTGTATTAATTATTGTTCAATTGGAAAATTAAAGCAATTTTCTCCGTTGATATAATTTTTTGTATGTAAAAGACCAGTAATTGATTCTGTGCTTAGCCGATTCCCTTGTTTTGTCTTCACTGAGTTAATTGCAGAAAAAATTCTTTCCACATTGGCAGAAGAAAGTGGAAGACATAACATATTTTCCACAAATTACTCAAAACGGGAAATACATATGTACCATCACATCGGCTAATTTGCTTCACTTATGTCCAAAATTATTAAACATCGTCACTAAATGTCTGACATTCCTCATAATTACGAAGTAACTTCCATTCTGTATCTAAATTTTGCAGGTTTTGACGAGATACTATATTTGGGAAAAGTGGATCTATGCTTGAAATAGAACTTATAGATCCATTTTTAACCACTGCAGGATTGATAAAATTAAATTTTTGGGTTGGATTATTTTTTAATATAAATTGTGAAATTATCTGTACGCAACTTTCGTTATAAAAATCTAAGCAGCGAACTACTTACGCCGTTTCTTGCAAATACACCGCAACGCTTGTTCCCAACTAGTAAAAAATCCTCCAACTGTAAAAAATGCCTTGGATTTTTAAAATCAATATCTTCCGGGGTGTTGCGGCTATGTATTCTCGCTTTAAGAAACAATCACCAAATGTACGTAAAATATTACAGACAGTAGTATACAAGACATGTAATTTTGGAGCTTCGGATTGTATTTCGTGGTTCGAGTTATTAAAAAATGGTAAAACATAATCAAGAAATAACAAAAAAGCTTATTTAGTGGATTATTAACATTTTGGAGGACGTTGTCTGCAGCCGAGACATCTCCTTCGGCCACAGCAGTTGTAAAATACAATTCCAGAGCACCAAATTGTTCCAATATTCGGTATACAACCTGATGTACTGACAACCATCTTGTTTGTGAAGGGTGGAGAACTTTGTGAATTTTAATATTGCAAAACAATTGATATTATTTGAATTCGGCAATTCTTTTTGGACTTGAACTAAAATAATTGAAAATGTCTTTTCTACGTGTTTAGGAAGTTTTTGACAGGCGTACGAAGCGCACAAGTGGAGTCCAGGCATTTTTCTACAATATTAAAGAGAAATCATAATTTAGAGGATATCTAATTTCATTTGATCACTTACCTAATAAGTTCCTTGATAAGAACACTAAAAACGATTAAACAGTCTATAAAAATAATAATTGGTATTTTTAACACACTTTATAAACGCTAGAGCATCCGAAAATAAAAGTAAAACTGCTTCACAAAAGAGAATTGAAATATAAACAAACAGCACAATAACCGTGGAGGTCCGTTGCTTACGTCACATCATGTCTCGTGATCTCGACATCGCTAACATTGCAGCATAGGGAATGAGCAATCCTTATTGTATACTATCCTTGGTATTGAGATAGATTTTCTGGGAAGCACAACTTGCTGTATCTCATACTACTTTATAGAGGGCGCGACTAGCACCTTCTGCATTTATTTTTGAAATATAAAGCTAAACTCTCGTCATTGCTTTCCTTCAGACTTTACCCAGGCTTTAGAAGAATTAACAATATTTTAATTTTTCAGTAATTATTCCTAGGATCGAACGTACCTTAGCATATATTATCACTGAACTGGATGAACTGGAAAGAGAAGAATTCTATCGTTTGAAGAAGATTCAAGATAAAAAGCGTATCGCTAGAGCCAAGGCTGAAGCTGCGAAAGCTGAAGCCCTCGCTAAGGGATTGGTTGCCGACGAAGCAGCAAATATGTTAGATACAGGAGATGATGATCTTCTGTTTTAAATGATCGTCAGTACTCTATTTTCAAAATTAAAAAAAAGAATTGATAGCAAACAGAATTAAGCTTAATTTCCTGTATATAGGAGCACTATATAAGTATTACTCATTCATTCGACGTTTAATATTTTAATTAAATGTCCGTGGTTGTTTATTACGTAGCGCATTCTTGTATATAAATGCATTCTATGTTAAAACTATAGGCTTTCATCAATACTGTACATTTTTGTGAAATATAGTGTTCAAGGGTTCAAGGTATTAGCATTATAGATCGTAAGATTCCATTATACTGATACTCTTAGTAAATAGGAATATAATTGTGTGAAATTGTATACACTATATAATTTAAGAAAAATAAAACAAAAAAGTAGTGTTTTATTTGTTTTTCCTTATCTTTATATTATGTATGTATGTAAAATTATTCCAAATATTCTAAATTAAATGGATGCACCTATAAATTGTTTCTAATACATCATTATGTAATAAATAATAATAATACTTTGGAATCTAACTTTATGTACGTTGGTCATATCTAATCTAATTGCAATGTCGTAAACATAATTGTATTTCATATTGCAAACTGCCACTTCATTAAAGCTTACAGTAAAACTTGGGTTTGTTTTCTTATTTAGAATTTTATGAGTAAATCAAATTATTTAATATAAAACTATTCGTAGCAAAGATAATAGCGCACTTTACACCCCACAACATGTTTCGGAAATTCCTGGGCTTCCATTGTTAATCGTACGAGAGAAAATTTTTAATTTCATGTACTTCGTTATATACCTACTCTAAAGGATATTTATAAATACTTACTTTTTAATTCCTACCGTAAACTAAAACGGGCAAAATCCTAGAAACAAAAAGAAAGATGCTGAGCTGTAACAGTAAACATAAACCACGTGTGCGTATTATCCTAATAAATCCACCAATACAGAGGGACTTTCGGTTCAACAATTCTTTACTCTTTTTCATATTAATGGTTTCATAATTCACAAGTAGGCTTAGGATAATTATACATTTGCATATCTGCATATGCAAATGCATATTTATTATTTGTATCAACAACTGCATATTTTAATTTTTTAGAGCATTAATGCATATTCGAGCTAATCTGGTATGCATTTCGACTGCAATCTCTACACTAGAACCTGAGGGATTATCTTTTCACGATAGCATTGAAATACCTAGTAGAAGCTATAGTCAAACGTTCAACGAAACTCAAGAAGAATAATTTTATCAAGAAATTAAACGAAGTGCTGTCAAAAAATACGGTCTATCAACAAGTGAGAAATATAAGTGAGGTGTTGCAAGATGAAACGATACTTATTGAAAAAAGTTAACATTTAAGTGACGGTACAAAAATATTCTAGCTGACAATAAATGCAAATTTACCTTTGAAAATTTGTTACACCGTGTAAAAATGCAAAATAAAAATGTATTAATATAAAAAACTAGTATTTATACTATAAAGGTTGATTTTTAGTGCATATTTAAGTGCATATTTTTTGTTTTTGGTGCATATTTGCATGCATATTTTGAAGTTTTTTAGTGCATAATTATTCTATTCATAAGCATCTAATTCTCGAAGTTACGTTCTTAATTCATTTGAGGTTTCGTGTTTCGTGAAGTGAAGCACACTTTTGTACCTTGTTCTCTAAAAACATTACCTCCACCTTTCGATATTCTATGAAAAAAGCGTTGCACAAACTTCCTATCGTGGTTTCTATCGGAATTAAGATCATGGAGTTTCTTATCTAGGTGATGCCTTATGTCAGACTTTCTTAAGGATGCAATCAACATCTGTAGAAGAATTAGCATTGTAAATTGCAGTTGTTTATTGTATCTATTTTTATTCCGAGGGAATTTTATCAACATTAATGAATAATCTAATTGCGGTAACTTATTCATAAGCTGGTAGAGAATTCACTTAGTTCCAGTTTTAGCAGATTTTAAAGAATTGTCGAAGCAATTATAAAATGGGTCACCATTCTGTAATTTATTGCCCTAATTTTATTAAAAACAAACTATATTAACCCTCTGTATTGGGATTGTTTGAACTATTTAGAATTATTTGGAACGCCTGTATAATAAGTTGCATATATCTCAGGTTTGTGATACAACAAAATACCTGCCGGGACTATTTACATGCAGAATGAAATGAATCGTGGTCACACAAATGAATCAGATTTCAGAATTATATTAAATTTTGTAGAGAAAGAGATGGTGAAAAGGAATGCAATTTTAGGATTATCAACGAATATGACGTCCCTTTGCTTGAAGAAATTGTGAGTGCTACATATGGGACTTACTTGGTACTTTATTTTGATACAATGATTCCAGACATATTTTGAATATTTTATTACTTATAATTAGTCTTTTTATGTCAGTTTTTTCGTGTATAAGAATGGCACTGTCTCCGGCAAACGAAGAATATTTCTTTGTTTACATTGATGATGATGATATATGTATGTATTGCTATAAAAGAACTATGAGCTGAGGTATTTCTGGCCGTAATTTATACACGTTGGCTTAAATCTCACCGGGGTGCGAGATATATTGTACGTAGAGCGATCTGTGTACTTGCATTTATGCCCCCCGGCCAGCCTCGCCGTGCGAAACTGCCGTAGCTCTGAGATGCCTATCTGAGGCACTCTTTGTCTATCTATGCGCTCGCAAGGTTCTAACAAGTGATCGCGAATAAGAGAGAAGTGAGAGTTTGCTCCTTGGTTGAAATGGGCAAATGAAAAAATTACGTAGTAATTCTGTATTAACACATTTTGTCGGAAGGCGTTGAATTATAATATTACGTGATTGAGCGGATATGCGTGTTTATAATGTGCGTGCGTATCGCTGCTCGCATTATGATATACTACGACATTACGACTGGATGGGATCTTTCAGTGAGACTCGAATGCGCTGTTGCTATTCACAGAGGTAATCCCCCGTTCGTATCTGGACCAACGTTTATACAGTATATGTAGTGCTATATCGCTTGCAAACATAAGAAGTTAGTATTTGTGAGAGAAACAAATAAGCTAAAAAAAAGAAAAGAATATATGTATGTAGTTACGTAACAAGAGTTCGAAGAATTTGTAAAATAGAATGGGAAGGATTCATTGCATTAGGAGGAGAGTTATTGGGCTCAAGAATGAGTGAATGTAATATTTCGAGGTTGTGATTATTGGCGACGAAGGGAGTAGATAGTTTGTCTTCTGGGCATAGTGCCTTGGATAGGGATTCTTTGATAAAGTAGGACATTTGAAGAGTTACCGTCAACCGAGGTGAAGTCGATCGAAAATCACAAGTTTTTCAGATAACTGAAAATCAAATCATTATATTTTGATGCAGTTAAAAAGATCACACCTCACGACGAGCTCGGGCTGAAGTTGATCATCCATATCAAAACACATAATTCTCATTTTAGAACAATTTAGGGTGAAGTCCATCGGAAGAAGAAATGTTGTCGCAAGATATTTGAAACTCTATTTTTTTTGTAGACAGCCTTTACTGAATGTATTCCTTGTCAGCTAGAATGGTTAGGACCGGTCTTGTTTCCACAAATTCAACTGTGCACATTTTTAATTTCACATATCGAACAAATACAAACAAAAATCATTCTTTTTAGTACTCAATAATTTATGGAAAACTTATTGCTCTCATTTAACACGCACTTCCGCGATCATTCTTGGCTATATTGTTGTAAATAGAAAACAGCTATGCGTTGTTGCAATACGCATTAAAAAATGTGAAAAACCCGACTTTATCCCGGCCGATCGACTGCACTCCGGTTGACGATGTATAAAGGGTTTCTGGGATTACGAGTTTCAGTTATCAGTCTTAAGGATGTTCTTTCTGCTGTTTCAATGTTTCTTTTTTCCGCTGAATCCAGTCTTCAAGAATAAAGGGAAGCTCTGGTCCAGGATGGGATGAGAAATCATTTGATAAATCGACACTGAAGATGAATTTCCTCTACTTTCAGTCAGGCTTGTAGAATGTTTGGAACGGTGTATTATCTCATTCATCATTGCATTTGTGTGACTTCTAAAATTATCCAAGTACTTCACAGACGTTGTAGAGACTAATTGTGTAATATTAAGTTTTAAAAATGGAGGATTTTCCGTGATTTAAGCGTGAAAAACTAAGAATTTTGATTTTCTACAGTTTATTTGTAGTCCCCATCGTTATTTATTTCAAATGGTAAGATACCATAGCAGGCTGCTATAAAGGAATGGGGGCAATGATGAACCTTGAAGTTCTATTAAGAATTTCATACGAAATTAAAAAATGTTCGTCAACAATTTAATTAATTTTTTAATACAGCTTGTCGCCACAGTGTGTAATACGCAATGAAATTACCTGAAATTCAAATTATATCATTACTGCCTGAATTAACTATGTATTTTAATCTCATTACAGTTTGTTAAAGCAGTTTACTTGTAGTTTCGTCGCCAAGTTCTTAAAATCCGTATAAAATATTAAGTGTGTTGAGGGTTTCTATGGTACTATTGATTATGTAAATTATGCAGGAATAGTAGAAAATACTTCCAATAGTTGGAATATAAGTGCTTAATGCAGTTTGACGGTGTGAAAATAGTTATTCAAATTCACTAAGAAACAATATTCTACCACAGATAGCCTGCGAACAATTTGTTAAAAAAAATGTTATATAAGACGACATATGACTTTTATTTCCTTTACTTGTAAAAGCCATAAGGGTTGTTAAGAAAACCATTCAATATAACTTTGTCTTTTTATTGGAGGATTTGTAAGCTCATATGAGAAATCGGCATTACGTTCACAACAGCTCCAGCTCATTATATGATCCATTGAAAAAAGAAAATAGATAAATCAAAATATAAGAACAAACAGGATAAATACATTATTTTTGTCTAGAGAAGGCATTTGAATGATATTTTTGGAGATACACATAGTTCTTTCTTGATTGGAAAGTATTTGCAATGAGCAGAGTTCAGACTTCTACGCACAAAAATTTTTACAAATATACCCATAAATATGTCACGTTTTTCCAAAAAATAAATTATGCTGAAAGTATGCTTTTTATCCACGATTTATGATATGTATGCATTTTGTTTTTAATCTATTTAAGAATCTGCAATTCAAGAAAAAAAGCAATAGCACAATTATAAATAAGAAGTAAACCCGCTTCTTAGAATGGCTACTAACCAAAATAGATCAAAATTTATAAAAAAAATAACGAAAAATTTGCTAAACTTAATAATCTTATTATTAAATACCACAAAATTGCAAATAACTATTTTTAAAAAATCTAACTACAATCAAAAAAGTGAATATAACACATTTACCAAATTACAAATTTTGAAGAAATATCTCGTTTTACTTTTGTTTAGTGCATTTTCGTATTGCAGGATCTTAAAAAAATTTTCACTTATTAATAGTAATTATTATTTCACCCAGGAAATAAAACATATAATTTAAGTGAAATCTTAAGTAAGCTATGACGTCGTCGTTAATGATTTAGATGTTGGAAGAAGCGGATTTATAAAAGAATGCGCGGTAAAATTTGAAAAATGTTTCTCTTTGCTTTTTTATTAATATACATATTTAAAAAAATGTTGGTAAAACCATTCTAGGACCTTCTGAATTCAGCGGTGTAGACAAATTTTTAATAAAAAAATCGCTAGTGTTATTTCGAAGTCGAAAAGTAATCATAGTGTGACTTCCAAAATGTTGTGTGAAAGTAGACTTTTTGATTCACTATATATTCAAAAAAATTGGTTTCATTTTAGTGTAGAATATAAATTTTACAGGGGTGCTTCCATTTTAAATTGGTCACACCGTATATCTTCAAATAAAAATGATAACTACATAATATATAATAATAATAGAAATAATAAAATAAAGAAAAGGCTTCCGAGATTATAACAAGCTTTAAAAAACTTACACCCCACAAGGTCGTCGCCGCACTAAAAAAAAAGAAAACAATAATAATACAATATCTTAAATAAAATTAACTTCTAAGTTAAAAACGAAAAAGAATTAGATATATTTAACATGCTATCCCAGCTAATTAAATGCTTTTCAAGATTTTCAACAGAAAATGTTTGTCTTCTCTTTGTCTTCTATAAGATAGTACATTTTTATACCTTTGTCGAAAATGTTCTTTCAACATCGACTAATCTGATTGGTACGTATTTTAATGCCAATATGATCGGAACTTAAAAAATCTAAAACATTATTAATCGAATTTAATGATAACATTTTTCCCATGGCAGTTAACGTTAGAATTTCATAATTTCTCATTCTTAAATTTATCTAATACTGTTTTACCTGGGACAATTCTTAATAAATTTTCACAATTTTTTACAATAGAAATTAACTCTAATAAAGGAGCAGTCTTGAATTTGTTAATTGAACTACTTAAGAAAATATGAGCTTTAATATAATATAATTCATAATCTCCCTAGTATGTGGCTGCATCTAACCACGTACCCTATCGGGCAATTAACCGGTTCAGAAGGAAAGAGAATGTTCGACAATTTGTTTTATGCATTTGGACGCGGAAGGGTGCTTTGATAAATATTTTTTAGAACTCTATTTATCTCATGCGATAAGTAAATAACGTGAATAAGATTTTTGAAAAAAAATTTTAAATTTGTCCTTATTTTGATCGTGTATGCTGCCGTGTCGGTAATCAAAAGAAGAAGTTTGTTAGTTGGCAGTATATTTGGAGCAAAAAACATTTAAACTATTAGTTTTTTCTAATTGTTTTGTGATAATCAAAAAGGATGTTGGTAAAATATTTTTGTTCAAGAGACCACCTAATAAATTTCGTCGAAAGAACAATATATTTTGCTTAATGTATTAACAAAAATATAATATTTTATGTTAAAAAAACAGAGAATGTACACTTTATACAGCAAAATTAAACATATGTACTGGACCTTCATTTTATGCAAAAGGTATATTTTTTGTACTATTAGTCTCGTTATTTCAATGTAGTTCGGACATATTCTAAATATTAGATTTATATTTTTATTAATAAGAAATATGGAAAGTAAAACAAATTGATCCACTTTCTCACAATAATTCTTACTATTATTTTTTTAATTAATAGCGACCGGCTTCGTGTGAACATGCATCAGGCCGTAAAATTTAGCAGTACCAAATGGTCAGCTTAATAAAAAATAAAAGGCTAATGAAGTCAAAATGTCTAGCTGATCAATGTCGGTATGTATCATCTTCTAAATGATTTCTCCCAAATACAAAAAAAACTTTTGTAAAAAACTTTTCTGGCCATAAATTAAAGTCTTTAAAATAATAAAGGTGTATAAAACGAAAGACTTGAACACACGCAATACACCGAATTTCACAAATGGGAGGTTTGAAAGATGTTAATTTGTCACCAGAAAAGTTTTTCACAAAAGTTTTTTTTTTTGAGAGAACTCATTTACATAATACAGCACGACACTGATCAGTTAGACATTTTGACTTGATTAATCTTTTATTTTTTATTAAGCAGATCATTTTGCACTGCTAAAGTTCACGGTCGCTATTAATTAAAAAATTAACTGGGGAAGTCTAATTCTCACAATAACTTTTAATAAACGTGCTACCGGTTTCGAGAAACTTCTCTCATCATCAGGCAAGAGTTAACGTACTGCAGGAAAAGTTATGTCAATACAATAAAATGCTACTACTTACACTGATAAAATACACTTCAATAAAAATGAGAGGATCACTTGTCGTATAATTAAAATCAAATATGTAAAAATTTTTGTATAAAGGGGATAAACACATGTTAAAAGCTGACCAAATTTTCCCAAAACCGCTAGCACGTTTATTCAAACAGAGTTATTGTGAGAAGTAGACTTTTATTTTACCTCCCCCAGTTATGAATTACTCACACAGAGTTGCATTGGATCGATTAAGAAATTAATAGCAAAAATTATTGTGGGAAAGTGGACCGATTTGACCACATTATCATTTAAAAAGAGGATGTCTTTCCTAAGACTTAAAAGAAAAAGAGCTACACGAAAATTATCCAATGTGGTACATCTTGTAGAATTTAAAAGACTAGATAGTGAAGCTTTCTGCCGTAAAAGGAAATGAATGTGTGTTATATTATCCATTATTCTGTAAGCTAACCTTAAATAAAGTTTTATATTGTCGAGTTTTCAAAATATACTTATGACAAGAAAATATTGAAAATGAACTAGAATTATAATAGCAAAAGTAGATATGCCGCAGAATAGAGAAACATGTGCTTAAGTAATAAGATGGACTCACAATTCTTTGTTATAATCTTATATTTATTTCTGCTGTGTCATAAATTCGATGTCCTTTTTGTTGCTCTCATTTAGAAAACTCATGCGAATGGAATAAATGTAAGACTGGGCGTATGTTCTTATAAATACTTGATTAATTTAATCAATACTGCTTGACTCATAATACTCATATGTTGCTGTTCATTAAACCAGATATGCCGCATAAGCACTTTGTGAAATTGCATTATTTTTTACACTAGAAACATAATTTAAACAAAGAAAAATATCTATCTATATATATATACTATATATATCCATCAATGAAAGTAAATATTGTAGCATCTGGGATATCTTAGAGCAAATTAATTTATGTAAAATAAAGAATAAATTTTCTTGGTTAGTAATATTTTGACTAACTTTTAAATAAAATCTTTAGAGATATTATCTTCTTCATGTAATGCGTTTTATTTTTTCTTAAAGTAACTTATTTTGTCTAAAAGCAAGTTTTCTATGGTTTTGCTTTTCTTAAATATTCCTAAATATTTTGTGCACATATTGTTAATGCACTACTTCTGAAACTCAACATTTTTTTTGTATGAATTTTAGTAACTCATCCAAAAACATTATTGTCACGTGCTTACTAACTTTAATCATTATTTCCATTAATTTCAAATGAGGAAACTTAATTTAACATTTAAGCACTAAATTATTTCATGATTGATGGCTCTGTCCTAAAAGTTTTGTAAATATGAAAAAATATCAAATAGAAAATATAATGACTTGTTTAAGAACTCGTACAAAATGTTAAAATAGGTAATCCAATTTACTTTAAAGAGCATTTATTTATAAAATAAGATGAATTTGTTTGGGATAAGCAAAATTGGAATCTTCTTTATAGGACAGATATTAAGAAGTTTGTCGCTGGAATTTACGAGATTAAATTGTCCGTGACAGCAGGGACGGCTTTAGCATCGGATACGAAGCTTCAAGAAATTTCCTTGATATATTTACTCCTTACCGCAACTGAAAGAATGAAAATGTTGATTCTAAGCAGGTCTCAAAAGCTGTTTTGAGAAATGTTTAAGTAAGTACTTCAGACAATTTTACTTTAAATTGATGTTTCTCGAAATAAAGGCAACAGACAATTTTCAATGTTGTCATATTCATCGTGGATGCATGAAATCCTCCGCTAAGAAACATTATTTGGCCATGGACATATGAATTAAACGTTTTGTTCAAAATCTAGAGTTACACAAATTTACGAATTTGTACTGCCGATTAATAAAGTTCAAAAAGTTTCTGGTTTCTATAAAAATCTTGAAAATAATTAAAGCTTAGGATGATCTCACCAGCATAATACAAAAGTTATGCAAATGAATGCAGTATACAATAGAAATCATATTGAAACATTCCGAAGAATTTTGTCAAGTGTCGTTTATCTTCAAGGTTTGTTTCATTTCCAAAACTAAACATAAAAAGCGTTATCAACTCTTCTATTGTGAAAAGATATTTTGGCAATCCGAAAAATGGAGTTTTTCACTCAAAATTTCCCAATATAAAGCTTCGTCAACCACTTCTACATACTGCAGAGAACAAAAACAAACACACAAGCTATACTAATTGGTAATCAAAGAAAAGAACGTTAGCAACGTTCTTTTGCGACGTAGGCTGGCTTACCGACTGAGAAGCATTGTCCGTTGGTACGGGTGTCGAGTACACCGTCAGGATCTGCTGTGATTTTTGCATACAGTCTCGAAACGGTCTCGCCGGTTTCGTTTTAACAATTCGAGGAAAAGAGGAGCAATCTAGTTCTGTTTCAAAACCATTTTCGCTGTATGCGAGGGGCACTTCTATGATGTCCTTGTTCTTTTGGAACTTGCATACTTTGCCTAGCCAAGGGCTTTCATCACCTTCACAACAAAGATAGATCTATTGAATTGAAACAAAGATATCACGGTGTCGATAAATTTACTATGTTTGTATAATCAATATCGGATATAGATGCCTCTATAATAAGTATAATAACTTCAACGTTTTACAGTGCTGAGGCTTAGTTGTTTTTGTTGCCGCTATTAACTACCACACATCTAAATTATACGTAATTAAGTGAAAAATGCAGTGAAAAGCCGTTAGTGTAAAGGCTTGCAGCCACTTCAAAAAAAGAACTGTAGGTAATGGCTGTACGGTTAGAAACATCTATTAGGAATGTTTTCCTACTTTTAACGTGATGTTTCCTTCTACTGAATTCCGGCAATCTTTGCCATTACACAATTTCTCAAACTTTATGTTAACAAATCTCTGCAACTTTGAAAGAAGATTATACAACAAATCAAAATTCAATTTGAGCATTTGGGATAGGTTCACAATATGTCTTCAGTCCCTTACTAGATTGTGGCGAAAATGTTATTTCAAAAAGCAACCCCACAGCATTGTGTCACACGTATAGAATAATCGGCAAAATATTATTCTTCATTCATATCTTGAAAATGTACAATCAGGTGCTTTATGCAGAACAATGATCCAATGAAGCATTCGATAGGTTTTAAATAATTAATAAAATATAAGAAGAAAGGTCGGTAAGATTTCTGTGGCAACCACTGTATGTTAATTTTTTATTTATATTCGTATTTGTTTAATACAAAAAACTTTTATAAAATGTTCATGACAGATTATATAGGCTCACAATTTCTTAAAAGACGTTTTACTTCAAAATTTACATGTCCCAAATGCAATTAGTGCAATTAAACAACTAGATGAACAGAAATCATCCCTTGTTGATGCTACTGCAATAGAGGACGAATATATAACAAAAGCGAATCTTGTGAAAGGTAAAATTGGTGATATTGTTGTTAAGAAATTAAATCAGGCTCTCCAAGAACTTCCTAAAACAAAAAATATTTACTAGGGTTCCACTGTACCAATATGTTCTTACGAGCAAATGATTTCGGTATATAAGAATATGAATAGGTGCTTGGTTTTCAAAAAAAGTATGTTCACTTATGTCAATTTTGTATTAACACTGTCTTAGATACTTCAACTTGCAGCTTTTGAAGCAACGTAGTCAAAAGAAAACAAGTACCATGTTGCAAAGCATTTGAAATCAGTATGTATAGAATCAAAACTGCACAGGACCTCTTTTATTTCAAAATACGAAAAGGGGACTTATTGTACATATTGTAAAATGACCCATACTTACAAAACGGGGACAACTGTATACAATGGAAGATTAAATTAAAATATATTACTTTTTTGTCTATTCTTTAAAAATAAATGGCCATTAATTTGCAGTCTGGTTAGAATTATCTCGTACTTTATTAGCACACCTTAACAATCTTCTAGAATAGAAGTTTCAAAATAACTAAAATCTACGTTTAGTACTCTAAGAACTTTCCAATCCTTGCATTCATTCGTTTAAAATGGATTAACACAAAATTGATATAATAGTTGGTATAAACATCTTATTTTTATAAATATTATATACCTAATTATGAAACATTATTATTGCTATCAATCTTTAATTATTAACGTTTCTGTAATTGGAATTATAACGAATTATATTTATATTATATTACTGGCAATTATCCTAGATGATATAAGGAAAAGGAGCGTTAAAAAATGGTAGTCAGGACCTGCATGCATTTCCCGGGCGTTGGGTGAAAGCAACAGGACGAGAACAGCGCTTAGTGCACAGCGAAAGCTCGCCTAGAAAGGTACTACACTAAGATCATAATAAAAGGATCTACAGCAGATTACTCTAACGACTTGCGAGCATACAAAGCTTTTGCTATTTAGTCAGGTTGGTAATAAATTTTGATTCTCGTTATTTCATTATAGTAAATCCTTTTCGTACTTTTTAAATAGCTTACTTCCTCGAACTTCACTAAAGTTTAGAAACTTTTTGCTTTATAGTCGGTGTAGCAAACAAAAAGTTTTCTGCCCAATGCAATCCAAAAATTGCATTAGCATGCAAGTGATGAAAATACAAACATGGAAACGATGTTTAATTTGTTTGTGTAATAATTGAATACTTATAAATAAGTTTGAAGTTTTCAAATTATATATTAAGACGTGCATTTTTCAAGATATTATTGGGAATAATTCGCCAAGTTGTAGAATTACATTTATTGGTTGATTAATAATTTGGTAGTTATTGGAATAAAACTTATCTGTAGTGCAATTAATTATTATGAAAATCCAATATAAAAATTATTTTTATACTTTTTTATA
This sequence comes from Dynastes maya, assembly GCA_029619315.2. Classification (NCBI taxonomy): domain Eukaryota; kingdom Metazoa; phylum Arthropoda; class Insecta; order Coleoptera; family Scarabaeidae; genus Dynastes; species Dynastes maya. The sequence goes on from JAROYE020000002.1 coordinate 61,537,902, forward strand.
TTTCTATAACCTTACAAGTATTACAGTTTTGAAATAAGATTTGGTGTACAATATTTTGGTGTTGTTTTGGAAACTGTTCTTCTATTTCATCTTTTATTTAACTGTGTGTTTAATAAACTAATAATAAAAAAAAAATTTTTTTTGCTAATGGAAACTTAGTAACAAGTATTTAGCGTTTCAATTTACTTTCTTGTGTAGTTTTTGATTTGCTCGGAAAATAATTATGAAGTATTTAAAATACTTTTAATCAATCGCCAAAATTGCAGATACTTCTTAAATAAAAAGGAAAAAATGTTTACAAATCATTTATCACAATAAAACCGAGTCCGTTTTATTAGTTACAGAAATCCTTTTTTCCGCATGAGAGCTCTCCTTGTCTTGCATTCCTTTATTAACGCATTTCCAGAATTCGTTCATCTCACAGCATTTCAAAATAGTAATTTTATTTCTTCAAACCAATTTTCTGTACGAATGGTAGTATCAGTTTATATGATATTATTGCAAATATTAATCTTAATAATGCAGATGATCTATAATAGAATTTGAGCAATAGCATGCCTCCAAAAAGTCAGTACCTATATTAATTTTTACCTCCAAGAGGATGACATGAAAGTTATTTTCTAAGTTCGTAAATTTAGTAAAGGCAATTTCAATGATCCTCTATTACACTTTTATTGCATATTTGTATATTTTAACTTAAAAATATTAAAGCTGAACAACATTAAATTACCTAAGGAATATGATTGGGAAATGATATTTCACAATTCGAAAACCAATAATCTTGGAAGTTGTAGGTCTTGGCGGTTGTCGTCAAGCTTTGAAATTGCTGATGCTGATGCTGAGAACCGGTTTATGTTTATCTAGTGCTTTTTCAACTCTTGCCATCACGTCAGAAAAGCGCTAGAAAACGCGCTTGGCACATTAAATTTTGAAAATGCGTCTCGTATGGATAAAATGCGCTAGATATAGCGCGTACGCGCTAAAAGTGGCAAACCTGCGCGACCCGCATCGAATTGATCGGATTCCACTCAATCCCCTCCTCGCTCTCTCCTCGTACATATATAAATATAGCTAATTTCATATTTTCCCTATGTGTATACATATTATGTATATTTTCGAAATATACTTTATTATTATTATTGTTATTATTAATTGGAAGTAATATGTTTTCAGAAATATTTTAAATAATCTTTGTATAATCGAATATCTCAAAATTTTGATTTTCTATCCTACTTCTTGAAATACTTTTGGTCTAAGATCAAAATCGGGTTCCTTGGATTAAATTGACCATCACTGGCGTCTAACTGGCAAATATTGAAAAAATTACTATATAATTAGGATCTTTTCTGAGAAAATACAATAAGACAAAGAAGCATACGCCAAAATACTAAACATTTTATTTTTCATAGATAAATACATTTTCTTTATGTTGCATTCAAAAGAATTTCTTGTTTTTCGAAGCATTGGACTTCTACTGAATTAATAATATAACTATCTTTTAAGCAGAAAATGCAATTGTTTCAAACACAGTCTACCATCAAGACTGCTTACACAAAGCTAATTAACAAGATGGATGCACGGTGTAGAACGTAGACGGATGCACGTGTAAAGAATTGTCCCTTTGGGATATGCAAACTACAAGGCACAAGCATTCGGTGATTCGCCGAAGAGATATTCGTATTTATATTTTTAATTAAATGGATCAACGGGAAGCCAAGAATTGTCTATAACGTTCATCTAGACGAGGTGTTTGCTAATATGAGTTTAAAAGAAATGCAAATTTACAAATGATTCTTATAGATGTAAAACATATTATTACTGCTAAATCAAACTTTATTTTGCTAAAATTAATTTATTATTCTAAAGAAAAATAAAGAGATGAATTACTGTGTTTTCATAATAATTTTACACACGAAAAAATTATTTTGTCAAATTAATTTTTAATTTTTTTTTAATTATTTTTCTCACTGCATTACACTAGAAAACATCTCAAACGGCTTAGCTTATTTGCTCATGTAGAAATGTAATTTGCTTTCCAGTAAATATGGAAACCGATATTATACCCGAATCTCGCTTTGAGGAAATAATTATATTTTTGAGAGAAAATTTTCCGGACGAACCGCTAAATGTTGCAGTGGGTCTTTGTAAGAAGAATGTTCCTTGTGAACTATTGGAAAGCCAGGATTTGAATACACTAAAGGATGGTCTGTCCGTAATGGTTACTGACACGGTGACAGGGGAGGTTTGTATTTAAATAAAATAATAAGTACAACAAAATTTCTGCTTATTTAATGTACTTTTGAGATCTTTATTATATTATTGCGTAGAGCATGCTTGATCTTTTGTTCCAAATATTTGCTGTGTAAATTCTTACAGTTCTTACGATTTTTTTTATTAAAATAAAGATATATTAATAATTTATTTGGTTCATAGCTTTTGTAAAATATGTTTGCATTTTTCTTTCAAATTATTTTGCAACTTAGAAACCTGTGGAAAAACGAAAAAACCAGAAAATTTGAAATAGGTATAGGATACATATAAAGAGAATGTCGAAATATCAGAAAGCTAACATTTTACGCACACGTCTATTCCGGCTTCTTTCATGACATTAATATGTCTACCTACAGTCCATGGCCATGGAAATAGGACCACTTGAGAAATATTAAATTTATAAGGATATTTATTAAATATAATTTTAATTTCGAAAATCTACGAAAGCATAATTGTTGTTTGAGTAATACCCTAATACATTATGGCCACAGATAATTGCTGGTTATAAAAATAATGCCTATGGGTGCAATAAACCGATTATCCACCTGCTATGAATCACGTCTCTTGCCATTCGTACATGTTTAGTTTGAATTGTGTCGTTCATTAGTTTGTTAGTATTATTGCAAATATAAATAAAAACAGTATTTTTACCGATTTTCCAAAGAACTTATATTTCAAAGAATTTTAATTTTATTTGTGTGCATCTATTTTCGTGGTCAATTATTATCATAATGGAAAAAGAATAAGGATATAACCACAGAGAAAAAGCAAGAATTTTTGCGCTTCTAGAGACGGGAGAGTTCTCTCAACGTAAAGTTGCAAAAAAAAGAGGGTGTATCACATCAAACTGTTCTGAGAATAGCGAAATTAATTAAGGAGAATATTCCTAGTACAAGTAGTGGCACAACATACTGTGCTGGTAAACGTAAGAGATGATCGTTGTATAGTAAAAGTGGTTACAGAACATCGTGTTTTATCCACTGAGTGTTCATAAAATTCTTAGTGGAGAAGGTATACAAATATCAGTCCGAACAGTCCGCAGGCGTCTTCATGAAGCAGGCTTGAAATGAAGACGTCCGCAAAGAAGCCAAGACTAACATCTGAAATGAAAGTGACACGATTTCAATGGGCTAAAGAATATAACAAATATATAGTTGAAGGTTGAGGAAAGGTAAGTTTCATTTATCATCTGTATTTTAGGACAAAATCATCCTCATAGTTCGCGTAATGGTTCTCTCCATTTTGTACTTTTTCCTAGATTATTTACAGCGACGAATTACCTAACAGAGAGAAGCCAATTTGTTCGTCGACGTCCTTCAGAACGTTATAAAGAAGTATGTACGATCAAATCTATTAAATACCTCCCATCTAGAATGGTTTGGTCGTGTATTACGACAGAAGGACCACTATATTTCGTTAACGGAACAAGGGAACAAAAACAATATAGAAAAGTTTTAGAAAACTATTTAATACCTTATATTGGTTCACTGGATCCGACTCAAGGACCATATACTTTCATGCAAGACAATGCACCGTGTCATGAGGCAGAAAGTGTAATGCGATACCTTGAATCTAAAAATCAGCGTGTACTACCTTGGCTAGGCAATTCACCAGACATAAACCCAGTTGAAAATGTGTGGAATGTCTTGAAAAGACATCATAAATACACGAAACTCAACTATAACGGAAGAATTACAACAACATATTGAAGATCTATGACGTAATAGCGACGAAATTAAAAAAACAATCAAAAATTGCATTGGCAGTATACCAAAAAGGATTGAGGAAATAATAAAACACAGAAGAGGAACAAGCAAATATTATTAAATATATGTTGAAATTATACTTACTTGCATGTTATATGTAATGAAATATTATATAATATTGTCAACATTACCTACTGTCTTTTTAAATTTTACCACAAAGTCATGTTTTTAAGTGGTCCTAATTCGATGGCCAGGGACTGTAAGTATGAGTCGTAAAGTTTGTATAGCATATACAGAGTGTCTCACATCTATTTTCCCACGAATTTACTCGGAAACTGATGGAGATAAAAGCTTACAGTGAAAACAGTGAAATTTACATGATATTACACCTAAAGCTCTGCACCCCCCATAAAATTGGTCTCTCGCCCACTTCAAATTGTTCCATTTATTCCTTAAGTTTTCGGTAGCTGTACATGTAATAATTTGAAATAATGTGTTATTGCCTATTAAATGATATTTTAAAATATCTACTTTAATATTTACAATAAAAGGGAAGATAAAAATAAAAAAATAATAATTAAAAAGGATATTACATACATATGTATATTACACTAAATAAGCTTAAGTAACGTGAAATAGCTCTAGTATTTTTGATAATTTTATAAAGTCGATTGATTTGGTATACGCCATACAAAGTCTAGTAGGTCGTTTCATTTGTCATATGTAGTCTGGGCAAACAGCGGTAACAGTCAGTGTAGTAGATATGTGGTGTGGAGTCGGCTATTATTTATTTCACGCGTTCACAGCGTCAATACTAAATCGATGCTGTATGCGAGTAGTTCTGTGTATATGTAGGCTGTCGTAACTTATTTCCTAATGGTACGCATATGTTTGCTTTAAAAATGTCGCAGTTAGGTACGTCGCGAAAACGACCAATGGCAGACACAGTTAAAAACTTTATAGTGGACATGCGGGACTTAATTTTTGATGGCGCTAAAATTCAATGTCTAGTTTGTAAAATCCCTTTAATGTGTTGGTCCAGGAGCCATTGTCAACGTCACATCGAAAGCAAACAGGATTCTTCTGCAAAAAGTGTGGTATACGAGACCAAGAAAAATTTACATTTGATTTATGTGTTACTCTTATTTTATGTATTCTATCGTTTCGTTTACTAGACAAAGAAGCATTTGCCTCTTTCTGGAATAAATATGCGGACTGTAAATTACCTAGTCGGACATCGATACGAAATGTAGTGCCATTTGCTCGCGAACATATAGAAAAAAGAATGAAAACGAAATTGAAAGATAAAAAACTGTGGTTGTGTGGACGAAACAACAGAACGTCAAAAACATTCTGTGGTTAATGTAATGGTACGTACAATGGAACGACATCGAACGTCATCCTCCTTCTTACTTGCTTCCAAAAGAGTTATAAATTGTACTGCCGATGAGATTTTAAAGGTGGTGTTGAACCCATTGAACAAATTTGAAGTTTCAACTAAGCAACTTTTAATGTTTATGAGTGATGGTGCCGCAAACATGCGTTCTTTGGGCCCATCTCTTAAAGAACACAGTGGTAACTTCTTACATGTAACGTGTAAAATCCATACTCTAAATCTTGCGGCACAAACGATTCCTACATGTTTTCCACTAGTAAATGCATTGATTGCTAGTGCAAAGGCAGTGTTTCTAAAGTCCCCGAAACGTACCCGACTATTTCAAATATTTAACAGATGTTACCCAGTTTGTGATTTCACGGAAGACTGTTAAAACGGTAAGTGTTTCAGCACGTTTTATAATTTATTTCTTACCTTCTATTTTATGTGTAAACTTTTATGCATATACAAAAGCACACCAAAAAATGAGTCATATATTAGCTTTACCTTACATACAAAAAGTAACATTTTTCCTTTTTTTATAAAAATTGGAATATTTCGAAATAATACATATGGCTATAACTGTATTCGTAACGGGGACGATATTTTAAAAACAAGATGGGGTAAGAGTAATTCTTGGATGGTATAATAACAGAATTTTATGTGCAATGTTGCCTAATTTCATTAGATTTTATTGTAACCTTTTGTGTCCATCAGTTTTAGAGTGAAACACAGGATATACGCTGGTTTAAGCTTAATTACTATTTTTTTGCGATACTTACTTTGGCAATTCATTGTTTTTTAAAAACTAGTTCATATGTAGTTCCAACATGGTTAATTCAACTTGTGGACAAAGTTACGACCTATGTTACTAACCATGCACATCTCCCAATATTAATTTCAAATGCTTGCCGATAAACTTCGGAAACTATTTGGTCAGGCAAAGTTTTTGTTCTAAAGTTACTTTTACGGTGGAGCAGATTGTAATTTTACTTATGAATATGTACTTTTCATATTGAATGAAAACTTTTCTTTCGCTTATATTTTTCATTTAGACCTTTTCCTCATTTTTTAGCTTTCTGTTAGAAGTTACAAATTAAAAAAATTAAAAACAAGGATATTTAGCTTAAAATTAATTTCACATCTCTTAATTTTTAGGACGTCGTGTAAGCGCTGTTATAAATATGATCATATAGTTTACATTCTATAGAGTTACTTTTATTCAAAACATCAAAAGTTTAGTTTTGTTTCCTCCTCGGAATACCCATCAATACCCTTAGTTCTTCTTGCAAGTCTGTAATTAGATAGATATTTTAGAAACTCTTTTCTAATATATCTATCTGACTACAGACTTGAATGATTGCTTAAAGCTGATAAAATTATTCAAGCGTAAAATCCCAATAACCTCGCCAAGAGTGAATCGCCTATTAGTGAAAACTTCGCAGTGTACGATGTAATTAAAATTAATGATTTAGTCAATCAATTCTTTATACCTACTAAAATGTTTAATGGCTTTAATAGACTTCCATCAAAATAATCACATAGTTTTTAATGAAATTAGCAATGTTATCGCGAAAATTTAAAAGGATATTTCACGGAAGATGGCCTATAGTTTGATTATCTGTAAATCCACATACATCAGAAATAATTCTAATATTTTCCTACGAATATAATTACTACCGTTTTAATGTATTATATTCATTCGCATGTTTTCAAGCAATAAAGTTTTCCACCTACATACCTCATTTGAGCTAACACATCAGCAATAATAGGAATTCTTCGCAAAGTACGTCTGGCCTACTAAATGAAATGCATTTTTCAGATAGCCGGCGTTGCTCTGAATGGAATTTCACGACGCGGTGATGTTGAGGAAGCGCTGGAATCGATGAAGAATGTCGACAGCATCGCCTACCATCGTATTCTCGGCCTGTTATTTAATTTAAACAAGGAAGCGGATCTCTTTAACAAATTCGATGTTGATAAAATTTTCGAACATAGAATACTATGCGTTTCTCCGAAATACAGAGGTAGAGGTGTCGCTAAGAAGTTGTTCGGACGTAGCGAGAAGATTGCTGAAGAAAATGGATTCAAGGTAGGTATTGTATTGTATGGAATGATAAGACTGTATTCATTTAAGTTTGGATGTCAACCATTGCTGGTGTATACAATGCCTTAACGAAGTAAAACTTATGTTAATTTAACAACTAAGCTTTTTCAAAGACAGTTTTATCCAACTGTAAGTTTTAAAGGAATTCCAAAAGATCAATACAAATATCTTAAAGAAAACTAATGTAAAGAAATAGTTGGCATATGAACTACCAACACATAGGCATTGTACAATATGATGATGGTGATTATGGAATTAAAAATGTAGGAGCTATAAACAACGAATTTTTGAAAGTTTTTGCCGTCAATCCTAGGCTTCAGTAAACAGTGCGTTATTAAAGTTTTATTATTAAAGCTTTAAGTGAAGAATATTATTTAACAGATATAGCCTCAGCTGGAAATACACTGTATATAATTGAAAATGTATCACTCCTTAAAACAAAACGTATTTCGACAAGAATGTATTTTGATTTTGATGAAAACAGTAAACATTTTCGCCAACAACAGGAATTGTTTGCTTTTTCAAGTTTAGCTTTTATGACAAATTTTTGTATTAGGTATGCAATTCAGACTTCAATTTGTTTGATTGCTCTATACTTAGTTTATACACTCCGTGGCAAAATTATGGAATAAATTCAATAAATTCGAAGCAATTTGCTTTTCGAGGAAATGCTCGGATAGGTCAATTCTATTTTTAAAAAATAAGTACTTTTGCATCAATTTTAGGTTTCCCCCATTTTTGGTTTCCAAGTAATGACGTCATCGAGAATTGTTTTAAATAATAATTCCCAATTTTTACATTTAATTTTAATACCTCTTAGCAATAAGCAAATTTATGGACACATTCATTTTGCACAATGCGAATTACGTCAGGATTAATTCCACTCATTTTACACCTAATTCTATTGAACGAGATATACCATGAGGATTCTCACCCACTTAATGAAATATTTTTGATTGATACTTACTTGATTTGTTTGCTTTTTGTTGGTAGCAAAAATTCCGAACAGGCGGACACCATTTCGAACATTTGATTCAAAGGAAACGATCATTTCATTTCTTGAGTAACAGCATTGCTTTTGTTATAAATAAAATCTGTTTTCCACTCTTTAAATGACTTTTATTCGAAAATGTTATGTGGGGTATTTTGATGGCACCATTTAGACAATAAAATAATCTATGTAAATAAAAAAAAAATCGGCCATTGTCATTTAATGAAGCGGAGGAAACAAAATTGATGCAAAAAAAGTTTGTTTAAAAAAATCGACGTGTGCGAGCATTTCTTCGAAAAACAAATTTCTTCAAATTTTATGAATTTATTCCATAATTTTTCCGCGCACAGTATATAGCACTAAAATAATCCCTCGAGTACGAAGCCGTGCCAACTTAAATTAACAGAATTTTTAAGGAGGAATTGTTGGACTCGGAGAAACTGGAATATCTGCTAGAGAAACAATTAGAAGAGTTAATCGAGAATTGGTTTCTGCAATTCGTTGCTATTATGCACGAACAAAAGAATGCCGTTTACTGCAAACTTGCGCTTTAAGAAGCGGATTTACTGACATCAGAAGAGTAGTTGATGCATGGCGTGCTGCTGTGGGGAGACTAATTTCCATACAAACTGTATGGCGTGGAAGTGGATTATTTGGTCTGATGTCCTATCGATCTCATTTAGTATTTATTGCCTCTAACAATTGAATCTCGTCGTCAATGTCTGTAATGGTACGTGGGCCAACATGAGTGGCACTATGAATACAATCCAGTTGTCACATTTCTGGTTCTGCACGGCCCAAGGTGCTATCTGCCTTAGAAGTCGATCGCCTTTAGCCATTCGTTCCACAAACCATGGATCATACATTTCCATATGATTAACGCACACTCAATGTCTCCTTTCAATAAGATAACCTTCGTCCAAATGTTACTCGTGAAACATTAAGGTTCTCTTTGACTACTTTGCGATCATTTCAATGGCTATGTTTGGGATATGATGGTCATCTGCACTATATCATCAAATCCAAGTCGACTGGGACGTAGTGACACAGAAGGAAATTGATAATCTTATCAGAAGTATAACTAGACGAGTTCAGGAATATATAGGTCCTATACGTTACTAATTATAATCGGAAAAATAAACAATATGCAAACAACGATTTTTTAAAATCATTTACTACTCATATGAATCTCTACACGTATACTAATTTTCATTGAAATTCTGTTAGTTTTTAAAAGATAATGCATTTTCAATATTGAAATTTTCCTCTAAATCATGTTTTTGTTTTTTAGCTAATCAAGGTTGATGCAACGAGCTTCTTTACGCAAAAAATAGCTGAAACATTGGGACTTTATACAGTCAAAGAAATTAACTACAAGGAATTTAAGGATAAGAATGGAAAATACATCTACGAGAAGATAGAACCGCCACACAATTATTATAGAATAATGGTTAAGGAGTTAAATACGAAAGTTAACTAAACCAAAGGAAATAAAATAAACGAAAGAAAGCGAGGATTTGGAAAAATGTTAATACTGCCACTGCCATGCAGAATTAAACATTTAAATGATATATGTTATTATGGATGTATATCACCAATTTTATTGTGATATATGTATGTATGCTAACAATAGGTTTATTCGACTTGTCGAATTTCTTATTGTCTATATTTCTTAAATTGTCTTTAAATGTTAGTACATTTCGCTAATTCATCATCAAGTACATATCAAAAACTTTTCTAACATAAAAAGGTGATTAAATATACAAGTGAATTTGTGATATGTGTTTGGTGATATCTTCACATGTGATATATTTTTAGTCTAAAGTATACTGTTGACTAAACTGATGTTCATGTTCTTGTAAATACAGTTTTTATACGAGCAATTTATTAGGGCCATGAATTGCTTAGATAAATCTATTATAGTGTATTAGGAGTATTAATTACTTAATAGATCTAATGTGTTTATGAACGTTATTGTTAGTAATAATGAATACCAAACTGATGGATTGAGATGTTAAGTGAGGTAAAAACGAGTGGTTCTACTTAGGTACTTGTAGAACCTTTCTTGGAATGATTTTGTGACATATGTACGAATCTTAATGCACATGACAATAATACCTCTTAAAGCTAAGATACACATAGATTCTGTACTTCTTATATATATACGTGGCATAATATAAGCTACTATTGTTGCTGAATATTGTTTTTTCTTAAACCCTTTGTGAATGTAATGTGTGAAACTGCGTTACGTTAAGGCAGAGAAGTTTTGAACCAATAACATTACAACTTATAATTTAGAAATGAACCATTCCTAATCCAAGTTAAATAATTTTTGGGTATGCTTTAGCAGAAAAATAACCCATAAAACTGCTTTGTTGTTTTAATTATTTATATTATGATCAAGAGTTTATATACAATTGTATGGGAAACTTTTATTAATTAACATAGGTTAATTTTGACTTTGCCATTTGTTTGTGCTTAAAAATGATATCAAATGATAAGCACTCGAGCAATCACTTCTTGACGGTCAAATTTGACTTCCTTTTCAAGAAAATTTGCAAATATGCCATTTCTTTTCAAATATTTGGGATATGGTGGTCGTCTATTTCTTGGTAGGTTCCGACGAACTTCAGGAATTGGTGGCTGTTCGGAGATATTGGTGGCTGCGGGCGCCGGAGAGTCGCTCTCATCTGCAATAAGTGTATTAGACATTGTTCGATTTTCAGGAATGGGGCTGGTGGTTGTGACATTTGTATGTATGTGGCACTTCAGTCTTTTTCTCAGGTGATGGGGATGGTATTTGGTTTATAAATGCGTCAGGTGTCAAGGAATTAGGAACCATAATGCTCTCAGGAATAATTGCAGCTTTTGCTTTATTTCGCAGCCTTTTCATTCACTTTCCCCTTATCGTGCTGTATTTTCTGTTTCCACTTTTCTGTTTCCATATTTCGCGAAATATCGGGCTTCAACTGGTCAAAAACTGATCGTGTTTGCCTTTTAAACATCGGAGCACTTGGAGTTCCACTAGTAGCACGCTGAATGGTATGTCTACGTCAGAATAGAAAATCATTCAAAACGTATGAAATACCAGAAGAACCTCAAAGATTGGCAGAGGCAATTCTTGAACTTCGCTCCAATAATGAAACGCGTATTGGATTTGAGAATATAACCAGTCTGTCATCTTTTTGGATGGCAACTGCAGCAAAAGCTTTCCGTATTGCACATGAAGAGGTGATCAAACGGTTATTGCCTTTCGCAAAAACTTATCTTTGCGAACAAAGGTTTTCGACATTAGTGGATATCAAAATAAAACAAAGAAATCGTCTGAATTACGAAAACGATATTCAAATCGCGCTAACGTTCCAAAACTCCCAATTTTGATCTCATTGGTTTATGGTTTATGGTTATGAACCAATATCACTGCTCAACATGCACTTTAATTGAATTCAGTACCTTGTTTTGTTTATTTTGTTTTCGTTGCATTTTTGTTTATTTTCACTTTAGTAGAGAGATCTTTTATGTATTTATTTTATTTACATTACTTGGTTTTTACTTACTTTAATATTTCATATAGGTGCAATAAAATGTTTTAATTTTGAACAAATTTGGATTTTTCACTTTTAAAACCCAGGGGTAATGTTACAAAAACCAAATCAATTTTGAAGTAACGACAAAAAAGTTCGCCGACCACTGTTCCACGTATACAAACACCTGCAATCGTCGTAAAGCCACCAACACGGTAGGTAAATTACTTAGAGGGAATTGTAGAAGATCAGATATGCATTACCTAATTTACTTAATTTTCTTTTTGCTCATATCTTACCATACAGGCTGCTCAAAGATATCAGTACAAGCACAGTATTGCTAACACTAAATTACCAGTGTTGCTCCTATGCTCCCAAAATGGAGGGTCCTTGTAGTCTTCTAATTTTGTTTTTGGCTGAATACAATCATGTAATTGAAAAAACAATTGCAAATCGCATTTCGAAATGTATGTAGAAAGGTTATGTTTCTTTACTGATACATATGTACATAACATATTTAGCTTATCCAATAGTCAATTCCTCCTGGGTATGGGAGCTATACCTTCGTATTTGAGCTCCTTTGTCGCTCCTTGGCGGCCTCTCAAGACTGCTAGAAATGTACAACGACGATCATCGGGGTGGGTGGTTCAAATTGGTATGTGGTTCCCCTTGGGGATCACTTTCTTAGTCTCCAAATTCAGAATGTCACCAATTCTTCTAACTTTAGCTTTTGGTGGCGGACGATCCTGCAGTTCTACGATCAGTCTCACGAGGGCTTCTTCGTGTCTTGTACTCGTCTCCCTGTTCTCCTAGCACTGGTGTGTTCTACTAAACTGGGAACTCCTGCTTCCTGATCCTGGCATTCCTGATAAACCATGTGGCGTTAACGATCATCCTAAGGATACGGTTCTATAATATTTCCAGCCACTGGCGGTGGGAATTTCGCGCTGTGCTCCATCTTAATGCCTCATAGGTAATATCAATCGAAAGAAAAACATAGTACAGTAATTGGACCATATTTCTATGAAAGTTAACTTATTATAGAACGGTATACTAAAATTTTACATTCCGTTATGGACTAGTTTCTGGATAATTTCGAAGAAATTTCTAATTTTTGCAACATGTACTAAAATTATTTTCACAATAATTGCTAATAAATTTTAATCAATTGTTATATTATTTAGCTTACTATTCTATTGCAAAGCTTATTGCAATCACCTTGCAAATTCTACATAATTAGAACATTTATGTCTTTCTTATCTTTATGAAGTTTGTTCAAAGAAACAAATTTTAATTCAAAGCATCTCCGTTTTGATCTTCCGTTATTGATTAAAGAAAATTACACTAAACTGAATGAGGCAGTAAATTCTATCTTAGCTATTTAGAATATAATTTTTAAAATAGGACAAAAATAGAAGTATCTGGATGTGTATAATAAACATATTTCAAAGCCCTAAAAACAAATTTACCAATTGAAAATGACAATTATAATTTATTTCCGACATTACTTATTGCTCTTGGAAACCCATGTTGATACAAAATTGGAAAGGAAATTATTGCAATTCCCAATGATAATTTAAATAGAAACCTCTACAGTATCTAAAGCATTAAGCATTACTAAAAAGCAATGACTATTCCGAACGTAGAATATCTTGTAGTATGTTTATTAAATTCATTCTTCACTTTTTTTAAAATAATATTTCCAACAAATTAATAACTAGAATTAGAATTATATATAAGACTAAATTAAATAAAAGAATATTGGGACACTCATAAATCTTATTTTCTTTCTAGAAGCAAAGCTTTACATTCCATTTTAAATATACGAAAGTTGTAATGAAAACGAACGGAGAAAAATAAATTATAAGTCAGCGGCAGAACCGGCTTGTTATATCGTCGGCTAATTATTGTCTGTAATTGGGGATCACAACTTCAGGGTTTCAGGAAAATTTCATTTTCTTGACGAAGGAGATTCTGGTTCGTAGTCAAGGCAACGACTTCGTCTTCGATATCAAGATCACGACCTATTTAGCGGAAATTCTATGGAAAAGCTGTCCCAGCAGATTCTTTTATAGGTCTTTCACAATGTAAGCCTCAATATTGTATTGAACGACAAATGAGGTATATCGTACGCATCCGTTTCAATATTGGAGGAAGACGTGTAACAGCACATTCGTATTTGAGCTCTTAATAATAGGATCAATGGTTTTATTCAGAACAGATAAACAGATTCGGTATTAAATTACAATAGAAAATTACCACAATAGAAAATTACCACAATAGAAAATTACCTTATGTGCAAATAGAATTGATTAAACATTGATAAAAAGGTTTTACTGTCTCGACATTTTTTAAAAATTACTAAAAAAATTACGACTATTGATATTCAAACTTCAGTAAATACTGTCCAAATCAAAATCAGTGTTAACGATAACTCTTAAAAGGTAATTACTTTTTTAGGTATAGGGTCAATCGGGGCGAATACGATACAAACATTCAAACATTCCACCTTAACTCACAAATTACTGGAGCAAATCTACTATGAAAAATACTGCGATGTACATTTCTTGTTGCTGAATCCATTTATGGACGCAAATAAAAACTATCTAGTAGCAGAAATTTGAAATAAATTTAAAACCGTCTATGAAATCAGCCCCGCCTGATGCTATTGTATCACTTGTATTTTTTCCAAATTTTTACCTGTAAACTAACTACCTAAAATAGAAAGTATGAAATTTATTTTAAATCAGATTTATTGAAAAAAATTGACTAAAAATATTCTTAAACATCCTTGGACATAAGATCTGTTATAACACGATTACTGAAGATTGTAATTCTTAAAAGACGAGTGGGATATCAATTCTCCCCCTCGTCTAAGATCAGACTCAACAAGCTTCTCCAACACGTCTTGTCCTTCAATCTCTTTCTGGCTCCTTCCACTAAAAGCTGTACTATTTCCACATTTCTCTTTAATTCGTGTGAATTTAACTCTTGCTTCAACAGTTACAATGTAAGTTATTTGGCCAACGAGATACAATATTGTTTTCTTGGTTGGAAACTGAGCTATAACTCTGATAATAATCCTAGTTTTATAAAATCTATCAAAATTTTCAATTAACGTTTCAAATTCCAGATCCGACTGTTTTCTCCCTCAATATCTGTAGGAAATCACAATTCTTTGCCGGCTGTCAGATGTTGTGCTTTTAGGCTGTCTTAGATTGTACCACATTAGCCCTTTCAACTGTATCATATTAGCCCCACAACTTTAAGGTTTAATATCTAACACTAGAGTTGATATTTTGGGGGTCTCCAAAGGCAGGAAGATTGAGAATTTCTTCCCAAGTATGGAACAGTTTTCGAAAAAAATGCACTTTAATAAAAAATAACGGAGTTACAAACAAATAAAGTTTAGATCGGGGGGACAAAGTTTTTGGCTACAAAAAGAATACTTCAATTTTTAATTTTTTTTTTGTGTATTCAGTATATTTTTTTGAGTGATTCCTTTATGATCAACGCTAGTACAACATATTTCCCAGTAAATCTGATTTTTTCCGTAGTTTTTGGCAATACGCAAATAACACTCTTTCTGGTGCGTCATACTAGCACAATTTTTTAGAGTATACTTTATTAGCCCCGATTGATCCTACCAATGAACATTTTCGAATATAAAGAGAATTTTTGGAAAATATTCCGAAACATACTTCTAATAATTACATATTTGGCCTTTAATACTGACTATACACTTCCTTCGAACCACAACATCCAAAAATCTTTAAGCCTATTTAACCTATTACTAAAGAACTCAAAAAGCTAATGGCTAATCTTACAAACAGAGAAATTCAAAATTACCTAGAAAAATTGACTCCGTATGAAACAAATAATCATTCGCTATGGAAAGCTAAACAGCTATAAACCGCTTCCTCCCATAAGACGACAAGATGGAACTTGGGCAAGAACAAATAAAGATAAGGCCACCATGTATGCAGAACACCTAGCAAAAGTTTTTAAACCGTACTCATTAGAATTAGAATCAAACGCAGAAGCCAAAATCCCTTCCAATGGATTAAATTACATTACAAGAAATTAAACTAACAATTAACTCTGATATAAACCCCAAAAAGCTCCTGGATATAATCTCATTACAGGCAAAATCTTGTAAGAATTACCAACACGTGCCTTCAAAGCAATTACGCAAATCTATAATGGTATCATCAGAATCGGTTACTACCCCAATGATTGGAAACTTGCACAAATTATAATGATACCCAAATCCGGTAAACCAGTAGAAGAAATTACTTCGTACAGACCCATTAGTTTGCTTTCATTCTTGTCTAAAGTTTTTGAAAAAATCCTCTTAAAGAAAATTAAAACGATACTAGAAGTGAAAAAGTTAATCCCAGACCACCAATTTGGTTTTCGTAGCAAGCACGGCACAGTAGAACAAGTTCACAGAATTGTGGAAGAAATACATAAGGACTTAGAAGCTAAAAGATATCTGCTGCATTTCTCGATATTACTCAGGTCTTCGATAAGGTTTGGCATATGCGATTATACTACAAACTTAAAAAACTGTTACCGTATGTACCAAATTTATGAAGTAATTAAATCATGTATTATAAACAGGTACTTCTTTGTTAACTATCACAACGAATTCTCCAGTTTACAACCGATACTATCTGACGTTCCACAGGGCAGTGTACTGGGTCCAACTATTTATTTATTGTACACAGCTGACATGCTCAAGATAAATTTTACTACCGTCGCCACATTTGCTGATGATACCGCGGTAATGGCCTCCCATCAAAACCACATCATAGCTTCTAAAAACTTGCAAGACAATTTGAATAAAATACAACTTTGGATGAAAACATGGCGTATAAAAGCTAATGAAAGCAAATCAGTTCATGTGACATTCTCTAATAGGAAAGAAAATTGCCCTGCAGTAACTTACAACGACCATATAATTCGACATGTTGATAATGTAAAGTACCTTGGCTTACACTTAGATAGGAATTTAAATTGGCAAAAACATATTTTCACCATGAGGAAATAATTAGGTCTTCTACACAGGAAGCTGTACTGGATGCTCAACAGAAAATCACAATTATCATTGTCTAACAAACTAACTGTATATGAAACATTAATTCAGCCCTTCTGGACGTACGGTATTGAATTATGGGGAACAACGTGTGATTTGAATATCGAAATATTGCAACGGTTTCAAAATAAAGTGCTTCGTCAATTAGTCAACGCACCACGGTTCGTGCCCAATGCCGTAATAATACGAGGCCTTCAAATGTTAAGTGTAAAAGAAGAAATTAAAAAAAAGCAGTGTTAGGTATAGTGAACGAATAAAAAGTCACCCAAACAAACTGGCAAAAAGACTAATGGATGAAGATCCGGTGAAAAGACGTTTGAAACGCCACAAACCATTGGACCTGCCAACCAGGTTCAACTAAATGCATTTGTACGCTCTTAGCGATATTTGTTTATGTGTGTACATAAAAAAATTTGAATCCTTAAGTCATAAAATTGTAAATACTTTATAAGAATATAGGGAGAGTCCACGGGGATTCCACCCTACATGTTATGTAATGCAACAAGAAGTACTTATTGTCCTTGATTGTGGATAGATTATATATATATATTTGAGTAAAAAAAAATTAATCAATTTTCTACTATTTTCTTTTTGAGAATAGTAGGTACATAAAAAGCTCTTTCAGCTATTTTAATTGTCATACGTAATTTTTATCCAAGTATCCAGTGATTTTGCGAATTATCTTGTGAATAAAGAAATTTTCAGAATTTCAATTTTAAATTTAGTTCAAAACATCACCGCAACTGTAGTTTGTCGCTGCTTCACCTTCAATAAACAGCTGATTATTGAATCTGTCAAAACAATGTTTTTATGGTAAAAAAAGTCTAATTATAACAGAAGTAAATGTGTTTCGAACAAAAATTTTGCATACATTTGCACTTCAGTGTCATAACAAATATGTTCTTTAGTTGAATCAAATAATCAAAATGATTATAACCTTATTTTCTATTTTGTTAGTAAACAGTTTTGTATTTTCTATAAATATTAATCAAACTAGTCTAAACACGCCGTGCCTGGAATTAAAAATTGCAAATGGAAATGCTTCCTTGGAATCAAACGACGTAACGTTTGTACATATTGTTTGCCATCCTGATTATGATTTGGTAGGTCCTGCCAAAATACAATGCATAAAAGGAAAATGGGATGCGAGTTACATATCCGCCTGCGTAGCAAGGTGTAATCCACCTCCGTACATATGGAACGGAGGATTTCAAGTAGAAGGTGAAAAGAGCGAAGATGGAAAGTTTAGAGTAGGGACCTTGGTTACTTATTCATGTAGTCCTGATTATTACTTGCAACCTGTGGAAAGTAGATATAGGATGTGTAAAGATGGTGTATGGACTGGTGCAGATGCCTATTGTGAACCAGGGGGTTGTAAACCACCAGAACCTATAAAAAATGGCTATTATGTCCATGAAAATATTCAGATGACGGGACAATTTGGTATTGGTGAACGTATCCATTATAATTGCAACATTGGATATACACTAAGTGGAACCTTAACTCAGAAATGTGTAGCGGATGGAACTTGGTCTCCTAAGATACCACCAAAGTGTATCGACAGCGGTAAGTTGCTTTTTATGTATCTCTTGATATATTTCTCTTTTTACATCATTTCATAAATACTGAGGTGTTAGTTAAATATTAATTCAAAATTGAATATTAGCCTTTTGTTTTAATTTACATGATATTCTTACTATATTAATAAACTATATTTAGCAATTCACATTATAATTCTAATTGAAAGTTTTGCGCTGATTTTTATGTTAATTATTGCGCTAATATGAGTGTATTCTTTGATAATAAATTACCAGTGATAATTGACCATGAATTGTTTAAATAACCTTCATTGTGTGTTTTATTAATTTATAAATATGAATGCTTATTTAGAATATTAATGGTAAATATAGAAAACCGTTTATGAATTATCCAAACGAGTTTATTTAGTACTCTCCAAATGTTTTAAATTTAAATTTTCTAACCGGGCATTTAATTTTTATAATTAATGCGCTAAACGATAGTTTCACTAATCGTCTACTAGATGGCAGCGGTGATGCTATACCAAATCGGTAAATTTTATTGATTTGCCGGCCTGCTTTCGTTGTCGTGATCGACCCGTTCTTTTCTGTTTTAAACAATCGTTTAGAGAGCACAGCTGAGTGAAAGAAAGTGTTTCCATTTTTTAACAAATTATAATTCGTACTGTAGAAGTCCACGATGGCGGGTCAGACAATAAACGATCGCTTATTAGCAGCTAAGCATAGTTTAGCTGGACAAGGTCTCGCTAAATCTGTATGTAAAGCAACGACAGAAGAACTTTTAGGTCCGAAGAAAAAACACTTGGATTACCTTGTACATTGCACCAATGAACCGAATGTATCAATACCGCAAATGGCAAATCTATTAATAGAGAGATCACAGAATACCAGTTGGGTAGTGGTTTTCAAGTCGTTAATAACCACCCATCACATCATGTGTTACGGAAACGAAAGATTTACACAATATCTAGCATCAAGTAATGTATCTTTCCAACTATCCAATTTCATAGATAAAACGGGTGTACAAAGTGCGGTGGGAGCTAGAACAGGATACGACATGTCACCATTTATACGAAGGTATGCTAAATATTTAAATGAAAAAGCTTTATCATATAGAGCCGTTGCTTTTGATTTCTGTAAAGTAAAAAGAGGTAAAGAGGAAGGGACTTTGCGTACGATGAATGCCGAAAATTTATTAAAAACTTTACCTATCTTACAAAATCAATTAGATCATTTATTGGAATTTGATTGTACTGCAAACGATCTCACTAACGGTGTGATAAACATGTGTTTTATGTTATTATTCCGAGATCTGATTCGATTATTTGCATGTTATAATGATGGCATAATTAATTTATTAGAAAAATATTTCGAAATGAATAAAAAACAGTGTAGAGAAGCACTTGATCTGTATAAAAAATTTTTGATTCGCATGGATAGAGTTGGTGAATTTCTTAAAGTAGCTGAAAATATAGGTATAGACAAAGGTGACATTCCAGATCTAACAAAGGCACCTAATAGCTTATTGGATGCATTAGAACAACATTTAGCATCTTTAGAAGGAAATACACCAACAGCTGCAACTAATCAGAAAAATTTGAAATCTGGAGTTTCAGTGTTAAATAGTACCAGTAATGCTTTTGGAACAGCTGCTAATAGTCAAATTGATGAAAGTGTTAAGCAAGCTGCTGTTGCAGAAGAAGAGGCCGCGCTAAGTCAGTATAAAGCAAGTGTGGGATCTCCTAATTCCTCCAGTACAAATCCATTTCTTAGTTCTCCAACTAAACCTGCCCCACCTTCATCGAATCAGCAAATTTTGGATTTATTTGGTACCGAACCTGTAGTAACAAGTGCAGCAACAACTCAGCCTTCTAAAGCTATTGATGACCTACTTCAACTTGGAAATCCATTCGCTGATATGTTTTCAAGTACTCAAGCACCGCCAGCATCAACTAATGGCAATTTATTTGATACCAGTACAACTACTGCAGATTTCTTTAATACCTCAGCACCGACAACGTCAGCTCCTACAACTACAAGTATGTGGGCTAATGGATTTGCAGCTCAGCCAGCATTTGCTCCCCAAACTCAACCGGTTTTTCCTACTACTAATTTAAGTGGAAGCCTGTTCTCTACTAATGAGCCTTCAGTTTTTGATCCTATTGCACCTGCTACAAATACTCAACCTATGGTAGCTCAACATACTGCACCACCACCGAAATCATCTCAAGCAGCTCAGAAACTTTTAACTGGAGACCTTGAATCAAGCTTAGCATCATTGGTTGAAAATCTTACCATTGATTCTGGAAAGGCTCCTAATACTCAATGGAATTCACCAAAAAATCAACCAAAGCAAGCTGCTGGTTGGCAACCGCAACCTATGGCTGCAACAACTGGAGCTATGTATAGACCAATGGGGCAACCGATGGGTGGAGCTCCTATCATGTATCCGATGGGTGTCCAACAGCCTATGATGGGAAGTCCAAGGTTAGGAAATCCTCAGCCCCAACCTGCAAAGCAAGAAGTTAGTTTCGATCCATTTGGTGATCTATAGTCCCTTTATTTTGTATATTTATTTTGTATAGCATAACTTTTTTAAGAAGGTATCACATTTATTACTTCATTTTTGTTTTTAAAGATATTAAAATCTTACTGGTCAATAACAGACAGATATATTGAATTTTATGAAATTGTTATAATAATTAATTATGTATTTTGGATTCATATTATGCAATAGATAGAAGATATTTTCATTCTGTCTGTTATTGGATATTTTATAGTGCAGTGCAATATTTGTTGATAATACCAAAGTTCATGTTTGAAATTTCATCTATTGCTGTAGAGAGTATTATACACTTTGATCAATTTTTATAATCAAGGTGTAACTACAATTCTTATTTTATCCATTACCATACTTATATTTTTAGTAGATCATTAAGAACTATTTACATGTATTCAATCTTATATTTTATTATTTCTTTATACACATATTTATCATTCAGTAATTTTAACAAATTATCTCAACCGTTACCTCGTTTTTAATTTAATACTCTACATTATATTTGTCACCTTGTGACAAGATCTGTTTAAATACTTACAGTTCAATATACTCCAAAACATGTAAAGTGTTGTGCCAAAATAATATTTTCATACTAATATTTTTAGATTTCCTTTTGTGTTTTTGATGTCTGGTACAGTATTTTGCATTAGCACTTTAAAGTTGGGCTTCTTTACACTAGGTGATAACTTTTCTATACAAATATGAACTTTGCTTATAAATGCATTAATACTCATTTTATGACAAATTTTTATTTATGTTTCTGTATAAGTATCGTGATATTATTTCACAATTTTAAAGTGTCATGTTTGTTATGTTTTGGGGAACAGGATGTCTTCAAACATTAATTACATATATAAATAAGATAACGACGATTTTAAACTGCCCAAAAATGATTCGGAAACATATCTGTGATTGGATGAATAGTTTTGAGAATTTTTGAAATTTACGGCAATGAAAAGTATTAATTGTTGCGAGATAAAATATTTTAAAAATAACATTTAAAAATTGGAAAATAGATATAAAAGAAATCTCTAAACGTGTATTGTTGAATAATAATATTAATAATTTTTTATTCAATTATATTTTATGCTGATCTTATACTGAGGATGCAATCAATCTTTGCCTTTGTAATTAAATGCTAACGTTATAAGGAATAATTATGTGTGTGTTGTTGATTCTGTTGTTTTTTTTTCTTGAGTTGTAGTCTTTTGGTGAACGTAATACTGAAGATTGATTCGTTTAATGCCTTAATTGCATTTGATAATTATTTGCTAAGATTAAATGTTCTCAAAATTCAGCACATGAAACTAAGAAGACGACTTATTGATTTACGTTGTAATTTTATTTATAAAGCTATAACCTGTGATGTATGATTTATTGTGATATTTATTCATTTTATTTGACACCATTACTGTTAGGTCGTATTAATTGTTACTAAAAATTGCGTATATACGTTTGTTGGCATCCTGTTGCTATATTATGTACGCACGGTTTTCTTTTTGTATAACATTGGTGTATAACATACTATACAATATACAATATTAATATCTAATGTATCATCTGTAATATTTGTACATTCCATGATAAGGGTAAGACCTATATTTATTATAATTTTTCATGTAATAAAAATAAATATTATTTTTCTATTATATTAGAGAGCTAGTCCTATATAGTGAATTTAGTTTTTCATGAATTTCTCATCTAGTGATAATTATAAAATGACAAAGTTGTTCCTCACAAAAACCATATTATTACCTAATTTATTTATTTCTTATTTATACATCATGGTTTCTTAAATATCTTCAACTTTAGTATATTTTGATTTTATTTGATCAGAAGAATGTCACCACAAGAGTATCTTCCACAATTAGACTGTAAACGATCTACATTGTAGGTACATTTTTTTTAAATAGCTTTAGTTTACGAATTAGAAGAGAACGAAAGCAGTAAGGGTTATTTTGTATATAATTACGTTTATCACCGCTGTTTAATGTATACAATATATGTAGCACATCATAGATATTGAAAAATATGTAATTGTTGCATAAATGTTAACAAAGAGTACTAAATGTATCACTTCGGCAGTCGTCTACTATATTTGGATACCCATAAATAGTCCTTAATTATTTTTGTTTCGATAAATTCTAGTTTGCATTTTAGCAACAATATAATAATCAATATGTGACAATATTATAAGTAAAGGTAACATGCTGTTGATTGAATTAAAATAAAAACGCTTAAGTGTGTTAATTGTTTTATTTACGTGCACTGTTGGCCTAGCATATAGGCAAAACAATATACATTTCCAGGTTAAGGTGTGCAATATGTAGTAATAATACAATATAGATGAACGGTTTTAGATTTAATTTCAACGGTTTTAGAGTTAATTTCAATTATTGAAAGTAGTTATTATATAGTTCGCGAGAACCGTGGTTTGTAAGAGTAATTATTTTAATATTTTTAATTTAGTTGCTATGAATGAAGACATTCTAACGATAAGACCTCGTATTTGAATTTATTACATTTAAGAAAGATTAATACCTACTGTGGTATCACTGTCAAAAATGTTTTGATTAGGAGTGTTAGGAAAGCTTTAGATTTTGTGCCTAAACATGGATTTTACTGAAAAAGATCTTAGAACTACTTGGCGTTTTAGTATTACTGTGTTCGTCTAAATAAAAATCAATCGATTCCCTTACTACAGCACATCATATCTAGTCAAGAAAGTATCCTTTGCTTTTGATTCCCATCGACATTTATCTGACATTGATACTAAAGAGCTTCTCTGCGGAATATTAGTGCTCTCGGATTTCAATTCTGATGTGATCTACACACGTTGGATTACCCAAGCAGGTTCTAAACTAATTCAGAATTCAAAATTTATGAATTAAGCTCATGATTTATTGGCCAATTAATTTAACAACTTCTTGACCAAGAAATCGATAGAAATATGGTGTTTTACCTTGTACAATAAATTGAAGAATTTTTTAGCGTCACCAATGATCGTTTAGTTTCGTTAATAGTTGAACGGGGAAATTATTAAGTAGGAAATACTAGTATGGATGACAGTATCTAATTAAAGATACTCTAATACTGAAATTGTCGAAATTAATGGCTATATCGACCTCAAAGACATCTACCAACTTCCACAGAGCTACGCTGATGAGCCGTTAGGCGGCGAAACGCGCGTCTGTACATGGTGGTTTCATTATTATTAAGTAGGAAATTTTCATCTGCTTATAAAAATGGATTGGCAATCTACTTTGTGTTTTGACAGTTTTGGTATATGCACAGATTAGCTTAGGTTGCTTCAATTTCGGTTACTCAATTCAAATTATCCATTATAACATATATTTTCGAAATTTATTCTCATTTTACTTTAAAAACACTAAACAAAATTCAAATGTATTTTTTTGTTACTAGGTTGGTATTAAATCAGCAAAGTTAGTGAGAAATCGTGGCAAAAATAGAGCATGTTTAATTCAATTAATTCTACAATGAATTGTTGAAGAAATCGTATCGACTTTTGCTGTTTTGCTTGGTAGCATAAAATCGAAGATCAACTTGTTCAATTAGTTGACCAATAAATCGCGGCGTGTAAAACAGGTAGTATGTTATTGTCCACGAAAAAACATAACTTTTGTCTGAAACCTATTTTTTTTATTTAACAACTATTTACGGATATAAACATTAATAAGATAATTAAAACAAGCAGTAGAAAGCAAGTAGGCTTTGTTTTAAAATAACTTGCGTTAATTTAATAAATGCTCAAAATGTCGTCCATTTACTTTGATGCACCTTTGTATAATAATAATAATAATAAATATATATATAAGATTTAAATATATATATGTATGTATATTTCCTTCAAAAAATCCGAAATGCAAATACACCTTACCGTAGATTTTTAAAAGATTAAATTACATATCTCGCTACAGGCTGTTCTCTGTTCAACACGAAACTTTACCGAATTCAAACACCAGAAACGCAATTTTTTTAAATAGCTTTATATATTTCTTCTGTATCCATCGTATAGGAAATTCATATCTTTATAATGATGCGTATGTCTAACATTGAAAGTAAAAGAGATATTTACAGTTAAACGCGAGCTATTTAAATATTGTATCTGGTGTTAGTATTGTTTGGTTACTATGACAGCAATAAACAAAACAATGACATTGCTGTTCTTAAGTGCTGATTCAAAATTGTAAACCTAAGTAGCTACTTACGATATGAAGTACCTACTAACGATATGAAGTACTTACAAAAGAATTGATACATATGACATACAATAGAATGAATGTTTTCAATTGCATCAAATCTTAACTTTAATTAAGAAATGTTTGCGGTTGTGGGCATCGTCAGTCAGGATAGCGTCACTTATACCTCCTACTAGTTAAAATACATAATTTCTTTCTCTTACTAATAACCTAACTTTTCTTTGCTTATGCTCAAAAATTTCAATCAACAGACTAAGATAGTCAATGTCTGTATGTTTCGTTTATTATTGTTATGGTAACTAATCTTTATTAACACCAGACACCATTTGGATGCAACTTCCAAGTGCAAGATCCACGTTTGGCTGCAAGTAGCTACTTAGACTCAAAATTTTGAATCAATATAGTAGAACTTCGCTAATCCGTCACTTGTGGGACTGGGGGTATGGTCTGAACGTAAAAATGGTCGGATTATCCGGTATACAAGAAATATTTAATATGTACATAGTATGTTCACTCAACAACTGCAATCTGATACATACATATAGTAAAAAATACGGTATATACATTTTATAACATTGTGTAATTTAATACAGTACATATTACAGTATATGTATATATGTATATACATATATATGTACATATGTATATACATATATATGTACATATGTATGTATGTAATGAAAATAAAGAACTGGTTACACTTTATGGGTGAAAAAGTCAGTAATATTCATTTGTTTTGCAAACGTAATTCTTGACTTGGCGGCAATGTCCCTCCACATCTTAATTCACAAAATATCCATAGGTGTAGAGGATGAGCTCTGCTCAATGTACTGAAGAGCAACATCAATAGATTTCTTGGCTTCATTGTGGGATACATGGGTAGGCGATTCGTAATAATCATCGTCATCATTGTCAGTGTTCTCTTCAGTGTGTAAAACGGCGGAAATAATCTGGTCATCGTTCAGTTCTTCATTCGTTATATTGTCATCAGCTGCAGTAAGCCATATATTTACGTCATTTGTTTGAATATCAGCTTGTAAAGTTTGGAAGTTTTTGATAATTTCCTGAGTGCATGTGCCCTGAAATTGATTATCACATTGTAGATTCTCTGCCATCATAGTTGGCCAGGGTTTACGCCAGGAATTTTGCAACGTTTCAGGTTTTATTTGGTCCCACTTCGTTGCTAATGTGTAAATTGCATCCTTGATACTAAGCGACTTCATAGCCTCGAAAAAGTTATAGCCTTCGTCTGTTTTTTCCAAAATCGCGCCGACGCACTTCCGGCGGTAACGTCTCTTCAGTCATTCAATGACCCCCTGGTTAATTGGTTGTATCAGAGAAGTTACATTGGACGGGAGAAATGAAACTCTTATTTCTCCTTTTACTAATTCTTTCTGAGAAGGGTGTGATGGCGTATTATCCATCCACAACAGAGCACGCACAGGAAGCTTTTTGGCCTTTAAGTGTTTTTCTACAGCTGGCAGGACTTGCGCTTGATTGTAAATATTTCTTTTACTTTCAATGTTAGATATGTGCATCATTATACAAAAACGTTAGAGATATAAATTTCCTATACGGTGGATACAGAAAGAATGGGCCTCTATTAAAAAAAAATAACATTTCTGGTATTTGAATTTGGTAAAGTTCAGTGTTCAGCACTGAACACCCGGTATATTTCGAAGGCGTTCTAACACCATATCTAGATAGAGGCAAGTATGTAGTTTAATCTCATAAAAATGTAGTTAGGATGTATTTGCATTTTTAATTTTTCGAAGGAAATAGGTGTATCTAAATTTAAAATTAGAAATATCCCAAAATCTGTTAGAAATATACATATGAAACCCACTATGTTAGTTTATTTCTAGAAGGAGAACCCAGATATGTAATAATTAAGGTTTGACAAACGCGTGCTACGGCAAAAGCGCCGAGAGGGGATTTAGGTCGATGCGAAGCCAGTGGAGAGTTTAGTCATTCGATAGGCGTGGAAGTGAGCGCTCGTTCGATAATTATCGGTTTATCGGTGTGCGTCTTTTTAAAACGGATCGTCGTAAGCGAGGTTTACCTTTAGCATCGCATGTGAATAAATATATTAGCCGTTTCCCTGGGTTGGAATATACAGGTACTACCATTCAGTGCAAAATTTGCAATATACGGTTGATAGGTCGTGATACATTTCACAGAAGACATATTAAAAGTAAACGTCATGTACTGAATTTAAGCAACAATATTCCGTACTGGGAACTTCTGTATGATTTTATTTTTATGCTAAGTGTGTGCAACATCCCATAACACCTAGTAGACAATGAACACTTTCGTCTTTTTTGGAATAAATGTTCCCTCGTGGAAACTACCAACCAATGGACAATTGCGATACAATTTACCACATTTGCAGGGTACAGTAAAAAATTGTATAGTAGACGAGTTGAAAAATAAGAAAATTTGCGTAAGTGTGGATGAAACAACTGATGCACAGAAACACAGCGTGATGCATGTTGTAGCGCGTCCTTTAAGACGTAATGATCCAGCAGCTTCCTTGTTATTAACCAGTAAAAAAAGTGATGCTGAAACCGTTGTGAAGATAATAAAAGATTCGTTGAGAGAATTTTGTATCACAGGAGACCAAGTCACAATGTTAGTTACTGATGCAGCTGCAACAATGCTGAAAGTTGGTAGGATGTTGAAAATATGCTTTCTGACTCTTCTGCACATAACATGTCTCATACACGCGTATCATCTCGTTGCAGAAACCATTCGAAAGAAGTACCCGATGGTGAATAATATAATAGCATCTACCAAAAAAGTCTTTGTGAAATCTTCCAAACATATCCGTGTTTTCAAACGATTGTGTCCGAAACTTCCACTACCACCTCAGCTTGTAATAACTCGATGGGGAACATGGCTCCAGGCAGTATTTTGTTATCATAAATATTTCGCAAATGTGAAGGATGTGATCTTAAAATTTAAATCCAATGAACCTGCAGCGATTCGAGAGAGTGAGCAACTTTTTTCCAATTCGGACGTTTAATTACAAATAGATGAAATTTCCATAAACTATTCTGCAGTTGTACAAGCCACAAAACAGATAATTTACAAGCTGCTCTAGAAAGCTTGATGGATCCTATAGGACTACTTATAGATGTCGCTCAAAAATTACGTGCAGTTTTAAATAAAAATCCCGATTTGCAAAAGGTTTCGGTCCATTACTGAAAATAAAGAGTGCACAGAAGAGATAAAGCAATATCTAAATTACGCAAATCCTACTCCGCTAGATGTAGAACGATCATTTTTGAAATAGACGAAAATGTTTTCAGACTAACGTCGAAGGCTAAGTGAATCGACAATGGAAGCGTTGCTTATGTTGCAGTTTTACACGGCTTACCGGGGCAGTAGTATTTTGTCGCAGTGGCATCAAGACGTCAATAAAAGGTAAGAATACATTATTTTTTAATAACACTATATCTCGCGTACCTACTTTTGCGCGATACGCCTCTGACGTTGCACTGGTTTGTCGAACCTTACTTATGTTAGCATTAGGACTTGCTTACAATATATTATCTTAGAATGAATAATCTTGTATATTATGTAGACTTATGAGGTTGATGAGATATATACATTAATTTAACGGGTCAATACGAATTTTATGCAACAATATTTTCTTAAAAGGCGGCTATCAGGATACATATGTAGTACAAATCTCTAGTTGTCTCTTTCTTATACATTCTATTAATAATGTTTGTAATAATACGATTAGATTTATCACATTTCAAAACTTTTGCAACACGATATCCTGTTTTTTGTTGAAAAATAGCATCGCTAAATATAAACTGCATTAACGGGGAAAACGATTGAATTGAAGATCCAGAAGATTACTTGGTCAGTAATATTTCTGATAATTTACACAAAACAAAACAACACAGTAGCGCCGTCTCAGAAAGATATGCATATAAAAACTGCAATTACGGACAGCAATTTGGATGAGATATCACCGCACTGTGTATCGCATTAAGGTTGGCAGTGATAAAAAAAGAGGCAAAAACGCGTGTGTTAATTAACACGAAAAAAAGGCCATACGGAGTAGAAACGTAAACAACCATCGCCATCGTGGAAGAAACGTACGCGTTATGCAAATGATCGCTACAAATGTCAGTCAAAATGTCAATTAATGCAATGTTAATTATCACCGCTGATAATTCTGTTTTGGCATGCCGTATCACCCCGTTTAATTGGTTATACGACAAATATGAATAAATTAATAATGTAAGTAAAAAGAAATAAATATTGGATGTTGTACAAACAAGTCTCACCGGATAAAAACATCTTCCAATCGCAATGATTAATAAACCAAGTCAAAAAGATGCATTTTTTCCTTTTCTCGATCGGAGCTTATCTTTAGGAAGGTAGACACCGATATGTCTACCAACAAGAACTATATGTACAGATTTTATCATTGGAATGAAGCAACATTTCATACGTGCGTTGAACAGCACAACATCTTTTGCAATGACTGTCATGTTAGTCATGTATAAGTATAAATGAAGAAAAATAATACATTGCTTTTGATATAACTGATAATTTTGTTATTCATTGATACTTTGACTCGTATGTATTAGGTATAGAAATAGAAAAAAGATAATATACAGTAAAAAGGCTGCAAATATTAATTGCTATAAATCCTAGAAAAGAGACCAGAAAAGTTTACGACTTATATTTATTCTTTCCTAATTAGAGGCATTTATGGTGAAATAGATTAAGATAATGTGTGTATAACTTTTGAAACTTAACAGATACAATGAATTACAAAAGTCAGGTCAACCAATAATGCCCAAACACCAACGATTTTTTCATTATATTTACAACTGCAGAGATTACGTTACTTCAGCAGTTAATACCAAGAGTTACAATAGATTTCGTAAATTTTCATTGCTCTCTTTGACGTTTTTCATTTATACAAAATATATTCTGTTTAGATGTTTTATCATGGTTCTATAGTACGAGTAACTCCTTTCGTAGTTTGAAATGAACGAATACCATTGTCCAGTACAAATTTCAAGTAACAAAATAGTAAAGAAGAATCAGAAGGAAGATAGACGTTATTTAGGGGTAAGGTGACTAAATGCAATATTAACCTCTACAGACCTGACATTCTTGAAGATTATCTATAATGACTAGAGCGAGGTAATCGTTTCATCGGAGTAGCGGGCGGTGTGCAAAAATCAATTCTCGTTTTGCCAGCGTCCGCTTGTTTATTTTTTGTTCAGTTTAGGAAACGAGAGCGTGCGTTGTGTTTTGTGTTACTTGTCATTCGTTATAAATATATAATTATTAATTTAAAATGTGTAATGTGAACAGGACTATAATGATCCTTTGCTGGCATAGTAAAGTTTATCTGTGACTTTCCGGATTTGTTTTATGACGGTGCTAAAATAGTTTGTACACTGTGCGAGAAACATTTGATGTGCTGGGACACGGCGGTCTGTAAATACCGAAGAACACAGAAATAGAAAAAGGGACGTGCCAACGAGAACTGCCTTTATTTTCTATTTACTTGTCTTAATGATAACGTGTAATTTGCCACTTCGTTTACTCGAAAAAGAGCCGTTTCAGAACTTTTGGTATAAGTACAACCCCAAGTTGAAGTTGCCAACCACGAAAACGGCACGTAGGTATGTTTTATTTGTACGCGAAGACGTGGAAAAGAAAATCAAATCTACATTAAAAATTAGTTGCTTTGGTTATGTGTTGACGAGACAACGGGCTGTAAAGGAAATTCTATTCTAAATGTTATTACTACAACATGTAACGTGTACTGGACCCCCATAAACCGACATTTCCACGGTTACTAGCTAGCAAAAGACTGGAAAAGTGTACTAGTGCAACAGTTGTGAGGGTGTATAAAGTACGTTAAAAAACTTAAGTCTCACCATGTCAAGTGTTGATGTTTATGAGGGATGGTGCCGCGACAATGCGTTCGGTTGGCCGTTCTCTTCTTGAACACGGCTGCAAGCGTTTACATGTTACGTGTAAAGTGCATGCGAGACAACTGTGGAAACACATCTAATGCTGTCAACTTTTTACGACTCTTATCGAGTGGGTGATAATACTGATAATGGTGCTTCTACCTTTAATGTGCTTAGGAGAGTAAGTTGTTATTATTATTCGATTTATTACTTATTTTTTGGTATTGCACTTACTCAAGGAAGCGCACGCCTATGTCGCGCAGAGACATTATCTCGCTTTAATAATGACTCACTGTTTGAGTTGAAGTAAATGAAAGGTTGAAATGATAAAAGGTCCAATTCTTGGAATTGGACCTCTTATCAGTAGAGCCCGATAACTGGAGAGCAATCGCAGCGGCGGTGTGACTGTGTTTAGGTGGGCGGGGAGGGCTGGTCGATTATGATACGACACGACAAATCATCATCACTCAGTTCAGTTTAGCATTGGATAGTGGATAGGGCGTGTTGATTTTATTGATACAGACGTAGTTATGAATTGTAGTTTTTAGTGAACATGTCGACGGCTAAAAAACGACCTTTTCAAGACATAGTAAATAAGTTTATTTCTGACTTTCCCGATTTGTTTTACAACGGGAGTAAGATAGTAAGTTTGTAAAGTGTGCAAAATACATTTGATGTCAAATAAGAACTGTACAAGACACGTAAATTCCGCACAGCATAGAAAACGAAAATGTGCATTTTTTTTTAATGTAATTCTTATGTTGATAAACTGTAATTTGCCACTAGGCTTACTCGATAAACGACCGTTTAAGGACTTTTGGGACAAATACAATCCCGAGTTGCGGTTGCCAACGGAGAAAACGGCACGTAAGCATGTTGCATTTGTACACAATGACGTGGAAAAGAAAATGAAATGCATATTGAAAGAACAGTTTCTTTGGTTATGTGTTGACGAGACAATGGACTGTAAAAAAAATCAATTGTAAATATTATGGTACGCATTACCACTGTTTCTAGCTAGCCGAAGATTACAAGAGTGTACTGCTGCAGCAATTACGAAGGTTGTACTTAGTACGTTGGAAAAATTTCAAATTTCAAAAGATAAAGTGTTGATGTTTATGAGCGATGGCGCAGCGATAATGCATTCGGTAGGCCGTTCTCTTCTTGAACATGGTTGCAAGTGTTTATATGTTACGTGTAAAGTGCACAAAAAAGAATTTTTGAAATCTCCCAAACGCCTACGATCATTTCACACAGAGTGTCCTGGTATTCGTCAACCACCGGAGCCAATTCTTACACGTTGGGGAACATGGTTGCAGGCAGCTTTTTATTATGCTGAACATTTCAAAATAGTAAAAGCTGTTGCACAATTCAATCCTGCCGAAGCTGCAGCTATTAAGGAGAGCCAGTAGAAATTTCAAGATGTTTCCGTTGAAGCTTTTTGCCACTCTTATCCATATGATGTTAATACTGATAATGGTGCTCTTAGTTTTACTGTTCCGTAGCCAAGGCTGCTTAAAAGGGTGAGTGTTTCACTACTTTTCACATATTATAGTTATGTATTAGTTCTGTTATTTTTTTTCTATTTTCTTACTATTGTTTTTGTATACTAGGCAGGTACGGCTATGGCACGGCTCCCTGTTACTGGGTTCTATTTATAAGTTTTATCTTCCATATTCCACAAGTGTTAAGCGTCATGTGGTTTCTTCTAGACAAGAACATGTTGAGGTTGTTTCCGTAAATATGCAAATAAATATGATGACGTCACTGATGTTTTAGCAGTCATTTAAAACTCACTTTTCAACTTTTATAATATTTTATTCATATAATTGAGTTAACAAAGATTTTGACTTATTTTTTATTCCCGCATTAAGGGGTCTTTTACATAACTTGAACAAACTGCTCCTCTACCCTACTGCCTTATCTTTACGGATTTTTGTTAGAAGTTGTTTACATTTCAACAATTTAGAAGTTTACACGTCAAAAAACGTAATTCTTTTTTCAGGACAATCCAAAATTTATTGACTTTCTATCTATAAAGTATTATTTACTAATGACAGCTCGCCATCTCGTGTGCGATTATAGTGAATATTTCGTGCCTGAATTTCAAAGTTTGTTATTGAATGCATTATTATGCATCTAATATCCAATGCCTCCCATTTGTTTTGGGAACGTTAGAGCGTATTTAAAATTTTAATTGCTTAACCAAAGCTTATTTTAAATCAAAGTGGGTTTTTTGAATAAATTTAGAGAAATTTGTTGAAACAACTTTCATTTTTAAAAAGAAGTATTATTATTTGCAATGTACAAAATTGTGATTATAATTTATAGATTCTATCGACAAGTAACATCTTAAATAAGCGCTTATAATAAACATACCAACTTTTCTGTTTGAAGATATGTGATTCTCGCTTGCGACAATGTTTTTATCATGTCCGATCTAGATTATATATTCGTCATTTTTACGCCTTCTCTTGGCAACAATATTCATCATTTATAAAAAGGGCAAAATAAAAAAAAAGTGGAAACAAGATATGGTTCACGCCTACCGGTTTAATATCCGAGTTCCATAAACTCGAGATGCATGTACCACACGTACCAGTAAAAATACACAGCTTTATTTTATTTGTTATGAATTGTTGTCAATGTAACTGCTGTTCTGTTCGATTTACTCCCGCGAAAGTCACTTCTGTTAAATTGCAGTTTTATCAACATGTTTTTAAATGTGTAATCCAAAGTTGAGGTTACAAGAGTGTTTTTTTTTTTGTTTTTGTATACGATAAAATGTGTGAAGGGTTTTCTTCATTATATTAATTATCCTTAACGGGTCACATCCGCATCCGTCAGCTTTTTAGTTTTGACACAAAATGAGTCTTATAAGTACAAGTTGGTTGCAAAGTGCATGAGAGCTAAAGAATAATGAGGGTTAAATTAGCGATATTAAAGAATTATTTCTTCGCACCTGTCGGGCAGAGTTCCTTTCCGCTCATAGTATGCTAAGTACTGCATAGCAAAGATAATAGGGGGGCACTGGGCTGACCAGAATGTACGTTCCCAAAATGATTAATATTAAGTTAATAGTTACGGATCTAAAGCATCTCCCAGAATATAAATTTGTTTTTTTTTTATATACAGTGCAGGATTAAAGTATGGCATATTAAAAAAAAGCGAACTCAATCGTTTTTTTTAAACGCTGAAACACGTCGGTTTTATTTTTTTTAATGATTTTAAATGAAATGATTTACTTACACTCTAACCTATAAAAAAAATTTTTGAATTAGCTCGTCCATTATTCATTATCCCAATTTCAATTATTTAGGTTATTTCCATTCTTGTAATTTTTCTTTTATCGGATATCCTTGTAGCTGGCCTGATAATGTGTTTTTTGAACACGAAACCGGTCGCCTAATTTCTCAATAGAACTTTGTGAAATCTGGACTATTTTTCAATTCATACCGTTAATGTGAATATTTCCTTGGAAGAACTTGGAAGAAATATTTTTCTGTCTTGGATTTCCTTGATTTTCTAACCCTAAGAAAATATTTATTTAATCCAAATAAAATTTCAAGAAAATTATTTCCTTATATTATACATTTTTATAGTCTTGAAATAAAAATATTTTTCTTGAATAGAGATTGATTTTTGCAAGAGAATCTATTTTCTTGATGCAAGAAACCATTGCTCTGTGAATATGTAATGCAAAGTAACTTTGAATTGTGCACATAGAAATCCAGTACTCCTCTGAATGCACGGATTTTAAAAACTATTGCACTTTTTCTCCATAGTATAACACAAATTCGATGTTTTCCTTATTAAAGATTTTCTGTATTGCAAAATAATAACGGATCCGGATATCCGGATCTCAATTTTTTCGGATACCTACAGCACTACTTTTAACTACCTTGCGCATGTGTGCTACCTTAAATTTCAACGTGTTAATAGTATTTCATCAGAACTTTTTATAAAGAGTCACTTTTTTCTCTAACATTAATAATAAAAAAGTTTTCCATATGCGGCCAACTTAAGTAAACACACTGTATAGTAATTATTACATAAATTATAATTTATATAGACACCACTAGCTACTTGCTCAAATCTTAAAATAAGGCATAATGAACCTCTGACTTTTAGTTTTACAGTAGCTAAAACATTCAGGCTAGATTCTGAAATTATGTAATTTTAAGACTGTTTTGTATAGTACATCGCTACTGTTCATAACCCATCATTTTGGTGTTGTTAGTTCGTTATACATTGTAAAAGTGTGTTATAAGTTGATCGCATGTCCGCCCTCGCGAAATCAATGCGATCGAATTCTTTTGATATGCTTTACGATCATCTAGGGGGCCACTATCGAAGCCGGCGCTCGTTTTCTTTGAGATCGAAGCCGCCTGCCCGTTTATGATACATATTCGACGTGGGAGGGCCCCGAAATATTCATTATTAATAACTTCTCGGGGAAGTGTTCCTGTACTTCACCATGTATTTTTTGAAATATCTGCCGGGGCCGTTTCATAAATTTATGTTTTATGAGAACGGACGGACGATGACTTATCTCCATTCCGACGTACATTTTGTATCTATGCCGTATCTCATTTTTCACCTCTCTGCGTTTGATGTTGCTGTTGTTGTTGTTGTTGTCGGTATGGTTTTTTTTTTCGTACGCTTTATTCGTTCGGTGAGTTTTTTTATATGGCCTTTTCGCTTGAGAGATTGTTTACGAAGAAGTTTTGCGCGCCTATCATTTTTTCACTTATGAAGATTGATTGAGTGAGGTTTGCGGTTTTGTGGTGCTAATTGCAATTGGATGATTTGTACTGTATCGTATGCATGGCTTATGTGGAGGTTGTCCCGAGTTCGCTAGCACTATGGGGATCTCGCTTTCTATAAGAGATAGAGAATACATTTAAATTTGGCAAATATACTAAATATAATTCAGCCAGCAGATCAAACCAAAGGTTTCGACTATATTTTAACTTATGTCTCTTACATCTTCAGAAGAGAATAAAATGCACTTTATATTCGATGTATTTTTTTATTCAAATATTTCGGAAACGCTCGAGAAACACCAAGTTCATTTCTAAATGGACGTCCATTTCTCTGAATACACATAGAGGTAATACTTAAAGTATCAAGCGGGTGTTGAGCCTCGTGCCAACCATTCATAGTAATACTTCTTGTCAATTATTACATTTATTATTCGATATTCTGTTTAACAACACCTTCTGTACAAAATGTATGCTTATCTTACTTCCGTATTTAAAACGTCTAGCTTTTCAAGGAAGCCATAACTGGTTCCGTAATCATTCTGCTAGCTTGAATCTTCTTGGGCAATTTTCTCGTATTCATATTTTTGACTATGGTAAATGGCTCAATGGCGCAAGCCAAAGCCAATAATAATAATAATAATAATAATAATAATATTTTTGGATAGCAAGTCTTGAAACTTGAAAGATATTTCAATTTGTAATCATGTTTATGATTGGACAAACATTATAAACAATAGACACCTAGATGGAATAAATAAATTAATGATTCTGATGAAAGAAACACTCTCTTTTAAAATAATATTTAATAAGGATTGACGAGAAGAAACGACTTACATGAGGTACCTTCATATTTAAAAAAATAAATATTATGGAAACAGTTTTTACTTACCATTCTAAAGACTTCTTTAAATACTTCCTCTATCTGTTATCTATTATATTTGGCCAAGAATGTGTTTAATATCTTATTGCTATTATAATTTTCACAATTTCTTCATTATATGAGGCACGTCCAGAAACTAAGTACCGGTTGGTAATAAAAGCAAAACAAGTACAGATACAGAAAAATTATTTATTGTAAAAAAACTACAAGCCTTAAACTATCTTTCTACATAGCTCCTACCATCTTGTAGGCACTTGTCATAGCGTGGCACAAGTTTTTCTATGCCTTTCTCATAAAACGTTGCCGCCTGTGTTGTCAATCGTGGTAATATGTTCTTTGAGCTCTCTATTGTTGTTGAATTTTTGACCACCAAGGAACGTTTTTTGGTGCAAAAACAGATGGAAGTTGCTGGGGGCTGTACGGAGGGTGGTCAAACTGTGTTCAATGCCCGACCTTACACTGCGAACAAGACACAATAACTCTTACAGGACTTTGGCTGGACCCAGTTAAACCACTCTACGTACAGCCCTGACCTCGCCCCTAGTAACTTCTATCTGTTCTTGCATCTGAAAACGTTCCTTGGTGGTCAAAAATTCAACAACGATTAAGAGCTCAAAGAACATGTTATTACATAGTTGACAACACAGGCGGCAACGTTTTACGAGGAGGGCATACAAAAACTTGTGCCATGCTATGACAAGTGCCTATAAAATGGTGGGAGCTATGTAGAAAGATAGTTTAAGGTTTGTAGTTTCTTTTTGCAACGAATAGTTTTTCTGTATCTGTACTCGTTTTGTTTTTATTACCAAACGGAACTTAGTTCCTGGATGAAATGTCAACATCTTTATTAGTAAGCTTAGTATAATCGATTACAATTACGTGACCAAGAAATCTGACATGGCATGAAATAACGTTTTCCCAACATGCGGTTTTTGAGCATATTTGCGGCTCAATCTCACGAATAATGCCTAGATTCTTATTTTGTAGTTCATATATTGTTTACAGATTCTTGGTGAATGCCTTACTTTTTCATGCTGCCTCACAGAAAATAATCACACTTCGTTAGATTACGTGATAAGTCACGAATTCTGTGAAACGCTTACTGGAGAAGATGAACTTTTGTAGGATGTTTTAACTTGCTGGATTTGTTCAGGTCTGCAGATTTCGTTGACAATACGCTTTCATTAAGACATTCTGCTCCACGCCAAATTTAATGATGTGCATTTCATACTGTAGGTTTATGTTATTGGCAAAGGTTGTTGCGTCGTCATATTTAGGTTTGTCGAAGGAATGTGGAAATTGCCGGAACATTTTAAATAAATCACAAAGTACGGATATTATTGTGACCAGACCCTTAAATTTACTAAATATTAATTAGGCAACATAAAATTTCTGTCTGTATTTGTTTTATTTAATCCTTTTTGAATCGTTTAGTTCATAAGCAAGTACATGGATTTCTTTTAAATGATGGGGTGATTGGGGGGTGTTGGCGACAATAATACGTAATTTGGAGCACATTCTACTGAATTATCTTGTATTAGGAAACCATACAATTTCTTTAGTAAATTTTGCAAAACCGTATCCTAGAACGTCAGGTTATAATGGGACACCATATTCAACGATAGCATTTTGAAGTGCAGAGTAACTTTACTCTCTTATAGTTGCAGGCACTCTCATTTGTTACTGTAATTACACTTTCAAAATTATTGGACATCAAACATAAAATTCTTTTCATTAACTTCTTTGAGCGACAATTTCTTGTCTGGAAAGTCATTAGTCTTTAAAAATTTCTCATTAGAATGTTGAATACGACATCTTAAATATAATGTGACCTTTTCTGGCCTACTGCTTATAGCTTCATAACAGCTAGTCTAACATGATACCCGAAATTAAATTAGGAAATTCGAAAATAAAGTACAAAGCTATTTCATATATCTAAGTAGCATTTTATTTGAAATTTAATTTAAAGATTATAGGATTATGGGGTTGCATAAAGTAAGGGATATACTTTATGTTCTTATACTGCTTTAGAACATTGAAATAATTGCAGGTAGGAATTGGATTCTAGCTGCTACAATAATGGGATTTTAGGGTTTCTATGTAAAAAAACAAGCTTCGTCATGACAACTACTGTAATAGGTGGCAAAACAAAGCGATTGCAATTTAGTTACTTA
Source organism: Dynastes maya (assembly GCA_029619315.2). Classification (NCBI taxonomy): domain Eukaryota; kingdom Metazoa; phylum Arthropoda; class Insecta; order Coleoptera; family Scarabaeidae; genus Dynastes; species Dynastes maya. The sequence continues at coordinate 61,577,069 of JAROYE020000002.1, forward strand.
TTCTCAAAATAAAACTAATCTTAATGTGAATTTAAATGAGTCGAACTTAAAAAACATGGATTTGCAAGCAAGAATCAGTTTAGTACAAGGATATTATGAATGTGGTGGAAATTACATTGTTGGTTTACCAAGATTTCGTACGTATATGGGTTTGAGAGCAGGCCTATGTAAAATGAAGGTGTACCGTAATTTGATCAGCAAATTTGAAAGGACAGGATCTGTAACTGATCTTCCGAGATTAGAAAGTCCAAGGATTAGTTGTCTAAGATTCAAAAGTTTTCCAGTAAAATCAAAACATAGCTAATACTAATCCGCTAAAAATTAGTAGTGTTAATGCAAATGCCACACACCACAGTTTGGAAAATTTTACGCAAAATCCTAAAAATGTATCCTTATAAACTGCAAGGCAGATTTGGTAATCATGTACGGTTTTTCTTTGTGAATAATGGCTCAGATTGAAATTGTACCCGAACGGTTATCCCGTATTTCATGGACAGATGAGGCCCATTTTTCTCTTAATGGCGGAGTCAATGCTCAAAATCATCATTGCACCGTATTTTTTTGAGAAAATACAGAACGACGAGGTCGTAACTGTGACAGTTACTTGTGAACAATACCTGCAAATGTTGAGAGATTATTCCACAATTGCAAAACTAGGACGCAATTGAAATCATAATTTGAATGCATGATGGAGCACCCCCGTACCTTTACCGACCAGTTAAAGAGATGTTAACTGCTGTTTTCAAGATCGTGGCAGGCATTTTATAAATTCATAGCCACTAAGATCGTCTCATCTGAACCTAGCGGATTTTTGGGTTTGCGGTTATTAGAAAAAAATATTGTTTAGAAGACGACAAAAAACGCTGGAAGAATTAAAAGGGAGTATTAGGGAACAAATTTCTACAATTCAACCCGAAATCTTGTGTAATCCGGTGTATAACTTGGAGGAAAGGTTGGAGGTCACATTGAACAGTTGCGGTAAAGAGTGTTGGACATAAGAAATCCTATTATTCAAGAAATTCACTTTCGGTTGATTTTTGTTGTTGTCTTAATGTTGAAGTTGTATAATAAGTTGAAATATATTCCTTACTCTATGATAACCTGTTACGTACTTTATATACTCAGTGACATAGAAATTTCAAAATCTTTATTAGTTAAACAAAATTCTATAATAATTGTTAATAATGTGTGCGGCAAGCCGCCCCACACTCTGATTTACACATTCATTTACACGCCATCGCATTGATTGAATAAGGTGGTTTATCTCGTCTTGGGGTATTGCCTCTCATGCAAGTTGCACCTCATGTCTCAAAACCTCCAAGGTCAAAGGAGGACGCTACAAGTTTCACAACATTCTACCCATTATGTCCGATGCATGTTCGATGGGAGAAAGATCTGGAGATCTTGGAGGCCAGAGCAAAAGATTAATCTGGGTCTGTTCAAAGAATACATGAGGACGTGCATTATCTTGCTGGAATAATGGATCTTCGAGCCCTTGTAAGTATGGCAGAAGATGTGTTCCAACCACCTCTGTAATGTACCGTTGTGCTGTCATATTGCCTCGAATGAACACCAAGGGAGACCTGCTGCCATAAGTAATCGCACCCCAAACCAAAACACCCACAGTGCGATGTATGTGCCTCTCAACGGTAAATCGAAGATTCCGTCGTTCACCCCGTCTTCTTCTGACTGTCTGACGACCGTCGTGTATGCCTAAACAAAATCTTGATTCGTCATTAACACAACACGATGCCATTCAAGATTCCAATGAGATCTTTCATTGCACCATTGTAACCGTTGCTGATAATGTTCAGCAGTCAAAGGAAGCACAAGTTGCGGACGATATGATGTTAACCCAAAACTTCGGATTCGGCGATAAACTGTTCCTCTTCTACGACGTTCCTGGCTTCAAACCATGTACGACAAACTCGCATTACAGTAGACCGATTTCGATTTACACGGTTAGCAATTTCCCCAAATGAAAATCCAGCTTCGCGCAAACCAATAATTCGACCTCTGTCGAATTCGCTTAATTGTCGATACACTGCTCGTCTTCTTACTCTAGGAATAGCTAACACTTAACTGAACCGCAGTTCAATGAGAATAACAACACAAATCGAGAATGTTATAAAAAACACCGCAAAAAAAATTACAACTTCTTCTAGCTGTTGCAATTTCTGTGTCACTGAGTATATTTAAGAATCGTATTCATCATAATTAGAGTTTGTTAAAAAGGTGATACCGGATGGCAGTAGCGTAGCGGTGGCGGCGTGGGTAGGGGTAATCTTCAACTCGTAGTCGATCTTGACAGTACCGCGAGAGAGTTCAAAGCGACAGTACGTTGCACGCTGCACGCCAAACAAGTACGCGGAGGTGGGACGCCCAAAGGATGTAACGTTCCCTTCGAATGTGAATAAATATCCCTGGATTAGAATATAGAAGTCCGCATATTTATTGCACAATATGCAATAGCGGATTGGTAAGTCGCGATAGGTTTGAATGTAGAAAACATTGTAAAAGTAAACGTCATGTATTGAATTTAAGAAACAGTATTCCATACTAGCAATTTTTATATGATTTTATTTTTATGTTAAGTGTGTGCAACATCCCACAACATCTAGTATCTAATTAACACTTTCGTCTTTTTTGGTATAAGTACGTTCCCTCATGGAAGCTTCCAACATCTATGCAATTACGATACAATCTGCCACGTGTGCAAGGTACAGTAAAGGAATGTATAAAAGAGGAGTTGTGAAATAAGAAAATCTGCCTATGTGTGGATGAAACAACTGATGCTCAGAAACACAGCGTCATTCATGTTGTAGCGCGTCCTTTAAAACGTGATGGTCCACCAGCTTCATTGTTGTTATCCAGTAAAAGGATTCAGAAAACTAATGCAGAAACCGTTGTCAAGATAATAAAAGATTCGTTGAGAGAATTTTGTATCACATGAACGCAAGTCACAATGTTCGTTACTGACGGAGCCGCAACAATGCTGAGAGTTGGTAGAGTCTTGAAAATATGCTTTCCAACTCTTCTTCACATAATATGCCTCATATACGCATGTCACCTCGTAGCAGAAACCATTCGAAAGAACTATCCGATGGTGGATAAGTTAATAGCATCTACCAAAAAAGTGTTCAATCAAATCTCCCAAACACATCCGTGTATTCTAACAATTGTGTCCGAAATTACCATCACCACCTCAGGCTGTAATAACGCGATGGGGAACATGGCTCCAGGCAGTATCTTACTATCAGAAATATTTTTCACAAGTGAAAAATGTCATCTTGAAACTTGATTTAAATGATTCTGCAGCAGTTCGAGATTGTCAGCAACTATTTTCCAATTCGGACAACAAAGGGATGAAATTTCCATGAACTATTCTGAAGTTGCACAAGCTATTGAGCAATTAGAAAACAGTCATTTATTTGCACGAGACGCATTAAATTGCATAAACAATTTACAAGCCGCTCTAGAAAACTTGACGAACACTATACGAGTCGATCTTGCTCAAAAATTTGGTGCAATTTTAACGAAAAATCCCGATTTACAAAAGGTTCGGTCTATAACTGAAAACCAAGAGATCCCAGATGAGAAAAAGGAATATCTGACATTTGCAAACCTTACTTCACTGGATGTCGAACGATCATTTTCGAAGTATACGACAACGTATTCACAACACCGCCGACGGCTGAATGAATCGACAATGGAAGTGTTGCTGATGTTGCAATTCTGTGCAGCTTACCAGGGCGGTTACCAATTGCCACAGTGGACATCAAGACGACAGGAAAAGGTAACAATATTATTTTTCACTAATATTGTATATTACGTACCTTCTTTTATGCGGTGCGCCACTGTCGGTACCACCTTTTTAACAAACTCTAATCATAATTGTTCTTCGAAAAAATCACTATAAACTGTTTTCATAATTAATTAATATTATTAAAATGTACTTATTGAAATAATCTTCTTTAAAACCTTAATCGAACAATATCTTTTTACCTGTGGGGAGTGTATCGAAATATTTAAAGATTTCCGTACTCATCTATTGAAGTCTCATCTGGCGATAAAGATACAATATCATTTGACCGAAGTCAATAATGCCGCCAGACGTGCACAAAAGAAAGATAATCACCGCTCGTTCCCAAACACAATACGTTGATTATGTAAGGTCATCGTTGGAAAGATGATATTGAGCAGAGTTCATCGCGAGGGTTTTGTGTGTGAGGCCCCAACTCGATTAAAATCTATTTTAAATACTTCGCCGTGACAATAATCACGGTTCTCTCATTAAAAGCCGTACGCCTGTCGCTCCGGGTTGCAATTAAAGATGTCGCCACGATAGCTATCTCCTCGAGAACGCTGCTTCTAACCGTCTATGTGATTATCTTCACTTTTGAGTTGTCGGCGTCTTCAAGGAACGGAAAATGACAATGAAAGTATTGCACGGTGTCCGTATCGGCTTTCACCGTTAGCAGGAGCACATCTCTATTATTGGAAGGAACTGGTCACCTGTTGCATGCGTGGGATACTGCTGTTTGAATCGGCGAACAAGTCCATATAGAATGCAGATTTTCTTTTTCTGAAAGCTTTCAGTGTATAGTAATGGTTGAACAATATCTTTTCTAAATTTGAAATTACTCTAGACTAATGTCGTTCTTTGGTCCACGATCATAAAAACGAAGATTATTTTACATTTATTCTAAATCTTTCAATTTTTGTATTTTTATATTTTTTTTAGAATTATTGGATTCAAATGGTGATTCCTTATTTTCCTTATTTTGCAGTCATGCTTCTTAGAGATTAAAATAAAAATGTAATTCTTGTTGTACAATACAGATACGTATTGTATACCATATTGCCACGAAATTTCAAGCAAAGTAACATTTGGGTGTAGTCCTAAAGTACAACAGTAACCTTTGTTTTAGCTATGGTTACTTGCCCAACGCCTCCTAGTGTTGCACATGGTATAACTAAGATAATATCTGGATTCCAGTTAGAAAGCGCGCTAAGCGGCACAGAAATTGAAATTACTTGTGTTCCCAAATACCACAATATAAAAGCACCTTGCAGAGCAAGCAGATTGAAATGCATTGGAGGGGATTGGATTGGAATCTTGCCAATATGCGGTTCGTATTTTGGAATTTTGGGGATGATTCATTTTTAATTTTATATACAGTGAAGTCCTAAAGTTCTCATGCTAACTTTTGAACGGTGGAAGCTAGCGATTTTTGAAAAATAGGTCGATTTCTATTTTTTGTGAACTAACCTTTGCTGTTATTAGCAGTTCAATTGTATTTCCGATGTCACTGGAAGTGACGTCAACATTCTTATTTTAAGTAGAATACCCTGTATATTTTTACGTTTTTGGGACGATAATCAAAAGGCGAATCTAACGATACCACATATGTTAATCTTTAACTTAAAGAATATGACGATATGCAGCAATAAATGTTTTGGCAATCTGTTTTTGTTGTTACGCAAAGTTGGCTAGGAAAGAGCGCCAAATTGTTTCTTATGACGCCAGACTGATCTAAAGAACTCGTTGCTAAGCAAATAATTATAACAATTGCTAAACTGTCAAATCTCAATTCCAAAAGCGTAAATTATTCTTGCTGTTTATTGTTATTATATCCCACATTTGCCATACGTTCCTTCTTTGTTCTCGTTATTATTTTCTCTCATTATAACGTGTTAATTGTTGTTATTTCTTTACTTTATCAAACTTTACTGCAATTAATTCATTATGGTAAGTTTGTTTAAATGTGTTAATTTTCGATAGATAATATGTCTGTTCTTTAGGTTATTTTTGTCGTTACTTTTATGGTGGCTTAGTTACGAACCATGCAAAATTGCTGGGTTAATTTATGTAACTCTGGCAACAATTATCACCTTACTTGCAATGGTTGCGCAACAAATTGTACAATAATTTAAATCATATTATCTTCTGTTAGCAGTTCGCTCTGTAAATTTTCTAGTGTCTGTCCCTACTTAGCGCAAAGTTCAAATATTTTCGACTGTGCAAGGGCAGTGTTCATTATGGTCTACTTCGTGGTAATTGTTGCCAAATTGACCGACTATTAAAATTGGGTACTCGTTGTTTATTTTACGTGGTCCATGCGGAAATTATTGTAAAATCAACAACATAAAAAACTGAAACTTAAGCACATTGCCTATCAAAAGCTAACAAATTTAAACAAACCTACCACAATTAGTTAATAACAATAAACTTCGATAAAGTAAAGGAGAAACAATAATGAACAAAACAAGTTAAAATGACATAATATACGAGGTGCATTCAAGTTATAACACCTTCTCGACGTAATCTTCCTGCAGCCGTACACATTTTTCACAACGTCGATGCCATGATTCCATGGCTGCTGCGAACGCTTCTTTAGGAGTCTGTTTTGACCACAGGAAAATCGCTGATACAATAGCGGCACGGCACGGCAAAAGTCGCTAGGAGCCAGGTCGGGTGAGTAGGAAGCATGAGAAATCACTTCGTCTGTCAGCATTCGTGGCACCCACCTGGAGGACACTTTTCGCATGTTCAGGTCGTCATGTAGGATTATGTGCGCAGATCCCACGGAAATGCCAACTTTGGAGGCGATTTGTTCCACACTTATTCGGCGATCCCCCAAAACAACTTTCTCCATTTGCTTGATCATCTCGTCAAACCGGCTTGTGCGAGGTCGAGATTGTCTTGGTTTATTGTCACACCACGTTCTGCCTTCTTTGAACTGTCGCACCCACGAACGCACGTTAGACGCATCCATGACACCATTACCACATGTCTCACTCAACTGGCGATGAATTTCTATCGGTGTCACACCACGCATATGGAGAAAACGAATGATTACACGCTAATCTTGTAATGAAACCGTCGCCATTTGAAGTATCAAAAGCAGTTGCCACTCTCGCCGCTGCCGCTAAAGGTTCTGTGTGCCGTACAGTGGTGCCATCTCTGTCACGCATTGACAAAGGGTGCCCCCTTATTTTAAAATAAACCGCATGTTTCTATCTTGTTGCCTATCTATGTTATATCTTGAATGCACCTCGTAATAACGAGCACAAAGAATGAAAGTACGACAAATGCAGGTTATAATACCAATAAATAACAAGAATAATTTACGCTTTTGGAATTGAGATTTGACTGTTTGGCAGTTGTTATGATTACTTTGCTTAGCAACAAAATCAGTCTGGCGTCACAAGAAACAATTAGGTGCTTTTTTCGAGCCAACTTTGCGTAACAATAAAAACAGATGACCAAAACCTTTATTGCTGAATATCGTCATATTTCCTTAGTTAAAGTATAACATATGTGGTATCGTTGGATTCTTTCGATTACTTTTCCAAAAGCGTAAAAATACATAGGGTGTTCTATTTAAAATAAGAAAGCTGACGTCACTTCTGGTGATACCGGAAATACAATTGAACTGGCGACAACGGCAAATGTTAGTTCACAAAAAATAGAAATCGACCTGCTTCTTCTAAAAACGCCAGCTTCTGTAGTTCAAAAGTTAATATGGGACATTTTTGGACCACACTGTAGAGACAAATATTTGTTTTCAGTGTTTTATTAACTGCTTCGTTTGTTTTCATTTTGTAGTTTACTCCAAGGAATGCCCACCGCCACCAGATGTGCGCCATGCCACACCATTCGACATCAACGCAGCTCGTTACGAAGCAAAAATGCAAAGATTCTTTATAAATACTCAAATCTCGTACCAATGTTTGCCAGGGTATGAAATAAGAGGTAACGATATACTAACATGTTCTTCAGGCTGTTGGACACCGGCTGAACCACCAGTTTGCCATAGTCTGGAAGAATCATACAGTACGTTTCTTTTTAATATTTTAGTAATAAATGCGGACATTGATATTACAATGAAACCTGCGTAAGACGAACATTCTGCTCTTATAGCTAAAATTAAAAAAGGTAATTTTATGGCTAGGACTCGACAAGTCATAAGTAATGGTTAGAATATGTTAAATGCAGTATATTTGTTTATTTTCACCAAAAAGAACGGATTACAAACCTTTTAGAGTTCATTCTGTTGGCTTCCCCAGAAAACAGAGATACATTTGAAGTATATGTGGATTTCGTATTTTTTTTATGGTAGATATGTACGAAAACAAAATATTTATAATGAATCAATTCAAAATATGAATACATTAATGTATTCTGAACATCGATTAACATTGCCGATTGGTTACGTGATGATGAGCTATCTTTCTGGGATTTCAACCTATCGTTTCTTAATATTTTATGTCAAATGCATTTTGATGAAATTTTGTGTACCGAATCTGATTTAAACTAGCTCTTGTTGGGTCTTAAACTTGTTGGTAGAAGATTTGTGGAGATAAAGTAGTTTGTTTCCTACTATGCCTTGATGATCCGAAGGGACGTGTATTTTTTAGTTACAAATTTAAATTTGGTGAAACTGCAAAATTTTGTATTTGTTATGAAAAAGAGACAATAGATCTCTGACAGATGATGTTCGAGATAAAAAAGGAAATGCAAATTTTCTTCTTTTACCTCTAGCACCTCTATTTTGCCTTGCAGAGAAAGACTAAACCACATTCTCAAGGCCACTTTCGATCTCCTATCTAATGGTGTAGTCGAAATTTTTATATGACGTTTCATTTTATTTTGACCATCAATTTTTTTATTTTTCATCGGCGCTAGATTGGATTTGGACTTCGCCCGAAAGAACCTCTCTTTCTGATTTCAATTGTGACAAAAGTTTTTGATATTGTGCTTTAATTGACCAAAATATATTTTAAAATTAAATAATTTAGCTATGAAATTTCAAACAGTCACGTATTTCGTTTCATCGTTCATTAGTAATAGAAAAGTGTCGTACACCAACGAGATATAAGTAATTTTTTAATCATCGAACCGAAATACTGCAATAGCGAGTACAATTGTATCCAGAACGACAACAACCACATCGTAGATTTTTCTAAATATTATTTTTAACAACTCCCCATAAAAAATAGTCCAGAGAACCGAAGTCAAGAGATCTCGCCGGCCATACAACTCCACTATTTCCAATCCAATTTAAAGTTTCTTCATACATAACTGCTCCTATGAGACGATTTTCCAAAATGTTCATCCAAACGTTTAATCTAAAGCGATGTTGTGGTTCCCTTGCCCTATTTTGTCTGGGGTTCTATACTGCCTAATAATGCTTCGTTTTTCTGTTAAAGATTTTAGAATTAGTAAATTTTGACCATGATGATTTTGTTTAAAAAATATTCGTCGTCTGCTAATCTTCCCACTAACTAGTTACAGTACTCCAGTCGTCTTAAATTATCACCAGGTTGTGACTAACATGAATGGTTGTTTGGTTTAAGCTTATTTCGATGTAAAGTTCTTCATACTCGAGTCTAGAGCAAATTTAATTCCGACGCCATTACGTGTGTAGATGTTTTGATGGAATATTATTTATCCAGAAAAATCAAGATTTACATAAACTTTGCAAAAATACACATTTAGTCTACCATGATTTTCATTCAAACATAAACATTTCGCAGCTCGGTAAACGCTCCATTCTCGACCAAGTTTCTATCAAGATTAAGAAAAATTATATGATGTGGCTGTTGTCGTTCTGGATGCAACTGTAAATATCTTGTATCCGCTGTTGCTGTATTTCATCTCGATTCTCTTCGTTGGTGTACGATATTTTTCTACTAATAGGGCCTTTTCACATTGGGTCACCGGTGACGGTCACTCGTGTTTCCAGCGGTCACTTACGAGACACGCACTTAGGTCACAACTGTTATTACCAACTTATTGGTACTATAAACATCCCTAGACAGTATTAAAAACGGATCCAGGTGTCGAACTGCTATCATTGATCCTTCTGGACAGACGAAAACGAATAAGGACATTACATAGTCGGGTTGAAAAATGGTTGTTTCATATCCTGTTTGATTTGAGGCTCTATAATAAAAAATATGATAACATTTGCGTTTGTACGTACCGTGTTTAGGGTTATATTACGAACCGTAATTTGCAGGATTACCCATTAATTAAAAGCAATTTTGCCAAATTTAAACCTACCCTCTATCTCCAGTAATCAGCCTATACCGCGTTAGTAAGTTCCGTAGTAAAGTGAACGGCTAAAATATATGGACAGTGTTGCAACGTTTGCCCGCTACGAAAGTATAAGATGGGGAGTCGCGCGAAGCGAATGTACCAGTAAGAATCCAATCGCCGTCAGGAGAGGATCGTGCTAGACTCTAGCCATGCATTGTACCCGTAGTCTATTTCTGTAATTAACCATCCTTGCCTCTCTCCATCTTTTCTCCTTGGTTATTTTTGATTTGCTTTGTTTGTGTCTCGAAATTATACTGCAGAATAGTTTTATTTTTAATTATGTTCTTATAAACTAAGAAGTCGTTAAATGGTATTACGTTAGAGGCAGTACTGCAAATGACTGCTTATTTGAACATTTATTATAATAATACGTTCAACTGAATTTTTTACACATACAAATACGATTCATTTTACCATAAAATTCCATTAATTAGATTTAGAAAACATGTAAATATTTATTATGCTCTTATTATCATTCGAACATTTAATATATTGAATATTTGGAAATGAAAGAAATGTAATCTAGTTATTTTATAACGAGAGGTTCTATTTAGTTTTGGAATTCGTCATTTTCCTTCTAAATTAAGGACGTTTTCTTTGCTTGATATACGACAATAGTATTTATTTTGAAATAATCAACGATTAAAGTCCATTAATAGGACAAAAATCAAATAAGATGTATTACGTATTTCCTAAAATCTGAGCCGAGCTGTTACCTCGACTACGTATGCTAGGCGACTGAGTTGCGAGTGTGTGCGCTTGTCTAGGGGCACTATGTATGGGACTAGCGCCTATAAATGAATCCTTACCTACCTCAGTATGTAGTCTAGACTGAAGAGAATTACTGAAAATAAGGTATATTTGAAAATGACCAAGTTTAATGATATTTTCCATTTCGGATAGAAATCTTCAGAATGCGTCTAATTCATGCTCGTATTACATTCGCTTCTTCTAACTATTTTCTCCACGCACTTTCCCAGACAACGTTGGAGTTCATTCAAAATTTATTCAAAAATGACCATTTCTTTGTCCTTAAGAAGACAAGTTTAGAGTCAAATTGTAAAGCAACAAAATTAGATTCAAGGTGAAACTATAACTTCGAATCATATCCTCAAATAACACGAAATTTCATAAGGATCGGGAAGGCTAAATATTATTTACATTTTTTTCTACGTGTTCGTTTTTGTTTTTGGTCTGCTTTGACATATTCTATACACATCGGTTTAGAAATCCGGAAATCCGAATTAGCGTCATTAAGTAGCCCATTGGAAGTTGTATAAAACTGTCAAGCTTCATTTATTGTGCTTATATAATTGATAAAATATCGAATCTCGAAGATACAGTAAAATTTTTATAGAAACGGTAGATCATAATCATGATTGCATACAAATAGACGTATTCCCATAGATATTCCACTGATGAGTTTAAGACGCTACAAGAGTTATTTTGAGTCATGTAAGATTTAACGCACAAAATCTCATCAAAAGCCATAATGATGAAGGGGAGGCCTTAAACCACTTAATATGGAATAATCCATTACACAAATCTATATACTGTGTTTTCCGTTTCCGAGTTATATAGGTTTCGTTTTTTGGAGGTACATTTGCGCATTATAAATAAAACCGGAACAATAAAATTTGCAGTATATAATCCGTTTTTGCTGGTTTCACTCTAGATATGTATAAGCTTTTGTTTTTTTTCTTTTTAATATGGCAGAAAAGAAGTCATTTTTCGTTTAATTTGTAGTTATATTTTTCTGCTTTGTTTAGATATCGTTATGCTGGAAAATTCATATATAAACCGTATAAATAATCGATTTTATGCTTCACTACGATATCTACTTCTCGTGTTTCAGTCGAATCGAATGCCGGCGGTCAAATAGTGATATCCCTGGCGACGGGTACCGGAGTTCTCCTGCTGTTGGTCGTGATTTGTTTGGTCATCGTGTGCCGACGGCGGAAACCACTGTCTCGAGCCGTTTCGATACAACCGTCGGTACCGAGGCCCGACCTTGCCGATCACGCGGCTCTGTTGCACCATCCGGACAGATTGGCTCTTATTGCATTTGCCGACGGCATACAATCAGGACAGGTAGGTGCATTCAATTTTACATGTGAAGTATAAATTATATAATGAAACGAAACATACATACAGAACAAATTAGAAAGATAAATTTAAGAATGAAAATTAATTTATTATAACACCATCTAGGACAATTATAAACAACTTTTTAACCGCTGTAGATTCGATGAAAACGTGGGTAAAGTAGAAAATTTCTATTTACTCTTGCCGAAATGCATAGATACGTATGTGCGGTTCTGGGTTTGTGCAGCAGATGGAGCTGATATCACCATTTGAAATAAAATAGTTTTTATCTGGTAAATCATTACTAAATTATTTTTAAAGTATCTAGAATTCAAAACAATTTTTAAAAATGAAATACAAATTCATTACCACATTTCCCATTTTATTTAACGTACACTGACTGCAAATTTTTAAGAATCATGTTATGTAAATATTTTTGAAATGTACTCCATACAGGATTGTAAATTTAATTATCACAAATGCTCACCGGAGGATTTCTCTGCTCTGAAAGTTCACGGTTTTGAGAAGTTGTACTGTAATTTGTTTCTTAGCCGTTCTTATAATTAATTCGAAAGTTTAATCTTGATAGCGGCTCTTCTTTTTTTTCTCTTTTTTGTCTTCTTCAGAATTGTACCTTTTTATTGTTTCCAAAACTTTGCATTTAAATAGAAATATCTTCTTGTTCTTCAGGGCACTCAGTTTTTTGGTTTTCTTTTTTAAATTGTTGGCTGCATGGTATGCTTCCATTCAGTAATTTGTGCGGATCAGCGTGTATGGTGATGTTTCATTAGTGTTGATAACCGTTTTTCAATCAGGTTGATTTTCAATAAAATAATGTAATTTGTTTCTTAGGCGTTTTTGTGATTAATAAGATAATTTAATCTCGATATTAGGGGGTTTTCTTTTTTTATGGGTTCATAGAAACAAAAAATAACATCTTTAACGTTTCGATAATTTTTTTTGTCCATCAGAATTTTATGTTTTCATTTTTTCCAAGACTTTACATCTAAGTAGAAATATCTTGTTCTTCAGGGCACTCGGTTTTTTTTTGGTCTTCTTTGTTAAGTTGTTGGCTGCATGGTATGCTTCCATTCCGTAATTTGTGCGGATCAGCGTGTATGGTGATGTTTAAAGCTGGCCACGAGCGGTACCGCGCAGTAGCGTAGAGTCGACCAGGCCTCGCGTTCCACTAGAGTTATTCTGCTAATAGAGATGTTTGCTGCCGCAAATAATTTCGCTCATCTTTTAAATAAAAATTAAATAACACGTGCTCAAACACTTACCATTTTAAGAGTCCTCCGTGAAATCACAAAGTGAATAATGTCTGTTAAATATCTGCAACATTAGTAAGTACAAAACTAGTACGGCATGAGGAAAAAATGCGTTTATATGTAGAGAACGAACGTTCTACATCTAGTGACGTAATATTTGCGTAAGTAAAATAATCTTTCAAATAACTTAACGATTCTGTTGACGCACCTTCACAAATGTGTCTTAATGTGCCAAAATCAGAATTTTTCTCAAAAAAACTTTCAAATTTTTCTAGAACAGAAACATTTTTTGCGTCTTCAATCGCGCATAACTGTGCGTGAACATGTTGCACTATTTGTAGAGATTCTTCTAACGGCACCGCAGGATTTTGTAATTTTTCTATTGCATCTGCTAGCCCGAAGTAATTGTCGTGAATGATTTTTAAATCCATTTTAACCTGACTATCTTGAAATTTCGACTGGCTTTTCTGGATAGCGGCGGCTTCCTTTGTATCGAATTGTAAAACCACGTTCTTAATATTGTCAAAATATTTATGATAATAAAACGCGGCCTGCAACCATGTTCCCCAACGAGTTAGAATAGGTTCTGGTGGCTCTGGTATACGGGGGCACAGTCTGTGAAATTCGCGAATACGTTTCGGTGATTTGACAAATACTGCTTTGGTATGCGCTATTAAAGCGTCTACCTCAGGATAACATTTTCTGATACTATCCGCCACAAGATTGAAAGCATGAATTTTACACGTAATGTGTAACAAATTAGCAGAATGCTTTTTAAGAGACCGGCCTACAGAAAGCATGTTTGCAGCACCATCACTCACTAACATCAAGAGTTGGTTTGTTGAAAAGTTCAAACTTGTCCAATGTATTTAACACTAACTTTGAAATTACTTCGGCAGTACACTGTTGTATTCGTTTGGAGACTAATAGAATTGAAGGAGCCGATTGATGAGGTTCCAATTTGCGTGCCATTACATTAAGAACAGAATGTCTTTTCCGATCTGTTGTTTCGTCGACACATAACCACAATTTTTGATCTTTCAACTCCGATTTAAATTTTTTGTTCAATATGTTCGCGCGCAGATGGCACAATTCTTCGTAACGATGTTCGACTTGGTAATTTGCACTCCGAATAGTTATTCCAAAAGCAGATAAATGCTTCCTTGTCTAGTAAATTAAACGGTATATTACATGCGATAAACGTAACGCATAAATTACATATAAATTTTTCATTGTCTCGTGCGCAATTTCTTTTTGAGACATGCTTTTCACTATTTACGTGTCGTAGACAATGTTGTCTGGACCAACACATTAACGGGATTTTACAGATTACACATTTAATTTTAGCACCTTCATATATTAAGTCTGGAATTTCTGCAATAAATTTTCGAAGTTTGTCCGACCGCGGTCGTTTTGCTGACGAAATCATAATTTTTCTAGGACAGATAAATTATTGCGCAAATGACCGGCCTCTCGGTCCGAACTGATTCTACGCCGATGCGCGGTACCGCTCGTGGCCAGTGTTAGTGATGTTCCATTAGTGTTGGTAATCATTTTTCAATAAACATACAATTCTGAAGAAGATAAAAAAATCTGTCGAGACGTTAAAGGTGTTATTTTTATTTCTATGAACTCATAGAAAAAGAAAAGCCCCTAATATCGAGATAGAATTTTCGAATTAAGTACCTTCTATAATTATAATTTAAATTTTCAATTTTTATAATATTTCGACATTATATTTACAGAATTTAAATAACCTATTATATATTGTTGACATCTGCCATGGTTTTAATGTTGGATAAAATGAACTTCGGTCACGTGACTGGTTTTCTGAAGATCACTATAACTGAATTACATTGTAGTTATATTATTTGCTTTAGTTGTCGAATTTTCAACTTGAGGCCTTTCATTATTATACTTACGTCAACTATACAGTGAAGCCTTAAAGTATCCCCATATACCCCCCTTTGAATAGGTTTTTAGAGAAACAGGTCGATTTTTATTTTTTGTGAACTAAGTCCTGGTGTCATAATTAATTAATTCGATCAAAATTCGGTAAACTGAAGAAACAACAATTTAAAAAACAGGTTAAAATAAGGGAAACTCATGAAAACGAAGAACGAAAATAAGAAAAAGAATTGAGAATTGACATATTGACAATACCTGTAATAATGTTGCCTAACGAGTCCTTTAGATAAACCTGGCGTCATAGGAGGCAATTTGGCATTTTTTTTTCTGGCCAACTTTGTATAAAAACAGAAAACACTATCAAGAACTATTGCTGCATATCGTGATTCCTTTCAAGTTGTAACATATGTGATATTGCTGGATTTGTCTTTGCAAAAATGTAAAAATATGCAAGGTTTTCTATTTTAGGTAAGAAAGTTTACACCATTTGCTATGACATTGAAAATGCAATTGGAACTGCCGATAATACCGAAAGTTAGCCCACAAAAGAGTTAATTTGTTTTTTTTTTAACTTCAAAGTCATAAAGAGGAGATGTGGGAGATATTCTCAAATGCTTTCAAAACCGGGCAACTTTCCGACTTTTTCGATAAGATCACTTTCTACCTTTCTGTATCTATTAAAATATATATGAATCTATATAAAATTGAAAATCGAATCTTGATTTCAGCGGCTTTGTCGATATAAATTTTTCAAGAGTCCATAGAAATAAACATTTTTGTTTCGACAATTTTTTTGTCTTCTTCAGAAATGTAGTTATTATATTATTAATTGTTAAGGAGTCTGTTTGGTCATCTTCATTTCTGAAGAAGACAAAAAATTGTCGAAACGTTAAGAATGTTTATTTTTACGAACCCTTGAAAAAGTTATATCAACAAAGCTGCCAAAATCAAGATCCAATTTTCGAACTAAGAGAGAGGGTACACCTTGGGACTTCATTGTAGATATCAGCAAGTTTTTGACTTTTTTGATAAATCACTTTTTAGTTCTCTATATATCACTATCTACTATATTATCGATAGATGGTGACAGTCATCTTAGACCGAAATAAAAATTGTTCTACAGGGTGACGGACGTTTCTGAATTGCGCACTGCTGAGAGCGCGGTGGTGGGGGAAGGTCGTATGACAGGCAGTTCTTCTCCACACAAGACGCCATTTTAGTAACAATGGAGCAGTGGGACTTGCAGCATTGTTTGTTCGTCTATGACAGTTTCGTTAAAAGTGGTGAATCTGTGACAGCTACGCAGCGAATATTTCGTTTACAATTCAATGTCGGTCGCCAGGGAGCTATTTCGAGTCGTAACACAATACTCAGATGGGTCGAACACTTCAGATCAATTGGGAA
The DNA here is from genome assembly GCA_029619315.2 of Dynastes maya. Taxonomy (NCBI): domain Eukaryota; kingdom Metazoa; phylum Arthropoda; class Insecta; order Coleoptera; family Scarabaeidae; genus Dynastes; species Dynastes maya. The sequence goes on from JAROYE020000002.1 coordinate 61,593,845, forward strand.
AATAATGAATAAGAAGCATACAGGTCCGAGACGCAGTGTAACGACACCAGAAAACGTCGCAAGGGTTAGAGAAGCGATAGTCAGAAGCCCAGGACGGTCAGCTAGACGCCATACTAGTGAGCTAGCAATCAATCGTGAATCTGTGCAACAACTGAAAGCGACTGATTTCGCTACAGGCGAGGACTTTCCTTACAGAATGCAAGTGATTTTGGGATCGACTGATAATGTGAGAATTGTTATGAGTGATGAAGCACACTTTCATGCAAACGGGACTGTAAATAAGCAGAATCTGCGTTACTGGGCCCCTGAACATCCACACAATATTCATCAGCGTCCTCTACACTCTGAAAGAGTGACAGTCTGGTGCGATATTGGTTCTTTTGGCATTATTGGACCCTATTTTTTCGAAGACAATTGTGTCGCTGTCACTGTTAATTCGGCTCGATACATTCATATGCTCCAAGCGTTCTTCGAACCAGAACCGAGAAGACGAAGAATCCCTTTAAGAGATGTTTGGTTCCAGCAGGATAGCGCAACAGCGCACACCGCGAGCGCTTCACTAACAGTTCTTCGGCGTATGTTTCCTGGATAACTTATCTTACGTTTTGGCGATGTTCCTTCGCCTTCCAGATTCCCCGACTTATCAGTGTGTGATTTTTTTTGTGGGGGTACCTCAAGTGTCGTGTCTATGTCCACAAACCGCAAAATTTGGACCAATTGAAGAATGCAATCACTGAAGAAATTGCTGCCATCCCCATAGAGATGTTGAACCGTGTGATGTAGGTTTTTGAGAAGAGAATTGAGACGTACATTCGAAATGATGGACATCACCTCGACGACATTATTTTTCACACATAAGTCTGTCCTACATAAAAATGGCAACTAGTGAGCTGTAATTACATGTCAATAAACATACATTAATTTGTGAATTTTCTGAGTATTCTTTTATTAAAAAACGTTCTTTTCCCGTGTGTCAACCTGTATAATACAAGTGTTCATAAAACATTTTTAATTTTAATTTTAAACCGTTTTTTTTCTTCATTAGCATCTTTTTGTCGTGTCTTCTAGAGTAAACTTTTTTGTAATGGATTTTTTGAAGTCAATGCGTTGGCAGATATTGGAAGTCGTCCGATTTCAAATACCTATTGTTTAACAATTAACAATAAATAATTATGCTTCTTGTGGAATTTAGTAAATTCATAGCACTCGTTTGCTTTTAATAAATCCACGAACAAAACTCAAAGAATCGCACTTAAGTGCATTTTGACAAATGCTAAATGCGCATAGTAACCGTGGTCATCAATTGTATCTCCATAAATAATTTTGTTTTCAGTATCGTGATAATCATGACATGGGCGTACATCTATATTTTAAAGTCTAAACTAGTCAACAGTAAAACATACAGAAAGCTTTTAATTTTTTAAAAAGGTTTTTTTTTTGTTTCACTTTCTTTAATTTAAGTATCTGGTAACAAGGAGAAATACAGGTCCTCATCTTAAGGCGTTACCATCATGGATAGAATTTTATCTTGATCGCGTATAACATGAGATATTTTCCGAATTTTGTACACATACCTACATTGTAAAGCCGGTTCGAGCTGTTTAAACTGCAACGTAATAAACCAATCAAATTAATATTGGAACAGTATTTTACATTTGGACAAACAGTTCCGCCTCAAGACCACCCGTAGTAAATTGAGAAATTAAACTGTGCGTTACAGTACTTACCATCTTGAGGTAATTTAAGAGCACGATCATTATACACGAATTCGACAGTGTAATGAACGAGCATTAATTTAAGCAAAATTTAATGGTTTAATTATTTACTTTAAATATTGCGTGTTGGTAACCATTATAATGTCGAGTACTTAAGCTCAGTTTGTTGAATAATACCTTTGGAATCGCAATAACATAAGTCATGCACGTGTAGGTAGATTTCGTGTAGAATGTGGGAAATATTGACCAAACCGAAAGAGTGCATCGGTAATTCTATGAACTCCATTTTCAGTCACAATTAATGAGCAAATTGCGCATCTTTTATTTGATCTACTAAATAATTCATTTTGCTTCATAGTTCCAAGCATTTTGTAAAAAAACTGTTCTTTAAGGGTATCTCACTCGCCAATATTGCAAACTTTATGTGTAAGTAGATATTGCTGTTGAGAGATTCACAGATGTTAATGCATGATTTAACAAATGTATATTTCATTACTTTAGGGTTGCATCGGTTAGGTACTATTTAGTTATAAATGTACACACCTTACCTATTACTTTCGAAACGAACTTCATTCAAAATTTGATCTGTCACATATTCCACAACTGGCCTAATAATGAACAACCTAAACCCGTCCTTGGATTCTTTATCGCTCCAGATTTTGAAAATGATTAGACATATTTCATCATCAAATAACTTCCCTAATATATTAATTTTCACGTGAATAACGTTAACAAAAAAAGAAATTCTTAATTTTTCTTAAATCGCCTAGCACAATTACCATCATTTATTGTTATGTTTTACAACATCGATCTTCAATCCTATACGTTTGTGAAATTCTTTCTGAATCCTTTCCTTTGCAGTTTCCTTTAAATGACGGGTGATTTCATTTGTTTTCCACGATTTAAACTCCATATTATATGCAATGTGTAGAATGCATTCCATAAATTTGATTCTAGCGTGAATGGGGGACATATCTAAACGATTTAATTTTATCTAGATTATTCATTTCAGAGGGCTTTGCGTGACAAATGAAACATGTAGCCGACGAAGAAGTCTGAGTAACCGCTTGTGCTACTTTGCCATCAATGATAGTAAACACCATTTCATGAGTTATTTTTAGTTCTCTATTGTTAATACAAATACTTGTGTCTCTTAATTTTATAATGCATTCTTGTACTTCTTGAATTTCTTCTATTGCTTTCTGTTGTGTCTCCTTTGCATGCTGAAACTTGAACTCCAATATATTGATGAAGTATCCTTTCTTGCACTTAAAACTAGTGGCACCATAGACGATAATAACATGGACCTATCTGATACATCATCATCTACGAAAAGTTGCTGATATTCACTGTGACCAGAGGAACCATCACAAACCCCACTTTGTCGTCAATTTTAATTCGGTATTTCCAATAGCCGCTAATTCTTCTTGGTTTTTGGATTGTAACAGTCTTTTGACTGTGTGGTCTAATAGCTCTTGCAATCCGACTCTTGCATAATTTTCTGTTATGATTATATTTTAGGGATAACAATCATTTTTAATATTAATTATTTTATAATAAGAAGGGAAGATATCGCAACCAATTTCTTTACATGAATGTCGTAAAAATTCGTACTGGTATTTCGAAAGGTTAGCATCCATAAGTAAAGCTAACGCCTTATTATCGCTAAAGCCAGTTACTTTCATGGTACCATCTCTATTTACTGTTTTCTCTGCGGTTACAAGCATCTCATGAGATGTCTCCTCGCAAACTCTCTTAACTTTATATCGCTTAGATCTGTCACAGCAATCATCGAAATCCTTCGTTGGTCGTCCAAGCACACTCATGGATGGCCCAGGACAGTTTTCCTGTTCGTCCTCAAATTGAATGTGAACTACATTTTTAAGCCAATCACCATATTTTAACTCAAATGTTTTACGGCATCGATTTACACTCTTCCATTTTTTTATAAAATTAGATGTGAATATGTAGATTTCATATTCTCTCTAATAAGGCCAACATCACGCTTACACAACAGCACCATGTCAACTAATACTCTATGCGAAACACTGAACTTGCTAATTTTAACTGTATTACTACAAAGTTTCGATTGAAACTAAACTTAAATCTAAAGATTATGGCTTTGAATACTATTTGCATTATTTACTTATAATATTTAAGTATGATTATTTATTATAATTACACATAGTTGCATTATGTGGCTAATTACCTAGCATCTATTTTTGGGGTTAATTCCAAAAACGGCACTTTTCGGCAGCTGAAAGCTATGTGATTACCTTAACAATACCTTAATGACCAGCCACATACCAACTACAAACCAGCGGCAACCGGCGCTAACTAGATATTGTCCAAAATGTAATATTTTTTAACGCATTAAAGATGAACTCATAATTACAATTTTATAGCAGTAATTAAAAACATATATATACAAATTTTCAGCAAAACTTAATGTTTACTAATCCAATAATAGCTTCCCGAACTTAATTTATCCATTTCTATTTGCAATCGTTAATTAAAGCGACAATAACCCTGTTTTTGTCAATATACGATTCCCCTATGTTTGGCATTAGAAATAACCCATTATAACTCATCCTATATTGCTAATTTTTACAAGTTTAGTTATTTGGAGTATTTAGAACCGAATGCAATGAAAATCAATCGTAAACTTCAACCTTCATTTATTGGACTTTTTTCCGCCGATTGACCACTGTGCGCCGTCCAGAAAGCAGCGGCAAGTGTGATGATTCCATCAATACCATGAGTTATATTAGCATTACTTTTGGCTATTGCTTTAGGCACCTTTTTTGATTTGTTTTTAATACATCGTGGTAAGTCTGTAGGAATTACTTACATGTACTACTGCTGCCATCTCGGGACTAGCAGTCTAAGAGCTGCTAGAGAGTTGGTTTGACATCTGTACCCGGCTTTTTGCCGCTGCTTTCTAGGCGGCAGGCATGTATCTCTTGGTACTAGATTGCACCAGGAGATATGTTGCTTGTTGTTTCGGAAATTAGTGACATAAGCTGAAAGCCAAAGAGCGAGGTAGCAAGGCACTCAGAGCAATGCTGATGACGCTGGGTATGCAGAAACATGTCCGTTGGTAAGTGCTTTCTGTACGTATATTGCTTTTGCCGTTAGGGATTCCATCAATACCACGAGCTATTTATTAGCATTACTTGTGGTTGGTGCTATAAATGTAAAAAATAAATCACTATAAATAATATCTGGCAGTGTCATACGTTACTGCAGAAATATCTACTTTCTTTGCTGTTAATTTAGTAGTATGTAATCATTCAGTGTGCTTTTTTAAGACCTGTACACGAAATATAACCTTTTCCTAAAATCAGATGAAAAAATGTAAATGCTATATACTCCATGGTTGAGGAGACGTTTATTTTCTCTGTAATTTTTATTAAAGTTACAAATTGCCAAAGTTTCGGAAGCACTTAACCAATGTGGAGTGGATTTTAGCATAAAAAGTATTTCATTTAAGTATATTGTGCGTGGCATCTTCCTCGTTTTCCTTTTATCGCAATTGCTTTAATTCCCTTTAGCATACCTATACAAATGAAATGGGAATAAAAACCGAAAGCGAATCGACGAAATTATAGTTTATCCGAATAAGTAAACGAATCTGCTAAATTCATAAAAGGCTAATTGATAACTGCAGTTTTTTCACGGTGCTAATGCGACATTAAGTATACGTTTGCGGAATTTTTAGTAAACATCAAACTGAAACCAACGAATCCATTTGGTATCTCGCGATGCGGTACCTCTCTTTCTCATTGGTTTTCGAATGTCAGTGCACGAACTTGCCTCGAGCGATCTCGAAGAGGCATAGCGACGACGACGACGAATATTTAAATGCTGAAGAATTAACGGTGCACTATCCGCGCGGTCCGCACGCCACGCACTCTTCCGTACATTAACAGAGATATTACGGGCATTAGAGATAATTATTATTATAAAAATCAAATTGGTCTATTAAGCGTTTAATGGCATTCCCGCAGTCGTAAGACATTAAGTGAGACATTCCGCTTTTTGATAATTCGTTTGTCGACTGTCCGCTTTTACTTTGTATGCGTATCGAGATTTACATTCATGCACAGGAAAAGATTACCATGCGACACCGTTGCTCCATTCGAGCTTACTTTATGTTTCTCATTTTCAGAATACAAAATGAACTTAAGATTTGAAAACTTTAATGTTTTAAGAGGATAGTCTTTCCATAGACGGTCAGAATTTTGGAAAAGAATGGCTTGGTAAAAAACTTGTTTCTCTTACCACTAAGATTTGTTTATCTTCATTTCAAGTAAGGTTTATTCAGATTTAATTGATTAACTTGCGTGTAAGTGTCGAGAAGTTGCCGCCTATATTCGCTTTAAGTCTCGCTTTAAGTCTTCCTCATTTTCAATTTTTATTTACTGTCTTCATCAATTTTTAGATGCATTTAATTAATTCATATTTAATTTTTTTCCACTTGGCTTCTTTGCATTTTCCTTATTGGTGGTGATTTATGCTTGTTATCCAAGGATATTATCCCAGAGATGTTAAGATCGGCTGGTGGGTTGTTTTCCCTCGTGTATGATGCAGGATAAAATTATTTATACTGAAACAGAAAAATATATTTTCAGAGGACAAACATTCGTCACAGTAGTTAAAAAAACATTATTGTTTAACATGCTACAACATTTATTTATGTTTCTACTTCTTCAATCGTGGATTGTACTTCGCAAGTAATCACTTGAATGCTGAAAACTTTCAGGAACACGTTTAGTTTAATGGTTACTACTTTGTTGCAGGATCTTTATCAGGAAAATCCAAGCTCACTAAAAGACAGTTATCTTGTCATCCAATCATTGGTGTTCAACACTTGTAATCATTTATTACAGGAAACGAAACTGTACTGTTTCTTCATCTCAAAAAATTAATTGTGATAGAAGGCAATAAATTTGGTAAAGTTTACTAGCTTTCCGGTTCAGTATGGCTTTTTGTTAACTGGTTAATACAGCTTCTTTCTACCAAGAGAAAAATTTTGGGACAGCAACCCTTGTTTTTCTAAAATAAGGATAATTTGTACTAAAAATTACAACACGTTTTTTTTTTTTTTTTAATTTGAAATAGATTTTATTTTTGAAATATATGTCTACATAATATACGTATTTTTACATATGTATTGTTATGTTATGTTCAACGTTGTATCTACGACAACAACAACTTCTCTCAGTTGTCACTTCGGTACTGACCAAATGTCAGGCTGGTCACTCGTTGGCAACCAAATATCCCTCTTACGTGAATAATTGGAAATTTCTTCGTTACCATCCCCCCTCAGCCAACCGTCCTTGGGACGAGGACGGTAGAATTTAATTATAAGTCCAGATAATGACGAGTGTGGGGTATCATGGACAAATCTACTCGTTTATTAAATTTTCTATTCACTTATTTCTTCCAAATTAATGTAAAAATCGTCTGGAATAAGCAACAACATAAATTGCAGAGTACAATAGATAATATTTCATCAATTAAATCTTTATCTGAAAGGTTTCTATAAATTAGCAGTGGATTTTCTATTTTAAAGCTTGTTGATGACAGTTCGTACCACAGAATCATCAACAAACAACCTCCCGGTTAAGTCACTGCATCCGTTCTCGTATGCTAATATCATTTGATTGAAAGTCATCGAAAAGTTAGTTTCCATTTGGGTAAATTATCAAAATTGGCTGTGAAAGAAAACAATCGCCGGTCTTTCTCGATTTAAAATAAAAGAAAGAGGAACGACGCCCTAAATTTTCATCAATCTTTATTCGGCCTTGGTTGAATCAAAGTTTGTCTTGAATCCAATCCAAAGATAAGTGTTCGTTGTGTATTCAAAGTCATTATGAGAGAAGTAAATAGGGTTGAATATCCAGAGCAGGCAGTTCCTGGGGTGGGTATATAAACAGAGGGTTTATATACATTGGCGTCGTTCGAAAGTTTAAAGGTTAGTTAATTTTCAAATCTTAAAAATTTGTTAATTTAAATTTTTTCTGAGTTAGAAATTCATTCGAAATTGCCGTAAGGGTATCTAGGGATACCCCCGAACCTACAAAAATCATTTATCAGAGTTAAATTAGAAAATTTAACAAAATTTGAGTAAAACCCCTGAGAAAGATATTTCAGTATACTTTTTACATATAATATTGCTGTGCCCTCTGTCGTCGCCTCGAGAGTGGGCTGTTGTCCGTCTCGGGTTAATGGTATCAAGGGCTGTTCGGTTGGTTTTTCTATGTCGCTCTTCTTCTTGGTTGGTTTTTTTCCTTCTAATGTTCGCATTCGTGTTTTATATTTAGATGTTGTTTTTTAAAATCCTTTGTTTTATGTTTTTTTTGAAATTGGTGTTGTTATTGCTTTTTATCTCTGGTTCTATTTTGTTGTACTGTCTTATCGTTTCTGTTGGTGGTTTTGTGTGTATTTCTTCTGTCTTGTTCTTTCTATTGTTAGGTGCAAATTTTGTCTGGTGTTGTGTGCGTGGATTTGTTTGCTTGTCGAGAATTTGATATCGGTTTTTATTAGTTTGTTTCTTATTCTGTATAATAAGAGCAAGTTATTTAGTGTTATCATTTGTTGTATGTTAGGTTCTTGTGTCTTGTTGTATACTTCATTGCTTGGGTTTTTTTTGTCTTAATTTTTTTGTTTAATCTAATAAAGTATGTAGTTGTCTTAACAAAAAGTATACTTGGATTTAAGATAAAGCGTCACATATTTTACCGAAAAATATGTCACTGCACCACTTTATCTTAAATCTAACTTATAACTTTTGTTACGACAACCATATATGTTGTTAGATTAAATAAACGTGTTGTAATGCTTAGTATAATTTGTTCTTATTTTAAAAATACAAGGGTTGCTGTCCTAAAATTTTTCTCTGTGTTATTAATGAAAAGAAGGGAGAGAATATGTATGTAGGAGCTATAGACATACAGAAAGCGTTCGACTCTGTGAACAGAGATGAGAAATGGAAATTATGGGAAAAACGAAAAATACCAGATAATCTCTTAGAAGTAGTAAGGTGTATATATAAGAGAACAAGTAACGTGATAAGGGTGCAGAAGAGTAACACCAAAGAGTTTATAACGGAAAGACGAGTCAGACAGGGCAGCGTTCTAAGTCCACTCCTATTTATAGTATTGATGGATGGAGTAGCGAAAATAACAGGATCGAAAACAAGAGGAGTGATGATGGGATACAGGTATTTGAAGCCTGTAATAGTTAAAGAACTAATGTTTGCTGACGACTTGATACTATGCGCAACTTCAGCAAAAGACTAAATTACTTAGATTTGGAATGAAAATAAATGAGGACAAACCTGAAGTAATGGTAATGGGAAAGGAAACAGAAGAACTACAAATGAACACTGACGGAATTATGGTGAAGCAAGCATATAAGATAAAGTACCTGGAAGAATAAATTTGGCGAATAGAGTATATTACGCAATAGGGAATACTTTCCTAAATAAAAAAAAAGTAAGCAGGAAGACTAAAGTCAGGATATATAACGCCGTGTTTGTACCAATCTTGATATACGGAGCCGAAATCTGGACTCTAACAAGGAGGCACAAAAACATATTGGGGACCTGTGAGATGAAGTTTCTGAGGAGAATAATGAGGGTGAGAAGGATGGACAGACTGAGAAATGTGAGAGTGAGTGAGATGTTGGAAGTGGAATATTTGGAAAGTGCAATAGAAATGAGGCAACTCATATGGTGGGTCATATGATGAGAATGCCAGATACAAGAGTCGCCAAAGCAGTATGGAAGAAAAAAACACCGAAAGAAGGAAGAGGGAGGCATCGAAAAACGCGGGACGACGAACTGGTCGCATTTTGATGGAGAAGCGTAGCGGTTGAAGAACTGCAGAGATCAAGAACAGGAATGAATGGAGGCGATTCGTCCGAAAAACTACCTAAAGCTCTACACTTTAGGAGGTAATTGAGGAAAAGATAATATATAATATAATACATATTAATGGAAAGAATTCAATATTATAGGGATTGAATGCACCTGTGAAGGGAGCTGAGTCCTACTCTAAATGTAGCTGTCCATTAGAGAGTAATTCTCAAGAGTCTCACTTTTGACAGCTACTGCGGGAAACTTTTAAAAACATGTCTATTTGAGAGTAATTTTTATGAATATACACTCATAACTATTCTTGAAAAGTTAACAGAAAGTATTAAGGAGAGCTTCTAACTCAACTATTCTCAAAACTGTTTCCACATGATGCTTTTGTGTGCGAGTTGTTGCGAGAGAATGGACGTTCAAAAGCTTGCTGCTGTAATTGTTGCTTTGAAATTTTATAAAAAAAGAGAAAAGAAGGTTCAATTCAACATGAGGATGCTCAGCAATTTCAAAAATTGTAAGAAAGATATTACAAAATGCGTAAATACTGTCTTCAGAAACCTTCTGAAGGCGGTATGATCGGTAAAACATCAGGAGTAATCTCGATGACACGGCAACACCTGAAACTTTACATACTTTTCTTAATAGATTGCTTTTTTAGATTTGACTGAATTTGTTTTTGGGGAGTAAAGCAATGACTTGTTAGTCTTGCTTAACAATTCAAAAAAAAATTATTGAAATTTCATTTTTGCTACAATGGCATGTTGCTCATTGAATTACCTGAGCAAGAAATACTGCGTTGGCGCCTAATAATTATTGTTTGTCTAACAAATAGCAAATTACATTAATAAAAATTCTATTACTCTATTACTAGTACTACTAGTATTTGCACGCAATACATTATTTTAGTATTTTAATTGAACCACATAATGTTGTGTGGTTCGCGTCCATTCGAAGGAATTTTGGCTTGCATACCTGCAAATACGTATGTTTAAAACGTATTACGTATGCGTGTATATTGCGTCGATTAAAATCTGGCGACTTGTAATAAAAAGTACTCCCTTGAGGCGAAAAATTTCAACGTATTCATCCGCTGGGAAAATCCAATGTGTGTGAAATACGTTTCTATTCTGGTATCTTAATTGTATATTTGAGTATAAATTAGTTATGGCAATTACGCGCTGTGGCTTGAAATGTCGTTGAAATATATTATCTGCCGTTATATTTTTTATTGCATTCATTTAACCACTGTCGATAATTTGGTTTCATTTCAATATAAGAAGAACTAGTCAAGTGATCGAGAAAAAAAAATTACATAGGTTTAGTGTTTTATGCTAGCCGTAAATCATTTTGTGACGAAATATATACATATTTTGTGAGTGAAACAAATTTCACATTATGCAAATAACGCTGCGCTTTAAATATAGTGTCCCAAGTTTTTTACAGATATGTTTCTATGAGCCAGTCATATATTCTCAAACAAATAGTAAATTGTTTTATTATTGTTTGATTCTTTATAACATTTTTTCCGTGTGTGCATAAGTAAATTATAATTGGAAGATACTCATTTTCAGTTATACCATACTTTATACTTTTGCCGACGTTTCGTCCGTATTCTTATGGGACATCTTCAGGACTGTTACTACACACTGACTGGGGGCTATTCATTCCGGAGGGGTTTACATAGGACTTGTTTCGGGTCAATGAAGATCTCTAATTGATTCAGGGAATTTGCGGTTGTTGGGTGTAGCTGGGCCCGCACTGGCTGAGTACAGACTGGAAATTGGCCACCAAATCTAATTTAATTAACCCGGATATTGTCTCGCAACCCTTACTATTATAATAGAAAAATCCAGGAATTAATCAAGATCTTCAAACATCCCAACAATTTAAATTGCGAAGACGACTACCCCTTACATCACACGTGGAAATCTTAACTAATTAAACCTCTTAGCAACCGCCACGCTTTGTTGATCCGTAACTTTACCGCTCCATTGACCCGAAACAAGCCTTATATAAACCCCTCCGGAATGAGTAGTCCCCAGTCAATGTGTAGTAACAGCCTTGAAGGTATTCCATAAGAGTGTGGACGAAACGTTGGTAAAAGCTACAACGACGCGGTTCCCACCGGGAAATCAACGGTATAATGTTATTGACGATCGTGGAATTTGATATTTGTGTAGGGGACAATCGAAAACGTGTGATTATAATAAAAGAGAGGCTTTTCATAAAGACTATCTCAAAAGAACTTAAATTTCGAAGGAGGGCTTGTATGTTTGCCTGTGATTTGGGTCAATAGGAAGCGATTTGAGAGTAAGATGAATACTATAAAGTATCAAGAAATTTTACAGGATAGTTTGTTGTCCAATATCGAAACATTGTGCGGAAGAGATGTCGATTTTATTTTCCAATAGGATGGCGCCTCGTGTCATACTGCGCGTTAAACCAAACAACAGAATATAAAAGTTTTATCTTGGTCCCCAAGTAGCGGGAATTAAATTTCATCGAAAATGAATGGAACGAAAAACACCTAAGGGACAATTCTCAAAGAACAATTGCTGATTAAAGAGTCAAATTAAGACATATCTGAGACACGTTGACTCCTGCAACTTTTGCAACAAGTTTGTAAAAAGTAAGCAAATATTCTCGGCACACTTCACACCACACAAATTATTAATTAACTCGGAAAGGCCGTTTCGAAGACACTTGGGTCATCAGCTTCAGCCGCGTACCGATTGATGTGAGAGAACATATATTAAATTAACGAACCCGCTCTATCCCTTCTTTTCAAGAAAAATATATACAAGTACCTACTTTTGCCATTTAGGCTAGAAAGCGAGTTAAAATAAGGAGAAAAGGCGGAAAGGGGTGAACCAAGACATGTGGTCACCCTACCCTAATAAAAATCGAGTGAGACAACGGTTATGTCTTTTCTGTTCGTAAAATTTGTGTTCTTTCCGTCTCTACCTTAAAAACTAAAGATGCATGGGGAATGTACGAGAAAATCGATGTCTTTGTTAGCACAACCATAAAACAAATGACCTCTTACCGTAATAAATCGAAAAGACATGAACAGTGTAAAGGTCTCTTCTTTTTATTGATTAGGTTTGCATTCTTATTTATGTATATAATCTCATAGGTGTCCAGCTCACGCGGCGAAATCACGTTTTTAATTAATTTTAAGTTTTCTAATCTAATATTATCTCCGGTATCGTTTGTGTGTTGTTCAACACTAGACGCTTCTATCTTCCCGTACCTGTAACACCTGATGTGTTCATTAAATCTCGTACCTATCGCTCGTTTCGTTTGACCAATATAGGCTTTATCACAATCACCACATGCAATTTTGTAAATTCCCGACCTTTCTCTCACTTCAGGTTTATCTTTTGGATTGCCAAGAAAGTGTATTTCGCGAACTGTCTTTTCTCCTTATTTTAACTTGCTTTCTAGCCTAAACGGCAAAAATAGGTACTTGTATATATTTTTCTTGAAAAGTAAGGATAGAGTGGGCTCGTTAGATTTAATATATGTGTGTTCTTTTACATCAATCGGTACACGGCTGAAGATGATGACCCAAGTGTCTTCGAAACGGCCTTTCCGAGTTAATTAATAGTTTGTGTGGTGCGGAGTGTGCCGAGAGTATCTGTTTGCCATATTAATCCACAGTCCTTGCTTAGTTATTAGTTATATTAAGTTAGTTTTGTGTCCCAACTTTAGTTCTCGCAATTTGTTGTTCTTTTATTTAAATTTAATTATTTGCTGCAATTTAAAGTATTTTTTTTTTATCATTAAATAGAAAGTCTTAATAAGCATGTTTCTTTCAAAGTATGAGTGGATTTTCTTTCAAACAATCATGTGTTAAGAAGATTAATAAAATAATGCAGAATTATTACACTGCGTCCCAACATATATGTATGTAGTTGTTAGGACTCTAGCAAATATGGTATAAAGATAATAGTTGAGTTGTTTCTTTTTTTAATTCAAAGAACTAGCATCTAAATTTGGTATAGTCAAATCTAAAGTTTGTAGTAAGAAGGTCATAGCAGATCTTAAGAGTTTCTTCAGAAGAAAAATATGTACTTTTATATACTTACGTGACCAATGCAATCGTGTAATCGTGGACAACGTAATATGTGCATACTACATTTTTAACTACAAGTTATTTAATACAATTTTTCTTTAAGAAGGCAGAAATTTAGGAGCTTTTTGCTACTGTACTACATTGAAATGATTTTCTTTTATCTTTTAATGTTTATATTGATTAGGTTGGTATTGCTTGGGTGTATTGACACTGTGTTGTCCATGATCCTACAGTTTACATCAAATACATGTATTAAAAAGGTCAATAACATTATTTACTACGCGCAATTTTACATGTACATACGTACTTCTATAGTGCCTAAAAGGCGAAGCACAATTATTCCAAATTTAAAGGGAATGACTAATGTATAAACAAGTTGTTGCTTAATACATAGACATATGTATGCTCCTTGCCGGAGACTCACTCGCCATAAACTTAGCGCCACGGATCCCGACAAGTAAAAAAAATATGAGTAGAATTGTGGTGAGTCAGCATACACGTTATGTTACATGTAACCGTATCTATTGAAAAGAAACAAGCCGAAAGATGCCGAAAGAGAGAGACGGCTGAGAAAAAAAACGGCGCTAAAATGAATTACGCAACCCGCCATCGAAAGTAGCGAAATAAAGATTATAATTTCAATCCTTAGTCATATTAACAACTATCAATAATAATTACGGCGAGAGTAAACTAGGCAAACTTCTTCCCTATATGGCGACGGTTTTCTGTACCACGGCCGATCGATTCTAATCAGATATTGTATATTGAATTGTTTTCGAACGCTTTCATAATGCAGCTACGTAGTGACAGGTGAAACCAGTGGCGGCGTCATTCCGTGTGATTTAAACGATCGCCACGTCACGATGTTTTCTCTTATCGTGTGACACTGAGGACATAATGAACGTAAAATATGCATTCTGCTTTTATTTTAGTGGATTTTCAAGAAATTTTATCGAAATCTCTCTTTTCACATCAAGGAAAGCAATAACACAACCTGAGTGTTTAAAAATACGTTGTGGTAAAACCTAACATATTGTTTCGTCTGAAACTATCTTTGCGATTAAATGATATGGTCGTTTTTCGACATTATATAAATTGGTCTTATAAGATGTGTATTATATTTGGGAAAGATTACACTGTTTTATACTTGTTTTCAACTAGCTTTTGGCCTCTGGATCCAAAAATAACCGCAGTTTTTGTCAATCACGTCAACTTTTTAAGCTACAGGATACCCTCAAAAGTCATACAAATTGTGCATATAAAGGAAAATAAAGTAAAAACTTATCAAATATACTGTTTATAATGAATAATTTTATTCATACAAAGGCTATATTAGTTACTGCAAGTTAAATTGTGTTCATACAAATAGTTGTTTTTTTATTGAACGGTAATTACATATTAAGGCAAAAATTTTCGCTTATAGCTTTTTCTGGAATGTTTAATCTGTGGACATTCTCGCTTGATGCTCCAACAATAGTCAGCCATCATATGTACATACATCCCATCTACCTTGATACCGTGCCTCCATGACCTTCAAATCCTGGTGAAATCGATCACCCTGCTCATCACTGACTGCACCAAGATTTTCCGGGAAGTTAGCAAGATGGCTATGTAAAAAATGCAATTTGGTGCTCATGTTGCAACCTAGCAGTTTGAACCTCTTCAAGAGTTGCTGGACAATTTTGGCGTAATTCTGTGCTCGTGTATTTCCAAGATAGTCTTTAACAATGTTTTTGAATGCCAACCAAGCATTCTTTTCAATTTCTGACATTGTTCCGATGAAATGTTCATCTCTAACAAGCTGCCGAATCTGTGGACAATCAAAAACACCGGCCTTTATCTTTTCAAATGACAGGCTAGGAAATGCCGAAATGAGATACTTGAAACAGTTTCCTTCCATTGGCAAAGCTTTAACGAATTGCTTCACGAGACCCAATTTTATATGCAGAGGTGAAAATATAATGTTCTTTCTGTCGACAAGTGGCTGATGTACAATGTTTGGATCACCAGGTTTCAGGTCAGATGGCGGCAGCCAATTCGACTGCACCTAATGCTTCTCACGAGCTCTGCTGTTCCACATACACAAAAAGCAGGGGTACTTGATATATCCGCATTCCTGGCCAAGAAGGAAGCTAACCATTTTAAGGTCAACACACATGATCCATTGGTGCATGTGGTATTGTTGAGAGTTGATTAGGTTTTTAAGATTAAGTTGCAGATGTTTCTGTGTTATTAACACCCAAAGTGCCACAATGGAAATTGTAGTAAAACGTTCATAAATGCCATGTGTATTTTTTCCTATATTTCTACTCCTTTTAGTGTTGAACAAACATGGAGATATTAAATTTTTGCACAATGTTCAACCATAATGTCCCCCGTGGCCATAACTACTGATATTGAGTGATTGCATTTGTTGTGTGTCTATAAAAATGGGTGACTATGAAAAAGAACAGCAAAGTCTGCAGTTATTGTGGGAAGAAGTTATGTCAGCAGAAGAATATGTGTTTTCATCAGATAGTAGTGAATATAAACCTTTTGATTCGGAGAGTTCTGATTCAGACAATCCAGTAACAACAAAGAAAAGAACTAAACTTTCCAAAGGATTACGACCAGTAAAAAAAGGTAAATATAACAGTTTAACAGTATCTGGTAATATCAGTCCTGAAGTACTACATGGAATTGAAGAACCTCAACCATCTACCCAGATTGTTTACATAATATCGAGAAAACCCCGAATTTTAGTAACTCCAATAATATTGATGCCATTATTGAGTCAGTAATTGCTCAGAATATTGATTATCATGATGATATAAATACGGAAGAACATTTAACAGCCAAGGATGTAGTGTGGGGAACAGTGACGGGTAATTACTTGAAAAGTATTTCATTTACTCTAAATGATTCAGGAATTCGACCTTCTGTTTATGAGCATTACGAAAGAACTCCCTACGATTTCTATAAAATGATGATAACCGACGATATATTTCAGCTTTTTGTCGATGAAACTAATATTTATGTTAAACAAGAAAGAAATAATGTTGCTTCACCTAAGCATGCTCGAATTCAAAACTGGAAGGACACTGATCAAAATGAATTGGAAAAGTTTATAGGTTGCCTTATGTGGATGGATTCTTGCTGGTCAAGAAAACGTTTATATGAAAACACATTGAAAGGGTTTTTGTCAAGGAATCGGTTTCAAATTTTACTGAGGATGTGGCATTTTGCTAACAATGAAAATGTTGATCTTAGTGATAGGCTCCATACAATTTCTCCACTGTCGATAAAAGAATCTTTTCAAGCACCAATTGTCTCTACTGAGTTCATATGTATAGATGAGACACTCGTCTCGTTCAAGGGTAGGCTCAAGTTCAAACAATATATTTCCAATAAAAGATTTAAATTTGGCATAAAACTGTTCAAATTGTGCATTGACGGTGGTTATTTATATGATTTTAAAGTTTACTGTGGTCAAAAAAAAGTTATTGCTGAGGAATATACAGTTCCGTCTCAAGTTTTGGATTCGACAAAGAAATTGCTAAATAATGGGAGAACAATAGTTGTTGATAACTATTACACATCTGTTGGGTTAGCATATAAATTACTTGAAAACAACACTCACATTATTGGCACCTTCCGCAGTAACCGAAAGCTCAATCCGAAGAGAGTCTTACAAGAAAATTGAAACGTGGTGAAACAATAGCAGAAGAGAGTAACACATGTATTTTTGTGGAGAAATGGAAAGATGAGTGAAATGTATTTATGCTCAATACAAAATATGTACCGGAAATGATTACTGTTCGAAAAAGCTCCGGTGATATCATGAAGCCACAAACTGTGATCGAATATAACAAACATAAAGCATATATTGATATCTCGGGTAAACTGCTGATACACGTTGTTGTTTTAATTTTACAATGGTTATTTCAATCTTTCAGATCAAATGAAATCTTATAATCCCTCGTTACGACGAGGTGTCAAGTGGTATCGTAAACTCGCCATTGAACTTGTAATAGGGGCTGCTATTGTAAATTTCTATTCGTTGCATCAAGCCGTAACAAATACAAAAATGACAATTTTTGTATTTGTAATACAATTTAATAACACAATTTCGTGAGGAAGTAATAAAAGGTTACATGGAGGTAATATGTTTTGCTAGCAAATCTTATACTCATTTTGTTTTATA
This sequence comes from Dynastes maya, assembly GCA_029619315.2. Taxonomy (NCBI): domain Eukaryota; kingdom Metazoa; phylum Arthropoda; class Insecta; order Coleoptera; family Scarabaeidae; genus Dynastes; species Dynastes maya. Next base: position 61,611,697 of record JAROYE020000002.1, read on the forward strand.
GGTCTCGGAAAAATGGACTTCATAGCATTCACTAATGAACCGAGCTGCGAAAATGATCATAAGCTATTGACACTAACAATAGACGCCTCTGCTCTATGTGCTACGCAAAAATTTCGAAAGTGTCAGGTAGAAATATTGCCAAAAATAAAACACCAAAGACAAAATTAGTTTGTATAAAGTGTTCTAAATATTACTGCTTATCTTGTTTTTTTTTGAAAATTACTCATCTAACTTGAATTATAAATTTTGTAACGTTTATTTTATTGTTTTATTTCATTTTAACAAGATTCACTTTTGACAAACTCGGTACAGCCGACAACGAAACCAAATACGTTATGATATTGTTCAATACATCTTCTAACCATATACACAAGTTTTAATAGGATGTCGTACATACGCTGCCTGACACGGTTGTAACAAAAAACTAAGCTGGGGGACGGGGTTTGTCCATCGCGGCCGTTACGACTTTAAAAAAATAATCAGAATGGGGGACTACGTTTGTTCCCCACGGCACTTTAGGTGTTAAGTAAGTAGCTTGTACTGCTCATTATAAACAATGAGGCGCGCAAGTAATATTCTAGATGATACAGAATAATGTTTCGGATAAGGTTGTGTGACAATTTCGTGTCGTTTTACTGAATTTATCTGTATTATTTAACTCCGTATTACTTACGTGTAATTGCGGATGTAAAGCAATCACTGCAGATGTAGATGTTTCATTTGTTGCGAGTAGGAAGAAGAAACTGTATTTTTAAAATTTGAATATAAGTAGCCTTCAAATTTTAAAGTGCAAGAAACATATTTACCTTTCAGTAATATTTGCTTTTGGACGTGGCTAAGGTATTACATTTTTGTATCCAAGAGCCAGACTATGTTAAGTCCAACAATGCAATTTTTCAGAAGAGCAGTTTTATTGAATTAATTTTAGGTTTTCTAAAATTGTAAAACACCGTTTTTGCGAATCCAGTCAATAACTTATATTTGAATTAGTTTTAAGTTTACGAACAACAAAGAATAATGAGCATAGTAAGTAATTTAACATATTTAAAATTTTATAAATTTAGATTTAACATAGTCTGGCTCTGGTGTACAGATCTTCATTTTCATATCATTAATTAAATCAGAATATTCTTTATAACAAAAACATTACTAACAAAATTATTTTCAATTTTGTGATTATATTATGTATTTTCTCAACTAGAATTGGTGTATTGTTTGCGTTGTTTTTGTTAGTGGGCGGATAATAATGTAAACAACTTGTTAATATTTCCTATGGTTACCGAGATTGAAAATTGCAGGTCAAACAAGTCTGCAGCACCTACAGTCCCTGGCCAAATTACTTGAAACACTCAATATTTTGTAGTTTCTTCATAATAAAATATAAACTATACATGTATTGTATTTTTTATTTATAAAATATATTGTAAAAATATATAACATATGTAAATACTAAATAAGTAATTAATATTTAGTCCATAACCCATGATTTTTAATAACACCCTTAATTCTTCGGGGCATACTTTCAATGCAAGATATGATTGTCTCTTTTATATCTTCATCGTTCTACCAAACATCCTTTATATTCTTCATTAATATTTCCTTTGTAGGGTTTTCTCTTTCATATACCTTACTTTTTAGTCGATTCCATACGTTCTCGATGGGATTGAAGTCCGGTGAATTTCCAGGCCAACGTGAAAGAGGTATGTGATTGCTTTCAAAGAATTTCTTAACCTTTTTTGCCACATGGCAAGGAGCATTATCTTGCATAAATATACGCCCTGTCGGTATGCGACGTCCTAGCTTAAAATACGGTAATAACGTGTTTTTTAACACATTCATGTACTGCTCTTGACGCATTGTACCTTCTACAAAATACAAAGGGCTGGGTCTGTCTCCACTAATCACTCCCCAAATCATTACCTGCGGAGTGTGTTTTACAGTTCGAAGAACCGTGGACTCTGTGAGACGTTCGCCAGGTCGTCTACGAACAAATCGTGCTCGCTGCACTAACACACAGAGCGAGCACTCGTCACTAAAGGAAACCTATTAAATAATGCAAACATTAATTCAGTAAAAATCATGTTGTTAAGTTATTCACCTTTTTCCAATTCTCGTCTGTGAAATGTCGATATTCTCTTGCATAGTTGAGACGAGCAGATTTCATTTTTCTGTTAAACGCAGCTTTTTTACAAGTCTTCGGCCCATTAGGCGATTTTAGCGCAATCGGCGCCTGACAGTTCTGTTCGAAATCTCTATTCCTCTCTCTTGTAAATTTTTTTGAATCATTTTAATTGTAGCAAATCAATTACTCAAAGCCTGATGAACAATTTCACGGTCAGATCTCTTCGAAGTGTTTCTTTTCCGATCGCACTTTGCCCGTCTTTGTGCCGATGTGCTAGCTCCTTCGTTTAAGTTTCTAGCTAAACGCGATACAGAAGAAGGAGATACTTTCTGTAATTTTGCAATTTCTCGTTGTGAATGTTTATTTGATTGCAGAAGAGCTTGTATAGCGGCTTTTTGTTCACTTGTTAAATCTTTCGCGGGCATTTTCTACAAAAAACTCCAAATATTTCAATTTTTTTCAAATTCCAAATAAATAATTATTAAGAGAGAGATAATTTTACCTTTGCAATAACGATATATCAACACAAAATACTTAACGATACTCCACAACTTAGCTTCTATACGGTTATGACGAAATATTTAAAAAAATATCGATGCATTCTCTAAACTGTGAACTCGCTAAATGTAAGTTGATAACTGAAATATTTATATATACGTACTTTACTATTCTAAATATCATTTCTCTGGTATTTTTATCTGTTGATACAATAATCTAGTCCCCCTATAAACGATCGGATTCAAAGCAAAGAATATCACTATAATAGGATGGGAATTTCCAGGTAAAAGGGTTGATTTATGACATATTTCAAGTAATATGGCCAGGGACTGTATTTTAAATAAAAGAAGAAATTGCCAATCAAAGTTAACATTACAAAAATGAATTCTGAATTTTTTTTTTAAGGTAATAAACCAAAAGATTTATTTAATATCTCTGCATAAATGTACTTGGGTGTAGAAAGTATGTTTACGCAAAGCATATATTGTTTCAAACTAACTTGAACTTTATTCGTTAATCGATAATAATAAATGGTAACTTCGGTGGCGCTAGTGTCATTTAAATTTAAGAATGTCAACAAACTTTCGACGTGTTCTAAAAAGTGAAAAGAAGTAAGCAGTAACTTGATATTAAGCGAGTGATCAAATAACGTTTATATACCGTTTAAAATAAATCACAATTAGTAGTATGGCGAAATGAAGTATTTTTGCAATTAAAAAAATCGTGTCAATGTTACACTTACCATCACGTAATAGCTGACATGTAGACTTGCTTGCTCTAATTCCATTCTTAATTCACGCATTTGACTTAGTATGTGATTTTGTTATGCATTGTTTATATTTATTATTTTCTTTCTTATTTACATCTATTCCTTTCATCGAATTTTATCAGCATTGGTACAGAATTTAATGATTATTATCGTTATACTATTTTCTATTGTATTATACTGCTATAGAATTTCAAAATATATTTGGAAGGGAGTACCTTTCGTGGGTTAGTCTTTAGAACAGTAGAAACTACAATACCAAGAAAGTTGATTTAAAATTAATTTGCTGATGTTTCTCAAGTAGACATTTCTTTCTGGAAAACGTGCTCAAAGTTTGAACATTATCAACTGTTCCAATAAGATTTAATTTTTTGATTTCTCGTGTTTCTGCACTTTTTCGCAGGAAAAAAGCGAAACCAACTTCACAAAGTACGTTTAAATTGTCAAAGGACTGCACCGCCACCTTCTTATTGTCGGTAATGAACCTTCTAACGTTCGATCTTCTTCTCTTTGACGATGATGCACGCCATCGTCAGTCTTTTTTCTCTTGTCCGCTTCCATTAGACGCGGCTGAGTAAAGTCGATCGAAGAATTGAGAAGTAGCGTGTGCACACGCTTTGAAAAAAATGTGCACTCGGAATTAGCGCAGCCAGTGCACGAAGAGGCAATAAGTAAATCGATACTCGAGAACGTAATGAATGGTAATTAGGTAATTAAGTCCACAATGAACAGCAAATGAGCAAAATTCAATTAAAACAAATCCTCAAAACAATAAATCGCAATTAGTTCAGACGAGCGTCTCACATGTATCGGGACGATTTTGCTGCTGTTGCTCATTTGCTCTTTCCTCGTCCTTTTTTTCCACCAATGCGATTACGTAAGAGTGGAAACGTGACCGATAGATTGAAGAAGAAGCAGAAGAGGAGAACGCATCATGACATAAATAACGATGACGTTGAAATGGGTACGAGGGCAAAGGATGGCACGTTTGTTCGTAGTGAAAAACGTCACCGCTGTCTAACGAGAACAGATTGATACTAATTGAGGACTACTTATGTGGTAAATGCATAAACTAATTCTTAGCGCAAAATTCTATTTAAGGTATCGTTCTTTGTTGCTCGTTTGTTTATTGCTCATTGATGCAGGAATCTGGTTCGGAGCTGGCACTTATGGATATTTTATGGAATTTAATTAAACTAAAACTTGACCTCTGCTTTAAATGCAAATCTCTAGAAATATAAGTTCTTAGTAATGCCTATTTATACATTTTATTTTTGTTTTTCTGATATAATAAAATAAGAGCCTAGACCCATGGATTTGACTTCAGACATTAGAGCAGTGTGAAAGTCCCGTTAGCTTTTATATTATTGGAAGCGACTAGTTCCACTGCTGCAGGGGGTGTTGGTTTAGTATAAGGCACCAGGGAAATAAATTAGTAAACGTTGGAAATCCTATCGCAAATTCTCACAAGGTCACGGGTCCTCAACTACCCGGGCAAGTAAGGGGTTGGGACGCTTGCCCCTTATCAGGTTTTTTCTTATAGATTTTTTAGGAAGTCTGTCAGATGGTATATTGAAATTTTTTCTAAGCTGCTGGTTCCTCTTAAACCATGGAGCACCAGTTATCAGTCTTAGAATCTTGCTCTAGAATACTTCTGTATTTACGTTTAGTTGCGTAGCAGAAATCGTGAACCAGGCAAGCGCCTCGTAAGCTAGAATTAACCTCAAGTATACTATGTATACTAATAGTTTAACGGTGAGAGACACCACCGCTGTATATCAAGAACAGCTCTGGATTTAACAGGGAGCCCTGAGGAACTCCCGCAACTATAGGGCGACTTACGTTCAAGGCAAATTCCGACGTCACGGAGAATGTCCTACAAGTGAAGTATGAGTGAATGAGGCGAACAATTGCTGTGTTGAAGCCGAAGTCAACCATCTTATGCACAATTCCGTGATCCGTGATTAATCAAGGAACACTGTTCCAATGGTCTCTTTGTGTCTCAAAAGCATCCCGCAACGCTTCGGACAATTTAAGTAACTGAAAATCATTCGAGAGGCTCGTCCTGAAACCGAACTGCTCGGTCGGGTTAGGATCCATAAGAACGATTTTATTTCATAGTCGGGTCAGGATGATGGCCTCAACCCCTTTGGAGAGACCACTGGGAAGACTAATAGGTTGACAGTTTTGTGGAAACACTTTGTCTTTACCAGGCTTAGGTATTGTTACAACCACCGCATGCTTGCACATGGGGAAACATTTCAACAACAGAGTGAAATTAATGATCAACACAAACGGTTGTATTATCACCGCCTGTTTTGACAGCTCGCTTTATCTAAAATATTTCCATTATACCTTGTAAAATTTTTGACGTTGCTCAATACTGTGGCCGCCATTCTTTTTTGCATTGTGTCACAGTACCAGTGGATGGTGCCTTGAGACAGAAATTACAAGGTCGTCTAAAGAAATCTTGAGTTGACGATAGGTGAAAGTAGAATGAAGATAATGCAGAAATTCCCATGGAAGACTCGACCATGGGAATTCCTGCATTATTTTCTTCAAGGAAGGCTAATATGACTCGTGGCACATGCGGTCCAGCGTTATCCTGTTGGCAAATTGGTCGGGGCACTCTATGAAGGAAAGCGCTATGAACTGCAAAATAGTCTCAACTGCATCAGATTGGAAATATTACACGTAAATGCAACTAAAGGGGACCTGCTGTCATAAGTCATCGCTCCCTATACCGTAGCACTATACCATAGCAGGTTATGAATAGTTTTATTCATCACCTGCTATGAGCTTCGTGTTTACGTCGTATTAATATCCGTCCATCATTTTGGTTCAAACAGAAACTGGATTCTTCAGTATTTTATGTTATTATTGCAACCATAATCGTCCATTGTAATGATCGCTGTCGGCGTAGAGGAGTTAGTGGTAGTCGCGATATTGGTTTTCCTGCTGTTAGTATCATTGGTGTACCATTGGTAGGATACTCACTGTCGTACTTTGGTCAGTAATCACCAGCTTTTGAAGGCGACGGTCCTCACGTGGGTAGTCATGCGCTGCGCTTCAATCTTCGCTCTTCGCGAATGGGCATCTTCTTCTGTTCACCGGTTCCGCATTCGCATGACAGTACTAATAATAAGCACTTGCCTTGCTAATTATTTGGTGACAGTTGTTGTTAGTCCAATGACGTTGATGTTAAATTTGTAGTATCTCTAAACACCCTTTCATCTAATAAACACAAAATTTTGTTGCCTATTCGAAATGAACGTTGGAATCACATTTTTTAGTGAATGGTAATAAGGACTTGACTATTTTTGCAAATGTCGGTTAGAGTTATCTGTTGTAATGTTATAACAACAGAGAAATGGTTAATGTTATCTAATATTAATTTTTCACGGTTGTTAGGTCCGGAAGTGTCACCTAGACACTCTTTGGCAATAAAAAAATTGCAAAATGACAACGTTTTACAAAAATTAAATTTATAGAAATAGAAACTAGCCTCAAATTTTAACGTTTACCGCGCGCTCTCTGGTAATGCGTCACGTAAGAGGAATCCCCCGTTCTTTTGAATAATCAAACCCGAATTAAACTTGCACTTGAAGTAAAATTTGTACACTTCAACATTTGAATTTGCCTAGACAACTAATCACTTAGCCAAATACGTCTTCACTCAATGTCGATTTCAAATAAATAGACCAACTACGATGCACGCTTCGAAGAGGCAATATTTCATATTCTTACAAATTAAATTTTTTAAATAACTAAAATTTCTTTTCTTTAAAAATGCAAAATTATAGCCTATAATATGCTATAGAAGTTCGCGGTTTAACATCTAATAAACTGACATAAGCGAGGATTGGTAACTAAAATATAAACATTTCCTATCGGATTTAATGACTTATTACCGAGAAATATTTGATTTGCGAAATAATTGCAAAGACACAACACGACTTATTTTCTACTTGTTTGTGGGAACAAATTACATTAAGGACATGAAGAAAATGGAGCGAAGACCAGTTATTTAGCCGTTCCCCCGGGACTACTGTTGGCTGGAGATAGATTTACTTAATAAAACGCCAGCGATAAGGGGAGAGGTTCCCGACCTTCGACGTTGTATTTTTAACACAAAATACTGTCAATTATCTAAAAATTTGAGCCCTAGGTTATTCGCATATTGTATCAAAAAAATCCTGGTACCTCTCATTTTCCATTCGTTTTATATGTTGAAGTAAAGTTTTTATGTATTTTATTTTGATATTTACTAGACCTTGCATGTTCAGATTTTACATCTGTCCTTATTATTCACCTTGACATTTGTTGATGTTGATCAAAGCTGTTAATTTATTTAATCAATCGAAGAGATATACATATTTGGGGAAACAGAAATGTAGATGAATATTAAATTTAAAAAGTATGTAGCTTATTTTAATTTACATGAAGACGTTTTTATTTTATCACTTGAGTTGAGGGAATGATGGAGCGTATATATTTTTGGCAATAAGTAGAAAAACGGGCAGCCGGACTTCCCTGATTTGTTTGGCCAGTGTAAGTAATTCTTGTTGGTGCTGTCAGTACCGCTTCTGAGGTAGCAATAGCTCACGTATTTACGCTGGCCACGGCGCAGATCTGAAATACTAAATTAATCACATTGTAAAACTGGATATCAGATGATTGATTCGGAAATTAAATAATGTGGCGTGTCCGTTGGCGAGCTGAGAGACAATGGCGCTGCAATGTGGACCTGGATTATTGCCGGGGTCCAGTTCATAAATAAGAAAATGTCATTTTACTGTTATTTGACTGACATCAATATGTCGTAAGTAGCCGTTCGATTCGCGTATTTTTAAAGACGATGAAATTTTTCCTGCTATCTTATTTACAATTAAGATACATTTAGTGCAAAAAGGAATATGTGATCGCGGAAACGCGGTTATTTCATGTTTCACAATTGACGTGTGCTTCAGAAGAAATCAGATCATCGCACTAGCCTCTTGTCAGTGATAAAATACGTTCTATTGCACCGGAATAGAGCGAAAATTTAGGGAAAGACGTGAAATTCCTTATTTTTTTGTAGCAAAATACTTTAATTTCTTAAGTTTCACAAACATTCGATAAAATTAATACATCAATTTTAATTTCAAAACTGAACTTTGGTGTGGTTTGGATCATATCTCCGAGGAAGAGTTCGATGGGTGGTTGCGAATGGCTTTGAATCGGATCCGATTTGCTGTGACACCTGGAGACCCACCGGAATCTATTTTAGGTCCAATTTTGCTTTGTTGTGCAACGTTCAATAACGATAACACGTGAATATCTTGTTTGCTTTATACGGATTCAGGCACTTTCCGATTCTTTGATACTTTAAGCTGAATACTCCTAGTAGAAATATATTTAATTATGCGATCAACAATAATAGTCTAAGTAGAGATACATTTATCGGGCATGTAGGTGTAATTTTTTGTGAGGAATTAATGTTTAAACCATATATACATAGCCTGTTCTCCAAGCGTTACAGCAGCTCGGGTTTCATTCTTAGGCATTACAAGCACTTCTTAAAAAATATTTTGCGTATGTAAGGTCTCACATGGGATTGGTTTATAGTGTATGGAGTAACATTTATAAAATCTAAACCTATCACCTTAAGGAAAAGGAAATAGTACGAGGGCTTTCCAGAAAATAGTACCCGTTTAGTCATACAGATGGCGCTATTGATCCAATTAAAAGCAAAGTGGCGTAGATGTCAACAGTAACATCGTAGCTTTGTGGGAAAAAAGAGTTGAAGTCCTTCCGGTGCGTGGTGTGAAAATCCCGCGAAATGCGAAGTGCGATCCGTGATCCGTTTTCATCGCAGGATTACTGAATAAACTGGAAACAATGGATGAGTCATCTGTAAGGCGCTGGGTTCGAAATTTCAAAGAAGGAAGAGCTAATGTGCACGATGAAAAGCGGTCAGGTCGCCCGTCTCTTATCACCGACGATCTGAAGAAACGTGTCGATGATTTACATTTCCTGAAATTTCACAATCATTGCTCCATCAAATCGTGACGGACCATCTGAATTACAGAAAAATTTGCGCAAGATGGGTGCCCAAAATACTTACCGAGGAGCACAAGACCAATCGCATGGGTGCAGTGGTGATGTTTTTGACTTGTTACGAGCAACAGGGCGATGCATTCCTTGACTAAATTGTTACTGGGGAGGAAATCTGGGTGTGCCATTTCACACCTGAGACAAAACGCAAGTTCATGGAGTGGCACCATCCACGATCTCCAACAAGGCCGCGCGAATTTAAGCAGTCGTTTTCCACGAAAAAGGTTATGGCCTCATTTTTCTGGGATCGAAAAGGTCTGTTGTTGGTTGATTTCATGCCCCAAGGGACGACGATCAATGCGGACATATACTGTGAAACACTTCAGAAGCTGCGTAGGGCCATCCAAAACAAGAGGCGGGGAATGCTGAGTGGCATTGTTTTTCTGCATGACAATGCTCGTCCCCACAAGGCTCGAAAGACCACTGAATTTCTTCGGAAGTTCAAGTGGGAGGTTTCTGACCACTGCGTATAGCCCCGACTTGGCTCCAAGTGACTATCATTTGTTCAGTAAACTCAATGATTTCTTGTCAGGAGAACGTTTCCAAAGTGATGATGACTTAAAAGCAGGTGTACAGCATTGGCTGGCTATTTTGGCGGTAGAGGTTTACGCGGAAGGCATAAACAAACTGGTTTCAATATACAACAAATGTCCCAACAATGGCGGCGACTACATTGAAAAATTAGTAAATGTATTACTTTCATTTAAATAAAATCATTATTTACTTTTCTTCATTTTTCTTTTAATTATATGTAAACGTATGGTACTATTTTCTGGAATGCCCTCGTATAAGGCAAACTTGTTAACATGATATAGATGAAAAGGCTATCGTTTTCACGTTCGAAGAATGCAACTTCAAGATGCGGTATTCTTCTTAGAGCCTGGTCACCAGTTATTGAACCAAATTTTGTATAAGTTAGCACCATCGGATTTTCATTGAACCCATTTCAGATTGATGTAACTTGACATCTTCAAGTAGCAAACAACTAATTAGTCTAGAAGGTAAAATAGGGTTAGTAGAATTGGAAGAAAGAATAAAGCTCTGCTCAAAATTATCCCTATTAATTAAATGGTGTAAATAAGCTTCATTGGTGTCTTTACTTTTGAGAAACATTATTGGTTATTGCAATATTCGATGATTTTTCCTTCTAATTATTCTAATTCAGTTATTTGCGTTTTTACAATGAAGTCACGTTTGTATCGAACACTTAGTAATTTGATACTTCCTTAAAATTTTACTACAAATAGTTCTTTGAATAAAAAGCTTTCTGTCAAACAATGTAGTACGTCAGACTAGAGAATTAAAAGATTTGCTGGGCTACTCTATTTTTCCTATTTGAAGTTCTTGTCATGCGGTTGGATTGAGATAGAGATTGCATTAGAATGTGTCCCGCAACAATCAAAAGTTGGCATGTTTCAAGATTTTCTTTTAATATAACAATAACAATATTATAAGGGGTGATTTGTTTTAATTAGTAAGACAGATTCTGAAGCATCAAGTACACGTACATGTACATACATCCTCCAACGTTTGTATCTTACAACTCTTTTATAGCGATCCTCTTAAGACATGCGGGTGGTCACCACCATTGCGTTCAGTTGAACCATTTACGAAAATGAATGTGCATATCGGTACTAAAACGTGGTTTAAAAATCTTATCATAAAGGTCGAAGGTCTAGGTACACAATGGAATCACCTCGGCTAATTATCCATCATCTTTTTTGTAAATGAACCTACGATTACGGAGATTTTTGGCAAAAGGTCGGGACCCCGCCGGAAGGGGTCACACACATCGTGTACACGGTGCTGAAGCGCATTATGACTAAGATTTTCTGTCATGTCTCTTTTTTTATGACGATAAAATTCGTCCCACGGCATGAGGTCTATGAACGGGTACAATGTAATTAATAGATTATTCTTTTTGTTGTTTGTTCGACGTTAACTGTGAATACTTATTGTTCCTTTTCTTGATATTTCTGTGAACCGTAAACTATACATTACATATAGTAGTGCTTGGTGTGAGAATGTGCACATTGTAACAGTAAATGACGCTTAAAATTAAGAGGTTTTGTAGTTTTCATTTTGGCACACTTTGATGAGCATTTGTCAATACGCTGACGCGGAAAGCCTTACAATACCTATAGATTTTATTGTTTTCTTCTTTCCGCCTTATATTGTCGTTTGTGGTTGTCACTGGTTTCATTTTCAAAAGAATTATTCTTTTGCTTCCTATTTCAAAGAAATAAGGATCTGATTTTTGGTTTAATCTTTATCTCGCAATAGAATAGAAATTTTAAACAAACCTACAGATCTATTAATGACTGTTATATTTGATATGTAGATTAAACAATTCTTTAAAGGTGTTACACCGAAAAAGTAAACTAATGTAGAATTAAGTTTTATGTCACGCTTAAGGGAAAGAAATAGGAATTTACTTATCTCTATACCAGGTGACCCAGATGGTCGCATTTTTGCATTAAATAAAGTGTTGTGAGAATAGGTTATGAATTACTCAAGCAGAACCACCATGGGTTCCTAAGCTTTTGATTTATTGTATCATTTAAGATGTGTGGAGCTTCCACAAAATATTATGTTAGAATTGCTGAAAAACTGGATGCTAGGAAGTATGCTTCCTCTGCGAAAGGACGTGAGAAATTTAACATTGATTGCTAATCGCCTAATTGCCTTGTACGCAAATTTTGGTCGAAACCCTCTCTGCGGAAACGAGCCAGGATAATTCCAGTTTTTCAGAAGGGAGAGAAGAATCTAGTGGATAATTATGGACTAATCTCGATTTTGTCTAATCTTGCTAAGGTTTCCGAAAGTATCTCGTTCTCCTCCATATATCATCACACAAAAACCCTATATTTCACCACAACAACATGGTATCGTATGTGGAAGGTCAACGATTACTAATCTTGTGTCGATCACGCAGTTTATCAACCAACAACTTGACGCGCAGGAACAGGTGATATAACAACGTGATATACATAGACCTCAGCAAATTATTCTACAAATTAGATCATAGTGTCTTACTTCAGAAATACTCCGCGTTTGGTTTCAGTCCATCAGTTATTCGACTTCAAATGTCCTATTTGGCCAACAGAAGCAATTATGTCTTCTACAATGGATTTAAATCCTTCGAGTTTACTCCGTCTTCAGGTGCTCCACAGTGCTCCAGTTGGAGTCCATTGTTATTGAATCTTTACGTGAATTACTTACTAGCTTCTGAATCTTGCTCTATTCTAGCCGATGCAAATGATTTAAAAAATGTTATGCCCATTAAGAACTGGAATGACGTTATTGAGCTACTGTGTAACCTTAATACAATCACCGATTGGTTTACCTCTTCTAAGTTGCTGGCGAATGTGAACAACTGTAGCTATATCATTCACAAGGAAATTTAATTCCATTCGACTTACTCCACCTATAGTCAAGTACTTTTAAGAGTTAACGAATTTTGTGATTTTTGAGTTATTTTCGATAGTCGCTTAAGTTTTGCGTCGCATTTTAACCACCTTTGCATTTCTGCATCGACAGTTTTAGGCTTCGTAATGTGCATCTGCAAATACTTCTAGAATATATCTCTTTTTAAAATTTTGTTTCATACCTTTGTACCTATGTAGCTACAACTGCAGATTGAGAGGATTCAACGGAGATTTCTCAAATTCTTATCTTTCAAAGTTGATGGAATCTATCCGATGCGGAACATCGATTATGGTACAATTCTCGATTGGCATGGGATGCATACTGCGGCTTCTCGTCGGAAGGGACAAGGTTTGACGTGGAAGTTGGTGTTATTGTTGGTGTTATTGATTGTCCTGAATTACGTTCTGCCTTAGACTTCCTAGTTCTTCGCACTTCCTCACGTCCTCCTCCTACTTTCTTCCTTCCTACACTTTGAACAAATTTGTTATCCTTTTCCCCCATTACTCTTATGTGCCGCGTAACCGATACACTCTATGATGATATATGCATTTTTCAGTAAAATTAATGATTTTTGAGTTTATTTGTGTTTTCTATTTTCTTTTCAATTATTATTTTTTTGTTATTCTACGTATTTTTTCCTTTGTACATTATTGTCATCTAACTGGAAATCATTGGGCAATAAAAATTATTATTATTCTTATTGGTGCGGAGAGTCTGAAAAGATATGGACCGACTGGAAGATGAAAGAGAGATAGTAGAAGATTGGAAGAAATGTTAGGAAATTATTGTTATGACGACAATAATGTATATGAAGGGAGAAAAGAGGAAAGAAGGAGTAGAATGGAATATAGGTCCTTTGTTTTTTGTATCACATAGAGATAAATTTGTTGCGCTTTATGTTGTAAATTCAATCACTAAATTCAGCAGTAAACATTGATGCCAACTTATGACGAAATTAATAGTGAGCGAAACAATTTCTACCAATGAAGAATTTAAAATAGATTAAAAATCTGATCCGTAGGCTTCCGCGGTCGTCAATAATACTGTACTCTTGGTTTTCGGGTTGGAACTGCGTCGTTGTCGTAGCTTTAACTTTTGGCTTTGGCTAAAGCTACGACAACGACGTGGTTCCAACCCAGAAACCAAGAGTATGGATTAAAAATCTGATTTAAATTATTGAATGAAGAGAAACCGTGTTGGTGCAAACTTTGAGAAGAGGTAATTTTTGATTTATACTATAAACAGAAACCAACCTTATATAAATCTAAAATATTACTCGATTCAACAGTATTTTGAAATTTAGCAACTCCAAATAAATGCCTTTACAAAACAATAGTAAAATAAAAACAATAGGCAAATACATAACGACATTTGCCAATTGGCTGAAGTAAATTCAGCGTTGAATTTAACACATTTATGGTGAGAACATAAAAATAGTTTAGCAGTGAAACAGCGTTATTAAAGTAAGATAAAAAAAATGCCTGATCTAAAACGGCTAGAATCGATTTTGATCTTATAACCTAACTAAATTTTTCTATGTTATCTTGATAAACATATTACATAATGAAGTAGCAGCAAACGGTTTTTGCATACCTGTTCTCTAACTCAGTAAAATGCTTTGCAAAAACTTTTAATAACCTTCAAATTGTTTTATTTTTGAACTGTTGTATTTGAGATCTCTAATCTATTGTGGATATTAATTATAGATTTAGGCTTTTAACTCTTTGTACCGCCATCAGCATCAAACTTTTTTACTTCACGTTTTATCTTTGTAGGTTAGAATTTGCGTCATGATTGATTATTCGGTGGTATGCTATATAAGAAAACTTTTAACAATACAAAACCTATAAACAGGCTCCTTGGATCGAAACATTCCGTATTATAAAAACGATCGAGTCCGAGTGGTCGCGGCAGCGGTAGCAAGTAAAAAAGCAGATCACACGAAGTCGCGAAGAGTAAAAATAGCGACCGTATTTCTGTAAGTAAAAGAGAGGAACGGATCGAAGACCCGTATAGTAGACACTCGCGATAAAGAGCGGACACATAGAATACAAATTAATATGACGAGACCACACAGACGTGTAATTGTTAGTGCGCGATTGCGGCCAAAACTAATCAAATTTACGTTAACAGATCATACGTGGATCTCTGGAGCATTATTCGGTGCGATAACGCCGCGCCGAGTCTCTGGAACCATACAAAAACGACAACCTACGAAATTAAGCAATTACAAGATTATACCCTGCGCAAATAGTCCATCGAACGTTTCAAAAAGAGCACATCGAGTATGGGGAAAAAAGGCGGGCCATTAATATCCTAGCGCTGCGATGTGTAATCTCGTAATAAAATGATTATGTATAATAACGAACGTGCCATAGCTTTATGAATGAAGTGTTGGTAGTAAAACGATGGAAAAACGAAAATAAGCACCATTTATAAATGCATATAATTAGAAGAATAGTGTTGGAATTTATGCAGATGTAAAGTTTGAAGAACAGTTATTTTCAAGAAATTCATTCAAGCAGGTGCGCACATATTCTTATGTTTTTGCTTTTTTATCCTTATATGAGCGATGGTGTGTTGCTGTTTATTAAGTCTTTATGACCTTTGTTCGTGGAAATGGTTGATGCGGCCATTTCCTCAAGCTTGGCATTTTGTAAATAATGCTGCCAATTTACTTAAAGGTTTTAAAAGAAATAGTCTCCAGATGATACAATAAAGCTGATGAAATGACCATAGAGACACTAATATCAATGCGTTTTTATATAAAACGATTACTGGTTTTTTCTAACTGGGATCTATTATTATTTGTTGTATGTTATTGCTTATTAGATTCGGTGTTGTTAAACAGGTTAAAACTTTATACTCTTGGTTTCCGGGTTGGAACCGCGTCGTTGTCGTAGCTTCTGCCGACGTTTCGTCCGCACTCTTATGGGAAATCTTCGGGGTTGTTACTGCACACTGACTGGGGAGTATTCACTCCGGAGGGGTTTATATGGGACCTGTTTTGGGTCAATGGAGCGGAAAAGTTATGAATCAATAAAGCGTGGCGGTTACTAAGACGTTTAATCAGTTGGGATTTCCACGTGTGATGTGAGGGGTAGCCATTTTCGCGATTTAAATTATTGGGATGTTTGAAGATCGTTATTGATTCACGGATTTGTCTATTGTAATAGTGATGCTTGCAAGACAAGATGCGGATTGAGTTAAATTGGATTTGGTGGTCAGTTTTCAGTCTATGCTCAGCCAGCACGGATCTGGCTACACGCGTATAAAGCGGAGAACACATATAAGCGATCACGACCACGATTGCGATAGCGATAGCGTTGGCGATTGCAATCGTAAGATCGCGATATGCAATTTGCTGTATGATGTTCTTCACGCGATCTGTGATAAACGCAATATGTTGCGTCCGCACGCGAATGAACGCTGCACAAATCGGTTATATCGCCAACAAATCGCAACAAGTATGTGCTGTGCTCTTTCGTGTGATGCATCTGATCGCCAACGCGATTGTGGTCGTGAAAACATATATATGTGTTCTCCGCTTAATGCTCGTGCTTAGTGACCAATCGCTTTGTTTCACCGATGTACATACACACTACCGCACGAACATGGAATCTGGTAGACACCAGGGGCTTCCTGATGATTGTGGTCTTTGATGGGAAAGCAGTCTGAAAATTTGAAATTGGGTTTGAAGATTGTTTTTGTATGTAGGGTAAATACGCTTGCTTACGGAAATTAGGGTTGGATGAGGGGGGTTGCTGCGGAGAAGGATTGGTGTGGCGGTTAATGGTAATTTCAATATCTTCTCATAGAATAATTATTGCAGACCAGAGTTTCATGTGATAGTGCGGAAATAGTGTAATGCGAAACTACAAGGTGTGGCAATTAAATAACCGGACTGGTGCTACTGTCGGCAAACAGCGAGCACGCCACGGCAGATTTGAACATGTCTGTGCTTGTAGATGCTTCCCCCACCCTAAGTTCGATGGGCACGGTTGTACGTCGCTCAGTCTCGCTGTAGCAATCGTCCGTTCAAGCCTTTACGCTAGCGTCGCGTCGGATACGCGTGGAATTGTCTACGTCCACTGGGTCCCCGAAGGTCAGACAGTCAATCAACATTATTACGTCGAGGTTCTAACTACCCTTCGTGAACGAGTGAGAAGACGAAGACCCAATTTGTGGAAGAGCAAATCCTGGATGGTCCAAGACAATGCGCCAGCCCATTTCGCTTTGTATATGAAGGCGTTCTTTGCGAAATCCGGCATCACCGTGTTGGACCACCCACCGTACTCGCCCGACCTGGCCTCCTGTGACTTTGTTTTATTTCCTAAGGTAAAATCGGAGCTTAAGGGGACAAGATTTGACATTGAGGTTCTCAACAAGCTGACAGAAATGGACTTCCAGCACTGCTTTCCACAGTGGAAAATTCGTATGGAGCGTTGTAGGGATCGGCAAGGGGAGTACATTGAAGGGGATAAACTTTATAATGTAATTGGTGATCAATAAAATGTTTTGTAGCACCAGTCCGGTTATTTAACCACATTAAGCCACACCTCGTATAATCGGATTTTTTTTTAAACACTATCGTACTTTGCTATAACGCGACCGTTTTTTGCGTCGTTTATACCGTGTAGCAATGTATTAACTTCGTCCACGATTTGCGCTGATTCTACTAACGACAACCCAGTATTTTGCAATTTTTCTATTGCGTCTAGTAATCGTTTATAATTGTTGCTAATACTTTTTAAATCTGATCTAGAAATCCTTTCTGGCCCTCCTTAATAGCTATAGCTTCGTCAGGGTTGAATTCTAAAATCACAGATTTGACGTCTTGGAAATGTTCAGAATAATAAAAAGCTACATGCAACCATGTTTCGCAATGCGAAAGAATCGGCTGTGGTGGTTCGCGAATACCGGACAAAGCCTGTGAAATGCTCGAATCCGTTTGGGAGGTTTGACCAAAATTTTTTTTTTGTATTTGGTATTAATGCATCCACCTACGGGCATGAACTTTACATGTAACATATAAAAGTCTCTCAAACTTTTCTTTAAGAGAACGGCCCACACTTCACATTGTCGCTGCTCCATCGCTCATAAACGTCAACAGTTGACTAGTTGACACTTGGAATTGTTGTAACGTATCGAGTGCTACGCCCGTAATTGTTTCGCTTTTTTAGTCTTTTGCTAGCTAATAAGATTGCAAATTTCGGTTTAGCAGGATCTAATACTCGTACTATAATATTCAAAATAGACAAACAATAAACATCAAAAGTAAATTCAACTTAAATTGGGATTGAGGTGGCACGCCATTTTTCTCATTTTGTGCTGTACACTATTTCTATACCTTTTACAGTTGCCTTTGTTCCAGCACATTAAAGGTATTTTACAAACTCTACACAATACTTTATTTCCATTATAGTTCAAATCCGGAAATTCGCCGATAAATTTAGTGACTGTATTAGCCAACGGTCGTTTATTTTCCTTGCGTACGTTAGACATACTTACATACATATACTTATCTCTATAATTACGACTAACGCTGCATAGGGTTGATGAGAAACTGTTGCAATATATCAATAATTTCATTCGCTGAAGTAGCCCGTACCGATTCATTTCCGATACGTGGCGTCGTAGACGCGCCCGCCTCACTCCTAACCTGGCGCGAAGCTCTCTGTGCCCGGCCTACTTATGTCTATAAGAGAAATTAAATGTTAAGGGTAAATATTGGTCAAAAATAATATGAATGGATTTACTTTGCTAGCGTTAATATCATATTTTGGCTGACGTTACAGCAAAAATTGTAATGGTCTAGGAGTACTCTTTTTAAAATGTTTATATACCTGTGGTAATTATATGTGATGCTCGCGAATGCATGAAATTTTGTTGAAGGAAATCATTTTGGGGTTTAGTTTCTCATAAATCAATTCCGATCCCTACAACAGTCTTTGTTAAATAAAGGAAGACATGAAACGTGAAGTCTGGTTGAAGTAACAAAGTAGCAAAATGTAAGTATCGTATATATTTAAACGTAGCAATTTCTGGATTTAAGTGCAGTTTTAAAATGCTAAATATTGCATTAAACAACACACAGAATAAAGTACCGTTCAGCAAGTAATCTTGTAAATATCTAACATACACTTACATATATTAAGGTACTAACAAAAGTCAAAGTGCTTATTAGTCTCTCTTCAATTTAAACTACTACGATAATATGCAATTATTAACTGTAGATATGTTTAATTTTAAATTCTTAAATATCTGTTGAACTTGTTAAAAATTACAGTTGAAAGCTTTTGCAGTCAACTGTACGTATATTTTCATAAGATTTCATTGTTTAAGATGCGAGATTGCGACGATAATTGAATTTAATTTTCGCATTTTTTTTTCAGCCAGTGTTACCAACGTACGAAGAAGCAATTAGGGACCGGGTGCCTGGTTGTTCATCGACGAGGATTCCAAGACCTCACTGGCCCTCGTTGGTGGCCAGAAGGTCTCGAAATTCGCCTAATCCTGACAGCATTCACGTCACGCGTCAGGGATCATTGTAAGTGCTTTTTGATAATTACTTATATAGTCTCTACTTAGTACAACGCAGCCCTTACGCATCTGCATATATCGTTTTATTTAAACGTAGTTTATGCGACGTATTTAAGGCGATTTAAAAGTAATTATACGGGTGGGATTTTTTCTGGTTTGGTTACAGACGTTATACGGAGTGATTTTAAATGATTAAGGACATTGAATTTCCCACTTTTTAACATTTTTGTCAGGTTGGTAACGTGATTTAAATAATATTTTTGCATCAGTTATGTTTCAAGTGGGCGTAATAGGTCTAGTAATTTGTAGTAAGTTAATTTTGATAAAATACGAGGTGTGGCAATTAAATAACCGGTCTGGTGCTACTATGAACAAACAGCGAGCACGCCATGGCAGGTTTGAACATGTCTGTGCTTGTAGATGCTTCCCCCATCCTGAGCTCGATGGGCACGGTTGTACGTCGCTCAATCTCGTTGTAGCAATCGTCCGTTCAAGTCCTAAAGCTAGCGTCGCGTCGGAAAAATGCAGAGTATTCAGATCGAGCAACGAGTTAACCTCAAGTTTCTTGTGAAACTGGGAAAAACTGGGATTCTAACTACCCTTCGTGAACGAGTGAGAAGACGAAGACCCGATTTGTGGAAGAGCAAATCCTGGATGCTCCACCAAGACAATGCGCCAGCCCATTCCTCCTTGTCTGTGAAGGCGTTTTTTGCGAAATCCGGCATCACCGTGTTGGACCATCCACCGTACTCGCCCGACCTGGCCCCCTGTGCCTTTTTTTTATTTCCTAAGATAAAATCGGAGCTTAAGGGGACAAGATTTGACAGTGTGGAAGCGGTGACAGGGAAAGCGACGGAGGTTCTCAACAAGCTGACAGAAACGGACTCCCAGCACTGCTTTCGACAGTGGAAAATTCGTATGGAGCATTGTAGGGATCGGCAAGGAGAGTACATTGAATGGGATAAACTTTGTAATGTAATTGGTGATCAATAAAATGTTTTGGAGCACCAGTCCGGTTATTTAATTGCCACACCTCGTAGTTTTGGTATTCACATTAGCATTTATAGAGAAAATTGATGACAGTTACAGAATAAAATATCTGTACTAATAAATTTTTAATTAACATAATCGTCAAAAATTAAAAAAAAAACACAATGAAGCTAACAATGGATTACCATGTGGATAATGTGAACAGATTGCACAATAGGCACAAACGATTTGTTTAGTATTAACAAAGAAAATATTAAAATTATACTTTTTCAAAATGTCCACCGTTCGAATCTAAACTAAATTGATTCTTCTTTTGATATTCTCAAACATTCGTTCCAGTTGATGGTAATCAGTGTTATTAATTTCTTCTTCAATGGCTGCTTGCAATTCTTCCCAATTGTGAATTCGATTTCCAAAAATGTTATTGCTATTTCTAAATAGATAGAAAACTAGAGGAGTTAAGTTAGGTGACCTTAGTGGCCAACGACCTCTGCTAATTACTCCATCACCATAAAATTGTTTTAGATACTGTAATGTCACTTGAGCTATATAAACCGGGGAATTATCTTGCTGAAAATAGCCTTTATTCATCTTCGTCAAGGTTATTTATGAAAATTTCCAATATTTGATTGCGGTACCTTTCTACATTAATATTTTCAGTATAAAATATGGGACCAATTATATGAGGTTTACATATTGCTACCCAAACTCTAATTTTCTGTGGATGCTAAGGAATTTTCACAAAATTGTGAGGACTTTCAGTTGCCCATGTTCAGTAATTTTGGTTGTTAACATATCCCGACAAATGAAACCAAGCTTTATCTGACATGAATGTTACTTAGGTTTTCTTGCTATAAAGGTTTCAATTCTTCGTGGAATATTGACATGTAATAATTGTTGTGTAACTTTGACATTGTATGGATGCATATGCAAGCTTTTAACTACAGATTTGCGGGCAATTCCAAAGTTCATAAAACAGATATACCTGTTTGAGGAGCAAGTTTGCGAATTGATTTTTGGGGATTTGGTTCTAGTCGCTGCCTAACATCACCCAGAATCTTTTCAGTTAAGACTGATGCTCGATCAGTAGAATACAATGTTTTCCTTCAATTCGTCTTACAATTCTTTCTTAATGTATACCGCAACCAAGTCCGGATAACTTTCGTTAAGCTGGTCTAGGCATGATTGCAGGAAATAATGCCATGATCCATTTTCCTGTCTACCAGCACTACGATAATGTTCGTTTAAAATAAAAGCCTCATGTTTCGCTATAAAGGGCATACTCAAAGCAACGAAATTAAAATTTGTTTACTTTTCTTTAAATTTTTAAGGAACATACCTAAATAATATCACAATAGCTCTAAAAGGAAATGTTTTTTAATTAAAACGAAGCAATTCATTAAAAATAAATGGTGAAAATATAACATTGAAGAAAAGATAAATAACTATGGATAACAAAGATAAACGAGTCGCGCTGAAAATTGACATAAAAATAGACATAATAGTAATGTTCAAAGTATGAAATATATAGATATACCCGTTTGTAAGAACGTTTAAATTGATAGATCTCATATGTTCTGTTTTTAAACTGAGACCACCTTTAAAGCAAATGTATTCTACCAACCTTGGTATTCAGCAGCCCATGAGCTGCTAGATAGGTGGCGGGCATCTATACTCCGGTGTGTGTCGCTACGGTCTGAGACGGCATGATTGTGTTTATTGACGCTAGAGGGTGTCGGAAGATATTTTCAGTGCTGTTGTGGACATTGGGGGCATAAACTGATTGGCACAGACAATGCAGACAGCAGAACAGGGAGCGGTTGTAACCACGCTGATGACGCCGGGTAGGCAGAAACATGTCCGTGTGTTAGTGCTTTCTTTTCCCCGCTCGCATTGTGTTTGCCGGGAATGGTTCCACCAATACCATGAGCTATATTGGCATTATTTTTGGTTTTGTCCTCAATCATTTAAAATCATTTCACACAGGTTGTTCTGTGTTATTGGTGCACTATTAAGAATTTTATTTTCTGTCGATTAATTCTTAAGTACAACGTGATTCATTTATAAATAATCTATGTTAGCTCGTGAAGGCAATACGCAATTGCTTTCTTATTGTTTCTAGCATTGTAACCAGTAAAAAAAAACATTGCAACATTGGTGATTTAACGGACACCGTAACACCAGTAATAAAACTGGAAGAAATGGGCCGACAACGTTGAGCATAGTGTATATCGAGTTTATTATTCTCCTGAATTGCTTGCAAATAATTAACTCTTAACCTTTTCCTTTTAGAGTCCATATGAGTAAGTGAAATATATTAAAATTTGTTTTCGGGACAAATATATTCGAAAACGAATGATTGATTTAGTTAGTACCAAGCAAGTGCTTTGTTATGTACTTTTGACAGTCTAAATCAACGGAATGGAACTGAACAGATGGTGTATACTCTACTTTTCAAAGTAACCTGATTTGTGCCTAATTTTTGGAAATTAATTTATTTCGTGCATGTCCAGACGGTGTGTGTAAAGATATTATATTTATGTATGTACTTTTACATTGGAAAAAAATGAACAGTTTAAATGGAATGTCAGTAAAGGAGTGATTGATTAGTTGTTATAGATTGCTGATGTACTGTTGTACTAAATTATCAAATAATTTGGTTGAGTCTGTTTATACCCAGAAACATTTTCTGCCTAAAATAGACAGCAATTTTATTACCGTTCACTTTGTGCGCAGATTTATAAAATACTTGCGAATTTTTATTATGCAATAATATGTGTAGAGAAAAATTTACTTCTTTTTTATTTAAGTGCTTATGAAAAGTGAGTTGTTTCGTATTGATAATGTAATTTTACAACTAAGATTTCAATATCTATGGAATATTAATCAAAGTACACTGATGGATGCAAATATTATGAACAACTAGAAGGTACAGCGATGGGCAATCCGCTGTCCCCTTTCATAGTCAACTTGTTTATGAGTAAATTTGAAACGTGCTTGAAAAAGGACCCCGTATATTTTCCTAGAATTTGGCTTAGGTATGTAGACGATATTTTCGCGGTTTCTGATACTAAGAAAAGCACGGATTTCCTCGCGACTCTCAATTCAAAATTCGAAACTATTAGATTTACAGTAGAAGAAGTGAGCAATCAACTCCCGTTCCTGGATAGTTTAGTAATTGGATACAACAAAAAACTTGAAATAGACTTCTATAGAAAGGAAACAAACACTAATAGATACAGTATGACCGATTCTAACCACTGTGGACAACACAAAGTGGCCGCGATTGGTTTCTTAATTGATAGACTAGTGAAATTCCCTTTGAATAAAAGTAGGTACAATAAAGAGCCTAAATTCATCAAAAATTTAGCTATTTATAATGGAAGTAAGAATACCGTAAGAATACGGTCGACATCTATAGAAGAGAGATGTCGACCGTATTCTTAAGAAAGTCCAACATAGGCATTATGTAAGAAATTCCACGACGTTAATTCCGGCAAAAATCCGCGACAAGAAAATCGATATTCTGTGAAACTTCCGTTCCACAGAAAGGTATCGAGAGATATCGAAAGGTATTAGTAAAGTTTTTAGGGAACGAATATTTTAGTTCGCGAAAAGAAAGGTCGGGAATTTATAAAATTGCATGTAGTGACTGTGATAAAGCCTACACGGGTCTAACGAAACGAGCGATAGGTGCTAGATTCAATGAGCACGTCAGGTCCTGCAGTTACGGGAATATAGAAGCGTCAAGTGTAGCACAACACATAAACAAAACCGGGCATAACATTGGATTAGAAAACCTATTTACATAAAAAGGAACACAAATTTGATGAATAAAGAGAACGGACCCTTATTCTTGCCTTTTTGATTTATTAGAGTAAAACATACACGTGGTTTATGTTTCGTGCTACAGTAACAAGATACCATTTTCATCTATCTTTCCGTATATATTTCCTATGTTTTACTTTTAGGGTATATAAGTGGTAATTGTAAATATTTTTCTCGAGATTGGGGATAGAACAAGCTTGTTAGAATTAGAGCTTTTCTCACAATCATTGGATCATGCGGTTGATTATGGGTCCTCATCATCAACCGCATGAGCCCTCGAAACGGTCGTTCCGAATTAATTAATAACTTGTGTGGTGCAGAGTGTGTCGATACCTTAGTGTTGTTTGCGAGAAATTTGTACGTGTAACTATAGTTTAAATTTAATTTACTCGCGTAGGGCTTGTTTGTACGTAAAGATGGTAAGGTGGTAAGATTTAGTAAAGAATAAAAAAAAGATCTTCATGAGTAAATACACTGAAAGATACTTTTGTTTGTTTGAGTACATGCGCTTTAAGATGTAAAGTTCCAATTTGCAATTTTTCGCAATTAATATATGAATAAGTATAAAAATGGAAAAATGTGAAGTGATATGTTTCCAAAATTTTGCATTTACCACGTTTAATTACTGCGTAAATATACACACTCTTATAAGATTGTAATTACAATGTAAACGTAATTTTACAAATGATTGCAAAATTGCAACACGTATGTAATATTACAACCACATATGTATAAGCGATCACGATTAACCATCTATACTTGCACGAGGGGGGTACTTTAGGACTGTTTTATACATTGTATACATTAACGCATATTTTATTAATTTTTTGAAATTTATCGAGAACGAGAGCTACGTACTATACAAATACGAGGCGTGTTTTTAAAGTAAGCACCGTTTTGAAATTCTGCTACCGTGAGCGCTGCGGCGGCGTTCTACGCTTGCGTGCTGTGTACCTACATCTGTTGACAAGCCACAGACGCAATTACAGAAAGATTCGACCGTGTTCACGTTTGTTTGTTACTATTTAAAATGTCTCCGCCGATCGAGAATCCCGCCGACTGTGAAATACGCGCTGTGATTCGTTTTCTTAGTGTTAAAGGCATTAAATCGGCCGACATTCATCGTCAGATCTGTGAAGTGTATGCAGAAAACATTATGAGTGATGGAATGGTACGGAAATGGGCGAGAGCTTTTAGAGATGGCCTCACGAATGTCTATGAGGAGAAACGAAGTGGGCGACCTTCTGTCATTACTGAAGATTTGGTTCAGAAAGTTGACGAAAAAGTGAAAGAGAACAGACGCTTTACGATTTCATCGTTATCTGATGAGTTTCCTCAAGTTTCCAGAAGTGTTCTCTATGAAGTTGTGACCAGTGGTTGTTAAACCAGGCGACAGACTTCTATGACGATGGAATTGTAAAGCTGATTGTACGATACGATAAGCTGTTTGAAAGAAATAAAAACAAATATAACCTCTTTATTCATTTCAAAATGTCGGCTCCTCTCGAAACGTGTACGGTGGAAGAACAACGTTCAGTGATAAGATTTTTGTTATCCGAAGGTGTGAAGCCGGCTGATATTTACTCGAGAATGTTGAAATAGTATGGTGAAAAGTCTTTAAGCCGCGGAAACGTGTATAAATGGATTGAACAGTTTAAATCGGGCAGAACAAGTGTAACCGATATTCATCGCTTCGGACGACCGGTTGAAGTGTTGACCGATGCGCTACAAAATCGCACAAATGACCTTATTCTCGATGACAGGCGTTTAAAAATCGTGACAGTAACTGATTTGTGTAATGTTAGTGTTGGAACTGTGTATTCAATCATTTATGATAAGCTGAATTATCGCAAAACGTGTTCAAGATGGGTTCCAAGACTCAAGTCCATAAAGACACCCGTGTTTGCGTTGGGTTGGGAGGTGTTGCCACATTCTCCTTACAGTCCCGACCTCGCACCGTCCGATTTTCATCTGTTCGGCCAGCTCAAAGAGTTTCTACGCGGCACCAAGTTCGAAGACGACGAAGCGGCCAAACAAGCTGTACACAAATGGTTTGGACACCAAGGTCAAGAATTCTTCAGCACTCAAATTAGAAAGCTCACAAAGCGATGGGAGAAGTGCCTAAAAGTTGGTGGAGACTATATTGAAAAGTAATGTAGATTTCATTGTCAGTGAATAATTTTTTTTTCCACAGCCATTTGTCTCGTTAATTACTGAACGTCCATCGTATCTATTTAATATAATGAAGCACTGCAAACTTACTATATTGGTACCTTACACTAATAATGCAGTAAAACATATCAGGAGGCTAAATTTTGCACTGTAGTATTGGATGTGATACAAAAATGCACTGTAAATTTGCACCGACAAATTGTATTTGTTGCACAATATTGAGACTAAACAACGGGTCAAATCAAAAAAAATTACGTTAATAGTAACAATGGTAACAATAGTAATTGGTTTCTCTGTACAGATGATAGTGCAATCAGAACTATATTTTTAAGGAGCAATGGGTGTTATGCTTTCCTATAGAATTAAATATTTTCAGACAAGAATCACATTGAACGATTGTGTAGCTTATTCTTTGAAATATCTAGAATAGTAAGAAATAATCCCAAAAGAATTTACGTACATATTACTTTATGGATTGCATCGGTAACTGCTGTATTACTTTTTTACCTTTTTCTACGTCGAAACTGTAAGTCACTCTTCACTTAATTATAATCTCAACAACGTTCAACAAGAATGAGGAGGAATGAATTATACTAACGGGCAATGCATCAATATACCATCAATATATACTACACCACTGCGAAATTTGACATTCCACCGAGCTGATGCTTCTACGACAATGAAGATTTTAACAACCTTATGGAAATGTACAATTTAGAATTGACATACCGCTGTAAATTTACGTTAAAAGGAATTAATATTTCGTCAATGTGGAAGTTAACAGACCCTATTAGCATAAAATTGTGAAGATGCACGTAATTTTTCGACAAATCAGAACTAACTCTGTTATTCTTGTAGTATAATGTTGCGCAATTTTAGTAGGAGTAATATAAACTTTCCTGTAATATATTTTCTAAATTGGTTATCATTAATTTATAAAAAAATACCTATTGGAACAATCTCTTTGTCGGTATCACCACAATAAAAATATTTACGGAATTATTTCAAGTTACTCTTTATAACATCAAGATGGATCTCCCAGTTACCATTATTAGTAATAGAAAATTACGTAACGTAATCATCATTTTAAAGTGTATTCGCTGATATAATTTTTGTTGGATTCTAGCTGTTAATCAGTCCAGTTGATGTGCTCGATCGTAATTGGACTATTTATACCAGCCACGCCGAGTATAATTCTCGGAACAATCGCTGTTGATTTTCGGCATATTTTTTAAAACAGTTACGTTACGGTGTTTTAAAAATTAATAACGTTATTATAACGATTTCATTAAAAAAGCAGAGTGGTCGTAGTAAACGTAATCCTCTATGTTAGTGGTCGCTAACCTTTTCACAATTCTGGGCCACTTCTATGGTATTAATAAATGTATAAGGTAAGACTAATTGAATTATTTCTACTAGGCTGACAATAGTAATAAGTAATAACAACAAAGTAGGAGTAATGCTAGTAGTTAGATCTTAATTTGTAGTTAGTAGCAAATTTATTGCGGTTGAATATTATAGCTTTATTGTTAGGATTGTGATTGATGGTTGTAGAGGTTACATGGATATTGACTAGTCCATAATGTTTGTAAGTATGGCTTAACATTCCTCGTGGAGTTGCGTCACTTCTCAGAGGTTTACTAAATCTCAATTCTCAGAGCTGATTAAGCCTCATCATATAATTCTCCTATCTGTTTACTGATTATTTTCCATAGGTTCCGAACCTTTGTTTTATCTTCTGGATTTCTTATTTCCAAGCTCTTCAAATCCCCTCTCATTTCTTGGATCCATATTCATCTTGTGTTCCTTTTCTTTTTCTGTTTGCTGGTTGCCACCTTGTGAATACATTTATTAAATCGTTTTCTTTGGTTCTCCATATATGTCGCAACCATTTAATACTTTGTTCCCTAATTTTACTAACAATGTTTTCTTTTAGTTCTTGCGCTATTTCTTGGTTCGTCGTTCTTCTAAAATCGTCTTCTGCAGTGCATACTGGGCCTAGTATTTTTCTTACAATTTGTTCTTCATCGATTCTTAGTTTTTCTTCCTCTTTACTGCTACGGTTATTGTTTGCTGTGTACGTAATTATTGGTTTTATTAGAGAGTTATAAATTCTCATCTTTGATTTTCTTGTTAGAATCTTGCTTATTAGCAATTTTTTGTTGGCTTGAAATTCTCTATTTGCCGATATGATCTTTTCTCTAATTTCTACTGACCTGTCCCCATTACCAGATATCATAACTCCCAAATATTTATCAACTTCCTTGAACTCGTGATTCCTTACTTTAATTTCACTACCTTTAACTTCTTTCCCTATTCTCATTATTTTAGTTTTATTGTTTTTATTTTTAATCCTAGCTTCTTCCCTCCTTCACTTATTGCTTCTAATATTTTTTGCATTATATCTCTCCTTTTGGTTATTAGTACTACATACGTCGTTCGCCATGTAACCATTTGTCCTCCTGGTCTTTAATGTCATATTAAAGAATGTCGGCGACAAGTATCCCCCTGCTTAGCACTCTTAGTTATTGCAAATTCTTCCCTTTTTCCTACTTGTGTTATTATAGTGGTTCGGGTTACTTTCATTGTAGCATATACCAGTCTTCTAAGGTTTGTTGGTAGTCCCAGTATGATTATAAGTTCGTCTCTATTTACAGCATCGGATGTTTCTTGAAAATTAGCGAACAACATTTCAGTTTCCATTCTGTAGCTATAGGCTTTTTCTATTATCTGTTTTATAATGTGAATCGCATCAGTTGCTGATTTCCCTTTAGTGAATTCAAATTGGTACTTTCCTATAAGATACCTCAGGTAATCTTTTCTGAATTACTATATAGTAGTCAAATAGTCTATAATGGTCAGCTTAAAAGTGTATTTTTGAAGATAATTATCGTCTACGTCCATTGATTCTATTGAAATGTTTATCGTGGGGTATAATAGCGGACTAACATGTCATTGATAATGGTAAATGATCGCGTTTAATCGGATGGACCTATTTTTAAACTGAACCAATTATGCTTGAAATGCATGCGTTGTCGAACTTCGTATCTATACGTAAAAACTTATAATATTCTCTCATTTCCACCTGAATCAGGAGGTACATCCCAAAATATTACTCTCGGTTAAAGATATTTCATTTTTTTTTAAATGAAAATTGATCAGTTTGATAATGATTCACAATTCACAAATCATGATGACAATACTTGAATGTTAGATATATGAGGATGCTATGAAAAGTACCCGTATTTGGAGACAGATGGCGCTTTGTGTCAAAATCTACATTACCGATTGCGAGTACTGTTCTTTAGTCGACGTCATAATTTGGGAGAGATTCATGCAGTAGTGTTGTTTTGAGAGCTGTTGAAAGTGAGCATGTTTATGTATTTGTGGAATCGTGGAAAAAGATACCGGTCAGTGATTCCATTTCTTTTTTTGGATGAGAAAACGTGTGCAAAAATCAAAGAGAAGTTGGATGCAGTTTATAAGGACCATGCTTTTTCGATGACTACACAGAGAAAATTTTTAGGAGAGCAACCCTTTTATTTTTAAAATAAGAGTGATTTATACTGAGAATTAAAACATGTTTATTTCATCGGACAAAATATGTGGTTGCCCTAACAAAAATTATAGTTGGATTTAAGTGCTGCTGTTATAACTTTTACTGTAAAATTTGTGACAGCACCACATTAAAGAGAAGTCCCCACCTAGCGAAGGAAAGATTTCTCTACCGTTATGATAATGCCCCGGCCCATTCATCGGCAATTGCGATAGGAAAGGTGGTCTAGTTACGGTACGAATTGGTGCCCCATTTACCATATTTTCCAGATTTGGTCTTCAGTGAGCTCTTTCTTGTTCCTAACTTGAAAAAAGGGCTTGGCGGAAAGTAGTTCAGGTCAAATGAAGAGATCATTGACGAAACAGAGACCTATTTTGCAGAGTTCGACAAATCCTATTATCTGGATGGCAAAAAAAAGGTGGAACATCGCCGGACTAAATGTATGGAGCTATAGAGATTATGTCGTCAAATAAATTTACTAAATGCAAAACAATTGCGTTGTCTTCCTTAACGCAGGTATTTATCATACTATCCTTGTTCATTTTCTGAAGATTATATAATAAGTTTTATTCCTACGAAAAAGTAGTTACTAGATTCTTCAATAATTTCCAAGCTGCTTTTTCCATTTGTGGTAAGCATTTTGAAAAACGTTGGTTGTATTTCTGTTTTTTATTTGTTGACCTGCAAATATGCCTTTTTTAATAGTGGTTATGAATTGATGATAATGAAGTGATTATCAAAACCTGCAATTGTTGCAAATAAAAATAGAGAACACTTCTTCTTGCTTTGGTTATCTTTAATTGGGATTGGGACAGTCAGGGTAGTTTGAGGCAAAATGCCAATTGTAATAAAAGATGTTAGTGGCATACTTTGTATTTGCATTTCTGTAGCGCTTAACATACAGGGTGTCTCACGAGGAACTATATCGATCGATATATAAAATAGTATACATTGGAAAATTCTGAAAACTTGGTAGTACTAAAGCCTAAATGTACTATTCAACTAAAATATTTTCAGTTGGCTAAAACTTCTGGTTATACCGGAAGTAGCTGCCAACTTTGTTAAATAGAACATTATTTGTTTGATAAAACAACTACTGTTCATACGTCGAGTCTTTGCCGTTGCGTCATCAATTTATGTCGATAGTCCCAAGTCGAGAGAATGTTTAATGAGCAATATTTTTGCATATTATCTTCTACTGTTTCTAGAGGGCGCTAAGTGAAAATGTTTTTAATGGTGAAATGTCAAATTGTTTAAAATAATTTTATACTTTGGTCCGCACTGTATATATATACAAATGGTCACATTCCTTTGTTCGTACACATTATACACAACATTTCGAACTTCCGTTTTCAAAGTGTTAGGTAAATAAATCTTTCGTCGTTGGTTTCTTTCCAAGTATTTTTTTTTGCCAGGGGATGATAACACTGGATTTTGGGCTTTCCGTTGTTTTATAATATACGTATACTGTATTCACCAAAATTTTAAGAGCAGTAGCAACACGCTAAAATATTTTCAGTTACACATATGTACTAAGATAGATTTTTTAAAGTCTTACCTCATAAACAGGGATTACAGGTACTAAAGGATCTCCATTTCGTTTTTCCTCTTCGAAATACTCAAGCTAATTTATCACAAGTTGTTGAGCTTGCGAACGAGGGCGGCTACCAGGCATTTTCTAACCAAGAAACAAGTTATAGTAAGAGCAAAAAGTTTCGCATAAAAAATACTTACGAGAAAAGGAAAGGTAATACTACTGCAATGTGTTCTGAAAAGAACATATTTTATAGCGCTAATGAATAAGAAAATAAGAGGTACAAACTGGAATAATTTGGAAAACTTTGACAATCGGTTACAAATAAATAAACAATGGGCAGCTGGTGAACGGTAGACGAACTATGTGGACAGAGTGTAATTGATTCACGCGGTCGACCATAGGATTTTGCACACCAGACAAACGGTACATGTTTTGTCCCTTTCTAATGTCAATGTATAACATAATACAGTACCGCTCCGAAAGTGTTTTCTAATAACGTTGAAAAATGATGTAACGGCAAACACTCAGCACATGATCTGTTTGTTGCTATTTCTAAGCGTATTTGAAATATTTGTAAATTTTGACAGGAGGACGAGTGTATGTAAACTTTTATCACTGTGAAAGTGTTTTACTTGGCAAAATTGAAATTTTGCAGAACTGTTGACCGTATAGGGTTGTTGTATTTATTGTTGATGACTAGACAGTGGTTCGCCGATTGAATAAAAAATGTATGGGTTGAGGATTCAGTAAAGGTGCAATCGTCAATTGACGGAATTAATCGCAAAGTCAGTGTGGTTGTCATTAGTTCCTAATGGTAGATATGGTTCGGCATTGAACTGTGCTTAATGTTCATTCTTCCTTATCGTGGGGAGAAGCAAATCTTCTCGAAAGCGTTGACTTCTATTAAATCGAGTTATTATTTATTATTGTTGTTATTATTTATCTGGCACGATTCCGGCTTCATGCCCGTTGGAAATTAATTACGCGAACACTAATAAAATTATGGCCGCGTCACGAACGGATCTATAAAACGTCGGAACGGCTTCATCCATCGCCGCAATCCTATTCCCGAGACACAAAAATTGAATGCGCGGCACGACGTTCCGTCCGCCCGTTCATGATTATTCACCCGGCGAAAAAAATGTCCACCCATTCATCCGC
Source organism: Dynastes maya (assembly GCA_029619315.2). Lineage (NCBI taxonomy): Eukaryota > Metazoa > Arthropoda > Insecta > Coleoptera > Scarabaeidae > Dynastes > Dynastes maya. Next base: position 61,644,395 of record JAROYE020000002.1, read on the forward strand.
GTACGGGGATACTTTACGACGATCTTTCGTAGAAATTACGATATTATGAATTGGCACGCAGACCGTGTTTTGCGTTAATTACTGCGGCAATTACAGGGAGCAGGGACACGAAAGGGGAGCTCCTGAAGAACGCCGCTTTTATTATTAAATACGCGCTGGCGATGTATTTACGGTCACAGTTCGTAAAGCCGCTGAATGATGCCCGAAATGTTATATGGCGGTAGTAAATTGCATTTCTCTTTCATTGCCATTGTGAACACCAGTATGGTATCTACGGGAAAACGGTAGATGGCAGGTATGATTATTACACAAGCAATGATGAAGGTAAACTTAAAAAATTCACGACCATAATATTGATATATGGTCGCTCAACAATTTTAGAGTTACAAGATATTTATACTCACTTGGAGATTATAAGACATTTATTATCACTTCCTTTCTTATTGGAGAGCTATTGAAGTACTGCGTTTTTCCTTTCGGGGATATTAATGGCTCAACATTAACATTACAATTACATTAAAGCTTTCAAATTCGTTCTTCGTCTTTGCATGACAGTATTTGCCGTGGTAATCTTTTTTCAATTTTCTTAACCCTTAAGTTTCCTGATGACTCCAATTTCTTTCGATTTAGTTCTACCCAAAGTGTATCCAAGTTTAGTTTTCATAATTACCCCAATAACTTTTGGAAATTAAGTTTCTATGCATTTGGGATTTATTTGTGTTTTATAATAAATTTGATAGAATGGAATAGAGCCGATTTGTTCAATTTTATATTATATCTTTGATTACATACATATGTGTGATGTGCATACACTTTTGCATGCGTTCGAACCAATTCTCGAAACTTTTTTTTTTCGCTCTGAAGATGGTATCTCCAAAATATGGTTTTTGCAGACTTCAACAGCATCTTGAGGTGATAAAAATCGCTGGCCACGTATTTTTTCTTTGACTCTTGGGAACAAAAAGAGGTCGTTAGGCGATAAATCAGGTAAAAATGGGCAATGACATGTTTTTCTCCTTCAAATAATCAACTGTTTTATATGCTGTGAGAGTTGGCATTGTTATGATGAAGGAGAATGCGACGTTGTTGATTGTTTTTCTTGATTTCATCGACGACTTCTGGCAAACAGATTGTTGTATACGATTCAGCATTAACTGTTCTTCGTTCTTCCAAAGCAATGCTTGCGATATGTCCAGTACAACGATAGAAACAAGCAATCATTTTCTTGGAAGTGCTTCGTGATCTGTATTTTTGTTGGATTCTGTTCATGTAAGAATTAGTGTAAAACTGGATCGAACTGGGTCGTTTCTAATCGTAATTTGAATCTTCGTCATTTCAACGCATTAAGATAAGTAAGTGTGAAGGAGTAGCGCAGTTTTGGTTTGATGCGTTACTGATTGATTGTGGCAATGTAAAATTTGTGTACCAGACTGACCTTTTATTGGTTTCACCTCTAAATATATTGAATAGTCTGCGATGTTATTTCTAATACTCCATGTTCTTTGGCATATTCCTACGTTGCATTTGAAAGTCGAATCGAGTATTGTGAATATCTAGATAATTAAGTAACAATACCTTGTTACGTAAGTAAGACTAAGAGAAGAAATTCTTGGCTTATTAATTGCATAGGAATTTGTATATCTTTTCTAGTATATTGTTTCCATTCATTTTATGTATTTTTAATCATCCAGATCCTGGTTAATCTCAAAATACATTATTTACTCACTGACAGATCGTTATAACCCACACTGTTATCACATGTTTTACCTGTTTATCCACAATGCATAGTTACATAGCGCGTTAGGATTAGCGCGAAAGTATTTGCAATATTCTGCCGTAATTCTTAAAATAATTTCGTGACGTAATGACAACTGACATCTCGGCTTACTTTGTCGCATAATAATCCTAATATAATTGTTAATAATTTCTTTTGTAACAGGTGGAATTACACAGAAACGTTATATATTGTGTTTATTAACAGTTTCTGCAATAATCATGATGAACAAATTGAAAAATAAATATAAAAAGAGAAGTCGTTGGCGGGTACATACGTTCCATCAACACTCAAAAGAAACAACAAGGGGACTATTTAAATTTAATTCAGAAAATCTTAAATCATGATCCTGATTCCTTTTTCTTATATGCAGGAACGAATCTTGATTTATTTGAGAATTTATTGAAAATAGTAGAAGCAAATCGGGTCTGTCAAATATTTTGGGAAATACTTGAAGCGCCCTGGACTGTACTACAGTCTGTCTATTTACCAACACGAGGCGTACATACATGCACATATGTACAAATGCTGTTGGTTTCTTGAATAACTGGCAGTCTCCTAACTATACAGATGCGATAGAAGGCATACACATTCATATGAAACAACCTAACAATGCTGGGCTCTTTATAATACAATTATAAGAAAACTTTTGGTATGTTATTTGCTGAATGCGATGCAGATTATTGAGATTATATCTGTATATGTGGATAGAACGTGCAATAGAAACGACTAATGTTTATCAAAAAAGAATAATACTGTATACGTAATTAGAAAGTCAAATTAAGAAGATAACGAATTATAATATTCTATTTTTTCTTAAATGATATGGTTAGCAAATGTTTCTATAGACTCGCATCTATTACATTGTTTATAAATTCAATTGTTACTCTTACATCCCGTATAGTTTCATACTGTTCATTTGTAAAATCCAAATATTGTATTTGTTTGGAAAAAATAATTCTGCGAACTATATATTTGAAAGAAATCAAAAATTACAAAAGCAGCAATCTTTGTATTCTTCTCTTTTGGAATGTTAACTCTCTATTAGTAAATTTGAATGGATAGAATATTCTAAATCGTATGAAGAATTTTAATGTACATTCCACTAGCAAGTTATGCATGGTGGATTACAAGCCGCCAAAATTCTGACGTATAGATTAATGCCATATAAGCCATTAATTGTGTTGTATAATAACTTTAAGCGTTATGTTTCGATACATATCCCATTCAGGTTGTTTCCAATTTATATGGATGTTTTTTATGAAAGGTACCACAGCAAATTTTTAAGGTTAATATCGTATACTACTATCTTATGAAACACTACGATTCCATCTTTACCGATGCAAAACAAATTAGCCTCCCTTCAGCTATACATAATAGCTTCCTCTTTGGATAGATGAATATGTAAAGTTGTATATGATATCTGAAACAATTACTTGCCTTAATGTTCTCATATTTTGTAAATGTGGTACTTTGCTTACGTATTCATATAGTTTTGGTTTCAGGAAATACAGATTTAAAGCAAATATGTAATTTTGCGTAAAATATTAATTAATGCTGATTCAGGAGATGACAATGTCACATAGTTGAATGAAATGTTTAAATCACCAGGAACACTTGTTGAAGTTTTCTGAAGTTTCGGCTTTGAGAGTTATTTTGAGCTTACATTTCCTAGGTGAATTTCAGCCCGAGATTTTACTGATTTACAATCCCATATCGCTTGTAGCCGGATTATTGTTATATAAATACGAGGGCGTATTGAAAAGTAATGCCTCCATGGCTATAACTTTATTAGCAATAGATATATTGTTTACATATACATAAGTGCGAAATGATAGTATAAACTGTCCTCTACCTACTGATATAATCACTTTTTCACATAATCGCCACTGACAGCAATACATTTACGTCAACGTACTACGAGTTGTGTAAATCCGTCATGGAAAAAGTCTGATGTCTTCGTACGGCACTATTTCCGCACCTCCGTTATCACCTCTACATCCGAAGAGAAACGCTTGCCTTTGAAATGTTCCTTAAGCTTCGGAAAGAGGAAAAAGTCACAAGGCGCAAGATCTGGGCTATAAGGTGGATGAAGTGAAACATCATGAAACCCAAGCTTCTCCAGTGCTATACACGTTCTCTGACTTGTGAGGCCAAGCGTTGTCATGATGCAGAATTGGCACTTTGTCTGGACGAACCCTGCACGGCCGTCGCTTCAGATTTGTTAGGGTGTTAACATATCCTTCGGAGTTGACAGTACAGCCACGTTCCAAAAATTGCCACCGCAATCCCAGAAAACGGTAACCATGACTTTCCCGGCAGATGGAACTGCTTTGAATTTTTTCGGTTATGGCGAACCCTTATGTTTGTACTCCACGGACTGATGTTTCATTTCAGGGTCGTAATGATATGCCCACGACTCGTCGCCGGTCACAATTCTGTGGAGAAAAGCATCACCTTCTGCCTCATGTCGAGTCAAGAGTTGTTCGCAAATTTGTTTTCGATTGGCTTTCATTTCATCAGTAAGCATTGTGATGTACTCTTTCTTGTGAAATGCCCACCCTATTGGCAATGTCAGTTTGTTTACACCGTCGATTCTCACGAACCAGTTCATCCACGAGAGCCTCCTGCCTTTCACCACACGCGGACACTGGTCCTCCTAACAGTACTCACACCAACACACGCATCACGGAACACGGCCTCAACCTTCGATGGATGTCAATGGGCGCTACACCCTCCACGGTGAGAAATTCGATGACAGCTCGTTGCTTTAACCGCACGTCCATGCCGGTCGCCATTTTTAGAGCTGTCGTGCGCAAACGCGATGTTGCTGAGAATCTCCACTAGGGGACTTGTGTACCAAGAGTTAAGGTAAATGGCAAACCAGTTTTGACACTGTCCGGCCCACCATTATAAAAGTTATGGCCATGTTTTTAAATCTTGATAATGAGCTTCTGTGACGATTCTAGTTTCGGAATCCACTTGTATCTGATATAGGTGCTGTTTTATTACAGGAAAATTAAAAGTTAAAAATTAATCAAGAGAATATCATAACCTCAAAAGTATGCATAGAAATTGACATGAACTTGAATTTAGCAATCGTTTACCGCCACCTACACTGTGATTCGCGATTGCATTGATACAACGCCGTAGTAGAGCCATAATTTAACATGTGTATAGTTTTGCCTTACCCCAATTATTAATTCTGCCTGACACCGCAGTGTCGTATTTAATTGCATTGTACGAACTTTCTGAATTCCTACCTTAATTTCGCGTTACCTTATGTGAACGCTACTACAGATTCCTTATTTCAAACTATAAGAATTTTCCGATCATTCCGAAGAAACGGTGTCAATACATTTTATATTGTAACACCATTCGCAATTCTGTACAACTCTGGTTTTATACTCTTACCAATGTAGTAGTTAAAGCTTGATATAAACACCGTTTTTTATTTGTTGTAATACGTGCTTGTATATCGTTTATCGAATTTTAATCGTTGCATGAATATTTATAACTTATTTCAGTTGAAATTTATGGTTATTGATTTTTATTATTAATGATCATATCGTTTTTTTTATTTGCTCTTTTATCGGGAATATAATATGTATGCATTATAATATGTACGTGTTACGCGAACGAGTCTGAGTCGACCAATGAGCATCTCGATTCCTCCGGTATCACCGGACGCGTTCAAAAGGAGACCGAGGCGGGTCATAAAACGCGAACACGGTTCCTTAATTATTAATTAATTCGGCGGGAACAATCGACGATCGTTATTTATGCGCACGGGGGACACACCGCGCATCGTTTCTTTCGGCGCGATTTACTACCGCGACCGGGAGGAGAGCTTTCGCCTTCACGTTTCCATGCAACTGTCATTTTAAGCGAGTCGCCCTCCGTATCAAGCAACAATGCGCGGCATACTTGCATTAGTTACATGTCCGATGGGCTACTTGGTATAAATTCACTGAAAATATGCGGTTAATTGGATCACTTGCGACTAATTAACTACTTATATTAATTTATTCATTACAAGTATTTCGGCATTTCTTATACATGCCACTTCTGGATTAATGTTAATTAACAAATGCGGTTCCAAATTCATTGACTTTTTTGCTTAAGAAGATCGAATTGTAGGTGTTTTGTTGGTTGCTTTGGTTTTGTGTCTGTTTAGAGGCAATTTCGGAAAGAAGCTTAAATATTCCTGAATGTAACCCTTAAAAGTTGTTGTTGGTATAACTTGGTAAGAAGCAAAATCCCCTTTTATACACTACTGGTCACAATTATTTGCCCACATACATTTTTGCTTAGATCTTAGCAAATTATTTATTTATTGTTATTTAGGGGGTATAATTATTTACCTACAAATAAAAGAAAGATATTACATTAAATAATTCCCCAAAAGACTGCTCTCATACTTAGTTATTGATTGAATCTTTTTAATCCGATAATTAGGGGTCCAGGTAGGGTCATAAAAAGACCTGAAATGTAATACAATTATTCTTCACTAATAAGTATTTAATGTAGTGCAGGTAAAGATTAAAATTCCATATGTACCCCAACTAGAACTACGAATTATTCTTCTTTTAAGCAGTGAATATCCTTAATAAAATTATCTAAAATTAGTATTAAAATGCCGAAAACATGAGAGTTGCCTTCAGAAACCTGGACGATGATTATTGGTTTACATAATCTTGGCCGAAGTAACAGAGATATCACAAGAAAATTGAAGTTAGGTCGCTAAAACGAACAGAACGACGAAAAGTGACGACACCAGCGGAAGATCGTTGAATAAATACAACGAGTAAACGGAATAGACTTGCACCTGAAATTACGGCTACAATAAATATTGAGCGAGAAAAACGTGTTAGTTTAACCACCGTGAAAAGGAGGTTAAGAGTGGGTGGCATATTTGGTCGAATAACGTTTCATAAACCAGTCATACGCAAGCAAAATAGAATAAAACGGCTGCAGTGGACTAGAGAGCATCAACATTGGACAGTTGATGAACGGAAAAATGTTTTCTGGACCGATGAGTCAAAATTTGAACTCTTCGGTTCCAGGAGAAGAACGTTGGTTCGAAGGTCGAAAGGAGAACGAGCAGCAGAATCATGTGTAGTACCTACAGTCAAGCATGGGAGCGGATGGAAACGAATGCTATATCATCTAAATTGAGAATAATTGGTGACTATTTTATATTTCGACAGGATGATGACCCGAAACTTACCTGCAAACTGTGCCGCGAATATTTAAAATCGGTGGAACGCGGAAACAATATCAAAATGATGAAGTGGCCTCCTCAAAGTCCAGATGTTAGAGAGAGCTTTTGTGGGAGGAACTCGATAGGTAAGTTAAGAAAGGAACCATTGTGGAAACAACTACAAGAAGCCTGGTTTAAAATAGAACCTGCTACTCTGACGAAATTGCCGCGAGTATGTGCCGCAATTATTAAGAATCGAGGTGGACATTTCGACGAAACGAAGATTTAATTTTTCTGTGTTAAATAAATGTTATTATTGAATAAAGACTATCAGTTATTTTGTTTTAAGGAAATGGAAAAGAGGTATCAAGCCTGGTGTGATCCCAATATGACGGGAGACTATTGTTGGTTTCCAGTCAGAAAATCTAGTGCTGAACATAAAAGACTGCCATAAATCTATTTTAAAACCGAAGAATTATTTTTTTTATAGTTTTGTTATTCCCTTGATTTATTTTCATTAATTGAGTGATTTGGTTAAATTTTGATTATTTTTGAGCTGAATTTTTACTTTTTCATTGATCAAATTATATTAGAAAGAATCGCAGAACAGCAAATTGGGAGGAGGTGGAAATCAACAGAACCTCATAAGAGAATTAAGAGATGGGTACTTATTAATTCCGCATACTTTTATTCTCGTTCCAAAATTAACAATTAATGGGCCAAAAAATTTAGAGCTTCGTGGAGCTACATATATTACATTTTTATTTCTCATCTTCGAGTTTTTTTAAGTTTCTAATAAAATTTAAAAAATGTATTTTCTTGTACATGAAATGTTAAGAAATAATAAACTATACAAACGCTTTTCGCTAATATGGGGAATCATTGTCCCAACTAATTTTCTTCGAATTTAGGGCGCATGTCCCCAGCCCCGCCACCCCCGGATTTTGAAATTTCCTATACGCTATCATTTTGTGCCGCAAAAATAAACTTTTGTGCTTTCATATTAACGGAATTATAATGGTGTCTTTTTAGCGGGGCTGGGGACATGCCAGATCCGCCACCTCGGCATTTTCAAATTTCGTAAACGGTTTCATTTTATGCCGCAAAAAGAAAATTTTGTGCTTCAATATTAAAGGGGTTATAACGTTTAGAATTTTGGGCATGGCCTGTCCCCAGCCCCGCCACCACTAGATTTTGAAATTTCGAATACGCCATCATTTTGTGTCGTTTTGAGAAAATTTTGTGCTTCAGTATTAAGCGAGTTATAGTAATAGTAATATTTTATTTAATCATTTGATCACGGCAATATTGTCAAATCTCAATTCCAAAAGCTTAAATTATTCTTGTTATTTATTGTTATTGTAACCTGCAGGACTTCACTGTATAGGTATACCTTGATAATGGAGTAAAATCCGAAACAATTGTCGATTGAATATACCATTTTTGTGAAACAGTTACTAGGTGTTTTCTTGTGTTTTTATTTTCCATTTACAATGTTTCATCAAGTGCTGACCAAAGAATCCATCGAATTTATTATATTTGTAGTTTATTCGAACTGAATTAGCGATAAAGATAAGATACAAGTACATCTAGAAGTATCAAATCTATTCAGCTTTTTAGGAGATTCGTATAAAGCATGATGAGTTACAAATCATGCCTACTATGTGAACAAAAATATATTTAAAACCGAGCCGGAAAGTTTTTATTTTCTCTATTATTTTAGTAGTCACTGTGTTAGAAATTCAAATCTATTGTACTGATTACACACCTTAGTTACTAGCTGAATTTCCAAACAAAAAAATGTCAATTTAATACGTGTTTGGTTGATATATTTCTAATAGAACACAGTTACCAATATTTTTAGGGGTCTAGAAGGAAACAAAAACAAGAGTAAATGGTAGCCAATCTGTTAAAATTTGTTCGTTGAAAGCAAATGGAGTAAATTCATTTTTAAGAAATATCCTGTGAACGTTTGACTGTTATTACGAAATGCGCCTATTTCGTGCGATTCTTACTTTTAAATAACACCTTCCTTTTAGTCAGAAATTTTTATCTGAGAGTAGTGAATTTGCTTCCGAAACATGCTTTTTTGGTAAGAAATTGTCATAGTTGGAAATTGCTACAAGAATGGCATATCCACAAGCATTTCGCCATACAAAATCATAGCCTATACGAAATTTCAAAATCCAGTGGTGGCGGGGCTGCGGACATGCCATGCCCAAAATTCTAAACGTTTTAACTCCCTTGGTATTGCAATACAAAATTGTTTTTTTGCGGCACAAAATTATAGCGTATACCAAATTTTAAAATACCGAGGTGGCGGGGCTGGCATGTCCCCAACCCCTCCAAAAGAAACCGTTATAATACCGTTAATATTGAAGCACAACATTTTCTTTTTGCGGAACAAAATTGAGCACAAAATTAATTATAGCGTATAGGAAATTTCAAAATCCAGGGGTGGCGGGGCTAGGGACATGCACCCTTGAATTTATCGTTAGCTCCAAGATAAAGTAAGAAATAACTATAAAGTTAATGGATATATTCTTACCATTCCATGCCAATAATCACTAAAAACCAGATAATCACAGCTGGATGAAAGGTGTCTAAAAAATATTAACATATTAAATAACCTAATATCTCGCTTACTTTCGACTAAATACTGCGGTCTCCTGCTTCGCTTTACGACACAATCAACGCCAAATCCAGACCCTGCGTTTACTTACCATCCCATCCGTATTTATGTGGATATTTCAACATTCATAAACCGTTCAGGGGTGTCGTAAATAACGACGTGGCAGGGTTTCGTTTTCGCGAAACGGTCGTTGGCGCGATCGGTTCTGAATGTAAATTGGAACCCGCAATATTTTGAAGTGGCGTACTTAAAGGTAAATTGATGATAATTATTATTAAAACTGTTGTTTCGCGAATATTATTCATACGTTTCGGCCGTTAACGTCGAACTGTTCGTTAGGTCGTCGTTGTTTAAAGCGCGCGTATTTTTCGAACGCTCGAAAATGGCTAGAGTTCCATTGAGATTCGAACGCTTAATCGATTTTTACAGTATAAAAGATATGGGAGAATCCCGGCTCGAAGAGGCTTAACGACGTTTAATTTATAAGGCGAATTGTTTCGAGATAAAGGATGGTTGGTTCCTTTTAGGTGTAATAATTTGTACATTGCCGTTTAAAATAGCCGAGAGCATTAATAAATTATGAGGACTGGAGGTAGCTGTAAATCGAATCAATATCGATTAAAAGTTACTGCACATCCAGGCATTAATTCTTAATTCTATAGCATTGGTATACCAGGTGACAACGGGACGAGAATACACCCTATAACTTTTTTGTTACTTCAGCAAAAACATTGAATTTTGGGGAGCTTATATTAGATCACGTTATGATTTTTTGCAATAATTTAGAATTTAGAGTTGCTTCCGGTTTGACCGGAAGTCTCCATAATTTTTAATTTTTAAACGAAACACCCTGCACTTTTAGAATCACGGGATTATTCTACGCATGATGAGGCCATCTCTAGATTTTTTTGTACGAGGATGGTATGCGAAGTACCCGTGTTTGGAGACAGATGGCGCTTTGAGTCACAATCTGCATTATCGACTGCGAGTACTTTTCTTCAGTCGACGTCTGTCAAAATGTCGGTAAGATTCAACGAGTAGCGTTGTTTTGAGAACTGCTGAAAGTGAGAATGTTTATGTATTTGTGGAATCATAGAAAATAATGTAATTTTTTTTGTTGGATGGGAAAACGTTTGCAGAAATCAAAGAGAAATTAGATTCAGTTTATAAAGACCACGCACCTTCGATGACTACCATCCGATACTAGTTTAATGAATTTAAGCGTGGCCGAACATCCATTTTTGATAAGATGCGACCAGGCCATCCCATTGAGGTGACTACGGACGATATGATCAATTAATTTCATGATATCCTGTTAGCAGACCGCTGGGTGAAGATTAGAGAGATCGCTAATATGGTAAACATCTCAATTGAACGTGTGCAAAACATCCTTGTCGAAAAATTGAATATGAGAAATCTATCGGAGAGATGCGTGCGGCGTCTGCTGATTAAAAACGGAATCGCGTGATAACTTGAGAGCAATGTTTGGACATGTTTAAGCGTAATACGAGTAAGGTTCTGCGGCGTCGTACGACTGTATACGGGATATGGAGACATCGCTACACGCCAAAGGTCAGTTGACAAAATGGCTTTTTCCCGGCGATCGTGCACCAAAGAAGGCGAAGACGATTCCATCAGCCGGAAGAACTATGATGACGATTTTTTGGAATTCGCAAGGCACAATCTTAATGGATTATTTGGAGAAGGGAAGGACAATCACAAAACAGTACAATGCTGATTTATTGGACCGACTCGACGCTGAACTAAAGAGAAGGAGGCCCCACGTATTCAAGAAATTAATTCTCTACCATCATGATAACGCCCCGGCCCACTCATCGGCAATTGCGACAGTAGAACTAGTCCAGTTACTGTACGAATTGGTGTCCCATTGGTCGCCAGATTTGACCCCCTGTGACTTCTTTGTTTTTCCAAACTTGAAAAAGGGCTTGGTGGAGGGCGGTTCATGTCAAATGAAGAGGTCATTGCCGAAATAGAGGCCTATTTTGCAGAGTTCGATAAATCCTATTATTTGGATGGCTTAAAAGAGTCGGAACATCGCTGGATTAAGTGTATAGAGATACAAGGAGGTTATGTTGAGAAGTAAATTTACTAAATGCAAAGCAATTGACTGTTCATGTAAATTTTGAAAGCAAAACTAGGAGGCTGCGACTCATAAATGGCTTTTGTTGTGGATGGTCGTGATGAGAAATAATCCAAATCCGAAGTGTTTTTCTATATGCTAGTAGTTATTACCCCTCCTAATTTTAGCGCCTTTCGACATTTCCCGCCTGTTTAATATTCTTAAAAAATAGTGTTTTGTGTTATAGTGGCTATTTACTTATACTAAGAATCGCTTTCTTCAAATTTTCTGCAAGATTTTCTTGAATCAAGTTAACAAATGTCTTAAACAAACAAATACAATTATTTAATTACAAGTATGTATATACTTCTCTTAAGCAGAGATAGGAACGCTAAGAAAATATTTCTTTTGACTTAAAACAGTATTGCGGATAATTGAAACAGTAATTCTCTTGAATTAAGCTTTGATACAAGTAAACGTTTCTCTGCGTGTAGGCTCGTAATTCAAAATTATTCAAAAAGCAGAAGAGGGATTAACTGTTGAAACACCCTATAAATTTTAAGTAAATCATTACATACAAGGAACCATGAACCATTACACACAAATGTTGGAGATTTACATTATTGTTTAGAATTTTCGAAATATTCCCAAAAGACAAATCAACTCTTAAGTTCACGGCCATCGCTGGAATTATCGATAGTTGTGAGGAAATAAAGAAAGAATCATAAAAGTGAGTTCTATAAATAACTCATAAAAATTATAAAATTGGACAAATTTATATAAGTAATCGCTACGGTAGGTCGTCGGTTCTTCGATAATAAAAACGAAAAAAGAACGGTCCCAGTTGGATATTAAAAACTAATTGGTTGTATTATTTAAAAGAACACATAATTTACCAGTGGGCATTATATAACTGTCCATTTGATTAAGTTATTCGCTCGAATCTCGAAAGATTTACTTATTACTTTTCTTTCGTTTCTTTTTCTACACATACCCGGCTGCCGTTTGGATCCAATGGTTTTAAGGCGACATTGTTTATATTACCATTAACTTCACGGATGATTAATGACCATGGCGAGGCCACGGCAATATGCGGGGAAAGCTATTAGTGTTTTGTTATTGAACACCTTTTTCCTCTGGTTAGTAATGGTCCATAAAAAAAGGTATTTCTGGCGAAAGTATTATTAATTGTAACGGAGGGTCTGATAATACAGTCCTTGGCCATGGAAATAGGATCACTTGAGAAATATTAATTTATATTTATAAGAATATTTATTAAATATAATTTTAATTTCGAAAATCTATAAAAGCATAACCGTTGTTTGAGTAATACCGTAATATATTATGGCTACAGATAATTGCGGGTTATAAAAATAATGCTTAGAGATGTAATAAACCTACTATCCACCTGTTATCAATCACGCCTCATGCTATTCGTACGTACAATAATTATTAGAGTTGCTCACTAGAGCCAACGGGCAGTGGCGGAGGTTCGATACAACCCTCAGTATAACTGCGAGTCTCAACCAGATCCGTTGTGTATACATGTACGCTGCCGTAAATACTATTTCGTAGTTCTACGTTTGTCTTAAAAAATGTTGGCTACGTCGCGAAAACGATCAATGTTGGACAAAGTTACATAATTTATAGCAGAAATGCCTGACCTAAATTATGATGGCGTTAAAATTCAATGTGTAGTTTGTAATATCTCTTTAATGTGTTGGTCCAAAAGTGATTGCCTACGTCACGTAAATAGTAAACAGCATTCTTAAAAAAGAAATTGCACACGAGACCATGACAATTTAAATTTAATTTATGTGTTACCTTTATTGCATGTAATCTACCGTTTAAGTTACTAAACAAGGAAGCATATGTTTTCTTTTGGAATAAATATTCGAAATGCAAATTACCAAGTCAGGCATCGTTACAAAGAATTGTGCCATCTGCTCGTGAACATGTTGAAAAAAGAATTAACTCGGAGTTGAAAGATAAAAAACTGTGGTTATGTGTGGACGAAACAACAGATCGTAAAAAAGCATCCTGTGGTTAATGTAATGGTACGCACAATGGAACCACGTCAATCGTCACCTTCAATTCTATTAGCTTCCAGGCGAGTACAACAATGTACTGCCGAAGTAATTTCAAAGTTAGTGTTAAATACATTGAAAAAGTTTGAACTTTCAACAAACCAATTGTTGATGTTTATGAGTGATGGTGCCGCAAACATGCTTTCTGTAGGCCGGTCTCTTAAAAAACATTGTGCTATATTACGTGTAAAATTCACGCTTTCAGTCATGTGGCAGATAGTATTAGAAAATGTTATCCTGAGGTAGACGCTTTAATAGCGCATACAAAAGCAGTATTTGTCAAATCCCCAAAACGTATTCGCAAATTTCACAGACTGTGCCCCCGTATGCCTGAGCCACCAGAACCTATTCTTACACGTTGGGGAATATGGCTACAGGCCGCGTTTTATTATCATAAATATTCTGAGATTATTAAGAACGTGGTTTTACAATTCGATCCAAAGGAAGCTGCGGCTATCAAGGAAAGCCAGTCGAAATTTCAAGATAGTCGGGTTAAAACGGATTTAAAAGCTATTCAGAACAATTGCTTCGGACTAGTGGATGCAATAGAAAAATTACAAAATCCTTCAGTGTCGTTAGTGGAATCTCTGCAAATAATGCAACATGTTCACGCACAGCTATGCGCGGTAGAAACGCAAAAAATGTTTGTGTTCTAGAAAGGTTTGAAAGTGTTTTAGAAAAAGATTCTGATTTTAGCACATTAAGACAAATTTGTGAAGATGCGTCGACATCACGCTGCACTCGATTTGCCGAAATAACTGTGGAAACATATCTAATGTTGCAGATATTTAACAGATTATTCACACGGTAAGTGTTTGAGCACGTATTATATTTTATTTGTGGCCATTTATTTTATGTAAACTTTTATGCGCCCGCCACTGGCTGTTGGCGCAAATTGAGCAACCCTAATAATTATGTTAGTTTGAACTGTGTCCTTCATTAGTTCGTTAGTATTATTGGAAATATAAATAAAAACAGTATTTTTACCAATTTTTCAAAGAACTTATATTTCAAAGAGTTTTAATTTTGTTTGTGTGCGTCTATTTTCGCGGTCAGTTATTATCATAATGGGAAAGCTTTATCGGTTAAATGCTTCCCAAAAGATACAAGTTAATTACCCGAAAACATAGAAATTTCAATGTGAACATGCAGATGACAATTTTCATACTTAGGAGGCCAAGATTACGACGAAAAATGCGAAAACAATTATTGCATTGGTAAAAAAGAGGGTAAAATTTTGCAATTTTAGCGACTTGTAGTTCAGTAATTAATAAAATATGTTAACTGTTTATTGTTTGTTACATCCCCGAGGCACTGGTGAATTTTCTTCGTTGCCTTTTTTATGATAGGCCTTATGTCCGAATATTATGAACTTTGCCTGGTATTCTAGTTTACCTGTAACATGTATAAAAACTATTTCACGTTGAGATATCTTTTTTCGACAAAATTGTTTGCAGACATTTTTTTTTTGCTTGGCAGCTCTCAAAACAAATTATTTTGGGCTAGTGAAAATCCTGTGCCTTTTCGAAGTACATCCTTCCTCTTACCTTGTTCCGACAGAAAATGGGGTTAAGGTGCTTTGCCTCTTAATAAAGTACTATACTGCGCAGATTTCCTTTGTTAGAATACAATAATTTTAAGAGGATGGAGCTTGCTGGCCCCAAGTTTTTTTCAGAAATTTTCGGATGAAGTTTCTGATTCTAGTTTTTTTTTTCTGTTGAGTTAATTTGATAAAAAGAGTTCAAAAGAATAATTAGAAGATACATAATCTAAAATGCATTTGAATTGTAACCAAATTGTAATTGCTTTTGTAACCAAATCAATTCACAGTCTACGCCTTAAATAGTAGTTATATTTACATTATCTTAAAGCACTCAGGAAGATTAATAACATCCACAGTAGCGAACAAACTCACTGGTGCTATTAATGCATTGTTATTTCACACATTTAGTATATGTACACAGCAGCAGGAAAAATATCTATTACTCAATGAATTGTATTATGATAATTAATTCTTTCCTGTCCGTATATGGTCTAATGATATTGTGCTCTAAGTACCTCTTTACGTTTGTTATTTCATACGCACAATTTATTTTATTGCCGCAATGCATCTTACATTTATGTATTAATATTTAAGTAGGCTCATGTTAAATGTATTTAGGTTCTGGAGAACTGGCGGCCCTCCTTTCCATTTTAATGAGTTTTTCTACTGTTTATTGCCGATGTTATTGTGATTCTCGTCTTTGTTGTGTCGCATATATGTGGATAATATCGAATTTATTCCTGGCGGTCTTGAATAGTACTCTTTGCGATTTTTTTCATTGTTTCTAGTTTGCGCTGGAAGAATGTCAAGATTAAAATTAGGCGATTGTTCAAGTATTTATCTCCGTTGCAAGTTATATTCGCAAGAAAAATTATCGGTTATTCCTCTTTTCTTTATTCTCTTTAATTCTTCGATTTTTGAAAAGACCGATATCATCAGACGTCATAATGCATTGCACCGCCTACAATCATGAAGCAAATGATTGCTTTATGATTTTCTTTTACCCTAGGAAACCTACACGTTCCTTGCAGCATTAAAATCGGAAACATTTGTTCGACTCATTAAGGCTGCCATTCAGTTATCAATCATCGTCCCTCGACGTAGACGAATCGTAATATTTGAAGACAAACCGGCGCCATTAAGAAGAAAGACACGTCGTAAAGATAATTACAATGAAGAAAAGAGGTAGAATAGAGACAAGAAGTGTGCTGAACATGGGTAGTTCCGTTAAATTCCGGTTTGATTGAAAGACACTGTCGATGCGAATGCACTTGCTAGAATGTTTAAAAAGGAATTGCATTGCCTTGATTAATAAATTCATAAGTAGATTTAAAAATTATAATTTAAGCTTTATATTCTACTTATTTTGTTTTCACTTATATAAGCGTATCATATTTTCTTGGAGAAGCATTTCACGTATTTTTGGAATTGAATTTCATGTCGTACAAAGAAAATGTACTGCTATTTCTATTTTTTATTGATACCGAGTGGCCAAATAAGAACGGCAGCCGGCTATATCTCAGAAATTAGTAATCACAGAGCTTTCGGGTAAAAATCTTTTTTAATAAACGAGGCCAAAAGAAAACACTGGAAATGATTTTGTAACTTTGTAAGATAACCAGAAGATGGCGTAACGGTCACGGCTTAGTGTAAAATTAAAGTTTTCATCGTGTTTTGTCTAATTAAGAGTTATCGAAAATATATGCATTTTATTCCCAATTCAATTCTCTTTCTTTTGCGTTCAACACATTTTGTCGTATCTTCTAAAGTAAAATGGTGGGGAGACGTCAATTGCTGTTTTAAATAAATGTTTGTTACTCCTGTTAGGCTTAACCGATTTTAACAATCTTGGCTTCGTTTAAAAGAGCTTTATTTGATCTATGAAATGCAGTTTTGGTCTACTTTTTAGGAATTGTATCCTCACCACTAGAGGACGTTATCTGACTTTGCAAAAAATAAAGCGGCTTCTCGTAAAAATTTTAAATAGAGCGACATGTATCTTTTCAGGCAGAAAGGCAGGGAATTAAAAACTCAAGACGTTGGTGAAAACCGCATCTCGATATCTTTTCTCTAACCAGAGATATTAACGAAAAATGTAAATATTTGTTGCACCTGAACGACACGGTTTTGCCGACTGTCTGCTATTTTATTTAAATTTCTAAATATAACCATAGTAAAAATAAAAAAGAATACATCCTATTTTAAAGATAATTATTTATTTTAGTGCCTTATAAGTAAACCGAATCTCATGGTTTTAGCGATTTCAACTTGAAATAAACAATAAAAGTTTGACTAACCTAGTAAGGGAATTCTGAAAAATGAGTAGGCTTTGAATAATAAAAGATGCAGAATAAGAAAAAAATACAGCTACAGGCACAGAGCGACGACCACTGACCACAACGCTCTGACTTCTCCCAATCAAATAGTTGTAATTCAACGTGGCTGAACGTGGTTTTAAACTAATATGATATAGGATAGCATACACTACAAACGCTTTAGTATAATCGAGCAGACACAGCAACGTTAAATTACCTTTATCCGTTTCCCTTACTATATCGTCGATAACATGACGTCGTGCTGTTACACAGCTAAAATGTTTTCTAAATCCAGATTATGTAGGGGGCAAAATATTATTTTCAGTAACGTATTGTCTGAGTTGCTCCTCCATAACTCTCTCAGCAACTTTAGAAGGAACCGGGATGATGCTTACCGGTCGGAGATCACCGCAGTTGCCAGGATTAGGTTTCTTTGGGAGGGGTACAAGCAGAGACCATTTCCAGTAATCAGGGAAGCAACCGTTTTCCAAACAGAAATTGACTATATGTAGAATATAAGGTATTATATGGGGTGTACACAACTGAATAAAGCCAATATTAAGACCATCCGAACCACTAGCTGTGATTTTAATAGAAAATATGATCCTGTGCTGTATTTTCATCAATAGGAGCAAACTGATATGAATTATCGTTAAGTTTTGTGGTGCAATATAAGTTGTACAAAGTATTATTCAGAAAAGAATTAGGAATGGTATTTCTAAAAAAAATGTTTATTTGATCAGGGTCTTGTAAATGGTTGGATAATAATAGTTGCTTTTGCTTACATAACCCCATGTTCCTAAAAAATCTCCATAAATTGCTACTACATCCCGCACATCGAACTTTATATTCAAAGAAACATTTCTTTTCTGATCTAATAGCTGCTGTGGAAAAATGTTTTGTAGACCGATGAGTCCAAATTTGAACTTTTCGGTTCCAAGAGAAGAACGTTCGTTCGAAGCTCGAAAGAAGAACGAGCAGCAGAATTATGTGTAGTACCTACAGTCAATGGGGGCGGATCGGTAATGATTTGGGGTTGTTTTGGCGCCGCATCCCTAGGGAACTTGGTTAAAATATATGGAATTTTAAGAAAAGAGCGCTACCGGGAAATTTTGGAAACAAATGCTATACCATCTGGAATGAGAATAATCGGTGACTATTTTATATTTCAACATGATAATGATTCGAAACACACCTTTAAACTGTGCTGCGAGTATTTAGAATCGGTGGAACGTGAAGGCAATATCAAAATAATGAAATGGCCTTCTCTAAGCCCAGATGCACCCTTCGATAGGCAGGTAAAAACAAATCCTCTAATTTCCAAGAAATCGTTGTGGACACAACTATAAAAAGCCTAGTCGAGGTAAACATTTTCACGAAACGAAGATTTAATTTTTTTGTAACAAACAAATTTATAATTGAATAAAGTACCAATTTCTATGCTTTAAGAGTATTTTATTAAATGCAAAACTACAATTTCTTTTTCAATTAACACTTCCTTTATTTGTGCGTATTTCTTTGGGTGGGTAAATAATTATGGCCAGTAGTGTACTTTGCGCATCAAAATCATTTGGAAACGAAAATTGACGTGTAAAATTCTCTATACACTACGAGGGGGAAGCGTCCAGATTGTTTCTATTAAAGTCGAACGTGACCGGTCAAACTATTGTTATGTCAGACATACAAAACGTTATATATTTTAGGTTAAATTACTTTTTAATGGCTGATTATTTCTGCCCGGTGACGTCACCAAAAGGCTAACCAAAAGCACGCGTGTTTCACCTACGTTTGAAATGACAAATTTGTTTTTCTATCTTTGAGATGGAAGTAGGAAGTTGATATCAGTTTATCATCCAGCAGAACCCTTATTTTTATATATCTTCCTGTTACCGTTACATTGAAAAACGTGCCAGTTCTCTATTTGTGTAATGTTTACATTCTCATACCGGAAAATGTCTGCAGATACGCATTGGGTATGCCAAATTGAACAATGACTTGCTCGCAGTAATAGGAATGATGAAATAAGCATTAATGTAACTAATTAGCGAATAACATTTGAAAGCAAGATATCTTATTGCATAGTGTCTACATCTAAAGTTATTGAATCATGTTCACATCCAGATTCTCCTGCGCCTGTTTTTATTCATTTTAGCATGAAAGCAGGCGTTTTATTTAATTTAACATGCATTTTTGTTTTACTTTTGCTTTGACCTTACATATCTTATTCCTTAAATTTATTCATGGTTTTGCTTTGTATTTTTTTTCCAAAGAATATTAATGAAAAACATCAACACAGACCTTTTAAGTAAATATATTTTTCTCGGAAGATGAAACGGAAGACTCACTAATGGCTACTCAACTACAAACGACAACAAAACACGCGGCATAAATACCCGTTTCGCATTTAAATCAACTCATTCTAACGCACGCACGCCGCGCTCATGCGGTTCTCCGACTTTACCGCTAATTTTCTGATTAATGACGATGGGATCACTTCCGTGAAATGGCTCTCCGGGCGCGGTGGCGCGTACACATAAAAAAAAATCACTCGCACTAACCACCCGCCACGAATTCCTCATTACGTGCGATTTCGAGGCTGATGCAGATTTCGGCCGGGAGTCCGTTCTCTTTTTCGTCTACGAAACGAAAAAGAAGCATTTTGGAGAGTCCGTCCAGCCACCGTGACATAAAAATTCAATTCGATCGTTTCTTTCCCGTCGTTTTCTCGGAAAACGAGAGATTAAATCCGCATTTGATGATTGCAAACCGATGCGGTTGCATGACAAATGTAAACGGAGAGGTAATTCGGAAAATGGAGACGAAAGTCGTGTACATAATTTGTCCGAGCAAGAACAGTTCGTATAAATTGAAGAGGTTTATGAGCAGGAATAGTTTAAAAACGTTTTCATGCTGTTTATCTCAATTTTTTTGTGTAATTCCTCTTGAGATCGGTCTCCTTTTATTTAAGTTTATAACTGTAAGGATAGCACACACCGTAACCATACAAAATTTGCTTTTCTATTATTTTTGGTACCTTGTTACAAAATTTGTTTTTGTTATAATTGGCATCCTCGAACGCAATTGGCATAAGCGGGCACGTAGAATCAAATTAGTTTTCAATTTTCAGTTTTTAATTTTCGTTGAATTCCATTAAGTGATCTTAAAGTTCATTTAAATTGCCGAAAAAGTGTTTAAGAACACTTCCGAACCCTCAGTTCATCCTTTTGTTTAACCAATTTGCCAAAAATCAACATTTTTTGCGATTTTCTCTGTTTTAAAACATTACAATATCTAGTTATTAATAGAAATTAGATAAGTCAAAGAATATGCATTCGCAAGTGGCGCCTCCAGTCAGGCGACCAACGCGTAACTATTAGATTAGTATAAAAGCTATGAATTGGTACATGAAATTGAGCAAAAATGGAAATAATCATACTTTTAGTTTAGTCGTTCTTATCCACTGATACTTTTCTTTTTTTTTAATTAATTAGGTATTGGAGATCACTGCCCATTTGGTAAACAAAAAATTACCCATAATAAAACTGTAATGAGTCAGGTCTATCAATGAATCAAGGAAGGACAAAGTTTTAAAAACACGTTTCACGTCCTGGAACCTGTCAGGACGACTAGTCACCGATACTTTTTGGCGGTCTTTGATTTCTTGCGAATTTTTACTTACTGCTTACTTTAATTTAATGAATGAAATATAGGACATACACCGCGTGTGTACTCTGTGATTACCTTACAACAATTCTACAAAGCCCTATGATTATTGTTTAAAATTACAATAAGTAATCGGTTAACGAACAGTACGGATTGTGAACAAATCGGATAACGAAGACATTCGCGAAGGATTTTTGTGTTCAGATCATGAAAGAAGAAATCCGTTGTTGGTATATTATTGGCCGAAATGTCGGGTTACGGAATACACTTCGATTGCCCTACTAGAATTTTGCCGAATCGCGTTCCAATCCCCGTAGCGATTTTTAACATGCCAAGCATCGCATATTGATACGGGGCCCGCAGTTTTACTGCTCTCTTTTCGTCACTACGAAGGCCTGTAAATTTTGTTTTTATAATAGTTTCTACTATTAAATTTTTGCCATGTCTGTATATATGTAATTTCTATTTCTTGCCATGCATGTATGTAAATTTCATTTAAAATATCTAGGCTGCTTTGCCAGTTTGCATTGTTGTGTATGCTCCTTTCGGGACTGTGTGTAATACATTTCGAATTAGAGACTTCTTAAACTTTTAAGGTATAATTGTACTAACTTTTTGATGTCACAACAATTTCTTGCAATTGTTTCATTTCATTCTTTGTACATTTTTCCATTTAGACATTATTATTGTACCTGTTTTGTAATTTTGAATTTCTCTAAATGAACCTCGTTTGTGTAACCACCGTCTTGGTTGGCAATTCTTTTTTCATCTTCGAATCATCATTGTTTTTACTCAACACTGTACCAAGCTTCTTGATGGGACCGTGCTGTTATTAATATCGGTCTAGAGCAATTCGCCGCGGCCGACTCGCCACCAAGACAACTTGTCGCGTAGACAACTCGCCGCGTAGGCAATAAACCGCAGAGACAAGTATCGGCGTTTTAAAATTAATTGTAAGATACTTACAAAATGTTATTAAAAAAAATTAAATAGTATAAAAATTACCGAATTAAACATAAAATGACCATAATCTTAAATCTACGGATAATTATCTCCTAGAAATTAAGAAATAGGTAATAAACTTACTTAATTTACAAAGAAGAATGTTCTTTGTACATATGTACAAATACTAGTAAAACTAAATTTGAAGCTGTATTTAGAAATTATAATAATTGATGCGACTAGAATGTCTTGCCGGTTCCGGAGTATCTATAGGTCGCACGTCTACTGTTCTGAGGTTCAAAGAACCATATAACAAGTAGCAATGCGTAAATGAAAATGGACACTTGTGAAAACGAAAATACTACTGTACTTATGCTTTATAAACTCTTAGAATTAAGAAGGATCTAACCAAATATCTGTCTCTGCTACATTTCTTGTCATTGCTGATTACTTTAAAATAATCTATATAAGAAAGCATTGCTCCGACTTGAAATTCAGTGCTAATTAACGATGAAGAGCAAAATGCAGTTTACTATTGAAAGTATTAGTATACTAGGGAACAACCCTTAAACTGGCAAAGCTTGTGGATTAGAATGTAAAGACAGAGAAGTTTGACAATACAATTATGAAACGAACATAATTTACAAGATATAAAATATTTGGATTGTAGTCAGTATTAAAATTGTAGGTATTTTCTCTAACACCTAGAATATGGCAAGGTATGAGGGTGTATCAAATATAAGCGGGACTGATTTTCTGAAAAATTCCGGAGGGCTACTAGACCTGGAAGGGGTTGATGCGCAGGTAGCCTGTACCGTTAGGGAGAGGGAAGAACCGTTCGCAACTCTCTCGGGTCCCTTTAGTATCAAAAGAAACCATGAGCGAGAAAGAAGTGCATGTCTCCGTGGAGCAGCGGATTATCATCAAGTTTTTCGCCAAGGAGGGGGTGAACCCAACCGAAATTTTGCGGCGATTATAGACACAGTTCGGGGACAACACCCTGTCAAGAGACCGTGTATTTGCATGGCACAAAAAATTTTCTGGAGGGCGTGAAAGGGTCTAGAACGGCCCAAGGACAAGTGTGACCGAGGCCAACATCGAGGCGGTCCGAAATCTTATAGAGGGAAATCGGCGCATAACTCTCTTCGAAATCGTCGTGAAAGTAAACATCAGTTACGACAGTATCCGACGGATAGTGACAGATGACTTGGGATTTCGCAAAGTGGCCGCTAGATGGGTTCCACGCCTGTTATCGGAGGATCACAAGCGACATCGATTGGAGGTATCGCAGCGACTCTTCAATCGATACCAGGAAGAGGGCGAGGCCTCTTTGAATCGCATCGTCACCTGTGACGAAACTTGGGTGCACCACTACACACTCGAGTCGAAACTGGCAGTATGGAGTGGAGAAAGAGCGGCGAGAGGGCACCGGTGAAGGCAAAGACGCGGTTGTCAGCCGGAAAGGTAATGGCAACAGTTTTTTTTTGATCGCCAAGGTGCTTTTCACGTTGATTTTCTCCACGATCGACGCACAATTAATGCGCAATATTATTGTGAAGTACTGGATGCCGCGAAATTGTCATTTCGAAGGAAAAGGAAGAAGCAATCGGCTAGAAGTGTCATTCTGCATGACAACGCCAGGCCTCATGTGGCTAACACCACGATGCAAAAACTGGATGGATTGGGATGGGAAACGCTGGAATATCCACCCTATGGTCTAGACTTGCCACCTTGTGACGTCTATCTTTTTGGGCTCCTCGAAGAAGCGCTTGGAGGCCAGCGTTTCGACGACAATGAAGCGGTGGAAGCGTTTGTACCCCAATGACTACACGAACGTCCCAAGCGTTTTTACGATGATGGAATAAAAAAGCTCCCAATCCGATGGGAAAAATGTATTTCTAGGGCGGGAAAGTATGCAGAAATATTATATATATTTGTAAGCTTAGTTAGAAATTTTTTAAAAACAAGTCCCGTTTATATTTGATACACAATCCGGAAACACGGTACTTCGCGGCTAGTTGGCCGTGGCGAGTTATCCCATTCCCTATTAATATTAAGGGTTTAGAAAAGTGCAAAACTAGTTTTTTTTTGTGCGGAATTTTATTACTAACTGTCACTGAACAAGCGAACGATGTTACCTATATGGCCTTACAACGCGTGGATAGCAAATAGCAGAGCATAGTGCAATTGAATAAATAACTTCAATAACCATCAGTTCGTGCTTTGTTCTCAAGAAGTTCCTTATTCAAGAAGAAGGCATACTTCGATTTTTATCCGTAATTAAAAACCAACCGTCATAAAGATCTTTTAAAGAAGTGGGAGGATATCAGAGCAACAGTATTGATAAGGAATTGATAATAATAATAATAATAATAATACTTTATTGTCTATTAGACCAAAAATCGGTATAAGACAAGTCAAGAATACAAAGAAATTGAGTGAACAAAAGAAAGCAACAATACAAAAGAAAAAAGTAGAAAAAAACATTTTTTTTCAGTGTGTAAGTAAGCCTCCTAGTTATGTTACATAATTTTACTTATTCCATTGCCTTACATATGTTAATGTATTTATCCGTTGTATAAAAAACATTGCTTGTTAAAAATTGCTTCACAGATTTACTACTTCATTAACCAAAATTAATGCTAATATAGTTCATGATATTGGTGGAATCATTCCCGGTAAAAACAATGTGGCAGAGAAAATAGCGCTAACACACGAACATGTTTCTGCTTACCTGGCGTCATCAGCGTGGTTCTTGATGACGCCGGGTAAAAACAAAGTAGGAAATTCTTACATCATTATTCATGAATTTTGTTTGTTAAAAAATTTCTATTAAAGATATTCATCACCATTTATCTTTGGATTACTTTATACCAATTACCATTTAATATCTTCACTTCCGTATTACAAAAATGAAAAAGATATGTGTTGGCATCTTCTTAAAATAAAACAAATGTATTTTGAAATAAATACGTTTAGCTTTTGTTGCATCATTAATTATTAATTAATACTGAAATTATTTTCCCCAATGATTTTTCCGTTAGAATGCATTGCATACATATGCTATGTAATGTGCTCATTTTATATTTTTTAAAGCAATTAGGTGGACAACGGTGATTTCAAAACCCCACGAGCTATTTTATTAATTTGGCCGGAGATAACATACCAATTACTCGAGCTAGATTACTGGTACTGCCTCCTCCGAAATATTTCCAACTCATTGCCTTTTAACAGTTTCACATTTCACTAAGAGTGCTTCTGTTCTTCCGTATACGTTTCACTAGAAAGGTAACCCCGTATAATAAACTCTAAAAGAATTCTATACGTCATGCAATATCATCCTCATCTAAATTAATTTATCAAATATTAATTTTCGGTAGATACATAAAAAAAACTGTTTTGTTTTAAACGATCGATCCATGCCTCCTCTTCAGCGTCCAATTGAATTTTCTTCTCTTTGCGCGGAGATGCGGTCGAAAACAGGAGATCGCGATGATTGGGCACTTTCTTATCATATCCTCGATCCTCGGCTCTCATTACCGAAAGTAACGAATATTTCAGTTCTGCGGCGTGGCGTGTTATTAAGGTTCTTTAATGATCGCTTGCGCTTTTCTTTTTGTCTTATCGCGGACCGTTTACCGTTGATTTTTCGACCGAGCGTGCTCACTGTTCTTGGCTTTCGCTCGTCCCCCAATCGCCATTTAAGATGCTTTTGGTGTCTGCGTGTGTTTGAGCGTTTCGAATTTGCAAATGTTGTCGACGTTTCGTCGAAGTGATGACTGCAAAAGAGGTCTTAACCATCGGAGACGGTATGAAAATTACATGTTACTCTGTTTAGCAACCTGCAATTTTGCGTTTTGGCAGCGTATTTACCGGAGAACAGCTTTTTCCTGTTTGCTGATTGACGAAAAAGTATAGTACGAGATGTGAAATATATTGCGTTAAGTTCTTTTTCGTGTACTAATCCATGTTTTTTCATCATTAAGACTTTTCCCGTTTCTTATTCGTCATCAATATTTTTAACCCTTGTTAAATACTTTGCTGTATATTTGTTTAAGTTTGACAGAAAAGGACAGGATTTAGATGCAGAGTAACAGGAATTATTGTAACATATTACAAAATACCTTAATTATTTACATAATCACACAATTAATCCCAAAAATAAAGGTCCTTTGGAGAACAATCACTGGATATTGGTTTAGTTAGCGTTTAGCGTTTGACATAGCAAGCAAAATTCTAATTCTCACATAATCAAATAAAACGCAATAATTAAATTAATTACTAATTGGCCTCAGTGGCCAGTAGTGAGACGGGCCTTGCTGCAAACTGTCGAAGAGGTAGACGTTGTGCGTTCGAGTCCTATCAGGGTCAAGTGGCAGTTTTTTCTGGTGGATCCGGTACAATTTCGAGTCAAGTCGCTTGTTGGGGAGTAATTAACTGCCTTTCACCCTTTACGGCGAGGGGTTAATAGTGATAAAGTCATGGAATATCTCACGCACACCATTTATATATTATTAAGAGGTTTCTAAGGTTACGACAAACTTTAAGCTTACGAGGGTAGTCTGAAATGTTTCCAGCCTAACACAGAAACAAGTATTTTTTTGTTAAATTCAGTTTTATTTCTCAACATAGTCATCGCGTAAGTCTATACACTTTTCTCAGCGATGCTCCCATCTCTTTAATCCATCCAAATAGTAGTTGGGATCTTGTTCTACAAAATAGGCGTTTACGAATGCAATGGCTTCTTCATTCGATAAAAATTTTTGCCTTTCGACCGAAATTTTGAGCCCAGAAAAAAGTTGCTAGGGGCTAGATCTGGAAGAGAGGATGGGTGGTCTATCAATTCGAACCTCATTTCGTGAATTTTTGCCATGGCGACCACTGAAGTATCTGACGGTCATTGTCTTGGTGATCGCCACCACTTTCTCGGCTGATGGAACGCTCTTCGCCTTTTTGGGACCAGTTTCGTTCTTCGCAGTTCACTTTTTCGACTATGCCTTGGCTTCAGGACTGGTACCTAGGATCGCACTCCACTCCGGTGCACATAATTAAACTAAATCTTTTGCTTATTAAAGGCATCTTGATTACTAAAGCAACTATTTTGAAACAATATTACGATATGCCTTAACTTACCTGAATTTCTTGAGTGAAAGTATGTAGATAAAGAACAAAATAAAAAACAGTAGGCATATTCATAAAAATTTAATATGAAAGTAATAAAGTTGATAATTATAATAATTATTGTTCATCATCATCATCATCATCCGAATCAGTCTCGCACGCAGTTCTAATGAAGTCCAGAATCTCCAACATGTTCGTAACTTCTTTCGCAAAAGGTTTATTTTTTTTCATCGTGATCTTTCCTTGTGAAGATATTACTGTGTCCGACGAAATGAGCATCCAGTGGAATATATCAGCATTTGTCATAACCCGTAACGTTTTTCTTGAGTGAAATAATTTCAATTTTTTGTAATCTTTCTGTCTTGCTTCTAAAACATCTGTCAGCTGTCCGATAGGTAGAGGCAACAAAGCAATGATATCGCTTCCGCGTATTAAAGTTTCATGTTGTACCATGCAGTCATGTTGTATCATCCGTTGAGATTAATGCATATCTGTGCCGAATCTGAACAATAATTTTTTAATTTTATGCAGTTTATGTAGTGACCAATGGATAAGGTGCGAGTCTCTTTATCAAATTTTCATCCAGTCCAGTTATTATTGAGACTGTGGACGGATACTCAAAGAATTTTCGAGCTGCGTTGCCATCATTCGAGTTGTCCCAACCTTGTTTCGGTTGATTGACAATCAGTCCCACCCAGTCGACGTTTCGTCTGTATAAAAAGTAATCTTCTTTTTCCTGGTTTGGGTTTTTTCATGGGCTTATCGTCCTCTTGCCTGCTATTGATTTGTAAGTGATACGCAATAAATAATCGAAGCACCTTATATAGGCATATAATACTGGAAATCTGATCTTGTACGTCGACGTGTCACAAGACCTTTCTCTCCATTTCTTCAACAATTTTGATACAAAAACTGCATTTTTCAACAGTTTTTGAAAATCCATCGAGGGTTCATAAGAACATAATTTATCAATTAACATAATTTATCAATTATATAGTGGACCGAGTGTTCGGTACATTGCACCGATGATAATTTGAAGAAACTTTGACTTTTCCACGCTATAAATACTTCTTTTCTGACGATAGTCGTTGTGGCTGCTTCTTGATCATCACGACTTCCTGTAAACAAAAGGCTATATTTTAGAAAAGGATTGATTGAAATAACTGTAACTTGTTACACAGGTTGCTTAAACACTAAACTTGGACTTAAAATAGTAAAGAAAGTGGTACTCGTTGGAACTTTTTTGAATAGTCTACACAAAGTTATATTATAATATCCATCACTAAAATTTGATAAATATTTAATTGAATTCACAGATAAATCACTATTACTCCGTTAATGTTTCGGGGACAACTGAATAGAATTCTTTCTGCGAAGGGAAAGCTTTACTTGCACACCCGGCTCTTAATATCTATAAACGATAGAATTAAGGGTACACGTGGGGTAAATGGATTCTTTAGAAATGTTATATTTTGTTCTAAAATAAATTTTTATTTTTGTCGCCCTAAATGGATGAAATTGCCGTATGTGCGGTGTGGAGTAATTAGAATTCGTGACATTCTTTCAAAATAGTGGTATTTTCTCTGCGAACTAAGAAATTCGAACAGAAAGAACTATCTTCTCTCGAATTGCCCAGCTTTAGAAAGAGGAGTGGATAGTCGGGTGAAAACAAGTAACTCTCAAAGTGGCAAATCTAGATAGAACTATGGGCCATAACCAGATTTATATGTAAAAAACAAACCAGAGACCATTGACAAAATTAGTAGTGAGAGAAACTGCAAGTAGAGCAAGATATCTCCCCGTAAAATGTCACTTTATAAATTATTACGATGTGTCATACATTTTTGTTCTGCGTCAAGAATTTTTGCGTTTTGCGTTATAATGCAGAATGGCAAAGCTGCCTGGTAGGTATGTTATGCAGTATATCACGGAGTAATGACATAAGATAGGAACCTATGTTAAATGATTGTAGATCACTTAGAGTTTATCTCGCATGTTTTCTGAAGCTAAATAAACATATGTACTCTTTGTTGTCCCAATAAATATTTACTGATTACAGACATTATTTTAATAGAAACGAATTCCACAAATATTGAATAATTTGGCCCGCAACATTATTATCTAGTATATGTGGTCGGTAGTAAAGGTATCAGTTTGAACCTTAAGCAGCTTACAAAAGATTTAAATAACTACATAAACTTAAAAATATACATATGCTGTTTTTGTTACGTCTCTATTACGTTGTCCCAATTTATTCATTATACAAATTGCTACTTGCGTCGCTGCAATTTTCACGTAGATGCAGCATGCGCGGCGCTCTTATTGCAGAGGTTACGTTGTTTGCCTTGATACTTTTATTTCGTTTCTCCTCGCCTGGGATTGATTAAGTTCCCGAAAGAGCTGTGCTAGTTTCGATGATGTATTTGCTGGTAGGAATGATTTATTGTTTTTCAGTAGCAATTTATTAATAAATTATCGTAGCCTATTAATATAAGTTGCCGTATATATTGCAACCATAAAAATGGCTCCAATTAAATTGCGTTATGTAAAATATTAATTCAGTAATGACAACCATTAATAAATATGTATATATAGAGACAGTTTCATTTTTTTTTTCATGGCGAATTGTATTTAGCTATGTATGGATATGGAATTCGCGAAGAATCGCGAAATGTGTCTACATATTTGGTATGTAGTAATAATTGTGTAAGTAATCGATTATGTTGGTCCTGAGAATATTTTCTCCTGTGTTATGATTGCTAGGTTGGGTGTCTTATGCAAGTAATGCTTAAAGCTTCCACAACATTCAGAGGCGCTGCAGCGACGCTAATGTTTTTTTCATCTCTACGGTTCCTTTAGAGCTCTCCGCTGACAATGAAGAAAATAAAGATATTGTTATTTGGAGGAACCCTAGGCTCTCGTCATTACGGTTTTGTAGACCGATAAGGTTGCAATTTCTCAAGGAAAGTACTGACAGTATTTACTCGCAATGAGAAAGTGTACATCGATCAGCAAATTGGTTCCCTGGTACCGTTCAATACCGTTATTGATTTGAGAAACATTGAAATAAAGTACAAAAAGGTTTTTACAATGATTGATGGAAAAGTGAAAAACGCAATAACATCAACAGAATCCTCGCAGCGATGTTACATTTGCAGAGCAACATCAAAGGAATGTAACAATATAGACGTAGTTATAAAAAAATAAGTCAATTTTGACAACTTTCGTTCTGGTATAGCATCACTTCACGCATGGATTAGGTTTATGGAATGGTTTCTTCAACTTGCATACAAATGCGGGGACGAAAGAAAAAAGAAACAGAAAAAATGACAGGCTGTTACGGTTATAAAAAAAGAATGGAATGAAATGATTGAATTTAACGAAGTTAGAGCATGAGAACATTAAAAAAAGAGAACTAGCTTATACAATAAAATTTATTGTGAACACACAGAGAAAGTTAAATATTACAGAAAAGTTTCACATGGAAACAAATAAATATAGTGCTCGAAGTTTTGCTTAATAGACGTAGATTCTATAAGGAGAGGATCCAAGGAGTTTAAAAATAAAAACAACGTTGTTGAGATGTTATTAATTTTGGTGGCTGAAGTCATTTTGTACATTTCTTCACAGAGACTCTTGGTTAAGAATTTCGATGTTCATAGGACGCCACTGAATGTTTTGTGGAATCTAGTCGCCTCGTCGATGGTCGATAATTCCGTCGGAAACCATTCAGGGTTTCCGAGGGAGAGGAAGAAAGGATTGTACAAATATTCAAAACTTTTAGCAAAATAGTTTAGCAAATATTTGATCAAACTGTATATTGAATGAAAGAGCACTATTAAAAAGATATTGACGAAATGTTATAAAGACTATTCATATCTCAGGGCCAAAATAATAACTATAAATATTGACAAAGTTCACAAAGAAATGAATAAGAGCCCCAAAGAAACATTAATATTAAATAAACACAAATTTATTAGAGTGATTTACTAAATTTCAAAATAGGCAGCAACAATTGCGTGAAGCGCAGTTCTTAAATCTTGAAATACGAATTATAACTAACCAAAAGGAATGATCATTAAATACGCTAAACAGTATAACTAAAATAGCAAAAGGTTAATAATGATTTGTCGGGTTACATAAATATCTTAAGTTAACTTACATAAAACGAGGTTCAGGTAGACGCGCCGAAAGGAGGAGGTTGGTCAGCTAGTTACGGTGGTAGAACTTTCTCGACAGCGTTGATTCGCAAAAGACGCCGCGCTGATAGATCAGAGAAATGGGCGATATGTGATAAACATTGGGCAGCAGACAACGGATGAACGCAGCTCGACAGAAGAAATCGATTTCCACATCCCGCAACTCTACGGAAGAAGCCAATTTCCAAAATCGGAACTCCATGGAGGAAATCAATGTCCAGATCCGCTTAGAGCGTTATTCCCGACGATTTGCTCGAAGGCGACTAAATCGCAAAACCCTATAATCGCCGGAAACGTAGACCATGGATACCAAGGAAAATCATTCAGCAGGGGCTATGTTCGACTACAAAAGTTTTAGTACTCCAGGATAACATTGTTTCACTCATTGGGCCACTTACGGTCTTACTAGTTGATTCGCTAACTTCTGCCAAACGACTCGTAGCTCATGTTAAGAAAATGCCTCTATTTATGTATTTTACGAGAATCCAATGGGATCGCGAGATGACAACCAATACCGAAGCATGGGTATCGTGACGTAAGCTAAATCTGCGCATAGCGACAGATTCGTGTGTGTATTGAACTGGGTAATTGCAAATCACAACAATAAGCTACGGATGAAATCTAATTTAACTGATAACAAAATGTAAAACGGAATTAATACTGTATGTTTACAAAATTTCATTTAGGTTCGTTAATCAACAACGAAGCTACGGGGCGTAAAGAATAGAAAGAAATGGGAATGATTGATTCCTAAACAGTTAATTAGTAAATATCTCATTAGCTTAAGAATGTAACTCAAATTTGTTATCATTGGCGGGAAGGGTTTATAACAAAGATATTAGCGGTGTAGAATTTTAAAATAATGAATATTAATGATTTTATTAAATAATAAGGATCAGATCTTAGAACAAATTAGGGGAATGGGTTTAGCTAAAACATACACGAATACTGCGCATTATAGACACGATGAAGTCATCCGCTACTACATGTATTCTACAATCAAAACAATGATTCTAAGAACATTCTGGCAGCCTTCTGCTCAAAAAGACCAAATCACCTTGATCAGTTGAAAGGGCAATGACCACGATATTTGGAAATCTCAAGGGGATACTTATTGTAATTACCTCACAAAGCATCAAGTTGTGAACCAGACATGACGTGGTTCAAATGCAGTACAGAGGGACTGTGTTATAAAATCAAAAAATAAACTGCTGCTTATGTGATGTTTTTCATTTTGAATCTTACTTCCTGATATACCAATCTTTCATAATTTTCAAATTAAATTCAATATCTGTGCTTCCTAATAGAGCTGGTAAGAAATAGTCCTTACTGAGGTAATATTACGTTACAGTTGCTTCTGTCAATCGGTTGCTGGGGATATTTTACAATCTGCAAGTTGCGAAAAGAAAAATCATATAATTTGTTGTAAATTACATTTAAAAGTTTAATAAATGGCTGTCATAAGTATATTTGTTACGAAGGAGTATAGCAGAATTCTGATAATCATTAACCTTGTTCAACAAAACACGATATATGGCACTATATTGAAGCTACAAATGTGCGTACATACGTAAGGTTAAGTGTTGTATGCGTGAGTTTAGAATACTTAACTGAATATCAACTTCTGTCTCTGCGTAATAAAGGCTTATCATACAATCGCCATTAAATGCAGGCAAGGTAATGAGGGCAAAGATAATTCTAAAGGTAATTCGCAGTGTAATAAAAAGCCAGGTTCTTTACTGCTTTAAGTGATAGTAGTATCTAAATGTCATGATAGCGAACACTGGTTCTTTAAGTAGTGCAAAATTGTTACGTGCATTTTGTACGGTTGTAGCTTTCGTTTCTTTACTTTCGGCAATACGCGATAAAATTTGTAAATCCTTGAAGCTATTTGAATTTATTAAAAAAGAACAAGTTCAACCGAAACAAGACACATATCTTCTTACTGTCTTAGCGGATTTAGATCATTCGATTTTTCAGCATAGTATGAGTAACGTACTTTAAATTATTTGCAGAACAGATAGATTATTGGAAGAAAGTGCTGGGTAATGCACAATTATCGAATGATCTCCAATCAGAAGGTGTAGATAACAATAAAAAAATACTGGTCTAGAATTTGAATCAGAGAAAAAGTGTATTTCGATAACTTTTGGAGGTGTGTTTGTTTCTTTTTGGCAGAAGCGTTTAGCTACAGAATACATAGCAGTTCTGACAGACCTATTGCTAGTATGGTTATTCAGACATTCTAAAATGTTACCAACTTCAAGGGCATTGCAACCTTCATTGAAAAAAATTGGAAGAAAGGACCGCCTATTAAAGCCGAATCTGTCCGGTACAGAGACGGTTCAAAAACGGAAACTGGAGTCGGAGCCGGAATTTGCGGGATTAGACCTAAAAATAACTAAGTCACTAAGCCTAATTCAAAGCGCCACAGTATTTCAAGCCGAAATAGCAGCAGTACTGGGGTGGACTGAAGAACTAGACAAGCAAGTTAGTAATTATCGATCTATTGCTATCTATTTAGACAGTCAAGCAGTGATAAAAGCATTGGACTCCACACATGTAAAGTCGAAACTAGTGTGAGAATGCATGAATGCCCTCAATAGGCTGGACAGCCGATCTAAGGTGACCCTGGTCTGGCTGCCAGGACACGAAAGAAATCGAGGGAATGTTAAGGCAGACGAATTAGCCCGTCATCAGCAGTAAAACTGAAAATTCTAATTCAGTTTTACTGCTGATGATGATAGCTTGGCTATCGAAACGTGCGTCCAATACGAGTTAAGTATTATGGTAAGGGCTTTAGTGAATTGTTTCAGCGAATACAATGGATCTAATAAATTTAGGCAAAGGTTGTAGCAAAGCAAGTCATTGCTGCCGGTTATTAATATATCGGCAATATTTCACACTCATTCTCACGCTCCCCTAATGTGAACGCTATTATTGTTGTTAAAGCGTATTTGTGCCTCTTCTCTCGATTTTCCCATAGTTTATATTTACGTCTCTGTCTTACACATATAGTAAAATGAATTTGTTTTTTTTTCTTAAGAAAAGGGTCAGTCAATGACTTTTAATGTGTAGATTGAAATTCACTGACGTAGAACATAATTGACGTAATTATATTACTTCAAAATAAATTTATCAAATGTATACACTGTTGACGCTCGTATTGCTACTCACATACAGTATTTAAAATTCTATATTAAACGTCGAAACCACGAAAACCATATCGAACTTCAAAATTTGACGTGCATTGCTGTGCGAGCGAAATACTTCATTGGTATGCAAATGAGAATCATAAAAATGGTTGCCCTATTTTATTTTGCGAAGTAGACATTTTATATGAAAATAAAAACAATAGAACGAAGGATTTGATAATTTTTAACTTACGAAAACACAAAAATATGAAACATCAGGCATATACATAAATATGTAAATCTAATAAATGGAAATGCTTTGGAATTAATTTATATGAAAAACAAATAATTATAAGAACAATCTGAAAAACCGAAAATCTGACTTCGGAGCAACATATTAAGACAGTAGGAATTTCGAAAGGGATTTCAAGCATTACATATATTCACTTGAAGAATTATTGTGAGTAGCAAGAAATTATTATTTTGGCCAATAAACTTTGAAATTTGAAAAACATTCTATAAAGCAAATTTAAATTTAGCTGTCGGTAGGTTTTGTGTTAGGTGATTGTCAAAAAAATTTCTAATTTTGTGAATGTAATATAATTATTAATTTAAATAAAACTGGTTATTCTTTTTTGGGATTA
Source organism: Dynastes maya (assembly GCA_029619315.2). Lineage (NCBI taxonomy): Eukaryota > Metazoa > Arthropoda > Insecta > Coleoptera > Scarabaeidae > Dynastes > Dynastes maya. The sequence goes on from JAROYE020000002.1 coordinate 61,679,732, forward strand.
AAAAATTGATTGATTTGACTTAAATCTATTCGTGAACATTGCAAAATTCATTTAGATCCCACTTACTTTATTTTTCATTACGTAATCCCCGGGAAGGAAGGTTTTTTAAAGAGTTTTATTAAAATATATTACATTTCCAACAGAATCCTCTTTTGGAAAAGTAAAAGTCGTTGCTGTTATTGACGTAAATTTCATCATATTTCTTATTCGAATCTGGGCTCTCTCGGCAATTTCTAATCTTTACTATAGGAAGCGATGACAACTATTGTATACTCGGCATTTTATAACTAGCAGCCTTCGTCAATCGAGAAAATAAAATACAATAATATCAGCACGTTGCTTATTCAAGCGACCTCCTGTCTGCTGGCGACATTTATGCCGATTGTTTATGCGACAGCGGATTCCATCGGCATCGAAAAACATATAAACTAGCCGCGCATCGATCAACTTAACGATATTTCTCAATAATCCCAATCGATTTGCATTGCAAGTGCGCTGGACTCGTTCACGTCTTCGAGGATAAGATCTACGAGCAGATAGATTATTGTACTGTGAAGAGAAGAGCTTTTATGCCGCGGACGCAGTAACTGGATTACCGAGACGACTACGACTTCGGATGCGTGTAAAATTGGACGCGATACGGATCGAAAGTGGAGTCTACGAGACACCTCAACATCCTATTTAGACGACGGTACCGTTTCACGGACAGATACATACAGAAGCACTTGTTCGATAATCAGATTATTGTTACAATTGCGTTAGAAATAGAGTTGAGTTCGGTACTATCGAATTAAATAACGTAAATTCTGATCTTGTCAACCATACAGAAAGTGAGGTAGTCGAATTCGGCTTATATCGGAAGATAACAGTGTTTTACGATCAAACACATAAGGTTGTAGTCACACTATATTGACCATGAGCTGATATATTATTGCACTAGGTTTATTAATAAGAGTTGCCGAAATTCCGGCTGTACAGGAAGGGCCAAATTCCATGTAAATTGCAGGTATGTATATAATAGATTCAACATTCCTGAGTCAATTTCTTACAAATTATTTGATGAAATCCCGTTTTGTATTTGTCTTGCCATTTTTAAGATTGCTGCCAAAAATTGGTAAAAAGCCTTCGTTTTTATCTTTACTTTTGTTATCTTTTACTTACATTTCGTGGCTATTTGAGTTTTCCTTACCGTTGCAAATTTTGTGAGTGAAACCACGTTGGCGCCTCTATTCGAATTTCTGCCATTGGATATGGATAGGTTTTTAAATGGTGCAATATAAAATACTGCCATGGATCTCCGAACTTGAACATTGTGCTACTAACCTTTATTATACTTTACTACGAACACTTTTAAGCTACATACTTTACCGCTCTAGCCGTAATGAAACCAAATATCACTGGGTTGACAAGCTCTGTTGACGTCAGGCTTTAACGTGGACATAATTTGTAGTCAAAGCGGTAGAGCAACGGAACTGCGCTGAAAGCCAGTGGCGGACGCATAAAAGTTTACACAAAATAAATTAAATGTGATACGTGTTCAAACACTTACCGTTTTAAGAGTCCTCCGTGAAATCACAAAGTGGATAATGTCTATTTAATATTTGTAACATTAGATATGTTTCCAAAGTTGTTTCGGCAAAGTGAGTGCGGCGTGAAGAAAAAGTGTTTTTGTATGCCGAAAACGAACGTTCTACATCTAGTGACGTTATATTTGCGTAAGTAAAATAATCTTCCAAATAACTTAACGGTTCTGTTGACGCATCTTCACAAATTTGTCTTAATGTGCCAAAATCAGAGTCTTTATCTAAAACACTTTCAAACCTTTCTAAAACACAAACATTTCTTGCGTCTTCTATCGCGCATAGCTGTGCGTGAACATGTTGCACTATTTGCAAAGATTCCACTAACGACACCGAAGAATTTTGTATTTTTGCTATCGCATCCGCCAGTCCCATGTAATTGTTCTGAATAATTTCCAAATCTGTTGTAACTTGACTATCCTGAAATTTCAAGCGGCTCACCTCGACAGCCGCAGCTTCCTTTGGGTCCAATTCTAAAATCACGTTCTTTATATTCTCAAAATATTTAAGATAATAAAATGCAGCCTCTAACCATGTTCCCCAACGAGTAAGAATAGGTTGTGGTGGTTCAGGAATACCGGGGTATAGTCTATGAAATTCCCGAATATGTTTTGGGGATTTTACAAACACAGCTTTTGTATGTGCTATTAGAGCGTCTACCTCGGGATAACATTTTCTGATACTATCTGCTATGAGACTGAGAGTGTGAATTTTACATGTGCACAATGTTTTTTAAGAGATCGATCTACAGCAAGCATGTTTGCGGCACCATCACTCATAAACATCAACAGTTGATTTGTTGAAAGTTCAAACTTTTCCAATGTAGGAGTGTAGGCAGTGCATTACTGTATTCGTCTGGAAGCTAGTACCGTTGAGGGTGACGGTCGATGTGTCGTTCACACATAACCACAGTTTTTTATCTTGCAACTCCGATTTAATTTTTTTCTCGACATGCTCACGAGCAGACGGCACAACTCTCTGTAATGTTCTCTCACTTGGTAACTTAAAGTCTTAAAACTTAAATATTCATTCCAAAACGAGACGTATGCTTTCTTCCTTAGTAAATGAAATGGTAAATTACATGCAATAAACGCATAAATTAAATTTAAATTTGTCATAATCTCGTGTGGAATTTTTTTTTGAAACATGCCCTGCATTATTTACGTGCCGTAGACAATCACTTTTCGACCAACACAATTAAATCTATTTTACACACTACACATTGAATTTTAGCGCCATCACACTTTAAATCAGGCATTTCTGCAATAAATCCTCTTATTGTGTCCAACTTTGGTCGTTTTCGCGACGTAGGAAACTTTTTCAAAACAAACGCAGAACTACGATGTAGTATACGACAGCGTAGATGCATACACAACAGATCGGCTTTCGAGTCGCAGTTATACTGACGCTTATACCGAATTGTCCCGGCCGTGTTTATTTTGTGTAAACTTTTATGCGTCAGCCACTGGCTTTTAGCGCAGCTTGCGTTGCTCTACAGAGCGGGCACTTTTTACATTTCGCGGATGATTTAAGTTGATAGTTCCGGCAATAAATGACATATACGCCAATTTCTTAACGTAATTCAGACAAATATATCCTTTATTGCCGGAACTACCAACTTAAATCATTGGCGAAATTTAAAAAGTGCCCGCTCTATTTATAGTAGTTAGATCAAACCTGTGGTTTGAAAGTGGGGTAATTAACACACTTCTAGAGTCGCGGATTATGCGATTAAATAACTGCTCTGCAATACGTTAAATGTTTTTAATGATTTCGATTTAAAAGGATGACCTTATTTAAATTTTTCAGGAGATATAAGATATTGCAATTCATCATTAAATTCTATATGAGAATTTCTAGTATTTTTTTCTAAAGTAGGTAACCTAAAAACAGGAAGCGTGTTCATGAACTAAGAAACAGTAGCTCTGAAGTTGGCTGCTATTTTCTTTATCGTTTCGGTTTATTTGTAGATGTCATTTGTTAAGCGAACAACAGTTATTAAAAAATTATAGGTCGATAAAAGTAGTGTGTTGTAGACGTTTTTCAAGAAAAAGAGAACGTTTATGTCTAAAATAAGCTCTGAGCATACGATTTACGACGGTATAAATATGCGTTGCGCATATGGAGACATATCGTTTGGAAAACAGACTCAGATCATAAAAAATGTAAGAACATGACAGCTCAAATTTATTGCTATAATAGTGACTGCGAGGAATGGTTTTTAATTAGTACTGTAGTATTATTATAAGATCCGAAGGAACAGGTAAATATGCAATAAAACTGCAATAAATGCGTTTTGCCCATGCGAAATGTCTCTGTACAAAATATATTAAATCGCTGTCAAGGTGTTCAAATTGGTGTTTTTGATACGTTAAGATATCTCAGAGTGTACCACAGAGTTCATTATTAGGCCATTTATTATTAGGCCATATTTTCGTTACGCCAATTCTGTTTGTAGAAGATATAAAATTTAACCCTATAGAGAAACCCGAAACTGCAATTATACGGGGCAATCGTAGTATTATTAGTAATAATACTACGATTGCCTCGTATAATTAAACCGTAAAAATTTATTACGGTTTAATTATCGTTTAGTTTTATATTATCGCCCAGTTGTTGATAAATCCAAAACTGGTGGTTGTCGTTAGTCGTCTGTCTCAGTGTATCTTCCTTATGAAGAGGGAGGACCATTTGGTTTGCTTGCGTGTATAAAATGCTTGTTTATTTGCTCGCTTACATAATTGCTCTCAAAATTAAACATAGTACATATGTATAAAATTTTTTTTTTTAATGAAACAGTCAGTTCCCCTCGTTACAAAAAAAAAAATTAAAAAAGATGCGCCGTTACTCTCTTATAAAAAATGCATATACAGGGTGATAATAAAAAAGTAATGCATAGTACTGTGTGTTAGAAGAGCTCAAAATAAGAAAAATAGTTTCTACAAACATGAATCCAAATTCTTGTACCTTGTAAATTATTCAAAAAGTATAAGACAGCCTTTTATTACGAACGTTTTAAAGTTCTAAGTCTTCTATTGTACAGGACCCTAGGAAATTATGGTCGTACATTCATTCTAAGGGAGGTAATACCATAATACCCGGTAGGATGACGTATAATTCATGTGTATTGGACTCTTCTGCAGCCATAATACAAGCTTTTGGCGACAACTTCAAGAGTGTGTATATTCACACAATAAATCGAATCTAAATTTGATTATAATACTGACTTATTCCTTAATGTAAACATCCGTAACATCAGTGAAGAGGAAATATTTGATACGCTCAAGAGAAGCAAGGATAGTTTACTTAGTGATGTTGACTCAGTCCCAAGCTTTCTAATCCGTGACTGTGTTGCTGTCTTTGTTCATCCGCTAGACTACGTTTTCAACCTAATATTAAAGGAAGCTAAGTTTCCGGAAATCTGGAAGGTATCCCGCATCTGCCCAATATATACAAGTGGTGACTCATTGGATGTAAAAAATTATAGACCAGTTTCCATCTTATGCAATTTTTCGAAGGTACTTGAGAGCATTCTTTATAAAAACATTTATAGTTCTATTAAGTCTGTCATATCTCATCAGCAACATGGTTTTGTGGAATGATTGCATTAGCGCAACATCAGGACAGAATCCCATTGAAGAGAGTTTGGATATCAACATGTTATGATCAATAGTGTCGAAGGCTTTGCTGAAATCTGTATAAATAGTGTCTGTCTGAATTCGTTTGTCAAGATTCTGGCTAATGTACTGAGTAGGCTCAACTAAATTGGTAGTAGTTGATCGTCCACTGATAAATCCAGGTTGGTGAATAGATAGGTAAGGTTTAATGCAGTAGTAAAGTCTTTCGTAAAGAAGTTGTTCGAAAACCTTTGCACAGTTAGAGAGGATACTAAGTGGCCTGTAGTTGTAGATATTACCGCAGTCACCTGTTTTGAATACGGGGGTGATCCTGTTGATTTTCCAAGAAGTTGAAAAGGTTGACGTTTGGATAGCCATATTAAAAATCGTAGAGTGGTTCACACAAAATTGGGGCGCAGTTTCGAACAAGAGAATTAGGTAAATCATCATCTCTATGAACCGTGGTTGCTTTAAGTTTTTTTAAGGCACTAAGAACTACGTTAGGAGTAAAGTATCCGATGTTGAAAGAATAGCAATTAAAGTCTGAATCAAGTTGGCTAGGATCAATAGGTACGTTACGAGTGAATACTTTGGAAAATACGTCTGCGAATGCTTGAACAATATCAGTAGGTTTATCAAGGATTAAGTTGTCAACATCGAGGCTCCCAATTCTAGAGGTGGTTCGCTTAAAGTTTACGAATTTCCAGAGTAATTTCGAATCACAGGCTATATTCATTTCAATAGTTTTATGGTAGTCCCTGTACGCTGCATTACTTTGCGTCTTAATTAAGGATCGTAACCGTGAAAACTCGCTATGGTAAGTTGAAGACTTTGTTGTTTTCCACTTCTTGTAATAGAAATGTTTCAGTTTTATGTTTTTCTTAATGTCAGAAATAAACCATTGAGGGTAGATACGCCCGGAACATTTGTACATTGGTACGAAAAGATATATATTACTAAACAGTTGATTGTAAAATGCAGAAACAGCATCATCAACGTTAGAAAAAGCGTTCAGAAAGGGTCAGTCGACATGTAAGATACTGTCGTACATGAAATCCGCTCTTGAGAAATTATATTTTCAGTTTTTATTAGACGGGAGGTTATTTCCTGATTTAGAGTAAGCTAAGACTGTAATTAGTGCTGGGCGAAACATATCTTCATGTACAAGGGGGATAGTATCATGGCTAACAGTAGTAGTGCATTTAAGGTTAGAAAAAATTTTATCATTACAGTTTAAAACGTTATTGTGCTGTTTCAGAGCTAATATTGATATGAAGTTAGTAAGAACTAGGGTTTTATGATCATTAGCATTACAAGAATTAAAATTTGTACAATTAAAATCACCGAATACCAACAATTGCTTATGAAGAAACTACATCAAAAAATATTTCATATTTATCACATGTAACATATGGAGGTGCATAACCATTAACAACAAAAACAATCATTGCGCCAATGCAACATTTACAATATCAATAGAAGGAATCAAGCTGTGTAAGTGGTTAATATTGTATTTATTAGATGTGATATTATTAGAGATTGCAGTTAAAGTTCCACCGCCAGTAGTACGCCCAACAGTAGCAAAACTTCTACCCTTTCTGTAGACAGTGAAGGAACTATCAAATGTCGTAGAATCCAAAAGGTCTCGACACAACCATGTTTCCGTAAACAAGACAGTATCAAAGTTAACTGAAGCACTGGTGGAGAAGACATTATCAAGTTTCGTACAGAGACCTCGGACATTCTGATAGCTAAACCTTAGCGGCGTAGTACATCTGCTGGGCAAACTCAGTTTCCCCGACGGGAAGGAACGATTGTAAGGAAGACATTAATAAATTTGATGATCAGCTCCGTTTTACCAGCAGCGATCCTGGACCGCAGTTGCTCCTTCATTGACTTAAAATATTCATTTTGCAGAGGAGTACGATCTTTCGCTATCGAAATGGATCTGAATTTATCCACAGTTCGCAGCTTCCTCGCCTTCATATACTACAGTGGATACCAGCAATGTTAACTTGATTGGTCTCTTTCTTGAAGAGTTTGTAGGATCACATTTGCCCAATCGCGTTAGATTTTGAAAGTCAGTTGTAATTTCTAGATCTGTTAAGATCTCACGAACGGTAGCGATATCGGAAGCTACCTGGTCGGCTTTCGAGGCATTTTCCATTTCCGGGACGTTAAGCACAATCAAATTATTCTTTCTACTCTCCCTCTCAGAAATCTCGTGAATAATCTTTTCCGTATCACATGAGCTGAGAGTCTGTTCATGCTTATTTAAATTCAGAACCGTAGGGATTTGATCCTTTAAGGCCTGAATCTCAGATTGATATGTGAGTTCATGTATTTTTCCTAGCTGGTTCTTAAGATCGGTGCATTCAGAACAGTAATAGAACAATTTACGATTCTTAGATTTCATGCATTGCGCTCCAGAACGCAATAAACCACTGCAAGCACGATGTACAACTTTTCGGCAGAGATCACATGGAATTGAGTCATCTACAGTAGTTGTGGAATTTCAGATAGTGGAAGTAGAATCCATAATAAGGGATACATAGGAAAACAACAGTGGAAAAAGGAATATACAATATGGAGACTAACTATAAACACAAACAACAGACTGCAAAAAGAGTGGAGGAGGTTCACAATGAATTGGGTCACAAACATTTAAGTGCACCTGTACATCTAAAGAAAGTATATAATTCTAAGCATGATGGTTTTGCTAGAAGATATTTGGCGCTTAATACCATGTAATTAAAAAAGGCCTGCACAATCAAAGGTTGACCAAATCGAGCCCATTTCCTCGAACGCTTGAGACTATCGCGTTTCACATAGATTGGTGACTGCCATACAACGACCTCAATTATTAGCGATCAGATTACATCGGATATGAGAAAGTAATTGAGCGATAGCGCCCAGCGACGAAGCAAACATGAACACAACGTCGATTATTGTGAACACAAAGCGGCATATAAGTGACTAATGATGATGGCACGGCGAATACGGAATCCCTGTTATGTATTGCTTTGATCAAGGAGTAACCGAAGGAAGAGCGACGCCTCAGGCGCTAAAGAAGTGAGCTCGTTAAGCACGGCGCCTTTCCGATCATCTTCGAAAAATTAAGTGGTGATAAATTGTGCCCTTATTGATGTACCATTTAATGTGAAATAATCGGACGACGCGGCGGATTCTCATTCAGAGAACGGATAATAACGCCAGATGTAATGCTACTTTTTTATAGAAAAATTTTACGCAAGTAAATTTCTGTTTCTTGACCGCTTTGCATAATTTGTCAACACCATTATGATGAAATAATTACTAGGAGCTCGATAGGATAATGATGGGCCATTGGTTTCCTTTCTAGCGCGAAAGAATTTCGTAGATGTGATTTTTTAATATTTCTTTGCCCTTATTCGAGCAATTGGATTGTAAATATAAAGCAAAAAATATTCGGTATTAATTCTAATCCTTAATTATGCACACGGTATATTAAATCTAAAACACAGAACAAATGAAAGGAGAATTGCTAATATTACAATATGGCATACGTGACCATTCACCATTGAATTTAGCCGACGCATTTAAAATTTAACTCGTTGTTTATCTGTTAACTACTATTTACCATTGGGTAGTTGGTATTAACTGTTGTATTAACTAGTTTGCAAACTTAGATGATGTATGTATATTGGTCAGCTAACGATTTAACATATTGAAACGCTTACAAAATGAAATCGTACATTATTTCTACAGTGAGTGTAAGTAGAGTATAACTACGAATAAATCGGAGAAAAATAGCAGGCTCCGTGTTAATACGATGTTTGGCGTCTTAAAAATTCCTACCGGAGGTTGGAACACCTGGATCGGCGGAATTCTAGTAAGGTCGACTAATGATAGTAGTAATCGATGCGTAAAAGTGCGGGGTGAATTCCGTAACCCAACACTTCGCCCAATAATACAACAACAACAGCAAGAGTAATTTACGCTTTTAGATTTGAGATTTGATAGTTTATACCAACGATATCATAGCAGTTGCGTTGCTTACGTTAGCAGTTGATTACGTTGCCTAGCATCGAGCACTTTAGATCAACCTGGCATCGCAGGAGACAATTTGGGGCTTTTTTTCTAACCAACTTTACATAACAGCTAAAACAAATTATCAAAAGCTTTATTGTTGCATATCGAAATAACGTATGGTTCTAAAGTTTTCGGAAAACTTGTAGATGTTGATAATTTGTTCAAAAATATTTTGTTTTTTAAACTAATTGTTACAACAATTGATAATAAACATAACACAAAATACGTAATATTCAAATTACTGGTAGTGAGCCATTATCTTCGATGGTCCTCAGTTTTCTTTTGATTTTTCCCATCCTTCTCTGGACAACAGCAGGATTGATTTCTCGAATTTTTTGAAAAATCATCCAATGTCGTAGACTTTTCTGGCCAATATTGACCAAAAGCCTTCTATTGGCCAAGCCTGAGGTACATTGGGAAGATTGTCCAATTTAGGAACAAAGATTATGTTGTTTGTGTTATACCAGTCTCTAGTTACCCTTGCACAATTACATGAAGCTACATCAGGCCAAAACATTATATCATCACTGGCATGATGTGTATTTAAAAACTGAAGCACTTTAGAGAGGCATTTTTCAATTTAACACGAAATCTTCGAGCTAATTTTCGCTGTGAAGCTCTAACTCTGTTTTTCATGGCTTCAGTTAGTCTTTGTTCCCTCACGTGGCTCAAAATTCGTGGTTGACCACTTTTGGTCAAATTAACGCACGATATACCTTCTTCACATTCCCTTATGGTTTGATAAATTGTTGATACGGAAATATTTTGTTCTCGATAAATGGCCACTATACATTATTTTGTTGAATTTTTATCTTTTTGGGGTTCAGCCATGCTTACACATTAAGTACAAGCATAATTTATTACTCTGAACGTTCTTTTTTAATAACCCTGTTATCATATCTCCTATATAAAATACATTTTACTAATTGAAAATATTTCTTTTTTGTAAATTTCCAAGATATACTTGATTTTTCGGCAATATGATTATGGCATAAATTACTTACTATTCAAGCACGGCTTAACCCCAAAAGATGAAATGTCAACTGATGAATTTTTTGTCCGCTTTACCTATCCACGCGTTAATCCGGGGACACGCTGTATAAGGGTTGGGCATTCGCTCAACTAGATTGTAAATTCCTTTACGAATATCCAGCTTGCAAGACATTTTCCTGAACCAGATCGCAAAAATTAACCTGTCATAATTAAAACAAGTTAAAACATTTTACTTCCAGCGACGACTTGATTAAACCCCGTTTGATACAATCACAAACCACAACTATTTGAAAATTTTCCGAAAACTTTGGGACCATACGTTATTTCCTAACATATGTGGTGTTGGATTCGTTTTTCGCTTGCCTTTCCAAAAACGTCAAAAATATAGGGTTTAAAATAAGAAAGATTCACTTCCGGTGATACCGAAAATGTATTGAACTGCCGATAACACCAACAGTTGATAGTGAATGATAGTGAGGGGTGATAATAAAAACTTTTATTATTCCAAGTTCTTTGATTATACCCACCTTTCTTCTGGAAATTTCCGCCCCATTTTGCTGTGAGGTAATAACAAATATTAGTTTCAATTAAATTATTCAAAAGTGATTTGCTTTGTCTATGAATTTCTTTCATAGAAGCACTTATTGAGATCTATATCTTAGAAAACACGCTGCCGAAAATGTACTATTGATTGATTATTCTGTATTAAGTTCTTTTGGGTTTTGCTATTTTGCATGGTATACATTGTGTATTGTACGTGGTACACAAAATGTTTCAAATCACCTGGCTAGTAGATTCTGTAAGAATTGATGGGTAATTTTGGAAAAAGCTTTATGAAGGTTAGGTTATCCAAGCTTCCACCTTGACGATTTACTTTTATTAGATCAAAATTTCATCTTTTTTTTTATAAATTATCCTTTGCTAACCACAGTGCACGCTTGTTTTATTTTAAATTAAAAGTTAATAAACAGTAAAGAACTTATAAATCTATTAACTATATTAACAGTATGAAATATACTATAATGTTCAATATTTACGACAACAACAACATCGGCTGTCAACCTCTGAACGAATAGAGTGTTCAGGTTAGCCGCTCGTTGGCAATGAAATATCCCTCTTGCGGGTGAAAATTTAATTTTCCAAGTCACCATTTCCCCCCTCGTCGATTGCCCTAGGAACGAGGGTATTACAAATTTTATTTAAGTCCAGATAACGGCGATCGTAGATAAAACGTAGATAAAGCTCCATCTTCTGATCGATTTCTCCATTCGTCAAAATTAATGTAAAAGTCATCGAAAACAAGCAACAGGGTAAATTGAAAGTTATTTCAAACATCATTTCATAAACTAAATCTTGGTCCTTATGTTAGTAAGTAAATCGTTGGCAAAATTTCACGTTTAAATCTTGTCAGTCATAATTTAAGTCATAGAGTCCTCTAAATTGTACCAGCTGGTTGCGTCACTGCATTCATTCTCGTATGCTATTTCCATAAATAACATCATTTCATCGAAATGCATCATAAAAGTTTGGGTTTAATTGATCAAAATTTTCCGTGGAATGAAACAGTCGTTATCTTTCGCGATTACAAATAAAAGAAAGATAAACGACGCCAAAAATTTCATCAATCTTGATTCAGCCTTCGTTGAATTAATGTGTATCTTAACTACGATTCCAATTTGAAGTGTTCGATAATGAAATCAAAATGTAATTTCCAGGAAGAAAACGTTAAAGTCTAGTACAGACAGTTTCCTGTAGAGGTTATCATAAATATAGCGTTTATATAACATAAGCTTCATTCGAATTCAAGGTTAGTTAAACATTTTTATTCTAAAATTCGTTCATTTCGATTTATTAATTTCAAAATTCACAAGAAAATTGTGTAGATTGAGTATTTTGGAATACTCCCGACTCCACTGAGAATTGTAAAATTTAGATTAAGTTAGAAAATTTAATATTTTTCCCCAAAAATCACATATATTTCAGCAGGAAGCAATAGCGTTTGTTTAGTTATACCATAAACACTTAAGTAAAAATAAATTCAAAGTTGTAAGCCTCTTTTCAGAAAAGAAACATAGTAATCAGCAAAGCGTTGTATGGAATTAATGCCTTTTGTTACTATAAGAGAGAAAACGATATTGCAGATGGTGTAAAAATAAGTAATATATGTGTACCATAATTTATTTAACAATTTCTGCAATAGTTTATCTCTTTTATTTCAGTGCATCTCATTCCGCTAGCATCAGATCAGATCCTATGGGTTCTACGGACACCATGGCTGTATCCGAAAATTCAACGACAGTCACCTTAGACACGGCCTCATCGCATAGCGGTTCCCAGCCTGCTTCTTGTAGAGCACATTGTGGCAGTTTAGCGTCATTCGACACTAGCTCAGTACTTAACACAGAAGGTAGGCAAGAATCATTTGCTATGTTACAGCATGTAAGCTTCTAAATGATTTATTTGATAGGAGTTCCCCTACTCGAAGAGAACGAGTTGGAGGAAGTCCAATGTGGTGACGACGTATCTCTTGCTATGGAAAATCGGTCCATGACAGACAACGTTTCCTTTAAACTATCCATTACTTCTGACATAGCATAATTTATTTAGATATAACACATATAACATATAATGTTTGTATGTCTACGAGTACGAGTGCAAAATTGAGAAAGTGTAATTCCACGATAACTATAATTCGTGCTCGTAGGGTTAAGCTAATCATATCTGCATTTGAACAATCCAGTTGTAAGCTTTAATCAATCTGCCTTCGGGATTTTTAGTTAGAACCGATGATGGAAATTAATTTTCGCTGTAAGTACCAAGATGTATTGTTAGCTGTTATTACGAAATAGAACGGGTAATTACTTATTAGATTCAGTGAATGAGGAGGATGACATTTTTAATTCCTTGTTTTCTTTTCAGATTTATATTATTTATTTGTTTTACCCTCCTAATATTTGTAGCATATATTGTATTGTATTGTATATTGCTGATATATTTTATAGTATCTTAATTATAAGCAGAATCACCAAAGTTATTTTTCAAAAACAAAAAACATTTCAAGCTAGTCTTGTATATAAATCTTTTTAAAATACGTACATAGATATTTTGAGTACCAATGTTATCCTACATAGTAATTTTGTTACTTTATTCTTTAATATTTGACTTCTGAAGACGAAAGTCAGATTGTTAAATAAATTTGTAGACTCAATTCACATAGTTTAACTCTGGCACATCCTTAGAACATTGACGCAGAAATGTAGTTATTTTTGTTTTATCATATGGTTTCTCCTGTTTTTATGTATATAAATGTATTGTTGTATAAAATATATATTTAAGTGGTGCCTATTTTTATATTGTAATTCATAAATGCTATTACCTGTTGCATATTTTATTAAGTGGAAAGAGATGTTGGTCGATGTCAACTTTGTAGTACGTAATACCGCCCAGTAACAATGATCTATGTATGTATGTATGTAAAATGTATATGATTTTCTCTCGTTATACTAGAGATCTGAGTTATAAGAAGTATGTATAGACAATAAAGATGTGAATATAGTTGTTCAGTATTCGCTTTTATTTTCTGAATTTGTTCCTAAATAGTAAGTATTGGTAGTTTGCTTTAAATGTTTTATGCTTTTTGTTTGTTTTCATTTTTCTTATTACATTTGAATTTTTCTGGATCATCTGGCAAGCATTTTATTTCGATTCATACAGATTGGAATATTTTCAACACATGCTGTAGAATTTTAGTTTCGTATTTAGTCGAGGGAAATTGGGAAAGGTGTAACAATTAATGAGTAATGGATCTATACTTCCAACCAGGAATTTAAATAAATGATCATATCATTTATTGGAATAATTTTTCTTGAATAAAATTTGAATTCTTTTACACAAGGAACACAATCTCATTTGATAACGATTTGACTTCACTCACTTATACTGCCATTTTAACCCGTTATCGGCCAAGATTGAAGACAATTAAAAACAAATTTGCAAACACAAACGCTTACTAGGGTTTGGTATGGTTCGAAGTAGTCGCTATGGAGATGTAAATACGTTACACTTGGGGCACATGTGAATGGTACAATTTGCCACAGCGTCTTGCATTATCTTTGAGTTTTGTAATAAGGTGCCGTCCCGTATTATGGTGTCTCTCTTCTTGAGAAACAGCAGTGTTTGCAGGTTTTCCTACCAGAACATTGCGCTGCAGTTGGAAATTTTGAAATCGTTTGCCAATCGGTAAAGTTTCCAACAATTAACAATTATACTATCGAGTGCATTTATGAGTAAGGGCCGCCACCACTTTCTTTCACAACCGAACGAAATTTCAAACAACTAGAAAGCGCATCAATATGGATTAGTCATAAATGAGGAGAAGAAAAGTATACGGAAACAAGAACAGGGGCACATGGGGCAGGAAACAAACTGAGCGTGGAAATGGAGCATAAAGTGTATCAGTTTGAAAAAGTAAGTCAATTCGAGTACCTCGGCGTCACGCTAACTCAAAACTATGATGAAGAACCGGAAATAAATAAAAGACTGGCAAAGGGAAGCACAGCTATGGGAGCCTTATCCAGATTATGTATTTATTTTTTATTTACTTATTTATTTATTTATTTGTTTGAAACAAACAAAAAATACAGAAAAAAGTACAGAGTCTGAAACAAAGCAAGTCAACCGAAAAGAAAAAGAACAAACGAAAATTCAATGATCTAGAAATTCTTTCACATTATAACAATTATATCTTAATAATATTTTTTTTACCGTGAACCTAAAAGTAGTATCGATTGCTCTTACCTTTTGCGGTAAGTTATTAAAAAGTTTACGAATATAAGGATTTTCTGAAAAAAGATGGTAGTATGGCGAGGAGGTGGGATATAATTGGAACTCCTTGTATTGTAGTTATGGTATTTACTAACACCGAATTGCTCCGAATGCTTAAAAACAAAACAAACTATCTCAAGAATGTACAAATCGTTTAGTCAGTTGCTTTAAATTTGGAATAATTGCAAAAAAGGATGCATTTTGTTTTTTGTGAATTAAGTATTAAGCGATTAGCATCTAACCACCGCGACATTCTCCCTAAGTTATTAGCAGCTCTAACTGTGACCGAAGGGTCAATGTAATTAATGAAATCGTTTATGAATATTAAGAATAATGTAGGATCCAGCACCGAGCCCTGTGGAATGCCGACATTAATAACTTTAAGCCCTGAATAAACATTGTAACAAAGAACCTTTTGTTTCCTATCTTGAAGGTAAGATTTGAACCAGTCGTTTATTGTACCGCGAATACCATAACGATCTAATTTGTAGAGTAAAAGAGTGATCAATGCAGTCAAAGGCTTTTGACAAATCGATGCAAATTGCTAGACAAGGTATGCCTCAGTCAATGCTTAGAAGTATTCTTTTGAGTAAATTAAATAGTACTGTGTCAGTGGAGTGATTACTTCGAAAACCATGTTTATTTGGAGAAAAGAGCTGAAAACGCTGGAAATAGTCAGAATGTTTTCTATTTATTATTGATTCAAAAATCAAATAGGGGTCTAATTACAGCGACTTTTAGAGTAGATGGAAAAACGCCGGTATCAATAGAGAAATTGAACAGGTAAAGTAACGGCTGCAAAATGTTAGGAAAGCACTGTTTAATAGGGAAAGGAGAAATATTTCCATTACAACATGAAAAAGAGCTGTTGAGCTTAGAAACAGCCAGTATAATGTTGGTCATTGGTTTAATAAGCGAATCAATGGGACTAAAATCAATATTGTTGTTGAAGGATTGTTTTAGAAGATCGGTTATAAGATTAGTAAAAAAATTATTTAAAATATCAGATGTGTCGTGTCTAAATAAATCACAATTGTTAGCGTTATGTCTTTGGAAGATCTAATAGATTTCTTGTTAATTAACTGCCAGACCGATTTGGTGATATTATTTGACTGAAAAATCATGCGTTGTGATTTACACCTTCGAAAGGATATCTAATGTCTGTTTTGCATACGTGCCCTTTTGTGTCTTTGAAGCTCCAACTAGCCCGTTTACATTTTACGAGATTTACCCAAGATTACAACATTAATAGAAAGAGAATTAGTAAGAAAACAAAGTTTATTACAATTCTCCTTTCTTTGCCTTATTTTGACCGTAAAAACGTGATTAACTATTGCTTTCATCTTTGTGGCAGGTATTTCATTGTGCATATGGGTTAGTTTTGCCTTTTCAGCAAATAGTACTATCTAAATTTAAGCTTAACCTCTTGTTGGTATTGAAAAATTCTTAGACATTAGTTGATATCCTAAATTACACGAGGAGAGAGAGCAAACAATATGTTGATGATTAGGCCTGATATTAAGTCTGTAGCCAATATTCCTAACTAAAAAAATCTACGGGCAGCAGCGCAGCCGACTTAATGAGTTTATTAATTCACCTGTGTTGTAATGGATTTTTTCCCTTACGGCGGCCAATAATTGAAAACAAATGATTGACGTTTATTTTTTTCGCTGCGGCTCGGCGGCTCCCGGTTGACCAAGACAATTAAACTCCATCGATTTGTCACAGTTTTCTGATATCAGGGACGATAAGAGGATAGCGGTAACTGGTAGCCAGGCCACGCCGCAAATGAGATTTTTGTTGCCCTCGATTGGGTAATGCGCGACGATGACGATGGTGTAAGTATGGTTATTTAACCCGTCGAATTTGGATCTCGCGGCGCGCATTAACAGTTTGCCGTGTGCTAATTGCCGATGTTTTATTAGTTTTTAAATCGTGCCACCAATTGTTAAAGAGACCGGAGGCATAATCGATCTTATGGACGTTCTGTATAGCTATCATCAAGAATATTTGGTTGGATCTATAATGAGACTAACATATTCAGGATAAGTTAATATCTAGTGACTGATTAAACGTAGATTTAACAAAGAATATCAATTTTCTAAAAGATGTTTGATGGTACAATGTTGTTTTTGTATTAATCGTTTAAACAAAAAGGCAATGTACCAGAAAATAACTTCATTATATTATTTTTAATATTATATTTTCTGGATTAATCACTCGTTTCATTTACGAACATTTGGTACAGTTATGGGCTTGGCAGTAATAGATTCACGGCTACATTTGTGTTGTAGCAAATTACTGTTTCATTAACGTAGGATATTTTGCAATTTATTTTCGATACCTTGTTTCAGCAAGTACCATGGTTTTAAATTGAAAATACAATAGAACTTCGTGTAAAACCAATTGCGCAACCTGATAACGTCAACCTTAGCAATATACATGAGCAGGTTTTAAGACATTGGTCATTGCATCCATGTCCCTTTTATATAAAATGAACCAACGCCATTTGGATGTTTGATTTCCAAAATTTGAGAACGTGCGTGGTATAGGACAAAATTTAGTGTCCACATGAGGTATTGTTGAACTTGAAACTTATAGAAAGGAAACATATGCCTTTTAAATATTTCTTTAGATATTGGAGAGCTATCTTTGTCAATGTGTTTCTTTAGATAATTGTTTAAATGTTTTATTTATGTGTGAAAATGCTAGGAGAGAATCAGCTGAAACAGATGAACAGTTAGACTGGTTCAAAGAAAACACGGATTGCGAACATAACTATGAGTGAATTAAAACATTCCGCCAACATCTAATACCTTCGGAATTCCTGCAATAACAGCGAATTATTTATTGTCTTAGATTATGTGATCATTGCAGAATTACAGCGCTAATTGCAATGTTTCCGCATTCGAGCCATCAAACTACGCAACTAAATACACTTCCGTCTTCTCCCTTTTTACTGTAAGCCATCAATTTTCCAACCAGAACATCGTAAATATATCTAAACCATTGGTAATTTAACAGTTTAAACGGAACTGTTAGTAAAAGGTAGGTACATGTACGCACACCAGATAGACCATCGCTTAAAACAGTAAATAGGTTTTTCTGAGACCAATCAGTGCTGCGCGTAATATCGCAACTATAAATACTTAGTTGGATGTGTGAGAAATAATTGGAGATCTACCTGTAGCATGTTTTTTTCATGACAACATGTTGGCGTTTTTCTACCCCAACGTACTAGACGAAGATATAATCAAGGTGTTATCATAAACCAGTTCTCCAATTAACGTTGGAAACGAGAAATTTACACTGATATTGAAAAACGTCGCAATTTTGTAATTTTAATTGGGCAAACTCATAACTACATTTTTTCTATTCCTGGTTTTAAAATGATGTTCGTGTTTACTTTTTTGCTTTAAGATAAACATGGTTACACAAGAAAGTTAGATTATTGCATAGCTTTCAAGAGCTAGCAAAAACTTTTATAAGAAAATTAGTTAATCTGCCAAGAACTAAAAACAAGCAAAGATAAGGAAATTATTATATTTATATGTAATAATCTTTTATATGTTTGACTATTTTGTCCTTGCTACTCGATTTTTTAGACGGAGAACTAATTTTGAACTCATGAGTTACCTACATTTGGCAATTATATCTGAATTTTTGACCAACCATTCTTGTTTATCAAATTTGCAATGCAGTTTGGCATATCTATTTCTTTGAGAGCGCAATGAAATATTTCGAAAATTAACAACAATTTTTCCATAGAAAAATATGCTACGTGATTTAGAAAATATTTAGGGTGATGAGTATAGGCGATTCAATTTAGTTTTTGCGTACACGTCTGTTACTATAATTGAGACTTGATTAGGTCTGTTATAAGAATGCCATGTATCAAAGTGCATTAGAATAACTGGAGACTTTTGATGAACCTTAATTCTACTCTATAATCGTCTTCTTTCAATTCAGTAGGTATTAAGAATGAATTGAAATGCTGTTGTCGTTTGTGATTAATGACAACACATTTATATAAAATGTGTTCTCCAGATATTTTTGCCGTAGACGACAGAATTGATTTTCAGGTTTCCCTAGTTTAGGTAAGTCATACGTTATGGCTACATGACGTATTAATAAGCCTGCCAGTATTCTGAGATCCCGTTTGCTAAAAGATAGTACTGTTTTTGGAGAGGCTGATATGAATGTTTTTGCCTGACTTTTTATTTTTCTTCCATTTCCTAATTTCATGTTATAGGCGGTTTCTTTGTAGACCACAGTAAGGATTTGGACCAATGAAAGGCATATTTTTTGGGCCGACTTAATTTCCTTCGATCCCTTGGACGACATCTTAAACTAACGTGGTATTTGCGTCCTAATTATCTTAGATTCTGTACACATTCGTATATCAGACCAGATTAATGTTGGCCAGAGCCTAACCAGGCGTCTGACTGTTTGCTTCATATGTGCTACATGGCAAGGAAATTGCAACACCAAGAAGTGCAGCGAATTTTTTGACCAAAATTAGCAGAAACGTTTAACTATTCAAAGGTAGTAATTGATTATGATGGTTGAAGTGATTATGAAACTTCATGGAGTTTTTTCTGACATTAATGTCTCGTGTATTTGTTGTGAGTTTTGATTCAATTTTCGCCGTTTTCTCTTGTCATACTTTTGTTTGTGTTTTGAGGGTTTGATTATGTACAGAGCGCGGCAACGTGAAAATTACCGCCAGTTGAGCGAATTCGACAGAGGTGAAATTTTTGGTTTGCGCGAAGGTGTCTTTTCGTTCAGGGAAATTGCAAGTCATGGACTAGGGAGGGCCAGGAAAGTGGCCGAATAGGAATTGGAGAACGAAGAAGAACTGACGAGGTGCAGGACCGCCACCTTCGCCTAATGACACTAAGAGACCGATTCTCCAGTATCAGGCCAATTGCTGAAGGTCGTCCCATGACTCTTCGAGCCCTTTATTGCCGAGTCAGGGCTATCGGCATACAATCCTACCGATCGCATCTTGTGTTACCACTTACGACTCAGCACCGGCAGCAACCTACACCTCTCCAAATTGGTGTAGGTTGCGAATGCGCCGGAACGTGGAGTGGCATAGGATGGTGTTTAGTGATGAATCTCGATTTTGTATAGGGGTACATGATGGCCGCATGAGGATTAGACGAAGATGTGGGGAGCGTCACGATGTTCAATTTTTTGTTGAAAGGCGTGTACACTGAGCTGTGGGAGTTATGGTGTGGGGTGCTGTAGTATATGGGAGTAGGTCTCAGTGTTCATCCGAGGCACTATGAACGCCCAGCGTTGCTTTGATGAGGTGATGGAATCCCACATTTTTCCATATCTTCAGCAGCTCGAAGACCCATTTTTCCAGCAGGATAATGCCCGTTCCCACGTAGCGAGAACTTCTCTAAACCGGTTCGAAGAGGCTTATGTTAACATCCTGCCGTGGCCATCCAGATCTCCCGACTTCTAGCCAATCGAATACGTATGGAATATTATGGGAAGAAAATTTAGGAACAGCGAATCTTCCGCAAACAGTGGAAGCTCTCCGGCATGAATTGCAGGTTGCTTGGTGTGAAGCTAATAGGGGGGCCCAACACATTATTAATAGAAATAAAATTAAACTGCGTTAATTTATTGTTCTTTTTCTTTGAAATTATAATCAATTATTACCTTTGAATAGTTATACGTAAGTTTTTTTTAATGTTTATTGTCTACTTGACCAATTCGACAAGTCAAAAAAATAGTACGAAAGCCAAAAAAACAAAAACAAAAAATTTGGTCAAAAGTGTGCCCCCCTTCTTGATGTTGCAGTTTCCATGTTTTATAGTATACGTATGTTTAAGTAGTCAAATGTTACTGATGATTAAATGTTGAAAGAAAAAAATTGGGCGGCTTATTTTTAAATAACAACGCATTTCATTACCCTGATGTTCTACAAATTCCCGCTTCTAAGGGATGATTGGTGTTCCATGTGACTTGTAGCTTGTGCTGAGGAGCTTCCAGCGTGTGAGGAAGATGGTGTAACTTAGCGAATCTTCGGTCGGAAAGATCTGGAGATTGTCTTGCTAGAGAATGAATTTGAGGAATGTTTGAAGATGAGACGAGGAACTGTAATTTCCTGTATGAGGTAGTTGTTGACTGTAACGATTACTAGAGGCGACCTACCACCTACAGGCAGTAGCATCTCAACTGGACGCCCTAAAAGCAACCGACTCACGGGAGAAGTGGGAGAAGTAATAATTTCTTTTCTCATAATTATAAATCTAAAAGATATTAAGACTAAATGGCTTATATTGGGTGTCCTATCTTCTATGTCACTTTATTTATACTAGATACATTTTCTATAATAATAAATACAGTAAACTAAGTATTTCACTGGCTTTCCTTCAGCCCTTATACCTCTCCGAAATTAAAATGGAAGGCTTTTTACCATCTTGCTGGTGTTTTGGCTTTTAGGGTTTCTTTATTTTGGATATTAACATTTCTTCGCCCCATATATTTCCTGTTGGGTTTATTT
Source organism: Dynastes maya (assembly GCA_029619315.2). Classification (NCBI taxonomy): domain Eukaryota; kingdom Metazoa; phylum Arthropoda; class Insecta; order Coleoptera; family Scarabaeidae; genus Dynastes; species Dynastes maya. Next base: position 61,701,340 of record JAROYE020000002.1, read on the forward strand.
GCATTTGCACTATGTGGCATCATCAGCTAATGAGAAAACTTATAAATGAACAATTGTTTAATAACATTAGTTAGGTCTTTAAGGTTATTGTCTAGCTGGAGCTAAAAGTTATTTTTAAGGCTTGGGTCGACCCCATCTTGTTTATGTAATTATGATTTTAAAGAAAGAATAGTATTTACGCTGTATAATTTTTCTTCAGTTTGATTTGTAGTACTACTCAACTTGGAAATGAAAAGTATACCAGTGCATCCATATTAGTTTAAACATGAAACCATTTTTAGAAGATTATAGCCAGGTAATACCTAGATCTGCAATCTGTAGAATGTCTTTTGTTGTTCAGGTCCACAGTGAGAGATTGGGAATCCACAAGGAAGCTGATGGCGCCTGCCACGATTTGCGTAGACACGACGTCTTTAATGAAAGAGTTGTAAACGTTAGTTATATTTGTGTTCTGGCGTCAGTTCGTTTTTCGGAATCGTTATTTAAGGTAACCTGTAATTAACTTTGTATTTCTAAGTGCAATGTAAAAAGCTTTATTATACAGATTTCCATTAGTGCAATCATCAATAGGCAAGCTTATTCAAAACGATTTATAATTTTATAACTGTCAATTCTAATTGGTCAATTTAGGAAGAAAAGTGGACGCAAGTTTTCATTATTTAATTAACGGACTAATTTCTTAAACGCTAGCACGAATAAAAAATGGCTTCGGATAATCGACTACAGACAGGTACAAATTCACATATAGTTACTATATATTCACACAATCGTTAATAGTAATTTACATAACGGTCGGCGATGTTCTTATGCGATTATCAATCTTATTATGTAATAGATGTTCGTCTCATCTTTCAGTGCGTGCTTTTCGATATTCAGTAGCAGCTTACTGAGGAGAGGATAATGTATTGTTTACATTGGCGCTGGTGGCTAAATTATAGTCGAATATACTATGCAAATGTTTAAGAAACACAATCACTGTCCAAGAAGAAATACAGCAATTGCCTAATAGTTATTTTAATTGTAGAGTTTTTATTGAATAACGCGAATACAAGTATATTAAATCTTGATAATTTGTATGCATGATGTGCATAATGTAATGCCACAAATATAAATAAATCTCGATTTGTAATTACTGGATTCGTGTCTGATGTGTCTTGACATCACCGCTGTGTGGAACGTGCGTCCATCTATATACCTTAGAACTTTCAATTCAAAGAGAATGTGTTTGTCGAGCTTATTGTAAGCAACAGTGCTTTAACCCTCCGTTTGACGGGCTGGGTCTATGAAATTTCGCAAAATCGTTTTCTTGCTGTAACTTCTATAAATATTTTTTTAAAATTTCCGAATCTTTATATAGCTTCCTATCTTTAATAACAACTTGTGTTGTATTTTTTTAAATAAAAAAAAATACAACAGCTTACTATTGTAAGCTCTACCATTTGCGTGTTGCAAGGGCATTGGGCTTGACAGACCCAACCCGTGTATTGTTGTTGTTATTAAAGATAAGAAGCTATATAAAGACTCAGGAATTTAGAAAAATATTTATAGAAGTTACAGCAAGGAAACGATTTTGCGAAACTTCATAGGCCCAGCCTGTCAAACGGAGGGTTAAAAAAGCTTTAGCATGTTGATACAAGGTTGTGATTATTTGCATAAAGAGGTATCTGGGTGCTTCCCTGGTGACACCAATATATTTCTGGGGTTTAGGAAGTTCAGGGAAGTGAAGTCGTCCAAGTTTGCGTTCAATCAAGACATGATAGCCGCCTCGTACGTACCGAAGAAATCTAAGAACGTCTTGGTTGTATCGTGCATGCACCAACATGATAAAATCAATAACAGCACAGGCGAAGCTAAGAAACCAGATATAGTAACTTTCTATAACCACACTAAAAATGGTGTAAACGTGGTAGACAGAATGGCTTCCTCATATATCACTGCCAGAAACACTCGCTGCTGCTTTATGGAGTTATTAACGTTGGAACCATAATTGCTACAGTTATATACAAGGCCAATCAGACAGATGGCGAGTTTAATAAAAGTCGAAGACTTTTTCTAAAGTGCCTAGGCATTGAATTAGTTCAAGATAACATGCGAAGGCGAGCATATGCATCCAAATTGCCAAGGGACGTTCGACAATCAGCAGCACGTTTGGCAGGAATTACCCCAGCAGAAGATACCTCTTGTCCCCGTCCCAACAAAAGAGGCCGGTGCAAGTATTGCAAAAGGACCAAAATACGCTGTCACTGTAAAATCTGCAAATCCTGGTTTTGCATGAACCATATTACTGTATGTTGCGCTGATTGCCTAGAGCGCAACGCATTCTAACTTTACACAACCGTACTTTGTGTCTGGAGGTAGTTACAGTATTGTTATTATATTTTTGTGTTTACTTTCGCATATATGTGTTTTTCTTTAAACCTGCGATTTTCGCACATATTTTTTTCAATAGAGGGAAAGTTCGATGTTTTATTTATATATTTACTTTATCCATGGTATTACATTCTAGAAGCACCGAATAAAGGTTTAAATAGCCCTTAATAGAAATAACTAATGAAACCTTGAAAACAGTCAAATTTTAAGAATGACCCTGACAGACCCCATCCGTCCGACGGTGTGATTTTGTAAGCACCCGTCTACTGGAGGGTTAATGTCTAAAAAAGTAAATAAAATGGCCCTTTTTAATACCTCTGTTATCAATTTTACATAAAAATGTATTCTTAATTGAATAATATCAACATATCCAACTTCAAATACATAATTCGAAGTTACGTATCATTATTTTGAAACTGTTATATTCAAATAGAAGATGTGTGTTTCATTTAAAATTAGTTTATACCAAAACTACAGTAAGAGAAAGAATTGGTTGAGCCAACCAAAAATTGGTTGATTCGATCGCCTTTGTTTGTTAAATATACTCAACACTCCGTATGGTTTAAAACAACAGCATACAATTGGTTGAAGCTTTTGAATTGAATCAACTTTAAAATGAATGTTCAACCACCTTGTATTAGAATGTTGGTAGAAAGTAAAAAAATTGTCGTATCAAGCTATACAATAATTTCAGACAACACATTACTAATGTACGAGGGCGACTCACAAAGTAAGTTCCGTTTCCACCTAGTGAGCAGAGGGATGGGGATATCGGTGTGATCGCAGCGCTGCGATGTAGCCTGGTACAATGTGAATCTGGTAGTGCTAGTGAGAGAATCGTCCGGATATTCTTTCGTGCTATTTTGGTTGTTTAAAATGGCTGCAGCAATTGAAAATTCCGCCGACTGAACTGTTATCCGATTTCTGTGTGCAAAGAACATGAAGGCTGCTGAGATTCATCGTGTACTTTGTTCCGTTTATGGTGAAAATGTCATGAGTGACAGTATGGTTAGAAGATGGTGCCGTATGTTTCGAGAAGGACGAACTAATGTCTATGATGAAGAACGGAGTGGGTAATGTCTAAAAGAAAATTCGTGAAAATCAGCGATTCACAATCACAGAACTGAGTGCCTTTTTCTCTCAAATTTCACGTACAGTTCAAAACGGAATCACTACGGTTTGAGAGCGATGAAGGGCTGCAGGACAGTGTTACAGCATAACTTAATTCACAGGCGGCAGAGTTCTATGAAGAGGGTATTAAAAAACTGGTTCATCGCTATGACGAATGTCTCAATCTTAATGGCAACTATGTAGAAAAATAGCTGAAAGTAGTAGCTTTAAGTTGTATATAATAAAAATCTCTTCATGTATTGGTGTTTCTCTCAATAATCAAACGGAGGTTACTTTATGAGTCCCGCCCTCGTAGTACGACTAGCGAAATGCGTAGAGTTGAAGAATACATGGATTGGCTTAACATTCGGAACATGTTGATATAACTATGTATACCGCAAGTGTTACTAGAAAACTAAAAAAAATATTTGATCCAAGCTATTGTGTTCACTGAAAAAACCTTTATTTATTTGTGGAAGAAATCTAAATATATGCTGTAAGTAAAATATGCATTTACAACAATTAGAACATACAATAATAAACTTAACAGTTGCATATTGCACAGTTTAATTGTTGTACAGGTATACTTTTGCATACTTTGCTGACAACACATAGTTTAGTGCGACTAGAAAGTAAAAAGATGTAGTAATATCAATTAAAAATTGAATTTTTATAAATTAAATTAAACAAATTATGCTAAATTATCTCAGGGTTTACTTTTTGTTGTAAAATGTGGGAAATCTCTCTTATTCACTTTTTGCAAATAAACTATTTGATAGAAAAATGAAACGATTTAATAATTTTAAAGAGAGATAGTGATTTATTAATAAAAATTTTGATATAAATTTAAAACAAGATAAATTATATTTCTTTCGGACAATACTAGTTGCCAAAAACCTATTACAAACCCTAACCGATATCTATTTATAAGTTAAATTGTTAAGTTGAAATTTTTATATCTTTGAAATCGGATTTTACAATTAAATGAATGGATTTTGTTTCAAATTTTTATTTATTTGGCCAAATTTTTTTAATAATGTTCGGTGCCTATGCACTGATTTATTACTTTGGCATCTGTTTCTTTGGATCGTAACCGGTCTTCAATAAGTGGACTGGAAGCTTGGTCTTCGGGTCTTGATATTTACAAATTACAATTGCGAAAAGCTTTTGACATGGTGTACTGCACCTTATTCAGAGTAAAATTTCATTTATATTTAAGTATTTGTAGAAATTATCGAAGAATTTGGAAATTAGTTGTGTGTTGAAACTTGTTTATTTTCTCTTTGACCTCTCTTTTTTGTTTTTGAAGCTCCAGTTGTCTATATTTTCATAAATAAGCTTGCTTCTTGTAAGTACATTAGAAAATTCATTCTCTTCCGTGGCTACGCTGGTTTAATGTTGTAGGTAGGGTAGTGCGGTTACCATGAAAATGATGATTTAAATCCATTAACAGTAGTGTTTAACAATTTGCCTATCCAATTTCAGAACATTTTGAATTATTTATTTTTAAAGAAATATAATTTATATTTTAATTAGTAAATATCAGTGTCTCACTGTACAAGTTGTTGCCTGAACTCTTTTTTTGATGAAAATCTCATACATCTTATTGTGTAAGACAGAGATAAAATTACACCGCACTAGGGGAAAATTGAGGGAAAAGGTCTACAACACTGCTTCGCCTCGTGATGAACTAACGTTGTTCAAATTGTGACTTCAACACACATTCAACTTGATAAACGAATATCACAACAATATACAATTTTTATTATTTTATACAAAAAGATATAGTAATTTATATAATTTTTATTTTTATTGTAATTAGTGATAAACAAGGCTGTATTGTCGTCTCTAGTAATCTGTACAAAACTCATATGTACAGTCGTAACAAAGAAATATACAAACAATAGAATATAATAATGGATATTATTTAGTAAGATTGGAAAAGGTAGAAAACACTGTGTTTTCTGCCTTTTCCAATATTACTAAAATGTTTCACCAGGAGCTGACAATGCGTTCAATTAATATTGATAAGATTTAGAGTACAAAGAAATAGTGCATACGAGGAATCCTCTGACAAATGACTGATTATCGAAGTTAGGAATATTGTCCATATAAAAAGAATTATTAAGCGAAATATCTAATGATCGCACCTTTAAGGAAACGTTTTTGATAAGACGAAAGAAAAACGAATTGAAGTTCATTATAAACAGACATATGTTTTACCTTACATTGCAGATTTTAGTCTCCTTGACGTAAATTACACGCTTTACCACTTGTATAATTAACAAAATATTCTAACTTGAAATTACAGAATTTCTTTACAAACACAATGATTTGTCATAGCAATGCAGCGGAAGATTTTCACTTATGCATATTTTCCAATCAGGCATCATTCAAAGTTCTTTATCTTTTCAAAGGACGATTTTTGTTTAATGATTCTGACAGATAAGAATCTGTTTATTTGATCTCAATGTGTAGGTACATAAATTCAAGGTACCGAAAGTTTGATTAGCTCATTTGCGGCCGAAGTATCGGCCATCAAGTGGACATCATGGCCGCTTATTTAATGCGCGAATCGTTTTGACTACCGCTTATTAACATTCCATTGTCAAAATAACAAATCTTCTGGTGAACGCGGTTAAATCACGGCCGCTTTAATAGGTAGTATATCAGCTAATCAGCGTTTTTAAAATTACTCAAAGGTCGTCGTGTTCGATTCCGATAATGTAAATATCGCCGAACGTTCTTTTTCAATTCTCTTTCCTCTTTTCGTTTTGATCAACGCGAATGCCCCAAAGAGCTCGTCGATTCTGTTCTTTGCTGTCGCCTAGCGGACATCGAACGAATAATACACACATAAATGTTGACATTTTCTCACGAAACTCGTCTTTTGTGAAAAAAGAAGAAGCAACGGTGGGGCAGAGAGCGAAGAGCAGGACGGGGGAATATGGGAGTCGTATGTGTGCGTGCAAAAAAGGAGCAACACATTAACGGATCGATCGGTATTGAGGTTCGATCGGACCGTTGATTTTGGAACCTGATCACGAGTGCAGGGAATGCCAGTGAGGGAATGTTTGACTGGAAGAGATTCGTACGATAGGTATTAACACAGACATACGTCAAAATACGTAAACCATATATAAAAACCGTATAGCGTTTCCGATGTGTATAAATTAAAGAATAAAATGTCGGGATTATTTCTGTTAAAGGAGCTATTTTATTGTATTCCATATTGGATAGATGGTTGCTGAAACATCAAAAAAATTATCTGATACTGTTCTTTTTTCTTAAAATGTTCACTACACTTTTCTATTTAAAGTGTATTTGTCAATTTATCCAGTATACATATTAATATCTTTTCGAAGTACTTACATGAATTAATATGATTTGGCAATAATATTATAACACAAGAAAATGCACGCAAGTTTTGTGTGGGATCTTATTTAATGGGCTCAATATTTAAAACAAAGTACGAGGATGGTGTGATAAATACCTGCGTTAAGGCAGACAACGGGATTGTTTTGTATTTTGTAATTTTATTTCTCAACATAATCTCCTTGTAGCTCTATACACTTAATGAGCGATATTTCATGTCATTCAAATAATAGGATTTGTCGAACTCTGCCAAATAAGCCTCTGTTTCGGCAATGACCTCTTCATTTCAATAAAATGTATCTATCGATTGTTGTTTTTTTGTTTATTTGTATGTTTGCACTTAGCAACATTAACTTTTATGAAATAAAACAATTGGTAGTGTAATAACAGTCAATTTTGCGATTTGTTTGTCAACTAGTGCCTTCTGAACATTTAATAATGCCAAGAGTTCGTCAACGTGCAAATGATCGGCAATTAAATGATTTTGAACGAGGCTGTATTGTATGTTGTTCCATATGGTTCCAAGAAAGGGTTAAACAACGTCGCCCTGGATCTGGGCGTCCCCGGGGGACTACAGATCGTGAAGAGCGTCGTTTAAGACTTTTGGCCACAAGAGACAGATTTTCAACAACTCGGCCAATTGCAATATACTGGATGGGAGGTGTAGAACGCAGAATGTCAATATCGTCTGTTTGTCGCCGGATAAAATTTTATGGATTGCATTCATACCCCCTCTTAGCCCGCCTCACCGTGCCTTACTAGAATGGAGCAACAAAAGAGCGAACTGGTTACAAGAATGGCATCAAACTGTGTTCAGCCTTGGTTTTGTTTGTGAACCCACGACGGTCGTAGGAGGCTCAGGCGGATGCGTGGGGAATGCAAAAATTCAGCATTTTTTGTGGAACGCAACACAGCCCTCACACAAGGAGTGACGTTATGGGGTGCAATATGATATGGTAACAGGTCATCATTGGTCTTCATTGACGCCAACTTAAACGCAACAAACCGCTATCAATTGAAGCATGTTATGCATGGATAGATACTATCAATGCAGCCATTATTTAATTATGAAGTTTCCTTAAATTTTACCGTAATTTTTCTGTCTAGCAGTTTATTGTGATTCAGTTGGTTGCCACAGCAATGTAATACGTAATGAATAGCTACTATTTTTAAACTAAAGAAGAGGAGATGAGTTACCACGTAGTTTCTGTTTAGGACATATTAGTCACCTCGCTTACTTTGTCGGATGTAAACCTCTTTGAAAGTTCAGAAATCGATAAGGATCGATAAGACACTGTTAGTTGAATCGTTATTACTTTCAGAGTACGACTAATTCTAATCATTACTTGAACTAAATATCCTTATTTCAAAATTACCGTAATGGTTCTTTCGATCAATAACATTCTTTATTCTTCTGAAAGGACAGCTTTTTAATCATTTCTGTAAGTATTTTTACCATTACCTCAAAAACAATGCATTTCCTAAATATGAATCAATGCATTTTGATTCAAACACTGAAAAGAATGTCTAGATAAGTGAGTACATGACATTGATTATATTTATGTTAGATTTAACAGTGTAGCATCAACGTCACAGCGCCTTTGAAGTTTTGTTATAGATATCCCGGCGCGTAATTGGAATATACCGGTGCATCATTTAAAGAAATACCTTTAAGAAAACTTCCGCGGTATCTAGCTGTAATCTCACACATAAATATCGAAATCTATTTATTTCGATATCTGCTCATCAAACAGCACGGTGCCCAATCAGTCAGCACTCAGTTTAGATACAGAAACAGGTCTGACGCAACGTCGATGGTCAATCAGGAAGGACGGCAACCCTCCCAGGAGCATGTCTCACGGTGTGTCAACACACCAGCATAAACCAGCCGCCCCATATGAGGCATTGCAGGTGTGATTCGCGAGAGCGAACCTTGTTCCGCGTACACGCCGCATTCCAAAAGCAGAAGGCAACGAGTAGTAGTAGTATAGTAGAGGCCGTAGTAAAAGAAAGAGGACGAAGAAAAGAAGGAAGGCGAAGGATATTTTTAAACGCAGATGGATGGATGGCCTGCAATAAAATACTATATTATCGTAAAACCTGGGTTCTGACTGTCGATGGTACGCTGTCGATAAATAGAATTAAAACCCATTTAGCGAACGCATCGACAGGACATTCTCAACGGGTAAAAGACGTGGACATTTTACGTTGTGTCGTTTTTTGTTTTCAACTTGTATTCATCGATTAGTAACTATTAGAAGTAAATATTACTATTCGAAACACCAGAGTGCCTTCGTGAAGAAGATTAAAGTGATGATTGTAGTAGCAGATTGCAATAGATAATAATATTACGTTTATATTTAAAAGATTAAAAGTTTTAAAATGTCAGGATGACAGCGCTACTGTTACTAATATTAATAGTGAATTTGCATGTTTTTCAAAATCATGATAATAACGAAGTACATAAAAAACGAAGGATTTTTATGTATGACAAACTGATATTAATTTACTACTTCCATCGTAAAGATTAAAAAACAAATCTCGAAAATAATTTTGAAGTACACAAGGTGTTTAGTTTCTCCGGTACGCTGTACGTTAATACAATTTTGTTACTAAACTTACCACCATAGCCCCCCACCCCATCCGCAAACATAAAAATCTTAAACGGATACTCTATAACTGTGGCACTGGAACACTGAAACAGTTCACTAAAACCCTTACCACAACACTTAATTCGTACTGGACGCACGTTTCGATAGCCAAGCTATCATCATCAGCAGCAAGACTGAACTAGTAGACTGTACTAGTAGACTAGTAGACTTAGTTCAGTCTTGCTGCTGATGATGATAGCTTGGCTATCGAAACGTGCGTCCAGTACGAATTAAGTGTTGTGGTAAGGGTTTTAGTGAACTGTTTCATAAAAATCTTAAATGGGATGATACCATTTGTGACACATCGTTGGAAAGGTATTTTAATTACGAATTCAGTAGTATATCTTACTTTGACAATTGGTCGAGTTCTGGGGATCATAACAGAAAAAATATCATGCTAAGCAAGAATTGTAAAATAAAAAAAAATTTATTCAAATTAGTTAATTAAATGTTTAAATTGTGCACCATTTTGTTGAAGACAATAATGTAGCCTATTTTCAATTTCTCTTCTGACCATTTCAAATGTTTCTGGTGATATACGCAGTAATTTTAAGGGCCGTATGCAGAGTCGTTCGCTAGCCAATCTCCGCATAACCGCGGCAATGCGGAGATTGGCTGGCGAACGACTCTGAATACGGCCATAAGTCTAAGTTCGCCAATATTCTGCGGTTGTATCTACTACACAACTATTTTCAGGTGACCCCAGAAGAAAAAATCAAGTGAGGTCAAATCTGGAGAGCGAGCAGGCCATTCAATTGATCCTCGCCGCCTTATCCAATGATTTGGAAAATTATTATCCAACCAATTTGTAACCGGTGCGATATAATGCGGCTGCGCGCCCATCTTGTTGGAAGAAAAGTTCATTTTCATTAATTAATAGATTCCCCATTTGATTTTGCTGGTTTTCCAAACTTTGTGTTATTAAGGGATTAATTGTATTTTATAATAGTTCGAGGTATAGTTCGCCGGTGAGATTTAATCAATGAAAACAGGACTGTTTACTTCACTTCCAAGTATACCAGCCCAAACGTTAATTTTTTGCGTGTGAACTTCTATGAACAAATGAGGATTTTCATTGTCTCAGTATCTACAGTTATGGCGGTTTACAAAACCACTTAGATAGAATGTTGGTTCATCACTGAAACAAATATCGAATAATCTTATCTCATTATTATTAATTTTATCTGTCATCGTTTCGCAAAATTCCTCCTATCAAAATCACCCTCATTGAGCTGCTGAAAAATATGCATCTTATAAGGATGGAATTTGTGTAATTTCAGAATTTTGTGCGCGGAACCTATGGCGAGTTACGTTTCGGAAGCTACATATTTGCCTAATGGATGCACGAGGATTTACGCCGAAATGACCTAAAACTTCTATTTGTCTACCTTCATCAACCGCTTTATTACCAATGCGTTTCTTGTTAAGTACAGAACCAGTTTCTAGATATTTTTTAATGTGGTCTAATACGTAGATATCTGTGACTTACGTTTTTATCAGGATGTTTTTGATTAAATTCAGCAGCCGTTCGCCTTGCACAGTTATCATTTTTGCCAAACAAAAGAACTAGTTCCGTTCGCATCTCGAGAGTTTAAACTATGTCGTCAAAAAGAATAAATATCGCAGTGAGTATTTTTCTGTTATTTTGTGATTGACAACTAATTGACAATGAACATTAAAATAAATGAAAATGCCTATGTGCCTACTCGATATTTCTTTATGAAAAATAATACCACCTCCTTTTAAAAACAGTATAACAATAAGGTAAAATTAACTACTCTATTATCATAGAGCGACACACACTTAATTATTTGCAACACAAAATTTTACTTGTTTTAAAGCACACTGTCTTCCTCAGGTTATGAAGTGTACTAAATTAATTTAGGATACAAACTCGCCTCAAACTAGGCTTAATTACAAACTACTTACTATATTACTTACAGTAATTAACTTATAATCTAAATACTATTGCTTATTCTAATTAACCTTATGGAGAACATATGGGAACAATTCTAATCCTCTTAGTCTAATAAATTTGTAATTTTACTACTGAATTCGTAATAAAAATACCTTTCCAACGATGGTATCATCCCATTTAAGATTTTTATGTTGGGGGTGGGAGGGCTTGAGGGGATAAGTTTATTATCATGATATATTGATCAAAATGGTTTCCCCTCGAAACAAAAATGGACGCGTTTTTGCATTTTTAAATAATTTTATTAGTTTCGGATGTAGGCCGCCTGGCAAGTTTTCAAATGAACACTCTGTATTTTCTAGAGTAGTGGGTTCTCGCTATAGTCAATCACGTAACCCCATAGCATGGAATCGAAAGGTGTTAGATCAGTTGCATTACTGTCCTTTAGTTGTGGTTTGGAGATCCATCATGCTGATACCACATATTAACGCTTACACCAAGCGGTGCATCTTCTAGCAAACCTGCCAGTTTCTGTATGTTGCGCTGTTTAAATGGCCATCACACGAATGTGTTCCAACTACGGTAGTACCAATGATACCTCCCCAAGGCATTGAGCGACCATCTATGTTGACGCATAGTTTCGTATACTATGTATGCAAGTTGAATCACCATCGATATATCGCATACGAATATGTGTGTCTTAACACAATAACGTTTTTGATTTATTGGGTTTACAGATAAAGCAAAGACACTAGTCTCGTTTTTCGCTAAGAACTTTAAGTTAGCATTCAGGGAATTCCAAAACGGCCAAGGTATAAGTTCTCGTGAAAATTATCCTAATATGTAAAAATCTCGTAAAAAAATACATGTAAGGTTAAAATTTCGCGCTAAAAGTACCCTATAATATAACACTGAAAGTATAAAAATCACATTGAATATTATAAATCCTGGCGAGGATTACCTTCCAGTGTAAAATTTCCCGGAAAAAATTTCTGTGAGAATGTAATACTAAATACTACTTTGGTAAAATTCAATGAGAAAGTAAATATCACTGTTGAAATCCCCATGAAGTGTGAAAACTACAAAAAAAGAATTTTAAATACAAAGTGAACATTTTGGAAGTAGTAAGTAATTCTAAACTGATGTGTGGTAATTTTCACATTATAGTTTAAAATTTTCCATTTGGGGAAATTTGCCTCCTATTTTTGGTGTAAAATTCCCCCAACATTTGTTGTAGTGTATGTGTAAATTTGTTTTCATTAATTACACTAAGAGATTTGCTTTATATAACAGAAGTTGAGAATATTTTTCTAATATATCACCTTCTGAATTGTATGAAACCAACAAGAATCCTTAATTTTATGTACATTACATCCATTTTACATACTTTTAGTTAAATTTGCTTTTTCGTTCTTTTTCAATAATATTTTATCCCCAGAAATGAACGTTTGGTGACTATTCAATAATCTTTTCCTTAATAAATCATTTTGACATTGTAATAACCCACTGAAGTAAACAGAAATTAAGTTGGAGTATCCCTTTTTGATCTGATATACTATTGATGAAATATACAAGGCAATAACTGATAAGATTCAGTATTAAGACTTTAAATTGAAAGATGTCTAGAGCTCCTTTCCAAGGTGCAACATGTCGTTTAGATGTAAATACACGTATTCCATGTAGTCCTTTCTACTGAGGAGTACAGCGGTTCCACTAAGCTATTGTGTAGTTTCTTGTTTTCTTGGAGTAGTCGTCAGTTATTCCAGCGTTTGCGATCCTTTTCCACGTTTTGTACGACCTGCCTTTGAATCTTTGTTTTTGGGTAGTTTATTTTAGCATGTATTTCGTCTCCATTATTTCATTTTTGCGGGTACTTGATTTGTGTTTCTCTACAGTTCGTTGTTAGGAATGGCATTAGGTCAAACACACTTAATAGTTTCATGTGTTTCTTTATGTTAACGATCATGATTCATAGGTATGTGTTGTTGAGAATTGTTATTTTTGTGTTTCAACTTACTTGTGATGTCCAATGATTCAAAAAGCTTGATTAGCTTTCCATATCCTTTTTCCCAGTCGTCAACTGTGCCATTTGTATCCCATTCGATTTTATTTTGGAAAAGCGAAGTTTCAAAGCAAAAATCAACGATGAAACGGAGCACCGTTTTCGCGAAAGATGTATTTGTGGTTGATATTTAATCGACTAATTATTGTTATTATTTGTAATTGTACATGTATTTGGACAAAACTAAGGTTGAAATGATACAGTAATTGCAATTTTATTCGAAATTTTGTTCAATTTCACGAGAAAAATTACAGATATGCTATTTAACCAGAGTCTTTAATTTCCTATTATGTGGTGTTTTACCCAATCTATGGTTACTTTTTTGTTGAACAAGTTTTAGAATAGTTGCAATACGTTCACTGGTGTGAATATGACATTTACATATATCAGTATCCAGAATGGCTACATTCGGTGATATAATTTAAAATATAGTGTATTAAAACAGAACGTTTATTACACACATTTAAATCATCTCTTCGTGCTCAAAAATTATTTTGTTAATGTAAGAATATAAAACTATTTGAACAATAACATCTTCATGTTTCTTGTCAAATACAACGGACAGTTAGGGAATTGAGTTGGAATAGCACCCACCTTTTTTAAGCCTAGGATATTTTAAACTTACAGTTATAGTTTCACCGTTCCTTGAATCTGTAGCCGTTGAAAAATAAATAGTATTTTTTTTTATTTACAAAGTGTAACTCACTAACAAAACATACAAAACAGCCGACGCCATGTTAGGTTAGGTTACCTCGCTTTTATCGTTTCAGAAAAGGTTTTATCGCATATACAACACTAGAAAAACATTGCAGGTATCACCAACAAAGTACGGAAATATAACTACACAGTATTTTTTTTTTAATAGAACCAGTATAATTTGGATAAACCAATTCAAAACGAAAGAATCGATGTGAATGTATGAAGACGACCGACGTCGTGTTGGGTTAGGTTACCTCGTTTCTATCGGTTCACAAAAGGTTTTATCGCTTATACTACACTAGAAAAACATTGCACGTATCACTAATAAGGTACGGAAATATCACTACACAGTATTTCTTTAAATAAAACCAATATAATTTGGATAAACCAATTCAAAACGCAGAGACTGTCTCAACGTGTAAACGCGTTTATGGCCTACTTCAAAATACGTCACAGCCTGCTGATGTCAAAGTTGTTTAGCCTTGTATTCGCGGTAGTAACGGCTTGATGCTATTTGGAAATGAGTTCCTCAAGATTTCCCAACACCGCATGTTTGGCCCCTATTTTATTTATTTCGAATATTCACACACTAACAGCATTTGGTAGTTTGCGGTATTCTATTATACATATGTATACGCGTTATGCTTAAGCTTCAAGTTCAAGTATTTGCCGTTTTGGCTTCGTTTTGTAAACGTTATCTTGTTATTGCATTTTGTAAAATCTCAGTCAAGTAAATAAATTATCTACTGAATCCTTCCTTCGTTGAAGAATTTCTGTTTTTCTGCCTACAAGTTAGTTTAAACAATGAAATCGTGGTCTTATTTATCTCGATTTGTAATGTGTACTTAATAATATCAACACACGTACAACGCAGCAGCAGTAGCAGCCCTTTTTCTTATTGTCGTTGCAACCTTATTACGGACACGTTTAATGCTCTATCTTTCCAGTCATCTGAATCACATAGAGAGCCGATTGGTTGGAATCTAGTTTTTAAGCGTTTCGAAGTCCAGCTAAATACGTTCGTTAGAGACCAAATGTGGATTTATGTAATACCGCGATTTCTATGGAAGTTTATTAAAAAATAAATTTATTGGATGATAGCGGCGAACTGTTAAGGAAGTCGGTTACTTGCTGTGGACAATTAAGCGTATTTAACGTTGAGAGTGGATTAAGAACAATGGTTGATTTTAATATAGCAGATAGCAGATATTGCGGACGCGCATGTAAAGATGGCGCAAATTGTTGTATACACAAAATTTATGTTAGAAGTTTCGTCGAGCAAATAAGTTGCACGGTTATTTATTGCCTATTGTTTCGCTAATTTTCTGCTTTAGTGTCAGTCTTTATGTTGTCGATGTAAATCAACTTATTTATCCATAAGGAAAGCTCGTTTCTTTCTTTCTGTAACACACACACGAACCAAATAAAACTAAACGGTTATACTTCGAACCAAAAAACAAAATAGCAGAATCTAATTAGGATTGTTTAGAATGTTTACTTCATGTAAACAGTGCCTTATATGATATATCTTAAATTCCATACTCACCTTAGCAAGTCTGCTTTTTTATGTACTTACAATAAACGTCAAGGACGGATATATGTACTGAAATGTGTTTTCTCAGGGAAAATAGTAGAAAAATTGTAATTTTTGAAATTAATAAAATTTTTAACTCGTTTGTGGGATTCGAGAGTATTCTTTGATACTTTTTCGGTAATTGCTCATGAATTTTTAAGTAAATTAATTGAAATTAACAAATATTAAAATTGAAAACGTGAACTAACCTTGATTTTTAAGAAGATGACATAAACACAATGTTTTCTATGACATTTACAGGAAATCTGCTTGTTCGAGCCTCGAACCTGTCTTCTATTTGAATTTATTTTCTAATTCCTCTATCGAACACTTTAAATTGAGACCGCAGCCAAAATACTAGTTAACTCGATGAAAGTCTAACTAGAATTGATGAATTTACTGGCGGCCCTCTTCGCCTTTATTTAATCGCGCTAGCGATTGTTTCTTTCCACAGTAAATTTTAATGATTTCTACCCAAAAATAAATTTTATGATGAATTTCGATGAATGAAGTTATTTATAGAAATAGCATGAGAATTAATGTGGTGACGCTACCAGATGGCTGAAATTATGCAACTCTATGTTAGAAATACACCTGACAACATAAATATGACAAATTTTACTGACGATTTACTTAATAACTTTACGGTAAATATTTAATTTATGATTTAATGTTAGAAATGCCTTTGAATTTTCCCTGATGTTTGTTGTTGGAGAATTTTTCATTAATTCTGAGGAGTTGCGAAATTAGGAGAATAAAAAGAAGAGTGGATTTGTCCTTGTTCCAGTAAGATCGTTGTTGTCTGGACTTATATATTTTATATAATTATTATATTTTATATAATGTCACTCCAAGCCCAGCCGACCTGGGGGAAAATTGTGGCTTTCGAAAAATATCTTTTATCCGCTAGAGGGACTTTCATTACAATCGGGTGGCTATACTGTACACCATAAACGTCTAAGACTGACAGCTGATTTCCGATGTAAATATTGAACATATGTAACAGTACATATTATAGATGGATTGAATGGATGTCAACCTAAAGAAATGCACTGTTTTATAATACTAATGATGCCTTCATTGCCCAACAGACGAATCTAATTACAGGACAATGAATGAAATTAGCTATCATACATAAATACAATAATAATAACTAAAAAGAAAATAAATACAGTAAAACAATGACACTATAAACTAAAAATTCAAAAGTGTAACATAAACTAAAGTCAAAGACAAGAGTCTTTAATACGAGGGAAAGTGAATGTCAACATCCGTATTAATTTTGTTGAAAGTAACTCATATTCCATATTGGCGATTTAATCAAAATGTAATTAGTATTAGCACAAGGGTAGTAAAGGATTGGTTGGTTCACTTAGTTCACCAGAGCCAGGCGGCAATGCCTTTAAACTCTATTGTCCTCAGATAGGCGGCTTTTCAGCTCGGCCGTCGGTTTATTTTTCTTTTCTGGTAACCAAAACTTCTAGTGTTAATTTCTCACATGTCACTTTTAGTTTCTTCAAATCTTCATCCTCCAATGGGGTCCTATCCGCAAACCTGGTCACATGTCGACGAGGCGGCGGTCTGTCCTGTGGGCCTTAGACCACTCTGATAAGCAGGGGATTGTCAGATACACTAGCGTGTCTATATGTATTCTTCGCCATCTTTCGCGAGAACTGGGTCAAAGTCGGCACTTGAAGGCCTTTCCTCAGCTGATCCTAATACCTAATTTTGGAGTATTTCTTCTGTGGATTGCGGGTACCGTGGACCATGCTAGAACTCCATAGGCAATTATCGGTCATAGGCACGCTTAGAATAGTAGCAGATTTATCCCAATATCCAGCTGGCTTCTCCTTCGCAGAAGTGAAAGTAATGCATTTTTGGCCTTGGCGAACTTCTCCTTCGGCTGTTCCACATGTTTCTATTCTGCATTTGATAAACCGTATCGCCTTTGGACACGTTTCTCAAACTCTTCGACCAATCAACCAGAGCATCAGCTGCCGTCTGTAATCTCCTTACTAAATCTTCACTGTGGCTCGCACAATACACGGCAGTGTTGTCTGCGAATATTGATAAATGCACTTGTGGGTTGATTGGGAAACTACTTTATTAGCCATAACATTTGGTTTAGATCAAGTCTTTTGTGAAGACTACTTTTTATGTTCCATAAACATTTGCACTCTCAGTATTTTGATGAGACAACTATCACACCAGCGATTGTTGAACAATAAGCGTCTACACAGCATGGTACACTATCGCGCCTCCGCCAGATACTTTCTTGTGTAAACGCTGTTTTGATTTTGGCTACGTTAGAAAACGCTATCAACTCTTCAACTAATAGTAGCTCATCAGATCTGATTTGGGTTTAATTTAAAATGCGCCGATCACATTTTTTGAAAAATACGAAAATACAAAGTTTCCTCATTCGGTGCAAATATAGTGATTGCCGTTCAAACTTTTTTTGTTCCAACACGACTTCCGCAACCTTAAATGGAAATTCTGGAGCATTTTCTATAATAAATAAATCCAATATATTATCAGGAATAATATGCCAAATGGAGGCAAATAGTAGATCATTAATAGTGATATAATTTTCGGACTGTTTGTTCTTTGGTGATAAGGAAGTGAAGACTAATACAAAAACAGTTTGTTAAATTATATTAGTTAGTGAAAGAATCTGAACTTAAACTTTGATCATAAGAAATCTATTTAAAATCCCTTACGAATAAAAGGTTTCGTAATCCTCTTAATTTGTTACACTTTTAATCACTGCTATTAAGTTCATAAATGACGTATTATTCTGTGCATAAAATTAAGTAATTAATCATTTTGCTTATAGCTATCAGTTAATAATTACATAACGTACCGCTACATAACGTATATTGCACCATATTTTCATGCACATGCATTTCTCATTGCTTTAGGTACTTAACTTTATGTATAAGAAATCGCCATAATCCCCATACATAACAATAATGGCACCATCAACGTAAATTACAACAGAAATGGTCCTCAATCATCTATTAATAACAATTATTGTTGTTATTCGAGAATATTTATTGTGCTTTTATGAATTAGCCGTATGTGGGAAAAGTACGGCAATAAATCCGGCTGTTGCTGAAAAAAGGCTTCCATTTTTAATTAAGTCTCCGCTAATAATAATTAGCATGATTAAAAGTGGATCCATATTGAGTAATGCGTAACCCATTCTCATAAAGTATAGACTTCACGTAGGTGAAGTTTCTCGTGGCGCACATATAGCTTGGTTTATGTGCAGGAAACTAGAATGATCGTAAATTCTTATTAGTTCAGTTTTATCTAAAAGTTACTGCTGAATACACAGATGGCTTGTAAATTGCAAGATCGTGGTTGTAGTAGTAAGTTTTGTAAATAGATCGTGAAAGGTGTGAATCGTTACATACCTAATGTACTTTGCATAAATACATTAAACCTAAAACTTCTGGGTAAACAAATAAGGCATTAAACTCAAACTATGGGATTGCCTTCTATATCGAGAAGTTCTCTGGCCTTCCATTTAGATCTGCATAAGTACCTATATATCATGAATGGAAAATCAGCGAATACCAAACTGTTTGCAATACTCCAATCAAGAAAAACGAGGAACGGGTTTATTTATTTACCAAAATTTTACCGGCTATACATCTCGCTAAGGAATGCATCTCACTAATCTACCTATAAATTTCGACATTAAGCGTTTCGTATTCTTTTTCTGTTTCGTCCAGTAAATAACAGTACCAATAAAACTTATCCGTACCTAAAGTAACATCATCTCACAACGTTCAATAATTAGGGGGCATCGGCAGATATAAATTAACCAAATGAAGTGGCCATTTTATATATTTTATGTGACTGATTTATGGATCTTAATGTAGGTAGCTTAAATATAGGGTCTGAATTGTTAATCGCACTCCAACGTCGAATATAAGTGAGAAAAGTCTTCTGTTTCGGAACGCAATGAAATTGTTTGTCAAAATTTATGTTGCAATGTGAGTAATAAAGATAAACTGGGTGCTTTCATATAAAATTAATTTATATCTTCAATAACGCAGAGAATATTGAAGTAAACTCAAATTTTGTAAGAATTTTATTCTTAAGTTATTGATATTGCCCCCCTTCTCCCTATATTCCTTTACTATAAAAATTTAGATGACATTACAAGCGCGTTACCTTATAAGTACTAAAATTTCTATTATTTGTTACTAGATTTTCTTAACAATCTACTGTTTACTATCTATTTTTCTCTGTGTGGATACATAAAAGACAGATCCACTTGTAGTAAATAATAAAGGTGTAAAATATTTATAAAAAGTAAATACAATGCATTTGCACCTACATTTTAAATTTTTTGTATAATATAAATCAATTTGTTAATTCAGTTTGTTTTGTCTATACTGTTTGTATAACAATTTAACGTAGGAGATATCAACGAACTTTAATTTCGAAGGTATTAAATATTCCAATAATGTCTATATATTGAAGACTGCAAAGGATTGAGAAGAATATAAAATCTGTCTGGAATAAAACGAGACTATAATTTGCCTATATAAAACGCAGTCTAAAATTCAAATCGATATCATTAATAATATAAATGACAGGTATAGTGCGACTCCCGCTTTAAAAAGCAATCAAAAACCACACAAATCTGATACATAATTCCTGCGTATGAATCAAATTCCTCGAACCCTGTCACTTTATGATATATATTCGTAAAATATGATTATTGACATAAAAATCGGTCGGTAACTCGTAAATACGAGTTCTTGAATATTTAATTTAATAAGCCATCACGCAACCATTTTACGGCTACATCTTTTCCTGTTCTTTCCTTTCTTCGGCTCTAACCGATGCCGATAATACAAATGAATACATTGATCTGTCATGTTTCAACAACCTTTACAGTAGCTCGGATTGAATAATTTACATTGTAATTTAAATAAGAATTTTGCAGATCCTTTTACTCAGCGTACTGCGTGTGTAAGTATACACGAAAGGGACGTATGTACATCGTTGTTTGTTTATTTTACAATTCCCTTTATGTCTGGGCTCAGGATTCTCTTACGGTTTTGTTTTTTGGTTTTTAAAGTGTTATCTAAGAAAAGTTTTGGTTGCAACATTTATCAATACTTATGGAACAAATTAATACGTTAAATACTGAAAATAATGAGGAAAAGTTTGCTCATTTACTTATACATTTTGAAAATTTGTCTTGTGATCGGCAGTTTCAATTGTTCATTATTCAATCGTTCAAAATGTTAATCCAAGATGTGTTATAGATTTAAACAATTCATTGTAAAGAATTAGCTATTTCATATCTGCCACAAATTGCGCAATTATCATGTTCTTTGGATCCTTTTTGAGACATATTGGGCTTAAAATTTAAAGTTTTGTAATTGTAATGAATTTTATATTTTGTGAATACTTGTGTCGTATAATTCGTTCTTGTATATCCATATGGTTGTTCAATATATCCTTTATTATACTTTTTACATAGAATTGGATAGACTATGTTTGTTTTCCATTTTGTCAATTGTTACTATTTTTGTGATAAAATTGTCATTTTCAAATAATTCGCTTAACTTTTCAAATAGTTCATCCGCATGTAGAATTGTTTAAAATTTAATAGAAAGTCAAAGCCCTGCGTCGGTGTGCTAATATCCACAAATCCATACAAGTTATGTGTACCCTAAGTATTGTGGATAACTCTTCAGCTCTTAAGTTACAATAAAATAATTATGGGGCTTACGTTAAAAAGAAAATTAAAGCAAAATGTATAGGTAGATAACTTGGAACGAAAAATGTAATAAATAAATTATTTAATTACTACAGTCGGAATCCTTTTGGGTTTATACATTTACTATTTTTACATTCCAAAGAATAATAATAAGATCTTTTAAATTACAAGATAGGAAAATTGCAGAAAAATAAAAATTGCCGAAAAATATAAAGAAAGTATAGAAATAAAAATAGAAAAGAAAAGACAAGGATGGAGGAGCACCAACCTAGAAGAACTATGGCAGGAATTCAAAGAAATGATCCTAGACACAGCCAAAGGAACGTCCGACATAATAACAGTGAACAGGAACATAAAACAAACAAGATGGTGGAACGATGAGATTAAGGCCTAGGTAAAAATAAAGATGAGACTATAGCATTAATATCTTGGAAATGGAACAGAAGATAACTATAGATTATACAAAGATTAACACATAAAAGTTAAGGGGTTAATAATCCGAATAAAGCAGACATCCTGGGAAGAATTTGGGGCAAAGATCGAAGAGCTCAGTAAAGAAAATCAAAGACTTTTACAGAGTTTTACAGAGTACAAAAACCCTACGGAAAAATAAACAACCAAATGTATGGCAGATAAAAACAAAAGATAATAAAATATTAACCAATGAACAGGACATTATGGATAGATGGAAAGAGCATTTCCAAGAACTGCTAAATGCAAGCGGCACAAGTAACAGAGAGACGAATGTAACAACATCAACACGAGTGAAGTACCAGAAGCTATCTCGTACTTCAAAGTAGAAAAATCAGCAGGCCACGATAAAATCGCCCCAGAGATGCTTAAGAATTTAGGAAACCTTGGAATAGAAAGTATTGCAGAAATCTTCAACAAAGCTCGGAATACAAGTACCCAAAGACTGGAAGACTGGAAGATCATATATTTACGATAAAGCAACTTACAGAAAAAATACGAACAAAGAACATAGAAATATTTACAGCATTCGTCGATCTAGAAAAAGCTTTTGATAAAGATTCGTAGAAATGGAAAAGCCTTGAACAGAGAAATGTTATTACAAAACTAAGGAACGCAATAAGAAGTCTATACATACAGAACAAATGCTGCATAAGAAAGGAGAATACACAGTCTGAAGTGTGCAAGATAAATGACGGGCTCAAACAGGGAGGGTATTAAGCCCCACATTGTTTTAATCATAGGTGATATCCTGAAGATAATAGAGGAAAAGACACCCAAGCTCCATGTTGAGTACAATAGACTAGAGTCTATAGGAATATCGGAATGTGTATTCGCAGATGATTTAATGATACTGGCAGATAAAGCAGGTGACCTCCAAAAGCATTTAACAATATGGAAAGAAAAACTGACGCAAAATGGAAATAAACATAGGAAAAACAAAAGTAATGGTAATCGGCACTGTTAACAAACAACTGAAAATAGAAATAGATAACCAAAAACACAAGTAACAGCGTACAAATATTTAGAAGTACAAATAGATAACCAGGGAAATCCGGAAGAAGAAGTTAATGAGCGAATAAAGAATGCCTCACGACTGTACCACAGCTTAAACATATCATTTGTCGGCAAGAGAGAAGTAAACATTAAAACAAAGATGCTGGTATACAAAACGATATTCAGACCAATCCCTGGGTATTAAACAAATCAATTAGAAGGAGAATAAATGTCATGAACATGAAATATCTCAGAAAAGTCAAGGGAATCACGAGGCGTGACAGGATAAAGAACAGCATAGTAAGAGAAGAATTACAAGTAGAGTTAATAAACGATATACTGGAAAATAGCAAACTGAAGTGGTTTGGCCATATCTGCCGAACGAATAACAACAGACGGGTAAAGCGTATATGGGAAGCAAGAGTACAGAACAGGAGAGGACGAGGCAGACCTAAGAAGACCTGAAACGACGAGGTGGCGGAAATACTTAGGAAGAAACAAACAACGTGGACGGAAGCAAAGATCAAGGCCAGAAATAAAAGAAAATTGACTGAATTTGTGCACAGGCACCGTACTACAATAATAGATTATAGGAACATCCAATATTAGAATATAGGAGCTGTAGATTTAGCAATTTGTAAGAGGCTTAAAAATTTGAAATGTACACATATTACGCCCTACACTACCTGGTGGAATGGTTAGATATATACATTCCAAAGAAGCACTTATTTTCTTAATAATAGTTATATCAAATAAAATATACAGGTTGTTACAAAAAAGTATCTTAAACCTTGATGGGGAGTAGCATGGCCCAAAATAGTTTCCTTAAACATGGGTCCGCAAATGGATGGTTTCGGAGTTACAGAGGTCCATTCCTTATTGTAGTATTTGTTTTTTTTTCTCTTCTTTCGATCGTAAAAACTTGCATTTTTTGTTTTAGCAGATACAGAGTTACGAATTTTTGTTATACCTGTTTACTCATTTCACGGATGGTGGTCCTAATGTGAATGCTAGAGAAGCGGAACGTCTTGACGCTTATCCCAATTGTCAGATCCCTTCAGTTCATGCTTTTGTGAGACTACACCGAGGATTGCGTAATACCGATTCATTTGGGAAACAGTTCCGTGATTTCAGGAGACCAAGATCGGTGTCTAGCGTGTCCACTCCTGAGGCAGAAGAGGCAATTTTTAGGGCGGGCAGAGCAGAATTCGGAGGTGAGTTTGTGGAGAATATCAGCCGAGGTATGAATTAGTGCTCTTCTTGTTTGAAGAATCCTCCGCGAGCAGCGGCTTTACCCCCACCAGATATAACGAGTGCAGACCATAAATCCACTTAATCATCAAGCACGTCTGGTTTTTGCAGCTCGAGAGTCTCAATTTTGCTGCCTATATTATTTTTACTGATGAGGCCTGGTTCACACGAAATGGAGTGTTTAGTTTTTATAAAACGTGTGGACCGACGAAAATCACCATGTTATTATGGTATCCAGATACCAGATACGCTTTTCATTGAACATTTGGATGAGTACTTTGGGCCATAGGTTACTAGGTCTGGTTGTTTTACCAAACCGATTAACAGGCGCTGTTTACCTAAATTTTCCGCAGAACACAATGAGTGATGTTTTAGACGATATTCCTTTGAATCAAAGGTAACAAATGTTGTTTCAAGAGGGTAGTGTCTAGTGGATTTAGGTCTGACGATCTAGCTGGCTATTTAACTGGTCCAAAAGTTTCGACCCGTTTGTTTGGATAATAATAATAATAATATATGTTTTATTACACATAAAAAAAGGATTACAAACATTGAAAAAAGAAAAAAAAGGGGCGGTATATAAATACATTTTCAATAAATATTCCAGTAACCCTTTGCGGTAAACGGCAGAAAGTCAGACGATCTGCGCGCGAATGCAACGTCTGTTTTTCATTCCTGCTGCGATGATTATATCTACAAGAAAAAAAAAGCTATGAAGCTATTATGTACCAAAAAGCAAAGCTGATATTTCCATGTCAACATACAGCAGTAAAGAGATAAAAAAAAATTAAATAAAATTGTAAATTTAAGTAACTGAATCATGAATCATACGTCTTAGGAGCATCATCTAATTGAAACCATGTGTCAATACGATTTTGAATTGGAATGCTTTCAATGAATTCAAATAAATAGTATAACTTGTGTCCTTTAAGAAAACAACAGATCCAACAGAAACCAAATCTTCTTTGTCGACGAAAAGGTTTCGTAACATGTTGGTTTTCAATACTCCAAAAATGGCTGTTGTGTCCATTGTAAATACTATCACTAGTTACACGAACCTCATTACTCCGAATTAGATTTTCTTTAAAGAGAGGATTTTCGCTGCACATCCGTAAATACCATCCGTAAAATTGTATTCGTCGTTCATAATTGTTAGGATGAAGAAAATGATTCATTCGTATTTTATATGGACGATATTTGTATTTCTTTAAGATCCGTAGCGCTGTTCTTCATGAAGTGCCAACGTTTTCTTCAATTTCTCTTGAAGACGCATTACTATTTATCTCAACATATCCTAAAACAGTAGCAGCAATAGCTTCTTCATCAGGTTTATTATAATGTTTTGGCCTAGGCTTTTCAAATGATCCATACTCTCTGAGATTGTCCCTGAGTTTTTTAAATAAAGTGGTATTTGGCTATCTGCGTTCTGGATATTTTTGAAAATACAATTCTGAAGCAGCGATAGAATTTTTTCAATATTCAATATAAGCTTCATACATATCTGCCTTTTGGTATGATTCGTACTTCACCATATTAAAGTCAAATAAATAAAACAAATAGCGAAAGCAAAATAATATGATGACTATGAAAAAAAAAACTATTGGAATAGAAACGTAAACGAAAGTAAAATTAATAACACAGTTAAAACAATAACAAAGATAGAAATATGAATAGCTTGAACACGTATAATGCTGTTAGATAATCAACATGCATGGCACGCTTACTAATTTAAAATTTAAGAAAACATAAAATATATCGGCCATTTTTCAAAAGAAATATGTAAAACTATGTGTATATATACAATGAAAGCTGGTAAAATAACCTTTTTAATGAAACCATCGCTTACTATTGCTTCCATAAAAAAAACAAAAGTTTGTTTTATATCTCGTAACTGTTTAAGGTTATAAGACAAACGTTAATGGAAAATTAAATAGGGTCACATTACCTGCAAAAAATGTTAATAACATTTTTTCCTCATTTGAGAAATAAAAGAGATAGAACGATTAACAGAAACGTATAAAAATTCGATTTCTGCTTATAACTCAAGAACCGCTTGAAATATGAAAAATCTCTTTTGACCAATTAATTTATCTCGAAAAACGGGCCCGTGACTCTGTACTTCGTTTTGGTCTAGCTATACTCCTTCATAGGTATACCCATGAAATACGACCAATTTGGCCCACCCTGTACGATGTGTAGGCAAACCAGCATAAGCACTACCAGTTGAAACATTATATTATTTACGTTGATCAATACTTCATCATCTATACTCTGATCTGCATAACAGACATTACAGCCATTGCTGTATTGCTAAAATCTAGATGAAAAAATGAAAAAAAATATTCTGAATGAATATTTTGTGACTTTTAGCTGGATACAGAGGTATTCAAAATTTTGTAATCTGTTTTATTTTGTATATTTATTTTTTATATTTTATTTTTACTTGAAAATTCATATAACTCACTACACTTAAGCAATTTTTATTAATAAGGATCTCAGGCTAGTTGTGTTTTTGTTTTGGAACTGACAATGAAATAACTGGTGAATTTTCTGTTGAATGATATTTAATTTTTGGTGCAATGAACCACCCGAATGATAATTTAGTGTGCTATCTAAGCTGGTTGGTTTTCGATATACATACATACATATGTTTGGAAAGAAATTGATTTTGTTTTTTACAATTTAAACCAGTATATTTTCAAATGTTTTTCAATTTGTGAAAAATAATAGGCTGTAGTACTAATCATTTATGATTTGTAATGTTAAAGATTGATGTCGCTAAAAGTTTAGTTACAAATAATTTATTAAAATTAAAATATACATACATATTTAAAAACAGGCGCGCTTTCCTTCTTAATGCTTTTTACTTTAACTAAATGATTTTATATAATATGCGCCTCGAAACAATTTTAACAAGGGCGTTGTTAATTCGCAATTATCCGATGCAGAAGATGTAAAGTGAGACGTTTCTCGAACCTGGCAGCGCGGCTTAATTATAATGCTTCTTCGATAATCGATTTGACGAAATCAAGACTAGTGATTACAGCATCGGCATGCTTTGATCAGCGATACCGATCTTCCAGAAATCGATACGTCGGATTAAAATAACGTAAAAAGGATTCCCAAAACCCTATGTTGTATGAACACCCATAAAATCTTATTAAATCTATTACTTAAGCTACGTTTTATCTTAATGCCTTGTAAAATGTACGTATTTACCTCCATCCAAATTTTTCTCTCCGGATGTCGTTCAAGAGAATATAGAACAAGTTAATGGTTGTTCCTTTAATGTTACCAATTATCATATCTTCGGTTGGTTTGTTCTTCCCTTTTTTGGGATATCTAGAGATATCTAGCGGAGATCACTTCAAATTAGTTGTATCTACTCAGATAATTTAATGTGATAGTGAGTTGTGCCTACAGAAAACGGTTTTGTGAAGAATGTGTGCGCGATTTAAGGGAAATGGTTTAGTTTATCGTGTTAGTAGATGATGGTAGCTATTGATAAATTCACAAGACATAAAGTCTATTCAAAGTTGCTTTAAGAAATATATGGTTAATTCGATCTAGTGTCCATTTGGAGATATTTTACATGTGCACTGTAGAACTGATTGGATACATAAATTACCAATATAGTAAATAGGGTCTAATAATAATTAGATTTACGATAACCTTTTAAAGGTGCCCATAAACGAGCGAATAAAATTCCTCAATTCACGGCAATTATTATCAATAATTCTGACGTTACACCAATGGTTGGCAATATACGACAGAGTGCGTGCTCCATTGATTACTGGACTGTAGCGTACAACCTGGATTATTATATACTGAAATATTTGTCTCATGGGATTTTTGGTTAAAATGTTAAATTTTCTCTTAAACTAAATTTTTCAATTCTTAGTGGGTTCGGGAGTATCCCTGGATACCCTTTTGGCAATTTTCTAACGAATTTCCAAATTAATAAATCGAAATTAACGAATTTTAAAATTATAAATGTAACTAACCTTGAAAGTTTATAATAACCTCTATAGGAAACTGCCTGTTCTAGAATTTAACCCTTTTTCTCTTAAAATAAATACTGTGATTTCACAATCGAACACTAAATTGGGATCGGAGTTAAGATACACTTTAATTCAACGAAGACTGAATAAAGATTAATGAAATTAACGGCGTCGTTCACCTTTCTTTTACTTTAAATCTCGAAAGACCGGCGATTGTTTTATTCGACAGCAAATTTTGATAAAGCAACCCAAATATAAACTTTTATGTTGAATTTCGATGAAATGAAATTATTTATAAAAGAAAGTAGCATGGAAGAACGCATGCAGGAACGCTGACAATAGGCAAAATAAATGACCCAAAGTCTGATAAGTATTAAACGTGAAATATCTCTAACGATTTACTTAAACCGTTGAGATAAAGATTTAGTTGATGAAATAATGTTTAAAATACCTTTCAATTAACGCTGTTGCTTGTTTTAGATTAATATTCCATTAATTTTGAAAAATTACAAATGGAGAGATCGACCAGAAGATGAAGTATAATTTTCATTCCCCTACGATCGTCGTTATCAAGACTTAACTTTAATATTTAACATCAACGCCCTAAAGTGAGCTGGCTGGGGAGAATGGTAACGAGGAAATTTCCATTTCTTACCGCAAGAGAGATATTTAATTACCAACGTGTGGCTAACCTGACCATCCTACTCGTTCAGATGTTGGCAGCGGATGCTGTAATTGTCGTAAATATTGAACATTACATTACATATTAACTAGGCAATCAACCTTTAGTAAAGGTAAAAGAAATCCACTGCAGGGTTTTGATTTAGGTATAAATTTTCTTTAGCATCAACGGACCAAAACCCAATAGTTTTCAATTACGTAATTAGAAACAATCTATTGCCACCAAAGATTTAAGGGTAAGTAACATTACTAAGTCAGCTATGAGTCCTTTGAGCTTTGAGATCACGGACATATAAGGTTCGAAATAGAGGCGGAAATATACCAAACTTCTACTATTAAAATTTTAAGGAAAACTGATTGGTGTTCCTATGAAAGACACACCAGGGAGGAAGCAGAAATAGAGAATATAGAAGACCTAGAGGTAGCTTCTACTCAACTGTATTCTCTAATTCATAAAGCATTTGACGCAAGCTAACCAAGCACCCAAAAGAGGCACAGGTACAAAGTGCCTTGGTGGGACAGGGAGCTTGAACTACTGCGAGCTAATACTAGAAGGCTGTTTAACAAGCAAATTGGAAGCGTTACTTACGGCAAAAGAAATAGCTCTCTGTGCAATATTGGACGCAGAGCGTGCTTTTGACAACACCTCCTTCGAAGGCATTGAGAGAGCAACTTTTGCCAAAGGTTTTCACCCGTCGTCCACAAATTCGATTAAAACCATGCTCCAAATTAGACCTAACAGAGGCTGCCTCCAATGAGGGGTCCTGTCACCTCTACTCTGGTGTCTTGTAGACGATCTCCAACAGAACCTAACTTCTAATGGATAAGGGGTGTAAGGGTACGCTGACGACCTGGTAATCATAATTCGTGGAAAATATGAGAATATCATACCGCCAGTTATGCAAAGAGCTCTTGATGACACCTACAAGTGGTATCAAAATCACAGCCTGCGCATAAACACGGAAAATACTACAATAGTCGTTTTTACAAGGAGAACAAAAGTCTGTCTTAAATCACCCTCCATCGAAGGGAAAACCATTAGCTTCAGCGACGAAGTTATATATTTGGGAGTTACGTTTGACAAAAAACTAACGTGGATCTCCCACATCTCCAACTTACAGAAAAAAGCCAATACGGCATCACTAGTATGCCGAAGGTTGCTTGGTAAGAACTGGAGTCTTAAGCCTCACCTATGCCTCTCCGGTCTGGTGGCCAACAACAACTCAGAAGTCTGTACAACAGCAGCTTCAATGAACGCCCTATAAAGAACCTCGAGAAAGGCATACGAGGCGTAACTATTAATATATTCAGCGACAGTCAAGCAGTTCTAAATGCTATTAAGGCCTACACATACGAATCTGCTCTGATACACGAATGTGTACACAATCTACGGCAAGTGGGACGTAATAACCAGTTACTTTGCGGTGAGTCCCAAGCCACCAAGGAATCGAAGGAAATGAAAAGGCAGATAAGCTGGCTAAAGAAGTAACGAATATGCCTTTCATTGGCCCTAATCCCTTCTGTGGTTTCCAAAAGAGTCACATAAAACAAGCAATTAAGATATGGGAGGACAGTCAAAAGGCCTCGTACTGGGATAATGTTCCAGGACAAAAATAGAAGAAAACACTCACATCAGGTTCGCCAAAGACAGCAAAAACAGCGCTATCGTTCAGCAAGGGGGATCTTAGATTACTGGCAGGATTTCTGATAAACCGTGTAGCCCTAAATCATCACTTATTTAAACTAGGAAAAGCTGAAGATCAAATCTGCCCTCTATGCCAAGAAGATCTGGAGAACACATCCTATGTGAATGTGTTTCCATTAGTCCCACACGACACCAATGTTTTAGTAGGTCATTACTTGCACTTACTGAACTGAAGGAAACAGATCCTAGAATAGTACTTCGGTTTATTAAAAGCCTCCAACTATTCTAACACATTCTAACACACAAGGGCATTCTGTTACAATAGATCTATTAAGATCTCAGCGATTAAGGGCATAGCCCGACTATAATAATAAATAATAACAATAACAACAACTAACAACAATAACCACCAATTAGAAATGCAAAATTTAAATTCATATTTTATTTATTCTCTAGGTTTCCGGGTTGGAACCGCGTCGTTGTCGTAGCTTTAGCCGACGTTTTGTCGGCTAAAGTTACGACAATGACGCGGTTCCACTCGGGAACCTAGGGAATAGTATTATTGACGACCGCGAAAGCCTAAATTCATATTCTATTTGTTTCTAACACTAACATTTTTCGAGTGAATTTCCACTCTTCATCAGGGTAAACAATGTGAAAATCATCCAAATATTTTCTTAGAAGAAGAGAAAAATGTATTGCTAAACATTTTTCTCTGTGTAAGAGTCGCTTCTCAATTTTCTTCTAAAGACGCTAGCCTTTGCAGTTAAAAAGTTACACACCGGCTTTTGACTGATTGATTTTCAGTTACACACCGGCTTTACAAATGTTTGTAAATTTATCACAATGTGTTTATGTTTAGCAAAATTTTTCCAGTTTTAGTTTGTTCTAACTGCTTTGCCACAGTTATTGTTGAAGGAGCTGCAAAAAACTACGCTTTTGCTTAAGCGATAATACAAAGTTCGAAGAACTTTTACTGAAGCGTCCTTCTTAATAATTGAGAATTTTATTCGCTAGTAATATTTTCCTTTCACCAAATTAAATTAATTTCACACTTGTGCCTGAATCTTGTCGTATCAGTTGCTTTTGTATGTTACACATATGTTTTTTTATTTCATGATATCCAATCCATTCAGTGCGGTTACCTCATACAAAGTAGGTGTAATTTATTTATAAGTTTGTTACGGTACTTCTGACAGGTTCTCAAAATTGCGGGTTACCGTAAAAATAAACGTTCTAAGAAATACAACTAGCGACTTCGGATATTTCGCAGATGCGTTTCCAATCATATATTATCCGATTTGGATAGATTGAGGAACCTCCATGAATTGTCCGTCCGGTTATTACGCGTTCACGTATACTTTCATAGTCCATTTTTTTATCCGCTCTTGAAGATAACTATCGGAACTTCTCGGAAACGAACCCGATCGGTTTGTCTCGTAATTAAGATTTTAAAGTACCAGTTAAGTGTCGTTTTCCGCGTGCAATTACTATTAAGAGATCGGTATGCGTCTATTACACGATATAAGCAATATCACGAGCCCATCTGTTTTTTGGTACCGTGACCGCCGGGAATCGAAAAAAAATCTCAATATTAAGAACCGATAAATGTATGAATATTTATGCATTCAATAAATTAGACAGCACGATTTAAATTAATAATAACTGGTATAATTACCGCGCGAAATCGTTCTTGGTATGTAAGTCGATCTTTTTGGTATGCTGCTTAAACTTCGATGGTGTAAGTAGATATAAATTCTTTTAAATGCCGCTGTTATAATTATGTAATAATTCGGTGGTAATTGGCCAAAAATAAATTATGAAAGGTTATCGATATACACCCAACATACCGCTTTTGATGTTAATTAATTACTTACGGTACTCCCTTTCTTCTTCTCTTTCTATTTAGTTATTTAGTATAAACATCTTCTTATAATTAGTCGTAATAGATCGCGAATACTAGTTACGATGAGTTATGCCTAATAGAATATAAATCGCTAATTACTTAGGAAAGAAATAACTGCCAATAAATTTGCTTGTTATTAATGAAAAAACTACTATTATTCCCTGTAAGAGTTGGAATCATTCGCAGATGTTTTTGTAATTATTGATTTGAACAGCAGAAAAAAATGCCAAACAAGGAACACAAAAAGACGGCGGCTTTATCTTTGTATTTCTGTGAAAATTGTCGTGGAAATAATGAAAATTGCAATACTAATAATTAAACGTCGTCGATTTACTCTTTAAGTACTATCATGGCGCCTACGAGGCGCCAGGTCTTTTACAAATTGTAATATCTTATCACAAAATTTCATTTACGTCAGTTTACCTAATATGTATTCCTCGAATGGTGTTTCTAAAACCTATGTAACATGATACAGTCCAGATATTTAGTTATATTGCATGCATTGAAGTGTAAACAAAAGGTAATTTATGACCCTGCACTCGGTGGCGTTTGAAAGGCGCCGTGTCAGTAGTTTGTTTTTTTTTGAGCTTTCATTACACATAACGGGTGTTTTTGTGAGTGATTTATAGTACAGTATTTAAAAATATCTATGCCCATTGAATATTGAGTTAGTAGTTTGTTGAGCCTTAACGTGTACAGTTGACATTATGGGTAGTAAACGTGGATTATGTGATGAAGAAATAGCGAAATTGTTTGAAAGTGACGATTTTTTGATAAAATTTGGTAACGAAAACATCTATCCCGAAAGCGACTTAGGTTCAGATCATGAAAGTGTATCTAGTCATGATAGTGATTCAGTCATTGAAGAAGATGATAGCAATATGCAAGAGTTATCTGATGTTACAGATTTTTACTTAGGTATGTAGAAATAAACACTGTTGTAAAATACTTAGCTTTTATGGTTTATAATTTCATAGGTAAAAATACAACTTCTAAGTGGAATAAGGTACCCCCTCCAACATCACGAACACGAAAAGGTAATATTGTTATTCATCTTCCTGGCTGTAAAGGTCGTGCGAAGAATGTAAAAGAAATTTCCGCTATATTCGGGCTATTCCTTGACGATTGAGTAATTGGAATATTGGTGGAAAATACAAATAAATACATTGAGGTGAAAGTAAGACCCAACTTTCAAAGAGCTAGCTGTGCAAATTCCGTGACACACAATGAAATAAAAGGTTTCATAGGACTGCTCATTGTCGGCGGTGTACTGCGATCATCTCATTTGAATTTCAGAGACTTATTCTCTGGTAATGATTTAGCCAATCAATTTTTTTATACAACAATGAATTATGAAAGATTCTTACTTATACTTTGTTGTATTAGACTTGGTGACATTACTACACGTAATGAGCGTCTTCAAATAGATAAACTTGCCCCAATACGGGATTTATTCGAGAATATTGTTTCTAAATGCACTGAGTTTTTTTTTGCCCTCTGCATTCGTTACCATTGAGGAACAATTGGTGGCATTTCGTGGTAACTGCAGGTTTCGACAATATATTCCGTCAAAACCAAATCACTATGGAATAAAAATTTTTGCTCTGTGTGATGCCAAAAATGTTTGTACTATAAACATGCAAGTGTACACCGGAACTCAGCTAGAAGGACCCTATAAAGTCAGCAACTCTGCAGAGGAAATTGTCGTTCGATTGATGTAACCTATCGACAAGAATGGCAGAAATGTTACAACCGATAACTAGTACACAAGTGTACCCTTATCAGAGCGCTTATTGTCGGGCCATAATTTAACATTAGTTGGAAAAAAACGCAAAAATAAAAGAGAAATTCCAGCAGTGTTTCTTCCCAACAAGAATAGAACTGTAAAAAGTACACTGTTTGGATTTTCAAAAATGCAACTTTGATTTTTTATGTACCAAAAAAATCTAAGGCAGTTCTTCTGCTCCCCACAATGCACCATGCTGCAAACATTGACCAAGATACTGGAGAAGAAAAGAACCCGGAAATTTTGACGTTTTATAATACAACTAGGGGTGGAGTGGACGTAACAGATAAACTCTGTGCTACGTATAATGTAGGACGGCGAACAAGGAGATGGCCATTGGTTTTATTTTTCCATCTCATTAATGTCTACGACTTAAATGCTTTCATTATTTATAAACATAATAATATAGAATCAGTCACTGCGCGTAGAAATTTCCTCAAAATATTAGGACAAGAACTTGTAAAACCATATCAATCAGATCGCTTGGAGTACCCTCAATTGCCAAGAACAATTCGAAAAGTTCTAAACGAGCGTTTAGAAATTGAGCCTCAACCTGTAGAGATTCCAACTACAAGTTCAAGAAAGCGGTGTTACCTGTGCCCTAGAAAAAATAACCGCCATTCTAAACAAATACGCTCTGCCATGCTAGTACTTATGTATGTCCAATAGGTGCTGGTACTTAAAGGTTAAAGACTAGGAACGATATATTCAGACGGAATCAAAATAATGAATTTGCTTGAAGGCGATATAACATTCAAAATTATATCGATTCGCACGTCGATTTTCTTTAATT
Source organism: Dynastes maya (assembly GCA_029619315.2). Lineage (NCBI taxonomy): Eukaryota > Metazoa > Arthropoda > Insecta > Coleoptera > Scarabaeidae > Dynastes > Dynastes maya. The sequence goes on from JAROYE020000002.1 coordinate 61,736,374, forward strand.
TGATGTAAAATTCCATATACTGTAATGGTCGTTTTTGTTGCCCCCGGGGAATCTTGGGAGTTCATTTCCAGAATGCAACATTTATTGTATTTTTTTGGATTACTATTAGAATGTAGATACATTTGTAGCCCGGGAATATTATTCGCAATTTTATTTTATCGTGTCCCATGGCCTCTTTCTGTTTCTGGGGCATTTGTGTTTCTTGTCCATATTTTTTGTAGTCTGAAAAGTTTCCAGCCTAACACAGTGTATTTTTTTGTCAAATTTAGTTTTATTTCTCAACATAAGTCTATGCACGTTTCCAATCGATTCTCCCATTGTGTAACTTCACGTTGAGAGAATTCTCCGGTCTCTAGAAGGGCAGAAATTCGTGCGTTTTTCTCTGTGGATATATTCTTCTTCTTTCCTATTATGAGTACTTGACCGCAGAAATAGACGCACACAAATAAAATTGCAACTCTTTAAAATATAAGTGAAAATGTGTGGAATGTCTTGAAAGATATCGTAAGTACACGAAACTCAACTACAAAGGAAGAAATGCAACAGCATATTAAAGATGTATGGCATAATAGCAACGGAATTAAAAAAAAACAATAAAAAGCTGCATTGGCAGTATGCCAAAAAGGATTGAGGAAATAATAAAACAGAGAGGAGGAAAAACATATATTAATTAAATAGTAATATTGCCAACATCACCAACTGTTGTTTTAAATTTTACCCCAAAATCCTGGTCCTAATTTGATGATCAGGCACTGTATATCTGGAGTATTCAACCGAAATATATAAAAATGTTCGTCGCTTCCGCTTATAGATATTGAAAATCGATGCCAACCTAACTATATTTTAATATAAAATCTTATATGTTACAAATTACATATTTATGATTTCTGTTTAAAATTTTAAATCAAGTAACCACAAATATTATTGATTTATTTAAAGCCTAAATAGTTGTATATTCTTTAATGAATGTACATCTAGGGTTTGTGTAACGTCAGTTTAAAATATTGCAATCCAAATTGTATTTTTGCTTAACCAAAACATGCACAAAAGAAGAAACTCGGGATTTTTGATATATCTATTCTTCCAAATATTGATAGATGCAGTTTCTAGCGAGATACCTTGTATTACAAAGTTATTGTAACTACTGCATCTGCCTACTCTTATGAATTCTTTACTCTACTCCATTAAAGGTTTTACCATGTTGGAAGTTAATAGCAATTGAAGGAAGTCACTTACATGCCAATATCAATTACATTCAATTGGTGATGCAATTTACACACAACATATTAGTGTTCTTGGCTAACTTGTCTTTCAACTAACGATTAAGTACTCGGTAGAATTAAATTGGCTGCTTACTGTTAATATTTCTTCTCACTTTTTCAATGAATTCTGCGCATTCTATACCTTACTATACAAACATAACGCTGATGCAGAAAATTACTACAAAGTAGCTTGTGTAACATTTGTATGAATGAAAATCCGATAAGCTATGTGTTATTAAAATAATTATTTGTATTAAAAATGTTGGTATCAATAGACATTTCTTGTATCTTAAATATTCCGCGGTTGCATGTTTCGTTAATGCCAGTCAGTAGTTGCGGTTGATTTAAAAAATCGATGTGCCGCGATCGAATTCTCTTTTTGCAGTCGGATTTCAATGTGAATCCCGCATATTTTAGAGCTCTTCTATTTTTATGGAGCTCCATTCCGACGGTCGACAGAACCAATTAGTGCCGATATGAAATGCAATAATCCAGTCTCCAGCATCGCCATTACAAGAACACTGACTTATTAATTAGGTCTACATGAGACATCTTCATTTTCTCACGTATATTTGTGTATGTGTATATTGTGTACTCATGTATGTATTATATTTGTAAATATCGACTAATATTTGTAGGTATTGTGTGTACCTTGTAGTTACATAAAGATTACCGAAACAATTATCACCCTAAGTTCTGTATGCCCAACTATTAACTAAAAGGAATTAATTCGTGTGTGTATACGAAGCGTGAAAATTAAAGATCAATGGCTAAGAAGTTACACACCGAAAATAATATTCTAATTCTAATTAAGACAGCAATAAGTACGTGCTTCTAAACAGATACTCGGGCATTTCAAAGTACGGAAATTTACTTGATATTGGTAAATGTCATTTAAGAGACAGATCATACAGTACATAGGATTGATGCTGAGAACATTAATATTAATGAATTTCTGTGTACATTCACATTCTATGAACAACTATTCGAGATAGTTCAATCTTCCATATTTTAATAACTTTAGAGCGAACTTGTATAACTATATTTTATGATAATACCACACTTAATGGTAATATAGCATCCATCAAATGGATAACAGTACATATATCCAAAGTACGATAATTTATTTTGTAGTGTTTTTGCTTTGCTCCGCAAACCACAACATTTAATGATCTTAAGATTTTCTTAACCCTTTATGTCGTTGTGTGACAGAAGTGCAAGTTCTGCATTACATTTTATTAAGAAATATACTTTTTCGTATTGGCGCACTGTTACTTGTTTTCCCAGCCAGTGGATGGATAATGATGAATAAATGCGTTCCACAAGGCTAAAAGTGTTCTGAAGTAATACCTCTTCCGCAAGCCGCATAAATGGTGATACAAATTATTCGTTCTTTATAGTGTTGATAGTTTAGGACATATAACTTTGAGGTATACAGGAGAAAACAAAACGTAGTAGCTAATGGAAAGCCTGACCTGGGTGTATCGTTAAATGTAGTTGTGCAACTTGCAAGAAGTGTGCTTTCTTATGAGAACTACGGTATATTTTTTGATAATTATTACACCACAAGGAGAAACCGCGTACTGAACTGTAAGCTACCGAATGTCAAATTGTACATACATGAAAGAGGCACGGGACCCATCCCTGGAACTGGTTGGTAGCCATAATAACATCTATATACATATCTGTAGTAAAACTAATAAATTCTTAGTAATATTACTGTGCTAAACACGAAAATCACACTGATTTTGCATGATTGGCTCTCGTTGCGAAGATTTAGATGTCATGCCTTTCCTCGCTATTTTTGTAACTTGCGGAGGCATGTAAGAATACATATTTATGGTACGCCCTGTACTGGAGCAGTGGATTTATATGTGCAGATTTAAAAGTGGTGGCTATCATACTAGGACTTCAGCAGAGATATACAAAATATTGCTGTTTCCTTTGCGAATGGAACAGTCTTGCAAGGGATAAACATTATAAAATTAAGAATTGGCCTCTTCGATATAAATTGGAACCAGGAACTAAAAATAGCGACAGCCACTAGTGGATTAATCCAAAATAATTATGCTTGCATTACATATCACATTAGGATTAATGAAAAATTTTATGAAAGGGATGGACCACAATGGAGAAGCATTTAGATACCTCTTTCATAAATTCCCCCGATTAAGTGAAGCCAAAATCAAAGGAGTTTTCATAGGTTCCCAAATAAGAAGTCTGATGCCTGATGAACATTTCAATGCAATTTTGATAGGCGAAGAGAAAACTGCATGGAATGCTTTCAAGTCAGTTGTGCGAAATTTTCTTGGAAACAAAAGAGCGTCGAACTATAGAACAATAGTGACCATATTGTTGCAATCGTACAGGAAGATGGGGTGCAATATACAATGTGGACGAATCGGGGTTTTCCACTGTTCAAAAAAATGCCAAAAGGTTGTTGCTGAGAAAGGGAAACACCAAATAGGTGCCATTACCAGTGGCGAACGTGGTATCAACACAACTGCGGTTTGTTGCGTTAGTGCCGCTAGACACTACGTCCCACCAACGCTAATTTTTAAGAGAAAGAGGTATGCAGCAGAACTAAGCGTAGGAGCTCCTCCCGGTAGCATAATTGAAATTTCGGACAGCAGTTATATAAATAAGGAACTTTTTGTGAAGCGGTTGAGGCATTTCATTAATTGTGTGCACCCAACAATGGAAAAACCGGTATTGTTATTATTAGGTGGGCATACCACCCACAGTAGGAATTTTGACGCCCTGTTGTTGGCAAGGGAAATTGGCATTATCATGTTGCAACTGCCAGGCCACACAACACACCGTTTACAACCCCTCGATGTGTCAATTTTCAAACCTCTTCAAATTTATTACGGACAAGCCGCTGAGAGGTGGTTACGAACTAACGTTGGTCGTTGCATAACACAATATCAAGTAGCAGGGATATTTGGAGAAGCATATGGCCGAGCTGTAACGGTTGCTAATGCTGTAAGTGGTTTCAGAGCAACTGGTGTATGGCCAGTGAAAAGGAATGCCTTTAGAGACTGCGACTTTGTGGCAAGTGAAGCTCTAAACCCCTCAGATATTGTAAACATTCCAGTTAATGATAATTAAAATACCGACGGAAAGAGAATTATGATGACGATGATATTTCATTAGTTGACCTTATTGATGATGGAGACGACATTCCCTTAGCAAAATTAATCAAGACTAAAAAACCAACAAATAAGCCTACTTGTTCTACGTTATCCGTTAGTTTGGAGAAAATTCAGCCCCTTCCAGTGCCTAGATCAAGCCCAACAATTAGGAGAAATACCAAGGGCGGTCAAAAAGCCATTGTCATTACTAGCACGCCTTATAAAGATGAGCTAGAAGAATCAGTTCAGTGAAGAGACAAGAAGTGGTCCTCAAATGAAAAACGAAAATCGAAGTTTGAAATCGTTAAAGCCAAGTTGGCCAAGTTGCACAAGGAATTTACCGGTAAACCAGCAAAATTAATCAGTTGATGATGCACAGAATGTGAAGAAGATACGATAAAAGACATAATTCAGTGTCTAAAATGTAAATCATGGCTACATTGTGAATGTGTTGGCGTTGGACCTGCAGTGAAGAAATTCTTTTGTACTGACTGTAAGATGGTGTAATATCATTACGTGTGTTAGAAATGCAATGGTTCAATTTAGGAAACCGGGAGTTCAACTTAGGACACTGGTTTCCTAAATTGAACTTTTGTCAAGTAGAATAGGATTTTTTTTTCTTCTTTCATTTTTATGTTAATACTTTTCAGATTCATAAACCTGTTAGGTAAGTGTATGGAGATATACATACATTTTTTGTAATATTGTAGCTGTCCAATAAACAGGAATATACACAGAAAACTAAAACTGGTTCAATATAGGAATAGAATGATGCATGTTAGAATAAAGTGTATTTTTATATCATTCGGTTGTACGGTTAATAACGGAATAAATGTCCCAAACTTATTAAACATTTCGTGGGGTGCAGAGACTGTCTATACGTTTAGGGTTTGAACTTCGCAAAGGAATGGAGTTAAAATTATTCACTTGTATTTTGCTCCATTTGGTCCTTTTTCCCGTGTTATTTAAAATTCGCCGATGTGCAATTAGTTGTTTTACATCTATATTCTTTGAAAAAGGCCCATAGTTGGAGTAACACTACTCGAGTAAAACGACTTTTGTCAATTAGGGTAACCTCATATTAGGTAAAATCACTTAGAGAACACAAGAAGTGTTCTTTTGATGTTTCATCTTTTTGCTATGGGGCATTATATTATCTACTTGCACTTACTTAACGTCATTATACTAGTTAACAACTTACTTCACTTTCCTCTCGTAGATATCACACTAAACACCAGCATTTGTGCGTGGTGTGCCGTGTCTTTAGTTTGTGTGACCTTCATTTATAGTAATTTAGTTTTTTTCGCGATTACCATTTACTGCTTCAGTCTTGTAAACAGCGATTATCGTACTTATTTAGAGCGGTGGATGCGTAATGCAAGAATTTGCTGTAAATTTGTATCGACACTGTTAGAGCAATTCAGACAATTACGAATTTATTGCTCTCTTTTTCCGAGTACTCGATACCGATAATTATCATACTTAATGAACATTAGCTTGAAACAGGTAAATTGTTTCTTCAATTGTTCTTTTTACTATAGTAGGGTATGTATGATATATATGTACGTTGTCACTATATACACAATAAGCATTCTCACATAACGCTCAAATTCTTCGAAATTCAGACAAAACATTCTTTAAGGCAATAATTTGTTTGAATTCTAAGTATGTTTACGTCTGTTTATTTTAAGAACATTTATTTATTTACTATTAAAAAAAACCCGTGTGGTTATCCTTGGATTTCGATAAGGACAACTTTAACACATACACAATGTAGGGCAACGGAACGAAAGGAAAATCCACAAACGATCCACAAACTTTGACATGGTTCATTCCAAAAATTTGTATGATATTTGCAGTTTGTCTAATATGTAGATGCCTTAATTCCTGCAATCGTTTTTCCTTTTGTTGGCTATATGTATTGCATCCTAGGATCAGACGATTTAGGTCACCATTTCCATCTCCACACTGCCATTCCGGAAACTCCCCCATTTGCTGTTTGTACAAATGAGCAAGATATTGGCTATGGCTAAATTCAAACCTGCTAATGGTTGAAAAAAACGATCTGGAAATTGTGTGAGCTGTGTGCCATTCTGTATGGTCTATATCAGAGTGAATTAAGTCGCATTGTGTCGCTCTTTCAGCATTGTACTGTTGTGAACGATTTTGCCTCTCTAATTGTAGCTCTTTTTTCAGCAGGATTAGGAATATTCCTTCAATAAACCTTAGTATAATAATAATAATAATAATAATAATAATAATAATAATAATAATAATAATAATAATAATAATAATAATAATAATAATAATAATAATAATAATAATAATAATAATAATAATAATAATAATAATAATAATAATAATAATAATAATAATAATAATAATAATAATAATAATAATAATAATAATAATAATAATAATAATAATAATAATAATAATAATAATAATAATAATAATAATAATAATAATAATAATAATAATAATAATAATAATAATAATAATAATAATAATAATAATAATAATAATAATAATAATAATAATAATAATAATAATAATAATAATAATAATAATAATAATAATAATAACAGCCTTTATTGTTAGCACAGAATTACAGTAGAACAGTATGTGTGGATACTGGTGTAAAATAAAAAAAATAAAAGGGAGAACGTGCTACACAATCTCAGGACGAGATCCAGCTGTAAGCTGTTTTTGTCTAACCCTGTAAGTGAAAGTGAAAAAAGAAAAATTAGAAAGATGCCTAAAAAAATAAAAAAACGAAATTCTGTATGCACGTCCACATCGCACAGTGGTTAATTTTACATTACGCAGCGGAAAAAAGTTAAATAAACGATAGTTTTACTTTAAAAACGAGTGTATGCGGTTATATTATATAAGCGTATGTATCTGTATGTATGTATATGTATATAGAACATATAGCACATGTGATATAAACTAAAATACGCGAGAAAAAATTGAATATTCACTTCACCCAATTTAAAGAAAGTGCATAAATATCTCAATAAGTTTTTGGCTTGAAAATTTACAAAAATTACGTTAAATAAATTAATTACCATCCACTAATAACGTTTTTACCTCATTACTTAACTCTAAATATGATTTTCGTGGTTCTGCTCTCAAATGAGATATATACGGGTCCGAAGACACCAACAATATGTGAAAAACATCTTCATTTGTTGTAATCCTGCTACATTTCCTTGAATGGCTTAAACGATATCGCTTATAGTCTTTGTTATGGGCTTCCTGTACTTCTTCTGACAATAAACCAATGGGCAGTACTGAAGCTTTGACAATATGACTTCCATGTATAAGTATCTTATGTATTGTGACTGGCATATAGTACCATTCATATTCTTCAACATAAAGTTGGGCAGTTTCATTGGCGTAGTTTCCGAATTTACAGGCATCAATATATGCGCCACAATTTATTGCTTCCAATATCGTGGAGAATCTTTGTATAAGTGCTTCACTAACACCAGTCATTTCGGCAGTTAACTTTGGATTGGAGAAAATCGCCTAGCACAATTACCATCATTTGTTGTCCCTACTCACTGTTTTACAACATCGATCTTCAATCCTATACGTCTGTGAAATTTTTTCTGAATCCTTTCCTTTGCAGCTTCCTTTAAATGACGGGTGACTTCATTTGTTTTCCACGATTTAAACTCCATATTATATGCAATGTGTAGAATGCATTCCATAAATTTTATTCGAGCGTGAAGGGGGGACATACCTAAACGATAAGCGTTGTCATTTATTGCCCTACATTTAATTTTATCTAGATTATTCATTTGAGAGGGCTTTGCGTGACAAATGAAACATGTAGCCGACGAAGAAGTCTGAGTAACCGCTTGTGTTACTTTGCCATCAATGATAGTAAACACCATCTCATGAGTTATTCTCAGTTCTCTATTGTTAATACAAACACTTGTGTCTCTTAATTTTGTAATGCATTCTTGTATTTCTTGAATTTCTTCTCTTGCTTTCTGTTGTGTCTCATTTGCATACTGAAACTTGATCGGTCGACAAAACCGAGTCGATGAAAGTCGTGGATTACTCCAATATATTGATGAAGCATCCTTCTTTGCACTTAAAACTAGTGACACCGTAGACGATAAAAATATGGACCCATCTGGTACACCATCATCTGCGAAAAGTTGCTGATATCCACTGTGACCAGAGGAACCGTCACAACCCCACTTTGTCGTCAACTTTATTTCGGTATTTCCAATCGCCGCTAATTATTCTTGGTTTTTGGATTGTAACAGTCTTTTGACTATGTGGTCTAATAGCGTTTGCAATCCAACTCTTGCATAATCTTCTGTTTTTTTAATATTAATTATTCTATAATAGGGAGGGAAGTTACAAGCATCTCATGAGATGTCTCCTCGCAAACTCTCTTAACTTTACATCGCTTGGATCTGTCACAGCAATAAAGATAAAGTTGACAATGTAATTTTGTCATTTAAGTTCTTATAACTTTAATAAATAGAAGAAAAATATAAATAGAATAACATATCGACTGCGTTGAATAACAGTGTTTTAATAACAACGAAAAAACCCAATTGTTTTGTATTTTACTTTTTTTAATAGATTAATAAAGTGTATTATATAGAACGTGTTATATTTGTTTTTAAGGGCAATATTGTTCGAATAATGTATAATAGCCACATATGACTGCATGAACTGGAATTTCTTCGAGTTCATAAATTCACAGCATTTTCGTGTTTTGTCTAGTAATATAATGTATTGGTTCTAGAGTTATTTTGCAAGGTACCTATATACATACATAAGTAAGAATGATGAGCTTCAAAAGAGTTATTCCAGATTGGATTTGAGATATATTCTTATTTTAAATTAAATCGCTTAAACCGACACTGCGTGCTTCATTATAGTTTATATAGAAAGCCTAGCATTTTCTTCCAATCTTTCACGACCTGTCAAATCGCTATTCGGAATATTAACTCACCTTGCTTCGAGATTTTAATTTGAAGACGATCCTCTTAATCTGATTAATGACCAAATAGAAAGTTAAAACGATAAAATGATATCTGAATGCGCCATGTAAAAAAGGTGACATTTTCTGAAATGTGTGGCAATTGATCATGTGCAGATGTAGGTTCGGAGTGATGAGTAGAGCCCGGTAACAGGGAGCCGTGCCATAGCCGTACCTGCCTAGTATACAAAAACAATAGTAAGAAAGTAGAGAAAAAATAACAGAACTAATACATAATTATAATATGTATTATTAAGCAGCCATCGCTCATAAACATAAACACTTTATTATTTGAAATTTGAAATTTTTCCAACGTACTAAGTACAACCTTCGTAATTGCTGCAGCAGTACACTCTTGTAGTCTTCGGCTAGCTAGTAACAGTGGTAATGTAGGTTTACTAGGGCCTAGTATGCGTACCATAATATTTACAATTGATTTTTTTTTACAGTCTGTCTCGTCAACATAACCAAAGAAACTGTTTTTTCAATATGCGTTTCGTTTTCTTTTCCACGTCATCGCGTACAGATGCAACATGCTTACGTGCCGTTTTCTCCGTTGGCAACGGCAACTCGGGATTGTATTTGTACCAAAAGTCCTTAAACGGTTGTTTATCGAGTAAGCCTAGTGGTAAATTACAGTTTATCAACATAAGAATTACATTAAAAAAATGCACTTCTCGGTGGCATGCCCAATTTTCGTTTTCTATGCTGTGCGGAATTTACGTGTCTTGTACAGTTCTACTTCTTATTTGACATCAAATGTATTTTGCATACTTTACAAACTATCTTACTCCCGTTGTAAAACAAATCGGGAAAGTCAAAAATAAACTTATTTACTATGTCTTGAAAGGGTCGTTTTTTAGCCTTCGACATGTTCACTAAAAACTACAATTAATAACTACGTCTGTATCAATAAAATCAAAACGCACTACACTAAATAATAACTACAATTAATAACTACGTCTATATCAATAAAATCAACACGCACTATCCACTATCCAATGCTAAACTGAACTGAGTGATGATGATTTGTCGTGTCGTATCATAATCGACCAGCCCTCCTCGCCTACCTAAACACAGTCACACCGCCGCTGTGATTGCTCTCCAGTTACCGGGCTCTAGTGCTGAGGCATATTTATAGACACAATGAACCAATTAATTAGACAAGGCTACTGTTTTATCTAGTAAGAAATGGTTTTTATGAAAGGAGTGTACTGTATATCGAAAATTTTGTATAAGCGTGTGTTTTCAGTGAACTTAAGCAGTTGATAAGCTGATAATGCTGTCGACGGTAATAACTAAGATGCGATTATTTGAGAAACCGTGAATGCATAAATCGCATAAATGAAAAAAAAACCATAAATGTCGTAAAAGTAAAACACATTTAACGGCTATTAAAATTAATTACGTATACTGCACGGTTCATTAATAACTTAACGCTAAGGGATCATGAATGTCAGATATTCACAAAGAAATTCCCATTAAAATTAAGTAAATAATATTGACAGCGCTGTTACAATACGTTGCACACATCAGCAATGGTAATTAATACGGTACATAGAGAGCTGGAAATGACAATAATTACAATCAAATCAAACACATGCGCAATTACTTCTGCACAATGCACGTAATATATTTCGTAATGTAAGATGTAATTATATGGCACTTTCCTTACTGTGAAGTTTTCTAATTTATTAAAAGGTTTAATATATCTAATTGCAAATAATATGTCCTCCAGCTATTAGAATTATCATATACACTAAACAGTTGGTGTATGTGTGTATTGTACTGTTATATTCTAAGAAATATATTTGATAGGTTTTGTGTTATTAATTATTAATTTTTATTTCAACCTTAGAATGCATGGCTTGCATGATTGTCAGATGACTATAACGTGACTTTAAATTATCTGGGAGCATTTTAACACCTTTTAGTAACAGCAGCCACGATTAATTGAGAGCTATATTGCTATTAATGGCTATAATTGTTTGTTGAAGAAATATTTACGGGTTCTAGGAATTTATGTACCGTATTGACCATCAGTGTTAGTGCAACTTATACATAGTTTAAAATTTTAAATTATCAGAATAAGTATCGTGCTTTAGTGATTTTAATATTTCATTTAATTAGTATTCTGAAAAAAAAAAAATTGTTAATATTTTATAGACTACGAGGGTAGGCTGAAAGGTATCGGGCCAAGCACAGAAACAAGCACTTCTTTTTGTCAAATTTAGTTTTATTACTCAACATAGTTTCCTTGTAAGTCAATAACATTTTTCCCAGCGTTTACTAATGTGATGACCTCCTTATTCGATAAAAATCTTTGCCCTCCGGGTGCAAGTTTGAGCATAGAAAACGGAAAAAGGCCGCTTGGGGCCAGATCTGGTGAATAGGGTGGGTGGCCTATCACCTCGAACTCCATTTGGTGAATTTTTGCCACGGTTACCGCCGAAACGTGAGACGGTGCGTTGTCTTGGCGGAACAGAACTATATTTTTCTTCAAATTCGGCCATTTTTCTGCAATTTCTGCCCTCAGCTTGTCAATTAATAACGCGCAGTATGTTCCCGTTATTGCTTTTCCTTTTTCAAGATAGTTGATTAACACAATTCTATGACTATTCCCAAAAAACCCATCACTTTCCTGGCCGATAGAATAATATTTGTCTTTTTGGAGCCAATTTACCCATCGCAGTCCATTGTTTCGATTGTGCCTTGGCATCAGGGCTGTACCGGTGTATCCATGTTTCTTCTACAGTTATTAAACGACGCCAAAACGTTGTTTTGCTTAAACCGCTTCAACAGGGCTTTGGAAATGTTTATTCGAGTGCGTTTTTGGTCCTGAGTGAATAAGAGCAGCACCCAATGCATGGTTAGCTTTTTCATGCTCAAATCTTCCGTCCTCTAACCTTAATTTGACGGTCGTCTAGCACCATTCGGTGCATTTTTCCGATGTTATTTGTAGTGGTTGTAGTTTTTGGCTGTCACGAAACTTCAACGTCAACTAAGCTTGTACGAGCTTGCACCGCGGCAAATGAAGATGCAGGGCCCCCATAAACAGTAGAAATACACAAACAAATCGAATTGTTTTCCGCGTCTATCGATTTACGTTACCACCAACTGCTACTGCCTTCATCAAAACATCCCGTACGTTTGATTCAAAGCTTCCGACAGCATTCAAATCGCAAAATTGGGAAGGCTAACGTTTAATCAATGTTTGAACGAGTCACGATGCTATTGGAAAATATAATTAAGTGGTATCACTTAATGGGTATATGAAACTAATACTTCTTTGAGCATCATTTTATAATGTGTGCGAAACAATGGATCCCTCTTATCTTAGACGTGCATTCCTAGACAAGCATTAAACTTCCGCCATGCTTGAAATGGCTGAAATTTATCTGCAATTCAGTATTTTCACCGGTTCACCTATTGGACGTCTTCCATTACTCTAAAATAAAGTATATTTTCATTCCTTGGTTAATTTAGCCTTCGTCCAATCATTCGATGTCCAGTAAACATGATTTTGAACAATATCGAGGCGTTTTCCGTAATCATTTTTTAAATAAAACGTTGGGATATTATTTTAAGCTACCAGAATTCTTTCACTGCAAATCCTGTCGGACTTCTGTATTTATTAACTATCAATAAGCCTCAAATTATAGACTAAATTCAGATTTAGCTCTGTGCGCTGCCATTCCATTATTATACAGATCTAGGCAGTTTCCTTAGTTACAGAAACATAAATCATCAATACAAAGAAGTAATGGTCGCTATATGGGCCAAATAAATACACAGTGAGGTCCTAAAGTGTCCCTCATGCTAACTTTAGAATGATACATAGAAGCTAACGTTTTTAGAAGAAACAGGTTGATTTTTATTTTTTGTGAACTAACTTTTGTCGTTATCGGCAGCTCAATTGTATATCCGGTGTCGCCGGAGGTGACGTCAACTTTCTTATTTTAAATAGAACACCCTGTATATTTTTACGTTTTTGGAAAGATAATATGCAGCAATAAAGGTTTTAGTAATCTGTTTTTGTTGTTACGCAAAATTGGCTAGGAAAGAGCGCCAAATTGTTTTCTGTGACGCCAAACTGATCTAAAGGGCTCGTTGCTAAGCAGAGTAATCATAACAATTGCCAAACTGTCAAATCTCAATTCCAGAAGTATAAATTATTTTTGTTATTATAACCTGCATTTATCATATTTTCATTCTTTGTGCTCGTTATCATTTGATGTCATTTTAACTTGCTTTGTTCATTGTCGTTTCTCCTTTACTTTATCGAACTTTATTGTAATTAATTAATTGTGATAGGTTTGTTCAAATTTCTTAGTTTTTGATAGGCAATGTGCTTAAGTTTCAGTTTTTTATACTGTTGATTTTACATCGGTCACTTATATAACAGCTTTGAGACTATTTTTACAAATTACCATATAATTCTAAATTATAATTTGTTTAAGTCTAACAATTTCTTATGTATTTTTACTATTCCATTTACAAACAATGTAATACAGCTATATGATATTCTTCTAGCTTAACCTGAGGATGGGCTTTGACCCGAAACCGGTCGTTATTTAGCTATATTAAAAAAGAATTTGCGAGAAAAAGGACCTTTTTATCAACCCTTCTTCCTAATATGAACAGCTCGCAACGAGTGACCATTGAACATCTATATTAATTATAGTTCGTAATGTTACACAAAATAAAAAGCTTAATATTAACTCACATGGAGATACGGGCTGTGATACGCGGCGGATGTGTGGGAGGATTAAATGCGTTCCGGCGGGCAGAAATTTCCATCAATGACTGTAAGTTTGTGTTAATGCAGGTCTGGCCGAGATCCGTAGGGTAGAAAAACCAATTCAAATCCGCACCACCGTGTGTTTCCTAGGCGATCGACTCAACGTGAAATTTTCGCAAACCAAATAATCGCCAGGAAATAGGTCTTGCGTACTGGATATCACCCAGAAGGGTTATGTCAGCCAACAAATGTGTAGCACGCCAAGGTAATAGGAGTTTCTCAGCTACTTAGCCACGTACGGCTACTCTTAAACGGCCAACAGTTCGACGGCTATCGGATGAATGATACCCTTTAGCGGGAGGGTTGCCTTTTATATATGCCTTTTACAAGACGCGTGCAAGTTCCAATCAGAATTCGAGATATTCCGTACACCAATAACAATGCAGCAATAGATGTATTAGTTAAGACGTAAGCGAGATGTACTTATAGAAACGGATTAATTGCTAATTACTGCGATTAGCTACGGATAAAATTAAATTTAATCTGACCAAGAGAGAAGCAAGACGATTACTATTATTAGACTGAGTATTGTTTGAAAACTAGGAGAAATGAAGAAATTCCAGGACCTAGAAGTAGCATGTGATGCGTTCGGTCACAGACTGGCACTGTAATTAACCAAAGTTGTAATGAGTAATGAGGTTATTCAAATTTATTGCTACAATATGCAAGAATGGTCCATTACGAAGGTACTTGGCTGGGTAGAATTTTGAAATATCAAGTATTAAGTGTTTTATTGAAAAATAAACATAGCAATGAAACTCAGATCTAGCGTAAAGAGACGCAGATTCGACCATTTAGGGGCGTGACTAGTGGTGTGCCATAACAAACGGTGGGAAATATGGGAGATCGTTGTAATGATATTGGCGCGAAAAGAAATAACGCTGTTTGAAGCATTTTAAATGTAGATTCGACAGAATCGCTAATTAAGGTGTAACAGTTTACCTTGATCCGCTTCACCTCGCCTGATTCATTTCATCCCGTTTGACGGTATTTTAACATACCTGATATCAGAACGATATATTAATGTATGTATATTCAAATTCTGCAATAGAAAATAATATCTCCCGGAGGTAGACATTTCTATTTTCCTTTGACATTTCTTTTTTTTTACTAAATTTGACAAACCAACCGTATACTTTTACAAAATGTATCGTAATGTAAGTTACATATAACTTACAAACAGATGAAAAATGTCAAATTCATTTTTGAGGCTACAACTGTAAAATGCTGGATGCCGCCGTTTAGTTGCATATTTAGCTATTGTCAGTATAGGTTGAACATCCTAAGGAATGCGTTAATGTTTTAATTTATTATAAGAATGTGCACCATGCCCATCAGCAATTCAACTACCGCCGAATCAAGTAGTGTATAAAGTAGTATGCGGAGGAATGGTAAAGAATTGGAATGGAATTTCACGTATATATATCGATTCCACCAAACCGAACTTCTAAATGCCAGATGATGAATCCGGCCGCTTGAACTTCAATATTAGTTTTCGACGAAAAAGAAATATAACACTAAAGAATTGTCTGTCCGACCTTCTGATACGTGTTCGGCATACGTACGAGTAGAGATCTCGATGCACGTCTTACCGGCATTGTGTGCTTCACTTCTTGCGGACCACAAGCAGTTCCTGTCACACATATATTTCAATAGATTAAAGAAAACTCCACCGGGGCAGTTCGAAATCTTTTGTGTAGTTCGAGTTTTACGACAATTTTACCATTCCTTTTTTTTTCTTGATTTCTTTATTTACGTTTGCTGCTTTCTATATCGCTTCGTACTTATACGTACATATATTTAGGTTGCAGTAAGTCCAACGGTTGTAGCAGCATCGAATGATACTTACATAATAATCCGATTTCACTTATTAGTATTGTAATGGTTAGTTTATGACGCCTCGATATCATTTAAATTGTAAATTTGCGTAAGAATATATGTAGATACATGGCGGCCTTATACAAGGGTAGCTTGAAATAGTACTTTACTTGCAAATACAATTTATGAAACTAATAGAGTAGGTAGAAGACGCAAAAAAATGTTTGTGTTCTAGAAAGTTTTGAAAGTGTTTTAGGGAAAGATTCTGAATTTGGCACATTAAGACAAATTTGTCAAGGTGCGTCGACAGAACCGTTAAGTTGTTCCAAAGATTATTTTAATTACGCAAATGGATGCATGGATACATTGCTACACGCCAGAAATCAAGGGTCAGTCGACAAAATGGGGTTTTTCTGGAGAACGTGCACCAAAGAAGGCGAAAACGGTTCCATCAGCCGGAAAAGTTATGGCCGTGATTTTTTGGGATTCACGAGGTATAATTTTAATTGATTATTTGGAGAAAGGAGGGACAATCACGGGACAGTACCATGCTGATTTCGACGCTGAACTAAAGAGAAAAAGGGCCCACCTGGTGAAGAAAAATTCTCTACCTAGATGATAACGCCTCGGCCCATTTATCGCCAATTGCGACAACAAAACTAGTCCAGCTACCGTACGGATTGGTGCCCCATTCATCATATTCACCAGATTTGGCTTCCTGTGATTTTTTCCAAACAAAAAATGGCTTGATGGAAAGCGGTTCACGTCAAGTGAAGAGGTCATTGGAGAAACAAGGAGTTTGACAAATCTTATTATTTGGATGGCTTAAAAAAGTTGGACATCGCTGGACTAAGTGTGTAGAGCTACAAGGAGATTATGTCGAGGAATACTAAATGCAAAATAATTGTATTATCTTCCTTAACACAGGTATTTATCATTATCTGCATCATTTATTCTGTGCATCTAGTGTGATGTGGCTGTGTGTTCTTCCAGTCACTGTTGTTTTTTTGAACTTTTGTTCCTTTGAATAACTTCTTTGTACACTATTATTGTGTGGTACATAAAATCTCAGAGTATCATAGCATTCTTGTCATGTAAAGATGGTACGAGTGGAACGAGTTCATCTAAAATCTATAGATAACATCTGTAGATTACTATCTTTGATTTAGGAAACTTAAGCGTTTTGTTCTTGTCTTTTATTCCTTATTGAAATTTATTAGATAATTACAGGCAATATTTGAACCGCAATATCTTGCACTGCTTCTTAGTTGATTCAAACGCACAATGCATTACCTCCGTACAGAAATGAATGTATCTATTCTAAAGTGTATTTGACAAAAGTACTCTCGTATTTTGTTTCATCTTTATTTTCTTTTTATAACGAAAATGTAAGCCGTTTCACCGAATGCGTAGTACAACTACATAATGTGTGCGATTATTTCCTGGTGGTTCGGTTCGGATCCAAGCTTATTCGCCGGCGTTAAGTTTATGCGCTTCGCAGTTTTTAATGAAGTATGTCGTGGTGTAAATATGCATCCACGCTGCACATAAATCTGTGCCGATAATTGTTAGTGCACGGTTAACGAAGCTTAAATATACTCGGTTACACTTGTAGTGTCCAAGAGAAAAAGTCATTCGTATTTTGTTCACCTGAATTATTATGGGACCACACTCAAAGAACCTTATTCGCTATTGTAAATAAATTATAACGTAACATAAAACATGCGTTACACAGGTGGTGATTTTAAGAAGAGGCACGCACATTTTGGAAGAGAAAGTTCTGTTAATGTAGTAATCTTCTAATTTACGACGTATGTGATATGCATAAAAGGTCAATGCAATCATATATTAATGTTTTATGTAAATGGCAATGAAAAACCTAAAGTAAAGGGACGTTATATCAAGTTATGCATTATGCAAAAGTATAAAAAGGGAAGAGCTTATTGTTTAGAGAAAATGTAATATTGAAAAAATAAAAAAAAATAAGTGAGTGAGAAAAAACGTCGAAAGGTGACAAAAATGAAATTGGTCAAATATTTAGTATGTCCGAAGAATGCTATTAAATACAATGATTTAAAACGTTTGGATAGAACTGGTGCTATCCAAGATTACTATTTGAAGTGTTGTAGGAATAGTTAGAAAATGCTTCCGCCGTTCCAAAATATGTGTCACATTTTATTGCACGTAATATATGAGGATTGATCAGAAAGTAAGTTACACCCCCTCTATACGCTCAGGAAAACTTTTTTTATTGAATAAAAAAGCGTGCATAAAAATTTCAATGACATTTAACCATTTTGTTAAAACTGCATTGTATACAGTGGCCAGAGTTAGAGGTAGAGGTTTAGCATTCACATTTGTTCCCACTTTCTCGAGCACCTGGCAGCATTTATCTGTTGCATAATAAGTTGTCGAATACCATGCCTTTGCGCAGTGGCGTACCACAAGATTCAATTTTGGGACCTTTACATTTTTCACTTTACACATCGAAACCGCATACATGTTTGAAAACCTGTAGTTATCACCTTTATGCGGATGATACCCAAATTTATTTTAAATTTGAGCGAACTGATGCCATCTGCCAATGATCGCATTAATTCGGATCTTGATCGAATAATAAACTTTTCTGAGCAGCACAATTTGCATATAAATGTCAATGAAACATCTGTGGTACTCTTTGGTAGAAAACATGATGAGTTTGTTACTAATAATCTCATAATAAAAGTCAACAACATTTCTTGGACTTTTTCTCATTTGTGTAACAGCTGACCATTTCTGAAACGGTATTCTATATGCTATACATAAAATACATCCACCAACTTGATACGAGCATAGAGTGTTGACAGGTCAAGTGTCTAATGTAAATTTCTGATCGATGCATGGCAAATTATTCATCTCTCCAGATGTACCTTTGCCTCGACGACTGAAGGTACACTTGTTACTGCGTGAGCTATATTGGCATCGTGCATTGTAAAATGTAATTCGCCCGTCACCCTAAAATTCCACACCAGAAACTGTGACTTCTGTTAAATTAAGTTGCTGAATTTGATCTTCAATTGCTGTAACTTCTATTTTAGTTTTCTGGGGAGTCTCTCCCCCTCTTCTGGGCGTGCTCCAATTTTATGGGTTGACAATAACGTGGTTGCTGGTCGGGGATTGTTCCAAAATATATGCGGTTGGTTCTATTGTTGATCCTAGTTGTAACGGTAGCACAAAAACCATGAATAAATTCGCATCTGTTACTTCTGTATTGGTGCGAAAGCACTGCTTATATTCACTTTGTCCAGGTGCACCATCACAGCCCCATTATATTAAGTCGTTTTCAGTTAATTCGTCGACCTCACCTAATTTGCTGTATAGAAGTCGCTTGCAGTATGATTTAGAAGAGCCTGTAATTGTATACTTGCACAGCAGAAACCTGTGCAAGTATGCAATTACAATTATTTGGACTTCCAGTCAACACTAAGTATAGCCACCTTATACATGAGCCAAGTTCTGAGTTTCTTCGCCCATGTTTCCGATCCGTATAATAAAGTTGGTCTTAGGACTGTTTTGTATACTCTTATTTTGGTTTCTATAGAAACTTCTTTCGACTTTAATATGTTATATAGTCCACTAGCACATCTGTCACTTTTCGTTATCCTTAAATCTATCTCTGTTTCTTTGTTGCATTTGTTATTAATTAATGTTCCCAAATATACGAAGCTATCTACTTCAATAATTGCGCATACCTCTGTTTAATTCTCAATATCTCCCAAAGTAACAAGAAGTAGCAGCTGAAACGTCTGCACATGATAATAGAGATTATAGGGATTATATATGCCAAATATGGGTGCAGAGGCAGACGGAAGCAGTTATTAAAAGCTTTAATGGATTTCAATTTATGTGCGATTGTAGTAACCATAAAAGTATTAATAAAAATTAACATTTTGCTATGTATATTATAATATTTCATACAAAACGTAATCTACAATAATCACTAAACATGGTGTTAAACTTCAATTTAAATAACGATATACTACAAAAAAGTAGTGCTAATTTTATCATGAATAAGCGGTACTTTCCGGACTTGTATTTCTATTGGATGGCAATATTTTATATTTAAGCAAGAATAAACATGACGAAATACTATTTTTTATAACCAATGTGTGACGTGTTATACTCACACGGTGACTAATCAATCACATACCAGGGCCTCATTTAGAATTGTAAAGTTTCAGGGGAGTTCTTACGTGGTGGTCTTAGTATGGGGGGTCAATGGATAGATGTCGCACTAATTATGGAAATAAACCAAGAATACTGAATTATCGATTAATTCCATCATCAGCTGTTTAAGCCGCGCCATATTTGTTATTATTTGTTATTTACATGGATGATATTCATATTGATGTTTATGGTTAGTGGATGGTTATTGTTAGTTTGGTGTTAGTGTTGGAGTGTATTTTAAATTACGTTTAGCAGTCTTCCTTTCATTTATGAACATTTTAGTATACAGTGGTTTTGTTTTTTTTTTTTAATTTTTAGATTAACTAGTTTTATAAGTAAGTATATTTGTTTAATACCACTTTTGGCTTAAGTTTATTCATACAATTTGTGTTTAGAACAATGTTCCGTAGTGGTGCAGTGTTAACACTGGGTGGCTTTATGTGGCAATGCTTCTCTTCTACATGAAGATCCAGATATAATCCATAACTTAAGGCAAGTGTGCTCGTGATATTTTTCTGAAGAAAATTTTGTTGGGAACAGAATTCGACATGGTGCTTTCCCAAAACGAAATATACCAGGTATTTTTTTAGATCCAACACATGTTCCAGAAGCTTGGGTAAATGTTTCAATAATAATAATATTTCATCGGAAATGGTCATAAATCCAACTTATTCCTCAACGATTTACTCTACTACTAGTCCCAGAAAAACATTTAGAGATGGTACATTGGTATCTGCCATTACTCCCAGAAAGACGTTTAGCGAGCGTTCTTTGCTACCTAGTGGTAGGTGCTCCAGTCTACCTCTGTAGAGTGAAATCGCGTTAGGAAGACACACTGGGAACACTGGGAACTGCTTTCGGGACTGGGGTCGGACTGAATTGCCTTGAACCCTTTGATCATTTTATGATGGAGCTGGCTCGGTTCGCGCAGCTTGGGGTTTAAAGTAGAAGAATTTTGGGCTCGGATGGGTCATGACTTTATTGGGTAACAAATAGGGTTATGTCTTGAGGAGTCAAGGATGGTCGTCTGGGACTGTGGGCGTTGCGCAGCCGGAATTGAAGAAATTCGCTGGGCGACGAATCTTCACTAGAGGAGGGGGACGATCCTGGGGGACGACGACCATTCGTAAAATGCGGAAATATATCAATTTAATTATTTCAATATTTATAGGGTCAATCAATAGATCAATATTTAGTGTATAGTTGGTGTTCTATCTTACTTCTGTTCTGTGTCACCGAGGGTACGCAACATAAATAGGGAAAACGTATACCCAGTCTGGCTCAATTTTGATTGGTTGTAGTTAGTCACATGGATTTTTATTTCAACTGTTCATTTGTTCGATGGCCCTGATTATCAAAATTACGGTGGTTGTAGAAGTAGAAAACTACATCAACTGTTTATATGATTTTTGTTGAGTGTTTGTTTGGTTATGTTTACAATTTTATATTTTAATATTTGAAAGATTATAATGTTTGTGTTGGGCATCTATAGATCTAAGAGAAAATAAGATATTGTTAAAGGTAAGCAAACACAGCAGTTTTATTTGTGTTGTTTTACGGTAGTCAAGTAATATTTATAGATATGTTCCAGTCAAGACGAAATTATGCTGTATTTGGAGATATTTCGTTTTACAAATTTCTAAATCCCAAACATGAATTAGGACGGTTTAGAGATTGGGTTGTAGTAAGTGGAAATACTGCACTATTAACTATTCTACCTCAAGATGTGTATAACCGACGAGTTCGTTCTTTATATTTTTAACGAGATATATATCATGTCAAACTTGTTCCAGGTACTGTGCCCGCACAAAATTTACCAAATAATGTATCAGATACTTAGTGTGTTGATTATATTGTCTTATTATTTGCTATCAAAGTGTACTTAGGATGACTATTAAATTTTGTGTAGCACCAATTGATGTGGTTAATGGGCGAGCCACTAAAGGAAAGCACCTCATCTCCGCTGCAGGAAGAAATATGGTCCACATTATATACCACCATAGACAAAAACGCCTCACCTAGGAAAAGGATATCGCCTCAGTCCTGTAATATTTCAAACGCAACAACAGAAAATATACATATGTATATTTACAACACATGTACTTAAATGTAATACATAGTTTTATATTTTACAAGGACTTCATAACATAAACTGAATCATCCACACTTGAAGAAGCGACTCTACCAGAACTACCCCTGACATTTAAGTTCTTTCTCCGCGCACTGGGATATACAAGCGGAAGGGTTACGAAGCCTATTCTTCTGGACTGCAATTTTTGTACTCAAAATATATTAGTTAATGATCATACCTATTCTGCTATACACAATTTTATCAAAAGTAAGGAGTATGATGAAAATGTTGAAGCATGAACGAATTTTATTAATACTTTTGTAAAAGTTTATAACGTTATATACTTTTTACTTCCAAGTATGCTTCGCCAGTCAAATATTTTGTCCTGTATTCAAGCATTCATATCTCTAATTCCTTTTTCATTTATGCATTGTCCACATCTTTCTTTTCTCCAGCAGCTATCTTGCATTCTTTTATAAAACTTTTGTTTCACTACATTAATTAAATAATATATTGCTAGGTAAACAGATCACTATTACCAATCTTGATATGATGAATTATCATTATAAGTATCGTAAAAACATAAGATAGTAAATAATCTAAAATTTCCTATGTACCTATACTTTTACTAACAGTTTATCCTTGCCTATTTGTACAGCAAACTAGTATTTATTTCTTTTTCATTTATACTTTTATTTTATTCTTTTTTATTGCGCTATTTTTATTATTATAATAAAAATTCCTTAGTAAAACGATCTACTTTATTTTTAAAACATTTATATTTTGTATTTTGCTTCTGGCATATAAATCCTACCGATTTATTTAAACCGGCTATTAAATTATTCCTAGTTCGATTATAGGCGTTGAGCCATTTTCATTTTCACAGTGTACTGCGAGATTTGTATCTAATTGGAACAACGTTATTAATCGATTAGGAATAATTTAATGGCTTACTTACATCTTACAATTAGTTTAAATGGAAGATTTGGATTACGTGCTACTTTTAGTTCTTATGTATGTGCATTTGTTCGATGGCGCTGTAATGCATATACATTTTTTATCGTTGAGTTGGTGTTCTTTTTAAGTTTTCTATGTTGTCACATACTAAGTCGGCTATAGCGCTTCTGCTTAGAGAATGACGAGACAGTACCACGGACAGTGTTGCCACCAAAGGAAATATTTTTCTTTCTTTTAGTATACATACATTGCTCGTGTGTAACTTACTGACTGATCCACCCTCGTAATTTGTTAGAAGTATCATTTAACATCTTTCATAATATTAAATAACTTTTTAAGTTCAAATTCTAAATTTACTCTGGACTTTCTTTCGTCCTTAATGTAGCATCGTCGATTTAATACATTTTTGCAAGGATATGAATACATCGTCTATACAGAGAAAAATTTTGGAACAGCAATACTAGTGTAAGAACAGGTAAGAACACGTTTGTTTAATCTAGCAAAACATGTGATTGCCCTAACAAGAATTATAGTTGGATTTAAGATAAAGTGTTGCTGTCACATATTTTACAGTAAAATATCTCTATCTATCTCTCCTCCGATGCATAGAACCGCCTCATTCCAACGATCATTTACGTTTAGTCTATATAATGCATACAATAGTTTGCCAAACGAATTCAAATGTTTGAACCATAATGCATTCTTAAAGAAAATACAATTATATATGATAGAAAAACAATTTCGATGTGAGTAACCGGTGTGGCAGCCGACGTTCTGCGCATGGTTAATTTTTAGTTTATATTAACTTTAGTATTTTTAGTTTGTAGGTTAAGTTAGGTTTGTCTTTCTTTTTCCTTTTTTATTATCAATAGCACAAATTACTTCCGAGAAAGCAAGGTTGGACTGGAAAGCAGGAACAGGTCTAGTGTCTAGGTACTGAATCCCACCTTGTGATTGTGTTAGCTATTCAGTTTTTGGCTTTCCTTTAAATACAAATTTATAGTTTAGTTTTACTCTGTTATATCTGACACAATAAAGACATTATTATTATTATATACGCGAAGAAATTCTATTAATCTAGCAACGTTTTGCACCTAGTTACATGGAATTTTTTCTACGTTACTGTATTTGATATCCCAAGCTCCAAGTGATTGCAAGCGAATCGACGGTAGACTAGCGTAATTCATACGTAGCCTACATAGGTAAGCATCTATTCAATTATAGTTTTTGATTCTGACAAATTTAGTATGTATTAATGTGTAATGTTCAAACATGAACAAAAATAGTTTGTAAGTGGTATCATTTGTAATAATCTATTAATTTGTTTTTGATTCGTGACTTACCTTATACAAAGAAACAAGCAAATATAATACAAAAGCTTTTGCTTAGCGTAATTAAAATATTTATAATTTACTAGATACTGTGATATTATTCTTTGGATTGTGTTTTATAACAAAGGAATGTAAGTGTATCTCACGTGTGTGTATCAAATGAAGAATGTTACTAGTTCGTGGAAATAATCATTGTGGAATTTTTACCTAAATTACAAGTTAATAACTACAATAAAGCGGCTCATATAAATAATATTAAATTGGTTAATTAAAAAGGCCACTTTGATTTTATTTATTACAGCCACAATTTCGGCTTTGTCTCCTGCAATTACACAATTCCGTCTCCAATTTATGCGAATTTATTAGGCCAGTGGGTGCAACTGGTTTGCGCGAAAAGATTACAACGTTAATTCAAAAAAAAAACCGATAAAGAGGCCGAGTATATAAATTATGTCAACGCACTTCTGTCATCGCGGATGCCGAAATAATTGCATTTTTGAACTCTTTGAATGATCAAAATTGTTCAGCGAGGTACCCTCTGCATCACGCCTATACCGCACGCTATTCGCTCCTAAAACGTTTATGGTATAAAAATCGAGAAAAACGTTTTAGCCGGTAAGCGGTTAAGAAGGAGAAAACGAACACGATTCGAAATGGAGAAATGTCCGTACAAAAATCTTATAAATTACGTCCGGTACCGAAAAATTCGCGAGTGTCATGTAACAAAACTTGTAAACATAATTTCTAAATTTAAACAGTTAATTCAGCGTTCATACGGCCAAATAAAATATTGCTGTTATATTCACTTTTTCATCGGTGACTTGATAATTCATTCATATGGCAAGCGCTGGTACCGGTATGTTTTGTCGGTACTTCATGTATATCAGATGTTTTAAAGTGATATTCACACCTTCGTAATTTTGCATATCTGAACTGCAATATTTTAAAATCTGTGTCAAAAGAAATTATATATGTATGCATATATGCCCTTCTTGTCTGAAGGACTGATATTTTTTATACAGTGTAGCAATTGCAATGCCCGTAGCATTATCTTAGCTACAATGTATGCAGGTATATATATTGTGCGCGGCAAAATTATGGAAAGAATTAATTAAATTTCAGGCAATTTGTTTTTCGAAGAAATGCTGGGACAGGTCGATTTAAAATTTTTAAATCGACATTCTTGCATCAATTTTAAGTTTCTTCCGCTTTTGGTTTTTAAGTAATTACATCATCGAGAGTTTTTTTAAATGACAACTCCCGATTTTTTTTTGATAGATCATTTAATTGCCTAAAGGGTACTATCAACATTTTAATACCTCACATGTTTTCAAATAAAAAAGAGTGGAAAACAAATTTTATTAATAACAAAAAGCAAATACAAATACTGTTGTTTAAGAAATTAAATGATTATTTCCTCTAAATCAGATGTTCGAAATGCTATCCACCTGTTCATCAATTTTACCACTAACAAAAGGCCTAGCAAAAAGTAAAGAAACACTTTTACAGATCAAGTAGGTATCAAGTAGGCAGTCATTGTCTAACCAAGAGGACGCATGTGGTATCGCTCTGCTTATTATCTCAGTTTAAACTAGTCTTAAGTTATTATAATTTCACTTAATTTATATAACTGAATAGTGCTAAATTTCTCGATTCCTCGCCTTTGTCAGATGCCTCAATCGTCCCTTTTAGTGGTAATACAGATGTATGTAAATAGTAACACTCCTCTCTATCTTGACACTACTTCTTCCCTACCGTGGTCTGCCTTTGTTTTGCCGTTAGCCGTCAGACACCCTGAACGACCCCTGGGTGCGAAATGCGTGTCCTCGTCGTGTTCCCTTTCTTGAAGATATATCGCATACACAGATACCTACATATATCCATATACCTCTTATCCATTGTGTGTTGTTTGTGATTATAGTTAGTCACCATATTGTATATTCCTTTTTCCACTGTTGTTTTCCTACTTATCCCCTGAAACTCATGAAGCGTGTGTCCCTGTAATATGTATTTCCCTTTTTGTTCCCTAATTTACAATTGCTGTTTCCTTTATGGTTCAGTATGCAAATCTCTTTTGAAGAAAGTGGATGTTGTGAACAACGGAGTTATTCGACTTCGCTTGGGAGCTATGAATTCCACTCCGATCGACGCCATGTATGACGAAATCAATGAAATGCCGCTTACTTTCCAGCGAAAATTTTTATGTGGTAAGTTCATGTTGAAATGTGGAGCAAATAAATCGCAGATCGTCTCTAAATGTTGTAAATTAAATGTACATAATCTAATCTATAAATATTGGTCCAAAAAGATGTCGCCTCGTCTGGCATCAGCATTTATAGACACATTCCCTTATGACAAGAAAATTTTTAAATCCCAAGATCCATTTGTATATGCGCTACCCTTAAAATCGTTAAATCATAAGCCCGTGAGACTCTCTCCCAAATTCTCGGAAGCCATTCGCTTGAACAAATTAGTGTATTATGAAATTGTTGAACATTTCTTTCAAGACACCCATATATACACAGACGGGGCGAAAAGTAGCGCAGGTGTTGGATGTGCGTTCTTTATTCCAGAGATACAATACAGCAAAGGATATTCGTTATCGAAAGAAGCCAGCGTTTTTACGGCGGAGGCAACAGCAATTATAAAAGCGATGGAAACCATATTCCAGATGGAAAGTAACAACTTTATCATCTTCTCTGATTCCAAAAGCATGCTAAAGGGTTTCCAAAATTTTAATTTCTCATCATCCCCGCTTATCGGAGAAATGCTGTTGTTAGACTTCAGTCTGAGACAACGTGGCAAGTCTGTAACATATGTTTGGATAAAAGGACATTCGAGAATTTCGTTTAATGAAGAGGTAGATAGACTAGCAAAAGCAGCATGCAGTCACGAGGACACTTTAGAAGGCGTCTTACTACCACATTCTGACTTTTTAGGTAAATTTAGAAGTAATTTGCATAAAGATTGGCAAAACCATTATACGAATGTATATAAGGGAAACCCTACCAACTATTATATGCTCTACCCCAACATTACAAATAACCTGTGGTGCAATAAAGCGACTGTGGTGCAATAAAGCGACTGTTATCTCTTAATTAGGGAAGATTTCCTGCTCACCTTCATAAAATCCACATTTCTGATAGTGACAAATGTACCTTCTGCAAGGCCGAATACGGAGATACCAATTATATCATTTTGGGATGCAAAAAGCATACAGAAAAAATTAACCTGTTTGTCGTCGACCTGCTTAATATCAATATTCAGCTTCCAATTAATATCAATTCTTTAATAGCCTTAGATAGAGAGGATGTGAACTGTTTAATCTACAAACATATGTGTAATTTACGTGTTATTATTTAGTTAAGTTCCTCATGTGATCTGTCCTTTGTGGGTTTATCCTTTCCTACCGGTGGCCTACCTATGTGTGTTTATGTTAGTCACCCGATCGGTCCCGGGTGTGAAGCGTGTCTCATGTTAGCTCTGGTGTCCGTTCGGGTTTTTAGGTTTTGTGTCTTTATATATATACCTACGTATATGTATACACATATAAATTACGTAAGTGGCTAATGGCACAGCACCAAGGCCAATTTCAACAATATCTATCTATCTAATTTACAATTGATTTTTTTTAAATTCTTAATTTCTCTTTCCCTTCTTGAAATGGATACTGAGCTCTGCGAAACACCATGTAAAATAGGCAGCCAACGCCACTTGGTTTCCATTGTAGATCCATCACAATCAACGTATTTTATCTTCACGCACTGCACTCGTCCCTCCAAATAAGATGCGAACCATTGAGCTTAAGTTTGTCAATAAGTATGTTGTACTGAACACAATCAAATGCCTTCTGAAGATCGCAAAAAATTCCTATGGGTGCAGTTCGTTGTTCTACATGCTTGCCCCATCCATTATGTCAGACACAAGATAGATGGTGAATTAACAATTCTTTTTACCAATCAGAACATTAGGGTTATAAGTAAAATATAAATTAAATTGTGCGCAATACAAACAATTGCAACGTTTTGTGTGTGCTTTTGATAACACCTTCGACAGCAAAGAGAGAACGGCTTCGTCGAATGTTGTTTAACACAGAAAACACCCTTTCAGTACGCTTGGTGAAGACAACTATTTTCAAAATATTTAGGTAGGAGATATTTTTGTTATCAGAATGAGTAAATATCTCTACCCATTTTTTGCGGCTGTTTTGTTCTTTTATTTTATCAGCATATTGCACTGGTTTATATAATCAAGGCATGTCTCGTAGAAATTAGCTAGGCCACATTTAAATTGGGCGGTGTTAATATACCCAGATTTTTCTATTTGACTTATAATTTTTTTAACATTTCAAAGCAAAAGTATCGTTGTGAAAAATCGAAGCCTACCTGTGTGTGAAAAAAGCACATTTCTGAACATGGATCATTAAAAAACTGTCTTAATATTGTGGAACTTCTCTTTCTATGCCCGGCTTAAGAGTTAGCCATCTGGTCATACTGTAGCCCAATAACTTATCGTATTGCACATCAATATTATCGTATATTTCCTTGAATTTTTCAATTCGCACTATGAATATATATAAAAAAAGAATAAATCTGTTGAATGCAATTACTTAAAGTATGTGCAGCACATTTGATACCAATACTTTCTAGGTTTTCTTGAATATATCTTGAAATCTGCTTGTTTAAAATTTTTACGTGAACTCTGTTCTTCTGTGCAAAGTATCTCGCTAATGTGGCATATAATTTTGTGTTCTCATGATTCGAACTATCAGAATACAAGTAATATAATTAACACCTAACAAATCAGCCTTAATTTCAGTAATTGAATTTGGCGCCCACGCGTTATACGCAATCGCTTCACGTTTTGTACGAACACAAGAATATTTTGTGCAATCGTTGGGATGAAATGAGTGGTTGAGTTGAATTGTATGGCAAGCCCGTGTGCCTTCAATCGTGGCATTTTTCTTTGCTGTTATATTAAATATTTTTTGTTTTGCTGTATGTAAATGTTGTTGAATATCAGATTTTTCGCTATTTGTGATAGAAAATATTCCTGTGCATTTATCGCATTTCATTTCACTATTGTTTTTCGTTTTCGTTACAGATGCAAACTCTTTTTGTAATTCATCATTGAATGTGCATTTTATTCTTTTAGCCATGCACACAACTTACAAAAAATAATATAATATTTATCAAAATACTGTAAATTAATACTTTTCGAAAGACTTACCGACTAAACCGCGACACACAAAAGAAATATAAAATCAATTAATGAAATAACTTTATCTTTATAGCACAGAGAATAGTACTGCGAGTATCGAATATTTCGTGAAGTTGTGTTTATTTGACACCGCTGTCTACTGGAAAAATAGGTATTTATTTGTGTTAGGATACAGTAAAGGGTCACTTAGATTTTCAAAGTAAAGTTCCAACTAAAATTTGTATTAGGCCCTAATTTCATTACATTTAAAGTACAGTACAAAAAATAAAATACAGTACGTTTTCGTTTTAAGTAATTGTACAGTGCAGCACCCTAAAATATAGTACCGTACTGTATAACACAGGAGGACGGATGGTTACCATATTGATTCTATGTACTATAGGTTGAAGGGTATTTAGATGTGAATCACATCGAGATAATTTAAATTTCAATATTCTGTGATAAGTTGGAAGATAAGATTTTCTTAACTGTAGGATTTTAGTCAGTTTTCGAAGACGAGAAACGATCAGTAATAATTTGAATTTACGTAACGCATAAATTCGCGAAAATGCGAAAACACGAAAACTTCCTTAGGCGCTGCATTGTACTTTTAATTTACCTCTTTTTCTGAACACTTTTCGGTTTCTCATCTGGTTTGGTTCCGCGCCCAGATCGTCTATTGTAAGCAGACGACTATATAAACCGCACGTACTTATATGGGTTTCGTATCTTTATGTGACGGCCATAGCAAATTGATCGCATAAATTAAAAACAAGAAATCGGGCTTCTGGCATCGGTGCGTGCGTGCGCGTACGCGTGAGTGACTTGAGCGGTATATTAATCAGTATTCAAATTATTAACGAGAAATTGGAAAAGAAACACAACCAATGCTGCGTCGGCATTAATTAAAGAAACAATAGTCTCCTCCTTGTCTGTTCTCGTTTTCAGTTTTCTTGTAACGTTTTAAAATATACGACCAATTTATTATTTTCACCACAAAATTAATTTACCAATTTATCTTTTACCATTTACGAAGTAATTGGTAATCATAAAGTCATCGCGTAGGCTCTGAAAACGAAATAAAGTATAAATCTACAGTTTTTCCTTTAATTTTAGCAGATGGAGTAACTTTAATTTTTGCAGATTAATATTAAAGAGGACAAAAACTAACAAAATTCTTTTTAATTCATTTTTAATTACATTTCCTTGAGCAGCTTATGAAATATTATGTGATTGTGACCAGGTATAGGTACCGGGTGTCCGTTTACTGTTGGACAGCGGCTCTATCTCAGCAATAGTAAGTTCAAGCAATTTCAAAAAAAACTTAAAAGTTACCAACAGCATTTCATTAAAAACAAGTTTAATTTCCGTAGTTGATCACTATAGGCGCAACTAATGTCAGAAAGTAGAAGAACCATAATTTCTCGAAAAATTCAAACGGAATGGTTGGCCGATATTACTGTCAGCACGTGGCCTATATGATGTAGACATTTGTTTTAACACTTAATAACGTATTCCAGCAAATAAAGTGAGGGTGTAAGGTTATGTCATATCTCAGAGAATCGGCGGTAACTTAAAGAGAAATTTGTGAAGATCAAGAAACTTTTTTCACTTCTAGCGGACGTTTCTCTACTCGGGCATTAAGGAGCGCCGTTTAAAGGTAAAACAGTTTAATTTTTTTTAAAATTTCTAAATAGAATTGTGTATCAATTGTGAGTTATTACTGATAAAGGCCCGAAATAGAAAAGAATGGCGAAAGCCGGAAGTTAGAATCTATTTTCCTTCCGGAATTGTAACATTGCGTATGTTAGTATTATGTTTGTGGCTAGCTAAACTGTCTGTTTGTACCTTCTCGGTATTTTGCAAAATGGTATGTATTCATAAATACAATGCTAACATTCGCAAAGTTATAATTCGAAAGGAAAATAGATAGTGACTTCCGGTTTCCGCCATTCTTTTCTATTTCCCATAAAACCAAAGAACAGTGTAAAGAATATTTACAGAAGCCGAACGATCGTTATCGTTGCAACACACAATAAGGAGATTACGGTTGGAAAGGAAGATTAACAGGAGAAGAAATCTGAACGCTGAAACAAACGAAAGACTAAAAAAGAAATCGGCAGAAGTAGATAACTTCTAGCGGTTTTGTAGCTGCAAAGAAAAGAGCGTGGCTAGGGAATGTAAATCAATAAGCAGCAGATGGTAGTTCCTAATTCAATATTTGATATTAAAGAAGTACTCACGAAAAAAAGTGCGAAGTAACAATAACCAAAATAATACTAATATAGCTCATGGTATTGGTGAAATCACTCCCGGCATAAACAATGTGAGAAGAGAAATGCGCTAGCCAACGGACATGTTTCTGCCTACCCGGCGTCATCAGCGCTATTCCGAGTACATTCCCTTACTCACCATTGCTGTTCACCTCTCAGTTTGTGTCACTAA
Organism: Dynastes maya; assembly: GCA_029619315.2. NCBI lineage: Eukaryota > Metazoa > Arthropoda > Insecta > Coleoptera > Scarabaeidae > Dynastes > Dynastes maya. The sequence goes on from JAROYE020000002.1 coordinate 61,768,612, forward strand.
TCTCCGCAAACAGCACTAAAATATATTTCTTGGCGCCACCTAGTGCCAAGAGATCTAGTCATGCCGTCTAGAAAATAGCGACAGAAATCGGAGTAAAGAAACCGGAGTATAACCGGAGGAACATGTCCATTGGCTGGGGCATTTCTCTTCTCACATTGTTTTTGCCGGGAGTGATTAGCTATATTAGCGTTATTTTGGTTATTAAAGGAGTGACAAAACACCCTGACAATCATAGCCAAAATAAATCTTCTAAGTTAGGGTTTGATTTTAATTTACACACAGTCAGTCAGCGAATAAAATCAACGACGTAAATATCGTATTAAAAGACAATGACATAGATCTTGCCAGTATAACCAAGCATTGAATAATGCCAGAATCTATTTCTAAAGGTGCAGTGAACGGGTACGAGATAGGTAATCCATGTTGTGGACAAAATCATGGGAATGGCGCGACAGTGTATTAATTTTAGTAAGACATGGTATACCGTTTTCCGAAAGAGACGATTTAAAGGAAATATCAAAGGATCTATATGCTTAAAAGCTTACGTTTCTTGACGACACAATGGGTATACCTGTAAACAAAAAATATTTTCTACAATTAGAATAATCGACGATCAAAATATATATGGCAGAATCTACATGCTGTTTCCTCTGTCAGGCCTAGGTTGCTAATATGTTTCTTGAGTATACAGTGTCCTGTTAGCAGGCCTACTATTGTTCTAACAGACTTTCTGTCCCTGCTTAGTAGGTTTGCTGTAAATTTAGGACTGTGTCCAATCAGAAATAGCTTGGCCTATCTCTGACCTGAGATACTCTTCCACCAGTCTTGACATTTCTCATTTTTCCATTGTTTAATAGTTGCTTTAACTACCGCATGTGCTATGCCCACCGAATGTTTTGGGTTTTTGTTAGCATTTGGCGAACCTGCTCAGGCTAATTCGTCTGTCTTAATCCCTGGATGACCTTCGTGTCCTGGTACCCAGACCAAAGTCACCTTAGTTCGGCTGTTTTATCTTCATTAATTTTTAAACCTATTTTAGCACCTTCTTTTATTATTTCTTTTACTGTCTCTTCCACAATTCTCCTATTCTTAGATATTACTACAATATCATCAGCATATGCCACCACTTGTCTTCCTCTTGTTCTCACTGTCCCTTTATTTATCCTTCTCAAAACATACTCTAGTCCTAGATTAAATAGCGTAGCTGACAACGCATCTCCTTGTCTAATTCCTTGGTTAACTTCAAATTCTTCGGTTTCTCCTTTTTGCGTTTTTATGATCATTACCGTCCTTTTCATTGTCATATATGTATATTAGTTTCCTTAGCTTTATATGCACCCCTAGTTCTTTAAATGCATTAATTAGTTCATTTCTTTTGATTGAATCGAAGGCTTGCTTAAAGTCAATGAATAGAAATTCAATATCAACACTATACTCAAGCGCCTTCTCCACGACTTGTTTTACAACGTGAATAGCATCAATTGTAGATTTTCCTGTCGTAAATCCATATTGATATTGCCCTAATATGTGTTTCGTATTGCTTGTCAGCCTTCTTTGCAATATTGTTGAGATTATTTTGTAGGCTGTATTCAGTAGTGTAATGCCTCTATAGTTATTGCATATTTGTTGATCTTTTTTTTTGTGGATTGTTATTATTTGTCCATTGTTCCATTCTGCAGGCATTCTTTCTTCATCCCATATTTTTTTGATGGTACTATCTATTTTCTCATGCACCTCTTCTCCTCCATATTTTATAGGTTCTGTGTTTATATTGTCTTTTCCCGGAGCTTTCCCATTCCGGCATTTGCGGTTTGCTTCTTTAATTTCTTCCAATGTTATTTCTTCCTCTATTATATTTTCTTCTGCTCCTTCTGTTTCATCCTTTTCGATTTCCCACCTTAGATCTTCGTCAGTTAGCATATTTTTAAAGTGATGCCTTTTTATATTGTTCGTCATTTTCTGTTATAATTCCTTCTTTGTTTTTTACTTGTCTCGCTTTACTTTTACACGTTTTGGCTTCTGTGCTAACTCTTTTATAAAATAATTTTGAGTTTTTGTTTCTGTTTTCATTTTCTATTTCTTCTAATTTGTTTTCTATCCATATTCTTTTCAAGTTTTTCATAACTTTTTTACTCTCTCTTCTTACATTTTTATATTATTTTTCATCCTCCTCTGTTCTTGTTCTAGTCATTTAAGTATTGCTTGTATTTTCTGTGTGAATATATCTTGACAATCTTGATTAAATTCTTTTGTATTTCTCTCGCTTCTCGTCCCTATATTTTGCTTTGCTCCTTCAGTAATGCACTTCTTTATGATATTCCAATTAGTTTCTACATTATTTGTTTTTGACCATCGTTCATTTATTTTTTTGCTTACTGTTGCTGCGTATTCCTCTCGTATCCTTTCATCCCTCAGCTTTCCGACGTCCCATTTGTTCTGTACTTCTTTGTTTTTACTAACTCATTTTATTTTTTGTCTCATTGTAGGCATTACTATAAAATCATCTGTGTCTGCACAGGCTCCCCTATATCATCTTACATTCCTCATTGTTGATTGAAATATGATTGAATTAGTATATGGTCTATCTGATTACAATTTTTTTGATCCGGCGATATCCATGTTATTTCGTGTAACTTCTGATATTTATATTTGGTACTACTAATAACCATATTTGTGCTTGTCGCTAGATTACATAATTTTTGTCCATTATCATTATTCTTTTCATGTGTAGTATGTTTTCCAGCGACTTGGCTGATGCAATCCTCCTTGCCAATTTGCAAATTAAAGACTCCAGGCACCACAACGGTATCTACTTTAGGTAATTTTTCAATTTCTACCTCCAGTTGTTCATAGAATGTTGATAATATAAAGCTAATTAAGAACGTAAACAGCAATGTACGATTAAATTATTATTAGGCATGGAAATTTACAAAAACGAACATTAATGAATTTAGATTTTGCACGTCTAAATGCATGACGGCGGTCAGCCTTCCGCAACCTTAATAGTGCATAAATAGGTTAGTTTAGATTGTTAGTTCGGTTTTAGTGCTGATGATGATAACTTAACTATCGAAGCGTGCGTTCAGTGAAATATTGTGACAAGGGCGAATACTTTTACTATATTAGAATAGAGAACCATTTCAATTTATCGATCAACGCATTAAAACCAAACGAAGATGACCACTTTAGTTGCAACTTATTTTAGTTTAGCTAGAATTTACTTTAATTAAGCAAGACTAACAACTTTTTCCTTCTTCGTTTGTTCATGTTATTTCGATACATAATAGAGACATTAAATTTTGTCATACATTCTTCTGGTTGTCAAATTACTCGCTGCTTTGCAACTTTATATATATGATTTTACAATTGACGTAGTATAGCCACTATTATCTCGACTATGAGGTACAGAGCCAGTAGTCCTGCAAATTATAACATCGCTCATTAATTGGAATTTATGCTGTGAAAGTTTGTGTCCCATTTCTTGGTATTATTATACAGCATCGTATGGAGGTACAAAATTTTGCTACCCTATATGGATGGGTATCACCGACTAACCAGAATTGCTACAACCCAAACTAAAAGCTTACACTTTGTTTGGTTCGTTGGCAATGGCGATACTCGATGATCGGCGAAAACAACTCGATTTCGGACTGTTATACATCGCATAGCCGATCCGTTCGCACACATACACATCGACATATTTATCCTCTGGACTTGTTTTCACCTGTAATTAATTCGGTTCGCAGACCCAAAGGGAAATTACAATAAAATAAACATTCCGATACCGTTTCTTTCTGCTGATAATTACCGTGATTAAGTCCAGTTCGAGTACTGTGCGACGGTGTTACGTAAGTATAAATTAGGAAGCCGTTGTTTCTCTTATCTGCTTTTTTTGTTACTTCAATCAAAAAGGTATCACCTAATTTCTTCGGCACTTTACAGCGTTAATCTCGATGAGAGGCCAGCACAATATTTAATTGTGTAGCTGATACATTGAGTTAATAAATACTTACAAAATTATATAGGTGTTTCACAATTCTCTTGCGAATGAGACAAGAAAGGTCATAAGAAACCACGAAGAATTTGAATTTGGGGTATTATATTATTCTATGCTTTTGTTTAGCACCCCTACCTTTACTGCTGGTGACCTTGAATTTACCGATGATTATCCTTCACCCGCTATTACTTCTGCAGCTGAAGAGTTCATTTTCAAGGTATAACAAGTTTCTTTATCCTATTTTCAAGAAAGTGAAGTAATGTAGTTTCAGTTCAGTACATCACTTTAATTGTTATTGCAGTACAAACATAGAAGGATGATATTCATTAATACTCTTCAAGATTAATTTGCGCCACAGATTTTGTCTGTTACAATAAGGGTTTCTTTCGTTTTGTAACAAAAGCAATTACATGTTTTATAACTTACTTAGAAACTTAAATGCAGAGGCCATTTTGAGACTTTTCTTATTTTCGAAAATTAGGAATGCATTGCTGTGAAAACCTAGCCGACTGAAACATTTTATGCCATCCTGAAATAAAACGTTGTAGAAATGAAATTATGTACATTGCATTGTAAAGTAAGCTTAAATAAATCGTTACTTGGATTTTTATTTGGTCTTACTTCTCTGATAATTTCTATTGTTACATATATCCAAGTATTTCGATGGTACAATTTCCTTGGTTTTTTATATTTTCATTTGTTCATCTTCTATTATTTATAGGTTCCACTATTTTTCCTCTACCCGTTCATTACATGTATGATGGACCAATGGTCTTTCCTTATTGGTAAAACACAACAAAAGGACTTGTGATCTCTTGAATAAAATGTGTGGGGATTTTAAAGTATTGGCGACTCTTCTTGGTCCGGTTTCACTAGGTATCCCTGTTTTCTTTGCGAGTAGTATAGCAGGGCACGATCTGAGCACTGGGAAAGAAAACACTGGCCCTTAAGAACAAATCTTGTACCAAGAGAAAAAATGCACTGTCTGAACTCCTGATTTCTAGAGAAATAGTTCTGTTGCCCCCTCTTCATATGACAATTGGACTTATGAAGCAGTTCGTGACAAGCTTAAGTAATGAAAACAATATTCTTTTAAATCTTCAGACCAAATTTCCAAATAAAAGTACGGGAAACTGAAATCCGGAGTTTTTAATGGACCACAAATACGAGAACTCATGAGAAACTCAGTTTTCACTTCCTCGATGAATGAACTCGAAGCTTTTACATGATTGGCCTCTAAAAGTTGGGAACAATAAAATTGAAAATTATAGGGAAATTGTGGAAACATTTCAAAGCCTTGGGCTGTAAAATGAGCGTCAAAGTACATTTTCTATATAGCTATATTGATTATTTACCCAAAAATCTGGGTGCGGTGAGTGAGGAGCAGGGTGAAAGATCCCACTAGGACATCAAAACCATGGAAAAAAGATATCAAAGGAATTGGAACGAAACAACGATGCAGATTACTGCTGGTGCCTAAAGAGAGATTCCTCCGGCCGCCATAAAAGAACGTCAAAACGGCAAAAGGTCTCAAGTGTGGTGTAATCACTAGATAATTTTAAAATTGTCAGTTATAATTACATTGAGTTTTATCCTTGTTTATTCATAAAATATATAATCAAATATATATAGATGTTTAAATGTGCAGTATTTGTGTAAATTATTACATATTTTATAAAATTACACAAAACCTTGACGTGATAGAGAAAAACTGAAAACAGATCTGAATTAAGGACATCTCAATTGACTAAAATCAGTTCTTTTCACTCTTGAAGCAAATTTGATGCATACCAGTGTTATGAATAAATTGCGTTGTTGTCGTAGCTTTTGCCCACGATTCGTTGGCAAAAGCTACGACAACGATGCGGTTCCAACCGGGAAACCAAGGGTATAGGTTATTGATGACCGCGGAAGCCTACGTACCAGATTATTGCACTTTATTTAGTACAGTAGGCATAATTTCGAGTAGTTGGCGCAGCACCTTTTGAGGAGAAGTGTTGAAACTAGAAGTGGGGCTGTAACATTACTTCCTAGCTTTTATACATTCTCAAGATCCTAGTTTTCAGTTGAGCGTAGAAGAAGCTAACGGTATTCACCAGACCGACAGTTTCCAAAGCAACTAGTAGCAGAAGTTGTACCCATTTATTCCTATTATTAAACCATATATTCATAGAGATATGCATAGAGATGCATATTGTAGTCTTAATGTGATGGTAAAGGCATGTTTACAATGTTGATGCATCAAGGCCAAGATCCACTCATAATGGACGAATTTTGAGAAATTTTAAGAAAGAAAAGAAAACACATTTTTGTGGCAATCAACGTATTCGATTACCAATATTATGCTATTATTAACGACTTGGGGATTGATGAATGTATATTGGCCGATCATTGTAATAATTAAGTATAGTTCATTGGCAAAGTGTATTTTTTATTCCCGACGTCAACAAAAAAGTAGATTTTCTTATCCAGAATCTAATAGAATTATTTGACAAGCATGCCCCTTGTCATCAAATTACTATAAAGAAGGGACCAACTACTTGGCTGACAGATATTATTAGGGTTTTGATGGGTTTGAGAGACTGCATTGTCTAGGTATAGAAGTACTAAATTGTTGCATCACTTATAATACTATAAAGAACTTCGAAATTATATCATGCAGGCTATAAAAAGAGAAAAAAAGACTTATCTTAACTTACCGTTAAATAAATTGTCTTCTAAGAATGTTTGGTTGAAATTAAGAACGTTGAACATTAACACTAGACAGTTACATGGAGTGCCACAACATTTATGTGATGTTGGCAAAATTAATAACTTCCTTCTCGATGAGATACCTCTCGCTAATGATGGTGTTCTTAAAGCATTTTTTCAGAATTATAGACATACGAACCTTCTAATAGAATTTTTGTTCGGGACTGTGCAAGTTGTCGATATAGTTAAGCTTTTATGTGAGATTAAAAGAAATGCTGCTGGTTGTGACGGTCTTACAACTCAAATGTTAATGCTCTGTTGCCCGGCATTGTTGCCGTACTTCACGCACATTATTAATGAATTAGTGCCTGGAAAAGGGTGTTGTGACCCCTATACCTAAGAGTCGTGATCCTCAAGGTTACAAAGACCCATAAGTGTGCTTCTGATAATGTCTAAATTGCTTGAGAAAATTATTAACCGCCAATTGAGTGAGTATGTTATGACTAGCAGCATTATGCCTGATACTCAGCCCGGCTTTAGGCTGGGTCACAGTTGCGCAACGGCTCTACTAAATATTATAGATAACGTGATAGCTGGTTTAGATAACGGTATGGTATCAGTTTTGATATTGCTTGACTTTAGTAGAGATTCGATACCATCGATCACGACTTACTAGGTAGTATACTTATTTATACTGGTCTATCGTTACCAGCAAAGCAATTGTTACAGTCGTACTTACATACAAGACCGACAACAATGTGTGAAATTGAACAACGGCTCTTCTCAGTTCAGAATGATTTCCCGTGGGGTACCGCAGGAGTCCATACTTGAGCCACTGCTCTTCAACATCTATACTTCGTACTTTCATAGATACATTAGAACGTATAGTAATGTTGGGAAATATTAGGAATGAAAGAATAAAGAAACCTGTGAAACCTTGAAGCATATGATGTATAAATTTAGATCTAAGTGTATACTTATTTTGTGAGGATCTACTCTGCCTATATTTATGCATTCAATTTAAAGTTTGTACTACCCTAAAATGCTCATGCTCAGAGTTTATACTTATGAGAACATTTTCCAATTTATTAAATGTGCCTGTGAAATATACTTGCCTTAAGTTGCTGTGTGATGCATTTCTTAAAAAAAAAACAATCATAAAGCTAGGAAACCACCAACTAAATCTTCATTTCGTACCAAACAGATTCTCAAATTTTGCTAAGCTCCAGCAGTATAAATCTTCTTCCCGCACACAAACAAGATTCCGAATTTGGTTTGATGGGTGTATTTTAAAGAAATTTACAACCTAATATTTACATAATCTAATCATTATTAGTCCTACCATTAGATCTAAAGAACCGATTAATAACGCGAGGCGTTTAATAATAATTCATTTGTGAAGATATTTTCCTTTTAAAAAATATAAAGACGCTATTTCTCAACCGCATCAGTGTAGGTGAGTGGATCTTCGTCGAAGATTAAATGTGTGTCACTTGCACAGCACGTGCTGCGTCACGTAGAATATAATAAGTGTCCAGCGGAGAATTGAAATAAAATATCAAAGCGGTACAATTAAATACCGGAGCAGGAAAAATAATATTCAAACACACGATTGTTATCTGATATCTCGGTTGCCCTGCTCTGAATACTGAGTGCGCATCGTCCTCCTCCTCGTGTTCTTTTTTAGTACGATTTTAAAACCCGCATTTGCCTCATTGGACGTTTGTATTGAGGGACACAAAGACGCACTGATAGCCGTTTACCTTTTTTATTGTATGTAATTTTAGGCTTGTTTTCTTTTTTATTGCCTTTGTTTAACTTGTTTGTTTATATATTCGTATTCATGAGTGTACTTAGGACAACCAGTACACGTTGTATTTTATCTTGAAATGATATTTTTACTCCTCTTTTACCATCGTAATCGTAAACAATAACAACTCTTTTGTGACTTAATAACAATATACTATCCGTATACGCAGTACGTATATAGTTAGTAACCTAAGTAAGACGTTTATCGTATGGAAGAATACCGCGTTCATTTAACGTTAAATTGAACAGGTTTTTTGGAAATAAGCGCGTCTGCCTTGAAATTTACTCGATATTGTATAAAGCAATGCATTTACTGTAAGAAAGTTCTGGGCCTAGCTTGTATAGTTGGAAGCAAATCGAACAAGGAGAAATATTTTGTTGAATATCCGAATTATACTTAGCAGATAAGTGATCTGCTGCTATTAGCGTAATGTGTTGAATTTCTGTGACACCATAAGCTTTGGCACATAATATAAGACCTACAATAGTATGTTACTACAAGGAATTCTACTTGCAGAATTAACGCCATGATTATTATTGTTATTATTATAGAAGATTAGTGGAACTGAAAATTGTTTCCTTTGTTTTCTTCAATAATAAACTCTTGAGTGCTATTGAGAGAATAATTGAACTTATGAATTCGTTGTTACATGAGCAAATGGCTCCCACGAAACTTTTCTTTCAGCATAAATTTTAGACTAAAAATTCGCTGATTTCTTGTATGCACTTTACCTCCATATGGGGTATCAAATATGAAAACCTCGTAATAGGTTGTGATTGGTTGTGATTAACCATATATAACATCAACCGCGAGAGAAATTTTTAGTTTTTTTTTTACTTTGAGATATAAGCATCATGGCTATGGTAATACCGATAGGAAAACTTTCTTGTGTGTTATAACTAAGGTTCGACAAACGAGTACAACGTCAGAGGTGTATCGCGCAAGTAGGTACGTGAGATAGTATTATTAAAAAATATTATATTCCTATCTTTTATTGACGTCTTGATGCCACTGCAACAAAATACTACTGCCCCGGTAAGCCGCGTAAAACTGCAACATAAGGAACGCCACCATTGTCGATTCACTTAGCCATCGACGTTGGTGTGAAAATGTTTTCGTGTATTTCGAAAATGATCGTTCTACATCTAGCGAAGTAGGATTTGCGTAATTCAGATATTCCTTTATCTCTTCTGTGCACTCTTTATTTCCCAGTAATAGATCGAACCTTTTGTGAATCGGGATTTTTATTTAAAACTGCAAGGCATTTTTGAGCGACATTTAATCCTATAGGATTCGTCAAGCTTTCTAGAGCGGCTTGTAAATTATCTAAGGTATTTAGTGAGTCTCATAAAGATAAATGATGTTTTGTATGTAACAGCGATATAGCTTCTACTGCAGAACAGTTTATGGAAATTTCATCTATTTGTAATTGAACGTCCGAATTGGAAAAAAGTTGGTGACTCTCTCGAATCGCTGCAGATTCATTTGATTTAAATTTTAAAATCACGTCCTTCACATTTGCGAAATATTTATGATATTAAAATACTGCCTGGAGCCATGTTCCTCATCGAGTTATTACAGGTTGAGGTGGTAGTGGAAGTTTCGGACACAATTGTTTGAAAACGCGGATATGTTTGGGAGGTTTCACAAACACTTCTTTCGAATGGTTTCTGCAACGAGATGATACGCGTGTATGAGACATGTTATGTGAAGAAGAGTCGGAAAGCATATTTTCAACATCGTACCAACTTTCAACATTGTTGCAGCTCCATCAGTAAATATTTCTGATAGTAAGATAATGCCTGGAGCCATGCTCCCCATCGCGTTATTACAGGCTGAGGTGGTGGTGGTAATGTCGGACACAATTGTTTGAATACACGGATGTGTTTGGAAGATTTGATGAACACTTTTTTGGTAGGTGCTATTAACTTATCCACCATCGGATACTTCTTTCGAATGGTTTCTGCTACGAGGTGACGTGCGTGTATGATGCATGTTATGTGAAGAAGAGTCGGAAAGCATATTTTCAACATCCTACTAACTCTCAGTATTGTTGCGGCTCCGTCAGAAACGAACATTGTGACTTGCGCTCCTGTGATACAAAATTCTCTTAACGAATCTTTTATTATCTTCACAGCGGTTTCAGCATCACTTTTTTCAATCCTTTTACATGTTAATAATAAGGAAGCTGCTGGATGATTACGTTTTAAAGGACGCGCTACAACATGAATCACGCTGTGTTTCTGTGCATCAGTTGTTTCATCCATTACGCAAATTTTCTTATTTTTCAACTCGTCTACTATACAGTTTTTGATTGTACCCTGCAAATGTGGTAAATTGTGTCGCAATTGTCTATTGGTTGGTAGTTTCCACGAGGGAACATACTTATTCCAAAAAGGACGAAAGTGTTCATTGTCTACTAGGTGTTATGGGATGTTGCACACACTTGACATTAAAATAAAATCATACAGAAATTCTCAGTACGGAATATTGTTGCTTAAATTCAATATATGACGTTTACTTTTAATATGACTTCTACAGTGAAATGTATCGCGACCTACCAACCGTGTATTGAAAAGTTTGCACTGAATGATAGTAGCTGTATATTCCAACCCAGGGAAACGGCTAATATATTTATTCACATGCGATGCTAACCTCGCTTACGATGATCCATGTTTCAAAAGACGCACACCGATAAACCGATAATTATCGAACGACCGTTCACTTCCATGCCTATCGAATGACTAAACTCTCCATTGTCGCATCGACCTAAATCCCCTCTCGGCGCTTCAGTCGTAGCACGCGTTTGTCGAACCTTAATTATAACTTTAATAAGGAGAAAATCGGGGAGAATGTATTTAAACATTGTGTCGATTCTTAGTCCTTCAAAGAACTTTTGAAAACATCGACTTCATTTCTCGAACAACGTATAGCCATGTACAATGGTATAAAAGTAAACTCGGACGATATGCAGTAAAAAGGGAGCCTTATTTATATTGTCGATACTACCACGTCGCTTGCCGGCCGTCCAAATTTACTTTTGTCCCATCGTACATACATCTTTCCCTTTGTATTAGCTGGATGTTATGGATGTATTCTCTAGTATACACTGAAAGTAAACTCAAAAATTACCACTATATTTTGGTATAACGTGAGTCTCGATAGCTTCATTTGCCTCTTAAATCAACCTTCGTCACTGCACTGTTTACACACTTGAAACACAAACCCAGCATATTTTTGCAGTAGGTCGGGACGAGTTAGCGGTTCTAAACTTTTTTCGTGATTTTGGCTTGATACGTTCGAGTTTCAAATAATAATAATAGCTTTTTTATTCTGCATAAGTAATTTTTTAAGGATTCAAAGTATTTACAAATGTAAAGTAAATTGAATTATAATGAAGTTAATTAAAGAAAAGATAAAGAGGGTAAATATTCAATTTCTGTAACCAATCATGCTGGAAATTAGTTTTATGTATGAAATTGTTTAAAAATTGTTTTTTTTTTTATTTAGAGGCATCTATGGTAGGTGTTAGGTGTTAGGTGTAGAACGAATAAACAAATGTAACGACTAGTCTAAGTTGAAAACCATATAAGACGGGACTCATGCATCGAAAAGTACTTGGAATGTAGGGGTCGCCTCAAATTGTGGTTGAGTATTAAGGGAATTGTGTTTGAAAGGTAGAAATGAAGCGATGGTCCAGATCGCAGAAAATTCTATTAAGGGATTAGGCGACCGGTTTCGTGTTTGACAACCATCATCAGGCCAGAATTACATGTACACAGTTGAAGATTGTGTCAAAATTTTAAAAATTTGTACGTATAATTGTGCGAACTACTGTCAAGCGATAAACGTATTTCACTTTTGTCATGGTCATTTAAATTAAAGGAACAATTACAAAAATAAGATTGTAAAAGTGGGACACACACAACATATTAAAAGCCTGTTTTTTAATGTATAATTTATGCGGAATTGTGTTTATTTGTCAATTGCTGTCATAAAATTTTCAAAGATTCTAGGTTAGTAAGAAAGTTGCCTTTGTTGGTTGTAAGTAAAATGATCATTATTATTAAGACGTTCAGCAAAATGAGAGAATCCTGATGAATTTGGTCGTAAGCATCTGACATGTTCTTTGATACGTGTTTCGAAATTCCTATAAGTTCTATCTACATAATTGTATTGGCATGAATCACAAGTAAGAATATGAACGCCCTTCTATTTTGATTTATCCAATTTGTCCTTATTGTTCAATAGCAAATCGCAGAGGGGGTGTATCGTTCTAAATGCGGCATCAAGGTAACTTCTCAAAACATTGTAAAAGAGACTGGACCAATGAAAGGCATAGAAATATATAGTGGTCATAAGGGTTTGGTCCAAGTAAGTAGTTTTCTCCATCCTTTTTCTTTGTAGGTTCCTTACTCAACAGTTTGTCTAGTATCCTGAAATCGCAATGATTAAAAATTGCTATTTGTTTAATAATGTCAACTTCTTTATTGAAAGTGTCAGAAAGTGGAATATTAATTAACCTGCGTAAATAATTGCAAAACGAAGAATGTTTCTGATTGTGAAGATGATTAGAATATATATCAATCGTGGGTAGGTTTTCTATACATTTCAAATTCTAATTTTCTCTCTCTAGTTAATCTTAAAATGGAAATGTTCTTAGACATTACCATTTTAAATTTAGTTAAATTATTTACAATGAAGCATCTAATTCTATATATCCTTTATATAACATAGCTAAAATTTAAAACAAATTTGATTGTATCGATGATATATGTTACAATATTTTAAATTGAATTTGCATTGCTTTTGTAGCTGGCCTGACGATATGCAATATACTCGAAATCGGTCGCCTTCGTTGACGATTAAAGAAAATTTTGTCAGATAAGAACAAATTTTTACATTTGTTTCAGCCATTCTCTATGGGAAAATATCCACCGGCAAAGTTAATTATTAATTGAAGCGATCTTCCTAAGATACTGTTTTATTGTGGAGTTTATTATACTTGCAAGCTTGGATATCTCCACATCTAAAGTTTCTAAAATGCTCCTCAATAACAAAGATATAGAAATTAGATTATTTACATAACCAGCGGAACGTTAATGAACTTCGTAGAATCATTAAAGAATAAAATCCTGGCGTTGAATAAATTAAGCTAATTTTATATAGATAGCCGAACGGTAATTTATGAAAGCATTAATGGTTTCGTTTAAGTACAATTTTAAATGAAAGCTAGATGGTTCGTAGTTACGAAGAAGAATTGATCCATTTATTTTACCCACTGCCTATGATAGATAAAATTAAACAACTAAAATCTGTATAAGTGAATAGCGTACGCGTAACGGCTGGTTTAATTTTATTTGAATGTGGGTTTTATAGTCGCGTCCAGGGCATATTATTACTGGACCGCGTGCACTTATCATCTATCAAACGGAAACGTGTTTCACTTAACTATGCTCACATTTCTGTCTATCAGTTGTCGTCTATCGATCCAATTAAGAATTTAGACCTCAACTTCTTCGTCTTCTTCGATCGCTACGGCCTTTTTCCTTTGCCTTTTATCGGTGCTGTGAATCTCTGGTTAACGTCGGGTTTCCGATTTATCTATGGTGTTTGTTCGACACGTTTCGAATTAGTGAAGACAAGGTTGCCTTTCGTGATTGATGTTAGACGGGGTACAATTGAAATTAAACGCTACAAGATCATCCTACTGAAACAATATCCACATTTAGGTAGATTCTTCTTATACACTATTTATTGAAATTGCGGCACCATTAAAATTTTACGGCCAGTTATGTGAAAAGGGTTAAAGCGCGAGAATTATATGGTAATACATAAAAAAAAAATTCGATGTGTTGTCGAAAGCTCCTAAATTGAATAAAATTTAAATCACCGCTCTATAGCGTATAAAGCGTGTAAGACATCGACTGTTAAATAAACAGCGGAATTTCATAAAAACTTCAAATCATCTCAATTATCTCATTTATCTTTAAGCTTCCAGGAGCAGTTCCTATCTGTTTTTGATATGACGCAGAACAACTGTAAAGATACCTTACGTATCTTGCCTAATGCCTTTTGTGACGATCTGTGATTTTGCCAGAGGTTTGTTTTTGTAATAAATATTGTAAACAGGACGAAGACTGACAAATCATCTGCCCATGACGGAATTGTAATGTCACACATACGTGCTTTTGCGAAAGTTTTTGATTATTCAATCCAAAGGATGATAAACCAGCCGGCTACATTGCCAAAGTGCTGGAGCCTGTTGCACTTCCATATCTTCGGGATTGGAAAATCCCATTTTCCAACAAGATAATGCGCACTACCATACGGCAAGGGCTACAACACGCTTTTTGGAAGAAGTTAACATTGCGGTCCTCCTATGGCCTGCTCAATCGTCTGATTTGTCACCCATTGAGCATGTATGGGATGTGATCGGTAGGCGGCTGAATGATGAGACCTACAGATAGAGCAACATACTATTGACTAGTTTTACATTTTTACGTGCAAATGTTTTGCTGATTTATTCTTTGATAGCTTTATACCTGGCTCTGAACGAAATTGTATAATTTCTTACTTTCATTTCAAATTCAGTAGCGTATTAATAGGAATTAAATTGCGTTCACAATTGAAACTACTAACACTGGGCGTACGTTTTGATACCTAAGCAATCATCTTCAACACTAAAACTGAAAGCAGTTCAGTTGAAGATGCGAACGCTGACGTGCGTTTAGTGATAGTGAAGTGTTGTGATAAGCGCCGCAGTATCCGAGTACGTGGTTTATTGCGTTCACAGCAACGAAATTAGTAGTTCCACTTAATTTTTAAATTAATACTTAATATTAGCCTTTCAATACAGTGCTCAGAATCTGACGCGCATCCCTTCAATTGGTTGGTGTTGCCGTCTATAATTTTTAGTTGTTGGTATTGACTCTTTGAATATAAATACGTCTAATTTGTTGTTCATTGAGGTAGGTTATTGTCTTCACATTTGTTTCATTAATAAATTATGTATCGAATTGAAATATTTATCTGTAAAAAGAAAAGGTTTACTATATCCTCTTAAAATAATACGAACCTGTCACCGTAGTTACCAAAAACCTCTTGTACTTTATATTCCGTATCACGATTTACGATATAACTTTAACAGGTCTTCCAACTATTATACTTCTGTGAGCGATGGGACGAGTTAATTACTGGCAATTACAAAATCGGAACAACATTTTGAATTTTTGCGGGAAGTTGCTCTGTCTAAGAGGCTATCCCAATTAGTCTTCACAGAAGCTGATACATTGAGCAGACATTCTTATTTTCTACAAGTTTATGCCTGTTTTCAAGTGTGTAATAGTTACCAATTATTTGCTGCTGTGTAAGGAAGGAACTAAATGAGCTGGATGGCTTTTGATGTTTTTAAGAGCCGACCAAAAATCTAATATATCGAATACGTGCCCCAAGTATGAGGCAAAATTATAAACTAGAAGAAATTAAAATTGTGTTGGTTTTTCTTATTTTTTCCTGCTAATCTTGTCGCAACTTCACACTTTATTATGCCTTTAAAATGAACTGAAAATGTTTCCCGTATCTATTTTATTTTTAACTTTTGCATGTGTAAAGAAACTTTATCGGAGAAAACTCATTCTGGTACTGTAACCTAGAGTACCAAAAATAGAATCCTGCGTCATTGATGAAGAAGCCTTAACGGTATTTAATTTGATTGAAGTTTAATTGATTGCTAGTCTGCATTTATCTACATGGTTATAAAACTGCCTATAATAGGCATGTGTATGTTACGTACACACATATATGTATATATTTTATAAATATTGTTAAAATCTGTAGATCTCTCAGCCAAATACGACTACAACTATTTTTCTTTGTCACTTCTTTGGTCATGAATATCGTGTTTCGCGGAATTAATATTCTATAGATGGAGAGAAGACTTTTCAAATGAATAATTGTAATCAATAAGTATATTGATCGTGGGCGAAGATATTCCTTGACGGTACCTAATAGAGTTCCATACGACGTTTGAAGTATCCTCAGCAGTAATTTATGAACGCTTTACGTAACGGTGTCATTGTACTGTACAATCTAATGTAACCCATAATATATTGTAAGTGAGAAAATGTGCTTATATTTGGCATTCAATTCCAAAAAATCTCTATCAATACTACATACATGGCTAGCGAGTTCAATCTTCCTTTCAGTATAAAAGCTTTAGAAACTTCGAGGAGATATAAGGTAGGTAGGTAAAGATGTTAAGCACCTTAGTTTGGGAACCTCAGGATTTGGTATAAATTTTGCAATGGGATAAATCTAAATTCTTACAGTCGGAAAAATACTTTTCAAAATTACGAGGAGCACACTGTATGTTTCTGAATACAGGATAAGAACAAAAAATATAAAGACGAACATTATTCTTTTTTAAAGTACTCTCCTTTGCATTTGACGCACTTCGACATCCTCTCAAACCATTCTGTAAAACAGGTAGCCCAGGTTTCCTTGGACACTACACTAACACGCTCTTCAAATGCATTAGCAGCTTCATGTGGCGTTAAAAAAATGGATTCCACGTAATTTCTTCTTAATATTTGGAAAGAGGAAGAAATCACACAGGGCTAAATCCGGGCTATAAGGTGGATAAGACATTAATTTTATCCCAGCAGAGCGAAGAAACTCCGTTGTTAACTTGCCGGAGTGTGCAGGAGCGTTGTCATGGTGTAACACAATTTGCTTTTTCTGAACTTTTGACAACAATGTTGGCAAGCAAATGGTGGTATTCTGCATTAACTACTTTCCTATTCTCTAGAAGAACAGAGCAAATGTAACTAGTACGGATGAAAAAAGAGGTAATCGTTTGTTTAGCACAACTTCATGATTGTTTTATTTTTGTGGGTCGCATTTCATTTTGAAACATCCATTGGGTAGATTGCTGCTTTGTTAATGGATCATAGCAGTTGATCCATGTTTCATCACCTGTAACGATATTATAAACGGCCTTAGATGTACCTTCACGGTAACGTTCAAGGTTTTCTAGGCACCAGTCAACTCTTGCTTTTTTTGATTAGCTGTTAAACAATGTGGTATCCAACGATAACACATTTTTTTCACATTTAAATGTGTGTGTAGAATTGTTTGAATTGCAGTCATTCTAATGCCAAGAGTTGCCCGAATTTCACCGTAGGTCACCCGACGATCTTCTTCAATCACGCGACGAATGTGACTTGAAGTTGTTGCTGAAACAGAACGACCTTCATGATTTTCATCCTCAAGAGATGATCTTCCCCGTTGGAATTCTTTGAACCAGTTAAACACGGTCGTCCGACTTGGGGCTTCTCCAGGAAACGCATTTTGCAAACGAGCAAAGAATTCATTAAAGGTTAAACCTGAACGAAAATCATACAAAATCATTGTATCATTGAAAATGTTCTCGGGTCACTTGCATTTCAGACTGACCGTTTAACTTTTCAAAAAATTCTGTAAACTTTTTGAAAAAAAATATCGAATTCAAATAAACTGCGACTTATTCACAAACACTTGCTACATTAAACTAACCTCAAATTTCTTGACAGTTACTGTCAGTGCTGCCATATTCACAAATATACAGTGCGCTCCTCGTACAACGTAGATGTTGCAACATTGTTGGTGTATATGTTTTGCCAATTGATGCGGTAACTACTGCAGCATAATAGCTGTACTCCTTTTATTGGCTTCGTTTGGGTATGGGTTCATGAAATGGTATGCACTTTTTTAATAAGGCATTTGTTATTGCTTAGTGCAGTATACCTAGTGTGTTTGCAGAACATGTACAAAAAATGTTATATTCCATCATTGTCTCATGATATAGTGCAAGGGGTAAAAATAGTGCAGCGCATGCATACTACCATGCAACATTCTAAGGAAGCTGTAGAAATATTTGTATCCTATATTCAGAGCAATTGATAAGCAATTTTGTGATTATTATCCTTTTCAAAATTTCACCATTGTGTAAATGTGTGCATGTAATGTTGACACATAAATCAGTATATAGTTAATATATTAGTAACTTCAATTTGCTTGTCCTTGCAAACACGTTCATTAAATAATAAAGTGTTTTCACTGCACTTATCTACACTCATGTGCACTTTGTAGTGCACACTTATTTATGCTAGTTCATGATACATAAACACAAAAAATTGCATTACTTAATTATGGGAGTTTATACACCAAAATGTGAACGTAAATATTGCAGTCTTCTTATTGCTGTTACTTTTTGTTGAGTTTTACCACAACGGGTTTATAAAAATGTATACCGTTGCTAGCTGTTATAATAATTAGAACGGATTTTTGGAAATGTAAGCACAAGTATTCCAACCAAGAAATTTGTCTCAGTGTACATCATAAAGAGTGATTCTGTGAACCCATGGCATACTGTAAGCTTTGGGTTTTACTTGATTAGATCGTATTGCGTAAAATGAAAGCAGCAGAATGTGAATTTACATTATTACCAGCAGTCATTCACTTGTTTTGTCGGTTTAGTGAAGCATAATGTATTTTTTCCGTGTTGTGTGATAAGATATTGTATTTAGGTAAAATTATCTGCTATTCTTCTTCTATTCCTTCTGCACTGGTCTTCTAACTGTTGAAATTAGTTTCGAAATCTTTAATATACTGGAAATATTGTCTACACTTTATTAATAATTATACCTGAAAACGTTTTACGTAGATAAATTTACTTTCTAAATAAATGAGTTTCTAAGGCAGGTCCTGATGTAAAAGGATGCAAAGGATTTGCAAATGTTATGCCCAGTGTATTTTTTTTATTTTACGTATATGTTCGCAGATGTATTTTGTAGACAATCCTTGTCAAACCCCTTTTTCTGCATGTGTGAAATAACTCGTTTAATGTTAGAGATAGGGGAAAATAGCATTAAGAAGAAGAATTGAATGATAGTTATATACACGGCTATAGTTCTGTTTATCAAGTGTATCCGTGCTTCAATTGTTTTGGCATGGCCACGCCCCCTTGTCCTTTTTTAAATTGCATGACGCCTATTTTTTCATACCATTTGGTAGAGAATTCTTTCTCTTTCTGACGATCTAAACATTTAAACATCTGACATAATAAAAATTTCGAGAAAAATCCAAACAAAGTTTTCATCGCGGTGTATCGTAGATCTGTGGATTTTTTCAACAATTAGATTTAAAACTTACCGTACATGTTTAAAGACGCAGCAATAAAGCGTACGTATTATATGCAATTAAAAATATGTCGGTTTGAAATTAAAACTTGAGAAACTATTAGAACGTAGTGTTAAACACTACTTCGATAATATTCAATGCGAAAGGAAATATCGCTGTTGAAATTCCCATGAAGTGTAAAAACTACAAAGAAAATAACAAGATACAATTTTAAATACTGAGTGAAAATTTTCGATGTGGTAGGTAATTCTAAGCTGATATGTGGTAATTTTCATATTAAAAAATTTCCATTTGCGGAAATCTACACCAAAAATAGGAGGTAACAAATTTGCCTCCTATTTTAGGTGTAAAATTCTCCAAAAATTTGTTGTAGTGTACTTAATACTAAGAGCTTTACATAATTCTTCCTACGTTAAGAGTTTCACAGAGTAAATGTTCTGTTTTGTTTTTGGAAGAAATGAAAATGAGGGGACAAATATACATCTTCAGGCCAAAAATAAATTAATGTAATAAGAAATAAATCCATAAGTTAATCAAAGCAACAGAGGTAAAAATCATTGCACATATTGTCTCCAAGTTGTAGTTAAATTTGCAAAATAAAATTAAACGTTAAAATAGTAAAATACGTAAACGTTACCCACTCCTAGGGTATATAATATTGTAAGAAAATGCATTGTATGCTCTCAAAATGGCCAATGAATGAATTCTAGTTGCAGTTTTGCAATGTAAGAAGAAAATTTTGTGAAAACGTTGTATTTTCTCCTGTCGGGGCCTGACTTTTAAAAATGATCTTAAAAAGTAAATAATAGAAGCAAGCAATCTTGTTTTATGTCAGTAACAAACTAAAAGTATCGGAACACAACGTTCGAAAATTCGTGGGTTTTCTAAACATGTTTCTTGGTGTTTACCATACTATGCTACAGTCCGTGCTATCGTTAGTAATGGTAAAATAAGAAATTGGATCTTATTGATTATAAAGTAAGTTAAATCGAAAATTTGAATGTTAATTTTCTGAGCACGCGCAGTAAGTACTCTGGCCTCTTTCCGGAGCTATTTTGTTTTAAAAGTATTCTTTACAAATCCTAATTTTTAAAGTGTTCCCAAAATAGAGTTCATTTTCTAGTAGACATTGTGTCATTGTTGATGCAATAATTGTCTAAAGTTCTCTAACTACTCAACAATAAAATAAAAATACAAACAGCATGTAAATTGGAATTTGATGACGGGAAATAATAATAATAATAATTTATTATCCAACAGCAGCGAATGTTGCTAATTACAGGATAATCTGTAATTTATTGAAAGTACAATTGTTACTTAAACCTACCTGCATATATATAAAGATAAACAATAATTATTAATTATACAATAATATTAAAAAAAAATTAAAGAGAAAATGACATATCCCTATGTATAAATATATACGTAAAAAGAACAGAAAAGGAAAAAAAATTACATAGACAAAAGGAAAAAGAATTGTCTTAGGTCGCTGAAAATTTTTCCAGCAAGAGCGCCCTTAATGAACTTAAAGAAATAGTAACCATATTGATATCGTGCCAATACTTATTTACGCTGGCACAGATTGACAGTAACGGAGAATGAAAATGATGGACAGTAGAAGCGAGAGGAAGATAAAAAAGTTGAGGATGTCTAATACACAATCTAGGAACATAAAAGTCCAATAACTGCAGTAATTCAGGAACCTGTAATGCATTACTTATTAGCTTATAAGCGAAGATTATTTCGGATATGGTTCTACGTTTGTCTAAAGAAATATAGTTAAATTCTACCAGTAGTAAATTATAACGGTAACCAAGCTGCAAAAACGTTCGATGGGCGCGGTAGTAAAGAAAAATTTTCGTTGAACCCTTTCAATCATATCAGTGTATTTAGCGTACGTTGGATTCCATATAACCGAGCAATACTCAAGTTTCGATCTGATGAATGCGCTGTAAAAACTCACAAGGGAATTGCTTCCTAAACACGTAGTGTTTCGTGTAAGAAAGCCAAGCATTCTTAATGATTGAGAATAGATAGATTCTACGTGCAAGTTTAAAGTTAATTTCGCATCAAATGTTACACCAAGGTTTGTGAAAGAAAAACAACGATCCAGAGGTACATTACAGAGCCCGTATGGATAGGTAACTGTATTTACTCTCCTCGAAAGACTCAACACTTTACACTTACCAATGTTAAGGGATAAACCGTTATCGGGACACCATCGCACCAGGGACGCTATGTCATTCTGCAAGATTTTGCAATCTTCATTGGTTGTAATCTTACGGAAGATTTTTAGGTCATCTGCATATAAAAGATGAAGTAGCATTTGTGACATCATTAATAAATGCAAGGAAAAGTAGGGGACCCAGCACAGAGCCTTGTGGTACACCGGATTGGGAACGGTATTTAAGGGACCTAAAACCATTGTATTCTACGTAGTTACTCCGACCATCCAGGTAACTACCGAACACCTCAATGAGTTCAAAGGAAATACCAAACTTGTCCAGCTTAGCTTAGCTAGATAATGACAGATTATCTAATTGTATCTGCAGTGTAAGTTATTTTTGATTATATTGTCGGAAATTTCGTACTGTGGTACCCGAATTCCTCTCCGATATTATCCTCCAGTTCGAGCTGTAGATTGTACCATTAAAAAGCAGAAAAATAGCGAAAATGATTAGTTTAAGTGCTTGCTTATGTGTATATCGAAAGAACAAACAGAATGTTATGATTGACAAGAGAAGACGGTCGTCAAAGAGCGGCCAGTGTGTGGTCACACGGGCCGCAAATATCGCTAGCGAAGTTATCGACATTCCGTCAATAGTTACACGCACCGTTTCTTGCGATCGTGGTCGTCTTTTTTTCAGCTCCCGGTACTTGCGGTTAATGGTAATCGATTCGTTTCATTCGGACTATTCCCTTTCTCGTAATTAGAACCCGTTTTTCGTTATTTCAAAAGAGTGGATTGCCGCATGCTTTCCTCGGCTCAGCTATAATAATTGTCGATGTGCGATATCGGTCTTGACTGACCGCTCGATCGGTAGGTCGTTTCGTCGGTTGGCGTTCGTTATCGTTTGATCCGATGTCCTCTTTTGTCAAAACTGTTTTTAACGCAAAAGAATTTCGCTTAGCATAAAAATCCGATTGGTCTTACGTTTCAGAGAAAATCAGATCGGAGCTGAATACGAAAAGGCTTAATTGCCGACTGCACATCACGTTGAAGAATGTACAAGTACTTGTCGGCGAATATTAAGATCATAAGTTTGTATGTGCTTGCAAATTCCTGTAAGGGTGCTATTTAACTTGGATTCTAACCCTTTCAGAGTAAAATATGAATGTTCTTGTTGATTTGTTTATACCGAATTAAACAAATGATAAATACCTAAATGTTAGCGGGACATATTCTTATTCTCATCGATAAGTGCCATCGACTGCTTAAAACATTATTTTATTGACTGAAATTTTGATCTCAGCCTATTATAGCCACTGGTGGAATTCGTCAATAATAATATAATATGCCCATCCTCAAGTTAGCTTTGTTATAGTTAAATTGAATTTTTCGCTGCTGTGCTGTCTTCAATATTATTGCTTGCGATACTTTCGGCTGTCTGTCGTAAATTGCAAAGTTTCCGAAGCTGCTACGCATTGAAATCTGATTCTAGCCATGAAAGCTATATAAAAGAATTCATTAATAGCACAAAACTATTACAATAATAAAGTGTCAAATCAAGACCGTATTGCGTTTTTACTTACCTTTAAAGACAGGCTAACATTCTACCAAGCCCCATTGTTCCAATAGCTCTTATAGTATTTTGATTACTCGGCTGGAACTATGATGTGTAAAGCAAATCTTGAGACCATAATGGCGGCACTGCATCAATTAACAAGACAAAACTGATGCATAATGTGCCAATGGGAAGACTGTCTTTACGTCTTACGGGGTTTCACGACAGAAAACGGAAATCGACTAATTTAAAGTAGTTTAATTAGCTACCACAAGTGAACCAGTTACTTGCGCCTAGTATTCTTTAGTATTGTTTAATAACAACAGCAAATTAATTTACTTACCATATCATCACATTTTCAGTTGTCTATACACATAAGGAAAGAAAATGTCTAGCTATATGAAAAAGCGTACATGGGACAACGGTAAACACGAATGGGTGATTCACTACAAGCAGAGGGGTTAGAGGCAGTCGACGGCTCACGACGGTTACCGATGTAGTTAGTTACGAGGTAAACTGCATTATGTGCGGACGATCTTAGTAAGAATTTCTAGAGTACTTATTTTTCTTTTCTTTTATTTCATCAGAATCTGTTTTTACTTTCTTCTTTAGAATTTCTTATTAGTTTCGTTTAAGCTTCGTAGCAACAACAAAATAAATATGCGAAACTCTTATTTCCAGGCGACCATGACTTCAAATTATTACATGCGCTCTTGCACACAGTAGGTCTACATGCCAACATTGTTATAAGCGTACTAACTAGCGTTGCCAGAGGTACCAACATAAAAGTACTTTGGCAAGACAAAGACAAAGTACTGAAAATCCCTAAATTGTAATAATTCCACTTGCTGCTTTCATATTTCACTTATAATATGATTTATATAATAATAATAATAATAATATAGTAATAATAATAAATTAAAAATAGATACAGAATGTACGCTCAATCTCAGGGCGAGGCTCAGTTACATAACGAGGTATGTGAACTATTTTACCTGACTCTGGATTTGGTTAAATAGATATAAATAGAATTACTGCCTATACCTTAAACCAATTGCTAAATTCTGCACGTGCATTTAAAATCAATTAAAGTATAAATCCCAAAATTATTAGAATAAAGAAAAAAAAAAGAAGAGAGAGAATGGATAATGCATACATGCAGGAATATCATCAGATCACTGGGAAAGCAACAATATCGATTTTAATTTAGTTCTGAATTGGGTCACTGTACATTATTTTAGTTCATTGGGCAACTTATTGTATTTTTTACACAGGTTGTATGAAAATTACCTTTCAAATAGAGCGTGTCTTTGGATGGGCGGCGAAATAAGTCCACGAAAACGCATGCCCAGATTATGTACATCTGTCCTGAATCGTATTCGGCGATATAGATAAGGGGGACATTTACAGGAGAGGATTTTATGGTACAGTGTTAGCGGCTGAAATTCTCTTCTGTTTGACATGTCCAACCAAGCGGTCTCTATTAATTTGTGTGAAATATGTTGAAATTTTCTGATATCGTGTATACACTACGTAAGGATTCATTTATAAGCGCGACTCCAATACATATCGCGAATAGTGTTGCCACTTATGCTGGAGCGTCCTTGATTCGTTACGCGCGCTCCACACCTTATACTTTCATAGTGGGCAAACGTTGTAACACTATCCATATATTTAAGCAGTTGACTTCAATACGGAACTTACGAAGGCGGTATCTAAGGCATGCATTTTGTATTTTTTGAACGCGGTTGCTAGTGATGACGTCCAGGCAAGGGTGGTATACCTCGGAGCAGTATGTAAAACGAGAAAGTACATAAGCATCGCAGAGAGTTCGTTTAATATTTTTATTAAGAACCGATCGCAGAGAATAAATTCTCTTCAAATTGGCAAAAAAGGACCGAAAGCGGAAAGTATTATTTAGCGTTACTCCCAAACTTCTGGCACTGGAAACAACAGGTACCCTAGCTCCACCAATCTGGATATCGATAACCTTCCCCAAGAAGTCCGCAGCCTCCCTACTGCCAAAGACAAGCACTTGAGATTTGGCTGGGTTAATGCTTAACGATAGAACTGCGGATGTAGAGTGAACTCGGGACAAGTCCTCGTTGCTCCTCCCCATAGCGGCAGCCCACTCCCAAGTTTCGAAGGAATGGTACAGTTGTATATCATCAGCATATAAGTGAGCTTGCATATGTTTGAGATGTTCAGCAATAGAGGAAGTATATAGGAAGAACAGAATTTGACTTAAAATGGATCCCTGTGCTACGCCCCGCGTTAGGTCACAAGGTTGAGAAGTAGTATTACTAATTCTTGCACGTTGAGTTCTACCAGAGAGAAATTTCGCAATGAGCTGGATATCATCATAGCCGAAACGCTTGTTCCTCAGTACCTCTAATAGGCTCGCGTGGTTAACTGTATCGAAAGCCTTAGTATAATCTATAAGAACAAGGACTGTCACAAGTCCCGATTGAAACCCAGATTGAATATCTGGCAAAAGCTGAGACTTCGCGACATACTTTTAAATTTTTTCCATGACACGCTCCCAAATCTTGAACATGTCAGGAAGTATATTTATAGGCCTTAAGTCTTTAAGTTCTTGAATACTGTTTGATTTAGGCAAAGGTGTTACTACAGCTTGCTTCCAACAGGTCGGAAATACACTTTCTAATATACAAGTATTAATAATATGAGTAATGAAGGGAACAATCTCGGGAACACAGAGGCGGATCATTCGAATGCTAATTCCATCGAACCCAATGGAACTGGTCTTAATTTTACTTATTATCGAACACACAGTATTATTGTCTACTGTGGTAAAATAGAAATTGGCGTTAGCACTATTTTCGCTTGGGACAAATAAAGCAGCGGGTGTACCAGGTATACTGCTGATAAAGTAATCATTGATTTTTTCCGGACAATTTAGGTGGTTGGGTCTGTTACAATATCATGTATTAACACAAACGACATCATTTGACCTCTTCAAATAACCAATTAACCACCTATTTTTAGGATTTTATTATGCCAAACTAGTAATACATTTAATTTATATCTTTTCCGCCACTGTTTCTTTGTTCTCTGTTCAAAACGATATTAAAATATTTATTTTCAATACATAAATGCATATTAAGGCGATTACGAAAAATTTTAATAAACAAATTTACATGTACAAAAAAGGAACATAGGTATGCAATTTCTTTTGCACCTGAAAGTTTTAGTTGAACGATCGAATGAAAAAATACTCGTTTTGTGAAACTAGCACTTTGGTACTGCAGCAGTACTACAAACAGTGCTTTAGCACTGCTTCTGGCAACGCTGGTACTAACGACCTGCATCGAATCGATCGGATTCCACTCAATTCCCTCCTCGTTCTCTCGTCGTACGTATAGAGATATAGCTAATTTCATATTTTCCCAATATGTATATGTATATATGTGGGTGCAACACGGGTTTAATAACTACAAGTTAATATACATTTATGGTAAATAGAATTACATTATACAGTTTAATTAAACGAATTTTCGTAGTGCGACTTTTAGGTGATGCACACCAAGAACTTTGAGTAATAGAGGTATTTTTTTCACATTCAAAAGTGATGCCAATATAAACCCAAGATACTTACATTCAATCCTACAATAACGGGGGTAAAACAAAATCGAATTTTGTCATTTCTAATCGTAGCTTGCAATTTAAGTCTTAACCTGGTAAATCATCGGTTGTGTACCTCTAAGCTCGATACCGCATCTTCTGGATATGCATGTATTAAAATGGTAAGGACGTTCAATCTACGCAGAGAATAAATAGGTGCTACAAAAGATCTGCGTAGTTTTCATTTGTCTTTTCATTAAATTGTTATCTGGTGAATGTCTTTTTCTAACGATATGGTATTGAGTGGTGGCACGGCAACGCCATTTGTAAACAAAATCCATATTATAAATAACTTATTATTTACGTGTTTCCTTTAAGCTAATATCAGCACCTAAAGAGTTAGATGTTACAACCTATACAACAGGTAACCTGTGTCAAGTCGGTATTTTAGATTTGCTCCAACTCCCTCCGACTTTAACAGAGTAATAATTTTATTCCTGTAAAATTTGCTAAAACGAAGTTGGGACAACATTATTCTTGACAGTCGAATTGTAAGCGTAGTTCTTGATTTTGGCGTATTTAAGAGATTTTTGAAGGTCGCACTCTTGCCAATTCTGTGCAGTGGCAGTGCACAAGGACGGTACTGTTTTTCCCAGCTTAAAAGAATCTACAACATGTTTATTATTAGTAGTAGGAAATATATAATTGTTAGTACGTAGGCTTCCACGGTCATCAATGACACAATACTCTTGGTTTCTGGATTGGAACCGTGTCGTTGTCGTGGCTTCTACTGACGTTTCGTCCACACTCTTATGGGACATCTTATGGGACATTAACTGTCAGAGTGCAGTAACAGAGAATAATGAATGCAAATGAAATAGCGGAGGTTTTATTCCAATTTGTACTAAAGTGTAGTGAAAACTTCCAGAACTACTAAGCTAATGCAATTCATGCACTGAAGATGCATTTTAAATAAAATAATATGTATTTGCAAAGGATAAGGTAAAATTGTATTAGCCAAAGATTCTTTGTGCTCTAAGATAATTACATAGGTCTGGCCTTCTTTGAATACTAAAACAAAAGCATAAAGCACCTCTTTGTTTCTTACTAATTACTTTAGTTATAGATTAGCCCTAATTTCAGTTTACGCTATCATCAGCTAGAATCTATGGTGAAAATTACATCACAAATGATAAATAGTATACAGTACTGAGGGTCAAGTTACCTCTGCCTACACCGTATATCATCCATTAACTATTACACACAACGAGCATTATATTTATAACTAGAGTAAGATAATCGTTCGTCGCGTCATACGCGTGCGGTTTCTTCAATATTTATAATACCGAAAAAGAAGTAATAAAGCGAATAATAATAAAAAAACTAATCAAGAATTATATCTGTAAGGCTGTGAAACACTTACCCTCTTAAGCAGCGTAATCAAGTAGGCTGGCGGATTGCATTGGAATTACTAAACATGAGAAGTAGAAGCACCATCATCTGTATTATAACCCAGTGGATAAGAATCGTAAAAAAATGATAGCATTAGATATGTTTCAATAGTTGTCTCGTGGAACCGTGTTCGCAATGGTGAAAAAATGTGTTTATATTTGGAGAAAGATCGTTCGACATCTGCCGATGTACTACATGTATGATTAACATAATCTTTGACCTCAATTAATGGATTGGTCGAAGTACCATTATAAATTTGTTGTAATGTGATAAAATTGGAATCTTTCTCTAACACACTCTCCACCTTTTTGGAACGCGAATTTTTGCGTCATCTATAGTGCGTAGCAGAGTATGTACCTTGTCCGCTATTTGCAGTGACTTCACTAACGACAACGCTCTATTTTGTAATTGTTCCAGTGCGTCATGTATGTATTTATAGTAACTATGAATACTTTATAAAACTGTTTCAACAGAAGTATCTTGAAATTTTGACTGGCTCTCCTTAATAGCTGCAGCTTCGGCAGGATTGAATTGTAGAATAACAGCTTTTACTTTTTTAAAATGTTCAGCATAATAAAAAGCTGCCTGCAACCAGGTTCCCCAACGTGTAAGAATCGGCTATGGTGATTCATGAATACCGGGACACTGTGCGTGAAATGTTTGAAGACGTTCTGGAGATTTGAGAAATACTTTTTTTGTACTTGATATTAATGCATCTACCTTGGGATAACATTGTCTAATAGTTTGTGCCACAAGATGTAAAGCATGTACTTTACAAGTTACATGTAAGCAGTCACAACCGTGTTCAAGAAGAGAGCGGCCTACCGCACGCATTGTCGCTGCACCATCGCTCATAAACATTAACACTTGACGAAAGTTTTTTACCGTAGTAAGTATCACAGTCGTAATTGCTGCACTAGTACACCTTTGTAATCTTTTGCTAGCTAGTAACAGTGGAAATGTCGGTTTATGTTGATCCAGTACACGAACTATAACATGTATAATAGAATTTTTTTTACAATCTGTTGTCTCGTCAACACACAACTAAAGCAACTGATTTTTTAATGTAGATATGATTTTATTTTCCACCTCTTTGCGTACAAATACAACATGCTTACGTACTATTGCCGTAGTTGGCAACTTCAACTCCGGGTTGTATATGTTCCAAAAGTTCTTAAACGATTTCTTATCCAGTATGTTAAGTGACAAATTATATGTTATCATCATGACAAGTAAATCGAAAATAAAGTCATTTCTATTTAGGGCGCCGTGTTTTCTATTTCTGTGTTTTGCGCTATTTACATGCTTCCTACGGTCATTCTTTTGCCAGCACATCAAAGTTTTCTCGCACACTTTACAAATTATTTTAGCACCGTCGTTCAACAAATCTGGAAACTCACAGATAAAGTTTTTTACTTTATCAGCAAAGGGTCGTTGTTTAGCTTTGCGCACACTGGACATTTTTGATTAAAAATTTTCTTGATTAACTAGTATTCCGCTCGCCTGATTTAATTCACACGCACACGCCGCGCTAGTGATGATGAATGTGTACGAATTTGAACTGCTTTGGCACCCGACAGATGTTTACGCATCGCATCAGACAGGCGCGCGCCGAGTTCCGTTAGCTGCTCCAGCTGTTACGGCTATGCTGGGACGACACGATTATCTTACCTTATTTATAACTTAGCATCACGAAACAATTTGCCCCCACAAGCTTCAGATAAAATTCTCATCATTCGCTCAAAAAATTAGATCCATTATATCATAAAGATAAAAAAACCTAATACAATTTACAAGCTCCTCTGTTTTATTAACAGTTTCTTAAAAACCAAAAACGCTCTTTCCAAATGTACCACTACTCCTGCATATAAAACTAATATAAAGATGTTATTCCAACTTTCAAATAATTATAAAGTAAGACGATGTAGTGGAGGAGAGTGGTGTTTATTTAATCAACTGTTCCGCTTGCAATTCCCTGCACAGAGGCCATACTGATAGACAATTACAGAAAAGGTTTCAAGTATATAAAACTCAAATTGATTTCAATGTTTGCGAACATAAACTTGAAGCAAGACATCAAATAGATTATCACAATGTAAAACTCCTCCATAAATGTCAACAAAGTCGCAAATTAATCTTTTTAGAAATACTTGGAATAGAAAAACTTGGAATAGAAAAACATAATTTATTAAATGAACACATGGAAACTATCGGTAAACCACTTTTCACCTATATTTTATTAGACTACCACTTTGGCTTGTGCACATGGAGTTGCATACATGACATGATTTGCATCTGTGTTTTCAGGAAATTTTTATAGATACTTTTTATCATACTTTATAAAACTGTTTTTCCCTGGTGGAAGCCTGATATTAGTTTGAGAATTCGATATTCTATCAGTTTCGTGATAGTTCCTGGTAATTTAAAGCTTTGTACTTGTGTGCAAAGGTTAACTAAAAGTCACAAAGCTATAAAAGAGATATGTTCCTACTTAAATCGATTCTTGTCCCTTCAAATCCGAATTGGCGTCTTGAGCTATTTTAGAATTGGCTGTCGCTAAAATAAGAACTGCCTTGTCGTTACTTGTTGTTAGTAAAAATACTTAGTTATTCCTAAGGAATTAAATGAATTCAGTAACGTCTACAGACACTGTTTAATTAATATTTCGTTCTTATCGATGGAACAACTGCTATTTCAGTCCGCGCCGTTAACTTCAAGAAATTCCGTGAGAATGCATGCAGTACATTTTCTTGTCGAGTTTTTTCTTCTTATCCTATTGATTTTCATTAGCCGGTAATCACAAAAAATGCATCGCGACTAAGAAGACATTTATAGTTTCCATTTCGAACAATTTGTACATCGAGAAAACAAATTGTAGCGCGCATTGTTTCACTTTTCAGACATAACATCACGTGATCACACTGCATTATGAGAGTACTTGCGGTCGTCAACCATTCGAAAAATGCGCGAGCCCTTTTTTTTGCTTTCATTAGACTCGATACATTTTTTCCTTCGGCGTTGTCGTCGTTTTATTTTGTTAGTCGCGTTCGGTCGATAGTAGCAGTGTGTACATGTACCGGCATACGCAAAAGGGTAACTTACAATATATAAAAAGTTTATAGAAAAGTGTTGTTTAAGGGTATATTGTATGCAAATGGAGCAACATTCTTGCTATCGATACGCAGTTCTCTCCACAACATAACAAAGTCGCACGATTTAAAAATAAAGAGAGAATTACTCACATTATACACACACGTACACATCGGATGTACATGGAGAAATACACAAATACACATACACACGCAAACTGGTTCGTTATATATATTTATATAGCTGAAAATGCATCGCGAAAAATTACTTTATTATATGGTAAATGTATTCGACGGCATAATGGCGGAATGTTGAATTTCAAATTGAGTTTATGTAATATATGACAAACGTATTGGAATATTTTTCCATAATATTGACGTTCTCGTAAAGATAATATCCTGCTACATCTACGATTCAGGTAGTTATAGAAAGAAGAACAACATTAACTAGATAATGAATACTGCTTAAATGTAGTATTGTAAGATTCTAGAACATATTTTCAAAAGCTGATCTTAGACGAGTCACTTTGGACTATTTATACGATGTCGTTTATTGTGTTCATATGCACAATACAGTTATAATTATTTTTTTCATAGTAGCTTAGCAGCCTTCCTGTGATGAATACCAAACATGTTGAAGAAATGGCAAATACAACGAAGATGTCCTACAAGCCACTAGTACAAGCTGAAAATCTTTGCTCATGAAGTTGCACTTGATGAGGATGTCTAAGTGCGAAATTGAAAAAAGTCAGCGAAACTTTTTAAAAAGAGGGTTGCTCAAGAATTATAACTAACCTGGGCAAATATGCGGTAACAGCCAGAGGCGTGGCGAGCGCATAAAAGCTTACACATAAAATAGAAGGTAATAAATAAACTATAAAACATGGTGAAACATTTACCGTTTTAAAAGTCTTCCGTGAAGTCACAAACTGGGTAACATCTCTTAAACATTTGAATCATTAGATATGTTTCCACAGCTGTTTCAGTCAAGTGAGTACGACGTGTGGAATAAATGTTTTTAAATGCCGAAAACGACCGTTCGACATCTAGCGATGTTATATTTGCATATTTGAAATAATCTTTGAAACAACTTAATGCATCTTCACACGCACCTTCACAAATTTGTCTTATTATAAGAAAATCGGAGTCTTTCTCTAAAACACTTTTACATTTTCGTATTACACACCAATTTGTTTCGCCTTCTACAGCGCATAACTGTGCGTGAACATCATTCACAATTTGAACAGAATCTACTAGCGACATCGAAACATTTTGTAATTTTTCTATTCCCTCCGCTAGTCCGAAGTAATTGTTGTGAATTTTTCTTGATTGCTGCAGCTTCTGTCGGATTGAATTTTAAAACTACCTTCTTTACTTGATCAAAATATTTGTTGTAGTAAAACGCAGCCTGCAATTATGTTCCCCAACGTGTAACAATCGGCGGTGGTGGTTCAGGTAAATCAGGACACAGTTTGTGAAATAGTCGGGTACGTTTCGGGGATTTTAGAAACACTGCCTTTGTACTAGTAATCAATGCATTTACTAGTGGAAAACATGTAGGAATCGTTTGTGCCGCGAGATTTAGAGTATGGATTTTACACGTTACATGTACGAAGTTACCACTGTATTCTTTAAGAGCTCGGCCCAAAGAACGCATGTTTGCGGCACCATCACTCATAAACATTAAAAATTGATTAGTTGAAACTTCAAATTTGTTTAATGAGTTCAACACCACCTTTAAAATCTCATCGGCAGTACAATTTATAACTCTTTTGGAAGCAAGTAAGAAAGGAGGATGATGGCCGATGTGGTTCCATTGTACGTACCATTACATTAACCACAGAATGTTTTTGACGATCTGTTGTTTTGTCCACACACAACCACAGTTCTTTATTTTTCAATTCCGTTTTCATTCTTTTTTCTATATGTTCACGAGCAAATGGCATTACATTTCGTGTCGATGTCCGACTAGGTAATTTACAGTCTGCATATTTATTCCAGAAGGAGACACATTCTTCTTTGTCTAGTAAACGAAATGATAGATTACATAAAATAAGAGTAACACATAAATCAAATATAAATTTTTCTTGGTCTCGTATGCCACTTTTTGCAGAAGAATGCTGTTTGCTTTCGATGTGACGTTGACAATGGCTTCTGGACCAACACATTAAATGGATTTTCCAAACTAGACATTGAATTTTAGCGCCATCAAAAATTAAGTCTGGCATGTCCACTATAAAGTTGTTATTTGTGTCTGGCATTGGTCGTTTTCGCGACGTACCTAACCGCGACATTTTTAAAGCAAACATAAGCGTACAGTTACGAAATAAGTTACGACAGCCTACATATACACAGAACTACTCGCATACAGCATCGATTTAGTACTGACGCTGTGAATGCGTGAAATAAATAATCGCCGACTCCGCACCACATATCTACTACACTGACTGTTACTGCTGTTTGCCCAGATGTAATAGATAACTGTACTGATGCATGCAGCGTACTCGCATTGGACGGCACTAGTGGAATAAATGTATAGTGCGTTTTCCTGCAGAGCTCGGATTTCGGAGATATTCGGCCAAAGAGGTCTGTGCTTGTGAATATCGCTTCTCTCGCTTAGCCATTCAGATTAATATTACTCCAAATGTACATACGTCTAAGGTCCATTTAGAACATACATAACTTTCCTAAAAATGATTTATCCAAGGTCAGTTTATTACAAAAAAAGTAACAATGTTTGAACAGTTTTAAGAATAACAATTATTGCTAATTTTAGTGAATTGTTGCAAATGCACTCTTACAGATTGTAATTACGTTTACAAGCATACTTATCAGATAGATATCTTTTGCATTATTGAAAAGTGTTTCATTAGCAATGAGGAAGTATTTTCTTTTCGGCGCCAACTAAAGTGAAATTGGAAACTTCACCATTCTCATTTGATATCTCAAAGGATTCTTAACTAGAGTTGAGAACCTTTTACAATTGCAAAACTGAGCTCGCACCACCTCTATGCACGCGATTCAAGGAAGCAAACACGCGTTACCTGAAAAACGATTTTCTAGTTTATCGTTGTAAACACAACACCAAACCTGTCCAAACATGACACTCCGGTCTCGCGAGATTGAACTGTTTCAGATAAAACTTAATTGCTTCGATAAGAAGTCGATTCGAGATCGCATTTGAAGCCAGTCCCTCTGGAGAATCCTCATACATTACGATCGGTATTAACATTTCATTTCCACCTTATTTACAATCGAAATGAAGGTGGACAGTGGTAACGAACCTTAAAACATAATTAAAATTAATTTAAATTCTCCCATTGAACACCATTGAGGAGGAGCGATTGATGGAGAAGTGAAAAACCTCACGTGCTCACGACATAGCATCGGAATTGGTTCGATGATCCCTTCCGATTGAACCAAGACGTCAGATTTATCGTGTCGTGCTATAGAAGAATTCGATAAGATTATAGAACTGTATC
Source organism: Dynastes maya (assembly GCA_029619315.2). Lineage (NCBI taxonomy): Eukaryota > Metazoa > Arthropoda > Insecta > Coleoptera > Scarabaeidae > Dynastes > Dynastes maya. The sequence goes on from JAROYE020000002.1 coordinate 61,803,624, forward strand.
TGTGAGTGTGTGTTTGGTGTTTATCGCCCGAACGTCTTGATAATGAGCAGTCCTTTTCATGTGATAAGGAACAGCGTGTGAGATAGCTAAATTAAGATATTAAGATATCCGGTCAGATAAACGGTAATTGAGTTAGGCGTTAAATGGCGTAATGGTAATTAAAATAAATGACAGCATATTTCATTGTTGTGCGATGAATAACGTATTTCAATAAATAAAACGCGGATTTATATTTCCGCGAGTGCCGTTTGTAAGATAACGAAATAGCACGAAAGGAGGAACAAATTAAATTAACTTATAGAAAACAAAGATAGCTGCATCGTTTTGATAAATGTTGTTTATGAAGGAAGATAAACTAATAGCTATTATCAGTTATAGAGGCAAAATTACACGCAAAGAGTGTTAACGTATTATAAATTGACAGGAAAAACGTTAACCAATAGCATCCTACCTTCAGTATGGATATATTGCAGGCACAACTTGTAAATCTTAATGGATAGAATTCATCATGTCTCAATTTTTATGAGGCGAATAATTATTAAACACGAATAATCTAGAATCAGACAAAGTAATATTCTTCGGATAACGGCATGCATAATTTACTGCGAGTTATCGCGGAATGACCTATACACCATCATTTCTAACGAAAAGGGAATATATCATAATGCCTTCTATTACTTCCTGGATATAATGGATGTTAAATAGGCTCTTGAGTGCCCTCTAGAATAATAATTAACGCAGTTTAGTTCTCATATTTTATACATTGATTATTTTGGTGGCACCTATTAATTAATGTAACACCATGCAAATAAGTTTTAGGTACTTGTGTAAAGATACGCGTGTTATCATTGTGTTATTATTCCAGGACATGGCTACTGTATCCATGTTTCATCGGTGTAAATAATGATTCTACCTTTCTTACGGTATTCAGTAATTTTTTTTTAGATAATCAACCTTTTTGAATCGAATCTTATATCTTTCCATTAGAATACTGCGGTTATCTTTTGTCTTTCTCTATCGAAAAAATTGTTTTTTTTGATATTCTAAAAGATAAACCTATTTCTCTGATTGTCTCAAGAAGAGCTCTAATATATTAATTTATTATAATTATTACATAATACATTTACTGATAATCCAAAGTAGGAATTCTTTTCACTATAACGTAAAAATCGTGTCTCAATCTCAATATTGTTTCCTTATCCTAATTACAGCTCCTTTCACCCCAACTTTCATTTGAGACATCGTTAGTAATTGTGAGATTACAACTAAAATGCAGTTATTGTAACATTAAAATAAAATGTAATTGTTTTATAACTTACCTCACTGCAGAACATATTTCAATACAGTATTTTTCATTGTATAAGGTACCATACGTATGAACTGATAAATCCATATTCCTGTATAGCTACTCTTCTGAACATTGTCCTTTGTTTCGGATCTGTACAATTACAAATAACACAGTTTCCTTCTGCGTTTGAGTGGTTTTATTGCCTTCCTTCACTCCACACACAATTAGTGGTGCTCTTATAAATAAAATAATCATTTTTGATACGTTGGAATAGGTATTATAATTTTCAGGATTAATGTGTCGATATACGCTTTAGTTACCTGAAATCATGACCATATTGTTAATTTTAGTTTAGTTCAGGCGCTAATTTTACCTGGTACCTGTAAGTACGATAACAGAGCTTTCAGATGAATCTTTCTAGAAGTGCGTTTACACAAATGTTGGTTTTAATACTAATCAGTAACGGATAACAGCTATGTGGCTGATATGCTGACTCCAAGAAGTGTGGTAGATGATAGGAATTTGCGACATGTTGGTTTATTGGATGTATCGGAACACCGCTGTTCCGATACTTCCTCGCTCATCAGATTATTTTCATATCCATCTGCTAAGTGATACAATGCCATTCCTAATAATTTAAAAAACAGTAGCGTTTCATCCTTTTGTAGTTAAGTAACAACGTTACCTCTAGAGAAGGAGAGATCTCGCTTATTGTAGGCAAATTTGTGTGTGGAATGTTGCAGTTTGCATTTATAGCATAGCATTTGTACCTGCGTGTGTATATGCGGACTAAATTTAATAAAGAGTTATTTGCAGGTTGTAGTAGGATGCATCATATATGTCCACCGCGGAGTTTTTTGGCAGATTTGGTAGAAGTTCCTATTCCATCCACTTTCCATATTTCTCTGCACCATTTATCATGATGATAATCTCCAGTTTTACTGTCACATTTAAATATTAATACACAGTTTAGTATAAAATCCATACTTCCCTCTGCATGCGCTATAATGTACCTCTGCCCTTTGGATATCTTACTAAACAAGCCTTTCTTGCTGTCATCACTCCAATTTTTCAAAGAGGTCTATCTGACCCGTTCTATCCTAACTCGTTTTTCATTTTCACACGTAAAGCTGGCAAAATTAAGACGACATTCTCCTATGCGAACTATATCCCGAACATTTCTAATTTTATGTTCTGGTAAATTAGTTACTGAACTTGGTCGTTGCATTTTTTTTCAGGACTGCAACTTCGGTTTCTCCAAGATTTACTCCTACGTTCATTTCTTGAAGAATCCTCTTTATTGATTTCACGAAGCGATCAGCCCCGGTTTTTGAGAAGCACATTCTTTCATATCTTGAAAGAAGTGTCCCAAAGGTACCTGTACGCATTAAACATTTTGTCGCGCGTTAACACACTAAGAACGCTAGGTTTAAATTCGTTCAAAGCGTACCCCCACCGCTCGCCAAAATACACACCGGTTGCTGTTCAAGGTCGAGAAAATTGTAATTAATCTAATTTAAATTCTTCTAACTCTATACCAATTTTCACGGACTTTCGCTTACTAATTCTTGCGATATTCGGCCGTTTCCAGACTTGTTGGTCATTCCGTGTAGAAAACTACTATAAAGTGACATAATTTACTTACATTATTTCAAGAAATTCATCAAGGAGAACTGTAAAAGAAACGCGGCGAAATAGCAAGTTGATTAACAACTCTCCTGATTTCGTAAGTGATAAGGATCGAACGACGGTAGCAGCCACTCATCTTCAACTTCGATTTCTTACCTACGTAAAATTATGCTGAAAATTAACCTGGAACCGTTGTTTTTTTTTTAGGTGGTTAACTACCATACCTCGTCGGTTTGGTTTTATGCTCCTATAAGTCGATAACGGCATAAAAAGTCGTCCTTTCTTGCGAATTTCTGGAACAGATTCAATTACAGGCAATTGCGAGAGTTATAAAAATTGCTTGGGCAGTCGGAAAAAAGCAAAAATCGGACGCGCTAAATGTGAATCTTACGCGACTTCGCTGCAATTTGTCACACATACAAAGTGAGCATGTGTAAAAGAATGTGGTTGAATCGATATTTTTTTCTAATGTTCAAATGTTCTTGCAATACGTCGTACCGCGCGTTCTTCGCTTGTGATCTATTGCCTGGCCGTTAAACGGAGACTTTATATGCAGTTTGTGCTCATTTGTAATCGCGATGTCAATCTTGCGAGCTGAGTGTTTGTCGCGTCTACCGCATGATTTTCACCAATAAATAAGGAAGACATGCGATAGTTCTAATGTTCGTCTTACCGACGGAAATGATACTTCTACACTGCAGAAGAAAACAAAATGGTTCTCCGCTACAACTATCTACCGAGAAAAGATGTTTCGCGTAGATCTGCAGCTAATTGAAATAGAAAATATGTTTTGTAGATATTGACTAATTGAAAGGCCAATGTATGGGAACGATATACTTCAGATATAAAAGAAAACCGATAATATTAGTACGTAGAAAATGTCGCGCAAGTTTAATCAGGATGTCGGTAATACTTGTGAAGTCATTGGCTGCAAATACCGTTATGTTTTATGATAACACTGATCGATAATAGAATATTATTCTTTCCATTACACTTCCTAGTATTTTCTACGTTGACAGGATTAAATTTTTTTCAATAATACGTTAAAGTAGCAAAGAAGTCGTTGGTGAAATGTGGGTAGTTTCTTTATGAACGTACTTCTAAGCGTCTTGTTAACCAATACGCTGGTTAACTTTATGAATTTTCATTAGTACAGTTGCATAATGTATATTATCTAACTCATTATCGATTACAAACTACTGAGAAGTCTAAGAAGCATTATTCTTGAAACTTTTCACATTTAACGCAGATATTTTTACCTGATACTATATTGTAATGAGACTCCTTTGAAAAATAAAGAACTCCTCAGGGATAAACATCGAAATATTAACTGCGTGAGATCTAACTAAATTATGTTATTTTTTGAATAGAGTTAAATCAAAATCAAACAATTTTCTATGTCAAAAAGTTTACAGTTTTATTATTATCTAATAATTATATTCCTTTTTTTACAAAATTCTCCTAAATCAAACTCTAACCTTAAAATGCAGATCCTCAATTAGAATATAAAGCCACAATTTCAAATGATAGTAAATAAAATACATACATTTCTGAATAATAAAATCATTATAGAATCGTACGAGGTAAAATATAACAATTTTTATTTTTCAATGTAATCTCGCCTAACTTCAATACATTTATTAAAATGATGAATTAATTCTATAGCTTTATAAAAATAATCTAAAGTTTTTTCCTCAAAATGTTGTATTACAGCTGCTTGCAACCTACCATCGTCCTTAAAACGACGTCCCCTAAGGTTTTTCTTTAAATGAGAGAATAAGTAATAATCACCTGGAGCCATGTCCGGACTACACGGTGAATGTTACAATTCTTGAAAGCCGCATTCGTGGATGGCAGCTTGTAAAATGGTGGCCGTATGGACGGGTGCATTGTCGTGCAATAATCGAACACCTTTTCCCCGACGTTTTGCACGAATATTGTCCCTCAATTTATCGAAGACGCATAAGATGTGCTGTTGACAATAGTATTGCGATCTTTAAAGTTAATGAGTAAAGTACCCTCACAATCCCAGAATATTGTGGCCATCACCTTTTTCGTTGATTGAACGACTTTCGCCTTTCTGGGACGAGGTTAATCGGATCGCCGCCATTCCATCGATTTCTTTTTGGATAGACGATCATAACTCTGAACCATTGTTTCATCTCCTGTGACAACGGACTCCAAAATCGGTTTCGGGTCGTCTCCACACACGTTTAAAGACGAGCGCGCACATTCGACTCGACATTCACATTGGAGAGCAGAAAGAAGATGCGGTACCCATCTTGCACTAATCTTATTCATACCCAAATGGTTACGGAGAATTCGGCGAATACTAGTTTCAGAAATGTTAGACATTACTGCTAATTCCTTCACTTTCAAACGGCGATCTGCTAATACCATTTCTTCAATAATTAAAATGTTTTTAGGCGTTATCAGTTCAATTGGCCGACCGGGACGTTCATCATCTTCAAGACATTCTTGCCCCAAACGGAAACATTTTGCCTACTTTTCTACAGTGGAATATGAAGGAGAAAGGTCACCATAAACGCCATTTAAACGTTGTTTAATGTGATTCAGCGTATGCCCTTTTTTTGTTACAAATTTAATGACCGCGCGGTACACAATTTTCGTTACCTGAAACATTTTCATGTACTATTCACGTTGTCTGTCAACTTCCAAAATAGTGCTTTAGAGGAAATTGAAGCGACGCAATCTTAAGAAAAGGACTCATTATTGAAACAAAAGCAAGTGAAATAAGGTGATCTTAAAAACGAAATCAAAAAAAATGTTTGTGATTTACTACAATGGTTTTTAGTAGTTTTAACATAATTTCCTCGAGATTAAGTGACTTAGGCAACGTATAAAGGTATGAATCGAAGAAATATTGTATTGATGTTACAGAAAACGAAAAATGATTCCACTAAAATGGTTAAATCAAGTTACTACAGATTCGGTAGATATTCTTTTCCTTCTAGATTCACCATATGGAGCTTTGGAGAAGTTGTACTTGTATGTATACTGTCATTATACTTTGTTAATATATGTAACTATTTTTGCTAATAGAAGTTACCCTTTCATGAGAATGGTTTAAGTGTTTGGCAGATGTATGTTCCATCATTTCCTTTTGTAGTTCCACTTCATTTTCTTCACTTCAAATTTAACAAAACAATATGGTGTCATCTTCTAACAAATTTGCTTGAGTAATTTCCTGAATTGGTGTATATGATCAGAAATTGTAGCATCTTAACGTTCGCCTTTGAAGACCGCTAAATAATTTTTTATATCTTAAATAATTAAATTCAAAATTTCATTCGTTAGTTGAACAACGATGCTTCTGTCAGACAAATGCGCTAGTCAGATTCAGGGGATTTTGTGCTGAAAAGAAATTAAAAGACACAAGAAAATCTGAATTTATGGAATCCTTTCGGTTTGTTGTTTTTAATAAAAGTTCCAAGGAAGATAGGAAAATGTAGAAGAATAACTGCGAGTTGCTCTATCTGAAATAATACTTGATATAGCAGAAATAACAAAACATTGTCAATCACATATTTCGCATTGACTGTAATTTTTTAAATAAAAATTCATTTGATATCTATCAGATATTTGAATAATTTAAAGTTTTGCTAAAGGCTTTTTGTATTTATTTGATTATTTTTATATTTTATTTTGGTTGTAAGATTTGTGCAAGATCTTTTTATTTATCTTGGAAATTTCTTCGAGTATGACTGTATAAGTGTGCCGCGACATTTTTCTCCTTTGGAAGATATGCCACGAGAGTAAATATGTTGAGAATCACTGGCTTAGACACTTCTTTATATTTTTTCTTTACTCTATGGAATTCCATAATTTCTATTACATATATCGGCATCAGCTAATAGATCAGGGGCTGTAGATAAACTCTTGCATGCGTTTTTCTGAAATTGTGAATAGACTTAGCATATCAGTAAACTTTCTCAAAACGGTACAATGAGAATCATAGAACTCGCCACCAGATACCAGTGGCTATAAGCAAATTATCTAGGATTCTATAAGTCAATTCAACACTAGGTAGATAAGTTATTACTCAAGATAGTCAAGTTAAAATTACAAGCACCTCTTTTGATCACCATGTATAGGATAATGTACTTATACGCATGTGAATGTGACATTTAGCTAACGTTTGTAATCTTCCTGAAGGTGTTGCTTTCCACATTATAAACTCCATAGTATTCAAAGGGATTATTTCGATGGTGTATATTTCATATTCCGCAATCTGTACCTACGCGTGCACATAGTGAAATTTTCAATTGCAAGCAAAGCGTACATAACAGGAGTGTTAGCGTAATATACAACGCGTTTGAGCATATACGTATTAATCTGTTGAACTTTTCACATTCTCCGCGCACACATTCAATAATAAATCGTAGATGCCAGGAATTCCAGCTAACCCGAGCAATATATTAGTTCATTATCACTGGAAATCAAGGTGTCCGATGATATGATTTAAAATCGCATCGGTTTTCTTCCTGCATTCGCAGGTGGCGCAGATCCGTAATTATTTATAAACGTCACCTATTGTCACCTATGACCTATGCGTCCGTACGTAACTACATAGTGTCCGCGGGTGACAGTTAGTATATTTATGTTGGTAGCCTTGGTAGCACTGTTTCCTTTTGAGCGGATCGTTGCCGCGCGCAGCGGGAGCGTATGGAAATCTTTGAAAAGATCCCAGGATACTTACGAAAGCTTTCAGCAGCTATGTTTTACACCGGATTTTTCTGATGTTCCAGCTTGATGTATACGTATGCTTATAAAGAAGTATGGAGTTTAATTATAATATCCCGCTTTAAGCTTCCTAATAATTTGTAGGTATTACGTAACGGTATATGTATAAAGAAGGGCTTCCGGTTTGATGCTTATATATTTTTGGTCCACACGCAGTAAATAATATCTAACATTATTAAATGCACTAAGTATTTTTTGCACATGCTGCATTTACTAGTTATGACAAAAATACGACAGTAAGTACACTACCGGCCATAATTATTTGCCCGCCTACATTTTTGTTTGGATTTTAGAAAATCATATATTTATTGTTTTTTAGGGGTATAATTATTCACCTACAAGTACAAGACAGATGTCATATTAAATAATTCCGCAAAAGAGTCCTCTGATACTTACAAGGGAAGATCCCGAACCCGGAAATTCAAAAAAAATTGAAACTTTGGGAATATATAGAACATATATAGGTGTGCAATACGCAATTTTTTTTTGTGCGGACATTCACTTTTAAGGGGTGAAACACCCCATCGAAAATTAACAGATTTTCATTTTTTTCCATACAACTCCAGTAAAAAGAAAGATAGAAGATAGGTGTAAATGCAATAGTTGCAGCATACATCAAGCTCTTTCAAAATATGTGACTATCATATATACAGGGTGTTCCATTAAGCCCTGCGCTTACACTGCTGGTGTTTTTGTAACAATACAAAGAAAAGTTTAAGATATAATCTGTGTGACTTTTAATTCTATTTAAAACTGTATAGGTGTTACAATATACAGGTGTTCCTAAAGTAAATATCACCATATCCTTGGTTATATCTAACAGAACTTCATGTACTATGTTATTATATATAGGTATATATATTATTGAATACTTATTGCAAGGAATGATCTCAATCCCACAAATTTAAAATATGAAATTTGAGAATATGTAAACCACATGCAAAGTTAATGAAATTTACTGTATATCTCTGCGGTATTATATTGATTAGATAACACATTGTTTTGTTTGATAATAACAGTAAGAGTATTGATTTCGGAAATATGTAGAAGACATATGTAATATTCAATTCTTTAATTTGATTTAATCACTCGCTGTTGTAAGAGGAAAAGGTTAGTATTTTAGACCAAAGTTATATCTTATAATTAATCGATTTTATTAAGCGATAACAAATATATCATATTTTTAACATTTTAAGCAATACAAATATTGATAAGTACATCAAAATAATTTATATGTGATTAGCTGATTAGTCATAAAGTATAGGATATATAGGAAATGTTTATAGATAACACTTTACATCTTTTGGTCATGTCTATTATGTAGTGAAATACTGGCTACTGAATAATTATTCTGTATGGTGATGAAATTTTTCAAAGAAATGTCTAAAACATAGGACTTCGTTGCACCACGCACATCGTATGATGGGTTGGCTACCGCATATGGAACACCTAGCAGGATGTATAAAATCCTGTTGTCTAAAAGCAAAAACTACCGGATTTTCAAACTTATTTGGTTTTTGATCAATGTATCCGCTTTTATACCAAGCATAAGCAAATACATCGTGATACTTTGGTGCCGAAAGTTGGTTGTGAATAAGGGACTGTAGTTTGATAACAATATTGCGTTCATGCAACACAATATCATAACCAAACAGTAGCACAAGATCGGAAAATTTTCTTACAAAATTTTTCCATATGCGGAAACCATATACATCTAGTGGTTGTATCACTGCCGTAGTTTTTTTCGGTATCGTCAATATTTCAACATGTTTGCTTGATAGTATACTCTTTTGCAATGTAGCAGGACAATGACCAGTCCAAGAGTCCAAGAATAACACGCTCTGAGCTCCCACATTTGGCACATACACACGGGTGAGCCATTCATTAAACAGTTCTTTTGTTAATTTTCCCGACGTTGAAGCCCTAACATAAACATTCCACGGTTGAAACAAAGACTGTGTTACACGCGGACCGAAGCTACCACTTTGTTCTTTCATGACAATAAATAGAGGGGAAAGAAGTTTTCCAGAAGCTGATATTGTGGGAAGTATGGTATAACTATGTGTTGTTGCGGATATTGACTGCACAACTGCTGTAACACTTTTTGAACCCTGCACAGCTAACGTGCGACCAGAATGAAGCTCTAGATTAAAGCCACTTTCATCGGCATTGAATGTATTATCTTCTCCGACTTGTTTTATGAGATATTTTGCATGGCTAACAAATGTTGAAGCGATTTCATTTAGCTTTTCGGAATCTGTACCATATGATCGCGTAATAAATTTATTTATTTTTCTTGAAACTATTCTATATGCTTTCTTAAAATTCCAGACCCAATGCCGGGATGCTTTAAAGTTTTCTAAATGTATTCCTTGATTAGCTTGCAAAGCCCATCTTTGAATGTCCAAATCATGAATAATATGACCCTTATCAATACTCTCCACAAAGTTATTATAAACGGATTCCGAAATTTGTAGCAATTTTTCCCGTCGTGTGCCTCCCCGGTTTACTGTTTCTTCCCATCTAGAACAAATAAAAGAAAATTAAGACAAATCGTAGTTATATTAAATGGAGTTCACTGTTTACCTGTACAATTGTTGAAGAGTTGAAACTTTTCGAAATTTATTTTGGACGGTTGCTAACGTAAGTCGCTTCGTTTTCCCACTTTTCCAATATTCCACAGCCTTGGTTTTATATTCTAAAGTGACAATACTGCCTTCTTCTGGAACACATTGTTCATCTTCAGCTTCCATCGCTTCTAGAACTTCTTCGCGTGTAGGTGCGTATTCATCATCTACGAAGTCTACGGAATGTGGTCTAACTGGATTCAAAAATTCCAGTGTTGTGTCAATTTCCAGCGAAAATGAAGTATCTTTTTGAACGTCAAGAAGCATATCCTTTATTATGTCGTGTAGTTCTACTTCGTGGTTATTCACAGGTGTTAGATTATTGTTATTGGCAAAACTTCGAATGTAATTATCAAACAAAACAATGTGTTATCTAATCAATATAATACCGCAGAGATATACAGTAAATTTCATTAACTTTGCATGTGGTTTACATATTCTCAAATTTCATATTTTAAATTTGTGGGATTGAGATCATTCCTTGCAATAAGTATTCAATAATATATATACCTATATATAATAACATAGTACATGAAGTTCTGTTAGATATAACCAAGGATATGGTGATATTTACTTTAGGAACTTTTCTTTGTATTGTTACAAAAACACCAGCAGTGTAAGCGCAGGGCTTAATGGAACACCCTGTATATATGATAGTCACATATTTTGAAAGAGCTTGATGTATGCTGCAACTATTGCATTTACACCTATCTTCTATCTTTCTTTTTACTGGAGTTGTATGGAAAAAAATGAAAATCTGTTAATTTTCGATGGGGTGTTTCACCCCTTAAAAGTGAATGTCCGCAGAAAAAAAAAATTGCGTATTGCACACCTATATATGTTCTATATATTCCCAAAGTTTCAATTTTTTTTGAATTTCCGGGTTCGGGATCTTCCCTTGTTAGTTATTGATTAAATCTCCTTAATCCGATAATTAGGGGTCCAGGTAAGGCCATAGAAAGACCGGAAATGTAAAACAATTATCCTTCAGTAATGTTATAAATATGTATTGAATGTAGTGCAAGTAAAGATGACAACCAAGTGTTTTATTTTCTTTCTTATTTTGTGAATATGTTTCACCTGGAGCCGAACACAGACTCAGTTAAGTGTACTGCAGTGGGTTAGAGAGCGTCAACATTGGACAGTTGATGAGTGGGAAAATGTTTTGTAGACTGATGACTCCAAATTTGAACTCTTCGGTTCCGAGAGAAGAACGTTCATTCGAAGGTCGAAAGGAGAACGAGCAGCAGAATTATGTGTAGTACCTACAGTCAAGCATGGAGGCGGATCGGTAATTGTTTGGGGTTGTTTTAGCGCCGCATCCGTAGGAGACTTGGTTAAAACAGATAGAACTTTAGGAAAAGGGCGCTACCGGGAAATTTTGGAAACAAATGCTATACCATCCGGAGTGAGAATAATTGGTGACTGCTTTATATTTCAAGATGATAATGATTCGAAATACACTTTTAAAGTGCCGCGAATATTTAGAATCGATGGAACGCGAAAGCAATATCAAAATAACGAAATAGCCGCCTCAAAGCCCAGGTGCTGCCATAGAGCTTTTGTGGGGGGAACTCGTTAGGCAGGTGAAAATAAATCCTTCAACTTCCAAGGAATCATTATGGAAACAACTACAAGATGTCTGGTTTAAAATAGAACCCGCTACTGTGACGAAATAGAAAGAAAGAATGCCGCAATTATTAATAGTTGAGGTGGAGGAAGCGAAGATTTAATTTTTTTGTGTCAAATAAATTTTGCAATTGAATAAAGACTATCAATTTCTTTGTTTTAAGAGTATTTTGTTAAATGCAAAACTACAATTTCTTTTTCAGTTAACACTTCCCTTATTCTCGTGTATTTCTATGGGTGAGCAAATAATTATGGCCGGTAGTGTATGTAGGTATCTATAGAATTAATTAAACCAAAATGGATAAGATCACAAATGTAACATACAGGGAAAAATTAAAAGTAAAACCAATACAAGAAAAAATTGAAGTATGTTAGACAAATACATTAAGCAAAAACTCTCAAAAAGAGGGCAAGAGGAAGACCGAGACGAACATGGATCGAAGATGTAAGAGGTGCACTGGCAAAGATAAACAGGCTACCCTGACCAAAGAAGAGCGGAGAGAAATATGGAAGAAACCGGTAACAATGGAGAACTAAGGTCCCACAACCAGCTTACACCTGCAAGAATAGACAAGCTTATGGATTACAGATATATGTGTAGATGTATTTGATTACGATATTCGTAATTGAAGATTATCTCCACACTACACACACAGTATATCATTCACATATCTAATCCAGTTAATGATTTATTGTAGAGGTTGTTATTGTTGATGATATGGTTAGTTTCTAAGTGGTGCAAAAAATTTCAGGTAAAATACCAGAGAGTGGTATATCTATTGGCAATCCATTGTTAGTTTTATGAAATCTATTACTAAAAGTACAATAGCTTTGATTTATTATGTGTTTTAAAGTAAGTTTGAAATGGTTTATTTTTGATTTTGTAGAAATTGATAAATAATGAATGTGCAATCTGAAGGAACGTTAGAATGTAAATTGCAAATATCGAATAAAACTAAAGTGTATTGTTTATTAAGGGGCAAGTTTTTGAAAGTAATTGAAGTGAATTTTTAATTGAAAAGGTTGAATTGACATCAATTTCGTGGAAAACGTTAAACATTATTTTGGAGAGATTGATAGTGGGAGAAGAGTAGAATGCAGTGACTAGTCGAATTAGGATAACTACTTTGTGTAATTTTGGTAATCAATAAAGTTCGGGGATTTGAGCGCGGTGAATATTCTAGATTAACTGAAAAATCCAAACATCAAGGGTTTGGGTAAGGAACAGTTATCGAGTACGCACATGGGGATACCCGTTGCAGTTTACCCACCCAACAAATTTTCTAGGTCTATAGTTATAGGGATACCAACTGCAGTTTACCTACCCCATCAAATTTTCTAGGTCTATACTCTACCCCAGCAATTTTTTGTTGAATGCAGAGAAATTATTGTTTACAGCGTCTACTTTCATAGGTAAGATATTCTGGGAGCGCGGTGAATATTCCAGAAGAGTGGCTTTGCATTGGTTAATTATAATTTTTATGGAATTTATGATGGAGTTAAATGGGGTTCCGTTTAATTCTATGTAAGTATTATTTTAAAGTGTTTTGAATGTACACACGACAATTCATAATTACAGTATCTGCATTCTTGTTCGCTTTGACATAAACTGCATTATCGGCTTTAGCTTATTGATTATACATTCTGTTGTATTAGCATGCATCAAGTCTAGAATTACGCTAAATGTTCGGTTAATAACCAAAATTAAAAATGTTCTAGATATAGTCCAAAAAAGTAAGAAACCAATGTACTGCTGTTCATTATTGCAATAATGGATGTTCATGGCTTTATTTTTAAATTTTATTATATTGGTCAAGTTGTATCTGCTCCTCATTAAAATTTAACGAAAATGTTGAAATGCTTGCTCGCTGCACAAAATATTTTAAATTCGCGCAGTCTACAATTTCATGTCACTTATCAGACAGTTATCAGGAGAAATAATTCCCGATTTCGTTAGTCGTCCGACGTTCATAAAACATTGGCAGTTAAAATTTTGATAAAATTCTTAACGATCTTGTTTTTTCGAGTATAGATATGGCGTGCGAATTCATTCCACGATAAGTTGTCCACACACATTACGTTGAACTCGAGCCGAAGTCGCTGGCGTTTTCTTTTCCGAAAAAGAAAAAAGAAATAATTCGGACCAAGAGAGTATCTAGATGCGCACGCAAAGATAACTCCGCCACACATAAATCGGACCGCTACAATTCTAAATCAACACGAAATAAATAATTTATATACCATTTTCATTTAATTTATTTTTAAAATTACAATAAATAAACCCGTGAAAAAACGCGCGCCACCATAACCATAAATAAAAATGGAACGCGTATATTTCTTCTCCACCTGAAACGCCGGTGTCCATAAAATTATACGCATACACCTTTTTATCGAAATTTATGCGTCTAAGAAAGACCACATTAAAAATCTTTTTGTATTGGCTACTTGATTATGCTTTATCGCCCGGCCTGTCACAATATTACACCGACGAAAGAAATCCCATATAAAGTGTGGACGATCAAAGAAATATTGTGGATAACTCGAACCTGAATACCTCTCCATTGCGAACGTTACTTTTTCTGGCCAGTTTTATGATAGAGTCGGTGTCGCTAAGAAAATATTAGCTTCTGATGGAATTGCCGACACATACTTTTATATACAACTACTATTAGACTTTATATTCCGACTAAAACAATTGGTTTTTTTGTATAAATTTTCGTTTTATAAACGTCCAATATTCAATCGCTTCCATCGCGACGTAGAAAATATGTGAATAGGTCGTTTTATCTTATTATGGCGGACAAAAAGTCGGGAATTTAATGAAATTTATATTATGTGGCCGCTGAAAATTTCAAATATTTATTAAATCAAATGATGATTATCTCTTTCGAAAAGAAACAGACCTACTGCTCGTTCAGAGTTCTTCTTGGATATCACGTAATTGTAAGCTTTTAGAGATAATGTATTAACACGTCCGTTATCAAGTAAAATATTCTGTAGTGTAAATGTAAACTATTAAACCAGAAGTCGCTGCACCACTTTGTAGTATCGTCTTATTGGTTTGTCTTTCTGAATCGGATGGAATTGAATACATTAAAGGAACGTTTCTCTGTTAGTACTTTGGTAATGGTTTTCATGCGGGAAATTTTAAAATTTAAGAATTTAAGTTAAAGTAGGCCATGTAATTGAAATTTGTATTTCATTTTCATTGCCTAGACCATACCTATGATTAAGAATTTAGTGTAGATTTATCAATAGGCATAGATCATTAATAGATTGTTCTTTGATAAATTTTAATTGTACTTTAAGGTTATCAATTCATCAATCCTTTGCGACGTTTAAACGCGCATTAGGAAGTGTGTAACTATGTACCAAAATACTCAAACTGATTTATTCCATATATCCCGAAAACCTAAGCTTTGCATTTTTATAAAATCATTTCATGATACATATGCGTAGTGTGATGTAATAAATTTGAGAAATTATTTTTTTTTTATAAAAGTTAATTTTTATTCAGTGGCAGGTCCGGGAGTGTCACCAAGACACTCTTTCAGCAGTTTAAAAATTGCAAATTGTAAATAACACCGCTTTTGAAAAGTAAATTAACGGAATAAATCATTAACTTCAAAATTTGACATTGGCAACGCGTCACGTAAGAAGAACTGCATTCTTTTGAAGAATCAAACTTCAAATAAAATTTGAACACTGCAACACTTGAATTTTGTTTGGAAAACTGAGCATCTAGCCAATTACGTCTTCTGTCAAATCGAACTAAAGCGGCATGTTGTATTGGCGTCTCTTCGCTCCTTTGTTCCCCATAACATTTGTCAAATATCACGGCCAATTACGATACGTATTCTAAATAGACAATATTTTACTTACAATTAAATTTTAAATTACCTAACATGTTGTGGTGATATTTGTATGTATATATAGAAGTTAAACTGTGAATTAAATGAATTAAATTAATCAAATGAATCTAATGAATCTCAGGGCTAACTTTTTTTGCTAATTGTGGGGAATCTCACTTAATGACTTTTCTTGAAGTTAGCAATTGAATAGAGAAATGAAACGATTTTATTATTTTAAGAGAGACAATGAATTTATTAGTAATTTTTAATATAAATAAATTTAGATAGATTATATTTTTTTCGAACAATAAACGTACAAAGATCTAAGTCAATCCTTAACCGATAGCTAGTTTAATTTCTAAATTATTAAATTAAAGATTTTAAAATTAAATGGTCGGATTTTTCTTTTTAATTTTATTTATTTGGCCAGATATTTTAATTTTTGGTACCTGTGCGCTGTTGTAGCTCTTTGGTGTCATTTCCTTGAAATCGTAATGAGCCTTCGTTGGAAGCTAGATGACTTGGTCTTCGGGCTTTGCTCCGTGCGTTGATATTTTCAAATTACAATATCGAAAGGGCATATAAAATGTTGTACTGCAGTTTTATTTTAGATAAGTTTCATGTTTATTCAAGTTTTTTAATGAAAATATCGAAGAATATGGGAAAATTTGTGAGTGTCAAAACTATGTTTATTGTTTCTCTGATTTGCTTTTGTTTAGAGCACCAGTTAACTATTCTTGAAATAAATAAAACTTGACTTTTCAAAGACCATTCCAAATATCATCCGCCTCCTTGGTTACGTAGTATAATTTTGTAGGTACGGTAGTGCAATAAAATGTGGTTACCATATTTAAATCTATGGACCGCATACGTTTAACAACTTGCCTATGCATATTCAGTACATTTTACATAATTTGTTTTAAAAGAAATATAATCTAAATTTTCCGTTAGTAAAATTAATGTATTACTGTGCATGTTACTGAATGGAGTCTTTTCTTTTAACGAAAATATCATGTCTTAATGTGTAAGAAAAATGACGAAGTAGGGGAATTTTGAGGGCAACAACGCTGCTTCGCCTGAACTAAAATTGTTCATACTGTTCCTTCAGCACATTTTCAACCAGGAAAACAAATATCACAACAATGTCTTTCCTTTAACGGTATCATATTACAGCCTCGAATACGCCACACGAGTTTGCGATCAAACGTCTAACTGTTTGACATTAGCAAGTGCAATGTGGGTATTGCATACCGGACTTGACGACTTATGACCAAGTAATACTTAATTTGCGAAATACTTGTAAAGACGCAATAGAATTTGTTTTCTATTTGGTAGTTAGGAATTTAAACGGGTACTCTAAAACTGTGGCACTGGAACACTGAAACAGTTCACTAAAACCCTTACCACAATACTTAATTCGTACTGGACGCACGTTTCGATAGCCAAGCTATCATCATCAGCAGCAAGACTGAACTAACAAGCTAAGCGAAAAACTAACCTTATAAGGAAAATAAATTATGCAATATGTAAATTTAAAATCGTATAATTTAATGAGCCGCTTCATTGCACAGGACTATAAATAGCCTGAAGGTAAATGAGCAAAAATGACGTGAGTTATTAAATCCTAGTATTACAATGGAGCGGTTCATTGCACATGGTTAAAATTACAACTATAAATGATTAAACATGATGTAACAAAGGATAAAGGCTGGAATTTAATGGTCCTAAATCTGAATTCATTAAGTGAGTTTTGTTTTTGTAAATTTCCATGCCTTCATAACAATTTAATTTTTTCAAAATTGGGTACAAAGAACATTTGGCTCATCTCAAATTCAGAAGGTTTGATAAATCTAGCGTTGCCCTACATATGCTTGAAAATAACCATAATGTTGATAATATAAAGTTAATTAAAAACGTAAAGAGTACTGCTCAATTAAATTGTTATGAAGGCATGGAAATTTACAAAAACAAAACTCACTTAATGAATTCAGATTTAGGACCACTAAATTCCAGCCTTTATCCTTTGTTACATCATGTTTAATCATTTATAGTTGTAATTTTAACCATGTGCAATGAACCGCTCCATTGTAATACTAGGATTTAATAACTCACGTCATTTTTGCTCATTTACCTTTAGGCTATTTATAGTCCTGTGCAATGAAGCGGCTCATTAAATTATACGATTTTAAATTTACATATTGCATAATTTATTTTCCTTATAAGGTTAGTTTTTCGCTTAGCTTGTTAGTTCAGTCTTGCTGCTGATGATGATAGCTTGGCTATCGAAACGTGCGTCCAGTACGAATTAAGTGTTGTGGTAAGGGTTTTAGTGAACTGTTTCAGTAAGGAATTTAGATTAAAAACGGACATTTATGATGTGAACGAAAATGAGTTATTTAGCCATTTCCGCGGAATTACTGGAGATAGATTTACCTGATAAAACGTAGGGTCATGAAAAGGGGATCCAAAGGCTATATAAGCTGCTGGAGAGACCGAAAAATAAGTCAGAATGGCTTAACACTGTTAGATATTGGTAAAGCGGAATTTAGCTGAACGACACTTACATGGGAGCTAATGATATCCACTTTCGACATTGAATTTTTATAATATTATGCTACATAACCTATCCAAATGGTTTGCTAAAAATTTCTGTCAATTAGATAGAATACCAGCTTACTGCGTCAAATAATATTTCTATTGGAAACCTGGCAACGCCTGCTGTATCTATTAGACCAATATTTTGATCCAAACGTAACATTGGTTTCATCGATTCTAACGATTTGTCATTAGTCCATCAATAGCAAGTATATCTTGAATTTGCTTCCTAGATACCTTGGAAGATTCAAATTTGAACATAAGCTACATTTTTAACATATCAGATTCCTAATGTTTAGTAAAAAAACTGCTCAAAATGTTAAATTATAAGTAATTATCGTATCTATCTCTTCTTCCTTTTTGACCACATGCGGCAGTGTTTTGAGACATCTTGTTCATGTCAACTGAATCAACAAGTAACGAATACACGTAATTTCGTCATTGGCGTGATTTATTACCTTTCTCTATTACAGAAATTCAACATTAAGAAGAAACGACTAATTTTAACATGCTTCCTTTTCCTTGTCGTAAGTGATGCCTTATGTATAATGTGCAGACATCTAAAAGTGACAAACATCGAACTGTAATGAACTCGAATGGATATAAATTACGTTTTTCTCTAACCTGTCTGCTTGCAGAAGTGAGAAAAAGTAGCATGTATAACTGCGCAGAAAGTTTTTGTCAGCCAAGGAAGATTGGAGTTTAAACAGTGTTTTAATGGTGTAAAGTATCATTTTCTTGTCGTGTTAAATAAATATCTTCAGAAAAATAGCTGTAAGCTTTTGAAATAAACGGTACCAAGCTAATGCATTATCGATAGGAATTCATACATCTTGTACTTCCTCTTCAATATACGAGAATAGTCTGAAAAGTTTCAAGCCTCAACATGAAAATGGGGCATGCGTTGAGAGTTTCAATCATGTTGGATGCTCAGTTGTTGCTTAACAGACGTTAATGTTTCTGTAAAAATGGAAAAAATCGGATATCGAGCCTTCATTAAAATCTTGCATTTGAAAGGCAACACGTGTAGGCAAATTCGACGTTGTTTACGGGGACTCTGCGCGATCCTCTACCACAGTGAAATTAACATAACATCGGAAAGGTTCGCCAAATAGTGCTACACCATCGTCGAAGGTTAGAGAGACAGTACAGGCTGTGAGCATCTCAAAAGAACGTGTTTGTCATATGTTGACTGAAGATTTGGGCATGAAATGGTTAACAGCGCGTACTCACTCAGAACCAACAACGCATTCAAGTGAACACTTCCAAAGGCCTGTTGAAGCAGTTTAAGCGAAATAAGTCTGAGATACACCAGTACACTCCTAAAGTCAAGGCACAGTCAAAACGGTAGACTACGATGAGTGAATCGGCTCCGAAAAAGACGAAGACTATTCCATCGGCCCGGAAAGTGATGGCGACTGTTTTTTGGGATAGTCACCGAATTGTGTTAATCGACTATCTTGAAAAAGGAAAAACAATGACGGAGGCATATTATGCATCATTACTTGACAACTTCAAGGCAGAAATTGCGGAAAAACGGCCGCATTTGAAGAAAGAAAAAGTATTGTTCCGCCAAAGACAACGCACTATGTCGCACTTCTGTGGTCGCCATGGCAAAAATTCACGAATTTGAGTTCGCATTGATAGAGCACCCACACTATTCACCAGATCTGGCACCAAGCGACCCTTTTCTGTTTCCTAGGTTCAAAGTTTCGCTCAAAGAACAAAGATTTTCATCGAATGAGGAGGTGATTATGTGATCACAAGATGTTAACTAGTATTTGGGTGAATTAAAGAGATCGGAGCATCGCTCTGGAAGGTATGTATATAGACTTACAAGGAGAAGCTGAATTTGACAAAAATACGCTTCTGTGTTAGGCTGGAAACTTTTCAGACTACCCTCGTACACTGACAACGTCTCAGGTTGGACGTATACATTCTGGATACATAAAAATTCTGGAAATTAAATGTTAATATCCTTCGATGACGCGCTAAACATCGTTTGAAATATTGTTTTATCATTCGTATTAAATTATAACTTGAAATCTTAATTAAATTCCCATTTTTTGTCATTTAATTATTTCTACATTTTCCTATCTACAAGGATACCGAAGAATTTTACGCATCTAATGTCTAATGTCATCTAATGTAACTTGAACAACATTTATCGACATCCTGTTGATGTGGCAATATTATGTTCCGTGTTTAGATAAGTTGTGTTTGTGAAAGAAAAATTTCAGCATTTTACAAGTCGATGTTTTTTACTAAGAACCGTCTTATTTAATCTATAGCTCAATTAAAAGCCCCCAAAACACAGCCACTACATCTACATCAGAAAAGCTAATGAATATATCAAAAGTTTTATGGCTCGATATGATATACATTTTTTCTTTCGTTCTATCGCAGGGGTCGGTTCCCGTCTTAGCTATTAAGAGTACATAAAAAAGCCATATAGTTTAATCTAGTTTGTTAAATTTCGAGTATTTGTTTGTGTTTTGAAGATAAGGTGATGGTTGTCATGGGTGTGCTTTCGTCGAGCTTTTTATTAAATCAATTAAGACCAGAACCAGATAAGAGTATCATCGTAAAGTCGATGTTCTTGCTGTCCACTGAAGCGTACTTGTTGAACTCTTTTAAATCATAATTTAATTTCGTTTTACTTAGTTAATTGAGTCTTCCAGTATATAAATTTATATCACTTAAGGTTATTAATGGGAATGGAAAAGAGGTTAAGATATTTATGTCAACATGCCTTTCGAAATAAATGTACTCTTTCAATGCATTTTAGTGTTAATTAAATATTTTACCCGAAGAACTTTGTGAGTGGACGTTTATGTAGCATGCATTGAATAATGATCTCTTATAATCTTCTCCCACGTTCGTTTGTCTGCTGGTTCCATTAGGCTATTCGGACATTGTGTAAACATTGGTTTGTTAACTGAATGAGTGAAAACGTTAAATTTCTAATTGGCTTTATGCATATTTATACTAAACACGTGTGGTTGAAGTACAGTACCTTTGTGGGTTGGCTGCTAATTTAAAATGATGAATTGAATGAAATCTTACAGTATTAATTTTAGGGACGTGCATTTTTCTTCAAAAATCAAAGCATAAATTAATAAATACATCCAATTTAAGCCTACTTGATTCCAGCTGTCCATTTTTTGCTTTAACATTCGTTAAGTTCATAAAAATTACTTCTTTGGTTACCTCTTAGCTAGATCGGTAGATACACGAAACCGGTCGCCTGTTTCCATATAGAATTTTGTGAGAAGTTGGACCAGTTTTTTATTCTTTCCTTTCTAATACAAAGTCACATT
This sequence comes from Dynastes maya, assembly GCA_029619315.2. Taxonomy (NCBI): domain Eukaryota; kingdom Metazoa; phylum Arthropoda; class Insecta; order Coleoptera; family Scarabaeidae; genus Dynastes; species Dynastes maya. The sequence goes on from JAROYE020000002.1 coordinate 61,825,327, forward strand.
TGAGTTCCAATGGATTATTCAAAATTACTTCTTTACAATTTCTGATTTTTGTATTCTAATCCATGTGCCTAGATTTCGAAACGTTATACTATGATATTTTATCAAGAAGATATGGAGATTAAGTTCGAATTCCTAGTCGAAGAAATTTATTTTCGACAAGCAGTGACACAAAAGAAAGTATAGCCTTCTCCCCAAAATCTACATTATTAAATGACACAAGAGCAAAATGGGAAAATCTTCCGTGTAGGCTCGAAAATAAAAGTGCGATAAAATGGATTGTTAGACGTGGTGTCTTTTTTAATTATAAAATTGCTTATGATCAATGAATTGTGAGTGGTTTATTAACTAGAATTCAGAATGTATTTTGGGCAGCTTTGATTTTTTGATAAACTGGCATAAATGTAGTGCATGTAGCGTACAAATCGTTTTTGATCCTTGTTCGAAAGCAATACTCAATAAGTTACTGGCGTTAATAACAATTATCATTTAAAATTATTGAAGATGGTTACTGGTATCATGTAATAGTTCCTTTTAATTGAGTTTCTCCAAAGTGGCCGTCATGTACTTATCAGTAATCATTGATGTGGTTTCACGATCAAATTTATATGCGCCAGAAGTAATTTCTTTACTCCTTTCATGCCGTGGACGCTGCTACCAAGTGCGTGAATTATCTTACTCTCGTTTAATGTGTGAATATTTAAGTAACAGAAATTAACAGAACGTAAAATGGGCTATAATTTTGTACGGACATAAAAAAATAGCCAGCAATAAGATCGTATCGCTAGGACTAAACGTCTGGCACGGTAAATATTTTTTCATTTGTGGCGTCGATAAAATTCATTTAAAACGACATATCCCCACTCGGTACAACGGAGCGCATTAAATAAACTTTCGACTATACAGAAAACAAGAATGTTAATGTTCGGTTTTTAGATGAGACAGTCTACTTTACACAGGTACACGTATGAAGTTTTTCTTTTTTGGCTTTGGGAATGTCCGAAATCGACAATCAGTTGAAACATTAAAATCGTCGACTTGAACTCTCTTGTAGGCAAGAATGACGACGCAAGGAAGAACAAGCGCGCTTAAAAATGCATAGGACAGATAAGGCGGATTATAAATTTTCAGTGAAACGAAGATAGTGTGAGTTATAAACGTTCCCGGTTCGGTAGCAAGTTTTGGATTCTTCACTTTTGTAAAACGGCGTTCAATCAACGCTTGCCATACGGACAACGCGACGTAGTCGGGTTCGAATACAAAATAAAATTAAAAATAAAATAAAGGGAGGCGAACGTCACCGAAAAGAAGATAAGATGTGTTTAATTATTGGGACAGGCCGTCTTAGATCTTACACTTCACGATCTCTATACGTTAAATTCTCTAAAAGAACGTAAGCTACGTCAACTGTTGTATAAATTATCTGTTCTGTAACCTAAGAATTTATCTTATGTTTGTGACTTAGTACATCAGATATGGATTAACTATATCGTTAAATAAATAACTTATTGTCATTTTCTCCTAAAAACAAAAGAAGATCTATTAAATTAGCAGCAGCTACCCAAATTATTAAAAGTTATGTTGAATTCATAACTTGACAACTTCAAATAACTAGGGTGTGTAAAATACAAACCCACACAGCAAAATAAACTTAGATACTAATATACACAAAAGCAAACGAGCTGGAGTGTTAGATTAATTGTTGTTTAATTTAGTTTTAAGTTACTACTACTAACATTACATACAAAGTATTGTTTCGGTAATAACATATGTGTTTCTCATAAAGAAGCTATATTAGCATCATGTCACCCACGATTTCTCTAAATTAAAATATTTAGCTCAACTTTAGAAACGTTCGAGATATAAAATTGGCTTCTAAGTTGAAACGTTTATACTATCATTGAAGCGAGTAAGAAGTAGGTGCTTAAAAGTTTCAGAATAAGTTAAGTTAAGCGTTAGCGTGAAAATTATAGTAGTACCCTCAAAATTGATTCAACGCGGTTTAATTGTCAGGAAGACCAGTCACAAATAGCACATCCCAACACCATTGATTCACTTAGTAGTTCTTAGCTGATGTATGTAACCGAAGAAAAAGTTAGTTTATCTCATCAGTGGATTATCATATAAAAATGTAAGGCACACTACCGATCATAGTATTTGCGCGCTTTCGTTTTAATGTGAAATTTAATAAATATAATTTTGTTTTAGGAAAAAATACAATAATAATTTAGTAGAAAACAGTATATCTCCTGGCGCCATCTAGTGCCAAGCGGTACAAACCATACCGTCTGGAAAGCAACGACAAGAGTACAGACACCAAATCACCTCAATCAGTTAAAGTTTCTTGCATGAGAATTTCGATGAAAGAGTTTTGAAGGAAATATTTAAGAGCTCGCATTCTCGCAATATTTCTAGCGTAACCTGAACTTTAGTTACTTTTTAGAGCCAGACAAAGTGAAGAAAGATACTTTTCACAAATTTGACTAAAAATTATTGATTTTTCTCATAGAGTTACTTTATATTAAAACTACAGACTAAAACAGTTGTTACTAAACTGTAGTAAACATTATTGTAAAAACTAATTGCTTGAATTATGTTTTGTGAAAGGAGTTACAACACTTCTTAGGGGTGGCATCTACATTATTGTAGATATACAAGTTTGTTAACCGCTTTGGAAAATATGACGAATTATATAAGTAGTCTTCCGTTTATTTTTTTACAAGTCTAGATCTACTTTATTACTTTAAAGTTTATAACCTTAACTTATTCAAGTAAATAATACTGTAAGAGGTTTATTTGATTTTATACATTACGCTGGGGAACAATTTGTAACGCAATTTCTGTTGAGTTTGGTTTTTGAGCTGTTTTATAGTTAATTAAGCATGCTGGTTTTAAAACTGTAGTTAGTTTTCTTCTACGATGTCAAGTTTTATCTCTACACCTTATGAGAATATGACCACTCTCCGCGAAATCGAGCATGAAAAGAATGCTTGGTTGGCATTCAAAAACATTGTTAAAGACTATCTTGGAAATACACGAGCACAGAATTACGCCAAAATTGTCCAGCAGCTCTTGGAAAGCTTCAAACTGCTAGGTTGCAACATGAGCACCAAATTGCATTTTTTAGCCATCATTTTTTAGCCTCTAACTTCCCGGAAAACCTTGGTGCAGTCAGTGATGAGCAGGGCGAGCGATTTCACCAGGATTTGAAGGTCATGGAGGCACGGTATCAAGGTAGATGGGATGTACATATGATGACTGACTATTGTTGGAGCATCAAGCGAGAATGTCCACAGATTAAACATTCCAGAAAAAGCTATAAGCGAAAATGTTTGCCTTAATATGTACCGTTCGATAAAAAAACAACTATTTGTATGAACACAATTTAACTTGCAGTAACTACTATAGCCTTTATATGAATAAAATTATTCTTTATAAACAGTATTATTATTATTATTAAATGGCTTTGGCGGACGCCACTGGCCAGTTACCCCAGACACCTAACAACCCGAATGAACACAGGTATTAAAAACACAGACACACTTCACACCCGGGGCCGATCGGGTGGCTCACAAAAAAACACAACACAGGTAGGCCCCATAGGGTAAAAGAAAAAACCCACAAAGGAAAGAAACACATAGGAGTATCAAAAGCTATATCATTTTATAAACAGTATATTTGGTATGTTTTTACTTTATTTTCCTTTATATGCACAATTTGTATGACTTTTGACGGTATCCTGTAGCTTAAAAAGTTGATGTGATTGACAAAAACTGCGGTTATTTTTAGATCCAGAGGCCAAAAGTTAGTTGAAAACAAGTCACAGATTTAAGACAACGAAATTGCTGTTCCCCAGTGTTATTCATGAATATATCTTGAGATGTTTTTTTTTCTTATATAAAAGTATGAAATGTTAAATTAATTGGCAATCAAATTCCATTTATTGTTTCCAACACTCTACTTACAGATTAATTTTGAATGATTCACTTACATTAATGAAATCCTTTTTGTGGTAAACAATGACCAAATTGTATTAGAATACATCAAAAGAGTTGCCCAAAAACAGTAACCAAAGATGAGTGATTCCATCAATACCATGAGCTGCATTAGTGTTATCTTTGATTATTGTTTTTGAGTAACTTTTTTGATGTGTTTGCATGCAGGGACACTACATACAAAAGAACAAATTGCAAGTTGTGTAACTACTAATTAGCATTTACTGACCTACAACTACTTAGGAACGCATATAGTGGCGAACAATGAATGTCGGTTAGATTGTCAGCAGTCACAGTTATAAATAAAACATCCTATACAGTGGCGACCCTAGCATTATATTTGTGTTTCTACGAGGACTGTAGGCAAGGGTAAATATTTTGGGTAAAAGTTATTAACAGTTAATATTGGCGTGAAGTAGGCAGTACAAATATTTAAGGTCTGCTTGCAATTTCAATGATGGTAAGGAGGGTGGCATGATCAAATCCTCGAGGAGGATAATTACGGAAGCGATGAAAGTGAGGATATTTCAACATTTTCGATGGGCAGACAGTTGTAGCTTTCGTTTTTACAGGCGCTTCTGAAGTTTTACTTTACTTCAGTTGCAAATCAGTTTCATTTTGAAAACTAAGTTGTGTGGAAATGGGCTTTATGATGCACTTTTCTGAAACGCTTCAGTTTGAAGTGAATTACTGGATGGATGTTCGGTTTGTTTTGAAACATTTCCCTTTAAGACGCACTTCAGCATGATTTCGGTTGGCGTTATTAAACAAAGTGTGCGTTAAACGAAAGCTGTAAATGCGCTTTATAAATTGGTGACTAGATAACAGCAGCATATTCGAGGTTTGACCGCACAAAAGCGGGAACTGGTCGCGCACTACCTACTGCGCTCGGTTATTAGTCTTGGTGTAACGAGTTCGAAGCCCCGCTTTGCAACTCCAGAGTAAAGTTTTCCGTGGTTTTTCTTGCTCAAAATTTGGCAAATACTGATGACGCTGGGTAGGCAGAATTATCTGTTTGCTAGTGTTTTCTCCCCTCACGTTGCTTTTGCCGTTAGTGATTCCATCAATACCATGAGCATTATTGGCAGTATTGGCATTATTTTGGTTATTGTTTCTAGGAATTTTTCTTTGAAACCTTGGAAGTAATTTTAATATAAATTTGAATGAGATTTTGATGTAGAATCGAAGTGTATTTGTAAATGATGAGTTAGCAAGACATAATGCTTGATTTAGAATACTAATTACCCTGGCCACCACGAAACCTCGATTGGTTACTAGTCATGTATTAAAAATTAATCCAAAAATGAGTTTCGTCGAACAATGTTTCAATTGTAGAAGCAAATGTTTTGCATACATTTGCAAAATATGTGTAAAGACTATTAGAAAATATCTGTTAATGCTGGATGTCACATCTCAACTGCGAAATTGCACTACATGGCGGTCATTTTGGTAACCACGCAAACACGTTTGACTACACGGGTTTGTTAGAATGTGCAGCGATGGTCCCCCTTTAATCGAAACTAATTTATTAGCAAATACGATATTTCGTTAATTGCTGTATCTGTAAAATCCACCAATTTGCGTTCGATTCCTTCGAATAACAATTTATTCGCTAATAAGGCGGTTTTTGTACAGCGATTCCGTTTCATAAATTATTTTCGTATACGTGAAACAGGATTAACGTGAAATCTTCATCGGTGATGGATTTCTTCTTTCGAAGAAATAATTTTGACCTGGAATTGATTTTATTTTTTCGACATACGCGTACACCTGTACGGCTTCGTTTTATTCTCTTCCCTCGGAGATACGTACGTAGTAGCGGTCGTGTCGTTCGCCGTATACAAAAGTTGACATTGAGAAATGCTGCGCGCAGGAATCTTTTAATTAGTTTACAGCTGCTTAAAACACACTTGACATAAATATCGAAACTAATTTCATTAACTACAAGCGAACCGTACTCAACGATGACCGTATCAAGATTTCGTCGCCGAATCGAAGAGATTTAACTAGAAATGCTCACTACGTATAATCCGAAATGCTCCTTATTATTTAAACCAACCATTCGTATGAAACGATGTGAACACTCGTCCGTTGATCAGATTTTTAATTTGCCATGTTGTAGGTACCTATGTGCGGGTATAACTTTTTTAACGATTTCTTTTTTATGTATAGACTCTTATACGTGCCGCTGGACATATTAAATTCCTTATTAAACAAAAATAGCGATCTAAATTGGCTTTTAGAGTTCAATTTATAGAACTTAATTGGATGGTAGTAATGCTATCTCAGGTAAACCGTTAATCTTATTCTGTGTAATTTCTAACAAAGACTCGCCTTATAATGACATCGTTATATCTATAGTACGGCTTTTTTATCATATTAGATGATGCTTTTCCAGATAATTGAGACATGAAGACCCAATGCTTAATCAAGTTAATTTTGAAAAGAATGCTTGTTAACTTTTGACATCAACTTAACGTCGATCAATACTACATAAATATGTACTGTAATGTTATAATTTACAACATCGAACGTAGTGTCACTAGCAGCACGTATAGTGAGTTCAGAATGTTCACTTGTTCAACGTCAAAATCCCTCTCACGGCTATTAGCTCTTTCTTAGTAGCTCCAACTCCTTTTATGCCTCCTATCGCTGAAACGGGGTGCTAAGAGATTATTTAAAGCCTAGTCAACGACGATCATGGTGGCTAAGTAACAGATAAGTAACTTGTCTTCTGTTCATTTTCCCCACATCCTAAATCATGAATTTTAATGGAATATCTTCCTACAACAACAGCATGAATTTAGTTGTACCTTTAGCACAATTTTAAAAATTAATATCGTTTGTCTTATTTGTTAGTAAGTTTTAATATTGTACAGTTGTTGGTGGTTTTAAATGTCATAAAGTAGCATAGATTTAATCTTTCAGTTGCGTCCCAGCATGGCATGCATTATGCTATTTTAAAAAATAATAGTATTCCTTTGAAATTTATTATCAAATTATATTTCAAAAAGTATAATTATCCAAATTAGCCGTGATTAAACAATCGCTATCTCTTAAAATTTCATTAATCGATATCTAGTTTAATGTAAATTGCTGAAAGAGTATCTAGGAATGTTCCCGAACCTTAGGAACGCACAATTAATTAATAAATTTCGAAAGCAATTTTTTTAAATAATTTCCCACGTTTAAAACATTACAGTACATATACACGTTGGCTCGGTCTTCACCGGGCTGCGAGATATATTGTACGCAGCGCGATCTGGCATCCTTGCATTAATCCCCGCCGGCCAACCTCGCCGTGTGCAACTGCAGTAGCTCCGAGAGGCCTATCAGATGCACTCTTTGTCTTGCTGTGTGTTCGTAAGGTTCCAACAAGAGATCGCGGATTTAGAATACATTATGTTGGGTTATACAACCGCAGAGATGGTACAGATCATTAAATGGTATTTTGGGAATTGCCGTAAATGCCAACAAATAGACGAACAGCCTCAAATCCCTCTAACGCATCCCGAGCGGGAGGAGAGAGAAGTGAGGATTTGCTCGTTAATTGAAATGGGCGAACCTTGCTTTAGCCGGCAAATTGCAGACGAAATTATGCAGTAATTCTGTAATGAATTCTGTAAACGAAGTATTGGCGTTTTCCTTTTTTCCAATATTAAAGAAAACAATTTCTGGTATGAATACAATTATAGCATGTCTTTCCATTATAAAGTAGAGCAAATGGTTGGCTTTTTATGAATAATATCTATAAGTAAGAGGTTTCGTAGCAAATTTATAAACAGGAATTGCCTCAACTGTGGCGATGACTTCGTTAAATAATAGCCTACGCTTTATTTTTGAAGTTACCTTTTAACCCTTTAGTAGTGACTCTACAACTTTTATTGGCATAAGCTCTGCTTTCGCTTCCGCACGTTTCGCACTTTTTCGAGATTTATCTGTTCGTTGTTCAGCCTTCTTTAATTTACTCTTTAATTCCTTAATTGCTCTTTTTAGCTGTTCTCAATTCTTTCTACGCTTTTGCATTCGCACTGTTATTATTAGGAACAGAATAAGGAAAAGTTTTTTTGTAGCGGAGGAGACGTTGCAGGTGGTATTATGTTTTCTAATCCCTTTTGCAAATTTTCAACGTTTTCCTTCCTATCGTAACACTTTTTACTTCTTTCTTTCCAACTTTTCCTCAAAACCTTTTTACCACGTGGAGTGAGCTGATTGATTCTTTTGATATTTCCACTCGCTTTCCTTTTGTCATACCTCACTCTCGCTTTCCTTTTGGATTTTTCGTACAACACAGGGTCTTTCCTAATTCCCTCTCTATATTTACGCATAACTTCTTCCCTTTTAACTGTATTGTCTATATGGCTTCTTTTTGATACTGGTGTGTTCCTTGGTTTCTTGTCTTCGCCATCTAAACGGTTCTGTAATAAGATTAAGTATGTCTTAATTATCGATAGTGTAAATTGCGTCTCATCTCACTAGACGTCACCACCGTTAAATTATTTCACATCCGTAAGCTGCCTTGTCTTATGGAGGTGAGGAAATTTTCAATTATCTGCTCTAAAAATTATAGCGCCCAGGCCAGAACAACCCATTGAGACATGAAAGACAGTCTACATTTTATCATGAGATAATCTAGGAGAAAACTACAGCATTATTTTTATTTTTCCAATATTTATAAGAAATTGCCATTTCATTTTAAGGAAAGCAATAATTTTAGCAAACAGTTAAGAATTATTTTAAATAATCAGTTAAGACATTTCTAATTAGTAAATGTCATTACACCATCGATGAATTTTTTCTTTAGTTCAGCATATTATGTTTGTCGTTCGTACTTCTGTTATTCATTTTTCGTTTGTATATTACCAGTTAATACTTTTAATTAAGATCATTAAATCGTATTCTTAGATTTGTAATTTTAGTTTCTTTAATTAGAGATTATTGTTATTTTCAAGTTTTTGTTGTTTCTTTTTTATTTTAGTTTTTCTTAGTTTTATGTTTGGGTTTGTTTCTTTGTAGACAATTTTCTTCTTTTTTTTGCATTTCATTTTGACTGATTCTATTGCCATTTGACATCTTGAATCAATAAACGTTATTACTATTATTATTATTATTATTATTATTATTATTATTATTATTATTATTCTTTTTAACGACGTTGCACATCGGAAATCACGACTTATCTCATCTGTGGCAAAAAGAGACTGAGGATCATGATTAGACTTGAAAACAGAACTGTACCACGCTTATTTGATAAGTATTCGGCGGAGGGAAATTTTCATTAATAATTCTGTTGCTCATAACGTCGGCTTGTTGTATGATCATCTGGCGATTGCAATCGAGAGACACGTTCCAAAGTTAAACAGAAATAATCAGTTTCCTGCATATTTCCCTATGGCTACAATTAAAACAGTTAAGGAAAAGAACAAATTCCATAAAAAAATGGAAACAGTATAATAACTTTTAATGATTACAACACATTTCAATCACTGCTCTCGTGTTAAAAAAAAACGATACAGGACAATTACAGTAGATATACACTGCGTGTTCAGGAAATGATATGCAGCGACGCCAAGAGATTTTGGAATTTTGTTGCTTCAGGAAAAGATGTAAAGATCCCATCTAAGATGTCATACGGCGACAAAATAACTTCAAATGGTTAGAGTATTAGTGATTTGTTTGCGAAATGTTTTCAAAGCGTTTTCTTTCAGCGCTACGGTATCTGCATATATTAGCATTAATTTTCTGTCGCGGTTTCCGTCGCTACTTTCTAGACGGCATGTATATATCTCTTGGCACTAGCTGGCGCCAAGAAATATATTTTACTGCTGTTTATGGAGATTAGTCGCATAAACCCGAGAGGTAAATAACAACGGTGAGAAGGGATTCTGCTCAGAACGACGCTGATGACGCCGGGTAGGCAGGAACATGTCCGCTGGCTGGCAGTTTTCCCTTCTACGCACTGTTTTTGCAGGGAGTGATTCCACTAATACCATCAACTATATTAGCATCAATTTTGGTTCTATAATCAGTTTCACAAGGCGCAGAGATCTGATGATTTTTTTTCAAGAGATTCGCGGTCTTGGCGTTATATGACAGTAGTTTGTCGTTTGATTTGCATATTAATTTCATTGTGTCTGGCAGTCTTAAGAGCTTGGGTTAGATTATCAGACAGACCAAGTTGTTTACAAGCGCTAAATGCTTAGTTAATTTGTATTATGCTTTCATCTTTTGAGAGATTAATTTCGCCACGGTGATATGGAACTCTCAGTTTTTTAAGTACCAACATAGGCTTGAAGCTGTGCAGAATAAATTCCTAAAGTTTTTGGCTTTTAAAACGAATTTCTCCTTCAATGACTTATCAAACGTGTACATTAGATATAATAATCTGTCATTGGCAGCCTTCAGAATTATCCACGATCTAACAATGCTTTATAAAATTGTTAACTTTATCATGGATGCTCCCGAGCTATGTCCATGGTTAATGTGTCTCTCCGAAAACTCAGATGCCATGCTTTCTTAGTGATTCCCTACAGACGAATGAATATGTTACTGGGATCACCTCTTTACAGAATGGTTCGTAATTTCAATGAATATGCCAATGACCTTGATCTATTTGCTATATTAAATTACAAAAATAAAATTAGTTCACCTCTAGTAGGATCATAACCAACGCCAAAGTTTTTCGCTCATTTGTGAAAGTTTCTCGTTTGTATATTTTAGTATTTGCTCTGATATATTGCTTGATAAAAGGCACATTCGTATTTGTATGGGTGAAGCGGAAGTAGTTTGCATTTCCTCTAAGGGTCTGTGCTTTTGCGTTCTCGGTGTTGGAACTAGCCGTCCTGACACCCACTTAAACCGATTTTTACCATAATAATTTTTCACTATTGCTACTTCGACAGTATGACTTGCAAGGCCTTCTTCAGAGGCCTGAAACTCCTATTCTGTATCATGTTCGCTTTCAATATCACATTCACTAATCTTATCTATATCACTAACCTCACTTTCTACGTCTTCGTACCATTTCATTAGTCTCTTTGAAGTTAAAATCACCAAACCGTACACTTTTCGAAGAATACACTGTACTCCTACGGAAACACTCATGGTGAAGTGGTGCCAGAATGACTGCTTCCGGATTTTAATTTATAGTTGAGTACGTCTTAATTTGCTGTAAAAATGGGTGTACGAACGTGAGTACTGCTAACTTAAAGATGGATGGAGCGACAGAAGAGTAACGGCAAAATTTTCAAAATACCATTAAATTAAAAAAAATTGGTGTCCAGAAGGCACCATGTCACCAGTAGAAGGTTAAATAAGATACAGAAAACCCTACTGCACTTAGTAGCGGTAATAATTTCCATAATCACCAATGCAGTAGTTGTGTACCTTTGTGTGTGCCTGTATTGTAAGAACAGTTGCGCAAAAGAGTATAGCACGCTATATATCTTTAACACGTCCTTAAGCAAGGGTTTTGTTGATTGGTTAATTATGAAATGGGTTTCGGTGAAAACGAGTGATGAAGTGACAGTATTTTGGTGTACGCCTTCACCTTCGACGAAACTTCCATTAATCAAGCAAGATGCTTATTCAGCGCTCTTCGACGTCCATGAAATGCTTGTCAGAGGTTCCTCGAACGCAAAACGATGTTATCTTATTTTTGCAATTGTTGTGAAGATATCACTCAAACCATTCAACTCGAATAAACTGATTGATATGCGTATTTTTATGAGGACTTTCTTGAGTAGCCGATGCTTATTGTGTACGCTTTTTGTGGGTATAGAACGAGTACCGAATACATTCTGCAGGCTTTTCGCGATCTTTTAGCGTTAATTCCTAAAATTTTCGGACAATTACATCACTAAATTAGGCTTCCGTATTCCGTTCTTTGTTTATTTACGTTTATCCTTTTCATCCAGCGTGATCTGCAGTAATACTTTCATACATAATTTCATGTCGGCTAACTGCGCGGGCGATTATCTAACAGAAAGTCGTGCGGAATGGACACACGTTCTACAAACTACTCCTTCAGTGAGTAGCGGCACTACCGTTGGTAGTGCGTAGTAGTGGCAGCCGCTACTGCCGATGCACTACAACTCTGCGTCACACATTGTTTGTATGCCTTTGTCGGCGCGATAAGATACGCTTAAACCAGTTTTTTGTTATTCTAATCGCCCTATTAATTCGTCTAATAATGTCAACTATACGCATCAACACAGAATATTACGGACATTTCGCGTGCTGTGGCGGGTTCTGCGCTTTCAGCGATTGATTTTATCTTTTGTTAATAGTAAAAATGCAGGAATTGGAAATAAATATCGGGTTTGCAAAACGGAATAAATGTATTAGGTTCTTGTAAAGGAATTGTTCACGTTACTGTAGGAAGTATAGAAATTTTCTACTTTCGCAATTCGCATCACAAATTTAACGCGAAGCTTGGAAGTATTTCCGCATTCTTGTGTTTTTTTTTACCTCTTATGTAACATATGTCTCCATATATGTAAGATTTTTCAAGAATTCATCATCGTGTTGTAACGTACAAGGCTTTTGGACAGAAGTATATATCCATTAGAAGCACCTGCCATTAGTTGAATCCCTTAATTTACTTTTTTTTTTCTTAAATACATATCCTTTTTCGGCATATTATTCATGTGCTCGTTTATAAAATTTTCAAATTAGTTTATCTGGTGTTAAAATAATTTAAGCTATTTAAGGTATCCCTTTAAACAATTTTTTGGGAACCTCTCAAAAATGTTGAAGGGAGACATGTGAGTTTTGGCAATTTTTGTCTTGTCTGTCTACAATGAATGTTCTGATTTAAGAAGCTTATAACATCTGAGTAAGTAATAAGATTTTTCCAATTTTAAATATTGCTTATTTAATCTTGCTTAAGATTTTCTTATTTAAACTACATATTTTTTATTTGTTGTGTTTATTTTCACTATTTACGTAAAGGAGCACATGCTAATTGTCTTTCTCTATTTTAGGTTTTTTTTTGTTTGTAGCCATCTATCTATGTATATACAGTATTCGCAGTAATACAATAGGAGATTAAGGAGACATTAATAGCAGGCAATAAAATATATATATATATCCTGCACGCAATGGAGTAAACTCGAATAATCGGCTTGGTCCGAAGGCTGTAGGGAAGGTCACAAGCTTCAAGTCCTCCTCTTGTGCTTGTTGGATTGTGTAATTCTTAGCGATCTTGCCAATGGGACCCATCTTCGTGACAAGATCCATGACTTATGTGATTTAATAATAATAATAATAAATAGAGTTTATTTTATAATAAAAATCTCCACATAACAAGTCATAATAGTCCTTACACATGTAGAAAATTACAATTGTCAATTCATGTATTATATGTACATGTTATAAAAATGTATAAATAAAAGCATGAAAAATAAAAACAGGTATAAAACAAACAATTGTGACGAACCATCCCGTTTCGTCAAATTTAAAGACTTTAATTCTGGAAAGAACAAAGAAAAATTATTATTTCAATCTTTACCTATCTTGTTTAGTCTTTAAATCTTTGTTGTAAATCGTAAATTCACTTCTTTTAATTGTTATTTCAAATTCCAGAACCATTTATGTTATACGCCAGTGTACTCTATGAATGTGGTCATTTAGGATGTACGTTAGTACATATTGTATAAGCACAAGTTACGAGTTTTGTGAGAAGCGCGCGCCGTTTACACGCAAGGCCACATGACGTAGATAAGCAAAAAAGAGTAAAATTGGATATAAAAGGCGACCGGATTCGCGTACATTTATCTTTTATGTGGGCCTCGAGCTTTGAAAAGAACAACCCTTCTGTGGCGTAAGCTTCGTTGGAACATCTCTAAGTGGATTTGATCTGCGAGAGATCCTGGCCAAATTTTATCCTTCTGCGGCTGTTATTAGCGTCCGATGAAGTTTGGACAAGGTAATGTCAATATTACACGACAGTGTGGCCTAAGTTGCCTATCGTGAAATCTTGACCGAAATTAATCCGTTACCGAGAATGTTGTAAGTGTCTTGCCGCGACATAAAATCTGACCGAACTCGTAACTGAGAAAGTAAAGCATTTGTTTTTTTTTCCCAATCATTTTTTTCCTGATCTGTATATATTTGTATATGAATTTGATTTTTGTTTGCTAGAGAATTTTATTTTATTTGATGAAGTTATGTGTAAGTAAAGTATTGTCGTTGTACTTACATCTTTTCCTGTTAAATTGAACCTTTTGGCATTTTCAACGCTATTCCGTGGTTAAGACTGCTCACACACGCCGAATCAATCGATTCGATATTCACTTAACTTTTCTTGATCACTAAAAGCCGTAAACATCTAATAGTTTTATTTTTAAAAGTAAACAAACATTAAGCCACTTAAAATACATGTTATAAATCTGATACATGACAGTTAATAATCCTGTGACAGCTAGCGACATCCCAGCAACGGCAAATCAAACTGTATTACGAAGTCAATAATATATTGTTTAAAATAAGAAAAGTTAATGTTGTATCCTTTATTCCCGTCTAAATCCCTCAGTAACTCTCAGTAAATGATTAAAAAGATTATCTGAAAAGTAATATATTCTTCATACGATAATCTCCCGTATATCAACCGAAGATGTCACTTGTGAGCAGAGTCCATCGTATCTATCTTAGCAGGTGTGAAAAGAAGCAGTCGCACAGTGTAACTCTACGTCTAAGAATAAGAAAGTTATTACAATTTTCCCGCCGCGAGCAGGACGTTATGTTTTGGCGTCCCGAGGAGAGACGTACGTTACACAATGTAACATACTTAAGGATAAACAACAAAAGAATAAATAAATAAATAGCTTAAAATCGGCTTCATAAAACTACCACGGTGTCCAAAGGAGACGAGGTGAAAGTAGCTTATTTTTTCATTAAAAATTCATTTAGATTTCTCCCCGTTAACACCTGCGGAGGTGTGGGAAGGTATGATAACGATTATCTCTGGAGCCATGCTGTTACTTATGGAGTTATGCAATATTCAGTCTAAACTATTAAATTCTTTTGCCTATAATGTAATGAACTTCTGTATTATAATTAATTTCAAATATTATTTAATTAACTTACCATTTAAGTACTATATATAATTTCCATTTACCTTTTTATATATAATTTGTAAGCCATACACAGCTGTGAATTGTATATGAGACCAATAAGGGTATTTGTGTGATTTAATTAATTAGTTACGACTGCAACCACTTATACCTCAAATTTCATGTAGTTTTTTTCTTAATTTACATCGAGTTGTTGAACCGAAAATATACTTTCCTAGAGCAATGATATGCATTGGATACGCTGCTTTTTGATTACTATTGGATTTAGAACACATACAGCAGACCGTTCCTTCAACTCCTCCTAGCAAACGCTTTAATTTTCTTGAAGTAAACGGGGTTCTCTTACATGGATCAGATACAAGAATAGAAACAAAACTGTCTAGCTTATTTACCCTAACTTTCAGAAACAAGATATAGGTGCTAACATATTCAAATGTAGATGAAATAATTGCTTGGTATAATTGAAATGCGTGAAACGTTTGATTGGGTAATAATTTGTTCAATATATGAAAGTTAATATTATTTTTATGTCTGATAATTATAATTATAATTTTTTTGTTGATAATTATAATTATAATTTTAGTAATCTGAAAACTGTCCAGAAATACACCTCCAAAGACTCTCCATTATTCTCCTCCTCATTTAGTCTTTTTGTTACTTGATATTATTTAGATCTAGTTTCCAATCAACTCATTCCCCATTTATTTTAAATTTTCTGTATTCGACATATACCCTTGCCACTCTATTTTCCCATTTTTGTTTTCCTTAGCAGTTGTTCTTGTATATCGTTGCCTTTCGTAATTAGATCATTATCAATAAATATTTTTTTCTCATAGTTTTGATTTATTAACTCTTATTTCTTTCTGTTTTCCCAATTCTCAATTTTGTCGACAGTATCCATCTTTCACTTTTACGAAGACTACTTTTACCTCAACGCCAGTTTGATTCCGTGAAAACTCTTTCACGGCCTATGGAGAAGCATATTCCTGTATTCCTTCTCCTTTCATGAGTATGTTATGTATTAAGAATTTACCTTCATTTTGTTTCGCAATGTTCTGCTATTTAATTTTACCTATTGTTGTGCCAATAAATATTTCTGCTTCTGTTACTAGTTATAATCAGGACAGTTTAAGGAATAACTTTTTAAATTTGCTCTAATAAAACCTTCATATATCAGTGCACTTGCAATGGCCAGTGCTTCTACTAAGTAAGAGTCTCGACAATAACGAATGCAATCCTCGTTTTCTGGTCTACATACATATCAATTTTGTCAAAAGAAATATTCAGTTCGGAATAGTATAATTTATAGGTAGATACGAGGTAGGCGCCATAAATTCTCGACCTGACAGGCTTATAGAAATTCTAGCTTGTTCAAGCTCCGTTGTGTCATAGTTGTACATGTGCGAGGTTTACACTATATATATTACGGCTCGAAGAAGAGTAGTAGTTTTAGCAGCCAGCCAGACAACGTGACTAGTGCATGAAAGTGTCTCAGGTAACGAAAGTTAAGTACCGCGCGGTCATTTTTAATAAAAGAAGGGCATACGCCTAACTACATTAAACAACATTTAGCCATCTAACGTTTATGGTGATTTATCTCCTTCATATTTCACTGTAAAAAAAGTGGGCAAAATGTTTCTGTTGGCCAATTGAACTGATAACACCTCAAAACATTTCAATTATTGAAGAAACGGTATTAGCAGTTTGTAAGTGAAGGAATTAGCAGTGATGTCTAACATTTCGGGAACAAGTATTCGTCGAATTCTCCATAACCGTTTAGGTACGAATAAGATTAATGCAAAATGGGTATCGCATTTTCTTTCTGTTCTTCCAGGTCGAATGTGCGCGCTCGTTTTTAAACATGTGTGGGGACGACCGGAAACCGATTTTGGAGTCCATTGTGATAGGAAATGAAACAATTGTTCTGTATTATGATCCTCGATCCAAAAAGGAATCATTATAAGGACGATAGTGAGTTGCAAGCAGCTGTAATACAATATTTTGAGGGCAAAACTTTAGATTATTTTTACAAGGGTGTAGAATTATTAGTTGATCGTTGTAATAAATGTATTGAAGGTAGGGGAGATTATATTAAAAAATATAAATTGTTATATTTTATCAAGTTTATTTTTTCTATATCAGGCCGAGAATTTATAGCGTCTACCTCGATTGTAGCTATTAAGTCTGATCTGGTTGACAACACATATACGCATATTTGAGGACAACTGTAAACGATAAAAGACCATTATGTACATACAAAATGTATAGTCAAGTGAAAATCTGCTAGATTCTTCTTGCTTGAATATCTGTTTCTTCAAACGTTTCAAAAAAAATGTAAATCGAAAGTAATTTCTAATACATAAATTCACAAATGTGTCTGTTACCTTCTATAGCTTACCTGACACCGAGATTGATGTATTGATCTTATAGAGCACTGGAAGTTACAAGATTTCCGACAGAGAATTATTTGTCGCAAGATTGTGCCTTTGTCAATGGAGTTTTTTGCAAAAGGGTTTTTTTTTTTTTCTGGTCATGTGAGGTCTCGCTGTGGGCTTAATTTAAAATTATATTAAACCAAAAGTTGTATCTTTATTTAAATGTGTTCCATATTATTGGATAATTATTATATTATTATTATATATTTTGAAATCCTTGTTAAATTCTGAGGCGAAATATAATAAGGTGCTATTGTCTTAAAACTAAGCGTATCAAAGTTATTAGGGTTTCTTTGAAGAAGTCGAAATTTACAGAAATCTTTATTTCTTTTATTCAATAATTGTTCTGATGGCTTATTTGTTAATAATAAACTTGCAATGAACGTGAATAAGTGCAAAGTACTTACTTATACCAGAAAATTCAATCCAGTTGTGAATACCTATCTTTATGATGACACAGAATGTGTCATTATGTTGTGCTGCTCAACTATAAAAGATCTTGGAGGGTATTTTGATAGTACTTTCGCTGAATATATAAATCGAATTACTGCCTCTGCATTAAGGATGCTAGTAATTGTGGTTCCAAATACATTGTTCTTTAGTAATGTATCTGCGGTCAAGATGGTATATTACTCTTATGTACAGTCGAAATTGCAATATGATTATTTAATTTGGTACCCTGTATACGAAACATAAACATAATATACATAAAATTATACTGGAAAGAATTCAACAGCGCAAGTTGTTTAAATACTTATATTTCAGAGTTAAAGGGACGTTCACCACTTCGCTGCTATGACATCCTTTCTGTAGAAAAGCGTTATAGGATGAGCAGTATCAAATTTTTGTGTAATACTGTTCATATTAAGGTCGATTCTAACTACAGTTAACCCTAGTTATAGCGAACACCGATACTGCGAAATCGTCTATTTTACGAACAAGAATTACTGTACGAAGTCTTCTAATGTATTTCTAAAGCAGTTTATTCCATTATAACGAAATTTAAATTAAGCGAAATGTGAACAATTTTAATCTCCCAACACCCAAATACTAATAAAAAAAATTACCATTAATACGAACCAATATAATCTTACACCTACATAATTTGCGCGAACATTCGTTTACAAAGCGACAAAATCGTCTGCGACTGAATATTCCGACAATCGTGCAGATAGTGCATTGTGATGGTTGGAGATTTCCCGTCTAGTTTCTGGGAGGTTGTTTTAGAGTTAAGGTTTAGTCGCTAAGATAAACTGTACGAATACAGATAATGTAATAGAAATGAGTGGCAAAAAACCAGGGATTTCTTAAAAAAAAATTTTAGAAGAGATAGGAAAAAATATAAATGTCCAAAACTAAAATCATAGATAAATTTAACATTCCGGAATCAACATTATTTACTATAATAAAAAATAAAATTAACAACGCTATTGCTTCCGGTGAACATGTATCCAATAAAAGATATTCAATTATTATTCTTTATAACGAACTAGTTCGCACTAACGAAAATTCGTTTATACGAACATCTCCATATAACGAATATTATCCTTTCTCCCGTACCTGTTCGCTATAATGAGGGTTTACTGCATTTAGTTTCTGACCTACCATTTTTCCTACCATGGCATTCATCTAGGTACAACTGTTTATTTCCCGATGCCAAGTACCTAGTTCCTATTTTTAGAATATGTAACAACTTTAACTGCATATCGGCCAACTGCGACATTAATTTTACATCCCTTCCTAATATTGTTGGAATGGCAACCTAAAATCTTTGAAATCAGTAAATTTTTAAGTTGATGCTTTCTGCAGTATTATTTACTTAGTTTAAATAGAATTACAGTTTAATTTATGTTAAGCTCAATGTTCAGTGCTTTGTAATTGGGTTAATGTTTCTATTAGTATTGTTTAATTGAAATAGATTTACAGTTATGCTAAGCTCTATGTTCAATGTTTGTCATAGTTGTAATGTTAACATTGTCCTGTAAATTGGATTATTGTAATTTGTTGAACAAATACAGATGTTATCATTATTATTATGTGTATTTATAATGTAAATTAAAATTGTCTTCGGATCAATTTGAAATAGAGAAACTACTATAAATTTTATTATACTTATGACTAAAGCTGGCCAGGAGCGGTACCGCGCAGTAGCGTAGAGTCGACCAGGCCTCGCGTTCCACTAGAGTTATTCTGCTAATAGAGATGTTTGCTGCCGCAAATAATTTCGTTCATCTTTTAAATAAAAATTAAATAACACGTGCTCAAACACTTACCATTTTAAGAGTCCTCCGTGAAATCACAAAGTGAATAATGTCTGTTAAATATCTGCAACATTAGTAAGTACAAAACTAGTACGGCATGAGGAAAAAATGCGTTTATATGCAGAGAACGAACGTTCTACATCTAGTGACGTAATATTTGCGTAAGCAAAATAATCTTTCAAATAACTTAACGATTCTGTTGACGCACCTTCACAAATGTGTCTTAATGTGCCAAAATCAGAATTTTTCTCAAAAACACTTTCAAATTTTTCTAGAACAGAAACATTTTTTGCGTCTTCAATCGCGCATAGCTGTGCGTGAACATGTTGCACTATTTGTAGAGATTCTTCTAACGGCACTGCAGGATTTTGTAATTTTTTTATTGCATCTGTTAGCCCGAAGTGATTGTCGTGAACGATTTTTAAATCCATTTTAACCTGACTATCTTGAAATTTCGACTGGCTTTTCTGGATAGCGGCAGCTTCCTTTGTATCGAATTGTAAAACCACGTTCTTAATATTGTCAAAATATTTATGATAATAAAACGCGGCCTGCAACCATGTTCCCCAACGAGTCTACGAAATCATAATTTTTCTAGGACAGATAAACAATTGCGCAAATGACCGGCAGCGAAAATGTCCGTACTGCTCCGCAGACGAAGTAATACTACCGTTCCTCTTGGTCCGAACTGATTCTACGCCGATGCGCGGTACCGCTCGTGGCCAGCGTTACTTATGACGAAGCAAATTGACTTAATCCAGATGACAAATAGATAATAAATACTTTAGGAATTTTCTTTTACACACAGAGACATGGTTCCTTGCACCAAGAAAATATTTTTATTTCAAAACTATAAAAATGTATAATATAAGAAAATAATTTTCTTGATACATTATTTGTATTAAATAAATATTTTCTTAGGGTTAGAAAATCAAGAAAATCCAATAGAAAAATATTACAAAGTTGTGTTGAGAAATTAGGCGACCAGTTCCGTGTTCAAAAAACACATCATCGGGCCAACTACAAGGACATTCAATAAAAGAAAAATTACAATAATGGAAAAAAAAACAAAGTTAGTAATTAAAGTTAGGAGCAAGTGAATGAACTAATGAAAAATTTTTTTTTATATGTTACATTATATAATTAAATTATTTCTTTAATAATGTAATTAAATGGGGATTATTTTTATATCTTGGTTATCCTTTTTAGACACTTTTTTCATGTGTACTTCTATATTGAAGTTCACTTATGCTTGCACATTATTCCGTAGATAATCTCTACCTTAGCCTTTTTAAGACCACAAGCAATGAAAAATAATTTACTGCATTGTGTACCGATATGTCGTACTGTTTTAAAAAGGTAAGTGCAATTAATAATGTGGATATAAATACAGTTATGTTCGTATGTATTAGGCACCCCTAAGAATTTTAAAGATTAGCATAAAAAAATTGAAACAAAATTATTTGCATATATATATATCGACTTTATTATAAATAAAAATGTACATTATTAATATTTGGTCGGTCCCCATGCGCCTTAATAACAGCTTTAATCCGCCGTGGCATACTTGACTCTAAATTAAACCACCAAAACTTTCCTTTTTTAAAACATGCCATAGGTGTTCTATAGGAGACAAATCGGCTGACTGGGCCGGCCAGTCTAATAAGCTCACGCTATTTTCATGAAACCATCGCATACTCTCTCTTGACCGATGGCAGGGAGCATTATCTTGCTGGAAGAAGTATTCTGAAGTCTCTTCCTCAAAAAGTTTTAGCACTGATGGCTCTAAAACTTCTTGCAGCATCGCTGTATATCGGTTGCTATTCATACGACCTTCGCACAAATGCATTTCGCCGACTCCGGAAGCCGTCATAAGCGCTTTTTTTTGTGCGCCTCGCTTCAGTACGGTTTTTTTCGAGCCACGCGACCATGTAAATTAGAAGCGCCGAGACGTTTTCTTACCGTACTAGCGCTAATGGACACATTATGTCGAACCCACAATTCACTAGAAATTTCTCTAGAAGATTTTCGTCGATTTTGTAACGCGATTCTTTGTGTGAGTCGATCTGTTCGATGTGTGGTACGCCGTTTTCTTCCTGTTTTTGGTTTATTTTCGTAACTGCCAGTTTCTCTAAACCGTTTTAACGTGGTTTGCACGGCACAGCGCGAACATTTAATTGTTTTTGCAATCGCAGTTTATGAAAAGCCTTCCGTATTAAGTAAAATTATTTGACTCCTTTCTGCGATACTTAATTCGCGTGTTTTCGGCATAATTTAACAATATTGTTCATAAAAACACTGTATAAAATATTTAACACTCAAACAACACGCATTCGAATAGTTATAAATACTTCGTCGGTTTGTGGTTTCAACAATACTAAATACGCCGCAACAAGTAATTGCATTATAATCCTAAAATTGGCGACTATAAAACATTCTTATCTGGAATGTTTAGGGTACTTGAAATACAGAATTTTACCGGGGGTGCCTAATACATACGAACATAAGTGTAATATGCATCTCAAGAATTCTAAGTGAATAAATGCTTTATTTTAAGAAAATTAAACTATTGATTTACGAACAATATCTAAACGCTTTCTTGAATCGCGAAAACTATTTACTATCCTTAAGAAAGTATTGTTTTGTGTTATAAGCACCGTGTGCTTATACTAAGAATCGCTTTTTTCAAATTTTATGCGAGATTTTCTTGATTCAAGTTAACAAATGACTTAAACAAAGAAATACAATTATTTCATTGCAAATGTATACTTCTTTTAAGCGGAGAAAAAAACGCTAAGAAAATTGTCTTGAATTGAGGTGGACAGCCTTCATAGAAGTGAACGTTACTCCGCGTGTATTTTCGGCATGTCTCTTTCAGCTAAAATAAAAACAAAAATAGGCGAAACAGTCACCAAAGGCAAATTATATGTTCTTTTATTTCGAGTTCGTTTTCTTGCCTGTAGTTGTTCACTACGGCCTTTGTTAAGTCTTTGTGCCAAATTCTATGGATTAATCTATACCTTAGGTTTCTTCATAAGATTTGTTCGCTCGGGCTGCATTTTTTACTCGGTGTAGTGTGAAATGACGTCACTAGAGTGGCCAGTGCAAGTAGGTGTATGGTTGTGTACAGTTGCACGCAGGCCCAACGAACGTATATTTTTACGTTGGTTACTCGGAGTAGTTAGGATAGGTCGAGCGAACAAAGCTATAGTTTCGGAAACAACATAAAAATTTTAAAGAAAGGAATTGAAAAATTAATATAAACATATAAAACACATGTTGTCGCAACTGTGAATCAAAGATGTAACATGTAATTTAAAAAATATCCTGGAACATAATTTTGTCACGAATAAATTCAGAAACATCAGTGAGGTGGCAAATCTCCAATCCCTACAAATAGAAATGAGGCCTAAATAGCTCAAAGCGTGGATATTATTGGCGGTGTGCTATAATCTAAATTACCGAACAGATTTTCTACTGCTCCATATATCTAGAGTAGTGACTTGATTAATTGCGATGCTAATTATTCTTGAGTTGTAAACGCATGTGTGTATTTCATACCATATAAAGTGCACATATAAAGGCAGTAGTATTCAACAAAATTACTTAAACAATTACATAAATAACGAGATGATGTCATTCGAAACAGACAGAAAACCGAACAGCAAATTACTAAATGGCGATTATGAAGTTAGTCGCGTTGCGCGTATACCATATAAGGCTTAAAAGTAAACGGGCCAATTGTATTTGTACTAGATACAACGAGGTTTCTTATATGTTCCACTCTATCTTGTCTAGACGAATGATGTTTCGCATAGATCGTTTTATTTGCATTCTATCGCTTTTACTTAAGCGTAGACCATTTTTATGGGTTTCTTTGGAAAATCGACATTAAAACGCGTGTCCATCTTCTTTATACCATTAACTATTATCGTTAAAGTTTATTTCTGTGTAAATGATGGCATATTTGATGATAATTCATTGCAATGGATGCAGTTGAGAATATTTATTTTATAGGATTCTGTTTTCAATATGTTATTTTCATATTTTTATCATCGACGAAATTGCTTTGGTTTTTGTTACATAATTGAACTCATCTTCATTGCTTCCTACTTAGAACACCAGCGATAATGTTTTAGTGTACAAATTACTATTAGCGTAAAGAACAAGAACATAATTGCGCTAAGGAAATCTCCCAAGATAATAATTTTACATTAAAAAAAGTATTTCGGAGCAAATATGATTTCTAATCTTAAAATTGATATCAACTGTATTTCTCTACTGCATTTATAATAGACGAATACGTACGCCACGTTCATATTCATAGAGGCATAGACTTCATTTAATTCAATGTGTTTTTACTGCAGCTTGTGTGGTGTCTAATTTATTAATAAGAATAGATGCTTCGTGAACGAACAACCTTTGTTACATTCGGTTCATCGAGGAACAAGCAAACAATTGATTGTTGCTTAGTTTCCGGCTCCTACGAATGTATGCGGTAATTTAACTGTACTGCAGTCTTCGATATGCCTCAGGATGCCTCTATCTCACAGTAAGTCACCGATCCCCTTCAATTATGTTGCGCACAGCCTTAATGTGTTTTGGAACAACAATAATTTTGGTCGACCTTCGCGGATGCTGGACCACAATGAAATCCTGCAAACCAGTTGTAAACCGTCCTTTCTGATGGTGCTTCATTACCAAACGTTGAAGGAAGCGATTCGAGGCATTGTTGCTGTGTTAGACATTTACTAAAATCATAAACATTATTCAACGAAAACTCTCACGTGAAATTTCCATTTTTTCACAAAATTGCTTTTTTTTTTAACGCTCACTATAAACAAACTACTGAGCTGATTTCTGTACTGACACTGCTTCAACAATAAAAGATGTTAGATTTTACGAAAATATTAATGTCAAATCTCAACAACTAGTGGTCGTTCGTAAAAACCTAAGAAGCTACAATAGGGAATATCAGCAGTTTTATTTATAAGGCAATTATCATATGATTCAATAGCATACGTTCAAGTTAAAACGAAGTACGATACAAATTTTCCAAACAATGTAATTGTTCTATGTTCGATGAGAAGTCTATTATTCCCTTTTTAATTATAATAGGAAGTTGTTTATTTCGTTGGTTTTGTATTAATTAAACAGTAAAGAATTATTTATTTATTTATTTTTATTTATGCAAAGGAAAGTTAGATAATTACTCCTCCCTATTATTGGTACAATTTTGTCCTAGAAGAATAGAAAGAGTAAATTGCATCTCTTGATAGTGTGTTAAATGAAAAATGAATAAAATGGCTAGTTTTACGTGTAATTCTATTAAATTTATATACTAAAACGTCTAGAAAAGCCAAACATTACGTTTTATTGAATATACTATAGATTGTATTTCTACAAATACCGGGTGTCCAGGATAACATGATACATTTTTAAAAATCCATTCCGTTACTGAGATACAGGGTGAACCAAACGTGTGCGTTTTCTAAAAATCTTAATATTTTGTTTATTATAAAAAATACAGTCATCAAATTTTCGACATAGGGGTAGTTGTACCCAACTTTTCTCTTATGGGCGTCATATTGGATTTCTACATTTTCAACCATGTATAACATCCCTATGTTCAATGAAGAAAAGCTATGAAAAATAGCAAAATTACGACTTGACCTTAGTAGGCTGTGATTTAACGTATGTGCTTGCTCAGCCACTGTAAGCGGTCGTACTACTTAAAAGTGGTTCATAAGAAGACTGGTATAAATTTGACACCTAGCACCCCTAAAACAAAAATAAGAGTAATATGAAACGTACTAATACTATTTAAACAAAATGATCGAAATCAGTGACTGAGACAACAATAAAAAGTTAACAAAATCCTAGAATTAAGGCTGAAGTAGGTGTTCAAACAAGCCACCATTCTCTGGTATGGATAATGGACGTTTAACGACTGCCTCACATGATTGCGTGATTGTGTCTGGACCAATTCCATTTGCACCTGCTTCAACTACCCGAGGTAGTTCTTCTACGGTTTCATAGGATCTCGAGTACACCAAATTTTTTAAATAGCCCCATAAAAAAAAAATCGAGAAGCGTGAGATGAGGCGATATAGCAGGCCACCTTACTGGTCCTCGATTTCACTATTTGAGCATTGTGTGCAGGTGCGCCGTCTTGCTGGAAAAACATATTCCATAGTTCCATAATTCGTTCTGCTACATTTGTTTGCAAGAGGCTTAAATATCTAGCCTAGTTTAAGTTTTTATCATAAAAGATAGGGCCAACAATACGGGTGCCAATAACACCTATCCATACATTAAACCCCCATTTCACTTGCCGTCTGACTCCACGAATTAGATGTGGATTTTCATTGGACCAAAAAACAGTATTTTTGCGATTAAATAATGCGCAGTTGGTGTGGTCTCGCCCCACCATAGAATTTTCATAGTAAAACATGGAATTTCATTGTTTTCTGATGAACCATTGACAAAGTTCCATTCTTTTCATTTCGTCACTGTTTTGAAGCCCTTGGTAGGATCGCTCACGGTAGAGATGGTTTTTGTAACATTTTAAAATGCTACTGGCTGTTGATCGGGCAACGGTATATTGAATTTCGCGTAAAGAAGTACGGGGTTTCTCAACGGCTTACAGGACCATATCTTTTTAACGAAACGTGATTTATAAAATTTTCATGTAATGGCCGA
Organism: Dynastes maya; assembly: GCA_029619315.2. Taxonomy (NCBI): domain Eukaryota; kingdom Metazoa; phylum Arthropoda; class Insecta; order Coleoptera; family Scarabaeidae; genus Dynastes; species Dynastes maya. The sequence continues at coordinate 61,851,792 of JAROYE020000002.1, forward strand.
AGTATGCTTCTACCTGGCTGAAGTCTTTCTGGGTATTTATTGAATACAGTTCTGCGGTCATCTCATCATTTCACTAACAAAGAATAATACACTCCAACATATCATATTTATCTGTGTTCGAATTCGGGGTTGTTGCGATTGTTTAATAAATGTATGTATAGGTGCCAGTCTACTACGGTCAAATCGTAATTCTGCCATTTTTTATAGTTTTTCTTCATTTAACATGAGGATGTTATACATGGTTGAAAATGTAAAAATCCAATATGACGCTCATAAGAAAAACAAAAGTTGGGTACAAACGCAAAGAACCCAGTGAGCCTAGAATTTTTCTAAGGCCATTTTTGAAGTTCTCATTACTAACTACTCCTATGCTGAAAATTTGATGAGTTTATTTTGTATAATAAACCCCATTTAACCGATCCTGTATCTCTAACGGTTTCCAATGTACCTATGTATAGTTTATTTCAAATTATAAGAATATAACTGTAGACTTACAAGGCCTTTAATACTTTTATTGCACTTTCTATGACGATAATAACCTGGCAATGCATATTGAATCTACGGGCCGTATTAACTATAAATTACGGCCCTATAAGATAATTATGTATATATATTTTACAAACAGTATGAATTTACATAGTAAGCAATTCGATGTTACAAGTAATTAAAGAATTTACATATTAAATGAGATTTAAATGAACAAACAGCTAGTTAGGCATATCGCAAATCATAATCCCATTTCTATTCAATTCACTTTAATTTTGTCATTACGGTCCTCAGCAGTTTGTTTGCGTATCCTGGCAGTTATTACCGCAGGTGGAGCAAAAACAGCATTTAAGCCGTTCAAAGTTATATTCTTATAATTTGAAATAAACTATACTTCATGTTATCCTAGACATCCGATACCGTCAATAAAATATAATGCTATAGGTACGCTCTTAGATAAAATGTAGCAATATAAATATCATATAATACAAATTTAGTTGAAATGTAACTATTCTTTAAAATAAGTGTGTTGTATTCCTGGCTAAATTTTGTCAATTTTTTGATTCAGGATGAAAGAATTTAGAAATCCGTTTTCTTTTAATACGAAAATACTGTTTTAGGGATATAAAAAAACAGAAATTTCCTTGACTGGATGCAAATTTGTTAAATAAAAGTGAATATTTCTCTGAGTACAGTTTATAAGTTGATAAAATTAGATAATTTACTACTTTTCTTGCTCCCTAGAAGATTTAAGTATTACATTTATTCTTGTTAGTTTATTCGATGTTACTAATTTCTATTGCTGTTCGCAAGCTTTTAAACAACTGAACAAATACATATTTTATATAGCTTCGTTTATGAGCCCCAAAGCATGTATATACCTCTATGAAAAACTATGGATTTTGATCGAACTGAAACAATTGTAATGCTGATGTACCTACCTAATCAACATTGTTGAGATTAAATCTTCTGAATCTTTTATTTTTGCTTTAGGGGATATATTTGTTTTGTTCTTTCAGCCATTTTCCGCAGATTCTTCGGATACTAAGAAATACATGACAGTCTACGGACTACCTCACTACATGAACGCTCCCGTGCGCAAGCTTCTCCCAAAGTGAATTATTAGCTCAACGTTCTTAATTTACAAATAAGGAGCCATCGATATACATGGTTATCTATTAAATCCTGTATCTTTTAATTACAGTTCTATGGAAAAGATAACTTTTAACGTGGGCGTAGCAATGCATACATTACATTGTCGCAAGCGATAAAACTAATTGAATAATATGTAATCTTATCAAATGTTAATGAGTTTTGGTTGAAACAATATGTAATCGGGAGTACTTTCAAGTGTTTTTTTATATAAACCTTCGAGGCGTTTTTGTGTTATCTCGTATTGAAGTAATTAACCGGAAAATAAAAGATGTTTTTTTTGGAATGTGGTTATATGTATAATTCTATAGTTATCGGTACAAAGTAAGATTCTTACAGGAAGAATAAATAATCGCAAAGTGGTTACTACATTCTTGGTATTACAATATATTGTTGTGATGAAATATCGTTTAAATTGTAATGCATTTTCATTCAAAAAAAACTTTTAAATATTTAATTTGATTTTTTTTCTAGTTTTCCAGATTGCCAAAAATATTCTATATTACGTTTAGGTTAATATTTATGCTTGTGATACCACTGGGGAAAAATAGTGTATTGAAATATTTTAAAACAGGGAAATTGTTAAAAAAAATGAATTTTTGTAAATTAGTTAAATAATTAGAACTGGGGGTTCGGAAGTGTTCTTACACACTCTTTCGGTAATTTTAAACGAATTTTTATATCAGCAAATGCAAACTAACCTGGATTTCTAAGACGATGTAATATAAACTTTATGTTTATATGGGATTCACCGAGAACTGTCAATTCTCGAACTTCAACGTCCTCCTCTACCTTGAATTTTTACTATGATTTGAATATTGCAGACTTTGAAATTTGGAACACAATGAGAATACTGGTTACCTCGATGAAAGCTTGACCAAATGTAATCAAACTAATTGGCGTCCCTTCACTCCATTATTTTAATCGCGATGGCGATTGTTTTGTGAACAGCAAATTTTGATAATACTTTCCTAATATCATTTAACGGTGAATTTTGATGAATAAACCTATTTTTGATGAAATGGCTGTAGTGACTCGACTGAATAACAAAATATTCTATGACCTAAAATACCACTGACAACCCAATAATGACAAAACTTACTGACGTTCTACTTAATAACCTTATGATAGACGTTTAATTTACGAAATTATGCTCGAAATGCCTCTGAATTTACCTCGTTGTTTGTTGTAGGAACGTTTTTCATTGATTTTAAAGATTTACGAAATGGAGAAATTGTATAGGAGAGGAGTTTCGTTCCCAATACCCCATATTTGTTGTTGTCTGGCCTTAATTAGATTATTTAATACCCACACTTCGAAAATAGGAGGTTCGGAGAGGAATAGAGGCTTCTGAAAGTGGCCATATTGAATACACTATACGTGCTCGAATAACAGCTGCGCTTGACGATGTATATATACACCACTACAATATCTATACAATTATTCAGATGAAGTGGTTGTCACATAATTTAGAACAACGAAATATTAAATCTTTTCTTTGAAATGTTTTTACCAATATCCTTTATCTTTCTGTTTTTGAATGATAGACACAGTCAGGCATTCACGGCATTCTAACTAAATTGTTCGACATGCCATTACAAGCTATCTAAATTGCTTATTTGTTCTTAATAACACGTATTGCATCAATTCAGTCATAACTCTATGAAAATCAGTCAACATATTACTGCAACTGTACGATGATAAAGCAACTTCTTAACTATAGGAACTGTTTAGGTAGGATTCATGCCGAAATGTTGAATTAATTGTTTTCATGTTTCTTCTTGTTTTATGGTTCAGTGTTCGTGGTAAAATGGTTCCTATTTCATTTACTAATACGGAACTTCTTGCTTGCTTTTTCAAATAACTGTACTTTGTTTGAACAACTTTAGAGCTCATTCAGTATTCTGTGCGCGTTATCAAAAATCTTTGAACTTACTTGCAAAACAAACTAGTGCGTATATCGATCACCACAACATTTTACCTTCTTACCAATCGGGATTTAGACCGGGCTATAGTTGCGCCGCCGCTCTTTCAGCAGTGGTGGACGATGTTCTTACGGCTGCTGATTCGGGTAATTTACTTGTCCTGTTATGCTTGATTTCTCTCGCGCTTTCGATACGGTCAATCACAGTCTTTTATCATTAATCTTAAAGTATCTTGATTTCAATAACGAGGCTACTTCTTTGATTAAAAATTATCTGTTGGATCGCTGCCAACAGGTCACTTTACATAATAAGGTGTCGAATACCATGCCTCTACACAGTGGCGTATCACAGGGTTCAATCTTGGGACCTTTACTTTTTTATTTTACACATCGAAACTGCATACATGTTTGAAACCCTGTAGTTATCACCTTTATGCGGATGATACCCAAATTTATTTTACATTTGTGCGAATTGATCTGCCATCTGCCAGTGATCGCATTAATTCTGATCTTGATCGAATAATAAACTATTATAGGCAGCACAATTTGCATATAAATGTTAAGAAAACATCTGTGATACTCTTTGGTAGAAAACATGATGAGTTTGTTGCTAATAATCTCATAATCAAAGTCAACAACACTTCTTTACCATTTTTTAAGTCTATTAGAAACCTTGGGCTCTTAATCGACTCTGACTTAAGATTTAAAGGTCCCATTGGTATATGTATCCGCAAAGCGTATACCAATTTAAAGTATCTCTATTCCCATAGAAATTGTCTCTCTATTCTATCTAGGAAACGGTTAACTGATGCGCTCGTTTTGTTGCATTTTACCTTGCCTTGATAGGGTTACTGTGCAAGGAATACAAAAACTTCAAAATTGCTGCATTCGTTTTGTGTATGGTCTAACAAGACGCGAACATGTTTCACATAAACTTGCGGAACTGGACTGGTTAAATATGCGTTTTCGTCGCTACTTGCACCAATCCTGTTTCTATCATAAAATTTTAACCATAAAGATTCCGCCATATCTCTTCCTCAGGTTAAGGTTTAGAACAGGTGTGCATAGCATTAATATTAGATTTCCCCACTACATCACACCCCCTGCTCATCGAACCACTCTTTTTGAAAGATCATTTTCGTTTAACGTCGCGCGACTATACACTGGTCTGCCGGATTTCGTAAAAAAATTATCAGTTCCTTCTTTTAAATGTCATGTAAGACGCATGGTTTATGATTCAATTACTTAAATTTACAATTTCATTTAATTTTTTTTTATCTCTTTATTGCTTGTATGTTGACATGGAAATATCAGCTTTGTTTCTTGTAGATCTAATCATCGCGACAGGAACGAAAAACAGACGTTGCATTCGCGTGCAGATCTTCTGACTTTCTACCGTTTACCGTAAAGGGTTACTGGAATATTTGTTGAAAATGTATTTATATACATTCCTTTTTTTTTCTTTTTCCAATGTTTGTAATCGTTTCTTTGTGTGTAATAAAACATATATTATTGTTACTATTATTATTATTATTTTATTAGGTGTTAGTTTTGGTATGGAGCTGGATGGCAAACTTCTGCAGGAAGCGCATGTAGAGAAGGAAAGAACTGACCTTGGTTTAAAACACAAATAATATTGTTGACTCCCTGATAGAAGTTCAAGTGGTCAATAAGTAAGATAATTTTGTTTTTCAATCAGAATCAGAATCCACCTCTAAAGTTGTACCGGTGATAACAATATTAAACCCAGCCAGATCTTCTCACCTCCATGTCAATATAAGAGCTCTGTCTGCAGCTGTTTGAGAATCAACACCATATTCTAAGACCCAAATCATATGTTCATGGAGAAACATGTTGGGACAGCAACCATTTTATTTTAAAAAAGAACAATTTATACTAAGAATTTTATAGTAAAGGTTGTGACGGCAATGCTTTACCTTAAATACAACTATAATTTTTGTTAGGGCAACTACATATTTTGTCAGATTAAATAAACGTGTTGTAAATTATTCTTATTTTAAAAATAAAATAGTTGCTGTCCCAAAATTTTTCTCTGTGTAATTCGCTCAATTCATTATAAAGGGAAAGCAGTTTTTGTATTTGCATTAATATTTACTACATTTCCGTGGACACCGTAAGAAACGGCGTTTTGAAAAGAATTTATCGAATTATAGGTTTCAAAATTAATATGTTCCCATACGTACTACACACATATGCAGGTGTATTCTTTTACAAAGTTTCTATAATTGTCGTGGCTATCCACTACAGTATTTCTTGCATTTCTCGCGCGCTGTTAAATCTACAACCTTCATCAATACTCCTACGTACTGAGATTTCAGTTTTGACTAGTGTCTTCTAATTTCAACCCAAAGCTAAATGTTTTATAGGTTGACAACATGATGTCTCCTAGATAGATCATTTAAAAAAATTAAAAATGAATAAATACACAGATTTCGTGATCCTTACAACCGCTGGATACATTTGAAATGATAATTCCCTACTGACGGGCTGAGCACCGTTCGCCAATCGGTTGGCATCTCCACTTTGATTCTCCGACAGGCGACACCTTCGTGTCGCGTAAATCTAGTAACTCTGCCTGATATAAAAATTAATAAAATAATGTTTTACGCTTATACTTTACTATTTGCTAGATGGTATAACATAAACATTGAGAAAGCTTTACTTAACCAGATCGACATACATAGCAGACACATTATACTTAATATATCCGATATTGTTCTAACATAAACATTATGTTGTACCTGTTAATTCTCAGTTATGCGAAATATGCAATCGTAAAACACTGGCACACATCGACAAGCATCTCAATTCACATAAGCAAACAGTGCAGAATTATGGATTTAATGTCAGCTAACGATTGTATAATTACACTTAATGACCCGCACATATCATCGAACGCCATTGCGTTGATATTTATGGACGCAATTAGTGCAAACATGATTGCTCCTCTTTTGGATTCTGCAGTTGTGGGATCCAACCTACCTTTCATCGTTTGTTAATAGATAGATTTTAAAGTAGAGTAAGAATTGGCGGCCGAAACACAAGCAGTTTATCAATATTAGAAGGAAGAGCGATAGTATCTCCACCCGACGGCTAAATACACTGACGATTAGTCAATTTACGTTCGTGGAGTGGTGATGCGATTAAAATTTTAGCGCAATTAAATCGGAAACTATAAATTATGAAATCGCTACTGTTTGAGTTGTTGTTGGCTGTTGATGGTACGACTAGGGGCAATAAATTATATGGCGTAATTAATGCTTAACGAATTGCGTACCGGAATCCTTGTAAATTACGCGCTCGACTTGACGAACGTCTTCTGCGAGAAAATGCGAAAGAGCGACGGTGAAAAATCATAATTATAAGAAGCCAAAAAAGTGTTCGGGACGCTGCGTAATTAATTCTGTCTATTTTCGACATGTACGTGCTAGAAAATGAGCAGCTTGTATGCGTTGGAATTTTCTGATTTATTCCGTTTATAAAGACTTCGTTTAATTGCACCTTAATTATGTGCGATGATTACTATAGAAGCACGAAGGTTTAGCGGGGAAAAACCAAGATTTGCCACATTTTATGTAGACGTGCATACCAGTGTTTGATTTATTATGTATGGAAAAAGGATATCATTTTCATTAATTGGCTTTATCTTACACACAACTAACTTTTGCTTTTCTAGAACTTGGGTTACATGTTTTTAATTCCACATGCTTATTAGGGTTTTATTACTACCATTGGACATGAACATTGAAGAATATTTAGATAGAAAATAAACTCGCAGGGCGAGATGGAGCCAGAAATAAATAGCAGGATAACCAGCGCAACGAAACTGTTCCATGCGTTGAACAAAACATTTATTAGAAAGAAGGAGGTGAGTCTGAACAGAAAAAATAGAATATATGAAACAATATGTCAACCGATTCACTTGTATGGTGGTTGGAAAGATTGGAAAGGAAACAGTTAATGTGGTTCGGTCACATGGTAAGGATGAGTGATGATAGAAAGGTGAAGTGTATCTGGAAGATGGTAATTGATCAAAAGCGGAAGCGCGGTAGGCCGGCAAGAACGTGGAAACTGGGAAGAGCTTTGTCCAAAAGAAACACTGACTGGAGGCAAGCTGAAAAAATAGCGCGTGAGCGAGGGGCATGGAAATGTCTATTAGCCCAAAATACCACGACACCCTAATGGTATAAGAGGTTTCAGAATTAAGTAAGTAAGTAGTTTTGACGCCAGCTTTAGACATGCCAGTATTGAACTGCTAGTCCTAAGCTTTGATAAAGGGTAGAGGGACGTTAAAGCTTGCAAAAACGTCGTTCATTGAGCTACAACTATCTACACTGAATATTACCCTTCAATTAATATGTTCGAGGCGACCGTATTTGCCATAAGAAACTGCAGTTGAAAGTATGCCTGACTGTAAACACCAGAAAAATCAGCGGAATACAATTTGGACGCATCTTCCACGACCGCAATTGCAACGGACTCATTGTAATAAAGCTTAACTTTTATTATTTAGGCTCTATTATCTATTTGTTTTTTTTTTTTTTTGAGTATGGTATTGGTATTGGTACTTGTTCTTGGCATAGTATTAACAGTTCTCAAAAACTATAGGTGTGAAGTATAGAAAAGGATGTTCCAACTAAACATCAACAGCTATGTATTATTAAATTGATACTTTATTAGATAATTCTGGTTTAGGTGCGTTACAACTTATACTGATTTACTAAATGTTCGATTTTCGAAACGGTGCAATTTTATTTTATATTTAGACACGCCGTTAAATATGTAACGTAATTGTAGCCGCTATGTATTTAGCAACAAACACGAACTGGTTTAAGCACATTGTAGCCTTAACAAGAAGAATAAAATGAGAATTTTAATTCCTATTTATATAAATGAAATTACAGTGATTGCAAGTTGGAGGCGGACCTGCGTAATAATTTAAATTTCTTTAATTGAGTGTTCATTTTGCGAGAAAATATCACTCGAAACGGGAGTGGCGGTCTGCCACTGTTGTATCCTTCATTATAATTTGTGTTTTTAGCATGCGTGTAGTGCTTTGCAACATGGGCTTGTTTTAGTGAAAGCAAGAAAGAGGAACTCCTTTATATTATAAATGTATGCACTATGCATGTACACTATCGCTCATAAGTATTTGGGCAACCATGGATTTTATATTTTTGTATAGCATTATTGAATAGTATGCTAATATTCAGTAATATTAACTTAAGTTTATTACATAATATCGGTCTATTTACTTCTTTTATCTGTATGAGAGGTAATACCGTCATAAAAGCGCAGGTAGTAGCGACAACAAAAAAACGTATTTCTTGAAATTCCAGGAGAAATGTAACAGTTGGTAATTTTACTATGAATCATGAAGCTATAATAAAGCCATTTGAAGTAATATTTTTAAATTACGGTGAGTTATCATTCTATGTTAGTAGCGACAACATCTCTTAACGAATAGTGTTTATAATTTCGTTTAAAAATTTAAAACATGCCAAAGAGGAAAGAAATCAGTTTTGAAGCACGTGCTTTGTAGTAGCACAACATAACTTAAGCATAAGCAATCGTGAAATTGCTAAAAAATTACATTTAAATCCATTTACTGTTGATTCTAACATCAGAAACTACAGTGGAAGTGGCAGTTTTCTAAATAAAGTACGAAGCGGTAGACCAAGGGCGACAACATGAGCTCAAGATATTGCAATCGTGGTGTCCAGCAAGCGAAATAGAAGAAAAATAACTCCAGAAATCGCCGCAGAAAGCAATACTGTACTTCCGATGCCGCTTAGCGTGTCCACGGTTAAACGCCGTCTGCAAAAAGCCGGCCTTCACGGACGAATTTCAATGCGAAAGCCCTTGCCTCGCCAAATTAATAAGAAAAAGAGGTTACAATGGGCACGTGAACATCAAAATTGGACGGTAGAAGATCGGAGGAAGGTATTGTGGACCGACGAATCCAAATTCGAGATTTTCGGATCGCGGAGATTTGTAGGTAAACGTGCACGTGCAATGCACAGTCTCTAGCGTCAAACACGGCGCACTACGGGGCTAAACTGCTTTATGATGGTAAAAAATCTGTAACTTTCTTATTAATAGAAACATAGCAGTGAAATTTGGCAGACGTGTATAGAAATGTCTAAGATCTCAAATGAATACAAAATTCTCCAAAAGGAATTTACGATTGTTTGCTTTAAAAATGTTAATTTATGGTCGTCTTAATAATAATGCGAAATAATTTTTTTATTAAATCAAAGTCAACTTTTCTATTGGTAAATAACAGTTAATAACAAGAGTTAAGTGTTTGTGCGATATCTATATTTAAAAAACGTTAATTTATTGTTATCTTAATAATACAGCGTAATCATGTGAAATCAATTCTTTATTAAATAAAAGAAAACTTATCTATTGGTAAATAACAGTACATATTTACATAATAACAATTAGATGTTTGTATGAAATCTGCATAAAATACAGCAACATTTGGTATATTATTTTAGCAATATTCACTGAAAATTACATTGCTTTATATAATGGAAGAGCACTAAAACAGAAAATGCTTTTACTCTAACCATTGTACTGCTTCCTCGTCCAGTTCAACATTTACAGGCATGGATACTTTTCTGAGACTGGATATATAGGGATCTGACGTAAACAGTGAGGTATGGAAAACGTCTTCGTTCGTAGCAGAACGCGAACATTTTTTTGCACGATGTAATCTGCATAATTTGTAATCTTTATTGCACGATTCCTGGGTTTCTCCAGGTAACTGTCCGAGTGGCAAAACTGCATTATAGCGAATTATGTTTTCCTCATGAATCGGGACTTTATGTACTGATGAGGGCATATAGTGCCAATTATATTTGCTCACATACAATTGTTCAGTTTCAAATGCATACTGACTAAGCTTTTGGGAATTAATCTGTCTACCGCATGACATTGTTTGTAGTATTATGTGAAATCTGGAAATAAGCTCTTTATCAACTCCAGTTATATCCGCTATACAAGCCGGATTAGCAAAAATCCTTCTAGCGGTATTCCCGTCATTACTGTTTTCACTATTTTGTCGAGGTTTATCCATTATCATTCCACACTCTTTTCGAACTCTATCTTGAAGTAAGTCTTCTTTGCTTGCTTTTCGTTTTTCATGTCTTCGGTGGTTGCCACCTATTTCTTAAACGACAAATTATAGGAAATGTGAAGAGCTAACTCCATGAACCTTATCCACGCATGCATTGTTGAAAGACCAAATCTAAAAGCGTTTTCGTTTTCTTGTTTCTGCCTCACCCGATCCAGATCGTTCATTTCCGTGGGCTTGGCAAGGCACAAAACACATGTTGAAGTAGAAGGAGTAAGGGTTAGTACCTGCACAACTTTACCATCAATCATTGTAAACAAAAGCTCATGCTTTATTGTGATCCGTTTCTCATTTTTCGTTACTGAAGTGCGCAACAAGGTACGGATCTGAGCTTTTATTTTGTCCACAGCAGCTCTTGTTTTTTCGGGCATTTCGAAGCTGGGGAGAAATTCTGCCAAATTACACTCTGTACTAGTTCATCAATAAAGCGAATTGGTACCAAGGAAGCGACAAATAAATTGCTATCAGCTATCAGGGAGCTTTAACTAGGAAGAATTTGTTTATACTCACTTTGTCCTGAAGAACCATCACAGCCCCACTTAGTGTATAAAAGTAACTATGATAATTTTTGCTAGTCAACAGAATCGATCGTCAAAATTCTCTTGCATGTGTGATCGAGAAGCGACTGTAGTGTTAGTTTCGCACTTATGTCAGTAATTTCAATTGGAGTTGGATAACAACCTTAGCATCCCTTAGTTTCTTGTACGATGGCAATAAACTGCACTGTTTAGTGTGCAAGCAGTTTAATAAATATTGGTACCTGTTTCTTGTTAAAGATATATCGTTGTATATAGCTAGAGCTTCATCCGGTGTAAATGGTTCCGCAGTTGTGTTGATTCTTAGCATTTGCAGTAGAACCTCTTTCTTCTATATTGATGCCGCGTGTAGCTTCAACGGTTTGTCCAATTGAGCGCAATCCTCGTACATGTGAATACGATACAATCCAGATTTGCGAAAGAGTTTAATTGCTTTACGCCTTTGGGTCGTTTCAGCTGAATTTTCAAAAGTCTTGCACGGTCTTCCACGTACCATTCCAGATGACGTCGAAGGTTCTTCCCTTACTTCAAATTGCACAAGCAGCTCACTATCTAACCAAACCTTGAATTCAGGAAGTACGTATTTTTGAATATTCACGATTACACATTTCAATTGAGGTTCGGTTTGGTCAGATACCCTTTAAGTTCAAAATATCTTAGGACTAACTAACTCCATATGTCTGAACTGGAATTGATTATTTATACTAAATCGAATATTACACTAAACCACAAGAAAATATTTTTCTTATAAATATTATTTTTATATAGCCTTGTTTTTCAATGCTCTGTTATTGATCGTTTTCTGTTTCCTTTTTAACATTCGGTAAATATGTTTGTGAATGTCTTATCAACAATATGTCCGGTGCGGTAAAACAGCCTTCTAAAATTCATAGATATTCTTGTTTGAAAGAAGTTCAGCTATTTTTCAATAACTATTAAATATCAAACAAATAACTGTAAAAAAGCATTTTCTGGACACGGCCACTTATTAAATTTAAAGATATAAGTAAAAGTACAAGAATAAAATTTACAGAAACCAATAAATTTAAGTTCGTTCAAAATGAAATAATTAAAAGTTACAAAAGTTATATCATCAAGGCAAATTGAAAGTTAATCATTTATGAGTTTTTTAACGAATTATAATTTATTCCAACGCTGATTTGAAATTGACAGCAACAAATTAGGTAACAAAGTAAAAAATACAAGTGTAATAGTTCCCAAGGTCGAAATTGTAATGTCATTGTAGACTAAGCCCATGCCGACCGTTTTTCGTTAGCCGTACAATAAACGCAGCAAAACCGCAAGATTTTCTTTTAGGATATTATCGGGATAGACCCTGATTATAGTTGAAACCTTCCACGAAGTTTAATAAGTCTTTAATTCGACACCGACTAATTTCATAGGTCATTAAACAAATACAAATCTACCAATCTGTAATTTTCTAACGCTAAAATGTAGCGCAAGACGAGCTCTTTCAATCCATGTATGACACTTAATGCAGCAATACCAATTTCACGTTTTAATTCTACGATGAATTAACTTACGCAAATGCAGCGATTTCCAGTTGCAGTTTGTTAATAAGGTTTGAAACTGCGGTACAAAGTTGTTTCGCTATAAAATTAAAAACAAAATATCTGAACGTTAGACTTTGACCTTTTCTGAGTAATGTGAGCTTATTTTCGGCATGAATTGTGAAATTTTGTAAAAACTATTTTTGGTCGGAGTTCAACCGCGTGGCCCCATAGTGCGGCGGTGGCTCGGTAATGATTTGGGGTTGTTTTGCTAGTACACCCGCAGGTCTTCTTGTGAAAATTCAAGGCATAATGAGAAAAGAGCAATACAAACGCATATTAGAGGAAAATGCGATGCCCTCTGGTGTAAGAATTTTGGGTCAGAATTTTGTATTCCAACAAGACAATGACTCAAAACACACTTCACACTTATGCAAGCAATATTTAGAACAGTTGGAAGAGGAAGGGACTCTAACAACCATGAAATGGCCATCCCAAAGCCCGGACTTGAATTCCATCGAGTTATTATGGGAAGAACTCGATCGGAAAGTAAGAAAAACTGCTCCAACTTCAGCAGATGACATGTGGAACAAACTACAGGCAGCATGGGCTCGAATAACTCCTGAAACATTTTTAAAATTATTTGCAAGAATGCCCCGATTATGCGACGTAATCATTAAACGTAAAAGAGGTCACATAGACTAATCTAAAATTTAGGTCAAATAAATAATTTTAATTGTTAAAGTTGAATATTTGTGTATACTTAAATACCAAATACATATTTTAATATTTCCATTTAAATATTTAATGATTTACCCTGAAATTTGAGGTGCTCAAATACTTATGAGCGGTAGTGTATGTATGTACGCTGGTAAAGCATAGAAGAAGAAAATCAATTTCTTAATTTAGCTACGGTTAATTATCGCTTCTCAATATGTAACTAATACACGAATTCCTATTATGAATCGGGTTTATCGCGTCCTTTGCATACTACTCATAAAAGAAGTCGATGTAGCACCTTTTCGCGATGCATTAACATATCTCAAAACTTAATTAGACTCTAAAGAACGTCGTACGACATGTAAGTTTAATCCAGCTCTTGTATTTACATACTACTCTGCATTTACACATACTATTAAGCATTAAGTATTTCGGTGGAGGCAATTAAAGCAGTATTTAATTTCATATTTAGGCTGTAGTCGTAAGCTTCATTAAAATAAAATTGCTTTAATTTGTAATTTGTTTACATAGCATAAGGTTACGATGATGTTTTATGTATACAGTTCAGATATTTACTTATATCTATGTGAAATTATTCCGGATTTGGTGCTGGGATTTTGGTAAGGAAAACAGAAATGGGTTACTGGTCAAATACAGGGTCTCGCAGAAATACTTCCCCAATTTTGAAAGGTAATAATATCCAAGCTAAGCAGGTTTCAAATAATTTCTTTCATTCACAGATTACATACAATGCAATTTTAAATTGGTTTGTTTTGATAACTAGGTCACTCAAATATCGGCCTCCATTGGGGATGCAACTTCGAAGTATCTAACGAAAATTCTTCATAAGCCTTCGGGTCATTTGAGGCGGAACGGCAGCAATTTCTTGAGTAATTGTTTCCTTCAAGGTCTCAATATTTCATGGCTTTAAGATGTATCCACAAAAAGAAGTCGCATGGCGGTAAATCGGGTGAACGGAGGGGTCACCTCTTAAGGAAACAAGATGGCTGGAAAACATTTCGCTTAGAATCCCGAATGAACGTAAAGAAGTGTGGAATGATGCTCCATTCTGTTGGAACTGCACATTGTCTTGTTCATGTTCTTTATGAAGATGATTCAATTTTAGCCGAAGAAAGTATGTTGCAAAATCACCTATGCCACAAAAAAAACAGTTAAGGGCGTGGATTGGTCGCTGGTGGAGTTCTTTACGGTTCTCTGCAGATCAACAATGCAAAGTTTGTTTATTAACTGTCCCGCGTAGGTGCAAATGTGCCCCCTCACTACAGATCACTACAGCTGCAGCCGGAACGTTAGTAAGAATATCTCGAGACGAAGTTCCACGGGTTTCCCAATCTCTTTCACTTAATCCTGGAGCTACCACAATTTTGTAAGGATACACTCTGAATTCTTTATGATGAATTTTTTTCAAACATCCATCAGGAACCGCTAACGCAGCTGGATATTTCAGTGCTGAACGTTTTGGCGATTGTTCAACTGAACCTTTCACAGTAAGCACATTTGCCGGTATCATTGCACTCCGAGGTCGGTCAGGGGATTTCTTTTTCAATGCAGAACCGTCCGCCTAAAGTTTAACGCTCAAAACCCAAACACGATTCGTTTTCTTACCCGGAACAGTATCATGCTGGCTGCGTTGTTATTATAGAACCGCCATTACGAATAAACTTCGTAACAACAAACGTCCGATGTTCTCCAACCCAATTCATTTTGTCAGCTGAAAATGGCAAATGCGCCGCTGCCCAGCGAGACTATACCCCATTCTATACTCTCCTCTCATGTCGTGCAATGATCATTCAAAATCGGGGAGGCCTTTTTGCCGGACCCTGTAGTTACCTTTATTAGTAGTTAATGGTGTTTCGTAACATAAATCGTAGAAGTAGAAGGTAAGAAAAGGTTCAAGAAATATTCTGCCACGACACGATATGGCTATGATTATCTTAGAACATAGAAAGGTTGATATGATGCGTGGTAGAAATTATATTGAGAAATAATAACTAATATTAATGCTGAGGGAAATATTTGGATGTTAATGATAAAACGTTCAAGCATTTGTCCTGCTGGAAGCTGCTTCATTAACGTCTGTCCTGCTGGAAGGACGCTGAGTTTTTACGAATGCGGTGCTTCTGGCAGAACGCTCTACCTTCCGGAAGTACGGTCAGATTTTCCATAGGCGTACAATAAATAGCAATTAGAAGAATAAGTTTATTTTATTATAAAAACAATAAAAAAATAACATTTATAGTAGTTTTCTTACATCTAATATGGCCTTAAAACAAAAATCTTAGAATTATATAATTATGTAACCTACAATAAGATTTTATAAGGTACATGTTTAAAATAATCTTTATTAAAAATGACAACACAAAGATTAAAACACGAAAACTTTAATTTAAGTGCCTCAGATACATTCATGGCATTAGAAAATTTGACCATATATCGCATAAATTAAAGGACAATGGATGGTTGAATCTGAGGAATAGGAGAGAATTACAGTGCTTAATATTCTACCATTAAATACTTACCTTTTTTTACCGTGGTTTAATATCGCCACCCTCCCTTATTTTAAAGATCATTTTCTTTCAATATCTATACAAAATGTAATAATTTGCCTGCACATTTTAAGACATGTTCAATACGTCTATTTCGAGAAAGGTTACGTGCCTTATTATGGAAGATTCAGTGCTGTTGATGTGTGCTATGATTATGATTACGATTGAGTAATTAAGAATAAGAAGAAATATTTAGTTTGTTTTTGCAACTGGTGTACTGTTTTACTTTGTTTCCTTTGCTTTTGAATATGCTCGTGTATGCAGAATACCTGTACTTTTAGGCATCTTTTTATTCATTTATTTTATGTCTATATACAGGGTTAGATAAACAGCATATAGCTGAACCACGCCCTGAGATTGCATAGCGACTTTTTTTAATCTTTTTTTACATACATTGTGGTGTTTTTTTTTATTAGTAATAAAGACTATTATTATTATTATATTCCATACTTCTTTGAAACAGTGCATTATTCGTCCTTGTTTTGTAGTATTTTGATTTTCCAGCTATTGTCCTCATCAGATTTATTGCGGTTTTTCTAGAGTTATATACAATTCACTGGCTGTATGATATTGTGGCTACTGCTTTCGTATTGTGTATATGTTTTCATTTTCATACACTGTCATGTCTATTTTTTTTGTTCAAAATTGCGAATTCCGGGTTTTATTTTTACTTAATTTATTATTGCCGATTTTCTTATTTATAGTGTGCATTTTCTGTAAGCTTCAAGATATCCTCCATTTTACATGTCTGACAAAAGAATCAAAGATCGTTTACTTGCACAATTTTCACCGTTAGCTTTTACGTACATCGTTACACACGGCGCTGTACAAAGCAATTACTTTTAAAATCATATTTTTACGAGAGTATCTTCTCCTGATAGTCATTTACAGTATTTACAGCTTAATTCACAAAGAAAGAACACGAGCTAAAGCGAGATAAACAATTACGAAGGAGAGGAAGTAGTTTCAAGGAGCCGGCCGTGTAATGAGCGGCAGTTTTGTGTAGTTCCTAAACATGCAGGTATATTACGGTAAGAAAGAATGGTTCTTGGTCTCTTACTCTTGCGCACTGCCGATATTAGCCTCAAATGACGGTCATCAGGAGTCGAGTAAGGGCGGAGATTCTAGTAAAAGATAACGGGTTTTATTATCATTGTTATTGTTGTTATTGTTTGTTGCTGGTTCTTTTGTGCTGGTCGACGATAAGACATGGTTTCTATTGTTGAACCCGTCCGTTTCTGGACCACCACTGAGACTCCTACATAGGCACAAAACGGTTCTGTACAAATATTAAACGTTCTCTCATTACCGGTTTATCTATGCAAATAGTTTTTATGCGTTCCACGAATGTAAGGTAAATTTACTACACATAGGTAGCTTTATGCTCGGTGAATTCTAGGCAAATAACTTTATTAGATACAATGTTGAGCATATGTTCTGTAATGGTCTTAATGGCGTCAATGCGGATACATCAGTTCCAACCATCCTGCAATTTGCGACGTAGAAGGAATTATTTCTGTTAAGATTCCTATGTGCACATCGAATGAAACATAAAAAGACGGAAGATACACCGTAGCAGATATTTGGCGTTAATAACGTCTCAGAATCTCGTTTGTATAATCGCGATAAATTCTAGCTTGACAATTTACATAGAAAGTATTTTAAAAGGATATGTTTAAAAAGTTGGGAGCTTATTGATGAAACTATACGATGTGAACAGTTTTGAGGAAGTTGTGGGTATCATTTTAATCATCATAATAACTTTGGTGTTAAAAGGTCAAAATAGATTTACATATTTAGTGGAATTCTTGAGTTACTCGTTGGAATAACTTCATATTAACTTGAAACTTTAATATCTTATTGAGGAATCCTGAAAATGAGTCGAAATTTGTTTATCCCATATCCTTTTGTTTTTTCATTCAAAACCCCACTTTATTATTTCAATTAAACAAAACAACATTCTATATAACTTCTAAATCCATCGAAAATGCCTTTTGCTTCTATGGTGACGATGTCCAAATTTCCAGGTACGGTAATGTCAGGTACGAAAACGATGCTAATTTTATGACTACATGTGAATAGCAGTATGCTTGTCCATAAACGATACAATAACATAATTTTCATGTGAAGATACAATTGAGTTTTCCGATGATTTTCCTTTTGAACGGAAATAATTGGAAACACACTGTTTGAACCCTGATGTAATGTTTAATACTGTTTCTTGTAAACTGTTTGCAGCGACTGCTTCGAAGGCAAAGTAAACAGGAAAATTCAAAATTCTCTAGTACCGTAGGCTTATCTTTAGGGCAAATTGCAATAATTCTCATACTAGCGCATTTTCGTAACTCAACTGTATTTAACTGCATTGTCTTCTTATATGCGATTCTCTTAGCGCCCAATTCAAAATTTTAAATATTATTCACCAGTCTTCTAATATTGCAATCTTTCAAGAAAATTTTCAAATAAAAGTTACCCCTTTTGTTCCATACACCAAGATGTACAAAATGCTGATTTTCATTTTGAAAAAATCAATGTTCACTACGAAATTTACTTGAAATATGGTGCAGCCAAGGTGCTGCTTAAAAAAATATACCCGTATATTTAATGAGACTCCCTTCAAAATTAACTTTCTCAGGGATTAAATAAACAATGAAGAACTAATCAAGTGGGACCTCAATATAACCCTAAAAGTCAAATCGAACAATCATAATATGCGCTACACTTTCACAATTTAAAAGAAAAGTAAGTGCCTACCTATATGAACATCTATTTTATAATGCAGCAGAGTATCTTTCCGGCTGACATATTACTGTTTTTTAGTTTTATTTTTATTTATTAAGTTAACATTAACACCATTTTATTTATTAATGTTTATCTATGTTCATCTGCTAACGATGTCCAGGTTCTCTATTGAACTTTGACTAATAAATATTATTATTATTACTATTATTTATACAAAAGTTTTATTTATACATTTATACAACAAAAAAAGAAGTAGGTTATTCTTTTTTTTGTTTACTGATATTTACTAATACTTGTACACTTGTTTATATTGTGACCTACTGCAATTGACGATGTCTATGTTTCCGAAATTAATGACAAATAAAGATTACATACATACTAACTTGTAATAATCATTCACCAACACTTTTGCATACCCATTAGATAGGCAATAAAGTATTACGATGCTTTTGCAATCTTCATCAAAATCAAGTCAGCTGTAAAACGGTATCGAAGTAGACCAATCGTATTTCAAATTAATTGCTGAATTCAACTGGTTTATAAAAATTAAGGGTAATTCATAGATGAAAATAAAGTTTACGCTACTTCCGGTGAAACCAGAAGTTAAAAAGATGTGCCGATATTTTCTAAAAGTTAGCCTGCAAGTTTACAAATTTGTAACCTGTTTAATTTTTGATATACGGCTAACGTAAGTTGATCCTGTGACACCCTGTACAGTACATCAGGTCCAACCAAAGTCTCCAACTTTATCGTACGCAACTTTATTTCTTACGGTTACTTATAAGAGTTACAAAATCCTCTATATTGCATATTTTCAAAATAATCTTATTTCAATGACTCAATAATTTAAGAAGAAAAAGAGGCCAATGTAACATGGACGGTAAAAGACCTGCAATGATATACAACGCCAACGTTCGAGAGATATCAAACTAACATCAGTATTATTAAGGCGACAATCCCAGAAATTATTTAAATTAATGAAGGATCACCTACGAGATGTATTGTTCGTAGCAAGGTGTAACAAAAACCAACCTCCACTTGGGGAGTCCTAAATCCACTTCACACGTTAAATCCCGTTCCATTATAAACGAGCAAGGGTATACGGTTATTATTTTTTAAACAATGACGACACGGCTGAAATGGATTTAACAAATATTTGGTTTGTGTGACGTTTTATCGCCCGTCTTGTCAATACTAAGCATTAGTTATGGCCGTTAGTTGCGGTATTAGTTTTTTGATTGCGGCTAATTTATTGTAAAATCCATTTTTATAGCCAGTTTGTGATAACAATGGATGTCCTCGTCTGGATCTTACGTAGTTCGTATATAATATAATTTATAGTGTTTTGATTGAGAGAGGCCTGAGTGAATTTTAAGCCTGTTACGATGGAGAAAATGGATTTCTATATGGAGATTTAGAAGATTACCTTTTTAAGCCACGGCCGTTGTCGCACCATGTTCTATTAAACGATTCCAACGAATGGTCCTTTGTAGGGTATTATAAAGAACGAACCTAATGAATTATCATGATAACGTATGATGTATTTTCTTATGTAATACAAGATTACAGAAATTCTTTCTTCGTTAATTTATTCATTAATATTTATTATTTAAGTAAACCTGAAATATATGGAAGTAATTATATCTCACGGATAAAGAGAGGTAAATAGAAGTGAACATAAGAAAAAAGGTGCAACATGAAAGGGTTTCCAAAAAGACAGTTACCCTAAATTCTTTCTGACTATATTTTGCATCATTAGGCATCTATATCAGAGGAGTAATTAAAATAAATTTATTTCAAAATAAGACATAATCTTTTTTAACAAGGAATTAATCAAACTACTTTTGGCGGAAACGCCAGCTGAAATGGTGGATAAAGAAACAGGTGCGAACTAATAGTATGTAGTATTGTACGATTATGTACAAGAATACTTGGAATAAATAAATGTGTATGAAAGGCATTTAAAAATGTACAATCAACTATTTCAACACGTGTTCAAAGTTGGCACCATTCATTTTTAAACACAAGTGAATTCGTTTTAGTACTTGATTAATAGTGACGTTTTGTATTTGTGCTTCTTTTGAAGAAATCGGTGCTACTCGTATTCTTTCTTGAGTGTCTTTAACAGTTGTTACTAGAATACTGCAAACTTTATTCTTAGCGCAGCTCCAAGCGAAACAATGGAGACGTGTTAAGTTTGGATAACCTGGGGGCGTCAAGTATGGACCTTCGTTTGCTATCCACTTTCCCTCAAATAAGCTTTCCAAAAGTATGTGGATATTTCTTATGTTGTGAGCCGGTGCACCATCTACTTGACAGCAAGCGACAGAGAACTCAACAACTGGCAATGTATCAAGTTCTTCTTCGATAATATTGTCCAATATGTCTAAATACCTTTTGCCACTTAAATCTTCCCTATAAAAGTGTAGGCAATTGCGCAAAATACTTTGAATTACCAACTTTCCTGAAATGCCCTCTGTCTAACTAACGCAACCTTCTTTAAAAAATCTTGTGGATACTAGTTTTGCACCTGCTGATATGAAAATGGTCTCCATTTGTGTTTTTTAACTCTCTTTGGATGGACATTCGCGAGATTTCTAACGTTGTTGCTGTTTCTCGAAGAGATGCAGTCGGGTTGGTATAAACATATCCCATAAAACCCTTCTCAACAATTTCGCTAACAATTGTGTTATTTTAACACTCGTGCTCAGAAACACGATTGTTGACCGATCGCTTTGTTTCACCGATGTACATCTACCGCACGAACATGGAATCTGGTCGACACCAGGGGCTTCCAGACGATTGCAGTCTTTGACGGGAAAGTAGTCTGATAGTTTAAAATTAAGTTTGAAGATGGTTTTTATGGTGTTCCTGAAGAGAATCTTGCTGATATGATCGGTGACACCTTGAATGTAGGGTAGCTAGAGTTGCTGTGGAGAGGGGTTAATGTAGCGGTTAATGGTAGTTTGAATATTTTTCCTAGAACAATTATTAGAGTTTCAGTGATGTGGTTCAATTTTTGAGGAAGAGAATTGGATTCAAATATGAAAATAGCCCTTTGGATAGGAGAATTGATAATATCGCGTTTTTGGGCTGGACGATGGTGTGAGAGGCCATCCGTGTGTATGGCTTTTCGGTAAACGGAAACATGTTGGGAATTCAGAAATGATAGGAGATTGCTTAAAGATTTGTGTCTATGAGGCCAGATAACAAAGGTGTCATCAACGTACCTGTATCAATACTTTTGTTTAAGATTGTAAGATAACGGGACTTGCTGTTCGAATGTTTCCATAAAGATGTTGGCGACGACAGGGGACAGGGGAGATCCCATAGCTACGCTTGAGACCTTCATGGTACTTATCATGAAATTGGAAATAGATAGAAGAAAGAGAATCTTCAATCAAGTCAGCCAAATCATCCGGTTGATCATTGGAGATGAGGAACTCTTTAATAATGGATACTGTATCCGGTATGGGAACTTTGATGTCAAACAAAACATTGTATGTCTGCATTTAAGTAGATTTCAGATAAAATCGCCAAAGTAAATGGATTGTAGCCAATAAAGTAGGGTGTACAATGGAATAACAAGAGGGTGGCAAGGCTAGCCAGGGACCCCGAATGCCTTATCCCATGGCACGACTTTATTTTACTTTCAATACACAAGTAGTATTAAGATTTTTGTAACTACTTAGTAAAAAACATCCGAGTTTATCCTTAAGATAGACATTTTCAATCGTTAAATACTTAAACGCAAGTGCATAGTATAGCAAGAACGTGTACTACAACTCCTGAGTTGTCTAAAACTCGCCAAAGGAAGGTGAAATTGCCACTTCCATCAAATTGATCCCTATAGAGAGCTCGCAGATTCATTAATCCCAGATTCATTAATCACAAAGAATTATTTTGTGTCGCCAAGTTCACGGCGTTAATGTTATTTTTGACAATCCCTGTCATTACCGCTAGTGCTAAATGATCATTCCCAAAATCAAAATTAATAAAAACACATTTAAGAAATTCAATGGGACAAGAGAGGTTGCACAATTTAGTAAAACTGTCAATTGAGCATTTCTTGGCCCGAAATTTTGGACTTTGATGACGTAATCGGCAATTTCGCCGAAATGAAAGCCCGAAAAAATAATTTTAATTTTTGTTAAGCATTTTCTTCCATGTGTGACTGTAACAATAAAAAGTGTTAGATGGGGGTAGATATTTTTTGTATTTCTATTTAGTGCACATTTTTCTTTTATAAATCAATCAGTATGATACATAAATCAATGAGTAAAAACATTTTTGAATAGAAAAAAATGGTGCCATATTTATATTGAATAATTCTCATATAGCCAAGAGGAATTACACTTCTGAAGAAGTAAACTGTCAAATTATTCATTGTCTAAGAATTATTTTTCGAAAAATCGTTCTAAATTCTATTTCTTATAATATTAAAAATACCTTAGAGCTTGATACATCCTCCAATTTATGATTGCACCGCCATGTTGGTTACCATTAATTAAATGCCAGTATATCGTACCACCTAATATTTCTTCATTCATCAATAGACAATAAAATCATCTCGAGTTTGAAAATCAAAATTATCGGAAAACAGAGGTTGTACTGATGGAGAACAGATCGCAATATGTGTATCTTTTAAATCGTGATGGAGATTATCTAGAAATATTTCCTGAAATACATATTAATACTTAACAATCCATTACTCAAGTATATATGTTAGGGTTGCCAGATTTGTCGCCACCCATATGTTCGACGAGGACAAGTCTGTAGGGAGGTAATTACAGCAAGTTGTAATAATAACTTTGATAAACGATTACTTTTTATTTAACAATAAGAGATTGAAGAGCTTGTCTTGCGAGGATTTTTGTTGTCAGATGAGGACAAAATATCTAAAGCAGGACATTCCTCATGGAACGAGGATGGCTGGCAACCCTAACATATGTATACAGTGAGGACCTAAAGTATCCCCCCCCCCCTCACTAACTTTTGGACAACTGTGGCGTTTTCGGAAAAAATAGGTCGATTTTTATTTTTTCTGGGCTAACTTTTGGTATTATCGGGAGTTCAACTGCATTTCCGGTTTCATCGTAAGTGACGCCAACTTTTTTATTTTAAATAGAGCATACTGTATATTTTTACATTTTTGGTAAGGCAATAGAAAGACGAATTCAACGATACCACATTCGCTATACTTTTTATTAAAAAATATCCCGATATACATCGATAAATTGTACTTGTGTGAGCAAAGTAGGCTAAAAGAAAAACTGCAAATTGTCCCCTAAGATTCGATGTTCATGTAAAAATCTTGTTACTAGGCAATTAGAATAATTTGCGCTTATAGAACTGAGATTTGACAGACCGACAATTGGTGTCACAGGAGACATTCATAATAACAAAAATAGATTACTACCAACTTTATTGCTCTATATCGTAATATTTCTTAAGCTAAAGTATAATAAATGTGGTATGGTCGAATTCGTCTTTCTGTTGCCTTTCCAAAAATGTAAAAATATACAGGATGTTCTATTTAAAATAAAAAAGTTGACGTCACCTCGGGTGAAATCGGAAATGAAGTTGAACTCTCGATAATACCAAAAGTTAGCTTGGAAAAAATAAAAATCGACCTATTTTTTCCAAAAACGCTAGTTGTTCAAAAGTTAGTAGGGGGGGGGGGATACTTCAGGTCCTCACTGTATGTTTACTAATGCAAAATTTCTTTTTCGGTCATGATCATGATTAATTTTCTTATGAAATAAAATTCTGTTCTCAGAGTTTGATGCTACAAGAACTTCTTTCCTAGGATACTGAACATATTGACCTACACCAGCTTCCTGACATGACTACAAAGGTTTCGATATCAAAGTTGGTCACCAGGATCTACGTACCGTCAACTATTTCAGTCGTTTGATGAAATGTTGGGAATTTTGGATGAAAGAGTTGCTAAGTTTTAGAAGGTTAGAACGGTACTTCGCTAATTTGTAAGTTGATAGTGATGACAATAGTACGTACCAGATTCATAACCACATTTCGGACTTTATACGAAACTTTTGAATACGATAACATTAATTGCGAAGTTGCCCAAGTATTCCTTTAAGGCATACGGAAATTTAATATCATTTGATGAAGAATCTAATTTTCCATCGTCTTCAATAAAAATATACAGGGTACTTGATCGATAAATACGAACATCTGTATAATATTTGCACAAAGATGGAAATACTTTTCAATAGCCCATATTTATAGCTTACTAACTCGTAACAAGCATTCATCAACACTTTTGGATACCAAATAAATAAGCTAAGTACTACAAATCAGGTCAGTTTTAAAATGATGATGTTTGGTAATTTTACGGCAAACTAATGGCTGAATTCAATTGTTTTATAAAAATTAGGACAATCCATTTAAGAAAATTTCGTTTGTGTTAGTTCTGGTAAAAGCGGAAGTTGGAAATGTGGCAATATTTTCTAAAAGTTCTCGCCGTCGAATAAAGTAAACCTGCAAATTTACAAATTTGGAACCTGCTTAGTTTATATCAGCTAACGCAAGTTGATCCTGTTACACCCGGTATGGATAGACAGTTCTAAACATGGGTTACGTCTGCAAATCTGTGGGTAGATTTCACAAGTATTTTTTATCGTTAAAGTGGTTACTGTTGTTGCGAGTAGAATGGTAAACATATAAAGAAGTTTTGACCTATAATCATCTTTCTATTCATATTCAATGGCTTTTCTTAAACCTACAAATCCTTCTATACCCATTCTTGAAGTATGGTATTTGGTAAATATCAAAACTTCGTATGCATTATGCTTCAGGATTATTATTATGTAATAATCGCTATCGCTACATAATTAGATAGATTTTTATTTGAGTAACACTTGTGTTCACCTCAAGTATCGCTTATACAACGCACTCACATATTATACGCTTCTTCTTTATAACCAAATCTCTGTTTGATATAATACTTTATGCGTTTTAGCCCACGCTCGATGTCGTTTATTCAAAGCTTTGAAAGTACGGCTGGAGTATTCGTTCGTATTAAGACGAACAAGAATGAAACAATGGTGCTAGAGGCTTTCAAATATTTATTTCGTCAATTTTTTTATTCTTCTATGCTTCTCACTGTTCACGATTGTACGAGATACAATCCCATATTGTCTTCCTAATGGCTGTTTGTTATTTTCCGATTCTAACATAAACAATCTCGTACGATAAACATTCGATTCGGTGAGGTGTTTCGCATTAGCCGGACAAGATAAAATTATGAAAATTACATGATTTCGGTGCTAGCCGATCATGTTTATTAGCCGTTTATACTAAGAGTAATGCGCCATAAATAAATTTGTTTCGATATCTTTGGATATGTTTAAGTTCGAACACGTGTTTCTTTAAATTAATAATACAGGTGTAAATTTATTTCCTTTACTAAAAGCTTTCTTCAGGTCGTTACTGGGATATAATAGAAGAAGGTAAGAAATATGAAAATCTTCAACATTTTGTCAATCTGCTTCCCTTGTAATTGGAATATTTTGCAGTTTTGGTAATATTATCCTGACCATACAGAGAAAAATGCATTGTTAAAACATAAGCATCTTCTAATCAGTACAAGAAAATTGTGAAAGTTATTGTATATTTAAAATTAATATACATTCTCTTTAATTGTTTTAGAACATAATACACTAAAACATACACTGTATGGTTTATTATTATAACAACATTAAAATCTTATAATTAACAACTTTATGTTGTACGCAGTAGTAAAGCTGTATTGTTAAATGTATTAGATGGTATTTTTAAATTTAAAGGTGCGATGTGTAGGAAAACAAAACGCGTAACTTTATATCAACTTGTTGTGTTGTAGGCATAAATAATGTACATTATTCATGCTTACAGGTAATTGTTAAAATAAATAATTTGAACAATACTTCACATTGAAAAGGGTGGTATTTACATCTAACAATATAACTTAATTTTAAAAATAATGTATACTTTGGTGTAGTGTGCTTTACTATGGGCATGTGCGATTGCGAGGGGAAAACCATTAAGTTATTGCTATGTATAATCTGTAGATCTACCATCTATACGCTAGTATTCAACATAACCAATAAAACTGAATAAGAATCATATGTATTATGTATATAAACTACATACCTTGAAACGTCGCAAATAATTCCGGCAACTCCACTTTCACTAACTAATCTTCCATTTTAAATAAATTATTAAAGAAAATGGAATTACGTGTCACTAGATAACCCCAACAATCACACGAGACAAATGGTAAAATTTCCGGGAAGTAGGGTAACGTTACATTATTATTGGTTGCAACGCGAACCTCCGTTACGTCATTACAGATTAAAAATAATATTTTGTAAAAATTACAATTCCCACAAAGTTTCATTTAAATCAGTGAGATGCACTTACCTGTGGTTCCTTGTTAGTAGCTTCGGTGTTTTTGCTTATGGAAATGATGACGCGGTGGAGATTGCCCATTTTGTTCTTTCAATTTTGGGAGTTCAAAATGATTTTCAATGAACAATTTACAATGCAGTCTACTAATATTAAAATTCAATGCATTCTTAACAATTTGTAACATCTAACGCATTTTTACAGAATAATGGAAGCAATGCTTTTTTTTTTGGAGTCCTAACTTGCTCCTGATCGATTGTAACTTTGATAAACAATAAAATAGTAATACAACCTATGTTGCCTATTGTGTTTATTCATCCAGCTCCTCATTTGATTATAATCTAGAATAGGAAGATCGTTAAGCTGCAGAAATTCGAGAGGGAATAGGAGAAAGAGTCTTGTGCCCTCGGTAAGTTGTTTACTTCAGTGTGAAGATTATGATGTTCTTTGTTTGACAAAAACGGATATCTAAGCATATGCGGTTTTAAAGGACAAAGACAGTGTTTTCAAAATCGAAAATTGGTCAGATCTGCCCCTAGACGTTAGACCATATGGATTGAGTTTCGTTGCCATATTTTCCATCTTTTTCTGTGCACTGCCTTGACTTTTCCCTCACTTCACTGCAACTTCCTTTTCTCCAAAGATCCCTTCACTCGTTCATTCCATGTGCGTCGTAGTCTTCCTCTCTTTCTCTTCTTTGTACTCTTTGCTTCATATAACTTTTTTGTTATTATATCCTCCTGCATCCTTATCTGCTTCTTTGCTAAGCAAGATGTTCTTATTGCTTTAAAAAGTCTACCCGGTGACTATGTTCTTTCAATTATTTCTTCGTCGATCCAACTTTTAGAATACTCATTAAAATTGCGTTTAGACAAAATAATGCTAGCATAGCTCTTCCTGGTAATGACGGAATCACTCACAGCAAACGCAATGTGATGAGAGAAAATACTAGCCAATGAACATGTTTCTGCCTATCCAACGTTACTCTGAGTGATTCTTTATCTCACAATAACGAGCAAAATGTCTTCAGGCGCCATCTAGTGCCAAAAGATACACGTTTGTCGTCTAGAAAGCAGCGACACAAGCCGGGTACAGTTCCCAAACCAAACCAAGACTCGAGCAGTTCTCGGACTGCTAAATTCGAGATTGGCACTAGATTGTGCTAAAAAGCATTTTGCTCGTTGTTTTGAAGGTTAGTGGTATAAGTCTAGAGGCAAATAGCGATGTGAGGTAGAGAAGCATTCGGAGCAACGCTGATGGCGCCAGGTAGGCAGAAAGATGTCCTTTGGCTCGTGTTTTCTCTCCTCAGATTGCTTTTACCGTGAGTGATTCCGTCAATACCATGGGGAGATATATATTCGCAGTGTTTCTAGACATTTTTTGATGTTCTTTTTTAATTATTTTTGTTAAAATCGTCATTGACACTTTGGGTTTTGTTGGCAATATCTAATTTTCAGACTGGTGAGTATGGTTTGTGAAGCACTGACAACGCTCGGAAGCCCTCCCCACTGTTTAAAATAGAGTTTGCAAGAGGTTACCTTTAGAGGTTTGATTTTTAGCGCATTGCTTCTGTTCTTGAAGTCTTTGTGTGTTATTGTATAGTATTGGTTCTTAAATCTTCCTTATATTAACTGGGATATATTATTTTGTTAAATATTTATTAAATGTACTAGTAATTTATGTTTATGTGAATTATTTATTTCTCAATATTTTAAAAACGTGTTTAGGAAGATTAAACCATCTGCTATTGTATGAAACTGTTATAGTTTTCTATCCTTCTATAATGTATTATAGGTTGTAGAGCTATGACTGCTTATTACGTAAATCGTATTAAATTTAAAAGCAGAATTTCTGGATTATATATCATTTTGCGAAAATAATGGAGTATTCGGTATCTTAAAAAGTAATGAGCGAATACGCGACGAAACGATGAAAACGAGTAGATAAGGAATAACCAATATATAAATTACAACTAAGCGAAAATGTATGGGAAAAATATGTACACGGTATGTTACACATAGTAATAATTTACTGCATAACCTTCCTTTTTGAAAATTGCTCAATAATTCAGATAGAGGATAGACCATTAACTGATTTTTTATTTATTGTATAATTGATAAAAATTATACAGTAAACGCGTATAATATATTGTATAGCGTACAAGAGAAGGGCCGGGCCAAATTCGCTCGTGGTTTAATATTGCCCACTACATAGTTATTTATGTTGGACGGAGAAAAATGGAACGCGGACTGTCTTCACAAAGTCGTGTGCAATGTTTTTTGTTCTTTCCCGGCTTAATATCTTATTTACCAATTATCTTAATATATGCTAATTTAATAAATGTCTTAATTTGCGATTTTCTCATTATTAATGGATATCTTCATTATCCATATCTTTGAATACGTAATCATACGCCGGGGCCAATTCAAGCTCAATAGTTGCACTTAGCGAACCGAGCGCTGGATAAGCCTATAAAGATGCTAATCTGACAAGAATGTACGTACAATAAACAAACATAACTGTTAAAAATCGAAATTTAAGCTAAAAATTTTCAGCACTGCTACAGTACAAATTGCCTCGTGGAATAATTATCTCTCTTGGTACCGAAACGTAAGAGAAAAATAATTAAGAAAATAAAAGAACACGCCTGAATTCATAATAACTGTAATTAAGTCGAATATATCTACTCTTGCATCTCGTTATCCAGAAATTCATATTGCTTTTTATACGACCTTTTCGAACATTTTCGGTGATATATGTTAATTAAAACCTAGAAACGAAATTATGTAGCTTACGAAATACCGTAATACGTTGAAATTTTAATTGTGGGCTTATAATAAATAGAATCCAAAGTATGCGAATAATTCTTCAATGTAATTAAGTGATTTTCGGAACTTCTTTAGTACTGGTGATATCATCAAGCTATCTCTACGCTTTTAATAACAAGAGGACACGTTCTTTATGTAATTCTTTTTATAACACATTGTCACAAATGATTCCTTGAAGGGTTATTTTTTAAGCTATTTGGCTTTAATTCCCATAGACGGTGTTAAAAAATGTGTCAGAAATCTATACAGAGGATTATATGGCCCAAAATATAGTCCGGAATAGTCTTAAGGAACGTGGATCAGCAAATGGATAGTTTCGGAGACATCGAGATATTTTGCGTCTACACAACTGTTTCATTATGTACAAACAAACAAACAATATTATTTATGGACAAACAACAAAGACAAATACTCAAATCAGCGGCCGCAAGGAACTCTTTCGAAAATCCCTGTGTTGGTCTAGATTCAGTGATCTACTCGTTGTTGTAGCTCCTCGAGGTCATTCAGAGGCGTAGCGTACATTGAAGTTTTCAAATATCCCAAAAAGATCTCGAGGGGATTAAATCACGCGGTTTTACAGGCTGCGATATAGGTCCGCTCTCTCTTATCCAAGTTTGTCCAAAATTTCGTTTAATGCTCTTAGTGGTAAACGAAAAATGCGCCGAAGCATCATCGTGTTGAAACCATATTTTTTATCGTTACTTTTAAGGAATGTCATCTAAAACGCCACCCATTGTGCTCCGCAGAAAGTTTAGGTAAACATCGCCTGTTGGTTTAGCAGAACAACCCGACTTAGTAACCTGTCGCCCAAAATACCCAACCAAATGTTCAACTAAAAACTTACCTGGTGTCTGGATTCCATCTTAGCATGGGGATTTTCGTCGGCACGCATATGCTTATTGTGGAAATTAAAAATCCCAACTCGTGTGAACTCGGCTCCATCATGACGAATATTGGTAACAAAATTGGGATGCTTAGGATCATTGTGTGGCGGTGGTTCCCACACAATGGTCCTAAACGCACAATGATTCTAAATAAGAAACCGCAGGTGTCTGACAGTCAAATGGATTTAGCTGCTGCTTAGGGAGAGTTCCTCAAACGAGAGGGTCATTAATTTCTACTTTGGCTGATATTCTCCGGAATTTGCTCTACCCATGCTAAAACTGCCTCTTCTGCCTGCAGGGGTGGACACCGACCTTAGTCTCCCAGAATCATGGTACTGTTTCCCAAATAAACCGGTATCACGCAACTTTTGGTGCTGTCTTACAAAAACACGAACTGAAGGGATCTGGCGATTGGGATGAGCATTAATACAAAAACGTAGCGCTTCTCTGACATACCCATTAGTACGACCATACATGCCATGTCGGCTAATTCAATGTTGGAGTAAACAATAATAGCGAAAATTCGTAAAATTATGCACTAACCATTGAATATCAACCACGAACTGTATGTTTGAGGGAATTTATATCAACTGTGATAAGAAAATGCGAACGAAAGAAGAGATAAGTGATAAAATGCACAAATGCTACAAAAACGAATGATCTTCCGTAACTCCGAAACCGTCCATTTGCGGACCTATGTTCATTAAGACTTTTCTGCATACTCTGGGCCATACTATGTGTCACTTTCATTAACACGCTCTATGATTTCTATTCCTAGAAGGATGAAGAGAATCGTTTTTTTATGACGAATTGCGAATAAAAATTCGTGCTTCTTCTTCTTCAGTTTCCTCACCTTGGGGCATAAACTTGTCAGATAAATATTATTATTTGGTAGTATTTGTGAAACTGTGAGATATGTCTTATACTTTTCATATTTTTACTGCTGGAGAATAGATTTGAGTTATGAAGCATATAGGTAACATGGGTATCGTAAACTGTTGGTAAATTCCGTAGCAAAAAGAAAGAAAACAGTCTTCTTCATTGCTTTGCTCACCGCAGTTTGTCACAATAGAAAACTATTTAGCTTTTTGATTTCTAGAAGACATTTAACGTCGTATTCATCACTAAACCGGGCACAATCAGTCTTCGTAACAGAATCGGAGATAACTGTTGCAAATACTTTTTAAATCTGTTTCAACAGAAGTATCCAGAAATCCTTTCTGGCTCTCCTTAATAACTGTAGCTTCGTCAGGGTCGAATTGTAAATTCACATATTATTCTTTTTGGAAACGTTAAGAATAATAAAAAGCCGCTTGCAACTATGTTCCCCAACGCGTAAGAATCGGCTGTGGTGGTTCTCGAATACCGGGACAGAGCCCGTGAAGTGCTCGAATCCGTTTGGGAGATTTGGGAAACATTCTTTTTGCATTTGCTATTAATGCATCCACCTTCGGGTAACATTCACACAATTGTTTGTGCCACAAGATGTAAAGCATGAGCACTTTTGCTTAAGAGAACGGCCTACAGTACACATTGTCGTAACGTATCGAGCACTACGCCCGTAGTTGCTTCGCCAGTACACTTTTTTTAGTCTTCTACTTGCTAATCAGATTGCAAATTTCGGTTCAACAGGATCTACTATTCGTACTATAATATTCATTCGTCTCATCAAGACATAGCCACAACTGTTTATCTTTTAATTCTGCTTTGATCCTATTTTCGATATCTGCTTACATACATATATGTATTTATCTCTACGACTGACGCTGCGAAGGGTTTATGAGAAGCTGTTACAATAAATCAATAATTTAATTCGCTGAGGTAGCAAGTGCCGATTCATCTGCATACATACGTCGCGTCGTGGCCGCGGCAACCTCACTTCTAACCTGCAGCGAAGCTCTCTGTGCCCGGCTGAGCTTTCGATTGGCGCTATATTTCATTGTGACTTGGGGATGCTGAAAATAATAATTACCCGGAGTTTATTAACTTGAAAAATTTATAATAAACTTTTCCCCATGTTTTTTACAGTTCTACGTGTACCGTGTAGTTCTACGTGTATAAAATAAGATGTCCGTTCAATCATTGCTTTGATCATTAAAACGTCTGACTGTTTCTTATTAAAGGCGGTGACGGAGTTATGAAGGGAATTAGATTTAAACAATTTTGGAAACGTTTTAGTAAAACTATTGTTATTTACTTTCTATTTATTGCATTGATCTTATGGCAATAGGACGTCCTCTCATCTACCGACCACAGCACCGACACGAGCACGGCACGGCACCCATACTAACACGACACCAAGAAAATATACTCACATTTAGCGACCAGTCGTCGACCGATTTTAGTACAAAGTATTTTGTTTTTATTATTTTCATTGGTTTCATCCTAAAGACGGGGTTTAGATTCTACTAATTCTATTAATGTAATAACACCGTACTTAAACCAGTAATTTTTAATGCTATAGCAAATGAAAAGCTCTTAAGGTGAAATAATGGGCAAGCATAGACTTAACACCGATGGCATAACTGATACCCATCGACAGATCGGCAGCTGCAATGACACGACACAGACATTTCGATATGTGAGGAAAGAGATTTGATGTCCACCGGTATCGCTATCGGTATCGTGTTGCAATCGTATCGGTAAATATGAAAACGACCATACCCTGAGATTAATTATTTTATAAATACTTCCCCCCTGTCTGTATTAATTTAGCTTGATTTGTTTCATATGCATTTTTGTTAGCCAACATTCTCTGTGATTCTGATGAATATTGGAGAAGACAAAAAAACCTAACTGAAACGAAAGAGATTTCTATTTGTACATATCACTTTTTGGTATATAAACTTATGACATTATGATAGTTTTTTTTACCATTTTATTCTGATCTTTCTATATTAACCCTGAACTTGCTAGATATTTTTCGTCGTTAAGCGATTTAAATAGCATGCAAATTTAGTTTTGACTGTTTTTAATCGTTCTTACTTAAATCGAGCTTGCGAACATTGACTCTCTTGGTCTTCTTTCAAAGAAATTCACATGTATTTAAGATAGTTAATTAAGTATATATTGTATTATAAGTAATATAAATTATTATAAAAAAGAAGAAGGAAACAAATAATTTATTGATATATTTACGCAAAAAAATTTCTCAATGTAAAGATAAAGTGAGTCACTAGTTTTCTCTATCACAAAATCAAGTTTATTCCACATTTAAAATGTGCTACAATGATTTGGTGGAGGAACTGGTAGAAATATTTTTATGATTTAGTTGACTGAGATTTTGGCTGGTTCTAGATGATACTTTAATACATTTTTAGTACTTACATCCTCTTTTAATTGTAATTACTCTAGTCTTCTTGAAGCAAGTGTATTTAATTCTAAATAATAACATTATTCATGCCTTTATATTAAGTTCTAGTACATCGCATTTGTTGCTACCCAGTGTGCAATTGCTTGAAAATACAAGAGAATGAAGGGAATTTAATACATTGTTTAATGTCTAACATATTAGAATTTATGACATATTAAAGAATTTAATGTGTCATAAGCTAGAGATGCATAAAAGTACTATACCATCGACTTCATAGCCTCTTAATGGAGAACGTTTTGAATGATATGACGTAGTTTATAAGACCTAAGATCGGAACTTTATCAATAACAAGTTTTTATATCCGTCGTTTTACAGCGACTGTAATTTAGTACCAATAAATCAGAATCCAATCCTTTTCACGTATGTAACATGTGACGTAAAGAATTTAGTTTAAGACCAAGAAGGAGTTAAACCGCGAGAGCGAGTACTACGGAAAGGCCCATACATTGTAGATGATAAGGAAATACACGCGCTCAGAATCTCAAGTAACATTACCATAATGTCCATTCGAATTACATAGTTTGTTGTAGGTGGTCTGGTCTTGCCGACTTAATGTGAGGTCTCTTCAAAAGTAAAGTGTCATCTAAAAGAATGGCAGAAATCACTTCTGCTACATTCCTGCATCCTATTAATCTACATAAAGTAGGTAGTGTTTCCTTGTAGTAGATGTGGGTTTCGTATTGCAATTCCCGTTTCTAGTGGTTTTTTAAACACACACGTAACAATAGATTGGCTTTCTTAGAGTTTAAGTACAACTTTTACCATTGTTGTTCACGTCTTCAATTTCTAATTTATGGCATATTGACGTATTGCGACTTATAAAGGAAATAGTTGGCGTTAGTACTTTTACGTCGCAGGTAAAGAGAAGTAAACACTCCGAATTGAGACCTATATGTTTTAAAGACGGAGTTAGATCAAACATGAATGCCACTTAACCAATAATGGTTTATTAAAGAAATATGTATACAAAACCAGTTACTCCTATTTGTCTGTATGCTTAGAATGCTGCGTATGAACATTAATAGACTTTTGCCATCAAATCGATAATCTTATTTCGATTGCATGAAATATTTCAGGATGGGTTTGAGCTTCGTGGGTGGTTCACTAGCATAGGGTAGATTTAACACATTTTCCAAGTTCTCTTGAAACTTTGTTTTATGCCATTAGCATATTTGTGACACCAACACTGTGTTATTCATGTTAAACTATGCATGGACAGCCTTGGCAAATAAAGTGGAGCACCTCTGGCTTTACGCAAAGATATGAACGGAATAAACGTGAAAGATGAACCGGACATGAAAGAAAGGTCGAGAATTTATAAAATCGCATGTAATGACTGTGATAAAGCCTGTATTGGTCAAACAAAACGAGCGATAGGTACTAGATTCAATGAACATATCAGGTCAAGTGTAGCACATCACATAAACGAAACCGGGCATAATATTAAATTAGAAAACCCGAAATTGATTAAGAACGTAACCTTGCCTCATGAACTAGACGCATTTGAAACTATCTATATAAAAAAGGAACGCAATCTGTTAAACAGAGACCACCCACCTCTTTATTACTGTTTTTTTTTTATTTACTACTATGATCTGAGGCTGTTACTACACACTGATTGTCAGTCAGTGTATAGTAACAGCCCTGAAGATGTCCCATAAGAGTGCAGACGAAACGTCGGCAAACGCTACGACATCGACAAGGTTCCAACCCGGAAACCAAGAGTACAGTATTATTGACGACCGCGGAAACCTACATACCAGATTCTAAATATTTCCGTGTTTATTTAACTCTTCCTAGTGTTCATCAAACGTTTAATACTTCATTGGAACAAAACAGTAATATTCTTGATTAGAAACCAAATATTGTTCAAAAAAATTGCGTAGTTTGATGTTTTTAAAATGTTTTATAAACATTTAAAACGCATTGCTAATAGGTGACTAAAAGTTGTAGTTCGTTGAATGTAGTTTGCATTCGCTCAATCATTTCTTTTTCTCATCGTTGGGAGTTTATATCATTACCATATTTTACAGCGCGAAATTTTTGTGTGTAACTGTTCCTAGAAGGACGAATACTTAGTAAATTGAACAATCAATTTATT
This sequence comes from Dynastes maya, assembly GCA_029619315.2. Taxonomy (NCBI): domain Eukaryota; kingdom Metazoa; phylum Arthropoda; class Insecta; order Coleoptera; family Scarabaeidae; genus Dynastes; species Dynastes maya. The sequence continues at coordinate 61,888,190 of JAROYE020000002.1, forward strand.
TAACACCTAGCCCGAATATCTTAGAATCCTGGGTTAAAATGTCTCTCCGTTTCCCATCATTTTATAACGTTGGCCATTAGTCAACGTTGGATAAAAATCGTCTGACGAACTTGCGCGTTTTTCGGGCCGCGCAGGAATTTTCGACAGAAATTTAATTTATTATCAGCGAGACAGGCTTAGCAGCAAACCGAGGCGTGAACCAGCGCGCAAGTGAAAACTACGCGAAACGAACAACAAGAGTTCGTGACAACTTGGAAATATTAAACCTGATTCCTACGTGTAAATTTCAACACCGGGGCGAAAAGAATGAACGCCGGCCGAAAGAAAGACCAAAGGAAAGAGCAAAACGACCATTGGAACGGGGAAGAGTTGATTGTGGTTTCAATTTGCGGCTATTTTATTCAATTCTCGTAACAATTCATCGTAACAAGAGGTCTCATAATTCACGAAAGGTGACAGAGGTTTCGAAGACAGACCACCCGTATTTCACGCTAGCCTGACAGGGCGCACCGTATTCCTTAATGAGCATTATGAAGACGCCACTTCCTGTCTAGAGGTTGGCTTACTTCGTGCGAACACAATTACCGACCAATGCGAACAATGTTACCACCTAATGCCTTGGCTGTGTTTATCACTACCGAACACATTCTCTAACAGCGTTGTGGTACATGTGCTCTTATTTAACTACTTTACAGTTTGTGGGACGTGGCTCGGTTGATTTATGGTCTTTTGACGTTCGGTTTTTGTACATAGGTAAATATCTGCTATTTGCTCTATGCACTGAACTACTACGATCATGTTGTGAAGATATTTATTGCCGCATATAATGGGTTACCTAACAAAATTTTATGCAGTTGCTAGATTTTTTTAAACACGATAATTTCATATTATCTACTTCATAAAAATGTATAAAAGTGACTGATGCATTAGCTTATAATAATAGGACGATAACCTGAGAGCCAATATATTTTTATGAAATTGCTGAGCCTTGAAAAGCATTATATAGGTGTCTCACGAAGAACTGCATCAGTCGATGTATGAAAGAATATGCATTAGAAAATTCTGAAAACTTGGTAATATACTGTTGTTACTATGTTTTAAACGTGGGAAATTATTAAATAAAAATTTACTTTTTTGAAATTAGTTAATTAATTGCACGGGCTGAAGGTCCGGGAGTGTCCTAAATACACCCTTTCGGCAATTTAAATTAAACTAGATATCAGTTAATGAAATGTTACGAGTAATAAAACTGTAAAAGAGAAAACTAACCTGGAATTATGACGATCTTATATAAACTCTACATATATTTATATGTTACCTACTGGAAACCTGCCTATTCAACCACCAAACTTAACTTTTGCCTGGTATTTATGGTACGATTTAAATGTTAAATACTTATAAAATGGGAACACAACCAAATACGTGCTACCTCGATGAATATCACTCAAAGTGAGAAAACTAATTAGCGTCCCTCCACTCCACTATTTTAATCGCGATAGCGATTGTTTAATCACAGCTAATTTAAATAATTTTCCTTTTCGAAATATAATTTAATAATGAATATTCCAAGGAATATGCACGTCATGCAGGGACGCAATTGGAAGACTCAATCTATGCTACTCTATGACATATAACACCGCCAACAACAATAACAAAATTTACTGACGAACAAGACGAGCAAGACGATTACTTGATGAACGATGTTTAATTTTCGAAATTATGCTAAAGGGTTTATTGAATTTATGCTGTCATTTATTGTAGGAAAATATCTCATTAAAACTGAAGATTTAAGATGTGATGAAAATGAACAGAAGACAAGTTACTTGTCCATTCCCCCATGTTCATCGTTGACTGGACTTAAAATAATCTCATAACAGCCCCGCTCCAGCGATAGGAGGCAATAAAAGTAATTAGAGCTACTAAAAAAGAGTTAATAGCCGTGACATTGAACGAGTGAACATACTGAACTAATGACTGCTACGCTCGATGTTGTAAATTATAACATTACAATACTAAAGCCTAAATATAATATTAAGCAAAAATATTTTCAATTATCTGCACAGTTTTATCAATCATTTACAATTAATTCCTGAAAAATTTGCTGGTTTATTAAAACTTGTACGTCCCAACATTGTAAGAAAAGGCACATGTTTCAGGGAAGCCTCGTCGTCTCAATAAAACTGAGATATTTAATTTTTTCTACTTATTCTTTTTTTCATTATAAAATCTATTGTTAAATCTTTTATAATCAGTTTCCGTTGAATGTAAAAATTCCTCAATATTTCGTGACAAATTTAAGAGTGGTCCTTGAAATCGGAACAATTGTTTCGGGAATCCGGGGATTCCCATTGCCAACCGTACGATCGAATATCAAATAATTTGTGCGATGCGGGATGTGCTACTCGATTTGCGCTAGTTGACTGGTATCAGTAAACTGGCATAGCCGCTTTAGTGTTAATTAATTTGACGTTGATTCAATTGATCATATCCGTAGAGACAAATACAGAGGCAATATACAAATTTATTTTTATTTCACAGATAGCAATTCTACGATATCTACAGCTCGTAATACAGTATCCAGTCTTATCGTCCTGATAAATATATCAGCCGGATAGCTAACGGTTAAAAACCAGCGAAAAGAAGGTTGAAAGACTTTCTAACTGAAATGAATCTTTCTAAGGTGATGTTCCTCTAATGCAATTTTGTGGATTAAACAGCATTTCATGTTGTGGCTAAAACACAAACTGGTTTGTAAAGAGAACAAATTAATGAAACGGTGAAACGGCAATACGTAATATTCGAATAATATTTAACCCTTAACAGGTTTGGGGTGGCCCATTCGGGACCTACGGTAATTCAACTAAAAATTCATGTAAAAACTACCAAATCTAGCAATACCATCTGCCAAGTATTCTTTCTAGATGTTAAGTACTTCTGGTTGCTATATTAGTCATATGTAGATAATCTATCTAAGATCATTGTAAATTTCAATCGTAGTATCAGCATTTTGGTATTAAACTTTTTTATTTATTTTGTAATTTTTGTAATTGTTGTTTTTTATAACTTTGTTATTTACAGTATTATAGTTACTTAGTCTTATGCCTTTTTACCGTTAGGTGCAAGACCTTGTGTGAGTGAGTTTATTTAGCTTGCCTTGGTCTTTTCTCTCCACTTCCCTCTCTCTTTCGTCAGTTCTCTTGCCTCATTCCAAACTATTCCTATTTCTGCTGCAGACTCTTTTATTATATCATCCCATGTTTTCCTTCCGCTTTTCCCTATTACGCTTGTTTCGTACATTTTCTTTTGGTCATTCTTGCATCTAGCATGCGGCTAACATTACCAAACCACCTTGGCTGTTCCTCCACTATTTTATCCTGTACATCTCTAATCATCCCTAATTATTAGATTTCGATATTTGTCCCCTCTTGTTTTGTTTCCTATTTTTCTTGGGAGTCTCATATCCATTGCATTTATTCTTGATTTATTTATGACTTTTTTAATGACTTCAGTTTTGACGTTCTTTTGCACTTCTCTGTTGTTTTCATTAAATTGTATATTCTTCCTACTTTTTCCATTCTTTCAATTATTTCTTTGTCAAACTTTCCATTTACTTCAATTATCGTTCCGAGATGCTTGAATGTATCTACCTGCTCTATTGTTTCTCTTGTTTACTCTTGTATTTCTTGTTCTCCTTTAAGATGTTTAAGTTATACGAGGCACGCGCCATAGATTGTCGGCCTGATACAGAGAAAATAAGCTTGGTAAAATATAACAATTTTAATTTGTCAATATAATCTCTCCTAACTGCAATACACGTATTACAACGAGTATTCAATAATTCTATACCCTTGTAAAAATAATAATTTTTCCTTTAAAATGTCTTTCTGGGATGAGGTTCATCGGGTCGCCGCCATTCCATCGATTCGAAAATGTATTACAGCTGCTTGCACTCATTATCGGCCTTAAAACGATTCCTTTTTAGACAGAGGATCATAAAATATAACCATTGTTTCATCCCCTGTGACAATGGACCCTAAAATCGGATTCGGGTCGTCTTCACAGATGTTTAAAAACGAGCACGCACATTCAACCTGACATTCACATTGGAGAGCAGAAAGAAGATGCGGTACCCATCTTATTCATACCCAAATGGTTATGGAGACTTCGGCGAATACTTGTTTCAGAAATGTTAAACATCACTGCTAATTCCTTCACTTTCAAACGGCGATCTGCTAATACCATTTCTTCAAAAACTAAAATGTTTTGAGGCGTTATCAGTTCAACTGGCCGACCGGGGCGTTCATCATCATCAAGGGATTCTTGCCCCAAACGGACACATTATGTCTGCTTTTTCACAGTGGAATATGAACGTTGTTTAATGTGATTAGGCGCATGCACTTCTTTTGCTAAAAGTATAATGACCGCGCGGTACTCAATTTTCGTTACCTGAGACATCTTCATGCACTAGTCACGTTGTCTGACTGGCTACTAAAAACTACTACTCTTTGACGCGTAATATATATATAGTGTAGGCCTCGCACATGTGCAACTGTGACGCAACGGAGTTTGAAAACGTTAGAACCTGTATAAACCTGTCAGGCTAAGAATATATGGCGCCTACGTCGTGCTGTAGATTTTCTTCAACAATGCATATCATCTGCGAATATGAGCTTTGCCATCTTTGTTTGTCTTAGATCTTAGATCTAATACTTCATTTTGTTCTTTATCTCCTTTACTGCATCATCTACATACACTTGAGAACTGAATCGAGCTCAGCACAAAATCTTGCTTTATTCCCTTTCCGCTGTAAATTTTTTTGATTCATTATTTGTTCTAACGATGTTTCTGTTGTTTTCGTACATTGCTTTTACCAACCTTATTGTTTCATCAACGACTTTCCTTTTTTTTATATTTCCATTCTTTTCTCTTAACTTTATCGAACGCCTAAGTCTATGCAGCATGTGTGCATTGCTTTATTTTTCTCGACTATTTTTTCACTAGCTTGTATTATGAAAATTGAATCTTTAGTGCTTCGTTCATCGCTAAAATCACATTGTGAATCTTCAGTTGTACCTCCAACTATTGTTCTTATTCTTGTCTCCGTTACTCTAGTTAAAATTTTTCCTGGTATACCTGACAGTAGTTCTTACATTCTCTCTTGTCTCCGTTCTTGAAGATTGGTAATATTATCCTCGTATTCCAGTCCATTAGCATTGTTTTTGTTTTTGTTACATGGTTCATAATTTTCAAAAGTTTCTTAGTTCCTTTACTTCCTATATATTTAATCATTTCCGCAATGATGTCCATTCCTTGCGCTTTATTTATCCTCATTCTGAAGATGGCCTCTAATATTTCTTCTGTTATTTTAATTATTTCTATCAAATTATTATATTCTATTTTATATCTTTTAACTTATGCTATAATTAGGTAAACCAGCAAACATCTGAGAATGCGTAGTTAATTATATTTTAAAACAATATATGTAGATTGAAAATCAGTCTGCCTGTTGCCACAGAAAGAAAGAGAACAGTCCACAATTCTCAAAAATGTACACACGCAAAATTACTCGCGTTACTATGTACAATGTAATCTTAATCTCAACCTTGTTCGTAATACGAGTCTGAATACTGGCTATTAACATTTACGGTGCACTCGTGGTACCAATTTCGATTTAATTTGCTTACCTGTGCGTACTAAAAGCGCATAATCAGCTGATTGATATTATTTTTTATATTTATGATATCTATAAAAGCTCGCCCAGTTATACTTTTACGAGGCTGATATTGGGTTACACCTCTTAAAAGTTATTAATCGCACTTGTTCGTAAATCTTATCACAGTTATGTAAGGAGTAACGATAATTAGCGCTACGTTGTTAACACTTTGCAGTTACTTCTTTGCAAAAGGTGTTTCAGCAGATAATTATTTTCTACGAAAAGAAACTAAGCAAATGAAAAATGTTGCACATTTTCAAACAATAAATATCTTACGTGCAATTGACGGTGAAACACAGCTGATGTAATGCTTGCGTGGATAGGATTACCTGAATGTGTATCATAGCTCCGCCGTTATTCAAGAGATGTCGCTAAGTACCCGTAGTAGACGAAATTGTTAAATGACAATGAAGGTAAGTAGGCAATTAAACTGCGTTGCATACTTACTTTTATAAAATAGTAGTTAAATTTATAATAGAATGCTTTTTTTAACTTTTGTGAAAGTGACTATTATAAATATAACCACCAAATTGTTGTTTATACTCACGATGAAGTTCTTAACAAAGAGCGAAATATTGAGTAATTGTATAAAGGGATCTCCTTTCTTCTGCAACTGACCACAGACCGCATACTTGGTTATATACTCATTTTTTGCTTGCTAATATGTAGTCAGATTGTTATGCTACCGTAATTTATGATCAGGAGCGTCATCTACTTCGTTATCAAATATTAATCCATTTTTGTTTTTCGAGGTCTTCTTTTAAAATTGATAAAATTACTTAAATAGGTATTCGTAATGTGGATTAGAAAAACATACATGTGAGTATTTCAATTGCCCCCTCTTTCATATAAGCTTTAAAAACGTCGCAGCCCCTGTGTGTACAGTGTATGTGTCTTTGTAAAATTCTTGATTAACTCAGACGCTCCTGAACATTTTTTTTTACTTTTCTAGTGAACAGTGTAGTGAATTCATTTGTTTTATGATTTTGAACACTTTTTTCCAGTATTTTTTTTAATGCAATGCGGTCCTAAAATGTCCCACCATGCTAACTTTTGAACGATAGAAGCTAGTGTTTTTGGAAAAAATAGTTCGATTTCTATTTTTTGTGAGCTAACTTTTGGTGTCACCGGAAGTTACGTCAACTTTCTTATTTTAAATAAAATACCGTATATTTTTACGTTTTCGAAGGGTAATCTAAACGCGAATCTAACAATACCGCGTATGTTGTACTTTAACTTAAGAAATATGATGATATGCAGCAATAAAGGTTTTGGTAACCTATTTTTGTTGTTACGCAAAATTGGTTTGGAAAGAGCGCCAAATTGTTTCTTGCGACACCAGATTCTTCTAGAGAGCTCGTTGCTAAGCAAAGTAATCATAACAATTGCTAAATTATCAAATTTCAATTCCAAAAGCGTAAATTATTCTTGTTGTTTATTGCTATTGTATTCTGCATTTGTCATACTTTCGTTCTTTGTGACCGTTTTTATTCTGTCATTTAAACTTGTTTTCTTAATCGCTGTTTCTCCTTTACTTTATCGAACTGTATTGTAATTAATTAATTGTGGTAGGTTTATTTAAATTTGTTAGTTTTTGATAGGCAATGTGCTTAAACTCCAGTTTTTTATGTTGTTAATTTTACAATGGCCTCCGCATGAGCCACGTAAGGTAAACATCAACTACCGTAAAATGTGGTGAAGCTTTTTCTAGTGCCACAACTTCCTCACCGTTTAAGTTATTTCGATTCAAATTAAAGCGAAATAATTCCTAACATGTAGAGATGCATTTTCATAAAGGATACGTTTGCGGAGAAGTGGCAACACCGCTAAACCACATGTTCGTGAAGTTGGTGAAAGTGCCTGAAGTTTTATCAGCAAACAAACTTTTGATATTTTTTTCAGAAAAAAGAAGGTAATAATCTTGACATTTGTGTAATACTATCTCGTATTTATGCAACTGTAATTTTCCCCCGGACTATTCAAATTTCTTGGAATTTGCAAACGTGATAAAACTATGCATATTTCAAGTTAAAGTCGGGTGAATAGATAGGTATGTTTCTATTAACCACAAAAAAATAAATAATGCAAAATCTGTGAAATAATTAAAAATATTGGCATTGGCACTCTATTCTATGAAGTACAACAGGACTTTTGCCACATATAGCATTCCTGAATTGATTTTGGTTTACAAGTTAGACAGCGCTAAAGATACAAAAGTGTTTCTATTCACTCCATTTTATGGTAACTAATTTTAATATTCGGCGAATTTGGAAACAATTACCATGAACTAGAACATAACACCGCTCTTGTACAGCCGAAAATATTTGATCCTAAGTACAGAGCCAATTGCTTTGACAGGAGATAACATGATTTAAATTATTGTACAATTTCTTACGCAACCAAGCCACAAAGAGCCTAAAAAACAGACAGTGTCTACCAGAAACTAAGACTTTAGGAACGCATTGTACAGTCAATGGTTTTCGAGATAACGGGCGTATGTTTAACCGGGCGAAGAGCAGTTTGTGTTTTATAGCGTTATTTACTGTGTATGTTTTAACAGTCAGTAGGAGTAGCTGGGTTCAAATCCTTTTCCCTTCCTTTATAGATGTTCTAGGTCCTCCTCGACCAATCTTCTGATATAAGATCGTCTTAAACTTCGTTTTGGCTGTTCTTAATTTTACTTGATGATTAAAATATTCCTTATATTTGTTTTAAAAATGATTTTTGAATGGTTTCTTGAAAACTTTTTGTCTGTCAGAAAATTTTACTTCTGTCTCTTTGTTTACTCCTTTATCACAGCAATGCCAATCCAACGACTTAGATATTTTGACGGCTGGCCTGTCGATGATTGCATGCGATGTTACAAATGACTTTAAGGATTTTGATTACCTATTAGATTCCATCTAAATAGTATTGCGCATGATTTTCTGTTTCTTATAAAAACATTTGAAGATATACTATTGAAAGAGACTGGTGACTTTGATTATATAGTACAATTGAAGACGTATTTTTGTAAAATAAAAATATTAGTATAGGTACTTCACACTGCAATATTTTAAACTTGCTTTTAACATTCACATATTACTATACCATTTTTTTTAAATTGTGAACATATTTCTTCTATTTACCTTTTTAATCTGAATTTTTGTAACAACCTTTATATACACATGTTAACATTTTAAATAAATATATGCACATAATAGAAGAAAAAAACAAAAAATACCCATTAATCGGGTACTCTAAATCTGTGGTACTGAAACACTGAAACAGTTCACTAAAACCCTTACCACAATACTTAACTCGTACTAGATGCACGTTTCGATAGCCAAGCTATCGTCACCAGCAGTAAAACTGAATTAATAAACTAAGTGAAAAACTAACCTTATATAGCGAATAAATTTAAAATAAGCATAGTAATCCTTAATTATACCTTAATTATGTATACCCTTCTACCTTAAATGTTTCTTGACGAGCTAATTCAAAAATAATTTTTAAAACAAATATAAGGAATATTTTAATCATCAAGTAAAATTAAGACAAACTTAAAACCATTTGGTATAGCGGAAAGGAAGAAATAGGACCGAAGAACAGCCAAAACAGAGTTTAAGGGGATCTTATATCAGAAGATTCGTCGAGGAGGACCTAGAACATCTATAAAGGAAGAGAAAAGGACTAGATTATAGTCCTGTGCAATGAAGCGGCTCATCAAGAAACACTTAAAGTAGAAGGGTACATATATTTATAACATAATTAAGGATTACTATGCTTATTTTAAATGTACATATTGCATAATTTATTTGCTATATAAAGTTACTTTTTCATTTAGTTTGTTAATTCAGTTTTACTGCTGATGATGATAGTTTAATTAAGTATTGTGGTAAGGGTTTTAGTGAACTGTTTCAAAAATAAACATTATTCATGTTTGTCGTTCACTTATCGTATCTTATATTTACATATATCAACTTTGCTACACTTTCTTACCTTTTATACCACAAACTTAATTGTTTGCGCCTGCTGTCATTTTCACTCAATTCCAACTGAATATATGTGTGTATGTAGACACACAGAAATCTTTAATCTATTTTATCTTCTAAAAAACGGTACATTTTGAATATCTCCTGTATTGCCTTTCAGATTAGCCTGAAAATAACCATGTTTGCAAGAGAGTGAAATAAGGTATTCAAATACAACAAAACCCGGACTCAAATCTTTGTGGAAATCTTTTCCCACCACCTTTGTCTAGGCATGCGAGGTGTGGCAGCAAATTAATGTGATGAGCATCACTGTTAGCAATCTGGCAATACTATAGATTTCCAATTCACATAGCACGCAATCAAGCTGCAACGTCGACCGGTAACTAGGCGACCCTACAGAGTGTGATAAAAGTGAAAAATGGAACAGAGAAGTTTGCAGCAACGGTGTGCTATCAAATTTTGTGTTAACCTTGGTGAATCCGTGAAGCGTTGCAACGATCCTATGGGAACCCAAGTTTTTCGGTGAAATAAAGTATTTTTGGAGCGTTGAGATGTAGTGGAAGACGAACCTTGTTCAAGTAGGCCTTCAACATTGGAAACTGATAAAAATGTGGAACGAATGAGGGTTCTTGTGAAGTCAGACCGTCGAGTAACATTGAGGATGATAAGTAGTGACATTACTAACACGTGGTTTCAAACTGCCGGGATGACGACCAAGGTTTCAGAAAAATGTAACTCTTTTGAATTTCATCAATATTTCGCTTTTATTTAAAGCTTCATCAGGGTCAAAAATGAGTTAAAGTAAACAGATCGAACCTGTGAACTAAAGATTTAACGGTGTCTATCTGAGGAACTAGTTTGAAACGTTTGAAAAAAAAAGGATTCTTGTGGTTCTCCAGCTCCTTATTCGCTCCCAGTCCATGTGACTTTATTTATCCTAAAAGGTCAAAAACTACTTGAAAGGACGCTATCTAGGTGCTATCGATAACACCCAAAGGAGCGTAACCAAGGTGCTGCAGCCAATTCCAGTTGATGTCTTTCAGCACTGCTACGAAGAATCGGAAACCGCTTGCGCATATGATAGCTCCCAAGGGACGATGTATAAAAATAAAATGAAATTGTTGCAAAAAAAACAAACTAATTTCTTTTCTGCCACACCTCGTACAATGTACCCGCTTTCAAAATCACCTACTTACGGATAGTATGCTCTTTAAAGATTGAATAGTGTAAAGCTTATGAGGAACGATGTAACGCGTACTAAAACAACTGTGGTAAGTTTCACTTTTTTGGTTTTAGAATAAATTACATTGGTTCTGTCGTCAGTAAATTATGCAAGGTAGTTGAGTGCCTTTAATAACCACTACAGTTTGCAAAATATTTAAAATTTTACGCAAGTTGTTAAGCAAACGTTGCAAATCCTGCAAGGTAAATACGTGGAGTAATAGATCTTAGTTCAACAAATAAACATTTACATATGTACAGTAGCTATTAAAATCATTGAAATGTGTCATTGGATGAGGGTATTATTAGCCGTAAATGAAAAACTTAGCCCGCAGATACAAACTAAGAAATTTTTATGTCATTGAATGACCAATCAATTCGATAAACACATACAATATTCATTAGAAATTCCTACTGGCTAAATTAAACCTCGTAAGGTCGCTTTACGCATACATAAATATGCATTTATCTTGCGAACGAGACCATTTGATACACTTCTTTTACATACCAGCCTTGGCATCTTTGGATGATGACGGTCCGTGAATATCTGCCTTAGCGAAGACGTCCGCAATGAGAAGCTAAAAGGATAAACATCAAGCATCCGAGAAGCACGAGATTGATAAATTGGCATAATTACGTAAATGCACGCGCTGAATCGAAGAATGTAACATTATACAGCTCCTTAACAATCGGCTAATTGAAAACATACTTAGAATACGTTTAGAATTTGTTTTAATTGAAATACGCGAGCAATAAATTTTCTATTGTGTTATTTACTTGAAGATTCAGGCCAGTTTAGAATTAGTACTTACACTTTTAAAATTGATATTTATGTTTTTAATTATGGTATTAGTTTTATCGTTTACGCAATACATTTCAGGCTATTTGATAAGTTGTAGATCAACTGCGGATAACGAGGAAATTATGCAAATTATAAATTCTTTCTGTTGATAAATTCTTGTCGGTGAATGCTCTAATTATAAAAAGTTGTATACTGAATGTTAAGTAGAATCTTCCAATTAATTTCTTGTTTGCCATATATCAGTTCTTGCAGTAGCTAGATGCTTAAATCTAGAAGCAATTACACGGGATTCTAGAAGGTACTTTTGAACATCTTTGAATGTAAGACCATCAACGAGGTGTTTTTTTACAATAAAGTAAATAAGTTTAATGCTGCGTCGGTATATATTTAAATTTTCCGCAAATTTGTCATCTCGAAGATCTCTTTGAAATGATATGCTTGTTCATAGTTGTTCAAGAATTTTTTTGATTCCGGCATAATTTCTTATTTAAAAATTCCAATTACAGGAATTTGTAAATATTATAAAAAAAGATTCAAGAGGTCTTTCGCACATAATGTTGTTACCGGCGTGGGGGCCCATTGGTATGTGGGTAAGTGGGGAGTGGGCATACTTCAGACTGTGGCAGGGTTAGGTGTTGTGTATTCGAGTCTCATCATGGTGAAATCTCAAATCTTTTGGGTGAGTCCTGTATAATCCTGAGCCATAGGGGAATAAATAATTGCACTTTACCTTTTATGGAGAGGGAGTGCTACCAACAAAGCTAGTTTACACAATTTACGTACTAAATAGCTTCTGAGGTTAGGTCAAGCATCATACCCGATAGGACCGTAACTACACGCAAAGAAGCTATTACAGTGTATGGATTAACCAGTTTCGGAATACGGTTAGATCCAAACTGATTGATATTGTTTGTGACAATGATAGCTATAGCGTTATTCCCAATAATTTTATTTATAACTTTATTTTGCTCATGGTAAGTACGTACGGATGTTACTTAATTTGTGGACGCTATTGGAGAGCAAGTCTTAATTTAACTGTCACTTATCTTCCACTTGTGATAACTGCTAATTATTTCGATATATTAAACAGGCAAATGAAGTTTCCACTTAGATGGTCTTTTAAAGAAATACATTTAACAATGCCTTAATAAAATAAAATAAAAACAGGAAGACATATGTATTAAATCAAATGCTACTTCTGCCTGAATGTGTAATATTTCTTTATTATATGCAAATCTATGCCACCGCCTCCTTTTACTTTGATCCAATGATTTTGCTTATCCTCTCTTCTGCTAGATCTTCTGTATTGTGGTATTCCTCGTTTTCTTTGTTTACCTATTTTGCTTTTTTATTTTGGTTTGATTTCGCATGTCTGTTTGATTCCTTTTCTTGTCAAACCTTTTGTTGCTGTCCTATCAATTTGATTGCCATTAATTTGGCTACTTGCAGCCCTTCTCTTATTCGCATGCTACAAAGTTGTGTCCTCACGACAGAATCTTTATTAATCAACCCACATGTGAAAACAAATTGAACTATTATTGAAACATGAAGTCCGTGTAAGTCATCGTTCGAGTTGAGATTTGACTAAAGCAGGTGTGGGCAACCTTTGCTTAGCTAAGGGCGTAATTTCGGGACTTAATCAGGTCGCGGGCCGTAGGTAAGAAATAAGTAGGTAGTAGTGAATAAAAAGGCGATAAAAACTCACACATTTTTTTATTTATTAGAATAATAATAGCATAATCAAACATATAAAAAGCAAATTAACAAAAAAAGATAGAAAAATCAAATGAAAACCAATGACAGACTTGAGTTTGAAGCTGAGAAACAAGATGATCAATATTGGGGTCAATATCACTAGCACATAGTCGCAAAGTGTTTTCTAAATTAACACCTGTAAGCCGAGTACGATGCTTATTTTTATTAATTTTCATGATTGAAAAAAATTGCTCACACTTATACATGCTTCCGAATGTGCAAATTATCCCGAAAACTCTCAGCTGTGGATACTTTTCTTCGGAAAGGTATGTTCTGTAAAATTCGCTTTGTTCCACATCATCAAATTTAGACTTCAAATATGAGTCTTCTTGAAGCTCGATCAACTCCATTTGTTGGTGAAGCGGAGCATCTTCCACATTACACTTACACGGATTTGCAAAAATATTGAAAGTGCTATCCATATTCCTAAAATCGGAAAACCGATCAGTGAATTGCTCTGACAGTAGTTTCAGTTCTTCAGCATAGCGACCGTAATCAATGTTTTCGTGACTGGATAATGTTACAAGATGAAAACAGTTTTTACTTTACTACTCATTTGTGTTTCCCACAAGCGAATTTTGTTTTGAAAAGCTTTTAGATGACTGTTCAGCTGATTTACCAATTGCCCTTGTTTTTGAAGCTTCACGTTCAGGTCGTTTAAGTGTCCTGCGATGTCTACCAGAAATGTCAAGTCACAAAGCCATGTTGGATCACAAATTTGCGGCAATGTTTTCTCTTTCATTTCCATACAATCAGCTATTTCTTTTCTAAGGTCATAAAATCTTTTTAACATTTTGCCTTTGCTTAGCCACCTTACTTCGCAATAGTATGTCACATCATCGTGTTCTGAAGAGAGTTTATACAAAAATGCTTTAAACTGGCGATGGTTAAGACCGCGGGATCTAATAAAATTGATGGTATTTACTACCACATCCATAACGTTCTTCAATCGAATCGACTTAGAGCACAAGCTTTGTTGGTGAATAATGCAATGCAGAATTATTAAATCACATTCTTGCACATTCATAGCGGTTGCTCTTTCCTTCAGAATTCCTAATAAAACCTTTTCGTGGACCGACCATTGAAGGCGCACCACCTGTGCACACTCCAACTAATTTACACCACTGCAAACCATATTGCTCAAGAGTACTTTGCACCTAAGCAAAAATATCTTTTCCAGTAGTGGTCCCTTGTAGCGGCCGTAAAGCCAGTAATTCCTCTGTCACTACAAATTCTTCATCAACACCTCGTATAAAAATAGCTAACTGGGCTGTGTCAGATAAATCTGTACTCTCATCCAAAGCAATCGGAAATGCTTGAAAACCAGCCGGTCTATCAGTCAATGTTTTTTTTTATATCACTAGCCATCATATTTATACGTCGAACAACAGTACGTCGCGATAAGCTCACTTTCTCAAACTCTTTTTTTCTTTTCTGGACACAAAAGTTCTGCAACATCTACTAGGCACTCTTTAACAAACTCTCCCTCAGAATATGACTTCGATGTTTTCGCTATTTTGGAACTAACTATAAAACTAACTTTAACAACACTGTCTAGATTTGATCTTTGTGAATGGAACATTTCTTGCTGTTTCCCTAAATCGGTAATGAGTTTTTTAATTTTATCCTTTCTTAACTGGCCCGTAAGTAATTTATATTGAGCGAAATGCTTGCTGGAGTAATGCCGCTTCATATTGTATTCTTTTAAAACAGAAATTGTTTCATTGCACATAGGTTTACCACTGTGCATGATAAAAAAGTATTCTTCAGTCCATTTGTTTTGGAATTGACGACATTCTGTGTCCACTTTCCGCTTTTTTAAACCAGACATCTTGATAGATTTTTTTTCTTCTGAGCTGAATTTGCTTGAATATTTCCCGCGTCTTTTCTCATCAGTTGTTAAGAAGTAATGAGTTGATACGCGCGCTGAGCGGTTTATATATTACCCGCAATAAGCAACTAGAATACTCTCGACTGTTATGAATAACAGTCGCCTCTGGAGCGCTTCGAGGTCATTAGGCGGCTTCCCGAATGTTTATCTGTTTGTCTGTTTCTGACGACTATTTCTGACTCGATCTGTGGCGTTCCATTGCGTACGCTTAATAATATTATTTATCGAGTTTAGTCTTTATGATTTGAATAAATACAGTTTTAGGTTGGTTGACGGTAATTACAAATAAACTATGTGTGCTAAATCTTTTTTGGCGCGTTATTTGAATTTCTCTCGCGGGCCGGATTGAAGCTGGTGGAGGGCCGGATCCGGTCCGGCGGCCGGGGGTTGCCCATATATGGTCTAAAGCATGTGAATTCAGTTTTCATAACTCTAGGTAAGTGAACAAACACTAAGGCTGCGTTCACAAAGGGTAAGGCGAAATTAATGTACGAATTGGACAAATGAGACCAATGATTTGCTTGTCATAGACCGGGCACAGAGAGCTCCGCGCCAGGTTAGAAATGAGGCTGTCGCGCCCACGACGCGACGTATGTACGCAGATGAATCGGTACGGGCTACCTCAGCGAATTAAATTATTGATTTATTGCAACAGTTTCAATATATGTATGTAAGTATGCCTAACGTGCGGAAGGAAAATAAATGACCGTTGGTTAATAAAGTCACTAAATTTATCGGTGAATTTTCGAATTTGACCTAAAATGGAGCTAAGGTATTGTGTAGAGTTTGCAAAATACCTTTAATGGGCTGGAACAAAAGCGGCTGTAAAAGACATATAAACATTAAATTCGAAATTATTTTAATTATGCCTCTGTTACTTGCCTAGATGTTGAACTGTCTTTCTCGAAATATAAGAACATTTTTTCATTACAGCGAACAACCTTCACCGAGACAAATATGGAAATATACCTGATGGTGCAAGTTTTTCAACAATCCTATCCACACTGTTAAAAAGTTACGTTTATTTATTATATTATTATTTATTGTTACGGTATTAAGTACAACAGATTTTTGAAGAAACTACTTTGTTTACTTTTTACGGTTATATACAACAAATGCCGTTTTCGAACAAAAAAAAAACTGATAATGGAAATAAAAACACTTCAAGGTGTGAATGTATTCGCTTTATTTACCAAACATTTTTGTTGTGTCAGCTCTTATTTTTTACACCGTTGTATTGATTTCAAAATATCACTTCTATCGGTTGTGAGTCACATATACACTATTTATAGCACGCGACCCATGCGACTGATCCGATTTTGTTGCGATGACCGATTTTGCCTGGCTTAACTAAATTTGTCTGCGGATATTAGCAATTGCTTTTGTAATGCGCGTAATTGCACAAAAACGTTACATGGTATGCTTATTAGTAGCTTCTGCAGTAATTATGATACAAATTTAAAAACAAATGTAGAAAATAATGTTAAAATTTGATGTGTGTATACTTTCGCGTTACGCTAATTTTGCGCTGCTTAACTGCTTCATTTGCCACCATTTTGATTATGAAAACTTATTTAATTTTCACTGAATTATATAAATAATCCAGAATCAATTTACAATTCAACTTTAATTGGTCGGCAAAAATTGATCAATAAAAATATAGTTGCGGAAACGTGGCTTCATCCTATTAGTTCTTGTAATATCCTTTGCTTTCCTGAACCTTTGGCACCCGAATTCTCCTCTACTTTCTTCCCCTCAATATCTGTTGCTTACAAACGCATATCAGAACAGAACTGATTTTTTCAGCAGTTTGTGCCTTATTTCTATTCGCTAGTATGCTGAAATGTTACAAGGTAGTAATAAGAAAATTGAAGTAAGTAATTCCATTGATCGTTCTATTTTCAATATGAAACCTTTATAGAAAATTTTGAAGTTACTTACGCACAATATCCCCCTTGTTGTGTGTGCTTAAAATCCTCTTCGGTAACCACTCCAATTTCCTATATACTAAATTTCCTTGTTATCCTAAAATCCAAAGGGCCTAAATTGATGCATTGGCTTTTTCATAACATTCAAATGTTGATGCTATTATACAATATTTGAGTAATTTCCCAAAGTCTGTTTGGGAAATAGATGCTGTATTTCATTATTCTCCCTAGCTAGCTAGAGACGCCACCACAGCTTTATTTAAAAAAAAAGCCCAAGAATTTAAAAACCTAGGAATTTGAAAACCGGGAACACCGGGGACAAATAAAAGTGGTAGAGGTGAGTTTCGAAAATTCCTGGATGCCCATCTCGTGGATCATCATGGCAACGTTTCGGTACAACTATTTTCTACCCACTACTATCGCCAAAATCAGGAACTCTCTGAAATATATGTTTAAATAATTTAGAATTTTCTACACGCCATGTAGGATACAATAGAGGATCATCGTCAACCTTTCGCGACATATTTTCATACCATTTATGTCTTTAAGTCCGAATTAATAGTGTGTACAATTGGCACATACCGATATAGCATACCAGACACTACATTATCTTTACCCTTGCGGTGAATAAGATCAAAATAATACTGTTGTAATCGCAGATTCCATCTAGCTAAACGTCTTGTAGGATTTCCCAAATTATTTAACCAACACAAAGAGCAGTGGTCAGTAATTGCAGCAAAGTGTGTACCTTCAATATATGGACGCAACTTTCCTATACTCTAAAAAATTGCTAAACATTCTTGTTCCGCGGTAGAGAACTTACTTATGTTAGAAGTCGTCCTACGTTACTCCCTATTTAGTGTTTGGGCTAACAATATGATAATAATAATAGCAATAATAATCGTTTATTGCTCAAACGGCAATAACAGGACAAATTTCTACAATAAAAAAATTCAAGTTGCTTACAATAATTCTTACAAGAGAAAAAAAGCAGAAGATAGAACGTATGCTGAAAGTACACAATATAACAAGAACTTTAAAAAACACCATATTCCTAGGGGAGAGGAGAGAAAGCAAAGTGCAGGTAAGTGGACTCACAAAAGAGGATCAAGATTTTGCTTATTCGCGTTCCTCATCATGTGGTTAATAAGTGATTGTATTCGAAGAATATTAAAGAATCGACTATGACGAGTAGGTACTGTAAAGTTTGTTTGCGATAGAAGAGTTAGTGAATCGACAAATTTTTTTTAGGAGCAAAGATACTCCATACTAGCGCCCACGGCGGTCAGCAAGGGACAGAAAATTGTATCTCGAAAGTAAGCTATGATATTCACTGCCTCTACCAAGGTACACGTTATCCATTTGGAAGGAAAGGTACTTTAAAAACTGGTTTTGAAAACGCTCGATTATAGGACTCTGGTATAAATAGTTGGGATACCAAATAATGGAGCAGTCTTCAAGCGTAGAACGAACATAAGCATAATATAAACGCTTCATTACATCTGAAAAATGCTTGCAGGAGCGGATGACAAGACCCACAGTTTTGGAAGAAGACAAACACATTGATGAAATATGTTGAGTAAATAGCAGTCTGTTAAACAAGACATCAGAGTCTAAAGACTTGATGTTGCGTGCTATAGCGGTATCATTAATCTGGTAGTTCTAGTGAATAATAGTGTAAGACTTATTATATAGGAAACCAGGTACAGTGCATTTCGTTAGAAAAAAGTACATTACGTCTTCCAAATATGACTATTCAAAAATGAATTAAACCAACAAACGCTAGCACTAACCTCAACACCGACTACTAATTGCAACGGCGATGCAATAACACGCTCACCTAAGATAGCGTGCCTGTTGCTAAACAACAGAAACCCTCAAAGACAAATTTGTTCGCGGCGCCTATTACATAAAAGTTAGATGCCTAGCTAACGTTAGCCGGCTGCCTTCGTGTAGATCATATTTTCAATCTTTAAAAATGTTGACCTTATATGAGTTATATATCTTAGAAGCTAGTTGTTACATACACAACAACAAAAATTAATTAATAATACAAAACAATACACAATATAATTATAACATAAGAAATATAACCATACATCTCGGAAAACACTCATTGAGATTAAGTGTAGATTGCGTGAATATTTTAGATATTAAGATTTACAATCATCTTCCGGAAAAGTTTAAAGAGCTAAGTTCATGCAAATTTAAAAATAAGGTCAAGATATGGCTGCGATCAAAGTACTTCTATTCAATGAACGAATACTTTGAGCAGCAATATTAACGTATAGATTTAGATGTATATGTTCTTTTGCATTTATATGTTTTTCTTGTATATTCATTCTGTGACATGTTTCATACTCTGTTTACGAAATAAATTACTACTACTACATAAAATTTTCTTGTAAATGTTTACAATCGTGAAGGCTATTAATTGTATTAAATATTTTTAGATCATCTGTATATGCTAAGACGTTACAAGTAAATCGGGATAGCAAGTCATTTATGTATAAATTGAATATGAGGGTGTATCAAATATAAACGGGACTCGTTTTTTAAAAAATTCTAACTTTATTTAACTAAGCTTACAAGTATATGTTATTTTTTTACATATTCTCCCGCCCTAGAAATACATTTTTCCCATCGGATTGGGAGCTTTTTTATTCCATCATCGTAAAAACTCTTCGGACGTTCGTGTAGCCATTGGAGCACAAACGCTTCCATCGCTTCGTTGTCGTCGAAACGCTGGCCTCCAAGCGCTTCTTTGAGGGGTCCAAAAAGATGGAAGTCACAAGGTGACAAGACTGGACTATAGGGTGGATGTTCCAGCGTTTCCTATCCTAATGCATCCACTTTTTGCATCGCGGCGTTAGCTACAATAATATTACGCATTAATTGTGTGTCGATCGTGGAGAAAATCAACGTGAAAACCACCTTGCCGATCAAAAAAAACTGGCCTTGATCACACATGTCCTTGGGCGGTGATCATGACTCTCTTCTCGACCTTTTCACGCCCTTCAGAACATTTTTTTGTGCCATGCAAATACACGGGTTCTTGACATGGTGTTGTCCCCGAACTGAGCTTTTAATCGCCTCAAAATTTCGGTTGGGTTCACCCCCCTCCTTTCTCGCTCATGGTTTCTTTTGATACTAACGGGACCCGAGAGAGTTGCGGTCGGTTCTACCCTCTCCCCACTGGCTACCTGCGCATTAACTTCTCCCAGGTCTAGAAGCCCTCCGGAATTTGTAACAAAATCGGTTCCGTTTATATTTGATATACCCTCGTAGAAGAGGTCCGAAATTTGAACAGTGAGGGATGCACGGCGTTCGAAGAAATGGGTTAAAGGAATAATAATTGTAGTAGTGATAGTTTCATTGAATGATGTTTTTACATAGGAAATTGCCTTGTATTTAAATTTGGAAAATTTGCAATAATTAGTTTAATAGCCCTGTAGAAGCGGCTCTAATTAATACGTTTGGCTGAAATATAAGCAAGCTTGTAAAAGCATTACTTGTGTTAAAGGTCATTGCACTTTTAGACTATAGAAAAGCATTTGTATCGGTAGAATACACAAACTAAGATCCCACATATTTCTCCGATTGGATCCCCTACCAACTCCATCCTATTTATCTGTGCTAAAATGTATTTCTTTGTTATTAACTATAAACGTAATTTAGGATTTGTGTAAATATATTCCAACACTAACGAATTTCTTTCCTTTTTTTAGTATTTCTAACCGCCATAATTTAGTATTCATTATAATAATCCTTACTACAAAATTACGTAAACCCACGGTGCATTTCCTCATGAATAAATTATAGATTAACATATAATAATTCAGATCTACGGGAAGTATCTTCTATATCTTACCATTATATTTAAAATGTAAATTAGATACGAACATGCAATTTAAGATATCTAAATTTAGTCATATTGAATAAAATTAATTTTAATACACATTTTAAAAATACATTTTAATATTTCATGTACCTATGATTAAGTTATGACCTTTTCGAATATATTTGCTCGTTTTTCTCTGATGGCTCTAACATGCACAAGTATCCATCTCGTATTTATTGCACTATAAATTTAACGGCGATGTGTAATTTTTTAAACAGAATCTACAAAATTTCCGTCATAAAAACACCCATGCAATTGCAGTGGGTGTCTTATTTTCGAACTTTTTATTAGAATTTATGCAAATATTATGTTAAAACCGTAATGTACAGCGTAGATGGAGATGAAAGTGTATATGTAAACACTGATACATTACTACATTACGTTGCAGATCGATGATATTAGCAACAACAATCTAATAAAGAAGACGAAGAAGTAGAAGAACTAGTAGAAAATCGGAGAGAAGAATTCAAAGCATACATATGTCGTAGTCGCATTTGTAATAAATACAATTATTTATGTATTATCGCATGCGTATACGGTTGGAGGCGTACTTAAATCCAATTTTCTCGGTTTCTTGTTTGATTTTTGCTCGCCGGGCCATAATTTAGCTTTCAATATAATTATTTATCCTTGATAACTGTTTAACGAAATTAATGCACTTTCTACATGAGTACCGCTGAGTTATACCTTTTCCTCAAACCAACCCATTTGAAATTTATTCGCTAAACTGTTAGATTGTTTTATGCTCGTACGTTTAAGTTATTGCTTGACGCTATACGCAAGGCATTTATGTATTTGCACGAATAATATAGTTGCTTGGTTTTTTGAAATTGATTAATTATCTTTAGGCTGCCTACGTACCATTAATTAATAAGCTATTAATAAGATAGTATTACAGAAATTGTAAAATGATTAAGAAGTAAGTTGAATATTGTGCTTACAAGAGCATGCAACAGTTGATGTAATATATAGATTGCTGTTACAAAAAGCCTGTCTAATATAAATCAATCGGTAATGTGCAAAGATAGAATTTGGAAGGTACAATCACTATAAGCTTATTAAAATGACGAAATGTGGATGAACAAATAATAAATGAATTTGTAATGCTCACAGCACTGTAAAATTTTTAACAAAAATATATATAAAAGCTTTAAACAGGCCCTTTAGGCCCATAGCTGTGTAATTTGTTTCCACTACTTCCTATCTCTTGCTTTAAATCTCCAATTTGTTATTTGCTTCTCCTTTAAATCTTCTGAGATGGCTTCCCTCCATTTCCTTCTGGGTTTATCTTTCTTCCTTTTCCCTTCCCGTTCTCTCCAACCTATTGTTTTGACTATCCTTTCCTCCTTCATTCTTTCCAAATGTCCTGTCCATTGCAGTATTCTTGCCTTTACCACATCACTGATATTTGGTTCATTAAATATGTCGTACACTTCCTTATTCGTTCGTCTTTCTCATCCTTCTTCAATTCGTCTCCCTCCAAAAATTCGGCGTAATATTTTTCTCTCCCATGCTTCTATCTTTATTTGTATTTTTTTGTTCATCGCCCATGTTTCCGATCGGTATAATAAAGTTCGCCTTAGGACAGTTTTGTATACCCTTATTTTGGTTTTTATAGAAACATCTTTCGACTTTAATATATTATATAGTCCACTGGCACATCTGTTACTTTTCGTTATCCTTAAATCTATCTCTGCTTCTTCGTTGCATTTGTCATTAATTAATGTTCTTAAATACATGAAGCTGTCTACTTCTTTAAATTCCATATTTTCCTCTTGGTTAATCTTAACCTGTAATCCTTCTTTTTCTTTTCCTTAATGATTTACCTTTAATTTCATATAATTACTTTTGTCTGTATTTATGCGTAGCCCCTTCTTCCTAGCTGCAGTTACTAGTTGTTTTGTTGCATCTATTAGTTCTTCCTTCCTTCTTGTAACCAATACTATATCGTCCGCGTAGGCTAGACAGTGTTGACTTTTCGTGAATGTTGTTCCTTTTGTATTGATTCCACTGTCATGTATTACGTCTTCTAAAACCACGTTAGAAAGCAGAGTCGACAAATGGTACCCTTGTGTTTCCATTTACTTCGACTGCACACATGCTCCTTTGTAATGTCATATTTGTAAATCTTACCAGTTTTCCTGGAATTTGTAGCTTTTCCAGAGCTTTAATTACTTCAATCCTATTCACCGAGTCATATGCTTTCTTGAAATCAATGAACAGTATGTGTACAGGTATTTCACATTCGTAGCATGATATTAAGGATTGTTTTAATGTAAACGTTTGATCCGTTGTAGACCTCCCTTTTCGAAACCCTGCCTGATACTCCCCGATTAGTTTTTTCCGTTTTTAACTCTGTTTTGCTTTTCATCCATGCTGATAGTATCTTGTAAGTGACATCTAACAGAGCAATCCCTTTGTAATTGGCACAGTCGGTTTTATCGCCCTTTTTGTGGATAGGTAAGATTAAAGCGTTATTCCGGCTCTGCGGCATTACTTCTGGGTCCAAATATCTTTTATTATTTCGTAATTTTTTTCTCTTACCAACGGCCCACCATATTTTATGTTTTCAGCGGTTATTCCATTCCGTCCAGGACTTTTGTTGTTTTTCATTTTATTTATGATATTATTTATTTCTTCCCTAGCCGGTTCTTCAACTTCATAATATGCGTTTATTTCGTGTAAGTAAGGGTTATTTTCAATTTCTCCTGCGTATTCATTTAGTAACTCTTCAAAATATTCTTTCCATCTGTCTGTCACTTCCTTTTCGTCGCTAATTAAATTCCCTTCTTTGTTTTTGTAGTGGACTGTTTTTACATCGTAACCTTTCCGAATTTCTTTAGCATCTTTATAGAAGTTTTTTATTTCTTTTCTTTTATATGTCTCCTCCATTGATTTTATCTTGTTCTCTGCAGCTTGTCTTTTTCGTTGTCTGCATAATTTTTTAACCTTTTTTCTTTGTTTTTGATATTTTGTTTTGTCCACATCTTTGTTCGATTCCAATAACTTTGTTCTTAATGTTTTCCGTTTTTCTATTTCCATTTTGCATTCCTGATCCAACCACTCTTTATTTTTTTTTACCTGTGTGCTTTGTTAAATGTTTTTTTGTTGCCTCCTTCATAACCTTTTCCAGTTTTTTCCATTTAGTTTCTACATTATCATTGTCTTCTGCTGCATTGAATTTGTCTAATATTTCTTGCCTATACTTCTTTGCTACAGTTACGCTCTTCCATGTTATATTTTATATCTGCTTTCTTTGTTCCTTGTTTTCTCTCTACCTTTATTTCCTTTACTTTCACACTCAGAAGAAAATGGTCTGAATTGGCATCGGTTCTTCGATATGTTCTTACATTTTTTATTAAATGAGCACACCTTTCTTGTATTAAAACGTGGTCGATTTGATTAGTTTCATTGCGTCCTGGAATCCTCCATATTCCTTTATATACTTCCTTCCTAGGAAAGTAAGTACTCCTAATTTTAATTTTAATTTTATTGCGAAGTTTATTAATCTCAGCCCATTGTCGTTGCTGTTTTGGTGTTTACCCTCCGACCCTGTTACACATCGATAGATGTCTTTTCTTCCTATCTTAGCATTTGCATCGCCTGTAATCATTTTTATGTCCTACTTGGGTATTGTGTCCATTAATGTTTCCATCTCTTCGTAAAACTCCTCCTTCTTTTCTTCTTCTTTCTCCTCCGTAGGTGCATATATGTTTATTATTAATATATTCTTATTTCTTGTTTGTAATGTTATACAACACAATTTGTCCGATAGTGGCTCAAGTTTATTAACTTTTCCTGCAAAATTTTTCTTTGCTGCAAATCCAGTACCAATCTTTTCCTCCACTATTGTAAAATATGTACCCTTTTAAAAAGTAGCTGACTTGTAATATGATAGAATTGCAAATTTCTGCAATCACATTGATTAACGAATTAAGAAAACGAAAATATAACAAGAAGAAGGAGCATGATTCACGGAATGGTCATTGGCAAGTCAAAGTGATACACCTAATTAATGAGAAGTTGCAAGACGAGGACGCAAAATGTTAATTTTTACGCAATATTTAAATTTAAAATAAGCATAGTAATCCTTAATTATATCTTAATTATATATATACCCTTCTACTTTAAGTGTTTCTTGATGAGCCACTTCATTGTACAGGACTATAATTAAGGCTAAAATGCAAATCTAAAGATAAATAATTTTTTTGTTCTACTTCATTGTATATGAAGGATACCTTTAAATTTTTACAAAAACAATGAAAGAAAAAATTTTTCATACAAATCGTTTTACTACTTGTCAAAATACACGACATTAAGTTTTATAGACTTTTCCATGCTTTCGAAGAAATTCTATAAATACTTTTCCACTCTGAAGATGGTGTCTCCAAAATGTGTCTCCTTGAGGTAATAAAAATCGCTGTCCACGCATTCTTTGTTTGATATTCGGAATCAAAAAGAAGTCGTTAGGCGATAGATCAGGTGAATATGAGTAATGAGATATTAATTCGATGTCTTTCTCTTTCAAATAATCAATTGTTTGACGTGCTGTGATACGACAGCATTTTGCCAATACAATTCTATCCTCATCGATTTCCATCGAGTGTTCACCTACCTGTCCTCCTTCATATGGGTTGCCAGCCTACTCAGTGTAGCTAGGGAGATTCGTAAATAAAACGAAGATCGAAACTGTACTCATATACTTACCATCCCACCAGGAGGCCACATGAGGTGTGGAATCAGTCAGTGAAAACCCGAACAACAATGCGATAACAATAATAACCTGGTTTAACCCTCCAGTAGACGGGTGCTAAAATCACACCGTCGGACGGGTGGGGTCTGTCAGGGACTTTCTTAAAATGTAATTGTTTTCAAGGTTTCATTAGTTATTTCTATTAAGGGCTATTATTAGAGAATGTAATACCATGGGTAAAGTAAATATATAAATAAAATATCGAACTTTCCCTCTATTGAAAAAAATATGTGCGAAAATCGCAGGTTTAAAGGAAAATACGTACATGCGAAAGTAAACACAAAAATAAATTCTACAATCGTAGGTAACTAATTGAACAAACAGAAAGGTAACAAAAAAATATAATAACAATACTGTAACTACCCCCAGATACAAAGTGCAGGTGTGTAAAGTTAGAGTGCGTTGCTCTTTAGGCAATCACCGCAATATGCAGTAATATGGTTCATGCAAAGCCAGGATTTGTAGATTTTACAGTGATAGCGTATTTTGGTCCTTTTGCAATACTTGCACGATCCTCTTTTGTTTGTAGCGGGACAAGAGGTATCTTCTGCTGGGGTAATTCCTGCCAAACGTGCTGCTGATTGTCGAACGTCCCTTGGCAATTTGGATGCATATGCTCGCCTTCGCATGTTACCTTGAACTAATTCAATGCCTAGGCACTTTAAACTCGCCATCTGGCTGATTGGCCTTGTATATAACTGTAGCAATTATGGTTCTAACGTTAATGATTCCATAAAGCAGCAGCGAGTGTTTCTGACAGTGATATATGAGGAAGCCATTCTGTCTCTCACGTCTACACCACTTTTAGTGTAGTTATAGAAAGTTACTATATCTGATTTCTTAGCTTCGCCTGTGCTGTCATTGATTTTATCATGTTGGTGCATGCACGATACGACCAAGACGTTATTAGATTTCTTCGGTACGTACGAGACGGCTATCATGTCTTGATTGAACGCAAACTTGGACGACTTCACTTCCCTGAACTTCCTGAAACCCAGAAATACATTTGTGTCACTAGGGAAGCACCCAGATACATCTTTATGCAGATAAACACAACCTTGTATCAGCATGCTAAAGTTCTTTTTAACCCTCCGTTTGACGGGCTGGGTCTATGAAGTTTCGCAAAATCGTTTTCTTGCTGTAAGTTCTAGAAATATTTTTTTAAATTCCTGAGTCTTTATATAGCTTCCTACCCTTAAAAGTACCAGTCCGCAGTCGATTTTCGCTGGATCCTTTGCTCAAAATATTTTTAACTATTTTATTAACACCTTCATGAGAAATATTATAATCTTTAGCAATATTTCTTAAAGATTGTGCTGCTTGCCTTCATTTAAATATCTGTGTGCGTAGGGGTAAATTCTTTATTTTTTGGCTTCCAAAATAAAATAAAAATAAAAAAAATATTCAGACATGCAAACAAAGGAAATTTATTTATTTTTCATCATAAAATAATAAAAGGATAACATTAAAAAAAAAAGAAATCATTCTACTAGTATATTATGTATTACGTCAACTTACATACTTTCCGAACACTTCTGAGGTGTACTATCGCTGTAATATACTGATAAAACATACAAAATATAAAAATCTTGTATCGACAGCTGCTGTGAACTCGAGATATAAACACAGACTGCGATTCATAAAACCAAAACACTACACTTCCAAACTGTTCCACAGATATCGGTAATTCACCGATTCCATCAGTGCTGTCAACTTAATTTCCGTCGCGACTGTATGTAAATGTATCGTATTTGGATAGGCAATTTGCTATTCATATGCAATTTATGAATTTAAAATATCTTTCTCTTGATAAGCACATTTAGTACACCCCACCTGGTACTACCGTACATGTAAAATCGTCAAGAAGAGACAGAAAAAACAAGTTTTCGTCAAGAGAAAAATTTCAAAATTCATTGATACTTTTATTCACATTTTGAATAAATATGAAACTATTTAAATAAAAAACTGCGGTACAGTATCGAATAAATCCATTTCTATCCTATACATCAAAATTACAATCCAAGGAGCAAGACCCAAGGAGCAGGATACTTGGTTTTAAATCGGGCACTGTTACGAGTCTAAGGATATCAAGATCGGACATCGAAGAACTGCTTCCCTGCGAAGAGCAACAGTGTGCAGGTACCGAAATTTAAATATTTGGCCAAACAATAAATTCAAAAAAGGAAAATTCGACCTTGTTTAGTACCTCATAAATTTTTTTTTCTCTTTAAAACAATAAATCGTTTCATTTTTCATATCTTTTTCGATTTGCAAAAAGTTATTAAGTCAGATCCCACAAATAACGACAAAACTCTCAAAACGTTAGCCCTGAGATTTAATTAATTTCACATTTATAGCATTACAATATAATACAGTTGATAGCAATTTAAATTATCACTACCTTCCTTTTAGAATTATAACAATACAAGTGTTGGCATTATGCACTTTGACGGCTTGTTGTTTCATGGTTACCAAAACATCTGTGTTTGTCTCCACTTTACGGGTTAGTGCTCTTATTGTTGTGAGGTCATCTTAAAAATCTTAAATTTCTCTTGAAAAGGAATCTAAGTTCTAAACAGTCCGCCAAAGCAGATTACACTTATTGTACAAATTCTTTCGGATATGACATAACCTCGCATCCCCACTTGATTTGAAAGAATACACTGTTAAATGTTAAGACAAGTTTATGCAGCATCGCGTATGCCATGTACTTCCAGCAATATCAACCCACCATTCCGTTTGAATTTTTCGAGAAATTACATTTATATTCTCATATTGGCGGTCAATTTCGGAAATTAAAACTATTTTTAACGAAATGGTTATAATTGAATTTTTTTTTTGAAGTCGCTAGGGCTTACCATTGCTGAGACAGAGCGCTGTGCATTCTTAAACGGACGCCTGGTTGTATACTACTGTAAAATATTAATTTTGGGCATGGCCAATAAGAAACTTTCACCCAAATATCATTGTCGACTCACTCACGTTGAACAACAACCAGCACCGAACGCAACTCTTCGCTACGTCCGTCTTTAGGGAGCCGATAAGTGACATTCCGCGTAAAATGTTAATACATTCTGCGTCGATGGGAATAAACAAAATTACGCGTTCGCAACGTTCGTGGCGACGCGGCAGTTTGCGAAATTCGTTTCGTATTAATCCAGTATGTCTTTCTTTTTTTATATTTTCGTACGATTCAAGGGACCGCTCGGACAAGCAAGAATGTGCTTACTGGTATCTGCTTATTACGCAATAAAGGCTGATAAGTCGACCTGCGCCCATGTTATTGCCCTGTATTTTTTTTTTAATCGGGGACTTCCAATTTCAACGCTTGCAGCCACCGACCCGTTTTCCTTGATTATGATTACTGAAAAAGCGTCGCCTTAAAATAATCAGCTCTAAATTTTAAATTAAGTGTAAAGCGGAGTAATTGGTTAGATAACGCGAAACCGTTCATCGTTGTTTACGCATATTTATTGCGTTAAAGAATAATTCTTTAGCGCAAGACCGCTTTTCAATTAATATTGATCTTATTATGGCTTTATATATACCTGGTCTAAATATTCTGGACGATAGGGCAAATCATATTCATGACTATTTATTACCTTTAAATCTAAATAGTGACTTAATATATGTATTTAGAACTTAATAAGATAACTAGTTATAACCAAGTTCGTACGAATCTAACCTACATTGTTTAAAAAATATTGGCACATAATATGTCAATAGTTACTTACTGAATCCTTAGCTTTTCTATTTTTCGGTGTGAAGCTATGTTGGAGCCGGTCTTTTCCCTCTTTATCTCTCTCTACTTCCCGCCTGCCACTTTACTTCCTCCTATTTCCCTCTTCTGTTTTCGGTATCTGTGCAGCCTGCACCCTTTCACAGCTTTCTAGGCTTTCTTCCCTTTCTTTTTCCGGTTTCATTAGATTCAAATACTTGTTTTACTAATCATTCCTCTCCCATTCTCATTATATGAAGTCATCTGAGTTGTGCTGGTTGTTCTACTGGCACAAAGGTAGTCTGTAAAGTTTCCAGCCTACTGGAAATAATTGTACACCACTAGAATGACGCATTGCGTAAAAATTTATCCGGACATTATCTGTAATCCGTGGCACCAAAATCATAAAACATCCAGGTTTTATTATACCACCATTGCAAGGCTTAAATTTAATCATGATCAGTATCTTGCTCACCTTTATAAGCTTTATATATTAGATATAGCCGCTTGTTCGTGTGGAGGTGATATTGCAGACCTCAATCATATTTTCTTTGAATGTCCATTGCATGTGGAGCATGAGAAAGGTCTAATGCAGGATTTCCTAGCGGTGGGAGTTAAGATGCCAACAGATATAACTTGCTTGTTGTCCCATAACTGCAAACGCGTGTACGACCAGATCTTGAGATATTTACAAAGAACGAAGGTTAGGATTTGAACTAGTAGGTTACATAGTCGTGGTTTCATTTCTCTCCTTTGTGAGGGTTCCTTTGATCCGATGGCCGATGTTTGTGAAAGTCGTCCTGACAGGCCTCAGAACGTGAAACGTGTTTTCGAGCCTTGTCCTTTCCTTGATCCATTGCTAGATCTAATACGGTGAAGCTCTGCCATGGGTAGTTTCTGTTTACCGGAACGTTACATAGTGTAGTTTAATGGACAATGATCCCAATACCTAATTAATTAAAAAAAAAAGTTTCCAGCCGGAACATGGAGATGGCATTACTTGTCAAAAATATTCTAGTAATCTAATTACGTATTCGTTGAAAGGTACTTTTGAAGATTTCAGCTAAGTTGGACGCTCAGTTGTTGTTTAACAGTCGTTTGTGTTGGTCGATGTTAGTGTTTCGGTAAAAATGGAAAAAATCGAATATCGAGCAGTCGATAAATTTTTGCATTTTAAAGGCAGTACGCCTATGCAAATTAAAGCCGGGATGGACGCTGTTTGCGCGGACTCTGCACCATCATTTGCCACAGTGAAATTTTGGGCAGCCGAATTTAAACGTGGTTGGCGCTAACGACTACCGATAACATCGGAAAAGTTCGCCAAATGGTGTTAGACGTCGTTAGACACTTTCTGTTTGTCACATATTGACTGAAGATTTAGGTTTGACAAAGCTAACCGTGCGTTGAGTGTCGCGCTTGCTCACTCAGAACTAAAAACGCATTTGAATGAACATTTCTAAAACCCTGTTGAAGCAGTTTAAGCGAAATAAGTAAGAGTCTTGACGTCGATTAAGAACTGCAGATGAAGCTTGGATACACCAGTACACTCCTGAAGTCAAGGTACAGTCGAAACAGTGGGCTGCGAAGGGTGAATCCGCTCCGAAAAGGGTGAAGACAGTTCCATCAGCTGGGAAAGTGATGGCGATTGTTTATTGGGATAGTTATGAAGTTGCATCAATTGACTACATTAAAAATGAAAAACAATAACGCGGGCATACTGAGCTGAAGGCAGAAATTGCGGAAAATGTGTCTCTTAGCGATAGGTGTCGCCGAAAGACATATTCAGTGCTGTTTTGGAGATTAAAAGCTTAAACCGAGAGGCAAACGCAATTGTAACAGCAGAAAATTGTGCCCAGAACCACGGTGATGAAACACGTTCGTGTGTTAGCGCTATTTTTTCTGCTACATTGTTTTTGCCGGGAATGATTCCACCAATACCATGAGCTATATTAGCATTAATTTTTACCTACATTTCACTTTTCACCATACGTATTGGATATGTAGAACTTGCAAATAAGCGAATCTTTTCTTAATCATTTAAGATAAATAACAGCAATCTATAATCTCGAAACTATTAATACGATCAAACAATTTGCGCAAACTTTTCTTGTACAAGTGTTGTTTAGGCACGATTTATTGAAAACGTCGATAGTTTTTCATGCAGTTGGTTCGCGCTTTCTGACTAGCATCCTTGATTTTTTTATTAAAAATGTCTACGGAAACCGCATGTTTGACAATTATAGTTGCCAGCACTGTAAATGATTCACCTCCAAAAAGAAAAATAAAGAATTTGGACTAAAGTGGTTAAAAAAGGTATTTGTTGAGTCATGAAAATTTTATCAGACAGCTACAATTATCACAATTCTGCACAATTCTGGTAAATCGTGATATATGTGTATTCTCACCAAAATTCTTTATTTCCAGCCGTTGATAACGCCATTTTATTTAGTTTTTAACAAAAATGGCACTACTCTAGCAAGCGATGTGAGAGACTGTTTTATAACAGCTTCAAACATCCACATACACGCTAAAACCTGTTGCATAAAGGCACGTGTTGCACAAATAATTTCAAGCGAGTTTGAATTTACTCAAACGACGGCATAGAGGATCAAAATGTTTGCACAACGCCCTCTGTTCCGCAAATTATTTGATCGTATACGGGCCCCATTATATTTGAAGCTTTTGTCTAATCTGTAGGGACAAAAATTTGTGTACAATGATTGTCATACAATTTATGGTTTTGTAAAGATTTTGTATTAACGCTTACTATAACAGCACAAAACTACGTATTATTTATAAGTGGAGTCGGCTGTATTATCAGGGCTTAAAATGTGAATGCAAAGTATGCA
Source organism: Dynastes maya (assembly GCA_029619315.2). Lineage (NCBI taxonomy): Eukaryota > Metazoa > Arthropoda > Insecta > Coleoptera > Scarabaeidae > Dynastes > Dynastes maya. The sequence goes on from JAROYE020000002.1 coordinate 61,920,695, forward strand.
AACGGCAACATCGAAAAATCCTCAAGAAAAAAAATGTAAAATGCCCATAACGTAAAGCAAGAGCAAACGCAAATCTACGATTGCGCCGCTATAAGTGTGGAAATACATGTGTGTAAATAAAACGTTACGTTCCTCGAAGAAGTTTCTAGTTTCGATCTGATAAAAGCAGTTTTTAAGCTACCTGCTCCACTCGGTGAGCCGGAGAAAAAAGAAACTATTAGTGTCTATCGGTCGGCATCTGCGCTGTCCGAGTAGCAATATATTGACAAGCGGATTTTACCAACTGTGTAGATAGTGCTATTAAAATTGACTATTGTTCCCCGTATAACGTATTAACATGCATGAACTCGGTTTACGGCTGGGAACCGATATTTATGTAAATTGCGGCAGTCATAATAGTGTACTTAAGAGCCTATCTAATATCTAAGACAAAGGTGTATGGTATTTATTGTAATAAATTTCAGCTTTATTTATATCGTTCTTATGCGGGTGTTGATTTATTTAAATGAGAAAGCTGTACATTAGTTAAAAGCTTGTCTGGAATATCCGTTATATCTTTATCTTACGTGTAATTAACGGCATTTGAAGCTTTAAGGAAAATGAGGAAAGTTATTTCTTTGTAGATTATGAGAACAATTGAAACAATTATAAAAACTTGATTTGTTGGCTGTCATGCCTTGTCCATGTGAGGATGCAAATGAGAGCAGATGTACCTATGAACCATGTTCTACTAATCTGGTACGTGGGCTTCCGCAGTCGTCAATAACACGAAATTCTTGGTTTCCGGGTTGGAACCGCGTCGTTGTTGTAGCTTTTGCCGACGTTTCGTTCACACTCTTATGGGACATCCTCAGGACTGTTACTGCATGCCGACTGGGGACTATTAATTTCGGAGAGGTTTATATAGGGCTTGTTTAGGGTCAATGGAGTGGAAATATTGTGGATCAATGAAACGTGGCGGTTGCTAAGAAGTTTAATCAGTTAGAATTTCCACGTGTGATGTAAGGGGTAGTCATCTTCACGATGTTTGAAAATCTCTATTGATTCGCGATTTTTTCTACTATAATAGTGAGGGTTGCGAGATAAGTTGTGCGTAGAGTTAAATTGGATTTGGTGGCCAGTTTCTAGTCTATGCTCAGCCAGAGCGGACCCGGCTACACGTATAACGCTCGTGCTCAGTAGCACGAGTGCTGACCCATGGCTTTGTTTCACTGATGTACACACTCCAGCACGAACGTGGAATCTGGTAGACACCAGGAGCTTCCAGATGATTGCGATTGTTTTTATGTTGCTCCTGAAGAGATGCGATGCTGCGATGCTGCGCAAGAATTAGGATTCAGAGGGTGCAAAACGCATGTTTACGTTTTGTTTATGGTCTCCGTAAATTTGATCATATTTCTGCCGTTCTTATTGACTCAAGATGGTTTAATATGCATGATCGCTATTACCTTCATACTGCCTTCCTTATCCACTCCATTATTATCTCTCAAGCTCCCAGTTATCTGCATCGCAAAATTGTATTTCGTTGTGATGAACACAACATAAATATTCGTAGCAGGAGTTTGATCACACCACCTGCACATTCCACCGCCCAGCTTGAAAGATCTTTCGCGTTTTTGGTTGCTAAGGTGTATAACGAGATTCTTGGACATCTGAAACCTTTACCTTTAAATTTAATTCGCTTTAAAACTGAATTGCGCTGCCTTCTATCTAAGTAGCTTCCTTAAGTTTATACGTACACGATTGTATATGTTTGCCTTTGCTTAACTGGAATGTATATCACAGAATCAGATTTAGTTAGTTTTTAGGCATTTTTTTCTGCAGTTGCTTGCACTTGCATTGTTAATTAAATTTTGGTATTCAAGGTTCCAGTGGAATAGTGGAGCTAGCTTCGTTTGATCCAAACTGCGCTTTGAGATATCTCCTGGTTTTTGTTTTAATTTCTTTATTCACAATTGCATATATTGTTTTTACAAAGGGGAAATTACTATCACTATTATGTTGAATTTCAAATATTTCAAGTAATCAATATATTGCAGTGGAATGTTTGACGTGAAGAGAGTACGTTTAAATGTTACTAAATTCACGTCAATCAATTTAACATCAAAAATCGTTAAATATTAAATTTTAACAGAAGACTTGCGCAATTTGAATTATTTTCGATCAATATTCGAATTCTGACATTATGATTATTTATATTATTAATCTTTTACACTTAAAAAAAAACTCAAGTAACGTTACGTTACAGGGAATGATCAAAATTCCGAGTTATTTAAAGTTATTTACATCTTTAAAACATTATTTGTACAAATGACATACACACATACGTAACACGCTGTATTTGGAAAACATCGGTCAAAATCCCGTACGTCACCTGCGACACCGAATTCGATCTTCAAAACATCAAAATTAAATATCAAGTTGTTAGATTGGCAATGCTAGGACAACCGATAAACAAGAAGTTAATTACGTAAACATCCTGACAGTAAACAAACACTTGTCGACAGAAAAATCTAGAAATTGCATTTTAAAAACTAAACGTTGCTGGAATTATTAAGTTTAAAGTATTGAAAAACTGTACAAGTGAAATAGAAACAGTTACAAACAATAAGGAAGAGTATTTAATCGAGCAAACACAATTTTAAGAAGCAATCAAGAGAAATTTCATCGAGAAGACGATCAAGGGGGATTTAGAAGAGGATAGTGGATTTTGATACTGCCGAAAAAAGAGAACAAGAACGCATTAGAAGAACGAACACACAAACACATATTAACTGTACGTAATAAATTTAATCTCTGTAAGTGAAAAACTTTAAAGAAAAAGAACGCAGATTATCTCCCTATTCAATATTTTTAATCATCATTTGAAACATCAAAATATATAAAATATTCCCATTATTATCTAGCATCAAGGAAATCATACCAAGAATATATGTATTTGATTTCCTAAGGATTAATATGGATTTAACCATGTGAGTAAATGAAACAGCAAAGATATGTATGCAGAATTCAGCTATAATTCGACTGTAATACACACCCAATCAAAATTTTCTATAACCTGATGTGTATACACCTGGCTTTGTAAAAAAAAAGTACCTCAAGTATAGATACAAAAGAAATCAAAAAAGAAGCTCATCTCTCGTTTCAATTACCTTCTAAATACTTCTTTATGAATTGAAATTAAATTTAACCAGTGAAATATTACGGTCCTTTCGATAGTCGTGAAGTAATAATAATACTGGTTGGCTTAATAATAAGCTTATTGTAGCACGTCAAACGTTGATCTACGCTTGCTGCGTAGCCAATAAAACGTTTCCATCTGACCTTAATTAACTTCGGAACTGTATCTTAACTTTTTTGCATTAGCGGTATGTACCTACCTCTGTATGTACATATGCACATGTATATCGAAATGGAATTTATATAATACGGATTACCGTAGTTGGCAACCGGCATGACACGCAAAATCATAGAGCGTTACGGATTTCTTAGGAGCGAAGCGACTTTTTCAAATTTAAATTAGCGTTTTTAATGAACGCCACGTGATGGGAATCAAAATTAAAATTCAAACTATGCCATTTCTTTTCGATTTTATAATAAGTTCTTATTTCTTATAATTCGCGATGTCTTTCTGACAATGATGTTTGGCTGCGAGTATTTATTACAAACCAGAAATCAAACATCAGATATGCGTCTACTGTAATCCATCAGCCTCAGTTTGATTGAATATAACAAAAAGGTAAATATTTTACAAATGGTTTAGTAATACAAATCAGTTTTTGCTTATTGACTAGGTGCTATCATCTTCGAAAAAACTATTTATCTAAGCAATTTGACACCACCTGATCCACTCCTGTAAAAATATGGTCCTTCACGCTTATTTTATCTTTTCTGTGAGAATTCGGCGGAACTAATTGTGAAATATGACAAATATACAATGTAAGAGACGTGGAATGTTATTTGATAGTTGTGAAGATAATTGATCAGTTGATTTCATGGAAGCTCTCTGTCAACATTTAAATATCTTAATATAAATCCTCCTATTATATGCAAGGTATACTACATGTCAATAACACTGTATTTTTTGTATCTTTCTGTTGTTGACGACGTATGGAAAATCATAATTTATTGCAGAGTCTATTTCAATAATTTGTAGGAGAAATATAAGTACAAGATGTTATACAACAACATAGGAGACTAACCTTTTTGAATGTGCTAGCACTTTAATGCAGAAGAATATCGAATATCGCCATTATGACATATAATAATAATAATAATTTATTTACTGTCCATGATCTTTAAGGGCAATTGTCAACTAAAAAAGAACAAAGGAACACAAATTAAAATATATATCTATATATAAAGCTTGGTCATGTCAACACAAAATACAGTAAATATGTAACTGTCTGTGGAGATATTCCTCGAAATTATAAAGAGCACCCTCCAGTAAATATTTTTTAGTCAGGTTTTGAAACTGTTTGTATTTCGTACTTGTTTTAATTCTGAAGACAACCCGTTGAAATCTTTGATGGTTTAATACTACGGACTTTTCTCAAATAGATTGCTTTTATGACGCGGAATAGATAAATTTGCCCATTTCTTGTCATCATATTAGAACCAGATAAGCTTGCGTTGGATTTAAAAACCATTGGGTTTTTCAAGAAAAACATTATAAGTTTGTATATATTGTAATGTTCAATATTTACGACAACGACAACATCGGCTGTCAACCTCTAAACGAATAGGGTGTTCAGGTTAGCCACTCGTTGGTAATGAAATATCCCTCTTGCGGGTAAAAATGTAATTTTCCAAGTCACCATTTCCCACCAGCCAACTGGCCTTGGGGTGTTGATGTTAAATAATAAAGTCCAGATAACGACGGTCGTAGGGTAACACGGATAAATCCACTCTTCAGTTTATTTTTTTAATCTTGTAAATCGTCAAAATTAATGTAAAAGTCATCTAGAACAAACAACAGAGTAAATTGAAGGATATTTCAAACATCATCTCATAAATTAAATCCTTCTCCGAACATTATTAAGTATATCGTTAGTGTATTTCGTCATGTTTATGTTGTTAGAGAGAATTTAAGTCATAGAATCATCTAAATTGAACCACTAGGTTGCGTCACTGCATTCATTCTCGTATGCTATTTCCATAAATAACTTCATTTCATCGAAATGCATCAAAAAAGTTTATATTTGGGTTTAAATTATCAAAATTTGCTGTGGAATGAAATAATCGCCATCTTTCGCTATTACAAATAAAAGAAAGATACGCGACGCAAAAATTTTAATCAATCTCCTTTGAGCTTTCGTCGAATAATTTTGTGTTAATTGGCTACGATACCAATTTAAAGTGTTCGATAGTGAAATCAAAGTATTTATTCAAAGAGAAAAGAGTTGAAGGTTAGAACAGGCAGTTTCTTGTAGTAGTTATTATATGACATTGGCTTCGTTCAAATTCAAAATTAGTTAAATTTTTTATTCTAACATTTGTTAATTTCGGTTTATTAATTGGAAAATTCACTAGAAAATTGCCCAAAGAGTATTCAGAAATACTCCCGACCCTACAAAGGATTTGAAAATTTAGACTAATTTCCAAAATTTCATATTTTTCCCAAAAATCCCCTGAGACAAATATTACAATCATGAAGTTGGAGGAAAAGAAAAGTCCACTTTCTCACAATAATTCAAAATTTAATAAGAAAAGAGCGACCGCTTTCGGGACTTACGCCCCATTTTCAAGCTCGCTGAAAGTATCTAGAAATATTATATAGTAGAGTTATATCATGATAGTAACTTGACAATAAATAATCCATACTAATTAATGTTAACAATTGTAAAATTTATAAAGTATTTTTCTTTTTTCAATTTTTCTAAAAAACTAATTATAAAACTTATTCCAACACACCGGGTTCATTCCCGATAAAAACAAGGGAACCAATAAGGACTTCGTACAAAATACCAAAATAAAGGTTCCAAACAACTAATCTTTTTAGGGATAGTAAATGTATAAATCCTTCTTGTTTTCTTTTCGCATGCTGGGAACGTAATAGAAAAAATTGTACTTACAGTTAAAAGTTGCGTAAGGAAATTGTCAAATTAATAAATAGAAATAATAAAAACTACACATTCTATATATCAACAATTGTTGGACTACTTGTGTGGTGGATAATTAGAGTAAATGAAGTTATTAAAAAACTTGTAAATTGGGGCGTTCACAACGTATTAAAAACGGTCAAAGTGATAATAAAATGATTTTTGTATAAATTATTGTAATGTAAATATCCAAAAGATTTTGAATATATTCAAATTTATTGTTATTGATGCAGTGTCCTCTCTGGAATAAGAGAGGAACACTCTAAATTGAGAAAATTATATGTGGAAAACTGCACAGGATGTTATAAATTTTGAGTTATTGTGAGAAAGTGGACTTTTCTTTTCTTCCAACTTCATGATGTATTCCTCACACAGAGCCGCATTGGATCAAATATTATAATATATAGCGATGGTAAAGTCATAATATTTACATCTTAAAAAAAATGTACTGGAAGAAATAACATACAACGTAGGATTTTTTTCTGAAGAATAAGGACGCTTTTTGATAGTGAACTACTTCCCCAGACTAATATATCGTATTTCATTCGAGAATGGATATACGCGAAATATAATGTTTTTAAAACATGTAAGTCAGCATTATTTCGTAACTGATATATGACATAAAAAGAACTACTTCATTTTTTATTTAAAGAAACCACATGGACTTTCCAATTCAATCAGTTATTCTTGGTAATCCCCAAAACCTTCGAGTTCGTGGGCTGTGGAAGTGATTTGCCGTTACAATTTACATACATAGATCTTTTTGTTTCATTGTACACAAGAAAAGGCGTTTTATTAATATTCAAATTTAAAGCATTGTCATCATACCATATAATCATATTTTTAATTGCCGGTAGCAGTTTTTGACAAATCTTCTTAAAAAAAAACAGCAGTTAAGGTAAGGGAAGTATCATCGGCGTACTGATACACACTGGCGTTTTTAATGAACAAATGATGATCGTTAACAAAAATGAGAAATAAATGGAGACCCAGGATTGCCCCTGTGGTACACCTTGTTCAATACTTGTTTTTTTCACTACATGACTTAGTGTTTATATCTTTTACCACGGTTTTAATACAGACTGTTTAACTTAGCGCATTTCCCCGTATATCGTATAGTTGCAACTTATAATAATAATAATAATAATAATAATAATAATAATAATATGTTCTACTAAGCAGAAAAGAAAATAAAATATCATATAGGAGTATACATAAAACGCTAAATATTACAACATTAACTCTGATTAAAGGGATCAGAATCATCTTAGCGATGTTCTTCCTTCTGATCGGTCAACTGTAGAAAAGATGCCGACATAAGTGTAGAACATAGATCATTATATTATATAAGTTGATCAGTATAAATAGACAGTAATACAAAAAATTTCATGTCTGCAACAACGCAATCTGTAGTATAACCCCAGTTACTATAGAGACCTCGAAACATACAATAGTCCTACACTATAAAAAGCAGATGCCAGGCTTGACCAGCACCGAGAGATCATGCACCCCCAATAATCATCCGGGAAAGGAAAAAGCCAAATAACGCACATCTAGTGAGAATAAAATCATTACTGACCAAGAAGTAAATATTCCTTGTACTTACTCTTAAATCCTGCAACGGATAAGGATTTGAAGTTCGGAGGGATAGAATTGTAAAGAATAGCAATGTTATAGGAAAAAGACCCCGTCAAACGAGCAGTATTATATAAAGGAGGAGTAAGCGTAGCCTTGTATATAACGTTAATATTATGAACGTCAGTTCTAAAAGTCAGCCTTCGATGCAAATAGGGGGTACCTTATACCTTATTAAATTGTAACAAAAACAAGCAAGGTGCAGTTTTCTTCGCATCCCCATATTAAGTCAACCCGCCCAAGCTAATGTATGAGAGATATGCTGCTTTCTTCTGATGCCGTAAATAAACCTTGGACAAGCATTTTGAACTTTTTGTATTCTGCGTATATCCTCCAAGTCTAAAGAGGGACCATAAATAACATCGCAATAATTAAATCTAGATAAAATAAGAGACTCACAAAGGGTTTTATGCAGTTCTACAGCCAGAGAATCCTTACTACCATACAGCACTTTAAGTTTTCCGAAGGAGGCCCCAATAACCCCCGCCACATGCTGTCTAAATCTTAATTCACAATCAATTGTGAGGCCCAAGTTCTTGATAACTTTAACAACATCCAAATTTTTTCCATTCAGGGTTAGATTAATTCTATTGAATACCTTTTCCCGCGCTTTAGGTCGACCAAACACGATGAATGCTGTTTTGCTTGCGTTAATGGTAAGTCCGTGTGCCAGAGAAGTGTCAAATACTGTTCCAAGGTCCTTATTTATTTGTGCAATACTAGCATCGACTCGAAATGCTTTGCTTAAGTAAAAAAAATGCTACCAACATATTTACTCTCATCTAAGTGCTTCAAAATCTCATTTAAACTATCATAAATAGCATCTTCACAGAATTTATTAGGAAGATAACCATATTGATAATTGACAATAACACTATGTTTTTGAAAAAATGATGAAAACCTATTGTATATTACTTTCTCAAAGATCTTTGAAAATGATGCCAATACTGAAATGGGGTGATAATCACTTATAATGCTAGGGCTGCCCTTCTTGTGTATGGGATGTACTATTGCCTCCTTAAGAACATTTGGAAATGTGCCTGTGCTAAACATAGAATTAATAATATTAGCTAGCGGGGCTGAGATGCGATTGTACACAAATTTTTATAATTTTTGGTGGGGTATACTGTCCATTCTTGCTGAAATTTTAGGGGCGAGTGCCTTTATTTTTTATTTACATTGAGCATAATTTGTTTATACATTCTTTACCACTATTTACAATTTCCCAAACGGCCCTGGATTTGTTTTTTGAATTTATTATAAAATTATTGTTGTTACTTTTTAGCATCCTTTATCATTGCCTGGTACTCAATTTTTCTTTGTTTGTAATATTTTTGTAAATCAACAGTATTCGAGGTTTTACAAATTTGAAACCAATCTTTAAGATGGTTTGAAGCCTGTTTAATTTCATTAGTTATCCAATTAGCCTTACTTTTACTTCGTACCTCGAAGCGTCTTAGAGTATTCTAGTATAGTATGCTATACCACGTAGTTTCTTAGACATGAATGCATTTTCTTTAGTAGGTTCGGTTAGCTCAATTGAATTTATAATAGATCCAAGCTAATCAGCTATCACAAGCTAATTAGCTATAACAAGCAAATTTTTTAAATAGCTTGTTAAAAATGATGAGTGGTATGATTTTGCAAAATAGACCAGTATTGCTAATATATACAGAGTACGGCGTTTTAAGGTTAGGACAAACGTATTTCAAAAAGTAAGTAGAATAAAAAATCAAACTTGTGTGAGCATGGATATTCAATTATACAAAGATTATTTAAAATATTTTTAAAGACATATCAGTTTCGATTATGTCCGAAGTGAATATCAACTTTCTTATTTTAGATGGAGTCTATTATTTTACAATGAACTTTTGAAATTCTGAAACAATATTGCGCACAATTGCCTATACCTAAATTTTACCACTTCGCAAGAAAATCGATTATTTTCAAAAGAATGATAGTTGCACTTCATTATATGGTTGGTTATTATAAACTGTGTTGGTTATAGAAGAATTGTTTCGTTAGACTAATGTAGAAGGTCCACATTATTAATAGCTGTGTCAATATAATCGATTTGTAAATAAAAGTCAAGCAGTTATTACTGTAAAAAAACACCTTTATTAATCAATTATGCATTCGCCACCGTTCACGACAATCATTTTCCAACGCCCAGCCAATTTATGGATACCACATTTGAAAAAATCGCGTGGTTTAGCGTCGTGATGTGATTTTTGACAGCCAAAATTCTTGCCATTTAAATTGTTTTGCAATGATCGAAACAAATGATAATCGACGGATGCAATATCCGGAGAATATGGTGGATTCTATAAGATTAAAAAATATGGCAATCCCACCAAACAGCCAGCAAGACGTTCTTCGGATGCAACCCGGCTTTGGCGACTGCATCTGTCATTTCATTCGCTTCTTTCCAAGTACGCCTGCATTTGACGTTGGTATACAGGACCCATTTTTCGTCGCCAGTCTTTAAACGGTCCAAAAAATCCTCTTTTTCTAGACGTCCGAGCAAAGAAACGCTGCGGAGATGCGGTCCAACTTGTTTTTTTTTTTGACAACGTATGCGGTACCCAAGTGTCGAGCTTCAGAGTGAGCCCCATCTTCTTTAAACACCGAAACGCGGTTAATCGATCAACGTTCAGGGCCTCGGTAACCTCTTCCGTTGAAATGCGTGCATTGTTTGCTATTAATGCGCGCAGAACATCGTTATCGATGTCGGAAGGACGCCTAGAACTAGGTTCGCCTTTGAAGGTAAAATCACCACGGCGAAATTTTTGCAAACCACTTCTTTACCGTTCGAAGGGCTGATGCACGTTCCAAATAAACCTCTTGAATGTTTTTTGTCGCAGCGCCCACGGCTATTCCTTTCCAAAACTCGTAAAGCACCACATGTCGAAAATGCAACTTCTCCTTGTCCATGTTCAATGATTTTTTTCACGATTTAAATTCAACCAAACCAAATACTTCTAATGCTCAAATGACAGCTATGACTGTTATCTTTCCAACGATATATAATATGTATACATAAACAACAAAAGAGTCGCCATGATACTTCACCAGCTCCATCTATACGAATCGGGCACGAACTTTTGCACTGACCCATTACTATACAGGATGAATTTTTGAATTCAATTTCGAAAAGAAAATTTGCAAAAGTCGATTTTTTCAAATGGTATCCCCAAGTAATGCAAATGATAAAATTAGCAACTTTACAGTTTTGATTCTGCACTAGTCTACACCAAGAAGAGCTATTTATGGTTTCTTCTAAAAATATGTAAAAGGTCTAAGGTGAGAGGAATCTGTAGAAATTTACTAAAACAGTTGTATAATTTGAAATAAATATGTATGAAATCTAAAGGTGGATTCAATTTGTAAAGACATAAAACTCAGATACCGCGTCTTTCTGCTAATTATCATCTGTGCTATCAATATTTAACATAGCCGATGACACGTAAATCTCTGTACGTTTCAATAAAACGTTTTACAGGCAACACTTAAAGTTGCGCAGCATTAAATTAGCTTGTCTATGGGGTGTTAGTTTATCGTAGCGCCTGACATTCACCTAAAGCATGCTGCTATATACCCGGTCCGCAATAAAATATATCATTTGAACTAGAACATTGAACGCAGTAAATCATCGTCGGTATTTATTTCCCACTGTACATTCATGCATAGGCTATGCAGACGGACCATGGTATTCTTAATATTGAATTTACGACGATCTATATATCGGTATTTTATTGGCTCGTTTGTCTATGCAATTGACTAGAGATTACCACCGCGAAAAAACTAAACATTATTTATTACGGCTGCCATAGTCGGTTAATATAAATGCAAAACGGCTGGTAGCACACAAAGTTTTTATTACCAATAAAAATCTTATGATGGGGTTTGTTGCTTTATCCTATGTAAGTTCAGAACTATTTTGTATTCTAATTTTCTTGTTTTTGTTGCATACCGATACATTATTTTATTGTAAGCTACTAACATAACGTTTTGTTTTTCATATTACAATTTTTGCTATGTAATAGCAAGGCACTGCAGGGACGTCCATTGAATTGGAAAATATATTGAGTTGTTTTTATACTAACGTTAATGCAGATGGTTTATATTATTATTTAGTTTTTTTATTATTGAATACAAACATTTATAAATAACTCAATTAGGATTTAATGTATATATGTACCTACTGTAACAGACTATCCTATATGTGCATATATATAGTGTTAATTAATCTTCGAAGGTTTGTTTTGATTCTTAATCACCGCCCTGTGGTCCTGTGAGACCTTTGCATATATTGAATCGTACGTAATAAAAATCAGACAACGGTGATTAAGGGTTAATACAAAGTAAGGGAATGTTGCCCCAATCCTTTACATTATAAATTACTTTTTTTATTATCTTTGACATTAAAATACATCGTGGAATCATTCAAAACGATACTATTGGTTGAAGGGTAATTTGGAGGGGACGTTTGACGCTGAGGTTTCACTGGAAACTGTGGAATTACGTAAACCGCCAAGCTGCTATCATGTTATATCAAATATCAATGTTAAATCTCAAGTTTATAACTTAAGCGGAATTTATAAAGTGCAGAACAGAGTGAGGTGATTGTTGGATCATACTACATTCTACATTATATGAGTGAGTAACTTTGATATCGTGGAAAATGTTACCAGCGTCAAAATCGTTCATATAGAAATATTATGTTATTTCGAAATAGATTTTCAAATAGTCTAGTCCCCAGTAAGGAAACCATTCGTACAACATTTAGAAACTTATTACATTTTACTTCTGAAGTATAGGAATTAATTATTTTATTTAACTTCCTTACTTTTTTCCTCGTATAAGGCAGATTACTATTAAGTGTATTTATTCTTTAGTTAGTTTAGGTTGTAAAAGCACATAACTCAGGAACAACTTTTTATTTGGGTCAGAAACGCACAGTTCGATGAATTGCTGGAATTGATAGCACAAAGTCTTATACAGGCCTTATTTTAAACGGCGGAACATCTTATCTATGCCTACTACGTATATGAACTTTTAAACTATGCATATAAAACGAACAATTTCATGCACATGACACTAAGATAAACAAAATGTTCACATACTTAAACATTTCTTAAACGTAACAGTAAATTCCTCCTAATGTTCCAGGCTTGAAGCTGTTTAAGGCCTTACCTCAGAAGTATCCAAGTATACAGGTCGCGTGTTGTAGGATGGCGAGTTCCGGCGCTGTCCAAAGGCACTGTCGGACATCGTTCGGGAAAATTCAAGTTTGAATGCAACATGCAGTGGCGTAGCCCGACTTATTTTTTAAATTATTTTAGCATAATAAAAAACGACTATAAAATAAAGTCTTGTATTTCCACCACGTATCTGGAGCGTTCGCCATCCTATAACGCACAAACTGTGTCTGTTCACGAGTTTAAACGCAATATTAAGACCTCTTAAGTGCTAGCATGTACTTACACCATCAAAACGTACTTATGTACTTTATGTACGTAAATTTAATGTACATCCTTGACTTATCCTACACATTTTTGTAATGTCTATAGGATAAAAATATATTATTACTATTATTTAAAAAAAACATAAATGTTATTTTGTTATAGTTTATTGAAACCTGCAAAGCGGATAATTATCATCTTACAATAATTGCTATTTGAAGTTCCTTTTAAATCATCAGATATAATATGACAACAACTCGATTGTTTACGAAAGTCCATAGTTTCCAAGGTAACTCCTTCATTAAGTATCCAATCCCAATTTTCTCTTGTCCAGCAGTTATTATTTTGAAAGAATCTATGGCAGAATATTTATTTATAGGAGTTTTACTCACAGATTCTTTTTGATATGAGAAATCCGTCCCCTTACATTTTATTTAGTATATTTAAGGTAAAGTTAGATAAATTCCATCGAGTTTCAAAAAAATATAAAACCAATCGGTCAAATTAAATTATTTTTTTTTTAAACATGTGAAAAATGCAAGCCATAAAATATGAAAGTTTAATATTTCTACTAAGTTAATTATGTCGCTATGTACAATTTAACAAGGCGAGATAATTTGTGGCACAAGGTTAAATGATAACAATATAAATAATAATGAATGACAAATTTCTATTCATCTATCGTCGCCAATTTTCTATATGGGGGAGATGCTTTAATATGCAGTCGTACTGGCACAATTTATCTATTTTTGATTAAAACGGAGTATTTAAAAATTGGATTTGTCAAGTTTTAAGAGAATGATCTCATAGTGGAAGGTACGTTTTGCAATTTGTAGGGTATATCTCTAAGGTTTAATTTACTTTTATACGTGCCAAAATTGTAAGAGCTATTATTTTATCATAAAAACAGGTGTATATTTTACATAATAGACTTCCGTAAATTGTTAAAAGTTAAATAATTGTAGTCACATTGTTACAACTAATGAGTATCCATTGTAGTACACACAATTATTAGAGTTGTTATTCTTTCATCGTTGTAGGACCAAGGAAATATTTTTTATATGCCGTAGGATCATAGTGCAATAGAGCTCTTCATGAAGATCTCCATAACTTCATGGAGAGCCAGGTAGAGTGCACAACACAATGTGTCTAGACTTTTCATGCCTTCATGCCTTAATATTTTAGTCTTTTAGTGTAATGAGAAGTTTAACAATATATGAAGTTTCTAAGCCATCGGCATATCAGGAAAAGACTCATTTCTGTTACAACAACATGAAATAAATTTTTAGTGAATAATATTCTGTTCTACGTCTCCTAATAATATTTTTCCTGCAATGATTTCAGCGACAACCTAAAATAATAAATCATAATTTCCAACCTATTAGCAACTTTATATAGAATGTAAAGTCGTATTTCATTGAAATAATTTTTGTTGCATAGCCGCTTTTATTGTGTCTTTTGATAATGTTCATAATGTTCATTAAAGATACGTTTCTCTCCCTTAAATAACTTTATAATTTCAAAAGAATCAATACGCTAAACGGTATAATCGGCAGATCGTGTTAAACATATTCATAATAATAAATGAATAAATAAATACGGTTCTTCAAAGCCAGGGCAGATTCTACTGTGTATTGATTTTAGCCTAATTGCCGACTCTTCGTGAAAGGTCGTATTGCACTATGAGCCTGCGGCATGTAGATTTAAATGACTTGCTTAAAACCTTTAAAGAAAGGAATCAAATAACTGATGAACCTGAATTGCCTCTCACTAAATGACAGTATGAGCAGTCTAAATTAAATAAGGAGTCTCGTATTTGAATTGCGCCAAAATCAATTCTGACCACCAGTTCACCACCTGAACTGTGCCCTAAATAAATTACAAATTCAAAAGGAAATGGTTACTTTATTAAAAGTATATAAATATAAACATCAAGATCTATTCACAATTTGCAAAAATGTACGAAACATATTCATAAATGTAAGTATTAAACACAGAAGTCCTTAAAAATATTACATATCTATTTTATTTAAGTATTTGGACTTGAAGATACTTTTAAAGAATATCCAACTCCGCCAACTATAGATGTCTTGTAAATGTTGGTGTAAGTGCAAAATAAAGCATTGAATATTATATTTATATTTTTTAATAATTTTTTGAGTTAATTTCCCCGATACAAAATCATTAATTTTGCTTTTAATGAAATTTTGTCTTTGCAGTACTTCTTCTGTATTGATTGTAACTTCGCATTCACATTATTCTGCACATTCCGTAAGCTATCTACGACGTTATGGATGCGGTGAGCTAAATAACTAACTATAAATTTTCAACTTGCCATGGAATGATTCACAACAATTAATCATCCTCCATAGAACGGCACACATTCCAATATTGCATTAAACGTTTTTTTTTTTATAATAGACTGTTTGCGCAAAAAGACTGTAAATTTGTGTTACAACCGAACACCACTATGTTGTATTGGACATCGTTTATAACCAGAAAGCTTTGTTGAAGGCCTGTTTGCACAACTGCACTTAAGTGCTGGTGCACATCTGATACGCACGTTGGAAATTTGGGAAATATTTTTAATTTATTGTGCGACAAAGTATTCGTTATGTATCTAATGTCAGTGGATGTCAGTTTTTGTAAGACTTCTGAATTGCGATGCAATTTGGAATGAATGAACTTTGTGGGTTTTTCATTGAAACCCGATTCATTTGCTTTATCTTCAAACGGTTACTTTCGATCGCATTCGATGCAGTTACGATCACTAGGAACTCTTGATGTCAGAAAATGATCTTCTCCCATAATGTACAATCTTGGTGAACACATTCTGATCGTGCACCTTCAACATAGCTCGTCACTTTTTTTAATTGGACCGATTTTATGAAATTTGTAAAGTGAGTACAAGTAACATTGCACCGTTGTCGCTTAACATTTCTTTCACTTTCCGTTTGATGAACTTAGGATACTATCTAGCTACTTGTTTTCTGGACTACAATTAATTTGAGTGGAGCGACAAACACAACAAGAAACATGGGTTTCACCCTCCATTAGGGTGTCCATAGATAGGGTTACAAAGAAGAAAAAAATTTTTAATATGCGTTTTACAGAAAAAAGTTATTCTTTATAAAAATTTCTGTTTTCCTCAAAACGTCCAAAAACATTGTTTAGATTTGACTACAGACATACACTTACTTATAAATTCAATATTATTGTAGCTGATACTTTTATTTTTCAATTAAACAACAATCATTATTTGAAGTAAACAAGTACGATTGGCTATTTTACGTTTATGTTTCTAATAACACAGTACACAAGTACGTATTCAGTTTAAGTGTCTAGAGATAGTAACAATTTATCTTATTAAAATAAAGTACATAGTAAACTTTGCTTTGTACTGTAATTAAATTAGCTTTAGGTTGTGTCAAATACTTAAAATTTAACTTCCAAATGCTGACTAAAGAACGTATCCATCTGGTTAAATGCTATGGTATTGGATAAGTGTCACATAGATGTGCCACTCATTTATTTAATCAAAGGTTCTCTACTACATCTGCATCACACGTAGTTTTACGTAAACCTTTAAATAAGTTTTAGGAAACTAGAAAATCCGAGGTTGTCTTTGAGGAAACGCTCGCAAGAGTTAAAGGTTTCTAAAACTTTGTTACAAAATATTTATAAAAATAACAAAATTTTGCATTGCAAACCCACAATAACCCATACAATTAGAGATGGAGATGATGCAAGAAGGCTGGACTTTGGTTTAGAGGTTGGAGAGAAGTTCGTTGAAGATAGAACTTTTCATAGAAATTTTTTTTTTACTGAAGAGGCAACATTTTCAACCAACGGTCACGTTCTTTCGATCAAAAAGCCAACGTTATAAAAAGTGAATGTATAGTGTGGTATTTTCTATGGTGGTCCATATTTTCTAGAACAAAATTTAACTCAACTCGTTTATTTCGATTTGACAGAAACGTTTGCATTACCTCAGTTTCACAACATTGACCCTGACATACGAAGAAACATTTATTGGCAAGAAGATGGGAACTGTATTAATAAAAATTTGTTTAAGTTGTCAATTTCCTGGGAAATGGATTGGCAGGAATTGCCCAGTTGAATGGCTTGCTAAGTCAGTTGATATTAATCAATAAATTTCTTTTTGTGAGGAGCGTTAAAAGTAAAAGTATATGCTCGTGGTGTAGAACATAGTTCAGATCAACTAAAACTAGTAATAAGGGATGCGGTGGATGAGATAATATGCCTGCTTCGATGCACAAAGTTTACAATGAATTTATTAAAAGAGTTGAAAAGTGTGTACAAGTTGAAGGCGGCTATGTATATTGAATAGCGATTGTTAAATCTGTTTTAAGTTAAGAATTAATACTTATTTACTTGTTTATTTCAAAGAGTGTTTGTTAATCACTTGAAATATATAAATAACAACAGCAATAATTGAATTTATAAGTAAATGTATGTCTGTAGTAAAATCTAAATTATGTTTTTGGACATTTTGAGGAAACCAAAATTTTTTATAAAGAATTACTTTTTTCTGTAAAACGCATATTAAAAAAGCTTTTCCTCTTTGTAACCCCATCCATGGACACCTGTATATTTTTGGATTTTATACAATAAATTTGCTTTAATGAATGTTAACTAATAAATTTAGATAAAAATTTCGTGTATTAACATTCTTCGAAGATAATGAAACGAATGTTTTTTTTTTCAGACAAAACAGAGGTAATTATTCAATAGATGTAATTATCCCTTCCTAGCGCAATCCATGCAGTGTACTGGAGGACGTTAAAGTTTTGGAGCGTAATTCAGGGCTTAAGGGAATAGTGGATTTTTGACGCAATTTAGGCTCTTCTCAAATAATTGTAGTTACAGTGCTGGTAATCAGCAAGCACCCACCCCGGTATACACAGTTTTTTATTTATTTTTATTTTAGTTAAATATCCTTAAAACGCACGACCAACGCTTTATGATATTGGTTATCTCTTGTTGCTACATTTGAAATAACGCGGTGATACAATTTAACCGACAGTTCAGCTTGCCATACTTTACCCTCCACCAACAAATTATTTAAATTCAAACCAACAAAATAGGAAAAGCTGCTATAAATATTCTACATCAAATTTTCAAATGCATATAGGATTGCCTCTCATCACTCAATCGCCCAATCAATCAATCAATCGGTATAGCATAAATTGATGAAAGCTACGTAGGTTCTGTTGAATCACAAATTACTTGCGTGGAGGTTTATAACTTTGTAAAAGAGATCTAGAAGCTAATAGCTTTTTCCGTCACAAAAACGCATTGTAAAAGGCGTAAAAGGCTTCAATTTTCATGAATTAAAATTTTTTATATGCTTGAATGGAATAAACCAAGGACATATTCAAAATTCTCCTGAATTATTTGTAAAATGTTTTGTAATCAATGTTTTATAAATGATTTCATATATTTATAATGCCAGCGTTCGTTACATCTCATACTTACTGTTTACTTGTCTCCATATAAATCTAGAAGTTTGCCTCATTATACAACATTCACTTTTCTGCGCCTGGAGTCCTTTTAGATAATGGAATAATGGCAGAAGGAAAACTAATTCCATTTCATATAGCTACCGTGTAATTTCTAGCAGCTATTGAAACATGAAAACTTGAAGCGGATAGTATTTGTTTAGCATTATCTATCATCTAAGTGAATAAAGCTTTAGGATATGCAAAATGTAATATGTTAACTGTAAATTATATTGCTTATAAGAGAGTATTGAAGTCACCTTTAAGGTGCGAATTGAAACGCAGTTTGCTTTTTATATTTTCAATCTATTAAATCGATTGAAGAAGTCAAATATCTCAGCATTTTTATAATATATTAATTTATCTCAGTATATTTTCCGGAAAGCGCAGTGGTATAATGTCTTTAAAATATATCTGATGTAAGACATTACCACGCGAGTTGACCGTCTTAAGTTAACAAATCGAGCAATGAAGAAAGCGTGCTTAGTAAACTTATATTTACATATTTGTGTAGGATCACTTACCTTATTTATTAGAACTAGTTTCTATACATGTTGCTTAGTAACAAAAATTATGCGCGCATACTTTAATCTCCCTACATGAGATTAACTCTGAATGTAAACAAGAAGCATTACAATGTCAGTTTGAATTATGTGGCTTAGATCAAACTTTTTAAAATCGAAGCTTAAAGTCCTTTAATTATAATTCTAGTTATTGAACCGTTAATGCTAATACGTAGGTACGAAAGTGAAAATAAATTTCAATTTTATTATGCGTCTTTATTTATAACATTCTAAAATTTCATACAAAAAACACATTTAGATATAGCATTTTATAGGTAACAGTATTACAAATAAAAAAGAAAACGGACCTTAAGTTTTACTTTACAATCATTATTTTATTTTTACTTGGATGGTAGATGGATACCTTGTTATCTATATTAAGCTACACAAAATTTTATTATCGTTTTATAACATGACAAAAAGCACTCATTAACTGCTGTTGAGACACATTTATGTGTGGTGATTGTTTTTAAATATCCAAGCTACGATTATACTATCGAAAAAACGTGTTCTGGGGAACATTCGCGGCAAATTTAAGTAATTCGCGACATTCAGATAAGGATGCTGTTATACGTAACATTTGAATTATATGCTTAGATAACTCCGTAATAACCTCATGCAGAAATTTCGTGTTTCGTATCTGTCGCATTTCGAATGGCATGTTAGCGTATCGTATGAACATTCTTCCTTTTATAACTTTCATAAAGTTTAGTTGCATTTTATTGACTTGTACTCTTAAACGCGAAGACACTACATATTAACTTTTAAAGCGCTTATGTAAAATGATACATTTATAATGACTTTACTTCTTATTTTACGTAGCTATAGGAGATAAATATAAATATTTCGTTTTATGCACTAAATACTAAGTTAAGGCGCAACTTTAGTAGCGAATATAATGTTTTAACTTAATGTTACTTGGCCAAACATAATACCCCTTCTGCTGAAGTTAACTGGCAGGTCGTAAAGAAACTATTTGAGTTATGCTCATAAATAAAATTCAATAAATCTACTTTATGGCATGAGAAATAATAAATAAATACATAACGTTTTAATTTACAAATTTTTACACAAGAATATATTCTACAAAGATGACTTACTAATTTTTAACTTATTTACAACATAGCGGTTGTTAATATAAGCAATAATTAGTCATGATATGGCACCGCAAGAACTCCGAAAGAAAATAAAGTTTTAATTTTCAAATAAGCAGCATTTCTACTTGTCAATTTTATATACAAACGCAACATATTTATATCAATTTTTGTACAACATTTGTAACATTCAACAAGTTTAAGGAATATATACAAAATCATACACTTACTAGGTTATTATATCGGCGTCGGAATGGATTAAAAGAGATTGTGGGATAAAACTTCCAACATGACTTCTCTGCATCTTCATTAAAAAGGTTATTTCTGATGTATAAGTATATATACGATACTTCACTAAAGAAAACTGTATAAAACTAGATAGTTTACCCAGATACACATCTAAAATTTATTAATACTAAAGATTTATTTTCATTAGAAATATTTCTTAGAAGATAAGGTTGTCCCTAAAAACGTTATTAAAATTTTCAGTGAGACT
This sequence comes from Dynastes maya, assembly GCA_029619315.2. Taxonomy (NCBI): domain Eukaryota; kingdom Metazoa; phylum Arthropoda; class Insecta; order Coleoptera; family Scarabaeidae; genus Dynastes; species Dynastes maya. Next base: position 61,941,571 of record JAROYE020000002.1, read on the forward strand.
GGCATATTTCTTTAATAATGATGTAATTTACTCATGAGCTTTCTAGAAGTAACAACAATAAAAATAATTTACATATATTACTATAGTTTCCTAAAGTTGAAAGCTACATCTAAAAAGCCATACTGATGTGAAGCAAATTTCGTGCTTAAGAGCTTTTGACTTAATTAAAAATGCAGTTTTACAGAAATAGATCCAAAATAATTATTCAAAGGTAGTTTCCTTCTGCCGAAGCTTAATTTGAAAACCGAGTTAATTTTTTTTATTTCTGTGGATGTGAATCATGGTTCCCCCAATGAAAATTAATTAATTAATTAATTATTACCACAGTATGTTCTTTTTTAATACTATATTACATTGAAAGCTTACAAGAATTAGTTAATAGAGTATGTATGGCACTAAGAAATAAAAGCTTAAAAATATATACTAAATCTTGTCTGCTTATATAAAAAGGCTATATTCTGCCTTAATTAACAGATAAATATATTAAATTTTGAAATGCAATGACATTCACTTTATAAATAAATACTTTTTCCACATAATTAAAATTATAATTGATTCGTACTGCTACAAAGTGGAACATTTTTTCATAAGAGTATTTAAAATTATGCCAATAAGTAAGCAATGCATTTTCAATAATTATACATTTGTAACAAACATTGCACAAGGATAATTACCGCTGCTCTATGCAATACATCGTCGAAGCAACGCTTTTCGTTAACTCTCCGCAAATTTCGTTTAGTAAATGTAAAATGAGGGATATTTTTTTATTTATTTGCAGTATAAATAAAAATTAATATAGCGTAAGCTATATTAGTGCATTTAATTAAATTTGGAAGAATAACTTTGGATTTGTCGCAAAAAGTATTCCACTTTGAGATAGTTTTTTTTTGATTTTGAAATTACTTGCTCTTCATAACTCCTACCTTTTTATGGGCCTGTCAATTATAAATGTAATTTTTATATGACAATACATATTCTAAGAATTTTAGTATTTTCTTCTTTGCCTTTTAGCTACAGAGCAATCTGAAGTGCTTGCAAGACATACCAAGCGAAATACGCGAAAAAGATTTATTACTTTTTTTCTGATACTCGGTATCATAATCCTTTAATTTATTTCATATATATTTTTTGTAAGGTAATCCATCTCCGTTCCAAGTATAATACTTAATACCATATCTATTTTACATCTTATAAACCTATGAGGCAAGATACTGATGATATTTTAATCAGTCTGGCTATGTACAAGAGTTGTGGCTTCATATAAATTATAATAAAATAATACGAATTACAAAAGAAAAATAAAATTAATCACTGGGAAATGTAAGATGAGCAAATTAGTTACCGTTACGTTAGGAGGAAATCGCTGAAATCCGATGATTCTAGCGCATGATCTGAAAAGTCTGTGTGTAGAAACGACGGCAAACTTGGATCGCCGAAATCCACCGGAGACAGGGAAGTATCTGGGAAATCCGGGGAGGCCAGAAGGGAATGATCCGAAACTGGCAACGATTCGCCATCGGACTCCAATAACAAACAATCTAAATCACTATAGTCCATTAGGGCTTCCATCTTCGGATCCGAATTTGATAATACCGCACTTAAAGTTGCGATGTACTTCATCGCCAGCCGTAAGGTTGTGATTTTCGTTAATTTTTCATTAGATCCTGACGTATGCGTTGACGCCATGTGAGGTATAGCCCTTCGTAACGATTCGAAGGCCTGATTGATCTCTCTCATGCGATTTCTTTCGCGGGCGTTAGCGGTTTTGCGTCTATATTTGCTGAGGGGTGCCGGTTTCTGCTTGGGTTTATGCGATTTACTACTTTTTGTACTTGCCTCGGACTGAGTGGATGATTGCTTCGCTAACGTTTCTGTGACCCTTCGCACAGATCTAGGTCGCAGAGAATATTTATCTTCTTTAGAGGTTGTGTTAGTTCTATCGAATTCTTCGTTGTTGTTCGGATCTGGATACGCCATATCACTCAACGATGGCAAGTTATTATCGTACTGCAATAGGACATCCATTGTATGTTTTATAACCGAGAAATCACATGTCACTTTCAAATGAACCGATTTAATTTTTAAGTAATAGTCTCATATCAGCAATTTAGAATGACAAACACGCAAAGGCACTTATATTCACTTATATTGTCTACTTGAAAGAGATAAAGATGATCGAAAAGTTTATTCTGCAATGTTATACGTCTATAGCCCCTAAGAGGTTTGCGTCTTGATCTAGCGTTGAAATCTCCGCTGTATGCAGTGGATGCTTCTTGCTTGTTGGACCGCGTTTTGGTCACTGCATCGGTCCAGCTATCTGGTGTTCAGGTACACTAGGCGCACTGCCCCCACCTGTGGTACAACATAAGAGATCGCCCGCATCTCCCGATATATGCGCGTCGAGCGTGGAGAAATGATGAATTGGAAGATCATTGTGAAGGTGGAATAAATGATGATAGAGATCTTCAGCGTAAATGATTAAGAGGTCGAATTATTATGAAATACTCTCTTGGACATGTATCATTAACAGTTTTTTGCTCGATACGGTCACGTTGATCCACGCTTTCAAGATTCTGTACAGCAACTGTAGCAAATTGGGGTGTAAACCACGGAGAATAAAAGTGAAAGAACGGTGGAAATTTTTAGGAGAACACGTGTATATTGTCCATCGTCAAGCTCAGAAGCTTCAATAAACAAGATTAGTTGTAAAGGTGCAATGTATGAGTCTACCACATTGAAAAAAAAGCATGTAAAGATATTATGAAAATTATAGCAATAAAATACATGATTATAATAGTAACTCTTTTATTATTATGATAACCATTAAAATTCTGCGCGTTTTTGTAAAAAGTTTATGTTGGTGTGTGCTTTTAGTGCACCTACAATTAATTCAATTTAATTACTGGTTATCCGTACCTTAATTTTCGTCGCGAAAAAGCAAATTTCAATGTGAAAATTTAGATGCACTATAGCAATTTTGCTTTATATTTTTCTGACGTAAAAACTTGAAAACTGAAAATACTAATATTAATCAGTACTACAGTCGGAAGGAATGTAGCTACAGTTTCACTCTCGTACGTAAATCTGGTGCAACATTTTCGCAACAAATAAATATTGAACAAGTTTAATTATGCGGTTTGCATTTTACACACAGAGAAATGGTTTCTTGCATCAAGAAAATAGATTTTACTGCAAAAATCAGTCTCTATTCAAGAAAATGAAGATGTATAATAAAAGAAAATATTTTTTTTGAAATTGTATTTGGATTAAATAATTATTTTCTTAGCGTTAGAAATTCTTCTAAGTAAATCATTTAATTTTAGGTTAAGAAAATATTCATATTAAACGTCGGAATGAAAAAATGGTCCAGATCTCATAAAGTTCTATTGAGAAATTAGGCGGCCGGTTTCGTGCTCAAAAAACACATCGACAGACCAGCTACAAGGAGATCCAATAAAAGAAAAATTACAATAACGGAAAAAGAACCTAAAGTTAATAATGAGAATTAGGAACAAGTGATTGAACTAATGAAAAAGATTCTTTTTATACGTTACCGTGCAATTAAATTATTTCTTTAATAATGTAATTAAATAGGGATTATTTTTATATAGTTTAATAATTAATGAGTTAATATTTAAGTTTATTTATCCCTTCTTTTATTGTTATTATTTATCACAGATTTTAAAAAACTACAGTTAAATTAGTTCGTGTGGTAAATAGTAATAAAAAAATATATTACATTAACCAGTATCTTTTGAAAATGTTTATGAAACGTTATATGTTAAAGGTTATATCATTGTATGGGTAAGTATGGTATCTGTAGTCTGGTTCCGTCACTACTATCTAGGACGGCATGACAATATCTACTGACACTAGATGGCGCCAGGAAATATTTCAGTTGCTGTTTTTGAAGATTAGTGGCATAAACTGAGAGATGTAAAAGCAATGCGGGCAGGAGCAAAAAGCGTTAGTGTTTTTCTCTTCTCATATTGTTTTTGCCGGTAGTAATTCCATCAATACCATGAGCTATTTATTAGCATTAGCTTGGTTATTGTTCCTAGGCATTTCTTTCTTACTTTCACTTTTGTTTGAACATTATTCTGTAGATAACTTTTATTTTAGCCCTTTTAAAATTGCAAGCAATGTGAATAATTTGCATTATGTACGGATATGTCGTACTGTTTTAAATAAGGTAAGTGCAATTAATAATGTGGACATAAATAATATGCATTCGAAGAATTCTAAGTAAATGGATGCTTTATTTTAGTAAAATCAAACTATTGATTAACGAACAATACCTAAACGCTTTCTTGAATTAAGAAAACTATTTACTATCCTTAAGAAAATATTGTTTTGTGTTATAACGGACATTTACTTATGCTAAGAATCGCTTTCTTCAAATTTTCTGCAAGATTTCCTTGAATCAAGTTAACAAATGTCTTAAACAAAGAAATACAATTATTTCACTACAAGTATATATTTCTCTTAAGCGGAGAAAAAAACGTTAAGAAAATATTTTTTTTGATTTAAAGCGGTAATTGTATTGTGAATAATTGAAACAGTAATTGTATTGAATTGAGGCGGACAGTCTTGACGCAGGTAAACGTTTCTCTGCATGTAGCAAAATCAAATCAAATGTAGACTTCACAATATTCTCAAACTCGAAAACTTAGCACTATACGTTGCAAAATTCATTTGCATCTAGGAATATTCCACTACAATTCGATAAATAAAAGTAACATATTGTGAAACTTCTTTTATTGCAGGTACATATGCACATAAGGAAAAAAAATGTCTAGCTATACGAAAAAGTGTACATGTGACAACGGTAAACGCGAATGGGTGATTCACCAAAAGCGGAGGGGTTAGCAACAGTAAACGGCTTACAGTTACCGATGTGGTTAGTTACGAGGTAGACTGCATTATGTGCGGACGATCTTGGTAAGAATTTCTAGAGTATTTATTTTTCTTTTCTTTTAGTTCATCAGAATTTGTTTTTATTTTCGTCTTAAGAATTTCTTATTAGTTTCGTTTAAGCTTCGTAACAACAACAAAATAAATATGCGAAACTCTCATTTCCAAGCGACTAAGCGTACTAAATACTAGCACGCGACCCGCATCGAATCGATCGGATTCTACTCAACCCCTTCTCGCTCTGTCGCCGTACATATATAAATATAGCTAATTTCAAATTTTTCCGATGTGTATACTATGCAACAAATAATGTTTAAACGAGAAAACAAAAAGGAAACTTCTGGACTTCTTCTATTCTTCGTACACTTTTCTGAAAATAATAAAGGGGAATACGTATCCCTCATACCATTACAAGTTGTACTATTTTACAATTTCAAAATCACGCATGATGTCATAGCTCTTAAACTAGTGTTTTAGACCTTAGCAAACTTATTCTGTTTATTTAATTTGGTAGTTATTTTTAATATATATTGTTATGTTACAAATAACAATTAAAAGATTTGAATAGGGAGTTAATCAGTTTTACGTTTATTTTAAGTTTTTCACTTACAAAAATGAGATTTATCTGTTAAAATTACTTACAGTTAATGTTATGATGGGTGTTTGATGTGTGTGTGGAAAAAATGCTTATGGTTCCTCTAGTTTTAGACCCCTTTTGATCGTCTTCCTGAATGAAATTTCTTTGGATTATTTCTTAAAATTTCTTGATTGATGTAATTCTCTTGATAATTGTTCGTGGTTGTTTATACTTTACTTTAAGAGCTTTTCAATACATTTGAATTAGTAATTTCGATGAGATTTGATTTTTATAATACAATTTCTAAATACATCAGTCAAAAAGATGTTTGGTTTTGTCAGAATGTTTACGTTGCTAACTTCTGTTTTTTTGGTCGTCCCTGGCATTGCCAATCTAACGACTTGATATTTAATTTTGATGTTTTGAAGATCGAACTCGGTGTCGCAGGTGACGTAAGGGATTTTGACGGTTATTTCCAAATACAGTGTGTTTTTTGTGTGTGTACGTGTCATTTTTACAAATAATGTTTTTCAAATGTAAATAACTTACAATAACCTGGAATTTTGATTCTCCCCTGTAACATATCATTAACTGAGCTTTTTTTTTAAGAATAAAAGATTAATAATATAAATAATCAAATGTCAGAACTAGAATATGAATCGAAAATAATTCAAGTTCCGCATAAAACTCTATTAAAATCTAATATCAGCGAATTTTGATATAATATTGATTAGAATGCAAAATTCAGAGGTTTAATAGGTTATATGTAGGTATTATATGTATTACTGCCGATTCTAACTTTTAAGTAATGCGGCATGCATTACTTTATTTTCTACTCTCATATTACATGCAATAAACCTTTGCATTGCATACATACATTAGGCAGTAGTATGCATTGCAATAAATAAGAACTTACTTTTAATTCTTCAATCTAAAGATATAATACGTATGTATAAGCACTAATGCCATACAAATATGGCCACGTAGGATGCATGCGACAGTAAAGAGGTGATGTTTTATTCTCGCGCTAACATATGAAATATTTTAAGAAGCAGGGGATAGAATACTCTTACACGTACCGGAATTTTAATGCCAATAAGAATTTTTTGGTGTAATTTTGAAACGCGGTTTTAAAATTTCAGTAAAATGTTGATAGTAAAACTTAATAGGAACATTATTAGTTTCAAGGAAAGTTACTTATATATCGGAAATTTATACTTTTTCCATAATGTGAGGACTTAAATTTACCCCCATTTCTTATAATGCAAATTTAACTATGATTTGGAGTAGATTGGTTGCACATTGTTTAACAAATTGTTATTAACTGTACGGAAAATAAATAACCTTTATTCTCTTAAGAAGGAAATAAAGGAGGTGCTTTTGTATTCAAACTATTGATTATTTCTTCTTGTTGATTTAACATTACAATGCATTCTAACCTGTTCTTTACATTGTGTTAAAATAACAAGTAATGCAAAGAACAATTGGCAAAAAAATTACTATGTGTTACAAAATTATATATTTGGATGTTATATAAATATATATTTGTAGGTTTTTAACAGCTATACTTTGGTGTTATATAAAATCATCACTAGAGCGCAGCACCTGTACCGTAAGGAAGTTTTACAATTGCTTCGACGCTGCGTTAACCACAATTTCAGAATAACTGGTACGTTTCGTAATGCCTATTTCATAAAATCGTTCGATATTGTGGAAAACTTTTGTTTACTTTATATAAAAGTATATATGGGAGATATGAAGAACGTTTGTTGACAGTTTCAAGTTTATATAATATATATTTTAGTATAATTTACTTAAGCCTGGTACAAATTAGGAGTGTTTATTCAAATACAAACAAAACGGAAAAAACCTATTACCCCTAAGATACTAAAATGAAAGCATACTGTTTATGATGTTATGGATACCATTAAAAAAAATTATTTGTTTACAAACAGGTAGATATGTCGGTGTTTGTTTGAACTATGTTTTAATGGAGAATTCAGGATTCCCGTTTGATAGAATATCTTTATTTAAACAAAGACTGTAACATTAAATAAAATTAAATAGGAGGTATATATTGAGAGAACCAAACATGTATAGCAAAGTCGTCTTCCAAGTAGTCACATCTATCTTGCTCGTGCTGATGTACGGTTTCATTTACCTGGAAACCAACCTCGAGTCCATCTTATAGCTAAAATTGCTCTATAAAAGTTTAAATAAAGAATATCATTCAATGTCGTCATTATTGAATCGTTTTTCCAGCAGAGTTTTTGCATTGTTTGTCTGTTTATTGGATATGGGGTTTCCCAACGTCATATATTCTAGTCTATGGTTTTGTTCATCGTAATCTTTCTTTACGGTAGTAACGTAAGATTGTCCTTCATCGAATTTAGAAAACACGCTATTTTTTAATTTCATAATGTATGCCCATCCGTAAGAACATACATTTCCAAAAAAATCCTCTTCATGTCTTTAATTCCCGAAATTTCGTTCTACATATTTGCCAATTTTTTAGTGTAATGCCAATCTGTTCCTAAAGAAGAAACCTAGCTTATCCCTTTGCAAATTTTATTATACGTTACGGGACTCAAGATCACATTGTGCTTTTTCAACACGATCAAAGACACGATCTGTTTACCAAATTAATTTTATCGTAGTTAATTACACGTGTAAGATTACGCCTCTCATATTTTAACCTAAAACATCTTATGAATATAGAGGTTGATGACAATTTTAACTAGGTGGTCCAATTTTCCTAAAGTACTTTCCCAGAATATTATGTTGACAAAAGCGTTTCCAACTAAACGTCAAATACTATTCCCACTAAAAATATCATCTGTAATTTGGGTAAAACTTTATGGCACAATCTTCAGAGGTAAATACCGTACTTACAATGCGGTAAGCTACCGTGAAACGTACACATTACATAGATATTTACTATAGTATTATCGCAAGTTTTATTCTATATTTAGTAGTTCTCCATCGCTTTTACTTTCCTTCTTCTACTTCAGCCCTCTATTGCACTGTAGCCCATAATGCGAATGGCGGTAAGTGTGCGTGCCTTACGTCCTATCCAATTGACGTTTATAAAAGTTTCTTGATTCCAGCAAGTTCTCTGGTTCGCCTCTGTGAGCATACACAAACTATAAAATTACTTACTATATACTATAAAGGTACTTTATCGTGGATTAGTCATGTTTTGTAAGCAGATACGGATGTTACGCATGACATATATGTACGTGATTTAGAGACCCTTCATCATGCTCTCACAACAACTTTTACGCTATAATTTGGCTTTATTATAATGTAAACTATACTATTTTAGTGTCTCGACTGTCATAGTATGGCAAAGGAACTAAGGAACTTTTTACGGACGTTACTGGGTTTAATGCAATTGAATTGGCCGTACTGGTATTGCTGTTGTTACAGGCTCGTATATGTTCATATAACATGTTCGTTTTATGATTTCTAAGGAACAGATTCTTCGTTCTTAAAGTGAAATCATTTGGGGGTTTTTCTTTTGCACTGTGCAAATATTGTAACTTTCCATTAGGTGCGCTATTGATGGTTGTAAAATGCGGTTTATGCAATCGCAAACTTGCGTAACCTATAGATGGCGTCAGGTTGCACTGTTGAAAAGTACGTATGATCCTCGTGTTTATATTTAGTCATGCATCTCCTATATTAGGATTCTGCTTTAGTTGTTCACCTTTGTTTTAAGAGAATTGTGTAATTCGACGTATTTTACTTAAAATTTCACTAAATAGTTACCTCAATCTGAAAGAAAAATTCTTTTTCGAGAGACTTAAAACCACTCCTTTTATTTTTATTACTTTTTCGTTGTAACACACGAACTAGACGGGCTCCTAATTACGAGATGCGGTCCACGCATTCTAAGCCTGAAGTATCTCGTAAGAAGGTAATCACAAACAAATGCTACCATTTGACAGATCTGTCTCTAGTTAACATTCAAATAATAATTTAGCAGTTTATTGCCATTGCTCAGTTAAGTGAGACAATTGGAAGTTGAGCGGTGCATGGGAAGTTTTGAAGAGGCCTAAGTGATGTTGCGCGTAGTTTTCGAATTTTAAGAGATTTTGTTTTAACCTTTGGGCTTACAATTCTAAAGCTAAGTTTTGGTACAATTCCACATATTTCTGTCTGAGACATTCTACTTCCACTTGCTTAATCACGTAATCTATCTTGTAACAAGAATTATTTCGCTTCTATAATTTTTCCTTTGAAATTTCCGACATAATTAGTTATTGAAAAAAAACATACATGATACATCTCCCGCTTGCCGGCAAGCGGGAGATATGGGGTTCGATTCCTCGCCGTGTAGTTAATTACGTCGGAAAATTCCAAGGAAAAATTATAGATTTCATAATTGCCGACGGAGGCCAAATATATTAATTATTTCGCTTATTTTGTAATATTTTTATTATTTATTAGATATATTTGTCTCTATGATTTCATATTTGGAACAGTCCAACATATCGTCGGACCTCTGCGTAGGAATTTGTTCGAACGGAGCCCCATCCATGGTTGACTGTCTTAAAGCATTTTGTAGCCTTGTTAAAAGAAAAAATCTAAACCTCGTAACCACGCATTGCTTTTTACATGGGAAATGTTTGCTTTCTAAAACATTACCAACAAATCTAAAGTCTGTCTTAGAACAAGTAGTGTCTGTGGTCAATTACATCAAATCGAAACCATAAAAAACCCGTCTGTTCAAACAATTTTGCAACTCCATGGAGTCTAAAATGAATGCTTACATTTACATATAGATGTAAGATGGTTATCACGAGGCAAAGTGCTAACTTGAATTTATGAATTCAAAAGGGAACTGTTGGCATTTTTTTTTATGAAGGTAACAATTCTTTTGTCAAATATTTTGAAACCAATATATGGTGTGCAAAATTCATTCTGGAAAGATCGTATAATAGAAAAAAGTACACCTCATATGTTCCCATTACTTCAAAATAAAGATGCCAACGAATTTATTCCCATTATAACAACATTTGTCTTTATTACAGGAAAACAGTTAGTTATTATTTTCCATCTCTTAATATAGAAAAATATGACGATACGAAATCCATTTTGTGAAGGTGATATGTCCAGTAGCGAATTGTCTCTGCAAGAAGAGGGAGATTTTATTTCTTTGTCATCTGATCGCACATTACAAATTTAATTGGTAGGTCTTCAAAATTGTTGGATTTTTGTACAAGAGGAATATCCAACACTTTCCAAAGAGGCAGCTAACATTTTGCTACTCCTTTCAACTTCTATGTGAACTTGGATTTTCAACACTGACCAACATAAAAACTAGAAAAAGAGAATGATTAACAAATTTGGAACATGAAATGAGAGTAGCATTGTCCCATACAAGGCCGAATATTGCAGATATTTGCAGAACTCACCAAGCTTAAATATCCCACTAAAATAAATGATTTTCACATAGCGACACATGCGTGTCATATTAAAGTAAAATTTATTTATAACAGAAAGATCATCACATTTATCATTATAGATAATTGTTATTTTTTATACGCGGTTTTTAGAATCGACTCGTTTAATCTTGAATATTAGTTTATTTTGTTAGAGACAAAAATATATGTATGTATTGTCAATTTTTTAGTTTGTTAGGTTTTTTAAAAAACCCTAAGTTTTCCTTATTGTTAGACATAATTACTGTTCCTTACCAAATCCTTGAGGTTTGGGTTTGCATCTAAATTTGCTGGGGTGGGGAAACTGTAGCCGGTATCCCCATATGCGTACTCAATAACTGTTCCTTACCAAACCCTCGAGGTTTGGGTTTTTCAACTTTCACATTTTATCAGTAATTTTCTGAGCATAGAGTTGCATAATTTAAGTCATCTGGTAGTGTCACCACATTCATTCTCTCATCTATTTCCATAAATAACTTTATTCATCAAAATTTGCTGTTGAAAGAAACAATTAAATAAAGGAGAAGAGGGACGCCAGTAAATTCATCAATTTTGGTTAAGCTTCAGTCAAGTTAGCTAGTGGTTTTAGAAAGATTCGAGGTTAGAAAGGCAGGTTTCCGGCAAACGTCATAGGAAACATATCTTAAAAATCAAGGTTAGTTTAGGTTTTAAATTTTAATATTTGTTAAGTTCCAACTATTAATTTCAAAATTCATAAATAATTGCCAAAAGAGTATCAAAGAATACTCTCGACCCCACAAAAAGTTTCGAATTTTAATTAAATTGCAAAAATTCAAATTTTTAGCAATTTTCCCTGAGAAAAACATTTCAATAGATATATTAAAGATGATGGTGTTCCGTTACTTTCCCATTACTATCAAGAGTGTTCCGCTGCCACAAAAAGGGTAAGAACCACTGGTCTAGAGGAATCCCCAGTATAAAGATCCTGCATAATCTCACCGATGAGACGGACCACCCTCTCGTTGTCCATAATTACAGCCATACTTCTGTTTATGAACTAAATTTAGGAAGTTGCTGAACTTCAATCAGCAGTGGTTATCTAGTTATATTAGACAAAAAGCAATCGACCGTGTTAATTAACACATTTACAACTAATTAAAGAAACTTAAAAATACTATTAGATTCGCGAGGACTTGTTTGTTCTAGTTTTTATCTGCGTTAATTAGCAGCAAATAAAATACAGGTAAACATTGTTTCCCAATTAAAAATAAGTTATACAAACGGAAAGCACAAACTCTTTCACTTTACTAGAACTCCTCGGCGCCAGCAGCTTTAAACGGATAGAATCGTATTATGTGATTAATCATCGTTTTCGTTTGAAACAGATTATCCGATTACATAAACCATTTTCTCTAATTAAGCTACACGTTCAAAAGTCCGGGTGTACGTTTGCTCTTGTCTTAGCTCTCCCGTCGCAATAAGACAAAATAACACGCTTCATCATCATGTATCATTACCACAATCGTCCGACGGAGAATAAAAACTATTCTCCTGTACGTATGTACCTATGTATGTATGTTCGTATGTGGTGTATGTGTAACCTTTTTTTTGTCGTCGTTGTTTTCACAATATCTGCATACATAATCAAGTTCCTCTCGCGTGTGTGAGTACGAATAAGTCGAGCCTGCGGCTATATGGGTTATCTCCACCCAGCGCTCAAGTTTACTCTATAATTAAAATAAAATAAAACCAAAACGAGTGAGTCAACGAACACCAGGAGACGGGGTGAAGCATGCACGTATATAACACGCGTATAAGAAGAAGAGAATATCGCGAATAAGAAAAAAGGAGACGAAACAGAGAAGAGAATGATCGAAAAAAGCCATCCTCCTTTGACAACCCGTCATTTATTTTGATTACGGTGCGGTATTAAAAAATTATTAACGCATCGAAATTCACCATCATTGTGTCCACCTTGACCTCCCACAATTGTCCCAATTTTATGGCGTACACTTAAAAAAAAAAAAGAAAAGTAATCGAAAGACCCCATTCTGGAGCCCATATGCATACATATACGTTTAATGATAATAATAATGAATTGAAATTATCCCCCATTGTGGGTAGGTGTGTGCTGAACATTTTAATTGTTTGGCGACGGTCCATTGTGGCAAGGCTTTTTCTTATTTTCTGCTTGTAATGCGTATCGTTATTTATGGTGAGCATTTCGGGGCCTTTTTGTTATTGAAATAAACGATCGACTGCATTGCGCCGTGTTGTGTGTCGGATAAATGAGAAGAAAAAGGCGTGAGGAAAAAAATGATGATATGCACAAAAGAAATAAAGAGCTTTATGCAAATTGAGGTTTGGCAAAATTAACGATATGAGCATTACCAAAAGCATGGGGATTTTGGCCAAATATCTTTGTTACACACAAAGGAATATTACTTCATTTAAGGAGAAAGTTCCATAAATTAATGAAAGGCACCTGGAGGTGTAGATGTAAGGCGCATTAATAAGAAACGTAATTTTGAAACGCGACAAGGAAACGTACATGTAATGTTGCACGTTTACGGAGGTACTACCTACTCATACTTTTTGTTATTCATATTCATAGAATAGAGAAAATTATCCAAATTATTCGTACGAAAACAGAACGCATAAATTGGAAATCGAAGTTCCAAATTTTACTACCAACACCTGCACCGAGAGAAATTTATAGTAAATTATACCGCAATTGTAAACATTGTAACATTGTAAACATTGTAAACAGTTCTATAAAATTATAGTAAAAAGAGTCCTACCAAATGGTAGGTAAATTACCATACACGTATAGCACAACTGTCGTTAAAAGTATTACTACAAAATGTACTCATTACCACACGCATTATTAATTCCACTTCCCTTGTTCAAAGCAGTACGACATTTCCGTATATACTGCAGTAAATTATTCTCTTGCTTGTAACAGAATAATGTTCAAACAAAAGAGAACTTAATGTAGAAGTACACATCAAAAAAGTGCTTGGAAACAATAATCGGGATAATGCTAATAATAAATAGCTCACTGTAGTGATGGGATCACTCCCGGCAAAAACAATATGAAAAGTGAAAAAGCACTATCGCATTTGGTCCTATCCGCATTGCTCTTATATCTCTCAGCTTATGCCACTAATCTTCAAATACAGCAACTGAAATATTTCCTGGCGCCACCTAGTTCCAGTAGTAATAGTCATGCCGTCCTAGATAGTAGACACCGGAATACAGATGCCACTTACCCATACAATAACGTACAACGCTTCATAAACATTTTCAAAGGATACCGGTTAATGTAATGTATATTTTTTTAATATATAATAAATACAAAAAAAGGATGAGTAAACTTAACTAAATATTAACTCAGTAATTATTAGATTACATAAAAATAATCCATATTTAGTTACATTATTAAAGAAATCATTTAATTACACAGTACCATATAAAAAAAAACTTTTCATTAGTTCATCCACTTGCTCCTAATTTTATTTTTTCCTTGAAAGTTTACTCGTTAAATAAATATCTTCTTAGAGTTAGAAAATCAATAAAATCCAAGACAGAAAAATGTTTCTTCCAAGTAAATCATTTAGTTTTAAGTGAAGAGAATATTCATATTAAAGGAAGGAATGGAAAAAATGGTGCAGATAACAGAAAATTCTAGTTAATAATTAATAGTGGTAGCAAGTGAATGAATTAGTGAATTTTTTTTTTGATATCTTGCAGAATGATTAAATTATTTCTTTAATAATATGATTAAATAAGGATTATTTTTATGTAGTTTAATAATTAATGAATCCATATTTAAGTTTATTTATCCCCTTTTTATTATTAAGCTACTTTTAAATTAGTATAGTACACGTTGTAAATAGTAATAAAAAGAAAAAAAAAAATATATTAACCGGTATCTTAGGAAAATATTTATGAAACGTTTTACGTAAAAGGCTACATTATTGTTTGGGAAGTATGGCATTTATATTAATGTGTCTGTCGCCACTCACTTATCCAAGAATAATGAAAATAAAAATGATTATTGTACACTCACAAGCATTATTTGTGATGATAATTTATTAGACAAAGCTACTAATTATTGAAAATGCAACCCTGGAATCAGTAGCTAGCACGGACTTCTTTTATTCTAATCAGGTTGACAATAGTTTTTTTTGTGTCAAATTTATCGTATAATAAAAAAGACTACAGAATCAGAAACATGTGATAATAGTATTGTCTTCGCAAAAAATATTAATTTATTATTATTTGTAATAATTCTGCAATGTACGCTTTCCAGCCTGGAAGTGCGTCGAAATTGTTGAGGCTTCATTAGCATTTGCATTGAGCATCCTTTAAACTATCGCGTTTAGTACTACATACTGCTTTACATTCTAAAGGCAGTGTACCATGAAATTCCTCCAATCAGAAATGGCTTATTCCCAAGTCTAATAGTCTGGCGTAGAAAACATGATGATTACCAATAAAATTTAAACACAATAAAAAAATGCTAAATGGCAAAAGTTAATTTAAACCAACAATAAAAAAAGATGAAAAAGGCGTTGAATTTGTAATAGCTTTAACTGAAAGTTAAGGTACTTAAATGTGCTATATTTTTCCCATCATTTCAGTGCCTACTAAAAACGGTTGCACAAACAGTATTATATAGTGTGTTTGGCAATAGCAGGAGTTTCCTAATTCGCCACACGCGGTATGTGTAGGAAAAAATGCATAAGGTTTGTCCCTCTCCCAGCATATCGCTGTCGCGCTCTGCAGGCCCACAAAAACATTATTACCGGAACACTGGTTTTGATACATTAAGCATTGAGGATCAACTTATTAACAAAGAACATTGATGGGTTACGAACCTCGAGGTATCGATACCTTTCTCTCATTTATCAAATAGCCGCCCATCCTTAAGGGTATTAAGAAAATTACTATTAAACACCACAAAAGATAATTTCAAGTTCTTACATAATCTTCTCCAAATTTTAAAATTACAACATATCCCTCCGTACACAATATTTGTTTCACGTACTATTTTCAATTCTGATAATTCGAATCTAAACAGTTCCCCACTTTTCTGATCTTTTTATTTAATTAACAGCATAAAATATGATGCTCACATGTTTCTGCTGTTCAAGTTCTATGGAAATAAATTTCATGCTACTTGTTACCATTATTTTGAAATACCGGCATGAAAACTGTATAGCAAAATCATGTATTTTCATGAAACAGTCGGTTTTAGATAACATTATGGAGAAGAAATTTAGGTCTTTGCTTGAATTTAATGTACTACATTAGAAGAGTATCAAATTTAGCCATAGTTACTAAATTAAAATTTAAAAAAATGGATTTATTGGCTTTTGTTTGTTTGCTCCTAAAATGGACAGTTATAACAAACAATATGTATTGTTTTCCTCCGGCTACGTAACTAAATCATTGGATTGGAGAGACGTAAGTGCGATTTACTGGTTATTGGTTACCTTGGTTGTCTTTAACAGCAGGATGTAATGGAATTTTACGTTTCTAGGAAGTAAATGTCAAATATTTTCGAAAAATGCTATTTTTTCGAAATGTTAAGTCGCCAGTAGGAAAAATATAATATGACATTCAGGTCGTAAGTGCTTTTGGATCTGGTATATATTCAACAACATTCTCGACCACAAAACTGCATTTATGTCCCTTATGACATAAATAACTATTAATAAGATCAATTAGAAAATGAATTATTATTCAAATTAAATGAATTACTAAAATCATATGCATATGGAACGACCAAAAATTATGGTGGAAGATAAGCTATTAGTCATTGTTTTTCTAACAAATGTATATAATAATATAATAATAATAATAATGATTTATTGTCCAACAGCATTAACCAACTTAAGGACAATGCTATACATAGATTATACAAATAAACAAAAAATAAGAAGTAATAAGCACACAACCAGCATAAGATATAAATAGTGCGTGCTATTTGAAGATAATCAAAAATGCGAAAAAATTAACTATTTAGTACTGCGCTGAAGAAGGGTTTGAATCAAATTATTCAGACTGCAACAAAATATATCACAAGCTGAGCTGATACAATTATACGTTTCACAAATAAATCTTTGTGGGGACTAATTGGTTGTTCATAATTTTGCTAAATATGTAGCAATTCAGTTTATTAGTTGATGCAGAATTAAGGTTATTATTCGAATAATTAGTTGGTGTTCCAAACTCTAAGAGTTTGATAAAAATGTTACCGCATTATATGACATCAAATTGAGAAGAATAAAGCAATATATGTAATGTCTTCCTGAATCACGTAGATTACCTACATTCTCCTTGAACAAATGCTCTTCTAAAATCACCTATGCGCGATTTGCACTAACTTTGATATTATTTTTTCGCAATTTGATATTTTTCACGATACTTTAGGATTATTATTATTATTATATATTTGGGCCATGGCACATATACCTATAATCACTGCGACCTTAATAGATCTATTGTAAGAAAATGCCTTTATGTGTGTTAGAATAGTTGGAGGCTTTTAATAAACCTTAGTACTACTCTAGCATCTGCTTCCTTCAGTTCAGTAGGTGCAAGAAATGGTCTACTGAAATATTGGTGTCGTGTGCGACTAATTAATAATTTTTTTGTGCTACTACAAAATTATTAACAATTGTTATATTTTTGACTAATAATTATTGTTTACATTTTCTTTGTTTGTTCCCAGGAAACCTATGCACCAATAATAATACTCACTGATAAAAATAAAGGGCGTATGTAAGGCTTAAATGTTATTTCATAACAAAGGCTTTTACAATCATGAGGCTTAAGCGTCAGCAAAAAAGGAGTAAGCGCCAAAATAAAAATATGAAGAGACGCAAGCAGCAGAAGATATAAAAATTAGTCTGTGGATTAATAATTGCTTCTGTTAATAAGAAAAGCATACATTATTATACTACTAGTTAGTGTAACTAAATTCAAGTACATTTATCCTACACGAGGACCAAGAATTATTTATTGCATCTCCTGCAAAATTGTGTGGAACCGCTTATGCCTTTTTGTTGTGACGCCGTCGATGTGTACAACATCTAGTAAATAAAAATATTTCATATTTTAATAATGGAAACTAGATTTGAAGATTTTTAGTCTTATACAATTCCCTGGGTATTATTTATTTGTTGATTAATATTCTTTCTTGGGTAGTTATCATTAAGAGTCGTTATTGTAACACCAAGTTAACACAAGAATTATATTTTACAAGTACGGGAGCATTCATATGCGTACAAGATGAAGTCAAGCGAGACTTTCACATATATGCAAGATAACAATGCCGTACAATAAATTCCCGTGCTAGCGACAATGTGACGAAACCGCAGAAAAACCTACCTTTTCACCGTAGAAGTCACAGAAACCACGTCTAT
The DNA here is from genome assembly GCA_029619315.2 of Dynastes maya. Classification (NCBI taxonomy): domain Eukaryota; kingdom Metazoa; phylum Arthropoda; class Insecta; order Coleoptera; family Scarabaeidae; genus Dynastes; species Dynastes maya. The sequence continues at coordinate 61,959,906 of JAROYE020000002.1, forward strand.
GTACTATACTTGAATATCTAAACGGAAGACAAACTTTAAGCCGTGCAGCACCTGACATGTTGACAGTAACATAATATACTTATATAGCAAACACCTAACACGCGCCCAAGTTATCGATAGACGATCGCCAACGCAATAATTAGTAATCTTAGCTGACAGTGAATTCCACCTACGCGGCATCAATCATCCTAGACGCTCTTGACTTCCTATTTACCCACGGATCGGGAATTGAATGCAGCTAATCTTGCCGTTCCTAATCTAGTTTACGCTGTGATTTACAGCAATGGTGTATGAGTCAGAAAGAAAGGGTAACTAATGTTCGGTATACTAGGGATTGTCATATGCAATAATATAAAGCTGGTTCATACCAAGTAAGACTTTTTTGAATGAGTAGAGAATACATTGTCGACCTTTTTTGACTTTTTTTCAAAGTTTACTTTCGTAAAATAAATGGCAAGAAATAAATATTTAAAATCAAAAATGCTAAATTATTAGGAAAATATAAGATATAAGAATAGGAATAGGAAACCCTAATAGAATTTTATAAATGGTTAAAATTAAAATCTAAAAACGATAATGAATACATGGTGTTCTATTTAATATAAGGAAATTATTTGACATTAATGATCCAAATTAAAAGTGATACTATGGTACTGCTGATACTATGATATTTCTGGAGTCCAGTTCATGCGATAGTTTGGCTACGTATACATAGCTACCTAGGTACGTTCCATACGCGTCGTATTCTCCCTAACACTTATACATGGTTCAGTGCGCTTTGTCTCTTTGTTATTTCTTGGTTGACTAGAGCCTCTAAGTTCCTTTGTCACACATCGACAGATTCTTTCTCTCTGTTTGTGGGTTGAGAATTAATTTCCACGCGACAGAGAAGACTTGTCAACTAGCTGAAGATTTTACCAGACAAGCGGACAACCCTGCAACGTGGTGGAGGACGATGACTGGGCACCATCTAGGGCATCAGGGGGTTCCAAAAGTTTCTTGCTCTCTCAAGGGTACTCTTTGCCATCTCTTTAAGATATAGTTTTATGCGAGGGATCTCCATGTCTCATCGTAGCCGATCGTTTTCGACAAACCAGGAGGCCTGGGCTATTAGTCTAAGGGTCTCATTTTGTAATACGTCTAGCCTATCGATGTGTGTTTCAGCAGCGGTTATCCAAGTAAGAGCACCATAGGTTAGAGCTGGCCTAAGACAAAACTTGCAGTAATCAAGTTTTTAGCTTTGTAGAATTTTGCTCTAATAACTTCAACATGTGACTTCCATGTTAGTCGCTGATCCCAGACTAAGATATCTGGCGGACGTATTCCATGGGATCATGGTCTCGTCGATCTCTCTGTTTTTCGGAGGTGGCCTCCTTCATCTTGTAAACCGGATCGTCACGCTTGTTTCGTTGTTGACTTGCAATTTCCATTTGACCAACCACTCCAACAGTTCATTTGACACCCTTTGCAGGCGTCTGACAAGCATGTCTTCATTCTCACAAGCGGCATAAGTCGCCGTATCGTCCGCGTAGATCGAAAGCTCGACCTCCGGGTGATGGGGGATGTCGTGAGTGTAAAGAATGAAAGCTCCGGCGCCAACAGAGACTCTTGGGGTATTCCTTCTAGAGGAAGCAGCCGTAGCACATCTCAATATTTCGTTCATTATTCGTATTGTAGCTGCAAGTCAATATTATAGCGAACTTTCCCTGGCATGTCACATTTTAGGGATTTCGTTGTCGCAAATGTCCGATTGGTGACCAATTGGGGCTCTGTGGTGGCTACTGTAGCAACCGGCGCTGATATCCTAAATGAGATGTCATTCCTTCCTTACTTATTTACAGAACATGCTACACATCAAACCCTCACTAACACTTCACCATGGAGATCGAATCGGACGGTTGCCTTCCTTTCCTAGATGTTCTGGAACACCAGCGTCCGGACAGTACGCTGGGACTTTTCGTTTACCGAAAACCCACGCACACGGATAGATATCTCAATGGCCTGTCACACCATCATCCAACCCAAAAACGTGGTGTTATCAATTCTCTTATCCAAAGGGCCATTTCCATATCTGACCCCAATTCGCTTCCTCAAGAATTGAACCACATCATTGAAACTTTGATCCGCAATAACTATTCCAGAAATGATATTCAAACTACCATTAACCGCTACACCAACCCTTCTCCACAGCAACTTCCTTCAACTAACCCTAACTTCCGACATTTACGGTGCCACCGACTGCATCAGCAAGATTCTCGCGAAAGGCTACCCATTGCATCACACATTGAAATCCCAATTGATTAAATCTCCTAGCAACCGCCACGCATCATTCATACACAACATTTCCGCTTCATTGATGCATAACATTTCCGCTTCATCTATGCATAACATTTCCACTCCATTGACCCCTCTGTAAAGTGCTCTGGAATGAATAATCCCCAGTCTGTGTGCAGTAACAGCCCTGAAAATGTCCTCTAAAAGTATAGACGAAACGTTGGCAAAAGCTACGACAACGATGCGGTTCCAATCAGGAAGCAAAGAGTATAGTATTATTGACGACCGCAGAAGCCTACGGACCAGATTTCTTACTAATACATTAGAACTTACTCTCATGCATACCACATTCATGGCTCTTGAAGTTTAATTGGTGACTGCACTCCAATTTTGTCGTACAACCAAAACTTATCAGAAGCCGTTGTTAGCAATTAGTTAAGAATTAATTACTTCTTAGATCGTAGCATACATTAATTATTGTTATGCGTAAGTAATTTACTATTGTTTAAAAGAACAGCACGTACTATAAATCCTTTGCTGTAGAGAAGTGTATATTGGATATTATACATAACTGTTAGCTATGAAAGCTTTGTTATAGAAGAAAGGTATTCTGAATATTACGTCTATTCGAACTGAACTGATCATTCAATATTTCTAAAATCTGAAAATCTTCATAAGTAATTATCTTGCAAATATCTTTCTAAGTTATAATTAAAAATGCAACAGAAAAAAACTTTTCTATCCTTTGAACGAGAAATATAGTTGCTAATACCATTATTAAAATTAATCGAGATACAATATACAAATAAATAAAAATGCTGCTATTTTTATTTTATTTGCTTGAACTATGTAGATCTAATTAATATGTGACATCTATAGAACCGAGAATAGTATTTTCATCCATTTTCGTTAATATCTACCATTAAGGTCCCTATAACTAAATAGGAGTAATATTATGTTAGATTATCTTTATTTTATCTCCATATAAGCCAATTTCTTATGACCAAACTATTCTTATAGTGAGGATGTTTGCCGTGTTTGTCACTTTCATCTCCTACGTTGGAGGAAGAGACAAGATGAGTATCACGAAGGGGCAGTTTTAGCGATACAGTGTAGTTCGTATCTTAAAGAGATCATCCAATTTGTAACTCTGTTCTTTTTCAATTGCTGCAATAGATCTTACACTTTCTTGTATCCGAGGATCAACGAAGCCCGTTCGCTTCATTGAGTTTTGGGAGGATCAAATAAACAAAAGTTTGCCTCCTTTTGTACATACTTTGGTATAACAATAAAAGAGATACACATCTTGAAGAGCTACCATTTTTTGCAAGGGGTATTAATTTTTCTTGATGTAAAGATATGTCACTAAGTTGCATGGCAACATACGTAATAAATAAATAACATCTGAATTCACTGTGGAGTGTTATAGTGCATGTATAGGTAACTGTAAATAATATATATAGTGAGAAATTGTTATTAATAGTTAAATAAACTTTTTCTTTAATAAATTATTATTGCACACGCAGAGAAATGATTTCTTGCAAAAATCAGTGTATATTCAAGAAAATATTTTACTTCGAGACTACAAAAATTTATAATATAAGGAAATAATTTTCTTGACAGTTTATTTGTATTAAATAAATATTTTAGAAAACCAAGAAGTGAATGAACTAATGAAATATAATTAAAGTATAATTAAATTATTTCTTTAATCATGTAATTAAATAGGGATTATTTCTACGTAGTTTAATAATCAATGAGTTAATATTTAAGTTTATTAACCCCTTTTTAATTATTATTTATTATATATTAAAAAAAAAAACAGTTAAATTACTACACGTGGTAAATAGTAATAAAAAGAAAAAAATATTACATTAACCGCCATTTTTCTTAAATATTGATGAAATGTTTTATGTTAAAGGTTATATCATTGTATGGACAAGTATGATATCTGTATTCCGGTACCGTCGCTACTATCTAGGACGGCATGACTACATCTATTGGCAGTAGGTGGCGCCAGGAAATATTTCAGTGCTGTTTTTCAAGATTAGTGACATAAGCTAAAAGATGAACAATAATGTGGACAGGAGCAGAAAGCGTTAGTGCTTTTCTATTCTCACATTGTTTTTGCCGGTAGTGATTCCATCAATAACATGAGCTATTTATTAGCATTATCTTAGTTATTATTTTTAGACACTTTTTTCATGTGTACCTTCTACATTAAGTTCACTTTTGTTTGTACATTATTCTGCAGATAATCTCCATCTTTGCCTTTTTAAAATCATAATCATTGAGAATAATTTACTGCATTATGTACGGATATGTCGTACTGTTTTAAACAAGGTAAGTGCAATTAATAGTGTGGATATAAATAATATGCATTTCAAGGATTTTAAGTAAATAAATGCTTTATTTTAAGAAAATGAAACTATTGATTTATGAACACTACCTAAACGCTTTCTTGAATTAAGTTGGTGTTTAGTATCTTTAAGAAAATATTGTTTTGCGTTATAACGGCCATTTACTTATCCTAAGAATCGCTTTCTTCAAATTTTCTGCAAGATTTTCTTGAAGCAAGTTAACAAATATCTTGAACAAAGAAATGCAACTATTTCATTAGTAGTATATACTTTTCTTAAGCGGAAAAAGGAACGTCACGAAAATATTTCTTTTGATTTATAGCAGTTATTGTATTGAGGATAATTGAAACAGTAAATGTCTTGAATTGAGGCAGACAATCTTGATACAAGTAAACATTCTTCGGCGTGCAGTTACGATCATACTGCTGTCTCTGATTACATAATGAAAATTAGATAATTTTAGATTTATTCAAATGTATTTAACATGATTAAGCTTACCTCATTCTATTGGTGTCATGAATTGCATGCCTCATTTTTTCAGGACTTAGATCGAAGAAGTTTATAACACCTTGCTTAAGCAGTATAAAAAGATGCGGCGTAATACATAAATAGGCGCATGTGTAAACATAGGTATGCCAGAACGTGATATATCAATCCTAACAATAAGCACCTTACATGCTTATGTTAAAAATATCGAATACAAAGAGATAATATAAACCAGACTGAAATATTATGTAAATACCGCTCAGTAAGCTAACAAGGTGAACATTACCGTACCGGTAAAGCCGTGCCGTTAAAAATCCGTACCTATTTTTCGTAATGACAAGGGCACACTTCATCGAATTTCAACTTGTCACGAGTTGTATGGTTGACAAAATACTTCAGGTGCACGGGTGACTTAGAATAAGCTCCAGTTATTATTCTTCGTTGTTTGTTTTGCATTTTTTTCTATATCCGGCATTCAAATTTATTAAAATGTATACACATTTGCATTTAAGACTTGTACTTCTTACTCGCAGAGGTGCGTTTGAAAAATTGTTTTGGTTATTTTTACTGGCACTACAAAAAGCTTTTAGAGAAATCTTGTGGTAATACCTAAGGTGCGGATGATTCTATATTATTTATTATAAAATTTTTTCTGCTCACATTTTTATTTCATGATCTTTTGCAGCAACGTTATAACAATATAAATAAAAGAACGTTGTACTTATTTTGCAATTTATTGTCCCACCTGAATTCAAGAGAAATAAGTAGGTCCTCCAATAACGAATCAGCTGATACTGGCAACCAATGCGTTACGCGTATGAGGAAATCTGAAAGGTATCACCACAATAACGGAATGAATCGAAGTAATATGGGTAGGGATGGATATGAGTCTACGTTGGGAGATGGCGCCGCTGTGTCGATTGGAACTTTCCAATGTTTACGTATTCGTTACGCAGCACCAAATATTAGATGGTCCACCATTACATATAGGGTTTGATTGTTATTTCTCACAATTAATCCCCGCGTGTTAAATATCGTTTTAAATATTTTTTTAATTGAACATCTTGTACTTTACTGCATATCTAAATAGTCTATTCACTTTTAGTATACATAAGTAATAAAGCACCGCTCTCTTCACATTGGTTCATAAAGAATGTATAAACAAGCGCATAAAGTACAAATGTGTAAACTTTAGAAATGTGATTGACCTTTCAGTGGTCGCGCGCGGCCTCTGAGTCCGCAAGCTCGTGTTTTCGGCGATTATTCCGAAACCGCGCGACTCCCCACCTTGCGCTCTTCAATACCTCTTGCAACATGTGTCTAAAGTATTAGTATTTAAGCTGCATTGAATGCGCGCGCACGTTTTTTCTACAGAACTATTTGCGGACTGAGAGTCCGCAGCGACCATTGAAGTAATAAAAAATCTTTTTGGTATTATTTCATTACACATATGTTAGCTTGTCTTTATGCTTTCGTTTCGCATTCTAGACCAAAATATACATAGAGAACGAGATGGATTACGAAAAAGAGCAAGAACGATTACAGCGTCTAATGGATGCATGTTTGAATTCTGAAAGTAGTGAAGAGAATGTTATCTATGACGATTCAGAAGATGAAAGTGAAGAATATCCTGTTGAACCTGAAATCTATGATACACAAAGTGAGCAAGATATGTCCGAGGTTGAATCAGAAGATATAACTGATATTCAATCACCGGCTTTCGTTGGTAAAGATAAGATTACTAAATGGGCAAAACATAAGCCATCATAGAATATTAGAACAAGAGCAGAAAATTTGATACGACAATTACCAGGCGTGCGAGGTACTATGATAGCATTATAGACTCCAACGGATATATGGAAATACTTCTTTCCAGAAGAAATGTCATTATTGAAAATACCAAGAAAGGTATACAATCTGTGCACCCAAATTGCTCTCGTGAAAGGGATGCTAATTTGACAAACAGAACAGAGCTGCAAGCCCTCATAGGATTATTATATTTGGCAGGAGTGCTAAAAAGTAACTATTTGAATACTGATGACCTGTGGAAAAAAGACAGTACTGGCGTCGAAATAATCAGACTAACTATGTCACAACAAAGATTCAAATTCCTTTTGCGTCATTTGAGGTTTGACGATTTAATAACTCGGGAAATCCGGAAAGCAACCGACAAGCTAGCACCTATCAGAGATATATTTGACATATTTGTTGATAGATGTAAAACCGGTTTCATTCCATATCATTACGTAACGGTCGATGACAAGTTGAAAGCTTTTCGAGGGCGTTGTGGATTCCGCCAGTATCTGCCTAATAAACCCAATAAATACGGGATCAAAGTATTCACTTTATGTGATTCCAAATTATTCTACACAGCCAACTTAGAAGTGTATGTAGGTAAACAACCCCCGGGACCTTACGAAGTAGATAACTCCCCATAGTCAGTTGTTGTTGAGAATATTATCGAACCTATTAGACTGAGTGGTAGGAACGTAATCATAGACAATTGGTTCACAAGCTTCAGTCTCATAGAGAACTTGAAAAAAAAAACTTCAGGTTAACCGTCGCAGGCACAATTAGAAAAAATAAGAGGGAGTTGCCGCTTGAATTTTTTCATCTGGTGAAACGACCTGAGAAGACGCCAATGTTTGCATTTCGTGAAAATGTCATACTTGTGTCATATATTCCCAAGAAAGGAAAAAATGTATTGCTAGTCTCAAGCCTGCATCACGATGATCAGATTGATGTAGAAACGGGAAAACCAGAGGATAATAACATTGTATAACGCAACAAAAAGTGGTGTCGATTGCGTTGACAAATTGTGCGCTGCATATAATTGTGCACCTAATACTCGAAGATGGCCATCTTTTATTCCATGCTGAACATTGCAGGTATAAATTCCTTAGTGATCTACAAAGCTAATAACTTGAATTCGACTATAATGCGCCGCGAATTCCTACGTCGGCTTTCGTTTGGCTTAGTAACACCTCATTTAAGGGTACGCGTAAATACGACCAACCTTCCTAAAACTATACGACTAAGACTTGAAGAAATTGTCCAAAGTGAAATGCGCAAAGCAACGCCGGAACCGCCTCAAAATTTTAGACGTCGTTGTACGAAGCGCGACAGAAAGAAGAACAGACTAACCAAGTATTACTGCAAAAGTTGCAATAAATATTGTGCTCTAGAGCATGCTGCAGTTGTATGTTCTGAATGTTTTCAAAATGTAAACATACAACATACATATACATCTTTTCTGTATTTCGGAGTTTTTTTACGTTGTTTTTGTTTGCACTTCAGTGTTTGTTAAAATTGTTATTTATATAGAAATAAATTGATAAAATGTTTTTCGTAACTTTTTTACCTAATTGCATTAGTATTAGTATAAATTCAACTACAAATACTTTATTTAAAAAAAATGCGGACTGAGAGTCCGCAGCGACCACATCAGCGGAAGGTTAAAAAACCAGATGATCGTAAAATAAGGTTCCCAAAGCCCTACAGCAGCAATAAGACATGTTAGGCGAAATCCGACAACATTGGCGTGTGCAGCAGCTCTCCCACTCTACAAACGTACCACTCCCGTCTCGCTACGCCGCTCGGTGTTGGCTAAGCAACCGTCCGAGATGGAACTCCCGATCGCCGCTACCGCCAGGTGCTAAATTCGCGCTATGATACGTTTTTTAAACGCGTAAGGGGTTTCACCTATAGACATTCATCGTCAATTAACTGAAGTTTATGGAGAAAAGTGTATAGCTGTTCAACACGTCCGCAAATGGTGTAGGGAATCCACTGGAGGTCGGACGGAAATTCACGATGAAGAGCGGAGCGGAAGACCATCAATTTCAGAGGAAATCGTTGAAAAGGTCGAGAGCATACTGCTTGAAGATCGGAGGGTCACCATTCGTCAACTCGCTCTTCGGATTCCTGAGATCTCCAACACCACAATTGAAAAGATTTTGAGTGGCGGCAGAATTTTACGACATGGGGATATAGAAGTTGGAGCACCGTCTGCAAAAATGCTTGGATAGAAATGGCGAAAAAAAATGTCGAAAAATAGCTTAAGTTTTTACCTTTAAAACAATGTGTAATGTTAAGGAAATAAAGAATGCTGTCTTTTTTTTTTAATATGGGAATCTTATTTTACGATCATCGCTCGTATATAGTACCCCAGTCAGCAAGTAATATAATGTTGTGTATTGAATTTTATAAAGCCTGTTTTATACGCCGCGATTTATTGGTCAATTAATTGAGAAAGTTTTTGACCAAGAAATCGGCATAAACACGCTACTTTACATGTTACAATGAATTGAACAATTTTTTAAGAATCGTGGATACTCGTTTAGTTTCGTTAATAGTTGAACGGGAGAATTATTACGTAGGAAATTTTGACCTGCTTATAAAAATAGATTGGCAATCTGCCTTTATCAAATGTTTTGGCAGTTTTGGTGTATGCACAAATTAGCTTAGGTTGCTTCGGTTTGGTTACTTAATTTAAATTATCCATTACATCATAATCGCCGTAAGTTTTCGAAATTTATTCTCACTTTACTTTAAAAACACTAAACAAGCCGTAGGTATTTTTCTGTTACTGGGTTGGTATAAAAACAGCAACGTTAGTGAAAAATTGTGGCAAAAATAGAGCATGTTCTATTCAATTCAATTAATCGTGCGATAAATTGTTCGAAATCGCACCGATTTTTGCTATTTTGCACGGTACGATAAAATCGAAGCTCAACTTGCTCAATTAATTGACCAATAAATCGCGGCGTGTGAAACAGGCTTAACGATTTTATAAATACTTTTTTCTCGTGGATTCGGGAATATCAACCAGATACTTTTTCGGTAATTTAAAAGAATAGATTCATTAAAATACCTTTTACGAATGACAAATTAATGACAGAAAAAACTAATCTTAAAACAACGAAGTTTACGCATTCCTCGTTCTTTCAAATGATCGAGCTTGATTCAAACTTGAACATGAAATTAAATTTGACCACTATTAACACTAGAAACTATTTTGAAATAGAACGCATAGCTAAATACGCCTTTTCTCTAACACAGCTTGAGTTAAAAAACCTTGATTGTCTTGACGCCTATTCGCTCATCTAACAATGACGTTTGTTAATTCTCAATCTCGGCCAACTACGATACAGTTTTCATTTTTAACGATATTTAATATTCTTTCAATAAAAATTATAATTCACTTAATTTCTGAGACATTTGTGTGTATCTGGTAACGTGAGATATGCACGTTCCCTGCATAACTTAACGACTCACCTAAAAGTGATATTTAATTTGAGAAACTATTTCTATACACCAAATAAACTTATTCTATATATGTATTTGACAAAAGAAGGTATTTTCAAAACGAGAATTAAAGACAGAGCGAAATCAGAGAGAAGAGGAATTATGTTGTTGTTTCCTCGGGATCATCGTTAGGTGGACATATATTTACCGAACAAAACCGCGGGGACAAAGAGAGGGGCGCCAAGACGGTTTCGGCTACATAAACTGCTGCAGAATCGAAAAAGGCATCGCAAAAATTTCATTCTTGCAGATATTGGCTGAGCACTTATGATATTCGTCATGGCGCTAACGACAGCGGTTTCAAATGCCGTATTTTTAAGATTATATATGTAAGTATATGCATGTAAAGAGAAGGAAAAACAAACAAAGCTGTGGTACACAAGTCGAAGAGAAATGAAATTATTAAAATTATTACCTGAAAGAAAACACGGTGTCCAAATGTAGAATGCCATTGCCAATATTTCGTTGCTGACAAATTGTCTGAAAATTTAGAATATTATCATATTTTTGTTGTAACAAAACATAAATATTGACACATGACAAAAAATTTGGACTTCAGCTCCGAGGTATGTAAATAACTACATATATCAAATAGTTTGGAATGCTGTCAGAAAATGAACGCGTTTACAGATTTGACACATAAACTTACCTGCATATATCAAGATAATGAAATAGCTTGTACATCTCTTTATTCATCGTTATTATTATTTTGAGTAGATTTAACATTAAGGAATAGCTTCTGCAAGTATAGAGAGAACCCAGCAATACCTGCCCACAACCTGTAGATTTGTACGCCAATTAGTGCTCTGACCGAAAACACATAAAACATTTTCAATTGTGCACGTTTTATTAAGCTATTGAACTTAAAATGGAGAAGGTAAAAATAGAAATCCATATGGCGCAAAAGAAGACGGCGAAATAAACATTTTGACGTATTTTAGAGGTAATGTTATCATGACGTTATTTACTATCTAAATAAAAGAAATAAAATAAAATATGCAATCAAATAGAGGTGTTCAATGTAGGACAATAAATTTCCATTCACTACTCTTTTGGTTTTGAAGTGACAGCATTTTATCCAACTTGGTTGGCTCTGTTGCTAACCAAGTTCGATAAAATATTAGATTTGTCTTAGAATCTTCCTTTGTCTTTCGAAATATTAACACTTGTACGTTCTACATAAAAACTTTACGGAAGATATTTAATTTACGAAATAATGCTAGAAATACCTCCAAATTTACGCTGTTATCTGTTTTAGGAAGATATTCCATTAATTTTGAGGATTCATGAAGTTAACAAAATGAACTGAACTTCACCGTTCCACCATGTTTGTCGTTGGCTGGACTTAAATTATTTATTTAGTATCCCCGTTCCAAAGATCGGAGGCTCGGGGAGAAGTAGGAGCTTCCGAAAAAGAGCTAATAGCTGATAGAGGGAATTTCACATAGAACGCGTGGCCATATTGAATACACTATACGTGCTGGAATGGCAGCTGCGTTCGACGTTGTAAATTTTACAACACTTCAGTATCTGCGAAAAACAAAATCGTATATTATATAGGGTAGTAAAGTATGTTAACATTTGTTGTTTCGCACAACTACCTTGCACTCTCTAAAGAGACTTAATTAAGAACATCATTATGTGAATGAATTTATCAACAGTACGTTATCACATAGTTTTAATGGACATCTGGATTTACGGCTACTATAGCTTCTTTCTGTAACCATCTTACAAGGAAGAAAATTATCTGCAAATCTTGATTTATTTTTTCTGGAAGATAAAGGTTTACATGAGCCCAAAGTAAAGTTATCAAAGACTTGCTCTTTCTCGAATGAATCCTTAGTTAACCAATGTTCCACACAAGCACAATATAATATAATTTTTTTATAAAGGTGTTAAATATCCTTCCTTTCTATTTCTTAGATTTCATTTTATTCCTTCTTAGATTTTAAGTACAGTAATGTTCAGTACATTCTATTTTCCTTTTAACATGAGCGCAGATTGTATGCGACTCGTTGCATTGTTTTCTGGGTGGTCTAGAGGATAAGATTTATATATTTTGTTTCCGTTCGAGTTTCGTCCCTTTTCTTAGAAGTTATTTGACCATGTTCTTAGGACTTAAAAAATCACATATAACTCATATTGTTCTACTTCCCCTATTTTAGCTATACGCCAAATGGACACATTTGGTGTTGTATATGTATCTATGTATTTAGGGATGAAGCTGCATTTCAATATTCATTCAATAGATTCTACTCTCAAATCTCATAGTAGTAAGACGCAACTGTAATCCATTAATATATGTATATACTTTATCATTAGAAAGTTAGAATAAAATTAGTGATAGTAACTTCGATGCTTTCATGAACACACACGAACCAATCTATTTTCAATGTTTTTACATAACAAAGATGAAGAAGTTGTCAAGAAGTCAACATTAAATATTCAGCATGATTCTTTTAGAATTCTCGTTGTGCAACCTTATGATTTATTTGCATGATCATAAAGGGAAGAAGAATTACTATCGGATTCCACTACTAAAAATGTATATTGTCATTTAAATATTTTAGTGATGACGTAATTACTAGAAAACAAATGTAAGTCGGGAGGTAAATCGTACATAGTAATGTGTATTTTAAAAAAATAAAATCGACGTGTTTCAGCGTTTTAAGAAAAAGACAGTTGAGTTCGCTTTCTTTAATATTCCATACTTCAATTCTACTCTGTGTAAATCCTGTAATCTTGGTGAACGTAAAACGTGTGCTACTAAACAAATTAATTACATTTAACATTAATTTATTTGGAGTTTCCGTGTCGTCCTCCCTTAACTTCTATCGGACGTGGGTTCTCGAAAGCCGGTAATTAATAAATTAGCCATATTAAACTTGAGAGCTTGGACCACCAAAAGTTGAATTAATTTACTTTCTCTCCGTATCATTTCTTAATTAAAACTTGTAATTAAACCGCGCTTGTGATTAAGTCTGCAATAAGGTCGCTACATAAAACCTTTTGTTTTTAGCCTTCTTAGAGTAGCGGTTATGGTGAGGAAGGCATATCTTATATATCACTTGATTAAAAGACCGTATTTATTTCATTTTAACGAACACTTTACAAAAATAACGTGCCTTAATTATAATTGCCTGACACAAAATTTTGCTATGACGTTAGGCGGAAAGATACTAAAGATGTGTCTAGTAGAAATTCATTGTAATATATGAACGCGTCTCATTTAAACGCTCCACTATCACTTTGAGCAACGCGAAGGCAATACATTAGCGTCGACTGCAAAAAAATTGAATGCCTACATTTCGTGCGATCTCATTTATATCGGTGCAGATATTTTTTTCCTCGCACAATATAAAGTATCGAATCTATTTCCTGAGACGTGCTTAATATAAGCGCAAGAATGTATTGGTAATGAGGAAAATAACTCACCGGGAACGTATGAATGAAAACGGTGACGTTTGCGAGGCCGTAGCGTGTGCGTAGGTGGTCCGCTGTAGGCGATATAGAATTGAAATGTCATTCTAATTTGTATGCGATTTTTAAAGACATATACCACCGTGGAGTTACGTACTCTTATCTCTTGATGCTGGAAGTTTCATGTGCGTCGGTTAATTTAGATAGGAGGCTGCCTGATATAAAATGGGTAGTTAAAGCCAATTTCAATGTATTTTGCAATATATTTACCAGTTAATAAAAGGAAGAAATCATTGCGTCAGTAGAAACCTAGGTCCCTCAACGAAGAACCTAGATCCCTCAACGAAAGATTACGTAAGAAACGCCTGCAAAGTCATAATTTGAGAAAACCAGAACGACATTGTAAGTATTAGAAATAACACAGCTGATCTTGGGACTATTAAAAAATAGCAGATAAAGGGAATAGAATAGTCATTTAGGACAAGCCAGATTATTTCAACCGTGTCAACAATGTACTATCATCCGGACCCTGTAAAGAATGTAATCCATGATTAAAACAAAAACAAATACATAAGAAAGAAATTAATTCATGTCCGATATCTAAGTAAACGCTCTCTGAAATAATACCTGAAGGATCGGAATGAATAAAATCTGAAGCCTAGCGGCAAGTTGTTACGAAACCTTCACGATTTGATAAGAAAAACATCTTTCAAAGAGAGCTGTGCGACGACTCGGTGGAGTCAGCAAATTTTTATGACGCAAATTCAAATGGTGGGCGTCAGTACGGAAAGATGTTTTATTACATAAATAGGTAGGTTGATTTAGCAATAGAACTTTATGATACAGGTAAGCAGAAGATAAAAGTCTGCGGCTAATTGACTTAGTACAATTAGGGCAATTAGCCTCAGATAGCTTATGGGAGATGTGATCATACTTACGTATACTATAAATCAGTTTGAGGCAGGCATTCTCAGCCCTGTAGATTCTTGCTGAAGCAACCCGCGTTAAACAGGAGCCATATACCTCACTACAAAATGAAAAATGAGAAAGCACAAGAGATTAGCAAAGAACCGCTTTTTCTAGATCGAGGGCTATCGTCGATGCGGATAAATTAGTTTCAAATTAGCATAGGCTATTCTAACACACTGCAAGACATGGTTATTGAACCTAAACGTATCATTCATTAAAAGACCAAGATCTTTAGCTTCTGTAGAAACAGGTAAAGTAGTGCCATCAGTCCTAAGATCAATCTGCCGGTGAATGGGACGCGCTTTCCATCAAATACCATAATAATTGATTTCGCAGGATTTATATTTAAGGAATGTCGAGTAAAAACTGCTGAAAGATTGTCAAAATCCTGCTGCACAAGAGCTAAAGCAGTGCGACGCTCTTCAGGTTAAAATGAATAGTACAATTATTGAATATCGTTGGCGTATATCTGAATTTTGCATGATTGGACATATTGATGAAAGCAGAACGTACACTCAGAGAACAACTGGGGGCCGAGTATCAACTCCTGCGGCACTCCACGCGCAAGTGGCCTAAAAACTGAGCACACCGAACACCTTGGGTCCTTCCGCTGAGATAAAATTGAAATTAATGAAATCGCACTAGGATATAATCCAACAAAAGATGGCAAGAAATAAATTATGATCCAAAATGTTAAAGGCCCTACTATGCATAATCAAGCAAGGCTGAAATCGAGACCATGCCCTTGTCAGAGATTATGTCATCTGTAACATTTAACAGTGTAGTTGTCCAGCTATGACCACACATGAATCCAGACTGACAATTAGTGCTAACCCCGTTTGTAAAGAAAGAGCCCTATAGTTGTTCGTACAAAACCTTTTCGAGAAATTTTGCTAGAGCGGGTAGAATACTAATAGGGCGCAGGTCTTTGAATTCCGTAACTTTAGTCGTCTTTGGAATGGGGGTAACAACGGCAATTTTCCATGACTGTGAGAATACAGTGGATAACAAACAAGCGTTAAGTATATGCGAGTATGTAGTTGCTCTAACAAAAATTATAGTTGGATTTAAGGTAAAGTGTTGCATATATTGCTATTTTAGGTATATATTTTTGTCGATGTATATACCATACTCATTTCCTTTGGAGTCTAGCAGTTGGTATTGACCTTTCCCGTCAAACAAGCTGGAGCAACTACATGGTCTACTTTCATATATAATACAATTTTATAAGTAAAATTTATTAATTTGATCAATAAATCCCATAATTTTAGTCTAGTGTAGAATTTTATTGCATTTGGGAAAACATTACAATCTGAAATTCCGTACTTGTTTATTATTTAAACGCATTATGCGCACACAGAAAAATGGTTTTTTATATATATTTCAGTTGCTGTTTTTGAAGATTAGTGGCATAAACTGAGAGATGTAAGAACAATGTGGCCAGGAGCAAGCCTTAATGCTTTCTTCTTCTTATATTGTCTTTGCCGGTAGTGATTTCATCAGTGCCAGGAGCTATTCATGCATTGGCATTATCTTGGTCATTGTTTCTTTGCACTTTTTCCGTGTGTGCTTTCTACATTAGGTTCACTTTTGTTTGATCATTATTCTGTAAATAACCTCTACTTTAGCCCTTTTTGAAATCACAAGCAATGTGAATAATTTATGGTATTATGTACGGATATGTCGTACTGTTTTAAACAAGGTAAGTGCAATTGACAATGTGCATATGTGTAAATAATGTGCATTTTAAGAATTCTAAGTAAAAAGTGCTTTATTTCAAAGAAAATAATTTATTGATTTATGAAGAATACCTAAACGCTTTCTGGAATTAAGAGAACTATTTGCTATCCTTAAGAAAATATAGTTTTGTGCTATAATGGCCATTTACTTATATTAAAGCTACATTTACAATCTCCAACTTATACTTACAATTAAGCGAGCTAATTAATGTAGTAATTTACGATTTTAGATCATTCGCAATGCAGGACTTACTAATTTCAATTAATCTGTATTTTTCGTGGCGTTCTCTATTAACTACATTGATCATTACAGTTAATTCGATAATGTAGAGTCGCTGTATTATCGACCTGCTTAGGAGGCACACGAAAACGATTGATATATTCTAAATGATCAAATATAAATTTAACCTAATCCAGCTAATCTCAACCATTATCATTACGTAGTACGATTCAATATGGTTTTAACATTACCCAAAGATCATATTACCAAACATAACCTTGTTGCTGAATCGCATTCGTGTTATTCCAAAACAACGCATGCCTCAACTCTACGTATACGTACTAATTGAACGTAGGAGTTTACAAACTTCTCCGCATCTGTCAAATTAAGATTATTAATTTCAAACATCGTGAAGGGACGCATTTAAACACCTTTGTTATACTTTAAACACTAAGTGTAACTCTTAATTGTAGCTAGTAATGTTGAGGTTGTGATTGCAGCTTAAGAATCGCTTTCTTCAAATTTTCGTCAAGATTTTCTTGAATTAAGTTAACAAATGTCTTAATGAAATACAATTATTTCATTACAAGTGTATACTTCTCTTAAGCGGAGAAGGAAACGCTAAGAAAATATCTCTTTTGATTTAAAGCAGTTATTGTATTGCGGATAATTGAAACAGTAATTGTCTTGAATTAAGGCGGACAGCTTTGATACAAGTAAACGTTTCTCTGCGTGTAAAGTCAATTTATTTTAGCTACAAAATTCTACTATCTTGTTTTACTCGTTCCATTTTATATTATGCAATATAAACAGAAATTAATTTACCATTTAAGAGAATGTTTAATATCAGAAATATCTAAATTATAAATACTTGTCTGTGATTTTATAACCACCATTTCTTTAAGTATTGCCCAAAAAAGAAACGAATTGCCAATTTGTTTCTGTAACCTACTTTACCATAACAAGTCACGTGAAATCATTTTTCGAAATATAGATGAAGTATATTGAGCGCACATGTGTAATCTTAAAGACGTCAAGAACCGAATACAATCAATATGGAAAGCATATGTTAACTAACTCTGTTGTTGCCCATCTCTTAATAAATCATATCTTTAACAAGTGAAAAACACATAAATGAATCAAAAGGAATCACAATAAGCATTAGCATTCTTTTTTCTCGTTTTGAAATCGTAACCTATTTTAGTATCGATATCGCTTTATTCAAATCGAGTCGAATTTAAATATAGAAATCAGAATGAATAAAATTCAAATACAAATTGTACCTCCAAATAATGAGCGAAGGCAGACAGTCGGTCAGTGGTGACTCACAAGCGATTTTATGATTTTAAAATGACAGTCCAATAACTTTTCATTTGATTATCGAAGGAGATAAACTGGTGTCTGAGATGATGTATAAAGATTTATCATTTTTATTACACAAGTTAAATCGCAGCGGGCGACGTCAATAGTGTATAAATAAATGCAAGGGTGGTCGAATTTATGATTAAATTTAAAGGGAAAAAATGAATAAAACACGTCAAACTCAAACGACATATATCGTACTTAAAATGAGAAGGTAACCAAACATTGTGTGTGTACAATTTTACTGACAGATAAAAAAGAAAGTATACAGACATGTTGTTATTCAATTTGTAAAATAGTACTGATATATGTAACACAAATATTTTAATAAAACGTTACTGCATGTTGTTCCATATTTGACATAAATTATTTTTTTTTGATTTCTACTTATAGAAAAACGTATTAAAAACTGATTTCTAAACTAATTCAATTCACGTCTCAAAGAATTTAATTTTTATTCATACTTAGGAAAATCATCGGGTAGAGGGTAGAAATGTGTTTAGCAAAATCATTTCTAATGTATTTATATTACAAACTTCTTTAATTCTAATTAACATGTAGATGGCTTTATTTAACGTTAATACTACTTCTTTTAAATACTAATAATTTTGTATTCTCTAAACTAACGAGGAAAGATTCCCAACCGGAAAATTGAGAAAAATTTAATTTGTGTATGAGTAGTCCAACCTAGAGCATGCTCAAAATTATTTTTTTTTAGTGCGGAAAAACATGTTAAGGGGGTAAAGACCCTACCCTTCTTTAGAACGATTTTCGTTTTTTAGCGTATAACTCCGTAATAAAAATTGATACAATATCAGTGTTATACACTAGAAAATTTGCTTTTTCATGCTCTAAAGTTTACCCCCACCTCGACGCACTACAAAATATTCTAAAATTTCGATTACATAATACGAAATAGCGTTTAAAGTGGCGCTAAATGCATACAAAATTTATTTAAAACAAATAAATTTATATTAACAAAATAAGGTAAAGTTCCAGTTACTAATAATAATAAAGTTTATTATTATTATAATATATATATATATATAATAAAAGCATTTTATTTAAAACAACTGAATCTATTCAATGGAAAAGTGTAACAGGTATATATTTCTTTCTTTATTTATATAATACATGTACATGCCAAAATAGTAGTAATACATCTAGTGAACATGAAATTCTTTAAAAAAATGTTGGAAGAGAGTAAAATTTGTTGCACTGCGAACATCGTATGATAGCTATGTTTCCACAAATTGAATATCTAAAAGTTACTTAAAACTGGTTTGGTTTGTAATCAATATATCCACTTTTATGGCAATTATATGCAAATAAATTGATATATCGTGGCGCTGAAAGTTGGTTATGTATTAGTGATAACTCGGAAACCATCCAGAGGTTGAATCATTTGTGTAGTTTTATTGGAAATCGAAAGTATTTGAATATCCTCTTGTTGACTAGCCTGAACCTTTTGTTTTAACGTAGCAAGACAATGGTTTGTCGACGAATCTAGCAGTAATACGTTGTGCTCACCCGTATTTTGCAAAAATATGTCTATAAACCAGCTTATGGATAGCTCTGGTGTTACTTCTCCAGAAGGTGATACAGTTACGACTATATTGGAGAATTAAATAAGGATTCGCGACCACGCGGACCAAATCCTCCACCTGTTTCCTTTAAAACAATATATAAAGGAGAAACACATGTACCTGCTACAGAAATTATTGGTGGAATTATTGTAGCTATGAGTTGTTGATGACACGGGCTGTTCCATGCCGTGGACTTGTTTAGACTTTCGCGGAGCTAAAATGCGAGTTGAATGTAGTTCTAGCTTGGAACCACTTTTATCCGTATTGTATATATTCCATGCCATAAGGTTTTATATGTGGTTTCACTTCACTTATGAAATTGTGTGCGATATTCTGTAATTTTTCTGTACTTATCCCATATACTTATAAATTTGTTAATTTTTCTCGAAACTACTCTATAGATCCCCTTCAAGTGTAGTATCTACTCCTTTGATGCCTTACAATTGGCAAGGTGTACTACATCAGTGGCTTCTATTGCCCACCTACCTAGATCCATACCGTGAACGATAGCTCTCAATTCCATAGCCTCGGCAAATTTATTAAATACCGAGTCTGATAGTTGCAACAATTTTTCTCTTCGAGTTCCTCCTTGTTCTAAGGCTTTTTACCATCTACTTTCCTAGTAATCAACAGCATTTCGTTTGTAGTCTAAAGTAATAGTTGCTGTTGTTTCATCCAAACACGACGTTTCTTCTTCCTTAATAAACTCTTTCTGGTCTTCGAGTGTGGGCGGTTGAACTTCATCAACGTATTGTGATTTGTGAGGGCGGGGCATATTCAAAAATTCCAGTGTAATGTCAATGTTCATTTCAAAACATACATCGTTCATGCTTCTGGACTACTCACATAAAATGTTGTGTAGCTCTTGTGTAACGATTTGGAACGGCCCGTCTGTTTTTAAGGAAGTTATATGTTATCATTAACAAATGAATGATATTCACTGAGTTTATTACTACCATTTTGGTACGCGTATATAATAGCGAACACGCTCATAAGTAATCTTGACATATATACAGAGAAATGATCGTATTTACTAGCCTCTATCAATATATTACTAATGATCATGTTATGATTATTTTCCAACTAGCAAATTACCTAATACAAAGAAATCAAATGTGCTGTGCTTGGGCATGCCATTCTTTTTAGTAAATACTATCTTTCATAAACAAGACGCAGACATCTATGATGCGGATTAATTGTCTCTTATCTCATTTTTTTATAAATGTTGTTCAGATGGAGGTATAGGTTATACATATACAACATGAGTACGATAAGTCACAAGCACGTCAGTACAAATATAGCATTGCTTTACATTATTTTGTTAATATGAATTTATTTATTTTAAATAAATCTTGCATGTATTTAGCGCCACTTTAAATGCTATTTCGTGTTATGTAATTGAAATTTTAGAATATTTTTGTAGTGTATCGGGGTGGGGCTAAACTTATGATTTTTAAACGTCCATGGTGACTCTGTGTGAGTTCTTCATAACAAAGGGAAGGAAATAAAAATGGTCTTCCCTCACAAATTTCTATATTGACTGAAACAATGCTCTCGGTTTCGTGTATTACGTACATCCTCAAGTAATTTAGCAAAACAGTAAAAAGGACTACACACGACATGTTAAAACTATGACTACAAGTAAAAAAAAACTTACAATCATAGTTTTAACGTGTCGTGTGTAGTCCAGGTTTACATTAATTTTAACAAGTTTTAATAATTTATGTATTTATTTTGGATCTCGACCAGTGGAGAAAATTCTAAAAGACATTTAATTGTATTTTTTGACAAATTTTTTGCAGCTTTACGAAATTTTTGCCTGATGATGTGCGTAATGCACGAAATCGGTAGCATTGTTTAAGTCAATATAGAATTTTGTGAGTGAAGACCACTTTCATTTCTTCACTTTATTTTGATTTTTAAGTTACAATGTAGGGCAACTTTCACATATGTCGTATAGCAACAAAATAAATAAAATACTTTGATATATAACACTAATATTGTATTTATTTTTATTTAAAAACTGAAATTCGTTCTAATGAAGGACGGGGTTTTGATCCTATCAACATGTTTGTCGGTACTGGAAATACGGTATTGACCATATCTTGGGGTGGACTACTCACACACAAAGTTTCAAATGTTTCTGAATTCTAGGGTTGGGAACCTTCTCTTGTAAATATTATTCGAAAATCAATTAAAACACTTACGTCCTCTGCGCATAGAGTAACATTAGCTAGGAGGATAATTCAGCAAGTAATTAACGAAGAAACAAAGTAAATAGGGCCATGCGGTGATATCTGCGATACCCCAATGTTACTTGTAACCAGATACGACTGATGCCTGCCCAAACAGTTACTATATTGTCTTTGTGGTATCTCAGTGGATTGCTCCAACTGACCGAAATATGATTCAAACATATTCAGAGCCGTGCCGCTTTGCCTACAAAACTGAATGGTCATTAACAACTGTTCATATCAAATTTAGGATACCTTCTACATGGTATCCATTCTAATATTGCCTAGTTTCTTTTACTGTATAGGTTAACCTTTTGTTGTGAACGTTTTGAACGAAATACACTATTAAGCATCATCCAGTGTTTACGCTGTTACTTTCAAAACTTCCTCTTTTCTTCAAAAATCTCTTAGCGCAATATAGTCAGGTGATTAATTCATTTACTGTGGTAGTCTGCACATAAAAATTAAAAGTTTTAGATAAGCGAATATTTAATGTATTCTTCACACACAATGCTACTTCCACTTTGATTCGATGTATCTACCTTTACATCTACGTCACGGATGAATTTCCTACATTGAAAGGGACATATGTATACTTATAAATGGGCTACGTATTGGTGTAGCCTATACTTAATATTCGAATACTTTTTGTCACTAATAAATTATTACCGTGTGTTCTACCGCTAAATGATTTAATTACAAGGAAAGGTCCATGCATAAATATTATGATTTCTGAGAAGGTGGAGCGTTTCGGGATATCCCCGTACAAAGGCGATGATGGAAAGATACATAATATACGGGCAAGTCACGTTCATTCCTTCAGCCCCTCGGTATGGTCCGGTTTTATTTATGTTTTAGCTCATACATTAATTAATACGTCATATTAATTTCAAATTCTGTCTGACAATTAATTTATTCTCTAGTCCGTGCACGCCTTGGAACAATCAATTAGTGCTAGGGTGGGTTCTTTGTGGCTGGACGGTGCGCATTTGTAAGTCTTCGTGGAGATACGGTTGAAGGACGTGTTAAATTAATTCTATCGGATAGGTATATACATAAGTACAGTAGTGGTAAACAGTAGTAAGTTCAATGTAAAATTGTTTTTTTTCTGGACTACGTAGACTTCTATAAAACATGTCGACCTTCTACTCTTTAACCCAGCTTCCCCAAGGTCTTTCTTTAGGATGCCACTTTCCCTCGAATTTAGTGAAATATAGACTTTCCTTTCTACCGACAAAGATTTAGTAGAATTAGTAGGCACTTGGAAATAGTGATGGTTTGCTAAAGCGTTACCTGCTAATTTTTAATCACTTTTAGCAATCCGTAGCAATTAACCTAAACAAAAAAAGGAAATTAGCTATTTGCAAGTATGAATGAATATTGGATCGGAGAATAAATGTACAGTTCTCTGCAGTATAGGCATACCGCGTTAGAATGTTGCGTAATGCAGTTGCCGCTAAAATACATTGGTACTGTTGCAAAATTTGCTCCCTACAAATGTACGTAGGCATCCTTATCAGCGGAAATCAATTAGTAATAATCTAGCCACTGCAGTAAGGGGATTGCACTCGATTCTAGTCATGCGTTATACTCCCAGTTTATGTGTTTAATTAATTATCATTGCCTTCCTCCATCTTTTGCTCTTTCGTTATTTTTGATGTGTTTTGTTTGTATCTCGCAACTAGGGAGTCGATAGATGGTACTACGTTAATTGCAGTGCTGCGAATGATTGCTTATAGGCGCATCAGTTGAATTTTTATACATGCAAGTGCGGTTCATTTTGACATAAAGTTCCATTAATTAGACTTGGAAAACGTATATTTTTGTTTTTAAATCAAATTTACTCTTAAAAAAGTAAGTGCTCGTTATGCGCTTACAATTACTTAAACAGTCAATATATTGGGTATTTTGAAATTAAAGAATGTTATTTTATAATGATGATTTTTATTTATTTTAAAAATTTTTAATTTTTCTTTTTAAATTGAAGATTTTTTTGTTTCACATAGGAGATATTACATTTAAGTATTTATTTGGAAATAATCGAGGATCGTTTGAGTCTAAGACGTAGGTATTTCTTAAAATCTGCTCCAATGTCGAGTACATATAGTAACAGACTGATTTGTGAGTGTGTGGAATTGTCTAAGGAAACAAGGAGTGGGCAGTGCGTACCTGACATACAATTCATTATATGTACGGGAAAAGTAGTACTTTCCAACGCGGTATATAAAGGGTTTTCCAATAGTAACGCTCGATGTTTGGCAACGGCGCATGACGAAGTCGATAATCACACAGGCGATATCTTTGGCAGCCGTATTCAGTTAGTCTCTGCATTTCATTATGGAGCGTTACACGACCGAGCAACGCGTCGAAATGGTAAAAAATTATTATCAAAACCAATGTTCTATTCGTCAAACGTTTCGTGCACTCCGTGCAATTTATGATGTCAACGATCACCCTTCAGAATCCACAATTCGCCGTTTAATAAACAAATTCGAAACAACTGGGAAGTGCCTGTACGTCAGCGAAACGCAAGATCCCTTGAAAATATTGCTGCAGTCCGGGAAAGTGTGCATGAGAATCCGCAACTGTCCATTCCGCGTCGAGCTCAAGAACTTGGCCTGTCTTCGACGACAACTTGGCGAATCCTGCATAAGGACTTAGGGCTCCACCCTTATAAAGTGCAATTAACCCAAGAACTAAAGCCCAACGATCATAAGCAGCGGCGTGCATTCGCTAATTGGGCGCTAGAGCAGTTGGAGGTCGATCCTGATTTTGGCCGAAAAATAATGTTTAGTGACGAGGCTCATTTTTGGTTAAGTGGCTTTGTTAACAAGCAAAATTGCCGAATTTGGAGCGACGAAAACCCACGGGAGATTCATGAGGTCCCACTACATTCCGAAAAAGTTACGGTATGGTGTGCACTGTGGTCCGGCGGATTAATCGGTCCGTATTTTTTCGAAAACGAAGAAGAAGTGGCACTTACTGTCAACGGTGAGCGATACAGGGCTATGATAAGAGATTTTTGTTGGCCTTCAGTGGATGGAATCGATCTAACAAACATTTGGTTTCAGCAAGACGGTGCTACGTGCCATACGGCACGTGATACAGTGACACTACTGCATGATAAATTTGAAGGTTTCGTTATATCGCGAAATGGTGACGTTAATTGGCCGCCCAGATCCTGCGACCTAACGCCACTGGATTTTTTTCTCTGGGGCTTTCTAAAATCCAAAGTCTATGCTAACAAACCGCGAACGGTTGCTGCCTTAAAGGCCAACATTAGGCGCGTTATTGCAGAAATTGAGTCACTTTCATGCGATAACGTCTCCACAAATTGGGTATCCAGGATTCAACAAACCGGGCAAAGCCGCGGCGGACATTTACCTGATATAATTTTTAAAACATAATGTTAACACATGTACTTTATAATAAATACAAAAATAGATCACTATCATTCTCACAATTTGTTTTATTGCGTTACAAAAATCGAGCGCTTCTAATGGAAAACCCTTTACATCGTGCACTAAATCTAAGTAGGAACTGATACGGTAAAATATAAAAGATTGCTTTTGCTTATAATTACAAATGTTACAAAATAGTAGTTAGTTTAGCAATGAAGACTGCTGCAGTCGTTTTTAAACGAATCATGAGATGAAGAAGGGATGAAATTAATATATTTTATTTTATATTTCACTTCACAATTTTTTTAAACGGTGGAAAACATGATATATTGTCCATAACTGCATTATTTCCCTATTGTTTGGAAATATTACAATGAAATTAAGATGTTATTCCGCATTCTACGATTTATCTCATTTTATGTGATGACCAATTAAGCAGAATAAACTGAAGACCTACCGCTTGTTGTTATGAATGTTATAGGTGTTAGATAAGATCTAACAGTTTCTTCTCGAATAACATGTATTAAATGAGGGAAGGATCATTGCTTTTGATACCAAATCGGAGGACTCCGTGTTCTTGGCAGAAAAGGTTCATCTAAATATCTCAATTAGCTTCTATTATTGCTTTAGATTGGGGAGATATATGTAGGTTGAAGAACTTTAGTGCTTGATCTTGATATAATTATTTAAAAATTATATAATTCTTTTGACTTGGTGGTAACATATTCGGATTTCTTTCATCAGAAATTTTACTACTTACTGCAGTGTCCATTCTACTAGCTACTAAACTGATGGCAGTATTTTGAACTGTTTCAAATGTACTGTCTTCTCTGAATGCGATAAATTTTTATCTACACTAATAATTTTTGGGCATATAATAGAAAACTGCTAAAATTAGCGACTACTTTTAACTGCTACTCAAAATTAACAGGAGCAGTAATTAGCTACTTAATGCAAATTAGCAGCTTCGCCTATCAGTACGGAAATTACGAACCTCCTAGCATTTGCCTCAAGAGGCTTGATATTAGGGACACTATTTAAAGAAAACAAGAGCATTATCTTTATAAAGGAAAACAATGGATATTTTGGTGGTCAGTCATCTTATTTACTTTAATATGTACAATTTACGTGTTTGATATAGCCATAACTATGGATTTTACTTCTCGTATGTTTAGTGGCTTTTTTTATATACCGGGCATTCTTATTAAGAGGAGTCATTCTCTTTTTATTATTGGGACTGAATTACATGTCAAAAATGAGAAATGTAATAAGATGTGTAAGTAGCAAGAAATAAGTTACAATCTTTAATCTACTGATGAAGAACCTTCACTTAAGAGATTAATGTTATACCGTTTTGTGGGTCTTTTTCACTTGAAATGCGCAGTATCTAAGTATATCAAGGGAATAATAAATTGTGAAGTGCAAACAAAAGTCAACATTGCTTTCAGACCTTTATAATTTCTAAAGTTTCTTGTTGAAGGCAAAGTTACATTTACTCAATTTCTTGCATATATGTATAATTTATACGAACTTCAAAAATTAGCTTATTATTTAGCGTTATTGCAAAGAATGTTACTTTATTCGGTATATCAGTTTAAATATTTGTCAAAATCATGTGAATATTTTGAGCAGAACGAATGGAAATTGTCTCTCCTTCGTAAATACTCTGAAACGTTACGCAGCATATGTTAATTTTTAGACTACGCATTTCTTCAATCTCAGTCTTATATCTATGCCAGTTTTTGCACTTTGTAATTTCTTATATCCTACAATTTTCCATTGCTTGCAGTTAGTATATCCTACGTCCAAGTCTATAAGCATCATTAAAACAAAATTGCACTGTTCGATGAGAATCGTTTAAATAACAGTATCAACCTGAATATGTGTTTATACAACTTTTATTGCACCATATTTCCGTTGCAATTTATGTGCTATTTATAACGTCTCAATAAAGAGGTCTTAATTTTACATAATCAATGCAAATTAACATGCTTATTTAAAAGTTTTAACCTTCTGAAATATAAATGACAACGGATACAATTAGAAGCAATAAAAGAAAAAAAATCTATTGTAGACTCCTTGTCAAAACATTTCTTTCACGCTGAGAATAATAATCAGTATAATAAAATTATTGATTTTTATTCGAAGAATTCGGTGTGTATGGATGAAACGGACCACCGAAACGAAGACCGTCGAAGAAATTAATCCTTCTCATGTACATAAATGAGTACAACAACAATTTTTATTTCGTATTAAATATTGGACAGGCACGGATTTTGAGGTTTTTTTCAAATTATGGATCTTGTATTATTAAAATAGAATAACTGGAATGCTACTGTTATTCATTTTATAAAAGTAACGCCACTTTTACGAAACGACAACTGCTTGTATGCTCTACAATAGAGTAATGACGTAATAGTCAAACGCACAGTATCAACTTAAA
Source organism: Dynastes maya (assembly GCA_029619315.2). Classification (NCBI taxonomy): domain Eukaryota; kingdom Metazoa; phylum Arthropoda; class Insecta; order Coleoptera; family Scarabaeidae; genus Dynastes; species Dynastes maya. The sequence goes on from JAROYE020000002.1 coordinate 61,987,707, forward strand.
CTAATTACTTAAAAGTAAATTATCTACCTTCAACACGCTACAATCGAAGGTATATAGAAACGTCAATATAGTGTGCTTTAATATTCTTCGCTTATACTGATATGTGATACTTAAAAATTTCGTAGTATTGTAGATGTTTTAGCAACTAACATGCAACAAAAACCTGCTTTGTGTAAATGTCGTGTACACCTCGGGTACACCTTAAGAACACAATCCTATGTTCCATTAAAGGCCATTGTATGCTTGTAACTAATTTCCAATTTTTACCTAAAGTTTTTTGCTATCCACCTGTGTAAAAGATTGTTATTAACTAGAAAATATTCCGGGTTTCTAACCATCTTTAACACTACATAAAACCTTGATTACAGAACTTATAGGTGCCCCATAAATTGTGCTAGAAATATTGTAGATATTTTTTATTATGGAATGGGAATATACCGGTTGTAAACCAAAACTGATTTGATTGCTATATATCTAACAGAGGCAAGAATAGTGTGTTAGAGTAGTTAGTTGGTACTTGAAGATTAAAAGAATATCTGATTTACATTATAGTAGCAATTGTAAGATCAGCAGTTAAACCTTGTTACGATATGCCTTGTCATTGAATAACTTTTGGTGAAATGTGTTCAAGATTAATTTTTTTTTACCAAAATCACGTAGAATTGTTGGGACATACTCATAAAATTTGTTTCTTCCGATGCCAAAAATAATGACATTAAATGTACTTACAAGGTAAGGAATCCGATTACGTTGAGGTCGCAGGTTGGAAGTCACTGTATATGAAGAACTTTTTGAGATCTAAGCTTCGTGCTTTATCAAATGTTTGAAGACCATCACGATTTAATTTCTACGTAACTCTACATATTTTAAGTTGAGCAGAAAATCTAACTAAATAGACAAAACATCGCAAAATTCAGGATGACATGCACATATAAACGAAAAGACTGTTCTAGAAACTTCTTTTTTATTTTTTTATTTTTGCACTTTTAAGAGCAATTCTTAAAATAACTCTGTTCATCAAGCGTTTTCTTCAAGATCATCAACTTTATCTCGAGTTATTTTCAATAATTGACATTTTAAAGATATTTTTGTAAAAATGACACGAAATTCACATACAACACACATTATTTGGTATCCAGTCATCAAAACGTCATCTACATTATCGAAAATGAACAGCGTAACGCCAAATTCAAAAGTGTTGAGTCGTTGGATTTGCAATGCCGGGACAACTAGTAAACAAGTAGGGATAGAAAAATAATTTTTTTGATAGAAGAAATTTTTTTCGACTAATCATTTAGAAATTTAATTTAAAACTCAAATGTATTTGAAACTGTAAACTTAAAAGTATTAAAAAACTGTTAAAACTAAACAGAAACAGTTTAAGGAAAATAATCAAGGGAATGGATGTCGAACATTCACTGAAAAAGAGGAAATCAGGATTCAGAAGAGGAACTTGAAACGACACACATATTAATGTAAGTAAATCTAAATCATTTTGTAAGAAAAAAGTTGAATTGATTATCATTTAATTTAATATTTTCATGGAAAAAAATCTCAATAGTATGAGTCTAAAAGCAAATGTAATGTCGGTTTTTGTACTAGTATGTTCCTGGATACGTTCCTGGAGTCCGATTCAAAAAAAGCTTGTCTAATATTCAGTTTGTATGTTGTGGGTCTTAGCGGTATTAATTTACGTTTATAAATTACATTGACGTTAAGTCTGCCCGGCGTTGGGCTGATTATGGGATTAGTTGTTTTGGCACCGGATCGCCAAACTGATATATTGTGACTGTCTGGCATCCGCGGTTCCATTAAAAATGTTCGTTTGTTTACAGTATACATAATACGAGGTGTACGGAATTGACAGGTACATAAATTTCTGGCATACATTATATCGATTAATTGTTATTGTTATTTAAATAATTCGAGAGTATCAAATGGATATCTTGACCCAACAAATAAAGAACGTGATTAATATTTATATTCGTATGTATTTAATCTGAAATATTTGTATGTATGTATGTAGAAGACGTCTTCGATGGCGCATATATTAATGCTACTGTATACCGAAGAGGACCGCATTACATAGCACTTACAAACAATAAAAGTGTTCCGTGTAACATACATACATCCAAACAGACTAAACTGAAGGGTATTGTTCTAATTGACATATTGATATTTCGGAGGCCTTTCATACATTCACGATAAGAGATATGGAACTCATCAATCGAACATAATACTAATGTTTTAATACTTAGATAGGAATTTCGATCGTTTATCTTGCTTTTGTCTCATTAAGAATTTCGTTAGCATTAATCTGCATACCTGGCGTTCCTAATGTAGAATGGAGACAGTAGAAAAATTAATAATATCTCATAGTTCTTTGATATGATAAACCCTGATTTATTATTATATAAATGAGGCGAATAAAATAATACTAATGGATCTTCATTAATACTACTTCGTGGCAAGTACTTCATAGAATGAATTGTATCTGATTCTGAGAATTAAGCACTGCGCCCTACTTAAGTATGTAGCAAGAAGCATTTTCAACGTTGGAGGTTATACAGGGTGTGGCTAAACAGCACGTTATCTTCCCATTGTATGTTTTCATTTTCGTGTCTGCTATATCTCTATGACATGCTCTGTTTCGACAAATCTGATGTACTATTTTACATATGGTGCACATAGACATTAATTCGAAGTTTGTTTTAAAATCATCAAGAATCTATCTTTTTGCCTCTGTGGCTCTTATTGGTGGAACGATGAGCTACTGAAATGCTTCTTTGCTCCTGTTTCTCATTGCTATCCTTGTAACCTTCTCTGTATTTCATTATAATTGATTTTAAAAGTTAACAATTTGCCTTATGTTAGTGTTATGTCTTGAATAACTGTCTGTTTACTAGTACAGCCTTGGACAAAATTATTAGCCACCCTCGCATTTGCAACTTTCACCAGTAAATAAATGAAACGGTTGGTATAAATGTAATATATTATTTAAGAAAAAATTAAATTCAATATCGAGTTGATCCTCCTTAGGCGTTTATTACATCAGTTATCCATTTCGGTAAACTTACAACAAGTTTCTCGCAAGTTGAAGCTGGTATTTTATTCCATTCCTCTATTATCGCTCTTTCTATCTTTTGTTTGGATGTACATTTTCGAGTACGTACTTTCTGCTTTAAAATGGCCCACAAATGTTCTTACACCCTTACATTACTGTCGTAACTAACAGCGCGAAATACAATAAACTCTATTAATTTCCAAACATGCGTATGACTCGGAAATTCCCCGAGGAATATTTAGATACTATTTATAATTCCCCGAATGATTGAATAACTGCATAGATGGTATCAGTTTTCTAACATGACGAAATATAGGGGGTGCCTAATAATTTTGTCCAAGGCTGTATATACATCTTTAAACTTTGTCATCTTTTTGCACGAGTATGTACCCAAGAGAAACCACCAGATTGGACGGATGCCGAATACGGATCAATACTAGATTGGCGCGAATCATATTTCATATGTTGCACCAACATCAACATATGAACATTTCGTAAAGTCAGTAAGGGTACACTGAACTACGTCGAAAGTATTTTTTTATTTTGCAGCTGTTTTAAGAATTTCAAAAATTCCATCACTTTGGATAGAAATTTTTATAGCTCTCTTATATCTCGGCATTCGAATGAGCTAGAAGATTAAGTTTGGGTTCGTTGGAAAGCACTCGGCGAGTTCTTTAAGCCAGAAAAGCTTTTCTTTGGCTCTAACCGTTCCGATGCTAGGACGTCCTAAAGTTTAGAAAAGAAGATTCCTTTTCTTAACTTTGAAACTCTGTAGCACCCAAACCAAAAAAGGTAGGAGGTTCTGCTTGGTCGCAGTCGATTCAGCGGAGCCCGTCAAACTCGTCAACCAGAAATGCATAACTAACGATAAATCAGACGAAAACTAGAGCGATTCCGATATCGGGCTTCGTTCTGACGCCGCTTTTGGTGGTTCAACTTTGTTCCAATAAAGCAAGCACAAATTCATTGTATCGATGTTTGATAGCTACACGGGCTACTATTTTCAACTCTCCCAACGAAATTGATTCACGAATACAGTATTACGGATGAACATTGTAGTCTGCGGTTAATATAACCAGTTGTTGCAAATATATTAATTCGGCAACGTGGAATATGTCAATACAGTGTATTTGTTATGCTACCCACAATCATTAATTATTTTTCGTTCAACAAGGATTATTTATAACGACTTAAATTTTACAACCACAGACGAACATAGGAATCTAATCAGAACCATTTATGTGGTCATTACTACAGTACTCTGACAAAATGACTATGCCTTTCCATGTGGCCGAAAGATCTATCTTTCTATTCGTTCATCAACATTATTTGATACTAAATATGAGGATGGGGTGAGAAGTACCCGTATTTGGAGAGAGATGGTGTTTTGGGTCAAAATCTGCATCACCAACTGTGAGTACTATCCTTTAGTCGACGTCTGTCAAAATTTCGGAGAGGTCCATCGAATAGAGTAGTTGAAAATGATCAAGCTTATATATTTGTGGAATTATGGAAAAAGAAATCGATTTGGGGGAGGGGGGACGTGTGCAGACATCAAAAAGAAGTTGTATGCAGTTTATAAGGTTCATGCTACGATGACTACCATCAGATCCTGGTTTAATGAACTTAAACATAGCCGAACATCCGTCGTTGATGAGGAGCAGTCAGGTCGCTCCATCAAAGTGACCACGGACGATATATTCAACAAAATTTATGATATCGTGTTAGCAGACCGCCGGGTGAAAGTTAGAGGGATTGGTGATATGTATTGGTGAGTGAACAAAAACAGAATCGGGCGATAACTTGAAAGCGATGTTTTGACATGTTTAAGCGGGATATTCATGAGATTCTACGCCGTTGTGTGACTCTGGATGTGACATGAATATATCACTAAACGCGGGAAACTAAAGGTCAGTTGGCAAAATGGCTAGCAACAAGCGTACGTTCAACATTACGTGTTACGAGTATCACTCCACACCGTCTCGTGCGTATTCAGCATGCGCATATTGCAAGGATGATATCAGTCCAACTAAGAAATGTGATATCAGAAAATCGTACTCTACCCAACATCTTGCCAACTGCGCAATGACAACATAAAAAAAAAAAAACTATATTGGTCGACGTCGGGCCTATGTCTGGATACCAATCGGGATTTACAGCCAGTATGGGCTTCTACTTGGGTAGTCTACAAAGACGCTCATTCGCCTTGCTTAGACCGTTAGTAAAAATATATTTGACATATTCTGGGGCATCACAACTCCCTGCAAATTTCTGCATTTTTGTCTTTGGGGTATCTTGAGCAAAACCTTCCTTACACCCATGGAACGTAGTTATACCTTGTGGTGGTATTTTTCTATTACTTGCTTGCTGTTATGAACATATACATATATGCCTCAGAAGTTGTTGTTTGATAAAAAAATTGCAAAATATGCACCAAGTCCAATACAGTTTGAATCGTTGAGATTATCATCTGTTACTTCATATCGAATATAAATCATGTGAACTGATTGTGAATTGCGAATTGAATGCAAGATCCCTTCGAGCGATAATCTTTTAAAATCTTGTCAAAAAGCTACCGCAAATGTCATTTAAAACCAAAGCGCGTACAAGTCCGCGTCAGAACCATTCCGTTATACATTTTAATTTCACATTCAATATCCGAGCCTTCAGGTAGGTATGTTTTTTAAGAGGCCATAATTTAAAATTTAAGTAAGTGTGTGCAATGAAAACCAATATTTATAGATCGTGCGCTTACTGTATTTGAACAATAAACTGCATCCGTAATAAAACTTGTTTCGGGAAAATTGTACGGAATTGATGTAGCTTTTATGGTACTCTTTTTGAGAGTTACCAGCCTTGAAATACTGTCGGGCATGTTTTAAAATACCGTCGAATTTGACATGGACTCACCCGTATCTCCCCTATATAAATATGTATGTTATTAAAATTATACAAGAGGACGTCAAGGCGTATGGGCAAGGGCGTAATGTATTGAAATGACCATAAAATTATTAATATCGGTCACCAACTGCCACCCAACGTTATCGGATTCCATTCCGAAATTTATTGTTATTAAAATTATTCATGGCACATGGGTATTTTATTTGGTAAAATTTTAATAATACACAAATAAATATCTGCATGCGTCCGTATGTAAGATCAAATACCAGGGTTGCTTAAATATTCTTTTAACTGGGCTGCGCTAATTTTGTATCTTATCAGGTTTGTATATTTTGTTATAGACAATTTCTTTTGGTCAGGTATACTACCTATACTGCAATTACATTTGAACTATGTTTAACGCAAGAATGTGTATTTTCCATGTGAATAAAATTATATTATAATTAATTTAACACTAACAGATAATATAATAATAGGCTGGTTGCACAGTTTTTACGTTAAATAAAACAAATTGGAACAGCGAACTCAAAATCCTAAAGAGAGCTGTCGCTAGGAGGCGTTGTACGTATATAATATATTGTTGTGATATTTATTTACCTAGTTGAAAAGTATTTTGAAATAGATTGAATTATTTTAGTTCCATATTTTTACGAGGCGAAGCAGTGTTGGTGACCTCTTCCCTCTATATTCCTCTAATTTGTTTCCTTTTCTCTGTCTTACACACGAAGACGTGAAGTTATTTCGTTAAAAAAAAGAGTCCAGTAAATAACAGACAAGGTAATACACTAATTTCACTAAGGGAAATTTAAATTATATTTCTTTAAAAAAAAATTATTTAAATGTATCCTATTTGGATAGGCAAATTGCTATTCATATGCAATTTATGGATTTTATAACAACATTCGCATTATTTATTTAAAATTACCAATAAACTTACTGTCTCTTTTAAAAATATAAAATAGTTTATTTTCTCTTATCATTTGTTGATTTGCAAAAAAACATTACGCTAGATTCCACGATTAACGATAACATTTTCAAAACGTTAAGCCCGGAGATTCATTTGATTCATTCAATTCACATTTAACTTTATTATTATTATTTATTATTATTATTAATTATTACTTATTTTTTTCCAATGAAAGTGATGTAAATAGCTAACATATTTTCCGCCAGTTGCGCTAATAACCTTTGTGAATTTTTTCATTTTCAAATACATTTATTGACAGAGAAAAATTTGGTTAACATTTGGTATGTGCCAAATGTGTAAATCAAACAAAATCGAAGATAAGTTATATATATAATTGTGACACATTTAGAAATAAATAATCCAATCAACAAATACATTTTCGTAATTTAATAACAATATTGCAAACAAAAATATTGCAACTGGCAAAGCTTCGACAGATTAGCCAGTTGAAGTTAATCCCTGCAGTACTTAAGCAATAGCGAACATATTATCTTACATAAATACCTGAGAAAATTTAATTGTATTACTAATCTGATCACTACAGACGTGGTAAATTTCTAAAACATTACACACGTTGTACCTTTGTGAAATAGTGTAGTAGAATATTTACAAATTTAATTTAGTTCATCATTTTAACTCACAAGTGCAATTTCTAGCGATTTATAAAAATGCTAACACTTTAAAGCGATGATTCCAATTGGTTATCAGCCCGTTGAAAATTAGCGTTTCTTCTAGATTTAAATTCTAAGTTGATTGTTGAAAACAATTTTAGTTTGAGCAATAAATAATGCTTCAAATTAAACCTCAGTCTTATTCAATAGACACCAACATTGTGAAGCGCTGCTCAGTTAGTTACAATAATAGTAATGATATATTTGTCCATAGATTACCTGATTATCGGCCAAAGTATAAATACATACGTGCCAAACATAAACATAAACAAGAAATTAACTCAAACTAGTGAATGAATTAAAAAATGTCGTTGTTGTCTGGCACGTGGTCACGATTGGAGATCCTTGTAGGGGATTGGTTTTGGAGAAATGGAATAGAAAGGTAGGGGAAATACAAAAGGAGATCCTAGGAGTATCGAAATTTAAAGAGAAGATAAGGTTCAGGTGAATCACTCCAATACAATAGCTTTCGTATATATCTAGTTGGACCTTCGGTCTCGCCGAGACGAGACGAGAGTAGGGGTGGTTTCAGTATCGGTCTTGGAATGTCTGGCATGAAAAAGTCTCGGTCTCTATCATATAATTTTGGTCTCGTCTTGGTCTCGTCTCGATCTCGTCTCGCGTTCGTCTCGGTCTCCTCTCGGTATCGATCTTTGCACATATTTCAGCAAAATTAGATACGGTGCAGGAAATGAAGTCTCAAGACAATATTTGATTGTTAATTATTTGTTTATAAGAAAATAAAGAATACGTTGTTGCATTGGGCGAAGCGTCAGGTTACGGAATACACCTCGCACTTCTAGGCATCTATTGCTGGAATCATTAGCTGACCCTATTAGAATTTTGTCGAATCCGGAGATGTTCCTACCTTTGATAGGAATTTTAAACGTGCCAAACATCATATTAACACAGGGCTTACGATTTTGCTTCCTTATCCGAGAAAAAGGCATACTTCAATTTTCATCCGTAATTAAAAAGCAACAGTCTCGATTGGAATATGAACCCGCGCCGTTCAGATCTAAAGGCAAGTATGCTAACCGTTCGAAATGGTCAAGGAATACGTATTTCTTGCTGTAAAGGATGCCACATCTTCAATTTATGCGTAGGAAACAGTAAATTCACAGTTTTTTTTTCAATTTTATTAGGTCTTATATTGCCACCTGAATGTTCGTTCAAACAATTTACGCCGTGTGGTATTATATTTGCAATTGTTCGAACAACTCAACTGTTCATATTTACAAAAGTTATTGATAATAATAAAGTTACTTATAACTGTTTGTCGAAATCATATTGTGATGGTGAAGAGAAAAGCATTGAGTCACATTTCTGTATATCACAATAACTAGTAGAAAAGTCGCTTAATTGCTAAACGATTTACGAGATGATATGATCTACGTTGTACACGTATGTATTGTGATAATTATTGTTATTTACTTACATTTGAAAGTGAGGTTGTTTATATTTTTAGTTGCAGATAATTGCAAGTTTACGAGGCGAAGCAGTGCTGGTGGCCTCTTTCCTCGAACTTCCATCCTTGTCTTACACATAAAGGCAAGACCGATTTTGTTGAAAGAAAAAAAGAGTCCAGTAAACAACAGTTAATGTTCAAAACAAAATTCACCACCGGAAACTTATATAATAATTATATTTCTTATATTCAAAATTTATTAATTGCATTGCATTCTTACGCTGCACGGGGCAGCGATGTCTGGATTTTTTGAGGGATGCACTTGCACCTACTTTTGCAGAAATTTTTCCGAATGAAGACGATCCTGATCTATCAAATTGCGATACTTGGTTTCAGTAAGATGGTGCACCTCCACACTTTGCACGCCCTGTTCGCGAGTTTTTAAATAATTGCTTTCCTGGGAGGTGGATCGGGAGGCAAGGACCAATAGAGTGGCTCTATGTTGGTAGACCACAAACTCTAAAAGATGTGAAAAATAGAATTTGGTATGAAATTGGGAGAATTAATCCTGACGTCATTCGCAATGTACAAAATAAGTGTGTCCATAGATTTGCTTATTGTAAAGAGGCCGGTGGATGGCATTTCGAGATTTGATTTAAAGGAAACAATCATTTTGTTTATTGAATAACAGTACCTGTATTTGCTTTTTGTTATTAATAAGCCGGGCACAATCGGTCTTCGCAACAGAATCAGATCAGTCTCATGAGCCGCGGATTATAAATAGTGTATGTGTGACTTACAGCTGACAGAAGTAATATTTTTAAATCAATACCCTGGGTAAAGAATAAAAGCTGACGCAATAAAAATGTTAGTTTTTCTAGTTTAAGTTTTTTTTTCGTTTGAAAACGGCATTTGTTTTATGTAATGTAATAACCCCAAAAAGTAAACAAAGTAGTTTCTTCAAAAATCTGTTGTACTTAATACCGTAACAATAAATAATAATATAATCAATAAACGCAAGTTCTTAACAGTGTGGATAGGAATCGGTTACTCTAAATCTGTGGCACTGGAACAATGAAACAGTTCTCTAAAACCCTTACCACAATACTTAGCTCGTACTGAACGCACGTTTCGATAGCCAAGCTATCATCATCAGCAGTAAAACTGAATTCATTCATCGTGGATAGGATTTTTGAAAAACTTGCACCCTCAGGTATGTTTCCATATTTGTCTCGATGAAGGTTGTTCGTTGAGATGAAAAAATGTTGTTATATTTCGAGAAGGACCGTTCAACATCTACGGAAGTAACACAGGCATAATTAAAATAATCGTTAGAGTTAGTTAATGAATCCGCAGATGCACCACCACACATTTGTCTTAATCTCGTACAATCGGAGTTTTTTTTAAACACTGTCGAACTTTGCTATAACGGGATCGTTCTTGCGTCGTTTATACCGTGCAGCAATGTATTAACTTCGTCCACGATTTGCACTGATTCTACTAACAACCCAATATTTTGCAATTTTTCTATTGCGTCTAGTAATTGTTTATAATTGTTAGTAATACTTTTCAACAAAAGTATCTAGAAATCCTTTCGGGTTCTCCTTAATAGCAGTTGCTTCGTCAGGGTCGATTTGTAAAATCACAGATTTTACTTCTTGGAAATGTTCAGAATAATAAGAAGCCGCTTGTAACCATGTTCCCCAACGCGTAAGAATCGGCTGTGGTGGTTGGCGAATACCGGGACAAAGCCTGTGAAATGCACGAATCCGTTTGGGAGATTTGAGAAACACTTTTCTTGTATTTGCTATTAATGCATCCACTCCGAGTAACATTCTAGAATAGTTTGTGCCACAAGATGTAAGGGATGAACTTTGCACGTAACATGTAAAGTCCATCGCACTTTTCTTTAGGAGAACGATCTACACTACACATTGCTCCATCGCTCATAAACATCAACAGTTGACTAATTGACACTTGAAATTGTTGTAACGTATGGAACACTACGCCCGTAATTGCTTCGCCAATACACTTTTTTAGTCATTTACTAGCTAATAAGCTTGCAAATTTCGGTTTAACAGGATCTAGTACTCGTACTAACCATAATATTGAAAATAAATTTTGTTATACAATCTGTCGTCTCATCAAGACATAGCCACAACTGTTTATCTATTAATTCTGGTTTAATCCATCTGTGCAATTAAATAATGTAGCATTACTTAACAGCTAGACGTGCGAGAAACTTAAAACTGCTGCAGAAATGTTTATTTTAACAAGATAAAACGGAGCTGTCCGAGTATTTCTTCGAAAAACAAATTGCCTCAATTTAATGAATTTATTCCATAATTTTGGCGCGCAGTATATATGTACCCAATGGATACACTTAAATACTGAACTGTTGATATACTGCGATGATAAATTGTTAGTCACTACAAAGTAGACAGCACAGTATCTTCTCCGCTTTTCCACAACATCCATTAGTTATTATATCAACACGTGTCCCGTGGAACTATTTCAGTCCCTCTTGTATCTTGCAATCTGCACCGTGTTAATCGTATGTTGAAGGTAGTTTCGAACCGTGCTCAACGTAAAATTACAAAATTATAGGTAGGGTTAAATTAATAAACACGTTATTTTATAATGTATAATTAATTATTTAAGTCATTAAGGCATTCCACATTTTTGTCTCTAGCGTACAATTCAATTAACATTCGCGAGCACGCCTCGGGCCACATAATGTCGGCGCTTGTTTTATTTTCTTTAATTGATAATTATTGGATGATTTTTTCCCTAATTAGCTTGCAGGGTGGTCCGTGTCGGTCCTCTAAATTTTCCAGTTTCGAGCGAAGCGCGTGGTATAATTACGTTCTGCGAGGAAGTTCCCAAGTAAGTTTGTCAGGTGGACAAGAATTCTGGAAATCATCGTAATTCTTCCTTTTTCGTCCGTTACCCAACTCATATCGGCGTTAATTATTTTTCGTCCGCTTTATTGTGTATTGAACGTTCGACTTCTTAGTTACCATAAATGGATTTAAAGAGAAAAAACTTTTCTTTAGTTTGAGGAATCTGTTTTTAGTCTGGTTTAAAAAAAACGTTTTTTAAATGAGAACATACTAAGATTTTGTTTCAACCATGTTGGCTGTTGAAGGTAACAGTAAAGTAACGAATACTTAATTATGGCATATGATCATACTTTGAAAAATTTATGGAAAATACTATTCAAGTAATTCGAACTTATTCACGTATTCACAATTTTTCTAGCCAAACATCTATCTTTTAAGTATGTTAGGTATGGTAGCTTACAGTTTTCAACAAACTTCTAGTTTCCAGGGTATGAATTATGGGATTAGTGAATGAATTCAGGCCGCTAATTGTTTCTTCGAAGAAGTCGAAGAAATATTCCGTTGCTTGAAGTGTTTTTTCTTTCTTTGTGTAGGTATGCTTGTGGCAGTTATTCAATGTTTATCTAATTAGATTTGAAAAGTTTTTTGAACTATTCTGATTTGTATTTTATTAACCCTGTATTATTATCTGTACAACAAGTTTAATGTTTGCAAATATCTCTCATTTGTGATCATCATTATGATAGCTTCTACATTTTACTTCCTTCTCGATTTTCTGTCCTTTTCCTTCCTTTACTCAAGCTAAATTTTGCTCTTTGTTTGGTTACTCTTCTTCTCCGCCTTACTTCTCAGGTCTCCGGCATTCATTTGTGTTATTTACGAAAAACATGGAAAACGTCGGGTAAAATTTTAGTGAAAAGGCATAACTTAAACCGTTGAAGGCAAGTTCAAGTAAAAAACAACATAAATCATTTGAAATGTTTCTTCAAAAGTTTAGCAATTTAGAGGTGCAGGCCTTAACAAATTTGAGTAGATGCTTTCCGCTTTTCTGGAAAATAAACGACTTTCCCATGGATTACAGAAACTACTGCTTGTGGTTCCTTCCTGCGTTTTTCTAATAGTGTTCCCTTATTTCTCGATTCATTCTTGCCTCATCGTGGGTTCCGGTTTGGCCACTCTACTTTTCTTGTAATTTACTGCTATTGTATCCAGTTTTACGGTCTTTAACTAGGAGCTTTTTTAGATGCAGACTGGTCTGTACTGTCTTTGGCATTTTCACTTGTTTTTCCAATTTTTACTGATTTTAAAATAGTTTTTTTTCTATAATATGGAAGCTATAAAGTGCTACAAAGCATGGTGATAATTTGGATGTAATTCTAAATAAGTGTTTCCAGTGACATGAATGTGGATCAAGGTATACCTTATGCAAATATGTTTACTATAAACAAGAATGTTTCCTCCTGTATGACTGCAATACTGCAAATATAGCTATATAATCACCACAAACCCTTATTTAAGACTTCTGGAATGCAGTGAAGTCCGGTGGTCCACTTGTTGGTTCTATATGTTCTTGTTTTAAGACCAGTAACACGGCAAAGCTAACAAGTAATTAGTGTCGTTCCTTGTTTACTGGACACTGGGAAGTTGACAAATTAGTCATTAATCCATTATTAGTCAGAAAAAGAAAACCTCATTCAATATTCCACACAATTTGTTGTGTAGAACTTGAAATTTCTTGTTCATGGTATCCCAGAAAGTTAATATCTATGGCTTTCATCTTACTTATACGTGGGTAGTCTGAAAAGTCTCAATCCTTAACATGAAGATGCTATTACCCGTCAAAAATATTGTGCTAATATTGTGACGAACCGTAGTCGGTTTGCACGAATTTAAAGAATCTCAAGACTAAGAAAAATACTAAAAATATTATTTGAGTAATTTTGTATCAATCCTTCAAATTATTTTTCACTTTTGTTCAATTTCTATTTTGTCAAATATTTTTCAACAACGCTGTATATCATTGGAGCGATAGTGTACAACTGACCTGTCAATCGCTCTAGAGCTTGTGTAACATTGTATTTTTAAATTGTTCTTACTTCCATACGTCAAGTACAAAAAACGATACGTCACCCAAATATTTAGAGTATACAACCGTACAGAATTTCATTCTGCAGGAGTTTTCTCCTGCCCGACCCCTTCACCGACGGTGTTCGTATTGTCTGAAGGTCCTTAACTTATCAACGGTTACTATATATTACTATTCTCTTGATTTCCGGGTTGGAACCGCGTTGTTGTCATAGCTTTAGCCGGACGTTTCGTCCACACTCATATGTAACATCTTCAGGGCTGTAACTGCACACTGACTGGAGACTTATTCATAACTATATATTGTCTGAGTTACCTTAATTTACTGACTAAAATTATTACCAACCGAATTCTTTTAACTTGCCAACGGCAATTTAATATTGTTTAGTTTCCCTTAATTCACTAGTAATAATGTTATTGGTTGATTTTACCGACTTGAGAACTCATTTGCGAGACTCCGTTTATTTTCCTTTGTAAACAAATTTTAGCCTTCCGCCACGAATGTGTTTAAAACATTATTTATCGCTTCTTGTTTGTGGTCTTAACAGAAAGTTTGTACTTTGTCTGATTTAAATTTATTTAAATTTGCAATCTTAAGATAAGAATTTCACTCCGTTTTATTTTGCTTTAATCCAAATGTCGTTTGGTTTTTGTTTCTCTTGTAAAATATGTAAGTGAATCAAAGTATAAAAACCTGCCTGGTTTCATTCTAAAGACTCCGGGCGAACCAAAGCTATCTTATGTAGATTGCTGATGGGCGTCGTGCTCCAAAGCGCCGTAAAGCACTTTTCATTAAGTTCACAAACTTCAAAATTAATTAACACTCACATGGAAACTGTTTATTTGGTTATACCAAACCTTAAGACCTTTTCATACAAATAAATAAATATTTGTGGCGACATCTACTAGCAAAATGCGTAACTACTCATCCCTGTATTGCTAAGGCCGCTAATATAGAGTCCGTATTGACCCTGAGAATAGGAATGAAAGGAAGCAATTTATTTTTATCCGGTTTACAATTACAAATTAAATTTATTGAGCAAATAATTGGCAAAATTGTTTCTTCATACTTTGCAAATGGTGCTAGACGACCGTCGAATTAAGGTTAGAGAGATAGCAGAGACTGTGGGCATCTTGCAAGAACGCGTTTGTCACATATTTACTGAAGATTTGGGCATGAAAACGCTAACCGCGTATTGGGTGCCGCGTTTGCTTACTCAGGACCAAAAATGCTTTCGGATGAACATTTCCAAAGCCCTGTTTAAGCGAAATAAGTCGGAGTTTTAGTGTCGATTGATAATTGTAGGTGAAACCTGGATACACCAGTACACTCCTGAAGCCAGCCACAGCCGAAACAGGGGATTGCGAAAGGTGAATCGGTTCCGAAAAAGGCGAAGAGTATTCCATCGACCGAGAAAGTAATGGCTGCCGTTGGCTATTTCTGAGGTTCAAAGTTTCAGTCGGTGGACAGAGATTTTCACTGGATGTGAGGGCCATCGCATTCGTAAACGTATACTTTACAGTGTTTTTTTTTTGTTGATTATATAGACTTTTTTGGAAACGTCTCCTTATCGCCTATCAAAATCGCTTGAAATATGCGGGATCTTGCACTGAAAATAACAAAGTTGTACTTCCCGGAAAACCGGAAATTGGAAATATATCCCAATAAAAAAAAATTGTTAATGGATGTGTTCAAAAGACTGACAGCTGACAAACAAGTTGTTAAGGTTATATTGAAATTGCTATTTTCTTTGTGATAAATGAGCTTAACCACAGGAGACAGGAGCTTACATAACTAAATTTACCTTCTTTATGATAATATTTTCATCTTTTCCAGAAGCTCAATGTTCTGTCCTTTACAACATTTTAGTTTGCATAATTTGCATTTTTTCACGCCATATTATGTTTCATTCTCATATTACAGACTTGATAATTTAATTTAAACATTAGGGACAACAGTACACAGTTCCGAACAAAACAGAGGAATTTATCAAGATACTGTTTCATTCACAATAAATTTCTCGATTTTACCGTTCTAATGTGAACAAATTCTGAAATAAATCCCTAGATAATCTGTCCGTATTCTTCCAATTGTTGTCTTGGAAATTTTTACATACGGATTTCATGTAACACTTTATTTCGTTATTAATCACACCGAAATAATACTTATATACTAGTTATAAACGATCAAATTATTTATACCACAATAAAAGAAATAAATAACAAAATCGATGGAATTTACATAACGAGTTCCTTTAATATAGTCGGCCATTATTTACGATTATGTTCAGCTAGTGCATGCCCGGAAAAAAGATTAATTTTTAATGGTCTCCAAAGAGAAAGGATGAGAAATAATCATTGTCGATTCTCTATTAATAAAAGCGTATAAAATAAAGTACTGCGCACGCACAGAATATATGATAGATTTAATGCATTTATTGAATCTTCACGTAATTTTGTTTGTACTTTTTTAACCCTGTCAAAGAATCAAAACATATTACATAGAACTAGAATTCTTGTTCTTAGTTATGAATTATGGTTTTAGAAATGTGGTGTCGTATTTATTCAAACCTTAAATTGAAAAATACTATACCGGGTGCGTCGGAGTTTAGCGTGAAAACTACCAAAGATGGACAAATGAGATTTTTTGTGGATATATAGTATACTCCAGAGCATTTTGTAAAATTATCTATAAGTAGAGTTTGTTAAAAAGGTGGTACCGGATGCCAGTAGCGTAGCGGTAGCGGCGTGGGTAGGGGTAATTTTCAACTCGAAGTCGGAAGTCAGATGAGGAAAATGAATTTCTGACATTTGCAAATCTTACTTCACTGAATGTCGAACGATCATTTTCGAAGTACACGACAACGTATTTACAACACCGTCGACGGCTGAATGAATCGGCAATGGAAGCGTTGCTGATGTTGCAAATCTACGCAGGTTACCAGGGCGGTTGTCAGGTAACAATATTATTTTTCACTAATATTGTATATTATGTACCTACTTTTATGCGGTGTGCCACTGCTGGTACCACCTTTTTAACAAACTCTATCTATAAGTATACAGGATGATCCAAATTTCCGCAACTGCCTTCTTAACTTTAAATGGATTGCTATATTTTTTATTAATCCTTTTGATAGCCACTTAAATAACCTTTGCAATGATATACTAGGGTACGTAAAGATTCATTTATAAGCGCGAATCCCATGCTTATCGTGAATAATGTTGCCACTTGCCCTTGATTCGCTTTGCGAGCTCCCCACCTTATGCTTTCATAGCGGGCAAACGTTGTAGCACTGTCTATATATGTTAACGGCTCACTTTACTACGGAACTTACGGACGCGGTATATGCTTTTGGCTGTATTGCAAATGTTGTTAATATTTTGACAGTTACAGACTGACATTTTAAGACCTAGCCTGAAAACAAGATGCAGTGTCGCAAATTACTGTTTTGCTTTCAATTTTGGGGCTAACACTTTATATGTTTCAAGGTGATATAATGTAAAAATACGTACAGGGTGTTAAATAGCAGCATTTATCGAAATTCTAGTGCTTTTTTACGATTTTTTAAAATAGAACCCAGATTTTGTGATATTATCCTTGTAAAATTACCTTCAAAATGGTCACTTTTTAAGAAATACTTCTGTAATATTCGATATACGGCACATCTAATACAGCTAGATGGCCATGATTTTCAAATACAAACTGTTATCTAACGACACATTAAGCCTCTGCCTAAAAATTCTACATAAAGTTATCTTTCGTAGTT
This sequence comes from Dynastes maya, assembly GCA_029619315.2. Lineage (NCBI taxonomy): Eukaryota > Metazoa > Arthropoda > Insecta > Coleoptera > Scarabaeidae > Dynastes > Dynastes maya. The sequence goes on from JAROYE020000002.1 coordinate 62,005,413, forward strand.
TCTCCTTGTTGCCATCGCGGTTTAGTCTTTTGTAGACATGATGTTTGTGTTATAATGGCAGAAAACATGCAGCAGCGAATAAGAAACGCCTTACTTCAATGAAAGTCTATTGACAACGATTGCATTTCACTGTATTATTGCTTGACAGTAGTTGTTGAAATCAAGAGAATCAACTTTGTCAATGTTCTGAATTCGTCACATACAACCTTCTTTGCTGTAAACATGGCCGCTACACCTATTACACGTGAGGTATAAGAGTTACACGATTCCTTAAGGGATGTCATTCTAAGAGCTTCAGAGCTGCCTTCTTTTGAATTTGAAACAGATATAGCACTAGAATTTGAAGAACTGGCTGGTTCACATGAACCGCAATTCATTGAACTAAGTAATGAATATGATAAAGATTACTAACATGAAGACTGTGTTCCCAGGAAGGAGGTATTATGATTGATATCGAATACAAAGCGCAAGCTGTTGAGTTTTGGAGAAGTAAAAAAGCGGAGCGATGTTCGTTGGTATTTGTGCACATAGTAACACAATCATGCCAAAAATTTCATGCCAGAGTGTATCATGTCAGAGTGGGTACTTTTTCATTATATTCCGTTTGTAATCTGGAACTCATGTTTTCTGTAGTGATGTCATAGCATTTGTCGATTATAACTTTTGTAATGTAGGCCAGTTTTATCTTCGCCGTAGATTTGGAGGTAGTCAAAGTAACTATGCCTCTTGTAGTAACGGTAACCCACTAATCTAGACCCCTTTCTCACATTGTTGGACACTCATTCTTACTGGGTTTCCAATCACAAATAGTCATTTCTTCAACTCCAGTTACTGCTACAATCTTGTTACGACTTTGCTTTACCTATTCGCTCTAATACTTCCAGTTCTATAGGTAATAATAATAATAGTAATAATAATAATAATACATCTTTATTATTCAACAGTCAAAAACCAATTACAGGACAAATATAATAGATACATTGAATTTTCAAAAGTACAGAGCTACTATTGAATATACATATACAAGGGTAGCAAGAAAGTGTGAATAGGTAAAAGGAAAAGGAAAGAGTGAGTGAAGGAAAAACTGGAAGAAAGTATTAGTGGAAAGGATCAGGATAATATTTATGAAGGTTACGTGTCATATGCGTTGAAGGAGCCTTAAGTAGCGCGTTCGTTCTATAACTAGGAACACGTAGAAGATCAGTTAAGCGGGTGTTATGCTCAGGTATTGTTATTGCTATAATCGCCAATAGATGCGGTAAATCCATTTGGTTATTTAATAGACTATAAAGAAATCGTGCACTATAACGCTCTCTACGACTAGAAAGTGATGTGAAGTGATGCCTTTGTAATAGCTAGTTGTAATTTGAGTTTCGTGCAGGGTAAGTGCCATCTAATTTATACAATAGATATTTCAGAAAACGTTTCTGTGTCTTTTCTAATGTTAGGTTTAAGTACGTGAAAATCGGATACCACACAACCGATGCATATTCTAGTTTACTTCTTATTAATGCATTGAACAATATTTTTAGCGGAGTTTCTGCTGTAATAATAATGTCACGTTCTTCTAGTTTCAAGAAAAATTGCCGCTGTTAGTCTACTTCAATGTATCTTCCTTGTGACGAGGGAGCACCAATTGGTTTCTTGGATGCATAAAATGCTTGCTCATTTGCTCAGAGCTTCCAAAAAATACATATGCATCATATTTATACTGTATTGTATATAATATACTAATGCGGTTTCCTTACTTATAACCAATCCGCTATGTGCCTTGTGGGTATGCTCCGTGCTACTGTCGCTGATGGCATGAATCGTACGGTATGTAAGCGTCATATTACGTATAGATGATGTGTCGGCGGATGACAATCGTTGCATATGATGAGACACAATACACGTACATATCGGCCCACCGACGAAGTACGGTGCATTTCTGTAGCACATGCGTATTTGTATTATATTTTCCCTTTCTCTGCGGTGATTCCCTATTTGACGTTCGTCTGCGTCTAAATCTGGGGACTTCCAAAATAAGCGCTGACGGTAGCTCCGACGAAGTTAGAGATATTTACGAATTTAACTCTACCCGCATCTTATCTCGCAATCCTCATTATTATAGTAGAAAAATCCGTGAATCAATAGAGATTTTCAAACATCCCAACAATTTAAATCCCGAAGATGGCTACCCCTTACATCACACGTGGAAATTCCAACTGGTTAAATCTCCTAGCAACGCTTCTTTGATGCATAATATTTCTACTTCATCCACGCATAACATTTCCGCTTCATTACCGCATAACATTCCCGCTTCTTTAACGCATAACATGTCCGCATCATTGATCCAAAACAAGCCCTATATAAACCCCTCCCGAATGAATAAGTCTCCTGTCAGTGTGCAGTTACAGCCCTGAGAATGTCACATATAAGTGTGGACGAAACGTCGGCTAAAGCTACGACAACGACGCGGTTCCAACCTGGAAACCAAGAGAATTATGTTAGAGACATTTAATTTATATTAGTTTTACGTGGTTTTTTTAGTTTGTGTCTAGGTGATTTCGATATGTTCACGGTTATTAAAGGAATTTAAATAAGTTCTTGTATTAAATACATGCTACATTAATATTTTAAATGAATCAAATATAAGTGAATTTACAAGAAAATTCAACAAATAAAATGAATTTAAAAATAAGACAAATAGGGTATTAAGTGTCGTTAATAAATAACATAAAGCCAATAATGAAATATTTATGGAATTAACTTGGTCGATTAAAACCTAGGTCCAAGAAAGATCATGTACAATGATGCCTCTAGCATCTTCAAACAAAGAATTTTCGGGTTATTGCCAACATGAGCAAGGGTTCACCTTTCATGAATGCGTTTGTTGCTTGGATATCGAATGAAGATCAGAAAGTTTTGAGTATCGAGTGATGTATGACTTTTGAAATTTTTCGCAGAACTCTTACAAGACAACAGAACCCAAGTCTTCCGCGAAAATCAACTATTTGTGTATCGCGTAACGGTAGATACTTTTTAATAAAGAATTTCATGTTTACGTTGCGTTAATTTCCACCAAAACACCACTGTAATCATTACCACCATTATGTAATTATTAATGCTCCAGGCTAGGTATGCACGTGAATTAATTCTAATTTTATTCCGAGCGGGTAAAATAATGCGTTTAGATAAAATCTCATGCTAACATTACTTAATTACCTGGGAAATATTTTATAGACAAAAAATCTACAGCGTAGACATATTATATATAGATATTTTCTTCTTTTTGCTACCTATGTAAGTTTTCCATCATACAGTCACATGCACGCAAGAGGTCTAAGATTAGAAAGCGAACGGCTCTTAACTAATAATTCGTAACATGGCGCGGTACACGCGACATACTAAAATACCCCGTCCTTGATCATATTAATTATTGATTTAATTCACCATAAATCAAATGCTTTATCGGTGCGTATCTGATCCGAACACGGTATCCAACGTGGAGATAACGTCGTACGGTACTCAAGGAGTATTTATCGATAAAAGATAAGTCCAATTACCGATTAGTCCTACGTGATGTGTGGTACATCTTGAATAATGCGGGCTTTAATAATATTGGACTTTTTAGCATTTAGTTTTATGGAATTTTATTCAATTCGATTGAATAGGTTTCGATGAATATGTGTACATCATTTTTGCATTTAACAAATTATTACCTTATATATTTGGCTCACATGATGCTACCTGAACATTACATTAAAACAGGTAATAATTATATTGAAGTATCCACCAAAAGTGTACTTGAAGTACCTCAAAAAACATTTCGTAATCGCAAATTTCGTAATTGGTATCAAATTTTCTTATAAGAAATGAAAGAAATAGAAATAATCCGTTCCCATAATCAGCAACTTATTTTGCGCATTTTAAATACAATTTGACATATAGAAAACATAAGGAAATCAATAAAAATTTAATGAAAGAAAAAGAAATAAAGCTTCACTTGCGTGCAGTAGGAGAAGGATTCTTTTTGGTGTATGGAAGGCGGTCAGGGTGAGGTGGTTTTTTTTATTTATGTAATAATATTAGCGACGTGACAAATAAGAAATTGTTTGATACTAATTGTACAGTTTTCGGATTTCTTCTTTGAAAAACATTTTTACATAAAAATAATATCTTCGGATGAAGTAACAATAATATTAATTATGAATTCAAGTCATATGCGAAGCGGTGGAATAGTGGGGGACTAACACACGAACGATTGCATTTCGTTATATATACTTGTTTCCCGTATGTACACTAGTCGCGCGGAAATTCTACCTAACCTGTATATTTCGTAACCCGTATTTCCTCCCGGTTTCGGGAACAAAAAATCATCCGAATTTTCTTTCCTAATCCGAAGATTCCGTAACAAAGTACCATCGTAAGCCAACTGTATTTAGTACTTCAAATTACAGGAAAAAAAAATCAAAAAGCTTCGTAATTTAACAGGGTTTACCTGTTTATGTTGTCATATTGTTAAAAATTTTACTATAAAGTTGACAATGCACTACTCTGCACGCGATTATAAAAGAGTGCGAAGCTTGCTACAGATTTCTATTTGTATTTATTGCGATTAGGAGTATGGTGGTCGTTAGAAACTAACACGTGGTCAAATTTCGACCAAATTTCGCTCTTTTTCAAAGCTTCGCCATTTATGACCCTGATGTAGCTCGGAAATAAAGCGAAATATCGGTTGAAATGTAATAAAATTATACTTGCTTCATTTTATTCGTTTTTGGCCACACATTTGCAATTTGACGCGACATATTTCATCACGACGATGGCAACTGATGGAAAAGAAAGACATCTGTAGTTTTGGGCTGATATCTTGACATCTGGAGGATGTGGATTACAGAAATCTGAAGATTTCATAAATTGCTGGTACACGTGACGCTAATCCACTCCTGTTTATACCAGTAATCGATAGAATATTATTCAAGGTAACTAGATGATTACAGCTATGTATAAGAAACAAATGGTAGGGAAATTCGAGTTAAAATTTTTGGCTGAACATATGTACTATCAGCTTCTTCAGAAGCTCTCCAAAGCCTGCTCTTATTTCAATGGAAAGCAGCCGCAGGAGTCTACACTCAAAATTTTTAGTTTACATTGAGATGACATCTATGCTACAAAATTCCAAAAGCGTTTTCAAATATACATCAACGTGTATGTGGAACTGAACCCCCACAGGATTTTTCCCAAAATTTCAAATAAAGCAAAAACAGTTACATTCAGATATAAAGAATTTTACATAGACTTGACTTCAAATTTAATGTATACTTCAACATACAATAATATACAGGCTATTCAAATTAAAATAAGCAAATTGGATTTCCAATATAATGTTAAGCAGCAGTGATAACTACAAATGTTTTCTTGCTTGTTTCATGTTTTTCCGATTCCTGCTCTTCCAAACATGGATGGTTGCAGTTCCTAACTCCACAAGTGGAAGCTAAATGTACAGAATCCTCATACAAAAAGCCCAAAAAAAAAATTGGGCTGAATATTTTCCGTAGGGTGTTCTACAGGGCTCGTTTTTGGGACTTACTTTATTTCTTATATACGTGGCGGGTTTATCAGTTTGCTGATAACATATCCGGTATCGTTGATTGGGCGTCGGAATGGATTGCGAGGTTAAATAAAGACATGCATGACTGGTGCAAAAGTAACTGCCGGTACTTAAATGAGTTCAAAGCATTTTTGACAATGTAAACAGCTTTAGATTTCTTGGACAAAAATTTTGGGTAGGGAAGTTACACTTGAGACATTGTTAGCAAGCTATTGCTGCTCTGCTTCCACTAAGCTAAGACAATATGGAGATTTGTCAGTGCTATTCACATACAACTACGCTAACGTCCATTCACGAATCAAAGTCTTTCGAATCTAACCTGATAGTTTGGTCTAGTTCGGGCTAGTTATTAGCTTTCTGCTTAAATTTTATCAGCAGCTGGCCTTGTTTTTCTAAATAATTGCTAGAATGGGACGAGGAAAAGCAACTAATAAAAAATACGAAATAATTGTGCGTAAATGTTATTAAGGAAAGACAATTCGTAAAATTGCTATTGAATTAGCTTTAGCAATGACTACTGCCTATAATATATTAAAAAGATATGGTGAATCCGCAAATATTGACGTTCGAGGGAAGGGCTCTGGATGACCAACAAAAGTTTTATAGAGACATTTAAGGTGTTCTGTAGAAATCTGCAAAACCGTTAGAAGAAGCACTCTCCGAGAAATTATCACTCTATGGAATACAGACTCAGGTTTAAACATTTCTAGAGAATGTTGTAGAAAGTGCGTTCCTAAAATAAGTGATTGGGGGTTTCATAAAGTATGTATATATTTTACAGAGTATCCTTAGTTTGATTGATTTACATTTTGCATAGGCTAGACAAATGCCATTACTGACCGAAGTTCAGGAGAAAAATACACTCACTTGGACAAAATCTAAATCATAATGGACGGAGGATGACTAGAATGAAGTAATATTTAGCGAAGAAAACAAATAGTACGTGATAAAGCATTCCATAAAGATTATATTAATGAACAGTTAAATTTCCCTCTCGAATTAAGGCGGTCATTAATGCTAAAGGAGATCTAACTCATTTTTAATTGTGGTTGTATGTAATTGTCCCAATATTTTGTGGTCAGCAGTTTTGACTGTTAAAAATATCATTTTTAATCAATTTGTAAGCCACTTTTTTTCGTCTCAAAAGTATTTTGCAAGATGTTATAGAAACATTGTCTTTAAAATAAAATGTTTTAGATTTTTTCATCAAACCAATGTATTTTTTTTTTAAATTGACTTGTCCCAACATCTAGTTGTAATACACTTCTATACGTGTTCATTGTTGATAAAGTCCACATCTGTTTGGATCCTTGACGAACAAAATTGTGCTATTATTACTGCAAACTTTGGCAAGCGCTAAAAGAATCGATTTACAAAAGTCTGCCATATTTGCTTGTAAAACTGCGGAAGCCTACTTCAGTAAATATAATCGATATTACGTCTTTAACTGCCCCCACATTACTAATTCATGGTGGGAATACTATCCATTACACTGCAATTTTTCTGAGTGGCAACTTGTTGATTGGTGCAAGGTGAATAGATTAAAGCTAAACATTGATAAATGTTGTTTCGTTTCATTCACCCGAAGATCGGTTCGAGTTAATTCTACCTACCACATTTGCAGTACGCAAGGGACAGGTGAAATATCTAGGGTGTCACATTTGATGAGAAAATCAGCTTTGCAGGAAATATCTCACCTATTGCTACTACAGCGTTTCGAACTATGGGTTTTATTACGCGTATATGCAAAGATTTTACTAACATCAAATCGCTCAAATCTCTCTTTTTCGCTTTGGTGCGAAGCTGGCTAAACTATTGCGTTGTTGTTTGGTTTCCTATATATAACACATGGGTTTGAGTCACTCGCTGAAAGAAGCACAAAATCTTGAAGCAGTATATTATCTGTGACAAAATTGACTCACCCGATTTAATGACAAAGGACAATTTTCGCATGCCGCGCCCTTTTTCCAAATTGACTGACGTTATTGTGGTTCCAACGCCAAGAACCAACATTCTTTGGAAGGCGCCAATGGTATATTCTGTCAAAAATTTTTTTTCATCGCTTTTTTATTGTTATGCAATATTATTTTTGTTTTCTATGTACAATCTTTTTCTTTAAATTACATTTGTATATTTCTTACATTGCCCGTTTTGACTTTTTCTGTTGGGCAATCAAGTAACAATAATTGTTACTAATAATACTCAGGATGATCGAAGCAACTGCTGGCAATATAGATAGCATCATGCCAGAAGGTGCATATCTTCTAATTTGTCTTTCCTGATCAACAAATAAAGTGAAAATGTCATAATTTCTTAATGTGCAGTGAAGCTTCTCATACATACATACCAAACTGCAAAAAATTGCATCAATAAATAAAAAATTATTGATACTTGAGGCAGTATTGGCCGATCGGCCCCATAGTGAGAGGAGAGGTAGAGATATTTGGTAGTATCGATGAAGAAGCCAATTACATACAAAATTATAAATACTTTTATTTAATTGTCGATATTAATGTTTGAGGAAAAAGAGAAGTGTTTTTATGACATAATTTTTTCCTTGATATTAATTTTAAGTCATACATAATCCATTTTATGATCTCAATATTATTAAGCGAACAAAACTCATCTGGCATATGTAGGTATGTGTAAGACATTATATTATTTGCTACCTACAAGAATGCCACCGACCTCCAGAAAAGAAAACAAGAAAATTATTATTAATTTACGGATCCAGGAGCTGCTGTGCGCTGTCCGTCGTATCGAGTTACCGAGCAAACGCAGAATGCGCAGATATACCGCCCATAAAATAAATTCAATTAACACAGCTTGTATTTCACATAATGCAACCCCATGCGGGGCGATTGTGGCCGCGTTCTTTCCTTAATGGGGACGCGACTTCACGCAGTTCGTCCGATAAAACGAACCGATGCCAATCGATGTAATTGAATGGCTATAATTTGTTCGAAAATCGCGGTTCCGACTGTTGTTAAGGCTATTGTTGGAGTCATTATTTAATTCGAAAATGTTTACCTTTTGTTGTACATTAAAAATCATGTAGATATTTCATCGATTAGCGATCGCTGTCTTGTCAGAGACTACATTGCTGAACATATGTTGCTGCTATCAGAACGGATGGTATAGAGAAGAAAATAAGCAAGAAAGCAATTCAATGGGAATTTGGGAGAGTTTTATTATTCTTTTCTGTATCAATGTCGATGTTTTTAATTACATTGTCCATTAGAAAAAGGTGAAAGAAATCCTTTTATCTTAAGTAAAGTCGAAATCGAAAGCAATTAGCAATACCATCTTATACGATAATACAAATCCAAAAATAGAAGGTAAAGCTAATGAAAAACACATTTACATATATTGCTACACAATTTTTGTAATACGACCTTAAATACCTGTTTAAATATTGCGAAATATTTCTACCACACTCATACTTTTGGGTATGGAAGAAATTGTCACTAAAAATTTTTCACTAATTTTATGCCAGGAGATTGTCATATGCTTCAGTTCATACTACCAATCGCTCTGTATTGTTGGTAAATACTCATCCGTCCTTATTTCAATCATCTTTTAGTTAAAGAAAGAATTGCTATGTTTTGGTGGCGAGGATGCTAAGTAGTGAGATAGGCTGTTGTAGTTATTTGACCATGTAACTAGTTATACACGGTGGTCCACATACGAACGGTGGATTGCCTTTGTGAATAGCAACAGCGCATTCGAGTTTCATTGAGAGATCCCATCCAGTCGTAGTATATCATAAAGCGAGCAGCGGTGCGCACGCATATTATAAACACGCAATCACGTAATATAATTCAACGCCTTCTGACAAAATGCGTTAATACAGAATTACTGCATAATTTTTCTGTATTCTCAGGTTATGTTAGAAAGCACAGTTTCTTATATTCATTTTGTTGCTGCCCTGTGATGTAGGAGAACGAAAAAGTAATTCTAAGTAGGAAAATAAGCAACGATTCTTATAAAATTAAACTAAAGAAAAACAAAATTCGATAATTATACCAAATAAATTGAAATTCCAACAATGTTACTTTATTAAGGGGAAAAATCTCCTGGCAGTTTTGAACTTTGTAACTTTTGCATTTGTTGCGTTTCAAAATACGTTTCTCAGTACTTCTACTAACACCGATTTCGTCTGCAATTTGCCGGCTAGAGTAAGGTTCACCCATTTCAACTAACGTATTTGTTGGCATTTACGGCAATTCCCGACCACGGAGTCAAATTTCCTAAACGCTTTGACGATCCTTTCAATTGTCGAATGCGAAGGAATAGGACGATCCACGTACTTTACGGCAAATAGATCGGTCATACTTTGGTGGTAATTTCCGGCAGCATCCCATGTAATGATTTGTACCTTCTCTGCGGTTGTATAAACTGACATAGTGCACCCGAAATCCACGATCACTTGTTAGAAAGTTGCGAGCGCATACATAGACAAAGAGTGCGTCAGATAGCCATCTCAGAGCTATGGTAGTTGCGCGCGTCGTGGCTGGCCGATGGGGTTAAATGCAAGTATGCTAGATCGCGCCACGTACAATATATCTCGCATCCCAGTGAGACCTGGGCCAACGTGTATGTAAACGAATGTAGATAGATTATTACATTATATACACAAACCTGTGTTTATTTTTCAGGTCTCCGGGGTTATTCATCTTGCTGTAACTCTATTATTAAAACAAACAATTATTGTCTTAGATAGTAAATTACTTTGTGCACCTATAAGCAACGTAAGCAAACTATACAAATTCACATGCAAAGATGAAAATATAGACCCACGCACGCCGTAGCTACAAGCACCTTTACATATGAGTTTGTACAGTTTGCTTACGGCGCATATAGGCGCACAAAGTAAGTTACTACTTAATTTATTTGTTTACCCTTACTCACTGAGTTATCAGTCGTATATCGGCGAAAATTCACACACGGAACGCCTTCTTGTGTTGATTGTGCCAAACGAAATCGTTCAGACAGAATTGGCGCTTTTTGTTGTGCCAATAGTCTTTTGATATTTCTCTTTGCATCTGTTGGGACAACGGGAGAAAAGTAGTTCCGTCCGGGTAGTATTTGGTAGACTGACCTACAGTGCCGCGCACTGATGAGGGCCAAGGAAGCTCGAGACGCTGATGTCTACACGTCTGCGGATTGGCCTACGAAACGCTGTTTTAATGATTTTAGCTACGATGTGCGTTGGCGTTTCATGTAAAAGTACTTTTATCTTTACATGTGAGTTTGTATTTATTACCTTCGTTGTTCATCGAGACCTTCGAATTGGTACGTGTATCTTCATCTAACAATATTTAAACTTTATTCTTCATTTTCAATGGTAGATCGTAATCATACAACCATGCTTTACTCTCCCCTTTCCTCATTAGGCAAAGTAACCAATTGAAACATTTTTGATATTCCATTACACTAAGAGTTGCGGTGCCTTTTCCTGGAGGAGGTCTTAAACGTAAATCATTCTAAAGCTAAAATTTTCCCATTTATTACAAGAGCACACTATAGGATGTGGGGATCACCATTTTTCAATGCAATCCTCTTTCTTTTCAAATGATCATGTGCGGATAAACTGAACCGATGTAGGGAAGATACTTTAAATTGAAGTAGTGCCTTTGGGGTCTTGCTTTGTTTGTTGCTCTAATGCGTTCGACGTTTCGGCAACCATACAGTTAGCTCCTTCGGAAGCTTTTGAAGACTAGTGTTGTCTTATGTTTTCGTCATATATCTTGACATCGTCTCGCCCCGTTGAACCGTATCTCTCACTATTGGAGTTGTGTCTATTGTGACCTGTCCACTTCACGGTTTGCCCTTATGTAGTACCAACCTCCATGTGTTGCTTAGTCCTTCTTCCCTATTGAAGTTGTTATTGTTCTTCATTATTCCCAAGTATCTATCAACAAAATCCGAAAGGCACTCTTCTAATGTAAAGCAGCTGCGAAAGCCTACATTCAACTAGAAATAAAGTTATGATGGATAATAACCCGCACTTGGTCCTTTTCGATGGCGCCTTCTTCGGCATTTATTAATGCATTACCGCACCAAAATATAGTTTCTAGTATTCCAAAAACACTCCCATGCTGGCAATGAACAAATGATTTAAAGCGAAATCTTTGAGATCAATGTAAATGTGCTAGAATCTACTACCACAGATAAGATTATGACGATTAATTATCAATGTGCCAAGACAATAAGGTTACACGACTACGAATACATGATACCAGTATGACCGATATGTTAGGCCTATTTATCGGCATGTCAACTGAGAAATATCTTCGGGAGGCAAAGCTGATAATTATTACATTTTCAAATGCCAACAAAGTTTTACTAAATGAGTAAACGACGATAGGTTTCTAACTACAGCCTAAAGTTTGTTTGCGATTTAGACTCGTGAACATTTAGGAAATAGATATTGAAGTTGATTTGACATCAACAAGAGCTGTATAGTCCTTTTCCACTTACTTATAACTTGAGCTTCTTCGCTTTTTGATGTAGTCAAAATATAATAATTGCTGCGTATGGAGAAGTTAATCTATCCCAGATGACTGGTCCTTAATGAATAGTTTCACAATTTGAGTTGTTACACGAATCAACACTACATGTAGTCAAGCATCTCAATACATAGCTATAACTATATTATAACGTCTACACAATAAACCTATTGGCTATTAATTGAAATTGAAATATGGCTGTACGTGCTGCTGTAGTATGTAAAACATTACCCCAAAAAGTCGTATGTACGTGAAAAAAATTAAGTTTTAATTAATACTCTCGAGCTTGGGCTTGCTGCGTTCGAGTTGCGCGGGTTCTATAATTGACATTTTTAATGAGAAAACTAAGTGAGTCAGTTGTTTCACCAACAAAGTACACACTTACATAATAACGGCTTACGTAACGACATTTTTTGTTTCTGCCACGGGTGGACGTAACGTCTTACTGTGACTTACTGATTAAGAACTGTACGCACAAAAGAGATTTTAACTCGTCCGTAATTGGCTTCGTGCATATCTTAATGCGCTCAAGCGGTGCAGGGTTATAATGCGAATTGGATTATGGAAATCCGATTTAATGCGGAATAATATCTCGTTTTGTTTTAATGTTTATGGGTATGTGTCATAACTGCCCGCGCTAGCATCCCGCAACTCGCTAAATTTATCTGCGTTTAAATGAAGACAATCGGAGATAAGACCATTTTGTCTCGGGTAAATATCGTTTGCTTTCAACTTAAGTCGTTGTAACTTTATAAATTTTATAGCCGACCGTAAATTTTTTAAAGCTTATATGTCTCTTATTACAAAGTCGTGAAGAACATAAAAAGTAGGTCGTAATGATCACCCAAGATAATGGGGTAATTCAAGTTATTCCTCGAAGGTGGCGAATTCTCCATTTTACACACTAATTAAGGATACGTGAATTGACTTTATATTTAAGTTGCTGATAATTTTTTCTGCGTGAGTTCCACACACATTTTATGTTTACCTGAACAAAAAACTTTTGGATGTTGATTATATATATTGTAAAGAGGCTCTGTATTTAATTGAGCTTCTCAGAGGTAACGTTTTAAGAAGATATTCAGATGTGTGGGATACCACTTATATTTATTTTGCAAATAGGATTGAAAGAATCAATTTTTAGTGCCAATGAGTTTACAATGTTTATTGAATTTAAAAAAATTATACTTGTTTTTGACAAATTTTTGAAGTTTTAACAATTACCTAAATCAATTCTTATCCGACAGCTAATTTTAAACTTATTTTGATTAAAATGTTTTTAAATTTATAACAATTCTTGAGTTTTTGAATATATTTTCATTTATTTGGACAAATAATTGATTTTGTACCTGGTCACCGTAGTTCTTCAATTAAATATTATATTTCGTAGTTCCCCCTTCAAAGTCTTGGCTCGAAGCTGCATCCGATTCAAAACCAAATATTTCTCAAAATCCAGATTGATGTTTATAATTTTAAATAAGTCTTACTGTCGAAACTTGTTTACTCCATCTCATTTTGTTTTTTCAATTCAGATCCAAAGTGTACTATCTATTCGCTTATATGGAGATATGTCGAAATAAAAGCAAATGACAATAAAAGCATTATAAATACAGCTTCCATACTTCTGAAGGTATATTGGATTACCTTACCTTGCGATGTAATAATTTATAATCGATTTGTGACCCTTTCTTGGAGTTTATGGTTGGTTTTTCACAAGAACTTTTTATCTAGTTATTCAAAACTAAACAGAATACAGCTGCTAAAAGTTTGTGTATAAAAAGAATAGATAAAATCCTAAGCACTCGAAAAACTATTTGCTTTAAAGAAGCCGTAACAAATTTCTGCGGTAGATTATAAATTGTAACTTCTATCGCGGAGGAATAAATCAACAATCTGATTGACTACAAACTTAGGTTTATTGGCAATAGCACATGCTTGAAAATATTTCTTGAAAAATCCTTGCCTTATTTAAAAAATTTTACAATAGGTAAAATAAATACTTAAATTAGAACATTTTGGTCAACAATTACGTGCTTATACGAGTCCGCGAAGTAAAGTTTCTGAGCTTATATCTTGGTTGTAATCTAAATCAAATGTGTAATAAAAATTCCTCGTCACTTTTTATGCAGAGTGAATGATCTCCGCGGTCTTGGAAGATTGAGTCTGTGTGGATGGAAATTTTTCAAAACGGTTTTCTCTTGTTATGGGGTCTGATTGTGAGCATGGTTGAAAATTATATTGAAACCTACAGGATGTGTCACAAGTTCGTAACTAACCAAAGCTACATTTTTTTAATGAAACATGCTATGTATTATTGTATTTTCCTAGTTAAATTCTGAATCGAAATGTAATAAAGTATTATTGTTCTAAAACTATGAGTTTCGGAGCTACTAGGTTTTTTTTGAAAAAGTAGATCCTCGGCAAGTGCCCATTACACAAAAGTGGTTTGTGATACTTAGATTAGGCATAAAATGACCCAATATACACGTATGTACCTATATGGTTCTGAATATCTAATGAGATACGCGTCATATTGCGTTAAGTTGGAATGACATTAAATTAAAATTGTTAGTGTAAAGAATAATGTTTCAATCGTAAGAATACAATCCAAATTTCTTCACAAAAGGTAAAAGCTGAATACGCATTTCGCAGCTCTTCATTGCATCATCAGCAAAACACTGAACCGTGTAATATATGTGCAACTATAAATAACAGCAAATAGTTAATAAAAAACTCTTTAGATATTTTGGAAACGGCCAAGATACAAAAGGCGGAAATGGAGTGAGAGTAAATAACTTTCTACAAGGGCAGTAAAAACAAAAGCTGATTTTCATTAAACATGTCTAACAAGTTTAATTATAAATAGGGGAGAAGTTGAAATTGGTTAGCTCGTCCGCGTATTTTCTCATATAAATTGGCTCCAATACATCCAAGTTTTGATTTGTACTGGATTTTAACAATCTCACGTGGTTACCACTAAAATTACGTCCCGTTTCAAAGAAATGTTTTGCTGTTTTTTAAGTGCAAATTGCGTTCCTTAAATCTTATATTAATACATCTCCTAGTTTGACCCACATAATAATCACCGAAAGAATTACATGCAATTTAAATATATTTCAGATTTCTCCAAATTATATTTGTTTCTATTTTCATATTTAAGCAATAAATTTTGTAAAGTATAATGACTAGAAAGAGCCAGTTGTAAGTACATTTTTTAAATAAATTAGATGTCATACTACCAGTATGGATGAAATGGTACTTTTATTCGTTTCTTCCTTTTTTTCTCATGAGTTGCTTACAGATAAACAAATTTTAAATGGATAACAGGAGCTCTTTATGGAAATCCTAAATGGGCGAAATATCCCTCGTAGTATTCCAGACAGCAATCAGCAGGCTGAAGGATGGTAAAACTACAGAGCATGATAATATTAAAGCGGTATTTATAAAATACGTGGATGCAAGCGTGTTGGAATCTTGGACACATACCTAGGGATTGGACGCTTGCAACGATACTCCCCTCGTGCAAGAAGGGCTGTGCACATAAATGCTCAAACTACAGAGAAATATCACCGCTAGTAGTTGCCAGTAAAATATACGAAATGATCCTAGAAGGAAGATTGAAGCGTGTTATTGAAAAAACATTGGATGACAATCAATGTGGGTTTAGATCGGGGAGAGGTGCGAGGTAGGCACCATAAATGCTCAGCCTGACAGGCTTATACAGGTTCGAGCGTGTTGAAACTCCGAGTACTAGTTTTTAGTAGCCAGCCAGACAACGTGACCAGTGCATGAAAGTGTCTCAGGTAACGAAAATTGAGGACCGCGCGGTCATTTGATTTTTAACGAAAGAAGGGCATACGCCTAATCACATTAAACAACGTTTAGACGACGTTTATGGTGGGTGATTTATCTCCTTCATATTCCAGTTTAAAAAAATGGGTAAAATGTTTTCGTTTGTGTCAAGAATCCTTTGAAGATGATGAGCCAATTGAACTAACTATAACGCCTCAAAACGTTTCAATTATTGAAGGAATGGTATTGGCATGGTATTAGCATGGTATTAGAAAATTTCATAACATTTCTGAAACAAGTATTCGCCCTGCTCTCTAACATGAACGTCGGGTCAAATGTGTGCGTTCGTTTTTAAACATGTATGGAGACGACCCGAAACCGATTTTGGAGTCCATTGTCGCAGGAGATGAAACAATGGTTCTGTGTTATGTTCGACTATGCAAAAAGGAATCGATGGAATGACGGCGAGCCGATCAATCTCGTCCCAGAAAGGCGAAAGTCGTCCAATCAACGAAAAAGTTGATGGCCGCAATATTCTGGGATTGTGAATGTATTTTACTCATTGAGTTTAAAGAGCGCAATGCAACTGTCAACAGTACATATTATGCGTCTTTGCTGCATAAATTGAGGGACAATATTCGTGCAAAACGTTGAGGAATATTGACAGAAGGTGTTTGATTATTGCCCGACAATGCACCTGCCCATACTGCCACAATTTCACAAGCTGCCATTCGCGAGTGTGACTTTCAAGAACTGGAAGATCCACCATATAGTCCGAACATGGCTCCAAGTGAAAGACCTTAAGGAACGTTGTTTTAAGGACGATAGTGAGTTGCAAGCAACTGTAATACAACAGTTTGAGTGAAAAACTTATTATTTTTATATTTACGGTAAAACAGCTCTCAGAAAAAGTGGTACAGTATAATAACAGGCTGCTGTTATGTTTTGTGGATTTGGAAAAGGTTTTTGATAGTGCACCTAGGGAAAAATGTGGGAAATACTAACAAGTTGGAACGTGGCACAAAAGCTTTTACTTGCCATAAAAAGTATATATAGATGTACCTGGAATTTAGTAAAAACACACGATCAGATATCAAAAGAATTTATCAACAGGGCAGGAATTACACAGGGTAGGGTTTTGAGCCCACTACTTTTTATTGTTTTAATGGACGAAGTTTGCTAGAGAATTTAAAGAAAATGTGAAGAAGAAAATTGGCATATATAACTGATTGATCAGAAGCGAAAACGCGGTGGGCTGGGAAGAACATGGAATGGTGAAGTGGGAAGAGCTTTGTCCAAAAGCATCCACCATCAACTCTAACTAGAGTAACATGCTTATGGCCCATCGATTAACTCTTAATACTTCACGTGCATTATAGTATTTGAAAAAATAAGTGTAAATTCAAAGCAGAGGTAAAGTAAATGGTATAGAGATTAACTTTATGATGACTGGTTACGAAATTCATTTACATAAAAACAATTTCGCAAATCCTATGCAAGTATACGCTCACTATTATTCGCGTTTGCGTTGCAGATATCTATTAAAGGCCGCAGCAGCAACGGGCACCTTCGGCGAATGTGCGGATGCTTTGTTTGCGACTAATTATAATTCCTACCGCTGTACCCGTAACAGTAATATGTTTCAACAATGTACGGAAGCAAAAATATGTTCCAATAGTATTCCTGCGATAAACGTCCCAAATAAATGCATGCAACTCTTATCATCATTATTTTAACCGTAACGATGGCAAAATTTCAATATGAATAGACTATAACCGTTGCACCTTGTTAGTATCTGATAAGGAAACGGAATACATTCACTAGTATACATACCGTATATATTTCAATGGTAAATATTCAAGAACTAGAATATTCTCCATTTCGTTCCTATATAACCAAACAGTTTAGTTCGATATTTAATGAGATCGTTGAAAGGAAGATTAAAAGGATTGAATAGGAAACTAATAGGTACATAAAAGCAATTAATATGAATTTATTGAATATATTTTAGTTTGGTAGTTAGATACATATTGAATACATAGACATCTACAAATATGTGTAGTCTACAGTTTATATGATTATTAACTAACAATAAGTAGTACATGTATTAGGAAGCGATTTGCTTTGATTTTACTTCTTCTTCTTCTCGTACATCCTTATGCCTTATCAGGGCGTCGGAGTTGCATCCCTTAGTTTTCGATACGTCTCCTCCAACTCCTCCAACTCCTTCCCACCTCCGCCACCTGCTTCATCCATGTTTTTCTCGGTTTTCCTCGTTTTCTTCTCTTTGCAATTTTGGCCACCAATATGTTTTTCTCCAGTTTATTGTCGCTCATCCTCATTACATAACCATACCAATTCAACTTCCATTTTGTTATTTTATGTGTTATTGCTTCCTGGTTTAATTCTTATCTAATATCGTCGCTCCTTATCCCGTCCAGCCGAGTCTTTCCTGATACCTTCCTTAGGTGTTTCATCTCTGCTGCTGTTATTGAACTATCGTGTTTATTTATGGTTACCAAAGATTCACATCCATGTAGCAGTGTTGGAATAGTTATTCTGTTATACACTTACAGTTTCACTTGTTATCCAATCTTCTTCCTTCCAAATATTGTATGGTTTAGACTGTAGTAAATCTTTGTAGTTTTTCTCCTTCAGATGACACCAAGATAGTCATATGATGTAACTTTTTCAATCGGCTGATCCTTACAGTTTATTTTATTTGCCCTGGTTCGATTAGGTTTTTAAATTATGATCATGTATTTGCTTTTTTCGATGTTTATTTCCACACCTATTTTTTCTGTGTCTATGTGACTTACATATTTTGCAACAATGAACTACACCTTGCATTTATGTTGCCAGAATAGGATCGCCTTGAAAAGCTACGTTAACACTTTTATAAGTAGAGAGCGGAATTATATGCATCGGAAATCGACAAAATATGCGCATATATATGCAGAAAAATTCTTCGAAATATGCACAATTTTTGCTAAATATGCAGTTTTATGCACATATCCTTCTGACACCGATTAACTTCTTGTTAAATATTATAAAACAAGAATAATCACAACGAAGCATATAACAAACGTTTATTGTTCTTACATTATTCCCACTTACATTTTAAAATCACAATTATATGTACTTAAAATTTGCTAAAATACATACTTAGACGCTACATATTTTTATTATTAAAACAATTTACAATTAAATGCTTTTCTAAATTTTCTAATGAAAAATTATGTCGCCTATATGTGAGAATGCATTTATATATCGAAAAACTTCTTTTAACATCAACGGAAGTTATTGGTGCGTACTTTAATGCATTTATAATCTCAGGACTTAATTCGATACTTGTTTCTGTTTCATCCATTTTTAATTCACCAGTTAAAATCAAACTGATTTTTGCTAAACTTTTGTATCCTACATTTTTATTAATTATTTCTTAAACTTTTGACTTGTTGAGTTTCCTATTCTATCCGGAATATTTGAAACACTATTTTCTAAATCATTGATTAATTTAACTGATTCAGTTAGTGGCAGCGATTCTTTTTCAAGTTTTGTTATTGTCAAAGAAACAAATTCATAAGTGGCTTTAATAAATATCAATTCATTAGGCAAAGAAGAGTTTTTCAAAATTTCTTGACATTTTGCAATAGAGTTGTAGTTGTCCAGTGTCATTTCCAAAACTTCCTCTGCTCCACTTTCTCATTTTCAGGCCACTCTGGATTTGATAGATAACAAAAGGTAAACAAACCATCACTTCCATCTAGCATTCCAAAGAGCACTCTCATACGACACGTGTTTGTTTTTCTCGCAGTTGTGTATGAATGGCAAAGCTGATCCTAGGTGTAGTATTATAAGTAGATTTCCACTTTCTTGATCTACCGGGATGTAATGTCGAAATTAAGAACAAGTTTTTTCTTTGATTGAAAAAAAACAAGAGTTTTGTTACCACCAAACACAAATAGTGACAAACCTGCTTCACTTTTGATTAAGAACGATGACGGAATCTCCTTGTTTTTCCTCAGGGTTTCTACAAATATTAAAATGCACACAAAGATTACGTTGGAGTCTAGTAAACCCCAGAGCGCATACCTGTAGGATGTAAATTGTTGAAATACCTAGAGTTAACGTAGATGATCACAAACTGAATTTAGTTTCTGTGAAACTTTTCACGGTTGAGAACATTTTTTAAATAATCAGTTAATGAATCACACAATAAGTGCCTATAATGCACATTTACATAGAAAGAGTAATTACTTCTCCTAAATTATTAGGAGTACAACAAAGGATTTCATGAGAAAATATGCAGAAAACATCTTTCAACTTAAACACGAATAAAATCTGCTAATGGATTTGCTGGAGTAAAATTTTCCGAATCTTTTCTGGTTAACGATATGGGTTGGCAAGAAGCGAAAATGTGAAGGTTATTTGAAATCCAAGTATATCCTTATAACCAAGATTTTTCTAATTCTAAAATGTATTCTGAACTTTACCATTATGATTTAAAAGATAAACAAAAATTCTCTAATTTAGGCGACTTCCTTACTAATACAATAACTTTTAATTATTAAAACTGTGGATACGACGTAGCCAACCTCACGAAGCAAAAGAGATATTTTATTGTATACAGTAGATTCTCTTGGTGAAAATTTTTCAGAGATGATATGAATGTTATATATGCACAAAGTACTGGACAAGAAATTAAGAAAATATCACTAGTTACTGTATTCTCCTCCTCCTTAGAACCCTTCGTCAACAATGTTGTATGTTCTTTCTTAAATTACTTGAAATTAATATAATCAGTAACGACCAAAGGTATTGATTGTATAATTCTGGTTTCCTACTTAACCCTCTTTGCTGTTGCTGTTGCATATTAACGGTAATAGCACATAATGACATAGTCATCGTTCTGCAAGCTTGCATTTCTCATATCAACGGTCCAAATCGCATAAGAAAGGTTTTAATTTCATCGCATTGGTTTTCACAGTTAAACACATGGAGAAGTTTTGAATTTACTTCGTTGTACTATCCAATAACTTATTTCCCTTGTGTATACTTACCTACAGCTGAAGTAAGCAAGAAGAAGTAAGCGAAAGAAAGTCGGGCGGTCATAAAAAAGGTAAGGCCGCGTGTGTCTCGTTATGGTTAATATAAAGTATGATAAAGGCGGTTTCTGTATTGGGTAAAAACTGTTCCCGAGTCGTTTGTTCGATTCTATACGGTTTTCAGAGAGACGCTGATAAAATACACTGACATCTTCATTAAAGATAGGCGGACATTTCGCTTGTTATTCCCGTATATTGTTTTTGATTTTACTTTGCTGCTCGCTGTTGTCTTCGATGCGTATTAAATTTTCGATTCAACCGGTGTATTTAAGGACTAATTTATGTTCGCGTGCAGTTTCAAAAATGATAGGAAAAGCCAGCCATTCCAAACATTTGCTAGACGATGTTGTTTTGAGAAGCAGTTAAAGTAATTAATTAGTAGCACACGCATGAACAAATGATGTGAGAAAAAAATTCTAATTCTGCTATGCTTGTTTATCCCTACTCTCGAGAAAAATGTACACAAGTTCCTACTTTTGCCGTTTAACACTAAAACATGCGAAGTAATTGGAAAAATAGACGAAGGGGTCCTTTGTTATTGCAGTGTCAAACGCCGGACATGTGACCGCCTCACCCTCATAAAAATAGAGCAAGATAACGGTACGTTCCTTCTATTCGTCAGATTTGTGTTACTTCCGCCTACATCTTAAATATAAAACATGCGAAATATACGGAAAAAGACGAAAGGGTCTCTTGTCATTGTAGCACGTTACTTAAACCACATGCCCGTTTTATCCCAATTAATCAAAAAGGTGAGAGTAATATAACGGTGCATTCTCTCTATTCAACAGATTTGTGTTCCTTTTTATGTTCAGTTTCGTACGTGTCTAATTCCCGCGGCGAAGTTACGTTCTTAATCAATTTCAGGCTTTCTATATTTCTTCTTTCTATATTATGCCCGGTTTCGTTTATGTATTGTGCTACACTTGACGGTTCTGTCTTCCCGTACCTGTAGCAGCTGATGCGTTCATCGAATCTAGATAAATTAGTTAATAACAATACAAATTGTTTAATTAATTCGAAACATACGTCTCCCGGAATCCACATATTTCCTACCACTCTATATTTAAAATATCTCCACAAAATCTTGGGAGATATGCGCTAAAACAGATTACCAGCAGCCACACAAAAGTTAATTTCTTGATCATTTTTCTATTCGGTGTTCTTGGTATATCCTGTGGCGCATTTAGTAAATTGAATTGATAATCAGATGTCATATAAATTGATCATACTTTCTTTCAACACCTCGGAAGCTACAATATTTGAAAAATGTCATACTGCTATTAAATAAACGAACACAATGTAAATGATTCCTGTTTACGTATTTTAATTTGATGTGTATGTAATCTTTTACTTCTGATGGTATATAGTCAACTCTTATCCGAGAGACATAATTTACGTCAGGCAATATTAAAATATCTAAATGATTAATTTCAAATCAAGATCTTAGATATCAACGTAATAAATTACTAAGTTCTGGTCGTCACCAATAAGTAGCAATAAAACAGTCGTTTAGCGGAATAACAAATCATAGTTACGTAGAGATTTATGGTATTTACCAGGTAGTCGTCATTTTTTCGTTCTCCCTCCATGCATCGCATCGAAACAAGGCAGTCAATCAAAGCGGGGAACATTCCCAACTAATTTTTATATGCTATTGACCTCGTCTAACGAAATAATAATTTCGCCGCATGCGACCTTTACACCTCGGCGCAAATGAACACACAAATTGAACTTACACAATTCCATAGGAAAATTAAAATTTCAATTGGTGATTTATTGACGAACAGCACTGGTAGTCGCTGGAAGGCGAACGCTTTTAAAAGTTTTAATGGAAAATTCGAAAGCCGATACGCAAAGATAAATTACCCAATATCGATGGAAAATTAATAATTTTCTGGTTTCACATATACGAGCTCGACTATCTCTCACGAACCGATCAATAATAATAATCATAATAATGATGTGTATACGTGAAGACGATGACGTTACGTGCCGTTGATAATAATAGCGAAATTTTTACTGATTGACGTGACTTAATTAAATATGGATGGGTAAATTTGTTATTAATAATATGTATATATGCTGAGTTATGTTGAGAAGGCTTGGTATAAGCGCAAACATAATTTTTAACAATGATTACGGTACTTAATTACATTTGCGATATTCGAAAGTGTTACAGTAACCGTTCGATAACTGTCTATGCATGTGCAGTCTAGGACATCATAATTAAGACAAATTTCACGATATTGCACAGTGGGCGAGAAATTCTAAAACGTGGACAAAATTATTTTTCAAGTAAATGTAATTAAGTATAAATTTTATTAAATAATATTAAAAATTGTACATTTCTTCGTCGCACTCATCGATTTCCGAACTTGAACTGCCATTTTCTAGAGGCAAAGGCAAACCGGTTGAGGGTAGATTTATTTCGATAGAAGGGACTTATAGCAATTCTAGAATGCCTGTAGGAAGTGCAGGTATAGGTTTTTTTGGCAAATCGCGAAGGCCGGTAATAAATGGATCTGAAGACATAAGTAAGCAATGCAGCAGATCCTCATTTGTGCTCACACGACTTATCTTTCGGGTATGTGCTCATCGATACGTCTTCAAATCCTTATTTCGACTTTCTTGAGCCTCTTCAGCTAACTGTCCTATTGGCAGTAAAGCAGAATCAATAACGTCTGCTCCATGAATTAAAATCTTATGCACGGAAGCGGGAATGTAAAACCAGTTATATTCTTGAACAAATAACCGAGCAGAATTTTTGGTGTATTCTTCAAATTTTTGTTTATTAATTTTGTACTACGACGAAATCGCTGCTAAAATGACGGAAAGACGTTGAATAATTGCAACATTAAGTCCCGTAATATTTGTAGACTTCTCTGGCTCGCGAAAAAATCGTAGTGCTGTATTCCCATCGTTTGTTGTGCCACTTCCGCCTGGTCTAGCTTGGTCTACGAGTAATTCAATTTCTTCCCGAAAGCCTATAAGAAATATGTAATCTCGAAGAACCTGATCCAAGCATGTAATGTTGACAACTCAAATCTATACATCGCTGGATCAATTGTTTGGTCAACTAATTTGTCAAGCTTATTCATTTCTTTAGGCGTAGCTTTGCATCTGAGCTGATTTAGTTTCGGAGAGAGCATTGCATATAAGAGTGTAAAGTGTAAAGATGGCCGGCAAAGATATCTCTGACAAATTAGTGTGCAAAAGGTGTTCAGTTTCAATAAAAGTCTACGTGACTTGCGAAAAGTGTAAGTGTAATTACCATCCAAATTGTATTCTCAAAGTTAAGGGAACTTATGTGGAAGAGGAAGGAAACGTTTACTGTTGTAAGAACATAACCTCGTTAAGTGAGAAAGATACAGAAATACGGAAATTGAATCTCAATATCCAGGAAAAGAACAACAGAATCAGAGAAAATGAGGAGAACATTCGCGCGCTTACAGATGAAAATAAAAAACAGAAGCGGAATCTATCTAAAGATGAACAATGCAAGTGTGACGAAAAGGACAAAATAATTACGGAACTAAGATCGAGATTATTGAACTTAAACATTAAAATAATGGATCAATCTATGAAAGAATTTGAAGAAGAAATATTCGAAATAAATCAACAAATACACAAGGAAGAAATAATAAGGGACTGTGATTCACTAGCAGTCACAGATACCAATAGTAATAATCACAAGGAGATTCTGGAATACTTACATAAAATTGAAAAAAACCATGCACACAGGGTTTAATGAGCTAAAGCGATCACTATTCACTAACACTACAAAAAAACAAACTAATGACAATTTAGTAGAAACTCAAATAAAAACAAATAAACAGTACGAAGCTAGCCGTCATCGTACTTCAAAAAATCCAGCGATGCAAACGCCACTACTGGAGAGTCAAAGCAATTCTGGTAGACAACCAGATATACACGCGATAGATATTAACATCAATCAAACGTCTGAAGACACGCCACCAAACGAGCATAAAATCGAGAAATATACCAAAAGTAAGAAAAGCAGTGAAGAAAATAGTAATCAAAAAAGAAATTTACGAAGCATCGCACGGAAGCAGTTGTAGGCACAAAGGAAAACGAACATGTGTCATATGCAAGCCAGCAGAGGCATTGGATATATGTGGGCAAGTATAAGGACGATTACACTGAAGTGAAAATGAAAGAATTTTTGCAAAAGGAGTTCGGTGCAAATGAAAAATTTGAAATAAAAAGATTACAGAAACAAAATAGATGGACAGAAGAAAAGTACTGTTCTTTCAAAGTGGGAGTGCCCTTGGATTTGGCAGAGAGCGTTTACGTATCTAGTCATTGGCCTGTGGGAATTGAAGTTAAAAAGTACAAGTTTTTTCCCAAAAGAAAATCAAACTCATGGAGAGGCAGAAACATATATCAACACAACGAGAAATATCAATATCGTAAATATTAATGTTCAATCCTTAAATAACAAAATTGATATTTTGAAACAGTATATATACGGAGCTGACACAGATATTTTATGTATTACAGAGCATTGGCTAAAACAGGATGAAATAAATAGTTTAAAAATTGAAAATTACAATATTGGTGCGAATTATTGTAGAAGTACATCTAAACATGGTGGTGTACTTATATTAACCAAACGCGATATTGACATTCTTGAAATTGCAATGCTTAAGGAACAAAGCAAAGAAAAGGATATTGAAGTAGCTGGAGTGGAATGGCGACAAAGTAAATTAATAATAATGTCCCTATACAGATCTCCACAAGGTGATTTCGACGTATTTATTGAAACATTACAGATAATGTTTACAAATCTAATTACAAGGTACAAAAACTACAGAATTGTATTGGCAGGAGATTTTAACGTAGATTTCATGCAGAAATCAGAAGATCAACGGACGCTGATGGAGTGTTGTTTATCGTTCGGTTTGCGTGCCTTGTTTAGTGAGCCATCACGAGAGACATCCAGGTCGAGCACTTGTATAGATAATATATTTACCAACGACCCATTATGTGTGGATATCACTGCAGTACAAAATCTTCACATTGCTGATCACCTAGCACAGTTTATTTCCATCACCACTGCATATGCTGAAAATAAAACAAATGTAGAGATAATAAAATCAAGATGCTTGAATGCTAAGAACTATAAAAGGTTAAAATTGGATCAGATCAGATGGGATTTGATATTAACTGGAGGAGAGAACACCTATTCCCAGTTTCATAACTTTTTTGTACGGCTGCTGGATACTGTGTTTCCTGAAAGAGAAATTACCCTAAAAGCAAAACCAAGACACAATTTTTCTCCCACCAGTATTGTAATCGACATGAAACAAAAACTGGATGCCATATATACAATATTCAAAGCAACTAAAAGTCAAGAAGTAGAACAAGTATACAAAAATTAAAAAAGGAGTACAGATCAGAAATTCAAAAAGCGAAAAACACAGCAGTGACTAACATCATAGAGTCCTCAAGTAACAAGAATAAAGCTATTTGGGATATAATAAGGCTAGAAACAAATTTAGAAACCAAGACTCAATACAAAGAGAATCACGGTTTGAGGGCGGATGATTTTAACGACTTCTTCGCTTCGGTTGGTGATGATGTGTCAGCCAATTTACCAGGTCCGAGCCAGAACCCACTTCATCTCTTGGAGCAGAACTCAAAACGTATGCAGAACTCAATTTTTCTGTATCCGACAACCACACAGGAGATCAGCGACATTATCTCTCGCCTTAAAGAAAGCAGGTCACTCGATGTTTACGGTCTATCATCAAATATAGTCAAGCTGCTTAAAACTGACATCGCAGAAGCTCTTGCTAACTCATTCAACGAGTGTATGCTAAAAGGTATCTACCCAAACGAATTAAAACTGACAAAGATAGTACCCGTATACAAAAAAGGAGACGAAAGAGATTTATGCAACTATCGGCCTATCGCGCTGGTACCTATATTCTCCAAAATATTCGAAACAGCGATTAAAAATCGTATAGTAAGTTTCTTCACAAAGAACAACGTTTACTGTAAAGAACAGCATGGGTATCGATCAGGTAGATCAACGATAACAGCAGTCAATGAAATAATACAAGCGATAACAACAGCTTTTGATGAGAAGGATGATGTTATACTGACCTGTTGCGATCTCTCAAAAGCATTCGATTGTGTCAATGTACCAATTTTACTGGCCAAACTGAATTACTGCGGTATAAGAGGGCCTGCACTCAAATTACTTCAGTCATACTTGACGGAAAGGAAACAGCTAGTAGTATGGCAAAATACAGAGTCCAACATGCGTCCAGTTCGTAATGGCGTTCCTCAGGGATCTGTTTTGGGCCCAATACTTTTCCTAATATATGCGAACGATCTCCCACGCAATATACATTGTGATAAAATATGTCTATATGCCGACGATACAACGCTACTAACTAGAGGAGATATGCATAGAGATCTGCAAGCAAAGTCCGAATTAGCGCTAATAGAAGCAGATGAATGGTTCATGAGTAACGGTTTCTGTTTAAACAAAAGCAAAACTCAAACTCTATTACTATCTACTAAAGCATTACCTGATAAGAAATGTATCTGCTTCCTTGGCCTACACATTTCTAATAAACTGGACTACAAAGTGCATATTGATGACACCTCAAGAAAGTTGTCCACTGCAACATATGCTATTAGAAGGATCATGGCGGTAGCAGCATATGACGCAGCAAGAGCAGCATATTTTGCTTTATTTCACAGTAAAGCTACGTATGGGATTCTAATATGGGGACATTCACCTGAGGCCGTAAAGCTATTCCTGAAACAGAAACAAGTAGTAAGAATCTTAAGCAACGTAGACTGCAGAACATCTTGCAGATCATTGTTTAAGAAAAACGGTATACTTACTCTGGCGTGTTGTTACATAATGTCGTGTGCGCTATATGTACACACCAATAAATCAAAGTACGTAACGCACAGTATGCTTCATGAGCATAATACACGTCACAGGAATAACTACGTAATACCATATCATCGGCTAAAGACGGCGCAAGTTTCCACCAACTATTTGGCTGTGAAGTTGTACAATCATCTACCCGAAACGTACAAACCTTTAAATGAAAAACAATTTAAATTGAAATTGAAAAGGTTGCTCCTTCACGGCGAATTTTACACACTTGACGAGTATTTCAACACCATACGATAAACTTTAACTTATTTTATTTATACAGTGTTTGACTTTACCTGTAAGTGTTATACATTTACATGTGCGTTTTGTCCTATTCTTTTTTATATACTTTTTATATCTACACAGATTTTATTTATTTACGTATTTATATATCACTTTATATATACATTTATATTGACAACGTTAATGCCATGATAGGTCATGACAGAAAATAAATTATTATTATTATTATTATTATCTTACCATCAATCATGGTTAAAACCAATTGGTGATGTATTGTAATATTTTGACCGTACATTTCTATATATGACGACCTTAACTGTTGTATTTGTGCCTCAATTTGTTCTACTTCTGCCTTTGCAAGTGCAGATGTTTCTTTCTGCGATAAAATACGGATTGGTCGACAGTAGCGAACAGACGATGGTCGTGGATTCTGCCAAAATATTTCATTTTGTTCTTGCCAATTTACATGAATCAATTATATGGGCACAAATGAAGTTATAAACATGATCACTCTCTTCAGCACAAATTTTTTGTTTGTACTGACTATGACCGGTGCTACCGTCGCAACCCCATTTTGATATTAGGGTCAAGATTTGTATGTACTTTGGCATGCTCTCGAATACTGCTTGTTGAGACTTTAGCAGTTATATCTACCAGGGGCTGTAACTTGATTTCCACGAGACTATCGGAAATATGAATGAACTCACTCTGAGGGTAACAATTTTCTTTCGCTCTTCTGATGCTATAAGTCTAGTAAATATTAGCATTTTTTTGTTTAGCTCGCAATCTTATTAAATTGTATTGTCTTTTACTTAACTGAGTTTCAATTAATAAAGATAAGCCTTGGTCAGGTGTTAAATGAATTGGTATATTATCTGATTTTACCCAAGCACTTCCTATTTTTGAAGCTCGTGTTTGTGTAGTGTGCGAAGCCTCCCTAATAACTTTTGCAGCATCATGTTGACCTGCTTCTCTAAGTATCAACTGTGCCGCATAAGTTAGCTTGGCCGTTGAAAATGTATCTAGTAGTTCCTTGGTTTTGCGTCTTTTAGATTTTCTGATACGTCCTCAAATGATTTTGAAGGACGTCCATGGGATGCATGACTTGTACTTGCAACAGCACAATCTTCGACCTCTAATTGAGAATGCAACACAATTGTTTGCGTTAACCACTTTTATTTATTCTTTTTTTAAACGTGTTAGACTTTCTAAAACTATCATTCCATCTTTTCGACAATTCGCTGGAAAATCTTGATAATTTTTTTGTAACGAGTTTGATGTCAACCCTTGGCTCGTCAGCTAATGTTAATATAATCATCTGTTTTAAATTATTGGTTGAGACAGCCACATGTCGAAGAGTTCCTGCAGCGTATAGCTGCACAAAAATTACCGTGAATGCAACCGCAACTTTCCGCAGTATTTCTTTTTTTTTAGATTAATAGGATAAAGTTTGGTCTACAATATAAACTGAAATTTGCGAATGGGACTTGTTGGGAACATAAGTATAATTCTTTTCGAATTTATTGATGCATGTTTGATTACAAAAACATTTTACCATGAAATTCAATTATCGGTTACTAAAACAAAAGAAATCTTATAAATAATATATCATTAGAAAGTACTTATCTTCGGCTTTATTGACCATTACAACAATTTAAAAAAATATATTGTTTTTGTAAAGTTTTAAGCACTGAAACACAACCAACCCTCAATCATTGGTAAACAAACATTTCTCTCAAGGTTAATGCAACTTTTAAGTTATTTTTGGACATTCATGTAAGCAGTATTTTGTACGCGTTTTTTCCATTCCTGGCTCACAGTGTATTGTGACTATGAACTCTGGAAGTATTAGCGACATGGAGCTCAGAAAGATAGCATAGATTGAAGTGGTTGATAGAAAAAAAGGAATATACCAATGCCGAACTTTGGTTTTCGTAAAGCTGTGCAGTGGATGCCCTTACTTATTTATTCCCCAACATATAGAACTTTTCCCCAAAATAATCATGTAGAATGTGTTTTTCTAGATTTAAAGAGGTTTATGACTGGCCAGTTTAAATATACTAAAAATAAACGAATTTAGGGGAGGGTGGGGCTAGTTCACTCTTTTTTAGGAAATCCATATCGAACATTTAAAGTATTAAAATACACGTGGAAAGAATGCCTAGTAGCTGTGTCTCTTAGCGATAGGTGTCGCCGAAAGACATATTCAGTGCTGTTTTGGAGATTAGCAGCATAAACCGAGAGGCAAACGCAATTGTAATAGCAAAAAATTGAGCTTAGAAGCACGCCGATGACGCCGGGTAGGCAAAAACATGTTCGTGTGTTAGCGCTATTTTCTCTGCTACATTGTTTTTGCCGGGAATGATTCCACCAATACCATGAGCTATATTAGCATTAATTTTTGCTTATTGTTGCTAGGCATTCTTTCCACGTGTATCTTTATACATCATGGTAAGCCCAAGGGATCATTTGCACGTATTGATGTCGCTGTGCCTAGGCACAACGGTCCCTTGCGTTTGGCAGCCCAGGAGCTGCCCGATAGGTGGTGGACATCTACACTCCGGTTTGTCTTGCTACCCTCTGGGACGGCGTGACTGTGTCTCTTAGTGATGAGTGTCGCCGAAAAACATATTCAGTGCTGTTTTGGAGATCAGCAGCATAAACCGAGAGGCAAACGCAATTGTAACAGCAGAAAATTGTGCTCAGAACGACGCTGATGTCGCCGGGTAGGCAGA
This sequence comes from Dynastes maya, assembly GCA_029619315.2. NCBI lineage: Eukaryota > Metazoa > Arthropoda > Insecta > Coleoptera > Scarabaeidae > Dynastes > Dynastes maya. Next base: position 62,036,324 of record JAROYE020000002.1, read on the forward strand.
AACATGTTCGTGTGTTAGCGCTATTTTCTCTGCTACATTGTTTTTGCCGGGAACGACTCCACCAATACCATGAGCTATAATTTTTGGATATTTAAAGTATTTTTTATATTCTAAGTATATAATATGGTTTAGTTCTAATTTTTTTGGCAACTTGTTCAATTGTTCTTAAAAAAAATGAAACAGACAGAAAATAGAAAATTACAAAGATTTCAATTGCCCATATACTGTATCATCGGAATTGCAATTTTTACAAACAAAAGTAACATCGTTTCCATCAACGCGTTTATAGTGAACTCAGTCTTTACACATAATACATTGCATCCACTGTGCATTTGGTCTTGATTTTGTTTATCTGCCAAAACATGCTAAACACAAACAGTCTTCTTCCTCTTCCTCAAACTCTAATAAACTGCTACTTGGACTTTTCATTTCTTTGGCTTATTAACATTTGTGTTTCGTCAGCGAATGGACTTTCTCTTACGAACATTAATAGTTTTGCTTTTTGAAACCTTTTGTTCCTTTTCCTCTCTCTAAATCTCGCTTCCATTTCCATTTGACGTTTAGGAGTGACATGTGCTTTGCTGAAACCGGCCTTGCTTGTGCATGGTTCCAAGTCAGGGACATAACATGAATTTTCTTCTTCATATAAGATATGCTGCGATATTTCGGAAGCGTTAAGAGAAGGAGTAATTTCTGCTATAACTTCGTTGGTCAGAAGTTGTTGTTGGCAGCTCTCTCAAACACTTCTACGGGGATTTCAGTTAAAACATGCAAATGATAATTTTTTAAACATCCTGTATATTGAATAAATTGACATAGTGCTTTTACTGGCCTACATAGGAGAGAAATAAAGAATAACTTTAATTATACACATATAGGAATCCCATTTAGCTGTAAATAGTTTGTCAGTTGTGAATAATAATGCATTCGAGATATATCTATACACTGTCTTGTAAAAGAATACGCTGCATCGAATATTGTGGAGATTTTCCTGTGTAAGAGATTCTAAAGCTCAGGTAATTGGCCCCCGTTCTACGGAAACAGGCTTAACGCAGGGCTCGTCTTTTAGAGTACTTCTATTTAATCCATATTCTATAGATTTTCACAATCTTTTCTGAAGTAATATTTACACTGTCCAATACTCTAGATTAGATTAAATTTAATATCGAGGTGGTTCTTGACCTATTCCACTGCGACCTTTTCAGATCTACTGTGGTTCCTCTATCATTAGATCAATTACGCTAGCTTTGTCTTTTACGCCAAACCTAAGAGCCTTGTGAGTGATCCTTTTGCGAAGGTTTCGCCTTTTGGATATTCCCATCTCACTTCTAAGAGCCGTATTCCTGCTAGTGCTGTACAATCGCACAGCGCATGGACGACAGTCTCTTCTTTCAATACTCTAACATTTGGGTTTGAATTATCGGTTGACAAATCATCGGTAATATCGTATATGTAACGCCGGTTGGTCCATTGCCTTACAAATAGATATTTGAAATACAAAATATCTCCTGTACTCGCAGCAGTGTTGAGAACTGCAGGCAAATATGAATGTTTACGAATATATAGACCCACAGCCTTATTTTTTTTTAATACTATCAATCATTTCGAATATCTTATCCACTCTACAATTGGTTCCCTGTTCATGACCTAAAGATAGGTAATAAGATCTGTGCAGATACCGTGGAATCTGCATGTATATTTACGGATAGTTCTAAATCCGTGCAAGCTTCCGAGCATGCTATGTTTATTCCATAAGATAAGTATAAAGGAATAATTAAACTACGTGCGTCTTTTTTGCTGAAGCTTTACCAATTCAAATACGCGCTTTCAAATGCACTGCATAAAGGTAATAAAAATTGTACAATTATGGCAGACCCTAGAAGTATTTCAGAATGCCTTCAAAATAGAAAGCATCTTAGGCATATAAATCCTATCATCTTAGGTGTCATAAATTACAAAGGAATCAAGATCGTATTCAATTTTATTAGGTTAAGAGCCTTGTAGGATTATACCCTAGCACAATGGTGAATGATTTAGCAAAGAAAGTGACTCGCATAGAAGGAAATACTAGATACAGCGTTAATAAGTGACAGCATATTACCTCTACTAAAGAAAATTTTGAAAAATTAATGGCTATATTACTGGAAACAGTCGTACACTTCTAGAATTACGCATTCTGCAAAAATCCATCCGTTCATTATCTGTAATCCGTGACACCAGAACTATAAAATATCTCTCTTTTATTACACCTTAAGGCTTAAATTCAATCGTGGCCAGTTTCCTGCTTACCTAGATAAGCCTAACATAATAAATACAACCACTTGCCCATGAAAATGCGTGATTACCGACCTCAATCATATCCGCGACGTACAGAATATAAAAAAGTTTTACTACAGAGTTTATTAGCAGTGGAAATTGGATATGCCAACAGACTTGCTTGCTGCACAGTAATTGTAAATGCGTGTACAACCAGTATATCTACCGGTATATCTACAAGGAACAAAGGTTAGGATTTCAACTTGTAGTTTTATATATCCACGGCTTCTATTTCTCATCTCTGTGAGGGTTCTTTTTTATCCGATGGCCGATGTTTGTGAAAGTTATCCTGACAGGCCTCAGAACATTAAGCGTGTTCTCTGAAACTTGTCCGTTCGATTAGATCCGATTCGTTACAGTTTTACCATGAGTAGTTCCTGTTTACCAAATTTGTGCGTAATGTGGTAAAATGGGCAATGACTCCAATGTCTAATTAATTAAAAAAACCTAGAAAAATTGGAACACATTTATTGTCATGCAAATAGATCAAATATTTTCAAGTTTACTATCACATATATCTTTACTGGGAAAATCGAATATCATATAAATTTTGCCATATTGGTACAAAATTATACAAGTATTGAGACTATACTTATACCGCTAAACGTTTACTAAACGAAGTTTACAATTATAGACAAAGGTGAATTAGGAACCCGTACCAAATGGCTGAAATACATAACTAAAGCAATGTAGCCTGCGATTGGAGATGAATGTTGCAAATTTCAATACACATTTATGCCAAAAGAAGGAATGAATTCACGATTAACTTAATGCATTTTTCGAACTACTACATACACTAGAAAAAGTGTATGCAATATTTCATGTAGAGCATTGACTTTAAAATAATATTAAGGACAGAAAAAAATATATCTGAGGCCACCTCAATATTGTCGAAAAATGAAGTCCTTTTATACACCCAAATTTACTAAAAAGAATTTACTCATTTACTTGTATGGTACATTTAATTGCACTTGGGTATAGAGCTCTAACAATTCTATCATAAATATCTTCCATTGTAACCACTGTCCACTGAATGGGATGCTTTCTAAGTCAAAGTCTAAAGGTTTAAACGTTAGAAAAAGCTTTTATCTTCTATAAGAGATTACAGAAAATAATACTTTCGTAACTACGAAACGATTTCCAAATACCTACTGAGATGTTGCTCCTTACAGTATGTAACTGCATGTGATATGTTTCAAATCCTCTTGCTTTGAGCTTCAAATGCCAAAGTTTATACAATGGTTTTAGTAAAACGTTTTTATAAGTTTCAAGTGTTGACATTTGGTTCTTTACTAGATTTTAAATTGATTTTGTGTTTGAGCGTTTGACTTATCGACGGGGATACCAATCCAACGATGACCGTATATCTTAATTTCCATGTTGACGTGAACTTATATGTAGATACCGAATACGAATGTTGTTTATTATATTTATGTATATTTACGAAAAAGTTCTTGAAAATAGCGGGTATTTTTTATTACTACCGCTACTTCGATTTTATTGGACTGAAGATAATTGAATCTGGGCCGATTATTGGCACTACACTATGTAGAGGCGTTAATTTCTTAACAATTACAAGACCGTCTCGGTGGTCGAACGGTTGGCATACTTGCCTTTCGATCCGGACAGCGCGGATTCGTAACCGGTCGAGAAGGTTGCTTTTTAATTACAGATAAAAATCGAAGTACGCCTTCTTCTCGTATAAGGAAGTAAAATCGTAGACACCGTGTCAACACGATGTTTGGCACGTTAAAAATCCCTTCCAAAGGTTGGAACACCGCTGGATTCGGCAAAATTCTAGTGGGGTCGGCTAATGAGCACAGTAATCGATGCTAAGAAGTGCGAGGTGTATTCCGTAGCCCGACGCTTTCCCCAATAATACAACAACAACAATTACAACATTGCGCCAAAGCAAAGATATTGAATAGTCCTATGTGTTATACGCTATATAGTTGGGTGTATGTTGCAGAAAACTCACGTTTAATAGACTCCATGGACTTTTTTGTAAAGATTACTGTTCAACGTATTGTAAATACCAAATAATCGCCGACGAGATGTGGGTAAATCTTTATTAAGTTAATAATGATAACAAAGACGTGAGGTAATATGGCAAATGCCAAGGTGTCAGCACACTCCGCACCACGCAAGATGTAGAGGGAATTCACAGATTCCCACTGTCAACTGTGCGACCAAATGAAATCAGTTTAAAAGGTTTTAATCTAATTATTGTAATCGTTTTAACAATTATGTTTACTATACATATTTATCAATAGAGAATTTACAATACTGGATAGTCATATTTGTCCCGTGTGAATTGAATAAATGTTAATTACAAAAAATTTTGCCGATCTTCTGATTGAGAGGATTTTAATTTCGAAGGTTTCTTATTCGTTGAACAACAATTGTGGTGTTGTACTACAATTGTATGCTATGAAGAGTTGTATTGGTGAATATACGCCACAGGAACTACAATATTTTGTCCTAGATCGACAGTATAGTTCTTTGGAGCGAATTCGCATCTGTTAAGACCTTTCTTGTGTTGATGAAAATCCCATTATTTTAAGTAAGAAATCTTTTTTATATTTTATTCATATTTCTTAGCAAACGATCTCTAGTTTAGAGTCGTTTAATCCATGAAGAATTCTTCTTTATAGTATTTTTGTGACTAGTAATTTGTGTCTGTTTTATTGCAGCCCTGTGTAGTAGTTATACTAAAAGGGTATAAGATTTCTTAGGTCTAGATTCCTTGTGAATTTCTACCTCGTTCTGCAAAAAACTAATAAAAGCTAAGGATGTGACAACGTAAGGTATAGCCATATGAGTGTTGGTGTACTTAAAAAATATATAATAAACTTAAAAAGTGTGCAGAGTTAAGAGAACTGAGAAATGAAAAATCATCGTACAGACTAATTTTGCAGCGGGTTATTTAAAACGCAATAAACCTTAAACTTGGACATCCAGTAGCCATATATAACGTAAAATATTAACTTGGGAGAACATTTTCGAGGTCACTGGTATACGAGTCAGTCGGATGAAATGCGGCAAAAAGTAGGCACATGATAACTGGCGCTTTTAAAGCTGACTAGTCCATTGTTAACATCAGTGGTAGTGGTATTCATAAAGATGTGCAGTTAACTAGGGAACGTGAGCGGCATGCACTTTTCTTATGCATGTATAATGAACGCATTGTTACAATACAAATAATACCGCATATATGATTTTTTCCTTCTTTTTCTCGTCGACTCGTCCGCATCTTCTTCTCCGACTATTCTTTCTAATGGGGAGACGCGGAGAAAAAGCGTTGCGGTAGGGTCGGCGTTTAGTGACATGTATTATGTATATATGACCGCACAATAATGGCCTTTAGTAAAACAAAAAGTAAATAAATAAGTACCTATATGAATTATTTTCTTGGCGATTATGCTAATTGTACTCGGTTCATGGCATGTAAGGACAATCGAATAGACACTTGACGTAATATATCACAACTTCGGTCTTTTATCTTTCGATACTGCTACTCGGGCAATTTATGCAGATGACTTCTTTTCAATACGGTGAACATAAAGCTATTATTTTCTAGTGCTCACGATCACTGCACACATATACATGTCTAATGGAGGCAAAAGCTGGTAGTTAATACACCCTACTCATGTGCGCGATTAATAAACTACGTTTTAGACGACCAACCTTTCAGTCAATACCATTCGTGTGGGAGCTTTCTTAGATGATATTTAGGTAATTCTATCGAGTAACGACTTACGTCAGTTCTATAGTGCACCAACAATAGTCTTAAAGAGTTTAATGAAATAGACATAATGTTAAATTATTGCGAAACATTTGAAATTTGCAATTTCACTTAACACTGATATTAAGATTGGGCGTTCACTGAATGCTCTGTATAAATTTGTTGATAAATAATTAAAAAACTGTGCTTGAAGAACGAATATCATTTATTTTAAAGCGTACAGGATTTCGTCCCATTTCTGGCAAAAAGCTCAAAAGCTCCTCCTAAACCACCATAATACACGTTTACAGTTTTGCCGTTGGATTTCGGAAAGAGGCCAGGGCTAAATTAACAATATGGTTATGAGCGACGAGCCCCATTTCCAACCCTATGACGAAACGAATAAGCAGAATTTTCGATATTGGTCCGCTGAAAATCCGCGCACTGTATTCGAGAAACCGCAGTATTCTTAAAAGGTTTTGGTTTTGGTGCGGTATTTGCTCAGCTGGAATCCTTGGCCCATATTTTTTTGAAGATGGAAGAGGAAGCGAAGTTTCTGTTACTAGTGAAAGACATCTTTAGCGCTATGCGTCAACTTTAGTTACCATTAGACATTACTTGGTATCAGCAAGACGGCTCAAGGCCTCATGTGTCTAATTTATCAGTGGAAGTCCTGCGAGAAATGTTTCCAGGTCGTTTGATACCTCAGCGTGGAGATCAATCTTCGGCTCACGATTACTTTCTGTAGGTCTATATTTAATAATAATAATTGTAGATTATCCTGTAATTAGCAACGTTCGCTGCTGTTGGATAATAAACTATTATTATTATTATTATATTAAGTCAAAAGTGTACCAAAACAGATCGTAACATTTGAAAGATTTAAAAAAATATCAGGTAAGTTATTGCAGATTCCAGCTGAAATGTGTGGGCGTGCAATGAACAATGAGCTAAATATTAGGATTAAGAAAATAAAATTTGAACATTTATTCATTGATTGTACATAAATAAAAATGTCAAATCTGTTTCCACATATGTGTAATTAATCATTCAAATTTGATCACTCCTAATTTGATACCCAGTATACATGTTAGATTGGCAGGCACATTAACTCCAACATAAATAAGCTTTATGTGATGTTTAAATCTAGGACGTTCTAGGAAAATGAGATTTAGATCTCCTAATAGATCTGACCCATATAGTTTTTTTCATCTGAAAAATGCTTTTGTTCGCCTTCTTACAAAGAAACAATTGGGTATCATAAATACATATTACGAGGGTGGGTAAATAAATAGCCGTGTTAGGAATGAAGATACAAATTTTTCAAAACAACGTTTATTTATTTTTCTACGTAATTTCCTTTTAGTAAGATACACTTTTCCCAACATCTCTGTAATTTCTTTAACCCCTTCAAAAGATACGTTTTTTCAAACTCCTCAAGATAAGCTTCTGTCTCAGTAATGACCTCTGCATGCCACGCTTTCATATGGGGGAATAAATATAAGTCGCAGGGAGCCAAGACGAGCGAGTAAGGTGGTGGGTAGGGTAATTCATAGCGCAATTCAGGCAATTTGACTGCCACAACTCCGGATGTATGATCATCGTGGTGGGACAACATTCTTTCTTTGATAAGTGGGGTCGTGTTTCCTTCAATCTCTCGTCGAATCCATCCAATAATTCACTGTAGTAATGCCCCGAGATCGTGCGCCCTTCCTCCAAGAATTCAACAAGGGCTATTTCCTTCGAATCCCAAAAAATGCTGCATTGAAAAGGCATGGAAAACGTCACAGTATTTCAAGCCGAAATAGCATCAGTGCTGGGGTGTACAGAAGAACTAGATAAGCAAGAAAGTAACTATCGATCTATTGCTATGTATTCAGACAGTCAAACAGTGATAAAAGCACTGGACTCCACACAGGTACAGTCGAAACTAGTGTGGGAATGTATGAATGCCCTCAATAGGCTGAGCAGCCGATCTAAGGTGACCCTGGTCTGGGTGCCAGGACACGAAGGTAATCAAGGGAATGTTAAGGTAGGCGAATTAGCCCGAGCAGGCTCGTAAAATGCTGACAGAAATCCAAAACATTCGGTGGGCATATACCGTAGTTAAAGCAACTACTAAGCAATAGGAAAATGAGAAATCTCAAAACTGGTGGAAGAGTATCTCAGGTCAAAGACAGGCCAAGCAATTTCTGATTGGACACAGGCCTAAATTTGTAGCAGACTTACTAAGCAGGCACAGAAAGTCTGTTAGAACAATAGTAGGCCTGCTAACAGGACGCTGTATGCTCGAGAGACGTATGAGCAACTTAGGCCTGACAGACGAAACAGCGTGTAAATTCTGTCAGGTGGGAGAAGAGACTGCCGTTCACGTGCTGTGCAATTGTACAGCACTAGCTGGAACATGGCTCTTAGAAGTGGGATCGGAATATCTAAAAGCCGAAACCTACGCAGAAGGATCACTCACAAGGCTGCTAGGTCTGGTGAAGAAGGCAAAGCTAGCGTAATTGATGTAATGATAGAAGATCCACAATAGATCTGAAAAGGTCGCAGTGGGATAGGTCAAGAACCATCTCGAGAATAAATCTAATAACCATCTCGAGAATGAATCTAATCTAATAGTGATCGGCGGTGACGATTCGACGCAAAAATTCTTATAGATTTCGGTCATATATATTCAAACAGATATCCAAATGTGAAAATAATATCCGCTTGTTCCACTGTTTGCAGTCACGGCGCCCATCGGGCCATCGAGCTTTCCCACTCCCAACTTTTGCTGTAAAAATAATTACCGTTCCGTACAATACCTCTACGGCTCCTGTTACTTCGCGCACTTTTAATCGGCGATCAAAGAAAATCATGTCGCGGACTTTTTCTACCGGGCTAGAGAGGTTGTTATTTAATTTTATTCATAAAATAAACTTTTGATGTGTATTCGGAAACAAAAATAGATGATAAAATAATTTTTGACAAAGCGAACATTTCAAAGTTTTTCGACTGACAATGAGTTACAAAAAGATATGAAAACGTATCTACAACAAAGTATAAACATTCTATATTGAATCATATTTGGTTCCTCTAATTTGAAAACTACGAAATAATAAACAAATTTTGCAGAACGAATACATTTTGGACTTCATTTAGATACAACGACAGGGCAGAACATCCGCTGAGAACATCGTACAACATTGTCAACAAAACTCATTAATTTGGCCAAATAAACACAAAAATTTGAAAACCTCAATGACAACCAAATTTCGGTTTAATGTCGTAAGCAAAAGATTCTGGAAACAATTCTTTTAATCACCTTGTTGTTTGTTCTTTGAATGTTTTACTGCAAAAGTCAATATTCCAAATGTTAAAAGTCTCAAAACTGCTGGCTGGACATTATCCTTTTCTCAGTGTATAGAAAATCATAAGCCTTATATTAGTTTTGTAATTAAGGTAAGATAATCGAGTCGTCCCAGCATAGCCGTAACAGCTGGAGCAGCCAGCGGAACTCGGCGCGCGCCTGTCTGATGCGATGCGTAAACATCTGCCGGGTGGCAAATCAGTTCAAATTCGTACACATTCATCATCGCTAGCGCGGCGTGTGCATGTGAATTAAATCAGGCGAGCGGAATACTAGTTATTCAAGAAAATTTTTAACCAAAAATGTTCAGCGTGCGCAAGGCTAAACAACGACCCTTTGCTGATAAAGTAAAAAACTTTATCGGTGAGTTTCCAGATTTGTTGTACGACGGTACTAAAATACTTTGTAAAGTGTGCGAGAAAACTTTGATGTGCTGGCAAAAGGACGACTATAGGAAGCATGTAAATAATGCAAAACACAGAAATAGAAAAAACGGCGCGTCAAATAGAAATGACTTTATTTTCGATTTACTTGTCATGATGATAATATATAATTTGTCACTTAACATACTGAATAAAAAATCGTTTAAGAACTTTTGGAACAAATACAACCCGGAGTTGAAGTTGCCAACTACGGCAACAGCACGTAAGCATGTTTTATTTGTACGCAAAGAGGTGGAAAATAAAATCATATCTACATTACAAAATCAGATGCTTTGGTTGTGTGTTGACGAAACAAGAGGTTGTAAGAAAAATTCTATTATACATGTTATAGTTCGTGTACTGGATCAACATAAACCGACATTTCCATTGTTACTAGCTAGCAAAAGATTACAAGGGTGTACTAGTGCAGCAATTACGACGGTGATACTTACTACGTTAAAAAACTTTCAAGTCTCAACACGTCAAGTGTTGATGCTTATGAGCGATGGTGCAGCGACAATACGTGCGGTAGGCCGTTCTCTTCTTGAACACGGTTGCGACTGTTTACATGTAATTTGTAAAGTGCATGCTTTACATCTTGTGGCACAAACTATTGGACAATGTTATCCCGAGGTAGATGCATTAATATCAAGTACGAAAAAAGTGTTTCTCAAATCTTCAAAACGCCTTCGAACATTTCACGTACAGTGTCCCGGCATTCGTGAACCACCACATCCGATTCTTACACGTTGGGGAACCTGGTTGCAGGCAGCTTCTTATTATGCTGAATATTTTAAAACAATAAAAGTAAAAGCCATGCCGAAGCTGCAGCTATTAAGGAGAGCCAGTCAAAATTTCAAGATACTTCTGTTGAAACAAATTTACAAAGTATTCATAGCTACTATAAATGCTTACGTGACGCACTGGAACAATTACAAAATAGAGCGTTGTCGTTAGTGAAGTCACTGCAAAAAATATTCGCGTTTTAAAAAAGTTGGAGAGTGTGTTAGAGAAAGATTCCAATTTTATCACATTACAACAAATTTGTAATGGTACTTCGACTAATCCATTAATTGAGTTCAAACGTTATTTTAATCATACATGTATTACATCGGTAGATGTCGAACGACCTTTCTCCAAATATAAACACATTTTTCCACCACTGCGAGCACGGTTCCACGAGACAACTATTGAAACATATCTAATGCTATCAATTTTTTACGATTCTTATCCACTGGGTTATAATACTGATGATGGTGCTTCTACTTCTCATGTTCAGTAATTCCAATGCAATGCGCCCGCTTACTTGATTACACTGCTTAAGAGGGGAGTGTCTCACAGCCTTACAGATATTATAATTCTCGATTAGTTTTTTTATTATTATTCGCTTTATTACTTCTTTTTCGGTATTATAAATATTGAAGAAACCGCACGCCTATGGCGCGACGAACAATTATCTTACTCTATTTATAACAAATCAGTGGTTTAAAATTATTGAGTTAAATATGCCAGAAATTCACTACCTACTTTGTTTCTGCATCTACTCTAATTAATGGTTCACTGAAATATCCTAAAAGAACTTCATACATTGTGCATACAACATACCACACAGCAATGTTCTACGCATTCTCAACCAACTTTCACAAGCAGACCGCATTTCCTCAAATAAAAATTCACTTCAATTACCGAAGCCGGATTGTTTCTAAGCCACTTGTCGTTCCCATAAATCAAAATAAATTGCGCTTGCCCCGTTAATGCGCTGTTTATCAGTAATACAATAATTCATTTGCATGTCTTCTAAGAATGTATTTATTGTTTATATAAATGATAGATTTGCTTCGGCCGTTCCCATTCGAATTTTCTAATTAATTATGACTCGTCTCCTGGTTTGGTACACTAAAGATCTATGGAGTAAGTGGAGAGTGAGATACTTGATATTTATCTTTTGAAAATGTATAACTGCGCTCTTGAGTGGAAAAAAGCCCACAAAACGCTTATATAATATATCAGTAATTTGAAACCGAGTGCGTGAGTAATTTTTAAATCTCTAACGCACATACGGATTTAGATTTTCAATTAGTTTCCTAATACCTCACCTAGGTTTGATAAGTTTTATTTTATTCTAGTTGTGTTCGTGATATGTTTACACAAATGAACGAAGTGACGAAATAGTTCCGTCGCATCTCGAGAGGTTCAACGAAATAATGGTACTAGTTTTAGACTATTATCAATCTCTGATATATGATCAGCTGGGGAAATGAAGAAAAAGTACTCTAATCGCCGAAGAAATTGTGTGAATTAAATTCCACCTCGGATTTGTTTTCTAAAATAATCTCAGCAACATCTTGCTATAAAAAATACATAAAAACAAAAAGAATTTCGAACTTATACTATGTTTCTATACTATGTTTCTATACTATGTTTCTATACTATGTGATTTTAGTAATTGTTCACAAAGCTAATTACTTTCGTTCTTTGTGCTCGTTATTATTTTATGTAATTTTAACTTGTTTTGTGAATTGTTGTTTCTCCTTTACCTTATTGCACTTTATTGTAATTAATTAATTTTGGTAGGTTTGTTTAAATATGCTAGTTTTCGATAGGAAATGAGCCTAAGTTTCAGTTTCTTATGTTGTTGATTTTACAATGGCCTACGCATGAATCACGTAAGATAAACATAATGCATAGCCGAAAATATTTGAACTTTGCGCTAAGTAAGGATAGTTAGTATAAAATTTACAGGGCGAACTGCTTTAACAGAAGATAATGTGAGTTAAATTATTGTACAATTTTCTGCGCAACCCAAGAAGGTTATGATTGTTGCCAGATTTACATAATATTAAAATCGACCCAGCAATTCTGTATATATTATTTAACTGTGACGGTGCGCCCCTGTATGCCACTATCTTGTATAATTAGTAAATTTTAGTTGTTTTTCAAGTGTTAGGCTAGTAATACCAACAATGTAATTCAAGCTAATAGAACTGTAACATTTATTGTTATTAATATTTTGGAATTCCTAGCGAAGACCGTTTGCTCCTTGTTGTCATACTTCCTTATTTTTTAATATTTGAGCCCCATTTATAGTATCCGTACATGTTTTTCAGTACCCTGTATTTTGTAGCAGCCAGCATATTTAAAGTAGTTGCAAACTTTAACTTGTTATCCCGTCGCTTATTTGGTCCATACTTTAAGCTTATTTTGCATGTAATTAAATTCTGGAATTTTCACATCCTTCCATCTTTTACTGCTGTATTCTAGATGATAATAAAACCGTTGTATTTTGTGTTCCCAAATCAACTCTCCTTCGAGTAAGGTATTTCATAAACTATACGCTTGTCAACATACAAATCTTTCTTTCGTCGAAAGAAATATAAATGTAATTTTTTGGTATTTCTCAATACCACAGGTCCCCGGAGAAAATTTATCACGACGAGCGCGGACTGCTTTTTCTTAATAAGATCATCGGCTAAAATAATGTCTTAATGCTTAACAATGGACTGTGGGCAACTAGCCGCTTAAAGTACAATAAATTCCTGGCGCGGCAATTTGTTATCATAAATAATAATCCAATTAGAATGCTCTACTTCCACAAATTATATACAATATCATTTACAAGTTTTTCCTCGACCAGGTATCACTCGTTTACGCCCACGGAGCTTGCGCTAATAAGTTCACAATTCAGAACATGATAAAATATGTTAGAAACGTTGTAGGTGGTGCTTATGACATGGTTTTTATTGATCTGCTTTATGGTATGATTAATGCTTGTTACGCTGTCTTAAAGCCGTACGATTGTATAAGATTATATGTTAAAATCTGATGTATAAAATAAAGAATTGTTTTTCATAAAATATTCAACATATTTTTTTTTATAAATGACGAGTAACGTAATATAAGTCCAAATCTTTTTTTAGTAAATATGACGAGAAATTTTTTTAAGTCAACGTCATTAGAAGGCACAGTTTGATACGGTAATCTTGGCATGCTGATTAACTTTTTTGAGCAACATATCTGTAAGGCTATTTATTGATGAATGGTAGTATAGAGCATATTAATCTAAATTGAATTCAAATACTTTTAGTAAAGATAAGAATGGTTTAAAGTATATGAAAAAGCATTTTTGATGTCCAATCAGTATACGGCAAAGAAAGTGATTTCTGGGTTAGAAAGCTGCCGTAAATATCATTATTACAAAATAAATTCTTGAAGGTAACTGGTAACTTCTATTACTGCCTTCAAGTTAATGTTACAGGACACTTCTCTTAATAACAGGACACTTCTTTTTATAACAAAAATTTACGATTATACATAATTGAAATGCTAGAATTCAAATAACAATGTTAGGTTATTTTTAACAATAGAAGGGCATGCGTCCAATTACATTAAACAACGTTTAGACGGCGTTTATGGTGATTTATCTCATTCATAATCAACTGTAAAAAGGCGAGCAAAATGTTTCCGTTTGGGGCAAGAATTCCTTGAAGATGACGAACGCCAATTGACCTGATGACGTCGTTTGAAAGTGAAGGAATTAGTAGTGATGTCACAACATTTCTAAAACAAGTATTCGCCAATTTCTCTATAACCAGATGGGTATGAGTAAAATTAGTGTAAGATGGGTACCGAATCTTCTTTCTGCTCTCCAACGTGAACGTCGTGAATATGCGCGCTCGTATTTAAACATGCGAGTCCATTGTCACAGGAGATGACAGATTATAGTGGGCTGCAAGCGGCTGTAATACAACATATTTTTACAAGGGTATAGAATCATTAATTGATTGTTGTAATGAGTGTATTGAAGTTAAGGGAGATTATATTGAAAAATAAAAATTGTTATATTTTACCAAGTTTATTTTTTCTACATCAGGCCGAGAATTTATGGCGCCTACCTCGTATTATTAGATCTAAAACTGACAAACGTAGCAAGTGTTTGGAATATTGGCCAAGACAAGATTTTAACATTCTTTTTCTGTCGTGATTTTCAAGAAATGTTCAGAATTTTGTTACCTTAACCCAGAGTATATGAACTAATATACAATTGATGACAAGTTAGGATTCGATGGGGACCACTCTAGGGCTAGCTGCAAACGACCGGCGAAATCGCCGGTCGGGAGCAATTCTGAGAAAAGTAGTAATACACATATGACTATGGCTTTGCACACGGGGAAATAGCTTAGTGTATGTAAAGTATCATAAACTTGCGTGCATTACAACTCTTCTGGGCATTTTTCAATGTCGGCGAAATCACCGGTGGTGTGCAAGTAATTTATCTTTCTCTTGAGTCATGCAAAGTCAAAACTCATCTTCGCCATTATTATTTCATAAAAACTGAATTATCACTGGAATCTTGTTTAGTAACATGGAATCTATAACCTTGTGGAATAAAATCCTCTTAGAAGATCTGCGCAATTACATTGAAAACATCTTTTACACTTTTTGCTTGTATTAAACCCCTCATTCTTCAAATGTACGAAACAACATTCAAAAACATTCTTCAATCAAACTTGCATCATTTGTAATAATTGCCATTTTGAAACTTATTTCTGAAGTGTGAAATATAATGCAGCAGTTTTTGTCGTAACTTGTTTCCCATTTTGGCCCACGTGATACAATTCTGCCATACACAGATTGTCGTTATTTGTTTAAATGGCGTTCGTCATCGCATTTACTTGAGTTTGCACACATTTCACGTCCGTTTTTTTTCGCACGCTATTTACTCAGCAAATACTTTGAATTCTGTAACATGTATGCACCTTATATGAGCGATAAACCGTATGGTTCACCGACTCGCGGGACTTTATTCGCCTCAAACGCGAGTTGCTCTTGCGGATGTGCGCAAAACGCTAACGCGAAGTATCGAGCACATAATAAATTTCGCGCAAAGACGCACTAAAAGGACGTACGCAAAACCGCGTCTGCCTAGAAAAATTCGCATAGAATTCAAACGTAGGTACTCACGTTTTCCATGTAAAGAAAGACTGCGTTATACATCAAACGGTGAAAGGTGCCACAGAAAATGGAAGGAAACGATGCACGGGCGTCCAGATAACATCCGACGGGACGTTGAGTGATCCCTCAGAATCCTTGCGAAGCTCCTACCGGTTGATTGGTAATGGTTGGCACCCTATCAGATAGTGTTCCATTCAAATATATGCCCACGATCGCTTTAAGTCTTGATTATTTTAGACATAACAAACGGATGCGTCTGTTTTTTTCTTTAATAGCACGTATAAGGTCTTTTGCGGTTTAAAAATGCTCTCTGTAATATGGTAATACTTGTCATTAAATGTTGCTGCAAAATTGATAAATAGATTGATAAATAGATATTCGCATAGAAACATTATACAAAAAAAACTAGTTACACAGTACGAGGTAGGCGCCATAAATTCTCTCTAAAATAAACTTGGTAAAAAAACTTATTATAACGATCAATTAATAATTCTATATCCTTGCAAAAATAATCTAAAGTTTTCCCTCCAAATGTATTACTCACTATCATCATTAAAACGACGTCCCCTAAGGTCTTTCTTTAAATGAGAAAATAAATAATCACTTGGAGCTATGTCAGGACTATACGGTGGATATTCCAATTCTTGAAAGCTGCACTAATCTTATTCATACCCAAATGGTTATGGAGAATTCAGCGAATACTTGTTTCAGAAATGCTAGACGTCTGAGATCTGCTATCATTTCTTCACTAATTGAAATGTTTTGAGGCGTTATCAGTTCATTGGCCGACAGGAGCGCTCATTATCTTCAAAGGATTCTTGTCCCAATCGGAAACATTTTGCCCACTTTCTTACAGTGGAATATGAAGGAGATAGATCACCATAAACGCTGTCTTAACGTTGTTTAATGTGATTAGGCATCGATCGCGTAGTACTCAAGTTCCGTTATTCGAGACATTTTCATGCATTAGTCACGTTGTCTGGCTGGCTACTAAAAACTACTAGTCTTCGAGCCGTAATCTATTGTAGTGATATTTTTGAATAAATATCAATTAAAAATTGTATTTTAATAAATTAAATCAAACAAATTATGTTAAATTATCTCAGGGTTTACTTTTAGTTGTAAAACGTGGAAAATCTCACTTATTAACTTTTTGCAATC
Organism: Dynastes maya; assembly: GCA_029619315.2. Classification (NCBI taxonomy): domain Eukaryota; kingdom Metazoa; phylum Arthropoda; class Insecta; order Coleoptera; family Scarabaeidae; genus Dynastes; species Dynastes maya. Next base: position 62,053,251 of record JAROYE020000002.1, read on the forward strand.
AAACTATTTGATAAAAAAAATGAAACAATTCAATAATTTTAAAGAGAGACAGTGATTTATTGATAATAATTTTGATATGAATTTAAAATAAGATAAATACCACAAAACCTAACCGATAGCTATTAATAAGTTATATTGCTATGTTGAAATTTTAATATTTATGGAATCGGATTTTATAATTTAATGAATGGATTTAGTTTCAAATTTTTATTTATTTGGCAAAATTTTTAATAATGTTCGGTACCTGTGCACTGTGTTACTTCGGCATCTGTTTTTACGTAATTACAATTGCGAAAGGCTTTTGACATGTCCTGCTGCAGCTTATTCGGAATAAAATTTCATTTGTATTTAAATATTTGTAGAAATTATCGAGGAATTTTAAAAAGTAGGTGTGTGTCGAAACTTGTTTATTTTCTCTCTAACCTCTTTTTGTTTTCTGAAGCCCCAATTGATATTTTTATAAATGACCTTGCCTTTTGTATGTCCATTTGGAATACCCTTCGTATCCGTGGTTACAGTGGTTTGATGTTGTAGGTACGGTAATGCAATATAAATGTGGTTAGCACGAAAACGAAATTAGGGTCTCACTGTACACGTTATCTGATCTCTTTTTTTTAAACTAAAATCTTATTCATCTTATTGTGTAAGACAGAGGTAAAATCATACCGCACTAGGGGAAAACTTGATAAACGAATATCACAACAATATATAGCGTAGGCCTCGAACATGTGCAACTATGACGCAACGGGAGTTGAACACGCTCGAGCCTGTATAAGCTTGTCTGGCCGAGAATTTATGGCCGCTACGTCGTATCTGTTTGAACTCTAGTGAAATACTGGAGTTTGTGTAGCTTATTTTTGAATTAGAATTTATTTCTAGAAAAGAATACGTTTTGCATTCAAAAATTACCGTATATTTTAATATAGATTCAACGAGGAGATTTAGTGCATTCTATAAACGATTGGATCGAGATATACAGCGTAAGCAACCAGCAGCAGCAACGTGAACATAGTATAGCTAAAAGTAATAAATAACAATATTTTTCTTAGACAATTAGACCTAGTTCAGGTATTTCAGTCTTATAGCTTTGGCATCGATATCTCCGACCACGTAACGCTAAAGTTTTATTAGTGCCCGAGGAAACGTTAAACTTTTAAAGGCAAAAATTTGTAATAGCAATTCATGAATTCACTAATTGAGCGTTTTTCCATCACAAGGCTAAGATCGAGTCAGTTCAAGCGTATTACTGTTTAATTACGAGGGCTATTCGTAAAGTAAGTTCTGTTTGGTTATTAAAAAAATCATCAATACATGAAGAGGTTTTTATTATATACAACTTCAAGCTACTACTTTCAGCTATTTTTCTGCATAGTTGCCATTAAGATTAAGGCGTTTGTCATAGCGATGAACCAGTTTTTTTATGCCCTCTTCATAGAACTCTGCCGCCTGTGAATTATGCCATGCTGTAACACTGTCCTGGAGCTCTTCATCGCTTTCAAACCGTTGTGATCCAAGCCATTTCTTCATGTTAGGAAAGAGATGGTAGTCGCTAGGAACCAAATGGAATTGAGATTTGTCAGTTTGGCAATTGTTATGATTCCTTTGGTTAGCAACGAGCTCTTTAGATTAGTCTGGCGTCAAAAGAAACAAGGCGCTCTTTCCTAGCCAACCTTGCGTAACAACAAAAACAAATTACCAAAACATTTATTGCTGCATATCGTCATATTCTTTAAGTTACGGTATAACATATGTGGTATCGTTGGATTCGTCTTTCGATTATCTTTCCAAAAACGTAAAAATATATAGGATGTTCTGTTTAAAATAAGAAAGTTGACACCACTTCCGATGACACCGGAAATACGATTGAACTGCCGGTAGTGGCAAAAAATAAAAATCGACGTATTTTTTCTAAAAACGCTGGCTTGTGTCGTTCCAATGGTAAGCATGTGGGGGACACTTTAGGACCTCACTGTATAGAACTCAGTTCAAATTAATTAAATTAATTCTCAAATATTTAGGCAGTGGAAATACATGTATAGTGTTGATCTAGATTTCTCAATCTACTTCAACTTATCCTTTTTAGAAAAATAGATTATATAACACAATAATTAAATGCATTGCTGGAAGTGATTATTACTTTCTAATTGCATTATAAAGAATTAATGTTTTAGACAGAATATATAAATATTAGGTATATATTTTCTATGATTGTTTATTTCCAATTTCGGTTTTAGATTAGCATTCGAGTTTAATAATTGAGCGCTATAAGCATCCTCAAAGGACATATATGTAAATAATTATATGTAATTATCTATAATTTCTTCCACACACTATATATCGAGGTACTTATTAAAACTATAAATATTATTACAAGAAGCATTCGACAACATCAAACGATATTGAAATGAACGACGTGCACCACCTGCTTTGTAATTTAACTAAATAAACGTATATTAGATACCGTGCTCGTACAATTTACTATAATTTATTACAAAACCACTGTTTATGTAAGGTATTTATAAAGTACATATACTCGCTATTATCCTTTTTTGGAGCGCAATGATTATTTATTTTTGTAAAGGTGTTAACCGTAGAACGCTGTTAATCGATTTCGGCCCACGCCTCCTTTCAAAATCGGTGCCACAAATATTAATTTATTTTTATCTTCAATCCGCTTAGACGCCATTACAGCGCTTAAAGAACTGTTCGTGTATATAATCGGTCGCAATTAGAATCAATTTTACGTCTAGGAAATTAATAAATCAAACCGATGTATTCTTACGACATTTTACCACGGAACGTAATCAGTTCTCATTGTTTTCAGTTATAGCATCATTATATTTAATAGATACAGATGTAAAAGAAAATAAGTGTAAATAAAACGTAGTGTAATATCTTCAGAGTTTGTTATAAATATCTACTTATTTATCGTTATCCATTTCAATCGGGGTTATAGCTTCTGTTTTTACTTCTATGAGAGTGAGTTTGTTTTCTGACAGAGTTCTGATGGTATCTGCATTTAATGTAGTTCTTGTCCAGCCTTGGATTACCTTCGGTTTTGTTTAATTTCTAGTACTTCTTTGAATCATATTACTTCTGCATTACCAAAATCACTGTTTGTATTTTGGAGATAATACCTTTTACTCTTCATTTCCATGCACTTCTCTCGTATTTTTTATTTTACCTTCTTTGATTACTGCTCCCACTTTTCTCAGAACCATCGTTTAAGTTGGTTATATTTTCGGTCTTAATCTTTCAACCATATCCATAGATGACTCATAAATCTTTGCACAGTTACCACAAGCCGAATATCTTCATTCTCTTCTTGTTACTCCGTTATTGCTTCCATATACGCCTCCATACGTTCTCTATGATCTATTGTATGTTTTGCTAATGTATTGCTGTACCCATTGCTTGTATTTATCTTTAAATTGTTTTTAGTTATAATTTCGCACAAATGTTTCTATTTGAATCCTTTAGGTATTGCTGGTAATTGCTAATATGTAACATGTATAGTGTGTGTCACTTTCCATATTCAAAAAAGTGGTAAACATTCTTACCAGAAGGATGTGTGGTCAACGGTTTGTGTGCAAAGGTGCATTTTTGATAAAATTTTAGATGTCGGAAACCTAGGTTAAATTTCCGATATCCCTAAGACCTCGGACTCTAGCCTGGTCGCCTTCACTGACTCAACGGCCCTAGTCTCTTCCTATAAAATGAAAATGTCCTTTGTGGGAAACTTCGGAGAGCAGTTAATGATGTTGCAGGGTGGGCTGAAAGATGGAGAGTTACGATCAATGGAGAGAAGTGCACTGCTGTTGGATTCACTAAGAAAAGGGGACTTCTCGCTGATAATGTATCTGTTAATTTAACTCGCCTTCCTAGGAGGCCCACTGCTAATACTTGAGGATCTAAATTGATCAGCGGTTGACGTGGAAATTCCACATAGATTTTATAGTCGTTAGATGTGTCTGACACTTCTAAATATATTTACAAAAAATTATTATGCCGGCAGTCAGAGTGTTAAATAAAAATTAGACAAAATAAAAAAAGGGGAACAGTACGTTATTATCATACACAATGCTAATTTAGAAAATTATCCCTCATCTTTTCAAGTCATGGTCAAAAATTTCCACCTGGCTGATTCCATCTTCGGCTAGGTTCTTTCTTTATCATCGTTATTATACTACGGTCAGGAAGGTTTTATTACAATTGCCCCTGTTATTGTGCCTCAACGGGTCGTTTGCATGTCGGCATATAAACGGCCGTGTGACTGTGGTGTCGGTATGCAGATTTTGAGTCCTTTGTCGCAGGTTCACAGGTCACATGGGCGCAACACGCACTCATCTCTACGTGACCCTTTGAAGATACCGAAGGGATACCAACGCGAACAATGCAGATGAGGTTTGTGTCGGGTAGGTACGTACGTAATAAACATCTACCTATGTATCCGTGTTCTACCCGGGTAAATAAAAAATTCTTATCAAAATATGAAAAAAATAGTATACCTTCTGTTCCCATTTGAATGCAGATTGGGTTATACGATTATCTGATCTTGAACAAACGTTCCCGAAGGCTTGTTAGCGTTTTATTAAATTGTAAACAACCTAGTAGCAAGTACGATAAAATAATGAAGAACTAGTTTGCATTTCAACTTAGTAATGCTGTTCCAAGATTTATGAATCCATTCAGTAAAGCCGCATACATACTTCTAAATATTACGGATTCTACTATTATTTGAATAGTTTATCAAATTTTATTTAGTAATATGAGGCCTTAGAATTAAGCAAATTATATCAGGTGTGGGCCAAATAAAGACACACAAAGCTATCAATAAAACACTCCGTCTCGGAAGCTGCAAGAAAGAAATTTATATCTCCACACAAATAGCAATATTTTGTTTGTATATTTGAAATTTGGGAATGTTTTAGTTACATCTGCAAAAACATTCATCAAATTGACCTATCATCTGATAAAAATAATGGTGAAAGGACGTGAAACATTTAATAGGAAATACTTATCAGCAAATTTTTAGGTAGACTGGATGAAACATCATAAATTCATGTGTAGTGGTGTCTAGGTAGGGAAAAAGATAAAATGTGAAAATTTTATATCAACAACAAAATCTTGAATTGAGTATTCTTACTTATCAGTAGTCTGGGCAAACACATTCTGTGGTTAATGTAATGGTACGTACAATGAAACCACATCGACCGTCATCCTCCTCCTTACTTGCTTCCAAAAGAGTTATAAATTGTACTGCCGATGAGATTTTAAAGGTGGTGTTGAACTCATTGAACAAATTTGAAGTTTCAATTAAGCAACTTTTAATGCTTATGAGTGATCGTGCCGCAAACATGCGTTCTTTGGGCCGATCTCTTAAAGAACACAGTGGTAACTTCTTACATGTAACGTGTAAAATCCATACCCTAAATCTTGCGGCACAAACGATTCCTACATGTTTTCCACTAGCAAATGCATTGATTGCTAGTACAAAGGCAGTGTTTCTGCGAAACGTACCCGACTATTTCACAAACTGTGTCCTGATTTACCTCAACCACCACAACCGATTGTTACACGTTGGGGAACATGGTTACAGGCTGCGTTTTACTACAACAAATATTTTGATCAAGTAAAGAAGGTAGTTTTAAAATTCAATCCGACAGAAGCTGCAGCAATCAAGAAAAGCCAGGTAATATTTCAAGATAGTCAGGTTAAAAGAGATTTACAAATTATTCACAACAATTACTTCGGACTAGCGGAGGGAATAGAAAAATTACAAAATGTTTCGATGTCGCCAGTGGATTCTGTTCAAATTGTGAATGATGTTCACGCACGGTTATGCGCTGTAGAAGGCGAAACAAATTGGTGTGTAATACGAAAATTTGAAAGTGTTTTTGAGAAAAACCCCGATTTTCTTATATTAAGACAAATTTGTGAAGGTGCGTGTGAAGATGCATTAAGTTGTTTCAAAGATTATCTTAAATATGCAAATATAACATTGCTAGATGTCGAACGGTTGTTTTCGGCATTAAAAAACGTTTATTCCGCACGTCGTACTCGCTTGACTGAAACGGCCGTGGAAACATATCTAATGATTCAAATATTTAACAGATGTACCCAGTTTGTGATTTCACGGAAGAGTTTTAAAACGGTAAGTGTTTCAGCTCGTTTTATAATTTATTTTTTACCTTCTTTTTTATGCGTAAACTTTTATGCGCTCGCCACGCCTCTGGCTGTTACCGCATATTAGCCCAGGTTACTTATCGGTACGAAATTTGTTAAGCCAGAATTCCTATAAGGCCGCTATGTCATTTCTTGGAACAAACCGCATTCGACATCCGAGTAGGATACAAATAGACAGCGCGGCGTTCACTGTAGCATGGTGCGGTTAATCTTTAAGTACATATCGTGGTTTGCAGTCGATTTGTAAAAAATGTTTGTTTATTCCATCTTTTTTTTTGTACCAGCGTGTATATTTTTTTATTGCATAATAACATTTACCTATTATTATTATTGACATTATTATTATTATTATATTTACATTATTTTAATAAAAACAAAAACACATAATTTAAAAGATTACTTTTTTTGCAAAAAGTCGACGTTGGATCATTCGCTTCATTTCTCGTGACTTAATTTCTCGCAAAGGAAACTTGCTGAAAATCCGTTCAATAGTTCAATAGTCAATGCCACTTCAGCCACAATTAGCGATACACTTCGGACTGTCGGAATTATCTTCTAAGCATTGTTTGAAGATTTACCCTTATAAATTATCACTTCTATTACTCAGTGGCACTGGATACACTAGGTTGGTTAAAAACATTAGGATGGTTGAATTTGTTCAAATATAACGCCATGCGGAGGGCTTATGGCCTACTGAAAATTTTATATTCTAACAAAGATGTTTTGCCACAATGCCTGAAACTACTTCTCAGTACGCTTGAAATGTTAGTGTTTACCTACTGTGATACCGTTTATGGTCTTTGTTTGACATCTTCTGACGCTCACACAATGTAGCGGCTGCAGAACTTGTGCTTGCGGTTTACATTTTGTGTTCTTAAGCGTCATCTAATATCGCATAAGCTGGGTGAGGTGAGGTGGCTGAATATGGAGCGTAATCGTTTTTTGCGCAGCGCTTGTCTGTTCCGGTCTATAATAATATAAGATTAATAAATCGCCTCCTTGATTATGCAATATTATTGTGTGGATGTCCACAACACCAATATCCGCCTTAAAAATGTTATTACTATTCTTCGTTTCCGAACAGCTCTTTTTCGACGTTCTTTCTCGTAATGCCGACTTGCCACACAGTTGCAAACTTCAATTACTCAGCTTCTAGCCAGTTTCGAAATGCCGACTTGCTACACGGAAGTTCTTTGAAATGAAAGTGTGAAGGGTTTACATATCCAAATTTTACGTGACGTTTCACTTCTTGCTCATGACATATTGCGACCTTGTACGTGTCACGTATAAGCAAAACAGTCTTAAGATATATCGTTACGTAAGTTCCAGTTTGATTGATTAAAGACATGTACACCACTGTTCAAAAGTTATGTTACAATGTTATCCCAATTTATTTAACAAAAGTTTAATAAAACTGAAAGATAATTTAAAGAATTACTACAAAGCATAACTGTAGTTATACTCTTTTCTAGCTTAAGAGTCTTTAAATTTGTGCGGACGATCGATGATTCCGCACAATATATGTCTGTTACTAGTTTAAGTGGCACAAATGGAAGGCCAGATAAGTTCCTGACCCTTATGAATCTGCGTTCTACTTCTCTATTTATCTTTCAATTGTATCCTTTTATACTGCACTACTCTTGTAACTAACATATATTTTGTGGGTCAATAAACTATTTATTTATCTATTATTTATTTATTTAATATATTGTTTGGGCTATACCTATTGCTTTGCACGTTGCTTTTGTATGTATTTTAAGTAATTGAAATATTTCCATTATTACGTAATATACAAGCAAATGTAATAAATTTTTGTATGTGACTCACGTACATAGATAGCAATTGAACGTGATTTCAATCTCGCACAAAAATTTAAGGGAACATAAAAAAGAAAGAATGTCGCGACAATGTCAATGCCGTCCGGAACATGTAGGAAGGGCACCCTTCTATCATTTGCATCTTAGTCGGATTTTAGGTATTATCATATCTTCTTAGTTCTTGAATATCATATTAGTATAAGGTCCTAAATTGGTATTTTCTCTTGCACACACAAGCGTGACTACATATTTAAGTAAATGTGTTCTATAATAAATAACATCTATTAATAGGCAAAATAGCAACAAAATCGTATCTTACCGAGAGCATTAACTCAAGCATATAAAGATGTAGGTGTTTCAAACGTATAATCAGATATAAATATTTTACCCGCTGCATGCTCGGCGTAGAATAATTTATTAAGAAATAAATTCGTAATGGTCGAACTCATTAGCATATCTGAAATAACCAATAAATAAAATACCTGATATTTACTGTTCTCATTCACGTAAAATTAATGATCCATTTACTGAACGTACTCAGAGAAAGGAAGATGCACACTTGTTCTTCAACGACAAAGAGAGAGGCCAAGCTCGTAAAAATAATATATCAACTAAACTTTAGTGTTTGTTCTACTTTAATTGGCTCTATTTTTTCTTCAAGTTCGAATATCGTAGGAGATAGGACGAATTCACGTACATACATCGGCTATAAAACAATCAGAATTCTCACTTCATCCAACCCCGCAGTAATCTACGTGCGAGATACAAAGTCCCAGTAGTACATTTTTTGTCATGTACACTTGTCGTTCTAAATCCTTGCTTGGAAGAATTACGGGTGACAGTCACGCTCGTGGATTTTATCTCTTCTATTTAGAAGCTAAATGTTCGCTAATTTGATTGAGTAAAGCGATATACTTAAACGAGTTCAATAGTACGTATAAACCTGTCTGGTATATCTTAATTGTAAATTACTGTAACAATTACAAAATAAATGGGACTTCACGACTTGAAATCGTAACTAGAGTAATTTCAATGCAGCGAAACCTTCAGAGTATCACCTTCAAACTTTGTTAAATTCTTCTTTCACATGCTCGATACGCTTATTTATGTATGACCTGACACTCTAAGGGATATGTTTTCTTGAAAATGGAAATTAGAATGGCACAAAAAACTGGAAATTACTTTTTACCACTAACCTACTGTTACTTAAAAAATTATTTCAAATTATCTTCATGTGATTAATAAATTACATTTTGTAGTTTATTTCGACACTAATTAAACCCGTTTGATATTGTATTATATTATACTAGATATAAAAATATATTTGTATCTTACGATAACTACATCTAACTATAGTAATAATAATTTGTCCTCGTTAACGTGATTTGTGTGTGAATTGTCAGTATAAGAAAAATAAAAATACATAGAAAGTAGTATGCAGCTAAAGAAGTCTACAGTGAGGTACTAAATGGTTCTCCCCATGCTAACTTTTGAACGACAGAAGCTAGCGTTTTTAGAAAAAATAGGTCGATTTCTATTTTTTGTGAACTAATTTTTGCCGTTATGGGCACTTCAATTGTATTTCCGGTTTAACCGGAAGTGACATACACTTTGTTATTTTAAATAGAACATCCTGTATATTTTTACGTTTTTAGAAAGGTAATCGAAGGTCGAATCCAATGATCCACAGATGTTATACCTTAACTTAAGAAAGCGAAGTTGGCTAAGAGAGAGCGCCAAATTGTTTCTTGTGACGCCAGATTGATCTAAAGACCTCGTTGCTAACCAAAGTAATCATATCAATCCCAATTCCAAAAGTGTAAATTATTCTTGTTATTTATTGTTATTATTATATCCTGCATTTACGATTAGGTGAAGCGTTGGATAAGTGCAATAAGGTAGCAAGTCATAAATTTAGACAGGTTCTAGAATTTTTTTGCTGCAGAAATATACCCCATGAAAGTGCATAAAAAGTCACGTTTGTTCGATTTACAATAATGTGATTGCAGATATAAAAAACCACATAAAATATCAGTTTCTCTTCATTATTGTTGTTGGTCGATATATTGTAAATTTATTACAGGGTGTTCTAAATAAAAATATTTTACAAAAATCTTTTTTAATTAGTACAAAACGTTTGCAGATAACTGATAGTTTACAGATTGAAAGCTTCATGAAGTTTTTTGCTAAATATACTGCCAACTGACAAAATTCTTCTTTTGATTACCGACGTCGCAGCATACATGATCAAAGCAGTGACAAATTTAATAATTTTTTACAAAAACTTACCCACATTGCTTGCTAAAAGCACTCAATAAATAGAGTGACCTAGGGAGTTAGATGCCAGTTTTCATTAGTTAATTCTTTAATTACGAACGTAAAAAAAGATATTTATCAAAGTGCCCCTCCGCGTTTAAATGTATAAAGGATTGCCGAACATTTCTCTTCCTCCTTCATAATGATATCAACAACTGTGGGGTAGTATGGCAAACAACACGAAGTATCGGCACACTCCTCACCACAGAAAGTATTAATTAAATTAATCCGGAACAGCTATTTCGAGGGCTCCTGGGCAACTTCATTATCAACCGAATGACGAGGAACACAAAAAAACTCTAATATAAATCTAATTCTATCATAGTTGTTTATCCCTCTCTCGGGGAAAGATATACATACGTATTTACAAAAGACATATATGCTGCTACAAGTACCTGCTATTTGCCGTTTGACAGTCCATGTCCGTTCCACCCTCATAAAATAGAGCAAGACACCGATACGCACCCTCTCGTCAAATGTGTTTTCTGTCTATGCATTTTAATTCTAACCATGCACAGAGCGCGACAATGTAGTCTTTTGTCAATGTAGCACGTAATATAAAAAACGAAAAACATATGGTCGTTTTACTCTAGTAAATCAAAAAGACAGGAGAAATGAAGAGGTGGGAGGTCTTTGTTCAGTAGGTTTCGATTCTTTTATATATATATATATATATATATATATACATATATATATATATATATATATAGTTTCAAATGCGTCTAGCTCACGAGGCGAGGTTACGTTCTTAATCAATTTCAGGCTTTCTAATTTAATATTATGTCCGGTCTCGTTTATGTGTTGTGCTACACTTGACGCCTCTACCGCCGTACCTGTAGCACCTGATGTGTTCCTTGAATCTAGTACCTGTTGCTCGTTTTGTTTGACCAATATAGGCTTTATCAGTCATTACATGCAATTTTATATATTCCCGACCTTTCTTTCACGTCCGGTTTATCTTTCAGATTGCCAAGAATGTTTTTGAGTATATTACGTGAACTGATACATACGTTCATATCTTGTCCTCTAAAAACTTTACTAATACCTTTCAATATTCTGTAGAAGAGAAGTTTCACAAATTTCTTATCGCGGGTTTCTATCGGGATCAAGGTCGTAGAATTTCTTACATAACGCCTATGTTGGACTTTCTTAAGGATACGGTCGACATCCATAGAAGAGTAATCATTATAAATAGCTACATTTTTTATGATTTTAAGCTCTTTGTTGTACGTACTTTTATTCAAAGGGAATTTCACTAGTCTATTAATTAAGAAACTAATCGCGGCAATTTTGTGTTGTCCACAGTGGGTAGAATCGGTCGTGATGTATCTATTAGTGTATCTATTAGTGCACCTACACCTTCCTTCTTTGTTCTCCTTATTATTTTCTCCCATTTTAACTTGTTTTGTTAATTGTTGTTATTTCTGTACTTTCTCCAACTTTATTGCAATTAATTAATTATAGTAAGCTTGCTTAAATGAGTTAGTTTTTGATAGACAATATGTCTGGTTTTTAGGTTTTTTGTGTTGTTACTTCTATGATGACTTCGGCACGAACCATGCAAAATTACTGGGTCAATTTTAATCAATGCTATGTAAATCTGGCAGCAATTATCACCTTATTTAGCATGGTTGCCCAACAAGTTGTACAATAATTTAAATCATATTATCTTCTGTTAAAGCAGTTCACCCTGTAAATTTTATACTATCTATCCTTACTTACCGCAAAGTTCAAATATTTCCGGCTGTACAGGGGTAGTGTCCACTATATTCCATTTCGTGGTAATTGTTGCAGAATTCACCGAATACTTGTGTGATGTTTATCCTACGTGGTCCATGCGGAAACCATTGTAAAATCAACAATATATAAAACTGAAACTTAAGCATATTTCCTATCAAAAACTAACAAATTTAAAGAAAGCTACCACAATTAATTAATTACAATAAAGTTCGATAAAGTAAAGGTGTAACAACAATTAACAAAACAAGTTAAAATGACATAAAATAATAGCGAGCACAAACGAAAGTATGACAAATGCGGGTTGCAATAACAATAAATAACAAGTGAAATGGTTCACTAAAACCCTTACTACAATACTCGTACCGGACGCACGTTTCGATAGCCAAGCTATCATCATCAGCAATAAAACTGAACTGAATTCAGTTTTAAAAGATACGAAAAATTGACTCTGGTGAATTTAGGATTGAAACAACATAGCCAGAGAGTCGCTAAAACCAAAGTCCTGGAGTTTTCTCAAACGAATTCCGTGATCAATGTGGTTAAAAGCTTTGGATATATCTACGTAGTAGGCGCCATAAATTCTCGGTCCGATATAGAAAAAATAAAGTTGGTAAAATATACCAATTTTTATTTTTCAATATAATGTCCCCTAACTTTAATAATTTATTACAACCATCAATTAATAATTTTTAGCCTTCTGAAGTTTTTCCCTCAAAATGTTGTATTACAGCTGCTTGCAACTCACTATCGTCCTTAAAACGACGTCCCCTTGGATAGAGGATCATAATACAGAACCACTGTTTCATCTCCCGTAACAATGGACTCATTACTCATTTAAGCATTATTTAGTAATAATTCCTCCAAACCAACTTTCTTGTAATCATTTACTGTCAGTTATTTATAAAAGAGAACTGCAAAAGTTAGAAGAATTAGAAGGCAGAATTAGAATCGTTGTTTAAGAAATATCTTTGGAAATAATTCGAAATGTTGTACGTTCTAAAAAACTAATAACAATGAATTACTAATTAAAGTTCTTCTATTTCATCAAACAGGAAATGTTTAATGCTTCTTACTTTGTTATTGCACAGGAATTTAAATCCAATGAATATTACACGTACGTCTTTTACCTTTTATTTAACATCGTCTTAGCAATGTCTGAGGTATTCGTAAAGCTTTGAGAAAATGGAAAGAGGAAAAAATAAATTTGGTGAAAGTTTTGTTACTCTTCCAGATTCTCATTTAATTTTCATATACTCCCAAAATAAAGCAAGCTCTTCGTGGGAGATCCTATATATTTAAATCTTGCAGCAAGAACAAGCTACGCATAAATTTTTATGCGATATTACAAGCTCCTTTAAATTTGATTAATCGACGATAAGGCCAAATTATTTTATGCGAAACAGCATATTTCTGCAGTGAACATTTTCATAAATTTACGTTATTACTCATTATGTTAAACGAAACGTGTTTTAAATTATGATAAAGGTACCTTTCTTACAACCCACCAAATACGGTTTTAACAGAACAGATCGCCGTACCATCCCAGTTTTGAGGAAAGCCGCCGAATAATTATTTACCACCCATTTAACGCATTGATATGTAGTTTACCGTTAAATTAAATTCGCTGTTCGCTGGAATGATTATGATGTCGATGTAACATTTTCATCACATAAATGTCGAAGCAGAGACTTGTGAAACTCTATAATAAATTACTTAAAAGGTCTTGATAGGGATCTGTGCCCAATTCCAACTGTTAAGGTTGATAACATCGATTACGCAGTTTAAAAATCATGTTTTGAATGATGTGAATTGATTTTAAAATCGCGTCGACTTTACGCAACGAGTAGCAGAAAAAGAGAACACCTAAATCATGATTTACCTGTTCCATTAGTTGAATGTGCATATAGACTTATGTATGCTCTGAAAAGGATGGATTGTTCAAAGAAAAAGGCGTTGTCTAAACTTTATAGACCATAGCTATTTTCAGTTTTCTCGATAAGTTTTCTGTTGTTCAACTGCTAAAACATTAGCTAATTGTAAGTATCCCCGCCTGCTACGAGAACAACGCGTATAGTTGATGTATGAGGTACGGACAATGACGCCTCTAGCCAATGCTTAGATTTAATACCTTATACTAAACAAATGTCCTATTTAAAAAACGCTGATTATTAGAGTTATTCACTAGCGCCAACGGGCAGTGACGGAGGTTCGATACAACCCTCAGTATAACTGCGAGTCTCAACTAGATCTGTTGTGTATACATGTACGCTGCGGTAAATACTACTTCGCAGATCTACGTTTGTTTTAAAAATGTTGCCTACGTCGCGAAAACGACCAATGTTGGACAAAGTTACAGAATTTATAGCAGAAATGCCTGACCTAAATTATGATGGCGTTAAAATGCAATGTGTAGTTTGTAATATCCCTTTAATGTGTTGGTCCAAAAGGGATTGTCTAAGTCACATAAATAGTAAACAGCATTCTTAAATAAAAAATTGCACACGACACTATGACAAATTTAAATGTAATTTATGTGTTACCTTTATTGCATGTAATCTACCGTTTAATTTACTAGACAAGGAAGCATATGTCTTCTTTTGGAATAAATATTCGGACTGCAAATTACCAAGTCGGGCATCGTTACAAAGAATTGTGCCATCTGCCCGTGACCATGTTGAAAAAAGAATTAAATCGGGGGTTGAAAGATAAGAAACTGTGGTTATGTGTGGACAAAACAATAGATCGTAAAAAACATTCTGTGGTTAATGTTATGGTACGTACAGTGGAACCACATCAATCGTCACCTTCAATTCTATTAGCTTCCAGACGAGTACAACAATGTACTGCCGAAGTAATTTCAAAGTTAGTGTTAAATACATTGGAAAAGTTTGAACTTTCAACAAACCAACTATTGATGTTTATGATGAGTGATGGCGCCGTAAACATGCTTTCTGTAGGCCGGTCTCTTAAAAAACATTGTGCTAACTTGTTACATATTATGTGTAAAATTCATGCTTTCAGTCATGTGGCAGATAGTATTAAAAAATGTTATCCTGAGGTAGACGATTTAATAGCGCATACAAAAGCAGTGTTTGTCAAATTCCCAAAACGTATTCGCAAATTTCATAGATTGTGCCCCCGTATGCCTGAGCCATCAGAATCTATTCTTACACGTTGGGGAACATGGTTACAGGCCGCGTTTTATTATCATAAATATTTTGAGAATATTAAGAACGTTGTTTTACAACTCGATCCAAAGGAAGCTGCGGCTATCAAGAAAAGCCAGTCGAAATGTCAAGATAGTCAGGTTAAAACGGATTTAAAAACTATTCAGAACAATTACTTCGGACTAGTGAAGGCAATAGAAAAATTACAAAATCCTTCGATGTCGTTAGTGGAATCTCTGCAAATAGTGCAGCACATGTTCACGTACAGCTATTCGCGGTAGAGGACGCAAAAAATGTGTGTGTTCTAGAAAGGTTTGAAAGTGTTCGAGAGAAAGATTCTGATTTTGGCACGTTAAGACAAATTTGTGAAGGTACGTCAACGGAACCGTTAAGTTGTTCTAAAAATTATTTTAGTAACGCAAATATAACGTCACTAGATGGCGAACGTTCGTTTTCTGCATATAAACACACTTTTTCCTCACGTCGCACTCGGTTTGCCAAAACAACTGTGGAAACATATCTAATGTTACAGATATTTAACAGACATTATTCACATTGTGATTTCACGGAAGACTCTTAAGACGGTAAGTGTTTGAACACATATTATATTTTATTTCTGGCCATTTATTTTGTGTAAACTTTATTGCGCCCGCCACTGGCTGTTGGCGCAAATTAAGCAACTCTACTGATTATAAACAAAGACAGACGTTACTATATTAAAATGTACATAATCGATTTTAAAATAACAAACGCCAGATATACACATACAGGCACGTGTATATTTCTCTTAGTAGATAAATCATAGAACTTCCTTTTCTAACCTGTTTCGCTTAGATATTTGAAATATAAGGACCTTTGTTTAATTGTGAATCGAGTGGAACCAAATTAAAATCTATTGTCTCGCATTTAATTTAAATCAACTTCATTAGATAGAATATTGTCTCTATGTTGCCTTCCATGTCATTCCACTAGTTGTTTTCATAAAATCTGTAATTAGCACTTGTCTATTATATTTCACTAATAAGAGGTACTATAATAATAATACGTGAAGATACGTAAAAAAGAATACGTAAATTAACGGCCAATAATCAGGACAGATTAGTTTTTATAACTGTTATTACAATTAGTTTTCAATAGTAAATCATACATCGAAAGATATACGTAGCTAAACGTGTATCCCAAGGTAGAGGGTAGATACTACGTTTAAAAGTTGTGAATCACTATCTTCTAGAAAAAAAAATGTTGTAATTTGTGGCAAGGAATGTAGAAATGTCTTCTTTGTATTCTCAGCGATCATTCACTGGGTGATCTCCATGTCGAAGTAAGAACTGAACCGATGAGTGTTCCTCTATTTAGCATTCTGTTTGTCATTTTTCTTGTATTTATTTATTGTATTTGGATATTTGGGATACAAACAGGTAAATCTTCCCACTACAGCATCCACTTATACAATATTGAAACGTAGAAGTTATAGATTATAGTCTATTCAATACAATTTGTTTTTTCTTTGTATGTCGACCATACTTCCTTGGAGAATGTTTCATGTATTACGAGGATGGTGCGATAAATACCTGTGTTAAGGATAAGATAATACAATTCTTTTGCAGTTAGTAAATTTATTTCTCCCTCCGTAGCTCTATACACTTAGTCCAGCGATGTCTAACTTTTTTAAGTCATCCAAGTAATAGAACTCGTCGAACTCTGCAAAATAGGTTTTTGTTTCGGCAATGACCTCTTAATTTGACGTGAACCACTTTTCGCGAAGCCATTTTTTCAAGTTCGGAAAAAGAAAGAAGTCACAAAGGCCAAATCTGGTGAATATGGTGGATGGGGCATCAATTCCTACCGTAACTGGAACTGTTTTGCTATCGCAATTGCTGGGGTGATATCGTGATGGTAGAGAATTTTTTTCTTCCACTTTGCCGACTGACCTTTGGTTGTTGACGTGTGGTGATGTGCCCGTGTCTCATATACAGTCACATAACTCAGCAGAAACTTCCTCGTATTGCGCTTAAACATGTCCAAACATTGCTTTGAAGTTATCACGCCATTCTGTTCTTGATCATTCTTCAACAGACGCGAGTCGAGAGCTTTCCCATAGTCAAGTTTTCGTGAAGGATGTTTTACACACGCTCAGTTGTGATGTCTACCAGATTAGCAATCTCTCTAATCTTTCACCGGCGGTCTGCTAACACGATACCATTAACTTTATTGACCATACCATCCGTAGTCACTTCAATGGGACACAAAACGCCACCTGTCTCCAAACACTGGTGCCTCTTCTGCGGTCCTTAGAAATATTGCCATAGAAGAATTCTTGCACTTTCCATAATGCAGTCTTCCTGGTTGGCGTTTCTTCCGTTGTACAATATAAGAATGGCTGAGGTCAGTCTTCTTTGATCCCTTTTGTGAAAGCAATGTGCTGTCCATCAATATTATAACAACAGTAATACATTTTCCAACTGGATTTACCATCCTATTAGAGGAAAGATACAAAAAGTATATGATAGCATGTGCATAACTATACTAACTATACGAGGGTAATCTCAAAAGTAATAATAATATTATCTGTTTATTGATACATTAGATCTGCAATATAGGTGGTCTTGTCTACCATTTCATTAATATATCTGATATTACAACCAAAAAGGTTTATATCACCGCATTTTGAGTAGGAAACTCAAAAGCAGTGCTCTTCCTACAACCTAACTGAGCTTAATTACATTAAATAAGAAAAAATAACAATAAAAGGAAATAGAATAAACTGAAACAGTCGCAAAACAAATGAAACGTGTGCTACTCGATAAATTTTAGTAATTATACAATACAATATACCCACAACATAAACGTCGCAGTGATCTGGTGCAACCCTATACATTGGCCTCCGAGAGAAGCTGTCTATATCTTATTTTTAAATTAATTACAGAGATATTAGTGCCGTAATTTTGCATAATCATATTGACATATTTCGCAACATTATAAAAGAATACGCCCTTAAAAGACTGGAGTCTATGAGAAGGAATTGGCAACAACGCGCGTTACCGCACATTCACGTTATGTACGTCGCTTCTGAAGGTAATCCTTGTATATAAGTACGGTGGCTTCTTGTTGACAAAAGTTTGATAATAGAAGATCGTACTATATAATCCAGTTCCACTCCCTAAGCTTATACGAAATTCTCTGGAATCGGCGAATTCCGAAAGTCAATCGCAAGCACGAATTTTGCATTCTTTGCGTTTCGAATCGGTCACCCGAAGACGCTTGTTATAGACTATATCCATATAATTAAACCCCCACAGCACCAGAGAGTCACACAAAGTCTTTTTCATATTTCGGTTAATTACGCCACGACATCTGTATACCATCCTCAATGGCACAATTGCTCTTTTCAGCAGCGATGTAGTGTGCTTTTGGAATCGCAAGTCTTCATCCATCAGCAATCCCAAATTGTTAACTGTGGTAGCAAGCGAGATAGGGACAAGATTAAGATCAAAGAGTAGCTCATTTTTGATTTGATGACGGAAATGTTTAGGACAGAACAAGACAGCTTGTGTCTTGAGAGGATTTAGTCTCAACAAGAGGTCTTTTGAAATTTTTTTTATATTTTTCAACATATTGTTAAGGACATCTCGAGCTGAAATTACGTCTGATGGAGCGAGGTACTTAAAATTGAACATCGTCAGCGGCAAATTCAATCAAATGCTCTGGAATAATCTAATAATATCAGAGCAGTTATTTTTGCCTCACCTTTGGCTTTCAGTTTATCATCATATAGTTTTGTCTGAAGCCCGATTGATATGTCGGAAGTGTGTTATAGGTGTCACTGTAGCGACGCAGTTGTGCCTCAATCAATCGCTCAAAGATGTTTCCAAGTACAGGCAACAAGCTGATAGGACGATAATCGCTCGAAGTTTTCGGGGATGTGTTTTTAGGAACTGGCATGACAATAGCGTGTTTCCACAAATTCGGATAAGTAGGCGTCTCAATACATGCGTTGAAGGTGTGCCTGATATATTTCAACAGCACAAAAAGGCAGGCCTAAGGTCTCGCATTTTTTTAGAAATACAAAGAAACGTTTATTTTGAATAATGTTTCGATCTTTAAAGCTTGAAGCGATGATCGAGATTTGAGTCTTTGTGTGTTTGTTTTGTCAGAAGTAGCTGATTGGTTGGAAGATGTCAAATTTGTATAATATAGTTGAAATTGTCTGTTAAGTGGTTCACTTTAGCGTTTCTCTTTTTGAAAACCATTATATTTAAAACAAGGGAAACGGAGGACAAACAATTTTTAACCGAATTCACTACTCAAAGCAGTCAAAAGCAATCGGTATGTAATACTGAAACCTTGGAACCTGGATTCTATCGAGGTATACCAATGCACCCAATATATAAGCTTACATTCTGTACATTTTTCTTTTTTGTTATGGTTCGAGGTTTGCCGTTTATTTATGGTGGTGATATTTCGCCTGGTTGTTATTAATTATTTGGACGGATACGCACTTAAGAAAAGACGACGTGGCGGCGGTAAAATCTCGAAACTGGCTTTTCGGGACCGCAGGCAACCGTTCGACGCTTAAATTTACATCTCTATTTTTACGATTTGAAAACTATGACACCTTCAGAGCGTTCGGATTCGCCGAGCAGGTGGAAAGATCACTTCAACGCGGCTCGGTCGTAGTTGCTGTGTCGTTGCCGTCGCTCGTGCCAGAGGCGCTAAGCGAACATAATTAAAAGGCAAATTTATTTACTCCTCGAATGTGCGCAATAATTAGTGAAGACAAACAGCGGTTCTAAATTAATGACTCGGTCGCAATTACCGCGGGATGTTAACTGGCGACTATGAATGTCCAAAAGATAAATGGAAGTGATGTACTCCATCAGAACAATGAAAGAAACCACATCAGTAGGTTAGAAATCATAGAAACGATCATAGATGAGCATGAAAACGTATGAAAGTCTCACAAATAGTATAGATTTCACGAAATTAACTAGGCAATAATAGAAGTTGAAAAATTAGAAAGAAATTACCAACATACATCCTTTATAACGATAATAATCTTGTATGTATTTTTGGTGGGGTTCCCATTTAGTGTGTACGAAATACTTATTGGTTTCATTGTGGGCTAATGTAACAGTTTTTGTTCTTTAATTTTATGCAATCTTCAAAAATCTAAATTGAGTATATACACTGTACAAGCTGTACTGTGTCATTGTATGACTTGTTTATACGACTTATGTTGTTTATCTATGTGTATTGTGTGTGTTTATATGTGTTGTACGACTTTTATGTACCCATATGTGTATTCATGCTGTGAGGTGTTAACGAATAAAGCACTATTGCTAATAGAAACAAAATCCGTTAACCACAATCGAATAGAAGGGATTTGCGCAAGCTTTAGCAAGAAGTATATCCTCAAGCAAATTGCAGTAAATTGTTCTATAATTGCTCGATTCTTTATAACAATTTTTTTCCGTGTGATATGTGTTGTTGCTCTAGCGAACAATAAGTGAAGAATCAAACGTGTAAAATTTGTTTTTTTGCATGTACATTGGAAAGCATGAACCAGTGGGTCTCAATTTTACCATAATTTTATTTACAACATAAAAAATAAGAGTACTATGTTAACTTCCTGTTTATTTAATACATTTCCATTCCGCCTTTTCAAAATTCAAGTCAGCTTGTTACGTAACATACACTTGTTTGCTCTTTGAATGGAAACTAGTTCCTTAACAGTACAAGAATGTAGACCAACCATCCACCGCTAAATTCACTGTGCAAAGAACTTGGAATAATAGAAGTAGAGTCGCATACTCTTCACTGTATGTGAAGGCAACATAACGTCGATTTCGTGCACAAATATGGCCTTGCCACCACCATTACGTAGTGTATCGTTTTTACTATAAAATTGCCAGAGATATTTCACCAGTGGCATAACGTGCTAAATAGAGTTAGAAACGGCAAATACGAAGCAATAATTTAGTGAAAACATACTCAAGAGAGATGACAACTACGCTACTGGTTTTTACTATGGTATCTCTTGAACACATTGCAGGTTTTTATTACCTGTCATCTATATGCACAAGATGGAAAATAAACGACCATTGGCTAACAACTTTGCAAAATACCTTTAATGTGCTAGAACAAAGGCGACTGTAAAACACATATAAACAGTGTACAGCACAAAAATGAGAAAAATGGCGTGCCACCTCAAACCCAATTTAAGCTGGATTTACTTTTGATGTTTATTGTTTGTGGTCTACCGCTTCGCTTACTCGATAAATAACCTAAAAAACATACAATCCCGAGCGGAACTTACCGGAGAGCGTTATGAAATGGGCTACCAAGTATACGTAAAGATATCGAAAATAGATTGATGAGACGACAGATTGTACAAAAAAATCTATTTTTAATACTATATAATATAGTACGAGTACTAGATCCTGTTAAACCGAAATTTGCAATCTTATCAGCAACCAAAAGACTAAAACAGTGTAATGGCGAAACAATTACGGGCGTGGTACTCGATACGTTACAGCAATTTCAAGTGTCAACGAGTCAACTGTTGATGTTTATGAGCGATGGAGCATGGACAATATGTAGTGTAGGCCGCTCCCTTAAAGAAAAGTGTGAGGGACTTTTACATGTTACGTGTAAAGTTCATGCTTTACATCTCGTGGCACAAACTATTCGAGAATGTTACCTGGAGGTGGATGCACTAATAACAAATACAAAAAATTTTTCAAATCTCCCAAACGGATTCGAGCATTTCACAGGCTTTGTCCCGGTATTTGCAAACCAACACAGCCGATTTTCACGCTGTTCCTTGAGGAACTTGCAAGCAGCTTTTTATTATTTTGAATATTTCCAAGAAGTAAAATCTGTGATTTTGCAATTCGACCCTGAAGAAGCTACAGCTATTAAGGAGAGCCAGAAATGATTTCTAGATACTCCTGTTGAAAAAGATTTAAAAAGTATTAGCTACAAATATAAATGATTACTAGACGCAACAGAAAAATTGCAAAATACTGCGTTGTCATTAGTAGAATCAGTGCAAATCGTCGAGGAAGTTAATACATTGCTACACGGTATAAACGACGCAAAAAACGGTCGCGTTCGACAGTGTTTAAAAAAAAAACCGATTATACGAGATTAAGACAAATGCATCTGCAGATTCATTAGCTAACTCCAAAGATTATTTTAATTATGCCTGTGTTAGTTCCGTAGATGTTGAACGGTCTTTCTAGAAATATAAGAACATTTTTTCATCACGGCGAACAACCTTCACCGAGACAAACGTGGAAATATAACTGATGGTGCAAGTCTTTCAGCAATCCTACCCACACTGTTAAGAAGTTACGTTTATTTATTACATTATTATTTATTGTCACGGTATTAAGTACAACAGATTTTTGAAGAAACTACTTTGTTTACTTTTAACGGTTATTACATTATATATACAACAAATGCCGTTTTTAAACAAAAAAAAATCTAATAATGGCAATAAAAGCACTTCAGCATATTTGTTTTCTTTACCAAACATTATTATTGCGTCAGCTTTTATTTTTTACCCTGGAATATTGATTTCAAAATATCACTTCTGTTGGCTGTGAGTCACACATACACTATTTCTAATCCGCGGCCCATGTGACTGATTCGATTCTGTTGCAAAGATCGATTGTGCCCGGCTTAGTTATTACAAATGTCTACGTTTTACAAAATGTTTCAATTTCTAGCTGTAACATAACCTGCTATACGAAATGAGAATTGATAAAGTTAACAACAAATAATCGGGGTGGGCAAAACGAAACACTAGTTACTTAAGTTGTATACAATTTTCAGTTAAGTGACAATATGAATATATTTATAATCCGTATAAGATGTTTCAATATTTGACAGCGGAACAAAAGGAAATAATAAAATTTGCTGCACGCAGGCGAAGAAAAAGCAATGGCATAAATCAGAAAAAGTAGCCATTAGAAACTGATTCTTGCGTTCGTGAAGCAACACATAAGCCACATAAATCCAAAAGCGACTAAACTTGACGAACGCTGGCAATAAATTTTGTGTCGTAATTCGGACACTATGGTACTTTATAGGGATATTATAATTTATGTGTATTGACAGATAACATGCGGCGCGAGGAAATATAAATAAATGAAGAAAGGAATATGAAGAGAATGGTCAACACAGAAGACCATCCACACGTTACAAGCGTACCATCCAAGACACGCATCGCAACGTACGCCCGGCTTATATTTATTCAAATTTATTCACAAACAAATACCCTAATATCCAATATAATAATATGTAATACGAAACCTCTTACTTAACAATAAATCTAAAATGAATATTATCTGATTTCCTTCGCGTTCGATATATACAATTACAGAGATGGCGCGATAAAATTCAATCAAATACATTAAACCCACATTAAAGGTAAAATACGCGTCCATCTACGATTTATAAACAAGGACAAAAGCTTTTCTTTCCTTGAAATATTGCTCGAAGTTATTAGACAGCGGTGATTCCAACCCACCGACCAGATTTCCTAGATCGATAAAAAAACACGATTCGCCTTCAGTCATATGGGTAAATTGAACTCGTGCACCCGTGTGCATTCGTCGAACCTTTCTTCAATTCTTTAGAATTCAGATGGAAAGCTTTAATTTTGTCGTAAACCAAATCAATAGAAATGAATAATAATAAGGTGTAGATATATTTTTGCTAGAATATAGCATCGTTCCGTTTTATAACGGGCATGATGATTTTATTATGTGGACGAGACTCACGTTGCGACCTGTAGATTATGTCCAGTTCCATGCTGAGAAGAAGATTACTAGTATCAATCTGGATTTAAAAATCAATCACATACACCGTACGGATATCCAATGTAATCTAATTGATATCATCTAAAGATTCGAGTTATAAATGCGTGTATCTATCTACGATTTATTTAAATAATCGTCTATTGAACGTTAATGTAGTAGAGTTATTTGAGGAATTTCATCCAATGTGCGCTTCATAGAAAGGTATGAATAACAATGTATGACATATGTATGTACTTTATAAAAACGATTTACCACTTCTTACCGTTAAACAAGAAATTGCAGAAAACTATAACGATTTTGCCCTACTTCTGCTCTTCGTGTATTTTATGAAGTGAAAAGTCTGCCTTTAAGGTATATTTATGTGCGCATGGTATCTACAAAATATTACCTGGGTATATATATTTCTACGAATTCAAATATATATTCATAAATACAAATAAAATGAGAGATATCTGACCAATGATTGTTCCCTAATAAAGACTAAGACCTAATAAAGACTAGTACCTGCACATTTAAGGATAAAAATTTCCGCTAGTCATCTGCTTCGGTGTATCTTCCTTGTGAAAAGGGAGGAGCAATCGCTTATATTTAGATGTATGTAATTTTTGTATATTTGCTCGTTTACTTACAATGGAACATCCCGAATACGAATATTCAAAAAAAATTGAAACTTTGTGAACAAGTAGTCCACACCCAAGGATGTCCGAACGTATTTTCCATATCGGCCCAATCTCTTCATCGATTGGATTTGTATTCTTATTTATGTACATAGTCTCATAGGCCTCCAATTCAAACGGCGAAATCATCGTTTTTAATCAATTTTAGGTTTTTTAATTTAATATTATGCCCTGTATCGTTTATGTGTTGTACTACACCTGACGCTTCTATCTTCCCGTACCTGTAACACCTTATGTGCTCATTGAATCTAGTACCTATCGCTCGTTTCGTTTGACCAATATAGGCTTTATCACAATCATCACATGCAATTTTGTAAATTCTCGAACTTTCTCCCATGTCCGGTTTATCTTTTGGATTGCCAAGATGGTTTTTGAGTGTATTTCGCGAACTGAAACATACGTTCATCTCTTGTCCCTTAAAAACTTTGCCAATACCTTTCGATATTCTATAGAAGGGAAGCTTCACAAATTTCTTATCGTGGGTTACCGTTGGGATTAAGATCATGGGATTTCTGACGTAGAGCCTATTTTGGACTTTCCTAAGCATACAGTTGACCTCTATAGAAGGGTAACCGTTGATGACAGAGACCTTTTTCCGTCTTTCTCCTTATTTTAACTTACTGCTTAGTATAAGGAGCAAAAGTAGGTACTTGTACGAGTCGGTACGCAGCAGAAGATGATGACCCATGTGTCTTCGAAACGGCCTTTCTGAGTTAATTAATAATTTTTGCGGTGCGGACGGTACCGAGAACATTGTTGATGCTCTACTATACGAATTACAGCACCATCTAGGGTCTTTAAATAAAGTAAACACTTATGTTTCAAACCTAAGTTCCTTGGTCTGTAGTCTAGAGTCATAATACATACATACATTGAAAAAAGGTGTTTCCATTAAAATAAATAAAGGTAACTTTTTCACCAATTACAGCGCCATCTATGAAATTAACAAAAGAATGTTTCAGACAAAAGTTACTTACCTTTTAGCGTAGAATTGCAATATGAAATGAAAAAGTGGGAGTTTCTATTTAAAAGAATAAGGCTACACTATTTTCATCGATTACAACAGTGCCATCTATGTTGAAGCTAATATCGTCGATGAGACGAACAAGCAATGGTACGACGAACTTTTTCGTTGGATGCACATTTCTGGAGATATTACTCTGTTGAGATTAAAATGGGATACCCGGTATGTAGGTACTGTTGCCTGAAGGTGGGGAATAGCTACGTTAACTATACACGCGGAATACATATGCATGAATGAATAGAAATCGGTGTTGTAAGTGTTCAATCAAGCCCATGTACGTAGCCCAGCATCAGGGTCTATAAGGATACATATGCAAATTAGAAAAGTCATTTAATTATTAATGAAATGCGTGTACTATTCGCGAAATACAAATTTTATTCAATTAACAATGATATATTAATTACTAATTTACATAATACAAGGCCATTAAACACGCGTAGTGACCGACGAACGTAATTTATACCCGCACACTCTTAAATTATAAGCGGTTCCGATTCGAATTGTTTTCTTATTATGCTGAAGAGTAAGACGACAATAACTTATCATAAGCCCTTTGTATTCCCTGATATCGTGAGGTGTGGAGCAAGAGTCCTCGACATTATACGACACAGTGGAGACCAAATGAAGTAAATTTATTGCCCGTATAAACCGGGAAGGATAAAAATCTGCAACTATAAATATGACAAAAGTGTAAATTAAAAATATAAAACCAAATAATTAATGTCAGCTCTCATATTACCGCGTGACTGCCATAATACGTGCATGTATGCGGCTGCATTCATACTTTGTATTTACAGTGCTAAGGGATGAATAAATTTTGTCACGCAGATGGAATTCTAGAATCCATTTTTCGTTTTCTCTTATGTTTTTGTCGTATTTTTTCCAAGTGAAATCGAGTGTCTTCTTCATCTGATACCCCGAGTAGTTGCTTGCTTTTACGGTCTGCGTGATATGTTCATATACGTCTACCGTAGTGTTTATGAACGATACTTTCTTCGGTTTCTATTTCTGGTATTGTTGCGGAAATATTAGTAGATATATCGAAGTGGTTCCATATTTATCTACAACGTGTTTACCTAATACGTGGAAGAAAGGTAATTCCTTTCCTGAGCAATTTATAGAAATATTGGGAGAATAATTTCCCTAATTTCATGGGCCATGAAAATCTCAATCTTAAAATTTGCAATGAACACCGACATTTATACTGATGTGTCGAAACCGAATACCGGGGTGGGAAATTCTCTTTATATTCCATTTGTGGGAGTATTCTTTATCCAAATTACCAAGCGTTTCCACTACAGAGTGGAACATCCTCGTTTCTCGGTATTTTGCGATTCTCATGCCATCCTGAAGAGCATTAAGAACCTTCATGCTCAATCATCTCCCGTCATTGGCGATATTATCAACGCATGCAACGTACTATTGCAATATGGTAAAGAAGTAATTTTCTTCTGGATAAGAGGCACTCGGGAATTGAAAATAACGTTACTGCTGACCAATTAGCAAAAGCAGCTCGCGAATCAGAACTGACATCAAGAATTTTACTGTCTGTTTCGATACATCATTTATAAAGAGAAGCCAACAAATTACTACTTGTTGAAACCAGCTATTAAGTTCTCATGTTGGTACAACAACATGCCCATGAAAAAGTAGTATTTTGTCAGATGGCAAGACTGAGTTTTAGTCATGGAAGATTCGCCGCGCAATTAAATAAAATAGGAATTCAAGAAAATGGAAAATTTGAGGTTTCTAATGATATCAGCGATACTAACCACTTAGTTCTAGAATGTAGTAAGTATAAACAGAATTGAAGCTTAGATCCGGGTTAGCTTTGCCGTTAAACGTCAATTATATTCTTGCCCAAGAGAAAGCATCAATCTGGAACTGTACAAAGTTTTGGACGCGCATAAAATCAAAATGTGGCTGACATTTTTTCCTTTTATAAATCTATCCTCTGTGGATATTCCCTTCATTTCTACGGCCTACCCACGTGTCGTTTTGTGTTAGTCGCCTTGTTGTTGTTGTAACAACTGTAGGAATACTACTACAACATCATTAGTTACTATTTTGCGTGAAAATGACTAAACTTCCTAATCTCTTCATAATCTGGATTTTGTCCAACGTGTGAACGTAGGAGTGTATTTTGCGAAAGCTGATTAGCTTCAGTGCAAATAATTATTAAAAAATGTGTGTAAGAATAGTCTGGAATGCGATATTGGATTAATGCGGAATTATCCCGCACTTTGTAATAAAAGATCTCCAACGTATAAAGATCAGATTATACGTAATAATATTTGGCAAGAAATTGCCACAACGTTAAATGTTTCAAGAATAAATATCGATTTGTTCGTTCGATTATTGTTTATAACTGTGTAACCTTCTAGGAGATTTATGCGAAACTCTTCGCAAATAAGTGAAAGAAGAATATACTAGGGAAAGAAGAGCTTATTAAAAATGTCGTGCAAGTGGCGTTCCAGCGGAAAAGTACCGGTATGCTGTAGCTCAAGTTCCCATTCCATACTATCAGTTGCAATCCCATTTCCTGTTGGTAGGCCATATCAAATTCTATGGTTTCGATAGTTGACTTGCTACACTTTGCAAGCAGTGTTCGTATTGGAATATTGAAAATCTTGCAGAAAATGTGAAAAGGGATATCCTTAGTATAAGTAAATTATCGTTATAACACAAATCAATATTTTCTTAAGGATAGTAATTAGTTTTCTTAATACAAGGAAGCGTTTAGCTATTGTTCATAAATCAGTAGTTTCATGTTCTTAAAATACAACATTTATTTACTTAGAATTCTTGAAATCCGTATTAATTATATCCACATTATTAATTGCACTTACCTTGTCTAAAACAGTACGACATATCCATACATCATATGCAGTAAATTGCTCCCATTGCTTGTGATGTTAAAAAGGTTAAGGAAGAGGTTATCTACAGAATAATGTTCAAACAAAAGTGAACTTAATGTAGAAAGTACACACGAAAAAATTGCCTAGAAACAATAACCAAGGTAACGCTGATATATAGCTCGTGGTATTGATGTAATCACTCCAGACAAAAATAATGTGAGAAGAGAAAAGCACTAACGCTTTTTGCTCCGGCCCACATCGCTGTTAACCTCTCAGTTTGTGCCATTAATCTTCAAAAACAGCACTGAAGTATTTCCTGGCGCCACCTAGTGCCAAGAGTTACAGTTATGCGGTCCTAGAAAGGAGCGACAGAAACCGCCTTTAAAAGCCTTTAAAACACAACGTCTAATAAACATTTTCAAAAGATACAGGTAATGTAATATGAATATTTTCTTAACTTTAGACTAAATGAAGACTAAAATTTCAAGAAAATTGTTTTCTTATATCGAACGTTTTTATAGTCTTGAAATAAAAATATTTTCTCAAATAGATGATTTTTGCAAGAAATATTAATTTCTTGATACAATAAACCATTTCTCTGCGTTAATGGTTAACGAAAATAATTTAGTATGTGAAGTTATTCTCCTCGAAATTAGCATTGAAGCGCTTTAGACTTTGTTTTAGTAAAAGATCGAATTGGTACTCAAGCAACAACAGGTTCTTTATTTAAATTTAAGACCATTATTTATACAGTTTCATCTAAAATGTAATATTACATGGCATTAGTTAATTTATCGCTGTATAAAACGAGGGCATTTGTTAAAACCGTTGTTGGAGGTGCAATCAAATCGTTTTGCAATAAAGATAACCTAATTTAAAATTCGTCAGTTGAGTTTGTACATGACACGCTAGAACATCCACTAAATTGACCACTTACCTTTAATGAGATCTGTAGCTTCTAATTTGAAAAATATAGTGCTACAACGAACGACATAATTTAGCGTTATTAAAATTCAGTAATTCTTTATTATTTATGCATACGCAGTAAAATGTTTCAAGTGATTGACAGGCTAAGTATTAAGCTGAAGCGCGAGCAAGCAGCAAAAGAATAACTACTGGCTGAAGGAGGCAAACAACCACCGTCTTAAGGAGATCTGCTTTTAAAATTAATGCTAGCAGGATAGAGAAGTGATGTCCCGCTGTTTAATAACTCGACTACCGTAAGGTTGTTTAATATGCAAATTAGTCACCGTGTCATCCTTGCGCTTGACTGCAAAATTAATTTTTGAAATTTTATCTCGCATTCAGTTCGGCCCGTAATCCTTCATGTTAAATGTGAGTTTTGGTATTAAGGATAGGCGATTGAGAAATTAAGTTGCAATAATTTATTCGGAACTCTTCGTTAAATGCTTGCTAGATACCCGAATTATAACTTTGTGCTTTTGAGCTTTAAAAAACTCACATGTTCTTGTCCAATTTTCATTTGTTTTCAAGCTATAGCATAACTAAGAAATGTTACAGTATAATTAAATTATTTCTTTATTTTTGTGTGGTTTAATAATTAATGAGTTAATATTATTAATTATACAGGATGTCCATGGATGGGGTTACAAAGAGGAATAACTTTTTTAATATGCGTATTACAGAAAAAAGGTATTCTTTATAAAAAATTCTGCTTTCGCCAAAACGTCCAAAAACATAATTTAAATTTGACACTAAGCGCATGGCGTGATATTTTCTATGGTGATATTATTGATAAAAACATTTTAAATGATTGATATACTTAGTTTGTATCGTGACCACTGGAGAAATTTTCAACCAATATTTCATTCATTGATAACATTTTAACTGCATCACTAAATTCTGTCCTGAGGATATTCGCATTTTTATGAGCCAAAACCATCTTTTATTTCAGCCCTTATTATGAACAACTCACACAGTCCCATGGATCAATATTTTTTTTTAAATCGCCAATTTCCTGGGAACGGATTGGCAGAAATGATCAGTTGAATGACCTGCTGGGTCAGCTGATATTACACCTATGGATTTATTTTTATGGAAAGCGTTAAAAGAAAAGTGTATGCTCGTGGCGTAGAACATAATTCAGATCAATTAAAACGAACAATGAATGGCGCGGTGGATGAGATGAATGTGCCTGCTACGACACACAAAGTTTACCATGATTTTATTAAGAGAGTTAACAAATGTGTACAAGTTAGAGACAGCTGTGATTATTTGATCTGTTTTAAGTAAGGAATTAATACTTATTTACTTGTTTATTTTAAACTGTGATTGTTGTTTAATTGAACAATAAAAGTATCAGCTGCAATTTAAAAGTGTGTGTCAAATCTAAATATGTTTTGAACATTTTGAGGAAAGCAGAATTTTTTATGAAGTATAATTTTTTCAGTAAAACGCATATTAAAAAAGTTTTTCCTTTTTGTAACCCCATCCATGGATACTAAAAAAAGAAAAAAAAACGTTACATAAACCGGTATCTTTTGAAATGTTTATGGAACGTTGTATGTTAAAAGTTATATCATTGTATGGGTAAGTATGGCATCTGTATTCCGGTTTCTATCGTTACTACCTAGGTCGGCATGGCTATAACTACTGGAAGTAGGTGACGCCAGGAAATATTTCAGTGCGGTTTTTGAAGATTAGTGGCATAAATTGAGAGATAAACAGTAATGTGGGTAGGAGCAAAAAAGCGTTAGCGCATTTTTTTTCTCACATTGTGAGAGCTATTTATTATTAGCGTTTTCTTGATTATTGTTTCTATGCACTTTATCATGCGTACTTCTACATTAAGTTCACTTTTGTTTGAACATTATTCTGTAGATAACCTTTACCTTAGCCTTTTTAAAATCGCAAGCAATTAGAATAATTTACTGCATTATGTCATACTGTTTTAGACAAGGTAAGTGCAATTAATAATGTGGATATAAATTATATGCATTTCGAGAATTCTAAGCAAATAAATGCTGTGTCTTAAGAAAATGAAACTATTGATTTATGAGCAATACCTAGACGCTTTCTGGAATTAAGGGAACTATTTACTATCCTTAAGAAAATATTGTTTTGTGTTGCAATGGCCTTTTTGTTTATACTAAGAATCGCGTTCTTCAAATTTTCTGCAAGATTTTCTTGAATCTAGTTAACAAATGTCTTAAACAAAGAAATACAATTATTTCATTACAGTTATTGTATTGTGAATAATTGAAACAGTACTTGTCTTGAATTGAGGCGGACAGTCTTGATACAAGTAAACGTTTCTCTTGCATTCTGCTACTCGTTACACACTCAGGAACCGTACCGCTCCATTAAACCATATTCGTTCCGGTCTGATGGGACCTATTGTAGGAGTTGCCAAACCCCATGCGTTGCTTAGCTAGCAACCGTCTTCCTGATCGAAGTTGCTGGCCCTCTTCATTATTTCAAGTGATTTCCTCACATTACGCTAGTCACTGGAAATAAAAAGGAACACCAACAACTGGGAGACGGTTACAGACTAAGCAACACAAAGAGTTTGGGTACATATTATACCAAACCACGAACAGGGCAACCTATAATGGACACAGTGAGACGTCACCAGAGTAGAAAACATCGACACCAATCTTTAGAAAACTTCTGAAGGAGTTACATAGTATGTTCTACGAAACGTCAAGTACATTAGTGCAACAAGCAGGACAAAATTCTGAGGTCACTATTTCAAAGGCAAGCAGCTGCGAAAGCCTATAGTTAAAAGCTTAATAGACTAATTTCTTAGATAGAAAAGCAATTTTTTAGGAAGACCATCAACTAATATTAAAATTGTTTGAGAAAATTAAATTTTATCTCTTTAAGATAACATTTTTACTTACTTCTCTATTTTTTTTGCTATTTAGAAAATTATCAGCATCAATTTCTTCCAATTCTCATGTATACGGGATAAGCAAAAGTTTAAAAGGATGAGAAACATGTTTTGGTGATAAGCTTTATAGGAAGATCAATTAAATTCTGACTGCTATACAACCATAGTACAATGGAAGCAACAGACCGCATTAAAAAGCTTTTGTACCACTTGTAAGCTTATCTGTATTTACCTAGGCTGTCTAGTTTTAACAATCTACTTGTCTAAGTTGATCAAATGAGTCTCATATAAAAACTATCAGTTATAGAGCTCACTTACGTGTGCTTATTTTTTGCGATGTAACTGTAAGAATACGTAACAAAATTGAACTACCCACATCAACGTAAACTTATTTATTATTACGGGACTGTAGCATAAGTCTAAAGATTCCATTCTGAAATCTTCAATAAAAGCACAAACTCCTACTCAATAGAATCCCAACGACTCTAAATTTGAATTTGAGTATTCAACAAAAAGACTTACTTCATATCATAATATTTTTTAATACATTCCCTTTATTACATGTGCTGAGTATCGTATCTGGAGTGCCATGTATGTATATGCATTACATATCCATGTTCATATTACGTCCCATGATTGTGTATATGTAAAATAGTAATACAATTTCTTTCATATGTTGGACCAACCCATGTGATATTTTTCCACGCATGCTATATACGAAATGAGGTTGCCGTAATGACCTGGCCTCCATAGTGAACCACAATATCGTAGAACAATATTGCCATCTAAATCAAGTGACATTTATGAATAATGTTGGTAATTTTTCTCTTCAGCCCATTCTGAACGTAATTGAGTTATATGACGTCGTTTAGATTTAGATACAACTGTAATGGAGAATCAGATATTTATCACAATAAAATGGGCAGTACACAATCGAAATATCGTATCAAACTTGCACAATTCGTTTACAATTTTTGTTAGTCTTGTGGTGTAGGTACCACTAGCACGCAGAACGAACTGTTTAATTGTATATGGAATATCATTTAAATTTCTGGTTAGCGAAAGATACAATTACATTGCAACAATCTGCTCATTAAGTATTCTTACAGCCAACGAACAAAGTGAGAATGCAAAACTAGCGAACCTTTAGTATTGATAGTTTCACGAAATGGGTGAATAGCAAGATGCTACTATTTGCAATATTCAAATTTGTCTTTCTTGTTTGTCACTTTAAATCTTGGCTAATCTTCTTTGTATCTGTATACTATCTAACAGTATACATATTTTTCATATTCATCGCAGAAGAGGTTATTATTTTTTTATTGGTTCGTCCTTTATAATTTTTTTGGCTACCGTTAGTGTTATGTTTCTTCTATTGTTCTGTGCCCTCCTAGGTTTTTTTCCTAGTTTTCTTCCTGCTTTGCCCTCCAACACTTACGCATTACCTTCACTAATACTTCGTTATTTAAAGGATGGACATGACACTAGGCAATCTAATTGCACCTATGCCTAGTTCCGCAATCTCTCCGACTTTTCTTTATTTCGACGGCACTTATCCTCCTCTCATTGAAATTGTTAGTATTTCTGGTTCGCAACAATTTTACCTGAAACATCTACTGCAATGTTATAAACATAAGGACTTTGTTTTCTATATTAAAATATATCTTTATGGTTATAGGTCTTGGAGTGTTACCTAGACATCTTTTCAACAATTTAAAATGGTAAATTACAGACAGTAGCGTTTTAGAAAGTCAAATTAATGAAATAAGAACACTAACCTCAAAATTTGACGTTTACACGTATCGAAACCCCGTGTTCGTTGGAAGAACCAAACTTGTACTTGAAGCAAAATGTTAGTAGTATACACATTTTGCTTGAAATTACATACTTTTAAAATCAACCACCTAGCGAAACACGTCTTCACTCGAAGGCGACTCGTACTAAGGAGGGCAGATTGTATTGGCGTCTCTTCGCTCCTTTGTTCCTGATTGCATTTATCAAATATAAATTACGTCCGATTACGATACACGTTCCATATAGACATTTTATACTCTCGCAATTAAATATTCAATCAACAATTTTCGGTCTTTAAAACACCATATTCCAGCCTTTAGTATGCCGTATGAGTTCGCGATCTCACGTCTAACGACTTGACATTGGCGAGTATTGGCAAACGTACAATGTCATTTTCTCATTTATTTTTAATTCTTTTCAGCCATAACTCACATATATTTAGTTTCTTTTACTATAGTTGGCTTACGGTTAAGTCTATCTTTCGGTCTCTATTTTCTCTGATTATGGTTTCCCTTTTTTCCAAAAGCTTTTCCTTCCCCCATGTCCTTCTCACTTATTTGACGTTGAATAAAAATTAATGCTTGTATTTATGAATCCTGCTTGAGATATTGTTTCTTATAGGAAAAGCAACGTGATTGTTGTAGATAAACTTAACGTATTTATGTTCTACATACAGGGTGCCCAAAAAAGTATGCAACAAATGGGAAACTTTTTTATTGGTTTCTCAAAAAGACTTACTTTTGATAAAAGTTGGTGCGTGTTCCTAAACTTACAATGATATAATATAACAGATCTACTCTAAAGTTAACAATGACAGCGCTAACAGCCTATCTTTGAAAACCTCCAAAGAGCAAGTAAGCTTATTTTTAAAGATACGCAGAAATTTTATTAGGAATTGTTTGTAATTTAGAGGTATACGCAAACACAGAATTTCAATCAAAAATGTTTGATTATAATGTTTTGTTATTTTCTGTTGATTACTCCCTAACGATACGCCGCTGGCCCACTCAGACCTTTCTCCGTTAATTACATACAATTAGTTAATTAAATTGCTGCTATGGTAACGGAAACAACACTAATTATACTAACTGTTTTTAATTTTCTTTCATTTTGGTGTTAATTTTGTGCTAAGTTTTGTTGCACACCATTTTAAGAACGTTCAAAAGCGAAAAACTTTCACGGATTAAGTAAAAATACGTCCAAAATCTTATTGTGGTGAAGTATGGTGGTAATGTTTGTTGTATGCTTTTTTTGAGACACAAATATAAAGATGCAGCAAATGGAACCATATAAGGGCAAGTAATTTTGAAGCTGTAGTACAAGAGCGTATGGTGAATTTTGCCTCTTAAAACTTTATACGCGGATGGATACTGAGATACTGAGAAAATACTCCCTCTGCTAAATAGCTTTTTTAACATAAAATTTCTGTTTGGTACAAAATTCATAATTGTTGCATTTATTCTCTTTAAGAAAGTTAGTCGTACATTTCAATTGTTAATCTTAAAATGCTAATATCTTCTAACACAAAGATAAGAAAGTAATAAAGGTACTACTACTTATGTGCCCAGTCACGTTATTGGAAATTTGTATATACAGTAACTCCTATTTCTTTAGTTTTCGATAGGCACCTTATATAACAATCTTTACAAGAAAACTACACATTTATATAAAAAAAATAACCTAAATTTAACCTTTGGACTGAACGGGCCACAAGATCTCCAGGAACATACGAGGTACTGTGGATTTAAACTCCACATTTTTGTTTGTGAGGTTGTATGTATAACTAACACATTAGAAGACCTATAGCAGAGACCTCGGGCTTAGGGATCCCTGATTTAAGACGTTTGTTAACATGATTCAAGAAAATCTTGCAGAAAATTTGAAGAAAGCGATTCTTAGTATAAGTAAACGCCGTTAGAACACAATACAATATTTTCTTAAGTATAGCAAATAGTTTTCTTACTTCCAGAAAACGGTTAAGTATTGTTCATAAATCATTTTCTTAAAACAAAGCATTTATTTACTTACAATTCTTGAAATGCATATTGTTTATATCCACATTATTAATTGCACTTATCTTGTTTACGACATATCCGTACATAATACAGTAAATTACTAAGATAATGCTACTATAAATAGCTCATGGTTTTGATGGAGTCACTCCCGGCAAAAAAAATGTGAGAAGAGAAAAGCACTAACGCTTTATGCTCCTTCCCACATTGTTACTCATCTCTCAGTTTATGCCACTAATCTTCAAAAACAGGAGTGATGTATTTCCTGTCGCCACCTACTTGCAAGGGATACAGTCATGCCGTCCTAGATAATAGCGACAAAAACCGGAATACAGATGCCATACTTACCCATAAAATGCGTACAACGTTTCATAAACATTTTCAAAAGACACCGGTTATGTAATATGTTTTTATTTTTATTACTATTTACCACGTGTACGAATTTGACTATAGTTTTTTTTATATGTAATAAATAATAATAATCAAAAAGGCATAAATAAACATCAATATGAACTCATTAATTATTAAACTACATTAAAATAACCCCTACTTAATTACATTATTAAAGAAATAATTTAATAATACTCTAACATTAAAAAAATACTTTTTCATTAGTTCATTCACTTGCTCCTAATTTTGATTATTAACTTGTAGGTTTTCTTTCCATTGTTGTAATTTTTCTTTTATTGGATATCCTTGTAGCCTGGCTTGATGTTTTTTGAACACGAAACCGGTCGCCTAATTTGTCAATAGAACTTTGTGAGATCTGGACCATTTTTTTCATTCCTATCTTTAATATTAATATTTTCTTAATTTAAAGCTAAACGATTTACCTGGAAGGAACGTTTTTCAGTCTTGGATTTTCTTGATTCTCTAACCCTAAGGAAATATTTATTTAATACAAATAAAATTTCAAAAAAATTATTTTCTTATATTATATATTTTTATGGTCTTAGAATAAAAATATTTTCTTAAATACAGACTGATTTTTGCAAGAAAATCTATTGTCTTGATGCAAGAAACCATTTCTCTGCATGTATTTTATAATCAGGCTGCTAAAAATTGCTCAGAGTGGTTTTGCTAATCGTCAGTATTGACGTGGATAATGGCTTCAATAAAATTATCTTATTAACCAATTTCGTGAATTCATTATCATACCAATTCCAGATGGTAATAGCTACACGGACGCATTATTTTAGAGCCTATTATACCTATTTTATTCCGACTAATAATACAATTTGGCTTTAAATAAAAGGAAGCCATATATCTTCGTATATACGCTCTTGATACGAATATAAGCGTCCCATTTGTACTTTCGAAACGGTAACCACTGTTCGTAGCGGATGGGAACATACAATATAATCGCGATCTCCGGTGAAACAATACGATGTGTCATAATCACCCACCACGCGGGCTGATGAACAATGGGCAATCTTCCATATTGGGATGTAGTAGCCGGGGCCACCCCCGCTTGTTTAACAACGTGTAGGCAGCGCGATACCCGCCCTTCGCCAACTAATACAGTTGTATTGAGATTTATCTGTCAGTGAGGAAACACCTGGATCGATTGTCCGCGGCTAACTTCGGTCCGGAGAATGATCTCCGCCGTCTGCGGCTCGGGCGCCATTAAATCAGATTTACTTGCGTGATAATTACGCTTTCGTCTAAACGGGTACCGTATTCGTAATTTGCTAAGGTATATTGTGTCATTTATGGCGCTGGGTATCTTCGATGGGATTTATTGATCACGACTGCGAATGCATCAACTTGGACTTCCTGCTCAGCGTTTCTTCTATACCAAGAGCCTTCCAGTGTCCGACAGTTATGTACTTTCCCTTGGTATTAGCATAATCATAGGTTGTAGTTCATTTCTAATATAAATAAAAGTCCAAGTGTGATTAATTTACAGAAATGGCTGTATACTATTGCCAAATGGCATTTTAAGCGTGAAGTGTCTATGGAAAAAATTCTAGATGAATTTCTGTATTAGATTTTTGAATAAAGCTCTAAATAGCACAAATATTATATCTTCACTCCACACACCAGGTAGACACGCAGATATACACATAACTTAGAAATGAACGCAGGGTAACAATTCACCCTTAGCAACACTTCAGCATTTATTCTCATTTACTCTTATCTATAAGTATAATTCTTTGAGACTATTACAAAGTATTAAAATGTAGTTTAATTTTTTGTAAACAAAGTATGGTTACAATGCTGAATTAAGTTTTTCTAGAATTTGTAATACATAGTCCTGTAGTGAGAAAAAATTTTCTGTTGCTGTGCCTGGTCCGTGTAGTTGTTGCTATAAACCTCTAAACTCTAGGAATGCCTCCGCACTTTCGATTTGCTAAAATTCGAAATTCATGTTCTCTGCTGATTTGTGCCGTAAATGTTTTACTTTGTGTTCGCTACTGCCGTACCTGCATTTTTTTTAAATTGTACCACGCCATCGTTTTGTGCTGATTTATGCCATTAAGATTTTATTTTGTGCTGGAGATAATCGAGAAACAAGATACACGGGAATGAAGGCTTCTGCAGACGCTCATTAAGCAGCCACGGTAACAATTTTTCATATATTGAAAATTTGATAATGGCAACGTTTTCTGCTCATCTTATGCTAATTTGTGCCGTAAAAATTTCGCTTTTTTGCTCCAACCGTTTTCGAGATATTCGAGAATGAATGTTGGAGCGAACTCTTATTGAACAGCCACCGCACCAATTCTTCAGTTTCTGAAAATTTGATAATAGAAACGTTTTGTGCTGATTTGTTTCATAAAAATCGCGTTTTGTGCTATAAACGTTTTCGAGATATTTGAGAATGAGGGTTGAAGCGAACCCTTATTCAATGGTCACCGCACTAATTTTCCAGTTATCGAAACTTTGATAATGGCAACGTTTTGCGCTCATCTTATGCTAATTTGTGTCGTAAAGATTTCGTCTTTTGCTCGAACCATTTTTTAATTCAATAGCCACTGCACCAATTTTTTGGTTTTTGAAAATTTGATAATGGCAGCACTTTGTGCTTGCTTCGTTTTGTGCTCTAATCGTTTTCGAAATATTTGAGAATGAGGGTTGGAGCGAACTTTTCCTTGCTGCATTATCCTCTAAAATATTATAACTTAGGTAAGTTTCAAATTGTATACAGAATAATGTGTGGTTACATAAGCAATGTACAGTATCATGCTGTGCCTATACTTACCTGCGGTCCGCACAAACCCTCAATCTCGGTTCGAGCACAAAACGAAATTTTTACGCCACAAATCAGCATAACACAAGCACAGAACGTTGCCATTATCAAATTTTCAAGAACTGAGGAATTGGTGCAGTAGTTATTGAATGAGGGTTCGCTCCAACCTTCATTTTTAAATATCTCGAAAATGGTTCGGCCAAGAGACGAAATTTTTACGGCACAAATCAGCACAAGATGAGCACAAAACGTTGCCATTATCATATTTTGAATAACCGAAAAATTGGTGCGGTGACTGCTAAATGAATGCCTGCAGCAGCCCTTATTTCCGTATATTTTCTTTCTCGATTATCTCGAGCACAATATAAAATCTTTACGACACAAATTTGCACAAAACGGGCATAAAACGATAGCCTGGTGAAATTTTTAAAAAGTGAAAGTGCGGGGACAGCGTCAAGTTGGCTCGCGCATTTCAATCTTGAATACTTCGAAATCGGTATGCACACAATAAATTTTTTACGGCACAAATCAGCTTAAAGCGGGCACAAGACTATAGCGTAGCCAAATTAAAGGAAGCTGAAAGTGCTGGGGCAGTGTCAACTTGGCCCCACTTTTCAATCTCGAATATCTCGCACAAAATAAGATTTTTGCGGCACAAATCAGCACAAAACGGGCAAAAAACGTGGACACTTTCTAATTTTAGAAAGTCGAAAGTGCGGGGGCTAACTTGACGTACGCCTAAACTGGAAAGTCCTGGTAGAAAACGTTTTCTTGTAGCATATAAATAAAGTATGATTTTAATTAATTATTCCTTCGCCGGGAATATTCTACCAATTACAAACGTTTTGGGGCCTTTCGCTATAACGATAGAAAATAAATCGGAATATTCGCGATAAATCGTAATTTCAAGTATTTATAGTATTTGTATTATTCGAGTCCAGCGGCAGTGAAATAACGTGGGCCGAGAGCGAGCGTGTGCCCCACTCTTAATTAAATTATTGCGGCAATCTTGAATGGTACGCGCTCGAAAACATAAATTACGTCCAATTTAACGCAAGGGTTACACCGAAGAATGTAGAAGGTTTAGTACTCTCAATGTTCTAATTGACAACGTATCTATTAATCTCTATTAAAAAAGGTCTTTAGTTCTGCATTCTAAATTTATTAAGCTAAGCTCACTAGACGACTACAATAAATAACACTTTCTTTGTAGCCTTGTCTGCAGTTCGGTAGGTATGTGCGTTTTGCTCGGTTCCATGCGAACTGTTTCGGAGCAGAATTTCTAATTTGTTTAATGAAAATATTTCAGGCATGAATGTTTAAATACATACAGATTTCTTCTCATATTTTCTGTATTGTTTTTGACGAAAAACACTTGATATATGCTTTCTATAGCTGGCGTTACTAGCATATGGAACCATTTGCATTTGCAGCTAACGTTCATTAATTCAGCTTACAATAATAATAATATATATTTATCTGCAATACTAAAGCAAATACACCAAAACGTCACAATATATAGATAAATAAATAAAAAAGCAAATATCAAATTGTATATAACAGTAGACAACAACATTTTAGACACACAACATTTATATTAGTATTGTACTATTGAGGAACTCATCACAGCTATAAAAAACTATTATTAGTCAGGTACTTCTTGGTCATACTTTTACGGTGGTATGACACCTACAGCTCCACTCGCTTACGTGTAGCATACCCGTGATGTTGACCATTGTTTTGGAATTGACCAACATTATCGTACACATGTAGTAAAACAGTATGTATACGTCAGGCGATGCCAGTATATTCTGCTTCAGGTGACAAGCAGACCGAATAGCTTCTTTTGTAGACAGAAAATTCTTCTAAAACCCGGAGAATGAGCCCAGAAGATGATGCTATATGACATGATAAAGTGGAAGCAGCTAAAATAAAATATCTTTGCTGCTTTGTGCATTGCCACCCTTTTGAGTCTTCATATAGTGTAAACTACGGACGTCAAACGTTTACATACAGCAGGTAAGATTCCAGGTAACAGTAATCTTACCTCGATGCGTAACCCTAAAAATTTTACTTCCGATGTGACATAATCTCATTTGGTACTAAACACAACACTTTCAGTCATACTATTGTTTTGTTTTGGACTATTTCTAGCAAATCAATCTTGAGCACTTTGCATTGTCTTTGCTGATTTTCTACATAATTATTGCATATCCTTACTATTAACTAAGATAGAAGTATTGCCGGTATAGAGAGATTTCTTCATCAATATTAAAAGGCAAGTCGTTGACGTATACTAAGAAGAGTCTTGTGGAATTTCATATTTAATGCTCGCAAAAATCGATTTGCAATCTTGCCACACCACTTATTGCCTCCTTCCAGATAAATAGGATTCGAGCAGCTGTAGTTACAATCCTCGTATACCATAGAAATACAACTTGCTTAGAAGTATCGTGTGGTCAACTGTGTTAAATCTAACAAATTCAATTTGG
This sequence comes from Dynastes maya, assembly GCA_029619315.2. Lineage (NCBI taxonomy): Eukaryota > Metazoa > Arthropoda > Insecta > Coleoptera > Scarabaeidae > Dynastes > Dynastes maya. Next base: position 62,095,208 of record JAROYE020000002.1, read on the forward strand.
TTGGCTGATGTTCATCAAACGCTTTCTGTATTTGAGATATCAACATTATGATCGCAGTTCCTTTCGCGATAATATGTTCTAGGATCTTCGAAATATATGATAATATCGAAATAGGTCTGTAATTGTTACATACGTTAATATCTCATTCCTTGTGTATTAGCACAATTTTTGCAAGCTTCAATTCAGATGGAAAAACACCTTCATCTAAACATCTGTCAAATACATATGATAAAGGGATCGCTAGTTCTTCTATGGTACGGTGTAATAATTTTGTAGTTAGCCCATAAGCATCCAGAGTTGATTTTTGTTTTATTTGTTTCATGACGTTAACTATTTCCAAGAGGGTTGTCGGTCTACAATAGAACGATTGAAGGCAGTCCACAACTGTCTTCCGCAAACATTCTTCATGCGATCCACTTCCAGTAATCGTGGCAACCGCGGTTTCAGCCACGCTACTGAAGAAGGTGTGTAATATTGATATAATGAATGAAATAAATTTACTACACAGGATATCAAATAAAACCATACAAAACATAATAATCTATGCCACATTGAGTACAAACTACAGGAACAGCGAAAGTATTGCTTCATTTAGTAATTCCGCCTATACATAGACAGATTCTCAATTTTCATGGCCTGATGGAAAATGGCTTCGTGATCAAATAATGCATTTTGAGCCGTTTCATTTTTAAAACCGTTTGAGATAATTGCTCACTTTTATTTTTCTATAGACAATTTGTAATACTGAAAAAAAGCATTGGCGTTTATCGCTATACAATTATGTCTAAGATATTGTAGTACATTGTGCTATAATTACATCAAATATTACTATCGCATTCTTAGAATTTCTTTACATATTTTTGTAGCATTCTTTCTGTAGTAAATTCTATTATATATTGTACGTAGATTATGCGTTAACTTTGCTGTTGTGCTAAGATATTGCGCAAGTTGTTAGCATTAAAATGGCGGAGTGCATGTATAAATGTAAGAAATACCTACTTTATTTAAAAAATAAAAAATAAAAGTTTTTTAATGTAAGTTTTCATATAAACTTTAAATTAGAAAGCTTATATTGACCAGTTGGTGTAGTAAGAATTACTACAATCTGTGAGTGTATTTTTTTGGTAAAAGGTACCACAAACTACGCCTGGAGCCTATTTCACTATAAATTATATCACAGATTGCTACAATTATGTCAGATAGTATAATACTACTATCTGTAATCTGTTATTACATTATTACACCGAAAAAATACTTTCTTTTCGGTGTAATAATGTAGTAACAGATTACAAGATGACCAACATGCAATGCAACAACGTGTTCCATGTAGCAGCATGCTCTGCTGTCTCCCTATTTATATCAGAATTTTTTTTTTATGCATTAAATGGGGGGAGTAAAAAAATATGTAAATGTATTATTATTGGAAGTTACTATTAGACTAAAAACAAAAAGTGCATAGAAAGCTTTCAGTTTCTTGGTTTAGTGGTAATTTCAATGCTAGATTAGACCAGAAGCCCACAAATGTGTAAGTAACCGCAACATATTTATGGCTTACTTTTAACAAAGTGACTTACTAGTTTAGACACGTTTCTTTTCTATATCCAACACCAATTCATTTGATAGCACATTTTTAAACTTTGCAACTTCCGGTTCCACAAATGACCATTGAACTATTTTAAAACTTGTTCTTTATTAAAACCAAATAACTATTTTTCTCATACGAACTGTATGTTATGTTTAAATTAAATAAAATGGTTCATCAACGATACAACAGCATTTTCTTTGAAGCAGAGATTAGATGTAGGGCAAATAATATTTATTAGAGGTAGGTGATATATGTAAATGTATGTACATGCTTAAGAAAAAATATCGTTAACATGTAAGAAACGTGAACACTAAGAATAAGTATTACCGTAATATATAACAAATTTATAAACAATGAGGCTAAGTACAACAGGCAAGGACTAAGAAAATTCATTATACGTAAATTCGTATCTTCACAGCTACAGATATATTTGATGATTTTGGGTTTCTTTCATTTATTTTAAAACCCTCTAATCGTTTTATGAATTTTATTTCTTCCCCAACCTTTGGTACTAGTTACTTTATGGGATTTTCATTCATCTACACAGGTTCAAGATGAATTTTGTTCTCCTAATATAAAGATGGCTTTTAGGTGTATCAATGAAACCATATCAATGTTTATTTAGCTTTAAAAACAGTGATTCAATTTTCAAAACACCATTCTTTATAACCTCCATTTAGTCACTAGCAGAAAATTCTGAAATGTAGTTATTAGGCAAAAATTTTCCTAGCTTGCATGTCTTGTATTGCTTGCACTTCGCGCTTGCGTGTCTACTGGCAATGTTATTGGTGGCAAGTAATTTTGATTTAGAATAAATTTTATTTTTAATCAAATGTATAACTATTTCAATAGCTTTAAAATCCTTAGGCTAAAATAATATTATACTGGAGGGAACAAAATATTTAGGTTAATTTCTACATTCAACCAAATGCTATACGTGGCCTAATAAATATTTTAACCAAATAATTTGCTTCATTCAATACTGATTTTTTTAAAATAGGGACGACAATACAGTTGTTCCAAGGAAGTTTTCTTTTAGTGTATGCACTTATACATACATTACTTCAGATATCAAAATTCCACTCACAATGCTCGGAAATTAAATCCTATTGTCATTCTATATCTGTGTGGCAATGACCTTTTCTAAAGGATCGAAAGGCTAAATGGTAGAAAGAGCTTTAAAATGGGGCTCCAGATTCTCGTAATTTGCATTTACCATTGTATTACCGCCTAATTCGTTTCTTCATTAAGAGTGACACACTTGTGTAGTAGGAAATCACACAGATTTTTTTAAGTTTGCCTTACAAATGGAAAGGGGGGTACCTGCATGTTGTTGCAAATTGTTGGCATGCGTTGTTATGCATTATCAGTTTGTCCATTATATTTCTATTGGTACAAGAGCTTGCATATAGCAAATTATGCCATTACATAACACAAAAATGTTGTAAAAAGAAGTAGACACAAAATATTTTTGAACATGGCATGTGAGTAGGCATATCTCCGCCTTTCATTAAGGATCAACGCGCAGTAATCCGCTAAAGTATCTCTGTTTTAAGACGTAGTTTAGTGTTATTGTCGCATATGCAGAAATTCTTTGTAAAATAAAACTTTTTGCTGATGTAATATTTCAGTGGGTGGCGGATACGTAAAAATAAACATAACAACCCACTTCGTGTTTACTGGAAAAGTGCGAATAAGCAAATGTAAAAGCTGTATATGGAACTGTTTAATAAAGTGATTAATGAATATTAGCACTAATTAAATGGGAGGAATGTAGGAGGTTCTGGAAATAGGCTGCCATTATTGATGATTACGCCATATTTTTATAACTTTGTTTCTATTAGTCAGAATTGCTGTCTAGGTGTTTCTTAAGAATTTTAATATTACTGCGTTTGTTTCCACTATTTTCAAAGTTTCTGGAACATATCTGGGAAATGGGAAATAATTGACTTTAAATTGTTTTCAGGAGCTAGATATGTATTTACAGAATCGGAAAAGATGATCGTCACATGACGTATTTTTGGCGACAATATATTGCTATTGTTTCGGTTTTTGTGAACGTCTTTGCACTTTTACGTAAGTCACATGTTTCTTACTTTAATTTTCTTGAAAATCAAATTTTGCATACATTTCGCCTGTGATTCCAGTGCTACATCGCTAGTGAAATTCCTTCTAGCGACCTGAGGTTTATAAAGTTGGTAGCAACAATAATATAGAATGGTATAAAAAGTAATAGCGAAATTATTTCTCTCTTACAGCACTTCCTGCGGAATGATAAAACTACAACTGTTAGAAATTTATTCGTTTTCCAACAAAAAGTTGTTGCTATTATTACATTAAATATGTAAAGTAAGTTTCTTTCATTTGCATTCATCGTAGCCTTGATCAGATCCCCTAAACTAATTAAAAGGATCCCAGCTAAGGAGTTGTTGATTCAATTTTGGCGAAAGGGCTTTGAGAATGTGTAATGATTTGCTGTTTTGTACGGTAGATGAATCCAGCTAACACATTTTTTGTTAATTAAGAAATATTTCAAGCTACTGGTTATCGAGACTCCGATTTATACAAAACACTAGCACCCACCGATTTATCACCTTTCTCATTAATTCAAACCAAAGTAATAGTTTATGATGTAAGCTGTCACTCAATATACCAAGAATGGCAGCTAACATTATTGAAAATTCAAAGTGATATGTCTAGTTTCCATTTTGTGATGGTCTCCCAAGCTACATGGCACTTAAGGGTTAAAAAGCAGCGGCTCAATAAACAAACACATTTGCGTTTGGGTAGTCACGAGTTGAATTGCATATTTGCAATAGTAGTTTAGGCTACGAGAGTTTGAGGTGGCACCTTAAGTGTAGCGATGAATAAGAAATTGCAAATTATCACACAAACAAGTACATTATACGTTGCGATTTATATTCTGACGACACACCTAAAGCAGCTAAATGCCTCGCAATCGTACTAGATGCTCTTACAATTATACATATTGATATTATTTATTGCGATTTAGAAGAACAACGGGAGATAACTTCAAACATTGACTTTTTACCATAAAATCATCGCATCTAAATGTCTTCCATATTTGTATCATAAAATCCGATTTAGGACTGAGGTTTATAATTTGATTGCACGCCATCACGGACTAATCACATTCCCATCGCACAGGCTTCTCGTATACCACCTATAAAATGTATAATGACTTGCCGTCACAAAGCTTTGCTGCGTTGGACAAAATTAATGTAATGTCAAACAAAATCGATTTTGTAAACATTATGCTTCAATGTTTAGTAGTACTCGCATTTCAGTTGCGTACGGGCTGGCACTTGGAAAAATTGCTCAAAGGTTGTGTTGTTCAGTTAGCCGTAAGTATTTATAGGACTACTGGATCTAGAAATCTCTATCTAATCTAAAAATAAGCCCGGAAGCGTCTGAGAATAACGACAGCCAAAGATGATCATCTATTAGGAAACCCTCCTCTTCGAGATACGAAGAAAACTTCCTTGCAACTGTCTACAGAAATCAGTGCAGAAGGTGGTCCAAAAATTCCGGTTAAAACGGTTAGAAGACCCTTTAATTGTGCAGGATTAAAAGGTCACAAGGCAAGAAAAAAACGGTTTTGGCCAGGATCAATATTTCAGTTCTAACAAAATAAGGCTCTATACCAAACAGCTTGAAAAACGAAAAATTGGGTACACGAAAATGGATTCAATCTTCTGGATTGACCTGCCCAATCTCCAAGCTTAAATCCAATCGAGAATTTATGGCACTTTGCGAACACTCAATTAAAGGGTCACAAACACCTCATCAATTTGATGATTAATGCTCATATGAACTAGATATCTCGGAGAAATCAATATTTCTATCATCATGACATTTATATTATTTCACATTGCTACTTCCTTAATCGCTCTTTACAAATCGACAAGCCATTTACCTAAACAATAAAGAATTTTCGTATACAAAAGTAACGCATGTGTTCAAATAATGCGGCTACTTTCCGAAGAATAAAGATGTTTCTTTTGTTATTTCATTTACATAAGTTAAAAACTAAAGGAGATACTCCTATTTAAAGTTATAAAGGAAAATCTGAGGGTTTCGTACTGGTTTCTTTATTATTCCATACTGTCTTTTATATAAAGCAAAGCAGGTCCAAGCAGTTGCGTGTAGAAACGATCACCACACCAATTAAGAGTCAAATTATAATTAAACGTATATGAATAGCTCCTCTTGCATATTCATAAAGTCAAAAACATTTTTCGTTTTCAAATTGATGTGTAAGTAGTTATTATAACACGACCAACACATTTGTGTAGCTGTTACCTTCGTAAACGTACCCGGTTGTACATTTTGCTTTAATGCCGTGATGTGTTGCATGCATTAAACATTTGAAGGCATAATAATTAATAATTCACTATATTAAAGGGTACGTTACGACGTCGAACTACTTCACACGACTACTCATTACTCTGCTGAATATTTAAGGAGGTTGTTTAACGTGTTGATGGGCCTGTTATTCCCAACACCGATAATAATAGTTTACGTTACATTTGCTAACAATGCTTTTGTGTAAAAATTGTTTTCGAAAAATCTAATTGCACGTTCTCATACCCGATAAAACATCCAATGTAAAACGCTTCATTGAACTTTTGTTACTCGCTGACAGAGACGATTGAAAGCGTGTTATTAATTTCGCTATTAGACGAATTTTCCCATTAATATAAAGCCGAAAGACGCGGTTCTATTGCTTTTTCGGTACGATAATGCTTATAAACGGTACGTTAAATAATAAACAAAAAGTGTAGCTCATTCGGTACACATAAGACGCTATTTTAGAGAAGTTTTTGAAGGATAATTATATGGTCATCGAGTAGATGTGTGCGTACATATATCTTACGGTGTTGCTATAAATTTGAATTTATGTTCTTGAAACTATGTATACAATCTGTATGCGTATATCTATATACGCGGTCGGCGCCGCTACTCTTGAGGGGCCAGAGTTCAAACCAGTCACAATTAACAATGAACATGTAAGAATGAAGCGTATACGTAGCGATGACTCTTACCTGTACCTGTAAGAAGAAAGCAACGCGCCATTACATAAAAGGTCGCCGGATATTTCACTTCTACAATTTAATTATAAAGAAGTGCTATTTACATACCATATCTGTATGGCTGCGCGTCTCGTTTTCGTCTAATCATCTCAGTCATGGTCATCGGAAGAAGGGAAACAAATTGAGATATGCATTTGTGGAACCTCCGTGGCACATATTTCTCTGTCTAATTGTTAGCGAAGGCTGATGACAGCATAATGTGTGTATGCATATTTAGGCATTCGTCGTGCTTACGAAACGATTTCGAGTGTTGTTGCTATTAAATGTTATTTTGTTAATTGGAAGGATATTTATTTTATTTTAAATGAAAGAATAAAAATTAGTAAAGGTTAAAGTTCAACAATGCTTTATATTATTTGCTTCGTGGAATGCGACAAATTACCCTAAACAAAACAGCCACACACGAAGTTTGTTGATTATTAATATTTATTGACAAAAAGCACTGTCATTTACATCTAGTTCTATCGAACACGTATAAAATTATGGAAACTTATACGTATAGAATTACTACTGCGATATATGTACATTGCTGTGACGGACAACAACCGACACGAACCACAACAGACCAATGTATTCTGTATATTCTACAATAAATTAAATAATATCATGAATTCTTTATCTTTTATTGTTTGCAATTTAGAAGGTTTCGAACTTTGAATACAATTTTTTTTTCTGACGTGGATCGAGAAATAAAGATACCTGCTAAATCGCTTCTACGTACCTGTTACGATCTAGAAATGCACCTTGGTGATTCTAAATACCTTTGAAAAAAACTGCTAAAGGTTCATAATAACACTGTACTCGAATTGGAGACTTTTTTCTTACAACAAGCTGGGCACCCGAGGGGTGAACCTAATTCGAGTGCGCAGAATCCAATGGTGCTAACCGTTTTTAAAAGTTACCTTCTGGGTACAATGCTTTTATGAAATTTTCAACAATTCCTAGTTTGATGTGGAGCCGTGGATTTGTCGCAATCTAGACTCCTAACGTATAAGTCAGTTCCGTTGGTTATATTGGTCGCCGGCAAAACGGGTATTCCGCACATGTAGCGCATTTTTTTTGGGTATAACTTGTTTGCGCACCTCTTAAAAGGGCCACCGCTTTTGAGTCGGCACAAATTTTGCACTTTTGGTCATTATATTGCACTAAATCGATGATCGCGTGATTTCAACCCTGCAATCAAGTCGTCCTATTGTGTCATTTTTTCACTCAATGTTAGTGCGTCGTTTATTTTGTTCCGGTCAGTACTTTGGAAATTATTGCGATAATAATGGAGCTTCCTCTGTCAAAATGCGTCCCACTGGAAGTTCGTGCAATCATTCGCTACTTTTGTGTGGCAATGAAGGAATCGCCGGCCGCAATTCACCGAAGAATTTCCGAAACTTATATCGAGGTTATGTCACGCAAGCAAGTGTCGGTTTGGTGTTCAGAGTTTCGAAACGGTCGGACAAACTTAGGTGATCTTCCAAGATCTGGAAGATCGAGAACGTCTCTGACGGACCGAAGCATCCAGCGCGTTCAAGAACTCATCATCACCGACAGACGTTTGTACAATTCGAGAAATGGCATCAGAACTGTACATTCCGAAGACGGTAATCCACGACACTGTCCACAACATGCTTGACTACCGAAAAGTCTCTGCACGGGAGGTGCCTAAGCAATTCCCGGATGCGCATACGGAAGCGAGACTTACATGCTCTTTGGAAAACCTGCAACGCTACCATAACGACCCCTTGTTTCATATGGATATTGTAACCGGAAATAAGACGTGGGTTCATCACACGACGCCTGAGATCAAAGTTCAAAATATGGCATGGAAGCATCCCGACAGTCCACCTCACAAAAAATTTCGGTGAAATTATTATGGCGAAACTGTAAATGCAGCAGCATACTGCGAAACCCTCGACAAATTACGGGAAGCGATTCGACGAAAGAGGCCTGGTCTACTTAGTCACGGAGTCAAGTTTCTTCATGACAACGCAACGCCTGACACCGCCAGAATCACCACGGATAAGCTTCGTCATTTCGGATGGGAAGTCATCACTAGAGCAACGCAAACTGCGCTGAAAGCCAGTGGCGGACGCATAAAAGTTTACACAAAATAAACACGGCCGGGACAATTCGATATAAGCGTCAGTATAACTGCGACTCGAAAGCCGATCTGTTGTGTATGCATCTACGCTGTCGTATACAATATCGTAGTTCTACGTTTGTTTTGAAAATGTTTCCTACGTCGCGAAAACAACCAAAGTTGGACACAATAAGAGAATTTATTGCAGAAATGCCTGATTTAAAGTGTGATGGCCCTAAAATTCAATGTGTAGTGTGTAAAATAGATTTAATGTGTTAGTCGAAAAGTGATTGTCTACGGCACGTTAATAGTGCAGGGCATGTTTAAAAAAAAAATTCCACACGAGATTATGACAAATTTAAATTTAATTTTTGTGTTTCCTTTATTGCATGTAATTTACCATTTCATTTACTAAGGAAGAAAGCATACGTCTCGTTTTGGAATGAATATTCGGACTTTAAGTTACCAAGTGAGAGAACATTACAGAGAGTTGTGCCGTCTGCTCGTGAGCATGTCGAGAAAAGAATTAAATCGGAGTTGCAAGATAAAAAACTGTGGTTATGTGTGGACGAAACAGCAGATCGTAAAAAACATTCTGTGGTTAATGTAATGGTACGCACAATGGAACCACATCGACCGTCACCCTCAATTTTACTAGCTTCCAGACGAATACAACAATGCACTGCCGAAGTAATTTCAATGTTGATGTTAAATACATTGGAAAAGTTTGAACATCAACAAATCAACTGTTGATGTTTATGAGTGATGGTGCCGCAAACATGCTTGCTGTAGGTTCATCTCTTAAAAAACATTGTGCTAACTTGTTGCATATTACATGTAAAATTCATACTCTCAGTCTCGTAGCAGATAGTATCAGAAAATGTTATCCCGAGGTAGACGCTCTAATAGCACATACAAAAGCTGTGCTTGTAAAATCCCCAAAACGTATTCGGGAACTTCATAGACTAAGAACTAAGAACATGGTTATAGGCCGCGTTTTATTATCATAAATATTTTGAAAATATTAAGTACGTGGTTTTACAATTCGATCCAAAGGAAGCTGCGGCTATCAAAGCAAGCCAGTCGAAATTTCAAGATAGTCAGGTTAAAACGGATTTAAAAACTATTCAGAACAATTACTTCGGACTAGTGGAGGCAATAGAAAAACATACTTTTTCCTCACGTCGCACTAGGTTTGCTGAAATAATTGTGGAAACATATCTAATGTTACAGATATTTAACAGACATCATTCACTTTGTGATTTCACGGAAGACCCTTAAGACCGTAAGTGTTTGAGCACGTATTATATTTTATTTCTGGCCATTTATTTTGGGTAAACTTTTATGCGCCCGCCACTGGCTGTTGGCGCAAATTGAACAACTCTAATAATGAGTGATTGAAATTCAGAAAAGCATAGTATTTTTTACGTATTTATGTTTATGACATGTGTTGGCTTTTAGTTTTGTTTAAATACAAGCCGTTAGGGTCTCAAACGACATTTTTTTTTCACCGCAATGGGAGCAAATGGTTTCTTTACGACTTAATCATGTATCTCTACTATTCTCCTATCTCGTTCTGAGTTATCTATCAAATAAATCCAAATCGAACTCTTATTGTATAAACAATTAATGAAACAACATTATGAAAATATGTATATCCAAATATTAAACTTATTGTAATTTCCACATTACCGTACAAAATTTTATGAAACATTTACTGTATGATCAACATACAGGTTTTTTTTCCACCGTACTTACTTTAATAAATGCATACGTAAGTATGGTGCATCTGAAATGCTTTCTGAGACAGGAAAAATCTTATCTAAAAGCCAGAGCGCATCATCAGCCGTACAACCGGGGTCTTTACGACAGAGCAGCGCCGTAATCGAATGACAATATACGGCAATTAAAAAATTCAAATTGCTACATTACCACACGAATTTATAGCGCAATTAAATAATGATACATAAATTAACAGTTAGCATGTCTGTTAATGGATATTCATACATACGATCATGCATCCCCCTGCTGGTTCATCCGAGGCACGTACAAGACAGAGAACACGATAAGCGAGTTTTAAATGATTTAGAAATTTTCCAGCAGTGGTGCGCGTATTTCATATTTTTACTTCTACGGAAACCGTTCGTTGATTTCGAAATTTTTATAACATAATATTTTTTTTAGATTTATGATTGGCGTCAGTTTTATTCATTGCCCTCGTTGAACGCTGCACTTTTATGCTCAATGAGGAGAGAAAAAAAGACGGTGGTATTTCGAAAGAGGGCGATGGACGCGCAGCAATGCGCTTTAGATATAAATGAACCGTAATCGAAAATACGTGATCTAATTTTTTAATCCCGCTAATGTTAATTTAGACAGAATAATTTTGTGTTCCTATGTACGTAGCTTAGAAGCTACATATTACTCAGTTCGGCAAGCGTTCTTGATTAATAACTGCAGCATCTTCATCGAACTTAAAAATTGCCCAATTTATTTCAGAGACGATTTCCTACATAAGTTTCCCAAGGTTTCGTTGTATGTTACATAAGAAATAATCAGATAAAATATGTATGTATTTAACGCTAATTTAATGTGACTTTTATTTATGTAGGATAATAACGGTACTTCATCAAATCTATATCTTTGGGATTTCGAACTTCATTAATGCCTCGGAGTGCTACAATCTCGAACGGAACTGAAATAAATTTTTCTGTGATTTGATAATTAACAATATAATATCGCTTCTGAAATACATGAGTTGTATTCTTAAGAAGTACGAGTAATAGGAGCAATATTGTTAAAATTTTTCACAGTACTTTGACTACACTGAAAGAAATGGGGATAAATTTAAGTCCTCATATTACGAAAACAGTATATATCTCCGATATAAACATAAGAAATTTTCCTTCAAATTGATAACTTTCCTATAAACCTTTAGTATTTATTAGAAATTATGCGAAAATTTAGATCTGTCAAGGTCACATCGAAAGCAAACAGCATTCTTCTGCAAAAAGTGGCATACGAGACCAAGAAAAATTTACATTTGATTATTATTATTTTATGTAATCTATCGTTTCGTTTACTAGACAAAGAAGCATTTGTCTCCTTCTGGAATAAATATACGGACTATAAATTACCTAGTCGGACATCTATACGAAATGTGGTGCCACTTGCTCGTGAACATATAGAAAAAAGAATGAAAATGGAATTGAAAGATAACTGTGGTTGCGTGTGGATGAAACAACAGATCGTCAAAAACATTCTGTGGTTAATGTAATGGTACGTACAATGGAACCACATCGACCGTCATCCTCCTTCTTACTTGCTTCCAAGAGAGTTATAAATTGTATTGCCGATGGGATTTTAAAGGTGGTATTGAACTCATTGAACAAATTTGAAGTTTCAACTAAGCAACTTTTAACGTTTATGAGTGATGGTGCCGCAAACATGCGTTCTTTGGACCGATCTCTTAAAGAACACAGTGGTAACTTCTTACATGTAACGTGTAAAATCCATACTCTAAATCTTGCGGCACAAACGATTCCTACATGTTTTCCACTAGTAAATGCATTGATTGCTAGTACAAAGGCAGTGTTTCTAAGTCCCCGTAACGTACCCGACTATTTCACAAACTGTGTCCTGATTTACCTGAACCACCACCGCCGATTGTTACACGTTGGGGAACATGGTTGCAGGCTGCATTTTACTACAACGAATATTTTGATCAAGTAAAGAAGGTAGTTTTAAAATTTAATCCGACAGAAGCTGCAGCAATCAAGAAAAGCCAGGTAATATTTCAAGATAGTCAGGTTAAAAGAGATTTACAAACTATTCACAACAATGACTTCGGGCTAGCGGAGGGAATAGAAAAATTACAAAATGTTTCGATGTCGCTAGTGGATTCTGTTCAAATTGTGAATGATGTTCACGCACAGTTATGCGCTGTAGAAGGCGAAACAATTGGTGTGTAATACGAAAATTTGAAAGTGTTTTAGAGAAAGACTCCGATTTTCTTATATTAAGACAAATTTGTGAAGGTGCGTGTGAAGATGCATTAAGTTGTTTCAATGATTATTTTAAATATGCAAATATAATATCGCTGGATGTAGAACGGTCGTTTTCGGCATTAAAAAACATTTATTCCGCACGTCAAGGATGCTGTGGAAATTCGCAAAGTAAGTCAATCTAGCTGCGTGATGATTAGAGATAGTTTTAATTCTTCTTATGCTATAGATGGCAGCCGATAGTTTTTTGGCTAATTCCTCTATATGCGCAGACCAATTAGTTTGAAAACCATCTTCAATCGTATATGTGTTATAAATACCAATCCAGGGTTGCGACGACAAGTGATAACTTAATTCCTGACAAGCAAAAGCGCTAAAAACCCATTCCGGAGATACATAATTGACAAGAATTTTAGAATGTATAATTTGTCCCGAATGATCAGAGAGACCATTAAAATCAGTAATGCAATTAATATCCTCAACAAAATTAGAGCATACAAAATCAATACATGTACTAGAAGTTTCGGTAACTCTGGATGCGCCTGTGTTTAAAGGTTTTAAGTTGTAAGCCTGTAATGAATTTATGAAATACAGCTTTGTATCTGAATTAAGCAAAAGATCAATATTAATATCTCCCGATATAATAAGAGCGCAACTATTATTACAAAGATAATTTAGCAAACATATCAAATTTTCAAAAAATTCGTCTAAGTTAGCTCCTATTGGTGACCTATAAATGCTAACAACTTTTATAACAATGTTATTCTTAAGCGTAAATTCAGCGCCGCTAACTTCTAAGATTCGTTTCGCGAAGCATGAGTGGTTTGTTATGAATAATTTTGGAGTCATTATATAAAACAATAACACCACCATTTTTATAGATAGATCTGCAATAGTACTCAGCTATTTGGTAATTATTTATTGAAGAGGAATTAATTTCATCAAACTTTAACTAATGCTATACAAAACAAATATAATTCCCATCACTCAAAAGAACTTCCAACTGATCGAGTTTATTTCTTATACACTGTAAATTTTGATAAAAAACACGAAATGTTTCTGTAGTTCTTAATTCTGACTGTGATTGCTATGTTTCACCTGTAGCGAAATTTATCTTTCTTCTTTGAACACTTATTTTTCTTTGAAGGCACGGTCAAGAATCACTGTATGGAGAATGATCAGTTTGAAGATTTAATTCCAGAGTCATATTTGCATTTACACAATTTTGACAACACCATCTTTCATGTCGACATTCGTCCGCAGAGTGCCCAACCGCACCACATTTCAAGGAACCAATTTCACGAGATCAGTCTTTAGCAATGTGGTCAAATCCTGCACATTTGAAGCAATAGTAAAAAAGGGAATAGATAAACTTAAATATCAACTCATTTATTATTAAACTACATACAATTAATCCCTGTTTAATTGCATTATTAAAGAAATAATTTAGTTATACTGTAACCTATAAAAAAAAACTTTTCCATTAGTTCATTCACTTGTTCCTAATTTTAATTATTAACTTTTTTTTCCATTATTGTAATTTTTCTTTTATTAGATTTCTTTGTAACTCGCCGGTCACCTAATTTCTCAATAGAACTTTGTGAGATATAGACCATTTTTTATTGCTGCCTTTAATATGAGTATTTTCTTAACTTAGATCTAAATGATTTACTTGGAAGAAACATTTTTCTGTCTTGGATTTTCTGGACCCTAAGAAAATATTTATTTAATACAAATAAAATTTCAATATAACTATTTCCTTATATTATACATTTTTATACTCTTCAAGTCAAAATGTTTTCTTGAATAGAGACGATTTTTGCAAGAAAATCTATTTTCTTGGTGCAAAAAACCACTTCTCTGCGTGTATGCATAACTGTTCGCATCGCGTAGATGCTATAGGTTGGATTATATTACTGATCACTATTTCTAACAATCAATTGCTTTATTTAAGGCGTCGAAGCTAAGCGAAATTAATCTGAACATACATACATACCTGTGTGCGGTAGAATCTTTTCTCTTAAAACCATACAGTTTCATACTTTGAAAAAAAATGTTCTTCGGAATAATTCTGTCAATTCTGTTTTTTAAATTTGATTTCAAACACATTTTTTTTCTAAACCTGAGGTATACATTTGTTTGTATTGCATTCTTAGTTACTAAATTTCTAAACATTTTTATGGACTTTTGGATAACGTGCCAATATTTAGCTTATAACTTTTCTTAAGAAGAACTCACATACTTAGATCTTTCGTTCTCTCTCAAAATGAATTACTTCTAATATTCCTGTGTGCTTAATGCTTCACTTAATCAATTTTTATGAAGCGAGGTTTACACAAGGTCTGTAAAATTCCTTTACATAAGATTGAATTACTGATTTATTGCCATTGTTACCATCTCAAACGAGAAATAATCCTGTAGATTAAAACAAAATAATTAAAGCAATTATTGGATATTACTAAAAAGAAACATAGAACTACCTAACAATTCATACCTCCAGAACAAGCATCCGCGAATAACTTCCTGGTTAGCTCGAGCTTTGCAAACCGTAGGTAATGTTTTCATAAACTATCAGGTATAAATTACTTGGTGTGTATGACAAGCCGTTAGATATTAGCAGTATATATTAATGAAATATGTATATCTATATCTCTTGCCAGTTTTCCTGTTGTTCAAAAAATCAAATTAATACATCGTATTTCAATCTGGCTGTAACTTATAACGTAATTGATGTTAAATGGTTCACTTAATCGATTTATTTCAATTAAGCTTATACTTTATACTACTATATTAATGAAATCAATCTACTAGACCGAACATTCTTTTGATTTGATCACCAGTCTAATTTTACAAATTCGCTCTTGCACCACCTGGACGCGTACAAGTTTGCAGTGGCGCAGGAATAATATTTTGCAATAGGTTTAATTTTGGTTTCAAATAACAATTGTATATTATGCAAATGAAGCGGTATAAGCAATGAACTAAAATAACGACAATAAAATATTTCCAGTCGGGTAAGTAATAACAATTGTATTGCTTTTAAGCGAAGTTTTCGCCAAGATTCATCTGCTCACGACCAATGCTATTTCCAAGTGCATGATAAGTGCACCTATACACCCGACGCCCTTGTGCATTTTTAAGAAATGCAAAGGAAACTTTAGTGTTTCTGCCGAGCTGATGGACTTTTATCGTGCCGTGCCGCCTCAACAGATTAATGTCTATACGTTATACGTGAACGATTCCAACAATTCAAAAGCTGTAATAGAAGAACAAGAGGTCATCCGTTGCGCAAGCATAGACGCTAGGACGTGTATACACGGTGGATGTTTTATAATTACTATAAATATGAATTGAAGACGCGATTACTTTATATGTGAACGTTAAATCAAAATGTATGTTGCATTGTGAAGCGGCTATGGCCACGGTAGTCGCTTTTAGTACTTCGGAATGGCATGCGGGTTTATACGTTTATGTCCCATGGTAAATCAATTCTTCTATATCTGATAGTTAGTTTCTTATGGATATATAAATATAGGGAATAAATAAAATAAATAAACTTGTAAAAGTGAGAAGTCGATATTCAACATGTCGAATACAGTACAGCTTTGGTTAGAAAAGCCTAGTTACTCTTTTCTTTACAGTTGTTATACCTTTCAATTGTGAAACGTCTATTTATTTGTCTCAACCCTATGTCGTTCTTTCTGAAAATCCACTCAAGCCAGTAAAACTAAACTACCATGTAGTGTTTATTTGGAATTGTATCTCGTCTAGTTTTCTGTATCTTTGTTGAGCTTATTACCATAGAAATCTATTGTACTGTCATTTATTTACCGAAGTATTAAGTTATTTCTGAATGTGCCATTCTTAACTCTTTCAGGGGCAGGGATGTTTGAGCATAATTTACCTTATGTGGGTAAAGATATAAAAAAAAGAGATCAAATGTTTATATTTTATTTTATGATAGCAAAATACATAAGAAAATAGAAAAAATGTATAATTTAAAGACATTTCAAATATTTAGTAAAAAACAGGGGTGGTACGATTTATGTACCAGCGCTCACTTCGTTTCGTCGTCATGCGGTATGAAATATTTCAAAACAGTGTTTTGATTTGGATAAACAGAGGAGTACATTACATTCAGAACACATCCAGTTGGAACGAATTTGTGTTTCTTTTGTGCTGCATAAAGCACATCGTCTTCTTGTCCCATAAATTAGTTTATGATCAGCTTCTTTGATCCTTTTTTTGTTTTGGTACAAATGGTTTATGCTTTTTTATTGAAACCGGAGTGGATTTCTGTTCTGCTAATATACTTCGCTTCTTTCCGGTTTTTTGGACATGACTTTCGATTACAGGTAGCCTGAAATCTTTCATTAGAAGCTTCGACTTATCAAGTGATTTATATACAATAAATGCATTTATTATACAAGTATCCAGTAGATACAAAAAAATACGATGCCACCATTTGTGGCTTTTTCTGTTTATTTCAGAAACACTTTTCATTTGGTCAAACTTATCGACCCCATTCATGAAGCGATTGTAATCAAGTAGAGGTTGCGGACAAGGGACATCGTCTCCACTGCCGTCCTTATTCCTTAAACCACTAGCCTTATTACA
Source organism: Dynastes maya (assembly GCA_029619315.2). NCBI lineage: Eukaryota > Metazoa > Arthropoda > Insecta > Coleoptera > Scarabaeidae > Dynastes > Dynastes maya. Next base: position 62,112,599 of record JAROYE020000002.1, read on the forward strand.
ATGAATGGTTGAAAAAGTGGTACAAAATTTATACCACTGCACACCGCGGTGGCTTTTTGCTGTGGTACAACATAAATACCAGTGCCCCTGAAAGAGTTAAAACGATGTCTTAAAATATGTTTTTAGCAAATTGTCTGCAAAATTCCGACGTTTTACCTGACAGAACTAAATTTCTTTTTTCCTAACCTGATCGAATCTAATACAATCAATATGCTAGGAATGAGAAATAAATTCTTATTTAAAATAAAATCATTCATTATCAATAAAATTGTTATCATCTGCGTATGAAGGTTATGATATTAATATTGGTAATGCATGAACTACAATGAGACTGACTCACAAGGGAAGATCCCGAACCCGGAAATTCAAAAAAAATTGAAACTTTGGGAATATATAGAACATATATAGGTGTGCAATACGCAACTTCTTTTTTGTGCGGACATTCACTTTTAAGGGGTGAAACACCCCATCGAAAATTAACAGATTTTCAATTTTTTCCATACAACTCTAGTAAAAAGAAAGATAGAAGATAGGTGTAAATGCAATAGTTGCAGCATACATCAAGCTCTTTCAAAATATGTGACTATCATATATACAGGGTGTTCCATTAAGCCCTGCGCTTACACTGCTGGTGTTTTTGTAACAATACAAAGAAAAGTTTAAGATATAATCTGTGTGACTTTTAATTCTATTTAAAACTGTATAGGTGTTACAATATACAGGGTGTTTCTAAAGCAAATATCACCATATCCTTGGTTATATCTAACAGAACTTCATGTACTATGTTATTATATATAGGTATATATATTATTGAATACTTATTGCAAGGAATGATCTCAATCCCACAAATTTAAAATATGAAATTTGAGAATATGCAAACCACATGCAAAGTTAATGAAATTTACTGTATATCTCTCTCACCTATCTGTTTTGTATTGTATGGAAAAAATGGAAAATCTGTTAATTTTCGATGGGGTGTTTCACCCCTTAAAAGTGAATTTCCGCACAAAAAAAAAATTGCGTATTGCACACCTATATATGTTCTATATATTCCCAAAGTTTCAATTTTTTTTGAATTTCCGGGTTCGGGATCTTCCCTTGTCAGTCTGGTCCATAATCTAATGAGTTAAAATGATGTTAACTGTCAAACGAGCTGTCATACTGCGTTCTCTTTTTAACACTTATGATCAGTATACTCCACAGAACATCCTCAAATAGAAGGGTAACTGAAATATTAATCGAGAACTACTATTTTAACGACCTCTACTCAGCATACGATGTAACTAGATTTTGGCCCGGGGCATTGAAATCCAGATTTATTGCAGTTTAAGAAATTACTAATTGCTTAGTCATATTGCATATTTAGAAAAATATAATTATCATTTAAAGATGATATAAAGAAATGAACTATTCAAACGTTTAATATTGAAAATATTTTTATTTGAGAGAATAAAATAGCAAAAGCATTTATATACAAATACGTAGTACTGTAGTACTAACAACTTATTTGTGTTTTAATCTCCAATTATCAGCTAATATTTTAATTTTATTTATCCATACAAAGATTCATGTTCCTTAATTGCAATAAATAAATTGTATATTCATTATTTAATTTTGCACAAAAGAAAATGTGTTGCTTATTAATGGAATACTAAACAAGACAATACCAGGCACATTTATCGTTGACAGTGTATGTCTACTATATACGAGTAATATACTAAATAAATGAATATTAAATAAATACCATTCAAATACTCTTTTATGAAATGCGCTGAACATATAAAATAATTGTTGTATAATTTTGTTTATGATAATTTACAAGAGATGAATCTCCCAATCTTTCAAGCCACATTTTGGTTGCTCGCATTACTTACAGGGAACAGATGCCTGAAATTAAACAAAAACAGACGATTTTAGTTATGGAAATGCCTTTACTACTTACAGAGAAGCTGTTTGGTCAGTATAACTACAAATATAGCACTTTTTCGATATCTTCTGTACATATTTAAATATGTGACAACTGATAACGGCTTTAAAATAAATAAAGATGGCACGTTTCTTAATAAAGGACAGAAAATTATAGTTTTGGTTATATTCAGGAGAGGCCCCAACAATAGTAAAGCGCGGAAATTTGAGAGTCCCTACCCCCTGGTGTACTCTGACAAGTCATCATGAATGGACTCGCGTCTGATCAACCCTACCAAATTATTCAAATTTATTCTGAAAATCAGTCATAGATTCACGCCACATACAGACAACTTCATGATTCTTATGGCCCACATTCTGAGCAAACCATCCGTCGAACTGTGGATAGATTTCATACCACATACTCTCTACATGATGCAATAATACCAGCACGTCGCAGGAATGTGCGTACTGAAGAGAATATCACTGCTGTAAACGAAGGTGTGGAAGAAGATCCCAATTTATTCATTCGTCGTCGATCACAGTTATTGGGACTCTATCCGTCCACTACGTGGAAAATTTTGCGCAACGATCTTGACCTACAGCCGAATAAGATCCAGCTGGTACAGGAGTTAAAGACACGAGACCATCATCGGCGTCGTTCTTTCGCCGATTGGGCTCAAGAGCAGCTGGAAACTAACCCGTTGTTTTATCGCAAAGCGATGAGGCTTATTTTTGGCTTAACGGGTTTGCGAGTGAAGAAAATTGCCGCATATGAAGTGGAACCAATCCATAAAAGCCCCTACAAATTCCATTACAACCAGAAAAATGCACTGTTTTGTATGGTTACACGCCGGTGGCATTATTGGCTCTTGTTTCTTCAAAAATGAGACCGGAGCTTGCATTACCATCAATGGAGATTGTTACCGCACTATGACTAATGATCTTTTGTTTGAAAATATAGAGGACATTGATCCGAACGGGATGTGGTTTCAACAGGATGGCGATACGTGCCATATGGCGATGGCAACAATCGACTTATTGAAATCAAAATTTAAAGATAAGTTAATTTCGAAGAATGGATCTGTCAATTGGCCTCCAAGGTTTTGCAGTTTGACACCCCTCGATTATTTCCTGTGGTTCTACGTGAAGTCATTGGCTTATGTCAATAAACCAGCAACAATTGACGCCTTGGGAGCCAATATTGTTCGTGTTATTCGACATACGTTACATACGGCCAGCAGGCATATGCGAATCATGCCGATTTCGGGAGCGTGGTAATCACGACCATACATAAGAACACAAGTTTGTATTGGGTCAAAGGTCACAGTGGAGTTGAGTCTAATGACATCGTAGACAAGCAAAAGAAGACCCCATTACACATTATATATACATTATAGACCCGTACTTGGTAGTAAAGAATTATTATAAACAGCTAAGCAACTGATTTTTAATGAACAATTGAATACCTACTGGTCATTTGCGTATAAGGTCAAAATGACTCAATATGCTTACATACACTCCAATGTGGAGAACAAGTACTGGTATATGGACATCTCGGTTTCCAGATTTTTCATGCCACATTAGCTAGAATGAAATTCGGCTATGCCTAGTTTCCTGCATTTGCATAGGCTGGGTCTGATTGACCGAATGCGCTTGCGACCACTAGGAAGCTGACCTTAATCACATTCTTTTGGCATGCACAACCCACAATAGTATAATTAATTGCTTGCATGGGGCTTTTATACAGGAAAGGATTCCACTTAAAACTAGTGTTATTACTCTACTTAGTCATAATAGTAAGAAGATATGCAAACTACTAATAGACAGTTTAGGCAAAATGCATATTAGAATATAGTGAATTGCCGTATTGACTATTACCGAGGCACATGGACTTAGATCCCGAGTGCCAAAAGAGAAAAAAGAAACCATATAAATAGCGAAAAAAATTAACAGTCACATTCTTTCTGAAGGTTGCAATATAATCACTAATACACGTATGAACACATCTCCAAACAACACTGGTATACCATCTGGAAAACAAATTGCGTCCCTGTTGCTTACAATTCGAAACCTTCCCTTCGCAAAATCTCTGTTTTGACGTATGTGTAGCATTCCAAAAAAATATCTAGGTAAAGGTAAAGTTTATGAGTCCTTAAAAAATTTCTGACAACCAGTACAATGCAGACATTAATTTTGTCTCGTCACTGCCTTATTTAATAATCAGATTCGGCGGTCCACTTGATCGTAGTCCTTAAAACCGAAATAAACGAAATAAATCGACGCGAACAAAATGACATCGAGAGAAATAAAAAGCTCTCGGATAATAAACTTTCTAAAATAAAAGGGACATTTGTGAAAACAAAATAAAATTTACGATGAGGATGATTGGGCATTCATATTAAAATCTTGATCACGTTCACCCCGCTGGAGACTGATTGAGACGGCGAGACACGTTCTGATACAGGCTTACCATCGATAACGTACTGTACCGATTTAGCGACCCGTTTTGCCACCAACCGAGTTGGAAACTTGTACTGCTTTCATTAGTGATTCGTTCTTACGGATGTGCACATCGGGAAAATGAAAAAAGAAACAAATTTATAAAGTTGATGGTGTATTTTGGTTAATGGCATTTTTTGACTTACATTATATAATAATAATAAATGTAAATATTTTAAGTTTACAGAAGAAAGCTAAAAAGAAAACAAAATTATACACAAGCTCGGGGTGGGGCCCAGTTACATTAAATAGATGTACACTGCTTTGAGCCAACCCTGAATTAAAATCTAAAAATGAGAAACAGAAGTTTATGCCTACATACTAATCTTGATAAAGTGGACTTTATTTCATCTTGACTGCACTTCTTTAGATCAAAATATTTCAATGCAGGGTCCAAGATTTCACTATTTCTCGATTCCTTTGGATTGCTACGCCATATATTGAATATTTGCCTTTTTGTGATGGACGCAGGCACATACATACATAAAACAAAAAAAAATGTATAGTGGCGCATGTTTCCGCATCATCAAATTTCTAAGGCACGAAATTAATATATTTTTGTAGTTAACTTGAAAATTTAAAAGAGGGATTTCTTGGTATATTTTTATATCTCTGTCACAAGGGAGGTAATTGAAAAATGTGTAGCAAAATTCTATTATAAATTATAAATGGTGTAAATTTTATGGAGTGAACTTTTGGATAAATACGCTACATACTCTGATGCACTTTAAGGCGTGAGTATTTTCTTTTTTAGATTGGTGAATCAACAAACAATAGTTTCACAGGTAAAGGAAAACGAATAAAAATATTTAGGGGTTTTATTTCATTTTTGGTATATATGTACGTAGACCATGAAATTAGAAATGTAATAGGTGACACTATCCAAGTATCATCTAAGGAGAAATATAACAATTTTTTTCCAGAAATAAGCCTTCCCTTATTTATTATTAGTATCTTTTAATACCATTGCAATATTTTGGCCTAAAGAACTGAAACTATACTTGAAAGACTGTTTCATAAACGTCCTCCATAGTGTTATTTGTACTCCCATGAGCTTGCTCTTTGTTTCTTGGATCAAGTCTGTTCTTCTAAGGAAATTATTTAATGCAGAATTGAACTCAGCGTTTGAGAACTAAGTTTTGTAAACAATCTTTTAATTCATTTTGCCCACTTTCAAACAACGACTCAACCATGGAAAGCCTTGGAGTGTGGACGTTTAAGAAATTAAATTAAGTCCAGATAACAACAAACGTGGAGAAAGGTTGAAGTTATTCTTCTTTAGTTCATCTTCCTATTTTCGTAACTCTTCAAAATTAATGTAAAATTCTCCTACGATAAACATCAGGGTAAATTCAAAGGTATTTCTAACATTATTTCGTACATTAAATATGTTTCGTTAAGGTATCTTCATTTAAGTCGGGAAGCTTTTACATTTTTAGGTTTTCATGAAGGGTTTTCTAGCATAGAGTCGTATTGTTGAGTCATCTAGTAGCGTTATCACGTTCATCCTCTCATGCTACATCTACAAATAACTTTTATTCATCAAAAATTCCTCGTGAGATTATATTTGCGTAGATTTTATCAACATTTATTGTGGAAACAAACAATCGCCATCGCGATTAAAATAAGGGAGCATATGGACGCCAATAAATTCATCAATTCTGGTTAGACTTTCATCGAGTTAACTAGTATTACGGATGCGGTCTCAATTTAAAGTAAATTCAATATAAAAGAGAAGGTTCAAGGTTAGAAGGGTAGATTTTCTGTAAATGGCATAAGGAACATAACCTTTATATGTCATCTTTTTAAAAATCAAGGTTAGTTTTCAATTTTAATATTCGTTAATTTCCATTAATTTATTTCATAATTCATAAATAATTGCCGAGAGGGTATCAAAGAATACTCCAGAATCCCACAAACGAGTTAAAAATTTAATTAATTTGGAAAATTCCAATATTTTAACAATTTTCCCTGAGATAAAACATTTCAAACGGGGGCTTTTTGCTTTAAATTTGTCCGCTAAAAAGAACCTCGGGAAAGGAAAACGAGGTGCAACCATAAACATTTCAACAATCAGTCACGTAGCACTGAAGATTCTCATAGCTTAAACGTATGAACTTCACCTAATACGTAATGATGTAATGAATCTGAGGGAATTGGGACACAAAACCTATGTTACACTACGGTGAGTCCTCAAGCACTAAGAGGAGATCAAGGAAAATTAGAAAAGGAAGCAGCAAATAAGTCTTGCATTTGATTAAACCCTATGGTCTACAGAGGAGTCATCCAAAACTGCAAATTAGGAAATGGGAGGAAATTCAAAAGGCCTGGTAGTGACAAACATACCAGGAAAAAATCAAGTGAAAACATACATACCAGGTTCGCCAAAGGCGACAGCATTCACCAGAAAAAGAATCTCAAAATACTGACTTATTGACAGGTCATGGAGCCCCAAAATATCAGGTACATGAAGTAGAAAAAGCTAAAGACTAATTTGTTGCCTATGCCGGAAGATCTGGAGACAGCAGAACAAATTTTATGCAAATATGTTGCCATTAGTTACAAACGGCATCAATATTTCAATAGTCCATTCCCATCACAAACCAAATTCAGGGAACAAGATCTTGAAGTAGTACTAAAGTTTATATAAGGGCTCCAGCTATTCTATTAGTACATGCAAAGGCATTGTTATAGTAGATCTCTTCAGGTAGCAGTAATTAAAGGCAAATGATAATAACAACGCTCCATAGTCTATTTTTCCAAAATGAAATTTACGACACCCAAAAATCTAGATGCTGTTCTTATGCATAACGTGTTGGACTTCATATTGGTAATAGAAGTCCTATTTCAAAGAGAAAATGTATACAGCGTGTCAGTTTTAAGAAAAAGCAATAGCAAACAAATATTCATTATTATTACACCTTTCGTTACAAGACTGACATAATTGTGATAGTTTTTGGGAGACAAAACACTATTTAACGCATGTTCATGTTATTTCAATTGGGTTCTAATACCTTCCCTTAAACAGGTAAGTCTATCTTAACAATCCACAGTTGCATCGTTTTATAATAGGATATTTATGTCTAAAAACCCGAGGAAATTAGTGCTGAAATACAGTTAGTGAAATGTTTCTAATGTCCATATTAGACTCTTACAGTAAGTAGCAAGAAAACACAATAGTAATTAATAATAACTATGTTCACTGGGTAATTTCCACAAATAATGTAGATATAAGCAAGTTAAGTCAAAATATTTACAGTGACGTTCTAAATATCACTAGTTAATCCAGTGGAACGTATCTAAACTTTTCTAAACAGGAAAATAGTATTGGCACGAGTCTATTAAAGCAAATAAATTCAATTCGTTCAAGAATACAAGCCATACTTAACGTTCAATGGCCGCGAGCGAAACTAAATTACCTGAAAAAGCTATCTACAAGTACGATACACAAAATTTTTTTATCGAATCAGTTGCCGCGTCCAATCCAGCAGCCAATAATTACGCGAAACACAATACATGACAAACAACATGGAATACATAATTCGGACATCGTGCGCAATCAATTTTTAACTGACGAAATACCAAAGTTTCATGTCTGTACCTTTGCGTCGTACCTATTAAACGAGCACGTTCCAGAAATGTGCTTGGTAATCATGCTCGGATAAGCGAAATATTTAGGTATGAGAAAGTAGAAAAAGTACACATCTTTATGGCGTATAATTACAGCTACGACCGTAATGCTTTCTTTATTATCGATTTTCGTTTCTTGCATAAGCGTCCTTAGTTTTTGGATGCAGATACGTGGTATATAGAAAAGTTCTTTTTGAGTTCATAAATAAAATTTAAAAATGTATATAAAAGCGAAATAAGTTTATGTATTAGCTTAAGGTGTTCTTTAGAAACTAAATGTAGAAACGTTTCCTTTGCCTTTAACTTATTATAGTCAAACAATGTTTCCTTTGACAATTTGTTTTACATTATAATCAACAGTTAATATAGACCTCCAATATTAAAGAAACGTGCATATCACTTCACGTTTTAGACATTCATACAAATATTTTTGTAGGAATTACTACTTTTAATTCAATTTAAAATTGATACTGTATGGGAAGATACCATTATGTTAAAATTACATCACGAAAAGTCCTTCCTATTAGCACTATTTGAATAGCGTTCAGCCGATTGAGTCCGGCAACCTATCTCAGAGTGATTCTTTTTCTGACCCATTTTTAATTCTGCAGCGGCTTGCGTAGTCTCTGGTCCCCTATCTTTGTCCCCGGCGTTTGATTAAGTAAATCTATCTCCGGCCAACGACAATCCCTGGGAAATGGCTCTTCAACATCCTTTAGGTCCTAAATATTCATTTCTACGAACACAAATTCACACAAATTCTATTGTGTCTTGACAATCGTTTCACAAGTTAAATATCACTTGATAATGTGTCTTCAAGTCCTGTAGGACCAAATTTTCTCACACTCGCTAATATCAAGTCGCTAGATATTATAACCCAAACTCTAATAGCATATTATGGGTAATATGATATTGTTAAAGAAGGGTTAATTGAAACATACTGAGATGTTTTTTAAAAGTTGGAATGTTAAATTAAATGATAATCAAGTTCTGTTTCTTATTTTCAATTGTCCACCTACAAATTAATTTTGATTTACTTATAGTAATGTGTGTGATATGTGATAGTGTAGTTCTTCTTTTTAATCCTGTTATTCCCCTTTTCAGTTAATGCTCGAAATCTTAGCCTCTTCGGTTAAATTTTCTGTGTGGTAGAGTAACACTAATTTTTAATTTTGTTTTATCGTAATTTGCTATGCATAAGATGAGAAAACATATCGGATGAATACAATTTAAAAGCGAGATTTCTATAATTTATGATAGTTTAAAAAGCATCAGGCATTTTTAAGAAAAACTTAAGGAATAACAGAATTTTACGATTTTTTAGTAATTGTACTATTTCCAATTACATATAATTTTGGAGGAATATACGGATTTGAATTTTTAAAATATTTTAAACGTAAATATTCTGTACTTAACTCCTTTAAAAAACATTTAAAGTATTTAGAATGCAGTTAATCTGGTATTTTATATATTGCAAACAATTGTGTAACACGTCTGGAGTTTGTAACTGTAATATGTTAACCAGCTTTCTTAAGGTATTGTCATAATGTTATATTAACTTCTGTATAATACTTCAAGGTGATTCTACACCAAGTACGAGGATAGATTGACATTAATCTAGCCTTCGATAGATGGCGTTACGTGAGAACGAATTGATCTCGGTCTTGACATCTGCCATCCATCACATGACGTCTGTCAAAATTTCAAGTAAAAACACAAGCAACTTTTGTGTTTTTTGAAAATGGAAAAAGTCGAATATCGTTCAGTGATTAATTATTTAAAAGGGAAAAACAATGCAGAAATCAAAGCCGGACTGGATGCTGTTTATGGCGAGTCTGCACCGTCGTTAGCAACAGTGAAATTTTGGAAAGCTGAATTTGTTCGTGGTCGTAAGAGTGTGTTTGATAATGAACGTCCAGGTCCACCAAAAACTGTCACTACACCAGAAACCATCAACAATGCCCATGGTATGATTATGGCAGACCGTCGAACCAAAGTGCGTGAGATAGCAGAGGCTCTAAACATGTCAACTGAGGGTGTACATAACATCATACACGAACATTTGAATATGAAAAAGCTATCTGCGTGATGGGTGCCGCATTTGTTCACTGTCGATCAAAAACGCACACGTCTAACGGATTCGAATAAGCTTTTAATAATGATAAAACGCCATCCGAAGGATTTTTTTCGCCGATACGTCAGTGTTGATGAAAGGTGGGCCCATTACTATACGCCGGAGACGAATGAGCAGTCAAAGCAGTGGAGAAAACGCGGTGAAGGCCCACCGAAGAAGGCCAAGACCACCCGATCGGCTGGAAAGGTGATGGCGACTGTTTTTTGAGATGCGAAAGGCATTATTCATGTTAATTACTTGGAAAAGGGTAAAACAGTAACTGGCGTGTACTACGCAGGTTTGTTGGACTGCTGACGGAAAACGCCCTGGTTTGGCTCGCAAAAAGGTTCTCTTCCATCAGGACAACGCACCCACTCACAGGGCGGTCGTTGCACAGACAAAATTGCATCAATTGTGCTACGAATTGATCGACCACCCACCGTATTCGCCAGACCTAGCCCTCTGCGACTTTTTCCTGTTCCCAAACCTAAAAAAATGGCTCAGAAGACGCCGTTTTGCAACGAACGATGAGGTCATGACCGGAACTTCACACTATTTTGAGTAGCTCGAGCAAAATTACTTTTCGGAAGGGATAAAAAAGTTGGAAAACCGTCTTATCAAGTGTATTGAAGTAAAAGGAGACTATGTTGAAAAATAAATGAGAAAAAGAACGAAAATCGTGCGTTTTCTTACTTAAGCTAGATTAATGTCATACTACCCTCGTAGAGCATAGTTAGACGGTATTTTTGAAACATCCTGTACAGTTGTTAACGGTGAACTTTTTAGTTCTGTGGGATTTTGTGTTAACACTTGATCATTTATATCTCTACTTCTTTGTGCAGTTCTTGTTAGATAAGTTTGTATAACAAATAAAAATAACTAGTGTGAAAAGGACGAGTATGAAAGGCAGAACCATGCTAGATTATAAAACCATCTTGAAAGACTGGAAATCTTACCTACAGTGGGTATTTGAGAATAAACTAAAAACGGTAAGCACATTTCGCTGCAACTTCAATTCTGACAATGTCGCAATTCTACAGGCTACGTTATCATTTATAACTTATAACTAACGCTGGCCACGAGCGGTACCGCGCATCGGCGTAGAATCAGTTCGGACCGAGAGGAACGGTAGTATTACTTCGTCTGCGGAGCAGTACGGACATTTTCGCTGCCGATCATTTGCGTAATTATTTATCTGTCCTAGAAAAATTATGATTTCGTCAGCAAAACGACCGCGGTCGGACAAACTTCGAAAATTTATTGCAGAAATTCCAGACTTAATATATGAAGGTGCTAAAATTAAATGTGTAATCTGTAAAATCCCGTTAATGTGTTGGTCCAGACAACATTGTCTACGACACGTAAATAGTGAAAAGCATGTCGCAAAAAGAAATTGCGCACGAGACAATGAAAAATTTATATTTAATATATGCGTTACGTTTATCGCATGTAATATACCGTTTAATTTACTAGACAAAGAACCATTTATTTGCTTTTGGAATAACTATTCGGAGTGCAAATTACCAAGTTGAACATCGTTACGAAGAATTGTGCCATATGCGCGCGAACATATTGAACAAAAAATAAAATCGGAGTTGAAAGATCAAAAATTGTGGTTATGTGTCGACGAAACAACAGATCGGAAGAAACGTTCTGTTCTTAATGTAATGGCACGCAAATTGGAACCTCATCAATCGGCACCTTCAATTCTATTAGTCTCCAAACGAATACAACAGTGTACTGCCGAAGTAATTTCAAAGTTAGTGTTAAATACATTGGACAAGTTTGAACTTTCAACAAACCAACTCTTGATGTTAGTGAGTGATGGTGTTGCAAACATGCTTTCTGTAGGCCTGCATGCTCTCAATCTTGTGGTGGATAGTATCAGAAAATGTTATCCTGAGGTAGACGCTTTAATAGCGCATACCAAAGTAGTATTTGTCAAATCACCGAAACGTATTCGCGAATTTCACAAACTGTGCCCCCGTATACCAGAGCCACCAGAACCTATTCTAACTCGTTGGGGAACATGGTTGCAGGCCGCGTTTTATTATCATAAATATTTTGACAATATTAAGAACATGGTTTTACAATTCGATACAAAGGAATCTGCCGCTAACCAGAAAAGCCAGTCGAAATTTCAAGATAGTCAGGTTAAAATGGATTTAAAAATCATTCACGACAATTACTTCGGGCTAGCAGATGCAACAGAAAAATTACAAAATCCTGCGGTGCCATTAGAAGAATCTCTACAAATAGTGCAACATGTTCACGCACAGCTATGCGCGATTGAAGACGCAAAAAATGTTTCTGTTCTAGAAAGATTTGAAAGTGTTTTTGAGAAAAATTCTGATTTTGGCACATTAAGACACACATATCTAATGTTGCAGATATTTAACAGACATTATTCACTTTGTGATTTCACGGAGGACTCTTAAAATGGTAAGTGTTTGAGCACGTGTTATTTAATTTTTATTTAAAAGATGAGCGAAATTATTTGCGGCAGCAAACATCTCTATTAGCAGAATAACTCTAGTGGAACGCGAGGCCTGGTCGACTCTACGCTACTGCGCGGTACCGCTCGTGGCCAGCTTTACTTATAACGCAGCTGGGAGAACAACGTCTGGAAGCGCGTGATGTCTGGAACAATTTCTGTTACTCTTCGTAATAACGCCATAAGTAAACACCTCACTGGAAAGTTTCCTGTTTATATGAGGTCAAACAGCATATATATTATTCATACATATACCTTACGTTGTTATTAAGGGAATTGATATTAATGACATGCATCGATACAAAGCAACAATTACCGCCGATCGAAAACAATAATTTTCCGCTCGCTGTAAGTGGCTATTAAGAGATTCAGACGCTAGGATAAATCAAACGTATGTCAAACGTCACTCGATCATAATGATATGTAATTGTATTACGGTTAACGGGAAAATATGCGAATTACAATAATGTACCTTTTCATTGATTAAACGGCAAGATCGCACGCTGCCACTAGGAAAATTGAATTGAAAATCGTGGACAAAAAAAGGAATATATAAAATTAATTATGAACATCTGTATGACCATGAATATGATAATATTTTGTATAATGTAATGCGAGGAATGTTAACCCACAGGCTAATTTGTTATTACTTATTGTTACATAGAAAAATAAGTACGAATTGCTAGAGGATAAATTCCTTTTTATCACACGGCACGTGTTATGTTGCAATAGAAGAATAAATGTGTCACAAAGGTGTGAGGTGTAAGAATACATTTTATCGAGGATATTGATTCGGAGTATTGAATACCAGCGTATGATGACGAGGATAAACAGCGACTCAAACTGCAATAAAGTGTATTGAAAGTATATTTTCCGTATTCTCGCTGGATGTAACTATAAGCAGATTGGACGGAGAGTAGTTAGTTTAATACGAAATTATATTTTTTATCATTTTATACGGTAGATTTATGGCGAAATATGGTAACAAATAACTCCATGTTTTTACTACACGATTAACAAATTCATTTATGAAAATACTAGAAGATATAAGATAATTAGTGTATGAGATAACTAGTTTATATTAATTATTAGCACGTTATTGTTACTATTATTAATTACTACTTTTCACTGGATTTCAGTTACATGTAACTTTTGTAATATGCTGTAACATTGTTTATGGGATTCAGTTTTGGGGAATGTCCTCAGAAGCAAGTCGTATATTCTTTCTGCAGAAGCCAGCTGAGAGAATCCTGTGTAATCTGAAAAGTAATATGTCATGCAAACAATCATTGCTTACCATGACCGTATACTTACCATGACCGCATACTTAGCATGACAAGCGAATATATACTCACCGTTGCGAAATGTATATATAAAAGATCAAAATTGCTTTCGCAAAAATAGTGACACATAATTACAATGCACGTAATAAAGAAGACATCAGGTTACCGTACTACAGGGTGGGCGCCACGAGGAGGTGCGTGGATCATTGGTGAATAAAGGTATAAAGTAAACTGTCGGATAATACTAAAAGTCTCCCGCATGATAAATTTACAAAAACATTAAAATATCATTTACTAATTAATCTATCGGATCATTTGAAAGAAGGCGTAATTCGACTACACGCAGATATACGTTTACTTGCATAAAGACTGTCCGTCTCAATTCAAGACAATTACTGTTTCAATTATCCACAATACAATAATGTTTTAAATCAAAAGAAATATTTTCTTTGCGTTCTTTCTCCGAGAAGTATATATTTGAAATAATTTTATTTGTGTGTTTAAGACATTTGTTAACTTGGTTTAAAAAAATCTTGCAAAAAAGAGAGCGATTCTTAGTATAAATAAACGGCCGTTATAATACAAAACAATATTTTCTTGAGGATAGTAAATAGTTTTCTCAATTCTAGAAAGCGTTTAGGTATTGTTCATAAATCAATAATTTCAGAATAATGTTCAAACAAAGATGAACTTAATGTAGAAGTACGCATGAAAAAAGCAATAACCAAGATAATGGTAATCAATAGCTCATGGTACTGATGTAATCATTCCTGGCGGAAACAATGTGAAAAGAAAAAAGCACTAACGCTTTTTGCTCCCGGTGGAAACGTTCACATTATTCTTCACTGGCAGATCGGAAATTCTGCGGGAAAAGATCCACATGCCCACATTATTGTTCATCTCTCAGTTTATACCACTAGTCTTCAAAAACAGCACTGAAATTTTTTCCTAGCGCCACCTACTCCCAAGAAATATAGTCATGCCGTCCTAGGTGATAGTAATAGAAACTGAAATACAGATGGCATACTTACTCGATGCCATATTTACTCATACAATGATATAACCTTTAGCGTTATTCAGGTCTTACGGTGTTAAGAAATGCAGTTCTGGCAAATGGCGTTCGATTAAATATAGAAACTGTTCAAAGTGTTATTATGGCTGCAGTTCTGTTACATTAACATCGCAAGTGACGAAGGCGAAGAGAACCTACCGTGGATGCCGACATTGACATCAAAAAAATTATTATAATGTGCATAGAAACAACCGAATCAGACAAAATCTTATAGTTAATTATTTTAGTAACTTGGCAAATTGATGTTTGAAAACACTTATTTTCTTAATAAAATTAATGAATAGCAGGAACAAATATTTTGTTTTTTTCAAACGTTTTTTTGTTCAATCTCTAATTCTAAAAATTGGTTTTTTAGTTCCTGCTCTTTTATTTGCAGGTCTCTTGAACGATGCTCTTCATAGATAAACTGTTTTTTTCAATGTGTGGGTTCCTGTATACTTTCCCACATTGTGGATTGAATTCAAATTCAAATTCTCACATAAGATTTATTTCTTTCCATAGAATTTTATCCATCTTCTTGCATTGACTTATCCTTTTTTTTGTTATTTACTTGCAGCTCTTTTGCACACCTATTCTTGGGACACTTTTCTAATAACGACATTAACTATCTTCTAATGCAATAGATAATAAATGTACAATATTTCAATATATATTTATTTATACCTATTTCTATGGTGAATTTTATGATTCGCAGATGTTTAAATTTGGAAATTGCAAATTTTATTGTAATTTCATTGGTTATCATGTTAAATAAGAGTTAGTGATTACGAACAATACCAACATTTAGATAATATACACCTCTTTCCGTTTTACAGAACTAGTTCAGCGGCTGTATTGACAAACACTTTGACCCAGCTCATGGTTCAAGTTCAAGTACAGGGTTCAGTCGAACTTAAACCAATACGAAAAACCGGGCATGAAAGGGACACACTTCGTGCCATAATTTTTATATAGGTAAGAAGAATATCTGCATGAGAGGATTATTTCACAAATAGTTTAATTAGGATAACTCATATCTACACTTACATCAACAAAAGGAACTTTTTACTAGCGCAACAGTAACAGTAAAGCCTACAAAATATAAAATAGTAACTTCAAAGTAATTTATAAACAATTACAGTAAACTCTCCCCTAACGGACACCTCTCAACAATGGACACATTGGACAATGAACCGACTGATAATAACTGTGTTTCTATATACACGTTGATCCCAGGGGGGACTACTTTTGTGAATGGCAACAGCGCATTCGAGTCTCACTGAGAAATCCCATCCAGTCGCAGTATGTCATAAAGCGAGCAGCGGTACGCACGCATATTATAAATACGCATGTCCGTTCAATCACGTAATATCATAATTCAACGCCTTCTGACAAAATGTGTTAATACAGAATTACTGCGTAATTTTTCTGTATTCTCAGATTACGTTAGAGTACAGTTTCTTATATTCATTTTGTTGCTGCTATGCGATGTAGGAGAACGAAAAAGTAGGAAAATTAATAACGATTCTTATAAAACTAAACTAAAGAAAAATAAATAATTATACAAAATAAATTAAAATTCTAACAAGTTACTTTATGGGAAAAAATCTCCTGGCAATATTAAACTTTGTAACTTTTGTATCTGTTGCGTTTCAAAATACGTTTCACGGTACTTCTACTAACACCGATCTCGTCTGCAATTTGCCGGTTAGAGCCAAGTTCGTCCATTTCAACTAAATAACACACCCTCACTTCCCTCTCCTACCGCTCGGAATGCATTAAAGAGATTTGGGACTGCTCGTCTATTTGTTGGCATTCATGGCAATTTCCGACCACGCAGCCAAGTTTCCCAAACGCTTTGACGAACCTTTGAATCGTCGAATGCGAAGGAATAGGACGATCCACGTACTTTACGGCAAATAGATCGGCCGTGCTTTGGTAGGAATTTCCGGCAAAATACCACTGAATGATCTACATCTTCTATGCGATTGTAAAACTAATATAGTGTATTCGAAATCAACGATCACTTGTTAGAACCTTACGAGTGCACAGACAAACAAAGAGTGCGTCAAATAGGCCTCTCAGAGCTACAGCAGTTTCGCGCGGCGAGGCTGGCCGGTGGGGACAAGTGCAAGGATGGCAGATCGCGCTACGTACAATATATTTCGCAACCCGGTGGGACCTGGGCGAACGTGTATGTAAATCTCCCCACAACGTACACTCTGAACAACGGACATAGACACCAAAATCTATTCCCAACGGACACATGTTTCACTATCACACAAACTTTACAATTAGCATCCTTCCGATTTTAAATGGAGCTACCTGCGAAATTTTTACAAAAGCAAAACGATCGTCATTAACAGTACAATATAATAAATACTGAAGATATGCTGGGAAAATTCCTAGTGAACAAATATAATATAAACGCCGACCGAAGAACACTCTTTTTTTAATGCAGACGAGCCGGGGACGGTTTCTTTTTCGCGCCTTGCTAAATTAAACCTTTGCATTAAAAGGCCTAAAATGTTTTGGTGGTAAGGCTTCAAAAGCTGGACTCACATTCTCTTCTGCTCTGTTATGAATGGCGAAAAAGAAAAGCCGGTAGTAATTGAAAAATGCAAGAGGTCGCGTTGTTTTAAATGTGCAATATTGGATAAATTGCCGTTTGAATGGTATCACGATAAGAAGCCTGGATGACAAGGTAAATAATGACAGATTGGTTAGTCAAATTTAACAGAAAAATGCAAAGACAAGACAGGAAAATTCTTTTATCTTTGAACATTGGTGCATCTCATCCGAAACTTGAATTGCAATTTTTACCGGCAAATACGACACCACACTGCCAATCAATAAATCAAGGGGTCATAAAAAATTTCAAACACAACTACCGAAAGTCTTTAATTAAAAGACGTCAGTCCTCAATGGATTAATCCGAATCTCCATTACAGTTGGAGAAAGATATCAACATCACAAGTGCTTTAATCTAGACCGCGACCGCTTGGAAAGATGTTAAAGCTGAAACTATCAACAATTAATAATAAGCTTTATTGCCCAACAGAGAAAATTCCAATTACTGGGCAAGTAATTAATTAAACAAATTACAAAACGAATACAAAAAAAAAACAAGTAAAAGTAACAAGTTACAAAAAATTATTAAAGTAAAGAGCAGCGACTATCCTTATTGAATGTAAAGTATCGTGAAAAATATCGCATTGCGAAGATATGAGATTAAAGTTTGTACAAGTCACATAAATAGGTGATTTTAAAAGAGCATTTGTTCGAGGAAACGGTAGATAAAACGTATTCGAATACCGGACACCAGAGCGTGGGGTTGTAAATTGTAATCTTTGAAGTAGTGCAGAGCAGTCAATGCAGCTATTACACAATTTCCAGAGAAACACCAAACCGGAGGATATGCGCCGAAAGTTAAGAGAGGGTAAATTAAATAGGAACAACAGTAACGTATGATCAACGCCTCTGGGTGGGTACACTCCGCCTTGCCGGAACCAGAGGAGTTTAGCAAATCTGCGTTGGACCAATTTCAATTGGCGTTTATGCGTTGAATAGTAAGGGCAGCATATGATGGACGCGTATTCCAGACGGGATCTAACAAGAGCGTAGTACAAAGATTTCAAGGCTACCTCATCGGTAAACTCTCTGCAATTTCGCACAATAAAGCCAAAAGATCTTCTAGCCGCATGGGAGATACTGATAATGTGTTGCGCAAAAGTGAGTTTGCTATCAAACAAAATCCCTAGATCCTTAATTAGTTCGACACGTTCGATGTTAACTTGATTAAGCTCATAGTTGAAAGTAATTGGCGTAGATGCACGTGTGAAGGAAATAACTTTACATTTGCTGATATTCAGAGGTAGATTATTTGATGTACACCATTTAGAAATATTTGCAAGATCGCTCCGCAAGAAGTAACAATCCTCGGAACAATTGCTTCCGTAAAGCTTGATTCGGTGAATTTAATGGGGAAGATGTATACTACGACTCCGAAGATGATGTGCCATTATCAGAAGTATATGCGAAAACGTATGGTTTTTCTTCCGACATATCGCCCTATGCGAGAATTGATGAAAATTTGTCTACAAGTAATCCAGCCGTAAGTGTAAGTGACTGTGCAAGCGAGCTTCAAAATAGTCAAAATGCACAAATGTCACCTGACAGTGATAGTGAAGAAGAAGTTTTGACATCAGATATTACAGATGTAATAAAAAATTTTTTATAAAAAAGTAGTGATTTTATTTTGTACTTCTCCCAATAACGGACACATCTCCGCAACGGACACTCTTCATTCACGGCAGCTGTTCGTTGTAGAAAGAGTTCACTGTACTGCTATTAGCTTCTGAGCAACACAAACTTTTGAACTAAAAAAATTCTTAATACTGGTTGTTTTTGTAATTTTCGAACCAGAGCTTTCCTTAGTTCTTTTAATAATGTGCTAATATTATGTTAGGTAAACTGGAATTACACAGTATTTAAATGTCATTTATTACAAAGCTTCTGTAAGCAATTTCATAGAAGGGGGGAGCTGTGTATTGTAGAAAGGGGTAGAATTTTAAAAGAAGTGAAAATAACTGTCTTGTTAACTTATTAAATGCTTCAGAAGGATTTACTATTTTGTATCTTCATTTGGTATCACATTTCTACCTTAAATACTTCATTTCAGCAACGATGAGATTAAATTTAGATTAATTTTGCACTAAAGAACTCCCTAAGCAATTCTTGTAGTTCAGAAAGGCATAGCAGGCACTGAGAACGGTCATACTTTGAACATATGATAATGGCTTGATGATATTCGCCATCTCAATAAATGATTTAAAGTGATACAGTCACAATATGGTACTTATTTATACATGTAGATGTTTGTTTATACATACAAAGATAATAAAAGTTCCATAATATGGTTGCTATATACAACCGCTATTGAATCGAATAATAATCGTAAAGGCATATTGCGTATAAGCGTATTCTTACATCACTATGTATATATGTGCATATATGTATGTGTTTGTACAATACGCGACGATGAAATCAGAAATCAGCGTACTTCAGTCTCGTGTTCAGTGTCCGATTCTCGATGGGAGGTAGTCGTGATGCCGCCGTGTTTTCCTCGGACCAGCGCTGTCGGATCTCTGTACCTAGTATCGATCTATCGACGTTCGGTTCTATCAGCATCAAGGAAGTTCTTAGTAGTCAAATTTTATGTCTAAAGGCGTTATTGTATTCGACTGGTCATCGCTCATGTGATTGTTTTATTGAGTTTAAGAAGAAAAAGAATACGTGAGTGCTGTAAAGATAGCCACAAGAGAGGGTTACAGAAATAAACGCTTATATGGAAATTAAAAATTATTGTACCTTATTATTGCGTAAGAGCCTGGATTAAGTCACGGGCAATGGAGAATGAAGACAAAATATAGGTTTATCTATCGAATAAACATGCTTTTTGTACGTAAGGTATAACCGAAATTATACAAGATGATTGGCTAACCTTTTCCCGACTAGTGCGTGTCAAGAAAACTACCACCAGACGCCACCCATCTATTTAAAACATTATGATGATACAGTTTGTAAAATTTGTTAAACTTTAGATGCCAATTGGAAGGATTCAAGTATACAGGTCTGGTTTTGTGCATACGAGGGTAGGGCCCTAAGTTTTTAGAAACGAACACTAGATGACGCAGTTGAGATTTGACATTACTATTTACGTAACGTGGCACCACAGAAATCGACCGAGTAGTTTGTTTAGAGTGAGCGTTTAAGGAAAGCAATTTTGTTTTTGTAAAAAAAATGGAAATTTCACGTGAAGGTTTTCGTTGGATGATTTTTTACGATTTTAGTAAAAGCTTAACAAAACAACAATTCCCCGAATCGCTTAACCCAACTTTTGGTAATGGAGCATCATCAATAAAACGATTTGTTTCCATATCCTCTGCATTGAAAATTGTTTGAAAGAAATCGTAAATTAAAAACAAAAGTCGACCGTTTTCGAGATTTTCCACTAAAACTGTTTGTTTACCTAGAAAGAAATTTATGCATTACATTATGGCCGCGGTATATGTACTTGCTCAGCTTTCCAGGCAACAAAGTGGCTTTGACTTCATTCCTTTTAAATAGGGAGCCATATCTTTTATTTTTCCATTAGCACATTCTGCTGATGACTGTAATGTCACTAACCAAGTAAAAGAAGCATTTAAGTTTTCATAATAACTTTACCTGCAACCAAGTGGTAATCTTCAAGGAGCCAGTAAAATTGATTAGGAATCCTTAATTATATAACCTTCGAGGTACCATTTCAACCGGCCTACCATATTTAAATATACTTTAAGTAGAATTTGCCCCAACATTTTCTTAGTCCTTCTGCTCTAAAGGAGACCCAATCACTGCTATATGTTTCTAGTCTGAAATGTATTCGATAAGTGTAAGTTAAGGAAAATTCGGGACATTCCTTGCGCATTATAAAATTATTTACTAGTCAGTTATCTACTGGCAGAATTTTTTAGCACTATCTATGATAGAGCAGAAAACAACTTGGTATTTGTTTTTAGTAAATCTTCTGAAACTGGATCACATGCACTATCGTTTGTAAATTCATAGAATGCCTTTTTACATGTATGTTGAAATGTTTTTCCAAGGGAAAATTGTTAACAATTTCAATTTTTGCAATTTCATTAAAATTTTTAACTCGTTTGTGGGATTCGGGAGTATCCCTTGATATTTTTTTGGTAATTATTTATGAATTTTGAAATCAATAAATAAACGAATATTAAAATTGAAAAATGAACTAACCTTAAATTTTATGAAACTGTCACATAAACGTCATAGGAAACATAGTGTCCTATGACGTTTGCAGAAAATCTGCCTTTCTAACTTTGAACCCCCTCTTCCGTTTTGAATTCATTTTTTAATTTCCCTATCGAACACTTTAAATTAAGACCGCAGCCAAAACATTAGTTAACCCGACTAAAGCTTAACCAGAATTGATTAATTTACTGGCGTCCCTCTTCTGCTTTGTTTAATCGCGATAACGATAGTTTTTTTCCACAGCAAATTTTGGATATTTCTTTCTAAACGTAATATTATGATGAATTTCGATGAATAAAAGTTATTTTTAGACGTAGCATGAGGGAATGAATGTGGTGACGCTACTTGATGACTCAATTAAACGACTCTATACT
This sequence comes from Dynastes maya, assembly GCA_029619315.2. Classification (NCBI taxonomy): domain Eukaryota; kingdom Metazoa; phylum Arthropoda; class Insecta; order Coleoptera; family Scarabaeidae; genus Dynastes; species Dynastes maya. The sequence goes on from JAROYE020000002.1 coordinate 62,134,767, forward strand.
CTAAAAAGACCACTGACAACATGAATATGACAAATTTTACCACCAAAACGAAGATACGCTAACGGAACATATTTAATGTACGAAATACCTTTGAACATACCCTGCTGTTTGTTTTAAGAGAATTTTACATTAATTTTGAAGAGTTGCAAAAATAGGAAAATGAACTAAAGAGGAGTAACTTCAACGTTTCTCCACGTTTGTCGTTATCTGGACTTAAGTTAATTTCTTAACGTCCACACTCCAAGGTCAGTCGGCCTAAGGGGAAATTGTGACTACGAAATTTACCTTTTTCTCCGCTAGAGGGAAATTCATTACTATTGAGTGGCTATCCTGAATACCTTATCCATCTGAGACTGACAGCTGATTTCCGATGTAAATATTGAACGTAGCAATGCATCGGTTCAGCTCATTTTTCGTTCTAAAAATGCTATTAATTAATACTTTCCCTTATTATTATTCGGGGCTCAGCTTTCCAAACAAAACATCGACCTTCCCTTCAGCATTTTCCATAAAAGATCCATCTCTTCCTTTCCATTAATGTTTCTTCAGTTTGTATTTCGAAACTAAGTTCATCGGTCATGGTTTTTCATAGTTACAGCGGATGTCTTCATTTCTGCGTTTTAAAACATCAACAGCAGAAGTAACAGTAAAACATTTCTTGAAAAAGTCGCATTTAAATAATATTTAACATGCAATGAATGCACATAATAGCAATGTCTGTTAATTCGTGGCAGTCTTGACCAATTACCAAAGGGATGATTTCAAGTTTAATACAAATGAAGACAATGTTATAAAGAGTTTGATTTCTACAGTTTAGTTTTTATGTTCCAAATAATTTATGCCTTGAACAAAACTAATTACCTGTCACAGATTGCATAATTTCAATCTCAAAACTATCACGATCAAACACTTTATGATTTACTTTCACAAGGGAGTAAATAAGGAAGAAAATTGTTCAGCGTCAAAAGGTAGGTTTGACAGATACTTACTTTTCGTGTTTTACTTTCATTCTAGCAATAACATAATAATCTAGCAAACCGTACAACACATACAAAGCAATGGCACCGTCTACACCACCTCAGTTAACAACAGAAACCCATAAACTTCGAAACCAGATGCACCATATGAAATTAATTCATACGATATGAAGATAGTATCCGTACTTTATAACTTGGCGTATGCCATCATACACATACATTAATATTTAAGTTACTTGAGATACCGCTGGTTCTCGCAGCCGTTCTTGCTTGGATTCCAACTAGGTTTCGGCCGCACCTTGCAGTTAACGTTTCTACTTGATAAATTGCATTCATCGAAGTTTGAAGATATGCGTAATTTCACATGAGATCCTTGTTCTGTAAGCATAAAACAACGGCACGGCATCGAAACGAGGAAACGTGCTAATAGGTATTGAATAAGCAACAAAATAATTTATAACCCTTCGCACTTGTTCGCTTGGCATAGCGATGACGTTCAGTTCGTGCTAGCATTTTTCAAACACGATGGTAATAAATAAACAAATATTTGACGTGTATTGCATTTGCAATTATAGATCTGTGTAGTTCTAGTTAAAATCCACAGCCTGATTGGAATTCTTTTTTCACCAAGTGGATTAAATCACAATTTTCTGTAATTACAATCTTTAATTATTTTATTGGGTAAACGAAATTCTCATAAATATTTTTTAAAACTAACAAATAACGTAATATTATTAAAATTAATGATACGATGACTTTTGAAGTGGTACAATGGCTCGAAAATAAGCAACCATTAGATTAGACCCCACATAATAAGAGAATAATCCTATTACAAGATTCTTTAGATACTTTATAAATAGCTGGAGCGTTAGAGCTTACTTCTCAAAGTATTGTATTTCAGATGTAGCAAGTGCTTAGGGAGTATGCGTATTAAATGCTACTCACAACATAACGATGCACAAGTAGAAATTTGATATAGGGTTAACATCTTTCATTTTTAACTGTTAATAATAATAATAGTAATATATTTTGCCAGATTAACCTCAATTACAGGACAAATAAAACATACAGAATGTGAATACGTTACAAAAGAAAAATAAACATTGTACATTAAGAAAAATATATAAGTGCAAAAAAATTGTCATAAAAAAAACTATTCATGTGAAAAAGGAACCGACATTGGCATTGCGTGTCATGTCGTACATTGGCGCTTGGAGTAGTAGGTTGATCCTCGGTGTTGGCATATTGAAAGTAGATGCATGACGGGATGCCAGTCGCGGAACGTTAAAGCATACGGTTGACAACAAGCAAGGACAATCAACTTTGTTGTTAAGAAGCTTGTGCAGGTACCGAGCGCTATGGAACTCGCACCGATGACTTAATGAGTCCATTTGATGTTTACAAAGTAGATCATGGTAGGATATACTCCAATCTGGATAAGTTCCATCGACTTTCCATGACAAAAACTTCAGAAAACGTCGCTGAATCCGCTCAATTGAAAGCTGCTAAGATGTGTAAAAGGGAAACCTATCTGCACAAGCGTATTCTAATTTACTGACGACAAAAGCATAAAAAAGTGTTTTTAGCAATCGGATATTAATAAAGTGTCGCGAAGTTCTCATGAGAAATCCCAGCATTTTTTAAGCGGACAAGCAAATAATTTCTATATAGTTAGAGAAGGATAAAGTTGGATCAAAAGTTACGCCTAGATCTTTGATTACATTTATTTTAGACAGAGTTTGGTTTCCAATTGAATAAGAAAATTGATACGGCTGAGTTTTCCTTCTAAAGGACACGTGATAGCATTTGGCGGTATTGAGCAACAAGTTATTCGCTGACCATCTAACCAGAAGATCAGTTTTATGCTGCATTTGATCAGCTTCGTCACGACCAGACACAGCACAAAACAGCTAAAAAATAAGTTAAAAAGTAGAGGACCAAGGTTTGATCGTTGCGAAACACCGCTTGTGGATACAAAATTAAATGACTCAAATCCGTTATAGAGAACACAGTTTGATCTGCGTGCTAAATATGATCCTATTAATAAGCGCAATCCAGGAAAGAAACCAAAAGAATCTAGTTTATGTAAAAGAAGTTTATGATCAATCCCATCAAATGCGTGAGAGAAGTCAGTGTATACGGTATCTACCTGTCCTTGATTACCCAAGATTTCACTAACATACTGAGCAAAGGAGCATAAATTTGTCGTTGTAGAACGGCCAGTCATGAATCCATGTTGATGTGGCGATATGTATTGTTTTATATTGAAAAATATAGTACAGTACAGGTATTGCTCAAGAACCTTAGAGAAGTTATTTAAGATAAAGATTTGTCGATAATTGGTGATTAAAGCTTTGTCGCCTTTCTTGTAGATTGGAACAATTCTTGCTCGCTTCCATCTTTCAGGGAAGGTAGATGTACTAATTGCCAAATTAATAATTTTGGCAATAAGCTTGTTTAATACGAAGCGAGCATCTCTAATCAAAAAACTTGCTACAAGGTCTTCACCTGAAGTTAATTTGTTCTGAAACGAGGCCATAATATTAGCTACATCATCTTCACAGATCGGACGAATGTTGAACGTCTGCAGTTGTAGGAGGTTCTCAGGCAAATCCAGTGTGCCAGTCTGCAAATAGATTTCGCCGAAACAATAAGCAAACCCGTCTACAATTTCTTTAGGATCATCTAAGTCAACTCTGTTAGATGAAAGTCGCCCAGCAGTACGTGTTGTCCCTTGCCTTGCATGAACAAGGGTCCATAACTGCTTAGGTAGGATTTCATTGATGTTTCTATACAAGTAATGTAGGACTTGTAGGCATTGGAGATTCAGTTTTTTGTTAGAGATCTTAATCTACAATACTCTTGATAAAGCTTAGGGTTTTTAGTAGAGATACACTTCTGTCTATAGAAATCTTTGGTCTTTAAATTCCTCTTAACTTCAGATGTGAACCACGATGAAAAAGATTTATTGGTTAAAAATGTGGGTACTGATTTATCAAATATGGTGTAAAGTAATATATAAAATTTATCAACCGCAGTATTAACATCAACACAGGAATCCAGAAAACTCCAGTCAGTTGCCAAATCTTTATGAAGAATGTGAAAGTCAGTTCTGCGAAAATTATATCGTGATGCTATACTATTGGGAGGGAAATTGGTAGGCTTTTGAGGTGACTTAAGTATCATTATGATACACAGAGCAGGGTGGTATACATCTTCTGGTACTGGAGGGTTGTTTTCACGGTTAACATCAACACTACAACTGTTGCTACATATTCGGTCCAAATATAATCAAAGTGTCTAAAAGTTCACTTAAAAATCGTCTAATATTTGGCAAAAAGTATGTATTATTAAGTGCCTTCATTTTAAGAATTTCATTTATAGTATCAGCCAAAAACAGTATCTCCCCGATTTAAAATTAGTTAGTGATCAAAAATGCAGGCTAATAGTTTACTGTAAGTTAAAATTAAAACAATTAACACTAAAAGCATAAATACCCTTTGTAATTAAAGAAATTATGTATTTCTGAACAATTCGGACCGCTCCATTTTGACCAACGTTTTGTTCAATTTCTGTATTTTTACATTGGCGCATATTGAAAATGTTGTTTAGCCTATAAGACTGTAAACATTTGCTAAAATGGTTGCTATACTGTTCCCGGTGCTGTGTATGTGGACTAGAATACTTTTAATGACGGTTCCACGTTATTCTTAGCACACAATACACTTTTCGTATTATCGGCGGTTGTCGAATTATTGCTATAATCTATACATCTGATCACAAGATATGTCAATTCACAGATTCTTTTGACAAGATGAGGAACCTCAAAATAAATACCATGTTCAAAGTTCCGCTAAATTACTAATTTTCCCTGAAAATTCATTGGAAGTTCTACAATTACTACCAAACAAGTCGCTGATATTGTAATATAAATGAGAATAGCCATAAATCAAATTAAAGCGTGATTGAATGAATCATACGCTCGTAAGTAGTAATCAGCGAGCCTCTTTATTCCACATATAGGCTACGGTTGTTATAAGTTCCATCCGCCAAATCTGCATATGCACTACACTTATATAAAAACTACGCCGAAATAATACAAATATTTCCAATATCAGTCCACCATTAAGACGTTAGCCTGGACAGTAGACAAACATCTTTATGAAGTTCGCTTTGGTTGGAACCACGTACAGGATAATTTCCAGTTACCTTGTAAGTTACAAACTTCCCTCGGTGCTAACATACGAGAATGCGTTCTGTAAATTGGGTGCCATGTGAAAATAAGGCTTATTTCACATCTAAAAGGATCTAAGAGAGGAATAAGCTGTTACCATATAATGTATTTAAACGAATGGTTTCTTTGGATGTGTGGAATTTGGTGAACTTTTTTCCATCAAATTTGTAAGTTATATTAAAAATGGAAATTTTAAAGAAAGAAAGATTGATCGTAGCAAAATAAGTAAGAAACATTTTGCAATGGAAATTTTTGTACACATGAGTTAAGGTGATTTGTTAACTATCTGAAAAGTTAATATATATGCTTTTTAAATGCTTTTTTAAATGTTTTACGATGTGTTCCTTAATGCCGTGGAATGTAAACTTGCCTAGGAAAAAAATCGGAGTATGTCTGGATAAGGAAGTAAAATCGTAGGCCCCGTGTCAATACGATGTTTGGCACGTTAAAAATCCGGCAATTCGGCAAAATCCTAGTAAGGTTGGCCCAATAGTACAATAACAATATCACACTATTTAAGATAAGAAGCGTGATGTCACTTCCGGTGATACTGGAATTGAACTGTCAAACATCTAAAATTATTTCACGAAAAATAGAAGTCAACCTGTCTTTTACTAGCTCCTGTTGTTCAAAAGTTAGTATTGGGAGGGGGGCAGGAATAATCGAGGACTTCACTGTGTGAATTTACGAACAGCTACATCGACTTGTCATAGAAGCCATCTCATTCAATTAACACTTAGACATCTACGTGCTACTCCTAACTGTATTATTTCTTCGATTCCACATATAATTATTTAAGTCTAAATTAATACCATCAATGCCTTCGGAAATACTCGTAAACTATATTTACACATAGATACCGAAGGTATCATAGGAACAACCTATAGAACTCGATATTTTATGTAATCGATTTGATAAATAACTGTTTATATCCAGATTAAGCAAGCCGCAACTGCAAAAAGAAGAAGCATAGAGGGCACCGCACGAAAATAACATAAATAAAAATCGAATTATGTGGCGGCATCGCATTAAAATGTGGATCACTGGCTCCGCCTGTTGTTCCGTAAAAAAATACACGGATGAAATAATTACCCCGTGCTGAGAAAACACCACTTAAACAGTATTATCGTAACAGGACCGGCTTTTTCCATGTTACGAACAGCATGAATTCGGCCTTCGTTCGCGATGTTCCTTTTATATACCGTAAATCTTTGCCGTTGTAATTGCCGATTATAATGAAGTATCTACTTCTGTGTTGAACGCTAGACGTCGATTTATTTCGAAAATTCGAACCCAAATAGAGTTGTCATTGCAAAACGATGAATGATTTTAGGTGTCTGACGTATCGAAAATGACTTACGCGTTATGTCGACTCAAAATGAATACCTGCTATGAATTAAGTAACTAATGATTTGCGTTGTCTGTTTCGTATAAAAGTCGGACGTAAATTAATTAGCGGAGTCTTAGAAATTTCAAATGTGTTTATTACCGAAGTCAGCTTAAAGTTCTCTTTACTCCTTGCTAGTCGCTATGTACTGAAATGTTTTTCTCAGGGAAATTGTTAAAAAAAATGGAATTTTAGAAATTGATTAAGTTTTTAACTCTTTTGTGGGATTCGGGAGTATTCTTTGATACTCCTTCGGCAAATCCTAATGAATTTTGATATCAATAATTGGAAATTAAGGAATGTTAAAATTGAAAATACAAACTAGCCTTGATTTTGATGTCATTTAAACTTTATGTTCCTTATGACATTCACAGGAATCTGCCTGTGCTAACCTCCAACCTTTTCTTCTACCTTGAATTTATTCTCTAATTTCTATATCGCACACTTTAAATTGGGGCCGCTGTCAAAATACTAGTTAACTCCAAGAAAATTTAACCAGGATTGATCAATTTATTGGCGTCCCTTTTCTCCTTTATTGTAATCGCGATGGCGATTGCTTCTCTCTAGAGCAAATTTTGATGATATCTACCCAAATACAATCTAACGAGGAATTTTTGATGAATAAAATTATTTTTGGACGTAGCAGGAAAGAATGAATGTAGTAACGCTACTAGATGACTCAAACTAGATGACTTTCTGATAGACAAACCCTAAAATATGAAATTTTACAGCTACAAACGAAGATACCTTAACGAAACATATTTAATATACGAAATAATGTTAGAAATACCTTTGAATTTATCCTGTTATTTGTTTTAGGAGAATTTTACATTAGTTTTGAAGAGTTATGGGAATAGTTATGAACTAAGGAGGAATAACTTCACCGTTTCTCCACGTTTGTCGTTATCTGGACTTAAATTAATGTTGTAGTACCCCCGCTCCAATGCCAGTCGGTCGGTGGGGGAGGGTGGCAATTGGGGCTTCCGAAAAATAGCTTTTATCCGCCAGAGGGAATTTCATATCTGTCGGGTGGCTATACCTTATACGATTCAGATTGACAGCTGATATTTCCGATGTAAATATTTAATATAATACAGTACATACTTTACTGTATAAGGTCAATTGATCTTAGAATGGGCATTGGTTAAAATGAATCTTGCAGTTTCTAATATAGGGTCATTGATAATAACAAAGTTAGGCACTTTCGCTTTTACTGTTTTTTGGCACACAACTTGGCTTTACTCATGAACTAGCTGTAATTTCAGCGGTATCTCATTCTTATACTTTTATACTGTTGATAACCGTAACCTTACTGTTATGCAATCCTTACACCAAACAGTAGCTGGTGTACTAAATGCTACGAAGGAAATTTCTATTGGGGTCTTTGTAGAGCGTATCAACTGCTCTGCATTATAACATATATGGGACTATCTGATATCAGTAAGACCTTTTGAGTTACTTATTTTAAATTTGATACAGCAATTTTGTTTCAATTTTCTTTTGGTGTTTTTCTTGGACAGTAGATTTTTACGTAGAGGTGTGTCTATGTTTATACAGTAAGGTCCTGTTGTTATTTCTTTACTTTGTCGAACTTTATTGCAATTAACTAATTATGGCAGGTTTATTTAAATTTGTTAGTTTTTGAATGACAATGTCTGTTTTTTAGGTTTTTTGTGTTGTTAGTTTAATAATGGCTTCGGCACAAACCATGCTGGATCAATTGCGTGGTTGCGCAACAAATTGTACAACAAGTTGAATCATATTATCTTCTGTTAAAGCAGTTCGCCTTGTAAATGTTGTACCATCTATCCTCGCTTAGCTCAAAGTTAAAATATTTCCGACTATACAAGGGCAGTGTTAATTATGTTCCACTTCGTAGTAATTGTTGTCAAATTCACCGAACATTAAAATTAGGTACTTGATGTTCATCTTACGTGGTCCATGCGATGGCCATTTTAAAATCAACAACATAAACATTGAAACTTAAGCACATTGCTTATCTAAAGCTAACAAATTTAAACAAACCTACCATAATTAATTACATAACTACAATAAAGTTCGATAAAGTAAAAGAGAAACAACAATTAACAAAACAAGTTAAAATGAGATAAAACAATACCGGGCATAAAGAACGAAGGTACGACAATTGTAGGTTATAATAACAATAAGTAACAAAAATAATTTATGCTTTTGGAATTGAGATTTGACAGTTTGGCAGCTGTTATGATTACTTTGCTTAGCATCGAGCTCTTTAGATCAATGTGGCGTCACAAGAAACAATTTGGCGGTCTTTCCTAGCCAATTTTGTGTAACAAAAACAGATTACCAAAACTTTTATTGTCACATGGCGTCATATTTCTTACGTTAAAATATAACATATGTGATATCGTTGGATTTGCCTTCGTATTACCTTTCCAAAAATGTAAAAATATGCTGTTTAAAATAAGAAAGTTGACGTCACTTTCTAAAAACGCTAGCTCTTGTATATAATGTAACAATTGTTATAAAATTGAACCTATTTTGAAAGTACTAAACGGATACTCTAAAACTGTGGCACTGGAACACTGAAACAGTTCACTAAAACCCTTACCACAACACTTAATTCGTACTGGACGCACGTTTCGATAGCCAAGCTATCATCATCAGCAGCAAGACTGAACTAACAAGCTAAGTGAAAAACTAACCTTATATAGCAAAATAAAATATGCAATATGTAAATATAAAATCGTAAAATTTAATGAGCCGCTTCATTACACAGGACTATAAATAGCCTAAAGGTAAATGAGCCGAATGACGTGAGTTAATAAATCCTAGATTACAATGAAGCGGTTCATTGCACATGGTTAAAATTACAACTATAAATGATTAAACATGATGTAGCAAAGGATAAAGGCTGGAATTTAGTGGTCCTAAATCTGAATTCATTAAGTGAGTTTTGTTTTTGTAAATTTCCATGCCTTCATAACAATTTAATTGAGAAGTACTCCTTACGTTTTTAATTAACTTTATATTATCAACATTATGGTTATTTTCAAGCATATGTAGGGCAACGCTAGATTTATCAAACCTTCTGAATTTGAGATGAGCCAAATGTTCTTTGTACCTAATTTTGATTGATCTTTTTGTCTGCCCAATATACACTTGATCACAATCTTTACATGAAATTTTGTAAATTCCTGATTTATCCATGTTATCCACTGGGTCTTTGGAATTTCCTAAAAGGTTTTTAAGGTTATTGCTCGAAGAGAAAACAATCTTGCGGTCAATCTTAGAAAAGATTTTTTGAAGACGCTTGGTGTAACATGGATAAAAGGGTAATTTAACGCAACGCATTGACGGCCGTAATAATAAGAAATATGTTAAATTACCCTTTTATCCATGTTACACCAAGGGTCTTCAAAAAATCTTTTCTAAGATTGACCGCAAGATTGTTTTCTCTTCGAGCAATAACCTTAAAAACCTTTTAGGAAATTCCAAAGACCCAGTGGATAACATGGATAAATCAGGAATTTACAAAATTTCATGTAAAGATTGTGATCAAGTGTATATTGGGCAGACAAAAAGATCAATCAAAATTAGGTACAAAGAACATTTGGCTCATCTCAAATTCAGAAGGTTTGATAAATCTAGCGTTGCCCTACATATGCTTGAAAATAACCATAATGTTGATAATATAAAGTTAATTAAAAACGTAAGGAGTACTTCTCAATTAAATTGTTATGAAGGCATGGAAATTTACAAAAACAAAACTCACTTAATGAATTCAGATTTAGGACCACTAAATTCCAGCCTTTATCCTTTGTTACATCATGTTTAATCATTTATAGTTGTAATTTTAACCATGTGCAATGAACCGCTTCATTGTAATCTAGGATTTATTAACTCACGTCATTCGGCTCATTTACCTTTAGGCTATTTATAGTCCTGTGCAATGAAGCGGCTCATTAAATTTTACGATTTTATATTTACATATTGCATATTTTATTTTGCTATATAAGGTTAGTTTTTCACTTAGCTTGTTAGTTCAGTCTTGCTGCTGATGATGATAGCTTGGCTATCGAAACGTGCGTCCAGTACGAATTAAGTGTTGTGGTAAGGGTTTTAGTGAACTGTTTCACTATTTTGAAAGAGTAACGTCAAATAAATAAAAAAACAAGTATATCATTCATAATGCATACACACCTGACACTTCACGTGACATTTTCATTCATTCTCAAGAAAAACATTTGATACATGAATGTGTAGGAGGTATTGACCTATTTTATCCTTTAACACGATCGTTCTATTATAATAACAAATTATGAGAAAACAATGCACATTATGGGCGACCTTGCATGGCGAGATTGGCATTCAGCAAGTGCAAGTTGAGGTTGCGTAAATATGCGTGACCTGCAAATTACCATGAAATCTATATCATTATTGAGCTCAAAAGTTGTATTAGCCTATGTCCACGAGTAAATAAGTGTGGGCAATCAAGTGCGTCTTTTTTTAAAAATCTACGTTATTCCACATGGATTTGCGTTTTGCTGCGGCACAGTTGCTAACTGCTTTATAATCTATTATTTTGCTTTAGGAGTAAAATGTGCCTGGTTACTTAAGCTTTACAACTTTTTCCATATCTTTCTGTTGCACCCGAGATTACGCTATGGCTAAAATCTTCGGACTTCTCCGTATTGCGTCATTAAAACTTAACAAACAGTGAGTTTTGCACACTTACCTACATCGAAAGTGAACCGCGAAACTCAATAATTAACATTCGGGAGAGTATTAGTTTTGCTACTAAACATTCAAGAAAGAAATCTACGTCATGTTTGGGTACTCGACAATAATTTACATCAGTAGACGAGATAGGCGCCATAAATTCTCGGCCCGATATAAAAAAAAATAAACTTGGTAAAATATAACAATTACTATTTTTCAATATAATAACTATTATTACTCCCCTAACTTCAATACATTTATTACAAAGATCAGTTAAGAATTCTATACCCTTGTCATGCAATAATCGAACACCTGTTGTCAATTTTCCTCGACGGTTTGTCCCTCAATTTATGCAGAAAAGAAGCATAACATAGCATATGTGCTGTTGACAGCTAATACAATTTCTTCAATAATTGAAATGTTTTGAGGCGTTATCAGTTCAATTGACCGACCAGGGCGCTCATCATCTTCACGGGGTTATTTTCCCAAACGGAAACATCTTGCTCACTTTTTTACAGTTGAATATGAAGGAAATAAGTCACGCCGTCTAAACGTTGTTTAATCTGATTAGGCATACGCTTTTTTTTTAATTTAATGACCGGGCGGTACTCAATTTTTGTTACCTGAGACATTTTTATGCACTAGTCACGTTGTCTGGTTAGCAAATATCACACATTAAGAACTGTCAATACCTATTGTCGAATCCTGTACTTATTCAAAAACACTTACAAGTGTTTTGGCTAAAAACAGATTGGCTAATTTTAGTGTAAAAGAAAAAATCTCTGTATACAGTTAAATAAAAAGAAATAAAAATCCGTCTCCGCAGAAAAACGTCAAGTTTATTAAAACTTGTATGTACATTTCGCGGCTGAATCACCGCATTTTCAGTAAGACAAACCAACACACGAAATATACATATAACATATAAGTTTTAATAAATTTGACGTTTTTCTGCGGAGACGGATTTTTATTTCTTTTTATTTATCAAATACTTCGCAGCTGATACTTCTGTTTATTTCTATCTACAGTTATGTTCTGGAAACCAAGTTCATCCGATTTAAGATTGCGTATTCTGTGTTTGTAATTTAATTGCAATATGTTTTTCATAGACTGTTGATATTGTGACAAAGGGAGTTAATAAGATGAATAATTACACCTTGTTACTTACATCGTCTTTATTGTCTATGTCGTATACTGCTGCAACTTCGTCATCTCCCTTCATTCCCCGCTACGCCACAGTTTTTGATGACACTGCAAGACTTGCGCTTGGAGTAATGTTGCAATTGTGTTACATATGCGATATACATATGTGACATACATATGTGACAATATACTTACCTACGGTTGATGGCCTATAATCATAACTTTTCCGCTTTATTCCATTTATTTAATCTCTACTAAGAGTGTGTGGTGTAAAAATCTCATTCCACATACTTTGCGTTTAACTACTTTATTTTGGCTTTATTTTGCCAACGGAAAACCCCCTGGCAACCTGTTTGGGTATTGAGTAAATAACTTCCGAATTACCAGAATTATAGCTTTTGAGTGGAGCGGAACTAATAGTACAACACAACTACTAAATTGTAACGCCAGTCAACAGACTCTACCAATTAGAAAAGCAAAAAAGTTAAAAAAAAGCCAAATTAATGTATTTTCTTTATTTGAAATACCAACATTTTTCGAATGAGTTTCCACTAACGAGACAAACTGCATTAGCGGGAAAACTACTGAATATTATTAGATAAAACATTCTGTGGGTCAAGTTGGCAACCTTGGGGACAAATTAAGTAAGCTGTTTGAAAGAAATACAAGCACACATAACCTCTATTTCTCATTTCAAAATGTCGGCTCCTCTCGAAACGTGTAGGGTGGAATAGCAACGTTCAGTGATAAGATTTTTGTCATCCGAAGGTGTGAAGCCGGCCGAAATTTACTCGAGTTGAAACATTATGGTGACCCGTTGAAGTGTCGACCAACGCGCTACGAAATCGCATAAATGACTTTGTTCTCGACAACAGGGGTATAAAAATCGTGACAGCAGCTGATTTGTGTAATGTTAGTGTTGTAACTGTGTATTCAATCATTCATGCTAAGCAGAATTATCCCAAAACGTGTTCGAGATGGGTTCCAAGACAGTTGACTCAAGTCCATAAAGACATCCGTATTCGCATTTGTTCTGAACTCAAACGACGATTTTTAACAGAAACTAATGACTAGACCGTGTTGTAACCTGCGATGAAACGTGGTTTCACCACTATGAACCTGAATGCAAACGGTAGGTCTTGAATGGAAACATCTAGATTCACCCGCCAAGAAAAAATTCAAAGCTCTCACGTCTGCCGGTAAATTTCTTCTGGGACTCTCAAAGCCCAATTTTTTGTGATTGTTTAGAAGGACAACGTACTGTGAACAGTGAATACTACTGTAACTTGCTTCAACATAAAGTGAAACCTGCAATAAGAAAAAAACGCCAGGGTGCTCTCTCACAAGGTGTGATTCTGCTGCACGATAACGTCCGCCCCCATACTGCCCAGAAAACGCGAGAGAAGATCGAAAATTTGGGTTGGGAGGTGTTGACACATCCTCCTTACAGTTCCGACCTCGCACCGTTCAATTTCCATCTGTTCGGCCCGCTCAAAGAGTTTTTACGCGGCACCGAGTTCGAAGACAACGAAGCGATCAAACAAGCTGTACACAAGTGACTCGGACACCAAGGTCAAGAATTCTTCAGCAGTGGAATTATAAAGCTCACAAAACGATGGGGAAGTGCCTAAATGTTGCTGGTGACTACATTAAAAAGTAGTGTAGATTTCACTGTCATTGAATAAATTGTTTCTTTTCCACGACCATCTGTCTCGTTAATTACTGAACGTCCCTCGTGGTATTGAAAAAAATGCGAAGTGTAGAAAATATGTTAAATTTTGAACAAAGCTATAAGTATGCGAACAGGATGTTATAGAATGAATCTGTAGTCGTTCTAGAACATTTTGGTTTCTGTACCATTTCTAAATGACGGATTCCGTCGACTAGGGTTACAATTCAGTATTGCAGCATTTGTTTTGATATGGACTTGGGTTGAATAGGGATTCCAGTTTTTTAAAACCGACCAATTTTAGACTCAACTGGGAATTACTTTCATCATCGACAATACTGTGAGTTCTTCGTCTGTTCATGCTTTACACACATACGTACGTAGATCAACTGGATAACAACACAATACCTCCTTAATAGTTTCTGAAGGAGCAAATTCCAGAAATTAGGCTTTATATCAATGTAAAAGCAATAACAATTAGGTTGTATAAATTACGGAGATAAATATTTTGGAAAACGTGGTCCAAAAGAAAGTATAATATAACTTGCTCCCGAATAAGCTTAAGAAATAACAAATAAATCTCTATCCTGAATAGCAAGTGTTTCATAAAATTTGCTATCGGACCCTAACAATTCTAACAAAGCTGCAAATTGAATTTTACCAATGCGACAAATCTTGAATAGAATGGAGATATCGCTCACATATGCCATTTGCTGCTGATGAATTGTTTTATTGGGTATTGTATTCTAGAGTGCAAACTAAAAATAGCAATGGAAACAAGAAAATCGCAACCTGTATGACATTCCTTCCCTTTCATTAATCTTTTCCGCTGCTCGCTGCAGCTATAAATATGTTGTTTGCGTTGAAAGACGAAATATTTACAGCGAGATGTACCAGTAAAGTACGTCAGCCAGTTTAGGAAAGTATTGTTACCGTGTAAGTATATACGAGGCGTATCTGTTTACACAGGAATGCAGTAGCAATGGAAATTTTCAATGGCAAGGACAACGTTCGATCAGGTGCGTGAGAACATCGCTCTATAATCGATGTTAGAAGCTGTAAGTCAGCTATTGACTTGGCTTAACTGTACCGTCTAATGCTCCGAAGTAATTAATGTTTATTTTACATTTATATCCTCGGTCCGTATCACGGACTTTGCTTTGCTTTTATTGGAGAATCACTCCGGGTATCGCACACGTTTAAATGCAGTACACCGCGCAATTACTGTCGCAAGAGACGTGAACACGGACGTTACGGTAATATATGACGGCGTACTGCTGAAAAGCGGGATTTCTTTCAATCATACATGGTCGTAAGGTAAATAAAATGTCATGTTACGAGAATTTAGCGGAATATTAAAGGCACAGAGTCACACGTCTTCGTCATAATATTATTCAATCTTAGTTTAGGCTACAATGTATAGATAACTATTGGTAGGTAATTCCAATACGATACTTGTAATTTCCTGGACCGTTATGTGATAATGGCGAAAAGAACATAGAATTGTTATTTGCAGAACATTATCAAGCATCCAATGAGATATAGACCACGTTCAGGAGAGAAATTGATGTGATTTATAGCACGTTTCTTAGAAAAATAGTGTAATAACTAGAGTTGCTTACTAGCGCCAACGGGCAGTGGCGGAGGTTCGATACAACCCTCAGTATAACTACGAGTCTCAATCAGATCTGTTGTGGATACATGTCCGCTGCCGTAAATACTATTTCGTAGTTCTACGTTTGTTTTAAAAATGTTGCCTACGTCGCGAAAACGACCAATGTTGGACAGAGTTACAGAATTTATAGCAGAAATGCCTGGCCTAAATTATGATGGCGTTAGAATTCAATATGTAATTTGCAATATCCCTTGTGTTGGTCCAAAAGGGATTGTCTACGTCGCGTAAATAGTAACCAGCATTCTTCGAAAAAAAATTGCACACGACACTATAACAAATTTAAACTTAATTTATGTGTTACCTTTATTGCATGTAATCTACCGTTTAAGTTACTAGGCAAGAAAGCATATCTTCTTTTGGAATAAATATTCGGACTGCAAATTACCAAGTCGGGTGTCGTTACAAAGAATTGTGCCATCTGCTCGTGAAAATGTTGAAAAAAGAATTAAATCGGAGTTAAAAGGTAAAAAACTGTGGTTATGGGTGGACGGAACAACAGATCGTAGAAAACATTCTGTGGTTAATGTAATGGTACGTACAATGGAACCACATCAATCGTCACCCTCAATTCTATTAGTTTCCAGACGAGTGCAACAATATACTGCCGTAATTTCAAAGTTAGTGTTAAATACATTGGAAAAGTTTGAACTTTCAACAAACCAACTGTTGATGTTTATGAGTGATGGTGCCGTAAACATGCTTTCTGTAGACCGGTCTCATAAAAAACATTGTGCTAACTTGTTACATATTACGTGTAAAATTCATGCTTCCGGTCATGTGGCAGATAGTATTAGAAAATGTTATCCTGAGGTAGACGCTTTAATAGCGCATACAAAAGCAGTGTTTGTCAAATCCCCAAAACGTATTCGCAAATTTCTCCGTATGCCTGAACCACCAGAACCTATTCTTACATGTTGGGGAACATGGTTACAGGCCGCGTTTTATTATCGCAAATATTTTGAGAATTCTTAGAACGTGGTTTTACAATTCGATCCAAAGGAAGCTGCGGCTATCAAGGAAAGCCAGTCGAAATTTCAAGATAGTCAGGTTAAAGCGAATTTAAAAACTATTCAGAACAATTACTTCGAACTAGTGGAGGCAATACAAAAATTACAAAATCCTTCGATGTCGTTAGTGGAATCTCTGCAAATGGTGCAACATGTTCACGTACAGCTATGCGGGGTAGAAGATGCAAAAAATGTGTGTGTTCTAGAAAGGTTTGAAAGTGTTTTAGAGAAAGATTCTGATTTTGGCAAATTTGTGAAGGTGCGTCAACAGAACCGTTAAGTTGTTCCAAAGATTATTTTAATTACGCAAATATAACGTCACTAGATGTAGAACGTTCGTTTTCTGCATATAAACACACCTTTTCCTCACGCTGCACTCGATTTGCCGAAACAACTGTGGAAACATATCTAATGTTGCAGATATTTAACAGACATTATACACTTTGTGGTTTCACGGAAGACTCTTAAGACGGTAAGTGTTTGAGCACGTATTATATTTTATTTCTGACCATTTATTTTGTGTAAACGTTTATGCGCCCGCCACTTGCTGTTGGCGCAAATTGAGCAACTCTAGTAATAACAGTTTCTGAATCTTCAATATATTGAAAGAATAAGATGATAAAATCCATATGAAATGTAAGCAGTTGGTCTGGAGAATGTCTTTTCAGCGTATCAGGACTTTAAGTGTACATTTAATAAAATTTGGATTGAAGTGTAAGTTATAACTCGTCAGATGATTTTTATAAATTAGGAGTATTAAAAACATTGAGTACTCTGCGAGCCAATCTCCATATATCAGGTGCGACGTTAGTGTGTCGGCGAAGTTTAACGTGAAAACTGCCAAAGATGGAGAAATGAGATTTATTGTACGTATATGCTATATTACAGCGCCTTTTGTAAAATTATCTATAAATATACAGGCTGTTCCAAATTTCAGCACCCGCATTCAACTTTTTTATTGTAGACGGATTCCTATATTTTTATTGACCCCTTTGATAGCAACCTGAATTACCTTTGCAGTGACATATGGTTATGTGCACTTTCAATAATTACTTTAGGCTATATTGCAAATTCTGTTAAAATTTTGAATTACAGGACTCTGACATTTTAATGCTGAAAACAGGTATAGTGTCGCGAGTTACTCTTTTGCTAGCAATTTAGGGGCTAACACTTTATACGTTTCAAGGTGGTATAATGTAAACATATGTACAGGGTGTTACATATGTCGTGCAACATTTATCGAAAATCAAACGCTTTTTTTCGATTTTTTTAAATAGAACCTATATATCTTTTTTATATTGCCAGCAATTTCCTTGTAAAATTACCCTCAAAATGGTACCAATAACGTAATACTTATTTCCAGTACTTTCGAAGATATTGCACATTTATGGGAAATACGTTTGTAATATCCGATATGCGGGTATCTAATACAGCTAGATGGCCATGCTTTTCAAACAAAATCAAATATCAATTGGTGCCTTTGATATTACCCGCATTTATTTTAGGAAATATCTTTCTTTGGGAGCGAATGAGTGTACTTGATGAAATGTTCCCATTTTCTACTTTGCTTCTTATGTGTGCTTGGATGAGAACGAGTATTATGTAAAAGCAAAGCAGTTTTTGATCGAACGGTTTTTTCTCGCAGGTAAAAGCATATTAGAGATATACATTTTCCAAACTAAACTACCTTTTGAAGGTATTTTAACTCACGTAAACTCTCGCTTAATTAAAATAATTGACTGGCAAGTACTCTATTTGATTTTCTCTCGTTGTTTTAGCTTGCTTTATAATGAGTTTCATTTTACTACTTACTGATGCATTGGAACAGCACATAACAGTAATGTTGCCTTTTGAAACATCATAATTCATTCCTATAGCCGTTGCAAATTTTGCCGAGAAATACTAATGAGAGCAGCGATACTGTTGACATAAGAAAGGAGTCTATTTTACTAAGTTTATCGAGTATGTCGGAAAGTTTTAAGGTTAGTTTTCGTTGTTATTTATAATTTGCTCTTTTAACCCTAGAACACTAATGTTAGCCGTTTCGACTGAAATCGCAAACATTAGTATCTGAATATGTAAAAGGCGATAACCTGCATAAAGAATGTCTAAGTGATACTCCTGAATCTCTGATGAAAAGAAAGCCTTTTAAGTAAATAACAATTTCAATTTTATAACGTTACAATATATACTAGAATATTTGTCTCGAGGGATTTTTGGGAAAAATGAATTTTGAAATTAATAAATCGAAATGAACGAATTTTAGAATAAAAATTTTAAACTAACCTTGAATTCGAAAGAAGCTTATGTTATATAAACGCTATGTTTATGATAACTTCTACAGCAAACTGTCTGTACTAGATCTTAACACTTTAAATTGGGATCGTAGTTAAGATACACATTAATTCAACGAAGGCTGAATGAAGATTGATGAATTTTTGGCCTCGTTTCCTCTTTCTTTCACTTGTAATCGCGAAAGATCAGCGATTGTTTCATTCCACAGCAAATTTTGATATAGTAAACACAAATATATACTTTTATGGTGTATTTCGATGAAATGATGTTATTTATGTAAATAGCATACGAGAATTGATGCAGTGACGCAGCGAGGTGGTGGTATTGAGGACTCTATGACTTAAACTATAACTGATAAGGTTTAAACATGAAATTTCTCTAACGATTTACTTAATAATGTTCTGAGAAAGATTTAATTAAATAAAATACCACTCAATTTACGATGTAGTTTGTTTTAGCTTAATTTTCCATTAATTTTGACGAATTACAAATGAAGAAATCGACCAGAAGATGGACTTTTATCTGCGTTCCCCTACGATCGCCGTTATCTGGATTTATATTTTTAATATAATGTCCTCACCCCAAGGCCAGTTGGCTGGGGGGAAATTGTAACTGGGAAATTTCCATTTCTAACCGCAAGAGGGATATTTCATTACCAACGTGGCAAACCTGAACACCCTATTCGTTCAGAGGTTGACAGCCGAAGTTGTCATTGTCGTAAATATTGAACATTACAATATATATAACAAAACTGATATTTAAAATTTCAAATGTACGGGGCAGGCGCCATAAATTCTCGGCCTGATAGGTTTATATAGGTTCGAATGTATTGAAACTCCGTTGCGTTATAGTTGCACATGTGCGAGACCTATATTATACATATTACGGCTTTAAGAGTAGTAGTTTTTAGTAGCCAGCGAGACAACGCGACTAGTGTATGAAAATGTCTCAGGTAACGAAAAATGTATATCGCGCGGTCATTAAATCTTTAACAACAGAAGGGCACGCGCCTAATCATATTAAACAACGTTTGGACAGCGTTTATGGTGATTTATCTCCTTCGTATTCCATTGTAAAAAAGTGGTCAAAACGTTTGCGTTTGGGGCAAGAATCCATTGATGATGATGAGGGCCCCAGTCGGCCAATTGAATTGATAACGTCCAAACCTCCAAACATTCTAATTAATGAAGAAATGGTATTAGCAGGTCGCCGTTTGAAAGTGAAGGAATTAGCAGTGATGTCTAACATTTCTGAAACACGTATTCGCCCTGCTCTCCAACGTGAACATCGGGTCGAATGTGCGCGCTCGTTTTTAAACATGTGTGGAGACAACCCGAAACCAATCTTGGAGTCCATAGTCACAGGAGATGAAACAATAGTTCCGCATTACGATCCTCTTGCTCTATCCAAAAGGAATCGATGGAATGGCGGTGACCCGATGATGCTCGTCCCAGAAAGCTGCAATACAACATTTTTTAGGGGAAAACTTTAAATTAATTTTACAAAGGTGTAGGATTATTAATTGATCGTTGTAATAAATGTATTGAAAAATAAAAATTGTTTTATTTTACAAAGTTTATTTTTTCTACATCAGGCCGAGAATTTATGGCGCCTACTACGTATTTACTGCAACTAAAACTCTTGATGCTAAAATGTTCTTCTGATTCTCATCAATGGTTAAAAATGTAAAAGCCAGTAACTTTTATTTGAAAATCTCATAGAAGCTGGGATGTATATGTAAGATGCCACAATAGATGAGAAGATGCGGCATCTGAAGTTTCTAGATTATCTTTTATTTTGACAAGTAAGTTAACTAACAGTATTAGACAACTTCAAATTATTCAATTTCTTCCAATAAAGTCCCACGAAACGAAATGCCTAGCCGATTAGTTATTAAAAAACTCAATAACTGAGGACAGAGATGAATTTAACATTTATAATTTATGTTCACATAAAAACTTCGACACTTTTCGAAGAGATACCGTTGAAAGGTTTATAGAAGCTTTCGGGTATTAATTTTTGCCGGTACATTACATAAGTATACTATCGACGTATAGATTACATATGTATAAGCATTTTATAATTTACTACAATTTGCATAATTTTATGGTTAAAACTGAGGGCTTATTATATTCTTGACATTTCTCATGACGTTACGCATTTTATTTTAACGGAAGCAGCAATCAATTACCTACATAACTCGGGTACCCACCCATCGGCCAATCTTAAGAGTACAGATTCGTGAGAACGTACTATGAAAGGTCATTAGATCTTGAACGTATTACCATTAAATAGACTGTATTTTGATGAAGCTAAGAGTAAATAGACGACTTTATACACGCGTATAGTTGATTAAAAAAAAAATGAAAATAGTGTGGGATTAGAAACGCAATTCTATACAGTACTTATACAGCAAACAGTAAAGTATTTGAGTTATTTCTTCTTGTAGGAAGAATACGACTTGTAGCGAAATTCTTACGCTATCAAGATTTTAGATGATATAAATTAACAACATGTTGTATTTGTACTCCCGTTTTCATATTACAGCAAGTTATAGCCATTACGTTCTTGAGTTATTCTGTTTCACTAATTAGTAGAAAGGTGGTACCGGCAGTGGCGCACCGCATAAAAGTAGGTACGTAATATACAATATTAGTGAAAAGTAATATTGTTGCCTTCTCCTGCCGTTTTGATATCCTCTGTGGCAATTGGCAACCGCCCTGGTAAGCTGCGTAGAATTGCAACATCAGCAACGCTTCCATTGTCGATTCATTCAGCCGTCGACGGTGTTGTGAATACGTTGTCGTATACTTCGAAAATTATCGTTCGACATCCAGTGAAGTAAGATTTGCAAATGTCAGATATTCCTTTTCCTCATCTGGGCACTCTTGATTTTCAATTATAGACCGAACCTTTTGTAAATTGGGATTTTTCGTTAAAATTGCACCAAATTTTTGAGCAACATCGACTCCTATAGTGTTCGTCAAGTTTTCTAGAGCGGCTTGTAACTTGTTTATGCAATCTAATGCGTCTCGTGCAGTTAAGTGACTGTTTTCTAATTGCTCAATAGCTTGTGCAACTTCAGAATAGTTCATGGAAATTTCATCTATTTGTTGATGAACGTCCGAATTGGAAAAAAGTTGCTGATTATCTCGTATTGTTGCAGAATCATTTGAAGTTTCAAGATACCATTTTTCACTCGTGAAAAATATTTCTGATAGTAAGGCACTGCCTGGAGCCATGTTCCTCATCGCGTTATTACAGGCTGAGGTGGTGGTGGTAATTTCGGACGCAATTGTTTGAATACACGGATGTGTTTGGGAGATTTGCTGAACACTTTTTTGGTAGATGCTATTAACTTATCCACCATCGGATAATTATTTCGAATGGTTTCTACGACGAGGTGACATGCGTGTATGAGGCATGTTATGTGAAGAAGAATGGGAAAGCATATTTTCAACATCCTACCAACTCTCAGCATTGTTGCGGCTCCGTCAGTAACGAACATTGTGATTTGGGTTCCCGTGATACAAAATTCTCTCAACGAATCTTTCATTGTCTTGACAACGGTTTCTGCATTAGTTTTCTGAATCCTTTTACTGGACAACAACAATGAAGCTGGTGGACCATCATGTTTTAAAAGACGCGCTACAACATGAATGACGCTGTGTTTCCGAGCATCAGTTGTTTGATCCACACATAGGCATTGTCTTATTTCGCAGCTCGTCTTTTATACATTCCTTTACTGTACCTTGCACACGTGGCAAATTGTATCGTAATTACATAGATGTTGGCAGCTTCCATGAGGGAACGTACTTAGCCCAAAAAAGAAGAAAGTGTTCATTAGACACTAGATGTTGTGGGATGTTGCACACACAACATAAAAATAAAATCATATAAAAATTGCCAGTATGGAATACTGTTTCTTAAATTCAATACATGACGTTTACATTTACAATGTTTTCTACATTCAAACCTATCGCGACTCAGCAATCCGCTATTGCATATTGTGCAATAAATATGCGGACTTCTATATTCTAATCCAGGGAAATGCCTGAGATATTTATTCACATTCGAAGAGAACGTTACACCCTTTGGGCGTCCCATCTCCGCGTACTTATTTGGCGTGCAGCGTGCAACGTACTGTCGCTTTGAACTCTCTCGCGGTACTGTCGAAATCGACTACGAGTTGAAAATTACCCCTATTCACACGGCTACCGCTACGCCACTGCCATCCGGTACCACCTTTTTAACAAACTCTTCTAATTAGTGATACTGTTGAGGTCCTCTCGGTGCTTCTATGTATTACTTGTCTGCGTATACAGTCTTGTTCAAATGTCATTCTAATCGAGGTATTCAAGCTTCCTATGCGATTCATTTAGGTTCTGTATCAAAATATTGTTGATTTAACTCAATTAAGTTAGAATGTATGACTCTTTAAAACTTATCACAGAATGTAGAGACGATTTTCTCTAATTTACTTCATGGTGTAATAATTTCACTAATCAATCAAACCATTTCTATGTATGTATATTATTACCCAAGTTAAATTTCAAAATTAGTTTTCTAACATAGCATTATTTTCCATTTTTCAAGGAGCACTTAGAATTCTTTTACTAATAATGATTACGTAAATGAAATAATGATTAATTAAGTGACTCTTGCAAAACATTGTAAAAAATCTTTTTTAATTTAAACTGCAATCATATTTTGTTGGAGTACATAAGGAATTAAACTACCAAATCATATTTGAAATGTATAGCAGCGCATAGAAAAATGGGTGGTCTCGTGGTAATTAATAAAAAAAAATACGTTTTCGAAATCAATTAATCAATTTGGGAATAAAAGGAAATAAAAATCCGTCTCCGCAGAAAAACGTCAAAATTATTAAAACTTATATGTACATTTCGGGGCTAAATCACCGCATCTTCAGTAGGACAAATTAATATTAAATACACTATACTACAAAATGCAACATATATCAAATACATACGAGGTGAGGCAATTAAATAACCGGACTGGTGCTACTATCGGCAAACAGCGAGCACGCCACGGCAGATTTAAACATGTCGGTGCTTGTAGATGCTTCCCCCACGCTGACCTCGATGGGCACGGTTGTACGTCGCTCAGTCTCGCTGTAGCAATCGCCCGTTCAAGTCCTTCCGCTAGCGTCGCGTCGGAAAAATGCGGTGTTTAGATCGAGCAACGAGTTAACATCAAGTTTCTTGTGAAATTGGGAAAAACTAGGGTTTTAACTACCCTTCGTGAACGAGTGAGAAGATGAAGACCCGATTTGTAGAAGAGCAAATCCTGGATCTCTCCACCAATACAACGCGTCAGCCCATTCCGCCTTGTCTGTGAAGGCCTTCTTTGCGAAATCCGGCATCACCGTGTTGGACTGCCCACCGTACTCGTCCGACCTGTCCCCCTGGGGCTTCTTTTTATTTCTTAAGATAAAATCGGAGCTTAAGCGGACAAGATTTGACAGTGTGGAAGCGGTGAAAGCGAAAGCGACGGAGGTTCCCAACAAGCTAACAGAAACGGACTTCCACCACTGTCTTCGACAGTGGAAAATTCGTATGCAGCGTTGTAGGGCTCGGCAATGAGAGTACATTGAAGGGGATAAACTTTGTAATGTAATTGGTGATCAATAAAATGTTTTGTAGCGCCAGTCCGGTTATTTAATTGCCACACCTCGTATATCTGACAAAAAGCACGTAAAAAAGAGAGGTTTGGAGGCAAAAAATCCCAATAAAACATAAGAGGTGCATGTATATAAAAATGTTTCAGTATTAACAGGACATTATTGTTAATTGAAAACAGATTACTCAACAAATGATGATGTGTATTTTTATAAAAATTGCCTCCAACATATTTAAGTCATGGTAATTACTTTGTTTCAAAAGCTCCATGTCGCTGTTCTTGAAATTGTGACCAGTATTTAAAAAATGTGAAACTATGTTGATTTTTCGATATTTCTGTTTCTAAGGTGTAATTTGTGTTCGTAAAATCGCGTTTCAAGATTTCTTTGGGTCTGTCCAATGTAACAAAGTTCACACTTATCACAACTAATTTAAATATTATACCAGATCTTTTATTTTTGTCTATTATGTCAGGCTTATTTGTACCTAGAAGGTGTTTCAAAATATAATGGTTAGAGAAAGCGGGAATCAAATTGAGCTTTTTAAAAAGGTTTGTAAATTTGTTTTCTAAATTGGGGTGGTAAGTGTTGCGTATCTTTTCTTCAAAACATCATTTTTCGCAGGTAGTAAAGTGGTATCATTTAAAGTAGTATGTTTTCTTTGAAATTTTTTATATATCTTTGTTATGAAATTTTTGTTGTAACCATTATTTTTTCCTATATCATAGATAAAATTTGGTTCTTTATTAAAATTGTCTTTAGATAACGGTATAAATAGTCTGTGAAATAGACTACTGAAAGTTGACCTTTTATATTTGTGAAAAGTAATGGAATCATTTCGGATGCAGTTATTTGTGTGGGTAAATGTCGTATCCTAAATTGTCTTCTTTTTTCGAAATTCGGATGTCCAAGAAGGGATAACTCTCCAATTCATGTGTAAATTTTATTGTCAGATATTGACTATTAAGAGCAGTGATAAAATGTTGGATGTCGAAAGAGCTATCTACGATGACAAACACGTCGTCTACATACCGGTATCACAATTTAGGAAAAACAGAACCTTTCTGTTTCAAATTAATTTCTAAGTTGTTTAAGAATAATGCAGCTATAAATGGTGAAAGGGGGTTACCCATGGCTATGCCGTAAGTTTGTTTGTAAATTGTTCCATTAAACATAAAGCTATTTTGTTCCAAACTTAATCTAGTTAGTATAACGTACTCTTCGACAACTTCCCTAGATAAACCGTTCATTAAAAGAAACTTCTTTAAAATATCAAGCGCCTTTTCATGCTGGGAAATAAAGAGGTGATGTCAAATGACACAAGTCGGTCTGAAATATCGAGTTTCAAACCTTTTTAAAAAGTTCAATTTGATCCCCGCTTTCTCTAACCATTATACTTTGAAACACCTTCTAGGTTCGAATAAGCTTGTCAAAATAGACATAGACAAAAGATCTGGTATCTATAAAATTAGCTCTGATAGGTATGAACTTTGTTACATTGGACATTGAACCCAAAGAAATCTTGAAATGCAATTGTACGAACACAAATTACACGTTATTAACAGAAATATTAGAATATTCCCGAGCAAGGAAAAATTTTCAAATAGTTAATCCACGAGTGCTCTCTTTTGGCCCTAAAGGTTTGTTCTAACATTTCTTCATTAACTTGTTTTCATGGAAAGGGCATATGGTAATACACTAGAGAAATATTTTGATCCCATTTTGACACATTTTACATTTAGTGAATATATTCTCCAAATGGTTCTTGACAAGGAAGGTAGCATGGTGCAACATTTTGGTATTAACATTTTTGACTAAGAGTTTCATGAAGAACACGGCCACGTGCAGTTATTTTAGACACAACGTATCTACATAAGTGATTTACGTAAGGGGAAATAACGGCTATTCGCAACTTGCAAACTTTGTAATGACGTTCGGAATTGGACCCCATCAACCACAAAACTGAACAGATAAACAGGTAATTATTATGTCCGAAAGTTAAAACATTTTGTTGTCAATTGATGAGAAAGATAATACATTGAAAATTCATTGTGCAATTTAACATTTTAAAATGTAATAAGCAGGACGTTCGAGAATAATAATTTAATATTTGCGCCCAAATGAAGGCTTTATTCAGAGCCGAGAATTTGGTAATAAAACAAATAAATAGTTAAATTTAGGCAGCCTTTTACCTCTTTGCGTCTCCGGTTTTGTGGTTGATGGGGTCGAATTCCGACCGTCACCACGAAGTCTAGTTATCAGCAAAACATGAGAGAACATCATCACAAGAATGGCTCTAAATTCAAACTTTAGCCTCTATAGAAAGTGGTTTTTATTGCACACATTTGCAGGTTAGCGAGGTAAAGCAAAAATGATGGCTCTTCCGTCTTGTTGTGACATTTTCTTTTGAAAAGTTCTAAGATCTCACAAGTTTCTCTTTTTGTTCGGATTCCTTTTTTTTAACCTTCTTAAGGAAGGTAATTTAATTTACTTTACCATCACAATACCCTTCAACGCGTGTACTTTACGCGTCCAGACTTTAAACGTTGGTTGCATTAAATCCCACTTTTCTTGAACACTTATTCACTCACAAATGAACGTTTTTGTTACCTTAGGTGTTGGGAGTTGGCTTCAAACTAGCTTTCCCATAATTCTGCGCCGAAAATATTACAAGTAAGCATTAAAGAGGTACAAATTTGATGATCATCACGGCTTTCCAATTATATTAGTAAAATCACCAGTTTCATTGACGACTCGTAAACAATTGTTTCTAGTTATACAAAGAAACAATTCTATTAGATTTAGAACGGTGACAACTCTCACCATCAGCGACTTGAAATTTTATTTAAAATGTTGCAGATTACCAGACACACTTAATATATGAGACATGCTCTATAGATAGCGCTCATTTACGTTCTACATTGGAAAAGTCGGCCGTCAGTGTATCTCCTATATACAACCAAGGCTGTAATTATTTGTATTAAAGGTATTTATGTTGAACCGTTGAATACCTTCTCGGAATTCGCCATTTCGAGCTTTAATTACGCGGAAAAGCAAGCAGGCGCTGACAATTCTTCATTCTTTTGTTCAAATCGAATTAATGTCGATGAACGTGAGGAGGGAGAACCGTGAGTACCGCCGCACAGCGATGTTGTTATACATCAACGCTCTTCGGCTGACTGATACATATGCCTCGGGGGTCGCACATAAATTAACTATTTCACATGCGAATGCGTGCCCACATCTATCATAGTACCAGTTGACATAATATAACGTTCTACATACGCTAGCTTTATCAAAAACAACGGCTATAAATTCTGGCCAGGAAAACGTGTGTGAGCACGCGTGAAGATGTAGGATTCACTTTGAGAATTTATGTAATTATGAGGTGTTTTCGTTGTTTTTTATATTGTATTGATGGTACATACACTAAGGTCGTGAAAGTATTACTTTTCAAAACATTATTAATTGTTAAGCAAAGAAAGCTTTTAATTGTATGTTTGAATGAGCAATCTTTATATCGGTATGAAGAAACGCCTATTTTTGTTATTCAGTACGTTTGAATGATGTATTTCGTCAATGATAGTTTTACGATTATCTGTCAACCTAAGAAATTCATCACTGTTGTTTCAACCAGCTAAACGATTTAAAAACTATTTGGTGGAAATGGAGTGACGTATCTTTGATACATTGGTGTTATCAATTTAATTTTCAGGTAAATAATGATTACAAGTATGGATAAGAGTATATAATTATAGATACTCTAATCACAGAAAATGTCGAAATAGTAGCTATATCGACTTCTACAGAAATGAGTAACCAGTAATGCTCCACGTTGTGTGAGGGTAGCAGATCGACTAATGGCTATCACGCCAAGGTAATTAAATAACAACGAATCCAGCTACCAACAACCATTATTCATTATTATTTAAATAATGATTGATAAAATGATTCGTGCATTCGAGCAAAAAGTGAAATGAATTCATCCGAATCAGATGTGAGGTTATTAGCCGGTCTTCACAATAATAATAATAATAATCTGTTTGACAATTGACATTTAATATCTGAAAACTTCCCCACTAACCATCTATCGATTTTAACAACAGGTGGAAAAATTTCAATCAATACAAACAAAAACAATAACTGATGAATCCATCACAAATCCAACTATCAAGTAAAAACGTATTGATGGATAATTGATGCCACCACTGCCTGCATCCCGTGGACAAAAAAAAACCCAAATAATCTGCTTGAATGTAAACTCCGATCAGAAAGGTACAACAATCTCGTTTACGTTATCCTTTCTTTTGATATCATCATGAAAAGTGAATGCCAATATTTTCTTGAAATCTATAATTATTTTGCCAATGCAATTCCTTGCACGCATAAATGAAGTGATCTCTTTAAAGTTATTTCGACCATCAAATTTGCGTCTAAGTTTATCAGTTCTCTACGAAGCAAATGTTTAACGCAATCTTCAAATTCATTATCAAAGATGTACTAAAGATCGATTAATTCTTCCTTCTCCATGTTTCAAAATTCATAATACGAAGGTAAGTCAAATATTATCTACACTTTCGCCATAACAAGCTTTGGAGGTTATCGTAGTGGCGGCCGCTTGCGCATGCGTTGAGTTGGCGCCACTGTGCTCATGTGTGCGGAATTTAATCACGATCGCGTCATTTGTCTGCTAGCTACAACAGCATAAGCATGTCAGCTCTGCTATTAGTTTGCACCAAAGAGAAACAAGCAGTGATCCGTTTTTTGTGGTCAGAGGGTGTGAAAGGTGCTGAAATTCACCGGAGACTTTTGCCACAATACGGGGACAGTGCTTTATCTCGTAAAAGCGTTTTTTTGTGGATCGAAATGTTTCAAAGTGGTCGCGCGAGCGTAACATAAAAAGAGTGAGCTGGACGGCCGTCAACCTCGACGACCGACGACAACATTCAGCAAGCTCGAGAGATGGTTACAGCAAATAGGCGAGTTACCATAGACTTTCATCTCTTTGGGCCGCTCAAGGAAGCTTTGAGAGGTCGTTGATTTGCACCAGACACAGACGTTCAGGATGCGGTGCAAAAGTGGCTTCACGACCAACCGAAAATCTTCTACCAGGAAGGCATACGGAAGCTTTTGGGTTGCTGGACCAAGTGCATTGCTAAAGGTGGAGACTATATCGAAAAACAAAGTATCTGTTGTACATCTATCTTTGTTTAATACAGTTGTAGAACTAAAAGTGTAAGTAATTTTTGACTTACCCTCGTATTTTTTTTCTTTAATATTCTAAATTATAACACCACAGGTATGAAAGACATGGAAGTTATCAAAGACTAAAGATGAAATATTACGAAAAAAAAAATTAGGACATTGGGCGTATTGAGATTGAATGCTGTTTTATATAATAGAGAATTATCTTATCTTGGAAGGTAGTTACTTGCCAACATTGTTTTTTTATCCAACTTAGCTCTTAGCTTCTTACATTTTGTTTCATATCCCTTTTACTCATAGTCGTAGCGGAGCTTGTCGACTTTCCAGCTGAAACCAAAGGTAGCAGAGATTTGACTCACTGCATAAAGATATCCTTCTAAGAAGTTATATTTTACAATACTACACTGCTACACACTGCAACAAATCTGCAGTACTCATGTACTGAACTCAATAAAATGTATACACAATTCATGAGGATGGATCAACAAATACCCGCGTTTGAAGACATATAGCGTTACTGAGAGATTCGGACACTATATCGTGCAGTGCCATCTTTCAAACGGTACTGTATAACATTTTAAGGAGATTCATAGGTTAGTTTTGATTTGACAGCTATTTGTATAAGACATGTTTAGTGTTTTTGTATAAAATGGAAGAAGAGTAATATGGTTCAGTAATTCGCTATCTGTGTTTGACTATGGCCACGATTTTTTGGGATTCGAATGGAATATTCTTCATTTACTTTTTGGAGAAAGGACGCACAATTTGAACGGACCCGTTTATCGATGAAAAAATTCCTCCACCACGACAATGCACTAATTGCAACTGAACTGTGCTGTGAATTGCTGCCCCATCCACCTTACTCACCCGACCTAGCTTTCTGAGACTTCTTTTTATTCAACAATATAAAAACGTGGTTCGCAGAGAAAAAATTCAGCTCAGACGAAAAGATCATTCCTGAAACAGAAGCTTACTTTGAGGAGTTTGAAAAAACGTATTTTAAAAATAACATTTTCTTGAAAAATTTGTCCTCCAATCCTAACACGGTATTTATTAATCCATTTTCGTATACCATATCGAGCGCTATACAAAAACGTTAGAGATACAAATTTCCTCTACGGTGTATACCCAAAAAATAGATAGTGCTATTTAGAAAAATTACGTTTCTTGTGTTTGAATTTGGAAAAGTTTGGTGTTTAATAGGCGAGTTCGTTGGCTAGACTTAATTTAATTATTTTAACGTCCAGTGTCCAAGGCCAGTCGGCCTGGGAGGAAATTGTGGCTTTCGAAATTAGCTTTTTCTCCGCTAGAGGGAATTTCCTTGCTATAGGATGGCTATTCTGAATACCCTAACCGTCTGAGGTTGACAGCTGATTTCCGATGTAAATACTGAACATAACGATACATAGCGTTCCATTTAAAATATCAAAAATATTACGATCTAAAATTTCAAGTATAAACCTTATTTTAATTTAAACGCAATCCATTGTTTAATTAATTTGGTAATAATTTATTCTAAATTTAGTTACGAGAATAAGATAATTATTATTAGTAGTGATACTTCACAAATTATTGTAGACAACTCTTTATTTAGGCGTGCAGCTAACAATATAGAATAAAATTAATGGTTTTATAAATATACCTCGCACAATGCGCCTTATTGTGTACATATATAGTGGTCATCATGTCATAATCTAGCAGATGGTATCTGAAATAAGAAGCTGACGATCCGTAACAAAGTGATCAATATATCCTTCATATCGATCGTTGGAAGTGTTATTTTGACTAGCAGCCGCATCCGCACCCGTTTCTTCTATACGGTGATTTGCTTTGTGGGCCATCGGATCCTGATCGCGCGACCCGACTAGATTGGATTGGATTTCGTTTCAAAACAATCTGATCATCGTAGTATGCCTAATGTATGTTACTTACGTAGAGGTTCGTTAGTCCGGTCCAGTGGAAAGTGGATGCGTTTCGCACGCTCTCGCTCAGAGGGCGGGTCACTGCGGCTGCCGCTGGCGCGGATCACTCGATTAGATATGAGTACATAGATAGAGAGCGGGAGAAATTAAAATCTATCCATAAATAATAAAGTCGGCCGGTATATTAGCGTTTGGACAAGTGTGCCGTGGGAATATTATAATCTACTGCATACATACATCCCTCTTTCCGAAGTGTTTTTGTATCATTTCGCCGTCAAAGTTTCTGGATTAAGGAATGTAGAACGCAGCGCATTATGTCGTCCCTAATATGGTATAAATAGATGGATTTGCATATGGAAGAAATGAGATTATTTATTGTGCTGTAAATGATGAATGTTAACTTCATTGTGTTTACGGAGAAACTACAGTTATTGGATAGTATTCGCTATAAAATCTCTTTCGAGGAAGACTGTACATATATGACTCTCTTAAACGACACTACAGTCACAAGCGAGAAATCACAAGCGTTTGCGAGCAAGTTGCATTTTGACATTAAAATATAGTATATGCAAAATTCGATTCAATGAGATCGAATTTTATTTAAAACACCTAGGTACTTAACAAGAACGTTAAGAAAAATAAACAAGCTGCTAGATGTGGTACAGCTATACTATAAACAGAGCAAGCACGTAGTGATATCATTATTAAGTAAGAGAACTGTAATGTTGAAAATACCGCACGTAAAATTGCTGCCATTAGTGCTACGAATAATTACGTTCAGCCAATTGCGCTCTGGCCACAACTGTCAGAATAAAGCCTTTTTCGGTTTCTGCAGCGACTTATATAACTCCCGGATCCCCTCTCTCTGTCTCCTGGGTTAGGTAAATATGCTTAAAGCCAAAAACAATTCCGGGGAAACGATTTCGCTCGATATTCTTCTGATTCTTAATTTTGGTCTTTGATGTAGCTTCTTCCTGTAAACACAGAAAATTAATTTGGTTTTGTCTTTACAATAACTTCGCAAACTATACATAGCTTTTTTTTGGTATTACATTATGTAATACCAAGATTACTCGTTAATACATTTCTTAAATGAGTATCAGAATATTCATTGTTGTATTATTGATCGGCGTTCAAGTTATTTTATGTGCCGAAAAGGAAAATGAAAATGATGAAGATTAATTTAGTAATAATAATAGTAATAATGAAATGTTAGATGGGGAAGTGCTCGACCGTAGGACGTTGAGAGACAAAATAAGGAATTGAAAATTTCGGGTACGCGGTCCGTTTCTGAATGTTTAATTAACTCAATTTCTTATATTAACTTTTTGTTATACTCAATATTTCGTTCTTTATTCCGAACTTCATCAGGGGTTGCTATAATGTATAGAAAGAATATCAAGAGTGATAAAAATTGTTTAAATTTAGAATACGTACAAGTAAGAGTTAGAAAGAGTTACCAATGATTTTGAATAATTGAACAATGAAAAAACAAACAATTAAAAATTTTAAATTTTAATAAATATTACATTTTGAAATATCCCAAAACGACAACTGTGTCTATATTAAAAACGATGCTGGACGATTTAAAAAAATATGAGAAACCAACCAACAACGAACATTACGTTCAAAGAAAAAATTGTATACAGGTCATTCACGACGATAGTCTATTGAAAGTATCTCCGGACATAACTAAAGTGTCTTTTTGAGATTTTGGTGAGTGATATTATGGACAATGGTGTATTTCCTAAAACTATTTTCAGCCTATTGGCACTCTTGAAAACAGATATCAGCTTACCTGTTTCAAATGGTATAGCCTGTGTATGCATCCTTTAGGTAAACCTTTCAAAAACAAGTTTAACAATACATAATATCATAGATGTAGGATGTATCACCTTTGAGATATTTCATTTTTTGTGAAAAATTTGACAATTGCTGAGTTTAACTTAAAAATCAATATCTTCTACTCGGTATTACCCATGTAAACCAAATTTCAGATTTTTATTAGCAGCATAAGGTACTCTTTATTGCTTTAAATACACATCAAGAATGTTGTACATATTCAACAAATTTAATTTTTTTTTTAAATGGCAATCCCTATCTTTAAGAATGTCTACATATTCTACTTGCAAAAATGCCGCATCGGTAAAACATATTTTATTTCCTATATCTAAAGTCGCTCGTTTCCAAGTTATTTAAAAAAAATTATGAAATCGATTATATTATTGATTACCAATAAATAATCAGAATTGACAAAGTTGGCTTTGTTTCGTTTAAGCTAATGATAAATGAACATTGCGTTTGTGTCCATGTCAAAATCCAATCTTTCTTACTAACAAATACGATAATGGTTAGTCATGGTTATTAATAGTCTAATGTGGATGACATGTGAGCATTTTGGTACCACTTAAATAGATCCCTAACGTATTGTACACGTGAGATTAACGGATAAATTAACGCAAATGTTTGATGAACGATGGATGAGGAAGTTGTGACCTTGGTCATGGCCAGCTAGGCTCCCTGACCTAGCTCCTTTTGATTCCTTTATTTTGGTTTGTATAGAAGCAATGGTGTATGACAATCCCATTTATTTTCAAGAAATCTTGGAGCAAGGAGAGCTTTTGCCAGTCTTAGCGGAGTAGAAATCTAAAGTCTGGTAAATTAGGTGCTCTCCAGGACATTGTTGTGTCTGCAATTAGGTGAAGATTGTTTTGATCCTCTATAATATATTTTTTTAATTTTATAGTTTTTTGAATAGTTAAATTTACACCTTTTGCCATATTTAATTTTTTGTACCCGTTTTTCAATTTATGTTAATGCTAGTAATTAAACTTTTACTAATAATGAATATCCCAACATTTAGTTTTAATTCGGCATTTATTTTACTTTAACAATAGAACATAAATAAAATATTTATTGGGTATACCATTGCAAGCTAATCTTTTATTTGATTTAAACATTAAAAATATGCTTTATTAATAATTTTTATACTTCAATACGGAACAAAACCAAAAAAAACATATGTCAAATAAGTACCCACTAAACTCTGACGTGTTGGCATAAATGCCACAGCGTTCATTTGTCATGGGCTTAAGCAAAACAAATCCAAGCTTGTCTGTTCTAGTTGTTAATTGGTAATAAATAATCGGTCTCATGATTTTTAAAAATAACACAGAAACGAGCGAATTTAAGTATAACGTTTTACCCACATTTTTTCAAGTAGAATGTGTAGACATTTTTAAAAATATGAGTTGCCATTTAAAAAAATTGAAATTTTTTAAGTTGAATGTATTTAGACTGGGCTTTTGGAACACTCTGTACATCTTTGACATGTATTTATAGCAGTTAAGAGTATTTTATGTTGCCAATAACAATCTCAAAACTGGTTTACATGGGTAATCCCGAATAAAAGATATTGACGTTTAAGTTAAACCCTGCGTTTGTTAAAAAATGAACTATCTCAAAGGTAGTACATCCTGCACCTATGATATTGTATATCGTTGAACTTGCCTTTGAAAGATCTGTCTAAAGGACGCATAACATATAGGCCATACCATTTTAAATAAGAAAGTTGATATCAGTTTCCGGTTTAATCAAGAGTGCCATAAAGTTGAAAATATTTTTAGGAAATGGATCATTATCCACAATATCGCTTACCACAATTTCAAGAAGATATTTCCAGAGATACTTTTAACAGGCCATCGTCGTGAATGAGCCTGTGTGTGTATAAGTTATAAGTATTTGGGAAATAAGAATTCACTAACTGCATCATTTGTTGGACCATAAAGAAATTAAATCTGTAAATGAATTTGTTAAGTAACTGGTTTGGGTATTCATTGTTGGCGAAAGCACCAAATAGCTTGATTAAATTGTAATGTAGAAATTGTTGATCTGAAATATGTGTGACTCTAATTTTTATGGCTATAATTGTATTTAATTTTTGATTCTTGGGGTGGTTGGAATGGAATTAATGAATTTGCGGGATGCGGATTTTTATACCAATTTAAAATTACGATGTTATTATCAGATCGTATAACTTTAGTATCCAAAATTGGGATGTTGCTATTGGTCTCCACTTCAACAGTGAATTGAAAATGAGGAATGAAGGCATTAAAAGAATTTAAAGTAAAATCTACGATGACACATAGAACGGCGTAAATTATATCATCCACGTATTTGAAAATGAACGGAAACTGAAAAGGCGGAAGAGAAATTACATCGTCTAATAAATTATTCAGAACTATTTGAGTTAAAATAGAACTAATAGGAATCAGTGTACCAAAAATTTGTAAATAAAATTTGTTGTTAAAAGCAAAATATGAATTATTGAAAACAAATCGTGGACGTGGACGTTCTTCAATTTACTGAAAGATAATCTAAAACATTATACACATTGGGAAAACGTGAAATTAGTTATATGTATATATTGAAATATTTTTCTCAGGGGATTTTGGGAAAATTGTTAAATTTTCTAACTTAAACTAAATTTTTCAATTCTTAGTGAGTTCGGAGTATCCCTGGATACCCTTTTCGCAATTTTCTAACGAATTTCCAAATGAATAAAACGAAATTAACGAAT
This sequence comes from Dynastes maya, assembly GCA_029619315.2. NCBI lineage: Eukaryota > Metazoa > Arthropoda > Insecta > Coleoptera > Scarabaeidae > Dynastes > Dynastes maya. The sequence goes on from JAROYE020000002.1 coordinate 62,171,202, forward strand.
TTTAAAAATGCTAATGTTATATAAACTCTCTGTTTATAATAACCTCCACAGGAAACTGCCTGTTCTGGAATTTACTCTTTTTCTCTTCGAATAAATACTTAGATATCACAATCGAACACTTTAAATTGGGATCGGAGTTAAGAAACACTTTAATTCAACGAAGGCTGAACAAAGATTGATGAAAAATTAATGGCGCCGCTCATCTTTCTTTTATTTTAAATCGCAAAAGACCGGCGATTGTTTTATTCCACAGCAAGTGGCTGTATTTCGAGGATTCTATGGTAGAAAATTTTACTGACAAGCTTTAAACGTGAAAATTCTCCAACGATTTACTTAAACCTTTCAGATAAAGATTTAATTGATGAAATAATGTTTAAAATACCTTTCAATTTACGCTGTTGCTTATTTTAGACGATTTCTACATGAATTTGGACGAATTACGTGAATAGGAAAATAATCTGAAGAGTAGATTTGCCCATGTTACCCTACGATCGTCGTTATCTGGACTCAATAATAATATGTAACATCAACGCCCCAAGGCCAGTTGGCTGGGGGGAAATGGTAACGAGGAAATTTCCATTTCTTACCGCAAGAGGGATATTTAATTACCAACGAATGGCTAACCTGACCATCCTACTCGTTCAGAGTGATGCGGAGTGATGCGGGTCGTTAGTACACTTACATATAATGACTTTGGCATGTAAACCTACTGTGTACAATAGCGCACGTAATAATTTGAAGTCATGGTAGCCTAGAAATGAGAGTTTCGCATATTTATTTTGTTGCTCCTACAAAACTACGAAATTAATTAGAATTTTGTGAGAAGCTTGGACCATTATTTATTTCCTTGATTAATTAGAAATTCTAAAGACGAAAATAAAAACAGATTCTGATGAAATAAAAGAAAAGAAAAACAAATGCTCTAGAAATTCTTACTAATTGTAAGATCGTCCGCACATAATGCAGAGTCTATTTCATAACTAACCACATCGGTAACTGTCGCGTCGTGAGCCGTCGACTGCCGCTAACCCCTCCACTTGTGGTGAATCACCCATTCGCGTTTACCGTTTTGGCATGTACGTTTTTTCGTATAGCTACACATTTTCTTTCCTTATGTGTATATATTATCTTAGAAATTCTCTTAAAAAGGTTTCACACACACAATCACAAAATGTGCCGATTAATGCGTGACTGGTCATTATGGGCGTCAGATAATATACGTTCGCGGCAGGGGTTAATTACAAACGATGTTTTGGTTAACAGTATTAGATCTATTTACAGGAAAGGAGGAAGAACTTCCAATTATGCCATTGCAATTTATAAAAAAGGACATCCTAACCAATCTATGAAAAGTTAAAACAAAAAGGAAGGCTTTATCAATTCTTATTTTCGATTCATCGTTGATGCAACTATAAAGTTTATCGGAAGAATTTCCAACAATGCTACCTAGGAACGATAATAGGTTTTGAACATTTGTATCGCGACCACATGTTATGTATTATGAGGAATTGTTTCTTTCTACAGATATCCAACCCGATGCAACTTGTTCACTTTTTGTTGAAGACACGCTTGAGTACACTGTTTACACACCCACACTATATATTTGGGTACCTGCTGGTGCATCCTGTGGAAACTTCTCTCTTCATATTTGACGAATACGCCCTCGCTTCCCGGTGAAACGTAATCTTACCGAAAAGAAGCGTGAACTATGACACAGCACTGTCAGTTCCAGAAGACGAATGGAAGATATTTAAAAGGAAAGGTGTGGTCTGAGTGTGGTCACGATGGCGCTCTGGTCGCGACCCCTTGATCTTTCTTAACTACCGAGGTATTAACCCAGAATTAATCAAGTATCGGAGAATGCATCTCGATGCTTATATCTCTCGAACTTCTTCTCATTTTCATGCCCGTTCGATGCCTGGCCGCCGCGCCGTATAATCGTACAGCGACGGCTTAACTAATAAACTGCGTGAGAATTTATTGATTATTGATCATATTTATTATACGGTAAGGTGATTAATTTTTTTATAATGCGGAATTTCCGAGCGCGCCCGTGTGTCAGGAGCTTATAGAAAACGGAGATTCGTATTTTGATTAGAGTTAATCGCCAGAGTTGGGCAATTTAGTTAGTATCGATTAAAATGCCTGAATGAATTCAAAAATTGATTGCATATACCGTGATAATTATAATAATTTATAAATACACAGCTTAGAAAAACATAGAATTACCTTCGCAGCTACGTGTAGATGTAATTAATTAAACCAATTAATTGCTGCTCCCAATGACATTAAGAGCATTTATATTTTAAAACAAATTAGGAAATTGCAGTACCTTGTTAAGAAATAGAACCTAGCTTTAAAAGATCGTAACAACAATGGGGAAGATCCATGACGTATGCAAATCTAAATTTTTAATGACAGACCTACTTGTTAATTAAAAAAATTAAATGGGTCTACACAAATATTCAGTAGGTGGTTATATACAGGGTGTGCCATTTCCGCGGACTCGGAAGATTGCTGGGGTGGGTAAACTGCATCTGATATCCCTATGAAAGTAGACGTAGAAAATCTACTGGGGTTGCGTAAACTGCAGCTGGTATCCCTATGTGTGTACTCGATAACTGTTCCTTACCTAAACCCTTGAGGTTTGGGTTTTTCAGCTAGTTCTTATTATAAGATCTGATTGTGGGCATCCTTTAAAATTATATTTAGACGTATAGGGTGTCCCATAATTTCGTAGCTACCCAAAGTTTTATTTTTTTTAAATGGAGCGTGCTACATATTATTGAATATTTTGAATCCTCTGAACTGAGACTACAGAAATAAAAACCGCTGCAATCAAGAATTGAATTTATATTAATAATAATTTATGCCTTTATATTCATCCCCCAACAGCTTTCACCAATTAGGGGGGCATCAGCCGGACATAAGTTATTATTACGTCTGTGCCCGTAGAATGTCTTAAGATGTTTACTCTCATCATTCGCTAAATTTGGAGTATGGGAAGTTACGGAAAATCTTACTCTGAGGGTTGTGAGTCTAGGGTTTGAACCCGGTACCCCAAGACTAATAGCCCAGCGAGCTAGACACTGCGCCACTAGTCCCATATTTGTCTCCACATTTGCGCCAACAAAAGAAGGAAAGCCAGTAAAAGGAGTCAAACAACACCAGAAAATATTCATATATGAGTAATCTTGGACATACATAGGTGTAACAGAGTAAACCACTTAAAACGAACGAAAAATCAGGTCAAAAGGCTTTATCTGTCACATCTTCCATGTGCACATAGACATTAAGAAGGATAACTCTTGAAACACCAATTCGGAGAAAGAACAGTAACTAACTGGAGAGTATTGTACAGTTGTGTATTTTGCGCAAATTACTAATATTTAGTTTAGAAATAATATGATCTTAACATTAATTTGATGCGAGTAGATGCAAAACCCAACATACTACAAATTTGAAAGTATCACTTAGTTTGTTGGGGACTTCTACATATATTGAGAAACATTTTGGTTTCAGCTCGCTCTCAAGAACGTTAGAATTTGTGTCTAAACCTGTCCTGAAATGTCCTGTGCAACCTGTCTCTGTACAACTTATGGGACCGAGTTGATGATTACTTTATTAAATTCAGTATACATAGAAATTGTTTACAATAGTAGAGTTGTTAACGTCTTTACTTCTATAGTATAATAATTAATAAAGTTTCTTCAAAAACTTTATTTCCTATGTCTCTCAATAATTGTGACGCGCGAAAAGGTACTTTGAAAGTTAGATTATTTATTATAGTAGGTTCCGGGCTGATAAGCTGTGGTCTATCGGAATTTCTTCCCCACGCAACTGCGGCGAATACTTTCAGCGACGAGGGCAAATGTCGACGTCGAATGAATTCATTCGACGTCTCGAGAGCGCTTCGCCTTCATCGCTGAAGATGTTCGTCGCAGTTGCGAATGAAATGCAGGGAAAAAATTCCCTAGAATAGACCACGGCTTATCAGTCCAGAGCCCGTTTCTACATTAAACACCGACCGTGGAAGCTTCCATACATTAATAGATATCAGTTGTTTATATAAAGCACCTCTGTAGATTTTTATACAGAGTCTTCCTACTATCCAAAGCCTTTTTGCCATATGCCTTAGCTACATGTGGAGCAGTGCCCTTCGAGTTTTGCCCAAGACACTACTTCAATGGAAAGTAAGTAAATTAATTTCGCTATAATATTATAATTTGGCATCATTAAATGTTATTCAGCAATTGCTCCAATGGCTTACTTGTTTCTAACATGTGGTTAAAACTGTCGGAATGACGGCCAAGGTTTCAGAAAAAACGTAACTCTTTCAAATCTCACCATTATTCCACTTTTATTTTAGTGTAAATACATATATTTGTGAAACTTAAAAGAGTTAAATTTTTGATGAACCTTTGGTCATCCCGACGATCTTAACCGCATGTTAGTTCCTAACGACCGCCATGCTCCTTGGTGTTTTACCTGTTTCTGTCACGGCATACTGATAAAATAAATATTGACAGTAGTTCAGTTTCAACTAACACTATAACTAGAAAACTATTAATTTTAGACCAGTAATATGTAACATAGTAACATACTACTGGTCTAAAATTAACAAACACAAGGAGGCGTTAAGGCATCGAATGAATTCATTCGACATCAACATTCGCCCTCGCCGCTGAAGATGTTTGCCGCAGTTGCGTAGGGAAGAAATTCCGATAGACCACGGCTTATCAGCCCGGAACTTACTATGATAAATAATCTAACTTTCAAAGTACCTTTTCGCGTGCCACAATTATTGAGAGACACAGCAAATAAAATCCTTTTTGAAGAAATTAAATTAATTATTATATTATAGAAGTAAAGAAGTTAACAACTCTATTATTGCACTACTGTCATAATACTGTAAATGGAAGCGTTGGCCATTGCATTCGATAATACCTTACTACTTACTTGGTTAACAAAAATTATGATTAATTTTTAATTGCATTCTTGTTTGACCGATACAAGTTTAAATACCTATCGATACATACAACTTTTACAACCTTCTTTTTATTAAACAAATTTTCTCGTACGTTAACTTGTAACTTTTCTTTAAATTATTCAAATCATCCCGCAAAGTCTACTCTTCCCCTGATAATTTATTTTATTACTATCCTTCTGGGTTCCTGTTTACCCCAATCACCTGACAGGGTTAATTCAAGCAGGTGACGCCTTGTAAATTATCTGTTATTTCTATTCGTGAGAAGTTCCGAACCACTCCCTCGCCGACGAGCTGGCTGGCACCCTGAGTGAAGGATTCACTCATCATTAAATTATTAAATATTCGAGGGGAAAGATGTATCCTTTTATTACTTTGGACTCTTTTTTTTAACTAATTCCTTTTGCAATTCGAAGACGCTAGAACGTAGCATATTAAATGAGTCCTATAAATGTGCACAGTTTCATTCATATAGATAATTGACACCTTGCAATCGTTACTTGTAAGTATACAGGAAGAATCACTAATTCTGCATGCAAAGTATGAGGGCACGTGCGTACAAATGCGTTTCTAGTTGGCTTAATTATTATTTATGATATGGCAAACGCTACAATTTAGTTAAACATCCACTTTGACACCTTTCCCTTCGTACCGGACAATTTACCATCATCATCATAACTCATAAAGCACCATGAATACTCGTTTAAATCAAACCGAAACAAAATTAATACGACTTCACCGAACATTTCTATGTTTATGTTCCCATTCGAGGACTATTAGTCAACGTCATGGCCAGCATTGCCTCCAGACCTCGTCCAACAATAAATACATTTAATAGTATAACGCGTGATAATCTACGTATAGTTAGACCGCGATGGGAAAGAGAGAAAGATCTTCGAATGTTCGCGCAATGAATGAATATACCAATATCGAATGCTGTATAGAAACACCTTTTTTTTCGGAATGAGGTAAAAACTCTATATTAATAGAAGAAAACCGCATAACGTTACATATTATTCCATGATAAAGTCTGGGAATGACTATACTTATCCAATTGGTGGGTGATAAAATTTTTAGGAGGTTACGGTATAACAATTTACTATTGAAATGATCGCATTGTTGCATTAAAAAATAGTAACTTGATGTTAATATTTGTCACTACGGCGTATCGTTCATTGAGGAAATATTGTATAAAGTACAATAATATTTCAGCGTGATTTTTATTCACCGCTGATGGAAAATAAAATTAAACTTCATCATAACGTCAACCCGTAGAACTATAGATGGATGATGTCAACCTCTAAAAACTTATTAAGAGAACTTAATTTTCTACTATTATTCTTTATCAATATCTACGCAATAGGGTGATCTATTTTTACTAGGATGAAATATGAATTATATTCTGTTTTCCCAGGCATCCTCTGAAGTTGTTCTGAATGCTAAATACATCTTGCAAAATCTGGACATTCTCAAAGTAGGGTAAGTTGCGCCTTCCTCATTTGAAATATTTCACTTACTAAATATGCCAGTAGGAAATATTATTTATAAAGGATGCCCCCTTAAGAACGCAAGTTTTAATTTTCTAGTAAAACGCATCGTGTATTTTTATTTGAGAGTGCAAAATATTTAATAAACCAAAGATCAGTGATATGGTAAAGGCTATACGATTACAATGGACAACACATATGGAAAGAATGGAACAGGAAAGGATAGTGAAAACAATAGATTGGAGAGAACCGAAAGGGGAAAGGAAAAGGGGAGATCCACAAGAAAATTGAGGCAAGCCATCTCAAAAGATTTAAAAGAGAAGCGAACAACAAATTGGAGAATCAAAGCAAGAGATAGGAAGCAGTGGAAACAAGTTACACAGCTATGGGCCTAAAAGGCCTGTTTTAGGCTTAATATACCGGGTGCGTCTTTAGTGTGTCGGTGGAATTTGGAGTGAAAACTACCAAAAATGGAGAAATTAAATTTTCTGTACGTATATATCGTACCGTATTTTGTAAAATTACTTGCAAATATACAGGGTGTCCCAAATTTACCCAACCGCCTTCAACTTTTTTCTTTTAAATTTATTCCGCATATAGAATACCAGAAACGTATTTTCCATAAAAGTGTAATATCTTCGAAAATACTGGAAATAAATATACGTTATTGGTACCATCCTGATGATAAGTTTACAAGGAAATTTCTAGCAGTATCAAAAAATATACGTTCTATTTAAAAAAAAATCGAAAAGGAAGCGTTTAAATTTCGATAAATGCTGCACGTCATATTTAACACCCTGTATATATTTTTACATTATACCAGCTTGGAACATATAAAGTGTTACCCTCTAAATTGATAACAAAAGAGTAACTCGCAATACTGCAACTGTTTTCAAGCTAGGTCTTAAAACGTCAGAATCTGCAACCGTCAAAATTTTAATCAAATTTGCAATGCACATAACTATATGTCATTGCAAAGGTAATGTAAGTGGCTATCAAAATGATTGGTAAAAAATATAGCAATAAAAGTTGAAGGCGGCTACGAAAATTTAGAATAGCCCGTGTATTTATAAAATGTGTCCCCCGCGACGACGCGCGAAACAATGGAGTTGTTGCGAGAAAAATTTCCTGGACGAGTCATTCCACGCAATGGTGACCGAAATTGGCCACCGAGATAGTGCGATTTGTCAGCGTCCGGTTTCCTTCCTTGGGGGTTCGTGAAATCTCATGTCTATGCCAACAAACCACAAAGAATTCCTGAGCTTAAGGGGAAGAATAGATATGGGTGAAATTATGCCAACAAACCACGAAGAATTCCTGAGCATAAAGGGAAGAATAGATATTGGTGAAATTGAGCGGCAATTATACGAAAAAGTCATCGAGAATTTCGACAAAAGAGGAAGTGTTCCAGCAAAGTCGTGGGACATTTGTTAGATTTTGATTACCACACTTAATCGTAGTGTGTATACTTTATACTGAAATAAAAATATCTACACTATTCCAATATATGATGCGTTTTATTGGCAAATTAAATCCAGCGCTCTTAATGTGACACCTTTTAACAAAACTACTGAAGCTGCAGTGTATATGGGAGCTATTAATTAGTCTATGTGTATAGCCAAAACGATACCAGGAATACCAGCTAACAACCACAGAACTTTCAGGCACAACAGACATTTATAGTTTTATTGCCACTATTTTCATTAAAGCTTGCTCCATTTGATGTAAGTCTTATACTATGAATTTCTTAAACAGCTCAGCGTGTATCTGGTAAAATCCCAAGTCACCATTCGATTATTGAGAAAATATTATCTGCGCTTTACCTTTACGGTAAGCGATAATACCAGCAAAGCCATTTCACACCCAATTTACACATTAAAGGTTACTTCGGTTGTAAGAACTTTTAATAGTCTATAAACTTTGTTGAGCTACTAACCTAAAAATATTTTGGAGGACCTGGTTTCGTATTATAGTAAGGGACATACAGCCGAAAGAGGACTAGAAACTTACTATTAGCAAAATAATTACTAAAAAGCTTATATAGGACGTACAATGAAGCAACTTCACGCAGATGTTTCAGAGGAAGTACGTAGAACTCATGTCTGATAAACTATATGATTCAAAAGAAGAATTCTGTTTATGTTTTTTAAAGTATAAATATTTCAGACATTTATTTTGAACCATCTCAATTAAATCAATACTTCTTTTTGTAGTGGGAGACAAAACCGAGAAAGCGGAGTCTAATTTTGAGGGCACCAGGGCGTTAAATAATATAATTCATATTTGTAAAATCATACGTATTATGCCTAATAAATCCTAAATTCTTAAAGGTTTCATTAATAATTACCCGGATATGTTCAGTTAAATAAAACGATCATTGGAAAGCAACGCCTAAATCTCTAATCGGGTATCTACGGAGTAAAGGCAGAACATGTAACTGATACTCCCTAAACCATAGTTTTTTTTTCTACATAGTAAAACTGATCACACTACATTTATTAATGTTCAATTAAAGCTTGGTAATTTGGCTTCATAGATAAAGATTATCCAGGTAATTTCGCAACTGCCGTGAATCCGAAGTAGAATTAATTTTTTAATATATTTTGCAACCATCTGCATAAAACAGCCTGCGAATAGTTGCAAACATCAGGCAAATCATTTATGAACAGAGGCAACGGACCCAAACTGCTTCCGGGAAACCCCTGGCGTAACCATAAATTGTTCAGAACAAAATCCATTGTAGCAGACATATTGCCTCTTATTACATAGTTATGAAGAGAATAGCTTCATCAAACCGCAAGAAAACCCAAACCTTTGTAACCGCTTACCTTTTTCAATTTACAAATTTGCTATAGCATCGATGTTACACCAAAGCGATTGCCGAGTTTCCACGTCAAAATCTTAGTTTGCTGCTATGATAACAATCGGTAACCCTTTGGTGTTAGACTATTGAACAAAACACGCAAAAAGGAGATAAATTATGCTACATTATCACGGGAGAGTACGGCCCTTTGGGGCAGCTTAACAGGAAACGATTCTCTAAAGATAGTATGAATATTTATCTTTTCTGGGAAGGACATTCTTCTTGCCTGTTAGGAAATGATATACTTCTAGAACACAACTCCTAATATTCATGAATAACTATTGTAAGGTTATAATCGGCAGAATTGATTTTCTAGATTAAATAATTAATGTTTTTTAGGTCAATAGGTCTGAGAGTGTCCCCTAAACACTCTTTTGGCAGTTTAAATGGAAATATACATACCAAATAATGACGTTGTACGAAAATTAAATTGAAAGGGGAGAAACTAATCTCAAACTTTGACATTTCGCATATACTGTATGGTAACACGTCACGCACCCAAAATCCCGCGTACTTTTAAATAACCAAAACTTGGATTCATTTGAGGTAAAATTTGCACACTAAATGCCTAGATTTACTTGAAAAATTGAATACTCTGCCAAATACGTGTTTACTCAACAGCGACTTGAACTAAAACTCAGAGATTGTTTACCGTAGTACTCGATAGCATTTGTCAAGTCGTGGACTTTTATTACCGAACTTGAAGACTTCTTACCGAATAATACTCATTTAATCCGCGAAATTATGACAAAGATTGAAAATTCAATTTGTTCTGTGCGTTTTTGTAGGGAAATAGAACATTAACATTAGAACAGCCAGCTTATGGCCTTTGTATGTTTATTTTACTTCGTAATGCCGTCAAATTGACGGCTTTGGCTGTATAGTGTTAAAGACACAGATTTCGGCATTAAGAAAATGGAGAGAAAACATGTCATTTAGCCGTTCTCCCGGGATTATCATTGAAGTAATAAAACGCCAGCGACAAGGAGAGGAGAACCCGATGCTATAAAAAAGACTGGAAACACCAAGAAAGAGGTCAGACGCGTGCGTAGACAACAGGCACTAGTGACAGTTACCTTGGATATGGAAATTTGTAACATTGTACTATATTGTAGTGATATTTTTGAATGAATATCAATTAAAAATTGTATTTTAATAAATTAAATTAAACAAATTATATTAAATTATCTCAGGGTTCATTTTTAGTTGTAAAACGTGGGAAATCTCACTTATTGATTTTTTGTAATTAAACTATTTGATAGAAAAATTAAACAATTCAATAGTTTTAAAGAGAGACAGTGATTTATTAATAATAATTTTGATATAATTTTAAAACAAGATACATTATATTTAGTTTTGAAATTTTATTTATTTATTTGGCCAAATTTTTAATAATGTTCGGTACCTGTGTACTGATGAACTACTTCGGCATCTGTTTCTTTGGATCGTAACCGGTCTTCAACAGATGGATTGGAAGTTTGGTTTTCGAGTCTTGATATTTACAAGTTACAGTTGCGAAAGTCTTTTGACATGTCCTACTGCAGCTTATTCGGAGTAGAATTTCATGTGTAAGTATTTGTAGAAATTATCGAGGAATTTAAAAAATTGTGTGTCGAAACTTGTTTATTTTCACTCTGATCGCTTTTTGTTTTCTGAAGCCCCAGTTTACTATATTTTCATAAATAAGCTTGCCTCTTGTATGTCCATTTAAAATTCCCTTCGCTTCCGTGGTTACGGTGGTTTGATGTTGTAGGTACGGTAGTGCGATATAAATGTAGTTACCATGAAAACGATGATTTAGATCCATTAACTGTAGTGTTTACCAAATTGCCTATCCAATTTCAGTACTTTTCGTAACATTTATTTTTAAATAAATATAATTTATATTTTAATTAGTAAAAATTAGTGTCTCACCGTGCACGTTGTTGTCTGACCTTTTTTTTCCTTTTTAACGAAAAACTCATTCATCTTACTGTTTAAGACAAAGATAAAATTATACCGCACTAGGGGAAAAGTGAGGGAAGAGGTCTACAACACTGCTTCACCTCGTCAAACTAAAAAACTATAATGATGCAAACTTCACTTTTAATAAAGGTCTAAATATATCACAACAATATATTCTACATATTTTAGCTTTTTCTGGAGAAAGGATCACAAAATAATTTTAGCGGAAAACAAAACTCTTTGGTTTTAATATGGTTACAATGGAAACTTTTGTTTCCCTTTAGAGGCTATTGTAGAATAATTTTAATGATTTTTGGGGAAAAATAATTCTGAAAACCTTTTTTCAGTTATTATTAGGTGGCAGTTAAATCTCATTTTGGAAAAAAATAGAGTTACGTGCTTTTCTTACTAAAGCAACGATGTGTCTATTAGTTTAAATGCCTCCCTAGAACTTTGAATTGCTACCTTCCCAATATTATAAGATTTATGTATTACGTTTGGTAGGTTCTGAACTAAAAGCATTTCCTTTCACAACTAATAATGATTATAACATTGTTCCACATACACGCATACATGTTATTTTAGTATCTTTTATATTCCAATATCACACACTGGTTTATTGAACATTACGTTTTATGTTTCAAGCGGTACTTTCAATAGATGTCTTAGTAGCTGCTGTAACGTGTTAATGAATTATTTTATCGTCAGAAATAAACGCTATGAGTTAATTGATTTCGATCTACACGAGAGCTGCCTTAGCTGTAATTGGACTGTTGGAAACGTTAGAGCAGTAAATGTTAATTACCAGCGGTATATGATAGTATCTTAACGTAATTTACACGAAATTATAGACGATGTGTAAATATTGATAAAACGGGTCAAATATGTTATTAACAAAGAACATTTTTCTAATGAATTAGCATTAACGAACGCCTAAAAATGTACATATTTGTCAAACAACAGAGAGTATCGGCACACTCCTCACCACACAAAATGTTATTAATTAATTCGGAACAGCTGTTTCAAAGGCTCACTGGGCCCCCATTTTCAACCGGGTTACCGAATAAATCTGAACGAAAAAACTAAAAACTTTTACTTTAATTCTACCATGCATGTCTACATATTTGTGTTTGTTGGATTTGTTTCTATTAAAGTTGTGCAGAGCAAAGTAATGCTGAGGATAATATAAATTTGAAAGCGTAATATGTTATGGCGTAAATATTATACAGGGTCTAGAATTATTAACAATTGAAATGGTCCTCTGATGGTAATTGCAATATTAGGTAGAAAGATGTAGCTCGTTATTGTTTTGCAGACGAAAGTTATTACAATTCGCCTTCGTAATTGTAGTATCGAGGTTCTTCCTTGTTAATGCTAGTGCAGAACACCCAGCTGGTTTTCACTTTCAATCATGATGCGTTATAGACCGCAATTCAGATCATTGTTTTTATTTTTCATCCGGCATTAATTTAGGTATGTGGGAAGTTCTGCAAGAATGAATGAGAATTAGCTACGGCACGAACAAAGGTCATGAGTGTCTCAATTATGTTCAATGGACGGGATGTCATTGTAACAGCAAGTCATCATTCAATAGAAATGCAATTTGCAAGATCGTTTCGCCTCGTGTGGGTGGCGAATAAAGTACATCCCAATGATATAAAAAGTCTTAACAATGAGACAAGACAGTTTCTCTAATTGAAGAACACTAAACAAAGAAAAAAACGAAAATTGTATACGCTAATTAGCGATCACCTACATACAATACCACTGAAAGATATATTTACTTAAGAAAGTCATTATTCAAATGGAGACGGTTCGTATATTTATGTCAAAAAAGATCTTCAGTTTTCATTAATTATGCTTCACGTGTGAGATTAATGTAATCATAGCCGCAGCAAAACAAAGACAAATATACATACGAGAACATGCAATTGCATGTCTGTGTGGCAAGTTGCATATATGAGGTCTCAATAGATAAAATGCTCTCCCATGTATGCAAAACCTATCTTATATTGTAAATGAAAAATTTATAGTTTCTGCAAATCAAGGGAGGGATAATATATAAATAGAGACGGGATTTTAGGTAAAATGCCTCTTTGTTTAGATTCAAGGCAAATTAAAAATAATACAAAATCTATATGTTTCTCGACAAATCAAAGCGATCTAGCTATGTTTTATTTTGCCTAATTGCCTATTTGGACTTTTAACCGCCTAAATCGTGGTTTTTCGCCTATTTTGTCTTAAAATCATATTTATTTGGTCTAAACGTTTTTTTTTTTAATTTTAAATAAATATGGTTTTTACACAGCTGCATCTTTCTTAAATGTAAATTTTAGTTTTACAGCTAAAATGCTATAAACTAATACAATGATGGGTTTTCCCGTCTATTGTGTGAGGGGCAAAGTTTGGATTTACCTGCCGTAAAATTTATATTACTACCCTATTGAAGATATATCCTCAATTATCGGCTTATCGCTCTCGGGTTCATTTACCTGCACCCACGTTTTTATTTTACGGGAATCCCTATCGGCTTGTTTACGCCCTGTAATTTAAACCATATAAGCAAATTTCTTCTCCCTGTTAACGTGATTAATGAATACACGATGCCCATTCATAGTTTATACAATGGACATCTTGATAATGCAGTTTAGATTTTATATTTATTCTCTTAATGTTTCTCTGGAGCGTATATGTGTGTGTTCCTATAGCGAGGTGGACTATTGACGAATCAGTATATAGTGAAAGACGTACTTTGAATCTTCATTTATATCGTAGCTTGCAACGAATATTTTTCGGTAGTTTTCTGTCGATTTGTGCTTGTTTATCTACTCACTGTATTGTGTATTTCCATCTACAACAATGCCAAAATCCAAGGAATCACATAGCGATAAAGTTCAAAAATGGCTGAAGGCAATTAGAGGCACTACTGTCTTTCAGCTGAATCCAAGCAACAGTGAAGATGTTGTTGTAAAGCGTGCGGAAAAATGGTAAAGGACGTTTTTGTTTTTCTTTCCTAACTTGCTTCAAAAATATTATTGTAGTTAACTTGCAAAAAGAAAAATCATTTAGAGCAACATGCTACTGCTCCTGGACATCAGGCAAATCTTAGGAAACCGTTGAGGAACCAAATGTTAATAGACACCAAAAATTCAAGAGAAATCGACGTTTTTAATCGAGATTTATGCGACGCTTTTATGTCTGCAAATATTCCTCTGGACAGATTAAACTATTCAAAACTGCGAAATTTTCTCACTAAATACTGCAACAAGAATGTGGCAAGCGTGAAAACCTTAAGAACAACATATGCAACAAAATGTTACAATGAGGTAATTAATATAATAAATAATAATTTAAAAATGTATTTTCATACTTGAGTGTCATTAAGATTTTGTTTACACCTATAATATTTTTATTAATTTTTTAAGACTATTAATACTATTCGCGAAGAAGTTGGTAACAACGATATTTGGATATCTATAGATGAGACGACTGACTCTAAAGGTCGTATTATGGCAAACATGATTGTGGGTAAGCTTTGTTCTGAAACACCAGGAAAACCGTATTTACTGGCTACAAAGCAACTTGAAAGAACAAATTGCAATACAATGGCAAGATTCGTGAACCAAGCTTTAGGTAAGATATATTATGCAAAAAACTTACTGTAATAACATTGTAAATTTAATGCTAGATATTTAAGTTAAAGGCAACTCTCGTATTTTAGGTATTTGTGGCCAACAGATGGAATTAAGTACGAAAAAGTCAAGCTTTTAGTCACGGATGGTGCTTCTTATATGCTCAAATGTGGTACAAATTTGAAGATTTTTTATAAAAATCTTAACCATTTAACATGTTTTGCACATGGACTCAATTTGGTGTGTGAATGTCTAAGAAATCAATATGCTAATGTTAATGGTTTAATTTCAAATACGAAGAGAGTCTTTTTAAAAGCTCCACTGCGTGTGGCAGTGTATAAAGAAAATCTGCCAGATCTCCCTTTGCCTCCCGAATCTGTCTTGACACGTTGGGGAACTTGGTTAGAGGCGGTAGTTTTTTATGCTAATAATTTCGAAGCAATAAAATCAGTAAGTACTTTTTTAGCAAAATTTTAAATAAGATTGTTTTTATTTAACGCTTTATGTTTAGGTTGTAATATCGTTTGACAAAGATTCAGCTAACTGTATTGAGCAAGCGCAAGAATACTTTTCCAATCAAAATGTCAGAAACGATCTTTTATACATCAAGTCGTATTATAAATTTCTCATTGATAACATCAAAAGATTAGAAACATTCGGCCTTCCTCTTACAGATTCTGTTGCAGCAATTAATAATGCCGAAGCAGCTCTCAAGAATGCCCCAGGAAAAGTTGGCAAAATAATTTTGTCAAAGTTTAACCAAGTGATTCGAAAAATCCAGGTTTCAAAACGGTTAAAGAGTTTGCTGAGCTGCTCAGTGGCGAAGCAGTTGAAGCTACCGCTCATACCACAGCTGACTGGTCCATATTTAAGTTTTGTCCTACAACCTCGTGTGACGTAGAACGTTCATTTTCTTCGTACAAACTGCTGTTTTCCGACCGAAGAACAAGTTTTACTAACGACAACTTGGAAAAACATCTTGTGTGCTACGCAAACGCGAAATTCGAGGACATGTTACACGGCGATTAATTAATTTATTTATTATTTGAAACCAAATGAATCTACATATTTTAGTTATTAGTTAAAATTTGTATCTTTTATTTCTTTTTATAGCTGAAATGTACCTAAAATTACATTAAATATCGTCTTCTTATTCATGTTTTTTTAAAATAAAATGATTTTTGTGTTTACCGTTTTTTTAAGTATTTTCTTAACATGCCCAAATCACAGTTTTTCGTCCTAAATACATAGTTTTTAAGGCCTAAAAAAGGGCCTTTTTAGCTGTTTTTTACGTCCTAAAATCCCGTCTCTATATATAAAGTACGGCGTTATGGCAAAAGCATTTCCAGAAGTAAGTAGAACGGGAAATCTAAATTTTGCGAACGTAGATAATCGACTATACAAGGACTATTTAAAATATTTTTGAAGACATATTACTTCCAGTTATGTCGGAAGTGGATGCGAATTTTCGTATTTTAAATGGAATGTCTATTTTACTGCAAATTTGAATTCCTCTTGAAATTCTGAAACAGTATGGCATGCAAACTACGTTTTAGCATTTTGCTAGAAAATCGATTTTCTTTATTATAAACTATGCTGGTTATGGAAGAGTTGTTTTGTTAAACTAATATAGAAAGTCCGCATTACTAATGGCTGTGTCAATAGATTAAAAATACTATACAGCGTGTTCAAATTTGCGAATCAAATTTGGAATGTAGGAAATTAGCAAAGGTCGATTTTTTCAAATAGTACCACCCTCAAGTAAGTTTCATTTTCAATTCTATGGAAAAATTCATATACACTTTGTGTACAATATCCTATGTCGAAAACGTGTCGTTGCTGTGATATCAATTTCTGCAAATATCATTCTTATAAGAATACATTATTGCAATGGTAATCTAAGCCGTGGAAAATAATATTAAATGTCAGACTGTGAGACATTTACTTTATTTGTGGATAAAAAAAAATGGACAAGAAAAAACAATTAGTTTTCACATAGATATATCTTGTATACAAAAAATATATATGTTTATAAAATCTTAGACTGTAATAATAATATTTTACATAAATAAGAACGCAAATCTGGTCAATAAAGAAAATGGAACGCTATGTTTCTCATGTTTGTTCGATGTATCACAGTAAAGGCCTTTTTGATTTATGGTTGTGCTACGACTGGCTTCGATCCTCCCGCACTTTTTCCGCATGCATCTTTAGTGTAAGAAAGAGAAGGAAAGAGCACAAATTTGACGAACAGAAAGAACACAACCGTTGTTCTCGCCTGTATTTTATGATGGTAAGACCAAACTTTTCCCTTTCTCTCCTTATTTACTTATTTTCAAGCCGAAAAGGCAAAAACAGGTACATATACATATACAAGTCATGTTATATAGATACATTTTTCTTAGATAGAAGGGGTTCGTTAGATTTAATTTTATTTTCTCACATCAATCGGTACTTGGCCTGATGATGTTGACCCACGTGTCTTCGAAAAAGCCTTCTCGAGTTAATTAATAATTTATGTGGTGCGGAGTGTACCGCGAATATTGTGTTTATAATAATAGTAAGTAAACCCCCGTTACAGCGAACATCGATGCTGCGAAACTGTCGATTTTACAAACAAGAATTACTGTACGAAAACTTCTAATGTATTTCTAAAGCAGTTTATTTTATTATAACGAAATTTCAATTAAACGAATTACCAACAATTTTAATCCTCCAACGCGCAAAAACTAATATAAAAAATACCATTAATACGAACAAGTATAATCTTACACCTACATAATTTAGAAACCGTACGGAAACATTCGCTTCCGGCATTTTTCTTTTTTTCTAATTTTTGTTGCTATTATTTCAATTTCTGGAAGGTTATTTTAGAGTTAAGATTTAGTCGTTAACATAAGTTGTGTGAGTTCACATAATTTAATAAAAATGAGTGACAAAAGACTAGGGATTTCTTTGAAAAGAAAATTGGACATTTTAGAAGAAGTAGAAAAAACAAGTGTCGAAAACTAAGATCGCGAAAAAATTTAACATTCCGAAATCAACATTATCTACCATAATAAAAATTAAAAACAAAATTGATAACGCTGTTTTAAAAAATATAGTTATGTATTAATTATTGCTATAGTATTGCTTTAAATTATGTGATATTCAATGTAATTATATGCAGTATGTAATACGTATTTCGTAATAAACACTTGAAACATTGTTATTATGTATATATACATAGATGCTATTATTCTTTATAACGAACTAATGCGCACTAACGAAGATTCATTTATACGAACACCTCGATATAACGAACATTATCCTTTCCCCCGTTCCTGGTCGCTACAATGAGGGTTTACTGTAATAATAATAATAATAATAATTACTTTATTACCCAACGGATTACAAACAAAATCAAATAAAAGGGCAACATACTGTTATGATAAGTATTTACTTCGAAAATATCAGCTGTCAATCTAGTACGTACAGAGTATCCAGTATAGCCACCCGATAGATGCGAAATTCCCTCTGGCAGATAAAAGCTATTTTTCGAAAGCCGCAATTTTCCCCCAGGCCGACTGGTCTTGGAGTGTGGGCATTAAATAAAATATGTAAGTCCAGATAACGACAAACGTGGAGAAACAGTGAAGTTGTTCCTCTTGAGTTCATCTTCCTATTTCCGTAACTCTTCAAAATTAATGTAAAATTCTCCTTCAACAAACAACAGGGTAACTTCAGAGGTATTTCTAGCAGGGTTTCGTAAATTAAATATCTATCGTAAAGTTACTAAGTAAATGGTCAGTTAATTTGTCATATTTATGTTGTCAGTTGCATTTTAGAGCATACAGTCGTCTAGTTTGAGTCATCTAGTAGCGTTACTACATTCATTTTTTCATGCTACTTCTTAAAATAACTTTATTCATAAAAAATACCGTGTTAGATTATATTTGGGTAGATATCAAAATTTGCTGTGGTTAGAAACAATCGCCATCGCAATTAAAATAAAGGGGGAAAGGGGCGCCAATAAATTCATCAATCCTGGCTAAGCTTTCTTCGAGTTATCTAGTATTTTGGCACAAATTGTCCATTTCTCATCGGCTTTAAAATAAAGTATAAACAAGTTTTATTCAGCTTTAGACACTATTTAGGGTTCTAGAATCAGATTTGATAAGAACCAGGAATGGAGAGTGGCTGTTGAGCTTCGAATTGCTGTTTCAATATCAGCGATTAACAGATATTTCTCCCCTCCTTAGAAAGATATTTACTAAAATCCGAAAATTGTTTCAACTCTAGTGTCCATATGTTGGTTATAAGGGTTAATTTCTTTTTAATGTTGGGGTTGGGAACAATTCCTTGTTAGTTTTAA
The DNA here is from genome assembly GCA_029619315.2 of Dynastes maya. NCBI lineage: Eukaryota > Metazoa > Arthropoda > Insecta > Coleoptera > Scarabaeidae > Dynastes > Dynastes maya. The sequence goes on from JAROYE020000002.1 coordinate 62,190,469, forward strand.
ATAAAATGTTTCTTAATACCTTCTGCCGTATTTGATGTCTTCAACAGTAGGACCTTAAATGTTACCTTCACCTAATTCTTTGAAATTCTTAATAATTTATGTTAAATTTATGTTATGGAAAGCGTTAACTTATGTTGAAGGTGTGGCACTGATGCCATTGATTGTAATACAAATAGGGTTTCCTTAGAGCAATAACAAGCACTACAATTTGCCAATTAAAGTAAATTATTAATTATTGTTCATCGATCTGAAAGGATTTTATTAACTACTTAGTAACTAATTGTTACGAGAGTGTTTGAATAATGTAACATCAAAGCTTGATTAATATAATATTATTTCTTTGATAGGCAAACAACAATGCACTTTAAAAACTTTTCATACCAAATAAACATGATTAATGTACGAATTTAATACGAGGGTGTATCAAATATAAACGGGACGGTTTTTTTTTTAAATCTAACTTTATTTAACTAAACTTACAAATATATATTATTTTTCTACATACTCTCCCGCTCTAGATATACATTTTTCCCATCGGATTGGGAGCTTCTTTATTCCATCATCGTAAAAACTCTTCGGACGTTCTTGTAGCCATTGGAGCACAAACGCTTCCACCGCTTCGTTATCGTCGCAATACTGGCCTCCAAGCGCTTCTTTGAGGGGTCAAAAACGATGGAAGTCACAAGGTGACAAGTCTGGACTATAGGGTGGATGTTCCAGCGTTTCCCATCCTAATCACTTTTTGCATCGTGTCCTTAGTCATGAGGCCTGGCGTTGTCATGCAGAAGAATGACACTTCTGGCCGATTGCTTCTTCCTTTTCCTTCAAAATGACAATTTCGCGGCATCCAGTACTTCACAATAATATTGCGCATTAATTGTGCGTCGATCGTAGAAAAAATCAACGTGAAAAGCTCCTTTCCAATCAAAAAAAACTGTTGCCATTATCTTTCCGGGTGATAACCGCGTCTTTGCCTTCACCGGTGTCTTCTCGCCGCTCTTTCTCCACTCGATACTGTCATGCAAACACACGGGTCCAGGGTGTTGTCCCCGAACTGTGTCTGCAATCGCCGCAAAATTTCGGTTGTGTTCACCCCCTCCGTGGCCAAAAACTTGATGAAAATCCGCTGCTCCACGGAGACATGCACTTCTTTCTCGCTCATGTTTTTTTTTGATATTAAAGGAACCTTAGATAGTTGCGGTCGGTTCTTCCCTCTCCCTAACGGTACAGGCTACCTGCGTATCAACCCCTTCCAGGTCTAGAAGCCCTCCGGAATTTTTAAGAAAATCAGTCTCGTTTATATTTGAGACACCCTCGTATGTATAACTTGCAGCCCATTAATGAATTATTCTTTTTCATATACTTCAAAATTAATGATTCCGCCTATTAAACATTTGAGGAAACTTATAGCCTGTCGTTTAAAAGAACACGGTGCCACACCTTATATTTTCACAAAAGTACTAATTAACTCATTGTGATCGTCTTAAATGTAAAAATATTAGTATAATTAACGCAGCAGCTTTTCATCCCACTTATATTAGCCAATGTTATTTATTGCTTGATTTCTTTTCTATACGTGCAGCCATAACGAATGCCTTCCGTGCGAAGCTAGCCCAACTCTTAGTTATGTGCAGTTCTTTTTATGGTTAACACTACAGAGGCGTTTCTTTTTAATTAATCTATATTTAAATGCTTCGTTTTCTACTTTAGAGATAACTAAGTAAGTATGTAATTAGGAAATGGAAGAAGTTAAAAGTAAAATATGATGACGTTAATGATGTCGACCGAATTAGATTTGCTGTGGAAACTCACTCCAGTAGAGCATGAGAAGCTGCTCATATTAAAAGTGATATGTTTAAAATTAAGACACTGTTAAAAATGAAATAAAAGTAAATGGTATAAATAAGAATATGCATACCAAAATTTGTAATATAAGTGGAGGTGCAGGACATCTGAGAAGTTCTTTGGATTCATTTCTTACAATTTTTGTCGTATTTCTCTCCATATTTTCCTATTTCTCAACTTGAAAATTATTTACACCTGCTGTCCATAAATTCGTAGCTACTTTTCGAACTGTTTGGGCCTAGGTACACCTTTTCTCCTCTCTCCACCATGTTCTTCTCTTCGCTTCCTAACCTGAATTATTCTAGTTTAAATTTGTTATACGAATCACTACGAATCCTTTTTGCAATAATTAGTAGTCAACCGTATAAGCTATAATTTAGCTTTCCTTTATTGGCATTTACTCACTCTTCTTATCACGTATTCCAGTGGCAAATGAAATAAACTAATCGACCTTGTTCAACCCTTTTTTTGTTTCAAATTCCTATTTCTCCTATTTCTATTTGAGCGTTTGTTCATATTGTACAGATATCAGGTTCTTCTTCCAAATCAGATCTGGGTATGCCTAAAGTGTGGTACAATTAATGAGAGGATTGCGAAATTACACCAACTCTACTGGAATCATGCAGTTGGACAGAGGTATATCAAACAAATGATGACAAAAGCATCCCAACATTAAACCGTTCACTCGTTCGCTTTAAGCAGGATGCAACTTACGACGTGGATGAGAGGATATCTACACAAGATCAGGATCTCTTAAAGACAAATCTCTGTGCAGATTTGTAATGATGAAGAATAAACAGCCTCTCATATTATTTAATCTCTTAATCGTAATTGATCCACCATCGATATTACAGGAGGAATATTTATTGCTCAGGCCACTAAACTTGACCAAGAGAGTAAACCTATTCGAGTGAGACCAAAACCGAACGTTAACACAATAGGCACTTTGATCCGCAGTATTGAGGGTGCATAAGACCTGTGTGAGACTATTGAAAGAATGCGTTTTGTTCAAGCAACACGGTCCTGATTAACAGTCGTTCCACAATCAGCTTAATAAACTATGTAACTGTATGGCACGTTGTGGTTAAAAAGCACGTATAAGTCCAATTTACGCTCTAAAAACCTTCTTTTATGTAAATTTAAAGGACTTCCATCGGGAAATCCATGCAAGTTAATGATAGATTTATTGTTGTTTTCCTTATATTATTATGACTGAATTTAGTGTTGACATATTTAAATTCCACAAACTGTGTGTGTCCAAGATTAAAAATATCCAATCCAACTTCATACGTTTGCTGCTGTGTGAAACTATTTGTAAAGGTCAAGCATGTAGTGATGATACACGTGTGCATCCATGTATATCATACACCAAAATCGATAAAATTAATCATAGTATTAGAAGCGAGTTTTTCAAAGTGTAACGTTACGTGAAGTCGGGTTGCATCGATTGATTTATTTATGTTCGTATTAATGGTGCACAAGAGCACAGACACCACTTTATCAAATGATCGTTTTTCCGATACACGCTTGTGCAATATCTGCATGATAAATGTCCCGAAGTGTGTTTATCATAAGTTAAGTTCAGGTACATGTACCGATTTGATAGTTTTTGTTGCTTATTTGAGGGCATCCATCATTTTCCGCTTGCAACTTTTTTTCCTAATAGTAAAGTTATGGCTTTCAGGACATGCATCAGGCATATTAATGGCTATAAAGTTTTAGTAGTAGTTAAAAGACAGCATTATTAATAATGCATTGGATAGTAAAAATCGGAATAAATTGCAATAACTATCTAACTTGTAAGAGAAAAGAAAAAGAAACAAACATGCTCGTAGAACGTTTATTAGAAAATGGATTTAATGCAGTTTTAATGCTTATAACGGAGGTTACAACTGTCATAATTGCAGTAGGCTTAAAACTATTGTCTGATTATATTATTAATGAATATTATAGAGTGAAGTTTAATAGTGAAAAGTCCAAATGACCTATATGAGCATTATGATCGTCATTGCATTTTGCAAATTACTTGCCAATTATCAATGGCTGACTCTGCGGACAAGACGATTTATCGATTATTACTCAACTAAACGTTCAAATTAATAACTACAGTAAAAAAGAATAAAAAAAAATATTTTGACTTACAAAGTAACCATTTCAAAATGAATGGTAAAAATTAACAAACAAACATCTTAAATAACTAATTAAAAAAATAAAAATACAAAACCTTACAAATATTGCAGTAGATTTAAGTTAGATTTTCTTCTATGGGGCTACCTACAAAATGCCATTCAAAAACTATAGATATTCTAAGGGGGAGGATAGTAAAACTATTTAAAATATTCCAGAGCATAATTCAGCTATAAATAAATTTTGAACATTCCTTCTTGTTTTTTGCCATCTTTTCTGCCTCCCTCCTTGTCAGACCTCGTTTTTTCAAACACTCTATAATTACTGCGTCCCATGTTTTCCTCGTTCTGCCTCTTTGTTTTTTTTTGTTGTGGTTTGGCCTGCTATACTCTTCTTGTGCGTCTCTCCTCTCCCATTCGTGCAACGTGCCCAAACCATCTCAGGTGCTGTCTTTCAATGTCTTCTAAGATAGGTTCTACATTTAGATCTTTTCTTACTGATTCATTTCTCTTCGTGTGATCCCCTACACTGCTCTTAGATATCTCATCTCCAATGCTTGAATCTTACTTTCTTCTTGTTTGTTAAGGACCCAACTTTCACTTCCATGAATTAGTGTAGTCTTTAAGATGGTGCTAAACACCGTTAGTTTTGTTTTCTGTGAGACTTCTTTTTTTCTTATGAAAGCTTTGTTTAGAGCGTAATATAACTTCGTTGCACTTTCCAGCCTTTCGCTATTTTCTGCCTTATGTTTTCCATCCTTGTGCATTTTGACTGCCAAGCACTTAAAGGTTTCTACTTGTTCTACAGGTTGTTCATCTCGTTTTATTGTGATCTTCGTACTGTTTTCATCTATTACCATTACTTTTGTTTTCTCTATATTAATTTGAAATTTCTATCTTCTAAAGATCTTTTCCATATATTTAAATTTGTTTGTAAATTTCTTTCGTTATTGGCTACTATTTCTATTAAATTTAAATTTCTGTAGCCCAATTGTAGTCCTCTTGTCTTTTCTCTGGTTTCTTTTAGCACTTCGTCTAGTACAACATTGAAAAAGGTATTCTTCGGGGCACACTGTCAAAGGCCTTTTCAATATCACCAAAGGCTACGTATATATCATTGGCAAGGTTCTTCTATTAGTTGTTTTAATGTGAATATGTGATCCTGTACCCCTCTGCCTTTTCTAAATCCACTCTGGGGTTCTTTCAACTGAGGTTCTGTAATTTTCTTCAATCTCACTTCGAGTATTCGGTCGTAAACTTTAGATAATGTACAGAGTATACTGATTCCCCTACAGTTTTTACATATTCTGTTATCCCCTTTTTTAAACAAGGGTAACAGTATTCTCACTTGCCAATCTTCTGGTATTTTCCCCTTACACCAAGCTTGATTAAATAACTTTATTTATTAACACCGTTATTCCATTCTCTCCTAAATATTTTACCATTTCCAATGTTATTCCATCATATCCGGCTGCTTTTCCCCGCTTCAATGTTCTTACAGCTTCCAAGGTCTCTTCTACTTTTATTTCTCCGTTTTATTTATCTTCCTGATCATCTAAGTATTGTTCTTTTGCGATTTCATTTCCTAAGTTTAGCTGTACCGGGTTAAGAGTACTTTCGAAGTAATTCCTCCAACGTTCCATTATATCCTTTTCATCTTCTAATATTTTTCCATTCCTATCTTTTATATGATTTTGTTTGTTTTGTTTTCCTTTTCTTAAGGTCTTTAACACTCGGTAAAATAGCTTGTGATTTGCTTGACTATCTTTTACCATTTCTTCCCAATCTCTGTCCAAGATTGCTGTTTCGCTATTCTTACTAGTTCTTTGACTTTTATTCGTTGTTCTTTATATTTATTATAATTTTCATCGTTTCTACTTCTAAGATATTTCTTCCATCTTCGTTTTTTAGATTTTATTTCGTTCCTTATTTCTTCATTCCATGTTTGTTTTTTTGTTTTTGTTATTTCACTGTAACCACATGTTTCTTTTGCGACTCTTGTTATTATTTCTTTGATTAATCTCCAATGCTCTTCTAGTGTTATGTTATCTGTCTTGTTTTTAATTTTTCTCATTTCCAATTCTACTTTTCGTTTATATAATTTTGCCACCTCTTCTCCTCTTAGTTTGTTTGTTCTTATGACTCCTTTTATATTTCTTTTATCTACCTTACTATTTAGTTTTATGTTTTCTATGAGATTTCCAGTTTTTATTTCTACCCTTGAGAGTACCAAATAATGATCGGAATAAATTTCTGGTCCTCTTCTTGCCCTTGTATCTTTTATTTCCTTTCTAAAATATCTGCTTACAATTACGTAATCTATAATAGATCTTTCGTTCCTGCTTTTTACTTTTCTCGTGAATTTATGAGCATCTTTATGAGCACAGAACGTGTTGGTTATTATCAGGTTGTTCATTAAGCAAAAATCAATTAATCTTTAACCATTATTATTTCTTGTGACGTCTCCATGTATTCCTATTGTGCCACCTGGTTTCTTCCCCTTTTGTGCCTACACGTCCATTAAAGTCTCCTACTATTATCGTTCGTCCCTCGCACTCTTCCAGGATATCACTAAGTTGCTCCCAGAATTCATGTTTTCTTTTCGTTTTCTCGTTTTCACTTGGTCCGTATACGACTATAACTATTATTTCTGTCTGTTTGTCAATTTCCATTTCTATTTTCAGTATTCTGATATCCTGATATTCCAGTCCATTTTTTAATATACTTTGCGTTTTCTTTCTTTATGATGCAACCAACTCCTTTGCAAGCTCTTTCCTGTTTTCCAACTCCACTGTAAGTTAAAGTGTGACCGCCCATTAATATTTGTTCCCCTTTACCTTTCTTTTTAGTCTCTGTAGTACCCAGAATATCCACATCCACTTCTTCAAATTCTTCTATTAATTCATTCTCTTTTCCTGTTAATCTTCTGACATTCTATGTCCCTATTTTCCAAATTTTTCTTTTTTTTTAATTTTTATTAATCTATTCGTTTCCGTTGTCGTTGCCAGGTCAGTTAAAATATATTCATTCGTCGAATTCTCGAGGTGTTCCGTAAATTTATTCAATATCCATGTATCATTGCCAATTATTAGTTGACTTTTTATGTAGGCCTTCTTCCCCTGTCTTTTCGCCGCTTGTAGTTTCAATCTCACTTGCTTTTGCATGTTTCTTTCCTCTTTAGACATTCTTCACATTTTTATCTTAGTTTGTGCTTGTTTTTCATTATTTTTTCCTTATCTTGTTTACTAGCTAATTCTAACAGGCAGGTCTTTTTACCTATTTTGTGTGACGCTCTTATGCCACAGTGATGTTTAGCTTTTCCCCTATGAATTTATTCATGGTATTTGTAAAATTGCTTTGATCTATTTCTAGTGATATTCCTGATACAATTATATTTCCCTCTCTCTTCTCTCGTTCAATGCTTTCCACACTGCTCCTTAGACTAATCATTTCCTTTTTTATTGCCTCGTTTTCCTTTTTTGAACATTCGTATTCTTTCCTTAATTTCTCCTTTTTAGTTTTCAATTTTTAGCAGGTTTACTTCTTGTCAATAATTGATAATATTTTCCGTTTTTATTCACGCATAATTATTGTACATGAATAAAAGCGGTAATTATTTTGAACAATATTTGTAACGTTTTTAATTTTTATTTTTTAAATTAGCTATTTAAAATGTGCTGGCAGTACATATTTCCGGGCTGCGGTTGGCATCTTTAGGACGATGTTGAGTCTTCAGTAGTCGTCTGGCGAATGGTCACCACTCATCCTGAAGATGCCAACCGCAGTGTTTGACGAAACGTCGACCTCCACAGATCGAAGACCACGGCCTACCAGCCCGGAAATATGCACTGCTAGTACAAATTCAGATACCGGTCGTGAAAGCCTTCAGTTATTTTTAGCTATTTAAAATATTTGTTTGTTAATTTCTACCATTCAAGCTTTGCAGTTGAAAGTTTTAATAAAAACAGTTGAATTGCGCAAGAATGGTGTATTTTAGACATATAGTATTTATATAAAGTCACCCTAAAATTGGGCGTGAAATCAAAAAATAACATAATATACAGGTTGTTCAGTTTAAAATAATGAAGCTTGATTCGGCTGTTCCGTTAAGGCTGTTTAACGGAACAGCCTGTATAATAAAAAATAGCTCAAAGAGATGCACGCTTTGAATAGATGAAACTTTTATCTAAAACATTTTATTCTAAAATCGATAATGTAGAAGATATTGCACGGTAAATTTTTATAAGGCACCATGTGTATAGCTATATGCTAGAACTGTGCTTAGAACATCTACAATGGTTTATGTAAAATGAGAACATGAATGCTGTCAATCTATTCATAAATTTTAAGATCACATTATCGCGTTGATATGTAAGATAAAAGAATTGGGACAAAGGCAGTTGTTACATAAAGTAAAATGTAGTACGTGTCTACAACGTCATTAAGAATTTTAAATGACTTTTCTCACACTGTACGTATTTCAATAATAAATTTAATTCTACATAAAAGGAATAACTCTGGGCGAATTCAATCGTAATCCCGACGGAGAAAGCGACTTGCATGAAAGTTAAACACGAGCACCGAAAAAAAAATAACTCAGATATAATAGCCCGGCCGCTGAATCGTACAAAAAAATTCAACAATATTGATATTTTCGTACAAACGACTTGTCTGCGTGTGAATTAAATGACAGTCGAGTCGGTACGTAAAATTCTTAGCAAGCATTCATGCACCGTACATATATACATATACTGATGACTTCTATTATCGAATTATAAAATGTTAAAAGCACATTAGTTAAACGTGACTTCGATGATGGCCATTCTTTCGTCTTGGTGCGCTGTCAGTTGCAGTTGTACTGTCAGTATGTAATTTTTCTATCTGATGCGCATTGTAAAAAATAATACAGCACATTAACTAGATATTAAATTTGATCGGTTAAGAGATAATTGGAGATCGTACCTGGTATTGGCTATTGTACCTGTAAAATAAATCATAATTATAGCTTGTTCAATATCTTTAATTGTGTTTGATTGAGAAACAAACACACCGCAGTTATTACACAAAAGTGAATGGACCACGATAGTTGCTAGAAACATTCTCACATTGTTGAATTGGAATTGTAGCAATGATTTCAGCTGATTATATTTAATAATTGCTGTTAGAGTGTGAATGAAAATCTCGTAAATTAGATACCAATACGATTTTCTTAGAAGCTTTTATTATTGTATCTTAGTAGGTGTATTGCATTAACATTGTAACATATTACTTTAAAGGCTATGTAACGTAATCAGTTTAGTTTTACCTAGGTCTGGTCACGTGCATTTTTTTCAGGATATATACCATATATTTTTTAACCAGATATAGAAATTTAAAGGTTTTATTATTACTTAATCTGGCTCCATTCCAAGTATAATATAGTTTATAGTAGGTACTGAAAACTTTTAATGCTATTAGCCAATTAAAAAGCTGATATAATGAGGATTATTTCATTTGAAGTATGAATAAAACAACATTCGTTTGGTTTTGCGCTGAACTCGGACATTGCAAATCCTCATCGATGGAACACGATAGTTGAAAGATTACTTGGAGTGCTCTTTAAACGAAAGGAAGTATTACGAGCTGTTAGGCTGCTAGATACAGGTCCGACTTGAAATATCGCCTATAACACTAATTGTCGTCATAACTGTAGGATCGGAAATTAGTCAGTGGACTGTTTCTAGATTTGTGAAAGACTTTTGATAATGTAGGTCACCATGTTGCCGAAGCAAGAGATACACTACCGACCATAATTATTTGCCCACATACATTTTTGCTTGGATTTTAGAAAATTATTTATTTATTATTATTTAGGGGGCATAATTATTTACCTACAAGTAAAAGAAAGACATGGCATTAAATAATTCCGTAAAAGATTTAATTTTTTGTGTCAAATAAATTTTATAATTGAATAAATACTATCAATTTCTTTGTTTTAAGGGTATTTTATTAAATGCAAAACTACAATTTCTTTTTCAGTTAGCACTTCCTTTATTTATGCGTATTTCTTCGGGTGGGCAAATAATTATGGCGACTAGTGTATATGGCGTCCGGGATATAACATATAATTTATTAGAATCCTGTTTTTCTAGCAGGAGACAAATAGTAATCGTAAGTGATAACAGTTCACAAACGATCTATTCAGATGTTGAATATTTAGCAAGGGGTATTCCTCAAGGACGTTTATTGTGTCCGTTATTATTGAATATTATTATTATATAATATAAGGATATTAATTATATTGTGTAGGGTACTAAACATTGCCAATCAATTATGCCGATGACATAAATTTGTTTATAGATCAGCAGCTGTATTAGAAATGTATAAATAGATATAATATTCTTAAAAACTAATTTTCTTGTACCAAACTTCGTTTAAACGAAACTAAGACTGAATGTGTAGTATTTAGATCTTCAAGTACTTTAGTAGTGCCAACAGATATAAATTTAAATACTAATGCATTATAATACGAAAGTTGCACAAAATTTTATTTGCTTTGGTAGTTGTATGTAACGACTACTTAGAAAAAAGGTAGATGGTTCTCTAACAGTGTTTATTCATATTCCACCACTTTAGAAAAAAAGGCTTTCGAAAATCCTTGACATTAAAATTTTTAAGTGGTTTAAAACGCACCAGCAATTAGTGCGAAGTAATCCGGCAGCCGACAGGCTGCCTTCCTTTGTCCGCAAATATCAGAGCGGATTACTTAATTTTGTTTGTTATATGCATGTTCTTTCTACAAATATGATTTATATATAAATATAAAAAACTAAATTAGTTGGCTCTCCCATTTCTTTCAAGTAAATGATAGCGGTTTCAGTATCACCATAACTAACACAAGGAATGCTCTACTGAAAGAAAGATAAGACGGAACAAGGCGAAGACATAGAAATGTGAACGTAATAAATTACCAGTAAACGGAAAAGCAGAAATATGTATTGTGCGTGCTATAACTGTACATAGGTATGACTTTTCCTATCTCTACATATTTTGATTTTGTGAGAATGTACACTGTAATGTACATTCCCGCCCTCGCTCATTTCTGTACATACCTTCTTTCCATGCTACCATTTTTGCTACTCTTTCCTTTTCAATCCTTTTTGTATGGCCCAGCCAGTGTAATCTTCTTGATTTTACTATCTCATTTACCCTATAGTCCTTGTAAAGTCTGTATATTTCCTCACTCGTCTTTCTTACGTAGCCCTCACACCCATAGAAAATAGTTTTATACAGTGCGGGCCTTAAGTCCCCCCAAAGAGTGCCAAATTGTTTCATGTGACACCAGACTGATCTAAAGAGCTCGTTGCTAAGCAAAGTAATCATAACAATTGCTAAACTGTAAAATCTCAATTCCAAAAACGTAAATTATTCTTGATATTTATTGTTCCTATAACCTGCATTTGTCATACTTTCGTTCTTTGTGCTCGTTATTATTTTATCTCATTTTAACTTGGTTTGTTAATTGTTGTTTCTCCTTTACTTTATCTAACTTTATTTTAATTAATTAATTGTGGTAAGTTTGTTTAAATTTGTTAGTTTTTGACAGGCGATGTGCTTAAGTTTCAATTTTGGATCACGTACGATAACCACCAAGTACCTAATTCTAATATTTGGTAAATTTGGCAACAACTACACAAAATGGAACATAATGATCTTGTACTGCCGGAGATATTATAACTTTGCGCTAAGTAAGCATAAATAGCATAAAACTTACAGGACGAACTGCTTTAACAGAAGATAATATGATTTAAATTATTGTACAATTTGTTGCGCAATCATGGCAAATAAGGTAATAGTTGTTGCCAGATTTACACGATATTAAAATTGACCCAGCAATTTTGCATGGTTTGTGTCGAAGTCATCATAAAAGTAACAACACAAAAAGCACAAAAAATAGACATATTGTTTATTAAAAACTAACAAATTTAAATAAATCTGCCATAATTAGTTAGTTGTAATAAAGTTCGATGAAGCAAAGGAATAACAATAATTAACAGAACAAGGTAAAAAGAGATAAAATAATAACGAGAACAAAGAAGGAACATATGACAAATGCAGGATATAATAACAATAAACAACGAGAACAATTTACGCTTTTGGAATTGAGATTTGACAGTTTGGTAATTGTTAGGTTACTTTGGTTAGCAACAAGCTCTTCAGATCAGTCTGGTGTCACAAGGAGCAATTTGGCGCTCTTTTCTAGCCAACTTTCCGTAACAACAAAAACAGATTACCAAAACTTATGTTGTTGCATATCGTCAGATACTAGTGCACCTAGATGCTCAGATTCTCAACTTCTTCAAATTACATCAATCTTTAAGTCCCCCTCCAGTTTTTGTTGTTCCCACGGTGATCGTTTTGCTTTTTTCTTCGTTTACTAGCAGTACCATTCGTTCTGCTTCCTTCGCTAATCTTCGTGTGATTTCTGCTAGCTTTTTTCTGTACCTGCATGCAATATCATCAGCATAACCTATTCGATTTCTGTTCAATTGGCTACATCTCACAATTTTTTCCTCCCAGACTAAGTTGAAGAGTAGTGTCGACAGAGGGTCGCACAGTTGGAGCCCGTTCTTGACTTCAAATTCTTCAGTGAATTCGCATTTAACTTTAACAATACTTGTTGTTTGCTCTAGCGTCACTCCGATCAGCCTAGTTAATTTGTAAGGAGTATTGAATTCTTTCATGACCTGGGATATTTTTTGCTCTTCTTACCGAGTCATGGGCATTCTTAAAACCAATGAAGAGCACCGCGGCAGGTATCTTGCACCCATAACATGTTAATAGTTCTGTCATGGTAAGTATTTGGTCGATTGTTGATCTCCCGTTTCTGAACCCTGTCTGGTATTCACCTACATTTGATAATGGTGGTTATTATCTTATAGACTACATCTAGAAGCGAGATTCCTCTGTAATTGTCACAGGATACGGCGTCGTCCTTTTTTAAAATTGATATTATTGCGGCCTTTTGCCAAGAATTTGGCATTTCTTCATCACTAAAAATCTTCTAAATGTACCTGTGTATTGCTTGCCTCAAGTCCTTTCTCGCATACTTGGTGTTTACATTGTAATGAATCTCTTTAAAACTTTCACAGCGATATAGAAATATAAAGCTTCATAAGTGGGGTCTTAAAAAATTGTAATTGTTATTAGAATTAAGGCCACACCAACAAAATCCTTTGCCAAACAATATAAAAGTTATTCTATAAAAAGGAATTTTATCGCTTTCACAAATTTTAGAATTCTTTACCGATGGCTAATTTTAAGATTACTTTATAAGTTGCTTTTTCAATTTTAAAATAATTTGCCAAAAATGCAAATTTCTTTTATTCATAGTAAATGTCATGATAAAAATCCTTTTCGAATGCCTGCTTTGTCGATACAGCCAAATCTGCTCAAAATTTTACATTCTTTCTTAAATCTGTATCTCCTAAATAAATTACTCCGAACTGTTGTTTAGTGGATATTGTATTCCAAAACTTACCTCATTCCGATTTCCCAATTAATAGTCCAAAGACCTTTCTAAATCCTTGCAAACGAAGGCGATGATTTAAATTATTTCTTCCTAAATTTCCTAAAGGTTTGAAACATCTCATTACTATTGATGGATAACAAGACATCACACTAAATCTGTTCAGTTTGCGCTAGTTCTAGTGCTTCGCTATTTCCAGAACAAAAATTTACACCGGCACCGCTTACAACACGTCGCCTGCGTCCACGCTAATGTTTCTCATATAAATAATATGTTATAAGCCGTACGTTTTGTAAAATACGAGCGTTAAATTACTACCATTTTAGTGCACAAATGGAGAATCAATCAATCATTGAAACGCAACGCACGCCATTATCATTTCTGCTGTCGGCGATCTTTAGAAGTGCGATGGTCAAAGAATTCCAAGTTGGCTATTTGGCTCTAGTGCGCCGTGAGAACAATATTTTCCGACCCTAATTGGTAACACAAAACAATATATCTGCAATCTTATAGTTTAATGTCAAATACATAAACAGTTGGATTAGATTTATTCCTCCTTTGATCAAAACTTTATTTCTTTGCAACAATTGTATGCTAAGCTTTTATTTATTGAACTGACTAGATAAAATAATGCGTTGTACAAGGAAACGTGAACGCAACACGGAGTAAGATTTACAATCTCACGCAATTAAAACTAAATGTTTTTGTGTTAATATTATTTGTTAGTTTCGAAGCGCGTTCGAATACCAGTAAATTCCATTAGATTGTAACGCATAATTTACAGGACATCGCTGACTAAGGATGATCCATTCTTCTTTGTACAATATATTTTTCTTTCTCCGATCAAGAAAAAATATTTTCAAACTTGTACGCAATAAAACGCTTTAATTTATTGTTATATATCTGAAGACAAGTACAACGTTTTTATTAATACTGCGCTGTAGGTGTCGACAATTCTTTAAATAATCGTGCCGTGTCGTAGGAGTCTGTACACATTATTTAAGGTAATTTCTACCACAAACATATACAACGTAATACCAAAAAGTATCGGGTTCGGTATGTAGTATAACATTTAACTGCGAGAAAAATAAAACGAGTTACCTACCAAATGTCCACACTGTCAATAAAACAAAGCATTACAAAGCCATTGGATAAAGAATTGATTGCTATCTTGTGACGATGGGTTATTAAAGAGGAATTTTTTGAATACTAACTTTATACAATTTCGAAGAACATATTCAGGCTGTCCTAACCTTCTGAAATTGTAAATTGCGCCGATTGTGTAAATACTAGGAAGCTGAAATTTTCTAAGGCCATACTAGACATGATAGGGTATCTTTCAAAAGTATTTCCATGTATACAGGATGATCTAGAAATAGCAAATCAGGCACCTAGTGTGGAGTAGCCGAACATGAGCACCTTAGAGATAATAGCGTTTTGAAAAGTTATGTTAAGGTTTAGCTCAAGAGTAAATGCAGTGTCGTATAATGCCGGGTTTGGTTTACTTAAATAACACTTGAGTGAAAGTTTTATTGTGTATTTTATTTTTATGCAGCATGATGAAAAAACCACTACAATTGCACATATTAGGCAACACGTATCCTAATATGAGCACTAGCTCACCGAATATGGGCTATTTATTGAATTTGAAGTATACAAAGACGAGACAAAACTTTAAACTTGAAATAGTTGATTGGCAAAAGTCACAAACGTAGGTTTTAGTTGCCTTTGTTGCGCCGGCGCATTTCACATGTGCCCAGCGTTGGCAAGTCATACAACAAATCCAACAGCCGCCAGTAGAAGAAAAGGCTTCCCCACAAAATATGCAATTTGCATCGTCTTCTTTGTTAGCTGCAAAAATTCTCTTTTTGGGCAAATGTTTCTTCTTCCCACTAACAGCTAATGCATTTTTATATGGACTTTTGGTGAGTATAGTAGAATGCGCAACCTTACGTTTGCAGTTCTTCTTTCTATGTTTAACACAATCGGCGGCATCAGATGTTCTTGAGGTTACAGAAATTACTTCTCGAAAGCTTGGTCCCATTTTGATTGCTGTGTTTTGTATCCGGTATGGAAGAAGTTGCTACGTTTGTTGCAATTAGGGGTTGTGATAAAGTTTCATTCGGACTGAGGCATGATGATGTACTAAGTAGTATGTCTTTTATGTTGTCTACAATTTTACAAGTTGGAGGAGTTGCAGATTGCGTTTCCTCACAAACAATGTCATTTAAGTTTTCTTCATTTTGATTTTCACGGGAAGCAGCTCTCTGTTCAGATGCAACAAAATCTTCCTTTCCAAAAACTTCTGAATTGAATGGAAGCATTACACATTTGTGAAATCTAGAAGCAGCATTTTTTATGGTAGCACCTTTCCGCTAAGCCAGTTTGAATAATTCCGGAATTTCTCGTTCCGTTACGGTTCTTCCTGGATGCTGAGTCAACCAAGTTGACACATCTTGGTAGTAAAATGTGTTTATACTTTTGAAAGTAGCCACATCTAGGGGCGGTGGTTTATGGGTGCAACGCGATGGTAGAGAAAGAAGTATTACATTATTTTCTCTTGCCTTTAAAACTACGGAAAGGTTTTTGGTATGTGAGGTGTGCCCATCGAAAATTAAGAGTACGGGGTCTGGTCGAACATCTGGTTTTACAGTTTTCGAAAAATGTTTGAACCATTCCTTAAAAAGATCTTAATTTATCCAACCGGACGGATTAATTCCTGCAATTGAACCATAGGGTGCCTTGTCCAAAAAATCGGGACTCTTTCTTGCTCGTGGGAATGTAAATATCGGATTGTCAATGCTCTTTCGAGCATCCTAAAAAACGGTATGGGTGTCCCTCAGGGTTCTGTGCTGAGGCCCATATCGTTTCTTATTTATATCAATAATATTGATAAATTATCTTCACCTAAAGTACATATAACATCTTATAATAATACTGTCGAGATTGAAAATTTAAGTAATACTTTCTTAAATAAATTAAATGAATTTCTTGTCTTTCATAACCATCAGCGGCATTGTGATGTTCCAAAATTAAAGCTGGGTTCTGGTAACATTACCAGTGGTTCAGAGGTACAGTTTTTGGGAATTAGCACATATCAACATTTGCACTGGAGGTCGCATTGTGACAGACTTATAATTAAATTAAATTCCGTCGCATATTTATTTAAAAATCTTCGCTGTGTCTTAACATTGCAGCAGTTAATAAACTTGTATTACGTTCAAGTTGTGTCACGTTTGACTTATGGTGTTTGTTTCTGGGGTGGGGCATCATTGTCAAATAAGGTATTTCTCTGTCGAAAGATCCCTTTTTAAAAATTTTAATTTGTTGACTTTGTGTGGTATTTACATATTTGAATTGTGTTTATATGTATATAGAAATAAATGTAAATTTGTAACTAATACCCAGGTTCACAATGTTAATACTAGACAGAAAAATGATTATCATATAGATACCTGTAGATATGAGGTTGGAATGAAGTCCCCAGATATTATGGGTCTTTGGTTGTATAATAAATTACCTATAAACACAAAAGGAATCTAAAAATGTCAGCACTTTTAAGCAATCATTAAAAAAATATATCATAGGTAATTTGATTTATAACCTCGATGAATATTTCAATTTGTAACCACTAATGTATGTGTTTCATCAGTTATTATAGTTTGTTATGTATTGTTTTATTATATTTTGTTTGTTCCAATACACTGTGACATATATTGTAACATGTCTTCTGGAAACACAATAATATTTTTATTATTATTGTTTCTTATACTAAAAATTTTGAACCAAGAGGTAACTATGGTATGACACTTGTAAATCAACACTTAGACAAATACGTGATGATACAACGTACAACTTTGTTCGCGGTTGCGACTGTTTAGTCCCGGGTTTGGCTAAGTGTTCGTGTTCATTCACAATTATTTAGTACTTAAATCATCTTTTAGCACGTAACAAAAGTCAAGTTTGGTGGTTTCAAAATACATTATATGTAACATATAAACATAGAGTTTATATTGAAACCGCATAATTTGAGGTTAGTTTTCCTCTTTTCAAATAAAATTTTTGTAAAACGTAAATTGTTGTTATTTACTTTTTTAAAACTGCCGAAGGAGTGTTTAAGGACACTCCCAGACCTACAGACCGTAGATTTAATTAATTCATTTAGAATAATACATTTTTCTCCTATTTATAACACTACAAACACTTGGCGCCCGACGTGGGGCTCACGACTGCGTTCGATGTGTAATTTATAACACTACACAATATATTACAAACAAACTATACCGCATTCCTAACAACCAATCTTCTTCCAATAATAAGAAAGTCGTCAGTCAAAAATCACTACATTTCTCTAACTCTTTAAATTTGTTTTTAAATCATACCATTGTATCCAGCATCTCTCTCGCTTCAAGCTGCTTCATTCTCACCCTTAGAACATTGCCTATCAATTATTGTCAATTACCTAAGTAAACCTATTACTTCCTAACCATTCTGCATATTCCAAGGACTTTTCTGAGGTTTCGTCAGCAACTACACAGTCAATGTCAATAAATAACCAACGCTAATTGCCATAAAATTGTATTTTTTTCCTGTACAAGTTATGTGAATATCAGTCATAAAACTAGAAACCTACATATACGATTGTAATCGTGTACAAATTTTATTGAATTATATTTTAGTTTTTTATATCTTGTAACTGCAGGATATCGAATGCATAAATATATTTTCGTTCGCATTTAAAAGACTTCGTTAAAATAAAATATTAATTTTTGCACTTAAAGTCGTAATATTTTTCTGAACTCCTGTGTATTTCCGAAGCAACTTAAAGTGTGTACTTAAATTTTTTTGTAACCGTTGACTTATACAAAGCGCGTTCAGTTTCTTTTATATCGTAATTCTTTTACCAGAGCGAAAAGACTTTAAGGATATAAATAGGACGGTAGTTAAATTAATTACGTATAAACGCAATTAAAATAAGAACTAATTTAGAATAAGGCCGAATAAATTACGCAGTTTAAGGATGAAGCGCTCTTAGCGAAGGGATACCGTCAACTGCATATCGGCTGATATGCTTCGAGAAAAGAAAAAAATTCTGAACAAAAACTAAAAACGTAGAGTCTTTAATAACTATACGAGAGATCGTTATCGGCAGTCACAATTATGCAAATTAGATCGATAGTTAGTCAGAAGGATCGAAATGCTCGATGCGAGAGAGATAAGCGAGTGTACGAAGCCGATATTTCATTAGGAAATGTTAATTGACACGTGGACTTAAAAATAGTCGTTAAAAATCTCCGATTCCGCTTCGATATCGTTAAAAGTTAATGTTCCTCTTCGATAGCGCCTTGTTTACATCAGATTTAGTGCGACCATATTTTCTTCATTTATAACCCCCAAGATGATCAAAATGGGGGGCTTTTCGAACGATAGATGCGCGGCTTTTATGATTTTATTTCGATTGGTATGTAAACAAGGGATGCAGCTGGTTTTATGGGGTTAATTTTATGTTGGAATTCGTTAAATGCACGCTGGCTTTAGATTACAAATACCTACGGTTCTCAAATTGCCTCTATTATCTTGTAAACCAGCAAAACGTTTTGTTGATTGCACGACCATATAGGGTCGTTTTCCATTTACTAACTAGCAGGGTTACACAATAATTTCACCACATTTCAGCTTGCTGTTTTCCAGTTTATTTCAGAATTAGTAACGAAAACGATGGGGACCAACGAAGTTATTTAGTACTAACTTAAAAACCAGAACTTGCTCACCAAACTTCACTCTAAGCAGTTTGATTAACTTCCTTACATTTGACAAAATGTATGTAAGCCACATTGTTATAATTTCTGTGCTTAATGAATCAACATGCAAACATCGATAAGAAAGCACTTGCAAACCCACGATCTTGATAGTCATAGCAAAAGCTATTTTAATTGGAAACTTAAGTCGTCCAGATGAACGACATTAATCGAGTCATGCCGAAATCTATTATAGCGTGTTTGTGTATTTTCATTGTACTCTATTACACTGAATTTCCATTAAAGGACAGTATTGGTTGGCAGTACTGACTGTCAAATCAGGGAGTAAATGTGTATTAAGTAAATTCTTATTATTTCCCTTCAAAAGATCTATGCAGTTTATGCTCGATGCTTATTGAAAAATTGTATTTAAAGTTCTTCACCTCCAAACTTACGTAATAGAATATAGACCTTGAGCAATTCATTTCTACATTAAGAACAATCAAATGAAAGAAGAAAGCAATTGTAATAGGTAATGAAACTCAAGAAATTCTACATCAGCACTTCTTTCTTTGGTAAACAAATGCGTGGCAATACTTATGGAAGAAATGAAAATTACGTTTGTAACATTCTTAAGTGAATGATTACTTATTATATTTAGGCTTGAATTCAGGTTTACTTAGTTATGGGCACTACTTCTAGCATTTCGAGGGTATATATAATTAGTCATTACCTGAACTATCAGTTTAATTGCAGTTACAGGTAGGAAAACAGTAAGATCTATTTCATACCGATTGGGAAAATGTAAAATTAGCCATAGCGCTATTCCCCCCGCTCTCAAGCGAAGGGATTAGCGGCAGTCGTTGGCTCAAGATAACCGACGTGGTTAGTTACGGGGTAGACTGCCTTATGTGCGGGCGATCTTAGTAAGAATCTGTTCTTATTTTCGTCGTTAGAATTTCTTATTAATTTCGTCTAAGCTTCATAGCAACAATAAAATAAATATGCGAAACTCTCATTTCCAGGCGACCTTGACTTCAAGTTATTACATGCGCTCTTCGCACAGTACGTCTACATGCCGATATTGTTCGAAATGTACTACCACGAATTACTCGGATTTCACTCAGTCCCCTCCACGCTCTCTCGCATGTACGGCGAGAGAGCGAGGAAGGGATACCCATATAGCTAGTTTCTCATTTTCCCAATCGGTATATTACAGTTCTCATTAAGTCTACTCTGGACGGGTGCACTCCGAAGAAATCATAGGAATTAAATAAAACTTAATCTGGATTATAAACACAAATTTTATTGGTATCAGAAGATTTAACATTTTTAGTTTTAATGATGACAATGATTGAAACCGGTTTAATTGTTAATCGTGCAATACACTTGAGGTAATTTAACCAGTATTTTTTGTACCTATTTAATCAATTTCTTACGAAATTTGAATGATTTCGGGAGCGTTGTAATCGTGGCCGGTCCTGCTAGTATTTTAAGAGCAATTCTCTATGAAAGACGTATTTCCAAAATAAGTTCCATTTTAGTAGATACATTAAGACAATTGATGAAATGAAAGCAGCAGGCATTCATACAAGATTGTATCCGGTCAGAGATAACAATGGACTTGAGTTTAATGATATAGCACACAAGTTTGTGAGAAAAGATGATACTGCAAGAGTATAATATTGATCTGCATTTGCTAATAAGGAACAAATAACTAAACAGCTGATTTTTAAAGTACATACGTACTGGTTATTTGGGTACAAAGCAAAAATATTTGCATACATCCCGATGTGTAAAACAAGTATTGTTACATGGATTCCAACGCCTCTAGACTATTCGAAAATACTATAGCAAGAATGATATTGGGCCATTGTCGGTTTCCTGTAGATCTGCATAGGCTGAATCTACTTAAATCAGAGGAGCGCTCTTGTGGCCATCAAGTGGATGGCTTTAATCGTATTGGGCTATACTGCACAACCTACAATGGCACAATTAATTATTGTCTCTATAGGAAAGGGTACTACTTTCAACTAATGTTACCATTCTATTTAGCTGCAAAATCAATATCACCTGTAGGCAATTTATGTAAAGTGCGTATCAAAATATAGAATAATACCATCCTGACCATTTTTTTGTCGATGGCCAATTTCTGTCTCTACTGTTTGTTATTTCATACAACTGCGGCATATGGGCTTGGATCCCGACTGTTAAAAAAAATCAATTTTTTAACTGCGATTGAATCATTAAAGGTTTTCAAAGAAGATTTTCCACCACCATACTTCGCTGTTGATTTGATGACGACTAATATAACCACCTCTTGCTGCGGTAGATTTGGATTATGGTTGCAACCATTCCTTCTTGGTTTTGGTGCCACATTTCTCATAAGCATTCCTTGAGGGATTCATATGTGCTCGAACTTTCCTACCTATATTATACATAAAGTGTAGTGATGAACACGCCTACCCAGCAAGCAGGAGATGTGAGGTTCAATTCCTTGCCGTGGACATATTTTAATTTGATTAATGAATTACGTTGGAAATTCCAAGAAAAGTTATAGTTTGTTTTCATTTTTTCTTGTCTAGGCCTACTATAATTTATGTTTTTCCTGATACTTGGTCCATGCTGTGCTCTCGACACATTGCGACACATTAAATCTTGCAGCAATCTCTCTCTGGAATGGCCCCCTTCAACAAGAATCACTAATTTCACAACGTTGGGCTTTGATAAATGATTATGATGCTGACGGCGGCGATTCGTAATATCAAATTATGTTGACATTTGTAGGTTTTTTTGGTGTAATTTATTCGTATTTTTAATTAAAATTAATGCATCTTTGTGTATACGTTCTGCTATTACAATAAAAAACAATAAAAAAATCATTTATAAAAAATTTAACTAAAGAAATAGTTGATTATTGTTCAACATTGATTCATCGATAAAACTTACCCAATTGTTTCATTGAATATAAGCTCTTGCAACTTTTGCTAATAGATAAATATTAATTACTACTATCACTAAAAGTACTTCGTACGTCAGGCGAGAGTTAACGACCACAAGCTTTCGTTTATTCCTCATATCCCGTGATTATTTGCGGAAAGACGTCCTAAAACCGTATTAAATTGTAAGATGTAATCATTGTACTCAACTATGCAATAAACAATTTATTAATGACAATGTAGGTAAGCTAAATTCTGGAAATATATTATATTACGTATACTGAAGTGTGAAATTTTACATCCTCGCAGCTGTTATTCCAGCACGTACAGTGTATTCAGTATTGCCACTCGATTAATGTGAAATTCTCTCTGACGACTATTAGCTCTTTTCCGGAAGCACGTACTCTTCACCTGGCCCACGAACTCTGGAGCGAGGGTACTAAATAATTATTTTAACTCCAGCCAACGACAAACGTGGTGGAACGGTGAAGTTATTCCGCTTCAGTTCATTTTCTTATTTTCGTCTTCAAATTTCTCTCTTAAAATTTAATAGAATAACTTCCTACAAGAAGTAACAGCGTAAATTCAGAGGTATTTCTAGCATAATTAAATATCTATCGTAAAGTCGATGTCGTAGTCGTCAGTAAAATTTATCATTTAAAAGTTGTTTGTGGTATTTTAGGTCATAGAATAGTACAATTTCGGTCGTCTACTTGCGTCACTCTTAGAGGGGTGTCAATTGATTTGTGGATTTTGAGTAAAGGTTTCATCGAGGTAACACGTGTTTGACTGTGTTCCAAGTTTTAAATCATAGAAGAAATTCAAGGTAGAAGTGATGTGGTTAAGAATAGGCAGGTTTCCTGTAAATGTCAAATAAACATAGAGTTCAGATGACATCGGCATAAAATCCAGGTTAGTTGCAATTTTCAGTTTTAAATTTTGTTAAATTCCATTACTTGGTATTAAAGTTCATCTAAATTGCTGAAAAAGTGTTTTAGAACACTTCCAAACCCTCAGTTCATATAATTAATATGCAAAAATTTGATTTCTTTAACAATTTCACACTTTGAGAACATTTCAATACATATACTATATATTTTTAAGAAACAGCCTACTGTTTTTAATGCCTACGTTTCGAAATGCGTTTTCGGGGAATCTAGGTAGTAGGCAACAATCTTGATCATTTAATATGGTCTCATTATATAGATGTTCTTATATTTTTCTTTTAATAGAGATTGTATGTATTGTGCAATATAGGAAATAACTGTAACAAAATGTGACGTCACAAATATTCCTGGAGAAAATTACATTGAGTACTATTTATTGGTCGTTAAATATGGCGATATGTTTCATCTAAGGACTCTACCATGGCCTTTTATAGGAACTAGAAATTGTGTGTGTTTTTTTCTCCAATTCACCGAAGTCCGTGTATGGAAACTAAATTATAATCGTATAGTATTTCTTATGTCTATCATCTGCGATATCAATATATACAAATTTATATTTGATATAAAATCTGATACGGACTTTATATGAATAGTAAATGCTGAAGGAATCGATTCGAAATCTACGATTGCTACAGATAAACCAGATTTCCTTATATAATAGGTATAAACCATGCAACTGTCGATATAAAGACGTGGAAATGGATATATGACACTTTAATTTTTTTTTAAATCCTTTCCTCCTAATGAAACAAAATACAAAAACTGGGAGTTCTGTTTTACGCTGTTATTAAACCTGACAACTTGTTCACAACATCGCATTCCTTCCTTCTGCTGATGGAAATATTTCATGCTTTCAAAATGAAGCTGAGCCATATGTGTAGGCATTTATTATTATTGATCTAGTTGAATGGAAGTAGGAAGCTTTACTGTACGGGTTCCTTTTTCGTTTATGTGGAAGTGCGTTCATTTGTGTATAGTTCATTACTTGTCTTTCGACCATTCTCTATGAGTGATCAAATAATATTCCTTGGTCAAGTTTTATATACTACACTAAAAAAAGAAATTCCAATACGGATAAGCTGCAATTTAATTATCGGTTATCCGTACCTTAATTTTCGTCGCAACATGAAATTTCCGGCAGAAAAGTAAATTTCAATATGAAAATTTAGATAGAGTATAACATTTTCCTCTATTTTGAAAAATAAAGGTGCTTTACTCTTGAGCCTTTTCAATTTTAAGTGCCCGCTCTGTACACGGTAGGAGATAAATTGTGTTTAAGGGATGTCAAATTGGTTTTAAAAGGTAATCAAACTTTCTGCATTACTACAGTTTTATAAAAGTCCATACCAAAAAAAAAAATCCCGTATGGTACGTATTGGCAATCACAAAAATAGCTTGATTTAATCAAAATATGCAAGAGTAGGAGGTTATATTATGATATATTACTGCCGATTTAGTATATACACTTATGCAATATATTACACGTTCTAAACTACAACTTTGTTTCTCATTTTCATGCAATAAACCCTTGCATTACATATGTACATACACAAAGTATTGATATGGATTGTTTAAAATA
The DNA here is from genome assembly GCA_029619315.2 of Dynastes maya. Lineage (NCBI taxonomy): Eukaryota > Metazoa > Arthropoda > Insecta > Coleoptera > Scarabaeidae > Dynastes > Dynastes maya. The sequence continues at coordinate 62,215,151 of JAROYE020000002.1, forward strand.
AATAACAACTTACTTTTTTTCTTGGGTCCAAAAGTATAACATAAGCACTAATGCCAAAAAAATTTGGCCGTGTAACATGCAGGCGACAATAAAGAGTTGATGTTTTATTCTGGCGTCAACGCCTAAAATATTTTAAGGAATAGGAGATATAATACTCTTATACGTACCGGAATTTTGACACCAACAAGAAAGCTTCGGTTTAATTTTAAAACCTGCTTTTAAAATTTCAGAATATTTGAGAATTTCTGTAGAATTTGGATAAAGATCTAAATTTTCGCATAATTTCTAACAAATACTAAAGGTTTATAGGAAAATTACCAATTTGAAAGAAAATTCCTGATGTTTATACCGGAGATATATACTTTTTCGTAATATGAGGATTCAAATTTACCCCCATTTCTTTCAATGTAATTCTCAGTGTATGTTTTCATATGCAATACTTTACATTTTCTCATCTCTGAAACTATTTATTATTTGCCTTATCATAATTAGATCTTCATATACCCTTTCAGATTGCTTGACGGAATTGGATCATACCTCACCAGCATACTAGCTGGACATCAGCTTGTATGCTAGTGGGGTATAATTCATTACACTACTATAGATCGGATGTTCCTTATTTTTAGAAATTTTTCTGTACCTCTAGTTTTAAATAGGTTCATTACTTCCCTTTCTGGAACACTTCTACCTTTAATGGCGGCACCAATTTCTCTGTTGTTGGTTTTTATGCCTAATTATCTTTACTTATTGGATTGTCTTTTCTTTTGGTATCATCCACCTACTAAGACTGCATTTACGTCTTTTCGTTTAGGTCCTGATATCAAATTTTCGCAAATACATCTCAGTTTTTTTTTTATTTCTTTACTAACTGTCAAGTTCTATATTATTCATACAACCCCTTTACCATATTTTCAGTGGTTTCATTGCAATATGGCGACGGTATTATGATGGTTATGAGTTTATGCTCGTTATATTTGGCTACCATTTTGTTAAAAGTAAAAGATATAATTTTTGCTTATGTTACAGTAAAAGAACGTATTTTTACTTTAATCGAAAATCTTTAATCGATAAAATGCAATAAGTACACTTTGCCCGTTGATATAACGATTCGCCCGGCTAACCTTTGTGAATAACAGTTTATCTATACGGAGGATATGTAAACACAACTCTTATAATCCTCTAAATACTTTTTTCAAACAAAGGCATTGTTGGGATATTGCATTGAAACTGTTAAATTAATTTAAAAGAAAATGTGGAAGCATATGAAAAAGTATTTAGGTTCTTACGAAATAAATTCGATTCCTTTTTGGGTCGTTTCCACTTAAAAACACTGCACTAATCTTATTCACACCCAAATGGTTATGGAGAATTCGATGAATACTTGTTTCAGAAATGTTGGAAATCCCTGCTGATTCCTTCATTTTCAAATGGCGATCTACCAATACCACCTCTTCAATAACTGAAATGTTTTGAAACGTTATCAGTTTAATTGGCCAACCAGGGCACTTATCCTTAAGGGATTCTTACTCCAAACGGAAAGATTTTACCCGCTTTTTTACAATGGAATATGAAAGAGATAAATCGCCATAAACGACGTCTGAACCTTGTTTATTGTGATTAGGTGTACGCCTCTCTTTTGTTAAAAATTTAATGACCGGGCGGTACTCAATTTTCGTTACCTGAGACATTTTCATGCACTAGTCACGTTTTCCGACTGGCCACTAAAAACTACTACCCTTCGATCCGTGATATATATGGTGTAGGCCTCGCACATGTGCAACTATGATGCAACGGAGTTTTAACAAGCAATAATCTGTATAAGCCTGTCAGGCCGAGAATTTACGGCGTCTACCTCGTATGTCCATGTACGAGGAGGAATCAAATATTAACCGGACTTTTGTTTTAGAACATTTTTTGGTACAGTAAATAAAATTTTGAATACACCTTATTTTTCTATATAACCTCCTCTTTTATTCACACATGTTTCCCACCGAATCGGAAGTTTTTTAATTCCGTCATCAAAGAATGAATGTGGTCGCGTCTGTAACCAATTGCGCACGAACGTTTCTACACCTTCGTCGTCTTCGTCAAAGTGGTGACCTCCCAGTTCTTCTTTGAGTGGCCCAAACATGTGGTAGTCACACGGCGACAGATCGGGACTGTAGGGCGGATGTTCCAGTGTTTCCCAATGAATTTTGTCCAATTTTTCTTGGGCTAATGCAGCTGCGTGTGGCCGAGCGTTGTCATGGAGCAGAATCGCACTTCGAATAGGCATGTCTCGCCTTTTTCGTCGAGAGGCCAGTTTCACTTCATCAAGCAGTTGACAGTAGTTCGCAGTATCTCACGGATCGCAAGAATATTCGTCTCACTGGTGCATGTCCGCGGTCGGCGTGCATGGTTCTCATTTTGCACCGACTCTCGGCCATCGGAAAATTTTTTGTGCCAGTTGTAGACTTTTGTCCTTGAAAGCGTTTTTTCAGCGAACTGTGCAGTTAGTTGACGCAAAATTTCGGCAGGTTTTACGCCCTCCCGCGACAAAAATTTAATAATAATGCGTTGCTCAACAGACGTGTGCACCCCTTGCTCAGACATGATGCTACTAGCAACCAATCTGAGCCGAACCGATTTACTCCCCTTCACTTGACATCCCCATCCAACATATATCAACACGTCACGTTACTCACTTCACCTAGGGAGCGTTAAAAAGAAAAGTCCGGTTAATATTTGATTCGTCCTCGTATGATCGTGGTGTGAAAAATGTTTGTAATGAATGTGTGAATGTATAATCTCTATTTCTTCTATGTTGCTGTATAACAATAACGCATAATTACATACAAAAATATACATCGTATTTTTCATTAAATATTTTATAACTTCTGCACATGTATTTATTTATGTTATTAGGTGAATGTTGTAAATGCTTCCCTTCCTAAGAGAAAATTACTTCTTTTGATCCGCTCCATTACCTTATTTAGCAGATTCCATAGTACCAATGATAAGAGACTTCAGATAATCTTTTTAAGTCATTAAGCGACAACTCTTTATATGTATCGACAGACTAGGGGTGTCACTAGAGCTTTCAAAAAAATAAATATATCTGTGAAAATTAAGTGGTAACATTTTATATAGCGCAAAGAAACCCGGTAACGACAGTTTCATGAATACCCCGTTTGCACCTATTCTTGCTCTAATTCTTTTGTATCAAGAAGTTGAGCTTTTGTATAACAGAATAATTTTATTGTTGGTCCTATTAGTTAAGCAATCATCTCTTGATTCCTTATATAAACGTGACGGTACTATGCTTGTGTTTTATCTTGCAAGTTGCAATTATTTTGAGAATCATCGTGATTATAAAATACGTAGTACTATAATAGTATCAAATTTGACATTATTATATCTGATACTTTGTGGCTACTTACAAATTGCTTTTAAATATTGCCATTAATAATTGTATCTTCTCCTGAATTGATACCGAGGATTGATTACACCATAATTAAGAACCGTTTATTTCAAGAACAGTTCGTTTTTGTCATTTTTTAAACATTCCCAATACTTCGCGGAATTGCATTTTTATTGCCTAAAGTGAGGCAATGAAAAAGTACACACGGGCACGGCGCTGTAAATATTTGAGGACGAGTAAAACGGCGCCACCATGTTGCACTTAATTGGCAATCTTTCAAAGGACGGACCACCGTGTCGGGGATTGTTTTTCGTAAATTTATTATATAAATGACAACTACTTGGGCATCGAGTTAGATTGTCACCGGACGAACGGCTGATTTGAAATGTATACAGAGCCCACCCGCGAAATGAATGTAGGACCAGTAGGTTTTCAGTGCGTTTAAATTTTAAATTCGCACATTATTCCGAACTTCAGGACGGTTACAAATAGATAGTTTTTCTTGTATTTTGTTTCGCGAGGATTTATTACACTGGCTTATATATATATATATATACAGGTTTGATGAATTTCTGCTTGTATATGTATCACAAACATTTTGTGTTTAACAAGTAAGAGGGCGTTGTAACTGACAAGTTATAATGTAACTAAAACTATTTTTGAAGCAAGTCATGTATTTCTATGACGTCTACCTTGAAGAAGAGTATACGTGCACACAGAGAAATGGTTTCTTGCATTAATCTTGCAAAAATCAGTCCCTATTCAAGAAAATATTTTTATTTCAAGACTGCAAAAATATTTAATATAAGAAAATAATTTTCTTAAAATTTTATTTGTATTAAATAAATACTTTCTTGGGGTTAGAAAATCAAAAAATCCAAGACAGAAAAACGTTTCTTCCAAGTAAATCATTTAAGTTAAGAAAATATTCATATTACATTAACCGGTATCTCTTCAAAATGTTTATGAAACGTTGTACTTTAAAAGTTATATCATTCTATGGCATAAACTGAGAGATGAACAGAAATATGGGCAGAAGCAAAAAGCGTTAGTGCTTTTCCCTTCTCACGTTGCTTTTGCCGGGAGTGATTCCATCAATACCATGTGCTATTGATATTAGTATTATCTTGGTTATTGTTTCTAGACACTTTCTCATGTATACTTCTGCATTAAAGTACACCGTTGCTCGAACATTATTCTGCAGGTAACCTTATTCTTTTTAAAATCACAGCAGTAACAATAATTCACTGTATTATGTGCGGATTTGTCGTACTGTTTTAAACAAGGTAAGTGCAATTAATAATGTGGATGTAAATAATATACATTTCAAGAATTCTAAGTAAATAAATGCTTTATTTTAATAAAACGAAACTATTGATTTATGAACAATACCTAAACGCTTTCTTGATTTAAGAAAACTATTTACTATGCTTAAGAAAATATTGTTTTGTGTTATAACGGCCATTTACTTATACTAAGAATCGCTTTCTTCAAATTTTCTGCAAGATTTTCTTGAAGCGAGTTAACAAATATCTTAAACAAAGAAATGCAATTATTTCATTAGAAGTATATACTTTTCTTAAGCGGAGAAAGGAACGCCAAGAAAATATTTCTTTTGATTTAAAGCAGTTATTGTATTGAGGATAATTGAAACAGTAAATGTCTTGAATTGAGGCAGACAATCTTGATACAAGTAAACATTCTTCGGCGTGCAGTTACGATTATACTGCTGTCTCTGATTACATAATGAAAATTAGGTAATTTTAGATTTGGTTTGATCAGTGTAATCATTTCCATGATACATATTTGGATCTTGAGGACTAGGTCGAATCCAAAGCGTTCTTTTCAGTTTAGGGCGCTTTTTTATAATGCAATAAATTATTCACATTACTTACGATTTTAAAAAGGCTAAGGTAGTGGTTATCTACAGAATAATGTTCAAACAAAAGTGAATTTACTGTAGAAGTACACATGAAAAAAGTGCTTAGAAACAATAACCAAGTTAATGCTAATATATATAGGTATTGATGGAACCATTGCCGTCAAAAACAATATGAGAAGAGAGAAACATTAATGCTTCTTATTCCTGGCCGCATTGCTTTTATACGAGGGACACACTGTATGTTTCTGAATACAGGATAAGAACAAAAAATATAAAAACGAACAATATTTATTCTTTTTCAGAGTACTATTTATTCTTTTTCAGAGTATTCTCTTTTACATTTAACGCACTTCGACACCCTCCCAAACCAAAACAGGTAGCCCTTGGACACTGCACTAACATGCTCTTCATGTGCATTGACAGCTTCCTGTGGTGTTAAAAAATGGATTCCACGTAATTTCTTCTTAATAGTTGGAAAGAGGAGAAATCACGCGGAACTAAATCCGGGCTATAAGGTGGATGTGACATTAATTTTATCCCAGCAGAGCGAAGAAACTCCATTGTCAACCCGGCAGAGTGTGCAGGAGCGTTGTCATGGTGTAACACAGTTTGTTTTTTCTGAACTTTTGACAACAATGTTGGCAAGCAACTGGTGGTATACCATTTTGCATTAACTGTTTTTCTATTCTCTAGAAGAACAGACCAAATGTAACCAGTACGGCTGAAGAAAGAGGTAATCATTTGTTTAGCACAACTTCGTGATTGTTTCATTTTTGTGGGTCGCATTTCATTTTGAAACATCCATTGAGTAGATTGCTGCTTTGTTAATAGATCATAGCAGTAGATCCATGTTTCATCACCTGTAACGATATTATGAATGGCCTTAGACGTACCTTCATGATAACGTTCAAGGTTTTCTAGGCACCAGTCGACCCTTGCTTTTTTTGATCAGCTAAACAATGTGGTATCCAACAACAATGCACTTTTTTCACATTTAAATGTGTGTGAAGAATTATCTGAATTGCAGCCATTCCAATGCTAAGAGTTACCCGAATTTCATACATACATAAAAATAATCCCTATTTAATTACATTACTAAAGAAATAAATTTACAAATTAAACCGTAATTTATAAAAAAACGTTTTCATTCACTTGCTCCTAGTTTTAATTATTAACTTTAGGCTTTCTTTCTTCAATTATTGTAATTTCTCTTCTATTGGATATCCTTGTAGCTGGCCTGAAACCGGTCGCCTAATTTTTCAATAGAACTTTGTGAAATCTGGTCCATTTTCCCATTCCTACCTTTGATATGAATAGTTTTTTAACTTAGAACTAAATAACTTTTCTGTCTTGAATTTTCTAACCCTAAGAAAACATTTAAATCCAAATAAAATTTCAGGAAAATTATTTTCTTTTATTATATACATTTTTAGTCTTGAAATAAAAATATTTTCTTGAATACAGACAGAAGAGAAAATCTATTTTCTTGATGCAAGAAACCATTTCTATGCGTGTATTCAAATCAATAATAATCGTAACAGTAACTGCTGGAGGTTGGTATTCTGCATCATTCATTTTCAAAAATGTAATGAACGAAGTCACGTGTAAACTTTTTGAAACGTACTTTAAATGTGGTGAAGACGTCAGATAAATCTCTACAAAGTCGACAGGCTTTGACGAGCAACCTTGTCGATCGTCATAATAAGGATGCCTCTTAATATTCTTCAAGCGGAAATTCATATTGTAATAAATATTTCTTTATTGGAGTAAGTTAGGTACAAGTGTTTAAAGATAAGCAATATTGCGATAGCAGGAATTTACTTGGCCACCGCTTCGTATAAATTAAAATTCGTATCACGTCTTTAAGCGATGTATTTCGTTAGCTTCGACAAAAAAAGAAACGATGAAAACCACATTTCGGTTGGATAATGAAAGGTTGCTTCACAAATATTTAGCGCAAAATCGCGTTAAAGATATAACTTTCTGATGTAATTACCTTATATTACAGCCATTTAGAGTCATTCTATTTTATTATCATTACTTACGAGGATCTTTTTCGGCAAAAAACAATGTGCACAAAACCGCGTTTAATATCATAATCGAAAATCTTCACGATACGAATGTATACTGGTACGCATAGCCTGACAAGTTATCTGGAGATAATGGGCAGGAAATTATCAGGATATTAGTCAGAGCAAGACGTTCGAATGGCGAAGATAATGTTCATTGACGCATTTATTATAACTACTCGTTCTGTTTCGGTGCGCATATGCCTTCTTGTTCATATAAGTATCCGTTTCATAGCGCCATGAATATTTATAACTCGAAGGGAGGTCCGCGAGACAAGGATATATTACAGCGCTAAACGCGGGTGGCTTCATTCGCGCATCTATTCTCAAAAAGACCAAACTGTTGCATTTTTTCGGCTGGCGAAGCGTACGTCAGCAATAAGTATGCATAGGGTTTTTAATGAGATTATGCTTATTCGAGACCATCTCGGTCCCGGCCGTAATAACTCAATCTTTCGAACTCTGGCAGCAGGTACGCGGATGTTTATAATTTCGCAATTAAATATTATAGTTTTAACATTTTAATTGATGCTGCGCATAATAAATCATGTAATCATTGTTTTCTTATTGCACTGGACAACCGGTAGGTATTATTTTTTCTCTGTGTTTATGGTTTAATATTTGCCACGTTTCCTTCAGCTAAAAAGCTAAATGGAGGCCGCCATTTGCTTTATTTACTTCTGAAAGTTAATAGAATACAATTTTTTCTGATGGTAAGATATTTTACTAGGGCGATTGCTATCAAATCCTAAATAAATGTCCACATCAATCAAATTGGAGCCACACACGGATATTTTCAGGAATGGTACCAAGAATATTATATTACCACATTTAAAAATTATGCAATTACACAAGGAGTCGGCCCTAAGTTTGACAAGGAACTAAATATGCTACATGACATGGAAAAACAACACCAAGAAGGGATGCAATTTCTTTTTACCAAACTTGGCAGAAACGTATAACTATTCAAATGTAATAATTGATCATAATTTCAAAGAAAAAGGACAACAGATCAACAAAACTTGATTTTATTTTTATTAATATTTTGTGTTGGGCCCCCACTGTTAGTTTCACACTTTCTCGCTCTTCGTGGGATTGATTCCAATTGGTGGTCGATGTCCTCTTGGGGTACGGTGTTTCAAGCAACCTGCAATTCATATCGGAAAGCTTCCAGTGTTTGAGGAGGATTCGCAGTTTCTCAGTTTTCTTCCCATAATGTCCCACACGTGTTCGATTGGCGCAGGGTCGGGATATCTGTGTGGTAGCTATAGCTCAAAATATTAACATGGGCCTCTTCGAAGCGGTTTAGAGAAGATCTCGTTACGTAAGCATTATCCTGCTGGAAAAATGGGTTTTGGAGCTGCTGAAGATATGGAAGAATATAGGATCCCACCACCTAATCAACGTAACTGTGGGCGTTCATGGTGGCTCGGATGAACACCAACTTACCCCCATATGCTACAGCACCCCATACGATAATTCACACAGCTCGGTGCACACGCCTTTCAATAGAAGATTGAATATCGCGATGTTCCTCGCGTTTTCGTCTAACTATGTATCCCAATACAAAATAAAGATTCATCACTGAACACCGCCCTATACCTCTCCACGGTCCAGTGCATCCGCAACCTACACCACTTCAAACGTTGCTAACAGTGTTGAACCGTAAGTGGTAACACAAGATGTTGTCGATAAGATTGCAAGCTGGAAACTCTAATTCGGCGGTAAACGGTTCAAAGGATCACTTTCATTATCTATCTATAGATCAGCAATTGACCTGGTACCGGAGAATCGATCTTTTAGTGCCGTTAGGCGAAGGTGACGGTCCTGCACCTCATTAGTTTTCCTTCGGCCTCCGGTTCCTCTTCGACGATTTTCCTGGCCCTCCCTAGTCCATGACTGATAACAGCGCTTAATGGTGGATTGGTTGCGGTTAAGGCGATTTGCAATTTCCGTAAACGAAGAACCATTTTCGCGCAAGGCAACAATTCGATTCCTGTCGAATTCAGTCAGCTAGCCGTAATTTCCACGTTGTCGCACTTTAAGCATAATCAAACCCTCAAAACATGTTAGACAAAAGTATGACAAGAGAAAACTGTGAAAATTGAATCAAAACTCGTAAGAAACATCTGATATTAATTTCAGAAAAGACTCCACCGTCACAAAATTATAATCAATTATGTACTACCTTTGAATAGTTATACGTTTCTACCAAGCTCGGTCAAAAAATTCATACCCCTTCTTGGTGCTGCATTTTCTATGTCATGCGGTATATGTATTGAAGAATAGAAATATTTAGGAGAAATTTGTTGTAATACACCATGGCTCCTTAAATTTTTTCCTCTAAAAGTCAACCACTTGAAGCTCCAGATGAGAGGAGAATGTGTTATAATAAGGATGATTCTAAGAACCAATTATACCAACGTACGTACTATACGTTCTAGGGAATATCTTATAACTAGAGTAGGCACTTTCAGACAGCGTGCCAGGATCGTAGTAAGTATGTACGTATCTACAAAGAAATAGCCGATTGGGCGAAGCGAATATTAATATCGACCGCCGATCGGAGACGCATGATGGATATATGTACATATTCATATATAGTACGACAGTAAAATTGTAGCACTGTGCTCGGTACAATGACAACGTAAATAGTAAAAGAACTAATCCATATTATTTAAAAACATTGCAAAACATGTACCTTCTTAGCAGCTATTGTGAAATGAGGTACCACAAACTAGATAGAATCCGTGAAAGCAGCATCGTAAAAACTCTTTTGCAAATATTTTCAATGTAACAATTAAAAGTCAGCTTAGTATCAAATGTGACGCCAACATCCTTATACGTCGCACACCGTTCCAACACAATACCATTAATTTCGTAGTCAAAGAGGATACATTTCTGTTTTCTTGCAAAAGTCATGGCTTTGTATTTGCTTTCATTCAATTGTACATTGTTGACACAATCTACCGATGAAGCGATGCTATATCGTTCTGTAAAGCCGCAAAGACTTCAGGTGTTTCAATTATTTTGAAGAACTTGATGTCATCAAAGGCACACTGGTTGTTGAAATGTATTCATATGATTTAAAGCCACTGTATTCTACATAATTCCGTCTTTTGAATAAATAGGATTTAATAACATTTATTAAGTCAGGGGGTATTCCGAATCACCGCAATCTGTTGAAGATGATTGCATGCTTAACCATGTCAAAAGCTTTGGAAAAATGTATATAAATTACGTCGACTTGGCATCGTTCATCCAAGACACCGGACAGCATTGTGAACAGTATTAGGTTAGTGACAGTAGATTTATCCCTAATAAACCCATGCTGATCTTCAGAGTGTTGATTCATAACAAGATGAAGGACAGGACGATAAAGCATGAGTTCAAAAGTATTTGCAAAACTGCAAATCAAAGAGATATAAAATTTGTTCAAATATCTTATGATTTCTAATGAGGAGATATGCATTCATATATGTACTATATGTAGCTCATAGAATGGAACTCACTCAAATTAATTATTAACACGTAATTAATTGATTGCGATAGATGATGTCTTCTCCATAACCTAGCGCAAAGGCTTAAAATCTAGAGAGTAAACAAACGCGCCGCCTGTACATTCTGCAGACCCAGTATTGCTATAAGCGTAAACGGAATGCGTTATGAGCAATTTATTACGTGTCATAAAAATCTAGACACGTATAGCGATAAATAAACGATAACTCAACGATTTCGTTTCGAATTTATGTTCCCTATATATCGAATCTTGTACTCATTAATTAGTGACAGCGCGATGCCGACCGAAATGAGCGAAAATCGGTAAAGTTGGAGGCATGAACTAATGAGCGTCGTTTGTATGAGCAGCGCGCGCTATATCTGTATGGATATGAACATTTGAAAGACAAAGAAAGTCATCAGTATTTGTGACAAGGTAACTAAAACTCGCTGATGCAAGAGGAATTTACGAGTATTTAATTCAGTACGAGGATAAACTATATTCGCATAAATTCGTTTGTACTTTATGTCGCGCTGCTCTTTATAAAGACGTTCAAATGTATGGCTTTTAATGTAGACAGCCTATCCTTACCCATATAACTCAATCATAGTCGGACTTGGCGATTATTTTATGAAAGGAACAATACCTATCCGTTGACGTGTCGAACGTTGTATGTAGCGGTTGTACTTCATTCGAATATTATAATTTCAAAAGCCACTGAAGCTATGTAAAGAATGAATGGATATCTTACTGACGATCTCTCAAAATTTTCAGAATCATACTTTCCTTCCTATAGGCTTATGTGAGAAACACGTGAAATTTGTGTTTCTATAAATCTTTCCAATCCCAAATAACACTTTATATTATTCCTAGACACTGAGGATAGATTCCGAAGCTTGTGATGTGCCGAAACATATTAAAAGACAATATAAAAGATAATTTAAAAAATTGTGCTGTCTAACATGGTCCAATATTGACATTGTTGCTCCAAGAAGAATTAAGTGCTAATTAGAGTGAAACTGAATGAACGCTGAAAAACGGCCGCATTAAAAAAAAAGATTTTGTTCCATAAGACAGCGCACTTCAGTGCTCGCCATGGCAAAAATTCACGAACAGGGGGTCGAGTTGAAAGACCACCTACCCTCTTCGCCAAATTTGGTCCCCAGCGACTGTTTCTCTTTCCTAGGCGCAAGGTTTCTCTCGGGCGACAGAGACTTTCATCAAATCAGGAGACCATTACATTCATAAACGCCTATTTTGCAGAACAAGGTGCTAACTACTATATGAACAGATTAAAGAGATGGAAGCATCGCTGGGAAAAGTGTATACAAGGAGACTCGTTTAAGAAATAAAACTAAATTTGACAAAAACAGTTGTTTCTGTGTTATTTTTTTCAAGGAAAACATAGTTACATAGTTACATGAAAAACTTTTTATTGGCAACAGATTCAACAATGTTTGAGCTGTTTTTCTACATAATCGCCACCATAATTGAGACACCTGTCATATCGTGAGAACAACTTCTGTATCCCTACGTCGTAGAAATTTGCGACCTGGGAATGGAACCAGTGTGTGACAGTTGTCTTCAGCTCTTCGGCTGCGTGAAAATGCTGACAGGACGACAGGAATCTTTTGAGGTGCAAGAAAAGATGGAAATCGCTGAGCGCAAGATCAAGACTATACGGTGGATGATCAAACAGCTCCCAGTCGAACTCCTGCAAAACAGCTGTTGTGAGGCGAGCCGTATGTGGGTGAGCATTGTCATGAATCACCACAACACATGCACTAAGCATTCCACGCCTTTTGTTTTGTATGGCCCCTCGCAATTTCCGTAGTGTTTTACTGTAACAGTCAGCGTTCGCTGTTTCACCTCAAGGCAGGAAGTCAATGAGTAAAATGCTCTTCTTGTCCCAGAATACCATGCGCATAACTTTCCTCACCGACGCAGACTGTTTGAATTTCCTCGTGACCGGAGATCCACTGCGACTCCAATGCATCGACTGCTGCTTAGTTTCCGGGATAAAGTGAGTAACCCACGACTTATCGCCCTTCAATACTGTCGAGGAACTCGTCGCCGTCATGGTAGTACCGTTGCAGAAATGTCATGCAACCAGGGTCGCGATATCTGCGCTGCCGCACCAGCTCCACAAGTTCGTCATTGATGAAGGACGGTCGCCACGGCCCTCTTCATTATGGACACTTTAACGACCTTCGGAAAATTGCCTATACCAGCGACGCACCATCTGTTTGCTCATGACCTGCAGCCCGTAGACCTGACAGAGCTGACGAGAAATTTCAATCGGCGCTATGTTTTGTTAAGGAACCTTATCACACTGAACCTCGCAATCGGCGGGAGAAAGAATAAGGGCCGCCATTTTCAGCTACTGCTACACTACTACTGAGACCAGTGAGGAGTGGGGACTTGTCCGGCCGGCATATGATTGCTACGTCATAGATCTGTCACGCATGCGCAATATTTCCGGCTAAATACGTTTGCGGTTTAAAAAAAAAATAGAGAAACTTGATTTCTGGATGCTCCTCTTGCAACATCCTCGCTCCTTCCCTGCTTATTGTTTCATTTGCATTTTAAGTGGTTTATAAATTTGTACTGCAAAGCTGTTTTTAACCAGAGTAAATTTATTTATACGAGTTAAATTTCAAAATTCATCTGCTTGTAGCTGTGCGAAATCTGCAATTGTGTAAAATACTCGAGTGCATATTAAAAAGGGAACAATGCCAATGCTTTAACTAAAGAACAAGAACCTGAAAGATGACTGAACTTATAATTACAATTTTGTTTGTTTAATTTAGACTATGCTTTACAATTATGGACGATAGATAAAGAGCGGACAGCAAAAATCAATACTGCACCGGAAAAGTTTCCGGAACTGGTTATCCTCTTATCACTTCTGTTACCCTATTACAATTCCCGGAAGTGGATGCCTTTCTTATATACATTAAACGTTTTAGTGCTGTTTTGTTATTTTTTTTTTGTGCATTGCTAACGAACAGGTACGGAGTAATGATTAAAGGCATTATGGGGAATACGGAAGAAACTTCGTAGGAGACCTTTCACCATCTCTGCAGTGTTATGCGGCTCTGATAAGAATTTCATGAAAGTCGGACTTTTCACGAAAATTTCCCGACTGAAAACGACTAGGTAATGATCCTTTCCAGAAAATCCAGAAGCAGCGTAGGCAGAAAAGCAGGGAAAGTGAAATATACTTCCTCTCTGGACTGATATCCTGTTGGATATTTCCTAAAACTTTCACCGTGAAAATTTCAACATTGAAGTTATTTCATCCTTTCATTTTATGTGTGATAATAAGCACGTACTAAACTGAAATCTTTTAGGTTTTATAAGTTGTAATTTTTACAACTTGTAGCTGCTAGCCAACAAATTACGCCCTACAATGTAACTTATAACTTATAATTATGTGTATGCAGCATTCCAAACCATTTAAATCTTGTGGTGGTTTAATGAAGTAGCATTAATGCTGCAATTTCAGTAATAGTAGCCAGGTTATTTGTCCAGTTAAAGTAGCAACAACGAAAGAGCAGCGTATAATATGAAACGAGTAATTATTTTGTAATTACAATTTCTCGGATCGCTCCGTGCTGCACTACAAATTTAATAAAGTTGAAACGTGAAGCACTTAATCGTGCAATCATGTTTCGAAATTGTTGGAAATGGTTTGTAATTGTTTAATAGTATATGATTACGGCATTATACAATGGTAATATTGATCTTTATGGCTTTTCTGTAATTCTAGTCGCAATTAGAGTACGTATAATAAATGATTTCTTCGCGTCCGATGCTAATTACCGGTTACCGGTTAGATGAAATGGTTTCAGTAAAACATACTTTATTACAGAACGCAAAGGTGCGATAAGAAGTAATAATCAAGATAGACAATTATCGACTATCATCGATTACATAATGTATCAACATTTAAATGAGGAAATGGTTATGATTTCTCATAGGTAATACGTGGGCATTAATTTTGAAGTTAACTATTGGACAAATTGTAGTATGTAAAAGCAACTTACAATTCGGTCCATAGGCTTCCGCGGTCGTCAATAATAGTATACTCTTAGTTTCCGGGTTAGAACCGCGTCATTGTCGTAGCATTTGTCGACACTCTTAAGGGGCATCTTCAGGGCTGTCACTGCAAGCTGACTGGGGATTATTCATTCCGGAGGGGTTTACAAAGGGCTTGTTTTGGGTCTCTGGAGCGGAAATGTTATGCATCGATGAAGCGTGGCTGTTGCTAGGAAGTTTAATCAGTTGGGTTTTCCACGTGATTTAAGGGGTTGCCATCTTCGCGATTTAAATTGTAGGAATGTTTGAAATAATAATAGATTCACGGATTTTTCTATTATAATAGTGAGGATTGCGAGATAAGATGAGGGTAGAGTTAAACTGGATTTGATAGCCAGTTTCCAGTCTATGCTCAGCTAGTGCGGACCCGGCTACACGTAACAACCACATACAGCCCTCGTGCTCATTAACAACGGTGCTGACCGATCGCTTTGTTTCACCGTTGTACACACTACCGCACGAACATGGAATCCGGTAGACACCAGGGGCTTCCAGATGATTGCGGTCTTTAATGGGAAAGTAGTCTGAGAGCTTAAAATTGGGTTTAAAGATGGTTTTTATGTTGTTCCTGAAGAGAATCTTGCTGATTCGATCGGTGACACCATGAATGTAAGATAAATACGCTTGCTTACGTAAATTAAGGTTAGATGAGGGGAGTTTCTGTGGAGAAGAGGTGATGTAGCGATTAATGGTAGTTTGAATATCTTTCCTAGAATAATTATTGCGAAATGGCCCTTTGGATAAGCGAATTGATGACACCGCGTTTTTGTGAGAGGCCATTGAGATATCTATCCGTGTGCGTAGGTTTTCGGTAAACGGAATGTCCCAGCGCACCGTCAGGACGCCGCTGTACGAGAACATCTAGGAAAGGAAGGCGGCTGTCCGATTCGATCTCCATGATGAAGCGTATGGAATCATGTAAGGGATTCAAAACGACAGGAAATTGTTTAAAGATTCGTGTCCATGGGGCCAGATGACAAAGGTGTCATCAACATATCTGTATCAACACTTTGTTCGCTAGTTGTTCAAATGCTTTCACGAAGATGTTGGCGATGACAGGAGACAGAGGAGATCCCATAGTTGCGCCTGAGACTTATTCGTAGTATTTACCCTGAAACTGGAAATAGGTGGAAGAAAGACAAGCTTCAACCAAGTCAGCCAAATCAACCGATTGGTCATTCGAGATGAAAAACTCTCTAATAATGGATACTGTTCCGGTATGGGAAAACCTTGATGAATAAGGATTCGACATAAAAGCTGACAAGTAAATCACCTGGATTTACTGTCAACTCGTTGAGTCGTTGAACGAAATGTTGGGAATTTTGAATGAAGGAGTCGCTGTGTCCAGCGTAAGGTTTTAGAACGTTAGAAAGGTACTTCGATAATTTGTACGTAGGGCTATTGATAATGCTGACAATAGGACGTAAGGAAATATTGGGTTTGTGAATTTTAAGGAGACCGCATAACTTAAGGGCTGAAGAATCACTAGAGAGAAGTGACCCCTGAGTATCGGTAGGGATAGATAACGTTTTAATTGAGTTAATAATGGATGTTGTAAGTTAAGTTAAGTGTAAGTTTGTATATTTTAGGCAGTGGTATATGGAATACGGTAAAATAAAGAATACATAAAGAGAACGCATGTACTGCTTTTTATAGAGAATTCCCTATCACCACAATGGAATGCTCAATTCGGGAAGTAGGATCACGTTTAAAAAGTTGATAGGTGCCGTTTTACAATAAGAAAGAACTTTTTGCTCATACTCTTCGCTGTCGAGGATCACCGTAGCATTTCCTCTTAGTACAGCTATTTTAGGGTCGGATATCAGGCTTCCTAAGGCCCGGGTTTCTGACTTCGGAAGGTTTGATTTCGGAGGTTCGGCACGCGCGAGGATTTTGGATGTTTCAAAATTCAGATGGAAAGCCGACAAGGGCAGACTCTATGCCAGTAATGATGTCTTCAGTAGGAATAAGTTTAGGTGTAGGAGCAACCTCATCAGAAGATAGAGGTCGACTAGAAAGATTTATGACAGTGTGTGACATGATCCAGAATTAACAAAGACAACGAACAAAGAGGGCGTGTAAAATAAAAACCTCTTTATTATTTTTCAATATAATCTCCTGTTATTTAAATACATCTTTTAGATTATACCGCTATAAAAATACGTTAGCTGTTTGTCGTCAAAATGCTCTAAAGCTGCCTCATCAGTGTTAAATTTTTAGCTCCGATTTTAAAATAGAGTAATAAACTAATATGACTGAAATTTGGTGTGAGTACTTCCAATAAATGCTACTAATTGAAAATAACCCAGATGCGCACCAGCGGTGCCACCTCTCTGACTTTACACGGACTTTTCAAAATACCCCCGTATGTAGTATTTCTGGTAACTGCATACTACCTTTTTAATACTGCATTTAGGCTTTCTGCTTCAAATAAAAAAAAATTTAATTCACCTCATTAGACAACGCTCCATCTGATGAATTTTGTACTCTAATAAGATTATCACTTTTTAGTAAACATTCTTACATGCTTATTAAACGTAAGGCGTTATATATCCATAAGCAAGATCAAGTACATTAACTAAACTAGGCGTACCATGACAGTAGAAAATACGCCAAGGAGTTCTATGCCTATTAAGTGTTCTCTTTCGTGCTAACATGTAAACGCAGTGATACAGTTAAACATCCTTCCTTACTGGGAGGCCCATTTAACTGCTTGGTAATTGGATTGAACAGTGTGGACAGAGCACGAATTGACCTTCGACCTGACAATGCTTAACTCAGCCAGTGACAACACCGTTAATACATAATCATAAATTAACCGGTACCCTGTTTATATATTATATAATTGTATCAAATTACATGCAATAAAATGGTACAGATATGGTTATGTTCGGGAGTTACTGTGAATAGCACCATACGAGGCAAAGCAAGCACGGATAGCAGAACAAGTTTGTTTATAAAATTTATGTTAGCGTTAGATATCTGATGTATTTAGAAGAACACGAGATTGTATATCATCTTGATGTAATATTTGAATTTCCATCGTTATAACAACATTACATTAATGAGGCGCGTTTTTCCTGAACACCGAACGTGAATTTTGAATAGCTATCAAGTATTTGGTAATAGGATAAGCCGTAAGCTATTTTTAAAAGTGTACATCAAGTAGGTATAGCTTCAAAATATACTGGAAAAAATCATCATGTCAGCATCTCGTACATGGATTAAATAAAGTATTCTAACTTCACCGTTCCTGTTTTAAAGGTATTCATTATCCGTTCATAAAAAATGACAGGGAAACCTCACTGCAAGGATATTGGTATCTACAGCGTATTCAGTTTGAACTCCGTTCTATGAGTTACCTTTTTGTTTCTAAAGATACAAAACAAATGAATTTTGTAGATTCAAAATCTCGCATCAGAGAAACAATTGACTGCACCAGTTCACCGGACGGAAATTACTCCAACCTTTGGTTTTTTAGATGGATCACCTTGTATATTTTTACATTTTCGAAATCTATGAGTCCTTCTGCATCTGAATGCATCATTTCAGTAACCAAATACTTTCACTTGTTTTTACTCTACTAAGAAACATAAATGATAACAACATAACAATAGAAGGTACTGTTCAAAATTGTCATCAAGAACTGAGCACAGATTACCTATTCTTAAAATGTTTCTTAATTTTCGTAAAATTCGTCCGTCAATATTTAACAGTAAATTTTGCAGATGACTTTTTGTCTTCAGCATTCTCATGAGGAGATCCATATACCTGATTTTTAATGTAGCCCCACAAGAAAAATCAAGCGATCACGCAAGCCAATCAAACAGTCCATGAGTTTCTAATGTTACAACCCGCCGCGCATTATGAGCTAGAGCGCGATCCTGCCGAAATATGGGATTTCTGCGTGCCTGAAGTGGCATATTACCCAAAATTTCATCGAGTTTCTTAAAAGCTCTAGGTAATGTTCAATGTTAAGCATACTTTCAAAGATATGAAAAAAAATCTCCTTTTTTTTTAAAACACGCACCAAACATTAACACTAAATCTATGTTGAAAACGAACATCTCACACTCTCACACAATGAAAGGATTTTCTCGTGACCAGTAGTGACTATTTTTTCGGTTGTACATTGCATTATTTGAAAAATTACATTTGTCCGTCCATAATACACTATCCACAATGTTTTGCGGTTGATTCGACAACCAGTTGCTATAGTCTAAACGCCTTTGGTGATCGCCTGGGTGTACATGTTGCGCTGGTTTAATTTCATAAGATTTAAATTTAGTGATCCCAATACTTAAACCCAACTCGGCCGCAGCTACTCTAATTGATGCCCTTTGATGGACTTTCATTAATTTCGCTTTCTTCATTATTTTGGCGATTTCCCCGTCATTTAAATGCATTTTCATTGGCTCTCTGTCTGTGCTTCAACAGTCGAAAATACGTTCTTTCTGGAACTACCCTCTCCGGAAAGAGTTGCCTATACAAATTTCGAGCTTCCTATACATTTTGCACCGAAAGTACATTTCGAACATATCCACCTTTTCATTATGGGGCACTTGATTCACCCTATTTTAATGTGGAAATGAATGTATCAAAATGATAACCGCCTAGCACAAATTCGCAGCATAAGTTACTTGTTAAGCTGTGTTTAACACATTGTTGTTTACACAGTTATGGCACACTTCAAACAAGAACATCGCTATCATGGTTTACTAGACTTTTAACCAGCTCTTAAAAAAAAGTGGAAGTATTTGCTTTCTAAAATGATGCATTCAGATTCCGAAAATGTAAAAAATATACAAGGTGCTCCATTTAAAAAACCAAAGTTGGACTCATTTCCGGTGAACTGGTACAGTGTTTTTGTGATAATGTACAGTAAAGAATTCAATTGTATTGTAATTTAACTGTCCTTGCATCTTTAAAAAGAAACCCATACAACGAGGTTCAAATGGAACACGTATAAAGCACCATTTTACCGTAATACCCCGAAGATACGCAATAGTTGGGTCTGACGAAAATGGCGTAAGTCGGGGTATAAATATTAGCTTTGTTTAATTGGAACAAAGGAGTAAAAAACACTAGTTTTGAAGAAAAATATTTAACAAAATTGCAGTTCTTTCTATGCATTAATACAAAATACTAAAAAAATAAACGATGGCTTCATAAAATCTAACAAAGTCGTTTGACACATTTCCTTCTTTTTCTCGCAGAATTTCTTCCTAGCAAGCTAATATTTGTTTTACTCCTTGCTTAGTAGCTATAACGCGTGGGATACTTCAGTAACGGTTTACTTACGCATCTCTAGCAACTCATGAGTTGTCAGCTCCTAACTATGAGAATCCAAGTTCGTTGACATCACGACCATTAACTTATAAATCTAATTGCTTCGAAAGATTAACTTCTTCTTTCACGTGAATGACATGATGAGTTTCTGGCGTTGTTTCTGTCTCGTTTTTGAAGAAGAATGGACATGAATGGTGTCTGAAGGAATTCAGACACCATTCAATGTTTTTTGGGAAATTTCATTGCAAGATCTTCCAATGCGGTATCCAAAATATTGATTTATTTCCAAAAGTCTTTAACAGTCATCCCACTGTTTTGCGCCATAGCTTCGTTTAGATGTGCAAACGAACGCCTCGTGTAGTAAGCCTTGAATGTTTAAATGACCGCCTGGTCCATCGGTTGAAGCAAGTTGGCTGTGTTTGAAGGCAAAAGCACGTATGTCGATATCAATTAGGGTGGATGGAGGGTGACCGTGTGCATTGTCAGTTATAAGCATCACTTTAAAGCAGACTTCTTCTTTCAACCTTTCAAAAATCACCTTAGCTTGATAGCACACATGTTCTTCACAAATTTTAATTCTGTTATCAAAATCCTTGTCAATTATTGACAATTATATCTTTGGAATATAAACACCAAAGATATAATTTTCCTTTTCCTATTAGGTTGAAGGGAATCAGATTTATTTAGTTTCGATGACTTTTTTAGAGGTTTATAAGGCGTACAATGACTGAGTTTTTTTCAGTAGTACAGATTACCTTCAGTTCAGCTAATACAAAAAGAGTTATAGTGTTATTTATAGATGCATACATCGTAAAGACAATCGGAATAACGTATTTAAGTAAGGAGGTTTGATCAGCTTCGATTTTGCATCGCATTTCAATTTCTATAGGGAATTACATAATTATCTAAATTATTTAGCCCTGATGTGGGTACTATTATGTACCGGGTGATTCAGCGTACCTGTTCCAGAACAATATTTTTGTTGTTGAGAAAGATATTGATTTAAGTTTTTTTCGTATATTATGAAATTTTTCTGATATTCCCAGGTATCATTTCCGGTCTCATCGGAAGTCGCATCAACTTTCGTATTTTAAATAGAACGCCATATCTTTTATTGCCTATACGATAGAGATTTTTTTCTCTTTTTAATGATAACATACATGTACGTATTACTTTCGACGGTAAGTAGAAACACATGCTTATAGAATAAGGTTTAGAGAGTATATTTTCGCTATTTTCACAATAGATAATATGTTAAGGTTGTGTAAATATGCTTTTAGATTAGTTTTGTATACAGAAATCATGACTATTACTTTTCCTTGAAAAAAATATGTCTGTTCAAGAAATTAGTAATCGATTTTTAAGTATACCCAGTGAATGAATTCCCTGTTCATTCATTCGCATTCCTGATATGTGCTACTGTCTTCTTTTATTATGAAAATTGAAGGCGCTAAATTTTGTCCTCTCTTTTTATAACACGCATTAGAGTATAACCTATGATTTCCAGTGAATCAATGGGGTTTAAAACTTTCAGTTACACGATGTTCATTAACTGGCATAAACCACTAGTGAATGAACAAGTAATGCAGCCAAATGCTTTTTGAGCAAAAATTTTGGTCTAGAAGAAGTACGTGAAAATTATTGGGCCCATTTACTGGAAAAATTCAGTTCATTGATTACGACAGCTGTTCATTCACTGGGTTTTCGCGTTTTCTTTGTAAAAATTGAAAATTTATGCTATTTGACAGTTACTTTACTGTATTTATTATTATTTTTATAAGTGGTTATCTTTTATGAATATACAAGTATTTAAGTATTTTCTCTAAAAGAATAGAAGGAACTCAAACTGATAAAATTATACCACGTTCATAAGTTCCCTAGTAAAATGAACCGCTAAAATATATGAACAGTGTTACAACGTTTGCCCGCTATGAAAGTATAAGGTGGGGAGGCGCGAAGCGAATCAAGGACGCTCCAGCACAAGCGCCAACACTATTCGATATATATATAGGACTCGCGACTATAAATGAATTCTTACCTACCCTAGTATACCTTATGCCCTTAAGTGCTCATTTACTGGCACATTTACCCTAGTAAGAAACAGAAGTTATAAATAATCATAACTGAAATTGTCAAAAAGAAATTTGTTTTCCATAGTCGGTTTTCCTCGATACATACAGCGGTTGCTACATGAAAACCAAAGTCTACTAAGATGAAAATTTTTTAAAATCTGTTAAACTTTTGCATCAATTTTGAGGATACTATCAAAGGGAATGTGTGCATATATGATATCATTGAAAAGAGAACAAAATTCAATACCTTTTCTAGCAACAAAGATATTGCATTGGAACAGGTACACTGAATCATCTGGTGTACATATATCATATAAAAATAAACTTCGCCAATTTAGTATTTATCTTGTTTTTGTTAAACTCAAAATAGCACATTAACAAAGATGTATGGTTGACCACTACTGAATACGAGAAACATTTAATTTGCTTTGTAATGCAATCAACGAAATTGTGTGTTCTTTTGGACGAAAAAGGTACGGTTTTCAAAATACAACAACATCAACAGCCGTGTTCGTCAATCCCTGGACGTGATTAAACCGAGCGCGAATTTTTAAATTACAAACAGTTCACCTAATTAAGGTTAATCCCGGCGGTATTTCCAATTGTTCAACGACGCGTCCGGCGTCTGCAATCGTATCTGCTTTCGCCGGCGAGAGGCGGTCTTTCGTTTCAATGGGGCATTAGTATGCGACCCATCGGGACCCTGGATACCACTAACAGAACATCGAACAACGGTAGCCGCAATTAACCACCTCCTTACATCACAAAGTCGGTGTGTGCCGTGCTCTCGGGACCTCACACACGCACACTCCAACCCATTCACTCCTTTTTACATAGGTCGGCCTACAGTCTGTGGTTAAAATCCTAGGACCTATACATTTTTTTTGGTAAGATCGGCGCTACATATAAAAGAAAAAGTACTATCGCGTGCTCTTGGTCAATGCTAATAATTTCCTTTCAACTCTCAGTGCTCAAAAAAGAATCGTAATGGCGATTGAGAGGATGAAATCGCATTGACGTCGTATAACCTCGCTCATCTTTCGAGCTTCAATTGATGACTTTATATGACACTATTCCAGATAAGTTTAGGCACAAGAATGGACGCTTTGTATTTGACCATGCGCTTCAGTTGTTTTGTAGATCGAAATTTCGTTTTTAGAACTTTCGCGTTTTCCATTATAACATTTTCCATCTCGAATGAAGACAATAAATTCTATGGCTTTTGACTTTTTTAGATCACCTCAGATAATGAGCAAACCAAAAGTGAAAAAGCTATTATAGATTCGCTAAAAATATCCCACCCTCAACCCCATTTAATATTGCATTGGAGAAGGTAATTCGAAGTGTTCTAGCGCGAACAAGCGCTTTGACAACTGGTGGCAATTAAGTTTGGTATATTCAGATTGTGTCGCCTATTAATTGATAGTATGTTGGATGAGACTAGAAATAAACGAGGAGAAAATAGAAAACCTGGAAATGAAATATAAAAAAGCTAAAGACAAGCAAAGTATCGTTAAAGATATCTAGCGGTTTGCCCAACAAAATAAAGAGGTAACGTGGCAGAGGAATAATAATAAACGACAAAGGGGGCCAATATTAATACATAAGAACGTCTCAGATAACACAAAGGTCTGAATTTCAACCTTTGTGTTATTTAGAACGTTCTTATGTATTAATATTGGCCCCCCTTATTGTTTACTTTTTTTTGTAAATAGTCCTCGTTGTAATGGTAGATCGATTAAATAATACGCTGTTATAAAGGAGTGAAAGCATGTCATTGCTATTTAAACTATTTAAACTTGTAAATCAATTCGACCAATGGTTAGACCATAGCCTACGCACAAACCCACAAAAGATTACGATGGTCCCTTTTTCAAGGAGAAGAAA
Source organism: Dynastes maya (assembly GCA_029619315.2). Taxonomy (NCBI): domain Eukaryota; kingdom Metazoa; phylum Arthropoda; class Insecta; order Coleoptera; family Scarabaeidae; genus Dynastes; species Dynastes maya. The sequence goes on from JAROYE020000002.1 coordinate 62,239,350, forward strand.
AATCTATCTAAAATCACCCCCCATTCAAGAGAAAACTACTCACTTCAGCGATTAAGTTAAATACTTGGGAGTTACGTTCGATAAAAAACCAACGTGGAACTCCCACATCTCCAACTTACAGAAAAAAGTCATTATGGCATTACCAATACACCGAAGGCTGCTTGGTAAGAACTGGAATCTTAAGCTTCAATTGACCTTCTAGTCATATACAGCAATAATCAGATACATGATCACTTACGACTCTTTGATTTCGTGAGCAGAAACAACTCAGAGGCAGGAGACTGTGCAACAGCAGCTTCAACATATTTAGAGAATCGCATGTCTCAACATTACAGGTGTGATGCGTTCCTGTCCCACAGCATCGCTGGAAGTCCCACTGGGAACAACGCAGCCTCACATCGATATTCAATGAAGGTATTAAAGCCTAGTGATCTTAGAGTTACTTTACGCTGGGTTCCAATCCACCAAGAGATGGAAGGAAATGAAGAGGCGGACAAGGTTGCCAAACAAGCAGCGAACATGCCTTTCATTGGTTCTAACCTCTTTTGTGGTCTTCAAAAGAGCCCGAGACTGTAATAATAACATAACTGTTGGATATAAATAAACAAATAATAAGGTTATTGCAGAAAATTACAATATATTACAAGCAAAAGTCGGAAACGAGACTAAGAAACTTACAACGAAGCACCGCATCTTTCTAAGAATGCGTTGACCGTGTATGGTTCGATATTATATAATAATTTGAAATTTTATTTCTTGAAGATAGCCAAGGATTTCATTCTATTAACCCCTGTTGGTAGAAGTTGAAGCATTTGGGTAAAATAGTTAGCAAGTTGTTCGCTTTAAAAACCTCACTACATGTCGGGTTAAACGCCTTGCGATTAATTTTTCATGATGATTTATGATTTCATGATAGAATAACAATTATCTTAGTCTGCTACTCTACGAGTATGTTCATCCACTAGCGGTTTGAGATTTAGACTCTAAATAAGCAAAACATATTAAAATTTTGGAAGCATGATACTTGCAACAAAACTTTCGGTGGGAGAGAGGAAGAAGGGGTATGCGAAAGAAGAATGTGAAAATACAACAATTTAAGAAAGGATCTCCAGTTTATCAAAACCCAATGGAGCATGTGACGAAACCACTTTCAATGAAGAAGGGGAAATAATTGATATGGACATTAAAAAGCGAATGAGGAATTATAAAAGGATGCCACAGATTTCCTAAAATAGAAAAGTAAGGTGAGAATCAATTTGCCTTGAGTGAAGCTTTTTCTGCCGAAAACTTTTTGCATTTGCATTTTGTTTTCTGTTAGAAGCGATTGCTGAGTAATAGCTGTTCTTTTTATAAACAATTTGCTTGCAACTTTCAAAGGCGAAATTGCTTTTACTGGTAGTCGACTTTCAAAATAATTTGTGAAAATATGACCTGATTAAAAGGTCTAATTCTTAAAGAAGAAGTTGTTTAAAGTTACGTTTAGAACATTTACAATTAGAATATTTACCAATATGAATACATTCAGACATTACCTGAAATTGTAGGCGCCCGTGATGCTCAAACTACTAAATTGGTGGTTCCAATATTTTATGAAGCGATTGTAACTCTCATAGGTAATAATAATACAGCCGCACTACTGTCGATAAAAGTTACGCTATGCTACGCGTTACACTAATGGTCCACCTAACAAGTGCATACCTCCAACCGTAAGGCGCTCTTAAATTTACCAAGCAGATGGATCCGAGCTCATGTATAAGCAGATGAAATGGAAAATATTTCGATAAAAATCTCTTAATTAGACGAGGAATGCGAGATGTAAGGCCGTGCCTCGTTTTATGGTAGTTAATTTCATTTATTTACGGTAATATTAATAGTCATATTTCGTGCTTCGTAACTATAAGATTAAGCGAATATCTTCCACGCATCTTCTGTAGTATCGTTTTTATATGGTTTACGTTAAGGAATATTTTTTTGTCGGGGATGCTACTTAACTGCTTAAGTTAAGAAACGTTTTGATTAAGAGTTATGCATCTGATCTATATTGATAATGTGTTAAAAGTATGTGTGTGCTTGTGTGCAAATTTTTTTTCTTAAAGTAATACACAAAGGATCTTTTAACTAATAAGTAACATAGGAAAATTCAGCACTGTTAATGTGTTTTGGTCTAATTGTCTCATACTTTTGGCAAAATTAAATAAAATTTCTTAGTATACTTATCATTCCTCTTCTAGGACTCTAAAACACTTGTTACTTGTATTTGCATTTCCTTCCTCTGCTTTCCCCCTTTTTGGACCAAGTGGTGTATCCAACAGTAATATTCGAATTTGTGTCCCAATTTTGCTGGATATAATAATAATAAATGCATTTATTGATCATAGTACGTACTTGGAAGACCTTTACATCATTATTAACTTGAGGTTGAAGGTACGGCTTCAGGCAAGTCAGCTTTTCTATCCGACTGTATAAATATTTAGAAACCTTTACAAAAGGCGGCTTGCTACAAACATCACATATCTTATACATTAATCACTTAATAATTTATATTGAAATTAGATATTCATATATCACATAAAAATTTAATAAAAAAGAAAAAATCCAATTTTCAGACTTTTGACGCTGATACAGGTATTGTTTTGTGATGTTAAAAATACAACGTCGAAGGTCAATGTCATGTGGTAGTGGAGTAACGCTCACCCAAATGGTATATTTAAAGAAAGGATATTTTAGTTGGTTGAAATTTAATCGAAAGAAAATAAAACATTGTATATTCGAAATGTGTAACGCAATTCGCTGTGATTTTTAACAAATGCTAACGGGAATAAAAGAGCGAAGAGACGCTGCGACAATCTTCCTGTTTAGTTCAAATCGCTGTTGAACCCAAACGTATTTGGCTAAGTGTTTAAAAGCAAATTCAGGTGGTGTAGTGTTCAAGTTATACTTCAAGCACAAGTTTATTTCGTACTCATGCCTAGTAACAAAACCAAAAAATAATGCTAATATAGCTCATGGTATTGGTGGAATCATTCCAGACAAAAACAATGCGAGGCAGAAACATGTCTGTCTGTTAGTGCTTTCTTTTCTCTGCTTGCCTTTTTTTTGCCGGGAATAATTCCACCAATACCATGAGCTATATTAGCATTACTCTTTGGTTTCGTTAGTAGGCATTTTTTCATCTTTATAGATCATAGTGAGCCTTGAGGGATCATTTGTACGTGCATTTGCCGTAGGGCTTAGACGCAACGACGCCTTGTGTTCGGCAGCCCATGAACTGCTCGATAAGTGGCAGGCATCTGTACTCCTGTGTGCGTCGCCACGGTCTAAGACGGCATGACTGTGTTTCTTGGCATTAGGGGACGCCGGGAGATATTTTCAGTGCTGTTATGGACATGGGGGGCATAAAGTGAGAGGTGCAGACAATGCAGGCAGAAGAAAGGAAGTGCTTGTAGCAACGCTGATGACGCTGGATAGGCAGAAACATGTCCGTGTGTTAGTGCTTTCTTTTCTCTGCTTGCAATGTTTTTGCCGGGAATGATTCCACCAATACCATGAGCTACATTAGCATTATTTTGTAGTTTATTTCATGTTTGGTTATTCAAAAGTCCGCGGGGTGGGTTTTTCTTACGTGATCCGCTACCAGGGAGGACGCGTTAGCGTCAAAGTTCGAGGTCACTTTTCTTTCTATCAATTTAATTTCTGTAAAACGTTATTATTTGCAATTTATATTTTTTTAGCTGCCAAAAGGGTGTCAAGGTGATACTCCCGGATCTACCGACCGTAAAAATTATCTTAGGAAACAAATTTCTGGTATTTGCAACGTTACAGTTTATACCCATCTTTCAAAGTTGTTATACTAGGGGATTTTAAATACATGGGAAGGTTGTTCCAAGATGAGGCAATACGGTACGTGAAACCTTTCTGATACGAAGAAGTTCTGTGGAGTGGTACAGTTATAACATTTTTATACCAAATATTAATATTGTGAATATCTGTGAGAAGTAATTTTATTATATAAACATGCAGACTGTTTTGTACATAGATATAATTTTTTAAACCAAAACAGAATGAAGCGTTTATCATTTTAAAGCACCTGCGTCAAAAGCAATTGCATGGCTTTTAAGAATATTGAGACAATTTTCGCTACTGTCTATTGTCCTTTAATTTTCACTGAAATTCAAACATATAAGATTGATAAACGCTGCCAGCTGCTGACACTATGGATAAGCTCAAGTTTTGGTCCGTCACTTCAGAATAGATCGTTTTAAACTTCAGGAAGCCACTTATTCTGTACTATAGTAGTCCTTTCTGTTTGTTACCAACTGGAAAAAGCTGTATTCCTTTGCCTTTTAAACATGGTGATGTTACATTTGGTCCGGCAGATTATTGCAGTTTCTGAGGTGGTTTATATTAAACTTTAATAATATCAATCTTCAACACTACATTACCTCTTAATTACGAATATAACGAGTATAAATATTGTTTTTGGAAAATGTATTTTTCTCCAGGAGAAGTGGTTTTACTGAAAATTTTTATTTCTATTATATTAAATGGATCTGTTACCCTTAAGAAGCTTTATTAAACGTACGAAAAACATCTATTTTCTTATTAATACTATTTACTTGTAAAGTTCAGTTTCAACCGTTACACTCTAAAAAGTCTAAAAAGTCCTTGTATTAATTGCTACCACTACATTCATCCTGACTGTTATACTCTCACTTCCTTAATAGTTTCAATTTTATCGTCATTATGTTGATTACACTTATTACCAGCCCATTAACCTTCTTTAGCCTAAAATTATTACATCATAATCATATTTCAGTGTTATATTGCCATCTTAACAATTGCCATGTGATATTTTCTATAAAAAGTCTTTCCCAAGCTTTTGATATCGATAGCATCAGTTAATTTTTTTTATCAAGCAAAACACTCATCTAGTGACTTTTTTTGTTAAAAGCGATTAAAATTAAGTGCCAGCAATATTAATGAAATGGAGTGGAGAGCAATAATTATCCTATGTTCCATTTATTAGAACAGCATTACTTAAACCAGACGGGTTTGAATTTGTAGCCTTTTTTTGTGACGGGATACCAATGTTTGATTTATAGCTACGAAATCATTTCCAAGAAGCATACAATTACAATGGTAAAGATATAAACAGATACATATATTGATATGTAACTACGTACGAGAGCTTTTGATTAATGTTGACAATCTTCGATTAGTTTCTCTTATAACGTTCTAGTATTGCCTATTACCCAGACAAAAAAGGCCTGTTTAACGGACGGTAATATGAAATTCCCTATCGAAACTATAAAAAGAAAACTATTTAAACAAAATATTTTACATATTATTTAACTCTTTGAATTAATATGTAACATATGACAGGTTGCAATTTGGATGGAGATAAGATCATAAATCTTTAATTATGGTTATGTCAGCGTTGACAAGTTTGTTAATAAAAGACCGTTCAGCCGATATCTACAAAAAATGATCTCGAAAAATGTTTGTACTATTCGAGCTCTAGGCCATGCCTTAATGCCTTATTGCATAATGACGATATTGAAGAAAAGTAGTAGGAGCAGACGTAAGCAATAGTAATAATGACGATAGCAGATGACCATTTCCCATTAAATTTCAAAGAAAATCGATATAATTATTTGTGGAATGCAAAACACTTATTTGATTACTATGTATACATTCATTCAGTGTTAATCAAGCAATAATGATTATACCACAAATTTTTCTCTTCTCTATTTAACACTTCTTTGCATCGTTAAGTACCGTTAGGTCATACCTACATATGCACATAGGTACATGAAAAAAATGTGACCGAGAAGTGACAGGCATAATCTTTAATAAGCATATATGCAAATCAGCTTTTTCCAAGCAATACAATCAACTTAATCATTTGACAGGAAGTGATTCGTTATTAAACGTCTTTGTGTTTCAAAGCGCAAAAAATAATTAGTTTTTTGTAATTATATTTTAAATTGGTAAATGCTGTCTAACGTTATTCTCAGCTCACGATAAACACATTTCTTCCTGTCATACTTTTATCAGGAAAAAATGTCGAGTAGTTTACGAAATATGTTAATGAAGAAGTGCATCTTGCAGTAGTTGATTTTGAAATATTTTTTATTCTCATGCAACTTTATTTAAATATGCGAAATTTGTGTTATAGTCACAGGAAATATTAACGATAGCCGCTAGAATCCAGAAAACCTTTTACTTGGAACTTTCTGCAATAATTTACTGCGAACACTGTTGGCGCTTAAAATTATAGCAGCAAGGTCACTCCCACGCTGCTAAACTTTTACATATTAGCATATTTTAAAGCAAATCATGCCCATGTGATAATATATACACTAGTTCCATGAAATCTATGTGTTGAATATGACGAAGCTGTCGATTGAAGTTACACCTCCTTTCTCTTCTGATAAGACATTTTCTAATGCAATACAGAGCGTAACGTCATCTTGCTAAAAAGCACCAAATTGAAAGTGATGTTAATGTTTGCAGCATCTTTCCTGAAGATCTAGTAGCAGCTATAAATTTTAGTTGATGTGTTATGTGGGGTACCTTCATGTTACACTTGCAAATCACCTACAAATCAATACTTCTAGGTTATGACAAATTTGTAAAATTGAACTAATGCGACTCTGTATGAGGTATACATATTTAAAGGTGGTTGAAAGAAAAGTCCACTGTCTTACAATAACTCGATTTACTTGGAAGAAACATTTTTCTGTCTTGGATTTTCTTGAACTTCTAACCCTAGGAAAATACTTATTTAATCCGAATAAAATTTCAAGAAAATTAGTTCCTTATATTACACGTTTTTATAGTCCTGAAATAAAAATATTTCCTTGAATAGAGACTGATTTTTGCAAGAAAATCTATTTTCTTGATACAAGAAACCATTTCTCTGCGCGTATGAGATACTTCATGGACTTCGGGAATTATTCAACGGTTACCTACATAATCGCCGACTACCCGCTAGATATTTCCCAGACTCTGCTCAACTTCTTGCCAGCTTAAAAGCACCGAGTTACCACCAAAAATAGCGCTATCGTTCAGCAAGGGGGATCTCAGATTACTGGCAGGATTTCTGACAGGCCCTGTAGCCCTAAAATATCACCTATTTAAACTAAGAAAAGCTGAAGATCAAACCTGCCGTCTGTGCCAAAAAGATCTGAAGACGGCAGAACACATCCTATGTGAATGTGTTGCCATCAGTCGCACACGACACCAACACTTCAGTAGGCCATTTCTTGCACTTACTGAACTGAAGGAAGCAGATCCTAGAGTAGTACTAAGGTTTATCAAAAGCCTCCAACTATTCTAACACACATAAGGGCATTCTGTTACAATAGATCTATTAAGGTCGCAGTGATTAAAGGCATGTGTGCCATGGCCCGACGAAAATAATAATAATAATACCACGCAGAGGTGAACTTCTATTGCTCAGCTTCTAGCCAGCTTAAAGTGCCGACTTTCTACGCAGAAGTTCCTCGAAACGCAAACCTGAGGGTTTATATACTAAAATTTTGCATGACGTTGCACTTCTTGCTCGTGACGTACTGCGACCTTGTACGTGACGCGTACAAGCAAAACAATTCTAGAACATATCGTTACACAAGTTCCAATTTGATTGATTAATGAGACGTATACACTACTGCACAAAAGTAGTATACAATGTTTTCGAAAATTGTTTAACAAAATAAAAAAGTCTAATGAAATTGAAAGATAATTTAAAGAATTGCTACAAAAGGGAACTGTACAATTTTTATACTCTCTTCTAGCTTAAAAGTCTTTAAATTTGTGCGGGCGGTTGATAAACAACATAATAGCGAGCTTGTCTATTTTGGAGCTAGCTATTGATTCTACCTGAGCTAATTATCGACTATTCTTTTTTTGCAAAATCAAATTTCCTTGTTGAATCCCCATCCATAGTGTCCTATAAAAATTGTCATGTCAGTTCATATCGTTTTGTAATTGTTTTGTGTTCGCAAAGAGTTGTCGCGGAAATGCTTATACTTAACGACCCCAAAATAAAATTTCTCAAACTGACATAGTTTCCGTGATAACTGACCCAACACTGAAATGCATTTATGAAATTATCAAATAATAAAACAAAGATTAACATTGCAATATAAACTGAACTGCAACAATATCAAGAGAGTGAAAGTGATGTATTGCTGAGTCCCCCCACTATTAAATCAATGCGTAGCATTTTAACGTTTGATATATCATACTCGATGTTTTCTCGACGAAGCGTTGGCCTTTTTTTCTTTTTACAAGCGTCCGTTTGTTGCCGCAATTTGAAAGTAACGTGTTTTATTTCAACGGGTAAAACGGAACACTCGATACGCCGCGTGAGAAACGCTCGTTTAACTGAGGCCTTAGTAAGGATGTCTAGCGTTGTTTTTCTAATTAAGTTATACTTAATATCTATGAAAAAATCTCCGGAATCAACTAAAACGCTAGAATTAACATTTTGGAACTTGTTCTAATTTGCATAGGTATACGTATACTCATGCAATATATTGAGATACGCTATTCATGTTAGTTGTCTCACAGAAATCACGACTCTACAAAATACATACAACACACATGGATATTTGCACGATTTTCTATTATTAAATGCCAAATTCTCTTTGTTGAAGATGACAGTTAAAAATCAGAGCCGATAACTAACTGTACTGCAGCTTTTTTGTTACACTACATTTCGCACGTTTCTACCTACTCTATACCAACCTGCTCATACGAAATGAAAAGAGTGAAATAAATTAATTCCCTTTAACCCGTGGCTTTCGAAACATGCTTTATACTAATCTCCCATCGCTTAGAAAATTAAATACCACGCGGCGAAATTTACATAAAAGATTACTGTTTAATCTATGAGATGAGCCATAGACCGTGATAGCTTGCAACAAACAGACTCCGGAGAAGAATAAATAAAATTTAAATCCCTTTATAGCACACACGACCCAAATATAACCTTACATATATGGTTGGTTAAATAATTGTGATTTAATGAACTACGACCTCGGGTTTTATTTACCAATACCATATAAAGATATTTTGTATTTTTTATGGTAGTAAAACGTACAAGTTTTCTACTCTCAAACGCATGAGTCATTTTTCGTTACGTATGCAGTTTTAGAAATTAGGCGTGCTTGCATGCTAAAAATAACAGGTTTTTTTCTTTACTAGAAAAAACGATTAACTCATATACCTATTCTCGATGGAGACAAGTAATGTTTATGAAGTCATTGTATAAAAACACCAAAGAAAACAAAACATACACCTGTGTTTATTTATTCCTTCTAATTCATTCCTATTTCTAAAAGATTGCTAGACGTCTCACCTTTGCAAATTACAGATCCATACTTGATCATTCAATGAATCTATTCACCTGATCACACTTGGCGGAATGAAAATTTATTAAGATAGTTAAATCCAGATTCAGTACTGTATAAATTCTGCTGACCTCGGAATTGACCCCTATAACACACATTGATGGAGCGGGCGTTTTATTATCTCTTACAAATATGCCTTTAGCAAATGTGCATCCTTTGACTTTGCGAATAACTCCTCTGTATTTTACAGAGTCATAAATAAACTTCCGACATGACAGAATTACAAATTGATTTTTATTGGCTAAGATTACATCTCTATGAGGTTTTATTTAGTTAAGTTTAGGTATTTATTGAGTCATCGATGTGGATATTCTGGTTTTTAGAACGTGTGCTTATTTGGTGTAAATTGGTATAATTTAGTAGATTTACACCATCATAGTGTGAATCGGCTCATATTTTACTAAATCTCATTCTTTTTCTTAGCCTATCTTTATTAGGTTTTGTTCATATGTTCTACTACCACGAGTTTATGCTGTCCAAGAACTTTCAGTTCAGGAATATTATTTGTTGGTATTATATTTTGCAGTGAATGGTTATGGATTGTGACTAGGCATATAAACAAATTTTCGATGTTTTTCTGATTTTCTTACTGCTCTTCTTACTTTCTTACTGCTTTCTTACTGCTTACAATTTGTTTAATAGCTTTAGCAATACAATATAAAAATATTTAAGGATATTGTAGTATTTACAATCGAATATTTAAACCTTCAAAATGTTAAAGTTGAAATGATTTTTTTTTTTGGGTTTGTAAAAGTAAACTTACTTTTATAAACGTCAAAATTTTTCATTTCAACATTACATTTTACAACACGAATGTAATGAAGTTTTAAATATTCGACTGTAAGTACTACATATTCTTAAATATTATATACTATTAATTTGGATTCTGGTTGATGCCGGCATATTGCCGAAATTAGTTCTAATGTAAATAAAAATAAAATTTATAAGGAGTAAAAGAGGAATGTGTATTTCATTTGACAGAATTAATTAGGCTACAGACATAATTTTGGTTGATTAATTTGCCTAAATATCTCACTCTGCGTTAGTTGTTTACTCGGAGATGAGAAATTCGTTAGCTACTGTAAACTTAATTTCAAATCTACCTATAATTTTGTATGTTTTTGAGGGAGAATTTACTCGATATCAAGTTAAGGAACATCTTGAACACCATTTGACGAATTGAAAAGTGAAATTTGTGGTGAAAGTGAAAATTGGGAATAAAGAGACTACATTTAAAAAATGTAAGATATTTAAATATCTATACTGAAATATTGTATGAAAACCAATAGCAAAATGTTCAATAAAATTACCCATTTTGTTTTTAAAAATATTAAAGGTCTACCACTCATGCATAATTATAGTTAGGTCGGACGGTTGACAATGGGGATCCATGAATTCCCGAAAGAACTGTTCCGAATTAATCAAATAATAACTTGTGTGGTGCGGAGTGTGCCGATACATTAGTGTTATTTGCTGGAAGAACCAACAAACAATAACAATAATTGTTAATACAGTCCTACTATTTATTTTTCTATTCTCAAAGGTACTGTGTACATTGGAGGATTGAGATACATCTCCAAAAGCAATACACACTCAGAGAAATGGTTTCTTTCGTCAAGAAAATAGATTTTCTTGTAAAAATCAGTCTCTATTCATAAATATATTTTTATTTCAAGACAATAAAAAATGTACAATAAAAGAAAATAATTTTCTTGAAACTTTCTGTTTCAGTCGCTACTATCTAGGACGACATGACTATATCTACTTGCACCAGGTGGCGCCAGGAAATATTTCGGTTGCTGTTTTTGAAGATTAGGAGCATAAACTGATAGATGTAACAGCAATGTGGGCAGGAGCAAAAATCGTTAGTGCTTTTCTCTTCTCACATTGTTTTTGCCGGTAGTGATTCCATCAATACCATGATCTATTTATTAGCATTATCTTGATTATTGTCTCCTAAGCCCTTTTTTCACATGTACTTCTACATTAAGTACACTTTTGTTTGAACATTATTCTGCAGATAATCTCCTTAAAATCACAAGCAATGTGAATATTTTTTACTGTATTATGTACGGATATGTTTTAATGTTTTCAACAAGGTAAGTGCAATTAATAATGTGGATACAAATAATATGTATTTCAAGAATTCTAAGTAAATAAATCCTTTAACAAATGTTTTAAACGAAGAAATACAGTTTGTGCTTCGTTACAAGCGGGGAAAAAACGCTAAGAAAATGTTTCTTTTGATTTAAAACAGTTATCGCAATGTGGATAATTGAAACGGTAATTATCTCGAATTGAGGCAAACAGTCTCGATACAAGTAAACGTATCTCTGCGTGCAGCATGCATGGTTTGTCGGTATCCATTTACGATAACTTATGCGCGGTGAAATATGAACGTTAGGAGCAAATTTAATTCTTTGCAGAAATTTTAAAAAATCAAAATAATCTTATAAGAAGTTAAAATTATTTTACGTGTGAAAACGGTTTCGATGAGTATATAATCTATGAAGCTTGTGACATTAGCCAATTAAATAGAGAAGAAACATTTATTCCAAAGTTTTCTGTTCTTTTCCCTAACTACACAAAAAAACTACCGCTTTCATTAAGATTACCATAACATCAATTCAAGTTCCCATATAAGCAGAAATACCATAACAGAATTGCAAGAATATGCTATTCTTAGAATTCGTTGAATTCGTCTTGAATTAGTGAATTAATGTTGGCTGTTCTGAAAAGTTTCCGGCCTAATACAGAAACAAGTGTTTTTTTGGCAAATTCAGTTTTATTTGTTGTGAGTGGTTCATCAATTTGTATATTTTTACCATGACGACCGCTGAAGTTTGAGACGGTGCGCCGTCTTGGTGGAACAGAACTGTCTTTTTGTTCTAATGCGTTCGTTTTTCCGCAATTTTTGCCTTCACTTCGTCAAATAGTGATGCGTAGTATGCCCCCACTATTGTTTTTTCTTTTTTAAGACAGTTGATTAATACAACTCCATGACTACCCAAAAAATAGTCGCCATCACTTTCCCCGCCGATGGAACAGTCTTCGCCTTTTACCCGTAACGGTTAGACTGATTCAATCCCACATGTTCAAACACGTAAGTTAATTGGGCAAAGAACTACACATAGCGTGATGGTGATTTTAGCTTAAGAATCGTTTACCTGGAATTAGATTACAGCTTTTAATAAATATGTATTTCAAATAAGAAATAATAGTAAATAGTAATCTTGTATTATAGTTCACATGTGTGTTTCATTTATGTACTTAATTCGAATAGCATTGTTTCCGTTTAGAAACAATTAGTGTCATTTGTTATACTAGTGTCCTAGATCAAATAACTCAACTAGGTATTTTTTCTAAATATTTGATTTAATTAACTTAATCAAAATGCTATTACTGCTTGTTTACGGTGCACCAACTTCCTGGTTTAATGTGTCTATAACTAGATCGACTTGTTCGGTTTATTAAGCAGCTCGTGGAGTAGTCTTGCCTTAATATCCAATTTAATGGATTTATTAGTTTGCACGTAAACTGCAAAGGTTGATTTTACTTGCTAGCTTTAATTTTGTACGATATTACTGTACGCTGAATACGTCACGCAAACTTCAATGTGTATACTTTTACCTTTGATTAGTAGTGCATTTCAAGAAAATGGGAAAAGCAATCAGGAAAGCAAATCACGTTTATCACTCAACGTTAACGATACCAATAAATAGCAGCCGCATAATGTTCGATGAATACGAATTAGATCTATTTTTCTAATCAGAGCCGGCAGGCGTATTTCACAAGAACCTATGAATCTCGTTAGGTAGCTTACTTAACACGCCGGCGCCTATGTATGTAATATCGAATGAACGATAAATTGCGTTACGTTTATTAGCTTGAAAGTAGTAGCAGATAAATTAAATTTAAGAAAAGAAAACGAAATACAAACGAAAAGGCTATATTAATTGTATATATTATATGTACTCCATTATGGAGTATTGAATCTCTAAGTAAATATGTAAAACAGAACTAGACGGTTAATTTTTAGGTGTTGATAGTAGGAGCAGAGTGGCGCAGTGGAAGCGTGCTGGGCCCATAACCCAGAGGTCCGTAGATCGAAACTACGTTCTGCTAGTATTTTTTTTTATTAATATTTCCGAGAAAATGTTATACAATGATTAGATAATGCACTATTTTTAATAATATTCGCTAAAATTTTAGAAATAATTAGCAAAAAAAATAATATAAATTTTTTCCCCGGCGAACGTGCACCAAAGAAGGCGAAGACAATTCCATCAGCCGGAAAAAATATGGCGACGATTATTTTTTGGGATTCGCACAGCATAATCTTGTATCAATCACAGAACTGTGCTATGCTGACTTATTGAAAGGATTTGAGGGTGAACCAAAGAGAAGTTAGACCCCACCTAGCGAAGAAAAAAATTCACTGTCATCATGATAGCGGCCCGGTCCACTCATCAGCGATTGCGACAGCAAAACTAATACATTTGCGGTACGAATTGGTCCCTCATCTATCATCATATTCGCCAAATTTACCCCCTTGTGACTCCTTTCTTTCTGCAAACTTGAAAAAATGGCTTACCAGAAAGCGGTTCACGTCAAATGAAGAGGAAATTACTAGAGTGCGGATCGACGACCGCCTCTATCGCCGACGCTTGAGACAGAGTGGGGTACGATACATATGTCCAACCGCGGCATGCATATGCGTTAGGGAAAGCGGTACATAATCGGACGGTACTGTTTCTGTATGTTTGACTGACTACAGATGTTCAATCGAAATGTAAAATATCAGTGGCGTAGATGCATCGGACGGAAAGCATCATTTAATTCTTAACATGCCTTCGTAACAATTCAATTGAACAATGCTGTTTACGTTTTTAATTAACCGTATGTTACCATTGATAATATAAAGGCATGGAAATTTACAAAAACAAACATAACTTAATGAATTCAGATCTAGGACCACTAAATTTCAGCCTTTATCCTTTGTTACATCATGTATACTTAATTGACCGTAACTAATTTTGCTTACCTTAAATTTGCATATCGCATAATTTATTTTATTATACAAGGTTCATCCTTCTCTTAGTCTGTTAGTTCAGTTTTACTGCTTATGGTGATAGTTTGGGTATCGAAACGTGCTCCCAGTGCTAATGAAGTATTGTGGTACCGAGTTCGAGTACTTGATTAATAGTACAGCAAATTAAAACTAATGGGAAAATAAAGATGAAGTCTAAAAATAATCGAAAACAGAGAAAATAACTGTGGAAGGAACTAAAATTTGCTAACACTATACAGAAAAGATATTTAAAAAAATCCTAACAGAAAACGAATTAGAAATTAAGGGTAGAAAGCAAAGCCAAAGATAAAACATGCACAAACGGCCTTTCTGATTATGAATTGACTACTAGCTTGCATGGAGCGCGATGAGGGGAATGGCGAGACTGACGGGCATAATCGGCACGACTCTTTACGAGCGTCTATGAAGTGATAGAGGCGATCGTCGATCCGCACACCAGCGTTACCACCGAAACTAGAAGGTCTCAGCGCTCTTCCGTGATGTCACGCTCGGTAAAGCAATCGTTTTTTTGCATTCCTTTTTTAATTATTGAATGGCTTCCGGTTTAGAGAGGATGCCAGTCGTCACATCCCATTCGATTTTATTTTGGAAAACAGAAGTTTCAAAGCAAAAACCAACCACGTAACCGAGCACCGTTTTCGTGAAAGATGCATTTGTGATTGATATTTAATCGACTAATTATTATTATTTGTAATTTTACATTTATTTGGACGAAACTAAGGTTGAAATGATTTTTTTTTGTTCAATTTAACGAGAAAATTTACAGACATACTATTTATCCAGGGTGTTTAATTTCCTATTATGTGGTGTTTCACCTAATCTATCATTACTTTTCCCACAATTATTTTTAAGTAGGGTATTTGCAGAACAAGTTATTATAATTGTTACAATACGTTCACTGCTGTGAATACAACACTTCCATATATCAGTATCCAAATGGCTACGTTCGGTGATATAATTTAAAATACATTGTATTAACCCTGCTGTACTGTTTAAATTTACTCTACACGTGTATCGTTCGGGTCAATATGACCCGAACCCTTATTTGCAATAAAAAATAAGTGTACTGTTTTAAAAGAAATATTTTATTTATAAAAAATAGAAATCTACATGTTCTAATAAGAAATACTTACACTTAAATATAAAAAAGTACTTATTTTATAAAAAGATTATGGAGCACAATTTGGGCAAAAGAATTGTACATGCTTCTTACAGAGATGTTTATTGCATGTTACACATGAAATATTTGTTTTGTTGTCATTAGTTGACGGACAAAATTTGCATCGTGCACGTTTTACATTAATGTTCGCTGCTGTTGAGGGTTCATTTGATGTTGTGGCTATATGTTGATTTTTCGCTTTTTGAGCTTTTACCACTATGTTGCGAGCTTCTTCTCCCCTGGGTAGGTACGCTCTTGACTCCATATGTAATTTTATGAGCGATTTTCCTAATTCTTCTAGAAATAGTCTTCTTTTTGTTAGTTTATTGTTGTTCCAATTTGGATTCGCAGCAGTCCCAATACATACGCATTGTAAGCCGAAATGTCTAGCATGTTATAAAAAATTATCATAGGCCAGCGATTGGATTTTCTTTTACAAGTATATGTGCCCACTAATTGATCGAGAGTGTCAACGGCCCCTTTAGTTGCATTGTAGTCTAGTATTATATGAGGTTTCCGATCAGTTCTTTCACTAACTTTGTTGTCGTGATGCAATGTGCTCATAAGGATCACGGTCTTACCCTTTTTTGGTACATAATTTACGACAGTTGTATCATTTGTGAAAAAGAAAGAACTGCTATGTACGTCTTTGTTAGCTATTGGCTGAGGAAGTTCCGGCTTATTTTTTCTAACAGTTCCTACCATCGTAATTTTTCTTTTCAGCAGTAACTGTCCTAGGTTGTATGATGTGAAAAAATTGTCACACGTCACATTACGTCCTCTTAGTTCGCTGGTGAGATCGCAAACCACCCGCATGCCCTGATTTTTTTCTGGTGGAGCACCTTCTTCCTTTCCTGTGTAAACTTGTACTTTCAATGCATAAGATGTTTCACTGTCACAGAGAGTCCAAATCTTGATACCATACTTCGCTGGTTTAGTAGGTATATATTGCTTGAAAGGGCAGCGACCTCTAAATGCAACTAACTGTTCATCCACCGTTACATTTTCTCCAGGATTATATAACTTGGGAAGATTTTCTACCCACATTTCCCAAATGTCTCTTATGGCCGCTAATTTATCAGTACGTCTTCTTTCCTGGCGTGTAGTCTTGTCATCAAAGCGAATCACACGGGATATCATGCTGAATTGTTCAAGAGACATGGTTGCTCGAAAAATACTTCGACCAGTATCATTGTCCCACAAACTTTTTGTAGCTTCTCCGTGCGATCGGTAGACGCCGGCAAGTAACAAAAGACCAATGTAAGCTTGAAAAGTGGTACTATCCAAAACTTTCCACTTTGTATCGTTAACTCGTAATCCTTCAATATTTGTCATCTTTATCACTTCCTTTTCGATCGCAGGTAAAAATACAATGTAATTCCTGCAGGAGTGCGAATCACATTGGCGGCACAAAAACGGCCACGTTGCTGAGGTGGAAGTAAATTCCATTCAATTTTACGATCTTTAGAAAAAACTGTCTGAACATTCTGAGGCATTTGACGATTTTCTTGGTCTTGTTCACTATCTGAACTATCACTTTCCGACACATCACTTATATGATCTTCAAATTCAGAAACAGATTCACCACTATCAGAAGATTGTGCAAGAGCTAGCAGTTCTGCATCACTCAGTGGTCTTCGACTTGCCATGTTGAAATCGAGAGTAAAACTAACAAGCAAATTCAGTGCAACGTTTTATAACTAAGATATGACGCATGCGTGCAACGTCCGAGACGTACCGCGCAAAAGTATGCAAAAGTTGTCATACTACATTTATACAGAATGATATAAACGAGTATAAACAAGTTTTTGCCTGTTGTAACACGTTTGAGCTTGAATATACGTAAACAAGAACATGTAAGAAAGTAATATGTGACAGTCAAGAAAACAAAAAGATAAAACAAATAAATCATTTTTATTAGTTTCTATCATATTACGCGCAGAGATGGACCGTTATTATATGCACAATTGTGTTATATATAATAATAAATAATACAAATGCGAAAAACATATCCTAGATATATGTATATAAGGTTAATGACTGTCGGGTCATATTGACCCGAACGTAATAAATGTAAGACATGGAAATAAATATTTAAAACAAAAATAAAAAAAGAAAATGTTTATGGAATATTAACGTTAACAAAGTAACAAATAAAGTCAGTGAACGCCAGGAACATTTTTTAATAAATATTCATATTACAGCGAAACAAAATTCTGTTCGGGTCAAATAGACCCGAACAGTGCAGCAGGGTTAAAACAGAACGTTTATTATTCACATTAAAAAATATCTCTTCATGTTCAAAAATAATTTTGTTAAATATTACGTGGGAACATAAAACTATTTGAACAATAAAATCTTCACGTTTTTTGTCAAACACAGCGAACAGTTAGGGAATTGAGTTGGAATAGTATTTTTTTAAGCATAGGAAACTTACAGTTATAGTTTCATCGGTCTTTGAATCTGTAGCAGTTGAAAAATAAACAATATCTTCTTTTACAAGGTGTAACTCACAAACAAAACATACAAAACAGTCGACGTCACAGTTTTTAGGTTATTCTTTGTTTATCGTTTCAGAAAAAGTTTTATCGCTTATACAACACTAGAAAAACATTACAGGTATCACCAACAATAAAACCAATATAATTTGGATAAACCAATTCAAAACGCAAGAAACGATTTGAACGTGTGAATGTCCAATCTACAAATATGGTTGATCGACGACCTACTGCATAATACGTCACAGCCTGCTGACGTCAAATCTGTTTAGTGTAGCCTTGTGTTTTCGGTAGCAACGACACTAGTTGACAACTCCTATTATTTGGATGGCTTAAAAAAGTTGGAACATCGCTGGACTTAGTATGCAAAGCTGTAATTAGATTGTGACGAGGAATAAATTTGCTAAATGCGCTGTTTTCCTTAGCACAGGTATTTATCGTACCGCCCTCGTAAACAAACATCTAGCTGAAGTTTTTTTCCAAGTAAGTAGCAAAGATGCTTTATGCACATTAGTAATTTAAACGGTACCTTAAAATAAAATAAATAATAGATCTTCCATAAAATATGGTCAAAAATACATTGGATATATTGCAACATCCGTACAGTTTATTTTTTCTTTCAATATGATTCCAATAGATATATATTAGATTTTTTTATTTAACCTTTATATGAACAAATGTGGCATTAAAGATTGTATGTAGGTGACGAATATAAGAGTAATATAAATCACTTCACTCCTCCATCATTTGACGTAAAATCAAGGCAAAAATACCATTACTATTCTACGTTAATTTTTCCCTATTCGACATCGCCAAGATTAATTTCTAAGATTAACTTATTCTGTGTAGGATATCGTTTCACTCCTTCTGAACTTGTTGTTTTATTACAAATGTTTATTTCCCCATTGTACCGGTTGATCAAAGTACGTGTGGGCTTCATCGGATCTATTTTCAGTGACAATTCAATTGATTGAATTATGACCGCAACGGTTGATTGTTTAATGTTCCATGTACTAACTTTCGATCGTTTTGTCTTACTATTGTGTATATACAATGACATAAATTACTACAAACACAGACTATTGTATATGAGGCGAATAAATAAATCTTTATTTTACTTCGTTGTCGTTCGCACACTTTCTTTACATGAATATTATTTCAATTTGCCCGTTAAACTCAAATATTTTTTTTTAATAGCTAATACCAAGTTTTTTCAAAGGTAGTCTGCTCAGTTTTATAGTTTTGAGAGATTTAAGTCCATTCAAAAGTAATAGCACTGTATTCTATATTAATTACGCAATGATCTACTAAATGTTCTTGTCGAAGGAAACAATTATAAGAGTACGAGGGATACCTGTCGAGTTTTCACAAAGACAGTGGAAGAAAAAAATGTTTGGTGCAAGTCGTTCTATTGTTTTTCAAAGTATTCGCCACTAAGATTATATTTTTGCATCCGTTTAAACCAATTCACGAATCGTCTTCTACACTCTGAAACTGGTATCTCCAAAACATTATTTTTGAAGGCTTCAACAGTTTTTTGAACTAATAAAAATCGCTGTTCACTTATTTTTTGTTTGACATTCAGGAACAATGCGATGTTTTTCTCCTTCAAATAATTAGTTGTTTGACGTGCTATGTGAGAGTTAGCACTGTCATAAAGAAGGATGATCCGACGTTGTCGATTGTTCTTCCTGATTTCATCGATGACATCTGGCGTACAAATTGTTGTACCATTCAGCACTAACCGTTCTTCGATCCTCCAGAGCAACGCGTGCGACACGTTCAGCACAACGAAAGAAACAAGCAATCATTGTCTTGGAAGTGCTTCGTGACTGAACAACTTTTGTTGGATTCGGTTCATATGGGAACACCCAAACAATTGATTCTTGCTTAGTTTCCGGCTCGCACGAATATAACCAAGTTTAATCAGGTACTCTAAATCTGTAGCACTGGAACACTGAAACAGTTCACTAAAACCCTTACCACAATACTTAGCTCGTACTGAACCAAACTATCATCATCAGCAGTAAAACTGAATTTCTGTTTTACTGCTGATGATGATAGCTTGGCTATCGAAACTTGCGTCCAGTATGAGTTAAATATTGTGATAAGGGTTTTAGTGAACTGTATCCTTGCATCTAACACCATTAATTTATATAATTGTATTTTGAATTTTTAATAATTATTAAAATTCACTTTATATTTACAGAATGTGAATTATTTTTAATTCTGGTATTTTAATAGTTTGCAATTCTGTTTAAAAAAAGGGACCCATTAATGTTAATTTATAGGGAATAATCAAAGTGACAAACTGTTTTCAATAATTAACCTTACAATAATATTTTTTGTAAAAAACGCAAACACTGTTTACATGGAATCTAGTAATCAAAATCTTAATCTAATGTCATCTGTATCATCCGATATGCCAACTATAAGAGTATCGAAGTTGTTGGATTGTCATTCCTGTGACAACAAAGTAAACAGGAAGACAGAAATAGAAATTTTTGACACAAGGTGAGGATAACACTATTTTGAAAATAGGTTTAAAACAAATATTTAAGGGATTCTGATCGTAAAAAACAATCTAAAGAAGTGTGAAACTACTTTAGAAGCGAACAAAAGAAAAGTAGCACTGTACAAAATTCGATGCAGGATTTAAGAGGATTTCACACCAGGGAATTCACAAAAATGGATCTTGAACATCATCTACAATGAAAGAGAAGAGAATTTTAACAAAGAATTTTAAAAACACACACATACAGTTCTTGGCCATCGAATTAGGACCACTTAAAAACATTATGATTTTGGGGTAAAATTAAAAAAAACTGTTGGCAGTGTTGGCAATATTATTATTTAGTTACATATAACAAGCAAGTAAGTATAATTTGAACATACATTTATTAATATTTGCTCGTTCCTCCTCTGTGTTTTATTATTTCCTCAATCCTTTTTGGCATACTGCCAATGTAGCTTTTTATTGTTTTTTTTAATTGCGTCGCTAATATTCCATACATCTTCAATATGTTGTTGTAATTCTTCCTTTGTAGTTGAGTTTCGTGTACTTACGATATTTTTCAAGACATTCCACACATTTTCAATCATATTTCAAAGAATTTTAATTTTATTTGTGTGCATCTATTTTCGCGATCAATTATTATCATAATGGGAAAGGAGAAGGATATAACCACAGAGAAAAAAGTACGAATTTCTGCTTTTCTAGAGACTGGAGGGTTCTCCCAACATTAAGTTGTACAAAAAGAGGGTGTATCACATCAAGCTGTTCTGAGAATCGCGAAATTAATTAAGGAGAATATTCCCAGTACAAACAGTGGCAGAAAATATTGTGCCGGCAAACGCAAAACAACTGTAAGTGATAATCATCGTATAGTAAAAATGGCTACAGAACGTCATTCTTTATCCACTAAAGGTGTTCATAAAATTCCTAGTGGAGAAGGTATACAAATATCAGCCCGAACAGTCCGTAGACGTCTTCATGAAGCAGGCTTGAAGCGCAGATGTCCGGCAAAGACACCAAGACTAACATCTAAAATGAAAGTGACACGATTTCAATGGTTTAAATAATATAAAAAATATACAGTTGAAGATTGGGAAGAGGTAAGTTTCATTTATCTTCTGTATTTTTGGTCAAACTCATCCTCATAGTTGGCTTAATGGTTCTCTACATTTTTACTTTTTCCTAGATTATTTATAGCGACGAATCACGGCTAAAAGTGCTAACGGAGAGAAGCCAATTTGTTCGTCGACGTCCTTCAGAGCGTTAAAAAGAAGCATGTATGATCAAATCTATTAAACACCCCCCATTTCTAATGGTTTGGTCATGCATTACGACAGAAGGACCGAGACCATTATATTTCGTTAACGGAACAATGGAACAAAAACAATATAAACAAGTTTTACGAAACTATTTAATGCCTTATATTGATTCATTGGATCTGATTCAAGGACTATATACTTTCATGCAAGACAATGCACCATGTCATAAGGCAAAAAGTGTAATGCAATATTTTGATTATAACAATCTGCGAGTACTACCTTGGCCAGGCAATTCACCAGACATAAACCCAATTGAAAATGTGTGGAACGAAAAACATCATAAGTATAAGAAACTTAACTACAACAAAAGAATTACAACAACATATTGAAGATGTATGGCATAATAGCGACAAAATCAAAAAAAAGAAAAACAATCAAAAGCTGTATTGGCAGTATGCCAAAAAGGATTGAGGAAATAATAAAATATAGAGGAGAAACAAGCAAAAATTAGTAAATATATGTTTAAATTATTTACTTGCGTGTTATACGTAATTAAACAATAATATTGTCAACATTACCAACAGTTTCTTTTTAATTTTACCCCAAAATCGTAATATTTTTGAGTGGTCCTTATTCGATGGCCAGGGACTGTAGATCAAAACAGCTGTAAGTAGGTTTTTTAAATTTTATTGTAAGTGGATCACTCAAAATAAAACGAACTTGTGATTATTTTTTAATTTTATATTTCATTGTTTAAACTTGTAATATCTTAACATAGTTTTTAGTGTGATATACGTAACTATAGAATTGGAGTATAATGATAAATTAGAAAAGTTACCCAAACCCTATCCTTTTTTCAATATTGTGCAAACACAGGATCCATTTGTTAACGGTTTTGTGGATACAAAAAAACATTTATCACCTCAACACCCCGTAATATACAAATTTTGTAGGCAACAAACTATATATGATATATCAATATATCAACCACAATTCTTAAGTAAAATATTCACTCCGACTGAAAGTTGAGACTTGTCTCACTAAGTGTGACCTTGCATATTAACTATTTAAGTATTTAAAAGCTACATGCGAAATTCCAATTATCTAATTTGGGAACATTGTTTATAGAAGGGAAATTATTACGCCAAAAGTCTAGTGATCACAAATTAAAAAAAAATTATTAAGCATTTTAGCGAAAATAAGAGGTAAGTAACGTGATCTTCATTATAAACGGTGTATAAGCTTTCTTTTGCATTTTTGTTGTATTGAATCTGAAGCAATTAACATCCTAAAAAAGAAGATAAAATTTATGTCACTCAAATCGCAACAAACAACTTCCGTGTGTAATTTTCCATGTAGAAAACACAGATGAAAGATTTAAAACAAGCAAATCAATAGTTCTTCTTAAAGAAACCTTGAGTGTTTCTTCAACCTTGAGTCATTGCTTATTTAACAGTTGGTATCTAAATGGGAAGCGCCAGACACTAATTATTAAATTAACTCAAGAAGTTTGTTATTAAGTAACTAAATTAAGATAAACGCTAAAATGAACTCCTACTTTATGTATTGTTCATATTAACGAAACTTTGTGAAAAAAGATGACTAATCCTTTAGTCTAAATCGAAAACACATATAATGAAACCTACAGTAAACTAATAAGGTGTGGGCTTAACATAAAAGATATTTTTGAGTGATTAACAACGTTAATAATGTTAACATATTTACTGTTAAAATGGAATGATTAAAATTAATATATTCATATATACATATATAATAAATAATTTATGTTTCATCGTAGGCACCATTGTGTCTTACATTAAATTGTCGTAAACAAGGAGTCGCTTTTATCATTCCCGTATGCGTCTAATGTATTAAAGATCATGAAGTGCATTGTAATATGCAAAACTTCTCACGTATGTACCAGTTACTACAACTAAAGTATGGCTTTCCTACTCGAATTCTTTTCCCACCTTATCGGATAGTTTTTATTTCCGATTCGATATTTATTAAGGTCTGTGGGCGAAACAATGCAGAACAATGTCAAATTTATAAGTTATGGCGTTGTGAGTATTTAACAATCGATTTTTGATTTGGCTGTCCTGTATGCCTCTGCATATGAATGCGTTTGCGTTAAGGACGACAATTGCTCCCAATGAAAGTTAATAGTAGTTAGTTCAGATTATTTGAAATATTTCGAAACATTCGTGAGTAATGTTGTTTAAACGATTAAACAAAAAAAAACAAAACATATAGCTTGCCTGCATCCATCCAAAGACCTTCTGGCCTATGTAATCCTTATTTCATGAAATAAGAGGTGGAGGTCTAAGAAGTTAATTGCTTCCTGTGTATAATTGTGCCAATAATACCAAATTATTACACTATAATTAAAAGAGCTCAGGCGGAGTTGTGGTATAAATTCAAGAACTACTCTCCTACGTGAATTATGGCCAAATTTTCATCGAGGAATGTTGAAGCACCTGCGCTATCTTCAGCAGTCTTTCGTTGAATGGATCTCGAATGAAGTGGTTCCTAGCATTTATGTTTTCTGCTTGGAATACCGGGTTTGCGACTAATTTTGGACATCACATGTGAGCCACTTTGTTAATTCAATATCTAATGAGAATGTTGGGGATGCTCACCAAATGTATATGGGTGAAACAATTTCTTCGAGAATTCGTGGACTCCCATTGCCAACCGTACGACCCAATGATGTGAGAGAAAGTCTGTAATTCTAACATGCCTTGTTCTATCCCTACTCTAAAAGATATTCAAAAGTACCAACTTTTACCGCCTACCTATCCTAAAACTAAATTATGCGAAATACTCGGAACTAAAGGCAAAAGTGCTGGCCTGTAGCACAACAACATGAACATGTATTCATTTTATTTTAGATCCTTGAACACGGAGTGTTGAACGAGAGTGCCTTCTTCTCGGCTTAACAAGTTTACATACCTATACTATATAACTTGTTTCGTAAATACTTAATTCTCGCGGTGAAGTTAGATTCTTAATTAATTTAAGGTTTTCTAATTTCATATTATGCCGAGTTTCGTTTATGTGTTGTGCTATGATTCGATTCTCCGATAACAATAATGCATCATGTGTTCTTTGAACCTTGTGCTTGTAGTCCTTCTCGTTTGTCCAATGTAGGCTTTATCACAGCCATCGCCTGCAATTTTGTGAATTCCCCACTTTTCGTTCATATTTGGCTTATCCTTTGAATTGCCCAAAAGATTTCTAAGTGTATTTCGCGAACTGAAATACACGTTCATATCTTGTTCCCTAAAAACGTTACTAACACTTTTTGATACTCTGAGAAAGGGAAGTTTCACAAATCTCTTGCAGTGGGTGTCTGCCGGAATGAAAGTCATGGAATTTATCACATAATGCCGATGTTCGACTTAATAAAGATGCTATCGACTTCTATAGAAGAGTAACTGTTATAAATAGCTACATCTTTTATAAATTTAAGTTATCTATTCTACCCACTTTTTTTCAAGAGTTCTATCGATATTTTTTTGCTTTTCCTATTTAAAATGATTACAAAAATTTAACGTTTTAAAGTTATTATGATTACACTCTCAGGCTTTTTAATCAACTGAGGCCATACCATGTGTTTACTGTACGTGGCTCTATTATCACAATTGGATGTCGAAAAGGTATTGGAAAGTAATGACGTTTTCTCTAAATAATCTACGATTTGCATGAAAGTGAAGTAAATGTGCTGAAAAACATGTACGTAGAATATTTAAGTACCCTCCTGTACTTTTTGTATAAAACATTATCAGATAAGGTCACGCAAATGCTCAGTTTATATAGCTTTTTATTGCGCATACAAACGTAAGCTAAAATTATAACTTAGAGGTCTTATACATTTAATTAGTGCGTTATTTGTACATCTTTGTTTGATCATAAATGGCGAAGGAATGCCGTTAGTTCTTTACGGACGACAAGATAAATCAAAGTGGAAACCTCAAAAACGAGTACAATGAAATTCTGCCGGACGGCATCCCATGCACTTGTTCTTCAGTTCATATATATTGTTTTACAGCAAACGTAACTCTGTTTCCTTAATAAGCGCAACGAATAAGAACAACATTGAAAGGAGTTCCATGCATTTAATTCTTTTATACAACCCGATCACAAAACTTTATTCCCCCGACGTATATACACAGAACTATTTTACTTGATTAATGTTACAGCGGCAGTCCATACAAAGCAAATCTAATAGTTGAAGTTGTATTTCACGGACACGACGTAATTGACAGGATTTTAACTTAGAATCTTGTAAATGTTATTTAAAGAAAGCCCGAGTAATAATCTTCAGATTGCACGTGTGTGCGTGCGTGTGTGTGTTAGAATTTTTATTTCGTTTTATCGTCTCTTTCTTCTTTAGATGATAAAAATAAACTACATTCAATTAGCAGTGTACCGTCACATAAGCATAATAAAAATCCTTCCTTTTTTCGCGATGACAATAAATTTATTTAATTGATGTTGTAATGTTTATCGCGTCGTTTAATTGAATAAACTACTGGCGAACAAAGAAGCTTTCTACCTTACTGGTGATGTACCTACCTTTTTTCAAAAATAATTTCAACTTTTATCTGCGCGTACATACTCTATGCTAACAGATTGTATTGAGAAGAAACACCATATGAATATTCTTCACGGTAAAGCTAATAGTCTTAGTCAGGTGTTGTTTTATCTTAATTTAAATTTCAATTATCTTGCTTATGTGCATATGAAAGTAGGATCTCCTTCAAAATAACAGCCCAGTTGTTTTGTTAATTTTTACAAAGTTCGATTGATTCTTAGTGATCTACCTTTTATTATCTATAGTAAATTGTTATTATCTATAGTAAATTGATACTAATACGACATTACGTTGGGTAAGTGACCGTCAATAACTCTAAGGCCAGGCGCGCG
The DNA here is from genome assembly GCA_029619315.2 of Dynastes maya. Lineage (NCBI taxonomy): Eukaryota > Metazoa > Arthropoda > Insecta > Coleoptera > Scarabaeidae > Dynastes > Dynastes maya. The sequence continues at coordinate 62,266,221 of JAROYE020000002.1, forward strand.
CTTGCTATTATCTGTCGCACGATTTTTTAGACGCGAATATTTTTAATAAGAATGCACGCGTACGCGACAAAAAAATCGTAGCAACTAAAAAGATGCAACCGGTCCCACTTTCCTAGCGATGCGACTGCCGCAAAGTCAAATGAATTATTCAGACAGACATAGACATGCACGCACTTGCCATTTTTAATCGCGCTTCTGGCTACTTTGGAAGATAATAGTGCATCTATAGATATCAAAATATCTAACGATGAAACTGAAATTACCGCCGTTATTGATGCAGAACGATTGATATCCAATCTCAGGCTTATCATTGTGATGCACCCAATAACCATTGTGCTGTTTTCTAGCTCTCACTTGTAACAATAGGGCTGTTACACATGCAGACTCAACGAAATTCATTGCGAACAGGGGAGAAATGCGACTAACTAGACGCAAATGGGCGTTCCTTTTTAGTTTCTCGCTACTGCGACTTTTCAATCGCTACGACAGATAGTCGCAAGTGCGTGTCTGGCCTAACACCAAACTTAGTTTCTCTCGTCGCACGTTTTGGATTGCGAAGGGATTCATAATGAGAAAATATACTCTTCGCAGATTTGTCGGTCCATGGTACCACTGGCCTGTTATTTTGGTTTGTCTGCGACATTTGAACTACTCAGAAATACAAATTCAGTTAGAAACAAGATACTTTTGGTATTTAACTTGATAAGTCACTGAACATATTTTTCCGTAGAATTAATATCTTTGTGTGGTTAAGAGTAACATTTTTGGTTGAAATTTATCAAAAACAGCAGGAATAAATCGCCTCTTAATATCCATATTACTAAATTTGAAGCTAGAAAGAAGTTTTATTTGCATTTTATCTGCATAAGGATACAGCTAGGTGGCTGCAGCGAGCCTTATTTTTTTGGAGATGTGTTTGGAGCTTCCCTTCATTGGCAGAGCGAATGCAAATGTTTCCCTGAGGCGTACAATATTGCGGCTGCCCGTCGGAAATCACAGATTTTCATAATTCACCGACGGAAGCCAAAATATATGTATTAATTATCACATTTTGTTTATTTCATTCAATAGTTTCTTTGCGGCGACATATGCAAGCCGTAAAATAGATACTAGCCGCTACAGGCATACTGAAATCATCACAATTTCGCAACATAGTTCTTAACTCTGACAGTGAGCGGGCGCGGATGAAGAAGCCTTTCTTGCCACAAGGATTGATCGCAATGGTAAGTCAATGAATGCTTCATTTCAATTCGAATATTTTCTAGACAATTTTATTACTGCTTTTACATAATTACCTAACAAGAGCTCCAACCACTAAAAATTTGCGCTTCCTCTACTCCAACCTTCTCTTGAGCTATTCATTATCTAACAAAAATGTTTTACCAAGTTTCTAAAGTCCAACTACATACATCTAAAGATTTATATATTTGATTGAGAATCGTGCAGAATATACTTTGATTCACAGAAATTTTTTGTTGATACAATGTTTTTTGGCGTTTCTTTATGTAAACTTATATATCTGCCAGCAACTTCCTTGTTAGATAATAAAATTTGTATGCCAATGCATATATTTGGCATCTGAAAATAAAGAAAGTAAAGCTAGAATTAGGGTTGCACTATCAACATATTTATGTGATAAGTCAAACATTTTGGGTTTTACAGTATTCGTCAATGATATAATTGATAAACTTTGTCTTGGTCTATAAACAAAATTGACTAAGGAATAAATTTGAATAACAATCTGAAGTGTTACTGTAAAATATCATTCCCACAATAAATTACCGTCAATACTAGGAGCCAAGATGAAATTTCCAAAATCATATTTAAATTCAGAGCGCTTTATTATAATACCACAACCCACGGCGGTTGCGAAGGTTAATGATTGTTTACACAAAATCACAGATGTGACAGTCTTTAAGAGCTAGCATATAATGATATTAATCCCAAGATCTAATATCTGTGATTCATACATTATTAATCTTCTTCAACCTTGTTATGATACAAGCAAAAGGTTTATAAACATATAATTATCTGTTGTATAACTATGATGTAGGCCAATATGTGTAGATGTACTTACTTGCAACTAATTTATTTTTAATAAGACTAACATGAGTTAAGAGTCTGTTATGTTATAACTAGGTGGCTACATATGCAGTTTTGTTTCTGTTTTTGTTTCTGTTCTTTAATAAGCACAGAAAAACAGCTCAATTTAAAAATGTGTAGCCATAGAAACTTTTTTTAAGGAAACTGCTTGCATTTCACTCACCTGTTTACCAACTGTTGTTGTTGTCAGCTCCCATTGTGTAAAATAATTGGGAAAAGATCTAGTTTATATTTTAGGTTTATATAAATTTATACCATGGCAACACCAAACAAATTTGCTTTTGCTAAATAATTGCGGCGTACGATTCTTATATGTATGTACCCAAAGCAAACTCTCTTAACGCAAATAAGATTAAAAAAAATTATTTTCTTATATTATACATTTTTATAGTCTTGAAATAAAAATATTTTCTTGCAAGCAGATCTAATTTCTTCATGCAAGAAACAATTTCTCTGTGTGCAGTTCATTAACCATAGCTATGCATTAACTTATGGTTAAAAACAGTTTGCTGTAGATGCTTTCTGTGTTAAGTAAAATAATTTGCTGTCGTTATTGAACAGAATAATTACAAATTAGAGAATACTAGAAGGCTCCAAAAAATCTGGATCAGCTAAATCCTAATGTAAAAATAATGCTCATGGCACCCAACACAACTGCATTATTACAGCCCATGCACCAAGGGGTAACTGCATGTTTTAAAAACTATTACCTGAAGTACAATTTTCAACAAATGTTTGATAAGCTGGAGGCGGATAAACAAATAACATTACGCGAGTTTTAGCGCAATTACAACATCGCTGATGCCATCGGAAATATTAAAAAAGGAGGGAATGACTTAAAAAACACAACCATGAATGCTGGCTGGAAAAATATTTGGCCAAATTGTGTTTCCAACTTAATAGACAATTCTAGTTTATTAAAAACTATTAACAGTAAAGTTGCCGAGATAGTGAAAATAGGACAACAATTAGAACGCGAAGGATTTCGTGATTTGAATGCTTCTGATTTTGAAGAACTTTCACAGCCCCATGATGTTGAATTAACAATTAATGATCTTCTGGAATTGAATCAAAAGGAGAGCCAAGAAAATTACGAGCAAGAAGATGATGAAGAAGTACCTTACCGGTTTACAACCCAAAACATTAAGGATTCCATAACTACGGTTCAAAAAGCTATTGAATTTATTCAGAACATAGGTCGTGATAGTGAAAGAAGTGGCTTAATCTCCAGGGGGTTAAAAATCCAGATGTCATCATATGAACTTATTCTAGAGGAAGGAAAACTAGCGAGCAAGCAGCAGACTCTGGATAGGTTTTTTATCCCATCAACATCTAAAAAGCAGTGAATATCTGTAATTATATATTTTTTAATGAGTTTGAATAAACAAACTGCTTTATTTTTATAATATTAAATGATAATTAATGAAAAACTGTTTTTTCTTTGATTGGTGTGGTTCGATATCCGGTGGGGAAACGAAACAGTCCACCTATGTCAATTCGACTTTGGAGAGATAGCGACGAACAAGAATTAATAATAAAACGGCCATATTAATCTTATAACCAGGACTATGTAGTACATTCATTAAAAAGTATATGTATATATTATTGTCCTCTTTTGCTCCATTTACGTGGTTTTCTTTTACGCGCTGTTTTCGTGGAACTAATTAGCCGCGTACATGGAGGAGTTACTACGTTACATTACATTTAGTATACTCGTAAAGTATGGAGCTTAGAAATATTAATTTTTGTGGTAAGTAGGGGCTAACTGGGAAATTTCGACCTCTGTGCGTCGTCGGTATGTGAAAATTAGTTTACATCTACATAATGTTTTGCATAAAGAACTGTTTCCATTATTATTTATTTAGGCTAGCTAAAAGTGTTATCGTCTCTTAGACTAATAGCTTTTTGTCCGATAAAAGTTATGCGAATGAATAATTCATTATATTCAGTATAATATTGCAGTAGTAAACGTTGTTAATTATTTGTAGGTAGCTGACCGTAAACACTTTGTTTCCTCTTAGTTAACTAGTTAATTTATTCCACTAAAATAGTTTTTGCAGTAAATAAATAAATTGTGCTACCACGAGTATCCACCTCAGTAAAGTAATATACTTACCGAAGATATTGAATGACAAGGATCCTCATTTCTTGTGGAAAATAAACAGTTTATCAGTCACCTATCTTTTTAAAGTTATTAGACATTTTTCTGTGTAAATTTACTAAATATCACTGTATCTAGATGTTTTCTCCTAAAAGATTAATTCCCATTAAATTAAATGCTTACGGGATCCAATACGTTCCACAGATAGTTCCAAATCTCTTTCTTGCACAGAGCGCACTGTTTAATGTATTTATCATGGCTAATCATTTATCGCTTGTAATTGTTTGAGAAATGTTTTGTTTTCGATAATCGATTTCATTGACATGAACGATTCCAAAGCAGGTTCGTATAAATAAGCGACCGTTTAATTTAAAAACTTTCCTTAAATTACCTCTCCTCCGACAAGTAGCTCCGAATATAATTAGAACTAAATCATGTTTTAGTTATAAACAGTAGCCGCATATCAAAAGAGCCGCTTTAAGTCCTCCACTTGCCTTTCTTACGAAACAGTAAGTATTGATTGCCTAAACGCCCGGCTACGATCCGACATCTGATTCAGATAGCGGTCATCGATAATCGAAATTTACTTCCTCGTTTATATATATATCTATATAGGTCTATTTTTTGTATGGATTTATGGCGGTCCAGTACCACTGTCCAGAAACTATAAATCTTGACCGTAATGACTTTTATTAATCGGGTAATTTCATAGATCGTTTGGATGAGCGCATCGGTTGATGCGGGGGTATGGGGAATGAAGAAAATAAAAAAGCAGTGAAACACTGACAGAAAAATAAGGAACTCGCGGAACTTTTTCTGCATTCGTTGTCGATAATTGGAGAACGGAGACACGGCCGGTATTCTGGGAGACGCCCGAAATTGCGCACTAAGGCGGTAATTTGCGGTTGTAATGTTGCGGTATATTTTATTAACGAGAACCATTACGCACCTATGCCGGAAAATTGCCGACATATTAATTAGGACTGTCGTTCGAAAAGTATACTTTAATTCATAATTTAGTAGATATATAGCATTTCGGGCTGATATTAAGCAATAACTCCTTTAAATATATTTGGCGGACAGCTATTTACTGTATGGTAGATGGCGTCAGATTGACTCAAATGGAATTTATTTTGTTCTCTACAGAAGATATTTTAAAGCGTAGTTAACATAATTGTTTTCATTGATTTCGAAAGCAATTCCTATTACTTATATTGCTTGGAATGTTTAATGACTAAGATAACCAAAGTAATTTAGTATCTCAAATTATCTACAGAGTAATACGATATGCAAATATCATGTTACCCATTTATTTTCCAATTATTAGTTTGCAAATAAAGACGTTCCTGATATTAGCAAAAGTAGACAGCTATATAGAAGACGTTTTAAAATAATGCATTGAAATCATATACCGCCTCCATATTCGTCAATCCCTAAGTTCAACTGCGATCGGCCTTGATACAAGTCAGTCGCGAGTAGTTAGTGGTATCGGGTGGATCGCTGTGCTTTATTCCAGTTCCAGATTAAAGAAAATATTTCTCCTTATAATTCATATAACAGCGAAAACCTGAATTTAATTAACAAAGAAATTAAACTTTAAAATATATACGACCTATAAACTGAAAGTAATGTATTACAGGGTTATAAAATAGACAACTATATGCTCCTAAAGAATCTTACCGCATAAAATAAAATACTTGAACGTTTGAAATAAAAAAAAACATATAATCATAAGAAACGGAAAACCAAACAAGTTCCTCAGACTGTACCTTTCCTATTCTATTTATTCACAGACCTCTTTCTTCATAGGCATGTCTTATTTTCTGCATTAGTTCGCATGCCTCTTCCTCTCTTTTCGACCATCTCCCTCTTCCATCTTCTACCTAATCTCTATTTTCACCCTTTCTACACCAATGCCCCTGTTTCTTCTGTCCCTCCACAGGCGAAGTACGTATTAGTATTTAATGATTTTCTATCCACTACTACGTCTAAATCTCGCCAGCATTTCTCTCTCTTCTCGAACACATTCGTTTCTCAGGTACTCCTGTGCTTCTCCAATCGCTTGTATACACATGTACTTCACATTATATTCTGATCTTATTCATACTTCGTCTCTCTTACCACTCTCCATCACCCATTATGTTTTGGGTAATTTCTCCTAATTAGTCCCATCGACTTATTAGCTCACACCCCCAACTATCTTTCTTGCATCTTTCTTTTCATCAAGCATGAGGAAAAGAAAGATGCATATGATGGAGTTGATGATTAAAGAAGATCATCAGGAGATGACATTAACCATCATCTCCATCACAATCCTCTCTCATATACTCTAGCGTTGATCTTTCCACTCCTAGAATTCTTTTTACATTCTTTACTTGTACTCTATATATTTTTCCTTTATCTCTCGTACTCCATATTTTGCCCCTAACAAAATCTTCCCACTTTAAATAACGGGTGATTCGTTAAGTGTTTCCACATATAAGGTTTTAAAAAAACACATGTTAAATATTAATATAATCTCTTATGAGATAATGTAGTTTAATTAATTACAATTATGTATGGAAGATTATATCCTGCAAATGACGGTTCATGTGGCATGCTCTAATGCGTTTGTCATAATTTCTAATAACATTGTGGCACATCTCAGGGTCTATGCTGTTGATTTCGTGACGTATCTCGTCCTTCAGATCTGCAATCGTTCTAGGCTTATTTTTGTAGACTCTACTCTTCAGATAATTCCAAAGGAAAAAATCTGCAGGAGTTAAATCACACGGACGAGGAGGTCAACTGATACCACCGTTTTTTGAGATTACGCGTCCTGGGAAACGAGTCTGAAGTAAGGTGACTGTTTCTCTGACACCGTCTTGTTGAAACCAGAGGTCATCAGCGTCCAAATCTTCCAATTGGTCCTATAAAAGGTCGGTTAACATGCTATGATAGCCAACGGCATTAACTGTAATCGTATTTTCAGCATCGTCTTCGAAGAAATGTGGGCCGATAATGCCTCCATTTTTGAGGATGCATTTCTTTTTCGATAATCGCTCTTGGGTTTTCTGATACCCAAATGCTACAATTTTGTTTGTTGATGAAAGCATTAAAGTGGAAATGGGCTTCGTTAGTAAATATAACTTTCCTTGAAAAGTCATCTTCTTGTTCAAGCATCCATTCTGCGAAGACACAACGCTGTTGGTGATCTCTCGGCTTCGAATCTTGTGTCAATGGCATTTTGTAAGGATGCAAATGCAAATCCTTGGTCGAGATTCGTTGTATAGTGAAGTAGGAGAGTCCCAGTTGTTGGGACCGACGCCGAATCGGTGTGCCTGGTTCTTCGGCTACACTTTCATGAACGAGAGTAATGTTTCTTTCGAACGTTTTGGACGAATATGATGAGATGCTTTAACTGCGTTTACAGCCCCAGTTTGCTCAAATTTTTGAACTACATTCCAAATTGTGCATTCCGAAAGTCGATTGTGTACACCAAAATATTTATTTACTAAAAAAATCATGGGAGTGTGCACATCGTGTTCATTGACTTCAAAAATGCCTTTGACACAATCAAAAGAATGAAAATTATCTAGGCTCTGAAGTTAACAGTAAGTTTACAGATACCTAAGAAATTGAGAAAGCTTGCAAAAATGAAGAGGGATTTGAAACTGGAAAAGGAGTCAAAGAGGGAGGTCCAATCAAGCCTGTGCAGATGACATAGCAGTTATAGGAAAAACAAAAAGCAGCATTCTAAAAGCAACTGATGCAATAGAAAAAGATGCGAAAAAGCACGGATTACAGATAAACGAAAAAAAGACAAAATATATGGAAAAAAGGAAAAAACGTGAAAATAATGACAGAACACTAAAGACTGGTAGCCTTGAATTTGAAAAAGTAGAGAGCTTCAATTACTTAGGAGCTACAGAAGGACAAACAGGGAAAGAAAAAATTCAAGAAAGAATAACCAAGCGTTCGGGAAAAACAGAAAAATGCTGAAAAGCAGAAAATTACGTAAGAAAACAAAAATAAAAGTATACAAAACATTAATGAGACCGGTAATTACATATGCCACGGAAACAACAGTAATGAATAAAAAGAGAAGAAGGCTTGAGAAGACTAGAAAGGAAGATTATGCGAACAATACTAGGACCAGATATCGCCCCAGATGGACATAGAAGACGGAAAAGAAACAAGTAAATAGAAAAAGAACTAGAAGGCGAAAATATAATAAGAATTATTAAAATCCCAGAGGTTACAGTGAGCAGGACATACTATGAGTAGACCACGAACTGAGATGATAAAAAGAGTAACTAAATGGACACCAATCCAGCGAAGAAATAGAAGTAAACCCGTAATATGGAAAAAGATTTGAAGGCAGTGAACATAAAGCAATGGGAAAAGAAATGCAAAGACAGGAAGATATGGAAACAAGTAACAAAGTCAGCAAGGATTCACAACAAATTGTAAAAACAGAGGACAGAAAAAGGAAAAGCGGACTAATCCACCGCAGAAGATGGATACAACACGCTTAAGCGCGAACCACAATCTGGAGGGATTTAAAGGCATTGATGATGATGATGAAGAAAAATTTAATTGGTTTAATTGTAAAACATGGTTTGCACTTTACCGTTTTCTTGACAGAAGTATTTTTGGTTTTGTTTCAATTGTAAAGTATAATGAGTATGAGTATTATGCAGATATACATACCTGCTATTGTAGTGGTAAAATATATATGCAAAACGACATCCAAGACTATCAACAACACCAATCCAACGGTGAATACAGGCAAATAAGAAGAACAAAACTGCTCATGCTAATAATAATTATAGTAATCAATTTCATTTGCCTAAAGTTCATTAATTATTGTAATATTATTAATTAAACCACACCTTACTTATCAGTTTTCTTGCCGCGTCGGCTAATTTAAACGCATTTACAATTTATACTGTTATTAACAAATCCAAATAAAAAGTGATTACATTAACGTACAAACGATTACTTAATTCCTGTACAAGATGAAGGTCTGAGATGTAATCTCCGTGACTAAAGTGTGATATAATCGGAGGTTCAATTAATGTTGGTTCAGGTATCAAGATTGTTTAGATATGTAGTTTTTAAATGTAAAATGCAGTCATGCACGGTATAATCAGAGAAAGTAAGCTACGTACACTGTAAGCCATGTTACGCTTGATCTTTGGATACGATACTCTTGTATAGAATGCATGTAGGTGATCCGATGTTGTTAAAAGGATAGGAAGGACAAATATATGTAATGTCGTGTCACTATTTAGCTTCGTTAGGAATCGAAAGTATCACGTGTTTGTTTGTAATTAATATCTACAATAGAAAATTTGTTATTTTTATATGACATTGATATTTATAAGTATTCGAAGTGTTTATTTAGAACAAATACTTAAGAATCAACTTTTTATGTCACTTTGAGGTACGCAAAGACTCGTTCAAAGTGAATCTAAAGAGGAAGGAAGCCTTTATGGAAAGAGTGACCACAGCAATCAACAAATACTGTGCTAAATGAGAAAATATTACGTCCAGTATAATTAATTTTAATCACTTTTGGTATTTAGAGGTATTATTGCAAGAATAAATAGCATTTGTCACCCTACTGAACATTGTTCTTTGTCCAATACTGTACATTGAGTTGTAATTGTTACTGTTTGAGAGGAAAAAGAGCAGTTTTTTTTATTGAGGGCTTCCGATTGTACAAATCAGAGTTTCTCAATCTGTGGCACGCGTACCCCTAGGGGTACGTGAAATGGTCTCAGAGAGTACGCGGAAAAAATGTAATGGTGGACATTGATAGATGGATTGAACATAAGAGAAAATATAAAAAGCTGTTGTTACAATTGACATTTCCAATCCAAATTACATTTCATTATGAAAAAATAAAATAATTAAATTGAATCCCAAATAATTTTAATTTAGAAAGATATGAATGTTTTAAATTCAGTTCAGGTATATATTTTATCTGCAGAATCAGTCTAATCTGTGGCACTGGAACGCTGAAACAGTTCACCAAAACCCTTACCACAATACTTAACTCGTACTTCTACAAGCAACAACCTTAAAAACCTTTTACGAAGTTCTAAAGACCCAGTAGATAACATGGATAAATCAGGAATTTACAAAATTGCATGTAAAGATTGTGATCAAGTGTATATTGGGCAGACGAAAAGATCAATCAAAATTAGGTACAAAAAACATTTTGGCATCTCAAATTCAGAAGGTTTGATAAATCTAGCGTTGCCCTACATATGCTTGAAAATAACCATAATGTTGATAATATAAAGTTAATTAGAAAGGTAGAGAGTATTGCTCAATTAAATTTTTAGGAAGGTATGGCAATTTACAAAAACAAAAATCACTTAATGAATTTAGATTTAGGACTACTAAATTCCAGCCTTTATCCTTTGTTACATCATGTTTAGTTAATTACAGCTGTAATTATAACCATGTGCAATGAACCGCCTCATTGGAAAACAAGGATCTTAATAACTCATGTCATCCTGACCATTTACATTTTAATTTAGGGATTATTTATCTTTAGATTTGCATTTTAGGCTTAATTATAGTCCTGTACAATGAAGCGGCTCATCAAGAAACAGTTAAAGTAGAAGGGTGCATAATTTATTTGCTATATAGGGTTGGTTTTTCACTTAGTTTGTTAATTCAGTTTTACTGCTGATGATGACAGCTTGGCTGTCGAAACGTGCATCCAGTAGGAGTTAAGTATTGTGGTAAGGGTTTTAGTTAGTAGTGATAATAGATATTATTAACAATAATTATATCGAAAACGGAGTGTTTGAGGAGCAAGACGATTAAATGGCATTTGTAGTTCTTTTATCGGATTACAAAATTTTATTTGATGGAGGACTGACTCCGGCCATAAAAAGAAATAAAGAAAATGCTACAAATAAACTTGCAGCAGCGTATTGTAAGGATATAAATAAGGATTTAAATGCAAAACAGGTACGTTCTATTTAACTATTCAAGTACAATGCTTCAGTTTGAATTATATACATTAAATTTTACTATTATTACTTATGAACTTATTTCGGATTATGAAAAAATTCAACAACATGGAAACTAAGGTAAAAGCTATTGCGGACAGAAAGCGGAAATAAAAAAATTATTCTGTCAGACAAAAAAGTTTTTAATTTTATGGAAAGGCGACACCGGAGATAATCCAGTTTTAAAAGAGCTAATAAGTATTCTAATATTAAATAAGTCATAAACGATACTATGCTATGTATGTAAACATGGTGTTGCAGGTACTACGGTAGTTGGTGTTCCAAGCATATCTCAGGCCTTCACAGCACAGGCCGGCGCGTCACAAATGCATATCCCTGCAAGAAGGAAATTACCAAATAATGAGGAACCCGAAGAATTTCGCGGCAAGACGTTGCAACAGTTGCAGCGAGAATGTTTAATCCAACAAATTCTAATTGTACGCGCACAAGAATCTGCTGCGAAGGAGATGATGTTATACTACCAAAATAGAAATACGATATTGTTGTTTTAAGCAATTTTACATGTGACACAAACGATGAATTAATACACAAATAAATATATCTTTATGTTGAATTTTTAATTTACTAATTTTCAAATTTGAGTGAGTAGTTTATTGAAACAGCAGTAAAACTGAATTCAGTTTTACTGCTGATGATGACAGCTTGGCTATTGAAACGTGCGTCCAGTACGAGTTAAGTATTGTGGTAAGGGTTTTGGTGAACTGTTTCAGTGCAGGATCGGTACCTGTCGAGAGGGGAACAATAAAACTGAATTCAATTTTACTGCTGATGATGATAGCTTGGCTATCGAAACCTGTGTCCAGTACGAGTTAAGTATTGTGGTAAGGGTTTTAGCGAACTGTTTCAGTGTTCCAGTGCCACAGATTTAGAGTACCCGATTAGAGTAGTTTATTGTACAGTTTCTATATGGCAGTCCGAGGATTTCTACAAGGAACCACTAGCCATGGTGCAATGCCATATCCCTCGTCTTCTAACAAGTGCATGTCACTATTGTTTGATCGCTTTACTCCAAATATATTTGAATTCTGTCACACTCGACTGTCATAAACGCTTCCTGGCCATGATGCTTCAAGCGAAGTAACCATTCATTATAACTGCATGGTGCTTGTAGACTTATTGAGCAGAATCCTTTTCTGTTAAAATATTCTTCACCATGCATTCGAGGTGTCAGTACCCAAATATGGGTGGAATCGATTGCGCCAATGGCATTAGATAAATGCCAACCATTTCCAGTTTAATTCATTTGATTTTTTGTTATAGAAACAGTTGTTTGGTGAATGGCGTGGGCTGTTAATTGGACACTTGGTCTCTTTTATATGCCTCTTTTACTCTTGCAAAACTCAGTCTTATGCAAAATGTACATAAGAGCGAGCACTACTATGATCAGCCAGCATAATCGGCATTTTTTGGAAATGCGAGAGCAAAGTCGTGTCTTACACGTGTACGTGAACGAATACGCCGTTTATAACGTGAGTAAGATACACAAATGAATTTGCGTTTACGCAATTTTGTCAAGCAAATGACATTCCACAGTGACATTCAACACAGCACACGTTTAGATGCGCTGAGTTCGTGTAAAATCGGGTGATCATAGTACGCTCTCTCGCACCGTATAGCCCACTAGCATTGAAATATACTGTATATGGAGGAACAAAGACCTACCGAAAAAAATTCCAATACAGGTGATTTTCATATTTCTTCTTACATAGTACTTCTTCTTTTCTCTTGGAATATTCATAAAAGCTGCCAGTTTTGAAAAAAATTAGAATACCGAAGTTGCTACACGTCTGGCTTCAGTAATACTTCACCTTTTACGTTTTAAACGGTTTGCTAAAGTAAATGCTCAAGCATAACCATTATATATCGTAACATAAGCTACGTATATAGAGTAAATCCTTTTTGATTAAGTAAATATCAAGCATATATTTTTCGATGAAGCTATTGCAACCGCATTTACTTTATCTAGGAGTATTGCTTGAAGTAAAAGCAAATACTTCGTTTTATTCATACCTCTCGTTGTGTTATTATTGTACCTATAAATGTAGATATTAGTAATTATACATAATGGGGGTGGGGTTGAGGTAAGTGGAGCAGTGATGATAGGTCAGGGGGAATGCGAGTGGGTCTATTTTGTGGGCCTATATTGTAGTAGTTTTAAAGTTACCTCATAAAACAAAGACTCGAATGTGAATTTCACAATTTTTTGACATTATTGGACCTACTGGTGTCACTGTAAAGAGCTAGTAGTCTGCAATAAGTCTAATATAGTGTATATTTCGCGTCCATAGCACGCGATGGAGTTAGATTACAGTTTAGCTCAACTCACCTATATAGAACTACTCAACCGTTCTATATCTTCATGAACGGATAGCACTGCACCAACTAGTAACCAGAGATTTTTGAGAGATAAGTTTCTTTGCGATCTAAACTCTCTCTACCAAGCTTCTTGGCTTATAACTTTAATCCGTTTGACTTGTGTGTGTAATGTATAAGAGAAAAGAGACTGTGTTTAGAAGAGTTTAGAAAATCCTGGTGAGAGCCAGGTTTTGCAAAACTATCATGGTAATACTCAAAACACATTTCTACAATGAATAATATCTGCGAAAACCTACGTCTAAATTTATTCTTGAAGAATACTTCATTATGATGGTAACACATGATCAGTTGTTGGTACCGTTTACTAATAAATAAACGCTTTATTTACTTGGTTAAGATATGTAGCCAAATAGATGAACATTACAAATACTTAACTGTATAGATACATGCAGATGTAGCCTCTATAACCAACACCACTTATATTACCTATTATGCTAGGACAATTAACCGTCACGTAGGCAATATGTAATTCTGATCTCTACAATTATTTTCATCACTAATATTTCCAACACGATATTGTTCCGCTCGAAATGATCATTACGGACATATTATAGTACTCAAAATAGGCTTGATTAGTATTTGTTATTTCAACAATAGAACGTCTTATGTACCTCTCGTCAACACGTCTCTCATTTGCTACGTTACGTGTTAACAACTCATAAACTACGCGCTATGCGTTTCTATAGTCAAGACACTATATACATTTAAATTTGAGTTAAAATATGCAAATTCAGCCAGTCGTATGTGTAAAATTAAAATGGATAGAAGGCGCCAACCTTCTATACGTATGTACATATATTGTAATTGCCCAATCAACATTGTATATGTAAGTTGTTGCCGGACAGCGTTGAACGTAGAAGTACGCTATATGTTTTAGTGTTCAATAAAAGCCCGCTGACAATTTTTACCAAACCGCACATTAGATAAGCGTATGAATGTAGAAATATTGCTAGAGTACACGTTTCCTCGGCTGTCAGTTATGAATTATAGTTAACGATCACTTTTTCGATATAGTTTCTAAGCAATAGTGCGTAGAATTTCGTATGTGGATGCATTTATTGCTTATTATTTTATTTATTAAGCGAAAATTAGGTATTTCTGACCGAAATCATGGTGTAGGCTATGTAGATCACATAAATGTATGTTCGTTTACATTAGTGACATCAACTTGGTTACTGTGATTGTCAAACCTTAGCTTTACAACGTGGCAAAGTACGCGGAAAAGAATTTATAAGAAATCAAACAATTGTAGAACAATTTACTACAATTTGTTTGAGAATATACGACTAGTTATAACTTGAGCAAATCCCTAACGGATTGTATTTCTATTAACTACATTATTATTGTAAAAATTTAGTCAATGATCTGCTACAATAGTGTACAAATTTTAGTTACACACGTTGCAAGAATATTGTTCACAATAATATGTATTTTTGTTTTCGTATTTCCAACAGCTCCTAAAGTGTCCCCCTCCCATGCTAACTTTTGAACGACAGAAGCTAACGTGTTAAGAATAAATCGATCGATTTCTATTTTTTGCGAACCAACTTTTGCCGTTATCGGCAGTTTAATGGTGTTTCCAGTGTCACCGGAAGTGACGTCAACTTCCTTAGTTTAAATAGAACACCTTATATATTTTTACGTTTTTGGAAAAGTAATCGAAAGGCGAATCCAACGATCCCAACTACTACTTTAACTTAAGAGATATGACGATATGCAGCAATAAAGGTTTTGGTAATCTGTTCCTGTTGTTACGCAAAGTTGGCTAGAGCCCCAAATTGTTTCTGGTGACGCCAGATTGATCTAGAGAGCTCATTAATAAGCAAGGTAATCACGACAATTGCCAAACTGTCAAATCTCAATTCCAAAAACGTAAATTATTCTTGTTATTTATTGTTATTATAACCTGAATTTGTCATACGTTCCTTCTTTGTTATCGTCATTATTTACTTTCATTTTAACTTGTTTTGTTGTTATTACTTCTTTACTTGTTAAGATGTTGTCAAGTCCAGTGGGAATTGTCAATATTGAAAGGTTGCCTGTAATGTCAAAGTCTAAGATCATAGAATCAGCCTTTTAGTTGCGTCCTCGCATGGCACGCATTACGCCATTTTTAGAATAAGAAAATTGGATTAAAATTTCATATCAAATTGTAATTCGAAAGGTACATCCTAATTAGCCGTGATTAAACAATCGCTATCGTGAAAAAAAGAAGCCAGGGGACTAAACAATTTCCCACTTCAGTCCAAATATCCATCCAGGTAACACGTGTTTGGCTACGTTCCTATTTTCTAAGTGTTCAATGTTTAAATTCTACTTTAAATATAAAGTGGAAGTCAAGTTTGGTAATTTAAAAATACGCGGGGTTCGTGTATGTAACGCGTAAACTTCTTTCAAATTAGTACTCGTAAAAGTTCATTATTTGGTATTTATTTTTAAATTAAAGTGTGTGAAGCGTGTCTAGGGGAAACTCCCGGACCCTACAACCGGAAAAATTAATTAACCCATTTGGAAAAAGTCAATTTGTTCCCTTTAAGAAAATTACAATACATAAACCAAATCCAAGCAATGTTGCTGTATGGAGGCATTAGTGGCGACTGGCGGTGACGTAAATTAGAGGTCAAGGACAAGACTTCGGTTCCCTCCTGTATTCTAGTTGCATATCGTGTACATTGTACTCGATAAAAAAATTCACGAGGAAATCGAGGCGTTGTCCTTGATCTCATTATCGCCAGTCGCCGCTGAGAGGTATATGCATATTGCTCATCAATATTGCATCAATCAAGTGTCTTGGCGGTGAAATACTGTTCAATACTTAGCACTATAGAACATTGCATATTACGATTACAATATTTGGGGATATTACGCTTATTATATATTCCTTTTTCAATGTAACTGTATTTAGCCAATATTTAAACTACCTATTGATAAATTTTTTGTTCTACTTGAGGAGTTGTGTTCTTTCGCTTCTTCTTGTCTCGCCCCCTTACTTGTTTCTGCTGAATGTCCATCTCCCCACACCTTCTCTCGTCTTTATCCCCAGCTATCTTTTAAAGACTTAAGAACCTAATTTCGAACACGTTTATCGGGTTTCTGTTTCACTTTCGTGTACCAATTAAATACTTGTATTTTCACATCTGTTGTTTCTCATTTATGTCACAGTCCTGTCTGCTATTTGCTTCGACTATCCACGAAGTAACCCATCTTTTTATTAAAGGCCTTTCCCATTCACAAAAATAAACGTCCTTCTTAATGGGAATCGAAGTGTTTTATATTAAATGACGCTCCCTGGTATATAAATAACATCGAATATCGCGTGTTTTGCAACGTTACGTGTGTAAGCGTAGGTGATCTAATAATAAAAAGTACATAAAATACTGGTCCGCCTACGCGACATCTGACTGTAAACAATTTTCCGCTTTCCTACAACGCCACTTCAATGTCTATCCTTAACCTTAGAACCGTATTTGGAACGGTGCACCTGTGTTATTACACGTCGCCGAGCGTAGGATCGCTACTTGTCACGTTACATTATTCAAACGAAAGCCGCAAAAGTCTAAATTAGGGCATTAGAACGAGTAATCTAGATTTAAATTCGCCCATTTCAGAATGACGGTTTCGAGATAATGTGCTTACTTTAGCGCAAAAAGCGGTCGACTCCGATACTGTTATTGATTAATTTGTTCGCAGTAGGTGTACGTCGACGACTAGATATGCACTTAAGACATGTAATGATGTTTATTTTACGTTGGTTAAAAGTCTATTAGATTTAACATAATTGCATAGCAAATGCATATAACAACTAAATTACCCATTTGCTAAACATATACGTAACGTAATCGCTAGATGTTCGTTCTGATCTTTACGGATTTACGTAATAAACGTGCAACGTAGGGTTTTAGCAATCGCAAATGTAGGTAGCACTTTTTTTGCTAGGTAATATGGAATGATTGTCTATATCCTTACAAAGAATATTGAAGAACCTTAAATGCATTTATTACAAGCAAACACACTGAGACTATCTTATTAAATCTTCATAATAGAGTGTATGTACATAATTGTGGAATACAAGGTAGTTCGAACCAATTTTAGGAACGGTCTATATTTAATTAATTTGAATTTAGTTATAATTTAATTTGTAACTACTCAAAACCTTCTGATAACGTCAATCACGACATATAATCATATGAAATGTAAAGAAGGGGCTTCTCTGTATACGTGCCTAGATAAGGGATAAAAAGAAAAATATAACATTGACCTTAGGAAAATAATAATCGGGATTGTTTCTGTTTTACGTTGGAAAGCGGTTTATTACCAGCGGTACTATATTTCAATTCTTACTGTTTAATCCCTCTGCTAACTGTTGACGAAGATCCAGGAAAATTTTATAATATTCTTGAAATTATTAATTAATTATTAATCTTGTGCAACAATAGAGGTTTTGGAACTACTAGCTTCAGCTTTTCTTGGTATCCTCCTTATTTCACTTACAGTTTTTTTAAAGCAAACGCTGTATTTTTATTATGATTGAAATGTTGCGCAGTTGCTCGTATGGACCACTCATCTTGAATTCCAGCCGGAATTTGGGCTTCCGAAACTATACTACACTCGCAGAGCATTATTATTACTTCAATAATTAGGTACTGTACAAAATTTGTCTGACATTAAATTTTTTATCATATTTTACAAATTACACGTTTAAAATGGACAATAACATAATAGTATCGCTCGCCAAGATTTATGCGAAGGCAAGAGCACATCCAAAGCGTTTTTGAAACTAGCGCAAGTAACATTTTACGAAGCGCAAAGAAGTATAACACGTTAATGGTTTTCTTTTTCGGGGACTACTTTACAGTTTAGAGGGCCTTTTCTTTGATAATTTATTTACCAGTCTAGAGTTTTGTGACTGACTAGTTGTTTCGTGGTTGTTTTTGCTGAAACTAATCTTCCAAAACAGTTTTCTTTCACACGCCATATAAGAAATATATTTTTAACTTTCGCTGCGATAGGAATAGTAGCAATTTATTTTATTTCGTAAACAGAGTATGAAACACGTCACAGGAGGCATATACAAGAAAAACGCACGGAGATATAAATACAAAACAACATGTACGTCTAAATCTATACATTAATGTTGCTCAAAGTGTTCATTCATTGAATAGAAGCACTTCGATTACAGCTACATCTGGACCTTATTTTAAAATTTGCATGAGCTTAGCTCTAAAATTTTCTGGAAGATGATTGAAAATTCTAATACCTAAAATATTCACGCAATCTGCATTCAATATCAATGAATGCTTTCCGAGATGTATGGTCGTATCTCTTATGTTGTGTATTGTTTTGTAGTATTAATTGATTTTTGTTGTTGTGGATCTAACAACTAGCTTCTAAGATATATAACTCATACAAATCCAAGTTTTTAAAGATTGAAAATATGATCTACACGAAGTCAGCTGGCTAACGTTAGCTAGGCATCTAATGGCATCTTATTGTTTGAGAAATACTTATTTAGCTGCAGGACTCTATCCCCAAATGAGTATCCCATATAAAATTATTGACTAAATGCAATGCAATGCAATGAAGCTCTTACTTTTATATTTTAAAAAGGGAATTTTCTATTTTAAAATTTGGGCTTAAATGAAACGCTATTGTTTGTATAAAAATATTTGGAAGCTAGTATGAATTGTTTTCTATTATGCTTTCTACATTTTTGAAATAATTGAAATCTTCTGTTTGGTTATTTAATATGACCTCAGCCAAAAAAAAAAAAATACCTTCCTCCTCTTATTAAAAGCGAGGTTCTCAGCGAATTTGGGAGAAGCGCCTACATGCCAATTGAAATGATTTAAAAACAACTGAGAAGTTTCTGGTACGTAGGCTTCCGCGGTTATCAATAACACTATACTCTGTTGCTGCGGAGTCAGTATGCAGTAACAGCCCTGAAGATGTCTCATAAGCGTGTGGACGAAACGTCGGCAAAAGCTACGATAGCGACCAGATCCCACCTGGAAACCAAAATGTACCAAACCCAGTAGAACTTTGGGAATAGAGTTAAACGTTCTGTGTATAGTGTTCCCTATTTAAGAGTGAATTTAATTTACAAAATATTCCACAAATAATCATCTATTAGTGTAGATAATATATAGTAACGTATAGAACTGATTTTCGAATAACATACTTGACTACACCCTGCAAGAATTTAGAAACTAAAGGAAAGAACTATATAGAAACATTCTTCTCAACCGTATGGTTGTAATGTAACTTAAATCTATAATAATGACCCAGCTACCACCAACCACTATGTACGAACGCGCGTTTCACTGTATCACAGGTCATCAGCGTACCTATGTGGAAGGTGGTAGTTGTATTTGAAATTGTCCTGTATATACGAAGCTAGTGCATACAAGTATGGATGAGAGTATCTAATCAAAGATACTCTAATCACTGAAAATGTCGACATTAGTAGCTACGTCGACCTCTACAGAGGTGAGCAACTCGTAATGCTCCACTTTTCTGTGAGGATAGCAGCTCATCTGATGGCTTAACCTGCCAGAGGTAATAATTCGTATATATACTGTAACGTACGTCTCCCGCCGGACGCCAGAATTTAACGTCCTGCTCGCGGCGGGAAAATTGTAATCATTTTCTCATTCTTAGACGTAAAATTACATTGGGCGACTGCTTTTCTACACCTGCCAAGGTAGATACGATGGACTCTGCTCACTAGTGACATCTTCGATGATATACGGAAGAATATATAACGGTTTTACTTTTCAAATGATGTTTTTAATCGATTTGATGTTACTAAGTGATTTAGACGGGAATAAAATATACAACATTAACTTTTCTTACTTTAAACACTAAGATCTCATACTCAGTGTACAGGGGATCTATATTATCGACTTCGTAATACAGTTTGATTTGCCGTTGCTGGGATGTCGTTAGCTGTCACGAGATTACTAACTGTCATATGTCAAATTTATAGCTTATTACTTTTTAAAATAAAACTATTAGATCTTTACGGCTTTTAGTGATCAAGAAAAGTTAAGTGAATATCGGATCGATTGATTCGGCCTGTGTGAGCAGTCTTAACCACGGGGCAGCGTTGAAAATGCCAAAGGGTCCAATTTAACAGTAAAAGATGTAAGTACAACGACAATACTTTATTTATACATAACTTCATCAAATAAAATAACATTCTCATACAGATCAGGCAAGATGATTGAAAAAAAACAAATGCTTTACTTTCTCAGTTACGAGTTCGGTCAGATTTTAGTCGGGTCTTTGAATTTTATGTCGCGGCAAGACACTTATAACATTCTTGGTAACTGACTTAGATTATTTTTGGTCAAAATTTCGCGACAAGCAACTTAGGCCAACTGTCGTGTAATATTAACATTACCTTGTCCAAACTTCATCGGACGCTGCTAACAGCCGCAGAAGGATGAAATTTGGCCAGGATCTCTCGCAGATCAAATCCACTTAGAGATGTTCCCCCGAAGCTTGCGCCACAGGAGGGTTGTTCTTTTCGCAGATCGAGGCCCACAGAAAAGACCAATGTACGCGAATCCGGTCGCCTTTTATATCGAAATTTACTCTTTTTTGCTTATCTACGTCATGTGGCCTTGCGTGCAAACGGCCTGCGCTTCTCACAAAACTCGTAACTTGTGCCTATGCAATATCTACTAACGTACAACATAAATGACCACATTCATAGAGTACACTGGAGTACAACATAAATGGTTCTGGAATTTGAAGTAACAGTTAAAAGAAGTGAATTTACGATTTACAACAAAGATTTAAAGACTAAACAAGACAGGTAAAAATGGAAATAATAATTTTCCTTTGTTTTTTCCAGAATTAAAGCCTTTAAATTTTACGAAACGGGATGGTTCGTCACAATACGACAATTTGAAATACAACTACCACCTTCCACATAGGTATGCTGATGAGCTGTGATACAGCGAAACGTGCGTACGTACATAGTGGTTGGTGGTAGTTGACTCATTATTATTTAATTAACTCTGGAAGGTTAGACCATCAGGCGAGCTGCTACCTTCACAGAAAATTGGAGCATTACGAGTGGCTCACTTCGGAAGGGGTCGATATAGCTATTGATTTCGACATTTTCAATGATTGCAGTATCTTTAATTAGATACTCTCATCCATACTTGTATAACTTAAATCTAGTTTAAAGTTTTCAATTGAAATAAGAGATGTTGTAATATGCACGGCATTTTAGCTAATATTAGTAAATCATCAAATTTCCAGATTATTCTAACACTTGTACATCTTGAGGAATTGTTTTCACATAGGCATGTATAATGTTATATCTTTTGAACATAGACTATTGCCGTTTGGGGTTCTAACTAAAATTTGCAGTAACTTCTGCAAAATAAGCTGTATCCATATTTATTCATCACTAAATCTTCAGACAACTGATGAAGGATATACTTTATTGAATGTCAGGTATATTGAGAATATGCCCATCACATAAATAATGAACGTGGCTCTCTATTTCAATGACTGTGTTATATGCAGTATGTGCTCTTCTATAAAGTGTTTAATCCCTAACCACTTTCAACACAATTGTAGTTCATTTTAATTCGCGAGCCATTTCATAACCTATTTTATCTTCCCACAAGTAGTATTCCAGTTCTATTGATCCCAATCAATTCTCCGTTAGAAACCAGATGTTTAACCAATCTTGGGATCAAAGAGCGACTTCTAGAAAGTATTCAGCATGTACGTATTAGTTTCCAGAACAAAATAAATAACAAACAACGATATTCGATATTCTTCGAGAAATACCAGGTTTTAGGTTTTACGTTTTGCAATTTTGTCATAAATGGCATCAACGATTTGCTTTAAATATCACATTTCACACCTTACTTAATGGATCTTGAGATAACTATGAACCTTTTACGTGACAGGTAAAATGCACTTAACATTTACAATCTCTCGTTATTTATACAATAAAATAAAGCAGAAGTGGGTGGAAGTAACAATTATGAAGTTTAATTTTTAGCACCTTGAAATAACAAGTCATTTTCCAATATTATTATAAAAAGTTTTCTTGGCGTAAGTAATTCTCTCTTTACTTATTGTTAATGGCAGGAGGATATTACATAAAACAGTTTGAGATCAAACGTATTCACCAAATAAACCAAGTTTTTATATTCATTCACAACTGATTGACGAATTATCACTAATTTCTTAACTCTACAAGGCAATGTCAGTGCCTTTCTTCACACAGTTGATTAGATGGATGTACGTGTTACATACTTCTAATTTTATGAATTGTAATAAGGTCGCATTTTCGAAACCTTATAGCTTGCATTACATAACCGGTAAGAACACTTATCTAAATAATCTCCTTCAGAATAACTTGAAGTACCACGTACGAAAATGGTTCCGTTTACAGTTAGAATTGCAGCAAAATAATTTTAACCACACATTAGGTTCAAGTTCTTTTATTTCGTAACGTAACTCTCTTGCTGTAGTGTTCCTCCATTACGTAACTACCTTAGAAAAGCACCTTATTTGAAACGTTCCACAACTAATATCTATACACCAATTTGTTTTTATTTCTATTACACTAACGCTGTCGTTCTCCGGCCTCATAAAAAATGATTAATAGTAATACGTACCGCAGAAAATCGCATGTTATTGAGCTTTTAAAAAAAATAATAGGACTCACATCAGCATATCATTAATTTTAACACCTCTTCAATAGGCAAATGTCATTGTTGAAGTTAATGGGTTCGGGATTGTTCTATTGGTAATTAGTCGTAATAACGTTTCAATCAAGTATGCTTGGGCACCGTCCGTATGTTCTATTTCGCTCCGGTTCGTCTTCATGGCGGTTGTTTTCAAACCACCGAGCCTAATAACCATTTTCAGAGTCAATTATTAGATCCGTTAATGCCCATTAATAGTTCGTGGTAAATGTGTACGCGGTAAAAATAGAATTCCTGAAACCGATTATCTTAATATGTTCTACGTTCATTAACTCCCAAAGAAAAAAATAGTAATCTTGAAATTCCAATTTGTGTTTATAATGTGCTGTAGTACATCAGTTACATATACATATACCTATCATATTACTAATTCTATATTTGATTCTTTCTAAAGTATTTCATAAACTATTATTATTATTATCAACACACCTATTATCAACGCACATAAGTGTTTATATTTAATCTATATCCACGTCACTTGTACAAAACTGCTATTACCTCTTACCTTCATTACTTGTTTTCAATATTAACTGGTCATTTTGCTTTGATGATCGTGGTTAGATGGTAAAAGGTTGCTTTACTAGTTTTGGGAATTACCGGAAACTGTTGATACTTTTACACCAGCATGAAGGCAGTAGAAAGGATACATATTTATTTGCAGCCGATCATAAGTTTGAGCATTGTAAGGCTTTCTGCTTTTGACAATAATAATGGACTGAGGACAAATTTGTCAAATATCCATTCTCCAGTAGATGAAGCATGGCACGAATTTCTTATTCGTTTTGCCAAGTTTCTAATTTTAATACATTACATATACGTCGTTCCGGATACGAACGGGATATAGCATTTGTGAATAGCAACAGAGCATTCGAGTCGCACTGATAGATCGCGGAACGCACGCCTGTCCGTCCAAACTTGTAATATTATAACTCAGCGCCTTCCGACAAATTGTACTAATACAGAATTACTGCGTAATTTTTCTGTATTCTCAGATTATGTTAGAAAGTACAGTTTCTTATATTCATGTCGTTGCTACTATACGATGTAGGAGAACGAAAAAGTAATTCTAAGTACGAAAATAAACAACGATTCTTATAAAATTAAACTAAAGAAAAATAAATTCAATAATTATACAAAATAAATTGAAATCCTAACAATGTTACTTTATTAAGGGGAAAAATCTCCTGGCAATATTGAACTTTGTAACTTTTGTTTTTATTTATTGCGTTTCACAGTACTTCGACTAATACCGATTTCGTCTGAAATTTGCCGGTTAAAGCAAAGTTCGCCCATTTCAACTAACGAACAAACCCGCATTTCTCTCTCCTCCCGCTCAGGATGCGTTAGAGGGATTTGGGGTGTTCGTCTATTTGCTGGCGTTTGCGGCAATTCGCAAAATACCTCTGCGGTTGTATAAACTAACATAATGTATTCAAAATCCTCGATCTCTTAGTAGAAACTTACGAGCTCACAGAAAGACAAAGAATGCGTCAGATAGGCTACAGCAGTTGTGCATGGGGAGGCTGGCCGGCGGGGATAAATACAAGTATGCCAGATCGCGCTACGTACAATATCTCTCGCACCCTGGTGAAATGTGGACCAACGAGTATAGGACGACACCATGTGGAGCGGTGATGTAACAAGTTCGGTACATTAACTTACTAACTCGAGTTGAACACCTAACTCGAAAACTCAAGGGATTTCTAATTTCGATTGGAGTTGGAATTTATGCTGGGATAATTTGTATCGAGTAGGGCTGATTTCAAATCGAATCACA
Organism: Dynastes maya; assembly: GCA_029619315.2. Classification (NCBI taxonomy): domain Eukaryota; kingdom Metazoa; phylum Arthropoda; class Insecta; order Coleoptera; family Scarabaeidae; genus Dynastes; species Dynastes maya. The sequence goes on from JAROYE020000002.1 coordinate 62,291,352, forward strand.
GCTCGCATTAATTTATGCCAGATCTAATCGGGCCGTGCGATGGCGAGTCGGACTCATTCATTACGACATCGACATAAAGAGCCAACTCGCACACGCAGAGGAACGTTTACTTGTCCGCCTTAACTCAAGACAATTGCTGTTTCAATTATCCGCAATACAATAGCTGTTTTAAATATTTTCTTAGCGTTTCTTTCTCCGCTTCAGAGAATTGTATTTGTTGTAATGAAATAATTGTATTTCTTTGCTTGAGACATCTGTTAACTTGATTCAAGAAAATCTTACAGAATATTTAAAGAAGGCAATTCTTAGTACATGTAAGTGGCCATTATAACACAGAACAACATTTTCTTAAGGATAGCAAATAGTTTTCTTAATTCCAGAATGCGCTTAGGTATTGTTCATAAATCAATAGTTTAATTTTCTTAAAATAAAGCACTTTTTACTTAGAATTTTTGAAAGGCATATTATTTATATGCACATTATTAATTGCGCTTACCTTGTTTAAAACAGTACGACATATACGTGCAAAGGCTAAAAGTAGAGGTTATCTACAGAATAACGTTCAAACAAAACTGATCTTAATGTAAAAGTACACGTGAAACAAATGCTTAGAAACAATAACCAAGATAGATAATGCTATTAAATAGCTCCTGGTATTGATGAAATCACTACCAGCAAAACAATATGAGAAAGAAAGAAAGGCATTGAAGCTTCTTGCTCCTGGTCACATAATGCAGTAAATTATTCAGATTGCTTGTGATTCAAAAAAAGCTAAAGTAGAGGTCATCTACGGAATAATATTCAAACAAGAGTGAACTTAATGTAGAAAGTACACGTGAAAAAAGTGCGCAGAAACAATAGCCAAGATAATGCTAATAAAATAGCTCCTGGTATTGATGGAATCTCTCAGTTTATGCCACTAATCTTCAAAACAGCAACTGAAATATTTCCTAGCGCCACCTAGTGCAAGTAGTTACAGTCATGCCATCCTAGATAGCGACGGAACTGAAATATTTTAAATTTATATAATATGCGTATGTAACATAACAAACAACTGCATGATATGAAATATGAAGGACTTAAAATTAAAAGTTACAAGCGTTCGAAATTTTCTCCATTCTATTCGAGAAAATAACCCTAGACATTTGTTTCACTTTCTTCTCCTGAGACTCAAATAAATATTTTAACTGAACAATTTGTTTCACTTAGCACACCACCTTTTCGTGAATTAGTTGGGCAACAAAGTAAATAGTTGGTTTAAACAAATTTCCTTTACCAAAATAAATTTAGTTGATTCAAATATATCAGTTTTTAAGTGTACCCAAATATGCGATCCAATTCACGGACCAATATAAATTTTCTAGAGGAGAAGCATAGCTCGAATTAGATGTAGGTATGTGCGTATAAGGCCATACTTTCTAACTATTTTAGCTCCCTTGCTCAAAGCCTAATCATAGCATTCTGAAAGCTCACAGTTTTTTTATGGTATTTAAGTCATTAGATAAGATTTAATACGCTGCTAAAATTCTTATAAAAATTTACTATGTATAGTTTCTCAAATGTTAGCAATTAAGTAGAATGTTTGTTCATTCACATGTCACAACAACGTATCCCATCTTAATGTAATTCCACTGCATATTCTAGCTACCAGTAATTACCTCTTCTATTACACCATATAGCAGTATCTAAAAGATCTAATACAACGTTAGCCAGAAATAAAATGCTCTTGCGATTCCACATTTTAATGGTTCGAAGGGAACGCAACTACATGTATAACATTATCGGCAACCATAAAACGAATTAATTAATACGAGTAACTACTATTCTAAAGCTATTTGCGTTAATGTTAGTATTTGCATCGAATTAGCAACTTGTTTGCACGTTACTCTCATAGAATTTTTTTCTGAGGAGTTCTGACGATGCAGCTGGTAACGTTAACTTTCAATATGAGCAGTGTAGGTGTGTAAATGTCCTCTTAGAGCTAAATATAATCATTAGCGAAGATAAAACTAAGAGAGAAATTATTCGAACTGCCTCTTAGACATAATTCAGGAGTACGTTCCTTGTTTAACAACAAGGACCACAAAGAAACAAGTACTAAGTGTAAGCCGTATTGTATATTAAACAATAGGTAATGGTGGTTAGTTGAATAACAAAATAATAAATAAAAATTGCTACTTTTAGCAACTTAACCCATGTTGTTTACATTGATCACGTTGTAATTATTCAGCTACATAACTGAATTGTTTGTGTAAGTGATGGCGTTCTTTGTATTGAAAGTTGATTTTGACCGATAGCTATGCATTTTAATGAAGGACTGTAACAAATATCAAATGCGATATACAGGCTGATACAAATATTCTAGGCACACTACGCACCGCACAAATTATTAATTAACTCGGAAAGACCGTTTCGAAGACACGAGGCTCACCATCTTCAGCCGCGTATCGCTTGATCTGAGAGAACATATATTAAATTAAACGAACCCGCTCTATCCCTACTTTTCAAGAAAAATATATACAAGTACCTACTTTTGCCGTTTAGTCTAGAAAGCAAGTTAAAATAAGGAGAAAATACGGAAAAATGTCTGTCACTACGAACCGAGACAGGTGGTCATCCCACCTTAATAAAAAGCGAGTGGGACAACGGAGACCAACAGTTTCAGGTACAAACCCACCTACGTATAGTTTGTGCAAATGGCTAGTAAATGAATACAAAAATGTACCCATCAAAGTAGATAGTCTGGAAACAGAAAATTCGTTAGATTTTGTAAATAAAGTAAACAATATTGGATTAGAAGATGAGGAAATTTCAGTATGATTTGATATTTGTTCACTCTTCCCCAGCGTACCGATTTCAGAAACCATAGAATATTTAGTTGAGTTCTTAAAACTCAATAAAATTGATGTCAGAATCGCGGAGTACAAAAGACTAACTTTGCTCTGCATGAACTAAAACCGATTTCAAATTGGGGGCAAGTATTATGAACTACGAGAGGGTACGGCGATAGGCAACCCGCTGTCCCCTCTCATAGCCAACTTGTTCGTGAGTAAATTTGAAACCAGTTTAAAAAAGGACAATGTGTATTTCCCCAGAATTTGGCTTAAGTACGTAGACGATATTTTCGCGGTTTTTGATACGAAGAAAAGTACCATTCCGGATTTCCCGCGACACTAAATTCAAAATTCGAAACTGTTAAATTCACAGTAGAAGAAGAAGTGAACAATCTACTTCCGTTCATGGATAGTTTAGTAATTGGAAATAATAAAAAACTATAATTTGACATCTATAGAAATCAAACAAACACCAATAGATACATTATGTCCGACTCCAGCCACTGTGGACAACACAAAATGGCCGCGATTAGCTTCTTAATTAATAGATTGGTGAAGTTCTCCTTGAGTAAAAGTAGGTACAATAAGGAGCTAAATTTCATAAAAAATTTAGTTATTTACAACGGTTACTGTTCAATAGATGTTGATCGCATGCTTAGGAAAGTTCAACATAGGCTCTATGACAGAAGTTCCACGTCCTTATTGTCAACAGTACCCCGCGATAAGACATTTGTGAAACTTCCCTTCTATAAAGTATCGAAAGGTGCTAGTAAAGTTTTTAAGGGACAAGAGATGAACGTGTGTTTCAGTTCGCGAAATACACTCAAGAACCTTCTTGACAATCCAAAAGATAAATCTGAAATGAGAGAAAGGTCGGGAGTTTACAAAATTGGATGTGGTGATTGTGATAAAGCCTACATTGGTCAAACGGAACAAGCGATAGGTACTAGATTTAGTGAACACATCAGGTGTTACAGGTACGGGAAGATAGAAGCGTCAAGCGTCGCACAACACATGAACGATACCGGGCATAATATTAAATTAGAAAACTTAAAATTAATTAAAAACGTGATACATAAATAAGAGTGCAAACCTAATCAATAAAGAGAAGGGACCTCCACACTTTTCATGTCTTTTCGATTTATTACGGTAAGAGGCCATTTTATCTATGGTTGTGTTATAACAGAGACATCGATCCTCTCGTACATTCCCCATGCATCTTTAGTTTTTAAGGGTAGAGACGGAAAGAACACAAAGTTGACGAACAGAAAGGACATAACCGTTGTCTCACTTGAATTTTATTAGGGTGGGATGACCACATGTCTCGGTTCGTGGTGACAGACCTTTTTCCGCTTTTTCTCCTTATTTTAAGTTGCTTTATAGACTAAACGGCAAAGATAGGTACTTGTATGTATTTATCTTGAAAAATAGGGATAGAGCTGGTTCGCTAGATTTAATATATGTTCTCTCACATCAATCGGTACGCTGCTGAAGATGATGACCCACGTATCTTTGAAACGGCCTTTCCTTAGTTAATTAATAATTTGTATGGTGCGGAGAATATTTGTTTGCCATACCACCCCACAGTCTTTGCTATCATTACTCACCATGGGAATTTCGCTTATTATTTGAAATACAGCGAAAGCTTTTGGTAAATTTGGCAAAGTTGCTAAATTTTGTGTTTGTTATGAACTGAAAATCGACCTGTGAGAAATGACATTCGAGATTAAAAAAGAAAACGAAAAATTCTCAACTTCTTCAATTAAGTCTAGCACCTTTATATGACCTTGCAGAGAAAAATCAAAAACACATTCTCGCGGCCACTTTCGATCTTCTGTCTAATGGTGTATTCAATTTTTTTTATGACGTTTGGGTTCTTTCTGGCCATCATCAACTTTTATCAACCATGTATAACATGTGAACAAAAGTTTTGCAAATTACGCTTTAATTGACGAAGAGGGCATAAAATTGTAGAATGTGAATTTTTTCAATTATCGTTCCTTAGAAACAAGATATGTTTGAGTGTTTTTTATTCGTTGAACCGAAATACAACAGTAGCTAGTAGAATTGTCTCCATGGAGACAACATGATACGATGTGGCGATGTGGTTACGTTAACAAGAATTTGAACGTAAATCAACCAGATATTTTGCAAATGGTAAATTAAATGTGCGTTTTTGTAAAGTTTATGTAGATCTTTTATTTTCTAGGTAACTAATAATCCATCAACACAGTAACGGCTGGTGGTGGTCAAAATGTGAGTTCAATTTATAAAACTTCGATTCACTCGTGTATTTCCGTTGCATATCGTGTATGTTGTAGTATGCAACGGAAATACACGAGGCAAACGAAGCCTTCTCATTGAGCTTCCATTTACGTTATCACTAGTCGCTACTGCATCAACATCTACACACGAAATCTACACACAGAAATAAGAAATAAGCTCAAACGAAATAACCATTCATATTAACTACAGTCTGGTGATAATTTAAGACGACTGGAGTACTGCAACTAGGGAAATAGTCTCATAGGACTGGTTATGTGTGAAGAAACACTAAAGTGGATTGGAAAGTGAGGAAAGTGGGGTTGTTATATGGCCGGCGAGACGTGTCAGAATATATTTACTAACAAAATGTTTCGCACAAGGATTCGGGTATTTTCCGTTGTAGTTGAAAGGTTTACTTGCTGTTTACTAAATGGCGTAAATGTGTAGACCAGTGCTGGTCGTTTAAGAGGCTACTACTCTACTGCGACGGGATGAAAAAAACCGAATTTTTATTTTTTGCATTTTTCAACTCCATTCCATCAGAGAATTGATATCCATTGCTGGTAAAGTCGATTTTGACTTTATCGACTCAGTACAGCGCTTCAAAGCAGAAGCGTTCGACTCTAGAGACAACGCAGCTCCGAGGCCTCAAAAGAAGCCAGGATAGTCGGAAAGGAATCCAGATCGATTGAAGATCATAATTACGACGAAGCTGAAGGAATTCTGCATGCGCCCGGCATCACTGATTAATTGTAAGTGTATATTTTATTCAAGTTTTCATGTGCAAAAACTTTAAACGCGTTTTTTTCGAAACGACTTTTTTTCACCTGGCGTTGGTGATTTCGGCAAAGCGGGTTAAAATCTTTACTGCATATTCAGCATATGTATGGCTATCGTCTGAATGAGAATTATTAAAAAATATTAATTTTAATCTATACTTTCGCCCGAATTATGACGAAAGAAAGTGTTTTTCGAACACTTTTGCAAAAAACGACGCCATTTTGTTATTTTGCAACATAAAATAGTAATTCTAGTTTGGGCGATAGCGACACTCACACAAATTAAGAATCCTTTAAAAGTCGTTGTTTCAGATTACCTGGAGAGCGCAGATCGTTAGGGCCAGCAACATGCTCTTTTTTCATGCCTTTGCACGACTGTAAATTGTTCAATAAAAATACATTTATATGCTACAAAAAAAATTGTTTTCTATTCTGTAAGAGTGTACCTTTAAGCGAAAAAAAGTTTGTACCGATACACGCAACAGTTTTAAAAAAAATTATTGAGCCAGTTACAGTAAAATAGCCCCTTAACAAATAGTTCGCCAAATAGTTTGGAGATATGTGAACAATCGTCGCCTTGATAATAATATGCGGTCATTCGCCAACGAAAATCAATCAGTTACAGTATATTATAAACGCACAATTTGTTCAAAAGCTCATGTTTTTATTGGAATATTATTATTATTTGATAATAATAATAATGTGGGTGTAGTAGACATCCCCATTAGAGCAACGCAAACTGCGCTGAAAACCAGTGGCTGACGCATAAAAGTTTACACAAAATAAACACGGCCGAGACAATTCGGTATAAGCGTCAGTATAACTGCGACTCGAAAGCCGATCTGTTGTGTATGCATATACGCTGTCGTATACTATATCGTAATTCTACGTTTGTTTTGAAAATGTTTCCTACGTCGCGAAAACGACCAAAGTTGGACACAATAAGAGAATTTATTGCAGAAATGCCTGATTTAAAGTGTGACGGCGCTAAAATTCAATGTGTAGTATGTAAAATAGATTTAATGTGTTGGTCGAAAAGTGATTGTCTACGGCACGTAAATAGTGCAGGGCATGTTTCAAAAAACATTCCACACGTGATTATGACAAATTTAAATTTAATTTATGTGTTTATTGCATTTAATTTACCATTTCATTTACTAAGGAAGAAAGCATACGTCTCGTTTTGGAATGAATATTCGGACTTTAAGTTACCAAGTGAGAGAACATTACAGAGAGTTTTGCCGTCTGCTCGTGAGCATGTCGAGAAAAGAATTAAATCGGAGTTGCAAGATAAAAACTCTGGTTATATGTGGACGAAACAACATATCGTAAAAAACATTCTGTGGTTAGTGCAATGGTACGCACAATGGAACCACATCGACCGTCACCCTCAATTTTACTAGCTTCCAGACGAATACAACAATGCACTGCCGAAGTAATTTCAATGTTGGTGTTAAATACATTGAAAAAGTTTGAACTTTCAACAAATCAACTGTTGATATTTATGAGTGATGGTGCCGCAAACATGCTTGCTTTGGTCGATCTCTTAAAAAACATTGTGCTACCTTGTTGCATATTACATGTAAAATTCACAACCTATTCTTACTCGTTGGGGAACATGGTTAGAGGCTGCATTTTATTGTCTTAAATGTTTTGAGAATATAAGGAACGTGATTTTAGAATTCGACCCAAAGGAAGCTGCGGTTGTCAAGGTAAGCCGCTTGCAATTTCAGGATAGTCAAGTTAAAACAGATTTGGAAATTATTCAGAACAATTACGTGGGACTAGCGGATGCGATAGAAAAAGTACAAAATTCTTCGGTGTTGTTAGTGGAATCTTTGCAAATAGTGCAACATGTTCACGCACAGCTATGCGCGATAGAAGACGCAAGAAATGTTTGTGTTTTAGAAAGGTTTAAAAGTGTTTTAGATAAAGACTCTGATTTTGGCATGTTAAGACAAATTTGTGAAGGTGCGTCAACAGAACCGTTAAGTTATTTTACTTACGCAAATATAACATCACTAGATGTAGAACGTTCGTTTTCGGCATACAAAAACATTTTTTCTTCACGCCCCACTCACTTTGCCGAAACAACTTTGGAAACATATCTAATGTTACAAATATTAAATAGACATTATCCACTTTGTGATTTCACGGAGGACTCTAAAAACGGTGTTTGAGCACGTATCACATTTAATTTATTTTGTGTAATCTTTTATGCGTCCGCCACTGGCTTTCAGCGCAGTTGCGTTGCTCTAATCCCCATAGATACTGTATTTTTACAAAGATGTCCGCTACAAGCGCTAAGTAAACTGGCGAAATTTAATGAAACAAGTAACGTACACTGACAAATTCCATTTATACAAAACAACGCCGTGTCGTTTATTATCATATTATCTTTCCTAGGGATCTTGTATGAATTGTCATTATAGATTTCGACATTTAATCTCTTATTACCATGTTAACGGAGTAAACAGTACAGCAAGCAGTGGGTTTGCGTATTATGGTTTTAAAGGCATCTTACCGATGAAGATAAACCTGAACGTAAAACGAAAATGATAAAGAAACACCAGTCGACAACAATTACCTACGCGCTTTTTATGTGTCAACGATCAGATATGGTTTAGTAAGTGTTTATGATCCGAACGTCCTTAGATTAAAAATCCAGTTTGAATTGCAAATGGCGAATAGAAAATGTACGGCAATAAACATTCGTATTACGGCTAATTGTAATGATGACCAATTTCGGACGGGAGTTATGTGACGATCGACATTGGTATTCTGACGTTGGTAGCGCAGTAATGCCCGCTTTTGGACATAAACTGATCGATACGCTCGTTATTGAACGTTTAGGGAGAAAATCACAGCCGCGCAAGATCGCGCACAATAAAAATTAATATTTGCAGCTCGCTTATTGTGGGCCGATCTGATTTAGAGATAAAATAAACAAGTGTGCGGTTATAAGAATCGACGAGCGGACGGACCACACCGCGTACGCCATTGGACCGCTAATGACACATTAAAGGCCGCATTAAATGGCATATTGCTGGTAATATTTTCTGCACTCGGTTGCGTAACGTGCATTTTAAGTTTTACGCACGGTGTCAATAACCATAACCCAGCACTTTTCTACGCTGAGTAATAACATTGTAACGTAATTTACTTGTGCTGATGGTATTCCATAATAATTGATTAGTTTTATTGTGACTGGAGATTTATTACATTGTACAAATACTGCCAATACGAAAAAACATTTTTCCCTAAGATGTGGTTGAAGAATATTCATACCTTATAAGAAAATACAAAATAATTGCTTATATTTACATAATTGCCAGTTAAATCCTTATACAAGTTTCCACAGCTAAGAAAGATAGCTAAATGACTATCTACTACAGCCTCCGACATATTGTTTTTTTAGAATGATGTACTATTACCGTAAATTTTAACATTTTTTGACTAGAAGCTTAAAAATTTATTGAAACGGCACATATGGTAATGGAATGTAATTAGTTAGATTTTCCGTCTTTTGCACAGCTCAATTTGAAGCTCTTTCAAATTATTTTCTAGATTGTACGAGTTCAACTTGTAACATGCGTGATTAATAGAGCACTATCTGCAAAGATTCCACTAACGACACCGAGGAATTTTGTAGTTTTTCTATCGCATCCGCTAGTCCCACGTAATTGTTCTGAATAATTTCCAAATCTGTTTTAACTTGACTATCCCGAAATTTCAAGCGGCTTACCTTGACAGTCCCAGCTTCCTTTGGGTCGAATTCTAAAATCACGTTCTTTATATTCTCAAAATATTTAAGATAATAAAATGCAGCCTCTAACCATGTTCCCCAACGAGTAAGAATAGGTTGTGGTGGTTCAGGAATACCGGGGCATAGTCTATGAAATTCCCGAATACGTTTTGGGGATTTTACAAACACAGCTTTTGTATGTGCTATTAGAGCGTCTACCTCGGGATAGCATTTTCTGGTACTATCTGCTACGAGACTGAGAGTATGAATTTTACATGTAATATGCAACGAGTTAGCACAATGTTTTTTAAGAGATCGACCTACAGCAAGCATGTTTGCGGCACCATCACTCATAAACATCAACAGTTGATTTGTTGAAAGTTCAAACTTTTCCAATGTATTTAACACCAACATTGAAATTATTTCGGCAGTGCATTGTTGTATTCGTCTGGAAGCTAGTACAATTGAGGGTGACGGTCGATGTGGTTCAATTGTGCGTACCATTACATTAACCACAGAATGTTTTTTACGATCTGTTGTTTCGTCCACACATAACCACAGTTTTTTATCTTGCAACTCCGATTTAATTATTTTCTCGACATGCTCACGAGCAGACGGCACAACTCTCTGTAATGTTTTCTCACTTGGTAACTTAAAGCCCGAATATTCATTCCAAAACGAGACGTATGCTTTCTTCCTTAGTAAATGAAGTGGTAAATTACATGCAATAAAGGTAACACATAAATTAAATTTAAATTTGTCATAATCTCGTGTGGAATTTTTTTTTTGAAACATGCCCTGCACTATTTACGTGCCGTAGACAATCACTTTTCGACCAACACATTAAATTTATTTTACACACTACACATTGAATTTTAGCGCCGTCATACTTGAAATCAGGCATTTCTGCAATAAATTCTCTTATTGTGTCCAACTTTGGTCGTTTTCGCGACGTAGGAAACATTTTCGAAACAATCGTAGAAGTACGATATAGTATACGACAGCGTAGATGCATATACAACAGATCGGCTTTCGAGTCGCAGTTATACTGACGCTTATACCGAATTGTCCCGGCCGTGTTTATTTTGTGTAAACTTTTATGCGTCCGCCACAGGCTTTCAACGCAGTTTGCGTTGCTCTAGTGATTAATCGTTCCTTGGCTGATGGGTTAGGCCCCCTTGTTTTAAAAAGCGCGAGAGTCCTTCCCTTATTCAAAAAGAAGTGGCTTCCATCAGAAGCTTTCTACTAGAACAATTTTACAATTTCCGAATTAACTATAAGAACGTAATGGTCTTAACTGCACGGGTGTATTTATAGGTCGCAGCAGTGTTCGGTGTGACTCATAATTCGCGGTTGTTGGGTGAGCTCTATACGTACAGCATACGCGATGTTGCTTACTCGTAGTTGGAGTCGTACTTAAGCAATAGGATGCAAATAGGCTCAACAGTTCATCTTATTTGAGGAGATACATTGCAAAACAATGTGTTTGACAATTTAAAACGCACTATTTATTTCTTTATGTGTCCCTGGTAATCCAAAAGAACGTGAAATATTTTTGAAAACTTCTTTATGCGGACGACACTTTTTATCTACTGGTGGCACATCAAGCAACGCGGTTGAGTAGAATTGAACATTGCTGAACAGATGTTTAAATTGGTTTAACAATAAAAAACTTTATTTGAAGCTGAATAAAACTTCTTTATATACCTTATTACACCCGGTATCAACGATTTTAAATCGTCTAATTTCCACTGGTGATAAATCTGTTCAACAAAGTCAGTTCGTTAAACTTTTAGACATTTATATTGAAAACATAGATACATAGATAGTTAGGTCTCTAACCTATTATTTAATTAAATAATTTATTTATTAATTACATATCAAAGTATTACAAATTACTACATTGAAATCTAAAGAATTATTCATCTTTAAACCATCAATAAAAGGGCTTCTTGATGTTTTATAGCGATCAATATAAAGGGCTTTGTTTGTCATAGTATTGTAATCACGTATTTCATTTACTGATACTAATCTGTTCCTTAAGTATGACGGTGTAATTTCTAAATTTACCTTGCGAATGAAAATTAACATTTTATATATTACTCTTTGTCGGACATTCATAAGCATATCTATTACATATTAACATTACTCACATGCATTTATTTTGAATTTTTTGTAGCGGATGCATTTTATTTTGTTGAACATTAGAGAATAAAACAGAACAATATTCAAAATCATGGGCTATGATACTTGTACATACATACTACGGTAAGTAAGGATTCATTTATAGGTACGAGTTCCATACATATAGCGAATAATGTTGGCGCTTGTGCTAGGAACGTTCCCTCCGCTCCTCAGTGCGCCTAGACAAGCGCACACACTCGCAACGTGGTCGAGGTAACAGCTCGGCACAGATTTTAGGAAATACGCGGCACAGATTTTAGGAAATATGTAGCATATCTTATTTAATTTTTGTCCTATTGATGGACTTTAATCGTTGATTATTTCAAAATAAATACTATTGTCGTATATCGGGCAAAGAAAACGTCCTTAATTTAAAAGGAAAATGACGAATTCTGTAACTAAATAGAACCACTCGTTATAAACTAACTAGACTTTATTTGTCGTTTCCAATATATTAAATGTTCAAATGATAATAAGCGCATAACAAATACTTACATGTTTTCTAAATCTAATTAATGAAATTTTATGGTAAAATTAATCGTATTTGTGTGAAAATTCAGCTGAACGTATTATTATAATAAACGTTCAAATAAGTAGTCATTTGCAGTACTGCCTCTACCATAGTACCATTTAACGACTTCTTGGCTTAAAATAAGATTCAAATAGCTTATCCGTTTTCTTGTGCTTATAATAAATTCTGATATTTAACGGGTCCAGAGCATATTACTTTCTTTCCCTGAAAGACATCTAAAGTAACCAATTTTAGATCTATACCACAATAAATACCTATTTTATTTGCTTTTATATTACTTAGCAACAAATTGCGACATAAATAAACTCTTTTGCGCTCTAAATACATAAGGTTTTGCACTTTCGTAATGCGATGTGCATATATTTCCCGGTCCAGCAGCTTTATGTGATACATCTCCGTACCTACATACGTTTGTGTACTGTAAACAGTAAGCTTGTAAGCGCAAATGTAAGTTATGTTCGAACAACGAGACACAAATCACGACATGGAGCTAGAAACAGGGACTTTCACGTGCTAAACCCAAGCGCTTACCTACACATAAAAATTATATATCGTACTACCGTTATTCATAAATAATTTCTGAGGAATTCCAGAAATTGTATGTAAAGTATGTTGAAACAAAAGCGCCGAGAGTTATAGTAAAAGCTGTAAGCTACATGTTTACTATTTATTATCTTTGGGTATCTGAAGATATTTCACGGTATTACTATAAATTTAGATTAACAATGTAAGGACCCCATACGTGATGGCAAGAGTGTATATTCACTGAAAACCTCAGTTGTTGATGACGTTAGTAATTTACGTACAGAGATTGTTGCAAAGGAGAACGATACATGATGTTATTACGTTTATGTGTTATGAAACGTTATTTATAAGAATGTAGACTGTTCCATAAACAAGTGCCACGCTAAAAACGCATCTTTATGTCAATACATTTTGATATGTTTGTATTCAGAGCAGTGGAGCCTATGCAGCCACATTTTTCCCGCAGAACACAGAGACACCAAGTTGTTCCACTTTTTTAAATTTGATATTTTGCCTTTCAGAAATTATGTCTTAAAGCTTATTACTAAGGTTCGACAGACGCATGCTGCGGCAGAAGCGCCGAGAGAGGATTTAGATCGATGCGAAGCCAGTGGAAAGTTTAGTCATTCGATAGGCGTGGAAGTGAACGCTGGTTCGATAATTATCGGTTTATTGGTGTGCGTCTTTTAAAACATGGATCGTCGTAAGCGAAGTTTACCTTTAGCATCGCATGTGAATAAATATATTAGCCGTTTCCCTGGGTTGGAATATACAGGTACTATCATTCAGTGAAGAATTTGCAATATACGGTTGATAGGTCGCGATACATTTCACTGTAGAAGACATATTAAAAGTAAAAGTCATATACTGAATTTAAGCAATAATATTCCGTACTGGGAATTTCTGTATGATTTTATTTTTATGCTAAGTGTATGCAACATCCCACAACACCTAGTAGTCAATGAACACTTTCGTCTTTTTTGGAATAAATATGTTCCCTCGTGGAAACTACCAACCAATTGCGATACAATTTACCACATTTGCAAGATACAGTAAACAACTGTATAGTAGACGAGTTGAAAAATAAGAAAATTGGCGTAGGCAATAAAGAACTAATTAGTTGGTAGTAACCTTAGTTCTTTACTATTCCTTTGGTTGGCTGCAACATCTATATATACCTTTTCAATATTGTATCTTCCTGTTCTTCTTAACTCCGCAAACATACCTTACCGCGTTTGCTCTACGTTTTTACACCTCTCCGAATTGTCCTTATATCATTAAATAAATAATTTATATTTCAACAAATGTTCTCCTAAATACCACTTTTCACTACACACTATTATTTAGCTTTTACCTTTCCACTTTTATAAAATTTTAACTCATAAACTTCACACATGTGCTTTGACTTTTTTACTACTTTTTAAAATTTGACTGTATTTTAATTATTTTTATATTAAATATAGTATAAGTTTTCATAATTTTTTTATGTTATAAGAAATAAACACCATTGTGATAAGCGGAAAATCACACATCTTTGGTAATTTAACCAACAACGCACGCTACAGTACGTCCTATTATACGAGTCGGCACAATAACTCGAAGAAATTCAAAGCATCCCAAAAAGGACTATTCTCAGTTATAGGGAATGCTTCACATAACTGACGCAAAATATCACCAGCAATTCAACATTCAAAAAATGTACAGAATGCCCTATTTAATATAACGACGAAGGCGTCACTCGGAAAATATAATTTTTGGTACGCTGTCAGAGGTGGCCTATGATAAAGATGTTTTATTTTAAGTAAAAATGTTCCTAGCTCGGTACGTTAATTAATATCTAAAGTAGAAATTAAAATATTAAAAATTTGCCGTAAATATTAGTAAGTAACAGTAAATACAAGAATGGCTGTATCCAGGTGCCTTGAATTCTCCAGCAGAAGCCAAATATGTAGTAATCTATAGGCTGTTCTATTTAAAAGAACATATGTAACTCGTTTTTGGTTCACTTGTATATGTCAAAATCAATTCAAATTGTGCTACCAATGCACGTCTATGATTTTTGTATAGGAAGATTTTCCTATTATCAATAGTAGTAAGTTTCTTCATACTACCAGTAGTAAAGGTGCTATCGAAGAATTTCATAATATTGCCCTGCCCTACATATAGCTAAATAACTATGTGCATAAACTCACTTATCTGGGCAATCAACGTGCCCGACAGCGTTTTATTGCTAAAAAGTGTTCTTAATTTACGGGGTTTTAGCCACGATTACTTATGATACCGAGAAAAGAATCCTGGGATATTACATCAGAAATCGCAAAAAAAATAATGCATAGTTCTCATGTAAATTTTACGCCGTCAGAGCTAATTCGTATATCAGCGTTTTGAAACACTAAATGCAGTTGATTTAATTAACCGCCCTATTAACTTTGCCTATATGTAGATACTCTTGATTGATACATCCTGTAAATATAAACTTCTCTCTTGGAATGAATTTGCCTCCCGTTGGATTTTTTCTTGCCTCCATGATTTGCCAACGTCTTAAATCGTTTTGATTTAATGCATTCATACGGTAAGCGACGCCGGCTTCTCTTCGTTTTCTTTTTCGAATGTCGGTTTCATTAAATCAAATGTTACAATCACTTTTTATTTCTTTTACCAATATCCGGCTTTAATATTTTGTTTTTGCCGCTTGGCTCCGCGACTTCGGCAAACAAGTACAACCAACCATAAGTAATTAAAATGCATTTTTTTCTAACATCCTTCTAATATTTCACCGATCGCGTCTGTGGATGCCGTAACTGGAGCATTAGTAATTTTATGAGACTAATTGAGTTTCTTCGCCTCCGGGATACATTGCACTTTTGTTTTATGTAAATAAGCTCGAAAAAATTATTTTAAAAGCGATTAGTTGTACCGGACGTTACATGAACGAATATGTAAGATATATCTTTGTACGTAGGGGCAAAAACCTATACATAAGTACTTATTTCCTGGTTTTAGTAAATTTAATGGAATTTAGAAAGCTTGCCGTTATGAATTAAAATGTAATAAAAAGAAAAAAATAACATATGAACCCTGTAGAAGAAAAACTATTGGTTTCTGCAGATAATTGGTATAGGTGTAATCAACTTTTTATAATATTGTACACTACATTTAAATTGTTTTTTCTAGCTCTTAGAACAAGGCAAAAGATTCCTATAATGGAAATCTATTCTCAAGAGCTTTTGTATATAATGCCGTGATAATTATTCAAAGGTTAATTTATCTTCATTTACTCATGTTTGAAAATGTACTTGTCATTTATGGTTGCATTTAGCCGCATTTTGTTGCGAGACGAAGCAGTCCTGGTGACCTCTTCCCTCGATGTTCCCCTAAACCGGTTTTCTTTCTTTGTCTTACACATGTAAGCAAAAACGTATTTTTGTTAAAAAAAGGGTCAAGTAAACAACTTTTAGTACGAAAAACAAAATTCACCAGCGGAAAGTTCAATTACATTACTCTTTTCAAAATTCATTAATTGGATTGCATACCAATGATTGTAATACGACTCATATGCAGTCATTAAAATGCAATGGCAAGTATAGCAAGCACTGTGACAGCGTATTTCGAAATTTCGACATACAACATTTTTCCATGGAAGCGAAAAGCACTTTTAGTGGATATTGCAATCAGGAAGCTCGTTATTTGATTTAGTTCATAAAGTAAACTATGGATTTGGATTAGAAAACAAAATAGGTGCGATAAACAAGCTTTATCAAAAAGAAAATCTTTCAAAATTCTTCGATAAATTAAAAAGTTTTCTTTTTAATGGAACGTGCTGTATTTTGGAAATCCTCGCCAAATTCTGAGATAAAAGGTGATAAGTTACTATTGTCTTAAAATTAAGTGTTTCGGTGCTGTTAGGGTTTCCTTGAAAAAGTCAGTATTTACATAAACGGTTACTTCTCCGTGAAACCTTAATATGCGTGCGTCCACGTGCTTCCAAATTTCTAACGAGGCGCATCTCGTTTGTATGACATATTTTTGTTAAA
The DNA here is from genome assembly GCA_029619315.2 of Dynastes maya. Lineage (NCBI taxonomy): Eukaryota > Metazoa > Arthropoda > Insecta > Coleoptera > Scarabaeidae > Dynastes > Dynastes maya. The sequence continues at coordinate 62,308,250 of JAROYE020000002.1, forward strand.
AAGTATTTTTTTTATGGAATTCCGAAAATTATTTTAGCTTTCAGTTAGAGTTAGTAGAAATGTTAGTATTCTAAAGTAACCATTTCCTGGTAATGGCGATTTTTGAAACTGAAGTATTTGTTTTGTCAGTTTGCCATGACAGAGTCGAATAATTGGGACAATTATAAAATAATGATGGATTCAATATCATTATCGTTTGATTTTACGTTAACTTAGACTCGATAGGGATGGAACTTGTTGCTCTACAATTACCTATGCTAGTTCAGCTGATGCTTAAATCACGGCTAATTTCACATGTGTTGATTTGAAGATTTTCAATTACCACCATAGGAACCAATAGCTGATTTCCCGTAGCTGTCAAGTTTCCCAGCAGGCGTCTGCTGGCTTAAGGCTTCTTCTTGAATAGCGGTAAACTCTGCTAGCAAGTTAACAATTTTTGTTATATACTTCCAACATAAAAACCATTCTATCAGGTCTTCTCTCGATAACATCATGATTTACTACTGGCTTTAGACATTTCCGTGAAACGAAAAGATAGCACGAGGGACGTTCAATCTCGAGACAATCTGCATTAGCGGGAAAACTGCTGAATATTATTAGATGAGACTTTCTGCGGGTTAAGTCTGCAACCTTGGAGATAAATTAAGTCAGTTATTTGAAAGAAATAGAAGCAAACATAACCTCTTTTGTTCATTTCAAAATGTCGGCTCTTCTCGCAACATGTACGGAAGAAGAGTAACGTTCAGTGATAAGATTTTTGTTATCCGAAGGTATGAAGCCGACTGAAATTTATTCGAGAATATTAGTAAACAGTATGGTGAAAAGTGTTTAAGCCTCGGAAACGTGTATAAGGAGATTGAACAGTTTAAATCGGGCAGAACAAATGTCATCGATACTCATCGCTCCTGACGACCGGTTGAACTGTCGACCGACGCGCTGCAAAATCGCATAAATGACCGTATTGTCGATAACAGGCGTATAAAAATCGTGACAGTAGTCGATTTGTGATGGCTTCCAAGACAGTTTTCTCAAGTCCATAAAAACACCCGTGTTCGTATTTGTTCTGAACTCAAACGACGCTTTTTAACGGAAGGTAATGACTTTCTAGACCATGTTATAACCTGCGATGAAACGTGGGTTAAGAACTATGAACCTGATTCCAAACGGCAAAGTCTTGAATGGAAACATCCGGATTCGCCCGCTAAGAAAAATTCTAAACTCATGGATATGCCGGTAAAGTGATGCTAATGATCTTCTGAGACTCTCAAGGTCCAATTTTTGGTGACTATTTAGAAGGACAACGTACTGTGAACAGTGAGTGCTATTGTAACTTGCTTCAACATGAAGTGCATCTGCGATAAGAAGAAAACGCCAGGGTGCTCTCTCAAAAGGTGTGATTCTGCTGCACGATAACGCTCGCCACCATGTTGCCCAGAAAACGCGAGAGATGAGAAAACTTGAGCTAGGAGGTGTTGCCACATCCTCCTTTCAGTCCTGACCTCACACCGTCCGATTTTCATCTGCTCGACTTGCTCAAAGAGTTTTTACGCGGCACCAAGTTCGAAGACAACGAAGCGGTCAAACAACTGTACACAAGTGGCTCGGACATCAAGGTCAAGAATTCTTCAGCACTGGAATTAGAAAGCTCACAAAAACGATGGAAGAAATGCCTAAATGTTGATGGGGACTATATTGAAAAGTAGTGTAAATTTCATTGTCATTGAATAAATTGTTTTTTATTCCACAGCCATTTGTCTCATTAATTACTGAACGTCCCTCGTACGTAGTTCACGACTTACTTGATTCCTTTATAGCAAAGGGACAAAATAGATATTGACAGTAGTTTAGTATTAAAAATCGTTATAACAAGAGCGTGATTCATTGTACACTGCTAGTAGCTTTTTGCCTAGAACTTTGCAAAAAATTGCCTAAAATATGTAGTATACAGGATGTTTCATTAACAAATTTACTTTTTAACAAAAATATGTCATACTAACTTTAAGTCCAATTATGGAATATGACGTAACTGGGCGACTAATTTTGACAAAATTGGAAAGTAGAGAGCCTAACTTTTGCACTACTGAAGAAGGAAATACCTGAAGATACCCAGAAGCTTGGAAATGTCCAGATTTTTAAAAATTTTACTAAGAGAATAAGGGAAAATATTGAAAATGCGAAAATGCACTCATACCCTCCTCGTCACAATTCATAACCATCCATTTTAAAATATAATGCGTTAGCAAAAGTAATGCCGTGATAAGATATATGCATTATCAGAAATTGTTATAAAAGTTATAACCTGGGGATTGTTTTAATTAAGCAGCCTATTATTCGCTGCCTGTTGAAGTTTGCCTTACGGCATTCCTTGTACGTGTATTCAGTTTTTTAAAAATATTTGAAATTTATTTTTGTCCGAACATCGATGAAACTATCCACACCGTAACGGTGAAAATAGTTATTTCACCCAGCCATCAGATGTCAAACACAAATATTCTAGTTGAAGTGTTGTCTAAATTTTGATTAAAAGAATGAATAACCTGCCTAAAAAGGTGAAAGCATGTATCAAGCTATGCAAAATATAGTGTTTATATAATAATTTCAGTATTTTTTAAAATAATATACGAACAATGAAATTTTTTTTCGTCTCCATGACGCTAAAACCAAGGAGTTTTAGAAATAGGATATTTTCATGTCTTCAAGTATTAATAAAAGAAGATTGGCCACATTGTATGCTAGGCATCAACAAATACTTCTTTCTGCACAACAACCATACATCAACTGATCTTGAAAAGCTATATATTACCATACATATCTGCGGTCGTAACTATTCTTGTATTTGTTTGAACTTTACAGTTTACAAATCACTTGTTCCTTTGTCTTAGAATGCGCGTTAAGAACAATAAAACAATCGCGAATAAGTGTAGATATCGATCTTACATTGTTTTCCTTGAAATGAGTATTTAGCGGCAAAGATAATACGACCGATAGGTAAATACCACCTTGGATAACTCGTGCTTGCTTGTATTCCTTGATAGAATCATGTTTCTGGTTGTAAGTACATGTAACTGAATATTCTTTAGCAATCTTTCTTGCATTTTGTACGTGGAACAAACAACAAACGGTAGTACCATTTATTAATCAATAGGAACGTTATTAAGAAGACGATTCTTATGATTTTTTTCATTTTTGTTTAGTTAAATATAATTTTGACCCAAAAATGTATTTATAATTATGAAGTGCCAGTTACGGATGTTTTATAGAAATAACAAAAAAAGTTTCGAATTCCAAGTCCTAAATTGGAATTTGCTTAAATTAGAATATTTGAAGGCCTCAATTTGCCCTTTTCTATAAATATTCGCAGAGTGGTATTCGTTCCTTTTTCCGCTATATAAACATACTTACATAATTTACTAGTCTTCCAGAGAATAGTTGAGTAGTACCGGCTAAAAGAATATCCACTGTTACAACTATCACATTTTTAATGTATAAGTCAGGGGTTATCAAACTCCATCAGTCTGCTGGTTACTCTCTACGGGCTCGCCCCAGGTATAAGTGACAAATTAGTAATAAAATAATTATTTTAATATATAATGCCATTCAATGAGAGCAACACGAGACCCATTTGAAATATGATTTATAATTAGGTGTCTTGGTCTTGCTTAACTGCTGTCATAACGAGAATAACTGAATAGACTTTAGCTATATTTGATGGCTAAGTTTCGCAGAATTTTGGCGTATTTTCTACTAAATCGCATGCGCGCGCCCTTTTAGAATTCAGTAGTGAAGTTCAATACATACTGGTGTTGTAGATATAAACCTTTATATCCATTGGAATATATTACAATCAGGATAATAATAAGAATGTACAATGAAACCTCTCAACAATGGTCAAGGGTAGGGTAGAGACTGTTGTTCGTTGTAGGGAGGTGTTCGCTTAGAGGGTTAACTAGAAGAAATGCTAAGTATAATAAAAAAATACTTTAAATAACAATAGATTTACACATGAAAAGATTGCCTAGTAACAATAACCAAAAAATTAATGCTAATATAGCTCATGGTATTGGTGGAATCATTTCGGGCAAGAAGCAAAAGCGCCATGCCATCTTGCGTTAAGCAGCCCAGGAGCTGCTCGATAGCTGGTAGGAGTCTGCATCCCGAGTTGTTGTTGTTATTCTCTAGACGGCATGTCTGTGTTTCTCGGCGCTAGATGGCGTGGGGGATATATCGTGATTCTGTTCGTGGAGAATGGCAACATATACTCGAGAAGTGAAAAACAATAGCGAGGGAGAAGAACAAGTACGGAACCGCGCTGATGACGCCAAGTAGGCAGAAACATGTTCGTGGATTTACGCTGTCCCTTTTCCCTCGCTTTGTTTTTTGCCGGAAATTATTACAATAATACCATGAGCTATACTAGCATTAATTTTTTTGTTATTTATTGATTTATGAAATCTTAAATTTCATTCGAATTTTATTTACATCTTTTATGTGGAATATTATTCAAGGGTTTGCTTTTTATTTTAAAACCTCTACTTTACAATTTCGGATTCTACATACTATCAGACAATACTTCAAAGTTATAGTCAAGTTTCTATTGTATTATTTCACATAAATGTATCATTTTTTCCAACAATCTTTGTGTCAAAATGTGCAGGACAAGGTTGTGGCAATTTTTAACATAAGACTCCCTAATTTTTCCAAAGTAAATAATAGAAAATGAGTGAGTTTATAAATAAATCATCACTTATCTGTACAGACAATTTAATTATAGAAGCCTACCTAAATGCACGAATCAACTGTTTCCTGCCTTAGGATTAGACCCAGATAGTATTGGTTATTCACCAATAGATGTCGCAAGGAAAACATTTTTTTTTACTAATAAATCATTTAGTTTTATATAGTTAAATCATTTTCATCGCGTTCACAATCCTTTCGGAATAAAGTCTTCCGTTGTTTATCTTTTTACTACAAATTTGTCGAACGTTTGGAAAGATGGTATCACATACCTGCGAAACAACACAGGTGTTGGTAACATTCTCGTGAGTGATCAATATTACCTGTAAATTGGGAAGCTGTTGAAGATACGAAAGCATAAGCATAGTTATTGTTATTGTGTTTTACTTGTTCTTTCAACCATTATAATTAAAAGAACATTGCATTATGCAATACAATCTATAGAACAACATTGTTGCATTTTTTTACAACGTGTGTAGCTAAAGCTTGTACAGCATTGTAGCAACCTTTGTAAGAGATCTTTAACTAAATTTTTACAACAGTAATGTATTTAATAGAAATACAATACGTTAACCACAATCAAGCGATAGGGATTTACGCAAGTTACAGCCAGCCATATATTCTCAAACAAATTGTAGTAAATTGTTCTACAATTGTTTGATTCTTTACAGCATTTTTTTGCATGTAGGCATCGTAACGTCAAATTGAAATTGAATATTGCCTCTTGTATATTTTCTTAATCGGTTACACTTCGAAACTTAGTAAGCTCGCTCCAACTTATTCCAATTACAAGTAACTTTTCTTATGTGGTGTGTTTGAATATTATTTAGAATTTATTTTTATTGTTTTGGTTTATTTTACAATTAGTAGTGTGAAGTTGACCCTCGAACGATGTATGTCATCGTGATTTTATGAAATAACATTGGAATACACACTTCCACAATTCCCTGGAAATTAAGTTTTTAACATATTTTGAAAAATAAACTCAGTACTTTAATGTCACATAACTCTTACGGACCTTCTGAATAAACGCAATACGTATCTCACAAGGAGTTAATTATTTTTGCCGCAATGCACAGGAACTGAAACATGCGTGGGTGACTCGCAAAAGACTTCCCGTTTTGCAAAAGGACATAGTTTATTGAATCTGTCCGACAGTAATTATAGCTACCAGACTCGCATGTAGTACGCTATCCTATTGTGCTGTTACGGAGACCCGCCAGTGTCCGTCTAGATGTAGAAGATGTGTAAAATAGTCTTGTACGGCGTACATTACGGTCACCGCTCTACTAGATGCCAACAGTTCGTATAGGTTGAATTCCTAGATATTTTGCACGTTATCGGGCCTCAATCTCACTCACCTCCACGGTGTAATTTAACACAGAGGGTAGAGGTTAAATGTTAAGAAGCTTTACGATCAATATTCATACCATAAAATTATCCTGGCAAAGTGTTAAGGCGCTGCACAATCGCCAATGACCTGGCTCGCGGGCGCAAGAGTGTGTGTACCCGTGTGGTTCGATACATCCGCCGGCAATAAACTGTGCGATTTTATTGTGTGTTTTGATCAATGCATGCGGAATTATGAACCCTAATGCTCCGGGTTTATTGTTTTTAGATGTAAATTCGTCCGTATTCGAAGCTCCAGATTTTATTACGCTTTGTGGAATTCGCACGATTCCGCATTTCCCCGTGTATCTCTATTTCGTATTCTTGCGCGCTCGTCGATATTTATTCGTTGCCGGAGGTCGAAGAGGAAAAACAACTAGATCGCGCGCTTTTGTCTCACTGTATATGGATCAATCACGATTTCAGTTAAGGTGTATTCGGTTCCGCGAATAAATGTCGATCGTATAGGCGCGAAATTAAAGAGCGCACTAACTTCTGAAAATTATCCTAACGCGTGGAAATTGATAACAAACGTAGCGCGTTGCTCTTTACTTAGACGATACCTTCAATTATCTTTCCTCTTCATGTTGAGGCTTGAAACTCTTCAGACTACCCTCGTATACTGAAGAAATCTTCAATATCGTACAATACCCTTCCTATTAAATTCTTTCTTAAAATGTGTTTAATTTTTTTTTTTCGAGGTGTATGATTGTAAATTTTAAAACATTGATAAATCACAGACATTTGTACCTTCACAAGACGTGTAAGCAGCGGAGATAGAGTTTTGTGGTAAGTAGCCCTTGTATTCCGATTGTTCGTCACGTCAAATTTCTTCAAGATGTCTTTGTAATTTGCTTCTACAAACAATATCAGTATCAGTATCACTCGTTTCCTTACCTTTGTTTAACCACAGTGTATCAATTTTAATGTATTAAGTCTTCAATACACAAAATATGTGTATTCATACTTTTTATTTACTTTCCCGTAAGAAATTCGTTATTAACAACCAGGAACGAAATAGACATTGTCACGAGTACCACATAACCTATGGACCAAGACCCTACCTTACATCAACGACTTTTTTCTATTGTCATTTTTATATTTAATTTCAAACTTAGCTATCATTTAAGGCGATATTGCACAATGTAGAGAGTTTATAGACAAGATTTTAGTAAAACTGTGTGCCAATTGCCAAATTTCAAAGTAAATTTTCCTTTTGTTTATATACATTTCGTTCCGACAAGGTGATCTTAATTGGAAATTGTTAATTGCAATAAATAGTTAACCCTTATGAAGAGGAAGCCACTACGTAATATAGGGCAATCCGTTCCACCGCACATTTGAATACGCAAGGCTAATGTTCTAAGCTTTTAATTTTCCTAAAAGTAATAAAAGTGCTTATAAGATCCTTTTATATAACCGTTGAAATTATACCTTGCGAGAAAAAACAATTTACGTTTTCTGCATTGGCATACTTCTTACGCGGATGACTTCACATGAAGTCTATTAACAATATTTGAAATTCTTCAGGAAAATTAAAGACACCTATTATACATAATTGAACGTACTACGTGAGAATACGCAGTATCTACTTTCTTTTATCAAACATGCATGTACGCAGCAAGTGGGGATCCATAAAATTTTAATGCTCTCTGTTAACGTAACAATTTTCCATTTAATGTTGCGTACCGTTAACATTGAATGTAAAATTGCATTCAATTGCATCCTTCTCAAAGGAAAATATGTAAATTTCTAGGTAATTTCGTGGAAAACGTTGTATACTGTTTACTAAGTATGATTATATAATTCAATTATAGGGTCCTATTCAATTTCGTGAAACAAAAGGCACTATTTAACTATAACCATTCGCCGTAATTAAATTATAAACAAACTGTAGTTAATTCTATACAATTATATAGACGGTAATCTATTATCATAGTTGACGGGCATTATTTAAATTAGGTATTTTTGATTAGTTGACTGCAAATTGCTAGCATAAAATACAAACTCGAGTACGGATGCCATGCTTACCCATACAATGATATAACCTTTAACGCACAACGTTTCATAAACATTTTCAAAAGATACCGGTCAATGTAATATTTTTTTTTTTATTTACCATGTGTACTAATTTAATTATAGTTTTTCTTAATATATCTTAATATAATATATATATATATACAATAAATAATAATAAAAAAGGGATAAATAAACTTTAATATTAACTTATTCATTATTAAACTATATAAAAATAAACCCTATTTAATTGCTTTATTAAAGAAATAATTTAATTATACTGTAACCTATAAACAAACTTTTTCATTAGTTCATTCACTTGCTCCTAATTTTAATTATTAACTTTTTTTTCCGTTATTGTAATTTTTCTTTTATTGGATATTCTTGTAGCTGGTCTGATGATGTTTTTTGAACGTGAAATCAGTCGCCTAATTTCTCAAGAGTTTTGTGAGATCTGGACGTTTTTTCATTCCTACCTTTAATATGAATATTTTGTTAACTTAAAACCAAATGATTTACTTGGAAGAAATATTTTTCTATCTTGGATTTTCTAACCCTATGAAAATATTTATTTAATCCAAATAAAATTTCAAGAAAATAATTTTCTTATACTATACATTTTTATAGTCATGAAATAAAAATATTTTCTTGAATAGAGCCTGATTTTTGTTAACATATTTATACGTTATCTTATATTATACAATCATCACTGTTCAGGTACACGAATCTTGGATACGAAATCATAAAGAGGAAATAGAATTGACCCCACCCTCGTTGTCTAAATGGATGTTCATTCGATGAATGTTCGACGAACATGTGAAGCAATTGAAAAAGTGGGAAGGTTGCTAAAAGAAGCAGCAAGGTTGACGAGAGGTAGAAGAAAATGGAATCGCTTTCTGGAGTGGTTAGGCCAAAAACTACTGCACTTTTTACACACTATCACATTTCCTTTTTGTAGATTTTATTGCAATAGTTATTTTATATGGTATTCTGTTATGGATCTAGTACAAGAACTTGGGTCAATGGCCTTCCGGGTAAAACGGCACTATTATGAATTAATATTATTTTATAAGTACTCATACTTTAGAACTTGTAATACACCTCGCGGTTTATAACAACATGCAACACAATTTACGCTTATCGTGCCTTTTATCTATTTATTTGTCGTTAGAATCACGCGAAAAAACCAGAGATATAAAACGAATCGTGCTGCTTTTTGCTCACTTCTGTCCGAACTACCATAACACTTCAAACTGTGTTCTCTTGTGTAGCATACCGTCGAAGCGATCGGTCGTTTATCGTTGTATTTCACGTACGTGGATGGGCTATTCGCTGTTAAAAACCATCGATTAGTTTGCCTTATTAAAGAAAAGTTAAGACATTCGTACCGCCGAATGCGTTCAATTCGAGCGCAAATAAATGTATATTGCTCCTGCTGGCCTCACTTCGAGCCGGGATTCGTACGGGCATTCTCCGCTTGTTGTGATTGAGCACGGAATTGTAGATGTCCTGTGGGAAATTACGCAAGATGAACGCCGTTAAAATTCAGACGATATCGGTGTTATTTGGTTCGTGCGGCGAGCAGCAGGATTGTTTCGCCGATATTGCTCCAGCATAAATTTTATTTGAGCTTTCGAATGGATTTGTTACACTGGATTGAATCAAATAGATCCATTCAGGCTTGTACCAAAAGTTATATCCTTTTACCAGTTTTATAAGTAGTTACGTCAGATTTAAGTTGATGTAACTAATTTCTAAGTACTTTGTTTCCGTATATTTTGAAAGATTATTCGTACTCGAAAGCTTCTTAGTACATTACCGATTTAATATTAAAAACGAATATATGAAATATAGGTTGGTATATTCAAACAAGCATTAGATATGATAATTATTAATGATACTGATGCAACATTCAGTAAGAACTAATAAGTAATATACATACAGTGTATGCAGCGAGGAATGAATGGAGCACATATTCTCGGATAGTTGTTTAAAAAACTAAATACACTAACTTATTATTTTTTTTTTATCGATTGCCCTTGTTTTTATTTGATTTTTGGAATTTGCTACACATTAATTTCCTTATAATCACTACCAACCCATCTGAACATAGTACATACCGCGTTCGTAAGTTCCGTAGTAAAGTGAACCGCTAAAATATATGGACAGTGTTACAACGTTTGCCCGCTATGAAAGTATAAGATGGGGAGCGCCGGAAGCGAATCAAGGACGCTCCAGCACAAGCGGAGACACTATTCGATATATACACTGGGAACTGCTTTCGGGACTAGGGTCGGACTGAATTGCCTTGTACCCTTTGATCATCTTATGATGGAGCTGGCTAGGTTCGCGCAGCTTGGGATTTGAAGTAGAAGAATTTTGGGCTCGGATGGGTGATGACTGTATTGGGTAACAAATAGGGTTATGTCTTGAGGAGTCAAGGGTGGTCGTCTGGGGCTGTGGGCGTTGCGCAGCCGGAATTGAAGAAATCCGCTGGGCGACGAATCTTCACTAGAGGAGGGGGGCGATCCTGGGGGACGACGACCATCTGCACGCAGGGATTCTCGCTGTCGTGGGCCCTTGCCCACGCCGTCTACCTACGTCTACCTGCATAGACTAATTTCCAATCATTGGTCACTACACAATTTATATAATTATCAAATAAACTTAGATGTTCATTCACCTCATCCGCCACCATTCCTTCAGCTGCTGATTTACCTTATTCTCCATCATGTCTTCATTGGACCGTATTCTCTGTTGTTTGATGAATAACTAGCCCATGTATGTAGACGCCATAAGCGGGATGTCACTGGAACAGAAAACAAGAAGCTGTGTACTGTAAAGAAGACGTAGCCCGGAAAATAGTTCCTTTGGTAATAGAGAAGACGAGGTAACCGTACTCTAAAAAACATCGTCAAGGCAAAAGGAATCTTAAGTTAAAGCGTTAAATACGCCACTGCAAGAAACACGGTAAAACCAGTAAGACACACAACTATTTCCAAAATGTGTATTTTTTTCTTTTTAGAAATTTTGCTAGAGTTACAGTTTTGGCAGTCAACTTACAATTAGTATTGAAATTAAATTAAACCACTGGCCGGGCTACTATGTCACTCTACACTACTCTTTTTGTAATTCTATCTATTTTAATTTAAAAACTTCATATCGTTTCACTTGCTTTTCTGGGGGGCGATGAGCTTATCTTCTGCACTTACAATTACTTTTTAATTAATACTCATTATCTCTTTATTGTAACTTCAGCTATCATTTATTAAGCTCAACTTTAACACTCACTTGACTCGAATCTGCTAATAAAGAAATATATAAACATTTATGAACACATGTCATGGGTTTAACAAATGAATGTCGTTTGAATAAATGTAAACTGGAAGGGCGGAATTTATAAAACATTTTGTCGTTTTAGTTACTATTAAGCGGCGTTCCCGACTATAAATTTTAAAGTCGCAAAAAGTGCAGCTGAAAATGATTAAGTGTTCATATTAGTGCTTTTCAAAAATTCATGCACCACTTGGTACCAATTTTTCAGTAGAGAATTTATTATTCGACAACATATGTTCTATATCGATCAAGAGATATCAAGGACAAAATACAAAACCCCACTTTTTTATTATTCTACATGTGTCATTGTTATTGCTTGACAATTTTTATCATGAAATAATCTCAAGATTTGTAAACGTTCATAAATAAAAGAGCGCCCTAAACTTAAAGAACGATTGGTAGCTGAAATTTGGTTGAAATATCACCAGAAAATCACTAAAAATACGGCAAGAAATGTATAAAATTAGAACATGTTCTAATGCTCAATGCCGCAACAAAAAATGCATTGAGAAATATATACAATTTCATGCCGCATGTCGATCGCAACATCGAAGTGTGCAGATGGGAACGCCGCTTTAGCCGACTGATAATTTCTCGAATTTCGGTGAAATGCGCATGCTCTATAGACGTAATCACGACAACAGTGTAGTAGTAAAGGCACGTACCGGCGTATATAGATCTATTTTGCCTTTACTTTTGTTATAATATTAATTTAGAATAAGAAAAGTATCAAGCTCCTTTGTAAACAACAAACGGCTATATTTGTACACTGGCAGAAGTAAAGAAGTTCAACATGTTTGTACATAACCACTGCTATTGAATAAAGCATAATGAAATTTAAAGCTGTTGGTAACTCTATCGAAACAATTGCTTTATTTAATAATCCTGTACAGGAAAATGTTTCCTTAGGGATATATGTATTATGTTTCTTAACCGCAGTGTGGTAAGTCTACACGTTTCAAGCGGATAACAGCTGTGATGAAACTTTTATTCTGCTGTTGCTTATTGCTAAAGCTCACAGAATAGTTAAGTCAGCGTATTTGTAACATTCTTTTCGATATTTTTAATTCCCAAGGTGACTTGACTCTTACTCATTATAGAAATTAATTTATAAGGCTATTATATATAGAAAGAATTATATATAGAAAGAACATCTTCATTAGAACGGTTGTTTCTATTTCGTAGAAAAACGTAAGACGGTATAAAATTGCTCCCATTCTCAAAAAGAGTGACCTTTTATTTTTACGAATCGAGCGTGGAAGATTGAGCTCGTGTGAATCCAATCAAAATATTATCTTTTCTCATCTCACGCGTATGGTACATCACCTTTATTGGACCGCCCGTATAACAATCACTGCACCACATCAGTATAATGATACACAATCGAAAACAAGCCGCACTCTCGTGTTCACTTATTACGGCTATAGAGTGTTATAGTTTATTGTAAAATGTATAATTCGAGGAGTATTTTTCTCAAATTATTAGCGATCTCATTAACTCTAATGATATCTAACGTAATGATGCGATAACCTCGGCGACCTCTGAAGGCGTTAATGTAGTTATGTCAAATTGCACGTCGATCGTAAGGCGTGCGTACAGAGGCGTCCATACAAAATAATATATCTTCACAGTACAAAGAAACGAATATTCTCGAAACTCGAATACTTTAAATTTATGTTATAGGAAAAGGATGGAGGATAGTAATTTTGCTGAAACTGTAGGTTTTAAACCAGAATTAACTTCAATACGTTTGAATAATTAAGTATTTGTTCGACCTTTTCAAACAGGTAAAGGCTACACTACCAACTTAATAGGTTAATACCAAATGCTTAAATATAACAACTAAGGGCGACATATAGGAAATTTGTAATGCAATTTGCTTATGAAACTTTATCGAAGTATTAATTACGGACGGTTTAAAGCACAAACTCTTTCATTAATACATGGTCAATCATCTATGCTTGAAACTGTTTAAAGAGGTAATGTGAGTAAGTTAAGATTGTCAATAGCTCTCAATTTATCAATAGTGTTACATAAACTAATTTATGTATACTTGTGGGCCTTTCATTCAACTAACTTTCGCTACTTCGCTGACAGTATAACTAATGCTGTGAATCTCCTCTTTCAATTTTATTTTATGTTCTACAAAAGCGTGACAAATGGTTACACCCGCGGAGACGCCTGTACGGGGGGATGTATGCACGTATGTGGGTGCAAAGTTCAGTAAAGCGGTAGACATTGACGAGTTGGGTCTTTCGGTTATTTATCGGATTCTCATTGTGTGTTTTCGAAAACACGGGACATAAGCCTGATGTACCTCTTGCATCGCATGTGAAGAAATATATTTGGCGTTTCCCTGGTTTGAAATTTACAGGTTCGCACATTCGTTGCAAATTTTGCGGTATAGGGTTGCTAGGTCACACGACATTTGAATGTAGAAGTCATATTAAAAGTAAGCGTCATGTATTGAATTTAAGAAACAATATACCGTGCTGGCAATTTTTGTATGACTTTATTTTCATGTTGAGCACGAGCAACATCCCACAACACCTAGTAGGTAATAAAACTTTTCGTCTTTTTTGGGATAAATATGTTCCATCATGGAAGCTACCAACAAAAAGACAATTGCGGTACAATTTACCACATGTGCAAAGTACAGTAAAAGATTGTATAAAAGACGAGTTGAGAAATCAGAAAATCTGGCTCACTGTGGACGAAACTACTGACGCTTAGAAACACAGCGTGATTCATATTGTGGCGCGTCCTTTGAAACGTAATGAACCAGCAGCTTTCTTGTTGTTAGCCAGTAAAAGGATTGAAAGAACTGATGCCGAAACCGTTGTAAACATAATAAAAAATGTGTTAAGAGAATTTTGTATCGTAGGAGTCCAAACCACCATGTTAGTTTCTGATGGAGCCGCAACAATGCTGAAAGCTGGTAGGTTGCTAAAAATATGCTTTTTGACTCTTCTTCACATAACATGCCTCATACACGCATGTCATCTCGTAGCCGAAACAATTCGAAGCAAGTATCCTAGGGTGAATGATTTAATATGATCTACCAAAAAAGTGTTTGTGAAATCTCCCAAGCATATCCGCGTATTCAAGCAATTGTATCCCCAAATTTCGCTACCACCTCAGCCGGTATTGACACGATGGAGAACATGGATCGAGGCAGTATCTTACTATCGCAAGTATTATTCCCAAGTGAAAGATATCATTTTCTAACTTAATTCTTCTAATTCTCAGGCAGTTCGCGAGAGTCAGCAACTTTTTTCCGATCCGGACATTCAAAAAGAAATAGATGACATTTGCATAAACTACTCTGTAGTGACACAAACTATTTCGCAGTTAGAAAATGCTTACTTATCTATACAAGACTCGTTAAATAACATCAACAATTTAGCAGCCGCTCTAGAAAGCTTGACAGCTCCTATAGGACTAGATGTCGAGCAAAAATTTCGTGCAGTTTTAAATAAAAATCCGCGATAAGTAGGTCTAGATAAAATTTACCAATACTATGTGTTACTAAAAACAACTTGGCAATGTAACATATTTGATACAAAAGCGAACAGTTGGAGTATTGTTAACGTAACATGGGTGATACAAACATTTTTGAATTACGTCTCCTGAGTCGCATGAATATTTTACAGCAAAGTAACTAACTAGTTTCACAAATACACTTTGTGGCTTAGTTTTCTGAAATCTTTCCACCGTGAGTGAATTACAGATTTTCGCACACCAATAAACTGCTTCAAGTTCTTATGTTGAACAGTAGATAGCACCAGCGTGATACACACTTGTTTATGTATCATGTAAGACATATTGCCAGCTTAATAAGACAAGTATTCAAATATTTTATAGAGCATTAATTATTGTGTATTATGGATGACACGCAGCCAGAACAATGGTTAAATGGAATAGCTGGAAGCACGGACAGAATTAGCATGTGACTCCGGTATAGCAATGTCATTTGGAAACGTTGTCAAAGTCATGCGTTCGATAGAAGCATACATTAAATGCAGTACGGATCCCAATATGCCCCCTTGTGGGACCCTTGACGCACATACTTTGTGGATCGTCTGGTTGTTTAAGAAGATAGTCGACAGACATTTTTTTCATCATGCCATTAAAGAATAATACCTCAACTTCCAAGAGAATTCAGGTATTTATAACTTCAATAAATAGACACTTTTACACCATCTGTGAAGAATTTCACGTTAAAGTGAGCCAACACGAATTTATCCTCTTCCCAAAATTCACTTGGATCTTATAAGAATATATTTAGGTATGTCTCTCACAACACTATATGCCTTAATAGTTGACAATATTCTTCATCTCAGTTTTAACTAGCGCAATCATTCAAGCAGTGTAACATTACCAACTTAGTGCAAGCCAAAAAAACGTTTGCTAACGTCTGACGAGATTATTACTTCCATTTACAATATCCCACGCAGTAATAAGCCGGCTCTGTTCACTTAGCAGTCTCCAGATTTCTTAGGAAATGTTCTCTCGTTAATGTCCGGGTTGAAAATACACCTTTAACATGTTCTACACCGCTTGCCGTTTGCGCCTTCATTTGAAACGAATAGCGGTCCATCAAACACCAACATTACCAATCTGACAAAACTTATTAATCTTAGTAAATATCTAGCGCTACGTTACGAAATCGCTTTAGTACACATTTTATTCTCACTTCGGTCGCTTAGGGAACCCGCCTAATACTGTGTCATTTTATTCCTCGCAATGAGCGGCTAATCTATCAAGTAAAACAATTATTAATGGACCGGTGGTAGAAAACAGAGGTTTTATAACATTTGTTTGTGTTCTTACATAGGCCATTCAATAATTAATCACGCAGGTAATAGTCTCGCACATTTTTTGAGATAATAAATGATCGTGGAATAATAAACTGTATCAGATATCTATATAATGTTTGTATATTAATATTTTAATTATCTTACATATGTAAGTAGAATGTTTCTTTTGAAACCGCCGAGGTAATTACAATGCCCCATTTTCTCTTTCACCACCTAATACGTAATGCAGTTTTTAAGCTGTAAGTACGACCACGAATAGAAGGATGTAGACCCACCTAGAAAGGAATTCAGTACCGCCATCGCCTTTAATATTATTTTATAAAATGTACATCTTCATTACAAAAAGTATTATACTAAAGAACTCTAACCTCCGCTTTTTTTTAATAACTAGGAAGGTTTTCATCAGAGAACAGTTCCTATTGTCTTCACATATGCTTTATTATTAAATTGGTTGAGAAGTTGAGAATTAGCTTTCAGCAATATAAATAATCTGGAGTTAGATCTTTTCTAATCTAGATGTACGTACATAATCCAAAGAGCAAAAAACAAGAGTAATAAAAACAGTTGTTTACATTCAAAAGTGAACCCAACACCAAATTAAAAGATTTATACGTCCAGTGATGATGTGTATGAGCGATGGTGCCGCGACAATGCGTTCGGTAGGCCGTTCGCTTCTTGAACACGGTTGCAAGTCTTTACATATTACGTGTAAAGTGCATGCTTTATATCTTGGGGCATAAACTATTCGACAATGTTCACCCGAGGTAAATGCATTAATAGCAAGTACAAAAAAAGTGTTTCTCAAATCTTTAAAACGTCTTCGGTCATTTCACGCACAGTGTCCTGGTATTCGTCAACCACCACAGCCGATTCTTACACGCTGCTGAATATTTCAAACAAGTAAAAGGTGTTATTCTACAATTCGATCCTGCCGAAGCTGTCGCTATTAAGGAGAGCCAGACAAAATTTCAAGATATTTCTGTTGAAACAGAGTTACAAACTATTCGTAACAACTATAAAGGATTACATGAAGCAATAGAACAATTACAAAATAGAACGTCGTCGATAATGGAGTCACTGCAAATACAATCAATTAACCCATTAACTGAATTCAAAGATTGTTTTAATCATGCATGCATTACATCCGTAAGTGTTGAAAGATCTTTTTGAAAACATAAACATCTCTACAGACAAGTGATGATTTACTCACTCATTTTCTATTACTTATTTTAAAAACAATAGGAAGTTTTATGTCAAAAATTACCACAATCTTGTCCTTCACGTCTCGACACAAACATTGTTGGAAAATATATTACATTTATGTAAAACAATTCAACGGAAACTTGACCACAACTTCAAAATATTGTCCGTGACAACAAGATGTAATAATTAACAAAAATCTGCGGTCGGGTTACTTCCAATCCGTGTTACAACACGGTCAAGTGTTCTCTGGCAATCAGAAACAAGTTAATTTTTTTACGCTTTGTGGCCCTATTGTGTGTCGTTATATACATTTGCAATTTAAAATTTCTTCTTAGAGGTACTTTGGTGAAAGTTGTCGTCCACTTTCTATGTTTAATACCGATAGGGTGGAGCCAATGTCTTCCTTCTCCGTAAAGTATGTCCGCATAAGTACCATATGACTTACAAAGTAGCGATATCCTTTTTATTTTGTAAATAATTAATTAGTGAAATAAATGTGTGAAAACCATCCAAGTCCTAAAGTAAAAGAAGTAAAACTCCAGCGTCACCTACAAACAGCTTGTTATAGTACTTCAAGTTCTTCGATTCCAGTTTATAGTACAACACCATATTTAGAATTTGTTTTATAAATTAAAGCCAACGATACCGTATTCACAATTAGATATATTGTCACGACGACTGGAAACTTATAAGATTTGCCAGAAAATTATGGAACTTGGTTGTTGTGCCTTTATAAAATTGTCCACAAGATTAAATTAGATTGCTAATGTAATAAAAAGGCAATAAGGAAGTTGGTCAATACATTGGCTTCCGTTGGCGAAATGTGAAAATCCTTGGTTTTTCCGGCGTAATTACATTTTTTAGTTAATGAAAAATTTCAACCCCGGTAAGGACTCGAACCTAACATCTCTCGTTCTCCGGACTCGTGCTACCATTTCACCACAGGGTCTTATTAGGAACGAATCGCTTTTAATACCTATAATATAATAATTAACATCTCTTCCAAATTTGAGCCATCTGAAGTTGTATTCTCAACTTTTGCTGATTATCAATCTTTGAACAGGTGCTGGTAGTATATGTTCAGGAAAAAGTAAAACTGCCAGAGACAAGTATACGTGCTGAAATTATTTCGTGCATTCCACTGCCACAGACGTTTTCCTCTAGCAAAGTTGTTCAGGTTGTCGCGTTGTCAAAAGAGCCATACATTACACCTAGTTAATTTCTTATCATTTAACTTACGCTTTATGGTAGAAACTGTTTGTTCACATTGCTTCTCACAGAAACTCGTTATCTGAGAGGTGAAACTTCTTTTGTTTCCACTGTATCTAAACAAGACATTGCCGAGAATTATGACGCCGTATAAAGTGTGTATGTAAATAATGCACGCGTGTGCGCTTACATACTTACAAAATAAGTACCTGTATGAGTATAAATCCTTTGTTAACGATTAGTTTAAACGTATTCATAGAAATTAAGTGTTGAAACTAATAAATAACGATACGGGAATGCTCATGGGAAACAATGACCACATAACTCATAATGCACGAGCTACGCCGACCACAGAGTGTAATGGCCCGAGGATTCGACTTATTGGTAATTAAAATAAAGATAAATTGATTTATACAAGTGTAAATAATAACAACATGTAAAAGTACACGGCGGTGTGAACGTTATGCGATCATCTTTATTTATTAGCACCCTCTGGCGCTGTTTTGTACAGTTGTGGTTTGGTGGTTGTAAAAAGTACATCTTTCTCGTCTAGAAAATGAATCGGAATATAAATTTGGCTAATATGGGGTTAAATAAATTTCAAATATCCACATTCAACCACACTAGGCAACAGGGACAAATTCAGTAAAAAGATACAAATCATCAAAGGTTGAAACTTATAAGAATAAGAATTATATTCAACAGTGAATAAATTTACATGCAAATCTTTGTCCGATTACACACAAGTATTTATAACACGCTTAGCGCAAATTGCATGTTAAGTAAGCATATTTAACATTGTAATTAATTCCAACACATGCTTTAACATGTATCAAATAACTGATATCTTGGTATTACAAACTATGAAATAAATACTTCACTTAAAGAAACAAAAAACGTTAAAGCCGCTTGTTTCGAATATCTTTGCTTGTAAACATTATTTCTATTTTGCTTTTGTACGAGGTGCATTCAAATTATAACACCTCCGATTTTTTTTCTCAGAACTGAAAATAGGTAGAAACATGCGGTTTATTTTAAAATAAGCACGCACTCTTTGCCAATGCGCGACAGAGATGGCAGCACTGTACGGTACACAGAACCTTTAGCGGCAGCGGCGAGAGTGAGAACTGCTTTTGATACTTCAAATGGCGACGTTTTCATTACAAAATCAGCGTGTAATCATTCGTTTTCTCAATTTGCGTGGTGTGACACCGATAGAAATTCATCGCCAGTTGAGTGAGGCATGTGGCGATGGTGTCATGGATGTGACATGTGACATGATCGACCGAGTGGGGAATGTTGTTTTAGAGGATCGCCGAATGAGTGTGGAACAGATCGCCTCCAAAGTTGGCATTTCCGTGGGATCTGCGCACACAATCCTGTATGACGACCTGAAAATGCGAAAAGTGTCCTCCAAGTGGGTGCCACGAATGCTGCTTCGTGCAAACAACTTTGAAGTCATTTCTCATGCTCCCTACACACCTGCCCTGGCTCCTAGCGACAGCCACCAGCCGTGCCGCTATTGCTTCAGCGATTTTCCAGTGGTCAAAACAGACTCCTAAAGAAGCGTTCGCAGCGGCCATGGAATCATGGCGTCGACGTTGTGAAAAATGTGTACGGCTGCAAGGAGATTACGTTGAGAAGTGACATAAGTTTCATAATTTTCGTGTGATAAGTTAGTGGGAAAAAAAATTGGAGGTGTTATGACTTGAATGCACCTCGTAATAAGAATAAGTATCCTACTCAATACTTGATTTATTACTTTTACGTGTTTGTATTTGTTTATTATGGTATGAGTTTATTCAGGAACACATTATTTAGTGTGATGGGGATAAGTTGATATTTAGCTTGAGGAGACATTTACGAAGGTTGTCTGAAAACTTCGAGCCTCAACATGAAGATGGCGTTAATCGCCAAAAATATTCTGGTAATATAATTGCGCATATGTTAAAAGACACTTTTTAAAATGTCAGCTATGTTAGATGCTCAGTTGTTGTCTAATCGTCGCTTGCGTCAGTCAATGTTAGTGTTCCTGTAAAAATGGAAAAATCGTATATCTTCGTCGGGGACTTTGCCACAGTGAAATTTTGGGCAGGCCAATATAAATGTGGTCGTAGTAGCTTCGTTTTCGATGAACGTTCGGGCCGGCAACCACTACCGATAACATCGGAACAGTTCACCAAGACGACCGACGAATTGAGGTTAGAGAGATAGCAGAGGCTGTGGGCATCTCGAAAGAGCGTGTTTGTCATACGAGGGCATTCCAGAAAATAGTACCCGCTTATACAGAAAATAGTACCCGTCATACAGATGGCGCTATTGATCCAGTTAAAAGCAAAGTGGCACAGATGTCGACAGTAACATCGTAGTTTTGCGGGAAAAAAGAATTCAAGTGCTTCCGGTGCGTGGTGTGAGTTTTATGTTTACAATGGCGCATAAGATAGAAAATCCCGTTTTTTGAATGCAGAAAACGTCCGTCCACACGAAATTCATCGCAGGATTACTGAAATGTATGGTACGGGAACAATGGATGAGTCATCTGTAAGGCGCTGGGTTCGAAATTTCAAAGAGGGAAGAGATAATGTGCACGATGAAGAGCGCTCAGGTCGCCCGTCCTTTATCACCGACGATCTGAAGAAACGTGTCGATGATTTCATCTGCGCAGATCGACGCGTAAAACTGAAAGGAATGAGTAAGCAATTTCCTGAAATTTCACAATCATTGCTCCATGAAATCGTGATGGACCATCTGAATTACAGAAAATTTTGCGCAAAATGGGTGCCCAAAATGCTTACCGACGAGCACAAGACCAACTGCATGGGCGCAGCGTTGACGTTTTTGACTCGTTACGAGCAACAGGGCGATGCACTCCTTGACCAAATTGTTACTGGGGATGAAACCTGGGTGTGCCATTTCACACCTGAGACAAAACGCAAGTCCATGGAGTGGCACCATCCACGATCTCCAACAAGCCACGCAAGTTTAAGCAGTCGTTTTCCACGAAAAAAGTTATAGCGTCAGTGTTCTGGGAACGAAAAAGTTGTTGGTTGATTTCATGCCCCAAGGGACGACCATCAATGCGGACACATACTGTGAAACACTTCAGAAGCTGCGTAGGGCCATCCAAAACAAGAGGCGGGGAATGCTGACAAGTGGCATTGTTCTTCTGCATAACAATGCTCGTCCTCACATGGCTCGAAAGATGACTGACCTTCTTCGGAAGTTCAAGTGGGAGGTTCCTGACCACCCTGCGTATAGCTCCGACTTGGCCCCAAGTGACATCATTTGTTCAGTAAACTCAAGGATTTCTTGTCAGGAGAACGTTTCCAAAGTGATGATGACTTAAAAGCAGGTGTACAGCATTGGCTGGCTACTTTGGCGGTAGAGGTTTACACGCAAGGCATGAACAAACTGGTTTGAAGATACAATAAATGTCTCAACAACGTGGGCGACTACATTGAAAAATGAGTAAATGTATTACTTTTTTTTAAATAAAATCATTATTTACTTTCCTTCATTTTTCTTTTAATTATATGTAAACGGGTACTATTTTCTAGAATGGCCTCATATATTGACTTAAGATTTGGGCATAAAACAGCTAACCGCGCGTTGGGTTTGTTCCACCAAGGCAACTAATTTTAGGATATAATTTAAAATCCTCTACATTTTCAAAAATATTTTCAATATGCTTCAGTTGAATCTAAATTTGGAGAACCTACAGTTGATAAATATTTAAATATTAGAACCTAAAGAGCAGTTTGAAAAACTTTGCTAAGCTTTAGAAAAACCACCAATGAATCCGGCCTGTATTAATGGAAAATTTGTGTCACCTTGGTTTCGTACAAAAGTACTTACGAGATCTAAATTCTCTTCCAATTCCTATTTTATAAAAACTGCTAATAGCAGTTTCGAAACCCTGCAGAATTTTAGGGTCTATGTTTGATTTCAACAAAATCTTCAGTTTCCATAGTGAATGAAATTAGAAAGGAAACATAAAGGGACAAGAATGTTAAATAGTTCGCACGTTCGTTCTTCAGTCTTTAGGTGTTGATTCATCCATTTAATGATAAATGGCGAGAAAATGTTCCTTCCGCAATGCATTCTCGCGTATCCTCCATTGAATCACCAGTCTATTACACCCGTGGCTACAACCTATCCTTACACATGTTGCGCTATTGTTAACGGTGCACAAGTAAATTGAATTTCAATATTAAGTCGCCCATAAATCTCGAATATATTGTTGGGTTTTTGCATATGTTAATGCACGTTTTATTGTAGTAATGAATTGCGTTGGTACGCGAACAAAATACAACTAATATATATTGTAATCGTCCAAACATAAACCCTTTGCAATTATTAAGATTTATGATCTTTTATTGTTTACGATGCAAACGTGGTATCTAACGTAATGAAGTCCGGTTTGAGAGTGTCGGACGGAAATCGCAATCGTGTTTAGGCATACATAGCTTTGCGATAGCATTTCATGGTATACCAATTGAAATAGGTTCATTGCAGATTTAGTCGTAAACTGACGTATTTTTTAGCCATAATTTCATTTTACGTGTTATAGAGGTTCGAAAGTGGTAATAAAATCAGTTAATTTGTTACCGTTAATGTTAAATATACTACAATAGCCGATTAACTAATTATACAATGCATGAATGAACAATTGTTTCATGAATAGGGAATTTATAAAAAGGACATAAATTGAAATGGAAGCTAAACAGATGAATACAGTTATCGTAGAAGTAGTAAAGACATTTTCAATCAATATACTCGCCTTGTATTATTAAGAAATGTAGGCAGAATTGAGAAAACTAATTAGTATATCTAATGCTTATGTATTTTAAATTTATTTCATGAATCAAGCGAAGTGGAGCAACAATTTTGTGCTTGGGCTTTAGTCACAGTTTTCAATCTCCCTTGAAAAGGCTGAAAGAATTGGAATTTTGATAAAATTTTAATGAAAACCTTACAATGTTGTTGTCAACGGTGTAAATCAGTGGACGAGTGCGCTTCTTTAAAAATGAGGTATTTTTCAGAATTCGCTACTTTTGTATATGTATCAAACTCGATTGAGCTAATCAGCTGATTATCACTGGGAATGCATGGTCCATAATCCGCTGAGCCATCGCGACCAACGCAGTCCGCTTCTTTGATCCGCTTAAATTTTATCGACATTCAATGGGACTATTTGGATCAGGTATGGCGAACCACGAGCCACGGCAAACCCCATATGTCACACGGTCCGTGGACCAAGGTTCGTCAAAGTAGGTTCGTCGAAACACAGATCTTAAAGGCCTGGTTACAGCCTTAGTTGAAGGAACAAATCCAAAATCATCTAATTTATGAAGCAGAATTTCGTGGTTAATCAAGTCGAAAGTTTTAGACAGATCTGTATAAATTACATCAATTTGACTACGCCTAACTGTAACTTCAGCGATGTGTTGAGAAATAACGGCCAAGTTTGTGATGGTTGAACGACCTGAGATAAAATCATGTGGACAGTTGAAGATGTACATATACTTTGGCAAAGTTAGATATTATGGAACTGAGCAATCACCTTTCCTATGTACCGGTAAAACTCTCACTGTTTTCCATATGTCGAGGAATGGACTGCTTGAACTAGATAGATTAATAATTATTTGAAGAGGGAAGGCAAATGCATATCTGCAATCCCGAACTAAGAAGCTAGGGAGTAAGTCGTTCCCCGTTATTTGTTTGTTGGGCAATGTAGTCATTAAAAGCTTTCTGCTGTAGGTGAGATAAAATGCGGAAGAGAACTGTGACCATCAGTATGCCGAGAATGCTGAGAATGTGTAGGTTGATGGGGGAAAAGGGTAGGAGATAGAATAATAGGAGAAAATATACTAACAATTAGTTACAAAATATGAAAACGGAAAGATCAAAGCATTGTTAAATGTGTGGTGAATGAACCGCAATTTATTTAAATTGCTATTGCATTGGTGTTACTGGCCTTGAAAACGATATCGACGAGATTTTTGTAATTTTCGCTAATCCCTAATACAAACGGGAATTCTGATACTTATTAGTCGATCTGTGGCAACTACTTTATTATTTTTGTATACAGAAATGTTAACGTTAGTTATCCAATGGTAAAAATATATAAATCCATTATCCTACTTACCTACTATTTTCTTAATTTGCATCCCACCGCTTACGAACCACCGTCTTACATAACCTAAACTGGGACCACGGTTGCGACTGCCCTGCGTTCACTCAATTGAAGTTACCGACGACGCACGTTTCTAAAATGTATTTGTTCGACTCAACAAAATTATGTCAAATAAAAACCTTTTTCTCTGTGTATAAGAGTGGATAGTCAGTTTATAGAATTTGTACCTCAAATAGTCAGCGGATGGAAAGCGCTCCAAAGGTGTAGAATGCAGCGAATGTGCATGCATAATGTAAATAATCTGTCTCCCATTACTTCAACGCAACTTCTGCAATTTATAAACACACTCGAATTATATTGATAAGTAATAGGCTCTGTAAATGAAAACAGACACTCTACACCAAGTAAGTAAAGAAATGGTCCGTCACATTAAATGAAATAAGAAATGAAACGGAGCATTCGAATGTTTACAAAGTCAAACAAAGAACGTAATCATAGACAGAAAAGAATAAAAATCAACGAATGAAGTACCATAAAGTACACAGCAATAAAAGTCAAGACATAAATATATAGAGATTTTATGCATACTTCGAACATTATCTAAGAAAATAAGACGATTGAACGAAACAGCTCGAACGCGAAACTGCGGTATTAAAATGTTCTCTAAACAGAAATAAATGCCTCGGTGCGCCAATAAAAGAAATATATTTATCATGTGCGCGAACCGTCCGCTGGAATTACCATATAGCACAATTATTTAATCTTTGAACTTAGATAGCATTAAGACTCGTAACAAATAGTGGTGGTGTGTATCTGCGCATGCCACCGCGGTACATGGTAAACCACTTTACGTTAGCAGTATGTATTTAATGCTTTTCTAGTATGAAATTTAAGAAACATATTTATGTACCCATTTACTTGGATCTTTGTTTCGACCAAACACATTTTAATCGAACGTTTTCACGCGTGTTTAATAGTGATAATATCATTTGTGTGTGGTCTTGCTAATAATTAAAGTGTCACTGTATTTTTTTGTACTAAAGATGTCATAAATAAGTGGGACCTCGATGGTGGCATAGCAAAGCTTGTTTATTTTCCTTTACCACCTAATAGTAGTTATTTCTGTGCTATTACCACGAAACAAATTTTCATTAAGGCAACTATTGGCTTTTACATCATTATATGGAGGGAATGTGTTCTTTATGTTCTTCGTTTATGGTACTTGAGTTAATATTTGAGTTGTATGTAGTATGCATAAAATTCGTATTGTTTAATAGCTTTTCTTTCTTTATATTTTGTAAAATGTGCCTGTATTTTATGGTGACTAACTACTGTTCATTTAAAGTGCTTTGAAGAGGTTTAATTGCGTCAAACATTTATGTACCAAAACAACTAGTATGGCAAACACAATATTCACGGCACACTCCGCACCACACAAATTATTAATTAACTCGGGAAGGCCTTTTCCAAGATACAGGGGTCATCATCATCAAGCCAAGTACCGATTGGTACCAATGATGATGACCCCCATATGATGATGACCCACGTGTCTTCGAAAAGGCCTTCCCGAGTTAATTAATAATTTGTGTGGTGCGGAGTGTGCTGTGAATATTATGTTTGCCATACTACCCTACAGTCCTCGCTATCATTATTTAAATTTTATAATTTTTATTTTTGAATTTGCGACTTTTACAGATATAGCCAAAAACGTTTTGACCACTATACTCTTGGTTTCCGGGTTAGAATCGCGTCGTTGTCGTAGCTTTTGTCGACCTTTCATCCATACCCTTATGGGACATCTTCAGGGCTGTTACTGCACACTGACTAAAAAAAAAAGCTACGACAACGACGTGGTTCCAACTTGGAAACCAAGAGTATAACGTTAGTGACGACCGCGGAAGCCTACGTACCTTTTGACCGCATTTACTTTTAATATTATTATGTGACATTAAGGTCCTGCGAAATTCTGTTCAGAAACACCACATTCATGAGGAATGCTTTGGTTACATGAATTTCCTCACCTGTGCACTTACATACCTATTCTTAACATTATCCCCACAGAAATAGAACTAACCACTCTTTTGTGTCCTGCTTGGTGTCTTGCCTTTCACTATACTCAAAGTTTCGGACCGCCAACACCCTCCTCAGCCTACTTATCCCTCTTTTTCATGTATTTTCATTTTACAAATTAATTCAGCTATTCTAGCATTGTTCATTATAAACATCTGAACCATCCGCTTCTATTTTTGTATCACACTTCTTCTTTACTTTGATTTTCTTTGGCAACCATTTTTTTTAAATTGTGGTTCAAATGCAGGATCTACTATTGTCCTTAATGCCTTCTTTAGTCTATTCTCTATTAACTAGAATTGAATAGACTAAACTCCACAAATTGCAGTTTTTCAGTTGTACATGTCAACTTATGCACTAAGCGTCGACCTATGATTGGTGATGAAAAGAAATATCTACCGTGATTGCTTATTGCTACCAGCACTCAGAATTACTTCACAATAATGTTTGTAAGAGTGATCGGGTAGTCTAAATCTGTGGCACTGTAACACTGAAACAGTTCACTAAAGCCCTTACCACAATACTTAACTCGTACTGGACGCACGTTTCGATAGCCAAGCTATCATCATCAGCAGTAAAACTGAATTTCAGTTTTACTGCTGATGATGCTTTCAGCGCAGTTTGCGTTGCTCTAATTATTAAACTAAATAAAAATAATCCACATTTAATTACAATATTAAAGAAATAATTTAATTATACTGTAACATATGAAAAGGAGCTTTTTCATTAGTTCATTCACTTGCTCCTAATTTTAGTTATTCACTTTAGGTTTTTTCCATTATTGTAATTTTTCTTTTATTGAATATCCTTGTAGCTGGCCTGACGATGTGTTTTTTTGAACACGAAACCAGTCGCCTAATTTCTCAATAGAACTTTGAAAGGTCTTGACCATTTTTTCATTCCAACCTTTAATATGAATATCTTCTTAACTTAAAACTAAATGATTTATTTGGAGGAAACATTTCTCTGTTTTGAATTTTCTTGATTTTCTAACCTTGAGAAAATATTTATTTAATCCAAACAAAATGTCAAGAAAATTATTTTCTTATATTATACGTTTTTATAATCTTGAAATAAAAATATTTTCTTGAATGTAGACTGATTTTTGCAAGAAAATCTATTTTCTGCATGTACTCACAATCAGTAAAGTTCTAGATGTCAAGTTAAAAGAAAAAACTAAATACATCCACACATTTTCCTTTTAAAGGAATCATATTTCGCCAATTAAAACTAATTTCTAATTAAATTCCTCGGGATTTTTATAAAGGTGACAACATATTAGGTCACACATAATTTTCCGTAAATATCATAGAGTTAGAAATCTAATGGTGCATTTTAGCCATATACGTTGTTACGTAATTCTCAGTGAAACTAGATGCCGTGTTCCGTACCGGTCTTTTGTTAAACAGCACCGCCTGTATGTCTATCAAGGGACTGTCAGATCCCTCTCGTTGATGACGATATTCATCGATATTTACGAACGCCGTCCGCTCAGAACAGTATACATTATGCCATGCCATACTATGGTTATTAGTGTGCGTATGTTCCCTAGCTATTCGCGGCTGTTCCTATTTACGGTGTCCTGTGAGTTAGTGTTTGCAAATGGTCGACGTATAGATACGATTTTTCTTCTTCTTCCTAGTTTGTTGCCGTTTGTTAAAAATGCGTGCTAATAATTTTTGCGACTGGACGAGATTGTGGACTGAATATAGTGCTAGTAATATAGAATGCCAACCTGGATGGAATGGGTTCCATATTTAAAGGGCATAAAGTGAAATTTTTGCAAATTTTCATTTGAGATATTTCAGAAATTTTATAATACAAACCCAGCTATAAAAAGCTATGGGTTTTGGCGATATAGCTATTTCAATTATCTGATTTCAAAATACAAAGAATTAGCAAATTGCATACTCAATACTGTTAGATTTCGAGACTGTAGCACACAACATGTTCTTAAAGCTGTCTTATAATTTTTGCTTCTTCCTCAAATAAGCTAACTGAAGTATAGGAGGTATGGCTATAAAATAACGAGACTAATGCTGTAAAACATTTTATTCTAAATTTATTCATATTTCATTATTATCTCCCTCAATGTACACTCCTCCTCTATCCCTACACTGCTCCATGCGAACTTTCCATTGTTCGAAACACTGCTGGAAGTTTTCCTCTGTGAACTCTTTCATCACGCGTGCCGCTTTTTGTTTCACAGCTTCAACGGTCTGAAATCTTGCTCCTTTTAATGCAGATTTGATACATGGTCAGGCGAATAAGGCGAATGGCCTAACACTGTGTTGTTATACTTGGTTAGAAACGTCTTGATAGACAATGCAGTGTGAGCCGATGAGTTGTCCTGATGTAGAACCCATGACTTTTTCTCTCACAGTTTGGTTCTTTTTTTTCTTATTTTTTCACGAAGTTCAACAATAACCTCAAGTAATCATGTTGATTAATAGTTTGACCTTCAGGAACCCAGTGAAGGTACACAATCCCATGAATATCGAAAAAGACAATCATCATTGCTTTGAATTTTGATGTGCTCATTCGTGACTTTTTAGCTCTCGGTGAAGTCGGGCCCTGCCAATGCATGGATCGACGCTTAGTTTCTAGATTATAAGTGAAAAACCAAGATTTATTACTTTATCTCTTTCCAAGAAGTTTGGGTCAATTATAATGGCATTTAAAGTGTCACTACAAACATTTGCACGAGCTTCTTTTTGTTCGATTGCGAGAATTGTAGGCACCATTTTCGCACACACTTTTTGCATGCTAAAATTGTTATATAAAATTTGCTTTACGCATTCCTTTTCAATTCCTACGGTTTCAGTAATCGCACAAACCGACAGTCAAATCGGATGAGATTATCGATTTTTTCAATATTTTGATCCGTTTTTGGCGTGGAAGGACGACCTGGGCGTCATCTTCAACGTCTTTTCGGTCTTTTTGGAAACGCTTAGACCACTCAAAAACCCGCGTACGTGATACACATTCACACAAAATATTTATCATTTTCTCGGCAAAACAAAATAAACGAAAGCCACGGCCAGACTAATACGTCTACAGACACGGGAGGGGCCGCAATCGAAAGAGGCTTCACGCTACACTGCCATCGGTCGTGCGACTTCGGCGCATACGTAGTTCTTCTGTTGTAGCATCAGTCTCGTTATTTTATAGCCACACCTCATAGTTAGAAACTTTATTTGCCAAGCACTAACATTTCATACTCAAAGCATTAATTTGTAGGAAATGCACCCTGTACTGTATCCAATTATACACATTTTTTTTAATGATGCAGTGGCACCAAACAACAATGTTTTGATAGAACTGCACACATAACATCAAAGAATTTGACATTAATAAGAATGAATGCTTTCTTCGTGTTTTCAACCTGTATATGGACTTTTCACTGTATCTAGTAACAAACTGTATCTAGTAACAACTCACCTTTAGGGGGATACAAAAGGCTCTATAACTTTCTACTTTGGTGCAATTCTGCCCGTTAGGCATTTTGGTAACTGCATGATTGATTGACTGATGTTAACCGTTTGCAGACAATAGTCTTTCGCGTCACTAACACTCCGGTTCAAAAGTTCTATTGTACACGCCGAGAAATGGTTTCTTACATCAAGAAAATAGATTTTCTTGCCTCTATTCAAGAAAATATTTATATTAAAGGTAGAAATGGTCCGGATCTCACAAAGCTGTATTGAGAAATTAGGCGACTAGTTTCGTGTTCAAAAAACACATCATCGGGCCAGCTGCACGGGTATCCAATAAAAGAAAAATTACAATAATGGGAAAAAAAGCTAAAGTTAATAATAGAAATTAGAAGCAAGTGAATGAGCTAATGAAAACGTTTTTTTTATAGGTTACAGTACAATTAAATTATTTTTTTAATAATGTCATTAAATAGGGATTATTTTTATGTAGTTGAATAGTTATTGAGTTCATATTTAAGCTTATTTATCCCTCTTTTTATTATTATTACTTATTATATATTTAAAAAACTATAATTAAATTAGTACATGTGGTAAATAGTAATAAAAAGAAAAAAATATTGCATTTACCGGTATCTTTTGAAAATGTTTATGAAAGGTTGTATGTTAAAGGTTATATCATTGTGTGGGTAAGTATTCTGTATTCCAGTTCCGTCGCTACTATCTGGGACGTCATGACTACAAGCACTAGGTGGCGCCAGGAGGTATTCCAGTTGCTGTTTTTGAAGATTAACGACATAGACTGAGAGATGTAAGAGCAACGTGACCAGGAGCAAGAAGCTTTAATGCTTTTCTCTTCTTATATTGTTTTTGCCGGCAGTGATTCCATCACTACCGGTTATTGTTTCTAGGCAGGTTTTCATGAGTACTTCTGCATTAAGTGCATTCTTGTTTGAACGTTATTCTGCAGATAAACCTCTACTTTAGCCTTTTTAAAATCGCAAGCAATGTGAATAATTTACTGCATTACATATGGATATGCCGTACTGTTTTAAACAAGGTAAGCGCATTTAGTAATGTGCATATAAAAATAATGCATTTCAAGAATTCTAAGTAAAAACTTCTTTATTTTAAGAAAATGAAACTATTGATTTGCGAACAATACCTAAACGCCTTCTGGAATTAAGAAAACCATTTACTATCCTTAAGAAAATATTGTTTCGTGTTATAGCGGCCAATTACTTATACTAAGAATCGCTTATTTCATTACAAGCATATACTTCTCTTAAGCGGAGAAAGAAACGCTAAGAAAATATTTCTTTTGATTTAAAACGTTATTGCATTGCGGATAATTGACACAGTAATTATCTTGATTTAAGGCGAACAGCTCTGATACAAGTAAACGTTTCTCTACGTGTATTAACTCTGCATTCAGTTTCAGTTTTAGTCGAACAGTTTACTCGTTTAACTAGAATTGATAGGGTATGCAGTAGGTCTTTTTCCTGATTTAGCGCTCCACATTCGAAAATAGCATGGGTAGCCGTTGCTTTCTCTACACTACAAAATCTGGAACAGGGTTTTGCCTTTAAGGACCTTCATCTTGTGCCATTGTCCCTTCAGACAGTTGTATCATGTCTCGAGTATTCTCATCATCCATCCGTTAATCTCACCACTTGTCGGAAATTTGGTATGCCCACACTTAGTTCAGGTCCAGTTATATCAACGTCATTTCAAAGCCACTTCTCGCTAATTGAATTTCATTGGAGGAAGCCCCACACTAGTTTTACGGCTATGTAACTTTGTGAATTTTTTCTGCTTTCTGCGTAAACGTAGTGGTCCAGCATATTCGATTGAGCAGGATCCTTATAGCACTTGTAGTTAATTGGTTAATTCTTGACAATTACATCGAAATGTTGTAAATAGAAGCCCATCGTCGGGCGAATGCTCAGTTATTGCCCTCATATCTGGTTTAATAGGCAATTTTAGATGTATGTACGCTGTTACAGAAGGCAATACTTCTTCCTTATGTATTAGAGTGGTACTATGGACATTGTCATCTCTATAAATCGCAATCTTGTGCAGGTGTCCTTTCAAACTACCATGTCCTGTCAACAGACACGTCGCTGACCTAAACTGAATCCTTTTTGGAGGTCCATCACACCATTTGTTTACTGTATCTCTGTCCATGGCTCCAATAAAGTTGATGTACTGCATTCTTACAAGAAAAGATTCACGGGTGACAAATTTGGATTTTAATGAAGCTTGACGAAAATGTAAAGCATACTAATGTATGTACTATCGGCCCATAAACTTATGTCGTTGCCTCGTCAAAGGGAGATCTCCCGAAGATTCCCGAGGTTGTACCCTGTAGGGAGGCTTTTGCCGTCCTAGTGTTCTTGTAAGACGAATGCGTATGGCGAAAAATGTGAGTGTGGGGCGAGCAAGTGAGAGCATACATACTTACGCGCGTGTAGGAAAGTAGTGCCAAGGAAGCAGTAGTCCTGCGTATGTTTACATTAGGAGATAATGTATAAGAATGGGATGAATATGTATACATCAAACGCGTGCTTCCTTGTCGCAGGTAAGGAAATCCTAAAAGGGATCAGTATAGACAAGGAAAGCGATAGCTCCCACAGCCTTTGATTTATGGGCCGCAATAAAATTATAATAAGACACTTTACCGAATTTTTGAGAATGCACTTATACTGGAGCCAGCTTGTTGCCAATCTGCCGGCTTAAAAGAATAATAGATCTGTGTGTCGTCCGCGTACATTAGTAAATTTAATTTAAGGGCATTATTAAAGAATTTATGTTAGGAATTTTACATATTTAAATTGTGTATTAAATTATCGAAGTAGAAGTAATAAATAACATATGTATATTAAAGACGGAATATAACTGTTATAGTAAAAATCTAAACTAGATCTAATTAAACAAGTGTAAATTTTGATCTTACTGCAATATTTGTGACTGGTGAGAATAAGAAAACACTAACTTGCGGAATACTCCTTTAATAATATAACAAATATTTAGTACAACGTTGTTACGAAGAAGTATAAACGTATTTACGTTTATTTTACTTGATGTTTAAAATTAAAAGTTTCTCAATAATTTTAGTACAATTCTCAATGAATTAATACCTTATCATTATATATAAAAAAGGATCTACATACGATTCTACTATTTACTATTACAGTAGACATTGTGCTCAATTAGAGAATAACAACTATTTACAATGTATTTTACTAAATAAAAACAAAAAAAATTATTTTCGGTTGCATGTTGCAATGAATTTCGTGATGATCTAATGATGTCTTAATAGAAAATGGGTGAATGCCAGATGACTCTGTTGGGGAAGTGCATGGTGAAGAATTACGAAAGCAATTTATAAATAATGTAATATTTATGTAGGCAAACAAAATTAGGAAAAAACAGGAAATATAAAAAGAAGACACTAGCTTTGGTGTACTTTATTTACATTTGTAGATAAAATTGAATAAGTATATGTTGTGAAGTGCATTTCCATGACACCCTAGCTTATTCCTTTCTTTTATAAGAAATTTTCAGGCATAAGCAGAAGGTAGCACCTATGTTGCGTTAGGTTTTTATAAATACAGGACCTTTCGCCAGTTGCTCTATTCTACCCGTCAAAAGGCGAGTAGATACTCTACTCGCGCTCTTTCGCGTTTGGGAATGTCCTAGAGTTGCTCCACCCATTCGTTTAAGAATATCGGCTGCATGATCCACTCATGCTCTACCCCTAATTACCTCCAATACCCGAACTCAGCTAAAATTTAGAAAAATATATTAGAAATCTGACAAAGACAGTAAGCTACCACTTTTGATTTTCTTCTTCCCTATGACACCACAACATCAACTACAGTACAAGACACGCGATAAAATAACGAGCTTCCATTACTAAGCACACCACACTCAATCTGTTCACAGCTTCTTCCATAAAAAAAGAGCAGCAGTCTCCTTTTTCTTTCATCTCACAATCCTTCTAATTTTAATTTTTTGAAATATTAAAGAGAGTTTTAATACATAACAAAAAGTAATATACTCAAATACGAAGAATCAAAACTAAATTCTACCCAATAACACAAAATATTAAAGTAGGTGTTCAACCCGATCTCCATGTGCAAACAGACAGTAGCCTAATCTATTATAAAATCCATGCCTAATTTGAATAAATATTTTGCTGGGATGTTTGCAACTCGCCTTGAATTTTTCGTCAGAATTCATCCAAAGTATTTGCTTTTTGGGCAGGTATACTAAATATCTTACTTCTAAAATAACTCCAGAACAAAAAGTCATTTGGGGACAAATCCTGCGACTTTGCTGACCAACGAATATATCCAGGACTACTTATTCAACGGTTTCTGAATATATTAAGTAAATATTGGCGCACTAATTATTATGTCTCGGCGATATTTTAAACTGTTTGGCAATAGAATAACTAGACTGAGTAAAATCTTGTTCTGCAAGAGCAGATATTCCTATTTCTCGTAATTCTTGTTCTTTACTATTAACCAGTTGTGGCTCTTTCTTATGGTTACTTGGGGATAAACAACCGTGTGTTTCGAAACTTATTTAATGCCAGTTTGACGCATTATGAAATAAATAATGAATTTCTGTGATGATTTGCATAAAACCATTTAATAATTCCTACTTTCTCTGCTGTTTCACATACATCCATTTACGCTTACCGAAATTAAGCGTGAAGAACTGATGAAATGTAACTGAAAACATCCAACATATCTTTGCTTGCCTTGCCACCCAATATCGATCCGGCGCGGCTAATAAAATATTTGTTAGCATTGAAATAGAAAACACCGGTTTTTCACAACAAGCTGTAATGATTCTAATTTGAATAAAACTTTACAATTTAATAATTATATACGTATCGTTAAAGTTTTAATGTCATTACGAACTGTCAAAACTACTCGCGTACCTACTCGGAATTTGTCAATTTTCGTCGGATGCAGTCGGATGATTTCGCAGCACGCGAGTATATTTAGTTGAGCGGACTGATCTGTATACTACTACTAATTACTACCACTACCTATTAAAGTAGAAACTAAAATATAAATTACAACTAAAAACCTGTTGTGTTGGAAGTTAATTAAAAAATAGAAAAAACCAACAGAAACTAAACCAACAACTTTTTTTTCGGAGATTGTCGCTCATAGAACTGCACACCAAAAATAATCTGTTATTCGAGATGCAACTTTCTTAGGATATACATATGAACACCTGGATAATATCTGGCAGGGGTTCTTGAATAGTCCCATCCCTATCCTTGTTTTTACGTTAGCGCCTAGCTTCTCACAGAGTTACAATCCTTTGCTACAGGGTATAACCTCGGGAATCTTCTTCATCCCATTCTTATACGTTGTTCGACCTATTATCTATCCCTTAATGTAAACATACGTACTGCTTTCTTGACACTACTTTCGCGCCCTCTCCTACACGCGCGTTAGTATGTATGCTCTCACTTGCTCGCCCCAGACTCACATTTTTCGCCGTATGCATTCGTCTTACAAGAACGTTAGGTCGGCAAAAGCCTCCCTACAGGGTACAACCTCGGGAATCTTCGGGAGATCTCCCTTTGACGAGGCTACGACATAACTTTATGGGCCGATAGTACATACCAATTTTTTTTATCTGATGAAACTCACCTTGAAGTGAGGAAACACCCCTTCGAAAGTTGGTGGATTTCCGTCTTTTTTTAAATAGCTCCAGAACAAGGAAAGCTAAAAGGAAGAGATACATGCAAGAGTTGCATCATATTTAAGGGTCTTTTAATGTGCGTGATCAACGTATACACAGGCTGTTACGTTAAAGCGTAACTTTTGCGCGTTTATCTTTTTGAAATAATATATTTGTAATATAAATGCCTTTAAACAATTGTGGTTATTTTTTTGTAATTACGAAAATAGGTAGCGACCCACAATTATACATACAACTAATCATATCATTCCATTTGCCTGACTTTACATCAATACCACTTTAAACAATATACTGAATTAGGACGTATATGAATTAATTATTACACCATTTATTATTTAAAAACAATTAAAAAAGTTACTGGAAACTTAATGTAGGAAGTAAATTGGAAATTTTTAAAAATGAAATAAATTTTGCTTCTAATTTGCATCCAGTTAACCTCACCATATAAAAAACATACCCAAACCCAACAAAACTGAAGGTGAGGTGATATTTCCTTTAACAGCACTCTGTACATTGAAAAACTCTGTATGGCTTCAAACAAAATTAAAAGACGAACAACTTTTACTTAAAATATTTTTTCCTATTGTTAAAGAAAGATGCGATGCTTAAAAGTTAGACCTAAACGAAACACTCTGTATATACGTTGTTCACGTGTTTTAAAAGACCCTTAAATATGCCACAACTTTTGCATTTATCCCTTTTTCCAATCTTTCTTCGTTTTGCAGTTATATTCAAGAAATCGAAAATCCGTCAACCTTAGAAGCGTTTCCCTCTTCAAGATGAATTTCAGCAGAAGAAAAGGCCCCAATGCACATACTGTAGTATGCTCTACATTTTCACCAAGTTTTATTAAAATCTCAATTTGACACCCGGAAACCTTCCCCTGTTAATTATACTTAGACCAGGTTCGGGTCCTGTAAAATTCCTTTTAGAACCTGTCCCCGCTAGTTTGTATGTAATTTTATTGCTCACTATTGCCTTGTGTTCTAGCAACCACTCTTTACCTATTGTTTAAATTGTTAATTGTATTTATATGAAATAAATATGAATAAATATTGCTTAAACCATCTATGTCGAATCTAAAATTCATAGTATTCGGATGTTGATTTATGTAAAACATTTCCAGAAATAAACGGTACTTGCAATTATTTTCAACAGTTAAAACTTTTACATTGTTAAAATTCATTTAATCTAAAGTATTAGTGTGAATAGCTAACGCGCTAGTTTGTTTGTTTAGATTGCAATCGCTACGCTGTTTGGCAATTCTAGATTTTAACCAGGTAGATATTTGGCCAATATATATTTGGTTACAAAATTTACAAGGAATTTGGCAAATGACATTTGATTTAAAATCAATCGGAGTTGGATCTTTTAATTTTGTGAATAACATATTTAATGGGTTTAAGTTATATTTAGCAACTTTTAAATAATTTTTGCTTATGATGTCAACAATCGAATCTGTGAGTCCGGGTATATTTGGTAATTTAACATAAGGCACAGCAACAGGATCTGTTTAATTTGTTGAAGACCGAGCAGGTGGCTTCAAAGACAAAGGTAAGCCATTATTGAGGAAAAGATCAAAAAGCCTGTTTAAGGTTTGTTTATATTATTAGGGTGCGCAGAGTGATAATTTATGTATCTTCCAGAATACGTGGGTTTTTGGTACCAATCTAATATAATAATATTGGACTCTGTTCTTATAACTTTCGTGTCAAGAAAGGGGTATGACTTGTTTATTTCTTTTTCCATAGTTAATTGTATACGAGAACTAATTTGGTTGAATCTATGTTGTTGTATTTACACAGGGCTATTATGTTTTGCAAGCGTTACCATAGTAATTTAGAGGCTATTCGATGAGATGCCTTACCTTAAAGGAGCCTGACTACCAAAGAAAATACAAATTTCGCATCGAGTTTGTCGATGCTGACTCACAAGCACGCCAGTTTTTGTCATATACACCAGAACATGAATTGTATCAATTCTACAAATAATAAAACTTAATTTTAACTGGTTTATTGCAGAGCTTTTACTAGTTGTGTTCCTTTACTCAATGTACTTTTACATTTGTAATATTCCTAAGTAATGTGAATGAAGTCAATGTTTAGGTCCTGCAATTCTAGATTGTTTGTATTATCTGCTTACTGATTAATGTGACAAAAAATTTAAACTAATTAAAATTAGCCCTTTTAGACGTTTTGCAATCAATTCCGAAATATAAGTTTTGACATCACCTCTGGCAAGAAACGTATTAAGAAAAGTAAACGTTATCGTTTATATGGATCATATAATAATGAGCAAAGACGCCGTAAAAGATTTCGTAACACTTATTCATAACAGAAGCTACAGATTTGCAGCAGCTTTCATGCCGCTGAGAGACGTGGATACATAAAGCTGCACTTTATCTCAATTCGCTACGCTTTTTTCAGTGAGAAAAAGGCGTTAAGCTATTAATTTTAATGCGTCTTAGGCGTGGTGAAGTAATTATAGCCACAGTTAATAAAACGCGAAACTGTAATTATGGACGATAAAATTGACAACTTCGGTTGTTATGCAATCTTAGCGACGTGTGTATAACGCCAATATCTGCAGTTATGCAGTTCGAATAAAAAGAAGTGCTCAACATTAAAGTAATCTTTCAGGTATAGGTATAAAAATAAATTTTATTTACATTCTTGTATGGTAATTATAAACCGACAAGCGAAGGTTTTCATTAAGGACTAATCGATCTCCTGTCAAACTTGATCCCCCAAGACCAGATAACAAATGTCAATCAATTAAAGAAAGCTGTAAAATGATCAAATGCAAATTATTGCTACTTTTGATTGCTACAATGTCAGGGTGTAGCCAAAATCTTATCTTTTTGTTGCAAATTTGATTTGATATCTTTTTAAATATGTCAAGGGTAGATGCTTAAGAGGTAATTAGTAAACGTTTCCTTAGAGCTTCTACTAGTTGTGAGTAGTTAGAATATGCCTTTTATGCATCATTTGGCAATACCCAACAGGCTAATGGAAACATCATAAAATCAACACCAAAAAACCAATACCTCATATCTTTGTTGTAATTTTGACGGTGTCAATCCGGAAACCAGGATAATATTTGTTTTGGCTGTGCCTGATGTTTGAATATGAAGATACAACATTATCTAGTGAGACGTTTTTTTACCAACAAAATGAATTGTTTTCGTTTAATTTTAAAATTTCAGCACGCTCATATGTCTATATCCGTGTTCTCCAGAATGCAGATCACAGACTTAGGCCTACCTCAGGAATCTATTCTTGGACCCTTATTATTTTTTTTTACTTATGAACGATTAACGTATTAACAAATTTTGTTGAATTTTCCGGGTTTAATTGCGCGCTGAGGGTGAATATATGCTTTACTTTGCTGTCCCATCCGGGGAATGGGTCATTTTTTGATCCAACTATGTTTAGATAATGGAAATAAGACACCATTATTATTATTAAATAGGTTCTCTACAAGATGTCAAGTGCCAAAAACAGTGGGTGAGGAAGAGTGAAATGCAGGGGCCCCAGGCTTTACTGTTTGGTAGGTTTATTGTTTGGTAGGGTAAAATAGATTTAAACCACTTTGAACTTTTAAATCCAAATCAAACGATGACAAAGGAAATCTACTGTGAGCAACTTGAGCCGCTTAAGTTACCGCTAGGAAGAAAACGACCATCTTTGGTTTCAAGACGAAAGGTGTTCTTCCATCAGGACAACGCTCGGTCACGTACAGCGAGGATAACATTACAAAGCATGGAGGAGTTTGTTTGGGAAACTATTCCCCGCCCACAATATTCGCCGGACTTTAACCCATCTGATTATTATTTATTCCGCACTGTTCAAAATCATTTGTATAAAAAAAATATGAATCTTATAAACGAGGTGAGAACGGTACTGGAGGACTATTTTTCGTGACGGCCAAGCGAAGTTTGGAAGAGGAGAAAATGAAGGAGGGTGTAATTTAGATTAAACAGGAAGAAGAAGTTTATCTTAATTTTGACAAATAAAAGAAACATAAAAAACCGCATTATTTATGGGATGACCCAATTATTGACCCTTTTATTTTCTCATTTTACTTGTCTGCTTCTATTACGTAGTGTAATAAAAGAAACTACATAAATAGAACTCGGGGCTTAAATAATTAAAATAGCAACAAAGCAAACCTTCTTTAAGAACACTGAGAAAAAGAAATTGGTTCAACTAACAAACCACAAGGTGTTGCACATTTGTGTGTTCATTCAATTAAAAATATGTTCATTCAACACTTACACCAAAAAAACTTAGCAGAACACGATAACTTTGGTTTTATTTTTTGTGTTAAATCAAATCAATATTTACGTTGGTTGTACTCCAAAACATATTACTTTTGGATCAACCACAAAATTCGTTTCACACAATAGATGCAAATAGAGTTCCGTAAATACATCTTGTTTATTTAATACAACACATATTCAGCGTTTGTATCTATCTTTCTTTCCGTTTTCAAGAATACTTATTTCCTTATGTATCCGTGTTCATTTTTGATTCTACGCAAGCCGATAACGTTTGCAGTGCGGTTATAGAACGCCCGAATTTAGAGTGAGTATTATACATTTGATATAATTATAATTATAATTTTTGTATATGTACTTAATACGTATACTCTTTGTACCTAGATAACTTAAAAACTACGTAAAATATCTAGCATCTATCATGGCTATCAATACTTTGTTAGAGAGCTGGGAACTGTAGCTTGATACTATTGTTTGATTGGTATCTACCATTTTAATGTGAGTTAGTTGAACATCCATTTTAATGTTGATCCAATTTAGAACCACCAACAAATTGTATGCTGTTGTTTTAAACCATATGTAGTGTTGAGTATATTTAACAAACAAATCTGGTTGAGTCGATCAATTTTTGATTGGCTAAACCAATTTTTTCTCTCAGTGAATGCAAAATTCTTTAGCATATTTATAAGTCGATATGACGACATAGGCTGAATCAAGTCACAGCATATTTACAACAACTTAACGACACGCCATAATTCATGAGACCAGAAAGACGAAGTATTGTCTCCGACAAGGAAAAAGTAGGTGTACGTCGCATGTGTACGTTGTTGTTGCTTTTATGTACTACGTACATGTTACGTACAAATGTATCTGTTACGTTGTTTTGTAATACAAAGGTGACAATAGCTGGACACCTGGGTTAATATTGTGCACTTCAGCTGACCTAACACAACAGACATTCTCTGACACACCCACCATTTTAAATCTAGTACAGTGTGAAATGTTATTCAAGGGTCAAATCCGTTGGAATCCCGATGCAACG
This sequence comes from Dynastes maya, assembly GCA_029619315.2. Classification (NCBI taxonomy): domain Eukaryota; kingdom Metazoa; phylum Arthropoda; class Insecta; order Coleoptera; family Scarabaeidae; genus Dynastes; species Dynastes maya. The sequence goes on from JAROYE020000002.1 coordinate 62,349,651, forward strand.
ATTGCAAATAGGTTTTAAGAATAAGGTTAACGAAATACTGCATTCAAGAACTCCTAACGCATTCCGGCATCTCTGACCGGTGAAGCATTAAGCTATTGTTGTCACGTAAAGTTCAAGTAATCCTATTTGATTTATTTTAGTTATCATCAAATACTTTGTAACTTCAAACTTTAAGAAATATTCGTTATAAAGAATGATTGTTCATCTAATTGCCTCAAAACGACAGAATTCCCGTTCCTTTATTAGACCTTGTGAAAGGTGAGCTACTATTAGTAACTCCCCCGGAAGATTAATTAGAATACATACACGACTATGTTAGTCGTCGATAAATTAAAGCGATGCATGTTGCATCGTTTTAATTTATCTTCGGATAATGATGTAACAAGCACACCAATATCTCAAAGCTGGAGATTATCTCCTTCTATATACATTGTAAGGGGACATATTGGGCTGAAGTGCGCACTTACGCTTGAATTCATTAATTTTTATCATTTTAATTTCAATATTCGTTAAATATCAAAATTTAATTTAATATTTGCAGAATTCGAATTATTTTCAGTCATTATTCAAATTCTGGAATTTTGACAATTTATATAAATTTTTTATTTCTTAAAAAAAAGACTTCATTACTATTATTCTATGGGGGATAATTAAGTCACAAGTTATTTTCAATAATTTACATCTTGAAAATATTTTTTGTAAATAAATGATTATCGTTAGGCCAACCGCAAGTGTCAAGCGGTTGGATTGGCAATGCGGTGACAATGAGTAAACAAGTGCGCAGATAGAAAATAATTTTTCTGACAACAGATATTTTTTGGCAAACTCATCTAGAAACTAAATTTAAAACAATATTAAAAGTATTAGAAACCGTTAAAAGTAAACAAGAAAATACCTTGAAGACAATAACCGAGAAAAATAAACTAAAGGAGCTAAGAAAAACGATTGGAGGGGATTTATTACAAAGGAGTTGGTGCATAAAAAGGAAGAAAATAAAATTTAAACTAAGAACTTCGATGCACTAACACGCTACATTTTACTCTAACTGAGTCAAAATTATTTTTGTAAGCGGAGCATTGATACCAATAAAACAGGACTTGTGATTATCATTTAATTCAATATTTTACTTATTAAAAAAAAAAAAATCTCGATATATACAGTCCGGTCCTAAAGTACCCCTCCCCACGCTAACTTTTGTACGATAGAAGCTAACGTTTTAAGAAAAAACAAGTTGATTTCTCTTTTTTGTGAACTAACTCTTGCCGTTATCGGCATTTCAATTGTATTTCCGGTTTCACCGGAAGTGACGTCAACTTTCTTATTTTAAATAGAACACCCTATATATTTTTACGCTTTTGGAAAGGCAACCGAAAGGCGAATCCAATGATACTACATATGTTATACTTTAGCTGAAGAAATATAACGATATGCAGCAATAAATGTTTTGGTAATTGTTTTTGTTCTTACGCAAAGTTGCCTAGAAAAGAGCGCAAATTGTTTCTTGTGACTCCAGACTGATTTAAAGAGCTCGCTGCTAAGCAAGGTAATCATATTAATTGCCAAACTGTCAAATCTCAATTCCAAAAGCATAAATTATTCTTATTATTTATTGTTACGATATCCTGCATTTGTCATACCTTCGTTCTTCGTTCTCGTTATTATTTTCTCTCATCTTAACTTGTTTCGAATGTTATTGCCATATTTAATTATGGTAGGTTTGCTTAAATCTGTTTTTGATTAACAATAGTCCGTTTTCTAGATTTTCCGTGTTGTTACTTTCATGGTGGCTTCGGCACGAACCATATAAAGTTGCTAGATGAATTTTAATATTATGTAATCTGGCAACAATTATCACCATACTTACCGTGGTTACGCAACAAATTGTTCAACAATTTAAATCATATCTTCTGTTAAAGCAGTTCGCTATACTATCCATACTTATTGATAGTGCAAGTTCAAATATTTCCGGCTGTACAAGGGGAATGTTCATTATGTTCCACTTCGTGGTAATTGTTGCCAAGTTCACCGAACATTAAAATTAGTTAAGGGCGTAAGTTTATCTTACGCGGTCCATGCGTAGGCCATTGCAAAATCTATATTGTAGAAACTAAAACCTAAGCAAATTGCCCAACAAAAACTAACAAATTTGAACAAACCTTCCATAATTAATTAATTACAATAACGTTCGATAAAGTAAAGCAGAAACAACAATTAACAAAACAAGTTAAAATGGGATAAAATAACGAGAACAAAGAACGGAAGTATGATAAATGCAAGTTAATAAATAACAGGAATAATTCATGCTTTTGGAATTGGGATTTTACAGTTTGGCAATTGTTATGACTACTTTGCTTAGCAACGAGCTCTTCTGTCTGGCGTAAAAAAAAAACAATTTGACGTTCTTTCCTAACCAACTTTGCGTAACAACGAAAACAGATTACCAAAACATTTACTACTGCATATCGTCATATTTCTTAAGTAAAAGTGTAATATATGTGGTATCGTTGAATTCGTCTTTCCAAAAACATACAAATATATAGGCTGTTCTATTTAAAATAAGAAAGTTGTCGTCACCTTCGGTGATACCGGAAATACAATCGAAGTGCCAATAACAGCAAAAGGTAGCTCGCAATAAATAGGAATCGACCTATTTTTTCTAGAAACGCATGGGGAGGGGGTACTTTAAGACCGCACTATATATATAAATAATTTTCCACTGATGTTTCCAATAATATTCCTCCCCACACTGAATAAATTAAAGTTAAAGAATTCTATAGGCTGTCCGATATTACATTGAATCTAGTCAGTAACATGCTTTTGGACTGTTTAATTACGTTACTAAAAATAAATTTTATGGGGCACTTTTACATACATTACTGGACAAAAGTGTTGACCACACCCTGTTTCAAGAGCGCACGGCCTAAATGCGACGAGATTTTATATATAGGTAATATTTATTAAATATATATAGGTAATATTTATTAAATAAAGGGCACCTCGGGCCATTAGCCTACATTCTAGCTATTACCGCCGATAACTTCAATATCATTTGTAATTTATTTTTAACTCATGCTGCACACTATACTGTATAAAATTGAAATAATAATAATAATAATACATCTTTGTTCTGACCTAGATACAAAATAACGTCAACATCACAGTAACAAACAATAGTTCTAGATATATAATCCTGTACAAAATAGCAATTGAATTCCAATAAATACTCAACAACTTTAACTAATATAATTAACAGTTACACGGTAGGGTTGATTTGAAGAAATCTGTAATTCCCCCACTTCTCAGCGGGTATTAGCAAGGAAACTATTGCTTCAAGATTCTGAAAAATAGAGATTTATTAACACATAAAGAAAATAAATTTACTTCTTCGAATTCCTTTAATTAATTCTGTCTTCATAAAATTAAACTTTACAAATTTAGATTTGTCTCCAGCGTTAATATATAATTATTTATAAAAGATTTTAGGTGCCCATTAACATTTTCTAATTTCCTTAACTAGTACTATAAGTTATTTCAAATGAAAATATCATTTAGTTTGTAAATAAGAAACATTAATAACTTTACTTTCATATTGTCAAAGGGTTCTTTGCCTTAATACTAAATTTATGTAGCTTTAATATGAAATCAATGAATTAATAGTTAAAAGAGGCCGTATTTATTTATCATCTGAAGAATTAACTTTTAATTTTCTCTATTATCATAAAATCTAACATTTTTATATCTGTTAATGTGTATGCCCATGAGCAAGCTTAAAATGTTATAACGGTTTCATTGAAATAAAGTTAATAAATTAGAATTTTTTTTTATTATGTCGAATGAATAGTGGGAACCATCGAACAGTGGATTTTTATAGTTCCACAATGGTACATTCAAATATACGTATATACGAGCGAAACAGAAAAACACACCAGAGAAAAAATATTTTATTGTCCGATAGAACAACACGAGTTGACCATTTAAAGGACAATAAATTTTACACTTTAGATCGCCCGAATGGTTTTATTGCTCTTTTAGAGGCTCCACTATCTACTAGGTCCTGTTATTCGTTCGTAGTGGATTGGGACGCGCACTTACAACTTTATTTAAAATTCGATTTGGTTGAACCTGGGCATTGTCTTTTGATGTAGGTGTACTGATTACTTGCTCCGATCGCCTTGAATACTAATTAAATTGACTTCATTCTCCGTATATCGGGAACTAAATATCTGTACTTGCTTTCAAGAACACTCGCCGTCAACTCATGTACTAAGGAACCGTTAACACCAAAAACAAAAAAACACCAACAGAGACTCAATTTCTGTTGTTTACATGTATTGAAAGCTAATCTCAATTTGACGCGTCACTATATACAGTGCGGGTAAAGTTTAGAATATATAAAAGCCTGACGAGAAATTTTAGTTTCCAATCATGTAGCAGTTGGATAAATATAAGATGCTTTAATTTTTTGTACACTTCACATTTAGATGGTAACGTTGTTAACTTTTAAATATAACTTCTAAAAGTAACCTATTCTTCTCGAAGCTATTTTCTAGGAGGAGTTTTTGTTGTAATTATTCACTTTACTGCTGTAATTCAATCACATGTAGGTATTTGCATTTAGGTATTCTATACAAAGATATGATTTGTAATGCAGACAATATAGCTTTGTTTATACAGCGTGTCCAGCTAGAGCATGGTATTTCTTTTTAATCTGAACAGCTTGAATATTTTTTTCAGAATCTAATACAGAACCTCTTATAGGATTCTTTTCTAATAAATATAGAATGCTGCCACGAAATACTGTAAACTTTTGTTTCTCTAAAAATATTCATTGAAAAGGATGTGTACAAGTCATTTAAATGTCTACAGTTTCAACGTCTACTTGATAGATTCACTCACAACAAAAACAATGTGAGAAGAGAAAACCACTAACGCTTTTTGCTCCTACCATATCATTCTTTTTATTACTATTTACCACGTGTACTAGTTTAACTATAGTTTTCTTTTTCTCTTAGCTAATAAATAATCTAGCAAAAATGTTTGGATCATGTCTATATAAATCTATTTATTCTCAGATTAAATCATTAATTTCCATTGAACCAACATGGCTTTATGGCCGAGCGCTCTACTGTCTCAAATTTAGCAGTGTCAAAATAATATTTATCTGACAATCTTGATAATAACAAACAAGTCGATGTTATTTATACTGATGTGACTAAAGCCTTTGACCGTATCGACCACTCTTTGCTTCTTAGCAAACTTGATGCTATTGGCTTCTCTACATCCCTAATTTCTCTTTTCAAGTCTTATCTTGCTAATAGAAAACACCGTGTAGCTTATAAAGGTCATGTATCACAATATTTTATTCCATCATCAGGCGTACCACAAGGAACAAATTTAGGCCCTCTCTTATTTCTATTATTTATTAATGATACACCTCTCCAACTGGATCTACCTACATTATTATTTGCAGGTGATCTAAAACTCTATACATCAGTTGACAGTATTGATTACTGCAGTTCGTCCAAAATCAAATTGACATCCTTCTAACTTGGTACGCCGACAATAAATTAAGCGTAAATGTTTCCAAGTGCAGAGTTGTAACTTTCTCTCGTAAAACTACTACCCTAGTCTAAGGTTATTATATTGATAGCCTTGTTCTGGAGCGTACGCATTTGATAAAAGATTTCGGCGTTATCTTCGATTCCAAATTCACTTTTAGTGACCACATCAATACCATTGCTAACTCTGCTTTACGGATGTTGGGTTTTATCATAAGGACCACTCGCAAATTTTCTTCCGTTGATTCGATCTTATCCCTATACTTTTCTTTTGTACGTTCCAAATTGGAATATGCGTCGTTGAATTGGTCTCCCATATATAAATATCAAATAAATCTATTAGAACAAGTTCAGATACGTTCTTTAAAGTACATGTTCTTCAAAGAACAAGCACACTATCCGGAGCAGGGCTTCAGTCACAGGTTACTGCTAAATCTATATAATATCGATTCTTTGGAGCTTCGCCGTAATTACGCAGATTTTAAATTTTTATACAATTTGCTAAATAACGGTCTTGACTCACCTAAGCTCTTGCAAAATATTAATTTTTGTGTTCCTCGTCCAGCGTCCAGATCATCCAATGTGTTCTACTGTCAAATCTAAATCACCAATTTACAGGGTTTGCACTAGCTTTAATTCGTTGTCGGATGTCTCCACTGATATTAATTTCTGCCCTATAACATTACTTCTAAGAAAATGTACTGCCACTTTTCATTACATTTAAGTAGCGGTTAATGTTCCGTAATTCCGATGCAGCCCGCCAACCCACTTGATAACGCTGCTTAAAAGGGTGAGTGTTTCACAACTTTTCAGATATTATAATTCCAATTGGGGTCAATAAAAGTAATCTATTACTCACAAAGTTTGTTTAATAATATTAATCAGCGCCGATTAATATTATTAAACAAACTTTGTGAGTAATAGATCACTTTTATTGGCCCCAATTATGATTAACAACGAGTCGCAATTGATCAAATATTATATTTATTACTTATTTCTTGGTATTGTGCTTACTGAAGGAAGAGATAATACCTCCTTTTAATTATCAAGTATTTAAACTTGAGTACTCCGTAAAGTTGCTTTCGAATTTAATACAGTCATGTAAACATTCTAAAATGTGGGAAATTTTGTTTAGTTTGTGTAAATATTAATTTATTATTAGTTGATTAAATGTTAAAAGAAAAATGTTAAATGCGTAGTGAAATAGTAACTTTAATTAATAATGTGTTGGACCACATAGATATTTTTCACATTCATTCACTTTCCACAACATGAATCTAACGAGGTGATTGATGTTCTTTTGCTGTTTCTGGTACCATGTGAGCTAAAGTTCATTTCTGGGGAGGATAACATAATGTCTTCTGCCCATGGTATCCCATAGACGACCACGAATGACTAGCTTAGGTATTTTGAAGGTTATTCCACATTTCTCTGCTTATATGCGTCCCTGCTGACGCTAGAACTTTTGTATTGTACACTAGTGACATCCCTTAGCACCCCACAAGCACAATTGTCGATGTACGCAGATGACGCGGCAATTTACACAGCTAGTAGAAGCGAGGAACTGGTGACGACGCCTTCAGGGGGTGCTTGCTGTTGTAGTGAAGGCTCAGTCAATGGAGGTAGGAGTGTGGCACTGAAAAGTTTGAAGTGCTAGATGTGAAGGTCCTTTGTGGCCCTTCGGCAAGATATTTAGGACTTATCTTTTATCAGCGTCTTATGTGGGGAATGCACATTGACGACCTAATTAAGAAGTTATTTTGCACTAAGAACAGTTTACGAAAAACACAAAAACGTTTTCTTAAATGACATTAATGCCTAAAAAAGCATTTAAATAGGGTATTTATAATTGCCAATTTTTATTTGCTGACTGAAGAAATAAAATTTTGGGGTCTTCTTCCTTTCAATCTATTTCTTTGCTGTAAGAGCATTATACCCGCTTTTGAAAATAAACGTTCCACAATTTCTTGAATGTAGCGTTTAACTGTCATGGTGCCTCTAACGGACACTAGAGGTGACTTTTGTAAATACATACAAAACAAACTTCGTACCTCTAGCATCCGTAAAACATTTTTGGTCACCAATTGTTATTGGTGTATATGCCAAAGGTTCCATACAAATAATATATTTTTAAAATATCGATATTAATTCTACATCAAAAAGCATGCCTTTACTTCATTGTATTACCAATGGATAAATATGTGTGCAAAAATTGTGTTAATACATTACAACTTGAAACGATCTCCGTTCACTGGATATAATTCACTTCAATACCGTATTCACTAAAAGCAAGGAATATAGAGATATCCATTTGCGTGATGCGTCAGAAAGTTGTAGGAAGATCGAAATCCGCTAAACGTTAAAAACATAAGCCACTTTGCGGCGTAAGTGACGTTACATCGGTTATACTTACGTACACAGATACCACCCTGCTTAATATTCATATGTGTGGAGATGCATTTTAAGCAGAGAGCAGATTAAGCACAATGAGTAGCGCTCTTTAAATCCTCCTATCTAGATATTGCCGCCGTCCGAGGTGAGAGAAAAAAAATTGCGAACAGGACTTGTAATTAAGTGCGCCATCTAACAACGGAACAGTAAAACGTCCTTCCAACAAGCGTAAGTACCATCATTAGTGTAATCTTTCTACACAATATGAATTTTAATTACCTTTGAATACGAGGAACTCACGATTGCCAACATTAGATAAATATTTATTATTCCTCTATTATCTGCAAATTATGGGTTTTGCCTATTTGTGTATTTGATAATGTGAGATTTACTTGACATGCTTCAAGAATTTATATTTCACTTCTAAAAATGTGTAATGAGAGGCAGTTGTAGTGATAGCAATTTAGAGGCACGTTCACAATCATAATGAGACGACCTTAGTAATTTGTTAACTGTTGCTACCAACAGAATAACTTTAAATCGTGATTAAAATACGATATTTAGATATATCGCAAAAATGTCTTTGACACAATCAAAAGGATCAAAATTACAGTGGCTTTGAAGTACTTACAGATATCTAAGAAATTGAGAGAGCTAACCAAAAAGACCATAAGTATAACCAAAGCACAAGTACAAGTTCAAAGACTGACAACAGAGGAATTTGAAACTGAAAAAGAAATCAAACAGGGAGACTCAATCTCTCCAACACTATGCAATCTAGTAATAGAAAAAATAATGAGAAGATTAAAAATGGGAAAAAAAAAATATATTTCAGCACAATATACAAATAATAGCCTATGCAGATGATATAGCAGTTATAGAAAAAACAAGAACCAGTATTATAAAAGCAGATGATGCAATAGAAAAGGAAGGGAAAAAGCACGGATTACAACTAAACGAAAAAAAAAGACAAAATATATGGAAAGAAGGAAAAAAACGTGAAAACAATGGCAGAACACCAGAGATAGGTAACCCTGAATTTGAAAAAGTAGAGAGCTTTAGTTACTTGGGAGCTACAGTAGGGCAAACAGGGAAAGAAAATATTCAAGAAAGAATAACCAAAAGTAATCAAGCGTTCGTGAGAAACAGAAAAAAGCAGAAAACTAATCAAGAAAACAAAAATAAAAATATACAAAACAATAATAAGACCGGTAAGACCTACCAGTCTAAGTTGTTCCCAACACAACAACCCAGTCTTCAACAGTATTAAATACATGTAACACACACCAAACGTTTTTCATAGTTGGCGATTCGTGGAGCCTTTATCAGATATTATCACAGTTTATATACGAGGTGTGGCAATTAAATAACCGGACTGGCGCTACAAAACATTTTATTGATCAGCAATTACATCACAAAGTTTATCCCTTTCAATGTACTCTCCTTGCCGATCCCTACAACGCTCCATACGAATTTTCCACTGTCGAAAGCAGTGCTGGAAGTCCGTTTCTGTCAGCTTGTTGAGAACCTCCGTCGCTTTCGGTTTGACTGCTTCCACACTGTCGAATCTTGTCCCCTTAAGCTCCGATTTTACCTTAAGAAATAAAAAAGTCACAAAGGGCCAGGTCGGACGAGCACGGTGGGTGGTCCAACACGGTGATGCCGGATTTCGCAAAAAACGCCTTCACAGACAAGGCGGAATGGGCGGGATTTGCTCTTCCACAAATCGGGTCTTCGTCTTCTCACTCGTTCATTAAGGATAGTTAGAACCTCGTGTTTCACAAGAAACTTGAGGTTAACTCGTTGCTCGATCTGAACACTACATTTTTCCGACGCGACGCTAGCGTAAGGAGCGACGTACAACCATGCCCATCGAGCTCAGAGTGGGGGAAGCATCTACAAGTACAGACATGTTCAAACCTGCCGTGACGTGCTCGCTGTTTGCCGATAGTAGCACCAGTCCAGTTACTTAATTTCCACACCTCGTATATCCACCTCGCATCAAACTTCGAGTAGCACGGTTTATTCTTAACCAAATGCTGTCAACAGTGTCCAAAACATGAAAAACCTACGATTTAAGGCAAGCATTTGAAACAAATTTTGCTTGACATTAATTATAGCGAAGGTTGTCAAACAAACTCGGTAGTTTTTAAAATACATGATTTTAAGGTAGTCGTTTCTCCAAGAAATTATAGAATTGAATAAATAACATTGTCGTACTGTGATTTTTCTACAATTTCAAGCGTAGCTTAAGCCATAAAGAATATATTGAGGAAATCAGTCGAGTGTTAGGTAACAAGTCGTGCTCCTTAGCTACCGTAAAGCAGTGGTACAATGAATTTCAACCGACTTTTCTTAAATTACAACTTTTGAGTTTGTAAGCCAAAAACGGCAGTTACCGAAAAGAATGTTGATCTTGTACGAAACACGATTGAAGAAGACCGGCATGTTATTACCAGGAGTACTCAAGCAAATTTAAAGATTGGTGTGAAAGGAATTGACAGCATTTTACACAAACATTTGATAGTACGTAAGCTTTGTGCCCCTAGGGTCCCTCACAATTTAACTCCAATTCAAAAAGGAAACCATGTGGCATCATGAAGATGCATACACTGGACCGCTTTGATAATGGATCATCTCCTTTGCAACATCATTACCCCTAGGGTGCAAGGGTGTTCGGATATACAGATTAACCTTTCTCGGGTCTCTCAGGCCCACTTGTTTTTTTACTCTATTAAAAATATATAAGAACATGAAATATATTTAAATTATTTATTTGTGCGTATAAAAATCTTAAATAATTAAACAAAACCTCTAAAGATTACAGCTCTTATAAATGTAAATACATGTTCAAAAGTAGCAGTTTTTACAAATTCTTACACTATGTTCGTTGCACACATTATTGCGACACTTTTCACAAACTAGTTTGCGTTTTCTGTCTAAACTAGAGTGACACATCATGCATCTCTTCCTTTTATTTGTAATGGCACCAGTCGCAGTTTTTTCAATGTTAATAAATTTGTTCATACAATTTATTGAATTTCTTGGTACTTTCGGAATTTTTGGCCTCCTTATCATCGGCGGGATTAACAATTGCTCATTTTTCTTAGGAATGTAGCCAACCATAGTCATTTTGTCATAAAAGCCAAATGTAGAAGAGTAGACCGGTTTGTTCTTTTCATCTCTTATTTCATTTGGTATTCCTCTCTTATTTTTTCTTAGTGTTCCAACCACTGTTAGGTTCTTTGCTTGTAAAGAAGTTATCCATTGTAACATTTAGTCCAGAGAAGTGGATGCTGCGTACTAAAGTTTGCACTACTTCAGAAGCAAGATTTGTATGGGTAGGTTGATTGGGTCGTCGTCCGGTATATACCATTCCATTAATCCTGATTTTGACTCACACATCCAGAAAATCTTGATACCGTATTTTGACGGTTTATTTGGCATATACTGAATAAATGAACATCTCCTTCTATACGAGTGTAACTGCTCGTCAATGGTAACACTTTCGTTTGGCACCAAAGATGACCTGCTTTGCTGTAAAAATAAGTTCCATATATACGATATCGGAGCTAATCTATCGGTCTGTAGGCGAAAATCAGGAGTTCTTTTGTCATCAAAACGCAGGTACCGTCTAATATCTTCAAACCGATTAATTCCCATAGTAGCTTGACAAATAGCATTACATTTATCAGAAGAAAACAGTTCTCTTATCGGTATGTCCCAGTTTCTTTCCACACCAACTTGTATTAGCAAACCTAAAAAAGCATTCAGCTCCATCACATCAATATCTACCCATCTTTTGTCTTTAACTGTAGTTACTCTTCGAGCTTCAGGTGTATCACAGGACACTGCTTTAGTTTTTACACCTGGTGCTAAACGGAGTACTCTACGTTCTGCAGTTTTCGTAGAGCTTAGCGGAACATTATTCCACTGGATGCCGGATGGAAAAGCGAAAGAGTTGGGATTATCACTATCGCCCTCCGCTGTAGCTAAGAGTCTGAATTGGCTTCTAATGAATCTTGACCAGGTCCTTCAATTTCCGACATTCCACTCTCTTCCGATAAAACTTCATCACATTCCTCTGCCCACCGCATTAGAGTTTCCTCGTAATTGGGATCTCCATACCTCACTATTGCACGTTGCCCGGTCGATTTTCTTGAACTTGAAGCCGCCATAACGAACATTCACAAACAAATATCTCAAGCAAATTTTAGCAACTAAAGTATTTTTTATGCGTGTGCATATTTATGTGATACGCATTTCTGCGTGTTGAAACCTGCATACGCCCTTGAAGCTTGCAAACTCCGTTGAGCGCACAAACAGGCCTGTTCCTACATGTTACAACATGTTGCAGCCGATTGTTAACACATTGTATTCCAAATAATATTGCAATATGCAGTACATTGACGCTAGAAGCAACAAATCACTTAACCAAAGACAGTTTTGGATGTAAATATAAACGATTATCAATCAAAAATAAACCAGGACTACGAGGCCCGACGAATGTAAATATGCGGTAGAATTCAAATACCTAAAATTGATTTTCTTATAAATTATATAGATCAAACACCAATTAGAAACAGCAACAGGAAGATCCAGATGAGGCATAGACAAGGCCCAGAAGAAAACAAATTAAAGATAAAGAAGTTATGAAGCTTAGAATACCACGCTGGGCTTCGGAGGCCCGCGTTATGCATCCTAGGGTTACAGGTGACGAAACGCGGGTATACTGCAATGATCCCGAAAGAAAGCGGTCGGCAGTTTGGATTTTTGAGATCGAATCGACTCCAACAAAAATTGTTCGTGAAAATAGCCAAAACAAAGAGATAGTCGCCAGACGTTTTGGAATTACAGGACATGTTTCCGCTGTAGCACTGGAGGATCATCGTACTGTTAATGCTGAATGGTTTGGGCGCACACTTCTGCTCGAATGACTAGTAAAACATTGAAATAATGGGCCCTTTGCCGTAAAGTTGAGACCTAGCACCCAACAATTTCTTTTTATTAACGCATTTAAAAATGAAATAAATAACCTAACGCGGAAAGATTGGAGAAAATGTTTTCAAGTTTGGTTTTCATGGATGCAAAAATGCATTGATTGTGTAGGGGAGTACTTTCAAAAGTTATGAGTAAATATGTTTTGTCAGTGAATTGTCTAGTACTTTACTAAGTTCAGCAGAAAGAGAACAGCCCTTGTATGTTACTTTAAATACGCTTGATAAACCGTTATGAACTGCTCTTCTCTGTAATATTAAAGGTACGTAAAATGATTTGTTGCTAACAAAACAAATTATGGCCTATTTTACCATTTATTTGCTGTTTATCCTCCTTGTATTGCGCCTAACGAAACCTCCGGGTGATGCGATTTCATTTGGAGACAATGTACATATACCTTCTTGTATAAACTGCTAACTAACAACGAACATTATGTTACATACATTGAATCTAACTCACCAAACAAAAATAAAACAAACGAAAATATTTCACTTTATATCTGCACTATAGGGATTATTAATTTCACGGAATGGGTAATATGCGGCGGTATAAATATCTCAAGAGTCTGTGGCCCGGTATACGCAAGGCATCAGAAGAAGCCGGACTATATATACATCCGCAAAAAACCGGCGGTGATCTATTTGAAATATCGGCTGTATTTGTAAAATTTACGAGCATACTTGTTTATTTGAACGTTACACTATTACCATTTAGAGTATTTTAAATGATCGCAATAATATTTGAAATATTTGCTGGCGGTTAAGCTAACCGGTACGATTCGAGGCATCCCTGTAAAGTGCTGCCGCTGAAAGGCCGGTGGTCAATTCGTGGAACTAAAGTGCGGTCAAGTGGATGAGAGCGCGTGCCGCTGGTTGCTCACCTTTTCACAGAACTTAAACGTAAAAACCGGTAAAAGATAGTGGCGATGCGGGAAGTGTAAGCCAAGCCGTGGAGATTATAAATAGTACAAAGTTTGAATTGTGAGTATAAGTACAATACATCCACAACATGTCTCTCTTAAATGCTGAAGCTGAACCTTATTTAAACTCAGAATATAGGAATAACATTTTTGGCATTAATATACTTACGTATATCTCAAGTATTTCAAAAACTACTTCGCTTGTTCTTCCTAGCCAGATTAAAGCAAATTTGGTACAAATTGTATTAGCATCTGTAGATTTCCCAAATACTACGAATAAGGCTAATAAATGGTCGAAAACTCACTGAAAAACTACTATTTCCCAAGTAAAATAGGACAGTGATTAAAACCTGCTACGTAACACTGGACGTCAAACGTTTGAATCTCAGTAAAAGCTTCAAATTTATCTACATACTCTAGATGATAATGAGGAAGTTACGTCAGCAGCTATTGGATACAATGGAGGATCAATCTTATCATTAGTACGTGTTTTGACATTTTAGCTAACGGTGTAAAAACTATCTCACACACACACACGAAAAAAATCACTTGATAGAATATACTATAATATTATAGGAAAACTAGTCTAGCAGCCATTTATACAATTGTGTATCTCGACCGCAGATTTTTGTTACATATTGTTGTCACAACATGTAATAAGTAGATAATACTTCAAAGTTATAGTTAAGTTTCTACTGTATTGTTTAACATAAATGTATCTTTTTTTTTAACAATCTGTGCCGAGATGTGCAGACAAATTTGTGGCAATTTTGACATAAAACTTAGGATTAAACTTAGATAATTATAAAATTTATTTTTTTTTTCTAATAAATCATCTGGTTTTATATAGTCAAAAAATTTTCATCCGGTTGACAATTCTTTCGGGATAAACTTTCCAAATTTGTCGAATGTTTGGAAGAATAGTATGACATACCTACGAAACAGCCCAGGTAACATTCTTGTGGCTAACCAATGCTACTTGTAAATTGGAAATCTCTTGGAGATACAAAAACTTAAGAATAGTTATTGTCATTGCGCTTTATTGCTCCTTCAACCATTATAATTATAAGAACACTGCAATACAATCTTTAAAACAATATTGTTGGGTTTTTTTTTACAAAGTGTGTAACTAGAACTTGTACACTATTGCAACCTTTGTAACGGATCATTGACGTAATTTTTACAACAGTAATGTATTCAATAAAAATACAACCCGTTAACCGCAATCGAGTAGCAGTGATTTGCGCAAGTTATAGCCACTCGTATATTCTCAAACAAATTCTACAATTGCTTTATTCTTTATAAAAATTTTTTCCGTGTGGCAGTTTTGTAGAATCATTTTGCAGAATCATTTTGTACAATCATTTGGTATCGAAAGTTTGTTAATGTCCCAATCATTTTGTAAATTATTGGAGCAAAGCCACTACCAAACAGGAGCATTTCGAGGATTTGAAGCCAAGGATGCCACTCCGCTGGATCACGGCTGCTCCTCAAGTATTCCTTATTCTTCTTTTTCTATTTGATAATACTTCTGTATCGTCATTTTCAATTTCATTTTGATTTTCTTTTTTTTGTGATTTCAATAAAATTGTATTAATGTTTCAAAATCACGTGTTATATATTTCCACCCGTCAAGAAGACGTGCATCAAAGGTCTTTGGCCCCTGGCGCTTTTATTAGTTTTTATCTTTGATGGACCTCGGCTTTCTCTTAGGAGAACCTCTGTCATA
The DNA here is from genome assembly GCA_029619315.2 of Dynastes maya. NCBI lineage: Eukaryota > Metazoa > Arthropoda > Insecta > Coleoptera > Scarabaeidae > Dynastes > Dynastes maya. The sequence goes on from JAROYE020000002.1 coordinate 62,365,246, forward strand.
CCCTGCCGTGCATTGGCCGGGGGCACTAATGGAGCTTTTTGCTTACACCCCTCTCCATATGTTGCATACTTGTAGCATCGCAATACCTATTCCTGAATTAAGTTATCTGTTGAATCTTGTATCATGAACGAAATCCTTAAACAAACAGAAGAAATATTTTATGCACATATAACAGTCTATCATGTACTGCTTAAAGGGGGTCAGCGATGATCAAGACGTCGGTTGGGGGTCGATAGCCGAATATGCAAGTCAATAATTTACTACGGAAAACAAGGAACAGGTTGAATACTTTCAACAAAATGATTTAAGATTTATGTTAAACAATTTTAGGCCAAATATTAAAAAGATGTACAAAAGGCAGCAAGCCCAGCCATCACATTAACTAAAATCGAACAGTTATACAATTACAATCCTAGATTTTATTTCTGGAAACTTGTTTATATTTATAAGATTGGAAATGATATAAAAAAAAAATAATATAAAATAAATCTAATAAAAAATTTTGTTCTAAATTTTTGTTCTTGCGCTTAATCTAATTGTTATCTCTAAGTTATTCATGTGCAATTATTTTTATTATTTTTATGGGTTATGCTGTATACTATAGATAAGTATAAGGGGGTCGATTCTTTTAAAAGGGATCCATGCAAGGAAAAGGTTGGGGATCGCTGATCTAGATCCATCCCAACAAAAGTTAATTATTGAAATGAGACACAATAACCTGAAATTAAATTTTTAATAGCCATCTTTTTAAGATCCTACTATCTTCATATTTTTAGTTCCTCTAATAAAGTTGCTTGATCGTGATTTACGCACTAACAAACGCGAGTAAAGGTTAGAAAACGTAACATGAGCACGATTCACAGTTGCGAAACATCCAAGAGAACTAGAACGTCCGTTGGACCGCGCCGTAACAATTTTAATTTTATAAGCCTTTAATGGGACAACATTAATTAAATATAAATTAAAGGCAAGTGTATTAGTTGGGCGCCAATCTCTATAAATTTCAGTGACATTTACGTAAGCATCTTCACAGTGATTCTGAATCATGCTTCATTTAGTCCACCTCGTCTATTAAAAACGAACGCGGTTTTATAATGAAATACACCGTAATAAACGCGGCGTGATTTAGTAAGAGTGTCTTTTTTTACCTATAATTTATGTGTAAGTATTTTCTAGAGGCAGATATAAATAATAAAAATATACTTTCATACTTTCACTTATATAACATGGCTTTTTCAAGAATTAAAAAAAAAAATTGTACCGCTTTTCATTGCGTATGTGGAATAATTTATGTATATGGGAAAGAAGCTGTTTTACTGGTGCCACCGTCTATGGCTGCTTATATCTGAAAGAGCTATTAAATTTACTGTATTGCTTTTTGTAATTGTAATGAAGTGTTTACTATAACATCATGACTTTATGGCAACTAAAATTTACAGAGATGGTGAGATAATGTATATTACTTGATAGAAATTAGAACAATTTTATACCCATAAAAATAAAGCAACGTAGCATATACTGTAATGTCATGAAAATTTTAAATATCGTCTTCTTATATAACAAAATTTTTGGTCGTATATCCGGTAGTAAAACTTAGATGATGAAACGAGAATAAAATACAAATAATAAAGTTTTACTAACGATAAATTTGTGAAATAAAAAACTAATCTCAAAATTCGACGTTTACGCGCCCTCTCTATATTAGCGCGTCATGTAATAAAATCTTGTGTTCTTGTGGGTAACGTAATCTAAACTAATTTTGGTCCTGAAATAAACTTGTAACACGACAATACTTTAATTTGCTTTGAAAGTAAACCATTTAGGTGCATAAGTCTTCTCTCAAAGGCGATTAGAACTAAAAAGGGCAAATTGTCTCTTCGCTCTTTTGTTACCGGTAACATTTGCTAAATATAAATTACGGCCAATTATGAAACTTGTTTCATATAGACATGCCTTATATTCTTACAATTTAAATTTTCAATCAACTATATTTCTTTTCTTTAACAATGATGTTGTAGCCTGTAATATGCCATAGTAGTTCGCGATTTAACATCCAACGAACTGATATTAGTGAATATTGAATAAAATATGAACATTTCCTACTGGACGATAAAGACAAAATAGAATTTATTTTATACGTGTTGGTAAAAAGAAATTACATAAACGAGCATTTAGGGCTTGAAGAAAATATAATGAGGACGAGTAGTATAGCCGTTTCCCCGAGACTATCGTTGGCTAGACATACGTAATAAAACTCCGGAGACTGGGCTGTAGAGGCCGCTAAAGAATTGAAAATGGGTGAGAAAAAGGATTACCCTAACAAGGTTGCCGGACCAAACTTTTAAGGCTGGTCTCACTGCATTGAGTACCGCCAACCGTGAAAAATAGCAAACTTAGGAATCCTAATCTATAATAAAGAAAAATAAAACTAATGCTAACATGTTCTCGGAAACAGATACTGACTTCATTTTGATTAATTATTACGCATTATACAGAAAAAAAAAAAACTAGGAAGGTGTGGGCTCCGAGATATGTTATCTAATATGTATACGAGGTCTGTTCAAAGTGTATTCGACATTTGGCCGGGAAAAATCGAACTGTTCACTCACAGGTATGAAAGCTTAAACGCCTTCAAAATACTTTCCTTGGGACTGCTTTATTACTTTCGCGGGAAACGTGGTAGATCGGATACATTCTGAACAGACCTCGTATATCTGCGGAGAGATATTTAGTGCGTTAATACTGCTTACTTAATTAACATACATACCCATTAAACATTGTATTTGTTAAAAAGTATTTCAACAAATTAAATGAAATTCAATATATCCTAAGAAAGTTTTAAAATGCTAAATTGTTAACATTCCTCGTGAAGCTTTGGAATATCATTTCAAAACAATTGAAGAAAATTTCAAATTTTGAAGTGGGTGGCCCAAATAGAACAGCTTGTACACGGTATTTTAATTACCCTGAAATAATTTGCTGTATTCTCGGAATATGTATATTTTCGACCAAGTTGAATTTGGAATTACAAGAATGTTTCTGCATCAAACTGAAAGGATCATTTAAAACGTGTTCTGTTTAATGAAAGTTGTGCCAATATTTTAAATTTGTAATATCTACTTCGACTACAGAATGAAGTAACTTAATGATTTGGCTAAAATGCGAAAAAAAATCGTCTGCCCCAACTTCGAAACCAATAGCTCCTTTTACTAGCATAACGTATTCTGTATTTGTTGCGCGTTTGGAATAACCCGAAATGTAGGAAAGGCGAATGTTACCTTTCACTTACAATATATACCACTGCCAGTTATTCTGTTTTGTGTAGGATATCAACTAACATAGTGATAACATTTACATCTAACTCAATTTTCAATAATACTAAAATTTCGAAAACGAAATCCTAGTGTTATTGACATCTAATTTAAAATATAGATGACACGATCCTTCGTATAGCCTTATCTTGCGGGCGCCGATGAGAATACGCACTTTAACAAACCTTTTACTTTATAACAATTTTTATTCGCTGTTCAGAATACTTATCGACAAGATTACATGGAAAGTATATGTCTGCGACAATGAAATCCGGCGTAATGTAGATAAAACGAACATGTACAGCATAATCTTAATATCTTTCTCAGCTTATTTATTTCCGAACTGGCGAAATATTAAGTAATTTTTTCAAAGGAGAACGCGTTTAACAAGGGACAATATTCTGGTTTACCAGGTTCTGACCGACAAAACCGACAATGATAAAAAGTAAATTAAGCGTGGGCACGTTTCAACAAGGTTTTTATAAGTAATCACGTTTTACAATATGTTTCTTTCTTTGGCGCGATAGATGCATAGTAAACGTAAAAATCTACAGTGGTATTTAAAAGTTTATAAAAGGGGCACAGATTCCTCATACAGCGAAGTATGTAATTACATGCTTCTCGTAGGCATAACTTTAAACAAAGGTAAGCGTATTAAGAAGGTTGGAAATACATATATACCGAAGTGTAATGTTTAAAACTTGGATATTAGCACCATGACTAGCGCTGTTCAGTCACATGCATTCAGGCGCCTTCACATATGACAACTGTCAAGGTTGATGTCCTGCCCACGTTGTATACGATGCTTTATTGGCTTATATAGCCGAGCATCCTCTTTTTGGTCTCTTTTCTCTGTTCTGGGAATTCTATTGAAGTGAATACCTGTATCTCCAACCAACAACAACCCCACAGAAACCACAACATAGCTAGTTTCCATGTCATATTCTTTCGATAAATACGAATACGATAAATGCAGGGAGAATAGCTCCATTTAGTCTTTATAATAACTTCTCAACTAAATTACGGCTACTTGAGGGGTCATTGGATACCCTATGGTATATACACATTAGGGTTGCAGATAAGCAGCGATGACACTTCGCGGTGACACTAGATGGTAAACTCTAACACATATTCCAGCTTGGAAAGAAATTTGCTATTTGAAATCATTTTTATAACTAAAATTATATATCATTTCATTTATTAGAAATCATTTCGGAAGTTGTTATTGATTAAAAATTACAAATGATATAGCAAACGATGAACGAAGGCAGCAAAATTGATACTTCGGCGCGCTAGCTGAAGTAGTATTAACACTGAATAAAGATTATTGAAAGATTCCACTTTTATCTTCTGAAGTCATTTGGAAGAGGGTACGGTAATCGTTGGAACTGCAAGGTTAATTTATCTTAATTAATTAATAGTTTATTTTCAATCTATCTTATTAAACTCTCAAAGAAGTGTCAAGCTAATACTCCCAAAATTCACGGAAAGTCCGCATTAACAAATTATATTCCGTCCCCACATTTATAATATTGCAGATGGTAAATGTTTCAAGTAATACAAAAAGATTCTTAAGAACCGTAGATATTTCAGCACTAGTTTTCGTTAGAAAAGCTGCAAATCTTCTCCACTGTAGATTCAATTATCGACGTAACTCGTTGCTAACGTTAAAATACGCTTGACGGGCCAGAGTTAGGCGCTGTGTGTTCAAGTCTCGCTAGGATCAAATTTTTTTTAGCGGGTCCGGTACACTTCCGAGTCACCATTCGCAATTGGGGTACAATTAACTGCGCTTCACCCTTTACGGCGAGGGGGTGATAGTAACAAAGCCGTGGAACACTTTACACACTAACGGCTCCTGAAGTTACGACAAGCTTTAAAAAAGCTTATACACTCCGTTGGGCACCACACAAAAAAACGTAGCAGATATTAAAAGGTAACATAAAGGTAATGACAAGCTTTAAAAAAAAGCTTATACACCCCGTTGGTCAGTCACCACACTAAAAAAGGAAAAAAGGTTATTAATTCACTTTTATTATCTAGGTTCTATTATTTGTTTGTGCACAGAAGGCATAAAGAAGGTCAGCTTTTAGTCTTTGCAAGAATTACAAACATACTTAGCAAACTACAGCATTACATACATACGAAAGGTATCAACACACTTGTCTGTTTCATGCACATATTTTAAATTTTGAAGGTCCCCCATCTATTTTTGAATGTATTTACTCGTAAACTAAGAGATATGAAAAGCTGCAGTGAGATGAAGACGACATCTTACATAAGAGCCTGTCGTTATAACATCCTCCATCCCCGTACAAATGTGTCCTCTATCACTTTATTTCTTTCAAATTATGTTCACCATATGTTACGTAAATTTTCGGTAGCTACTTGCCTTACAAATATCTTCTTCTTCTCCGTATTCCTTATGCCCTTTAGAGCGTTGGATCGAATAGCATATTACCCGTCTCCCTTATCCGTGCTTTCCATCCCTTCCACATATTTTGCACATATTTTCATTTCTCCCAAGGTTTTTCCGCGTCCTGCACCTATTTCTTTTATTCCTTCATGTCTTTCTTGGCCTTCCCCGCTTTCTCCTCCCCATCCTTCTTGCCTCAATCACCCTTCGCACCAGTCTGTCTTGATCTATTCTTGTTATGTGGCCAAACCAATTTAATTGCCTATTTTCTAGTTTGATTCTAATTGGTTCTTGCTTCGCCGTCTGCCTTATTTGTATGTTCCTTATTCTGTCGTATTTTGTTTTCCCGGCTATCCTTCTGAAGTATTTCATTTCCATAGTATTTATATGTTGGTGGTGTCTTTTCGGGGGTACCCAAGTCTCACTTGCATATAATACTGATTGTAGAGCGATGGTATTGTATACCTTAGTTTTTATGTTTATGTCTATTTTGTCTATCTTACAAATATAGCAGTGGAAAATATTCCCAGGGATTATCACAGAAGATTGTGTATTGTTGCCTCTCAAGCAATATTCAAAAACATCTATTATACTTTTTCATTCGATATCTTATGATTTCCTAATAACGTGTTCAGAATCTCTACCTATTATCCATTAGACGATATTGTACACGTTCTTCGAAAACAAAGTAAAATTCGTCAGACGGTTCAAGATATTACCCCAATCACACTAAAAAGGACGTTCACAACAAAGCTTCTTCGTAGGTATGAACCTTTCCTAATGGTGAACATCTTGTACACGTTATTTATTTTACATGTGGAGACTTGCCCAACAGAATGCATAAGCCATGAAGCCTGTTAAACGCAACTTTAGGCTGCGTTCACACAGGGTAAGACACAAAAACATTATTATTGTATGTTTATTAGCAGTTTCTGCAGTAAACGTGACATACAATTTCAAAAGCAAATGTAAAGAGTATTGATGCAGCGTCGTGGTAGTGACGTGTGTATAGTTTTGCATTGCATTAATTTCGCACTACCCTACGTGAACGCCACTTTAGTCCGTAAAGTGTCCATGGTTTTGCTACCATCACACAGTTAATCATTCTCCATGCGAAAGATGACTTGACATTATACTGAACCCACCAGAAAAATTCGCCACAGACCTTGGTAGGATCCGAACGCATAGCTCCAAACTCTGCCAGAGTTGCAAAAAAAGTGGAGAGTACAATTTGCAGAAAGAAAAGGAGGTAAGAGGTTATTTCATTGGATGTTGCTACAATCATTAGTTTTGGAGTAAATACGTGGGAGTGTTCGTCATGGATTAAACAAAGATCAAGAAAGGGTGCAAGATGGAATAATATTTTAGGATAACAGTTAATTGCAATAACTTTTTAATCTAAATTACAAGCTTCACCATTGTCATCTAGTTTGCTACTGCTTTCAAACTTTCTGTCGCTAGTGTATGCTAACTATATAAACCGTATAGGTTCACCCACACGGCACTCCATTAAATTTGTGTTATAGCACCTTTTAATTTATCAATCCACGTTTATCTGGATCGCGCCACAACGGAATGCAGCCTAACATCAGTCTCGTAAATAAGACCTTCACTTTACGATATCTCCGGCCCGAGACCGTTTCAATTGTTTTAACTCACATTTTACTATCACTTATGTCCGCTGTTTAATTTAGTGCCGTATGGACGTCCACACGTTCATTTCTTACCTCGGCTTTGTTCTCTTGTTTTCCTCGTTGATAGCGAGCGCTTCAGATGAGACTTCCAATATCGCGATTTATACTATACGCACTAGCTCATTAACTTCGTATAGCTTAACTAGCTCTACCACATAGAGACGTTCCATTCAGACACTTCCGTGGTCATGATTTCGTTGACCCTTCGAGGAGTTAATTAGTTCGAGAGATCGATTTTTGTGAATCTCCTTAGAAGTGTCAAAGTTTGCTGTAATTAGAAACCTACGCCTAAATTACTACCATATTAGTAAGTTTCTTAAGTCTTTGGAATGCTAACATATGTTGATTGAAGCTTATTATAATGTGTGTACCGTTGGCGCCATCCAATATGTAACATGGCAATGAAACAGAAAATTAAATAAAATTATTTTTCGCGTCAACTAATGTCTCTTATAAAAATAAAACTTATTTAATGATAATATATTTGTTCAACAGACATCATTCCATTACAGGAAAAACTACAAAAGTAAACATAAATTGTAGATATATCAGTGATATTAGCACATACACAGAACATAACAATAAAGATCTACACAACAGTAAATATATAACGGCATATTATTAACAACTATCATATCAAATTGGCATTGATGATTATTACACCAATCCATTATTGCGTTCAAACCCTGTTGCAGCTGCACACCATCGGAGACTTTATTGACTACGCAATAGATTTTCACGTCGCCGGCGTACACTAAAGAGCAGCATGGAAAAGAGACTAGCAGATCATTAATAAACATGTTAAAGATAAGTGGTCCAAGATTTGATCCTTGCGCTACGCCTGAGGTAGCAATATATGCGTAGGATTTAAATCCATTGTAGTAAACGTAATTGGATCTCATTCCTAGGTAGCTGCGGAACAGGGCAGAAAAGGTGTAGTTAAGCCAAAGTAGCTTAACTTCAGAAGTAAAATTCCGTGGTCAATAGAGTCGAATGCTCGTGAAAAGTCGGTGTATATGATATCCATTTGGCCTCCCCGATCAAGCTCTTCTGCAATATCTTGGGTAATACAAGCGAAGTTAGTTACAGTGGAACGCTTCGGAATGAAGCCATGCTGTTCTGGAGATATGTATGATCTTATCTTCGGGAGCAGATTTTGATAAAGTGTTTGCTCAAAAACCTTGGAGAAGTTGGATAAGATAGATACTGGTCCATAGTTATTCACGTCTGCAGGGTCGCCCTTTTTGAGAGCGGGGTATATGCGTGCTAGCTTCCAGAGCTTAGGAAATGTAGAGTGTTTCAAACACATATTAAATATCAAGACTAATGGTTTAACAGATACGCATGCACAGTCTCTGACCAGAAAAGACGGGATCCCATCATCACCGGCCGTCGATTTATCCCTTAGCTTTTAGAAAGATAGGTTAACATCAACAAGCGTAACACTATGAAGTGATAGTGGAGGAAGGTTTGGTGAAATGTCTGGAAGAGGAGCAGTAGAAGTAGACGGTAAATACACTGACATGAAGTTATCCGCAAATGTATCAACTATATCCTGTGGATTAGTGAATTCATTGTCATTGAAATGTACCATTCCCGGAAACCTGGAGGTATTCTCTTTTGTTTGAACAAAATTCCAAAAAACCTTAGGGTCTGTCAACTTTGTGTGTCCCCTTGTCCTTATATAGTTAAAGTATTCCTTGTCTATTTCTTGTTTTAGGTACCTTCTCAACCGTTGGAATTCGTTTTTAAATGTAAGTCAATAGGTTTCCATTTCCTGTGATAATGCATTTTTGTTGCCAATCCATCTCTAATGCTTTTTGGATAATGCGATTTGGATCCGGTAGACATTTCTGGCACAGATATGTCCAGAGTCGTGTAAATCTTCCGATAGAATTCATCTAGAACCGAATCCACATCTTGAAAGCTATTCATTGATGACTAGTTTAGGACAAGAAAATCTACTTACAACTGGTGAAAATTTGCTCTTCTAAAGTTGTATCTGAAGTTGTTTTTGCAAGGAAATAAAGCAGGTTTAAAGGTACATTATAGGAGTTATCTAACAATACAACATAAAATAATATTCTTAATTTTAGCTAAAGTTCTGCAATTAAGCAGATTTAACAATTCTGTAATTAGTTTTCCAACATTAACTACAAATAATGTGTTGTAATATAATATAACTGGAAGTAGGTATAATAATTTACCCCTTCTCTTATACAATATCTAATTTGTTACAAACTTATTTTTCTGTTGTAGATGATCTGAAGAGGAGAGGAGTTTATAAGCTCACATGTGAAATGTACCAATGCAATTACATTGGTAGAACTTATCATAATTTTGAACCACGTATCAAAGAATACCTAAGATGCGTACAGCCAAACGCAACTGGTTTTTGCCACTTTGCTAATCATTTTAAAGAAACGAATCATCTCTTCAATGTAAAAAGTAATTTCCCTATTTTACACACAGCTAATAAGGGTAATTTTTTGAATAACGGAGTATTTTGAGATTTTACGTCATCAACTGTCTGATAAAGCACTTTCCATTAATGCCCAAGCCAACTTCGACGCGACTCCTACCTTTGAGATTCTCTGTTTGATACTCCTTTGTGTTTGTGTTTTATCCTCTGTGAGTGATAGATGTCACCACATATTTTTCATAAATTATTTCCAATTTCAACATCTTAGAATTTTTACACTACCTATTTTTTAAAAATAATGAAAAAAATCATTATGTAAAAAAATGTATTCATTCTTATCATATTCACACAAAACGTGATAATTATTTTATTTGACAAGCGACTACATTTAATCCGCAGTTACATAAAATTCAATTTACAGAATATCCATGGTCGAATTTCTCACATTAAACATGCAGTGAACAGTACTACGAGAGTTATCAAATGTTGGCTCTCAAAATTAATTTCATAATTTATTCAACTTAAATCCAAACTTTCATCAAGATTAATGGCAAATTTTTTAAACTGAGAAGACACTCGAAACATGGAATTGAGCAAAGAAAATTTTCGCGTTATAACAGTTTTTTACAACTTTTGGAGAGGATTATTTCAATAACATCTCGTCGAGTTTGTTTCTGTTTTTGGTAATGAAGCAGCGCATCAGTCGACAATTTCTCGCTGATACTGCGAATTCCAACGTGTACACACCACTATCAAAGACAGCAGTCAATCAAAAAAACATCGCTGCCGTGCGCCAAATGATCAAGGAAGATCGGCACCTGACATATCGCGAGATTGGGACATCCTTAGGCATTTCAAAGACCTCAATCAAAAAAACTCTGCATGATGAATTGGCTTTGAGAAAGTTAGTTTCTCGTTTGATCCCACAACTGAAGAACAAAAGGCGGCTCGGGTTAATTGGTGCCGAAAACTTGAGCTGGTTCAACAACGGAAATTCAAAAAATGTTTATATATCGTGCATGGTGAGGAATTATGAATTTATTCCCATGAACCCTAAACCAAACGTTAATCCTTTGCGTGGGTGTTTCAAGATGAGGAGATGTCAACAAAAGTTATCCGTTCCCGAAGTGCCCCGAAGAAAGCAGTCGCAACCTTTGTCTCAATTTCGAGTCATGTTGTTACCGTTCTTTTAGAAGATCGAAGAGCGGTTAATGCCGATTGATATACAATCGTTTGTTTACCAGAAGTGATTTCCGTGCTCCGAGAGCGATAATGCTAGTTCACATAGAGCTCAAAAAACGATTAAGTTTCTAACGCGGCAAAGCATCGTCTTGTTAGGTCATCCTTTATACAATTCTGACCTAAGTCTCAACGACTTTACGTTTGCTGGAATCAGGAATAGTCTGCGTGGTCAACGGTTCCAGTCGCCAGAAGAAGCAATCGATGCCTTTAAAATGGCAGTTTTGACTGTACCAACTAACGCTTGGCAAAATTGCTTTAACAGTTGGTTTAAAAGAATGAGAAAATGTATTAATTTTTGTGGAGAATACTTTGAAAAACAATAAAGCACTTTAAGTCAATCTACTGTCTGTTGTTACGGCTATATGCAAAACTAATAAGACGACCTTTGTAATTATCACGGCTCAGGTAATATGCACAACACTAACTTAAACATAAAAAATAAATCACCTTCATTTAGTGGATTGTTCGAGAATCCAGCAGAGTATTTAAAGTTGTTAGGAAAAGTCCTTCTTCTTTATCTCTAAGACACAACAAAATTTACTGGCGATCATTAACTTCAATTTGTCTTGGCGAGATGTGGCCACCATACTGCATCTAATACCGATAAGCACCATGGGAATATTATGTCGACCACACAGCTTTCAATCCAAAACAGCACATTAAAAGAGTATGGTCTTCCCTGAAGTTCTCTACAGACATGTGATAAAAAAGAACACTGTTCAACAGTTTATGGGTGTTGTCCCTAAGTGTCATAATGGACTCCTTTTATTGACCTCCATTTAGAAGAGACCAATCTGAGTACGCTATTAATGACGCATTACATATGGCTTATACGTACAACAATATATTTCGTATCTTTCGTCGATGAGCAGCATTAGACCTGAAAACAGTTTGAATGAAACTTAGGCTACTGAATGGAAGACGCTTGAAAACATGGAACTGAAATATATGGGTTAGCTAGTGCTGTACTCTCAAAAGGGATCTACCTGAAGCTGAATTTAGCAAAAGGTGTAGAGGTGTAGAAGGTGTAGATTTGTAACAAGTGCACTTTTGCCAAAACGAAAATTATGACGAAACTATGCCCGATGGAAAATACTAAACAACAAATCTCACATTAATATTTATTGTACGTCGGCAAACTATTTCTGAGAAAGACAGATGCTCACACTACATCGGTACGACATTACAGAAGCTGCGTTTAAAACGTGAAATCCTATTCCAGGAAGGAAAGATAATTCAATCAATATTCACCTTAGGAACTAGGAACAAACGTTAGAGTCTTAAATAATTTTAATAAAGATTACGCGTATGTAAGATTATTTAGAAGAAGACGTGCGATTTTTTGCTGTGAAATTTACAGGAAGCACGCTAAAAACTATTTCACTCATATGCGGTAACGTTCCAGTTTTTGCACCTCTATAGATGGAGCGGAGTAGCTTACGCGGTGTGTTTATAAGGGAATGTCAGCGCGGACCAGTGGATCGGATATACAGAAACAAGGACGTGAGAAATTTCAAGAAGAAAACCTTATCGCCTCGGGTTTTCATTCTCAGATCAATCAGAAGACCAAATAGAGAGAGCATTATTAGTAGCAGTCGAACGTGACGGCAACAGCAAAAAAATCGTACGTAACGCTACGGACACGTATGCGTACGCTTTTAATACGGGAAGTTATGATGACTGCAGTAATTAATAACTCAATTTATTAATAAAAATCTGTAATTAAATCTCTTACTAATAACTCTTACCGGTGGTACGTACATACGATGAGAAGAGAATTGCTGGTATGCAGCAGTTGAAATAAATCAGTCAACAAAAACGGATTAGCCGTTGAAAGATTGATTCCTAATTGATGATAAATGAGATTCTACATAAACTGCATGATGTAGTAGACTTCCTTATGCTTTCAGCAACAGAGAAAATGAGCAACCATGTAATGTAATACCATTTATCAAATGATTAGAATTAGGGATGTAAATTTAATTGTTTTACTTATTCAATTTTGGTGTGGTATTCAACTATTTGTAAACTAACAAGACTACAAGCTAATGTTATATCTTCGATTCGAATTTTTCGATTATTAAAACGCTAATTTGACTTCATTCACCATTCACTATATTACACTAGATGAGAACCCAAATTTTTAAAGTTTGATAGGGAACGGTTATCGAGTTAATACCACTCTACTTAAGGCAAACTCAAGTCCTTTGTAACACATTACCACCAAAAGTCTATAAATTTCATAAATAAAACGATTTCAAAGTAAACATTATTCGAACAAAATAATAATTTGTCAATCTATTAGCTATTTCAGCCCCATCACCATATAATCAAATTCCTAACATTTTGTGACGCAATCATAAGTTTAAGTATCGAATATTTGATATTTAATAACCGAATTAACAAAATGCGCAATCGCTACACAGTAATATAATAATAAAAGTCTAAACTGCAAGACCTTGGTAAGGAACGCTTATCAAATTCTATACAAATACCATATATTGATATCTGTTAATCTGATAGTACGGCTTTTGTTAATTTATATTTTATATATTGGTATAATTCCTTGATATGCTGCATTTTCTTAATTAACTCCTTTTTCTGTCACCAGTTTACAAAAAACGTATCCTTTCTGAATCAAAGTTTTTAAACGAAACGTGAGGCTACCAAAAAATCGCCAAGCACGCCAAGGATATTTTCCAGGATATACTTCTTTAGTTTTATTTAAAAAAATTACTATATTTTAACATCTCTGAGTTCTTTTTAAATTGCAAAAAATATGTAATTGTTTTCAGTTAATTAATGTCCCAATGCTCACATTCTTTTAAAACTTAATTCATAAAACTTGATTGTGTTTTTTTATTATTTAGATATGCGTTTACATAAAGAATTTTACTATATAAATATTTTTTTTTTTTGAAAACAAATATATTAACGAAAATTTTTACATCTTGTTTATACTTAATTTAGCAATTTTAAATTATAAGAACATTTCTTTATATATGTAAGAGATAAAATAATTTTATTGTATTTTAAGTTCATACTTAAGAAATTATTTCTACAATTTACATACATATTTCTCCAAGTAGGTATTGTGTTATTTTTTATCATGATGCAATCTTTTTACATTAAAATTAAAAGAAGATATGTGTGGTGTAAAATTCAATTTTAGAAAATATCGAAAAGCCGTTGTCGTCCAAAACGTGCTGCATTTTTTAAATACAGTAATTCTTATATCCAACCAGAAAAACAGAACGAAATACGAAAAAAAGATGTCTTGCGACGTATGTGAACCCAAACGTTTAAACACGGACCGGCGTATACTTTTCGACTACCGTGTCGACTTACCGAACGCCGGTTAATAAACTTGGTTTCGAGGGAAAATACGCCTATTTGATAGGAAAAGTGGCTCCCTTTCGATCTACGTCGTTCGCGCGCGTCTATCTCCTCGTCCCTTTTCGCAAGTCGCGTACAATTTGCTCCATTTTGACCCTATTTCCCGTCTCTCTCGCGCCTACGGATGACCGATCTATAACCGAGGACGCAAAAGAGGTTACGTGATTTTCACAATCACATTTATTAGATTAAATACATTCTATTAAACAGTACTTCAATACAACTAATCTCATTGCTCTAATATATTCACATAATTTGGGCTATGATTAAACACATCAAATTATTTCTACTTCTAATTTCAACCCCGGTAAAGTCTCGATAAATATTCGGATAAATTTACATTATCTCTATGCTAATATAAGCTATTTAGCAATTATATATAATAACAATTTCATGCCTACTGATTCCTCCTAGCTTTTCTTATTAAACTTGAAGCTGTTAATTTTGTTTTGTCTTTATTTTCCTAGGTGAACCATGTAATTTAATCCTAAAGTTACAAGAGTCCAACAGGTCGTATTAAATATGGGAATATCTCGATGTGAACGAAAGTAAAACAAATTTCCAAAAATTAATTTAACTGGATAGATAGTAATGGTCCACCTTAATGTAAGTTACACGTACCACTTAATTTCCCTACAACACGGTTGCTTTTCTCTGGGTTTTATAGAACTTTACCCATTTGCATATTTAAACATACAACAGCTTTTAGCTTGTGTAATGACGTACTGGATATTATTATTGCTGCATTATTGCATTAATGTGTCGTACTATAATTATCGTTATTGTCAAATTATATTCACCCTGTACACTCCATATTGAAAATACTTGCAGTAGTGGGCTGCCTTTTTGTTTGTCGAAATCTTTGTCAAGTTTGATTCATTTTACTCTATTTCTTTTAAATGGAACACCTGTATATTTTTCCGGAATATTCAGAACAAACCTGTAAAAAATGGGGACTCCTTTAATAAATTGCATATAAAGTTATGCAGTTTTTTTTTTTTGTTTAAATACATAGGCATTCCTTAAAAATAATGTGTAGAAGCATATTTCCCTTTTGGTACAATTCCAACATATACACCAAGTGACCATTATTTTTATAGGTACGTACTGAGATGTTTTCTAATGAAATTAAAGATAATCGTAAGTCCTGTTTTTATTTCCAATACACTACTTACAAATTTTGAACTTTTTACAGTAAATGTGTTCTGTTTGAGTGTTTTTCTTTAAAATTGTTCTGTAAATCTTCTTTCTTCCTCTTTTAGCTAATATTCTAACTCCTTTCGTTATAAATCCTCTCCAATTGTTTTTCTTAGCTTCTTGAGCTTCTTTTTCTTTCTTATTTTCTTCGAAATGCTCTTTGATAACTTTTAACTGCTTTTAAGTAAACATACTACTTCCAATGTTGTTTCAAATTGAGTTTCTAGGTAACTCCCACCGAAAACGTCTGTTGTCAAAAGATGTTTTCAATGTCTGCTCACTTGTTTATCTCGTTGTCACAGGAATGCTAATCAAACGACTTATTGCTTTTGTGGTTGGCCTAACGAAGATCATCTGCGGTGTTACAAATGGCATTGTGAATTTTGACTACTAGATTTCATGCGAATAATGTTATGTACGAAGTTTGTGTGTTTTTTACAAGAAATATTCTCTTGCTTGCTCATTAACTAGTAACTCACGTGTTCATTCACTGAGTATTAGTTCGCTCACTCACTGGCTACTAGCTCCTTGACTGGTTACTCACCCATTCACTGATCACTGACCAACTTACTGATCAGTCTGATCACTAGAGACGGGATTTTAGGCAAAATGCCTCTTTGTTTAGATTCAAGGCAAATTAAAAATAATACAAAATCTTATATGTTTCTCGACAAATCAAAGCGATCTAGCTATGTTTTATTTTGCCTAGTTGCCTATTTGGACTTTTAACAGCCTAAATCGTGGCTTTTCGCCTATTTTGTCCTAAAATCATATTTATTTGGTCGAAACGTTTTTTTTTTTTAATTTTAAATAAATATGGTTTTTACACAGCTGCATCTTCCTTAAATGTAAATTTTAGTTTTACAGCTAAAATGCTATAAACTAATACAACGATGGGTTTTCCCGTCCATTGTGTGAGGGGCAAAGTTTGGATTTGCCTGCCGTAAAATTTATATTACTACCCTATTGAAGATATATCCTCAATTATCGGCTTATCGCTCTCGGGTTCATTTACCTGCACCCACGTTTTTATTTTACGGGAATCCCTATCGGCTTATTTACGCCCTGTAATTTAAACCATATAAGCAAATTTCTTCTCCCTGTTAACGTGATTAATGAATACACGATGCCCATTCATAGTTTATACAATGGACATCTTGATATTGCAGTTTAGATTTTATATTTATTCTCTTAATGTTTCTCTGGAGCGTATATGTGTGTGTTCCTATAACGAGGTGGACTATTGACGAATCAGTATATAGTGAAAGACGTACTTTGAATTTTCATTTATATCGTAGCTTGCAACGAATATTTTTCGGTAGTTTGCTGTCGGTTTGTGCTTGTTTATCTACTCAGTGTATTGTGTATTTCCATCTACAACAATGCCAAAATCCAAGGAATCACATAGCGATAAAGTTCAAAAATGGCTGAAGGCAATTGGAGGCACTACTGTCTTTCAGCTGAATCCAAGCAACAGTGAAGAGTTGTTTTGTAAAGCGTGCGGAAAAATGGTAAAGGACGTTTTTGTTTTTCTTTCCTAACTTGCTTCAAAAATATTATTGTAGTTAACTTACAAAAAGAAAAATCATTTAGAGCAACATGCTAGTGCTCCTGGATATCAGGCAAATCTTAGGAAACCGTTGAGGAACCAAATGTTAATAGAGACACCAAAAATTCAAGAGATGTTTTTAATCGAGATTTATGCGACGCTTTTATGTCTGCAAATATTCCTCTGGACAGATTAAACTATTCAAAACTGCGAAATTTTCTCACTAAATACTGCAACAAGAATGTGGCAAGCGTGAAAACCTTAAGAACAACATATGTAACAAAATGTTACAATGAGGTAATTAATATAAAAAATAATAATTTAAAAATGTATTTTCATACTTGAGTGTCATTTATTTTGTTTACACCTATAATATTAATACTATTCGCGAAGAAGTTGGTAACAACGATATTTGGATATCTATAGATGAGACGACTGACTCTAAAGGTCGTATTATGGCAAATATGATTGTGGGTAAGCTTTGTTCTGAAACACCAGGAAAACCGTATTTACTGGCTACAAAGCAACTTGAAAGAACAAATTGCAATACAATGGCAAGATTCGTGAACCAAGCTTTAGATAAGATATATTATGCAAAAAACTTACTTTAATAATATTGGAAATTTAAGGCTAGATATTTAAGCTAAAGGCAACTCTCGTATTTTAGGTATTTTGTGGCTAACAGATGGAATTAAGTACGAAAAAGTCAAGCTTTTAGTCACGGATGGTGCTTCTTATAGATTTAGAGATTTTTTATAAAAATCTTAATCATTTAACATGTTTTGCACATGGACTCAATTTGGTGTGTGAATGTCTAAGAAATCAATATGTTAATGTTAATGGTTTAATTTCAAATACCAAGTTAGTCTTTTTAAAAGCTCCACTGCGTGTGGCAGTATATAAAGAAAATCTGCCAGATCTCCCTTTGCCTCCCGAACCTGTCTTAACACGTTGGGGAACTTGGTTAGAGGCGGTAGTTTTTTATGCTAATAATTTCGAAGCAATAAAATCAGTAACTCATTGATAACATCAAAAAATTAGAAACATTCGGCCTTCCTCTTACAGATTCTGTTGCAGTAATTAATGCCGAAGCAGCTCTCAAGAATGCCCCAGGAAAAGTTGGAAAAATAATTTTGTCAAAGTTTAACCAAGTGATCCAGGTTTCAAAACGGTTAAAGAGTTTGCTGAGCTGCTCAGTGGCGAAGCAGTTGAAGCTACCGCTCATACCACAGCTGACTGCCCCATATTTAAGTTTTGTCCTACAACCTCGTGTGACGTAGAACGTTCATTTTCTTCGTACAAACTGCTGTTTTCCGACCGAAGAACAAGTTTTACTAACGACAACTTGGAAAAACATCTTGTGTGCTACGCAAACGCGAAATTTGAGGACATATTACACGGCGATTAATTAATTTATTTATTATTTTAAACCAAATGAATCTACATATTTTAGTTATTAGTTAAAATTTGTATGTTTTATTTCTTTTTATGGCTGAAATGCACCTAAAATTACATTAAATATCGTCTTCTTATTCATGATTTTTAAAAATAAAATGATTTTTGTGTTTACCGTTTTTTTTAAGTATTTGCCTAACATGCCTAAATCACAGTTTTTCGTCCTAAATACATAGTTTTTAAGGCCTAAAAAAGGGCCTTTTCAGCTGTTTTTTACGTCCTAAAATCCCGTCTCTACTGATCACTGACTTCTAACTTACTCATTCTCTCACAGTAGGCTACTGACTTTCTTGCTATACATCCATCCATTCGTTCTTGCCAATCACTTCAATCGTCCGTGCTACTGTTCCGTCGCTGAACTTTTCTTTGCCAAACAGGAATGAGGTTAATTGAAACCTCTGCTTGTTCAACCAACTGTTCTTTGTTTTCAACATATATTTAGAAGAAATTCAAAATATCTTTATTGCTGGACACTACTATATCAATCACAGTCATGATATACCCTTAGTTTAAATAAACCGAAGATTACCCCGTTCATTCACTTTTACTGCAAAATGCGTTGATTTTATGAATATCTTTAAATAACTTTCGAAGCTAGTGAATTTGAACACAAGAAGTAAAGTACGTTTTACCTGAATTTTTTAAAATAGAATGTGCAGAAGTTATTAAAACAGGGTTTGCTCTTAAAAACAAAACTGACACCTTCCTAGTTGAATAAGACTGTTGTTTGCACTGGATATTCAGAGCAACACTGTACAACACTTTTGATATTTATTGAAGAGTACGTAATTCGTAAGAATCTCGAAGTTGATTTACATGGCCAATGCCAAGCAAGAAATATTAATAAATCAAGATATTTTCTCAATTATTTGACTTGCAATTAAGTGGGCTATGCAAAGGATCCGAAATATATGGGTATCCCATTTAAAATATGAAAGTTGATATGCGTTTTTGATGTAATCAAGAGTGCCATGAAAGTGAAAAAAAATTAAGGTGTGGTGTGTTTGAAAGTATTTTTTAAGCAAGATTTTGTACATTTTTGGTACAGAAAATATCTTAATTTTTAGTTTTGGTAAAGGAAACAGATACAAGTAGAACTAAACGAAAGCACTTTTGTGTACCCATACATATAGTCAAAAGAAATACCCTTTACAGGATTTTATATCTATATATATCTTTATATGTACGTTGCTGACGAACGAAACAAACCTTAATTTATGTAATCGATACTTGGCACTTCTTGCTATATAATTAAAACGGACCATTTCTTTCTTGTTAACGAAAATTTGAATTTAAACTGCTCGATCTAATAGTCCAGTAATTTTAATTATTTAAACTCATTAAAACACCTTTTTTATTACTCCCGAAATTGACTCGAAGGTGGTCCGATGCTGTGAAGCTGGTACCTTGTTCTTTTAGACGCATTTACTTGTATATTAAAGAAGGTTTAAGCCGCCTTTAGTGGTAAAGGGTGTAACTAAAAGAGTACGTTAACTAACAAAGAAAAAACGGTACATTTAAAATAGCACCTTAGTTTCTGAATTTAATTACTTTACGTGACTGAGCGACATCGCCTTGTTGGTGCAAATATAGTGGATGTTGTTTGGCCAATTTCAATTGGTTTTTGTAACCACAGAAAAAAAAACCAGAGGAGAGATTGTTCTTTCCAAAGAAAACTTAACCTGCGAGGAAAGAGAAAATAGCACGTGAATCATGATAAGATTGAGAAACATTGAAATTAATAAGTAAAGCAACAATTAACAGAAAAACGAAAAGGTTATTGCGAACTCTAATTTAAGTAACTGAAAACTATAGAAAAAATTATTGCAAATATTGTTTAAAATCAAACTTGTCTAAAGTTGATATTGATAAAAGTAAATAAAAGTTAAAAAAACCACGAAAGTCCAGAGAGAAAATCGCGACTCTTCAACAAGTGGGCAGCTTGGCTAAGATACATACGATAAAATAAAAACGAACATTCACATATGAAGAAGTGCAAGTGGATGACCCGATAATGGATAGAAGATGCAATCTTCGATGTTGTTATGTTAAATATTTACATCGTAAAGCCCAGCTAGGGTATAGGGTATTCAGTATAGCCACCCGGTGGACATGAAATTGCCTCTGGCGGATGTTAGTTATTCTTCCGAAGCCTCCTTTTTCTTCCCGGGCATCCGATCTTCGGAGTGGGGGTACTAAATAATTTATTTAACTCCAGACAACGACGATCTTAGTGAATCTAAGATAAAACTACTTTTCTTTTTATTCTCCTCAAATTTAATGTAAAATTCTAAAACAACAAACAGCATAACTTAAATTTAAAGGCATTTCTAACATTATTTCGTATATTAAATATGTTTCATTAAAAAATGCTGAAAGAGTGTGAAAGAATACTCCTGAATCCCGCAGTTCATTTAAAATTTAAATTAACTAACAAAAATTCCAATATTTCAACAATTTCCCTGAGATAAAAACATTTCAATGTATTCCAACTTGCTACAAGATTTGATACAATATTTCCCTAGACTCAATGGAATCTCATATTACCTACAAGTACAAAAAAGCAAGTAAAAGGAAAGCATGAAAGAACGAAGTTAACATGCAAGGTATTGAAGCAAAAAATGACATAGTTTTGATAATTAACCACATTTGAAACGAAAATGAAAAAGTTAGAGAAGAATTTAATTTAAATAAAGAAAGACTAGAGGCAAAAACAGTTTAAAATTAAAATCTATACGCGGAAAAGTAAATAATAACAATAATAATGATAATAATAATTCATGCCTTTACATCCCCCAACATCTTTCACCAATTACAGGGGACATCGACCGGCCACGAATTATTATTACGCCTGTAACCGTAGAGCGTCCTAAGATGTTCATCCTCAACATTGGCAAACCTTTGGAGGAAAGAAAACTACGGAAACCCTTACTCTAAGAGTTCCGAGCTCGGGGTTTGAACCCGTTGCTCATTGAACACAATGAACATTAAAAAGGGGATAACAATCCCTTAAATCAAGTTGAAATTAACTGAAAAAAAGGGGAAAGGAAGGAAGAGAAGACGGAGGATGTGTGAATAACACGCGAGCGGATGAAATTTTAAAGAAAAAGGAAAGATAATAAAATTAAGATAAAAATGGTAAACCACGAAAATCGACAGAAAATCGCGATTTTCCAACGGAAAACAAGAAAAATAAAGACGAATATACACCTGAGGAGAAGCCGCAATCCGTAAGAATGAAATACCTTACGGCTCTGTGGAAGAGAACTATTCAAGAGAAGAAGTAATTTTCAATAAGTTCCAGCTTGCTATGAAAACAGCTCTAATATTTTTTTTAGACTCGACGGAGTCTTAATTTACCTGCAAGCACAAAAATAGTAATCAAAAGAAAGTCACGCAGGAAGGTAAAAAAAGGGGAGTTTATATAATTTAAAATACAACTAAATGTTGCAACAAATTGATTTTTAATTTAATGTCGATAATTAATAATGTAGATCAAACAAAAACGCTAGTGAACGATACGGTACGGAAACAATCTCTTAATTTTTTTCTTTACAAGAAAATACCTCAAAACCAGTAAAAAACAAACCCTAGCAGGCCCCACGTGCATATGGTCTAACGTAAATGGCAATACGATAAAATTGATAAGAACATTTCCAAATATAACGATATCGAAAATAAGCACGTAAATATTGCGGTAAATTGTTACGATAGCTGTTTAAGCAAAATAGAAAAGAGATAGCTCACAAGCTTTGGATATCTAATGCAGTTAAGCATTTAAGATCAACACCTGATTGGGACAAAGCGTCTAATTGCAACGGGAGTCAGGAAGAGAAGAGACATAAGAAATATTTACCCGGAAGAACATTCGCGTAAAAATTACACGAAATAAAACAATACGAAGAGACTCTTAATGCCAGTTGAAATGACTAGTTGTAAATATACAACGCTACGTAAGATATCCAGAGAGTTAATAACCTCTCCAACCTTTTCACAACAAATTGCTTTCAACAACAGAGTGAATAGGTGACATAAATGGACAACTTATGTCCATGAAGTCTCTGTTTATTCAAGATTCGCTACTTTAAAATCTTTTGCCTTGACAAACTATATCTTATGGGTGAATGGTTCTTCCAGCGTACCCGGATGTGGATCCAACAAAGCAATTTTGAGATGGTCCAAATTTACTTCCTAACCTTATCTATGCAATCGTGAATAGCTTACGGCGATAATTTTGCTCCGTCTTTTCATGTTTCATAAGGCGCAATTTTCTTACGTAAAACCTACATCAAGCATCAGACATTAGACATCAGACAGGCATCGAGATGAATCCACGTATAACCCGAGGTAAATAGTAGATTTGGCTTTTGTTAATAACTTGGCAAACACACTGGCGCCACAATCTTCGTCTTCGCGATACTTCGCTAGTAATTAAGAACTTTTACTTTCCTCTATTAGCGTACCGACCGGCTTCATAATGTTTCGTAAATGTAGATGTGTACAGTTGCGGACAAAGCAATGTGAACGATTTGCTGTGAATGTTATAGCTATTAATATTAGAAAAAGGTAGAGGACGTGCAAAGTTATTAGTGGATATACCTTTCTTGTAATTTATTTTTTTATGGGTGTGAAACCTCTGGTATATAACAACACTAAGCTTTCCTAACATAATCTATTTGATATCTTTCTACACGTTCCCTAAGCATTCCACAGTACTACCTAAAGTGACTATACCTAAGAGAAAAAACATGCTAAATAATGCAGAATTGCAGAAATATCTTCTAATATGATCTACATGTGTTCGTACACAAAGAGTTGATTTCGAGCAAAAAATCTTAATAATACTAGAAAGCCAAAGCTCGTATTAACACTCTGAATTCCGTTATTATTACTACTATTGATGCAAACCACAGCATTAATGTATATTAGAGTAGTTGGAGGTTGAACCTACTGAGGTGTTGATATTAATTGTGATTGACCGCAACAAAGCTGCATAATTACTAGCGTTGGAAAAGATTCATTTATAAGCACCGATCCCATACATATAACGAATAACGTTGGCGTCAATGTGTAAGCACGCCCTCCTCACTCTTCAGTTTCACCACACACATGCCAGGTGCTAGTTAGTCGCCTATCATACGTGCTTGAGTTACGATCTCGGCTTCACCGCTGATTTCAGGAAATACGTGATACATCTTATTTGATTTTTATGGTATTGATGACATTTAATCGTTGATTATTTACAAATAAATACGTTATTGTAATATTGCCGTATCTGAAGCAAATAAATCATTTTCAATTAGAAAAAAAAGATAAATTCTAAAAATAAAGATAACCTCTCATTACAAAGTAATTAGATTACATTTTTTCATTTCCAAATATTCAATATATTCAATGTTCAAATAATAGAAAGTGCATAACAAAATCATAAATTTTTAAGAATAAATTGAATTCCAAAATAAAAACATGTTTTCTAAATCTAATTAATGCAATTTTATATCAAAATGAAACGTATTTGTACGTGTAAAAATTCAATATTCTAAAAATAGGTAATTGTTTTTTATATTTTTGCAGTTACAATTACTGGGCTAGAACTGAGATTTTAGCTGGCTTACTAGGACTACTCCTTCCCAATTCTAGTGTTTTATGGCCGATAAAGGTACCGGAACTTTGATAGCCTGCGATATGTGACAGATATATCTTGAAATATTGTTGAAAACTTTTTTAAAGTTCAAGTAATCGGAAGTAAGAATAAGCCCACACATTTAAATTCATACCCCACTAACTAAATCATTGGTACCAGTTCTCAAATACCACAACATGCAACACTGCATTACTTGTTCGATACTGAAAGCGATTAAAGACTTCTATATTCGTTAGCTTTTTATTGATGCCAACTAGTTCAGATGATATAAAATATAGTGTTATGTTATGTTCAACGTCGTATTTACGACGACAACAATTTCTCTCGGTTGTCATTTCGATACTGAAGTAAATGTCAGGCTGGCCACTCGTTGGCAACCAAATATCCCTCTTGCGGGGATAATTGGTAATTTTTGCGTTACCATTTCCCCCCTCAACCAACCGTCCTTGGGGCGAGGAAGGTAGAAATTAATTATAAGTCCAGATAACGACGAGTGTGGGGTATCATGGACAATTCTACTCGTTTATCAATCTTCCTATTCAATTACTTCTTCTAAATTAATGTAAAAATCGTCTGAAATAAGCAACAACGTAAATTTCAAAGCACAACAGATAATATTTCGTCAATTAAATCCTTATCTGAAATAAATTCGTAGTGGATTTTCTCTTTTCAAGCTTGTTGGTGACAAGTCGTATCACAGAATCATCAACAAACAACCTCCTGGTTAAGTCACTGCATTCGTTCTCGAGTACAAATATCATTTAGATTGAAAGTCATCAAGAGGTAGTTTCTATTTAGGCAAATTATCAAAATTGGCTGTGGAAGAAAACAATCACCGGTCTTTCGCGATTTAAAATAAATGAAAGAGAAAGGACGCCCTCAATTATCATCAATCTTTACTCGGCCTTGGTTGAATCAAAGTTTGTCGTGAATAAAATCCAAAGATAAATGTTCGTGGTGTATTGAAAGTCATTATTAGAAATTCAAATTGGGTTAAATATCCAGAACAGGCAGTTCCTGTGGTGTGTATTTAAACAGGGTGTTTATTTACATTGGCGTCGGTTGAAAGTTTAAAGGTTAGTTAATTTTAAAATCTTAAAAATTCGTTAATCTGATTTCACTAAGTTACAAATTCATTCAAAATTGCCACAAGGGTATCTAGGGATACCCCCGAACCTACGAAAATCATTTAATAGAGTTAAATTTGAAAATTTAACAAAATTTAGAGTAGAAACCCTGAGAAAGACATTTCAATAGATACACTAGTAGGTATTTACAAATTGTTTAGAACTTTATTTGTATCTTTGGTCTTGATCAATGATTCCATGTTGTTCGATTTTTCGGTATCTTCCTGCGAGTTAAATTATGCTAGGGGATTCGTTGTGTACGTGGATGTGAATACCTAAGCATTGTTTTTCTGATTCACTAATCAAATGTGATTTATCAATTGTTTCCAGATCTTACTTCATTTCGTCCTCTCGGTTGAAATAGGCGTGTTCAGCAACTGAGCTGAAGGTCCTAATTACGTCGCCCTGTATTCTTTCCTTTGTTCCTAGCAGTTGGTAGCAGTTGTTCGATTTGCACAATTGTTCCAAAAGTAACTTTGATACTACTTTTTTGCAGTACCTTCATTCTTCAGTTCTTTGAAACTTGCTGTATTCTCAACAGCTCTCTCTACCAGCATGGCCATGACACCAATTTCGATAATCTTTCAATATGCACAAGACAAAGCAAGGTAAGTCGTAAGATAGCGAAAAACAGAAACACAGCTGACATTGGGGAAGAAGTCGATTATTTCACGAAATCTATTGAGGACAAATTAGAAAAAGGCATTCAATGAATTCCGCAACATAACGCAATGCACGCAAAAACGAATTGATGATGAGTTGGAAGCTGGAAACCATCAATTAATTTAAAATGTACGTCAAACTAGTTGTGATGTCCAACAAGGTCAATGTCATGAGTCGAGTGTTAGTCAAGCTCCTCCGCAGGGTCAGGTCAATAGTTTTGATTCGAGTATTTCAGAAAATTCAATAATCAATTTCAAAGTAAAGGAAGTCGCACCTAAATTTAATGGCGAAGGCGATAATCCTATACAATTTTTAACAGCGTTTACTTGGTTTGGTATGATTCCAAAACTTCATAAACTTCGAATCCCTGCTTCTCAATTTACTGCGAAAAAATTCCCAGAAACAAATAAGGGCCAATTTCTTCATGGGCAAATATAATTCTTTCAAGAGTATCTCAAGGGAAGCCTATTTCACCAAAAATATTCCGTTGTACATCTTCTCCCAAAAATCGACGAGTTCGACTCTTTCAAATAAACGGGGGGGGGGGGGTTACTTTTTACTTTATCAACTAATTTTTCGTAAAACGCCATTATTTGGTATCAATTGGATTTTAAATGCCAAAAGATTGGGGACACTCCCGGACCTAGGGACCGTGATATATTGAATTAACTTCAATTATAAAAACAAATTTCCTTGGTTATAACTCTATAACAGATATTAACAAAATTATATAGTTTTAATTGATCAGATAGCCAAAATGCATTTCCGGAAGAGAGCTGTATCTATCTTAAGTGTCCAAATTCGGTTAATGTTCGCTGCTTCTTATAATTTATTAAATCAAAATTATCAAGACAGTTTTTGCAATGTATTTGGGCAATTACTGAGTGTCTAGAACGGCCTTTATATTGCAACGTTTGGCGTATTTACATTCTATAGTCCACAATAATACACGTATTTATGTATGTATGTATGACTGTGAACATCGAGATACGGTTACTTGTAGTCCAACTATACTGCGTTTGTTTACATTGCTAGGGTGTTCGTTGCACAAGGCGGCTGTAATTAATTCCACGTAAAAAACGGTTTCCTGATTTATAACTCGTCACACACCGACGAAAATTTATCGCCAAGACGATAGTAAAACTTGAACATTACTCTCATTGTTATGAACACTTTATTGGACGATTGCGAGACGACTAGTTACGCTATAAAGTGTAGCTGATTTGTTTACGATTGTTCTAAAACTGTACATACGTAGTTGCTGGAGACTCGAAACTATACCACTAATCAAGTCGTTAAACTTTATTCCGTATTGGAAGGCGTATATCTTTAAGTGAAGGAAGTTTGTTACTTTTGAGGTTTGATCGATAATCTAATGTAACATATGTGCCTGTCTTGTTTTACAACCTAACGGAAGAAGGTGTCTCGATAAAATCTGCTTAGTTCTTAATCTAGTACTTTAATTGGGGTTATAAATTGTCGAAGTTAAAGCAGTATGGAGAACTAAAGCATCACTTAAACGTTAGATGGTATAAATATTCATTGGAAAGGTGTCAAGCCATTATTTTGTCTTTAAAATCTCAAAGGTATTGTATGTCAGGTGTCTAATCACTAAACTGCAAAATGCAGCCTGTAGTCTGTGTCGTCTTATGAGATCGAAGTGCGATTTTATGAAGATAGCATTGGATGTTGCCAGATTTATAATAGAAGAGTTATTTCTAATGATAGGCTGGTAATGTTACATTGGTAATTGGGAAATATTCGTAAACTAAATGCAAAAGAAAGTTTGGTCATTTTTGATTATTATCAGAGTTTAAATAAGTTTACACAAAATTTAATTTTATTTTTCGTTATTGTGACAGCGTTACACAAAAGTCTGCATCATATTAATGGCCTGTGCCGAGCCCATTATCCGTAACTACCGTGATTTCAAAAATATAAACTTTGATTCTTTTCAAAGAGATCTCCACTAAATTGATTTTAATTACTTGATTTACTTAGACCATGTTGATGATAAGATTAATTATTTGAACTCTGTTGTATTAAAACTATTTGATAGGCACGCTCCCATTCGTCAACATAAATTCACGAAACCCTATATGCCTTGGTTAACGGACAACTTAAAATATATGATGCTCCTCAGGGATAGAGCAAAGGCAAAATTTAGAAGGACGGGTACTGTCAGCGTATGGAATTACTACAAAGCGTTGCGATATTTAATGACATCTATATTTAGACTAGAGAAAAGGGCGTGTTTTGATTTTGTATCGCGCGGTCGTTGTGACTCCGCTCTCTGGCGGCACCTGTCATCCATTGGCTTTCAGAGACAACAGCATGTAGATATACCAGATAATATATCCAATCCCGACGAAATTAACAGCTATTTTCTTAACTCGATACCTCACCCATCAATGGTCAATCTACCTGTACCATCACGAATTGGCAATCCTGATTACTTACTCAATTTTCACACAATGGATACCACCATTGTACAAAAAATTATTAACTCGATTACATCTAATGCCGCTGGATATGACAATATTACTATAAATATGATCTGACATTGCTGCCCCTTCATACCACCATACATAACTAACATAATTAATTCTTGTTTAATGGAAGATATTTTCCCCTCTAGATGGAAATATGCTATAGTTAAGCCACTCCCTAAAATTAAAGATCCTAAGGAGTTTAGGGATTTAAGACCGATTAGCATCTTACCGGTACTGTCTAAAGTTCTAGAATGCATAATGGAGCAGCAACTTAGATCTTTCGCCAATGTTCCAATATACTACCGAGTACACAATCTGGATTCAGACGGGGTCATAGCTGTGCAATCGCATTGATGAAGGTGACAGATGATATCTTGACAGCAACCGATTAGGCCCTTGTGACGTTGTTATTGATGCTGGATTTTTCGAAGACTTTTGATATCATAAATCATTCCGTATTGCTTGACATTCTGGAGGATATGGGTTGTCGAAGACTTAGCTTAAACTTACTAAGCAGTTTTCTGACTGATGGATGCTAGGCTGTACAGATATCGGGTAAGTTGTTAGCACCGCTTTCGCTGATCCTGGGCGTACCGCAACGATCAATAATTGGTCCAATTATATTTTCGCTGTGCGAGACTTTTGTCCTTTCGCAATTTAATTACTCTTCTACATTCTTCCTGCTATCTACAGGAATACTGCCCATCGAATTAAGAAAGTCTAGAACAACTGTTCACGTTTTATTCATGGTATTCGTCGATTCCAGCATATCTCTCATAAAATAAACGACACTGGATGGCTCCCAATGAAACGAAGGCGAGACTTGCAGACATGGTGTCTTTACCATAGAGTTATGCAGTTTAAGTCACCGTCTTATCTCTGCAATAAGATTAAATTCAGGACAGACATCCACAATATAACTACCCGCTTCCGTGGTTTGATATCCCCACCGCCGCATAATACGTCTTTATATGAAAGATCATTTAGTTTTTCTATTTATGGGATGTACAATAATATTCCAGACTGAAACAAGTCGCCAGCTATAACTTTATAGCAAAATTGTAAACTTATTTGTCTTAATGGAAGTAGATATATGTAGGTATAAATGGAATAGGTATTTTTGTTGGTCAACGGTATTATTATTCTTCTAAATTTAGACATACATTTCGTTTTGTAATTTTCACTTATTAATAACATTTGTACTCGTAAAGTAGGCATCTTAATTTAAATTGAATTGCTTATTCACTGATTTAGGTCATGGTGAACATGAGCAGGAACAGTAAGTCATACTGCAACTGAGTTTCACCATGGGGTTGGATCTGTGCACATTCTGCGGTCTGCTAATACAATTTCTTCAATAATTGAAATGTTTTGAGGCTTTATCAGTTCAATTGGGTGAACGGGGTGCTCATCATCTTCAAGTGATTCTCGCCTCAAACGGAAACATTTTGCCCACTTTTTTACAGTGGAATGTAAAGGAGATCAATCACCATAAGCGTTGTCTAAACGTTGTTTAATGTGATAAGGCGCATGCCCTTCTTTTGTTAAAAATTTAATGATCCGCGGTACCCAATTTTCGTTATCTAAGACATTTTCATGCACTAGTCACGTTGTCTAGCTGCCTACTAAAAGCTACTAGTCTTCGAACTGCAATATATATAGGCCTCGCACATGTTCAACTATGATACAACAGAGTTTGAACGCGCTCGAGCCTACATAAGCCTGTTAGGCCGAGATTTTATGGCGCCTACCTCGTACTCAATGTCAAACACGCAATAACATGTTGGTATATGCATACGAAGAATGTGGCTCACTACATATCATGAAAAATACGGAATTTTACGTAAAATTACATTCTATTGTGTACCACGTTACGAGAGGATTTCTAAATATGCCTCATAAAATACGTGGTTTACACTGAAAGATTACATGCAAAAGTAAAGCTAGATCAGAGATCTTGGTTCCTAAGTTTGCCCACGATTCCGGATGCAAATTTACAACATTCTGTTTACAGTGCGTTTGTGTGAAACAATCAGCCAGTACCGGGGTGTTAAAGACGTATATAAATTTTATTACTCGTATGTACATACATACTTGTTATGCAAGTAGTGTACCTAGTAATAGCTCTTCCTTGGTTGTACTTATGTGTAGATACTTTAGCATAACTGCTAATTTATCTCGTAGAAATATCGTCAAAAACGATATTTATAAGGCAATAAAGAATAATGGAGATTTTATGAAATGATACGTTGGAAAACGGCATGTAAACTGTTAAAGTAATAAATTCCTAGATATCGAGTTACATTTCCCCAACCGTTGGTCATCATATTAATGGTGATGTAAACATATGTTATGTCTTCAATTCGTTTGGACAATATCAATATACAACTGCCGCGTATGTTCACACAGTTTATTGCACATTTACATGTATTGGCTGGTATAAAGTTGTATAGGTTTTTAATTTGGGCTTTCGTCTTATAATTCTAGATGTGCCGGCGATTATACGGGTAATTAATTTTACTATCCGTAAGTACACTTAAAGAAGTACAAGTGATAGCTCTGTAGATAAAATGGGAAAGTGTTAACTTACTCGATGTCTGGATTTTATACACGTCCTCACAAAAATTGATTTCACCGATTGTGTTACTTTTAAAAAAGTTTTCTACTGCTATATACCTTTGTACACAAGTAAACACAAGTAAAACAAATTGTAAGTGCATTCTGATGGATTCTCACTGTCAAGAGTGCTATCCAATTTCAAAACTTTTAAAAATTACGTCTTAAGCAAACTATTTAATTTACCTGGGATGATTTCAATTTCAAGAATTTATTCAATTTGAGGAAATTTTAATAATAGTGTTTTTGCGTTATTATAAGAAAGGCCCAGATTTTAGGTGACTGGTATCGCTTACTACACGAGGATATAACCAACATATCGTTGCCTTAGTAAGAAAAGCACGTAACTCCGTTTTTTTTCTCCAAAATGAGATTTAACTGCCGTCTAATAATAACTGAAAAAAAGTTTTCAGAATTATGTTTTCCCGAAAAAAAATCATTCTATAACAACCTCTAAAAGAGAAACAAAGGTTTAAATTTCCTTTTAACGGAGTTACGGTCTTTTCTCATAAAGGTAACGATATGTGTAGTCAGTTACATTTCGTATCCACCCCAACCTTTCAGACATTGTAGAGATTTCTGTCATAAGATGTCTTCCATTTTTATTAGTGTTTGTACTTGGGAACATCACTTATAGATGTCACTAATAAATTTTACATTTGAAATATTATAATAATAAAAAAGTTTTAATTTTTTATAGTTTATTACATTGACAACTAAATTTTAACATGTCGTCATTGTCCCATTTACAATAATTTTAATTCGCTTTATATGTGTTACATTTTATTATGTTAATCCAGTGTATTGTACCTGAAAAACTGCTGTATTTAAAAAAAATGTAAGCACTAATAACATTAAACACAATTAATTATTATATACAAGAAGTATATTTACACATTCAGACTTTAACAAAAGTACATATGTATATATTATTTTTTTAAAAACTATAACAAATTAGGATACAATACCTATAATAATTGTTTTTTAAAAAATTAAAATAACTTAAGATATACATATTACAGTTTGTATTTTACCTTTGCACCTTCTAGGTAGTCTGAGGATGAGCATGTAGCTCGAAACCGGTCGCGTTGTTTTTTATATATTAAAGAAATTTGTGAGCAGTGGACCTGTTTTTCTTATACTATATATTATAAATATGATATGTTGGAGTATTTTATTCTCTATCGGAAAAATGATGAGATGGCCACGGAAATGTGTTTCACTAAATACCCAGAAAGACTTCAGCCAAGTAGAAGCATATTTCGGCGATTACGTCAAAATTTAATAAATCACGGAAGTCGAAAAGGAATAAGCACTCAGACGAAAATAAAGAAAATATGGTCCTACAAGCCGTAGTTGAGAAACCTCGTACTTCTTTACGCGAAATTGAAAATACCATAGGCGTTGCTCGATCAACAACCACTAGCATTTTAAAACGTTAGAAATATCATCTGCGGATTATTTAATCGCAAAAATACTGTTTTTTGGTTAAATGAAGATCCACATCTAATTCGTGGAGTCAGGCAGCAAGTGAAATGGGGGTTTAATGTATGGATAGGTGATATTGGCACCCACATTGCTGGCCCTATCTTTTAATGAAAACTTAATCTCGACTAAACATTTAAGCCTCTTGTAAACAAATGTAGCAGAACGAACTATGGAACTCCCGTTTGCTACTTTGTAAAATATGTTTTTCCAGCAAGACGGCGCACCTGAACACAGTGCTTAAATAGGGACAAACTTTCTAAATAAAGAATATCTTGATAAGTGGATTGGAAATCGAGGACCAGTAAGGTGGCCTGCTAGATCGCCGGATCTCACGCCTCTCGATTTTCTTTATGGAGCTATTTAAAAAATCGGTATATTCGAGATCCTATGAAACCGTAGAAGAACTACGTTAGGCAGTTGAAACAGGTGTAAATAGTCCAGAGACACAATCATGCAATCATGTAAGGCAGTCCGCTAAACGTTATAGATTGTGCATACGAGAGAATGGTGGCTTGTTTGAACACTTCAGCCTTAATTCTAGGATTTTGTTAATTTTTTTATCGTTGCCCCAATCACTGATTTCAGTCATTTTGATTAAATAGTATTAGTACGTTTCATATTACTCTTATCTTTGTTTTAGTGATGCTAGGTCGTCACATTTATATCAGTGTTCTTGTGAACCACTTTTAAGTAGTACGACCGCTTACAGTTGTTGAGCAAGCACATATGTACGCTAAATCACAGCCTACCACGGTCAAATCATAATTTTGTTATTTTTCGTAGTTTTTCTTCATTGACCATAGGGATGTTATACATGGTTGAAAAGCAATTTTTATTATCATTCCAAAGGTGTAAAAATCCAATATGGCGCCCATAAGAAAAACAAAAGTTGGGTACAAGCGCAAAGAATCCAATAAGCCTAGAATTTTTCTAAATTTTTAAAGTTCTCATATCTAACTACTCCCATGCTGAAAATTTGATGACTATGTTTTTTATAATAAATAAAATATTAAGGTTTTTAGAAAACGTATACCTTTGGTTTCCATCCTGTATCTCAGTAACGGAATGGATTTTTAGAAATGTAATCCCGGATTGTATTTACCCGTATAAGTGCGCAACTTTTCCCCATTTAGCCGACGTTGTATCTCTAACGGTTTCCAATATACCCATGTACTTCATGTTATCCTGGACACCCGGTATATATTCAAAATAGATAACACAAGTAATTAATAATTATTCTAAATAGAGCTAAAGTAAAATTAATAATATCCCAAACAGTAAATAAGATAACTTTACAGCAGACGTACGCACAATACATTTCTAGTAGTGACAGCACTGATATCGCTTACTCATCGCCGCTTGATGCAAGGTCACCTAAAATATGGGTTTCTCTGGTTATTACCAATAGGCCTATTTGACAATTTTCATTCAGGTTGTTAGGTATATAGGGTAACTAGCCAGTGATGTCAGCCGAAGCCATATTATAATAATAATTTGCAATTTATATTTATATGAAAACCTGCAATGAATTAACCACCTTAACAATAAAGCAGCACATTCCGAAGTATTATGATTGATTTCAATTTGCTGGTAAGTTTATTTTTACAATTTTAATATTTTATTATATACAACAATTTTAATTTTCAATATAATTCAGAGGTAATTCCAAACAAAATGCAGAATACGAGAAACTCTTTTGAGTACTCCAAGTTTTTGGTTCATTAGCACTAGAATTTACAATGCAAAAGAAACTACTTACATTATTAGAGAGGATATTAGGAAATTTACACTGTTAATTGAAATCTCCTGTTCCAATATTGGAAACAATCCCATTCTTCGCAGTGTTCTAATAATGGAACCATATAAATATGTTTTCGTCTCTAAACAACTTCAAGTGCTTTTCTTTTGCATAGTTGGGTATGTTCTGCATCGATGTTGTTGTATAAAACGCATGCGCCACATTAGTTTCGGTTACGTGTTAATGCACGTGAAATATGAATCCTCGAAGCGAATTACCAGACACATTGCAAGCTCATATTTCAAAGTTCAATTACGTTGAATTGTATTACTGTATTTGGTGGATAATTTAATATAGATTTGGGCATGTGATTAACTTGCGAACGCCCACAAACGTCGTATTTCTAAATTGTGCCAGTATAGGAACATTAAAGTGAATGGGTACTTTACATTTCCTACTATTTTGAGTGTTATACCACTAAGAAACTGAATAATTTAGTGGAAAGCCATGAGCTTTGGGCAACTGATATGTTCATTACTCTTCCCAATGGTGGCTTTGAGCCAGAAGGGGATTCGGATGATGATACTCTATCGACTGGCGTAAATCATCTTAGTGGCCGACAAATTGCAACCGTGACCTGATCGAAATTTAAACATTTTGATGGATTTTAGTAAATTCAGAATAATAATTGCGAAAATTACAAAAAGTCTACTAAGGTACTATCGTTGTTTCAAATAAGGAAAATGTTACTGGTATATAGAATTTATCACTCCTGAATAGTGTTTAAATTACCCTTACATTTAGTAACTTATCTCGAAAGAAAATTAATACATCTACAGATATTACTGCATCGCAGTACGTTATTCGATTGTACGGATTACTAGCCATAATAAACTATCTACCAAAAAAGATATCGGTAGGAAATGTGCTGTTACCCATTTACATATACGATGTCGTACATATAAATGACATTGTACGCTACTGGATGTCGCCTTTATTTGAGCATTGTTGATTGTAAATAGGTAGTCCCCCCATTGCGTTATCTACCGTAGAGTTTAAGATCGCCTTGGCGTGTGCGCATTGTGGTCGACCTCAGATCATTTTGGCTACCGTCATTTTGGAACGTCCAAATATCGAGATTTACAGTGCTACGTTGGAGGAGGAAACGCGACGCGGGACACTAAATTTTAACGAAGTTTCAAAATGCGCCGTGCGAAGACTTTATGCTCGTGCATGCAAGCACGGGGCCTTATTTATTGCAACATAAATATTTTATTTTGTTTTTAAATACGTCCGAAAGCTGGAAGAAGCTGTTATTTTATTTACGTCGATCTGTAGGTGTCTGGGTTATCTATCAAGTTTATCTAAAACCACACACATAGTGCTGTTGTATACATTTTTCTCGTTCTTACTCATTGTGTCCACCGTAAATATTATAGTAACCGCTATGTCAGATAACCTTGCTTTTCAGTTTAGATTAGGAGCAAAAAGACATTAACTTATTCTTATATGAAGCGTTTATATAAAAATAGGGCGGTGATTAATTCGTTGGCATTTCCAGGGAATTTTGAATAGAATAATGGCGTAAAACGACTGTTATTTTGTACTTGTACAAATTATGAGTTTATAGTATTAATGTAGATAAGATTCAGTTTATTACTTTCCTAATGTTGCTTGTATGTTGCGCCATTTCAGCCAGACATGCGTTTCACTTAATGGTTTTTTTGTTGTGACATTAGAATTTGCTAAGAATTAAGCTTCATAATAATATTTAAAAACACAACATTTCTTGGCTAAACAACGCATAACACAAACCATCCTGGATTAAATCGTTAATATTTGGCATTGGTTTCAAAGTTCTTAAGCAAATGACCCACATTTGCTTAAGAACGAACTGCTGAAGTGATAATCAAGAACATAGCTCGTAAGGGTATTATCCCAAAATATACAGGGTGTCCCAACCTTCTGAAATTGTAGAATTGCCCCTGTACTATCAGCAGTAGGAAGTTTACATTTTCTAATAACTTAATAGACATCTGGGAGTATCTTTTAAAAATATGTATGCATATACAGGATGATCGATAATTAGCGAACCACGCATCTATTTTGTTATTTTAAATAGAATACCCTACTTATTATTACCGTTTTAATTTCTCCATCTAATAAGTCAGTACAATATAGGTTTTATATGTCTATTTTTAACAGATTTTGAGGAATTTATAAGTTTGTCCTCAATAGCTTAAATGCAGGGATATCCATTTCATGCAATAAACTCGAAATGAAAATGCGTTTATTTTTTTTTTTATATTAATTTACAAAGGTACACAAGAAAAGTCAACAAAACCACATAATTTTAATTATTCCAATATTCGTTTAACGAATACGGTTCTAAATTAACTAAATATGCAAACAATCTGCTTGTCAATAAATTGTTGCTAGTTTTGATGAACAGCGGTAGTTTGTTATATAAACGTAGACTAGAATAATACACATTCCTTTCTGTTAATGTTAACCTACGTATTGGGTACTGATAAAAGTCATCTTTTAAACGAGTATTATGTACGTGATTGTATTTAGAATCATTTTTATTCATTTTATTTTGAAACAAAAAAATTATACAATTATAAATATATACTCCATAAAAGGTTAGTAAATTATGCTGTTTAAAAACGGTTTTTAGACTGTCTCTACTTGATAAACCGAAAATAACTCTAAGGACTTTCTTCTGAGCTAGAAAAACTCTATATACTTCTGGAGATTGACCCCAGAAAATGATACCATAACTCATGCGTGAGTAAAATATACCACAATAAACCGCGAACAGATCCGGACTATTAAGTATCTTTTTGAAAGTTTTAAATCCAAAGGTTATCGAATTAAGTTGACTGACCACTTTAAAAATTCGTCAATATATAGACCTAAGAATTTGGTTGAATTGGTTATAGCAATTTTCCTACCGCCCAGTTCAATACAAGAAGGCCTTGGTATTGCTGCAGAAGTTCGAAAAACCATGCAAGATGTTTTGGTTAGATTTAAAGCTAAGTTGTAAGAAACCAGTTATCAAGTGCACAAAAGTAACTATTACATTCTCTGTTCAATTCAGAATAGTCACTTCCTCGAACCAGTAAGTTGGTATCATCTGCATAGTTTACAATGATATGTTCAGATCGTTGCACAACATTACTTATATCATTTGCATATAGATTAAATAATATAGGACCAAGAACACTTCCCTGTGGTAATCCTTTTTTAAGAAGAAGAATTTGTGATCGTGAAGATTTGCCATTCTTTGTAAGTTCAACCAATTGCATTCTGTTGTTAAGGTACGAATGCATGAGATCACTCGCAACCCCACGAATGCCGTACATATCAAGTTTGGTAAGCAGTATAGAGTGATCCACATTGTTAAATGCTCTGCTTAAGTCCAAAAATATACCACATGCTAATTCGCGGTTTTCGAGTATTGGCAGAACCTCATCGGTATACTGAAAAATAGCTGTTTCAACTGATTTTCCTTTTGTGAAGCCGTGCTGGAAATTGTTAAGTAAATTATGTTTTTTAAAGAAACAGAGAAGCCTATCAAAAATTAAATATTCAAAAATTTTAGCAAAACTACTTAGCAAAGAAATAGGTCTGTAGTTACTTAATTCATTAATACCTTTCTTATATATAGGTTTAACTACTGCCACCTTTAGTTGCTGTGGGAAAGTTCCAGTTGCAAAACAAGAATTTATTAAATGACATAAAGGGTAAGAAATATGTTCAATACATGATTTTACTATACAAGGCGGGATCCTATCAATACCCGCAGACCGCTTATTTTTCATGTTTTTGACGCACGAAAGAATTTCTAGCTCAGTTACAGGCGCGAGGAATATCGATGTTTTATTGTTAATTATATTGATAGTAGAGAAGTTTAATAATAA
The DNA here is from genome assembly GCA_029619315.2 of Dynastes maya. Classification (NCBI taxonomy): domain Eukaryota; kingdom Metazoa; phylum Arthropoda; class Insecta; order Coleoptera; family Scarabaeidae; genus Dynastes; species Dynastes maya. Next base: position 62,403,622 of record JAROYE020000002.1, read on the forward strand.
TAATAATAATATATTTGTCCAACAGACATCATTCCATTACAGGACAAACTACAAAAGTAAACATAAATTGTAGATATATCAGTGATACTAGCACATACACAGAACATAGCAATAAAGATCTAATAGTAAATATATAACGGCATATTACTAACAACTATTGTATCAAATTGGCATTGATGACAGCGTGCACAAGAGGCGCTTTACGCACGACATTAGTTCTATATGACGGAACACGAAAAGTATCGCAGTATCTAGACGATAACCTTGGCACATTGAACTGCAGACGCGCTAACAAGTTTGGACAATCAACTTTGTTGTTAATCAATTTGAATACAAAACACGCACTCAAAGGCTCCATCATATGACGCCCCAACAACAAAGTATAGTCAACGCCGCGCTCCCGATATACTCCGTCCATCTTGAAGGACAAATACAAAAACTTCCTCTGAATGCTCTCAACGAGGCGACAATGCACCTCGTAATACGGATACCAAACCACACTACCATACTCCAGCTTGCTTCTCACAAATGCATTGTATAATGATCTTAACGCTAACGGATCAAATTATTTAGATATGCGTATGAGGAAGCCAAGTGCCTTGGAAGCACATATATCGCGAATATGTTGGGCAAAACTCGGTAGTCAAAGGTCACGCCTAAATCCTTCATGACAAAATTATGGGTGATGGGAACCTCATCGATGGAATAAACGGAGTAAATTGGTTTAGGTTTCTTAGTAAAAGAAACAATACTCAAAGTAAGACGATTATTATTACACCAATCCACTGTTGTGTTCAACCCCTGTTGCAGCTGCACACTATCGGATACTTTATTGTCTGGGCAATAGATTTTCACGTCGTCGGCGTATGCTAAAGAGCAGCAGGGAAGAGAAACTAGCGGATCATTAATAAACATGTTAAAGATAAGTGGTCCAAGATTTGGTCCTTGCGCTACACTTGAGGTAGCAATTTATGCGCAGGATTTAAATTCATTGTAGTAAACGTAATTGGATCTCATTTCCAGGTAGCTGCGTAACGGTAAGAAGCGGTGTAGTTAATCCAAAGTAGCTTAACTTCCGAAGTAAAATTCTGTGGTCAATAGAGTCGAATGCTCGTGAGAAGTCGGTGTATATGACGTCCATTTGACCTCCCCGATCAAGCTCTTCTGCGATATCTTGGGTAATACAAGCGAGGTTAGTTACAGTGGAACGTCTCGGAGATATACATGATCTTAGCGTAATTTTTTTACTATATTAAATTACACACTCGGCTCTATCTAAGCGTGGTATCAGAACCCCTTTGAAATATACAGGGTGCTCAGAATTGAAGACCAAACTTGGCTTCAAACACCGGAAACACAATAATTTTTTTGAATAGCACCATATATTTTTTTGTTTTCACCCTATAGAAAATTCATATCTCTAACATTTTTGTGCAATAATGCATATGGCTAATATTAAAATTAAAATAATGATTTATTGTTGTACAAATGTTTATAGTGTCAGCGATGTTTAGTTGCCAGGGCAACAGTAAACAAGAAGTTGACATTGACATGTCCAAATTGTTCTTCCAAAATTTAGAGTCTGTTTCACTATTTACAAAATGAGTTTCGCAAAAGAAGAGTTAATAGATATGATTTATGTATTAGGAGATAGTGAAAGAAGTAGCGTATTAGCTGGCAGGATGTACAAGCTGCGTTATCCTGAACGACGATATCCGCAACCAAAAACATTTCTCAAACTGAAACGAAGATTTTTTGAAGCTATTGGAAACATTGATTACATGAAGCATCTATTTCAAAATGAAAGAGCAATCAACGATGGTAACTGCCTTAATGCCCTTCTAACTGTAGAAGAAGATCCCCACGTATCTGTTTGACACGTACGCACATCCCTTGACTTAAGTCGGACGACTGTAAATAGAATAATTAAGACACATAAATTTGATCCATATCGACTAGAATTACATCATTTTCTTAATGAAAGAAACTACCAGAGAAGAATATAGTTCTGCAATACTGTACTTGCAAAAATAATAAATTAAAGTTAGCAACTGCTTCAAAATCAGTTCTATGTGTAACATATAACTGCAAGCAAATACACTAGAAAAACTCATTTTGTTCTGTAAAACGGCAGGAAAGTGTTCAAATTGTTGTCACAATTATATACAATTTGCTTTCTACATGCTTTTGACTTGTTAGTATTACGCTTTCAAATACATCTATTCCAATTAATACGTTCTCTTTTATCAATGATTTTTGTACTCATAAATGTACAGACCTACAACCTGAAATAATAAGGTAATAAATATATTTTAATTGTATTTATTTTATACGCTATTCTCACGTGATAAATGGCCTAGGGTGATATGCGATCATAAATATAAATATGTTAAAAAATGGATAAGATATGCAAAGTTAGAGTTAACAACACCATTCATTAAGTAGAACGGTAGAAAACGGCATTATACATTATACATAAGTTACGTTCAAGATTGATTAGAAATTACAGTCTTTCACCGTATCCTACCTATAATGACGTGATTTTGCATATTGTAACTTATTGAACTTGACAAGTGACTGTAGCGAGTACAATGTTCGCCTTATAAATCAGGCCGAGTGAAATAATCGCGTGTTGTTCACAATTAAAGTGGAAGCAATCGTATATTGTTCGCGTATGGTCAGTAGGTAATAGGTTTTATTAGGTCGCAACTGTAAGTTCGTTAGGTGAATGAAATAGATACATTTTGCCCAGAAAAAAAATAATCTGACAAATATAATAAACAACTCTATGGAATAAGATTAGAAAAATAAGTTACGCAGCCAAGAAAAGGTGGAACTTTTTAGATAGATGCGCTGTCTGTACATAATAATAACTTATAAGCGCGAGCTTGCTAAACATAGTTTAATTCACTAAACTGGTTACTAGTTTTAAACAAAACTGAATCATTGGAAAAATTAAATTTTGCGAAAATTAATTGGTTAATTATATGAACTGAGGGTTCGGAAGTGTTCTAAAACACTTTTTCGAGAATTTAGATGAACTTTAAGATCAACAAATGAGATTTTAATGAAATTTAAAACTGAAAACTAAAACTAACCTGGATTTATATTATACATTTATATTATATAATTAGTTTTTGTAAATGTTTTGTTATTTTGTTATTGTTTTATTGTTTTTTTTTTCATTTGCTTTAAACCATATTTAATTTACACAAGGTGAGAGGGTAGAGCAGAGTGCCAGGATTTTGCCCTGGTACAACTGAATCTGGCCTTGGGGTTACCATTGTGTTTATTCTCTCATTCTTCTTTTAAGTTGTATAGAATTAATACAATATTATGTTCATTTTTTTATTAAAGTCAATGTACTCGTTGTACAACCCATATGTATGCAAATGGTAATAAAGAGATATTATTATTATTATTATTATTATTATTATTATTATTACTATTATTATTATTATTATTATTATTATTATTATTATTATTATTATTATTATTATTATTATTATTATTATTATTATTATTATTATTATTATTATTACTATTATTATTATTATTATTATTTTATGATGATATCAGTATACACTCTATGTTTATATTACATTTACAGAAAACCTGCCTATTCATAATAATCATCAACCTTCACCTCTAACTTGAATTTATAATACGAATATTAATATTAACACTTGAAACTGGAAGCGCAGCCAAAATACGAGTTACCCCGATGAAAATTTGACTCAAAGTGAGAAAATCAATTGGCGTCCCTCTTCTTCTTTATTTTAATCGCGATGGCGATTGTTTTATACACAGCAAATTTTGATGATTCCCTTCCAAATACAATTTAACGATGAATTTTGACGAATAAACTTATTTATAAATGCGGCATAATAAAATAAATGTAGCGACGCGATTAGATTACAAAATAATTTAGTCTTTGCTACAAAATCCCACTGACAACCCAATAATAATAAAGCTTTCCGACGTCCTTGGCAAAAAACATGACGATATTTTTAATTTACGAAATTATGCTAGAAATGCCCCTGAATTTACACTGTTTGTTGTAGGATGACTAATTAATTTTGAAGAGTTACGAAAATAAAATAAACTGAAGAGGACTGACTTCACCGTTCCACCACGTTTGTCGTTGGTTGGACTTAAATAATTATTTAGTACCCCCACTCTAAAGATCGGAGGCTCGGAGAAGAGTATGAGCTATTGGAAAAAAACTAATATCCGCCAGAGGGAATTACACATTGAACGAGGGCCATACTGAATATACTATACGTGCTGGAATGACAGCTGGGCTCGACGATGTAAAATTTACAGCACTTATACTTATTAATACTTATTAACGGAAATACTACACAATACAGTTATTATCCGATTTTTCGGATTATATTTACTAGTGCTGAGAAGTTATGTAAAAGCATCTGGTACGTAGGCTTCCACGGTCATTAATAACACTATACTATGGGTTTCTGGGTTGGAACCGCGTCGTTGTCGTAGCTTTTGCCGACGTTTCGTCCACACTCTTATGGAATAAGTGCTGTAAATTACACATCGTCGAACCCAGCTGTCATTCCAGCACGTATAGTATGTCTTACATTAGTATGTACATTAGTATGTTTTATTTTAGAAGGTAATAGGTGATTTTCATGGGATTTAAATCCCTTAGTTTAGAATTGACCAAAATTGCAGATACAACATTAGAGCTTAGTATGGCAGATTATACCCATATGTTAAACATATGTTTTATGTATAAAATACATCAGCGTCCTTATTCGACCCCTAGAGAAAATAACGATACTTATGTATGTTCAATGCTAGTCATAAATGCTACGTCAGGATCAGGTAACATGATGTGCCTATCCCTTGGGTTTCTTTAAACAATACGTGCCCTAAAATTTTTCTTGGTTCTACTGCAGCAGATTGTGTGAATGCATGCATCAAAACAAAGAGAAAACCTCTCTAATCTAAATGAACAAACAATACACATTCTCCCTATAATAAAAGAATAAGTAGTAAAAAAAAAACAAACCACCGTTTTGTCGCTCCTAATTCACTCTCACTGTTGTACAAAACCAGCACCTCACAGCTCTAGACAATAACCGCAATTTTCATAAATAACCCCTCCCTGTCATTGTTGTTTGACGCGTTAAGGTTGAAGAACAGTCGGATTCACACGGGATACCGGGCCAACAATGATACCAACTAAGCGTTTTATTTGTATTATTTTAAAGACCTGTTGCCATCTATTTGGCGTTGAACACTTTCGATTCTAGCTGCACGCGGCGTATGTAAATTCATTTCTTATGCGGTGCAGTCCACTTGTCGTTTAACGATTAATCATTCTGTGTTCGAATATCCGGTCATTGAAATTCCGCTCCGGAGACACAGCTATCAATTAATTTGCCGTGTACATAGATAAGCATTATGTGAAAAAGCGTAATTGCCCATCTATATTTTCAAACATGAACATTTCTATAATATTATTCCTTCTACTTTTACATAGTTTCCACTTAAGTATAAGGTGTAGGCATTCTTGATCTGAAAGGAAGTTGCATGGCATCGTTTTAACGTTTCACATACTTGATCACATCGATTACACTCGCATACTTTGCACTTTTCTCCTGATGATGTTACCTGTACAAAGTATAGATAAATAACTGTTAATAACAATTATTGCGAATAACAAGAAAATGCAACGTAGTGAATAAATTTAAACAAAATGGTTAATGTAGATTTACTCTAGATTGTGGCAAGTCTAATAGAATCATTACATATCGAGCCAAAACATACTAGGGTAGGTAAAGATTCATTTATAGGTGCGAGTCGCATACATATAGCGAATAATGTCGGCTCTTGTGCTAGGGACGTCCCCTCTGTTCCTCAGTGCCCCTAGACAAGCGCACACACTCGCAACTCAGTCGTCTAGCATACGTAGTCGAAGTAACAGCTCGGTACAAATTTTGGGGAATACGTAATACATCTTATTTGATTTTTGTCTTATTGATGGATTGTAATCGTTGATTATTTCAAAATAAATGCTATTGTCGTATATAAAGCAGACAAAATGTCCTTAGTTTAAAAGGAAATATCCAACCTATTAAATGTTCAAATAAGTCCATAACAAATACTACTAACATGTTTTTTAATTCTAATTAATGGAATTTTATGGTAAAATGTATGTGTAAAAATTCAGTTAAACGTATTATTATAGTAAATGTTCAAATAAGCAGTAGTTTACAGTAGTACCTCTACCGTAGTACCATTCAACGACTTGTTAGTTTATAAGAACATAATTAAAAAGAAAACTATTCTACAGTATAATTTCGAGATACAAGCAAATCAAAAATAACCAAGGAGAAAAAATCGAGAAAGGCAAGAATGATGAATTAAAGAAATAAACTACGGGTATAATGCATGGCTAGAGTCTAGCGCGATCCTCTCCTGACTACGATTGGATTCTTACTGATATGTAGATTTGCTCCGCACGACTCCCAACCTTATAGCTTCATAGCGGTCAAACGTTGAAACTCTGTCCATATATTTTAGCGGTTCACTTTACTACGGAACTTACTAACGCGGTATATTCAGCAAGTGAAAGGTTTTTAAATCTAACGAAATATTACTTTTAGCCTTCTAGTAGTGTGACTAGCAGTCCACCATTTTTTTAATTAGAATTTTTGATACAAATCGTTTTATTGTTTTTCAAAATATTCCCTATTAAGATTTATATACTCTTATATGCGTTCGAACCAATTCCTGAAACATTTTTTCCACTTAAAAAGTGGTATTTCCAAAATATGGTTTTTGAAGGCTTCAACAACTTTTTGAGGTGATAAAAATCGCTGTACACGCATTTTTGGTTTGAAATTCGGGAAGAAAAAGAAGTCGCTAGGCGATAAATCAGATGAATACAGGTAATGACACTTTTATTCGATGTTTTTCTCCTCCAAATAATCAATTGCTTGACGTGATGTGTGAGAGCTGGCATTGCAGTGATGAAAGATGAAGATCGACGTTGTCGATTATTTTTCCTGAAGTCATCGATGACTTCTGGCAAGTAAATTGTTGCATACAATTTAGCATTAATTGTTCTTCGATCCTCCAAAGCGATGCTTGCAATATGTCTAATGCAACGAAAGGATCAATGAATCATTTTACTGCAAGCGTTTCGTGAACGAACAACTTTTATTGGATTCCGTTCATCTCTGAACACCCAAACAGTTGATTGTTGCCTAGGTTCCAGCTCTTACGAATATATCCAAGCTTCATCCCCCCTTACAATGTTGTATACGGATTTTGAAGTTCCTCTGAGGAATTTTTTGAGTATTTCATTACACTAATTGACACGAGCCTTTTTTGTGCTTGAGTTAACTTATGCGGAATCCATCGGGAACAGATCTTTTTCATGCCTAAACATTCATGCAAAATCGAGTGTACTGCAAGCTCATATATTCCTAAGGATGCATCTAAGCAACAGTAAGTCACATGCCGATCCTCTTCAAACATGTTGCGCACAGCATCGATGTTTTTTGGTACAACAACCGATTTTGACCAACGACCACGACCACAACGAAATTCTGCTGTAATGGAAAATTGCCGATTTTATATTTATATTGTTTGCTATTTTATGTACATACATGTCAATCAACCGCGTCGTGTTTCTTCATCTTAGCGAAAACTTCAGTGTTAGCGGTCTAGCCTTTATTGCATGGAAAGAAGGATTTCCTCATATGTTATTTACAATTAGTATTGGAGATTCATTATCACTGTATCTATTACGCATATTGTGTAAGAATATTTATGGGAGTTCGTTAATGAAATAAGTAATAAAAAGTTGAAGCCTTTTCTTATTGCATACACCGCACACAAAAAGCAGAGATGAATACAACATAAACAACAATTAATATCAGAATTAAATAAAATGCAATTTATTACGCTCAAACCAGTCATAAACACTCAATTCTGATGGTGCTTTATTACCGAAGCAGTTCGAGACATTGTTGTTGTGTTAGGCCTTCACTAAGATTATAAAAAATCGTCCAACGAAGACATTTACGTTAAATTTCAATTTTTTCGTAAAATTACTTTTTTAAACGCTCACTAAATAAACTACTCGGCCAATTTCTATACTGTCACTGCTTCAAAAATATGTAAAATTTTGCGAAAATAATAATGTAAAATCTCAATGGTGTCATCTAGTGGTCAACAGCACTGAGTATCGGCACACTCCGTGCCACACAAATTATTAATCAATTCGGAACAGCCGTTTCGAGGACTTTTGGAGAGTCCTCGAAACGGCTGTTCCGAATTAATTAATAATTTGCGTGATGCGAAATGTGCTGATACTCAGTGTTGTTTGTCATGCTACCTCACAGTCCTTGCTATCATCATTGATCTAGTAGTCTTTTGTAAAAACTTAAAACGCTACCCACGCATCTGGCAAAACTGCACTAGAATGTCAAAATAAATGTTCCTTATATCATGTATTTAAAATAGGTTGATTAAGTACCACAAGCCCATAAACGTACTTTTGAGTATCATTTCCATTAAACATGACATTATTTAGCAAAAGCTAACAAAAAAATAGTATACATAAATTTTACGTCATACTAGCAGAGTGTAGAAATATCTAGTAAAAGTGCTAATGTATGGGCTTACGCTTATTGCTGAAGTTACTGTTCCATCAAGTTGTTCTATGTATCTGTCAAATAATACTTAGATACGATTGTAACGAACGAAAACCTAAAATTAATTTATACTTCATATATTTAACCGAAGGCAACGGTTATAAAAACACCTTCTAATGGATTCGGTAGCTGTGAGCGGCCGTTAATTCGTTGTAAGAAAAGTTATTATAAGCTTCATGCAGCAATAGTTACACGAAAACACATAGATCAATTTGTATATGGTGAGCAAGTCAGTGTCGATGCATAAGAAAATGCAATGTGAAAACACCTACAGGCACGTCCCGGTAAAATTAATACCATAATAACTGAAACTACTATATTACAAAGCCCACTCTATTTGTAAACTACCGGGCAGTAGTCCGTAGAATAACAGTAACATTTATTGAAGGCATGGCCCACTGTTTTCAGCCGCCCACGAGGATAGGTATAGAAGATTAATAGGATCTATGGAACAATGCAGTGTTACGCGGCCTATACATAAATTTACGTTTACCACTCTTCTTTTTCCAGCCTTGTACGATTCGCCTCTACTGATTAACTATTGTGTAACTTATGCCTTACTATCTGAAGCACGGACACTATCCATTCACGTAAAGTTCCTCTGCAGATCCCACACCTCACAAAGTATATAACTATACGAAGAATGAGAAGAAGCGATATATCACTGAATCTCGTTAGTTTATGATTTATCCAATCTGCACTCACGACTACTAAAGAATAATGCGTTTCCAACGATATTCAAACATTTGTGCTTTTCATATTCACATAATTTAATACCACGCTCACTTGCGCTTAAGGAAACAAACGATAACCATATACATATTCTATACTCGCTGGATTTTAATAAGAATATGCATATAATTGCAATAATAAATGGTAAAGAATATTTCTTTAATGTTAAGTACATTTTTGGAAATGTAGGGGTAGACGGCAATTCCAAACGGAAGTTCTTCCTTTAACAATGGTTATAGAGGCAAATCATTTATTTTCAAAGAAAGTTGCATAAAATAACTAACTGCAAATACTAATTAGTTAAACATTAGGAAAATTTTGCGAAACGGTAACTAGCTACAATGTAGTCTTTATGAGCTTGTCTCGAAACCGGTAGCGCTGACAGATATTATTAAACAAACTTTGTGAGTAATAGACCATTTTTATTGACCCCAATTAGTCTTTATTGTTGGCTCAGGATCTACTATAACCAAAGTTGAATTTCATAATTGCACCATTTATTGATATTGTGCCTTGCGTACACTATAACTACACACACATACAGGCTCCTTAATTATCTAAAATTATAGATAATTCTTAATTGTCAACTAATAATTTCTTTGTTACTTGGTATGGAGGATAGTGTACCTCAGTTCCTTGATATGAAAATTGTATTTACACATGTACATGACCTTTGTTTTGCTATCACAAACCAACATGCAATAATAAAAACAATTCTGTAACAAAATTTAGCCATGTGGTTAGAATATTGTCCATTGAAAAAGGCTTAACTTACACCAAAATTGTTGTAGTGAGTTTATAGGTTGTAACTAAGGAGTTTTAAGAACACGATAATTTACAACATTCCAGCAATTTTTCTATACAGTGAGGTACTAAAGTATCCCCCCATGCTAACTTTTTAACGACAGAAACTAGCGTTTAAAAAAAAAATAGGTTGATTTTTATTTTTGGTGAACTAACTTTTGCCGTTATCGGCATTTCAATTGTATTTCCGGTTTCACCGAAAGTGACATCAACTTTCTTATTTTAAATAGAACACCTTATACATTTTTAAGTTTTTGGAAAGGCAATCGAATAGCAAATTCAACAATACCACATATGTTATGCTTTAACTTAAGAAATTTTACGATATGCAGCAATGAAGGTTTTGGTATTTTGTTTTTGTGCAAAGTTGGCTAGGGAAGAGCACCAAATTGTTTCTTGTAACGCCAGACTGATCTAAAGAGCTCGTTGCTAAGCAATCGTAACAATTGCCAAACTGTCAAATCTCAATTCTGAAGGCGTAAATTATTTTTGTTGTTTATTGTTATTATATCTTGCATTTGTTATACGTTCCTTCTTTGCTCTCATTATTATTTTGTCTCGTTTTAACATGTTTTGTTAATTGTTGTTATTTCTTTACTTTATCGAACTTTATTGCAATTAACTAATTATGGTAAGTTTGTTTAAATATGTTAGTTTTTGATAGATAATATGTCTGTTTTTCAGGCTTTTTGTATTGTAACCTTTATGACGGCTTCGGCACGAACTGCCGGGTCAACTTTAATATTATGTAAATCTGGCAACAATTATCACCTTATTTACCATGGTTACGCAACAAATTGTACAATAATTTAAATCATATTATCTTCTGTTAAAGCAGTTCGCCCTGTAAATTTTGTACTACCTATCCTTACTTAGCCCAAAGTTCAAATATTTCTGGCTGTACAAGGGCAGTGTTCATTATGTTCCATTTTGTAGTAATTGTTGCCAAATTCACCGAATATTAAAATTAGGTACTTGATGGTTATTTTACGTGGTCCACGCGGAGGCCATTGTAAAATCAACAACATAAAAAACTGAAACTTAAGCACAGTGCCTGTCAAAAACTAACAAATTTAAACAAATCTACCAGAATTAGTTAATTACAATAAAGTTCGATGAAGTAAAGGAGAAACGACAATGAACAAATCAAGTTAAAATAACATAAAATAATAACGAGCAGAAAGAAAGGAAGTACGACAGGATTATTAAAAGTAATAAGAAAAAGAAAGATGGAAAGAGATGTTAAATCGAACCAAAGTTGGGTTATATTTGCATTGTAATCACATTGCACACTAACACAAATAGCGTTTATCGCGCTGTCAAATTTGAATATTTCGAGGTCCTGCTCAAATGTATTAGGTCTAAATAGGATACTCGAACAACTTGGTAAATTAGTTTTCACACTTCTAGAAAGCAGCTCTATTTTACTCGTCGTAATTTGAAAACGCATTTTCTGTAGTTCAACGGTTCAATCAAGGCTTGAGCAATAAAAACGCACCAAATATTCTGGGAATTAGCATGAAAATGCTTTTTTCAACTAAGTGACAAATTGGTTGGTAATTAGATATTGTTCAAAAGTTTATTGTAAAAAAACAGAATTCCCAGTTTAACCTAGCTATTACTATAGGAATTGTCCTTAAAAGCTCTATACCAACACAAATAGCCATATTTCAACCAATTTTTAACATATTAATAATGGTGGAAAAGAAGGAAACATACACAATTTTCAAAGTTATTTTGCTCACTAATGCTGAAGTAACAATGTCGACTACACTCTTTCTTTGATTTAACATTGTGAGAACCGAGAATGAAATGAATATTTTATTGCTGGAAAATTTACATATATACCCTTTCCAAAACGATTATTTCTACATATTCTGGAAACAAACATAATTGTAAGCAAAACCTTACGTGGTTGAATATATATCAACCAAAAATTGCAACAGCAAAATTTTTAATACAACATAAAATTATATTCAAGTATACAGGATGCCCAGTTTCCGGTGCGTACGATACAAATTTCGGTTTTTAAGTGGAACACCTCATACATAATTACCTCTATGGATGCCCCACTTTAATTCATGTAAACTATCTTTCACACTCCTTATAGCAATCTGGCGTGATTTTTTAGATTTTTACGAAATGCCATTGTTCGTTTAACAGCTGATATCCTAAACGCCTTACATGCCAGAACGGCGATTTATTTGAGCATTTCTGGAATTTAATAGAACAGATCTGTAGAATGTTTTATAATCATTTCCCAATACCTAAAATGCGTACTCGTTTAGTTAATTAAATATAAATAAATGTATAAATTAAAATACATGGAATGCTGCGACGCAATATTACAAACTCTTGTTTTTTTAAAGATATTAATGGAAAATAATTTATCAAATTTATTTTATGGGTACAATTTCAACGTTTGGAAGCAATCACAATTTTGCTGTGTACAAACTGAAATACAATTCTTCGTATTTTGTCGAATATTTACTAACATTTCCGGAGTAATATTTTGTATCAAGCTACGCGTTGCCCTAACCAAATTATCCATACAGTTATTTGATGAAAGTTTATGTTTAAACCTTTAAACAACTTTTATCAAATTCCTTTTTTTTACTGCTGAAGGAAAGATGGGCTATGCTTGAAATAAATCTACTCGTTTTATACTGAACTCTAATCAAGATTTGCTATTTATTATTATTCTGAATGAATATCTTTAGAGCAACTCAAATTTATAGTATTTCGTTACAACACTCTATGTATTTAAACGAAAAACTTATCTGCAAAACTTTTATATTTAATGTACTAAAGAAACGCTCATTTGGGTATACGCTTATGTTTACAAAAAATTCTGGAAAAATATACAAATATGTAAAAAATTTGAAATGATATGAAACAAGCTTGGTTATGACTTCGATAGCCATTTCGTAGAATCTAGTAAATATAACAAATTCTTCGATGTACAGCCGAAACCTCTAAATACTTAATGAAATAAAATTTGAATTACCATTGTATTCTAACATGTAAGACTTTTAAGATATCTGGCAAGAGACAAGAGTCTTTCGTAAAAATATCAAATTATCTCAATCTAAATAGGTATAGGGAATATTAAACAAAGTTAATTTTTCTATTTAACATTAAAACCGCCGCACCGGTCAATTTGACCGTCTTTCAATCTTAATTTTTTTTTTCAACGGAATTAATTTTGATATGATCTTGAAATCATGTGATTTTTCCTAAATTTAGTTTGGCAATGCTCTCACAAAATTTTAAACATTTTGTAGAACTCTAAGCGGTGTTCTGGGGAATTTTACCTTAAACGGCCGCCCCGGTCAAATTGACCGGTACGTTAAAAAAATTTGTTGCCAAACTTTATTTATCAATTCTTTTTCTTGGTTGCAACATTTGGAAGAACTAAACATTTAGGCATGTAACGCGTGCAAATATATACATAATTTCAAACATTTATTACATATAAAACAAGGCATATAACTACATCAACCGATCAGAGCTTGCTCCTATTTGTTAGTACATGTTCGTATTTGTTTCGACATGTTCAGCCTTGCCCTCGACAAAGAACCTGTTTCTACTCGTGCTCTTTTTTCAGACCTAATTTGGCGCATGCGTACAAAATATTTTGCAAGTTTCAACCTGCACTACTGTGAACATATAAAAAGATCGGTAGTACTCTGAAAGTGCATTCGTCCTGTTTAGTTAACAGTATGTGGTCCAGTAAAGGCCTCTCCGCTGCACAAGCTTCAGCGTATTTAGACGAACTGGAAAATCTTTCACCAGGAAATTCCGAAAATGATTCTAAATCAGTTAGTACGGACAGTGAACACGAAATTCGTTCTCGATTTGTTGCGAATGAGGAACAAAATAGTGATGAATCTGACAATGACACAGTTTGTGATGTAACTGTTGCAGTGATTAGTGCTAGTTCCAGTGCTAAGCAGGAAGTGAAAACGTCTGTTCGTTCTAATCGCCAGTAATGGCAAGTAATTTTTGCGAGTCAGCCTACTGCAGGCAGAAAAGCCCAACCCAATATATTCAGGAACAATCCAGGGTCAACAGGCTATGCAAAAAAGAAAGTAACTGCAGAAAATGTGAGTAATTTCTGGAGATTATTTATCGATGACTCGATACTAAGACACATAAAACAATGCACCGAGGAAAAAACTTAATAGAGGAACAACTTTTTCCTACAAAAGCAAGATTTCGATTTACGCAATATGTGTCAATAAACCGGATAAGTTTGGCATTAAATTTTGGCTTGCTGTTGACACTGAATGCTTTCCCATATTTAGGAAAAGATGATTCGAGACCAATAGGACAACCACTTGGTGAATACGTCGTTCTAAAATTATTAGAGCCTTACACCAAGGAAGAAATGTGACAACGGACGTTTTTTTTACCAGTTTGGAACTTGCAAAGAAATTAGCAAAACTAAACACCACAATTGTTGGAACTGTGAACAGGTCGAGAAAAGAAATTCCCAAAGTAATCAAGAAAAGCAAAAGTTCTATATGTGTAACTATTTTATTCACAAGTAAAGAAAATGTTTGACAGTGTATCAAGCCAAAATAAACAAAAATGTCCTCCTTCTAAGCACGCAACATCCAACAGTTTCGATTGATGCTGGTACAAAGAAAAAGCCAGAAATAGTTTTATACTATAATAGCACAAAATATGGCGTTGACGTAGTAGATCAAATGGCCCGAAAATACACTTTTATGCAAACAAATTATGTTAATTAATAAAAACAGTTGAAACAAAATTGAGTTTTAAACACCGGTAAATTTGACCAGGGCGGCGGTTCCAGGTATGAGGAATTCTCGGCGGTTCTAGTGTTAAAATATCACATTTATAACGGAACCTGAATACCCAGTATACTTGGGTATAATTTTATATTGTGCAAAACTTTTTTTATTTAGAAACCTTTTCTCAAAATACATAGATTTAAAGCAGTATTCTTTTAAGCCGTAGAAAATCGTGTCTTCTAGCGACATCTTTCCTTACTAAATACAAACGCAAATTAATTGTGAGTATTATTTGTTAACCCGAGATACTGTTTACAAGCATATATGGTATCTGCGTTTCATATAACACACACCGAACGTCAAAACGCGTAAACTTACCTAATGTCCACTCATCTATCATAAAATATATTTCAAAATAATATACTTGCTTACACGTCCATGGGAAAGATAGTTTTACAAAGCGCAATAAATAAAGGTGGAGGTATTTCTTTATGACAAAACATAACAAATTAATGATGTCGTGGGTTGTCTATTTCCTACAAAACCGCAGCCCACATTATTTATTCAATTTCACATTCAAGGCTTTAACACTCGAGAAATTACTCGTACATTTTCAAGATCATCAACTGGCCAATCTATTTCGAACGATCTTGTGTCCTGTGAATACGAAAGCGGATGCATTTACAACTAATCCATTTTCCAATTTTAAGATTAATTTGCTTCTTTTATTCGACGGTGTTTGAACGTTTTAATCGAAATTCTTTAGATAAACAAAATCCATCAATTTGGTGCTATAAACTTCTATACGTTATACGTTTGTTTCTTTAAATAAATACTTTAAATACTCCTCCTAAAACGCATAAAAGTCTAATTTTATCAACGAACTTGCATGAAAATACCATAGTTACCATCAGTATAAATTAGTGCTGAATTGAAATGCTTCGAATTATTCTCCGTCAAAAAGAAAGAAATATCTTAAGATACCAAAAATACCGTATGTTATAGTCGAGACATTTCTTCGAATGCTCTACTGGCATTGGATATAAATTTCGTGTTGGAAATGTATCAATTTTTGATGCCAGATAAAATTTCTAGGCGCATTCCAATGTAAATGTATTTTGCCACCTGATTATCTCTTGAATGCCGTATCGGAGTTCCGTTAATTTGTCAAGATCGTCGCTTAATCGATTACTTATAGAAAGAAAGCTTGTCAATCGGAATAGTAATTATTATTCAATGACTTTTAGTTCTTATATGTTGTCGCCCGATTGGTATCCGTGATAAGCACTAACCTGTAATACATCTTACTTACTAGGCGGGGCAGATCTTGAAACGAGATGAAAGAAAAATGTTTAAGTGAAACGTTATTTGTGTATAAGTAAGTGTTCACTAAATGATTACAAGGATTCAACGTTACTTGCACCAAACACTATGAATGGAGCAAAGTTGCTAACAGTTAGGATAAAGGTAATCAAAAATAGAGAGAAGAAACCTTATACTTTCTGTCATAATTTTCCTAGACTTCTGTTCAAATTATAAATTTTAATTTGAACAGAAATTTATGACATCGTTGAAAAAAAATATTCTACAGAATTTGAAATTAATAAAAAGAAGCGGCAGCGTAAACGGTATCATTTGTGAAAACCGACGTTCAGTCTCAGGCATATATAGTTTATTTAAAATTATAAGAATATAACGGTAGACTTACAAGGCCTTTAATACTTTTATTGCACCTTCTGTGACGATAATAACCTGGCAATGCATATTGAATCTAGGGGCCGTATTGACTATAAATTACGGCCCTATAAGATAATTATATGTTTATGTATATATATATTACAAACAATATAAATTTACATAGTAAGCAATTCGATGTTACAAGTAATTAAAGAATTTACATATTAAATGAGATTTAAATGTACAAACGGGTAGTTACGCATATCGCAAATCATAATAATAAGCATTTAAGCCGTTCAAAGTTATATTCTTGTAATTTGAAATAAACTATACATATGTACATTAGCGCTCATAAGTATTTGGGCACCTCAAATTTCAGACTAAATCATTAAATATTTAAATGGAAATATTAATATATGTATTTGGTATTTAAATATACATAAATATACAACTTTAACAACTACATAAAGTTATTTATTTGACCTAAATGTTAGGTTGTCTTGTTGGAATACAAAATTCTTACACCAGAGGGTATTGCATTTTTCTCTAAGATGCGCTTGTATTGCTCTTTCCTCATTGTGCCTTGAATTTTTACGAGATCACCTGCGGATGTGCCAGCAAAAACAAAATCAAAAGCCAAATCATTACCGAACCACCGCCGTGTTTGACACACTTACAAACACTCGTCTTTTCACTCTTCTCACCCGTCACCGTCCAATTTCGATGTTTAGGTGCCCATTGTAACCTCTTTTTCTTGTTAATTTGGCGAAGCAAGGGCTTTCGCATCGCAACTCGTCCGTGAAGGGCGGCTTTTTAACCGTAGACAGGCTAATCGACTTCGGAAGTACAGTATTGATTTCTGCGGCGATTTCTGCAGCTGTTTTTCTTCTATTTTGCTTGCTGGACACCCACGATTGCAATATCTTGAGCTCATGTTGTCGCCCTTGATCTGCCACTTCGTACTTTATTTAGAAAACTGCCGCTTTCACTATTTTTTTATGTTATAATCAACAGTAGATGGAATTAAATGTGATGTTCTAGCAATTTGACGATTGCTTATGCCTACGTTATGTTGTGCTATCAGAGCACTCGTTTCAACACTAATTTCTTTCCTTTTCGGCATGCTTTAAAATTTTAAACCAAATTATAAACGCTATTCGTTAAGAGATGTTCTCGCTACTAACATGGAACGATAACTGACTATTATTTAAAAATATTACTTCAAATGGCTTTATTATGGCTTCATGATATATATGTCATATAGATAAAAGAAGTAACTAGACCGATAATATTTAATGAATTTAAGTGAATCTTACTGACTATTAGCATGCATAAAATCGAAGGATGCCCAAATACTTATGAGCGGTAGTGTATTTACTGCTGCGTGTACGTTTTCTTTTTTTAAGATAGAAGTATAATTTTAATTAAAAATTATTCTCTAAAATTGAATTAAGGTAATAAGAGGTAATAGAGTTAACAGGATAGTTCAAAAATTTGGACTTACGGAAAGCGTAAAAGATTTACCTCGAGTCAAAGAAAGCACTAAATAGAACGATTTAGCTGAAGCTCAAAATGATTCAAGCGTTTCTAGTAGTAGGCAACTTGAATTAAAAGGAGTAATAATGAGTTTTTAGATTGTGTGACGATAACAACAGGAGCTCCACATGATTCTATTTCGGGACCTCTCTTGTCCTTAATCTACATTAACGAGCTACCCACACAAGGAACACGCAAAACAGTATTTTTTCCACGGACGATGGTACAGCAGCCGTAAGATTCAAAGGATACAGCAGCCACTGAAATAGCGTCTTTGGTACAAACTGTTGACAAATAGTGTGTCAACCATAACCAAATATTGAGAAAACGGACGCAGTGCAGTTCAGTTACTTCTGGCGAGACCTGAAGAAGCCACAGTCAGATTTTTATTCGTAATTAAAAACCAACTCTGTCGTCCGGAATTTGGACCCGCGTCGTTCAGATCCAAAGGCAAGTATGCTAACCTTTCGACCCTCCTGTATCTTGCAAACCGTAAGAAAATGACCCGTATTCCATCCGGAAAGCAATAGAGAATCCATTTTTGTTAAAACAAATGGGATTATATTTCAAACAAATATGGCGATGTCATAGCTATGAAAGGGGAAATGAAAAAAAAACAGTGCCTTTTATAAAAATAAAATTGACGTGTTTCATCATTTTTCAAAGAAACACTTAATAACAACATGTATGATTAAAAACTACCTGGTAGCTTAAAAGGAAAATATAGCTGATAATTAACTAAGACATGGTGGTAATAGCTTAATTATAGTTGATAGAGAAGCACGGGTAAAAGATTCCGCTTAAATTACTTTAAATGTTGGAATAACACTCTTAAGGGAAAACTTAAGTTGATGAGGGGAGCTTCTTATATTATCTACATAGCTATGAAAACAATATACTATCCAGACAATTTTCTTATGTCAAGTTTCTGTGACATTTTATAGCGTCATCTCTAAGTTTAGTTCCAATCGCTTAACATTTGTCATTTATATATCAAATTAAAGAAGCGAAAATGAGTGATTTAAATCTTCAACACAGAAGCATGAAATTTCTATCGAAGGAAGGCAGTAGCCCCAAGAATATCCACGAGAGAATGGTGGCAGTATATGGAAAAAATAATCCGTCCTATTTCCAAGTCAAATATTGGTGCACGCAGATCAAATGGGCCAGAGAATCCATTCATGATGACCCAAAGTGTGGAAGACTTCTGGAAGCACGAACTGAAGAAATTATCAACAAAGCTGGAGGTTAGTGTTGACTGTTCGCCAAGCAAAAGTCGCAGTTATTGCTAGAGAAATAGGAATATCAGAAAAGAGTGTTATTAAAATTCTACTCGAAGATTTGGGAATGAGCAAAGTGTCGGCACGATGGTTTTTCAGGCTCCTCAGAGAATTCGTTTTGTCCCAAGATGAACACTTGTTCTACAGAATTATAACCGAACATAAGTCCTAGATACACCACCGGGGCCCACGAAACAAGAGTCCACGAAATGGATACATAATGGCACTCCACCATCCAAGAAAATGAAAACGCAGTTTTCTGCGGGGAAAGTGATGATCGCAGTTTTCCGGTGCGCGAAGGGGATTTTCTCAATTGGGTATATGCCAAAAGAGACTACAATAACGGAAAACGCAAAATTAGAAATTTGAAAACCACTATAAGCGAAGAAAGACCCCACAAATATGCTCAGAAAATTCTGCTTCTGCACGACAGCTGCAGGGTGCATAAAGCACGAATTGTACAATCAGTAGTTTAAGAACGCGGCCTAGAGGAATTACAGCACCCGCCTCACAGTCCAGACCTCGCCCCCTGTGATTATTATCGTTTTCCAAAACACAAAAAACACTAGAGGGTGTCGCTTTTTATCGAATGATGGCTGAAGGGCCGTATTTTGCAGAACTGCCAGCAGATTTTTTTTCGAAGGGATAGCGTTAGGGGCAATCGTGCATAGGAGAAACAAAAGGACAAATGTACAAAATAGAATTTAGCTGGGTTACAGGGCATTTTATGCAAATAAAAACATGCTAAAGGATAAAGGAATGAGCATAAACAGAAAGATAAAAATATATAGGACAACGATCAGGACCATAGTATTGTACGCAACAGAGACGGAAAGCATAACCCAGAGGGAGGAGGAGAAGTTGAGGATTTTCGAAAGAAAAGTAATTCGAGCCATTATGGGACTCATAAAAGTGGGAGAAGACGAGTGGAGACCACTAATGAGTAATGAAATTAGGAATGTATTGGGAAACGACGACGTAGTCGGAGTACATAAATCGCAGCGAATCAGATGGTATAATCACATTTTCAGAAGAGAAGAGGGTGAGCAGATAAGAAAGATAACAGAATGAGGGCTGGTGGTAGGAAGGCCAAAGGGAAGACCTAAAACAAGATGAAGGGAACAAGTGGAAAAGGAGCTAAGAATGATGAAAGTAAAAAACTAGAATAAGCTTATTAGAGACAGGACAGCATGGAGACAAGTGATTTTGAACGCAAAGACGCACCCAAGTCTGTAACGGGAAAAGAAGAAACAGATAGATGGGGACTAATCCCCCACGACAACAAGATTATTAGTTCGAAAGAACAACTACAGCTTCTATGGAAACGTATAGCTTGTTAGGTAGCGGTATTAGAAAAACCTTGGAATAAGAGTGTTAGCGTTAATGGTCCTTACGTTGAAAAATAAAATTTTATTTGCTCTATACTCGTTGTTTTCATAGCTAAGTAGGTAACATGAATAACTCCTCTCGTACATCCGCTTTTCAATTGCTATACAGCAGTAGGTATTTTAAATTTGTAGTTTGAAAAATTGCTACCGTTTCTTATGCTACTCTTGGAGACGTTTTGAAGATTTCACCTTATTTGTATCTTGGTTAACCCAGACGCTACATACATTATAATTTTTTACCATATTCATTTGTAAAACCTCTGCTTTCAATTTTTACTCTTTTTTGTGGTAGTTATACTTAAATATTTTTTATTGCTACATCTGCTAGGATACCGTTTAAGTACGTAAGGAAATATCCGTAAATAATTTTCGAAAAGAATTTTAATCTCCTCCTTACCCGTAAAATTTTATGCATTTTTACCAAGATTAAACGGAACTAATTCGAGACATTTTTATGAAATATACGTGATACATAAATTAAGCCACTATTATTTATTAATTGATAATAAAATCCGAGAGCATAATGGCCCATGATTATAAATGCTCAGCGTGTACATTCGAAATTTGTCACCGTATTATTTATAACTTAATTTTTTCGATGTGTAAAATCACACGGCCATCATAACTTTCACGAAAATAAAACGACATCGCCGATAAATTAACGAACTGTTAAATTCGAATAGCGTACTTTCATCGAATTTATAACCTCCACTGCACGCTTATCGCAATCAATTATTTACCCCGGATTTTTAATTATGGCTAAAAGTCACGCGGGCGGGTAATGTTGTCTCCTCCGGTACTCTTCGGTCTCGAGCACGACTCGAACCGATCATCTGACAACTTATAAGTTATAAATTATGAGTCCTATTGTTTTAAACAACAAAATTTACCACCTTCGACGTTCCCACACGCACGTGCTCTCTGCTAAGTCTTTCTGTTAGGTGCTTAGGTGTTAGACTTCGTTAAATGGTAAATGAACGGTTGCGAGAAGCGTAGGTGAGGAGATGAAAGACGAAAGAGGATAAAAAATACGCATTAAAAAGAACGTGAATTGGATATTTCGACGGGCATTTAAATCAATGTGTCGCCTGGAACGATTTTGGTGTTAGTTGTAAATTTCAAGCGAGCTTTTAATAAAGCGGGCTATTATTATTATTAGTACCTATTGAATGCGCTCTAGGAATGAGACACCTTACGTAATACCTTTTTAAAAATCTATTACTTTCGTTGAAGCCCATGCAAGAGCCGCAGTGATTTACATACACATTAATTTT
The DNA here is from genome assembly GCA_029619315.2 of Dynastes maya. Taxonomy (NCBI): domain Eukaryota; kingdom Metazoa; phylum Arthropoda; class Insecta; order Coleoptera; family Scarabaeidae; genus Dynastes; species Dynastes maya. Next base: position 62,425,769 of record JAROYE020000002.1, read on the forward strand.
CTATCTATGAGAAGATATTGTTTACCTTCAACCTGCCCCTGTAATTATTTTATTTATCAGATACTCTATTCAGAACGTAAGCTTTATTTTTGCAAGGAACAAATGCTGGACCTAAATTTTCGCGATCTTTTCACACATTATTGAAATGTGTTTCTCATGGGTATTTTGGGGAAAATTTGAAATTTTCTAAATTAATCTAAATTTCTCAATTCTTTGTGGGGTCAGGAGTATTCCTGGATATTCTTTGGGCAATTTTCTTATGAATTTTGCACATTTAGAATTAAAAATGTAAACTAACCTTAAATTCGTATGATGCTGTCACATAAACACTCTCTTTATGTTATTAGCCTTTACAGAAATCTGCCAGCTCTAACCTCGAACCTTTCCTTCTTTGAAATTCTACTTTAATTTCACTATCGAACTCTTCAAAGGGAAACCGTACTCAGAAACACTAGTTAACTTATCGAAAGTCTTACCAGAATTGATGAAATGTCTGGCGTCCCTGTCTTGCTTTGTTTCCTTTGTTTTATCGCTAGATAGCGATTGTCTACTTCCACAGCTAATTTTGATGAAATGAAATCCAAATATCAGCCTTTATAATGCATTCCGATGGAAGGAATTTATCGATAAAAATAGCATACGAGAATGAATGCATTGACGCTACCAGCTGATTGAATTTAGAGGACTCTATGACTTAAATTCTGACTGACAACATAAATATGACGAAATACACTAACGATTTACTTAATAATGTTCGGACAAAGATTTAATTTACTAAATGATGTTTGAAATACCTTTTAGTTTACTCTGTTTGTTTTAGATGACTTTTACATTAATTTTGACGATTTACAAGATTAGGAAAATAAACAGAAGAGTGGATTTGGCCATGTTACTCTACGATCATTGTTATTTGAACTTATAAGGTCCCAACCCCAAGGCCAGTTGGCGCGGGGGGAAATGGTGACTTGGAAAATTACATTTTTATCCGCAAGAGGGATATTTCATTACAAACGGGTAGCTAACCTGAATGCCCTATCCGTTCTGAGATTGACAGCCAATGTTGTTGTTGTAAATATTGAACATTACAATAGATGACAAACAACAGAGAGTATCGGCACACTCCTCACCACACAAAATATTATTAATTAATTCGGAACAGCTGTTTCAAAGGCTCACATGGGGGCCCAGTAAGCCTTTGAAACAGCTGCTCCGAATTAATTAATAATATTTTGTGTGGTGAGGAGTGTGCCGATACTCTCTGTTGTTTGCCATACTATCCCACAGTCCTTGCTATCATTATTACAATATATATATATATTGAAATATTTTTGTCTCATGGGATTTTGGGAAAATTGTTAAATTTTCGAAACTAAATTTTACAATTCTTAGTGGGGTAGGGAGTATCCCTGGATATTCTTTTGGAAATTTTCTAACGAATTTTCAAATTTATAAGTCGAAATTAACGAATTTTAAAATTAAAAAATGTAACTAACCTTGCAATTTGAAAGAAGCCAAAACAAAACGCCAATATAAACGCTGTGTTTATGATAACCTCTACAGGAAACTGCCTGTTCTAGACTTTAAGCCTTTTTTTCTTCGAATAAATACTCTGATTGATTTCACTAACGAACACTTTAAATTGGGATCGGAGTTAAGATACACATTAATTCAACGAAGGCTGAATCAAGACTGATGAAATTATTGGCGTCGCTTATCTTTCTTTTATTTTAAATCGCGGCGATTGTTTTATTCCACAGCAAATTTTGATAAAATAAATCCAAATATAAACTTTTATGATGCATTTCGATGAAATTAAGTTATTTGTAAAAGAAAATAGCGTAGAAGAACGCATGCGGGAACGCTATCAGCTGACAGTAGGCAAATCTATGACCTAATGCTGTCTGACAAGTATCAAACGTGAAATATCTCCAACGATTTACTTAAACCTTTCAGATAAAGATTTAATTGATGAAATAATGTTGAAAATACATCATACGGACAACATGAGTCTTCTATTCATCATTTACAAAAGCGCATCGAAGTAAATGGACAACATTTTGAATATTTATTAAATTAACGCGAGTAATTTTAAAGCGAAGCCTGCCTGTTTTCTTCTGTTTATTTTAATTATTTTATTTATGTTTTGTCAAACGTAAAGAGCACGTGGTTTGTTTGCATAGACCATAGATTTCACATAAGCCCACCACTCGGAGGCCAACTAACAGTTGCATTTCTTGAATGGATAATTCCTTTCACCAAACTTTTCTTGCAATACGCAATTAGCAGTGACATGTGGTACCCCCTTGTTGAAACCACATGTCCTCCAAATTAATTTTATCTAACTTTGGCCACAAAAAATCTGTCAATGTCAATGTGTACCGCTCACTAGTCACTGTAATTGCATCTCCTACCTCTTTTTGGAAAAAATATGGTCAGAGGGTACCACCACACCACACAGTGATCTTTTGCGGATTCAAGCGCTTCCCGGGAAACCCTTGTGTTTTCGCAACAAAAGCAGCAATTTTGTTTGTTAACATATCTACTTCACCCAAAATGAGCTTCATCTCGGTAGATATTTTTCTGCCCAAAATTATAATCCGTTTTAACTTGCTCCAAAAGCCAAGCAGCAAAATCACGGTGCATACAATGGTTCAGTGGCTTGAGTTCTTGGGCGGACACAACCTTTTACGGGCGTACACCCAAGTCATTTTGCACCAAGTTGTAGTGTTTCCAAAATATGGTTCCTGAAGACTTCACCAACTTGTCGAGGTGATAAAAATCGCTACCCACGCATTTTTTGTTTGAAAACAAAAGAAGAAATCAGGTGAATACGAGCAATGAGATATTAACTCGATGTTTTTCTCCTTCAAATAATCAATTGTTTAACGCTCATTGTCATGATGAAAGATGATGCGACGTTGTCGACTGTTTTTCCTGATTCTTGGCAAATAAATTGGTGTATACCATTCAGCATTAACTGTTTCTCGATTCACCAAAGCAATGCTTGCGAGATGTCCAGTAGAACTACAGAAACAAACAATCATTTTCTTGGAAGTGCCTCGTGACGAACAACCTTGTTGGATTTGGTTCAACTGGGAACGCCCAAACAGCTGGCTTAGTTTCCCCGTTGTTGTTTCTCAGTCGAATTCTTTGAGCATTTCCTTACACCAATTGACACAAGCCTTTTTTTCTGCTTGGGTCAACTTATGCGGAATCCATCGGGAACAGATCTTGTTTACACCTACATGTACTATGTTCTTCGATATGCTTAGGAATGCCTCTATCTCACGTGAACCACAGTCCGATCCTCGCACAGCATCGACGTTTCTTGGAAGAACCGATTTTGGCCGACGTTCACGAAATTCATCACTGACTGAAGCATGACCACGACGAAATTCTGCAAACCAGTTGTAAAGTCTTTTCTGATGGTGCTTCATTACCAAAAGTTGAGCGAAGCGATTGGAGGTACTGTTGTTGTACTAGACCTTTACTAATATCGTAAAAAATCATCCGAAAGGCTTCAAAATTGCTTTACAAAATAGTAATGTCAAATCTCAGCAGCGCCATCTAGTGGCCGTTTGTAAAAACTCAAGACGCTACCCTCATATCTTATATGTTCCATTTAAAGAAATGCAGCTTTGGTTAGCTACGTATTTATGAAGCATCTCTTAGATTATACCCCTAATAGGACCTTATAACAGAAAAATGAATTTTCGGGGATGATTCATCCTCTATGGGAAGAGGTTCCGTTAGAAGCAGAAACATATTTGTTGGTGATTCATTCAGGAAGTGCCATAGTATTGTTGTAAAGTTATAAAACGGTATCTTTACTATTTTCAGAAATATGTCGTATTCGTTTGCTTAAATACTCAACTTTTAAATGTCAAATGTTTCACTTTAAATATAAATACGTATGCATTAGTTTCTGAAGGGAAAAGTGATATCACTAGTTTATTTCCAGATAATCTCTATTTAATTGTATATGTTCAGATACAAGGTAAAAGTGGAGATGGTATACAGGCAATATACCCGCAGCTTACAATTTAGACCTACATGGAGAAAGTTGTTAATTTATCCGTCGACAATAATCGTTTATTAATAGAGTTATTCAAAACGGTGAAACTTAAACTGAAAAGCGTAAACAGATAGCGCACGTTACAGTCCAAACACACCGTACGTCCCATATCCATATATTTCACTTTTACAAGGCAGTTTCCGGTAACATAATCGAATTCCAATGGAAATATTTTGCCATTAATGTCTACGCACACAATAAGACAATTAAATGAACGACACAATAAAAGCCGTCGTTTCGTAACGCACAAAGACTGAAAAGCTATACGGGAGACGGCGATATTAATAAATAACGAAATGGAAAAAAGGAAAGAGATCCGTACGGACATTTTACGAAATAACAATAAAGTAACCCGAACGTTTGGTAAGGTTTGATTATAATTGAGCTATAAAACAACGACAAAATATACGCGAAGACATAAAAATTAATGCTTTATAATAATTTCATATTCGAGACGGTCCTACTCCCATGGGTTTTATGTCACAATATTTAAAAGATATGAAGCGCGATGAAATATAAGAAGAAATATAAAAATTATTTAATTGGGTGTGAATGATTTTATTAAGAATGCAGTATTAGGTTACACGAAGATGGTAATTGTGCTTACTATGTAAGAAAAAAGGTTTAGCGTTACTCAGAAACTATTTGGATGAATTATGAGACAGAAAAGAGCTTTTGTAGGATACCGACATTTTCATCTTGATGTTTCTGGAATTATACAGTAATTAATTTTAGTAAATTTATTATCTGTATTCTCTTTACCAAGGTAAAGTACTAATTACTTAGCTAATGTAAAATTCCTAATTAAAAAGTAAGTTGTATATAATCTAATAATGATGCTATAGATTATACTTTTAATTTGTTTAAAGTATACAAGTTTTTTTGGATATATAATTGGTACTACTAAAACAGATGAATATCTCATATCGAGACCGTCAAGTGGGGCGCTACTTTGATTCCAGAGACTACTTTAATCTTTTTGCGTGTCTTAACTAAACCAAAAATCTGTAACAAAGGAGACTTCTATTTCACCAAACTACCTTGCAGATGTAGCTACAAATTCTAACAGATGCATTTCCTAATCCTAATTTTAACTAAGGTGTTAGAGAGAAGCTTAAATAAGGTAATGTACAAATGCGCGAGCTTTGCTGAAAATTGAACAGCGAAAAATTTTAATTAATATATTTTGGCTTTCGTCGGTGAATTATGAAATTTTATAATTTTCCTTGGAATTTCCGACGTAATTAATTACTGAAAGAATGACAACTTAGGTATTAAAAAGTGAACCATCTTTGCGTAGTAGTTAACACGCCTACCCGGCAAGCAGGAGATGTGGGGTTCAATCCCTAACCGGGACATTTTCTCAGTAATTAATGAAACATTTGCTTATCCAAGTAGGTTAAAGTGCATATTTATTACCAAAACCTTCTATGTTTACATAACCTGTTGTTTAAGGTTAATATTACGCAGAAGAAGTTGGCGATTAACCCATAAAACTAGTGGTTGTCGACCATAAATTCAATTACGTACGTAAATTTGCCGATCAAAGTAGTCCCCCATGGGCAAGATTGATCGCTTAAAAAAAGCCATTTTTATTTTTATCTTTTTAAAGCTTGTAATGCTGATGGTACCTTGAATGTGATGTTTCTAAGGAGAAGAGGCGATGTCTTCATTTGGCCTGCCGTAGTGGAACACCATGCGAAACTAGTCCCAGTGTACATAAAAACAGGGTTTTGCATTTCAATTTGAAATTTAAAAGTAATTTAATATTTTGCAATATTCTGAAATTGAAATGTTAGATTTGGGGTTAAAAAGTCACGAGATTGCTCATGTATATGCTATTTAGAAACGCATAAAATTACACGTAATGTTCCAGCTGAAAGCAGGTTTGTGAATGTACAACAAAATCCAAGAAATTATATCACCGCTTGTTTGCAGGAAAATCGCTTTGAGCAGATGCAGAAATTGTGCACATTTAAGGCATTTATTTAATATCTTTATATCACAATCAGAAACTACTATCTCTAGTAGTCCTAAATAACTTTGCCGTTACGTTAACCTCAGGAAAAACAGTGATGGTATTTCTAATTCTGTTTCCAATCCCGATGGCATCTCACTTATCCCTTATCGATTGTGAACGGTTTCAAAGGCTTTTTTCAATCAGTCAACTCCGCTGCATCTAATGTGTAAATTTTACAACATCTCCAAATAACTCAACGATCGAAATTAATCACATCACTGAAAATGAAGTTTCTAAAACTATGAAATCGTTGGATGATAATAGTATTATGGGAAACAATGGGATACCTACCTTTATATTAAAGGATTGTGGCCAAGTATTAACGTCTCTCGCTATTACAAAAAACTTTACGAAGATTTTCGAAAGATGCTTACATTCTTCTATCTATCATCAAATAAAGCTGCTTATCTCAGTCTATCAACATGGATTTTTCCGTAACCGATCAACTATAACAAATTTGGCAATTATTAGTCAATTTATCTCAGACAACATAGATAAGAATAAACAAGTGCATCTTATCTATACTGTTCTAGGCAAAGCTTCTGATCGCATTGATCACTCTACTTCAAAAATTAGACGCAATTGGAATTTCTACATCTCTGATAACCCTATCCTCATGGTACCTCTTCACAAAGGAAGCACTATGTTGCTCACCAGGGTTATGAGTCACAACATTCCTATCTCACTTCTGGTGTCCCTCAGAGAACAAACTTGGGGCCTCTCCTATTCTCCATTTATATCAACGATGTGTGCGATGTTCTTGGCTGTCATAAATTGCTCTTTGCAGATGCCTGAAAACTCTATGCCGTTGTTAACGCCCTTGCTGACTGCGGTTGCCTGCAGGATCAAATAGGTTTGTTGCAAACGTGGTGTACTAACAATAGATTGAATATTAATGTAACTAAATATATCGTTGTAAGTTACACACAAGGTTCATCCAGTACACCACACTTATCAAACTGACAACATTACATTACCGCGGCAGTCATCATTTTAGGACTTGGGTATTATCTTCGATTCAAAATTCTTATTTGATGAGCAAGTCTCTACAACAATCAGTTCCACATTAAGAACAATGGGATTCATATTTCGTACTACAAGGCCCTTCCGTACCATCGAACGCATACTGCTCCTTTATTTCAGTTTTGCTAAATCGAAATTGGAATATGGTTCTGTGATCTGGTCACCCTTTTGTAAACATCATGCGTATTCCCTCGAAAAAGTACAAAGGAAACTCTTAAAATATTTATACTACAAACAACAAGGCAAATATCCAGTCTCTTGCAATGTTGACTCTTTAGATTTACGTCGTATCAGAGCAGATATCAAATTTTTGTATTCTCAATTATATCTTAATTATATCATACCCCGTCCATCTACTCGGTCTTGCTTTACGTTTTATACGCCAAAGTCCAAAACAAATATAATACTAGAGTCACCAATACATAGAATATGTAACACATACAATTTGTTATCAGATCCTTCCACTGACATTCATTTCTCCTCCCTAACTACACTTCTAAATAAGTACACCCCCTCATTGAACTTTATTTAATAATAATACATTTTTTTCTGTTTTCGTGTTTGCATAATTTAATTAGATATAAGTTCAGTTTTTATTTAATTTTAGTAATTTTCATACATGAATATAGTTTACTTTTGCACGAATCGATTACTATTTTTGTCCTGTAATTGGATCTTAAATCTGTTGGGCAAATAAATTATTATTATTATTACTACTATTATTTAAGGTGTCAGGTAACAGAAGCTTTAAATAACCTCAATCATCTCAAAAACTTAGCTAGATAGAAAACTATTAATGAGAATTAAAGACAGGTAACTAAAAATCCAATAACATACAGCGTGTTCACCCAGTACGCAGGCGGAAGATAATTTCTTTCCCAAGCAGTTTAGAGCGGTGATTCAAATTTAATTCGATTGAGTATTTCTTGGAATTTTCGACAACACATGGAACACTTCTTACGCCAACCAGATTCTGCAAGATAGTCATCGATATCCTTGCCATGCTTGATTCATGTTATTTCTTTTTCTGTATATTTTTACAAAACCTACTAGAGAAGCTTTTCTAGAATTTTTTTATAAGCATTTCCCTATACCCAAAATACGCCCTTCCTTAGTAAATTAAATATCAAGCTATGCAGATCAGTTTTTCGTTTAAAAATGAAAGCGCTGTGACGAAATGTTGTTAACTTTATTGCTCTACAGATATTCATTAAATCAAATATGTAAATGTTATCTTTTATGAAACAATTCCATCATCTACTCGAAGTAACCATCATTTTTCTACATACATTGTCTCATAACTAATAAGTTAACTAACACGTATAAATAATAAATAGAGAAAATAAGAAGACAGATGTTGTAGAATTCAACATGAAATGAATAGATTTATTTAAAGCATAGCACACTGCATTCCAGCAGTAAAAAGTATAATAAGAATATATTGTGAACTGTTTAACAGATTTCACAATTTAGCTGAATAGAAATGTTAATGAAAAAACTTTCTGGATTTTTATTATTACGTTCAACATGTTACTGTACAGACTACTACCAGTCGCATAAATTACGTCTGAGAAAGCAAGGTTCGTCTGGAATGCAGGAACAGGTGTAGTGGCTAAGTACTGAATCCCGCCCTGCGAGTGTGCTATCTGCTAGATTCTAGTTTCAGTCTGTTATATCTAACATAATAAAGACGTTATTATTATTATTTCTCGGAGTAATTGTGGACAACAATTTAAGTTGGTCCGGTCATATTGATTTCATTGCAAAGAAACTTAACACTACTATGCAATCTTAAAGTTAGACGACACGATGGAACCGTGGGATCTAATGACAGTATACTACGCTCTTGCATATCCCCATATCGCGTACAATGTGATGTTGTGGGGCCGTACATTATATGCCCTCCGCCGCGTATTTACCGCTCAGAAAAGACTGCTCAGGTTCATCTTTCGCTTAAGACCTCGTGATTCCTGCCGCTCAATATTTAAGGCACAGGGATTGTTGATGCTCCCGGCGATCTGTGTATTTAAATGTACGGTGTTTGAGTACCAATACAGAGAGCAATTTCAAAAGAATGGTGACTTTCACAGCTATTCGACCAGGGCACGAGAAAACTTCTGTGTACCGACACATACACTAACGCGGAACGATACATTTCAAGTGTAGAAGAATGTTTTAAAAAAAAATTGTAGGATAATTCCTCTTCCAGATCCTGAAAAAATATACAGGATGTTTCATTTAAAAAAGTTGAAAAGGCACATCAAAGATGGCAACGACTTCGATCACCATATTGTAGACGCCAGTTAATACAAAAACTCTTCGATATGTTGGCGAAAACTCTAGTGTGTACGCAAACGAATCAAATTTGAATCACTTCTCTTGCATGTATTCAAAGTTGTGGCCGTTAAGGAAACAGGAGCATTTCACAAAAATTCCAAACTATGTAAATTATCTCAAAAACTAAGATAGATAGGTATAGGGAATATTAATGAAAGTTGACATGAATTGAAGAGAAACATCTAAATTCGTAATAATATATAGAATGTTCCATTTAAAAGACCAAACTTGTATTGCGCGTTGTGGAAACTGAACATCCGGTATATTAGAGTATAATTTCGCGTTGTGCAGTGCGAGTTCCCGTTTGAAAGTTTTTCTCTAAATTACTCAAGGAAGGAATTATCTTCCACCCACGCATTAGGTGGACACGCTGTATAGGATATATGAAAAAGAAATTTGTACCATGTACCACGAAAACGTAACATTGTTAGTCTCTCAATATCCTTTATGTGACTTTTTTCTCTAGATTGCTTTGGTAAGGAATCATTTTCCATTTATATTCATCGTGCATACATATTTATATTTTTATATTTTCAAAATTTTCCTAACAATATTCTATGAAAACCGGTTTACACCCTAGTATGCTTTTATCTGTCTTTATGTCTAATTTATTAGCTTCTTTTGCTAGAATAGCAATAAAACAAACCGAAGTTGTATAATAAAAGGGTTTGCTTTTAATTAAGAACCTCGTAAAGATACGTGTGTTAACTAAGCGATTTATTATAATTTATGCAATGGTTACATTTAGTTGCTATTTACACGGAAAAAGATTGTTAAGTATGGATAATGCCGGTAATAAACTTAATTGATTAATATGATCTCGCGCTTCATCAAAAAAGTTTCACTAAATGTCATTTCCATGTGTAAATCCCCGTGTATACCGCCAACTATCTCATAATACCAATTACTGTACGAGTGTGCTTTCAGGTATACCCACACCAATGATAAAAAGCTAGCAGAAGCAAAACGTACGTATGTAGGTGGTTTTATGAATCGCTAACAATAGCTTGATTTCACTTGATCCTCAATAGTTATCCATATGTCTGATGAATGGGGTATTCCGTGTTGAGTACACAAAGGAGTTGTCTAAAGAATACGTTCGCAGAATCTCGTTATCTACAGATATCAATTACTCAACTTGTTAGGCATATTTAATGTGTGCGAAGCTAATCTATTATTTAAACTTCCATTTTCAGAATGCATGCAGACAAACTGCCGTGTGTGAATTGTTAACTACCTACTATACAGCTACTAGGAGTTGTTCCGAACAATATCAATAGTTTTTATAGCACTGGTAGGTACTAAATTATTTCTATAGATCCTGTTATTGTAGGGTGGTAATACTTGAAAGAAGAAATTTTGATAAAGTAAATTTAAATATTATATTAAGAAAAGATTTTGTATTCAGTAGCGCACCTAAAGGAGGGCGGCATATATTTTGGGGCCGCATTTTTTAATATTCTTGTCTGAATTATATAAAAATAAATAATATAATACTGTTCCAGCGTTGTAGTTAAAAGAATCAATGATTATTAACTTAGGGAAATATGCGGTAACAGCCAGAGGCGTGGCGAGCGCATAAAAATTTAAACATAAAATAGAAAAGTCTTCCGTGAAATCACAAACTGGGTAACATCTGTTAAATATTTGAATCATTAGATATGTTTCCACAGCTGTTTCAGTCAAGTGAGTACGACGTGTGGAATAAATGTCTTTTAACGCCGAAAACAACCGTTCGACATCTAGCGATGTTACACTTGCATATTTAAAATAATCTTTGAAACAACTTAATGCATCTTCACACGCACCTTCACAAATTTGTCTTAATATAAGAAAATCGGAGTCTTTCCCTAAGACGCTTTCAAATTTTCGTATTGCACACCAATTTGTTTCGCCTTCTACAATGCATAACTGTGCGTGAACATCATTCACAATTTGAACAGAATCCACTAGCGCCATCGAAACATTTTGTAATTTTTCTGTTCCCCCCGCTAGCCCGAAGTAATTGTTGTGAATAGTTTGTAAATCTCTTTTAACCTGACTATCTTGAAATATTTCCTGGCTTTTCTTGATTGCTGCAGCTTCTGTTGGATTGATTTTTAAAACTACCTTCTTTACTTGATCAAAATATTTGTTGTAGTAAAACGCAGCCCCCAACCATGTTCCCCATCGTGTAACAATCGGCTGTGGTGGTTCAGGTAAATCAGGACACAGTTTGTGAAATAGTCGGGTTCGTTTCGGGGACTTTAGAAACACTGCATTTGTACTAGCAATCAATGCATTTACTAGTGGAAAACATGTAGGAATCGTTTGTGCCGCAAGCTTTAGAGTATGGATTTTACACGTTACATGTAAGAAGTTACCGCTGTGTTCTTTAAGAGATCGGCTCAAAGAACGCACGTTTGCGGCACCATCACTTATAAACATTAAAAGTTGCTTAGTTGAAACTTCAAATTTGTTCAATGAGTTCAACACCACCTTTAAAATGTCATCGGCAGTACAATTTATAACTCTTTTGGAAGCAAGTAAGAGGGAGGATGATGGTTGATGTGGTTCCATTGTACGTACCATTACATTAACCACAGAATATTTTTGACGATCTGTTGTTTCGTCCACACACAACCTCAGTTTTTTATCTATCTATCAGTTTTTTTCTATATGTTCACGAGCAAATGGCACTACATTTCGTATCGATATCCGACTAGGTAATTTACAGTCCGCATATTTATTGCAGAAGGAGACAAATGCTTCTTTGTCTAGTAAACAAAACAATAGATTACATAAAATAAGAGTAACACATTATTTCTCTTGGACTCATATGCCACTTTTTGCAGAAGAATGCTGTTTGCTTTCGATGTGACGTTGACAATTGCTTCTGGACTAACACATTAAAGGGATTTTACAAACTAGACATTGAATTTTAGCGCCATCAAAAATTAGTGAAGAGTTGGAAGTATTTACTGAGTGTCAAGTTAGAAGTAAACGAATGGTGAAAATTCGCATAGACGCGGACCTATCTTTAGAAGGAGAAACACAAAAGGAAATGTTCTTGTCATTGGATAGAGCTATCCAAGAAGTAAAACTACATGTCCTTGCAGCTAAGTGTTTGTGCCTGTAACCATCTAATCCTTTTAACGAATTTTGAACGTCAAGTGAATAACTTTGTTGACATTGAAGATGGACAGTTCCATATTGAAAAGAAAAGGATCCAGAATTTTATGTTTGTACCTGCTCTGCAAGAACAAGCAAAACGTTGGAAAAACGTGCAAGAGCCTCTTTGGCTTCTAATATTTATTCACAAAATACAGGCTGGAAAACTCTGTGCCCAATATAGCAATATGTTGAGAAATTTTTTTCAACAATAGCTTTCGGTGTTGTTGCTTTTCCGAATTGAAACTAATTAAAAATTATCTTTGTTCGACATTGAGTGATTTAAGATTGCAAAATCTAGCGATACTTTCCATAGAACAACAACTAACACATGACATAAATTTTGACAATGTAATTGATGACTTCTAATAAAAAAGCAAGAAAAATAAATCTACATATACAGGGCTTTCATTTGCAAATTTTCCATCTTGAATAACCCATTAATTAGCAAAATTATCAAAAATCACTAAAACACGTCTATTTTGTTTTGGAGGGGGACATTTAATAACCAGTTCTAATCAGATCGGGCACTTTCACCATCCCCCCAACCACCACCACCCCCAGAATTTTAAATGGCACTACCCCATGCATGATATATCATTTTAAAGAATATAAAATTCTCAATCTTTTACATCAAAGAAAATGAAAATCGGCCGAGCAGTTCGTGAATTAAAGATGAAAATGTATTGAACCGGACAATTAATTGCAAAGCATTGACAGCACTATCGATATTCATAAGAATCACCATTTTATGAACTCAATAGTTGCCAATAATTAACTACAACAATATCAAATGCAAAATAAACTTTTAATATCTATAACTTATAGAGTTTACAAAATCAAAGTAAACCTAAAATTTAAAAGCTTTGTACAAAAACCTGTCTAGATTAAAGAGGATATACTGTACTAAGTAATTCAATTTATCAAATATTCAAATTGTTCGCCATTATTATTTAAGCAATAATACATTTAAGAATTTGATAGGTTGAATTACCTAATAAGAAATTAAATGATTGAATTAAATACATTTTCGTCTCTAATTCACGAACCGTTCGGCCGATTTTAATTTTCTTTAATATAAAAGATTGAGAATTGTCACACATGGGGCAGTGACATTTAAAATGTTGGGGTGGGGGTGGTTGCGGGGAGGGTTAAAAGTACCCAACTGATTGAAATATGTAATTACATGTCCCCCTCCAAAACAAAATAGACATGTATTAGTGATTTTTTATAATTTTACTAATTAAAGAGTTATTCAAGGTTGGAAGTTTTCAAATCAAAGTCCTGTATGTACAATCTGTTTCAACAAAGGAAATAACGTTTTCTGTTTGTTTATTTTTAATAACCGCTCCTGATTTTAATTGAATTAGAAAGAGTGGCAATTTGGGGGCCGCCCCAAGTGGCAAGAGCTCTAGGTGCGCCACTGATAGAACTGTATCTGTGTACTGGAACCAAGAATGGTTACCAGTGCAGGGCATGGACAACGTTTTTTAAATCTTATTAAATTCGGCCGCAAATATCTAATAATTGTCTTGCATTCAATACCGTTTTATATTTTTCTGTTATCATAAACAAAAATATAATTAGAATAATTTTCGTCCAAAAAAATATACAGCGTGTCCACTTATTGAGAGCCTAGACCAATCACCTAGAGCAATTTAGAGAAAAGGTTTTCAAATAGAAAATATTTGGAGGCAAGTGCAGCGCAACATAAAAGTATATTCAAATATACAGGTTGTTCAGTTTACGCTGCGCACAAGTTTGGTTTTTTAAATTGAATGCCTAGTATATTATTGCGCTTCTGGATGCAACTTTTCAATTCATGTCCAGTTTCTTCACGATTCCCTATACCCATCTATCTTCGTTTTTGAGATAATTGACATTTGTGCGACATAAGTCGCATTGGGCTTGAGGTAGAATAGCAATAGCAGCAGCCGTCAGTTGTGTAGGACAGCGACATGTGATGGAAATTACTTCCACAAATACTGCTGTTGTGAAAACATAATTTCAACGCCTTCCTCGAAATCCAACGATCTATTTCTAAAATTCCAGAAAGAATCACTTCTTTCAAGGCACTGAATAATTTCACGTATGTAGTATGGCGTTTATTGGGAAGTACTGGACTAATGTTTGCGGAATATTCAGAACTGACCAGATCCACATGTATAGTATACATTTGGGACAATTGTTTTGAATAACTTTTAAACGTCCCATCCATAAAGAAAGAGGAATAGGTACTGAGAGCTTCTTTGGCTTTCGTAGTTGCAAATATCAGCACACAAGAAACTACCCCCATTTGGTAATTCGGACATTTCGTAATAATGGGCATTCTTATCTCGCTAATGAGGGTTGTCTTAACCACTTTCCAAGTTCACTTGGAACGACTATATTTTGACCGCAAGTGACCCGCTAAAAATAATGTTATTCCTCGTTTGAAAGTGTCGATCGCATCTGAGTCGACACAATATTTTAGAGCTCAATAGTTTCATTAAATCTTGCTATCTCAATATGAGGTGTGGCAATTAAATAACCAGACTGGTGCTACTATCGACAAACAGCGAGCACGCGACGGCAGGTTTGAACATGTCTGTGCTTGTAGATGCTTCCCCCACCCTGAGCTCGATGTGCACGGTTGTACGTCGCTCAGTCTCGCTGTAGCAATCGTCCGTTCAAGTCCTTACGCTAGCGTCGCATCGGAATTGTCTACGTCCACTGGGTCCCTGAAGTCAATCAACATCATTTCGCCGAGGTTCTAACTACCCTTCGTGGATGAGTGAGAAGACGAAGACCCGATTTGTGGAAGAGCAAATCTTGGAAGCTCCACCAAGACAATGCGCCAGCCTATTCCGCATTGTCTGTGAAGGCGTTCTTTGCGAAATCCGGCATCATCGTGTTGGACCACCCACCGTACTCGCCCGACCTAGCCCCTGTGACTTTTTTTATTTCCTAAAGTAAAATCGGAGCTTAAGGGGACAAGATTTGACAGTGTAGAAGCGGTGAAAGCGAAAACGACGGAGATTCTCAACAAGTTGACAGAAACGGACTTCCAGCACTGCTTTCGACAGTGGAAAATTCGCATGGAGCGTTGTAGGGATCGGCAAGGAGAGTACATTGAAGGGGATAAACTTTGTAATATAATTGGTGATCAATAAAATGTTTTGTAGCACCAGTCCGGTTATTTAATTGCCACACCTCGCCCGTAATACATCTTGTTTGATTTTTATGGCAAATAGAAACAGAACAAATATCCAATATATTAAATGTTAAAATAGAAAGTGCACAACAAAAACATAAATTTTTCCTAGACATAAACTAAATATAAATTACATTACGCCCGAATTTCCTTTAAATTAATCCTATTACCTGCTATAATTGACTTTAATAACACTCTAATTACTTACTCTTCGTCTAGTGGTATCCTAATATGTAATTATAGTAAGTTATAGTATGGTTGTTCTACTGTCTTCCATATAATCTATTGTTTATAGTATTAAATCGATTTCGAGTTACAAAAACCCAAAGTAATTTTGGGCTAGAACCGACAAGTACCCCATTGTGTGTCCATCCGTTAAACCTAAGTGCGTCCCTGTGAGCGAACGTTAATAGTGAATGCAATAGGTCGGTGTGACTCGTTCACTCCGCTATGCCAAACATTAGTAATAATGTAGTTACCATTTTCAGAAAACCTAGCCCTTTAGTAGTCAGCGTTCCATATTTATAAATGAAATTGAATTCTTTCAAGTATTTATAAAAATCGTAAAAATTTTCATATTAGTAACCCTTAAGATATACCCCAATAGTACGTCGTTAATTTACGAAATGTGTAGCTTTTGACCAAATACATAGCATCAGTAACTTACTTTGTCGTTGTACCAGACATAAACGTTAGAAAGGTTTCGGGAGACTGGCAGATACACGCAAAAACCAGGATCTGGTAAGAAAAGAAAAACAACTGCTGCTGATGATCGCTTTATCACATTACGGTCATTATTAAACTGCACTTCTACGTCCATTGAGGTGAGAAATCAACTCAAAGAGGTGCGTGGTATTGATGTTAGTGTATGGACAGTTCAGTGAAAATTAGCGGAAGCAGGATTAAAGTCCTGCATACCAGCTCATGAGCCAAGGTTGTTACCACATCATCGAACAGCGAGGTTGCATTTTGTCGTAACCACTTGGCGTGGGAAATAGAGCTGTGGAGTACAGTACTATTCACAGATGAATCTAGGTTCTGTCTATATTCTTCAGATGGTCGACAACGGGTGTGGAGAAGAGCCGGTGAACGATATGCACCATGTACATTCGTTCCATGAGTAAATCATAATGGAGGCACAATTATGGTGTGGACCGCCATTTCATTTGAAGCTCGTATGGAACTTGTCTGTGTGGAAGAAGAGTCCTTAAAGGAATTACAGACATTCTGGAAGACCATGTTGTCCCATTTGCTCCATTTATTGGCCATAACTTCATCTTAATGCATAGTAATACAAGTCCGCATGTGGCGAGATATGCTAATGAATATCTTTACGAAATCGGGATTACCCGTATGAATTGGCGAGCATGCTTCCCTGACTTAAATCCTATACAGCTTGCATGGGACATGTTAGACAAGTGAGTAAGAAGCAGGTCTGCATCACCAGCTTCACTAAATGAACTGCGTATTGCTCTTTTTGAAGAATGGGAGAAAATCACTCAAGATGATTTCCGCAGCTTACTTGAGAGTATGCAGAGGCGCATACAAGCTGTAAGTAGAGCCACAGGAGGTAATACCTAGTACTGAAATACCATGGCTCTCATTTGTTCTTAATTGCAACTATTTAATTTAATTTCTGTTTTAAATTTTCCCATTTTCTTCAAATATTCCTCGTTTTTTTGATAAATAAACTCCTGTACACCATCTGTCTTGTTTTTTAATTATTGTGTGCCTCAGAGGCTAAATTATTATTTATTTTACCTTCCCGCTTAATCTTTTAAAAAATATAATATAAATAGATGGAAATCTTTTATTGCACCTGAGTGTATAAAAATAGTGTGAATGTGTTTAACATAAATGCTTATTTCTCAAAGCCAACAATCTATCTCTTAATTCAGTTAATTGTGACATGTTGCATAAGTAATGTTTTATTAATTAATAACTTTTACTTTGAATACTCTCAAACGTACGTCATTGCCAGTATATTGTTTACATTTAAAATGATCGTGCTGTCTGTAAAAGTGAATTAATCGTCGATAAACAACGTCTGTTAATAAATCGCGTAAGGTAATTAGCAAACATAAATGCATTAAATCAAATCGTATGTAATCGATAAATCTATAGTTAATTCATCAGGCGCAACCGCATGAATATTAAAAACCTTGAGGAACAGCACGCCTTTTCATTCATGTGCAAATCAAATATCCCCCCGTTTATAAATCACTTTCTGGGCTTTGTCTTTATTGTTGTCGTTGCGCAATCTGAAATTGTGGCTGCATGTATGGCCGGCATTAAATGCTGGTTGTCTTTGGATGAATATATGATTTAGAATTGTACGACTGTAATTAATATTATTTATGCCGGTTCATTTGCCAGAGCCCGGCAAATCTACGCTCATTGCGCAATAAAATTCATAACTATTACTGGTGCATTTATTATTTCGAGCAATCATTTTCGTAGCACAGTGTTACAACATTCCTCGGGCTAAAATCGTAAATAACCCTATCGTATTTGAAGTTTGTGGGTTAGAAATATTTTATATTAATTATAGCGCCTACCTCTGTACTGCTTAATATGTCGATTACATTTGTTCATGTGAATATACCACTACGCTAGCTTTACACTATGAAATTCATTTAAGTATTCAATTTAATTGCAATTATTATAGAAACATGGCCAAAGCTATCACGTTACTGCAAAGGCATGATATCCTTTCGTTCAATTGCTGCAAATACAAAGAAAAAATTATAACTGATAGCGCATACTTGCTTAACGAACTATGTTTTACCTTGGTGTTAGGCTAGAGGTCGCCATTATCGCCGTACATCAAAGAAATGATTATGCATAATAAAGCCATTTTATAATCCCTTATACGAAAGATCCCATAACGCATTGTTAATAAATACTCCCACGGGTAATCGTTACTATATGAACAAGAAAAGTGCCAATATGTGCGCTTCGCTTGAAACATGCATGAACGATGTAAGGTCCACTAAAGGCATTTTAAGAATGTGTAAGCTTTTCATATCTTCGTATTAAAAGTCAGAAGGACAATAGATTATACGGGGTATTGATTGTCTAGGACTGTGTTCACATAGGGTAGTGCGAAATTAGCTTAAGAATCAGTGCGAAATGAATGCTGTATTTCGCATTAGTTTAACAACTGACATCAATGAGTTGTTTTATCACAACGTAGCATAAATTTATCTATTCATATTAATAATTACTTTTCTAATGCACGGCATTACACACAAACGTTTCTGCAGTAATCATGGCGCAGAAATTCAACAATAATGGTAGGAAGTATGGATACAGCGCCGTGGTAATACCAAAGTTTAACAAATGTATGGTTTTACACTACAATAATTCTTAATTCTGCACTACAATGCTATTTAAACGCTCGTATTAATTTGCATTGTGCAAACTTCTGCATTACACCCTATTTTACGAACGCTACATTATATTGATGTAATCCTTTTTTGTTGTTATACCTAAAAGTGTACACTTGGGTAGCCTTTCAAATTGTTCTGCATCCTTAAGAGTATATCCTTAGATTTCCGCTGTTAATATTTAATAATAGAATACATAACATCGCCAATCTGCTCAATGCAGCAATTTCTATTATGGAATTGGATCCAATGTCAGATCCAACAAGCGTTTTCTTTCAAAGATTAGCCAAGGAAAAGCTTAGGATCTCACGTATTTCATTTTTAGTAACTTCGCTTTGAACACTAATAAAATTGTTGTTTATATTCCTGAGTACAAAGCCTAGCTAATGATAGTTTCGACGATATTTCAAATATAATAGAAAATGAAGTGGATTTTAGTTCTCGCAATTTTGCACCTTTGTAGGGTCAGAATCGAATTGCTTGATGTGAACAATAAATAACAAACGTCTTCTTCTCCGTATTCCTTATGCCCTTTAGAGCGTCGGATCGAATTGCATACTACTCGTCTCCTTTATCCATGCTTTCCATCCCTTCCGGTTCCTTGCACATATTTTCACCCAAGGTTTTTCTGCGTCCTGCACCTATTTCTTTTATTCCTTCAATCCATGTCTTTCTTGACCCGCCCCGCTTTCTCCTCCCCATCCTTCCTGCCTCAATCACCCTTCGCACCAGTCTGTTTTTGATCCATTCTTGTTATGTGGCCAAACCAATTTAATTGCCTATTTTCTAGTTTGATTCTAATCGGTTCTTGCTTCGTCATCTGCCTTAAGTAGAAAAACGGTGCTAACCTACATTTGACAACTGACAACACACACTAAAAGGTAAACAGTGCACTAACTTGAACAATGCAGTAGTATATATGACTATCCTTGTCTGTCACTCGCATGAAAACAAACCGGCTACATCCTTGGCGACAAGCCCAAATCTTGCTTCCTTTTTCAACAGTAGTACTTGAGAAAGATAGTCAAATTAATAGATTGTCTTTACCCATACGACAAAACAATTACGTAGGTAAAAACTGTAAATAGACAAACTGTATATATAATAGAATGTGTGATATTTCTGAAGTTGAACAACGTGCTTTTTGAAGAGCGACAACTCCGACACTGCTATGAAACCCGCGGAATTAAAAACGTTTATCTTGTCCCAATTCAGACTACAAAAAACATTGTGAATAAAAGTGTAATCACAAATATTAAAAATTTTTAATCACTTACCGTTACATATAAAAGATCTACGGGTAAAGAAACTAAAATCGCAATTAAAAGAACTGCTTACCACTAATATCTTTATAATGTAACCGAGTATTCCGATCATCAGTTTTAACTGTTTTCATTAATTAAGATGAGCAAATTTTGTAGCACACTTTTTACGTATTATTTTATTTGGTTCTGACTACAGCTATTGCGGTACCTAGCTTTGTACTTTTGCTATTTTATATCAATGTTTATTTGTTGTGCCACGCCTCTTTTTATTTGTTATGTTTGTTTATTTATGTGCACACACACTGTACAAAAGAATAACATATTCAAGATATATTTATGTATGATATTGAATAAAAAGATATTATTATTATTATTATTATTATTTGAACACGAAACCGGTCGCCTAATTTCTCAATTGAACTTTGTGAGATCTGGACCATTTCTTCATTCCTACCTTTAATATGAATATTTTCTTAACTTAAAATTAAATTATTCACTTGGAAGAAATACTTTTCTGTGTTAGATTTTCTTAATAACCCTAAGAAAATATTTATTTAATACAAATGAAACTTCAATAAAATTATTTTCTTACATTATACATTTTTGTAGTCTTGAAATAAAAATATTTTCTTGAATAGAGACCGATTTTTGCAAGAAAATCTGTTTCCTTGATGCAAGAAACCATTTCTCTGTGTGTTGTCATATCAAGATAACAATTACCTACATATTTGAGATATAGTAAATTAGTTCCTCCAAATCGTTGGTATCTGAATTTGTACGCATTAAGTGTACAAACACATTTTCCTAAAAAAAAAAGAAAGTAAACAACTTCAGTTAGTCGATATACATTTTTGTTCTTTCCGAATCATTAGTCAAGCTTTCACTAAGAGTATTACAAGTATCCTATATGTGTAACGGTTACATAAACTATTCCATTGTCGATATCGTATAGATCGCGTCATAGTTTGACGCGCGTGGACTACACATATCGACGAGTGTTGCACTCGAAACCGATAAATCATAATCAAGAGTGCTCTGATACTGTCCGAGTGCTAACAATAGCGGTTCTAAGCTTGGTCGTGTGTATCATATACACTGTCAGGTGTGCATATGCGTTATTAATTGTGTACGGTTACCGTTCCGGACAAGTTCGTGATAAATAGACTTGTTATTTAGCGTACAAACGTTGTCAGATCTGAATATTAACACGGAGCCAAACATTCAGGCTTTTAGCGCTATTACCGTAACACAAGTACGAGCAGCAACGAAGTGTTGTGTGCACGTTAATTATTTATTGACGATAATAACATTAACAGGGTATATAGAAGCGTAATAAATGCCCCGCCATTGTTGGTATACTAATGACAATATGATAAAGCTGGTATTATTAGGGTTAGCTTTATTTGTACAAACGCAGTTATACCATCTATGGAAGTTACGGAATTATGGAAATTGTAAATTATGCATATGTGTACGCTTGTGAAACCGACAATTACTTTTACAAAAGCTATTTTTAACTTTACAACAGCATAAATTTGAAAGGAATTATACTACAAATTACCTTACCTAATTTGCTTTTATTATCTTCATTAATAAAGGTCAGTAGTTATTCTGTTATTATTAAATTGATAATTCTTATTGAACTATTCTAGTTCAAGACTACCAAATTTTTCAAAGAGTATAAGGACATAATCATAAAGTCTCAAAAAATCGAACGTACAACGTTTCATGAACATTTTTAAAAGATACCAGCTAATGTAATATGAATATTTTTTTAACTTAAAACTAAACGATTTACTTGGACGAAGCATTTTTGTCTTGGATTTCTTTGATTTTCTAACTCCAAGAAAATATTTATTTAATACAAATAAAATGTCAAAGAAATTATTTTCATATATTAAACATTACATACAGTCTTGCAATAAAAATATTTTCTTGAATAGACTGATTTTTTTCAAGAAAGTCTAATTTCTCGACGCAAGAAGCAATTTCTCTGCATGTACATCACACAGAGTGGATTTTATTGGTTAAGTTTCTATTTAAGTTAAGTAAGCCAGCACTTAAATTTAGGAGCTTTAAATAGAACTGAAATAGACTGTGCACCACAATAGACATTACTTACTATTATCAGCCTTACTTAAAATTTAAGACCGACTGGTGAGATTGACCATTATTGAGATAGTTTAAGTATTTGGATTTTCTTGAAGAATAATTAATGTTATAAAAAAAATTAAGTGGTTATATAGAGTGTTCCCGGATTAACGCATGGATAGGACAGACAGAAAATTATTGAGTTGAAATTTGATCTATTGGGGTTCAGCCATGCTTGAATAGTAAGTAACTTATACTATAATTATATTGCCGATAAATCAAGTATATCTTGAAAATTTACAAAAAAGAAATGTTTTCAATTAGTAAAATGTAACCAAAAAATTAATGCTAATATAGCTCATGGTATTGGTGGAATCATTTCCGGTAAAAAAACCAAGCGAGGGAAAAGGGACAGCGTAAACCCGCGAACATGTTTCTGCCTACCCGGTGTCATCAACGCGGTTCCGTACCTGTCCTTCTCCCTCGCTATTGTTCTTCACCTCTCGACTATATGTTGCCATTCTCCACGAACAGAATCGCGATATATCTTCCCACGCCACCTAGCGTCGGGAAACATAGGCATACCACCTAGAGTAGCAACAACAACTCGGGATGCAGACTCCTACCACCTATCGAGCAGCTCCTAGGCTGCTTAACGCAAGATGGCTTGGCGCCTAAGAAGCCGCGTGTCCACACCTTTAAACGATTCCTATAGGCTTACCATGATGTATTAAAATACACATTTGTCTTTTACCGGGAATGATTCCACCAATACCATGAGCTATGTTAGCATTAATTTTTTGGTTATTGTTACTAGGCAATCTTTTCATGTGTATAGTAAAATGTACTTTCTGTAGGAGATGCGATAAAAGGGTTATTAAAAACAATGTTCAGGGTAGTAGATTATGCTAGTACTTAGTGTGTAAGCATGGCCGAACCCCAAAAGATGAAAATCCAACTCAATAATTTCCTGTCTTACCTATCCATGCGTTAATCCGGGGACACACTGTAGATAACTCACTTCTACACAATAAAAAGCTCATCGTGTAAATTTCGTGCAACGTATGGGTAGCAAATTTAATGTAGAATCAAATGCACTTCTTACTGTTAGCGTCAAATATAATCTAACCGATACATTAGTTGGAAGTAAATTCAAGAACATTTTTAGGGTAAGAAAAGTACACTTTGTAATGTTAAATAATGCAACTGCATACGTAGTCGAACACGAGAAAGCTGTCAATTTTACTATACTTGTTCTACAGTTCCACCATGTTTGCATATGAACGTACCTAGATCACCTTCGTGTTGTAAAATGCACTAAAAAGCAACACTATGTAGTGCAGACATTCTATTTACAGTAGTGTTAGCTTAATACTAAGCATTATACTGAAATAATGTTCAATTTTTAACAGTGAGGACTCCCATTAAGAAATCATAGTGTTTTCTTATTGAATAGTGTCATTTTGTAAGAAGATGACACTTTTGAATCCTGACGTTTTGCATATACCAGGTTTCGCATTGGCTCTAACAAGTTAGAAGTCTTCAGTATCACTCGCAATTTATGTTAAACAATGTGTTTTTTTCGGTCCGTTCAATGAGTTTCTAGAAATGACGTGGATAATGAAATATTGTGGTGTTATTTTCCAAGAATGGGAAGCGATTGAATTCTGTAAGATAAATAAATGGAAATATACACAGCTGAAGAGAAAATGAAATGGAGAGTTACAAGTTAGTTGTATTGCTGTAACTTCCTAACGTAGATAAGGTCGAGTCGTCAATAAAGGCATTTTTAAGCATCTATTAATTCCTTGACCCAGAACGTAATTAATTACCGTAAATGAAATCGCCCTTTATATTTTTAATTTTAGGACGGTAATGGTTGCTTTCTACGTTTTAATTTGTCAGGAAAATTATTTTATCGCCACATCAATAAATACTACTTATTTCTCGTTTAATTTATGATAATTTTGAAGCGAATGCCTTCCAACCGTACATTATGAACATAACGTTTTACTGCTATCGTTCAGGCGCTTAATTATTTCGAATGGGAAATATATTGGGATTATAAAAGAGAAACAAGTGGTTAGTCCGGCTTTGTCATATAATACGCCAATAATGTAGCGTTCGCGTCGTCTCTGCACTCAGCGACAAATTCAAAGCTTTCTTGTAAAACGACTTCGCCTAACGCCCGCCGCTATTAAAGATATTCCAATTTACTATGCAAATCAGCGCTTATTGACAGGGAATATCAATGTCGAGGCTATTCGATCTGTCAAGTAAATATTCAAACAACTTCAATTTCTGTAACAATATACTTCTACAAAACTTTAGAACGTCGATAATATGTAAATGTCGGTGTCGGCGCGCAATGTTCTTTCAACTTCGACTTCTTTTATTTACGGCCGGTGAAAGAGAAAAGAGATGCCGCTTAAAATTATTCGTATAGTACGCCGATCTTTAACTCACGTAACACACCCTTGTTGTTTGTGGTACGATCGTTGTAAGTGACGTTTGCCGTTCGTTTTCGTACTTGGTTCGTTTACGAGTGGGTATTCATAAAAAGATGCGCTAGAGGTGATAGTCGCAGTATGGATGAGAGTCGAAAATTTCGATAACAGTTACGTTTAGTGCTTGGACAGTAGCAATAAACCATGGAAATAACTTTGGGTTTAAAATACATAAACGTTTTAGTGTAATTTCTAATTTGGGTCGTAGTAAACTTTGCAAACGGAAATCATTGGATTATGCCACTTAAAAGGTAAAAATCAAAATGTTCCTTCGTTGGTGTTTCTCATACACGGTATTTGTCTCGTAAAATAACACAGACTGTCTGCTCATCAATTTCAGTGCGGAATGTTATATTTACGTTATGTAACTGTAAAAAATGCTAAACTGTTTACATTTAAAAGTAATATCTCTTGTTATTAATAATAGCAGAAAACATTGCACTTGACACTAAATACCCCTAAAATACATAATACTTTACATACATGAAAAAAATACATGAATATACTAAGGTGTTATAATTAGAGCAACACAAACTGCGCTGAAAGCCAGTGGCTGACGCATAAAAGTTTACACAAAATAAACACGGCCGGGACAATTCGGTATAAGCGTCAACTCGAACTGCGACTCGAAAGCCGATCTGTTGTGTATGCATCTACGCTGTCGTATACTATATCGCAGTTCTACGTTTGTTTTGAAAATGTTTCCTACGTCGCGAAAACGACCAAAGTTGGACACAATAAAAGAATTTATTGCAGAAATGCCTGATTTAAAGTGCGATGGCGCCAAAATTCAATGTGTAGTGTGTAAAATAGATTTAATGTGTTGGTCGAAAAGTGATTGTCTACGGCACGTAAATAGTGCAAAGCATGTTTCAAAAAAAAATTCCACACGAGATTATGACAAATTTAAATTTAATTTATGTGTTTATTGCATGTAATTTACCATTTTATTTACTAAGGAAGAAAGCATACGTCTCGTTTTGGAATGAATATTCGGACTTTAAGTTACCAAGTGAGAGAACATTACAGAGAGTTATACCGTCTGCTCGTGAACATGTCGAGAAAAGAATTAAATCGGAGTTGCAAGATAAAAAACTATGGTTATGTATGGACGAAACAACAGATCGTAAAAAACATTCTGTGGTTAATGTAATGGTACGCACAATGGAACCACATCGACCGTCACCCTCAATTTTACTAGCTTCCAGACGAATACAACAATGCACTGCCGAAGTAATTTAAATGTTGGTGTTAAATACATTGGAAAAATTTGAACGTTCAACAAATCAACTGTTGATGTTTATGAGTGATGGTGCCGCAAACATGCTTGCTGTAGGTGGATCTCTTAAAAAACATTGTGCTAACTTGTTGCATATTACATGTAAAATTCATACTCTCAGTCTCGTAGCAGATAGTATCAGAAAATGTTATCCCGAGGTAGACGCTCTAATAGCACATACAAAAGCTGTGTTTGTAAAATCCCCAAAACGTATTCGGGAATTTCGTAGACTATGCCCCGGTATTCCTGAACCACCACAACCTATTCTTACTCTTACTTAAATATTTTGAGAATATAAAGAACGTGATTTTAGGATTCGACCCAAAGGAAGCTGCGGCTGTCAAGGTAAGCCGCTTGAAATTTCAAGATAGTCAAGTTAAAACAGATTTGGAAATTATTCAGAACAATTGGGACTAGCGGATGCGATAGAAAAACTACAAAATTCTTAGGTGTCGTTAGTGGAATATTTGCAAATAGTGCAACATGTTCACGCACAGCTATGCGCGACAGAAGACGCAAGAAATGTTTATGTTTTAGAAAGGTTTGAAAGTGTTTTAGATAAAGACTCTGATTTTGGCACATTAAGACAAATTTGTGAAGATGCGTCAACAGAACCGTTAAGTTATTGGAAAGATTATTTTACTTACGCAAATATAACGTCACTAGATGTAGAACGTTCGTTTTCGGCATACAAAAACACTTTTTCTTCACGCCGCACTCACTTTGCCGAAACAACTTTGGAAACATATCTAATGTTACAAATATTACATAGACATTATCCACTTTGTGATTTCACGGAGGACTTTTAAAACGGTAACTGTTTGAGCACGTATCACATTTAATTTACTTTGTGTAAACTTTTATGCATCCGCCACTGGCTTTCAGCGCAGTTGCGTTGCTCTAGTTATAATAAATAAACTCCTGGACAAAATTAACGCACCAGTAAAATTTTCAAGCACATGCTGTTTTGTTTTAAAATTGTAAATGTCAATTAGTCACGTTTGACCGCAATTGATTTGAAATCAGTTCAGAAACTGCTGATTAAGAAGTTATTAAGTTAATTTTTATTATCGATTGTATCGCATATGTGTTTTAAAGTTCATCTACGAGTGTTTCAAAGTAGAAAAATGAATCACCAAAGAAATTTATCGGTGAAGGAGGCAGCACGGGCATCAATTCTGCTGGATGGGGGATACTCGATTCATTATGTTGCCATTGTGTTAGGAAGAAATCATACAAGACTTGTCATCTTTGCACTGCATTATACATATTGTTTTGATTTCCCTTAGCACACTAACAGTCTTCCAATCTGGGTGTGCAATAAGCTAAGAAAAGCTAACGTTGAGATTACTGTCAAATTTTAAAGCAAATGCGTTTATTCTAATTACTATTGAAGCTGTGTTTAAAACTGAGAGCTAAAAAGAAATATGCGAGGCTGCTGTAACAGTTAAAGCAGTAAAACTGTTAAAGTGCGTGATTCCATAAAACAGATTACTATGCAGCTTGTAAGGAATAAAACACATCTACGTCGATAAAAAGGTCTAGTAAACTAAAATGAATATATTTACATCAGGTAATTTGTAATAACCAACTTTGAAAGGGAAGCTCTGATTTCAACATTTTACTAATAATGGTTTTTGTTGTCTCTAATTGGGATGGGTATTTGCAAAATATAAATCAAAAATAATTTTGTTTTAATTAGTTTTTAAATGGCATAGGTATTCCAAAAAACAGTAGGCAAACACCGCTTCTTAAAAAAGAGTTATATTACGTCTACAGTGAACAGTTCTATATGTGTGAAATTATTTAAAAAGAAAATAATTTTTCAAAATTACTTAATCAATTATACGATATGAGGGTTCAGGAGTAACCTCAATTCACTCCTTCAGCAATACGACGATTACTTGACGAAAAACATTTAATATATGAAATTACGCTAGAAATACCCCCGAACTTATGCTATTACTTGTTGTAGGAAAATATTCCATTAAAATTTAGGATTTACAATATGAAGTAAATGAACGATTCACCATGTTTTAACTAGGTCCCTAGTACCCCTGCTCCAGAGATCGGAGGCCAGGAAAGAAGTAGGAACTACTGAAAAGGTGTTAATATCCGCCAGAGGAATTTTAACGTTGCACGAGTGGCCACAGTGAACACACTATACGTGCCACTAATGACAACTATGTTCGAAGTTCTAAATTGCAACATAAGAATAGATATTCACACAAAGAAATTCTAAACGGATAAGAGGCATAGAATGCAAATCAACTAGCTGATACAGTAACATAGCGGGCGAAGTTGTTAGTCTTGTGACTGTGCTTTTAGCATCGGGTTTTAAAAACATATCTTGAAAAAAATTAACAGGCTATAGCATATATTCAAAATAATAATAAGCAATTCGATAACTTTTCTACTTGCATCACAAGCAGTTGTAAGTGTATTGAAATGTTTATGTGCCGGTTATTTTTTACTTGACAATATTCTGATTTCCTGAGAATCGTCCTCCACATCAATTTACCTGCTGTCTTTTATTGTTCTAGTTATAACTTTGCAGATATACGATAATGTTAGAAAATGTCTGTGTTATAAATGTCTAAGAACAAATCACAATTAAATTGGTTAGTAAGTGTAAGCTAGTTAACGAAAATTGCATTCCACGCTGCTGTTTATTGAAGATAACGGTTAGCTATCGTTCATTTTAATATCAACTCTTCATCACGATAACACTTGTGAGTATCCATCGTTGATCGTCAATGAAACGTACTGCACATAATAGTGAAGAGAACTGCTTTGCCGACCTCTCTACGGTCATTAAATTTCATAGCAATGCACTCGAACGAATTATGAGCTAAACATAGATTACGATAAGCACTAACGATGAAAAAATATCTTTTACTTTTACATTTTTTCTATTCTCGCATTCGTCTGCATGCAGAATAGTGTGCGAAAGAATAACCGATTTCCCACAATTATAAATCGGATAGCTTTGCATAAGCGCACGTCCATAAGGTCGTCGCCTATGCGAGAGGAGTGTCACCTCTCCGTAATCAATGTAATTATATGACACTGATCTTGGCTCCGCCGTCCGCAGAGGTCTTGACTCTTGCCACACTCACTTTAAGGACAAATTCGTGCGTAACAGGACAACACAAATTGTCAATGCCATAGCGAAAAGGAAACAAATAATTTTCTATTTTATGGGCATGAGAATTTTTGGTTTGTATTATAATATTAGGTTTGCGTTTAGAATGGACGTGCTAGGAAGAATATCCTTTTTACTAGCGTGTGGTTCACGCAGAAATTACAGTATTCACGAAAAAATCGCATTCACGCTTTGGTGAACCACACAAATTGTAGATAGAATCCTCGGATTGCCAGTATACATAACTATAGGAAATTATTTACTGAGTATTTTATATTTGGTAGAAGCAATAACATGTCTTTGCAATACGTAATTTATTTATTACCTATATCCACGTATAACATTGAAGACGCTACCGTATGTAGATTAAACAAAGTAGACTCTCCTGCCATTACAATAATTCATCGTCCGATAATGTATATGTTTGTGCTGTAGAGATTACAAAGTTGGAAAGATTGAACTGTATAATTGAAAATTAGGAACCTCCTTTTAAAGTAGAGCTAAAAAGTAGGCAAAATATCATAAGTTAGAGAAGGAATATTTTTCTCTAATACTTGATTGTTACATGTAAAATGAATATAGTCAGACAGCATATAGTAACGCTGAGAAAGCAGGAGTTTTTGTGACGGCGACTGCTACCGGGATGCCCGGCGATGATGATACCGAGCACGCAGTTAGAGCCACAGTGGCGGGTTTGGACCCCTCCTCCTTGCAAGTGTTGCGTCTTATTGTTAGGCAACTAAAGAATAGAAAAACCCAGGGCTTCGACGACATCACCAACGAAGCCATTAAAGCATTGCCAGAGAATGGCATGCTATATTTACTTCAAATAACGAATGCCATTTTAAGGCTGTAATACTTCCCCAACATCTGGAAGAGATCGGTCGTGGTGATAATCCCGAAGCCCGGAGCGGACGTGGGTGACCCGCAGGGCTATAGACCGATTACCTTGTTGTCGTGCCTTTCAAAGGTGGTGGAAGCGGTCATTTTGTCCCGGTTGAAGTTTGAGATTGGCGAAAACGGTTTGGATTTCGGCCGGGGCTGTCAACAGACTTCCAGGCACTGCGGGTGACCAACGACGTGGTCGAGGAGCTTGAGAGGCGCAGGGTCACGCTGGCAGTCTTCTTCAACATCAGGAAGGCAATCCGTCCTGTGTGGCACGATGGTCTGATCCATAAGTTGGCCCACTCGGGCATCGACTCTCGCTTAACGTTACTATTAAGGTCCTATCACTCTAGCCGTACCTTCTCGGTAAGGGTGGGCGATATTGTCTCGTCCGAGCATCAGTTGGCGGCCAGCATGCCGCTGGGGTCTCGGTTGGCTCCGTCGTTATTCAACATGTATATGTCAGACTTGCCGTCTTTTCACGAGGTCAACATAGCGACGTACGCGGATGACACCGGGATCTATTCAACCCATCAAAATGAGAGGTACGGCATGATTAACATCCAGAAGGGGATAGATGGGATGGCCGAGTGGTGTGGGAGATGGCGATTGGCGCTGAACCCGGCCAAGACTTGTGCCATCAGATTCACAAGGAGGATTCGACAACCGCTGGGGACCTGTTCCTGCAAGTAGTAAGACCGTGGTCGGAGCAGACTAAGTATCGTGGCTTGCAATTGGATGGAAAGCTCCTGTGGCGCTAGCACTTCCAACAAATTAGCGTTAAATGCTACAGGGCGATAGGCATGATTTATCCGCTTATATGCCGAAACAGCAAATTTGACACGAGGCAAAAAAGAAGGCCATACATATCATATATACCCAAGATAACTTACGGGTCGGTCGTCTGGTGCGCTGCGGCGCCGACCAACATCCAAATCCAAGAGAAGATACAAAACAAGATCCTTAGGATGATAGCCAAGGCTCCGCCCTATGTAAGCGCCCAGACGCTCAGAAGAGACTTGGATCTGCCGAGTGTCAAATAATTAGTCGCCTCGATTGCTCGCGCCACTTGGGCTAGGGCGGAGGGTTGCGAAAACCCGACGATGCATTTTACCCGCAAAAAGGGCCCGGATCAAGCTCCCAAAGTGAGGATCAGGAAACCTAAACAAATCATTGGCGCGGGAGTGTAAGACTCGAGACTCAATTGTATGAAGTCGGACCTCCATCGGGGGAAGAAATGTAGCCAGCGCGGGACCGTAGAACACCGCCGATCAATATAAAATAAGGGGGTCTAAGGGCGTCATTTCGCCTGACCTTAAACAAAACGTACGGCTCATGGTGGTGGAATATAGCCAGAAGCAAGAAGCTTTAATGCTTTTCTCTTCGCATATTCTTTTTGTCGCTAATGATTCCATCAATAATAGGAGCTATTTACTAGCAATACCTTGGTTATTGTTTCTAGGCACTTTTGTGTACTTCTACATTCACTTTTGCTTCGCTTTCTTCAAGATTTCCTTGAATCAAGTTAACAAGAGTCTTAAACAAAGAAATACAATTATTGCATTACAAGTATATATTTCTCTTAAGCGGAGAAAGAAATGTTAAGGAAATATTTCTTTTGATTTAAAACAATTATTGTATTGCGGATAATTGAAACAGTAATTATCTTGAATTAAGGCGGACAGTACAAGTAAACGTTTCTCTGCGTATATGTATAGTTTTTTTTTAGCCCAAGTCCGAGCGCCATATCTCTAGTAAGACCTAGAAATATGTATGTAATTCAGTCAAGATGATTTAACTGAGAGCAAATAATTATGGTTACGATTTACTTAGAAGATCAAAATATAATCCTCATATTTCTATTTTCCCTGTTTGACACTCAAATAAACCAAAGCATCTTTCGCAGTAATCATCTTCGAGGCAAAATGAAATGCTAGCAAGCAAAAGTGTGACCACAAATAGTAGGCTAAAGTTCAGTATTAAGCCTGATAAGGTGAGTCAAAAATGGCTTGTCAACATTCAGTTTAGCTGTTCTTGAACAATTTTTTCTCAGCCGAAATGGAAACCGATATTTTACATAGTCCTACAAGATCTATAAACCACCAAAGTGTCATTAAATTCTGAAAGTACAGGTTGAGTATCTTTCCTTGTTAGTAATGAATTCTCTGATAGAGTAAAATGGCTCGCTGGCCAAATATTTTTTTAATTTATTCTTGAAGACCATTTTCGGGTTGTTCTAGAAGGTGATTAAATATTTTCAGTCACTGATGTATGACTTGTTTCCGTATCTTAGAAGATGAGTTTTAGGCGGTAATAAATGTGAGTTTCCTCTTGTAACATAGGTATGCCTAAGTTCAAAAATTTCAAACATGCAACATTTACTATAAGTGACTATTGGCTCGGTGGTCTAGTGGTAAGAGGACCTGCGCTTGACTTGGGCAGAATTAGGCGCTGTTTGTTCGAGTCTTTAAAAAGCTTATACACCCCGTTGGGCCATCACCTCACTAAAAAAAAGTTCACATCAAGATTTACGACTATAACATATTTCTAATGTTGGGCGAAACGTTTTTAGACTTCATATTTATGTGAACACACATTTTGTCTTTGTTTGTCTTACATTCTGTTTACATTACTCTTGTATTTGTATTTGCGCTACATATGTATGTTGTGTTGTAAATGTTGCTGTATTTTCTCTATGTCTACCATACTTTGTACCTAACTTGTGTAATCATATTGTGCATTGCATCAATAAATATATTTAGTGAGATCTTTAGAAGAGCGACATGTATTGCTCATTAAAGTTATTTTGTACCAAACACATAAAAAATTGCGTTTATTCGAAAACAGTTGAAACCTCAAATTCAAAATTTCCATGCCCGTTTTAAAAACAAATGAAGAAATTGAAAAACGTCATTATCATTAATTTAATTTTTGCCTTGACGCGAAATACTATGTTCATTTTGTATGTTTAAAATCTTTCGTACACGCATAATAATGGTTTTTTGTATGAAGAAAATAGATTTTCTTGCAACAGTCTGTCTCTATTCAAGAAAATATTTTTATTTCAAGATTATAAAAATGTATAATATAAAAAAAATAATTTTCTTTAAATTTTATTTGGATTAAATATTTTCATAGGGTTCGAAAATCAAGAAAATTTAAGGCAGAAAAATGTTTCTACTTGGAAGAAACATTTAGTTTTAAGTTAAGAAAATATTTATATTAGGGGTAGGAATGGAAAAATTGTCCAGATCTCACAAAGTTCTATCCAGAAATTAGGCGATAGGTTTCGTGTTCAAAAAACACATCATCAGGCCAGCTACAAGGATATCCAATAAAAGAAAAATTACAGTGATGGAAAAAAACCTAAAGTTAATAATTAAAATTAGGAGCAAATGAATGAACTTATGAAAAGTTTTGTGGCATAAACTAAGAGATGTAAGTGCAATGCGGCCAAGAGTAAGAAGCTTTAATGCTTTTCTCTTCTCATATTGCTTTTGCCTGTATTAGCATTATCTTGGTTATTGTTTCTAGGTACTTTTTCATGTGTACTTCTACATTAAGTTCACTTTTGTTTGAACATTGTTCTATAGATAAAAACCTCTATTTTAGCCTTTTTGAGATCACAAACAATGCGAACAATTTACTACATTATATACATATATGCGGTACTGTTTTAAACAAGGTAAGCGCAATTAATGATGTGCATATAAATAATATGCATTTTAAGAATTCTAAGTAATAAATGCTTTATTTCAAGAAAATTAAACTATTGATTAAACAATACCCAAACGCTTTCTGCGACTAAAAGAAGTATTTACTATCCTTAAGAAAATATCGTTTTGTGTTATAATGCCATTTACTTATACTAAGAACCGCTTTCTTCAAATTATCTGCAAGTTTTCTTTGAATCAAATTAACAAATCTATTAAACATGTTATTTCATTACAAGTACATACCTCTCTTAAGCGGAGAAAGGAACGCTAAGAAAATACCTCTTTTGATTTGAAACAGTTATTGTATTGCGGATGATTGAAACAGTAACTGTCTTGAATTAAGGTTGAGAACTTTGATACAACTAAACGTTTCTTTGCGTGTTCTTTTAGAAAAAATACTACTAACTAGATTTTGACCATCTTTAGAAACATCATCTATTCCCAAATAAATGGTAATTCGGGAAATCTAAAATTAACAGCATTATCTCATTTATGAAAAATATGGAAATACCAAACCTTTGTTTGGTGAAAACTTTATGGTGGTCACTTTATAAAAAATTACACGTGTATGTATAGTGGAAGTTCGATTTCTTAATGAAATTTATATATTTCTTTCGTTTAAAGTAATTCGCTACTCAACATTTATTGTAACAACATATGGCATACCTACTTGAACTAACTAAATCAACAGGGTTTTACGAATAAATTTACCGTCAACCTGTAAGATAAATGTTATCTAAAGCATGTAAGTTTCTCTCCCATTATTACACCTTACCGCTACCGGTTTGCTTCTTATTTATTCCTTGTGAGAACAGTAAACTACTTCGTTATGGCATTTTTTCGTCACATTTTCGTCCTAAAAGGAAATGCAAAGAGAAAACCTTTTTACGTTATTTATATCAACATTCGTCCATGGTAGTAAACTTTTTATTCGTATCATTAAGCGATTGAAACGTTTAAAAACAGTAAAATCGACCCCTTTGAGATATTTTTCGTCCACGTCAGTAATTTTTAATGACTTTTATCAAACGAACGTTAACTATTCCCGATCTTAATTTTATTTTCTCACGTACGCCTTACGTTCTCAAAAAAATTCCCTTCAAATTAATTGTTCGTACATAGTTCCACATTCGAGATAAAATTTATCGTTCATATATTTATATTCCGTTTTAATATGCATGTATCTGCCTTATTCCAATCTAAAAATCCTGTGACATAAATTAGTTAAAATCAAAGAAGCTCGTGTTTATCAGACTAATTATGTAAAAGGGATTAATCAGCTTTTATAGTTTCTAATCCCACATTTCTAAATTATAGATGCAAATGAAACCCGTATGGCATCTGCTATAAAATCTTAAACAAGGTAAAAGATGTGTATTTTCAGGGTTTTATTTCAAGAGCACAATATTTTATTATGCCAGGATTGTTGAAATAGATTTTGATTTATTGGTTAATAAATGCAACATGTTTTTCCAAATACAGTGAATAGAAAACTCTGTTTCATGCAAATGTCTGAAATGTTGGTTTAGTTTGAAAGGGAATATATAAGAATCTCAAGGAAGATAACTCTGGAGACAATATACATACGAGGGCTGCCTTTTTAATTTTACATATAGCTAGTCCGGATTTTTAAGCACCAAAAATAGGGAAAAAGGCACTTTAAACAATTTGAAAAGGAAGGAGTACAGCGAAAAGAAGGCAATAAAAAGAGGAAAAAGGGAAATAAGTTTTTGGTTTTTTAGATATTATTTTGATTTAATATAGTGTAATAATAATAATTTGTGATAATTAATAAAAATAATTACGCTAGCTGTATTACGTACTATGCATCACACGCACTACTGAAGAAACTTTTTTGCGTTGGCTTCCCAGTTGCATATTAATAGTTTTTCTAGATAAGAAGGCAAGAGTTGCTGTCTGTCAGATAAAATATTTTTGTACAAAGTAAATGTTCGCTGGATGTCACATGACGTGAGTGGAGTATATTTTAAAGCGCGCATTTGACTGACAGTTGAACTAGTGTTAGCTGAACCACCCGATTGGATTTTTCCTACTTCTATGAAGATATTTAGAGCAGGTTTTCAGCTAATAACATTTTGAAATTTTCTCGCCACTTTTTGTCCTATAGCTCCTGGAACATTCCGTGTAGTTGTCTTTACCATGTTGAAAATTTCTAATTTTACAAAATAAAGAATCATTATCCAGTCCGAAACATTTATCTAGTTTTACCCACTTATACAAATTGAGTTTTCTTAATTGGTGGTACGTTAAGACTTCTTAATGCTAACACTTAAACTGCAACTAAACTAAAATAACATTCTCTTGTATGAGAATCACTTCAAATTGTTGAGACTTCTGCTTATGCTCCTCATTTTGATCTATCCTAGTTAGGCACCAAGAGAAATTAAAGTGCTAGTTACTATTGGCCCTGAGATATTAATAGTCTTTTTGTAACATTTTGTCAATAATATTTTGAATAGTGATCTTTCATTCAATATACAGTCTGGTCAAATATTTGCTAACTTATTTTGCTAAATGTTCTGAATATTTGTACAATCCTTTTTTCTTTTCCCTCGAAAACTCTGAATGGTTTCTGACGGAATTATCGACTACCAACGAGGCGATTAGATTAAACAAAGCATTCAGTGGCGTCCTATGAACATCGGAATTCTTACCCAAGAGTTCAAATACCGAGTCGTCGCCTCGGTGAAGAAGTGTACAATGGCCGTTCATGACTTTCGCAACAAATAATCTTTTAACGCCGTTGTTTGATTGAATCCTTGAATCCCTTCCTCATAGCGTTTGTTTATGTAACAAAACTTGAGCACTATATTCAACTATTTAATTGTTTTCCTTGTAAAACTTTTCTGTAATATTTACCTTTCTTTGTGTTCACAATAAATTTGATTGTATAAGTTAGTTTATTCTTTTTTTTATGTTCTCATGCTCTAAATTTGATAAATTAATTCTATTCTTTTTTTATATAACCGTAACATTGCTCCTGAAGCTCTTTGAGAGTATGTGGTACTTTCGTAAAAATTTGACGTTAACGTAAGTCTATGATTAGCTAGCTGTATATCGATATTTCTGGTTTTATATTTGTGTTTAGGATTATTCGTTGACATCAAGAGGTTCTTGTTATTGTGTACATATCATGCTGTTTCCAATATATACATATATATATATATATATATATATATATATATATATTGATACAACAGTTAGTATTATGTAGTTCCTAAACAGAAGTCTGCATGACACTAACTGAGTGACACCTGCCATAGCTGGAATGGCACGTGTTTAACAGATTAGAGTTTTAGAAACACTTGGACTGGAGCTTCATATTAAAATACCATAGCGTGATCTTGATTCTATGTCTGAGAAGTACATTAATTTCAAAATATTTACATCAACTAAACTCTTGAGGTGGCATAATTTGAATGTCGATCTGCTTATTAAACTATTAACGTGATCTATATGGGTATGCCATTTTAAGTTCCAGCTAAAGTCAATTACCAGTGATTTAATTGAATCCACACGAGCAAGGGCAATGTCATCTAATCTCAAATCTATATCCAGAGAAACGAACGTTGGTGAGCCGCTAAATATTACAAATTGAGTTTTCAATCTATTCAGACCCAAAATCGATATATGTACATATTGTATTCAACCAGGCAGGTATGAAGATAACCTTTGAAGAGCTATACCTCTAATTCCCAACATTTCTAACTTTTCAGATATAAGTGAGTGCAGAGCACAGTCAAATGCTTTCGTAAGTTCGCAATAGAGCTCAACTGGCAACTGTTTATTATATGTCTACATCCATGTTGATTAGAAGACACAATGTTGTGTTTCTCTAGGAATTAACTCATTCGTGACAACATGGCATACTCTAGTATCTTGCTTGTGGTAGATGCTAAGTACTACCTAAGTATAAGGGAACTTCTATGACAAGACACATGATATATTACTTAAAGTTTAAATTAAAATAATGTTAAGCCATCTATGTAGACCCTGTGCGAGTTCATTGTTAAGGGTAAATAAAACAAATTGATCTACTTTCTCACAATCATTTTTACTATTATTTTTTTAAATTAATTGCGACCGGTTTCGTGTTCCTTTTGTACTTTTCTAGTGCGTCTTGATGATGTGCGTTCTCACGAAACCTGCTTTACTGTTTTTCAAATATTTTCCACAAAGACTGATACACTGTTTCATTCTTTTAAACTAACTGTCAAAGCAGTTATGCCAGTCATCAATCGGAACAATCAAAACTGCCATTTTAATAGCATTACCTGCGTCTTCCGGCGACTGAAACCAGTGACCACGTAGCCCATTTTTGATTCTGATCTAATAGCTTAATGTGTTGCTGGTCTCAATCGCATTTTAAGCCCTATGTGAACTCGCATTATTGCGGTTGAAGATGATTCGTCGTTATGGGTTAGTATTTCGGAGCAATCACTTCTGGCAAACAAACGGTTGTGTACCAATCGTCATTAACCGTTCTTCGATCTTCTGAAGGAATTGTAGCAACATGACTCGAAGTGGGTCAAAAGTTGCGACCATTTTTTTCTACACACTTTAGGAACGGATAAATTTTGTTGGCATCTCCTCATTTTGAAACACCCACACGTTTGGTTTCAGGTTCTTAGGAATGTATCCATGATTCGTCGCCACTTACGGTACTATGAACATTTTTTGAGCTTCCATTGTTGAACCGGACTAAAGTCTGTTGACATCAATTAACGCGAGTTGCGTTTTGTTCTTCAGTTAAAAAATGTGGGATCCGACGGGAAACTCCTTTCTGAAAACCACTTCATCATATGGAATTTTTTGGATTAATGCCTTATGATGTTACAATCTCACGGTATGTCACATGTCCGTCTTCCTTGATCAGTTGACGCACAACCGCGATATATTTCTGAGTAACAGCTATCTTTAGTGGTCCTACCCTGGGATCGTCATTGAGACAGGTATGTCCACGTTGGAATTCACCGTACCAGCGAGAAATTGTTAGAAAGAGAAACCAAATCGACTAGACATTGTTGTTGAGAAAACCCTCTCTGAAGGTTTTTTTCGAGTGATTTGTTAGCTTTAAAAACTTGCTGTAGCTACTAAATCACTTGCCGTATCTTGATAAAACTCCTTTATCAAGATTTAAAGTAGATTTGAATTCACTAAATATTGAAATTAATTTCAACGGGCGACGTTTGGGAGCACCCTTTACGCAGCTATTTGCAGTATTAAAGATACAACCCTCGTATATGATATTTCTATAATGAAATGAGATTTACAACTTACTCTTTTATTTCTCGTTCATAGCGTGTATAATCTATTCCTTTTGAGATACTCAAACTCTTCGATAACTGCAATTTAAAAGTTTTTCATTTATAATTACATAAAAGAAAAGTTAGCAGGGTTTGTTTGAATTGTTGATGGAGTGATGCAATTGTAAAATTTCCTAGTGATTGTGGATATGCTTTTGCAACAATTGTACAGAGTAATTTATGTAGAAAGTTACAATTCTTTCATTTTTAACTTGGAGTAAAATACTAGTTTCGCAGTCTCCACACAGATCAAACCTTATATTTTAATAAATTTACGCAAAACCTCTGCTCCACGTTGCATACTAAACAGAAATTATATCGACGCTCAAGAGAGTTTGATAGAAAAATGTATATAAATTACAATACGTACATACATGTCCATGTGAATATATATAATTAAGAAATAAATTACGGTCCATTTTTACCGTCTGCGTGGCCACAAAACTGGGTAGGTGTTAAATTTCCACATTACTCGTAGGGAGAATTATAATATTAAACGCGTTAATAGTACGAAAATCTACCTATTCCTGATTTTATCTATGATTAGCGTGATTTAATTGATGGTCTGTACTAGTATTTGCCGGGCGGCTTCGTAATGAAAAGACATGAAACAATTCCTCGTTGTTATAGAGATAATGATAGTGTAGGAATATCTCAAGTGAATTGGTACTACTTCTACATATAAAGTTTTGAGCGTCTATAACTAATAATTTTGCAGTAAGATAAAATCTGTTTAAAAATTAATTTCTTCTAACGGTCTTTACGGATTATTTTCGAATTTAAGCGAACTGTACGTTGTAATAGTTAACGTTGAACAGTTTGCGTAAATACTAGTAAGCTAAATGGTCCAATGGATACTTTAACCCACAATTGTAAATTATCCCCAAAGAAGGAGCAATAAATATTCCTACACTTGTAGTATACTGTTAATGTACAGTAATAACAACTTGGACAGATGAAACAGACATCCTCTTCCCCGTGAAACCGGGAGCATCAAGTTGGTATTTTTCAGCAGTTTAAATAAATAAATTTAAAAAATATAATACGATTAATGACGATTAATAAATGACCGAAAAAACTAACCTTTTTACTTTAGCGTTAAGCACGCTCTCTTTATTTTAGTGCACCGCAAATATTCCTAGTTCTTTCAAATAGCCTCATAAACTTGCAATTCGAAATAGTAATTAAATACTAAACTCGTAAGTTTAACCACTTTTGAGCGTAACTTATACATCTAAACATAGCAGCCAACACTTAAAAGTATGGATTGTCTTAGTGTCTATTTGCTTATTTGTTATCGACAGCATTTATTTATATTCGACCAATAATAACTTACTTATTCTTAAAAAATATTTTTTTAATAAAATTAGATAATTGAATTGAATTTATGTGAATGATTTCAAATTACACATTTCGTTTCAGACTGTAATATCAAGCCTGGGTTTGCCGTCTAGCCCCACCGCGAAGTGTCATCACTGAGTGTCTGCAACCTTCAAATGTGAACGTTTCCTAGCAAGCTTGGCTAAATATGATTTAATTCTGGAAATTGTTATTAAAACCAAGTAGTATTTTCTACGTATTCAGTGAATGGATTTGAAATGTGAACATCATGGACCGAAAAGGTATAGAATGAAGGTGGGTTATGCTCTTTCTTCTGGGAATCATCGCTGGTTGGAAATGTATTTGTCGAATAGTCTCCAGAGATAGGGAAGGGGCACCAAAAAGAAATGAAGCCTATTCAGTCGGCGCACGTGGCTGAACAGCGGTAGTCGTGGCACTAATTAAACTCACACTAGCGTTATGTGTTATGGTTAATGAAGAAAATCTAGTTACTATGAATACCAATCGATCATTGTCATTTTATCGATAAATATTAGTAATTACCAGTAAAGCTTGGAGAGTTTAATAAAAATATATTTTATATCACTAGCTATAGACAAGATTTTTGTCGCTAAAAAATGTTCAAGTAGTACAAGAAGTCGCAAAATTGCTTGGTGGTACTTAAAACTATTCGCGTCCTCTTATCAACAATTATACTTAAGTCCTGATTTTCTTTCATTACAAGTAAGACTTAAGAA
Source organism: Dynastes maya (assembly GCA_029619315.2). Lineage (NCBI taxonomy): Eukaryota > Metazoa > Arthropoda > Insecta > Coleoptera > Scarabaeidae > Dynastes > Dynastes maya. Next base: position 62,467,249 of record JAROYE020000002.1, read on the forward strand.
ATTCAACTCTGGATGGATTTACTATTCCCCAGAAAACTAAAACTGTCGCACTATTCCTAGAAAGTTGGCCATCAACCAAAGTCAACCAGAAACATCGACCGCAGTACGAATTTTGGGGAAGCACTTGCACCTCTTTCCCAACAAAATTTAATCGATTCAAGCTGTTAATCTTAACGGTAAAGAATTTCGTTTGGAGCATTCCCGTGCCTTTCCTACATCCTACATTGTCTGGTGTTACCTAAAGGATAAATATTACGTTAACAAAACGCAAACTTTTTAAGAACTAAAAGAGAATATTCAAAGCGCAAGGGCTCTGAAAATTACAAACAAGGAATGAGAAACCATTTGAACGATATGGCTTTCCACTTTTAATGCAGAATGCAGTTTGCATGGGATCTTCGAAAGCTTGCTTAGTCTGAATTATATAAGCACTGATTCATGTTCAATCACATGCTCACCACGACAGGAAGGAACCGTTAACCCTCCGTTAGACGCAATCGGTCTATTGTATAACATTTTTTATATCTCCTTTATCCATATTTTTTTTTTTCGTAAACACATTTCGATACTCCTTCTTGGAGTGTCTTCATCCAAGACGGTGTATTTTATTTAAGTTCTGTTTAACAATTGAAGTGTGCAACAACTGCATTTGAATTAGATCAGTGGCGAATAAATTAATTTTGAACCTTCAAAATTCGCAAAATATAGAAGAAATACACAAAATATTATTTGAAGAGGAAGAAGAGCAATTTGACGAATATACATAATACAACTGAAAGTAAAAATACTGCAGCTCGAGAGGAAGAATCTGACGCCACTCAAGATGCTGATGATGATGATGATTCTGATATCGTTATGGAAGAAGAAAGAAATGTTGTTGCAGGTAATAAAAGACGAGTTTACATTCAGACGATGCTGTAGATGTAGAAACATGTTACCTGCGTACGTCCGAAGTAAACACGTTTTATAATTCAATGAAATCTGGGGGTTGATGTTGATAAAATATGTGCACACATTTTATCGTTGCAAGGAATTGTAGTTGATAATCACTGGTAGTATACTCAATATACATAAGTGGTATTAAAGCTGAAATTATTTTAAACGGAAATAAAAACGGCACCGGAAATAGAAGAACTTTTCTAAAACAACTTGCCCACGAACTTCAAGCGAAGATGAATTGGCAGGGCGTAGCATTAAAAGTCAGCATACCAGCAACTTTCAATAGAAAGCTGGCTGAGCATAAGCTTTCAGTGGACAGTGAACCGTGTCCCTCAACTTCTGCTAAAATAGAAGAGCAAAATAGGCTTTCTCAGAGTGTTAGCAGCCACAGACTACTGAATGTATTCACTTCTATTATCAATTATTTTCAGTTTGCTAACATGATTTTGGGTAATGTAATTCCATAAAGATATTAATTATTCAACTATTACGAAAACCCACGTGTATGAAAGCAAAGAGTTTTTAAATATATTCTGTTATACTTATAAATGGAAGTAGATATTAAAAAGAGAAATGCAGAACGTCACAAAATCATAGAACACAGCTTAATAAACTGTCACTCCATATTTCTTTAAAACTGGACTCAGAGAGAAGACTTGGATACAAGCCAACATAAAAAAGAGGAAGTCACACAAAAAAGAATGTCAAATGTTTACTACCTACCGCTATATCTATACGCAAGACTCAAAATACTTAAATAAGTAACTTTTCCCAAGCCTATATACCCATTTTTGGTTTTTACGATCTAATCCTGAAATGGAAGAGCAAACTGCTTGTAGTTCTGAGAACGGGAAAGATCGACATTTCATAAGTAACTGTTACCTAATAATAGTATAAAGTAAATATAACATTACATAGACGAGTATTCTCAAGGCATTGGCATGCATAGACATAAAGAACGTTTTATCCATATCAGACGCAATAACAACCGTCTTTCCTGGAAACTTTTAGATGTGCAAATGCAGTTAAAACTATTTAAATTAATCTTCTCACCGATGGATATTATGTACGACTAACATATGCTTATATTCGTTTTGAGCGACAGGTAAGAGACGCGAAGAACTACCTTGAGAAGGCCATTTATACGAACGTACTCACGTACATTGCTGCGCCTTAGATTGCGTGTCATTTGACTGATCCAAATACCGAGTGGTATTTATTTTGTCATTATCTAATTTTCTACGATTGCCTGGACAGAACGATAGATTTTTAGCTTCGATATTATAAAATATGATATTCAAATTCGGCCCTTAATTTATTGAAATGATTTCTCAATACCACGCGCTACTGATTCGCTAATTAGAGTTTAACCGAGTGATATTAGAACACGATCTACACGCGACTGACTTCCAGATTGGATAGTGAAGGATGTAGTGTGTTGGTAGGCAAATAGTCAGTTTACTTTCTTGAATAGCTTGCAACTCTAGTAAAGACAAGCAAACACAAATTAAAGCATTGACTGATAATTGTTTTTATAATTCTTTAATGTTTACCAAATTCCAAGGGACGCATACAGAATAATAATTGCTTCGATTATGAGCGATTCCTAGAATATAACTACTAGAGTTCGCAAATATAAGTTTTAAAAGAAGCTTATGATTTTCTTAGATCAACTAAAAAACATAACCTTAAACGGAATTTATTCTTTTCAAATCAAATGCATACAAGATTTATATTGACGACGTGTTGTACTTAAGGTAAGTATATCGAAAATGTAAAACAAATACTGCAAGATCCCGCACTAAGACTGTAATATTCTTAAAAGAATTTTATTTTTGGAATGTCACAGAACCTTCTTCCAAGTTTTGCCATATGTAGTTTCTATTGATCAATATTAGCTGGTAAAATAGACAACTAAACATTAATCACAAACGATACACCGCCAAACCCGGCAGAGAATTGTACTTTCGTTTTGCAGCACACTTCAAGGATATCCGTACAAAGGTGTAAGATATAAGTACAAAGGTGTTACGAAGAATTTATTCTAGCGAGCAAGAAGTTCGAATCACTTTAATATCCTTAAAATTTTCTCCCAGAAATGATAAAAATTATTTGTAGCTGTTTGATAACAACGTAGCAGGCTTAGTAGTGTTTAAAATAATTGAGAATCAACTAAACTGTTATTTGGGTAAAGTGTTATTTGATGTTGTTGTGTGTTTGTTCAATTTTCTGTAATTTTTCAAGGTAAAAGAACTCTGTTTCGAATTTTAAATTACCTGAGTACCCTTAAAATGTATGTGAATAAAACCCAAGCAGCTCAAATTGTTGCTTTAATTGAAGATGGACGAAGCCAACGATATGTTAACAAGACTTGGGATTAGTCGTTCCAAAGTTCAGGGGTGCCTTAAACGTTATCAGGAGACCAGTTTATTTAAATGAAGACCCGGATCAGGACGAAAAACATCCACTTCTGAACGGGGTTCCCGTTTCATTGTATCTAGTAGGTACGTTACGAAACACCGGTAAGAAACCGTGACTGCTTACATGAGGTACGTGAAACCTAAGTATGTGAGTGGACAGTAAGAAGAAGATTGAAGGAAGTCAATTTGAAAGTTTACCGACCAGCGTGGTCTTTGGCTGGTATTTCTTTTGAAGCACGTACAAAATTAGTCTTTGTCGATAGATCAGTCACAGCTTCTCAGATAGACATCGTTAAATCTTCAGTTTACAAGCTCGATCTGTCTACTTTAACTCATTTATGACCCTGATGAAGCTTTAAATAAAGGCGAAATATTGGTGAAATTTCTTTTTTTCTGAATCCCTGGTCGTCATCCCAACAGTTTCGACCACGTGTTAGTTCCTAATCTCCGCCAGACTCCTTGGTGTTTTATCGATAGAGGCTCAATACTGTAATTGAGCCTCTATCGATACGTAGAAGACATCCTAGAACAATATATTGTACCTTTTGGCCCATTCATCAGCGATAGATTTATTTTAAGACACGATGTTTGCCCCCACGTGCCAAGAACAGTCACTGACTATCTTCAGGAGGTGCAAATAGCAAACAATTGTGTGGCCTCCCCTTAGTCCCGATCTGAATCCGATCGAGCACGTTTGGGACGATCTTAAACAACACGTTCGAGCACGAAATTTCCCTCCATCCAACATCCGAGAACTTAAAATTGCACTAATATAAGTGTGGGAGGCTATGCTTCAAGAATCTATCCAAAAAGTTATGAGGTATAAGAGAAAACACGTCTTATTGAAATACCCGAATAATGCGTTTTAATTTGTTAATATTCAATTGTTTTGCTGTTTATTTTCAATCACTGTACTTTAACTATGTTGCGTTTGTTAATAATCGTACATTTTTATGTTTTTTTTTTTACCAATGCTAATTGTATGAGCTTTCCAGCGTTTCATTTGTTAACAAGTTAATTAATTACAAAGTGGTTTTGCTAAGTCTTAGACAGTTATAAGGTGTTCGATATTAAATAAAATTGAATTATTAAGTTGGATCGTTTTCTTTTTGCCCGCCAGTACTAATTTAATAGAAACCTCCATGTCGAACTACTGCAATTCCAATTCTAAATTGTAACAAAAATAATTTGTTCAACGGTTCACCCCCTCACCCAGAATATCGCTTGGTTAGCCTCCAATCAGACAGGATCAAATGCGTAAATTAACTACACAAAATACTGTATACAGAGCATGATGGTGGTTTTAGAACAAGAATCGTTTACCTGGAACTAGATCACATCTTTCAAATATTTATTTCAAACAAATAAATAGTCGTCGTCTATCTATTTTATTTGTTTTAAGAATGCACATATGTAGTTGCAACAGAACTGCCGTAACTTTAGGTTGATATATCTAGTATTTCTTGTAACAACATTAGATCACTGCGCATAAGTATTTAATATGCTTAGCTCGAATACCATTGCATCCGTTTAATGATATATTTTGAATATAAACTAATTTTAAATAAATCACACTTATATCATCTATCTAAATATAATTATTTCAGAACAATGAATGAACAACAGATTTGGTGGTGAGTATATTGATATTCTGCAGCTTAGAATACAATTTTATCTGAGTAGTAGAGGACCTGTTCATATAGCTATTTATTTACACTCGATAAAGATTCTTGAAGTAGAATCAGTTAGAAATGATAGAAGTATAATGCAAATTAAAAAGATATGTAGAAATACTTTCAATTAATGGCAATTAAATCAGCAATATACATTCAAATGCAAAGGTTGTTTATATTTTTAGTTGCATGTGGTTGCATAGTTGCGAGGCAAAGCAGTGTAGATTCCCCCCCCCCCCCCCCATTTTCCCCCAGATTCATTGTTTGTCCTTGTCTTACACATGAGGGTAAGAAGGTTAGGGATTGATTTAAGAAACTGTTAAATTTCAAACTGATTTAGTATGTTGTTTCTTAAAACTTAATGTTGATATGATTTCATGTTTATTTGAAACTTCTCAATTAATCGAAGAATTTTTAAAAAGATTGTCGTTTAATCAAAGTCTGTCTTCCTCATCTATTTTTGTTTTCTAATTCAGGTCCAAGGTTCACTTTATGAATAAAATCACATCACCTTTCTGATTCTAATATCCACCAAAATGTATTTTGCATCCATGAAGGTGTTGTACGTCGAAATGTTGAAGTACGATAAGTCATAATGGTTACCATGCTTACCGTTATATTTTTTAATTGCTGCATGTAAATAGTGTACACTCACTGTTACACAATGCACTGTAATTAAATTTTGATTGTAAAAAATCTAATAAAATTTTCCGATGATGAATTTTTCCTTGCGCATTAAATGTTATTTACCGAACTTTTTCTTTAAACAAAAATGAGTCTTACCCTCATATGTAAGACATGGGCAAACAATGAATCTGGGGGGAAATCGAAGGGGAAGAAGCCACTAGCACTGCTTCGCCACGCTACCATATGCAATTAAAAATGTAACCAACCTCATTTTTAAATCTAGGTAAATAAAAATAATTGCACTTTAATATAAACGTCATAAAAGATGCTTGTCTAATACGAAAACAATAAAACAAATGTTCTTCTTTTTATTAGACTCAATAGGCCTTTTAATCATACCTTCACTTGCAAAGAATTTCTCGAAAATAATAGCAGAACTCTTAGAATGAACATGGAAGGTGTTTTTCCATATGAGTTTCTGCATAGACGGTGTCATTCGGTGTCTTAAAGTATTGGAAGTAACGCAATTTGGTAGGAAGCAGACAAAAAATGCTTCAGTGACAAGATAAACATTTTCTTGCAGTAGGAGAGACGAATAATCCTTGAGATGCATCGATCAACTGCCGGACTAAATATATTCATACATTGACGGCCATCGGCCACGATAGTTAAAGGAGCTACTAAGCAGTGGCAAGGAAAAAAATCTTAAGACTTCTAGAACTATATTGCAGGCTAGAGGTGCGCCTGGTAGTTTCTAATTGAATACTGGCTTCAATTTGCAGCTGACATACTGGGCAGACACAGAAAGTCTGTTGAAACAGTAGTAGTCTAACACTGTAAAGAATGTATGTAAGTTTACCGAGCAATCACATCCACCAGTGTTGTAAGAGATAAAAGTATAAAGGCTGCCGGCATTATGGCAGTGTTGGTAAGGTGGGCTACCCACATCCTGTAGCCAAGCACAACTTGGCGAGGCAGGTACTTGAACGGGTGACAAGCAATTGAGCACTGCGTGTAGGTATGTGATAATTAAAAAAAGAATAATTACGTAATTTTTAATTTGCACATGTTTCTAACGCTCTGTACCAATATACAACACTATTGGCAAATGATTGCAATGTCTATGTAGCAATTTGCAATAGCATTTGCAAATAATTATAAAGTGCATGTAAAATTCTACAGTAGGGCTTGCAAATTACTACAGCATGGATAGAATAACTTAGAATAACATTTGACAATTCGCAACACCTTTGTAAAATAAGGTGTGCTTAAAATTACAACGTCGGTCGACAGCAACAAATAGTTATTGGCTACCGTTTTAAATTTACATAATGTGCTAACGCGATATTGTAAGCTCAAAAGGTATATAAGCAACTTGGGGCAGACAGAGAAAAAACATATAAGCTCTGCCAAGCGGAAAAAGAGATTGCCGTCCATATCTTGTGCGATTGCGAAAGATTGGTCACCCTAACCTAATCGTGTCCATACATCAAGTTTGTTTAACACCTAAACAAAATAAAGGGTCTCGAGAAATTACTGAAATGCTTTATTGAAAGAAGCAATGTGCATTTTCTCGTTTTTACAAGGCAACGTTTGATACAATTTATGCGTTCCTGAAGCTTCTTGGCGCCTACTATCAAAGAGATCTATGAAAAGGGAAAATAGGTCTGATGTTACTACAAAATTAGAAAGGTACTACTTCAACATTATAAATACAAAAAACGGAAGGAGGTATGAGTTAAGAATTAATATATAAATAATTCGTGTGTAGCCAGTATTTGGATTTAGTTCCACTAAAAATAATAAAAGGAAGATAATTATATATAAAGTATATGTATATGGACATTACACCTGCATTTTAATGAAAATACAGCGTATTCTATTACAAAATTTATCGATAAAGTAATATTTAAATTATTTTAGGAAAAAAAAGGTTATTATACGTCGTAGATGCAAAATATCTACGCCAATGTATGTACAATCTATTTGAATCAGTTCAAGTTAGGTGCATTGAAAACATAAAATATTCATTTCAACATATTTACTTCTCCTACTTGCAATTTTGTTTTCAATTTCATAGTAATAAATAGTTATTTAACATAATTTAACCTAGATACACCAAATATTACATATCGCTAACTAATCACAATAAAATGCCACCACACCTTCATAAAGGTACAGTAGAAATGCTCTGTATGATGTCTAATTATTGATAGTTTATTGAAATCACATTCTGTGAAACGACGTATTACATCTAAATACAAATATACACCTTTACTATACGACCATGATCTAATAAAATTCACACGACGGCGTCTACCTGTTAAATTGGGTTAATATGAAGTACTTATATGGAAACTAGAGCGTTCATATTATTAAATCGTTCTTAAACGTGCTAGCAAAAATACACGGGTGTCATACACGTAGCTATCTATCGCACTCGGCTGTTTATCTGATAATTTCGCCAATTCATTGAAGCTGTTGAGTAATATGATGTATGAGGTAGACTTCGTAGTAAGTGTATAAGTTATAAGGGAAGATGGGACCACAAATTATCCAATATTCCAAATACCCATTCGATTATTTAAACATTTAACGACTGATTATGTGGCTGTTTAATTGTTTGAGGTTTCACGCTTACGCAATCATTGATATCCCTATAATATCTTCGCAATTACACTACCTATACACCAAATTATTATATTTTAGGTGGTGTAATGACAGTTTCATCTAAATAGTAACCCATTGCTTTAAGCTGTATGTTTCCCACCGTCAATACATTCACAAATGCTTCGGGTACCTCGTCTGCTTGAGCGTTGAAGTCACCACAGTACTGCTTTAATTACACCACTTAAGTAACTTCTTTCTAGATTTCTTACAAAATTCTCGCAATTACATAAAAATAACAGAGCGCTGCGGTTTATTTGAAAATTGACTATTGGAAAAACTAAAGTTTTCGTTTAAAACAAATTTAAACCTTAGCTATACCTACTTACTGTATAGGTAACTAGGCCAAATTTCAGAAATTATTTATTTTAATTTACTTTATTTTATTTTTGAAGAATCACCACTGTTTGTTCTTGATTTCGATACACAAAGTGATCCAAATTATCGGGTCACTATTGCTATGTCTGATATCATTGGTCCTATGAAATCAATGAAATAAGCAGAATAGTAGTGTTTTTGCTGCCGCTTAATATGTAGCTGATAAATGAATAATTAAATAACATATTTTTGTATAAAATAAATCAAAATATATGTTTTAAATGTACTCTAAAAAAATTGACGGATTTTTACTCCACATCGCATTGTGTGTAGGTCGTTAATTATACAGTGAGAATCTAAAATATCCCCCGTCCCACTAACTTTTGAACAACTGCGTTTTCGGAAAAAATAGGTCGATTTTTACTTTTTCTGGGCTAACTTTTGGTATTATCGGGAGTTCAACTGCATTTCCGGTTTCACCGGAAGTGACGTCAACTTTTTTATTTTAAATGGAATATCCTGTATATTTTTACATTTTTGGAAAGGCAATACAAAGACGAATTCAACGATACCACATTCGCTATACTTTTAATTAAAAAATATCCCGATATAGATCGATAAATTGTACTTGTGTGAGCAAAGTAGGCTAAAAGAAAAACTGCTAATTGCGTTGCTAGGCAACGCAAAGACAACAACTCTCAAACAATTAATGTCTATCAATTTAAATTTCTATTATTGTGTAGATTACTACCTACTTTATTGCTGCATATCGTAATATTTCTTAAGCTAAAGTATAATAAATGTGGTATGGTTGAATTCGCCTTTCTATTGCCTTTCCAAAAATGTAAAAATATATAGAGGGGGGGGGGGATACTTTAAGTCCTCACTGAATAGGGATCTATTGTTACTATATTCTTACAGTTAGTAGAAACTAAATACCGGTGTCACTTTCATATTATTAATTTCAAAACGATAATCCATAAAGATTTATGCTAGAAATTGGATTATCTGTCAAAATTTTAAAAAATACATAGGATGTCCGATTAAAAAGAAATAGAAAATATAGATTTTTCACAAAAAGACGTTACTCAACCGTTTTTCTATTAACTGCGTATTGATCAGTAGCAAAAGCACTACTAGTTTTCTACCTTAACCGATTGTAGAATCAATTTAATAATGGGGATGACAGCAATGGTCTTTTAATTTAGATTATCCAACACACAACGTGTTTCAGAAGTAAGGCGCAAAATCAATATTTATCTTTGTTCGTCTTTCAAAAATATAGTTGCTGGAAGTAACAAAACTGTAAAGTAAATTTGCTTTTTATGAAGTAGCTTCAATTCATTCAAAATGTGTTTTGAATTAATTGCTGGAAATAGTTTTCCATTTAAGTTAAGGATAAGGAATTGAATATTTGTAAGATGCCTTTTCATGGAACATGCTGTGCCGTTTTTGACATTTTTCTTAGGTTATCGCAATTACTGTACGCAAAAATATAATCTCATAATAATTTAAGTTCGGGGGTTGTTGGCAATAGTCTTTCCATGAAAAATATTATTACAAGTTTACCTTCAGTTACTCTGCAAGCGCATATCAATTTGCTTATTTTCCCATTTAAGTATCAAAATAAATTTTACTTTCTTGGCAGGTCATATATATTGTACAAATTTTTTTAAATATTCTAGAGTATTGAAAACAAACGCAGAAAGGATTTACCTTGTTTATGCAATTTTAATTAATTAAACACTAGATCGACTTAAAGTGAGCAATTGGGTTTCAAAGTATTCTCTACAAGGACTAATACACTCTTCATTCCTTCAAAGCAACTGTTGTAGCAGTTATGGTTCAGTTGGAGCAGTCAAATGCCATTTTAAAAGCATCGACTGCTTCTTTCGGCGACTGGAACCGTTGACCACGTAATCCATTCTTGATTCTAGGGAACGCAAAAAGATCGCTGGGACTTAAGTCAGGACTGTATGGAGGATAATATGTTGCTGCTCTACAAACTCAAACGTCCTTTGGACTCAATGTGAACTCGCATTTTTGTAGTGGACGATCATTCGTCGTTACGAGTAAGCTTTTCGGAGCATAGCAATCACTTCTGGTAAACAAGCGGTTGTATACCAATCGGCATTAATCGTTATTCAAACTTCTAAACGAACTGTTGCAACATGACACGAAATTGATATAAATGTTGCGATCATTTCCTTCAACTTACTACGGGAACGGATAACTTTTGTTGGCTTTTCCATACAGCGCATTGACGTTTGGTTTCGGATTCATAGGAGTAAATCCATAATTCGTCACATGCACGATACTATAAACATTTTTCAGCTTCCGTTATTGAGCGGCTCAAAGTCTTTCGACACCAGTTAATGCCGGCCGCCTTTTGTTCGTCAGATAAAAGAAATGAGATCCAATGGGAAACTAACTTTCTCAAAGGATTGAAGTCTTTAAAATGCCCAAGAAAACTTCAATCTCGCGACATGTCACATGTCGTTTTCCTTGATCATTTGATGCACAGCAGCGATGTTTTCTTGAATGACTGCTGTGTTTGGTGGACCTGTCCTGGGATCGTCGTTGAAACTGGTGCGCCCACGTTGGAATTTCAACAGAAACCAACTCGACAAGACATTGTCCTTGAGATAATCCCCTACGACAGTTGTGAAATACTATTGCGCGAAAGTTTTCTTGGTTCGACTCCATATTTCGAGTGACTTGTCAGTTTTACAAATTTGCCGTGGTTGAATCACTCGCCGTATTTTGAAGGAACTTTAGATCTAAGTTCGATAAATATTGAAATTAACTTTAGCAGGCAATGTTTCATTGATGGCGTCCTTTACGCAGCTACATATGTGCAAAACTGAAAAGACAACCCTTGTAGTACCAAACGTCATTTTCCTCTTTTCGTTTAGTTTTTCCTTAGCCTAAAAATTAATTATTTAAAATTGTTTACACCCTCACTAGCAATAAATTTCCTACGAATCGTCTTAAACACTGTACACGGTTTTTGCTATTCCTTTCGAAGAAACAAATATATTAGAATTGTATACGGTTAAATTTCCAATTGTTCTAGTATTTACATATATATTTGATTTGAGAATGTTATTCATTGTTGGTATTATTTGTTGCACAACAATAGTAGGTGTCTAAATTGCTCCACATGACATTACAGTCACTTTTAATCGCTATGTTGCGTAAAAGAGAAGAAAGAAAACGTTGTGTTATTGTTTATAGATCAATCCATTTAAGCTATCTAAATGTTTTCAGCAGATCTCAGCAGTTGACATACGAAAGGTCGTACCAAAGTTCTATGACGGTTCGTTTAGATAGGGACCGTTGCTTAATCTATCAAGTCAACGAGCATCAATTGTTTTCCGTGCAAATCGTGGTTCATTTAACGTCAGGAGTAATAAATTCGTTGAGTAATTCACCGCCCACTCCCGTAGATAATAACAAACAAAATTACTTTAATGTGATCTGAATTCACATTCCGGATGGTCGTAAAACACGTAGACACCCACGGTAATCGTGATGGTTTATTGAAACATCGAATAAATTTCAACTCTATCTGTAATTAAACTGTCCGTTGCGTTTACTATTGTTGCCTGTCATAACTGTATCGGTCGTTGCCAGTGAAAAGATAAAACGCTAAACTATACTAATTTTCATCCGCTACAAACGCACAAACGAAATAATATGACGTTGATGAATGACATAAGATATTTAAGTCTATTAAATTTAAATTAATTTTTGTTCTAACCTCGTAGAATGGTAATTATATATTAGGATATTTGTTGCCTTAATTTGAAGGAATGTAATTATACACCGGTCGACTGCTTCTTCGAAATACCGGCTCCTGAAAGGTACGTTATTATTTCGATTCTGCGAAGTATTTGTTTTTACGTGACGCTTCTAATTGGACTTTGCAATCTACTATTGATTCGATTCTTTTTTCTCTGTTTCACATCTAACATAATTTTATCCAAACATGATATCTTTCAATCTGCCCTACGTAAGTAGTATGTGCACATCAATGCAACTTATCTTTCCCACAATTAATCAATCCGAAAAAAACGTTTGGGAAAATGTTCTCATCCAGTTTGACTCTTTTGTGAAACCGTATCAAGAAGTTGAAAAGATTCAATTAATGGAAGTAATGAAATTAGCTAAACACCACTATTAAGGCTATGAAATGCCTCTAGGAAGTTCACGCTGAACTAGATTGTATATGTTTAAGATTAAACGAAGTTCATCTATAAGACGTTTATAAAAAGAAAGCGTTACAGTTAAGTCCTGCATTGTAAGAAATGGGGGTAAATTTAAATCCTCATATTATGGAAAAAGTATAAATTTTTTGTATAAATATAAGTAATTTTCCTATAAAACTTTATTATTTATATGAAATTATGCGAAAATTTAGATCAGTATAAAAATTTCACTGAAATTTTAAAAGCGCGTTTCAAAATTACATCGAAAATTTTTTATTGACATAAAAATCCCGGTACGTTTAAGGGTATTCTATCCCTTCCTCCTTAAAACATTTCGTGTGTTGCCGTGAGAACAAAATATCAGCTCTTTACTTATCAATATAATTACTACCCGTTTATTAACTTACTGTGAGAAACTAAGTGCTTGACTACTGGTGCACTTCTACACTCTGTTGAACTCTATGCGCTTTGACATTTGATATTATCTAATTCGTTTTTAATGTATTTAAAATTACGTTGTTTTATTTTGACATTAAGTAACATATATCTAACTAATTTGTATTCGCATTATTCCATTATACATATCACCAGGTATTTAATTTGACTGAAGGCTGTTTAGTAAGACGAGCGGTGAAAATTGACGGTAAACTCCTTTCTTCGTATCTCTGCTTACTGGAGACGCCTCGTGGTGTCAACTGCCAAGTTACAGAAGGACAGCATTAAGGTATTGTTCCATCTTTCGTTATTCAGTATGATATCTGCAGTGCTTCATTATTTTTGTTATTCCTTATTACTGGACAGAAAACTACCTTTAGTTTACGCATTTTATCTGAAACGTAGTCGATTGGATTCATATACGTTATAGTTCTACACGTAAAGTCTACACCATCAAATGAAATGCTATTCTGCGGGTCATATTGATTTAGAGCCTTTCAGAATAGCACAACCATTTTAAATTACTGCAGGTATAATCTCTGAAATACAATTAATACTCTATATAAAATCGTATTTTTATTTGTTATTTGTCAAACTATCCCCTATTCTCACAACCTAAGGAAGACGTGAAGGTTATTTTTTGGCAAGCATACGTTGATTATAGACTGAACACCATTCAGAAAATCGACGAATTGACTGCTATTATAGACAAATGGCTAGAGTATCAAAAGCGTATTAGATATCGCTTTGTAGGTTGAATTTTAATAGCATATTATTAAGTTAAATATTCTGCAAAAAATATTTCAAAATAACAGTTTGTTTTAGATACATTAACTAAGAAATTGATTTGTATAATATAATCGTTATTTTATAGTCAGATTGATGTACTACAAATATGGCAACATAGCACACACTGTTACATTTTCTAAAATCTTACATATTTGGAAAAATTCCAAGTAAAAAAGCATTGAGGATAAAATAATATTCAATTTAATTGTAGGCTACAAATAAATAATACTGTGAATACCAATTTGATATTAATATCTTCATGCGTATCTATATTTATATACAAAAATAATGCTGACGAAACCGAATTGTGATAATTAACCTGCAGTTTATTAACAAAGCCAAGGTATCATACTTATTATTTCTATAGTCTAATAAAGGTGTTCTTTATATAAATAAATTCGTTTATTCTGTATTTACCAGTTACATGTTAATTAATTTATCAAATAATCTATCTAATTAACCGGTTTGTTGGACCAATTTTAATAAAAAAGAAATTGAATAAATGTACCTTTTCATATTCGTAATAAACGAGTTCATAAAACATTAATAAATGTATTCCTTATATCAATAATTTGGTTTACTGTATATACGAAAGCACGTGCTCATTAGTACAATAAACTCGTTCATTGGACTAATTTGAATAAAAAAATTATTATATTAATACACTTCTTTACTGTATTTACGTACCTTTTTCACTCAGTGCAAAACAAAGTACGTTATTAACCATCCTAGAAGGAATTGTAAGGGACGGTTTTACAATCTAAAGTAATTTATAAGTCCTCAGAAATATGGTACAACTTTTCTATTTTAACAACAGCAGTGAAATCTACCTTACTGGAAAATCTAAACTTCAAAAGGCTTACCAAGTTCAAGTACAATGAAGAAAGCTCACGAATTAAACTTGATTAATTATAGCTTTATAATTTGATCCATAAAGTACCAATAATACACAGAATATACGAGTACGGAACTTATTCTTTTGTCATATAAAAAAGTAATCTTTGTCGAAAACATTTTATAAATTTCTTTAGCTATTTCCGTTGCTTTAATGATAAAATGCTACATCACCTATTCGGTATCTGTAACGCTGGCCACGAGCGGTACCGCGCATCGGCGTAGAATCAGTTCGGACCGAGAAGAACGGTAGTATTACTTCGTCTGCGGAGCAGTACGGACATTTTCGCTGCCGGTCATTTGCGCAATTGTTTATCTGTCCTAGAAAAATTATGATTTAGTCAGCAAAACGACCGCGGTTGGACAAACTTCGAAAATTTATTGCAGAAATTCCAGACTTAATATATGAAGGTGTTAAAATTAAATGTGTAATCTGTAAAATCCCGTTAATGTGTTGGTCCAAACAACATTGTATACGACACGTAAATAGTGAAAAGCATGTCTCAAAAAGAAACTGCGCACGAGACAATGAAAAATTTATATTTAATTTATGCGTTACGTTTATCGCATGTAATATACCGTTTAATTTACTAGACAAGGAACCATTTATCTGCTTTTGGAATAACTATTCGGAGTGCAAATTACCAAGTCGAACATCGTTACGAAGAATTGTGCCATCTGCGCGCGAACATATTGAACAAAAAATTTAAATCGGAGTTGAAAGATCAAAAATTGTGGTTATGTGTCGACGAAACAACAGATCGGAAGAAACATTCTGTTCTTAATGTAATGGCACGCAAATTGGAACCTCATCAATCGGCACCTTCAATTCTATTAGTCTCCAAACGAATACAACAGTGTACTGCCGAAGTAATTTCAAAGTTAGTGTTAAATACATTGGACAAGTTTGAATTTTCAACAAACCAACTCTTGATGTTAGTGAGTGATGGTGCTGCAAACATGCTTTCTGTAGGCCAAATCACCGAAACGTATTCGCGAATTTCACAGACTGTGCCCCCGTATACCAGAGCCACCAGAACCTATTCTAACTCGTTGGGGAACATGGTTACAGGCCGCGTTTTATTATCATAAATATTTTGACAATATTAAGAACGTGGTTTTACAATTCGATACAAAGGAAGCTGCCGCTATACAGAAAAGCCAGTCGAATTTTCAAGATAGTCAGGTTAAAATGGATTTAAAAATCATTCACGACAATTACTTCGGGCTAGCAGGTGCAATAGAAAAATTACAAAATCCTGCGGTGCCGTTAGAAGAATCTCTACAAATAGTGCAACATGTTCACGCACAGCTACGCGCGATTGAAGACGCAAAAAATGTTTCTGTTCTAGAAAAATTTGAGTGTTTTTGAGAAAAATTCTGATTTTGGCACATTAAGACACATTTGTGAAGGTGCGTCAACAGAATCGTTAAGTTATTTGAAAGATTATTTTACTTACGCAAATATTACGTCACTAGATGTAGAACATTCGTTCTCTGCATATAAACGCATTTTTTCCTCATGCCGTACTAGTTTTGTACTTACTAATGTTGCAGATATTTAACAGACATTATTCATTTTGTGATTTCACGGAGGACTCTTAAAATGGTAAGTGTTTGAGCACGTGTTATTTAATTTTTATTTAAAAGATGAGCGAAATTATTTGCGGCAGCAAACATCTCTATTAGCAGAATAACTCTACTGGAACGCGAGGCCTGGTCGACTCTACGCTACTGCGCGGTACCGCTCGTGACCAGCTTTAGATATCTGTATCTATATATCTGTACATCCAGTGTTGGGTTTGTCCGTTTCTATATCTAAGCTGCACCGAATAGTTATAAAAAAATCTACTTAACTTTTAAAAACCACATTTGCTGAGAAGCCATATCCCACGCAGACTTCGCCTTTCCTTGAGAAACTTTTGCTAGACAGATTTCTTCGAAAACGGCACAGCTATTAATCAGTATGCCTTACACTTTAATTGATACTTTAATAATATGACATGGTTGTACCTAATATGGCCAGAAGGTTAAGGATACCGTCGAACAAGTTGTAGTAGCGTAGGAAATCAAAATGTGGCCAGCGAAAGTCGTTCGAGTGTGGGCAGCGCATATCATTTAGATATAAAGGTACTATGTCAATATTGCACTTCCTACACTCTACACATGGTATTTACGAAATGTGCTCTAAATCATTTATACGACATCAGCGCTCTAAAGTTTCAGGTACCTATTTTATAACGGGAAATTTTATGTGCCTATTTTCTGTTTGACGAGATCCAGGTGTTGCGATTTCGCAGCATATTTTTTCACGGATCTCCATCTTATTTAACTTATATAACCGCTAGAGGAACAGTAAACATATTGTTGGACAAATTAATTAGTAGTAAGTAGATGGAACTTTGCACAGGCGAATACGTATGT
Source organism: Dynastes maya (assembly GCA_029619315.2). NCBI lineage: Eukaryota > Metazoa > Arthropoda > Insecta > Coleoptera > Scarabaeidae > Dynastes > Dynastes maya. The sequence goes on from JAROYE020000002.1 coordinate 62,484,646, forward strand.
TACATTCGCAATCAAAAGCACAGTATGTCCCCGGATTGAGTTCACTGTATATATAATAGACAAGAAATTTTAAACTTTCATTTCAATATTTTGGGATTCCGGCCTGCTTGGCCTGACAAATATTTTAAGATTTTTATTTTTTAGAAATTAAGACGGCCATGAAAAATGTAAAAAAATATTTTCTATACCGGTAGAGCGCCTTTTTGATCAATAATACGGCAAAAAGTTATCAAGAAAAGTTGTTCAGGATATGGCTTATGCAAAATTTCAAAAGGATCAGATCACTTTCACGAAATTTTGCTTGGACTTTAGTTACCATATTATGACACTGTACTTGTATGTATACTTGCTGTTTTGAATCTCCTGATAATGCCGTTCGATGTACATAAAGTACTAATAAGATATTGTGAAAGCATTACCAAGTGCGCTTTTTCTTCGATTGAGTTGTAAACCCCTTGACCAATGTCCGATTTTACTCTTTCTCTATTACATAACTAATGAAGACAATAATAAGTTTCATAACACAAACTTCCGTGATAGATAATGAACATTGAAAGATACGCCAACGAAATATTTTTGTAATGAAATCGTTAGGAAAACAAGTGGTAATTTTTATTAACGTTGTAGCCTCCTATACCGATTGCTTAAGTATAAGATGCGGATTGATGCATTATAATAATATGTCTTTATTTTCAGCTACACAAAAGTATACAAAACAATAATTACAGATAATCTTCCATAGAATAACAGTTTAATTCTATTAAATACTGCTTAACTTTATGTTTAAATTCTTTACAATTAGTTAACGACTTGAAATTAGTAGGAAATTTATTATACAACTTACATCCTAAAAAATAAATGCTTTTCTCAGATGAGGCAGTTCTATGACACACAGGTAAAAGATAATTACTGTTTCTAGTAAGATAAGCATGAGAAGCATTAGCAGAAAATTCAGATATGTAAGTAAAATGTCTTTAAAACATCCAAACTACAAGATTTTTCAAAGTTACGCAGAGTATAACTTTAGACAATTCATTAGAGAGGCTGTTAATGTAGCCATTCCATTTCAAGTCTTCGTCAACAAAGATACCCAAAAGCTTGCGTGAAAATGTAAAAGATGTAAAGCGAAGCTATTTACATTCTATTTGAGCTTATTATGGAATAAGATATATTTCGTTCTGCTGCTGTTAATTAACAAGTTTTTGAATGATAACCATTGATAAAGTTGGGAGTATACTATGAAAGAGGTCCTGCGGGTTACTTGAAGTCAACATAATATCAATATCATCGGCGTAAAGAAGCAGGTTATCACAAATATTAAAAAAAAAACAAGGCAGATCATTAATGGAAATTGAAAGAAGTGTGGGGCCAAAAACAGATCCTTAGTGAACACCTTTGTTAATAATGCATACCGGGGAAAATATTTGATCTATAACGATTTCTGTTGACGATTTTTCGGGTAATATTATCAAAAGGTTTCAATAAATCAGTAAACATAGCAAGGCAAGGTATGTTAGAATCAACATTGGTTGAAACTTGTTTCAAAAACAAAAAAATTTCGGAGAAAACCATGATGATTTTCAGAAAATAACTCCAGTTTTTCAGGAAAATTGTAGGAGTTCACCATTCATTATGGATTCATAAATTTTAGAGAACGTTGTTTAGTTGTCCAAGTTATCTTCATCACCATTTTTATATAACGGTTTAACATTAGCTAGTTTTAAAACGACAGGAAATACATCTTTACTAAAGGAAAAGGGTATTAGAGAAAACGACTCCATTTCTGCTTTTCAGAAATGCAGTCGTAACCAAATGTTCTAGAGTTATTTAACTTGTAGGTAACATTGAAAACGTCGGATTCACCAACAGTGGTTACAAAACATGAATTCGGATTCTGGGAAATAATGAATCAAAAACATCGAAATTTATAGATGAAAAGGTTCCAGAAATTGAAGTGGTTGAAGAGTCATAAAGCTTGTAACGCGCTACAAAGCGCAGATATATTAGCAAATTTAGTGGGTATTTTATTATCAGTGAAGTGGGTAGGTCTGTTAGTACAGATTACTGACCACACTGCTCTTGATCTGTTCTTGGAAGAAATAATGAAACCATCATTAGTTTCTTTTCGAATTTATGAAATCACGTTTAAAGAGAGGATATTTTCTGCTAAGACTCCTTAGAAAAAGTAGGTTGTTTTTGAGTTGCAAAAGATCATCAGACACCAATCAGAATTAAAACAATTCTTGCAATATTTAACAATAGGAAAATATGTAACAATGTAGTACTTATTTATATCAACGAACATAAAATGTGCTTTAAATGGACAATTGTATCCATACACAAGAAGCCATGATTTAGTTTCTAAACGATTACAAAAATAATCTAAAGAATTTACACAAAATGTTTGTCTTAAGATAAATGTAGTTGAATTGATATTAAAATTTGTGTAATGTGTTAAAGCAGATATTGAAATCCAAACAGGAGCAGTTAAAAACATTTTAATTGTAAATTTACATCAAAATTGTCAATACATGATGAACTTGCATTAGTTCGACGAGTTTGTACATCAATGGTAAAATATAAATTATGATTTCTGATTAAATCTAAAATAGAGATGTAAGTAAGATAGGCAACTGAACTCATAAAAAAGTGATATAGTGCACCCTGATCACGTACGTACTTTTTGTAAATTCCAGAATTTTGCAGTTTCCTTTTAAATGTTCCTTAAATTTTTTGAGATACAGAATAGTTTTACGAATTTTTGAAATAAATCGTAATACTATGAAGTAACAGGAACGTAATTAGGCATTAATAAACCCCGGGGGCTATAGTTAGTACAGAAAATATATCGGAAAGTTACTCAACTGCTTCTGGCACCGGCGGTCAATCTAAAACCGATAAATAATAATAACATAAATATATACAAACGGCTAAGTGATTCCCCGGCATATTTTTCTTTTATTAACGTCTCCCCTTATTCATATTCCTTTCCAGAGAGAGATTAGTCGTTCTTTAGTTTTAATTGGATCGATCTTGGATTCCTCTCGTGCAGAATGACCACCACGCTAATTGTAAGTTATTGTCATCGCAAATTCATCCAATCTTGTTAAATTCAGTGCCGCCATCGTTTTTACCCACCTGACGTCGGCTCCTGCCATTTGCATAGCTGTAAATATCAAATATATTTGTAGAACGTCGCTACCGGTCTGATATAAAGTCCAATAAATATAAAATATTTCTCTTCGACTACCGACTATTTTTTACAGATTCGTCTTATTTATTATTCCAATTATAGGTGTTCTCTTTATATGGCATTCGTTTATTTTAATGTACTCGTCGATTATTTATGATTGAATTTTATACTGACAGTCAACAGTTGAATGCCGGCTTGGGTCTTTTTGTTTTCAGAAGTCGCTGTTGTCGTCGTTCACTTCCCTTTAGTACAGCGATGCTTGTCAGGGCATTAATAAACTTCGACTTAGTTCTTTATGCCGCTAATACTCCGTATTACAGTGAAATATTAGTTATTAATAGACTGGTTACATTTCGTATAGATCCTGTGATATATCGGACAGTAACGAACTAGTAGCTTCACTTATTCAAGAGTAAAAATTCGTTCTCATCTTTTATCGAAAACGACAACTATTAAAATTAATTTAACTCATACTTTTTGCGGTTTTAAGAAGTTATAGTTAATGGATTTATTCAGGGGGTATTCTAGATACTTTTCGAACAACTACAAATTAAATTATGGTTTTTCTTGATATATTTCAGAAACTGCATTAACATACGTGACAAATTTTAAATCTACATTATATAAACTTATTCTAATAAGCACATATTGCAGTATAATGGTGGGACTTCTTTCTTGGCTGTTACGAGGTACATCTTAAATCTTTTCAAACGACCTGCTACGTTTTTGACGCCTATAAAAAAAGGAAAAGGAAAAGGAAAAATACAGAATTCCTAAGTACCAATAGCGCAAACAACTATTCCACCATGCAAGACCTTTTTGAGCGTCCCAGCAATCCAGCGGAAATTGGGGTGGGGAGAAGGGGGTACAAGATCTCCAAGAATTATTAGTACAAAAAATATATATAATTTAAGAGATCGTATTTCTTGATTTTAGCGGCTTTATCGTTAAATATATTGTAGTTAGGATTAACTAAAACATAATTTTAACGTTTCGACAATCTTTATTGTCTTCTTCAGAAATACATGTCCACAACCGTAACAAGTCAAATACATTATCTTAAGTAATACGGTTTTTTGTTTGTTTTTTGTTTGATTTAACTTACAATACAACATTAGTAACCAACATAAACGCTTTAAAAATGTTGGTTTTGTTTTGTCAAATAAAACATTATAAAATATTCAATGCTACAATTTTGTGGTTATTTTGAAATCAACGAATTCAAAACAAGATACATTAAAATTGGGAGGGAACGCTCCATAACAGCAACCTATTTAGAAACACAGGAACATAAATCTGAAATAGTTACTTCCTTCGATTACCTAGGAACAATAATTGGGAAAACTGATAAAGATCGAGTCTGGGAAGGAGATCGAATCATGAAAGGAAACCAAGCGTATGGCAGAAACTGAGCATTACTGAAGAGCAAACACCGTACAACAGTAATAAACAAAAAAGAAGAAGACGTAAAAACAATGCAAAAGAAAATAATGAGGACGATATTAGGACCAAACGCTACACGAAATGGAGAAAAAGATTGAAAACGAATGCAGAAATAGAGAAACAACTGGGAGGAGAAAACATTTTGAAGCATATAAAAATACAAAGGCTAAAAAGGGCTGGTCACATAACGAGGAGGAAGACCAAGGAAGAGATGGAGCAACGGCATGGAAGACAATGTGCAAAAAACAAAAGCAATGGAAGCAAATTACAGAAGCGGCCAGAATCCACAGAAACCTAAAAAAAAGAGAAATGGATGACAGGACAAATCCACCCTAATAAGCGTCACTTAATTCCCAAACCAACTCTCGAACAATTGGACTGCTGAATTCGGGAAGGCGTGCACATGAGTAGCGACACATATAAATGACTGCTATAAGTTTATCATGATGCATTAAAAACACATAAAAAGTGCCTGGAAGTACACGCCATCTTGAGTTCAGCAGTCCAAGAACTGCTCCAGAGTTGATTTGGTAACTGTACCCGGTTTCTGTCGCTACTTTCTAGATGGTAGACCCGTAACTCTTGGCACTGGATGGCGCCAAAAGGAATTTTGCTCGTTGGATAGTAATGTAAGCCGAGAGGCAAATAGCGATGTGAGGTAAAGAAGCACTCGGAGCAACGCCGATGACGCCAGGTAGGCAGAAACATGTCCGTTGGTTAATGTTTTCTCTCCTCACATTGCATTTGCCGTGAGTGATTCCATCAATACAATGAGGAGCTATATTAGCATTATTTTGGTTGATAACGATGATGATTTTCACGGTAGCTATAGTGTTTGGAAATAGTAGCAAAAATGTAATAAGAAGCTTTTGAGGACTGCTGAAGTTATAACCTATACCTTAATATATTCAACGATCGACATGCCAGCATACAGCATACAAATGTACACGCGCTGGTGAACAAATAACGCACTGTTAGTCAGCTATACTTCTGTCAGAGGAAAATGTAAAAAAATAGATTGTTTTCATTTATTTGTTACTTATTTTTACTATACCTTGTATTATGTAGTATTCATTTTTAAGGAGTTTCTAAACACTTTTTACTAATAGAAATCTCTTGTTTTGCAAATTGTATACGGTACATCACCTTCATTAGTAGTAAAGAATTATTTATTAACACCTTCAGTTCATATCTATATTTCTGGTAATTTTTAATGTGAAAATTACACCTACATTATATCGTTGATATTATATGGATACAAACGCTATTGTATGAATAAATCATATCGAAGGAAATTACTAAAATTACGTACAGTTCAATGAAAAACGCAAATTTACTGTCTATTGTGTCCAGATCATAGACGGTACTTACAAGCAATTAAGGAGAAAATAAGGCAGATAGATCGTAAACGCTCCATAGAAAAAAATTTGAAACAAAGCAATTGCTTTATAATACTTCGACCGTATTGGACTTGTGTGTATAGAATGTATACTCCTTATCTCACTGTAAAGTAAAGTGCTCTGGTGTAATAAATAAACTTCGTTAATGGACTTTTTTTTCTAGCAGCTCCATAATTAACAGAAACGTAATGTTAGCAAACTAGAATTTAGTTTAATAAGGTACAGATCTTGGGGAGCTTCTAATTTCGCCAGCAAGGCCTATTAGGCGAGTGTGTCGATTACCCAATTTATCAGTCAATAACCTGACGCGCAAGGGCAAGTGGACGTGATATACACAGACCTCAGTAAAGCATTCGTCACATCAGATCGTGTGACTTACTTTTGAAGTGTTCTGGTTTCGATTTCAGTCCATCCATATTCGACTTTTAAAGTCCTATTTGTCCAACAGAGGTAATTACCTATGTTTTCTACAACCGATTTAAATCTTTAGAGTTTACTCCGTCTTCAGGGCTCCGTTGTTACTTAATATCAACGTAAATGACTTGCGCGCTTCCGTATCTTGCCATATTCTAGCCTATTTGTTCAAGCTTTCATGGAGGTAACTCGTATTTTAACTGTGTTCCAAGTTTCGAACTGTGTAATATTCAAATCATATTAAAAAAATTGAAGATAGAAGTGAAGGTTGGAGTTTGAGAATTGGCAGTTCCCCGTAAATCCCATATAAACATAAAGTTTATATGACATCGAAATCCAGGTGAGTTACCATTTTTCAGTTTTAATTTTCGTTAATTTCCATTTACTTATATTAAAATTCGTTTAAAATTGCCGATAGAGTGCGTAAGAACACTTCCAAAACTAATTGACAGAAATTCCATTTTTATGAACAATTTCCGTGTTTTAAAGCATTACAATAGTCAGCGATTGCTTTACTTCTTCCAAGTTACTGGTGAACCTAGACAAGCGCTGCCACATGTCATTCACAAGGAAATCTAATTCCATTCCTTCGACATATTCCATCAATAGTCAAGTACCAAGAATTTTGTGATCTTAGAACTATTTTAGATAGTCGCTTAAGTTTTGTGTCACATATTAACCCCTTCCTGCATCGAAAGTTTTAGGCTTCGTAATGCGCACTTACAAATACTTCGGGAATATTTGTATCTCTTTTTAAAACTTGACTTTGCACCTTTGTTTTAAGCAAACTTGAATACGTTTCGCTTATTTGCTCACCACACTACATCGAACTACATCTGCAGCTTGAGAAGATTCAACGAACGCCTCTTAAATTCTTATTCTTCGAAATTGATGAAATCTAGCCGGTGCGGAACATTGATTGTGGTGCTCTTCTGGGTCGGCATGGGATGCATACTACGGCTTCTCATCGGGAGCGACAAGGTGCCCGTTTTATATGGAAGCTGGTGCATGCTGCTATGGATGTTTTTGAATTACTTTCTTCCTTATATTCCCTTTTATATTTATCTTTTCCCCACATCAATTCCATGTGCCGCATAACCGATACACCCTACGAAGATTCGTTTTTCAGCAAAATTAATAATTTTTGAATATATTTTTGTTTTCCATTTCCGGCTCAATTATTTTTTGTTTTTGTAAGTATTTTTATTTTATATATTGTTGTCCTGTAACTAGAAACCGTTGAGCAATAAAAAACTATTATTATTATTATGAGGATTTGGGAAACCAGTTGATGTTCTGCAAATTTGATAATATTCAATTCCATAATTTGTACCAAGGCGAAGCAAGACTAAAGTATCACCAATTTTATCGTATCTCACAACCTCGCCAATGCAGTAGATTTTAGTTAGTATCCATAACAAGCGTAACATTTTGTAAAGCAGATCAACTTATGAGCTTATCGAATATTTCACGTTATATTGACATCATCGTTGATGTATCATAAAACTAGATCTAAAAGGTAATAATTTAAATGTCAACCAAGCTTTGGCAAACAAATACGTATAAGGAAGGCTAAGACGTCTGCATAACATAAATCACGGACAAAAGTAATATCAAAACAGAGATGAGTTCATCCAGTAGAATTGCTTCGTTGATATACACAATATCGCGTGGAGGCGCCGCAATTAAAACGTCCGACTTTGATTTAAAGTGCAGCAATTTGCACTTGAAATACGTATATCTCCAGTTCACGTTTCTATCGCATCCTATAGAGGTTCACTCGTAAACATAGAGATATTTGCGTCGCAGACGTTACATAATTTCAATCGATACTTCTTTTATTTACCGTATAAGGCAGTGAATCTATCCATGAACACCCACTGTCCGCAAATTATTTATCATAATTTATCAATTATGTCTGTTATAGCGATTAGCGGCCGGTAGATGACTTAATTAACAGAAGCCGTCTGGGTACGTACTTAAGTGTTAATACGCCTTTCCTTAAAAGGCGGTTTATATATCCATAAATATAGTTCAAGGATAGACGATTGGAATCATGCACGAATGCCGTATCAGTAAAGTTAAATTGCTCGGGTTTTATTCACGCGCCAGGTGCAACAAATTCACCGTAGGTATATACCAATTGAGAACTGTATACATGTTTTGGTAACTCCTAATTATCAATTTTATGTAATTTGAAAGCTAAAAATGAGCAAGAGTCAAATTATAAATCAGTGGTTATTACTACACCTTAGCTAAGCTAAAGTGACATTTTAGAAGTTAGATATGTGTACAATTCAGGTATAACTAATACTGCCCAAAACCGCTACCATAAGTTACTGGAAATGGAATTAAGAATACTTCTAACGTTTGAAGGCTTGCACTGATCACCCTACCAATTACTCGAATAGTGGCAAGAATACGTAGTGGGCGCCATAGATTCTCGGCATGATATAGAAAAAATAAACTTGGTAAAATGTTACAATTTTTATTTTTTAAAGTAATCTCCCCTCACTTCAATACATTTATCACAGCGGTCATGTCCGGATTATACGATGAATGTCCCAATTCTTAAAAGCCACGTTCGTTGATAGTAGCTTGTGAAGTGGCAGCAGTACGGACGAGTGCACCGTCGCATCGTGCAATAATCGAACACCTTTTGTCAATTCTCCTCGACGTTTTGCACGAACATTGTCCCTCAATTTATGCAGCAAAGGCGCATAATATGTGCTGTTGACAGCTAACACCATTTCTTCAGTAATTGAAACGCTTTGAAGCGTTATCAGCTCAATTGGCTGACTAGGGCGCTCATCGTCTTCTTTCCAGTGGAATATGGAGATAAATCGCCATAAACGCCGTCTAATCAGGCTTCTTTTGTTAAAAATTTAATGAATGTTCGGTACTCAATTTTCGTTACCCGAGACATTTTCATGCACTAGTCACGTTGTCTGGCTGGCTACTAAAAACTATTACTTTTCGAGCCACAATATATATCGTGTAGGCCTCGAACTTGTGCAACTATGACGCAATGGAGTTTGAACATCCTCGAACCTGTATAAGCTTGTCAGGCCGAGAATTTATGGTGCCTACCTCGTACATATTAAAACACAATATTCAGACTCACTCACGAAAGCAACAAGCTTTAAAACTGAAGACTTTCGATAACTTTTTAGGTTAGAATAAATCTTTATGCAATTATTATTTATTTTTACTTTACTACGTTTATCGAATCGGATTAACAACAGAAGGGCAAACCAATAATAATAGTTCAAACTAAAAGTAGCAATGACAGTGTTCTATCCAATTCAACCATTAAGCGAGATCAAGTGAAAACTGTCTGAATCTAACTCAGGATAATGCTTGAGTTTATTAAATGAAATGCCTTTCAGTAGGTATTATAATATAACCATCAAGCAGGAACGGAGATAATTAGAAAGTTTACCAATATACTATAAGAAATTAAAACAAATGTGCGAATAGATCTGGATAAATGTTTTGACACACATCGTCACTGTTATACCAAATTATATCATAAAGTAGTATAGATAGAAAACAAATAAAAAGATCCAGGGGACAATGACCTCTAAAGCTGATTATTGGAATTGCATTTTTGGTATGCAAGAATAGTCTGAATGGTTTCCAGCCTAACACAGAAACAAATATTTCTTTTGACAAATTCAGTAATTTGCTTGTTATAAAGAGGTTTAATGATCCCGGGGTTTCCATAGCTTCTATTTTTTATTCTTTGTTTTTTCCAGAAGAAGTCAGTAATAGATTCTGTTCTGTAGTTAGAGGCAATTCACCTTCCTATTGTTGAAATTAACCATGCCTGCACAAACTGAATTGAAACCCTGAATACTACTAATTTACTAAGAGCACTTCTGGTGGGTATATTAGAAACCAGGCGTAGGAGATTTTGATTAACCTTCTTGAAACATATGGGATTCCGGAAGTTAAAAAATTTAGTAATAAATGACGTTATAATCGATGTATACTTAGGAAGTTTTGCACGGTCGTAGATGCTGTTATAACTAATTTTAAAACATCAAAACCTCACAAGTGACCATTTACAGACTTGGGAGGCTTTGGAAGTAAGCCGACGATATGATAAGCACGTTCTTACAGCCTCTGCTGTCTCTAACTTTAATTCTACAGTCGTCTAGCACTCTTAAACAACAACCGAGCGTCCAATGTGCGCAATTATATTACTAGTATATTTTTGATGAGTAACGCCATCTTCATGTTTAGGCTTGAACCTTCTCAGACTACCCTCGTATATTGAACGATATTAAACGATTGATTTTAATAATAACTAACGAAGTGCTATGTTAAACCACTACACTTTTAGAAATCCTATTGATTAATGATCATAAATTGTTATGAGAGAATATATGAATACAAACGTCTTTATCGTCACAAGATATTTTATTAGCTCGCATAAAAAGTATTAAATGAATAATAATTTTATTAGCTCTCATAAAAAGCATTAAATGAACAATAAAACAGAAAATCTCATGATAACTCATTTTTCTGTATTGATAAATTTTATTCATTATGTTTAGAAATTAATTTAGTGACATTGAGTCAGACCATTGAATCATACCGTGAAGACGAAAACCTCTAAATTACCAGTGGGTTTACAATGTAAATGTGCGGTAAACGAAAGTGCACTGTCTAACGCTCCTATACAAATAATAAATTAAATAATAAATTTTAAGGTTATTTTCTAAAGATCGGGCAGAAAGTTTTAACCACCTAAATCCTGAGCAAACCGAAAAAGCTTTCATATGTTATTCGTTCTTAAATGAAAGAGAATACCTTTTGTAATACCTATTCCTGTATTTAAATAGGCTTATTTAGATCATATTACTACCATTATAATTGTGACGCGACCATTTATGGGTAAGAGACCAAAACAATTCTATTAGAGGCAAATCCGACGTAAATGTCCTTGCTGTCTGTATCATTGTAAATTTCCTTAAATGGAAAAACAGATTTAAGACGAGACCGACCGACCCGAGCACTTGTGATAGTAAAAGCGACAAGGTTAAAGGAGGCAGCTACGTTCTCCGATACTGCGTGGGCGACAACTATGATTCAAGACATATGATAATTTATTTTTAACTGACGCCATTTATTTACTTGCGTTACTAAATGCGACTGCCCGCTATTAGTTGTATGATTATATTATGTTTACTTGTAACATAATATTGTACCTACTATAGGGTGTTTCATTTCGTAAGGCAAACAAATAAAATGTAAAGTTTTTGCAGACTTTGCTTTCGCCCCGAGTATAAGTGATGTAAAAGATATATCTGCCAAATTCCAAAAACATTGGATAATACTTAGAGGTTGCACACTTTGATCAGTTTTGTAAAAGTAGGGAAAAAATACGATTTTTCAATGTTAATTACTTTTATTGAGAAAACTGGAAACCACAAACTTAAAATAATATTAAAACTAGATACTATAATTAATAGGTAGTATGATAGGCAAAACATGTGTTATATTAATCAACTTTGAACAATGCAATCCCTTCTTTTGATCGCTTGGTGACGACTCTTCTGTGATGCTCGACTACCCTCAATAAGAATTGTTTTTGGTTGCTCGTCCCTGACCAATTCGTTAAACTTTTTTATCAGAGCAATTCCTCTGCGGTATCATTGACCACCTGAAGAGCGTTCACATGGCTTCTTAGAGAATCACTGCAGTATTCTGTCACGTCGTGGATTCCAAACAATTCAAAGAACGTCTTTGTTTTATTAGTAACGAAATGGCTTAGGTCTTTTCCTTCAAAAACTAGATTTTTAGCCTCTAATCGTTTAATTTCCTTTTTCTTTGCAGGTTTGATTTCTAAATTATTAGTCATATTTTCCTTAACAGCCTGAGTAATACGTTCATCCAAAAAAGCCAATCCTACGTTTGTTTCTGACAGGTACCAAAAGTGTCTCTTAGCACTTTTTTTGACGTCTGCATCTGGGTAAGTGCTGAGAAGCTGTAGCATATCCAAATCATTCTTTGGAGCCTATCGACTTACAATTGCCTCGTGCCAAAACCGAACATATATGAGGCTGATAAAATGTGCAACCCGTTTCATTGCTTTCAATTCTCGTTGAGGAATATTCAACTATTTAGTGAAGAGGACAATTTTAAGTGCATGTATTGCCTTTGCCATCCACCTTGCTTGGTGCAGAGCCCCTGGGATCCTGAAACTGAAGACCAACCCGCTAGGTACAGGAGTGAGAGTTGTAATAACTCTTTGTAGTCTTCTCTTGGATGACTACCGTCTTTCAGAACATTGTGGATGTAGTTAACCATTTTCACTCGTTGCTCTTCTAGAAAGCCTTGAAGGGAACTTTCTTAATCCAGCATTGTCGTATATGACTTCCTATCAAGTGAAGCCTACATACATTGGAATTTCCGAAAAATCTGGACGTCAGGACCACTTGATGGTATGCCACAACACTTCTCAAACACTCCTTTCGATATTAGTTCCTGGGTGTGATGACGGCAAGCCAACCACAACAATGTTCGTCCGAATTCCCTTTCCAATCTGGTGCAAGCCCCTTGGATCAGTCCTGTATTAGATGCTGTGGTATCAAAAGATATACCAATTATACTGTCGCGTAGCCCAAACCGGTCCACTTCCCGAATAACTACTTCCGCCATCTGCTCACCAGTCCCTTTCAGGGCAACAGGTACGCCAAGCAAATGCCCAAAATCTTTGCCAGTCACTAGAACTGCAAGTCTATCTTCCAAAGTTTTGACACTCCTATGAGCAACTGAGGGCAACAGTTTACTATCCCAATGCAAGACCAAATCAGGAGAGCTTTCAAAGAGTGGTTCTTCGATTTTCTTTGCCATTTTATGTCTATTGATCGCCCGTGCTCGGTAAAGGGTAGCTGGAGACACGGAAATTTTCGAAGCATCGTGACCAAGGCTCTTTGCAGTTGCTATAAATGAAGTACTTGTTTGTCGAATAGAGAGCCGTTCTCGATCCCAAGTAGACGTGATTGTGTGACCAAGAGGTCTTAATTTAGGACTTAATTTTTTCGTTGCTGGAGGCAAAAACTCGGCCTCTTTACCACTAGATGCTGATGATGATGGAGATGAGTCTTCCAGTATAACTGTCTTATTGATTTCAGCGATAGCTTTGTAATGTTTATTCTTATATTAACCTTGTTTTTTTCTTCTTTTGTACACTTACTTCTTTCTTTCGAGACGAAAACCTTGTCTTCTCTGCTCATTGACGAACTCATACACTCTTCTCTTTGTAACCTAAGAAATTCTTTATCTTCTTGTGATACGTTAGTCATAGCCATCAAATTTTGCCGGGAAATGTCAAATAACTCGACGAGATCACCTTTCCAAATCTGCCTTTTCACATTTGCTTTATCCGCGTTTCTCGATTTCTCTTTACCCAGATTTTGGTATTCTTTGTACAGCTTCTTTATATCAGCACGGATATTCTCCTCCGTCTTAACAGGGATACTTGCTTTCCTCCACACTTCCTGTAGTTTGGTACTGGTAGAGTTAGCAGCATCCGAAAGTGTTTCTTTCATTTCCTTGTGATGGTAAATACAAACTAAAAGTACTTGTTCCTTTGAAGGGAGCCGAGCTCCTAAAAACTAACCACTAGGCAACTTTTCTAGCAGCCAAATTCCTCTTTTGGTTAACATTTTAAAATTCAGTTACCTGCAAAAGATGAAAGAAAATACATGAGAACCCCATTAGTACAAAACATTTCAATATTAGAAATTTCACTAGTTTGTGATAAAAGTGATCAGTGTGAGAACATTTAAAATTAAAATTAGCTCTAAATATTACAATATATGAGCACTTAGACCAAGAAAATTTTCGTCTTTATAAAAATTTCCTTGATTCTCTCGAAGTATATATTTATTTCTTTCTGATCATTGCTTAAAATTCTGGATTATAGTATAAAATATAAGCAACTAAAGATAGTAAGCACTAAACTACTTCATGTACATCAAAGTAAGTTTATACTCACTAAACTAATACTTTACAAAGTGTATTTTGAGAAAGATCGTCTGGTTAAATTAATACACATAATAACTTATAAACCGTCCTCAATTAGTCCGACATTAAACCGTAACTGGAAGATAATTTCTAATTAGTCCACTGGAGTATGCTCATAAACGTTAATTAACCGGCACGCAAGCGCGTCATTTGTTTATTTATTTTAAGTAATACCATCACTTATATGGCACCATTCGTCTTATATACATCCCAAATTAGATCTCCAGGATAAGATCGTCATCGGTCTTGTAAATTCTATCTACTTAGAATCTGGATCTTTTATTTTTTATATATATGCGTGTTAGATGTTATCTATTCTAATGAAGGTGATTAGAAAACCTATTGACTGTTAGCTCGACGACAGCAGTGGCGACTGTACCGCAGACATATTGTGAAATTCTGGCCTAATTGTTGTATTCTATTGAATATCATTAAAGCAAGACGCTTCGGTACCAAATTGAAACTGGTACGCATATTAGCCACGTACGATCGCGAGAGTGTGAGAAAGAGACGAAATTTCAATTTAAGTGTAAAGGAACACTAAAAATTGCTTATTTAGAATGCTATATATGCCAAGACGTTAATCCGTCAGCGGTTGTAGGTTTCGAAAACAAATTCTAATTTCGGCAGCTAAATTATCGTCGTAATTTGAACGGTTCAATTATATTGCCGGCACCAAGATTATCTAGTAGATACAACTAAATTTGGGTTTGTGCAGTAAAATTCTAGAATGGTACATTATAACTATATTTTACAGACATTTTATAACTGATAGATCTAATATACCAATATTACAATAAACGGATGCATATTAAAGGTATAGCCACTATCCATGGAACGCTTGATATATAATTGAATTTTGCCATTATTGTGCAATACTGTAGCAACAATAAACGCTAAAATTATTTTGAAATAAGTATGCATTTGCTTGGTTATAAAGCTCCTTCGTATATATATATATATATGTTTCGTTCACTCATTTTTTCAAGTGCTTCAGATGTTACTTTAATTTTATCTCAGGAATTTTGTTAAAAAAATTGGAATTTTGTAAATTACTTAAATTTTTAACTCTTTAAAAATGAAACCAACCTTGATTTATCGAACATGACATCCAAACTCTATGTTCCTTATGGTATACACAAGAATCTACCTGTTCTAACCTCCGACCTTTTCTTCTACCTTAAATTTGTTCTCTAACATCTATATTGAACACTTTAAATTGGAACCGCAGCCAAAATACTAGTGAACTCGACCAGAATTTATAAACTTATTGGCGTCCCTTTTCTCCTTTATTTTAATCGCGATTGCAATTGCTTCTTTCCACGGCAAATGTTGATGATATCTACCCAAATATAATCTAACGAGGAATTTTTGATAAATAAAGTTATTTTTAGAAGTAGCATGAGAGAATGAATGTAGTGACGTTACTAGATGACTCATACTCGGCGAATCTATGCTCTAAAATACGATTGACAACCATTAAATACGAAATTTTACTGCCAGGAACGAAAATACCTTAAAGAAACATATTTAATATACGAAATAATGTTAGAAATACCTTCGAATTTACGCTGTTGTTTGTTCTAGGAGAATTTTACATTAATTTTGAAGAGTTACGAAAATAGGATGATGAACTAAAAAGAAATAACTTCACCGTTTCTCCACGTTTGTCGTTATCTGGACTTTGTAGTACCCCCACTCCAAGGCCAATCAGCGGCTTTCAAAAAATAGCTTTTATTCACCAGAGGAAATTTCGTATCAGCTGATATTTTCGAAGTAAATACTTAACACAACAATACACACCAACTCGTCTGACACCATACCCGTCTTTGATACAAATTAAAAGTTCTCTTGTTTCTGCGGAGGTTTAAGCATGGAAGCAATTAATGTTGCATCAGAAGGTTGCATAAGTAGAAGACTTCGCTAAAAATGAATGGAAAGATTGTTGATGAAAAAATCAGGAAGGAGGACGTTGTCTACCCCACTTTCCTATTAAAACACTTTACTATTACTCTTACCACTTCATTAGCACTGGGCAGGTTTTGATATCTAAGCTGCCACCTTCTGAGTTCTGTCTTACTTCTAAAGATGACAGATTAGCTATCCAAAAGTTCATCCAGACTTGCAATTAGTGAACGGTTGTGGTAAGAGTGAGAGTAAAGTACTTCAATGTTCGAGTATGTAATTTAACTTCCTTTTGGTATCAAAATTTTTCATGGGACATCTTCAGGGAAGAATAAGAGCTTAAAAGTAACATTGAAGTTGACTTATAAATTCTTGTTCAATCCGTTGATGGAAATATCAATAATTTCCAGTTAACAGCGATATCCCTCAGACTTTTTTCATAGTTCAGTAGTTGAAGCCATTGGCACCATCTTTTGATACTCACTTAAACATTTCCCATTAATAAGTTCTGACGGTGCCCCTACTAAAGGCCGGTAACTATGTATATGTGAATTATGATTTAACGTTTTAGTGGCCCAGTGGAATGATGTGCTTCTGAGTCACTATTTATGGCCTGTGGGTGAAACTTACATACTAAAAGGCTCCTGATAATAATAATAATCTAACTCGGAACAGCCGCTTCGAAGACTCGTGGGACTTCAAAACGACTGTTCCGGTTAATTAATAATTTGCGTGTTGCGGAGTGTGTCGAGACTATTGTTGTTTGTCTAGTCCCTGAATTCGGCCAAGTTTGGTGATAATTACTGAATCTCGTGTATGTTTAGAAGGCGCTGTAACACCATGTTTAGATAAAGATATAATATGTAAATTAATCTCATAAAAGTTTAAGCTAAGATGTATTTGCATTTCAGATATTTTGAAGAGGTAGATATACATATCTACATTTAGGCGATTGAGCACAAAATTATAAATATCTCGAAATCTGTATCAATTGAATCTTGTAGACACTATCGCTAAAATGTATTTCAATTCCCAATATTCAATTTGAAGATTCACCCAGTATACTTTATTGCTTATATACGAACAATCATCAACCAGTAAAAGAAATACGGTTTGGCCGAAAGATATCATATAGAAAACCCGCAAACACCGAACGGTCTGATTGATTCAAAGAATATACGCAAGCAATTGGAATTCTTAATTAATAACATGCAACCACGAAATGGATAAAGACGATTGTATCTAAATAAGGTTTTTTAGTAACATGTAACTCCTTTGAAGTACTTAATCCTATAATAAATAAGAATTACAACTGGCATTTTCCATTAGTTGATAATATAGCAGGTGTAAAAATGTAACATTATGATGACAGATAATATTTATGTTACATTAACGCCTTTCCCATTCAGAAATTATGCCACTACATCGGCAGTAGCTTTCAACCAGTCCGCCTAATACGAAAGAAATCTGACGCCGCTATGACACGTTTCCATTCCGATCGAGCGGGAAAAGAACTGAATGGAAAACGAAACGTCGTCGATTTCGAAGTTACGAAACGCTAGAGGAACGTTGCTAACGCTGTCGTATCTGTTAGCGCGTTCGATGCCTACGCAAAACTCTCCTCGAGTTCATTCATAAAATTATAATAATTTCCACAGCCTGTTTGTGTCAGGCACGCGATTGAACCTCATCAATGAATTTCGAAAGAGTGCAATTACGTTCGTTTGACATTTCGGTTTTAATTATGACGTAAGGATTTAACGACCGATTACGATCGCTGCCCACTTGTTTTCCTAGATTATTACTATTAAGGTTGAATTCATAAAATGGGAATGTAGGTATGCATAGATATACGCTGTAACGATTTGTGTACTACGCTGCCTACTTGCCTTTCGCTTAATACCCTACCAACTAGGCGAAACTCACTCTTTTAAAGAACGAAATCGAATCAGCGTAACACAGGTATTATTTAGTTGCATTAAATCAGCATTTGTTTGATAAAGTTTTGGAAATATTGTCACGTGCAGTTCTTCTAATATTAATCTAACTCTACTTATGTGACGAGGGGGACTCACTGGCAGGTACCACTTTATCATTAAGGCATTGCTACTTCTCGCAAATATGTATCCGTTCCAGTTCTTACAATTCCTTATCCTACCAGCTATCTTATCTACGGTTTACAACGAACCTACCTACATATCTATCTATCAACCCTGATCTCCCCGTGTCTTTTCTTACATTCTGCAGTCTGTAACTATGTCAAGTAGTTGTGTAAGGAGGATCGGTTTCGATATTACAAAACCTAATTCTATAATGGAGCTTTCCGTTTAATTACCTCCTGCCTGGAAACAAAATAATTGTGCCCTCACAATTGCTAAAGAACAAACAAAAAAAAACAGATATCTGCCATTAAAGTTTCATTATTTACAAACAAGATATTCGCTTAAACCTAGATTAGATTAGATTTAATATCGAGGTGGTTCTTGACCTATTCCACTACGACTTTTTCAGATCTGTTGTGATTCCTCTGTCATTATATCAATTACGCCTTTTTCACCAGACCTAGCAGCCCTGTGAGTCATCCCTCTGCATAGGTTTCGCTTTTTGGATATTCCGATCCCACTTCTAAGAGCCGTGTTCCTGCTAGTGCTGTACAATCTCTTATCTGTAAGATGACTTCTTGGGTTCTTGCACCGTTTTCTGTCGTCAGTTCTTGGGCTAGCTGTACTTTAGTAGGCAAGGTTGGATCCCGTCCATAAACCAAGCTAAAGGGAGTGAATTTTGTTGTTTCTTGTCTCGTGGTGTTCACACAATGAGGCAAGGATACATCCCAATTCTTTTGGGATGTGGATGTGTACATGCTAATCATGTCTACTATTGTCTTATTGCATCGTTCTGTAAGACCATTTATAAACAAACGCCGTGTACGCTGTAGTAAATGTACTTTTAGTTCCTATTAGCCGAACAACTTCCGTCACTAAGTTTAACATAAATACGTTGCCCCAGTCGCTTAATAGTTTCCTTGGCGATCCGTGTCTGTGAATGATTTGCTCTATTATAAACTTTGCAACATGTTCGGCTTTACTGTTAGGCAGGGCTTTAGCTTTGACCCACCTTGCGGCATAGTTTGTCGCCGCAATTATCGAAGTTTTGCCTGATGTACTTCTACGTATCGGGCCAACCAAATCTATTGCTACCTTCGCAGGGTTGGTTAACAAGAGAGAGTTAGAATAGAGTAGAGTTAGATTCATATATGAAGAACTGCACGTGACAATATCCCATTATGCAAACTTAATAAACGAGCTTGAATTACGAATTAAAAGTATTACCACTATTACAGCTACAGAATTCTTTAGAACCATGGTTCACGAATCCGCAGTTAAAACTATATAAAGTACAGTAGAAAATAATAAAAAGTATCGATTAAGTGAAATACTGCGTAAGAGAAGATTGATCATGACGATCTACGGTCCAGCACTTTCCATCTGATTACTAGGGCGTACGCTTTTCGAGGAGGGATCAGAACTACTACCTATAAACATTTGCACTGCTAAACACACACTGCTAAAATCACTCTGACCTCCTCGAATAAGACAGCATTAAGATTCCTAAGACTGTCTAGAAGGACCTTTGGTTGTCGAGAGATTGAATGAACATTGCCCACTAAGGAAGCAGCTCCTTAAGACGGGGATAACTGGATACCTGATATGTTGAGGCGGTCAGGTCGAATTCGATACAGCGGAACATTTCCTATTCAAGTATCCAACGCTAGCGTTAATAAGAAAGACAATGCTGGATAAGAAGCGGCCTCGTCTAGGCGCCATTAGGACGATCTCACTAGAGAACCTTTTGACCTAAGCCACAGCAGCGTATTGGCTGGTCGATGGTCTACACCGAGTCCCCGGATTAACGCATGGATAGATAAGGCAGAGAGAAAATTTATGATTTGAAATTTCACCTTTTGGGGTTCAGCCATGCTTGAATAGTTAGTAATTTATACCATAATTTAAAAAAAAAATCAAGTAGATCTTGGAAATTTACAGAAAAAGGTATTTTTTCAACTAGTAAAATGTATTTCCTGTAGGAGGGTATTCAGGGATATAAATTATGTTAGTACATAGTATGTAAGCATGGCTGAACTCCAATATAGGACTCTCCAGTATGGAGATGATGCGTAATGGGCCTATTGCGGGCATATGGGCCTATTGCGGGCATATTTTCCATAATTTCTTGTCAGTAACCCTAATATAGACGAAATACGTAGCCATCATACGAAGTAATATAGGATGGTAGTCTGAAAGGTTCCAAACCTCAACATGAAGATGGCCTTACTCGTCAAAGATATTCTGGTAATATAATTACATATTCGTTGAAAGATTCTCTTGAAAATTTCAGCCATGTTGGACGCTCAGTTGTTTCTTAATAGTCGTTTGTGTCAGGTTAGCGTTTCTGTAAAAATTGAAAAAATCCAATATTGGGCCGTCACTAAATTCTTGCATTTGGAAGGCAATACGCCGAGGTAAATTGAAGCAGAAATGGTCGTTTCACCTTTGTTGGCGGTGAACGCTAAAGGTACAAATACACTGGCAAGTTATTTGCGCAATATTTGTCGCAAGCGACTTCCGCTACTATTTATATTATCCGCAATAAATCGCTATAGTTTCTGTCGCGCAAGTGAACTCGCAGGATATTCTCGCAGGTTACTTGCATATGTATTTACACTTGATGTTAGCTTTCTGCAAGTTCAAATGTCAGTTTATTTTGCAACATGCCGTCATCAAAAATAATTCGCAAAGCCGCTGGAGTTTTAATTCTCTCGTCACAACAGTAAAAAAAGAAAATTAAAAGAAAATACTGGGTTAGAGATTGGATATTAAGAAGGGAAGCTTATGGAGCCTACAAAATTCTGCTTACAGAATTAAGACTACAAGATGCTCAGCAATTCAAAAGCTTTATTCGTATATCCGCAGTTGACTTAGAGAACCTTTTAATGGTGGTGGGAAATAAAATTAAGAAACAAGATACTCATTTACGTGCTTCTATTAGTTTATAATGGTATAATATTGCTTACAGGTGATTCATATAATTCACTGATGTACTTATTCAGAATACCAGCATGTACAATGAGCAAATTCATTCCAGAAGTATGTAGTGCACTGCATGAAGAATTAAAGGAGCAATACCTAAAGGTAATAAAATCTGTTCAATTTATATTTTGTTCGAAATTTCAGAAATAATAATAGTAATATATTTCTTATAACACCATAATACATAAAAATACATGAACATAAAACATATTAATCTGTAGTACTCAACTTTCTAACTTCTGTAAGATGGCAGCACAGTGCCTATACAATACAAAATATAAATGTATAACATTCAACTTAATTCTAACAAATACAGTAATTTGTTCGAATCTGCATCAGAAACTTGCATTATTGCCTGATTAATAAGACGCCCCAACTTTCTTTTATTTTCAGGATTTTTCAATTGTCTTAATTCTGATGCCATATAATCAGCAAAAATTTGTTCCTGATCATTAGGCTGCTGTATAATTTGTAGAGCATTCTGGATATCAGATTCCCCAATTATTTCCTTATCTTTCTTTATTTTCTTTCTAATATGTGGCTGTTCCATCATAATTTCTTCTGGATGTTTTTCTAACTGCTTAGAATATTCGTTAATTTCTCCTAATTGCTGTAAGTAAATAAAGGACAAAATCAGTAATAAAGTATTTTTTACAGGTACCAACAAAAAGTCGAAAATGGTTGCAACATGCTAAACAATTTGAAGATCGATGGAATTTTCCCCACTGCATTGGCGCTCTGGACGGAAAACACATCGTTATACAAGCTCCTACCAACAGTGGGAGCAATTATTATAATTACAAAGGTAGCTACAGTATTGTACTGATAGGCTTAGTAGATGCATCTTACAAATTTATTTATGTTGATATCGGTTGCAATGGTAGAATTTCCGATGGAGGTGTATTCAACAATTGTTCTTTATCTTCAGCACTTGAGAATAATCATGTTGATTTGCCAGAAACTACTGAACTACCCGGAAGAACAAAGCCAGTACCGTATGTAGTGGTTGCCGATGATGCGTTCGCTATGAATCCATATCTTATGATACCATATCCCTTTAGAGATCAGCCTGGCCCTAATCGAGTGTTTAATTACCGATTATCAAGATCTAGAAGAATAGTAGAGAACTGCTTCGGTATTCTTGCCAACAGATTTAGAGTTTTAAGAAAGCCTATTCCGTTACAACCACAAAATGCTAAGGCAGTAGTACTAGCGATATGCGCTTTACATAATTTTCTGATGGTAAGAAATGATTCTGTGCCCATATATGCTCCTCCTGGAACGTTTGATAAAGAAAGTGCAATATCGCATGATATTATACATGGTGGATGGCGAAATGAAGGTGATATACCTACCCAGAATTTATTACCACTCCAAGGAGGTGTAAATCATAATTATTCAATGCTAGCGAAAGAAGTTCGTGAAGAATTTAAAGAATATTTTATGACTCCACATGGCGAAGTACCTTGGCAATATAAGTTTATTTAAATTACATAACTACAAAATGCTTTTTTAAAGAAAAATAAATTATTTACTTACTAAATCACTTGTTGTTGCTGAATTATCTGTTGAATTACCTATAAATTGTAATGCCGAAAAATAAGGCCAATTTGACATAGATATTTCATCTGTACCTGCGCCACTTTTTTTCGATTTGATTTTTTTAACTACTTGCATATATTGGCTCCGTAAATTATGCAGCTTACGACTTACTTCTGCCACTGTTGTTTCAAATTTTGCCGCTATTTCTTCTAAACATTTTTGTTTTTTTATTCGATCGCGGTACGATACAGATTTAACATCCCACAATAAATTATTTTCTTCGTACAAAGAAATTAAAATTTTAATATCTCGATCTTCCCATTTCTTTCTTTCGGAAGCCATCACAAACTCGCAGAGAATATCGAGACGATTTCGAAAAGATCCGATAGTAACGGCGAGTAACGTAGAAGTGACAGTTTTCGTGTTTACACTTGCAAGTTTTTTTGTCAGGCAAGAGATGTCGCGACTTTGGGGAAGTCAGCTCGCAATGAAGTTTACACTAGCGAGGGTAGTGTCTGACAGTAAATTGTGCGATTTTTCTTGCTAATGTAAATCCACCCTAAGGATGGCCAAAACTGCGGCCACTACTGATAACATCTGAAAAGTTAACCAAATGGTGCCAGACAATCGTCGAATTAAGGTTAGAGAAATAGCAACGGCTGCGGGCATTTCGAAAGGACGTGTTTGTCATATATTGACTGAAGATTTGGTCATGAAAAAGCTAACCGCCGCGCTTGCTCACTGAGGACCAACAACGCATTCGACAAACATAAGCAGACAAGAGAATGGAAAATTGTCCACCAACAAAGAATGTTTTATTTCTAGTTGCAATGACGTCGCTTGGCATACTGATTTGCACAACTCCACGTAGCGTTGTTTGATTGTAGCAGCTTCCGTTCACGGCCGTGATTCAAATTTCAGGAACTTCGGGGTAGCACCTCGTAGATATGACAGGCCTCACAATTAACTTTGGAGATAACACACTTAACTTAGCATTCTGCAAAAACCATAAAATGATGACCGGAGTCGCCAACACAATGTCGGTTTTGAAGAAAACTTTGGGGAGTTGCTTTCGATCCTGTTATCTCACGGACAAAGCAAGTAGATCAAGTTATAAAGAAATGTAATTTGCTGTCATATACCCGCGTTTTTGCTACAATGTAATATTGTAGGGTGCTCCATTGTGAGATTCTGGTGACTAATATTTAATCTAAGAGCTACTGATTCGCCTATGCGTCGAGTTAATAACAGAGACAAGTTCGCAAGAAGCAGTGATTTTCATGGGTATCCAACAAGGGGAAAAAGTAACTTTAGTGACCCTCTGCATAAGTCTGCGGTGTTCCAAAAATTGTCTGGATATTGTCTATGCGCGTTTAATAGTCTAATAAATGAAATCAGAAAAATCTCTAAAATGTTGAAGAAAAGAAGAATTATTTTGTGTGTACTATAGCATATATAATACTCTAATTTATACATTTGTTTACACACTTATTACCTGTACACATTTTAAACCTACGAATCTCAACTATATGTGATCCTTCGACTGAATATGCTCTTATCTAACTACAATAATATAAATGGCGTACTCGTCTATCGAGCTGTACAATTCCTACACATAATAATTATAATTCCAAATAATATAATTTTTTTATGAACAGCGTAAGGACGTAAATATATTCCTTCCAACGCAGTACAACTTTCAGAAAGTTAAATAACATGCTACTCTAGATGATTAGCAAACCAAGTTAATTCCATATGATATGAACTTCCGGTACGACGATATTCTTATCTCTTCATAAAGAAAGATTCTGGGTGAATGGAAATTAAGCAGAAGTAACATTTCAGAAAAGGCACTCTTTAGCGGTTAGAAACTGAACAAAAAAATGTTGTGGGATTCATATACTTATGAATAATTTAATTAATACACCCACTGAAAAACGTCAATAAAACGATTTGGAAATGTTCGGATTATACAGAATAAAATTAAAAGAAAACATGAAATTGCAAACCAGAAAAAAACACCACTGGAAATCTCTTGTTTTAGCGTTGATTATGAGATTGATTACATTTTGTATGATATACAAATGTAAACAAAATATGAGGCATTAGGTGTATTATATTATTTTATTGAGAAACTATAAGTATAACTTTAAAACACGTGCAGTAAATCGAAAGGGGGCAATCTCATTGCAGAATACCACAAATATTTCATTATAACGTTGAAATAACGTTTAAAACGTAGAAAAGATTAATGTTTGATATTTTCAGCCCCAAATGACGTTGATATGTTTTATAAGGAACCAGCGAAACCGCTCCACACATAAAACTCAATTCAGTGGAGATTTTCCTAAAAACTCTTAACCAAAACTGAGAAGTACTTGCTTATTTGAAGAACAATTTCTCAAAAGTCAGTAAAATGGTAACAAGAGGAATACGCTTTTCTTAGCCTATAAGTAAAACAAACATTTATGCAAAATCTAGATTTCCGAAATACGAGGTATGATCAGAATCTATCCGGATTGGGTTTATTAAAGAAAAATACAACACTTATAGGCATATTATTTAGTCTCCTTCGATGTAGTCCCCTTCCGAATCCACACACTGAGACCAGCGCTGTTTCCACTGCACGAAGCAATTTTTGAAGTCATCTTCAGAAATAGCGAACAGCTGTCTCGTCGCATTCTGTTGTATCTCATGAACATCCTGAAATCTTCGTCTTTCAGATGGTATTTAATTTTTGGGAAGATAAAAAGAATCGCAGGGTGCGAGATCTGGCGAATATGGTGGCTGTCGGACCTGTGGAACGTGGTGTTTAGCAAGAAACTGCTGCAAAAGCTGAGATGAGCGTGCAGGCGCGTTGTTATGATGGATTTTCCACTCGCCACTCCCATGCAATGCCGGACTTTTACGATGTACTTCGTCCCCTAAACGACGCAAGACTTGACAATAGTACTCCTTATTTATTGTTTGGCCTGGTGGAGCGTATTTGTGGAGCACAATTCCCCTATAATCGAAAAACTCAGTAAACATCGTCTTGACATTATGCGGCTCTGTCGTGCTTTTTCAGGTCTGGTTGGGTTTGGGGTTTTCCACTGTGAAGACTGAGCCTTAGTTTCGGTATCATACCCGTAAACCCACGACTCGGCCCCAGTAATCGTAGCTTTTTAAAAGTTTTCGTCGTTTTCGACGCACTCAAACAGGTCACGAGCAGTTGAAACACGGGCCTGTTTCTGGTCATCGGAGAGCAATTTTGGAACAAATTTGGCTGAGATGCGTCTCATGCCCAAATCGACTGTCAGAATCGACTACACTGAACCGAAACGAAGACCAAAGTCTTCAGATAACTCACGAATAGTGATTCAGCGTTTTACTAATACAGCTGCGCGTTCCCTTTCCACATTGTATTCACTTTTGCTGGTTACTGGCTTCCCAGAGCGCGTATCACTTTCAACACTTTCTCATCCATTCCTACCCATATACGGTCTGTAACTTTAAGCACGTGTCTTTACATGTTTTTTACAAAATCTGATACAAACTCGTTGAGTTTTTTCGGACATGACAAATGCGATAAACAACGACGCCGGCGTAATAACGAAACGCTACTGTAAACTAACCAGACGAGTTAGGTTACCGTGATTCGCAGCACATGCGCGGTATATTCCAAGGTCAACATGTGTCACTCTACTACCAACTGTGTTGCTCGACTTCAGACTTATGCCACCAATCCGGATAGATTTTGATCATACCTCGTATGTTTAGTGGTATTGAAGAAGTGATATGAAATGTCTCAAAATCCAAGCATTATATTAGGTAACAAAATAAGTTCGTGGGGTTTTGGATGATAACATAAATATTTATTAAGAAACAATAATACGCTATTATTCATCGAAGTAATTACCATTACAGTCAATGACCCTTTGCCAACCTGACACCAATTTTTGTATGCCGGTAACGCAGAACTCTACGGATGTTAAATCAAAAAATTGACGGACTGCATTTATTACATCAACTCGAGTTTGGAATTGCCTATGCCTCATACAATTGCCAAGAGACAAAAAAAGGTAATTATCAGCTTTCACATTATCACTTGGCGAAATGTCAAGAGAATAAGGAGGGTGTAATAATGTTTCCCAGGCAAGTTTAGAAATTTTTTCCCGAGTCACTCGTGCGGTATGAGGTCTGGCGTTGTCCTGCAAGGGCAGCACATTCTTTCGATTGGTCGAAAAAGGTTGTTTCTGGATAAGTGCTACTTGCACTCGTTGGAGCTATTCACAATACAAGTTAGCAGTGATGGTTTGAGCTGTTTCCAAAAACTCATAATGGCCAATTTCGACTGCTGTCCACCAAACACACAATAAAATCTTTTTTGGATGCAAGGGAACCTTCTGAGTGTGTGGTATTGGATCAGCGGCAACAAATAATACGAACGCTTAGAATTTGAGTACAATACCCACTTTTCGTCGCAAGTAAACAACCGATCAAGAAATGGCTCATTATCGTTGCGTGAAACGTTTGCCGAACAATTGGAAAACGGCTAAATTTGTTATCATCTGACAATTCATGTGAGATCCATTTGCTTAACTTCTACACCTTTCATGGGTGGTGAAGGTGCAAACGAATGGTTTCATCGCTCACATTGAACCTTTCTGCAATCCCTAAGCACGCTGTACTGGAATTTGCTACCACAACTTGTTCAATATCCTCGTTGTTAATGATTTTCGGTCTCGCAGGGAGTGCTTCATCGGTCAAGCTGAAATCTCCTTGAACCATTTGGGTGCTGTTCAAACACTTACTGCATCATCTCCGAAAGCAGTGCGCCGCCGCTGCAGCTTCGGTGCTGAGTTTGTACTCATACAGTAAACAACCTCGAATGAAAGCTTTATTCGTTGCCATTTTAAAGTATTTTAAAATATGGATTAAACAATTGTTACTAAAAGTGTATGTATCCAATGAAAGAAGGATTAATACTAAACTAGGAGGCAGGTAACAAACATGTGCTATCGATTAACAACTTAAAAAATATTCATGGCAATTTGATGTATACAAAAACCGCACAAACTTATTTGGTCACCTGATAAATGACATTTTCAACAATAAGTGCAACTTATTGGGGTAAGCTACATCTTTTTAGTCCAATTTAGATTTGAGGGTTATTTTTTCTCACAACCTCGAACTACTATGCTGGCAGAATTCTACACACTTGTAAATGCTCGAGTTAACCAAGAAGACTGAAAAATTGATAATACAAGGGACGTTCAGTAATTAACGAGACAAACTGCATTAGCGGGAAAACTACTGAATATTATTAGATGAAACTTTCTGTGGGTCAAGTTGACAAATTTAGAGACAAATTAAGTCAGCGACTCCCGTGTTCGCATTTGTTCTGAACTCAAACGACGGTTTTTAAAGGAAGGTAATAACTTTCTAGAACGTGTTATAACCTGCGAAACGTTGATTCATCATTATGAACCTGAATCCAAACGGCAAAGTCTTGAATGGAAACATCCGGATTCGCCCGCTAAGAAAAAAATTTAAAACTCTCGCCTCTGCCGGTAAAATGGTGTTAAGGGTCTTCTGGGACTTTCAATGCCCAATTTTTTGTGACTATTTAGAAGGAAAACGTACTGCGAACAGCACTATTGTAACTTGCTTCAACATAAAGTGAAACCTGCGATAAGAATAAAATGCCAAAGTGCTCTCTCAAAAGGTGTGATTCTGCTGCACGATAACGCCCGCCACCATACTGCCCAGAAAACGCGAGAGATGATCGAGAATTTGGGTTGGGAGGTGCTGCCACATCCTCCTTACAGTCCCGACCTCGCACCTTCCAATTTTCATCTGTTCAGCCCGCTCAGAGTTTTTACGCGGCACTGAGTTCGAAGACAAAGCGGTCAAACAATCTGTACACAAGTGACTCGGACACCAAGGTCAAGAATTCTTCAGCGCTGGAATTAGAAAGCTCCCAAGGCGTTGGGAGAAGTGCCTAAATGTTGGTGGAGACCACATTGCAAAGTAGTGTAAATTTAATTGAATGAATTGCTTTTTTCACAGCCATTTGTCCCGTCAATCACTGAACGTACCTCGTACAACAGTGAATAGAAAGAATCGAATACAACCCTGGTAATAATTTAAAAAACCAATTGAAGTTATACAGTACAACTATCAAAAATCCAATAGTAAACCATTTATATATTACTTCGATTTGGTTATTTATCTTTTGCTGGTAAGTTCAACGCAAAATTATAATTGGCTTATTTTACGCGGGGTAAACAAAGATAATTGAAAAGATAGCTTCTCACTGGTACCTGTAGACAATCTTCCTACCTATTCTATTGCTTCTCATGCATATATACTATTAAATTTGATTTCCTTATTCTTACAATGAGAACACAAGTTTGAGGATTGCATTTAATCATACATTGCTTGGCATTGGTTTTCATTGGTTATACAGTAGCGGACCGCAGACCTATTATACAATATTACAAAAATCATAAGTAAACATTGCACGGTGTAGGCGACGCAAGACCTTTTAAATATATAATAGAACCAAATAAATTGTCTGACCTCGAATTGTATTACTTGTATTTCACAACTAAACATCTTTTAATGTCACCTTTATACACATACCATACAAAATAAATAAAGAAAGAAAATATAAAATAAGTCGGATTATTGTCAGCAAAATTTAATAGTATTAAACGAGATCATATTTATTATTTAGAGGTATCATCCGTACAACGCGTTTTGAGACGCGTATCATAAACACGGCGTTCTCTGAAAGGTGCATTCATTGTCTGCGCTCAACTTTAAGAAAGCAACTGTTATTGTTGTTGGTGGTAGCTTGTGGGCCGCGGCATTGGTTCGGGCCGCTCCTCACAGCGTGGGTTGGCACTTCCTGTGTGACGTCACCACCTGTGTGTGTTTGTACACTCCAGTGGCACACAGCTAACACTAACACACTTATGTTACAACGGAATATTGTGTCACACACCATACACCTTTGTTTCGAGGCGATTTTATGGTTTTCTAGCGCAGAAATGCTCATGTCTACCTAAATGATATTACAATGTACGGTTAGCGGAATAACTTGTATTACAAAGTTAGGAAGTCATATATATTGTTGATTTCATAATGAGTTTGACGCGTAACCTCTGCAAAAACATATAATGGCTATTGAGCATGTATTTACATATAAAACGCATTAAAATTATGGTAATTAAATGATTTTAGGAATTTTTTTTAAGTAAAATGCACGAATGTTGAAAAACTAACAAATAAACTCTAGAAGCAGCAATTAATTAATAATCTAAGAAGACAACGTATTATGAAAAGATAGAATTGATGGAGGTATGGACCAAAAATCATAAAAGAATTTTTTCATAGAAAGACAAATTTGTCAAATTCCATTACAGCATACAATTCTTTTTCAATGATAGTACAATTGCAGACTTACGAGGTAGGCGCCATAAATTCTCAATCTGATATAGAATAAATAATCTCGGTAAAATATAACAATTTTTATATTTCAATATAATTTCCCCTAACTTCAATATATTTACTACAAGGATCAATTAATAATTCTATACACTTATAATCTAAAGTTTTTCCCCCAAAATTTTGTATTACAGCTGCTTGCAACTCACTACCGTCCTTAAAACGACGTCTATCGATTCCTTTTTGGATAGAACCATTGTTTCATCTCCTGTGACAATGGACTCCAAAATCGGTTTCGGGTCGTGAGTGGATAAACGCAGAAGATACAGCTTATCTTCGTTCTTTCGTCACTATTCTAATTCTTTTGAATTGTACTTTTAGAGCCTCTGTAGTAGTGTTACTAATAAAACATAATTATTTTAGTATCCTCAAGCATTTATACTATATATATACGTTGTTCCATAAGTTTGTAAGCTTCTAAACATGGAACTGGCTTTAAGTTCAATTTTTGCTCAGAATCACATACAAAAATATTTGCAGCTGCTTTATCATTAAAATTGTCAGGCTAAACAGTTTAACTCGTAAGTTAGAACCAGTTAAAGGTGAAAAACTGATTTTAGTTGGACGCTATATTTAATCAAGAAAGTACAGTTTATTAGTCCCAAACAGTAAAATAATAAAAATATCGCGAGATATCAAGCAAGTACAGTATTACCTCTAATAATGGGGGCAACTGAAGGCGTCTGCAGTCTTAGAAACAACGATATCAGTGAGGAAACATTAGTAAAAGTCAATTAAAATATTCAAGACATTCAATACTACAAGAAGGCTTCAATAAACTCGAGCATTGTTAACTCAACATCACTAACGCCGATATTCTTAAAACATTTGAAAAGGTGTTAAAGAATTTAGATGTCCCGAGATAGAAAATGGTGACTAACAAAGAATTAGAAAGACATGACCTAAACGGTACATGACAGTCAGTTCTTCCATCCTACATATGTTCTGTTTCTGTCTATCAATCATCATTCGATCATTAGATAAAAAAGCCACGACACATTCTAAATATATATAAAAAGTATGATTACGACACTGATATGAATCTTTATAAACAAGAGCGGGCGCATGGATAATCAATGCCTATAATGCATAGTATATTTTGTTTCGGAAAAGCACCAAATATTAGAGCTGAACTATTATCATCAGTAAAGCGTGACAAACGGT
The DNA here is from genome assembly GCA_029619315.2 of Dynastes maya. Lineage (NCBI taxonomy): Eukaryota > Metazoa > Arthropoda > Insecta > Coleoptera > Scarabaeidae > Dynastes > Dynastes maya. The sequence goes on from JAROYE020000002.1 coordinate 62,516,328, forward strand.
TGCACCTGCAGAGACGCCTGTACGGGGGGGTGTATGTACGTATGTGGACTGGTTCAACCGCTCGACGCGTATGGTTTTCGTGTATGGAAAGGGTTCGTTAAACGCTTTTCTGATCAAGTTTTGCTTGCCAATATTGATATTAAATTGCAAGACCGAAATATGGTAATGAAATTACAGTCTTTGGACCATAACCAACTATCCTCAAGATATCGGAACCTATTTTTAATATTCTTGGTACAAAAGCGGTTATATCAAATTTAGACCAAAAGAATTTGTTTATCCACGAACGTATTCATTTTTATTCCATGATCAAAAAATTCTACCCATGCGGGAATGAAGAATGTAACAGTGCGGCCCTAAAACAATGTTGCATGATTCGTGCCAAAACCATAATAAAAGTAACAACACAAAAAGCCTAAATGACAGACATATTGTCTATCAAAAACTAACACATTTAATCAAACTTACCATAATTAATTAACTGCGATAAAATTCGATAAAGTATGGAAACAACAACAATTAAGAAAACAAGTAAAAATGACTTAAAATAATAACAAGCACATAGAACGAAAGTACGACAAATGCAGGTTATAATAACAATAAATAAGAATAATTTACGCTTTTAGAATTGACATTTGACACTTTGGCAATTGTTATGGTTACTTTGCTCAACAACGAGCTCTTTAGATCAATCTGGCGTCACAAGAAACAATTTGAAACAACAGAAACAGATTACCAAAATCTTTGTTGCTGTAGTGTGTAAAGTATAATAGATGTGGTATTGTTGGATTTGCCTTTCGATTATCTTTCCCAAAACGTCAAAATATATAAGGTATTCTATTTAAAAAAAGAAAGTTGACGTCACGTCATACAATTGAAATGCCGATAACGGCAAAAGTTAACTGATAGAAAATAGAAATCGACCTATTTTTTTCTAAAAACGCTAGCTTCTGCCGTTCAAAAGTTAGCAATGAAGAGACACTTTAGGACCGCACTTTATATTTTACTCCTTTGCTTTAAATATAAAGAAAAATAAAAAATAAATGTTCAATATACAGCTATTCTTTATTTTATTTATATTATCATCGTCGGTAGATTTTTTTATGTATGTCTATACGACTGCAAGATCATGTGAACTCGATCAATATCTATGAACTAGCAATAAATATTATTACCAATAATTAGATATCTCTGGTAAATTCACTAATGATACTAATAGTGGTAGTGCGACATTTTAGGGGATAAAAAAATAAACTAATGATCTGTTATTTTCTTATTGGTGTGAGTGTGTTGTCTAAAGTTCCAGGAAACTGGAAGTATGTACTTCTAACTCCCTGTCTTCGGGACGTATTATATTCACAAGCAAATATATCGAAAACTATTACAAATGAGCATTTAGGTATGTGAATTCACGATTTTGTACGTTCAATACAATCATGCTACCATATACAGGATATCTCGCTTAAATAAGGAAATATTTGAAAAGTCAGCACTTTGTGAACATCCTATATATTTATCAGTATCACCTTTGTACACAATATTTGGTAGCAAATACAGTAATTATAACAGTTTTCTAAAATTCAAACAAGTAAGCATATCGTACGTTGTTCCGTCTTTATTGTAGCACCCTGTATATGTATAGCCGCACCAGCCGACAAGGATCAGTAAATGATATAAGTCCGCCATTGTTATTTCTTTTTCTATTTTAAACCGCTCAACACTTATTTTGGAAAAACGAAATTTGGGGCGAATTTCAAGGTCAAATTTTATGCAGCTCTGGAGCAACGGAAGGTATCGTTGAGCAACACTCGATGGGGTCTACAAACTGACAAAATGGGACAGATATTGAAAAGGCGCATATTCTGCACACATGACTCGCTATGCATACAACATTCATCCTGTAACGAACACTAGATCATGGTACATAGGTTACATCTGCTACGTTATTACGGAACAGCAATCGCGAGACTAAAATTTTGTCATGAAGGTACCCGTACCATCTACACAAAACAAACATAGTTGAATCGTCTGAGTGACCATGTGGTGCCGAAGAGTGTAGCCTAAACCACATTTTTCTTGAATGTGGCCGGCTAAAGGGCAATATCGATCAGCTATGTTCTTTCCTCGTGGGAAAGTCAGTTCCACTGCCAGTAAATGTGACATTTTTGTTGGGTCTAAATAATAAACAGATATGCGACAGACTTACTAGTTTCCTAAAGCAATCAAAGATGTAGGCATCCCTTTCGTACTAATAATGTTGGCAAAACCATGTATAAAATTGTCTGCTGGCAAATGGGCACTGATTCTGCAAAAATTAGCAAAGTTTCATTAAAGCCTGCGATTAACTCTTCAGGTAGTTCCCTTGTTAGTCATTCAGTTTTGATGAATTTATTGGGATAAAACGAACACGTGTTTATATTTTATGCCACCTTTTCTTTTAGTTTCTAATATTTCGCATACTATTCGTTTTAGAGTATATAGGTGGTAAAAGTAGGTACTTGTAAATACATTTTGGAGTAGGGATTCAGCAAGGCATGTTAGACTTAAAATCCTTTTCTCACATCATTCGGTCGGTTAACAATGGTAATACCCAAATTTCCGAAACAATTGTTCCAAATTAATCAAATAACGTGTGATGCGGTGTGTGCCGATACTTTAGTGTTTGTCATACTACCCCACAGTCCTTGCTATCATTATTATTATACTGGATATTATACTGCTATATTTCAACAAACATAGATATCGAAGGTGCCACCTTTTTCATTCAAATATTCTCCTAACAGTTCGGCCCACGTAAATAAAATAGCATGCCAAATACGATTACGTAATCTATCAATATCCATTATTAGGTTTTACGTATTAGGCACATACGAAACGGCAGCAGAAGGTGAGTTTAATGGTGCCTGTATGACTAAATCACCTTCTAATTTTTATTTGGATTACATATTAATTTTTACTACAGCTTGCTTATCGTTAAAACTAAATGTTGCGAGCGTAGGTGAACGCACTACCTTGTCCTCTAGTTTTCTACTTATGTGTATACGCATTTACATTGCGCACGCGTTCGATTCATTAATACAAAATATCATTCACGATATTATAAAATGCCTACTGTCGCATGGCCATACGACATTTCCCCACTACGTTTTTTTTATTTGGTGTGATTTTTAAAATACACTCAAGTGGGTGTATTTTATTACAAATCCTACTTCGTTAGAGGTCATTCTTGCAACGGCATTGAATATATTAGAAATTTGTTATATCGACGAAAGAAATAACAGGGAGCTAAAGAAAAGCCATTTGCATATAATTAAGCCTACTAGCAGGCTCGAATCCGTTGTGAGTTCTATTTGAACAAGAAAAAAGTGCAGGTGTATTGGAAATATTCAGTGGCATCATCTATGAGATTACCATATAAATGTTTAATTATGCTTACGTACAATTAGTTTGTTGCTATTAGTACAAATTCAAGCTTGCTGGAGAACGACTTTAGTAATACGAACTATTAATTAATGAAAAATGTGTTTATACATCAGAAATATGTTTGTGATTGAGTTAGTTTTCTCGGAATCTTCGCCTTTTGAAAATTCCACCACATCCGTTATATTTACTACAAACTTAAAATAATGGTTTTCTGATGATTCCACAAGAGTTCAAAAACGTTCAACAGAAAATAAAAAAAACATAATGAAGTTAATAAATTTTTAGCTTCCTTTCGAAGGCCCTAAAACTCCCAACACTTTCTGAATACATAACCGCACTCTGTTCTACAAAAACAGAACGTGCATCAGGTGAAGACTATTCAATACAGCAAAATATATATTGCTGTGGCGACTATGTTTCTCGAAATAAACACAAATTAGGGCCATGGTTGATGCCTACATATAATCACGGATGTTTTGTGTGAAGACTAACTAATTGTATGAAATGGATTGCGTATTGACGTATCTCCAGCACTATCTTTATTACCGAATTAAATTAAAACGACTTGCACAAACTGTAACGTGTTTTATTCTGGCGAACAATACTACCACACTAACTATAATAATAAATTAAGTTTACTAGGTTTTCAAATGCTGTTAAATATGGCCGCTGCATGACACAACGCTTCCTGTAATACCGACATAATAATAATAATAATAATAATAATAATAATAATAATAATATAATAATAATTTGGTCCTATCGATCACAAACAGGATATTGGATAAGTCAGTATTACATCGTGTACATAAAGCAGAAATATAAATAAAATTGACGAAAGAAACGTACAAGTTATAACAATTAATCTATAAATAAAACCAACAAGTAAGATCGATGTATAAATAAAACTAGTGTATAAATAAAATCACTATATAAACGAAGTATTGTGGAAATAAATATGAACATATAATCAATTATCAGTCTATAGAGGAATGGTCATCGAGCTTCCATGTATTCATCAACACTATAAAAACAGTGTATTGGTTGGTTTTATTTCTAAATACCTTAATATTAGTAATATTTTTTATATTTACGGGTAATCTATTATACATCGCAATTCCAGCATACATAGGATTGCTATTATACAGACTCAGTCGACGATTAGGAGTCAACAAGTCTGCACCATGCCTAGTAGGATAACTGTGATTGAAGTTATTTGTGTTCAGTTGATTAATATTTTGTTTAATTAAGTGTAGTACGTTTTGAATATAGAGACATGGCACAGGTAGAACAGAATACTGCCCAAACAGTGCACGACAAGATGCCATACGTGGTACACCTGCAATGCAACGAATAACTCGCTTCTGGATGCGGAACACTATTCCTAATTTCGAATCTGCTCCCCAATATGCAACCATATTCCACCCTTGACTGAAAGCAAGCGCGATAATAAGTAATTAATACATCTTTCGTTACCGCCTGGGACAACTTATACAACGCAAAGCACACAGATGACAGAGAAGAAGATAGTGCATCGATGTGTGCATCCCAACCAACATCGCAGTCCACATGAAGCCCCAGAAACTTTACTGATGTTGCCTGTTCAACAGACGTGGAATTAACTTTCAGCAAATAACTAACATCGCGCAGTTTTGTTCTAGACGTAAAATTTACGAATTTTGTTTTTTGGAAATTTAAAATCAACTTATTTGCTGTAAACCATCTATTGAACTTGTTCATCATCAAATTAGCAGTCATAAGTGTAGTATCCAAAGTCTCTCCGACACACAAGTAGGAAACATCATCCGCAAATAATACTAGATTGTCATTATCACACAAACTAGGAAGATCATTAATAAATATTAAAAGAAGCTGAGGACCAAGAACGGAACCCTGAGGCACACCTCTCCCCATATGTTCTGTTGCCGACCGAACGCCTGCGATCTCCACAATCTGCCTCCTACCATCAAGATAAGATGAAAACTAATCGTAGATCACGCCTCTCAAGCCGTAGTTTGTCATCTTGAGCAACAATAAAGAGTGATCGACCAGATCGAAAGCCTTACTCAAATCCATGAATATACCAGCGGTTTTACTTCCACGATCCAAGTGGTGATAAAGATAGTCGATAAAATGCAGCATTGCGGTATCAGTAGAATGGAATGCGAAAACCATGTTGTTCAACTGCCAAAATCCCATTCCTGCACAAGAACTCACACTCTATTAAAAACTATCCACTCTATGACTTTAGACACAGTAGATAATATTGAAATTGGTCTATAATTATTCATGCATTCCTTGTTTCCACTCTTATGAAGAGGAATTACCTTACTAATTTTAAATACAGCAAAAAATATACCATATTTACAGGTACCTAGAAAACTATATATCGATATTTTAGAATACTGATTTTACCTATTACAATAAAATTCTAGCGAATGCAACAAATGCTGGAATAAATGTACTATAATGTTAAAAATAGCGCTATTGTAGTAGCTAAGGTTAGCGCTATTCAGCCACATGCGCTCAAATAATAGCAATGCTTTACCGACACCTAACATGATGTAGTGGTTTATTTTCTTTCTCTAACCCCGAGGTACATATATCTTTAGTCAACTATGATCCCAGAGAAACAAGAACACAATTTCTATTCACCCTATATTCTTTCTTTCCTTGATTCCAAACTTTAAAGTAACTTAATTCACATCGAGAATAATTCTATCTGGTCTTAATAATAATCTTCGGAATTAAATGTCGTCACTTAAAGAGTCGTCAAGTTCGCAAGATTACAGATGCTAAGCGACAGCTCTTCGCACTGACGCTAGACGGCAGACCCTGACACAATATTACAGTCTGTAATTGGTAGTGATTTATACATACACATCATGTAATTTTATTTTAAGCATAAATTAATCTTTCTAAGTAGAAATCGTTTTGTAAGTTATCATTTGTTGAAAATTAGCAAATGCTATTTATCACAGATGAGCAAAGGGATGTTACAACAACCGAAGTTTTTTAAAGTAAACTATTGTCGAAGGTTCAATTTGTGAATTTAATGGCTAAAAATATTTCAATGTATTTATTTTAAAGTAAGATTAGCTTTTCAGTAATTTATGAATCTTCCATAAAACTTGACATTGCTTTCATTTATCTTTTTAAAGTGCTCAACGGGTATCAAACTGGTACTTAACAAATTCAAGACAAATCTACGGAAAAAATCTCGACTGTCTAAATTCCAATTATATATTATATTATCCTGACTATAGGTTGATGTGTTGTTAAAATGCTTCAAAATTTGCTTTAATGGCAAAATTTAATTTCAACATTATAACCTTACTTACTGACTAATAATTATAATTTATATCACACTCGTGTTTTTCTCTGCCGTTTTTGATTAAGAGCGCTACATTTAACCCAGAAAGGTCATTTATTATCATTATTATTATTAAGCTGTCATAGTGATTGTGTCCATACAGGAATAAATTCGAAGCTCACGTCTGAAAATTTTGCAATTTCACATTACTGGATTGTCTGCTTGGCCACATTGTGAAGGACAAGAGTTAGCGTTTCACTGTCTAATGTAGAAGGTCACAAAGATAGCTTCCTGTATGAGGTAGGCGCCATAAATTCTCAGCCTGATATAGAAAAATAAACTTGGTAAAATATAACAATTTTTATCTTTTAATATAATCTCCCCTAACTTCAACACATTTATTACAACGATCAAGTAATAATTCTATGCCCATGTAAAAATAACCTAGTTTTTCCCTCCTGCTTGCGACTCACTATCGTCCTTACACCGACGTCCCCTAAGGCCCTTCTTTAAATGAGGAAATAAATAATAATCACTTAGAGCCATGTCCGGATTATACTTGTGGATGTTCTAATTCTTGAAAGCCATATTCAGGGATGATAGCTTGTGAAATGGCAGCAGTATGGACGGATGCGCTGTCGTGCAATAATCGAACACCTTTTATCAAAGACCCATATTATGTGCTATTGACAGTTGTATTGTGTTCTTTAAAGTCAATGAGTAAAATACTCTCACAATCTCAGAATGTTGTGGCCATCACCCTTTTCGTTGATTGAACGACTTTCGCCTTTCTGGGACGAGCTTCATCGGGTTACCGCCATTCCATCGATTCCTTTGTGAATAGAGGATCATAATACAGAACCATTGTTTCATCTCCTGTGACAATGGACTCCAAAATCGTTAAAAATTTAATGACCGCGCGGTACACAATTTTCGTTACCTGAGACATTTTCATGCACTAGTCACGTTGTATGGCTGGCTATTAAAAACTACTACTCTTCGAGCCGTAATATGTATAGTGTGGGCCGAGAATTTACCTCGTACACACAGATGTAATTTATTTTATACACGTCAACCAAGTTTCCGAGAGATTAGTTGCATCAACTAGAGGTGAAATATCGTGAACATACAAAGGAAAATAATTATGAAACAGCGACTATTTCGCTTTATATCTAGAGACCGACCATTAGAATCTCGGTTCCTAAAGACCTTGGTTCTTTTCTTAAACACCTTTGCTATACTTTCCTACATTCGGTGAGAGGAAAAAAGAAAAATCTGTGGAGAAAGATCCACAAACTTTTATCGGTAGAATTCCTACGGGTTTCTTTCTACACTAAATATTAAATTAATCACTGAGCTATTTATGAACAAAACTATTTCTTATTTCTACTAATAGTTTCTTCATTAATATTCTAAAATTAACACATTGTTTAAACTCATACGCCTCCATTTCGTCAAAGGAATTTTAATGTCTTTCCGCAAATCGGTAGGTTATTAAAATGTTGATTGCATTAATTAATTGGAATTAATTGGCGGTGGTATTTTAAAGTTGAGTGCCTCAATAGAAATTGGTTTGAATAGAATTCTTATTAAGAAAAATACTCCGGAGGCTTTTTTCTTCGGTATTCGACGCCTTAGCTAGCTTTTGACTAACAGTGTTTTAATCAAATATAAAAGCCGACATAAGTATATTTGGAAGTAAAATTCCATGAACATGATCTAATATATTGGTAATTTTTTAATTTAATTAAATATTCTGCCACCAGCAAAGCAAAAACGTGCAAGTCACTCCAAGCAGATTTCAAGTTCCTCGCTATTTAACGTTTTTCTTCTTTTTATTGCGTCTATTATTTCATTATATGCATAATAGCTAACTTTTACGAGTCTAAGGTAATAAATTTACATTTCTGTCTATACGGAATTTTCGGTACCGTAACTCTACATATTTTTAAGTTAATACAATGTAATGTAGCAAGGTATTAGCAGCTTGTTTTTTTAATGCTTAAATAAAAGATGCTTAGATGTAGAGGCTACCGTGTAGAGGACTTTGAACAGAAACAATTCATTTTTTGTGGTTAAGTATGACTTGCCTGTTTTACAGCGTTAATTATATCTACAATATTTGTAATAATTTAAGTACCTGTTTTAATAGAAAATAGAAGCTGTGCTGCAAAAACTATAGGTAATTTTAGGAACAGTTCACTTGTTCTTCCAAATTATTTTTCGAAGAAATTTGAAATAGTGGACAAACAGTTCCTCTGACAATCTTTCAGAGAGTAATCAAAAGCTTTCGCAACATCCTCTTGGCATCATTAAATGCAAATGCATGAAATATGCAAATGCAAGTGCATGAAATATGCAAATGCAAATGCATGAAATATGCAAATGCAAATGCATGAAATATGCATCAGTTTTGTTGAGAAAAGAAAATATCTAAAGGGTGCCAGTTTGGATTGTCAGGCGGATACTACACCATCTTTCACAACGCTTGTGCAAATAGTTCATGAAGGTTACAGCTTACGATCATATTATAGCAATAAACACTTCTTCATTTTACAGTAAACCTGTAATAGCTTGTTAGCTTGATGTTTAACAGAAACCAACGCCACAAAACCTCTGCCACTAATAAAATCGAAAGCCTTTTTTTTTTCGGCGACCAGAAACTCATAAGGTAATAGTCGCCTATACCACACCACTTTTCATGTTCTTCGAATGCACGGCTTTCTATCAAATTATCACTGCTAGCATTTAACTTTGCACGGGCAAATCGTACCATGGGTTCACGGGTTACCTAAATGTTGCTCATTGTCCGTTTAAAAACTAATGATAATAAATAAAATTGCCACTAGATACCTCGTCACATCCTACATGCACTTCATGTATTTACAGACTACGGAAGGGGAAGTAACGGGTTCTCGTAACTATCAAACTCCTTAATGACGCTCGGAATTAGATCTCATCAGTCACAAAACTTTACAGGCAAAAAGATAAAAGGCTGTTTAAATTTAATTCTTTACTTGTTTTATTACTAAATTTTCGCTTTATAAGGGCGTTCATAACAAAAGATCTCTACTTTTCTCGTTTGTGATGAAATTTTGGATTTCTTCCTTTTGTTACCCATTCTACTTGGTCCTGTCGTTTCTAATTCATCATGTTTTGTATCTTTCATATCTTGCTTTGAGAATATATCTTTCTGCAAAACTAGTAGCTTCATTTCTTATCTCCTTTTCCATTTGCCTCTGTTTTAATCTTTCTCACCAGTGCGACGTGAGAAACAAATAAATGGTGCGATATAGGCAATTTGACATCTACGACAAGAAAATATCTATCAAAGAAGTGTTTTAGTGTATTGACCTAATGAAGTAGGAATCGTAATCGCCGCATTGTTATGATTTCATTTATAACAAGATACATCATAATCGTTTAAACGCAATGGTCTGTACTAAAATAATGAATTTTCGGTTGTTAGAGCAATTTCACTCTTCCATCAACAAACCTAGTATTACACCTTGAACATGTACGGTTGTTGTTGTGTGTGCTTCTAGTCCCATTTGGAGATCATCTAAGAGGTAGGCGCCATAAATTCTCGGCTTGATAGGCTTACACAGGTTCTAGTGCGTTCAAACTCCGTTGTGTCATAGTTGCACATTTGCGAGGCCTACACTATATATATTACTCTTCGAAGAATAGTAGTTTTTAGCAGCCAGCCAGACAACGTGACTAGTGCATGAAAATGTCTCAGGTAACGAAAATTGAGTACCGAGCGGTAATTTTTAACAAAAGAAGGGCCTAGTCATATTAAACAACGTTTAGACGGCGTTTATGGTAATTTATTTCTTTCATATTCCATTGTAAAAAGGTGAGCAAACTGTTTCCGTTTGGGACAAGAATCGCTTGAAGACGATGAGCGTCCTGGTCGGCCAATTGAACTGATAACGCCTCAAAACATTTCAATTATTGAAAGAATTAGCAGTGATGTCTAACATTTTTGAAACAGGTATTCGCTCTGCTTTCCAACGTGAACGTCGGGTCGAATGTGGGCACTCGTTTTTAAACATGTACGGAAACGACCCGAAACCGATTTTGGAGTCCATTGTCACAGGAGATGAAACAATGGTTCTGTATTATGATCCTCTATCCAAAAAGGGATCGATGGAGTGGCGATGACCCGATGAACCTCATCCCCGAAGGCTGTAATACAACATTTTGAGGGAAAAACTTTAAATTATTTTTACAAGGGTATAGAATTATTAAGTGATCCTCGTAATAAACGTATTGAAGTTAGAGGAGATTACATATATTGAAAAATAAGAGTTGTTATATTTTACCAAGTTTATTTTTTCTATATCAGGCCGAAGAACTTATGGCAGCTACTACGTTTAACATTTTGATATGGTGGTTTTTGGTACACAGCTACAGTATTTTTCCATTAAAATTCAACAAGCTGGTGTTATAAGTCCTCTCCAGGGAGAGGGTAGACTTTTGAAGACCCATATAAAATTCCTACTTCGTAAAATGTCTCCTGGTCTGCTATTTACCATTATAACATGTAATAGTAATTTATTTTCCTGTGAATTTTTGGGGTAAGTCTTGTACTTGGTATTACACTTCGGCCAATAAACCTGTGCGTAATGAGGAAGAAATTATTTTCTGGAATTTGATGTTAATTTAATACGTTACTAAAACGGTTGGTGCCGTATCCGATAGCTTTTGAGAAATTTATATTTAAAAGTGTTTTCGAAGCAGTTAATCCAGGTAATTGTGTGATTTAATTGCATCGTAATATGCGATTTTTCTTAATTGGAACTTTTATCTGATACACATCTATACTTGCTTAAAACGAGAACATTTAAAGTCGCTTAAAAGTGCAAGAAATATCGCGATATTTGCATTTCATAAATACTGAGAGTTTAGGTGTCACGGGAACGCCGTGTTCCATTATAATTGCATATTATGCGCCAATAATTTTGCTAATATCCGCACCTTAGTATAAAGCCGACACCTATTAAGCTTTAATAAAATGCAATGACTTCAAAATAAAGTGCCTTCTGGTATGCTGTTTAACGGTAACGGCATTAAATATGCTCCCCAATCGCTGATGTTTATCTTTTCGTAATTTCGAAGTCATCTTCTTGAATTCAGAAGGCGATACTAAAGATAATAGAGCGATAAATATCGATCTGATTTGACATTTTCAATTATTATCGGATTTTAGTTGATTGAACTGATATCGAAGTTATTTACAGATACGCCTAAAATATTTAATATAATTTGGACTTAAATTGCTAGATGCAAAACTCTCAAGTTCCAATCCCCATATTAACAGTGATACTAAGAATATTACAGGGTATTTATATAGATTTAACTCTAATCATATAATATACATTTATTTAAATTAACTTCTCACTCTGGGTGTTGATCTTTAAAGTTATTTCGATATATACTAACCTGGAGGTAGGCATAAATTCGTTGGCTAATTATCTTGGAGCGTATTGAAATTTATTCTCGTGGTTTTTTTCGATGTTTTACTACATTTATATCAGGCGAATGCTTAAAGAATATTACCGACTAGTTAGTATTTAAATTATACCTCGCTATAATATTAAGTAAGTAGTTAATGTCGTACAACCATATTTCTGCTAAATGGAAACAGCGAGTTTAAGTGGTGTTATAATTTTACTACTTATATTACATGAGTATGTTAAAAATTTTTTCTTGTGGATAGCAAAATTCCAAAGGGGATTATAGTCATACGGAATTCTTGGAATTCCTCGGGCGTTTAATATCACTGATTTACAATGTAGCCGACTGTATTTTGTAAATGAATATGAGCGGGTGACTAATTATTGTAATTAAATAAGCGGCATGTGCGTAAAGTTGCTTAGTTACAAAGAAAAGGTATCTTATCCAAAAAATACTTGCAACATACCAAAGAAATGTTTATGGTCGCTAACCAAAGACCTGGGCAATGAAACAGAATGGAACTGTTTCATCTTGCTTCCTCCAGGTAATACATACTGTTTCAATGAAGTAGCTCGGCCTGAAGGAATATTATGTTTTGGTTAGTAAATGATATTTTGTTATCGGAAATAGTACAAAAAAAAAGAATAAGTGGAGAAGATAGTAATTATCCTTCACAAATACCTAAGGACAGGTGTTTCCAAAAAACAGAAACAAGAATAAGAAAAAAATTGGAACACCAGACAATGTTTTCTTTAGAAGCCTCCTTTCCTCCCGAGCCTCCGATCTTCAGAGTGGGGGTACGGAATAGTTTATTTAACTCCAGCCAACAACGATCTTGGCGAATTGGAGATAAAACTACTCTTCTGCTCAATTTCTCCATTTCGTAAATCTTCAAAATTATGAAAATTGTTGCTACAACAAACAACAGGGTAAATTCAGAGGTATTTCTAGCATCATTTAGTATACTAAATATGTTTCGTTAAGGTATCGTCATTTATGTCAGGAAGTTTTAATATTTTAGGGTTGTCGTAGGGGTTTTGTATTACAGAGTTGTCTATTTTGAGTCATCTAGTAGCGTCCCTACAGTCATTCGATAATGCTACTTCTAAAAATAACCTTATTTGTCAAAATTCTTCCTTAAATTATATTTGGATAGAAATCATCAAAATTTGCTGTGGATAGAAACAATCGCCATCGCAATTAAAATAAAGGAGAAAAGGGACACTGATTATATTCGTCACTTCTGGTCAAGCTTTCATCGAGTTATCTCGTATTTTGGCTGCGCTCCCAGTTTAAGGTGTCTAATATTGAAATCATAGAATAAATTCAAGGCTGAAGGTTAAAATAGGCAGGTTCCTGGTGAATGTCATAAGGAATATGGGGTTTATATGACATCTTCGTAAAATCAAGGTTGGAATTTTTTCTCGTTAATTTCCCTTTACCGATGCAAAAAAATCGTTTAAAATTGCCGAACGAGTGTGCAAGAATACTCCCGAATCCCACAGTTTATTCAAAAATGTAATTCATTTACAAAAATTCAATTTTTTTAACAATTTCCCTAAATTAAAACATTTCAATACATACATGTGTTCCGCTACCACGAGAGATATATAAGAGAATAAGAGAATTAAAAGATAAGCTTTGTTGACAATACTAGAAAGAAAAGCGATTAAAGAAAGGAAGAATCTGCAGTAACAAAAATGAGCAATCAAAACAACTGACATTATGTAGGTATCACGCAGGCGCTGAAAGTTTGGAGTTAAAGATTGGTTGAAGACAGGGTTGGTGGCTTCTCTTTCTGAAAAGTTTCAAGTCTCAACATGAAATGGAAAAAAATCCAATATCGAGAGGTCATTAAATTCTTGCGTTTGAGGGGCAATACGCAAATTAAAGCAGAGACGGAGGCTGTTTACGCGGACTACCATTTGCCACAGTTTCTTGGGCAGCTGAACTTAAACATGGTCGTACCACCTTGTTCGGCAATAAACATTCGGGATGGTCAAAAACTGTAACCACTACTGATAACATCGAAAAGGCTCACCAAATGGTGCTAGACGACCGTCAAATTAAAATCAGAAGGATAGCAGAGGCGGTGGGCATTTAGAAGGAACGTGCTTGCCATGTATTGATTGCATATTTGGCAATGAAAAAGCTGACTGCGCATTGGGTGTCGTGCTTGCTCACCCCGGACCAAACATGGATTCAAATGAATACTTCCAAAACCCTGTCGAAGCAGTTTAACCGAAATAAGTCGGAGATTTGGCATCGATTAATAACTGCAGATGAAAATTGGATATACCAGAAGACTCTCTAAGCCAAGGCACAGTCGAAACAGTGATCTACAAAAAATTCACTCTTCGCAGACCACTGTGACTACCAAAAACCCGAAGACTATTCTATCGGCCGGAAAAGCAATGGCGACTGTTTTTTGAGATAGTCATGGAGTTGTATCAATCGACTATCTTGAAAAAAGGAAAAACAATAACGGAGCCATACCACGCATCATTACTTAACAAACTGGACGCAGAAATTGCGGAGAAACGGCCGCATTTGTAGAAAATGAAAGCTTTGTTGCACTAAGACACTTTAGTGGACCCAACGGCAAAAATTCACGAATTGGGGTTCGAAATGTCGAAATGAAGATCACAAAAAATATACCCAAGACCGCTCAAACAAAAGTACATCAACAGAAACAGCAAATTCTGTGCCTTCCAAAACAAATACAACCTTTTTTTGTCCAAAAAGGGTGGTGTGAAAACCAAAAAAAGTTACGATTGTACGAAATCTATTTGCGACATTTACTCAAGGTTCTCGTGTCGATTGTAGCGAATAGTAGATACACTATGCCGGTACGAGCACACTTCCAGGCAGCTTAATTCGCGGTTGATACGCGGCTAAGTTCGCTGTTGAAGAGTCCATCGGGGATGACGTCCGCGGTTTAATTCGTGGTTTGATCCGCGGATTGATTCGCGGTATAATTCACGGCCGATGACGCGGTAGCTTTAATGATATGTAATTATTGCATTCTTGGAACTTTCTCTACAAATTGGCTCGCGGCCACTCTGTGTACAGAGCGTAATGTGGTCATATTATTATGAAATTATCTAATAGTCAGTTAGTTTTAAGGTTGTATTAGCAATAAGTTAGTACACAGCTAAATAAGTAAAAGCAAATGTCTTGTTTTAATTAATATCACATTTAAGAAGAATATATTTTGCATGCACGATGTATACAATCTATTTAAAAATATATATATATTATTCAGAAAATTATCTTATATACGTATTAATAATACATTGTGGGTAATTTACGAAATTGAAATAGACACCCTTTAACATACTTAATATTCTACGCAGTAACACCTGTGTCGTGGGATGATCCTTCATTCTTACGAATATGGATTTCATCCTCTTCAATATGCACTGCAATCGCCATCTCTTCCATATCGTCTACCACAGTCTCCATCATCTCTATGTCCATCTCTATGCTCTTCAATATCGTACAATCGTAGGCCTCACACAACTCTTCAACGGTAAATTGAGAAGCCGTGGGCGATGTAAATTGAGAATCCATTTCGCTGTAGCAACAATTGACGACAGAAAAAATAATTTAAAATGAAAATTAATATAAAGGAATATATAAATTAATATGAAAAGTGCTTACATGTAATAGGATGTAACACGCTGTAAAGTTGCAGAAGAACTGTAGAATTTAACGAGCAGTAAACTTGCAGAAGAACTGTTGGATGGGCAGAAGATACCCCGCTTTATATCGCCAAGTTTGTAATAATTTCATACGGAAATGCAATTCGTAGCTTCTACAGAAAGTTCCAAGAATGCGATAATTACATATCATTCATACTACGTCGTCAGCCAAGTTTCTATTCCAAGAATACAATAATTACATATTATTAAGCAAGGTTACTATATCATCAGCCGCGACAAAAAATCCTAATTGAAGTTTCTAAGTTTCTAAGAAAGTTCCAGAAATGTATTTCGTAGTTTGTATTCCAAGAATGCGTTAATTGCATATTATTAAGCAACATCATAAAGTAAGGCTACTATGTTATCAGCCATCAAACTGCGGATGTCATCCCCAATGGGTCCTTCAACCGCGAACTTAGCCGCGGATCAGCCGCGAATTAAGCCGCAAACTTAGCCGCGAATTAAATCGCGGACGCCATCTTCCTAAGGCAGCTGGAGGACGAGTGACCTTGAAGTGTGCTCGTACGGCATAGAATATCTACTGCGAATAATGATTTTTTTCATACATCTCAGATTTTTTATGTCCATTAGAAATGTTAAGTTATGTTTGTTGTTGAATGGAAAGGCAAGTACCAACTCATCTATTTTGCGAAAATGTCCCTAACGATCACTCTGACTACTTTAGCACCAGAGATTGAAAAAAAAAACAAGCTTCCAGAAAATTTGGTCGCGGCCAAAATCACCCCAGGCACGCCTAATTCAGCGTTAATAAGAAAACGAGAGATACAATGGAGAATTGAAGAAGTTAGAGAATCGGAACCTTGCAGGATTGCTGGTGGTATATTTCTCGCAACTATTAAACGTTTTTGGATAACAGCAAACTCTTCTATGATATGTGGATACAAGTCTGTGTAGTAGATGCCATAAATTCTCGGCCTGACAGGTTTATACAGGTTCTAGGGTATTCAAACTCCGTTGCATCACAGTTGCACATGTGCGGGACCCGCACTATATATATATATATATATATTACGCCTCGAAGAGTAGTAGTTTTTAGTAGTCAGCCAGATAACGTGACTAGTGCATGAAAATGTGTCAAGTAACGAAAATTGAGTACCGCGCGATCGTCAAATTTTAAACAAAAGAAGGGCATACGTTTAATCACAACAACATCTAGATGGCATTTATGGTGATTTGTTTCCTTCGTGTTCCACTGTAAAAAAGTGGACAAAGTATTTCCGTTTGGGGCAAGAATACCTTGATGATGATGAGCGCCCCGGTCGGCCAATTGAACTGATAACGCCGCAAAACATTTCAATTATTGAAGAAATGTTAGCAGATCGCCGTTCTGAAACGGGCATTCGCCCATAACCATTTGGGTATGAATAAGATTAGTGCAGTATGGGTACTGCATCTTCCTTCTGCTCTCCAACGTGAACGTCGCGGTCGGGTCGAATGTGCGCGCTCGTTTTTAAACATGAGCGGAAACTCCCAAAGTATTTGTAATTGCTATTGCAACATTACCACTCATGAACTTATTAACAATAAGTGCCAAGCAATGCAATAGCATAGATAAGCGGGAAAACTGCAATAAGATTCGAAATAAGCCTTAAGTTTATGAATGGTGCAATTTTTCCGTCAGAAATTAGAATTCTCCAAAAGGTGGAATAAGTTCATGATAAATAACGAAACATTTCAGCACATAAGAAAATAATCTCCGCCAAGTACAACTAAAACGCAATATGCTTTGCACTTTTCAGTGTACCATTTGTTGACATTAAATAAATAAAAAAGTATTTGATAGCGTACACAAACCATTTTATATTCCTTTACAGAATGAATATATATTTGAATACACTTTTAAGCTTACTAGTTTGTTTTGTGCATTTCTACTCTGTGTAAATTCACTTCCTTTAAAATATAAAAACATTGATTAATTGATACTTCTTCCAATACATTTTTCAATTTCAGCATAAATTATGGATTATGAATCATTTCCGGTACAACAGCAAACATGACATTAAAAATTTATAGGCAATCATAAGCTAATTATGTAACAGCAATGGAATTAAAAACAAATTATTTCATTCTATACTTAGCTATAACGTCATAATTGTTTCTTACATAACTACAACGAATAGTTGAATGGAGGTATAAGTTTAATATGCAAAGCATTTCCTGTGCTAAAGCGAGGCACTTGCTTATATTAATGTGCAAACTGGAAAAGAATTGACCTTTACGTTACATAACTTGGCAATATTTCATAGTAAGAAGTCGCAAGCATCGTAAAGCATATTGCTACACTGCGTATCTCTCGAAATTAAAATTAGTATTCGCAGTGTGGAAAATGAACTATTTATGTATGGCGAAGAGGATTAATAAAAGCTAAACATGCATATTGTTAATTTAAAACATGGCCTATAGTTAAAACAAAACAAAAAAGTAGGGTATATATTGATTTTGCATTCATTCTTCGAAAGAGAATCTTCAGATAAATGCGTATTGAAGATCCTGGAAGTTTTTAATATCAATGATTGATTGAAAGTCGAAAATTAAATCTAAAAATGAGTAGATCCATTTTTCAAATAACATTACTTGAACAATACAAATTATTGAAATTCACAAAAATTCTTTCTTCAACATTCCAACAAAACGGATTATACATTTGGGTAACTAATTGAGCTGCTTGTTAGGTTGTAATGAGATTATTCACCTATGAAAACGTAGTAAGAATAAAATAAATATTGGAACGATTTTACAGAAGACATAATCTCAATACCAAGTCCTTGAGTGTCGGGACCATTTTCATTTTTAGTTTTAAAGGTGAATCTTGATTGTAGGGGCTTTGTCGATATAAATTTTTCAAGGGTTCATATATAAAAATAAACATTTTAAACGTTTCGACAATTTCTTGTTTTCTCCAGAAAAATATGTTTTAATTTGTAACAAGACAATTATTTAATCTTTCAATTATATATTTTTTGTTTTTTGTTACTTACATAAAACATGTCAACCACCACAACTCTTTAAAAAAACTTTTTACAATAAAATTTTACATGTCACATTGTTTGATTTTATATTATTACAATAATTGTTATTAGCATTTTGTCAGCTATCGAAAGGCGAATCCGAAGATCTCGATCCCTAGCAAAGCAACACACACGAGAATGTTTTGTTTAAATGTAAAAACTTTTACTAATCGTCAAACTGAATTCAAAGAAAAACCGTATATCCTAATGTTTGAAACAAATTTAACATTATAAAATGAAATAATAAATGTTGGATAGTCCTTCCATTTCCGTATTTATTGATTTGAATCATTTCTAGTTTACATCTTGGTTTGTAATTAACTTCTTTGTCAAAATTAAAAGTTTGTCCCGTATTTATTGTGTTTTCTTTTAAAGCAGTAATGTTGTTTTGGTATTTATGACCCTTTATTCTGTCATTTCTATGTTGTAATGTTTGTCCAATGTAGACATCATTACAGTTATTACATGGGATTTTGTAAACTACATGGGTTTAACCAAAAATTAATGCTAATATAACTCATGCTATTGATGGAATCATTCCCGGCAAAAACAATGTAGCAGAGAAAATAGCGCTAACACCTGAACATGTTTCTACCTACCCGGTGTCATCAGCATGGTTCTGAGCACAATTTTCTGCTGTTACAATTGCGTTTGCGGTTTATGCTGGTAATCTCCAAAACAGCACTGAATATGTCTTTCGGCGACACCTATCGCCAAGAGACACAGTCACGCTGTCCCAGAGGGCAGCAAAACAAACCGGAGTGTAGATGTCCACCACCTATCGGGCAGCTCCTGGGCTGCCAAACGCAAGGGGGCGTTGTGCCTAGGCACAGCGACATTTATACGTGCAAATGAAAAATCTCCGTCCTTCAATAGAAATTTTGAGCCTAGGAAACAGAAAAAAAGTCGCTCGTAAATTTTTGCCGTGGCGATCTTTAAAGTGTGAGAGACTACGTTGTCTTGGTGGAAAAAAACCTTCTCTTTTTTCGAATACGGCCGTTTTTTCGCAATTTCTGCCTCCAGTTTGTCAAGTAATGATGCGTAGTATGCCCTCGTTATTGTTTTTCCTTTTTCAAGATGGTCGATTAACATGACTTCATGACCATCCCAAAGAACGGTCATCACCGCTTTCCCGGCCGATGGAACAGTTCTCGTGATTTTCGGAGCAGACTTACTCCTCACAGTTCACTGTTTCGACCGCACCTTGGTTGCAGGAGAACTGGTGTATCCAAGCTTCATCCACAGTTATTAATCGTCGCCAAAACTCTGACCTATTTCGCTTAATCTGCTTCAACAGGGCTTTGGAAATGTTTATTCGAATGAATTTTAAGTCTTAAGTCCAGCGCGCGGTTAACTTTTTCACCCTCAAATCTTCAGTCAATATATGACAAACACCTTCTCTCGAAATGCCTCTGCTAACCTTCTTTTGAAATGCCTCTGCTAACCTTAATTCGACGGTCGAACTTTTCCAATGTTATCGATTAATGGTTGCAGTTTTTGACCGTCGCAAACGTTCATCGTCAACCAAGCTGATACGACCAGTTCCGAGTCCTTGTGAACAGCGTCCATATCGACATTAATTTGCGTAAGCGTACTGCTTTTCAAAGAATTTAATGATGGCTCGATATTGGATTTTTTCCATTTTTAAAGAAACACGAACATCGACATAAACGACTATTAAACAACAACTGAGCGTCCAACATGGGTGAAATTTTCAAAAGTGTCCAACGCATGCGCAGTTATATTATATATATGTATAGGCTAAACATTCCATCCGGAATAAAGCCGCTTCGACGAAGCTCTTCAATTCTTAAGTTTGCGGTGAATTACTCCGCTTGGTCTCTAGTATTTCCTTCAGAAGTTGATATTCTTTATTGTGCTGATTACCCTATTCCATTCTTTCTTGTTTTGAATTATCACGTTTAAATTGTCTACTTTAGTTTCTTTATGTCTCTTCTTACTTGATTTTCCCATCTTGCCTTTGGTCGTCCTTTTGCTCTATTTTCGGTAGGTTTCCAGTTCTTTAAATTCCTAATCACTGCTTCTTTCCCTCTTCTCTCAATGTGTCCAAACCACCTCAGTCTCTGTGCTCTAATGAATTTTACTATATCCTCACCTCCTATGATATTGTCTATTTCATAATTCAGCAATATTCGATATTCATCTTTCTCATTTCTTTTTGGACCTAGAATCTTCCTCAGTACTTTTCTTTCAAATATTCTTAATTTGTTTTCACCTCTTTCTGTAATATACACTCATATTTGCTGTAAGTGCAATATTTTCATCTGTTCTCTTAAGCAACTCCGAAACTCACGTTCCTGATAAAGCTGATTATGTTATTCAACTTTAATACATCGTATTTCATTTGGAATATATATAAATTCTGTTATCTGAAGATACATTGAATCAATTCAATATTCTATCCTAAAACGTGAAAGAAGAGTTTAACCATATATAATAGCTTAACCATACATTCAAGTGCAGGACAAGGCTGATAGCTCAAATTCATTAAAAGTTTTTGCCCTGTCAACAAGGGCATAAGCGGCAATGACTGCAGAATACAAGAAATTTCAAATCCCTTTCGCGGAAATAATAATGGTATTCCCAAATCTGCTTGAATATAGTGCTAAGGGATTCTCAACAACACGTTGTTACCAATCAAGGGCAAACTTTTGTCTTTTAACTATTTACCTATCACATTTTCCTTGTGTGAATTCTAACTCCTGCCGCTTACTGTTTGATACAATAATTTTATATCAACAATCAGCGGATATCTACTTAAAGTACGCTGACTTTTTCACCTTGCAGATAATTATTCACCATGACCTTATTAAAACGGTATAGATAGAATTGCACTTGCTACTAAAAAACTTTCTTTTTATATCCAATCGCGTAAGCACTCATAATAGAAGGCCTACTAATAAATTGTAAAAGGTACCCGACTAATCCATACCGTTAGGCAAACACCACCGAAATACGATCGTGAAAGGAAGGCAAAATCGTGTGAATGATGTGAAATTTCGCAAGAGGCGCTAGCCGGTCGTCAATGAATGGGCGAATTGGACGGCGCGCAGCTCCGCGTGAATTAGAAACAGTGTTATTTCAGGAGTCCTCCCGAGCATTAGCGATTGTGAAAGCGACAGCCGCGTGGGCTGACCACAGAACCAAAGATGTTAGCCGCTTTCTGCCTCTCGCTTTATGCCATTCCGTAACGTTCCGTACGTATGGTTGTCATTGCTGGCGCCTGCCGTAGCCCCAGGTGTTATTTCAGCGGTTGTTTACTTAATAAATAACAGATTTCAATGCCTTTTGACTCTGTGACTGTTGCTCCTTGTAAACAGACCATGTATGATCATATTAAAATTGCCTTTGTAACCTAAATGAAGGGGAAGAGGAGGAGATTCCAAACTTCACATATGCGTACATACATACATGGTGTCCCAATCTTCTAGAATTGTAGAATTGTGCCTATGGTGTTAACGGTAGGATGTCAAGATTTTCAGATAATATAATAGATACCATAGAGTCTCTTTCAAAAATATTTCTGTATACAAGGTGAAGCAAGAGAAACGGACCAAACTCCAGAAGTGTATTGTACACATGAAAATAATGAAAAAAGACTCAATGTTCTTACCCGATTTTCATTTGTTTTCAAGTTATAGCGTAATTACAATTAAACAAAATTTCATTTACATCTTTTTAATCATAGCGTTGTTTTAATAAATATTCAAAAATGCCGCCATTGACGTCTAAACATTTTATGCTTCCTCTACGAAGGGTGTCTATTGTTTTCCTGATTGCTCCATGTCTTTCTTTAATACCGGCTGCATTATTTCTAATACGGCGAATGCAAACTTTATTTCTGAGGCAGCCCAACCCCATAAACAATACTTTCGAAAGAATTGGTTTAGATAGCTGATATGTGATAAGTGAACGTACCTGACCTTTTGTTTTACATCAGTAGTCAATGCAAGGATTTGTCATCTGATATAGGACGTATTAACTCGAAAACGAGCGAAAATTTTGACCATTTACGAGAACGTTAGTTAAAATTTTTTAATTACGCTATAACTTGAAAACAAATGAAAATCGGATAAGAACATATGAGTTTGTTTACATTATTTTCACATGTACAACACACTCCTGGAGTTTGGTCCGTTCCTCCCGACCCACCCTGTATACAGGGTGATCGGTAAGTATCGGTAAGTAGCACTTACTTTGTTATTTTAAACGGTACACCCTACTATTACATATTTGATTTCCCAGTGTAAAAATAAACCAACACAACATGGATTTCATATGTCTATTTCTTACAGATTTCGAGATATTTATCATTTCCTCTTCAATCGCGTAAATTTAGATTTTCCTTCAAAAAAATCCGAAATGCAAATACATTTCAACGTAAATTTCTACAGTATTAAATTACATCCTTGGCTCTATCTAAACATTCCATTAGAACGCCTTCGAAATGAACAGGATGTTCAGAATTCAAACACCAGAAACGTAATCTTTTTTAATTACGCCATATATTTTTTTGTATCCACCAAATAGAAAATTTGTATCTCTAACATTCTTGTATAACAGTGCGTATGTCTAGCTTTGAAAGCAAAACAGATATTTATAGCTAAACGCGAGCCCTGCATTTAGATATTGCATCCAAACGGTTTCTGGTGTTAGTATTATTTAATTGCCATGACAATACTAAACATAACATATTCACATTGCTGTTCTTAACTGCTAATTCAAAACTTTAGACACAAGTAGAAGTGAATTTCATAAAACGCAGGCATTCTGTAGTGTAACACTTAATAATATAAGAAAAGTGCACAACTTTTACAAACATTTGCGCAAATGAATCGAGATAGAAAGAAGGCATTCACTGTAGATAGACAGATAAGTAGATAGGTTGTTCACAGTATAGTTCAATTGTGTTACATGTTATTGCTTTTTTATTTTTTGTTTTGATATTAAATTTATGCTGATATATTTACGCCCACATCACTTATTGTTAGATTATATGAACCTTGTATGAAATATTTTCCTTTGTTCTTTTTCATTAATAATAATAATAATGATATATTTTATTTACTGTAATAAAAATTACAATAAAAGTCAAAGGGAAAAAAAATAATGATACAATATAAATAAAATGGTAGATATGTAAAAAACACGTTAAAAAGCAGTAGAATAAATATATGACAATGGACACTGTAAATACACGAGAGACAAACTAACAATTAAATACATAATCACCGTTGAGGAACTCCTGCACCGAATAGAACGCATTACTCACCAACACTTGCTTTAGGCTTTTGGACAGTTTTTCAATGGAAAGTCGTTTTAAGCTTTCGGCAGTTTATTATATATTTTGACGCCCCAGAATTCAGTGGTATGCAGTCGGTGATACGGCAGTTTTATATCATTTCTCGACCTGGTGTTATATTCATGTGTGTCGCCATTCGAACTTAAATGATCCCTTTCTCGGAGAATGCATTTGACGGTGGTAAGTATGTACATGCATGGTAATGTTAGTATACCCTCCTTAACAAATACTTGTTTACACGACTGCTCATTTTTCAGATCGGTCAACGCTCTCAACGCCCTCTTTTGGAGCCGAAAGACACGATTCGCCTCTGAAACCATTCCCCAGAATTGCAGTCCATACGCAAGGATGCTGTGGAAATTCGCAACGCAGGTCAATCTAGTTGCGTGATGATTAGAGATAATTTTAATTCTTCTTATGCTATAGATGGCAGCCGATAGTTTTTTGGCTAACTGCTCGATATGCTCAGACCAATTAAATCTACCGTCCACTCGAAATCCGAGGACCTTAATGCTGATGCTGTCCTCTCTTCTATTCACGACAAAGCTAAGGTGTTGGGTTTTATTCATGTTCAGTCTTAGTTTATTGGACTCAAACCACTTCCTCGCTTGTTCCATAACCAGTTCAGTATTTGCGGCTTTGCACTCTTTTGTTTCTCCTTTTATTACTAATGACGTATCGTCCGCATATAAGCACACCTTATCTGCAGTTCACATCCAGACCGTTGATATATATAACAAATAGAAGAGGCCCCAACACAGATCCCTAAGAAACACCGCGCTCTACATACAGTCCTTATGCCCGACCTCTTTGAATTCATTTCCTCATATTGCTGTCTGTCCGCTAAATACGATGACAACAAATTATGCACACTGCCGCGTATTCCTTAAAAGTACAGCTTACTCCTCAGCAAACCATGATCCGCAGAATCAAAAGCTTGACTCAAATCACAGTAGGTCAGTTGTACCTGTTCTTGCCGATCTAGTGCGTCCATTACACATCTAATTACTTCAGACAGGCCTGTTGAAGTTGATTTATTTTCACGAAATCCATGTTGCGATGTGGTAATAAGGTTGTTTTTATCGAAAAAGTCGACCAATTTATTAGCGATTGCCTGTTCGAATACTTTGGAGAGAGCTGGTAGAGCTGGTAGCTCATTAAAGAGATGCATTAGCATTACAATTGTTCTTTTTTAATCCTACATCAGTAAAATTAATGTCTCCAGTAGCATCAAATCTTGATTTTAATTTGACAAACGTTTTTGGTCAAGATAGTCAAGATAGTGCAACTTAACGTGGGCGACTCAAAGAAATTTTAATAACAGGGTATTATCACAGTTTCTATGTATCTTATATAAAATGTTTCCAAATAAGTAGACAAACAATAACCTGTATAGAAAGCAGCGAATTTTTGAACGTTGAAAAGAGAAGCTCAAACGCAAACCACAAGATGATGTTCTGTATGGTCGGCAAAACTACACTAACCACCCTACGGACCCTAATGCCAAACATTGAAGATAATGGAGAATAGAGCGAAAAGTATTATTAACTAATGTCTTTACTACAACATAACAGCACTAATAAGAATTACATTTCTTTATACTATAAAATTTTATGAACAATTTTCTTATGACAACCATTTCACAGATACCAAAACCAATGTAGGGCGGGGTAAACTGCAACTACATATGGGTCAATAGTAGTGAAAAATATAATTACCATTATACGTTAGCTGTATTTTAAACTTGGACTGCACAATTTATTGTTGTCTGACCTAAACTAACGGTACAATGAACTACAAAATTTCACAGCGCAATAAATCTTTTATAAATATAGCGGATGTCCCAACAAATTAACACAAGTGCTTGTGAAAACGTAGATATAAATAAAATGTAGTACCATAGTTCACGCATTGATGTGCAGCGTATCAAGAGAAATGAAGGTAAAAACTATTCTCGCTACTGTTACTTTACTAATGGCATTTACTGTAAGTTTGTCAAATAAGTTATTCCGCTTTATGCATTTTAATTCCATTCTAGGATGTAACAACATTATTTAAATCGAAATACAAACAGTTACAATGCCCAAACAATAAGTAAGTTACATGCAATTTATTATAACTTTTCGAAAGAATTTTCAATTGAATCTTTTACGACTTTTAGCTCACAATTAGGTAATTTGTTTACGATTATGTGCTCTAATATTGCAAATGGAACTAATAATACTTTGAGGGATGCCTGTGTTGGTTGTTTCCAAAGCGCTACGATTACAAATAACAATCAGCCGTCGGTGGCGTCTATTGTTGCTTGTGCCACTATGTATTTGGTTAACACTAATTACTCCTCATGCTTTAATTTGCCCAATAATCCACCTCCGCCGGTAAGTTCTTCTTAATTAAGTTAACACTTTTTAGTTTGCATGAACACCCAAGCACATAAAATTAGCAGCTCCATCACGACTTTCAATTGCAATAATATGTGCGTTATGGTGAACACAAAGCCCGTTCTATGCGGAGGAGGAGATACCAACACACAAAGTATTTTACATTCATAAAGTAAACTATCGCCTCCTTATTACTTCAAAAAATTAGTTTATTTATGAAAAAACATTGTGGTAGTTAATAGTTTTATACAGTTCATTACAATGGTGGTTTTACAAGTATGTACTGTTTCAGTACCGTTGGGTTACAATGCCACTGCTTTTATTATGCAGAGGAGATCATTGAATATTCTAGTTTGCACAAAGGATTTAATAGGTGATATAACTCCATAGAATGAATTATTTTCTGAAAAATAATCTATTACGAGGGTAGAACAGCTTCCAGGCTAACATATAAACAGTATTCTCTTTCAAAAATTCAGTTTTCTTTCTCAACATAGTCTCCTTATAAGTCCATACACTTTTCCCAGCGATGCTCCTATCTTGATAATCCGTTCAAATAGTAAATGATATCTTATTCCCCAAAATAGGCATTTACGAATGTGATAGCCCCCTAATTTGATGAAAATCTCTGTCCTCCGAGTGAAACTTTGAGCCTAGGAAACAGAGACAAATCATTGAGGACCAAATCTGGTGAATAGGATGGGTGATCTATCAATTCGAACCCCAATTAATGAACTTTTGCCATGGCGACCACTGAAGTATGAAACGGTACGTTGTCATGGCGGAACAGAACCTTCTTTTTCTTCAAATGCTGCCATTTTTCCGCAATTTCTGCCGTCAGCTTATCGAGCAATGACGCGTAGTATACCCCCGTTGCTGCTTTTCCTTTTTTTAAGATAGTCGATTAACACAACTCCATCCCAAAAAAACTGTCAACATCAGTTTCTCGGCCGACGCGACAGTCTTCGCCTCTTTTCAGAGCCGATTTCACACAATACGGCATACTTACCCTGCCAGCGCCGTATGTTTTCAAGTGTGCATGCTTTGCAAAGAAACACTAGAGTGAATTGTTACAAAAACATTAAACCAATCATAATTATAACACCCGCGAATCTGAGAAATCGATCCTACGCATACCACAAACAACATTCACACAAATACACAAAAGTGCTATCACACAAGTGCTAAAAATATACAACAATATTTCAAATGAAATCAAAGTGAAAGAAATGAAAATTTTTAAAAAAATAATAAAGGAAAAATTGGTTGAAAAGTGCCTGCGCAACACTATTGACTTCTTTGAAACAAAAATTTAAGCAAAATTTAAATGTAATTTCTGATAATTTTGTATACTAATAGATATTGTTTTTATAACGTGTTTCATACTGTATTAGTATCATGAAATAAATTTCGTTATTATTATTATTATTATTATATGTTAGAACCCTTTTGAATAGGCTCCATTTCTTTTACGAACAGCTAACATTATTTATGCCTATCTTCTGCAATTTCTTAGATATTGGACTTTGATTGTTCAAAAATTGTCTCTTCGCTAGAAAAGCAACTCCATCGTTGATTTGTGTAGCATATTTCCGAATAAGGCAGTCGCGCCAATTCTTTTTGATTACAAATTGGTTGAGGAAATATAACTCAATGGAATTATATCAGAGGTAGACGGGGCACCAAAAAAATCATTCTCATAGGGTCTCTTAAATATAGTGATTTAAGGACAGAGGGAGCTGCAATAATGTCAAAGAAGTTCGTAAACACTCAAGCAATCTTTTTTCTGCAAACTGCCCCAATCTAATGCCCCAACGTAAACGGCTTCCTGTAGGAATTCTAAGCGAATAAGTAAACTGCAACAATAATATTGCAGTCACTTAAACAAAAACTTGAGAACAAGCTGACAACAAGTCAACATGAAAATAACGTTGTTTCATATTCAATACGAAATTGAAGAAACATTTAGGGATTCTTAGGGACACTATTTGCATGGTTAAATGTTTCCATTTTTGCCTCGATCTTGATGCTGAAATCAAAAGAAGACAGACACAATGTGGTTTTCATAGCAACTGCTGCTTCTATAGTATATGTATAAGCACATCAACTTCTTAACTTTCGTGAATTTTTGTTATACCCTTCTTTTGTGTCACCCTAAAAGACTGTCGTCAATAATATAGAAAACTCTTTTTTGGGGGTATTTATAAGAATAATGCACAGATTAAGATGAGTAGAATTGATTTCATATATAACATTATTATTTCATTTCTTCGCATTATCTATGAGTTCTTAGTACCATAATCTGTTTATCACTTTCTCAGACAACTACACCAGCTGCCACCACGACCACAACCACCACTACAACGACGACTACTACAACTACAACCCCACCTCCAACAACAACACCAGGAATCGATCCCAGATTGAAGAGGTCGATAAGCATAAACTTAAATTGTGATACTGGATATTGTGGATACGTTCAATGCATACGGAGCGTTAATGCAAATATTTTGGTATGCAGCTTCATCTAGCTACAAACCTTACTAACGCCATTTAAAATTTCAGATCGCTGGTTGCTACGTGGAAGCGAGCGTAGGCAATAATGCTACATATGCCAATCAACAAGTTGTACTTTACAAAAATATTACATCCTGCATATTAGCAAAATCGCGATGTGCTAGCATCAACCCAATATCAGGACAGCCGCAAAATGGAAGGTATATGACACAGACTTCAACCAAGTTTGGATCAACAACAACTACTTATTACTACACGCTGCAAATATCTTCAAATGGAGAACTGCGTATCATTGGATTGCCAAGTTCAATATCCGTTCAACAAGATTTTTGTTCTACGCAAGGTAATCTAATGGAATCTTCATGGAACACCTTCGTGTGCTGAAGATTCTTATTGAGAATTTGAAGGTGATAAATGTGCACCAATTTTACAAAGTCTGCTTTTTGTAGTATTATTAAAGTAGCTTTTTTTTACAATAAAATTATTCTCTTAAAAAGTAGGTGATTTATCTTAGAAATGCTCTTTTCCAATGATTCACACTTTAAATATACAGAGTCATTCACAATGATAGCCTAATAGAAGTATCTCTGAAAGCAATTGAAATATCTTTTCGAAATGTTGGCGGACGATATGTTATGAATAGAAATCCATTTCTTAAAAATATTTTCAATTGCAATACACTTTCGGTTACATTGGAAGCGTGTATCAACTTAACAGAACATGCCGTATAGTTCAAGTTAAATTATATAGAATATCATCAGAAAATTCAATCTACGCATGGAAAAATATTTTATTTTAAATGGCAACCCCCATTCTTGATTTCTATAGATCGTACATAGAAAGCAAAAGAAAACATATTTTATTTCATATGCTTAAATCAAAATTTTGTAAACATTGCTTTTCATTCTATCCAAATATTCCTTCATAGATCATATTATGGGACCATTAATATCATCCGTAATGATACGCCCACAAATATAGGCTTTTGCAATTTTGCATGAGGTGATTGTGATGAAGCCTATATTAGTCAAACGAAGCGAACGATAAATATTAGATTCAATGAACACATCAGGTGTTACAGGTACGGGAAGATAGAAGCGTCAAGTGTAGCACAACACATAATACCGGGCGTAATATTAAATTAGAAAACCTAAAACCGAATAAAAACATGATTTCGCCGCTTGAACTGGGCGCCTATGAGACTATTTACATAAATAAGAATGCAAACCTAATCAATAAAGAGAAGGGACCTTTACACTTTTCCTGTCTTTCGATTTATTACGGTAAAGAGGTCATTTGATTTATGGCATACTATAACAAGAGACGTCGATCCTTTCGTATATTCCATATGGTCTAGTCTTTAGTTTAGAGGTATAGGTGGAAAGAACAAAAATTTGACGGATACAAAGGACATAACCATTATCTCACTCGATTTTTTTTGTTTTTTATTGGGGTGGGATGGTCACATGTCTTGCGTTTCGTGGTGACAAGACCTTTTCCGCCTTTTTCTCCTTATTTTAACTGGCTTTTTATTGTTAAGCGGCAAAAGTAGGTACTTGTATATATTTTTCTTGAGTAGGGATAGAGCGGGTTCGTTGGATTTAATATACGTTCTCTCACATCAATCGGTACGGGACTGAAGATTAAGACCCACGTGTCTTCGAAACGGCTGTTCCGAGTTAATTAGTAATTTGTGTGGTGCGGAGTCTGCCGAGAATATTGTTGTTTGCGATATAGTTTCACATTTATTTGTAACTTTAACTCATTCGAAGCATTTTCAAATTTTTGTTATGGCAAAAATTATTGTATCCCATCTATTTTTCTTTACAAATGCCCATCCAAAGTTTACTTTATGAATAAAAATAAATAACAGTCTTTCTGATCCCAATATCCACACCAAAATGCATGCTGCATGTCGAAATTGAAGTACAATAAGTTGCAATGATTACCATGTTTACCATAGTATTTTAAATATTGCATGTGAGTAGTAATACACTCACTGATAGGCAATGCATTTAATTAATTTTGAATTTAAGAAGTAAAATTAAAATTTTTGAATTTTGAATAAATTTTGTTTTGTACATTAAGGATTATTTACTAGATTTTTTGAGGTCTTGTTCTCACGTGGAAGGGAAGGACAAAAACGTTTATTATAGCATCAGCACTGTCTCGCCTCGCAAGCTACAACGATAAACAATTGAAAAAGAATGCAACCTCAATTTCAAACGTAAATAAGTTGAATACATACACTTTTGAATGTTAATCACAACAGTATATTCCTCAATAATCCAAAAATCAACATACCAAACAGTTTTAGTATTTGTCAAATATTTTTTCAGTTATATTATGAAATATTTCGAAAATTAATTTGGAGAAATCAAGTTTTAAATTAATACGCAAAATTATTATGATTATTCTCCTATTGATCAACTTAATTAATTGTGATAATGCAAGTTAGATATAAAATTTCTGTATCGATTAATCCATGTTTCCCACATTTTATGAGCACTAAACATCAGAAAAAGATTAATAACAATCTTATCACACGCTTAAATATGTAGCAGTTGTAAAACTAGTCTCGAGCTAGCCTTTTTTTCACGCACTTTTTAAGAGCTGGCGCCTTCGATCTTGATTCGCTGCGACACAATTTACTCGATACAGGCGTATTTAAATATCGACAGTTCTGTGCGGTCCATGTCAAACCATTTATAAATTTATAGCCAACCTGTAGGTGTCTCGACAGCCTTAGATGACTGAAATCTATTAATAGAAACGGCATCCACCAGATATAAAAACAATTCGTTGAACGTAGGTACGTTAGGCAGGGTGTGATTCACCTATAATTTATTACTGTGGCAGGTGAACTTTTCTTATGGTGGTCCGGCACGTTAGTCTAGGCGCACTAGTGACTTTTATTTTACTCAACAACATTATAATATACAGACACTACGCGCGCATAACACACAACGGACACACCTTTGTATTGTATTTTTGTTTCCTTTGTTATGGATTTTACTCGCACAGCTCGCGTCTACACGCTTAAATATACATCTACATCTGCATCTAGCGTTGTATATGCATATATTTATGCTAGCGATTTGTGGATTTGATTCGTCTCGTCATACGTATAGTGAATTGACCACTACGACCGTCCAGTTGAAAGCGAATTCTGCGCCTAACATCAGGCAACCAACGTTTCATCTTAAATATAGGCTATTCATTGTATTAAATATAACAAACAGGTAACCCAGAAATAATTAAAACTGTTAGTTACCTACTATTTTCTTATTTATATTTATTACACAATAACAAAAATAGAAAATAGATAAATAGATTCATTTCTTATACCTCTGTATAAACAATATCAGTTTTACAGATTTTCTTGCAAAAATCAGTCTCTATTCAAGAAAATATTTTTATTTCGAGATGACAAAAATGTATAATATAGACAAATTTATAGGAAAATCTATTATTTGCATTAAATATTTTCTTAGGGTTAGAAAATCAAGAAAATCAATGACAGAAAAATGTTTCTTCCAAGTAAATCATTTAGTTTTAAGTTAAGAAAATATTCATATTAAAGGTAGGAACGAAAAATGGTTCAGATTCGCGGATGAGATGGTTTTGGGTAACAAGAAAAGTAAAAACAATGTTAGCGTTTTAACTTGTAAATATGATACTAAAGAACTGTTTAAAAAATCAATAATTACTGTCGATTTTGAAAAGTTACAAGTTGTTCTATCGACAATTGTATCAAAACGAAAACTTAAACAATGGAAAAAGAAGGAGCTTGAAAAAACAAAAAGAGAGAAATGGTTCCACTTACCAGCTACAGAGATGGCGGATGAAGTGAAAACTGATTTAGAAATTTGGGAAATGCGTTCGGTGTTGGACCCAAAACACTTTTACAAAAAGAACGGTTTAGAAATTTTACCGAAATATTTCCGGGTTGTCAAAATATGTATTAGATTCTTCATTAGAACATTATAATAATCACTGTACAAAGCAAGAACGTAAACGAACCTGAATTGATGAATTATTAGCCGATGCTGAATTTAATAAATATCGCAAGAGGAAATATCAAGAAATTATACAGGAGAAACAGAAAACACATGACAAAGCTTATTGGCAGGCAAAGAAATTAAAGCGGAAGCATAAAAAATAAGTTTTTTATTTAAAATGAATTTTCCACTCAAAAAAAAATAAAAAATTGTCCTGATCTTACAAAGTTCTATTGGGAAATTAGGCGACCGGTTTCGTGTTCAAAACACACATCACCAGGTCAGCTACAGGGATAATAATAATAATAATACTATTTATTTGTCCAACGGTATATCCAATTACAGGACAACTAAATTTAAATACATACACTATAAATGAAATAAAAGAAAACAAGAGAGAGAAAAAAAAACGTAAACTAAATTATGAATTGAATCGAAAGAAAATGTCATTGTAAAATATTTCCGCTTTACGGCACATGGCTACTATTGAGGAACTCTGGAGTAGGTTGGTACGAGGAAAAAGCAATGAAAAGGTAAACGGAGAACGAGACGAAATGCGAGGCACAAGGAAATTAATAGAGGAAAGTAAATTAGGAGAATCAACATAGCCATGCACAACCTTCCAGATAAACTTAGCTCCTGCAACATCACGGCGGTGTTTAAGTGATTCCAATTCATGTCTTTCCAGGAGCGAATCGTAATTTGTGCCTCATTCCGGATAAACACCATCACTTTTAAAAGACACATATTTCAAGAAGCGCCGTTGTACCCTTTCGATGGCTAGCTGAAGATATACATAATGCGGTGACCAAATAGCTGACGCATATTCCAGTTTGCTGACAACAAAGCTAAAGTATAAAGTTTTCAAAAAGACATGGAATTGAATGATTTACAAGTACGTAGAACGAAACCTAACGTTTTAGAAGCAGAGACGCATAATTGCATGATATGAGAAGAAAACCTCAGCCGAGAATCAAACAGTACACCCAAGTCACCCACAGTATTAGCCCTTTTAAGAGCGGAATTATGTATCGAGTATGTCGAATCAATGCAGTTAACTTTTCTGGTGTAAGAGACGAACAAACACTTATTAACATTTAACCTTAGTTTAAAGGTTGAACACTACTTGGTAATTACATCCAGATTATATTGTAGATGTAGGACATCGTTCCAAGATCTAATTGGTAGATAGATTTTCATGTCATCGGCATAAGCCAACACAGGGCAGGATAGAGATATTAATAGGTCGTTAACAAAAAGCGCAAACAGAAGTTAATAATTAGAATTAGGAGCAAGTGAATGAACTAATGAAAAAGTTTTTTATGTCACAGTATAATTAAATTATGTCCTTAACAATGTAATTATATAGGGACCATTTTTATGTAGTTTAATAATTAACGAGTTAATAATTAAGTTTATGTATCCCTTTTCCTTTATTATTACTTATTATGTAATGCAAAAAATATAGTTAAATTAGTACACGTAGCAAATAGTGATAAAAAGAAAAAAAATATTACATTAACCGGTACCTTTATGAAACGTTGTACGTTAAAGGTTACATCATTATATGAGTAAGTATGGCATCTGTATTCCTTTTCCTGTCGCTACTATCTAGGACGGCATGACTGTATCTGTTGAAAGTAGGTGGCGCCAGGAAATATTTCAATGTTGTTTTTAAAGATTGCATAAACTGAGAGATTAGCAACAAAGTGGGTAGGAGCAAAAAGCGTTAGTGCTTTTCTCTTCTCACATTGTTTTTGCCGGGAGTGATTCCATCAATACCATGAGCTATTTATTAGCATTATCTTGGTTATTGTTTCTAGGCACTTTTTTCATTTGTACTTCTACATTAAGTTCACTTTTGTTTGAACATTATTTTGTAGATAATCTCTACCTTGCCCTTTTAAAAATCATAAGCAATGAGAATAATTTACTGAATTATGTACGGATATGTCATACTGAATGATGAACACTTCCTGCTTTATACGAACGCAAATCATAGTCGCAACTGTATTCCGTATAAAATAATCGAGAAATAGTAGTTTCATTTAACTATAGAAGGTATTACTAAACTTAAAGTCTATTTGCCTTGTTATCGGCTTTAATAACATGGGCTCGATTTCGGAAATTTTATTTCTTTTTCGTATGATTGTATCTACCTACCGTGTAATGTATATTTCTTCACCAGCCGGTATTGGAAACGCTGAATAATGATCGCTTAATTAGGCATTATGTGCTCTCTCTTCGTAATCGCCAATCAAATTGTGAATAAGTCGATCGACCACCGTACAGTTACTCATGGCTCATTGGCGCGCGTCTTATCACGCATCCAATGATCGAAAATTCCTTACACCCCGTTCTCTTCGTCACGGTCGTGACCAATTACTGTTACTGTGCCTATAGTGAGTTGTGGAAGGTACACTCTAAAAAGTATGAGTAACTAAATTTCGTAGCCCATTTGCGAATGTAAATCAATGATGTATGTACATGCAGTACTCCTGGATTTAAAGATAATTTCGGCCTACTGCTTTGGGGAAATAACAAAATTCTATAAAAAGTTTCAAAATCACTTTGTCCCATCTCTCTAAGCGCCCCCTACTAATTTAATTAAATTCATCATATCAATTAAGGAATTCATTATTTTTGAACCGATTCATTCAATCACTGTGTGATTAATTCCCATTCCTTATGGTAACTGATTTTTTATCTCCTTAGTTGGAATTTCTTCGCAGTATAAAAGCTGTTGTGTAGACAATAGGAGGAACTTCCTATGGTAGTGTCTAGATCTTAAAGGAGTTCAGCAAACTTCATATCTAAGTTTCATTGAATGAAACTTCTTGTGCCATACATTGTGGATACCTGGGTATTGGAATAGAATCTCTGGATAGATTCTTTGTCCTCAAAATGGAAAATTTGGCGCAATTTCTACGAGATTGTCACAAAAATATAATGCAAGCTAACTCCCCTAGATTTTCCTTCAATAAATTTGCTCTTAGATGGAATTTACTAAATGTTATACATCAAAAAGGTGTCATGCGTCAATGAATCACCAGAGAAGGCTGCATATACACATATTTGTTGTAGCTTTTATGTATTCAAGTGCAGTAATAGGAACATCATGGTTGAAAATAAAGGCTTTATTAAGACTGTAGCTAAATTTCAACTCCCTACCACATAGGTGCAACCTCTTCAAAATGCAAACCCAGAACACCTTTAATAATGAACTCCAGCATTGTAACTTTTATCCCTTGTCTGGACTGCACAGCATTTTCCATCAGTCTAACCCTACACCTTTATACCAATTGGCTTAAGCTTTTGGTGAGAGAAAGAACTCTTCCATTAGCTTATTGGATGGAATAAATGACAAATTCAATTTTAATATTTTACTAACGTTCATCCATGGAAAGCAGTGGTCAGAAAAAATCCTGGAAATCATATTTTATTCAATCGAAGATTCGATTAACTTAAAAAATCGGATACCAAAAATGGAAGCAAGCATTTATTCGCACCAATTTTCACTCGGATAATAACAATGAATAACTTCTAAAGGATTAACCAACCATTGCTTAGAAGCACCCAAATATAAAACAAAATGTATTTTGATGTCTAACAGTACACAGAAGGGTAAAGTGGATAACAGTCATAGATAGTATCATCCAGATTGAAATAACAAACTTTATTACTCTGACTTCTAACCTACATGGAACAAATTGCTTTAATATTAGAAGATACCCAATGCTGCCAATTGAGGAAGTTTGTGTTGGTGGATAACAATAATTGTAGTTCCACCATTCCTTTGCACCTCAAGATAATATTAAAATTCAGCATAAATAACTGTATAAATTGGTTTCCGAACCGGGTCGAAATTGCATTGGTCATATGTATGTTACTTTCGCTAGGTTGCTGCATTTTGTGTTAATTATACTATTCCTCGCCTAGCAGGAGGAGCCTGCAGAAAGACAGTTGTACAACTATTGCGAGAACTTACAATTACTTTGTTAGTAACGTTATCATGCGCCGTATCTCTTTCCTAACTTGTCTTCAAGTCTGTCATATTACTAGAGCGGGCCAAGAGCGCCACGCGCCAGGTTCGCAATCAGGCTGCCGGGCGCATATATGTATGTAAACATAGGTAATTTAAATATGTAATTATTAGGACGAGGACCAAAACCACTGTCTATTACGTCGTGAAGACGCGCAAATATACACCTGCAGTTTGGGTGTTCGTTGATAAATAGGGCGTTGTTCACAGTGGGCCACTACAAAAAAAAAGTTCATTCATCGACGGCTACGAACTAACAGCGCGCTTATTCATTTACGGATGACGCGCTCTATTCATCAACAAATGACGAGTCTGCAGATGTTACGTTTGCACCACTTCCTGGCATACTAGAAACAAGCGTCGGTGTGCTCGCTTTAGTGATTATGTCTAACGTAACTATTAAAAATAAACGGCCATTACCTACGAAAGTTAATAAATTTCTTAGTGAATTTGTGGATTTACACTACAATGGGAGTACAATTTTCTGTAAAGTTTGTAAAAAGAAACTACTGTGCTGGAGCAAACGTGATTGTGAAAGACATATAAATAGCGCACACCACAGAAATAAAAGAAATGGTGTGTCACAACAACGTCAATTTCAATTAGAATTGCTTTTAACGTTTATGGTATGTGGTCTACCACTTCGTATACTTGATAAAAAAGCATTTCGAAAATTCTGGGGTACATACAATACCGAGTGGATACTACCATCTCGGACAGCGTTACGGAGAGATATTCCACGAATACGTGAGGACATTGAAAATCGAATTAAAGCCGAATTAAAAGATAAACAGCTGTGGCTATGTCTTGATGAGACGACAGATTGCAAAAAAATTCTATTTTGAATATAATAGTGCGCGTATTAGATCCTATTAAACCAAATTTTGCAATTCTATTAGCCAGCAGAAGATTAAAACAGTGTACTAGTAAAGCAATTACGGCCGTAGTTCTCGAAACGTTACAAAAATTTCAAGTGTCAACCAGTCAACTGTTGTTGTTCATGAGCGATGGTGCAGCAACAATATGTAGTGTTGGCCGTTCCCTTAAAGAAAAGTGTGAAGGACTTTTACATGTTACGTGTAAAGTCCATGCTTTACATCTTGTGGCACAAACTATTCGAGAGTGTTACCCGGAGGTGGATGCATTAATAGCAAACACAAAAAAAGTGTTTCTCAAAAGTCCTAAGAGGACTAGGGCATTCCACAGGTTATGCCCTGGTATTCGAGAACCACCACAGCCCATTCTTACGCGTTGGGGAACGTGGTTAAAAGCCGCTTTTTATTATAATGAACATTTTCAAGAAGTCAAATCCGTTATTTTGCAATTCGTCCCTGCCGAAGCTAGAGCTATTAGGATGAGCCAGAAGGAATTTCTCGATATTTCTGTTGAAACACATCTAAAGAATATTAGCAACAATTACAAAGGGTTAGTAGACGCGATAGAAAATTTGCAAAATTCTGGATTGTCGTTGGTAGAATCAGTGCAAGTCGTGGACGAAGTTAGTACATTGTTACACAGTATAAACGATGCAACAAGTGGACGAGTTTTAGCTAAGTTCGATAGTGTTTTAAAAAAGAATCCGGACTACACGAGATTAAGATAAATGTGCGATGGGGCATCTGCAGATTCCTTGACTAAGTCTAAAGATTATTTTAATTACGCCTGTCTTAGTTCGGTAGACGTGGAACGGTCGTTTTCGAAATATAAGAACATTTTTTCGTCTCGGCGAACATCCTTCACCGAGGCAAATGTGGAAACTTATCTGATGGTGCAACTTTTTAAACAAGCCTATCCGCATTATTAAGAAGGATAGAATTTATTTATTATATCTTTATTTACAGTTACATTATTAAGTACAACAGAATAAAAAAGCGTTCAGTTTCTCAGTTATTTCCTTATTACATCCCATTTAAAACGCATCCCGTTTTCAATCAAATAAAAAATCATAATGAAAATAAAAACACCTCAGCGTGTACATATATATATATATATATATATATATATATATATATATATATATATATATCCGCTCTAATTACTAAACATTATTATTGCGTCAGCTTTTATTTTTTTTACTCTTGTGTATTAATTTCGAAATATCACATATCTGCTGTGACTCACATATACGCTATTTACAATAAGCGGCCGTTGCGCCTGATTCCGATTCTGTTGGATGGCGCAATTTGGCCCGCTCTACATATTACGGTGTCTTGAATTATATGTTCATAAAATAATATATAGTGAGCTCAGTTTTTTGCTGAAGAATTATCCTACATAATTCCTCATATACTTTCAAAGAATTACACTCTACAAAACTGTGCTATGTACAAATTCAGACGAAATAAAAATAAACACTTGCTTTTCTTTAAGGAACCTATTTTTTACAGAAACAATGCTAGCGTTCGTCATCCCTATCCTTTCTTTTAAAAAATATCAGGTTTTTACTCCCTTAAATATATATTTTATGTATAAATTGAAATGCTTTCCCAGGAAAAATTGTTAAAAAATTTGAATTTTTGCAATTTAATTAAAATTGTAAACTCATTGTGAGATCGGGAGTATTCTTTAATACTCTTTTGGCAATTACTTAACAAATATTAAAATTTTAAACGTAAACTAACCTTGAATTTTATGATGTCATATAATCGCAATGTTTCCTAAGACATTTACATGAAATCTGTTTGTTCTATCCTTGGACCTTTCTTCTTTATTTTAAATTTACTTTCTAATTTCTCTATCGAACACTTTATATTGAGACCGGAGCCAAAACACCAGTTAGCTCGATTAAAGTCTAACCAGAATTGATGAATTTACAGGTGTCCCTCTTCTTCTTTATTTAATCGCGATAGCGATTATTTTTTTCCTCAGCAAATTTTGATGATTACTACCTAAATATAAACTTTATGATGAATTTCGATGAATGAAGTTATTTATAGAAATAACATGAGAGAATGAATTTTTTCACCACCTTCAAAGACATTAAGAGAAAGACAAGCATCCCAGATAATTAGAGGCTTACCAGGATTCCTATTGAAGTTGAATAATCCCAGCGTAGCTCGTTTTCCCCCTGCGAGGCTCTGCGAAGCAATATTTTTTACCCGAGACATCCCCGATATTCAAAATGTCGGCTCCTCTCGAAACGTGTACGGCGAAAGAGCAACGTTCAGTGATAAGATTTTTGCTATCCGAAGGTGTGAAGCCGGCCGAAATTTACTCGAGAATGTTGAAACGGTATGGTGAAAAGTGTTTAAGCCGTGGAAACGTGTATAAGTGAATTGAACAGTTTAAATCGGGCAGAAGTGTCGACCGGCGCGCTACAAAATCGCATAAATGACCCTATTCTCAATGACAGGCGTATAAAACTCGTGACAATAGCTGATTTGTGTAATGTTAGTGTTGGAACTGTGTATTCAATCATTCATGATAGGCAAAATTTTCACAAAACGTGTTCGAGATGGGTTCTAAGACAGTTGACTCAAGTCCATAAAGATACCCGTGTTCGTATTTGTTCTCAGCTCAAACGACGGTTTTTAACGGAAGATAATTACTTTCTAGACCATGTCATAACCTGCGATGAAACGTGGATTCACTACTATGAACATGAATCCAAACGGCAAACTCTTGAATGGAAACATCCTGATTCGCCCGCTTAGAAAAAATTTAAAACTCTCGTGTCTGCCGGTAAAGTGATGTTAACGGTCTTCTGGGACTCTCAATGCCCAATTTTTTGTGACTATTTAGAAGGACAACGTACTGTGAACAGTGAGTACTACTGTAACTTAATTCAACATAAAGTGAAATCTGCGATAAGAGGAAAACACCAGGATACTCTCTCAAAAGGTGTGATTCCGCTGTACGAAAATGTCCGTCTCTATACTACCCAGAAAACGCGAGAGATGATGAAATTTGAGTTGGGAGGTGTTGCCACATCCTCCTTACAGTCTCGACCTTGCACCGTCATCTGTCATCTGTTCGACCCGCTCAATGAGTTTTTACGCGACACCAAGTTCGAAGACAACGAAGCGGTCAAACAAGCTGTACACAAGTGGCTCGGTCACCAAGGTCAAGAATCCTTCAGCATTGGAATTAGAAGGCTCACAAAGCGATGGGAGAAGTGCCTAAATGTTGGTGGAGACTACATTGAAAAGTGGTGTAAATTTCATTGTCATTGAATAAGTTGTTTTTTTCCTTAGCCATTTGTCTCGTTAATTACTGAACTGATTGTTGTAAAGAATTTTCTAAGATTTTACATGGTTCTGTCAAATTTGACATAGCTCTGTCAGCTTTTACATAGTTCTGACAAATTTTATATAGTTGTGCCAGATTGTACATGGTTTGATTAGATTTTATCTAGTTTGCAAGATTTTAAATAATTGGGTCGATTTTACTTAATCTGCTGGTCGTTACTTAATTCGTTAGTTGTTACATACAGTTTACATCAACTTAAATCTAATTATTAAATTTTAAATCAACATTTTTGATAACAACATATATATTCATTTATTCTTTTTTTAAATATTAAGTACACCGCTGTTCGTATGTTATATCTGCATTGCTTGCTTGATTCTAACCCTCCCATTGAAAAGAACGTAACTATTCCTGATTCTGGTTATTCCTCTCATGGTTATAAATCAGGTGGCACCTATATTAGTTCGAGTATTGGAGTGTTAATCCACTCCTTCGTCCCTGAATTAGCTGGAGACGCCTTACGAGAGATACTTAAAGAGGGAACAGC
Source organism: Dynastes maya (assembly GCA_029619315.2). Taxonomy (NCBI): domain Eukaryota; kingdom Metazoa; phylum Arthropoda; class Insecta; order Coleoptera; family Scarabaeidae; genus Dynastes; species Dynastes maya. Next base: position 62,558,259 of record JAROYE020000002.1, read on the forward strand.
AAGTGAGCATCAGGTAGGTTTTATTCATTTGTTTACCAGGCGTCATAGTGTTCACCATTATAAATATACTTCAATAAAGTTTTGCAAAGCTTAAGGTGCTCTGTTTTATTGGCCAAAGCTGTAGAGGAAAGAAAGAGAGTGACAAGAACATTTCTCATTTAGTTTAAGGAAAATCAGTATTTAAAAAAACTATTAGCGACTACCTTCTCTTAGGTATAAATTAGCTAAAAGTACGTGTGAATACGTGTATCCGTAAGATTTTTGGTCCTTCGTCCTTTCGTCCTTAGACTACAAGCTAAATCAATTAAAAACAAATACACTTTTATTACAATAAATTTCAAAGACTTTTTACAGTGTAGTATCATCCTTGTTACGGTCATCATTATCATCATCTGCATGTTACAAATACGCGAACATTTGACGTCATCGCCATACAGCATAAAGAAGAAAGCAATTAATGCAGCGGAGAACAATGGCCTCTTATCCGATCCGGCCATCACGATGAATAAACAAACATCGCGGCATTAATGTGCCAACACGCCAGATACAATACTTCTGATTAGGATTTATACCATCATAATTTCTAATGTGTTCGGTTGAACTGCCCCATTCCTATTTATAGAGCGACTGTGGGGCCAGGCGTACCGTAAGTGCTTCTAATGTACGCGCGCGTGTGTGTGTGTTTTCGCACAAATTCGTGTCGGTGTGTATGCATACATACATACGTGTACGTATGGACTCTTAACTATAACTAATTGATACCGATCATACCTCCCTTCTCCAACACACTGTATATATTTATTCATCTAGATAAGAAGATACACTACCGTCTTTTTAGCTTATTTTACCTTCTTCGACCGGGATATTTCTCCGACTCAAATCTCGATCGCATTTTCTCCGCCCGATAATGGTCTTCAGAATTTACGAGTTTACCGTACTTTACTTGTACCGTTATAATCCGTGGTACAAAAGTTGATTTTTCTGGATATTTTCGCATATATTTTTCCAAAAAAATAGTGTTTGCTTAGAGTATACAGATCTGCTTATTTCTGGATACCAAAGCATAGACCTGACTTAGAAACTATTAATAAGTTACTTACTTACTTATCCCCGACCTCTTCTACCATGGGTGTAGAGGCTATTATTCTTCTCCATTTATTTCTATCCTTAGCATCTCGTATTGCTTGAGTGCAGTCCATTCCTTTCCTCCTTAATATGTCAGTTATTTCATCATTCCACGTCCTTCTCGGTCTGCCTCCTCTTTTCTTTCCTTCTGTCTCCGTTTCCCATATCACTTTCACCATCTTATTATCGTCCGTTCTTACCACCTGCCCGAACCACTTTAGTTGATGAGTTTCAATTTTTTGTATAACACTTTTCACTTTTAGATCTTTTCTTATTTTTTCACTTCTCACTTTGTCCATTCTCGTTAACCCCGCAATTTTTCTTAAGATCTCCATGTCACACGCCGTAATTTTACTTTTTGATTGTTTACTTAAGACCCATGATTCACATAAATGAGCATTGGCACTAACACCGCCTCACATACCTTTACTTTTGTGTTTTGGGATATCTCTTTCTTATTAGAGAACTGATTGTACAGTGTTCTGTATATCGCTGTTCTGTTTATTCTGTTCATTACTTCTTCTTTGAATCTCCCATGTGTTTCTGTTATTGATCCTAGATATCTTATTTTTTCTACCACTTTTATTTCTTCGCCTTGCAGATCTATTTCCGTCTTCCCCGTTTTGTTTGCTATTATAACTGTTTATGACTTCCCTGTGTTTATTCTTAGGTTATATTTTTCTAGCTCTTCTGCTAATCTTTCTATTATGTTTTCTAATTCTTCTTTGTTGTTTGCAAAAATTATTAAATCAATCGCGTAAAGTAATTCACTTATTTCTGCCGGTCTTAGTTAGGGGGCCCCCTCTTCTCTCTATTTATTTCCTTTGCTATATTGTCCATTATTATCATAAATAAAAGCGAGCTCAAAATACTTCCCTGTCTTACTCCGTTGTTAGCTGTGAAGTTTTCCGTTGTTTTCCCCCGTATTCTCACCACATTTTCTGTTGTTTCATATAAGGTATTTATTATTTTTAAGTTTTCCATTTATCCCCCACTCCCCCAGGACTTCTCAAATTTTACTTCTTAATAGCCTATCAAATGCTTTCTCTAAGTCTATCGTGCTTATGTAGAGCTTTTTATTCGAAGCCGTAATTTTCTCTGATATTTGTCTTATTACAAATATCCATCATGTGGATCTATCTGCGCCGAATGCTGCTTACGAGTCTCCTAAAATTGCCCCTGTTTTTTCTTCTAATCTTCCTTCAATAATTCTCTCATATATTTTAAGGGCAGTGCTTAGTAGTGATACTCCTCTGTATTATTGCAATTTCCCTTTTTGTAGATAGGTGTTAACACTGCAGTCTTCCATTCTGTTGGGATTTTATTTGTTCTCCATGCGGTTTTCAATATGTAGGTTGATTCCTTCTTCTCCCATGTACTTGATCATTTCTGGTCTTATATTATCTATTCCTAGGGCCTTTCGTGCTTTGATACGTTCTACAGCTTCTACCACTTCGCTTCTTTCAATTTCCCATACCTCTTCTGCTATGTTTTCTTCTTGTATTTCCAAGTTCTGTTCTTCTCTTGTTCCTAATAATTCCGCAAAATATTTCCTCCACCTTTCCATAATTTTATCTCCTTCAATGATCATATCTCCCTTTTTGTCTTTTATATTTCCAATAGGGTTCCTTTTCTCTATCCTTAAATTTTTCAGTGTGCGGTATAGCATATTTGCGTTACCTGCTGCATCTTTTTCCACCTTAACTCCGAATTCTAACCCTGCTTTTGTTTTCGCTGCGCTTGCCATTGTCTTAACTTTCTCTCTCTGTCTTTTGTAAAAGCTATAAACTATCATCATTGTTTTTGTTGTTACTTAAGTATTTCTTCCATAGGATTTTTTTCTCATTGACTTCTTTCTTTATTTCCTTGGTCCGCCAGGCTGTTTGTTTCTTTTTATTTATATTCCTATTGATCCCACACGTTTTAGTCGTCGCTTCCGTAACTATGGTTTTAAAAGTTTCCCACAATTCGTCCAAATCCATTTTACTAATTTGGTCTTCCTTTTATTTTATTTCCTCTTCTTCTCCTCTGGCATTCTGCTTTTACTTTTTGGCGCTTCAGTCTATCCGCCCTTACATTTACATATTCTACTATCTTTACTCTTTTCCCTTGTTTTATTTCTCCCGTTGGTTCGGTTTTAATAAATGTTATCGTTAGATAGTGGTCACATCCAATTTCGCACCCTCTTCTTACTCTTACATCCCTTATTCTTTTCAATTTTTTTTCTTCTATTCATACCAGATCTATTACTGACTTCTCGTTCCTACTTGTCATTACTCTTGTATACTTGTGTATATCATTATGTTGGAAAAATGTATTGCCCACTATCATATTATTCAACATATATTCTATTATCTTTTGTCTGTTATTAATTTTAATTTCCTCCACGAAGTTCTCTACACTTTCCTCTGATTTCCCAGGTTTTTTTTCAACTCTTCTGTTCCAGTTTCCTATCATCATTAAAAAAACTTTAACCATTAATAAGTTAATGAAATTAAATGTGTCTGTCGAGACTTTAGTTTATTTTCTATATTAACGTTATCGTCATAATTTACAAGGCAAAATGCGAAGTATCCGCGCAAAGTAAATCCACAAGAATTGAGGTTTCTTAACCTGTCATTGCCCTTTGTCTGTACGGAAGAGGAGTAAATATAGGGTTATGTAAAAGTAATTCCCGGTTTGAAATGGTCGTACCCAAATTTTTAGATTCTGCAAAAACAAATACAGCAAATTGTTCGTAAAGGAATGGTGCTCTATTTTGGAAAGGAGAAACAAGAAAAACTTATGACTACCACCGTCATGTTCAATTAAATAAAATAGCCGCTCATCTAAATTATTAACGGCATTAGTAAGGGTGCTCCCGTGAATGTTCTCAATGACATATGATATTGATGGCTTCAGTTCCTCACGAGTAACAGGTCTACTAAGAAATACCCTTTCTTTGAGGTAACCTCATGAGCAATAGTCAACTGACTTCATATCTGGTGACCTAGAAAACCAACTGTTCGGAAAATGCCTACACGATCGCTAAATATGCTGCGTAGTAGTGCCTTTACATTATTGGCTGTGTGTGGTGGAGCAACGCCCTGCATAAAAATAATATTGTCAATGTCATGGTGCTGCTTGTACAAAGCTTTGCAGCATTTGAAGATATCGCTGCCCATTTCTCGTTACTATGCTCATTTGCCCATGTTCCATTCCTTCATATTAGAAAATCTTACATAATGTAATCCTTGCTGAATAATCATATTTGAATTATTTTCTGCACATATCTTGCAATACCCTCATTCAATTCAAAATGTGCTTTGTTTGTCCAAAAGATTTTGTCTATCCATTCAGTGTTATCTTGTATTTCCATTAACATTTGCAAAGCGAAATTGACGCTAATCTGCATACCTTGCTCTTAAGGTTCAAATCGCATTTGTGACCCTGCATGATAAAACCCACCTAGTGTGTTAAAAATTTGATTCCCACTTTTTTGCGGATTCTTATAGAAACCTGAATTTTCACGTAAAGATACTTCCAAGTCTTGGAAAAACAGGTAAATGCCTTAAAAACGTTGTGTTTTGCAAAGTAGCCAATAAAATTTAACGCTTTCCAACCACAGAAAACGCATTCTCTCTTGCTTTACACTCTTAATTTGGCGACGGTAAAAAGTATTAAAATTTACAATAAGGGTAATCAGAAGCTCGTGACAACTAGGCAGAACGAAGTACATAAACAACTTTAAACGCGTGTTTCTTAACAATTAGTTTTGAATATGGTTGTATAATCTGGAACCCTATGTACTAATTAAATTTCTTCAGGATTGAAAAATACAGAAGAAATTTATACAATATCTAAACTTTAATTTTTTAAATTCTAGTTGTGTAGATTACTTTAATTACATTGATATCACAGACTTTAATATTACTTTTGAAGATGTACGTGTAGCTACACAAAAAGGCTATTTTTTATTAAATATTATTAAGTTTGTAAAGAATGGACATTGGTCAGCTTTCTCTTATAAATCAGAACTTTACAAACCATTTTTAGATAGAAAATGTGAATTATCTATTGAGAGAAATTGTCTCATTTGAAATAATAGAATTATCATACCCAAAACTTTACAAAGTGCAGTTTTACAGCAATTCCATAGCACATATTTAGGTATTATAAAGTTAAAGGGAATTGCGCGAGCTCACTTTTGGTGGCCTTCCCTAAATAAAAATATCGACAATTTAGTAAATTCATGTAATTCCTGTAATTTAAATGCACCCAGTCCGCGTAAATCACAACTAACTAATTGGCCTTGGCCTGAGAAACCTTTTGATAGAGTACACATTGATTACTGTGGACCATTTTTGAATAGGGTGTTTTTCGTTTTACTGGACGCACATTGTAAGTGAGTAGAAGTACACATAACAAATTCATGTACTAGTGAAGTAACAATTAAAATTCTCAGAAAATTTTTTTCTACTTTTGGTATACCTCGTACATTAGTTTCACACAACGCCACGGCATTCAATAGTCAAAATTTTTCCCAATTTTTATCACAAAATAACATACAACAAATATTTTCACCACCCTACCATCCATCTTGGAATGGTGAAGCCGAAGTCAATGTTAAGTTTATTAAGAATGCATTAAAGAAGATGTTATATGAACATAAAGATAAAGATATCGATTATATTTTGTGCAATTTTCTATTTGACTATAGGAATTCCATCCACACCACTGCTGGGATGACACCAAGTAAAATAACGGTTCGACATAAAACGAATAATCGTTTTAGTCTACTTCTACCACAAGGACAGCAAAGTTAAAAACCATGTTATTAATAAACAAACAAAATAAAAATTGATATACAAGGGCAAACGTAAAATTAACTTTTTGGTAGGAGAGGAAGTGTGCATACAAATGCATCATGGCAACAATAAATTTTGGTCTAAAGGTACTGTATGTCAGATCTTAGGAAATTCTTGTTATTTAGTTCAATTATCAACAGGAAACACTTTATATAAAAAACATGTTGATCAATTAAGAAAAATATACACTAAAGAACATACATCTAATTTGAGACCAAAACGTATTGTTAAACCGCCTGAACGGCTACAATATGTATGAGGTTATAATTATTATTATGTGTTTTAATTTGTCACAAGAGGGAAGATGTTATATATCTTTTAAACATATGGTAACCATATCTTTCTATGTTAAGTTTTTTTGGTTACTGTAAATGGCATGTAGGATAGTCGAGAAATATACGTTTAAAGGATAACACCTATTTTTAATTCAATTTTTCAATACTAGTTCATATTTAATAATTATAATGTTAGTCCCTCTAAATACAATTTATTTACTCTTGAAAACAGACGTCATGTTAACGAATTTGTTCTGCTTTATAAATTAGTGAATAATTTACTTAATAATCCTAGCCTACTCGCGTCTTTGAGTTTTACTGTTGAGGTTCAATTCTAGAATGTCAGGTACATTTTATTATGAAATCCAGCGAACTAACATTGGACTGAATTCCCCTTTTTACAGATTCACTCTTTTATACAACAGTACTACGAATGATATTGACATATTTCAATTAAACCTGGGGTAATTCAAATTGTTTCTCATTCATCGACAAGAATAATATAAAAGCACTAGAGTCCTAGCAGGTCCATGGCTTGGTTGGTGTCCCTATATAAATAAACAAATGAAGTAATTAAAATAAATAAAATAAATATATGGAAGGCGATTCAGTGCGAAAGCAAGGAAAACTTATACTTTAACGATAAACTAATTGCCTTGAAAATAAACATTTTCCTACTTAAAATGGACTCTCAAAGTTACAGTTACACAAGTAAATCATACATTTACGAACACATATAAATCAAAATTAATTGCAGCCGAAAACAATTATGTCATGTTCTATTTCGTAAGAATGCGTGGTTCAAAATTAATTTGCAAGCACAATCCTTCAGATCGTTAAGGAGTTTGAAACGAATGTGCGTAATAAATAACTATATTGCTTCAAATATATCGACCTGCTAATTGTTAAAAAATATTACCCCGGCATTCCTTTCCATAAGTAAGCGAAATAAATAGTAATTCCAGTAAAATATGATATGCCATTTTGGTAGCGCGTAAGTAACGATATCGGCAATTTACGAATAATTGCCGAGGCCAACTATACTTTTCAATTTTTGTCCTCTTCAAAATAACTAGTCACGATATTAATTGCGTCGTATTTATTACACTCTCAAAATGTACGCCTGCATTGCTTATGTAAATACATACTTATGGAAAGTATGTGCGTATATCTGGGGATATTTATTCCGGAGTTATACGATAGTATTTTCGGTTACAAACGAAGGAAGTATCTGAGGAAAACATATCAAAGGTGTATATATATTAATCGCATTAGGACAATGGGGCCACATTAGTTGGTATTAAAATACATCTCTCCTGAAAATCTACTTTTCAGTAAAGGAACAATTATAAATTATTATAATTTTATTGTACAATTTCACCAAATATAGTATTTATGTTTGGTTGCACTGAAACAATAATCACCATGCATATACACATTGGGAAAATGTAAAATTAACTATATCTATATATGTACGACAAGAGAGCGAAGAGGGGATTGAGTGGAACCCGATCGGTTCGATGCGGGTCGTTAGTACGCTTGTAACAACGTTGGCATGTAGACCTAGTGTGTGCAAGAGCGCACGTAATAATTTGAAGTCATGGTCGCCTGGAAATAAGAGTTTCGCATATTTATTTTATTGTTGCTACGAAGCTTAGACGAAACTAATATGAAATTCTAAGGATGAAAATAGAAACAGATTCTGATGAAATAAAAGAAAAGAAAAATAAATACTCTAGAAATTCGTACTAAGATCGCCGGCACATAATGTAGTCGACCTCGCAACTAACCACATCAGTAATCGTCGTGAGCCGTCGACTGCCGCTAACCTCTCCGCTTGTGGTGAATCACCCATTCGCGTTTACCATTGTCGCATGTACGCTTTTTCGAATAGCTAGACATTTTCTTTCCTTATGTGTATAGTCGGGTGGAGCGAACATTTTTTTCCAAATTCCATAATGCTTACATGAGTACCATTTGCCTATCAATCAACCAATTTACTCTACCAAATCTTTTTGAAATCAAATTTATTCTTTGGCTGCCCAAACGTCGTCAAATATAAGTCTTTTTTACTATATTGCGACATATCCAATAATCACCTTTAATTTCGATACTATCAAAATAACATTGAGGAAATAAAAAGGTAATATGTGTCTAAGATCGCTAAAACCATGGGCCCTAAAGGATATAGCGGTGAAATTATAAAGCTGTTAGAAAATTCCCGTTACCGATTTAAAAAAAATGGAGATCTTTCTACCCGAAATCGCTTTCGACAATCTTAGTACTGACCAGCAATATCTTTATGAAATATGAATTTCCAAAGGTCACGTCCTATTACGTTTGTCTCAGACGGAGTCAAGAAGACTGGTGCATTCCAGATGGTTAAGAACCGCTAACAGAATACTGCGACTATATGTATCAACAGAGAATCCTTCGGTAAATCTTCAGAATTTAACGCAATACATTACCAAATTTTATACTACGAAATGCCATCCTGACATTTATTCGGCATTATAAAAAAAATCTAATTTCTTACCAGAATATATGAAGAAAATAATAGATCTGGTACTTAAAAGAAACGGCTGTTTTGCGCACCCAGAAAACATACCGCTAGCTATATTAGCTGATACTATAAAACTAGTAAGAGAACTATGTCTACGAAGGTTATTAAAATGTAGGCAAACACGCGTGTCAACTTCGAAAATTTGAGAGAAACATGGATGAAATTAATATTTTGACTAAAAGTGAGAAATTGATTAGCGTCCCTTCGCTCCTTTATTTCATTCGCGATAGCAATTGTTTAATCACGACGATTTTGGATAACTATACCTTTCGAAATATAATTTGATCACGAAGTTAGAGGAAAAGAAAAGTCGACTTTCTCACAATAACTCAAAATTTAATAAGAAAAGAGCGACCGGTCTCTTTTCTTATTAAATTTTGAGTTATTGTGAGAAAGTGGACTTTTCTTTTCCTCCAACTTCATGATGTATTCCTCACACAGAGCCGCATAGGATCAATTATAATTTGATAATAAATTTCGAACAGATATTCTTAGTTTAAAAAATAGGATAATGCAAAGTTAAAACAAACTGCAAAGTTTAAATTCGCCACTAAATCTGTCACCAAGTCTCCCATGGACGAATCAGATGAAGAGGATCAAGATTTCGTGGATACAAGTAGCAGTGATGACAAAGGTTCTGATGAATTTAATGCAAACGAATGTGTAGGATGCCTTGAGGACTACAACACCACAAAACGTCGAGATGATTGGGTTCGGCGCATCAGGTGCAATCGATGGATACATGAAAATTGTACAAAATATGAAAATTCGTGTGATCTGTGCGAAAATTTAGCTAAAAGACAGCCTTTATCATGTTTTTGTGTCCTTATTTATAACAAAGATTATATTTTTATTTGTGCCATCTCTCCCTGACAGATTAGGATAAATAGCAATGTGCATTTTTTGTAAAAATTATTTTTTTTTATCTAAAAACTGTGCTTTAATTTGAAAACTATCATGGTGGAAAACAATATGTTTTGTCAAGGATGAGGTATCTCCCCCTGACTTACCATAATGAAGTTAGTAGGAGTAATAGTACTCCGTTAATTTGGAACACTCGATGTACATATGCTACAAAAAGCTAAATTTTACTGTCGTGGAAATTAATACCCAATAAAGAAACTCTAGACTGAAGTAACTCTATATAAGCAAACAACTGTACCGGCACAAGTGTATATACATACGTTAACAGTAATTCAAAATCGAAGGTAACGCAGAATATTCCACCTACTCATTACTATTAATGAACAGCAATAAAGTTGCAATTCTGGTCTGCCAATTATTAACTAATTATAATTTGAAATTAACTCTTCCTGAGTTGCTGTGGGAACTGCTAAACGAAAGCAACTGCCTCTAAATCAGAAACGTCAATTAAACCCTCCTAAAAGTCGTTATTTTCGCATTAAACAAATAAAGGTTGTATAGTTGGCATAATATTACCTCCTCGATCAAGAAGCGCAGCGAAGTGAGAAGAAAAGCTGCTACACGACGGATTGAAATAAGCAACGAAAATTCGTCATAATAATTCGCACAACCTTGACACAATAAACCGGCTTTTCGAGAAAGATATCAAAATATTTCGGTTAACGAAAGTTTGTCATATAAGGAGTGAAATCTACTTATTACAAAATTGATTACATAGTCGTATACGCGACGAAAACGCTATGTATGTATGTATGTTAGTGCCTGTGCCGAGTATAGGTAGCGTAAATAACTAAATAATTATCGCCGCTAATTGCAATTATATGTTTTTATTGTTATTAGAAGATTAAGGAGTTCTCAATGTTAATGAGGTACGCGTTTGGTGAGGCTTGTTATACTCTATATTTGATTAATTTTACAACATAATAGTTTTGATAATAATATCTATGAGACTAACCATGTCCATAATTATGTATAAATTTAGTGAAATTTGAAAAAAATTGGGTACTTCCTAATTACTGTGACACAGTCATGAGTTCCACGTGGACATGCCCACATCTTAACCCTAATAATTTTAATATTTATCTTTAATATGTCTCAATTTTCACTATTATATTCCCCGAAGGAGAGTTTATCTGAAACCGTCCGCAAATATAGTTTAACTACATGCTATGCTGTTGGTATAGAAAAAATAAACTTGGTAAAATATAACAATTTTTATTTTTCAATATAATCTCCCTTAACTTTAATACATTTGTTACAACGATCAATTAATAATTGTATACCCTGAAAATGTTGTATTACAGTTTTCTCGGACGAGGTTCAAGGAGTCGCCGCCATTCCATCGATTCCTTTTTGGATGGAGGATCATAATACAGAACCATTGTTTCATCTCCTGTAATAATGGACTCCAAAATCGGTTTCAGGTCGCCTCCACACATGTTTAAAAACGAGCGGAATGTAACGAAAAATTAAAACTGAAAGTTGAAAACTAACCTGGATTTTATGACGATGTCATAGAAACTCTATGTTTATGTAACATTTACAGGAAACCTGCTTATTCTTAATCACCAACCTTCACTTTTACCTTGAATTTATAGAACGATTTGAAATATTAAACACTTTGAAACTTAGAACACAGCCAGACACATGTTACCTCGATGAAAATTTGACTCAAAGTCAGAAATTAGTTGGCGTCCCTTTACTGCTTTATTTTAATCCCGATGGCGATTGTTTCATCCACAGCAAATTTTGATAATTCTTTTCCAAATATAATTTTGATGACGAATTTCCGATGAATAAACTTATTTATAAATGTAGCATGATGGATACATGCAGTGACGCAACTAGCGGACTGAATTTAACCTACTTTGTGATACAAAAGCTCCACCAACAACCCAACAATAGTAAAACTTACTGTCGTTCAAGACAATTTCATTACGAAAGATATTTAATATGCGAAATTATGCTAAAAATACCTCCGAATTTATGCTTTCACTTGTTTCTTATTCAAAACTAAACGAAAATGTTGCAGTAACAATTTCTCTTGATTCCAATTCAACTTCTGATTCAATTTAATGTAACTAGTAGGCACACCTGCCACAAGAAGCGAATTATGTGTGAAGATTGCGTATACGCACATATTTTCCTCCCTCCTCCAGGAAATACCAAAATGGTAATAGTACTCACTATCTTTGAGAAAAGCGAAAACGCGAAAATGTAAGCATTACGTCTTCGTTTTCCTATTTCATATTCGGGATTCCCGCGTCGATTCCGCGTACCATGCAATTTTATACCACGCACCGTAGAAATTGCAGATCGTATTATATTTAGAAGTTATTCGAGAAATGCCAGAACGGTTAGGATGTCTTTTTTACCACGTTCATTGCGCGCACAGTTTCTCCATCAACGCCATGCTTTTCAGGTGCATTCCTCTTCATGTGACACCAGTCATACTTGTATATCCACATTCGCGTTCTTACATCAAGAGATATAAATATCGATATAGGAGACTTGTTCTTATCTAATCATACATTCGTTTCTGCACGAGTATGTTTCGCCTTTTCTTCATTCCATTGGATCGCGCATAATATGCATGAACGCAGATACATAAACGTTCATGTTGTGTTTCTTCGGAAAGTTGTTGGATAATTTAATATCACATTAACCGTTTAATATCCTCATGATAAATTAGTTGTAACGAAGAAGATGCTGCCATTTAGTATATTTGTGACTATCTCTAGGAATCTAAAAGTATTGCAGTTGCCCACAGCGAAACCTCTTGTTCGGAATGGTGCACATACTTGACTTATAAAATCTTTCTGTATTAAAAATGTACAGCTAAAACTATACGTCAAAGTTAAATGTTATGCTTGCTATAACTTAAAATAGCTATATTTCTCCCCAGGTATTTCTCAAACTGCTACATTTGATGTACGTCGAGTTAAAATGTTGAGGAGCTCATTAGTACAATACTTGAATTCGATTAAATGAAGAAAATTCTCTCTTATCTAGTGTTCTAGACATAAAACTAAAATGTACTGTAATATTTTAAATTATTAAATAAAAATTAATTTTTCTAAATTACTTAATTAGTTATACGATCTGAGGGTGTGGGAGTGACCCAAATACACTCTTGCCTCAATTTAAATAAAACTGGATATCAATTAATGAAATTTAACCAGTATTAAATTTGAAAAATCAACACTCACCTGCAATTACGACGATTTCATATAAACTCTATGTTTACATGTTATCTACTGGAAACCTGCCTATTCTTTAACTACCAAACTTGACTTCTACCTCGTATCTATGGAAGGATTTAAACGTTAAACGCTTAAAAAATGAGAACTGACACAAAGTCAGAAATTAATTAGCGTCCTTCTACTCCTTTATTTTAATCACGATTGTTTCAAACACAGCAAATTTTTCGAAATATAATTTGATGATGGATCTCCAACGAATACACTTATTTTTATACATAGTAGCATGATGCATTACATGTAGTGACGCAACTAGAAGACTCAAACTAGGATACTCTATGATATGTAACACCACTAGCAACTGTACAATATTAAAGTTTACTGACACACAAGACGATTATTTGATGAATGATATTTAATTTTCGAAATTATGCTGGAAATGCCTCCGAATTTAAGCTGTCACTTGTTGTAGGAAAATATTCTATTAAATTTCAAGATTTACGATGTACAGAAGGGAAGTAACTTATCCCTTCCACCGCGATCGTCATTGACTGGACTTAATATAATTCCCTAACATGCCCGCTCCAACGGTAGGGGGTCATAAAAGGAGTAGGAGCTATCGAAAAAAAGCTAATAGCCGCCAGAGGAACTTTGACGTTAAACGAGTGGCCATACTGAACGAACATACTATACGTGCCGGTAATGACAGCTACATTCGAAGTTGTAACATTATAACATTAGGGTACATTAAAACAAATTACATTAGGATTATAGTAAACAACTAATCGAAATTATTTTTGAATTTAATTAGGACTGACAATTCAATTTGTTACTGGTTAATAGGTTATTTTCTTGCCTGTAGTATGGTTTCTTGATTTCTTCTTTTGGTAATTGTGAAGACATTATGAGTCTAGTGAGATGTTGAAATTGGGTGATAAAATGAAATTGATTGCGCAGCTTTATCATTCAACGTTAGAAATTGGTGGAATATCATGGACAGAGGGGCCAAACCACCTAAAATATCTTCTTATCTTTATTGTTTCTTGCAATAGCGCTTGGAAGTTTGTAGAATATATACAGACTTCTGGAATTGTAAAGTTGCGCCTATTGTGCAAGTAGTAGGAAGCTAAAATTTCCTGATGTCACAATCGACCTTATAAGATATACTTCAAAAATATTTATGTAGATACAGGGTGATGGATAAGTAGCGAATCAGACTATTTTGTTATTTTAAGTGGAACGCCTTGTATATTATTACGTTTTTAGCTTCCCCTCCTAAAAATAAACCAAAGGTATGTGAGTTTCATATGTCTATTTCTAACATTTTTCGTTATATTTTTAATTTTGTCCTCAATCGCCTAAATTTAGATATATCTATTTCCTTCAAAATATTCGAAATACAAATACATTTTTATGTTATAACTGCATACTTACCTCTATCTAGACATGGTGTTAAAATGCCTTTGAAAGATACAAGTGGTTCAGTATTGAATACCAAACATTACCAAACTCAATCACCAGACACGTCATTTTTTAAATAGTACCATATATTTTTTTGCATACAGCGTATGGAAAATTTATGTCTCTAAAGTTATTCTGTAACTGCTGAAAGAAACATTTACAGTTAAATGGGAGTTCTTGCATTTGGGTATTGCATCTAGGGCGTTTCAAGTGTTAGTCCTGTTTGGTTACCATGACAACAGTAAACAAAATATACTGACATTGCAAATCTTAGCTATTGATTCAAAATGTTAAGTTACTTACAAAATTAAGTTCTTAAAAAAGGGTTGATACATATGATCTATGTATGAAGTTAAGGATAACACAGGCATTCCGCGTGCAACACCTAATGTGCTAAGAAAAACGCAGAGCAGTTTTTATAAACAATGGCGCAAATCTATCGAGGCGGAAGGCAAGTAGGTAGAGGAATAAGTAGATAGCTATTATTACAACAAAAATGACAATGTAGATTATTAAATTCGTAGTGTATTTCAATTGTGTTACATACTACTTTTTTGTTTTTTTTTTTTTTATTTTGGTGGACAAAATATCCTCTCGAATTCGTATTTAGCGCTCAAATATTTTAATGTAGTTCAATTATTTAGTTTCATTACGGAAATACATCGGTGCAAATTATTTTAGAATCTGTAGCTTGAATTATTTTATAACTTCACTAACCCATTCACCGCAAGTAATAAACAGATAAAAAACATATTAAGATATTCTACTTTCAACTGTCACTAAAGCAGTAAAAAATACAATGACATCAGTTAAAAATTACCTCTGGACACCGTTGGAATTACAAAAGTAATTTCGTATCTTGCATAAGGAAGCAAATGATCATAAAGTAATTTTTTTAGACAACTTCGTGTTGACAGTTATCAATCACGTAATATAAAAGAATATACGAAATTTGCATTTACTTTCTCGAGCTTCTTTTAAACTGTGACGACCACCGAGGTGGAAACAAATAAAAAAGCGGTATCATATCAAATCGACATTTGAAACGTTCACGCCTCGTATCGAGTGAAATTTTCACTAAACTTTGAAAGACGCACGTGAAATTGATAATATAGAACGCGAAATCGTTTAACACGATCACAAAAAAGCATGTTTAATAACACTTATTGCCGCCGGTCGCGATCCGAGCACGCTACTTTACATTTATAGGGGGGAATCGGAGCTGATGTCGCGTTTGTCGCGAGCGACCGGGCCGTAGCCAGTTCGGTTCCGCGTAGTTTAACGCGTAACCAACCGTGGCTGCTGCTGAATTTGTAAAATCACGGTTGCCTGTCAATCAGCAAGTGTGATATAATTATTTACAATATAATCTTGAATTAAATGTTGAAGCATCTTAGGTTTTGCGCGTGTTGAAGAAAATCATTACTTTATGATATCTTTCTCAACTGTTTGAATCACTTAATAACTAACTGATGTACCTTAATCAAAATCTTCCTAGTAATGATAATTAAAAGTCATTAATGGTTTTTCTATTCTAGGTTCTAGTTCTTGCTTTTTCACTATCAATGGTAATTCTAAAGTAACGCACTGTTTCAAAATCTGACAATCTGTCAAAGTAATCAACCTTAGTAGCAATGTTTCCCCAAAACCCTTTATTGTGAGCAATCCGTTTTGCCGTATTAATTTTAAATACATCCCTTTATGCAAAAATTCTGTTAAGAAGTTAGATTTTAATTTATTTTGTTATTACTTCATTGTTACCGATATATTGTAAGGAGACTCTGAACAAAATTAATTAATAATTCGGGGTTAACATTTTATAAATTA
Source organism: Dynastes maya (assembly GCA_029619315.2). Taxonomy (NCBI): domain Eukaryota; kingdom Metazoa; phylum Arthropoda; class Insecta; order Coleoptera; family Scarabaeidae; genus Dynastes; species Dynastes maya. The sequence goes on from JAROYE020000002.1 coordinate 62,574,481, forward strand.
CTTAATGTGTGGAATATACTTGTTTTCTTTTTCTAATGGAAATTGAATGAGAAATTAAATAAATTTTAGGGTTCAAAAGTTACAGTATTTTATTTTGACTTAAAAAAATTTTTTTTTTCTAATTTTTAACCAATGACTTAGCGCAATCCCTAACCTACATGTGTAAAACAAAGAAAAACAGATCTCGGAGAAACTAGAGGTAGGAGGTCACTAACATTATTTCGCCTGGCAATAAAATGAAACTAAATGTAATCAAATGTCAAAATAATATAACATATAATTTTCCTTAGAATTTCCGACCTAATTAATTAATGAAATTAAAATTATGTCAACGGCGGGGAATCGAACCTCACAACTCCTGCACCTCGAGGACTATGCAAGGATCATTCACTTTTTAATGTCTAGTTGTTATTATTTTATCTACAAATATGTTGTAATATTTCGATAGATAATTTTTAATTTTACATGCCAAGTGCACTAATTTAATTAATGCATTTTGGCTTCCGTCGGTGAATTATGAAATATATAATTTTATTTGGAATTTCCGACGTATTAATTAATGAAACTAAAATTATATCCATGGCGAGGAATCGAACCTCACATCTCCTGCTTGCTGGGTAGGCGTGTTAACCACTACACCACGAGGACTATGCAAGGACCCTTCACTCTTTAATGCCTAGTTGTTATTATTTTACCTGCAAATATAGCGTAGTATTTCGACAGACAATGTATTTTCTAGAAAGGGATGAATGCTTTTACAACTTCGTACTGTAGGCATCATAACCTTAGCAGCTGCAACCACAAAACACACTATTGGCTTAATCCCAATTTAAAATATTCATGTGCACATTTTTGACAGCTCTCATATTCAAAGAGAAATAACGTTGAAAGAACCTTTAATTCTAGAGATACTGCTGTATTTCGGACCCCTTTCTTTGAAGATAGTCTCTCAATTGCTTACAGTGATACTAATTAGTCGAAATTCCTTTTTAAGTGGGGCGTCAGGTGAATTAAAAATGATCAAAACCCTCTCTAAATTTGTTTTCTTTCTGGTTTTAAAAGTTTAATCATCGTTTAAATTAACTCACAATTAAAACCAAATGTCAGTTTGACATCTGTCAATATTCACGTCAAAAGAAGTAAAATACTCAGAAAATAGTTATTTGAACAAATTTAACAAGAATTTATTTAAGATAAAACAGATAATCATCGAAATATAGTCACACATACTGGCGTATTTTCGTGCTGCCAATCGCCCCAAATGCCATTTTAATTCTTAATTTATTAATCACATGAAACCAGTTCAAAATGCATACATATGTAAACAGAAATTAATTTCATTACATGCAAATCTTAAAGATTAGTTTAATTTATGGTTAGAAAATGTTCTATAAACTGCAGGTAAGAGGAAAAAGTCGTTAACGAAGTCATCAAAAGAATATATAGAAAACAGTTATAAATTGTAAAGTGTAATATCTGAGATAAACACGCTACTACTTTAGAATCAATATTTTATATTCCTTTCAAAACAATGGAGATAAAGTGACCGAGTTGCTGATATCAGTGCTGGGGCTGTAAGGACGACGCTCATTCGACGTCAAAATGATTATCCTGGATGTTTCCTTAGATCTCCATAATGTCATAAATTTATATGTTTTGAATATTCTACACACATTCCTTACCACAGGAATGAATAAATATTAATACCTATTGATGTAATTCTTCGAGCCTATATAAAAATTTTAGCATCCAGACTACCACTTATTTATTGTACCATATATTTAATCCAACAATTAAAAACGCTTTGCGCATACCACTTATTTTGCAAATTTCTATGAAAGCATTTTGCTGTTCCCGCTATACAAATCCTCGCTAGAGCTATGTTTTTGAGATATTGCGAAAAAAACATACTGATTTTATCAGATGTAACGATTTAATGCATAAAATGAAAAAAACACTATATCAGGACCAGACACGTAAATAAAACTTATATACCATGTTCCATTTCAAGCGCATGAAGGTCCAGCATTATTTCCTATTCAAATGAATGGCTCCAATGCTTATAAAGAAAATATTTAATCAAATTGTGGTTAGTCCCTTTATAAAGCTACTTAAATTGCTTCACAGGTTATTGCTAAATGTTCAAGCAAGTGATTGAAAAATGAATAAAAGATGAATGGTACATAGAATCAATTATGAACTACAGCCACTGCGAGAAATCAAACGATAACTACACAATGTGAATACATCGTCCGGCTATAGATAATTAATCCGTAAATTGAGGATTAAACTTAATATAAACATGACATCTTGACAGTTGCAAATAAAGTACAATCTTCTGATTGCGCGGATCGTGCTGTTATCTCGCAAAATTAATTAATTCCTTTTCTCGATGGAAAAATTGACGAGTTCTTAATTGGTTTGCATGGAATACGATCGGCACAGTATGTGTTCATGTTATTTACATTATGATGTCCCGTTGTACTTACCGCAAACGGCTGGTTTTGCATTTTATGTGGAGAGAGCAGGTTTTATTAGGTATTAAGAGTAATATTTTAATAATGATAACATAGAGATATGGGGCACCGCTGGCCAGTTTATAACTAGAGTTTGTTAAAAAGGTGGTACCGGCAGTGGCGCACCGCATAAAAGTAGGTACATAATACACAATATTACTGAAAAATAATATTGTTACCTTTTCCTGTCGTCTTGATGTCCATTGTGGCAATTGACAACCGCCCTGGTAAGCTGCGTCGAATTGCAACATCAGCAACGCTTCCATTGTCGATTCATTCAGCCGTCAACGGTGTTGTGAATACGTTGTCATATACTTTGAAAATGATCGTTCGACATCCAGTGAAGTAAGATTTGCAAATGTCAGATATTCCTTTTCCTCATCTGGGCAATCTTGATTTTCAGTTATAGACCGAACCTTTTGTAAATCGGGATTTTTCGTTAAAATTGCACCAAATTTTGGCTTTGTAAATTGTTTATGCAATTTAATGCGTCTCGCGCAAATAAGTGACTGTTTCCTAATTGCTCAATAGCTTGTGCAACTTCAGAATAGTTCATGGAAATTTCATCTCTTTGTTGTTGAATGTCCGAATTGGAAAAAAGTTGCTGACTATCTCGAACTGTTGCAGAATCATTGGAATCAAGCTTCAAGATGACATTTTTCACTTGTGAAAAATATTTCTGATAGTAAGATACTGCCTGGAGCCATATTTCCCATCGCGTTATTATAGGCTGAGATGGTGGTGGTAATTTCGGTCACAATTGTTTGAATACACGGACGTGTTTGGGAGATTTGATGAACACTTTTTTGGTAGATGCTATTAACTTATCCACCATCGGATACTTCTTTCGAATGGTTTCTGCTACGAGGTGACATGCGTGTATGAGGCATGTTATGTGAAGAAGAGTCGGAAAGCATATTTTCAACATACTACCAGTAGCCAACAGCATAACAATGCTGAGTTGCGGTTCCGTCAGTAACGAACATTGTGACTTGGGTTCCTGTGATACAAAATTCTCTCAACGAATCTCTTATTATCTTGACAACGGTTTCTGCATTAGTTTTCTGAATCCTTTTACTGAATAACAACAATAAAGCTGGTGGACCATCACGTCCTAAGGGCCGGGCTATAACACGAATGACGCTGTGTTTCTGAGCATCAGTTGTTTCATCCACACATAGACAGATTTTCTTATTTCTCAACTCGTCTTTTATACATTTCTTTACTGTATCTTGCACACGTGGAAAATTGTATCATAATTGCATAGATGTTAAACCTATCGTGACTGAGTAATCCGCTATTGCATATTGTGCAATAAATAGGCTAAATATTCTAATCCAGGGAAACCCTGAAATATTTATTCACATTCGAAGAGAACGTTACACCCTTTGGGCGTCCCATCTCCACGTACTTATTTGGCATGCAGCATGCAACGTACTGTCGCTTTGAACTCTCCCGCGGTATTTTCGAGATCGACTACGAGTTGAAAATTACCCCTACCCACGCCGCTACCGCTACACTACTGCCATCCGGTACCCCCTTTTTAACCAACTCTAGTTATTATATAAGTATATAATACTCAGTTTAACTCTTTCTTTTAATGTCTATGCACTTTTTGTTATGTTATAGTAATTATTTGATGTTTATCTTTGGCGTTTATAGACACTATGTGTTACATAAATAAATCCAAAGGAGAGCCCATCGGGTACGCAGGATTTAAATTTCCCACCTTTTTTTTATATTTAAGTCGACAACCCTAATGTTTGACACGTGTCCTCTGTAGTCATTGAAGTTATTAAACATGAACCGCTACGCAAAAGAACAGCGTATTGTTATTGTTAAAACACATTACAAATTTGGCGAAAATTTTGCTGAGACCATTCGAAAAGTTCGTGGAATTGTTGATATCCATATTTCACTTAATATTTTACTGTTCGAAGATTAATTAAGAAATTTGAGGAAACTGGTTCGGTTTTGAACAAACAAACTCTACCGCGTCCTCATCCTGTGCGGTCAGCCGAAAACATTGCGGTTGTCAATGAGAATATCGATGAGAATCCAAGAACATCAACACGTCATCGTTCTCAACAATTGAACATTAGCAGAACCAGTTTGCAACGAATTCTCGGTAAAGGCCGTCACCCTCACCCTTATAAAGCTCAATTAACTCAGGAGCTCAAGCCGCGAGACCATTTGCAACGGAAACAATTCGTTAATTAGATGATGGAAAACTAAACCGTGAATGACAAAAACATTTTTAGCGATGCAGCTTATTTTCATTTGGATGGTTTTTTAATAAGCGGAATTGTCAGATTTGGGGCAATGAAAATCCTCGCGCTATACTTGAAAAACCGATGCACCCATAAAGAGCCACTGTTTGGTGCGGATTATGGGCTGGAGGTATAAATGGACCGTTCTTTTTTAAGAATGAGCTTGGCCAAGCTTTAACTGTAAATGGAGTACGATATCGTGACATGATATCGAAGTTTCTGTGGGATCAATTGGACGATACGGAGCTCGAAGAAATGTAGTTTCAACAGGATGGTGCCACATGCCATACAGCAAGAAAAACCATCGATTTGTTAAGACAACGTTGTCCTGGTTGCGTGATTTCCAGAAATGCTGACGTTAGTTGGCCGGCCAGTTCTTACGCCTTGACGTCGTGCGATTTTTTCCTCTTGGGGTTTGTAAAGTCCAAGGTCTATGCTATCAAACCACAAACAGCTCCTGGACTGAAAACAGAAATCCAACGCGTTATTGCTGAAATTGAGCCAACTGACTTGGAAAAAGTCTTTCAAAATTTGATCAAAATGGTGAGGATATGACAGCACAGCCGCGGCGGCCATTTGGCCGACATCATATTACATAATTAATCTCAACATGTCTACTTTATAAAATTGCCCAATTAAGTAATAACTTACTGTGTTTCATTTTAAAATTAAATCCGACGTACCCGATGGGCCACTTTTTGCTTACTTATATTTACTTACTTAAAGTTACTCGAGATTGGCTTCTTAATAATAAGTTCAGTTTAAACGATCGAAAGACTGACAATACGATCTTCTCCTATAAGCAACACTCTTTTACAAATGCAGTCACAATCAAATATCTAGGCTTCAATCTAGATCCCTATCTAACCTGGTAAGTCCAACCTCGTTTTCTCGCTAAGAGTTTATTAATAAGGTACCACATAGTATCCTACTTACCATACGCTGTTCATGTAGATATGTTGCTACTGTCTGGTATTACGGCGCACCCTACAGGACTGACAAAGGAGACCCTTAAAACTGCGAATCTGGTGACATTACCTAGTTTGTATATTTACCTATCCTTAGTCTAATGATATTGTTTGGAAAATACTGTAGCCAGTTGATGAAAATGTTTAGCAGAACTCACAGTCAGTTCAATTCCCAATAAATAAATTTTATCGATTGAAAACTATATTTCTTTTATTTGGACGGTCTGATGCCTAGTCGGTGATGAAGGAAATTCCGCTTGTAAGGTATCTAATCCCGAAAATCCGTTTATCATGAGGAGCAAATTATACTATAATTTTAATTCCTGACGCAAGAAGAAGTGCCAAAGTTACCAGTAATTTAAAAAGAATGCAATGGAATTGACTAGTCATTCTGCTAGACATCTGAATACCTTTTTTGGCACCTCCTTTGATTAACCGTCGGTGTAATATTATTTGGCACTTAAACAAAAAATTAGTTAATTAAGATTGATAGATTCGTTCCATTTTTTTTTTTTCAGAACGTTAAGAATATCTCGAAGAATATTATGTAAATAAAAAAAAGGAAGATTATTTAAAAATAATTACGAAACATCACTAATTATACGCCCCAAAAAAACAAGACATCTCTGACTTGGTGGTACGTTAGAAATTTATGTCGTCGATTAAATTTTAATGTATATCCATACACACCTTTCAGTACAAGACCTTCGTCGCAGCCCTCTTATTGATATTAGTAGGTATTGCGTATTATAGCGCTGACAATGGAGAATCGTATACAATGTAATTTGTGAAATTATTCAACTAAAAAAGAGTGCTGCAGGTGTACCGCACGTTTTTCTTCGTATATCGCTTGCATACGCTTCAGATGCATTATTTCGACATTAATTTGTAAATTAGCTATTGTCTAGCTGTATTTATTCATATCTGTATTAAATATCAATTAATGTTACAAATAACGCGTATCAAAATGAACCTGTTTTATTGTTTGACTTATAGATACCCTATTGTTTATAGACGATGAACTATGAATTCGTTGAACTTTAAGTGTTTCTATTGTTATACGATAGAGTACTATTATATTCTATAAATTATGGTAATAAATTTCCTGCTCAAAACGTATATTATTGCGCTGCTGCAATGGTAGTACACTTTATGTACCATTGTTTTCCAATGCTAAGTAAAACAAAATGCTGCGACACGTACATATATACATCTATTCACGCAGAACAGGCGTATATTCAGTACAAAATAAACAAAATTTGCTGTACAATGTATTAAATATTATTGCAGTTACATATGTGAATAAAGTAGAATAGAATATCACTATTACTGTTCAACAAATTCTTCCAATTATAGGACCTATGCACACTAAGCAAAATAAGTAATATCTTCCCCTATCGGCCACCGATTATCAATACTACCCTCTTGCGTCAAAGAGCGAGCTTTGGGTGTTTTCAGAATCGTAGGTAACAAACAGGAAAGGTAAATGTAATTATGAATTATGAATAACAATAATAATAATAATAATAGAGTTTGTTAAAAAGGTGGTACCGGATGGCAGTAGCGTAGCGGTAGCGGCGTGGGTAGGGGTAATTTTCAACTCGTGGTCGATCTCCACAGTACCGCGAGAGAGTTCAAAGCGACAGTACGCTGCACGCTGCGCGCCAAATAACTACGTGGAGATGGGACGCCCAAAGGGTGTAACGTTCTCTTCGAATGCGAATAAATATCTCAGGCATATCCCTGGAATAGAATATAGAAGTCCGCATATTTATTGCACAATATGCAATAGCGGATTGCTAAGTCGCGCTAGGTTTGAATGTAGAAAGCATTGTAAAAGTAAACGTCATGTATTGAATTTAAGACTCAGTATTCCATACTGGCAATTTTTACATGATTTTATTTTTATGTTAAGTGTGTGCAACATCCTACAACATCTAGTATCTAATGAACACTTTCGTCTTTTTTGGGCTAAATACGATTCCTCACGGAAGCTGCCAACATCTATGCAATTACGATACAATTTGCGAATTCCCAAGTAATTCATAATTACATTTATCTCTGCTGTTTGTTACCTCCGATTGCAAAAACACCCGAAGCTCGCTCTTTGACGCACGAAAGGTAGTATTGATAATCGGTGCCCGATAAGGGAAGACATTACTTATTTTTCTTAGTGTACATATATTATGATTAAGTCATATATGTAGATAAGTTACCATACTATATAAACGTACATGTAATTACAAAAAAATTATAATAAAGATTATAAATACATAAAAAATAGAGTGAATAAATCAAAATTACTCTACCATTTGTGGATTCCCACTGCGGCACATTGTATAAATTGGGGAGCGCATCAAGGGCAGCAGGCAGGTAAAATGGCGCGCTATGACGAGTTGCAAAGACCGGTACATTAAAGCATACCATATCTAACACAGCGGATATACAGCAGTCGACATTGTTTTTGAGCAGTTCTAGTTATAAGCGGCTGCATATGCAATTGGTTCAAAATCTCATCCACGTTGAAACTGCGCACAGCATAATTACCAGTTATTTTGTAAATTATAAACTTCAAAAACCTTTTCTGAATCTGCACCAACATATGAGAAAATGTGCTGTATGGACAAGGTACCATATGGTACTACCATACACGAACTTGGTGATGACAAACGTATTATATAACAGCCTAATCTGTAAATTCTCTACAAGTTCTTAGAACGAAACCCAACATTTTGGACGCCGATTTACGAAACTCATCAAGGCGCGGAACAAATGTGAGCATAGGATCCAAAAGAACTCCAAAATCGTGAAAGCTTTTACTGGTGGATAATGGTGTATCGCACAGGAGACAAGTGTATACTAGAGGTCTTAGTTTTTTTGTATTTTCATGTAACTTTGCAACATTTAGCTACATTAAGTTTCAGGTCGTTATTCTCAGACTACTCAGCAACAACATCCAAGTTTTGTTGTAGCAAAGTTATATCATCAGGCCCAGATATCGTCAAATATAGTTGTGAGTCATCAACGTAGGCCCATACTGGACAGGTAAGTGACTTAAGTAGATCATCCATATAAAATAAGAACAACAAGGGTCCTAAATTAGATTATTGTGGTACAATGGATTGCATGTAACACTCCGTTGAAATAAACCCGTTGTAGTACACATAACCACTTCGGTTCTTCAGGTATGGTTTTATCAACATCAAAAACGAAAAAGAAAATCCAAACGAATTGATCTTGTTAAGAAGTATATGATGGTTAATCCTATCAAAGGCACGGGATATATTTGTGTAGATGACGTCTATTTAACCACGATTAGTTATTGTAGAACGACCTGACATAGACCCATGTTGCAGTGTCGAAAGATATGTATACTTCCACGTTAGTGTATAGGTGGTTATAAAGAATTTGTTCATATGCTTTGGCAAAGTTTGAAAGTATGGATATAGGACTATAATTCCTTAACTGACATTTGTCACTCCTATTGAAGACTGGAACAATCCGGGCTATCTTTTATCTGCTGGGGTACGCATTTGTTTTCAGACTAAGGTTTAGTATAGTAGTTAGTGGTTTAACAAGCACAGAACGACAATGTCTAACAACGCAAGATGGTACACCGTCATCACCAGTATCGCAGTAAACTTATTGCTGAGATGAGACATAATCGAGAGTGGGCAGCCTTCTGTGACAGAATTAGGCCCTAGAAACATTTGTAGGTAAGGACTCCAACGATGCCACGCACCTACTTATAGCGTAAGTATTTGAGAATAATATTCCACATAAAGGCGCACATTTTCTGTATATGGATACATAGAAAAGGGTTTACAAAAATAGTCATATTTAGATTACTGTCTGGAATAAGTGCAGTTAGTATTCGTAAAAGTTATCACATAACAGAGTAATCCATTTCCGCTCCTAATGGCGGAAGATCTAACAAAGATGTTATAACAACGCATTAGCCCCTGTGGTTTGACGCTAACTTCCATCTTGATGCTTCCATCTTGATGCTTGTTTAATTGTCTACTAACAATAAAACAGAAATTTTTGATTGCTAAAACTTGTCAAATTTAATGTATCAATACAAAGAATTTATAAATGACCAACCTCCTAGGTCTAGCAACTTAAACCCCCAAAAGGTTGAATTGAGTTTAATTATATGTTTACTGTAATAGAAGAAAGTTTACTTCAATGTGTAGTAATATGTCAAAATGATATACCCTTCAATACTTGCTTCTATTAGCAGTGGTAAGCACCTGAATTCCTTTTCTTAAAAAGTCATCTATAAGAAGTCAAGAGCATAGAAAATTAGTGGAAAGAGTAGTAGATTTAAATCAGTTTTGTAATCTTAAAACTGACCTTTGAAAAAGTAGTAAATAGGGAAAGTTGAAAAATTTTGAACAAAATTACAGTCTTGCAAACGTTTATTAAACACTCTTGAAATATTCATAGACACCGAAGCGATGTCATAATCTTGTAATTAGTATGTCAAGGAGGTTGTCGCTAAAGTAGAAGCGGATGTAACAAAAAGTTAATTGTCGCAAAAACAGAACCTCAAAAATAACTTTTCTCGATATACTCAGTCCTTACACGTCTTTACTCCTAAAACTGGTGAACGTAATGGATTGCAATAGAACCTTTCCTATGCAGTGATTTTACCTGTCGTTTTCCGAATTTAAAGCATAGTGAAAAACCATAATAATCTCCTCATAATAACCATAATAATAATAGCAATAGTTTATTATTATCGGCAGTATTTTGTTATTTATTGTAGGTAAAAGTATAATAAATAATAAGTAAGGATCCAAAACATAAAGCTTCATAATTCTTTAAACAATCTGGCTAAATTTAATTGAGAAAACAATAGACTAATATTAAAAAAATCAAGCCTTGTGAGTGTTAACGCTAGCGCACATTGAAAATAATGGTGTTTGAGAGCGGTTACGAGTTGAGGAAGATAAACATTTAAATCAATTCTCCTATTTATTCTCGGTGTATACAAATTTAAGAGGCGTAGAACATCCGGAATAAATACCATACCATTAACAAGCCTATGCATATATATAACCTGGGAGATAACACGTCCGCTTGCTAGGAAAATAAAATCAAACTCATTTAGAAGATCATTGCAAAAATAACAATGTTCTAAAAGAAATCGGTGCTTACAAGAAAACAAAGTTTTAAAAAATTTACGCTGAACCAATCTATTAGATTCTCGTATTCATCTCAAGTTGGATTCCAGGCAATGGAAGAGTATTCCAACTTGCAGCGGACGTATTACCAAACTGCTTAGTGCTACGAATAAAGAAGCGAAGTGTGTTCATAAACTGTTGACATGTGCTAATAACATGAATGTTGAATGTTAATTTGTTGTCGAATAGAATGCCGAGGTCTCTAATTTTTTGGCAGTGTGCTAGTAACTCACACTGCATTTAGCAACACTTACAGGTTAAATAATTCTTCAGACACCAGCAATGAAAAGATTGTATATCCTTTTGTAGATTATCGCAATTAGCCACAGGACTAACTCTCCGAAAAATCTTGAGTTCAGTTGTATATAACAACCAGTTAAAGGAAAGCAACTCTGGAGTATCATTAATAAAGATGACAAACAGTAATGATTCGAGAACGGAACCCTGCGGTACGCCAGTAATAGTATAGTACCCAATGATGATTAATTATCTTAATCAGGAAAAGTTTTACCAAAGCTCTAGAAGTAGTTATACGAAGAAATATTTTGCTCATTACTTTTTGTATTAAAATGACCCCTTGTATGCTATTCATTTAGCCAATTTCGTATCCTCGCATGGTTCCATTTAAAACAGTTTGTTGCTTTATACCAAACAAATAGTTCAACAGAAGCATGGTCTTTGATCCAATGAAGCTAACGGTTTGAAAGAAAATATAGACGACTTCACCTGAATCGAAAATGTTTTCAATAGATGCAACAATTTTAAAGCTCTAGTTTTCTCGAGGTGTCTATAAGCGCGGTTATACCTTCGTTCGCGATTTTCCAATTTTAATTAACAATTGAACTATAGTTGGTTAAATAAGAACATCCCATAAAAGGTAATATGCATTTTAACATATCATAAACGTTACCATTGCTGCCACTAGAAGTAGAAGCAAATATTCCCTCGACGTTAATTTAACATTCATAACAAGTACACCTACGCTTATGTCAGTGGCAATTACAGGATTAGAATTTGCCTCATAATCGGTATCCTAAGTATGTAGTGTATATGCTCATTAGAGTATATAAAGCCTGCAAATGAACTGCTGCACACATATTTTTTCTTGGTTTCATTTAATGGGTCTAGAGAGCAGTGAGATTGGAAACTATAGTTGCTTTATCGGTAATTTTGATTTATGTATTTATTATTTAAAAGATGTAGAAGCAGATACTTTAGTTAGCAGCTTCCATGTGTAAATAGAGAAGACAAATGTTATAATTTATTTCTAATTAGAAAAGGATATGATGAGGTCGTTGCTTAGCGCGAGCGCGATGGAGGTAGTGTCATGCGCGGCATAGCGGCTGTCAACAGCTATTCTTTCCTTCGCTTCCTACCCAAAATTAACACAACACTTAAACGACCGAAACGGAACCGTAATAGGCAGAAGAATGCTTCGGGGTGATCTCTCTCGATATCCCTCCGTGTAAGTTACCATACGCGCTACATTAATTTAGAACGATGGCAAATGGAGATAAATAATTAAATTAATGATACGTTACCGAGATATGGTGACGACGGAATTTTTAATAAAGGAGAAAGAATGGGCCATTGCGAAACGTATAACGAGCCTGAAATGATCATACAATGAGGAGAGATGTAATTCGCATCGATGGATTTTGGAATGACGGCTGGTGCTCCGCCAATGATATCGATCGACGTACATACGTTTGTTCACGTATAGTTCTCGTTTCGAACAGATGGTGATTTGAAAAGTTTTTGAGATACGAAATCTAGATAAGTGATGATTAATTAGTCGACAGATGCAATGAGTAATTGCGCAGATTAGCTACAAGAATTGCAATTAAGGGCCACTTAACTGCATCATAAAGGCCAATCGTTACCTATGTTAAACATTCGTTTCATAGTTCGATATAAATAATTATTGAAAGTACTAAGCTCGTATATTAAGTTTTACTTTGCTTATGTCAAGTCGCGTCTGCGTTATGGCGTAATTTTTTGGGGCCCATTCCCTTATACCGCAAAGCTGTTTCTAAATCAGAAGAGAATAGTTAGATATATGGTTGAGGCAAGTACACAGCCATCGTGCCGAATTATATTTAAACAATTAGGGATATTGCCTCTAGCGTCACTGTACATACATGAGTTACTAGTGTTCTACAAGGAAAATAGTGCTCTATTACTATACTCTTGGTTTCCGGGTTGGAACCTTGTCATTGTCGTAGCTTTTGCCAACCCAGAACCCAAGAGTATAGTGATAGTGAGGACCGCGGAAGCTTACGTACCAGGTAGTGCTCTATTCATTGGAAACCGCGATGTTTCTGTGGACATGTCAACAAGGAATCGCAACGATGTAACTATACCCAAACATCGCACTCATATTTGTGAAACGGGATCCAGATATACGGCTATAACCTTTTGCAATAAATTATCACTCACTCAAAATATAAAACGAAGTAATATCCTACTTGAGAACCCACTTGATTTTACACCGTTACGATGGGACCGTCTTCGCCTTCTTTGGAGCAGATTCACCTTCAAAATTCCATTGTTTTGTCTACGGCTTCGTCTGGAGCCTATAACAATTGATCCGGGTTCCATCAACAGCGACGACTCAACGTAAAAGTTCTTGCGGATTTCCTTTGTAAAGAACCAAATACTGTTTGGAATGTGAGAGTCGTAGCTGCCTATTGTCCACGTAAACGCAGCACCCATCGGGCCGACAGCTTTCTCACTCCTAACTTTTGCTGTAAAATATTAATGCTATCCACCATACACACTGAGGAGCCGAAAACGGCGAAACGCACATGGTGTATGATGGATAGGTGATGGCTTTTACAATTTCAATTAATTAACCATGGCGGTTTAAGCCAGTAGTCGAGAACTGCTGTCGCGTCAGAATTTTGAGCAATATGAGTTGTTCAGTTCTGTAGAGGCGTTTGCAGCAATTGATTTGACAAAATATACAAAAGAGAATATCTTAATTAGATTCCTTCATGCGTACATGTTATCACAACCTTGAACATTTTTTATTAGATGGATTTGTGTTAGTGTTTTAGACATTTTAACGTTTCCGCCGCACACAAAAAACCACCAAGAAAAAATATAAGAAAGAGTCCCTTATTACATCAAATTATTTTTTTAAACATCAACATATATTCCATTTTACCCAAAAAATGATTTTAGACCCCATAAAAATAACGCATTTAAGAAATTGGTTGAGAAAAACACAACAAATTACTAAGTATTAAAAAAAACATCTCAATTTTTATTTTTTTTTGCAAAACACATAAAATATCTATGAAGAAAAAAAGTGGAATTAGTAGAACCACGTTTTCTTATCTCGAAAAACAAAAAAAATCTTATAGTTCTTTTAATATAATGATTTTTTTAAAACAACCTAGTGTGAGGTTGTTTTAAAAAATTGAAATGTGAAATGGGGACGGAAATGGGGACCGAAAAGTTAAAGTGAATACAAGAACTATTTAAAATACGCCAAAAATTTCTATAATTGCTTGTAGACAAAACGTAAAAGTTATTTCACTAGTAACATTGCAACTTACCATTCTTAACTACTAAGTATTTGTAACGTCAAAACAAAAAGCTTTACAGCAATAAACATTATTCAAGCGCTCCTAATAAAGAATCTACTTCGCCCATATTCTCAAATTTAAATAATTGAGATGATATCTTTGTTGGTGCGTTTAAAGTACAAAGTATCTCCTTTTTAGGAATTATTTGTATATCGTCCTTTTGGGGCCACAAAAAAAACATTTTTGGTTTCCGCATGAATGAAATTGTAAAGTTACTGCCTTTAACATTTATAATCCACCTTCAGAACCATTCAGGCTTAAATGTCACGCATTCGCCTTCTTCTTTTTTTATGTCATCCACCATAACATCCTCTACAATATATATATGCAACCCCCGGGCCCCGGGCCGGATCCGGCCCTCCACCAGCTTCAATCCGGCCCGCGAGAGAAATTCAAATAACGCGCCCAGTATTGATCATCTTGTTTCTCAGCTTCAAACTCAAGTCTCTCATTGATTTTCATTTGATTTTTCTATCTTTTTTTTGTTAATTTGCTTTTTATATGTTTGATTATGATATTGTAATTCTAATAAATAAAAAAGTGTGTGAATTTTTATCGCCTTTTTATTCACTACTACCTACTTATTTCTACCTACGGCCCGCGACCTGATTAAGTCCCGAATTTACGCCCTCAGCTAAGCAAAGGTTGCCCATACCTGCTCTACAATATTGTCATCAGCTAAAAAGTATTGAGAATTTTTTAGTTTTAGTAAAACGAACACAGCGTATCTGCATAAATGAACATCATAAAAAGGATACTATTAGGTACCAGTACCAATTTGGTATTGATTTGGAACCAATTTGTTGTGTAAACACAATTCTTTGCACTGAGAACATTTCAGTTCCCTCAAGTTCAATAAATTTCCATTGATTTCGTTCCACGTCATTTGGTGAAGAGACGCATTTAAACACCTTCGTTATACTTTAAATACTAATTGTAACTTTTAATTAAACCTACTAATTTTGAGGTTGAGAATGTAGCATTAATCTTAAACAGTTTCTTTTTGTTTGTAGCCTTTCTGATCCTATTTTCTGTTGATCGGCGTTCTAATGCTTCTCCCCTCATGGATTTTAACTTGTTTTTGACCACCATTAATTGAAACGCATGCTGAAGAATTCTGCTCGATGTTTAAGACTGAAGATAGTAATGTTTTATAGAAACTTAAACATTTCCGTCTCATCAACCTCATTTCTGTCACGTTGCATTATTTTGGGAGCGTGACGGAAATGAGAATTTGGTGAGTAATAAGGGTTTATATCAAGATGTAAACAATAAGATACACTAAGGCTAGAAAACCTGAAATTGTGCAGCCTTAACTGCTTTTTTTAATATTTAATGGTCCTTTAATCTTTCCCTTAAAAAGGTTGTCCTATGAGACGGAAATGAGGAGAGAAAAAATTCGTAGTAAAAACTTACTTTCCTTTCACAAAAAAAAAAAAAAACAAGATATATTGCAGGAGGAATTAATTAATTTAATTTACACACGCTGTCTGTAAAGCAACATAACCAAACTCCATCTAAAAGTACCTAATGTCTTTTAACAACCGATTTCACTTCTCAAACCATGCGTGACGATAAAAGCAAATCGCCGTTGCACAAGAAATATCCGTGCTTTAACAATATTCATCATTGGTATTTTTTAATTCTTAACCAATTTTAGAAAGTCAAGATATGACAGATTAGGGAAAAGTGAGTATTACTGTAATTATAGTAGTAAAAAGTAGGTGACAACGCGTAACGGAAATGATAATTTAATTTTTTAAAAATTAAAAGAAAATATAAAATTAAAAGTTTTGCAAATTTTTTGCTTCTGCCTTATGAGAACGGATCTCAAAGCATCTGGTACAGCAGAATATACTTTGTAAATTTATGAAATACATATTTGACATCCCAGTATTATCAAAGTAAAAAGTTATTAAGCAGCATGGTAAGCTTTGCTTGGAATTAACGTTTTCTCTGTTGTCTCATCATACGTGTCACTTTATTAGCACGCACTACCTTATAGAGATTGCATTACAATATTATTTCAGGTAACAAAATTTTCAGTTGGTTCTTAAAGAAATTTTTATTGATAAAGTAATGGTTGCATATACATATAACGAGATAAAATGATAGTCCTTAATAAAAATGATCTCGTTATAATTCTCATGCCCAATTATCATACCGAGTCATCCGAAGACATTTCATAATAGCTCTACAGGTGGAATTAGTTCGCAATTACGAAAAAGCATTTACTGGGAGAAGGATCCGTAATTGCTCGTGCCGCGGTATTCCGATCTTTCCATTACGGCATCGATTTAAAAAAGAAAACATAGAGAAGGAACTAAATTTACCACTACTAGTTAAACGTATACGATAAAAATCGATAATTTCGATCTCTTACTTATTAAGAGCGGAGACATTTCCAGCGAATGCGAAGAGGAATAACAAGTCTGCTTATGGCTATTATACCTTCACTTAGGCGATTTAGTCATCAGCGCAATCAAAAGCTATTTAGACCACAAGAAATATATAAATAATCGCAAATTACACTAAATGATTCTCCTGTCAGATTTGTCAGTATTATAGGAATTAACTACGTTCACGTTTTAACTTATTTTAATACACATCTGGTTATTGCTTACCGTGTTCGCTCTTCTTGTAAATACCTGCCGCTTCCGATCGCTGCCTTATTTAAAATGATTTTGCAATATCGGATTACAGGTAAATACACATGTATATTACAGAATTAGCCGATATTCCATCAAGTAATGGATTCCGTATAAGGAATATTACAATTCCAACTTACTGTATGTATACGTACAATACCCATGCAGTAATTTCAATTAACAATCCCAAGGAGCAACTCAATAGCGGCTGTTGTAAATCAATTAATCACCATTCCTTTGTAATAAATTAATACGTTGTATAGGAAACGATTTTGCATAACCTTGAGGATAAATTACTTACTCAAATTTTATTGCAGAATATTTAGAGTTAAGTGCTGCTTTTATTAAAACTCCAATTATTGTTGAATATTCAGAAAAGGATATTTACGTTTTCGCTGTGGAAATAATTGTTACGTTTTTTCTTTTCCCTTAGTGTACAATGTATGTGCGAACTTTTATTTTTCAGATCGTACAAGTTGGCGACTTACTTTGAAAATGTTACATTTTAGTTTTCCCTTAACCTATGTGACAAGCTCTTAAATTTCAATCACACTGTATAATTTCGCTCACCTTAATTGGTTAAATCTTTCGTCTATGTTTCCCTTTAAAATATATTGGTTTAACCTTCTTTCGCAACCCTCGTTAAGTTTTTGACATTTTAGTTTGTTACAATACTCATGTATAGAGAGCGGAATTATATGCATCGGAAATCGACAAAATATGCACACATATATACAGAAAAAATCTTGGAAATATACACAATTTTTGCTAAATATGCAGTTTTATGCACATATGCTTCTGATACCGATTAACTTCTTCTTATAAAACAAGAATAATCACAACGTAGCATTTTACAAACGTTTATTGTTCTTACATTATTCCCACTGACATTTTAAAATCACAATTATATAAACACATACGAACTTAAAATTTGCTAAAATACATGCTTAGTCACTACATATTTTTATTATTAAAACAATTTACAATTAAATGCTTTTCTAAATTTTCTAATGAAAAATTATGTCGCCTATCTGTGAGAATGCATTTTTATATCGAAAAACTTCTTTCAACATCAACGGAAGTTATTGGTGCTTACTGTAATGCATTCATAATCTCAGGACTTAATTCTATATTTGTGTCTGTTTCATCCATTTTTAATTCACCAGTTAAAATCAAACTGATTTTTGCTAAACTTTTGTATCCTCCATTTTCATTAATTATTTCTTTAAACTTTTAACTTATTGAGTTTCCTATTCTACGCGGAATATTTGAAACACTATTTATTAAATTATTGATTAATTTAACTGATTCAGTTAGTGGCAGCGATTCTTTTTCAAGTTTTGTTATTCTCAAAGAAATGAATTCATAATTGGCTTTAATAAATATCAATTCATTAGGCAAAGAAGAGCTTTTCAAAATTTCTTGACATTTTGCAATAGAATTGCAGTTGTCAGTAGAGAATTCTGAAATAATGTTTTTGATCACTAGATAATGGTTTGCATAAAATATTGCGGCATTTAACCAAGGACCCCATCGGGTAGTGACGGGTTCGGGTAGTAAAGGAGTATCCGGCAGCTTTTCTCTAGAAATCTGAACTCTCAATGTTGACTTTAAGAACATTTTCTTAACGTTACTGATTAATGTATTTACTGCTGGAAATTGCTGCCGAATTTCCTCAGCCATCCTATTTAATCCATGAGCTAAACAAGTAACATGTATTAAATTAGGATACAAAAGTTTAAGCTGTTGACCCGTAGAGTAAGTTCAGAAACATTTTTGATCCACGAAACAATTAAACTTGTACTCACTTTTGGAATTTTTCACTGCTGCACCAATCTACTTCAACGTCTGGTTATACATAAAATGAATAAGAAACATTTTGGTAAATACTTAGACCTCCTATGCATCAGACAGTTGCCGGTGTGGGGGTTGTTGAAAATTATATGATAATTTTATCTAGTGAATTTGCTGAAGGATAGTGGCTTCTTTGCGAAGTAGGCTCTTTGTCGGTGGGCAGGTCCAGTGACAGAAGAGCCGACACCGCATCTAATACACACGTGTCCGATAAGATGTTCGTTGGTAAAAGTTTTGTTGTATTACAGGAAAACACTAATAAAGTTCAAAGAAAAAATATTTTTTGTTCACAATTTGCTAAAAAATGCACGAATATGCTCTAGTGTGCAAAAATATGCAATAATCCCTGAAATATGAAAAAATTACTAAAACATGCGAAATATGCAATAATTAATCTACGTCAATCAATTTGTAAAGTTGTTGTTCGCATATATACTGAAGCATTTGCTTGTCATATAAAAATATGGAATATGCAAATTGCACAAATTCCGCTCTCTACTCATGTATGCTCCAATAAAATCTCGAACAACAGATTTTATTTACTTATGGCATATCCTTATAGTTATTTACCCTCTCGTTATTTTTTCTGCTATTTTGGTTATCAGATACTTCATTGGATCTGCTTTTCGCATTAATTTTCTTAGAGCTAAAACTTACAGTTAAAATTAGTCTTTTATTTTTCCTGAGGGTTTGTACTTCCCCTTTTCCTTGTTTTAGTAGCCCTTTGTGTCTTTCTCTTATTATTTTCCTTTTCAATTAGAAGTGTTTTTGCTTACATCTAGTTAAGGGGTTATGTGTCGATCAGCTGATAGCAAAGGTGACAGATCTAGGTGCGTTCCGTAAGTCCTACGTATTGGGGGTCCGTTCATATTGCGGGCATGCGGGGTTCTGTTGTTTTTAGTCATTGTACTGCTACCAGCTCTTTTGTTATATTTGGTTTTCCTTTATCTGGTCATTTATATTCATTTAATATTATTCACATATTGCCCCATTTTAAATCTTCAGTCTAGCATCTTCCGTTAACATAACTTGAAGTGTTTGATCCACGTAGTATTATGACGTATTTCCAAGTAAGGGGAATTGTATTTTTCCACGGTATTTCCGACCTTCTGTCGTGGAACAAGGTCACTTGTGGTCCGATTGTTGATATGTTAGTATTTCGGTAGTGTTTCCTACTTTTGTAATATTTGACAAGGGAAGTTTGCGCAGGACGTGACCGTTTTTTTTTGTTTTTGGTTTTGTTTTTTTTAAGGCGGTGAAACGGTGATTGATATATGTTTCAATGTTGGAAAAGCGTCCGCTTGCTAACTATATTTATACTCCTAGGCATTGATTGGTACGATAATTGGGCAACCCTTCTAATATTTTTTAAAATCCAGCGAAGCTCTAACCTCTGCTCTCCGTTTTGCTACCTATCCGAGGAAGAAGGTAGTTAGAAGGTTGGTTTGAGAAATAAATCCTTAGGATATATTGTTGGTACTGACATAAAATATCACAAAACCTCAGCCGTGCTCAAGTTTTTCGACCTTAAGTTCATTGCAAAGAAGTAAAGACTTAACACAAAATGAGTAATTCATTAGTTGCAAGCTGCGGGGATAAGTTAAATTGAACAAATACCCTTACCCACTTAACTAATACTGTGTAGCAGGTTAAGTGGGTACTGATCTTGACGGTCAAACAAGGATACAGGCAAAATGCTAAGCCATCCATTTCCATGTCTATAAAACATATCGTGCATTGGCAGAGAAAGTAGTGGAATGGCCATGACATGGCTTAAACACGTTTATTAGGGCCTAACTTTTGTGGTAGTGGGAAATAATTTTTTCTTACCACCGACTACGTAAATCATTTATTTACCTTGGTTACATTTAACAGCGGGATCTAATCAGAAAAAAATACTCTTGAAAAAGAAATAGGTAACTTTACACAGTTATCTCTGCATCTAAAACCTCGATACATACATTTTATAAACTGTACATATAAAGTATAGTAAAATTAGCAATCTCAATGGGCTTGACTATTTTCACCATAGCGTTTAGACCACTACAAGGTACACTACTCTTGCACTAAAAATGAAGAGAGCTTTTACTGTGTGTATAATCTGAAGAATATTACTTTTGAAGGAAATGTAAAGTTCAAAAGAGCTATATTTTTAGAAACGTTTCGGATAAGTTGCTTTTTAATTTTCCAGAGGCTTTCGTACTTTGCGGTTTCCTGCCTTTACCACAAGGAACAATATTTCATTATACGTAAAATTTATTTATAGTTCGATAAATGCACCAATTTCAGTTAATCTAAAGGTGCCAAAGTACCCCTTTACTTTTTGGCACGACTCAAGTGCTAATATCGTGACAAATTTTATCCAAATAACCACCTTCATTTTAGTGTTCAACATCCTTCTTGTCGCTTCTTCAAGAGATTATCTGGTAACAAATGCGTCATGTATTTTACATTGACAAATTTAAAAGCGATTAACTTAAGAATTCTAGTTGAGCCGAACCTGGAAGCAATCAGCCGCATATAAAAATAAATCACAGACCACCCTCGGAGAGGCGTAAGTACTTCGCCGTACAGATAACGTCCTCTACTCTCGCTCGGTAATAATAGCCGTAATGAAATGCGAAATTAATAATTTAATCCATATAAAAAGTGGCCAAAATTCGTATTGCATTTCAATAACAATGGAAAATAAGAATATAAAGTCCACATCAAGTCTAATAATACTTAATACGAGCTTAAGACGTAAACGTACGCACTTAATCCTTGCAAATAAGTTAACGTTTCGGTGATTTATTCTAGACGTTAAACATTCTCCCTCTTCCAACGGTATTTTTTCCTTCTTTTGGTTAAATCTGATTTAGGCAGGGCTCGCGCCAAGTTATGCTAATCCCTCTCCGTTATGAAAGCACGCTGGAATCCTTCATACGTAAATAGAGTTGTTTGTTTAAGACCAATTTATAAGACAGATACAGAAGTTAAACGGGCGATTTTGTTTGACTTCCAGTATTACGAATGGGCGCCCAAATGTTAGTTTATGTGACCTGATAATTTCTTTATAATCACTCATAAATCCTTTCGGTAAGTTTCCTTTCAAGATGGTTGTTATTTACATAACGCTTTAGATGCGTAACAAGAGGCAGATACCTGTAGGTGCAACAAATTATATTTTAAGTGGTACACTACGGATTAGAGGAAAGTTCTTTAAATAACAAATTATCGTTTGAAAGCGTTCAGAATATATTTTTATTCAAACTGACTAGTTATACAAACAAATTCATTATTTGTATATAAAGATAATATTTATCGAATATCCCAGCTTGTAATATGAAAGCTATATCAACTAAACTGGATCTAGTCTACTTTAACATCTTAAATACATATAGATATAAAGCTGCTGGTAGATTGCGTATTAACAGTTATTCCTGTTGTAGGAAATAGTTAACACTAGAAGGAAGTAGTTAACACGTAGAAAAACCAGTAACTTCGTTCTCTGAAATTAGGGGGAAATTGCAGATTAAATTAATTAATCATTCAAAAGAAAATAAACTTGCTTCACATTCAACAAGTACTGGAACTCTGTGGCACTGGAATATTGAAACACTTTGTCAACGCCCCTACCGCAATACTTCACTCGCACTAGACGCACGTTTCAATAGGCAAGCTATCATCATCAGCAGTAAAACTGAACTAACAGACAAAAGGAAAATCTAACCTAATAAAATAATTTTAAATTATGCAAATCCAAAAATATGCAAATCCTAAATTATGCAAAATTTAACGCATGCAAAATTTAACTTTATGGTCAATTAACTACAGCTATATATGATATATAACAGAGTATAAAGGCTGGAATTTAGGGGTCCTAAATCTGAATTCATTAAGTTATGTCTGTTTTTGTAAATTTCCATGTCTTCATAACAATTTTATTGGACAGTGCTGTGTACGCTTTTACCTAATTTTATATTATCTACATGATTATTTTCAAGCGTATGATTTATCAATCCTTTTGAATTTGAGATGAGCCAAATGCTCTTTGTATTTAATTTTGATTGATCTTTTTGTCTGCCCAATATACACTTGATCACCTAGACTTAATTTTATCGTGTTCGTATATGTTCTTTTTACTATTTTGTAACTATTGTAATTTATTCTACATCTTTACACATTTAAGAACATTTATAATATGTTATATGTTAAATGTATTCTTGCACAGTTAAAAGAATATTTAATTTTAATCAATTGACATCACCTCCTTCTGATTACTCTTAATTGTAAATATAAAAAAAATATTTTCTCGTTTTAATCAGTATAAATTCATTTGTTCGTCTTTTCTCCACAAAATAGTATGTTTGATTAGTTACATCTTATTTTTGTATAAACTATATTAACTTTTGACTATGTATGTAGAGGAGGAGGAAATTACACTTTTATGCATTTTTTCATGCAATGATTATTGTAATTCATATTTCATAATTTGTTTACGGCTAATTTAATATTTAGCTCTTACAAAAATAACATTACTTTTTACATGCTCTTTGGCTCACGGTTTACATTAGTACTTAAATTCTTTCTTTGTTTTCATTGGATGCCCCTTAGCTATGATGTGTCGTTGAGGACACGAAACCGATCGCCCTTTATAGAATAGAATCTTGTGAGAAATTGAACCTGCCTTTTAGTCTCTTCCTTTTCTAACTCAAAAACTCACATTTGAGTCCTGATGGGATATTTAAATTTACATACAGTTGTAAGTTCCCGTGTATGCAGTATGTGTATGTATATAAAATTCTTGTTTAAATTCTCTTCCTTCCCTCTATGAACGCTTTAAGTCCTTTTCGATCAATCTTTAGTCTTTAACTCCTTTCACTATCTTCTTTGCTTCTAAATGGTTTGAAACTTCTGATGTAGTTTGATAATTGAAATACTTTCAATATTTGTTTTAAAAATAATTTCTAAACATTCTTACCGAAAAACATTTGCCTATTAGAGCAAAGACTGTATATTCTCACATGAATCAGATCATTGAGATTTACGTTACATATGTCATATAGCGAACATTTTAAGATTTTCTTTGTTGAGAAAGACGAAAGTGTGGTACCATTTAATTCATTGTACTATCTCGCCAACGCTTATATCAAAGACAAGCACATTATGTATTGATACGAGTGCTGATAGCACCATTGTAATCAAGACGGATTTGATCATTGTTGTTACATAACACCTTAAAACCTATTGCGTCTATTTTTCTCGCATGATGGTGGTATAGAAGAAAGATAAGAGCTTATCTGACATATTATTTCTTACCAGAACAGTAGGGTGGTACATAAACAAGCTGTCAGTAGTTTATACGCCACTTATACACTAGACACACGTATGTACACATATATGGACACACATGTTTGCCGTTCTCGCATCTAACACGGTGTTCGGGACGACAGAGCTATAGCCGCGATTGCGAGAAATTTAATTGTGGACTTGTTTCGTTTATGTGCATAATACTTTATCAATGCGAGATTTATTACGTATATAACTCGAATTAGTTTGATATTTCAATGTGTAGGACGTAAGGTCGCCGCGGAATATCCATTGAAATTTGCAGCCCACCACATTCTACTACTATTACCACCTCCGAGTGTTCGAATACGTTATATGAACGCATATTTCAAATTCATGCCGATTTCATTATATGATAATTTACCATTAGTAAAATCACCAGCGGTTATCCATTGACACCGGTTCGTTATGCGCGTTTAAATAGTCGCAGGTTGTATCTGTCCCGTACATGTGCACTCGTATTTATGGCATTCGAAAAAGAATGCTTATTATGGGCTTTCTCTGCGGACACAAACATACACATTGCGGCACCGCAACGAATAATAATAAATTATTGTGTAGGTATTAAATCATCACACAGATGTAAGGAAATGAAGGCAAATATATACAGGCTGTTTCATTTTCGATATTTTTATTACGGATACAAAAAATCTAATAAAGATGTCCCACTCGGCTCTACGAAAAAATAACGTGCTGGCTAGATCACAGCCGCCGTAGTCGGTGTCGAAATTATAGGAGTGTATTTAAGCTTTAATTGTTGCTATATCTCAGTTGTTGTAGCAGTTATGGAAAGGCTTAAAATTGTTTTATCTAACTCCTAGTAATTTTTCTTATTTTACGCTAACAATGGAATTATAACACGAAATTGATTTTCTGCAAATAGAACATCAGCAGATAATGGGTCGCTTTAAGCCATTCCCTCTACTTCTACCTCGACCATGTTACGTGACATGTAACTTCATAAACCACGCTCTCTGGGGGGAAATTTGAAACGGGAGCAGCTTGAACAGCTCGCGGAACAGCTTAAACAACTTTCGTTTAAAATTTTCCGCCAAGGAACCCATCACCCAATAGCTACTTGAAAGGTGGTTCTATATTCCGGTTTCTGTCGCTACTTTCTAGTCGGCATGACTATATCTCTTGGAACTAGGTAGCGCCAAGAAATATTTCATCGCTGTTTTTTGGAAGCTCGTGGCATAAGCTGAGAGGGAAACAGCAATGTAAAGTAGGAGAAGAGCGCTCGGAGCAACGCTGATAACGCCGGGTAGGTAGAAACATGTCCGTTGGCTGGTACTTTTCTCTCCTTACATCGGCTTTGCCGCGAGTGAGTCCATCAATACCATCAATCATATTAGCATTATTTTGGTTACTGTTTCAAGGTCCTTTTTTGATGTGCACAAGTAGTACTTGTTTCAAACTAAAAACTTTATATCCATGTCGCTCTATTTTTAATCAAAAGACAATGTATGTCATGCGAGACTCTTGTATTGTCCTTATTTAGTTGTGGCTTGCCTTTGTGGGGTTTTGCTAATATACGCATTCAAATGGTGCAAAATGCCTGCATCCGGTATGTATATGACATTCGTAAGTACGGCAGACTCTCACAGAAACTAGCTGATCATTTTTTGAATATGGGAAGCGCAGAATCTACCATTCCGTTACTCTATATATATAAAATTCGGTTTCGGACAGATATTCATAACATCAACTCATCCAACATAAACCTCATAATTTAGAAAAAATGTGACTCTTTTTAGTTCCGCCAATATTTCGCTTTTAAAAATAAAAGCGAAATATCGGTTTCTAAAACTTTGGTTGTCATCCCGACAGTTTCAACTAAATGGAATCTCATAACGCCACCACCATACCATTTCTTTTTTGAACGTTCTCGCAGTTACAGCATTTACTCATTATACAATCCCATCCTGAATTAATTGAAAACTTTGTCATTGCCAACATTTAGACGTACACTCCGTAATTATATTTCCACAAATTAATGATTTTGTTAAAATTGTAGAACATATCTGTAAGTTACGTTATTTGAAATAACTGTTCTTTATGTTAGGTCTCATGTTTCTTGTCTTGAAACTAATATGTCGCAAAATGCTTAGTGTTTAGGTTAACATATGCATATTTCACTTTTTACTTTTTATTTGAATTGTTATGGTGTTGGTGGAAGAGCAGGTAACGGGGTCCTCAACACCGCCTTTCTGACATCAACTCCCATAAAATCTTTCTGTAGCTGTATTATTAATGAATTTTTTAGATGTGTACTTTTATTGTTGTGGCTACTGAAAAATAAAGATAATAATAATAATTATTATTATTATTAAATAGCACAGCAAACTACGTATATTTGTTAATGAGGTTCCCCTCAATCCCTCCAAATATTGATGTGAATAATATTGCCCTATGCTCAAGAAAATCGTTGAGAATTTGAATGAGATACCGTCTTCTATACCCCTTATTGAAACGTATGTACTAACATATTAAGTTAGAAAGTTTTATAAAAAAAATGTATTTCTCTAACTTTCTACACCTCAAGTAGTTTACGCTACTTTAGCAATTAATGTAATCGATCAGCAGAAAATCTTGAAATATCTAAGATTATCGTTGCTCAAAATCAACATCCATGCTGTTTCATTTCAATTACTGTCCAGAAATTTCATCACCTCTGGATTAGGATATAGCTAAATAACAGATAAAGTCATGAATGGTCTTTACAACAACATGACTACAAGGGAAGATGTCAAGAAATTTTGTAAAACAACGAAAAGTGAAATGCTGTAATAACTGTTGCGTAAAAAAAAGATTTGGTTGGATACATGCAAAGCAACATGTCAAAGGAAATAGCAAACAGCATTTTTTACCTCTACACTCAAGTTAGACGATGGAAAGATATGTAACTACGAGGTAGTGCCCAAAAATTCCCGAAATTTGAATCACGCACGTGAACGGAGGCAGTTATAATCAAACACCGCTACGTGGAGTTGTGTACGTCCTTTGTAAGTCACTGTGCCAAGTGGTCACTGTAACTGGATGTTTCCTGGGTAAACAATCTTTCATTCTTGTGTCTGCGATTTTTCAATGGCCGTTTTGAGGGAACAACATATCTGTACCAGGTTCTGTTTTAAACTCCATCAGATTGGCGAAGAAATAAACAAAATATTAAGGGAAACATTCGAGATAAATACGATTAACTTTCCGAATGTCAGCTGATAATATCACGAATTTACTGACACGTTTTTTCGATATTGATGGGATTATCCTCAAAGAGTTCGTACCTCCATCTAAGACAATTAATGTAGAGTTCTATTATGACATTTAAAGTGGCGAAGAAAGCATACGAGAAGACTTCCAAAGAAATGGTAGAGGAACGACTGGATTCTCCACCATGATAATGCGAGGTCACCTACCACCTTCATCGTATTGAACATATGAACAAAACAAGATTTCCAGAATTTCCAATAGGAACTTTTAGCTACAACCTTATATTATGGTATTAAAAATAAAATGTTTGTACCAATATGTAATTAGCTAATACCATTTACCCATGACCTTTTACCTAAAATATCATTAGCACAAACATCTTAACAAACATAGAATCTATTTGTTTTGATTAGTAGTGTTAAATAACATATTTCTGAAAAAAGTTGTTACTAAAATAACGTAACAAGTATTAAAAAATAAATATAATTTTATTTTCCTTAATTATAGTTAATGACATTGATAGAATCAAGGAAATATCGATTTTTCAGTATTCATCGATGGAAGCCATTATATATATATATTGTGATGTTTCAAATGACGATTAAAAATATTGAATAGGGAGATAATCTGCGTTCCTTTTATTTTAAGTTTTTCACCTACAGAGATTAAATTTATTACTTACAGTTAATATGTGGGTGTGTTATATGTATTTGTGTGTTCCTTCTTCTAATGAGTCCTAGTTTCTTTTTTCAGCAGTATCAATATCCAATATCCTCTTCTAAAACCTCTTTGATCGTCTTCTCGATGAATTTTTTCTTGATTGCTTCTTAAAATTGTATTTGCTTGATTAAATACTCTTCATTATTATTTGTAACTGTTCCCTTTTCACTTTTACAGTTTTTCAATACTTAAACTTATTAATTTCAGCAACGTTTAGTTTTTAAAATGCAATTTCTCGATTTTTCTGTTGGAAAGTGTTTGTTTACTGTCAAAATGTTTACGTAACTAACTTCTTGTTTATCGGTTGTTCTAGCATTGCCAATCTAACAACTTGATATTTAATTTTGATATTTTGAAGATCGAATTTGGTGGCGCAGGTGACGTAAGGGATTTTGATGGTTGTTTTCCGAATACGGTGAGTTACTTGTGTGTATATGTGTAATTTTATAAATGTAAATAACTTAAAATAACTCGGAATTTTAATTCATTCATCAACATTGACTGAACTCGAATACTGATCCATCCAAATTGCGCAAATATTCTGCTAAAATATTCTACTATAACGTGGATGAAGGAGTTTATACACTGTATAATTTAATATTTTTCAAATCATGATTAAATACAAAACCAAACAATTCT
This sequence comes from Dynastes maya, assembly GCA_029619315.2. NCBI lineage: Eukaryota > Metazoa > Arthropoda > Insecta > Coleoptera > Scarabaeidae > Dynastes > Dynastes maya. Next base: position 62,603,419 of record JAROYE020000002.1, read on the forward strand.
ACAGCACTATGTGTGATGTGTATTTGGGCTGTACCAAGGTAGAGTATCAGCATTTCTTACTGAATCAATCAATATAAGTAGCTGTTAAAGCTAAATATTCACCTACACAAGATTTTGGAATATATTTCGAGTAATCTGTGGTTTGTCAAACAAGTATACTGTGAAACTGTTAACATGCTTTACAACTAGCTTTCTTATTGTGGTATTAAAATGCTTTCCTACAATTAAATAATTTTAAAGATAAGACAATCCTACCGGATTAAGTCAAAGGAGCGGATAGGATGGCAATATCGCATCGATAAATATACTGCATTCGTGCTACCTTTAACTACCTTTTACGAAGATTAATTCTAAGAAGTTTAGTGGTACCTAATATATACTAACTGTACGTGAACTGGTGTGGATGCTGAACTAATATTTTTCGGGGCCGGTAGCAATTAATTTGTAGGAACGAACGTTCGCTTAGTTCAAATGCATATTAATGAAAGTACTTCGGCAATTAAGACTACATGTATGCATTAACGGTGGCCGCTTTCGTAACTCATGGAAATAGTGATTAATTGACGCACATGAAATACCAACAGTTTGGCAATTATAAACGGATTGTAATTAATTGGTTTATAATTAACATTAACGGATCCTTTTCAGGGGAAATGTAAATGGACAATAATTAAAAGGAGAGTGCAGGTTTTACGTATACCCAGAGGACATCGCGTAGGCATCTAACATATGCATACGTAGTACGTAGTGTATTAAGAAGTGGCTTTTCCTTACACTAAACCTTTTAGCTCAGAGAATAATATTAAAATCAGTCATTAATATATGTACATATACAAGGTGTTTCAATATATTTTAGCCAAAAGCTGTGCCCTCAACGCTTGCTTATGCTTACAATATTTTTCAAGACACTCCACACATTTTCAATTGAATTTATGTTTGGTGAATTGCCTGGCCAATGGTCTTGCATGAAAGTATATGATCCTCGGATTCAATGAACCAATGTATTATAATCCTCAACAGGCCTTGTAGGCCCTGAGCGAAAAGAAGTAACATTCTGATTATAATTATGAACCAATATAAGGTATTAAATAGTCTTGTAGAACTTTTTTATATTGTTTTTTTTTCCATTGTTCCGTTAACTAAATATAGTGGTTCCGGTCCTTCTGTCGTAATACACGGCCAAACCATTAGAGATGAAGGGCGTTTAATAGATTTGATCGTACATGCTTCTTTATAACGCTCTGAAGGACGTCGACGAACAAATTGGCTCCTCTCCGTTTGCACTTCTAGCCGTGATTCGTCGCTACAAATAATCTAGGAAAAGTAAAAAATATTGAAAACTATTAAGCGAACTATGAAGATGAATTTGACCAAAAATACAGATAATAAGCCTTGGCTTCTTTGCTGGATGTCTGCGTTTCAAGCCTGTTTCAAGACGACGTCTACGGACTGTTCGGGCTGATATTTGTATACCTTCTCCATTAAGAATTTTATAAACACCCATAGTGGATAAAAAACGATGTTCTGTAGCCACTTTTACTATACGACGATCATCTATTACAATTGTTTTGCAATTGCCGACACAGTCTGTTCTGCCACTACTTGTACTATTAATATTCTCCTTAATTAAATTCGCGATTCTCAGAACAGTTTGATGTGATGCACCCTCTTTTTGTGCAACTTCGCGTTGAGAGAATTCTCCCGTCTCTAGAAGAGCAGAAATTCGTGCTTTTTCTCTGTGGTTATATCCTTCTTCTTTCCCATTGTGATAATAATTGACTGCGAAAATAGACGCACACAAAGTTAAAACTCTGAAACGACACAATTCAAACAAAACGTAATTATTGTAAGTACGAATGGCAAGAGGCGTGATTCATAGCAGATGGATAATCGGTTTATTGCACCTCTAAGCATTGTTTTTATAACCAGCAATTATCTGTGGCCAAAATGTATTAGGGTATTACTCAAACTACAATTATGGTTTTACAGATTTTCGAAATTAAAATTATATTTAATAAATATTCTTAGAAAATTTTATATTTGCTTGCTACAAAGAAATGTGGATAATATCTATGAATGGAGTAGTATACAATGTTACACAAAATATTCAGTCAGCAAAATGTTATTTAAAGACTAAACTATAACGTTTGTATTAGAATATAATTATCTGAATATTCTTTTTACAGTGTTTATATTTTGCTAAACAAAAAGAGCTTCCAGAAAATAATATTTAAAGGTCGCCACTGGCGTAAGCCCATAGAATTGAAAGGTGTAGTGTATGTAGCAAACTTCAAAATGTTTGAAAATTTCTCATTAATTTAAATAAACTCACGGCAATGCTTACGATACCTCTTTACCGTGAAATGTTGTAAGAAGAAGTAATTCTACGCGGGATGTTATAAACACTGGCAGCCTGCATGGAGTGAAAATTAGTAGTATCAGTACAGGAAAGCCGAACGCGTCATATTATATAACTTCTGCATGCTTAGCTATAAAGACATACTAAATTTTATCTTAAAATGAAACCAGTTCTTTGTAATATCAGTGAGAGTAACCTCATTCAGCTCACATTTCTTTACAGTAGCGAATAATAATACCTATCCTACCCCACTTAACAGGTGTGCAATGTTGCATTTCATATTTACATCTTCCTCACTGCAATAAATAACATTAATTAAAAACAGTGATGAAGTCTTATATAAATATTTGCATAAATGTAAGACAATATCGCGATAATTATGCGCATGTATTTATTCCAGAATACGAAAAGGTGTGCTCACCTACTGCAAATGTCGAAAGCAGGTATGCGCCTATATGGCATAATAGTAAATTATGTGTAGAGATATGTATTCTTAAGCAATTGAAATAGAAGTAATCCAGTGGAAAAATGACACAAAAAATAAACAACAATAATTGTAACAGGTCGCCTTGACCTGTATTTTTTGAACTGGACTTCCTAAATTTTCATATCTTTCCACCTTTTGAACTTTAACGGGATATTTAGTTGCCTTGAGTTTGTAAAGCTTATTTCATCTAGCAACTATTATTCTGTACGAGACGCTTTAGAGAAAAAAAATGCCTTTACATACGCTGGAGATGAATACCCTAATGTCTATTAATATACCCGAGAAATTTGTCATTGACAGCGATTGAGTTTTGCACCACCTGCTGATTCTCATCGTGCCAAAGGTTATTCCAACAATAGAATTTATAGGCGACCACATTATAGAGACCGCAAAGTTACGAACCGTATATCAAAGGACGAAATATGTATTTGCCGATGTAGTACCTTTGTTAGTAGATAATTTATTTGACAATTTATAGTGAACTATATGTTACTGCATTGTAGTAATTTTTTACATTGCTCAACAATGGCTCAAAATTTTATGACGGAAGACGGCTTTACTTAATGTTCACTAGTTTGGTAGATGCACATGCAACGGAGGATTTTTGTGAAGTGTTTGATAGCCTTTCCTGAAAAGAACTTAGTTTTTTAACTATATACTTCGTATACAGTTTATATATTATATACCGCGCGCAGCAAAATGATGGAACAAATTCATTAAATTTTAAGCAATTTGTTTCTCGAATGAATGCTCGGACAGCTAAATTTGAATTCTTAAAATAAACATTTTTGTGTCAATTTCAGTTTTCCCCACTTCTGGTTTTCAAGTGATGACGATTTTTTTAAACGACAGTTTGCGATTTTGTTTTTCCTTTTGATAGATCGTTTAATTGTCTAAATTATACCATCAAAATTTTAATACCTCACAAAACAGAAGGCAAAGATTGATGTAGTTATTCAAGAATGAAATGATTGCTTCCTTTAAACCAAATGTTCGAAATGCCATCCACCTGTTCATAAATTTTACTAATAACAAAAGGTAAAGATAAGATTTTACAAATCAAGTAGGTATCAGCCAAAAATATGGAGTAATTAGTTTTATACACTCACATACGCCAAATACTCGTTATTATTAATAAAAGATGTTTTTGAAAGTTAACTGAATGTGGATCATTTAAGTAAACCTCAGCACATAGAAATTTTAATTCTTGTTGAATGCCGCCATAAAACAAGAACTCAGCAAGAGGTTTTGTTTAATGCGAAATATCAGCCAATCCACACTGAGTAAAATCGACAGAAAACTTAGAGAAATTGGGTAAAATGTATTTCAAATGTAGGGCTTCCTAAGAAAATGAATGAAGATGTTAAACTTAATATTTTGTTAAGTGTGGATAACAATCCTCATAATGTATCTCGATTAATTGTAGCAGATAATTAAACTTCTCAGCGATCAGTATTACGTGTATTAAAAACAGAAAAATGTCATCCTTACAAAGTGCGATTACTGCAAGAACTTAATGAAGATGACTCTGATCGCCGAAGGCAGTGTTGTGATATAATGCAGGGTTTATGCAACCATAATCGTAGCACTTCATTCACTAAATTCTCTTTTCGGATGAAGCCCCATTTTGTCTAAATGGAACAGTAAATCGATAAAATTCCAGGAGTAGGGAGAATCCTAACTGGACTACTGAAGCATATACACAACACCCTCGTAAAATTAATGATCCTTTCTTCTTTGACGAGACCCCCACGGGGAAGCGATATCTGGATTTTTTATGTATGCACTTGTATTTGCTCTCGCAGAAATTTTTTCAAATGAACATGATTCTGACTTCCCAAATGGCGATTGGTTTCAGCAAGATGGTACACCTCCGCACTTTCCACGTCCTGTTCACAAGTTTTTAAACTCTCTGGGATGTGGATCGGTAGGCGAGGACAAATACGGTGACCCCCAAGTTCCCAGATCTTACGCCTCTTGATTTTTTTCTTATAAAGATATCTAAAATCAAGGTCGAATTAGTCCTGACGTCATTTGGAATGTACAAAATAAATATGTTCATAGATTTTCTTATTGTCAAGAGGCTGGTGGATGGCATTTCGAACATTTGATTTAAAGGAAACAATCATTTCATTTCTTGAATAGTAGCATTTCTCTTTGTTTTTGTTGCTGTTAATAAAATTTATGTTTACCACTCTTTAAAGAACTTATTTTGAAACTGTGTTATGTGAGGTACGAGAGTATTTTGATAAATTCTTAGCCTACCATGGAATAAAAATTTTAAAATGAAAATGTTTTTTTATTCGACGTATTCTTCTTTCAAGGTTATACACTTATTAGAGCGATCCTGCAACTTTTGTAAACCCCTTAAATAAAATATTTCTTCTTGCTCTGCAAACCAACTCTCCATAGCTTCTATTATTTCTTCGTTCGAAGAAAATTTACGTCCTTTCAAACATTTTTTCATTTGAGGAAACAAATAATAGTCGGATGGCGAATAAGGAGGATGCTCAAGAATTTCGAACTCCAAATCAGGGATTGTGTTCATCGTAATGCGCGATTTGTGTGCAGCCGCATTGTCCTGCAAAAACAGAACACTTTTGGAACATTTTTATAAGGTTTTTCAATGATTCTTTCACGCAGAGTTGTTAATAATGTAGAGTAGTATTCTCCACTTATGGATTTGCCTTTTTCTAAATAATCAACCATAATGACTCCACGGAAATCCCAAAAAACTGAAGCAAGAACTTTTCGGGCGGATTCCTGCACCCGAAACTTCGTAGGCCTTGGCGAACCAGAATGCCTCCATCCCATCGACTGTTGCTTTGTCCCTGGGTCGTAAAAATAGAACCAGCTTTCATCCATGGTAATAAGAGGATTTACAAGATCAGGGTCGTTGTCAAACCGGGCGCATAAAGAGCGCGACACTTTCACTCTTACTCACTTCTGATCAGCATTCAAGCATTTAGGAATCCGTTTTGCCGAAATTTTTTTTATGTCTAAATCGAAGTGAATTATATGATGTACAGGCTCACATGAAATCTTCAATGTCTCAGATATCCCAATTCGACGATCTGACGAAATCATGTCGTGAATTGCATCGATATTTTCGGGGGTGAATGAGGCAACCCAATTTTATACGGTCGCGTAGGAAGGGCAAAGATGACCAAGTGTTTTAAACGTATCTTCGTAAATCTCCTTACCCTTTACCCCTTTTCAAAACAGGTACTTAGTGATTGGTCGATATTCCATTTTATCGATTTTCACAATGTCGGTGGACATGGCTTTTTTGAAATTTTATCACACAGCAATACGTTTACTTTTCTTACTCAAATTTTACAGTGACATTTCAACTGAGTTGCTATTTATTGCTATGGCAACGAAAATTCATTTTGACAATTTTAGACTATCTAGGCCAACTATTTATCAAAATATCCTCGTATTAACATTTTGATGGTACCATTTAGACAATTAAATGATCTATCAAAATAAAAGGTATCGGAAGTTGTTGATGATGACATTAGCTGAAAACCAGAACTGGGGGAGATTGAAAATTGATGCAGAAGTGTTTATTAAAAAAAAATAAAATTGACATGTTGCATCACTTCTTCGAAAAACAAATTGCTTCAAATTTAATGAATTTATTCCATAACTTTCCCACGCAGTTCATACATATAAACCTAAAATACACGACTTAAGGTTTAAATTTTAATTGACTTTTAAATGACCTTGGCTATTCTAGAACTAGAAATTAAATATAGGCTTTAGGGTGAAAACTTAAACAATTAAAAGATTGATGTCTAGTTGCAAAAATACATGAAATAATTGTGAGTTTAATAAAATCTTCAAGGACCTTCAGTAGTAATTGCAAGAATAGTGGACTTAGTAATTACAGAATGTTTTCAGGTTGGTTTGTATTCTTTAATATACATATGTAAAACTCCTGAGGACATAGTCCTAAAAACTGCTAAATCAATATAAAATCAAGCCAAAATGTTAAGAGGAAATAAAGATACAACATTTCACTGCTTTGTTAACCCAAATTCAGAAAAAATCATAAAGATAGATTTGTCCCATTATAGTGGAAATAATATGGAAAACTTGTTGAACGTTTTATTTTTGAAATATTTAGAATTTCTTAATACGTAATCAACGTACTAATATTAAAAATGGAGGTAGAAATGGCATTCATGTTATAGAATGTAGATCGAATTATTTAACAAAGTAGTGAGAACTGTAAAACATCATTGATACTAATAGCTAGTGAGGTAAAGGATCTTTCTAACAATCACGTAAACTTATCATTAAATAACGTAGCACGTGTTAAGATACTTTGTTCTCTTACTCTAATATACATTTTGTACTCTTCTAGTATTTGATACTTCCAATGCTTGATATTGTTTCTCAAGTTGTTGCGACTTATAGAGTCCTACAAATCGACATATAATAGTATTAGGTTGAATTACTATACTTATCGACTTTGCAATGATTCTACTTAAAGGATTTCCAATTTAAAAATAGTGAAAATACGAACAGGTACTCGACTCTGCTAGAAATAGATTCGCTTCTAGTCTATCAATCTCTTAATGTTCTGAAATGTGTTAAGCAGGAAATATCCTCGCTTTGGTTCATTCTCATAAATTTCCTTCATTTCGCATCTATAGTAATTTTAATGACATAAATATGGACAAATTTATTTCTGCAGAGTATAAACTTTGATTACATATTACAGTTAGAAATTAATTAATTTGTAGGTGTAAGTTAATGTGGTGCAATGAAAACAATATAAAATGAATATTGGTCAATATTTGGTTGGGAAACTAACTTTAGCAATTCTGAACAGATGAATTCGGGCACAGTATAAAATAAACTGGAATAACTTATGGACAATATAACCGACTAGAACTACTGTAGCAGCAATTTGGTTCACATGGAATACATTTTCATATTTTTAAAGTATAAAGGCACTCAAGTTTTACTTTAGATATAGTTGAAGATAACCAAATTTATCGTAAGGTGTAGTTTCATATAAGATGTGAAAGCAAATGCTGATACACCCACACGTCTTCATGTAAATAAAAATTTCTTAGTTCACCTAAATTCCAAAAGTACATACATACATATAAAGGACTCGCCCACCGAAAATACCATTAGCAGCACAATCATCTCGTTGCTTTCTACATTTTCAAGTACAAATTTTATTACAATGGTTAACAATAAACGTAAAAATCACATTAACATAATTCGGCTTTTTGCCAACACCAGCGGTGGAAGGAAAAAGAATTGCTAACGAAAACTACATCACTTGGGCGCTCTATAAGAGAACAGTTACTTCACGCTGTTTATGGGTTCCAGAAAGAGAAAAATTAATTCACATCATTAAACAAACTTAAGGAACAATGACACCACACACTTGTACACATGTATCTACAAGGTCGACGTTTCGATACGAAACAGATGCTGTTTTGTAACCTTTGTTTCTGTTAAGGTGTTGTGCCTTACGGAGCCACAGCGCATCATGTGTACATGGGCCAAATACACCTACGTCCACAAAGGTCTACTGTATCGTCTGAAAATAATACTAATTGCCGGGTCATAGTTCAGGCGCGCTTGCCTTCCAAAAAGAGCACATCGCTACTCGATTTGGTGATGCCATAAGTATAAGTCGTGACTCACTATCAGCAAAAAATATTATTGTGTATGAGAGAAAAGAAAGCATACAATCTTTATGGACTCGCATTAGGTTTTACATCTCACATGTTTACCAAAAACGGATTTTTATTGGTCTTTTAGCATCTTGTATTCTTCTGCACCATTTGTTTTTTCCTGCGAGCATTGTTGTTTATTATACAATAATAAAATATAAACACTTGCTCCCAAATTATTAGTTCCTTTTGTATTATGTGACATATTTGACTAATTCACATTATGGAACTGTTAAAATAAGGAACATATAGGTGAAGTTTTTAAATACTTTTTTTCGATAAGTTTTAAATATGAGTTCACGAGGCACTATTTGAATCTTTAGAGATTGTTGCAACTAAATTGGACTTTGAAAACTCGTCCTGATGAATAAGAGATTTTAATCTAACTATTTCTATAACCGGTAGTCAGCAAAGAAATAACCCCTAGGTTATAGTTGTGGTAGAATAGTCAACAGGGTGACCCGGACTATGGCTAGGTGAACACTTATGTCATACTTTAAAAGTGAAAAGAACAAAACAATGTTTGTATACAGGCCTTCTACAATTCCAGAAGGTTAGGATTGTAGAATTGTGCCCATTGTACGTATGGTAGGAGGTCAAATCTCTCAGATGTTCTAATAGATACCATAACATATCTTTGAAAAATATTTCCGTCTATCTAGGGTGATTGGGGAGTAGCGAACCAGGTACTTACTCTGTTATTTTAAATTGAACACTCTGTATAATATGACATATTTGGTGTCTGCACCTAGAAATAAAACAACATGATATTTTATTTTATATCTACTTCTTTATTTTATGTCTATTTCTAACAGATTACGAGTTATTTATAATTTTGTCTTCAATCGCCTAACTTCAGATACATCTATTTTCTTGTAAAACTCAAATAAAGTGCATTTTAGCGTAAATTTTTACATTAGATTACATCCTTGGATCTATCTGGTCATTGTATTAGAATACCTTTTAATTATACAGGGTGTTCAGTATTCCACGCACAACTTTGCCAAATCCAAACACCGGACACGTCATTTTTCTAAATAGAACCATATATTTTTCTCTGTATCCACCATATAGGAAATTTATCTTTAACGTTTTTGTATAACGATACATATATCTAACGTTGAAAGTAAAACTGATATTTACAGTTAAACACTAACTATAAGTTCTGCATTTGGATATTGCATCCAAGTGGTGTTAGTACTGTTTGGTTACCACGGCAACAGTAAGCAAAATATATAGACATTGCTGTTCTTCACTGCCGATTCAAAATTGTACGTCTCAGTAGCTACTTACGAGAGCATTTCGGTGTGCTGACAAGAATGCACTTGGATGCAATATCTAAATGCCCGGGACTCGCATTTAACTGTAAATATTTAATATTGGACATACGCATCATTATACGAGTCCCCTCTAGCAATAGAAGATCATTTTCATCCTGCCCTCAGATTAACATTTAATTATATCTCTACACACGTCCCACTTCTACCTATTAACAAAACTAATAAAATATACAATTTTAGGAAGGCTAATTACACCGACTTGTATCGCGCGTTCTGTGGTATTGACTTGCCATTTTTGTTCAATTTGCTTGTTCGATTTGCTTCAACATAAGAGCTTACATAAAGTAATATAACGAAATGCAATTTTATTATATAAAAACCATGTGCAGAAAGCAGAAAGCAGAAAGCCTAATCAAAGGTATTCCTAAATTCTTCTGGTCCTTCTTACGAGCTAAAAACAGAGTAGGTGGTCAGTTCCGTTCGGAATGCCTCTGGCGAAATGCTTACTACCCCTTCCTACTCCATCGTTAAAGTATACCAGAGTTTTTTCAACTCCGTGTATAGCTCTTCGCAAATTGCATTCACACCATTGTTAGAATTTACTAATTCTTCTTCGATTAGCATTAAATGTATTACTGAATCCGATGTTCACAAAAAAGATGGTATTTCCTTGGTGGATAACTACCGACCTATTGCGTTTATTAATAACTTCGCTAAAATTTTCGAGAGCTGTTTGTATAACAATATCCACCCTTTATTCCGACCTTTCTTACTGAACATCAGCATGGTTTTGTTAGCAAACGGTCTACAGTATCGAATCTCACTGTAGTGATGCATTTCTTATCGGAGTGTCTCGATGATGGCGAGCAAGCTGATATCATTTATACTTTTCAAAAGCGTTCGATCGTTTAAATCATGCTAGGCTTTTAAAGAAACTTGATGCTACTGGATTCTCCCCGTTACTACAATCACTATTCAAATTCTACCTCTCTAATAGAAAACAATACGTTAGCTATAAAGGCCATTGTTCAAGTAATTTCTCGTCTACGTGTGGAGCATCACAGGGTAGGAATTTGGGTCCATTACTATTTCTAATTTTTATAAATGATCTTCCTCCATTGTTAGATTGTGGTAAACTTTTATTCGCAGATGATTTCAAATTATTCTCAAGAATCTGTACTCCCGAAGACTGCATGCATCTCCGAAATCAGCTTGATATACTTGATCGGTGGTGTGTCGACAACAGTCTCAATCTTAACATATCGAAATGTAATATTATTTTGTTTTCACGTAAATCTACCTTAATCGACCATAAATATTGCATTAATAATATTGCAGTGAATCGTTGTGATAGTATAAAGGATTTGGGAGTGACTTTTGATTGTAAGCTTACCTTCAATGAACACATCAAGGACAAAACATTTCTCGCTATTATACCCACTGATGACGCTTTACTTCAGCTATGTGCGCTCTAAATTAGGGCATGCTTCTCTGATTTGGTCACCGTTTTCCAAAACTCAAGCTTATTCTCCTTAATCTCATACCACTCTGTTAAACCTCTTTGAATTTCAATCTCTGGAACAAAGACGCACTATAACCGACATGAAATTTCTGTACAATTTAATGAATGTTATTGATGCAATACCGCTTGGTCTTTACTTTTCTGCCCCCAGTACTCGACCCGTTAAGCAAATACTTTCTACTGCTCGTTTGCTCGTACCAATTTACTGTCCTATTCGCCCCTACGTAGAATTTGCTCCCATTTTGATAATAACTGCAATTCTAAATTTGATATTTGCGCTTCCCACTTAAGTTCACTTTTGAGTTTAGTTAATCCCCAAGTACGATAGCCAATTGTTTCTATAATTTACTTTACGTTGTTACGTTCAACGTTGTATCTACGACAAGAACAACTTCTCTCAGTTGTCACTTCGGAATGACTAAATGTCAGGCTGGCCACTCGTTGGTAACTAAATATCCCTCTTGCGGAGAAAATTGAAAATTCCTTCGTTACCATCTCCTTTCAGCCAACTGGCCTTGGAGCGAGGACATTATATATAAAATATAAATCCAGATAACGACGAGTGTGGGGTAGCATGGACAAATCTACTCGTCAGTTAATTTTTCTATTCACGTATTTCGTCCAAATTAAGTGTAGAAATCGTCTGGAATAAGCAACAGCGTAAATTGAAAGGTACAACAAATAATATTTCATCAATTAAATCTTTATCTGAAAGGTTTCTGTAAATTAGCAGTGGATTTTCACATTTAAAGCTTGTTGGTGACATTTTGGATCACAGAATCATCAGCATACAACCTCCTGGTTAAGTCAGTGCATTCGTTCTCGTACGCTGTTTGCAGAAATAATCTCATTTGATCGAAAATCATCGTAAAAGTTTCTATTTGGGTTAAATTATCAAAATTGGCTGTGAAATAAAACAATCGCCGGTCTTTCGCGATTTAAAATAAAAGAAAGATGAACGACGCCATAATTTTTCGTCAATCTTTATTCGGCCTTGGTTGAATCAAAGTGTGTCTTAACTCCGGTTCCCATATAAGTGCTCGATTGTGAAATCAAAGTCTTTATTAGAAGAGAAAAGGGTTAAATATCCAGAGCAGGCAGTTTCTTGTAGCGGTTATATAAACAGAGGGTTTATATAACATTGGCTTCGTTCAAAAGTTCAAGGTTAGTTACTTTTAAAATCTTAAAATTCGTTAATTTCATTTTACTGAGTTGGAAATTCATTCTAAAATTGCCGTAAGGGTATCCAGGGATACCCCCGAACCTACAAGAATCGTTAATTTAATTTAAAATTTGAAAATTTTAACATTTGCCCCGAAAAAGATATTTCAATATATTATTTTTTCCAAACAGATTTTTGTTTATATGCTTTACTTATATTTTTTAGTTTCATATTATAGTATTTTGTTTTATGTATTAAGTTATGTCCTGTATTTATTTCCTGTCCTGTAATTGGATGTATGTATATAATCTGTTGGGCTGAATAAATATTATTATTATTGTTATTACTATACGAAAACGTTAGAGGCATAATGCTATTTAAAAAAATTACGTTTCTGGTTCTTGAATTTGGCAAAATTTGATGTTCAATACTGAACATATTGTATGCTTCAAAGGCGTTCTAGTACCATGCCTAGATGTACATATGTATATAATTTGATCTCGTAAAAGTTTACGCTGAAGTGTATTCGCATTTCGGATAGAGTAAAGGAAATAGATATATCTACATTTAAACAATTGAGGACAACACTATAAATATCACGAGATTTGTTGGAAATGGATACATCCAGCCTATATTATATTGGTTTTTTTCTAGATAGAGAAACCAAGAGGTAGTTATACACAAGGTGTTCTATTTAAAATAACAAAGTAGATGCCTGGTTCGCTATTTATGGATCGTCCTGTATACATGGACATATTTTTGGTAGATACTCTATGATCTCTACTATGTTATCAGAAAACTTCGTACTCTTTATAAAATAGGTACAATTTTACGATTCCTGAAAGTTGGGACATCCTGTACGTTTAATCAATACCAGGTCAGATAAAAGAATCCGAAGTACAGTCGCTTCCAATTCTATCAAACGAAGAAGAGTGCAGAGTCGTTCTAAAGGAACGAATGTTCTCGAGACACGTTGTAAAATTGATGGTGGGATGGCAGAAGAATGCCTCATTCGTCTTGCGCTATATTTTTATACGATTCGATTTCCAGACTCCGGTTATATAATTTTCAATCAAACCGCAATCACTTTCAGTGCCCCCATATGGCGTATGTATAATTGGCCGCACTAAATTTTCAAGGAAAGTGATCATGGACAAAGGAAATTCATTTTTATCGGGCCCAATGTAATTTATCTGTCTGGAAATTAGTTCGTCGAGTCCGCGCGGTGTACAAACACGGTGGGTGCTGAATTATAGAGAACATTGCAATAACGAGTACGACCGAATGGACTGGCTACCAGATAAAAGAATAGAGAGCGCCGTTAAACTGATTCATTGCTTTGTCTGGATCGCCGCTGCCACCATTAATGCCCGGAGCATGCTCGCAGTGTTACCAATTATAAGTCGACCTTATGTATGGCATCACATTGTGGAGGTACGATCTTAAGAATATACATGTATAATTCACCGTCGGGTTCACTGAAATTCAATATACGGGACAGAAAATGGGATTCATTCTTCTACGAAAGAAACGCTGTTATTCTTGTGCGGCTGCATTAAGATTGCATTGTTTAAATGTTTTGTAGATCTACATTACGAAGTTATAAAGGTCGCTAAAAGTACTACGGGGTTACTATTCAATTGAAAGCCACCGTCTTAATCCTCTAATGGTTTCTTTTTTTGTAAGTAGGTATAACTTGAAGTTATAGCCTGTTTTCATTTACTACTGCACTTAAAAAATATATAACGGGGCACCTGATACCCCATACCTCCATTTTTGTTATAATTATTTCTTTATTTATCAAAAATAAAGTCGCTTTTACGTAGAAAATGGTGCTGTATAACAAATTTAGACAGTTAAACATTAAAGATATTTAAAAACTCCGGCTGCAGTTTATCACTCTGTTTTCTTGCGACAGGCAGAAGATACAAGCTGGTTGCAGCGATCTAAAATTTCCCATTACAATTTCATTACAAGCATTACAGTACAAAAACTTCGATAGGAGACATAGTTATTTCAGGATAACTAGAAAATATTCATAGTTAATCTAATAAAGTCCGCTTATTTTTCGATATAGAATGCAAATACTAAGATGGCTCTTTAGTCCTATCAATGCAAGTACATATGTCGAAAATAATGAGAAATTTGGAAGGCAAAGGGTAGCTACGTAGAAAGCAGGTCTGGTTTGCCCTGGTTTTGACGTTTATGTTTACCGAGATAAGTGTCATATATGCTATTGAAAGAAATGGACGACTTAATAGGTTTTACAACTGTTTATCCAGTACGAGGTGTTGAATTGCCACTCATAAAGAGAAAACGAAAAACCTTCATTACAAAGCTAATTGGACACCGTGATTTTGCTGTAAGATACATAGCTAGTGGATCTGCTCCTTCCAAAGCCATTTACAAATTTCATTTGTAGAGCGTGAAAGAAGAAGACGTAACGTTTAAGGAATACGTTGTGTGCGGTCTAATACTTCAGTTTAATGTCAGCAGCGTGATGCATACGGTGGATTTGGCGTTGAAATATGGAGCTGGTAATATATACAATGGAAAAGAAATTAGGAGTTAAAATATATTCTTTTACTTCAGGGGATGTTGTATTAGCCTATCTTCTAGTTCAACTCTGTTTAGGACTGCCGCTTGTTGTGCTTTGCTGCTTTTTAAGCAGTTACGCTAAGAAGAGCTTTATCACTTTCTGGGAAAGTGTCCCTTTGTTTGAAGGTAACATTGTAGGGAAATTGTTTTAGTGAACTAATCCTTTAGACACAATTAACGCAAGCTATTAACGAATGTGTAGGCATACAGTAGAACACAAATTTAGCACAGTGGCGATTTTTCAATTCAATTAATTATTTATTTATTATAAATTCTTTAGTGTAAGGAACGTATGATAAGCTGATGAGTTAAGCATCGTTTAACCACACAATTCATTTAAAGCACACTCGTTAAGCTACTAGGAATATTCTACACGGCTGCAATATTCGAAACGATTATTCTAGCTATTCCAAATATCAACAGAGTGTCGCAGGGAAATTGCGTTTTCTGATTACTGCTTTATCTTTCGTTTTAGAGAAAAAGTATCTAGAAGGTATATGATTGCGTAGGTTAATAAGGAATAGTGTTAGCAATTTTCCATGGCTAAATAAAAACATGTGAATTAAAGAGCAGAAATATACGTACTTTTCGTTGTAGAGTATTTGTTGCTTAGAGGTACACTACCGCTCATAAGTATTTGGACACCCTTGAATTTTAGATTTTTGTATACAAAGAATGTATTTAGGAAATACATTCCAACATTATTGAACAGTTTGCTAATAATCAGTAAGATTCACTTAAATTCGTTAAATAATACCGGTCTATCTAGTTATTTTATCTGTATGAGACGTAATATCGTCAAAAAAGCGCAGGTAGTAGCGACAACAAAGGGCGTATTTCTTGAAATTCCAGAAAAAGTGTAACGGTTGCTAATTTTGCTACGAATCATGAAGCTATAATAAAGCCATTTGAAGCAATACTTTTAAATTACGGTCAGTTATCGTTCTATGCTAGAAGCGGCAACATATCTTAAGGAATAGTGTTTATAATTTCGTTTAAAATTTTAAAACATGCCAAAAAGGAAATAAATTAGTGTTGCGCGTGCTCTGATAGTAGCACAATACAACTTAGGCATAAGCAATCGTCAAATTGCTAGAAAATTACATTTAAATCCATCCACTGTTGAATATAACATCAAAAAATACAGTGAAAGTGGCAGTTTTCTAAATAAACTAAGAAGTGGCAGACCAAGGGCGACAACATCAGTTCAAGATATTGCAATCGTGGTGTCCAACAAGAAAATAGAAGAAAAACAGCCCCAGAAATCGCCGCAGAAATCAATACTGTACTTCCGAAGCCGATTAGCGTGTCCACGGTTAAACGCCGTCTGCAAAAAGCCGACTAGGAAAGGAAGGCAACCTTCCGATTCGATCTCCATGATGAAGTATGTTGGCTTAAGGTTGTAAGTAATATGGCTTGCTGTTCGAACGCTTCCATAAATATGTTGGCGACGACAGGAGATACCATAGCTGCGCCTGAGACTTGCTAAGACAACGACGCGGTCCCAACCTGGAAACCAAGAATATAGCTATACGAAGCTTGTTTGAGTAGATTGTACCGCCTACATTTGCAAGGAATGTGACCAAGATTGATTGGAATGGCTGTTTGCAGTGTTTATGTTGGAATACGTTTTTTAGTTACTTGCCGATGTAAATCGTAGATAATATATTAGAATCTTGTTTTCTTACAATTTTATTGTTTAAAACTTATTTTCAAAGTTTAAATAAATTATGGTAAATGTTTGGCTACCTACATTCCTTTGCCGTGGTTAAAGTAGTTGCATCAAAATGTAGCTTCTAACGTTGTAATTGAAGAAAAAAATACAAAGGCTATTTGAAAATGATTCCCTAAGGACGTAAGTATAATGTTATTACTTCAATTGCGTTCGTTAATGTTTTTTGTTAGTAATACTTACTTGGGTATGCCTAACCCCACGTCACCACCTATGTTAAAAGTTAAAAGCACCTCACCAGTTAAGAGTTAATGCTGTTAGAGCTTTTCTGGGATATCTAACGCAGACAGGGACTCGGTTCCTGCCAATAGTAACGTGCATTGCGTCATGACATTTTTCTGCCTTCTATATACATAAATGAATAAATAATTTTGTTGTAGGTCTAGGTTACACTATGATACTCGTACAATCATTTGTGCAGATGTCATATTTATTGACGACGACGAGCAGTTTATTGCTTTTCTTTGACTTTGTGCATTATCGAAGAAGAGATAAGATTATAGATTGCGACTTGAGTGACGGAAATAGGTTGTGTTATACACCGGGTGTTAACGTGTCATACATTTGCACTAACGACCTACTCGAGAGAACAGCCAACAATACCGTTTATACCGCCCTACAATACCATTTTAGGTACTGGCAAGTCTATACGTTATCATTCCAGAAAAATTAAAAATTCGATTTCTTTTCAGGCTCAACGTAATGCGTTTTAATCAATTTGATCTAAATTGCTGCCGAATTAACACTACAATTCTTGCGGTAATTATTGGTATTTATACAGTTATATTCCTGGTCTCTGTGCTTGGTTTAACACATATAAAGAAACCCGCATTAAATGGAATGATAATTGTTTCGGTGTTGTTAATAATTATGTGCGCTTATTCAACCGTGTTTTTTGAAGTGAAATCTGATACTATTCTGAATGAAGGTAATGAGTCCAAGGACGATTCGCCTTTTTTCAAATTTGACGTAAGTAACATTTCCAAGTAATAAAACAGTAACTCATACATGTGCATTGAATGCACTTCTATTTATCTTCAGGCAACGTTATTCAAGTTTTTCTATATCGATTGCCTTTTACTATTACTATTAATCACACAGACATGCAAAATTGGGGGTTCTGTCAGTTACAGAGAGACAAGGGGTGAATCTTGCAGGTTTTTTGATTCTGAAAACGAATCCGGTCGCAAAAATTGCCTAGCACGCCAGGTTTTGGAGTAAGTCAAAAATTGCCATTGTATTCTACTAGTCTTCAGCGTTATAATCAATTTTCGATTACTGCTGTACGATTTTCTTTAGCTGTGATATGCAAGTTTGAATTTATAATACTGGTCACAAGTATTAGTAACCTAATCCACCAAGCGTGTCGAATCACAGGCTTGCAAAAAATGAGTTTTTATCAGACCCTGTAGTCAGATCATATTATCAGGTTGCGCTTAACTCGATCCCGCTGGAATTCTTGACCTAGCACGTCAGGATTTCGAGATATCCTCAAAGCGCAAAATGGACGGTTTTCTGTAATATTTGAGGTTATATTATAAGAATAGCGATTTTTTCGCCCATTTTTGCTCATGCTATCATTTAGCGCTACTCTCCCCCTTCAAAATCCTTCAAAATCCATTTTCGTTTGCTTCGATCTGACTTTTATTCCTCAAGATATATATGTATACGGCGTAGTACATTCTATTTGCTTTTTTCCTTCTATTATTGAGGTCAATTTCTTGTTTACCTTTTTCCTCCAGTATGATACCCAAGTAATGGAATTTGTCAACCTGTTCTATTTGGACTCCCTCGATTTGTATACATATCCTTTTTTGTTCTTTTGATAGCATCATCACTTTCGTCTTTTCTGTATTCATTTTCATTCCGTATTTTTTCAGGATCTTATTCCATATTGTACGGTCTAATTAGTTCTTTGTAACGATTGTTACATCATTGGCGAAGGCGCCTTTCGTGATTTTTATTCCTTCTAGCTTTCTATATCTTATGTATATTGGTTTTGTTATGTTGTTTACGTCTTGATTGTATCATCCATAAATACTATAAATAATAAGGGACACACACATGAAAAAATTACTAATAACAAAACCAAAAATAATGCTAGTAAGCTCATGGTATTGGTAGAATCATTTCCGGCAAACACAATGCGAGCAGAGAAAAGAAAGCACTAGCTCACGGACATGTTTCTGCCTATCCGATATCATCAGAGCGGCTACAAGCACTCTCTTTCTGCTGCATTGTGTCTACCTCTCGGTGGCGGGCATCTGCACTCCGGTGTGTATCGCCACGGTCTAGGAGGGCATGACTGTGTTTCCTGGCGCTAGAGGGCGACGGGAGATATTTCTAGTACTGTTATGGACATTTGGTGCATAAGCCGAGAGGTAGCCACAATGCAGGCAACAGAAAGGGAGTGCTCGTAGGCGCGCTGATGACGCCGGACAGAAACATGTCCGTGTGCTAGCGCTTTCTTTTTTCTGCTCGCATTGTGTTTGCCGGGAGTGATTCACCAATACCATGAGCTATATTAGCATTAATAAGGGACTTAGCCCACCTCCCTGTCTCAGTCTATCTCTTGTAGCGAATGGTTTGGATGCTCGATTATGGCTTTTAACTGTGTTTTGAGTGTTGCTATATAAGCTTTTGATTGCCCCAATAAGTTTCTCGTTTACTTCTGTTTTAATCAGGTATTCCCATAGTTTATATCTTGTCACTTTTTCGAAAGATTTTTCCATATCCAAAAAGGCTAAATATATTTATCTTCCTGTACTCATTGCCTTATTTGTAATCACTTTTATTGTAAATATGCGATCTTGAACTACTCTCCCTTTCCTGAATCCAAGTATTTGCTCAAGTATTGCGGGGATTTTCGGGATAACTGATGACGCCGTATATTCATTTTTAACTAGCGTTACTCGGATCTCGATTCCTAGCGGATGCAAACCTAACTATATTACACCGAAATAAGTGACAAGTGTTGTTCAAAAATACATAGATGACATAGTCTAAACTGTGATTCGTAGAAGTTAACATTTATAATCAAACTAATGTATATTACTGAGATATTCTTTGCTGAGATGTCTCAAGTAAAATCAGTCGTACAGCGGCAGTCAAAAATGGATTTTAAATTTGAAGACCAGCACTATACGACACCGTTTTCAAAAATACAAAAATAAAAGATCCGTTCCTCCGCAAAAAATTCATAAGTTAAACCAAAATGGCAGTTTTTTGATCATTTAACCTACTCCAAAGTTACTCCAAAATTTTACGTGCTACACAATTTCTGCAGCCGAATTCGTTTTCAGCGTCACCTCCCGTCATTTCGCTAACTGATCCTCGCAGAACTATGTCATTAATTCAAAATATACAACTATTCAAAGATTTACGAATAAATTAAGGTTGCTGTAGTAATTCAGTATTCAACATGTTTGTTACCTATTTCTAGTTTTGGGTGGAGATGATAGGACAATTGGGTGAAGGAAGTTCTGTGTCAAGCACTTTATGGTTAGGTAGTCTCAAAGGGCGCGATTATTCACCTCACGGTGTACTTATTGTGGTTATTTGTTTGAAAACAATAATTAGCATGGGATTTTTTTGCTTTGTTAGTAGGGTGATTCTTTACCTAATGCATACATATGGCTTTAAAGCCATACAGTGTATGTATGTTACCGGTAAGTTTAATTAGCTGTTCACGTGTAGGTTTTATCAAAAATATAATTCTACCGATTATTTTAGGATACGATTTATTTATGGCCTTTATACCTGAAGCAATCATTCGGACTCATATTGGTGGGATGGGAGCATTGCTTTGGTACATTTCTATCTTTTATCTTTCCATATTGCCACCAATCTTCGTCACAATTGAGATGCTTAACAGTTTGATGGAGAAGTATCTTTTTCTGGCAAGGCATCGCATGTTGTCTTATCTAGTTATGTGCCTGATTGGCTTAGTTTTATGCTTACCCCTATGCCTTAATATTAATTATCATATAATACATGTTTTTCGTCATCATGGGTTACCGGCTTTACGTGCTGGAGCGCTTGTTCTTACGCTTTTTGCCATCATTTTTATGTATTCAACCGACAGAATTGTGGACGACTATAGCTTCACATATGGGAAACCACCTGCTAAGTATTGGATAATATTCTGGAAATATTCACCATTAATTGGATTGGTATGTATAATAGTAGTAACCAAAATAGCAATAATAGAGAGAGCTAGAAAAGTTAGAAAAACCTAACAATTTAAGATTACGTTAAGTGCACCCACCAAAATTCTTGGAGTGTAATTGCCACTCTTCATCAGGACGAACTAATTTGTGCAAAACGAAGGGAACAGGACACGTTGAAATTTAATTTTTATTTTATTTCAATGTTTTTCTTAAAATTATATACAAATTTTAATTAGATACATAAAAGAATGAATTATTCTTTTTTGTTGTATCTTAGATTAAATAATTTGGTGCTTTAATTAAATATTATTTTTGAGTGTTGTCCAATTAGACTGAATCATTCAAATTTCAGGAAAGAGAACTTCTTTAAACATTTTGAAACTCTTTTTAATGCTTACTTAAAATAGCAAAAGATTACTAGCTTTTAATGATGATTATTAAAAATTCTAAGTGAAACAAGAATCTAGGAAACAGTAAGAAGCGAAATCGACCTTATTCATTTACAGTACGTATACTACTCCCGGTTCATTACAAAAATTGTGTATCGCATAAGCAAATCGTGCCACTATGATGAATCATTATCATCGCGAACTGCCGAGAAATGCACTAGCCCTTCTTAAAACTTAATATATTCTTGTGATACACATATATTAACATGACGTCGTTTCTGTTAGGTTTATACAGGCTGTTTCGCGTGGAACTGCATCAATCGATTTATAAAAGAGAATACATTGGAAAGTTCTGAGAACTTTACAGTATACTAAACCCTATATGTACTACTGAACTAAAATATTTTCAATAACCCAAGACTTCCAGCTATACCGGAAGTAGCTGTTAACTTTGTTATTTTAAATGGAACACCTTATTATATATTATTACACGAGTGCACATGAACTTCTGTAACTGTGGAAGTGCTTAACTTGGAAAATTGAAATTTTGCAGAATTGTTGACCGTGTGGGGTAGAATTAGAAACTAAAGCATTATACAGCGCTTCCGAGAATTACGGTTAAACGTTCAAATGCAAACTGTGTGGAAACTAAGTGGCCGGCTCTGTAACTTTGCGACTTTCTCATAACGACTTTAACACAAAAGTCAATTCTGTAAGCATACCGTTACACCAGCTGTTGAAATCATTCAGACCCCTGTATTGAGGCTAGCAGTGGAGTTATTTGCAAATATAGATAGCGGCACTTGCAGTTTTCTCGACAGCTGTTTTGTTTTGTTGACGTAAATATAATTTAAAAACTTTTTACCGTCTGTTTTCAGTGTTGTATTTCTTTGTTAAATAAGCCAGTTCCTAAGTTTAAGCAAATATGTATAAAGAAAACAAATGTTACAAATTTTAATTACGTTTTATAATAAAAAGCATTGGGAAAGAGTTTTAACATTTTACAGTAGCTCAATGATGAAGTTTGAAAATGAGTCAGTGCTGCATATTCTTGTCCCATACCTTTTATATTGATTTTATTTTAGAATGAATCGTAAACGAGAAGGCAAAACAACGAAGATGCAGTATAATATTTACCTCAATTATTTAATTAGCAATGAAGATTTCCGCCTAAACAAATTTAAGGCAGGAGAGCCGGATCATTTCGAAAAGAGCTGGAAAGAATTAGCAAGCCATATATTCCTTATTCCATAACTAGGTATTCCATTTATTCTACATGAATGTTGGCCCGAAATGTTTCCTGCCTTGAATTTTGCATTTCATCTTACCTTTCTTAAACTTTCTCCTGCTCTTCAATCATTAAAACATTTATAAAACCAGCCATTACGACGCAAAAAATTAACAAAATACAATAAATTATGAAAAATAACCTGACTTTTTAATTTAACAACTGCAAACGGCATAAAACAGAAGTCGTCTAAAAATGACAGTTTTAATGATAGAATAATGATAAATGCAACAATTTTGTCGTTAGCATTTGCTTACAGAATCGGCATAACGATATTTTTACGTAATGAGTCCTGAACGAGATGTTAAAATTTTATAGAATCGGTCCCTCAATTTGTTTAAAGACAACTACTATTTTTATGATAAAAGGAAATTTGGTTGAAAGATACCTGTAGCAGACTCCATTTTATTGTAAAGCCATTACAAACTGCTTCATTAAGCCTAATTTTATATGTAACACTTCATTCGTATCTATAAGCGGTTCATACAAAATGTTTTACTACCAGACACCAAATGTTTCCTCTTTTGCCAAACTCTCACATTCCAATGCCTATCCCTTACCCGACTGTCTCATTCACATAGAAAGCAAGGCATTTTTATGAATTCAGTCTGTTGTCCTAATAGCATTCCTATTACTTTGAAATCACCACAAGTTAACCAATTGTGTCTAACAGTATCTTCATATTCTCAAATGTCTCTTGCATTTGTACTGAATGGGCTACAGGAATTGAGCCACATAAATTTCCATTATGCAGTAATACGTAATAGAGGAAGTATTTCTTTTTCTCTGTGCCTGTACCATGAAAAATGTGTACTTGGTGCCAGAAGGTTCTTACTTCTAAGTCAGGAACAAAGTAATTCTACAAATTCCTTAGGCAAATTCAGATCTCGTACTAGATCGTTAAGTTCAGGTTGAGAACATTTCTGTGGAGAAAAGTCATCATCAAGTTTGTATTCATAACATTCGGCTTCCGATTTATCACTTTCCACATAACCTTCTGCTTTGTCCTCTAAATCAGCTGGAGGAGGAGGGTGAGTCAGGTCGTCTCTATGAGGAACTGACCTATTGGTCGAAGAAGTATTTGAGTACACAATTTGTTTCTTATTGTTTGAGTTGCATCTCATAACGCCAACTAAACAAAGGTAACAGTCGTGCAGATGGTCTTCAAGCTCCCACCACACCATGGGGATTACAAACGGTATACACGATTTCTTGCCTTTAGTCTACAATCTTAACTTCCCAACACAATACCGACGAATTCATGACTTGTTCTAATTCCTAAATTTGACTTTAAAATAAGCATAATAATCTTCTTTAACAAAGTCTGTTACGTCTGTTCTTTGCTTAAGCACTACATAATTTCCACAGATGTAACAGAATATATTACGATTGTTCTTGCACTTGCACATTTTGAGAAAAACAGAAGAACAGCAGTTATAATATAAAAATTAACTCGTAGATAATAAATAAACTAAAAATAACTTTTAAATTACCTTAGTCTTATATTCACAAAACTGTCAACATCAGACAAGTGTCAATTAATAGTAGCAGTTGTGCCAACATAAGAACTTACATATAATCAAGTATTGCTGTAATAATGTTCATTAACCACCGCTAGGCACAATGCGCACTTGAAATCAACTTGGTCATATTGTGAAAAAGCTATACGTGTTAGATCAAAACTGAGAACAGTTATGAGATCAGCATAAAAAAGTCGATCATGTAATATAATGCAGGCTAGTGTAATTTGTCTGTTTTGTTTGATGTTAATATTCCAATGCTGATCAAACAAGAATGATAATTCTTCTAATATACGTTGCTCTTACTAATCTACTTTACTCCTTTCCCTCAGATTACATTCGTGTTTACCATATATAAGATAAGAACATCAAACACCAGACTCTATCTTCAGTATTTGGTAATAATATCTTATGCACAGGCTATTATTTGTGGGTTACCAATCATATTAACAAGCATTATCAAATGTTGCACGCACGACAAACATAAGGTAAGTTAATGAAGTATTAACGTATCATTTGATCTGAAATTGCGTTTCATTCTTCAGACGTTGGCTACTCTTGTGAGACCGGCTGACGCATGGGGCCCTTATAATCCAGCGAGACGTACTGCGAGGAAATATTATTTTCCGCAACGCGACGTGAAGTATAGGAATACAACGCTCAAATGTATCCACACATGTATTGTAAATAAGGGCATTTATCATGAGGAAACTCGTACCAATCAAGTTAAATTAAATCGAGAAATAAGACGCTTCCACGAACTGTACAATTGTGATTTTAGTAGCCTGCAAACTCGATGAGCTCATATATTACACCAAACTCTTTATATTAAATGTTATACATTTTATACATGACTATATACATACATACAATTATATTCAGGGTGATGTTTCTGATTACATGTGTGCACGTAAATTATATATTGTTTTATTAATACAAAAGTGAAGACATTTTATTGGTAATAGCTGTTTAGGCGTATTGCTAACACAGTAACTTACTTTAAAATTAGCTACAGATATAGGTAACATTTGCAACGTTGCGTTCAAAAAATTGATAGATCAAATAAATTTTTCAGTGTCATAGCTGTCTCTTTTCCTGAAAAACATTTCATAGAATACATTCTCTCTTTTAAGGTAACGTCACAGTAAATTATTCGCATTACTTGTGATTTTAAAAAGGCTTAAGTGGAAGTTATCTACAGAATGTTCAAACAAAAGTGAACTTAATGTAGAAGTACACATGAAAACAATAAACAAGGTAATGCTAATAAATGGCTCATGGTATTAATCGAATCACTACCGGCAAAAACAATGTGAGAAGCAAAAAGCATTAAAGCTCCTTGCTGCTGGCCACATTGCTCCGACATCCCTCAGTATATGCTACTAATCTTCAAAAACAGCAACTGAAATATTTCCTGGTGCCACCTAGTGCCAGTAGATATAGTCATGCCATCCCAGATAGTAGCGATGAAACCGGAATACAGATACCATACTTACCCATACAATGATATAACCTTTAACGTACAACGTTTCATAAACATTTTCAAAAGATGACGATTAGTGTAACCTTTTTTTGTAATATATCGTACGAGCGAGCGTACTATGATCACCGATTTTGTTTGTGCTGTGCTGAATGTCACCGTGGAGTGTCATTTGCTTGACAAAATTGCATAAACGCCAATTCATTTGTGCACCTTACTCACGTTATAAACGATATATTCGTTCATGTACATGTGTAAAACGCGAATTTGCTATCGCATTTCCGAAAAATGCCGATTATGCTGGCTGATCATTAGAGCCCGGTAACAGGGAGCCGTGCCATAGCCGTACCTGCCTAGTATACAAAAACAATAGAGAGAAAATATAAAAAAATAACAGAACTAATGCATAATTGTAATATGTGAAAAGTAGTGAAACCAAGGCTGCTTGAAAGGGTGAGTGTAACAGTAAAACTAGAAGCATCATTATCAGTATTAATATCATATGAATAAGGATGGCAAAAAGTTTACACCATTAGATGTGCTTCCACAGTTGTCTTGGTGAGCGATGTTCGCCGTGGTGAGAAAATGAGTTTTTATTTTGAAAAAGAGCGTTCAACATCTACCGATGTTATACATGCATGATTAAAATACTCTTTGTACTTAGTCAGTGGATTATTCGATACACCATCACAAACTTGTTTTAGTGTACTAAAATTGAGATCTTTCTGTAGTACACTCTCGAACTTTTCTAAAACGCGATTATATGTATTTTGCGTCATGTATAGTCAGTAGCTGTGTATACACTCCGTCCATAATTTGCAGAGATTCCAATAATGATAACGATCTATTTTGTAATTGGTCTATTGCGTCAGTTAATCCTTTATAGTAGCTACGAATATTTTTTGAATCTGTTTCAACGGAAATATCTTGAAACTTCGACTAGCTCTCCTTAATAGCCGTAGTTTCGGCAGGATTGAATTGTGCAACAACAGTTTTTACTATTTTGAAATGTTCAGCATAATAAAAAGCTGCCTGCAACCATGTCCCCAACGTGTAAGAATTGGCTTCGGTGGTTGACGAATACCAGGATACTTTGTGTGAAATGATCGTAGGCGTTTGGGAGATTTCAAAAGTACTTTTTTTGTGCTTGCTATTAATGCATCTATCTCGGAAGAGCATTGTCGAATGGTTTCTGCCACAAGATGTAAAGTGTGCACTTTACACGTAACATGTAAACACTTGCAACCATGTTCAAGTAGAGAACGGCCTACCGAACGCATTATCGCTGCGCCATCGCTCATAAACGTCAACACTTTATCTTTTGAAATTTGAAATTTTCCAACGTACTAAGTACAACCTTCGTAATTGCTGCTGCAATACAGTCTTGTAGTCTTCGGCTAGCTAGTAATAGTGGTAATGTAGGTTTACTAGGGTCTAGTATGCGTACCATAATATTTACAATTGAATATTTTTTACAGTCTATTGCCTCGTCAACACATAACTAAAGAAACCCTCTTTTCAATATGCCTTTCATTTTTTTTTCTACGTCATCGCGTACAAATGCAACATGCTTACGTGCCGTTTTCTCCGTTGGCAACCGCAACTTGGGATTGTATTTGTCCCAAAAGTCCTTAAACGGTTGTTTATCGAGTAAGCTTAGTGGCAAATTACAGTTTATCAACATAAGAATTACATCAAAAAAATGCACTTCTCGGTGGCATGCCCAATTTTCGTTTTCTATGCTGTGCAGAATTTACGTGTCTTGTACAGTTCCACTTCTTATTTGACATCAAATGTATTTTGCACACTTTACAAACTATCTTACACCCGTTGTAACCAAATCGGGAAAGTCAGAAATAAACTTATTTACTATGTCTTGAAAGGGTCGTTTTTTAGCCTTCGACATGTTCACTAAAAACTACGATTAATAACTACGTCTGTATCAATAAAATCAAAGCGCATTACACTAAATAATAACTACAATTAATAACTACGTCTATATCAATAAAATCAACACGCCCTATCCGCTATCCAATGCTAAACTGAACTGACTGATGATGGTTTGTCGTGTCGTATCATAATCGACCAGCCCTCCCCGCCCACCTAAATACATTCACACCGTCACTGCGAATGCTCTCCGGTTACCGCGCTCTACTGATCATAGTACGCTCGCTTTTACGGTATAATAAATAATAGTAAAGAAAGGGATAAATAAACTTAAATATTAACTCATTAATTATTAAACCACATAAAAATAATCTCTGTTTAATCACACTATTAAAGAAATAGTTTAATTATATTGTAACATAAACAAAATGTCATTAGCTTATTCACTTGCTACTAATTTTAATTATTAACTTTAAGTTTGTTTTCCATTATTGTAATTTTTCCTTTATTTGATATCCTTGTATACCCTGATGATGTGTTTTTTGAACACGAAACCAGTCGCCTAATTTCTCAGTAAAACTTCCTGAGAGCTGGACCGTCTTTTCATTCCTACCTTTAATATGAATGTGTTCTTAACTTAAGACTAAATGATTTACTATATTATACATTTTTATAGTCTTGAAATAAAAATATTTTCTTGAATAGAGACTGATTTTTGTAAGAAAATCTATTTTCTTGATGCAAGAAACCATTTCTCTGCATGTATAAATGTCGTACGGCAGTTCAACGGATGAAGCGCAGCAGTTTTAGTTTCACCATTAATTTAAAGCAAGTATTCGTTGTAATAAGCAGTAATTATTGTGTAAGTAGGTAACTAAAACTATAGAGGAATTTCACATTGAAATTTACTCTTTCACCGGAAATTTCACGTTGAGACGAAAATTAAGGTACGCATAACCGGCAGGTTATCCGTACCGGAGTTTCTTTTTTCAACGTTGATCCACTGATCATTTTTTAAAGTTAAATTCTAGGAATTAGAATTATTCATTTTGAATATAAACCTATTTATCCGTTTACTATATTACTAAGAAGACAGGAGTCGTTCCACGTTAAAAAAACTTGTGGCACCAGTTCACAAAATAGCAATTAATAATATAAGAAAAGGTAAACTAATGTCATAGAATTGAAAACGAGCTTATTAATTTGCTGTACCACATACCAAGTGCAATTCGTTTCTACAAACATCTCCTTCTTTCTTATTTCTATGCACATATTAATACTTGTATCGTTTTCTATTTTCGTAATATAAAAACTGGACAAACTATAGCAAAACTTAAATACTTATATACAATTCATTACAGTCAGGCTATTATACGGAATTCATTAATTAGATTTTATTAGTTATCCGTAAGAACTGATTTTTTACAGGAAACGTTCAGAGTTCCCTTTGCACAGAGAAACATGCGTTCTCGGTGTCCCCTTCGGGGTATTATAACATCGTGCAGAAAGCAATAAACATATTTTAAAGATAGTGATTAGCTTTTTTCCGTAAATAATTTAGAAAGAATTATCCTTAATAGAATAAAGCTGCCCTCAAGGCAGCACGGTGTTGGAAGAAAGGCAATGAGACTTTTTTTATACATTTAACTCTAGCAATTTTGTCTTCCTTAACCATTATTATTAAAATTGCTTTTAACAACACAGAATACATCTACTATAATAACTTTTTGCAACAATGATTTATCTACGCATAATTCAACGGCACTAAAAAAGTGCTGTATAAATGTTTATAATTAACGGTAATATTGGCAAATCTTATTTGTTACTATCTTTTTGTGATTAGCAAGATGTTACGTAAGATACTTTCATTTATTTTCCATGTCATGTAGCTGTATCTGACTGTAGGAAAGTATAATTGGCTAGGAATGTCAACTATGTGCGTAACCAATGGCTGTGTATAAGTGATCAATTATTAATATTTATGCTTCAAATTCAGTGTATGTTTCATTAAGCGTTGTTATTCGATTTTATTTCTATTCAAGCAATATATACTTGTCTTTCCGCACCTATACGTACAAAATGAAAGCTGCATGCGTCTACCTCTACTTGCTATGTTATTTAAATAGCGCCAGCCAATAAATAGTCCACATTGTCCAATTATTGAAGAATTTTAAAAAATGTTGTGTAACCGCAATATTATACCCCCCTTTCTAGTTCCTTTTAAGTACTTACTTAGGGAGTTTCTCGTATTATCGCGCATTGAAATCTCCAACAAATTACTGGAAATGGCGTTACATAACTTTGATGTACAATGAACAACATATAAGAAAGGAAGAAAGGAGTGTACAAAAGAGATTCAAAACATGTAAGCAAGATAAATTAGCAAATTTATCAAACTGTATATTGAATGAAAGAGGACTAATCAAAATATCACTGACAAAATGTTACAAAATGACTTAATATGTCAGGGCCAAAATAATAACTATAAATATTGACAAAGTTTTTCAAAGAAATGAATAAAAGCGCCAAATAAATATTCAAAGATTAATACTAATTTAAACAATAAAGTTAATAATTAAATCTACAAGTTTCTAGAGCCGGCAGTAGTAATGGCGTGAAGCGCAGTTCTTAAACCTTAAATACGAATTATAATTAACCAAAAGAATAACCACTAAATGCACGAAATAGCTCAACCAAAATGAAATATTAATTATGATTCGCTACGTTACATAAAATATCTTAAATTAAATTATATAAAAGACTGGGTTCGGAGAGACACGCAGAGGGAGGAGGTTTGTCCGCAAGATACGGTGGTACAGGTGTT
The DNA here is from genome assembly GCA_029619315.2 of Dynastes maya. Lineage (NCBI taxonomy): Eukaryota > Metazoa > Arthropoda > Insecta > Coleoptera > Scarabaeidae > Dynastes > Dynastes maya. The sequence continues at coordinate 62,633,821 of JAROYE020000002.1, forward strand.
CTAGCGGCGGCAAATTTGAAAAGACGGGCGCCGGGCTCGCAAATCGAGGAAACAGTGATTGACACCCAGCGGGCAGACACGATCCAGGTGGAGAAACCAAGGCTCAAGATCCGCACGACTCGATACGATAAAAGTAAACGCAAACCAAAAAAAGTCGTCGGGAAAACAGGGCCTCGGGCACCATATATCCCCCAGTAGGGCTATGTCAAACGACAAATTGTGGTACCTCAGAGGAAACCAGATTTCTAACACATTTGGCCACTTATGGCCACACTAACTGCCGCCAACTAATGTGTAACTTCGAACTCGTGACTATAATTCTTAATTATCATCCCTGGCGTCAGAATGCCTCTATTTATGTATTTGACGGGATCCAATGGGACCGCGAGATATGAAGAACCAATGCGGAAGCAAAGATATGATGACGTATGGGAGATCGGTGTTTAGCGACGTATTTGTACGTTTATTGAACTGGGTAATTGCTAATTACAACTATTAGCTACGGATGAAATCTAATTTAACTGATACCAAAATGTAAAGCGGAATTGATACTATCTGTTGACAAAGTTTCATTTATGTTCTTTGATAAACAAAGAAGCTACGGGGTTTAAAGGATATTTATGGTTTTAGTAAATAATAAAGATCAAATCTTAGGACAAATTAGGGGAATGGGTTTAGCTAAAGCATACACGAATACTACGCATTATAGACGCGATGAAGTCATCCTTCGCAGGTGTTCAGTTTCGTTATATATTGAAATACAGGAATTGGCGCGAAATGAAATGTTTGAACTATTTTAAATATGAATTTAAGAAATTTGCAAATTAGAGTGTAACACACAGCATTAGGAATGCCGTCAAGAAAAAATGTGGTAATTTTGTTAACATCTAATAATTGGTCAGGAATAGTTGGCCGTGGCTTATTGCTTATATTCAAATATTTTAGTATGTGCCATATATCTTATCCTTTCCTTCCAAAATAACTGCTTCTGTCACTGCAGTAATTTGATTACTGACAATCCAGGAAGTGGGTTATTAGGTTGAAGTAAATAACATAGTACTTGGAATGTAAATGATGAAAGTTGTTACCTATGGTGGATGTCCACGATGATCCTTGAAGGCCTGGTGTGTTCTTCTCCAACTATTAAAGCTTGAATATCATTATATCTGCTCTTTGAAAGTAATAAACATTAAATATCCTTATAGGAAGCGAATAATCCATTTGGAACGTTGTACATTTTCAAGAACCTGTTAAACTTGTCAGCGAAATTCAGTGCTGCTCTATAATGCATTGTACGTCGCTAGTTATTACTATTGCCATTGTAATTGTATTCAGGAACCATCGCTTTTAATTTGCATCCGAAGGCTAAGAAAGGCCAATTGGAGCGAATGCTAGATAAGCGACACTATGGAGGAGAAGAATAAGAGAAGAAGAAGAAGCAAACAAGAGAAACTCGTCGCATATACATACATTGAATTCAAATACAATCGCGTGACTCGAGGCGAAGGTGCGCTTTATAGCACCCTAGCGGCTCCTCAAACACCGCAACTTAAAATAAACGTAAGCTCGTAGTATGTTTAATGCATATCGGTAACTGATACTTTGTAGCAGTAACTAGTTTTATGGGGTGTATAATATATAGCGTATTGTATTACGTATGTCTGTGCCGTGATGCATGGCTGCAGTTATTGCCGGCCAATTGGTAACAGAGGCGCATGCAATATTTATTAGAACATGAACAATTTTTGCGCTATTTTTCAAGATAGCTATGCATACGGGAGTACAGCGCTGTAAATTTCGCGTTCGAGAAGGCTTCGCGGCTACGGACGGTTATATTACATAACGAGGATGATTTCTCAACCCTTCCATTGATAAAGCACCTGAATCGTACCAAGATACGTAACGCGCTGCACGTAAATTTTCGCAACGGCAAACTGGTTCATTAAATTGAATTTGAATAACTCCCTAGTTAGAGTAATAAGCGACAAACAGTTTGTATAGGAAATTTATTGCTTATTAATATAAACAAATTCCTAATACTTATTACACTGGGGAACAGCAATTTCGCTGTCTTAAATCTGTGATTTGTTTTCAACTAACTTTTGGCCTCTGGATCCAAAACTAACCGCACATCAACTTTCTAAGCTACAGGATACCCTCAAAAGTAAAAACTTACCAAATATACTGTTTATAAAGAATAATTTTATTCATACAAAGACTATAATAGTTACTGTAAGTTAAATTGTGTTCATACAAATAGTTGTTTTTTTATCGAACGGTAATTACGTATTAAGGCAAAAATTTTCGCTAATTGCTTTTTCTGGTATGTTTAATCTGTGGACATTCTCACTTGATGCTCCAACAATAGTCAGCCATCATATGTACATCCCATCTACCTTAATACCGTGCCTCCATGACCTTCAAATCCTGGTGAAATCGCTCAGCCTGCTCATCACTGACTGCACCAAGATTTTTCGGAAAGTTAGCAAGATAGCTATGTAAAAAATACAATTTGGTGCTCGTGTTGCAACCTAGCAGTTTGAAGCTCTCTAAGAGTTGCTGGACAATTTTGGCGTAATTCTGTGCTCGTGTATTTCCAAGATAGTCTTTAGCAATGTTTTTGAATGCCAACCAAGCATTCTTTTCATGCTGGATTTCGCGGAGAGTGGTCACATTCTCATAAGGTGTAGAGATAAAACTTGACGTGGTAGAAGAAAACTAACTACAGTTTTGAAACCAGCATGTCTAATTAACTATAAAACAGCTCAAAAACCAAACTCAACAGAAATTGTGTTACAAATTGTTCCCCAGTGTTATCATTATGGATGCTAAGATAAGAGGCAAGTAATGAGATAAAAATCAGGCAAAGTATTAAAACAGAAATGAAATAAAACGGAATTACATCAGAAGATGTAGTAAATGCAAAAAGGAAAGCACATCTTAATTCTACGCAATACTCTTTACAGCAGGGGAGACCGGTGTCAACAAAATTTGTTTTTCGATTTCTGACGACTACGATAATTATATAATCACTAATTAAAAATTAATTAATCTTAGCTTCATGCTTCAGGTACAAGATTGTTTAAGTAGATTTAGTGAAATTAATTAAATTGTTACAAAAAAAATTTAAATAAATCAAAGAACATTTGTTACAACTGACACCGTACCGGTGTTAATTGTAACACTTCTGGTGTCGATTGTAACAGTTGATAAATTATCATACAACACAAGGAATGATTATATTAATATAATACAAGAAAAACCTAAGCCAGAAATAGTTTATATTCACTTGGAAAATAAACTTAACTTAATGTTTAACGCTTAAAAATATTAGAAATACCTTATAAAATTAAAAAAAAAATAGAAAATATAAAAATGAATCGTTAGTCCAAACTACAATTATCACAAACATACAACGGATCCTTATTAGCACAAGAAGGGTGAGCCCATTCTCTGCATCCTCGATACTGAAGCCAGTCTTCCTTACTTTGCTTGAAATTACCACAGCTCACCAAACAGAAACTATCTTCCTCAGAAGATTCTTCTGACAGTTCCTTAAGCATAGTTTTAGAATTTTTGGCAATTTTTTTATTTTTATTAGTTCCTTTTGTTTTATTTTTATGAATTCCTTTTGTCTCTACAATTTATTTCTTAACACTAGAAAGTTTTCTTTTGTTACATCATTCTTCCAATAAATGTCCTTCCTTTTTGTTTTCCACTATTTTTTGGTTTAACAAAATCAACCTTTAGCAAAGGACGAATCTCCTGTGAAGAGTAAACAGCTTTTATTGAAAGTAGAAGTATTTCCTTCACATTTCTAGAAATAAGCGGCGGAGTTAAACATACCCTTGAGGTGCTAGACTCACATGGTAAATTTCCACTTGAGTTTATTTTTATCAAATTTTCTTCTAATGGTCTGTCAGTCTCACTGGACGGTGCAAACTCATCTTCAGTAAAAATATTCCTATTAAAGGGCCATATATCACAACATCGAAATCCGACAGCAATATTTTTAGGTGTTATGGCAAGCAGGAAAGCTTCTCTTACAAATGCGGGTATATTTTTACGGGGTTTTTCAATGACCCATAAACCCCGCGATCTAAAGGCTGCAGCTTGTAAGATGTGTGCGACGGAAATGATAATAATGTTATATAATTTTGTTTACAAAAGTCTATCACGGGTAGATACAAGCGGGCACTATGATTCGTCAAGTACTCTATTGTTTTCACTGGGTTTAGCGCAATTCGCAGTGTTTCATAAAAACTAAAAAAATCCTCCTCCTGCATCCAACCAGTTCCTATACAACCTTGCGGACCATCTTTCATGGTATCATATTAACGGAAAGATAAACATAGGTGGCACACTGTTACCTAGAGAATTCACAACTAGACACATTGTTACTAACGCACCTCGTTCTTGGGACGTAATGGCACCAGCTTGTTTTATACCCTTCTTGGAAACTATTTTGTTTGGCTCTAGTACTGTAGCACACCAGCCTTCATCCACACCGTAAATGTTTTGTGGATAAAAATTATATCTGTCCAAAACGTCAGCCAAATTATTAAAAAAATTATTTACGTGTTTTTCATTGAAATTCATTGCTCTGGCAAGACTCGTGGATTCGAGTTTTGTCAAATTAGGATTGCGTTTTGAAAATGCTGTGAACCCATCTTCGCTGACCATTCGCAAAACGTTCCACTGTTGAGGAAATTTGCAGTTATTTTTAACGCAAATGAGTATGCCAATTTTCGCAATTCTTTAGGTGAAAGACCAAAATAAAGTTTGACGGATATTTCGCAATAGTTAGCTAGCTCAGATTTTTGTTCATTTGTGAATACTTTATTGTGCGGATGCTATCCAACATGCGGATTTTCATTATTTTTAAGTGCTTTAACAAAACGATTAAGTGATACATGACAAATACCATATTGCTTTGCTATTCCTCTGACGGATGTATTTTTCACCATCTTACTAGGTATTTTGCCTAAAAATTATTTTAATTAGTAGATAACAAAACTGGCGTCAATTGTAAGACGTTATAATTGACAGCTTGATTGTTATTACAATCGACACCATTAGATATCACATTATTTAAGCGGCCGTTCAACTAATTTGACTTTAAAATGAAAAACCATGAGTAATCATAAAATACTCACAAACATACGCTGATTACAATGAAATAATCGAATGTAAAGTTCACTTGATAATAAGCTGATTATTACTAAATTATTAAATATCACTTACATACTTACCTTGTAAGGTTAAAAACACATTTATTTAAAAAATCGGTTTGAACACCACCTTTGTCACGTTCATACACTGTTTGTAACATTCAAACAGACTTATTTGTAGAGGTGGCTCGTTCTTAATTAATTCGGTAGATGGCGAAAATATCTCGAATGTTACAATTGATGCCGGTCTCCCCTATACTACGTAAGGATTCATTTATAGGCGCGAATCCCATACATATGGCGAATAATGTTGGCACTTGTGCTTTCCGATTCCGATTCACTTCGCGCGGCTCCCCATCTTATACTTTCACAGCGGGCAAACGTTGTAACACTGTCAATATATTTTTGCGGTTCACTTTACTACGGGATTTACTAACGCGGTATATCATATCTTTATTTTTAATCAAAAGACATTTGGAAAAAGATCAAAACGGGCTAAGAAAATGTAATTTAAACTATGTACATACAATGAAATAAGCACTAAACGCTACGCTTATTTAAGTTAGGATCTGAGTGATTAAATTAATATCAGCAAATGATTCATTATATTCTTCGAGCAAGTTCGTATTGAGTACCGTCATGACATACCACTTAGTGTAACTACGAATTTGCTACAACCATTGGAATAAATTACGTATAAATTCTTTAATGTAAGAAGCGATGGAGAATCGTTCATTAGCAGCTGTAGAAAAGCTAATCAAGAAATTAATTACGTACTTAACACACTGCAGATGTAGAGATACATACATAAAGATTGTAGTTAGTAGGTAACCCAAACGGCGCCGATCCTTTCGCTATTTATCCAGCGTCATAAATAACCGCTTCATTTATACAGTCTCGTCGCAACGTTTATTCCGCTAATAATAGATCTATCGATTTAATTACTAATCGCCGCCAATTCGTGAACGTCGACGAAATTATAGATCGCGGTACGCAAATTTATTAAATTAACAAAGATTTGCTGCTATTTGCGTAGTTGATTGGGTATGCAGACGAATACGGAAATATATGAAATTCGTTTTTTTTTACTTCGATGAAACTGAAGATTTTTTGTAAGAACATGAGGAAGAAATCAAACCATTTTTCCACGTTTTTGTATTAATATGAGCTGCTGACAGCAAAAAGGGTTAGGATAACTTGGGTAGAAGATGAGAGGATAAAGGGCATGTCAAAATTTCTCTATTAAACGTGTTGATCAAAAATTGTTAATATTTTATACCACTACACAGGTCTTGTTTTATGCAAGATGTCTCAGAAAGTTTTGCACTAGTCATTCTAATTTTGCTCAGCTATCATCAGTTTTCTCAACTAACTTTAGAACTTAAAACTACATTGATTGGAAATTCATGCATGGAAGACTATATCATGTAGATGTCGTCAATTTCGCCACTGGCACACTTCTAAGCGATGCCTTAGATTTCCCATTACGGTTGTGCATAGGTCAGGAGTAATGGCTTTAATCTCTTCCTGGACGATTTTAGGCTGAATCAAATTTGTTGGGGCGACCCTTAAGATAATCCCACAAGAAAAATCCTTTGGAGCCAAGCCCGGCCTTCTTGGTAGCCATTTGATGTCACCTCTTCTTAATCAATTTATCCGGAAACCCTTCTCTTACAGCTTTTAATGCGGTATTTGATGTGTAGCTAGTAGCTACATCTTGCTGGAACCGCCTGTGGTCACTAAAATCATCAAATTCTTGGAGGGCAGAGGCGAAAAATTCACGTATCATTACGGTGTACCTGTCAGAATTTACAGTAATTGTTTGTCCGTTGTTGTTTTCAAAATTATGGGCTTATTATGCCCCTGGAGGATATTGCTGCCTAAACAGTAAGATTAGAGCTATATAATGGAGTTTGATATTTCTCCCGGGGATTTTCTTGCGACCAATAACGACAATTTTGCTTGTTGACGTAACCATGCAAGTGAAAATGTGCTTCATCAGAGAACAAAATTTTGTTAAAATCGTCAAATCTTTCCAACATTTGATTGGCAAACGTCAATTGTATAGGGTAATCAGTTTCCTTTAATTCTTGCACTAACTAAGCTTCAAAAGGGTATAGTTTCAAGTCTTTTTTGAAGATGTGAAAAACAGTGGATTTATGCAACTGGAAAACCGAAGATTACTTTTGCACTGATCGCCGTGGATCTTGTACCACTGCACCACAAACACTGTCAATATTTTGATTAGTGGGCATACTTCGCGGGAGTACAAGAGGGCGAATATTTACAATCGAATCACTTTCATTAAATTTCTCTATCCAGGACTTGGTTAGATTAGTACTGGGTGTTTCATTGACGTTGTGAAGAGTGTAAGGAGCACTAAATCGACGCCGAACTGCGATGTAAGAATGATTTAATTCATAAAAACTGTGAACACAAAACGTAGGTTGTTGGACATCAAACCGTTCCACTGTGACATATGTCAATTCTAACATTAAATTTCCAATGCTTACTTTACTCATTGCAAAAAATCAGACGATTACATCCCAACAGGCTTTAAAGCTGTAGATAAAATAAAAGTGCAAAACCCTCTGAGACACCACGTATTTGATACGATAATATTTTCTTATTATGTACGAGGATTTCATATTCAGAATCCTGCTCTAATTAAAATTTATGGGTTTTAATAGAATGAGACTTGTTCTCATACACAGAAAATATAAAATGAGGTTTTTACAAGGTATTAAAAAAATGGTGTAAAACTGACATTATTTAAATGAACAAACAACAAAGTAAATATAAAGTAATCAGTAAGGGCCGGATTTTAGGGTTTTCGCCTTTTTGCTTCTTATTAAGGCATTCACATGAGACCTAGATACAAATGTATTTCGTAAAAAATAACGTTAATTGAGATCATTACTATTTTCCTCAGTCTCGATTTCGATATTTTTTCGATATTGCACTGAGCCACAATGAAATTGTTTCTTAGGTGAAAATACCCAATTTTGATTGAATTTAACGCGAATATCATTTTAAAAAAAGTTAATTGGCTCTAGTTCCAGAGATATTTACGTTTTATCCGTGGTATAAGTGCAATAAAATACAATTTAGTAAAATAAATGCATGGTATCTTTTATGCTTGGAGAAGTGAATATACAGCACTCACCATTGGTAAAACCGCACAAAATCATCACTCCTTCTGTATATATCAAGCTCGGTCTCATCAAAAACTCGGCAAAAGCCATGGATAAGAATAGACCGGAATTCAAGTACCTGTATGAAAAATTCCCTCGGTTCACTGAAGCCAAAAATAAAGAGGACGCTTTGTGGGGCCTCAGATTAAGCAACTCTTCAGAAATTTCAACTTGAGAAACTTCCTCGGAATAAAGAAACACGAGTTTGAGATGCGTTCTGTCAAGTAGCAGATAACTTCCTTGGGAATGAGAAGGCCGGAAACTACAAAGAACTGACCGAGAACATGTTGGCTTTGTTTCATGAATTCGACTGCAATACGACCTTAAAGATCCACTTACTACACTCCTACTCGAATTTCTTTCCTAATAACTGCGAGCAGGTCAGTGATGAGCACGGCGAACGTTTTCAGCAGGACATTGTCAAGATGGAGAAACGATACCAGGGTAAATGGTCCACGTCAATGCTGGATGATTATTGTTGGACGCTCATCAGAGATACTCCTCTCGTCAATTATGAACGATAGGCCAAAAGAAAGCAGTAGTCCTAAGCAAATTGAAGTATGGCAAACAATACGAAGTATCGACACACTCCTCAACACACAAAATATTAATTAACTAATTCGGAACAGCTGTTTCGAGGGCAACCTCATTATCTGAATTGAAATTTATTTGATCTATTTAGATTGAGGTACTCTTAGGTATGTATTAGAATATTTGCAAATATGCATTTTTCTCAAAAATGGGTACTCATTACCAAGAAACCGTAGCCAATTCAGCTTTTTCTTAGTCATAACCGTGTTCGGCACATTGAATTCATTAAGTGCCTACCGTTTTAATCTCGGAATCATAAACTTCTGTTACCCAGTGTTTAATTAATTTGGCCAATAACTTTCTCGGTAATCGTAGTTCCGTTTTGAACATTACCTTCATTATTTAAAATAATATCTTGCCTGAACAGAGGAATACTTCTAAAATTCCATGTTCATCAACTAGTCGAACTAGTTCGACTTCATTTTGCAACATGGTGTCTAAGTTCAACTAATGTAGTTGTCATTATTACAACTGAAACACTACCTTTAAAATGAACGATTTTATCTGTCTCTCGCTATTTCCTTTTCCCACTTCAAGACCCATATAATTAATTAACGCGCAAAGTTAAAGCAAGTTTCCATTTAGTTAATGCTCTGTTATACAAAAAACCATTCCAGACACAACAACGATTTATTTCGTTAATTCTTTCAGAAGGTGGTATATAAATTGGCTCCATTAGATGTTTCATCCACTAATTACCATTTATTGATTATTTTAATTTCTACGCTTGCGAATAGCCTCTAACGAATTACAAGAACCGAATCTTTAATCGTTCTAGCGAATTCCATTTCCTGTGTTAATTATTTTTAAGCGACCTTATTCCAGTGCTATATTTAAATGTAATGAATTACGATCTAGCGCCAATTAATAATCAGCGTATTTTTCTCGAAAGATGATATCGTTTAATGATTTTAAATTGAGGAAATGGCTAATGGTGCCAATAAATTCCGGAATCTATCTCCGCCAATCTGAATATTAAAAACAATTGCTTCGGGTGTGCATAAGTTCTGCGCTCACAACTAGTGACCGCTAAGGTAAAATCGCATACCTAACCAACGTTCTCATGGTAATATTTAACAATAATTCTGTTTTACGTTTGCAAGAGTCAATGATGTGTAGTGTTGTTTGGTGCTCGCATACCATGACTTTCAAAAGTCATCCTATGCAACTTTTGTGCTATTTCTGTACGTTAAATCAGTGTATTAGCTGTACTTTAGTGTAAAATCATGTGCAGGTGGCGTTAGTATTATATTTTAGTGATTGTAATTTGATAGATCTTCTCACTTTGTGACAAAAAGTAAAAGTTTTTGCGATTAGCTTAGGTTTTTGAATGAAGCTCTTTTGCTTAACAGAAATCAATAATTCTCATATTTATGGTACTAAATTCAAAATTATTATAAATATCGACCGTTTTGTATTTACAGCAAGCGTAAATTTTGTGTAGCGAATACTTGTGAATTCAAAAAAGGAATTAAGTTCACAAATTTAATTGTAAAGTATGTACTTGATGCAGTAAACAAATATTTGTTCGTAATTTAATGATGCTAGATGTTATCTAAATTTTGTAATTTGTAATTGATTTTGTATTGGGGTAACGGAAGATACTGCTATGAAGCGAAACTGAAAGTAAACCAGAGCCGATCTAAAATTAAAACAAACAAAGCCTTGAAGAGTTAGGAATATACGAGGGATGATCGTAAAAGAAGGTTCCCATATTTTTCAAAAACAGACAGCATTCTTTATTTCCTTAACATTACACATCGTTTTAAAGGTAAAAACTTAAGTTATTTTCCGACATAATCGCCATTTCTATCCAAGCATTTTTGCAGGCGGTGTTCCAACTTCTGTATTCCCATGTCGTAAAATTCTGCCGCCAGTTCTTTCAAGAATCTTTTCAATTGTGGTGTTAGAAATCTCAGGAATCCGAAGAGCGAGTTGACGAATGGTGACCCTCCGATCTTCAAGCAGTATGCTCTCGACCTTTTCAACAATTTCCTCTGAAACTGTTGGTCTTCCGCTGCATTCTTCATCGTGAATTTCCGTCCGATCTCCAGTGAATTCTCTACACCATTTGTGGACGTGTTGAACAGCTATACACTTTTCTCCATAAACTTCGGTTAATTGACGATGAATATCTATAGGTGAAACCACTTTTGCGTTTAAAAAACCATCTCGGACGGCTGCTTAGCCAACATTGAGGGGCATAGCCATACGGGAGTGGTACGTATATAGAGTGGGAACCCTGCTGCATACGCCAATGTTGTCGGATTTCGCTTAACACGTCTCATTGCTGCTGTAGGGCTTTGGAAATCTTATTTTACGATTATCCCACGTAGAAGTCAGAGTTCCGTTACTTATTTTGCGAAATGATAACTAATTAGTCACAAATGTACAGACGAAATAAAAAATTATAATCGCAAACCTCTACCGTTGCAAAAACAGCTTTTCTATTGAGATACGCGAATGGGCATGAGCAATTTAAAGAAAAAGTTTCCAAATTTAAATTTAACGATAATTTAGGAAATAGTTACACATTATAAATGACATAAATCTGTTATTTTTAGCGTAAATGAAGATTAAGTAAAAGCAAATCAATCAAACTGATGCTGAATATTGCCAAAGAAATATGCACATGAATAATGCAATGAGGCTACAGGTGATTTACATTTAAAAGCTTTAAATACGAATAATACACGTGTTTTGTATTTGAATAGTACGCATAATTGTAAAGAATAAAACTTACGTCATTCTGTCTAAAACCGGAAGTCACTTTTTAAAGAGGAAGCCAAAGTTAGCACCGTAGACCAACGTGTCAACCATGTCAGAGGCGAAACTAATTGGTCTAGATTCAAAACGTAGTAAATAGGACAACCATAGTCAGCACGGTAGCTACAATGTGTCAACCACGCCAGAAATTAGGCCGGAGACGAGAAGAAATCCGCTGCAGACGCGAAAAATGACCACCAAGGTGCTTACTATTTCTTATCCACTTTGATTCACCCTTGCGAACAACAAAATATTGGCGCAGATAATAATAAATGGATTTAGGCCCTCCCGACACAATAAAGTATTAAATAATTTATAGGTTTTGTTTTATTTAAATAAGTTTAATAGACAATGAAACAAATACATAGCGAATATACCAGGGCAATTCGTAAAGCAAGCTCCGTTTGGTTATTAAAAAAAAACATCAATACATGAAGAGGTTTTTATTGTATACAGCTTAAAACTACTACTTTCAGCTATTTTTCTACATAGTTTTTTAATGCCCTCTTCATAGAACTCTGCCTTCTGTAACACTGTCCTGCAGCTCTTCATCGCTCTCAAACCGTTGTGATCCAAGCCATTCCTTCATGTTAGGGAAAAGATGGTAGTCGCTAGGAGCCAAATCAGGGCTATAGGAAGGACTTAGAACTGTCCAGTAGGCCTACACTGCGAGCGGCAGTATGCGAGCAGGCGTTGTCATGAAGAAAAACGATGCCCGAACCCAATAATCCACGTCGCTTGTGCTGATTACCTCTTCTGAGCTTCTTCAAAATTCCACAGTAGACTTCAGCATTTATTGTGGTCCCTCGTTCCATAAAATCTACAATAATGACGCCTTTGTTGTCTCAAAAGAATGAGTGACCGTGACTTTTCTCGCAGAAAATGTTTGACGGCACTTTAAAGGTTTACTCGTAGGCGAGTCAGAGCGACCCCACTGCATTGACTGTCTTTTGGTCTCAATGTTGACATAGGCGGCCCAAGTCTCATCACCTGTTGCGATATGCCTGAGGAAATCTCCATCTTCAGCATTGTGGCGTGTTACAAAAGTTAGTGCCGATTCCTCTCTCCTTGTTTTATGATCTTCGGTAAGAAGTTTTGGCACCCACCGTGAACAAAATTTGTGGTAACCTAAATGTTCAATAACAACCTCGTACAAAACTGTACGTGAAATTTGAAGGAAAAAGGGACTCAGCTCTGTGATTGTGAATCGCCGATTTTCACGAATTTTCTCTTCGACATTACAAAATATCGTCCGTCACAACAGCTAGTCTTCCACTCCGTTCTTCATCATGGACATTAGTTCGTCCTCCTCGAAATATACGACACCATCTTCTAACCACACTGTCACTCATGACATTTTCACCATAAACGGAACAAAGTTCAGGATGAATCTCCGCAGCCTTCATGTTCTTTGCACACAGAAATCGGATAACACTACGCAGTGGACAGTCGGCGGGATTTTCAATTGCAGCAGCCATTTTAAACGACCAACGTAGCACGAAAGAATGTCCGAACAATTCTCTCACTAGCACTGCCAGACTCAGATTGAACCAGACTACACCGCAGCGCTGCGATCGCGCCGGTATTCCCACTCCTTTGCTGACTAACAAAACAAATCACCTCACACAAGACCGAAAATTTTGGCAAATTTAGTCTTAAACCAAACAAATAGTAATCAAAATGAACATAGGTGAAACAAATAGAAAAATAATTTGAAACAACCACTGAACTATTGGGAGCCTATAGAGACTAATTGAGAAATCGCTTTTATGCATCATTTAAAATATACGGATTTTTGAATATTCTTATATTTTAAACAGAAGATTAAGTTAATAGAAGTAAAGTATTTGTCCATAATAAACAGCTTGTCTGTCTAGTGCATGGGCGGAAGGTAATTCCTTTCCTGGGCAATTTAAGGAATGATTTTGCAAATAAAGTCCTGCAGGACATAAAATTATATTCAAGGTTTTTTGGCGGCTTCCTTCAATACACCTAAACTTTCTTCAACATCCTCTATACGTATCAAGCTCAATGTTTAAAATAACTGAGATAATTTGAGATTTCAAGTTAAAGTTAAAGTGATGGCTCAAATCTTACCCGATTGAACATTCCCTGAAGCTTTGAGTAGCATATCCAAACAAATTTATATCAATTAAATCAATCTTTAAATAAAACATCCTATACATTATTCCAGAACCTGACAAAGAAACTCTTCTAGAATTTGTTGATAAGCATACTCTTACATAAGATTCTAGAATAATTCGTCAGATTGACATGACAATTGGAGCTCAAATATTTATTTCGAAAGTGAAATCAATGCACGGAGGACAAGGTTTTTGAGAAAATCAGACATTTTTTTTGAGATAACAAAAAGTGCTATAAGAATGAATCAAAACATTGGCGAGGAGATGAACCGTTATGAAGTTAGAGGAGAAAATATAAATTAAAGGGCCTAAGAAAGCTCAAGGAAGGTCAAGAGAGGCCAAGGAATATTTGAATGGACCAAATGGTACGGTTTGGAAAAACAGAGGCAAAACTGGATAAAATGTACCATAACAGTGCATCAGAGGAAACATAAAAATGAACAGGGTGCAAAGTTGGAGTAAAAGAACAATCATCCAAAATGAGTACTATATTTTGTATCGTTGAAAGGTCGACATGCACGTTCTGCTTCGATATAATGTAGATTTCAAGAGGTTAACTTTCAGAATCCATTGTATGCATGCATGTATGGTCAATATACATTCGCACCTTTAAAAGTAATCTCTCCTACGCGACCGTAACCTGCACGTAAAGGGTCATGGGTCGTATACAGTTCTGTTAACACCTCGGGGACAAAATAAGTAAGTGCGTTTACGTCATAATTTCTAATACCACGCTAATAATATACGACTGCTTTCTCACAACATAATTTATGGTTTATTCTAGATGCGTGGTGTTTATATGTGTGCGTTATATGTTTGTCTTTTCCACGCTATTTCCAAAGCAGCAAAGAGATGAAACATAGAAAACGAAGCGAATTACATGCCCAATTTTTATACGATTTCTTGTGGCGCAGCCGATTGCATGTCCGTACCACTCACATTTTAGCAAATATCTCGGTTATTTGCGGAGATAGAACAAAAATAATTGCGATATATCCAAGGGCCCAAACTTATTTTTTTGCCGTGCATCTGATGGCAAAGCATATTTCATATGCGATGAACCGTGCAGACGCATATAGCGAGTGAGGAAGATACACGCAAAACACACCTAAACATCTCCGTTATTTGAAGATTGTAGATTACGGACCTATAATACTTAAAGTTAAAACTTGGGGGACTGGTTGTGCAGTGGCTAGCGCTGGGCTATCAGTTTCGGGGTACCGAGTTCGAACCCCGGGCCCGCAACCCTCAGAGTAAAGTTTTCCGTAGTTTTCGTTACTTAAAGTTTGGCGGATATTAAAGGTGAACATCTTAAGACGCTCTACGGGCTTAGATGTAATAACAACACACGGCCGGCCGATGCCCCTTGCAATTGGCGGAAAGGGGGTGTGAAGGCATGAATTATTATTATTATCTCTTCTAACATTGTCTCAATATCTAAAAGTTTTTCACCCCCAAGAAGATATGTTATAATAATAATAAATGGCTTAGACACCCCTCCTGGGGATTTCGCCGCTTCAGATGAAGGTTTCTAGATCCCTCATTAAGGGGAGGATCAGCCCCTTTTCCTTCCTATTCCACTCTTTCGCATATCCTTCTCCACTCCGTTCTATCTTTAGCTTTTTCTTTTGCCTTATCGATCCCTATCCTCTTCAAGTCTTCCCTCACTTCACTCATCCAGCTAGATCTAGGTCTTCCCCTCCTTCTTTTTCCCGATGGCTCCCAATTTGTTATTATATTTAATATCTTGTCCTCTCCCGCTCTCCACATATGCCCCAACCACTTTGCTCTTTGCCGTTTTATCATCTTAACTATATCTTCTCCACATTCTTTCGCTACTTCCTCATTTGTTCTTATCCTATATTCCAAATTTTTCATTATAACTGGTCCAAGTATTGATCTCAGTATTCTTTTCTCCGCGACTCTTAAATTTTCTTCGTCCCTTTTTGTCATTGTCAGTGTTTCCGCTGCGTACATTATCACTCGTCCTATGGTTGTTCTATAAATGTTTATCTTTGTATTCTTTGAAAGATTTTTGCTTCTTAGTAGGTGTTTATTTATATGTAGAGCTTTGTTGGCTGCCATTGTTTTCTCCTTTATTTCCATTTCTCTATTACCATCATTTGTAATGGTGGCTCCCAAATATTTGAACTTGTCTACTTCCTCAAAGGTATACTTCCCCACTCTAATTTTTCTGTTGCTCAGCTCTTTTCCTATTCACTTTTTTGCCACGATGACTACATCATCAGCGTACGCTACTAATTGTCCCCCTCTTGTTCTTATTGTACCCTTATTGACTCTTCTGGTGATGTACTCCAGTACTATATTAAATATGGTTGCCGACATCGCATCCCCTTGCCTAACTCCTTTATTTATAGCAAACTCTTCAGTTTCACCTTTACTTGTTATTACACTAGCTTTTGTTCCATGCATTGTCATTGCTACAAGTCTTCTTAGTTGTGTTGGTACTTCTAACTCCTTCATCGCTAACATAATCATATTTCTATTTAGAGAATCAAACGCTTGCTGAAAATTTACGAAAAGCAGTTCGAGGTATATATTATGTTGATAAGTTTTTTCTACAATTTGTTTAACTATGTGTATTGCGTCAATTGTCGATTTCCCCTTCGTAAATCCGCATTGATATTCTCCTATTTTATTATCCGTTACCTCTCTTATTCTTCTCTGTATTAACGTAGACAAAACTTTGTAGGCGGTTGGTAGTAATGCAATTCCTCTATAGTTATTACATTCAAGCTGACTTTTTTTTCTTATGTACCTTTATTGTTTGGCCTATTTTCCAGTCATTCGGCATTCTCTCCTCTTTCCATATATTTAATATCAATGCGTATATTTGTTTTTTCAATTGTTCGCCTCCATATTTCAACAACTCCATGTTTATCCCATCCTTTCCAGGCGTTTTTACGTTCTTGGTTTTGTTTATAATTTCAGTCACTTCTTCTAAGTTTGGTTCCTTTATATCTATTTCCTGTCTTTCTTCCCCTTCTCCTCCTCCTTCTTTCTCTGTTGTTGAATTTTCTTGTTGTTGATCGTCATTTAATAATTCTTTGAAGTGTCTCATCCAAACCTCCTTGATTTGTTAATTTTCTACTATTTCTCTTTCTTTGGTTTTTATTCCCCTTATTTTAGGTTTATATCTTCTTTTTTGTTCCTTAACCTTTTGATAAAATTTTCTACTATTTCTATTTTTGTTGTCACCTTCGATTTCTTCTATTGCTTTTGTTTTTTACATTCTTTTCTTATCTTCTCATACTTCTCTTTGTCTTCTCTTTTATTCGTACTAATCAATTTTAATCTCGCTTTTACCTTTTTCTCCATACCTCTTCTACATTTTTCATCATACCATTCCTTTTTATTCCTCTTACCCTCCTTCCCGATGATTTTGTCGGCTACTTGATTCAGCCTGAAGATATATTATACAAACTAGTAAAACTATTAGTCGTAGGTTATACGTTGGCTATTACATATACAATCTCTACAGAGTTCTTATCCTATAAAATATATCTAAACTCTAGAAATATAGCACTAACCTCAATAAGTCTTTAACTAACAATATGCATGGAATTTTAATTTTTGTTAAAACTTTCGATTTCATAAGACACATGTGACTAATATTAATTGAAAAACATGGTATAAATTCCAAATTATTTTATAGTTGATACATCGTTTTTACCTTAACCAAATTATTTTAAATCATGATAGAAATATCTAAATTAATTGGTATCGCCTTGGGGCCGGTTGTGATTTTATCAAGTATACGCATGTTTTCGTCGTATATATTTCGTTTATTTGAAGACATTTCTGTAATTGGAATATTAAATCCTAACACTTACATCGTATCTAATAACAATATATTGCTTGGGTTTTTTTCTCACGGATGTTATGGGCTATTAATCTTTAGAAGTCGTATTTACCTTTTCTAAGTTGCAACTCAAAAACATAACGACACAATGCAACAAACAGCAGTCAGCAAAACATGTTCGTTTCAAACTTCATCCGGTGTATTAAAAGGAATAACAAATGTGAATTAATTTTTGTATTATTTTTGTATTATGTGCATAGCTGAGTCTTTGTATTACAGCTTATTACTTATTACCGAGTACAAGAAACGCCGATGTCTCTCTCTCTATTGCCGGATTCACTAATATTAAATTTTATTCCCAAAACAAAGTATACAATAATTTTCCTCTTTTCACCTTTTCTCGCTCTCATGGCACCGTAGCAGGCGATGTTATCAGTGCAGGTCAAGTATGCTACGTTCAACTCTATGGAAGTTCGTAACCAATCTGATTTCAATAACAAATTCGGACCGTGTTGTTCTTTAACTTGCGCTCCATCGATCTCTTAGATCTCGAAATCGTTCAAGTTCAAGCCATCTATTGCTTGGTCAACGTATGGGCGTTTTACACGCGGAGACTTGTATTTGATGTTATCTCGAATGAAAACCGTAAGAACACATATGTATGTACATGTACGATGCACACACATCGCGGTAATGTCTAGAGATCTTTTTTTTAAAGGTTAGGGAAAATTTTTATTAATTTAATATCTGTAACGAACATACGTAGTTGTTCTCTGTCTTGTAGGTTGTAAAACTTAAACTGCAAGTAACTGTTCGCAGTATTTTTCGTAGAACTTGCATTTGTTTTAGCTTACAACCTACAACAGCTATTTACTGTTACATGTAGATACATACACGAACTTGTTGCTATACCACATCCTTTCATTTACATAGATGGTTGCTGGTTTAGATAAACGATGAGATTTGCAATAAATCAAATGAACAATGCAATTTTCTGCAAGATGTTACGCATCATTTTATTCAAATTTTGAGACTTAGAAAAGTAGAAAGTTCATCCTCTTCAATCAGAAAATTTTAATTTTCTGGTATTTTCTTCTTTAATGAATTATTAAGTACTGGGGATCATTGTCTATTTGACCAACAAAACCTACCCACAGTGAAATTTGAACGAATCAGATCTAATAAGGAATCAAGCAAGAACAAGGCTCTGAAAATGTTACATATTCTGGAGCGGCTCTCGGATTTCCCAGATATCGGCCATCTGGTATCAGGAACCCCCAAAAAGGTGAGAAATGGAAGCCACCAATCTATAAACCTACACTTCAGTTCAAATCTTACCCTTTGTTCTTTGTAAATATACTAAGATCTCGGCATGAACAGGCGGCAGGTTTTACTATATTGAGTTTATATCGGTAAGCAAGATACTGACCATGATTGAATTTAAACCTTGCAATAATGGTGTAATAAAAGCTAGATGTTTTATGACTCTGCTACCACTGATTATAGGTAATATGGGGAAGGATCTGACGGCGTAATACGAATTTACCACAATTCTATGCTCATCGGTTTCCATCAACCTATCACCGACTTGTCCTCTTTCATATGGGTTGCCAGCCTGCTGAGGGAAGACGAGGGGATTCGTAAACAAAACGAAGATCGAAACTATACTCATATGCGCCACTTGCCATCCCATTAGGAAACCATGCGGTAAGAACATGAGATTTCAAAGATTTTCAAAAATCAGTTAGTGAAAACCCAAACAACAACGTGGTAACAATATCGTTTAATAATATCAAAACAGGTACATAAATGCAACTCGCGTAATACATAAATGACACAAAACAAGTGACATCGATGTTCAAAACAATTCAATAACGTTTTGTGGCCTCTGTATATAAAAATATTCATTTTCCACTAACAAACTGTTACCAAGCAAATATATATATAATCCAATTAAATGTAATTTTAATCAAATTAAATGAAATGATTAAAAAATATTTAAATTCGTTAATAAAAAACAAACAGAGAAAGGCTATCAAAATCAGGTTTACAAATTCTAAAGTTGTCTATTGAAACGGTGGCGAAGTTAAAATTTACGAATTTGTTCAATTATAACCAGATTTAATTTATTGATTAGTAAACCAAGAGTACTTAAGAGTGCCCATCAGTACACATATCGAACGCTTAAGTGCTATAAACAATTAACGAGGCTAAAAATAATTATCCGCACTTCGTCTTGGCGAAATCGCAGTATGTTTTGCAAGTTCTTATAGATTAGATTCATTAAATTATTAAGGTGAATGAAATGACGCAAACAAAATGAATTAAATGTGTACGTTAGTCACAAAATGTGATACCGATGGCAACAATGGTATAGTCCGTTTCATTTTATTTTAATTTGACTAATGGGCAGGTAAATACGTTATATATAAATATATATAAAAAAAAATTATTTACTATTTAGTCAGATTAAAATAAAATGAAACGGAGTATACAAGATAAGAACCATTAAATGAATTGTAAAGAATTAAAACGTTACAAATAAATAAATGGTGAAATCTGATCGTAATATTCCAATAGACAAGGTGATTCTTCTATATTGCATCGGTGACAGATAAGCTTCTACGATATCCAATATACTTCCAAGGTAGACAACGAAGTGCCTCCAGGAAACAACTTATGGGGTAATTTCACAAGACGTATCGAGTAAATGCTTCTAATACATCAAAGATCCAAAACAAACGTGGTGTACAGTAACAACTAAAAAATCAGCAAGTAGATACCAATTAAGATTTCAATACAAAACAGAAGAAAAGAAAAGAAAAGAAACCCTAAAAGACACAAATGAATTAGCAAAAATACTTAAAAATACTATAAACTGCATTGCAACATTATGTTCTGAGCAAGAAAATTATAGATTTTCAGGATAACGTTTCCTCGTGCATGTAATCCATTTCCAAAATCCCATATAGGTAAAGCAAATTCCAAAATCCAAACAATATCCAATAATCTCTCTTGTAAACTTAAATTTGCTCAATATAAAAGCGATATCAATATACAATAATCAAATTCCAAATTTGGTTCTAGTCACCCAACGTTATAGCACACCATACAAGAAAACGTCTTAACTTGACAAAATTTGATAATAGAGTGCTGCCAATATATTCTATAAATCGCATACGAAGAGAGAAAGCAAAACCGAAAGAGTGGAGATAAAATAAATATATTTACACAAAATAACCAATTTGATGGCAACTAATAACAGAATTATCTTCAAATAAAAATGTAAAGAGAAACCAAATGAAAATGAGGCATCCAGCCAAGATAAAAATAATAAATTCATAGTAATTCTTAATATGTAAGTAGTTAATAACAAAAATATGCCATCTATGAACTGACGCCAAACTACACCACCTAAAAATGTACCTCTAAGTTCAAAACTAAAGAGAAATCTATACCAAGAAGTAGTTAGTTACCCTCTTCTCCAGAAAATATTAATGGCAAAATTAAAATATAACAAGGATTTTTTGCATGAAATGTTTCCAGTAATTTTGCCATCGGTTTTTCAAATTTTCTGATGTTTTTTCATACAGCAAGACCGGAAAAATAAGCATTAAACGATTAACTTATATAACACTTCAAGTATTTGTATCTGCAAGTTCAAGCTAACGAGCCGCTAAATATGGTAATGCGCTTACTTCATTACATATTTCAGCCAATAGCTTTCTTTCATTAACATTAGTCTTGTAAAAATGTGAAATTACTAGGCAATAACGATTTTTCTGAAAATGTCGAAGTTGGCAGATATTAAAACAATTAAACGAGCACTGAGGGAGAAATAATATCTTCTTAATGCAACGCTGTATCCCACATAAGCTGTGAGAAAAGCTTTGCACAATCAGCAGACACTCAGCGCCGTATACATATATATCTCGAAAACAATTGAATGTGATTGAGATGATATATTTAGAATCGGGAGATCAATTTAAGCGTTTCATTTAATCAAAAATCCCACTTTAATAATTTGAGCCTTTTGTAAGACTAATATTCACTGTAAATTAATTTTAATAATACAAGAGATACAGCTTCCTAGCCCAGGGTCGGCGTTAGATTTTTCTTATGGGTTCGGTACAATCCCGAATCACACGAGGAGGCGATTTGCAGTTTAAAGGTTCCCAGGGCTATGACAAGCTTCAAAGTTTGTATGCCACGTTGGCCGTCACCTCACATAAAAATAACGACACCATACTTTGTTTTTATAGCTTTATAATTAAGAAGAATGAACTTACTAGTTTTATGGCTTTCACCCATGAAATTAAATCTAATTTACGTTTGCGAGATATGAATACAGCTCTATGGAATGTATATGCATGCTTAAGGGTTATTAAGATGTAAATTTTAAATACACATGGACTGCACTGTTATGAAATTGAGACAGATTGCCTGGGCATCTCATCGCTTCTTTATTCCCGATAGCATTTGCCAAATATAAATCACGGGGAATTGCGTTATACATTCCAAACACACAATATTTTAGATTCTTATATATTTTCAATTAACTGAAATTTATTTTCTTTGATAATATTATTTTACAGCCTGTAATATGCCATACGAGTTCACGATCCAACGTCTTAACATCAGCGAGTCTCCGCCAACCTTAAAGTATGAACATTTCCTACGGATCTTAATGACATTATAAAGCAATATTTAACTTGCGAAACGGCTGTAAAAACAAACAAATATTTTCTCCATGTTTGTTGAAAGAAATTGCATTAAAAACAAACATTTAGGACGTGAAAGAAATGGAATGAAGAGGTGTTACTTAGCCATATACCCGGAATTATCGTTGGCTGGAGATAGACTTACCTAATAAAGCGCAGGGGACAAGACGAAGGGTCCAGAGGCTATATAAACCGACGCAGAATTGAAAATGGATCAGAAAAGATATTACTCTGACATAGATTCACTTGCGTGAACATTATTCACTGTGACGCTAATGACAGCGACCTCTCACATTGTAATTTTTAATACTATAATTTCAGAGTAAAACGGTACTGATTTGCAAAACAGTCGTGAAACAGGCGAAACAGGAATCGTGGATTAAACTTGGAGAGAAAATGACAGAAAATTATTGAGAAAATCGTAAATTATTTTATAGCATTCTAAAGCAACTAAGAGAATACTGAAATTACAACATCAAACCTATTGAAGACAAAAAGGGAAAGGTACTGACAGATGACGATCAAATAATGAAGAGATGGAGGGAGTACTTTATGGAACTCACCAAATCGACAGATGATATCGGGGAAGATATAAGAGATCAAGATATACAAAAATACGAAGTAATGAAAATAGAAGCGAAAGAAACAATAAAAGCCGTGAGGAACTTAAAAATTGAGAACGCATCAGGTAGATATAACATTACCCAGTGATCAAATTTATGGATAACGAAGGCATAAAGGAACTTACGAATATAATGAATGAGAGAATATAGAGAAAGGAAATACCAAAAGATTGGAACGAAGGAATCGTACTCTCTATATATATAAAGGGTGATAAACAGGATTGCAACAGGGGAATAACGCTATCATATGTACCTAGCAAAATACTGGTTAAGGTAATAGAAGACAGACTTAGAAGAATATTAGATAAAACAACAGAAGAAGCTCAATGTGGGTTCTGGAAGGGGAAAAGCACACAATACTTGATTCCCATCATCAAGGCAGGCTAGTGAAAAATTAAATAACAAAAATAGGGATATACACATATGTTTTATAGACCTACAAAAGGCATTTGATAGAATAAAAAGAGAGAATATGTGGAAAATATTGGGAAAAGGAGATGTTGATAAAGGAACTATAGAAGTACCGAAAGCAATGTACAGAAGTCATACGAATATAGTAAGAATAAATAATGAGCAATCAGAAGAATTCAAAACAAATCTGGGAGTTATACAAGGATATGTCCTGAGCCTCTTATTTTTTTCGGTTACTCTTGATGAAGCCATAAAGAGGCAAAAATGAGAATAAAACCCCTGACACTGAGGTATTGGAAAATGGAGGAAACTCAACAGAACGAGCTAGTGTTTGCTAATGATATTGCGCTAATTGCAGAAACAGAAGAAAAATTACAATATAATCTCGAGATATTGGACAACGAACTGAGAAGGATTAATATGAAAATGATCGGACGAAAGACTCCCTAAGAGAGAATACGAGTCGAATCTGGTAGAAAAAATAAAAGAGGAAGACCCAGAAAAACTTGGAAAGGTGTGATTAAAGAAGAGGCAGAAAAAAGGGCATACAATAGGAGAATATCAAGAGATTAACGCGAGGCAGGAAAGATTGGAGATAAAGTATTAAGAAACAAAAGTGTCTCGATTCCAAAAAAACTTTACACTTTACGCTAAAAAGATCAGAGTACTAAGAAGAAGAAGACTTACTAAAGCGGGGGTATTAGGAGGGGAAAGGTATCAAATTGACACTCCGCATACAATGTCTCGTTTCTTATTATACTATAATCACCAATATAATCCTAAGTAAGATTGGAGATATAATTTCCTGTTTCATAAGTAGTTTATAAGCAAAACATTACTCCTCTGATTGAAGAAGGTACTGGAACAAGAAGATTTGCACATTTTTGCATACATCATTCGAATGTGCCCACCCTCATTGACATGTCATGATGTGATGACGTGCCGCTTTGATTTAAAACAGAAATCTACGTTCGTATACGTATTAACCTGCGCGATGACGTCCTTGTCCCATAAATACGAGTCCCACGCACGAAACTCAAACATATACGCACGCCCCACAGCCCTCTCTCGATCGGATCGGCCGGATATTCATGGACACCTGTGCCAGATTAGATTACAGTGAGTATAGATTAGCTTCGTCCGATTTCTGTTCATATCTGGCATCATATATCGTTCGTATTTTTACCATTATCACGGCACCACTGTCCGACATGGAATTCCATCCTATCTGGGTGCAGTCCGAACAAAATCGATACGCATATGTGTTAATGTATATGCCTTTATACAGCTCGTTCTAATTCGTGCCAGTGAAATTGCTGCACTTGCCATATCTTAACCGCAACGCATTTTAGGCTGCTACATAGTGCTAGATTTTCTTTAATCGCGTAGACAGACATATTTATGCTAAGCGTTGATAAAGGTAAGCTTATCTGAGAACTGGTAGAGGTATAAACTTTTCCCAACAATTTTTAGCTTGAACTGTTTCTCCATAATTTCTAATACAGATATTAACCTGTTTGTCACGTTTAAAGAAGAATAATAAAATGATATTCACAAGCGTAAATATTATGAGATATTTACTAAGACTAAACAGCAAGACATCACGAAGGAATGGTTGACATTGTATACAGGAATAAAACTTAGAAGTAGCGTTCTTATAAATGGTCCAAATTTTCGCTTGTGTTTGAAGTAATATGTCTTAAATAAAATAGAAATATATTTGCATTGACTACCCATGTAAGACAAAAAGTCAGGTACGTTTGACATTAAAAGTTCTTTCGCTTCTTATCACATATGACGTACCCGCTATCTGAATCAATCCTCTTGAGGCTAAAGATTACTTCATTTGTATTATGACAGTCATTTAACGTTTATTTTCAAGTTTATACATTATTTTGTTAGAAATGTAAATTCAGAATATGCTAATATGGTGCTTGTTTATAGTTTTTGTAATGGGAATGCTACAGCTGCTGTTAATATCGTCAACGGCTTCCACATCAGAGAAATTCTGATAAAAACGTAATCAGAGTTTTCAACAATTTCGCTATAACTTGAAAACAACTGAAAATCGGATAAGAACATACAAGCTCCTTTACATTATTTTCACGTGTACAATCCGCTTCTAGAGATTGGTCCGTTCCTCCTGACTCACCCTGTATAATCATATAGCAGAAACAAGTCAACACAAAAAGAAATATAGCATAAATGATACATTAAATAATTAAATATCTACAATGCGTCAAGATAATCGCTCGTACTGTAACAATTAATACATAGAAAGTACTCTTTGATGTTCTTAGAACTATTAATGTTCTTGATTGATAGTATTTACAATCGCAATCTATTGTAAAAGAGTATTCTACATAATGTAAGGTCCTTTAAAATAGAGACGTTCCATGTTTCGGAGCCAATAAGAAAAATTCTTGTATCTTATTGATGTTGTGAAGGACAACACTGTTCGAAAAAACCTCGAATTTGAAAACAAAGCAAAGAACCTCTAATATGTATAAATCATAATAAGTAAAGAGCTTGTTTCATTGATAAACAAGTTTTACAGAATTTTTAGCGTTTAGATTAATCGCAGAGTACCCTTTTGAGGTAGGAATATTCTAACAGCCGACGAAAACATACCTCAGTACAAAAGTACATGTACTCTTCAGAGATCTGCGCGCGTAGCATGTTGTACCTGCCAGCTTCTTACATAAAAAGTCGACATGGGTGTTCCACTGCAGTCTAGGTAGACACCCAAAACTTTTGAATATTCAGTGATACCAATTACGGAGTTTTCTAATTCCAAATACTCAAAGTGATATAGAGATCTGTTAGTGCGAAACAGCACGCATTTGTTTTTTTCTGAATTAACGGTTAATCTATTGTCAAAGATCCAAGTTGCAACTTGTCGATAAGCCAGTTATTATAACATTAGTATCATCACCAAATTTTGTAATTAATACAGGGTGGGGCAGAATGGAAGGGTGTTTTTAGAACGGGTAGTGCATGCGAAGGGGAGGGGCTAGAGGATCGCAGTTGGCGTCGTTCGATTCAGGAGCGCTTACCGTTCGTTACAATGGTTATCTGGACCAGAGAGCATCGTGCGTTCGCAGTTGAGGAGTATCCAAAATCAGGCGAGTCTGTTATTGTCGTGCAGCGGCGCTTTCGTCAACGTTTCAATATTGGTCGTAACGGTTTAGTTCCAAAACGCGACACAATTAACAGACGGGTACAAAATTTTAGATTGATGGCATCGGCAATGAATCCGAAACCTCGAGGTCGCCCCCGAAGTGTCAGCACAACAGCCTCTGTAGAAAGGGTGAGACAAGCAGTAAATCAAAGTCCAGAGCACTTTGTGCGGAAACGGGCTGCAACACTCCGAATGAGTAGTCGAACACTTCGCAGAATTTTACACCAAGATCTGCACTTTCACCCCTATAAGCTTATGGTTGTCCAGCAACTGAATGAAGGAGATTTTGCACAACGCCAGCAGCTCGTTGAAAGAATGCAAATGATTTTTCCATAATTTCAATGCATTTATTACAATAATGCATTAATAATTCTATACCCTTGTAAAAATAATCTAAAGCTTTTCTCTCAAAATGTTGTATTACAGCCGCTTGCAACTCACTATCGTCTCTAAAACGATTCCTTTTTGATAGAGGATCATAATACAGAACCATTGCTTCATCTCTTATGACAATGGACTCCAAAATCGGTTTCGGGTCGTATCCACACATGTTTAATAACGAGCGCGCATATTCAACACATTCGAAGACACGGTACCCATCTTGTACTGATCTTTTTCATACCCAAATGGTTATGGAGAATTTGGCGAATACTTGTTTCAGAAATGTTGGACATCACTGCTAATTCCTTCACTTTCAAACGGCGATCTACTAATACCATTTCTTCAATAATTGAAATGTTTTGAGGCATTATCAGTTCAATTGGCCGACCGGGCCACGCTCATCGTTTTCAAGGGATTCTTGCCGCAGACGGAAACATTTTGTCTATTCTTTACAGTGGAATATGAAGGAGATAAATCACCATAAACGCCGGCTAAACGTTATTTAATGTGATTAGGCCTATGCCCTTCTTTTGTTAAAAATTTAATGACCGCGCAGAACTCAATTTTCTTTATCTGAGACATTTTCATGCACTAGTCACGTTGTCTGTCTGGCTACTAAAACTACTACTCTTCGAGCCGTCATACGAGGGCGAATCAAATATTAACCGGATTTTTATTTTAGAACATTTATTGGTACAGTAAATAAAATTTTGAATACACCTTATTTTTCTATATAATCTCCTCTTTTATTCACACATGTTTCCCACCGAATCGAAAGTTTTTTAATTCCGTCATCAAAGAATGAATGTAGTCGCGTCTGTAACCAATTGCACACGAACGCTTCTACACCTTCATCGTCGTCAAAGTGATGATCTCCCAGTTCTTCTTTGAGTGGCCCAAACATGTGGTAGTCACACGGCGACAGATCGGGACTGTAGGGCGGATGTTCCAGTGTTTCCCAATGAATTTTGTCCAATTGTTCTTGGGTTAATGCAGCTGTGTGTGGCCGAGCG
The DNA here is from genome assembly GCA_029619315.2 of Dynastes maya. Lineage (NCBI taxonomy): Eukaryota > Metazoa > Arthropoda > Insecta > Coleoptera > Scarabaeidae > Dynastes > Dynastes maya. The sequence continues at coordinate 62,661,840 of JAROYE020000002.1, forward strand.
TCGTTATGGAGCAGAATCGCACTTCGAATAGGCATGTCTCGCCTTCTTCGTCGATAGACCAGTTTCACTTCATCAAGCAGTTGACAGTAGTACGCAGCATCTCACGGATCGCAAGATATCGTCTCACTGTGCTGTCCGCGGTCGCTGCATGGTCTCATTGTGCACGACTCTCGGCCAGTCGGAAATGTTTTTTGCCGAGTCTAGTCCTGGGAAAACTTTTTTTCAGTCGAGTCTTGGTCTTAAGTTCAGAACGTAATGCAACCTCTTGCTCAGACATTATGCTACTAAGAACCAATCTACTCTGGCGAGCCGAACCGATTTACTCCCTCCACTTTACATCCCCATCCAATATATATCAACACGTCACGTTACTCACTTCACCTAGGGAGCGTTAAAAAGAAAAGTCCGATTAATATTTGATTCGCCCTCATATATAGTGTAGGCCTCGCACATATGCAACTATGATTCAAAGGTGTTTGAACACGCTAGAACCTGTATAAGACTGACAACCCCAAAATTTTCGGTGCCTACCTTCTATTTCCCAGTTCAATGTATGTACATTTTCTTGATTAACAAAATACACCTCTTTACAGTGAGAATAAATGCAAGAAATACGAACCCATAGGAACCTCTAAGAAAACAGTGTACGTACTATTTGTTTCTACTGAGAAAATAAATTAAAGGGCACGACGCTCTAAACTTTAGTAGTGTAATCTATTTTCTAGGGCTAATATTAACGAAGATAACCTAACAGCTAAAACACAGCAGGATGCCCTTTATAATAGATTATAGCAACTAATATCATGGTCGTAAAAAGTATAATACACCAGTCTCACACATAAATTAAAAACACGTTACCATTCTGAGGTTAAACTGAGTTCAACAATAATAGTAATCTATTTTTTGTTATATGTAAAAATTATTGGACCCGACCGTGTTAGCTAACGAAGAGAATATAGTCACTACCTTGGATGCTGGCTGCTTAATATAAAATCGAAGACACTATAAAACAAAATAGGTGTAAAGCGCACAAAAATTAATGGCCTTATAATAACTTCTTCAATATTATATTCTTTTTATTTTTAAATCTGAAATACCAACGTACCTACGGATTTTATGGCAAGCTAAGGTGTATAGTTTTGCTGTGTATTAAATGTATACTGACGTATTTTATATCTTAACCAACTGTAATCCTCCTTCTGGGCTGTTTCACGCTTACACAGTAAATCTGTGTCGTAAATTCGGGTTAGATTTATGTGCAGCTATAAAGGTGTGAGAGGAACGTGTTAAAGCCGTATAAGTAATTTATTATTAATATTTATTTTTATACGCGGTTATATATATTACATATATTGAGTCGGTAAGATTTATGATATCGTAAGAGAAAAGATTTAGATACTGTTTCTCCATGTATATAGACACCTACCACTAGATCATTTTCAGTTTCTATAAATGAACGCCTTTTTATCTTTGAAACAACTAGATAAGTAAACCTTATTCATTCTTCTCCTAAGTCCCCTAAATCTAAGGCAAAAGATTGTACTTGAAAAATATGTTTTTTGATACAGAAACTTAAAATCTTTGTACTATGGTACGTAAATAATATTAGCTCAACCATTTCAATTTCAGAAAACCATATTATGGAAAATGGAAACGTCTCCAAAAGGTAACAAATGCTATCTCCATATACTGCCCCATACTAATTTTTGAACGACGGCGTTTTTAAAAAAAGTAAGTCGATTTCTATTTTTTATACTCTAACTTTTGGCGTTGTCGGCAGTTCAATTGTATTTCCGAACGTTATTGCAATTAATCAATTATGGTTTAAATTTGATAGTTTTTGATAAACAGTATGTTTTTTAGGTTTCTTGTGTTGTTATTTTTGTGATGGTTTCGGCACGAACCACGCAAAACTGCTTGGTCAATTTTTAGATTATTTAAATCTGGCAACAATTATCACCTTATCTGCCGTAGTTGCGCAATAAATCATGCAATAATTTAAATCATACTATTTTTTGTTAAAGCAGTCCGCTCTGTAAACTTTATAGTACCCCTACTTAGCGCACTAAATTCAAATATTTCCGGCTGTATAAAGGCAGTGTTCACTATGTTCCACTTCGTGGTAATTGTTGCTAAATTCACCGAATACTAAAATTAGTTACTTGAAGTTTATCTTATGTGGTCCATGCGCAGGTCATTGTGAAGTCACCAAGATAAGAAACTGAAACGTAAGCACATTGCCTATCAAAAACTAACAAATTTAATCAAACCTATCATAATTAATTAATTACAATGAAGTTCGATAAACTAAAGGGGAAACAGTAATTAACAAAACAAGTTAAAATCAGATAAAATAATTACGAGAACAAAGAACGAAAGTATGACAAATGCTATAACCTCCTCCATTTGATGGATAACAATAAATAACAAGAATAATTTATGCTTTTGGAATTGAGATTTGACAGTATGGCAATTGTTATATTTATTTTGCTTAGTAACGAACTCTTTAGAACAGTATGGCGTCACAAGAAACAATTTGGCACTCTTTCCTGGCCGACTTTGCGTAAGAACAAAAACAGATTACCAAAACCTTTATTGCTACATATCGTCATATTTCGTAAGTTAAAGTATAACATATGTGATACCGTTTGTATTCGCCTTTCAACTGCCTTTTCAAAAACGTAAAAATATGCAAGGTATTCTATTTAAAATTAGAAAGTTTACGTCACTTCCGGTGACATCGGAAATGCAATTGGACTATCGCTAACGACAGAAGTTAGCACACAAAAAATAGAAATCGACCTATTTTTTCTAAAAATGCTAGCTTCTGTCGTTCAAAAATTAGCATGCGGGAGGTTACTTTAGGACTTCACTGTATATGAAAATCCTCGCACAAGAGTTTTTTGCTTTTAAGATACTATTTTTCTTAAATAATTTCCAACGTTCACATTGGTGCATCGACATCCCTGGCATGTTCTCTAATGCAGCGTCTCACATATTGTTCTACTTCTGAATTCTCCCTCAACAGCTGATTTAAAAAAGGTATTAGACATGGTATCAAAATTGCAAGAACTGATCCTTGTCTAGGGTCATGAAGAAAAAAATATAAAAATCCAGAACACTTTTTTGTTTTGGGTACGATTTCACTAACCATAGATGGAACAAAACCTAAGGAGCTTAAATAACAACAGTACATAATTAATCATGCCGAAAGTTTTCGACAGGTTTGTATAGATCACATCAACTTGGCCGCGTCTATCTAATACTTCGATGATAAACTGGTATATGGTCGCCAAATTCGTAACCGTGGGTCTCTCAGAGATGAATCCGTGTTGATTTGAGGCAATGAGACAGCGAGTGCTATTCTAAATGATAAGATATAATACCTTTTGATAAAGTTTTCCACAATTAGATATTATAGAAATGGGCCTGTAATTAGACAAAAATTCACGATTGCCTGTTTTTGCATTGGAACGATTTTGGCCGTTTTCCAAAGTTCAGGAAAGCTGCCGGATGAAATATAAAACGCGAAAACGAATCTAGAGTTACGGATCAAAGAACTCGGTAACATGTCGTCACCTGCGGTACATTTAGCAAAAGTAACCATTAATGCTACTAGTTCATCTTCATTGACCAGTGAAAAAGAATAAGGTAGGAGATTATTACACAGTCATAGTTATTTTACAATAAAAAGCAGTTATTCTAATGCAGATATGATTTTGTTGGTTGACATGCAATTGGGAGACTCCTAAGCAAAGTTTATACATTCAAACAGATGGAGTTGTGAAATTTCGCAGATAGCACCTTTTATTTTATCGATTGTGGGTTGTAGAAGGCCCTTTTTTTGAAAATTTGGACTTAAGCTAATTGAACCATGGCCAACTCGATGAAAATATTTACAAAATTGTTGCTTTTTCGGATATACCGGACGTCAACATCAACTTCCGTATTTTAAATGCAATGGAACTTCATCAAGTCTATCAATCTTTTACCTTATTTCAGTTATTTTGAAAATTTCGACATTTTTTCAATTAGTAGAACAACTTTTAAAATCATCCGTACATCACTTTTACAAATATTGGCATTGTGTTTAGAAAAATCCTTAAGAATTGCAATGATGTGTTTATTACAGTTCAATTATATACAGGCTGGTTTAACTAAAACTTCAATTTGGCGCAAATTCAAAGCATCTAAAATTAAATTTCTTAAAATTCATCTTTTATTTCACGTCATGATGTAGAGTTACATTCTAAATCGATCTGTATTAACATTCTCTACACCTATTTTAAAGAATTTTTAGTTGTTTCAACTTTTCAATAATTTAGATCATTAATTATTTCAATATCATCCCATGCGAATGACAGCTTAAGTCATTCTGTGATGTTGTGTAAGTCAAAATGGAAAGTAAAATTTATTAAAATATGGATATTTTGAACTTATTTCGTATTTATGGAGAATGTCTAAGGATTATTGATAGGAGTTGCCAGACATTCTGTGATACGTATCCTCATTTTCGACCAATCAACAAGAATAGATTTGAACGAGCAGAATCGAACATTCTACGCAATGCAAAAGTTAAATCTTGTCGGTTACAATAAAAACCTATCACTGAAGAGGAAGTAAACGAGGTTAATGTATTAGTATATTTTAATGCACCTTCTCGTGGCTCAATAAGATCTGTCGTGCAAGATTTGGATATATCTTATTAGGCAATACAAAGAATTAAAAAAATACATAAAATAAACATAAACGATTGCCCTGTTATTAGAGTATACGCACTTCAACCCGAAGATAATGTTAGATGTATCCATGTATCCAATTTTGCGAACAGCTGATTAGAATTCAGAAAGACCTAGTGTTCCTCAAAAGGAATTTTTTGAACGAGGCAAAATTTAGTAGGAAAGGTATTATAAATAGAGGAAATTGGCGTTACTGGGTTACAGAAAATCCACATATCATTAGAGAAGCAAGTTTTCAAAATAATTTTTGTTTCAATGCATTCTGACTGAGTTTCATTTAGAATTTATGCAAAAAATTTAACTACTTAAAGATATTTAGAAATTTTGAGAAAGACAGTATCTGATTTTGTAGAAGAAGTGCCTGCTAACTTATTTCGTCATTGTTGGTACCAAATGGACGGAGCTTCAGCATATTCAGCCAATGATGTTGGACATGAACTTACGAACATATTCGAAGACTGTTGGTTTGACCGCAATGGACTATGGCGATGGCCACGTAGATCTCCCAAATTGACTCCACTCGGTTTCTAGGTATAGGGTCACATGAAAGAACAAGTATCCGATACATTCACTAGAAGAATTGGAATGAAAGGTTGGACTGGCATTTCGCCAGACAAACCTTTTACAGTAGGCTTGCACAGTAGAAGTTCAGTCAAGAATTGTAAGATGCTTGGAAAATAATGGCGGTCATATAGAAAATCTTTGAATTTTTAGGATACATTAAACATTAAAGTGTCTTTATCTCATTTCCATTTTTTTTATTGTTCTATGCTTGTAGATTTCTGTGAATTTCCCATTTTTAAAAAAAGGAAAGTAAATGTAATGTGTTTAAAACATAACAATTTTAAATTTCTCAAAAATGAAATATTATTAATAATAACATAAATTGTAGATCACAATAACTTAAGCTGTCATTAACATGGCATACTATTGAAATAATTAATGATCTAAATTATTTAAAAAGTTTAAATATAACTAAAATTTCTAAATAGATATAAGGAATGTTAACACAGATCGATGCAGAATTTAATTCTATATCATAATATGAAATAAAAAATTGGTTATTGTATTTAAGAAATTCAACTTTAGATGCTTTGAATTTGTTCCAAATTAAAGCTACGAACTATTGCGAGAAGTGCTAGTTCGTATTCCAGGACTACCATCATACATGTGTTTTTAAATTAGTGTACCATCTTGTTTTAAATGTTAATTACGGCTGGTTCTTCTATCATTTAAAAACTAACTGGCTGGTAAACGTACAAGCTATAATATTTCTTTGTAAATGTGTACCTAACCTGTAATTAACGCGCTAATTGAACGTGTTAATTATTGAATACCGCGATAATTGCCTTTATATTCACACCGTCCGAGATGAAAACACAGACACGTCACAATGGACTCGCACTGAAGCAAACTCATTTATTTCTATTATACGCCGGACGAGAGTAATAAGTCTATCGGCCGATATTGTATAAGAATAACGCACCGGAGCGCCCGGTATTGCTGTTTGCTTTATCTTTCGGTTCCTATACTTATTTCACCATTGTTTATTATAAATCGATATTGTGTTTTCGATGTTTTCCAACAGTGTCTGGTGTGTACCTATTTACATTATCTGGTAATTATATCATCTATTTAAATCGTTGCGTGTATGTTACTTCACACCGAAGTAATAGCACTAAATACAGTACTATTCATAATATATAGCCAAATAAGTTAAAATTAAAAAATATGATAGGAAGGAATTGCTGAAGGCGCAGCATCCACAGAAGAAAATCTAGTTAGCCCCAAAAACATGTGCATTTAATATACCGATCTAGAGACTACGGTGCCGTCGGCGATTAGATGATAAAGAAAACAAAAAGCAAGCGCCTTGAATAAATAGGACGATGATAGAATGTGACACATTAACCTCAGAACAATTCTGTCTCACAATGTTCCGTGATCACACGCGTTCCGGTTTATTCAACCCCAAAGCCGATTTTAAGAGATTTTTCATAAGTTAATTTAATAACACTAATAATAGATTTATTATCCACCAGCAGCCAAACTGCTAATTACAGGATAACATTCTGTTATGTTGTAATTTAGAACTTCGAACGTAGTTGTCATTAGCGGCACGTATAGTGTGTTCAGCATGCACTTTTTCAACAGTTTCCACTCCTTTCCTCCAATCTCTGAAGTGGGGGTACTAGGGACGGTTAAATAACTTCTCTTCTATTCATTTTCGTAAATCCTCAAATTTTATGGAATATTTTCATCTTTTAGTATTTTATTAAATAGTTTTGTGAATTCGTCAACTAATTCATCTAGCCTGTATTTTAATAGTTCGTTTGGGATGCCGTCGGGCATCTCATCGGGCCCGACGGCACAATTAATTAATTAATTTTCTTCAAACAATCCCACGTTTAAAACATTAGTGTCAATCCCATATTTCAAACCATTCAAAAATTACTTTGGTAGCCCAAAACTTTAGGTAGGTTTATAACATGCATGTTGTGGGAACCCCTTTCTCGACTTGGAATATATGGGCCGATGTAACTTCTCTTCTATGTTTTTAAAAGAAAAGCTCTTTTTGCTAGAGTTCTTCTGTTTTACAATTTAAGCTTTTCTATATGACATTAGAAAAAAATTAGTATACAAGAGTTACATAATGCAAAATTCAACAAAATAGGTTGTAATCGTAGATATTTTACTCTTTCCTAGTACTGTTAAACTTCTGTTCTATCGTGTACCTATGTATATATATATATATATATATATATATATATATATATATATATATATATATATGTAGTTATGTATACTACAATATAGAAGGCGTTCGAAATCACTTCCGAAAAGAACACTCGGGGAGTTTTGCAATTTAATTTATTTTTAATTGATCGACTCGAAAGAACGCTCCTTCGGCAACAATCACAAGCATCGGACACATCAAAGCAACAACACCTTCTTTTGACATCTTCATTTAGTTGAACGTGAACGACGGTTGCGTGATTAGCATAGATAAATAATCTATTCAAATATTTTTAATAGGTATATTGTTTAAAATGTTATTAACGTATCCATTCAGTGTCTACGGTCAACGGAGCTGCAACATAATTTGTGTAACGGCTTGTTAAAGCGGTGATGAGTTGTAAATTTAAGAAGCAAAGATGTGGCGTTCGAAATAAATATGTGTCAAATGTAAATTACAGGCATGTTACTCAATAAATCCACCTTTTCTTTTAGTTTATAGGTTCTATTGTAGTTTTTAACTAAGCGCTTTCTAATTTCAAAAGTATTAAGTTGTATGTTTTCGATTCTATTCAAGAAATCAATATTATTCATTAAGATTAAATTTCCACTGACCGGTGGAAATTTATTCTTGGAACAAATTCGAATAAAGGAATCCTTGAGTTATTTTAATGCAAAATTACTATTATAACTAAAATGTCAGTATTGACATATTCATTATTTTTTAAATTGAAGAGGCGATCGAAACACATGTGTTAATAGATTACTAGATTTAACAGAAAATTACGTAACTCAACTGGGCAATAAACTATACAGATTTTACAATAGATTTTTTTAAGGTTTGAAGTTTAAAATCTAAATCTGAAGTTTAAAATAAAGTGTTCTATACATCATTTATAATTTATAAATTTCGATATCCGACTATTAATGAATTTACCAGAACTATTTTGAATGGTGGTGAACAGATTTATGGCCATCCTGCAAAACATCATAGACAACTCCACGACTTTCAGGAAGATTGGTTGTAGTAAAATTGAGAGGAAAGAATGGATTACATCGGCCATCGTAAGATCTATTACTGAAAGAAGTAAACGTTACCAAAAATAACAAGAAGATCGGGAAAATATACAGTTGTAAGAAAATTACAAAAGATATCGTAATGCATTGAACTCAGTAATAAAACAAGCTAAAAGTAAACATTACCAGTCAATAATAAATAACTTGAAAAATAATACGAAAACTCTATGGAGGACTGCCAAAAATATATGCGGACGGCAAACAAAACAAAAAGAGGTGACTAGCATTATAGATGCAGATGGGAGAAAGATAACAAACCCCTTAGAGATAGCCGAATCCCTTAATTCAACATACGTCAGCATGCGTAAGCAACTAGCGAGCCCAATAAAACGCACAATTGAACATAATAGAGTTTTTACAAGAAGACAGTCTGCATCTGTATTTCTGTCGCTTACAGATTCTTTAGAAGTACGGACAGTAATACGAATCAGCAACCTTAAAGATAATAAACCTGCCGGAATAGGTGGAATAACTTCTCATATACTAGAAAAGCTACCGATATATAAAGCAAGTGATCGCCAAGATCTAACAAATTATAGGCCTATATTAATGAACACATGAGATGCTATAGATTCGGTCGAACAGGAGCGTCAAGTGTAGCTGACCACATGAATGATATAGGACATGTCATCAAATTAGAAAACCTAAAATTAATTAAAAGCGTAACCTCGCCTCGGGAAATAGACGCATTTGAAACCATGTATATAAAGGCACATTCGAACCTTTTAAACAAAGATAATGCGCCACTTCATTTTCCTTGCCTGTTTGATTTATTAGGGTAAAAGAACTTTTCAGTCCACACTTGACAAAGACCGAGTCGCCGTGTTTTGCAACATATATAGTGATTTGTTTAGTTTCCTTAGAATGCGTAGATTGAGAATTAGCGGGAAGTAACCTTCCCTTCTTCTCGCTCTACTTTACGAAGGCGAGATTAGGTAAGAGACCCTTTTCTGTTTCACATATACTCAGCATGTTAGAGTTAAACGATAGAAAAGTAGGTATTCGTAAATAGATATACACAGATACATACACGAGATATATGTACATATATACCCTTCTTTTTTCCTCGAGAGGAGGGATAGACAAGCATGGTAGAATTAAGAAAAAGTTTTTAGTTATTCGTTCAGATTTATTCGGTAGCTCGGTTGAAAATGAGGGCCTAGCGAGCCTTTGAAACAGCTGTTCCGAATTAATTAATATTTTGTGTGGTAAGGAGTGTGCCGATATTCTGTGTTGTTTGCTATAGGCCTATATCGTTAATATCGAACCTAGAGAATAATGGAAAAAATCGTTTATACCGAATTTGATAAATATAAAGAAATTCCAAATAATATCGCCAACTCGCCCTTAAGCTGCTTCAACAGAGTTTTGGAAATCTTTATTCCAATGCATTTTTGGCCCTGCTACACATCCCTCTTACCTTAATTCAAGGGTCGCCTAGTACCATTTGATAGACTTTTTCGATGTTGTCGGTAGTGGTTGCAATTTTTGGCCGACCCAAACGTTCACAGTCAACCAAGCTAGTACGACCATGTACAAATTCAGCTGCCCAAAACTTCACATTGGCAAATGAATTTCAGAAGGTCACATGATTGTTAGTACGCATATCGTTTATCATAGCAATTAAGCATAGACAAATGGCAAAGTCAGAATTTATTTACATTGATTAATAAAAGAATTTTCCATATGATGGGTACTTTTTGTGTGACACTGTGTATATATATGCAGTACTGTGAAATGAAATCCGAACACTAATAAATAGTCAATTACACTTAAAATTCCGGGTATTATTTGAGTACATTAATTTTTATGGTATGGCAGGTGTAAAACTGAACCCTATCCCTCATTACTAGGGTAACCTAAACCTGCGGACTCGCATAGGCGTCGGTATTACGGGTTAATATAAGAATACGAAAAATTCATAAATAAACTAAACCGGTAGAGAAGCAGGCATGTAGTGTCGACCTTGAATATAAATCACGTTAAACCGCGCTGAGAGAGATTTCGTTTTAGTACCGGTTGAGCTGTTGCAGAGATTAGTCGAACGGTCAAGGTTATGTATTTACGTGTCGCTTTTGAAAATATAGCTGGTGTTTTTTGTGTTGTAGTATTATACCAGTACATAATTAGTGTATCGTTTCATATAGAACTAATATTTACATACCTAAGAAAACAATGCCTCGTAATAGATTTGCTACTAATGTACATAAGTATGTCACTTTTTCCCCATTTAAAATATGACGGTAGTGCAGTTTTTTGCTTAATATGCAATGTTCGTTTGGCTACATTGGACAGAACTGATTGCCAGAGGCATGTCAATGGTATTAAGCATATGAGAAATGCAAGAACTGAAATACCTTATACACTATTCCTCATACATTTATTAATTATGTTTACCTCTTGTAATCTCCCGTTGTCGTTGGTGCGAAAAGCAGCTTTTAAAACGTTTTGGCGACAATACGTTCCAAAGTACCCATTACCCTCACAAACACAATTACAGAATCATTTGCCGAGAATGAAAGAGATGCTAGAAAATGTGTGTAAACGTGATTTGTGTTCCAAAAAAATATGGATTACAATGTACCGCGGAGAATATTCAAAAAGTGATAATGAACGCTTTGAAAAAATTTAAAATGGCCCAAGATCAAGTTGTGATGATTGTGACACATAGTACAGCAACGATGTTAAGTGTTGGGCGATCCTTAAAACATATATTTCCTAACTTAATACATATAACCTGCGTGCTGCATGCTTTGCATTTAGTTGGTGAAGTTGTTCGACAACATTACGGAAACGTTGATCGGATGATTGGAAGTACTAAAGCAGTGTTTCGTAAATCTCCTAAACGTTTAAAAGAATTTCGTAAATCTTGTTCAGGTATTCCAGAACCTCCTGAACCAATTTTAACGCGATGGTGTACTTGGCTAACAGCAGCTTCTTACTATTTGATCCATTTTCAACAAATTCAATCAGTTATAATGCGATTTAATCGGAATGAATCCAAAGCAATTACAGAAAGTCAAAGAGAATTTCAAATTCCTCAACTTTTAGAAGATTTAACAACAATATGTACCAATTACACAGTATTACTAGATGCCATCAGAAAACTACAATGTACTGAATTGTCATTGCAGGAATCATTAGACATAGTGGAGAGTGTAAAAAATAAATTACACACATTAAATGATACGCCAGGATTATGCGCTAGTCAAAAGTTGGCAGATGTTTTAAGGAAAAATCCCGATTTTAATACTTTAGAGGCTGTTTATAATAAGTGTAAGAATAGTGAACTTTTAAGTGATTTTGAAAAACAGTTTCTACATGCAAATGTAACATCCTTAGATGTGGAGAGATCGTTTTCTATGTATAAGAATATTTTTTCTCGTCGACGCACAAGGTTTAAAGAAGTAACTGTGGAAACATATGCAATGATGCAAGTTTACAGTAGTTCACATCCTGATACCTCTAATTTGTTGAATAATTAGCAAATAAGTTTATTTATGAATTTTTCGTATTCTTATATTAACCCGTAATACCGACGCCTATGCGAGTCCGCAAGTTTTGGTTACTCTACTCATTACTACATTAGTCATTTCCTTAATAACGATCTCAGTTACCCGTGTATTATTGAATGTGTTACAGTGTTATGTAAAAATGCCGAAGTTTTCGAAGCTTACTAATGAACAAAAAGCCATTATTGTTGCGCTAAGTAAGGAGAGTTTATCGATGCGTGCGATAGCAAGTCGAGTAAAATGTAATGTGTCAAGTGTTTGTGACTTATTTAAAAAATATGAAGAAACAGGGTCTACCGATCGGAAAAATAGTAAAGGCAAGAAGCGTGCCACTACTGCAAGGGATGACCAGTTATTAGAACGCATGAGTTTACGTGATAGACAGGCAACCTCGATAGAGTTATCTAGCGAATGGTCGCAATTAACAGGCAAGCAAGTTTGCACCAGTACTGTTCGCAGAAGATTGATTTCTGTGGGACTTAACGCCCGGCGTCCTAGGAAAAAGCCGTTGTTAACAAAGAAAATGAAATCTGCTAGGCTTAAGTGGGCACGGGAATACGCAAATTGGACAAAAAAACAATGGGAGCGTGCAATATTTTCCGCCGAATCCAAATTTAATTTACATGGAACAGATGGAATTCAGTTTGTACGACGAAGAAAAGATGAAGAATACAAACAGGAATGTCTTAAACTCACCACCAAGTTCCCAACCAGCGTAATGGTTTGGGGTTGCATTACTGCTGACACAGTTGGTCCTCCTTCTTTTACACGTTATAGAGGGTAATTTCAAAGCCGATGATTACATAGAAATTTGCAAAAAAAATTACTACCCTTCATTAAATTGAAATTCCGGACCACAAATGCTTGCATTTTTCAAGACGATTTTGCACCGTGTCATCGCGCAAAAAAAGGTACTTGAATTTCTGTGTTATTTATTAATCTGTCTCGTTTCTTGTTAGGATATAATGAATATTTTTTTATTTGTTTCCTTTAGGTAAAAGACTTTATTGAAAAAAAGCGAATCGTTCCTCTTGAATAGTCCCGATCTTAACCCTATAGAAAATTGCTGGTTCGTTATTTCTAAAAAATTGGCTCAAAAAATGCCAACAAATAAGGGGCAATTAATAAATTCATTAAACCAAGTTTGGAAAGAAGAAATAAAACCAGATTATTTGTCAAATTTAATTCACTCCATGCCGGACAGAATTAAGGCCGTTATAAAGGCGCACGGTGGAACCACCAAATATTAATTACAGTTTGTAAGTTCCCTTTCATATAACTGAAAAATTTGTTTTAGTTTTTTTAACATTTTTGTTTTATTTCAAATGTTTTTGTAATTTCCATATTAGCGTAAATTTGTATATTTTTTAGATATTGTAACAAATAAAATAAAATGTGTGTCAACAAAAATAATTTTGTGTATTATTTGATGTATAAAACATGTCCTAAACAAGTTTCAAACACTAAACATAAATTTAATTACCAACAAAATTAATAATGAGATATATATTCAAAACTCACAGGTGTTCGGATTTCATTTTACAGTACTCTAGATGTGGCCACTATTTAAATATTATAAATCTTTAGTTTGAAATCATACAGATCCTCATCTATACAAAAATAGGATTTAGCAAAGAAAGTTCTACTAATTGATATAAATTAATATTTATAATCTTCATGTCAATAACCTCTTTAGGACACTAGCCAGGAAGTATCATGTTTAATCTGGTACACAAAAAACTAGAGCAACCCTAAAATGCCACTGACATTTCCTTTCTGTTCCCGTTAATATACGATGCAAGGAATTCTTACACAATAAATTATTCTAGCCAACACGAAAAAATTTCCATAATCCAAAAAAGCACTGCTACTTTCCAGTCAAGACTGAAACGCTACACATGTGTGCGCAATTTACGTAACGCATTTTAATGCTCACACGTTTTCTTTTACGCAACGCTACATACTCGCATACCCGTATAAAATACCTTATCTGATAAAAGATGCCGGATTTACAATCTTGTCCGACTTAATTGATAATAATTTACGCCGCTGTATCATCTTGTATATTGCGGCATAACTGTAAGAGCAACGTAAGAACGGAAAGAGAATTCGCTACAAGAAGCGCTGAGGCAATGGAGGTGTGCATTAAGCAAACGCAAATTTGAAAATTTTAGTAAAGAAATTTATTTCTACCGCGTGGATTTTTTGGGCTTTACCTATCTTATATAACAATAAAAAAACATTTATCATAAATTTACATGAATATATACAATTGTCATAGCAACTAGATTGCAAAATACAGAATATCACATAATAACGAACACGTCAACGTTTAATTTATAATTGGTTATTTTATAGTTTCTAGGTATTGCTGGATGCGCATCCCGATTTGAAAATTTCGGTTGGTGAATATACAGTGCAGTCCCAAAGTGTTCCCCCTCCATTAAGAAATATGACGATATGTAGCAATAAAGGTTTTGGTAATCTGTTTTTTTTGTTTCGCAAAATTGGCTAGGAAACAGCCTCAAATTGTTTCTTGTGACGCCAGACTGATCTAAAGAGCTCGTTGCTAAGCAAAGTAATCATAACAGTTGCCAAACTGTCAAATCTCAATTCCAAAAGCGTAAATCATTCTTGTTATTTCCTGCATTTGTCATACTTTCGTTCTTTGTGCTCGTTATTATTTTATGTAATTTTAACTTGTTTTTTTAATAGTTGTTATTTCTTTTACTTTATCGAGTAATTAATTAATTGTGGTAAGTTTGTTTAAATTTGTTTTATTTGTGCCTAAATTTCAGTTTTTTATGTTGTTGATTTTACAATTTTAAATTTTAATATTCGGTAAATTTGGTAACAATTACCAGGAAGTGGAACATAATGAACGCTGCCCTTACACAGCTGGAAATATTTGAACTTTGCGCTAAGTAAGAATAGATAGTATAAAATTTGCAGGGTGAACTGCTTTAATAGAAGATAATATGATTTAAATTATTGTACAATTTGTTGCGCAAACATGGCAAATAAGGTGATAATTGTTGCCAGAGTTACATACTATTCAAATTGACTCAGCAAAAATGTAAAAATGTAGTGGGTATTCTATATAAAATAAGAAAGTTGACGTCACTTCCGGTGAAACCGGAAATACAATGGAAATGCCGATAACGGTAGAAGTTAATTCACAAAAAATAGATATCGGCCTATCTAAAAACCCTAGCGTCTGTCGTTCAAAAGTTAGCATGGGGGGGGGGTCACTTTAGGGCCGCACTGTATAAGTGATGCACAAGCAAGCCTTATAACTAACCTGGGCAAATATGCGGTAACAGCCAGAGGCGTGGGGAGCTCATAAAAGTTTACACATGAAATAGAAGGTAAGAAATAAATTATAAAACGTGCTGAAACACTTACCGTTTTAAAAGTCTTCCGTGAAATCACAGACTGGGTAACATCTATTAAATATTTGAATTATTAGATATGTTTCCACAGCTGTTTCGGTCAAGCGAGTACGACGTGCGGATCATAAGAAGGTATCTCGGTATTCTCATTCAATTCCTCAATATCGTCACTGGCTGTGTTCCCAATGTTATTAGAATTTATGAAATTTATCATGTCCTTCCAAAATTCCGCTTGAAATATGTTCTAGGAGGTTAATCCAATGTTTAGCTTTTGGCCAAACAAAGCCATACACGGTTCCATTTTGATAGCTTCATGGTAAGTTGTATTAATTCCCCGCTGCACAGACCCCAGTCCTATAGTCCAAGATGATGTATTATTATAGCGCAACCAAGCGACTAAGGAATCTTTTAATGATGATTAGCACTAATTCCGGCGGCAAACTTGCTAATTCACAAGTAATACTTGCCGTAAATTCACGTCACAACAATTCCTTGGCAACTTCTACAGCTTCCCTACAAGTAAGCGATCTTAAAACACTGCATTTGGTTAAATGTTCTTTATAATAACTCAATAATTTCATTCGCTGAGATAGCCCGTGCCGATTCATCTGAATACATACGTCGCATCGTGGGCGCGGCAGCCTTACTTCTAACCTGTTGCGAAGCTTTCTGTGCTCGGCCTAGTAATATGAAATCATTTAAAGAAAAGAATTTAGTAGATAATTCGATTTATTTGTACTCAGGGTGAACTAGAGATACTTTGCACTCTTTTAGTATAATTGTCAAAAACGCACGGTGTTAACAGTTTCGATGATTTCGTTATTTGCAGACGTCTTTTCTATCTTTGCACTGAAAGTGTTGGTTTTCACAGAGAGCGACGTGATAGTTCGAAAAAATCTACACTCGTTGCATTTTTCATGCAAGTTTTTCAATAAACAAAACACTTGTCACTACAACAGTCTACCATTCTAACAATAATCATAAATCGAATGCACAAATTGCACTCCAATGTTTTCAGTGGAATAAATCAAATTCGCTGTAAGTGAACTGTAATTTTATTGTCTGAATATTAAGTATCGTAGAAATGGAAAGTGTATCATAGGTAGCCGTGGTTGAAAATTAACGAAGGCTGTCGGTAACAGATAAGTGAAGAGACGCCAAGGCAATCGAGGCTTTTTAGCTCGAGCTATGTTAGAGAAAATACATGGTCAAGTTAAAGTAATTTCCAGTGTAAATAGTCTTTAAACTTGGTTTCAATTTGTTTAAATTTTGCATGCGTAAAACTTTACTTAATTCTGTGCATAAGAACTGTTACTGTTGTGGCTTTTACTAAGGTTAAGTGCTTTATAACTCAGAATAAAACGATACAGAAATTTTCTATCTCTTCAACTTCTAATCCAAAAAAAAAAAATCAAACGGATACACTTAAATATTAAAAGCAACAAATGAGAATGCTAAATAAGTATGTCTTAACGCTGGAAGATCCAACCCTGCAACTGTCTTAATTTCATTGGAACTGTATAAAGCAAGAGAACAGGTGTTTATTTTTTTATCGTGTACGAATACTAACCTGTACGGGAAAAGTGTTCCGCATTTGCATTTACATATTAAATTGGCTTCCGATTATGAAATAACGAGTAACATTGACATGGAGTGAAATTTTCGCAACTACCGATTGCAATTGGCGATAAAGCTGCTGATGTTAATCGAAGCCTGTACTAACCCGTCGAAGTTATAAATACTAACTCCACCGCCGTTTTCATATTTATTGCGCCCCTCTATTATCGATACAAATTTTACAACCAATTATGGATGAAACGCGTTATTACTGTGTTTGCGATAAAATTATGATGCTTATGCATCAATTCAGCACGATGGCAATTATATTGCGTGTACACCATCATACGCACCGCTGTTAAGGCGGCAATTTACCTTCTTTTACGCGTACATTACGTGTACTGGTACACGTATTAGACTTTTCGCTGACAATTATTAATCATACATACATGCGTATAGTAGCTGTTTATTTCCAATCATAAATGTTCGCGATTTCCCGTGATTAAATAAATTGATGAAATGCTACAACTAATAACATGGTAACACCTAACTAAACACTGAAGGAGCTGTAAGAGATAAAATAAATGAAGATCATGGAGTATGCCACTTCATAAATAATTTATTTTGATTGTTGTTTACTTATTGGTGATAATTTGACTAACGATGTTGGATTATTTAAATCTGGCAAATGAAGAAAATGGAACGTGGTAAAGTGGTGAGAAAATCTAAATTTTAAACTCATTTAATCGATAGAACAGAAAGTTTCTAATGTCATTAAAATATCGAAAAATCAACAAAAATCAGAAAAATATCCATTTCTATGACATCAGATATTAAAATTGTAACATGTATTAAGAATCGACACACTATATAGGTACACTCCGCATCACAATTAAGTGTAACAACTGGAACCTACAAGTTCTGATTCTACTACCCTCCTGCTACCAAAACGGCATAGTTCCCTAATCCTAAGGGAAATTTCCATATTCAAAAATATTAGGGGAACCTGGCGCGAAACAGGCTGGCTAATATTTCAACACAGATAAAGAAATAAATAACTTAAAGGTACTTAAATTGCTTTATTTTTTTCTGTTTAGTTCAAATTGCCGTTGAGTGAGGTCTTATTTGGCTAATTGTTTTACGAGGGACGTTCAGTAATTAATGAGACAAACGGCTGTGAAAGTTCAATGACAATGAAATTTACACTACTTTTCAATGTAGTCTCCATCAACATTTAGGCACTTCCCCCATTAATTTGTGAGCTTTTTAATTCCAGTGCTGACGAATTCTTAACCTTGTGTCCGAGCCACTTGTGTACAGCTTGTTTGTAAAAACTCTTTGAGCGGGCCGAACAGATGAAAATCGGACGGTGCGAGGTCGGGACTGTAAGGAGGATGTGACCTTCCAACCCAAATTTTCGATCATCTCTCCCGTTTTCTGGGCAGTATGGGGGCGGACGTTATCCTGCAACAGAATCACATTTTATGAGAGAGCACCCTGGTGTTTTCCTCTTATCGCAGGTTTCACTTTATGTTGAAGCAAGTTACAATAGTACTCACTGTTCACAGACCATTGTCCTTCTAAATAGTCACAAAAAGTTGAGCCTTAAGAGTCCCAGAAGACCGTTAACATCACTTTACCGGCAGACGCGAGAGTTTTAAATTTTTTCTTAGCGGGCGAATCCGGATGTTTCTGTTCAAGACTTTGCCGTTTGGATTCAGGTTCATAGTGGTGAATCCATGTTTCATCGCAGGTTACAACACGGTCTAGAAAGTTATTACCTTCTGTTAAAAAACGCCGTTTGAATTCAGAACAAATGCGAACACGGGTGTCTTTATGGAGTCGATTGTCTTAGAACCCATCTCGAACACGTTTTGTGACAATTCTGCTTGTTATGAATGATTGAATACACAGTTCCAACACTAACATTACACAAATCAACTATTGTCACGATTTTTATATGCCTGTCATCGAGAACAAGGTCATTTATGCGATTTTGAAGCACGTCGGTCGACACTTCAACCGGTCGTCCGGAGCGAAGAATATCGATGACGTTTGTTCTGCCCGATTTAAACTGTTCAATCCACTTATACATGTTTCCGCGGCTTAAATACCTTTAACCATACTGTTTCAACATTCTCGAGTAAATGTCGGCCAGCTTCACACCTTGGGATAACAAAAATCTTATCACTGAACGTTGCTCTTCCACCGTACACGTTTCGAGAGGAGCCGATATTTTGAAATGAATAAAAGAGGTTATGTTCGCTTTTATTTCTTTCAAGCAGCTGACCTGGTTTGTCCCTAAAGTTGCCAACTTGACCCACAGAAAGTTTTGCCTAATAATATTCAGTAGTTTTCCCGCTAATACTGTTTGTCTCGTTAAATACTGAACGACTCGTACAGCAAGTCCAAGTGTTTTAGTGTTTTTCATGTTATTTCAAGACTAAGGTGAATTCAAGTTTGGTTATTCAAAAGTACGCGGGATTTGAGTGCGTGACGCGTTACCATAGAGAGTTTCCGTAACGCCAAAGTTTGAGGTTTGTTTTTCTTCTGTCAATTTAGTTTTCGCAAAATGTTATTCATCATCATCAAGCAAGGGTTAGGATCATGACTAACGTTCGCGCGCTTAAAATCCGCTTATTGGGGTGGGATAGTCCCCTCATTCGTTTTTCATTTTAAAGGTCTTTCGTGAATCCTGGCTGCTTCTGTGCTTTCTTTCCATTGTTTTCGGTCTTTGTATATTGTCTTCCAGTTCTTCTTTGCCATTACTTTGAATCCTCTTCCACATCATCGCTCTATCTCTTTCTTCGTCTTCCTCTTCTTCTTGGACATAGGGGTATCTATTGTGTTATTCTTCGTGTCATTTCTCCTGGTTTTCTCCTCATTGTGTGACCTGCCCATTTTAGCTTTTGTGTTTTCATATGCCTCACAGTGTTTTCTCCTCGCAGTTGTTCATCTATCTCTGCATTTGTCTTCAATCTTTTTTATCCATTTCGTGTCACGTTTGGTCCTAATATCGTCCCTCATGATTTTCCTTTCCATTGTTTATTTTCTAACGTTATTATTTGCAGTTTATTTATTTAAACTACTGAAAGAGTTTTCTAGAGGGCACTCCCGGATCTAACGACCGTGAAAAATTAATTTATTCATCTATGAAATAATTTCTCTGATTGTAATAACATTACAATATATACAAGGTTCAAATTTAAACGACAAACTCTTAACATATACAAAATTAAATAGTTATTTCAAAAAGTATAACTATTTTTCATTCTACCCCGGCATGTAGGGTAAAATGGGGTCTAGCACTTTGTGATTTACAAAGTTCGCAAAGAGGATTAGTTTCGTTATCGTCACTATCATTGCTTGCACATGAGTTATGGGCCCCTCTTTTACACCGCACACATAAACTCCAGCCCTTAATCGAGTGTGAGCATAAGTCATTACAACAATGCAAACAAGCTTTATTTTCTTCTTCCTCACGACTCTTTGCAATTTGTTTTGGTACCAATTTCTTCTTGCTTTGTTTTAATAGGCTTTACAGTCTTCAGGGGGACACTTAAAATTGTAGTTGAACATAATGTAAGATTGCTTATGTAATGAAAATGCTATCCCAGTCAAAATAATATGAGAAATGAACATGCTGGTATATTTTCGGAGCCTTAATCTATGGTCAACAGCTTCCAATAATTTGTCCAATCAGTATGTTCTCCTTCATCGACTAAACCATATATGCCTATATATATATATATATATATATATATATATATATATATATATATATATGTATACGTGTGATTGGAAAACTGCAAAATTGTGTCCAGTTCTCAAAGAAGAACGATGCCACTTTAATTAGCAACTGTAGACCTATTGCTTTGATCAATAACTTTGCCAAAGTGTACGAAGTACCCTGAAATTTTATCCGAAGACCAACATGG
Organism: Dynastes maya; assembly: GCA_029619315.2. Classification (NCBI taxonomy): domain Eukaryota; kingdom Metazoa; phylum Arthropoda; class Insecta; order Coleoptera; family Scarabaeidae; genus Dynastes; species Dynastes maya. The sequence continues at coordinate 62,682,791 of JAROYE020000002.1, forward strand.
CTTTGTGAGTAAGCGATCACCAACTGTCACCAACCTCACTACGATTACACAGTTCATAGAGTTGCACGGAATGGTTTTTTACCCAGGCTTGTATTTCTATTTCAAACGTATTTGCGAAGGAACACAATACGCCTCATACGTCAACTGATAAATTTCCTCCATCCCCTGGAATCGCGCAAGGAAGTAACCTAAGCCCCTTCTTCTTCTAGTATTTGTTAGCGATCTATGCTGTTAAGATGGATTACAACAAATTATTGTTTGCTGATGATCTCAAACTTTATGCCAAGATAAATGCCATTTCAGATTGCCATATAATACAGCAGAATCCTAAAAAACTAGAATCCTGGCGTGTCAATAACAATCTTAAGGTGATCGTCGAAAATGTACTGTTGTAGCTTACTCGCGCAAATCTTCTTCACTTATATACCATTATCAACATGACAGTGTTAAAGATCTCGGTGTTCTGGTTGACAACAAACTAATTTCCAACGACCACATTATTAGTACTGTTTTATCATCTCCACTAAAAGCTTCATGATTTATGTTAAGAGTAACGAGGCAGTTTAATTCTCTTGATGCAATAATGGTACTATATTTTGCATTTGTGCGCTCTAAGCTTCAGTACGCTTCCGCAGGTTGGTCACCTTTGTATGCATCATCTACATCTCTTCTGCACAGGTAAGGTTCCTCAAATACGCATATTTTAAATAAAATGGAGTATACCCAATATTTTTACTTTGATCGTTATATTCTACTGTACAACTTTCAGTTATAATTTTACAGTCACGTCAGAATCAAACCGATATGCGATTCCTTTACAATATGATAAATAATAAGATTGATGCTCCCTCGCTACTTGAACGAGTTCGCTACGTTGTACCATCGCACAATACTCGCTTATCTTTAATCTTTTACTGCTCGTGTACTACTACTAACATTTTGGTTTAATGGCCAATATTGGATATGTATTACTTTCAGCGAAATTAATGCGGATGTTGATATTCATTTTTCCCCTCTATTAAGATGACTAAACTCTTGGCCTTAATTTTAATTTCTGTTACGCTTTGTATGCTTAGTTTATAGTTTCAGTTTATTACTATATTCACTTTTTTTTCATTATTATTATTGTATTATTTTGATTATGTATGTAATTCCATTCATTGTCCTACAATTAGATTATGTATTATGAAACGCAAGACCTTTTATCTCACGTACGTAATACTAAAAGCACAACCAGCCGGTGCTAATTGATGAATATACAACACTGGCGCTAAAAACGACATTTGCCAACGCTAACTCTACGGAACCGACATCGTCTTCCAATATTTACATTTATTGCGTGAAATACTTTTGCAAATTTATGTTCTCACGGCTAATACGTGTTTCTTTACAGAGAATTCCTTATGCTGTGTACAGGTCCGAAAAATAGATGTATTTCGAGAAGGGTAGATTATTGCTTTATAAACACAAAGCAATTTTCTGCTTTATGTTTATAGAGTACCTTGAAAATGTTTTCCTCGTGCATAAACGAAAACGTTTAATGTATTGTTACGTTCAATATTTACTTCGAAAATGTCAGCCGTTAATCTCAAACGTGTATGGTATTCAGGATAGCCACCCAATAGTAATGAAAATTCCTCTGGCGGTTGAAAGCCATTTTTCGAAAGCCACAATTTCCCCCCAGACCAACTGGCCTTGGAGTGTGGACCTTAAATAAAATATATAAGTCCAGACAACGACAATCTTAGTGGATCGAAGGCAAAACTCCTTTTCTTTTTATTCTCCTAATTTCGCAAATCTTCAAGGTTGATGGAAAATTCTCCTACAACAAGCAATAGGGTAAATTCAAAGGTATTTCTAACATTATGTCATACATTAAATATGTTCCGTTAAGGTATTTTCATTTACGTCGGGAAGTTTTTGCATTTTTAGGTTTGTTGTGCGAATTGCCTATCGCAGAGCCGTCTAGTTGAATCATTTAGTAGCGTTACCACATTAATTCTTCCATGCTACGTCTAAAAATAACTTTATTTATATTATTCATCATCAAAATTTGCTTCGGAAAGAAACAATCGCCATCGCGAGTAAAATAAAGGCAGATTAGGGACGCCAAATCATTCATCAATTCTTGATAAACTTTCTTCGAGTTAACTAGTAATTTGGTTGCGGTCCCAAGTTAAAGTGTTCGAGATAGAAATTAGAAAATAATTTCAAATTAGAAAAAAAGGTTGCAGGTTGGAATAGGCAGATTCCAGTAAATGTTATAAGAAACATAGTGTTTATATGACATCTTTTTAAAATCAAGGTTAGTTTCTTTTTTAATTTTTTTACGTTCGTTAATTTCCATTTATTAATTTCAAAAACTGCCGAAAGAGTATCAAAAAATACTCCCGTATCCCACAAACGAGTTCAAAATTTAAACAATTTACAAAATTCCAATGTTTTAACAAAAACCCCCGAGATAAACATTTCAGTACATAAATATAAATAAATGTTCTACTAACTAGACTACCAAATTACCAAACTAAACTACGCGAACTTGCTTTTCCCTTCCTGTATATCACTAGTAAAACAATACTACAATATATACGCATTTTACACTCATACTCTAAAAAAGTACTCAAATTTAATTAGTATTCATGGCCGTAATACGCTGGACAAACTCATAAATGAGTAAATAATGACTATGCAAACAACAACTACAATATTTAAGTGTGGGAAACAATCTTAGCCTCTCCGAAGTTCCACTTCTGCTAGTCGGGACAGTTTATACTAACTGTTATTGTATTTGCAGAACAAAATCACAAAGAATTACAAATATACATTAAAAAAAAATACATTTAGAAATCGTTGTAGTTAAGAATAATTATGAACTCGTTTTTTCAATGAATTCTATAATAATTTGTTAATATCAGAAAGAAGAACGAACCTAAGAAATTAAATTACAATTGAAAACCGTCATCGATACAGCAGAGCAAGTTGTTAGGAAAAAGGACAATGCTCGGTGACCAATTTTGCGTTTTTCCGCCTTTTAAACATTGCTTTAAACAATTAAATATCTCAAGAATAAGTAATTTATTTATGCCATCATAACGAAACGATTAATGTGGGTGACGGCCCAACGAGGTATATAAATTATAAAGTTTGTCATGACTTTAAGAGTCTTTGGTGTGTAAAGTGTTCCATAGCTTTGCATCTACCACCTCCTGGTTGCATAGATCGAAGCGCTGTTAATTATTCCTCAACATGGGCGTGACCCAAGATTGTACCGGAGCCACTAGGAAAATCTGCCACTTGATTCTAATAAGACCTGAACGCACAGCACCTCATTTACAATTTCTTATAACGTTGTTTATTACAGAAGCACGTTGTACATACTTTCAATCATTTTTGTTCGCTTTAATAATGATTTAATAAAAAGCACGTTAACCCGTGCCACATTGCATCAAAACACAGTACAGGTTGCGCCAATAAAGCCGCACATATTAATCAAAGGTTAGTTTTAAAAGGGGTTATACAAGAGGAAAAATACAAATGAAATACCATGCTAAAGTATCCACATTAGGAGTCACTTAGAAGCCGTTTGTTTTCTTTTTTAGAAGTTCCGATACGCATATTCTCTAAATATGTTCCAAATTGTCATTTAGCCCGTTACTATAATTACCTATGTTATTACTGCTATACAGACCTTATGTTTTGTTCTCACAACATGAAATATTTTAATTTTTTTAATAATTAATTTTTAATTAACAAGCATTAGCAAATTTGTGAAGTTACCAATTAAATAAAAAAAGGAAAAATTGTAGATATTTTTGCGAAAATTGAAACGCGAAATTGGACGGACGTGACATGTTACTGTGAGACGTACTAGAAAATGGGATTTTAGAACAATAAATTAAAGTAGTACTAAAGAAATTTTATTTCACATCTAAAATGAATCAAGGAATGAGTAGGCTGCTCCCCCCTAATATATTTTATTGAGTTGTAGTATTCAAAAAATGGTTTCTCTAAATGTATGGAATTTGATGTACCTACATTTTCCCATCACATTTGAACGTTGTATTAAAAGTGAAAAATATTTTACAATGAAATTTTCTGTTTACATAGTTTAAATTTTCTACGGTATGTTCCTTAACCCCGTGAAATAGCCTTAATGAAAACTTTTCGGTGTAACTTTAAAACGCGTTTTGAAAATTCAAGAATTTTTTGGAAGTTTCAGTGAAGTTTAGATAACGATTTAAATTTTCGCATAATTTCATATAAACAATAAAGCTTTACAGGAGAACTGGTTATATTTATACCGAAAAACCTTTTCCCTACCATGAGGACTAAGATTTACCCCCACTTCTTACAGCGTACCAGGGGATGTATGTCTATGACTACCAATTTCTCTTAAATACGTATGTAGCTGTTAAATCAGATTTGGTTGACAACCTGAGCACTACCCTAATCAGCACGTTACATTGAAATCAAAGCTTAACGGTTTACAAATCAAGGAATGAGTGCGTTGATTAATAGTGCCTTAAATATTATTCTACAAATCTGTAAGCTACCATATTCATTATTATATTATTTCAATCACCTCAGATTGATACTCTTCTGAAAAGCAAGCGATTGTTCACCGAAAAACAGTTCAGACAATTAGGTCAGCTAAATATTGCTTGACTGAACATCTTTCTAGGCGTAAGGTAAGAAAGAATACGTGCTACACTCTGTATAAGAACATTCATAAATTGCAGAAAGAATTTCTTGAAAACAATGGATAATTTACCGAACGTCATACCTGGGTGTGTTTTGCCAAGATTACACATAACTAAGCTTCGCAAATCACGTTTGCTGATCATAGGTATCCGACTGCGAAATGTATAACTTTGCGTAAGAAGAGAATATGTACAACTAAACAACAAATCCATGGCATGCCTACGTTTCCAGTGTCGTTTCCTTGAGCCTTGGTGAAAAAATATCTTTACTGTAAGTATATTTTGTTTTCTTAGCCATTCCTTGTTTAATAATTTAAAGGATTTTATTTCTTGATTTTAGCGCTTTTATCGTTTAATATATTATAGTTAGAGTTGATTAAAACTTATAATTTTAACGTTTCCACAATCTTTATTGTCTTCTTCAGAAATACATGTCCACAAAATATAACATTGTTAACTAACACAAAAAATTTAGTTTTGTTTTGTCAAATAAAACATTATAAAATATTCAATATTCAATATTTCAATCTGATAATCCTGAAATTTCAATTGCATAATTTATTTGATGGCAGCAGCTTCTATTGAATCAAGTTGTAACATTAGGGACCGGAATGGATGGAAATGTTGAAAATAACGGAACGTAGCTTGCAACTATGTCGGGTCAAAACTGGCTGTAGGGGTTTCAGGATGTTAGGGCACGAATCATGAAATTGCCGAACTTGTTTGGGAAATTTGACAAATACTACTTTAGTATGTGCTACTAGTTCATCTACATCTGGGTGGCACTGGCGAATAGTTTCGGTCTATTTGTGGTTTGCGGTATTGACGTTATCACATTGTGATTAGTAAATCCCTATTGCACAGCAAACACCCCACAAATCGTATTTGAAGTCTGGAAAATTTGAAATAAACTTGCGAACACTGGTCACCAAGCAATAATTTTAGTAAGTTATTTCTTCATAGCAGCTAAACAATACCGGCTACTATACACAGGAATATGCCGGTGACACTGTAATACTCGCCATTGAAAAGAATGCCAGCATAATCTTAGAATTTACGCAACTTCACCAAAAAGAAGGAGATTGGATGATCTAAAAGTACCGACTCCTTGCAATAAAGCAGTACATAATATAATATGAAGATCAGTCAGGAGTCTAAGTTCCTAAGTGTAACCTTGAACTCTAAACTTTGTAAATGTGAAGAATACACATTTACAAAAAACAGCCCATAAATGTAAGACGGTGATAGTGACAACCCGTAGAACATGAAGCCCCAAACCACATACGGCGTACTGGCTGTACATCACAGTAGTAAGATTCATGATAACTTATGTCCGCCTGCTTTAAGATCACATAAAAGCATGCGATAACCAATCTCTCGAAAATCCAGAGACTGACATGCTTATGTATAGCTGGAGCCATTAAAAGCACCCCAACGGCTGCTATGGAAACCATACTAAACCTACCTCCCCTTGACATCCACATCAGGGGATAGACTAGAATGGGAGCATATAGTCTGGATAACATTAGTAACTGGAGAACCCGCAGTCGGTTAGAGCACACCAGAGTAGAAATAGTAGTAACAAACCCTATCTTTAATATGGGTAGCGATATAGCAATCTCCAGGATCTCCTATGATAAACCAAAGTTTTCTTGAATTGGGAAGAATGTAGAAATTTTGAGCGGAGAAAACTTGGGCGATACACCACGGTATTTCAATTTCATTTTTGCTATACAAACCTGTGCGTTAGAGAGTCTGCGTCGACAACCACGAGGGGAATCGACCTGCATTCTCTCTGACAGTCAGGCAGTCTTAAAGGCACTAGCATCTTATTATAGAGCCTCCAAACTAGTGTGGTAGTGTCTGCAAAGCCTGATGGTTTCGTCTAAACATAACGAGATTACCTTGGTGTGGGTGCCAGGACATAGGGGTATAGCGGGCAATGAAATTGCAGACTAACTAGCGAGAGAAGATTGAAAAATGAATTTTACAGGACCTGAACCCGGTCTAGGTATTATCAAGAGTGCAATTAATGAATGGATCATAAAACAACACCAATTAAATTGAAACCATAGAGGTGGACAAAGTCCCAGCAAACGAATGATGAGAAGACCGTCGCAATATTTTACTGCTGACCTACTTGCACTAAACAAAATTCAACTTGGGGCAGCAACATGTCTATTAACAGGACATGACTGTTTGAGGGGCCACTAGCACAAGATGAGGATCTGCAAAGATGAACCCTGATGCAGACTTTGTAATGGAGAGGAGGAAACAGCCTCCCATATTATTTTTGAATGCGGAGTCAACCCAGACTCGCTATGCAAAGCGCAATTGATCTACCACTGGAGAAAGATTTACAGCGAACAACCCTGATTAAGTAGAACGAAACCAAAACAGGAATAATACAATAGGCCTACTAAGCCGCTGTTTTAAGGATGTAAAGATTAATCCTGCTTATGATAACAATCAATCGATCAATCAAATTATTTCTTCACGTATATTTGCTATTACTATGCAGAATGATATTCTTTACACGGTGGTTAAGCTTCCCCCCTCTTAGGTATATGCGTAATAAATGCTTTAGTTGGTAAGGCACATGATGCCACCGGAACATCACCCACCTCAACCACCTCACACACGCCTCTGGTCTGGCACCGGCTTTGCGAACTTTACACATAAATGCTGTTAATCGTAAACACCATATTAAACAGAGAGATCTAGATCTTGCATTCTTTCTGTTTATAAAAAAAAATGACAAGTAAAGTTGCTTCGTAGAAGATATATAACATATACATTTCACGCAGGGATAAGATGTCTCCAACCCTAAAAATATATTACATTAATATTCATTATAGGAACATTTACTGCACACCGCTAATAATTCTTACAATTTGGCATGCCAACAAACGATTAAGCAACAGCGAAATGTCTGTACAAAATAAGTCAACCGGGGGAACCCATACGTGCGGATGCGTGTATACATGTAAGTACGTATTATACGTGTATATATAGCAAAAAATGATTTATTACAGTTGTGCTGACCGTTTTTAATTTTGCGGATCGCGATTTCTTTTTAAAGAATTAAATACGGAATATAGGAAAACGTATTAATATCGTTGTAATTTATTTATTTCGCAGCGTGGCGGCGCAAGGAAACATGTTACCTTACACTGAGGCAATTTAACACGAAATATCCTGATAAAATATATGTTGGCGGGCTAATTTGACTTCATAATATTTCACCTTTAAAAATATAACGCGGTCGTATAGATGCGACCACTCGCCCGCCTTTTGCCGGCTTCCCGGTAATTAATAAATTATGAAATGAAGTTTAATTTTGGCATTAAGCGCTTGGCTGGCATGCCTTTGTCTCGGCGCCGAGAAAACGTAAATTACATTTAAACTCCGCTAATTGAATACGAGAATAATTTAAACTTTTGGGTGTACGTACGTTGGTAACATATTCGGACGCATCTTTTTCAATTTACGGTGGTTTAAAGCGTTTAACTTGCAACATTATAGAATTGAAAAGATGGGCGAATAAGATGGATGTTTATACCACACAAATCCTTTTGTAAAGGTTTTTATGAGGATGCAACATTTGGGATACTTCTATAGGTTCTTTCTTCTATGCATGATTTATTTTTAAAATTATGCAATATTTCAAAAAGTTGGTCCTCGAAGATTGTTTTAAAGTTTACTTTTTTATACAAATAAGCTGATGGCATTACACAAATAAAAGGAACAAGTTCTGCGAGCAGTTCGGAAGATATTTAACTACAGTTGCGGGAGCCTATATTTGTATACACTAACTATATACAGCGTGTCCACCTAGCGCGGGTGGAAGATAATTCCCTTCCTGAGTCATTCAATGAACTTAAAAAAATAATTATCTGGAAACAAGTTGTGTACAACACAAACTCGTAATCAAGTATACGGGGTGTTCAATTTCTGCTACGCACCATACATGTTTGGTTTTCTGGATGAAAACACACTACATAACTACGTTTCTGGAATCCACTCTTCAACTCATGTCGATCTTCTTCAACATTCACTATATCAATTTGTTTCTTTAACGGGCCATATTTAAAATACCTTAGAGTATACAGTTTTATTCTATAAATTAATAATTAACTTCCTTTTACAAATTTAGAAATAACGCAGAATCTGCTATTGGCCAAAATAATAAATTCTTAACACTTACAGTAGTTTTTCAAGTTAAAATAGTGTTCGAAATCGTTTCAGAAACTCCTGCCTGTCAATATTTCCAAATCAGCTCCGAAATAATCGTCCCTTAAATTTTCTCTGTAGTACCTTCTTTTTCAAATTAATAGGTACCAACGTATTTCAAATTATTATCTTTACAAATTTATGTTCGTATAGTTTGACATTCATTTAAATTTTCAAACTGAATAAATTTAGATAGGCTTCAGTCAAAATTTTCAAATCCCGTCTTCTATTGTTTTCGTATTTTAAAACCAATGTCCACTTCATAATAAAATAAAGTAAATACCTATACAATCCTAATTTGTGTACCAAAAAGTTCGATATGGTTTCAATGGTATTGATGTTTGATTTAGAATTTCAACTACTGCTTGTGGTTAGCAATACAAGCACTAACACGCAATACATCTAATAAATTTATTTTAAAGAAATATAATTATGTTTTATGATAACGAATTTCTATTTATACTTTAAGAGTTGTTGACTGGGCCTTTTTTTAAGAACAAAATAGGCCTTACCATAATATGTAAGACAAAGACATAACACAAACCAAGGGAAAACCGAGGGAAGACGCTACCAATTCTGCTTAGCCTTGTAAACTTGCAACTACATATAAACAACGAAATATGAAAACCTCAAATGAAACCTATATTTATCACAGTACAATATACGCATTATTATATTTCAACTTTTTTTAAATAGAACACCTATTCTCTCGGAATCTGTCAGAGAAACTCCTCTAGAAATATTTTATTCCATTTATGACATTCCCCTACACCTGAAATGCGTCCTACTTTTAGGATTTTTGCAAAATGCATGGTATGCGAAGAAACTTTTTGTCTTTTCTAAAGATAATCATTAAAAATAATCTGGAAAAACTAATTTATGCATACAATTTCAACCACTATTAGAAGGGAACACAACTGTAATGCAATTCCTTGTATTTTATTGAACATTTACTAATATTTGGGGAGAAACATTTTGATGCATATCTTGAAACATGTTCAAGATATGCATCGCATTAAAAAATTCATCCAAGAAGTTCTTTCACAAACATTTCTGCTTAGCTAAATGTTTTAAACAACCTTCGGTATGTCCTAATCTTCACTACCACCGAAAGAACTTAGTGTGCGACGCCTTAAAAAAATATCGGTTTTATGCTGAACTCTAATTGTCTGCTTATGTCCGCTACTTATCATTTAATAACAATAACATATGTATATTTGTCGAAATAATAATTACAATAAAAAGTCAACAAATTTCAAAATACAGTTGTAAATGTATATATAAGTATGGGTTAGTAGATACATGGTGGGGCAACACTTCAGTTATGATTTCAAGGAGGGCTAGCGTCGAGAGGGGTGGTCCGCGAAGAGTGGGGAAGGAAGCGTTTGACCCGAGGGAACCTAAAGTTAGTCAATAGAGAAGATGTCGTGGCCGGGTGAACAACGTGTGCTTATTATTGAAGTTTTTCTAACAAACGGGAATTCAGTAGTGAACACGCAACGTGCATTTCAAACAAACTTTAATGTAGCCCCCCTGGCTCCCGTTCCTTCAAGACCAACAATCTTGAAGTGGTTTCGAAATTTTAAAGCCACAATTTCCGCAACTCAAGGTCAGGGGCGGGTGGATGGTCGACCGCGCAGTGCTCGTACCCCTGAAAATGTTGCGAGAGTAAGACGTGCCATCTTCCGATCTACACGGACGTCAAAACTTGATAGATATAAGACAAATGCACTGTAGAGGTACATAAATAACTAACAAACAAAAAAATCAGTTCATATCACAGACCAAGAAGTCTTCCAATGTGTAAAAGGCATTATCTAATAAATAATATTTTAATGTTCTTGTAAATTTATCATGCGGAAATCATTTAATATAATCCGATAGCTTACTGTACACTTTTATTCCCTAAACATGATAACGATTTGAAGAAGCGAGGGCATTTCGTAAATTATCCCAATTATCTTAAAAACGAAGCTACTTAGGTATAGGGTTTGTTGAAAGTAACCATCAAGAGGAGCATTCAAAACCGCAATAGTATGCAGTGTTCCATTTAAGGAACCAAACATCAATTGTGTGTAGCGGAAAGTGAACACGCTATATAGGGTGATTTATAATAGGTGTAAGAAACTTTGACATCTTGTTCCGGAAGTCATTTAAAATAAGAAATGTTAAATAAACGTAGGTCTTATTTTTTTTATTTATAGAACTAAAACAGATTTAATTTCTAATAAACTGGATATGATTATTAAAATACAACTTTAAAAATAAATAAATAGAAAAATAAGTAACTAAAAAAAGGAAACAAATGGTTTTGCAAGAAATTATTGCCTATAGTAGTTATTCAAGGTGCCCTAATTGAGCTCGAATACAAGCATGACACCTGCAAACCATTAAGTCGTAAACACGCGCTATTGTTGCACTATCTTGACGCATTTCATTTCATTTAATCTAATTATTATTCGGTCAACTAATTGTTTACCTGTGTTTATTTCGACACTGTAAACCAGCTGCTTCAAATGTTTCCTAAGAAAAAAAAAACAAAGAGTTTAGGTCGGGAGATATTAGAGGCCAAGCTATAATACCTCTACGACCACATCGTTCAGGAAAATGTACATTCTACAATTGAATTACGTGTATACCGTAATGAGTTGGAGCGCCATCGTGTTGAAACGACATTTGTTGACGATTAAGAAGCGGAGTATGTTCAATCTTCTCAAAAAACGTTTCGTCTAGGAAAGTTAGATAGTGTTCTGCATTTAACCCATGTGGTAAAATGTCTAATTCATGTTGAAATCGCGATTGTTTAACGGCATGTGGATTTTGAAGATTTTTTAAATGGTAATTGTGAGTGCTATTAATACCATCTCTCGTAAATTGAGCCTCAGCTGTCCATAATACTCTAGTTAAAAATATCGGATCTTCGGCTACTTTTTGTAGCAACCAAGCACAGAACTCTACACACTAACCGTAATCTTCCAGTTGTAAGGCGTCGAATGTGATAGTGGTATAACTATTGGCGATGTAGTGGGGTTGTCCAACACTGCATCAACTACATTTTCTTCGTTGTTTACATTATTTTCTCTAGCGTGATTACCTCGATGATTACGTGGAATAAGAAGTGAACAAGTTTCTCTGAGTTCTTGAAAAGTATGGCCGTAAACTCTGTGAGAAGATTGACGTGTATCAGGAAATCTTCGGCGATACTGTCTAGAAGCCTGAAGACCGTTACCATTACAGTATGCATACACATAAACAATATCTGTATATTCAGCTGAACTAAACCCATTCATTCCGAAAACTGTCAAATTAATTTTTTCACAAATTAATTTGATTTGGCTTTTAAACATGGACTACTACATTACCTAATCCAAACTAAAAACTACACTAATCTCATTCATATTGAGAACAGTCAATTTCACTTTTTCAAATTATGTTGTTCAGGTTTTTAACATAACAAATTTATATGTATGCAATAATATTAATGATTTCTAAATCAATAAAACTCAAATCTGTTGTGGCTCTGTAAATAGAAAAAAAAGCGCCTATGTTATTATAACATTTTTTGGTATAAATGACTCCTGAACAAGGTGCTAAAGCCTTTTACACCTATTATAAATAAAATTAAGTATACTTAAATATAATTTTGTGTTGTGTAGAACTTGTCTCCAAGTAATTTTTGTTTGAAAACGTTTTCTCTAAATTGCTCAGTGAAGGAATTACCTTCCGTCCGTGCACTCGATGAACATGCTGTATATCTGTAATCAATTCCATGCAATAGAAATCCAAGTGTAAGGTAATAAAATGTAAGAGTTAATAATGGAATTTGCCATAAATCATTAAAACATTGGTGTGGATAATGAGAAATTTAATGTGAGTATACACAAATGACAAAAAAGTAGCACTACCGCATTCCTAAAACTAAACAATAAGAAATAAATTAAACTTTCTTAACAATACAACAACCAATAAATAATTAATTTTTTCACTACTCATCTCTTCCTTCCGCGTGATGGTAACATGTAACTGTTACTATCAGAAGCATTTCTAATACACAATGCAATAATTCACAAACTTAATTGAAGGAACTGAAGCCGAAAATACAACTACCACTATTATTACTAGCACTGCATTCTTTTTCTACTCATAACAATAATTTATTGACTGGTTGTTACTACCGCGTTTAACTACTGTGTGTAATATAAACACGTACTGCTTTTTATGTCGACACAAAAATTCATTTTCTAATAACTTCTGATGTCTTGACAAACACGCTATAATAAATCATCGGCTAAAAATTTCCCGCTAGACAAATTAATATTGTAAAATACGACGCAAGATCATGTAAAATCGGAATCAATCTCTCGGTGCTGAACCGAACGGCTGCAGTTCGAAATTAAAATCTTAATCAACCCGAAAACCATGGAATACCAGAGGCGCTACGTGCATAAAAATGGACGAGAAACATTTCGGAACGATGCACGTAATAATTAAAGGGAGGCCTGAGGTGCTAACGCTGAAGCATCTTTCTTCGTTCAACGAAACAACCAGCTCATATTTTAAGTTTAAGTTTTACAGTAAATCATTATTATAATATTAAAAATAATAGATATTGAAAGATGTAATCTTGTGAAGATGTGATTTGCATTAAGTATGAATAGATAAATCCAAATTATTTTGCCACTAAATAAGTAAGTACAGTAATGACTAACGCTGGCCACGAGCGGTACCGCGCATCGGCGTAGAATCAGTTCGGACCGAGAGGAACGGTAGTATTACTTCGTCTGCGGAGCAGTACGGACATTTTCGCTGCCGGTCATTTGCGCAATTGTTTATCTGTCCTAGAAAAATTATGATTTCGTCAGCAAAACGACCGCGGTCGGACAAACTTCGAAAATTTATTGCAGAAATTCCAGGCTTAATATATGAAAGTGCTAAAATTAAATGTGTAATCTGTAAAATCCCGTTAATGTGTTGGTCCAGACAACATTGTCTACGACGCGTAAATAGTGAAAAGCATGTCTCAAAAAGAAACTGCGCACGAGACAATGAAAAATTTATATTTAATTTATGCGTTACGTTTATCGCATGTAATATACCGTTTAATTTACTAGACACGGAACCATTTATTTGCTTTTGGAATAACTATTCGGAGTGCAAATTACCAAGTCGAACATCGTTACGAAGAATTGTGCCATCTGCGCGCGAACATATTGAACAAAAAATAAAATCGGAGTTGAAAGATCAAAAATTGTGGTTATGTGTCGACGAAACAACAGATCGGAAGAAACATTCTGTTCTTAATGTAATGGCACGCAAATTGGAACCTCATCAATCGGCACCTTCAATTCTATTAGTCTCCAAACGAATACAACAGTGTACTGCCGAAGTAATTTCAAAGTTAGTGTTAAATACATTGGACAAGTTTGAACTTTCAACAAACCAACTCTTGATGTTAGTGAGTGATGGTGCTGCAAACATGCTTTCTGTAGGCCGGTCTCTTAAAAAGCATTCTGCTAATTTGTTACACATTACGTGTAAAATTCATGCTCTCAATCTTGTGGCGGATAGTATCAGAAAATGTTATCCTGAGGTAGACGCTTTAATAGCGCATACCAAAGCAGTATTTGTCAAATCACCGAAACGTATTCGCGAATTTCACAGACTGTGCCCCCGTATACCAGAGCCACCAGAACCTATTCTAACTCGTTGAGGAACATGGTTGCAGGCCCCATTTTATTATCATAAATATTTTGACAATATTAAGAACGTGGTTTTACAATTCGATACAAAGGAAGCTGCCGCTATCCAGAAAAGCAAGTCGAAATTTCAAGATAGTCAGGTTAAAATTGATTTAAAAATCATTCACGATAATTACTTCGGGCTAGCAGATGCAACAGAAAAATTACACACAGCTATGCGCGATTGAAGACGCAAAAAATGTTTCTGTTCTAGAAAAATTTGAAAGTGTTTTTGAGAAAAATTCTGATTTTGGCACATTAAGACACATTTGTGAAGGTGCGTCAACAGAATCGTTAAGTTATTTGAAAGATTATTTTACTTACGCAAATATTACGTCACTAGATGTAGAACGTTCATTCTCTGTATATAAACGCATTTTTTCCTCATGCCGTACTAGTTTTACCGAAACAACAGTTGAAACATATCTAATGTTGCAGATATTTAACAGACATTATTCACTTTGTGATTTCACGGAGGACTCTTAAAATGGTAAGTGTTTGAGCACGTGTTATTTAATTTTTATTTAAAAGATAAGCGAAATAATTTGCGGCAGCAAACATCTCTATTAGCAGAATAACTCTAGTGGAACGCGAGGCCTGGTCGACTCTACGCTACTGCGCGGTACCGCTCGTGGCCAGCTTTAGTAATGACGTAACATTCACATTCAATAACACTCCTTCTGTCCCATAATAATAGTAGCATATTGCACTTCAAGTTTGTCCCAATAATAACAGCATTAAAGATTAGGTTGTCTATTGGAACTATTGAGATGGACAAATAAAAAGATAACAATTAATGATTAGTATCTGCATTCAAGTAGTTTTGACATTCAAGTATGACGCCTTGGCTGCACCGAATGCTTTTTAGCAGCATCCCTTTCCTACGAAGTTTTTCCTTTCCCGTATGCTCTAACCTGTACTTATTGGATCCATCATTCTTCATGGTGCTTAACATAGCTTGTTGGAGCGATATAAAGGTATTGTCCAACATTCCATGACCAATACTTTTAAATGTTGTTTCAGCAGCGTCTATCAATTCATCTAAGTTGTTTGGCGATGCTTGATGCTGCAAAGAATATATCGAGTTAAAGAACCCTAAATCTAAAGCATTAAAGTCAGGGCTTCTTAGTGGTTGCGATTTAAATCCATTCATCACGAAGACATTCTTCTAATAGTACTGGATCATCATGTTTTAGATGTGGTTTTGCGTTACCCCTCTGGATAAATATGGGGGAACGCTTTAATCCTCTTCGCCATTTGTCACGGATTGTTGGTAACACTTTTTCAACAATCATGTTTCGTATTTCCACCTTATTAACACATTTAATCGAATTTGTTATAAGGGTTCCTTTTGTTCTATCTTTTTCGTTTCGTTTGGTAGGCGTTTGTGTTATAATAATAATAATATAATTCATGCCCTCACATCCCCCAACAACTTTCGCCAATTACAGGGGGCATCGGCTAGCCATGAGATATTATTACGCCTGCGCCCGTAGAGCGTCTTTAGATGTTTACCCTCAGCATTCGCCAAATTTGGAGTAAGGAAAACTACGGAAAACTCTGAGAGTGACGGGCCCGGGGTTCGAACCCGGCACCCCGAGACTGGTAGCCCGGTACGCTAGGCACCGCGCTACCAGTCCCTAGTTGATGAAAGCCAATATACTAATTTTTCCATAACAAAAAAACAGTTTCTATGAGGATCCCAGCGAGATCGAACAACTGCTGCCATGAACATAATTTTCGTAATAAATCGTTTGCTCTGGTAGGTCTTGTGCGGGGTTTCGTCGTCGGTGAACATGTCATAAGATCGCTTAACCTTTGTCAGACAAAACCATTTCTCATCTATATGTACGTAGACCTAAAAACTTGTAAAATTTCCATTTAGCAGTATTTTGGATAAATAGAATTGTGTTCAAGATGGCGGCAAATGTAGACAAGCTGTGTCGTTACCACCGATATATAAGGCCTGACAGCTCTTCAATGACATCACGCTGTTTAGGCGATATATCGCCATGCACGATATTAGCCTAAGAGGTAAATAAATCGTTTTTGTTGCTTTTTTTAAGTTTTGGAGGGCTTCCGGTTTAAACAGGATGCCAGTCGTCAACTGAGAGCACAAAATATTCTTTTTGCAGTACAAAACGAGCGCAAAATTAAAGCGTATACAAAATTTCAAAATCCCGAGGTGGCGGGTCTGGCATGTCCCCAGCCCCGCCAAACAAACACTGTTAATATTAAAGCACAACATTTTCTTTTTGCGGCACAAAACGTCACAAAATGAGCACAAATTGACACTATGAGCAAGGGTATATGCTATTTTTGTTAGTCGCTTATAAAAATATATTGTTCAGACCATATTCCAATATCAGCCTTACAAAGAAAATCTTTTATCCGCTATAAAAGAAAGCTTGAAATTCTATACTTATACGTTTAGATCATGTATAGGAGATGAAGAAACGTAAATAAAACGGAAATAAATCAAGGCAAAGTACGAATCCTTGTGGTTGATTCAGTACGCACATATTTCTGCTTGTTCTGTAATTAATATACGAATATATCTCCGGCCGTAGACGTAATGCTACATAAGAACATTATCTTAAGCTCAAAACAAGCAGCAAAGCAAATGGAAAAATTACCACCGATAAAATTCGTTGTCCCCCGAATGCGTATGTAATTTATAAAGCACGAGCGTGTGTTTATCAGTTGGTTAGGAGGCGCGACATAAGATTAATTTTTAAATAATTTACTTGCATCGATAGCCCGTTTCATGTTTTCTGGTGTTATTTACATTTGCTGACAATGTTGATTAGTATTTATAGTAAGTGTTAATGGGCCCAAACCATACTGTACGGATACCACGTTTAATTTATAAGATAAGGACTGTGTTTAATACGGGAGTTAAGTGTATTTTATCATTAGGAAGCCGGCATACTGATAAAGGCTGGAGGTGTGCTTGAACCTGTTAACTTATTAAGGAGGATAGGTCAACATTATCATCCACGTATAATTATTAATAATGCTGGTCGTTCCTTATAAAATTATGTAGGCATTGATAATTTCTTTGTTGCAGGTAAAAACACTCTTTCATAAAATCAAAAACGACAGAATATTAATGATTCGTTCTATATGGGAACATGATTTATTCACTTTTTCAACCGACACTTTCAAAGTTAATTTGTCTTTCATTTTTATACAGGCAAGCGTATTTCTGGTTCTATAAAAGATAACATTACATTAGAAACACTATTTTACATCATTGGGCCTTTGCAAACGGTTTTTGGGAGCACAGTTTAATGACTTTTGGTGCTATTAATTTTACACTATGATACTTAATCCTTTTAACGAGTTAAGGTGTGATTGCTACAAGATATTTAAACTTTATCCTTAATGCTGTGCAACAATCTATTCACATTTAAAGGTCCACAAAAGATATGTTAACGTTATTCCTTTACATAATTGCAATACTCACAAATACGAGGATAGTTTGAATAGTTTCAAGCCTCAGAATGAAGATGGCGTTACTAACAATCTGGTAATATAATTGCGCATGCGTTGAAAGATGTTTTTGAAAATTTCAGCTATGTTGAACGCGTTGTTGTTTAACACTCCTTTGTGTTTCTATAAAAATCGAAAAAAAACCGAATATTGAGCCATCATCAACTTCTTGCATTTGAAAGACAATACGTCCACACAAATTAAAGCCGAGATGGATAATGTTCGCGCTGACTCTGAGCCATCATTTGCCACAACGAAATTTTTAGTAGCCCTAATTAAATCTAAAGTAGTCGTACCAGCTTGGTTGATGATGAACGTTCGGGATAGCCAAAAACTGCAACCACTACCGATAACATCGGAAAAGTCCAGCAAATGGTGCTAGATAACTGTTGGAGCAGAGATAAAAGGGCATGAAAAAGCTAACCGCGCTTTGAATTGGCCGCTTGTCCACTTAGGACCAAAAACGTATTCAAATTAACATTTCCAAAGCCCTGCTGAAGCAGTTTAAACGAACTTAATCCCGAGTTTTGGCGTCGATTAATAACTGTAGATGGAACTTGGATACACCAGTACACTCCTGAAGCCAATGCACAGTCGAAACAGTGGAGTACGAAGAGTCCTTCGGCCGGAAAAATGACGGCGACTGTTTTTTGGGATAGTCATGGAGATGCGCTAATCGACTATCTTAAAAAATGGGAAGCAATAACTACTTGTTACTTGACAAGCTGAAGGCAGAAATTAAGGAAAAACGGCCAGATTTGAAGAAAAGAAGCTTTGCTTCACCAAGACAAGGTACCGTCTCACACTTCGGTGGTAACCACGGTAAAAATTCACGAATTGGGATTCGAATTGATAGACCAGCCACTATTTACCAGTTCTGACCCCCAGCCACATTTTGCTGTTTCCTAGGTTCAAAGTTTGGCTCAGAGGACAGAAATTTTCATCGAATGAGGAAGCTATCACGTTCCTAAACGCCTATTCTGCAGAACAAGATGCCAACTACTATTTGGACGGATCGAAGAGACGGGAACATCGCTGAGAAAAGTGTATGGACTATGTTAAGAAATAAAATTGAATTTGACAAAAAGCGTTCTCTTTTTGTAGTCTAGGAGCTTTCCATACTACCCTTGTATTTTCATCATACATAGTTCGACGTGCAAAGGGAATATGTTACCCATCTTATCATATCAAGGTGTTAACAAAATCTTACAATTAGTACATTTTGACATTATTTTCAATTGTACCAGAATATATCCAGGATCATTCATGGCGATGCCTTATTATACGTGTCTCTGAAAGTTATTAAAATACCTATTTAAAGTTTTGGTCGACATTGCTATGGATAAAGTTCTACTTCCTAAAATATTTTCAATCTCATTTCACCCTTGATTATATCGACACGTGATATCGATTTTCTTATTTCAATTAGAACATCTTATGTATCATAAATTCATTACGTAGCCCTCTTATGTGCAGTCAAATTATATAGTACATCATACATATCTCTATCAGGTACCAACTTTGAGAAATCAATTTTTTTTCTGAACATTTTGACTTCAATTTAAACATCAATATCTCTTCTTTGGCATTAGCCCCATAAATCAGTCTTGAGATTCTTATGAAATACGTAAAGATGCTATTTATGACCAAAAGTATTATACGGGGGGTATAGAAAATCTAGTACATGTACGGAGAAGACGAAGTGAATTGTTTTAAATATCACCCCCTACTTTTGACTATTTCGAACATTTAATTCCAAAAGACAAGGGTAAAACGTATTTTACTTCCTATGCCTAAATTTACTAGTTTCCGAGTTATTTAAGGAAATTCACAAAATCACTACATCTTGTAGTAAGAGCCAGAAAGCTGTGGGTTTTTTTAGCTAATGATAAATCATGACTGATATCGTGGCGTCCAGTAATAAAGACACTTTGAATTTCTTGTAAATACGATGACATTAAATAATAATATTAGTGAAACCTCTCATTAACGACATGTGGAGTGTCTGGCAATGTTAAACTGTTCTAATACCTTTGGTTTCTCCAACGGCTTGTATAGCGGCGAGTCTTCTCTCTCTCTGGATCCGAGGTTTTATTTGGTAAATCTATCTCCAGCCAATGATAATTCCGGGGAAATGGCTAAATAACTCGTCTTGGCTCTATTACGCCATTAATATTTGTTTTTAATGCAATTTCTTCCTACAAATACGTAGAAAATAAACTCCTTTCTGCCTTTACATTTTATTCGCAAGTTAAATATTATTTTATAACAGACATTAGATCGCGAACTCTTATGGCATATTACAGGCTGTAATATGGTATTTTGAAGGAACACAAACTAAAGTTATTTGAAAATTTAATTGTAAGAGTATAAAATATTATCTATTTGAAACGTGTGTCGTAATTGAACGTGATTTTGAAAAATACTATTTTTATAATATTTTTTAATTAGATTTTCTCAATTTTATAACATCACAATGCATTGTGAAAATAAGGAGCGGTTGTTGAAACAAGAAGAGATATAATGAACCGCAATCCTGTTTAGCAAAATTGTCTAAAACAAAATTCAGGAGAATGGAAGCAAGTTTTTTTTAAATTTTGAAAAGTGACTGTTTTCGTCATGTATCATTTCACATTTGTTTTTCAATAATTCGGTTTAGTCACTAAAATATTTATTTGTATATTAGGTTACTTCTTTTTATAGACTATCCACGCATAAACAATTATTTAGTATC
The DNA here is from genome assembly GCA_029619315.2 of Dynastes maya. NCBI lineage: Eukaryota > Metazoa > Arthropoda > Insecta > Coleoptera > Scarabaeidae > Dynastes > Dynastes maya. Next base: position 62,703,691 of record JAROYE020000002.1, read on the forward strand.
TTAGTGAGATTTAATTGGTGCGTATGAGTTTGTGAACACTGTTTCTTACATCCTATCCAGAAATTACTTCATAAATTATCATAGCAGCATTCATATTATCTGTAAAGATGTAGTTGTACCATTCCAAATCACCAATGGAATACGTATTGGAAGCGGAATATACAACATATTGTGAAACAAGCCTAACACTTTAGGATTATAAACAGTTTTCTTTGTAAAGAAAGCAAAGCCTACTTTGTTAGCCCAGTTGCTTTTTGTTGGAAGACATCCATTTTATGATTTTTTTTCAAATAATTTGGAAACGAGTGGATTTATGTATAGGAACTAAAAAATGTGTTTTATATTTATTTTTTTGAACTATAATATGTAGAAGTTATAAAAAATAGGGGTTGTTATTTAAAAAGATTTACTCCTTCCTAGATTTTCGGTGCACCCTATACGACGTTTTTCATATTTATTTATAGCACAATTCATGAGAATCTCAAAACCGGTTTGCATAACAAATGCCAAAGAAGAGATTGATGTTAAAAATGAAGTTCGCACCTGTCAACATATGCAGAAAAAAAATAATTTCTCAAAATTGGTACATCCTCTATCTATGATATGCTATATCATTTAACATATAGTTAACAAGGCTATGCAAAGAATTCGTAATATACAGCATGTTCTGATTAAAATAAGAAAGTTGATACCTGCTTCCGATAATTAAGTGAGTCATAAATAAATTGAAAAATGGATCGTTATCCATATTATCGTCCACCTACTTTTGAAAACTGTATTTTGATTACTTGTAGAGATATGTACGTCTAATAGACCATCGCCGTGAGTGAGCTTGTATATCTCCTACTGTCATTTAGAAGGCAAAAGTTGTTGCGTAGTGTGATGTCTGTTCAAAACTTTATTGCACTTTAATATATTCAAAATGTATTTGATATTAAATTCAATTTGAAAAATGTATATTATAGTGTTAAAAATGTATTTTAAGTCCAAGGTTAATTCAAGTACGGTTATTTGAAAGAACGAGCGGTTTCTTACGTGACGCGCTAGCATAGAGAGGGCTCGCAAATATCTAATTCTTAAGGTTAGTTCTTTTTCATCAATTCATGTTTCATAATTCGAGACCACCACTTGGTTTTCCTAGCAGTGGCGTGAGTGAGGTAGCTTTACTCAAATAAAAATGCGAATACTATATAAAAATAGAAACTATAAAAACTTAGATATAGTGTAGTAAACAACTTACGCAATATGCTTACATACTTAAAAAATCCGGATGGACGTGGCTAAACACCTGCAGCACTGCGTACGTCTCGGCAGTTGTTTCTTTTAAAATTTGTCCGTTGCAGCGTACATATGTATATGTTTATGCGCAGAAAAGGAACATTCGACATCTAACAATGTAATGTTCGCGTAGTTAAAGTAGTCTTTGTATTTGTTGAACGGATCTGTCGAAACCCTATTATTGTAAATTTAGTAAAATCTAGATTTTTGCGTAATGCATTGTTGCAGTCTTTAACAGGCTAGTAAATAAGGCTATGACGGTCCCTGCGAATTCATTATACGTACTAAGGTAGATGCAATAGAATTTTTTTTATGGCGGCAGTTTCATCTATAATTTTCATATAATTTTCAATTTTTTTGCGCACTGACGCTAAATATCTTCGCAGCTTCGACGAACTTGGTAATTTCCATATAAGACTGCACTTTTTCCAAAACTGATGTCCGATGTTTTCAACCGGTACATTACACGCGCTTAACATCTAAGTTAAATCAAATAGAAATGTACTATACGGTCTTTCTCCGGTATTTTTAAATTTGTGTGTTGCGCTATTTGCTTGCTTCCTCCGAATTATGTTTTCCATCATAGCAAACTTTTGCTACAAACTAAACACATCACTTATTTACCATAATATATTCTAGGAATTGTCATAAAGATCTTTTTACATTGTTAGCGAACAGGCGAGTTGAAGGGTTTGGTCTGAATTACGCGTACGCATATTCGCATATAAGTCAATAAACTACATCACACAACAGTTGATCATGTACAATATCTCGAACCCCTCGCTCGTACACGCCTATGCTAGGGAACCCGGAATGGTGGTCTTTATTCATAATTCAACTCATTTAAATTGCTTAATTATATAATAGTTTCAATTTTATAACATTACAGTACCTATAATGTTCTATCGGTGATATTGCATAATGTTTTCCTTAGACCAGTAATGGGACAAAATTATATACGTTATAAATCCTTCTGTAGAGTAAGCTACATCTTTATTATGAACCTTTGTGCCTTTACTTTTCAACTATCATTACTCAACACCTATACATTCTTCATACGACAATAAATGAACACATCCCTGAACACGTTACTCCATTCCCAAACAAAAATAAGGTAAAAGATTAGTAGTAGTTTATGTGTTGGACCGACATACTGTCGACGTGGAAATGTATATTATTCCCTTAAAATTACACGTGGTGGTTAATGAGATATCGTTATCCGTCAAAATGAGAACCATCCGTTCGTGATGAACCCTCATATTTGCCTTGCGCTTGTTTCCTTTTTGCAAAAAAAGAGCGCAGACGGCGTTTGTTTCAATAATGTTCGCCATATTGCAATGTCTCGCGTGTAATAGCTACCGCCCACATGCGTGAGGTGTAAATTACTATTTACTATGCATCGAATTTGCACTTATGTAATTGGCTGAGAGGTAATGATGACTCACCTGCAAATACGGTGAATGTGCAGTCTTCATTTCTTCGCAATACAGATAAATGTCATGTTCCGAGTGGTTTTACATGAGCTTCTAGGTAACTTTGATCGTATAAATAAACATACTGAGCCAATATACATTTAGCTGTAAGTAATTACTACCTACAAAAGGACGTCTTACTATGTGTCTTTCAGATTTGATATTTGTTAGATATGTAAACTATATTTCTTAAGTTGCTTAGTATATACTGAAATGCAAATAATCTAAACATAAAATATTGTACTGCGTATCATACCTTTAATTATCGTCGTTTGAAAGAAAACTTAGCTTTTTGAAAGTGATTGTAGAACTCAGCAGCTGCTATTTGAATTGTCTTACAAAAAGGAATAAAACCAGCAATTCAAAGATGAGTCAAATAGTAGTCTTATGATATGCTTCAGTATTACACACAGCCGACTTATTTCACTTGCTTGCGCCCAAATAACTGTGCCGTGGAGTATTGCGCAATATTTGAAACATTTTTAAGGGAACTCAGGATGTAATAGGCTTTTTGAAACTTTGTACAAACGTTCTCAACTTGATTGATCCGAACCAGGCAATAGTCAAGAATATCTTTATAAAAATTAATACGTTTCGGAGAATATCAGGAAATCGTCAGATGAGCTGTGTTGGTATAGCTACAGAATTCAACAAAAACAGTTTTCTTACAGTTTATTAATAACTTCTTAGCGTCGGGTCAGTTCTAAAATACAGATGAAACTCTGTTGACTTTTTGGACTTTACTGCAACCAGAAACGGTTGCAATTCAGGGGTCATCCTCGTATAAAAATACTTTATCTTCAGTTATATAACACGGGAGATTGTTAAGTTAAGGGATCTAATACACTACCTATCTTGAGACGCACTAATATCAACACTGTTCTATCTGTTAGGATTTGAACAACATCGACTTCTGCTAAGTACTTTTCTTCTGCTATGCATGAAAAAAACGATACGTTAGTTTTAAGGCTTGCATACGAGGGTAGATTGACAAGTTTTCGGAGTTGCTGCTAGGGGGTTGCTTTTTTTCAAATACTTTATGTCGTTGTGTTGGCAACTCTTTCATATGAATTGACTGCAAATGTCAAATCGATCTGTCAAATAGCCTGATTTTGGTAAGCATTGAAGTCAAGTATTCTTTTGTGTTTTCAATTATGGATGAAAATGAAGTTCGAGCTGTCACCATTTTTTTCTATTTGGAAGGGAAAACCGCAACAGAAATCAAATCAAGGTTTGATGACGCTCTTAGGCGTTGAATAAAAACAACATCAAGGCATATTTTGCTGCACTAGATGCTACTTTATGAGAAAATATCTTTGCACTTGAAAACATATTTAACGTCGATGAGTCCGAATTGAACACAGAGCAAGAAAAGTCGCAAAAAATACTTGCTACTAAGGGGCGCAAACAAGTTGGGTTCCTCAGCAGCGCTGTACGTGGTAAACATTTAACGGTGGTGTGTGCCATGAATGCCATTGGAACTTTTATTCCACGGGCTTTTATTTTCTCTAGAAAGAAATTTAAGGCCGAACTTATGGATAGTGCACACCCGAAAGTGTAGCATTCTGTCAAAAAAAGGATGGATGACTAGTGAGCTTTTCCTTAAATGACTTCGTCATTTTAAACAATATGCCAAAACATCTATTAACAATAAAGTTCTTTTGCTGTTGGATGGCCATGGTAGTCATAAAAGTCTGGAAGTCCTAGAATTTGCAAAATAAAATGGGATTCTGCTCTTTTGTTTTCCTGCGCAATGTACCCATCGCGTACAGCCACTTGACGTTGGTTTTTTTGGTCCTCTGGAAGCCTATTATGACCAATAAATCTAAAAATGGCTAAAACAACATCCAGGCAGAGTTGCCACAGACTTTCAGGTAGCAGGCCTGTTCAAAAATGCTTTTTTAAAGAATGCTACACCAACCCATGCTATAAATGCCTCCTCTAAAACAGGCATAGTTCCATTTCATCCGGACGTTTTTGAAGAATAGATGTTTACTCCATCATTAACGACGGATAAACCCAATTTAGACGAAAATTTAAAAAAGGAACGACGAGGAGGATGAGGCAATATATGGTGAGCAAGCAGCAGCAGATGATAGTTCTTCATTCGACCAAAATCTCCTTCCACCCAGAAATGTTTTGAGATTCGGGAACAGGTGGAAGTATAAATCAGGCGAATACAGCGGATGCGGAAGGATTTCGAACTTCAATTCTATCAATTTTTGCTGAGCGATTGCACTTGAATGAGCGGGCGCATTATGGTGGTGAAACAACACCTTTTTATTGACCATTACCGGACGTTTTTCCTGAAATACTGCTTTCAGCTTGTCCAAAAGTGTTGTGTAATATTAGCCAGAAACAGTTTTTCCTTTTTGAAGATAATGAATTATCAAAATTCCTTTTGCGTCCCAAAAAACCGATGCCATCACCTTTCCAGCCGAATCTTTGCCTTCTTTGGAACAGATTCACCGCGTTCAATCCACTGTTTTGATTGCATTTTTGTTTTTGATGTGTAGTGATGAATCCAGGTCTCATCCATGGTCGCGAATCGTCTCTTAAACTCCGTTGCGGCACCCATCTTGCAGAAAGCTTTTTTAAACCCAATTCATTATGCAAAATATGAATTACTCGTTCATAAGACGTGTCCACGGCTTCTTCAAGTTCACACACTTTTATTCGGCGATTTACTAAAACCATGTCATGGAGTTTATCCACAATTTCTGGCGTGGTAATCGTTTTCGGACATCCCGAACGTGGTTCATCACTAGTATGTGTGCAGACGAGCATATAAAGTATTTTCTGGAATCCTCAAAGAAACTCTTGGATTTCTTGATAAAAAGCCCTTAACTCATTCCTTCTCAGCCATTTTTTCCTTATTAAAATCATATTTTAGGTTTTTCCAGCTATTTTATATACCAGACTTCTTAGATCTTTTGTTGTTAAACCAAAAAACCTTTTTCCATGTCTCTAATATGATTAACTAACTCCTCTTCTACTTCAAGAGGCAGTGCTGTTCTACGACCACTCAAGTCTCTCTTTGTAGCATCGCCCTTTTTAAAACGTCAGCGTAATGTTGTCGCAGGAACTCCAAATGTTTTCGTTCCTAACTGCCAACCCATTCTTTTTTCTTTGATTGCCTTTATAGACTCTTGCATAGAAACCTCCTCCCATTCTTGTCTATTCTTTTTATCTGTCTGTTTACTGTGAACCATATCTATAAGAAACACGAGTGGTTAGAATAGCTTTAAAACCATTTTTTAAAAATCCAAGGCACTAAAACCGCTTAAAAATCTTGGTTCCTATGATGGCATACCTATGCCATCATGAAAAACAACCAAATATGTCATTATATAAATAAATACCACAAAATACACACAACATTCAATAGTTATTTGCCTAAAAATACCTAACATTTTATAACTATAAAACAGTAAATTTTAAGATTGAAATATGGCCTAAAATATTTCAGTACCCAACTCAATTTTTTTTTTACCTCCACAAAAAAGCATATATTATGTTGCACATTTATTTACAACTGAAAGTGGTCCCACGTGCCTTAGATTATTTGTTCTTTGTCGCAATTAAATGAATACGTTCAGAAATTCGAGTTGTATGCCATCATAAGCGACTTTCGCCTACTTTTATCGATCCTAATATATGTAAACAGAATTTTTCTTTCTTAATGAGAGAATTACATTTTTAAGATTACGCTTTGGTGACCTGTTATCACTACTTACAATTTTGCTGATTGTACGTATTTATTCCATCTGAAAAGCATGATATTTCTCCTTCGAGATGTATAGAGAGTCCTGCAAGTAGAAGTATTTTCAAAATGAATAGGCACCGTCGATAGGTATAAAAAAATAATAAAGAAATTAGCTGACTATCGATACTCTTTTTTGGGACACCGTGTATGATTGAAAATAATTTTAGAATGTACATATTATCCTCTTAAATACTTACTGAAAATTTTAACCTCATATCTGCAATAGCAACTGAGAAAGAGAAGACCGACGCATTATTGCAAGACCCTGTATATTTGGATGTCAAATTTACTAAGTCTTCAACCTGGAACTTCGTATAGCCCCATGGTAAACCACAGACTTTTGTTTAATAGCTAAAACTCGCATACCTTTCAATGCTTTCAACGATCTATGTAACAGGAAGAAGCTTTGAATGGTCGGGTGTACATTTGGCCGTTTGTTCTTCATCATTGGAGTGATTGCTAAGCACGAAGCATCGTCATCAATATCTAAGAAACTAGCAATTACCAAACATTGAGGATTCCCCATTGAAAGAGAGCTTTCTTGCACGTGGAATTTGTACCAATTCTAATTAGTGAATTTTTATCTATTTAAATTGTGGCAATTAAACACCGTACTGAGCGGAATTTCGTAATTAAGTGTGTGTATTCGCATTCACATATGCTAGAACATCTAACAAGGCGTCAATCAAGCCAGTACCGTTTCCGAAGGCAAACAATCGCTCTTAAAAACCCCGACAAGGAACGATCGATTTGTTCTAATTTCCACCATACCAATTCTCAAATCGTATCATTATTGCGTTACCTGAGGGGCAAGGAGTGTCCGTGTGTTAACTGAAAAAAAAACTACTTTTAAATAATCGCCATTGAAATAGGCTTCGGTCCATTAATCAACATTAAATTACATTTGCATTCGTTATCGGAATCAGATATCCCGCATGTAATTGTTAATTTATTGGTGGTGGCAGTACTTTATTGTGTGATTCAATTAGGTCGGGTTCATTAAGTGGTTAAAACACATGTAACACGTTCCAATAGGTTAATAAAAATTTCATTTGTCTACTGGTGCCGGTCTCACCTAACGAGGGCGATTTCCACTTAAAAAATGAATCGGTGCAATAAATTCAGATTTAATCGAGGTACTTAGTTATTGTGTGTCTTGAAATACAGGAGTAAGTATGTAATTACGTGTTACATACTTCAACGCCACCGGCTGCCGCCTCTACTACTACGTCTTGTATAATAAGTATAATAAAGTAACACTTTTTGCAATCACCCAATTAACATCTTAAACTTAAAAATACTTTCTTCGGACACGATGTTTGAAGCAAAAACGACATTATTATCCAGGATGGCACAACTTCTTCCTAACACCTATGGTATTTCTTACTATTTGTCTTGTTTTTGTAAAGGTATGCAATTAACATGTATTGAGTAGGCCAAATTCAATGTAAGCAGCAAGTAAATACATTTTCCAACGGAAACATGCAAGGATTGAGGACTGACTTTTCAACAAAATTCATTAAGGAAATCCCTTTCTGAGTTGATTCGTTGGGAACTTCTATTGTGCGTCACCTGTACATCAAGGCCTACTGTGATTTCCATTAAAGAACACATGATGATATTACTTACAGCTATAGTTTTCTCGGTCCTTGAATGTGTAGCTGTTGAAAAATTAATAATATCTTCTTTTACAAAGTGCAACTCACAAACAAAACAGCCGACGCCACAGTTTTTAGGTTACCTTGTTTTTATTGTTTCAAAAAAGGTTTTATCGCTTATACAACACTAGAAAACATTACAGGTATCACCAACAAAGTACGGAAATATCGCTACAGAGTATTTTTTAAATAAAACCAATATAATTTAAATAAGCCAATTCAAAACGCAAGAAACGTGTGAATGATTGACGACCTACTTCAAAATATATCACAACCTGCTGACATCAAAGCGGTCAGGCCTTATGTATATCGTAGGTAACGGCCTACCTCGTATGTTATATAATTTTTTTTTTCCAAATACCTCCAAAGAAAACATCAGAACACGATGGACTGGATAAAGCTGAATGTGTACTCTATCTTGAAAGGATACTGAAGTCTCATCAACTTGGAGATCTGGTAGTTTGAGAGGCAGAAATCTATTTAGCATGAAATTAAAGCATTTGCGGCCAATACCTTAAAGTGCCATGTCGTGAGTGATCTGAAAAAACGTCCTATCTATTCTATATTTTAAAAGGCTTCTCTTGAATACCAACAATTGTTTAATTTTCTACTTGTTTCGATTAGCAAAAGAAAATAAGTAGATTCCACACAACAAGTAATTTATAAAAAATTTAACCTTGGGTTATTAATTTTTTTATTTAGAATGCCGCAACAATATATACCTTTCTTAAAAAGAAATCAGAAAATTTTATGGAACTAGCTGATTCCACTTTCAATTATGTTTTTTCCTCAGAGTAGGCAAAAAGGAAATAGTCTTTAGGAAGAAATTAACCTGATTACTGGTTCAGTACGGATAAAATAGATTATTTACTCCATACCACTTCGAATTAGTTATTTTCGTGGCATAATTATTGATGTCTGGATAATTTATATCATGCGACACAGTTTTAATTAACATTCAACGAATATTAATTCATATTTGAATGTAAATTACACAGGAAAATTGATTATACCTTGGCTGGTGGTCACAGAAGTTGCCTTTGATTAATGTATTTACTTATATATGCTAGTTCCACAGCATGTCTGCACTGGACATGATCTTAAGCTACCTTTCAGCTTCCCCCTTTTTAAATTCCTTGATGTGCCATCAAATTAAGCTTTCTCAACTAAATGTCATTAAACTTAAGACTACCTTGGAGAATTAATATTTCCTAAAATAAAACAAAATGTTTCGTTTGTCCGGTATATTACGCTGCCGTTAATTCTGTTGAGAGACAAACGAAAGGAACGACTTGGTCATTTTAACAGGCGGAATCTGCGAATGAATATATCCTATAAAAATCGTTAACAAACTTATGGGGAACGTCTGCGAAAGACTGACATCTAAATAGAGGCCGTTCCGTTGAAATTCATTGCCACTCTTAAAAGAAATAAACTTGGACAACAACTCTTCTTTAACAAGACTGCCAAGCAACTACTGCTCTATGGCACATTGAGCCGTTTCGTGAACGGATAAAAAAATAAGAACTGTTATTACGATTGAAAAGAAAGTGAAATGGAGATACAGGATTTTTAACAGTGTTAATATACAGCTGTCCCAGTTAGTGTGTTCCAGATCAGAATCTCGTAAACGATAAGAAATTAACTTAATCCTCAAAATGTGTCTAATGTCAAGGTCTAATTTTACGAAAAACGAAGTTTAAAAGAAATTATATAATGAAGTAGAATTGTTATAAATTTACACACGGAATTTACATACTAAAAGATCCTGAGATTATTACAAGCTATAAAACTTTCTAAAATATTCTAATTCAAATGGAGTACCAAAGCTTCTAATCTGATTTAAACTTTCATATATAAAATTTATAGTTAATATTTAAAGAACTTTAGATGTAGGCGCTTTTAGCTTCGTAGGTTTCCATGATCCAGTCCTTAGTTTCTCTTGTTGCTGATTGTAATAAGGTGGCAGGTGGAGCGTCTGTTACACCAATATCACAATATAGAACTAATAACACAGACATTTTTATATATATTGTAGGATCTTGTGGGAAAATATTTGATGTTGGGCCATATTCTCGGGAAGTAGATGATGTCATTTACTGGCTTCATCCGTAACCCAGCGTTCGCGCAGGAACGTATTACTGACACTGGCCGTTACCTCCGATATATGAGGCCTACACGCTGTGACGTTAGCAGGCTGTGACGTATTTTGTAGTAGGTCGTCGATCAGCCATAAACGTGTTTACACATTCAGACCGTCTCTGCGTTTTGAATTGGTTTATCGAAATTATATTGGTTTTATTTTAAAAAAATACTGCGTCGCGATATTTCCGTACATGGTGAAACCTGTAATGTTCTTCTAGTGTTGTATAAGCGATAAAACCTTTTCTGAAACGATAAAAACGGGATAACTTAAGAACTGTGGCGTCGGCTGTTTAGTATGTTCTGTTTGTGAGTTACACTTTATAAAAGAAAATATTGCTAATTTTTCAACAACTACAGATTCAAGGACCGGTGAAACTATAAGTGTAGGTTTAAAAAATCCTAGGCTTAAAACAGATGCTGTTCCAACCCAATTTCCTAACTATCCGTTGTATTTGACAAAAAACGTGAAGATTTTATTGTTCAAATAGGCAGCGGCAGCTTGAAGGTTTTATTCCAGCCCATATTTGCTACAGTATACTTCGATCACTATCAGTTCTACTAGCACCCCATCCCGCCAATTCCAAATAATATTAGTATTTGTAATGTTTCTTCCTTGGAAGTAAGAACAGTTGTTTTCTCTTCGCTTCCACTTGTTCTTGCTTCGCTTTTTCCTTTTTAAACATTTGTATCTTGTTTTTAGACATTTTACTGTCCGAGACGAGGATGTTGACGGGTTGTTGAGGGTATTAAATTACATTTAAGCTTCTAACCATTTCATTTCTTTCTTCTTCCAAGTAGTAGCATTACTCCTCTTTCTACGCTCAACCATGTTTTTACGTTTAACAACTAAGTCCTCTAGGATTCTAGGATGTCAGCTTCATTGGAGGAAGATTAGCTAATCTTTCTTTTTTCTTTTACTCTCCTTCATATTTCTACACAAATTCTGATTAAAATCATGATCAAAACCAGAAATGAGACGTATCAAAAAGGCTTTAAGGTTAGATTTCCCATGGCAATGAGATCCTACTACTAAAACAGGTCTGCGAAGAGACTGCAAAGGCTTAAATACCAGAAAATGTGTTATTGTATGTATCAAATAGCATAAATAATTTTGTTGCGGTAAACTTTCCAGGCACGTAGAAAAGCACTCTACCTATTTTGTCCCAATCAAACGACCCTGTGTTTCTTGCGATACACAAAATCCCAGACGAGAGCATGCTAACAGGGACACCTGTAGAGTGTCCGTATCACAAGTGTCCGTTCTTCCACGTCCACATTTCCTCCGATGCTTAGTTGAAACCGCGATCCAATTCTATTATCTAAATCGTTCAATAATTGAAATTTAATGACACATTAATAAAATATTAATCTAGCATGGCGTATGAATAGTTTTTTGATTAGTACTGGCTCCAGATTGATTTCTTACATGCGGTGACGTGCAGAAAAAGCGACGTGAGTAACACGTTCCTATTACTTGTCATGATTTCGAAGTAGGAGCTAGATGTAATAATTAATTAACGAAATTCTACTTTCAAATAACTGTATGGGATTACCTGTGTTATTGCATCTACGTACGTTTAGTAATCTAAATGCTCTAATACTCTAGAATGTACCGTTTCGTTTAAATAATATTAAAGAAGAGAGCGGTACATGTCAAATCTGTAAAATTATGATCACAGAATTCCTATTCACAATCTCTTTGATACTTAATGTGTTATTAATATTTGATTAGAGCTCTCGAAATTTGCCGTCACAGCTACCTCTAGACATGAATTATATTCGTTTCGTGAATGTAGATCAATTTAATTTATCGGTTATTGTTGAAGTGTGGTATTATCAGGTTTAAATGGCTGCTTCAATCTTTGAAAAAAAAAAACACTCTAAAAAAAAAAACATGCCGTAGTAGCAATACAATTTTAGAAACGATTATCCTAACTAACCCCAAAAAAATTTTATCTCAAATTCTTTTATTTTAAGAGAAATTCCGAAACGAATGGAAAATTTTTTTCAGTTAAAGCTTTTGCTAAGAAACTTTGGGGTTTTTGGGAGAATAGATTTTTTCGAAAATTAAATTTTTAGGACCTGTGGCCCCATGGAATTATTCTCGTTGTTTTATTAAATTTAAATTGCTTAAAGAGATTTTTGATATTTTGGGATGGTTTTGGGAAAAAACATAGCCCTACTTTAAAAAAACAAGTTTTCCCGCGGGGACTAGATAGTATGGAATATTACTGAGACAAGCAGTTAGACAAAAAACCTTTCATCAGAAAATTTTTTGGGAAAAATCTACCCCCAAACTTGTTTTTGAACCATAGTTTGAGACTGACCCCATTCTACCCTCAAAACAAACCCCCAGGTTTTATTTTATTTTGAGTATTAGGTGGGACGAACCATCCCGTTTCGTAAAATTTAAAGACTTTAATTATGGAAAGAACAAAAAAAAAATTTTTATTTAAATTTTTACGTCTGTTAGTCTTTAAATTTTTGTTGTAAATCGCAAACATTTCTTTAATTGTTTTTTCAAATTCCCAAAAACCCATTATGTTTTCCGGGTTTATCTATGAACGGGGTCATTTTTTATGTCGTTGTACAATTGCATAAACCAAGTACGAGTTTTGGAGAAGCGCGACCTTTTGCATGCGGGGCACATGACGTAGATAAGAAAAAAAGGAAAATTTTTGATATAAAAGGCAAAGGATTCGCGTACATTTGTTTTTCTGTGGGCTCGACTTCGCGAAAAGAATAACCCTTCAGACGTAAAGCTTCGAGGGAAATCTTAAGGGTTTTGATCTGCGAGGATCCTGGCCAAAATTCATCCTTCTGCGTTCGATGAAGTTTGGACAAGGTAACGTAATATTACAAGACAGTGTTGCCTGTCGTGAAATCTTGAACGAAATTAATTTAAGTCCGTTACCGAGAATGTTGTAAGTGTCTTGCCGCGACATAAAATTCAAAGACCCGACTAAAATCTGACTGAACTCGTAACTAAGAAAGTAAAGCATTTGTTTTTTTTTCATTTTGCCTAATCTGTATATATCTGTATATGAATTGATGTTTTAGTTTGCTGGAGAATTTTATTTTATTTGATGAAGTTGTGTGTAAATAAAGTATTGTCGTTTGTACTTGCATCTTTTCCTATTAAATTGGACACTTTGGCATTTTCACGCCGAATCAATCAATCTGATATTCACATAACTTTTCTTGATCACTAGAAGCCGTAAACATCTAATAGTTTTATTTTAAAAAGTAAATAAACATTAAGCCACATAAAATACATGTTATAAATCTGATATATGACAGTTAACAATCCCGTGACAGCTAGCGACATCCCAGCAACGGCAAATCAAACTGTATTACTAAGTCGATAATATAGATCCCCTGTACATGAGTATGAGATCTAGTGTTTAAAATAAGAAAAGTTAATGTTGTATACTTTATTCCCGCCTAAATCACTCAGTAACATCAAATCGATTAAAAAGATTATCTGAAAAGCAAAAACCGTTATATATTCTTTATACGATAATCTCCCGTATAGTAACCGAAGATGTCACTAGTTGAGCAGAGTCCATCGTATCTAGCTGGCAAGTGTGAAAAAAGCAGTTGCCCAATGTAACTTTACGTCTAAGAATAAGACAATTATTACAATTTTCCCGCCGCGAGCAGGACGTTATATTCTGGCGTCCAGAGCAGAGACAGACGTTACATTTTGGCGTCCGGAGCGGAGACGTACGTTACAGTAGGATGGTCAGAAATTCACGGAAAATCGTTTGATAGGGCGGTTCTATAACTAATTATGGGTCGACAATCCTAATTCAGAAAATTGTACGGTCATTAGTTAAGCCAAAACGGATTGCTTAAAGGAAGTGTAGATATGCCAACACCGTATGAAGCCAGTAATTGATTGGGAATGACAAGATACAAGTTTTATTTAAGTCTAATAAAAAAAATAATAATAATTGTTAATTGACGCTATACTGACTAACAGCAACATTTTGCAACTAACTGTTTTTAAATTACAACCAAACATTTTTCTGACTCAAGGTTGCCGTATGTACTTATAAGATAAAAAAGCAGTTTTAAAGGATGTTAAAACACGAAATTAGGCATAAAGCGATTAATTACACCGCCGTAGTATAGTATAATTATATCTGAAAGGACATGGCTTACCATGGAAAATTTCAAAGATTAAATTATTTTTTAGTCGGACATTTTCAACTTTGATGGCCTTGTGTTTCAATTGATGCAAACTCAAATGTGAAACTGTTTGCATGCTATTACATTTGATTGGTGTCATACTTTTCACACACCCTGTACAAGTGAAGGGAGCACAGTATAGTAATTATCTGTTTTGTTGCTAGAGTTAATCACTAAATGAATTAGTGCAAAAACATGCACATTTCTACGCACAAAAAGTCAGCCCTGCAATCTATACTTTAAAACCATCACTCCACAGCCAGTTTCCGCATTTAACTGACGTTTCTGATCAAGGATAAGACGAACTGAGGGAAACGCCACACAATGCGTTTAAGGCTAAACGTATTTATGTCAACGGAATCGTCGCGGATGAGTAACGTGAAGTTGATATGTGAACGAAAATTGAACAAGGGAAGACTGTATTCAAATCAGCTGAATGTATAGGAAATTGAATAAACACTATGAATATTATCCTTGACTGGTCTGAGAGTGACAAGACTTCTCGGTAATGCCTTTCAGTAATATTTTTCCCAGCGATACGTTGCTTCGGTGCAATTTGACAAAATTAAATATGTTTTGAAATCATTTAATACGGTTGTTTGTGAGAAAAGGAAAATGGTGAAACAAAGAAATGATCTTTGTTTTATTTTTTCAGGGATACGCACCAATTAGCAAAAAAATAAGTATGTAAGCATTTACTTAATCAGCGATTAACATTATCAGCATCATTTCAATATAAGATAAGTTTAGATATTAGCAAAGATACATTAAGATTACCTCAAAAAAAACGCTTTCTTAGATGTTGACGATTAATAGTGTTACCAGAGGTATACCGTATTCTTAAATATAAAAGTTTTAAAAAAAGTTTATCTTATTTGATTATGTGTTACTCTTATTTTATGTAATCTATCGTTTCGTTTACTAGACTAAGAAGCATTTGTCTCCTTCTGGAATAAATATGCGACTGTAAATTAATAGTCGGACTCGATACGAAATGTAGTGCCATCTGCTCGTGAACATATAGAAAAAAAATTAACAAAAGATCGTCAAAAACTTCCGTGGTTAATATAGTGGTACGTACAATGGAACCACATCAACCGTCATCCTCCTTCTTACTTGCTTCCAAAGAGTTATAAATTTACTGCCGATGAGATTTTAAAGGTGGTGTTGAACTCATTGAACAAATTCGAAGTTTCAACTAAGCAACTTTTAATGTTTAAAGAGGATGGGGCCACAAACATGCGTTCTTTGGGCCGATCTCTTAAAGAACACAGTGGAGCTTCATACATGTAACGTGTAAAATCCCTACTCTAAATCTTTCGGCACAAACGATTCCTACATGTTTTCCACTAGTAAGTGCATTGATTGCTAGTACAAATGCAGTGTTTTCTAAAGTCCCCGAAACGTACCCGACTATTTCACAAACTGTGTCCTGGGCTTACTGAACCCACCACAGCCGATTGTTACACGTTGGGGAACATGGTTGCAGGCTGCGTTTTACTACAACAAATATTTGTCAAGTAAAGAAGGTAGTTTTAAAATTTAATCCGACAGAAACTGCAGCAATCAAGAAAAACCAGGAAATATTTTAAGATAGTCAAGTAAAGGAGATCTACCCAAAATATTCACAACAAATTTCTTGGACTACCGGAGGGAATAGAAAATTTCAAATGTTTCGATGTCGCTAGTGATTCTATTCAAATTGTGAATGATGTTCATGCACAGTTTTTGCGCTGTAGAAGGGGAAACAAATTGGTATGGGAAAACGAAAATTTTAAAATGTTTTAGAGAAAGACTCTGATTTTCTATTTAAAATAAAAAAATTTTTGAGGTGCGTGTGAAGATGCATTAGTTGTTTCTAAGATTATTTTAAATATTCAAATATAACATCGTAGATGTCGAACGGGCGTTTTCGGCATTAAAAAACATTATTCCGCACGTTGTACTCACTTAATGATTCAAAATTTAATAGATGTTACCCAGTTTGTGATTTCACGGAAGACTTTTGAAACGGCAAAATGTTCAGCACGTTTTAAAAATTTATTTCTTACCTTCTTTTATGTGTAAACTTTTATGCGTTCGCCACGCCTCTGGCTGTAAACCGCATACTTTCCCAGGTTAATAATGGCTTATATCATTCACGAGGATGGCCATTAAAAGTATCTCTGAAAATAATTAACCATATTTTGAAATTATGGTGAGCGATGTTATCGATACTGATGTATCTCCAAAAATATTTTAACTTCATGGCACTCTTGATTAAGCCGGAAACGGATATAAATTTTCTTATTTTAAATGGCACACCTTATATATTTCGGATCTTGAGACAAGCCCTTTTAAAGACAAGTCAACGATGTACAGTATCATAGGTGTAGGATGTACCACCTTCGAGATATTAAATTTTTGTGAAAAATTTTACAAATGCAGAGTTTAACTAAAACTCAATATCTTCTAGTCGGTATTACCCATGTTAATCAGTTTGTAATTATATTTGGGAACATAAAATTGTCCTTTTTTTTACTTAAATACGTATCAACAATATTATCAGAGTGTTCCAAAAACCTAGTCCAAACACAACATTTTCAACTAAAGAAAATTCAAATTTTTAAAATAGCACCCATATTTTTGAGAATGTCTATGTATTCTTTCTCCAAAAAACCTGCGGGTAAAAACATATTTGCTTCCTATAACTAAATTCGTAATTGAAATATCTCAAAGCTGGTACAACCTACACTATAATATTGCATATCGTTGAACCTGTCTTTGAGAGGTCTGTCTAAAGGATTCGTAATATACATGTTGTACTGTTGAAATAAAGAATTTTGATATCCGTTTCCGGTTTAATCGAGGGTGCCATGAAGTTGAAAATATTTTTAGGAAAACACTCATTATCTATAATATCGCCCACTAAAATTTAAAAATGATAATTAATTATTTCAAGAGACTTTTAATAGGCCATCGCCGTGAATAACTCTGTATATATAGAGTGCAAAACTTGTCCCCCTAAGTTTTTTATTGAAAACTTTTCTTTAAATGCTCAAAAAAAGAATTATTTGTCAATGAGCCACAAGGTGGACACGTTGTATGACACAATACAATATTGATGACCATTCGACGAAGGTATTTAGCTGGCAATTTTAATACCTGCCTAATATTGCTTTACAAGTAGAACTCTAGTATGCACAACACTCCTTTTAGCGCCTTTGTAACTTTGAAAATTTAAATAGTAGTGCATATTTTTGCTTTTCTGGCGTTCGATACAGAAGAGCTTGGCTGTACATAAAATCGCCACTAATTGTAAGTGAAAAAATAAATTTATTACATCGAATTTGGGACGT
The DNA here is from genome assembly GCA_029619315.2 of Dynastes maya. Lineage (NCBI taxonomy): Eukaryota > Metazoa > Arthropoda > Insecta > Coleoptera > Scarabaeidae > Dynastes > Dynastes maya. The sequence continues at coordinate 62,721,542 of JAROYE020000002.1, forward strand.
TTTCGAAAATACTCCGAATTACACACGGACATATAGGATGCGATTACGTCAATTAGAAGAAGTACCATGGAGCGCGTTCGAAGAAAAATAGAAAATATAGCAGTATCAGTTAAAAGACGTTAGTGGAATATAAAGCGGTAAAAGCGAAAGTGCGCATAACCAGTCTTCGCCACCCAGCATAAATGAAGACTCGGCAAACAATATAAATAAAAGGGAAATTATTTTCAATTTCAAAACGTTGTATGACCAAGGCTGCCATTTTTACACGAGCATATAAATATTTCCGCAAGTTTAAAAACGCACGTCCCGATATACGCTTCGAATTCCGAAGAAGTTTTACCATCGTAAATATTTATCGATCGTGGAGAGTGATAGTGTCGGCATTCTGTTGGATTGATGCGGGGGCGTTGTTAAAAGGGTAAATGCACTAATACGACCCCGGGAAATTTTACCAAATCTTTTGGTTCATAAGTTTAAATTTTATGTACATTGTAAAAAAATTATCACGAACGGTTTCCTTAGCAAGGTTTTTTTTTAAAAAATATTTGTAAATCCGATAAACATTTTTTTTACAATTCGAAACCCGTTGTTTACTCCAAATATTTATCAAAATTAAATTTCCCTTTGGTTATGCTACCGAGCAACCTCCTCTGGCTTAATATTTCGAAGGGCATGAGTTTCTTTTAGTAAATAGGCCACTGAGTAAGAACTGCGTATTTGAAAATTGATCAACTGTAAGGGTATTTATGGAAGAACTTTTATGTTGCTTAAGAGAGACACTCTGTGATGTAAGGATACTATTGTATACCGTGTGTCCACATTTCGATGTCATCATTGGTATCTCGGTTATTAGAAGACATAGAGCAACGGTTAAATGGGGAATGTTTTGTAGAATTCAATACCCCTAAAACAAATCCATTTCAAACTCACCCTAACTTTTTTAAATTTTAAGATATTTTGAAAAAAACAAAATTTGGCGATTTCAATTTTTCCTCAATAACTCGATAACGCCTAATGTGACCGCTTCTAAAGTTTTACAATGTGCAGACACTTTTTTAAGACAAATTTTTTTTGGCGTCAATAAAAACCCCCCGATTGTCATTTGTTTTCAAGTTATTACCGCTATCTTTTGTTTTTTTCATAGGCAGCCATACTGGATTTTTGGGTTAGTTAGATAGCCCTTAAAGGAGCTTTTCAACGATTTTATAAATATCTGAAAACTTTTTTTTTTGTAAGGGAGATATCAACAAGAAAAAAATAATCTGTAATATGAATATTTGAAACTAAACGCTAGTGTGAAAAAACCCGATAAGCTGTCAAAGTACAATTATGTCACAGAAATTAGTTAGTTAATACCTTGTGTACTCATAGTTTATTTAAAAAGTAATTTTTGTTAATATCAAGATTCATAAGTATTGATAATGGCAGATAAATATTCAATTTGAAGAAAAAGTTATGTTAGAAGTGTTTTTAAAAGCAAACAGAAACTCTGAAAAGCTTGTACGAGTTGCGCTGAGCGTTTTTCGGAAAGACAACAAACCACATAGGACAATTTTTAGAAAATAATTAGGAATTACTGGACTTGGAAGCTTCGTAAAAAAAGAGCTAACTACGAAGTTAACGGTGTGATATAACGACGAAATAATATTTTGCAAAGTGTTCCGAACAATCCACGCACAATCAGTTCGCAAGCGGCTCGAGAAACTGGATTAATTGGTATAAAATTTTTTTTACATTTTTTTTTGTTTTTTGAGTTCCTTTTCGTTTTAGATAATAACTTAATAGGTCCTTTCGTTTTTGATTACAATTTAAACTGGTAACAGATATTTGGAGCTACTAACAAACGAGATAATGTCTGCTTTGAGAAAAGTTATTAATCCTGACAACATGCAAAAAACATAGGGTTTTCAGCGGGAAAGGGTTTGCCCGGCCCTAATTCTCGGACGTGCAACTTTTTTTGAGAGAAAACTTTAAATGAGAGAGTTTTTTAAAAATAATGGCCCAGTACAATGGCCTGCGAGATCACCGACCTTACTCCCTTGACTTTTATTTTATGGGGTACTACTAAAAACGAATTATTTAATTTGAACCGCCAGAAACTCGAAAAAATTTTAGAACAAAGAGTGCGAATGTCCTAAAAGATCATTAACGGAAAACACACCTCGTAGAGTTTGTAACTCTGTTGGAATAAGGTTCAAAAGCGTGTGGAACAGATGGTCGCCATATTGAACAGTTTCTTTAAGTGAATCTGAAATTTTAGCATATCTTTTCGTTTCCCATATCTCATTGTTTTTAGTTTCATAAATAATGCGTGACAAACGCTTGCACCCACTATATTTACTAGGGTACATTAAAGGGAAATTTAAGTGGACGTTCGGTTATATCGGTTGATCAGTGTGCGTGTACTATTACATCGATAGTACACGCGAACAATAGTAGACGCACACCGAGAAAACCGATAATAACCGAACGTCCACTAGATTCCTTATGCAACCGTTTGTCACGCTTTATTCATAACCTACAAATTTCATATTACAGATTATTTTATTTTTTTGTTGATATCTCCCCTGCAAATAAAAAGTTCTCAGGTTGTTATACATCTTTTGAAAAGCTCTTTTAGGGGGCTATCTAACTAACCAACAATGCAATATGGCTGCCTATGAAAACAAAAGATAGCCTAATAACTTGAAAACAAACGACAATCGGGGGTTTTCTTTTGACGCCAAAAAATTTGTCTTAAAAAAGTGTTTCCACATTATAAAATTTTAGAAGCGGTCACATTAGGTTGTTTTCGAATTATTGAGAAAAATTGAAATCCCCAAAAATTTGTTATTTTCAAATATCTTAAAATTTAAAAAATTTGGGGTGAGTTTGATGTGAGATTTTGTTCGAGTATTGAATTTTACAAAACATTCCCCATTTAACCGTTGCTCTATGTCTTTAATAACCGAGATACCAATGGTGAGCATCGAAACGTGGCACACGGTATACATGGATTTTCCGTTTTCCTTAAGATTTTGAGACGTTTTCAAAAAATAATACAAAATATTGGATTAGATACTTACGTAAATCTAGATGATCCAGAGATTCGTCTTAGGCCGTGGCTATCTACCCGAGCCTTCAAAAAAATCAGTTACGATCAAAAACTTAACGTTTGATGAACCAATAAATATAGAAATTGAATTAATTATTGAGATGAGTCAAAAATTCAGCATTTTAAATTATAAATTTAAGTCTTGTATAAAATTTGATCGCATATATTTTGTAATATAAATCTGTTCATCTGGTGCGTTGATGAAAGGTCATTCCTTCCCGATTCAGACAAAAAATTCTAGAAATATAGAAGCGTACCTCACTAAAAATTAATATTGTTGCAGAGACCAGTTGACATGAAAAATCTACCAGGTCTTAAATAAACATTTCACAACAACCCAAGTATGGTGCCCAACTCATAAGTTAGGTACAGAAAAACTCAACTCCTGAATGAAAAAATCAACATTTCCTTAAATTGTACAGATGTAATTAAATTTAATTAAGGAAATAAAAAAACCCTTAGAAGCCGGTAAAATTTTGAACATACGACTCCTGTTTGCTGGAAAGAATGCGCTACCACTACACCACAGAGTCTCTTTTAGATCGAATCCTTTAATTAACCTAGATGTCCGATGCCTGCAGATGTAGATTTTTTAGTATTCACCTCCAGTTTTTGTGCCTGTTCGTTCCAAACGAAGACGCATAAAATCATTGTTTCAGGATATCGTCGCCGAACCAACGCGCGCTTATGTCGTCTGTGCACATTTTTAAAGAGGGAAATTCTGCAACCTTGGACTTTTTATCTTTCGCCGCAGACGTGCTGCCATTCGATCTCGATCTCTTGGCTTTCTTCTCCCCTTTGTGCTGAGGTATATTGTAGTCTCAGTGTGCATGCTTGAATTTGCCCCTTAATTGCGACCCTCTTGTCTTTGCTTCGCCAGCTTCTGCTTCGCAGACTTTGACAGCCTTGCTTGGCCATTTTCATCGTCCATTATGAGGTCCACGTTCCACGAAGTTCACCTTTCTCGAACGTTTCCTCATTTTTGTCGTATTTAGGGTTATTAGGGTATTTATGGTTCGCGCAATTTTGTCCCGAGCCTCGCCTTCCTGAATGTCGGTCATTGTCGAGGTTCCGTCCCTCTTTTGGAATGATAATTGGTGATTGAGCAGTGGAAGTTCTAAGAGCGCATCTTATTTATTGACTTTTTTCTACTGATAGACTCAGTCGTTCATTATTTTTAACATTTTGCAAGATATAATGTTGTACATAATTAAAAAGATAACATGCTCACTGTTAGTTTGAGGAGAAAATGGCGAGTATGTTATTATAAAATTCAAAAATCAATGAAATTTGGTGCTCCAAACGCAATTCTGTTACTTCAAAGATTTAATGTATTTAATGTTTGAATAATAGTAAGTACACAGCAATAAATAAACTAATTCCCAAGCGACGAAAAATTTCTATTTCCAATTATGAAACCTTTATATCAGAATGTATTATTTATTGTTGTAAGATTAAAAGAGATAGATGTTCAACAACTACTCATATGATGTACTACCCTAGAATGGTACAGTTTAATGATTTGCCTTATTTTCCTTGGTTTATAGCAATAAAAAACCGTTTTTAAAAAAATCAGATTTAAATAGCGAGGGTAATCAATTAAATAATAACTTGACTTAAGCAGGAGCTAGAAAAAGGTACTTTATAGTATCCCAATTATCGTATTGCAGGCAGAAGTGTTTACTATAAACTTAGCGCCAATGGTCTTTCGAGAAAGACAAGCGAGGTGGCCACCCGACACATATTCACGGATTTCTAAGCACACTAATGCTCTTAATGTCTCTGCCATGAATCCGACCTGATCCATGAATGTGTATAGAATCTAAAACAGCTCGAAAAGCACGTTACGTTACAGTGGGGTCCAACTACTAGGAATTGAGAGCATGAAAAAGTGACATAACCTGGCCGCAGAAGCAACGAATATGGCTTTATCCCGCCTAAGAAGAGTCGCCTAAAACAGGTAATTGAAATGAAAAGAAAACTGGCAAAATATTCCAGACAAATCATACGAAGCATTCATGCCCGCCTCGCCAAAAAAAGCAAGCTATCTTTTCAGTAGGGGATCTCACAATACAGGCCCGGTTGAACCTACACGTCACGTACCCCTAAAATACCAGTTTTGTAAACTAAGAAACTGAAGATCAACCCTGTTATCTATGACAAGAAGTCTGGAGATGACAGACACATTCTTCCAAATGTATTGCCATTGGTCGCGAACGACGAGGTTAACGTTTCGTAGGCCTTCCTAACAGCCACTGATTGAGGAAAAGGAATTATGCACGTATGTGTACTTCTAACTATAATAAAACCTTTTCAATCTTCACCGATGAAGGACGCCGCTGAAATTGGAATTTAAGCATACATGGTCCTCTGAGAAATTTGGGGAGAAGACGGGACTTAAATATATTCTCTGGCTATCTCTGGATTCATCGGACGATTTTCCTTGCTGAATGGCCGCTAAAGAAGTAATTGTAATCAATTCAGTGATGATACATTGTTATATCAAAGATCTGTTGAATGTAAATGTTAAAGTATTATGAAATTTGCCCCGATAGGAAAAAATGATAAAAAGGTTTGAAATCAACGCCAAAATGCTGTAATAATCAGGTTTTTCGTTCTCATTTAATAAACAAAAGATAAATTTAGCTATTCGGTGTTAGCATTGAAATTTTTTAGTAAATTAAGTATATTAATGATTACCCCGTACCTCAAACACTTTTTTGGCTATAATTACGATTCTTTTGCCTTTTTTCCCCCCGGGGGCCTGAAGTGAATAAACCAGCTTAAGAGGAGCGCTTGTCGCCCATCTATGTACATCCTTTCAGGGGCATCTACATCCTTTCAAGGTATACTTGTGCAATAACTTTACAAGCGAGAAATATGCCAGTTACGCGTGCAATTGGCTCTAGATGCTTAAACACATAGTTTTTTGATATTTGGCTACTCCATCGTTTATTGGATTTAATCCCCTCTATATTCGCCCACCCTTTTAAGAATATCACACGCTACGAGTTAGGTTGAAATATATCCTTTTATTGTTTTTTCAAAAGTAACATTATCAAACGTATTAATTTTAAATTTTTCTCTGATAATTCCTAAAAGTAAATTTTACTGCTTCCAGCTCGCACTCCATTTCTCTTTTTCCTGCGCAAAACCGTTCTGTTCTGAAAAGGGAAACTCTTCGATTATGGTTGGAGGTTATTACTAACACAGCACATTTTTGCTTGCATTTCAAAACCAATTGCGACATCTTATGTCTCTCTGAGGGCAAAGAACTTCTTGCGAGCTAAGTTGGGTCAATAGAAACAGGGGCGGTCCACCCAAAAGTTGGTGAGATTTAGTTAAATTATTTTAAGTCTAAAAGGGATTTTATTTTTAAGTAAGCGCAATTTTCCTTACTAAAAACACCTTACCCGGTTGTTTTTAGATTTTTACAGCACGTGCCATCATTATTATAAGTATTGGCAAAACCCAAAACAGTCGAGCATTGGAATAGATACACTTTACTGTAGCATTAGTATCTCTGCCGCCCAAAATTGGTGATTGAACGTGGAGCGAATATGAAGGAAACTGGCAAAAAAAAGATGTCGATTAGACCATAGGTATATAAACAATCCATAACTATGCTTTTTACTGTTAATCGTAATTTAAGAACGGGGAATAAAAGCCTAATAACAATTTGGGATAAGTAACTTAAAGCTTTTATTTATACGAGACACGTGCCCGAAACCAAATTCCGTTTGGTAATTTAAACAAAAACAGGTACAGATACAAGGAAAAACTATTTATGAAAAAAGAAAGTTACAAACCATAAACTACTTTCTACGAGATGCCATTCACGGGTTATAACCTTCCGGATATTTTTTCCAGAAACGGGAAAAAAGATAGACGCGGTTTATTTAAAAATAGGGCACCCTTTGTCAATGCGTGACAGGATGGACACTGTAAAAGGCAAAAACAGAATCTTTGCGGCACGGCGGAGGGGAGACTGTTTTCGGTACTTCAAATGGCACGTTTTCATTACAAGATCAGCGTGTCAAAATCATTCGTTTTTTCCCATTTGCGTGGATGAACGATAGAAATTCATCGCCAGTTGATGAGTATGTGATGATGGTGTCATGGTTGTCTAATGTGCATTCGTGGTGCGACAGTTTTAAAAACCAGAACGTCGTGTGACAACAAACCAAAGACAATCTCGAAACCTCGCCAAAGAGGTCTGACGACAAAGGATCGAGGCGAGTGGAAAAAAATTTTTTGGGGGAATGAGTGTGGAACAGATCGCCTCCAAAGTTGGCATTTCCATGGGATATGCGCACACAATTCTGCATGACGACCTGAAAATACGAAAAGTGTTCAGGTGAGTGCCACGATTGCTGACAGACGACCAGAAGGGTGGGCGCGTGGCATGTTGCCAGGCAATGCTGACGCGTGATGACAACATGAATGGAATTTTCTTTTCATCGATTGTGACATTGGATGAAACATGGATGCCGTTTTTCAGTCCTGAAACGAAGCGATTTTCCACTCCTAAAGAAGCGTTCGCAGCGGCCATGGAATCATGCCATCGACGTTGTGAAAAATGTGTACGGCTGCAGGGAGATTACGTCGAGAAGTGACACAAATTTCATAGTTTTCGTGTGATTAGTTAGTGAGAAAAAAAATCGGAGGTGTTATAACTTGAATGCACCTCGTACATAGCTCCCATCATTTTGTAGGTACTTGTAATAGCGTGGCACAAGTTTTTGTATGCCTTCCTCATAAAACGTTACCGCCTGTGCTGTCAACCACGTTCTTTGAGCTCTTCATCGTTGTTGAGTTTTTAACCACCAAGGAACGTTTTCAGGTGCAAAAAGAGATGGAAATCGCTAGGGGCGAGGTCGGGGCTGTGCGGAGGGTTGTCAAACTGGGTCCAATGCCCGACCTCATACTGCGAACAAGACACAACAACTCTTACAGGACTTTGGCTGGACCCAGTTTCACCAACCTCCGAACAGCCTTGACCTCGGCCTTAGCGACTTCCATCTCCTTTTGCACCTGAAAACGTTCCTTGGTAGTCAAAAGTTCAACTACAATGAAGAGCTCAAAGAACATGTTACTACATGGTTGACAACACAGGCGGCAACGTTTTATGAGGAAGGCATACAAAAACTTGTGCAACGCTATGACATGTGCCTACAAAATGGTGGGAGCTAAGTAGGAAGATCGTTTAAGGTTTGTAGTTTTTTTTGCAATAAATACTTTTTCTGTATCCGTACTCGTTTTGTTTTTATTACCAAACGGAACTTAGTTTCTGGACGTGCCTCGTATGTATGTAACAATACACTTACTATAGTAAATATTGGCGCTGCTTTCCATAGTGCTGTCCAATACCTTTCAGGTTGTCTTCCATATGAAAAAATGTAATCGTCTATAATTTTTCTCGTCGAATATATGAAAAATACTGCTAAATTGATTAGCAATGACATAAATGCCGTAAGTACAGTCAAACCGCAATGTCTCCAACCTCTTATTATGCTAAGGCTTATGTTAAGCGTCAATGATATCGATAGGATGAATCCGAGTCCACAGAGTGTCAGGCATGTAAGCAATGTATACCTTCGCAAGTTTTTAAACTTTTCCATAATAGAATCGACCAAGCCAACTAGGCTGTAAAGTGAAGCTAACATAGAGAAGAAAAACATGGAGGAATACCATAGCACAGTTGGTATTTGCCATAGTTCGTATCTAAATAATATGTCTGGAATTAAAATCATGAGCACTTCCGATCCTGCAACAGAAATAACGGTTGATTTTTATCTAAGCTCTACGAAATCAAGCATATCTTTGTTCATAATTTAAAAAATAACAAGTTCTTCAGCAAAAATTGTTTACTTAGCTAGGAGCTTTACAGATAGGCAATTACATGCAATTATTACACATTTTTTTGAGACGAGCGCTTTAATCTTAAGACAAGGTACTGGTAAGAAGGGCGCTAGATTTCCATGGTTTTAGATGTCTGCATTATCTTGTGTGAGCTAGACAGAGAACACGTTTCAATCTGTGCGTAAAATCAACTTCTTTTAAAAGTTAATAATGCATAGAATCCGCACTAATCCCGTTTTAAAATCGACGCACATAGGCTACAACGCCGATGCGGGTAGCTTCTACCATCTTTTAAACTGTAAATAAGTTATTAAAATTTATCCAGTTGCGCCAAATACATTGGCTATCTGTAAAGCTCTTTTATGTGTGGTACAATCGGCATTTCGATGAAGCCTTCATCTGTTTTAAGGCTAAACATTTTTCTATAAACAATTACAACTAAATGAGTTAATATTGCACAACTTACTTTAACACATTTTCTACGTAAATATCGTTTTCACATTTGAAGTTGTTAACCATTCTGACAAGGAAAGAAAATTAAATAAAATATTTGTTACAGTTGAAAGAATTCTGTCAAATAATGAACATTGTTTCCTAATTAGAAACGTCAGCGAGATATACGTAAAGTGGTGCTTGTACAAGCTAGGAAATTTCGTCAGTTTTTAATTCATGTATTATACGTTAGAATTGTAATATTTAATATTAGACAATAGTTGACTAATAAAATTTGTTGATTAATAAAGATTATAAAAAGGATAAGCATAACATTAAAATAAATAAATGATTAAGATATAGGTGCAAATGTTGTAAAAATGTAAAAACTAATAATAATTACCTATAGGATTGAAACAGTCCTTATTAGTTATATTATATAACATCATGTTCTCTTGAGTACTGACCGTCGTAGCACAAACAATTAGTAACAGCATGAATAATTTTATAGGAGTCGTTATTATCGCAGCATATTTTGGGTCCAAACAATCGGGCTTCATAGAACCCAGCCAAATTAAATTTCCCAGGACATTAGTTTCGGAAGCGTGTAGTATTATTTCCACCCAGAACTACAACATTATGTCACACGCTACAAATCTGCAAAGTACTCCACCAACATCGGTGTAATTGCAATCAATGCTACTAATTTCTTTTGAAATGCTAGTTGTTTACCTTCACAGAAACGTCAGCTCCAGCTGCGTATTTAAAACGGTGGTGTTTAAACTCTATGCGACTAAGAGTTGCGATACCAAGAATAATCATGAGCCCAGCAAATATTATCTGCAAGTTCACTGCAACTGTCTTTAAGCGTCTGAGCCCCAGAACAGATAAATTAAATGCAATAAACCAAACAAGCGCCACATAGGGTAATAGAGCAGTATTCACCACCGGTGTTTGCCAGCTAGGGTCACGTGTAAAGCCTCGTACAACAAAGCTGAAATGAAGTTAAACAAAAAGGACTCAGTTTAATTAGTTGGAGTAATATCCATCTTACGTGTAATAATACTGCAACGACGTAAGTGTTGTGACGTTATGTGTACAATTCATTCCGACAATACCAGTAACCATCGGCAAACATAATGTCGTAGGATCTGAAGGAATGTTGAATTCGCATGTCCTTAGTTGTGTTTTCAGACCTCCTTTTACAATATCAACAATTATTTTAATTGACACAGCAGCAACCAACATGTTATAGCACTCAGCCATGAATCGAATAGTTGCCATGCTATACCCAATACCTTACCAAGTAAGCTTTGTTAAAATTTGAAAGTGATTCGTTGTTTACCTACCTTCAAGTAAAGGTGCACAATCCCATATTGCCAGATAACTTTTCTTCGAATAGCTGCTCAGAAAAATGAAAAGCATAGTCAGTGGCATTCCAAGTAATGCCGTTAGTATGAGATAAAAAACGCTGACCAAAACTGCAAAATGTAAACGCTTTCGGTTTTAGAGAAGTAATTTTTAGCAAAAATTTATAAGGCTACACAAAGAAAAGAAGTTCCTGACCCAAACAAATATACATTCAGTCGACTATATAGTAATTTTAAACGGGGGCAGAGATATACCTTTTTTTAATTTAAAGAAATTATTTTTTTAACATCATTTGATTCAAACATATGATCTCTTGAAATGAATAACCTCAAGTTTGATTTCAAAATATATCTGTTTGATTTAATATACGTAATACATATGTAGTTCTTTCTTTTAAAGAACTTCGTCAGTTTGAAACAAATATATTTTTCTTTACCATTTATTTAACTTAACCTTACTCTTAACCTTTTAATGGCGAACGTCCCCAAAATTGGAACATACTAAAAAATCTATCATATTATTTGCATAAAATGTTTGTGTTTTAAAATATACATAGACGCAAACTTTTCTGATTGTTAATTATGCAAATAATAGGATTAATTCAATGAAAATTAGGCCTTTTAGTATGTTCCCATTTTGGGAACGTTCGCCATTAGAAGGTTAGATAGATATGTATTTGCTTAAACAAAAATTTCTGTGGTTTAAAGTATGCTGTCACTTTGGCAAATATATTATTCTGTTGATATTATTATTCTACTGACATGGTTAGTGCGATCGATCCTTCCTTCTTTTTAGAGAAGAAAGCATCCATTTTATGAGCACACAGGGTAACAATGTGTTAAAAATACACAATCTTTTGAAAAACTTTATTAACATTGTGGATAAACTAACAAAAGTACATAAAGAATAACTATAATGCCGAAAATTAATCTCTTTTGTAGTGACGTGATGCGTTTATTCTTGTAAATAAACTCAAGCTTCCTAAAGTACCATTAACTTCCTCCATTACGTTAAGGTGATATCAAGGCCTTCCTCAAGGTCTACGTGGTCGCAAACTAAAACGGTGAACCTTAGATCTCACAGATTCCCTTCAAGTGTCTTCCAGATTACTCGCATTTCCCAGGAACCTGTAAAGTGAATCTGGTTAAGTTAGATTGGGTCTTGATGTCGAAGTTGTAACCTGATTTTAACAATATTAACAACATCAAAGTTAGATATAGTGCGCCGATGGCAAAAAAAACTGTAGTATGTCTAAATTGTTATAATATATAGCTACACAAATACGTCATATATAGCTACAAAAAATTGTTAAAAGGTACACTCCGTCTATTTTCACTTTTGACGCCTGTCATCAATTCTTGTCCGTAGGAAACAAATCAGTATATCTGGGTCAAATTAAAAACCGTATAAATAAACGTACTGTAACAAATTATTTTTGCTTTTATTTGTGTTAATAATTTTTGTTTTAATTTGTTAATGCCTGACAGCATCTATTTAATGAAAATATATTTACTTGAATATCTAACATATAACCCGAAATATCTAGGTTAGGAATTTTAAATGGCAAATATGTGAAGTGATGTTAAAGCAGATTTTGGTAGAATTTCTATTTTTAATAAATGAAATATAGTGTGTATGTTCATATTCAAACTAACAAGTTATCTAACCAATGCTTCTGTCTTCTCAACTGCAACTGATATGCATATAACATAGATATTCATTGTATACTGCATGTATAAAAATAACTTTTTATTAATAAAACAACATACATCATCTTCATTATATAATAATATTTTAATGTGTAAATAGAACAAATTTTAGATAATGTTTATAACAATGAAGTAAGCATTAAATAAACATTTACTTATGAATCTCAAATATAAAAGTTGAAATTGGAGATCAACCGTCTGTTTCTTCTTTGGAACTTGAGGATTCATTGGGATGTATCCCCATAATTATTATTGGTTAATGTTGCAGCACTCGACATGAGGTTGGCCATATATTTGTTGAGAAAAACTCTTCGCAACAATGCAATGTCATCTTTGTCGATTGCTCATCTGCCTTTTTTTCGATATTTAAAGCCAATTTCGTTCAACAAAGTATTCAAGGATTGTTTGCACAACCCCACAAAATCATAAGCAAATCATATAACTGTTATTACTTCGTTGATACATGTTACAAATAGCATTTCGCACTTCCATTTTTGATATCTCTCGCAGATACCTTGTTTTCCGCTTAGTACGAGGTCTTTTTGTCAGGAGATGAAAGACAGGATTTTGCAATTTTTTTTTGATAGCCCAAGTAGTTTGTCGAATCATACCAATGGCTTTGCTTAATCTCTACAACAATACACACTTTATAAATAATATCATTATCAATGTAGAATATCTACCTCATAAACACCACTCCAAAGTAATAAAGGGTCTCTGTTTTCTTTTTCTCTGAAAATATGCCAGAGCATTAAGCACAAGCTCCTGTGCTTTGAAATTCAAACACTTTCCCGGTATTATCTGTAATAATAGTAAAAACATTAACCTGTTTGATGCATTGCCTTTATTCAAAATAACTTACCAGAGACTTTGCAGTCGTGTTCTCTGTATTCTAAAAAGAACATCTTGTTCTTGCGAAATACAGAAACAAAGTAAAAAACGGGCGAGAGATAGTTAATAATAAACCAAATACACAAAACCGATACTAACCTACATTTGACAACTGACAACAGACACTGCAAGGTAAGCAGAGCACTACTTGAACAATGCAGTAGTACATATGACCATTTTTGTCTATCACTCGCATGAAATCAAACCATGTACTTGTGAAAGATAGTCAAATTAATAGATTGTCTTTACTCCTACGACAAAACAATGACGTAGGTGAAAACTGAAAATAAACAAAGTGTATGTATATATATAGGTATCTTATATAGGTATCTTATATAGGTATCTTATATAGGTATCTTATATAGGTATCTTATATAGGTATCTTATATAGGTATCTTATATAGGTATCTTATATATGTATCTATGTTGTGTATACAGATACATAAAGATTAAAGTGATACTTGTACTACTTTTGTTTGCAAAGAATATTAAAACTTACTACTTCGGTAATCTCGCAGAAACCCTAAGAATCGCAAATGAGTGACAGCGATAACTGTATGGTTAGATGCTAGAGGGGTGCTAGGTATTGCGACAAAAAGGGTAGGAGATAGAACAGCAGATACATCAACGGACTTATGCATGCAAGCATGTTTTATCACTTGCCTTTGCTAAAATACCTGTTATATCAAAAAGGGAGGAAATATACTAATAATTAGTTACAAAATATGAAAACGGAAAGATCAAAGCATTGTTAAATGTGTGGTGAATTGAATCGCAGTTTATTTAAACTGCTAACATTGGTGTTTTCGCTAATCCCTAAACAGGAATTCTGATATTTATCAATCTGTGGCAACTATTTTATTATTTTTAATTATTCAGGAATTTCAACGTTAGTTACCCAATGGTAAAAATATATTATTCTTGGCTTCTATTTGCAACCATACATATGTAATAAGTAAGTACAGGCACAAACACGACAATTACATTAACTAACACACAGTTACAACGCTTGAAACATTAACTCACAGATACCTACGAATTCATTGAATCGATTTGATTAAGACTGTTCAGTAGACTGTCAGCTATTAATCACATTCCTATTTCTAATATAAACATGTAGACGTTATTAAATCCATTATCCTACTTACCTATTATTTTCTTCATTTACATCTCACCGCTTACGTACCATCATCTCACATGATCTAAACTAGGACTACGATTGCGACTGCACGTCCACGCAACGGAAAGTGACGATGACGCGCGAAGTGCACTATTCTAACATATATTTGTTTGACGCAACAAAATTATGTCAAATAAAAACGTTTGTACATTCAAACAAATTCAATCTGTTCTTTTTAAAAATGTGCTTTCACTCATATAAACCTTTATTGAATTTAATAAATAATTTCAAAGATATATGTATTTGTTTGATTCAAGAACTTTTTTTCTCTGTGTATGAACGTATGTATATGTTAAGTGACACGGAAGATAGAACATCCAGTATAAGTGATTTAATTTTAATAATTTTCAATATAGGTGTATTGTTGTCCTTTGTGCAGTACCTCTCATTAAGTTGTAAATAGTATGCTATAAGATGTTAATGCGTTGGATTGTAGAGGGTGTCCATGGATGAGGTTGCAATGAGGAAAAATTTGTTTAATATGCGTTTTACAAAAAAGAGTTTTCTTTATAACAAGTTCTGCTTTCCTCAAAACGCCCAAAAGCATAATTTAGGTTTGACTACAAACATACACTTACTTATAAATTCGATATTATTGCAACTGGTACCTTTATTTTTCAATTAAACAACACTCACTCTTTGAAATAAGTAAATAAGTACTAATTGGGGTCAATAAAAGTGGTCTATTACTCACAAAGTTTATTTAATAATATCTATCAGGGCTACCGGTTTCGAGACGAGCTCATCCTCAGGCAACAATATTGTGATTTACATTGACAATGTCAGTATTTTAAAGTGTGTATGATAGTCCTTGTTTTACAAATATTTAACTTATTACTATTTTTAATTTGTTACTTCGTATGTATCCAGTCTACGGTATCTGCATTCTTGGATTTTGACATAATTCTTACTGTTTTTAAATTTAAAGTTTGTTGCCTGAGGATGAGCTTTTCTCGAAGCCGGTAGCGCAGATAGATATTATTAAACAACTTTGTGAGTAACAGGCCACTTTTATTATTTAAATCATCAATTTCGTGGGAATCAGATTGGCAGAAATGGCCCAGTCGATTGGCTTGCTTGATCTGCTGATATTACACCATTGGACTTCTTTTTGTGGAGAGCGTTAAAAGAAAAAGTATATGCTCGTGGTATAGAACATAATTCAGATCAGTTAAAACAAGCAATAAGGGATGCGGTGGTGGAGATTAGTATATGTACACAAAGTTTACAATGACTTTATTAAAAGAGTTTAAAAATGTCTACAAGTTAGAGGTTGTTTTAAGTTAAGAATTAATACTTACGAGCCCCGTCCAGCTTCATTTGGCCCACCCGGTTAAATTTCAGTTATTAGCATGTATTGAAGATCATTTAAACGAATAGAGGTATAATTCTCAATTTCTATTTTGCAAATAACAGTTTGAAAATAAATTGCACAAAAATAACGGAACTGATTACAACAATTGGAACTGATTAGGATTGAAGAAACAAAAACTCAAATTTGTGATTTTCAGCTATGATATAACTCATTTTACCACTGAGTAACATCACCTTTATTTTTAATAACTACTTCCATTCTTCTTGGCAAACTATTTACTAGATCCTGACACTCCTCTGCAGTGAAATTATCCCAAATGTTCTGGAGCCTGTGCTTGAGTTCTTGCATAGTCCTGGTAGGATTGGCTCGCAACCTCTTTTTCATGATATGTACAACGTCTCGATGGACAAAAGGTTCGGACTACTAGAAACCCATTTTAGAATCGGTATTTCATGGTCTGAAAGCAATTTCATGGACCTTTTGGAAGTATGACATGCAGCACTGTCTTGCTGAAAAATGAAGTCATTTCCAGAAACCTTGCTCTCTTCCAAAGTAGGCAACAATGACTCCTCTAGGATGTCTAAATGTTTGTCTGAGTTAACAATGCCGTTGATAAAGTGTAATGTTCCAACTCGTCTAGCCGACATTGAACCCCAGACCATTACCGAAGATGTAAATTTAACTTTGAGCTTAGGACAGTCAGAATGATAAGTTTCATGTTTCTGACGAATAATTCTGCTCCGGCTATCACCGTCACAAACTTCAAATCGTGACTCGTCACTCCAATGTACACTATTCCACCTCTCCATATCCCAATTTCGATGGTCTCTAGATTATTTTAACCCGCTTCGCTTCTGCTTTAGAGTCAATAACGGTTTTTCTTTCGCCTTCGCGAAGGGAAAAATGAATTATCTTTTGTCCCTTGGGATTGAACTCACGAAACTTACCTTGTAAGTACCAAAGCCAAGGTTTCCTGCTTCTGAATGACATGTAGACCTGCAAACACGTCTTCCAACAGCCTCACTCCAGAGTACACTCAACGCTCCGTAGATAGCACGCCTATTAGACTTGATAATTCTGGCCAAAGCTCGTCTATCAGCGTCTGTTAATTTGGACTTGTTCACATATCGAGGCTTTTGGGCAACTAAACCGTTTGATTTGTATAATTTTACAATATTTTGAACACTGCATCTGGATATGCTGAGCAATATTCCGATTTCGCCGTTTTCCGGATGTGTGTAAATTAATGATAATTGATCGAATTTTTTCATCAATTGCCTTTCCCCTGCCCATTATTGACAACAATTGCACTATCAATTAACTGTTCTACAATCGAAACATCTGTCACCGTCATCTCCGTAAAAAAGCGTTGTTTCCATAGCCACCTTAATACTAATCGTTAGCAGTACTTGGGTAATGAAATGCAAGAAAACTACATTTTTTTAGTATTTCCGATTTTTTATGAGATAACACGCTCCATTGAACCCAGATCTCTCCTAAAGTCCTCTACATAGCATATTTTGTCTTAGATATTACATTGTAGCGGCTGGTTTTGCTCTTTGAGCGATAAATGCCAACAACACTACAAATTTTGTGTGTGGGCCAACTGAAGCTGGACAGGGCTCGTATTTACTTGTTTATTTCAAAGGGTGATTGTTATTTAATTGAAAAATAAAAGTATCAACTGCAATAATTGAATTTATAAGTATGTGTACGTTTGTAGTCAAATTTAAATTATGGTTTTGGACATTTTTACGAAAAACAGAAACTTTTATGAAGAATAACTTCTTCAGTAAAAACCATATTAAAAAGCTTTTCCTCTTTGTAACCCCATCCATGGACATCCTGTATATTCTCATTTTGTTTCATACCTTCGAATTCAAAATTCACATTCAAAATACCAAAATTAGTCTGCTATTTTGGCCACCGAAAGCTCAAGGTCTTTCGGCCAATGGACACGCATCGTACACCTTATCGTCATAGCATTGGAAGCTTTTAGCATGAGCTGCAACTCGACCTATTAATTAAAACTAGTTAACCATGACACATTTCTCTTTCAATTTTTTTATCATTACTAACATTTGAGTTTACACATAGCCAATATCTGAGTATTCTATTCTCAATGGCACTTATTATTACTGTGTTTTGTAAAAAGATGTAGCTTGAGATAAAACATTCGTTTACAAAGTACACGTTAACAAACAACTGAAAATACCATCTTTTACATACTTGCTCCATTACATATCACTAGCTCCACAAACAAAG
This sequence comes from Dynastes maya, assembly GCA_029619315.2. NCBI lineage: Eukaryota > Metazoa > Arthropoda > Insecta > Coleoptera > Scarabaeidae > Dynastes > Dynastes maya. Next base: position 62,739,661 of record JAROYE020000002.1, read on the forward strand.
TCAGGTAATTTAAATTCATATTATATATTGTGGATATAATGATAAATTCCTTGAAACTTAATCGGGGACGAGAAAATTTCTGAAATGCAGAAATATATGTACATATAATGGCTACATATTTAATTCACACAAATGCTTAAACTACATTCAGAACCTCAAAATTAGTATTTGTAACTAATTCCACAAAATTAGTATTAGCTGTCTCACAAGTTGCATAATTCAAATGTACTTGAATGTCTCCAAATTATAGAAAACTTAAAAAGAACGCCAACTTAAACTACGAGGCGTGTTTTTAAAGTAAGTACCGTTTTGAAATTGTGCTACCGTGAGCGCTGAGGTGTCTTTCTACACTTGCGCGCTGTGTACCTACATCTGTTGGCAAGCCACAGACGCCATTACAGAAAGATTCGACCGTGTTTACGTTTGTTTGTCACTATTTAAAATGTCTCCGTCGATCGAGAATCCCACCGACTGTGAAAATGTTGAAGCATGAATGATTCGTTTTCTTAGTATTAAAGGCATTAAATCGGCCGACATTCATCGTCAGATCTGTGAAGTATATGGAGAAAACATTATGAGCGATGGAATGGTACGGAAATGGGTGAGAGCTTTTAAGGATGGCAGCACGAATGTCCATGAAGATAAACGAAGTGGGCGACCTTCTGTCATAACTGAAGATTTGGTTAAAAAAGTTGACGAAAAAATGAAAGAGAACAGACACTTTACGATTTCATCGTTATCTGATGAATTTCCTCAAGTTTCCAGAAGTGTTCTCTATGAAGTTGTGACCAGTGGTTGTTAAATCAGGCGGCAGACTTCTATGGCGATGGGATTGTAAAGCTGATTATACGATACGATAAATGCCTCAATATTGGTGGAAATTATGTAGAAAAATAGAATAAGGTACAGGCTTTCGTGTAAAAATAAAATTGTTAAGAAAAATTTACTTGTTTTTGTTTTATTTGAAAACGGTACTTACTTTAAAAACACGCCTCGTATAATAAAAGATGTATATGTGTTATAGCGCCATTGAACAAATGCATAAGAACTAAAACTAGCGCGTGATGTAAATTTTCTACTTAAACTAATTGTAAGATGTAAGTAAGCCACTAAATTATTGCTAATCGATTAATAGCGTTGTTCCAATAAATATCTCACAGCACACTGTACAGCATGCCTAGGAGAATGCAAGATATCGTTAGAGCAAGAGGAGGAAGTACTAAGTATTAAAGTGTTATTACGTTGCGTTGTTATTAAGTTTATGGGTAATTAATGTTCCCTTTTTCAATTAAACGTTTTAGCCAAAAAAAAGTTGTTTTAATAATTCCTTCACGAATTTGCTATAAATCCTTATGCTTTTAAAATACCTACAATGACGAAGTGCTTTCTGTTGCATCATGTCGAGATTGGTAATAGGGATCTGTTTACCTAGCAATATATTACTTAATTGTATAATGTAGTGAAATAATGAAAGTTTTATAAAAGAATTTAGTATAGCTGCTGTTAAAAAAGAAAGATGTGGACAATGCAGAAATGAAAAAGGAATATTAGTAAATATGAATGTTTGAATACAGGACAAAATATCTGACTGGTGAAGCATATTTGGAAGTAAAAAGTAGGTTACGTTATAAGCTTTTACAAAGGTATTAATAAAATTCATATTACAATATGTTCATGCTTCAATATTTTCATCATATTCCTTATTCTTGATCAAATTGTGTGTAGCAGAATAGGTGTGATCATTATCTAATACATTTTAAGTACAAATATGGCAGTCTTTAAAGTCCAGAAGAATATGCTTCGCAACCCATCCGCTTATACATATATCCCAGTGCAACAGATTCTAGTGGAGAAAGAGTGTTAAATGTCAGAGGTAATTCTGGTAGGGTTTTTAGTTGTGAATGGCAACACTTAAGTAAATACAATGAATTTTTGAGCTTAATCTAGCAATTAACTATAAATAATACTACTTTTGAAGTTGTGGATGTAGCTTTAACGTTGATAATAAGCTTGTAATAATTTTTGCGCAGCTATAACTAATATCTGCAAGCCTTCCATAATAACTAATTTGGGAAACCAAACCCAGTTTTGTAGACAATTTCTTTTCGAAACTGTTACTTCCTTTATATGCATAGCAAATTTATGTTCGCATTCCTAAATATAATTGGTATCAGTAATTTAGGAATTAAAGTCACAATACGAGAGCACCTTGGCAGGAGAGTGACGTTTCAAAAGCTGACAACACTATGGCCGCTGTAGTAAGTATATTTTCATATTCAGCCATCTTTTAGGAACTTACTTTCAAAATTACTCGGAAATCTGTCAGTTAGTTCAGGCTTTAGAGTCGTTTAAGGAAGCAATTTGTCGTCTTTGAATAAAAATTGAAAAAAAAATTCTTGTATGGATTAAACATTACCCTACAAACACAAATATTGGGGTGAACTTGCTCCTTCACATGGAATGATTTGTAACTGATTCACCGCCTTCAAAAGTGATCGTATCATCATAGATCATGCTTAGCGTCCAGAGCCTCCAACAATAGTAATTGTTTCAGAACCAATTGAGGCAGTCCATGCCATTGTAAAGAATGACCGCCGAGTGAAAGTGCGCGAGATGGCTAATGCCGTAAATATCCCAACAGAACGGGTGCAATTATGCACAATATATGTGTGCAGTATATTGATATTGCATGAATATTGAAATATTAAAATTCTGCTGCGTTCTCTTACTATAGACCAAATGCAAACTTTCAAGTGTTTGGCTAAGTTCAAACGTAATCTAATTTTTTCGTCGATATGTTACCATAGATAAAACATGGATACCTCACAATACTCCAGAGACAAAAACACAATAAAAACAATGGACATCTCGTGATGAACGTCCTCCGTAGAAGGCAAAAACAGTTTTTTCAGCCAATAAGGTTATGATCAGGATTTTTTGGGATTCCCAAGATATAATCTTTATTGATCACTTAGAGATGGGAAGTACAATTGCTGTCCAATATTATACTAATTTATCGACACATTTCGATACCGACCTAAAGAAAAAGCGACCGCAGGAAAAGGTACTGTCTCATCAAGAAAACGCGCCCTCTCATTCATCCGCTATCGTAATCACTAATTTAATAATCGAATTGGGTTATCAATTACTGCCCCATCCATCACATTCGCCAAATCTGGCGGGGTGTGATCTTTTCTTGTTTCAAAATCTCAAAAAGTGGCTCGGTAGCAATGGATTCGGAACAAATAGGGAGGTTAAGACTAAAACCACTGCATATTTTGGCGAGTTTTCGAAAGATTACTTTTTAAATGGTATAGATAAATTGGAAAGCCGTTAGATTATGTGTGTAAAATTGGAAGACAATTATATTAAAAAATAAAATGTATTTTTTTACCCTAAAATAAGTCTTTCATGAAAGAGCCACTCTCCCGTTAAACTGCCCTCATTCACATAAAATAATAATAATAGGTGAGTTTGTAGCTGTCTTCTGAATATACGGATAAAAAGTAAATTCAAAGTTATTTATCTTGTACTCCTCTCAGTTATACATTGGTATATGTGTAGGACTATGTAGCGCCGAATTAACTTACCTCAATATCTCTCTCACCAATTAAATTTCTGAAGAGAGCTATCCGCTGCTTCCTTATTTGTGGTAGTTCGTAATCACGATTCATTTCGGTGACAATTTTACACTTTCTAATCACTAACGACAAGTTTGTTGATACCAACTGACGTTGGAATAACTTAGCAACAGTATGCAAAATAAGCAACAAATGTGTCGAAATTTAAAATTTGATGTATGTTATGCATAAAGTTTCAAGTAAAGTATTCTGCGCATATCTTGAATTTTAGTGGTTAAACTACCCTTATCCAAGCATGGCAGATACCAGATTTCTAAAGCCAATTTTACACTTGTCAATTTATTGATCAATTTCAAGATCTTAAAATTGATCAAATTCTAGCTCTTAATTACATCTTGTTTCTGTGTTACATCTATCAATAATTCCGAGATCTTATGTTTGATCAATTTCTATATCTTAAATAAGAATTTAGTCCTTGTATTAAACCTATCAATAAATTGACACAAATTGACATAAAAAGGAACTAACGCGAAGGAAGCTTAGAACCCTTTAGATGTTAAGGGTGGCAATTCATCTCTTTAGAAGAGCTTGTTCCCCGTTCTTTAAAGTAGTATTTATGTTGTTTAGTAGGCAAGTCATAAGTTGTGCCTGGTAACGTCTAGAGCTTGATAGTTACCTGCTCCTTAGCGGTAAGTATTTGTACTTTTGAACTATATCATTTTATTCACAAGTAATAGTATGTAATAGTATGAATGAACTTTACTAAAAGGATCATCAATGAATATATAATGTGGCATGCAGTTGTGTGTAACAGAATTCAATAACTTTGTTTCCTTTTAGACGCCATAGGGCAACATAAAAATAAAAATTTTCAAACACAAAGCTACAAGCAAATTGCTAGCGAACTGAAGAAATATAAGAGCAAATATTTCAATAATCTTGGTGTTACACATGTGGATCTTAATAAGAGTATAAGTAATTTAAGAACGCAATTCTTTGTCGAATTAAACAAAATCAAGAAATCCGAAATAAGTGGTGCTGGAACAACTAGAAGCTATGAGCCATTACGGTGGTGCTTTAAAGAACTGTCTTTTCTATCAGAATCGAATGGAGAAGAAATAATATGATTAGTAAATTACACGAGAAATATAACTCTGATGTACGTACTCCAACCTGAACCGCAGAACCAATCGCAAGGAGGCACAGGCGTGATTTACAAGATAATTAGCCTCAGCTGTATCAGCATTAAACAAAGAAACTGATGAACCTGTGGATCACCTAGATGCGTTAGGATAGTAAATGTAAGTAATAGTACCGGGGGGCGCAAAATGAACGTTGAATTCCTTATTTCTTTTTTATTTCAGACTTCTTTTTCAATATTTTCTAAAGAATACTTATGGTATTTAAAATGAAACATCGTCGATATTTCAATGTGCGGATTGGATTTCCAGAGCCAACAATGAACCGTCTGACGAGGAGACGTTCGACTCAACTTGAGCTATCACGAAGGTTGCTGCAGAGAATTTTGCGTACATTACGCATGTTTCCATATAATGTTCAGCTTCTGCAAGAATTGGAACAGACGGACTACCAGCAACGGCTTCATTATCCGATTTTATTTACAACAAAACTGCAGGATATGAGCTACGGAGAATCCAAGAGCAGTTCATCAGAAAAATTAAAGATCGTGGTGAATGAAATCTGTTGAAAGTACAGGATCCGGCAGAAAACCTCCCACATTTTACACCACCTAATGCACAAATCAACGAAGAAAGAGGGATCGTAATGTGTGTTATTAACATTAGGCCCCTTGACACTTTAGTTGACTCCATTAATGGACAAGTGAGCATCATCACTACGTTCATAAGGAATAACGATTCTATGATTGCGACGCAATGACATTTTTGCACTCACTTTGCGCTTGACAGATATGCACCTGTTCCAGACCGGAAAACGATATTGTTGTGGGTTACAAAATTCAGAGCTACGGGTTCAGCCTTAAAAAGAAAACCCGTTGGTAGACCAGTTTTAAGGTTTCCCAGACGTTCAGTTGTTAAATATGCTTCAGCTTTGCGTTTGTCAGAACGAACTCTGAGAAGAATCCTACACGCATACCTTAGATCTCACCCGTACAAAATGGTGATCGTACAGGAACCCAGTGATCGAGACTGGGAAAACCGCAGTTGTAACGATATCCTTCAAAATGTCCCACAAAATGGTGCTTTGATAGCAAGTGACGAAACTCATTTCCATTCAAACAGCAATATTAAGAAGCACAATTTTCGCTACTGGCCGGCAGAAAATCCTTTACAACTTCAGGGAAGGCTACTTTACAGCCCAAGAGTTACTGTTATCAAATAGTAACTCTTGGCTGTTGGATGGCTTGGAGTTTGGTGCCCCTATTTTTTGAGGAAAGAAACGAAATGTTACAGTACCTGCTGATCGTTATATCGAAACGCTTCGCAACTTTCTGGAGCCAGGAGCTAGTTTCAATTGGATGGAGCGACACCTCACACGGCAAGAAGATTAATGGATGTTTAAATGGCAATATTTTCTTAATCTCGTTGCGCGGAGGTATTGAGTGGCCTTCACATTTGCCCGATCTTGTCCCGTGCAACTTTTATCCATGAGCTTTCTAAAGTCTTGGAACATTGTCCACAAAAGATTGACAAATTGCAAGCAGCAATACGGCAACAAATTGCAGCAGTATTGCCTCAAACGACTGCTCTAGTAATGCAATCATTCAGGGATCAGCTACAAATGCGCATCGAAAGAAGTGGTCACCATTTGGACCCTATAATTTTTAAGACCAAGTGACAATAAAATTCTAAATATGGTTTACAATATTAATTATATTTAAGCTTAAAATGTGAGAGGTTTTCCTGCCGGACCCTGCATTAAATCTAATATAATAACAGGTACATACTGAATTGTAGTGAAATATGCCGCATATTATTTTTTGTATTAGAATTTTTTAAATTTGATGCTAAGACAGCATATAAAGAACTTCGCCCAAAAAATTCATCAGATACACGGCCATTAATACCAACATTACAATAAAATCAATATATTTAAACAGAACGAAATAACATCAACGTTAGTTTAAGCAGTGCTGATCTATAAGATTTAGACATTTTTTAAAATATTTCTACGTATCAAGATCGTCGAGAAGAAGATTGTTTTCCAACATCTTCAGGCCGCGCCGATGAAGCACCACCAATTGCAGAAATTGATCTTGGTTGGTATCTTTAATGCAATTATGTCTACACTTGACCTGAGTTTTGCGGTATCGGATATCCCTTTGAGGGAAGAACTGTGCTTTCTCTATTTTCATCTTTTCCTCATATGGTCCCCAATCAGGTGCTGGTTTCGCCAGATTATTTAACGTCTGCGGAAATGGTATTAATAATTCAAGGAAACAAGAAGAAAATACTTAACTAATTACCCCATCTCCGACATGCTTGAAGCAGGTAGTGATAAATAGTAGAATGATAGGAGAAAGTCCGAAAATAGGGACCAGGTGCGTTACGGTTAACGTAATTGGGTCAGAGGTACACTTACTATTTGTATATTGGCTGTAGACTACTAATATAAAACAAAACTAAAAAAAGGTAAATCTTACATTTTTGGTTGCAGTTTTATAATGTAGCATTCAAACCATAATACATAAAATGGACGTAGTTATTAGTACAGAAGATCATCTCATTAACAACAATATCCAAAGTTTCTATCAAAAGTCAGAAAGAGTAAAACAACAGACAATAGGAATATAGATTATTGTAGATGTAAAAATGGAGAACCCGGAATGTTGTGCAGGTGGACTGAGTACTTTGAAGAATTACTAAACGATGGGGAAGATGCCATACAGGAGAATGATATGAAAAATATAGAACAAAATATAGATGAAAACCTGATAGAAGCGCCGACCGATCTGGAAGTAATGGAAATTATAAAAAGACTAAAAAATAGAAGGGAGTGTCGTTAAAGTTTGGTAAACCGTCTAGGTAACCTCATTAGATAAATTTGGAAAGAGACAGAAATTCCTAGTACCTGGAAGAATGCAGTCATCTGTCCAATTTATAAGAAAGGGGACAAAACCTATGTAGTAATTGCAAAGGTATTACTTTATTGGATGTCACCTACAAAATTCTAGCACCGATCATAAGAGAAAGGTTATGTTTATATGGACATCACTTAATAGGAGAATATCAAGAAGGTTTAGAAAAGGAAGATCGACGATAGACCAAATATTTCAAATCAAAAAAATACAAAATGATATCTGGAAAATTTGGTGAGAATGACACTGAAAGAAATTCTAAATAAAGTCGTGGTAAGACGAATGGTTTAAGGTGAACAGAGGCTTAAAGCAAGGAGACCCATTATCTACTGTTCTGTTTAACCTGGTCTTAGAAAATATATTCAAAGAGAGCAGGATACAAACGAAAGGCTTAGTCAACCACAACAAACATCACGTCGCGTACGCTGATGACATTGTTCTACTGATGAGAACAATATGTGAACTGAAGGTTTTTAGACAATTGGGAGGAAAAGCAAAGAAATATGGACTTCTTATTAATGAAGAAAAAACTAAATATCTAGAAGTGAAAGCAGTGGAGCAAACACCGGGTAACCTTGTTTCACTAAGAGAAATAAATAAAGATTATAAATTTGAAAAAGTTGAGCAATTTGATTAGGAGTAACAATCACGAACAAAAATAAAGAAGATGTTGAAATAGATAAGGGACTGGCTAAAGGAAGTAGACGAATGGGGGTGTTGATGAAAATGATAAAATCTGAGCTACAGTTGTCTATGGTTGTGGAACGTGGATCCTTAACGAAAATAATGAAATGATTATAGGAGTTGTGGAAAGAGGGATTTTAAGAAGTATATTTGGAAAATAAAAAATGCAAATGGACAATAGAGAAGGCGTTTACCAAACGCAAACATCCCACAAACAGTTATAGCCCAGAGAGCAATATGACATGGGTCACGTATACTGAATGCCAAATCCTGCAAGGAAAGAACTTTCCAAAGAGAAGTCCAGAGAAAAAAAAAGAAGTAGACAGAGGAAAAGATGGTTGGAGGCAGTCAAAAAGGATATTGGACAGGCAGGAATCCAAGATTGGGAAGGCAAAACGGTGGATAGGAGGAAGTGGAAGTCGCTAGTAAAAATAATTGAAGCCATAAGCCTATTAAGCTCGTAGTGCTGTCATATACACATAGTATTCTTTTTCAAATGTATACCTACATATGAAGAACGATTACACATTAAAACGGTTTTGTTAATTGTTCTTACCAGTGCTAATATCGGGGTTCCCTTCCAAGACGCTATCCAATATCTCTCAGGTGGATATCCGTAAACAAATAAATAATCCTCAATTAGAGCTCTTGTTGAATAAATAAAAAATATAGCCAAAGACACGAGGAGTAATATAGAAGCACTCCAGAAGGGCATCACACATACGTTCCAATCAAGCTCCATCTCATTTCCTCGTTTGGTAAGGCAGTAAATGCTGCCAAAGAAGCCTGCGATGCATAGCGCTAGGATTAAGTAAACCCTATATTTTCCTATCGATGTATATTTCTGAAGGACGGAATCCGCCATTCCAATTATTGTATATAAAGTTGGGCAAGCGCCACAAAAGAATGTACACAAATACCACACCGGCACAAATAAATTGGAGACATTTGTCCTCAATAGAATATCTGGTACCAATGTAAATATAACATCCCTTGCTGGAAAATGAACGATTGTTACTCACATTTTATAACAATCGCTCAGAAAGTATATGCAACTGTAGCTTTATAGAGTACAGGTAAAATTGGGTGTACTTTTGATATAGATACTTACTGAAACACTTCGTTATCTCTCTTACCACAACACTTTATTTGTAGTGAATGCATGTTTCAACAACTAAACTCTCGTCTTCTGGGGTTGTCTTGAAATAAAGTATTATATTTACACTACATTCAATATCACGGTGGACTGAACTTTCGGTAATTACAAAATTCAGGAGTACCTATACAGTGGCGTCCTAAAATGTCCCGTCCCCTCATGCTAATTTTTGAACGACAGAAGCTAGCGTTTTTAGAAAAAATGGGTTAATTTCTATTTTTTGACAACTAACCATTGCCGTTATCAGAATTTCAATTATATTTCTGGTTTCATCGGAAGTGACGTCAGCTTCCTTATTTTAAATAAAACCTACTATATATTTTTACGTTTTTGGAAAGGCAATCGAAAAGCAAATCTAACGATATAACATATGTTATACTTTAACTTAAGAAATATGGCCATATGCAGCAATAACTGTTTTAGCAATCTATTTTCCTTGTTGCGCAAAGTTAGCTAGGAAAGTTCGGCAAATTGTTTCTTGTGACGTCAGACTGATCTAACGAGCTCGTTGCTAAGCAAAGTAATCATAACAATTGCCAAACTTTGCGTAATAGCAAAAACAGGTTACCAAAACATTTATTGCTGCATATGGTCATACTTCTTAAGTTAAAGTATAACATATGTGGTATCGTTAGATTTGCTTTTCGATTGCCGTTCCAAAAACGTAAAAATATACAGAGTATTCTATTTAAAAAAAAGAAAGTTGACGTCACATCCATGGTTTTTCTAAAGACGCTAGTTTCTAGAAGACACTCTAGAATGGCTCTGTATAATAGTATGTTTATAAATATGTAAAAAATATGGTAGCTATCACAAATACAAAGAAATTATATAAAACATAGAATCCAAGAGCATACGTAACCGCATAATAACCTGCTTATATGAAACAGTTTAAGGGTAAGTAATATTTAAAGCTGGAAACTGCATCCGTTCCAGGTTTGGGCCGTGGTATAATAAAAGATAAGGAGACGAATTCGCCGTTTTGTTTATCAGAATGGAGCGGTATCCTTTTTAATAAGAAAATGCTACTGCATACGCTGCTTCTGTCTAACTATGTTACAAATTTTAGTGTAAATCTAAACATTATTCTTACTAGTTTACTTTCTAAAAAATATAACAGTGAATTTTCAAAGCGCCATGAAGTTTACACTTTTCAGCAAAATTACATGCATGACATCTACATTTTGGTATATCTATAGGTAGCTTCAAAACGCATCTTGACACATGCACTAATATACACCCTCGCACATACATGGAGAATCATAACATAACCATAGTTTTACATTGGTAACATGTAGTAGGATAAAGACACAGTTAAGGAAATTAAAAATACAGTTTCCATACTGCAAGTGTTTACATCCCTAATCCTCTTTACTCTTACTGCCTCTACAAATTTCAACGAATCCAAATGTGAGACCCTGAAATTCTAGCCTTTATTATACTCCTTATTAAGTAACTTAATAGAATATTAATTAATTGTTTAACATAGTCTCTCAGTTCAGTATTACTGCTGAAGGTGATAATTTAGCAATGGAAGCGTGCATCTTGTACACACGAAGCATTATGGTAAGAGTGATAGCAGTGTTTCATAGTTTTAGTACCGTAATGTTTAAGGACATGATTAAGTGCGTACTTACGATCAACCTTCAAGCATCGGGAATCTAAGATTTTATAATGTACAATGGATTCCTTCACCAAGCTTGCTGCGAAACACACAAATAGTATATATGCAGCTAATTTAAATATTGTGACAGTAATAGCTGCATATTTGGGATGTAATTTTTTAGGTTTTAGAGTACCCAGCCATATCATGTTAGCAAGAATATTTACTTCAGCGGAATGTAAAATCACATCAAACCAGAACTAAACAAAAAGAATACAATTTGCACATATATATACAAAAGAATCAGATATAGCAGCAAAAAATAGTTTTCCTTCTATAAGGAAACTCACTGCTATTGGCAATAATATCGTACTTAAAGGTACACATGCTATCGTTTAGACGACCTGGAGTTGCTGACTTTCATAGTAGCGCCTATGAATATACACGTTGGTCCACACTTCACCGGGGTGCGAGAGATATTGTACGTAGCGCGATCTGGCAAACTTGCATTTATCCCCGCCGGCCAGCTTCGCCGCGCGCAACTGCTGTAGCCTATCTAACGCACTCTTTGTCTTTCTGTGCGCTCGTAAGGTTCTAACAAGAGATCGTGGATTTTGAATACATTATGTTAGTTTATACAACCGCAGAGATGGTACAGATCATTAAATAGTATTTTGCGAATTGCCGTAAATGCCAACAAATAAGCGAACAGCCTCAAATCCCCGAGAGACAAGTGAGGGTTTGTTCGTTAGTTGAAATGGGCGAACCTTGCTTTAGCAGGCAAATTTCAGACGAAATTGGTATTAGTAGAAGTACTGAGGAACGTATTTTGAAACGCAACAAATACAAAACTTACAAAGTTCAATATTGCCTGGAGATTTTTCCCCTGTTCCCTGTTCCCATTATTCCCATTGTTAGAATTTCAATTTATTTTATATAATTATCGAATTTGCTTTTCTTTAGTTTAATTTTATAAAAATCGTTGTTTATTTTCCTACTTAGAATTACTTTTTCGTTCTCCTACATCGTATAGCAGCAACAAAATGAATATAAGAAGCTGTACTTTCTAACATAATCTGAAAATACAGAAAAATTATGCAGTAATTCTATATTAGCGCATTTTGTCAGAAGGACGTGATTGAGCGGACACGCGTGCGTACCGCTGCTCGCTTTATGATATATTGCGATAGGATGCGACCTATCAGTGAGACTCGAATGCCCTGTTGCCATTCAAAAAGGTAATATCCCGTTCGTATCTGGACCGACGTGTATAGCGACGCCACTATGAATGTTAAATATGATGCATTGGCATTATTTGATAAGTACGAATTCGTGTTAAACACAGAAAAGACTTGTTAGAGCCAGGCATAAGCCAACCAATCATTCCCAGTTGTTTGTATAAAATTCAGAATAAGACAGCATTCAAACCCATATTACTGAGTTTATCAAGGATATGATGTGGTACCCAAAAATTATCGAAATTTCAATCACACGCATGAACGGACGTAGTTAGAATCAAACCCCGCTATGTAGGGTCGTGTATGCCGTTTATGAGTCAGTATGACAAGCGGCGTCATTGTGTGTGGAAAGGTTCTTTGTTACTGAATAACATGCAAAGAGAAGAAAATGTAATAGAAGGGACTCATTCAATGAGTTAACTAATCCTTCTGATTTGAAAATTTTGTTTAGGGGAATGGTGGTGGTTATTGTGGAACTAACCATAACTAGCTTATCTGTGACGTTAAAATGTAAATCCTAAGAAATAAAAGTTAATGTTTTTCTGGATTTTTTTTTTAATATAACACTAACCATATCATAAAGAATTGCCTGCTTTAACTGAAATGCATGGTAGATGAAGATAATACTACTTTAATATCTAGCACTAATACATTATGTACTCTTGAGGGGTTATTTCCGCTCCCCTAAAATGCTTTATTACCCGTAAACACTAACAGTAAATCAGCTAAGGAAAACACGTAATAGTTTTTATAGAGTACTACAAAGGGAAGGAGATTGATTAATAGAATGATCTGTATATATGTATGTAGATGTAGGTACTATGCACAAACCTACATTAAATCGGAATATCGATTTCGCGTTTGTCCACTCGGCAAGTTCAACTGTAGTGATGGTTGACCATGATATATAGGACACGCAAACCACACAGATAAACAGCATGAGACCTCCACAAATTAATTGTAGACGTACCGTTACGCGCTTAACATATCCTAGACCGTAGATAGATGACAACAGAATAATTATCCATGAAATTCCTGTTATAATAAACCAATGTAAGTTCATAAAAGAAATGCCAGCAATGTTGCTGTATTTATGTCTAATACTTCTAAAACAAATTGATAGTAATATCTAAAATTGTACATAATAAGTAGATAAGATAATTTACTCTATGTAATTCTCGACTGACGTAATAACTTTTACTGATGGATCATCACACCTGATCGTAACGTTTTCAGTAGGAAACATACGTGAACAGTACGTGACGTTATTTACACATGTCTTAGAATCTCTTCCCATATCTCCAGCGGAGAACTGAATCAGTAGAAGCAAAGAAAAACTCGCCATTGTAATGTTATCAAGTTCTGTTGCCATACGCAATATAGCCAGGCCGTATCCAAGACCTACGGAATAAAATTGGGAATTTACCGCTCAGATACCGTAAATTCCTCCGCTAGAAGAAGAAATGCATAAAAAAGTACATTTAATTAAACTATTACCATGAGAATTTTCTCAAGCTAGAATTAAATATTAAATCAAACGGTTTCTGCCTAAGAGCTGGAATATACGGGCAGCAGCGAGCTGCCGAAGTTGGCTGCTTCAAGCCGCCGCAGTTCGGCGGACCATTATTTCCAATGCAACCGCGCACACGAGCTGCAACGAGCTGCCCATTTAGGCAGCAGCTGTTAACTTGCTACTCGACTCCGTCCTGCAGTTGACAAATGTGCATCGCACACGAACTGCTCTAAGCTGCCGGGAAAAGGACGCCGCATGAGTCTCCCGCCATCGCCAATTGTATGGAATTGTATGAATTTATCTTACCACTTATTTGTGGTAATTAGGAACATATGAAGTAAAAATTAAAATGACAAAAGATCACCTTTTTCGGCGTAAAATTTGTTTGATAAATTGCATTTATATATTTAACCGTAGAAAGCTATTAATAACTGCTTGTCTTGCTTTTGCATATTGAGGCATCCCTTTCAATGTTGTGACTAACCTGGGCAAATATGCGGTAACAGACAGAGGCGTGGCGAGCGCAAGTTTACACGTAAAATAGAAGGTAAGAAATAAATTATAAAACGTGATGAAACACTTACCGTTTAAAAGTCGATGTTATATTTGCATATTTAAAATAATCTTTGAAACAACTTAATGCAACTTCACACGCACCTTCACAAATTTGTCTTAATATAAGAAAAACGGAGTCTTTCTCTAAAACACCTTCAAATTTTCGTATTACACACCAATTTGTTTCGCCTTCTACAGCGCATAACTGTGCGTGAACATCATTCACAATTTGAATAGAATCCACTAGCGACATCGAAACATTTTGTAATTTTCCCTCCGCTAGTCCGAAGTAATTGTTGTGAATAGTTTGTAAATCTCTTTTAACCTGATTATCTTGAAATATTTCCTGGCTTTTCTTGATTGCTGCAGCTTCTGTCGGATTGAATTTTAAAACTACCTTCTTTACTTGATCAAAATATTTGTTGTAAAACGCAGCCTGCAACCATGTTCCCCAACGTGTAACAATTGGCTGTGGTGGTTCAGATAAATCAGGACACAGTTTGTGAAATAGTCGGGTACGTTTCGGCGACTTTAGAAACACTGCCTCTGTACTAGCAATCAATGCATTTACTAGTGGAAAACATGTAGGAATCGTTTGTGCCGCAAGATTTAGAGTATGGATTTTACACGTTACATGTAAGAAGTTCCCACTGTGTTCTTTACGAGATCGGCCCAAAGAACGCATGTTTGCGGCACCATCACTCATAAACATTAAAAGTTGCTTAGTTGAAACTTCAAATTTGTTCAATAAGTTCAACACCACCTTTAAAATCTCATCGGCAATAAAATTTATAACTCTTTTGGAAGCAAGTAAGAAGGAGGATGACGGTCGATGTGGTTCCATTGTACGTACTAGTACATTAACCACAGAATGTTTTTGACGATCTGCTGTTTCGTCCACACACAGCCACAGTTTTTTATCTTTCAATTCCGTTTTCATTCTTTTTCCCATATGTTCACGAGCAAAGGGCACTACATTTCGTATCGATATCCGACTAGGTAATTTACAGTCTGCATATTTATTCAAGAATGAGACAAATGCTTCTTTGTCTAGTAAACGAAACGATAGATTATATAAAATAAGAGTAACACATAAATCAAATGTAAATTTTTCTTGGTCTCGTATGCCACTTTTTGCAGAAGAATGCTGTATGCTTTCGATGTGACGTTGACAATGGCTTCTGGGCCAACACATTAAAGGGATTTTACAAACAAAACATTGAATTTTAGCGCCATCAAAAATTAAATCCGGCATGTCCACTATAAAGTTTTTAACTGTGTCTGCCATTGGTCGTTTTCGCGACGTGCGTAACTGCGACATTTTTAAAGCAAACAAGCGTACAATTACGAAATAAGCTACGACAGCCTACATATACACAGAACTAGTCGCATACAGCATCGATTTAGTACTGACGCTGTGAACGCGTGAGATAAATAATCGCCGACTCCGCACCACATATCTACTGCACTGACTGTTACCGCTGTTTGCCCAGATTAGTTATGACACACAAATCTTCTAGTATAAACATATACCATATGAATGATTATGTTGTATATTCATTTTTGTTTCTCTATACCCAACAACTGTATTTAGTGCGAAAGGATATTCTTAAGTACGTAGATATTTATGTACGTAACATTGCTTTTGTTACTGTCTTTAATTATGTATTCGGTCACACAACAAAATAGAATTGAGTTTTCTAATTTTTTGTTGACAGCTGTTAGTAGAAAGCAAAATGCTACCGGACTTGGCAACTTAAAGCTGCTGACAGTTACTTCCTGCTACTTAATTTAAAACCAATAAAAAGATTTTAGACCGACTAAAACAACTATTTGAGTCGATTAGTATTACCTTCAAAAAGTGGAACACACTTCCAAAACGTGATGTAGCTCCGCTTAGAATAGCTGCTCATAAACGTAAATAACATAAATAGAGGCATTCCCAATATCCCTGTTAGAAGAAAGTAACATACGGTAACAATAACTGAAACATAGCTATAAGGAACTGCTTCTTTAGTAAAAGTAATTTTATAATTCTTACTGGCGCCGTGCTTGGTTACCAATTCCATGTAGACTAGAATATAACGCATGTTTAGCTGATATAGGCAAGCAATTGATAGAAATTCTAGGAGCGTCAATTCTGTTACCTACGACAAAAAAAGAAAATAGTTTGAAGGAGGATTAAACGATGATTCTATCTAACATTTGATTCACGCGTGAAAGCTGCTATTAACTCTTTTCGCCTGGCCTTTTTTATTTCCGATAGAACAGAAGAACGAGGTCGGAAGTTCATTTTGCTTTGACAGTTCTGACAAATTGAATATAGGGTAATAGCTAGCTAAGCACCTGCTTCGATGCTGTTGTCCATGTCAAGGGTTTTTCTATTTAAGGTAACTTGTTGCATTGACAGCTTTGACAGATCACTAAACTATGTTGTGACTATGTTGCTGTGATGCTGCAGTATCGAAATTTAAACGTATTTGGAACTTATTGAAATCCGGATTTGTGATCCGGAGAAAATAACTCAAAATATCAGTGTAAAGCAGGTGATATTTGAGCACACCCCTACGTACGTTATTTTGACCAGTATCTCAAATACGAGGATGAATCAAATATAAACCGGAATTTTTTTTTTTAATTTATTGGGACATGATAGAAATACAAAGACTTAAAATTATTTTTCTACATAATCTCCTGATTTCGTGACACATTTTTCCCAACGGATCGGTATTTCTTTATCCCATTATGGTAAAACGAAGATGGTTGCGCTATAAGCCAATTGCGCACGAAAACTTCAACTGCAACACCGTGATCAAAACGTTGTCCTCCAAGAGCTTCTTTCAGCGGTCCAAACAAGTGGTAATCGCAGGGAGATAAGTCCGGACTGTAGGGAGAGTGTTCTAGTGTAGTCCATGACAATTCTTCAAATTTTTGCCGCGTTAGGGCAACTGTATGGGGTCGGGCATTCTCTTGCAGCAGGGTAACGTCTCTTATTGGAAAGCCGCGTCTTTTCCGACGATATGCATTTTTCGACGGTCGTGGAGAAAATCGCCGTAAAACGTTTGCAACAACATTTTAAAGTAAGTGCAACATTAAGAACATACCGATATTGATATATTTCCGTGTAACAGACAACACCTCGTAGCAAACAACGTGTGGGTGAAAGAGAAAATGTAAGGTTATTTTCTACTTGCTGGTGAAATTTTACATAACGTACGTCATGTTTTATCTATGTCATAGAAAAGGTTGATTTTTGTTTAGCAGTGTAATCATAAAGTTGATGATATAAAGTTAGTTAAGAACATAAACAGCATTGTTTAATTAAATTGTTATGAAGGCATGGAAATTTACAAAAACAAACATAACTTAATGAATTCGGATTTAGGTCCACTAAATTCCAGTCCTTATCCTTTGTTATGTTATGTATGGTTAATTAACCGTAATTAATTTCAGATTTGCATATTTGACTTCTAAATTTGTTTGCTTTTAAATTTTACTTACTTTCATGTTGCATAATTTAGTTTGCTATATAAGGTTCATTCTTTGCTTAGCTTGGCTATTGAAACATACGTCCAGTGCGAGTAAGGTATTTTGATAAGGGTTTTAGTGAAGTGTTTCATTGAATGGTCTTTATCGGTTTTCTATTATTATCATGATTTACGTAAAGTGATTCTGCCACGACGGCGAGCTGATGCTGATTCTGTCATGGTATGGGGAGCTATTTCCTAAAACCGACTTGTTGATTTAGTAATAGTGAAGGGCAGGCGGAATTCAGAAAAGTGTATCGAACTTCTGAACAGGTGAAAAACAAATTCTCCAACGTTATGGCAGGTCAAGCGTTTATTTTTAAACAAGATAATGTCAGCATTCACACCGCGCGCGTTGTTCGACGCTGGTTTCAAGAACAAGACATGGACAAAATGTTTGGGATTGGTTGTCGCGGAAACTGTATTCCAGTGCTAAGGAATTGAGTTGCGCTGACGAACTGCGGCAGGCGCTTAAACGAAGTTGGGCGGAACTTCTCATTGACTACTTGGATACTCTGTATAATTTCATTCCATCCCAACTATTTGAGGTTAACAAACAGTGGTAAAAGTATAAAATAATAAATAAAGTATTTTGTAATTGCAAATGGATCTTTTCTTTTGTAGATTGGTCGTATTCAAGTGACGCTTTACAATACTGTACATATTGTTATCAATAACGTTTTACAAAAATTATGTTTTTATACCTCCCTCTTATTTTCTAAAATAACAATTCTAGCGCGCTACTATGTTTACAGTAACTACGAATGCCACATATATGGTTGGTCCTATTCATCTTGCGCGGAGTGTATAAGTCAAAACGAAAATGTTTCTAGTATTCAATATTGGATGTACAATATTTGCGTAAGCTTACATTAACGATAAGTAGTTAACAAATTAGTACTTGTCAAATATAAATACTATCATGGTTCACAAAGAAAACAAGAAGAATTTGAGCTTGTTTAATGAACTGATACTAAAAAACCAATGTTCTCCATGTTGAAACACTCCGTGAACAAATTGTTCCATTGTGCGTAATACCTTCAATTACACATATTAAAATATCTAACTGCAATGATACAACTAATTAATAAAGGACCTAAATCAATATTTATTATTCTTGATACCCAAACCGAAAATATTTGTTTTAGACGGTCAACGTAAAGTATCTTTCACTGCTGCAGCAAGTATGTATACGCATGTATTTGCCATGAGAAAAAAGTTTAAAATGGACGTGGTTTCGGACGATCAGCGACAACCAAGGATACTCAAATATTTACTCTCCAGTCTCCGATGATACACAATATTATCTATTAATATGGAGAATTGCACGTAACATTTACAACAGCTACTCGACGCGATCATCGGTATTGCTACTACTACCTCTACAAGAACCGAGCAAACTCCTCATCGAGCCAGAGTATATAGGTAAACCTTTACTTTTCCCACGGCCATTGAGTAAAGAAAATCTCTTTCGAGCTAAACAATACAGGTACACAATTCACCACGTATATTGGTCATACCTGTCTATTAGCCTGTACCTCTCAACAAGTTGAACGGCGCCGCAACTAATGCTCTCAACCCATCTTATTAATGACCGCTACCGATCGCAATTCATTGTCTATTTTGCATAATGCCATTGCTTTGATTCAAGTATTTTTGTACCATTTAGTACTGGATATCAATCCTGCATATCAAGTAAGAAATATCTGCGGAGAGGCTGCCATTTTCTTTACGGTATACACGTAGCTTGTTAGTTCGGATACAAATTAGGAGTGTTATTTGGAAGCTGTGCTGTTATGCTGCATTGTACTTAAGTCATATCAGTAATCAAAGTAGGTTCTCATATTACACAACTATGAGAAGGATTGTATTGTATGATTTTGTATTTTCCACAAAGTGCGTAAACGAAAACGTGGTTAGGATTATAGTTTAATAATCTGTAAATACAGTTGCACCGTACAGATTTATAATTAAGGTGTTGAATTTCTTTCAAGATTTTTGTGTGAAAGTACACGGAAAAAAAAAATATTTTCAAAAAAGCAAAACGGTAGAAATACTAGCTTTTAAAATACACGCCGTACGAGATATGTAGTACCCAAAAAACGCGTACTATTGTACACTGACAGTATTATATTATGTCTCCCCCTTGCGATGATGTATCTATACTTTCTAGCGCATGCTATAAACCGTGTACTTATTTTCGGATTCGTTACTTTTTGCAGATAAATAGTGATAATGCTACAACATAATACCGTCACTTTACTTATTTCTTTTATTTAAGATAATACCGTCTTAACATCAATCCCCTCCAAAAAACTGTCCATTTGGTGATCTGTACTTGTCCCAACCAATGGTTTTTCCACTGTTTGAAACATTTTTTATATTCTTCTGAACTAATGTTGTTAAGTGCCTCCAGTGAATTTTTTTAAATCTCTTCAACGTTCCGAAAACGCTTTCCCTTTAGTTTTCTCTTCATTCTTGGAAATACGAAGTCACAGAGGCTAGACTAGGCGACTTAAGTTCGATTCACATGCGTCAGTGACGTGATAGTAGTGTGACTCCACAATGGTAGGGCTCCCCCAAAATGAGAAGTACATGTTAGCTGCGCGAACAAAATGTGCCAGCGGCGTCGGTAATTTGAACAAATAGAGGTGCTTAATAGGGTAAAAATTGAACGAACATAGTTTGATGATTGATAAATAATAGGAATTAATAAATGAAAATATTGCTATACATCATTTAACAAAGTTTTACTCAAACTTTGATACAATTTCATCTCAAAATAATATTTTAGTTTGGAAAGAGTAGATCTATAATGGTCTTGCTTCATTAAAACCTAGATTAAAAATGTATGTGTATTGTAATTTAAAGAAATGAAATGAATTACCATTATACCCACCCCAGGACTTATTTTTGCTTCGTTAAATAATTTACATAAAATTCCAATTATAGAATTTTCTTTTTCTCGTAAAATGTTTGCAACAAAATTATTCAATTTTGTGTAATGTTATATTACTATATTGTTTAGGATTGTTCAAAAATAGTTATAAAGGTATATATTTATTTCTTCACAATATTATAAAACATGGACATTTGTTGGAATAATAAATATACATATGGCAGACACAAAAACATAAATATAACTAGAAAATAGGAAGTAGTAGTAGTTTGAATACATATATAAATATAAATAACAATAACATGCACAAATAAGAATGAAATTATGTGCTTAAATAACTGTTCATGCATACATTTCGTTAAAGACTTGAGCATCATCTGGCAAAGGTTGCACAGCCAGGTCGTCGCCATCCTCGTCTTCATCTTCATCATCGTCACCATCATAATCTTCTTCGCTGGTTTCTGATTCTCATGTGTTTACTGTAAACGTGATTTCCTCTTACATGGTCAAGTAAGTCTTCTTTCTCTAAATATACATGGACTACTTTGTCAACATGTCTAAAAAAAGGCTCCCATTCTTCGGTACCTATTAAGGAAAATTTCTCTTTTGTTAGAGCTTCCACGTCTGTCAGCTGAAATGTCACATTTCTTCCTGCAACCCATTGCTTAACGTTAGCCCAATTTTTTTCAATGAGGTTGAGATCTGGATGATACGGAGGCAATCTTAATACGCTATTGCCATGCGATGTTAGGAGAGTGTCAGGCTTGTATTGCGGATTAGCTGTCTTATGTCTTTTTATTAAATCATACAATTCAGGCTTTCTAAAGTTTTCTTGAAAGTGTATATTACGTGCCATAAGCCACTGCATCATTTCAACTTTTTTGCATTCGAAGTTGGACCCTGTTCTACCTTGACGTTGTGATATGATGCATTATCAAGAACAAGTACGCGTGGTGGAAGATTATGTAATAACTGTTTGTTTACCCAAGTAAAGAAGTTTTTGAAATTAATTTCATCGTCACCCGACTTAGAACCTACAGAGATACAAAATCAAATAAGTTTTGTAAAATGTACATACACTATGTTAATAATAATGGTAATAAGTTTATTAAGTTTGTGATCGTATGCTTTAAGTATTACAGTGCAGAAGTAATAAAGCAGTACCTGAACGAAATAATAATAGTGCGTTAGGTATAAAACCCATTTTACCACCAGCATGGAGCATAATTAAGCGAAATTCAACCCTAGCAAGCTATCATCTGACCATTCTTTGGGTTGTGTGTCTGAACTATCTATATAGGATTCATCAGTGAAGATGATAGGCCTATTATCCTGAATATAAAGCTGAAGTTCTCTTAAATATTGTATTCGCTTAGATCGTAAGTCATATGTTTCCATTAAAACTTGTCTTTTATCAGAGGTTTTCCGCCATCTAAAAATAATTTTGCATTTTAACTACCACACTTGCTTAATAGAAATAGTGTTCTTACTTAAATCCCATTTTCTTTAACACAGTCGCTAATGTTGTTAGTCCCCCAGAAAACAATATGCCATTCTCAACTATTTTATTATAAATACCTAAAATAAATATTATTTATTTAATACTAAATGCTTAAATTAATTTGGCATTGAAGCAATGGAACTATATACATAACTACATACACTCTATATGCTCAAGATATTCATAGGTTAATATTTTAACGAATTGTCATTTACGGAATACAGTCTGAATATAGTACCGTTCCAGTTGCGACATGCAATTTTATGTCCAAAGGACAACTTGATGCCAGCTTTATTTGAATGATTGATATAAGATGATGATAAAAGACAAATATTTTGAAATACCTTTTAAAGTGGGATGTTTCTTTTCGTGAATGTAAAAGTTATGAATAATTGACCGAATTGTTGTAGTATCTTCTCCACGAACTGTACTCTTCGGACTTTTACGTGGTCTCTTCTTATGAGGAGTAGAAAAAGAAATAACCTTTCCTGAATATATATTCTCACACTCTTTCGTAATACTTCTGTTTGTTTTTTGAGATATGCCTGTCGCAGCAAGTAATCTGGCCTTGTAATGTTTCAAGGGAATACTTGGTTTATCATCTTCTGCTTCTTGTTTCATGAATTTCAAAATATTGGCGATAATGAATAATTGGATAATTGGATAATTTCTCTACCTTGGCCGTGGATAACGTTTCTTTTGACGCCAACTCCTTTCAATGTCGACGCCATCGCTACAATTTGTACAATTAATATAACATATATATCTACCTATTTTATTTATTTATATTTGAACTTGCCTCTGTAGTAACATACTCCTTTCAAATGCCATCACAATAACTTCCTATCTCCGCTCCTAGTTTACTTCAAATAGAACTTTTAAAATTTGTGTCCATGTGTTTTGGAGTGGACAAATCATACAGGACGGAATAGCCGCGCACCAGTTCATATTAGTCAAAATCAAATAACTGAAAAATACACCCATGTCACAGCTGTGAAAATAGAAAAATATCTGAACTGGCAACGGCATTGTCTCGTCACTAATGTGTATGAATCGACCTGAAGGGGGTGAAAAACCGTCGTGATGCCATTTTTCGTCAAAACGTGGTTAATTGGGCAGGCGTGTTGTCGTGATGAAACAGCCAGTCCCCCGATTTCTACAATTCAGGTCGCTTTTTTCTCTCTGCCACATGCAATCACTGCAACACTTGCAGATAGTAATGATGATTTACTGTGGTGCCCGAAGGGACAAATTCAAAGTGAATGATTCCTTTGATGTCGACAAAACAAACCATCATGGACACATTTGATTTAATTTGCGGACCTTTTTTGGTACGGCGATGAAAGTTTCTTCTACTGGCTGCACCGCTATTTTGTTTCCGGGTCGTAGCCGTGACCCCAAGACAGTTTAGTTTTATCAATTCTTGGCACACACTCAGACGGTTCTCCCTTTGATCATCGGCCAGCAGTCGTGGAACGAACTTTTTCGCAATATATTCCACTGATTTACTCTAATTTGTCAATTGTTCTGCGGCGATCACACATGATGGCATCGCGCACTTATTGGCACATTTTCGTCGTTCTTGATGTTGCAGGGCGACCCGAACGGGGTTCTCATTCAAGTGGCTTTTCGCCAAGTTTGAAACGTGAAGTGTGAAACCACCCATAAATTCTTGCCTGACTTAGAGCTCCCTTACCATGAGCGTCGCAAAGCGTTATTTTTCCTGCTGTTTTCTTTAACAGAAAACAGAATTTGATGTTGATGCGTTCCCCATAAAGTTTGCCATTGTAAAATCCCCGAGGGCGTTAGGAGTGACCTAAGGAATAAAATACTCTGTGCATTGCAATGGTTTCTCATGGACGTTACTACATCTTCGTCTGCCTCTAAATAACGGCGATCCAGCGATAAGAAAGTCTGCTTTTGATTGTCACAGCGTCAGAAGCAGAGGGTTCAAATCCCAGCCTGGAATAGAGCCTATTTTTTTACGCATTCGGCAGATACCTCGAATCACCAATCACATGTTTGCAAAAAACTAACTACACTCCATTGGCTATGACTAGGTAGTGATAATAATAAAGCCATGGAATACTTTACACATATAACATACGTATAGTTTATTTTAAATTATAAAAATATAGCTGTAGACTTACGAGGCCTTTAATACTTTTATTGCGACGATAATAACCTGGCAATGCATATTGAATCTAGGGGGCCGTATTGACTATAAATTACGGCCCTATAAGATAATTATATGTTTATGTACATATATTTTACAAACAGTATAAATTTACATAGTAAGCAATTCGATGTTACAAGTAATTAAAGAATTTACATATTAAATGAGATTTAAATGTACAAACAGGTAGTTACGCATATCGCAAACCATAATTCCATTTCTATTCAATTCACTTAAATTTTGTCATTACGGTCCTCAGCAGTTTGTTTGCGTATCCAGGTAGTTATTACCGCAGATAGTGCAATAACAGCATTTAAGCCGTTCAAAGTTATATTCTTATAATTTGAAATAAACTATACCAAAGGCTTCTGCAATAATAACGTTAAAATGTAGTGTCGTCACAATTATGTTGGCATATTGTAGCAAAAGTTTAAGAATGAGATATACATCTTTTATAATTTTTGTCAACTTTTTCAAAGTGACCAAAAAGATAGTAATAGATAACTTCATATTAATATTAAGAAACCCAGTACTGTATTTCAAAAGTACATCCAGAAATCAGAATCATTCGCGTGAAATGTAAATGGGCAATAAAGAGAAACAATAAAAGAAAATTATATAGCAAACATGGTGGCACAGGGTACAGTACACCATTTAGTTGTCCATTGACAACACTAAGTGGGTAGAAACACGAACACGTTCCCTAACGCTTGTTTCTGTATATACATTGTTTTGCTATTGTATGATGATTCTTTAACTCAAGTTATTCATCACTACATTTCATTATTGTTCTTCTTCTATTTGTAATAGAGTTACTCATTTACTAATGACGAGACTAAGGCGTTTTACATACGCTGAAGTAAATAAATGTACAAGCACAGGTCCGTTCAATTATATTGCAACATCACGAGCTAGATAGATCTAGCACGGGAATACAGATATCTCTAGAATTCGGCTTTAAACAAAACTTTGTGGATCGATTTAATACAGAAACACTGATAACAGTGGTTCAGTTATCAGTAGTTCTAAAAATCTAAGTTTTAAAAAGTTTGACGACTTCTTAACCCATGCTTTTATAAGAATATCTGCTGGTATTTTTGTGGGAGATTTTCAATTAATTAGATGCAAGTTTGTCTTGAGCAGCAAACTTAGATTTTTTGAAGAATACAATCTTGGTCCTATGTGAAACACTGCGAAACTATTAGAATATGTAGAGAAATAAATAAGTTATACATTCTATTCAATGGTTTCATGGATTAGGATTTCCTTAGATACCCCTTACACCCCCTATCAAAGCCGAATCTATTTGGTACACAGACGGCTCAAAGACGGAAACTGGAGTCGGAACCTGAATTTGTGGGATTAGACTAAAAATAACTAAATCACTAAGCCTAATTCAAAGCGCCACAGTATTTCAAGCCGAAATAGCAGCAGTGCTGGGGTGTATTGAAGAACTAAACAAGCAAGAAAGAAACAATCGATCTATTGCTGTCTATTCAGACAGTCAAGCAATGATAAAAGCACTGGAGTCTACATAGGCAAAGTCGAAACTAGTGTAGGAAATAAGGTGTCCCTGGTCTGGGTACCAGGACACGAAAGTCATCGAGGGAATGTTAAGGCAGACGAATTAGCCCGAGCAGGCTCGTCAAATTCTGACAGAAACCCAAAACATTCGGTGGGTATAGCATATACGGCGGTTAAAGCAACTACTGAACAATGGAAAAATGAGAAATCTCAAGACTGGTGGAAGAGCATCCCAGGTCAGAGACCGACCAAGCAATTTCTGACACAGGCCTAAATTTACAGCAGACCTACTAAGCAGGGACAGAAAGTCTGTTAGAATAATAGTAAGCCTGTTAACAGGACACAGTTTAAGTAACATATGAACAACCTAGGCCTGGCAGAAGAAACAGCATGATTATGCCAAGCGAGATTTGTTTTTCAATTTTTGCGATGGAAGTTTTTACGTACTTTGTTATTATCGTGATACTAAAACGTGCAAGTTCTCCTCTCTTGCATTACTTGACTCTACTTTTCTGAAGAAATATTAATTCAGTTACTAAATAGAAGATATTTGATACCTTTTACGGTAAATTTCAGGTATTAAATGCCGAATCGCATATACTAGGAATCCATTAAAGGTGTAACCTCCACCAAACTTTGCTAACGTGTTAGGCTCTTCAGCAAACAAATACTATTGATAGTACCATTGCTAATTTGCTACATTACTGTTTATTTTGCAGTCTCGCCTGTATATCAAATTAGTAATGCGGACTTATATGTCTGGAAGACTTTGCAGAGATAAAACAATCGGTATTTTCATTGTTGATTTTCTTCGCGCCATCTAATACATTTTTATGGTCAAAAAATTACATGAATTATGTAGCACAATCGAAATTAATACCGCTGGCGATTTAGTCCGGTTAGTTTTTCAAGATTAATAGTTATTACGGGTATTATTAATACAATCGAAGTATATATTCTCGGTTCTCATGTTTTTCGTGAACATTACACATTACTGAAGCGTCCCCGTTGTCGGCGTTCTCTTTTTGTTTGCGCCTATCTTTTGTTCTTCGAAGATTTATGCGTGCCTGTGTGCAAATTAATTACATAAGTTGCTGACGTCGCCCACTTATCGACATTAATACTCATTTAACGCGCGTCCCAAGTGAACTTTATAGTATGTTCGACAATTAATGACAAGGACAATTAATAATTTTTATTATTCCGCTTTTACTGTCATTAAAGGTTTATACTCTCTTCTGAGGCAATGACATTTTCATTATAAGCAAGTAATCGACATACAGCACGTATACGCAGAGAAATGGTTTCTTGCATCAAGAAAATATTTTTATTTCAAGTCTATAAAAATGTATAATATAAGAAAATAATTTCATTTGTATTAAATAAATATTTTCTTGGGGTTAGAAAATCAAAAAAATCCAAGACAGAAAAATGTTTCTTCTAAGTAAATCATTTAGTTTTAAGTTAAGAAAATATTCAAATTACATAATCTGTATTTTTTTAAAAGGACGGCATGACTATATCTCTTGGCAGTAGGTGGCGCCAGGAAATATTTCAGTGCTGTTTTTGAAGATTAATGGTATAAACTGGGAGATGAACAGTAATGTGGACAGTAGCAAAAAGCGTTAGTGCTTTTCTCTTCTCACAATATTTTTGCCAGGAGTGATTCCATCAATACTATGAGCTATGATCAGCACTATCTTGGTTATTGTTTCTAGGCACTTTTTCCACGTGTGCTTCTACATTAAGTTAACTTTTGTTTGAACATTATTCTGCAGATAACCTACCTCAGTCTTTCTAAAATCACAATCAATGAGAAGATTCTAAGTAAATAAATGCTTTATTTTAAGAAAATTAATCTATTGATTTACGAACAATACCTAAGCGTTTTCTTGAATTAAGCAAACTATTTATTATCCTTAAGAAAATATTGTTTTGTGTTATAGCGGCCATTTACTTATAATATTACTAAGAATCGCTTTCTTCAAATTTTATGCAAGATTTTCTTAAATCAAGTTGACAAATATCTTAAACAAAGAAATACAATAATTTCATTACAAGTATACACTTCTCTTAAGTCGAGGAAAAAAGCTCTAAGAAGATATTTATTTTGATTTAAAGCGGTAACTGTATTGTGGATAATTGAAACAGTAATTGTCTTGAATTGAGGGGAGCAGACTTCATACAAGTAAACGTTTCTCTGCGTGTACGGTTGATTCGTTCGATCTTTGCTGTCAGGTGACCAATTCTCATGCATACGAATCTAATCGGTACTTCATATTCAATTGTACAGTTAGAAAATTATACAACCGTTCCAAAATGATAATTTAAATATGGCTGGCGAAACCAGTTTGTTTATGCCTTCCGCGTAAATCTCTACAGCCAAAGTAGCTAGCCAATGCTGTACACCTGCTTTTAAGTCATCATCACTTTAGAAACATTCTCCTTACAAGAAATCCTTGAGTTTACTGAACAAATGATCACTTGGAGTCAAGTCGGGGCTATACGCAGGGTGGTCAGAAACCTCCCACTTGAACTTCCGAAGAAGCTCAGTGGCCTTTCGAGCCGTGTGGAGACGAACATTGTCATGCAGAAGAACAATGCCACTTGTCAGCATTCCCCGCCTCTTGTTTTGGATAGCCCTACGCAGCTTCTGAAGCGTTTCAGAGTATATGTCCGCATTGATGGTCGTCCCTTAGGGCATGAAATCAACCAACAATAGACTTTTTCGGTTCCACAACACTCAGACCATAACCTTTTTCGTGGAAAACGACTGCTTAAACTTGCGCAGCCTTGTTGGAGATCGTGGATGGTGCCACTCCATGAACTTGCGTCTTGTCTCAGGTGTGAAATGGCACACCCAGGTTTCATCCCCAGTAAGAATTTGGTCAAGGAATGCATCGCCCTGTTGTTCGTAACGAAAACATCAACGCTGCACCCATGCGGTTGGTCTTGTGCTTGTCGGCAAGCATTTTGGGCACCCACCTTGCGCAATTTTGTTTGTAATTCAGATGGTCCGTCACGATTTCATGGAGCAATGATTTTGAAATTTCAGGAAATTGCTTACTCATTTCTTTCAGTTTTACGCATCGATCTGCGTAGATGAAATCATCGACACGTTTCTTCAGATCGTCGGTGATAAGGGACGGGCGACCTGACCGCTCTTCATCGTGCACATTATCTCTTCCCTCTTTGAAATTTCGAACCCAGCGCCTTACAGATGACTCGTCCATTATTCCCGTGCCATACACTTCAGTAATCCTCCGATGAGTTTCGTTTGGACGGACGTTTTCTGCATTCAAAAAAACGGTTCACGGATCGCACTTCGCATTTCGCGGGATTTTCTATCTTACACGCCATTGTAAACAGTCATAAAACTTACGCCACGCACCGGAAGAACTTCAACTCTTTTTTTCCGCAAAGCTGCGATGTTGCTGTTGACATCTGCGCCACTTTGCTTTTAATTAGATCAATAGCGCCATCTGTTTGACTAAACGGGTAGGTACTATTTTCTGGAATGCCCTCGTACATCTTATTTGATTTTTATACTATCGATGGACTTTAATCGTTAATTATTTCCAAATAAATACTTAAATGTAATATTGTCGTATATGAAACAAAGAAAACGTTCTTAATTTAAGAGGAAAAATGACGAAATCCAAAACTAAATAGAACCTCTCATTATAAAATAATTAGATTACATTTTTGCATTTCCAAACATCCAATGTGTTAAATGTTTAAATGATAGTAAGTGCGTAACAAATACATTAACTTTTAAAGGCAAATTCCAAAACGAAAACATGTTTTCTAAATCTAATTAATGGAATTTTATGTCAAAATGAATGTGTACAAATTCAGTTGAACCTATTACTATTATTATAATAAATGTTCAAATAAGCAGTCATTTCCAGTGCTATCTCCAATGTGGTACTGTTTCATGACTTCTTAGTTTATAAGAACGTAATTAAAAAGAAAACTATTGCACAGTATAATTTCGAGACACAAACAAAGCAAATCAAAAGTAACCAAGGAGAAAAGATGAAAGGCAAGGATGATCAATTAAAGAAATAGAACTACGGGTGCAATGCATTGCTAGAGTCTAGCGCGATCATCTCCTGACGGCAATGGGATTCTTACTGATAGAGATAGATTGCTTCGCCCGACTCCCCACCTTATACTTTCATAGAGGGCAAACGTTGCAACACTGTCCATATATTTTAGCGATTCACTTTACTACGGAACTTACTAGCGCGGTATAGTCTTAACCTAAGAACTGTCAGTTTTCTATATATTTTCTTAAATCATTTCCTCATATCAAAACAGAAATAAAATCTTTTTTGATAACCTTTAGATAGTAATAAAGCAAAACTAAAACTAATGCCACGTGTTAAATTTGTACACATATTAAATACAAACACTAGAAAATAGTGCAAATTATGATACAATAGATTTACATTTCTAATCACAAAATTACATGTACAATATCACAAATGTGTGCGAATTGGAGTGTATCTGAATATTTGTTACTATCCGATGTTTCAGCATTATCCATTAACATACAATACTAGGAAATAATTTCTAAATGATGTAATAAATTTACAATCTCAACTACAAAACTGGATATTGATTCTGAATTAAATGTTTAAATTACTCTGTGTTGCTGCCACTGTTACAACCATTGTCGGGTGTTTCTTCACTTGGTATGTAGCACACAATTATTTTATACGTTTCCGCTGCAAATTTTAACTGTTTCATTCATCATTTCGTCAACATTAATCATTGTTGTTGTTTAGCTGGCTGGAGTAACTTATTTTTTTTCATTCCTAGTCCCCACTAATATTTCCGTTTTCTTTGAAGAAGTAGTAGGTGTATTAAACACAACAATCACCAGAGGTCCTTCTAAACTTAGGTTGTAATGTAATGCATGCAAAAGTTCATTCTATTACCACTACACGAAGAGGACAACATTTTTTCTACACCCTAATTTCCGGTGTGACTTTAGTGACCTGCGGCACGTAAGCAACAATCCCGGCGATTTGCTCATTTTTGGACGCACTCCTGGAAGACCAGCTGTGATTTCACTTGGATATCTTCAATAAAATCAGAGCGTTGCCCTTTAAAGTGGATTTTAAATTTAGGGAAGAGGCTATATCAGAAAAATATGGGGGGTGGGGCACCGTTGTTACATTGATTTTTGCCAGGAATTTCTTCACAACGAATGAGATGTGTATGGGTATATTGTGATGAAGCAATCAGTCTTTGTTCTTTCACGGGCCGTTTCCGCACTCTGTTCAAACCCTGGCAGTAAAACAACTCGTTGACAGTTTGACCAAATGGAATAAACTTCTTATCCACAATCCCTCGAATGTGTTTTCCACGGTGACACAAGGTATTCTCACCAAAAGCCTCCTTCAACACACAATGGGTTTCAGCTGCAGTTCTCTTGAACTCGCAATAAAATTTGATACAAATTTGCAGAAGCTCAAAAACTCCTTGCAACACAAACAGCGATAACTCATAAAGAAATGTGCCTATGATGACGAAACTTGACATAGTAGCAGCTGAAAGGTGCGCGAAGAGGCACCTAGAGGCGGTACATCGTAGTACTGGTTTGCGAAATGTTCAAGTTCTCGGATACTTTGGGTAGCAACTCGTAAAACGCGTGAAAGGAATATCAGCTGTATTCCTTACTCGCATGACCGCTAAGATCGAATGAACCGACTATATGTATACACTTCTGGTTACCAATAGACTTTTAACACATACTCCCCGCATGTGTGGACTTGTTGTATTGTTGTATTCAAATCATATTTTTCCATTATTTGATACTGATACATATATGATGTGTTAGATGAGCTCAAATCGAAATTTGGAACCACCAGATTTGTTCCATTTTTAGAAACTTCAGTGCATCAGAACAATAACAACAAAGAATTTGTACTCCAGTTAGCCACAGAAAGAAAACAGATTTGACAGAAGAATACATGGGGATCTCAGCATTTGTTGTTCACTTATTAATTATTTTTTCAAATTATTAACGCCATAAATGCAAAGCCAAAGGGATGAAAAACGTTTTGGCTTGGACTTTTTGTTTAAAATAATAAAGCCATTCTTTTGTAATAATCGATGTTGGTATGTCGTTACTATGTGCCATTGCGCATTTCTGTGTGTTAACGTATTGTCATCCTGAAATTAATAGATCCTTTATTAGAAATGTAAATGCAAATCCGATACGGATTCACAATAGATCAGAGCCAGCTAATGCTGTAAACATTTTCTTTATTAGATATTTCTTCCTACTCAACTTTGAAGCTGAAAATATCATAGGCTGCATTTGAAGATTATCGCCACCTATTGAAATATATGAGGCCTGTTTCAAATAGCCTTGTACACTGTGAAGGGAAGTAGTAGATTCCAACTACAAGTGCGAACATATCAACAAGAATGTATTACTTCGTGAACCGGCTCACAAAGGAGTACCTTACAGCTGAATGTGCAAGAGTACCCATGTATGTTATAGTTAGAGTCTACAGTACCATAATGTGTGTGAAAACCTGCCTGCAATATTGATCCCGATTTTCTTATACTCATATTATGCAATAAAGATAAAATAAAAAATTCCTTATTAATCAATTCTGGGATTTTTTATTTGTGGGGCATTGAAGAATCGATCAAATGTCGATTGCCATTCTCCCTGCTACAACATTTTCTGAAAGCGGTGAATGTAATTGTTGTTGTAGAAATCCCTAATTCTATTAATCTTAGCTTGAATTGGGTACCATTTTAAGACACTTGCTCTAACATTCTATCACCCTTGACAGATGCAGGTATTCGTTATCCGAACATAAAAATCGTGAAGGTGTTCGTTTTCCGATTTGTTCGTTGTACAATTTGTTTCGTAGTCCGAGCTGTTCGTTAACCGATCGTGCACTGTACTTGCGTCAATTTTATGGAACCTAAGCTTATGATTTAATAACAAATTATGTGCCTATTAAGCCCCAATCAGGGTGTTAGCTTAGAATAAAGCCAAACCATGTTTTCTTACGAATTTCCCTCTATTTAGATATCTAAGTAATTTAACTTTTTGACAATATCAAATTTTTACGAACGCCTGACAAATATATTATTATCATTTGATTATTTTAGGATTTATAGACACATGGCGGGTTTTATCCAAGTAATGTCTACTGTTGTAGGAATTTTCGTACTATTATTATCATTATTACTGTTATTTCATTGAAAATATTTTATATAAAAGAGATCAAAACGACACGAAACTATACCTTTGTTTGTAGATATACTAAAGTAAGGCAATATAAAATGGTGGAATTACATATGTAATAGAAGCACATGGACAAGCCTACCTTTTTGTGAGAGGAAAAACATTGAGTACCTATATCAACCGCTAACTTTATGTTAAATTTAGGCAGTAAAAAATCGCACGTCAAACATATTGAATCTATGGCATTATTATTGTCCTCCATAAAACATCATTACTAATTGAATGTGTAGCAATCGAAACATATGTCGGAGCACTTGAAAAAAGCACATAAACATTTAACGATCGATTTTTATTTCATTCGAATCGAAGACGGGAGCGATCGAACAAGCTAAAAATTTAATAAACCCAGCCGACTACACGTTCGGAAAATCGTCAACCTATAAATCTCGAAATGTCACCGACTTCTAACTATATAACATATTATTAACCGTAACGAGTATCAAACATCATAAATAGCGAATTCGCTGCACTTTTTGCCGAGAAATCTGCTCGGTTCAGCGAAGGACATCTAGTTGGGAATGTCTGTCAATAGCCTGCCAGGTAAATAGATTCTACCATAGAAAGAGAGTCCTCATGTACTTGATTGATTACCTTAACCTAAGACACGATCGTATACTGTTCCATTTTATTGTGACCGATATTTTTTAACTGTACGATCGTTATGCAAGAATTCCATATCGGGCGTCGTAAGATACTCCATTAACCTTTTTAGACGCAGATCGCTTTTGAACTACTTCTATTTATACCGCAAATAGTTTAACGTTTTTGTAAATATTTGCGCATGTACCGTTATATAATTTTGAAAGGTATATTAACGAATTAAACTGATACATATATCGAAGCGGTAATATTGCTATTATTCTTTCCGCTAAACAGAGTAATACATAAGATGTGTACAATAAAGCAGTGCAAGACAAAAATATACTGTAACATTCGATAATATGCAGGGTAAAGGAAAACTTCTAATAAAATTTTGAATGGCAAAGAGACATTTTAAGCTGATAGGTCAAAAGCATAATTTTCTTGCTGGAAACCGAAACTGCATAACGCTGGTCTGCTTGAGGTGTCACTGCCTCGAATGCATTAAATTTAAGTAAATATTTATAATTAGCGCTCTGTTAAACATAAATAGGCCTTTTATTGTTAAAGTACGCTGACTGATTTATACGACAGTGGCATCTTAAGTTTTTGCAAACCACCATTGGGTGGCGCCCTTGAGATTTGAGGAACCTTAAAATCTGTGTACAACATCATAATAAGTAGTCTGGGCAAACAGCGGTAACAGTCAGTATAGTAGATATGTGGTGCGGAGTCGGCGATTATTTATTTCACGCGTTCACAGCGTCAGTACTAAATCGATGCTGTATGCGAGTAGTTCTATGTATATGTAGGCTGTCGTAGCTTATTTTGTAATTGTACGTTTATGTTTGCTTTAGAAATGTCGCAGTTAGGTACGTCGCGAAAACGACCAATGGCAGACACAGTTAAAAACTTTATAGTGGTCATGCCGGACTTAATTTTTGATGGCGCTAAAATTCAATGTCTAGTTTGTAAAATCCCTTTAATGTGTTGGTCCAGAAGCCATTGACAACGTCACATCGAAAGCAAACAGCATCCTTCTGCAGAAAGTGACATACGAGACCAAGAAAAATTTACATTTGATTTAGCCAGGAAATATTTCAAGATAGTCAGGTTAAATGAAATTTAAAAAACTATACAGAACAATTACTTCGGACTAGCGGAGGGAATAGAAAAATTACAAAATATTTCGATGTCGCTAATGGATTCTGTTCAAATTGTGAATGATGTTCACGCACAGTTATGCGCTGTAGAAGGCGAAACAAATTGGTGTGTAATACGAAAATTTGAAAGTGTTTTAGAGAAAGACTCCGATTTTCTTATATTAAGACAAATTTGTGAAGGCGCGTGTGAAGATGCATTAAGTTGTTTCAAAGATTATTTTAAATATGCAAATATAACATCGCTAGATTTCGAACGGTCATTTTCGGCATTAAAAAACATTTATTCCGCACGTCGTACTCACTTGACTGAAACAGCTGTAGAAACATATCTAATGATTCAAATATTTTATAGATGTTACCCAGTTTGTGATTTCACGGAGACCTTTTAAAACGGTAAGTGCTTCAGCATGTTTTATAATTTATTTCTTACCTGCTATTTTATATGTAAACTTTTATGCGCTCACCACGCCTCTGGCTGTTACCGCATATTTGCCCAAGTTACTAATAAGTAACGAAACCTGGATATATTCGCATGAGCCGCCACAATCAACTGTTTAGGTGTTCCCTGATGAACCGAATCCAACAAAGGTTGTTCATTCGCGAAACACTCACAAGAAGATGATTGCTTACTTCTTTCGTTGTACTGGACATGTGGCAAGCGTTGCTTTGGAGGACTGAAGAACAGTTAATGCTGAATGATATACAACAACTTGTTTGCCAGAAGTCATCGATGAAATCAGGAAAAACAATCGATAACATCGCGTCATCCTTTATCATGACAATGCCAGGTCTCACATAACACGTCAAACAATTCATTGAAGTAAAAAAACATCGAATTAATGTTTTATTGTCACATTCACCTGATCTACCACCTAAAGACTTCCTTTCGTTCCCAAATCTCAAACAAAGAACGCGTGGACAGCGATTTTTACCACCTCAAACAGATGTTGAAGCCTTCAGAAACCACACCTTCAGAGTGTAAAAAATATTTCGAAAATTTGAAGATTATGTAGACAGCAATATGTTAAGGTGAACTGTCGTTACACGTCTTTGCTTTTACATTTATCGTCGTGTAAAACACGCGAAAAAATCAATACGGGGGTGCATTGAAGAAGTAGACAAGTAAGAGGTTATTTATCGATCCTCTGCTATCTATTTAGATAGTCAAGCAGTGTTAAAGGCGCTGGACTACACGCAAACTTAATCAAAATTGGTATGGAAGAGGGTCAACGCGTTAAATAGATTATTAATATTTGAACGTTCGTTGGTGAGTTCTTCATAATATTCATCTTTATTTTAACTCTTATAAAATGTCTGCTAAAATAATAGTAGGCTTGCTAACAGTACTAGGCTTGCTAACCGTGTGTTCAAAAGGTGTATGAGCAACCTGATAAAGGAAATAACATGCAGGTTCTATCAGTTCCATTCATTTTCTTCCAAAGCAAATATTCTTCGTTTTAAGACTTTTCATTTAAGCGCCTTCTTTAAGCAATAACTACAACTGCATGCAAAGCCGATCAACATACTCATGCAAGTAACACATTACCTGTTTGATCGAACATTCTGAAAAAGGAAAACATTTAATATTATCTACTGAATCCCCAAGATAATTACATAAAACCAGAACTAATTAAAGCGCTGATACGTATTTGATAATAACTAATCCATAAACCGTAGGAATTATTTTTCTAATTTTTGTCATTAACGTATACTAAAAGTAAATGTATTAATTACCAAGCCGCATTAATTAGAGACAGCGTCGGTAGTGCATACAGTAGAGAACGTATAAATGTGTGCCGTCGTCTAACACCTGTTAACGAGTTTCCAGTTCTTATCAGTCATGTTATCTATTAATTACTCGCTTCTTTGAAAAAGCTGCTGTTATTTAAGGTATTTGTGCAGGCACTCAAGCGTTTTCTCCTTCTTAACACACTGTAAGTGTGTGCTTGTTCACTGCATCTACATAATTTTCGTTCGTTTTTACTTCGCGATCAGTTACGTACACATATTAGATTTACATACGCGAAATACAGGTTCGGCCATAAATAGTTGGTATCTTTTAATATAAAAGATTATACTAAGGACTAGACCAGAATATACATATTTACAAAAAAATACATTTTTACAAACGTAAGTGCAATATGTGAAAGCAACTAACAAGGGAAGATCCCGAACCCGGAAATTCAAAAAAAATTGAAACTTTGGGAATATATAGAACATATATAGGTGTGCAATACGCATTTTTTTTTTGTGCGGACATTCACTTTTAAGGGATGAAACACCCCATCGAAAATTAACAGATTTTCAATTTTTTCCATACAACTCCAGTAAAAAGAAAGATAGAAGATAGGTGTAAATGCAATAGTTGCAGCATACATCAAGCTCTTTCAAAATATGTGACTATCATATATACAGGGTGTTCCATTAAACCCTGGGCTTACACTGCTGGTGTTTTTGTAACAATACAAAGAAAAGTTTAAGATATAATCTGTGTGACTTTTAATTCTATTTAAAACTGTATAGGTGTTACAATATACAGGGTGTTCCTAAAGTAAATATCACCATATCCTTGGTTATATCTAACAGAACTTCATGTACTATGTTATTATATATAGGTATATATATTATTGAATACTTATTGCAAGGAATGATCTCAATCCCACAAATTTAAAATATGAAATTTGAGAATATGTAAACACACATGCAAAGTTAATGAAATTTACTGTATATCTCTGCGGTATTATATTGATTAGATAACACATTGTTTTGTTTGATAATAACAGTAAGAGTATTGATTTCGGAAATATGTAGAAGACATATGTAATATTCAATTCTTTAATTTGATTTAATCACTCGCTGTTGTAAGAGGAAAAGGTTAGTATTTTAGACCAAAGTTATATCTTATAATTAATCGATTTTATTAAGCGATAACAAATATATCATATTTTTAACATTTTAAGCAATACAAATATTGATAAGTACATCAAAATAATTTGTATGTGATTAGCTGATTGGTCATAAAGTATAGGATATATAGGAAATGTTTATAGATAACACTTTACATCTTTTGGTCATGTCTATTATGTAGTGAAATACTGGCTACTGAATAATTATTCTGTATGGTGATGAAATTCTTCAAAGAAATGTCTAAAACATAGGACTTCGTTGCACCACGCACATCGTATGATGGCCTGGCTACCGCATATGGAACACCTAGCAGGATGTATAAAATCCTGTTGTCTAAAAGCAAAAACTACCGGATTTTCAAACTTATTTGGTTTTTGATCAATATATCCGCTTTTATACCAAGCATAAGCAAATATTGGTGCCGAAAGTTGGTTGTGAATAAGGGACTGTAGTTTGATAACATTATTGCGTTCATGCAACACAATATCATAACCAAACAGTAGCACAAGATCGGAAAATTTTCTTACAAAATTTTTCCATATGCGGAAACCATATACATCTAGTGGTTGTATCACTGCCGTAGTTTTTTTCGGTATCGTCAATATTTCAACATGTTTGCTTGATAGTATACTCTTTTGCAATGTAGCAGGACAATGACCAGTCCAAGAGTCCAAGAATAACACGCTCTGAGCTCCCACATTTGGCACATACACACGGGTGAGCCATTCATTAAACAGTTCTTTTGTTAATTTTCCCGACGTTGAAGCCCTAACATAAACATTCCACGGTTGAAACAAAGACTGTGTTACACGCGGACCGAAGCTACCACTTTGTTCTTTCATGACAATAAATAGAGGGGAAAGAAGTTTTCCAGAAGCTGATATTGTGGGAAGTATGGTATAACTATGTGTTGTTGCGGATATTGACTGCACAACTGCTGTAACACTTTTTGAACCCTGCACAGCTAACGTGCGACCAGAATGAAGCCCTAGATTAAAGCCACTTTCATCTTCATTGAATGTATTATCTTCTCCGACTTGTTTTATGAGATCTTTTGCATGGCTAACAAATGTTGAAGCGATTTCATTTAGCTTTTCGGAATCTGCACCATATGATCGCGTAATAAATTTATTTATTTTTCTTGAAACTATTCTATATGCTTTCTTAAAATTCCAGACCCAATGCCGGGATGCTTTAAAGTTTTCTAAATGTATTCCTTGATTAGCTTGCAAAGCCCATCTTTGAATGTCCAAATCATGAATAATATCACCCTTATCAATACTCTCCACAAAGTTATTATAAACGGATTCCGAAATTTGTAGCAATTTTTCCCGTCGTGTGCCTCCCCGGTTTACTGTTTCTTCCCATCTAGAACAAATAAAAGAAAATTAAGACAAATCGTAGTTATATTAAATGGAGTTCACTGTTTACCTGTACAATTGTTGGAGAGTTGAAACTTTTCGAAATTTATTTTGGACGGTTGCTAACGTAAGTCGCTTCGTTTTCCCACTTTTCCAATATTCCACAGCCTTGGTTTTATATTCTAAAGTGACAATACCGCCTTCTTCTGGAATACATTGTTCATCTTCAGCCTCCATCGCTTCTAGAACTTCTTCGCGTGTAGGTGCGTATTCATCATCTACGAAGTCTACGGAATGTGGTCTAACTGGATTCAAAAATTCCAGTGTTGTGTCAATTTCCAGCGAAAATGAAGTATCTTTTTGAACGTCAAGAAGCATATCCTTTATTATGTCGTGTAGTTCTACTTCGTGGTTATTCACAGGTGTTAGATTATTGTTATTGGCAACGTCAAACGTTACCATGAGCAAGCGAATTACATTTAAAGTATTTACGACAACCATCTTCAACACCACAGGTTTGTTACACAATCTAACAACAAATACTATTAATATCAGGTGGGGAATTTATATAAGCAATGTTATCATTTATCATTGCATTTGGTTGATTATTGACTTAAAAAAAAATGTTTACACCAGTAGATAAAAACTTCGAATGTAATTACCAAACAAAACAATGTGTTATCTAATCAATATAATACCGCAGAGATATACAGTAAATTTCATTAACTTTGCATGTGGTTTACATATTCTCAAATTTCATATTTTAAATTTGTGGGATTGAGATCATTCCTTGCAATAAGTATTCAATAATATATATACCTATATATAATAACATAGTACATGAAGTTCTGTTAGATATAACCAAGGATATGGTGATATTTACTTTAGGAACACCCTGTATATTGTAACACCTATACAGTTTTAAATAGAATTAAAAGTCACACAGATTATATCTTAAACTTTTCTTTGTATTGTTACAAAAACACCAGCAGTGTAAGCGTAGGGTTTAATGGAACACCCTGTATATATGATAGTCACATATTTTGAAAGAGCTTGATGTATGCTGCAACTATTGCATTTACACCTATCTTCTATCTTTCTTTTTACTGGAGTTGTATGGAAAAAATTGAAAATCTGTTAATTTTCGATGGGGTGTTTCACCCCTTAAAAGTGAATGTCCGCACAAAAAAAAATTGCGTATTGCACACCTATATATGTTCTATATATTCCCAAAGTTTCAATTTTTTTTGAATTTCCGGGTTCGGGATCTTCCCTTGTAAATCATGCAAAGACCTTCTACATGAATCGAATCCTACTGAGAAGAACCATCAATTCAACTACAGAACTACAAATTTCCATTGGGCAGTACGAGATAATGTTGAAATAAAACTTTCTATTTTTCTAAATTCTGGGTGTGACAATAATAGGAAAGCTTATAGAAATTATCGAACGAACAGATAAAAATTCTTACCTAACTTAACCAAACCTAGACGAATAACAAGAAATGTAGGCAAAACGAATGTAACAAAATTACGTGAAGGCACGCAATACTGAATGGAAAATAACATCTAACTTGTGATTGGAATGGAAAACTAAAAAAAAATACAAAATAAAGCAAGCAAATCAGAAATGGTACAAAATGTCTCGTGCAGAAGGTAGCTGCAAATGTTATCCAACTGATTCATTGTTTGTCAAGATTTGACACCAATTTGAGCCAATTTCACCCATCCTTCGTTAAATTTTCCATATTAATATCGATTGCAGATTTGTACCAAGACATTTATTATCGCCAGTATGTCACATTCCGTTTCCAGTTATCCGTTAT
Organism: Dynastes maya; assembly: GCA_029619315.2. Lineage (NCBI taxonomy): Eukaryota > Metazoa > Arthropoda > Insecta > Coleoptera > Scarabaeidae > Dynastes > Dynastes maya. The sequence continues at coordinate 62,780,792 of JAROYE020000002.1, forward strand.
CTGATCCTTCAATGTCTGATAAACAAATCAACGCACTTTATATTTCTTAAAGATAATAGTGCCTCAAAAAGAACGCGGCTATGGAAAATTGCAGAGTAAAGACGTTATACGAATGCGCTTCTATTAGCAATGAGTGTTGAAGTTTCTACGGCATAGAAAACAGAATTTAGGTTGAACAGAGTACTTGTCAATGCAAATATTCATCAGAATATACTTGTACGGTGGCTGGAGTGAATTGGGAAAATTCTTAATATAGCGATGTCAAAAGTGTCTGATTGTGTTGGCACATCTCAAAAATTGATAGTAACACGAAACAAATTCACAGTTACAATGAAAATTTCAGTAACGTGTAAAATCCATACTCTAAATCTTGCGGCACAAACGATTCCTACATGTTTTCCACTAGTAAATGCATTGATTGCTAGTACAAAGGCAGTGTTTCTAAAGTCCTCGAAACGTACCCGACTATTTCACAAACTGTCCTGATTTACCTGAACCACCACAGCTGATTGTTACACGTTGGGGAACATGGTTGCAGGCTGCGTTTTACTACAACAAATATTTTGATCAAGTAAAGAAGGTAGTTTTAAAATTCAATCCGACAGAAGCTGCAGAAATCAAGAAAAGCCAGGAAATATTTCAAGATAGTCACGTTAAAAGAGATTTACAAACTATTCACAACAATTATTTCGGACTAGCGGAGGGAATAGAAAAATTACAAAATGTTTCGATGTCGCTAGTGGATTCTGTTCAAATTGTGAATGATGTTCACGCACAGCTATGCACATTGGTGTGTAATAGGAAAATTTGTAGGTATTTTAGAGAAAGACTCCGATTTTCTTAAGACAAATTTGTGAAGGTGCGTGTGAAGATGCGTTGAGTTGTTTCAGATTATTTTAAATATGCGAATATAACGTCGCTAGATGTCGAACGGTCGTTTTCGGCATTAAAAAACATTTACTCCACACGTAACGTGTAAAATCCATACCCTAAATCTTGCGGCACAAACGATTCCTACATGTTTTCCACTAGTAAATGCATTGATTGCTAATACAAAGGCAGTGTTTCTAAAGTCCCCGAAACGTACCCGACTATTTCACAAACTGTGTGCTTTGTTTTAAGAAAATGAAACTATTGATTTATGAGTAATACCTAAACGCTTTCTGGAATTAAGGAAACTATTTACTATCCTCAAGCACATATTATTTATAATGGCCATTTATTTATGCTAAAAATGGCTTTCTTCAAATCTTCTGCAAAATTTTCTTGAATCAAGTTAACAAATATCTTAAACAAAGAAATATCATTGTTTCATTGCAAGTACATACTTCTCTTAAGCTGAGAAAGAATCGCTAAGAAAATGTTTCTTTCGTTTTAAGACAGTTATTGTATTGCGAATAATTCAAACAGTAGTTGTCTTGAATTAAGGCGAACAGTTTTGATACAAGTAAACGTTTCTCTGCGTGTAACAATAGTTACCTATTTATAGAGCGGTCACTTCCACAACTACACATCCATAAATAAATCAGTTACTATATCGATTACCAACATCCATTTATATTTTAATGATATCTTCGAATAAAATACTAATTAGTAACACAGACGTCGTTGTCACATAAATCGTACGTCACTGACAGAATGTACACTCTTACCGGTAGTCACCGCTGCGTATACGCTACCGCCATCAAAGAACAGCATGATATCGAATACAGGAGGTGGGTACTATCACTGTGAAGTAATCGAAGGTTACGTTTATCTTTATCATAAACACTATCTGACAAACCATAATTAACGCAGATAATTTACATACTGTGCTGCGTTTTATACTGCTGATAAAGCTACTGTTTTATGCAAATTCCGCCGTAATTATCTATTTCTTCGCTGAGTTTATGGCGCCTTAAACGACGTTGAGTTTATATCATTGCTGAAATACGATGAAGTACTTAGGGACACTTGTAATAGATGATATGGAGAGGAAATAATATGTGCACGACGATATGAGATAATAACAGAGATTAGGATAGTCTGACAATTTAAGGCTTCTCTATACTAACTTCTAATTAATCCGATCAAAAGTTAGTTAACTGCTTGCTTTTTTATAATCTTCTGGAAGCTTGGGTTATAACCTAATTTGTATTAATCAAAATAAAACCTCAAAATAATTTCCAAATTTTGAAAACGGTTAAGGAAAATATTTTACTGAATTTTAATTCATATCCTACATGCGTTTTCGACATCAAGAAGGTCAAGTACAATTCTAATAACATTGATCAATTATTCACCAAACTGAAAGACCCCATACCACTTTTATCGATAGTTATTTATCAAACTTGTTAATTTCATGATCCAGATTATATACGGAGGAAAAATGTTATAAGGAATCAAACAATTGTAGAACAATTTACTACAGTTTGTTTGGGAATATACGACCGGCTACAGCTTGCGCAAATCTCTAATACTCGATTATGGATAACGGATTGTATTTCTATTAAATACTCAGGCTCATGCTGATCTCTTAGCGAGGATTTGTTCTGGGCGGATACAGTGCGAGGTCTCGGAGGACGGGACGGATAACGAGAGCGTGGATGGTCGCCCAGATTCTCCGGGCATCGACGAACCACTAGCGGAGTCTACGGCGACAGAACTTGAGGGGATCATTAAACAGCTCCCAAATAATAAAGCTCCTGGACCAGATAACATTACGAACAGAGCACTCAAAGCCCTTCCGCCAACTGCCATTGCGTTCCTTGTTATTATCTTTAACGTCGCTCTACGGTTATGTTGCTTCCCAAATATTTGGAAACGCGACCGTAGTTGCCATCTTAAAACCCAACAAGGACCCTTTACATCCGGGGAATTACTACCCCATAAGTCTTTTATCTACCCTGGCAAAACTACCAGAGGCAGTTATTCTCAGCCGCTTAAGAGACAAACTAGTAGACATACAGCCACTTCCAGACGAATAGTTTGGATTTCGGGCCGAGCTTTCGGCCGATCTTCAGCTGTTCCGGCTTTCGGGATACATCCGTGACGCGTTCGAGCGCAGGGAAACGGTTGGGGCAGTGTTCTTAGATGTATCAAGAGCATTTGATACAGTACGATAAGACAGCCTAAAGGCCTCGGCCTGGTTCTGGTAAGAGGTGCAGATCATCATCGACTAATAGTACTTAATTGTTAATTTTACGCTTGTCACTTGTAATCTTCACAAACTTTTCATTGCAATGAAAGATGACTCGAATATGCCAAACATATTCCTCTGTTCTTATAAGAATACTGAACTGAGCTGAGAAAAATCCACTAAACAGTTGCCCACAGGCAACTATAACTGTTTCTCTTCTAACTTAGAAAAAAGCAAACATGCTGATATACAGAGTCACCTCCAAGGGCTACGAAGACTCTCCCATTGTGAATGGAAATTTTTCAAAACAGCTTTTTGTTCTTGTTATAAGATCTGATTGACACCAACGCCAAGAATCGCAAGAAAAATCGACAACCAACACAAGAATTTCAGAGGAGTTCGTCGTAAAACTGCAAGTCTGTCATAAACATTTTTGACTTTTGGTAATTATTATGTTCAATATATCTTGTCGAATCTCTTTAATAAAGTATTTAAGAAACCAACTTATACTGTTATCTATGTTTTGTTAGTTGATCAACAAATTACGTATACTATTAGAACAACAACAAAGCATTCTGTTCAACCAACTCAACTCATTTCAAACGAAAGCATAATTGTGCCCAAGGTACGTACATGTTACTAATGCTTTTGGCTTCGTTAACGTATGTGTGACCATCCTCATACCTTAAATTAAGTTTCTAAATTACGGCTACAATTTAAACGTTTGGCCAAGTTTACTTTATAGACCCTAAGTATCTGTAGATAACGCTGCCGCAATAATTTCGGTGGCAAAACTGCATACCACAAAAATCGGGAATTATGTAGGTAGCGACACAAATTCCAGATTTCATCACGTCCTCCGTTTTCGTGCTTTCTGGCGTACACGACGCAACCTTAGGTGCTCCGTTCATCGTGTAGCCGACATTCAACGAATTTTCGAGATGTCAAGCCCAAGTCCAAACGCTTTAACATCACGTCGAAAGTACCGAAATCGTCTTGAAAAGTTAATTGCTGTACGTGCAAAGGGGCGCAGCGGTGAGAGCGCCGAAAAGTGTCTCGCACCGGACCCGTCTTAACTACGTCTCTCACGACGCGAACATGTTAATTGGTTTTCTGTACCAATCTCAATAAATTTCGGCCACGGACACAATTCTGTTAATTTATGATATTATTTATGCGTACGACGGACTTCTTTGCTCACGCCATAGGTTTCCTTTTTTTCTTTTTTCGTGAAATTAGGCATCACGAACTTCGAATATGTTCTTCGTACGATGCTGGGAGTAATCACCTAGAAAGGTATGGAAAAGTCCGAATTATGGAGAAATGGAGTTATTTACGTCGATCTTCCTAATAAATACTCCAAAAACGAAGAAAAAGTAATATAGTAGAACATTTTTAACGGGGTTAGAAAATAATTTGAAGGCCTTCTTTATACGGCTGTAAAATTTCTCTGCAATTTGGTATTGTCCGTTTATCTTAGCTGCTGCAACAACAGCGCAAAATGAAATTTTAGTGTTATACAAAAGCATTCCATTTTATCGCTAGAAAATTTTTAGCAGGACGCAGTTAACAAAACGTATGGTCACGTAGTAAAATCTAATGATTTAAGTGTATTTTAAAACTATAACGTATACTACTCGTCTTCGCTCCATTTTCTTCGCGTTCTTAAAATTCGTGTGTTCGTTTAATGTAACATTTTCCTTCAAACATGTATAGAATCAATTCATTTTTGTGTTTACCAATAATTTCCCAAATTAAGTGCATATCACACGGTAAGAAGTCAAGTCCGGTAGTAAAAGGTTGCCAATACTCGCGAACGTCAAAAAATTGGGGGTTAGATCGCGAACTCCTACGGTACTCTGCAGGCTGTAATATGGTATTCTTAAAGAAAGGAAATGTTAGTTGATAGAAAATTTAGTTGAAAGAATTTAACATATTGTCTATTATAAAATGCATGCTGTAATTGGCCCTGATATTTGACAAATTCTACCAGGAACAAAGGAGCGAAGGAAGGGGACAATAATCTTCGTCTTTACTTCAAATCGACGTTGGGTGAGGACGAATTTGGTTAAGTGTATTATTTTGGCAGCAAATTCAAGTGTTGTAGTGTTACGAAAATGATATTTTATTTAAAGAAAACAAATTTCTCTATTGTTTTGTTACAACATTACAATAACCTTTATATGCATATCAAACCGAAATACTGCATATACTACATTTATGGTGCGAAAAGGTGATAAGCTTGATGACTTGCGTTGGTTAAATATGATTAAGTTACCTTAGTTTGACAAACCCTACTTACTAGTCAAAATTATACGCCATAAATGAAACAGACTACGCATTAGTTTAAGAGATGGTTTAGATTGGTACCGCTAATATTGTTAGTGATTTGTTTTTTTCAATGAGTCGTCGACCATTTCGTATCTGTAGAGCACATTTGAAAGCATTTGCTATTTGTACGACTTCCCTGCAAGGTTTACAACTTATCCAGTTAGGCTTATTTTTTATTTCTAATGTACATAGTTTTTTGGTAAATAGAGAAAATCAAAACGTCCTTTGGCTAACTGATGATTGTTATTTTCGTAAGCTTATACCAATTTAAAACATTACTTTAAATTCAGCAAACAAAACGGCTCACCAAAAACTTTTTTTTTGCTTTGGGCAAGAGGATAATGCGAACTCTAAAATTTGTTAATTGAATTGTATGCATGCTTCTGGTGTGAATCATGGGGTTCGATTCTTCTTGTCGGCATTGATTTTTCTTTCGCTCACGGCTTCTTTTGCGGTACTTAGGATGTTGTTTTTAACAGCCATCTATTGCTGATAGATGGTATCATGTTCATCAATGTTTCCTTGTGCTTTCATCTTCCAGGGACTCTGTATCGATCTTATAATGGGGTTTTGGATTTGTCATTCTGGGCAAATTCAATCTAATCTTACACAACACCAATTTGTGGTCGCTCCCGGTATTGGCCGATTTAAGGGTGCGCGCATCCAGGACTACCCGAGGTTTAAACTGTCTAGTAGTAATAAAGTAGTCCAGCACTAATTGTTGGCTTCTCGTATTCTGCCATGTGTATTTATATCTCATGTTATGGCTAAAAAATGTATTATTTATTCTCATGGCATTTAGGGCACAAAAAGCATTGAGCTTGCCGCCGTTGTCGTTTGTAACTTCCTCATCGAATCTTCGTGTCACACCTGTGAGTTCTTCGTTACCTATTCTAGCGTTCAAATCGCCCATTAATAGAATTCTGTCCGTGTGTCCTATTGCATCGACTGTGTTCTATAGTTCTTGATAAAACTGGTCTTTTTCTTCTTTACTCTTACCAATATCGGGCGCATATATGCTTATCAAGTGTGTTCTGTTTATTAATATTTAGTGTTACCTGCAATATCCGATCGTTTATATATTTCTCTTCCTCGATGTATTCCTCAAATTTTCTGTTTAGCAGCAATCCTACTCCGGAGTGATTCCTTTTGGCATGTGGAACTCCGCTATATATAAATATATAAACTCGTCGATTCTTGTCTTTCCTTTCCCTTTTTTCTTGATTTCGCTGAGGGCGCATATGTGTATTCTACGTTTTCTGAGTTCTTCTATCACTTCTTGATCTCTGGATGTCCAAGACACAACATTCCATGTTCCCATTCTGAGTGTGCTCTTAGCGTGGGTCGTCTTCCTTAGGGTCTGTCCTGATTCCGAGGCATGTTTAGGTCTGTGAGCGTCAATTCCTTCTTTACGACAGGTAATATGCAAATTTTACGTATTAATTAGATTACAATTTATCCTTATAAATATGTCCTACGTTAGCCTTTATCATGATCTCAGAAATGTTGGGCATTCTTTTGATTAGTTTTTCTATGTCATCGACACCAATTTATTGCCCCTTGTCCCACAAATAATTGTAGAGCTGCTGTGCATTTTGTGCTTGTCACTCCTTGACTCATCCCACAAAAACTGAATGGGCAATAGGCCTGGAGTACACCAGTATTTTAATATCATTTACTGTTGCTTTGTCTTTCAGAAAGGTTTTGCACATGCCAGCAAGTCAGCTTAACATTCCTGTTGTTAATGTTACTAAAAAAATCATATTTGCTTCCTAACTTTCTGACAGCAATGTATAAGTTCCAATCAACAAACTGAGCTATCGTTTAGGCTTTGGCTATGTCTGATTGATATTATGTAGTGCTGCAATTAGATACATGGTTTTACTGTTTGTGACCATCACAATGATGGATTTGCATTTACGAGGGTAGTCTGAAAAGTTTCCAGCCCAACACAAAAATATGTATTTTTTTGTCAAATTCAGTTTTATTTCTCAACATAGTCTTCTTGTAAGCATATTACTTTTTCCCAGTGATGCTCCCATCTCTTTAATCCATCTAAATAGTGCCTGGCATCTTGTTCTGCAAAATAGGCGCCTACGAATGTGACGGCCTCCTCATTCGATTAACATATCTGTCGCCCGAGCGAAATTTTGAATCTAGGAGGCAGAAAAGAGTCACTGGTGGACAGATCTGGTGAATAGGATGGGTGGTATATCAATTCGAACCCAAATTCGTGAATTTTTGCCATGGCGATCACTTTCTTTTTCTTGAAATGATGCCGTTTTTCCGCAAGGTCTGTCTTTAGCTTGTCAAGTAATGATGTGAGGTATGTCCCCGTTATTGTTTTTCCTTTTCCAAGGTAGTCGGTTAACACTACTTCATGACTATCCTAGAAGGCAATAGCCATAACTTTTTCCGGTCGGTAGAAGAGTCTTCACCTTTTTCTAAGCCAATTTACACTTCAAATTACGCTGTTTCAATTATGCCTTGGCTTCGGGAACGTACTAGTGTACCCAAGTTTCGTCTACAGTTACTAATCGACGCCAAAACTCTGACTTAGTTCGTTAAAAGTGCTCCAGCAGGGTTTTGCAAATGTTCGTTCGAATGCGTTTTTGGTCTTTTGCACGCCCAAACTTTCAGTCAATATATGGCAAACACGTTCTTTCGAGATGACCACAGCCTCTGCTAAGTCTACCATCTTAGTTCAACGGTCGTCTAACACCATTTAGTGAACTTTTCCCTTGTTATCAGTAATGATTACAATGTTTTATCGTCCCGAATGTTCATCGTCAACCAAGCTAGTACGACCACGTTTAAATTCAGCTGCCTAAAATTTCACTGTGGCAACTGATCGTGCAGAATTGCCGTAAACAGCATCCATCTCGGCTATAACTTGCGTAAGTGTATTGCCTTTCAAATGCAAGAATTTAGTAACGGCTCCATATTAGATTTTTTCAATTTTTACAGAGGTGACTGACAAAACCTGCTTTTAAACAACTGAGCATTCAATATGGCTGAAAATTTCAAAAGTATCTTTCAACGCAGTCACAATTATGTTACTAGAATATGTTTGACGAGTACCGCCATTTTCATGTTGGGGCGTGAAACTTTCCAGACTACCCTCGTATGGGCTGTGACTGTTATTCTACTAAATGTTCAATGAAAAAATTTTGTATTTCATACGGATGAAGCTAAAAATCATCTTCCAGCACCTTTATTCCTATAATTTGTTCAAGCTATTGATCTACGACGACCTTATTGTGTTTTGAGTTTCTAGTGCTCTTAAACAATAAGCCAGAATTCCACTGAATGCTCCACTTCAGCTTCGAAATAATATAAACGGCAACAAGGCCAACAGGTGAAAGCCTTTATAGAGTTGGTTCTTTTATTTCTAGAAGCATTTACTTACTCCAAATTTACCTAAAAATACATGAAGTTTTTATACTCAGAAACCTAAAACTTGCATGGACTACATCCATTTTAATGGTATTATCTGACTTCTTTGCCGTATCATAAACAGAGTAATATTAGCGTCGGCGTTCTTTTGATCTTCAACTTTCGCCACGTTCGTGTTCCTTATTTGCGGCCTTGAGACTATTTCTAATGAAAGTCGTAACACGAACTAAAAGTGATTAACTCTATCCACTTCGTTTCCTATTAGTGCCATTGTTTTTAGAACAATACAATAATAAATCTAATATCGAAATAAATTAACAAACGGTAATATTAATAATATACCGACGCAGAAAAACTCTTGATGTAGTGTATCTTAATACAACGTCAAATCGATTCATAGACTCCATCTGTTGGAATCTCTACGAGCAACCGCGAAGATCTATAAAAATATAAATTAAAATGATGCCCCTTTAAAAATACGTACGTACAAATCAATATATAAATAAACAATTTTTAAAATAATTGCATATTGTTAAGAAGTGTTAAATTTGTAAAGCTACCAATGCTCAATTTGTATTAAAAGAAAAGGTTTCAAGTACGAATGTTATAATTTGTTTCAAAATATTTCACCAGAAAAAATGTTTGTAAAATTAAAAATCCTTTGCTCACAGGATACGCAAAAACTTGTGTCAATAATGTCAGAAGTCTAACGATTTTTAGTAAGTGTTTGCAGCCGCTTCCAGATGTTTTCGTTTTAATAACCAAATATTACTTTCGTACCATAATAATAATAATAGTAATATTTTTACTGCCCAATAGAAAACAATGGAAATTATAAAGGTATGCATGCAGAGCGCTGTAACAATATATTGAGGTAAGGATAGAGCCGACTAAACTATGGCCATGCAAATTTAAACAAAATAATAAGAAACTTTAAAAAAATACTAAAAGCAGAAAGGTAATATTATTAACATTAACTATTGTTTTCAATTAACGGAACCTTAAACAAATTGTTAACACATTTTGTGATATGAGTGACTGGAGCTTTGCGCAGTATCTTGGTTCTATATCAGGAACTCAATCAAATAATACTCCAAAATCAACCACTTCATATTTTCTAATAATAAATTCTGAGCTGATAGCAATAATTGGAAAGTACTGGAGTAACACATATAGTATAAGATACAACTGAACACTTGGCAACATTCAAAGGAATCCTGTTCTGCTTACACCATTCATCAATAATTGTAGGATTGATCTGCAGTTTTATACATTCCATTTCTGATTTGATTACATTATATCATCTGCGTATGCCAGCAACTTACAGTTCAATTTTAGAAGTAGATCATTCAAAAAAATGTTAAATGTTATAATGAACATAGCGTGAACGGTAATGATAATGATGAACTGTGGGGTAGTATGACAAACAACACTAAGTATAGGCATACTCCGCACCACACAAATTATTAATTAATTCGGAACAGCCGTTTTGAGGACTCGTGGGTCCCCATCGTCACCCCCATGACCGAATGAATTCATATTCTCAGCAATGTTACCTATGGGGATCTACCAGGGATGAAGCCAAGTTGTTTGTAGTTCATCAAGATATGATAAAAGCACAATGTTTCTCCATCAAATAATGAAATTAAACGTTTTTAATTGAGTACAAAATACTAATTATAATTGCAGTTTATGTAGATACTAGTAAGTTAAGCAAAATTGTAAGTATAAATTGGTTCTTCCTCGGCTGCCTTTTCAGTACTTGTGGTTGTTCTAAAACAGTGTAACAATTAGATAACATTGCAAAGGTTATGTTTTTAACGAGCATCGGTAGAAATTTCTAACGCCAATTTTTTTAAAGCAATATGAGTTATTGACAAACTTCATTTGTGTTGAATTATTTAATTTTCGGGAATCAGAAACATTAGTACGTGCTAGAATTAAAAAAAAATATAAACTTTTCCATGTTTCTTGATAACTTTTTATCTACTAAGTGTCCCATAACATACAGGTTTTCACAAACTAATATTGTTCACGCTATTTTATAGTGAATTTCAATGAATAACTAATTTTCTGTCAAAGCATGCGACAATTTTTCTTCCAAGTAAAACAGAACGTATTTAATTTTTTATGAAATCAATTTGTCTACTCCTTTTAAGGACGAAGAAGGTAATTAATAACACCTCAGAAAATCAGTGGCAGGTGGACGCACTAGCTCCACTTAAGAGTTAATTTTCAAAATAATATGACGTCGTTCTTCACAATTACCGCCTTGTCTCACTTTTTTGTGACGCGCAAAATAAATTGCCCGAATTATAAATAAGCCGAAATTTACATTACATAATATTAATTCGGGACGCGAGACGCGATATAAAAAACATTTACAAGGGTAAAATGGCCGAAACAACAAGAAGGAAAGGGTCCGCGCCACGGTAAAAAGAAGTAAAAGCGATTGCACATGGGTAGTTTACAAGATTACCTGCGGTCATAAATCGTATCGTCCTGAAAACTCTTCTCTGCTTCACTATTTTTAATGTAAAATAAATTTGCCTGTATTTCAATAAATCATCACGTGCACAAAATTTTCATGATTTACGCACGTCAGTTCGCAGGCCATGGACCGTGTTTAACGTCAAATAAGGAAAATAAATTTAAATATAAAATACGCGCCTTAAAGGTCACATGAATGCGATAATTAATTTCGGTGCGAGACGCTTTAAGAACCGCCGTGTCCCCTTTTATTATTTTGCGTGTGTACATTTAGGCCGAAAACGTATTACAATCGCCTGACAACAGAGTACGGGCTTCTTTCAATTTCACCGCCTCCAAATCGAATCGTGAATGATATATTCATATGGAGAAAATACAATAAAACCACTAAGTTCAAAGTGCGTACATACGGCTCGCCCTTATTTATTTATTTATGTATATTTGACCAACGGGGAAACTCCGAAAAAGTCACAAAAATTACACATATACATATTAGCTTAATTTAATCTATAGTACAACAGATTATATCAAAATTACAAAACTAACCCAAAAGCAAAAGAAACACTTAACTCTAATTTAGGTAAAGTTCAACAACCTAATTTGGGTGGTAAATTGCCTATACGATAGTTGAAAAATTTCGATATTTTTTGGAACACGATTCAGTTCCGTAGCAGTTAAATTTAAGGGCATTTAAGGAGTTATGGAAAGCCAACGCGAAAAAGTCGTCATTTCGGGTATGCACTCCGGGTATTCAAAAGTAGAAATGAGAAAGTAGATCGAGGCATTCTATTATGTTACGTAAACATTTAAATCCAAATTTCAGTAGCGCAGTTTTACAATGTTCAAACAAAGATTGGACATGTACCAAGTTCAAACGTTCAGAATAAGAGTATAGATCTTTACCTATGTTGGGCTTAAACAAGAAGTAATTTACAAACTTCCTCTGCACGCTCTCAATCTTATCCGAATGGAAAGCCGAATATGAGCTCCACACCGTGGACCAGTATTCCAGAATGGGACGCACTAAACTTTGAAATAGGGTGATAAGTAGAGTCCGGTAACAGGGAGCCGTGCCTTACCTGCCTAGTATACAAAAACAATAGTAAGAAAATAGAAAAAAAAAAATAACAGAACTAATACATAATTATAATATGTGAAAAGTAGTGAAACACTCACCCTTTTAAACAGCCTTGGCTACGGAACAGTAAAACTAGAAGCACCACTATCAGTATTAACATCGTATGGATAAGAGTGGTAAAAAGTTGACACCATTAGATGTGTTTTCACAGTTGTCTCGGTGAGCGATGTTCGCCGTGGTGAGAAAATTAGTTTATATGTTGAAGAAGAGCGTTCAACATCTACCGATGTTATACATGCATGATTAAAATACTCTTTGTACTTAGTCAGTGGATTATTCGATACACCATCACAAATTTGTGCTAAAATCGGGATCTTTCAGTAGCACACTCTCGAACTTTTCTAAAACGCGATTATATTTTGCGTCATGTGTAGTCAGTAGCTGTGTATGCACCCCGTCAATAATTTGGACAGATTCCAATAATGATAACGATCTATTTTGTAATTGGTCTATTGCGTCAGCTAATCCTTTATAGTAGCTACGAATATTTTTTAAATCTGTTTCAACGGAAATATCTTGAAATTTCTACTGGCGCTCCTTAATAGCTGCAGCTTCGGCAGGATTGAATCGTGCAACAACAGCTTTTATTATTTTGAAATGTTCAGCATAATAAAAAGCTGCCTGCAACCATGTTCCCCAACGTGTAAGAATTGGCTCCGGTGGTTGACGAATACCAGGACACTGTGTGAAATGATCGTAGGCGTTTGGGAGATTTCAAAAATTCTTTTTCTGTGCTTGCTATTAATGCATCTACCTCGGGAGAGCATTGTCGAATGGTTTCTGCATCAAGATGTAAAGCATGCACTTTACACGTAACATGTAAACACTTGCAACCATGTTCAAGAAGAGAACAGCCTACCGAACGCATTGTCGCTGCGCCATCGCTCATAAACATCAACACTTTATCTTTTGAAATTTGAAATTTTTCCAACGTACTAAGTACAACCTTCGTAATTGCTGCAGCCGTACACTCTTGTAGTCTTCGGATAGCTAGTAACAGTGGTAATGTAAGTTTACTAGGGTCCAGTATGCGTACCATAATATTTACAATTGATTTTTTTTTACAGTCTGTTGTCTCGTCAACACATAACCAAAGAAACTGTTTTTCCAATATGAGTTTCATTTTCTTTTCCACGTCATCGCGCACAAATGTAACGTGCCGTTTTCTCCGTTGGCAACCGCAACTCGGGATTGTATTTGTCCCAAAAGTCCTTAAACGGTTGTTTATCGAGTAAGCCTAGTGGCAAATTACAGTTTATCAACATAAGAATTACATAACAAAAATGCTCTTCTTGTCTCCCATATCATCTACTTTTCCTGATCTAATACCTGAAAAACCCAAAAGAGCACCTTATCAGTATTAAGAAAAGCACACGTTTAAGCCAGAAGCTCACAGTTCTGCAGTTAATTATACAGCTACCAAATCACATGGGTATCAGTCTGTTGTTAGCCAGTAAAAGGATTAAAAAAACTGATGCCGAAACCGTTGTAAACATAATAAAAAATATGTTAAGAGAAGTTTGTATCGTAGGAGCCCAAATCGCCATGTTCTCGACGCAAAATTTAATTCTACATCACGTGATGCCAAAATATACAGAATGTGCCATTTGAAAAAAAATGACTTTTCTACCTAAAGCGACAAATTTTTAATTCTGCGTAGCACCCGTATGATAACAATATTTTTATTTCTTCAATTAAAAGCTTGTAAAAACGATACACTTTAGGACCTCACTATATACACGCTTCATAAATACAAATTCCGGAAAAAGCCAAACTTTTTAGCTCTCTAAGAACTTCACGGCAGGAGTCACGACGACTCAGACCGAAAACTACTCGAAGAGCAGACTTTTGCAGTAAAAATAATCTTTCCACACGCGTGCTTATGCCCCAGTTCAATATGCCATAACGTATGTGTTAATGAATATTGCAACATAAATTTAATAACACGTGCCTACTACAATGTATAGCCAAAAAGTTCAGAGCGTAACGGTTTGACCGCAGGTTATTACTAAGGTTTTGTACATACTCATGCCACTACAATTTGCAATCTAAAATTATTCCTAACATTTTAGAGCAGCCTATAGATCTTAAACTATTCTTAGAATCATTAAATAAAATTAACTCATTCGTTTCGCGTCACGGTAATGAGAAAATAACCAACTTGTTTTTTTCTCTTTATTTATGTTTAAATGATTGCTTTAACCCATGTGAAAACAAATAATAATAAATGGTTTATTAGACCGCAAGTAGTATCAGCTAAGTCATAACGTCATAACAAGTACAGAACATTAAGCAGAAATTTATCACAATAATTAGAACTTTAATTTTGTGCCAAAGACCCTAAAGCCTGAAAATATTCATCCAACAATTACTTAGGTTCGTTTAACATTAATGTTCTTACTGTAACCTTAAAACTTGTAATGTCTTAGTATGTACGATTACTGCAATAATTCCTTTTCACATATTAACACCTTATCATCTGCGTAGTAAGTAATAAACAACTAAAACAGAGGTAGAACTTGTATTTAAATAAAAAATCTGATCGATAGAATATATTAAGTACAATAAAGGACCCAATATATCCTTGCGGAACATCCTGACCAACTGCACGACCACTACTTTTAACATTATTAGCCTTGATTAGTACTATTTTTTAGATAAGACGACAGTAAATCAAGTTCCTTACAGCAGACGCCATTTCACGACCTATTACTAAACTGAAAGCGCGGGAAAAATCAACATTTCGGCTACCTTCAATTTTTGATCCAATGCATTTACAATCCTTAGCACAAATATATAAAGTGCAATCGCGGTGCCTTTAGCCAACGTGCAATCGTACTGAGACTAAGCATTCCAGTTTGCGTCGCTACTTTCTAGGCGGCTTGATTATATCTCTTGGCACTAGGTGGGACCGGGAAATATTTCAGTGCTAGTTTTGGAGATTAGTGGCACAAACTGAAAGGTGAACTCCATGTAAGCAGCGGAAAATGGCGCTCGAAACCACGCTAATGACGCCAGGTAGGCAGAAACATGTCCGTGTGTTGGTGCTATACCATGAGCTATATTAGCATTAATTTTTGACTCTCGTTGCTCTTTTCAAGCTAGTTCAAAGACCTTCGGAACGCTGGGCGGGACTCCATAATTGTCATCATTGCATGTACCGCCTATTACCGTGTATCTTTTTATAGTTCATTAATGAGTACAGCAGCTGCCCTCTTCGCAGCCCACGTAAAAAGTTTCTCCCGCCTATAGTAGAGTAGAAAGTGCAAATACGGAATATGTTGATAAAAAATGACATTCTAACTGCGTGCTTTCAAAACGTTAACAGGTACGTAGTACGTAGCACATACGAGTGATTATTTGTTTTTGTAGCTTGTTATTTAAGTGTACTTACTTCTGCCATTTATTATTTTTTAATACGTAACGAAATCTAATACACGTATTCCATATTTGCACATCCGTTTCTTCACATATGTTTTCTATCAAAGCATTCCTTTTTCTGTCTTAGGATGTCAAGAAGAAGTCAACGTCGGGTTTGTAAAAATAAAGCAAAGCAGCACAGTGAAGCAAAGATGAGTCTAGCAATTACAGCAGTCAGAAAAAAAAAGGATGTGACTGGTGCAAATAATTATCTGCTGTTTTATACATAAATAAATGTTATGTAGCAAATTTTCAGTGTGCTCCATATTTGCACCCCAGTTCCTCAAGTAATAATTTTGGCATTTTTTTCAAGAAATCGTTCTTTTCGAAGATGTGTAGAGTTACAAGAAATCTAAGTAAAGATGTTGGTCTGCAACTGCTTTGGGTATATCCTAGTGAAATTGAACTTTAAATAACTCGATTTACAATGAAGATGTACTCATAAAACAAAATGGTATTCCATATTTGCACATTCTATTTTAGAGCTGTCACATTCCTTTATTCAGTACGATATTCTGTGCACTATATTAAGGAAGATGAGAATAACCCTGAAATGGTCCCCGATACCTATGGAGATGTTGGATGAAACCGGCTTTAAAATTGAAAGTAGAGTTCAAAACAGCAGAAAAAAATGCCGATTTCTATTTGAAATAATACCTTTTTAAAGTTTATTTGTTAATAGTAATAAACATACCAAAAATTCCTCCCTATCCAATGTTCTTATCATCTAACACTCCTCCTTTCCGGAGTAAATAAAACACATAGAAGAAGACTATACAATTTAATGGCATTTAAGGTTCTCACATACAATTCACATTAGATTATTTGCGGGGTCTTGCAATTAATAATTCGCTTTTTGTTGATATTCTTGTTGGAAGGCGAGGCATTTCTTAACGCATACAATCGTTAGCGAAATATGAAAATAAATGAACACATTATACGTACTACAATACATAGTTAGGAAATATTTGCATGATGTACGTGAGGTTACATTACCGAGGGGTACTTGTAAATATAGTCGCATTTAATAGGGTTCTATGTTATCGAATAATTGATTAGCATTCACAACTTAGTTGCAGCGGTGTTGTCTAAGATACGCATTTATATTCCGTCCACAAGTCTCGCAAACGAATCCAAATAATATTAATCATATTTCAAGAGAAAAAAATGATATCCTTGTATCTTATCTTCATTACCGTAGGGATATTCATTATCACCTCTGATGTTACTATAAAGCCTTTACGTACACTACCGGCCATAATTATTTGCCCACCTACATTTTTGCTTGGATTTTAGAAAATTATTTGTTTATTGTTATTTAGGGGATACAATTATTTACCCTCAAATAAAAGAAAGATATCTCATTAAATAATTCCGCAAACGACTCCTCTGATACTTAGGTGTCCATTGAATCTCCTTAATGCTCTAATTGGAGGTCCAGGTAGGGCCATGAAAAAACCCGAAATGTAACACAATTATCCTTCACTAATAATTATTTAATGTAGTGCAGGTAAAGAACAATTCCCTATTTACCCGAACTAGAATTATGAATTTAGATCTTTGTTCTGTTCTTATTATTCTATTAAACAGTGAATATCGTTAATAAAATTCTCTAAAATTAGTGTTAAAATGCCGAAAACAAGAGAAAATGCCTTTAGGAATCCGCACAATAATTGTTGCTTTACATAATCTTCGCCGAGGTAACAAAGACATCGCAAGAAAAGAATTATGCCGCCGAACTGTTAACTATACCGTTAAAATGTATCAAGAGGCTGGCACATTATTAAATAGAAAACGAACAGGACAACGGAAAGTGACAACACCAGCGGAAGATCGTCGAATAATTATGATTAATAAACGGAATAGACAAAAAACTGCACCTAAAATGACGGCTGAAATAAATATTGAGCGTGAAAAACAAGTTAGATGTTCGATAATTCAAAATTAAAATACAATTCTTAAATAATTTCACAAATAACTTAAGATAAAATTGATACAGTTTGTAATTTGTTTTCTCGTACCTTCTAGCTTGCCCGAGGATGAGCGAATACTCGAAACCGGTAGCTTTGTGATTATATATTAAAGAATTTTTGTGAGTAGTAGACCCTTTTTTTAGTTAATCTTCTAAAGAACAAGTTAGTTTAACCACCGTAAAAAAGAGGTTAAGAGAGGGTGCTTTATTTGGCCGAAAAGCGTTGCATGAACCACTCCTACGCAACCAAAATAAAGTTAAACGGCTACAGTGGGCTAGAGAGCATCAACATTGGACAGGTGATAAGTGGAAACACATTTTTTAGACCGATGAGTCCAAATTTGAACTCTTCGGTTCCAAGAGAAGAACGTTCGTTCGAAGGTCGAAAGGAGAATGACCAGTAAAACCATGTGTAGTACTTACAGCCAAGTCTGAATAGGAGACTTGGTTACAATAGATGGAATTTTAAGAGAAGAACGCTACCGAGAAATTTTGGAAACAAATATTATACTATCTGGAATGAGAATAATGGATAACCACTTTATATTTCAACATGATAGTGATCCCAAATACACCTCTACACTGTGCCACGAATATTTAGTGCAATAATCAGTGGAACACGAAAGCAATATCAAAATAATGAAATAGCCTCCACAACGCCCAGATGCTAATCTTATAGAGCTTTTATGGGAGGAACTCGATAGGCAGGTGAAAATAAATCCTTCAACTTCCAATGAATCGTTGTAGAGACAACTACAAGAAGTCTAGCTTAAAATGGAACCCGCTACTCTGACGAAGTTGGTAGAGAGAGAATGCTGCAGGTGTGTGCCGCAATTTTTAATAGTCGAGGTGGACATTTCAATGAAACGAAGATTTCATTTGTTTGTGTCAAATAAATTGTATAATAGAATAAAGACTATCAATTTCTTTGTTTAACAGTATTTCATTAAATCTTAAACAACAATTTCTTTTTTAGTTAGCACTTCCTTTATTTACGCGTATTTTTTTGAGTGGGAAAATAATTATGGCCGGTAGTGTATGTGCATATTATGTAAGTTGACGATGCGTGAGCTCAACATTTGCAAAAAAAATCAGTGGTTTGAAAATATCTTAAGTTAATGAATAGTGCTGAGGTTCAAACAAAGTATAAGATAATATATGAGAGACCTCCAACATCGACGGTCATAGAGGAAAGCCTAGAATGATTTGAAATAGACACTAAAAGATAACAATACAGCTATTAGAAGAACAGTCACGTTAGGGTTTCCAAGAAGATCAAGAACTTTTTTGGGAAACATCAGATTTGCTGTTGCCAGTTGAAACACATGAAATTATTGAGCCGGAAAATGATGAAGAAGGTATCGAAGGAAAGGGAAAATGTTTAATTTACGCCTATATTTTTCTTTTATCATTTTAAACAACAACACAATTGCTGTAAAGTTCGTTCAATTGTCTAAGCAAAATAATTTTGGTAATCTTCTTAAGAGGAATTTCCCTCTGTGCAATGTCAAAATTACGTTTTCGTAAAAAGAGCAAAACCGTTATGCGATTTTTACGTTTCTAATACTACCTAATACTTTGGCTTTTGTGACTTTGTGGAAATAAGTCATTAAATGTTATCAACCAAATGCCTTAAGTAATCGATATTCACCCATTCTCCCCTGCATGAAATATATTTCCTAAGGCAAAGTGTCTCAAAAATAACATGAAAATATTCCACAACTTCCACGTAATAGTAGCTGGAAAGTCCCTTTCTAATTTGTGAATTTTAAAAGTAAATAATGCTGTAACTTTAAACAGAATTGCGGCTGCATCACAATCTAGTTCATTCGTAAAGAGACATCGTACTGAAATTAACGCTATGAAGAGGATTTCAGTACGATGTTTCTTTACGAATGAACTAGAATGTGATGCAGCCGCAATTCTGTTTAAATATGTTTCAGAATTAGTTACTTTTCAAATTCATAAATTAGAAAGGGACCTTCTAGCTACTATTAAGACGCAATCCTCTTCCTTTATAAAATCTACGCTAGATATCTGTTTTATCCTTAAGCTGTAGATATAACTAGGGCATATTTTTCGAGGAAACTTTACCAAAGTTTCTCCAAATATAGAGCTTTAGTAGAACGAACCAAAATTTGCTTGAGCGCCTTAAGATACTTAAGGTATTCTCAACAATTCTTACCACAGTTATGTGCAAGGCTGCATTCTTATTAGAACCATTTGCATGTAGTGTAATGTATTTTGAAATTATTTCGATAGTATAGATATTTTTCTCTCGTAGATTGGGAAGCATCAGCGCATGAAGGCAAAGCTTACATTACGAAGGATGTCGATTTTTGGTATTCTCGATTTTTAGTATTCGCCTTCTAGTTGTGTCAACACGAACGAGCAATGTGGCAACGTTGCTTTTAGTTCATTTGATTCGCATGTCGTTCAAATGTAAGCTGTACTGACAGCTACTGATTAAAAACATAAATACAAATAATCTCTATTAGCACTGCCTATTGGGCCATGTTTTCTAATTAATAGTTGAACACATGCAAGATAAAACCAGAGCAAAATCGAAAATCGGCATGGGTCGAATTAAAAAAACAAACCGTAACTTGTTGCCGGGAAAATTTACAACAACGTTTAGCCATAAACACGTGGAAAACGTTGGCTGAAATCTTAAATTCCATGCCAGGAGCTCGTAAAGATTGAAGTAGGTGGCGGAAAATAAGTAAATAACACTAGTAATCTTAAGCGTCTTTATGAAGTACCAATTATTAATTTAGTGTTAGCATTACATGCGGTCTCGCACAACACTAAGAGCTAGCCGCAATAAACAGAAATTTTACCAGACGGATGTAACGGGACCAGACGTAACGGGATACTAAAGGCTAAGATATATGCAGCAGATTGTTGGATCCAATATACATCTGTGAACTACCAGTGGCAAAAACGCATAAGGCGACTAAAAACTAAAACTCGTATCCCTCACTTGCTGCTTTAAGTGGGACTCTATTTAGTCCACAGGGAAACTTGAAGCTTCTCTTGAGAAGCGAAACAGTTTTTAAAATTGTTTATTTGTCAAATGCCCTATATCTTGAACATGCTGAATTACTGCTTCATCTTCTTGATAACCATCAAAATTTTCTTCAGCGGCCTCCATTTTTTTCAAAAGATTTAAAAACATAAATTCATCCATCACGTCAGTAACAACACGCAAAATAACACGAAATATGAGGTTTGATTGTCACTCGTTTCCGTTTTCACTAACCGTTCGTGTTTTCACGAATGAAATAATGAGTGTACGCTTTGATGAGAAAAACCGAGAATACAGAACACGTAAATATTGTTCGTGTGACGTCATTTGCGAAGGATGTTGAGAATTCCGAAGAGTCGAGAACAGCACCCCAGAACTTTTGAAAAATACACTAAAATTTATTTCTTTAAGTGAAATTCTTTTGAATCTGGGGTGGCTATTTGCAAATATTTTTGGGCTTACACAAATATTTGTTAGTAAAGAGTATATGTACATATATGTATACACATACAACGTACAATAACATAGTAATAACTACATTCGGTATACAAAGACACAGAAGCCTACAAATAAGTTTATATCAGATAGATGGTCGTGTGATGCGGATTTTTTTTTTATATTAGCGTATGTTATTACCCGCATTACATCATATGCTCTTAATTACTGATATTTACATTCAGGGTGCGCTTTTTTACGAAAATTATTAAAGTTTAAAGGCCGCTTTGATAGATCACAAATCTCAAAATGACGACATTCCTATGCTAAACGACTTTATACTGTGGTAGAAGATAAAATCGAAGTTCCATTTTTGCGAATATATACATTCAAGACAAAAACTGCGATAAGTCAGAAAATGTTATGTTTAACGGTATGAGACTGTTGTTTGGACATATGTGAAGTTGTTTGTTATCTGAAATATCTAGACATATACATATTTTAATGAAGGTTAATAAGTTTACGTTGACATTCAGACCTTCTTACCGAAACTATAGCACTTACTTATGTTTATGTTTATTCAAATTGCATGAACCATCAAAGCTGAATACAGTGTGTCGTAGTATCCTGTACAAATATTGAATTGGACTATAAATATAAATAAAGCAAAACAGAAAATAAAAGATCTTCAGAATAATAACTGCTTCGCCTCTTTCTTAAAAGTGTCTCCATAATTGATGTTCTTTACTGCATTTGGCAATTTATTGCATATTCGTTGAAACGTAGCTATGGGCGACACTTTCATTGAGGTTAGATGGTGTAGTTGTATGATTAAGTTGACGTGCTGCGTAATCATAATACTGATTGAATAGTTCCAAATATTCTTTAAAAGAGACAGTGACTTTATATAAAAAATGCAGCGAAAAGTTAAAATTTCATGAGTTTTAAAAACATTTCTACAATTTTCGACAAAGCCTATATTAAAAATAAGTCGGAAAGGTCGATGTTGTACTATGAAAACCCTCACCCCATCAATTGCGATACCCCACACAATAAAATTAGTGGGCCAGTGCATAATAAACTTCTATTGAATGGTTTTGTTGTAGAGAGTGCTTTAGCTGTTAAATTCCGTAATGTACCTTATTTCCTTTGTTACTCTATCGTCTACTACGACCCCGAGAATCAATACACCGGGAAGGGACGTTTCATCGCAGGTTTGTATTAATCGTCGGCTCTTTCGTCGTCGGCCGTTTCATCAGCGTACAAATTCATCTTGACCTGATAATTATTATGAGCTATATCTTGTAAATACTCCGATTTGTTCCTATTATTATAATCAACAGCTATTCTCAATACTGTGACAGGCCGTAGTCCGTCCATATGAATTGAAAACAAAAAAAAATATTAAAATTATTATTTGTGCAATTTCGTATCAGTCCCTTAAATTATTTTTCACCTGTTTTCAATTTTTATTTTGTCACATATTTTTCAACATCGCTGTATATATTTTTTGTACCGTTAGTGAATAACTTACCGATTAATCGTTCTAGAGCTTGTGTAACACTCTATTTTTTAAATGTTCTTATCTCCATACGTCATGTCCAAGAAACAATACGTCATCCAAATATTTAGTATATAAAGCCGTGCAGAATTTCATTCTGCAGGAGTTCTCTCCTGACCGACCCCTTCACCGTCGGCATTCTTATTGTCTAAAGGTCATTAACTCACCGATGGTATCTTTTATATTGTCTGAGTTATCTTAATTCCCTGACTAAAGTTGTTACTAACCGTTTATTTTCCCTTGTAAATAAATTTTCTTCCGCGACGAATGTGCTTAACATTATTTATCGTTTCTTGTACGTGGTCTAAATAGAAATTTTAAACTTTGTCTGATCTAAATTTATTTAAACTTGTAATCAGATCAGAATTTCGTTTCGTTTTATTTTGCTTCAATCCGTATATGGTTGTTTTTTTTTTGTTTCTATTGTAAAGTATGTAAATAAATCAAGGTATAAAAACTTGCCTATTTTCATTGTAAGGACTCTGGACAAACCAAAGCTAGCTCAGATATACTGTTGATGAACGCCATGCTCCAAACCGCCGTAAAGTACTAACGTCACAAACTTCAAAATAAATTAACACGAGCATGGAAACTGTTTGTTTAGTTTAAGACGTTTTCTCAAAATTAATCTCATACAAATAAGTAAATATTTGTTGCGGCATCTGTCAGCAACTACTCATCTCTATATTGCTTAGGCCGTTAACACAGAGCCCGTATTAACTGATAAAACGGCTACGATCAAACGTTATAGACCCCCGATACACTTCCATGAAATGTAGTATCTACATCATGTGCGGCTCTACGTCTGTAAAAATTTATTACTTTTGCCTTATTGCTATAGAAGGTTAATCGATTTAACTCACATCAGTTTTCCATATCATCTAACAACACTTCACGTGTTATTTTTATATTGAGATCATCAGGATTTCCACTTGTAACACAGTTACGTCGTCTGCGAATAAAAACAATTGCATAATGTGGCTTAAGTTAGCCATTGTGCAGATTTTACTTTCGAGCCATGTATTATAGTTTGCTGTTTATTTAGGGATCGTAAACTTTCTGTTAATTCAGAATTACTTAACCCCAGATCGTAATCGCATTCATTTTACTTAAAACCCATATCTAGTTTGTATTCTATATCCTATTAGCTACGCTCTAATTTAAAAATCATTCTACACAATATTCCGTACAATCCAGTGACATCAAGTAACCAATACAAATAAGCATACAATACACTCAATAAAGCACTTCAATAAATTCTATCATATGCACTTCAATTGGATCTCTTTCATATGCGCAACGTTTACCTTAAAAGTGAATGGTAGTGTACAAGCTATGTGACTGAATTAGGAACACAATGTTCTTGCTCCTTTCGAACTTTCGGCTAATAGTTACAACGCCAACAAGCAGATATTGTTCGTAGATTAGTTGCTTTAGGTTGTTACGGCTTGTCCGAGTAATGGGCGCTACAAGAATATTTTGTAGCAACATTTTAATAACTAATTACGTTTGACGTTAGATTTAATCGAGTTCGATCAACAATTGCAATGATCACGCGAGCAGAATTTAAACGTAATAACCTGTAAAACGTATCGGAAAGTTGATCGCCATCGGCGACAGTTTGTATGTGTGTAAACTAGCTAATGCACCCTTTTTCACCATAAATAACAGCAATTAGCAGCACTCTTTTCTCATATCTATGAAGAAACGGCGTAACACTTATAATTAATAGACGCCCACGTACTTAGACGGGATGAAATTGTAAGAATGATACGACATTGGCTGAAGTTATAGAGACAACGCATAAACATGTATCAGTTTACATATACACACACCTATGATGTAAAATCCCGCACATTCTAACTGAATAATCCCAAAACTTTAAGTTCTCGAGTAAACTTTATTATAAAAAATTGAGACATTTTCTATGTGATTATTGAACAATACGTAAATAAGTATTTTCGGCACACACCAAATTTCGTAATTTAAAGTAGTATCATCTTTAGCATATGTTGTATGTTATATTATCAAATAAACCAATCTAACAAATATATCACATCATAATAAAAAAACCCTCTTACTAGAAATTTTGAATTAAATTATATAAAAAAACATCACGCAGTTCTTCTTCTCATCCTCCGTCGTTTACTACAACAATTCGACAAAACCTAAAAACTAAAACCTTCTATCATAGAAAATGGATACTAACTAAAAGTGAAGTTTTTTACATGAAGTTTAGAGATATCAGGAGATTAGTTAAGCAACAGATTCAAAAAGCTTACAACGCTTACATGTCAGGAATACAAAACACAATTAAGCAAAATCCGAAAGAGCTGTGGCGGTATAGTAATAGACTAAAGGGTGTTTCACGCATACCAAACACAATCACTGATGGGGATGTGGTATATCAGGATCCCCAGGAAATTGTTGACGCCTTTGCTAGAAAATTTTCTTCTGTTTATCTGCCACACTCCAACAGAGTAATCGAAAATGTATTCAGCAACATACCATCCTTTGACGTCAAGCCTGTGAGTGAGACTGACCTGCTAACTATAATGAGCCACCTAGCAAATACGGACACAACTGGTGATGACCTCATCCCTAGTTTTTTAGTGAAGGAAGCACGCATAGTACTTGTCAAACCACTTCCTTCACCTACCTTTCCTAAGCGCTGGAAACGAGCAAGAGTTACGCCAGGGAAGCAGCACTAATGTGACTAACTATCGTCCTATATCTATTTTATCTAATTTCCCCAAGGTATATGAACAACTTTTATATTTTTCTATATTCAACAATGTACAGCTGTAAAAAAGCGGTTATGTTATGTTTTCTATAATGGCTTCAGCTCATGTGAATATGCTATTACGTCAGGTGTTCCACAAGGATCCAATTTAAGACCTTTGCTCTTTGTGCTTTTCCTCGACGATCTGCTGGAAGCGTTGACCTGTGATACCCTAGCTTATGCAGATGATGTAAAGGTGTACGCAAGAATTGATTCCATTAATGATATGGTTAATCTGCAAATGAGTATTGATTACGTATTTCACTGGTGCCAAGAAAATAGTCTTATGTTAAATGAAGCAAAATGCACGTATGTAACATATACCCGCAAAATAAAAGGCTTGCCTACTACGTACAGTTTAAACGGTTACCCGCTGCAGAGGAGCGAGACCATAAAAGACCTAGGAGTTATCTTTGATAGTCAACTATCCTTTAAACAGCATGTTTCGCAGACGTGTTCCTCGGCCGCAGCCATGTTAGGATTCATCATACGATCTTCTAAATACTTCACGAATCAACATCTTCTGAAAACGCTGTATAGAGCATTTGTCTTAAGTCGTATGGTATCCTTACTATCAATCCCACGATGATTCTATTGAGAGAGTACAGCGAAGGTTCCTGAAATTCCTATCTTTTAGGATCGACGGTATATATCCGGTGAGGGGTATAGACTATGCCACATTATTGGAACGACATGCGGTCCGGAGTATTTCGGAAAGAAGGCAAATTTGCAGTGCGCGGTTTCTCTACAAACTTATTGACAATCAAATCGATTGCGCATATCTGCTGTCAAAAATTAATTTGAACGTTCCTCGTTTGTCTTCGCGTAGTGTTCAATCGTTTCGGCCTTTAGCTGCAAGAACTAATGTGCTGCTGAAATCGCCAGTTCAAAACATGTGTATGAATGCAAATAAATATTATGCAGATATTTTTGTCGGTGACGCGATGCATTAATCGGTGGAGTATATATATATTATTTTTTTTCTATTATTTTTCAGTTGTCTTTTATTAAGTATTATATTTTATTTTTCTCTTTGTATTATGTGCACATGTATTCGTATTATTATTTCGTCCTGTAATTGGGGTATCCTGTTGGGCGAATAAAGTTTATTATTATTATTATTATTATCACACAGGCAGAACATGTTTTTACAAAAGAAATTATTGAAATCGTAGTTGGGGGTTCAACATGTTTTTCTATTTGATCCCGTACCAACTTAAGATTGATTTTGCAAACAAACTAAGTATTTGGTAATACAGGAAATTCCCCATATACTTTATTATACAACCAGAGTTATCTCCGCAGATTGTGACCTTATGAACGGAGGTCTTTCAAAATGGTTTTGTTTGTTATGGGATTTAGTGGTGAGCATGTTTTAAAGCTATATTGAAATACGCGGCTACGCAGATTCGCAGCTATGTCAATTAGCAATAACCCTAGCATTATTGCAGGCTGCAAAGAAATCTGTAATTTCCAAACATTTACTTAAATTGCGTATTTGTACTTTTAGAACAATAAAGATTTTTAAACGGAAATCGTTTTATAAACCATTATTAGTCAAAAATCAGTAAATATTAGCGAAAACGGATGAGCAAGGAGACAAACAAGGACTTTAGCGCTAGCAAAAATTGTTTCAAAATTCAAATTACAAGGTTAGCTTCTTTAGTCTATTAATCGTATGTAACATTTCGTTTTCGTTCATTGTTTTAATTATTAAATTGCCGAAAAAGAAAAATCTAGGTGACAATAAAACAATTGACAATTAACAAATGTTGGCGCCCAAGGTGGAAAGAACATCGTTCTGACAATTGGTATATGAGAACGCACCTCAATGCATGTGGCTAAACAGCGCTAGTCATAGCGCTAATATTAGGATTATTTTTAATATTACAGTACATAACCGTTTTTCTAGATTTGTTCCAAGTTAATGTAGTAATAACTGCAAGAGTACTGTGAACTTCGGAAACAATTAGTCACACGTTACTTTATAAGTAGAAAGCAGGTAAGCTCATAATTAAAATACGTTTGTTAAAGTAGAACAAATCATAATTTTTTGGTATAGCAATGTAATGAGCCACATAAAAAAGTGACAGTTTGCAAGAATGTAATCATTAACTTACTGTTATGACTGAAATATCCAATAGTATCTGATAATTGTCAGCATTTTTAGTACCCGCAATAAAAAAATTACCAATGAGTTGGAAATATCAACATCTAAGATGTTTTGTTGAAATACGCTGGTGTACGGCTTGCAAATAATATTAAAAGCAAGAAGTTTCACTTATGTCAAGCAAGAAGCTTCTTGGATTAGCTACGCAAATTAAACCTGAAATGGACGCTATTTACAAGAAGTCCGCACCGTCATTTTCCACGGTGAAATTTTGGGCAGCTGAAAACGTGGTCGTACCAGCTTGGTTAACGATGAACATTTGGGGACGGCCAAAAACTGCAACCACTACCAATAACAGCGGAGAAGTTCACCAAATGGTGCTAGACGACTGTCGAATTAAGGTTAGAGAGATAGCAGAGGCTGTGTGGGAATCTCGCAAGAACGTGTTTGTTATATATGCACTGAAGGTATGGGCACAAAGAAGTTAACCCCGCGTTGGGTACCGTGTTTGCTCGCTCAGGACCAAAAACGCACTAGAATTAACATTTCCAAAGCACTGTTGAAGCAGTTTAAGCTAAATAAGTCAGAGTTTTGGCATGGCATTATAGACGCATCTTGGAAACACCAGTACACTCCTGACGCCAAGGCACCGTCGAAACAGTGGACTGTGAAGGGTGAATAGGCTCTGAAAAAGGCGAAGACTTCCATCAGGCAGGAAAGTGATCGCGACTATTTTTTGGCATAGTCACGGAGCTATGTTAATCAACTATCATGAAAAAGAAAAACAATAGCTGGGGCACACTACGCATCAATACTTGACGAGCTGAAGGCAGAAATTACCAAACGAACACACTTGAGTGGTCACCATGGCAAAAATTGACGAATTCATAGACCACCCACCCTATTCACCAGATAGGGCGAGATTTTT
Organism: Dynastes maya; assembly: GCA_029619315.2. Lineage (NCBI taxonomy): Eukaryota > Metazoa > Arthropoda > Insecta > Coleoptera > Scarabaeidae > Dynastes > Dynastes maya. The sequence goes on from JAROYE020000002.1 coordinate 62,809,501, forward strand.
CTCTTTCCTAGGCTCAAAGTTTCGCTAGGACGACGGATATTTGAATCGAATGAGTAGGCCGTCACATTCATAAACGCCTGCTTTGCAGAACAGAATGCCAACCACTATTTGGACGAATTAAAGAAGTGATAGCATCGCTAGGAAAAGTGTTTAGACTTACAAGGCTTGTTGAGCAGCAATAATACAACATACTTGTTTCTAACAATTAAACACTTCCCTAGGTGTATGTGTGCATTTAATCAATGTAAAATTTACTTCTTACATATAGGAAAATATTACTGTACAGGGTGAGTCGAGAGAAATGGACCAAACTCCAGGAGTGTATTGTACAAATGGAAATAATGTAAAAAAAATTATATGTTCTTATCCGATTTTCATCGTCATTTTTGTGACTGTAAATATTTGGTAAATATTCAACCATCTCAAACTATAATTGATAATATATTCGCCAACAATTCTCCCGGAGTTTTTTTCTGTACTAATGCCGATTCCACGATTTCTGATCACTACTATCAATTATTAAATATAAAGTCAAATTTGCAAGTTTACTCAAAAACTCATCTACCATCGTAACTTTAACAATCAAAATGTTTCTAATTTTTGCAGAGCTTTATCTGATGAGAGATGGGAGGACTTGAAAACATGTAATAATGATATAAACGAAAAATTTTACACTTTTCATGATATCTTTTCATATCATTTCGAAATATGCTTCCCTTTAACCAAAGTACCCGTCAAAACCAGACGGTGTAATGAATGGTACAGCAATGAGTTGAGGGATCGTGCGAAATATTTAAGAGTCTTTATAAAATCACAAAGGACATTAACATATTCAATAATCGTAAACAACTAAAGCATGATTACAAAATATGTGTTGAAAATACTAAGAAACAGTTCTATGATACTTTAATCTTAAACTCTAGTAACAAAAGTAAGACATCCTGGCAAATCATTAATAATACTACAAAAGTGCCAATTAGCGATAATAAAATGTCCATAAACTGTAGATCCTCCGTTAAAATAATCGATAACTCACAAGAAATAGTACATAGTAACATCCTTCAAAAGCATTTTTCATCAGTAAACAGCACTAGACCTTGGTCAAATTTAACATGCCCAATGTTTGCAGCTTCGAATTTATTCTTATCTCCAACATATGTATACGAGGTACTAGACATTATTCGATGTGTTACTGTAAACTCGTCGTCAGATATGGACAATATTCCTTGTTTTGTTTTAAAATACGTTGCCAATGGCATAGCTATACCATTAACAGACCTAATTAACGAATGTATGGTGGAGGGTGTATTTCCGGAGTCTCTAAAGGTGTCAAAAACCATACCGATTTACCAAAAAGGTGATCGCTCTAATGTGGAAAACGATCGTCCCGTGACGATCTCTATCGTTTTTGCAAAAATTTTTGAAAAAATAATAAATAATCGACTAATGCTATGCTTGAAGAGTAATAATCTGATTTCCCCATCACAATTTGGCTTTCACCCTGCAAATTGTACAACAGATGCTTTGTACTCACTCCTAAATTATATTTGTAACGCAACTGATGATAGGAAGTTTGTAGGAGGGGTTTTCTTTGATTTGAGCGGAGCGTTCGACATTGCTCATCATCAACCATTGTTGGATAACCTGGAAGCGTATGGTATATTCAATTATTTTTGACTAACCGTAGGAATTATGTTTACGTGAATGGTGATCCTTTTCCTCGTCGTGTGCGCGCTTTGAATGCGGTGTTCCGCAAGGCTCCATTCTTGTCCCGACTCTTTTCCTGCTTTACGTTAATGATCTAAACCTCCCAGTTAGTCCTTACATGCTCTCTCAATATGCCGATGACACCAGTGTTATTGCTCTGGGTTCAACAGTGGGGAAGGCATCACGTGGATTGTCGGATGTGGTGAGGAGAATGAGGCGCTGGTGTGATGAGTGGGGTCTTACTTTAAACTCTCAAAAGACATACTTGTTACAATTTAGATCTTCGGTACATGCTTCTTGCAGTTTATATGTGCCATGCGAGGGCAAATCAATAAAGCAGTGTCTATTTACAAAGTTTCTGGGGCTGACGATTGATTCATGTTTAAAGTGAAAGGAACACCGTTATCGCTTGGAACGAGATTTACATTCAGCCTTGTTTGGCGTACGTCAATTACGAAAAGCTGTAGACATAAGTTCAATTAAAATGTTCTACTTTGCAAACGTTAATTCGCGATTACGTTACGGTTTAGTATTTTGAGGGTCCTCTACACAGCTAATTTCCTTATTCCTCGTACAAACAAAATAATTAGTTGCATGCTACGACTTACCCAGAAAACTTCATGCATGCCTTACTTGAAAGAATTACACATCATCCCATTATTTTCCTTGTTTATTCAAGAGAAAAAAATGAACAAATATTAGTCCGTAATGGCGACGTGTTTAGTGCGATAGCCACTCGTAATTCCTCTAATTTTAATGTACCGCGTCATAGAACCACTTTCTTTGAACGGAACTCATATTACAAAGCGGTACAATATTTTAACAAACTTCCAGACGAAATCAAAGTATGCGCTACACTTTCACAATTTAAAAGAAGAGTAAGTGCCTATGAACATCTATTTTATAATGCAGCGGAGTATCTTTCCAGCTGACATATTGCTGTTTATTGGTTTTATTTTTATTTATTAAATTGACATTTGCACCATTTTATTTATTAATGTTTGTCTATGTCCATCTGCTGACGATGTCTAGGTTCCCTATTGAACTTTGACTAATAAATATTATTATTAGTATTATAGTTTGATTAATATATTTTGCCTCTCCTTACTTGTTCGTTTTATACATGGAAATATAATATACATATTTAGCATATTTGTATCTCTTCCCTTGAAAAATGTTATTGTTATTATGTACATATGTTAATTTAACAAGTATTCACAGTATTGTTTACATTTTATGCGTGTCTACATACAATGCGCTTATGTTTTTCTAACAATTTGTACCTCTGTGTAATTTTTTTTATAACTTGCCCTATATCTTTGTATTAGATGATAGGATCGAATAAATAAATAAATAAATAAGTTGCTTCCCAATAAGTAGCTAAATAATTATATGATTATTTTAATCGCGTTTTGTGTACATTAACAAGTCGGAAACAATAATTAGCAGAGCATGACGCTCTACTTCATTGGTTCCTTGTTATCTGCAGCTTTTCTTAGATAAATTATGCAGAAAACAAACATAGATTTCAGTTCGTACTTCAACGTGATAAATAGCATTAATTATTGGCATTTGTTAGTGTGAATGGTACATGGAGAAGTAAGGGGAATCATCAGGTGGCGCTATATGCGAGCAGAAATATAGGTATATTGAGTAACGGCAAGGTCTTAGTGACCCACATCGTGTGATTTAGCATTACGATGTATGTAGTAGAAGCAATGAAAAAATTGGCGCCCCAATAATTAATTATGTCTGCTCGTTTTTTTCTCGGTGCGATATTACGATTAAGCAAGAGTACGTTCAATAATTGAAATAAAAATGCAGGTCGGTGCCATAGCACAGATTTACTCGAAAATACAACGTTCATGGAATTTTGTTTATTCATGCAAGTTAGTTTATACTTACGTATGGCGTTTTCATCATTTGAAAGGTCATTTCGTTTAACGAACCACGTATCCTTGCCATTATATTGCGTTAACTTTCCAAACAATTGAGGCGATTGGCAGTATTGTATTTGTATCAATAATAATTGCGGTTATTACACTCCCAAATTTTTCGGAATAATAATAAAGAAGTACCTCAGAAAGTCTTATTCGGATTTGTTATGAATAAAGTTTTGACGTGGCATTTGTATGCTGCACAATCAACTTGAATAACGCTCTCTGCAGCAAAATCCTTTTCTATTTGTTAAATGAAGATACAAATTTAGTTTTTTAAATGTGTATTATTACGATATTAGATACCTCTCTTCAATTAATGGCAACTTTTATCAATATTCCCTATACCTATCTATCTTAGTTTTTGAGATAATTGACATAATTTAAGATTTTTGCAAAATTTCGCTCTCGTAAAAAAGAGTTATTAAGAAAGTACTTGATCAGCCCTAACAACGCCGCCTATCGTGTTATTTTAGTCACATATCAATTGAGGTTTTATAATTTCGTCACTTTTTCTTGATTTTACTATACACGATGCAGGATTGTGAATTGTGCTCAATACACAAATTGTTTTTTTATCTTGCCATTTTAGGGCCATGACTTTTAGATGTATTGTCTGAAACTCTAAGAGATATTCAGTCGAATAAAATTTGAACCACCACCCTAGCGTTTAACATATTGAGCGTTAAAGATACAGCGACATTTCGCAAAAATCTCAACTCATGTCAATTATCTTAAAAACTAAGATAGATAAGTAGAGTAACCTAAATTTGCGGACTCGCATAGGCGTCGGTATTACGGGTTAATATAAGAATACGAAAAATTCATAAATAAACTAAACCGGTAGAGAAGCAGACATGTAGTGTCGACCTTGAATATAAATCATGTTAAACCCCGCTGAGAGAGATTTCGTTTTAGTACCGGTTGAGCTGTTGCAGAGATTAGTCGAACGGTCAAGGTTATGTATTTACGTGTCGCTTTTGAAAGTATAGCTGGTGTTTTTTGTGTTATAGTATTATACCAAGTACATAATTAGTGTATCGTTTCATGTAGAACTAATATTTACATACCTAAGAAAACAATGCCTCGTAATAGATTTGCTACTAATGTACATAAGTATGTGTCACTTTTTCCCCATTTAAAATATGACGGTAGTGCAGTTTTTTGCTTAATATGAAATGTTCGCTTGGCTGCATTGGACAGAACTGATTACCAGAGGCATGTCAATGATATTAAGCATATGAGGAATGCAAGAACTGAAATACCTTATACACTATTCCTCATACATTTATTAATTATGTTTATCTCTTGTAATCTTCCGTTGTCGTTGGTGAGAAAAGCAGCTTTTAAAATGTTTTGGCGACAATACGTCCCAAAGTACCCATTACCCTCACAAACACAATTACAGAATCATTTGCCGCGAATGAAAGAGATGCTAGAACATGTGTGTAAACGTGATTTGTATTCCAAAAAAATATGGATTACCGTGGATGAGACGACCGATATAAAGAAAAACAGTATTGTGAATGTAATAGCTCGCGTTTTATCAAGCGAGAACACAGCATCTCGATATTTGTTACCTTGCAAACGTGTTCAACAATGTACCGCGGAAAATATTCAAAAAGTGATAATGAACGCTTTGAAAAAATTTAAAATTGCCCAAGATCAAGTTGTGATGATTGTGACAGATAGTGCAGCAACGATGTTAAGTGTTGGGCGATCCTTAAAACATATATTTCCTAACTTAATACATATAACCTGCGTGCTACATGCTTTGCATTTAGTTGGTGAAGTTGTTCGACAACATTACGGAAACGTTGATCGGATGATTGGAAGTACTAAAGCAGTGTTTCGTAAATCTCCTAAACGTTTAAAAGAATTTCGTAAATAATGTCCAGGTATTCCAGAACCTCCTGAACCAATTTTAACGCGATGGGGTACTTGGCTAACAGCAGCTTCTTACTATTTGATCCATTTTCAACAAATTCAATCAGTTATAATGCGATTTAATCGGAATGAGTCCAAAGCAATTAGAGAAAGTCAAAGAGAATTTCAAATTCCTCAACTTTTAGAAGATTTAATAACAATATGTACTAATTATACAATATTACTAGATGCCATCAGAAAACTACAATGTACTGAATTGTCATTGCAGGAATCATTAGAGATAGTGGAGAGTGTAAAAAATAAATTACACACATTAAATGATACGCCAGGATTATGCGCTAGTCAAAAGTTGGCAGATGTTTTAAGGAAAAATCCCGATTTTAATACTTTAGAGGCCGTTTATAATAAGTGTAAGAATAGTGAACTTTTAAGTGATTTTGAAAAACAGTTTCTACATGCAAATGTAACTTCCTTAGATGTGGAGAGATCGTTTTCTATGTATAAGAATATTTTTTCTTGTCGACGCACAAGGTTTAAAGAAGTAACTGTGGAAACATATGCAATGATGCAAGTTTACAGTAGTTCACATCCTGATGCCTCTAATTTGTTGAATAATTAGCAAGTAAGTTTATTTATAAATTTTTCGTATTCTTATATTAACCCGTAATACCGACGCCTATGCGAGTCCGCAAGTTTTGATTACTCTTTAGATAAGTACAGAGAACATTTATAAAGGCTGATATGAATTAAAGAGAGGCATCTAAAATCGTTATAATATTCAGAGTATTCCATTTAAAAAACTAAACTTGTATCGTACGCAGCGGAAGCTGAACATCCTGTATACTAGGATATAATTTTATGTTGTGCACCATTCGTCTCCGAATATTTTTTATTTGAAAATCTTTTCTCTGAATTGGTCAGGAAGGGAATTATCGTCCGTCTACGTAATACGTGGACACGTTGTATACATTACATAGCACAGACCAGGTGCTTCCGTGTTCGCATATTTTTTCTAAATCTTCAATTTTCAAGTTATTACTGTACGACTATACTGACTATACGTTTATTTCATTATTGTCAAATACTTAAGTATTACATATTACGAGCTGATTGTAGCCCATACTATGAATTTACATCGGAATTGGAAATTACAGCTTTAAACTTTTGTATGTATGTACGTGTCTGCCATTCTATAAGTTTGTGCATATAAGAGGCCTTTCAGAATGGACAAGAGGATAGTTGAAAGTCAAATCGCATAAAATACAGTTGAGGGCCATCACCGTTTTCAATATACTGTACGATTCTTAACACTATTGCCGTTAAGTTATCAATTTCAATGTCAATAGTAGCGTATCACTTCCGCAAAAGGTACAACATATTCGCTAAGAAAAATATCCACAATAATCGCAACGCGTTCCACTAGAAACCCATCGATGTTAACATATGCATACACGTCGGTGACAATACTCAAAACTTACAGCCTTCTCGCGCTTATAAATATTCCCTGTTCAAATAATACATTCTCGGTTCCGTGCATCTCTCCTCCGGCGGGCGATGTACGTAAATCGTGACCGGTGACGTCTACTGACAATGGTCCAAACAAATTCATTTGAAATGACTCCATTTGGCACAGCGTATTTATTATATTATTTAGTCGCCGTGGGAAATGCTTGCAAGAGAGAATCGCATTTCGGCTAATGAGTTTGTTAGAAAGTCATTCCTGGCTCTTTGTTGTCAGGCAGACTGATGGTCTAGACTATTGTCCAAGTTTTGTCGCCACGAATACCTTTATTCCTACGAAGACTTAACCATCAATTGTTTAATCTGGACGTTAGGCAATTGTATTCGCGAGTAATAACGAACATTACCTATTCAAATTGAATTTAATAAATAAATACTAAGCAGAATTAAAATAAAATTAAAGGGGCTTACGCAGACATTATTTCGATACCAATTTAATTCGTCTAAATTGAAAGAATAATATTACAAGATGTTTCTAAAGGTAATAGCTCGTATGAAGAATTCAACAAAGCTCGGCACGTGAATGTTGCAACAAAATAATTTGAAGATTATAATTAACAATGTGTTCCACGAAAACGAAAGCCTTGCTAATGATTACTACTGCTATTCCGTTGCAAGACATCTTATCAGTAAAAGATACAAAATTTTGAATGGTCTGTAATGGTATTTATTTACCTATGTTAAAAAATGTATTTTGACAGTAAAAACTACAGTATTGTGCGAATTAATGTGGACACAAGTAATAATTTGAAACAAACAACATTTATTTATAAAAGAATACAATTTAAATTGTTTTAATAGGAAATATGTCCTCCCTTGACTTTTAGAACTTCTTTTACGCGTTTTGGCATAGATCCAACAATTTTTCTACAGTTTTCTGATATTTGCTGGTCTCGAAATCATATCCGGATTACAGCGTCAATCAGTTTTGTTTTTGTTGTGCAATCTAATTTACGAAGTCTAGCTTTTACAGTAGCCCACAGATTTTCGGATTAAGATCCGGTGAGTTTCCTGGCCATTTAAGATATGATAAGTGTTTGTCCTTGAAATATTTCTTCATTACCTTGCACACGTGACATGGAACGAATCTTGTTGAAAAACTGCAATCTCTGTTCTAGCAAGTCTCTGTATTTTTGCGAGTTCATCATGCCTTCGATCGGCACAAGGGATCCGGTACCTTTATAAGAAAAGCAGCCCCAGAACATCTTCTTTAACGGATGTTTAACTGTTTGATCAATATGAGCTGTCGTAAGTTTTTCGTTGTCACTTATTCTAACAAAATCGAGATCGCTGTCCTTGTACCAAAAATAGCTCTCATCTGAGAACAATACTTTTCGCCAATCTTCAACAGTCCACCTCACATATTTTTTTGCCCAATCATATCGTTTCTTCATCATGGCAGCAGTCAATAACTGTTTTTTTTTTAGGTCTGGTTGTTTTTTTTCCACCTTCTATAAGTCGTCTTCGTACGGTGGAGTCATGAACAATAACTCCAGCGTGTGCTAAGTCTTACTGAAGTTCTTGGCTTGTTTTCCTAGGGTAGAATTTACTTATTAAAAAAGCTTCGTCCCTTGCTGTTGTCTTTCTCTTCCTCCCACATTTCCCTTTTCTGTTCACCTCAATCGTCCCACTGTCCCTTTTTTCCTTCAAAACCTTGTTTACAGCTCCTAAACTTACACCACACTCCTTGGTAATATCTCTTTGAGTCACTGATGTGTGTTCACTCAAAGTAACAATCTTAGTGCGCTTTTTGGGAGTAATATCCATCTTCAAAAATAAGAAGCAAATAAAGCTTACTTCGGCAAAAACACAATAATTACTTACTGCACCTAACTCTGCACAATCAGGAGCAGGCCCTCTTACCACTGGACCACTTATCCGTTTTTGAACTAATTGTAAGTAAAATATGTGTTGTGTGTATCCCATTTCACATGCGAATTAATGTAGATACACTCAGGTGTCTGTAATTCACGAGGCAAGTCGTGTATGATGTTCGGTTAGCTACTAAATTATATCGCTAAATTCCTTTTCTACTTTGCGTTTTAGCGTCTCCCTGGTACGATACAACTGTATCATCTGCAATTCTTCATTGAAGAGAAGTGGACCCAAAACTATTCTTTGTACAGTACTGTGTTGCGTTTGGCGAAAATCACTGTAGATTCTATTTACTCTAACTGTTGGTGTCCAATTTGTAACATAGGTTTTCAACCAAGTATATGCTGGCCCGTAGAGACCAATCCTTTCCAAGATACCAAGTAATTTTCCGAGGTGTATTACATCAAAGGCCTTTGCTAAATCTAGAAATATCGCCAAACATGAATGAATTTTTATTGATAAAATCTCTAATGTAATTAACGATTGGTGATCTCAAGATGCTATTCATTCTGAGTAAACTTTTCTTCTCTAAGAGCATACTAATAATCGGAACAAGTGTCGTTTTTCTGAAGGTAATATATTGGTCTGAAATTAGTGATTCTGGACTTTTTTAATTTTTTGGTGTTGGCGTTATTACCACCTTGAAAGCAATGGGAAATTGTCCTATTATGAGTGACTAATTGAAATCTCACCAGGAGCTTTTCACTTTTTAAGTGACATAATTGCATTATTTATTTCGATTTTGTTGGTATTCGTCAGAATAAAGCGTTTTAAACTCATTGTTAATTGCTAAATTCTGTCCAATTTCTAAAAAATGTGTTGAGAATTTCTTAGCGATAAACTCCGGATCGTTCAATGCAATCCCATTATTATTAGTTTCAATTTTCCTTACTTCGTTTATACTTTGTGTGGCACAAATATCATTGACCATATACCACATTGCAGTTGTATTTATATTTTTTTCCACTTTATAATAACTTCTTCTTGTGTTGTTGTCTTCATTGTTAGTTATTGTTATCAAAACCTCTAAGTCTAAAAGTGACAACAATAACGAGCGCCAATTGTACCTAGTAACCGCCGAAATAATCATCAGAAATGGAAAATGAAGTAATCAGAAATAAAGTAACTGTGAAATGTATCATGAAATATTATCATTAAAAATAGTAACTCGAATACATAATAAGGCTAAGAAATTGCCAGCCAGAGAAATACATGCAGCATGCAAAACCAGAGCACAAGCAAAAGAAAGACAGACCAAAGAAGATCTGCAACCATGAATTATGGTAACCTTTAGGGGCCGAGGAAAAACTTGGAAGCGAAGAACAGTCTAAGCCAAATTGTGATCTTCCGACTCTATATTCCATCTATTCGATTTCTGTAAGCCTTTAGTGTTATTACAACGAACGTAAACCTCAAAATATTGGATACTATTTATTGTATCTAGACCAAATTTAATCGAACTCTTTGGAAAATAAGTTTTTAAATTACGTAGGTTTTAATTTCTGCTGTTAATTGAAAGTGATTTACTGTGAAAACTGTAAATGTACATTTTATGCCATAGAATAAAGGTGCATTCCATACACCAATTTTTAAGCTTAGTAATAATAAAATAAATATTTAACGTTATGACTTCCCACCACTGGGTGAGTCAACTTGAAACTAATTCATAGGTGTGAAAGGTATTCAAAAGGTAACATGCTCCAGATATTTTAGAGGTACCCATCCGTTATTCGGTGAATTAGACATGGAGTTCTTTTGTCTTGGTGATATTATACGCCCTTACAATGTAGCCAGTCTAAACAATGCCCATATTAGCATATTAATAAGTCGTTCACGGTGGATGTCTCATTCTCCTGCAGCATACAATGGTTTCTTTTATCTTCGTAATAAATAATTCAAACAAAGAAATTTGCGAATAACACCACTGTACCTTGAATGTTTGTTAAAAAAATGTTTCAATAGATATTATTATAAGTATGAAGGGGAGAAATTAAAATAATTTCCTCTTAATATAACTGATTTTTATAAATTATATGTAACATGAGCAAAAACCTCCATTTTTTTTTATTTTGATAGATCATAAAATTTTATTAATAACGAAAGGCAGAGGCAAATGCTGTTACCCAAGAAATGAAATGCCATCCACACGGCTTCTTGACTATAAGCAAATCTATGGGCACATTCATCTTGTACATTGTGATTGACGTCAGGACTAATTCCACTCATTTCATACCAAATTCCATTTTTCAAATTTTCTAGATTTTGTGATCTATCAACAAATGTTTTTGATTTTAAATGACCCCATAAGAAAAAATTAAAGGGCGTAAGATCTGGGCACCTGGAGGGCAATTCTAATGGCCTTCGTCTACTGATCCACCTCACGGGAACGCAATTGTTTAAGAACGCACGAAGAGGACGTGCAAAATGTGGAGGCGCACCATCATACTGAAATCAAATATCGCAATTTGGTAAGTCAGGATCATCTCCAATTGGAAAAATTTCTGCAAGAGTAGGCACAAGTGCATCCCTCAAAAAATCCAAATATCGTTAAAGAAGAAAGGATCAATGATTCTACCTATACGCACATCCACTTTACGAGGGTGTTGTGTATGTACTTCAGTTCTTTCTATTCCAGTACCTGGAAATTTGTTGATTTACTGTTCCATTTAGGTAAAATGAAGCTTCATCGTAAAAGAAAATCTGGCGAAGGAAGCGTAGATTGGGGTTAACCCTGCATTATATCATGAAACTACATTCGGCGATCAGGATCATCTTCATTGAGCTCTCGCAGTAATTATATTTTGTAAGGACGGTATTTTCCTGTTTTTAATACACGTATTACTGATCGCTGAGAAACTTCATTATCTGCTGCAATTGATGAGGATTCTCACCCACACTTAACAAAATATCAAATTTCACGTCTTCTTTCATTTGCTTAGGACGCCCTGCAGTTGAAATGTGCTTGGCATGCCCAGTTTCCCTAAATTTTCCCGATTTTGCTCATCATGGATTGGCTGATGTTTCTATCTGGATATTTCGTATTAAACAAGTTGGACACTTCTTGCTCAGTTCCGGTTTCATCGCCGCATCCAACAAGAATCAACATTTTTTTTCGTTCAATTTCACCTAAATGATATTTAAATCATACTTGATTAACTTCAACATTTTTTTATTAAGAATAACGAGTATTTAGCATACCACAGTGTATAAAACTGATTATTCTGTATTTCTGATTTGTACCTACTTGCTCTGCGGAAACCTATCTTTACTTTTTGCCAGGCTTTTTGTTAGTGGTAATATTTATGAACAGGTGGTAGCATTTCGAGCATTTGGTTTAAAGAAACAATCATTTCATTTCTTTCCACTCTTTAAATGATTTTTATTCGAAAATGTTGTTAAGATATTAAAATGTTGATGGTAACATTTAGACAATTAAAAAATCTGTTAAAATAAAAAGGAATCGGGAGTTGCCATTTAAGAAAAATTAATGGTAGGGTTATTAGTTGAAAAGCAGAAGTGAGGGAAGCTTAAAATTGATGCAAAAATGTTTATTTATTAAAAAAAAAATAAAACTGTCCTGTTTCAGCATTTCTTGGAAAAAAATGGTAAATTTAGACAATTAAAAACATATATTTTACAAATAAAAGGAATGGAGTGCCATTTAAAAAATTAATGTAGGTTTTAAAAGTTGGAAAGAACAGAAGTGAGGGAAAGCTTAAATTGATGCAAACATGTTAAATTACAAAAAATAATAAACGTCTCAGCATTTGGAAAATCTTCAATTTAATATTATTCAAATACACTATTTGTACAAATCTACAGTTGTTGACCATATAATTTCAAGAGAAAAAATAAAATGACATTAAGGAGAAAACAATATTAGGCGCTTCATTATTAGACTTTCTGTATCCGTTTCAAAGAAATTAAGGAACATTGGTAGCTTCTGCATTCAATGAATTATAGCATTCAAGAAATACGCCTTCGTATATGAATAAATTTATTGCATATTCTACGGGGATTGCTGTAATGATTGTGTTTGAATAGTATTGTGAAAGGGACAATGAATACCACTACGTAATCTAGGAGCCTCAGACACCATATTAGCATAAATCGTACGAATTTGGAAACTGGAATCATTACGCTCGCAGGTGCTTTTCTAAAAATTCCAAAATCGAAATAGATACCAAACAAACAAATAATTTATATACTTTTCTGCTTGTATAGAAATAAATGATTTTACCATTATGTAAATCATACCATTTTGATTGTATAAACAGGTATTATGGAGTTGATTTATCGCGAGCAATACTTCGAATTTGTTGAAAATGTGCCGTATAATCAGTGCTGTAGGTGCTTGTATCATGTACAGCTTGCTAAACGTATATATGCATGTATGTCCAAGACGATTATGAACTCATGACTAGGAGAGTCATAAATTTCATACTTTTTTCGAAACTACTATAAATTCTTCGAACTAGGTCATGCTCATTTAATTTTTGATTTATTCCTCGTAAGAAGATTATGTGTATGTTATTAAATTGTAGGGAATAAAAACAGTAAAGTGTTTCCAGCGTATGGCATAATAAACACAACATAATGCAAAATGCCGTTGCGTTAATGCTATCAATAATCTAAAAAGTGCCATATATAACATATACATGTGCGAACGCGTAGTACTTGAAGTAAATCGTAATGCAAATACACCATATTTTCTGTGCCTGCATTGCATATTTAATCTAAAATGTTGGTCAATGTTTCAATTATCAACTATAATAGCCGTGCAATAAGATTATTTAGTTTGTAGACATTTACGCTGCATTACGAACAATAAAATTACAAGTTGTTGTAGATCGACTGATATGTACTTATAAAATGATTAAAAGTAATTGTTTCTGGACTCGAAAAACTAGACTGGTTAGTCTAGCATAGCAATTTCAAACCAATCCCATTAATCGGTTTTTGCGCGGAAATAACTTATTGACTTTGGAAGGTCAGAAGGCAACAATTTTGCTAACGAATGATCTACAATTCGTATGAAACAATGACAGTTGCGACGAACTAACGAGGGAGATCTTTATATTATCTACCCAGCCCTGAAGAAAAAGATTTAGGAAACAAAAAAAAATTGTTCGACATATGTTCCGCGAACGATCCCACACGTATTCCAACGTTTTTCTAGTAAGCCTGTACCCTCCAAAAGAAAATCTTTCAGTAGGTCTGCAAAAAATTCTTCCACCGCTGTTTTCAAGCATTCATCCGAAGAAAACCACCGTCCTCTCTCTCTTGGGGTGTTTTTGTTTTAATTTAGGGAAGAGATAATAGTCGCTGGGTGCCAAGTCTGGACTATAAAGTGTGTGTCTCATCTCTATAAAACCTTTTGGTGAGCTTTGTGGACCTTGGCATTGTCAAGAAGCAGCATAGTCTTTCGCTTACAATTTCAATTCTTTAATTGTTTCCTTATAGATTTTCCCTGTTTTTATACTGCCTTTCTCCATATATTCAATCAATAGTATTCCGTCTGAATTCCAAAGTAGTCACCAGTTTTCTTGACAAAAACTGCATTCTTGCTCTTTTTGGTGGATGAATGGATTTTGTGAATTATGAACTCATTGCATCGATTTTTGTTTTCTCGGTGGGTGCCAGTGATACACCCACGTCTCATCATCCGTTACAATTTTTGAAAAAAGATATTTGTCGTCAACCAATGACGCCAAGTTTTCCCCAGAAATTTATTGCTGACACAAGTTTTGTTCAGGAGTAAGCAATTTCCAAATACAACGTGCTGACACCATTCCTAAATTTTCATGTAAAATTTTTAAAATTGTATCTTCTGATATCCCTATTTCAGCAGCAATCATTCTTATTCTTTTATCTACTAAGACCAGTTTCTCAACTTTCTTATCATTCAACAAGCCTTCCGCATGTTGGGTCATCTTGAATTGATTCCCTGCTCCATCTAAATTGTTTACACCAAAATGTTACCGTCAAATATGGAGGCACATCTTTCCCATAGACATTAATCACGCAGCAAGGAGTATGGCGATCGTTAGGAACTAATACATGCGGTGACACTACCAAATGACTGGAATTATGCAACCCTATGCTCAAAAGAACCACTAACAACATAAATATGACAAATTTTACTACTAAATACGAAGATACCTTAACGAAATATATTTAATGTACGAAATAATGTTTGAAATACCTTTGAATATACCCTGTTTGCTTTAGAAGAATTTTACATTAATTTTGGAGAGTTGCGAAATTAGTGGAATAAAAAGAAGACTGGATTTGCCCGTGTTACACCACGATCGTCGTTACCTAGACTTATATTAAGGATTTTACGTCCCCACTCCAAGGCCAGTCGGCCTGGGTGGAAAATTGTGAATAAACCAATTCATGAGTTTTCTGTATATGTTTAAATTGACAAAGGAGGAATTTGGTTCTTCGAAGCAGGGAGAATATTTCAAACTTTGAAAGAGGATTTGAAGCCAGTTGGAACAGCGGTGTTTATTGAAAAAAGAAAAGAATGGGATCCAGTGGATGTTGCTACTGAGCATCTAGTTGACTGTTTGTTGGATACTTTGCACAACTACTATTGTTCAAGGGCTTCCCATATATGTTGCTGCGAAGAAGTGTGGGGGACTGATGAATGATGTCATTCATCAATTTAAGCTCATGAATGACATCATTTATCAGTCTAAGCATGTACATCTTTGAATCTTAACATAGTTATGACCCTGATGAAGCTTTAAAAATAAAAGCGAAATATTGGTGAAATTTAAAAGAGTTAGGTACATTTTTCTAAAACTTCGGTCGTCATCTCCACAGTTTCAAGCATGCATTCTCTCATGCTATTTCTATAAATAACTTCATTCATCGAAATTCATCATAATATTACGTTTAGAAAGAAACCATCAACATTTGCTGTGGAATAAAACAATCGCTATCGCGATTAAATAAAGAAGTAGAGGGATGCCAGAAATTTAATCAATTTTGGTTCAGTTTTAGTCGAATCAGCTAGTGTTTTGACTGCGGTCCCAGTTTAAAGTGTTTGTTATTGAAATTTAGAGTAATTAGAAAGTAATTTCAACATAAAAGAAAAGGTTCGAGGTTAGAAGGGCAGATTTCCTGCAAACGACGTAGGAACATAGGGTTGATATGACAGCTTCATAAGATTTAAGGTTAGTGTACGTCTTTCAATTTAAAATATTCGCTAATTTCAATTTATTGGTTTCAAAAGTCATAAATAATTGCCTAAAGAGTATCCAGGAATACTCCAGATCCCACAAAACGTGTTATAAATGTAATTAATTTAGAAAATTCAAATTTTTAACAAAATTCCCCTGAGAAAACACATTTCAACACATGATAAATGATAATAATAATAAAGGGATAAATATACTAAAATATTAACTCATTAATTATTAAACTACATAAAAATTACATTATTACAGAAATAATTTAATTATACTGTAACATATAAAAAAATCTTTTTCATTAGTTCATTCACTTGCTCCTAATTTTAATTATTAACTTTAGGTTTTTCTTTCCATTATTGTAATTTTTCTTTTATTGAATACCCTTATAGCTGGCCTGATGATGTGTTTTTTGAACACGAAACCGGTTGCCTAATTTCTCAATAAAACTTCTTGAATAGTGACAGATTTTTGCAAGAGAATCTATTTTCTTGATGCAATAAACCATTCCTCTGCGTGTACTGCTGTGCCTTCAATACTGCATACAAAGAAATCGCAGTCACAAATCCACCTTAACGATGTTTCAATATTTGGAAATGATTGTTAACGTTAACTTTTACATTTCATCCTACCTTTGACTTATTTGTAGTAGCCCTTTGCTTCTCGCATGGTTTACACATTAAGTTACCATACTACCTTGATTATGACTTTTCCTTTTTTGTAAAAAAACCTTTTGGCACATTTCAAACACGGAATGGTATTAGGATATATTAACTCCTTATTTCAAGAAGAATACTTACCTACTAGCCTGTAGAATGTTATTTATTAAGATAAGAAAAACCAAACACGTGTTTTAAAGCTATCATTTCTCACCGAACCTATGCACAATAACGAAATATCTTACATACCCATCTGATATCAACGACAACAAGAATTTATCTTTAAATGATATACCAGCAAAAAGTATATTCTTGTGATTCACTTTTCGAAGTGTATATGTTCCTAGTTCCTTTACGCTGTTATCCAGCATAAATTAAAGGTAATACATGAAACCAAATGGAAATCGTTCCAACGTAGAAGTATCTAGTGAATAAAGACCTATAAAACAATGCCGAACAAGAAATAACCATCAAAAGCGCATACCCAACATCAAGATATCGTGCATTTTCCATTAAATCAATGCATAATGTATGAACAAAACGATTATTTTATCATTTTTAGCGAGCCAAGGAGAGATATAAGTACTCCCGTATAATATTGGCACTTTGCTTTTTAACGACAGGCGATGTTTATGTAGTATGAAAATAGTTATTGCTATCTAATGCTCTATCATTCTCCCTGCATAGACAATGAGGTAAAAACCCCACTCCATCGTCACGCGGTACTTGCAAAGAAAGAAAGAGAGGAACGAGTCCCGTACCGATGTAAAGCGTGTTTTTAATTGTCGACTGGTCGTGTGTAAGACGCTGTTTTTGTGAGATGTAGTTTTCTGAATGTGTAATTAAAATTCAACACGTGATTTATTCTTAAACGTATTTACATATAAAAAATCGCTCATTTACATTAACAACCGCGTGCCGGATCCTTACGTTACAAATTTATCAAAAGTATCTTTGCTAAGTTTCTTGCATGTCGCTTTAGTAGAAGCCAGTTCACAATGCAAGAGTAGGTATTTCTTTCTATTGGGTGCACCTTTTCCCATTTACATGTTTAATAAAGATGAGTTAGATGCTGGCGATTTGTTCAAATGCATTTGAATAATTTAACACGTGCTAAAAAGCTGGAGAATTTGCGATCCGTGCTGGGTTGTTCGCTTCAGATCAGTTCGCGTGACTATGTATATCTATGTATGCTTTCTGTTAGGATTTGTTGGGATAGCTTTTCAATTGTTTTAGAACGGTCAAAGGTTACATGAATATTGAAAATACGCTAAATTCTTGCATATGAAATTAAAGAAACATTGAAAGGTCAACCAATTCAACAATATATATATTGCAAATATGCAAGATATGAAAAGATTTTTTACTTGATAAAATTGGTGTAGTTTTCCAAGTTTTATTTATATTGCATGTTGCAAAATCATTAATAAATACTAATCGCCACATCAATCCAGTAATGTTCTAATATTTTAAAGAAAATTACTCCTTTACAATGGTGCAGCTTTCCACAATTACATGAATTTTCAATAGAAAATCATACCTACAACCTTGTTTCAATTATCCCCAGGATTTTTTCCTTGTATGTAAGTTGTTTTTCTTTAATTATCTTTGTACTGTAACTGAAAATTTTTGTTTTAAGTAATCAGCTTAATTAGATAACTCAAAGAAAAACAGCTTCAATTGATTGAAAAACAGCTAATCACTTTTTCAGTGTATTGACCATTCATTCAAGTTCTTTTAATTTGCTTAGTGTCGCAGATGTTATGTCAGAGACAATGAAATTGACTTATAACATCAACAAATCACCAACAGTCTGAAACTATCAAGAACAAACAAAACAAATGTTGCAACAAAATAGTTTTTACAAACGACCACTAGATGGCGTTATTGAAATTTGACATTACTATTTTCGTAAAATTTGACATTTATTATTGTTGAGGCAGTGACAGCACAAAAATCAGCCTAGTAGTTTGTTTACGGTGAGCGTTTAAAGAAAGCAATTTTGTGAAAAAAATAGAAACTTTACGTGAAGGTTGGATGATTTTTTAAGGTCTAGAGATAAAGGCCTAACACAACAACAGTGCCTCGAATCGCTTCGTTCAACTTTTGGTAATGAAGCACCATCAGAAAAGACTGCTTACAACTGGTTTACAGAATCGGTTGTTCCAAAAATCATCGATGCAACAATCAACATCAACTGTTTGGGTGTTCCCAGATGAACCAAATACAACAAAAGTTATTCGTTCACAAAGCACTATCAAAAAAATACTTGTTTCTTTCGTTGTACTGGACATGTCGCAAATATTGCTTTGGAGGATAAAAAAATAATTAATACTGAATGGTATAAAACAATTTATTTGCCGAAAGTCAAAAACAATCGACTACATCGCATCCACCTCCATCATGACAATGCCAGCTCTCACACAGCACGTCAAACAATTGATTATTGAAGGAGGAAAACATCGAATGAATATCTCACTGCACGCATTCGCTTGATTTATCGCCTAACGACTTCTTTTTGTTCTCGAATGTCAAACAAAAGATGCGTAGACAGCGATTTATATCACCTCAAGAAGTTGTTAAAGCCTTCAAAAACCATGTTTTGGAGATACCACCTTCAGAGTGGAAAAAAATGTTTCGAGAATTGGTTTGAATGCATGCAGAAGTGTATAAATCTTGGTGGTGAATATTTTCAGAAACAATAAAACAATTTGTACCAAAAGAAATTTTTCCTTTCATTGTTTTTATAAAAATTTAAAAGATATCCCGCATACTCAAAGGTAGAAGTTGGACAAGACGTTTTAGTAAGCATTCCTGATATGGATAGAGGATGTTTAACTGTTTTGGATATTGTATTATCTAAGACATGAGACCTGTGCCAACTTGGTACAGTAACTACAGTGCTTAGAAAACTGTGAGAAAAATTTTATATATCTTAGAATTAGTGTTCCTTTTCTCAAATTAGTACATTGGCATCTTCGAATGTGTCTATTGATAAAAAAAATCGCTTTGCAACTAAAGAGTCATATTCTTCCTAGATCTTTGTTAGGTGCAACTGCCGCAAACAATACCGTAACAGAAACTGCAACTGTGTTTTAAATATAAAATGTAATGGCAAATGCAATTCAAGTACTTCCTGTTGAAATAAATACTGCAATTAATATTGTTTGTCTCTGTCATGAATGTGTTTTGATTAAGACTTTGGACATGTGATAGTACCAACTAGCATTTCAGGACGTGTTTAAATCAAGGTTCACATTCATAAATTTGGAAAATACGCAATGTATTATTTAAGAAAGTACAACTTATATCAACATTTGCTGTCCCTTCAGTTGTTTTGGTACCAAATCCAAAGATTTGAAGAAAGAAGAATTACCAATAGGCAAATTTAAAGACTACTAGCTAAAATAGAGTTGAATAAATGAATAAGATACATAGCCTTAGTATGGTTTACCTATTATGCTTCAAACTTTTTTCACAAATATCTTCATACCTGACTTTAGAACCGTTAAGCGCATTTTTCTTTTCATCCATCTTAATGTACGTCGTCGTACCTCTTAATTGCAATTTTAGGATCAATCCTCTAGTGAACCTCATAATTATACGGTACCGTATTGTTCTGTATTGTTGTAAGCTGGGTGTTGAAATAATTGGGAGAAAAATAGGCCACAAATTGATACGACCGTGCGAGTGCTTTCTTTGTGTCGTTACCGAAAGGCAAAATAATAAATGATCGGCGTGACTTACTGAAGAATTTTTCGAGCAATAAATAATAGCGGACTTTCGTAATTAAATAAATCGTTTGCCGATATTTATTGCGCGAGAAAGAACAAAAGCAAAACGGAATGAGAACGAAATAACCTATATCTATCGGTAGACATGCGAGAAAGACTAAAACCATTCGCGATTTATGCTAAATATCTAGCCACGGCGGTCGAGAATTTCTCATTTCATGTCGACGAACGCAAGATTGATGCTGATATCGCGATTTCGCAAACTGTAGAAATTTCTTTGAGATGTAAAACGTCGTGTTTATATTGATTTGCTGGGCTTCTATTGGAGTAATATGATCTAGCATTGCATTTGCGCTTGTAAAGGTACAAGTTAATTTCCACACGAACACGGCTTATCAATTTATATACAATGGACACTACCGTATTTATATTTTATGTTGATATGTCACTTGGTGACTTTATATCTTGATAATCTATATATAAACACCACTCTCTCATGTAATAATACATTGTATATTTCGTATTATGAAGGTAATGCAATCGATGAGGTACAAAGGCAATTACAAATAAAGAACCAATCTTAGCAAATATAGTTAAGCAAGAATACCCGTATACACGTTCCAACCTTAACTTTGGAAGTTAAACTTTCGAAAAATGTCAAAACTTTTATTTTTAAGTTACAGGAAAATCTACCCAACCCGAACTTCCAGAATTTAATGAAATTTGGGCAGTTTGTAAACCTTATAGGATTATGTAATATACGGTTTCCCGTTTCAGCTGAGAAACGTGTACATAATCACCACAAAAACAGATGCACACCTTTTTGGACATAGGAGTGGGGGTGAGGGTCACACCAATTAAGCCCCTATTGCATCAAGTTTAGTGTATTTCGATAGCCCTTTAAAAATGCTACACGCCTCTATGCATCGATAGTTGTGAACATCAAATAATCAATTTACGAAAAACGCAGAGACCCCACCTTCCAAAAGCGGAGAGAGATTCATGACAAAGCTATTTGAGGACGAGTTTAGGTATCCTGAGATCAGATTGCAAGGGGTAAAATTCACACATCTTTTTAAAGAAAAATAACACTTCTGGCCGATTGCTTCTTCCTTTTTCTTCGAAATGACAATTTCGCGGCATCCAGCACTTCACAATAATATTGCGCATTAATTACGCGTCGATCATGAAGAAAATCAAAGTGAAACGGTTACACTTGTCCTTGGACGGCGATCATGGCTCTCGTTCCCGACGTTTTCACGCCCACCAGAAATTTTTTTGTGCCATGCAAACACACGGGTTCTTGACAGTGTGTTGTCCCCGAACTGTGTCTATAATCACCGCAAAATTTCGGTTTGGCCAAAAACTTAATGATAATCCGCTGCTCCACGGAGACATGCACTTCTTTCTCGCTCATGGTTTCTTTTGATACTAAAGGGACCCGAGAGAGTTGCGGTCGGTTCTCCCCTTTCCCTAATGGTACAAGCTACCTGCGCATCAACCCCTTTCAGGTCTACAAGCCCTCTGGAATTTTTAAGGAAGTCAGTCCCGTTTATATTTGATACACCCTCGTATCTAATACAACCCTAAAGTAACCCGCAACGTACATAGATCCTTTTTTTATTGTACATCAACTTTCGGTATGGCCAACAGTTCAATTCGATTTTCGTTTTCACTAGAAGTGGTGCCAATCCAACGGTACCACTTACATTGTAACGAACCATCGTCATCGGCCGATTTAAAGACCGTTTAATCTGGAAAAGGACGTAAAATTAAGTATCTTTTGTGATTAGCCATCAAACCGAATATCAACTTTGTAAGCGTTTACTTAATAAATTAATTTTTCAAAACCAGAACCGACTATTTTGAGCAAGAGTGTATAATTGCGTATATTGTTATTTTACGTTGAGCTTTAGTGTATATGTTATGTAAATTCAATCGTTACAAAATTTGTACAACGCTGTATTTCGAAATTGTTTTGCTATGCATCATGAACAAAAAACGCTACGTCATTCAAAATAGGGGTATATAAGCCGTGAAAATTTTCATAGCTTGGTCTTTACTGCAGCAGCTCAAGCTGGGCAGAAAGAATACCCTGGACGGCATTAAAAGCTAGCTTTTGTAAAGCTGACGGAGTTTCGTCCATATTCCCCAATTGGGCTGCTTTAAAACCGACCTTTACAAACTTGCGCCTTAATTAGCACGCACGTGGTGATTATTTATTTCACAACACCTAAGTTTATTCTGACAGAAAGGAAAATTCATAATACTCGCAACGACATCCAGCGGTTGAAGGCGCAACTGTATCATAAAGCCAATAAAATAGGGTTCTTGTCATCGACAAGTATGAGAGTATTTCTTAGATATATTTTTTTAACAATTAATGTGCTAATGTTCACATAGAGTTGTCTAAATACAAACTTTTAGCATAAAACCACGAGCCAAATACATTTCTGCCCATTATGGTCCTTTAATGAGTCACCAGAATACTTTCTATTTCAGAGTAATCTATCCTCTTACAAGCACGAAATAACCTTTTCATTGTAGCACAATATATTAGCTATCACCTGAATAATAATTTATTACGACACAATACCAACTTAGGCATTTAGTATACCTTCATTCATTCAAGTTGCTTCAAAGGAGAATTATAATTAAAAGTATTTTATATTTTATTGTCATGCCAAGAAATAAATAGAGTCGCACACATTCTAATATAGCCCAAAAAAATGAATCACGGTAATCTGAAACACTAATATCAGATTACAATCTAATCAGTCAGTAGGTATATGAGTACTTAATATTCAGAAATAATTACCGCCGTTCCAGTTAGGCGATAAACTGCAAAAGGCTCTCAGCGAGATTAATTAATCACATTCAAATTTAACGAAGAAAAGTAAGCGTCGCACGCTTAATAACGCTCGCATAAGTTGATGATAATTATTATAATGTTGTGCGTGTAATTCATTTAGGGGTTTTTGCTGCTTTCGACTGCATAAATTACGTATCTAATTAACAAGCCTGATTTGTTTATTGCGGGCGTGGATACATTGTTACCTGGTAAGTTATTACGTGTAAAGATGAGAACGAGAACAAAGTCCCGCTAAAACGAACACTTTTTACGATAACCGATAAGACGTATCGATCAATTAAATCCAAATGTGTTGGCCGACATTCTTCTAACTTCGTTTAAGTAAATTAACTTCTTGTCATCTAAGTAACCTAGTTAAACTATGGATTTTATGTATTTTATATACTTCAATCAATTCAGTCGATATTCATACATTATGCATATGGAAAGAGATTACGTAATATAGTGCTTGTTATGATTAATTCATTGAATTACGTATCAATATAGATCATAATTCGGGAGTAAATCGTTAATTAATTACTAAGGTCTGTTACACCCTAATTTCCGTTCCCCAGTGAAAATGCATTTGAATTACTTTAAATACCGTTATTTTGGCGCGTAACAACAATTCTAACGAATTCCTATATCCCGAATATAACGAATTTCTATATCCCTAACCGTTTTTGGTGACGCGTAGTCGTTCCCGCTCATGAATCCTCATATTGGCGCCTGAGATGTATTTCATTGCAATGCTATAAATAATATTTTTTGTAGTTAGTTCACGCCGTTTTGTACGGCTATTTGTTGTTTACTATAGCTCGTTCCCTTTTCTCATACATGCTCGATCGAGTAGTGATTTTTGTAATAAGTTAAGAGAATGCAAACTGCGCCTAACGCTACCGCATATTTATTCATATTTTACTTTGAGAACGTAAGTATTAATATTCAACTTTCACTTTGCCCATTTGATACTTGTATTTTCTTTGAATTTTCGTATGTTCTATTTGACCAATTTATTAAACTTGTTAAATATTGTAAACTTTTGCTGAATTATATACATATTCGTGCCATCCCATCTTACCTCCCCCTGAAAACTCTGAATGGTTCCTGGGGAGATTTTACCATCCAGCGAGACAATCGCAATTGCATTCAGTGGCGTCCAATTCAACATCGTATATATTATTAACCAAGGGTTCAAGTACCGGGTTGACGTCGTCGTGAAGAATACGTGCGAATGCCACTTACGACTTCAGCAACAATCAAATAAAATTACAACTGCTTTGTTTTTATTACTTCCTTGTCTTACCATTCCCATAAATCGTACCGTTAATGACCAAGTTCAATGCTCAATACTTTGGAAACATTCACATTGCTATATATATCCAATTTTTTAACCTGTACGTATTACTTGTTTGTAAATTTTCCTTCATACTTTACATACCTAACAATAAATACGTTTTTTATTGAAATTACAGTTTTCAGTATTTTATTTGTTGAACGTCTCATGCTCCCAATTCAAAATTTAGAACCTGAGCTAAACTGAAACCGCAATAAGTTGGCGTCTGACTGGGATACGTTATTTAAGTAAAAATTTAAAACTGGAGGAATGGAAGCGGAAATTATCAACAGATTAAAGGCGGCAAATCGATTAATGCACACATTAATTAAAAAGTTCCTTAATAGGAAAGAAGTATCCAGGAGGACAAAGATTAAGGTATTCAAGTCATTATTTACCCCAACCTTCCTATACGGATGCGAGACATAGGCAGTGACAGTGAAGCAAAAAGGAAAAATACAAGCAATGGGAATGCGATATTTAAGGAGAATCCTAGGAGTAAGAATAAAAGATCGAATCAGAAATGATAGGATAAGAGAAAGTGCCCCGTTTTACCCCCTTTAAGGCTATTTTAGCAGAAACGGACAACGGGGTTTTCCATAGTTCTATAGGGTCTTCAAACCTGACAAAATTCTCCATTACGGTGGTGAGGCGTCTGGAAGAGGATGACTTTTTCTCACCCCGAATGCTGATCTTTGTGCGTACTTCAATAGTGCTCTTAAAACGCAATGCATCCACATACAGCAATATTTTTTATTTTCAGCAGTTATGGAATAATTTAGAAAAAACCAAAATCATTCCTATTTTCAGTGCCCCGTTTTACCCCCTTCAGGGCTTTTTTAGCAGAAACGGACAACGGGGTTTTCCATAGTTCAATAGGGTCTTCACTTTAGACAAGGAACAGTTTCCTTGTAAGATATACGCTATTTTCTTTTAATAACAATAAATATTTTTAAATAGAAATCGTATTGGTCGAAAATTAACACATACTATCGCTAGCAGATGAGCGAAGGAACGCCAAGATAATCGAGGACTTTAGTTCAAGCCGTTATACACACAGCGGTAAAAAAGAAATGGCCATATAGATATTGTTTATAAATGTTCTGTCTTGTGAATCACATACGTTGATCCTTCAATAAATGTTACTTTAGAAATACTGTCAGAATGTAATATTAGTTTTCCCACCAATAGTGAACAAATTACTACGCATAATCTTTATTTATGGTAAATGTTAATTCAAATTAAATTTAAGCATAAACCCACCATTACCATTACCCCCCGTATAGCAAGGCCTACCTGCTCTGACGTCAGCAGGCTGTGACATATATCGATTTAGATAAACGGTCAGCCATATTTATCGTCTTGACATTTACACGTTCAGATCGCCTCCTGCGTTTTGAATTAGTTTATCCAAATTATATTGGTTTTATTTAAAAAAATACTGTGTAGTGATATTTCCGTACTTTGTTTGATTTGGTAAAACACCGCATAATACGAAATTAAAGACCCTGGTTAAATAGCATGTCTATAAATGTTCTCGTGAAATTGAACAAAATTTCGAATAAAATTGCAATTACTGTATCATTTCAATCTTAGTTTTGTCCAAATACATCTACAATTACAAATAATAATTAGCCGATTAAATATCAACCACCAATACGTCTTTCACGATAACGGTGCTCGGTTACGTGTTTGATTTCTGCTTTGAAACTTTGTTTTTCCAAAATAAAATCGAATGGGATGCGAAGAAGGGCTCAGTTGACGACTGGCATCAACTTTAAACGGGAATCCCTTCAAAACTTAAAAAAGGAATGCAAAAAACGATTCCTTTACCGCTTAAGCTAATATGGTGCATCACCTAAACAGCGTGACGTCATCGAAGAGCGATAAGCCTTGCAGTCTCGGTGGTAACGCCATTATTCAATGTTCTGTCCTTCCTAGAATTGAAGCGATAGTACATAGAAAAGAGCAGGTAATACGCAAATTGGCAAATAAGAGAGGCTGTAAAAGCCTAATACCAAATTTGTAAACAATATGTGCAACAATTTGTTTCAAATTCCATTTCGTGTTTTCTCTGTGCTCACTTATTCTGATTCATATGCTGTGAAAAGTATCTAAGGGAGGAAATGAATACCAGCAATAATGTTGTTAATGTTGTTACTGAAGATAAAATAAGATTAATTCATTTTTTTGGCTTATAAACATAGAATTAAATAGCAGAGTAAAGTAAATACACAAGTTATTTCTTTTAAGAACTGTTCTGCTACTAATTAGTAATCTAGTAATGGAGGACAGTACAACTTCATTAATAAAAGTGACTTGAATTGCAGAGCAAGAAATACAAAAAACATTCTATATGTTTGGCACGTACATACATGTCATAAAAAATCGTGTCTTGAATGAACAACTTACTAGACATCGATATCTTTGTATTGACAGATGGTTGCCGTACGTAATAGGAATAGGTGAAAGAAAAAGTTTTCAAAAATACAAGGTAATGCAAATTAATTATTGAGAGACTGGACGCTAAACAAAAATACATGCCAACCAATTTTACACTCACCCAAATTTTCTGGTACACCATTAGTTTCTCTAAAAGAATTACTAGGACAACTTAAACAATTTTAACGCTGCACTTTCCTTCCAAAACTTATCGTTTATTGAAATTGCAGTACTTTGAAAAGCAGA
Organism: Dynastes maya; assembly: GCA_029619315.2. Classification (NCBI taxonomy): domain Eukaryota; kingdom Metazoa; phylum Arthropoda; class Insecta; order Coleoptera; family Scarabaeidae; genus Dynastes; species Dynastes maya. The sequence continues at coordinate 62,836,895 of JAROYE020000002.1, forward strand.
TTGTATTGCATGAAATTTTTCGCGATGGATTATGCATGTATTTAGAAAACAATTAAAGACTGAGGAACATGTGTTAACGTTTGTCCGAGAACTCGTAACATTCTTTTTTATAAATTGGATTTCAGAGGGTGGTAACATTTCCTCTCAAACAATCTAAGTAATTCATTATACTGGTTTAAAAAACCACACTGTTGACAGAGGGTACTAACAAGTAAACAAATCTGAAACGGAACGTTTTGTAGGCTTACGTGAAGACGGTGTTAGCAAACCGGAAAATAGCTTGCACATCGGTTATGATATTAGAACGGTAATATGAAACCGGTAGGTTGATGAAGGTGCAATCAGCTGCAACATAAAGTAACATATAAGGTCCCCGCGGTGTACTGGTTAGCACGCCCGTCGGGCAAGCAGGAGATGCCAGGTTCCATTCCTTGCCGGGACAACATTTTTTAAGATATTTAGTTACGTCAGAAATACCAAGGAAATTACTGATTTTCATAGTTCACCGACGGAAGCCAAAATATGTTATACTTTGAAAAACATAAAAAATGATTTAATTTGGACCGTAGGCTTCCGCGATCGTCAATAATACTATACTCTTGGTTTCCGGGTTGGAAACGCGTCGCTGTCGTAGCTTTGGCCAAGGATACGACAACAACCCAGAAACCAAGACTATAGTACGATTTAATTTATTTATAAAAATGAAATACATAAGATAAAACCAACAGATAATTCATTCTATGGAAACAAACAATATAAAATCCTTAAAGAATTTCACCAAAAGTTAATTACTATCACTCTCATGAACTATAAACGTTTTCTTGCTGATTAGTAGGATGTCAGTCATCACTTGATAGTAGATGCGATTCTGGTTCGATAACTGATGAATCAGGAATAATCAATAATGATAGCAAGGACTGTGGGGTAGTATGGTAAACACAATATTCACGGCATACTCCGCACCACACAAATTATTAATTAACTCGGGAAGGCCTTTTCGAAGACACGTGGCTCATCATCAAAATAAGTACCGATTGGACGTTTCTATTGACGCAACGAGTTCGTCCGTCGGGATTCTTGAGTCGCGGATACAATGTTTGAGTCCTTTGTTTAACAATGCGATTTCGGTTTTATTAAAGGTCCCTGATGACTGATTACAGATCAGTAGGGTACTCTCCACGAGGCATGCAGTATTTTCGTCTTTTTTAGAACAAATTTCACGGAATTTCTTGTTGTGGCGTTGCATTTTTAGTTCGAATTTACGGTTAATCCGTTCGATTACGCGTCCTTGAAAATTACACCATTTTTTAAAATCGTTTTCGTCTAAATCTCGCCTGCCAATCGGTACTTGGCTTAATGATGACCCAGGTATCTTCGAAAAGGCCTTCCCGAGTTAATTAATAATTTGTGTGCTGTGGAGTGTGCCGTGAATATTGAATCAGGAATAATTTCATATGAATGAGAATTGGTAATAAATCCGTAATTAACAATTGTGTTTGGTTTTTCGTAGACCCCCTCATATTGAGCTAACCAGTTATTAATATATCGTTGGAATCGGAGAGATGCCTCAACATTCGGGTCATTTTGTATAAAATTATCAACCAATTTTCACTATAATTTCTTCACGGATGACGCTGTGAACACAGCTGGTTCAAACTCCCCTTCATCACGGGCATTGTCACGATCATTTGTCTCATTGATTTCGTTAACTAAATTATGCTCATCTAGTTCTGCCTCAGCTAGACACTCCAAACCTTCTCCTCTCATAACTCAGTTAGAGTATGCGCCAACTCAGTTATTTGAGAATATTCATGCTCCGATGGTAATTTGGAATTCTCACCTGGTCATACTGTTTTCCAATAACCATTGAACGTTGATTGCTTAATCTCGGCACATGACATCCCAACAAGCTTAACACTGTGCTTAAGATAATTTTTTTCCAAGTGTCCATAATTATAGGAGATCTGTAATTTTCCATTTGTTCTGAAATATACCTAAGAGTTTGCTTAATATACAGTACCTTGAAAGTTATTCCTAAATCTAATGAAAGAAAAATGCGTTATTAGTGGTCATCTACAAAAAGTCTGAAGTTATGAACATCATTATAACAGTAGCAAAGCCATACTTTAAATTTTCCCATCATTTAAAATAACTAATCTCATTAAACCGCGTTTTCACTTTTGTAAACATTTTATATGTAAATGAATACACTCATAACTTTAGCAAAAATAATATAAAGCTTGCAATCAGGTGAACTACAAGCATAGATCAAGAATTTTTAGTAATTCTCTGGATTGCGATGAACGATCAGCTTATAAATAAGATAAAATGAGGCGTAATCTGATGAATCTCGTCGTCGAAATTATCTCTCCTCAGCAATTCAAGTTTATCCAGCGCGGCTTTATCTCTGCGCGCGCATAAAAAATAATGTGCCCGCTCGATAATTACATTTAGTGTTAAGTTATAAGGGGCTAAGGTAAAATCATCATAAATAACACGGCAATATTTATAATTATCCTTCTTTCCGCGCCGCGCTCACTTCGCTCGAGATAATTCCCGCTTTGGCTGCTTCCTTTTTCTTCGAAAAAAGTAGCGTCCTTTGCGCGCTAAAGCTTGTTAGTTTTCGTAATTAATTCAAGAAGATTGGTAGGTGCTATAAGTAGAAGTTCTTAGTATCAATGGCTTTTCACCGGTCAAATGTTTTAATACGTTGGTAAGGGTAAGGATGGGGCTTAACCTTTAGATGCACGGTCATCTTCATACCTAATAAATTTTTAATATTTGTGGTCGCCTTATTAAGACAACACCGACTTAATGTTAAAGGTATTACGTAGCTGTGAATATTTTTCTTTCTTTGAAATACTTAATGGGTGTAGAGCTGAACCAACATAAATTAACACATTTAATATATGACTAGCATATATTAGTACCAATATAACCATATAACGAACTTTTTAAAACGAATTAATTAATAAAAAGCTTACATTTTCTTTAGACACCAAGTGGTGCTTGAAATTGTAATATTAAGAAGATTTCTACTAAAATGTTTTAAAAGTGGAAAATTGTTGAAAATTTTAAATTTTCAAAAACTAGTTAAATAATTACATGAACTGAGGGTTCGGAAATGTTCTGAAATACTTTTTCGGCAATTTAAACGAATTTTAAGATCAACAAATGAGATTTTAATGGAAATGAATGAAATGAACAAAAAATTGAAGCTAATGTGAATTTTACGACGATGTCAATATAAACTCTATGTTTATATTATCCTTCACCAATCTTCACTTCTAACTTGAGTCTATAATACGATTTGAAATATTAACACTTGAAACTGGGAACGCAGCCAAAATACGAGTAACCTCGATGAAAATTTGACTCAAAGTGAGAAAATCAATTAACGCCTCTTTTCTTCTTTATTTTAATCGCGATGGCGATTGTTTTATCCACAACAAATTTTGATAATTCGCTTTCAAATAAGAATTGACGATGAATTTTTGATGAATTAACTTATTTTTAAAAGTAGTATGATGAAATGAATGCAGTGACGCGACTAGACGACTCAAAATATATTACTCTGTAATACAAAAATCCACTGACAACCCAATAAGAATAAAACTTACTGACGTTCTTGATAAAAACATGACAAAACATATTTAATTTACAAATTTATGCTGGAAATACCTCTGAATTTAGGCTGCTACTTGTTGTAGGAACATTTTTCATTAATTTTAAGGATTTACGATACGAAGAAATCGAACTGAAGAGGAGTTTCTTCCCCGTTACCCCACGTTTGTCGTTGGCTGGAGTTAAATACAATTACTATTACCCCCGCTCCAAATATCGGAGGCTCGGGGAGGAGTAGGAGCTTCCGGAAAAGGGCTAACATCCACTAGACAGAATTTCACATTGAACGAGTAGCCATACTGAATTCACTATACGTGCTCGAATGACAGCTGCGTTCAATGATGTAAATTTTACACTTCACTACATTATTAAGGGTATTTTCTGTTGAGATACTATTTATGCACAATACTGCACACCGAGATAATTCTGATTAGTAGTAAGGAATTGGTGTTTTGTATATATAATTGCCTCCGGATGGAGTATCCCACTCTTGCAAGCTCTCTTATTGTTGACTTCTTTTTATCGTTCTTGAACAATAGATTGTTTATTTTGGGATGTTGAATACAATGCTCAAACTTGCGATAAAACACACACGGCGTTATACAAATTAAAAAATATTAAATTATTATTAATTTGTATTCGTTCTGTTTTTAAAGAAGCTTGATCCTAATTTGTGAATGAGCAAATCTAAAGAAAAAAATTCTTCAATAGAAATAAATTGAAATGCACAATGCACAATAAATTAGGGATAATTTAATAATAGTAGCTATGGACACAACTGAATCTTGTACATCAACCATTTCTTCAATTTCCAAAATAAAAATCATATTTAAGTGACATTCATTTTTAAGTGACATTCTCGATGAAAAATAAAATGAATGATGATACCTTGATAAGGGTTGTTTTTCACGTTTTTAAATTTTTATATCGCCCTTTATGTTCTTTTGCAAGTTTGACTACTGTATTCAACATCCCAAAATAAACAAAACAATTCATCAAGAATAACATTTCTCAAACAGTAAGAAACAAAAAGAACTACACAAGTGGGATACTCCGTCTGGGGACGTATATTATACATTCAATCATTTTTCTTGATTGCCATATTAAGAGATTGCCCTCCATGTCAAATAATTACGAACTAGCCTCGGAATTTTAAATTCAGAAGAAAGTCTTAAGTAAACACACACTGAGTGTGAGACCACCGAACACAACGCTGACTAACAACTATGCTGGTTTGGTCTGTAACATGATTACTCGATGATTGAAAGATTACAAAAATTTAATAGAAACACATCAAAAACACACCATGAACTCGGTCTTTGTTGCTTGGTCTTCTATGTAGAATACCAACAGCTGACCAAAACGCAACCAGCAAATCATTATTGGAATTAATTGACAATAATTAATGCCAACCAAGAAAAGCTTTTGGAAAGATTTATGCCAATGGATGAAATTTTAGTTCATCATTTTCAGAGAAAAATATACAAAGTATAAGAACTCGTCACCCTTCGAACTATTTCCCATTGACAAGATCAGGACGATATAAATCCTGGGATTTACGAAGGAATTTTTCGCCTCATTGAGACATCACAAATCAATATTATGAAGGAAGACTAGGAAATCTGAAAGAAGGTCTTTTGTTCTACAAGGGTAACATCCCAGTTGATGAGAATTGTATCTACAACGGTGGCCTCAAAACACTTTACAGTATTTACAGAGAACATTCCCTGTATACCATAGGTGTAAACTCTCCTCTGAATAATTAGCTAACAGAACATTACTAGGATGCTTCTGATAACCTCATTACGTTGAAAAATATATCTGACCCATTTGGGTTCTTACAACAGCAGCAACAATTTTTGAATCTGTTATGTATCTTTGTGCTAAAAATAACTAAATGAAAACGCTTTCCTACATAAACTGATTAAGGATATCTTAAAATTGGGAACTTGGCAGTTGATATACGACCACCATGCTGATATTATTCAGAACAAAAGAATCCAGTAAGCCACAAAACGTGCACTGTTGTTTAGGGCAACTCTCTATCTATCAGTTGAGGCGTAGTTGTTGCATTTGTCTTGGTTAGAACGTAGATTTTAATTTCTTTAGGTGAAAAAATCAATTGAAATAGAGAGTATATTCGAATCATGATCCATTATGATAAAAAAAAGATTTACACGCTTATATGAGAGAGAAAGTTTAGATTCAACCTCTAATAAAATACCACCTTCTTTGGTTGCAATTTAACGATGGTATAAAAACTATGAACACGATAGAAGGTCATTTCAGCATTAGCAAGGAGCAGGACATCCTCGTACGGCCGCCACCGAAGAAAATATTGCTGCTGTTAAGAAAACAATTGAAGAGGACAACAAGGACGCGTATGCTAGATAAAACGTCAGCTCAAGATTACATCCTCAGCTGTTAAGACAGCTGTCAGTTGTTTTGTGCCGCATCAGCTTTCTAACATTCAAAATGCATAGCGTGTAAGAATTTGACATGAAACTTTAACTCTTTTGAAAAATGGCGCCCGCAAAACTCTTTCTAAAATTGTGACAGGTGACGAAACGTATATTCTGTATTTCGACGTATGTACCTAGTCATCAAGATAGTCGTGTAAGGATCCATAAAGACGAAGAAATACCAGCAACGACAAAGAAGCAGCGAACCATGAAAAAAATTATGCATGCGGTAGTCTTCAGAAGTACGGGTCTGGTAAGTGCAATTAAATTGGATGAAAAAAAAAACAGTTGCAGCTAAATGATACACCGAAAAATGTTTGTCTGAGGTGTTCAGTAGAGTTCCTGAGAAGGTACTATGTTGCATCGCGATAGCGCATCATCCCATATCGCAGCTCTCACGATCCAATATTTAGCTGAAAAAAATATAAAAGTGGTAGAATGTCCACCTGATTTGGCAATTAATGACTTTTGGTTGTTTCATGGGCTTAAAAGACATTTGCAACGTATTAGATTTTCGCCTGAGAAAAATTGTTTTCTCAGGCGAAAATATTCATCAATATTTTGCAAGTATTCCAAAGACGATTGGTTAGCGGTCTTTAAGAAGTGGAAGCAGAGAGTGGTCAAATCGATTACTGTTGAAGGGAATTACTTTGCACATATAAAAAATAAAATTGGGAAACATATTAACGGTTTTTTGTTAATTCTGAATATCAGCTTGGCAGTCGTATATGAAAGACACAGCTATTGTTGGATGGCCAAACATTCTAAATTGGAACAGCCTTTAGAGCATTGGGTGGGGATGAGTCCTGTATGTACTAAATACTTTCTAAATAAAATTAAGTATACTAGAATAGACTGTTATCATTCAAACAATTCTAGAGCAATCAAATTCTATTAATGTAGCAGAGGACAACAAAAGAGCTAGTAAGTTGTCTAAATCAAAAGAAAGAATCATACATTTCCTCCTGTAAGCTATAAATTCCATTTGCTTTAACAAATTATTCACGATTGTTTATATATGGTACATAACAAAAAAGACACCCTGGTTATACTCTCAGATTCAATATCTTTGTAGAACCTATTACCCAATTGCTTACACATCAATTACCATTGAATGAACTTCATAAAATTTTAATACCAAAGAAAAATTTCCCTCCCCAAGTTTAGGAATAATCAATAAGAATAAAGTATAAAATAATACGTAACACATAAATGTATTAAGCGTCAAAATCGGTTAATAACGCTAATCTTGCACTATAAAAGATGCACAAAAAGTACACGACACTCTAACAGACTTTTTCATAATTACATTGTTCCTCCTAATTAATCATATCCCTTTTAATAAAACTTCACATCAACTAACAATGTAGAGTCACTTTTGACAGCGTTTTTAATTATATAAAAAGGTCAGTACGAAAATGAAGGCTTTAAAGTGTTAGCGCCGACAAGGCATGAAAGACAATAGGGAGGTACCTTCAGTAACACATTTATAGTATACGCACATTGTCCGTGTGTATTTTTAGGTGTTAATTTAAATGAATCTCTCGACCTGAAAAACAATTTAAATCCGGCATAATGCGGCAGACGCTCAAGCGCATCACGTTGAAAATCGTTTCGGATGAAACGCTAAATTGAAGATGACAGAGCGTGAAACATTAGAGTGTAGTAAAATAATAAATGCATTCGTGATAGAGCAGCGTTTAATGTTACTGACATTGTTGCAGTAACAAGCAGGACTTCACATGTGAATGTGTATGTGTTCATAAGTATACGGATATCTACCATTAAATGCAGTTGTTCTAAACCGCAATGTATTCTTGCAATTTCTCGCACAATCTTAAAGTAAATCTGATAGTTATTAAGGACAATTATTCCATGATATTTATATAACGGTTTTATTTTGAATTACCTCCTCTGTGGTAGGTACCTAGGTGTTATGTTCTACTCAATCATTATCTTCAAACATAATAATAATTATATGAAGCTATTTTCTTTATTACTGAAATACCTTGTGTCAGAGAAATTAACATTTCCCGGTACGAGGTTGTACAAAGTTAGATTACTACGATTATATATACGTTTATTGTTCCAGTGTTAAAAGAAAAGTAAAGGATTTTTTACAAAAACATTGGACTACATAACTTAACATATACAATAAAATAGTATCAATTGATCAGTTAAATACAGGCAAACGCAATACCGGAGCAAAAGGATCTAGGTCAGTAATAAATTTACTAATCTTCCCCTAGACCCACATATAGAGAACAAGACACACGGGTAAATAGCAAGAACTAACAATAGATAATAGGTTTGCGCACAGTGAAAGAGTATCCATAATATAAGTAAAAAACAAAAGAAAATATAACTGCTGAAAGGCAGAGAATCAAGTCAAAAGCAGATGCAACCACTGGCCGCTATAGTAGTACATTAATAATTACCTTGATTTTAAATATTCAAATAGCTTCCTAATTGAACGATCTAAAAATGCTTGCCCTACAAGGCAGATAGTACACATCTGTGATAAACTTGACAAGCACAATCCTTATCTTGATTACCTATCTTTTCCTCAAGATCTAGTTATATCAATCTCATTTGTTGATCTTAAAATTCCGTTAAATTGCCGAAAAAGTGTTTAAGAACACTTCCGAACCCTCCGTTTACATAATGATTTGTTTAATTCTCGAAAATTTAATTTTTTTCAACAATTTACCATTTTTAAAACATTACAATACAAACATTTATATGTATTTATAATTGCAGACTCAAATGCAGAATATTTAAAATGATCTGCGTGCTTATTTATTAAAAGAATATATTGGCCTATTGGATAGAGTGACGATTTGAAATAGCTATTTAGTCACACATACACAATATAGTTGTTTTAACGTTGCTGCCTGCTTATGGCAAGAAATAGGTTTTAGGTCGTAGAAATGGAATGTATCGCAGTTACACTTATTTCTTAAACAAACAAATAAGAAATGTAAAAATGAACTAATTGCCATCAACCACTATGTATGGACGTGCGTTTCGCTGTATCACAGCTCCTCAGCATACCCATATGGAAGATGACAATTGAAATTGAAAAGTCGTATATATACGATGATCGTGAGTACAAGTACGGATGGGAGTCTCTGAAATTATTGCAAAAAAACTACCATTAAAAGACAACTAATAATAATTTTACTTACTTCTCTATTATTATAATGTGTTTCGAATGTGTAAATCTAGGATTCATAAATGAATATACCTCAAAATTAGACTCGTTCCACCACATCATATAAAAACAATTCCCTTTAATGAAATGTTAATGTTCTATATACCACTGCAAGCGCTTCTTTATATTCTTATCTGACAACAAGGGTTTCTTTCTTGCTCTGCAGCCTTTGACCCCTGCGTTTTGAAGCCTTCTTCTTACTGTGCTGCCAGAAACTTTTTTCTCAGAGCTTTCGAATAAGTCGTACTTGTGATTTCTCGCGTCTCCCTTTCCTTTTTAAGTTTTCATGACATTCAGTCTTTTTATAATGATTTACGGTGTACTTCATAGTGCTATGAGGACTCTTCACAATTTGTGCAATTTGTGTTTCGTTTTTTCCTTGCTTGAAAGGTAATTGCATTTTCAAACGTTTGACTAAATCTATTTCGTACGTTTTTTGCATTTTTGTAGAAGAATAATATTCTTTATAATTATTGAGATTGAGCAATGTGCACATTTTGCGAGTTTGCAGTAAACTAAATACTTACAAGTAAAATTCACGTGTAATAACAATGTACAAATTAGTTGGTTAGAGTCAAAAGAAGCTACATTTTTAAGAATCGAGGGAGCTGACAAATACTTTTGGCCAAAGCTGTATAAAAACGGAAAGAATAAATTTTATTTTGTCTTTATCACAATTTCGCAAATTAACTATCACCTGGTAATAAGTCGTCAAGTCCGGTAGGAAGTATCCATATTTTACGGAAGCCGATACTCGTTAGACGCTAGATCGCCAACTCAAGCAGCATATTACAGGCTGTGATATGGTATTGTTAAAGAAAATAAATTTATTTCATTAAAAATTTAAATTGTAGCTTGGATTGAAATTTTTTACTCAGTTTTACTGGTTACTCTGTAACTACTTGCCTAAATCTTTAAGACCCAAAAAGTATGCTGCTATTCTAAGGTATGGTCAAGTAATATCTTTTTGTAGGAGCCACTCCCTGGAGTATATTCATAATTCGAGGCAACCCTAATGGTTACAAATAAAATAATTTCAGCAATAGACACTCACTAACAATAACAAACTTTATTTCAAAGACCTGAACAGTTTGAAATAAATCAGAGAAAAGCGACAAAACAAAAAATGGAAACAATACAATCTCAAAATAGAAAAGGAAAAAATTGTTAAATAATGAGTCAAAGTGACTGTACATACAGTCTGTCCCCGGATGTACTGAACAAGAGGGAAAAAAAATTTATTTAACGCAAAAATGTCATTCTTTGTAAAAATGTTTGCTTGTCTCAAAACCATCAATTCTGAAACAAAAATCAGAATATTCTTTTTAGCAGCTTAGAAAATTACAAAAACCCACAAAAATTTAAGCAAAAAAGTTTCTAAGTTTCATGTTTTTGATTAAATCAGATTATCCTGTTATCTTCCATGATAACCTAATAAATTCACGTGTTTACGTGTGCGTTAATGCTTTACGAAATTTGGTACAAAAATTTGAAAGAACAGGTAGCGTACATGACATCAAGAAAAGAAAAAGCACACACGATGAAGAAGATGCTGCTACAATACTGGCTCTAGATTATGTAGAAACAAATCCAAAATTATCCTTACGAAAAAGGTCTGCACAGTTAAATCAGTTAATTAACAAATCACATTTACAAAGAATTTTTAAATAAAACAAAATTAAACCTTATAAACCGATTTTTGTACATGAATTAAGAAATGGTGATGATGCTTTGCGTTTAGACTTTTGCTTATGGGTAGGAGAAAATCAGTTTGTAAATCGAAATTTCTGCAAAAACATTATTTTTTCGGATGAATCGACATTTATAACCAATGGGAAAGTTGCAATGCAAAACTGTAGATTTTGGTCGAGAGAAAATCCTAATTACCAAATTGCAACTAGAAGTCAGTATTACAAAAAGGTTAATGTGTGGTGTGTTGTTATGTATGGAAAAATCATCGGTCCGTATTTTTTTAATGAAAATGTTAATCAACATACGTATTTGGAGTTGCTTGAAAATTTTTTGTTGCCTGCAGTAAGAGATGAACCTAACTTTAAAAGTGTATTTTTTCAACAAGATGGATGCCCTGCCCACTCAACAGTGTTGGTAAGATATTATCTGCAAGAACATTTTGGAAACAGATGGATAGGTCATTACGGACCCGTCAATTGGCTCGTTCCCCTGATTTAAGCTCATTGGATTTCTTTTTATGGGGATATGTTAAACAGCATGTTTATAGTACTAATTTGGATAATAATATCAAAAGAAGAATGAAGATATCATCCACAATGTTTATAAAAAATTTGTACGTAAAGCTGCAAAATGTGTAGAGGTTGGAGGATACCACGTTGAATAAAATAAAATGTTTTTCTTTAGCTCAAGTGTGTTTTTGTAATTTTCTCAGCTCCTAAAAAGAATATTCTGATTTTTGAATTGGTGGTTTTGAGACAAGCAAAAAATTTTGTAAAGAATGACATTTTTGCGTTAAGTTACAATTAAAAAATTTTCCCCTCTTATTCAGTCCATCCGGGGACACACTGTATATTAAACAGGGCAATTGAAAAATTCGTTAGATGAATAAAAGCATTTGGATAGTAACCAAAATTTTATTGTTTTTTAAAATTTATTAAAGTCGCAAAGTTTCCAATTATCCGGAAGACTGTTATAGAATTTTACTCCAAGAACATCAACACAATCGGATGTAAGTTTTAAACTATGCTTCATCTCTTATGCCACAATTATGCTGCGCATTGTTAGTCTCTAGTATTTTATTCTTATGTTTATGAAATAGCATCTACTATAATCATAGTCAATAGCTGAGATAGTTATCATCTAATGTTACAACGGTCATTAGCTTTACCTCATAAAAAGAATTGCTCATAAAGTGAGGTAATCTTTGCAAACGAACGTCTCTAAAAACCACTAACTTCAACCTAAACTACTGAAATATCTTCCTCAGGGTTTCTACTCTAAATTTTGTTAAATTTTCAAATTTAACTCTATTAAATGATTTTCGTAGGTTCGGGGGTATCCCTAGATACCCTTGTGGCAATTTTGAATGAATTTGTAACTTAGTGAAATCAGATTAACGAATTTTTAAGATTTTAAAATCAACTAACCTTTAAACTTTCGACCGACGCCAATATAAATAAACACCCTGTTTAAATACACACCACAGGAACTGCCTGTTCTGGATATTTAACCCAATTTGAATTTCTAATAATGACTTTCAATACACCACGAACACTTATCTTTGGATTTTATTCACGACAAACTTTGATTCAACCAAGGCCGAATAAAGATTGATGATAATTGAGGGCGTCCTTTCTCTTTCATTTATTTTAAATCGCGAAAGACCGGCGATTATTTTCTTCCACCGCCAATTTTGATAATTTGCCTAAATAGAAACTACCTCTTGAAGACTTTCAATCTAAATGATATTTGTACTCGAGAACGAATGCAGTGACTGATGTTCTGTAATAGGTGCACGTTGATAGTGAATGCCTGGTCCTGTGTGCTGTGTGTTTCGTACATTCTGCTGAATATGTCGACAATGTAGTTCTGCCTTGTTGTAATGTACTCAATGTCGAAATCGTACTCTTGTAGGATGTACGAAACACACAGCACACAGGACCAGGCATTCACTATCAACGTGCACCTATTACAGAACATCAGTCACTGCATTCGTTCTCGAGTACAAATATCATTTAGATTGAAAGTCTTCAAGAGGTAGTTTCTATTTAGGCAAATTATCAAAATTGGCTGTGGAAGAAAACAATCAAAAATAAATGAAAGAGAAAGGACGCCCTCAATTACCATCAATCTTTATTCGGCCTTGGTTGAATCAAAGTTTGTCGTGAATAAAATCCAAAGATAAGTGTTCGTGGTGTATTGAAAGTCATTATTAGAAATTCAAATTGGGTTAAATATCCAGAACAGGCAGTTCCTGTGGTGTGTATTTAAACAGGGTGTTTATTTACATTGGCGTCGATCGAAAGTTTAAAGGTTAGTTGATTTTAAAATCTTAAAAATTCGATAATCTGATTTCACTAAGTTACAAATTCATTCAAAATTGCCACAAGGGTATCTAGGGATACCCCCGAACCTACGAAAATCATTTAATAGAGTTAAATTTGAAAATTTAACAAAATTTAGAGTAGAAACCCTGAGAAAGATATTTCAAATTTGGCGCCCTAACGTTTAGGCAATTTAAAAGAAAATTAAATTCTGTAATTCTGTTATAAGCGACAGAAAGTAAGGTAAGTCAGTAAAATGCCTAAAACCAGAAATAGAGAGGATGAGGGCGATGCATCTGACCTTAGGGATGAGTTTGGTTACTTTACGAAAACAATGGAGGATAAGTTAGATAGGGCATTCGATCAGTTTCGAGGCATGACAGAGAACATGCAGAAACGGATTGACGAGTTAGAGGAGTCTAATCGGCAGCTATTAAGTCAGAACGTAAATCAAAATTTAAGTACAACTATCGCTCAAAATAATGGCGTCGGTCGAAAGTTTAAAGGTTAGTTGATTTTAAAATCTTAAAAATTCGTTAATCTGATTTCACTAAGTTACAAATTCATTCAAAATTGCCACAAGGGTATCTAGGGATACCCCCGAACCTACGAAAATCATTTAATAGAGTTAAATTTGAAAATTTAACAAAATTTAGAGTAGAAACCCTGAGAAAGATATTTCACTACATATATTCTATCATTTCCTTGTGAAAGTCAACAATTCTAATTGTAAGCTTGGTGTTGTACAGAACAATTATGCAAGTCAAAAAGAATGAGACGCGACAAATTCTAAAAGGAGGACATTATACTAATATTTTTCATGAATAACTCATCCTCTATAGTTCAGCATTCTTCTTCTACACTTCAATTACCCCATGCGCCGCGCACCTCCTTTGCTGAGAATAGTTTCCACTGACGTGATATTTAAGCATGACCATCTATAAAAAGTAATCCCATTGTATTGGCCTTTTTAAATACAAGTAGCGTTGAAAATATACGTTAGTACCACAAATTATACACTTAATAGAGCAGAATGATGATGATCAAGAGTCAGCGCGCAACGCGGTGAAAAAAAAGAATACCCATTATCAAAATAAATAACCCAATAATTACCCGTCGTAACGAGGTGTATAACGAAGTCGTAAGTGAGCGTGCGCGAACGTTCGATAAGTATGCTTATAAAAAGTCGAGAAATTCCGATACATTAAATCAAACGAACACATAATAAATTACAGCATAATTTGACATTTTTACGTCTAGGGCGCTCAAGGACTTACCGAAAACCATTTTGAATATAATTAAGCACCTGTACATAATAATTACTTTATGGTTTAAGAAGATTCGATCTAGAGTAGATGATGATGGTACATCTCTCCGAAATGTGTACTAAAAGATGTTCACGATCTTTTAAGTATCATTGATCTTACAGGAATTAGTAAGGTTCATTAATTAACTAATGACAATAATTTAAACTTAGAGCATATATTTTTTATCTAATAGTTCAATAAATCATCACTCTTTGTGGCTGGAAGGCCATGTTTCTATTGATAGATATTGTAATAAGATTCTGATAAAAAAAACTTCTCAGGGATAAGGTTTACAAAAAACATTAAAAGTATGGGATCTAATTTTATTTTGAGAATAGAATTGAATGGAAATTAAACAATTTTTAATGCCAAAAAATTTACAGTATTTACTGGATCAAAAATTTATATTTCTTTTTAACAAATTTTTAAATTTAACAGATTCCTAAAACAATCCCCATCCGACAGCTGTTTTTATGAATTTATTTAGTTAAACGTTTTTTAAATTTATTTGCCCAAACAATGAATTTTGTAACCTCTCACTGCAGTTGAAAGTTATAGTTCGATGTCCGTTTACGAAAGTCTTGTCTCAACACAACTCCCAATTTCTCAAAATTTTGATTAATGTTTTATAATTTTGATATTGGAGGATTCAAATTGATTTACTACGTTGTTTTTAAATTTTAATGTTGAACTGTTTGGTATTTATTTAAAATTTTTTAATCTATCAAGAAATTTCGAAAAGTTCTCTTTTTGTCGAAACCCATCAATTTTTGTTTTTTAATCCAGGTCCAAAGTTTATTTTATCAATAAAATCAAATGACAAGCTTTCTAATACCAGTATCCACCACGAATGCCTTTCGCTTCTATAATGTCCGAATTTTGAAGTACAGTAAGTCCCAATGGTTACCATGCCTTACCATTGTCTTTTAATAACTGCATGTAAGTAGTAACACAATCACTGATATAAACTTTTCGTTAATGAATTTTGTTTCTCACATTAAAAGTTGTTTACTGGACTCTTTTTCTAACATAAATACGTCTTACCTACATGTCTAAGACAAAGAAAGGTATATGATCCGGAAGAAATTCGAGAAGACAGGCCACCGACACTACTTCGTCTCGCAACGATACGCAACTAGGTACAACTATAAATATCAGCAAATACATTTTCAAAAGTGGGTTATTGAAAATAAATGAATTTTTTAATAATTATCAGAACAATATACAGAGTTGCACAAATGTTTCGGAAAGCCAAGTTAGCCAAGTAGCTGAAACTGAAAATATCTTTGATAAAAGCTTTTATAGAACTACGTTCAAACCGCTAGTTCTACACATAATTTCATTTTTCAATTAACAATTTTTTTGAAATTATATCGACGACATATGTTTTAAACGCTTTACACCTTTCAGCATAAAAATATTCAATAAAGATTTAATTCTTCTAGACTGCTATTTTACAGTCACCTAAAATCAGCTCTTTGAACTTTGAATGTCAAATTTTCGATGAATTAATGGAACTAGAACAATTCTTCAAAAGATATCTTCGTAGATCACTCAAAAGTCCTTGAAGACATTGGCCAATAAAATAATAAAATCAGGTACCCGAATGCCACATATTTAAAAACTAAAATGCTGTTTGTGTGTTTTGTGTTAAATAACAATGTATTATTTATGAAAGTTCTTGTTATAAAGCATTCAATACTACTTACCTTCACTATGTCATTTTGTTAAACATTTTTAACCTAAAGGTCGCGAAATATATCAATTTTATACCATTGTAATTAAAAAGATGTATAAAAATTGTTGATCGAAAATTGAAATTGAAACATCAGGAGACGCCATCAAGTCAATCTTAGGTTAGGTCTTCAGTTCGTTTCTCATCTTCAATGCCGCCTTACGATCACTTATCCAGCACCATGTCAAGAAAAAAAATTTGAAAGAGGATCGGAAATGATGGAAATGGTTAATAACACGGGAAATCGGTTCCACACACTAATGAAGTTAAACCTTTTTATATCATCTTAGACAAAAATTCACAAATGAGGAGTTACATTGCAAAACGCAGTTTTTGACACGCAGTATTTATTTTTTATAACCCCCTGGCAGTTAAAAAAAAAATCCTACACTAATATCTCCCATCTTACACTACATAGTAGTATTTCCGAAAATATATTTTATATAGAATACGTTGCAGTTTATAATCACTTTTTAAGAGGAGGACGTCAATGGTTTCAAAAAAGGACAATTATATAAACACAAATCATTGTTTATAATGGAAATGGTTAGTTTCTATAAAATCCAATAGACCAATTTAAAACAATATTAAAAGCACTATGTTTAATTATAAACTGTTAAAAGTAACTAGAAAATACCTTGAATAAGATAAACTAAAGAAGCTAGGAAAAACGACTGGAGGGGATCTATTACAAGAGGATTTGGGGCATTAACTTAAAAAGAAGAAAACAGGATTTAAAACGAGAACTTCGAATGAAACACTAACACACCACGTTTTACTGTAAGTCAAAATTATTTTATAAGTGGAGCGTTGAAAACAATAAACAGGACTTCGCAATTTTTGTATTATTTAATGGCCTTGACACAGTCTTGAGGCTTTTTCAAAAAATAAAAGGGGTAAATTAGGTAATACGTTTGTAAGAAGCCTTACTATAGGCTATAAGAATCAAAGTGTAGCAACTGTAAATGGAAATACTAGGTCTACTACATCACTAATTACGAATTAACATACTTTATAAATGAAGAGTTATGTCAATAATGTGCTAGCTTTACCTTTCACGTATACATTCAGCTTTTCTACTTTCTTGAAAATAGATTATATTTTCATAAAATAAATTTAAAAAGATATGCCAACAATAAATACATCTTTAAGGAAATTAAGGATAAAATCACATTGCTAAGGATATCCGCAGATTAAATTATTGATCACAAAGAAGCACTGTGTAGCAACTCCTTTCCAGCAAGAAGAAGGAACAAAACAATGTATTCCTTTTCCCTAAATCACTATTACTGTTTTTTAAAATAAATCATATGAAAGAAAATCAATTCAGTAAAGAAACACAGGCACTATATGTATTTTGGTACACGTTTCCTTAACTTATTGTACCTTATACTTAACCAGCATTTGCAGTATACTCAATTGGTGGATGTACAGTAAGTTGTAAGTATGGGCAAAGCAAAATTTATTTCACTTAATTATTAAGCAGCTAAAGCACCTGTACACCTTTATTACAGGTATCTTTCATTACCTTCACTACACAATTGTCCCCAGGCTGCTACCTAAGGCAGCTGAATTTTGAATTACTCTTTTAAATTAAATACACTTCAATTTTTCACATACCGTATACTTACTGGAGCCCGTCGAACTGTATAAAAATAAAACAAATACATAATTCGAAGCAATAAAATTTCGATGAAATTTAAATACGTGATCCTGTTTGAGATTCATCTCCGTGCACACGCTATTAAAATGTTTTTGTTGGTTTTATTGCATTATTAATCTATATTTTATTAAGTCAATGGTTTTTAGATGATCAGTTTTTAGATAGCTCATTTTCAGGTGCCGTCGCTGTCGGATGAGATGTATAATTATCACACGCGCATTCTCTGCTAATAAGGCCCTTAGCTTCTTGATGGATAGCCGCTCTTGGGGTATTCTCGCCGAAGTGGGTTCGTTCAACGCCTTAAATATTGTATAAAACGCAGATGTGCCTTGATAAAAAGAAACAAATATTTGATTTAACCTCCTCCCACAAGATTCGCAGTATTTAAGAGCTGTATTATTAACGGTTACCATTATGAAGTTACTTGAGGTTAATCCTGAATATCTTTTCAGATACATCTGAATAACCCGCGTCTGTTTCATCCTTTTAAAATACCGGTATCCAAATCAGAGATTCCAAGGTTGCCTATACTGGTGGAGCTCACTAGTCAAATCGAACATTACTTACTTTTTCCCACTCACAATTTATCTAAATTCCTGGTCGTTATACAAAGAAATAAGGCAACATATACGCCTATACAAGAAAGCCAGCGCACTGTAATTTGTCCAGTAACAGTATCAAACTTATTACATCTTTCCTCAGTGATAGATTGGAGCTTGTAAATTTCAACAACGTTTTCTCAGATATTCTTACTACTAACCGCGGAGTACCTCAAGGATCTGTCGTTGGTCCCTGCTTATTTTTAATCTATATGAATGATTTAGAATATTGTGATCACAATACAAATTTTATCCTTTTCGCAAGACGATACAACAGCGATTAATTATAATCGATCTTTAACTGATCTCAGAAAAAAAAAAACTGAAAATATGAATATAAACATTAAACATCGGTTTTCTGCAAATAAGCTTAGCACCAATCTAGAAAAAACACAGACACAATTGTTCACATTATCACCTTTCGAAAATGATTCACCAAAAGAACCTGTTAAATTTCTACGTGTTTATCTGGACGAAATTCTCATTTGGGAAGGTCATATCATTGCTTTATCCAAAGAACTGTCGTCGATAATTTATTTGATACCATTTTTAAGTTCCAAATCAACCAGTCAATCCTCTAAAATGTGTTTACTATGATCTGTTTCAATCAAGTATGTCATATGTCATATTGAACTGGGGTCATTCATCTCACGCTAACAAAATATTCGCTCTACAACGTAGATGTATAAGAGTAATAGCTGGCGTTGGATATATGGATCACTGCAGAGACTCGTTCAAATCGTTCGGAATTGTCACAACTCCATGTCTGCACATTTTTGGATGTGTCAATTATGTAAAATCAAATTTAAATAAATATACACTTAGTTCTACGATCCACGACCATTACTTACATTTGAGTGGCGTTGTTTACATTTTTAGTTACACTTGATTGCAAGTTTACGAGGTTTAGCAGTATTGGTGGGTGGCCCCTTCCTCGATTTCCCCAAACTAATATTTTGTCTTTATTTTACACAAGCGGATAAGATCTATTCTTGTTAAAAAAACAGTCCAGTAAACAACATTTAACACAATTCACCATCGGAAACTTTAATTATATTTCTTAAATTCAAAATTATTTACCTATAGTACATTGTGTATCAGTGACTGTACTACTACTCACATGCAGTATTTATGGTAAGCATGGTAACCATTGTAACTTATCGTACGTCAACATTTCGACAAGCAATAGCTCATGGAAGCGAAAGACAGTTTTGGTGGATATTGGAAAAAGAAACGTTGTTATTTAACTTTATCCATGAAGTAAACTTTGGATCTGTATTTAAAAACAAATGTTCTGACTAAACAACAACCTTTCAAAATTTGCCAATTAATTAAAAAGTTTCAAATAAATATGGAACTATATCGACACTAAAGTTTAGAAACACACACATTGAATCGATTTGGATCCTTTAATTTCAAAATTACGAAATTATAAAGGAAATTTGAAGAACAAACACGATTTGGACTTGGGTTGAGTGCTGCTTCACGACAGGACGTTCGCTTAGGAGATTGCACAACATTGTCGTTTGGAGAACTAGAGAGAGTAACTAAAAATTCACTAATTTGGTGAAATTAAACTCAAAATTAAACACAAAGGTTTGAAAGCGATTAGATAAATTCATAAAAACAGCTGTCAGGAATACAATTTTAGACATTAATAAATACTGTAAACTCTTTTGGCACTAAAAATTGTTTAATTTTGATTAATTCTATTCGAAAAATTAAGTTAGATCTTACGCATTTAAAATATCAATTATTATCTTTCTCTAAGAAGTTCAATTTTTCAACACAGACTCATTACAATATCTAAAATTATTCTAAATCAAATTCCTTGTAGCACATGCGAGATGTGGGTCAGCAACTGTCAATTTGAAAACCAATAATTATTAAATTACAATAATAACAAAATTCAGAATAATTTATGCAAGGTATCAATTATATAGACGTTCACACCTGTTAATTATCCATATTAATATATTTACTACCGTTACCACTACGTATAAGTACGTCTAATAAATGGGTTAAACTACAAATACATACACATATAGAAGAAACATTACCTTGAATCGAGTAAATTTAACTTGACGGACTCGTATACATGTAAGAAAATTGGACAACAATGTATAAAATGCAGACTAGTGTTGACGTCATGTGGTGCAAAAACCTTATTTAAAATATTGAACAAATGAGTAAAACTATGTAAGACAACTAGATGATAGAAACTTGTTAATAGATACGAGGTAGAACCCAAAAGTTCCCGAAATTTGAGTGGTTGCAGCTATAATCAAACGCTGCGTGTGTCAAGCGTCGTGAAAACGTTCTTTGTTGGTGGACAAGCTTTCATTGTTGTGTGTTTATATTAGCGATTTTTCAATTACCGATTTATTTATTTTGAAAATATTACCAGCTGGCACAAAGCGCTTTGCGTCCAGTTAAAAGTGAGGGTGCGCGGCCCACGATGCGACGTGTTTATACAGACGAATCGGCATGAGCTACCTCAGCGAATGAAATTAATGATTTATTGCAACAGTTCCTCCTCAACCAATCGCAACGTTACACATATTCGTAAAGATAAGAGTATGTATGTAAGTATGTCTAACGTACGCAAGGAAAATAAACGACCGTTGGCTGATAAAGTCACTAAATTTATCAGTGAATTTCCGGATTTAAATTATAATGGAGCTAAAGTATTGTGTAAAGTTTGCACAGCGAACATCTTTCACCGAGATAAATGTGGAAACAAACCTATTGATGCAAATTTTTCACCAATCTTATCTTGGAATTTACTGGGGCGAGTATTTAATTACATCGGAAATTCAAAGGAAATTAGAGATTTTAGAATTCACCAACGGCAGCCAAAATATATTAATTAATTAGTGTACTTGGCATGTAAAAATTAAAAATTGTCTGTCGAAATAGTATGATACACTTGCAGATAAAGATAATAACTAGGTATTAAAAAGTGAATGTTACTAGCATTAATCCTCGTGGTGTGATGGTTAGCGCCTGTCTGGCAAGCGAGAGGTGTCAGGTTCGATTCCTTAACGAGACGAGGTTTTTTCAAGTATTTAACTACAAACATTTTTATTGCGGCAGTTTTTATTTTTTACCATAAAGTATTGATTTCTAAATTTCACTTCTGTCGGGTGTGAGTGACACATAGACTCTTTATTTATATTACGCGGCCCACGCGACTGATCCGATTCTGTCGCGAAGACCGACTATGCCAGGCCTAATTATTAGTATTTAGTACAAATTTTTGAAGTAACTTCTATTTTTGCGCAGCTATAAAAGAAAACTGGAGTCAGAGGAACAGTGAATAATTGGTTTGCTTCTTATTTGAATAATAGAAAACACAGAATATGTTGTGCAAATTCTCAGTCAAATGTGTTAATTGTTGAAGTTGGTTTATCACAGGACCCTGTCATTGGTCCAATATTGTTTATCATTTATTTATTGTTCTCACCAGATATAATCAATAAGTCTTTTTTTGAAGTTGTTTACCCACCCATCACTTGCCAAAAACTCCCATTCGACCATAAAGTTCTTTAGCTTTTAATTTTAAAATTTCATTCGTGACAATATTTTTTAAATCTCGCTGTTGTAGAAACCACGTATATAAAGCTTGCTGTATTTCAGGAAATTCCGAAATTTTCCTTTATTTTTGGCAATCTTCGAAATAGTTGACTTGTCCACATTATATTTCACACACAGCTCTTTTCCTTTTGTCCCCTTCTCAATTTCTTCTAAAATATTTAATTTTTTATTAATAGATAAAGACTGTCTATTATTTCAATCTTTAACACGGTTACCTTAAAGACTGACAGTTGATGTGATTATATCGAATAACAGAAAGTAAATTGGTTGGCAATATCAAGGGTTGCTTATATCAAATGTTTCTTATATCTAATGCTCACTGTATTAGAGCGTTACTTTTAACGTTGCAGAACATACGAGGGATGATCGTAAAATAAGGTTCCCATATTTTTTAAAAATAGACAGCATTCTTTATTTCCTTAACATTACACATCGTTTTAAAGGTAAAAACTTAAGCTATTTTTCGACATAATCGCCATTTCTATCCAAGCATTTTTGCAGACGATGCTCCAACTTCTGTATCTCCATATCGTAAAATTCTGCCGCCAGTCCTTTCAAGAATCGAATAACCTCAATTGTGGTGTTGGAAATCTCAGGAATCCGAAAAGCGGGTTGACGAATGGTGACCCTCCGATCGTCAAGCAGTATGTTCTCGACCTTTTCAACGATTTCCTCTGAAACTGGTGGTCTTCCACTCTTCATCGTGAATTTCCGTCCGACCTCCAGTGAATTCCCTGCACCATTTGCGGACGTGTTGAACAGCTATACACTTTTCTCCATAAACTTCGGTTAATTGACGATGAATGTCTATAGGTCAAACCCCTTTCGCGTTTAAAAAACGTATCACAGCGCGAATTTCGCACCTGGCGATAGCGGCGATCGGAAGTTCCATCTCGGACGGCTACTAAGCCAGCACTGAGAGGCGTAGCGAGACGGGAATGGTACGTGTATAGAGTAGGAGAGCTGCTACACACACCAATGTTGTCGGATCTCGCCTAACACGTCTTATTGCTGCTGTAGGGCTCTGGGAACCTTATTTTACAATCATCCCTCGTAAGTCTAACTTCAAGAATAAAACTATTAATAAAATGCTCCTCTCTTTTATACTGGCGAATAGATCTTTGAGTATTTTATTCTGAGGATGGCAATTTAGTTATCAAAATGCGTGTCTAAGTCATCATTGGTGTAGTAATAAGAATTTCTATTTTATTTTCTTTGTGACACCAAGAAATTGTCTCAATAGTTACTGAAATCTATTTAAAGTAGAATATTGATCAAAATAATTCAAGTAAGGATAGTAAAGATACAAATACCAAATAAATAACTATCTCAACCGAAAATAAATCTTTTCTTGTATAGAAAAAAAACTACCGTTTATTTAACCCAATGATTTAATTAGATCAAGAAAGCAATATAGTAAAAAAGTACGATTCTTGGTTTTTCTTCCGCAGCTGTTAAAATGTCATAGTTGCTTTAGGGTAATGTACTATTCACAGTAGCTTCCGCGTGTATGAGCAGCGAGCTACTACTACACTTCGTAACACCTACTGTATCCAGCGCACCTCCAGACTTATAATGCTTCAATTTTACGATTGCTAAACAGCGAAATATGCACCGCTTCAGCATGATAAAGTGGGACAGGTATTTCTTCAAATCTACGTGTATGCTCACCTAGAAGTTACTGCTCACATTTTCACCTAATGCGAAACACATATCTTCAATGAAACAATCGTAAATAATTTGTTTTATTTTAGTAAACGCTGAGAACACATTATGCCACGGATTCAACGCTGCCAACAACACTTACCAACCACAACAAACAACGTACCGAATCGAAATATTATTAAGCGTTTAGACAGTGGCCGTATTTTATATGTGTAACGTACTTACGGTTTACAGTACACCCTGAAATACGGCGTACCCGGTTGGCATGTAAAAAACGACACGTTGCATGTTGTAGTCTATTTAAAACAAAGGTAGAATATTTATCGCAGCAGCGTATCGGTACCCTCTAGTGTACCATAAAAACTGCCGCCCGTAAAAATTATCTTTCTCTCTGAGTTCGTATGTACGTGTTGTTGCAAGCCGACAATAAGTCACGACATTATAACTATAAATTATAATATTCATATTGGTATTGTACAATAATTTTTTTATGTGTGCACGTACGCAATATGTAAACCGTCAAAAACAATTTCGCGTTATTTATAAATCATATAAAGTATAGCATACATTGGACTTATATGTTGACATCTTTTTATAATTCTATTTGCTTGTGTCTTAGGATTACGAGTAATGGTGAAAGTTCTCAATCACAGCGACACAAAGGTAATCCATTTTTCAAAGTCCTCGTCGTTTTTGGCCATTTGAACCCAGAATCGATTCTAAGAATTCGAATATATTTAACATATATTATGATTAGAGTTGCTTACTAACGTCAACGGGCAGTGGCGGAGGTTCGATACAACCCTCAGTATATCAGATCTGTTGTGTATACATGTACGCTGCCGTAAATACTATTTCGTAGTTCTACGTTTGTTTTAAAAATGTTGCCTACGTCGCGAAAACGACCAATGTTGGACAAAGAATTTACAGCAGAAATGCCTGACCTAAATTATGATGGCGTTAAAATTCAATGTGTAGTTTGTAATATCCTTTTAATGTGTTGGTCCAAAAGGGATTGTCTATTGCACACGACACTATGGCATATTTAAATCTAATTTATGTGTTACCTTTATTGAATGTAATCTACCGTTTAATTTACTAGACAAGGAAGCATATGTCTCCTTTTGGAATAAATATTCGGACTGCAAATTACCAAGTCGGGCATCGTTACAAAGAATTGTGCCATCTGCTAGTGAACATGTTGAAAAAAGAATTAAATCGGAGTTGCAAGATAAAAAACTGTGGTTATGTGTGGACGAAACAACGGATCGTAAAAAACATTATGTGGTTAATGTAATGGTACGTACAATGGAACTACATCAATCGTCATCTTCAATTCTATTAACTTCCAGACGAGTACAACAACTGAACTGCCTAAGTAATTTCAAAGTTAGTGTTAAATACATTGGAAAAGTTTGAACTTTCAACAAATCAACTGTTGATGTTTATGAGTGATGGTGCCGCAAACATGCCTTCTGTAGGCCGGTCTCTTAAAAAACATTGTGCCAATTTGTTACATATTACGTGTAAAATTCATGCTTTCAATCATGTGGCAGATGGTATTAGAAAATGTTATCCTGAGGTAGACGCTTTAATAGCGCATACAAAAGCAGTGTTTGTCAAATCCCCAAAACGTATTCGCAAATTTCACAGACTGTGCTCCCGTATGCCTGAGCCACCAGAACCTATTCTCACACGTTGGGGAACATGGTTACAGGCCGCGTTTTATTATCATAAATATTTTGAGAATATTAAGAACGTGGTTTTACAATTCGATCCAAAGGAAGCTGCGGCTATCAAGGAAAGCCAGTCGAAATTTCAAGATAGTCAGGTTCAAACGGACTAGTGAAGGCAATAGAAAAATTACAAAATCCTTAGGTGTCATTAGTGGAATCTCTGCAAATAGTGCAACGTGTTCACGCACAGCTATGCGCGGTAGAAGATGCAAAAAATGTTTGTGCTCTAGAAAAGTTTGAAAGTGTTTTAGGGAAAGATTCTGATTTTGGCACATTAAGATAAATTTGTGAATGTGCGTCAACAGAACCGTTAAGTTGTTAAAGAAGATTATTTTAATTACGTAAATATAACGTCACTAGTTGT
Source organism: Dynastes maya (assembly GCA_029619315.2). NCBI lineage: Eukaryota > Metazoa > Arthropoda > Insecta > Coleoptera > Scarabaeidae > Dynastes > Dynastes maya. Next base: position 62,862,877 of record JAROYE020000002.1, read on the forward strand.
AGAACGTTCGTTTTCTGCATATAAACACACTTTTTCCTCACGCCGCACTCGGTTTGCCGAAATAACTGTGGAAACATATGTAATGTTGCAGATATTTAACAGACATTACTCACTTTGTGATTTCACGGAAGACTCTTAAGACGGTAAGTGCTTGAGCACGTATTATATTTTATTTATGACCATTTATTGTGTGTAAACTTTTATGTGGACGCCTGACAATTTCATGTTGTAGTTATGTATATACAATATGATAAACACAAAAATATTGCTTGTAAAGGGTTTCCCAGTAGCTATGATATGTTTTCGAAATGCCACAGCGCCCATACACGCTTAAAGAAGGTCTCATTATTATTCAAAAGCTTTATCAAAATAATTGGCCCCAGTTGGAAGAAATGAATTTGGATGGTATGTTCTTCCAACAGGAGGGTGCCACGTATCACACTTCTGGTGAAACCAGTGGTTTATTGAAAGAAAAGTTTCCTGAAACATTGATTTCTCTTGATGCGAGAGATCCAAGAAGAATTGGACAACTTCGACCAGGTGCTTGGCCTCCAAAAAAGCTGCGATTTAGCACCACTGGATTATTTTTGATGGGGTTACTTTAAGTCATTGGTCTATGCGAACAAACCACAGACAGTAGAGGACCTGAAAACCAACATAGAGCGCTGCATTCGTGAAATTAATGCGGATTTATTCCATAAAGTAACTGAAAATTGGGTTCATCGAATTTGCTCCTGCATTCGTAGTCGCGAAGGACATTTGAGTGATGTGTTGTTTAAAACATAAATGCTATCGATAAAACTTTCAAATAAAAAAAAAAATTTTTTTTTCTGTGTTTTATTTACATTTCAAAACGTATCGTTCTCATTGGGAAACGCTTTATATTCTTTTACTATAAAAATTTAGCTAATATTACAAACGCCTTATGTTATAAGTACTAAAATTTCCATTGCTTGTCGCAAGATTATCTAGTATTTATCTACTCTATTTTCCTTCGTGCACTCATACATTACACGCGGTGAATTGATAACTCTTTATAAAGTAATCAAAAATAACCACATTATTTGCTATTAATTATCATCAGATTAGTTGCAAAACGTGCAAGATTCTCTGCAGATCTTCGTTGAGAAATCTGTCTCCAGATTTATTGAATACTTGACATTACTAATTGTAGAAGATACATATATGGTTCTAATCTTTATGTGGACACTTAAGGACACATTTACGCAGATATAGCTATGGGAAACTAAAGGGAAGTATTTATGGCTATCGCTTATGAATGTATTATTAAAACCCATAAATTAAACATGAAAAGTGATATCAATTATATTCCTTATACAAACTAATTAATTAGCTGGACGAATTGCCCAATTTATCGATCATTTTTTCTCTACTGGTTTCAGATTAAGCGCGGGTAATATTTTTCACGCCGTGCGCTTAACAGACACTATCTAGAACCGCATCACCTAAATTAAAATTTTATTAATGACCACCTGGGCCTATTTCCTTATACACCTAATTCGTATCAATAAAATTCATTGTCTTTATCATTGCCGGAGATAATATTCGAATAAACTGAAGGCCGCTCAACTAAAATGGACATTGCAGCAATAGACGATTTAATAGAATTGTAACGACACGCAACCATATATCAGATTTAACAGTGGTTAAATTAATTATATCTAACATGTTTCGAAAATGAAAAGCATAGATGCAATTATGTTAAACTAATTAAGATAGACCTATTGTTAGGATCATTTTAAGCTAAACTCCAGTCAACTGTTAAATCGCGTGGGATGAATTATAGTTGTTTGCGGTGTAATAGAGTGTATCTTTGGAACAGCTTTTAATTAAAGAACGTTATCTTGACGTATTGTAATAAAGCTTTTGGACTATAAACTTGTGTTGTATGTATATAGATATAGTGCTGTTATTTCAACACTTCGTCCATATCTACACGAAGTGTTTCTTATTTCGCTAATGTCTTTTTTATTACTTCAAATAACCTATACTCGGTGACCGGCAAGTTCTATTGCTGGTTCCATCTTCAGCAAGTTCCTCGATCTTTCCTTAATCCTGTCTTTCCCTCAAATATTTACCTATTTTATCGTTCCACTTCCTTCTTAATCTACCCTTTGCTTTCTTCCTTGGTTTTCCTATATTTCAAGCTTTTTTTGTTAATCTCGTAATTGGTATTTTACACATTTAATCCAAATGTTCCTGTGCATTTTGACTTGCTGTCCTGATAAATTTCACTCAAAATTTTTTCTTGCCAACAAGTCTCAACTTTTGATTTTTTTTTTATAATAATAGTAATAACAACAATAATAATGAAACAGGATTCCTTTCCTCGACATGTTAGTAATAAGAAATAAAAATAAGTTAGAAATAGACGTACATAGGAAACCCACTAGTAATAATAGATTCATCTTATAGGATTCTAATCACTCATATGAACACAAACTTTCGGCTATTAACTTTTTGGTGCACCGGTTACTCAATTTTCCTTTAACTAAAGATAGATATCAAAATGAACTAAAAGAAATCATCAATATTTCTAACTTTAACGGATTCTCTGAAGATGTCGTCTATAATACTATTAGGAAACATAAGAATAGATTAAGAATTAGAAATGTAAGCACATTAGAACGCATTGACGGCCGTAATAATAAGAAATATGTCAAATTACCCTTTTATCCATGTTACACCAGGGGTCTTCAAAAGATCTTTTCTAGGATTGACCGCAAGATCGTTTTCTCTTCGAGCAATAACCTTAAAAACCTTTTAGGAAATTCCAAAGACCCAGTGGATAACATGGATAAATCAGGAATTTACAAAATTTCATGTAAAGATTGTGATCAAGTGTATATTGGGCAGACAAAAAGATCAATCAAAATTAGGTACAAAGAACATTTGGCTCATCTCAAATTCAGAAGGTTTGATAAATCTAGCGTTGCCCTACATATGCTTGAAAATAACCATAATGTTGATAATATAAAGTTAATTAAAAATGTAAAGAGTACTGCTCAATTAAATTGTTATGAAGGCATGGAAATTTACAAAAACAAAACTCACTTAATGAATTCAGATTTAGGACCACTAAATTCCAGCCTTTATCCTTTGTTACATCATGTTTAATGATTTATAGTTGTAATTTTAACCATATGCAATGAACCGCTCTCATTTACCTTTAGGCTATTTATAATCCTGTGCAATGAAGCGGCTCATTAAATTTTACGATTTTAAATTTACATATTGCATAATTTATTTTCCTTATAAGGTTAGTTTTTCGCTTAGCTTGTTAGTTCAGTCTTGCTGCTGATGATGATAGCTTGGCTATCGAAACGTGCGTCCAGTACAAATTAAGTGTTGTGGTAAGGGTTTTAGTGAACTGTTTTGATGTTCCAGTGCCACAGATTTAGAGTACCCGTTTCACAATAATAATAATTTTATTTGTCCAACAGTTGCACAAACCATTTGTAGGACAAGAAAAAGGTAAAAATAAGTTTTTCATAGAGGTGTATAACAAAATACATATATCCATAACTACATGCATTATGACAAGAAAATGAAAAAAAAAGATGGAAGTACAGTATTCAAAGAAAGGAACAAAAAGTAAACTGAACTATACAAATATGTTATCGCTAGTCGAATTCAAGAAATAAATTATTAAAATTCTTGGACATGTGGTATGTCGGCGATTTAAACATAATATTAGTCTTGGCTGTCATATCAAAATCACGGTTAGATAAAAGCTCCTCCTTTATTCTCAAGATCTCTTATCTCCATATGTCTCATAGGCGACTCAATATACATGATACTATACATATTGCCACGGACTACCGTGACAGGGGTAGCACCGGGTAGATACTAGCACAAAGAAATTCTCCTACCCGTTAGAAAGGGGCGTTGATGAGGTACGTAAGCTCCAAAAGACAAGCAACTCCACTTTACGCTCCTTATTTATACACTTACAATAAACAGAAAGTACACCAATCAATAAATCAATACAGCTCTCGCCAAGAGTCTCCTAGTCACTCTAAACTACCTATATTGATAACTAGAGCTCGGCAACAGGGAGCCCAGCCATAGCCGTACCTGCTTAGTATACAAAAATAATAGTAAGAAAATAGAAAAAAAAAACAACAGAACTAATACATAATTATAATATGTGAAAAGTAGTGAAACACTCACCCTTTTAAGCAGCCTTGGCTGCGGAACAGTAAAACTAGAAGCACCATTATCAGTTTTAACATCATATGGATAAGAGTGTCAAAAAGTCGACACTATTCAATGTGTTTCCACAGTTGTCTCGGTGAGCGATGTTCGCCGTGGTGAGAAAATGAGTTTATATTTTGAAAAAGAGCGTTCAACATCTACCGATGTTATACATGCATGATTAAAATACTCTTTGTACTTAGTCGGTGGATTATTCGATACACCATCACAAATTTGTTTTAGTGTGCTAAAATCGGGATCTTTTTGTAGCACACTCTTGAACATTTTTAAAACGCGATTATATTTTGCATTATGTATAGTCAGTAGCTGTGTATGCACTCCATCCATAATTTGCAGAGACTCCAATAATGATAACGATCTATTTTATAATTGGTCTATTGCGCCAGCTAATCCTTTATAGTAGCTACGAATATTTTTTAAATCTGTTTCAACGGAAATATCTTGAAATTTCGACTGGCTCTCCTTAATTGCTACAGCTTCGGCAGGATTGAATTGTACAGCAACAGCTTTTACTATTTTGAAATGTTTAGCATAAGCTGCCTGCAACCATGTTCCCCAACGTGTAAGAATTGGCTCCGATGGTTGACGAATACCAGGACACTCTGTATGAAATGATCGTAGGCGTTTGGGAGATTTCAAAAATACTTTTTCTGTGCTTGCTATTAATGCATCTACATCGGGAGAGCATTATCGAATGGTTTCTGCCACAAGATGCAAAGCATGCACTTTACATGTAACATGTAAACATTTGCAACCATGTTCAAGAAGAGAACGGCCTACCGAACGCATTATCGCTGCGCCTTCCCTCATAAACATCAACACTTTATCTTTTGAAATTTGAAATTTCTCCAACGTACTAAGTACAACCTCCGTAACTGCTGCAGCAGTACACTCTTGTAGTCTTCGGCTAATTAGTAACAGTGGTAATGTAGGTTTACTAGGGTCTAGTATGCGTACCATAATATTCACAATTGAATTTTTTTTACAGTCTGTTGTCTCGTCATCACATAACCAAAGAAACTGTTTTTTCAATATGCGTTTCGTTTTCTTTTCCACGTCATCGCACACATATGCAATATGTTTACGTGTCTTCTCCATTGGCAACCGCAACTCGGGATTGTATTTGTCCCAAAAGTCCTTAAACGGTTGTTTATCGAGTAAGCCTAGTGGCAAATTACAGTTTATCAACATAAGAATTACATAAAAAAAAATGCACTTCTCAGTAGCAAGCCCAATTTTCGTTTTCTATGCTGTGCGGAATTTACGTGTCTTGTACAGTTCCACTTCTTATTTGACATCAAATGTATTTTGCACACTTTACAAACTATCTTACTCCCGTTGTAAAACAAATCGGGAAAGTCAGAAATAAACTTATTTACTATGTCTTGAAAGGGTCGTTTTTTAGCCTTCGACATATTCACTAAAAACTACAATTAATAACTACGTCTGTATCAATAAAATCAAAACGCACTACACTAAATAATAACTACGATTAATAACTACGTCTATATCAATAAAATCAACACGCCCTATCCGCTATCCAATGCTAAACTGAACTGAGTGATGATGATTGGTCGTGTCGTATCATAATCGACCAGCCCTCCACACCCACCTAAACACAGTCACACCGCCGCTGCGATTGCTCTCCAGTTACCGGGCTCTATTAATTAGTAAACACTACTATATTTCATTACTTCAAATAGCACTATATAAAGATAGTTGGCGTTGTTACAATGCAGTATAGTACGAAATAATAAAGTAGGTAAGTACTATAACTCTACTTACCTATGTATTAAGTTTTACTATATCAAATTATATCAACAACAGTACGTTATCTTTTACATTACGATAGGGGTCTCCTATATTTTCCCATTAAATTGTGAATTACGCTAATTTATTAAAATCGGCATTAACGCTATAGTAAGTATATCGTTGCAAGTACCAACTTGCGGAGTTGTCACATACTTCACTAGAAATTATCTTACTAACCACTATGATTCTAGTTATGATGATATATTTTTCTCCGTGTGGGTGGAAGATAATTTCTTCCTTGATTACTTTGCGGAAACTGTCTTCAAATAAAAAATATTCGGAGACAAGCGCTGCACAGTTTAGAGCAGTTTCTCTAAAAGACTCTTGAAAAATATACAGGATGTCGTATTTACAAAAACTGAAATGGCGGTTGCAATTTTATTAGTCACCAAATATATTTGAAGCATGTCACTTCTTTCTTGGATACTAAATACCATGGTAAAAACGGTAACAATTAACTTAATAAAAAAAACATAAATGCTATCATACATAATGACGTCAATTTATTGTTCGTAATATATCAAAATTAATATTATTCTTTTATTTCCATGGCATACTGACATGCCACGAACATTTCTACATTGTTGCAAATACATCGGAAGCTAGTAGATGAAAACATAAAATATGTTATATCACTCAAATCAGAACAAATATGCCTTTCAACTAATGAAGAATGTACAGGATGTTCCATTTTAAACAATAGAGGTCATCTATCTTGTAAAATACTATTATCATCGGTAATACTGAAGGGTTGCTAATGCTGAAGAAATGAATTTGAAAGAATATTGTTCAAACGATGAAAAGAGAATTATTACTCACTAATTAGCATGTACCTAAAACTAGGAATTGCGTTATGTACAGATCATAATTTGTAAATTTTTTGTTCATCACCACTAATCTTAGAATAAAAAAAACAATTCTTTCTGTAAGAAATGACTTCTGTTACTATTCAGTCAAAGAACATAATACAAAATATGTAAATGAAATAGTATAGGATCAGGATAGTGTAGGATCATATCTGCAAGAAACTGAAAATTACGCAAAGATCTTAACGTCGTAATAAATTTACTGCGTGGCAATATTTTGATTTTTAAATCATTTACTATTAATCAGTGACGTGAAAATGGATTCCGCATTGAAGTTCCTTCCATCACTCCATGTTTAAATTATTCAAATTGCAATCATCGAACACCACCGCGGCCTAGCACCATCAATATGTAAATACGTATTCCGCGTAAATTGTTACTGATTTGCCCGTGATTTTCAAGAGCGAGAGAGAAATTTCATTTGCATATAAATTTGCGAAAATGCCGCGTAATATTTTGCGTCTGAAAAATTGTACTCGTAAAATACCACGGCGTAATAAAAATATAAGGAAAAAGAAAGCGGTAATTGGCAGCTTTGGCAGACAACGTCACAGGTTTGCATATAAACAGTTTTTTCCCCATAAATATTCCCACGATTGATATCGAAATGTCTAACTAGAGTAGCAGTGCTATATAAAGCATTTAATCGTGGACTATCCAACTGGACCAGCAAACAAGCAGTTGTCGCATAAATGAGAATAAACATGTTTTACAACTCCGCTGCATTACTTGATCAAAGATAAGATTTAGATAATCTAGATGATGATCACAAAATAGCCTGGGAAATAAACATTTTTTTCAAACTTGAACTCATATAATTTTGAAATTTGTACATCAATGGAATGTAAATATGATAATGGAATATGCAATTCTTATATTGTACGTGAAAGACCATGCCATGGCTAATTGCTTATTAGTTTTTATGGGTTTCTAAGTAATTTCAATTTTCAAATATATAAACTTTTGCTTTTCAAAACAATCAACTGCGGAGTAAAACGGCATTTATTCATAAGCCTTGAAAAATTGTGGATCTCTGAAGATAAAGTAGTTGAAAATGTTTTGGGCAACGATTTTCATTGTTATTAGGTACAAATAACATCATCTTGAATTCCGTATTCTTCACTGTCTAATACGACCCGCAGCGGTCCCAAGTGCAGTCCCAAGCGTATACAGAGTATCGATAAGGTACCGCACAATATTCATGACTTTGTTATTAAGTGACTATTTGAAAAACGAAAGTTGACACAAAAACGTATATTTTTTTCGTTGCCTGTCATATCTGTGACGCCATCATGTTTTTTTCTATTCCGTTTTTCTCCGACAAGAATTAATTCTTCGTTATATTCCAAGTATAATAATATCCCGCACTGCAGGTCATTTCCTTACCATTTAAGATTCACTGACATAAAGCAAACTGAGAAATACCGTTATGAGATTTGAAAATAAATCAACCAATTCGTTAAATATCTTTGGATTAATAGGCATTTTGGCATTCCTATCTCCAAAACATGGTTTTTGAAGACTTCAACAGGTTCTTAAGGAGATAAACATCGCTGTCCACGCAATTTTCGTTTGACATTCCAGAATAAAAAGAAGTCGTTAGGTGATAGATTAAGTGAATACGGGCAATGAGACAATAATTCAATGGTTTTCTCTTTCAAATAGTCAATTGTCTGAAGTGCATTGCCATGAAGAAGCATGATACCACGTTGTCGATTGTCTTTCCTGGCTTCATCGATAACTTCTGACAAACAAATTATTGTATACCGTTCAGCATTAAGTGTTTTTCGATTCTTCAAAGCAACAAAAGAAACAAGCAATCATTTTCTTGGAAGTGCTTCGTGAACGAACAACTTTTGTTAGATTCGGTTCATCTGGGAACGCCCAAACAGTTGATTATTGCTTAGTAACCGGCTCGTACGAATATATCCAAGTTTCGTCCCCTGTAACGATGGTGTATACGAGTTTTGAACTTACTCCATCGAATTTTTTGAGCATTTCCTTACACCAATTGACACGAGCTTTCTCTTTTGCTGGGGTCAAATTATGCGAAATCCATCGGGAACAAATCCTTTCCACACCTAAATGTTCATACGAAATCGAATGTATTCCACTCTCCGATATGTCTGGGGATGCCTCTATCTAATGATAAGATGCATGCCGATCCTCTTACGAAAATTGTAACGTCAAACATCAATAGCGTCGATATCTAATGATCGTTTATAAAAACTTTAGATGCTACCCTCGTATGGAAGTAATTTCAGAGCATATAATAATATAACTGCACTACAGGCCCTGAAGGCCTTGGGCTTTCACAACTTCCCTCCACACATTCCGCATCCTCCACATTCAAAACTTTCAAATCTTCCTGTGCCGAGTCGAGCCATCTTATTGTAGGTCTCCCTCTTCGTTTCCTCCCTATTGGTCTGTTACCCATTGCCATTTTTGATTCCCTTTCTCTCCCCAATCTCTCTAGGTGTCCTATCCATCTGACTCTTTGGGCCTTTATTAAGTTTATTATACCCGGAATTTCAAACATTTGATTTATCTGTTTGTTCTTTCTTCGCACCCATACTTCTCCCCGCTGCTTCAGAGCATATACCACCCCAATATTCTGATGTTTAAAGGATTTTTCAAGACGAGCTCCATAACAATTGGCTCAATTACTACTCGAAATTGTGAAATGTAGCACACCACTTACTTTTCCGTAGCATTAAAAATGATCGATGATTCAATATATCATTAAAAAAATATAATCAAACATTAAAAAAATATACACTGCCTCATATTTTAGAAACGCCTTTCAATCATGGAAGATTTCTTAATCATCTACATAAAATTCACGTACTTCATATACATTGCAGAATTTGCAAACATTAATGCAATACGTTTGAAGCATTCTTTATTTCCTTAACATCACACATCGTTTTAAAGGATAAAACGCTATTTTTCGACATAACCGCCATTTCTATCCAAGCATTTTTGCAGACGGTGCTCCAACTTCTGTATCCTCATGTCGTTAAATTCTACCGCCAGTCCTCTCAAGAATCTTTTCAATTGTGGTGTTGGAAATCTCAGGAATCCGAAGAGCGGGTTGACGAATGATGACCCTCCGATCTTCAAGCAGTATGCTCTCGACCTTTTCAACGATTTCCTCTGAAACTGATAGCTTTCCGCTCCGCTCTTCATCCAGTGAATTCCCTACATCATTTGCGGACGTGTTGAACAGCTATACACTTTTCTCCATAAACTTCGGATAATTGACGATGAATGTCTATAGGTGAAACCCCTTTCGAGTTTAAAAAACGTATCACAGCGCGAATTTCGCACCTAGCGGTAGCGGCGATCGGGAGTTCCATCTCGGACGGCTGCTTAGCCAACACTGAGAGGCGCGGCGAGGCGGGAGTGGTAGGTATATAGAGTGGGTGAGCTGCTGCACACGCCAATATTGTCGGATTTCGCCTAACAAGTCTTGTTGCTGCTGTAGGGCTTTGGCAACCTTATCTTACGACCATCCCTCGTATTTCGTAATACTCCTCGATCGCAACTAGGTGTGGAGCACGTCCCGTGTTTGCTCCAGTGTCTCTTCAGGTTGCTAGATGTAGTTAGTTATATCACAAATGATGAATAAAGCGAAATGGTGCTAAATCAAGGCCTGTATTAGTATCAGTATAAAAAGGAATGGAAGGAATTTAATATTTCGACTCCAAATCCACAGGAAACCAGAGTCACCCAGAATTGAGTGAAATAACTAAGTATATTAATATATTTGACTTCCGTCGGTGAATTATGAAAATCTGTAAATGTCCTTGGAATTTCCGACGTAATTAAATACATTCTCGGCAAGGAATCGAACTTGACACCTCCCGCTTGCCAGACGAACGTGCTAACCACTGGACCACGGGGACCTTATGCCAGGAACGTTCACTTTTTGATTCCTAGTTGCAACAATAAATTACGTCGGAAATTACAAACTAAGTGTATTGTGTATTGTTAATAACTTTGGATCTTCTATCTGGAACACATAGAACGATTTACAAAATAAATATCTTACTATCATAAACTGCTGAAAAATAGCAGATGTCGACATTACTCCAAAAGATGCTGTATCAATATAAACATAATTATATTGACTTGCAAATTTAGCAGTTGATTAATAAAAAATTCCAGCAAATAAATGATAGGTTTTTGAAGAAATATCGCCGCTAAATATACATCTGGTTATTAATATATATTATATGAACATATACCTGAACGTGGTATTGAACTCAATTATATTTAAATGATAATTAAATAAATTATTTGCCCCGCTTATTAAAAACGACATGATAAATATGGGTGTAGTGATATAGTAATAAATTTAAATTACATGCAAGTATCTCCTCATTATAATTTAATCCAATTATTGAAGATGCAAGAGAACACGTCGAACTTACCTATTGGAATGTACACGACTGATGGAAAGACGAATCAAACAAAAATGCTCCAGTAACGAACGAATCACCTACACTTTGTTTCTTTTCTTCTCATACATAGCATTTATGCGTATGAATATTACCTTGCGAAATGAAGGAGATGATCGGATGAAATATGATACAATCATTCGCGAGAAATCGATTCTAATCCGTTTTAAATACATTGACTATCTTACCAAGGAGTAACTTCACTTCTACAGTGTCAATGTAACTGAAACTATAACGACATTTACATATATGTAATCTGATGTTAATATGCAAATTCTATGATATGCAAATGATTTTGAAACGTCTTAAGCAATTATTAACTTTTCATTTTGCTCAGAGAGATCTATATAAATGAAGCTCATAATTTATTACGACATAAACTGCTTTTCTTTATCAGGTCTTCGCAATAAAGCTTTTTAACAATCATTACATTTCATATAACATATTGTAATAATCAAGAAACTACATATGTTTTGTATCAGGTGTTAATAGATTCTAAGCAATAAATGCAAAGGATTATTAACTTAGTGCTACCACTTTTTCTGGTTTTTAAGTGTACGCAATCAAAAGGCAACGTATAATATTTAGTTAAACATTTCCTGTACTTTATTATATCTGTAGGGAATAAATTACTATTATTATTATTATTATGAGAAAGTTACAGATATCTTATATTACGTAAGTCACACTACTTCACGTGATTTTCAAACCCACATACTGTTGATGGATTCGATTAGATTAGATTCATTCTCGAGGTGGTTCTTGACCTATCCCACTGCGACCTTTTCAGATCTATTGTGGTCCCTCTATCATTAGGTCAATTACGCTAGCTTTACCTTTTTCACCAGTCAAGCCTAAGTTACTCATATGTTTCTTGAGCATACAGTGTTCTGTTAGCAGACCTGCTATTGTTCTAACAGACTTTCTGTCCCTGCTTAGTAGGTTTGCTGTAAATTTAGGCCTGTATCCAACCATAAATTGCTTGGCCTGTCTCTGACTTGGGATACTCTTCCACCAGTCTCGAGATTTCTCATTTTTCCATTGTTTAGTAGTTACTTTAACTACCATATATGCTATGCCCACCGAATGTTTTGGGTTTCTGTCAGCACTTGACGACCCAGACCGGGGTCACCTTAGATCGGCTGTCCGGCCTATTGAGGGCATTCATGCATTCCCACACTAATTTCGCCTTTACCTGTGTGGAGTCCAGTGCTTTTATCACTGCTTGACTCTCTGAATAGATAGCAATAGATCGATAGTTACTTTCTTGTCTAGTTCTTCAATCCACCCCAGCGCTGCTGTTATTTCGGCTTGAAATACTGTGGCACTTTAAATTAGGCTTAGTGAAGCAAATTCCGGCTCCGACTCCAGTTTCCGTCTTTGAGCCGTCTGTGTACCAGATAGATTCGGCTTTAATAGGCGATCCGTTTTTCCATTCTTCTCTATCTGGTGTTACCGTTTTATAGTTCTTGTCGACGCTGTATTTGGATGGAAGTTGATGGAAGCATAGTAGTTGTATGTAAATATCGGAGATGTAAACATAAATGCAATACACTGAAAGTGTTCAGACTCCTGAAGACTGTGCTAAAATCAATTAGATTTACATTTAATAGTGACGTGCAGTTATACTTGAATATGGGTATTATAGGAAGCCACAGGCGTTGTCATAGTTGACGGGTATACGACCTTACACTTACCACAGAAGACTTTCAATGGGACCAATGAAAATATCAGATTTGTGAGTATATAAGGCGTATAACGAAAAGCATAAGATATTATCATCCTTCCAATATTTCCTTTTGCTACTTGGTTTAAAGTGAAGGAAGGTCTCTACCATTTTTCTAACACCAAGCCAAAGTAAATGCAAACTGCAGTATTAAAGGAATTATTAAGTCAATTATAAGTACCTCTAAGAATCTAACTCGGTTCAACTGAATCTTTCAACGTTTTTCTTTATATTCTAAAATTTTAACAATAGTGGACTAGTAGAGAATAGTAGAATAAATTCCAAAGATTAGATTATTATCATCCAATTTAACCGTTCCAAATTTAGAACAATGGGAATTTGCGTAACATAAACTTTTCTTCTTTGTCTTAATCTTTCAACAGCACCATTTTCGATAGAGATTATCTAATCAAGAGTACACTGTCATTAATTCGAATGTCACATCAAATTTATTTGCATTTTTGTCTGGATGGAAAGCGCACGCCTACGGACATGAAGATAAAACAAACAACGTATTCATTATTATCTATATGGTCAGTTTCGCTGTCTACCTACTAATCGAATTAGTGTATTGGGAAATATCAGGTATCTAGATTTACGATACACATTATAATAAAGTACACAATTTCGTATACACGAACGAATAGTATATCTTAATGGGAAGGCATTTTATTTAGTTTCATACAAATTTACGCCAACTGAGATAATGAAATTTGTTATTTAGTCAATATCCTTGGCGTTTCGTAGAAAGTGTGCTTGGAGCGAGGACCGAATACAAACACCGTCTTTTACGAAACTATAAAATATAAAACAAGTTAAACAATTGATAAGGAAAACAAAGCTAGCTATTATTTGATATTTTTTTTCGTAGAAAAGCAGAAGTGCGGTTCACAAACCTTACAATTAGCAAACATTAAAACTGTGGAAGTGTAGAAAATCTTATTTAAATTCCTCGAACTCAAATGACCATTACTGTATATCAAATATAAATACTAATACAAACGCAGGAAACAGGATTCTTTTCTGGGAAGTACCTTTCAAATGGCTTACAAGATATTCCCAGACCATTACATTTCACTATAGGAAAAACCCAAATCCAAAGCATATTTTACGAAACTGATCAAAATTAGGACTGAACAGTTTCTCCTTTATTATTTGTTTTCAAGCAACCATATCTCCACAATAAAACGGGGCACCTTAAACTTTGCAAAACTTAAAACTTTATTGAAATATATTTTCGATGCTGACTACATTATAGAATTCTATATGTAAATTATTATCGTGTATGACCTCGGTATTTTTCAATACTTCTTTTATTGTAGCTTGAAGTAGTGTTTTTCAAGAGTCTTTGGGACTCTAATTGAGTTTTCGCAGCATGCCACAAGTACTCGATTGGATTTAGGTCTGGAGATTGAGCAGGCCATTCCAGAAGCTGGAATCGATTTTAGTGTATCCACTCTTTAGTTTTTCGAGTTGTGTGGCAGGCAGCATCATCTTGTTGGAAAAATATGTTTTCTAAAAGCCCCTCTCAAAAAAAACTTTGCATACGATGGTCTTAATGTCGCATTTAGAACTTCTAAATATGCTTGGCTATTCATGCGACCCGTGAACATCTCCCCAACGCCGTTTGATGACATGTATCCCTATATCATAATGCTTCCACGTCCTTGCTTAAGAGTAGGAACGACGCAATCCTCATGAAATTCTTTGTTCACTCTTCAACGCACAGAGGTACTTCTAGGGGTAGCAAAAAGTTAAAAAAGAAACTATGGACGTACTATATTTATCAAAAACAGTGTTCACCTTTTAAAATTAGCATCATCATGATAGTATTCAGTTTAAGCAATATCTTTTTAATAATTACCTCTATATTCGCTTCGTCGAACCACAACACACTTTTCCAGTTTTCAATTGTCTAATGCTAGTGCCGTTTTGCCAAACGATTTTTCCTGTTGACCTCGAAGAATAACGGTTTTTGCCTTGCATCACAACCTTTTAATCCTGCACTCTGTAAGCGTTTTCTAATCGTTCCAGCCGAAATTGTTGGACCACTTTCAGCACTAATTTCTGCGAACACCTGCAAAGAAGTTTCCTCCTATACCGAAGAGAAGGTCTTTCTAATAGAGGGTCTTCTCTGACTGTTGTTATTTTAGGACATCCGTTTCTTGGCTTATTTCTGTAAGATTTAGGAGTCCAGGTCCTAGGTGACCTATGGCTAATTGAACAGTACGACGTGAACACTTTCACTTTTGAGCAAATTTAATTTGAGAGATCCCTATAGAACTCAAAATAACAATTTGCGCCCTCTTAGTTTCGCTTAGCTGTGGCTTTCTTGTCATGATAATTGTATCAATAAAAATACACTTACACTTTGCTAGTGCCTCATTTAATAGCGCAGTAACGCGAATACCGGTAAACATTAAACACAATCGCACATTTGCAAAAATCTACAGGTGCTCAGTGTTACTGACGACTTTGAGCTTCTACGAAAGCTAATTTCAGTCTTATAAGACACAAATTTCCATAATAATCCTTAATGATGGGGTGGTAAGGTGGAAAGTTTAAACCCCTTGACATGAAATGACCCATACCTGTCAATATCCGCGCAACTGAAAAGCAGTAAGACTTAATTTAAGCAAGAAATTAAGCTCTGCATAATCTACATAGTCGAGGTCAAGGCACATATGGGCTGGTACCACGACGTGAGGGCCACCGAGGAAATGCTAAAGCAGATGAGCATCACGTACGTAGTAATTAGAGCAGCAGTGGAAAGGGAAGGACGACTCGTATGTACTCCAGGATATTGAATATTTCAGATCGGAGACAGGACAAACTATTTCTAAGCGAATACGGGTCTAACAGCTGTCTTATCACGCACAGCTACGTCAGAACAGCAGCCGATTTGCTGACAGAACAGTGGATGCTTAAGAAGCATACGAGCAACTTGGATCTAAATAAAGTCGGAGTACTGGCTCTAATTCCCTAGTTCTGCAGCGTGTCCCTGACTCACCGAATCAAAAACTTTTGACAAATCAAGCATATTCATCTCTGTACAGATAGTACTGGCAATAGTCTTATAGATACTAGCGAGAACGTCTAAAATCCCTGAAGGAACGGATCTACCTTTTCTACATCCAGGTTGCACCTCAGCCTAGAATTCTATCTGCTGTTGGTCTATCTGCGATTGCGCGTTCAACAGTTTTGGACAAACAACTTGAAGTATCGACACACTCCTCACCACAAAATATGAATTAAATTAATCCGGAACAGCTGTTTCGAGGGTTCCTGGGCAACTTCATTATCATTATCTTTGGGTGCGTTGAATATATGCTTTAAGAACTAACTAATATGTGTTCGTACCTGTTTGAGCAAATGGGCAAATGGTGGGGTAATTAATGATAGCAATATTTGATCGCGAAAAAAAGGCCCATGAGAGAGTTATGTAGTTACAGTTTCTACTGAAACATGGAAAGTATGCATATGAATATATGAGCTGCGACAAATAATTCATCTGTGCAAATAAATTCAATTAAAAGTAATTTTGAAATTATTGTATTCCTTAATTTTGCCTTTGATAAACTAAAGCATTGCACTCTATATATTATTAACAAAGAAAACACATGTTTTATGCACGACTAAAATTTGTGTTCTCGTAAAGATATTACAAGCATTGTAAGAGGGACTGTATTTATAGCATCCCATTACAAAGTTGTAGAGGATGCATTATTATTTAAAACAAACCCTCTCGCAAACGCTATATTATTACATATTATATTAGAGACGCATCTTCTTTAACTGCTAACGAGGTGCCGACATTAACTATAATGCCTTAAAATGGACGATGATTTACACAATGGAGTGCAATAAGCGCTATCTTCTTTCAGCTCAGAGCGTGAAAATTCATTTACCCCTAATTTACCGCACGCAATATTACTTGCTTTCAGTATGCTTTAATCTACTTAATAAATCGTGTGCGAACAGACAAAATTCAACCGCAGGCTGTACAAAAATTAAATATATCGCCTAGTTTTACTTTTGTTACATATCCATGGAATGGAAAATGTTTGTTACTCTTTATTTAGTCCTTTGACTTATTGTTAGTTATTTCATGTAGCCTTCAGTGGAAATATTTAAAAGTAAATGTACTACTTCTAAAATGCCTATGAAATAATGTGGAGTTATATTTTCACTTACTTATTATTTTTTATACAATGTTAATACGATGTAGAAAACACCTGTCGATTTTTACGTTGCAATTTAAGCGGAATGATTTAAATTATGAATGCTTGTTAATATGTTGGGAACATGCTCTCTCGGTTAATATAAACAAAACTACATGTTATGCTTTTAAAATAACATGTATTACATCTCAAAATTCGATAAAGCTGCTGCAAGAAAGTGGTTCACTTTCAATCTGATATGGAGGTACGTTTTGTCTATTAGATATACCAAAACATTACTGTAACTTTTATAAAATTATCATACGAACGACTTTTTGTTAGGTTTTATGACTATATAGCCACACCTGTACTTCTTTGCTAACCAATCTTATGGAGTGTAATATGATAAATTGAATTTAACTGATGGAATAAAATAAGATTAAAGTACAAAGAGGATGATTAATAATCAACGAAATTCGATACCACACCAAAAACTGCAACATTTTAATTAATGTTATTATTAACATTGTCAAAATCAATTTCCAAATCATATAATTATAAAAGATACCATATCCTTAGATAAAAGTAGTTGTTACATAAGTGTCAACATTTTATGAAAACTCTTTTGACGATTGATCTGTCTGAGAGTAATTGATTTAAATATTCGCTAACTTATTATTTACATATCGATTGAAATCAGCCGAATTTCACATTCAATTACTGAAATGGCAGTTTTCTAATATGTTTTATTAAATTCCGTTGAAGCGGGAGGGAGGGAGGGGGGATAAACCATCTTCCAATACGTAAATAAAAAAAGTAACCAGCTATTAAAGAAAAAACAAATTGCATAGCAACTAAACAGTTGCAGATAAAATCATCTTTTTAAGCAAGAAAACAGAAAATAAACTACTAAATAATTGTCGTCCTAAGCCACGTGTGATTAGGACCAAATGTGCTTCTTAAAGTGTTATAAGAGCATGAATTCATATCAACCATATACAAGAGTATGTTCAGAAACAGAGAATGACAGTAAGTTGGGCGAGGGTATAGCTGGGTTATGCTGAAAATATTATGTCATCAATTGATACACACACAGGCTTATACCGTTTTCTGAACGTAGTAGGTATAGCCGTAACCTTAACTGAGCCAGTCCCTCTGATAATAACTACAACTGGCTGGAGCTGTAGCAAAATATATTTTATTGGTCACAAGAAAATAGAGGCTACTATACTGATTATATGCAAATCATCATTCCTGAACAGAAAATACTGAAAATGCAAATTTGTTGTAGCAATTGGTCAACTTTCTAAATTAAATAATATAGCACTTACTGCTAGCAAACAAGATTTTTGTGATGTAATCGATGAACTCGTAGGAAATAAATGCTGCTTAATGAATGAATTGAATAAATTAACTTGGAATAATTAAGTCTATTTTCAACCTAAGAGCTACTACCATCTTGCAAACGTTATGCAAACGAAGCGCAATTCTAAAAAACAGCTGATGATTTCAAGAAGATATTGAAGGAACAACATGTATATACATGCTGCTTATTTACTTCTCTTAATTGATTAACATGACACGGGCATCAGTTAGACTTGTGCATTGCGAATATGATTCTTAGGTCTTTCGATGTACCGCAATACTTGAAGTGGTGTGCAAGCAACCGCTAGAAATGATTACCGAAAGTCATGTTAACAAACCAAACATTGCACCGTCTCGATAATATCTCTAATTTATATCGGGCTAATTTAACATTGTCTTCGATGGATCGACGACGGCCAAGAAGGGGCGCCGTTCGAAAACGTATCCGCGCGTGTAGAAGAAACAGTCGTGCCCGTGTCAGATGCGATAACATGAATTCCGTGAGATGAAAGGAGAGATTTGGTAGTACGCGGCTATCGCGCAATGCTGCCATTGGATTGAGTGTTGAGAAATAATCTGAAGCGCTCCAATTTTAATTGATTAGGTGTATGAGTGAATTGCGTAGCTGCCGATAAGTACATAGATGTGCCGAGAAGTTACTACCGCCTTGTCGCTTTCAGACAAGTTCTGATCGAATATAGTTTGAAGGCAAGCAACAGCTATTGTCACCGTTTCTACGAATTATAAATACGTATTTGTTTAAAAGAAAAGCTTTAATAATAGAAACTATATTCACAAAAGAAGGAATAAGAAGCTGTCTTGAAGAGGTGGAGAACTGAATGCATAATAATAATCTGTAACTAAATATTTCCAAAACACGTATAGTTCCCTTTTTATTCAAAAAGAGGAAAACAGAAGTTATTTATGGTGACGAATCCATAACATCGAAAAATAATTGCAATTTCTTGGTCTAACTTTGGTTTCACAACTTAACTGTAAAACTCATATTGAGAAACTTTGAAGTAAAATATCCAGTTTTTTGTACGCGCTCAGAAGAATAGCAAGAACAGTTAGTTAAGAATCAGGACTGACCAGCTATTATGCGTATGTGGATTCAAGAATACGCTATGGTATAATGTTCTGGGGAAATTCAAGTTATGGTTTGAAAATCTCAAAATTACAAAAATCTCAAAAAGACAGACTTATGTGTTGACATATTTAGAACTAAAAAAATACTCATCGCGCCATCTCTCTTCATAAGTAACACCACATCTATAGAGTACAAGGTGTAATATTACTGATCATCTGTAATTGCCCAAGTGATGAAGATCTACAATCATATTCCTTTTAAGTATAGGAATAATATAACAAAAAACTTTAACCAACATTTATTAACAAATTGTTTTGATTTAATAGAAGAATTTTGTAACTGTCGAACATTTATGTACTCATGTTAGTTGCAAATGTGTGTAACTATGTAATTTGGTTTTGTTGAATAAACTTTATTATTATCACATACAACTAAGAATGGTATTAATACCGTAAAGGCTTTCCTAGATGAACTGTAATATTCAGCTCCAGTATGTCCACAAGTAAATCTAATTGATCTAACAAAATCTATTAAAAGGTGCTACTGCAAAATACCTTTGTAAAATTTATTGCGTTATGTTCGTTCTTGTAATTATTCGCGGATAAATATCGACATATACCGTGTTGGAAAATACCCGCTATTCCCATACATACAACGAATTACGTTGCCGTCTGCATGAGGCAGGCACTCCACTCTCAGCTTCTCTAGACAACCTTACACACTTAAAAATTACAGTCAGTGGACTACTGTACATGCTCGACATCAGCGCAGATTTTAGAAAATACGTAAAACACCTTATTTAATTATTTTTATTCCATTGCTGGACTCAAACGATCGTTGATATATGAAGCAAAGATATCGTCCTAAATTTAAAAGGAAAAGCTGTGAATTCCGAAAATACATAGAACCTATCATTATAAAATAACTAGATTACATTTTTTCATTTCCAAATGTTCAGTATATTAAATTATGAAATAACAGTAAGTGATAGATTGAAAATAATCAACCACAATCGTTGAGACAGTGGCTGATTATTTTCGATTTATTCCCTAATTTTAAAAAAATGAAATATATATTTTGAGTAGACCAAACTATCATATATAGAAGTATTTATAGTTGACAGCCAAGAACCTCCACCAAAAACAAAATATGATCCGCTAACAATTAAGGTATGGCTTTTTTCTTGAAAAATAATTTAAAATATACCATTAGCAGAATCTGAGGTAATCTGAAATCGAACAAAACATTTTTACAATCCTGAATCATAAAAATCTAAATAGATATTTTTATATAAACCATTCATGTAGTATTAAACTAAAGGTATTATCATCATCAGGAGTATTTCAACAATATCCAAATAAAATTAGAACAACAAAAAAACCTTCGTCATTAAGATACACGCAAGGAAAGTAAATTTTGGCCAACGTCCAACGAGCAGTAATTGAAGGAAAAGCAACTTCATTTTAGTGTATTTTTTATTTAGACAGTATTTCGCACTCACATACATACATTAGGGTTCAACATTTTGAGATGAGTGAAGAGAGACATTGAAAGGATTAACTATAATTTAGAATTTCATAGATAAAACGGATCCATCTGAGATATTCAGCAAGAAATTTCCAATTCTATCCCATTTATCGCAAAAAAGAAATCAAAGAAGAATATTACACAAAGAAGGTAGAATGTCAAGGACAAACAGTAGGTATTTACTGTAATTTTACATATGGCTATTGTAACAATTACTAGAAGTACGCAAACATTATTTCCAGTATTATGGTTGTAAAGTTATATTACAATGTCGCAAGTAAAAGAAAGATATCACACTAAATAATTCCGCAAAAGACTTCTCTCATACTTAGTTATCGATTGAACCTCCTTAATTCGATAATTAGGGGTAAAGGTAGGGCCATAAAAAACTCCGAAATGTAATACAATTATCCTTGACTAATAAATCTTTAACGTAGTGCAGGTAAAGATGACAATTCCCTATTCACCCGAACTAGAATTATTAATTTAGATTTAGTAGTTTGTTCTTTTAAACAATAAATATTGTTAATAAAATTATCCAAAATTAGTATCAAAATGCCGAAAACAAGAGAGTTGCTTTTATAAAATCGCACAATGATTGTTGCTTTATATAATCTTGGCCGAAGTGACGGAGATATCGTAAGAAAATGGAGCATTTCAACGTCGTTGACCACAATGTTAAAAAATATCAAGAGGCTGGTACATTACTAAATAGAAAATGAATAGAACGACGGAAAGTGACAACACCAGCGGAAGATCGTTGCATAATTATGACGAGAAAACGGAATAGACGAAAAACTGCACCTGAAATAACGGCTGAAATAATTATTGAACGGAACGTGAAAAGAAGCTTAAGTGAGGGTGGTTTATTTGGCTGAATCGTGTTGCTTAAACCATTCTTACGCAAGCAAAATAAAATAAAACGGCTGCAGTGGGCTAGAGAGCATCAGCATTGGACGGTTGATGAGTGAAAAAATGTTTTGTAGACTTATGAGTCCAAATTTTAACTTGGTTCCAAGAGAAGAACGTTCGTTCGAAGGTCGAAAGGAGAACACTACTCTAACAAAATTGATAGAGAGAATGTCGCAAGTGTGTGCCGTAATTATTAATAGTCGAAATGGACATTTAATTTTTTTATCAATTTGTTTTAAGAGTATTTTATTAAATGCAAAACTATAATTTCTTTTTCAATTATTTCTTTGGGTGGGCAAATAATTATGGCCGGTAATGTATATACTTCCTTCGATAAATCCGAAATGCAAATGCATTCTAGCATAATTTTTTATAACATCAAATTGCATACTTGCCTCTATGTAGACATGGTGTTAGAACTCCTTTGAAATATTCAAGCTGTTCAGTATTGAACATCAAACTTTATCAAATTCACACCAGAAACACCAGAAACGTCATTTTTTTAAATAACATTCAAAGTTAAAGACATATTTACAGTTGAACGCGAGTCTTGCAGTTAAGCATTGCATTCTAGTGATTTCAGGTGTTAGTATTGTTTGGTTACCATGACAACAATAAACAAAATGCACTGACACTGCTGTTCATAGCTATTGATTCAAAGTACGTAGATCTGCCTCAATACAAAAGTAAACATCAAGCACTGGATCCCATTCCAATTTTATATCGCATACATTGTTAAATTAGCCAGATTAAACCGAACTAGTATGCGCTTGTGGGTGTATAATAATGCAATAGTATTAAATTTAATGAAATGAGCGTGGCGTACCTACATCAGCACGACTGTCATAGATAAAGGGAAACAAACACCAGCCGCGTAATTATATGTATGCCGTACCCTTAAATAATGTACTGTAAATCACAGCTATGATACGAATGAATAATATTAATATTTAAACCGTAAGCCATGCATGTACATTACACGAGCTTGCATACTTATATGTGCATATTTTCATTCATAAAGTACATCGGCGGTAATTTGCAAGTACGGTCGTAAGTTAAAGGATGTGGGTGTGCAATATTTTCTTCGAGAAATATCTCACTATACAACACGTGCTAGGAAACATATTTAAACCTATTCCAAATGTCACTAATTTCTTTTCGATCGTTTATAACGTTACGCCTCATCTATCTGTTAACTACGAACCTAAGGCAAAATATCACATTACTTAAGTTAAAAGCATTGTTTATAGACGGTTTTTAATACGCATACTCATTAGGCGAGCATGCCGCTTTAAATAAATTAACATATCGGTTTTGTGTAACGACCGGTGCATTAATCTCGTATTTTTTTGGTTTGCCGTTAATGACGATGACCTTTTTACAAAACGTCTGGTCTCTTCTACATTCCAACTAAAAGGTCATCGGTAAGAAATAATAGAAATTGAACTATGTATTATATTACAGTTTAGAAAAGATTTCCTGTTCTCATGTAATAATGAATAACACTTGTAGTACTGTTTATATATTTATACTAAACCCAATTACAACTAACTGTCTGTTATTTCAAATTTCAAAGTGAAGCTCAATGTTTTGTAAGTAGCATGCTATTTTTCAATTTTTGCAACGAATCTGGTAATAGGGATAGAATTATTTGTACTATTTTTGTACACAAAGTTCCAAAGGTGTATACGACAATTTCAAATACAACTACCACCTTCTATATAGATACGCTGATGAGCCGTGATACGGCAAAACGCGCGTCCGTACATGGTGGTTGGTGGTAGTTAGTTGCATATTAAAAGTAAACGCCATGTCTTGAACTTAAGAAACAATACTCCATACTGGCAATTTTTATATGACTTTATTTTCATGTTGAGCACGTGCAACATCCCACAGCACTAGTAGATAATGAAAACTTTCGTCTTTTTTGGGATAAATATGTTCCGTCATGGAAGCTACCAACAAAAAGACAATTACTGTACAATTTACCACATTTGCAAAGTACAGTAAAAGACTGTATAAAAGACGAGTTGGGAAATCAAAAAATTTGGCTCAGAAACACAGCGTGATTCATACTATGGCGCGTCCTTTAATACGTAATGGTCCAGCAGCTTCCTAGTTGTTAGGTTCGTAAAGTATTGCCAAAAACTCCAGAAGATACTCACGCAAATAAAATTTGAATGGCCGCTCTAACATGAGAAACGTTTAAGATATCAGACGTTAAAGCAGTTAAAATTTCGCAAAAATCTCAAATGATGTCAATTCTCTCAAAAAGTAAGGCAATATTAATAAAAGTCGATATAAATTGAAAAATGGAATCCAAAAACGTAATAATATCTCTTCCACTTAAAAAAACCAAACTTGTAACATGCGCTGTGGAAACTGAACGGCCTGTATTTGATCATAATTTTATGTTGTACAGCGCTTACCTCCGAATATTTTTTATTTGAAAACTTTCCCTCTAAATTACTTAGGGAAGGAATTGTCTTCCATCCACGCAGTAGATCTAAACAAAAAAGTTGATTTTTTTGATCAGAACTAATTGTTAATCTAAAGGAACGAAAACAAAGAACAGCAATTACTGACAAGCTTACTAGGTCTCACAGAAACTAAATAATTGTAATTGTAAAAAAATTATGTATTCGTAAATCTATTGAGTTATCTGCACAAGCCATTAAAAACTGCCTACAGTGAAAACGGAGTTTGAGTCCTAGATTTTGTTGCACCGATTACATTTAATTTATATACGGACTACAGTACTTAACCTATGGATTAGCTGGGAAGGTCAAGAAATATTGGAAGTCGAAATCCGAAGATTTGTCGGCGAGTTTAATCAAAAGGAAGTAGAAATATTAACACGTCGAAAGGTTCGGTGGCCCAGTGGTAAGAGTTCTTGCTCCTGATTATTGGGGACTTAGGGAATGTGCGTTCGAGTCCTACCAGCGTCGGTGACAGATTTTCATTGTCGGTCCGCTACAAGTTCGAGCTACCATTCGCATGTTAGTGAATAATTAACTGAGCCTCATACTTTGCGACGAGAGGGTGACAGTAGCAAAGTCACGGAATACGCCCATCATTTACACACTGAAAGGCCCCTGTGGTTATGACAAGCTTTATATAGCTCTTATACTCCGTTGAGCCGTCACCGCACTTACTTCAAGTAACTTGTTTTGATTGGAGCACCTTATACTTTCCGTATTCTGATTTACATAAGCTTTATTTAGATTTCCACCATGTCTACTTCCTACCATTTGCAAGAAAAGCATTTTAATAAAATCTTATTCCTAGCAACATGCTGGATAACTCGATAATTAACGCTACAGAGTTGACACTTTCCAATTCCATTGTCTCCAGATAATTTTAGTAATATAACAGATTTATTACATTCTTGAAAAAATAATCTACATCTCTATAAATTAAGGATATACACGGAAATTTTAGAATTTAGATCAAAATGAAAACAATATTGGTAAACTAATAGGAAATATATGTCGAGATATTGCACTATATCTGCAGGCAAATGACATCTAGGAATCAAAAGTGGTTTCATTCTTGTCATAGACCCCGTGATGTAGTGGTTAGCACGCCTGCCAGGCAAACGGAAGATGTCAACTTCGATTCCATATCGGGGTTGATGTTTTTAAAAAATTTAATTTCACCGGAAATTCCAAGGAAATCACGGATTTTCGCGTTTCAACGACAGAAGCCAATATGGTAAAGGGATAGTATAGGTATATTGGTGTGAAGTGCACTTGCATTAAATACGAATAATTTATACTATTCTAATTTGAATATCCTATAATTGTCAAAATTTTGTTCTGGCAATCAATGCATTTACTAAGTTACCACTGTGTTTTTTAAGAGGTCGGCCCAAAGAACGCATGTTTGCGGCACCATCACTCATAAACATTAAAAGTTGCTTAGTTGAAACTTCAAATTTGTTTAATGAGTTCAACACCATCTTTAAAATCTCATCGGCAGTACAATTTATAACTCTTTCGGAAGCAAGTAAGAAGGAGGATGACGGTCGATGTGGTTCCATTGTATGTACTATTACATTAATCACAGAATGTTTTTGACGATCTGTTGTTTCGTCCACACACAACCACAGTTTTTTATCTCTCAATTCCGTTTTCATTCATTTTTCTATATGTTCACGAGCAAATGGCACTACATTTCGTATCGATGTACGACTAGGTAATTTACAGTCCGCATATTTATTCTAGAAGGAGACAAATGCTTCTTTGTCTAGTAAACGAAACGATAGATTACATAAAATAAGAGTAACACATAAATCAAATGTAATTTTTTCTTAGTCTCGTATGCCACTTCTTGCAGAAGAATGCTGTTTGCTTTCGATGTGACGTTGACAATGGCTTCTGGACCAACACATTAAAGGGATTTTACAAACTAGACATTGAATGCTAGCGCCACCCAAAATTAAGTCCGGCATGTCCACTATAAAGCTTTTAACTGTGTCTGCCATTAATCGTTTTCGCGACGTACCTAACTGCGACATTTTTAAAGCAAACATAAGCGTACAATTACGAAATAAGTTACGACAGCCTACATATACACAGAACTACTCGCATACAGCATCGATTTAGTACTGACGCTGTGAACGCGTGAAATAAATAATCGCCGACTCCGCACCACGTATCTACTACAATGACTATTACCGCTGTTTGCCCAGACTATTTATAATAACTACAAACTATATATATGAAACTGACAATATACTAAACGATGCTGAATTAATTCCATTGGTTATAGATACCTCTTTAGTCATAGTTTGAATACAAAGGCGAATTTACAATAGGTACATTATGTAGATGAAACAGGAACCACTTACTCTTAAAATGAAATGGACACAAAATTATCAACAATTTATTTTTAAATTACTGAGATTATCGTATGGCATTCAAATCGGCAACGCTAACTTTGACGCGTATCAATCAAAAAGTAACAATATATTATTAAATATACATTATCGATAGTCACTTCCACAATAACGATAAGTTACAAGCACAATAGCTTCAACTTGTTATATAATGTATGTAAGACTGTTGTATAGGGTATCTATACGCCATTCTATTGCACTAGTCCATATAAGTATGTATATATTTTACGTGCATGGTACACATAAATATGTAACTTGACGTGCAGAAAATAACCATTTAATTGATCTAATGCGGCTCTGTGTGACAGACTTCTAGACAAGTTGCAGAGACAAAAATTGGAAAGATCCACTTATCTGGATTTAACTGATACTGCCACCGATACAGAAAAACCATATTTTTCCCTACCGTATGTAGGTACCTTTTCTTATACAGTAGCTAATTTACTAAAACCATATTTTTCTATTTTCTTCAGAACTTTACATCCCCTACGTAATGGGTTGCTGAACAATAAGGACAAAATAGATAACCTAAAAGAGAGAGGAGTGTATAAACTAACTTGCGATACCTGCCAATGTAATTACGTTGGCAGGACATATCGAAATTTTGAAACTAGAATTAAAGAACACCTACGTTGTGTACAACCGAACAGCACTGGCTTCTCTCATTTCGCTAACCATCTAGTCGAAACTAATCACCAATTTAACGTTAACAAGAACTTCGAAATATTAGATTTAGCCAACAAGGGATACTGTTTAAACAACCTAGAATCTCTTGAAATCATACGCCAGCAGACATCGAACAGAGATCTCTCATTGAACGCGCAGTTAAATTTCGATTCTACTCCAACTTTATTAATAATTTACTTAAGCTACTAAATTTAGTATCTATTAACGATATTTTTACTACAACAATGTTTCTTCGGATTCTTTCAGCGGGCCTGGAAATGGGACATTAGTCCCGAAACCGGTCGCTCATTTTCATTAAATTGAGTTATTGTGAGAAGACGGACGTTTCTTTCAACCACCTTTAATAAAAGCATTTAATTATTTAGCGCAATATGTACAAAGTTGTTGGATCCAGAAATTGCTAAATCTATAATTACAAAATGAATAATTCTTCTTTTCTCAAAATGTTTACTTTAAGCTACTTATTTCCAACACAATCATAATATTTCCTTTATGAAATATTCAATAAAGCTCGGAAAAAGCGCTGTAAAAGGTAACGGAAAAAAAAGAAATTTTATCTTCTCTTCACAATCAGAACGACGCTTTTCAAGCTCCCACTTCAATGGAGAGCTTTTACCGCTTCACGAAGTCATAAAAACTTTATAATACGCTTTCCAATTTACGACCCCCTTTGAACTTGTCGAGACGGGTGTAATTTACGTCAAATTTATTTTGAAATATGATTTCCGCCGAGGAAAATTCAGCAAAAATCTCTTTCTCTGTGAAATTCGGACCAGGTGCACATAAGAATCGCCGGGTATCGTCGCTTTCTCCTTAAATTGCCACGATTTCCCTTGATCGCTTTGGGGGAAAATCGTGGAAGCTCGGAAAAGCTCCATCTAGAGTAAATGTATATCAGGAGTTCATATTTGGAGAGATGTTATAATAAAATGCATTGTATATTATCGGTGTTTTAATGATCGGAAAACTGCTTTTCTTCAGAAATGTCATACAATTTAAGCGCAAAGTGATGAAGCTTTCCCGAGGAATTTTTAAACAATTGCAACAAAAGCATTCGCTTCCGGAAATGGTATCAGGAGAATATGAGGATGATAGGAATACCGGAGTTTTCAAGGAAACGTTACACATATAAGAATTTCCAATTACCTCCTCATAAGCATGTGATGGAAATATAACAAATAAATCTCTCAAATTCAAAAGTAAGGGGGATAAATAATCTAAGATAGTAACAGTTCTAAATCTTGTTAATTAGAATAATGCATTTGTAAATATTGTTTAAATAATGATAAGATCACCCTGTTATAAAATCAATACTTTAGCATATGCGCGCAGACGGTAAAGGTTCCTAAACGTAATGTTAGGATTGGTTGGTATCCCAGTATTAATTTGTGCGTGACACTGATAAATAATAGTTGTCTGTGAACGTTATCCGTTCTAAATTCGTTACGATAATTCCATATAATTTTTAAGTGTACAAAAAAAGATTCATGTAACAGTAGGTATCTCCTTTATAAATTTTACATCAAAATACTGAATAAATTACCACTTCCCACGTATCATCCTTAATGAACTTTTTATTAATATATTATTATGGTGGTTAGTTAATTCTTTCGCGTGATAAAAAAACGCGAGAAACCTCGTGTGATCGTGCAAAATCTCAGCTCGGTACATCGTAACATATGTACCCAACGACAAGCGAATCATAAATTTCAGTCCCGGCCTATCATCAAAAGCTGACAGGACTGTAACGCGGGCAAGAATACGTATAATAAAGTACGAAATCGAATTACTCATCGTTAATTAGGGTTTTATAAAGTGTTACAATCGACAATATGGCCGCAAGTGAAAACGCGAATTTTAAGACATCAGCTTAATTACACCATTGCATCCTGATCCTGTTAACAACCATAAGTTGTTGATGCAAAAATACGGTTCGGTGTTTTATGGGCCTGCTTATCGGAAAGATGGATAACTGGTTAAGATTTACGGCGATGCTTTGTATGAACTTTATAGAGACTGAGTGCTAAGTGAAATCTAATTCCTAATTGTGTAAATGTAAAATAAGTACATAATATATGTGTTATAAAAATTATTATGTCTATTGTTGTAATTAATACGCCAGAGGGCAGATTCTTTAATATTTTTAATTTCATAATGAAAACGTAGATATGACAAAATGCTGATCAAAACATAAAAGTAGAAGTTTGTCTATTACATTTTAATTTAACTATAACGATAGTAAAGTGTTTGTGAAAGTAAAAATATCTACATTCTTTGTTTTTGTTTCATACTAGAAAATATACAAGTTAAACAAATAAGCTTTCCACAAGGAAAACTAATCATTAAACATTCTATATGAAAAAAAATCTTGTATTACATAGAAACACTCATATATTTTTCAACGTTCAATTTAAATGTCTATGAAAATATTCATTCGGTAAACTTTTGATCCAAGCCTCTTGAATCGCGTTACTACACTCAAAAAAATATACAAGAGAACCTAGATAATAAATGCGAATTAATAACCTTTGTCACCATGTTGATAAGCTTTATTGCAATTATGTTACCTTTTAATATACGACTCGTGCTTTTTAATATATATTGTTGTACCCCTTATTAAAAAATCTGGCTGTCCTTAGATAATGGAAGGTAATAGGTAATTTATTACGGAGATAAAGCCGGATTGATTTATATATTGGTGCACTTTCTGTTTTGCAAATAAAGAGCGTAAAGTGAAGTTGCTTGTTTTCTGGAGTTTACGCACCTCATTAGCACCCCCTTCTAACAAGTAGGTGAATTTCTATGTATGGAATTTGAGCGAGTGCCTACCCCAAGTTACCTTTAGCACGGTAGACCGTGCCAGTATTTCTCATATCTGGTTTTATCTATTTTTTTGAGCGTACACGCAGAGAAATTGTTTCTTGCTTCAGGAAATTAGAATTTCTTGCAAAAATCAGTCTCTATTCAAGAAAATGTTTTTATTTCATGACTATAAAAATGTTTAATATAAAAAAATAATGTTCTTGAAATCTTATTTGTATTAAATAAATATTTTCTTGGGGTTAGAAAATTAAAAAAAAAATTCCTCGTTTAGTCTTAAGTTAAGAAAATATTCGTATTACATTAACCGATATCTTTTAAAAATGTACATGAAACGTTGTGCGTTAAAGGTTATAACATTGTATGGGCATCTGTATTCCAGTTTCTGTTGCTACTCTTTAGAACAGCATTACTGTATTCCTTGGTACTAGGTGGCACCAGAAAATATTTCGGTGCTGTTTTTGGAGATTAGTGGCATAAACTGAGACGCAAACAGCATGTGGACAGGAGAAAAAATCGCTCGGAACAACGCTGATGACGCCGGGTCGACAGAAACATGTCCATTGTTTAATACTTTTCTCTTCTCATATTGTTCTTGCCGGAGGTGATTTCATTAACACCATGAGCTATATCACCATTATCTTGGTTGTTGTTTCTAGGCACTTTTTCATGTGTACTTCTACATTAAGTATACTATTTGTTTCAACATTATTCTGTCGATAACCTACGTTAGCCTTTAGTCTCAAGCAATGAGAATAATTTATTGCGTTATGTACGGATATGTCGTACTGTTTTAAACATGGTAAGTGCAATTAAAAAAATATTGTTTTGTGTTATAACAGTACTTATACTAAGAATCCTTTTCTTAAAATATTCTACTCTAACGACAATTTTACTACAAGTGTATGGTAATTTATCTACAACTTTCTGGTACCTTTTCACTATAATTTTGGAGTACTATTTTTACTATACTACTTATTTAGTGTACTACTTGTTTGCTTTTGCTGATCAATTTTTTAATGTTCCAAAGAAACGGTATTTTTATTTTGAATTTAGAATAATTATATTTCTTTTGACAGAGTGTGAATGTTTAAACAAAGAACCTACGGTAATCTCTAACCGACAGCTATTAACATTTTAATGTGTTCACTTGAATTTTTAAATTTAAAAAATAATTAATTGAATTGATTTTTTTTTATTGTTTCATTATTTGGCTAAATACTAAATTTCGGTACCTGCACACTGACGTTCTTTACAATTTGGGCTCCTAGCAACACCCGTTTCACAACCAAATATTTCTTTCTTTAAAACTTGCTTCGTTGATAATAATTTTGATGTTAAAAAGTCAAAATGGAATTATTTATTGAAGCTCTTCAGTTTTTTTATAGAAATAGTTTCATATTGACTTCAAACTTTAATAATTTATCGTGGAATTATGAAAAAATATCTTCTTGTCGAAATTGGTTTATCCCATCTCCATTTGTTTTTTATTCAGTACCCGTTTACTAGCGCACTAGGCGGCGGTTTTACCTCGGCGGAGAATTTATCGCTACATACTCTATTTTTGAGGCGGCGCGATTACCGTTCTGGATTATAAAACAAATGTGTACAAAGGAAAGCGGGCGCATGGGCGGGAAAACCGCCGCCGCCGCTGTAATCCTTGTAACATATACATGAGGATAGATGATAAGCAGAATGGCGATAGCAACTTTATTATATTTAAAAATTATTTAAGTGGTCAAACACTCATTCGAAAACATACAAACACTGTAGGATTTATAGGCGCGAGTCCCATACATACAGTGAATAATGTTGTCGCTTGTGCTAGGAACGTCCCCGATTCGCTTCGCGCGGCTCCCCAGCTTATACTTTCATAGCGGGCAAACGTTGTAACACTGTCCATATATTTTAGCGGTTCACTTTACTACGGAACTTACTAACGTGGTATATAAAGATCATGGTATAACTAAAATTATCCTTTCAGAAACCATTCCATTATTAGGGGATTGACCCACATTTTTTCCTTTTTTCAAATTAGAATCTAGCCTAGAAAGCGACATAACGTCACCTTAGTAAGAAAAGCGCGTTACTCCATCAAACCACAGGAGACCAAAAAGAACTGTTTGGTTTTCATATGCTCTCAATGTAAATTCTTGTTTGATTCTTAAAGCAGATCTTAGACATAATTTCCTTGCATGGAATACATTGGTATACAATGTGAGGGATTAATTGAGAATTAAAAAATCGATGACCACTAGATCTGGAGCTTCCACTTTTCATCTGCCCAAACACAATTTCTGTAAAGATGTATGATTCTGTCTTTAACGTACGAAAAGAACGAAGTGTTTTCTATTAATATTCCCAATAAAATGCAGTTCACAAAGCATTAAATGAGAAATTGGTCTAAACCATGTAAAAGCTCCAATTACTTGTACTGCAGCAATTGCTGTTTATTAATTATAATATTAAATCATTCTATCTGTGAAATAGTTAATTATCGGAACTATGTTAACTAAGCTTTTCTTGTTTGTCCCAATGACAACCCTAAGCGGGCAAAATTACATTTTCCTAACACTCTGCATACTGAATCCTGTAAAAAAAATCAACTGCCAAGAAATGTCTTCCGCCTACTCTAGTGGTTGTTGTTTGCTTCAAATTGGTTTCAAATAGATGAAAAATTGCAGCTTTTTTGACTTCATATTCATGTTTGGTAGCGCTTGTGTGGATTATGACGTAAGGAGGCAGCGATTATTTCGCCGTTCGTGCATTCACTCGATTAATTTGGGCGGTTATTTTCTCGTCGCGACAAAATCATCGCGCGGTAGAAAACCGCTCGTGCTCGTTAGGCCTTAAAGTTATTTACCAGACTGCTTTGTTTCTCTTTTTCTTAACAAAAATACTTGACTACATGTATAAGATAAAGAAGAAAAATCAACCTGAGGAAATTGAAGGGAAGAGATCAACAACACTGCTCGTAACAAAATGGGACTAAATGCAGTTTAACTGTCAAAATACAATACTTTCTAACGTGAGTAAATAAACATCACAACAATACGAACAAACAAAGTGAAAATAATAATAATACAGAACCTATACAACAAAACACCAATACGCCAACGACAACAATAAAGTGGTAGATAAATGCTGATAATAAACATCTCTTTTGATCACATTGTACAGGATGACCACGAGGAGCATTTACATTTTGGATGGGACGGTTACCCAGCCTGGGTTGCCGTGGACAATGCCGTCCACAATGGAACAGCGGTCGGTCGAGGATATCGATGAACCTGCTGCGGAACTTGTTTCCAGGTCGCGTGATTTCTAGGTTTGGAGATGTGCCCTAGCCTCTTCGATCTCCTGACCTTAACATGTGTGATTTTTTTTTGTGGGGATATTTGAAGGAAAAAGTTTATCAACATAAACCCCGTAATTTGATGGACTTGAAGGCGGCAATTCGTAGATAGGTGGAATTGATCACAGAGGAGACATTGGAACGAGTGCGGAGGAGCTTCAAGGACAGAATTGAAAATTGCATCAGGGAAACCGGACGTCACCTTCCTGACCTCATTTTTGCTACATAAAGTAAATGGCGTATCCCAACAAACATGTTAGGTAAATTTAATATTTTTTTTTGTTAAATTGATAGTATTTTGATATTTTTTTATGTAAATGTTCCTCGTGGTCACCATGTATATGGTTTTCTAAAGACAGCTATTCCAGACACGGGTTAACTCTGAATTAAGGCACTTTGAAGAAAAAAGACAAAGGAAAGAGGTTTACTTTATAGTTCTCTACCATTTCTACAAGATTATCAGTATTCTCTAGACGGAATCTGTGTAAACGGAAATAGTTGTAGTAGGATGAAAAAGTAATTTGACTCAAGAAAATAGGTTTAAATCAATAATACAGAATCGATCATTTAGATTTCACCTTACAGCAAAGCTGTATCCCTTGGAATAAATTTTTCCTTTTCTTTAGTCCATTAATAGTTAATGTTAAAAACCGTCTTAACAATAATGTAATTTAGTACAGCACACACATTTTGTTTTCGTGAAAAACAGTTTTTAAATATATACAATCCAGCATAAATACGCACTTGGTCCACATGTTCTATTGCCTATCAACGTTACAAACATAGGTTTAAACTAAAATTCATAGTGTTCTTATACCAGAATAATCATTCTACCTCAATTCGAAACAAAACGCGATGTTTTCAGTGCACTTTTAACACACGCAGTTAGACCATTTTTACACATCTGAAATGTATTTCTAAAATAATTTTAGTTGTGAGAATGCACCCTCGTAAAATATTTAATAAACCCCAAATAAATCTACATTTTCTTTACCCGATAAACGTGATGAGTAGAAAGTGGGTATAATTTGCAAAGCAGAGAGAGGATGACGCCAAAGAAAAATGGCACGCCACTGTATCCCTCTAGATATAAGCAACAAAGATACGCTAATAACGAGACTTTGGTGTTTTCGTTGTTTTATAAA
Source organism: Dynastes maya (assembly GCA_029619315.2). Taxonomy (NCBI): domain Eukaryota; kingdom Metazoa; phylum Arthropoda; class Insecta; order Coleoptera; family Scarabaeidae; genus Dynastes; species Dynastes maya. The sequence continues at coordinate 62,897,944 of JAROYE020000002.1, forward strand.
CCAAGCGTAAGTATATCAAGTAAGAAGCAAAAAAAAGCAAAAAAAAAATTCGTTTCAGAGTAAGTGTGAAAATTGGGAGCTAATTTCGGTTACAAGATGATCGTGTAATAACGGCGTTTTTTCTGGTAACGAAACATTGTTACCCCGAAGGTTTAAAATTCGATTCGCACGGGTTCAGCGTGCACCGAATTTGATTGCGCCTACCATATCCAAGAATAAAAGAAGAAGACGCCCAACACGTGACGAAAAACGCCGGCTGAAATTTATAACGTTGTCGCGTCGAAGACGTAGCACGAAATATCCCTCGGATGTGCTCTGCACGTGAACAGAAATTTGCATCATCATAATTCAACTAAGGAAATTATATACCAGGGCAACGAGTACAAGATATACTTATCACTGTATCATCGCTCTATAAATATTTATCGGGACGATGATTACATACATTGGTTTAATGTGTTATGTAACAGAAGTAAAAAGATTTTAATGGAACTCGATAAAAAGGTGCCAGACGAGATGCGCAGAAATCGTCGAAAGTGGCAGTTTGTTAACACTTTTAAAAATGACGAAAATATGTAAATAATGACCACGCAATCCTCTTCGTGTAGATGGGCTCCCCCAATCTGATCAACTCGACGATTCTTTGAAAGCAAAAGGTGCTTCGTTAAACGTAGATTACAATAAGAAACGCAAAAAACATGCAAAAACATGGAAATACTTAAAATGTTAAGTAGCCACTCTTACGTGGCGCAGTTACAACAAATATCAGATAATTACGTGCAAAATTACATTATCTGAACCTATACAATAAAAACGTAGCGGTAAAATTTGAATCACTGTGATAATAGTAATGTTTGTGTAAAATACGCAACCGCAATGATTTTTATGCTTATTTTTAATACAGTTACTTTAATTAGAGGAGTCAAAGTGCTTCGCATAAGATTCGCCAAGTAATTACTACAATTTGCAAGACTGAAATGAAGAGCTTGCCTTTAGGAACTATACAATCGGAAATGCAGTCCAAATAAAGTTACATTATGTTATGAGGTTCATTCTCTAGCACCAATATTTATTGCCCAAAGATAAACACCAGGGTCATTCAAATATAAACCGGAACTTTGTTGATTTGATTCGCGCAGTGAAATGAGCAGCGCGGCGCGCTGGGAAATTGCTTTAGGGAGAAACGAGAGGAGATAGCCATGCATACGGTCGACACATAGTAGTACGGGTGTCTGTTGCGCAACGTGCAATAGTTTTCTTGCCAACGAAGGTGTGAAACCAAGTGACATGTTGAAAAGACTCCAAGCAAAGCTCGGTGATGCTACTCTGAGTAAAACGGAAGTATTCGATTGAGCCCAGCAGTTTCGAAATGGGACCAGCGTCAATGAAGACAATATTCAAGCTACACTAGTAACCTCTTGAGCACCCACCTTACAGTCCAGACTTGTCCCTATGTGGCTACGACATGTTTGGTCCACTGAAGAAGGCATTAGAACGTGAACGTTTTGAAGACGACGCTGCGGTCGAACAGCACGTGCGCAACTGGCTACTGGGGCAGCCAACTTCTTTCTTCCATGAAGGGATCAGAAAGCTTCTTAACCGATGGAGAAAATGTATTTCTTGTTGGAAGCCATATAGAAAAATAGGGAACTCCATTTGTATTGATATGTATCACCAATAAAGCTGTGTTACGATATTCCGGTCTATATTTGAATGACCTTCGTAATAAGGGTACAAGGAATCTAAAAGCACTAGAGACTTTAATACTACTTTTGTCGTACCTTCTATTTAACTTTGAAGTAGCTATTAGATATATAAGAATATATAGGCAAAAACTCTAAAAGTTTCAAAATAACCATAAAGAAAACATCTATAAACGTTACCTGAAAGGATACCATAGCAAGGAAATTTTCTGAGGTAGCACTTCTTTATACTGCTATGTACTATCATAATTATAACTACTTATATAGTTTTAATGTTGGGTGCCAAAATTTGTTGAAAATGTTATAAATGGAATTTAAACGAAACCAGCCAATTTTGGTCCCATGGGGAACGCGGTTGGAAGGTGCGTTCTATTATTTTCATCTGTTTGCGTCAGTTTATACTCATTATTTCCATCCACTTCGGTCCTTAATGTTACAACTTGATACAAAAGAAGCCGTTGCTATCAAAGCAGGTCAATTAAAATTTCAAGGCTATCAAGTTGATTTACAAATATTTTCAATAATTACCAAGCAATAACAAATGCAATCACAACACTACAACGGTCTTCATTATCATTAGTCGAACGCTTGCAAATAGTAGGCTACAAATCTTAAACAACAACGAGGTAGTGTCCATGTTAGAGCAAAATTTAATAGTGTACTTCAAGAAAATATAGATTTAGTTAGATTTATAGTAACCGTGTTCCAACAGATACGCTTGCTTGTTTCAAAGACCATTACAATTATGCAAATATTACGTCATTACACATCGAACAGTCGTTTTCGTTATATAACAGTATTTCTTCGCCGCTGGGATTAAAGTAAGATAATCGTGTCGTCCCAGGATGGCCGTAACAGCTGGAGCTGCCAACGGAACTCGGTGCGCGATGCGTAAACATCTGCCGGGTGGCAAAGCAGTTCAAATTCGTACACATTCATCATCACTAGCGCCGCGTGTGCGTATGAATTAAATCAGGCGAGCGGAATATTAGTTATTCAAGACAATTTTTAATTAAAAATGTCCAGTGTGCGCAAGGCTAAACAAGGACCCTATGCTGATAAAGTAAAAAACTTTATCTGTGAGTTTCCAGATTTGTTGCACGACGGTGCTAAAATAGATTGTAAAGTGTGCGAGAAAATTTTGATGTGCTAGCAAAAGAACGACTGTAGGAAGCATGTAAATAGTGCAAAACACGGAAATAGAAAAAACGGCGCGTCAAATAGAAATAACTCTATTTTCGATATACTTGCCATAATGATAACATGTAATTTGTCACTTAACATATTGGATAAGAAATCGTTTAAGAACTTTTGGAACAAATACAACTCGGAGTTGAAGTTGCCAACTACGGCAACAGCACGTAAGCATGTTTTATATGTACGCAAAGAGGTGAAAAATAAAATCATATCTACATTTAAAAATCAGTTGCTTTGGTTGTGTGTTGACGAGACAACAGATTGTAAAAAAAATCTATTATACATGTTATAGTTAGTGTACTGGATCAACATAAACCAACATTTCCACTGTTACTAGCTAGCAAAAGATTATAGGGGTGTACTAGTGCAGCAATTACGACTGTGATACTACGTTAAAAAACTTTCAAGTCTCAACACATCAAGTGTTGATGTTTATGAGCGATGGTGCAGCGACAATGCGTGCGGTAGGCCGTTCTCTTCTTGAACACGGTTGCGACTGTTTACATGTAACTTGTAAAGTGCATGCTTTACATCTTCTGGCACAAACTATTGGACAATGTTATCCCGAAGTAGATGCGTTAATATCAAGTACAAAAGAAGTGTTTCTCAAATCTCCAAAACGTCTTCGAACATTTCACGCACAGTGTCCCGGTATTCGTGAACCACCACAGCCGATTCTTGCACGTTGGGGAATCTGGTTGTAAGCAGCTTTTTATTATGCTGAACAAAAAAAAAACAAAAGCTGTTATTCTACAATTCAATCCTGCCGAAGCTGCAGCTATTAAGGAGAACGAGTCAAAATTTCAATATACTTCTGTTGAAACAGATTTACGAAGTATTCATAGCTACTATAAATGCTTACATGACGCATTGGAACAATTACAAAATAGAGCGTTGTCATTAGTGAAGCCACTGCAAATAGTGGACGAAATACATACTCTGCTACGCACTATAGACAAAGAAAAATAAAGACAAATATTCGCGTTTCAAAAAAGGTGGAGAGTTTGTTAGAGAAAGATTCCAATTTTATCACATTCCAACAAATTTGTAATGGTACTTCGACTAATCCATTAATTGAGTTCAAAGATTATTTTAATCATACATGTATTTCATCGGTAGATGTCGAACGATCTTTCTTCAAATATAAACACATTTTTTCACCACTGCGAACCCGGTTCCACGAGACAACTATTGAAACATATCTAATGCTATCAATTTTTTACGATTCTTATCCACTGGGTTATAATACCGATGATGGTGCTTCTACTTCTCATGTTCAGTAATTCCAATGCAATCCGCCAGCCTACTTGATTACGCTGCTTAAGAGGGTGAGTGTTTCACAGCCTTACAGATATTATAATTCTTGATTAGTTTTTTTATTATTATTCGCTTCATTACTTCTTTTTCGGTATTATAAATATTGAAGAAACCGCACGCCTATGAATGATTATCTTACTCTAGTTGGGAACAAGGCTCAAGGAAACGACAGCAGAAACGCACGTCATGATTCGGATGTTCAGTGGAACACATTGGGAATTTTAATATTTACTAGGATAGTGTTAATTCTAAATTATAAATTCTTACTTAGACAAACGCATTTCCCAGTCGGACGCCTATGATCAGGAACCGTGATTTGTCAACCATCATCATCAGTTAAAAATTATGCGAAACAGTAAACTATTTATTCGCACTTGATTCTGATAACGAGCATATTCTCGTCTATTTCGTTGATGTACCAATCACATCTTTGAACGACCCACAACACCCCGTTCCATGTTATTGTGTTTTTATTCAAAAGATAGTAATATTGTATTTCTCAAATTTAAATGACAGCTTTCACAGAATAAAACAATTTATAACCATTTTGCCTGTTGAAATGTTTATCGAATAGCTCTTATTTAAATAATTGAGTTTACCAAATAATAAATAATTAATATTATATACATATATCTTTCTTAATAATTGTTAAACAAGCGCTAAAGGACAAAATACTAAAATGCATTGTTATGCAAAGTTTCGTTAATCAAGAGTAGGGAAGGAACGGACAGCATCGGACGTAATTTATCTCTACACTGCAAAGATTCGAAAAATCTCATTGTTCCGCTATTATATGCAAACTATTCGCAAGAAAAAAGACACAAAAGCAATGCGAGCACGAAACTTTAGTTAATGCTATACAAATGACGACCAGATTCCGCTCTCGAATAAATACGCATAATTCAATCATATAATGGCAACTATCCGCCCGTCGAGGACAATAAACAGAAGCAAAACGAACGAAAGAAAAGTCGTGTGGATCGTGCCGTTGATTGAACGCAGTCGTTGTTCGGTCGTCAGCAGTCGCTCAGCCTCAAAGGCAGGCAGTAGGGAGAACCGAGAGCAATACGATTCGTAGCGCGCTGCGTGCAGTCATCCGGACTTTTTTCTCGGTTTCTTTGATACCTAAGAATGCGAGTTAAATTAGAAGTTTACGTTTGTTTCTGAGAAATGATTGGTATAATAAACTAGCCGCTTATGTACTCGACCTAATCGAATTAGCTCGGACCATTTCGGTTCATTTGTTTTACTGCTAATGGTCAAATACTATGTCCGATGTCAATCGACAGAAAAATCACTAGATATGTTGAAGACTGAGTCAATATTGTACGTAGACATCGGACGCACGGTGATTTAGCTTCCTCATGTACTGACGAGTAATAAGTGCACATCGTCTCAAATAAGACGATAGTTAATTAATCAAGAACTTGGTAAAGGAGATTAATTAAGGACAACCAGAATACAATCAATCGATACCTATTTTCTTCATTTCAACGAAGAAAAATAATCAGGCATCAGTATAGACACGTTTTTATAAGAATTTCGCATGCCAGTACTAGTACGCCTATCAAAAATGTTTTCTTACAGACGATATTAGCATTTTTGTTACTTAAAATTTATTTCAGTTTATTTTTTATGTGCCTTTATTAATCTAAATAAATGTAAATAAAAAAATATATCGAAAAAATATAGCGAACCAAGCACGTTTCCATATGAACCACCTATTATTATTGTTATTATTATTATTATTATTATTATTATCATTATTATTATTATTATTATAGTCGGGTCATGGCACAGATGCCTTTGGTCTCTGAGACCTTAATAGATCTATTGTAATGGAATGCCCTTGTGAGTGTTAGTACTAGTAGTAGTTGAAGGCTTTTAATGAACCTTAGTCCTACTCTAAGATCTTCCTCCTTCAGCTCAGTAGGTGTGAGAAATGGGCTACTCAAATGTTGGTGTCATGTGGCAACACATTTGCATAGAATGTGTTCTGCCGTCTCTAGTTCTTCTTGGTGTAGGCGACAGGTTTCATCTTCAGTTTTTCTTAGTTTAACTAAATAGTATTTTAGGGTTACGTGACCTGTCAAAAATCCTGCCAGTAGTCCAAAGTCCCCTTTGCTGAACAATTGCGCTATTTTTGCTGTTTTTGACGAGCGTGATATGAGCGTTTACACCTTCTTTTGTCCTGGAATACTCTCCGAGTATGAGGCATCCTGACTGTCTTCCCTTGTCTTATGTGATTTTCTTGAAGTCCACAAAATGGGTTAACACCAATGAAAGGCATACTTGCTGCTTCTTTGGCCAGCTTATCTGTCTTTTCATTTCCATTCGTTGGTGGCTTGGGAACCACAGTAAAGTAACGTGATTATTACGTCTCACTTGCCTGAGATTGTACACATATTCGTATATCAGCCCAGATTCATATGTATAGGACTTAATAGCCTTTAAAACTGCCTGACTATCGCTGAATTTAATGTATTAAATTTATGGATGAGCCTCGTATCCTTTTCTCGAGCTTCTTTATGGCGCATAGGTTTAAAGCTTCCCTGCTTGAAATATGTTGGTGCTGTAGAGTCTCCTCTTTAGGTGGTAGTTAGGTAGGTAGCTAGGACCACTGAAACTTATGTCTGATTCGACTCCTTCTCTTCTCGAACCGTCCGGGATCTTCAAGGATTTTAAGATCTCCAGACTTTAGTCCCTTCATTCTACTAAGAATAAGGGCGCTTGATAAAGCCTGCTTCTGAATATGTATGTGAACCGGCGTTGTTCGCAGCAGGACTTCTATGGAACAGGTATGCATCAAACCTATAATGTTGAGAGATGTGAATCTCTGAATGTGTTGACGCTGCCGTTGCACAGTCTTTCGAGTTGCCTTTGGCCATCAAACCAAAGAGACGCGGGTGATCATAGGTGCTATTATTGCTGTATATAGCCAGAAGGTCACTTGAGGCTTAAGATCCCTGTTCTTACCAAGCAGCCCTCAGCATACTAATGATCCCGTGATGGCTTTTTTCTGTAGTTTGGAAATATGGGAGTTTGATGTTTTGAATTTTTTGTCAAACGTAACTCCCAAGTATTGAAGTTCACCAGTGAAGCTAATGGTTTTCCCTTCAATGGAGAGCAATTTTAAACAGAATTTTCTTCTCCTTGTAAAAGGAACAATTGTAATCTTTTGCTGGCTTATGCGTAGGCTATTATTTTGTCACCATACTTAGGTATTGTCCGAAATCTGAACTGTTTTCATCGAAGAATTATCTTTTCACCTTTGTTATCAATTCAGTTGCATAAGAGAAAAATATATACACGTTGGTCCACATTTCACCGGGGTGCCAGAGATATTGTACGTAGCGCGATCTGGCATACTTGCATTTACCCCCGCCGGCCAGCCTCAAACAGATCATTAAATGGTATTTTGCGAATTGCCGTAAATGCCGACAAATAGACGAACAGCCTCAAATCCCTCTAACGCATCCCGAGCGAGGGAGAGAGAAGTGAGGGTTTGCTCGTTAGTTGAAATGGGCGAACCTTGCTTTAGCCGGCAAATTTCAGACGAAATCGGTATTAGTAGAAGTACTGTGAAATGTATTTTGAAACGGAACAAACACAAAAGTTACAGAGTTCAATATTTCCAGGAAATTTTTCCCCTTAATAAAGTAACATTGTTAGAATTTCAATTTATTTGGTATAATTATCGAATTTATTTTTCTTTAGTTTAATTTTATAAGAATCGTTGTTTATTTATCTACTTAGAATTACTTTTTCGTTCTCCTACATCGTATAGCAGCAACAAAATGAATATAAGAATCTGAGAATACAGAAAAATTACGCAATAATTCTGCATTAGTACATTTTGTCAGAAGGCGTTGAATTATAATATTACGTGATTGAGCGGACAAGCATGCGTACCGCTGCTCGCTTTATGATATATTGCGATTGGATGCGATCTATCAGTGAGACTCGAATGCTCTGTTGCCATTCACAAAGGCAATACCCCGTTCGTATCTGGACCGAGGTGCATAAAACAAATAATAAAAATATTATATTATATAAGCTTATCTGTACCAAATATAGCTCCAAATATGACAAACGTAGACTTCCAGAGGACATGGGTATACCTTTTTTCACTAAACAACCCCAAGAAATATATTTATTGCTATTTTTAGAGATTGATGAGCTATATTAGCTTTATTTATGTTGTTTCTTCTTTTTTTGTGTGTCTCTAACAATGAATTAACAGAGAACCTGGTTTTTTATTTAATTTTTGTCACCAACACGAATAAAAATCATATAAATTCCATATAACGTTAGAGTATTTTTTTTCATAAAACTAGTCTCTCAGTCTAGTTTAACTATAAGTAAAAAAACTGAGCTTCTTGTTCATCAAGCAATCCCTGGCGATCTTCTCGTTATCGACAGCTCTTATTAACATTATCGAACAGTTATAAACGATCCTGACTTCGTAATTATCGGATTATTATTATAATGTAAATAATTTATATAGATTTATATAAATTGCTAGGCATTAATAAATTATGCAGGCCATTCCCTCTTTTCACGATCGTCTTTTTATTATGCGAAGAATATATCATGCGCTGATGACAAGTCATATACGCCATCCCGACTGGATTTGTTAGTGCACATGCAGACATGTACATACATAGATATAGTTTTAGCCGTCTGTACCAATAGCAATTATAACAATATCTTAATTATTGATTCATTGACATGCAATAAATTAGTTAATTAGAAGATGTAATGGAGCTGTTCGAAGTAGCGATGACGTTTTCGAACTATGCCTGCTTGGATCGGATAATAATAAATGCATTACATAGAAAGGTGCGTTCGGAATACATTATTTATTAAGAGTAACAACCAATTTGCGGTAATCGAGGTTTAATGAGGAGCGTTAGAAATGTCCATAACGTTGTTATCTCTTTTACGTTCAAAGTATATCGGTTTATCTTGTACTACTACAGATTCGCATATTTATATATTAAATAATCACTAGAGCCCGGTAACTGGAGAGCAATCACAGCGGCGGTGTGGCTGTGTTTAGGTAGGCGGGGGGGGGGGGGGGGGGGGGGGATTATGATACGCCACGACAAATCATCATCACTCAGTTCAGTTTAGAATTGGATAACGGATAGTGCGTGTTGATTTTACTGATATAGACGTAGTTATTAATTATAGTTTTTAGTGAACATGTCGAAGGCTAAAAAACGACCCTTTCAAGACATAGTAAATAAGTTTATTTCTGACTTTCCCGATTTGTTTCACAACGGGAGTAAGTACATTTGATGTCAAATAAGAAGTGGAACTGTACAAGACACGTAAATTCCGCACAGCATAGAAAACGAAAATCGGGCATGCCACCGAGAAGTGCATTTTTTTTTATGTAATTCTTATGTTGATAAACTGTAATTTGCCACTAGGCTTACTCGATAAACAACCGTTTAAGGACTTTTGGGACAAATACAATCCCGAGTTGCGGTTGCCAACGGAGAAAACGGCACGTAAGCATGTTGCATTTGTACGCGATGACGTGGAGAGGAAAGCGAAACGCATATTGAAAAAACAATGTCTTTGGTTATGTGTTGACGAGACAACAGACTGTAAAAAAAATTCAATTGTAAATATTATGGTAGGCACACTAGACCCTAGTAAACCTACATTGCCACTGTTACTAGCTAGCCGAAGACTACAAAAGTGTACTGCTGCAGCAATTACGAAGGTTGTACTTAGTACGTTGGAAAAATTTCAAATTTCAAAAAATAAAGTGTGTTGTAATGTTTATGAGCGATGGCGCAGCGACAATGCGTTCGGTAGGCCGTTCTCTTCTTGAACATGGTTGCAAATGTTTACATGTTACGTGTAAAGTGCATGCTTTACATCTTGTGGCAAAAAACCATTCGACAATGCTCTTCCGAGGTAGATGCATTAATAGCAAGCACAAAAAAAGTATTTTTGAAATCTCCCAAACGCCTACGATCATTTCACACAGAGTGTCCTGGTTTTCGTCAACCACCGGAGCCAATTCTTACACGTTGGGGAACATGGTTGCAGGCAGCTTTTTATTATGCTGAACATTTCAAAACAGTAAAAGCTGTTGTTGCCGAAGCTGCAGATATTAAGGAGAGCCAGTCGAAATTTCAAGATATTTCCGTTGAAACAAATTGAAAAAATATTCGTAGGTACTATAAAGGATTAGCTGACACAATAGACCAATTACAAAATAGATTGTTATCACTATTGGAGTCTCTGCAAATTATGGACGGAGTGCATACACTATACATGATGCAAAATATAATCGCGCCTTAGAAAAGTTCGAGAGTGTGCTGCAGAAAGATCCCGATTTTAGCACACTAAAACAAATTTGTGATGGTGTATCGAATAATCCACTGACTAAGTACAAAGAGTATTTTAATCATGCATGCATAACATCAGTAGATGTTGAACGCCCTTTTTCAAAATATAAACTCATTTTCTCATCACGGTGAACATCGCTCACCGAGAGAACTGTGGAAACACATCTGATGGTGTCAACTTTTTGCCACTATTATTCATATGATGTTAATACTGATAATGGTGCTTCTAGTTTTACTGTTCCGTAGCCAAGGCTGCTTAAAAGGGTGAGTGTTTCACTACTTTTCACATATTATAATTATGTATTAGTTCTGTTATTCTTTTTTCTATTTTCTTACCATTGTTTTTGTATACTAGGCAGGTACGGCTATGGCATGTCTCCCTGTTACCAGGCTCAAATAATCACTCAACCGTTAGTTCTAGTTATAAACCCAGTAGTTTATGTCAATGTGCAAAATAACGTAGAATAATAAAAATATGTATATGGTGCCAGTGTATGAAGAAACACATAACTTTACTAATGTTTACCTGCTTACTTTTAATGCTTTTCCTTGTTGAAATTGATTTTATACCACCACTCTTTTCTGGGATGTACTTTGTAACTCCCACTGTAGAAATCAAGCATACGCAGATGATCTCAAGATTTTTGCAAGGGCAGTGACAGTAGATGGTTGGAGGCAAATGCTCCAGAACATACGAAGGCGGTGCGAACGTAATAGATTTAAAACTAAACGGATACTCTAAAACTGTGGCACTGGAACACTGAAACAGTTCACTAAAACCCTTACCACAACACTTAATTCGTACTGGACGCACGTTTCGATAGCCAAGCTATCATCATCAGCAGCAAGACTGACAGTCTTTTTAGTAAACTGTTTCAGTAATAGATTTAGTCCAAACATTGATAAAAGTGCGATAGTGAGCTACTCGAGAACCGCAATACCTATTACTTTCTCTTACGCAATAAATGAAATCCTAAACCTGGAGTGGAAATGTTTAACGTTGCTTTTAGACACCTTCCTAATTCCTAGGGCAAGATCCAATACGTTAGTGAAGGTTCCTCTGTACCGGAAACATTTGTATTTTACTTTCCTTCCATCAGTGTTTACATATCTTTTTATATCTATATTCATTTGTCCTGTAAATGGTATTAATCTGTTGGACAATAAAGATCATTACTATTAGGTGTTATTATTAATAAATAAAGTAAATTATTATAAGCTACAAATTAATATTGAGATACTCATAGTAATTCAATTGTAAGAATGAAATTGACTAAATAACTACTAGTTGTGTGTTGGCTTTCACGGCCGATGTCTAGTGTGCAATAATCTTCCGGCACTTTGAGTTTACTCTTGACCTTTCCCTGATCACACTATCAACTTCTTTACAGTAAGCTCAACACGACAAAATTATTCTACAACTAAAAATATTATTCCGATCTCAACCAGGATGATCTTAAATATTTGCGACAAACTTTAAAAGCTGATTCCTTGGGATATTTTAATTATAAAAGTTCATAGGATCATATGTCCAAAACAGCTTAGTTTGCATTGCAATTGTACCGTACACACCACAAAAACCTGCCATCAACGCGAGTGGAACTGGAACGCGCACTGTCTGACTCTGCTGCCGACAGTGTCAAACCATCGAACCGAGTAAAGTATGTCAAAGAAGAAGGTAGAAAATTGCTTATTTGAATATCTATCCATTATCTATCGTAATAATAGGTTCAATTGAATTTTTATACATGTACAAATGCCAGTCAGTCGATAGTTTACTATTACAATCGGATTCTATTTGTTTCTAATTTAGGCCACACAAACAGTTTTCCAATTCAGCTAGTATTTATTCATATTTCCAATCACCATTGATTTTTTTATTAAATTCTGGTGAATACTGCTTCTATCGTAAATATTCTTGAAGAGAGTGCTGAATATAACAAATAACTTCATACCAAAATGTTAGTGTTATATACTAAATTTTAAAATAAAATTGTTTAACCCGAACGTAACACATCATTCAATTCGACCATCTCATGTACCAAACAATCCATAACCAGTAACCATTTATCCTGTCGATGAAAAGAAGCAGAACTGGTCCCTTTATCCCAAAACCACTAACACGAGCAAAAGAACGTCGGATTCCAAGACATCAAAATCTCGACTCGTAGGGTGTAATTTCGTTCACACAATTAAAACGAAAGTGTCAATTAAGTTCAAGGTGTTGCCGACGTACGTCGGTCGGTACTTCTTACACCTCCGTCACATGATAATAACGCATTGTAATTTGCATAATGTCGGGCCTTACGTAAAATATAATGAACGGTTTAAAGTAAATATCAATTTCGTGGGCAAAATAAAAAATAATAAATTTTAGCACATTTCGGGGAACAACCTTCGACAACTATACGGTTTACGACTCGATCGTCGAGTATCCTTGAAGGGTTTTCAATTCACATACGCAGCATGACAGATATACGATCGCAAGAAGATTTAATGAAAATCGAGTACTAAATGGATTTTTTTCCAAAAAGCGTATAGCATAAATTGATTAAAAAGTTCGCTGCATTCGAAATTATCTAATTAGCTGGTCCTTGAGAAACAGTTATGCAATATGTCGTTAATGAAAATCACAATTTAGAGATATTATCGTGACATTATTTACGACAATACGCATATACGTATAAAAAATAATTAACTTTTTTGTGATCTACAAAAATTAAAAGAATTCAGCATAAATAATCAAATATATTGTTATTACCGTTGTCAATATTTTTTGAAATGATATTTTATGTTATCGTTTCCCACAGCACACATTACCGATATTAACGGAACACTTCATGCAAGACCTTTAGATTTAAGTATTTTGTGTATACCGCTAATGTTTGCAAAATAAATTATAAGTGTCACATTGACCATCCCCTTTTGTCTATATTATCAATTAAATTATAGAAAAAAATAGTTGTAATTCTACATACTGTGCTAACAAATATTTGTTTTTTGCTATTCAATTAACCAGGTCATTAACCACCAAAAGAGTATTACTACAGATATTTGAATACAAAGAATTAATTTGGGTAGCAATAGGTTCCTTTCATGTGTAAGTTGCATCTAAATGAAGTAGAAGGCAACAAACCAGAGCAGACTAGAACATACAGGCCGACAGGCTGTGATGGGGAAGCGTAAAAGCGTAAAAGGCACTTTCGTTTCCACAATGCACCTCGTGGCCAGTTGCTGTACGTAGAGTGTGAAAAAAGTTAACGAAATTTCGCATAAATCTTTTAATATTACAATTTAATATTACACTTAGGGCAAATATTTCACATTTAAGGCTGCAGCACATTTCCCGTTTTCTCAGTCTTGTTATCTATTATTATTAAGCCAATACGCCCGCTAGTATTAGTGGCTACAGAAAATGATTATATCAGTACTAACACCAGTCGTAAAAGTCCACGGTATAACCTTGTAATGTTTTCAAATTTTGCAATAAAAGTACTGCCTTGAAAACCATCATAAATTCATTATCGATAATTTCATACAAAAAAATGTAACTCGTAAAATTAAAAGTGTTGCCATAAAGATGGAAATACCCCTTCGTGTTTTAACGTATCCATGTTACTTAAATAAGTAATAAGTATAAATAGTTCATGATTGAAATTATTATTCATTTTTTAATACTGAGAAAAGTATTTGTCCGACAAAACGAGCTCGTCGAGCAGAATGGACTTGATGGGCCAGCAACCAACGAAGCTTTCCGACCGGCGGGTGGGCCGGGTTGGCAAACGTGAGAGGCCGGGCCGGGCCGAGCTGACCAACGTGTCGGACTGGACCGGGCTGCGCTAATAAAGTGTTGGACGGGACCGGACCGGGCATACAAAATTCTCAAAATGCTCACCTCTAATCTCTTCCAAAGATTATGCCTGACCTTACGGATCAAATTCCAAAAACTGATTTCAAAATAACCAGGGAATGCTTTCAGTTAAGCAAAGGAAACCTATAGGCATCTACAACAAAGGGAAAAAGATTTGTTTCTCAATGTAAACCACTGAACTATGAAACCAAATACAATTCTAGCCATTGATTAAATGTATATCTTTATCTAAATACAATCAATATGAATAAATATTGTTCAATCCTTCTATATCGTAACCAAAATTAATGCTAATATATTAATGGTGCTGCATATAAATTATTTCATTTTTATGCAATTTTTATTAAGGTCTTCTTTCACTTCCTGTAACCATTTCGATCTTGGTCTTCCTCGTCTTCTCCTTCCTACTACTGTGCTTGGTCCTGAACTCCATATGCCCCAGCCATTTTACTCATTGCTGTTTTATTTTCCTTATCACATCTTCGCCTATTTCTTGTAGTGTTTCATGGTTCATTCTTCGTCGATATTCATTCTCGCCCACTCTTATCGGTCCCAATATTGTCCTTAGAATTTTCCTTTCTAATATTCTTAGGTCTTCTTCCTGTTTCTTTTTGTCATAGTAAGTGTTTCAGCAGCATACAATAGCGATGGTCGAATTATTGTTTTATATATATTCATTTTCGCTTTTTTTCCAAGGAAATTACTCTTTAATAGCTTCTTATTCGCATAGAAAATTTTATTTGTAATCATTATTTTTTCTTTGATTTCCGTTTCTCTTTCCCCATCATTTGCTAATATTACTCCTAGATATCTGAATTTCGCCACCTCGTCAAATTCAAATTGCCCTATTTTAATTTTTTGATTTTCTGCTATTTTACCAAATCTCATAATTTTAGTTTTTTCCTGGTTTATTTTAAGTTCAATTTTTTCCCCTTCAGCCACCAGTTCTTCTAACATTCTTTTCATTGCTCTCATTATTTGTCCTCTTGTTCTTAGTGTGCCTTTGTTTATGTTCCTTACCACATATTCTAGGGCTAGATTAAATAGAGTTGCTGATAAGGCACCTCCCTGTCTTACTCCTTTATTTATTTCAAATTATTCTGTACCACCCAATTGAGTTCTGATGTTAATTGTAGTTCTTTTCATGGTCATTTCTATTAGTCTTCTTTATTACTGTGTATTCCTAGGTATTTCAGTGCTGTTATCAGTTTTGTTCTTTTTATCGAGTCAAATGCTTGTTGAAAGTCTATGAAAAGCATTTCAATCTCCATTTTACGTTCGTGAGCTTTTTCCATTATCTGCTTGACCGTATGTATGGCGTCTACAGTTGACTTTCCTTGGGTAAATCCACATTGATATTGCCCTAAAAGGTGTTTTGTCGCTTTCACTAGCCTTTGTTGGATTAGCGTTGACATAATTTTATACGCTGTGTTGAGCAGGGTAATTCCCCTGTAATTTTTACACAAGAGTCCCGATATATTAGGTAATTTAAAGTATATGAAATATCTGCGGGTCAATGGGGGTTATTTTAGTCACTTGGGTGCAATTAGGTGGTGGAAATGGTATGTAATGGGTCGCCTTATTTAAAAGAAAGCAAGGATAACTATTATTAAGGAAAACATGAAAAAGTTTATCTAGGATCTGCTTATGAAACGGTGGTTGTGACAGTTGCATTTCCCTATTTCTCAGAGCTTTAAATACGTTAATTTTTTGGTTTTTAGGATGCCTGGGGTTATAATTTGTATATCTCCAAGAATGTGCAGGCTTGTTATACTAGTCTAACATGATGTTATTAGACTCTGTTCTCATAACCTTCATGTCAAGAAAGGATATTGACCTGTTTACCTCTTTTTCCGTAGTATATGAGGATTAACTTGATTAAATGTACTTAATAAAGACTCATATTCATTTTCTGGAAGAAAACGTGGAAAATCATCAACAATTTTTTAACTAAACCTAGCTGGAATGGTGAGGTTGGTATGACTAGGTTTAAAAAATGATCCGTGGCAATCTATGCTAGGATAGGGCTAAAATGTAACTCTACTGGTATACCAAAAATTTGTTATCAAATGATAAATAATTTTTATCAAAAATGGACTTAAGTGATTTAACGAATTCATCCTTGCTAAGACCACAGTGCTGAGTTATTATGGACCAACTTTAAGATTTACATAGATAATGAATTTTGATTACGTTGGTTACTACATAGTTGTAGAATCTTTATTTAGTAATTAATCTAATTTCTATCTGCAAATAATGATAATGTTTTAGTTTTATAATCATCAGGGTCAGCTGAGGACAAAGGAAACATAATTTGGGAGAAAATTCAGGGAAGAGGATTCTCCTCGCAAACTTCTAATCATGAACAATTAAAAATGAATACAAACTCGATTTTAAATGCAAGTAAATTGAATACATACACTTTTGAATAACAAAATCGTTACAATATACACAATTCCTTTTAATTTTTTATTTGAGTTATGGTGCTGATGGAAGAGCAGGTAACAGTGTCCTCAACATTGCTTTCCTAATATCAGCTCCATAAGATCCTTCTGTAGCTGTATTATTATTAAATTCTGTAGATGTGCCCTGTTATTGTTATGGCTACTGAAAAATAAAGAATATTATTGTTATCTAGGGTGTACCTATCGTTTATTAGTATTTTAGACAAGCAGGCCTCTCTTTTATTTATGTAATTGATGGTATTCTGTTTATTTTTAATCTAAGTTCTAGTGTGCGTGCCTAAGCACTCATGCTAAACTAATTATGATCAAATTTAATCCTTATTTTGAATCTTTTTTTTCTCCAAGCTACCCTCATTTTCCGTCGTATTCATTTACTTATTTATATAGCGACACTTGTGTCACTTCGACGGAGACCGCCGAATGTAAGTACAAGAAACGCAACACAAAAACAGAAAGATTCCCACATTCTTCAGGAGCCAGCCACTTGATTGGAGCACATACTTGAAAGTTAACAAGCAAGTGTATGTAAATAAGGAGTCACCGAATCGACAACACGGTCGAAGACAGAAAGCGCCGCAAATTCGTGATCTTCGCGGTGATGAACTGCGCGACGAAGGATCGTCATTAGCTCGAAACATTACCTAATGTTCGTAAGTTATCGTGACTCGAGAAAGGTTAATCAAAATTCTTGGATCCGTTCGTACTATTCGAAAGCGTTCAGGCGCGTGTAATTTTCGCGCGTCGCTGTAAATTAGAATCAAAAACGGTGAGCGTTAGTTAACACCTTAGAATTTCAATAGAAACATGATACCGTAGAAAAACTACCTAGAAATGTAATTTAATATGTGTCTAAGAAGATTACTTGCTGCTAAGGTTTACTAAGTTATGCGTTATGCGCCTTAAGGCTGCATTATAATCAACAATATGTTCTTATAAACTTTTTACTGCTCAGGCAAAGTTGTTCGATCAAATGTTTCTGATTTGGTCTATGCTGTAATATACAGTGTCATCCGTAAAGTACGCATCATATGGGAAGCTTCTTTATTATGGGTTTTTAGAAAAAACGTTTTTCTTGATAAAAGTTTGAGGCGCCAAATTTGAAATGTTTTTTTTTCAGGGAAAATTGTTAAAATTTTGAATTTTTGCAATTTAATTAGATTTTTAACTCTTTGTGGGATCGGGAGTATTCCTTGATACCCTTTTGGCAATTATTTGTGAATTTTTGAAATTAATAAATGGAAATTAACGAATGTTAAAATTGAAAAATTAACTAACCTTGAATTTTGTGATGATGTCAGATAAGCACTATGTTTCTTATGACGTTTGCAGGAAATCTGCCTTTCTAACCTTCACTTCTATTTTTAATTTACTTTCTAATTTCTCTATATATTGAGACCGCAACCAAAACATTAGTTAACTCGACTAAAGCTTAACCCAGAATTGATGAATTTACCGGCATCCCTCTTCTCCTTTGTTTAATCCCGATAGCGCTTGTTTCTTTCCACAGCCAATTTCGATGATTTCTACCCAAATATAAATTTTATGATGAATTTCGATGAATGATGTTATTTATAGAAATAGCATGAGAGAATGACTGTGGTGACGCTACCAGATGACTGAAATTAGACGGCTCTATGATAGAGACTAAGCCCAAAAATGATGCTATGGTTATACATGTGAGTCATCAGACCAATGATAACATTTGGCTCGGCAATAAGGTGGCTAAGTGGCATACAAAGATTAGCGTGTCTCTGTGCCACGGAAGCCATGAGAACCACGCCGACAGCTGCTCTGGAGGTCATCCTTAACCTAGAGCCACTACATGTATATATTCAAGTAGAAGCCAGGCTAACAAGCAATAGGCTAATGAATGGTTAATCTCCCATAATTAGATCGCACGCTACAGATCATCAGAAACTATTAAAGGAACTTAAGGCGGGGCTGATAACAAGCGAGCCCAGTGACGTAACGAGTCTCAAACACAGCTTCGATAAAAATTATAAAACGGTAATACCAGATAGAGAAGAATGGAAAAAAGGCCCGCCTATCCAAGCCGAATCTATCTGGTACACGGATGGCTCAAGACAGAAATTGGAGTCGGGGCGGAATTTTCGTAATTAGACCAAAAATAACTAAGTCGCTAAGTTTAATTCAAAGCGCCACAGTATTTCAAGTCGAAATAGCAGCAGTGCTGGAGCGTATCGAAGAACTAGACAAGCATGAAAATAACTATCGGTCTATTGCTACCTATTTAGACAGTCAAGCAGTGACAAATTCACTGGACTTCACACAGGTAAAATCGAAACTAGTGTGGGAATGCATGAATGCCCTCAATAGGCTAGGCAGCCAATCTAAGGTGACCCTGGTCTGGGTACCAGAACACGAAGGTCATCGAGGGAATGTAAAGGCAAAAGAATTAACCCGAGCAGGCTCGTCAAATGCTGACAGAAATCCAAAACATTCGGTGGACATAGCATACACGGTAGTTAAAGTAACTACTAAACAATGGAAAAAATGAGAAATCTCATGACTGGTGGAAGAGCATCCTGGGTCAGAGATCGGCCAAGCAATTTCTGATTGGACACAGACCTAAATTTACAGCAAACCTACTAAGCAGGGACAAAAAGTCTGTTAGAACAACAGTAGGCCTGCTAACAGGACGCTGTATGCTCAAGAAGTATATGAGCAACTTAGGCCTGACAGAAGAAACAACATGTAGATTCTGCCAAGCGGAAGAAGAGACTGCCGTCCACGTACTGTGCGATTGTGCAGCGCTAGCAAGAATACGGCTCTTAGGGGTGGGTTTGGAATATCCAAAAGTCGAAACCTATGCAGAGGGATCACTTACAAGGCTGCTAGGTTTGGTGACAAAGGCAAAGCTAGCGTAATTGATCTAATGAGAAAGCCAAAAATACGAAATTTTACTGACGATTTACTTAATAACATTAAGGCAGAGATCTAATTTACGAATTAATGTTAGAAATACCTTTGAATTTACCCTGTTATTTGTTGTAGGAGAACTTTTCATTGATTTAGACGATTTACTTAATGGAGAAATTGCACAGTAGCTGGAGTTTTGTCTACGTTACCCCACATTTGGCATTGCCTAGACTTAATTTAATTATTTTACATCCACACTCCTGGCTTTCGAAGTTAGCTTTTTCTCCGCTAGAGGGAATTTTATTACTATCGAGTGGCTATCTTGAATACCCTATACGTCTGAGACTGACAGCTGATTTCTAATGTAAATAGAAAACCTTCTCTAAACCTATAAACATTTTTCCCTTCTTTAAAAGTTTTGTCTATTACTTGTTTTAGTATAAATCGTGCGTCATTCACTCCCCTATTAGGACGGAAGCTGAATTGAGTCTCCTCTAAAATTTGTTCTACCTCTTCGCGTAGTCTTTTTCTATAATTCTTGTAAATACCTTTGCTACTGTACTAGTAAGTGTTATCCATCTGTAGTTTTTGCAAGCTTCACTATCTCCTTTCTTGTAAATAGGGGTTATGATTCCTACTTTCCACTCTTCTGGCACTTTTCTGGGAATTTCTCTTTTAGAGCTTCATTCATTATCCATCTCAGTTCTTGCATAGTGGATTCTGGCAGAGCTTTTATCATGTCAGCCGTTATTTCGTCATCTCCAGGGGCTTTTCCTCTTTTCAGTTTATCTATTGCCTCTCTTACCTCTTTCAAACTTATTTCCTCTTCTTGCATTATATCTTCTGCTTCTTCCTCCGCACTGACCAAGTCTAAATCATCTTCTATGACATCCTTCCCCTCCAGTACCTCCATAAAGTGCTCTCTCCATCTTCTCATGATCTTATCTTCTTCCTCAATTACATTCCGGGTCTTATCTTTGATGTTTGCTAGAGTTGGTTTCTTCCTCTGTCTCATAGTTTTCAAAGTACCTAAGAAGAGTTTCTGGTTTTTTCGCCAAAGTTTTTCCACGCTTTTTCTCTCTCTTCTTTAACTATTCTCTTGACTAGTGTACGTTGATTTTTATATAAATCATAGTCTTTAGCATTTCTTGTATGAACATATTTCTTCCATATTAGTTTCTTATCTTTTACTCGCGTTCTCACTCTTTCTGTCCACCAGTTTGCCTTTTTCATATTTTTGTTCACGATTCTTCCATCTTCCATATTCCTTTCCCGTCGTTCGCTATTCAGGAATTCTTCGATATCCCTTTGCAATTTTTCCTTGATTTCAATGTTTCTCAGTTTGTAGCATTTAATTTTCCGCTTTTCTATTCTCTTTTTTCTAGCACCCCCCTGTTTAAATTTCATAGCTAGCAGGAAGTGGTCACTCCCTACTTCTGGTCCTCGTGTTGTATCTTATGCATTTTTCCATACTCTATTTATTATAAAACCGTCTATAATTGATTTTTAATTTCTACTAAACATTTGCCTTATTATTTTATGTTTCTCCTTTTTATTGAAGTGTGTATTTCCAACTTTTAGGTTGTTCTCCAAGCAAAACCCTATTATTCTTTCACCGATATTCTTTCTTGTTTGTTCCCCATTCTTTCCAAGACATCATTCAATGCCGTCATTCCTATTTCCCACTCTCCCGTTTAGACCTCCCATTACTATTATTATAGTATTATTTCTATCTTCCCCTGCAGGTCCTCAAAAAATTTGTTCTTGTCTTCTTTCTTAATTTTTGTAACTGCTTGTATTTATACATATACTTTTTATTTTGGATTGACGTATTCTACGCTTTATGCATTGAATAAACTTGATAAGTATAGAAGAAAATTGTAGAATTGACGTGTACTTTTAAAAAAGTATCCTTCCTTTTAGAACTATAAAAACTAGCGTAACATTGCGAATATTGTATCTCCCGGCATTCGAATGTAAGCCTGCAATAAATCGGGATTTTCCACTTATAAGAACTGACGTTTTCTACTTAAATGTGCGACAATCGCAGAATGACCATAAATCTACTTGCTAGACACGAACAACATGGCAGATCGGCTTTATAAAGTGACCGAATAAAAGGATCGTATCGCTGTTAAAACGACCAAATTCGAGTTAAATCGAATGATATAATTGAGGTATTTCTCGCCGATAGTTTATGGGCTATTACTCAAGCGAACGTAATATACAAATCATGCTTTTATAGGCGATTGTGTTGACTGGATGTAAAGAATCTTACAGAAAGGTTTTGCTCTGTCAATGGGGATATATAACGGATAGTTGGCATTTATATTATGGTATCTGTTCTTTTCGCGTGAATAAATCAAAATAATAATGATGTTCGTGGAAAAATCTGATCTCACTTAATCGAAAAACAAAGTGTGTGTATCGAAATGTATGTTTCGTTGCATGATCCAAATAAAAGAGTAACTTACTCTAAACTTAAAGAAGTAGATATCTTTACATATATCAAACACTTTAACACATCTTTACCTTTTAGTGATTTTCAATGTTTAAGTATGAAGTACAAATCTTGTTTTATTAGTTACGTCCGATGGTTTTGAGAGAAATGCAGTAAAGAAGATCAAAATTAGAACAAAGTTCTAATTTTTAACCCAAACTTAGTAGTACACCGTACATTCTGTATGTCACTGCACACAAAAGCATCACCACTTATATTAGGTCAATTCTTCATCCTGTATAGAGCGATCTATTGCTCGATAAAAAGCGTAAAACCAATTTCATGGAGAATAAGCAATCGCCGCAGCTTGCGAACGCACCAACGAATGTCAACATCCGTTGGCTATTAATCCATCATTACACCAGTTATCTGCAAACGTAGTTCCACTAAACGGGTTTGCTTAATATTCAAAAATATTTTCAAGCCAAGGGCTACTAATTTCTCGTCAATCTATCGCCAAGATGGATGTTTTGTTTGTTTGAAAGGGCACTGACATCGTTTGTATATCATTTAGCCGGTTTTAATGAAGTATCTCTAAATAATTCCGTTATTCACAGAAGATATTTAGTAATTTGATATGACTGATTGAATATTTAGTGAGGTAAGGATAAAATAATGGTTAATAAAAACAATTTTAGAATCCAAATTTGAAGCCAATTTTCAACAATTGGTCTGTTTTTTTCTTTCTCAGTGAAATGGTTGAATCTATAAAATTTGGCAAAAAGATTTCAAACATTGAAAAAGCCATACAGTGTGTCCACTGATAGATCCAACTATACTTTTAAAATGTATATATTAAAAAAAATATGTTTATAAAGTATTTTATTTGTTTTGAAAAGTCTTTTATGATAATGAGAATGTTGATTAAATCTACAACGTTAATAATAATTAAGAAAACAACAAACTGTATCAACAATAATGTCCTGGTTATTTAAACGTACCTAGCTTAAAATTAGCATCGTTAAAATTGTTTCAAATGTCACTTCAGATATGAAATTTAGACGTTGTTGTTCATTAATGATACAATAAAGAGTATCATCAGTTGGGCTTAGTCTTATGCCAACACGTTAGCTTAAGATGCTGCGGAGTTTAAATTTAACCGCATGTTATCCCATATTATTATACCGCATAACTAGGGTATCTAGTCACTAGAGCTATTATAAATCTTTAATAAATCCCACTGCCCCCACTCTCAAAAGAAAGAAGAGCGCTTACTTTGGGTACGTACTAAAAACCAGCACTAATCAGAAATTTTTTGATAATTTGAATTTGTTGTGCTTAAATATGAAAATAATTGTAAATATTCCTGAACGCTTACGTGCCTCTGACTCAATTAACAATGACTTTGTAAATAGTGTGCTTTCTGTGGGAACATCTACTACTGGGTTTGCCGAAACTCCTGTCACTTCGTTCGGTTTTAAGCCAGAAGAGGAATACATAGTTTAACACACGATTATAAAAGTATCAAGTCCAATTCTGTTGGTATTGATGGTATAACTATACAAATGATTAAGGGTTGTTGTCCTTATGTCCTCCCTTATATAACTCACTCAATATTTGCTGATGAGTTTGAAAGTTTTATTTTTACGAACTGCATTCTGTGACTTAAACAGGATAAAAGCCTGGTAATTGGCTTTTATCCTATTTAAGTCTTATTCCACACATGTATAACTTCTCAGACAGTCTTTGATGTTGAACGCAATCGAAAGCTTTACTAAGATCGTAAATATCACCCTATGTTGGCACAAATGGCTACTAAATATGTACAAAGCCATTCATAAGTATGTAACACTAAAGCTATTATCATTTTTAACTATTTCACAAATGAAACACAAATATTTCACAAAAGGTGAGTAGACACTTTGATACATTGCGTTTTCGTTTGAAATTGTCAATTACTACAATAATTTTTAATACTGCAAATAATTGGAAACAAGATGGATGGGGAAGGATAAAGAATAATGAAATGTTAATATCTCAGGTTTCTTCCAAGAATAAACAATATTTCTCATGAGTTTGCATTTTACTCATCTATAATCATAATTTTCTTCTTCGTGGAACTTCCTTTATGTAAGAAATACTTTAAAATATCCCACATATAACAAACACGATCGAGGCTATGATTAAACACAGGCAGTGTATGCGATATATGCGAAGATAGTCTTAATGCACACAACGTAAAGGGAAAAAGAAGAGATGCATGAGCAGAACCGCATCAGTATTGATTGAACGGTCTTGAAAAGTAATTAAACTCGTTGATTGTCATCTTTTCACAGCCTTAATGTTGGTTTAGTTCACTCACAATGCATCTACGTTACAATAATAAATAATGCTTTTGTGCCATGGGGGCATGCATGATCCTTGTTAAAATCTGCAAGTCGTCAGTTGTGCTCTTAATAACTTCATTTTGCACGTGTCCATTTTGAAATCATTTTCGGTTTTAATTACTTCGGCCAGCGTTGGTAGATGCGTACAATTTCTCTTATGTGCTTCTTCGCGTTTTATTTTGGGCGGCGGCGACGGTCTTGCAATAGGGGACGAAGGAGGTTGCCCCCCGAGAGAAATAAGTACATTAACTATAGGTGATTTATTATCGGATGACTGATACGGTACCGAATTTGCAACTAATATAAGTCGAGTAACTGTATGTGAATGATTAAAATACACGCTGTCCTTGATTACAAACGAGAAACGTGATGTTAACGATAAAAGTTATGAATACGTGTATGATGAGATTAAGATCGATAAATAATGGTATTTGTTAATAAGCATTACAGATAATGATTTTATTTCTAGTGTATGGTATTGTTTCGGATTTGAGTTATGTCCTTGATACAATAAAATAAAATAACCACAAAAAGCAATCAATATAGTGGTATAGTACGATGTTCACCTAGTATATTCATATACAAAACATAACTAACTTCAATAACTTCAATTATTTGCTATGTATTTCTACGTATGTATGTAACACATGGGCTGAAAAGTCCCGGGCCTGACAAAGAAAACACGTTTTTTTTTGTTCAAAATTAGCTTTATTCATCAACGTAATTTCCATCAAGAACAACGCAATCATTCCAGCGCCGCTCTAACATTTCAATACCACTTTTGTAAAACGATTTCTCTTTTGCCTCAAAATATGCCTCAGTTTCAGCAATAACCTCTTCATTCGAGCGAAATTTCTTACCGGCGAGCATTTTTTTTAGGTCTGCGAACAGCCAGTAGTCGCTGGGAGCCAAATCTGGCGAATACGGTGGATGTGGGAGCAATTCAACGTTCAATTCATGTAGTTTTGCCATTGTTTTGATTGACTTGTGACACGGTGCGTTGTCTTGATGAAACAAAATTTTTTTCTTCGCCATATGCGGACGTTGCTTTGCAATTTCGGCCTTCAGACGCTCCAGTAACGCTACATAATATTCACTGTTGATGGTATTTCCCTTCTCAAGATAGTCGATGAATATTACACCACGCACATCCCAAAATACCGAGGCCATAACCTTTCCAGCCGATTGTTGTGCTTTCGGGCGCTTTGGACGAGGTTCACCAGTTGCTGTCCACTCAGATGACGATCATTTTAATTCCGGAGTGAAGTGATGGATCCATGTTTCATCCGTTGTCACATATCGACGCAAAAATTCCGGTTTGTTACGTTTAAACATGGCCAAACACTGCTCAGAAGCATCAACACGTTCTTGTTTTTGGTCAACAGTGCAATATAAAGCCAACACGTTCTTTTGATATCTTTACGATGTCAGCTAACTCACGCAACTTCACTTTTCGATCATTCAAAACGATCTTGTGGATTTTTTTGATGTTTTCTGGTGTTACCGCCTCATTTGGACGTCCACTGCGTTCTGCATCATCGATGTTTCTTCATTTTGCGCCCAAAATCTTCCCATTCCTTCGTTTTAGCCCCTTTGACTTTTCCTTCGTTCAAATTCTTGCCTTATTGTATATTTCTTAGTTTTCTATTGTTTTACATTCCAAATGTTTTTTCCATATTCTTTTCTTCTCTTGTATAGTTTAATGATCACCGTAGTTCCACACACCTCGGCCGCTGATACAGTTATAATTTCTTTAAATATTCGCCACTTTTCCATTTCCAAAAGTTCTTTTCCAATTCGATTCACTTTTATTGTCACAAGTTCGGCATATTTATTTCTTATCATTTTAGTAACATCACTCTTTCAAGACATTTTCGATTTCTTCAAAAAGCATAATTTAGTGGAATTCCGCTTAGATCTCCACTATTCCCTTTAATTAACCGATAACAACGCCATTACCGTAGAGATACTAATACCGAAATGTCGAACATAACCATTACATTTATCGAATATCAATAAAAAGCTCACGAACATCGAGTTTAGATACTATCACGAAATTTATTCAACATATTCGCGTGTAAAGCGTTCGTTCCTGTGGTACGTGTTTATGATCAACTTGTGTGTACTTGTTAGGTATAAAATGCTTTAGGTATATTTTTCACGAGAGCTTGCACATACACGTTTCCCCGTATATTCCCGTGCGCATAGCGTACATAAATACAACGCATAACGAGCATACAATGTGCGCATTAAGCGACGCGCCGTTTAATGAAATGTTTTATGTGCTCCAATTAAATCCTAGCTGAATGTATTTTATGAAGCTATTGTATATCGCTAATGTGAAAATATCGTCAGTAATTTAGTCGGAATATGTAAATAATACGGGAGAATTTGTTGCCACACATATTCGCTAAATAACACAGCATTGTGTCTCTTCGAAAATCGTTTGTTGGATTGATTATGCCTATTTATTTCATATATAGAGCGTTGACATTAACAACGCCGGCGCATTAAATGTATAAAATATGTGGTGTGTAGTTTACTACCATATATTTTTCCAGCAATATATTGCACATATGCCCACAGAATAGATCGATGTAATAGCGGTGGTGCCATAAGAGAATTAATCAATCCAACTAACTATAAGGTGGGCTGGTAGAAACTTGCTAATGTTATAGATTTCAAAAAATCTAGAGACTTGTTTCAAAAAAATTGATAAAACTATTTAGATTGGTATTCATAGCATCCAAGATAAATGAATGTAAATTCGGTTTAATACCAATTAGACTTTTATTTAAAATCGATTTCGACAAGTGTCATCATCAAGCTACTATAGTAATTGAAGCTGTTGGGAAGCAATATCTCATTATCGTCAAAATATATATAACAAAATTTAAAGTTTAAATGTACGAGGATAAGTGAAATATTATCTACACTTTCGCCATAACAAGCTTTGAAGGTTATCGTAGTGGCGGCCGCTTGCGCATGCGTTGAGTTAGCGCCTCTGTGGTCATGTGTGCGAAATTTAATCACGATCGCGTCATTTGTCTGCTAACTACTACAACATAAGCATGTCAGCTCCGCTATTAGTTTGCACCAAAGAAGAATAACGATTTTTGTGGTCAGAGGGTGTGGAAGGTGCTGAAATTCACCGGAGACTTTTGTCACAATACGGGGACAGTGCTTTATCGCGTAAAAGCGTTTTTTGTGGATCGAAATGTTACAAAGTGGCCGCACGAGCGTAACACAAAAAGAGGGAGCTGGACGGCCGTCAACCTCGACCACCGACGACAACATTCAGCAAGCTCGAGAGACGGTTACAGCAAATAGGCGAGTTACCATTGGTGAGGTTGCATCTTCTTTAAACATCAGTCACGGTTCTGCCTGTCAAATTATCCACGTTGAACTCAAATTTCGTAAAGTGTGTGCGCGATGGGTACCACGAATGCTTACCACAGAAAGCAAAACCAAACATTTGGACATCTCCCAACGCTTACTGGATCGCTTCAACACGGAAGGCAACGCATTTTTAAGCAGAATAGTGACCGTTGATGGAACGTGGGTTCATCAGTACGAGCCCGAATCGAAACGCCAGAGTATGGAATGGAAACACCCAGGATCCCCTAGCACGAAAAAATTCAAGACCTCGCCATCGGCTGGGAAGGTGATGCTAACCGTGTTTTGGGACGAAAAAGGCCCTATACTGGACGACTACTTGGACAGGGGGACCACCATAAATAGTGCGAGGTACAGTGATTTGTTGGCGAATAAGCTGAAACCAGCAATTCGAAACAAACGCCGTGGTCTACTCTTAAAGAAAGTTTTGTTGTTGCAAGACAACGCCCGTCCGCACACGGCCCATAACACCATAGAAACTATCAACAGGTTGAGTTTTGAGACCCTGGAACACCCCCCTACAGCCCTGATCTCGCTCCCTCAGATTTTCATCTCTTTGGACCGCTCAAGGAAGCTTTGAGAGGTCGTCGATTTTCCTCAGACACAGACGTTCAGGATGCGGTACAAAAGTGGTTTTACGACCAACCGAAAACCTTCTACCAGGAAGGCATACGGAAGCTTGTGGCTCGCTGGACCAAGTGCATTGCTAAAGGCGGAGACTATACCAAAAAATTATGTATCTGTGTATATTCCCATTTTCTAATAAATACCAGTTTATATTTGTCTCTACGTAATTCAAAATCTACAGCTTAAAAATTTACCTTGCTTTAATTAAATTTATACTTCGTATGTACTTCTTATTTTGATACTTTTATCAGATAAAAATTTTACAATGATGGAAAGTATTTTATCATTTAATATTATTTAGTATACCTTGGTAAAATTCACATTTAGTATTCAAGGAGTATTTCTTCTCTGAAAAAGGATTCAATTATTGGATAAGGAGATATCAACCTATCAGTAAGTGTATTAACAATCAACGCTGCAAATTCCTTCAGTCCATACAAACGTCTTGTAAATCTTTATATACTCAATTGGCTTTAATCCCAGGTAAAAAAGCTCACTAACGTTAATCTAAATCCAATTAGGATAAGTATCCATCGGCCGTTTCTTGAACATCACCAGTTATCACTATAACCAAAAATTTTAAATAAACACGTGGATATCCCAAGACTTTAAGATTTATTCAATTACACTTTCACATTATAATCCCATACCGAGGATCAGTATCTTAAGGATCCTCCGTTTAGGGAAATAATTTATCTTCATACATAGTTAAAACCGTAAACTGTATATTAGCTTTCCATTTTTCGTATAAAATCTCACAGAATTTGAAACTTATACACTGCAATCGTCTTGCAATCTTAAATGTCGGGCTAAATAAAGAAGAAATCCAGCCGTGATACGATTACCATATTTTATTATTTGACAAGTTGTTAACACTTGCTCGCTTTCCTTAAACGTCTATAGAATGAAACTCTCGCCCCGAGCGGAATTATATAAATATATTTTAGTTTTATCTGTGACATGAAAAAGTGAATGGCAAGTGACTTTTATGGTAACGGTTTTTGGTAATGTTGTGAACGTGCCATTTAGACGTATCGACCGTGTCGTCCGTTTCTACGTACAAAAAGCCTAAAATTTATAGTATCAAATTAAGTTGTACCCGAGATAAAATCAAATTCAGATATGGGATTAACAACGGTTCACCTTCGATACACACGAATGTCGCTAAATATATAAGTTTGTAAAATGTACCTCTCTAAATTATGTCGCTGTCCTCTTGTAAAAAAGCTTTGCGAGGATTACGAACGTAGCAATTCATTTTAATGCAACAAACAAAATAATGATTGGTACAAGCCAGACGACAGCGTTTACTGAGGTTTTCCAAAAAATAAGTAAATGTGTCACGCGAAATGTCCAACACATGTCTATTCCGAAGTACAGGATGTCCCAACCTTTTGGAATTGTGGTATAGTATAGTAGGAAGCCAACATTTTATGATAACACAACAGACTTCATATAGTATCTTCCAAAAATATTTCTGTAGATACAGGACGATTAAGAAGTAGCGAACCGTGTAGCTACTTTGTTATTTATTTTTATTAATTTTTTACACTCTGAAACATCTTAAAATAGGGGGCAGAAAATTTGCTTTTTGCACGGGGCGGCAAAAGGCTTAGGAACGGCCCTGATTTCGGTCTAATCTACTTCATAATTTGATAATTATTAAAATACGAAAATTCAGCGCCACTATACGAGCCACCTCACGCCCTAACACCAGGCGTATAAATATTTTCTTCCTAAAAATAAACCAAGCTAAGAAGATATATTTTCTTGTATCAAGGAAACACTTTTCTGTGTGTATTGTTGTTTGATTACCACGACGACAGTAAACAAAAATATATATTGCTATTCTTAGCTATTGATTCAAAACTTTAAGCCTAGCTACTTGCGAAATGGGGTACTTAAAAAGAAGTTGATACATATGATTTATGTATGAAGTTAACAGTAACGTAGGCGTTCTGCAGTGCAGCACTTAGTGTGCTAAGAAAAGTGCAGAACAGCTTTTACGAGGAATTACGCAAATGTATCGAGGCGGAAGGAAAGAATTTCGAGTGTTCACTGTAGGTAGATAAATAAGTAGAGAGCTATTAATAATTGCAATAACAATTATAATTAAATTTGTTGATGGAATTTCAATTGTGTTACATGTTACAGTTTTTCTTCCGTTTTGATTCTAAATTTATATAACTTTGTTAAAATTAAATAGATGTGATAGGTTCGTTTAAATTGATTGATCTTTGGTAGAAAAAAATGAATGTTTCTCAAGGATGGCTTTGGCGCGAACCATGCAAAATTGCTGGATCAGTTTTAATATTCAACCAATCTGGCAACAATTATCACCTCATTCTCTGTAATTACTAAGGTTCGACAAACGAGTGCAACGTCAGAAGCGTATCCCGCAGAAGTAGGTATGTGAGATACAGTATTATTAAAAAATAATATATTCTTACCTTTTATTGACGTCTTGATGTCCACTGAGACAAAATACTACTGCACGGTAATCCGCATAGCATAAAAACACAGCATAAAAATAAAATCATACAGAAATTCCCAGTACGAAATATTGTTGCTTAAATTCAGTACATAACGTTTACTTTTAATATTTCTTCTACAGTGAAGTGTATCGCGACCTATCAACCGTATATTGCCAAATTTTGCACTGAATGATAGTACCTATATATTCCAACCCAGGTTAACGGCTAATATATTTATTCACATGCGATGCTAAACCGATAATTATCGAACGCCGTTCAGTTCCACGCCTATCGAATGACTAAACTTTCCACTGAGTTCGCATCGACCTAAAACCCCTATCGGCGCTTCTGCCGTAGCACGCGCAATTACACAACATATTGTCCAATAGTTTACACCTTATTATCATCTATCAAAGTGGTTCTCTTTGGTTCACCCCTCAATTTTTGCCAGATTCACCGAATATTAAAGTTACTTGTTTATCTTACATTGTCCATCCGTAAGGTTAACTCAAAATCAACAATATTGAAACTAAAAAATAAACACATTGTCTATCAAAAACTGACAAATATAAGCAAACCCATGATTAATTTATATGTAACTAATAAGAAATAATAACAATTAACGCGATAGGTAAAAATAACAGAAAATAATAACAAGAGCAAAGAATAAAAATATGAAAAATGTGGGATATAATAATAATAAATGACAATAATAGTTTACACTTTTAGAATTGAGACTTGGTAATTATAAACCCTTGGATCAAAGGGAAACAATTTGGTGCTTTGCCTTGCCAACCTTGCATAATAATAAAAACAAATTATCAAAACCTTTATTACAGCATAACGTTATATTTGGATTCACCATCAGACTACGTTTTCAAAAACCTAAAAATATACTGGTATTAAGATATGAAGATTGATGTCACTTCGTGTAACACCACAAATTTCATTGAGTTGCCGATAACATCAAAAGTTAGTTCGAGAAATAGAAAACGATTTTTTTAAAGCGCTAGCTTCTGTCAAAAATTAGTATGTCTAGTGTGCTTTGTATACGTTTGACAACGTAATAATATTAAAAAAAAAACTGCATACCGTAATTATAGTACGCGAAATGGGCACACTTAAAACCGCCCTTATATACTAGTGCATTATTTGAAACATCCTTAACTTATTTATGTACAGAGAATACAGAATTGTATCGAGAGACTTGATAAATATCACCTTATGTGATGTAGTTGTCCATAGAATAAGTAGATAAATAAATAAATTAAAGATGTATGCAAAAATGCTACAAATTACTTTTTACAGTACTTATACTAATCCTTCTTTAAACTTCTGTAATGAAAGTCTACTTTTACCAATACGCTTTGCCAAACACAGCAAAAACAGTGCACGCAATTATCATAAATCTATAAATTGCCTTTGTTTTGCCTTTACGCTCAAAAAGCGAGTACCACGTTTGACTTTGACACCTGTACGTAATCGGTACGGAACATTAGTCACCTCAGACAGGACAATACCTAAAGTTAATTTGCTCCTTGACTTAACAACTACACTGTAAGTAACCAGAGGGTACAAACTTGTATAAATAAACAAGCAGCTCGCTGCTCCTCATCGACCAGGTGTTTGTTCTTCTTTCGACCTGACCAGCACTTAATTTAGTGATAATTTATTATTATTTATTCAAAACCAACGCAAAAGAGCAGTTGTACCAATAGAAATGGTTAATTGTAACATGGGATATCTGGAAGGAACTGAAGCAAAGTTTATAGGCAATTGAGTAAAGAATAAGTGTTACGTTAAATTCGATTATCTATCTTAGCCTTCGTGCTGTTGAATTATAAACGCCTTCCCCTAACGCCCATCATCAAAACGTTTTACCCTACGTTTTACATAACTACCCATTTAATTAGTTTTCTGTTACGCTTATATAGTAACCATGACAGATGAATGTAGCAATCCTGTTGCAGGAGGAAGATTTTTTAAACAAAAAAAAATATTAGCAGAGCGTAGTTTCGATCTACGGACCTCTGGGTTATGGGCCCAGCACGCTTCCACTGCGCCACTCTGCTTGTGGTGGTAATATCCCCCAACTTTAAATGTCAGCTTCTCCTCTCTTTCGAATCTGCGATTTCTTTTGAAAATTTTAAATTTCTTTAATGTTATATACGTAAATAAAATGAAATTCATTTCGACCCTCGCAATGGGGATCTTGCTTATTATTGGATATAAAAGGTAAGGCAATTCTATTGCCTCTAACTCCTTTATTTGGCCTTGCAGTGCAAAAATTAAGAACACATTCTCAAGGTCACTTTTGATCTTGTATGGTGTACTTCGATTCTTTCTGGCCATCATCAGCTCTCTTATTTCTTGTAAGCGCTTTATTGGATTTTGACACCGTTAGAAAGAGAATTTTTTATGATTTCAACTATATATAATATGTTGATATTATGCTTTAATCGATGAAAAGTGCATTTTAAGATTAGATGAAGTAGCTATAAAATTCCAAACTGTATTGTCGTTCATTGGCAATAAAAAATATCAAACGATCCAAGGCGGTGTGTGATTGATTCATAACTAGGAAAAGGTGTAATGATGGTCTGATTCTCACAATAACTCTTTAATAATGTAATGCTACCGGTTTCGAGCTAATATCAGCTCATCCTCAAGCAGGATGCAGATAAAAGTTATTTTATTAAATTTGACAGAACTTCTGCCTGAGGATGGGTTGATGTTCGCTCAAACCCGGTAGCACTACATTATTAAAGAGTTATTGTGAGAATCAAACTATCATTACACCTTTTCCTAGTTAAAAAATATCGTATATCAACGAACAGAAACGAGATATGTTAAGTACTTTTTATTCATCGAACCGAAATACAACAATAGGGAGTAGAGGAGATTTACAATTGTATCCAGGACGACAACATCCACAGCGTATAATTTTTCTAGCTCTTAATAGAAACTCGGGCTAGAGAATGGATCGTTTACCGAGCCGAGTAATGTTTATGTTAACAGGGATTTGAATAAAAACCAACAGGATATTTTATAAATTGAAAATTTGGAACCCAACGCAAAAAAGAAAAAAGTTAAAATTAAAAAAAGGAAATTAAATTTAAATTAGTTTAAACAGCTGTAAATATGTATCTAACATCAAACTGTTCATCTGTTTATTCCTTCTTCAAATTAGTCATACAACATAATAAGGTTAAAGAAATTTCGGAAAAATATCGTTTGAAAAATTTTGTGTTTTTAATAACTTGTCGAATATGACATATTTAATTAATTCATTGGGTAAATTTTAGACTGCTAAGCAACACGAGTTTCTTGCATAATAGCTCAACAAAGTTGGCATAACAAGTAGGTTCGTGTTAAACTCACAAACGACTTTACATTATCAAGTTACTCCGGAAATGACAATAAACCTAGGAGCAGAAATGTTAACGGTATTAAGGTCAAAGTTATTCAATATAACGTGGAGTAGTGCAAAAATACCCGAACACTGGGAAGTTGGCATAATCATACCCATTTATAAAAAAAAGGGGACACTAAAGAGTGTGGTAACTATGTTACAAAGGCATAGCCTTGATGAACATAGCTACTTAAATCTTAAAAACGGCTAAAAATGAACAAAATTTATTTTAAAACTACTTTACATATACGTACACACAAAAAAAACATTAGACGATATACATATACCTATAAAAACGAACTGCAAGTATTTTACTTCTTTTAAATAAAGTAAAAGTTAACAAAATCTATTATATATAAAACTTGTACGTTAAAAAAGGAAATATGTATAAAACAAACTATACACCGTATTCACCAGGCCTAGCCCCCTGCGACTTTTTCCTGTTCCCAAGCCTAAAAAAATGGCTCGGAGGACGCCGTTTTGCAACGAACGATGAGGCCATGACCGAAACTTCACACTATTTTGAGGAGCTCGAGCAAAATTACTTTTCACAAGGGATAAAAAAGTTGGAAAACCGTCTTATCGAGTGTATTGGGGTAAAAGGGGACTATAGTGAAAAATAAATGAGAAAAATAACAAAATGCATGCGTTTTCTTACTTAGGCTAGATTAATGTCAAACTACCCTCGTATGCTGCATTTTTTAAATAATTGTTAATACACTGGTACACATCAGTCAAAATGCATTGATAATGTGGCAGAGGCTTAAGATGAGTATTTGAAAAGATTTTATGGATGAAATATTTCCATTTTCACAAATAAATGCTTAATTTTTGATGAATAACTCTAAAATTATATTTATACCGATTGTCTAAAGTAGGACAATTATTAAAAAGAATATCGTTGTAAGAAAATTGGGCAACAGAGAACCTTTGAAGTCTATCTAAAGCACGATATTCATTTCCTTTAATATTATTCAAGAAACTATTGAAATAAATGAACTTTACAGCATTTATAATTTTTTATCAAGAACGTAGAGCAGTATATACATATGTATATATGTAAATAGGTTAATCTACTTGAAATACGTTTATTGTTCGACTAGCAAATAGTATCTTGAGTATATTTCCTGTCTTACAGCTTTTTACACTGCATTAATTGAGTATATATTTTCCTTTAAATCAATTGCAACGATCATTTCAAAATAAAAAAAAGTCTAGCAGAGCGTAGTTTCGATCTACGGACCTCTGGGTTATGGGCCCAGCACGCTTCCACTGCGCCACTCTGCTTTCTGCTCCCAGCGATTTACTTTCTACATTCCACTCCTAGCCGCTTATTGATCGCTGTGAGGTGAATAGAAATGGTCTAGTTATAATTTTATTCGATATTTTATAAATAACTTGCAGTGGCGTTCATTTCTTCCTAGCAACATTGCCGTGATTCGCTGCATCTGCGTACATTCCTGACATTTAGTTACGATAAATTATTGATGCGATGCTGTAAGTATTTGTAATATTACTTTCTTATACTGGTTTTTTTTCCGAAAGAAAAACTCTAGGATAAGATCCTATTTAGAAGACAAGACCTTACTTTACGAATCGTATGCCGTAGTAAATTATGTGTAACAGCGAATTCCATGTTTTCGACAAGAAATTTCAGCATGGACTGTCAGGAAAGGGGAAGAGACAGAAAGTCGGGCCAACCTGGAATACATTTCGATCTGAATTTTATTTATATCGTCGGACCGGCTATTCAATGTAAAACAAGATAAAACGTTAAACCCTAACGTTTGAATATATACGATTTTGTAGATCGGCCGCTTCAGCACAATCGAGTTCTCTATATTTCTCCTTCTCGTTGTTCTGTAGATTGCCGATTCCTGATTTATCGGCGCGAATTCGAACTCGTACAATCTCGACGTCGTTTAAACGAAAAAAGGGCAATGGGCTCTTACTTTCTCTGGTAGATTAACCCGACGTTTAAAACTGTTTTTGTACAAGTCTTTTGTTGCTAGCAACATTTGAGGGAATATAGTATTGGAATAAGTACATACATACATTAAAAGATAAAAGGTTTACATTGGAAATTATATGAAAATATTTTAGTAATAGGACAAGTGCCATATTCACTTTAGAAACATTTAGAAATATAAAATAAATTAGAAATTTAAAGAAATAACATGCTACTAGGGAATATTTCAGCTCATCAGACTATATTTTGTTAAAATCTTTATACATAAAACAAAACTTAACATTTGAATTTTTATCTTAGGTTGTTATGTCGTGTAGATAATTTTAGTTTTTTAATGCACTATGTGTTACGTTCTCCTGGTTTGAAGAACAATGCCGCTAGTAGTGTGCTTCGGCGTATTTTCCTTGTGAAGAGGGAGGACCAATTGCTTATGTTTAGATGTAAATAATGCTTATATATTTGTTCGCCTACTCAATTGCTCTCTAAATTAAACACAGTACGTGGGTATAAAAAATTAACTTATTTAATGAACATGTGCTATTTCTCATCAGAATGTGCAAATACATAGATATTGTATATATTAATTGCATATTTTAATTTACATAAATCTGTACATAATTCGTGTACGCATTTGTATGTAATACTAAGGCTACCACCAAATCCTACCGAAACCGCCGATCACTACAGCTACCCAGACGTTCTCGTTATTTCATGTATTTATTTGATACGCCATCTCTAGTATCTATTGCTCCTGCTGCTGTTCCCTACAGAAACGCAAGCGGTAGCTCCACCGTACAAATATTTGGATGACTATTAAAGATATTTTTAATTTGATGAATTTTAAATATTTGTATAAATTATAAGAATTTAAATCAATTTTTGCAAGAAATGCGTACAGGTTAAAGTTTTAATGAATATAAATGTGAAATATAAATCCATTTTTACCAGAAATGCGCACAGGTTAAAGTTTTAATAAATATAAATGGAAACATATGAATTTATACAAAACAAAACAAATAAAAAATTTAATTTATGTGAAAATTAAACAAACGAAATGTTGGATTTACAAAATATGGGTAAATGGGTAAAATGTTGAACTTAGAAAATAAGACAAAAACAAAGCCTCGAATTTAGTAGAATAAAAAATAAGGGTCCTTAACACTATGTTTCTAGTAATATAGCATGTACACGTCTTTGTAACTAAGTAGCAGTTACTTAGATGGTCCACTTCACAACAATTAGAAATTATTACTTAACTATGTAAACGCTTTGGAATATAAAAAAAAATGTGCTGCAAATTCTGCTATCTCATTGTCAACCTGAGTCCGTATCTGTTGGGTACGTAAATTGTCTAGCAAAACTAAGTATATATAGTGTAATGTTCAGTATTTACGACAACAGCAACATCGGCTGTCAACCTCTGAACTAATAGGGTGTTCAGGTTAGCCACTCGTTGGTAATAAAACATCCCTCTTGCGGATAAAAATGTAATTTTCCAGGTCACCATTCGAATCTTATGTATTTTTGGGTGATGAAACCGTATCTGGTATCAGTTTTTTTTTTTGTATCACCCACAGTTCTCTCACAATATGACATCGATTGTATTTTAACATGGGGAAAATTGGATATATAAAAAATATCTTAAACTCTAGTTTTATTTAATTAGGCTACAATTTTTATCTACCACAACATATACCACTTCAACACAAATATTTCAGGTGCTTATTTTTATGTATTTCCTTTCCCTTTTCTCTGTAAAGCTTCTTATATAGCTTTTTCTACGGTGCGATGCATTTTGTTGTTCTCGATGAAGTGACCAACAGTAATCACCCATCATGTTGATATTCCACCGTCCCTGGTACCGTTTCTTCATCACCTTTATGTCCTGATGGAACTGTTCCCCCTGTTCTTCACTCACATCGCCCAAATTTTCAGGAAAAAAGTCAAGATGGTTGTGCAAGAAGTGGACTTTAAGGCTCATCAGACATCCCAGATTTTTTAACTTGTCAATCATATTAGCTACGATAAACTCATAGTTTGGAGCTTTCACATTGCCCAAAGACTTAGTCGCAACCTGCTTAAATGATATCCAAAACTCCTTTTCCTCTGTGGTCATCCTTGCTTCAAAGTTGGAATTTTGCGAATATCAGGCCCAGCGAAAACATCTTCTTTCAATTTGGCTTCTGATAAATGTGGAAATCTTTCACACAAATATTTACAACAATCACCATCTTTAGGTAAGACTTTCACAAATTGTTTTATTAAGCCTAGTTTTATGTGTAGATGTGGTAGAAGAATCTTCTTTCGATCTACTAAAAGTTTATGCAATATGTTCTTCTCGCCAGGTGTTAAAGTTTTTCTTACGGGCCATTGTTTTGTGGTCCAATGTCGATCCCTTGCTCTGCTGTCCCACTCACATATAAAACATGAAAACATTTGATTTTACTGCCAACGTATTACGTTATACGTTACATTTGAATAATAAAAAATTTTCTTTTCGCGTTTTGAATATTAAAATGTGAAAAATTGGTGGATAATACAACTTTTTTATTATTATTTTCGGACTCGGCATATCCAAAAATATAAGAATTAGGTAAAATTAATAAAAACCTGGGGTTGCGACTTACTGACCCAATCCTATCGATTTATTGTGGGATGAACTTGATAGGCGATCACGAGAAATCGAGTTTTTTTCTAAGGAGCACCCATAGATTGCACTCCAAGAAGGATGGAACAGTATTCCAGATCCTACTTTGTATAAATTAGTTGAAAGAATGCACCAAGTCACGCGAAGTGTTATCGACGTAGGCGGTAGGTCTAGTGATGAAACACTTGGAAGTATTTATTCAGAATGACAATAAATTTATATTCCCAGTTTCCCCAGTTCATGCCTTTCCAATTTCGGAACGTTTTCTACTTCCCAAACTTCACTCGAGTAGCAATGCAATATGCATGTACCAAAACATTCAAATCAACCACACGATGCAGTCAAGCCCGTCAACAAAATAGAAATTTCACAAAGAAATCAATTCCTATTGTGTACAAAATCAGCTTTTTTATTTATTTTCTGCATTCATTCAATGTCTCATTAAATAAACAATAAAGAAAAGAATTGCTACCTATTACTGGTTTATTCCTTATCCGCGCTTCTGACGCACTTTCCTACTCATTACCAACTTTCAGCAGAGTTCTCCGAAGCACTTGAGCAAACGTGTATGCGAAAGCTGAAGGTCTTCGCAAGGGTCTTCTTGATTTCGTATGCATCTCACGTTAGATAAACATGTGTATTGTGTTAGCATACAATTATCAAATAAAAAACATGTTATTGGCGTAAGGGCTAATGTATTAGTACTTTACTAAAATAGCAGCAGCATATTCGAAATTCCCGAATTATTTTTGCTCGGTCTGTGACTGAGATGGATAAAGAAGCCGGCGAATTCTTGCGTATGTACCTTCTTTTTATCCGGCGTAAGAACAAATGTTGATGTCCACTTTACTACCTAGACGCGAACGTGTGTTTCTGTACGTGTCGATTTTACAAGTGTGTGCGAGCTTTTTGTAAATTTTCCTACGGGGCACTTCATTGGCAATTCCGATGACCGCCAGCGCAAACGATCTCATTTTATTTCAAAAGTCGGCGAAGTCACATTTTTTCCCGTTTTCACACATCAAGTGCGACTACAAATGTCCTTATATCGAGAACACGGTTTTTTTCCTTGTAGATATCTCGCCAGATAAGACTCCGACCGAGTGCAAATTCGGCACGTTTGCGTAGATAAAATCACATAAATTGGTCGACTTTTTTAAAATAACTAACAAGTCAAATAAATATCCGACCCCGAGTATATTTATTAGCAAATTTCGATTAAATTCGGTCCCAATTTGAATAGAGTCCATTCAATGTAAAACTATGTGAAGTTTACTCGAGGTGGTCCATCGCTGCTTAGCTTTTGAGGATTCTGCGTTATACCATCTTCTCTTTCGAATAAAATCTGGAAGCTAATTATAAAGGTTTTAAAATTCCTTGCAGTCTACGAACTCCTCTGATTGTAAACATTTTATAATCTAAAATCTAAAGTTGTTTATATGGCATAAAAGCAATATATTTCCTCGCAAAAACTAATCATTAAAGACTCTCAAAAGAAACTGTACAATCTTAATTAATAAAAAAGCGGTTTTTCAAAGCAGTCGTCTTTTGCAAACCTTATAGATTAGTTGCCATCGTTTCCTTTCTTACTAATTTAAGAAGGTTGATTGAAAATTGCAGATTAAGACTACAACAAATATTTATGCAGAACTACATCCTTCTTTCCTAGACACCTTATGTTAACAGATTAAAATCTCTTTCCAACATGTACTCTCTAAAACACCTTAACCTCTATAGACCGAGTGTACGCTATGGTGGACATTAAAAATTGATTCCTTCAGAGACTCGATACGGAATATAATTTACAACAAAATATTTCTCACCAAAAACGCATTTTGAAAGAATTCACTACCTAACTCAAACGCTTTTTCAGTCAAAAATAACTTATGTGTATTCTACCATAAATTAGCGTAAATGTACTACGAAATTTAATTTACACTATGATGTACAAATTGTGTCAATATTTTTAGAAAACTTTAAGAATGTCAGGTCTGTAGAGGCTAAATGGCGAAATTTTACAATAGCTGCATGACAAAATCATATTTAGTAACATGCGATGATGAACTTGGAATAGCGTTATACGTCTGAAGGGTAACAGATACATAACTAAAGTTTAACGTGAACAGATGTAGATAAAGTATTTCCCAGAGTTCGATCGTACGGTTGATAATCGGAATCCACGAATTCCGGAAACAATGGTTCTGAATTAATCAAATAACTTATGCGGAGTGTGCCGACGTTTTAATGTTTGTCCGAACAGTACCCCGCGATAAGAAATTTGTGAAACTTCCCTTCCATAGAGTATCGAAAGGCATTAGTAAAGTTTTTAAGGAACAAGGGATGAACGCGTGTTTCAATTCGTGAAATACACTCAAAAACCTTGGCAATGTAAAGGATAAATCTGAAATGAGAGAAAGGTCGGGAATTTACAAAATTACATGCGGTGATTGTGGTAAAGCCTATATTGGTCACACGAAACGAGCGATAGGTACTAGATTTAATGAACACATCAGGTGTTACAGGTACGGGAAGATAGAAGCGTCAATTGTCGCACAACACATAAACGATACCGGACATAATATTAAATTAGAAAACATAAAATTACTATCTGTATAAATAAGAATGCAAAAATAATCAATAAAGAGAAGGGACCTTTACACTTTTCATGTCTTTTCGATTTATTACGGTAAGAGGTCATTGATTTATGATTGTCCTAACAGGCACGTCGATCCTCTCGTATATTCCGCATGCACCTTTGGTTTTTAAAAGAGAGACAGAAAAAACTCAAATTTGACGAACAAAAAGAACATAACCGTTGTCTCACTCGATTTTTATTAGGTAGGATGACCACATGTCTCAATTCGTGACCTCTTCCGCCTTTTCTCCTTATTTTAACTTGCTTTCTAGCTTAAACGGCAAAAGTAGGTACTAGGTATATATTTTTCTTGAAAGGTAGGGGTAGAGCGGGTTCGTTAGATTTAATATATGTTCTCTTACATCAATCGGTACGCAGCTGAAAGTAATGATCCATGTGTCTTCGAAACGGCCTTTCCGAGTTAATTAATAATTTTTGTGGTGCAGAGTATGCCGAGAATATTTGTTTGCCATACTACCCCTCAGTCCTTCCTATCATTATTTATTATTATTTCTCAGAATGTTGAAACTTTGCAGATTATCCGAAGATTCTATTCCTGT
This sequence comes from Dynastes maya, assembly GCA_029619315.2. Lineage (NCBI taxonomy): Eukaryota > Metazoa > Arthropoda > Insecta > Coleoptera > Scarabaeidae > Dynastes > Dynastes maya. Next base: position 62,940,295 of record JAROYE020000002.1, read on the forward strand.
TGCTTACGGCCGTACGAATTTCATTTTCACATATCTATTCAGGGTATGTCACGATGAGTTTCGGTTAACAGTATATGCGGAAATGAGTAAAAGAGAAATTTAAAAATGTACATACACAGGTTATCCTTTAAAGCTACGTAGCTCTCCCTTATACCGGAAGTGGCCATCAACTTCCCTATTTTAAATAGGACAGTACAATTTGTATGCCAAATTCGGATTCTGTGTTAAATTTTAAAACTAGTTTATGTAACACATTCTATCTCCAAAATTCGTCTTTAAAGAGATCTTTTCGAAAAAGTTTGAGAGATGTCATACAATGCAGGCTTTCAAATATCTTACAATTTTATTGTGATACACCAAAAAAAAATATTCTTCTTGCTGGTAATGTTCATGAAACGATGTTTTCATAGTAAAAGACAAATATAGAGGGTGTGCCAGAAGGAAGGGGCAATATCAGAATCTGAATTTTTTTAAATAACACCCCTAATTTTCTAAGAGGTATTAGATTTTACGTAAAAAAATAAAACAAAAATGTATAGCAAGTGCTATTGCTAAGGTTAATAGATTAGGAGATATTTTATGAAAACCTGCTTTAACTTAACTATCGCATTGTTTAATATCAGTTTCAGTTTGGCATGGGTAAAAATAGTGAAGTTGATGGCCACTTCCGGTATATGAGAGAGATACTGGATATGTCAATTTTCACATTTCTATTTTAATCACTTCCCCGTATACGATTTAACCGAAGCTCATCTTGACTCCCTGTATATTAATGTCTATTGACTTCTGGACACCATTCAAAAACTTTTTGAGGATCGTAGCATGATGGCATTCTGGACAGTAAGAGATGCTAAGAGAAAATTATCGTTGGGGTTGAAGAAGAAAGGAAAACCGATTGTTACACCAAATAATTGTAGAAAAAAAAATTACATAGATATATGTATTTGTGATTTTGCTATTTTACTGTTTATTGGATTTTCTTCCATTTATTCATTAGTAAGCTCTTCTTTCCAAATAAAGATATTTTAATTCCATCACTATTTTTTGTTGGTTATTAGTTCAATTGGTTTGTTATTAGTTCAATTGGTATATAAATGAAATTCATATGGGTAAAAGCAAGAAATGGTATAACAAACATTTGAATCTAGATTACATCATGCTAGGATTACCGTTTTACTAGGTTTATCACTCGAAGGGCGCAAAAATATTCTGGTTCAAAAACGTAAGTAGTATTACTGGTTTTATAGAAATTTGCATTGGTTTTGTTCGCAGAGTCAGTTTCTGATTAGATCGTTTCTGGTAGCTCGATAACCGCCTCTAACAGCAATTTGAAAGGGCGACGAACATCGGACTACAATTTGAAATTGGTCAAAATGTGGGATTCTTTCTGTGAGGACAACGAAAATGCAGTGCACATGCGTCAGATCGTTTCTAATAGTTTCTTTCTGCTAGGAAAGCTATTCGTGATACCACACTACCTCCAGTAGGAATTGATATTAACAACAATTTAAGGGGCAAGTGGATAAAGGCGTTAGGTCGCATTTTTTTAAAATCTTCTTTTTGTAGTAATGAATTAGTTCCGTTAAAATTCAAATGTTTGACCGTATATTATTAATCGCCGACCCCTTCTTACTCATCAAACAAACTGCATTTGAAAATAATCATTAAATAAAACATAGCAACTAGCCCTATTGAAACCCAATTTATTCAGAAGCAGTTTTTTGTAACATAACCCCCTCATCCACTTGCCCCATCGATTATATTATGGCACCTTTAAAATTACTACCGAAAAAAATAGAAGGAAAATATAAAGAAAATATCATTAGCAAAAATAGTATGATATATTTGCGTATAATTGTTTTAACATTGCCACAATTAACGTGTTAAAAGAAACAAGCCTGTACTATAATATGTTTTTAAACTCGGCCGAAACATCGTTAGATGAAAAATTATGTTGGGGTTATTTAGGAAAGTAGATAAATTAAGACTAATTAAGGCAGTAATTATGTAATAGCAATTCTATAGTTTTCTTCCCGTGTTATAGTCTCCCTCAGAATGGTCAAAACGCAAATATAATTAAAAAGATAAAATTTAGTAATTGTTTTATTATGGAAAAACCACTTTCCATAGGTATCATTTTTATAAGCATTGAAGCTAAAATAATTTCACTATCTAACCCCCTACTTCACTTACTCTTAAGTCCTCCGTCCAAAACATACTACTTATTTAATTAATGTAATAACATTTTATGAACAAGGTCACCAACCTATAATCATGCTCCAACGTTATAATAATACACTTGCACTTAATAACTACACGGATTGAGTATGTCGTTTGTTTTGTATGTAAATATTCCGCACCTCTGTTTTGCAAAGGAAATCGTATTTATAGAATAAATAAAAATGGTAAAGAACTTTTCACCTCTCGCGCTTTGCCCGCACAAAAGAAAAATAGAAGCCGGGAGTCGAAAAAACCAGAAACGTGCTCAAGTCTTGGATAACCCTATTAAATATTTATTGTTCTCGGAGGCAGGTACGGTATTATGATTTCCTATTCAACGTCTCAGCTTACTACGATTGAAGATTTCCGCTTAGTCATTATAAAAACTACATTTCGACTATACGAGAGCAGTTTAGGTGGAATATTGGTGGTAGAATTGACGAGAAGTTTCTCTTAATAAGCTAAAACACATTAGTAAAATAACACTGGCACACGTTATAAATAACACTGTGTTTTACGCTTGAAGGTAGTTTATAAGAAGAAAGTGCTCAGGTATTTAGAAAACATAAGTTTTAACTTACATTACTTTTTATTAACACATAAATACCATATAAAATAGTTGCGAATTCTTAATTTATATAATCTAAAATATCTTGAACCCTATAAATTTTATTCTAACTCTCAGAGTACTTATATATGAGTAACTTTTAAAGCAATTGCTTTCACAAGGAAAGTCACCAGACAGTGAAACAACGAATAGAGAAATATGAAACACCATGCCACCATTTTGGAAATCTATTTATGAATGGCCTGGTTGGTATACAGTGTGTCCCACTTTAGACGGCTGCACCCCAGTATTTTTTTATATATCACCGATTTAAAAAAAATTGTTTTTTCTGATTATACCCCTTACTAAATGCTAGTCTACTACGATTTAAAATAGACAGCAAAATTGAAGAAGTCGTATTAGGGATTTTTTTATCAAAAAATTTTTGTTAATAAAAGCTGTTCGGAATCGTTGAAGTAAGCTAAATCCGAAATTTCATTAAAAACAAAAAATGTTAAAAATCTCAAAAAATGTTGAGGTCTAGAAAATTCGAATAATAATATTACAAGTTTGCCATGAGTTTTCATTAATACGTCAGAAACAATGTATCGCTGATCTAACCACGCCATTTATCAAATCGTTGAAAATAAGATAATACGGTCGCAAATTTAACTTTCGCTGATAAAGTTGAGATAATAAGATTAGTGGGTGATAATATTCGTTCAACACGGGAAGCTGCCCGTGAATGTAATATCAGACATCCAGGCCGTCCTCCCGTTACACATACGACTGTGCTAAGAATTAATAATTTATTTAATCGTAGTGGAAATGTGACAAAATCAATTACAAGGAATTAACATCATCCTGAAGATAATGTTATTTTGAATTATATCACTGAAAATCCAACATCCAGCCTAAGAACCATGTCCTTAGTTTTAAATTATTCAAAAGATAAAATTTGGAGTTGCCTTCGTAGAAATATTCCATAGTCACCTGCATAGTACGCCGACTACCTATGGGATACTTCACGGACTTCGAGAAATATTTAACGGTTGTCTGCACGCAGATGTGAACTTCTATTGCTCAGCTTCTAGCCAGCTTAAAGCGCCGACTTGTCACGCAGAAGTTCTCCGGTATGCAAATCTAAGGGATTTATATACCAACATTGTGCATGACGTTGCACTTCTTGCTCAGGACGTATTGCGACCTTGTACTTGACACGTACAAGCAAAACAATCTTAAAACATATCGTCGCACAAGTTCCAGTTTGATTGATTAATGAGACATCTACACTATTGCTCAACATTATATTTAACAAAATAAAAGCTCAATAAAATTGAAAGACAATTTAAGAAGTTACTACAAAAGATGTCTGTATGATTTTTATACTCTTCTCTAACTTAAAAGTATTTAAATTTGTGCGGATAACTTTTTCATTTGAATATCGAATGATATGAAGATATGTACCGAATACAATCTGTTATTAATAAATATTTAATTAATTTCCATCGATGGGTCCAAAAAAGGCAGTAAGTAATTCATCTACTGTAGATTATTAGGAAAGCATTAAAAAAGGTGTTCAAATTGTATTGAAAGGAGAAATATACATTAATTACAAAAATACAGACAAATTAACCGCAAATATTTAGTGTAATCACAAATGCTAGCCAAGTTATCTGCAATTATTATGTCACACAGCTCTATACCCGACATTATCAGAATAAACTGAAAATTTTTTTGCGCTGAGCTTATGTATAATTTACCGTGTTCATCCTGTTAGGAATTAGAATAGTCGGATTGTGTATGTTGCCGCGATCATTTGTATCGTGCAAATGACTGCGCTGGCAATCGCTTAAACCTACACTTGCTTGGCGAACAAGTTGTCACACTATTATCACCCCAAGTAGGTGGAATCCAGCATTCCACGCGCTATTATTAGAGCCGTACGTGTCTCTGTTTAACGGATAATTTGTTATTACTTTACGCCCCGTTTAGACACTAACAGGACGAAATTTGAATTCGGTCCGGTAACGTGAAACCTGTTCCATGTTCGAAAGCAATTCCAAACGATTACATGCATTCACGCCGATATTGTTATTATATATAAATAGATGGAAATTGTCGTCGTGTATTGTGAGGCAATTGTATTCTCGATGATTCCGAGATACTCAATTAGACAAGTGCTATGGCATTATTAGACTATGGGATTAAATTGAAAATTATTACCGTAATTCAGCTTTTAGAGGTCTGGAGAATGCAAATCGCGACTCTTATTCATACCATAAATTTTAATTAGCATTTTATTAAATGACTCTCTAGAGGTACTTTCCAGCGTTTTCTTTCGCATGCCTAGGCCATTAGGAGAGAACGCATTTTAGCAACACGCTTTATGTACCTTTGACAAATAACTTAATGCTCTTATCTAATTTATTTAACCGCTCACTGTTTCTATGCAAAATATATTTCAACAAGGCGCTTTATCTTAGAATGTACAGTATATAATTATACACAACTTTGTTATTAAGTGATTTTTTTAAATCGCGCCAATTTTATTTTTATAGAGGCACTAGTTGACGTAAAACCATTATTTTCATTCCCTGCTTTCTAGCCACGACGTTATTATTAGAGCCCGGTAACTGGAGAGCAATCCCAGCGGCGATGTGGCCGTGTTTAGGTGGGCGGGGAGGGCTAGTCGATTATGATACGACACGACAAATCATCATCACTCAGTTCAGTTTAGCATTGGATAGCGGATAGGGCGTGTTGACTTTGTTGATATAGACGTAGTTATTAATTGTAGTTATTATTTATTGTAGTGCGTTTTGATTTTATTGATACAGGCGTAGTTATTAATTATAGTTTTTAGTGAACATGTCGAAGGCTAAAAAGCGACTCTTTCAAGACATAGCAAATAAGTTTATTTCTGACTTTCCCGATTTGTTTTACAACGGGAGTAAGATAGTTTGTAAAGTGTGCAAAATACATTTGATGTCAAATAAGAAGTGGAACTGTACAAGACACGTAAATTCCGCACAGCATAGAAAACGAAAATTGGGCATGCCACCCAGAAGTGCAATTTTTTTTATGTAATTCTTATGTTGACAAACTGTAATTTGCCACTAAGGTTACTCGATAAACAACCGTTTAAGGACTTTTGGGACAAATACAATCCCGGTTGCCAGCGGAGAAAACAGCACGTAAGCATGTTGCATTTGTACGCGATGACGTGGAAAAGAAAATTAAACGCATATTCAAAAACAGTTTCTTTGGTTATGTGTTGACGAGACAACAGACTGTAAAAAAAATTCAATTGTAAACCCTAGTAAACCTACATTACCACTGTTACTAGCTAGCCGAAGACTACAAGAGTGTACTGCTGCAGCAACTACGAAGGTTGTACTCAGTACGTTGGAAAAATTTAAAATTTCAAAAGATAAAGTGTTGAGGTTTATGAGCGATAGCGCAGCGATAATGCGTTCAGTAGGCCGTTCTCTTCTTGAACATGGTTGCAAGTGTTTACATGTTACGTGTAAAGTGCATGCTTTACATCTTATGGCAGAAACCATTCGACAATCCTCTCCCGAGGTAGATGCATTAATAGCAAGCACATAAACTTTCAACAAATTTTGACAAACGTCGACTGACCGTCGGTAATGTAGATTTTGACACAAAGCGCCATCTGTCTCCAAACACGGGTACCCCTTATACCATCCTCGTAGTATACAGCTAGGACAAATATCCTATTTTCAAGTAGATATTTCTGCGTTTAGAAAATACTATATATATATATATATATATATATATATATATATATATATATTATCAGAATACCCTTCTACCAGAATCTGGTGTCGGGTGTCAGTTTACGATCTACAATTTGCTATTAACAATTACTAATTATTGCCGTAAATGAAATCCGTCCATTCTTTCTTATTTCTAGTTATCCTCTTCGCTTCCTCCCATGTATTTCCTTTCCTCTCCAGTATTCCTTGTATTACTCCGTTCCAGGTATTTCTGGGCCTTCCTCTTTTCTTCGGTTTTTGCACTCTAGCTTCCCAAATTTGTTTAACTGGCATATGGCTATTCATCCTTTGGAGGTGTCTCCACCAGCTCAGTTGTCTTTTTTAGATGAAGTCTAGGATTGGCTCACATTCTAGTTCTTCTCTTATTATTGTATTTCTTATCTTGTCCCTCTTCGTAACTCCTTTAACTCTTCTAAGGTATTTCATCTCTACTGCCTGTATTCTGCTTTTCTGTCTCTGGTTCGGTACCCACGTCTCGCATCCAAAAGTCAATGTCGGTCTTACTATTGTTTTGAAAATAGTCATTTTTGTTTTCCTCGATATTTATTTTTTATTTACGAGAGTTTGCGCTATTGCATAATATGTTTCCATTTCCCTTTCTACTCTATCATTTATTTCTAGTTCTTGGCTTCCATTACTTTGAATATTTACTCCCAGATATTTAAAGGTCGTGACTTGCTCGATGTTTTCGTTGTCTATTTTTATGTTAGTTTTATATTGTTCGTCTCCCAAAAATCATTACTTTTCTTTCGTTTTTGCTCATCGTCATTGTTTAATCTTTTAGCAATGTGTTCCATATTTCTAAGTTTCTCTGTAATTCCTCTTCACTGTCGGCTATCCGCATGATATCGTCTCCGTATGTTCCTTCTGACATGCTTACCCTCTCCATATTTTTGTATCCTATGCGTAGTTTTTTTGTTCTTTGTTTTTTTATGATTTCGTCGTTCTCCTCCTTAGTTGTGAAAGGTTCTGAGATTCTTCCTTGACTTATAATTCGGTTCTCGTTTACGTTATAAATATTTTTTATTATTCTTACTATTTTTTATTTACTTTTCTTTCTTCAAGTATTTTCCAAAGCCTCTTCCTATTAACTTTGCCAAAAGCTTTTTCAAAATCCTAAGAATACGTTCTAAGAAATCCTAAGAATACCTTCTTTCCCTGTTGTATACATTTTTTCTCTATTATCATTTTTAGCGTAAATATATGATCTTCTATGCTTCTTCCTTTCATAAACCCGCTTTGTGATTTTGTTATTGTGTTTTCCACTATTGCTCTTATTCTTTTATCTATTATCCTTTCGTATATTTTGATTACTACGCTGGTTGGAGTTATTCCTCTGTAATTATTACATTTATATTTGTCTCCTTTTTTATAAGTAAGTATAATGAGGGCTGTTCTCCAATCTTGAGGTATTTGTTCTTCTAACCACGCTTTAGAAAATACTATGCTATATGCAAATATAATCACAGAACCAGTCGATATATTTAAAATTTGTCATTTTCTATAACCTAAGCGCACTTGCTTAATATTTATGGAAAGTAATTTTACCTGTGATGAAATAGACTAATCATATCCAGGAAAATTCAATTCTTGATGACGAACATACTTTATATTGATGAATCGAATGTCGTTATCATAGTGAACTGTACCAAAGTGAACCGTACGTATAATCGTCCTTGGTCGTTCGCTGTCCACCATGCGTACCTATTCCAGACCATCATCATAGCCAGCCGCCAACAAATATAAATCTCTGTGAATAATGAGCATATAAAGACGTAAAATTGCTGATGCATTGGCACGCCTTTTCCAGTTCAATTGACAGATTATCGAAGGAAAGAACTGGTGCGCGGCATTATTAAATTATCATTGCAACCTCAGCGCGCTGACAATAAAATTACACCTAAATTATAGGAATAACCCCCCGAATTAAACGAACTGTAACACTTTTTGTTGCTAATTGTAGATATTTGACGGTATGTAAACGGGAGGTGATTATTATTGTATTGTAAATGCTCTCGCGCACTCAATTACGTACGAATTTTTTCGTGGCTACATTCTGTACTTTCCTTTTTTTCATTTCGACGTCAATCAATTCGGACGTTGATGACCGTTTCAACTACGTATGCAATTTTCGGTGTCGTTTTCACTAATTACAGATAATTGCGTGTAGCTGCAAATGACGATCTTTCTGTAAAAAAATGCCGGGGAACCATGAATTACAGTACAGTTTCGAAAGTTACACCTTCAAAGCAAAAGGTAAAAAAGTTGATAAAAAATATTTATTTTCATCTCGTAAATATTAAATTAAGGAAAATACATGTGGCAAAACAGTTACTGTGGTGATTCACTATATTGCAGGTGACTCAAACTTGACTTAAAACTTCCCGAAATTGAAACCCCACCGTATTAACCGACATTTCACAATAAAAATTTTAAAACTTGAGTTATGAGAACATTCATTTAAACAAACATTACATATTAGTAATAAAAATATTGTTTTTCTGAAATGATTAAATTGAAATTTATTTCCAGTGTAACAGTTATATATTTCCAACATAAAACATACTTGTATCCGATCGCACCTCATCTGCGTGAACCACGTAACATGTGCATGTATCTTGGAAATATTGTCCTTGTTATCGGAAGAAAATTGAACTGCAGAAGAGAAAAATAAATAGTGTTAGTTCTGATAAATAGCAATTTCCACGAGACCAATTGAACCATAAATACTGTCTTAACATACAAAATGTGCAAAGTGTGAAAAACAAATATGTAGAATTAGAGATATTGTTAAATGATAATCCATAATAATAATAATATATTTTTTGTCCCTGATTCATCCAAATGACATGGAATACGTTTATATAATAATAATACATACAATGTGTATCATTTATGTACATAAATGTAAAAATCAAGAGATAGTACGTTACAAACACGTGGAAAAACTTCACAGAAACAACACTGGCTTAGAAGTAGCGAAATTGACGCAGTGACGTTTGTAAACTATAACATAGGATCTGTGTATTGTAGAACATCATCAAAAGGTGGCGGCGTTGTTATTCTATATAGAAAAGATTTATATAATGTTAAAAAGATAGGGTTTCTTCAAGATGTATGCGCTGAAAAAGGTATTGAGGTACGTGGGATTGAATTCCATAAAAATAACTGTAATTTTAAGTTAGATCGCCGTTAAATATAAATCTTGTAGAATTTTATGATAAAATGTATTTAGTTTTAAGTAAATTATGTCAAAACTGTAAAAGTAATGTCATCTTGGTGGGCGATGTGAATGTTGACATTTTACAAAATTCTAAAGAAACACAACACAAGATTTAGTTAATTAACGAACCCAAGGTAAGGTCCGGGGACCTTGGTAGGCAAGAAACGGGACCATTTCTGCCGATCCATCTTCTGGAAACTGTTAGGTTTAGATGCTGTGCCACCAGATGACCAAAATGATCAGGGACCCCGTCATGCTGGAAGAACATACTCAGCCTTGCAGCCAAAAGAACTTCTTCCAATAATGCTGGTGGCTCGTTTTCAAAAAAGTCTAGATAACGGGGCCCTGTAAGAATATGCGGTAAGATAACAGTCCCAAGGAACTGATGGTCTATCATACCACACCACACATTTACAGAGAAACGTTCTTGAAAATATGTCTCCACAAAGGCATGTGGGTTTTCGTCGGACCACCGATGTGAGTTACGAGTGTTATTGATACCATCACGAGTGAAAGTGGCTTCATCAGTAAACAGTATTAATGGGATTACGCGGCGATTTGCAATTAGCCAACGACAAAATTCCAATCGTCTACCTTCATCTGCTTCTCGAAGGTGTTGAATCCGCTGTAAATGATAAGGATAAAAGCCGTGCACATTTAATGTCCGCCAAACTCTTGTATGTGGAACACCGATGCGTGTAGAAATTCTTCGTGTGCTTGTTGAAGGACTACGTTCTACCGACTGAATAATGTCTCCTACTTCATTCACATTCTGTTCATTTGCACGTTCAGGTGAGATATGACTGCTGGGCACTGCACTAGTCTCACGCAGTTTACTGAAAACACGACTAAACACTCTTGAATCGGGTACTCTCCGGTTAGGAAATCGTCTACCGTATTCTCTACAAGCAGCAACAGCGTTACCATTACAAAACCCGTACACAAATACAATATCGGCGTACTCGACATTTGTAAATACATGCGGCATTCTTAAACAGTACCGTAGTTTGTTGCTTAAACGATGCACGTTTATCGCAGTTGAAAAATTCAATGTAAACTCAAGCACAACCTCACAACTTGAACTTCAAAACAAAACTGACAATCGACATCAATAAAAACTGGACACATGTTATATGGAACTTCCATGCGAATTAATCTACATTATCACCCACTAAAATATTTACCTTTCCTCCTGAAACAGCCTGTATGTAGTGTGAGATTTATTTGCACTTTTATTTTTGTTTTGTTCTTAAACTTTTCTTTTGATGTATATTTTTGTTTTGACTTGTCTTATACCTTGTAGGACTCATAAACAAATAAACCATAATTATTATTATTATTATTATTATTATTATTATTATTATATTGGGTAAAGAAGCATACGTTAAATGTCAAATGTATACAGGTCTTGTAAAGCGAATGAGTACAGCAAAAAATATAGGCGTTACGCCGAGCTAGGAAGTAGGCGGTATTTAACGCAAGCAAGCGCATAGATACTTACGCAGGCTAGATATATATGGTAGTGGTAGTACGGCTCATAATTATGATTAGTAAACATCGTTGATTACGTATATGTAATCAAGGATTGTCACGGATAGAAATATTAACTATTAGTTGTATCGAATTGAATGTGAGTTATGCGATTGCACTAAAGCTACAAATTAGTTTTATAAATTTTTATATTCTTAAAGGAAGGAGTCCGTAATATACGACTCACGCGCGAATGGGAGGCCGCGACTGACTTGTGATCTCAAATCGCTGAAAGGGAGCGGGTGACATTCTCGCGATAACAAGACATTGAATCATCCCAGCTCATGCCCACTATTTTCTGATGTACGCATTCGCTTGACAATATCTGCATACATAACCTTACTAAAAATAATACTTGGCATACTACTTTTATTTTATAATTTATTCTTTTATTCTCTTATTCTTTTTTAATAGGAAATACTAAATGAAATGGAATCAGCCCACTACTGGAACACAATAATAGCAGTAAGCCAGATCAAAAAATTCTTTCATAGAATAAAAAAGATGTTGGAGGAGGTAGTCGCGCAATTTCACCCTAAACGACTGAATTGACCGAGAGCTATTAATAAGGACTGGAATTTTGTTAAAAATTTTAACGCTAAAAATATTAGCACCCATACTGGTGGTATGCAAGGTACATATAGGTACTCGGAGATATTCTTTTGCTCGGGTATCGTGAGAATGTACGTCCGCATTGGCTGTATAATTTGACATATTGCGATACGCATAGCATCCCGCTTCTAAAATATAAATGCAGGATAATGGCAGAACTCCGAGGTCGCGAAAAATGGGCTTACATGAGTCGCGAAAGTGGGCACCAACAATTGCGCTTCGCACACGATGATTCCCCCCAGCGCAGAATACCGTATTGCAGTCTTGATTGGATTTTGGCGTAATACAGCGATAAAAATGTTGGTCCGGATACCTGTAGACGAAGACAACAGAACAAATAGGTTTTAGTGGAGATTTTCTTTCACTAATTCATCGCATTGAGAATTCCATGATAAAGTATTTTCTATTGTAATTCCCAGAAACTTGAACTGATTGCACGCACTCAGCTGGTGTCCTGCAAGTGAAAACAAAACATTTTCTATTGATTTTTGTCTGGTGTGAAGTATCATAAACTTCGTTTTTTCTGAACTAAGAGATAGCCTATTCTCGTTGAACCAGTCCAGGAGTGTAGCCAAAAGGTTGTTAATGTTAAGATTGGTGTCGTCAACAAGGATAGAAATATCATCCGCGTATAGTGTCATATATATGTCAGATAGATGGACAACATCATTTATGTATTCATATCTGTGGTTGCATAGAAAAATATCAATGTGCAATGATTTTATGTGTATTATCATCAACACTATTATACATTTACATCATCAAAACATAAAAATACCAAGAAATTAGATATGTTCGCAAAGGCTATTTCAAATGTTTTATACTGACAGGACATTTTAAAAGTAGAAAACATATTTTGTATTACACTATAAGTCCTTTCCGTTATAGGTGTTTATAGGAATAAAATAATAACTTTTGCAATTAAATAGAAATATGAAAATTCGTCGTTGTTAGTCATATTCTAGCCTTTTCAAAATTTAGTAAACGTATCCGGTAAAATCATATGTAATTTAGTGAAAGAAATAATACAAATGATATATTAAATAATTTTATTTTCATACGATAGTACAAGCTAAGTATGAAACAAGTAACATTTATAACTTGCAAGTATTACAACGTATTGTTAAAACGCAAGAAGGTATCAGTATCATTCAGTGCTAGATTTTCCATGTCGCTGAGTTAATTATCTTCTTCATTGGATAAAAATAGGAAGATATCATCATCAGTGTTCTCTGCTAAGTTAATAATAAAAACAGAATACTTATTCATTATACCGATTGGGAAAATGTGAAATTAGCTATATCGCTATCTCCTCCTCGGTCTCTCGCCGTATATGAGCGAGGAGAGGATTGAGTGGAATCCGATAAATTCGACGCGAAACGCGCTGGGCGCGCTAGTACGCTTCCAGTAACGTTGGGGTGTAGACCTACTGTTTGCAAGAGCGCACGTAATAATTTGAAGTCATGGTCGCCTGGAAATGAGAGTATCGCATATTTACTTTCTTGTTACTACGAAGCTTGTACGAAACTAATAAGAAATTCTAAAGACGAAAATAGAAACGGATTCTGATGAAATGAAAGAAAAGAAAAATATGTACAAAGTAAATAAAAATTCTAAGGTGCAATATCAAGATGTTCATATGAAGGGTTCGAAAATGCCCCCCTCCTTGGCTGAACAATAACCAAGTCGGTCCCATCTCACTCGCTCGAGAATTTCGGGGGTTACTGTCTCGAAAATGCCGACTATTTTCGAACCCTTCATATGAACATCTTGATATTGCGCTTTAAAATTTTTATTTATTTTGTACATATTTGTAGGAAAATATTGTAGCAGTCATTAACATAATTATGTAACCCGACCACACATTTTTGTTAATTATTACGTATTGTCACAGATAATACTTCAACACGTGGTCAAGTCTCTATTGTATTGTTTCTTATAAATGTATCATTTTTTCCAACAATGTTAATGCCTAAATTGGTTCTGCGCAAATGCCTTCCGATTTTAGTCGTACTCTACAATCTATGAGACACGAGAGACTCCAAACAAATTCATACAAGCCATTTGTCAATAAATCACCAGAATATCGTAACTAGTCCATTGATTAGCATTGGAGAACTTAAGAGTGAAATGTCAAGACGCAGCTATTGTAGTAACTAAAGAAATGGCAAACGTTGTTTCTTCTTCTAGTGAAATATGTAAGAGCTTTAGCGGGGTACTTGTTCTATAGATATACTTTCTACTGCATCCCAATTTATTCATAACAGCCCTGCAAATTTTTCAAATACATAATGCTTCAGTTTTGTACTGTCAAATTAGGTTACTTTAATGCAAATCCTAATAAAAGACATCAAGAACACCATTTGCATTTGAATTTTTGTAGCATGTATACGCATACCTCGAATTGAATACCATAAATAATATTTGTTTTGCATTTTAGTGGTTAAATGCGCTCGTAACATTTCTTCAATATTTGATGGTTTTAGTAACTATATTGGAGAGACTTAATTACTACCCATAACACTTCAAAGATATTAATAAGCTTAGTCTCTTAGTTATAAATGTTAATATGTTCTCACAAATATGATTTATTGTAAAAATCTTACAACTTAACTTATGTAATCACCTACAAAGTACTTCCCTTCTCTATCTGTACGTCTCTGCATAAAACGCATTAATAAGTCAAAAAGTTCTTCACAGAAATGGCATTCTGAGCTGGTGCGCTGTCTTGTTGCAGAACTAGGATGTTGTTTTTCCAGAAATCCTGACGCTTCTTCCTCGCCCATTCTCTGAGACTTCCCAAAACCTCAAAATTGTTATACCGTCCTACGAGCTCGAAACCCCTGCTTAGCGCAACCCACATACAAAAACGCCTGAGCTGGGCGATCAAGAACAAACCGCGATTGGTCGAAAGTGATCTTCACGGATGAAGCGACATTCTGGGCGTGGGTTCGGGTGAAGCGTGCCTGGTTATCAAGTAGTACCAATTTAATTCAGCGCACCGTCAAACCCCCTGTAAAAGTGAATATCTGGGGGTGCCTCTCAGAGAGCGGATTTGGGTGCTTGGAGCTGTTCACGCAAAATTTGGATTCAGTCAAAATGCTCAAAATTTATAAACGTGGCCTTTTAAAGTCGGCAAAGAAGATGTTTAGACCCGATAACAAAAACTGGGTCTTACAAGAGGACAATGATCCGAAGCGTCGGAGCCGCCTCTGCCGCGCCTGGAAGGAGGAAAATGGCATTGTCACCATGGATTGACCCTCCCAATCTCCCGACGCAAACCCCATCGAAAACGTGTAGGCCATTGTGAAGAGTCAGCTTGCAGGACAATTTGGAGTAGTTTTCGAGGGTTATTCGGAAGATTTGGCGTGCTCTTCCCGCAAGTTACGCTACAAATCTCGTGGAAAGTATGCCCCGGAGGTGCCAGGTGTTGGTGAGGATTTTACTGTTTATTAATCAATTGCGCTATTACATTTTACTTATATTTTAATGTAAAAAAAGTTGGAATAAATATCTTGATAACTTTTGAAAAAACCTCGCCTCCTTTCTTGTGGAACAGACTGTATGTACATCATTTCGCCTGAATAAGGTGATACTCCCGAAACCGATCGCAAATGCAGTATAGAAAACTGAATTAGGATCTATATTTCTTTACTGAGTGGTTGTTGCTGTGGTTTACTTTTTTTAATTTTCAAATTTTGATTTGTTTTCCTCTTTGTCTACTCAATTAATCCTTTCTCTTATTTTCCATTTATTTAATTGAATGTTGTATTTGCAATACAATTTATCATTGTACTTTTATTTGTTGATTCCATTATCCTCTGGGTACTTTAAATCATTAAAGCATTATTATTACTTATTTTGTTTATTCTCTCTATTACATGGTCAACATTTGGACAATGTTTGGCATTTACTGACTCTAATCATAGGAATAATCTTTTCCTTGTTTAGAATATGCTTAATTTGCTATTCCATAGATACAGCTTCTCAGTAGAATATAATATTGCTGACATATCTACGTAGGTTAATCGTAAAGAAATACAGGAAAAAAGAATTTCATTTTTCTGCATTTCAACAATACTTTTGCTGGTGGAACAAAACTCAAACAAAAAGGCATTACACCACATCGCAAGAAGACTTTCTTTCCTGAAAATGGTATATTAGTTGTACCAGGTTTCAGAAGCTCACCGGATTCTGAAAGCACAGTATGTCTTTTGCGTTTTAAAAAGGAGATACCATAGTAATGTAATACAATAAATATGTAGTGTATTACATTTTACTTAACTGACGCACCAAATGCACATTTTTATTAAGTGTAATGTCGAAAATTTACTTTGTACCAAATAACACGGCCAACAACAGTGCAAATACATTACATTTTCACCTTTAGACGCGTAACCTAAAAAAAAAACTTTATATTACAGTGATACACTCATTGTTTACTGCGAATATGGTGCAATATATCGCATCAATTCTCTTGTGAAATAGGTATGAATAGCCTGTTTTAATTAAACATTAACTTCTTCTACTATGCCACGAACACGCCTCGTATCAAATAATTAATTGTGTTCTCGCTGAAAAAAGGAAAACAAGCGAGTTGACAAAGGCAGACGGTCACCGGCGCGGACGGTATACTTTGCCTCTATAAAACATCGACAGAAATTCGCTGTACACGATTTTTAGAAATAATTAATCTTTGTTCCAGTGCTTGGATGCAATCCATCTTGGTCAAAAAGACCGACGCTAAACCAGTAGCGAGCCTAGACTCCGCAATCTCGCCCCATCATCTTACCATTAGTGACTTAGTCTTTACCTGATTTATATCTCATTGCACTTATCTACGATCTGCGATGAAATTTACTAAGCTTCTGCGGACCTGTTTACTACTGTGTGCGAAGTTTTCTATCAATACTCGTGTTGTAAAATTAACAATCAGCGTGAAGCGAGCTTGTGGAGTTTCTGAATTTTTAGTAGATACTAAATCTGTTAACATGTACTTTTCCTAAGAGATTCTATGATAATCCAGCAATAATAGATATTACTTTACCTTAAGATCTTATCCTGTTCGCACATCCGTCAGTACCCAGAATATTAGTTATCAAGGTCACACCACCTTCAGTACACAAAATACGACGGTATAGTCAGTACCTAGGTTTAATACTTTTGTTTCTAACTGCTTTCATTTATTAATAGATACAAGTATTGTTATATTATTATTGTTTGATTCGTTCTTTTCTCTTAGAGTATATTATAACACATGGGTATTGTTAAATTTGGTAGTTTACATAGTTAAGAGAGAAGTGTAGCTCAAAAGCGGAATAAAAGAAAACTGTTTTAACTATTCCAAGCTTTCAGTTTAATCCAAATCTCTATTAGGGCTACATGTTCACAATTTTGTATCGTAGACTTGTTGTACAATGTTGTATTGTGAAATTGTAGCCCTGATGAAGGTTTTGATTAAACCGAAAGCTTGGCCTAGCAGACCATATCTGTCTACCCTTCGTAGCTTGCTATTGTATACTGCCAACCTTCATGTGTTGTTTAGTCTGTAACCGTTCTCCAAGCTGAAGTTATTGGTATTCTTCATTAATTCCAGTGATCCTCTCAAAATTCACTGCTAGTAGTGGTTGCTCTTAGCATGTATCCTGACGGTACCATAGCCAATACTGTGCTGTGTCGTTTGGTTACCGCTGCAATTCGTAGATCGCTTTAGCTTGTAACTTACAAAGGTAACTAATCCTCGTTTGAGGACATCAGGTGTTCAATTTTCTTTACTCTGTCGTATCTAACTTTTACGTTCTTCTTCTCCAGGACTTCCTTTGTCGGTTCCGACGACATATGGTAGATAGGCGAAGCTAACTATTTCTTCATCAGAACAACAATTGTCTCTCTTCTGGCTGGTAGTTGTCTTTCTCTGAATTTCCCTTGGCTTATAGCTGTTTTTCTCTAATGCGTTCTTTAAGTGCAGAATTTCTGCTGCTCTGTAGTTTAATGTAGAATCGCCGGTTTTGTCTGCCCTTGGTAGGAGTGTGGTTAAGAACAATCTCTTTTGCTACACCAGTCTTTAGGAAGTAGCTAGCAGTATGATCAGAAAACGCCACGTGCGTTAGTGCAACAAACACGACGAAACCCAAAGGGCAGTACTTGAATGGAAAGCAGCCGCGAAAGCCTACACTCAGCTAAGATGCTAATCTGATTTGAAACCCACTTTCTCGATTTTTGTGACAATAGTTGCAGTTCAAAATAATTTAATCATTTTCACTGCCCTATCCAGCATTTTCGTTGCATTTCTGGCTACGTACTGCCGACTATGTAAGTCATGTAACCTCTCGCATTAGATACCAGTTTAAATAGTATCTATTAACTATGAAATAATTTATATTTACCGTATTCTATGAACCGCACACCAAAATTAGAAGTGTTTGCAGTTTCACTATTTTGTTTTTTTATATTTTTTTACTTTATATTCTCTTTAATTTAATTATACATATGGTAAAGGAAGAACGCCAACTGCCGTTATTATTAATTAGTGTTTTGGCATCTCTAGTTATTAGTTTATCTTCTGTATTGTTATTTGTTTAGATCACATGCCAATGAATACTATTACTATTATTATTAAACAAAAGCAGAGGTGGCCCTTGATCAGACCCACAGCGATCATTTCAAATCTACTGTGACTCCTTTAGACTAGTTTTGCTAAAGAGGATAGATAACTAAGAACAAGGTTTAGAATCTCTGATACAAACATTCATATACGTAAATTTTATCAATCAAATACCAAGATGCAACCTTTAATTAAAACGTTTATAAAATAACAAACTGAACAACTTACTGAAGAAATTGCAAAGCTATGATCGACAAAGTAAACCTTCCAGTTGGCATACTTCACTTAATACAAATAATGTAACAAGAAAGGCAGAAATATAACACTTACAAACGCAATTTTGGTAACATTTGCATTGGAAAATTATCTCAATTATTTTAACCAGGAACCCGTTCATTTAGCAAATAATTGGACCAGGTCTCCAAGCTTCTTCCTAATTACCACAATTTGTGATAGTAAATTACATTCTTAATCTCTGATTTAAATACCAAAATATTCCGGTAAAAATTTGTTTATCGGTTCATTATTCTGGAAAGATTTTAATGCACTCGTCTTTCGCACCACAGATAACAGGAACATGTACAAGGTAAGGTAGTAGCCAGCTGCCCGCAATTTCTGCGAACTTTATCCTTCACGTTTCCACTAAGTTTATTCGTTTTGTGAGACTACCGTTCCGTCTGTGGAACATGGCGCGAAATAAACTCGACATTTTATGAATGGTCACCCACTGAAATTCGATAAACATTACGGAATTGGTGTCGGCCGATGAATGGGAGGCCGCAATAAAATACTAAAATTATACCACGGAGTCATAAGTAACATCAGCCGAGGTGAAGGTGTATAAATAATTTTACGTAATTTCGTTGGAATAGAGTGAACGTTATTGCTATTGTAAAGGCATGTTCGTATACACCTCGGGAATGAGCACTTACCTCATCTTTTTATTACCGACGAATGCCAATACAGTCGATAATCTAAGAAATGGTTGTTTTAATCCAAAAATTTGTGTTGAACCTTACAATGAAAGGTGATCAGTACATTCTACTTTGCGTAATATATCATAAGACATTTGCAAACTGGCTTTCTAATTTATAGTGAATCCTTTATACTACAAACATTACTGCTGCAATATCACCATATTTGAAAATTCTTCTTTTGTTATACAATACGGCGCTTCTGCAAGAAAAACTACAAAATATTCAATCTAGTTAATTATTTCCATAGTACTACCAGATGAACTTATTTTAGTATAAAAACACGTACTCCTCGGAATAGAAAAGATATTAGTTCTTACTTGACTTATTTGATCATTAACTTTTCCCACCGTATTTTCTCTACAGCCTGTATAAAGTGCTATAGTGAACGTGTTTGGTTTGCACTATATTACATTAAAAATGTTTCCGCTTGTATTTTTTTCCTTAAGGTTTAAATAACTCAAAACCAATTAAAATAGATTTTGAAAAATAAGATCCAAAATAAACTTATTAATAACAAGGCATACATTGCGTTTATGGACATTTAAGGGGCAAAGGCTGGAGAACCAGATCGACCACATTATTTTCCTCAAGAAAGTTTAATGGAATCGAGCGTTGTTCCGTTAAAAGACTGCTTGAAGCATTGGGGAGACGAAGAGCAAGTACTAAGGACAGTAAAACAGTCTCTAAGTAGCAGAAAATTGCCTTCTCTCACTGAAAGGGACCTTCTATCATTACTGATCGTGCCAGATACCGTAATGCCTATAGTAAACGCATTACACCTAGTATAGACCAGTCATCAGATTCTCTTTCTCTGCCTTTATGTTTATATTTAAGGAATGCACCAAATAGGTTAACGGTGAGACTCATGATCGAAAACAGTAAAAAAGTTGTAATAAAGATTAAATAAAATTACTTAATATATATATATCGTAGTGATATTTTTGTGTAAATAATAGTTAAATTGTAATTAAATAAATTAAATTAATTAAATTAATCTAAATAATCTCAGAGTTAACTTTTCTGTTATCGTGGGGAATCTCACTTAATGACATTTTTGCAAATTAGCAATTGAATAAAAAAATTAAACTATTTTATTATTTTTAAGAGAGACAGTGATTTTTAATAGTAATTTTGATATAAATTAAAAACTAGATAGATTATACGAGGTGTGGCAATTAAATAACCGAACTGGTGCTACAAAATATTTTATTGATGACCAATTACATTACAAAGTTTATCCCATTCAATATACTCTCCTTGCCGATCTCTACAACGCCCCATACGAATTTTCCACTGTCGATAGCAATGCTCGAAGTCCGTTTCTGTCAGCTTGTTGAGAACCTCCATCGCTTTCCCTTTCACCGCTTCCACACTGTCAAATCTTGTCCGATTTTACCTTAGGAAATAAAAATAAGTCACAGGGGGCCAGGTCGGGCGAGTACGGTGGGTGGTCCAACACGGTAATGTCGAATTTCGCAAAGAACGCCTTCACAGATAAAGCGGAATGGGCTGGCGCATTGTCTTGGTGGAGCACCCAGCATTTGCTCTTCCACAAATCGGGTCTTCGCCTTCTCACTCGTTCACGAAGGGTAACATGACATGAGCTTCTGTAGCAGTTGTTCCCAGTTTCACATCGTTGCTCGATCTGAACACTCTGCATTTTTCTGACGCGACGCTAGCGTAAGAACTTGAACGGACGATTACTACAGCGAGACTGAGCGACGTACAACCGTGCCCATCGAGCTCAAGGTGGGGGAAGCATCTACAAGCACAGATATATTCAAACTTGCCGTGGCGTGCTCGCTGTTTGCTAATAGCAGCACCGGTCCGGTTATTTAATTACCACACCTCGTATTTCTTTCGAACAATAAATGTACAAAAACCTATAACAATCCCTAACCGATAACTAATTTAAAATTAAATTATTGAATTGAAATTTAATATTTTGAAATTTGGATTTTAAAAAATAAATTATTGGATTTCTCTTTTGAATTTTTTATTTATTTGGCCAAATATTTTTAATTTTCGGTGCCTGTGCATTGTTCTATCTCTTCGGTATTCTTTTCTTAAAATCGAAATCAGTCTTCGTAGGTAGCTAGGAAGCTTGGTCCTCGGGCCTTGCTCCGTAGGTTGATATTTTCAAATTACAATGTCGAAAGGGCTTATAAAATGTTGTACTGCAGTTTATTCTCAGTAAAGTTTCATGTTTATTTAAATTTTAAATGAAATTATCTAAGAATTTGAAAAAAATAATTGTATGTCGGAACTTTGTTTATATCTCTGATTTGTTTTTGTTCAGAGCCCCAGTTAATTATTTTTTCATAAATAAACTTGACTCTTGAATGTCTATTTCAAATTCCATGCGCTTCCTTGGTTACGGTGGTTTAATTTTTTAGGTACGGTAGTGTGGTTTCCATGTAAACGATGTATTTAAATCCATGAATAGTATGTGTTTGACAATTTGCCTAACCAAATTGAGTACATTTTGAATAATTTGTTTAAAAGGAAATTAATATTTTCATTCGTAAAATTAGTGTATTACTGTACACGTAGCTCACTGGACTCCTCTTTCTTCTTTTTTAACTAAAATATCATGTCTTAATGTGTAAGACAAAGATAAAATAACGAAGTAGAGGAATTTCGAGGAAAGAGGGCAACAACACTGCTTCGCCTCGTTAAAATCATTAACTAAAATAATTCAAAATTGACATCTCAACACACTTTCAACCGTGAAGACCAAATATCACAACAATACATATCATTACCAGTAATAAACGACTCGGTGTCCCAGTGGCCTTTAACTCTACCAAAGCCAGGTAGTGTACCTGCGAGTCCTACCAGTAGATTTTTCTGATGGGTCCAATACAATCTGAAGTCACCATACGTATGTTGGGAAATAATTAGCTTGCGCTCCACCCTTTACGGCGACGGAGTGATCGCAATAAAGCCATAAAACACACACCATTTACATACTAAAAGGCTCCTGTGGTTATAATAACCTTCATAGCTTATATACTTCGTCACACATGAAAATACCTTATTTAAGCGAGTGTTCATCATATTATCTACTCTTAACTTGCACAAACGATCTTCTAGATATTGAAATAAATAAATAAATCAATTTAAATCTTCTTTGCATCTAAATAATGCTGATTTTGTGACTGTTCAATATTACTTTCGCAATAAAATGTGTTGTGTAAGATCTATTAGCTAATATAATCAAATAATAGATTATATTGATTGTTTTTATCTATAATTGCGGCATAATTTACAGGAGAGGCAATAAAGTTATAGAATAAATCATTTTTTCGTGCAATTACTTTTAAATAATATGAAACCAAATTCCCGTTAATTAGCCATAAATTTGCAGTAAACTATATTTTATAATGATTAAAAAAGCGTGTATCTCGCGCAATAATCGATAGCTTTCGCGTTTAATGTTAGATGCGCGCGTATCCTGCAAAACAAAACAATTATTATTCACGATCTTTTTCTCATTTTTCGGTTCTCGAGTCGATCTCCGCTCTGTATCTGTGCACGTAGCGCTCGAGGTGGTGTGAGTGGGAATCGAAAATAAGCCTCAACCGCGGAACCTCGAGTGCATTAATAATGTATCGGTTTGCAGTGGTGTGCCGGTGTTAAGCCGCAACGTTATATGCATGAAATATCAAAATATAACCGACCATCAAAATGTCATAAATACTCGATTTATTACAGTCCTTAACGCGTTTCCTAACTACCGTAATATTACTCGCGGTGAAGTATATCTCCTAGGCGTATAGTGGACCGTCATAGAAACAGGATGTCCACGATAAATATATTTGTTATACTTGTATACAGTTTCGCATTATTCGCATCAATTATCGTGAATTATCGAGATTGAGAAATGACAAAGCGATTCCAAATAATTATCTTGTCTTATGAGTACGACAGCGCTATTTGAAAGAGAACAAGAAACGCGAGTTATAGACATACTTTACCAACAAATGATTCGCTGTGTAGATTGTATACGTAGTTACTGCCATAAGCAAAGCTAACAAGATCACCGATAAAACTAAAAATCACATTTACGTCTTTGAAAGAAAATGGCAAAGATATACGCGGACAGTTAAACTTTTATTGAAGCATTTTAGTAACTGAGCCAATGAAAACATAACCTTTATTGTAATTGCAGTATGCAGTGGGTTACATTGAAAATTTATAGATGTGCAATAATTACGAAATACTTAAAAAATCATGTAGGTTTATAATAATATATATGTCTTCCGTCAGTGAATTATGAAAGAAATACAATTATGTTGATAAAATAGAATTTGACACGTTACAAGATACCACCTTCAAAGTGGAAAAAATGTTTCCAGAATAGGTTCGAACCTATGGAAAAGTGTATAAATTTTAATGTCGACTAATTTGGAAGAGAATAAAACGATCTGTACCTTCGCATTACATCTTCTTTAAGAGAAAGAAGTGCATGTCTCCGTGGAGCAGCGGATTATCATCAAGTTTTTGGCCAAGGAAGGAGTGAACCCAACCAAAATTTTGCGGTGATTACAGACACACTTCGGGGACAAAACCCTGTCAAGAATTCGTGTGTTTGCGCGGCAGAGACGAGAGCCATGATCGCCGCCCAAGGGCAAATGGGACCGAGGCCAATATCGAGGCGATCCGAAATCTCATAGAGGGAAATCGGCGCATAACTCTTCGAAATCGTTGCGAAGTAAACAAAGGTAACGGCAACAGTTTTTTTTGATCGGGAAGGTGCTTTTCACGTTGATTTTCTCCATGATCAACGCACAGTTAATGCGCAATATTATTGTGAAGTACTAGATGCCGCGAAATTGTCATTTCGAAGGAAAAGGAAGAAGCAATCGGTTAGAAGTGTTATTCTTCTGCATGACAACGCCAGGCCTCATGCAGCTAACGCCACGATGCAAAAAGTGGATGCATTAGGATAGGGAACGCTGGAACATCCACTCTATAGTCCCGACTTGTCACCCCTCAAAGAAGCGCTTGGAGACCAGCGTTTCGACGACAACAAATCGGTGGAAGCGTTTGTGCTCCAATGGTTACGCGAACGTTCGAAGAGTTTTTACGATGATGGAATAAAAAAGCTCCCAATACGATGGGAAAAATGTATTTCTAGGGCGGGAGGGTAAGCTTATTTAAATAAAGTTAAAATTTTGTAAAAAACGAGTCCCGTTTATATTTGATACACCCTCGTAGTTTGAGCAATTGTAATAACAACACAAATATAATAACCATCTAACCAAAATGGGGTAGAAGATCATCCACAAACAATTTGTTTTTACAACTAATAAAATACAAAAATAACAAAACCTTTATAACATAACTTCCTTAAAAAGGTTTTATTCGCTTAATTTAGTGTCACATATTGTAATTATTGGCATAAATGTTACTATGTGTACAGAAGCCATAAATACTATATTTATGCGATATGCAGATTGTATAAGAATTATCGAATTAAAAACTGGCATATTCCCCATAACTGTTTGCGTCAACGACGTAAACAAACAGAATACAATTTTACTGTGGTAATTTCATTAGTAACTTTATGGTTTGCATTTATAACAGCGAATGTTAGAACAAATCTAACTTTCCACTCTTCAAAAAATTATCACCTAATATTATTAAATAATCGCGTTCGGTTTCGCACAATCACTAGTGTTACTAATGTACACTCAACACGAATATTTAGCTGTTATTATATCCCATTACTTAAGTAAGTAGCAGGCAATGAAAAGCACTAATTATGGGAAAACTTCCGAAGGCCTACAAATTTATTTTTGTATTCGAATAAGTGGTAGAGATGGTTCTAGAAAATAAAACGAAGAGTCTATAAATATACGCCAATATTGAAGTGACTTCCTTGATACGCTTAAGAGAAACTGGTTTGCATTAAACACGACTCCTTGATATGAGATGCGATAAATATGCACTTATTTATAATATGATAGATTTTCTGCCAATTAGCTAATTAATATTTACGATGGGATACGCAAAAAGCTTCTGAGCCTTCTGAAATAAAACTTTTTAAAGCCAAAGTATAGATAGAGAAGTACAGATGAAATGGTAGAAGGCGACCTTAACTACCTGAGTGATTCACTGAATATTAGTAAGTCACTATAACAAAACTGAACGAACAGAATTTTGGAATTACTATTTAATAAGAGCAGAATTCTTTTTTGAGTAGGTGATACCTTCAATATAGGAAATACAGTAACCCTATAAACAAATTAAAAATCTTTCTGATAGCCAATACATGTATTCATACAATAACAGACATCTAAGCAAGTTTAACTTTAACAAATTGGTGGCATTTGAATGAAACATAATAATATATTTTATCAGCAACATTTTGCTATAAAAATTACGTGGAAACAAAAGGGATATGGTATAGGGTGGCAACAACAAGAAAACTATCTGTGCAAAATTTTAACTCAATCGGATAACTGCGAGACAACCATCATCGACCATGAAATTTTCGTTCAGGAGAAGATCAAGCCAGGCAGCGGAGAAGTGAGAACTGACAACATAGATCGTGTAAATGGTGCCTATACAAATCTAAAAAATTGTTAAATTATGTCCTATTGTACCTCCCTTGCCATCACCACATATTTGAGTTAGTTTTAAGAAACCATTTCAACTCACTGATGGGTGCAACTTCTAGTCCAAGCACGGAGCCTTTCAAAGGATTTAGAGAAATCTGGGCGAAAATCAACGAGAACGTATACATAACTGGTAGCAATGAAGTGCCTGATGATGTCCGCTCTACCGTTCTTGAATTACTGGAACACCACCTTTCAACGCAGAAGCAAACGCTAGATGTTTACCGAGAATTGTTGGAGTTAACGATGATCTTTCTTGGCGACATTGCCAAGAATGGGATATCGTTTCGTTTTCCAAAAGCTGTAAGTCATGCTAAGTGGATGACAAAGACAATTTATGCCTTCAAGATATTCCTGTTCCAATTTCAGTTATCTCAGAGAGAGAAGAATATGCATTCTTCTGGCGTTCGAGCCTGGTTTTCGTCATTAGAAGTAATTAAAGCATCGTGTCATGATGTCCTGTTCATGCTCCAACTAATAAATTATTAGGATGTTGATTCAGAAACCAGTAAGGCTGCTGTGCAAAAAAATGTTCCAACAGCGGTTAAGACAAATATGGTTCAAATTATGCTGGAAGCAGACAAAGGTGGAGAAGAGGAAGAAGAAATAAATAGAAGAAATAACATTGAGTTTTTGTTTTTTGCAACTCATGGTACAACAACTTTCTTCACTAAGTTTTCTATCGGCACCGATTTCCTCGCCAAAGACCCTTCAACATGAAAGGATGTTACTGGTTACAAAAATTACAATTTCAAAGAAGGTACTGGAGGGTGGTATAAATTTGAATGAACAAACAAATTTATACCACTCCCCACTACTTTCTTTACACTTGTAACTACCTTCCTGGTTTATAAATTATACTTTCCGTTACTCCTTCATATTTACCTACCTGGTGAAGCCAGAGTGTGGTGAAACAATATTGTAGGGGAAACTATAATAAACTATTTCAAACTTCTAGTTCAGTATATTCTATTTAAGAAATTTTTCATTGAAAATGATTACGAAATTGTTTTTTGGTACTCACATCACATTTTCACTTATAGGCATACAGTGATTTTGAGTAGGCGACATTTGTAACAATCATTTTCTCTAGTTCTACAAATATCTCTAAATAAGTAAATAATACCTGCACTGTGTCTTCTATTGTGTTCCACAAGCGTTGTGGGTGAATACTATTTATTTACATTTCTAGTTTATTGGTGAAATTGTTTTATTCACAACATAACCCGGGGCGAAGAAATAGGACACTAAACCATGTATATATGTATTATACATTTTATAAATGCATTAACACTAAAAAGGTTGCGAACAATCGCTAGAGAGTATGTCCATATTCAAATCATCACCTTCTAATTCGTAAATTATTTTAGCATAATTACACAATTACAACTTTCAGTTCCACTTTCTATTTTTGTGTTGCTTTTTGAAACTATTTTAATATTTACGGCAGTGCAAAAAGTAGCAATATATTGCATAGGGTCCATTCCATCGTCATTAATATAATGGAAATAAATTACCTTCACGTCTAATACTGAATTTCTTCTCTCGTAAGAGTTATATCCATCATCAGTTAGCTGAAAAGGTACTTCCGCTTATAAAATTAGACATAGTGTACGCTTAATACGCGCACATTCCTATATTTTCCTATTTTTTTTTCAGAAAAAATTGCACCATCGTCTCAAAATAAGTACAAATTAAAAGCTGTAAACATTACTTCTCATTTTCAAGAAGAACTAGGGTATTGCAGTACCCTTATCGCAATTAAGGACTGTTAATACCATCATCTTGATTGTAGAAACAAAAACGCTTCTCTGTCTTCTTACTTTAAGAAGACACAAAATTAGATCTGATTACACAATTATGTGAGCTTCTAAATAGCAGCAGTACAGTTATTTTTGTAAACCTACCGCAGCAAAGCAATCATGATTAGAGAACCGCAGGTATTAATCAACTATAATTTTTGTTACACTTCCATTGATGTTCCTTGCTATTACCTTGGACAAAGCGTATTTTTACTTTATACGAATGGTGAAGACAGGTTTCTAAAGGCACCCTCATCTTCTTTGGAATTGGATTAGCTGTAACAAATTTATAATTATAATGTCTTAAGTGTGCTGATATTGAATGTCTTTATTCGAATTGTATGTAGTTTTTAATAGTAATTTCTATTTCTTCGGATAATCTTTCCTATAAATTCTATGTAGATCCTGGAACAATTTCACTATTACATCCGCATATCTTCATATGTATTCCTTTGAAACTTTAAGAATGTATATTTACATTAAAAAATAGATCACACAAAAGGAGAATAAAAGTGATTTTGACAAGCTTTACTACAATTACGTTACCTTTTAATATTTGATATTTGCAGTATATTTATATAATCACGTTTTTATAATAGCAAGCATAATTTTTTCTTTGACTTTTCCGACGTAATTAATTACTGAAAGAATCGTCCACAGCGAGGAATCGAACCCCACATCTCCTGCTTGCCGGGTAGGCGTGATATCCACTACACTACACAATTATGAAATCTATAATTTTTTCAGTAATTAATTACGTCGGAAAAATTGTAAGAAAAAATTATAGATTTCATAATTGCCGACGGAAGACAAATATATTAACTATATTTGATGTACTTGGCATCTAAAAATTAAAATTGTCTGTCGAAATACTACGATGTATTTGCAGATAAGTAAGATCTAGGCTTAAAGAGTAAACAAATCTTCCACAGTCCACGTGGTGTATCACGCCTACCCGGCAAGCCGGAGATATGGGGTTCCATTCCTCGCCGTGGACTGTTTTTTCAGTAATTAATTACGTCGGAAAACTTAAAAAAAAAATTATAGGTTTTATAAATTCCGACGGAAGCCAAATATATTAAGCAAGAATGATATTTTAGCTTAAAATTAATTAGAAAATATATTGAAATGGCTTAAAATAGGTAAATTGTTAAAAAAATTGAACTTTTGTAAATTAGTTAAATAATTAGATGAACTGCAGGTTCGAGTGTTCTTACACAGTCTTTCGGCAATTTTAAACGAATTTTCATATCAGTAAATGAAAAATTAACGAAAGTTAAAATTGAAAAATGTAAACTAACCTGGATTTCCAAGACGATGTCATATAAACTTTATGTTTAATTGGGATTCATAGGTAACTACTAATTTTCAAACTCCAACCTTTACTTCTACCTTGAAGTTTTACGATGATTTGAATATTACACACTTTGAAACTTGGAATACGGTCAAAATACCATATTTTATACTTAATAGTGAGTCTTTCCTTCACAGGGCCGGCTGTTCTATTAGAAAGTTCCTCCACAATGGAGCTGGTGATGAATAGGAGCTACAAATTTCCATTTCATTCATGTGTTTGTTAGTTGCTTTACCTTTTGATAAAATTGATTGAATTTCAGAAATTTTCAGCAATCATCATAAAACTCAGTATAATAACTCTATTCTGTTTTTGGACGCGGAAGTTATTCGCGATACTAATACATAACGTCACCAAACTTGACTGGTACCGTAAATCCGAAAGTTTTAATAGTTAGATTGATTTCTTTAGGGATACGGATGGACCGAGCAACCTATGCAAATTTACGGGGGCAATTTGTAAAAGTAAGTTCCGTTTGGTTATTTAAAAAAACACCGATACATGAAGAGGTTTTCATTATATACAACTTAAAGCTACTACTTTCAGCTATTTTTCTACATAGTTGCTATTAAGATTGAGACATTTGTCATAGCGATGAACCAGTTTTCTAATGCCCTCTTTATAGAACCCTGCCGCCTGTGAATTAAGACATACTTGTGATCCAAGCCATTTCTTCACATTAGGGAAGAGATGGTAGTCGCTAGGAGCCAAATCAGAGCTGTAGGGAGGATGCTCAAACATTTCCCACTTAAAACTGTCCAGTAAGCCTACCGTGCAAGCAGCGGTATGCGGGCGGGCGTTGTCATGAAGAAAAACGACGACCGAACCCAATAATCCACGTCGCTTATTCTGAATAGCTCTTCTGAGCTTCTTCAAAGTTTCACAGAAGACTTCAGCGTTTATTGTGATCCCTCGTTCCATAAAGTCTACAAGAAGGGCGCCTTTATTGTCCCAAAAGACAGTGACCATGACTTTTCTCGCAGGAAATGTTTGACGGCATTTTAAAAGTTTCCTCGTAGGCGAGTTAGAGCGACCCCACTGCAGTGACTGTCCTTTCGTCTCAACGTTGACATAGGTGACCCAAGTTTCATCACCTGTTACGATATACCTGAGGAAATCTCCACCTTCAACATCGTAGCGGGTCAGAAAAGTTAGGACCGATCCCATTTTATTTTATGTTTTATGGTCTTCGGTAAGAAGTTTTCCCACCCACCGTGCACAAAATTTGTGGTAACCTAAATGTTCAATAACAACCTCGTACAAAACTGCACGTGAAATTTGAGGGAAGAAGGTACTCCGTTTTATGATTGTGAATCGCCGATTTTCACGAATTTTCTCTTCAACATTACCCAAAAGTTCGTCCATCACAACAGTTGGTCTTCCACTCCGTTCTCCATCACGGGCATTAGTTCGTCCTTCTCGGAACATACGGCATCATCTTCTAACCACACTGTCACTCATGACATTTTCACCATAAACGGAACTAAGTTCACGATGAATCTCAGCAGCCTTCACGTTCTTTGCACAAGAAATCGGATAACAGCACGCAGTTCACAGTTGGTGGGATTTTCAATTGCAGCAGCCATTTTAAACGATCAAAATAGCACGAAAGAATGTCCGAACAATTCTCTCACTAGCACTGCCAGGCTCACATTGAACCATACTACACCGCAGCGCTGCGATCGCGCCGATATCCCCACTCCTCTGCTCACCAGGCGGAAACGAAACTTACTTTACAAATCGCCCTCGTATTATCTTAACCTTTTCATCTATACTATTTGTTTACTTCATTTATTACTTGTAAATCTAATTATTTGTAAATCACCTGTTTACGCATTGTACGGATGCCTTCAGTATTTGCTATACTACTGCCATCATTATTGAATAGAATAACATGCGATACCTTTTCTTTTTGTAATTTACAAATTAATCCTTATAGTTGCCCCGAACAAGCCGGGATTTCATCGATGATAATTTAGTATTATCAATGAAAAGTTTACTACGTGTATGATCAATTATCTTTGCCCCATTTTACAAAAAGGAACCTCGGAGTTCATTAAACGGAAAACCCAAATTTCTGACTTTTTATATTCTAAAGTAGCCCTGGACAATTTCTTCAATTTAAACGCTTTTCAAAAATAATTTTTTGGTTGTAAGCCAAAAATATGATTTTAACGCAATTATTTCGCAGCAGTTTCACACACCGCCATAACTTATTTTGCGTATAAACGCTAATGTTCAGCTGCGATACGATTAAGTGAATTTAAGGTAGTATTACTGTCAACCTGCGACTGCTAATGCTCTTTGCGAAGAAATTCGAAGGTTAATCCACCAAGCGCCCATTAAAACACCAGGTGAGAACTCATTCCAATATAATTTGTAGACTGCAATAATAGCTGTTTCTTGAACACTAATATTCTTTATAACTTTATTTAAATGCACAGCAATGATATATCACCGAAATATTTCGTATTTATTGGTATCAATAACATATGCTTTGCTAAATATCCACCAAACACGATATTTTGCAAATTTTTATTATGTATATATGTGAATATAATAGTGTGTCGTTGTAATATGCATGTCTACCTAATCAATAATGAAGTAACTCAACAGAAGAATGTAGCTGCGTGAAGGCAAACCGTTTAACCAATTAGTTCAGATAACGTGTGACAGTAAATTCATTAAAATTATGAAGCATGTTTCATATATTTGCCATAATTCATATATTGACAATTTAATTACCGTTTAATGGCTCGAGTTCCACGACTCTTCATACAAGCTCGTTATCTTGTCGTATAATATTCCATAACCCGACTTTGTTTACTAAGCATGTGCGAAATGGAGACTACTCAACAAACATCACTGAATCTTCGGTTACGGTGTATGGTTTGGGCCTTATTAAAATGAGACTTTACCATTAATAAATGTCATGCAAAAGAAGTCAACGTATTATTAACAAGTTTGGAAAAGACGGCAAAAATATTACGTCTAATTTATACAAAGTTCATAAAAAGAAACTTATAAAGTTAAGACTATACAACCCGAAAATCACTGTTACGAAAATCATGCAACGTTGCTTTCTCGATGGTAGAATGACTACCTTTTTTTAAACAAAAAGAAGGAGAATTAGATCACCATGTAATGTAGTGAATAGCTAGAAGCCTAATCAGGACTATATTTGGTTCTTCTGCTCATTAAAGAAAATTACATGAAAATTACGTATTAAGAAAATAGAAGCACAGTCATAGTAACATGAAACAAATAACCTCATACAAACATAAATAAAACCTATCTGGAATATGCCAACAGGAGTAAATTATTCATTTTTTTTGCTCATGATATCCCAGACATATTCGATCGGCGGTACTGAATGTTGTCGTCCGTTTTTATGTTGAGGATCGTCCAGGCCGCGGATCGTCTTCGGCCGTTTCACGTCCCTCCTTAAACCTTTTACACCACTCCAAAACTTCTGTGCGCGATAAACACTCACTGCGGTACACTTTTTTTAACGTGGCATGAGTTTCTGTAGCAGTTTTTCCCAGATTCACAAGAAACTTGAGGTTAACTCGTTGCTCGATCCGAACACTCTGCATTTTTTCGACGCGACGCTAGCTAAGAACTTGAACGGACGATTGCTACAGCGAGACTGAGCGAAGTACAACCGTGCCCATCGAGCCCAGGGTGAGGGAAGCATCTACAAGCACAGACATGTTCAAACCTGCCGTGGCATGCTTGCTGTTTGCCGATAGTAGCACCAGCCCGGTTATTTAATTGCCACACCTCGTAGACCAGAACCAACACGAAGTTGAAATAGTAATAATAATTATTACGACATTGCTTTGGCTGACGGCATTGGGCAGTTACCCCAGACACCTAACAACCCGAATGAACACAGGTTTCGAAAATACAGACATACTTCACATCCGGGGCCGATCGGGTCACTCAAAAAAAAACAACACAGGTAGGCCCCACAGTATAAAAGAAAAAACCCACAAAGGATAAAAACACATAGGAGTATCAAAAGCTATTGCAATTTTTTCTCTCCTTAAGAATTTAAAAAGACAGAAGGAAGTTGAAATAACATGTAGTCCTCGATGCCAGTAGTCCGAGATGGGACAGCAGCCCACAACATATGCCGGGGCGAAAAAAGAGGACACTAAACTAAACTAAACTAAAAAAAAAAGTATAATTTAGAGATGCATCTGCATCACATGTAAAACTAAAAAAAAATCTTCATTCATTCAAATTAATCCCGTTCGTCAATATTACGCAGCTAAAAACGCATCCACACAATGATCTCTTTATTTCCCCAATATAACATTACTTCAATATGTGTAACGAATTTTAAACTTATTTTGCTGTCGCAAGTTATTGCCATGCTAAAATATAGGTAACTGAACCACAAAAGCTATTTTCTTCCACAATTATTTCTTGAAAATTCAACTACTGAACTTGGTACTATTAATAGAAATTGGAAGAGGATTATAGCATCCGCAGCATTATATATGAATTATTTTCCTTTTACAACGTCCTAAGATAATTCCGTAGTTTAATGATATAGAATCCGTTATAGCTACATAAAAACCATCACCTTAACAGCTGCTCTTAACATTCGATGTTTATCATCCAGAAATAATAAACTTCCAATAGTATCAATTGCAGTTTTCTATCAAGCAGTCAAAATCGTATAAAAACATAATTAATAACCATTGAAGACGGAGGCTATTAATCAGTTATTTTCAGTAGCTTAGAGTAATCAACCACCGCGGCAACCTATCGAATGTGAGCTCTTCAAGCACCAATATACTCGTACTTTACCAGAATGGGTGGTCTTTCATCAAGACGGTTTCGATCAAAAAAGGCCGCGCACACTATTCCCAAATCGTTATCGATGATGATCTCGGCTAGATCTAAATACAGATAAATAGAGATATGAAATAATTAAGTGCGATGCAGGATATACATCAACATATTCGTCCGAGGATCGTATGTTGCTGTGTTTAAGATATCTTCTTATCGAGAACACGTACACAATTTTACGCACACTTGAGCAATTTTCCCTACACGAACTTGACATATAACAGTGCCTCGAAACTGTAGTGAAAACAAACTAGTTCCAAGTGTAAATTTATAATAGTAATATAATATGGAAATTCCAACAATATAGATACATATGTACGTACATTACCGGCCATAATTATGCCCACCTACATTTTTGCTTTAATTTTAGAAAATTATTTATTTATTGTTATTTAGGGGGTATAATTATTTACTTATAAGTAAAAGAAAGATATCACATTAAATAACTTCGCAAAAGATTCCTCTGATACTTAGTTATCGATTGAATCTCCTTAATCCGATAATTAGGAGTCCAGGTAGGACCACAAAAAGATCCGAAATGTAACACAATGATCCTTCACTAATAAATATTAATGTAGTAAAGATGACAATTCCCTATTTACCTGAACTAGAATTATGAATTAAGATTTAGTGGTTATTGTTCTTTTAAACAGTCCTTAGTTAAATAATCTAAAATTGGTATTAAAACGCCGAAAACAAGAGAGTTGCCTTTAGAAATCTACACAATGATTGTTGCTTTACATAATTTTGGCCAAAGTAACGGAGATATCGCAAGAATATTGAAATTAAGTCGTCAAACTGACTATAACGTTAAAAACTATCAAGAGGCTGGCACATTATTAAATAGAAAACGAACAGGACGACGGAAAGTAACAACACTAGCGGAAGATCGTCGAAACGAGTAAACGAAATAGATGAAATTGCACATGAAATAACGGCTGAAATAAGTATTGAGTGTGAAAAACCACCGTGAAAATTAAGTTAAGAGAGGGTGGTTTATTTGGCCGAATAGCGTTGCGTAAACCACTTTTACGCAAGCTAAATAAAATAAAACGGCTGCAGTGGGCTAAAGAGCATCAACATTGGACAGCTGATAAGTGGAAATACGTTTTGTGGACTGATGAGTCTAAATCTGAACTCGCTTCTAAGAGAAGAACGTTCGTTCGAAGGTCGAAAGGAGAACGAGCTACAGAATCATGTGTAGTACCTACAATCAAGCGCTGCATCCGTAGGAGACTTGGTTAAGATAGATGGAATTTTGAGAAAAGAGCGCTGCCGGGAAATTTTGGAAACAAATGCCATACCAACTAGAATGAGAATAATCGGTGACTATTTTATATTTCAACATGATAATGATTCAAAGCACATTTCTAAACTGTGCCGCAAATATTTACAATCAGTGGAACGCGAAAGCAATACCAAAATAATGAAATATCCTCCTCAAAGCCGAGATGCTATAGGAATTTCAAAAACTCAAATAAATTAATTAATATTTTGATATAGCTGTCGTATAAGGATTGTGCTAAGTCAATGTCCTCAATTCAAAAATATTGTCAAAAGAAAAGGAAATAAATGATACCCCACACAAGTAATTTATGAAACATTAACCCTGCCTAATTAACATTTTATACAGAGTCTCATTAGTCTCATTATAATATAAAGCATGGCCATACGCTTTTGTAAAACGTTCTTCCAAAGTGCAATAACTTTGTAATGCAACTTACATTATATTCTAATTCCATTTGCATATTGCTAACTTATATATGGAAGAAAGTATTTCTAGCATGGTACATATTGGTATTTCAGTATCAAAAGCCACGTAAATGCTACATTATGAATGACTTCGGTATCATGTACCGAAAATCAACCGGTAATGCTTTCGCACAAAACACTCGTCCACGATCCACCGACTAATTGCTTTTCAGTAGATTGATACCACCAAAGTGGTAATCTAGATAGTTTGAGACTAATTACCTGCTCCATATGATATCTAAATTACTTCTCTTAATTTACAGCCGCCAGTTGCGTTCCGATTATGTGGATGAATAAATGGAGAACTAATGAAGGAGAAGTACTTCATTAGGATATATAAATTTTAGAAGTCTTTGTTCTATCAGCTACATAATGCAGACGAATGTTTAGATTAAAGTAATTGTGAGGAAAGAAAGGTTATAAAAAGAATAGAAGTATTTGTTTTTGTATAAAACCTGATTGAAAAAGGTCAATGCTTGGCTTGAACATTAAAGGAATAAAAATATTAAATTAGTGTAACCTAAACTTCCTACACAACCAAATGAAACCAGCAACAGTTACAAAGAAACCAACGCTGTGACAATATTTTACCAAAGCGAACTAACATTATTTTGCCCTAAGTTAGTAAGCATGATTCTTAATTTGTTGTGAATCGAATATTACTTTAAAGTTTAATTAATAATCGCACTGTTTCTGCCAACAGACTTCAAGGAGCCTTTACAACTTCTAATTTAAAGTTATTTTAAAGTTTTAGCTTGGTGCAGTTAACTTTAACAAAATTTTAAAGAGGACCAATTGGCCCCGTTAACTAATATTGTGACCTAAATGCTGTGATATTCCTTCCTCAACATATAGGGAGGTACACCGACCTTTTGGAATTGTAGAATTATAGCTATTGTGTAAATATATAGTAAAAAGTCAAATTTTTCAGATACAACATTTCAGTATGTACAGTTTAATCGACAAATAGCAAACCGGGCACCTGCTTTGTTATTTTTGATAGAATACTTACCCTGTATATTGTTACGGTTTTAGTTTCTCCACCTAGAAATAAATCTATTTTGAGGTATTTATAACTTTGTCCTTAACAGCCTACGTGTAGGAATATCTATTTCCTTCCGGAAGTCCGAAATGCAAACATATTCCAGCGTAAAATTTTATGAGATTGAATTGCATACTTGGTTTTATCTAGACAAGGTGTCAGAACACCAGAAATATGAATTTTTCAAGTAGCGCCATATGTTTTTCTGTATCCACCGTAAATGAAATTTATAAAGCCAATGTTTTTGTGTAATGAGTAATGATGTATATGCCTAATATTCAAAGTAAAAGAGATGTTTATATAATATCCAAATGCTAGTCCCTACTTAGGATTAGCTCACGGGACGACGAATCCACAAGATGCCGTCCATATCGAAGAGCAGGTACTTGCTTTCGTCACTCCAGAGCACATCGTACCACTGCTGACGTGTCCAGTTCAGATGGACCTTCGCCCACTCAACTCTAGCTTTTCGGAAGGTCTGAAGGCGACGATTGATAGGGCGGAGAATGGATTGAGGCAGGTCGAGACTCGAAATCTCGTGAAAGATGCCTATTGCAGTGAGGCGCCAGTTGCTTTTGGAGATGCTGGAGAGTCGGTCACACGAGGTCGCCCAGGTCCCAACTTCTCCACGTAGCCTCTCTGAACCTTCCAACAACGCAACAGCCTGCAGAT
Source organism: Dynastes maya (assembly GCA_029619315.2). Taxonomy (NCBI): domain Eukaryota; kingdom Metazoa; phylum Arthropoda; class Insecta; order Coleoptera; family Scarabaeidae; genus Dynastes; species Dynastes maya. The sequence goes on from JAROYE020000002.1 coordinate 62,977,922, forward strand.
GCCTGACTTGGTGAGAGCGAATTGCTGTGCAAGCTCATCTTGGGTGGATCTCCGACTCTCCACATCCGCTCAGCTAGGTTATCAGATCGCTGAATATTCCATTTCCGTAAAAACAATTCATATTAACCGTAAAAGCGAAAAAATAAAAGAAAAATGTCATTATGGGAAGAAAATTGTAAAGTGCTATTTTCGAAAAATCAATTTTATTTTTGCAAATACTGTCGCAATTTGCAAACATTACCATACTCCGTGCATATTAATTTTTGTCAGGGCATATAACTGCCTTGGAAATTTTAACACGTTTGGTCCACCACAAAAGAGTTACGCTCGAAAAAGCAAAAATTGATAGACTTTTGGCCTGTACAGTACAAACTTCTAAAGATCAATTTACCAGTTGGGTTGGATACTGGATTTATCCTATTTCAACCAGGATTTGTAGATATTGTTTTAAGTGAAGGCCATCTCCAACAACTTATGGTAAAACTATTCAAGCTAATCAATGCAAGATTAATAATAATGTAAACTACCACACTGCTTGTTAAGCCAGTACTAACATTGCTCTCTATCTCACACATTAATTTAAGTCGTAAAACGTTGCATTCACATATACAAAAGTAATTTACTATTGCTGAGCTCGTAAATGAAATATAAAATGCATACAATTAGAATGTGCCGCATGAATATAGAATTTAAATAAATAGTAGTAAGCTAACTAGAAGTATTCAAGCGTACCAGCACCTCCTGCCGAGCAGTAGTCCAATATTTTACGCAAACAAGCAACCAAAAAACAGAAACAAAACGGTAAAGAGTGAATATTCGTCGGTAACGACTGAATCGAATCGCATTTGTAATTACACTGGAAAAGAGAGCCAATTAAATATTTAAAACTGTGATTAATATGGATATCGGGGCAAGCTTCACGTCTAACAACACGTACAGGCGCCTATTTCCATGTGGGGAGTCCAAATAACAGTCAATAGCTATGCAGGAAATACTTAGATTACATTCACTCACTCGCATTATGTGTTATTAGAACGCTTCAGTGGTCATTAATAAAATTTACCGATGATGACCATGTTCCCATAGCATACATACATGCATAGTTCACTTGATCTTACGTGCACGTTGCATTCGTCTGAAATGTAATGCTGTAACGCGAACTCAAGTTTTCTTTTTTCGTTTACATATCAACACCAACATATATTGGTTTCGTTTGCTAATTTAGTAATATATCAATAACGTAAGAAACTTCTTTCACAAAGCTTAGTGACAATTATACTTGAGGAGAGCACCAGAAGAAAATAATGTGTATGTTCGATTTAGTTGCTAACTTATAGTTTAAATTTACATGCCTTATTCAAGATTAGCTAAATTAAAGAAAAGCATAACACGGTTACACCAGCACCCTAACAACTTTGGTTAGAATAGAAGCCATCTCTTGGCTATTGCTAGGTTTATTAAAAATGAATGTCATTTCCACTAGAAAAGCGAACTCATCTCAATCGAAAAGCGTTATTTTGCGTAAACGTAAAAAAGTAATGTAAACTTTTCTATTTAATTTGCAATAACTACTTTAAAATTGAAATCGACTTCTTTAAGCTTTCCTAAAAGAAATAGTTTGAATTTTAATCTACTCATTGTACGATGTTTGTAAATTTTACTTTGTAGTGACTTACACATTCTCTGTTAGAAGTCACTGCAATCAAGGGTGTATGAAGCACACTTCGTTCATTCCCGGCTTGAATTCATCAAATAGTTGTTTAAATTTGTTAGAGTAGTAAAAGTGAGACAAAAACTTAACTAACGTAGGTAAAGAATGGTTTACTAAGCAATCCCTGAACGGATATCGGAAATCAGTTCAGATGACAGTTTTGACGGATACTAAATAGTACTGAGACCAACATGTAGATTCTCCCAAGCAGGGGAAAAAGCCGCTATACAGTGTTACTACACAGGCTTGACAAGAACGCGGCTTACATGGCTGTTCGGTCTGGTAAAAAGGTAAAGCTAATGTAAACCAATTAGAAACCATAACAGATATGAATAGGTTGCAATAGGATTGATCAAAAACTGCTTCGCATCCAATCTAATCTTCCAGGTTTCAATGCTATACTCAACAAAATAAGATAAATTCCATATTCTTTTTGTTGTGGTGTACATGCACGAGTGTGGAGAAAACGAAATGCTAATTTTGACGATGTATACAATAACTGAATGTCATCTGGTGATGGTGTATTGGTGTGAGATCATACGCCATCATAAAATATTAGACAACTTATATATAACTGATCTTTGACAATACACTTTATACTTTTTATAGCTCTAACACAGCTACCACCATGAAACCAATAGATTACCTAAAGGAACAATTACAAATTTGAATTCTTTCAAACGAATCTCAGAAAATGGATACCAATTGCATAAAAAAATGGTGTGTCATCTAATTAAAAGAAATTTTTTCGTCGTAGATTCGGGAGTACCACATAGTTACTCACTCGTCAATTAAGATCACGTTTACAAAAGGTGAATTAATAAAAAAGAAAACTAATCTTTAAAAAACGTGTTCTTTCAAAATAACCAAACTTGAATTAACCTTGTACTTCAAATGAATTTTAAAATCGACACTTGAAATAATTTTGAAAATATACCACCCAGCGAAATACGTCTTCTCTCAAAGGTGAGTTCATCAATCAACCAAATTTCTTTTCTTTAACAATACCATATTAGAGCCTGTAACATGCTATTGGAGTTCACGATTTAGCGTCTAACGAATTGGCATTAGCAAGTATCGGCAACCGTAAATTACGAACATTTTCTATAGAATATGATGACCTATTACAAAGCGTTATTTAATTTGCTAAATTATTACAAAAACAAAATAGAATTTACTTTCTACTTGTTTATAGGAATGAGTTGCATTAAAAATGAGAATTAATGATTGATGATGGAAGAAAGAATGTGCAACGAAGAGAATTTATTTTGTCGTTTCCCCAGAATTATCGTTAATTGAAGGCATATTTACCTAATAAAACTCCGGGGGCAGAGATATGGGAGACGGGACCTATATAGGTCGCTGCAGCATCGAGAAGTGTCTCAAAATAGTATCGACAAGATGTTCGAGAGGTGTGCGAAGTGGCGGCTCGCACTCAATCTGTCAAAAACGTTTGCCATCCGTTTCCCTAAAAAGATGATGCCTAAAGCTTGCTGGAAGGGAGATCCCGTGGTCGGACCTTGGCCTAGATTCGGATAGGCGGCTCTTGTGGCAGGAGCACGTTCGAAGCGTCACGGTTAATATCCATAAGATCATCGGAATACTCGATCCCCTCATTTGCAGGAAGAACAAACTAAACACCGGACACAAATTCCGTCTTTATGTTTCCATTACTCAGTCCAAGATAACGTACGGGGCAACTGCAACGGCGCTCACACATTGAAGCAAACTCGAACGGTTGTAAAACAAGATCCTGCGAGTGATTGCAGCGGCTCCGGTATATGTGAGCAAGGCTACTTTGAGGAGCGATTTCAACCTGCCGGGTGTAAGGAAGCTGATCTATTCAACTGCTAGCGCTACTTGGGCAAGAACTGTGGGATCTGTGAACCCAAATCCCCATTTCACGCGAGAGAATGGCGACGATTGTGGGAAAACTAGGGTCAAGGTGAGAAATCCAGCTGATGTACGCCAAAGTGGTGTCATGTAGTTGCCTAATGTAGGCCAATAAATACAGTGGAAATATAATGAACACAATTGTCTCATTCACTTGGAAAAAGAGGTCCAAGGGTTCTGCTTCATGAGCCTGACCTTAACATATTTTGGATCTCCGAAAATAACTTCAGAAATTGTTTTACTCCAATAGACGTTGCCGCAGTGCTGGGGGTTGTACGCCATTCATTATAACAGCGATTTTACACTAACTTTAATATAGCAGCACGTATGTACGTATGTGGGGCATTGTATGTTATCTTTTAAATAATAATAATGTGATAACTAGTTAATATGTAGTCTTTATCACGGATGTAAAAAAAAATCCGTTAGAATTTTTACGACTTCTATTTTTGAAATTTTCTCGTTTCGCAAGGAAGGATATTCTTAATGAAAATGCAAATTGCAAAAGAAAATAGAAAGGTAAACAAACACGAAGATTGTAAATCGAACGGAAATTGCAAAAAAATCAGATAAAATTAATAAAATAGTATGTATGTAATTAAATTAGAAGATGTTTATAAAAGCACCTGCAGAAAACGGCATTTTTACGACAATTTCTTTGAAAATCTCACGGTATATTTACACACACACATACGTAGTGTCTTATTTGAATGTGTGTAGCAGTCTACTTTCCTTAATAATAATTAATAGTGGCGCTCGCCGGCTAAGACGAACTCTATGCAATCAGAAGATTGTAATTATACCCAGGTGCAATTAATATCGGACTAGGCCACCCATATAATAAGCTGGAAGAAGAATCTTTTGATAAATATGCTAGTAATTATAATTATTGGTGTACAAATACTGTAAAGAGGCTCATTTATTTCGTACAAATATAGAAACAATCTCATGCTTAGGTGAAGAAAATCCAAAGGAATTAAAAACAGAAGCGGTTGATTTATGATGGTTAATATTCTGGGTAAGAAAAGGATAGTGTTAGCGCGTATAAATATAGGCAGCTGCTGTAAAAACACTTTACTTGCAATTAGAGTTTAGAATTCAATATAAATTGTAGTACGGTCCCGTCTTGCTTGCTAATTTTAATACTATACTTTCCAAATCGTAATATTATATTGTAAGCTGTGTCAGGTTTTAACCTGCCATTTATTTAACCAAATATAAATAGATATATTAAAATATTAGGAATATGTTTCACACGATAAACTGTTTATTTTATATCTCATATATCTGAATTATTTGAAATACTTTGCACACTGAGTTGCAACACCTGTTCCAGTGTCACAGTGTTCAAGTACGTGATATAGGTTGAATTATTTGTTTGATACTTAAAAATAATTTTAGAGGTTTTACCACAATTTGACGCACAGAATCCATTTTTGGATAAAATCACTAAGGAAACACAGAATGTTCTTTTGTATATGATTCTTGAAAAAACATGAAGTAAGTCAGTAGAAAGAAGTAATCTTTATTACTTTTCAAATTATTTTACAACTTCTTACTCTAACAATTCTAATACTTTACTGTTACACATCTAAAAGTCTAATCCTCTAATAATCCTTTCTTTTTTCTTAATTCTTAACTTTTCCCTACTCTTCTACCTATCTTCCGGCTTTTTCTTACTTTCTTCCTATTTCATCTAAGGGGGAATCGTAATTCAATACTTCCTTCAATTCGCGTGAATATCTCTCGTCAGCGTCTCCGTCGTCTACCGCACATCCTGTACATATGAAATGCTGACGCGGATCCGGCGCATTGAATTATGATATCCACTATTTTGCGTTTTATAACACCTTCGTGGCAATATACCAGCGTTGGAAAGTATTCATTTATAAGCGCCAGTCCCATACATATAGCGAATAACGTCGCCGTTTATGTGTAAGCACGCCGTCCTCACTCTGCCGTTTCCCATGCCAGATGCCAGTCAGTCTCCTATCGTGCTTGAGTTATGAACTCGACTTCACTGCTGATTTTAAGAAATGCCTAATACATCTTATTTGATTTTTACGATATTTATGATATTTTCAAATGAATACTTAATTGTAATATTGCCGTATATGAAACAAATAAACCATTCTCAATTCAAAAAAAAAGCCAAATTCCAAAAATAGAGAGTCTCTAATTATAAAATAACTAGATTACATTTTTTCGTTTCCAAATATCTAATATATTAAACGTTCAAACAATAGAAAGTATAACAAAAACATCAATTTTTTGTGTGAAAAAACAAAAACATGTTTTCTAAATATAATTAATGGAACTTTATATCAAAATGAATCGTATTTGTACGTGTAAAAATTTAATTGAACCTATTTTTGCGATAGATAGTGGACAGATATTCAAATAAGCAGTGAGTTGCAATACTGCTAGTAATGTAGTACCATTTAACGACTTCCTAGAAAGATCAAACCAAAAGTAAAGAAGCAAAAGATCGAGAAATGCAACGTTAATCAATTAATGAAATATACTAGAGGTATAACGCATCACTTAACTAGAATCTAGTGCTCTCATGAAAGCGTTTAAGTTATTACTAATACTGACCCATTCCCGTCGCGCAACTCCCCACCCTTATATTTTTATAGCGAAATTTTGCAACAGTGCCCATGTATTTTAGCAGCTCACTTTATCACGGAACTTTCTAACACGGTATAAGTGTCTACAATGTCAATGATATAACTTGAATAGAAAACACTTCTAAAAAATATTTTTGGCAAGACACAATTAATAAACTTTTCGGAATATCTTCCACATCTTAAAAATAAGTCAGTCGTAACAATTACACAGCAATTACTATAGTTATAATTAAATAGACTATCACTGTAAGAAATCTCCTTTGCTTCTCTTTCTTGATACTTGACAGAAAGAAAAATTTTTAGTATAAAAACCTTTTCGCGCAACTTTACATAATTCATAAACGCAGCAAGTTCCACATTCATATTACAAAACATAGCATCACAGTAACATACAACTAGATATTTTTTATCTCTTTAAAATATTTTGAAAAAGAAAATACACAATAAGTGGAGTTTTCAAATGAGGAAAATGAAATAATTATGGCATCGTTGCCCAAGCATCCGTTTAGGGTATTTTTTTATTATAGTGCGATCTCTCCATTCAAAAAAGTTAAGAGTGAGGAAATCTTTTACGAATTCAAGATAGATACTGAGGCTTAGATGATGTTAATATTTAATGAATAAAGAGTCTGAGTCGAGGCAAATACTGATGTTATGGTTAATGTTACCGAAAACCAAATCAAATAATCTCAAGTAACATTGTTATGCCACCGTAAATCAAGAGACGCTACAAATCCAAATAAAGCAGTACTTTTTCTATCCAAGATCTTATCCGATGGACTAAATATGGAGCAATTAAAACCGCCAACTATTAAACTTTTTTATCAATTATGAAAAAGATATTTTAAAACTTTGTAGAATTAGCACTAAATAGGTTCTTTAGGGTTTGCTAAAGTATTGGTTATAAAAGGACCACTAAGAGAATTTCTGTGTGTACACTGCTACTGCACTATTCAATTACTCTGTTGTCACTACCATTCTTAAAGATAATATAAAATTGATACCAGTAATAGGTACCAATCTGTAATGCACCTAATATACATTAAAAACGAATTATGTATGAACACTGTATCTGTCGATATGTACGGACATTTAAAAGTTCGTTTATCCGGCGGGAATCCGAAAACGTATCTAAATACTATAGTTCAAACATAATCAATCGTAATAATATGCTAATTTATTCCATATAGAATAAGACAAACAATAAGCTCTTTTAACGTTAACGAGCTGACAAAAATTTAGGCGCCGGCTATTCGAATTCGGTACGCGTATCCAGTGCCTTATCGCGACCGAAACATAAATTTCCTGTGCCAATTAAGTTAATTAATTCATAGGGCGTAAACTCTTGAACATCGCGATGTTCTTGCGGGCAGGAAAATTGCAAACGACCAGCGAATCTTTTGCGAAAACGAATATAAAACTGTTAAATACAATTTACTGCAATACACGGTCTTACGTAATAAAGAAAAGTTTGCATTTTCTACATAAATTACTTGCTGGTGTATTGATGAACTGAAAGCGCTAAACAATATACATAATTCTTTACTTGTTTTATTTTACAGAAACACTGTGCTATACATTTAACTGCAGTCATTTTCTTTTCCAAAAATTTCCGCAGTAGGTTTTAGAAAATCGGTTTATTCTTATAAAACTCAAATAAACTAACGAAACAAAACGCATTTAACACCTTCTAAAACAGTTTTTATGCAAAATGTTTCAAATAAAAGTAGTGTAGATATCAGTTTCCATTTTGAAAAGAGGGTTGATTATAAACAGAATTTTAAAATATCACTGAAATTAGCTAACAATTTCGTCATTTTGTTTCTCTCTCAATACCAAACAGCTTTTATTTAACACGTTTTTTTTTTAATGAATTACCTTCACCCTTCACACAGCTAATAATACCAATCCAACTGTTCAACGCATCACTTATTAGTAGAGCCCGGTAACTGGACAGCAATCGCAGCGGCGGTGTGACTGTGTTTAGATGGCGCAGCGATAATGCGTTCGGTAGGCCGTTCTCTTCTTGAACATGGTTGCAAGTGTTTACATGTTACGTGTAAAGTGCATGCTTTACATCTTGTGGCAGAAACCATTCGACAATGCTCTCCCGAGGTAGATGCATTAATAGCAAGCACAGAAAACGTATTTCTGAAATCTCCCAAACGCCTAAGATCATTTCACACAGAGTGCCCTGGTATTCGTCAACCACTGGAGCCAATTCTTATACGTTGGGGAACATGGTTGCAGGCAGCTTTTTATTATGCTGAACATTTCAAAATAGTAAAAGCTGTTGTTGCACAATTCAATCCTGCCAAAGCTGTGCTATTAAGGAGAGCCAGTCGAAATTTCAAGATATTTCTGTTGGAACAGATTTAAAAAATATTCGTAGCTACTATAAAGGATTAGCTGACGCAATAGACCAATTACAAAATAGATCGTTATCATTATTGGAGTCTCCGCAAATTACGGACGGAGTGCATATACAGCTACTGACTATACATGACGCAAAATATAATCGCGTTTTAGAAAAGTTCGAGAGTGTGCTACAGAAGGATCCCGATTTTAGCACACTGAAACAAATTTGTGATGGTGTATCGAATAATCCACTGACTAAGTACAAAGAGTATTTTAATCATGCATGTATAACATCGGTAGAAGTTGAACGCTCTTTTTCAAAATATAAACTCATTGTCTCACCACGGCGAACATCGCTCACCGAGACAACTGTGGAAACACATCTAACGGTGTCAACCTTTTGCCACTCTTATCCATATGATGTTAATACTGATAATGGTGCTTCTAGTTTTACTGTTCCGTAGCCAAGGCTGCTTAAAAGGGTGAGTGTTTCACACTTTTCACATATTATAATTATGTATTAGTTCTATTATTTTTTTTCTATTTTCTTACTTTTGTTTTCGTATACTAGGCAGGTACGGCTATGGCACGGCTCCCTGTTACTGGGTTCTACTTATTAGAATGTATGTCTACACCAAGGGTTCCCAGCGAGGTCGGTATTGACCACTTAGGAGTCGATGAAATTTTAAAGGAGGTTAATTATGATCAAGGGGTCGATAGGAGGTCGATAACCGAACGAACGGAAGCAGACTTTAATCAAGTCAATAATCTACCACGATAAACAAAAAGCAGATTCAATATTTTTCAACGATGCGATTCAAGTAATTTTAGACGAAGTGTTAAAACAAATGCATCAATACATCAAAATTTGTGCAATAATAATTTATGATTTTGTTTATTTGAATTATATTTCTAAAATTAAAAATGATAATAGTTATAAAAACAATGAAACCCATCCTTAGTCTAATTGTTTACCTTTAAGTTATTTAGGTGCAATTATTTGTATTATGATTATATTGCACGCTTTATATAGCATACAACATAATCAGTACAACATTCTGCATAATATATTATGAAGAAAAATGTAAGGGGGTCGATAAAGGAAACCATTCTTGTAAAAAGGCTCGATGCAAGAAAGAGGTTGGGAATCCCTGGCCTATACAAATAAATAAGCCGCAAATATTTTATTAAAGAAATTACTCACTTATTTTGCTTATGAGTACTTACTTCTTACCTTGCCAATAGGTAACACCATCTTCTAAAACAAACATAATTAAGTAATCCATGATGACTCTGTGTGAGATGAAGTTATGAAAGATAGAAACTAAAAAGCGGTCCAGATCTCATAAAATTGTACATTGAATAATTAGGCGACCGGTTTCATGTTCTTTATAAACTCTAAAGTTTATAAAAACATTTAAAAACCTTCACATTTTGTTTAACCAATTTTATTACAATCGTTCGAAATCTGTTAATGTCCTTGTGCTGTCCCAATTTTGCAATTTTGTACATTTTAATACATTTGATCTTAATTAAATGACTAGCACAACAAGTGAAATCTATACGGTACATTGTTGGAGTACGCACAGTTGTATGTAACCTGGGCAAATATGCGGTAACAGCCAGAGGCGTGGCGAGCGCATAAAAGTTTACACATAAAATAGAAGGTAAGAAATAAATTATAAAACGTGTTGAAACACTTACCGTTTTAAAAGTCTTCCGTGAAATCACAAACTGGGTAACAGCTATTAAATATTTGAAACATTAGATATGTTTCCACAGCTGTTTCAGTCAAGTGAGTACGACGTGCAGAATAAATGCTTTTTAATGCCGAAAACGAACGTTCGACATCTAGAGATGTTATACTTGCATATTTAAAATAATCTTTGAAACAACTTAATGCATCTTCAGACGCACATTTACAAACTTGTCTTAATATAAGGAAATCGGAATCTTTCTCTAAAACACTTTGAAATTTTCGTATTACACACCAATTTGTTTCGCCTTCTACAGCGCATAACTGTGCGTGAACATCATTCACAATTTGAACAGAATCTACTAGCGACATTGAAACATTTTCTAATTTTTCTATTCCCTCCGCTAATCCGAAGCAATTGTTGTGAATAGTTTATAAATCTCTTTTGACCTGATTATCTTGAAATATTTCCCGGCTTTTCTAGATTGCTGCAGCTTCTGTCGGATTGAATGTTAAAACTACCTTCTTTACTTGATCAAAATATTTGTTGTAGTAAAATGCAGCCTGCAACCATGTTCCCCAACGTGTAACAATCGGCTGTGGTGGTTCAGGTAAATCAGGACATAGTTTGCGAAACAGTCGGGTACGTTTCGGGGACTTTAGAAACACTGCCTTTGTACTAGCAATCAATGCATTTACTAGTGGAAAACATGTAGGAATCGTTGTGCCGCAAGATTAATTTTTTAATATAGAATTTTGTGAGATCTGGATCGCTTTTTGATTTCTACCTTTCGCAAACATGATTGTTAGTAAAATGGTAACGAAATACAACTTATTAACCGAAACATAAACATAATCCTGTCACAAACCATATGACATTATAGCAAATCACCTATTATTTATTGCCTAAGCTTGTTTAATCTTCAGAAAAAGGATAGGCAATCTTCATTTCTAAATGACTTGATGTACATACATTAATTAATTTATTTTCCAATTGAAGCCAGTTTCCATATTTTTCTATATAATTCACTGGGTTATTTGTTGCGATATATCTAGGAAAACAATTTTCATCTGGTGCTACAAAAGGACAGCAACATTACACTACAAATTAGCATTTAAACAAACATTAACACGACCACTCACTGTTGTTTATTATATCTGTTTTTCAAATTACTTAAATTCACATCTATCCAGTTTATTATAAGCAATTCTATTTTTCTATACTATGCAATATCAAACCCACACTAAGGCTAAATTATTTTATGTCAGCGATTTCTATTGATACTGTATCGACCATTTTTGCTCTTTAATAAGATATAAGAATTAATTGGAACACTTAGGTTTGTAAAATAAATATCATGAACGTATAGAGGAATATATTACTGCAGCTCCTGTCACAAAATTTGCACTCTTGTCTGTGAAATACGTGAATTGGCAACAATAAATTTGATATTGTTGGAGGCGTTACTACTGGCAGTATTTCATGTTATTCTGGAAAACTTCTAAAATGGATTCAATCTATAACATTAATGCTCTGCTTAATAAAATTGATTATTAATTGAAAACGACGACAAAATACTGCTAAAACTTAAAATATACAATGGAACCAAAAATATCGTTTTAAACATTAACCCATTACTATGTAATACTAAGCCATGTAAAAATTGCAGTTTTTGACAAGAACACCTTTTTGTATGAGTTGTAACTCCAAACAATAATAATAACAATAATAATAATAGCAATTCATGCCTTCACATCTCTCAACAGTTTTCGCCAATTACAGAGGGCATCGGCCAGCCGTGAGATATTATTACGCCTGCGTCCGTAGAGCATCTTCACCCTCCGCCTTCACCAAATTTGGAGTAAGGAAAACTACGGAAAACCTTACTCTGAGAGTGACGGGCCTGGGGTTCGAACCCGGTACCCCAAGATTGCACCGCATATACCAGAAAACCTGCCACCGACTCCGGTAGGACGCGAACGCATAACTCCTAACCGTACCACACTAATAAGCAAGCCTTCTTACTATATATTAAGTATTGTGTGAACCATATACCTCATATAACGATTTCATTGTTTTACCTAAGATTTCCTTTAGTGTTAGGTATGGTAACAATGTTCCTAAATTTAAATTAGCTTATGTTTCAACTACAACTTCAAGAATGGAATAAGTACGTAAAATTATTACAAAAGACGCACCAAAACAAGCCTTAGCTTTATACTTTTTACTTATTAAAGATATAGAACTACGTAAGTATAAACAGCAGTCTCTAACCTAAGATCAACTGCCCTTTTGTTAAGGGGTTACAAGAATAAAATCTTTCAAGTTAACGAAAAAATAGGAAAAGTAACAGAACTCAATGTGTGACAATACTGTTTATAGTTTTCGGTCAATCTTTTTATGTGTTTTAAGACGTACAAAAGAGCTCAATAAAAATGTGTTATATACAAATGAAAGAAAAAAGTACTCCCTCAGATATACCTATCCTAATCAATAAAGAATAAGATACCTACGTACCATTAAAGTTCGTATTCAATACTTTAAAATAAATAGTATTTGTCGAAAGGTGATGAAAACGTCTAGTCCATTGTCATAAAGCGTGAGAATGTATACTCACTTTAAAGAAAGCTAATGACGAATGTAAATCAGTAAACATTCCCGCTTCTTCTTCGCGTTTCTTAACGAAAAAAGGAGCTGTTTTAATCTTAAAACGATGTGTTAATAAATTATCGACACACACCTCGAGGAATAACACCGAAGCGGACAGAAACGCACGGAAAGGCAAAAAAACCAAACATACATACCTACATAGGAACGTTTAAACAAACGGGACAGTACATAGGTGTGATTTTCTCGATATTTTCTCACAGGAATTTTGCCGGTTCGTTTTAAAAGTATGTGCATAATGGATGAAAGCGTATACTTTCATTGCAAATATCAGAGGCGTACTAAATGATCTGCTAGTAAAATAGATGTTTTTAAATAAACTATTTTTCAAATTTTTTACAACTTGTTACCTCCACTACATTCTATATGACATTGAGCGGCGCATTCATTGCAAATTTATAATACATATAAATGTCTGCCTCAGGTAAAGTAAAACTATAGTGGACGGCCTATTGTACAATTCCCGCCATATTTCAAATCATTCGTTAAGCACAGTTCTTTAGATTCAAGGTATCGCGATACACTTTTGGCCTTATGACACAGTGCATTGTCTTGCACTGTCTTGCATGAAAGTATATGGTCCTTGAGTCGAATTAAATGGTTTGGTAAATCTTTTTCATGTTGTTTTTGTTCCATTGTACCGTTAACGAAATATAATGGTCCCGGTCCTTCTCTCGTAATACACGACCAAACCATTAGACATAGTAGAGGGGTGTTTAATAGATTTGATCATACATGCTTTTCTATAACGCCCTGAAGGGCGCCGACGAACAAATTGGCTTCTCTCCGTTAGCACTTCTAGCTATAAATAATCTAGAAAGAAGTAAAAAATTTAGAGAACCATTAAGTGAACTATGAGGATGAATTTGACTAAAAATACAGATGATAAATGAGAGTTATCTTTTCCCAATCTTCAAACTGTATATTTTTTATATTCTTTAGTCTATTGAAAATGTGCCACTTTCATTTTTGATGTTAGTCTTGGCTTCTTTGCCAGACGTCTGCATTTCAAGCCTTCTCCATGTCTATGGACTGCTGGGGCTGGCATTTGTACACCTTCTCCACTAAGAATTTTATGAACAACTTTAATGGGTAAAAGCGACATATCTGATACTCGTTTTGCATTTTCCGGCACAGTACCTTCTGCCACTACTTGTACTAGGAATATTCTCCTTAATTAATTTCGCAATTCTTAGAACAGTTTGATGTGATACACCCCCTTTTTAGGCAACTTCACGCTGAGAGAAACTCTCCCGTCTCTAGAAGAGCAGAAATTCGTGCTTTTTTTTCTCTGAGGTTATATCCTACTTCTTTCCCATTTCGATACTAATTGACCGCGAAAATAGACGCACACAAATAAAATTAAAACTGAAATATAATTGAAAATGTGTGGAATGTCTTGAAAAACATCATAAGTACACGAAACTCCACTGCAGACGAAGAATTACAACAACAAATTGAAGACGTATGGCATGATAACGACGAAATTAAACATACAATAAAAAGCTGCATTGGCAGTATGCCAAAAAGGATTGATGAAAGAATAAAACACTGAGGAGGAACGAGCAAATATTAGTAAATATATGTTCAAATTATACTTACTTGCATGTTATATGTAATTAAATAATAATATTGCCAACATTACCAACTGTTTTTTTTTTTATTTTACTTCAAAATCATAATATTTTTAAGTGGTCCTATTTCGATGGCCAGGGACTGTATATAATATAAATTTATTAAATATTCTTTTTCTAAACTAGTGTTTTTTTAGTCCTTGGTCCCAATTAAAAGAAATTAATATTTATACCCTGACTTTCATCAGACCCATCTATCGCGTAATTTCGGGGTATTACTGCATATCGTAATATTCTCCATTAAAATAATTATTGTCCAATATAATCTATCCCTTTAAACTATAACAACAAAATCGTAAAAGAACTATTTATTCCGTTTGTAGTGTACAGTATCTCCCTGCTGTACCCTAAATTTCGGAACCTCTTCTGTAGAACTATAAAATCAAATGTCTGGGGAAACCAGAAGTACCAGTAGAAATAAAGGCTAAACTAATAAGAAAAGTGGTTAAACATACACTGGCAGATGCCAATAGAAACAGCTCCACCAGGGGGTAGTTGGGATGGTTTGAATATACCAGCAGAAAGAATGATAATGGGAAGTGGAAAACCGATCTAGAATACTACGAGAAAATGAAATAAGGAGAGCTTCAGAGGTGAGAAAACCGAAATAAAGCCAGGTCTAAAAACGTAAACAAATAAAAGGAATTTTGAAGGAAAAATGTAGGCGCCCTTTTATTTTTCATTAAGTTGATGATTTTAGAATTAACATTTCTATATTGATTTCATAGAACATTTTGTACTACTGTGCAGTTGCTTTTATAACCACCAACAACCTTTAGGTGTCTTTGATCCTTTGCAGTCAGATTAAGTAAATGCATTCATGCTCAATATTTTCACAGAATATAAGTGAAAAAAATTTGGAAAACTTATTTAACACGTACAAATAGTTAACTAGATAATTTTACTTATGTTAGTTAGTATACATGTGCAAAATACATTTTCTTCAACAGCAAAAAAAAGAGCTGAAATATATATTCAGCTCTACTTATTCATGGCATTAATTTATTAACTAAAATTAATTAATTTCTATTACAGTTTGTAGCATTTCACAGACTATATCTCCACGTAGGTACTCATTAACATACTTAAGTTGCATTGCTAAAGGATTCTGTTAAAGCTATTGACATGGGAATATGGATAATTCTTATTTTGTTAAAGGAACCACCAAACTGATACTGTAAAGTGCCTCAAGAAGACGCATTTCTTGATGAATGTTTCGGCGGATAGGAAGCAAACCTAAAAGCCCATGTTCGCATTATTCATAATACTAATTATTGCTTTCAAACGAGTTTACCAATAGCGGCATTAAAAGCAATACCTACACATGGACAACGCCAACGGTTACATAACATTTATCAGTTATGATGCATCATTTTGTTTTACGTAACCGTTAGCGCTAATTAAAACATTCGATTTGTGTTTCCATGTATAATAAAATATCAACTTCCCATAGCGTTTCGTAATCCGCAACGATGTACAAACGCGAGACTTTCGCACTATTAGTCGCCCTGGGCATAATATATCGGTAATAAAATGCTAAAGGCAGTCAATGAGGTGTCATTCCAAAACCTTGTTTATATTAATCCCGCATTTTAATGACCATTATAAAATCGTAGATAAAATTTCGACCACAGCGGAGATTTAAGTAACATTATATACTGATCACTTCACACTTAGTATGTGGTCCTGACCGGTGAGGTCCTGATATTTCTCTTGCTTATACCCTCTCTCGGTCGGACGTTTGAGATTAATGTGTAAAATATTTCGTTAATTAACTTTTCTAACATTATACGTCGACCGATGAATAAACCGGTATGATATATCGATGATTGCATTATACAGGAGAAATTAAAATTTCCTTATTGGCTACGTAGGTACATACATAGTATGCAGTAGTAATATAGTGAGGTAGTCGTGTAATAGTAGTAACGGCTTTCCGCAAGGCACATGTTCTCATTGTGGCGAGTGATTTATGCCTCATGATGCATATGGGCGCCCGATTTATTGACAGTTTAATACCCGCTGATGGGTTGTTTCTGATACATTCAGAGTTGATAGCTTTAATTAATGTTCGCTAATAAATATTTAAATGAAGACGTTACCAACATAGCACCGACTATTCAGAGACCACCGTCAAAACAGACTTAACGTTTCACAACTGAAAATTGTCAAAATAACCGAGAGTGTCTGGGTTTACATCGCAAGCTTGTTATTTTTTTTTTACTTTCAAGGCTTCTTGCTTTTTTTTTGGTTTACAGTGCATGCCTTGTGATGAAAAAAACTTGAAAATAGATCGATTTTAAACCTAAGCAAAGCTGCAAAGTTTACACGAAAAACTCATTAAAAATCCAATTAAATATATCATAAATGTGGAAGATTCTATTGTAACTATTTTTGACAAATAGATTGGGCCTGACAACAGTACAACAGATTCTGTTGCCTTAAGGTATCAATATTGATTTACGCATATAAGGTAGAAAAACTGTACCCAAAACCACGTACCAATTTATAAAGCAAAACTAAACCATTTGCATTTGTTATTCTGCTACCAAAAGGAAGGATACCACACCTTGACAGCAATTCACTATGATCAGCACTACGAACAGTTAAACCTTAGAAACTTTAAAAAATGTATTTGAGCTGTATAGGTTCAATATATGCCAGTGAAGAAGGCAAGATGGTGACTGCAAAAGATTTTAAGGTAATTTTTCACCATATATTATGACCAAATTACTCCTATGTCCGAATACTTGCAGATGGTAAAATTCGGAAGTGTTAAAATAAAATTACAATGATCTTATTTACTCCTTACTGTTAAATATGAACCAGTTTGGAGAATAGAAATAAGGTAAGTGCTGCCATTTTAACGTGTATTTCTCGACTGACTCATCTCGTACATACTATTTACATAAATAAAGAAACCTTAAATAAGATCCTCACATCTGCAGTATATGTGCGTATATACAGTTATATTCAAAAGATATATAATACCTCCCTTCTTAATAATGTAAACTAATTACATAAAATCAAAATTTAATCGTGATTGTGACAAAATGATGCACATAATAATAATTATCTCACACATTTTGTAATCGTTCAAATGGTTTAACAGTACTTTTTGTCTCAAATAGATGTAGATACGAGGGACGTTCAGTAATTAACAAGACAAACTGCTTTAGCGGGAAAACTACTGAATACTATTAGATGAAACATTCTGTGGGTCAAGTTGGCAACCTTGGGGACAAACTAAGTCAGCTGTTTGAAAGAAATGAAAACATACATAACCTCTTTTGTTCATTTCAAAATGTCGGCCCCTCTCGAAACGTGTACGGTGGAAAAACAACGTTCAGTGATCAGATTTTTGTTATCCGATGGTGTAAAGCCGGCCGAAATTTACTCGAGAATTTTTGAAACAGTATGGTGAAAAGTGTTTAAGCCGCAGAAACGTATCTACGTGGATTGGATAATTTAGATCGGACAGAACAAATGTCACCGATATTCATCGCTCCGGACGACCGATTGAAGTGTCGACTGACGCGCTACAAAATCGCATAAATGACCTTATTCTCGATGAGAAGCATATAAAAATCGTGACAATAACTGATTTGTGTAATGTTAGTGTTGGAACTGTATATTCAATCATTCATAACAAGCTGAATTATTGTAAAACGTGTTCGAGATGGGTTCCAAGACAGTTGACTCAAATCCATAAAGATACCTGTGTTCGCATTTGCTCTGAATCACATTGCCACATCCTCCTTACAGTCCCGACCTCGCACCGTTCGATTATCAGTTTTTACGCGGCACCAAGTTCGAAAACAACGAAGTGGTCAAACAAGCTGTACACAAGTGGATCGGACACCAAGGTTAAGAATTTTTCAGTACTGGAATTAGAAAGCTCACAAAGTGATGGGAAAAGTGCCTAAATGTTGGTGGAGACTATATTGAAAAGTAGTATAAATTTCATTGTCGTTGAATAAATTGTTCTTTTCCACAACCATTGTCTCGTTAATTACTGAACGTCCCTCGTACTTTAACTTTTAGGTAACAGAGTATACATTTTTCTTAGCCCTAGAGGAACCAAGGGCGGGTTAAAAAATATCCCCAACATATTATACCCGATTTTCTAAAAAACTTTGTTCCAAAAAATCTCAAACAATTAGTAGTTGTCAGCATATTATTGCTCTATTAGACGCCATAATTAGCATTTATATAATTTAATTAATTTCCTATTACTCTCATGAAAACTTTTCGGTGGACAATAAATGATCCTCATCAGTTCATTATGAGTCTGATTATTAATTAGGCTGCCCAGTAGTTTATAGCTGACCACGTGGCAAATACGTGTGAACAGTTACACAAAAATGATATTTTGCAGTATTCTTCCTCTTCAAGGTTTTCATGAATAAAAAGCCAGGTAAATATGGTGTTCTTATACGAATTGTTGCAGATTGTTCAACCCGTTATGTTTTATGCATGGAGGTTTATGCAGGAAAATCTGAAGACAGCACACCAGCATCTAGGCGTCCACAGGAATTAATAAAAAAAAGATTGCTATCTCCTATTCGAAATTCTGAACGTAACGTAACGACGGACAGATATACTTCTGTGAATCAGAAGATCTGTACAAAGACTTTAGCCTGACTTTAGTTGGTACTCTTCAACAGTCCAACAGTTCCGAAGTCTGGAAACCAACCAGTTACTCTTCTTTCTGATGTAATAGGTCAGATGCCTACGAACATACTTCTGTTCCTATCAACCCAACATTCTGATGATGTTGTAAGCGGCGAATACAAAAATATATAGGATATCAACCTTCTTTATAATAGGACCAAAGGAGGTATTGATATCGTAGATCAGATGGCGAGAACATATACGTCAAAGCGATCGACACGAAGATGGCCACCCTCAGTTTTTTTTTCACTCTATTGGATATTGCAGCCATCATCGCGTACTCCTATTTATTCACAATTCTCCAAATTGGAATGAAAATAAAAGCAACCGTCGTTGTTTGTTTCTGCATGAATTAGGATTTGCCCTAACGCTATCTCCTATTAAAAGAAGAGCTGCAAATTTATGTGGACTTCAAAATTTTGTACTGCATGCATTAGAAAGTATACTCAAACAGGAACTTATCCAAGCTGTAGTTCCAACACCATCTCAACAAGGAAAAGAACAATAACATTCATGTTACAAGTTAGCAAAATCCAAAAGAGAAAAGACCAATAAGTTAGCAGAAACATCCATAGTTTGTTTAAAGTGCCAGAAGTATGTATACGGTAAGCACAGCAAGAAGCCCAATGTTTGTGTATCCTGTGATGACGCTAATTCCACTGAAGCCGAAGACTCGGAATAAATTATAAATCCTTTTTCAGTTAACTCTTTTAGTAATGTTTAAGAATATTTGTTTATTTATAAGTGTTGCTTTTCAATTGGTTTTAATAAAAAACACGTTTTTGGTTAAATTATGTGTGGACATTTATTGACCCCTCTGACATACAGTACCTTTACAATACAAACCAAAATTTATTATTGCCACGATGCGTTTGCACGCACATCTCCTCCCCTACCAAAAAGTGAATTTTACATTTGCCTTTGTTCATAAATTTTTGTTTTGTTTGCTTATTAATAACCTTACTGTCCTGTGGTAGAAGTATAGTAAACTAAAATGATTATTTGTTTTATGTCGAAATATTAATTCACTTGATATGACCCCAGTGTGGATGGAATTTGTATAATCAAATAGAAAATTGCACAAAATTTAACCTTTATTCTTTATCTATGTTTATATAGCTTCTTTTTTAACGCGTTTTGAATAAGCCTAACATTAACTTCGGCTTTACCATTTGAAGAAGGATTATAGGGCGGTGAAAATATCTGTTGTGTTATTTTGCAATAAAAATTTGGAAAAATATTGACTATTGAATGCCGTGGCGTTATCTGATACTAATGTACGCTAAAATGAAAAACATCCGATTCAAAAATGGTCTACAGTAATCAACGTGTACTCTCTCAAAAGGTTTCTCAGGCCAAGGTCATTTAAATTACAGGAATTGCATGAATTTACGGGTTATTCCATGTCAGGTGATCAAGTCCCCACGCTCGAGCATCTCAGACTTTTTTCAAATTTTGTAAGTAGGTTCCACAACTGATTAAAGGTAATTCCCCAAATTCTTAGCTCCTGATATACAATACATGACCTGCAAGAGCCTTTTAAATAATGACTGGTAAAATGTCGCAAATACTCACGGACACTTTTTGCCATATTTGACAAGCTATTCTGTAAGTAAGAGAGATATTTGTCTGGAAATTGCTGTGCTTGCTTTGTAGTTACCAGTGTCCCAAACTTCCAAATTTTAACAAAAACAGTCAACTAGTCCTCTTGCTTTTGGTCCTCAGACTTGGCTGAAAATTTGTCGCGACAAAAAAAATTCCTAATTTCTGGGAAGTCTGTATTCCAGGAAAATCAATGCAGAAAGCTTACCTTCTGTGTAACTAGTGAAAAAATAGTTGTTTTTAACTGTTTCAAATTTTAAGCTTCTTTGACAAATAGTTTCTGAGATACTTGAAGATGAACATGACCCCAAAAAATTTTGATGCAAATTTAGCATATCTTTGAGCGTCTATATCTTAACTGGAAAACCTAAGAGCTTCCTGGATCAACAACCATTTAAAAGAACTTGTTTTTCTCTACAATATACTTAATTTCTGTGTTGGGGTCTTTCCTTATAAGACTAAAAAAAGGAGACGAAAAAATATATGAATTGGAAAATATTCGAAAAACGTAAATTACCAAAATTTAGTAAAGCTCCAATTAGGATTACAGAAGTAATAACAGGTTTCTAAAGTATATCCATACGTTAATGAGAATTGCTTAAATAAAATAAGTTAAAGGGGAAAAAATTAAACAAGTTAGAATTTGGACAAAATTTAAAAATAAAACAAGTGTTTGTGAACCGAAACAAAGAAAAAAAAGGACGGTAAGTCCACTTATCTGGGCGCTGTTGTGGTCGAACGACGGTAAATCGGCGCTAATCCCATCCCCGGGTTGAATAGGGCATGTGGACACACCAACGCAGCAAGAGCTCTACCCATCAGTGGATTTCGGCAAATGGGCTTAACGATAAACCAACAAAAAAACCCTAAATATGAAAATAACTATCTGTAAGCATAAACCTAATGTAATATGTATAATTAATTACCTCGGTTGGATGGAGGGTTTGCTAAATGATAGTCGAAGATTACTAACACTGGCCGTGCCGCCGTAAAAAAAATTAAATATATCCGACAATGTTGGTGACGGTTATTAAAAACAACGAATTAGAACCAATCACCGTACTTAAGTATGGTAACTGTGAAATTTTTTTAAATCTTACATGCGTAGGGGCTAACCGCCACAGTAGATTTTCGCAAACGTACCTTCTTAGTTCACGGTCGACACCAGAAAGAGCGGTGTTAATTACTAATTAACGAACATCGTGCATTCTATTGCAATGAACTTAGGTAAATTTACTTACAAAAAAAGAACCAAAACAAAAAAGTAAAGAGAAGGAAAGATGTGATGAAAATTGTTCAATAACCAATCTTTATAATTGAAATTACCAAAAGTAAATAAACCAAACAATAAATATGTCATTAATAGAAATTATAAACTCCAAGCATATTAGAAAAAATTACGTAGCCATATCTATGTAAATATAAAACAATCCTTGCAGTAAGAAATACAATTATGTTGGTAAAATGGAATTTGACACGTTACAATATGTAATTAATAGTAATTATAAATTTTGAGGTATATTAGAAAAGATAACGTTGCGACATCTATTGTAAACACAAAGCAACCCTTGACAGTAGGAAATTCAATTATATTTACAATACAAACCGTAAGAAGTCATATTTGAAATCGGCACTAAAAATCTCGATTAAGATGTTTAGGAAAATTTTTAAAGCGGTAACTTTCGCAGGACTATGCTATAAACTACTCTAAAGTGGGCATCTCAGCATTTTTCGGAGAAAACCACAATAAGTGAATATAACTAAAAAGAAAATTGGAAACAGCGTTTCTAATTTGAGTGTTTTCGAATTTTTCTAAATTAGGCTTCTTTTTTCTACAAAGCAATTTCACATCTTGCACAATTTTCCATTTATTTGAATATGCCTTAGGCTCTCATAAAATAATTTTCCGTTGAAACCCGACATACTTAAATCCTTGTTATGACAGTATATAATAAAAATATTACGCATAGCCAGGTCATCATACAAAACCTTACTTTTCTTCAACCTTGCAATTTAAAAAGATAAAGCGTTCATCGCCTCGTTTCATACTTGCGGACCAGTAAAACTTGCGAAAGAGGCACGCATTGTATAATCAATGTTCGCGATTTAAAAAAGAAAACATTATTTCCATATCACGATGAGGTTGAAAATTTTATTATTCAACACGTACAATCGAAACAATGACAGCGGCCACAAAGAATTCGCATCGCCAGCAACGATATTCAAGATCAATGTCTGCTCGCCGTAACAAAAACTATTCTTCTTTAGGTTGGAAAACGTCCTCGCTCCCGGAACGTACAGGGCCCGACCCGGTCGATCTAGAGAACATGTGCAAGGTGATTCATGCTGTTGTGGTAGCAGTTGCATCCACGAACATTAGTAATAACAAATGACGTCGAGGAGAGTCACTCGGAAGTAGTCCTCCTATATGACAGAAAGCTACAAAAGCGATCTGTTCTACCTTGTTCGTGATACCGTAACGGTGGACTTACAAATCACGTTTATGATGATTTCATTTTACATGAAGGTAGTATTATGTCGACAAGAACAAATTCAGTAAAGCTTGTATACAGCGGAAAATATGTAGCATAACACATATTTGTTCAAATTTTCAAACAGAAGGGATTACAATTTAATCAAAAGATTATAAGTATCATTAAATAGATTAAGGAAAGTGCAGACTGTATCTCAATTGCTGGTCATCACACACAGCCGGCAAACATCCGGTTGCCTCTTCTTTTTTGAATACAAATTTCACGTGAACAAAGTAGGCCAACATCAAATATTTAATTTATTTCATGTTCTAACATAACCTTCAAACAATTTTTCATAACAGGCTACAGAAAGCGTTCGAAAATTGTATCTGATTACATTGTATCAGCCTGCCGTCTAGAAAGCATCTGCAAATCCGGGTACAGTTCTCAAACCAACTGTCAAGCACAAGATATTTTGCTCCATCTACAGGATATATCATGTATATCGATTGTTTACCGATGATAACGCGGTAGATACCTTACAATTCAATTCTCGTAAATGCATAATATCAGAGAAAACCTCTTCCCGCAAGTTTCCAATAAAATAAATTTCATCTAATACACTAAGAGAGTGAAATTCAATTTGAGACAAAGCATATTTTAGAACTGTACAAAATTTGCAATATCTTTGCAGTTCCTTGATCCAGTAGCCACCTAGAGCTGCGAATGGGCTAGCCTGCTCTAACAATATCGTAAAATATATAAACCAGTCCTAACGAATAACCTGAACACTGTCGTAGGGTCGAATGGGCTTATCGGACCAATCCGGGCCGAAGACAAATAAAACTATTGGACTAAAGGGTAGCTCTAACTAATTAGTAACGCGTGACGGTTGCACCCATGTAGATGCAGAATTCAGTAATACAGTAGACATTGATGAATTCGATCGTTCGGTTATTTATCGGATTCTCAGTGAGTGTTTTCGAAAACATGGGACGTAAGCCCGGCGCACCTCTTGCATCGCATGTGAAGAAATGTATTTGGAGTTTCCCTGGTTTGGAATTTACAGGTTCGCACATGCGTTGCAAATTTTGCGGTATAGGGTTGCTAGATCGCACAACATTTAAATGTAGAAGTCATATTAAAAGTAAACGTCATGTATTGAATTTAAGAAACAATATTCCGTACTGGCAATTTTTGTATGACTTTATTTTCATGAGTACGGGCAACATCCCACAACATCTAGTAGATAATAAAAACCTTCATCTTTTTTAGGATAAATATGTTCCATTATGGAAGCTACCAACAAAAAGACCATTGCGGTACAATTTACGACATGTGCAAAGTACAGTAAAAGACTGTATAAAAGACGAGTTGTGAAATCAAAAAATCTGGTTCATTGTGGACGAAACTACGGATGCTCAGAAACACAGCGTGAATCATATTGTGGCGCGTTCTTTAAAACGTAATGGTGAAGCAGCTTCCTTGTTGTTAGCCAGTAAAAGGATTGAAAGAACTGATGTCGAAACCGTTGTAAACATAATAAAAAATATATTAAGAGAATTTTGTATCGTAGGAACCCAAATCACCATGTTAGTTTCTGACGCAGCCGCAACAATGCTGAAAGCTGGTAGGATGATAAAAGTATGCTTTCCGACTCTTCTTCGGATAACATGCATCATACACGCATGTCATCTCGTAGCAGAAACAATTCGAACCAAGAATCCTAGGCTGAATGGTTTAATATCATCTACCAAAAAAGTGTTTGTGAAATCTCCCAAACACATCCGCGTATTCAAGCAATTGTATCCGCAAATTCCGCCACCACCTCAGCCTGTATTGAAGCGATGGGGAACATGGATCGAGGCAGTATCTTAGTATCGCAAATATTATTCCCAAGTGAAAGATGTCATTTTCAAACTTAATTCTTCTACTTCTCAAGCGGTTTGCGAGAGTCAGAAACTTTTTTTCCGATTCTGACATTCAAAAAGAAATAGATGACATTTCCATAAGCTATTCTGTAGTGACACAAACTATTTCGCAGTTAGGAAATACTCACTTATCAATACTCGTTAAATAACATCAACAATTTAGCAGCCGCTCTAGAAAACTTGACGGATCCTATAGGACTAGATGTCGCGCAAAAATTTCGTGCAGTTTTAAATAAAAATCCGGATTTAGAAAAGGTTCGATCTATATCTGGAATTCAAGACTGCACAGTAGAGATACAGGAGTATTTAAATTTCGCAAATCTTATTTCATTAGATGCTGAACGATCATTTGCAAAGTATACGAGAACGTTTTCAGACCGTCGACAATGGAAGCATTGCTTATGTTGCACTAATACCATGGCAGTCGCACATTACCGCAGTGGCCATCGATACGTCAATAAAAGGTAACAATCTATTATTTTTTATTAATACTGTGTCGGACGGTTCCACTAGTTTCTCGAACATTATAAATAGTACACGCACACCAATCAACCGATAATAACCAAACGTCCACTGGATTCCTTGTATGTACATAGTAAACACAGCTCCTTTCACGGCACCTCTGCGGGTGCAACCGTTTGTCGCTTTACTAATTAGAGAACCGAACGGTCATCGATGTCAAAATGTCTACCTGTACCGCTACTAACAGGATGTCGTATTAGGTGACATTTTTTGAATTTTTTTTGGTTCTTACAATGTGGGAACAGATACAACCATTTTAACACAAACTTCCCTATCTAAATATCAATTAAAAAATAGATTATTACATTTACTGGAAAGCAGCATATTTTCTTGCAATAACTAACGTATTCTATTTAAGTAGCGTGTTAAACCAAAACTTATCATACGTGTAAATCAAACCCTGATCTAAATAAACACCTATAATTAACTAAAGAAATCAGTTTATTAGAAATTATCTAAGATTGTCAATAATTTGAAATACTTCTAAAGTATTCAGCAATAAAAGTATCACTGTATTTGATTTTCACGTCTTCTTGTGTTTTCTGTTGGGGCCAGTAGAAATCCCGAGCCCCATTCGCATGTTGGAGAACTATCAACTGCATTTAATCCTTTATGACATACACCATTTACATACTCAAGTCTCCTAAGGTTATAGCAAAGCTCTAAATATTCCTTTGGAGCACACACACCACACGTAAACAGAAAACATTGACACCGTACTAATACGGCTACAATAACTTTGCACATCACAGGTTTTCCACTGACGCTAGATAAGAGGATCAACTGTTTACTGTGAATAGTAATCGAAATCTCCGAATCCCAAGTTTGTAAACCCATGAAATAGCGAATTAGCGTTTCCTAGAGTACAGGCAAATGTTTTAAGAAATCTATCGAATATACTAGACTTTGACTCAGTGCCAGGGTAGACATATAAGTAAAACGCAGAAAAGAGCATTACTAGAATAAATGAGATTCGTCTAACATCTACATAACAACTACATCAAGTGGTAAAGCGTATCATTCGATACTTTATTGCATAATAGTACACTTCTTCCTTCTTACCAGATCTATTTCTCGTTTAGCCTCCTTAACAATGAGCTGTTGCAACTAACTCTTAGTGAACTGCTCACTACTAGTTTCTATTATATTCTTGTAGTGGTGCTGCTCTTTCCTTAACCTTATCCCAGCTGAAAATTTATGTTAATACGATACGAGATAAGCCACACGGTGACTTGAATTTGTAACACCGGTACACAAATATGCCTTAGTGTTCCTGTTCGCTTGTCAGTGGAATATAAATTGGGCATCGAGTCACCTTACCCGATGACTGCGTATACGTCGGAAAGAGCACACAGCAAAATAAAGCTTATTTAAGTAGGTAGGTACATCATTTGTCCGGTACATGAGAGAAGTAATAAAAGAAACACAATGTGTTAACACACCTTTTCCTGGTCGTAAAAAATGTTCGCCGCAGAGAATTTTTTTAGCTATTTTTGAGGAAATTTATATAGTTACCCATACTGTTTATAACGTGCTCCAGGAATATGTTCCGAATGCAACGAGAATGTAGAGAAGATGGTATCAAATATAATGGCACTGTAAAGTTACAATTCTCAAATTAACTGTAAATTTATTATATAACTGACCGATATGCTGCGAATACGCTTCTTCCTATAAAATAAAGTAAATCTAGCTTATGAATCATCCAACGTAGTATGTTATGAGGGTAATGTATAAAGCATTGAATGTAGAAGCTAAAATCTAGTAATTCGATTTTGTCAAAAATACTGCTTCAAGAAATTTGGAAGGACTTAAATAGAATCAAAGGTAAGATAATGAATTAGAAACTGGATGACACAAGAGAATCCAATGGACGATAGGAGATTACAGTGAGTTTCTAAGGAGTTCCTTGTCGGTCGACACATGAAAATAGCACCATTTTAATGTGAAAGATAGAGAAAAAAATGAAACCAAGTAGGGCTCAACGAACTTATAAGAACGTCACAAATATTGTTCTTAATTTTTTCCTTGGGACCGAAATGAAAATTTTGTGCCGACAAACTCCCCATATTGAACAAGTTTAAAATAACCACTCGATCAGGTGGGAAATGTTAAGGGCAAAATCTAAGGCTACCTTACAAAAGATGATGGTCTTCAGGACGTGATTTTCTCAAAATAAATTAAACGAGGTAGAAGTTGTAATGATTGTCTTAATCTCACATTAACTCCTTAATAATAATACAATGCTATCGGTTTCGAGCCAATTTCAGCTCATCTTCAGACATGCTGAAAGTACGTACTAGCTAATAGCTTATGTTGTACAAAATTTAAATTACAATATTGTTCTTTTTTATGTAAATGGATAGTAATAATAAATAATCATTGTGGAATTGTTAATGAAATACAAAAGTAAGATAAAATAAATTATTGATAATTTATAGTATAAATTATGAAGTTAAGATCAAAATAATGTACGATTATTTGTAAAAATCTAGAGAATTTTTTTTAGAATTCTTACTGTTAATGTAATGCAGATAAAATTTTTGTCAAATTTAATAAAATATTAGAACTCAAATTTGTGAAATATACTTCATTAGGAATAAGAGGATTACTTAATGTAAAAGTGATGTTAAATATTTAAAATTTGGTGTAAAAAGGGACGAACACAGCATACTAAAATGACGACCCGCTTTACAATAAAACGTAAAAGAATAAACTTATATTAAAACAAAGTTTTTTTGTATATATTGTGATGTTACAAATAACGATTAAAAGATTTGAATAGGGAGATAATCAGTTTTACGTTTATTTTAAGTTTTTCACTTACAAAAATGAGATTTATCTGTTAAAATTACTTACTGTTAATGTTGTGATGGCTGTTTGATGTATATGTGTATAATATCCTTATGGTTCCTCCTTTCCTCTTCTCAGCAATATTATTATCCGAAATCCTCTCGTTTTAGACCCCTTTTGATCGTCTTCTTGAATAAAATTTCTTTGGATTACTTCTTAAAATTTCTTGATTGATGTAATTCTCTTGATAATTGTTCGTGGTTGTTTACACTTTACTTTAACAGCTTTTCAATACATTTGAATTAATAATTTCGGCGAGATTTGATTTTTATAGTACAATTTCTAAATACATCAGTCAAAAAGATGTTTTTGTCAGAATGTTAACGTTGCTAACTTCTGTTGTTTGGTCGTTCCTGGCATTGCCAATCTAACGACTTGATATTTCATTTTGATCTTTTGAAGATCGAACTCGGTGCCGCAGGTGACGTAAAGGATTTTGACGGTTATTTCCAGATACAGTGTGTTTTTTGTTTGCGTACGTGTCATTTTTACAAATAATGTTTTCAAAATGTAAATAACCTGGAACTTTGATTCTCCCCTATAACATCATTAACTGGGCCTTTTTTTTAAGAATAAAAGATTAATAATATAAATAATCAAATGTCAGAACTCGAATGTTAATCGAAAATAATTCAGGTTCCCCATAAAACTCCCACTACAATATATATAAGATTTAAATTTAAAAGAATTTAAGAAAAATTGTTGGCGACGTCTTTCGTCTGAAGAGGGCAAAATACAACAAAAAGAAAAAAGTTAGAAGAAAACTACATATGACATCACTATGTATTTAATAAAATCTTAAAAGTAGGGATCGCATAAAAATTTAGTTGGGCATTAAAGGACTGTTGCCTATTTGACAACTGCTGACGTAAGATCTCCAGAGATTCTAGGATGTTAAAAAAATTACCTTTACTAGCGGTATGTAAAATAACAAAATTATTTAGTTATCTATAGTAATTCTTTCTTCCTTCTGTGTATCTTATTAAGAAGTTTGTCAATAACATTGGGTAACATTACGTTTTATTGTAAAGCCGGTCGTCATTTTAGTTTGTTGCGTTCGCCCCTTTTTACACCAAATATTATAATACTTAACATTATCTTTAAGATACATAATCCTCCTACTCCTAATGAAAAATATTTTACAAGTACAAGTTCTAATATTTTATCAAGTTTAACAAAAAGTTTATCTGTATTATATTAACTGTAAGTATTCTAAACAAATTTCTCTAGATTTTTACGTATAATTGTTCTTTTTACACTCCTAACGTACATTGTACATTTATACTATAAATTATCAATAATTTATTTTACTTTTGCATTTTACTAACAATTCTAAAATGATTATTTATTACTACTATTCATTTACGTAAAAAAAAAAACAATATTGTAATTTAAACTATTATCTTGTGGATTACTTTCAGCATGCCAGAAGATGAGCTGAAATTGGCTCGAAGTCGGTAGCATTGTATTATTAAAGAGTCAGTATAAGATTAATACCTTCGTTACCACCTTTTCCTAGTAAAGAATCACTCACACAGAGTCGCCTCAGATCGTATAAATTAAACTTCACATTTTACCCTCAATGCTACTTAAAGAAAAATTTTTTTATGTAAAATTTACTGAATGCAGTCTGTTTCAAAACGATTAAGCTCCCATGTGCCCCCCAAGTATAATACAAGGAAGAGAAATAGAACTGGTATGCGGAAAAGATGGGATAATTAAAGTAACCCGTGAAACAAAAGTAAGTGAGGAAATAAGGAAAGGTAAGCCAAGCGGAAACTGCAAAGCTGGAATTATGCATATATGGACAGAGAAGCACTAACAACAATTTGAACTCAAGCAGAACAAAAGATAAAAAAGCAGAAGTAATTGAAGAAAATTCGTTACAAAAATCATGACAGATCTGTGTATAGATTCTTTTATATATTTCTTTAAATAAAATAATACCAACATAGTGAAAAATAAAAAATATTACATACGTATTCAAGTACATACTATCGACTTCAAAACAGTGAAATATAACTTAGCGGAGTTGAAATACATTTCTGTGCTAATCGTCGATCTATAGTTTCCATTAGACTACCAAATATTTTAGAAGCTACTGTAATTGCCTCTATTCATAAGTAAGTGTATATTTCATCTTTGCGAATCTTAATCAAATTATGTCTAATTTTTTTTTTCGACGCTAACAAAAATCCGAAGAAATACACCATTCTTCATTACTCTTACATCAAGTGAAAGTCAACACCAGTCAATGTACAATATCTGCCCATTCCACTATATTGTTAGTTGCAATTCGACCTTATAATTGACACCATTAACTGACAATTTCTCATTTTCGTAGTCTCTACCTGACAGTAAAAAGGACAAATGACGCAAATTCGTAATAAGCTTTCTGACATAATTTTCCTACCTTGCAATTTTGCATAAACTGTAGCAGTACTTTACAGTTACCTGTAGGTGCCTGTCACAATCGGCGAAAAATGCAAGCATAAATACGCAAATTACTGATCAAATTCTAAACGGCCGGTTATACAATCCAAGTACCTACACCGACAACTATTACATGGTCAATACTTTTCCAGAAATGCTGCCAATTAGATTCCGGTATCACGCTTGGAAATTTCCTTAAAGCACGCTCACGTTCGCGCATCCCGTAATGAAGTTCGCTAATAATTGCAAGCCTGTGCAACCCGGAAGGCGTGTCATTTCTACTATAAGTAAAAAAAGGACGGCAGTAAAATACTTATAGGTTCACGGAGCTAACCTTTGATCTTGCAGATGTTGAACGTTTTTGTCGGCCATCTAAACTAGTTGCTCTCTAATTAAGCGGAGTCATTGAATACCTTTAAAAGATTTATAACGGCACCGATTATTATTAATAAAACATAAATTTCATACGATTATTTACTGAAAACCGTCGACTTGTTAAGCATCTACGTGTCTGGTGCATGTCAACTAGTGTGCACGTCTTTAGAGAAGCATTCGCGATCCCAGGTTTCATTATGTCGCAAGATTAGACGGAGTTCAAACAATTAAATAAGTTTCACATTATAATAACAATAGTAATAGTAATAATAATAAAATAATAATAATAACAATTCATGCCTTTGCATAAGGCGTAGTAAAGGTGGTAGATGGGGCGCATCATAATTTCTTTAAGTGTGGTGACGGACCAACGGAGGAGTGTTTAACCCTTTTAAAGCTTGTCATAACCAGGAGCTTTTAATGTGTAAAGTGTTCCATGGTACTATCAGCGCCTCGCTGTAAAGAATGTAACGCGGTGAAGTGTTGCCCCAACTGTGAATGGTGATTCGTGTATGTACCGTACACAAAGAAAATTTGATCCTAGAGGAACTCAAACACGCAGCGTCTTACTCTGCCCAATCAGGCACAGGCCCCTTAATAATAATAATAATTCATGCCTTTGCATCCCCCAACAGTTTTCGCCAATTACAGGGGGCATCGGCCGGCCATAAATTATTATTACACCATTCCCCAAATGTGGTGTAAAGAAAACTACGGAAAGCCTTTCTCCAAGTTTTTTAGAATATAATTGCACTTTAGATTTTTTTAAGGAAGTAGATATATCTAGTTTTAGACGATTGAGAACAAAACTATAAGTATCTCGAAATCTGTTAGAGATAGGTATGTAAAACCTGTATTATAGTGGTTTATTTCTAGATGGAGAAGTCAAAGGCGTAATAATGTACAAGGCGTTCCATTTAAGATAACTAAGTAGGTGCTTAATCGGCCATTTATCGATCACCTTGTATATACGGAAATATTTTTCAGATAGTCTATGTGGCCTATTAAGCAATCAGAAAATGATGGCTTCCTACTGCTTACACAATATGCACAATTTTATAATTCCGTTAAGTTGGGCCACTTGTATATAAACATCATTTCGATATTTTTATAGATTATGTCCTTACTTTGCTCAATATCAATTAATTACAATAGTTATGATCCATCACAATATGTATATCAAAAGATGTTCAGTACGATGTATTGTATTAAAATAAATTTGATACTAACAAAACTATTTTCTTAACAAATAAAAATTTGCAAAATTGAAAAGATTTATGGATGTTCCCAAATGAAGTAAATTATTGTCTCTCTAACTAAACTATGAAAAGGTTATTGAAAATGCAATACGCAGTTAATGACTGGAAGGCGAAATATTTAGGCCGACGTATACGTCTACAAGATTTATTTAATGCACCTTCACGCATAATTTATTGAAAAAATTTCTTTAATGCAAATTATGTGACTTATCTTAGATGCTAATTACATGAACACACACAACAGAAACACTTATAATTAGAGCAACGCAAACTGCCCTGAAAGCCAGTGGCTGACGCATAAAAGTTTACACAAAATAAACACGGCCGAGACAATTCGGTATAAGCGTCAGTATAACTGCGACTCGAAAGCCGATCTGTTGTGTATGCATCTACGCTGTCGTATACTATATCGTAGTTCTACGTTTGTTTTGAAAATGTTTCCTACGTCGCGAAAACGACCAAAGTTGGACACAATAAGAGAATGTATTGCAGAAATGCTTGATTTAAAGTGTGATGACGCTAGAATTCAATGTGTAGTGTGTAAAATAGATTTAATGTGTTGGTCGAAAAGTGATTGTCTACGGCACGTAAATAGTGCAGGGCATGTTTCAAAAAAAAATTCCACACACGAGATTATGACAAATTTAAATTTAATTTGTGTTTATTGCATGTAATTTACCATTTCATTTAGTAAGGAAGAAAGCATACGTCTCGTTTTGGAATGAATATTCGGACTTTAAGTTACCAAGTGAGAGAACATTACAGAGAGTTGTGCCGTCTGCTCGTGAGCATGTCGAGAAAAGAATTAAATCGGAGCTGCAAGATAAAAAACTGTGGTTATGTGTGGACGAAACAACAGATCGTAAAAAACATTCTGTGGTTAATGTAATGATACGCACAATGGAACCACATCGACCGTCACCCTCAATTTTACTAGCTTCCAGACGAATACAACAATGCACTGCCGAAGTAATTTCAATGTTGGTGTTAAATATATTGGAAAAGCTTGAACTTTCAACAAATCAACTGTTGATGATTATGAGTGATGGTGCCGCAAACATGCTTGCTGTAGGTCGATCTCTTAAAAAACATTGTGCTAACTTGTTGCATATTACATGTAAAATTCATACTCTCAGTCTCGTAGCAGATAGTATCAGAAAATGTTATTCCGAGGTAGACGCTCTAATAGCACATACAAAAGCTGTGTTTGTAAAATCCCCAAAACGTATTCGGGAATTTCATAGACTATGCCCCGGTATTCCTGAACCACCACAACCTATTCTTACTCGTTGGGGAACATAGTTAGAGGCTGCATTTTATTATCTTAAATATTTTGAGAATATAAAGAACGTGATTTTAGAATTCGACCCAAAGGAAGCTGCGGCTGTCAATGTAAGCCGCTTAAAATTTCAGGATAGTCAAGTTAAAACAGATAATTGCGATAAAAAAACTACAAAATTCTTCGGTGTCGTTAGTGGAATCTTTGCAAATAGTGCAACATGTTCACGCACAGCTATGCGCGATAGAAAACGCAAGAAATGTTTGTGTTTTAAAAAGGTTTGAAAGTGTTTTTGATAAAGACTCTGATTTTGGCACATTAAGACAAATTCGTGAAGGTGCGTCAACAGAACCGTTAAGTTATTTGAAAGATTATTTTACTTACGCAAATATAACGTCACTAGATGTAGAACGTTCGTTTTCGGCATACAAAAACACTTTTTCTTCACGCCGCACTCACTTTGCCGAAACAACTTTGGAAACATATCT
This sequence comes from Dynastes maya, assembly GCA_029619315.2. Classification (NCBI taxonomy): domain Eukaryota; kingdom Metazoa; phylum Arthropoda; class Insecta; order Coleoptera; family Scarabaeidae; genus Dynastes; species Dynastes maya. Next base: position 63,012,402 of record JAROYE020000002.1, read on the forward strand.
AATGTTACAAATATTAAATAGACATTATCCACTTTGTGATTTCACGGAGGACTCTTAAAACGGTAAGTGTTTGAGCACGTATCACATTTAATTTATTTTGTGTAAACTTTTATGCGTGCGCCACTGGCTTTCAGCGCAGTTGCGTTGCTCTACTTATAATCGCTGTTTTAATAAATATCAGACAGTTTTAATTTATTATTTTGCACTAGAGTTGTGTTGTGTTGAGTTGTGTTAGTCGACTCTCTTGGAAAAAGGAAAACAATCACGGGAGCATGCTGCACATCATCACTTGACAAGCTGAAGACAGAAATTGCGGAAAACGACCGAATTTGAAGAAAAAAGTTTTGTTCCACCAAGGCAAGGCACCATCTCACACTTCAGTGGTCGCCATCGCAAAAATTCATGAATTTAGGTTCGAATTGAAAGACCACCCACCCTATTCACCAGATCTGGTTCTCAGAGACCTTTTTCTGGTTACTAAGCTCGCAATTTCGCTCGGAGGACAGAAATTTTCATCAAACCACCACATCTGAGAGCAGTCGAACTGTTTGCCGGATAAGAGCAGTCGTAGGTGGCTAAGTAGCTAAGAAACCCCTATTACCTTGGCGTGGTCTACACCGTTGTCGTCTGACATAACCTTTCTGGGTGATATCTACTACACAAGGCCTATTTGCTGGCGATTATTTGGTTTGCGAATATTCCACGTTGAGTCGATCGCCTAGGAAGCGCACGGTGGTGCGGATTTGATTTGGTTTTTCTACTCTTCGGATCCCGACCAGACCTGCCCTAACACGAATTTACAATCATTGAAAGAAACTTCTGCCCGTCGGAATGCGTCTGATCCACCCACACATCCACAGGATGTCCCACCAATACCTCCATGTGAGTTAATTTTAAGCTATTTATGTATGTAACATTACGAACTATAATTAATATCTTTTGCTGGATATCTGAGTAGCAGGTTGCTTCGCAACAACCCGTCATATTTAATATTTGACACTATCTTGCACTCATTGTTATTGTCTCTCATAGATCTTAAATGAAAATAATGTTTTGTAATACGTAATTTTGTAATAAATTTTGGTTGTGTGTTCTTTCTGTTAGTTTCTTGCGTAAAGAATATGTAAAATGCGTTTATAAAGAATGCTATAACATACTAACACTACTACTCACATTTCTAAAAAATTACAATCACCTTCTTGTGTCAAGTCAATTACCCAGTAAATGTTTGCTTTATTTACAATTTGGTCACAGAGTACCCAAAGTCGTCCTCGAATAACTTTGTAATTAAACTTTCTTCCTCGAAAACTTGCAGCGATACTTAAAAAAATATATATATATAAATATATAACAAATATCAGCTAAGTTAAAAATTAAAGTTAAGAATACGTTTCTTTTAAGTATCATATTATATACATCTATATGTAAATGTAAATAAAAACAACGTATTATAAGAGGCAGAAAAGTTATCTCCCATTTTCGGGATAATTTTCATCCATCTTTCAGGGTGTACTTATTCCAAATAAATAGCAGCTTCTGAGTTATTCTCCATACATATATGTTCTTTACCTACCACTGCAGACCATGTCCACCTGGCCCGAACATTCTATTTTTGCCTAATTTTCTTGCAATTTAAGTAGGCACTTTACTTTGAAGAGCACATTCCCTATAGCTAGATAAAAATCAGGCGATATATTATATTACAGTAAACGATCAGTGAGTAACACATTTAGTATATTATGACAGCAATATTTCAATTAGCATTCGACAGGTCTAATTTCATCGCAGTAACCCTTCCACTAGTCACTTAATCGGTCAATTTCGAAGATAATCAACGTATCATTTGCATTTCTTAATTCGATTGCTGGGCATGGTAATTAATCGTTATTAGTTCAAAAGATGAATCTTCCCTCGTCAGGCATCGAATTTATCATTGTGAAAAGTCTAACATTCGAAAATTGGTTCTTTATCACCTACATACTCCTCATCAGCCCTGTTTTTATATTTTTTTCTGACACCTCTGTATAATTAAGCTTACATTAATTAAATGAGCCGTGAGATCGGTTATAATTACCGACCATCTAAACGCGCCCGTTTAATCTCAATTAATCTCCGTGTGTCATCCGCTTCCAATAAAATCGTTCAACATACCGTTTGAAGGCACAAGCTAATTGTGGTAGAAAATGGTGATAAAACTCTCCTTCTTCTTGTCTACACTTTTTGTTTTATTAAAATACCTTGACTGTTATTTGCCTCGGTTTTGTGTCTAGTAAGGAATATTCGGAATACAAGTAAGTAAAATACATGATCTATTGAACATAAAACGTATCTAAATGTAATAGCTCAATTCAAAGTATCCATCCAATTGTATACACCAGACTCCCCTGCTCAGACAGCAAAGAAGCAACAGCACCTATAACAAATATACATAAAGGATATCACAAGTAAACAAACAAAATGTTGCTCAACTGAATGCAAACTTTAATGTAATAAAGTAGCAACACGGGAACACAACTTTATAGAATTTTTAATTTTAAAAAAGACGGTATCAGAACATGCAAAATTTTCTAAAGTTCAGTATTTCTTATACTGTTTGAGATATTTAATATAATGGAGTGTTGTTTTTTGAATTTTTTGAATCTTATAGATATTTTTCTTACGTAGATTCGGAAGAAAAGAAGCTAACCTTAATATTCGGACATTTACGCGATCGCTGTATGCTAACGCGTCACTCAAAAGAAACCCACCTTCTTTCAAATAAACGAACTCGATTCAAGCTTGAGCTTGAAATTAAATTTAAATGCTGTTGACACTGGAGATTATTTTGAAAATTCAACACAGAGTTACACACGTTTTCTCTCAAACACAACTCGAGCTAAAAGCCTTGATTTTCTTGAAGTCTGTTCGTTTACTTATTCCCGCATTTAATTAACTTTTTATGGATTTTTCTTTAATTACCTTTAGTTTTTACTTGTTGTATCATCATGTTTTGTCATGTGAATGTTGGAAGCTTTCATTATATGCAACAAGAATCCTTGAAGGATTGGTAAATATTATGTTGATCATTTTCTAATAAATACACAGGCAACCCAACCATACTACGCCAAACTGGGCAACAAATTTCAACGATACGATTATCTGTTTAATAGAAAAAATCAAAGAAGAACATGATTACGGTGGTTACAGTATTAGCTAACTAAAATGCATCTTTAATAGAGCCTGAAAACCACTGCAATTTTCTTAGTCATTTTAGAACAACAGTTTGTGAAGTTTTTACATCGGAATATAAATCATTGAATTTCGATTTTGTACAACAATGCGTAATTTAATGGTTTTTATATTGACTGCATGTTAATCAACGGCAAAAACACCATAAGTTTGGTAATTCAACCTATTTCGTAGTATCAATGGTAATGGAGGTAACAATAGTATAAGGCAAGGTACCTTGCATGTGTCACTTACATTCCAAATACTCGGTATACTTGAAAATAGTTATGCAACATGAACCACGAGCATAAAGACCTTTTTTCGATGTCTATGGATCCAGTTTCTACATGCAATTAAAAGAATCAACCGCCTGAAGCGAGAGTTGAACCAACCTGATTGGAAATGTTCGCCATTGGACTAAACGGTCACATTTTGTTTTTCTTTGTACACATTTCCACCTACCTTACCCGCAGTTAATCCTATTCACAAACTTGGTGGTAAAAAAGTCCTTTCTCCGTGTACGCAAAAAGTAGCTGCCAGAATGAGGGCAGCATCCTTTCGAAAAAATGACGGAGATAGGTATAAAATTCTTCTAAATTGCTTCATTCAATTAAATAAGATATAAGAATCTCTTTGCTGGATAAGAATTCTCAACTTTACTCAGGACCGTGCCGTGCGGAGGGACAACAGGTGCAATTTCACGGGGCGGCAAAGTTAGGCAGGCGACACAGACAAGAAAAAAATACATGAACCCAAAAAGAAATAACGCAAAAATTAAAATATAACACAAAAGGAGTAAATAACATTCATAGCTTTTCAATTTTTTTACAGTAAAAAAAGTCAATCCCTAATTTCCTATTACGAAATCGAGGAATTACAAAAAAAATACCATCAAAGGCAGCTGCAAGATAGCATTTTTTTGGGAAGTCCCGAAAGAAATAGGTCACGCCGTCAACGATGTTGGGGCTTCTCTTTCGATATCTGTCTTTTCTTTTCATTTTGCTTTAAACGATTCTCGTTCCCTGTTTTTAAAGGGAAAAGCCTTTATTTCGGTGAAATACCTATATTGGTGGATAATATAAAAGCCTACGGCAATGTTTAAAATGTTTATCAGTTGTTGACCGTTGAGCGTAATATTTGGTCTGTTCGTGTTCGAAATTAATTCGTTAAATAAGTCGATTTGGCGGTTGAATTTTGTGCTGTTCTAAATACTGATTGCAAAGTAAGTAGAAATATTGTTTTGCGTATATTTTAGAAAATAACTGCTAATAACACAGGCACACAAAAAAAGTCAAAACCCAGAGGGTATACCCCCATTTCCTCAAGTATTTTTGGGCACTGAAACCGAATATGACAATAAAAAAAGGTTTTAATTACGCAATTTTCCCCTAGCACTCTCTTACAATCCCCTTGGGGTTTGAAATTCCACATTTGAAAAATATGTATATTATTAGGTTTCTTGGTGCGCTGAAACCGAATATGACGATAAAAACTGATTTCAACCACCCAATCACCCCCTCACAACGTCCAGTGGGGTTAAAATTTCACTTCTTATGAAAATTTAAAATGTGTATATATTCTTGATACATATCAAGAATATGCATACATTTTAAATTTTGCACTCTTATTTAGGACACACAATTCAAAATGAAATTATTACATTGCTTTCCGAAGATATAGTAAAACATTTAATTTCAAGTTTGAAAAAATCTAAGTATTACTCAATTATTTTAGACTGCTCGCCTGATATTAGTCAGTCGTTGAACAAATTAGTGTTATAGCAAAATTCGTTTATATTTCTGAAGAAGAAACGGAAACTAGGGAGCATTCTTTAGGTTTCTATCCATGTAAAGATAGTACTGGCAAAGGATTATGTGATTTCGTTTTAGCAGAACTTTTCCTAAAATTTTATTTAAACATTCAGGATTTATGTGATCAAGGATACGGTAATGGATCCAACATGAAGGGAAAACACTCTGGTTTGCAAACAAGAATTTTAAACATAAATTCAAGGGCCATGTTTGTACCATGCTTGGCGCACAGTTTAAACTTAATAGTAAATGACGCTGCTAAAATAAATAACGAAATTATGTCTTTTTTTGATATAGTTCAATAACTGTATGTATTTTTTTCATTTTCAGTTGCTAGATGGGCAGAACGGCCCTGACTTTACTGACGGCACTGACTTTACTACTAGCGTAATCTACTTGATCACAGAAAATACACCTTTATTTTATTGCGCATCGACTTCAAAAGTGTGCCTTCAAACCCGCGGTTCTTTTTGCCCATCAAATTATTTTCTTTATAAATTGCCTAATTCGTATGGGACTGTCTAACGTTGCCGTATGCATGATCTGAGAAAATTGTTAAGCAAGTAGCTCCTTAATTAATGTAGATACCGAACGATTTCAGTTAGCCGAAGTCGTTCATCATCATCATCATCATCATCTTCATGCGCTTCCGTTATCAATGTTATCTAAGAGCAATTAGTGGCAGCGATGCACGAAGTTGATACACCGGCACGAACTGTCAGAATCGCGCCGTTCGACATGACCGTGTGCCGGTTGGGCCCATCCGCTCCCTATATCAGTACTTTCCACTCGAACCGCTATACCATCGTCTATGCCTACTATTATTACACAACTCTAATGTACACTCGGCGTTCAGCTTTTTTCATAATAGGCGGCTAGGAAGACGGAGGATAACGACACATACCAACTTCGCCGTCTATATTAGATAAGAGAGAATAGAAGCTTTATATTCCGTAAAGCAGGAAATCGTATAGATGCCGCTTAATAATAGAACGAACACAAAAGGATTCTGTTCTTTGGAATAACCTTAATTAAACGTGTTTCCTATTATCCTTTTAATGCATTTCAATTACATATTATCCGTTAAGGCAGGCGAGCGTCCATCAGAAAAGATATGTAATACAAAGGAATGATTTAAAAGTGAGAAATCACCCTAGAAGCATTGCTGTGAGAAACAACCGTATACGCCGTTTCCTCCTCCATTAAATTCTATGCAATCCGAAACATCCTAGTGACAACCTTCAAATTTAAATAAAAATATGTTGCTAGATCGCCTTAACTTCCTCCGTACTTTCAACATTCCCATTTTTTGTCTACTACTGTTATCAAATAAATCATATGGTAATACTAACACAATAACATAGACTTTCATCGGATTAACAAATTTTTACAGCCCTCACCCCACTCTTTATTTACGACTCCGGTGAGCGAGAGTGATATCATTAATGCCATATCGAAGCTTAGTTCTACTACGGCTTCTGGAGACGATACCGTTCCGTCTTTTCTTTTAAAAAGGAGCTTGTCATCTGTAATAGAGGTTTTGGTGTTTGTTATCAACCTCTCACTTGAGTTTGGCATCTTTCCCACTAAATTAAAAACGGCTAAAGTGATACCTATTTTTAAAAAAGGAGATCAGAATGACATGAGCAATTATCGTCATATTTGCATTTTATCAGTCTCTTCTAATCTGTATGAAACTATAGTTAATATCAGAATAGTAAACAATTTCCATCGTTTTCGATTGCTAAATGAGAATCAACACGGTTTTACTCCAGGTAAATCTACTGACACTGCTTTTTTTAGTTTCATAAGTCGTCTACATCATAACTCTGATAATGGAGTGCCTTGCTTGAGTATGCTGATAGATCTTTCTAAGGCATTCGATTGTGTGGATCACTCTCTTCTACTCTACAAACTTGAGAGGTATGGGATCAATGGTGTTTGTTTAAAGTGGTTACAATCTTACCTTTCAACGAGAAAACAATATGTTAGCGTTAACAATTGCGTCTCAGGTGGTAGGATTCTGGAGAGAGGCGTCCCACAGGGATCGGTACTGGGACCAACCTTGTTCCTACCCTTCGTCAATGATCTTCCTAATTGCCTGAGTAGTGCGGTTGCTGTGACATTATATGCCGACGACGTCAATATAACTGTCTCTATCCCAAACACCAGTGATCTCCTCGTAGTAGCTAGTTCAATTTTTGATGACATCAATAACTGGATGAGTGCAAATAAATTGGTCTAAAATGCCAACAAAACTAGCTGTATGCTCTTCTTTAATGACAGTAAATGCGGAATCGACAAATTCAGCTCTGATTTTGAATTAGGTAGTACATCTAGGTTGCTTGGCCTCGTTATAGATGAGAATTTAAAATGGTCTAATCACGTAGAGCAGCTATGTCCTAAGCTAGCGAAGTCATGTTATGCGCTTTACCAATTGAAAAAATCATGTAATGACTTCACCGTTAAATCATTTTACTATTCGGAATTTTATTCAAGGATGCGCTACGGAATTATACATTGAGGCTCTTGCGTTGACGCAGATCATATTTTTATTTTATAAAAAAGAGGGATTAGAACACTATTTAGTTTGTGACAGAGGGATTCTTGCAAAGAGGTTTTTAGAAATAATAACTTATTAACGTTTTATGATGTGTACGTCTTGGAAATACTGTGTTTTGTTTTTAAGTTTCGTAACTCTTTTAATGTGAGTTTGACACACCCTTATGGTACTAGAAACAGGAAAAACTATTTATTGCCATCTTCACACAAAACATCAACCTTTCAAAGAAGTCTTATGTACATGGGAGCAAAATTGTTCAATGTTTTGCCCAACGAAATGAAAGACTATCCTAATGTGTACATTTTTAAGCAAAAACTAAAGTTATGTCACCTCCAAGTTGATGCTTACTCAATTCAAGATTTTATAGATTTCTTTGCTTAGATGGTGACTGTATATTATATATTTTTAATTTACGTATATGTATTGTTGACGTTTTTCTTGTGCATCTGTTACCAGCTTGTACTAAGAAATAAAGAGTACTACTACTACTACTAATAAAAAGCTGAAAGCATTGCTGTAGGGTTTTACTTAAACCAACATCTGCACAATTCCAAATTATAGTTTTAAATATAATACTAATAATCTCTGCGTAAAAAATAATACAGTATGTCGCTTTCCAGAACAATTTAGAGAAGAGGATTTCAAATATGTATAGTTTATTTCAAATTATAAGAATATAACTGTAGACTTACAAGGCCTTTAATACTTTTATTGCACCTTCTGTGACGATAATAACCTGGCAATGCATATTGAATCTAGGGGTCGTATTGACTATAAATTACGGCCCTATAAGATAATTATATGTGTATGTATATATATTTTACAAACAGTATAAATTTACATAGTAAGCAATTCGATGTTACATGTAATTAAAGAATTTACATATTAAATGAGATTTAAATGTAGAAACAGGTAGTTATGCATATCGCAAATCATAATTCCATTTCTATTCAATTCACTTAAATTTTGTCATTACGGTCCTCAGCAGTTTGTTTGCGTATCCAGGTAGTTATTACCGCAGGTGGTGCAATAACAGCATTTAAGCCGTTCAAAATTATATTCTTATAATTTGAAATAAACTATACATAAATACTATTTGGAGAAAAGTTCTACATAACATAAAAATTGTTTTCTATAAAAATACGCAAAATACACCTCTGTTTCGGCAATGACGTCTTCATTTAACGTGAACCGCTTTCCGCCAAGCCATTTTTTCAAGTTTGGAAAAAGAAAGAAGTCACAGGGCCCAAATTTGGTGAATATAGTACATGGGGCACCAATTCGTACCGAAGCTGAACTAGCTTTGTTGTCACAATTGCCGATGAGTGGGCCGTGGCATTATCATGATGGTAGGGAATCTTTTTCTTCGCTAAGTGGTGTCTTTTTCTCCTTATTTCAGCGTCAAATCGCTCCAATAAATCAGCGTAGTACAGTCCCGAAGTTATTAAATATCTTTGTGTGTATTTTATCAACCGGCGAATACATTTTTCAAACGAAGTTTTTCTATGTCCTTCATTTTTGATCCACACTCAAACTTTTAACACCCTCTCAATGTTCTTAGAACGCCCTTTCAAATGAACTTTTTGTTTACTACCCACTGTACATTGAGATCTTAAGACAAAAGTTTTAAGGGTAATGTTAATTATGTACCTTTTATTATTCATGTATTGAATACTAAGATACAAAATATAAAGCAAACTATAAAATAGAAAAATACAAGTCCTTTCATCTTCTATTGTATGCCTTTACCATTCGCCTTACACCTTACGTCTTGCACATCACTTCCGCCATTACTCCCTCTTCCCTTCACTCCCCCTACCGCTACATCTTTTACCCTCTCAATCCCACAATTATCTAGAACTAAAACCATTAAGAATCGCGTCCAAATTTCCTTCGCAGTAAAACTCCCACAATTTAATTCTACGAATTGAGCAACAATGAAATTGCTTCTTAACGTGCCGAACACAAATATCACTTTGAAAAAGTTGATTGGCTCTCGTTGCAAAGATATTCACGTTTTGTCCGTTGTACAGGTGCTATCGCGTAATAAATTGCAATTTAATATACATGATTACGAAATTTTGCGTCATATTGCATCATAACACGTGGTTTCAAACAGTCGGGATGACGACCAAGAATTCAGAAAAATGTAACTCTTAAATTTCACCAATATTTCGAATTTATTTAAAACTTCATTAGGGTCAAAAATGAGTTAAAATAGACAGACCGAATTTATGAACTAAAGATTTAAAGATCTCCATCTGAGGAATCTAATGAATATCAGTCATATCTTTAAATAGCTTTAAATAAAGCTTTAAATAAGAGCGAAATATTGGTGAAATTTAAAAGAGATACATTTTTCTGAAACCTTGGTGGTCATCCCGACAGTTTGAAACCACGTGTTAATTCCTAACGACCGCTATACTCCTTGGTGTTTTATTGCATCATAACTTCATGCAAGGAAGTCACTGCATCCATACGTGCTAAGTCTGGCCAAAACCAAGGCGGAAATATTGGCTTCAAAACTTGGACAGTGGAATCTTCTCGAAAAAAATGTTCGAGTGACTTTACTTCGCACTCGTCATCAGCCATTCGAATCTTTCTTGAAAATGAATGCCTTGTATACTGCTACGATATTGATAGCCTACTACAAGAACTCAGCATTGCCCATGAGCCACATGAATGGCGGTTCTATCCATACCTATCGGACCTGGTGAAGGAAACTTACAACAATGTAAAACTGCTATTTGAGAGAATTAACTATAGCAAATATGGCTGGCAGATCTGTGCTGACTTGAAGTTAGTGGCTCTGTTGGTGGATTTACAGCTGGAATATACAAAGTACTACTGTTTTCTTTGTCTATGAGACAAGAGAACAATCGATTTGCACTACATCAAGAAAAACTGGCCTCGAGGAGTACCTTTAAGCCTGGAGAAACGAATGTACAGCACACACCATTGGTAGAACCACACAAAATCATAATTTCTCCTTTATTAAGTTCGGCCTCATCAAAAACTTGGTAAAAGTACCTTTTTGAAAAATTCCCTCGGCTCAGTGAGACCAAAATTAGAAGGAGTTTGTGTGGAACCTCGGATTAAACAACTCTTCAAAGATCCCAACTTTGAGAAACTTCTTCAAAGTAAAGATATACAGGTTTGGGATGCGTTTGTCAAGTGGCAGAAAACTTCCTTAGGAGCGAGAAGGCCGAAAATTACAAGGAACTGATCGAGGACATGTTAGCTTTATCTCATAAATTCGGCTACAATATGTCTTTAAAGGTCCACTTATTTCACTCCCACTCGAATTTCTTCCCTAATAACTGCGGACAAGTCAGTGATAAGCACGGCGAACGTTTTCATCAGGACATTGCTAAGATCGGGAAATGATACCAGGGTAAATGGTTCACGTCAATGCTGGCTGATTATTGTTGGACGCTCATCAGAAAAACCCCTACGTCAATTACAAACGACAGGCCAAAAGAAAGCAAAAGTCCTTTGCAGATTTTGGTATTCTTAACATGTATTTACAAAAATATCTACTCATTACAAAGAAATCGTAGCCAATTCAGCTTTTTCTTAGTCATAATCGTGTTCAGCACATTGAAGTCATTCAACGTTAATAACAAATAAATAAAATAACGGAAATTTCAAATTCACCTATCCGATTTTATATGAAAATGTACTAAAGGAATTGAATAACATGATTTTGGTACTAAGCTCTAAGTTTGGGTAAAATTTAACATATGTCTGTTCTCAAACAAACAATAGCCCTACAGATCAGAGTTGGGCTTATTTAGATTTCAAGAAATCGAAAAAACCTGCCTCAATTTAAGTGACTACTATCTTCATTAAGGTTGCCTCGAAAACACCGGATGATTATCATCCTGAAAACATTCTTCTGCTAAATTTTAACAAAGCAAATGACATGTAGATACATGCACAGTTTCCTTTGAATGAAAGCCACTAAAGGGTGTGTAACTGATGCACTTACTATAGAAAATATCTTGTTGCGCAATCTTTGCAACAACTATGGAGAGGTAATTCGTTGCAATGCCACAGGTATGTAGGTTATATTTTATACAAGAGTTTTTGGTACCAAGAATGCCCACACGAGTTATATAAATCTGAAAGAAATGTTATAATTGGAGTCGAGTGTTTAAGCAGATCGTCGCATTTCACTGTAAAATTTGCATACAGTTTGCGTAAAATTCGCGAACGACTGTAATAAAGTAAAAACGAACAATGATTTCATTACCGTTGTTGTTTGTACGGGAGACAGTACAGCACAATATATTTGTATTCGTAGTATGTATGTAATTGCGTACTTGAGCCAGAAATCTTATCTTTTTCTGTTACCGTTGCTGCGTTCGAAAAACTTTCGCTAACAAATCTGCCGAAATTATGAGCCAAACTGAAGTCATAAATAGAGCAACTAAAAGAAGAGAAGATTTCCTCGGTGTACTCCTCACTGCACTGCATTCGTATACGTATATATATATATAAGAAATCCGAAGAACAAAATGTCCTATTGTTCTTCGATATTATCTGGGACTCTGTTGTGGCGGTTCCCATAAAATGTACCAAAGGCTTATTATTTTTACAAGGATCCGGATCGCGATTAAAAGATTCCTCTTCGTTAAAGAGACCATCGATGTCTCACGATTTGACTTCAGATTGAACAGATAAGAAAATGTAGCGTCGCAGTTCGCATCTTTGCCGGTCGTAGTAATCTTGCGCTGTGTTGGAAATCTTTTAGAAATTATCGATTTTAATACTACTTTAATATAGACTTTAATACTTATTATCGTAAATATCTGTTCAAAGTAACAGGATCTATGTAATATGAATCAATAGAATATCGTACATATTGTTGAGGTACATATAATTTTCTATAAAGACAAGCGCAGTTAACCCATTTTACAATTGAAGGGGCAAGTGAATGAAGGAATTATGTTACAAAAAACTGTTTCTGAATAAACTAGGTGTTAGTTAATACGGGCTAATTGCTGTCTCTTATTGAATTATTATTTTCAAATGCAATTAATGGTCAAACATCGAAGTTTTCATGAAACTTATTGATTACAACAAAGGGTGGATTTTTTTTAATGTACACTTATATAGTGTACCTCAGAGTATATTGTCAAATTATTTACAGATATACAGACTGTTCCAAAATTTCGTGACCGCCCTCAACTTTTTAATTTTAAACGGAGTGCTATATTTTTTATTAATCATTTTGATAGCCACTTAAATTATCTTTGCAATGATATATAATTATGTGCACTTTCGATAATTACTTTTGGCTATATTACAAATTCTGTTAGAATTTTGGCAGTTGCAGACTATGACGTTTTAAGACCTAGCCTGAAAACGAATGTAGTGTCTCGAGTTATTTTTTTGCTATCAATTTAGAGGCTAACACTTTATATGTTTCGAGATGATATAATGTAAAAATATACACAGGGTGTTAAATATGTTATGCAACATTTATCGTAATTCAAATGCTTCTTTTTCAGTTTCCTTAAAAAGAAGTTATATTTTTTGATATTGCTAGCAATTTCCTTGTAAAATTACCTTCAATATAGTACCAATAACGTAATAAATATTTATAGTATTTTCACTTTTATTGGAAATACGTTTGTAATATTCGATATGCGCGGCATCTAACAGCTAGATGACCATGATTTTCAAACAAAAACTACTACCTAACGAAGCATCAAGTCTGCTTAAAATTTCCACACAAAGTTATCTTTCGCAGTTTCCCTTTTCTATCGTTGGGTTTTAGTATTTGTTATAACTTTATTAGGGTTCATTTATTGTAAATTGAATCATTTATATATATTTAGCCTTTTTATTGGTCTAAACTGCTGTAATTATCACAAATAACTTTAGAAACAACAAAGAATACAATCATCTCATCAAACTGCCAACCTAGAAAGCATTTAAATTCTCGGCCTGACAGGCCTATACAGATTCTAGCGTGTTTAAACTCCGTTGCGTCAGAGTTGCACATGTGCGAGGTCTACACTTTATATATCACGGTTCCAAGAGTAGTAGTTTTTAGTAGCCAGTCAGACAACGTGACTAGTGGATGAAAATGTCGCAAGAAACGAAAATTAAGTACCGCGCGGTCATTAAATTTTTAACAAAATTTTTAACTGAAGATGCCTAATCACATTAAACAACGTTTATGGTAATTTATCTCCTTCATATTCCACTGTAGAAAAGTGGGCAAAATGTTTCCGTTTGGGGCAAGAATCCTTTGAAGATGATGAGTGCCCCGGTCGGCGAATTAAACTGATAACGCCTCAAAATATTTCAGTTATTGAAGAAATGGTGTTACCAGGTCGCCGTTTAAAAGGAATTAGCAGTGATGCCTAACATTTCTGAAACAAGTATTCGCCGATTTCTCCATAATTATTTGGGTATGAATAAGATTAGTGCAAGATGGGTACCGCGTCTCCTTTCTGTTCTCCAACGTGAACGTCGGGTCGAATGTGCGTGCTCTTGTTTAAACATGTGTGGATACGACCCTAAACCGAACAATGGTTCTGTATTATGATCCTCTATCCAAAAAGGAATCGTTTTAAGGACGATAGTGAGTTGCAAGCAGCTGTAGTACATTTTGAGGGAAACACTTTAGATTATTTTTACAAAGGTATAGAATTATTAATTGTTAGGGGAAATTATATTGAAAAATAAAAATTGTTATATTTTTTTTCTATATCAGGCCGAGAATTTATGGCGCCTACCTCGTAGTAGGAACAACTCACCAGGAAAATTAAAAACCGTTTTATATAAAAACGAAAACGATGATTACTTGCACATACATATGTATACACAAGCAACAGCAACTTATTTGTGATAGTGCTAGAATCTATTTTGTACTATATACATACAACATATTTTCATTTCTCCGAAAACATTTATTTTATATAATAAAAGGCTTCTAATCAATGTATGTTGTACTACAAACTCGCTTCCTGCTTGAAAACATCTAATATACTAACATAAAAATCAACTAATATGCTTGTTTTCAGTAATAATTTATACCAATGCTTTTAGTTATTTTCTGTATTCTCTTCCTTAATGAAAGTATGATTAGTAATGTCATCGTGTTCTCCGTTATAAGTCAAAAACTTATCTGCCGGACACTTGTTCGCATGACTTTCTCATGATACGAACACGTATTATTAATTGGAAAACAAGCTAATAAATAAACATACATACGTACCGGTTCGATGGAATTCATATTGATAAGTATTTTCTTTTAGTAAAACTGTAATATAGCAGTACTCAAGAAATTGGTATCTAATTATTATCAAATCATGTAACTAGGCGTGGAATAGTTTGAAGAATGTAACAAATAACTTGAATAACGTTCAGGAAATGACGTGAATATGTTTAAGATGTTTACGTACACGGTATGTCCATATTCACTTATAACAGGAAGTTTGACTTAGATAATAGTCTAAGTAATTTTCTCCACATTGCAAATTATTTACTCGTGTATTATAAACAATGGGGCCACATGAATATGCACGTAAATACGTAGCAATAATTTCAAGCTCGTAAAATACATACAAGTGGTACGAATTCTATTCATATAAGTTTTGATATATAACTAGGATTCATTTGCCATATCCAACATAAATATAAATATAAATTGGAAACTATTTATTTAATTTTATTATTTTTATGTAAACATTATACTTGCACAAAGCCTGATGTAAATACAGTATGTTTCAAAATAAAATAAATATATTGTAATACTTTAAATGTGAGAAATTGTAGAATAAAAATTAATTTTTGGAAATTAATTAATTAATCATACGATCTGAGGGTTCGGAAGTGTCCTAAACACATCTTTTGGCAATCTAAGTAAAACTAGATATCAATTAATGAAACTTAACTAGTATAATATATTATCTACTGAGAACCTGCCTTTTCTTCAGCCACCAAACTTGACTTCGACCTCGTATTTATGGTACAATTTAAAAGTTAAACATTTAGAACTTGAGAACACAACGAAACACGTGTTTACCTGGATGAAAATCTTAACTCAAAGTCAGAAATTAATTAGCGTCCCTCTACTACTTTATTTTAATCGCGATAGCGATTGTTTCAAACGCAGCAAGTTTTTATTCTTTTCGATATATTATTTGATGATGAATTTCCAACAAATATTATTCCAACGAATATTATTTAATAGTAACATGATGCATTACATACAGTGACGCAACTGGAAAACCCAAACTATGCTACTCTATGACATATAACACCACTAACAACCATACAATAATAAAATTTACTGACTGATTGCATTATGATGATATTTAATTTTCAAAATTATGCTAGAAATACCTTCGAATTTATGTTGTTACTTGTTGTAGGAAAATTCCATTAAATTTGAGGATTTACAATGTGAAGAAAATGAACAGAAAAAAAGATACTTCTCCCTTCCTCCATAATCGTCATTGACTGAACCTAATATAATTCCTCAGCATTTCCGCTCCAACGATGGAGGGCAATAAAAAGAGTAGAAGCTACCGAAAAGGAGCTAATAGCCGCAAGAGGGATTTTGACGTTGAACGACTGAGCATACTACTATACGTGCCGCTAATGACAACTACGTTCGAAGTTATAAATAACGCGAGGTAATGTCTCTGCGCGGCATAGGCGTGCGCTTCCTTCAGTAAGTACAATATTAAAGAATATGTAAGTAATAAATCGAATAATAATAACAGAACCAATCAGGAATTATAATATCTGAAAAGTTGTGAAAGATTCACCCTTTTAAGCAGCATTATCAAATAAGTTGGCGGGCTGGATCGGAATCACTGAACATTAAAAGTAGAAGCACCATTATCAGTATTACCACCCACCGGATGAGTGGTAAAAAGTTGACAGCATTAGATATGTTTCCACAGTTGTCTCGTTGAACAATGTTCGCCGTGGTGAAAAAATATGTTTATATTTTGAAAAAAGTAGTTCGATATATACAGATGTAATACATGCATGATTGAAACACTCATTAAATTCAATTAATGAATTAGTCGACGCACCATCACAAATTTGTTTTAATATGATAAAATCGGAATCTTTCTTTAGCACACTCTCGAACTTTTCTAAAACGCGATTATATTTTGCGTCATGTATAGTGCGTAGCAGTGTATGTACTTCATCTACTATTTGCAGTGACTCCACTAACGACAACGCTCTACTTTGCAATTGTTCTATTGCGTCATGTAATCCTTTATAGTTGTTACGAATTGTGTGTGACTCTGTTTCAACGGAAATAACTTGAAATTTTGTCTGGCTCTCCTTAATACCCGCAGCTTCGGCAGGATTGAATTGTACAACAACAGCTTTTACTTGTTTGAAATATTCAGCATAATAAAGAGTTGTCTGCAAGCATGGTCCTCAACATGTAAAAATCGCCTGTGGTGGTTCATACTTACCAAGACACTGTGCGTGAAATGGTCGAAGACGTTTTGGAGATTTGAGAAAAACTTTTTTGTACTTGCTATTAATGCATTTACCTCGGCTGAACATTGTCGAATAGTTTATGCCGCAACATGTAAAGCATTCACTTTACACGTAACATGTAAACACTTGCGACCGTGTTCAAGAAGAGGGCGGCCTACCGAACGCATTGTTGCGGCACCATTTCTTATAAACATTAACACTTGACGTGGTGAGACTTGAAAGTTTTCTAACGTACTAAATGTCATCCTCACAATTACTGCACCAATACACACTTCCAGTCCTTTCCTAGCTAGTAACAGTGGAAATGTCCAGTACACGTAAAAAACTAAATTACTATTCTTAAAGAAATTGTTATAAAACCCTCCCTTTTTGAAGTAGTTTACATATTCTTGTATTTATTTTTGGGAGAATCTTTTCACTACAGAAATGTTTGAACTTCTAAATTAAATGTTAAATTAATGAAGCATTCGCAATGTTGCGCAAACAACAAACATATTCCCCAAACTATGGATTCCACTTTTTGTCCTCATTTTTGGGCTGCTGGTTCGTTTTCATGCTATGTAATAACTAGAGTTGGCCACGCGCGCTAACGGGCAGCGGCGTTGTTTCGATTAGGGCTCGGGTTCCACTAGAGCTATTGTGTGGAAATGTTTGCTGTCGTAAATACTTTCGCGTAGTTGTTAAATAAAAATAAAATAATGCGTGCTCAAACGCTTACCATTTTAAGAGACCTCCGTGAAATCGCAAAGTGAATAATGTCTGTTAAATATCTGCAACATTAGATATGTTTCAACAGTTGTTTCGACAGACCGAGTGCGGCGCGAGAAAAAAATGTGCTTATATGCAGAGAACGAACGTTCTACATCTAGTGACGTTATATTTGCGTAATTAAAATATTCTTTGAAACAACTTGACGGTTCTGTTGACGCACCTTCACAAATGTGTCTTAATGTGCCAAAATCAGAATCTTTCTCTAAAACACTTTCAAATTTTTCTAGAACACAAACATTTTTTGCGTCTTCTATCGCCGGTAGAAAAATTTGAAAGTGTTTTAGAGAAAGATTCTGATTTTGGCACATTAAGACACATTTGTGAAGGTGCGTCAACAGAACCGTTAAACTGTTTCAAAGAATATTTTAATTACGCAAATATAACGTCAGATTAGCTGTCGCAATAGACCAATTACAAAATAGATCGTTATCATCATTGGAGTCTCTGCAAATTATGGACGGAGTGCATACACAGCTACTGACTATACATGACGCAAAATATAATCGCGTTTTAGAAAACTTCGAGAATGTGCTACAGAAAGATCCCGATTTTAGCACACTAAAACAAATTTGTGATGGTATATCAAATAATCCACTGACTAAGCACAAAGAGTATTTTAATCATGCATGTATAACATCGATAGATGTTGAACGCTGACAACTGTGGAAACACATCTAATGGTGTCAACTTTTTACCACTCTTATCCATATGATGTTAATACTGATAATGGTGCTTCTAGTTTTACTGTTCCGTGGCCAAGGCTGCTTAAAAGGGTGAGTGTTTCACTACTTTTCACATATTATAATTATGTATTAGTTCTGTTATTTTTTTTCTATTTTCTTACTATTGTTTTTGTATACTAGGCAGGTACGGCTATGGCACGGCTCCCTGTTACCGGGCTCTAGTAATAACCAACCAGGCTATATAAAAGGGATTGTAGGTAAATTTTTATACTATGTAATAAACAACCAGACTATATAAAAGACAGTGACAAATGTATTTTTGGTTATTTAACAACAATGATTACAGCAACAATTTCCAATTATTTTTGCTTACCACATTAGAAATTACCTTTAACACCGAAGAAGCATATAGCAAATACTAGGCACCTAAAAAGTCAGTAAGTAGAGCAAATAGTTCAGAATACATTGATATCCTACCAAAACGCAATAAAATATGAGTTTTAGATAATTACAACCTTCATTATGCATATGTCCGTTACAAATGGAATGTATTTATTTATCTTTAAATAAATTAATAAAACTATAATTTTGCTTACTTAAATTAAACCCCGTGTAAAATTGATTTCAAAATATAATATTGAAGATCCCGTACAGTGAAAATTGCTATCATGGCATTAAATTATCGTTCTTTAATGTTCAAATGCCATCTGCTTTCTATGCCATAATTGCCATAAAGTTATGTTATATAAAGTTCCTAATCCCCGACATTGTACGCCAAACAAGTTGATGATTAATGATATGTTTATTACCTGACAACGGTAATACGTATGTAACTCTTATATATATAAACATGAAGGCACTAAACAAAAGCGGATGCTATTATGTCTATTAGCAGCTTTGCTTACAAGTTTGGTTATGTCTTCTAATTACAGGAAAATGTAAAATGCCCGTTTTATTGTTAGTACGTGATCGTAAATACAGGTAAGAACGTGCTTTTGTAATTTAATCTTTTATAAATAAAAAGAGATTGATGTATGTAATTCTATTTACGTGTCCTGATGTTCAGTTAGTGAATTCTGTCGTTTTAATCTACCGCAATAATAATGAAGGTACGTTTATGTTATTATTAATGGCGACGATTTCCTATTAACGTTTGGCAAGTAATTATAGTAACAGCAACTAGATGTATCGTACAAGAAAAACTGCTATCAATTCCTTTAGTTTCAAGCACTTTCATTCACTCTGAACAAGAAACAGAATACTAATTGTATTACTTTCGTCAAGTAACCAAATTCGCCAAGTAAAAAAGCCTTATTAGTAATAAAGGTGACATGTGCACTACAGGCTGCAAACAGCTATGGAGTAGATGGGTGGGAGCCATGCTCCATGGCTAACAAATAGAAACAGCATTGGCGGGTGAGATGATGCAGGTGTCTGTCGCCAGAGAATACCCACAGAGAGGGGTACTACCCCTCTATTGTGGGACATGGTGATAGACGAACTGCTGGTCTTGCCAAACGATGCTGGCTACTATATACAGGG
Source organism: Dynastes maya (assembly GCA_029619315.2). Classification (NCBI taxonomy): domain Eukaryota; kingdom Metazoa; phylum Arthropoda; class Insecta; order Coleoptera; family Scarabaeidae; genus Dynastes; species Dynastes maya. Next base: position 63,032,468 of record JAROYE020000002.1, read on the forward strand.
ATACGCTGATGACATTGTAATACTACCAGTAGGAGAAATGCCGGCATAATCTCAGGACTAATGCAGAGGGCATTAAAAACGGTAGAAGTATGGTGCAAAAAGGAGAACCTTAGAGCAAACCCTGGGAAAATTGGACTTGTACCCTTCACCAAGAGAACGAAATTGGACGCCGACTCAATAACTTTGATTAGCATCAAGTATTTCAACTTCTTCAAAACCAAAGGAATTACCATATTGCAAATAGTGAGCACTTAAGACAGTGGAATGTAAATTGTTACGAACATCATTTCTATATCCCGAAATGCGATTTTTTACTTTTTGGGGCGTTTGACCAATGTAACAACCCGGACAATCTCTACAATTAATTTGATAGGTAACGATGGATTTCTCCTAATGATACGAACTGTCTTTAAGTTTAGACCAAAATGCATTAAGCTTTATTAGTGGGTAAGGTGCAATTTTATTGCACCCCCTAAACAAATTAGAAATCCTGTTGCTAAGATTAGGTATATATTGAAGTTTCCGAACGGGTTAATCAGTAATACTCTCGAGGTTAGAATTTGGTGGGGTAGTTTCAGAAACTGGTCACCCAAATTAGTTCTTAGTATATTTTTTATTTCTGAAAAAAGTTAGTTCGCGATGTTCTAAATAAATCTATTCGCTTTATGCTGAACTCTAATCAACGTTTGTCTGCTTACTTTAGCTTCTACCGAATAGTTCAAATAAAGAAAAGCTTGGGCTTTCGGGAGGAATTTTGGCGAGGAAAGTAAATCTAATTCAATTTAAAAAGCGTGGGAAACTCAAATTTTGGTTGAAATCGAGTTGAACTTGAAAGAAATAATTTTTTAGAAAATATAATTTCATCAATTTTATTCCCTTGAAAGTATTTGTTAATGCAGTTGCGACATGTACGAGGTAGGAGCCATAAATTCTCTGCCTGATACAGAAAAGATAAACTTGGTAAAATATAACAATTTTTATTTTTCAATATAATCTCCCCTAACTTCAATACATTTATTATAACGGGTATAATGCTATACCCTTGTAAAAATAATCGTCCTTAAAACGATGTCCCCTAAGGTCTTTCTCTAAGTGAGAAAATAAATAAGAACCATTGTCTCATCTTCTGTGACAATGCACTCCAAAATCTGCTTCGGGTCGTCTCCACACATGTTTGAAAACGAGCGCGCAGATTCGACCCGACGTCCACCTGGAAAGCAGAAAGAAGATGCGGTACCCGTCTTGCACCAATCTCTATGGCGCCTACCTCATAATATAAAAGATACAAAAGTTTTGTCTTCGCTTCGCATATGTAATTTCCAATTCTATTATACAGGATGTTCCAAACAACGTCAGTGAACATATGGCAGCACATTTCTAAAATGGTTATCACTAGTCTGGGCAAACAACGGTAACAGTCAGTGTAGTAGATATGTGGTGCGCAATCGGCGATTATTTATTTCACGCGTTCACAGCGACAGTACTACATCGATGCTGTATGCGGGTAGTTCTGTGTATATGTAGGCTGTCGTAACTTATTTCGTAATTGTTTCGTTTGCTTTAAAAATGTCGCAGTTAGGTACGTCGCGAAAACGACCAATGGCAGACACAGTTAAAAACTTTATTGTGTACATGCCGGACTTAATTTTTCATGACGCTAAAATTCAATGTCTAGTTTGTAAAATCCCTGTAATGTGTTGTCCAGAAGCCATTGTCAACATCACATCGAAAGCAAACAGCATTCTTCTGCAAAAAGTGGCATACGAGACCAAGAAAAATTTACATTTGATTTATATGTTACTCTTATTTTATGTAATCTATCGTTTCGTTTACTAGACAAAGAAGCATTTGTCTCCTTCTAGAATAAATATGCGGACTGTAAATTACCTAGTCGGACATCGATACGAAATGTAGTGCCATTTGCTCGTGAACATATAGAAAAAAGAATGAAAACGGAATTGAAAGATAAAAAAACTGTGGTTGTGTGTGGACGGAACAACAGATCGTCAAAAACATTCTATGGTTAATGTAATGGTACGTACAATGGAACCACATCGACCGTCACCCTCCTTCTTACTTGCTTCCAAAAGAGTTATAAATTGCACTGCCGAAGAGATTTTAAAGGTGGTGTTAAACTCATTGAACAAATTTGAAGTTTCAACTAAGCAACTTTTAATGTTTATGAGTGATGGGGCCGCAAACATGCGTTCTTTGGGCCGATCTCTTAAAGAACACAGTGGTAACTTCTTACATGTAACGTGTAAAATCCATACTCTAAATCTTGCGGCACAAACGATTCCTACATGTTTTCCACTAATAAATGCATTGATTGCTAGTACAAAGGCAGTGTTATTAAAGTCCCCGAAAGGTACCCGACTATTTCACAAACTGTGTCCTGATTTACCTGAACCACCACAGCCGATTGTTACACATTGGGGAACGTGGTTGCAGGTTGCGTTTTACTACAACAAATATTTTGATCAAGTAAAGAAGGTAGTTTTAAAATTCAATCCGACAGAAGCTGCAGCAATCAAGAAACGCCAGGAAATATTTCAAGATAGCCAGGTTAAAAGAGATTTACAAACTATTCACAACAATTACTTCGGACTAGCGGAGGGAATAGAAAAATTAGAAAATGTTTCGATATTGCTACTGGATTTTGTTCAAATTGTGAATGATGTTCACGCACAGTTATGCGCTGTAGAAGGCGAAACAAATTGGTGTGTAATACGAAAATTTGAAAGTGTTTTAGAGGAAATGCGTGTGAAGATGCATTAAGTTGTTTCAAAGATTATTTTAAATATGCAAATATAACATCGCTAGATGTCGAACGGTCGTTTTCGGCATTAAAAGACGTTTATTCCGCACGTCGTATTCACTTGACTGAAACAACTGTGGAAACATATCTAATTAAAACTTTAAGACTTTTAAAACGGTAAGTGTTTCAGCATGTTTTATAATTTATTTCTTACCTTCTATTTTATCTATAATCTTTTATGCGCTCGCCACGCCTCTGGCTGTTACCGCATATTTGCCCAGGGTAGTTATCGCCAAAAAACCTAACCAATATTGACCAGTGAACTATCAATGAAAAAGGTTTGCCAAAGAGAAGCTATCAACGAAGGGAAATTGCTAAACCGAATTTTTTATGCTTTTGCCGTATTATAAGCTAACCATAATTTACGAGACGTATGGTGGCAAATTATAACGGATGCAGAATATTAATATCGTTCTGATTAGAAATCATAATTCAACAAATCACTCAATGTATGAAAAATTGGTCGCTCGTACATTTTCTTCAAATTTCATTAACAACACAGAAACCTATTTGTATAACATTACTAATCTCGCCTAGAATGCACTCTATATTCTAGTAGTATTAATACTTCTAATATTACATATTTCAGGTTGCTTGGAGTATCAGTTTAAGAAAAATTAGATAGGTCTTTAATTTTATCATTCATGAACAAACAAAAGCAAAACTTCCTTATAATTTGCAAAGGCAAACTAATGTACAAACAAAGAATTGCATGAAACGATAACCATGCGCTTTAATGCAAAACTTTAATGCCATTATTCACAAGCAAGCAAAAACAATTTTCCTTACAATTTCAGAAGATCTGGTATAGAAACATTTTTAACTCATGAAGTGATAATCATGCACTTATCTAAAATTCCAACAGTGGTACATATTAATTCACTTGCTTTAAGTAAATTACATGCTTAATTACAAGAATAAAGTAAAACACAACATAATTAAACCAGATCCACAATAAAACCCGTAATTATTGACCCTAATTGGTATTTAAAAGACACAAAAAGATGTACTTGCATCAAAGTTTAATGAGCACTTAAACCATCCAATTCCAATTTAATATGGATCGCAAAAACTTGTCAAACTGACTATTATAAAAATTCATTGGCCGGCAATTTTACGTAAATACAAGCGGCGACGCGACGGTAGAAACATCTTCCCAGGTATATTATCGTTTCATTATCAACGAAGTTTTTGAAAGATGAACCTAATTAAAATTACGAACCTAAAGTACATTACGAATACCCGAACACTGATTTTAATTGTTGGGTAATTAAATATTGAGAACGGGTCGTTTAATAACAAACTATTTTAATCGCATGGCGGATATTACATAGAAGAGAATTTATCGATGATAATATCAACTAATATTATGAAAGGTTACGTGATTTCATTTAGATTATTGCAATTAAATTATACCATACATTGCTTAATTGTTAAGAGGTATAAGAGCTTATTGAGGTAAAAAGGTTCCCTAGAACTTCATCAACAGAACATTAAGCACACACAAAATATTTAGAAACCACCATCGCAGCAAAAATATACCCGAACAATAAAAACTATATTAAAAAATAATCAAGAAAGTTGAGCAATTCAAACAAAAGATGAGAAATACTATTTGTGATAGACCTATGAGTAGAGACGCCGGTTTCACCTTCGCACCAGAGTTGTCACCTTGGCCGCTTCGTAATAATTCGAACAAAATGATATAAGTAACGCCAAGTAAGAAACTAATAAATACCTGGATAAAAGTTATAATTTATAAATAGACTAGCGCATTGTCATCCAAACAGACCTCCAAAACACATTCATTGTGGTACAATGAAACTAGACAATAGACAAGCGGTGCGTTGTGTGAAAGCGTGCATATATATATATGCCGTCTTAATACGACAACGTACTATTTATGAAACTCTTACTCACCTAAACAATGTTATCAACTGTACATGTTCGAAATACACATGAGAAAATGCATAGTAACAAAACCAAAAATAATGCTAATATAACTCATGGCATTGGTGGAATCATTCCTGGCAAGGACAATGCAAACAGAGGAAAAAGAGAATACTAGCACACGGACATGTTTCTGCCTACCCGGCGTCATCAGCGCGATGGCGCAACGACAATGCGTGCGGTAGGCCGTTCTCTTCTTGAACACGGTTGCGGCTGTTTACGTGTAATGCATGCTTTACATCTTGTGGCACAAACTATTAGACAATGTTATCCCGAGGTAGATACATTAATATCAACTACAAAAAAAGTGTTTCTCAAATCTCCAAAACATCTTCGAACATTTCACGTACAGTGTCCCGGTATTCGTAAACCACCATAGCCGATTCTTGCACGTTGGGGAACCTGGTTGCAGGCATCTTTTTATTAGCTACTATAAATGCTTACATGACGCACTGGAACAATTCCAAAATAAAGCGTTGTCGTTAGTGAAGTCACTGCAAATAGTGGACGAAGTACATACTCTGCTACGCACTATAAATGACGCAAAAAATATTCGCATTTTAAAAAGGTTGGAGAGTGTGTTAGAGAAAGATTCCAATTTTATCACATTACAACAAATTTGTAATGGTACTTCGACTAATCCATTAATTGAGTTCAAAGATTATTTTAATCATACATGTATTACATGGGTAGATGTCGAACCATCTTTCTTCAAATATAAACAAATTTTTTCGCCACTGCGAACACGGTTTCACGAGGCAACTATTGAAACATATCTAATGCTATCATTTTTTTACGATTCTTATCCACTGGGTTATAATACTGATGGTGCTTCTACTTCTCATGTTCAGTAATTCCAATGCAATCCGCCAGCCTACTTGATTACGCTGTTTAAGAGGGTGAATGTTTCACAGCCATACAGATATTATAATTCTTGATTAGTTTTTTTATTCGCTTTATTACTTCTTTTTCAGTGTTATAAATATTGAAGAAACCGCACGCCTATAGCGCGACGAACAATTATCTTACTCTACATATAATTCGATTTTCAGACTTGAAATGGTATAGTATCAGTAAAACTTCAATTTGTTTTAGACATTTAAGATTTTGACATTCATTGCATAAGCTTCTGTTTTGATAGAGTTTTCAAGATGCAGTTCTCATATTTCGATTTTTTATTAAATTGATTAAGTTAGATTCTTATTATCGTAGTTTTGTCTTGTTTGCTTATTCTTTGTTTTCACTGTTTATTTTGCTATATTTCTTCATAATAGTTTGTAGTTAAACATAAATTTCGTCCATACCTTTTAACAATTTCTTTGTCGACGTATTTTATAGGTATATATTACAACAATCTGGACATACTACCGTCTATCTAAAATTATCGGCGCACTATACCCAACTTTCATGTTATTAATATTGTTAAAATCAGGTTACAACTTCGACATAGAGACCTAACCTAATCTAACCAAACACACTTTACAGGTTCCTAGGAAATGTGAGTAATCTGGAAAAAATTCGAAGGGAATCTGTAAGATTTAAGGTTCACCGTTTCTGTTTGCGATCACGTAGATCTTTAGGAAGGCCTATATATATCACCTTAACGTAATGGAGGAAATTAATGGTATTTTAAGGATCTTAGGTTTATTTACAAGAATAAAAGCACCACGTCGCTACAAAATGGGGATTAATTTTCGACATTATACTTATTCTTTATTTACTTTTAGTTTATCCACAACGTTAATAAAGTTTTTCAAAAGATTGTGTATTTTTAATACATTGTTACCCTATGTGCTCATAAATAATACCAACAGAATAATATATTAGTCAAAAAAACAGCATAGTTTAAACCACAGAAATATGTTGTTAAGAAAATACATATTTGTTTAACGTTTTAATGGTGAACGTTCCCAAGATGGGAACATATTAAAAAATCGAATTTTTATTGAATTAATCATATTATTTGCATAAAATTTGTATAACTAGAAAGTAACTAGAAAAGTTTACATCTATGCATATTTTAAAACATATAAAAACTTTATGCAAATAATATAATTCATTCAATAAAAAATAGATCTTTTAGTGTGTTTCCATTTTGGGAACGTTCGCCATTAAAAGGTGAAGTCAAATAAATGGTGAACAAAAATATATTTGTTTCAAACTGACGAAGTTCTTTAAAAGGAAGAAATGTATTGTTGAATCAAACATATTACTTATATTAAATCAAACTCATATATTTTCAAATCAAACTTGAGGTTATTTGTTTGAAGGGATCATATGTTTGAATTAAATAATGATGTCAAAAAAATTATTTCTTTAAATTGAAAAATTATATCTTCACCGCCATTTAAAATTACGATTTGGTTGACTGAATGCATATTTATTTGGGTCAAGAACTTTTTTCCTCTGTGTGCAGCTTACTACTCGTATGTTCGTTGGCTCACGTCCGTCTTCGTAGTATTGTTTTTATTGTACCGCAGTTAATAATAAAACCAGTAGTATAATTTAAAAAGCAAAATTTTCAATAAAAAACTGACTACAATTTGGTTTTAGCTGATACCTATGCTTATCTAAGCCTTGAAATTGTGTCCAATTCCCAATACATATTGCGTTAATTTTAATGCAATGAATAATGTGTACCCTCTCTGTTTATGAAATTGTAACCAATAATTTACACAACTTCTACATAATTTTTTTAACGTATGGCGATGGATTTCAAATGTTCATGTGATGTACGGACTAAACTAGAAAATATAAATAAAATCTACCGCGTTCATTAAATATTAAAACCCACGTGATTGCAACTAAACTAGTAGTGTTGGTATTAAATAAATTAAAAATAAATAGTATTGTAACCACATGGGAGCGCGAACATATCACAAATAAGAATAAAGAATTAAAAATATAATATGGCATTAATGAATTCATTACAAGTAAATAATTCTTATTAATTTGCATGGCTTATTAAGCCAGAATGCTTCAAAGCAAATAATATTACAAAAATATGTTTGGTATGCATGAATAATAACATCCCAACATTAAGAAGACATCTCTGGAGTACTTAGGAAACCAATTTACTTGATTAGGTTATTTTATATGTGTACTCCAACTGGGAATTTAAAATTAATCAGAATGAAGAGTAGAAAACAAATTTCTATAGAAAAGAAATAAATTGATGCCTATTTTCTCCAGATCCTTAGCAATAATAGTTGAATTGAACGCAAGTGATTAATGGTTAGATTTTCAGAGCTGCTATAGATTTGAAATTATGGAATGTTAACGAACTTCCAAGAAAATTTTATGTACGAAACTAAAGAAATCTAAAATTAAAATAGATCACTCGACGAAATCATCTTATTAACAATTAGCTTGCGCAATAGCAAATGATGCTCTTATTTTTCAGAAACTAATCTATTGATACGTTGTATGCCTTAATGATATCGCGTACAACTGTTGTGCCCATATGGACGTCCCACAGGGTGTTAGTTTAGATTTGACATGATTTCCTATTACAACTAACGGCTTGTAGATACAAAGGCCAATACAAGCGAGAATACAGTTAGGTGTATAATTAAAGCAAATGTGAAAAACGCAATCAACATGGTTAACCACACAATAACGAACTGATGGCTGCAAAAATCCTAGATGAAAAATAACATCGTATGTACCAAACAAAAAACTTGAAAATGGATGATCTAACACATTTATGACGTTTAAAGAATTACATAAAGAAATAATATGAAAACGCGTAATTGTATTGAAAAAATATTGGAGGTAAAGCTAATCACTGAGTACGTTGCTATATAAAAGCGATGTAGGAAACTTGTTTCATAAGATGCAATATTGTTTTTCAAATCTATAGACTTGACTTTTAAATAAGAAGGCAACAATGTCCCATGTTCTTTACGTTAACAGTTACGTTTTGGTTAGAAGGGACAGAAATCGCCATGACGGCGGTGTTGCGGTTTATATGAAGGATTATTTAAAATTTAGTTATTAACAGACTTAGAATGGCAATTGGTGTATTATATAGAGCTCCTAGATCTGATATTTCAATGTTTTTTGAGTCTTTCAAGTATACTTTATCGGATAACATGGTTTCGTTTGATGTTGTTTTATGTTTAGGTGATTTTAGCTTCCATCTTCTAGTAAACGGATACTCTAAAACTGTGGCACTGGAACACTGAAACAGTTCACTAAAACCCTTACCACAACACTTAATTCGTACTGGACGCACGTTTCGATAGCCAAGCTATCATCATCAGCAGCAAGACTGAACTAACAAGCTAAGTGAAAAACTAACCTTATAAAGAAAATAAATTATGCAATATGTAAATTTAAAATCGTAAAATTTAATGAGCCGCTTCATTGCACAGGACTATAAATAGCCTAAAGGTAAATGAGCCGAATGACCTGAGTTAATAAATCCTAGATTACAATGAAGCGGTTCATTGCACATGGTTAAAATTACAACTATAAAAGATTAAACATGATGTAACAAAGGATAAAGGCTGGAATTTAGTGGTAGTGTAGTGAGATAAGCTGTTACCCATTGCTGTTCCTTCCGTTTGTTGATAAAAAGTGTTGTTAATTTGGAATGGAACAACAGTTTTTATCAACAAACGGAAGGAACAGCAATGGGTAACAGCTTATCTCCGTTTATGGCTAACCTCTTTATGGGTAAAATTGAAACTGACCTGAAGAATACTTTCGCTTATTTCCCTCGGCTTTGGATCAGATACGTCGATGACATTTTTTGCATCCTTGACATCAGTAAATGTTCAATAACGGATTTCATAGAACAACTTAACTCAAAATTTCCCTCTATCAAATTTACCCACGAAGAAGAAAAAGACAACAGGATTCCTTTCCTCGACATGTTAGTAATAAGAAATAAAAATAAGTTAGAAATAGACGTATATAGGAAACCTACTAGTAATAATAGATTCATCTTACAGGATTCTAATCACTCATATGAACACAAACTTTCGGCTATTAACTTTTTGGTGCACCGGTTACTCAATTTTCCTTTAACGAAAGATAGATATCAAAATGAACTAAAAGAAATCATCAATATTTCTAACTTTAACGGATTCTCTGAAGATGTCGTCTATAATACTATTAGGAAACATAAGAATAGATTAAGAATTAAAAATGTAAGCACATTAGAACGCATTGACGGCCGTAATAATAAGAAATATGTTAAATTACCCTTTTATCCATGTTACACCAAGGGTCTTCAAAAAATCTTTTCTAAGATTGACCGCAAGATTGTTTTCTCTTCGAGCAATAACCTTAAAAACCTTTTAGGAAATTCCAAAGACCCAGTGGATAACATGGATAAATCAGGAATTTACAAAATTTCATGTAAAGATTGTGATCAAGTGTATATTGGGCAGACAAAAAGATCAATCAAAATTAGGTACAAAGAACATTTGGCTCATCTCAAATTCAGAAGGTTTGATAAATCTAGCGTTGCCCTACATATGCTTGAAAATAACCATAATGTTGATAATATAAAGTTAATTAAAAACGTAAGGAGTACTTCTCAATTAAATTGTTATGAAGGCATGGAAATTTACAAAGACAAAACTCACTTAATGAATTCAGATTTAGGACCACTAAATTCCAGCCTTTATCCTTTGTTACATCATGTTTAATCTTTTATAGTTGTAATTTTAACCATGTGCAATGAACCGCTTCATTGTAATCTAGGATTTATTAACTCAGGTCATTCGGCTCATTTACCTTTAGGCTATTTATAGTCCTGTGCAATGAAGCGGCTCATTAAATTTTACGATTTTAAATTTACATATTGCGTAATTTATTTTCTTTATAACGTTAGTTTTTCACTTAGCTTGTTAGTTCAGTCTTGCTGCTGATGATGATAGCTTGGCTATCGAAACGTGCGTCCAGTACGAATTAAGTGTTGTGGTAAGGGTTTTAGTGAACTGTTTCAGTCCATCTTCTAGATTCTGATAATAAAAATTTACAGGAGATTATTGATTTATGCGAAAGTTTAAATTATCAACAATTGATTGATGAGCCTACACGCGTAACGAGAGATTCAACTACTTTGGTTGACTTGGTTTTGTTATACGGTGACCTCGATGCTCGTTATTCGTTAAGGCATTTTCCAGAAATTTTTGACCTCGAATTAATTGAATGTCACTTGATGGTTGCTACACCCTCCACGGGATCTGGTTTCAAGTCGTTCAGAGATTTTAAAAACTTAAATTATGATGCTTTCTTATCTTGCTTAAGGGCTGTTCCTTGGCAAGTTTTTATGATTATAACTTCATAGATGATAAGGTCACCTTTATCAATCAATCTATTTTATCTTTACTAGATATTTTCGCCCCTCTAATTACTTGTTATTGTTCTAAATCGATTCTGCCTTGGTTAACTGACAATGTCAAGTACTTAATAAAATTGAGGAATAAAGCGCTAGAAAAGTTTAAAAAATCGCAAAGTCTTATTCATTGGCAATATTACAAGCAATATCGCAATATTATTACCTCCTCTTGCAATTGGTGATGCGCGATCGCTCTGGCGTAATTTGCGTGGCTTCCAAATAGTTCAGTCAAGACCCAAAACTTTGCCTGCGCATTTGTCTGATTGCACCATGTTAAACAACTTTTTCCTCAATTTACCTATTTCACACCTTACATAATGACCTTTTTAACGTCCTGGAAAGGATTATGGAACGTCAATTAAGACATTTTCTTTTAAATAACAATGTTCTCCCCATCTAGATTCCGTCGTTTACACAGTTGTGTTACTGCTCTCTTATGTGCCACAGACGATATTATCAGTTCCTTGGATAAGGGTATGGTCATCATCTAGTTTTTTTAGATTTCATTCATACTTCATTATGTTGGCAAGAGTACTCTAAACAACATTCCCTTGTTTTGAATCCACAGAGGTCGGTGGACCCTGTCTTTTCTAGAAGGAGAACTGATAGTAGGCTATATAATCTCCCCATTCAGATAAATAATATCCCTATTCCGGTTGTCGAGACTATCAGGAATTTGGGATTATATATGGACAACTCTTTTCGCTTTAAAAACCATGTTTCTAGGAGCCTGCAGCATGCCTACACTGCTTTAAAAATGATTTATCCCCACAGACATGTTCTTAATCCTATAATTAAAGCACATTTATGTGATTCTCTTGTTTTGTCGCAGCTTAATTTTTGTGATGTCGTTTACGGTCCGTGTTGTTACAAAGAATCGAATTCAAAGATTACAAAACTCTTGTCTTCGACTTATCTTTGCTATTAGAAAATATGATAAAATCAGCCATAAGTTGAAGGGTGCTAACTGGCTTAATATGGAGCGGCGTATATTTTGCATAGTCTTTGTTTATTTCACAAAATAAGTTCATCCAAAACTCCAACTTACCTTTATAATAGAATTGTCTTTCGTACTGATGTTCACCATCTACATTTGAGGTTTAGAGGTTTGCTATCGCTGCCTGTTCACAGGCTAACACTTTTTAGTTCTTTTTCTTATATGATTAGTAAAATATAGAACTATGTGTCTCCTCAACTATTTAAATTTTCTTTACGCAAGCATTTATTGCAGTTGGCTTAGTTATTTCCATTCACTTCATGTGCGGGCAATGTTGTGTAATTCCTTTGTCTATTTTTTTTTCTTGTACTCTTTTTTATACTTTAGGTATACCTTTTTATATACCAGTTAGATTTGCGCGTGTCAATCTTTATCATCTATTTTTTAGGTTAAGCTTTCCATTTTTAAGTTAGAACAGCATTAGCTGAACTTCGCCATTTGATGTTTATCGGGTACTTTAGCTTTCATAATCATTTGTTCTTTCTGTATGTGGCATCAATAAAGCTTATATTATTACTATTAATAGTTAAGATGATTTTTGGAAAGTACCGCACGGCTCGCATTTTTGGTACTAATCTTGATACATTTGCTGAAGTTTGTGGCAGATTGTACTCATACTCCGAAGTCATATTCTATGTAATTATTATAGTAGAATCTTGTTGCATTGCAAACAATTTAATGGATTAGAGCCAGATCAAAATTGTGCATTTTTTGTGTAAAATCCTTTGCAGAAAATTCCTCAGATTATTGCATAATTACAAACGGGTCTAATATCAGAAAACTCTCATTTCAGGTCTGAGGAAGTTAAAATACTGGTAAATGAAGGCTTTTTACTAGAACCCAACATAATTTCTTCACTTAACAATTAAAAATATTACACTACCTCCTTGAGAATGCCATACATTACCAAATTCGTCGTAAGATGTATTGGATACGATAAATCTAATGCGATTTATTGAATTGTGTTGTGGCCACAGACTATAAAACGTGTCGTGCAATTTTTTACTCACTTTCAACTTAGGTGGAAAGTGAACTTCTCTGCTACGCGCGACATTATTGACTAAGAAAAGGAAATTAAAGGAAGGGAACTATGTGGATGAAATCACGATTAATGAAAAGAAAAAATCTGTCGCATATAAATTTATTAAATACACTAAAAATTTATCCTTAAGATTAACAAAATTACTATAATAATGGATGAGGAATATTTTAAACTTGGAAATTTAGTATTTCCGTTAATAAAAGATAAAAATACAGTTCGTAGGGAAGCGATGCCTACACATGACCGATTAATTGCAATTAAGATTTTTGGCTACTGGGAGAAGTTACGAAAACCTTAAATTTTCCTGTATGGTAATCCAACAAGCTTTGGGAAAGGTTACACTAAAGAATTGGAAAACCATAAATTTATTAATAATTAGAAAAATGGTTATAAATATTATCGCCACCTGATCGTTGTGAAGTATTTGTTGGAGAAAGTGGACTTACAGAGAGTCCCCCTAGGGACGATTTTAATATAACAACGTGAAAATCAGAACGCATTCTGACAATTTCTTTACAATTGGGAATTTACATTACCGATGGGGGCGCCACTATCGAATGGAAGTATACCTGAATAGGGGAACGGTGGGTACAGTGGAAAATTTTTTTTTCTGGCTATTTATTTGTGCAGTTTTAATGAAAAAAACTATTGCATTTAATAGAGGATACGTAGTAGGGACTTAGGTAGGAATCTAGCAACTCGAAACATAAGAAAACGCAACTGTATTTTGGTGTTGGAGATGCGAAAACGTGGAATAGTTGTTGTTATTTCGTTTACTTGTTCTTTCCACCATTATAATTACAAGAACGCTACATAATTTGTGGTAGCTTAGTATACAATATTTCAATTATTCAAATAATTGTTCCTATTTTTTATTATTTGTAATCTAATGTAGTAACTGCTAAAGTTCGTTATATTAGCACTATGTATAAGTGCAATACATACACTTGCACAATTGTTGAAAAATATATAAGCTTATTGTGGCAAACGTTGCAAGGATTGCACCACTCTTGTTTCCTACAATATTGTTTCACCAATTGCTGCAAATTGTCCGAGTCACGGATGTTATAACTATTTGTAGCGGCATTTGCTACAATTGTAGAAATTATTCTAACATTTTTTTTTGTGTATATAAGACAAGTCAAGCATACTTTTAGAACCATTAAAAAGGATCTCCTTAGTTTACTGATAGCTTAAATGGTTAACAAATATGATTTCTGACATAATTTACTAACGACGAAAAAGAGAAGAATGAGCTCGGGAAGTACTTGCTCTATTAGCTGATTAACCTATTCTCGCCGAAACAAAAACAAGCCTCATGATCGTTGCCATTCAACCACAAACAATTTAGATCAATTTCAGTCGTTTTTCACATCTTCATACCTATTCTACGTGTATCTCCCTTCTTTTGCGCTAGTCGTATGAAATTACACACCGCATCCATTGGAATAGCTTCACCTTCGCATTGGTAATAATGGTCCCGTGCACGTATCCATTAAGGTAAGGTACCTACACGATATCAACACGTAGCCAGCGGATTCTGAAGAGAACTCATAACGCTATAGACACCCAGACACGCATACGTATGTATATGTACCCACGTACACATGTGTACCCATAATGAGTGGGCAATTTAACTTCTCATACGGAAAGAGGTGTAACTATAACTCAGGTGTTTATTAGAAGGTGTTGTTAATGGAAGAATGCGGCGAGTGTTCGGCATGCGCTCACCGCGGGTGCTCCGATGGTGAGGCGCGTGTCTGTACGCGACCCCCTCGTGACCTTAGTCTCCTAATACGTATATGTATTGTACGATTTCCGTGTATGAGTGTGTATCCAATGCAAATTTGCGTATAGTTATGATGTCGATATGTTACGTCATCGCAAATTATTGAAAATCCGGAAACATATTAATACACTACAAGGGTATATTTCAACACGTAATGTCGAAGTATAAAATGTACTATACGTGTAGAGGTGAAGTTTTATGTACAATAAGTAGTGGAAGGTGTGCTCGCGAACCGTTACATCGTGGATATCTCCTCTGCAACTTGCACGCTATACTTCTGCGTTTTCCTGTGAACAAAAATTTTATTCATATAGAGGACTACCCTTGAATCTCAACTTGTATACAACTTGTGTACCTACTTCCCCAAGTATAGTAGTCAACTATTTCCAATAGCTTTTCTCGTTTCTAAGGCCTGCGGGATCAAATTCCCATTTGTCAGCTGTAATTGATAATTACCTACCTTAGTTGCATGCCACACTCGGAGAAATGGTTTCTTGCATCATGAAAATAGATTTTCTTGCCAAAATCAGAATTTTTTTTTAATTCAACACTAAAAATGTATAATATAAGAAAATAATTTTCTTGAAATTTTATTTAGATTAAATAAATATTTTCTTAAGGTTAAAATTTCAAGAAAATACAGGACAGAAAAATGTTTCTTCTAACAATAAGTAAATCATTTAATTTTAAGTTAAGAAAATATTCATAAAATAAAGGTACGAATGAAAAAATGGTCCAGATCTCACAAAGTTCTACTGAGAAATTAGGCGACCGGTTTCGTATTAAAAAAACACATCATCAGCAAGGATATCCAATAAAAAAAAATTAATAATATTTAATTTATTAGCCATTCTTCTTATTAGGGCTTAATACTACGATCGATATCACGCGTATCCAAAATATCACAAACAGTAGAATTGTTTCAGACGAATGATTTTTGCAGGCTTTTCGTACAAATCATCCAACGCCCATCTTTTCAAATTGTTGTTGATTGTTTGTCTATGAAGATTTTCCTCCTCTGGACCATTGTGATTCAATTCTGAATCTAACATAACATAAATCTAACGTAACGAACGATACGAATTTCTTTAAAATTGTGTAATTTTACTGAAATTCCAGAATTCCAGAATTACATATTATAAGTCTGTAATAGAAACTCATTCCCTTCTTTTCATTTCAAATCGTTCAATCGTTGTTCTTATTGTTTTTTGTAAGCGAACATACTACCCTATCGTTGGGCGAGATATCTGCTTCAGTACCTCCCCCAAACCCTGCTTACCTTAGCATCTCATTCTCTTAATCCCTCAATCCCTAATTTGACTATTCCTGGCCTAACTCCAATGTAAGATTAACATGTACTAATGAGTCTGGCTCAACTGCAATACGCCCAATAATACAATGGTATCTATAATAATGAATGTATACAGCCATCTCTCAAGCCACAATCTCTCAAGTCATAATTCGTAGGTTTGATTATTTTCTTAGTGTTACAATTTCAAGAAACAGTGGTGTATAAAATTAAACAATTTTCAACAGACAGTCATGAACTGCAGCTAATATGCATGAAATTAAAAACACGAACACAGTACCGAGTAATACTAGCCCGATACATCCCATCTCAAAACGTAACATCAAACGATAGCAGATATAGCTTCACATAACATATAAATGTAATATGCAATTTGCATATTTCATCAGTGACAAGAAAAAATATCGTTTCATCTGTTGAATTTTCGAATTGTCGAAGATATACAAGCCATAAAAATTTTATGCTCCTAAAACACACATACTTAACATATAAATATACACGTATATCCTGTCGGATATTACTGGTCCATAAATTCACCGCAGAATACATTAACACATATTAAAAGCAATATAGGTACTCTAAAAAAAGTTATTTAGAGAGCGGAGCTGAAAAGAACGCGCTCCACGCACCACGGGTGATCGAAACGTAAGAGTTTAGATGGGGTTACAGATCTCCTATACCGCTATTTCGTCTATAATTCACGACACCGTCCTTCTCTTCTTGATATAACAAAATGTGCACGTTAGTGAATGCACCAATGATAAGTCATTCAAAAAAGCAATTAATGTGTAAATTAAGTAATCTTTTAGCGAAAAGCGTGACAAATGATTATGTTGCCACCGCATTTGAAGCTGTTGTAAAGCATAAATGCCATGTTACGTGATTCTCAGTAAATGAAGGCCAGTTTCATCACGTTACTCTACACAGAGTAATAATATACAATCGTAATAATTCTGTATATGAAGACCATATACGAGGTAGGTGCCATAAATTCTCGGCCTGGTATAGAAGAAACAAACTTGGCAAAATATAACAATTTTTATTTTTCAATATAATCTCCCCTAACTTCAATACATTTATTAGAAGGATCAATTAATAATTCTATACCTTTGTAAAAATATTCTAAAGCTTTTCTCTCAAAATGTTGTATTACGACGTCCGCTAAGGTCTTTCTTGAAACAAGAAAATAAATAATGGTCACTTGGAGCCAGTACCGTACTATACGGTGGATGTTCCAATTCTTGAGAGCCATATTCGAAGATGGCAGCTTGTGAAATGGCGGCAGTATGGACGGGTACATTGTCGTGCAATAATCAAACACCTTTTGTCAATTTTTCTCCACGTTTCGCAGGAATATTGTCCCTCAATTTATGCAGCAAAGGCGCTATATATGCTGTTGACAGCTAATACAATTTTTTCAATAATTGAAATGTTTTGAGGCGTTATTAGTTCTATTGGCCGACCGGGGCACTCATCATTTTCAAGGGATTCCTGTCCCAAACGGGAACATTTTGCCCACTTTTTTACAGTGGAATATGAAGGAGATAAATCACCGTAAACGCCGTCAAAACGTTGTTTAATGTAATTAGGTGTATGCCCTTCTTTTGTTGGCCGCTTATGACCGATGTTGGGTCTAGGAAACGCCACACACACTGCACTTTGCCGCTTATGGCGTTCTTTTCACTTAACTCGAGTTTCGAGTTTGTCTGATTGTTTTTCTTAATACGACACACACAAGGGTTGTTAGGTAATGCGGCAGGGAAAGTATAACACGTGAGTTTGAACCACATAAACAGTATATTGTACGTAACGTAAAAAATATTAACAACACAAAACGTAACATAAATTGTTCACTAAGATATTCGGTATTGGTAAATGTTCGTGCGAGTGTACAGGTAAATATTTACATAAGGGGAACATGTCTTTATCGGGATCTCATACCACCAACCAAAGTCGTTTGGGAATAACATACGACACGGGAAATCGTGTAGAAGGAACCTACAGGCGAGTTTTTGGTCGTAGGAAGTATGTGAGTAACGGATGCGGCGTAAATGGTTCGTGCAAGGCACGGGACGCAGTATGTGGGGAACTGGTTTCGAAAAAATAGCAGGTTTCGGGTAGTACAGGACTCCTCAGCTCCAGGGAAATTCGGGTGCGGCTGAATTGCGGTAAAAATCCGTGGAAAAATGGGATTACTCGGTGAATTGTCGTTGGATGTGTCCTTAAGGTTAATAATCGCATGCAGGCGTAAATGGGGAACCTATTGCGACAACGGGAGTATTTTCGGAAAGAATAGACACACACAAGACAGCCTGTACTACTCAACGAGTGGAAACTTGGAATCGGGTAAAGAAAAATACCACTTACTTGCATCCGAGTATGTAGACTCTGGCTCTGGCTCTGGCTTCGGGGTCGTCTGCTTCGTGTCAGCTGTCTTCGTTTTTCCGTCCTCGGAAAAACACACTGGTCACTTAGCGATTTACTGATTACAAAATATTGACGGAAATTGAACCAAATTCAATGTGTGTAGGGTGCTACGTCGGCTACGACAGTAGGTTTGTAAAAGTTAGGGAGCTCTAAGTTACGACGAGGTAACGTTGGGCATAAGGTTCATGTAAGACACGCTAACAGTCGCTTACAACGGCTAGAGAATCGCGGAAACTCTGGCGAAAAATCATAGGATTATAAACGGGAAAACAAGGGACAATCGAGCGCCTCCACCAGGATTGGCGTTTTTCCCTATGTTGAGTATAGGGTGCGCCATGGAGGAAATTGGGCAAATGAAGGTGCGGGATCGTCTCCGGAGAGGTTTGGCGCAAACAGTTCCGAAATCGTTCAACTGAATTGCGAAAAATTCGCCGAAAGGTGAACTTGGGGGCGCGGCATCGGTGTCGGTCTTTGCCGTCGACTTTGAGATATTCGCCGGTCGAAATCGCGAATTCCGATCCGGCGAATCGTTAGAGGCGTCCCTGAAGCACCTCAAAAGTGCAAAGGCATAACAGGAATACATTGGGAAATGGCGTAAAAACACCAAAGAAAATGAAGTGGGCGTAACCTCATATTGCATTGTAAAATTCGTTTTCTTATTCGATAATGTGCCTACATATAAGCGACCTTGTGCTTTGAAATTGAGTTGAAATGCGAGTAATTCGCAACTGCTCGGGCGATTTGTGTGAAACTTCGTATGTAGGTGCCGCCGTTGTCTGGAAACAGTATCTAGCGAAAAAGCATCGACCCTGGCCTCCGGCCATCGGTAACACTGTATAAGCCTGTCAGGCCGAGAATTTATGGCGCCTACCTCATACATAAGCAAACCATAATCTCAAACAATTATGCTGGATGAGTATTTAAATATAATTTTATAGATGTTATAAATGCTTAAACATTGAGTCCATAAAATGGGTCACACTAAGGAGTAGTATCCATAAACCACGTAATCATCACAACACTGCCAAGGGAAATTTAAATAAAACCTTACTACAACCCCTCATTCAAACTAAACCCATGTTTTGATAGCTAAGCTGTTAATTATTTCAACAGTAAAACTAAACTGTTTGTTCAGTTTAGGTAAAGGAGATAGTGAAGTGTTTCAGTGCCACAATGTTCGAGGACGCGACTTAAAATCTCAGTATAATACAACATCACTATAAGCGATCAAATTTTAATCATTTTTATCTTGTCCTATTGCTATGAGAATAAAAAATAATCACACTTTCCACATTATTAGCCTGCTGTTTTTGATGTAGTTCAGTACACTGTGTTGTAGATGTTATGGTTTGGGTTGCTATTACCTATGGTTTTAAGTCACCTTTAGTACCCAATATTACTCAGTAAATTATGTCCTCGAAGGTTCCCCAATATGCGAGGTAGGCGCCATAAATTCTCGGCCTGACGGGCTTATACAGGTTCTAGCATGTTCAAACTCCGCTGCGAAGCCGACACTATATGTACTACGGCTCGAAGAGTAGTAGTTTTTAGTAGCCAGCCAGACAACGTGACTAGTGCATGAAAATGTATCCGGTAACGAAAATTGAATACCGCGTGTTCATTACATTTTTAACAAAAGAAAGGCATACCCCTTATCTCATTAAACAACCCATAGACGGCGTTTCTGGTGATTTATCTCCTTCATATTCCATATTGAGGCAAGAATCCCTTGAAAATGACGAGCGTCCCGGTCGGCCAATTGAACTGATAGCGCCCCAAAACATTTCAATTATTGAAGAAATGATATTAGCAGATCGCCGTTTGAAAGTAAAGGAATTTGCAGTGATGTTTAACATCTCTGAAACAAGTATTCGCCGAATTCTCCAAAAGCATTTGGTTATGAATAAGATTAGTGTAAGATGGGTATCGCATGTTTTTTCTGCTCTCCGACGTGAACATCGGGTCGAATGTGCGCGCTCGTTTTTAAACATGTGTGAAGACGACCCGAAACCGATTTTGGAGTCCATTGTCACAGGAGATGAAACAATGGTTCTGTATTATGATCCTCTATCCAAAAATTAATCGTTTTAAAGACGATAGTGAGTTGCTTGTTAAACAACAAGTGAGCATCCAACACGGCTGAAACTCTCAAAAGTATCTTTCAACGCGTGCGCAATTATATTAACAGAATATTTCTGACGAAAAAACCCACAATGTTGAGGCTTCATATATCACGCGCACAAGCTGCTCTACTTGACTGAATTTAAATGTAGAAATGTTCACATACTCCAGAGCTGTCACAGATTTGCCACTTTAATAATAATAATAAGTAATCTTTATTTCACTTTCGCAAAAATACAAATATTGGTGTTTTAAATAACATATGAAAAAGAAAAACAAAAGTGAAATCAAAAGGCGAGGTTCAAACGGACAGCAACTAACAGGTTCTGCCCCCTGCTCTACCACCTAACCTTTAGTGATTAGAGAGAAATATTTTGGTTAAAAAGGTACCTATTCTCAAGATAAACTTAAACACTAATTAATCTAAATTCTGCAATGGCTTACAAAGAGAAAAGAAAACATGTACAAATTGAAACATATAAATGCAAAATAACAATAAAAGAGCAAAAGTGGATCATATCTCCTACTGTGTTTCAAAAAGCAACTCACGGATAGCGCGTTTAAAAACGTAGGTAGAGGATTTCTTTAGGTGGGGAGGCAGCGGATTATATAACTTGTAGATACTAAAAGTAAATGATCTTTCGTAAAAAGCAGTGCCATGAACGGGCGGAGTGATTAAGTTCTTATTTCTAATATTAATGTTGTGTATATCTGTTCTAAAGCTAATTCTATTGTAAAGATACGGTGGCGATTTCAGAGTAATTATCTTGTGATATAGACATAAACATTGGAGTATCCTACGATTCCTCATGTTTAGCCAATGTAAACTATGCAACGTATGTGAAACATGATCACATTTTTTAAGACTAAAAATAAAGCGCAAACAGGTATTTTACACTTTCTGTATACGCTGGGTCTCAAACGAATCCAAACATGAGTTATACAAAGGGGCGCAGTAGTTAAAAGCAGACAACACCATAGCTTCACATAGTGTACTTTTCAAATTAACGCTGAAATCATTTCTAAAAGAGTAAAGAACCCGAAGGTTGGAATAACCATTTTTAATAAGTTTGGTAATATATTGTTTGAACCTGAATTCGTTATCAATGCTGACACCTAAATTTTTTACCTCTGAACAAAGTCGAATATTGGTATTATTAACGGTGAAGGATATGCTATTGTAAATTCTACTACACGTTTGCTTGTCACTAAATAAAATAGCTAGGGTCTTAGCTGGATTCAAAATCAAGGCATGCTGTTGTGAAAACTGAGAAATATAATCAAGATCTTCTTGTACTGCCATTACTGCTGCCTGCAATTCATGTGGGGAAAATGATTTATATATTTGCGTATCGTCAGCATCATAACGGTCGAATTTTTAATAGAATTTGGCAAAAGACAAGTATATATAGAAAATAGAAGTGGCCCAAGGATCGAGCCCTGTGAGACACCTTTGTCTAAAGTGAGAAATTGGAAAAACTCATAGTTGAGATGCACACACTGTTGCCTACCCAATAAGTAAGACTCCATCAGCGCAATCGACACATGATCAAACTCAATGTAGTGTAAGATAGATAATAAAAGACTATGATTTAGAGTATCGAAGGCTTTGCTGAAGTCCAGCAGCACTAAAATAGTGAGTCGACCAACATCACGAGCTGCAAAGATGTCGTCAGTTACATTGAGCAGAACAGTAGTACAACTATACCCACTACGAAAGCCGGATTGATTACTTGGTAGAATATTATAAGTTTGCAGATGTTTATTAATTTGGGATCTCATAATCTTTTCGAGCACTTTACTAAAAGTAGGCAAAATACTTATAGGGCGAAGATCTCCATAATCTTTAGGAATTTTGCATTTGGGTAAGGGCAGAACAACCGCTTTTTTCCAAGTATCCGGGAAGACACCATCCATCAAACAACAATTAAAAATATGAGTAACGTAAGGAACGATAAATGGAATACGCAGTTTAATTATTCGAATATTAACCCCATCAAATCCAGAAGCAGTGCTCGTAACTTGTGTAAAATATTTAAATACAGTCTCAGTGCTAACTGCTTTAAAACTAAATGAAAAATGAACATTTGGCATTTTACTACCCATATACATTTGGTGTTTCCAACATTCATATCAGGAAAATAAATAACGAAGTGACTATTAATAGCATCAGCATTTTGCATTTCAACGGGAATGTAATCGTTTCTACTGCGCCCAATATTCAGTTTTCTCAACTGGGACCACAACCTTTTACTGGATTGTGTCTTGTAAACGTTACGCAGACTTTTATAGTAATTCCAGTGACTCAACATTCGGGATCGTTTGAATTTTGCTTTCGCCTTATCTCTTAATTTTTGCAGCAATTTAATATTACTCGTAATCCACGGTTGTCTTTCACTGCACCTTTCGGATTCTTATTCTGATGAAAATGAGAATTATTTAGCAGAAAATAATATAGCGTAAAATAATTATAACGTCTAGCAATTAAATAATAGCTATAAACGTCTTCCTCTTATTGAAATTACAAACTGAAATTGAGTTGATTAATTACATAACTCCACAGATAATCGTGAATTAAATTTAGATAGTAACAGTAGAATTATTTAAAAAGTATAAATCTGGTAAGATCTGCAACATTACACATTGGTCATAATGAATGCATAGTTATTAGAGGAAATATATAATCTTCATATTTCATGCATTAGCTTCCAATTACGTATTATGAAAATGCAGAGAAGCGTTTGAAAACAACAGACAATTCTTTAAAAGTTCTTTCACGAGCAATTCAAAGATAATTATGTTTTTAAATCAAAAAAACTTCGGTATAATGGCCAATAAAACTATTAATGATATTTATTCCTAGGATAACAAAACCATACCTGAAAGTACCGTACACTATTCGCAACGATTCTAAAATAAATTGACCTTCAGTTTATAGTTTAGGTAATTAATAGTGCTTCAAGATAAAAGTCAGCGTAACGATTTGATTTTACTTTCTTCTAAACCCAAATTAAGTCATAATTAAGCACGCATCCCTATTAACGTCTTATTCTCTTAAATGTGCCCTAAAATATACGGTTTATTATCAAGTTCTACATTTCTTCTGAATAATCAGCTTTAACACACCGAAACTAATCTACAGAGAACATAATCACCAAAACCGAATCGAAAGGCGTAATAAAGACAAAGATCTGAATCAAACCAATAGGTGTTTTTTAGAAATGATCACATGTTCATACGGGAGTAGCCTGAAAAGTTTCCAGCCCAAGACAGAAGCAAGTACTTTCTTTGTCAAATTCAGTTTTACTTCTCAACATAGTTCCCTTGTAAGTCTATACACTTTTCCTAACGATGCTCCCATCTCTTTAATTCGTCCAAATAGTAGTTGGCACCTTGTTCTGCCCTCTCCTACTTACTTACTTAATCCTTGGGTCTTGTACCTGTCGGTGTTGGCTGGTGGGAGTTGATTCCGATTGGTTTGCTCCATATTTCTCTCCAGTTTATCCTATCCTGGGATAATCCTGAAACGTCTTCCCACCTTACCCCTCTTCTCTCCGCTGCCTCCCTTACTTCCTCTTTTCACGTTCTTCGCGGTCT
The DNA here is from genome assembly GCA_029619315.2 of Dynastes maya. Lineage (NCBI taxonomy): Eukaryota > Metazoa > Arthropoda > Insecta > Coleoptera > Scarabaeidae > Dynastes > Dynastes maya. The sequence continues at coordinate 63,056,873 of JAROYE020000002.1, forward strand.
TCCTCTCCTTCGTTTTTCACTTTCTCTTATTTCGTACACCTTTTTCACTAGCCTGTCTTGTCCTATTCATTGCACATGTCTCATCCATCTTAGCTGTCCCTGTTGCAGTGCCTCTTCCACTGGTATTATGTTCAACCGCTCCCTGTATTCCACATTCCTTACTTTATCTCTCCTTGTCTTTCCCAGTATTTTCCTCAGATATCTCATTTCTGCAGCTGTCAGCTTACTCCTCTGCCTTTCTGTTGTTGTCCAACTCTCACAGGTGAAGGTGAGCGTTGGTTTCACAACTCTTCTAACTACTTCGGCCTTTGCCTCTTTCAGTATTTCCTTCTTATTGAGGAATTTCGTTTTTATTATGTTGAAAAGCTTTTCCGCTTTCTTAATTCTCTCGTTAATTTCGTCCTCCATGGTTCCCATTTCATTGATGATTGTGCCCAGGTAAGTGAATTTTTGTACTTGTTCTATTACCTTTCCTCCAATTTCAATTCGGTGTCTTTCTTTTTCTGTTCCTATTACCATTGTTTTGGTTTTCTTTGTGTTTATTTTATATTACTTTTTTGCAGCTCTTCATTCGGGATATTTATATTATTATACAAAAATTAATAATAGTAAGCTAACACTCGTTATCAAAGCGAAGGCAACTCTGATGAAGTATAGGCTCCCTTCAATAAACCAAATCTAAAAACTAATTGAAAACGTTACTAGATTACTCTAATTTAGTAATGTAATTAATGAGTTACCCATAGGGAACAGTAAATTTCAATTTGTCATTGTATTACTTCAATAAATAAAGTTCTTCGAATTCGTCGGCACACCTTCCTATTCAATCTCGGCGGCGGACACGTACTGCAACCATCGGAAAGAACCATAACGTGCGCTCTTCCGAAGCATCGCTATTCGAATCTTGCTCGGTCGAGTTATCGCATTCGAAGACGCGAACGAGCGATACGAGGGGCAGCGCTATCGATTTTTATAAATCACGAATGCAATATTTAAAGGAATTAATGCATTTTTAATGAGACGAAAATTGAATACGTAATTTAATAAGTCGTGTACGGGCCGCGTACAAGTCTAGCAATGCAATATTCAATTAAAATGCTTGGGCAGTAACGTTTTGTAATAGCGTCGTGTATATCTATATAATTTAAAACGATCGGTGATTCCCCTTTTAATATTCATGTATTCCTTTGCGCACAGCAGATTAAAATCTTCAGATATTGTAAAGCTCGTGATATTCGTAATATGAACATACACAAAGTGAAAAGCATAAAAGCGCTTCCTGTTTCATTGGAATGCTGAACAAAATATGTACGGCACATTTACTTATTGTATTTAAAATTGCGATTAGCTTTTAACACTGACACTAAGTAAGTCATATTGATACTGTTTTTACATTTTACATTTGTTTTGTTCACATAACTTGCACAGTTAAGATTTTCCCAATGGTCGATGATTTATGGTTTAAATTTATCGAATCCATTATATACATAGGTGCCATCACTTTTTACAATGACACTTTAGACAATATAACTTGCAGGATTAACGTACTAGGATGAATATCAAAAACACATTACATGCACCCATATGTTATTACAGAGATATTATAAAAATCTACTTTATTAGCTATTATTAAGCATTAATCAACATAAATTACTCACTTTGTCTAGCCTGATAATGTTATAGCTCTAGCTATAAGTAAATAACTAAAACTTAGCAATAAAGATCGAATTTACATGATTTATCTTAGTAGGCTGTTCCTGTGCATAAATTTACAGCCCGCGCATGTAACCTAACCCTATTTTAATATAATTTACGAATTCGCAACAAGATTCCATATGCTTCACCATGGAGATCGAATTGGACGGATGCCTTCCTTTCCTAGATGTTCTCTACTGTAATACATCGAATAAACATAAGAAATATAGCGGTCCTTTTTCTTTATTGACCAGTTTTGCGTTCTTATTTATGTAAATAGTCTCATAGGCGTCTAGTTTGCGAGGCGAAATCACGTTTTTAATTAATTTTAAGTTTTCTAATTTAATACTATGGCCTGTATCGTTTATGTGTTGTGCGACACTTGACGCTTCTATCTTCCCGTACCTGTAACACCTGATGTGTCCATTTAATCGAGTACCTATCGCTCGTTTCGTTTGACCAATATAGGCTTCATCACAATCACCACATGTAATTCTTATCGGGGGGTCCCGTTGGGATTAAGGTCGTCGAGTTTCTGACGTAGAGCCTATGTTAGATTTCTTTAAGCATGCGATCGACTTCTATAGAAGAGTAACCGTTATAAACAGCTACATTTTTTATGACATTCAGCTCTTTATTGTACCTACTTTTTCTCGGGGGGAACTTCACCAATCTATAACTAAGGAGCCAATCGCGGCCATTTTGTGTTGTCTACTGTGGTTGGAGTCCGACAGAATGTATCTATTAGTGCTTGTTTCCTTTCTATATATGTCAATTTCCAGTTTTTTATTATTTCTAATTACTAAACTATCCAGGAACGGAAGTTGATTGTTCACTTCTTCTTCTACTGTGAATTTAACAGTTTCGAATTTTGAATTTAGTGTCGCGAGGAACTCCGGAATGGTACTTTTCTTCGTATCAAATACCGCGAAAATGTCGTCTACGTATCTAAAACCAAATTCTAGGGAAATACGAGTTGTCTTTTTTCAAATTTACTCATGAACAAGTTGGCTATGAAAGGAGACAGTGGGTTGCCCATCGCCGTGCCTTCTTGTTGTTCGTAATACTTGCCCCCAGGATTTTGATCACCAGTTTTAACTGTTTTCATTAATTGAGACGAGCAAATGTTGTACCATACTTTTTACGTTTTAGTTTATTTTATTCTGTTCTGACTACATCTATTACGGTACCTTTTATATCGATATTTATTTGTTGTGCGATGCCTCTTTTTATTTGTTATGCTTGTTTCTTTACGTACTCACACACTGTACAAGAGAATGACGTATTCAAGAGATATTTATGTATAACATTGAATAAAAAGATATTATTATTATTATTTGTCTCATAATCCCAATTGAAAATTTTGTAAGAGTGACTTTTATGTCCAAAAATATTCCTTTTATAACAAAAAGTTACCTGCCTTGGCAGTTCACCATAAGATCACTATTTCAAAAGTTATTCTAGGTGTTACCATTCAAATGGGACACAGCGTAGTATAATACCTGCAAGTATTTTGAAAAAGCAGAAGTGTCTACACAGTCATGTCGCAAGCTCTGTGAATGGGAAGGCAGGAATTTTACCAAATTTATTCAACTAATGTACCTATCTGATTAAAAATACACAAAACGAATGATCACTAATTGATTTCCCTAACGAAATACAAAACATTACAGGACTTTAATTAAATATTTGCTTAGGAACAACCATCGGTTTACAAATAAGCATTCTTAGTCGAACTAAAATAAACTTTAATTGTAAAATTCCTATCTTGCGTTCATTATAAATTTTAATTTTTAGAAACCGACATACTCCACGAATCAATTCATTGGACACGTCCGATTAAAGTGATAATGACTAAGATCAACGCGTAAATTTAAATTAACAAATTATTGATACAAGGATTTAATTAACGCTTAATCTGCTAATAAAAAATATTTAAATGTATTTAAATGAGCGTTTACGAAATACCGTAATATTAAAGGAGCAGACGTGCTGGTGCAATTAATTAAAACCATGTTATTCTTTTGTTGCTGCTTAAATAATTAATTAATCAAGAGCATCTTATCATCAAATCTCGCCTTAATAGCCTTAGCATTAATTTTCATACTTCAATACGGAGACTACTACACACAGGATGTACAAAAACATCCAATGACATATTTGTTTGAATGCGTAATGATTAAACTGGCTTTTCAATGGAAATATTTCAAATTCCCGTTAATTAGAAGATTAAAAATAATATACATTAATAACAATAAAATCAAAATCAAACAGATAAACTATTATTAGTTTTTAAATAAGCGTTGCTAGAGCTTACATAGCGTGCTTAAAATATGCATAGGTATATTAATATTCCCCACTCCTTTCAGCTTATTACAAAATCGAATGCGTGGAAGCAACGATATTCATTCCAATGCTCCTTACAATGCGTATCTGAATAGGCATTATAATAATTTTAATAAATTATGGATGCTATTTCATTAATATTTAAGGTGCGTGGATATCTGTTACAGTTAATAGATACGTAAAAAGAAATTTTCAATAATTTCAAAGGCACAGCGGTAACTCCCTGAGTACATACCTTGAACACCACAGGATCTACATTTAAATATTGATTTACAAACCACTAAAGCCGGTAGTAGAAAATTGAAAATAATAATGGAAGTGACTGAGTTGGTAATTTTAGTTTGATGTAAATAATTTATTTTATTTCCTTTCGAAAGATTGAAATAGGTACCTTATTTCTCTTAAATAAATTGATAAGCATTTGCTTAGCTACAAGTTTTATGTATTTAGATAAATTGATTGGGAAATATTAATTTTTTTTGTATATAAAAAATAGCCTTTCTCTCAAAGTTTATCGGTTTTTCTGTTCCAAATGGTGTATTAAAGTTGTCAGAATATATTTTAAAATATTCCCAAATTGGTTTCTAATATATTAAATAAGAATATTTTACTTTTATCCACTAGCCAAAGGAGATACTTCTGCTTGCCCAGCGTCATCAGCGTCATCACGTCGCCATTTGCCTAAGCGGATGATGTCATCGGAACAGACCCGATTCCACCGGAGCAGTTTGGATTCAAAGCGGGCTTGAGTACCGATTTCCTGCTGTTCCGTTCCACTGACTATGTGCATGATTCATTTAAGCAGAGAGAGATCATAAAGGCTATCTTCCTGGATATTCAAAAGACCTTTGATTCCGTATGACCCAATGGGCTTATCCATAAACTCCTACATCTCATGGCAGATCCTTCGTGGTGAAGACGGGTAGTATTAAATTTTCAAGAAGGTCCATTTCAACCAGGGTCCCTCAAGGGTCGTTTTTGAGACCTTGTTACGGTGTAAAATCCCTGCCATATAGCTGTATAATGTAACCCTCTGAATATCGTTCTATCTAATGTTTATCCCGATAGATGATGCCACTTGTTGGAAGGAATGTTTACATATATTATTTGAAAATCCCATTATAGAATTACATTTTGCTATTATTACACGCTAGGTTTCAATTTGTTTACATTTATTGAGCACTAGTAAAGTACAGAAACAATCTTTCATATCCCCACTTCCACCTGTTGCGGGAGTCTTGGTTGAGCTACGTATTTGGAAAGACGTATGTAGCTTCAGAGGTACGCTGTAGCACTTATTCTGTCGCCACTTTGTTGAAATACCGTTTCTGGGATCTAAGGCTACGTACCTAATCAAGTATCGTATCCTTTCCTATCGTAGAATTCATCCGATGGAGAATTCATACTACCGAGCTAAATGCTGACGTCATACTGCCATCACGTAAGGATCGTTTCAGTTTTCCGTTCTAGTTCTAATTTTGCTAATCTTTTTGTCTACTGTCGGAGCTCTTATCTAGCCCTAAGAAGCGTGTGATCTACCCAAAGTTTTTATCTTTGAACAGCTCGTGAACGGCGCCTTAGAAATTTCGAGAACCAGCTCGTGGTTATGTGGGAAAGCTGTATACTATAAAGTATTTTTAGACTGTAACATTTTCGTGCACGAATATAATCCATCCTGTAGCGCTTCTAAATTTTGTTTATCTGTTTTTGCAATACACTATTCAGTTTTGTTATTTTATTTGGACATATCGCTACAAAACGGATCCTTAGGGACATAGCATATAAGGCTCATTTTTGTTTTGCAACTAGTCACAACGAACTTGTACAATTATTTACACGTTTACATTTTTTTTCTTATTTTCAATATGTTTAGTTTTGTTAAAAATTGTGTGGTTTTCTTGTACTTATTGTTTAGTAGTAGCATTTTTAACGTACAGGGTGACAGAAAACTAATGTCAAATTATATTTGTAATAATATTTCCCTGGCCGTTCAAGTAAACCGTTGTCATACTTAAACTAACCTAACTTTTCGAAATCATTCGATATCCTGCGACGAAATTCCCTATTTTGACGTCGCTAAACTACAGGGTGGTCCCTTCATATTTTTTAAATAGGGTGGCGCTTATCAACCTCCACGCCATCTTCGGCTAGACTAGGGCAAAGGGAACCATACCTCATATTCATCATCGTTTCGAATATATAAAAGTGCCCACAATCTTCATTTTCCTGGAAGGTTTATCATCCTTCTTTTTCGCGCGATATTATCGAGATTAGATGGAGTTAACAATAGGTATGATGGACAACAATTTAATATTTGGAAAATATGTCTTGCTTGGTTTGAAACTTATTTTTCATTTGTTTTCGATTTTTTAAAATCAATTAAGCAAAAACTGTTTTCGTTTCAAATAAAATACCTTCCCCGTTCACAGTATGCCAAAATATTACTAAGGAATGTTGTTCATAATGAAAAGTTTGTAGTATCATACAAAATTTCCAAAATGATTGGCTTACTTTGATAAAATCCATTATTTATCCATTTCGTTTGGAGTAAAGTACTTTTTCCGTTCACAGTACGTCAATGAGTTACTAGGAAAAGTTGCTGAGAACGAAAGGTTGTAGAGTTATGCAAATTTTCCAATTGATCGGTCTACTTTGATAATCATGATAAGAAACTTTGGTAATCATGATGGAATTGACAATAGAAAAAAAATCTTCAAATCACGAAATAAAAATACTGACAGACATATAATGTTATCATTAACGTTTCCAAACTGGCTATTTTTTTTCGCTCAACTGTAAATGCCTACTTGATTTAAAGAAACGCAAACTAAAATTAAATTTCAGACCAAGCAGGATTTATTTGCTAAATAGTAAATTCCAACTCAACAATTTTTTGTCCATCATACCTATTGCGAGCTCCATCCGTGGACACACTGTATATTTTATACTAACAGTAAGTATGAAATTAACCTTCCTATAATTCTTAGAGAAGCTTTCGTTTTCTGTGAAAAACCATAACGGATAGTGGAAACTCCCATCTAGTGAACTCTGCATCATTCCTACGGCTAATACGTACATTGTATAATAACGAAAAGATATACGTTGAAACCAGTGTTTACATCATAACCGAGAGCAAATCCATTTGCATTTCACCAATTTCGGGGTCATGATCCCGCGCCATCCAATACCAATAAGGACTTTATTGAGCGGTAATCCAAATAAATGGGAACGCATTTGCTGCCGCTTAATAATAACAAATGGCCGAGTGCAATTTGCATATTATAAATAAACATAATAACGGCCGACGCATGAAACCGTGAATATGAGAGAGCGTTCTGTTGTTATTCTTTCGTGAAGCATTTTTTACACTACATAATGAAACAGTAAGCACTTTGTATACGTATATGGCAGTCATAATACCCACTTTAGTGAAAAATGAAAAGGAAGTCGCTGTTGCATAACTCTTAAACCAGCGTGACAGTTATATATAAATTTGCATTAGTACCTACTTATGAGGCCTAAATGTTGCTTACTTCAAGGTAAACGAAAATTAAATTTTATCATCATTTTCATGTGCGAAAAATCTCTTTTTGTACTTTCGTTTGTATGTCCTTCAATACTCAATAAAGATCTGAATACAGTAGGCATATTGGGTTATTGATAAATGGATAATCTCCATGCTACCAAAGCAATGTAACAGCAGGAAGCAAAAATTCACGAACGTCCAACGCTGACATTTACATGTATTAAACATTACAGCAAAAGACATTATTCTTTCATGAGAAAATTATTCAAGGCGTGAGTAATTCCGGTGCAGTTACGGGTGGCTGATATACAACGCTGATGAGACCAGCCTTTTTTGGAAACTCCTTCCGGGAAAAATATACGTTTCATTCAATCAGGAAGCTATCCCAGGTTTAAAAATTCTTTAAAGGTTCTCACAAACTGAAACCATTAATTATTGGAAAATCGAAATAGCCCAGGTGCTTCAAGAGTGTCAACAATCCAGTAATCCACACAGCAGTAAAAGCGCATGGAGGATGCTAGACATTTTTAAAATAACCTGGCCGCTCCTCAACAAAGAGGGATGTTCAGCCACGCTTACATTCATTAAACCGGTATCTGATGGTAGTCATCGACGGGGCATAGTCATTATAAACTGCATCCAGCTTCTCTTTGATTTCTTCACACGTTTTCCCATCAAAAAAAAAGAAATCGAATCAATAACCTGTATTGTTCTTCTTCCATGATTTCATAAATACATAAAATTGCCTACTTTCAACAGCTCTCAAAGCAACACTACTCGATGAATCTCTCAGAAATTTGGACAGACGTCAACTAAAGAATAGTACTTATAGTCGGTGATGCAGATTTTTACACAAAGCGCCATCTGTCTCCAAAGACGGGTATTTCTCATGCCATTCTCGTATTTTAGGTTACAGCATTTCTGAAGAATAGAAATCTTCCTCAGCATGCAATTTTGCTTCTTGACATCCTTCGGCGGAAGTACTAAAGACACCTGATGGCAACATTTTTCCAATGTTGCCATGGAACAAAATGTACTAACTTTATTACAGAAACAGTCTGTTAACATCTATCATTTCTAAAGAAGACAATATTGCAGGAGCCCTTAAAAGTTTAACTTTGAAAGATGCCATATTAACTGCGTGAAATAAATTAGAACAATCAGAACAATACAGAATTTGACAATGGAGATAATCTCCCTCTAAGCGTTTTAAAACCAAAATGAAAGAAACAAAACCGAAGAAGACGAAGATGGCAACGATGATAAAGAACTACTTGATGCTCGAACTGTTCAAGTGAATGAAACAGTGTTACATTCAGATGCCATTAAAGCACTAGATTTGACTTTGCAATAGACAAAAAATTACGGATTCAGCACAAAAGATATTCTTACTTTAAAACGAGTTCAGAAAACAAAAACTTACGGTGCAAAATGTGGTTGCAAGAAGAGTGCGCAATCTGTAAGTTACTCTATCGCAATCAATATCAATTTGAAAGAGAAGTAAGGTTCGTTTCTCCTACCAATAGCGGTTCAACTCTCCTTTACTGAGGAAATTAGTTAGACCAAAGTAACAATCGGAACTTTTTTAAGAATTTTTTAAGAATTACTTCCTGATTTCATTCCTAAGATTATTTTTGGATTGTATTCGAGGAAATTACTGTAGCTGTTAACTATTTTTGCAAATTATAAGTTGTAAAATAGGGAATTTATTATGAGTTTCACGAAACGTGGTCCAACATTTCTCTCTTTACCTTACAGAAGAAATGGCTTCTTGCATCAAGAAAATACATTTTCTTGCAAAAATCAGTCTCTATTCAAGGAAATATTTCTTTTTCAAGACTATAAAAATGTATAATATAAGAGAATAATTTTCTTGAAATTTTATTTGTATTAAATAAATATTTTTTGGGGGGTTAGAAAATCAAGAAAACCCAAGACAGAAAAATGTTTCTTCCAAATAAGTTAAGTTAAGAAAATATTCATATTAAAGGTAGGAATGAGAAAATGGTCCAGTTCTCACAAAGCTCTATTGAGAAATAAGGCGCTACAATGATATCCAATAAAAGAAAAATTACAAAAATTGGGAAAAAACCTAAAGTTAATAATTAAAATTAGGAGCAAGTGAATAAACTAATGAGAAAGTTTTTCTTTATATGTTATAATTAAATTATTTCTGCATTAGTGTAATTAAATAGGGATTATTTTTATGTAGTTTAATAATTAGTGAGTTAGTATTTAAGTTTATTTAACCCTTTCTTTTATTATTATTTATTATATATATTATTTATCATATAAAACTGATGTTAAACGCAAAATCAGGTCCGAATTCAAAATTCGCTCCTATAAACACTTTGATCTGCAACACTTCATTCTAGATTTGTACTTTATTTATGATTTTGATGATGTGAATTTGAAGGTATCGTTTCTGAATTCTAACATTATATCCCTATTTAATAAATAATTCCACTTTTAAACCTGCCTCTCCATAGCTTGCTTATACTTAAAACTAATGATTAAAGCTAGAAATGATGCTTTACGAAGATTTAATAAATCTCAAAATCCTATTCATCACCAATTCTATAAAATGTTAGGCAATGAAACTAACAGAACTATCAAACGAGAAAAGCAAACTTATTACAACTATAGATGCCGTATAAATGCTAACAATAAAAAGAAATTATGGAAGGAACTGCATAATCTCAACCTTGGTCGTACTAAACGTCCTACTCCCCCGTGCATTTACAAAATGTCAATAATATCAATCAATTCTTCTCGTCACCTGTCACTTCTCTGTTATCGCGCCCTGTGCAGTGCAGTTTAAATTTAAAGAACTGTGCTTGCTTGATATTTACACCGCGATGAGTAAAATTAAAACCAATGTTACTGATATAAACAAAATCAGTCTTCACATGTGAAAAATTTGTTTTCCTTCTCTGAACGACTATATACTCCATATTTTTAATTTCTCTCTCGATCAATCTGTTTTTCCTAGCATCTGGAAATCAGCTTTGATCACACCTACTCCTATGAACAAAAATGTAGATGATTATAAAGATTTACGCTCGATAAGTATTATACCCTCCTTAACAAAAATATTTGAGAAGTGCATCGCTATTCAACTTGACAAATTTGTTGCCGATTTTGAGGTTTTGCAACCATTTCAATCTGGATTTCGGCCTAATCATAGCTGCACAACTGCTCTCACGTATATCATCGATGACATCCTTAGAGAGACTGATTTACTTCTGCTTTCGATACCATTCACCATGCCTCCATGTTATCGATCCTGAACTGTGCCGGTATGTCCGATTCAGCTTTATCATTTTTCAAAGCTTATCTTGAAAAAAGGATACAATGTGTTGTTGTTAGTGGTACATATTCGGATCCAATCGTCGTATCCAGCGGAGTACCACGGGGTGCCACTTTAAGTCCTTTGCTTTTTAGTATTTACACTTTTAGTCTACCCTCAGTTCTTAAACATTGCAAATACCATCTCTACACTGATGATACTCAACTCTATCTTTCGTTTCCCCCATCTCAATTATTAGATGCCCAATCAAAAATTGAAGAGGATCACACCAGCTGCAAGTGAAGTTAAGAACAAGTCTCTCATTCCATCAAATTGCGTAAAAAATTTAGGATTATATTTAGACAATAACATCCGCTTGCATGAAAATATTTCGCATCTTATTAAGAAATCAATACCTCCCCTTAAATCTATCTTTTTACATAGATCCCATTTGGATGAAACGACAAGGCGACAAGGCTTTACGACACACTCGTTTTGTCTAATTTTACTTTTTGCGACAGTATCTACAACTGTTGCATTACTCAAGCAGATGCAAAAAGAATTCAAATAGTGCAAAACTCCAGCATACGTTTGACTTATGGAATGCGCGGTAGACGCGGTGTTAGCTCCAAGCTATTATCTTCCAATACCCTAAATATGCAAAACCGACGCAATTTGCACAGTGTACTGGTTTTTACAAGTGTGATTAAGCTAAAGAAGCTGCGTTTTCTATATAACTATAACAAAGTTCGCTTCAGACACCAAGAGCATTCTCGACACATCCGCGGCACAAATTTATTATCGACCCATAAACGCAGAATGGAAATTTTCAAGCGAAGTTTTAGTTATAACTTCAGCAAATCACTGAATAGTTACATACTGGGTTCCGGATGCAGCTTTTCGTCGCCTTCGTCGCTCATCAAGAAACAAGCCACGGATTTTCTATGTAGGCCAAAGGAAGGACGCCGACAGTACAATTTGTATCTGGGCGATTTGGTCTTTTTGGCACTGTATATATGTAGAACCATTTGTTCTACTATTATTTTTTTCCTTCTTTTTTACATATGGCAATAAACACATATTATTATTATTATATATAAAAAAAAAACTATAGATAAGTTAGTAGACGTGGTAAGTAGTAAAAAAAGAAAAAAAAATTACATTGACCTGTATCTTTTGAAAATATTTATGAAACGTTGTACGTTAAAAGTTATACCATGGGTAAGTATGGCATCTGTATTCCGGTTTCTATCGCTACTACTAGGACGGCACAACTATATTTCTTGGGAGTAGGTGGCGCCAGGAAACATTTCAGTGCTGTTTTTTAAAGATTAGTAGCATAAACTGAGAGATGAACATCAATGTGGGCAGGAGCACAAGGCGTTAGTGCGTTTTCCTTCTCACTTTGTTTTTGCCGAGGGTGATGCTATCAATACCATGAGCTATTTATTAGCGTTATCTTGGTTATTGTTTCTAGACACTTTTTACATGTGTACTTCTACATTAAGATTACTTTTGTTTCAACATTGTTGTGTAAATAACCTCTACCTTAGCCTTTTTAGGCTAAGGTAGAGGCTGAGAATAATTTACTGCATTATGTACGGGTATATCGTACCGTTTTAAAGAACGTAAGTGTAATTAATAATGTGGATATAAATAATATGCACTTCAAGAATTTTAAGTAAATAAATACTTTATTTTAAGAAAGTTAAAATATTGGTTTATAAACAATACCTAAACGCTTTCTGGAATTAAGTAAACTATTTACTATCCGTAAGAAATATTGTTTTGTGTTGTAACGGCCATTTACTTATACAAAGAGTCGCTTTCTTCAAATTTTCAGCAAGATTTTCTTGAATCAAGAAGAAAATATTTCTTTTTATTTAAAACAGTTATTGTATTGTCGATAATTGAAACAGTAATTGTCTTGAATTGAGGCAGACAGTCTTGATACAAGTAAACGTTTCTCTGCGTATATATTAACCCCAACGACCTCCAATTACATTACAAATGCTTTGCAATAATGTTTATAGCTAATTTTAACCAGATTGTACTGTAAATGTATTAAATTACCAAAAGGCATACCAACCCATAGTTACTATTGCAGAATGTATCCATATCAAAACTTCTACCAAGTTTAGTTATCCTCCGTACCAATAGTATTCCTCCTTCCCCATAGTGAATTACAAACCTTCATCTTTGTGTAGGAAATTTACATCAATCAAACACGTAAGTATTATAATGGTTACAATACTTAGATACCTACACTTGTTAGTTTCAGCGGAACACTTACGTAACGTAAGCGTAACGCATGTCGGCATAAACAGCTTGCTCCAGCCATTTCATTGCACGATTTATAAGCTGTCAACAATTCACAATTGAATTCACATTAGTTAAGTCATATATTGATATATATTAATATTAGGCATACATTTAGATATATCCATAATCTTGTATTGAGGTCAATATTATACGCTTGTGTACCTAATACGTTATTTACCTTAATGTACACCTATTCACACAAGGCTCCCTAGCACATACGTTATACGATTTCGTTGGGCAATATGTCGATTTTAATGGTAAGTATTGGCGAACTATTCAGAAACCTAAATGAAATAATAAATGTTAGTGTATATTAATGACTTAAAAGAAAATTAATCAAACAACTCAAATGCTCGCATTAGGTATGTATTTATGTTAGAAAAGAGGTATTATTTATAACTGTGACGGCTTTTCTTATTTTTATGCAGATACTAATCAGTACCAAATATAGACTTCTTTTCTTTGCTAATATGTAAGCGCGACACGTACTCAGTGAGTAATGTAATGAAGCAAAACGTATAATTCTATAATTACAAAAGAAAGATGTTCCTACTCTACTTTAAGGTTTTTTTTGTCAAATACAGATATCCTGAAAATTAATAAATTAGTTGGTGACACCAAATGGTAATTGTTATCAACTAAATATACCATATTGATGATGAAAGTTATTTTAAGGCCTTGGCTTTCGCAAATATTACAATCGAATGGAATCGACAATTAGTTATTTAAAAGAGGCCACACTCGTCCGCTCCCATTCTTGAATTCATGAGTTTTGCTATAACATTAATAACAAATCTATTTATAATAATGTGATGGATTTCGTCCCAACTGCCCCGCACTCCGATTTGCTCTATCGGAATCGATGTAATTGGGTCAACACATCTCATTTTTGTTGACCCTCCAGACATTAATTATTTTGTTGTAGGGTCCTGCATTTTAGGTTCGAAATTGTTAAAAATCTATCATTTCAGAAAATTTTACCAATGATTACAATCTTCTAACTTCTTCTTACGTGCAACGTAAACTCTCAACTACTAAGACATGACGCAGCTGGAAATAAGTGATAATAACATAAGTAGACTTTGTCCTGCATTAAATTCAACGATACCAGATCCCGTGCATGTTTAACGTCCGTTAAAAGGATTATAAAGTTTGCTAATTTTTGAACTTTAACCCCGCCCCGGGATCGTATCATAACTCATTTGTGTTTTAGATTAGGGCAATTGTTTCTGTAACAATGCTCTTATTGTTTAATCCATATTTATAAGAGCTTGTCACTATAGATTTTTATAAAAGTCTCCCACAGTACGATTGCTGTCTCCCATTCAAGCGGGACTTGAAACGACTGCACGAAACGGAATCCAATAACTGAATTGGTTTACGTTTATTACACGAAGCGTACTGTATAGCCACAGTAAATACAATCGGTATGTTTCTGGTGCATAGTAAAAAGGTTGCCGTACTGTTTACAATAAGATAATTTTGAATACAATATTTTGAGGGAAAACTTTATATGAACACTGTGAACCTTTCATTTTTAGTGTTATCGTATCCTACAATAAAGGTGTTTCGAGTACTCGTGCAAATATATGACGGGTTTTGTTTTAAGCATGGTTGTTAAGCTCTATATTGAAGCCAACGGATAATCTCCATACATTTTCTCTAACCACATCAATCTTGCAGAAACATCAAAGTAATAACGATATGTTTTGAGTTAAAAATGCTTAACTAAGTTTTCGGAACAGTTCGTTCAATTTCAACATTAATTAAACTTTATGCGTATAGAAGATCTGCAGGCTTAAAAGAAATGATATTTGTGTATCATCAGTATAGGGATGATATTAGCGCTGCCTCATCTTAGTAAGCAAACTGGATGTGTAATTGGTGAAAAGGAGGTGACTAAGTATTGCTCCTTGAGGTTCGCCCTGAAATTTTTTTTAATAGAAAAAGAAATTTGAGTTCCAATAGAACGCTTTAAGAACGATCAGTCAAGTATGGTGAAATCAAAGACTCTGCCAAAAGGTGCAGACCAGTGGCTGACAGAGTATTCAGTAAGACCTGATGGTATCAAACGCTTTACTAAATTCCGGACGGACCCTACCTTCGTTACTAGTATGAACTGCGTCATCCACTACATAGGCAATCATCGAAGTGCTGCTGCAACTAACCCTGATTGAAACGAAGGTAAGACATCCTTCTGGTTCATATATACCCTAAGCTGACTCCCAATGCGTCTTTTAAAGACTTTAGTACTATTACTATTATTTTCGTCGGGCCATGGCACGCATGCCTTTAATCACTGCGACTTTAATAGATCTATTATAACAGAATGCCCTTATGTGTGTTAGAATAGTTGGAGGCTTATTAAAAGCCTTAGTACTACTCTAGGATCTGCTTCCTTCAGTTCAGTAAGTGCAAGAAGCTGAAGTGTTGGTGTCGTGTGCGACTGATGGCAGCACATTCACATAGGATGTGTTCTGCCGTCTCCAGATCTTCTTGGCATAGGCGGAAGGCTTGATCTTCAGCTTTTCCTAGTTTAAATAAGTGATATTTTAGGGCTACATGGCCTGTCAGAAATCCTGCCAGTAATCTGAGATCCCCCTTGCTGAACGATAGCACTATTTTTGCTGTTTTTGGTGAGCCCGATATGAGTGCTTTCGCCTATTTTTGCCTTGGAACATTATCCCAGTACGAAGCCTTTTGATTGTCCTTCCATATCTTAATTGCTTGTTTTATGTGGCTCTTTTGGAGATCACAGAAGGGATTAGAACCAATAAAAGACATATTCGCTGCTTCTTTGGCCAGCTTATCTGCCTTTTCGTTTCCTTCGATCCCTTGGTGGCTTGGGACCCACCGCAAAGTAACGTGGTTTTTGCGTCCTAATTGCCGTAAATTATGTACACATTCGTGTATCAGAGCAGACTCGTATGTGTAGGTCTTAATAGCCTTTAGAATTGCCTGACTGTCGCTGAATATATTAATAGTTGCGCCTCGTATCCCTTTCTCGAGGTTCTTTATGGTGCACAGGTTTAAAACAGAAATCTCTGCTTGAAATATGTTGGTGTGGGGTCCTGTAGGCACTTTTAGGTGGAAGTTAGGACCACTAATGCCTATACCTGTTCCGACACCTTCTATTCTCGAACCGTCCGTATACCATTCCAGGGTACCTCTTTTACATTGAGGTTCACCGGATGCCCACTCAGTACGGCTTTCAATGATCACCCTATAGGGTTAGTCAAAATTATATTGCATAGGGATCGTATCCTTTGCAATGTACATCAGATAATTTATATTAGGTTCTTCAAGGATTTTGGGATGCCCTCTAAGATCCCCAGACTGTAATCCCTTCGCTCTACTAAGAATGAGGGCACTCGATATAGCCAGTTTCTGAATATAGATGTAAAGCGGCGTTATTCCCAGCAGGACTTCCAGAGCTGATGTGAGACAGGTACGCATCACTCCTTAAGGTACCTTTAGTACGAGCTTTATTGAGTATGCTTTCGATGTTCTTTGTTGTAGGCAACGAGATAACAGTGGACGATTACCAAGGGAACAGGAAAACCGAATTGTCGATGCAATCAAGTTAAAAATGTGAAGTATGTAATCCATTAGTAAAGGTATATATATCTTTACAGCGTCTGCATTTGTTAGTCATGTCAACTACAATTTTCCTCAACGAGACAAACACATCTTCCGAAGTTACAACTTTATAAGAAAGGGTAGACCTTAAAAGTAGAGGAAGATTAAGGGCATTAAAGGTCGGGATATTGAACAGTGGCGCAGTAACAGATGAAAGAAAGTGCTAATTTAAAGTTTCCACGTCCCGCAAGTAGTAAGGAATATCCGGTGTTTTGGTGCAATTAAATGTAAGTTTCTTTTTTATTTCCTTTCATAAATTATTTCTATCCGGAGTTTAACGAACACTGGAGATTAAAACGTAAATATGAGATAGGTGCCATAAATTCTCAGCCTGATATAGAAAAAATAAACTTGCTAAAATATAACAATTTCAATTTTTCTATATAATCTCCCCTTCAAAATTTCAATACATTTATTACAACGATCAATTAATAATTCTATACCCTTGTAAAAATAATCTAAAATTTTCTCTCAAGATGTTGTATTTCAGCTGCTTGCAGCTCACTATCGTCTTAAAAACGACGTCCCATCGGTTCCTTTTTGGACAGAGGATCATAATACAGAACCATTCGCGTTTACACATATTTAAAAACAAACGCGCACATTCGACCCAATATTCACGTTGGAGGGCAGAAAGGAAATGCGGTACCCATTTTGAACTAATCTTATTCATACTCAAATGGTTATGGAGCATTCGGCGAATACTTGTTTGAGAAATATTAGACATCACTACTAATTCCTTCACTTTCAAATGGCGATCTGCTAATATACCATTTCTTCAATAATTGAAACTTCAAGGGATTCTTGCCCTAAACGGAAACATGTTGTCTACTTTTTTACAGTGTAATATGGAGGAGATAAATCATCATAAACGCCGTTTAAACGTTGTTTAATGTGATTAGGCGTTTTGTTAAAAATTTAATGACCGCGCGGTACTCAATTTTCATTACCTGGGACATTTTCATGCACTAACCACGTTGCCTGGCTGGCTACTAAAAACTACTACTCTTCGAGGGGTAATATATATAGTATAGGCCTTGCACATGTGTAACTATGACGCAACGGAATTTGAACACGCTCGAACCTGTATAAGCCTGTCATGCCGAGAATGTATGGCACCTACCTCGTAAAGCTTTTATTCCACTACATTAAATTTTAGAACAACCAATACATTCTAAATGCTAAAGCGCTTGTTCTAGACTTTCCACCAACTCTGTAGTGAAGAGTACGTATACATTGTACAAAATTTACAATTCATTATTTTTTGCTAACTTTAAATATATTACCAACAATTTTACCATGACCTCAATATTGTCCAAAATATAAAAAAGGAAACAAGTCAATGATCCGTCTTTTATGATTTATGAACTTATTATATATTAATTTATTAATTGGCGACCTAAATGAATTTTATTAACACCGCGAATTCTACACATTGTGCTACCATGATCCAGATTACGACCTTTTTTATCCTGCCACCTTGCGCGAGAGCACGGTCCCCGTTCACAGAAATACAATTCGAGACATTTCTTCGAACGACAGAACGTTATTTAAAAATTAATTTAATTTTCTTTATTAAATCACTTCGGGTATCTTAGCCTTACGTGTTTGTATTTGTAAATGAATCACATACTAATACGGCCCACCAAAGGCAAGTGTACGAGAAAGGTGCTAAGAATTACGCGACTTTCGTACACCAAGTAACGTCATAAATATTGCAGTTGGTCATGAAAATAATTAACAGGAGAATAATTTCAGAGGACGTAACTTAAATCGTTGTCATTCTTTGGAATCACAGATGTTGTATTCGAATGGACTTCCTAGAAATACGCACCTGCTGCGAAATTAGATTCAGAAGACGAAGGAACAATTTAATTTTATATTGCAAGGAATTGCACTCATATCCATGAATATTTTATTCGATAAACGATAAACGTATGGTATTGGAATCATACAATCGGATTCAATTATATGCTTTCATTATTTTTCTTATAGATTACTCTTTTTATCTGTTGTACTATTTCCCTTTATTTCGCAAAACCTTTACATAATTGGATCAGATTTTACATAACAATACCACTCCCTTTATAACTATATTTCCTTATCGTTAAGTAGTTGAATTTTATTTATTTCACTGGGCCATCGAAGTATCAAAGATTTTTTATGTTTTGAATTTTAAGTAGGTGCTTATAAATTTTTGTTTTGTTACGTCAAACTTTAATGCCGCCATTTTTAAATCAAATTCTTAATGTTTTCAATCCTGACATTAAACTATTATTTACGTTACATTCTATCGACTTCACGCGTGAATTAACGTGAATATTTGTTTTATGCGTCATTTGGAGTGATTCTTTAACGAGGATACTGCTATTCATAAAAAAGTGAGTGAACAAAAGAGGCATCATAATCATGAAAATAAATTTCCAATTTGTGACTTGATTATATTGAGTACTACGATAATGTATTTTTCGTTGATCAAAAACAATAAAAGAAATCAAGTTCATCATATATTTTCAAGTAATTTTTGGGCTTTCTATAAAATTTTCTTCTTCACAAAAACTCACGATCATCGTCCGACAGATAAGTAGTAGTTTCGAGCAGATTAATTGCCCTTTCAATTCAACAAAACTCAAACAAACGTAATTCCATAATAAACTTCGGGCTTCGATGTATTACTACGTTGATGATAACGTTTATAGTTATTTCTGTCAAAATCATTCTTAAACCATCATATCAACTTGTCAACGCAGTATTTGGTCTAATTTTTACTTAATATGTGCACACAGAAAGTTATTATGCAATAACTTTACTTTAATGTACTGTTAAACCTAGCATTAAATTAAAATCTCCATTAGTTAATGCCGCGTTAATAATGATGTGTATTATGAAATCGGCGCCAAGAAGTGTAAGCCCACTAAGCCCCAGAATATAGAACACTTTTTTATTCTGAATTAAGTTAATCTCTAATTAAAATTTAATTTGTGGTTAAATTACTGTTTACATATATATTTTGAGGTGGTTTAATTTGTGACTAGCTAAATATAATTAAAATAACATTTGGATCAATGGCCAGTACAAAAATATATTAAGATATGTCAACGACTGTACTTAGATGATTATCTGTTCTATTTTTAAGAAATTATTGTTGAATTTATGCAAATAACAGCAATTTCCTTGTTATTTCACCTTGTTCCTCGTTAATATCGGCAGATGACTTTTAGTTTTATTCAATGATTAAAGTTGTTTAATCGTGATTAGTTAGAAAATTGAGTTAATCAGAAGTTAACGTACTAATCTGTGATTAAGTATTTAATTCAGATGAGAAACGCTTAGAACTGAAAAGAAATGGTCGCCCTTTGCCAGTACTTAAAATTAGGTAAACTAGTAAAGACCAAAACAAAGAAGAGCATCGTAATTTTCGTAGATATATGTATGATTTGGCTGAATGGATTTGTGGTTGTGATATAAACAATGCGTTTTATTGGTTTATGTGCATTACATTTTCGAACAATTCCGAAAGAACGAAGAATTGCTCTAAAAGCTCTATATAAGGTGCCTAAGACATACATTTACTTTACCAATTGTATTTAAAGCAACGAATCAGAAAATTTTAACCTCCTAATTTTAGTTTCTAATTGGTATTACGAGCCTAATACCAGGGCTTATAATACCAACGAGCCTTGGTATTATCACTCTGAAATTTGTAAGGAAATTGATAAAAAATGCGGGATGTTCTTTTTAAAACAAAAAAGTTGACATTGAAACAGTAAAATGGGGACGTAAGTATTCTTATTCCATAGATCATTATTGAAACCCCCTATATTCAAATTTTCAAATCTCTAGTATAATTATTACTTGCCTAGATTCGGCTAGCTGCCAACTTAGGGGCCGTACCCTGCATAACATTACGAATTAAGTGACCTAACACGTTGTTCCTCATGCGGCAATAACTTATTATAATTATTAAACTCCGACCTTACACAGAAAAACAATTGTAGCAAATACCACTACAAATAGTTATGGATTCCTTGATGGGGACAATTTGTAGCAATTAGTGAAACAATATTGTAGGAAAGAAGAGTGACGCAAAATTTGCAACGTTTACAACAATTGCATATTTTTCAACAATTGTGCAAGTGTATGTATAATGAAAATATAACGAATTTTAGCAGTTACTACATTAGATTACTGCAACAATTATTTGAATAATTAAAACATTCCTTATTAAAATACCACAAATTATGCAGTGTTCTTATAATTATAATGGTTGAAAGAACAACAGCTTCGCAATTTACAAGAAGCATTGACTGGCTCTAAGAATATTACACATCCACACTCGTAGGTGAGTGGTCAACCTCTTCAAACATTCGGCAAATTTGGAATAAAAGAATAAACTACAAAAGAGTATTCCGGGGGAGTTGCGAATCCGATGAAAATGATTTGACTATATAAAAAGAGATTACTTATTAGGAAAAAATAGAGTTTTCGTTGCGATATCTATTGGTGAATAACCAATATTACTTGTGCCTAGTCCTAAGGCAGGAAACATTTGGTTCATGCATTTAGGTAGGCTTCCATAATAAAGTCATCCGTGCACATAAATAATGATTTACTTACAAACTCACTCATTTTTTATTATTTATTTTAAGATAGGAAAATATATCTACGAACATACAACCTCTTCCATACGGCCTAATGTGATGCAATACTATAAAAACCTTAAGCTTTATAGGCAATAACTTGCTCAATCTGCGATCGTACAGGCACATGATAGAAAGACGCAAATCTATTCCCGGGTTTTTCCTTACTATTTAATATATTTTTATAATAATAATAATAATAATAATAATAATAAACATTTATTTTCCCAACAGGCATATTGCCCAATAACAGGAGAAATGTGGGTAAGTATATACACAAAACAAAAACACAATGCAACACATGAAAAAAAATAATAAAGAGTAAATTTCTACATGTTTTACTTAAATAAGTCACGTTTATTAGCTGCCCTGGACAAAGTATACGTCGGCGCTCGTCTCATTGTATTAGTCCTTGCGAATGGAAGAATGAAGCCACTATCCGATCTTGAATTCAAACGTGGCACAAGAAAATTCATTCGTTCCAGTATGTATGGACAATCGATGTCATTTCTAAGCAATTTCTGTAGAAATTTCTCGCAGATGCCATCCCTCCTCGTACTCAAAGCCAGCATGTCGTGCCTTAACAGAAGTCCATCCTGTGGAGTACCTCTCTCAGGGTAACTTCCATCAATCTTAAATGACAGGAATTTTAAAAATTTCCGATGGATACGATCTAGATTTAGAAGGTCACAAGCATATAAGGGATACCAAATTAGAGCGGCATACTCCAGTTTACTGAGTACAAAGGCAAAGTATAACGACTTTAATAAAGAAGGATCATTGAAGTATTTAGAGACACGCATCACAAACCCCAGAGATTTCATGGCTTCAGAACAGATACTGTTAATGTGAGCTTTAAATGTGAGAGTGGTATCGAAGTGTACACCCAAATCCTTAAACTCAAGGTTACGTGACAAATTGGTACCTCTGATTTGGTAGGACAATAAGTACGGTGAACAAGAACGCGAGTAGGTAAGTACACAGCATTTATCAACATTTAACTTGAGCCCAAAAAGCTCACACCATTCTACTAACATAACAAGACCATTTTGCAATTTCCTCATGTCATCAACGGAAGATATTTCCGAGAAGATTTTAATATCGTCTGCATAAGCAAGGGTGGGAAGGTCAATTTTCAAAAGCAGGTCGTTAATATAAAGCACAAACAGTAACGGTCCCAGATTTGATCCCTGGGGGACGCCAGAGGAAAGAACAAAGTTACGAGAGCAATATCCGTTATAAGTTACATAACACTTTCTCTGTTTCAGGTAGGATTCGAGGAGACTTATCGCCGAAGGAACAAAACCGAAGGAGCTCAGCTTCACTAACAAAATTTCATGATTGATCATGTCAAAAGCCTTGGACAGGTCTGTATAAATCACATCAACTTGACCACGTCTATCCAAGACTTCACTAATAAATTGGGACATGCTCGCCAAATTCGTAACAGTAGATCTCCCGGGGATAAAGCCATGTTGATTTAAAGCAATAAAAGAGCGAGTGCTATTATAAATGCTAACATATAATACCTTCTCATAAAGTTTAGCAAAATTGGGTATTATGGAAATGGGCCTGTAATTAGATAGAAGTTCACGATTGCCCTTTTTGTGCACTGGGACAATTTTGGCTATTTTCCAACGTTCAGGGAAAGTACAAGATGAAATTGAAAGATTGATAATGATTTTTAGAGGAAATGCAAAAACAAATCTACAGTCACGTATCAAAAAACTGGGTAACATATCATCACCTGCGGTACATTTGTTGGGAAAAGTAGCCATTAGTGCAACAAGTTCATCTTCGCTAACCAATGGAAAGGAGTAAGGTAGGGGATTGTAATCAGAATGAGACCAAGACATGCTATCCTCTGAGCTATACACTGAAGAAAACATATTAGCGAAAGCATTAACAATATCATCGGGATCAGTAAAATCATTTCCGTGGTCGTCACATAGTCTGCCCGGTATCCTTGTGGAACGCCTTTTAGCATGAAGAAACTGCCATAGATGGGAAGGTGAGGTTTTTATAGAATCTTCAATATTTCCAAGATAGTGAACGTAACTATTGTTAATTTGCGTTTTGATTAACTTTCTAATTCGTTTAAATTCATTGTAATGCATTATATTTCTAGTCTTAATCCATTTGCTGTGATAAAAATTTTTGTATTTTAGATTACGAATAATATCTGATGTAAACCAGGGTGGATAAGAAATATTTGTACGGGATTTAGAAGGAACGTAAAGATCCAAGATAGCATACAAAGAGTTATAAAACGCATCCAGAGCTTTATTAACATCAGTATAGTCAAGAAGAAAGGACCAATCGCAACTCAAAAACCGATTGTATAGTGACAAGTAATTAGCTTTGTAAAAGTTGTATCGGAAATTGTTCGCAGAAGGGAATCGTTGCGATGAAGAGGAACGTAGAAAGAAGAATTCAACTTCCAAACTAGGGTGATAAGGATCTTCAGATACAATCGGACTTTCTGAATGTTGTACATCAATATCATGGTTAAAATTAGATATGACTAAATCCAGTAATTTGCCATCGCAGTTTTTTATATTATTGTATTGCTTGACATTAAGTAAATCTAAAAAGTTTTGAAAGACTGAAGTTTTATTACATTTTTGATGAGTAGAGTAATACAAATTGGGGACGTTGAAATCTCCAATAAGGATAAAAATTTCATTAATCAAGACAACTTCAAGAGTGGATGTAAATATTTCCAACTCCTCTGACGAGATGTGAGGGGGTACATAAACTAGGACAAGAAGAAAAGAAATACTTTCAGAAAAACATCTGCAAAGTAATAAATCAATGAGGGGCACCGAACTAGCAATGTGTTTGGTATCAATAACAGTGAAGGATATATGTTCCTTAAATGCAATTAGGACTCCACCACCTCTAGAGCGATTAACTTCAGCAAAGTCTCTATCTTTACGTACGACATTATAACTACTACTAAATAGTTCATTATCATATACTGATTCATTTAGCCAGGTTTCAGTAAGTAGCAGTATATCAACGGAGTGGTTCATTAAGTTGTTATAAAAAGTATGTGTTTTCGAATTTAGTCCTCTAACATTTTGGTAGTACATCTTATAAGGGGCAGAAAACCTGTTGGATGTAATTAGTTTTCCGAGTTAAAATTGCTAATAGTGGGAATACCATTGCGATACTTAATTTTTAAATTCTTCTCACCCTTCGAAATGCGATCCGCAAGCTCAGATTTTACCGATTTGAACACAGCAGCCTGCCTTGGAGTGCGGTCGGAGGAAACGGATAAATTAGCGAATTGTGCATTTTCTTTAATTTTCCTGAATTTACGAAGGGTTTTAAAGACATCTTCTGATGAAGATAGACGAACACGGATAGGTCGCGAACGGCGTTGTTTAGTCGCGTCGAATTTTCCCAGTCTTACGGGTTTTATCCGGTCATAGTCCACATCCATTTGCCGAAGTATGTTTTGCACCATATTAGTATCAGTGCGAATTTGTTCTTGCTTCGAATTTCCCTCCTCAAGACTACCGTAGATAATAATATTTTGTGAACGTCTATTCCTATCATATATTTCACTAATAATTTCCTCAGTAGGTAACAGATTAGTAGAATTTCCAGAAGTAATGCTACTAGAGCCAATCGTTAAGTTAGTATATTTTTCTTTCAAATCCCTAATCTCATTCTTTAAATCATTCAACAATGAAATTAATTTAGGAATCTGATTTACGCCTTGTTCACACTCAATACATATGTACTTAACCCTACGCCTAGTATTAGATCTTAAAGTTAAACATTTAGCCTCAGCGTCAGATAATTCAGCACAATCAGTATGAATTGGTCTGCTGCAAACATCGCATTTAATGAACTTATCTGATCTTTCATTAATTAATAAATTGCACTTAATACACGACATTCTTCTGTTCTTTATAGTTTTTATATACAAATATAGTGTATTGATACTAAAGGAGGACAAAAACGGGGACACACTTCACAACGGCCGGGCCGATAACCGTTGACTAAGAGACAAACACGAGGGCCGCGGAAGAGGAAAAAGGTAAAGAAAAACACATAGGAAATATCAATACACAAAATTGTATCTATCGTATGAATTAATTAAGGAATTACTTGAAGTAATACAACACTGAATGAACGAAGAAATAGAAGTAAGAGCAAGAGCAAAAAGAAAATATATAAGAAAAATGAAAAAAGTACATACAAAAATATCACATGGATATATATGTAAACGAAAAACACGAGAACAAATGCTTACCGTAAGTACGGAAATCATCAAAAATATACCACAATGCAGCAGCAGCAGTAGACACAACAGTTAGACCAAAAAAAATAATTAGAAATATGAAACAAACCACTAAAAAGATCAATTTAAACAGAGAGCGATATTTTATGTGTATATACCAGACAACGGTACGAACGTTATAAAATGTAAAGCAGAAATACAGGAAAGATAATATAATTCATTCAACTTTTTAACTTTCCCACAACTGTTTGAATCAGTATAATACTGAATAGCAAAATTCTTCATTTTTGTCGGATAAATTTATTTAACGTTTATTAAATACCAAAACAGTACATGCTTTTACTCGAGTATTAGAAATTAGACTACCTTTTGTGAATTTTCGCTAGTTTTAAAGCATATTGTGCTACAATAAAATCGCTCCAATGTTTTATTGAAAAACTGAAAACTACTCTTTAACGATGACTCAGCGCTCTACAATTATGTGAATTTTCAATACGAAATCGTTCCTACAACGCTGTTGCAATTATCTTCACAGAATTTTTTTCTATGTACGCTCTTGTATTCATTGTCATTACCATAAGATATAGCCAGCTAACTAGCCAGTTAAGACTTAAAAATAGTGTTGCCGTTGCTTTCTATCTCTAAGCACGCCAAAAATACTTCGAAAAAGGTATTCATCTAGCCTGCAGCGCTACTGTGAGAAAGAAATTGAAATATTTGGAACACGAAAGATTACTAAATACTACCATCGGACGAATTGATCGAAGCAACACTGGATTTCATCGTATTTCGTGAGTAACCGATGGCAGTATTGTACAACGGACACGACTAATAATTAATTATTATACAACATCCAAAATGTACATTGTTACAAAACAAACTCGACATCCTAATCAATTAAATTAGACGGACTCTAATTAATTATTCGGACCGTCGAACAAATCAGACCGTTACTATAAATCTAGATCGGAACAATGCCCACCGGATTACAATTACTAATTTATGTACCAATTCAAAGAATATCAAATTACTAACAATCAGCATTTTTTCCTTGACTAATTTAATTAAAGAGAAAAAACTCCAGTTTCACCTGCACACACCTTTGATAAATATTAGACCGTAATTGGTACCTCGTAGCGCTCCCTACAAATTACGACCCGTATAACAATGATTACTATAGATAATTAAAAAGCAAAGCAGTCACAAGAATAGCCGACTGTAATCAATTATATTATTCGGCTAGCTACTTGCAATTAGTTGTTTATTTCAATTATGTGCGTTATATTTAACGTTATCAAAGAATAATTTTAACAATTTATTAAGGAATTGGATCTGTGCTTACAGGAGTAAATAGTATTGCATATGTAACTCTGGCGTATTTGCTTTAGAGCAAAAGAGAATGTATGACGAATACAAAAATGAGCAGATACAATCGTACTGTAAACCTTACACATACTTCAGTAATAATTCAGAGACAATTACCAAGCTCCATCTCGGTGATCAAAGGGCGTGGGATCAAATCCCGGTTGTTACGGTTAGTTTTACATCTAACGGGCTACGCCGTTTTTTCTCAGAGAGGCAAACCGTAGGCCCTGTGTCAATAAGTGAAAGAAAGTCACCTGATGGAATGTACTACAATATTGTAGCAGTCATTAACACAATTATATAACCCGACCACAAGTTTTTGTTAATCATTACATGTTGTTGTTGATAAAAATGATAAATGTATCATTTTTTCCAAGAATCTTTGTGTCGAGACGTGCAAGAAACATTGTGGCAATTTTGGATATAAATCTTCCCAATTTTTTCAAAATAAATTATAAAAAATGAGTGAGTTTATAAATAAATCATCACTTATCTGCAGAAACGATAGAATCCTACCTAAATGCATAAACTAAATATTTGCTGCCTTAGTATTATCAGTCCCTGCTCTAGTATTGATTATTTAGCAATGAATGTCGCAACGAAAATTGAAAAATGAAATAAATCATCTGTTTTTTATTTTCATAAGGTTCACAACTCTTTCGGAAAAGAGTCTTCCGCAGTCTATCTTTTTATTCCAAATTTGTCAAATGTTTGAAGGAATGCATCACATACCTGCGAATGTTACCAACACATATTGGTCTTATGGCTAACCAATGCTTCTTGTAAATCAGGAAGCTATTGGAGATACGAAAACATAAGAATAGTTATTGTCACTACCTTTTACTTGTTCCTTTCAACCATTACAATTATGAGAATATTGCATATATAATTGTATTATGTAATATAATTTTTAGAATAATATTGTTGCATTTTTTTACAATGTGTGTAATCAAAAATTGTATCCTATTGTAGCAACCTTTGTAACAAATCATTGATTAAATTTTTACAACAATAATGTATTTAATAGAATACAATCCGTTAACCACAATCGAGTAGTAGGGATTTGTGCAAGTTGTAGCGAGTCGTATACTCTCAAACAAATTGTAGTAAATTGTGCTACAATTCTTTGATTCTTTACAATATTTTTTTCCGTGTATGGAGATTAGAACACTTCTGGATTCGGCAAAATTCTAATGAGGTTGGCTGATGATCATATGTAGCCATCAATACCTAGAACGACCAAGTATATTCCCTAACACGCCGTTTCACTCAATAATAACACAACACACCAAAAAGCAAACAATACAGTTCAACATTGTGAATTTATAATCAGAAACAAAAGCTCGCGGACATCGAATCGGTAAGTTAAAAACCAAGATATTGAAAACGATAAAAACGGAAGAATAAAAAATTGGGTGAAGATAAATTGGATAACGTTACTCGAAAAGGAACCAAGCGCCAACTTTAAGTTTTGAAGATATTGAGTTCAAAGTTTGAGCTCTATTAAATATTCATTTTTTACTTCTCCCTGACTAATTACTAAGGTTCGACAAACACGTGCTACGGCAGAAGCGCCGAGAGGGGATTTAGGTCGATGCGAAGCCAGTGGAAAGTTTAGTCATTCGATAGGCGCGGAAGTGAAGGGCCGTTCGATAATTATCGGTTTATCGGTGTACCTCTTTTATAACATGGATCGTCGTAAGCGAGGTTTACCTTTAGCATCGCATATGAATAAATATATTAGCCGTTTCTCTGGGTTGGAATATACAGGTACTATCATTCAGTGCAAAATTTGCAATATACGGTTGATAGGTTGCGATACATTTCACTGTAGAAGACATATTAAAAGTAAATGTCACGTACTCAATTTAAGCAACAATATCCCGTACTGGGAATTTCTGTATGATTTTGTTTTTGTGCTAAGTGTGTGCAACATCCCACAACACCTAGTAGACAATCAACACTTTCGTCTTTTTTGGAATAAATATGTTCCCTCGTGGAAACTACCAACCAATAGACAATTGCGATACAATTTACCACATTTGCAGGGTACAGTAAAAAACTGTATATGAGACGAGTTGAAAAATAAGAAAATTTGCGCAAGTGTGGATGAAACAACTGATGCACAGAAACACAGCGTGATTCATGTTGTAGCGCGTCCTTTAAAACGTAATGATCCAGCAGCTTCCTTGTTATTAACCAGTAAAATGATTGAAAAAAGTGATGCCGAAACCGTTGTGAAGATAATAAAAGATTCGTTAAGAGAATTTTGTATCACAGGAGCCCAAGACACAATGTTAGTTACTGATGGAGCTGCAACAATGCTGAAAGTTGGTAGGAAATCGGAAATATGCTTTCCGATTCTTCTTCACATAACATGTCTCATACACGCGTATCATCTGTGTATCAAAATGTTTGTGAAATCTCCCAAACATATCCGCGTTTTCAAACAATTGTGTCCGAAATTTCCACTACCACCTCAGCCTGTAATAACTCGATGGGGAACATGGCTCCAGGCAGTATTTTATTATCATAAATATTTCGCAAACGTGAAAGATGTGACTTTAAAATTTAAATTTAAATCAAATGAATCTGCGCGATTCAAGAAAGTCAGCAACTTTTTTCCAATTCGGACGTTCAATTACAAATAGATGACATTTCCATGAACTATTCTGCAGTAAGAACAACACAATTTTTTAAGGCCTGAATGACCCGATTTCGTGGTGCAGGCACCTTCTAAAAATTGCACAATTTTTAAATTTTTGTAAACATGTTGGAAACTATAACAAATAAAGTCGCTTTTACGTAGAAAACGGTGCTCTATAACAAATTTAGACAAACATTGAAGATAAGAAATAATAAAGCTTCGCTAGTCACTCCAGTTTAGCAGTAATGGGAAAACTGTTGAAGATCTTATGCAATCTTCGCACTTTACAACATATAGTTACACAATTTTACCAGCCGGTTCTTCTTACTTTCACCATTATTTTCGAAAAATACATATGTAAACTTTTACGCAAAAAACGGCGCTGTACAACAAATTTAAACAGTTGGTAACAATAATAATAATAACAATAATTAAGCATTGAAAGCAAATAAGCTTGCCTACTTTCTAATGAAAGTGGGCATACTTGGAAAAAAATTGGTATACAAGAATGTTTGGCTGTCGAAATTTCTACTGTATTTGATTCAATGCAAATAATTTTTAGAGGTATTGTAATTCATTCGACAAACTTGGTACCTTTTTACAAAAAAGTTTCACTTGAATCTGCAAATTTTAGTTAACTCATTGTTTTATGTTACAACTTGCAAAGATACAAACAAACACTAATACCTATTATACAGTCTTGCAAGAGAAATATCATTTAGAAATAAAATAAAATAAAAATGTATCCGGCATTATAATAAAACGTTAACAATTGTACCCATTGTCCACTTTCTTAATTAAAATAGTTTTCGCATGACTTCGTTTTGTTTAATTTGCAAGTGCTACTTTAGAAGCAGTTTACTAATTTTAAATAATCCAGTTGCGCCTATGACGCCTTTCTTTTAGCATTCCTCCTTTAAATTCCTTTGCATGTGCTTTTATAATTTGAGTATTTCGCAATGAACATTATATTCACGCTTATTTATGTACTTACCAAGTTATGTTATCTGCCTATTTCTCAATCACAATCTCTCAAAAACTACAAGAACAATACAACTTATTTATGTATCTGTTTAGATTTCATTAAGGGTCATTTTTGTTTGCTTACATAATTTAAATTGCCGCCACTTTGTACGCATGCTCCTTGTATATATTCAGTACAGCAGTACCATGCAAGCCGTTGCACAGCACAGTTAAGATTCGTGCAACACAAAACACGTGCATTCATTGTAAGCCATTATTTGTGAATTTGTGAATTAAAATCAAGTAAAAACAATCTACAGTCTATTATTAAACAATCAACAACATTGTTGGTCCTTCGTGTCGGATATTCCACGTTATTCGAAGACGGTAGCGAATATTCAAGCAACGCATACAACGACGCTACAAAGGTAGGTCTCCAATATTTCATTTTAAATATCCATTTTCCCTTGTGCTGCTCAAATAATGGCTGATTTAAAAAAGCTAAAGTTAAAAAAGGCTTCTTTGAAATCATATCTCACTAGAACGTCAAGATATCTAGACGAAATTTCTAAAGACACTAAACAAGACATTAACCTAATTAACCTCAAGATTCGTCATGCTAAAATTAACCCTTACATAGAACAATTCGAAGATATTCAGCTGGATATCGAAGTTCTAGAAAACATAGACTATCAGGAAGAAGAACGTATCGAATTTGAAAAAAGTTATTTAGATGTAGTTAGTCGATTGCAAGAACTCATAGAAAAACGAACAACAAAACCAGTCGCTAACGAAATGTTAGAACAAAATACAAATACAAATCAGCAATCAACTTGTGTCAAACTTCCTACAATAAATTTACCTAGTTTTTCTGGACTTTATGAAGAATGGGTCCCCTTTTATGATACGTTCAATTCTCTAATTCATCAAAATGCCTCAATACCAGACATTCAAAAATTTCACTATCTAAAAACTGCATTATCTGGTGATGCAGCAACGATTTTACATTCTCTTTCAATTTCGAAAGAAAACTATCACATTGCATGGGAAATGTTAAACGCTCGTTACGATAACAAACGTATTATAACACAACAGCATATTAAAGGCATATACGATTTGCCTGTTTTATCCAAGGAAAATCATTTAGGCTTACGTCAAATACTAGATGGCGTTCTCAAGCACACGCGAGCTTTAGAGTCACTTAAAAGACCTGTCAAACATTGGGATGATTTACTAATGCATATAATTTCAAACAAATTAGATCATTTAACCAACAAAGAATGGGAAAGTTCATTGCCCACTTCATCTACAATTCCATCATTCAAAGAAATGATTACATTTTTAGAGAAAAGATGTCAAGTTTTAGAAACTTTACAAAGAAAATCTCAACATACAGATGTATCCAAACAAAAACCAATCAAAGGTACGTCGAATTTAGTGACATCAAGCATAACTTGTCCATTTTGTTCAAATAATCACTACACCTATCAATGCAAAAGGTTTCTTGGTTTTTCAATTGAACAAAGAATTAGCAATGCAAAACAAAACGACTGTGCTTAAACTGCTTAAGAGCAGGTCATCGTGCGAACGATTGTACTAGCGGATTATGTAAAATTTGCAAGAAAAAGCATCACACGCTGCTCCATATTCAACAAATCCCAAACGTACCATCTACTACAGATGTGAATGACGCTATTCCCACAATTAGTAGTCATGCCACTGATTTTCAAAGCCAGTCTGAATCAATATTGTCGACTGCTCTTATAACTGTCAACGATATTAAAGGTCGTCCTCAAGAATGTAGAGTTTTATTAGATTGTGGTTCACAATCAAACTTTGTTACAAAATCATTTGCTGATCGACTTGGAATAAAACAAGAATCACTTTCAATGCCAGTCTTGGGTATTAATCAGTCATCTACACAGATAAACAAAGCCATCAATGTAAAAATAAAATCTAGACTCAACGCATTCCAAACTAATATTAACTGTTTAGTGATAGACAAAATTACGTCTAACTTACCAACAATTTCTATTGATATAGCATCCTTTGACATACCAAAAACTATTCGCTTAGCTGATCCCGAATTCCATATTTCTCGATCAATTGATATGTTGATAGGAGTTGATTTATTTTGGAAGCTTATGTGTGTAGGACAAATTAAACCAAATAACAATCAACCATATCTTCAAAAAACTCATTTTGGATGGGTAGTCGCGGGCACACCCACATCAAATATTTCACAGAAAAACCGAACAATTTGCCATTTCATTACAAATGAATCTCTAAACGAGAAGCTCACTATGTTTTGGAAAATTGAAGAGTATGATACTAAAATAAATTATACTTTGGAAGAACAAGCATGTGAAAATCACTTTCAAGAAAACACTAAACGTAATGAAGAGGGTCGTTTTGTAGTTAAATTACCGTGGAAAAAAGACCCTGATTGTTTGGGTGATTCATACGGTTCGGCATTAAAACGGTTTTATAACATAGAAAAACGCTTTAAATCTAACCAGGGATTAAAGACTGAATGCACCAAATTCATGGATGAATATCTTGAATTAGGGCACATGAAACCGGTAAATCTGGACTCCTTGCACGAAAACTCATCATCATTTTATCTTCCCCATCATGCCGTTGAGAAGCGGGACAGTACGACGACAAAGCTTCGCGTGGTTTTTTGATGGGTCATGTAAGACAACAACTAACATCTCTTTAAACGACACTTTGATGGTCGGGCCAACCATTCAAGAGGATTTATTTTCTATAATTTGCAGATTTCGCACGCATCAAATAGCTCTCACAGCAGATATTGCAAAAATGTATCGCCAAATTCTATTAGATGGTTCAGAAACTAATTACCAACGAATATTGTGGAGATCGAATCCCAATGACAGAATTCAAGTTTTTGAGTTATCAACCGTCACTTATGGTACTGCTTCGGCATCATTTCTTGCAATTCGCGCTTTACAACAGTTAGCTAGCGACGAACGAGAGAGATTTCCAGTTGGATCAGAGACCACAACTCATGATTTTTATGTGGATGACCTTATAACAGGGGCAAACACACTGGAAGAAGCTGTTACCATCATTAGTCAAACTAGAGATTTGCTTAAGTGTGGAGGATTTGAGCTACGAAAATGGCACTCCAACAATTCTGACATATTTACCAATGTACAGATTAATTCTTCATCAGAAGTCATACATTCCATAGACAAAACTAGCGGTATCAAAACCTTACGGCTCTTGTGGAACACGACTGAAGACACTTTTTTATATAAACCACCTTATCAATCTGATTCAGCTATAGTTACAAAGAGATATATATTGTCTTTTATTTCGCAGTTTTTTGACCCACTAGGACTTTTAGGGCCAATAATTATTACCGCGAAATTATTGATGCAAACCTTGTGGAAATTACAAATGGATTGGTATGAACCTGTCCCCATCGATGTATTTTCTGAATTTTCCGAATATAAATGCCAACTTTCTAACCGAGAACATCCCAAAATATCTAGAAAGACAATTGCATGTCCTTTCCTCAATTCTGGAGTGGATTTTTGCGGACCATTTCAAGTACGCGAACACAAAAGACGAAATGCGAGATACTACAAAGTGTATGTTGCAGTATTCGTTTGTTTCTCCACAAAGGCAATTCATATCGAAACTGTTGGCGATCTAACAAGCGAGGCATTTATCAACACGCTCAAAAGATTCATAGCTAGAAGGGGAAAGATTTCGAACCTGTACAGTGACAATGGAACAAATTTTGTTGGCGCGAAAAATGAAATAAGTCAACTTTATACTGCCTTTAATTCGGAACAATGTAAGAACGAAATTTTGAAGCACTTATCTGAAGATAAGATCACATGGCATTTCATTCCATCACGAAGCCCGCATTTTGGAGGCTTATGGGAGGCGGCGGTGAAATCCGTAAAACACCATCTACGCAGGGTAATCGGAAATATTTCTTTAACATTTGAGCAGTTACATACTCTCCTAATACAAATTGAATCTATATTAAATTCCCGACCCCTAACCCCTCTCTCCGAAGATCCAAATGACTTTTCATTTCTGACTCCTGGTCATTTCCTCATTGGAGACACTTTCACATCGTTGCCAGAACCCAATCTACTGAATTTGAATGAAAATCGTTTATCACAATGGCAACATATCGAACTATTGAAGCAACATTTCTGGAACCGTTGGCACAAAGAGTACCTCAACACTCTTCAAACGCGACACAAGTGGACTTGTGATTCAAAACATCCATTGGTTCCCGGCCAACTAGTTCTAATAAGAGAAGGCAACCTACCTCCTCTTCGATGGGCTACTGGACGAATAGAAAACGTGCATCCTGGACGAGATGGAATCATCAGGACGGCTACAGTGCGTGTGAAAGGAAACTTGATAAAGAGACCTTCGGTGAAATTGTATCCTTTACCACTTCAATAGTGTTATTGCTTTAAACATTTCTCCAGTGTAAAGATGCCTGTGTGAATTATAAATTTGTATATTTACTTTGTTACTATTTCGAAAGGTGGTCCTTTCAAGGCGGCCGGTATGTTTAGATTTCATTAAGGGTCATTTTTGTTTGCTTACATAATTTAAATTGCCGCCACTTTGTACGCATGCTCCTTGTATATATTCAGTACAGCAGTACCATGCAAGCCGTTGCACAGCACAGTTAAGATTCGTGCAACACAAAACACGTGCATTCATTGTAAGCCATTATTTGTGAATTTGTGAATTAAAATCAAGTAAAAACAATCTACAGTCTATTATTAAACAATCATCAACAGTATCTACATGTGACGCTTACTGCCTTTCTACACAACATCGATCGGGAACTTGTACGTACTTTAATCTAAAATTTAAAACAACTATAGGCACCTTTTATATCGCTTAAATAGCTCTTCGAAGCAGTAAATATTAAAAACAGAGAAAATCCTAGAAGCTAAAGGTTATCTATAAAGCTAATCTACATTCACACAAAAATGAAATCTCTTCCTTTAGGAAAATTAATAATAAGTAATAATAATAATCTTTAAATAATAAAAAACCTTTTCACTCATATAACAACTTTGTTAATTTGAGGTAACTTTACAAATATTTACATTACTTACAAATTTCAAATAAAATTTAAAATCAACTTCTACTTTTCAATATTTTATACATATAACACTTCAATATAAACTTCCAAAATCTAGTACTTAAGTCTAACAATTTTATGTACACATTTAACAATTTATACACTGTAATACACCCATGATGTCCTTTTAGCTTGGTCTGAGGATGAGCATAGCCCGAAACCGGTCGCAAGTTAGGTTTTTCTTATTAAAGAATTTTTGTGAGTACAGGACCATTCCCAATATGATTTATTCACAACGAGTCACCATTGAACATCTAATAATAATAACTTTTACGTGTGTTGGCAGGCCCACATATGCATATTCACTCGCTGCTAATAAAAAAACCTCCTCATTTTGTTTTTAAAGCTAGAGCTACTCTCTTTAATTAATCAGGGGCAGCATTACACATGTTGCATATTGAAAAGGTGAAACCTCTTTCATATCATGCGGTATTATGAAGCGATGGAGAAGTTAATCTGCGAAAACGAGCGGTCAGGTTATGACCGTCCTCGGTCTGATATTTTATTTTATTGCATAAGTATACCAAGTAATTACCTGGTTTTTATAGTAGGAATATAGGATGAGTAAATCCCTCCTTCACTCCAATGGCGGCCATCTAAAATCCTTTATCTTAAAAGAAATATGTTGAAATTTTCGAATACTAAGAATAAAACGAAGACAGGCGCTTTGAATGTTTTGGAGGCGGCATGCAGTAACTCTATCAATAACAAGATGGTACAGCGCACTGTGGTCGAAATGACTACAAATTGAACTTTATTCCTAAAATCAAAATTTTTTGCATGGGAATTTCGATGACAGGGTTTTAAAGGAAATGTTTAAGAGCTCTCATTCTCACCATATTTCTAGTGTAACCCAAGATTTAGTTACTTTTTAGAGCCAAAGTGAAGAAACATACTTTTCACAAATTTGACTAAACATTAATAATTTTGTTCATAGTTATAGTTACTTTATATTGAAACTACAAACTAAAATACTTGTTACTGCACTTTAGTAACAAGTATTTTACAACATTATTGTAAAAACTAATTACTTGAATTTTGTTTTGTGGAAGGAAAATCATGCAACTTTGTCGAGAATTAAAAAAAAATGTACGTCAAGGTATATAAATTTTTAATTCTTTCATGTTGCTACATACTCAAAGATTGACAAATTTTTCAAAGCTACTTGATCAAAGTAATACTCCTGATGTGGATAGTTGATGTACCAAACATGAAGACTGTATCAGTAAAATTGAATAAAGTGCACCTTTGAAGATATTTCGACCATAGTGCAGCGGCGTGCAAAAATTAAACTGAGGAAGAACAAACGACCCACATAGTAGTTATTCACTTTCAACGAGGATAAAGTTTTTATCAGATAAAAGTATGCATTCTTTATATATTTGAAAATCTGATCACGATAACAGTTTATTTGTAAGGTTATTGCAGACGCTCTGGTTTCCAAACAACACGAGACTTCGTCGGATTTAACATGAGAGAGTGTGCCAACAAGACATCGCATAGTGTATATCAGTATCATTTTCTACAAGCCCTTCGATCGTTTTCCGTTACATAAATTACCTAGTAGTATTTATGGAACAAGATACAAGATATTTTGGAAAAAATTTCTAAAAGTTTAATGGTTGGAGTGTTCCAAAAACAATTAATTTTGTACAGAGGCACGGTATGTTACAATTCTAGTTCAAGTAATTATTAGGAAGACAACGGCTCAAGCAGCTTTTATAAAGATATTTTTCAGTTAATACTTTTTGCATTATTTCGTCCTCTATAGGTATGTAAATCACATAAAAACAAAATTCCCTTCATTTTCGATTAAAAACATTTCAAAAGTACTGATAAGAATTAGACCTCCGCTATCTTTTAAGCTTTACACTTTATTTTTAGAGCTATCGCAATAGTCGCATCCCCAATATCAGGTCCGTTAAAAATATGTCTACAACAACGGACACGTTCTATTAAGGATGCATTTTCTTACTGCTTACTACCAAATACGTACCGAACTTTCGCTATCGTTGACTGTGCCTCTATTATTATTAACCTATCTTCATAGAGAACCATTATCGGCTTGGTTATTTTTATGTTTATGTAAAACTAATGAATTCATTCACTCGCAATGCGCTATCTAAATGTTTGAAATGCATTAAAGAAGGCATCGAGACATCTCACACGGATTCCACCACCACCTCTCTCGCGGCTACTTATCATCTCTTCATTATGTTTTCATTTATTAACGTCAGGCGATAATCTGTGAAAAGAACGCCACTTACGACCATGCTAGAATATTCCTATCTCGAGATGGCGTGGCGTCTACCTTAGGTAGGTACTATTTCGTCGTAAAGAATTGAATTGCTCGCGCTGTGCTGGTGGCAGGTTGCGATGGCATGCCAGCGATGCGTTGCGTTTACTGCAACTGCCATTCCTTTTAGACTTCATGTAATTAGAAGCCTTATTATATAAATGCATTTTATTCAGCGAAATAAGCAACATAAGAATTAAGTAAGCATGCTCATGGATACCTTAACATCCACACTTACGTAGTTGAAGCATAAATAAGCAGAATTTGTTTTAAAAGCAAATTGAGGATGGTTATTTTTGCTTTAAAAGCTGCGGGCCGGTACATAAAATCCTATGTAACAAATTGTTAGTACTATCCCACGGACAAAGTTCGCCTTCTGTGGGTTTCTTTACATTTGTTCTTACTAGTTTTATTTACATAGACATAATTTATTCAGAAATAAATATATATTAAGAGATAAGAAAGTAAGCAGAAGTACGACGGATGATCGTAAAATAAGGTTCCCATATTTTTAAAAAATAGACAGCATTCTTTATTTCCTTAACATTACACATCGTTTTAAAGGTAAAAGCTTAAGCTATTTTTCGACAAAATCGCCATTTCTATCCAAGTATTTTTGCAGACGGTGCTCCAACTTCTGTATCCCCATGTCGTAAAATTCTGCCGCTAGTCAAAACCTTTTCAATTGTGGTGTTGGAAATCTCAGAAATCCGAAAAGCGAGTAGGCGAACAGTGACCCTCCGATCTTCAAGCAGTATGCTTTCGACCTTTTCAACGATTTCCTCTGAAACTGATGGTCTTCCGCTCCGCTCTTCCTCGTGAATTTCCATCCGACCTCCAGTGAATTCCCTACATCATTTGCGGACGTGTTAAACGGCTATACACTTTTCTCCATAAACTTCGGTTAATTGACGATGAATGTCTATAAGTGAAACCCATTTCGCGTTTAAAAGACGTATCACAGCGCGAATTTCACACCTTGCGGTAGCAGCGATCGGGAGTTCCATCTCGGACGGCTGCTTAGCCAACACTGAGCGGGGTAGCGAGACGGGAGTGGCACGTATATAGAGTGGGAGAGCTGCTGCATACGCCAATGTTGTCGGATTTCACGTCTTATTGCTGCTGTAGGGCTTTGGGAACCTTATTTTACGATCATCCCTCGTACAAAGATGAGAATCTACAAGACAACAATAAGACTAATCGTGATGTATGCCACAGAAACAGCTAGCTTAACACAGCAAGAATAACAGCAATTAAAAGTTTTTGAAAGAAAGATAGTAAGAAATATAGTGGGAGTAAAGGCAATAAATTGAAATGAAGCAAGATCCTGGATGAACCATGAAATAGAAGAATGGATGGAGGGTGAAAATATAGTTAAAACAATTAAGGCACAAAGAATAAGATGGTATGGGCACATGATAACGGAATGGATACCACAGACAACAAGAGTACGAGGAAGACCAAAAATAAGACGGAAGAAACAAGTGGAGGATGATATAGGGAAAATGGAGATAGAAAGTTGGAGAAGAAAAATAGAAGATAGAGAAGAGTGAAAGAAAATAGAAGAGAAGGCAAAGACGCACCAGAAGTTAATTAAAGAGAAATGTGGACTAATCTACCACGTACAATAGGATCATAAAAGTGTAAAACTGCTACAACTCCCATGGGAGCGTTAGTAAGTTCCGTAGTAAAGTGTACCGCTAAAATATATGGACAGTGTTGCAATGTTTGCCCTCTATGAAAGTATAAGGTGGGGAGTCGGACGAACCAATCTATCTCTATCAGTACGAATTCAATCGCCGTCAGGAGATGATCGCGCTAGACTCTAGCCATGCATTATACCCGTAGTTTATTTCTTTAGTTGATCATCCTTGCCTTTCATCTTTTCTCCTTGGTTATTTTTTATTTGCTTTGTTTGTGTCTCGAAATTATACTGTGCAATAGTTTTCTTTTTAATTACGTTCTTATAAACTAAGAAGTCATGAAATAGTACCATATTAGAGATATCACCGAAAATGACTGCTTATTTGAGCATCCATTATAATAATAGGTTGAACTGAATTTTTGCACTTACAGATACGATTCATTTTGACATAAAATCCCATTAATTAGATTTAGAAAACATGTTTTCGTTTTGGAATTTGCCTTTAAAAGTTGATGTGTTTGTTAGGCATTTACTATCATTCCCTGTAATCTAGTTATTTTATAATGAGAGGTTCTATTTAGTTTTGGAATTCGTCATTTTTACTTTTAAATTAAGAACGTTTTCTTTGTTTTATATACGACAATATTACATTTTATTTGGAAATAATGAACGATTAAAGTCCATCAATAGGATTAAAATCAAATAAGGTGTATTACGCGTTTGCATAAA
Source organism: Dynastes maya (assembly GCA_029619315.2). Taxonomy (NCBI): domain Eukaryota; kingdom Metazoa; phylum Arthropoda; class Insecta; order Coleoptera; family Scarabaeidae; genus Dynastes; species Dynastes maya. Next base: position 63,097,385 of record JAROYE020000002.1, read on the forward strand.
TCTGTGTCGAGCAGATACCTCGAGCATGTACGCTAGGCGACTGACTTGCGAGTGTGGGGGATTGTTTAGGGACAGAGGAGTGAAGAGGACTTTCCACGCACAAGCGCCAACATTATTCTCTATATGTATAGGACCAGCGCTTATAAATTAATCCTTACTTACCCTAGTATATGCATAATTTATTATATATTATTATTGTACATGATAGTACAAATAAATTATTATTATTATTACAAACTCTGAACCAATAGCTAGTTTTTGCAGTTACATGAATGTTGAAACGGTACACTAAAACCCTTACCACAACACTTAATTCGTACTGAACGCACGTTTCGATAGCCAAGCTATCATCATCAGCAGCAAGACTGAACTGTTTCAGTGTTCGAGTGCCACAGTTTTAGAGTACTCGTTTACATGAATGTAATAATTACTTTTTTCTAAACACATTATCCTGTTGTAATGGATCTAACTACTGCTAAATTAAACATTCCTCTACAATAAACAAAGTTAATTTAAGAACAATCGTGAACATATAGTTTCTTTCCTCAACAATAAACAAATTCTTTGCTAAGATACCATACTGAACCGTTTCTTTTGGGCACCTTAGTATTCATTTGCTGCCAACTAGCTTTTACATCATCAATATGACCATGTTTATTTAAAACATTAATGACATACGCAGTAAATCGAGAATAGATGTCATTATTGTTGGCACTGACACAACTTTTATTTGTAGCGCCAACGAGTATGAAAACTCCGACACGGAAAGATATGTAAGTTGCCATCATCTCGCATACTATTCTAGTTTCATTAATCTATATTATAATGAGAAGTTAGTTTTATCTCTATTGTATTATCACTTCGTTTTATGCTTGTCATGGGATCGAATAGGAGGCATACGTTCTCAAAAGAACGTGCTGATGGTGAACCCTTTACTTTATAGATTGTATCTGTATACATATGTGTATGTTAGGCATATTATGATACCTATACACGCATACATGTATCTATTTAATATCACCTGCTGAAAGAGTGGAAAAATGTCTTACTTAATGGAATTGATTTCATATTTTAAATCTCGACGTAGATGACTTCTATCGTTATGGCCTTGCAGCGATATCGCAAAGACAGTCGCTGAGTTGTTAGTTGATAAATTATCGACCTTATGCTACATTGTTTTATGATCCACGCCGCATATTCTAATTTGCCGCCTCTAATTGTAGTGAGCAAACTTACAATTTAAGTTTCGTTGCTGCTCTAATGCCCGGTATTAGACACTAAGCGGCTGGAATTACATAATAAATTGCTAATATTTTCGGACAACGGTTTTAGAAGATGGAACTACTTGCTAATATTTTCGTTTGTATTACATAATATATGAATTCTTGAATTAAATATCTTTCATCCGAGATTCCAGATATCAAGTTTATTGTTTGGTTACACCAAGCGCATATAGAATATGCGGTTTGTAGTTATACCAAACAATGTTTAATCAAGTTGTCGCTGGAAGTGAAATGACACAATCACCTTGTATTAATTATGGTTTTAATTAGGTTAGTTTTTGTGATCTAGTTCAGCAAAATGTCTTATACAAGTTAGATACTCGTAAGGAAATTTACAAACTAGTTGTACGAATTCTCAAGCGTGATATAGTGGCCATTTATCCAGAACAAAATATTTCTGTATCAAGAATTTGTCAGACCATAAAGGAATGTGAAGAGGGTATGCCGTGCATTAATTTGCGCAAAAGAGGTCTATCAAGAATTTTGAACCGGGTGAGGGAACAAAGACTGATTGAAGCCGTTAAGGACAGAGTTGTAGTTCACAACGAAAATTAGCTCGAAGGTTTCTTGTTTTAAAGGCCATTGTTTTTCGATCAATTTCCCGAAATAACGTGGCGTTTCGAAAACAAAGAAAAGCACCAGAATATACCGAGGCTCAGTTAGAACGAATTCCTAGATGTTGTGGATGATGAAAAATATTTTACTTTATCCCATTCGTGAATGAAGGGAAACGACGGTTTTTATACCGACGACATAGAAAACACTCCAGACGATGTCAAGTTCAAAGGTAAATCCAAATTGGAGGACAAAATTTTAGTGTGGTGTGCCATTTCTGAGATCCGTACATTGGCCGTGTTCGGGGAGAAGCCGTAACTGCAGAACTTTATATTGAAAGATGCCTCTCTAAACTGCTTCAGTTTTTAAATACACATCATGCCAATGATGATATAATGTTTTAGCCTGATCTAGCTTCATGTCATTATGCAAGAGTAACTAGAGACTGGTATAACACAAACAACGTAAACGAAATTGGACAATCCTCCGAATGTACCTCAGGCTCGGCCAATAGAAGACCTTTGATCAATATTCCCCAGAAAAGTGTACGACAATGGATGGTAAACTACGAATGAAAATCAACTAAGTCGTCGCATTGTTCAAAAAATTCTAGAAACCTACCCTGCCGTTGTCCAGAGGATGATGGGACAATTCAGAAGAAAACTGAGAGCCATTGAAGATAACGGCCCACCATCAATAATTTGAATATTAAGCATTTTTTGTTATATTGTAATACAATAAATTTAAAAAGTAAAAGAGTTTTGAACAAATTATCAGTATTTAAAAATTTTCCGAAAACTTTAGTTGAGTGTAGAATCATAACAAAATTTATTGAAATACAGTGCGAAGAACCTCTTTAGAGCATCTCGAATTATATCGATATTGTGAAAGTAGTATCAAGTGATTCCAAAGGAAATACAAGATTCGTTTGAAAGTTACCAATCAACTTTTAGAAATGGTGGAAATTTATAAAGTAAAGAAAGTTTCTGCTGGTAACTCTTTTTTTATAAATATCTTACTTGAAAGTTAACACACGTTTACGTGGTTGCATTAGCAATTAGTTATATTTAAGCTAAATACTGCAGCTAGAGTCCATAAGACAGCATACTTAATTCATAACCACTACATATCTACTTTCAAGAGGAAGCTAGACAACCAATAACCTAAGTCAACCTCCCATAAGATCGTATAATGCAGTTTTCCAGAAGTTGTTGAAAGAAATCAAGGCTGCGCCGATTGCAAGCAGACTCAATAACGCCAGTCTCAAATACAACCTTTAAAACACTATAAAACGCCAATACCTAATATAGAATAAATAAAAAAAGGTCCCCCATGAATGCCAAATCTAGCAGATGCACGTACAGCACAAAGACAGAAATTGGAGTCGGTGCCGGAATTAACGGGATTAGACCAAGAATAACAAAGTCGCTAAGTGTAACTCAAAACGCTACAGTATTTCAAGCCAAAATAGCGGTAATACTGGGGTGCATTGAAGAAATAGGCAAGTAAGGGGCTAATTATCGCTCCGTTGCTGTATACACTAGACTCAACACAAGCAAAGTCGAAACCAGCATGTAATCGGACTAAAGAAACTCTGGTTTGGGTATCAGGATATGAGGGCCACCTAGATAACATAAAAGTTGAAGAACTACCTCAAATGGGCTCATCATTTGCAGAAAAAAAAAAACCAAAGCCCTCTGGCAGTTAAAACAGTTACTAAACAGTGGAAGGAAAGTCTCAATACTGGTGGAAATATATTCCAAGTAAGTAAATTTACCGCTGAAGTACTAGGCAAAGACAGAAAGTCTGTTGAAACAATAGTAGCCTTGCTAACTGAACACTGTGTGCTAAAAAAAAACCTAGGTCTAGGCCTAACAGACGGAACCACATGCAGGTTCTGCCGTCCACATACTGTACGATGGCAGAAACTAACTGGAACCCAGCTTTCGGAAATAGGCGCGAAATTTCCAAAGGCCAAAACTTACTCACAAGGTTGATAGATCTGCTAATAAATGCAAAGCTAACGTAAACGATGCAGCAATTAAGGAAACACAATGGATATTGAAAGCTTCCTGTAGGATAAGCCAGGAGTCACTTCAGGGTGAATTTAAAATGGAAAATTTTATTAAATTAAACGTCAAATAATGTTAAAATCAAGTTATTTTTTACCAATAGCTACTCTAACCAGTTTTGTAAAAACTTAGTTATGCAAACCCATTCAAAGACTTGAACGCTTTTAAACTATAAAATAAAACATTTTTAGAAAGACTATTACCGCATCCCTTAAAGTCTATCGATATTTTTTAGATGAACCCCGCACGATTTCTCAATAGGGAGAAAGATCCAAATTAAATGAAATAGATTAAAAATTTCAAACTTTAGAGGATCCGGAAAGTACAACAAGGGATACAAAGAAGCGTAAATTTGTCAAACAAAAAAAGAATTCAATCACCAAATTTTATAACACCTACAGTAAAAATGGTTTCAGAAATCTGTTTGAAATCTTCAAAATCTTGTTAAGATGCTTAAAAGCAGAAACTATTTATCTTCCAAAAAGTTGTAGTACTTCTTCAGCGAATGGCCAAAAACCAGACCACTTTTATAACATTTTTATCTCTGAAGCATAAAATATTGCAAAATTTATTATAAATAACGAACTCTTAAAACTTTAAATTTTTAAAGATCATGCAACTAATAAGGTGTTATAAACGAGTTTCTCATGAGAAAGAAAGTGTCTACCAGTAAGACACTTATACAAACATTAAAACCAAAATTTATTCATCGCGAAAACCTTACTTAATAATTTATGAAAATAATGGTACTTCTTTCGATCGATGCGATGGTAATTTCGAAAATTGATCGAAAAAAAGATAAAATCGTTTCGTGCGAATAAAAATAGTGCTCCGAGAACTGCCACAACATCATGCAGTAACATAAAATATGATTCGGTTATTTTCCGTACACGATGATTAAGTTTAAACGCATATATCGCGTAAAAATGGAACAGGTAGACATTAAGCGTAAATTATTGTTCGAGTTGAAATTTTGTACCGATATTAAGACTTCCTGATGCACGCCGTAAATTGCAGGCCCGGACAGGAATAATATAGTGATATCAATAAAACGTCAGCAAAAAGTAGTGCACGATGCTCACGTGTGACGGTTCTATACTCCGCCATCAGCGAATACACCTGTATGTTTATAACGTCAACATCGTCATATCGCCATCCGTAATCGACATGAACTCAACCGGAAAAATGCACAACTCCAGTTATTTTACGTTCCAACACGGTCGTTTGTCAATAATGTCGCGGAATCCTATTACTGGTGATGATGAAAGGTGATTGTGATTATTTCAGCAATAACTCGAGTTGTGTCATGCGTTAAGCGTACAAAAACGTTTTCTTATATATAAATTGCGTAACAGAATACATCTACACCATGTAATGTGCATATAATAAAGGTACAATTACTAGCATGCAAGGTCCTTACAATGTTACTAATTCATGGTGCAAATGCTATACGTTATAACTCAATTTTGTCCATGGGACAACTTCCTGAAGATGCCCAGGAATTATCAGATAGAAATTTCCGGCAGTACAGATTGCATAATGCCCGAAAATGTTTAAGAGCTGCTACAAATGAAGATGTTTCCCATTCTCTACTTTATACTTCAGATCCATACATATCCAGCTTCACCGATAAAGCTGAAAAATTGCTAGGATATATTTCTTTTATATTAATATCATTGTTTCTTAAAATTTATTTGTAATAAATTCATAAAATATCTTACATTTCTTATATTAATCCCATCCCAAAGAAAGCATTTAGCAATAATAGTAAATATGGTATAAAGAGTTTTAATACCCCTCTCTACAACATTCCTTAAACTAAAATGTTACAATAAGTCAATCTACTTCAAATTTCCTGTGAAAGCACATACAAAAGAATTGACTTAAATTTTTGTTTACTTTTGTTAGCTAATAAATGTAGAGGTAAATGATATTTTCTAAATTTTAACACACAATCTTACTCAGCAAACCTTCAAATTTTACAAGTTCAAAAGTTTAGATCAATAAATAAGGAAGTTATAGGTTTTTGATACGGTATTAGTCGGTCGGCCCTATAGTGCGACGTACTAACATCATTATTTCGGTTCAAAACAAACCTGGATTTATCAGAAAAGACGATTCTATGCCATTCCTGTGTCCACATTCACTTCTCCATTGCCAACTGTAGTCTTGATTGCCAAGGAAATTAGCTTCATAGTCACAATATCGGTTTGTTAGTCCTATTGGTAGATCTGCTCTGTGTTATAGAACCCGCTCTTCACGAATGGATACCTTCTCCAACCCACTAGTCCTATATCCGCATTGCAGTACTATTGTGACAAATGAACCGACCTATGTACACACTACTTTCGTATAGGGCTAGAATCGCTTTCAAATCCCCTTAATTATCAATAATGTCCTGTCTGTCTACCACGTGGCATTTTTACTCAAACACAAAAAATTACTAAAGTATCAGAAGGTTATTTGGATCTCATTTATAGCAAACGGTATCACCAGTGGTTTATATACAAGCACCAACATATCATAAAGTAAGGGGCATATTTGAACCTTTATACAACTTCAACAAATTAAACCAACAACAAAAATCAACCGACACTGAATTTCTCGAATAATACGATTGCTTATGTCCAACGCTGTTCGCAACTACTGTGAAATGTGACCTCCATTTTGTTGGTATTAAAGCACCAACCTTTTCTCCAAGTTATACACTGCGCTATACAACATTTCTGATTGAATTGCAGCAATTTGCTTTTTCTAACGTTGTCTTTTCATTTTTCTAACGTTTTTGGTCGTATTCTAAACACAAAATTTTTTAAATATTCCCAAAGCCAAAAATCCGCTGAGTTCAGATCAGGCGGTCTTGGTAGCCATGAATTTTCAAAATGTCTGCTTACAGTCTCTATAACTACAGACTGTTTTTTCAAATTTGGTAATCAAGTTACGGTACGCCTTCATTTTGCAGGGACCTGCTCTCAAACTCATTCTCATACGAAATCTTCGTAAACCAGCAATGTAATTTCTACCTCATTCATGATAACATTTTACTAAACTTGTTCTAGTTTGCAGATCCCTTTTTTTTTAATTCAGCTCACTTCAATTTATAATAAAATCAGCTTTATTTTGAGAATAAATCACAAAATTCCTCACTCCCGGCAAAAACAATGTGAGAAGAGAAAAACACTAACGCTTTTTTCTCCTGCCCACATTGCTCGTTTTGTTTTGACACTTGTGACAATATCATGACGAAACTTTCGTTTTACATAAATACACTAGAATCTCATAATTGTAACAACTAGGACCCAATTCCTACTTGCAATTATTTCAATTTACTAAAACTGTATAAGAAAAATAATGCTAATATAGCTCCTTACAGTGTTGATAGAATCACTCACGACAAGAGCAATATGAGGTCAGAAAACACTAGCCAACGGACAAGTTTCTACCTACCCGACGTCATCAGTGTTGCTCCGAGTGCTTTCCTCTATCTCACACCGCTAGTTGCCTCTCGGCCCATATCATTACCATCGCAAACAGTACATCTCGGGCGCCAACTAGTGCCAAGAGATACATGCCTGTCGTCTAGTAAGCAGCGACAAAAAGCAGGTAAAACCTGGGGAATCATGTACATGTGCAGATACCCAGCGCATTCACTTGCACGCCATCTCAAGTTCAGCAGTCCAAGGACTGCTCGAGAATTGGTTGGGGAACTGCACCCGTCACTGCTTTCTAGAAGACAGGCGGATATCTCTTGGCGCTAGATGGTGCCGAAGATACACTATTTACTATGTCGGAGAGCATTGATATGGGCCGAGAGACAAATAGCGGTGTGAGGTAGAGAAAAGCACTCGTAGCAACGCAGATGATGCAGGGTTGGCAGAAGCATTGGCTGGTGTTTTCTCACATTGCTTTTGCCGTGAGTGAATCAATCAATATCATCAGCAGCTATGTTAGCATTATACATAGACAAATTAATAATTTCAGTTCCAGCATCATACGCACTGTCTGATTGGTCTTCCACAAATTCAGTCTTCACTGAAGAAATGGCCACCTTGAATTTAGTGTCATGCACTCAAAAAAAAAACTGAGTGAATTTTACCCCATTAAAGGGATAGAGGGAATTTCACCTCTTGTGGGGACAACAGAAAGTGAGGCAATTTTATCCTAAGGATTCATAACGTAAAGTAAATTCACTCAAAATGAGGTATGTACGCAGACACAACTTGTGGAAAACAGAACAGTCCTTGTATGCGTTCTATACATGTGTATGGTGAGCATTATGGCCAGTCGTGACCGCCAATGTCTCATAATTTGGTATTTTTAGTGACGCTAAACGAATAATGCATGAACTTTAATTTAAGAAGTAAGTAAAGAGACTGTGACTTATCAATAACCAACCACATCAATCAGCAAGTGAATAATTGATCCTAAGTTCACATTTCATAGTGTATAGATAGTTATTCGTAGTGCAGATCCGTTAATTGTAAGTTAATTTCCTCTATGTACATAGGCCGAAAAACCTTACAAGGAAAGATGAATGTGTTATTTTGAATATAAATTTTCACTCAAAAAGCAATAAAATACTGCGAAAAGGCGGATGCGAAGATATTCTTATTGTATACAGGAGGTAGAAAAGTTGTCCTCTATTTCCGGGTAATTTTCATACATTTTGTAAGATGTATACTATATGGGCTATTAGTCAATGTAGCACAACATTTACCAATAAAAATAATTTAATAATCTCATTTCAGAATAGATTGTAACTGCCATAGCTGCATCAGTGTTCCATAAAGTATAAACTTAATATCCTAAAGCAAGAAAATCACTACTTCTGCCAAACATTTTTCAATATGTCAAATTTTTTTCTTGCAAAAATACTTTTTTTAAATCAGGAGATATGCTAGAATTTGGAGGAAGTCGGTATATCAATTAAACTTTTAGATTTCATTGCTATTTATTTAACACAAGTGTAGCTTATGTGACATTTAATTTACGGTCGTGCATTCACTTACCTGGCATTAAATACATACTTCTTCGGGAGCATGTATCTTTTATTTCTAGTTATTCATTGTGAAATATTCTAGCCTGGTAGTCTCTTTAATGTAAGACAATGCAGCGTAAAAAATTGAGCCGGTTAATAGTCACGATGGCAACGTTTTGTTTTCGAGACATCGCAGATTGTTTTTCGCCCAATTAACCACATTCATGTGCCAACCGCTACTATTCACTTATGCAGTGATTTAAGCTTCTCCAAGGTGGTACTAGCACGTACTGCATAGTCAATTGATTGGGACTCACGGTAAGGAGGAAAATTAAAATAATCTATTGTAACGAAACTATATTGTATTAATATATGATCGTCGTCTTTCATTATACCGTATATGTAAATCGTTTCGGTCTTTTAGTCTACAACTCTAATTTATTGTATGCATAGAGATGTAATCTAAATATTCTAACTATGTAAATGATCACATAGTTTAAATTGTTCTGGTGTTAACATGTTTTATTGTTTGCAAACTCCATTTAAATTAAAAGAATTTTATTGAAACTAGATTACAAGAATGCCATAGTAAAGTTATGGTGGTTAAGTGTACGAGAACGCCAGTATAACTTTTCCTTAATATTGGTTTGCGTTTGAATTGTGAATTACTTTAGATTAGATTCGAGTACAAACGATTATTCTTGATAGTCCACAGAAAATTGTTGACGATTTAGTTATTTTAGCAGAGTATTTTCTTTGCCTTTTAAGCCCAATTCAATGACAGTCCAGTTAAATAATCTTCATTATATTGATGTCAATTGCATTACAGTGTATGACATCTATTTGTAACTTGAAGCATCCCTACAGTTCTGGGCATGACCAAGTACCTGCACTTTTAGTTGGGGAATGTAGACACGCATTAAAAGGTACAGCCTCTGTTAAGTATATTTCACCTTATACTAAAGTCACATACATTCTCTGCACGCAGAGAAACGTTTGCTTGTATCAAGACTATGCGCCTCAATTCAAGACAATTATTGTTTCAATTATCCACAATACAATTACTGTTTTAAATCAAAAGAAATATTTTCTTAACGCTTTTTTCTCCACTTAAGACAAATATATACTTGTAATGAGATAACTGTATTTCTTTAAGACATTTGTTAACTTGAAGAAAATTTGAAGAAAGGGATTCTTAGTGTGAGTAAATGGCCATTATAACACAAAACAATATTTTCTTAAGGATAGTCAATATTTTTTTAATTCAAGAAAACATTTAGGTATTGTCCATAAATCAGTAGTTTCATTTTCTTAAAATAAAGCACTTATTTATTTAGAATTCTTGAAATGTATATTATATATATATCTTCATTATTAGTTGCACTTACCTTGTTTAAAACAGGCTACATATCCGTAAACAATATAGTAAATTATTCGCATTGCTTGTGATTTTAAAAAGGCTAAGATAGGTTATCTATAGAATAATGTTCAAACAAAAATGAACTTAATGTAGAAGTATACATGAAAAAAGTGCCTGGATAACCAAGATAATGCAATGCTGATAAATAGCTCATGGTATTGATGGAATCACTCCTGGCAAAAATAATGTGAGAAGAGAAAGACACTAACGCTTTTTTCTCCTGCCCACACTGCTGTTCATCCTTCAGTTTATGCCACTAATCTTCAAAAACAGCACTGAAATATTTCCTGGCGCTATCTACGGCCAAGAGTATAGCCATGCCGTCCTAGAAACTAGCGATAGAAACCGAAATATAAATTCTATACTCACCTAATTTCTCAATAGAACATTATGAGATCTGGACCATTTTCTTTCATTCCTACCTTTAATATGAATATTTTCTTAACTTAAAACTAAATGTTTTACTTGGAAGAAACATTTTTCTGCCTTGGATTTCCTTGATTTTCTAACTCTGAGAAAATATTTATTTAATACAAATAAAATTCCAAGAAAGTTTTCTTATATTTTTTTCTCTGCGTATGAGGTGAAAAATTGCACGGGTTATACCGACTTATAAAAGTGGGAAGTCTAAAAAAGTCTAAAAGTGGTCTATCACAGTAGAGACCAGTATCCATACTATCTACGTTTGTTAAAGTTTTCGAGCAAAGTATATATTTTAAGATACACCCGTCACTAGCGAATACCGTTACCCCTTTCCATCAGGGATTTCTTACAGAACATTTTACATTCTCAAACTTACTTTACTACTCTGTTTATTTCGAACACTTGTATGGTAACTTGTATTATGTAGGAACTTTTTGTTGCGTAATTCTCTTGAACAAATATAAATTATTATTAAGTTGCATTATTTCCTATCTTAGTTTCATAATTTGACACTATAGTCCTTTTATACGTAATTTATTTTGCCTTACATGTGTACTTCATTCATTGCTCCACAATTTTTTAATTATTACTATACATATATAAAAAGAAAAATATATATTAATTTACATTTTGTACAACTTATTTTACTAGCTAGAACGTAATTTATTTAGATTATCTTATGGGTTGTTTTCAGTCTGCCTGAAGACGAGCTAAATTTTGCTCGAAACCAGTAGCGAATTATTATTAAAGAATCAATTAATTGTATTGCAGTTTACACTATAGATTATTAACTGTTATTTTTAGTGATATTTATTTACATTAATTATATATTCTTTTATACATTTATACAAAAAATTACAAATCTAGACTATATTTTTTACTAGTTACAATGTTTAAGAAAGATAATTTTAACATATGTTATTACCTAATTTTTGATATATTGCAACTTGTATCACTGGATGACTTTCAGCCTGCCTGATGATGAGCTGACTTGCTCGAAACCGGTAGAATCGATTTATTAAAGGAGTTTTGTGAGAATTTAGGCCATTATTATACCTACTCCCAGCTATGAATTGCTCACACAGAGACACCTTGGATCGTTTATTATAGAGTTTTTGTGAGATTAAGACCACTGTTGTCCCCCTTTTCCTCAATATAAATCACTTACACCACAGAGTCGCCTTAGATCATATTTATATATTATTATATTATATAAACACGGTGCAGTTAGATTCATAGGAAAATCCTTAATACGAGAGACGTTCAGTGATTAACGAGACAAATGGCTGTGGAAAGAAACAATTTATTCAATGACAATGAAATTTACACTACTTTTCAATGTAGTCTCCAACAACATGTAGGTGCTTCTCCCATCGCTTTGTGAGCTTTCTAATTCCAGTGATGAAGAATTCTTAACCTTGGTGTCCGAACCACTTGTGTGCAGTTTGTTTGAACATTTCGTTGTCTTCGAACTTGGTGCCGCGTAAAAACTCTTTGAGCGGGCCGAACAGATGAAAATCGGACAGTGCGAGGTTGGGACTGTAAGGAGGATGTGGCAACACCTCCCAACCCAAATTTTTGATCATCTCTCGCGTTTTCTGGGCAGTATGGGAGCGGGCGTTAGCGTGGAGCAGAATCACAACTTTTGAGAGAGCACCCTGGCACAGGGTTTCATTATATTGAAGCAAGTTACAATAGTACTCACTCTTCACAGTACGTTGTCCTTCTAAATAGTCACAAAAAATTGGGCTTTGAGGGTCCCAGAAGACCGTTAACATCGCTTTACCGGCAGACACGAGAGTTTGGAATTTTTTCTTAGCGGGCGAATCCGGATATTTCCGTTCAAGATTTTGCCATTTGGATTCAGATACATAGTGGTGAATCCACGCTTCATTGCAAGTTATAACACGGTCTAGAAAGTCATGACCTTACGTCAAAAACCATCGTTTGAGTTCAGAATTTTTTTCCAAGGTTGCCAGCTTGAAGTTTGATCTAATAATATTCAGTAGTTTTCCTGCTAATGCAGTTTGTCTCGTTAATTACTGATCGTCCCTCGTATTTGCTACTCCGAACTACAAGGATATCGAAAGAACACCAACCAACAGATAAAGTCCACATCAACTGCGGTATCAATAATATAAATGTTGATGTCGTCAGGGTACGTAACTATGTGCATGCACAATACCAATGAATAGTAATTTCAATGCTCCGATATAAATAGTATCATACAAAAGAAATATAATATTACTGAATTGGCAAATGATAATCTGGGTGTGTGTCAAAAGTTTGTAATATAATTCATAAGTATAGTGTTTTGTTTTGCGTTGGCTACGGCAAAGTTCGCCGCACTAAGAAACATACACTGACATATGATCTTCGTTTGTCTTCTAATTTACATAAATTCTGATCAAGTCAATGGCTTGTATAAGATTACAATAAGCATTTATATAGTATTTAAGACCTGCGAAAGAAATGTATATATTAGACTTAATAAAACTTATTTAATTATTTTTAACAAAACGAGGATCACTGCTTAAGACACATTTATCTTCCAAGTTCCATACAAATCACAGGAATAAGTAATTTAAAATGCTAAACAACATTCGGTGCCTTGTCCTTGCCCATCTTTTAACATGCTAAAATTGCGCTTATGTATTGTGCTGCTTTATAGTGTACAACGTGTTAAAGAATTTCCTCCACAAACAAAAAGAAGCAATTGAATACCAGCGGTACTCACTAATCTACATCAGCGTTCATTTAAAAGCACAGAGAGAGTAGTTGTAAAGCAACTAGCTGACAATACGGCTGATTAGCAGTGCTAATTGCTGGTCCTAATTAATTCTCAGACCACGGGGAACCTTAAACTTGCGCAGTAATACGGTAATCAGTGGCGGCCATCTCGACTCATGGCCGTAGCTTCTTGAATTCGAAGTTCTTTTTTATTCCTCCTCATCGATAGATTAATTCACTGCTATGTGAATGTAAGCACGCGTTTATATATTTTCGGTCAACGTTCGGATCTGGTGATAAACGCAATCGAAAGTATTTTCTGTATACTTTGTATCACTGGTAGAAATAAAGCGCAGCAAGTTATATTAGCAAAGTAATTCTTATTGTTACGCATCTACTAATTATGTAACAACCGGTTAGTATGCTAACTGCCTATTCAATATTGACAAGGAAAACAATAGCTCTTCCGTAAAAGTGAGTGTTTAACAATTCAGATGAGCATTGTATACATCGTAATCATAGACGATACCAAATATGATTTACATACGACATTAAATGTATAATTAAAACTTTAAACTCTGATGCCTGCGCACGGATACTAATATGCACTGTGTGCATATATTCCCGTCAACAGTGAAATCTTTAATTGTCTATATAGTCACTGCGAGTGTCATCCTAAAATACATTTGACTAACGCAAATTAAGAACTCACAATCTGTAATGTAGCGGTAAACAATGTAAATGAACTAACATACAATGCAACTAATAGCATTTAAGAAATTGCTACATCTTCTAATAATTTTATAAGGCAATTTGAAGCTTGTATGAGTAATTGATTCATACTTCATTTTTCTTGCTATCGCTGACAAGTATCATATGTTTTCCGACTACAATTTCCATCGCAATGTACGAATATGTCGTTTTAAACAATGTAAGTGCAATGCTTTATTTTAAGGAAATGAAACTATTGATTTATGGACAATACCTAAACTCTTCCTTGAATTAAGAAAACTATTTACTATTCTTAAGAAAATATTGTTTTGTGTTATATTTACTTATACTGAGAATCGCTTTCTTCAAACTTTCTGCAAGATTTTCTTGAACCAAATTAACAAATGCCTTAAACAAAGAAATACAATTATTTCATGGCAAGCATATACTGTTATGTTCAACGTTGTATCTGCGACAACAACAACTTCTCTCAGTTGTCACTTCGGTACTGACTAAATGTCAAGCTGGCCACTCGTTGGTAACTAAATATCCCTCTTGCGGGGAAAATTGGAAATTTCTTCGTTACCATCCCCCCTCAGCCAACCGTCTTTGGAGCGAGGACATTATATATAAAATATAAGTCCAGATAATGACGAGTGTGGGGTAGCATGGACAAATCTACTCGTTTGTTAATTTTTCTATTCACTTATTTCGTCCAAATTAATGTAGAAATCGTCTGGAATAAGCAACAGCATAAATTTAAAAGCACAACAAATAATATTTCATCAATTAAATCTTTATCTGAAAGGTGTCTGTAAATTAGCAGTGGATTTTCTTGTTTGAAGCTTGTTGGTGACAGTTTGGATCACAAAATCATCAACATACAACCTCCTGGTTAAGTCACTCCATTTGTTCTCGTATGCTGTTTGCAGAAATAATATCATATGATCGAAAGTCATCGAAAAGTTTCTATTTGGGTTAAATTATCAAAATTGGCTGTGAAATAAAACAATCGCCGGTCTTTCGCGATATAAAATAAAAGAAAGATGAACGACGCCATAATTTTTCATCAATCCTTTATTCGGCCTTGGTTGAATCAAAATGTGTCTTAAATCCAATTCCAATATAAGTGTTCGTTTGTGTATTCAAAGTCTTTATTAGAGCAGGCAGTTTCCTGTAGTGGGTATATAAACAGAGAGTTTATATACATTGGCTTCGTTCAAAAATTTAAAGGTTAGTTACTTTTCAAATCTTAACATTCGTTAATTTCATTTTACTGAGTTGGAAATTCATTCTAAAATTGCCGTAAGGGTATCCAGGGATACCCCCGAACCTACAAAAATCGTTTATTCAAATTAAAATTAGAAAATTTAATAAAAATTTGAAAAAAAAACCGAGAAAGACATTTCAATAAGAATAAAAAGAAGCCGATTAAAAAAGAAGAAGTAGTAGCTGTAATTAAAACATTTACCTAATACCAATCAAATCATCACAATTAAAGCAAAATTTAATCACGTAATTGTCACAAGCCTAACTGCCCACTTAACACAATGCTCATAAACTCAACGTAAACAACCACGACCAATTACAATACGATTTATAGCAAGCGAAAATGCATTAGAACTTCCTCGGTGCCGATATGGGAATCCCCATAATTAGGAAGAATAAATTGTTATGAACGAAGAGAAAGTGTGGGCGCAAAGTTTCATGATTGGCCGAACAGGCAGTGTTTAATTTGCGATTGGTCAAATTTAACCGCCTACAGGTATATATTCGATATTTTCCACAACACCTCGCTTAATTATTACCGGCCGTAGAACAAACATTCTCTCTCGCGGTAAAGTAACATAAATTTAACAATTCGCGTTCACATGGCTCCGCTCGGATTCATTTTGTAGTAAGCGCTAACTTGCCTTTCGCATAATAACAGGCAGCACATAGCGATTTCGTAACAATTCGCGTATGTCAAAAAATCTAAATAGTTTAGCGTAGAAAAAATGCGAAAACAAATACGCAGCTTTCTCGACCGGACCAACAACAACGATTGTATATTTATAACTATGTAAGTTAAGTTGTGTGGGTAATTGTTACAAAGCTTTAGGATACTGTATTACCTACAAGTTACATGCATATTGCATACAATCTCGGTGGTCGTTGGTATTGTTACAGATTTATGTCATATAAAACATTGTATTCTACATACAGCCTATTTTGTAAAAACAACTAACACTCTGCAAAAATGGATAAGATATTAGAAGTGTTCCAATATCCATTCAACTTTCATGAATTCTTCTTACTCCTACAGTCAGGAATAAAAGCATGCGTTGTATTTGTATTTAATTATTACATTGTAAAGCATAGGTGTTTGATTTATGAAGTCATCAGAGTGTTAAATACTAACCAAACGAACGGTCGAACGGTTAGCAGACTTGCCTTTCGATCTTAACGGCGCGGCGCCGGTTCATATCCCGGCTGGGATGGTTGGTTTTCAAGCCTTCCTCTCGGATAAAGAAGTAAAACCGTTGGTCAATACGATGTTTGATACGTTAGAAATCCCTACCAAAGGTTGGAACACCTCTGGATTCGGCAATATTCTAGTAGGGTCGGCTAATGATCATAGTTATCGATGCCTAGAAGTACGAGGTGTGACTTGATGCTTCGCTCAATACTACAACAACAAGTAATCAAAGTATTTAATACTCAATAATACGGTATATGCAACAAGACACTTCACATTACAGAGAATGCAACATTCTCATTATTATATACAAAGTGTCCTGATAAAAAAAAGTATGTTCAAGTACACAGGATTTTCAGTTCAAACACGATGCAAATTTCATTTCTAAATGGAATACCCTGCACATTATTGCGTTCTTGAATGCCTCTCTTCAATCCATGTCAAGCTTCTTCATTTTGTTTTGAGATAATTGAGGTAATTTGGAATTTTTGCGAAATTCCTTTGTTTCTCTAATGCCAATACAATGGTGATCCAAATTTTATTCGATTGACTATTTCTTGGGGCAGCGCTTTGAAAAAAAGTATCTACTAGATTTTGCAAAATGTCCATCAAAATCATTGCCATTTTTTCAGAATCTGATGTACAAACTATTATTATATAATAATAACTTAAATATAGAAGATATACCTCTGCAAAATAGAGCAAGAACCGGACGAAAACCAATTTTAAATGAAGAAGATGCGCCGAAAACCCATTTACCGCAACTACGGAAATAAAAGAGCAGCCATATTTACAGTGCACAACACAAACCATTAGAAACTTTTTACATAAAAATGGCATACACTGCAGAAAACCCGCGAGGAAGATAGCCATTACACCGGAAAATGCAGCTGCTCGACTTCAATTCGCCCATGCAAATATCAATCGGTGCTGGGATGGTGTCGTATTTTCGGACGAAAAAGTTTTCCCCACGTCTGATGATTCCATAAAATTGCTATGGCGACGGAACGGCACAAGGTACGATAAGCAAAGAACCACACAATTTTTCATTTCTATAATGTAATTTTTTAAAGAGATTATCACCCTTTTTATTAAACAAATTTTAACCGGATTAATACCATATAAGGTCCGCTGTATATTATTTTGTTCTGTTATAAATAATTCATTTTTGCTTTTTATACTAAAATTATACACTATTATATTTCCCTATACCTAAAATACGTCCTTTTCTAATAAATTAAGTATGAATTTAGGCAGACAAATTTTTTGTTTAAATACATAGAATGCTGCGACAAATTCTATAAACTTTTGATACGTAGGCTTCCGCTGTTGTCAGTGGAACCATCTTCTTTGCTTCCGAGTTGCAACCGCACTGTCGTGGTTGCTTCTACCGACGTTTCGTACACTCTTTTGTTACTATAAAGATATTTATTAAAAATAGTGCGCAAATTTTTTTTTTTGGTTCAGTTCCAACATCTACGCCAAGTGACAATTATTTTCCTACGTACATCATCTGGCAACAGGGACGTATAAACAATAAATAAAGGAAATAAGCAGAGAAATATTGATTATAGTTGAGCATAAAATCAATAGATTTATTTAAAGCATCGGACACTAAGTTTTTTCAACAGCAAAGAAAATAAGAACTTGCTGAAATTTATTTAAAAAATTTAAGTAAACAGAAATGTTTATGAAAAAACATTCTAGATGAATTTTCTAACGCAACGTGTAACTTGGACATTGTACAAATTATTGCTCCCGAAATATTAGTAAATGTTCAACAAAAAGGAAAGGATCGCACTTTAATTAAAGAAACCCATCTCGATGGTTTCATATTTAATTTACGAAAGAACGACGTATTTTAGGTATGAGAAATGTTTACAAAAATGTCGGTAATATTAGAAAAATTGTCCTTGATACTTAGGTGCTAAGTATATATATTTCACAAATAGAAAGTCTTTTCGTGTAAAAACACACAATTGATATTGCGATGACATCAATAAATAGATGAGGTTTTAAATTATAAGCAAGAAATAGCTTCTTAGTACAAACAATAGGAAAGTTCTATATCTATTTTGAAAAGATTGTTATCATTTTTAAATATCAAAAATTATTTTAGGTTAGCACTTTATTCCGATTCAAAAATGATTTTACTACCGTAAAAAAGTCGAAGAACATTACACTTACTTTGATAAAAATGCTGTAAACCTTAGAATTACTCTTAATTTATTAATTATTAATATTTTACTTATTGTAGTCTATAGTTAGGAAAGGATCATATAATTCGGACATTTTTTACTTATAGTTGAGTTGATATTGAAATAACAACTACAAAAAGAGAGTAATTGATTTGAATTTGAATAAACATGCAGCACTAGCCTAAATGTAGTCCAAATATTTCAATTATTAAGGAGTGCGATTTATCTTAAAGCTAATTATATCTACTCAGTACATAGTACATAGATATAAACACGTTGGCTTGCAGAATCCAGTACTCAGATATGAAATCCTTAAGAATAATTTACCCTTAAGACAAGTTGCAACACCTTTTAACCTTCAGGCTTTCTTTTTTTGAAACAAGAAAGCAAACCTATAACAGATTTTGCTAAACTAACGAGAACAAAACAGCAATGACCGATTTTAAAACTGAAACTCGATAATAGTTAAACTCCTTTTAGAGTGATTTCATGAAACGGCAAAGGCGAACCAGATGCATTAGATATGAATCTGACACACCACAATGTAATATAGATATTACATCATTTATTTACCATTTAAACTAAAAATCTATAAGGGAATACGGTTTCTAGAGAAGTGGTGACATGTATATATGAACCATATCTGGCAACGGTGAGTAGCGTAGATAAACGTTGTTAAATAATATCATTTAGTGGTAAAACAACTTTTACTGCTATTTTTGTTTAATCGATTCGAATGGCGTTCCTATTTCTACGTATTTTGTCTTGTTTTTGAACAACGAACGTTTTTCTGCAATATCACGTCGCTGGTAATTAATTTCACAACGAGCATTGAATATATTGCAATAATTTATTAAGCCACATACTCTAGTAACGGAGAGCTACACGTATTCCGATAATATGCTCATTAAAAGAAGATACAACACGTTGTTTTACAAATTCGAAAAACACATAAATATTAAATCAAAGTCAACAATTACTGTTATTCGATTACATATTCATGGCAATATTATTAATTACTTAGTTGCAAGCTACAACTACTAGTTTCAATACAAACTATTTAAACAAGTAGGCTTGTCTTAAATGCAAATAAACGATATTAATCTCCGTAATGTTGAAATTTGCACATGTCTCATCCCTTATCTTTATCTCAAAACGGATTTCCTTGAACGTATGCAATAAAGAGATTAAAGTGCCACTTAGTAAGCTACTGAGTGCATTACCTTTATCATGTTTATGCTTATTCAAGAAAAGAACAAATAACAGTGGAATATCTTTAACAAGAGTTGTGTATTACAGTAAATATATTGCTTAACAATCAAATCACAAAAATCAATTTAGTTTGTTAAATTGAAATTATATGTTATCAAGTATAATCTGGCAATTGTATATTTATTCTTAGAGTTCCTCCACAAGTTAATTACGAAACAATAACGGACCAGATTTACCGAAAAAAATTACATCAAACACATTTAATTTAACTTTAAAAATGTACTTAAAAGTTTATACAAATGATGTCTAAAGGAACAAACTTATTGTAGCATATTTCAATTATTCAAGTAGGGGATTTATTCACAAAAAATGCAAACTTCAAGTTTGCAAGAAAACACAACAATAATAAAAATCACGAAATCAGTATTTCAAAACATATACGCATAATAACAGCCATATACTAAAAGTAAATCACTAAAGCGTTATCTTAGCGCCATCTAGTAACCGAGTAAAGTAAATAAAACTTACTTCACACAACCACACACAATATATTCCAAATTCAACTGTTATGTTCATCTATAGAAGTTGATTTTATAAACGAAACGTATTTTTAAATATTTCGATAGCTTATTCTAAAATTGTTTTCGTATACTTACTCCATAATTACTGAGTATTCGCAAAAGATTCCTTTTAATTGGCGGATCTTCATCTTCGGATCAATTATAACTTGAATTTGTATTTTATTTTGGTCTGTAATTTATAACATCAACTAGCTCACGCTAATAACCGAGAAATTTCTGAAAATAAACATCAAGGACCTTCCCTACTTGAACTTACAGGTAACCGAGAAGCAACTCCTAGTCTTACGTAGTAATCATTCATTTAAACTTCACGCTAATAATAAAATTACATAAATCTGGTATAAAACTGACACGAAAAATTATCCTAGAAATTATACCTCATTTAAACCGAGATTTACTGCTGCCAATTATTACAAATTACAAAATGCTGACGAGAATTATTTTCTTCCGCTTCTATTTCATTTTTTTTATGTAAGTGGTGGTAATAATTAATATAAACAAGATAGTTAATGTAAAAGAGAGCTTATACGGAGCAGCTTTTTATCTAGCAACCGTAAATATAGATTGAATACTTCCAGTTTAAGCTATGCCGCTATAAAGTATATTTAAAAATAACTACCGGAGTTTTAATATTAGCGTTAATATTCTAGGGAGGAAGGTACTAAGATAAAAGTAATAACCGCAAATTATCTGCGATTTTACGCCTCGGTTGGTAGTTATTTGTTTTTCTTTAGATGTATTTAATATTTAATTGCAAACAAGCAACACGCGTATAATAAAACTAGTTGCAATTAACACACATGCGAAATAAATTTAAAATATATAAAATTATCGCATTACGTAATTTACTGCAATTTAAGAACATAAAATTTATTTTCGGAATCGTATGTAATTATTTATTGTATTTATTTCGTTAATGACGAGTATAATTGTAGTCAACAAACTATATAAAGCAAATGATTGATAATTTCTGCTGAATACTTGTGGTTACAAGTATACAGAATTTGCACTGAGACAATTTCTAGTATTTGCTAAGATGATCGCATAATATTCGAATTTGTAATCTTTTTTTAGGACATTACTTGTCACTTTTATTTAAAGTATAATCAATTCGGAGAAAGACGAAATAAAACAACATCCGTCCAGTTTTTTTTAAGTGTATATATTTAAAACGTAGAAAAACAGACTAAATTAGTATTTACAAGTTACAAAAGGAGAAGCAAGTAATGATAATAAATATAAGACGATATGCAAATTTGTTCGCTTAGCGATCTTCGATATTATTTTATATTATTTAAAAAGAAAATAACGAAAAAAAGAAAAATATGCAACTTACATTGTACATAGGAATATGAACAATTCTCACAAGATCTTTACAAGATGAATTATCGTCGGCGATGGCTTTGTTTACAATACTACGATACTATCAACAGTAATAAATAACTAATTACTCAAGTAGGTAAACTACAGGTAATAATACACGAAAAACCAAAAGTCACACCTCCAGTTTTCCTTTTTAATATTATTATTATTATTATTTTTATTATTATTATTATTATTATTATACAAACCGTACTTGGACGGAATATTGGCACTTTTGATACGAAGGAATTCAACACGAGAAGCTAACTAAAATCAACAAGGAATGAATCGAAATGTATATGGTCGGTGAAATCGGGCGATAGCGACTTGAAATCCACCGATGTCAAGGAATCATCCGGGAAATCGACGGAAAAATCGGCAGACGTTAACGAGTGATCCGAAAAATCTGATTGCAAAGGTAACGATTCACCGTCGGATTCTAAAAGTAAACAGTCCAATTCACTACAATCCGACAGCAGATCCTGATGATGCGTAGTTTCCGAGCCACTTAGCACAGCACTTAACGAAGATATATACTTCATCGCTAGACGTAACGTCGTAATTTTCGTCAGTTTTTCGTTGGAACCCGAATGGGAGCTGCACATTTGAGGGACGGCTTTCCGTAGAGCTTCGAAAGCTTGATTTATCTCGCGCATTCGACTTCTTTCCCTAGCGTTCGCGGTTTTACGCCTGTATTTACTCAAGGGTGCAGGTTTCTGTTTAGGTTTCGGCAATTTCGATTTACTACCTCCCGTAATATTACCACCGTTATTCGTGTTACCATTGTTATTCCCGCTAGATGGGGTAGATTTTTGATTTTCTTCGAAATTTGCGTTATTTCTTCTTCGAACAGATCTGGGTCTCAAAGAATACTTATCACCCCTCGATGATTTATCTGAATCGCTGTTGTTATTCGAATCCGTCGTGTATTGTGGGCTGTCTATCGGCAACGAGAGCCTTTGGGATAGGTCGTCGTCATACTGTAACATGTTGCTTGGAACAAATCACTTACGCGCGAACCAAAACTCAGCAATCGGCTTCGTGCTTAGCTGTGGAGGAACTCTCCCCTGTTTAGATGCTGTTCGCTGGACCGCTGTGCGGACACTGTGCGTTTTAAGTCAGGTAGATCTACAGGTATCTCCCACTAGACGATGAGATCCTCCACTCTTACTCCCGCACTCTGGTGACCCTACCCAGGCGTACAACGATTCCAATGCTAGATAAGTCCCCGGCAGACTAGGTACGATGTGTCGAAAACGAGTGCATTTTGTTTTATCCAGATTTTATTTAATCAAAGATGCACTATTTACTTTTCGAAAATTATTTGGCGAGCAATCCTTGTAAATGTCAATGTTACTTTGTGTGAGTAGTACCAAAGTAGTACATCAGCAAAAGAAAACGAAGATAAAATAATAGTGGTTTCTATTTCCAACGAATTTTTATTCTTGATTTGCTGAAGGTAGCTATGTGAATATTCACATCTTCAAGTCAAGACTATAGAAATAATTTGAATGATTAAAATTATAAATTAAATATTGCATTTGGCGAATAATAGTTTATTTCTTAGCAATTCGGAGAATTTAGAAATACTCCGTGTACGAGGTTCAGACTTGAATAAACTTATAAATTCCAATGAATAAACCAATGAGTGCTCATCCATACTGTCGCCAAAATAAGTACATATTTAGAAAGACAATATAATTAGAGTAAGGGAATATATCCGTTATTTCTTAATTTTGTACCTTTTAAATTTATTTCAATGTGTTTTAATAATTTTGCGATAATTTTAGTTAATGACTTTACCGAGCCTACCATTTGAATTTTTGTTGTAACTTTTTTACATTTAAAAATGCATACATAAATATCTAACAATTTCCCTATTTCATATTAATTATAGCTACTTTCTTTTTTATAATCTAACAAGGGGAGATTTTATTGTATCAATCACCGATCAGATTAAAACTTGGCAGATTCGTAGCACCCATTTGGTGGAATCTCACGTTTTGGTAGAATTATGCGTTTAGAAATCTTCCCCTGAATATTGTCGAATTTTTGCAATTCACACTGTTATTATCAATAATAAAAAAAATTATACATCATCAAATACGCCACCTATAGGTCTATAAAATTAAAATAAGGTGAGTGCTCTACCAATTCATGAATTTTTGCGATAGTGACCGCTGAAGTGTGAGACGATGTGTTGTCTTGGTAAAACAAAACTTTCTTTTTCTTCAAATGTGTCCGTTTTTCCGCAATTTCTGCTTTCAGCTTATCAAGTAATGATGCGAAATATGCCTCCGTTATTGTTTTTCCTTTTCAAGATAGTCAATTAATTCAACTCCTTGACTATCCCAAAAACAGTCGCCATCACTGTTAACATTTCATTAATTATTGCATAATTTATTTATTGTGGTGTTATGTTGTTTTGAAAGCACCTGTACTTAAGATTGTTAAATCCTTATTTGTCACTGTATGCAATTAAGGTTTTTTTTTCTTGCGGCACCTGCATTGCAACAAGAAGCTGGATCGTAGCCGGCTATCGCACACACAATTTTATTAGATTGGAAAAGTGTTTGTTGTTGCGCGCGTGTGAATCCTGAGGACCCTCTTCCTTGTATAAAACTGGATACATAGAAACTAAACCAGATCGCTGCATCCATTCACTAAAACTATATTCGACGAGCTGCTTTTATAAAACGCGCCCGCTGTAAAGAATATTTTTGTTTTAAACAGTTCTTTGACTTTCATTAGCATGAGCTACAATAGTACACAACGAACATACATTTTATATCCGCCAATTTAACAGCAATTCTGTAACTCTTGATAAGATCTTTTTACACCACGTATTCACTTTTATCTTCATTGCAATAATGGGAACGAAATTTATATTAAAAAGAAAACTAATCCAAACTTATAATAAATATAATAAATATTTTAGCACTACATATTACATACAAATGTGTTTTTTGGTGACATCGTGTACGAACAATTTTAATCGTTTCTGTATTATAAAAAACACTTTATTTTTTGCTTTTCTATTTAGGGGAATTACAATCAATTGGCTAGAAGAGTTAAATCAATTTATTTCTGAACACATTAATACTGTTTTCGTTCGTAAAATTCAATACATATATAATGTTATTAAAATTGCTTCGATTTATTGTATGCTGTACAAGTTACTTGTCATTTTTTTACGATAATTAGAGACGAAGAGATTGGATATATGTTTATAGCCGTAAATTCAGCCCTCATTCCGCAAGGGGATGGGAGCAGTTGTAAGGGGGTCAATAAGAAATCAACGTTAGTTTGATAAACCTATACAAGGCGCATTTCGTGATATTTAATTTTGTTTATTCATAATAACGGAATAAACTTCAAAAATCTGAAAATCGTGGATACTTTAAGAGTAGATTTCACCCCCTAAACGTGGGGTTCCACCGATACGAAAAGCGGTATTTTACAATATTCTATGGGTCCTACAAATCTGCCAAGTTTTAATCCGATCATATACAAAGTTTATTTTATACAGTAACAATAAAACAAGGTTTTAGTTATGGGTATTTGGAATTCCTTCTAACGCTAACGTGAAGTTTTGACTATTCGGGAAGATGATTGTAATTAATTAAGAATAAAAGAAATTAAGCACAAATAAAAACTCTTTTTATTTTATTTTTGGTTTCCTAGAAAATTTGCGTAATTTCGTTAATAATTAATATTTTTTAATAACTTGTAACGAACTTATTTTATAGAAAAGATATACACATTCATGATTCATGACTCATGACCATATCAAATGTTGTCTAACATACTTTTTCCTTCTCCTTAGGTTAACTACATTTAACGTCCTCTTAATAATTGTTATTTTTGTTATTATTATGTCGAGATTTTTTTCGCATGTTGGTAGTTCTCGAATATTGTTCCGTTCCTCTTTCATACTAACCATTTCGTCTACGTAGTCTCTGATTCACGAACACTTAGTAGTAAAATAATCTGAGATCGCAAAGCAAACAAGGTTTTAGACTGAATAAGTGTAAACAATGGTAATATCTCCAGTTCTTTACATACACTGTGTAGCGAATGTTAAAACAGCTAACTAACAAAATACGGTATTCTTAATTGGCATGACAGTAATGTAACGACGAAGCATTTAATTTGACAATTCAAATGATTTTTGACCATAACTCGAATCGATCTCATCGTCTCATTTTAGTCTCTACTAACATTGCAGGTATCTGTTTCACTCGTTTTCTTCCACACGCTACTACGTGATTATCTTTTCCTTTGCTGCTAGGCTTCACATGAAAGTAGCCGACAGCAAACGTTTAGAAAAAAGTGTTGAAAATTGTATTCAGAAACGGCACAAAAGGTGTTTTTTATTTAATTAAGTTTTCCATAGAGTTAAAGATGTAAAACTTTACTTGAGAAATTAAATATTGCATATAGAGAGAAAAAACAATTTTCTACTTCTACAAGATTTCGAACCAGATAAAAAAACATTTTAGATTAAAAGAAGCACGGAAAAGGGACTGGTGACCTTCGTTCGTAAGTAGCAGTATTTTTTGCAAATTTATGAAGCAGTAGTTCATAAAATTCAACTCAAAATTATTAAAAATTCAAAAACTAGCTATAATAAATATTGTTGTTTTAAATAGATTTGGCATTTTTTTGTCGTTGAACTCATTTATTATTTGATTGTAAACTTATAGTCAGCAATTGCACTTTACTAATTCCACTCAATTTCCTGTTATTGTACACACTCAATAAATGGATAAAGAATATTTTTAGATTTTACTGTTGTTAGTCTGCAAAGAGCAGAATTTGTTCAAATATATACAGCGAGCTTAATACAACGCTGTACAAGCTCAAACCGCGAATGTTATAGAGACTGTAGTTGATATTACTGATTAATTTAAAATCGAATATTATGAATTTAATGTTCTTATCTTGCCTTAGTGAGCGTAACTCCATTAAAAGGAAATTTGCAGGAGACCAAAAAAACTTTGGCTTTCGTATGATCACAATGAAAACTCTTGTTTTTCTTTTAGATGCTATTGTAGAATAATTTGAATGATTTTTGGGAAAAAATAATTCTGAAAACCTTTTTTTAATTATTATTACATGGCAGTTAAATCTACGTGGCTTTCCTACTAAGGCAACGTTATGGTTAGTTACATGAAATAAAAAATATATTTAGTGCGTTTTAAATATTCTATAAAACAAAACGACATACAAAATACATTTTTCAAAAAGCTTGAATACAAATAATATTTTCTAAACCTACGCTAAATGTTAAAAAATCCTAATCTACCATAAAATTTATTTAAAACATGTTCGATTTGTTGCAGCGTAATCTCCAGGAAAGCCACCAGAATTCTATTCTTGAGCTCTTCAATAGTGGCTACAAGAACACTATTATATACTGAAGCCTTCCCTTCCCCTTCCCCAGTGACAAAAATCGGTTGGATTTAAGACATTAGGGGATCTTGGTGGCCAACTAATTAGTCCAACTCTTCTAATCCACCTCTCAGGAAAGCTTTCGTTTACAATTTGCATAACATTTCTCGAATAGTGAAGTGGTGCACCATCACTTTGGTACCGGATTGGATCTAACTTTAAAGCATTTATAGCTGAAACAATTCTGTTCCGTAGTAATTTCAAATATTTGTCTGCATTTAGGTTTCCATCGATGATAATTAAGCCTATAATACGATTATTCCCGATTATTATATCCCAATCCAAACATTTCCTTTTTCAGGGTACCGCGTTCTAGTTACGTTGTACAAATTTGTGAATTTTCCTTCGACCAGAACCTACACTTTTGATGATTAGGTTCCCCATGTTTAATAAATGTCACCTCATCAATAAAAACGACATTTTTGCGGAAATTCTTATCAGTATTTATTCTCTCAAAGAAATTTTCGCAAATTCGAATCCTTTCTTCGTTACCACGTAGTCTTAATTCCCAATGCTTTTCGAACTTAAATGATTTGTATTTGCGCTTTTTTTAAATGTTTAAGAGGGCCCCTTTAGCTTATGCCCATTTCCGAAGTAATCTTCTTTCCCTAATGAATTGATATTTATTAAAGCCAATTATGAATTTGTTTCTTTGACAATAACAAAACTTGAAAAAGAATCGCTGTTACAAACTGAATCAGTTAAATTAATCAATGATTTCGAAAATAGTGTTTCAAATATTCCGGGTAGAATAGGAAACTCAATAAGTCAAAAGTTTAAAGAAATAATTAATAAAAATGTAGGATACAAAAGTTTAGCAAAAATCAGTTTGATTTTAACTGGTGAATTAAGAATGGATGAAACAGAAACAAATATAGAATTAAGTCCTGAGATTATGAATGCATTAAAGTACGCACCAATAACTTCCGTTGATGTTGAAAGAAGTTTTTCGATACATAAATGGATTCTCACAGACAGACGACATAATTTTTCATTAGAAAATTTAGAAAAGCATTTAATTGTAAATTGTTTTAATAATAAAAATATGTAGTGTCTAAGTATGTATTTTAGCAAATTTTAAGTACCTGTGTGTTTATATAATTGTGATTTTAAAATGTAAACGGGAATAATGTAAGAACAATAAATGTTTGTAAAATGCTTCGTTGTGATTATTCTTGTTTTAAAGCAAAAATTGTGCATATTTCGAAGAATTTTTCTGCATATATGTGCGCATATTTTGTCGATTTCCGATCCATATAATTCCGCTTTCTAGTCATAACATAAATATTAGTTCTTTTTACGGTAGTTCAGGAATTGCGCCATGATTACGAAAATTATGTAAAAAATATCTATGTTCTAAATAAAAAACCATGTAATATACAAATGAACATAAAAATTAAATAAAAAAACAATTGGTAGTTAGAAATAACGTCTTTGATTACTTCATACATTTCTGCATCTGGAAGGGAATCCAGATTTTAATCTCGAATTGCATAAATTTGTATCTACTATTTTAAAGACCTTCTTAGACTACTTTTAAAAACATTTAATAAGATAAAATCGTTCACGAAGCATACGCAAATCGTTGGTGTTCTGAGAATTGTGTTCCATATACATACACCTATCTTAATCGCATTATACAAAGAAAGGCAGTAATTTACGGATATGAGATCATTTCTTTCTTTTTACTTATTCCACTTTTATTGCACGTATGTATATGTAAACGAATGCCATCACTTTATTTGTTTAACGAAACACGTATGACACCATTCCGCTTGAATCGTCATCAAAATACGCAAAAATTAAACTTGTCAGTTAAAAACGTTTTTTGAAAATAGTTTTGATTAGGACTTCTTGATCATTTTTTGGTTGTACCAATCCAAAACTTCAAATTCGGCAGTTACTTTTATAATATTTCTGATTCTGTAGTCTAAAATTTAACAAAACATTGCTGTTAACAGATAACGTAAGTTTTTTTTTCAAATTAGAAGATACAATGATATAGTAACAAGTAACTGCCAATTTTATTCTTGGATCGCTTCCCAACTTATTTAAATCATGTTCACGTGTGCCATCTTTTACTGGGGTACTAAACTTCATCGGCTTGAGAGACTGGAGAAACTTACTTATGTAGGGACCGCTTGCAATATCCAATAACGGTCCATACTCATAACTAGTTGCCTAATCACTGTAACTGATACATCATTCGGCAATTTTATTTTAAATTAACTATAGCATTTCTTATCATTAATTAAAAAGAGTAGTAAAAAATATCCATGGCAACAAATAAATATACAGATAAAAGATACATACGCAAAGACATTTATAGATTTTGAAACTCTTAAGAAATATTTTATCGCCAGCTGTAAAATTAGAGATATTGTTTTGCTAAGATAATCAGGCGAAATATTTCACAATATAAAATATTAATTATCACATCGGTCATTGAGATAAAAATAGTATAGTTTTAGTATAAAACAAAGTGATTTATCGACATTTTAATATGTACTGTGTACTAAAATGTTTTATCTCAGGGGTTTTGTTAAGAAAATTGAAATTTTGATTAATTAAAATTTTAACTGTTTTGTGGGATTCGAGAGTATTCTTTCATACTCTTTCGGCAATTTTTAATGAATTTTGATGTCAATAAATGGAAATTAACGAATGTTAAAATTGAAAAATGTAAACTAACCCCGATTTTTACGAACATGTCATCTAAACTCTATGTTACTTATGACATTCACAGGAAATCTACCTGTTCTATATCGGACACTTTAAATTGGGACCGCAGCCAAAATACTAGTTAACTCGAAGAAATCTTAACCAGGATTGAGGAATTTATTGGCGTCCCTTTTCGCCTTTATTTTTAATCGCGATCTCGATTGTTTCTCTCCACAGCAAATTTTGATGATTTGTATCTAAACGTAATATTATGAGAAAATTCTACCTAATAACTTTACGATAGATATTTAACTTACGAAACCCTAGTGGAAATACCTCTGAATTTATCGTGTTGTTTGTTGTAGGAGAATTTTACATTAATTTTAAAGATTTACGAAATAAGAAGAACGCGAGGAAGACTAGTTTCGTCTTTGATCCACCAAGATCGTCATTAGCTGGAGTTAAATAAATTATTTAATAGCCACACTCCAAGGCCAATCGGCCTGGGGGGAAATTGTAGCTTTCGAAAAATAACTTTTATCTACCAGAGAGAATTTCATACCTATCGGGTGGCTATACTGAATACCCTGTACGTTTTAGACTGACAGCTAATATTTCCGATGTAAATGTTTAACGTAACAATACATACATATATAGGATATAGCTTATAATCACCCTACATTTAATAGTACAAGAATACGTAATCCAAACTTTTGGGTACAATATATTTTTCAACAATTATCATCATAACATTCTCTTACAATCAACAAACCAGAGTACAATAGCAATGCAAAAGTATTAAATGAAATAAAAAAATTAAAAATTAGCTTGTTATTTTAAAAATATCTGGGATGCAGTTCACAACAGCATTTAAGAGTATTCTGCGTCTATCCCTTTTCTATAAACGCGAAATAAATTTTTACAATAGAAAGTTTTATTACATGTAAACAATTCATAATTTTTCAACTAAGTGTATAAAAAAGTTGGGATTTTCTGTTTCTTCTAAAGACTTAAAATCTCCAAATAGTTTATAATTGGATTCAGTACCAAAAGCTTCCAACAGCATCGCTTTAAATGTCTCTAATCGGTGAGGATAGTAAGAAAGACGGAACTCACTGTAAATAAGAAGGATATACTTTATATATCATTTAGTCGCCTATATTTTGAATTACGTTACCTTACGTCATCTTCTTTACTTGAATTTTTGATTTTTAGAACTCCTGAAGCATCAATAATGTAATCTAACATGACCATGGCAGGTCTTCCACCTTCAAATAATACTGATGTCTTTATGTCAATCATGTGCTTGCTCTACATTTGTTATAAAAAGAAAATGTGAGTATATTGCAAGACAAAAATATATTTTACTGGATAAAAGAAGTCCCATTAACCAGAAAAAAATACATGAAAAAATATTTTTATCTTCTTACATTATAGTATAAACATTTGGATGGAGTTGAACCGCTTTGGATTATGTAATCGTAGTTTCTATGATCAATTAATAGCAAGCCTCCGTGTCTAACGCATCTCTCAAAATTCTTTATCGCCAACCTATAACAGTGCAGGATGATTTGTGGCTGGTTACTTTTATTTTTGAAATGCCTTATCATTATCAATATGCTGTAAGTTTGTTTACTACATCAGCATGTGGTAACGTAAGATAACCTTTCAACTACGAACAATGGGATTTATTGAGGAACCACAATTTTTTGCTAAAAACTTCTTGGCAGCGTCCCTAGCAACATAAAATTAAATTGCAAAGCAAACGCGCACAGAAGTTGGTAACTACAAGTGTTAGAAAAGTGATTTAAGCATTGTTTTACGGAAGAAGCTAGAAATCGATTATGCTATAAAAATTAAAAGAAAATATTCAACTTTCATACTTTTAAGACATTTGGGTTCTTGTGAACGAGATTTTTATCAATACCTATTTAAAAATCATGCATGTAAATACTTGAATTAAATGAAGATTTTACTGTTAGTAGCAACGTTGAATATTACACACCTTTGTTCTCTTTGATCACCAAAGCTGTCCATCATGTGAGCAAACGAATTTCCCAAACATATAACGGCATCAAATCCATCTCCTATATGTTGCTCTATATCATCGTATAAAGTTAACCAATTTGCCTCTTCAATAACTATAATAAAAGCCTTTTATTAGCTATTCAATTAAAAACAGAATACAAGCACTATACTCCAATTATCAAAAGCAGGCTCTTTCCTTCTAGTCCATCTGGTCTTGAGGGCATACTTTAGCATTTTGTCTGAGGCATCCGCTGATACCACCTCAAAACCTTCTTCTAAAAGTAGCACTGAATCAATACTAAAGAGTAAAACGTTTTAAAAATGAAATGAAATTTCATTGCTATTTTATTCTCAAACCTACCCTGTACCACATGCCACATCTAAAATCCGTTTGCAACCTCTCGATCTCAATAAACCCGTAAGAAAGTTTCTGTAGTTCTGGGTCCTTGAATTTTTATCACCGATAAATATTTCCCAAACTCTAGCTGCTTTACCATCAGCGTATTGATCTTTAAGTCCTTCAGCTGGAGTACCAAGGGATCGACTTCTGAATACGGTGTCTGTCATATCTACAATAATAGATACAAAGACAAAATCTATTAGAACAAATAGTTATGATACGGCCCTACGCAGGGTATTACACAATTCGTCTATATTTAGCATCGTTAATATGATTAGCAAAAATTGAATGTATATGTACTCATCTTACCTCTTAAATTGTTCTTCCTAAATTAACACTTTACACGTTACCACCAACGAAGTAACAAGATTTAATACAATTCAGCCGTATAAATACTTTCAGGATGCTGTACGGCTGTGATACGTTTACGAATCTGTTGCAATATCAAATCTTGTTTACAATAGTAAGTTCAATTTCGCATTAATGATGTAATCATGGTACACATATTACATATACTGGTAGATATAATCGAATTTTATAAAAATATATCCAAATTAACAAAGTCTTGAAAGTTTGAGTATGTATATACAAAAAGAACTAATGTATGTAAGATAACCGTAAATATTAAATAAGACTTATGAGTATAAATACTTACATACATGTATCTTTATTTGACTTTATTTTTTAAACATTTTCGATGCCATCGATAACCATAAAATATACTTTTTATACTTACTTCCCAAAGTTATTCTATACACTTATGTTGCTAACTCTAACACTAACACCATAGCGTTTCCCATCTTATACGTGTACCTACTAAGAAATTTGTAAGGCTATTGTATTTAAAAAGTAGATAACAGTACTTATTTTCTTTTATACGATATTTTTATATGAAACTTTCATGTGTTCCTTTTAAATATGTAACACGTCCAGTCATAATAATTTTAGCGTTGTCTCGTGTTCTGCGAACAAATCACGCCCAAAAATATTAGGGTGGAGCAAAAGTTTTTTCGTTTTTTTGTAAATAAAATTTAATTTAAGGATATAAAAATTCAAAATATAATCCATTATGATCGATAGCTCTTTGCCATTATATGGGAAGGTTTTCAATTCCTTGCCTACACCATTCTGCTGGTTTAGTGCTGATTGACGGTATCCTTCTTCTACCTCCACGACATTGACAAAAATACGCCCAGCGGGAGAACGTACCATTGACCTAAAAAGGTGATAATCGAATGGCGCTAAATTCAGGCTGTAAGCCGGATATAATAGTAGCTCCATCCCATCAAATTCTTTCAGTTTCTAAAGAGTTCTTTGGGCAGTACGCGGCCTAGCACTATCTTGAGCGTGCATGTCCCCAGCCCCGCTACTCCCAGATTTTGAAATTTCCTATACGCTATCATTTTGTGCTCATTTTGTACCGCAAAAAGAAAATTGTGTGCTTTAATATTAACTGAGTTATAACGGTTCCATTTTAGCGGGACTGGGGACATGCCCGCCCCGCCACCTCGGCATTTTGAACTTTCGTATACGCTATAATTTTGTGGGCGTTTTGTGCCGCAAAAAGGAAATTTTGTACTTCAGTGTTGAAGGAGTTATAACGTTTAGAATTTTGGGCATGGAATTTATTGCATTTGCAGTTTATTCGAACAGAATTAACGATAAACAATTTTTTAAAGATACAAATACATTTAGAAGTATCAAATCTATTCAGCTTTTTAGGAGATTCGCATAAAGCATGATGAGTTACAAATCATGCCTACTATAGTAGACAAATATTTAAAACTGGGACGGAAAATATTTTTTTCCCTATTATTTCAGAAGTAATTGCGTTAGAAACTCAAATCCATTGTACTAGCTTAGTTACTAGCTGAATTTCCAAACAAAAAATATCAATTTAATATGTGTTTGGTTGATATATTTCTAATAAAACACATTTTCAGTAATACAAATATTTTTACGGGTCTAGAACGTACAGAGAAAATACCGTTATTTGACGAAACAAAAAAAAAAGTAAACGGTAGCCAATCTGCTACAAAATTTGGTCATTGGAAGCAAATGGAGTGAATTCATTTTTAAGAAATATCCCGTGAATGTTTGACTGTTATTGCGAAATGCGTCCATTTCGTACGATTCTTACTTTTAAATAACATCCTTTTAGTCAGAAACTTCAATTCGAGAGTAGTGAATTTGCTTTCGAAACATATTTTTTTGGTAAGAAATTGTCATAGTCGGAAATTACATGCCACAAGAATGGCATATCCACAAGCATTTCACAACACAAAATGATAGCGTATACGAAACTTCAAAATTCAGTGTCAATGAGGCCGGCGACGCGCTAAGCCCGAAATTCAAAACGTTATAACTCGGTTAATATTGGAGCACAAAATTTTCTTTTTGCGGCACAAAACGGCACAAAACGAGCACAAAATTATAGCGTATGCGAAATTTCAAAATACCGAGGTGGCGGGGCTAGCATGTCCCCAGCCCCGCCAAAAAAAACCGCTCTAACTCCATTGATATCAAAGCTCAGAATTTTCTCTTTGCGGCACAAAATGATAGGGTATAGGAAATTTAAAAATCCGGATGTTGCACCCCTATCTTGACGAAACAACACGCGATTTCTGTTGACTAATGCTCTAATTTTTCTCTTAAAACTGCATACATTCGATCCAATTGCCCTCGGTATAGTTCGGAAATACCTAACGTCATAGCTTCCGGTACCAATTCAAAGTGGATAACACCTTCTTAACTCCACCAAACTCACAGCATCACCTTTGTTTCAAAGCTTTTGCGCTTGACCACAGATTCTGCAGACTGGCCACAGGTTAACCGCTGATTTAATTTGTTTGGATTGCGAAGATAGATCCACTTTTCATCACATGCTACAATTCGTCGATGTAAATTGAATACGTGTAGATTGGTAACAAGTTGAATACAGATTTGCACTCGTTCATAAGGCATTTCTCTGCATCGTCTAATTACCTTCCCCAGCTTATGAAGATCGAGCTCTATTGCCCACCGCGAAGGGCCAAGCTCTTGTGACAGTTATCGCGTACAGGAAGCCGGACGAGATAACATCTTGACCTTCAACTTCATAGAGTCGCTCGTATACTCTATGCCGAAATTGCCAAAATCTCTTTATTTGTGTTGGGCATTTTGGATACACAAAAAGTATTTGATAAACATATAATAAACTTATCTATCCACCAACTACATTAAAATTATGTGTATGCCCAAAATGATGGATTTTGGAGACACGTTTACCGATGAAAAATGTATCGTCAGTTCACCTGTCAATTATCTTTAGTTATATTTCAAAATATAAATACAATTCTCTACTTTTAAAATAGTTTCAGTAACAATATCTTTTCAATAAGAGTTTCAGATATATTTTCACATGTAAATAAAACTCATTTAACGAACATTAACAAAAAAAATAAAATTAAATAGGCCAAAAAAAACCAAGAAGGAGGAAGAGATAATATGCAGTAACAAACCAATGTTAAAAAATTTGGGACATTAATTTCTATGGATGTATATATATGGTGTATGTATAAAAACGTGCTATATACACAACTGTATAATAATGAACAGATATCAATTAAAGACGTATATTACGGGAAATGTTTTATTTTTCTCCGCATATTACATTCATTCAGGTCAAAAGGCAATTAGAAGCTCCTGTATACTAATAAATTATATTGAAATACAGCTAGTCTTTATTATAAGTACCATATGCCTCAAAAAGAAATTTAAAAATACAGGAAAATATGCGCAAATGAAATTAAAAATTGACCTGTTTAAAAAATTTTTCCAAATTGTGCTTGGATTGAAAAATTGTTTACTCATACATTTTGTAATAACTACGTTTCATTTTTCGGGACAATAATTATGTAGAGAGGGATTTTTGCCTGAAAAAATAATATTAAAAATAAAAAAATCACTTGAAAATCCATGTTTTTTAAATAGAGAATGAAAAGGCTTTTAAATCTACACAATTTTCAGGTTCGTCCTACCGCACCATCTTCCAGTCTTATCCTGAACTAAACGTCGATGTAGTACAATTGTTATATCTAATAAAGAAAACCTGTCTTGCCGACATTTCGTAGGAAACTTCTTTCGTTGTGGATAGGGAATATTGGAATCTATAAAAAATTATACTGTACTAACCTGCAACACCAGATTCTCTTATTTTTCCAGATATTAATATAATTTGCTTTCTAATAAAGTAGACTATATGTAATCTCATAAAAGCCTTTATTTGTATTAATAAATTTATAAAACGGAAAATTAATATATTTCAACATAATCAATTTAAATATCGAAAATAGGTTCACATTTTTGGCCAGTAAAAATTAGTTATCTAAAACATCATCTAGCCATTGTTCTAATTCTTTACTTTCCGCAAATGCATTATTTTGATGTGTAATTTTAATAGATTCTACTTCTGGAAGAGGCTTTTTAGGAACTTTATTCTGATCATTTTTACTAGGCACCTTTTCCTTTCTACCTTTTATATATTTCTTGTAATTAATACAGCTCTCCTCTGCCTCTTTTCTTATATATTCTAGTTGATTTTCCTTAAAACAAATTTTATATAGAATTCAAATAACAAAATGTAATATTTATGAACTTACAGAAAAATATTTGTCTTCAATTCCACAACGTATGTGAAATGGTATTGTAGTAATACTCAAATTCAGCAAGTTTACATCTAAATGGAAAAGTTTGTTATCAATCTGCTTAATATCCTCCGTATCTACAATGCTCTTATCACTTTTAAATTGAAAGTAACTTGCTTGTTGTATAGGTCCTGATGCTAGAACTGAAAAATCTCTGGAGCTATTGTTATCGTCCTCTTCTTTTGGCTCATATCTGTACCAATTACTCTCCAAACTTCTCTTTTGAAACAAATTGCTATCATCTACCTTTTCTTTATCACTTTTATTTTCAACACTTTGTTGATCCTCATTTTTCTGTACTTTTGCTTTATTCTTATAACGCTGTTTGTTTCTATATTTCCCTGCACTAACAAATACAGATTAACATTTATACAAGCTCCATTTTTTCTATTATTACTTCATTTTCTTTGATTCGTCCATTTTTTCAGAAAAAAAGAGATATTGTTATCCGATGCATATGTATGTACAAGAATTAAAGCTATCTCATTTTACTTTTGTTTATTACTTGAGGCACGAATCACAGCGGAATTTTAAATGGAACTAAAATCAAAGCATATGTATATAGACTAAGAATTAACACTTTCCAGCCCAATGACTTTTGACGTACACCATGCATGATAGAATACATATGGCGTAAACCATGCATAGACTAGGGATGGGTCGGTATTTTAGTAACGGTACTTTGGAGCAGTATTTTGTTGTCGCGACGTGTCGCGCTCCAGAATACCGAAACAACTCGTTACTTTGGAACGATGGGCTGTCGCGCGACACGGGAACGGTAATGGTCTACATTCGCGACGTTCCTGTGGAACGGGAACATCGCTGAAGCGATAAGCATTTCCATCGTTACTTTGGAACGATGCGCTGTAGCGCGATAGGAGCGAAGCAAAGTCGACTACCCTCGGAAACCTCGCGATTTACATTCGCGATGTTCTTGATCGCGTTCTCATGTAACTGATTGGTAAACATGGTATGCGTGCATATTGTTCAAATAGTAAATTCTATATGTAGCGTAATACAAGGGTAACACCTTTAGACTACACGTTCGTTACGTAATTCTTAATTGTAGCAGTGTAAAATAAATATGTAACTATATTTGTTTACCAAATATTTACTCAAAATAAATTGAATTCTAATAAAAGAATAAAAATATTTAAATTTAAAAGTAGTTATGACATAAAGAAGTTAAGCAATTCCTTTGTTGTAATTTATAAATAATAATCGTTTTACTTTAGCTGAACTTAATCTACTTCTTCTATCTGATAAAATTTTGCCAGTTTTTTTTAAATACTCGTTATAGATCTCAAATTACAGTATGCCGCATGTAAATATATAAAGAGACCAACCAGGGTAATAAACGAGTATTTCATATCAGTTGTATTATACCGTTCCAAAGTAACGGTATTTTGTGGCGGTATTTTTGTGTCGCGGTCGCGAAAGGAACGTTCCATGAGTGGGCAGGTATTTCCCAACTCTAGCATAGACAACCCTTGGAATACATGGACAAGTGACAAACACAAAGTGCGCACTCAGCCGACGCAACCGTCGTGGACAGTTGATGACTAGCCAACGGGAATGCATGGCCTTGAATTTTCATTAGTTATTCCTTTGAATGAAAGGGTTATTCGCTCGACTGTTCCATAACGGTTGCGTCCGCTAAATTCCGCTGAATGCGACCAATGACAAATACCTTACAAATTACAAATACCAGACATGGGGCGCCATCTTTAAACGATTTTCAAGGAATTTTGTGAAGACCGTTCGACACGATAACTAGTTAAGTATAGAAACTGTCACCTAATTTGATAACAATTTTTGGCAAATTCAGTACTTGGGTAAGGCTAGCGCTTTCGGTTATACATTAAATAGACGTACATAGAATAGAATGGGCAAACCCGAAGTCGAACGAGACCGTATCGGCCGGCATGATTGAAGAAATTGGTTCAATTTGAAATCAATGTGAAAAACAACTTGCTGATATCCAATTTAAATTCGCCTTCACCTGCGAAATGCTTGTCAAATCCCTATCGTACACGAACATCGTGCATTAACTTAACCTGTGCAGACAATTACTATGTAATTAATGTATCCACAAGAGAAGCTAAAAATATCGTTAGCTAGCAAGGCACAAAAAAATAGAGGAAATAGTTACACCAAATCGTCCTAATAGAACACCAAAAAAATTAAAAGTTGTACACCTATCCCTAACGCTATTATCCCCGTAACCTAAGGGTAGAATCCACTACCCTATCCCCTGTGACCTAAGGGTAGAATCCACCACCCTAACGGCGAAACTAAACAACTTACAACAAATGTTAAAGGAAAAAATTGCAGTAAATTGCTGCAACTTTTTACTCCAACATTTCTTTGTAAGTTGTTTAGTTTCGTCGTTAGAGTGGTGGATTCTACCCTTAGGTCACGGAGGATAATAGCGTTATGGGGTGTGTACAACTTTTATTTTTTTTTGTGTTCTATCGGAACGATTTGCTGCAACTTTTCCTCTAACATTTTTTGTGCGTTGATAGCTAACGATATTTTCGGCTTCCCTTATGGATACATTAATTAAATAGT
Source organism: Dynastes maya (assembly GCA_029619315.2). Classification (NCBI taxonomy): domain Eukaryota; kingdom Metazoa; phylum Arthropoda; class Insecta; order Coleoptera; family Scarabaeidae; genus Dynastes; species Dynastes maya. Next base: position 63,137,167 of record JAROYE020000002.1, read on the forward strand.
AATTGTCTCTGCACAGGTTAAGTTAATGCACGATGTTCGTATACGATAGGAATTTGACATGTGGAGGTAAATTTAAATTGGATTTCAGCAAGCGGCCGATGCGGTTTCGTTCGACTTCGGGTTTGTGCGATTCTATTATATGTACGTGTATTTAATGTATAACCGAATGCGCTGGCCTTACAACAAATTATTATTATATACCAAAATTGTTATCGTTTCAAACAGCCTTAATAATTTAAGAGGAGTAAATATTTTCTGATTAATTTTTTAATAAATGATAGAAAAGCCCATATTTAATTGCAAAAACCTATATCTGTATTTTCGCCCTTTTAAATGACCCATATCAAATATCAAGCAAACAGTAACGGGTTAACGGTTTATAGGATTTGTATGTAAGTGCACACAAGTGCACATACGGTGTCAAAATTTATATTGGTTGTCAAAAAAACAAAAAAAAAAATCCGTTAAAAACAAAATATACAATTCACTTTCACTCTTTCAGCACAGAAAATTACATATACACCAGGTACAATGCAATATAAACAGGTAAACTCTAGTGCCCTGCATTAACGAAATATAACATTTTTCCATCCACATTCATAATTCTGAAGAGGAACTAATTCAACAAAATTTATGTATCAAAATAGAGCCAAAGTTAGTAAAATCAAATATTAGTACTTTAGTAGGGAAAATAATCAATGTTTACAGGTAAATGATGTATTCATCAGTAAAACATTGTCCTGGATTTTAAGGCATGGTGCTAACAAAGAGGGTTTTCATATCACATCGGATGGTTATATAGAGGTAAATTCAATTCTATCTCATAAACAGCTAAAAGGTAAATGTACAATTGATGATATATGTCGCATTGTTGAGACGAACAATAAAAAGCGATTTACATTACGTACAAACGAGTCTGGTAATTTGGAAATAAAGGCAAATCAAGGGCATTCAATAGAGGTATATGTGGTTGCTGAGAATTGAGGTATACTACAGTACGTCTGTTCTAGGGAATTAATAATTTAGAACTTGAAGAAATAACATCTGGTGCTAGTGTAGAAAATGTTATTCACGGAACTTACTATAGGCACTGGGATGGTATTAAGAAAAATGGTCTTAATCGCATGAGTAGAGTGCATATTCATTTTGCTAGTGGATTAGCCAATGATAAGATTATTAGTGGAATGAGACATAATGTCGAAATAGTCATATACATAGATATCAAGAAAGCTTTAGCAGCAAATCTTAAATTTTATAGATCTCCAAATGGTGTCATTCTATGTCCTGGGAATGCTGATGGTGTAATTGTACCTAAATATTTTTTAAAAGTGTGTGACGTCAAAAGTGGTAAGTTTTTTTTGCATCTCCCAGGCACACTCGCCATTAAAATTTTATGTGATGCTTTTATCCTCGACAATTTCAGCATATACTTCAAATTTTTTCTTATATTTTAATATTTTGCATGTTACTCCGTAATATCAGGATGTAATTATCATTACAGCTATATTGAAAGTCGATTATTTACTTGTTTTTACAATAGGTGATTATTGTTGCAGGAATACGTATTTGTACAGGTGTCTTACGAGGAACTACTACATCGGGCTGCATATGAAAGTATACATTGTAAAATTCTGAAATCTTGTCTATATACTAAAGCTTACGTGTACTATTGAAGTAAAATATTTTCATTAATCTAAGACTTCCTGTTATACCAGAAGTAGCTGTCAACTTTATTTTAGCACAGCCATCACATCGTCCATTATTTGCAACAGTTGATGAGTACAACTGCACGTGAATATGTTAAATGGAACAGCCTATATATTACTGCATTTTTATATTCCTAATTTAATTTTAAGGTTTGTTTGATTCAACAATTATGTTCCTATTTCAAACCATATTTGAAATATTTGCATTTATTAAAAATGTTTGATGGGTGGACGAATGCGTCTGAACTTTTATAACTATGAAGGTATTTAACTTAGAAAGTTGTAATTTTACAGAACTGCTGACCGTATAGAGTAGGATTAGAAACTGAATTAATTTTCTAAAACATACAGCGTATCCGAAAATTACCGTTAAACTTGCAAATGAAAAAAGTGTCAAAGCTTAATTTTACTTTTACAAAAAAGAAAAAAAAAACAACAAAAAAGTCGTATTTATTACGCATCTAAAGTGGATACTTTTCAAAGTATTCAGGAAAATGTGTATTGCAACATTTCCTTAAAAAAAAAGAGTACCAGACAACGAGAATGTAGCTTATGTAGTTTTTTAAAATGTCATCTAACTTTGGAGATATCTAAGTTAGTCATGACCATTAGGAAGCAATCTAGCATTGATGAAACGATGCATTGCCAACTCTCCTGGAAATTTTGCGTTCAAAATACGTGGGAATTCGCATTGGTGCAGTAATGAGAATTGTGTCGGTTGAGCAAACCATTTCTTGAAAATTTTGCATCCGTCCAGTTAATGTCCAAAAATAATTTCTGTTCTGTTGAGACCATGTTAACATAAATTCGCAAAAACTCACTCTTGGGAAATCAATTTGTTTAAGTTGTTGAATTATGGCAAACAGGGCGTAACTTATGTTTACGAAGTATTCTGCATATTGAACACCTAGATAATCCAAATTCCAGCGCAGCTTGTCTTAAAGACATTGTTGTATATGGTGCAAAGCAACCCAAATAACGTTTTCAGTGTTTGAATCATCAACCATAGATTTATGTTTTTGAATTCTTGGCTTGACCGATCCGAAATTTTTCAAATTCTGTATTATTCGTATAACTGTGTTTGGGGACAATTTCTATTTTTGTGGATATCAAGCGGCAAAGGTATCGGATGTTCTTGATATCACTTTATTGCATAAACAATAAACAAATTTAAATAATCTTCCTTCGTGTAATTTAAACGCTGGCATTGTTTATAATTGAAAACTAAATGACGTATATTTTTCATCAATGCTCGATTGTTTCCTAATAATCACGACTAGCTCAAAGTTGGACGATATTTTAAAAACTACATAAGCTACAGTCTCAATGGTGAATACTTCTTTTTATAAGGAAATTGTGCTACAAACGCTTTCCTAAATATCTCGAAAAGTGTCAATTTTAGATGCGTAAGCAATATGACGCTGTTTTGCTTTTTCGTAAGAGCAACTTAACGAAAAAGAGAAAGAGGTAGTTGTATTAAAAACAATTTTTTGATTCTTTTCCATTTGCCATACGTCTTACGGACGGCATCATGAAGATCAACATACGATATCTGGCTGTATAATTTTTTTAAATTTATTTCGCACCCATGTACATTTTACTCTTTGGTTTAAGAATATTTATGCATATTTTCGTTGAAGTTGCGCGTTTGATTTTGAAGATATTTGAAATGAAGTGGCGTTATAAACGTAGAACGTTAGTAGTTGAGGGTTAAGCGTAATTTTTGACACGCTGTACAATGTCTTGGGAAAATTCATTCGGTTTTTCATTCTATCCTGTACGGTCAATAGTTCTGCAAAATTTCAATTTTCCAAGTTAAACACATTCGCAGTTATGAGATCAGACGCACGCGTCCATCTGTTATAAATTTTCAAAAAATGCAAATATTTCAAATATGGTTACAAATAGCAACATAGTTGTTTTATCGAACAAACCTGAAAATTGAATTGAGAATTTAAAAATGTAATAATATATAGGATGTTCCGTTTAAAATAACAAAGTTAACAGCTACTTCTGGTATCACCGAAAGTCTTAGATTATTGAAAATATTTTTGTTCAATGGTACATCTAGGCTTTAGTATATTACCAAGTTCAAAATTTTCTAATGTATACTCTTTCACACATCGATAGATGCAGAGACAGCCTGTATATTGTTTTTTTTAACTACAATAATTTCTCTAAAAAGATATAATTATTATTTTCAATTCTATGATTATTGTATGAACAGTATGAGTTAATCTTGTAGTAACTTATGCATAGTCTGACCTTGGCTTCTAGTTGTCAACGCAATTTCTTAAGAAAATTGCAATCATTAATAGTAAAACCTCTGAAGAACTACAAAATCTCTGCGCATTATATAAACTATTATTGTATTACAAAACATGGCAAGGTTTGTAGTAAGTTTCCTAATATTTCAGATTCATCTATAATTCAAGTTACTTTCATAGTCATTTATGGTCTCCGCATTAATCCATCAGTTCGCAATTCTATAAATGTTGACTTCATCTCTTGTAATGCCTTTAGATATTGCAACATTTACAATGTACTGCGCTCGCCACGAGTGATGGCGAGCGGTGGGAGTAAGTTCGCGCAGCAGTAGACGGGTACAACAGATTCAGCATTGGCTCTGCATAAAGTTTCAAAATACCATTGGCGTAACAGTTAATATTTAATAAAATGCATTTAATAGAATAAGAAATATTGGACAAATATTTTTACTATAATATAAATTTAATAGAAATTTAACTAATATTTGAAGAAATTTTTATTGACAGTGCTATTCATTTGTATGTTTATAATTATCTATGTATTTACACTTTCAATTGTTTTGACATAGCTATCTTGGCCTCGGCTGTTGGGTACACAATAATAAACCATTATTATTAAACCATAATTAAAGAAAGATTTAAATTTCTCCAGAACTGGAATCGTCGTCGTCGCTATCACCATCATTATTTACATTAATAATTAAACTTTCGGTCGTTTCATCAACCAAAGTTTCTGAGTCTAAATATTTTTCCTCGATATTGATGACGTGTTTAACGCGTTCTTCCCAATCGCGCTGTGAAATTTTTTTAAATTCTTCTTCGGCTATTGTACGAACATTTTCTAACTTAAAATTTACATTCCTTGCTGCGATATTAGTCTTCACTGTAGCCCAGATCAGTTCTATAGGGTTGAGATCTGGATAATATGGCAGAAATCTCAAAACTGTGTGTCCTTTGCGCGCAAAAATTTCATCGAACTTGTATGTTTTATATTGATGTTTATTATGTTTAATAATTTGGTACAGTTGTGGCTTTAGCATTCTACAATAAAAAAGAATGATTTTTTGCGTTAACCAATCGATCATTTCGCCTTTCTTACTATTACTCGTTGGAGCGTGATCTTTTTGAAGATTGTGATACGGCGCATTATCTATCACGATAACGAAGTTTGTGGGCAAGTTTGGCATAAATTTTTCATCCAACCATCTGCCATAATTTTCTGCATTCATATCTGAATGGTAGTGACCAATTTTTGAGCCGGACTTGAATATCAACAGACAATTAGAAATAAAACCCATGCTTCCACCGGCGTGTACTATTATCAGCCTAGGTCCTTTCGAAATGTTTAAAAAGACCCTTAGCACTTTCATCGCTCCACATTTTGGAAGATGTATGGCTACTATGGATATATGTCTCATCTACATAAACAATGGGTCGATTCTGGATGCGATAATCTTTGATTTTTTGTAAGTAATCACTTCGTAAGGCTCGTATATCCATTCGTTCTATTAACACTCTCTTATTGTTCTGTGTACATCTAAACCTAAATCCCAAATCTGTTAATATTCTTCTTAAGGATGTGTCCGATCCGTTCCATTCTAATTCCCGTTGCACCTTCTGCCGTAAAGCAAATAACGTAACACGTCGTTCTTTTGTTCGATGAAAGTCATAGATCATATCACGCACTATCCTTAATTGATATTCTGGTAAGCTACTGACATTCTTATATCTCGATCTCTTCTTACCAGGACTTTTCCATTTACTTTCATCTGGATTTACAGCCACATTTCCTTCATGAACAATTCTTTCTATTGTTCGCACTGACGCACCGGTTGCTTCAGACACTAACTGTTTTATTTCACATACTGATGTACTTTCCCTTTTACAAAAATAATTGTACACATTAAAAACCACTTCGCGCGCTTGAGCATGAATCACTTTATGCGCCGCTAGCTGAGACATTTTCAGACGCCTCTGGTAACTACCGAGAACGTATTATTGCAACTAAATGGGCGTGCATGTTTTTAAAAGCGTTTACGACACATCCCTGCCCTTCGCCATCACTCGTGGCGAGTGCAGTACCAGTTGAGAACATTCCAAAAAAAAATTATGAAGTTCACCAGCGTAGGTGTTTTAGGGTATTACGTTTTAGGGTTTTACGTATTTCTTAAATATGAGAAACTTATTTTCGCTGATGATTTTAAATTATCTGCCATTGAATCATTGGAGGACTGTAATGTACTTCAAAGTGATATCAACAATGTACTCGATTGCTGTAGTAAGAATCTACTTACCTTTAACATAATTGAATGTACTTCCACAATTTACACTCGAGGAATTCAATCGATCAAATACCTCTGCAGCATTACCGGTAGATTGATGCAGCGTACGACATTAGTCAAGGATTTGAAAGTCTTATTTGATTCGGCGTTTCTATTATTTTCTTCTCTGATCACTTCTCGTCTTGAATATGTCACCATAATAGGGTTTCTTATTTATGATACGCACACTAACGCCGACGAAGCTGTTCAGAAGAAATATTTAAAGTTTCTATACTTCCTATCCGGTTGGATCTTATCCTCCAAGAAATTATGAATACAGCTTTTTATTATCTAGGTTCAACTTTACGCTTTGTGCTGGCCAAAATGTGTTGCGTACCAATTTTTGTATTCTCTGTTGAACAATAGAACTAATTGTCCCTGACCTTTAAGCAAATTGAATTGTCTCGTTCCCAGACTTACAAGGAAACTGTTCCAACCCGGAGACATCGATTTGAATGAAACTTGGTTAAAGTGAATACCCTATAGATTATGTAGTATTCTACAGATTATTTATTAAATGCTGCCGATTTTTAGGCGCACTTAAAATGCAATACATTGGTACACACCAATCTTTTTTGTCTTCCCCATTTGTGGAATTACTTAAAAAAAAACTGAAATCATTCCCATTTTCTGTGCTCCGTCTTACCCCCTTAACGAGTTTCTTAGCAGAAACGGAAAACGGCGTTTTCTATAATCCTACAGATACGTCAAACCTGATAAGAAATAAACATTTTATCCGTTACGGTGATGGGCGGCGGGAAGGGGGTGACTTTTTCTCACCCCGAATGCTGAAAAACCACCGTATATCGGTGGTATACGGAATTCAATCGTGGCCGTGGTTCGCTCAGTGACGAGTTTCGTGAAGGTCGTCCTAAATCGGTTGTTGTTCCAGAAAACATCGATGCTGTGCGTGAACTCATATTGCAGAATCGTCATGTGACTTATCGTGAGATAGAGGCATCCTTGGGCATTAGTGACACCAGCATACATTCAATATTGCATGAACATTTGGCCACCAAAAAAATTTGTTCGCGTTGGATACTACATAATTTGACACCCACACAAAAAAGGGCTCGTGTCGATTAGTCGAAAGAAATGCTCAAGAAATACGATTGCGGTGAGACTAAACAGCAGTCGAAAATATGGGTCTTCAGAGACGAGCCAAATCCAACAAAAGTTGTTCGTGCACGAAGCACTTCGAAACAAATAGTCGCCCGTTTTTTCCGAAAAACCGGACATATGGCAACTATGCCGTTAGTGCAACGTCGGACGGTCAGTTCTGAATAGTACACAACCATTCGTTTGCCAGAAATCTTCGGAAAAATGAGGGAAGCCAACCGCCGAAGACGCATCGTTCTCCACCAGGACAACGCGAGTTCTCACACATCGGCTCAAACAAGAGAGTTTTTGAGGACCGAAAAAGTCGAATTGATGAGTCATCCGCCGTACAGCCCTGATTTGGCACCCAATGACTTCTTCTCATTCCCGCACATCAAAAATAAATTAAGGAGTCAACGTTTTTCAACGCCTGAAGAAGCGGTTGATGCGTTTAAAATGCATGTTTTGGAGGTACCTCCGTCGGAGTGGCAAAAGTGCTTCGAAAATTGGTTCAAGCGCATGCAAAAGTGTATAGATCTTGATGGATACTATTTTGAAAAACAATAAAGCCATTTGCGATGATTAATTTCTTTTTTGTTTTCTATTCCCGAAATATAAAAGGCAACCCTCTGTAAGTTTAAAAAATCCTTGGCTTAAAAAAATGCTATTCCAACTCAATTTTTCAAATACTTTTATATTACGTTATATTTAACAAAAATACAGGTGGGAGCATGAGAGATGCACATCGCGCTTATATCTTTCTCTTCACCATTTACGTAGAAACGCGAGCACCACTGTATATATCTACGCACAACAGCGGATCCGATCCTGTCGCGCCGCCGAGAGTTGCAACTCTACTTATACAACACGTGTTATATTCAAGCTACAACAAAACATTCAAGTATGTTTGAGAATTATGCGTTATTTGATAAAGTAGTGTAAAAATATGTACACACTTATTTTTGGAAAAAATAGTTCTAGGTGTATTTTCGATTATAATGCATTATCACATATTGTAAGTTGTTACAATATTGGCCAATACTGTATGTATAGTGATAATCTGATAACAGATAAAACCGTGTTAGTAGTAGACGCCATTCATACTGCTATATACCGTGAATCTATGCTAATCCATTCAGCAGGTTGATTTACTTACTACTATATAAGCATTGACACTGTAGCTACAGTTTAATGAGTAGAAAGCAAGTGCATGCTGTCATAAAATGTGATGAAAGACTTACTTCTTCTCTGCTGTGCAATTTTATGCTTGTATATCTAAATTAAATTTTTTGTTGTAGGAAAATTGCTCAGTTTTTAAAATTCATGGTCAAATAGAATGGATAAAGCTGAGTTGTTTTGTGAATTATGTAAGATTAAACTACCTGACATGAAATCTAGGGAATCACATTTAGTTGGAAAAAGACACCAGTTAGCTTTGCACAACAACCACATTAACGACAGAAGAAAACGATGCGGTGTTTTCATTGGTGGTAAGCTACTTGCAATAGAATAATATTAAAACTTAAAAACCAACATATTTTAAGGATTACCTAACATGATACCTAAAGAAGATATTATGAAATTTTTAAGTGATTTAGGCAGTACAACTGACATATATGTTCCTGAAACACTCAACTTTGCCTTTGTCGATTTTAAGGACGAAAAAACTGCCCAAGAATTAATCAGGAAACGAAATATTTTTTTCAGAGGCAAAATGTTATCTATTAAGTCTAGAATTGGTAAAACATCAACTGGTAAGTGCTTTTTCTAATATTTATGCCTTTTTTGTTAGTACCAGCCCTAACAACTATGTATTTGGACACTTCCAAATTTGCTCTTTACGAGCATTTTTCAAAAAAATAGTGAATTTCAATCCACTTGTAGGTTACGAAACTAATAGTACGTAACTGATAGAAGCAATTTGTGCTGTTATATGTATATTTAATTTTTAAGCAAGAAACATTTAGCGTAGAAATAACATAAAGTGAAAAAAATGCTGCTAAATAATCGGACACCGTAACTAATATGACGTGACATCGCCCTTTCTCTGTATTACGGCTTGTACTCCAGCAGGCATACTTAATACTAAGGTTCTGCAATATTCTGGAGCGTATGCATCCCAAATTTCTTGTATTTTATTCTTTAAATCGGGTAGTGTTCGTTGGGGATGATCTCTTAAATATCTTTTCATATTATGCCATAGCGTTTCAATTATATTTAAATCCGGGCTGCTCGAGGGCCATTGTAATAATGTCATGTTATGGTTCTCAAGCCATTTTATGGTACTTTTCGCAGTATGCGAAGCCGCTCCATCTTGCTAGAAGATGAAATTATCATCTGGATGTAAAGTTTCGATGCTTAGTAACAAACTGTTTTCTAAAATTTTTCGATATTTTTCAGCATTAACGGTCCCATTTATGAACTCAAGTTTTCCCACGCCATTCATAGACATGCATCCCCAAACCATGATACCTTGTGCGAATTTTACTGTCCGTTTTAGGCAATCAGAGTGAAATGCTTCTTTCTTGTCCCGTATTATTCTTTTACGACAATCTCCTACACTGATGTCGAACTTCGATTCGTCGCTAAAGATTACCGTATTTCACATTTCCTGGGTCCAACTAGACCTTTCTCTTGCCCAGTTTAACCGTTTCTTCTTTTGTAATGTTCTTAAAAGTGGTTTCTCTTTTGCCTGAAACAATACTTTTTTAAGTGTAGGAAAAAGCAACATATTTTCTGTAACTCTTACTTTGTAAAATCCCAATCCAGACTTATGAATCCACTTTCTACAACATTCCCGTAACAGTTCCAGGCCGGTCTGTGAATTCCACAATGAAGTTACTTCTCGTAAAGTACTTCGTCTCCCGGATTTACACACTTTCACTAAAAGCCTTCTGCATCTTTCTGATTGTCTTGGTCGGCCTTTTTACCAATAGTTTCAATATGACCACTGATTTTTTTAGCAACTGTAGACTTCGCAATATCGAAATTCTGTGATATTTGGCGCACAGATTTGTCTTCATTAGATTGTTTAACAATAAATAAATAAATAAACCTCGCACCATTTTCAACTATAAATAAAGAAAGATTACAGACACACTGATTACGTACAGGTAGCAGATAAGTGACAACTAATTGCTACAAGTAGTGACATCTATTGCACGGAAATGTAATGAAATGTCAACAAATTTTGTAGTGTCCGATTACTTAGTTATCAACTAAATTTGGTTGATTATCATACCTAATGGATTAAAATTAATATTTTAACGGCAAATAAAGAAATAATCAAATAGTAAACTTGGAAAAATTGCATTTAATCATTTCTAACGCGAATTAATACCCTACAGTTCATTTTGTTACTCTAAAGAGACTATCTCTTTTAAATTGAAAAGTATCCAAATACATAGTTGTTAGAGCTCGTATAATCATGCAGTTGATGAATTACGTGTTTGTATTTACGAGGGTGGGTCAATGTGTCCGTGATTTTTTGAATGAGAGCTAGTTTTTGCGGTAAAAAACCTTTTATTTCTCAACATAGTCTTCTTTTAGCTCAATACATTTCGTCCAACGTTTCCCCAATTTTTTGATCCCTTCCAAATAATAATTTGTTTGAGCGATGATTTCATCGTTGGAGCCAACTCTCTTTCAGTCGAGCCTTTTCTTCAGATTTGGAAACAAGGGAAGCAATTGGTACCCCAATTCGTGAAATTTCGCCATGGCGACTAAGCACGTATGCACCCGTGCATTGTCTCGATGGAAGAGCACTTTCTTCAAATTATCATTGAACCTGTCCAATAAGTTACCGTAATATTCGCCGTTGATTGTTTTTCCCTTCTGAAGGTAATCGATGTGGATTATGCCGCGTGCATCCCAAAAAACTGTCGCCATGACCTTGTTGGCCGACAGACCCATCTTGGTCTTCTTCCATCCACTATTTCGACTGCTGTTTAGTCTCCAATGTGTTGTGATGTATCCATGTTTCGTCAACGGTTATAAAACAGCGCAAAAACTCGTCCGGATGACGGTTAAACAACGTCAAACACTTCAGAATGTATTTTGTCGATTGTTTCGCGTGTAGTGACCTTCAATTGGGCGTCCAGAACGTTCGGCATCATTAGTGCTTGTACGATCACAACAGAATTCAGTAAACCAATTTTTTACCATTGATTCTGACAGCGCAGTTCCCACAAGTATTTATCAAGCTTAGCCTTGGTTTGAGTGATGGCTTTCAATGGCTGTCAAACTTTAACTAAATGACGCAGCTTTCTCAAACTTTGACAGTAGTGTATTGACAGGTTTGACGGGAGCAGTGTTGCTTTTCAATTTGCAACACGCAAAGTTGAACGCTCTCTACCATAAAATATATATACAATTAAAAGAAATATATTTTTTAGTACAACTTCCATTATTTATGTAATAATTTTCGCATATCCTAATAAAATTCAAATGTTCGAATAATGGAATATTCGAATATTCAAATAATTCGAATAAATTTCTAAATTACTATTTGAATAACATAAAAGTTAAAAAATGCCCAGCTCTAATTAATTAATTAATTCCTATATGTAATTCGGTCTTGTAAGCTACATCTTACTTTTCTTACAGTTGATAAAGAGCATCCCCGACCGGAGATTGATTACGAAACCATTAATGAAAGCTTGAAAGACTTGTCAGATTTTGATCAACAGATGAGAGCATTGGTCTTGCGCTTACAACCTAATCAAGAAAAGCAAATGTGGGAATATAGAATGCTGTGTGAAGATTTACAAAAATGTTTACTGAACGTGTTCCCTGGATGTCGTGTGTATCCGTTTGGTTCAACCATAACCCGGCTGAATTTTAGAAGTAGTGATGTTGATGTATACGTAGACGTGACGCAAACGCCTAACTACGTAAAAGGAAATTCGTCTCAGTATGTGAAAAAAGCTCGAAATGCTTTACCGAGGTATGGTTTGTTTACAAACCTGTTGGCGATTCCAAAGGCGAAAACGCCAATCGTTAAATGTGTGCACATTCAAACGAATATCAATTGCGATTTTAATTTTAAGAATATGCTCGGCGTCTGTAATAGCTACCTCATAAGACATTACATATCCTTAGCTCCTAATATGCTATGGATCCTTATGGTTTTAAAATACTGGGCCAGAGTGCATGAGTTTACGGGAGCTAACAATAAATTTTCTAATTACGCTCTAATAATGATGTTCATATTTTTTATACAGCAAGAGCCTTACAAAGTAGAATCGGTATATGATATGCAAAAACATAAAGACACAGAAAATATGCAGGATGGATGGAATGGTGGCTTTAAACCAAGCGAAGCGTATAATGCGGCCTTAGGAAGCAAAACCATCTTAAAAATTTTACAAGAATTTTTCCAGTTTTATAGCAATTTTGACTACAATCTTAATATTCTATGTCCGTTCTTAGGGAAGCCAGTACCTAAAATTGATTTTTTAAAGCCAGAAATTATTCCTGATTCTTTCCTTTTGTATAAAGTAAACTTAGTTTCGTTAATGCCTTTTATTGTCGAGGCGCCATTATGTGTTCAGGACCCGTTCGAACACAATCACAACTTGACTCAACGGATTTCCGTTAAGTTTTTAGAGGATTTTGTAGCCCAATGTAAACATAGTGCTAATATTTTACAGAATAGTGAAAATGAATGTGCAATACTTTATAAATTGTTTACAGATGAGCCTTTAGAAGGAAAATTCAAATTTAATAACAAGTGCGAGTTCAAAATTGACATGCATTCTCGACTGCAGTACATAGAAAATAAACTCCCTGACGATGTCAGCGATAAATCCGTAGAGATAAAGAAAATTTGGTATCAAACTATCAACGAATTCGTAGTAAAAGTGCTTCTAAAGGTATTAAAATGTCAAGTTGGCGTACTAAAGGATGCGCCAGAAAAAGAAAAAATCGATCGAAAAGCAGCTGCTGTCGATAGCGTTACATTTCACTGCAAAGGGAAGTACAATGTATGGGATTCCCGACGAACCGTTGCTCGAGATCTCGACTTAAGCAAAATTCCATCAGTGATAGATAGAGAAATTGAAATATCGAATTACATTACCGATGTTCTTTGTAGAGATATCACGTTAACTAAACCTATTACTGAATTTTATATGACATTATCGGCTTGTGATTCACCAATACAAATGGACTTCACTGTAACGAACGTATCATCGGTAAAGGGTCATTTTAAGACTTTTTGTACATTTCTAATAAATAGGTTACCTTATTTATTTAATGCTTATGAAGAAGAATTAAACAATAGTGTTTTAAAAACGACAAAACAAAATAGTTGATACCTTTTTTCAAATAGGAACTGTTTGAAGTATGTTTTATTGTAATTGAATGAAAGTTTAATTGAAAAAATATTTTAATAAAAACAATTACTTTTTATATTGCTTTTTTATTAGAAGTATAAGATGAATAACTTCAGTGTGCAAGCGTTAAGTGTAAACGTAAGTCATATTTTTTCTAAACGATTTAAAATTCTATAAAAGTGCTAATGCCTAGTGCTAGTTAATGTAAAAACATTAACTTAAATACTATGTACTGTCTGACATAATTGTCAATACCTAAATTATCATCCGAACTATATAACATACAGATTAGTCCGCTCAACTAGATACACCCTCGTATTGCGAAATCAACCGACTGTATCCGACGAAAATCGACAAATTCCGAGTAAGTAGTCGAGTAGTTTTGAATTTGACAGTTCGTAATAATGACATTAAAACTTTATTTATACGTATGTAATTATTCAATTGTAATATTACAGTCATTACAGCTTGTTGTTAAGAATCGGTGTTTTCTATTTCAATGCTAACGAATATTTTACACGCCGCGTTAAGCTAAGCCAATTTAATCGTCATGTTTGTATCTAGTCAGGCAACAAGACGTTCTCTTCTATGGTCTACAGTGCATTTAATTATAAATTTTGTATTGTACGTCTACAAAACAATATTTCTAACAATAATATGCGTTATTATTTAAATGTGTATACCAGATGTTTCGATAATAGTCCGTATAAAATGTTTTTGCACTACTTAAGACTGGTACTGGCATATCTTTTAGGTTGGTAAATGATGAGAATTAAATGGCAAACAAACTAAAACAATAATTCTCATTAAACACAAGTGAAGGCTCATATCAGATTGTTCAAGCAAAAGCTTCAAAAATAAAAAATCTTGAAAGGTATACACAAAAAGCAAACTATATGTATTCTTTATTAAAAGTAAACGATAGAACAGGAAATATTAAAAAAAGTTTAATTTTTCATCAGAATTCATCCAAAGTATTTCCTTTTTGGGCATGTATACTAAATATCTTACTTCTAAAATAACTCCAGAGCAAAAAGTCATTTGGGGACAAATCCTGCGACTTTACTGACCAACGAATATATCCAGGACTACTTATTCAACGGTTTCCGAATATATTAAGTAAATATTGGCGCACTAATTATTGTGTCTCGGCGATATTTTAAACTGTTTGGCAATAGAATAACTAGACTGAGTAAAATCTTGTTCTGCAAGAGCACATATTCCTATTTCTCGTAATTCTTGTTCTTTATTATTAACGAGTTGTGGCTCTTTCTTATGGTTACGTGGGGATAAACAATCGTGTGTTTCCAAACTTATTTTAATGCCAGTTAGACGCATTATGAAATAAATATTGAATTTCTGTGATGATCTGCATAGAACCATTTAATAATTCCTACTTTCTCTACTGTTTCATACACATCCATTTACGCTTACTGAAATTAAGCGCAAGAACTGATGAAACGTAACTGAAAACATCCAACATATCTTTACTTGCCTTGTCACCCAATATCGATACGGCGCGGCTGGTAAAATATTTGTTCGCATTGAAATAGAAAACACATTTTTCGCAACAAGCTGTAATGATTCTAATTTGAATAAATCTTAACAATTGAATAATTACATACAATACGTATCATTAAAGTTTTAATGTCATTACGAACAGTCGGATGATTTCGCAGCACGGGGGGTGTATCTAGTTGAGCGGACTGATCTGTATATAGATTACTTACACATCACCAGATAGTTAAAAATATGTACATATATAATCAGAGACGAAAGCCAATTAGATTCGAGGCGTGACTGAGGCGGCATTGCACATGCATTGTTAGGTCACGTACTATCACCAACTATCACTTGCATAAAAATCTGGGACAAGCGACATTACCCGTTTTAAACCTGTCTTTTGTAAATTATGAAAAAATATGTCAAATTGTTTGTCAGTGTCAATCGTAAATGGACAAGTCATGTCACAAGATTGAAAAAACGTCAAAATGAGCTCGTAAAAGTTGTCCCAGATTTTTATGTAAGTGATGGTACACATTATCTTAGAAAAATGTTAACTGTAAGTGCTTCTTTGACACAGCAATTGGCAATCTATGGGAAATAAAGCTCCACTCGTGGAACGTTCCTTTCGCGACCACGATAAATTACCGTTAGTTTGGAACGATATAATATAACTCATATCGGTGATATTCTATATTATATCGTTACCGCTTATTATCTGGTTGATCCCTTTACATATCTATATGAGACAGGAACGACCCTAGGGCGGTGCGACCGCATTGGGCGCCATCATAAAGGGAGACGCCGAAAATGCAACAACAGATGGTCTGCGCAAAAACTAAAACCCAAGCACCTAAATACCACTTAATCCTACCCGCGAAAATAAATTGAACACCTAACAACCCAGCTTGCTGTTCACATATTATTTTAACAAACTAATCATCAAAAAGGGTTCATAAACGCAAGAGATTAATCACCACACAACCCAGATTGGTTTTTATTTATTATTTAAACACAACTGTGAAAAAACTTCTGTCTTTCATCATGAATTTGTTTAAATAATAATTAAATACTTGGTGATGCATATGGGGAGGAGGGGCGCCAAAATGAGATCTGGCATCACCTGATAAACTTGCTAAGGCCGCCCCTGATGTGAGACACTGTAATTTGAGATCTACAATGAATATTTTGAAAAACCGGTTAAATTTTGTCAGATAGAAGAAACAGATTAAATTCACCTAAAGTAAAACGATTATTATTTTTAAATTACAACAAAGAAATTGAATGTAAATCGCGACGCTTCCCAGTATAATCGACTTTTTGCTTGGTTCCCATGCCGCACTTGTGGTCGCGCTAAAGCGTACCGTTCCAAAGTAACAATTGAAATGATTATCGTTACACGGGAACGTCGTGAGTGTAAATACAAAATATTCTTACTAAAATACCGACCCAGGGGAGATTAATTTGATTTTAAAATATAAAACCGAATGTATTCATTAATATTTTATATTGGTTATATAAAAAGACCATTTATTAACGTATTTAAATACTGTTTATTAATTTATTTGCTGCTTTAAAAGTAGATAGACTACAGACAATGCAAAACCTAGTTCTCACTTAATTAACGTAAGAGGGCATCATCAAATTCATCTAACACTAAAGAAGGCACTCTATCTCGATACATTACTGAACCGTTACTGAAGTAGCTATATCATCAATCATCATGTTCTACACATTACTATCCATTTTTAGAACGAAAACTTAGAACGTAAAACTGTTTAACAAATTCGAACGTTCTTAGTTCGCTGTACAGTTTTATTTGTTACTTTTCACTTACTTTTGTAAATATTTAAAATTTTGTTTTGAAATACTTTTTATTAAAGATGGCATCACTATCGCTATTGAGCAAAATACCATAACAATCCTTCAAAATTACCAATTTCATGTTGGTAGCATTTTTTTGGCGTTTCTTCATTTTCAGACATTTTATGGCATAGGTGTTTACTATAAAATAGTGTTTGTTTATTAAAAATAAAATTATTGGTTGCAACTTATTGTAATTAAGGTTTTAGTAACCAAATCTGGTTACTATATATAATCGATATTACAGTCGGCTAAGAGATGGAAATACAAAATAAAGATGCTGAAGAAAACGCTTCTACTGTTGCATGTGGTACTAAAACTATTAAAAAACCGGAACAAAAAGAGGTTAAGGCAGAAACAATGATTAAGAAAACCAGTAATAAAGATTCAAAACAAAATGCAAAGTCAAGTGTTATTAGTGGATATATAGACATGTTTGAATGTGACACTCAAATGACTCAAACTAATAAATTTAAAGCTAAAAGTGGCACCTTGCAAGTGTTGGGTGTAGTTGAAGATAAAGGTATCGAGAACATGAAAAAAGAAGAATTACAAGAAGAGGATATACCAGAGAGCTTCTTCGATGATCTTATGAGTGAGGATTTTATTGAAGGACTTAATGTTGTTGATGCATGGGAGGGCGACGAACCAAACCAAAATCCTACAGGCGAAGATACCAAAGCACAAATTTTAAATTCAATTCAGGCACCGAATTCTACTAAGAATAAACAAAGACGTAAACCAAGAATTTCTAATGAAAAAAGGTCTGAAAAGCATAGAAAAAGATCTAAGCAGGGCAAGGATAAGTCGAAAAATTTACGTAACGCTTTAAAAAGTAAAGAATGTAGAAGATCCAATAGATCTAGAAGTAGATCAAAAAGTCATAAAATGAATGATAATAGTAGAAGAGATCCTAGTAAAACACAAAGAGATATTCTTCGTGATAAGGATAAATGCGAGAAAGATAAATCGGCAAAAATATTACATGAAAAACTAAAAGTTGTAGAAACGGGTCTTGTACCTCCTGGAATGGAAATGGAAGTTGATATGCATCATTCAGACACAACGAATAAATTAGAAGAAGGGGAGCTTTTACCAGAAGAGGATGAAGTTGGTTCTGTGAAAAAAGTTAAAAGCAGGAGTATAGAGAAAAAGCGAACTATCGCCGAAATAAAGCTAAGTAGTGAAAAAAAGAGAGACTCTCGACATTCCAAAAGTGAATATCCAAAGCACAGCCCTGTTAGACTTAGGCGAGAAGTATCGCCGCTGTATCGGAGGGAAAGGAGAATAAGATCAAGGTCTCGAAGTCCGAGAAGATGGTCTCCCGCATATATTCGCAGCAGAAGTATTGAAAAGAGAATAGAAAGGCGACGAAGAAGTCCCCGTCGCACACGTAGTCGATCATTAGATCGACGAAGTCCTAGCAAAGAGAGGAAGTATAAGTACAAATCTCCCCCCAGGAAAACGTCGCCGCTTATAAAACGGAGTAACAGCTTATTCAAACACCTAGATCTATATAAATCAAAATTGTTTCCAAATGATCTTAATCTACAATCATCGCCGGCAACAACTACAATTGGGCAGCATAATATTCAAAATTCTAATTTGAGTATGCCTCAAAATTATGTTAACAATAACCTTCAATTTCCACCCATAGTAGATCAAAATTTTATTCCTCTGCAACCTGTTCCGCCTCCCAATTCCACTCCTGTTGAATTAGATCAACAATTTTTCATAGGGCAGCCCACATTTGAACCGAGTTATCCACTATCCATGCAGCAGCAACCACCATTAATGCAAGAACCTGCAATGCCATTACCATTGGGTCTACCGGATCCACAACATAATTTTCAGCAAGATTGGCATACGAATCAACCCATGAACTTTTTTGTCCCTGAGAACCAATTTAACCCACAGCAGAATAATTTTCAGCCATCAATGGGACCATCCATAGATCTTCTGGAAAATCCTGTAAATCTACCTCCACAACAGTTTCCATTTCTGATCCAAAATCAAGGTGTTGCTGTTCCTGTGGAGAACAAGCAGAACGAGAAGGAAATCTTTATGAAAGTAATTTTTACGTATTTTTATTTATATTGATGCATTACATTAATTCTTTTCTCATTATAGTTATTTGCGGACAACAAGATTACATTGAGTGATTACTTAAGTCTCACTGCAAAATCAACAGGTGCGAACTTTTCATTTCTGTTTACAGTTCCTAGATTTAAAATAGTGCATCTTATATCTTTTTTGCTGATTTAGTATTTCACTAATTGTACTTTTAATTTTACACAAAACGTTAAACAAAGAGGTTCAGATATTTGGGATAAAATAACTGAAAAAGAATATGAAATACTAATTCTTTCAATTATATTTTAAAGCAGTATGGTTCTGAGGGATTTGTACAAAATCCTATTACGAATTTTTTAACCAATTTGGGTTATTTATTAATTCAAAAGTTGCTAGTGTTCGGGTACAGTTACAATTTTAGGTATTGTACAAAATTTAGTAATAACTTATTACAACAATCAATTAATAATTCTATACCCTTGTAAAAATAATCTTTTTCCCCCAAAATGTTCATTGGGTTGCCGCCATTCCGTCGAATCCTTTTTGGATAGAAGATCATAATACAGAACCATTGTATCATCTCCCGTGACTCTAAAATCGATTTCGAGTTGTCTCCACACATGTTTAAAAACGAGCGCGCACATTCGACCCGACGTTCACGTTAGAGAGCAGAAAGAAAATGCGGTACCCATCTTGCACTAATCCTATTCTTACCCAAATGGTTAATACAATTTCTTGAATTGAAATGTTTTGAGGCGTTATTAGTTCAATTGGGCGACCGGGGCGCTCATTATCTTCAGGTGATTCTTACCCCAAACGGAAACATGTTGTCCACTTTTTTGCAGTGGAATATGAAGGACGTAAATCACATAAACGCCGTCTAAACATTGTTTAATGTGATTAGGCGTATGCCCTTCTCTTGTTAAAAATTCAATGACCGCGCGGTACTCAATTTTTGTTAGCTGAGACGTTTTCATGCACTAATCACGTTGTCTGGCCGGCTACTAAAAACTACTCTTCGAGCCGTAAAATACATAGTGTAGGCCTCGCACAAGTGCAACTATAACACAACGGAGATTGAACACGCACGAACCTGTATCAGCGTTGCCGGGGGTACCAACATAAATGTACTTTGGCAAGACAAAAAAAAAAAATACTGAAAATTTATATCATATATCTACCCAAACGACATCATTTGACCTCTTCAAATAATCAATTATCCGCCTATTTTTAAGAATTTATTGCGCCAAATTAGTAATATGTTTAATTTATATCTTTTTCCGCCACTTTTTCTTTATTTTCTGTTCAAAACGATAACATAATATTTACTACGAGAAATGTTAACAAGAAAATTTACGGGTACAAAAGAGGAACATAGCAGGCATACAATTTCTTTTGCATCTGAAAGTTTTAGTTGAATTTAAAAAAATAAAAAATGATTTTTCTCTTGCATCTTCTACCAAAAGAAGAGGTTTATGTGATGAATGTCGCTTTGTGCATTGGTTTTTAAGATATTTAAATTTAAAGTTTTATTCCTTACTGAAATTCGCTATTACATTCCTACTCAGTTTCCCCAACATAATAAAATTGTAACTTTGGCAAATCGCATCATGAACACTATCATCTTTTTGACTAAAAAATATAGCAATTTGAAGAGATCTTTTAGGGCCAACCTGTTAACGATAAAGGTATCTTATTGTAAAAGTACACAATCTGTTCAACTGGTGAGCCTAGTCAGTAACTTTAATATTCGCCACAGTTCATTAGATTTCAGTTCACTAGTTGAACATTGACACTAGTTATTAATAATAATATAATTCAGCGTTTCATAATATCGTTTTTTTATTTGTTATTTAGTAGACATTGAAAATATTGAAACTCATTCCTACTTTTAGTAATATGGTAAACTCTCGCTTGCTCTTGCTAACAGTAAGCGAACTCTGCACGTTTGGTATGACTTTTAAGTAAGTTTAAAATCCAACGAGTATAGACTTTCCAGATTGTAAAAGTCCTATTAGAAAATTTAGTTTCAGCTTCTATGGGATTTCCAAAAACAATCTGATATTGTTGCTATTTACTATTATACTTCTTTAAGAGGTTATATATTTGATGGATGTATTTTATTATGTATGTAACGAATATTTTTCACTTCCTAATTGAGTTGCAAGTACGTTACTCCAATCCACGTATATGGGATAAGGTTGATAGAATTATTATTGTCATTTCAACAAGAAACGAAGAATCTAAGCAGCGAGGTCGTAGCTGGGAAATATGAAGATGGATCACACAGTCATGGTTTCTTCAAAGTGGTTTTCACCAGGGAAGAATTCAGATTTGTTCCCAAATTAAGCGGTTATGTTGTCTCCACTGATTATGGATTTCGCTCATTACTTAACAAAATCGTTCGCTGCGCGAAAGGAAAAGTCACTTATTCAGGAAAAGCCTCATCCAGTGAGTTCCACAGTATCAAGTGAAATCCACAAAAGGATTAACAGCAGCATTCTTTAGCATTGAAAAAACTCAAACGAAATTCTGTGATGCTTTGGCTACAAACCAATAATGTAGTTTTCTGCTCGAACGATTAAGCTGTTTCACAATAGATGTTGCGTAAGAATTATGTAAAATTTATACCAATTATTATTACCTAGATTCTAGATAATTATCATGGATATACTGATTTTTATGCAATATAAAAGAAATGTTTAGTCGGTATTCAAACACTTACAAAGCAAACAAAAGTACTCAGTTCCAACAGGCTCTACAAGCTATTGTGTATTGTACATTAACTTGTGATAATATGCAGTACGATTGTACTAGAGCTAGAAACCGCAATTTTTAGCTCTAGTTGGTTTTATTCCTGACTTACTATTGTGTACATCTGTGTTAGTGCAACTAAGGGAGGTACAATTCCCTATTAAATTGAACTTTAGTATGTCATATTTGCTATTAATTGTGGTGAAGCCTATTGATGGATAATCATCATTTCATTCCAGTTGATGTAGTCTTATAAATTCCAATTGGTGTAGTCTCATAAACAACTGTGAGAGTTCCATTTAAATTATACGAAACAATTGTGAAAGTTTTGTTTTGTCACTAAATTATTTTGTAACCAAATCTCGGAGAGCTAACCATGACGAAAGAAGATACAAGAAGGTGCAACACTGCAAGAATTCGACCTATGCGCATGCCGTAAACGCAGCAGGAAAATCGATTATCGACAAACAAAGGATAAGATTATCATCTTCCATCGCTGGAATATCAACTTCTTATTAATTAATATTAAATATAGCTTATTTTACATACTTGTATACATTAACATACTGTTTAATGCTTATATTGTATTATTAATTTGGTAATTTCTTTTATATAGATAATTCTCATCCTGTCGATATTCAAAATAAAATTAAAGGTGAGTATTTTTGCCTCTTTTCATTACTTAATTTAATTTTGTAATGAAAATGTAAATCCTAAAGGTGATTTGTGTTGTAACGTGTTTTCGTCTATATCTTTTAGTAATATCGCATTGTCAAGAAGCGTTAAGTGAGATCAATGAAGCATCGAAGTCATCGGGAAAGTTCTTATTGCGAAAATCTCAAAAATGCCCTATTAAGGCCTCCAGCGCGGATGGCTTAAGTCCGTTTAAAAAGGTGCCGGCTATTAAATTTCAGTTTACAACCTGTTCTAGACAGGTTGACGATAAGCAATATCTTTCCTCTTCGTTGAATCGACTCTTACGTAGATTAGGTAAAGAAGCTCTATTTCAAGAGACGTGCACGCCATTGCCTGCTCAAAATCCGAAATCTACGGAACGTAAGAAAGCTGCGGTGGACGTTAAACAAACCTGTAATACATCCACTCAAACCGATCCGCCTTCCGTTTCGGACTTTGGTTGTCAGGTCACATTTGAAGAAGTTCCATCGCCAACGAAAAGTATCTTAAAGCAACAATCGTTGGCAAAACTAACGCCCGCGCAACTACTGGCTCAAGCAGAGAAGGAAACTTCACCGCCACCTGCGCCAAGATGGTCACCTGCGGATAAAGAACTAACTCGCCGAAACGATGTTTGCCGCGATTTGAACATGACGGATAGATTTCTTCGTGGTCCAGGGATGAACATGTGGCCCAATCACAGCAGGAATTCAGCAAGTAACGCCTCGTTCTATAATCGCTCCCCAGATGATCTGAATCATCATTACTACGGGAATCGTCATCAGAATTTTTAATGTACATAGTAATAACCTACATTTTTTTATTTTCTAACTCTATTTTAATATCTATATTAAAATCAATTTATGTTTTGCTTAAGTATTATAGTAGTTATAACTTTAGTGATCTGGTAATAAATATATATATATAAAGTATTCGTATCTTTGAAATAGTAAAAAAGTTCATGAATCGTTCGATACATGAAACGGATTTTGGTGCACTTTTAGTGTTTTTATGTTTGTGGACTTTTTAATATAATTTCGTAAGTTTGTAAAAAAGTGCATGCGCAATAAATATCGAAAATTGGCTGACTTACGTTAAGGATAACACAGCCTGTACATTAGCCATTAAGTCGGGAACTATTAGGCTTCCGTATAGGTCTATAAATCCGCATTAATTATTATTAACTAATTGAGAGATTTTAATCGCATATCTTAACGTACAATAGTGTTTTAATAATTTAGTCGTGCGGAAGTTAAGATTTTTTTTTACTTGATCAATTTTTAATCTGACACAGCTCAGAACTACGTATTTTAAGGAAATGCATCATCGCTACCAGCAAGCCAAGACCACCAAATTTTAAAATTAAATCTATTGCGTTATAGTGTTGATAGTGAGGTAATATATAAAATCAAATCAAAAACACTAATTTAAAACGAACCAGCGAAATCGTAATTTATCATACCTTCTTAATTTTTGTACGAACAAGTCTAATTGGTACTTCGATTTATTTCTTGCAGACGAATGGTTCGCTCGAAGAAAAGGTCTTAACGGCTAGATGCGTTTGACATAAAATGATTTGACTCCTTGCGTCATACAACTGTTCGACTTCACTGTGTTTAACAAAGATAAATTTGTAAAATAGGGAATTTTCGTCTTTTAACATATCTACTACAAAAAGCTATACAGTGAAGGCCTAAAGTGTCCCCCCCCCCCCCCCATGCTAACTTTTAAACGACAGAAGCTAGCGTTTTTAGAAAAAATAGATCGATTTCTATTTTTTGTAAACTAACTTTTGCCGTTATCAGCATTTCAATTGTACTTCTGGTTTCACCGGAAGTGACGTCAACTTTCTTTTTTTTTATAGAACATCCTGTATATTTTTACGTTTTCGGAAAGGTAATCAAAAGACGAATCCAACGATACCGCATATGTTATGCTTTAACTTAAGAAATATGACAATATGCAGCAATAAATGTTCTGGTAATCTGTTTTTGTTGCTACGCAAAGTTGGCTAGGAAAGAGCGCCAAATTGTTTCTTGTGACGCCACACTGATCTGAAGAGCTCGTTACTAAGCAAAGTAATCATAACAATTGCCAACCTGTCAAATCTCAATTCCAAAAGCGTAAATTATTCTTGTTATTAGGTTTGTTTCTACAGCCGATTTGTGATAGTTTCGAGGTTAATTTGGATTAATCTACGCATGCGCGAACTAAAACATTTAAAAATTTAACTGCATAAACACTTTCTTTACATCTATCAGGTGATGTATAAGTTACCAGCGTATTTAATAGACTTGAGAGAGAAAATATACTCAAATATACAGATGAAAACAATAGATTTTTTTACATTCAAATACTACAGGAGGTAAGCGAAAACAGAAATAAACGCAAAATGTTTAGACAGAATTACAACTTTAAAGGAACTGTTAATTCGTAACAAATCCACAGACATGAACAAACATACGTGTAGTGCGAACATATTATACAAAAAAACCTATAATGCAACTTTTCACTTCACAATATAACAATGCGCATGCGTCTGATGGATCACTGGACGATAATCTTCAAACGAGCAACTATCAGCAAACGGTTAAAAATTAATTTGAGGATCTGCACGAACACCAAATTACGTCAAACTAATAGAGTTTAGCGTTTTAACTGCACGAACACTATTTTTGTAATGCGCATGTCTCTGACGACTGATGATTTTAAATCGCTGCAGAAACAAACCTATTATAACCTGCATTTGTCATATGTTCCTTCTTTGTTCTCGTTATTATTTTCTCTCATTTTACCTTGTTCTGTTAATTGTTATTTCTTTACTTTATCGAACTTTATTGCAATTAATTAATTATGGTATGTTTGTTTAAATATGTTAGTTTTTAATAGACAATATGTCTATTTTTTGGGCTTTTTGTGTTGTTATTTTTATGATGACTTCGGCACGAACCATGCGAAATTGCTGGGTAACCATACAAAAAAACCTAAAAAACATATTGTCTATCAAAAACTAACAAATTTAAATAAACCTACCATAATTAAATAACTGCAATACAGTACGCTAAAGTAAAGAAATAATTGACAAAACAAGTTAAAATGAGATAAAACAATAACGAGCACAAAGAACGAAAGTATGACAAATGCAGGTTATAATAACAATAAATAACAAGAATAATTTACGCTTTTGGAATTGATATTTGACAGTTTGGCAATTGTTATGATTACTTTGCTTAGCAACGAGCTCTTTAGATCAGTCTGGCGTCACAAGATACAATTTGGCGCTCTTTCCTAGCCAACTTTGGGTAACAACAAAAACAGATTACCAGAACATTTATTGCTGCATATCGTCATATTTCTTAAGTTAAAGTATAACATATGTGGTATCGTTGGATTCGTCTTTCGATTACCTTTCCAGAAACATAAAAATAAACAGAGTGTTCTATTTAAAATAACAAAGTTGACATCACTTCCGGTGAAACCGGAAATACAATTGAAATGCTGATAACGGCAAAAATAGAAATCGACCTATTTTTTTTTAAAACGCTAGCTTCTGTCGTTCAAAAGTTAGCATGGGGGGGGGTCACTTTTGGCCCTCACTGTATAGATTGATATATAGAAATTTTATTTCTGTATACATCAACTTTGGTTGTGAAAAAAAATTAATTACTTCCAGCGAAATTCTAGGGGTGTTTTGCGTTATTTTAATTAGTATTTATTTTGTTGGTTACAAGTTTTAGCTTTCTTAGTATTCTTCAAAACCCAAGCTTACGGTGTTAGAGTTGCATGCCGATTACATAAAATCTTTTATCGTTTATGGACGTCTTCAAGAATTATGGACAAAAGAGGTGAGTGTTGCACCGGAATGTCAAGCTTTGAATCTTCAGAACAGACACAAAAGGAAGTAGAATGAGGACCAACAGTCAAAATTAAAAAGTACTTATCTCTATATTAATAGGTACTTATACAGTAAATTTAATAGTGTTACAAGTTTCAGGTTACTTTACATAAAGCTTCTAGGAATGAGGTAAGAAAATAGGAAAGTTTTGACTAGGCGTTGCTTAAAAGAATGTATTTGTATATGATGTAAATAAGTAATAAAAAATTGCCAAAACTTGTTCTTGGTTTTGTTTTAATTGTGAAAAAAGTTATAGTAATCGCCAGAAACTCTCAATACTAACGTTCCATTTACAAGTAAATCGGAAAAAGAGTTTTCTGTTCAACTTATACAGAGGAATGTTTTTTAAAGAAAGTTTTCAACCTAACGCAATTATTTCCTATATTCCTTGTGTATTTGTAGGATATCCAAAAAACGTTTCTGTTTCCAACTTTATTGTTTGATAATTCCGTATTATTAATGCTTTCTCTGTGCTTCATACAACTTTAAAAATCAAAATTTCGTACAAGAATATACTTTTAGAGAAACATTTGTTAAATTTCCAATTTAATGTTCTGACAAAATATCTGGGTCCTTAATTTTTAGTATTTATATAATTCGCTAAGATGATTACTAGCACAATTCCACGTTCAGAAACGAGACGCTTGCTTGGGAGTAGTCAACGGATAGACAAAAGATCAATACTGGATACCACTTGGCCATGACAAGGAGTCTATCCCAACCCGTTTCTCGTCTGCAGTAGTCAGGCGGACTATTTGGATTGGATATTAATAATAGGTGATTTCCTTAGTTCTAGTTCAAAAAGATTATTATTTTAAATGTCCCAGGACACACTTTATTTTAATGAAGAGGATTTTCAAAAGTTGTAAACATCTGATCACGGTGCACCTGGTCACTACTACCCAAGTAAAAATGTGTAAGGCTTTCCATTATTCACAAAAGATGAAAATAATGCCCACAATTAGGAAAACACTTGAAACTATGAGAAATTTGAGGTGTAAAAAACATCAGATAGGTATTAACACAGTTATACCAAACATAAGACTGAACGGTTAACTGTGCTCCATCTATCCATTGAATACACAGCTTTTCTATAGCTAAAGTATGAAATGATCGGACATCCACTTTTTATTTTATATGGAATTTTATCCCGTGGCTATAATGGAATAAATGTTTCCGCACTGCATAAAAAAAATCTATTTTTAACCATAACAATAAGCCTATTGCTATCCATTTCAAGATACATTTCCATGTCTGCCAATATATAAATTTTGCGTGTTATTAGATAGAAATATCACTTTGGCATATAAAATAAAATAAAGTATTTTTTAAGAATTTCATTCACTGAAGAACTTAGTAATATCTTGAAATTAAAGAACCGGTTATTTAGTAAAGGTAATGAAGTAGAAAACTACTAAAAATATGAAATTTCATTAATTAGAAACCAATGTTTTAATAAAACCTATTTTACACGCCGCGATTTATTGGTCAATTAATTGAACAAGTTGATCGATTTTATCGTACCGTGTAAAACAGCAAAAATCGGTACGATTTGAACGATTTATCATACGATTAATTGAATTAAACAGAACATGCTCTATTTTTGCCAAGATTTTTCGCTAACTTTGCTGTTTTAATACCAGTCCAGTAACAGAAAAGTACCCACGGTTTGTTTAGTGATTTTAAAGTAAAGTGAGAATAAATTTCGAAAATTTACGGTAATAGATAATTTGAATTAAGTAACCGAGACCGATGCAACCTAAGCTAGTCCGTGCATATACCAAAACTGCCAAAACATTTGACAAAGGCAAATGGCCAATCTACTTTTATAAGCAGATAAAAATTTCCTGCTTAATAATTCTCCCGTCCAACTATTAACGAAATTAAACGGGCTTTCACGATCCTTTAAAAATTGTTCAATTTATTGTAGCATGTAAAACAACGTATTTCTACCGATTTCTTGGTCAAGAATTTGTTCAATTAATTGACCAATAAATCGCGGAGTGTAAAACAGGCTATAAGCCTGTTTTACAGAAACAACATTCGTACCTGTCTATCCTTCTCTGAAAAATTCACACTTTATTACTAAAAAAATTGGATTGTCGATTGTACAACCTCAGACATAGGAAGATACGTTTTCCGATAACTAACACTACAAGTACTGTAAGAAAAAGCTAAATTCTTTGATTAACGAGTTATTCACAGTTTATTCTTAAACTTATGTGAGTCACTAACATTACAGTAGTGTCAGTAGTAGCGGTTATTTATAGAAACAATTAAGGTTCTTAAAATAGAACATCATAATTAGCTGCATTAATTGTGCTTGATGAAAGAAACTATGTACATTCTTTACTTAAATATATCATCTGTTAAACTGTAGCAAATTTGTACATGAGGTATTAGTGTAATAAACAAGATATGAAAAATTTATGATACGTGAGAGTTGATGTAACTCCTAAGATAAAAAGTTATTAAAGGAGGAATGTCATTCATCGTATATCTATGCTAAATATCCCTTAAATTTTTAGTTAAATATACTTTTACCAAGGTTAAAAATAAATCAAGAAAAATCCTATTGGTAATTCCATAGAATTGATCATATTTCATGTACACTATGTTAGTTCATGTTTTTCCTTCATTTGGCTTAACCAATCGAATTTACGATTTTACAAGTAGATGCTAGATAAGAAGATCAGTTAAATAGTATGCAGTAAGTAATTTCAATTGCCCAAGAAGTGTGGCTTTAGAATGGGAACATTTCTGGAATTTCTTATAAGTGAAAGAAGAAAAACATGTAATTGAAGTAAATATTTACCAGTTTTGAAATAAATTCATTTTTTATTAATTACTTACGTTGTTTTAACATAACTTAATTACAAGTAAGTATACATAGTAATTAAACAAGAAAAAATTGAGGTTAGATTAACTTTTTTACTGATTGTGAGGCTTATTATAGCTATTTTATTAGCTTTATTTAAAAACGCATTGCCTTAAAATTCTTTTTCTATGATAACTTTCATATAATTACATTTCTTACAGGGTTCTGTATCGAATTAATTGTGACATAATACGAAAGTTTTAAAATAAAAGTTCATTTTTGATAATAGATAAACAATTAAAATATTCGCTTACTTACTGGAGATACTTAGCTATTTATCAACGATTTTATCCAATTTCATTTGATTAAAACCTAGAATTCTCCATATTTTGGTGAAAAATGGACCGCTTCAAGGTAATGGTATGACTACTTCACCAAAAGGTTAATCTGAGCGATTTCCGAATTTTTATTGAAAGGAAACCTTTGGAACAATTAAGAAATTAAAAGGTTTGTTTCTGAATATACGTATGTGTACAATGAATTTCCTCTGGTACTCTTTTCTGATAAGATATCTTCAAAGTCTTTATTTTTCAGGAGAGCGTTTGAAAAAATATCTAGCCTACTTCGTTGTCAAATTAGGGAACTAAATGGACTTTACGTTGCCGTTATGAATTGTAGGGTATTATCTTTAATGATGATCCAGTTAGGAATATGTTTTATTTTTAGATGAGCAAACAGAAAGAAATAACTCAGATAGGGCAATGTGCGTCCTTCGTCTTCAGCTTTTTAATGGCCAAATTGTGTTATCCACATACTGGAGTAGAAACACTCGCGTCTACAAATATCGGGGTCGATTTCGGAGTATGGAATCTTCAAAACGTCACTTCGATGACGTATCATTTTTGATGTATACGTCACGAATTGTAGGCGTCCTTCGAATGCGCAGCCACAATCGAACGCTTTACGTAATGTTGCGAAATAGAATTTAATATATATGACGTCATGGAACAATTTTAAAAACTGCGATACTTAGTTGATAAAAATTATGTATACATCGTTGAATTGTCATACAGAGCTGTAGTTATTTTCGCATGGAGCAATTAGAAAAATGCATACGTTGAAGCATAACGAAGCCCTGCGAAATTCTGATCCAGACAAACACTGACTGCTAGCGCCACTAACGGTTGAAAGAGGAATCGCACGCCTTCGTTTCTAACCGCAATTCCACGATACGCCTTGACGGACCAGTCGTCTGTGCCCAGTAACAGTTGCCATGTTGCTAGTCTGGGGTGTGCGATATCACGATTAGTATAACTTTTCCCACTGTAATCAACAAAACAATTGCACATAACAGTAGGGAAGTGTTTTTAGAAATAGCGAAGTGTTTTTCTTGTGTCGAGTTGTATCGGAAACATCTCTGGTGTTCGTGTGTTTATGTATGTGTGGCATCAAGTGTTTTGTGGCGAGTTTCTCATACAATAACATCAAACAACATACACATCTACATATAGGTATATACCTTACAGAACACATATACACTCGTACACGTGGGTTATAATAATAAAAGTGCAATACGAATGAGAGAGAATTTTTTGTCGCTGGAAAAGAAGTGAACGATTTCGCTTGTGTTTTGGGGTATTTTGGAGATTTTTTCCTGGATTTAAGGAAAATACAGGTGCATGTTGTGCTGTTCGGATTATTGTGTGCATAGAGGCGTTACGAACGGGCCGTGCCAACGTGAATAACACGCACATTTGTTATTATTTTGCTTGTGTGCTTTTGACCCGAGAGCGCCGAGGCAGTGCCGAGTGGTAGCAGTGTATACGGTAGAGTCCATTTCGATTCGAGACGAGGGGTGTACGCGTCGGTTCCGTCTCCCTGACTCTGGATCTCACTTGACGAATTTGCCGACGAAGACGATCCTTACAAACATTTCCGCGAACGGCCGCCTCATAAAGGGAAACGAATCTTTTATACATAAGGATCGTGGGTCAGCTAATTTGTAAAATAAACGGACAGAGAGCCCCAACTAATTGAACGTACGGTGACTGTTTGTTGTCGTTCTGTCTCGCTCTTTCGCGGAGCGGAAGTGGCGGTGTCTGTCGAGGCATCAGCATCCAGAGAGTTGGCCTTGAGAGCGAGGTTACTGCCCTGAGCACGCCGGATTGTTTACCCAGTGACGGCATGGAAGCCGACTCATGAGTGATGTGCTCTGAGTGACAGACCTGGAGCCCCGGGGGCAGTGCGGGGCCCCTTTTATGGTGTCCCAAGAGCCCATGGCGTGGCATAAGCACGACCATCATATGCTCATGGATAAATCGAAATCTAAAAGTAAGTCGGCTTATATTGTTAGTAAATGTATTTAAGTTGGTAGTTTATGTACATTAAAGAGATTATTGAAAAACAAAGACTTTTGTTAATTTCTTCATTATTCAACTTATTTGTTCTTAACGTTATTGCCACTTAATGTTAAAAATCATGCAATGGCTAGCATACGTCAGTTTTAATAATGCCCCCATAGCAAATTAGCGCACATTTGCTGTTTCTTGTGCGTGCCATCAACCAAAAATATCGATTATTTTATGGATATGCTAGCGATAGATTCTAATAAGTAAGCTAATAAAATAATCCCTTTCGCAGAGTTTGATGTCTCTGTAGTTGTGGAACTTCCATTTGTAGGACTTGTTACGTATTTCTATGGATAAAAAAAACATAATTTAGAATTATGAGCAATTAAATATTTTCCGATCGGAAAGTTCCATGTGATGTAAAGCATTAAAGTATTTATAAATCGTCTACAAGAATCAGCGTTTTAATTTCCGAATGTTTGCCATTGTAGCACTTGTGGCATTATTAAGCTAGATGTGTTATGAATGAAAGAATTGGTTCTATTTGTGCATTTGCTTGACAAGACGTAAAGTTCAGTGCATTACTGCACACTTTGCTAATATTGCCCTCCAATGAGTTGAAAAGGTAATAACATGCTGTTAGTAAACGTGTGAAAGACTACTATGCCAAAATATCGTCAATTCAGACGTTTGTGATAAACTTCTTCCAAAGAGCATTCACACATTGCAGTAAATTCCTGGCTTGTTGCAGAAAGTTTATGGAGCTGGTAGTTACAACGATATTTTACATAACATTGATTGATAGTCGTGAAAAACTTGGGATTTACATGCGATTAATATTGATTTCTTTATGAACCTGGAATAGTTAGACATCTTTAAAATTAGATCACGGACGTAAATGATACTAACAATTTTTGAAATTTTTCTAGTGATAAGTTGGTAATTGTGTGTTTTCCAGCATTTCAAAACAATTTAATGAATCTGTGTAGTGAATCTACATAGATTACTATGTACATACATTAAATCTTTCAAAGGAATAGTTCAAAATGAATTGTTTTTATAGAGTATCGTTAAGAAATCACGTTAAATATATTAGTGCGCAGTTCTCAATTGTATATATGTATGTACTTCTCTATTGGCGTATGAGTTATCTTTTTTTGAATACTTAAAATGCTTCTGTGAGTAGTATGCGTGTTATCGCATTTGAATTTATTGATTGAAATAGTTGTGCGTCGTGGATAATATCCTCCGAAGTAAATAAAACTTCACACGTTTATTAATAACTTGGACTTTGTTACCAATCGTCAATGATTCTAGATTTATGCGCGTATTAATTAATTTTGTTTTCGGCGGTTAAATTAATGTCATCTTGAAGGACGAATTTCCAAATAATAAAGGGATATGGATAAATTATTAAATCCTCAGATTGAATAAAATACACTTCAAACTAAAAAGTTATGCAAAGTCCAACTGGAAAGAAATATGTTACACTAACAATATTATCAAATTGTTAACACTACAACAATATGCTCAAGAGTACTTATACATATATGGGTGTTCATTTCTCATTACTATTTAAAACAAAAACTGACTATTTTTATCTAATTGAAATCTTCAACGTAGTATACAACTTCTCATTACTGGTTTACAGGTTTATTTGCGCTGTTTAACGATCGCAAGGAATGAGATTTTTTTTCCTAATTTGTTCCGGTGAGATTAGGTCAATAAGACCGTTGAACTTTTCTATGTGGGGCCCCCAAATTTTTCTTGCGGGTTTGAGAATAATTCATATAGAGTATATTCTTCGCGTACGTGTTCATCCGGCAGTAGGAAGTTTTCGCGATTCATTGTTGTAAGTTGCCTCTTATAACCGATTCAAATTATTAACAGACAAATCCGTTAAGACATGTAAATTTTCCATAATTCTATTTGGATTTGACGTAAGCAAGTGTGTGCGTTCATATTTTATTTTACGTATAGATACACACCTAAGTGAAATTGTTACGTGTATACTGTACCTACATACCGGCAATAGATTAGAAACTATACGTATAACGGTGTTATCTTCTAACAAATATACAACACATGCCTATGTGGTTGAGATCAGGTGGAATTTTTAAAGGTTTAATCATATTTTTTAATTTATCAGTGCAATACCAATAACCTTCCAAATGAAACTTCGAAGCATATATAAACAAAACAACTTGATTACTTATCATTTATCTTCTGTACGTAATTACTTTCTCTTTTTAATATGTAATTGCCGTAGTCTCGATGTTATTACACAGTTACTGTAGTGAGGTCATAGAGACCGCTGTCTAAATCTGTCCCCAAATCTACTTTTTTCTATAATTTCTTGGGCTACAAAATGTTAATTTATATTTATTCATGAATATTCTTAAAGATAACCATATACTAGTAAATATAATTTTATTTTCTTAAATAATAATTGATTTCTACAACACATACATTATAGACAAACCATAATACGTCGTTGGTCCTCGTGACCGCACTACGGTAGTTACGGGTTAACTATGAAGGCCGGGAAAGCAGAACAAAAAATAGAAATGTCGCTAATATTTTGCACACTTTCTAATACATTTTTCATTTTTTAATATTATATAATATTTGGTACGATATTGCTTTTTGTGCTTTACAGACAGATAACATACAGGATACAGGTTATATGGGTTTTTATATGCAACTTTTTATTTTACGAATATTAACTTTGTAAAACAACAGTCTTGTAAGATTAACCATGGGATAGTTTTCACAAAAATCATCATCGCAATAAGCACTGAAATTGATTTTTGTTTCATTATTTTATGTACCATGTAATTGCTAGAGCTAGAGTCACAGAGACAAACAGTGGCAGTTTGAAACCTAACATTTATTTACTGTAAAATTGGAACGTCCCCCATTACAACTTAAACAAGTTAATAAAAAATTACATAATTTAACATTTCTTAAAAGAATCCGTTAAAAGAATCCGTTAAATGTTATTGTTTGTTTAGCTTGTTAAGTTCAAACAAATGTTCTATTTGATTGATTGATTGATTTTCCTACCAAAGCAGGGCTGGTCTTTACATCCCTAACACTGAAGCTTAGTAGCTTATTGTATTGTTCCTGCTTCGGTTTTGTTTTACTTGAACAGGTTAGTTCCCGCAATCAGGTTTAAGAGCCTATGTAGTAAATCTTTCTCCATTGGTAGTTCAATTGTGCTTCGCATAGCGAATCTGCGTTGAGCTAACGCTGCACATTCGAAAATAATATGAGGGGCTGTTTCCTCCTCCTCATTGCAAAGTCTACAGAAGGGCTCATCTTTGTAGATCCCCATCTTATGCAAGTGGCCTCTCAAACAGCCATGTCCTGTTAATAGACATGTTGCTGCCCTAAGCTGTATCTTGCTTAATTCAAGCAGGTCAGCAGTCAGATGTTGCGACGGTCTTTCCATCATCCGTTTGCTGTGCTTTTGTCCAGCTGCATGTTTCCAATTTAATTGGTGTTGTGTTATGATCCACTCATTAATTGCACCATGCACTGCACTCTTGGTAATACTTAGACCCGGTTCAGAGCCCAAATGTTCTAACTTAGACACTTAAATTCCACCTGAAGTATTTTCCCGCACCTCAAAAAATCTCTGTGAAGTCTTTAATGCTAAAGTAACATTTGCATTTGTCTATCGGGTGGCAACTACTTCCTCTTCATCAACTATATCATCCTCCACTCCACTTAGGTTAGAGCTGGAGACATCTGTGATTGTTTTCATTGTCGGAAAGTCGCAGGTCGAAAGATCTAGAAAATTGTCATATTACTCATTGTGTGGGTTTTCAGTTCATCTTTATCCCACTTTTCAATTTGAAGTGATTTTTGCAAAATGGACAGCTTTTTTAAAACAATCGCTTGCTATTTGTAGTGTAACGGGAACGTTCCAGGCTTTCAAGTAATGTTAATTTTGTAATCTTGTTTGCCTCCAGTTCTGGTTAAAATTCGGAGGTAACAATGATATTTGAAGATACTGATAATACCTTGGTCTAAAAGTTGCAATCGAGGCGTCATATTTGGAATGAAAAACTAATGAACTTTGGTCTCTGCTGTATATCGTGAGGATCAGCTGGACAACTATCAATAAATAATAAAATTTTTTGGTGAAAAGTTCTCCAGTCATCCATGGTCTTTCGTTTGATTCATACTGTACAAACAAAGATTTAGTAACCCTTACCAATGATCACCAGCTGTAATTTTTCGGAACCCATCATATTGCAAACGAATAAGCATCCTTTCTTTACTTCGTTTGGTACCATGGCACTGTTAATTTTTATAAGTTAAAGTATTATCGGGTAAACAGCAAAAGAAGAGCCCTGCTTCATCTGCGTTACAAACATCCTCTTCTTTATAACATTCCAGCGTTCTTGGTAAAATGTTTGTTACTCAATCTTGACATTCTTTTCTATTTACTGATGCAGCTTCCCCGTGTGCTGTTTTGCTCTAACATCTTCGCTTAGATTTATTTCGTGCTTCACCTGAAGTTTTTATCCCCCAATTTTGTAGCAAGTTCCAAATCCTTTTGTTTAACTATAGGCCCAGATACTGCCAAATTTGCATTTTTCGTTACTCGAAACCACTGTGATAATGCTTGATCTGTTTTTTTCTAGATATTGCTTATGAAACTTTGTTTATCGCCCGAAATTCGACTTAGAGAAGGTTGGCGTCAGTGAAAAACTTCGAAGTATAAGGTTTTTTTTTTCTTTTAATTGCATCATTTAATATCTATACATATGTAACGATGTTGTTATGTTTTTAACATTTATTAACAATAATCCGAAAACTATTTTAACAATTTAAACGTTAACGTAGAAAATTGCAAAGAAGCAATTAACATTTTAAAGACCTCTTACCGCGGTGCAAGTTCTTAGCTTGGCAAGCATGCTTTGGATTAGGGTTGCAACTTCTTCTTCTTGATTTTGGTGCCATATTTCTTGTAATCGCCCCGAGAACTTTGCTAGCGTCCTTGAAGTATTCACATGTGATCGAACCTTCCTACCCATATTATCCGATAAATGCGCAATAGGATTTAGGTCCTAAACTTCAATCAGGCCAATTTAAAACATTGATATTCGCAGCGAAGAGCTCGTCTGTTACGAGCGAGCATTTTCATGAATTAAAATGAACTTTGGTCTATGAAGAGCTGCAAAAAGTGCCACAGTAGGGATGACAACCTCATCTCTATACCTTAATGCTGTCATGGAGCTTCGGTTTACCATTACAAGATTCGTACGTTCGGCGAAACTTATACCTCCCCATATCATAACAGACCCTCCACCAAATTTATCGATTCCTTTGACAGCACATTTCATGAATCGCTCCCCTGGCATTCTCCAAACTATTTCTCGTTGATCACTGGTGAAGAGGCTAACTTTGATTCGTCAGTGAATAACACATGTCTCTATTCCTCAATACCCTGATTAACGTGTCGAACAAATTTGAATCTAACTCTTTTGTGAGCTGCAGTGAAAGTGGAATCCGTGGCAGGTCTGTAGGGTTTCAAACCTGTGTTCTTTAACCTTTCTCTTACCGCACCGCGCTGTTACCAGTAGCAAGCTGAAGGTTTTGCTTTAATTCCCTTGCAGAACAAAACCTTTTCTTTTTAGCGGTTAAGTGTACGAAACAATGGTTTGTTTTCATTTTTCTGTCTTGTCCAGGTCTTCTACAGTAATCTAAGGTCTCATGGTACCTAGTCCATGCCTTTGGGAATGACCCTCTTCAACAAGTCACTAATTTAACAACGTTGGTCTTTGATAAACGACTATGATGTTGACGGCAATTCATAATGTCAGTTTATGTTCACTGATGGTGACATTTGTAATTTTTGTTTTTTTTTATTCTATAAAAAAAGTCGAAAAAGGTGTAATTTATTCGTATTTTTAATTAAAATTAATGCATTTTCGTGTGTATTTTCTTCAATTACAATAAAAAATTGCTTATTTATAGAAATGTGCAAATTTTTTAGTGTTTGATTATTTAAATGTGCTTTGATATAGTTTTCGGTATTTCTTATTCTTGCTAATAAGAATGTATTAAACAAATAGCATCCTATATTTAGACGGCGAGAGGTGGAAATTTGCACGCGCATATGGTGACGTTCATCTTAGAGACTTAGAAATTATTCTGAACTTTAGAAATTAGCGCCATTAGATAGAAACATGTACCCACTATCTTTTGAGAACATCCGCCCGATGTAAATTATACAAAACATATGCAATGTGGGGTAGTAAATTAAGCAATTAATGTTATCGTACATTTCCAGACATATTACAATATACACGTATAGAGCTGATACTAAAAGCTCTCTCACAGTTACCCGCAGCAGGCATCCAAGGAATGTTTTATCGTCTTGGTAGGCATTTGCTTACGTGTATATATAACTCACAAAGTGGAAAAGAGTTCCTTGAGATGTGCAGTTGAAACTAATTATAAGTTTAAATGTTCTAATTGAAGATTATGTTAATTGTTTTGAATTCTTGGCTTAAATTCATGTGTTAGAAGTGTGTACAATTGTTACTTTCTGTTTTAATACAAAAAGTTTAATGACGGATTTTTGCAACTTTCAGTAGTTTTCACTAATCAGTAAGTCATGAAAAATATAGAAATGATGCAAATGACAAGAAGGAAGGTTCAAAAAATAATATAATGAACACTTTGGTGACTACAATATCCGAAGCTTTCATTTAAATGAAGAATATAGGAGATGTTCCATTTCAAAAAGTGAATTATTATACAATACCTTAGAAACGCAACATTATTTTGTTTGTTTTTTGTTTTCAGTGCTGAGTACGCTCATAAAATGCTGTAATTTTGCGAATTTAATCGATGACGTAGCTTCAAAAATAAAGAAGCTTTTGGAGATTTCTTGTCATCCAAAAGCACTAGGGCAACGGTTAAATGGGAAATGTTTTGCAGAATTCAGTACTACGCGACGTGCCATTTTTTTGAGAGAACAGTTTAATGATAAAGTGCTTTCAAATAATGGACCAGTGCAATGGTCTGCGAGATAACCCGATCTTACCCCCTTGATATATTTATGGGGTACCATTGGAAACGAAGTATATATAACTTGATATCGACAGAAACGCGAGAACTTTTAGAACAAAGGTTTTTTAATATGTTTCCATTTTGGGAACGTTCGCCATTAAAAGGTTAATTATGTTCTTATAAACTAGGAAGTCGTTAAATGGTACTACGGCAGAGGCAGTACTGCAAATGATTGCTTATTTGAACATCTATAATAATAGATTCAACTGAATTTTTATACGTGCAAATACGATTCATTTTGACATAAAATTCCATGAATTAGATTTAGAAAACATGTTTTTGTTTTGAAATTTGCATCTAAATAGATTATTTGGTAATCCGGTTGAGAATGAAGGTCCAAAGAGCCCTCGAAACAGCTGTTCCGAATTAATTAATACTTTGTGTTGTTTGCTAAGATTATTTTATTATGAAGAAATCTAAAAGTGTAAATCGCTTTTTAGAAACTGAAAGTAATAGTTTTGTATTATGTTGTACGGTTTCTTATTATTTTATAAATAATCAGTTGCCCTAACAAAAATTATAGTTGGATTTAAGATAAAGTGTTGCTGTCACGCATTTGGCAGTAAAATACGTATTTTACAGTCATGCTGTCCCAAATTTTTTGTCTGTGTACTTAATTATTGCCTTCTGCGTTATGTGGTGATACATATTAAAATTGTTATACCTTAAAACGTGCGGGAGTAAATATAACAATGTCTTCTTTTTACGTAAAACGATAAAAATGCGCGTAATATCAAAAAGCACCATTTGATAGTTGATTTTTGTTTGAAAATCGTTGCCATCTAGCTGTATTAGCTGTCCCGCATGTCGAATATTACAAATGTATTTCCCATCTTCGAAAAAATACTGGAAATTTTACAAGCAATTTCAATTTCGATAATGTTGACCGACAACACCCTACATATATTTTTAGATTATACCACCTTCAAACATATAAAGTGTTAGTTAATTCGCGACACTACACCTATTTTCAGGGTAGGTCTTAAAATGTCAGTCTGCAAATGCCAAAATTTTAACAAAATTTGCAATACACCGAAAGTAATTATCGGAAATGCACATAACCATATATCATTGCAAAAGTCATTTAAGTGGCTATCAAAATGATTAACAAAAAATATAGCGATCCGTTTGAAATCTCTGCAGATAATCTGGAGAATAAGTGTTAAACAAGTTAATAAACTCTTATTGGAAAATGAATACAAATATACTAATAACTCATCTTTCTTTGAAAATCCCCTTAGCAATTAAAAGGAAAAAAAAGAAAACTACTAAAATGAGTTCGGAGAAATACATAGCTACGAGATGGCTTGTTCGAGACCTTGTTTTCCAGTAAAAATTATAAACGAAGGTCGCATTTAGTTTTTTTGCAGCTCTCTCGCATGCGAAGTTATTTTCGCTGTCTGCGAATCGCTAACAAATATTTATTTTTAAATAATATGCGGTTATCGCACGGTCTTGGCGCAGGTAATTTATCGGGCACTTGTGTGTTTTAGATCCTGGCGACCTAACACCAAAAGAAAGTGCGAGGGTATTAAAACTGTGGAAATTAAAAATAAAACGGTTTTGGGCGCATTCCGGTCCTACATCACGTTGCGCTGTAAAAAAAAGTTACACAAAAATACGTATGTATTTAAAGAGCATTTGAAATCCAGTGCTTATGAAAATAGTTTATACGGATACATACAAGATATCGGAACTCACCATCACTTAGAAAAGAAGCTCTGTATCTGACAGATACCTACATAACATACAAAAATATGACCATAAATTCCTATGTTTTTGAAAATATTTGAGTAAAATGCAATCGTGCCACAAAATGCTGCACAACTTATCTTCTACGGGAGCTAAATATTTCAACAAAGCAAGGTAGCATGCGTGCATGTATAACCGATTATATTGTTTTTGTTTTCTTGCAACCAGTTTATGACAAAGGAGCGAGAAGTTTGCAGTAAATGTGAAACGCGTAAAGCAATATAGCCAATAACGAGATTTGAAGGTTGTTTTCGTGTACGTGATGTATTGTGACCCTGTACTTATTCCATACTATCTTATTTCATCCTTTATGCGTGTACGATGCTTTATGATAGTTGTTTATGATTACCCGCGCTGTCACTTATTCTCAGCATCAATTTGGGGTTATTTTTCGAATGCCGTAACTGACATTAGTAGTAATTCGTCTAGAAAATATGTTTGAATGCAAATTATGAAACAGAAATGTTTAATTAATTCTTATAGCCTTGGCAAGGATACACGTGCATATGTACCGTGTATGTTATGATATTCCATTGAAGCCAGGAACTACAAACTCTCCTGTAAAACTGTAAAACTTTATTGCCTCAACATTGCTCAATTACAAATTACAAATACGATGTGTTTCGCATTTAACGTTCCAATATTAGGGCATTTTGATTGGTTTTGTGGTCTTACACAAGATGCTTTTTGGTTAATGAAATGGAGATGGCTTTGTTCCAGAGAAAACAGTAATGATATATAATACGGTATACTGCATTGCACATAATATTTAACAGCTTAAAATTGATTTACTGTTAAAAAATGCATTTCGTTGAGGCTATGCTGTGGTAATACAAAGAAAAATTGCCAAGTTAATTTTGAATGTTTTAATAGAAAGCTTAATAAACTTTTTCATTAGGGTAATAAAATAGAGTAAATTTAATCGCAGAACTAATTCAAAAATTACCATGTAAATTTATAATTTATTTACTACGATAACAACGAACCGTGAATTTATAATAATAATAATAATTGACTTTATTGTGCATATTATGGTTGCCTCAAAATTACAAAAACAGAACATAGGACGTTACCACCGATACTCCGTTGTTTAGGGGATGTAGTCGCCATACATGATATTAGCCTAAGCGGTAAATGAATCGTTTTTTTGTACTCCTTTTTTAAGTTTTGAGGGGCTTCCGGTTTAAGGAGGATGCTAGTCGTCAACTGAGCCCTTCTTCGCATCCCATTCGATTTTATTTTGGAAAAACGAACTTTCAAAGCAAAAACCAAACACGTAACCGAGCACCGTTTTCGAGAATTATGTATTTATGGTTGATATCTAATCAAATTATTATTATTGTAATTGTACATGTATTTGGACGAAACTAAGGTTGAAATGATACAGTAGTTGCAATTTTATTCGAAATTTTGTTCAATTTCAGGAGAACATTTACAGACATGATGCTATTTAACTAGGGTCTTTAATTTCCTATTATGTGTTGTTTTACCTAATCTATCTTTCCTATTATGTGGTGTTTTACCTAATCTATTATTGCTTTTCCCACAATCATTTTTAAGTAGGGTATTTATAGAACAAGTTATTATAATTAAAGCCCGGACTTATAGTACTATAAAATTATAGAAGTAGGCGGCAAAAAGCCAATAAAAAAGACAAAAAGTCGCAAAAAATAGTCATTTATTAGTTATTTATTACACTTATTACAGTTATTTAGTCTGGGCAAACAGCGGTAACAGTCAGTGTAGTAGATATGTGGTGC
Source organism: Dynastes maya (assembly GCA_029619315.2). Classification (NCBI taxonomy): domain Eukaryota; kingdom Metazoa; phylum Arthropoda; class Insecta; order Coleoptera; family Scarabaeidae; genus Dynastes; species Dynastes maya. The sequence goes on from JAROYE020000002.1 coordinate 63,179,427, forward strand.
GGAGTCGGCGATTATTTATTTCACGCGTTCACAGCGTCAGTACTAAATCGATGCTGTATGCGAGTAGTTCTCTGTATATGTAGGCTGTCGTAACCTATTTCGTAATTGTACGCTTATGTTTGCTTTAAAAATGTCGCAGTTAGGCACGTCGCGAAAACGACCAATGGCAGACACAGTTAAAAACTTTATAGTGAACATACCGGACTTAATTTTTAATGGCGCTGAAATTCAATGTCTAGTTTGTAAAATCCCTTGTGTTGGTCCAGAAGCCATTGTCAAAGTCACATCGCAAGCAAACAGCATTCTTCTGCAAAAAGTGGCATACGAGACCAAGAAAAATTTACATTTGATTTATGTGTTACTCTTATTTTATGTAATCTATCGTTTCATTTACTAGACAAAGAAGCTTTTGTCTCCTTCTGGAATAAATATGGGGACTGTAAATTACCTAGTCGGACATCAATACGAAATGTAGTGCCATTTGCTCGTGAACATATAGGAAAAAGAATGAAAACGGAATTGAAAGATAAAAACTGGTTGTGTGTGGACGAAACAACAGATCGTCAAAAATATTCTGTGGTTAATGTAATGGTACGTACAATGGAACCACATCGACCGTCATCGTCCTTCTTACTTGCTTCCAAAAGAGTTATAAATTGTACTGCCGATGTGATTTTAAAGGTGGTGTTGAACAAATTTGAAGTTTCAACTAAGTAACTTTTAATGTTTATGAGTGATGGTGCCGCAAACATGTGTTCTTTAGGACGATCTCTTAAAGAACACAGTGGTAACTTCTTACATGTAACGTGTAAAATCCATACTCTAAATCTTGCGGCACAAACGATTCCTACATGTTTTCCACTAGTAAATGCATTGATTGCTAGTACAATGGCAGTGTTTCTAAAGTCCCTGAAACGTAGCCGACTATTTCAGTGTCCTGATTTACCTGAACCACCACAGCCGATTGTTACACGTTGGGGAACATGGTTGCAGGCTGCGTTTTACTACAACAAACATTTTGATCAATAAAGAAGGTAGTTTTAAAATTCAATCCGACAGAAGCTGCAGCAATCAAGAAAAGCCAGGAAATATTTCAAGATATTCAGGTTAAAAGAGATTTACAAACTATTCACAACAATTACTTCGGACTAACGGAGGGAATAGAAAAATTACAAAATGTTTCAATGTCGCTAGTGGATTCTGTTCAAATTGTGAATGATATTCACGTACAGTTATGCTCTGTAGAAGGCGAAACAAATTGGTGTGTAATACGAAAATTTGAAAGTGTTTTAGAGAAAGACTCCGATTTTCTTATATTAAGACAAATTTATGAAGCTGCGTGTGAAGATGCATTAAGTTGTTTCAAAGATTTCGGCATTAAAAAACATTTATTCTGCATGTCGTACTCACTTGACCGAAACAGCTGTGAAAACATATCCAATGATTCAAATATTTAACAAATGTTACCCAGTTTGTGATTTCACGGAAGACTTTTAAAACAGATAATGTTTCAGCGCGTTTTATAATTTATTTCTTACCTTCTATTTTATGTGTAAATTTTTATGCGCACGCCACGCCTCTGGCTGTTATCGCATATTTGCCCAGGTTAGTTATTAGGTTATTAGTTATTAGTACATTACATTATATTACAAGAAAGAGTTATTGATTTACCATTGTTGTTAATATTTTCTTTGTTCTCAAATTTTATACTCTGTCTTCATCAAATAAAATATGCCTGTATACCGAAAACGATCTCTCGACATCAACAGACGTTATAGGTGCATACTTAAAACAAGAAATTTGATTTTGATTCATAAAAGTAATATTAACTGCATCTCCTGATAACGCTAAATGAATTTCACACTTTTCTTTGATGAAGTCCCCTTTTAAACCAGGTGCCTGTTTAATTGTCTGCACGACGTCATCCAGAATATGAAATTGGTCCGCTAGTGTTAAATTTTTCTCTTCTAGGGATTTGATGAAATCTGGCAGTGAACCAATTTGGGCCTTTATATATGCCAAATCAGAGCGAATAGTTTTCTTAGCTAAAATCTCTTGGCAAATTTGAATTGATGCTGCATTATCTTCAAGACCGTCTATTATCTCCAAAATTTTACCATAGTGCGTAGCATAATAGACGGCAGCTGATATCCATGTTCCCCATCTCGTTAAAATTAACACAATGAAGAATGATAAATCGAAAAAGCAATCACTTACCTACATTTAAAAACCATGTTTCTATTTGCCTGAACTTTGTTTGAATCAACTGTGCCAAAAAGAACTACAGTTATGGTTTCATAAATTACTTATGATTTTTACTATTTGTGTCACCTATAATAAACTCTCACTAGTTTAAATACTACAAAAGCAAAGCTTGTTAAGTCGTTTGCATTTTATTGGAAATGATCATTTTCAGGAAGCATTTAAAATAATTCGGAAATGAGTGGATTTTTTGTGAAATGTTGTATACATTTTTATTCTACTCCTTAGTCTACTAATCATTCATAAAACAATTCAAGAGATTGCTTCTTAGCGAGTTCCAAAACGCCAATTGTTTGTAACGAATCGCTTTTATTGAACACCAGCGTCATAAACAAACTATTTTATATTACCATTGTTAGAATCGCTAATAAATAAATACATACTGTTCATCGTTGGTCCCAAGGACGCGTTGTGTGCGAAAATAACTGTTGATGCAGAAATAGTTAAGTTCAAATGACCTTAGGTATTTGTATGTAGTGTGTGTGCAGACATAAAATTTCGTTAAATAACATGTACTAAATTACCTTCGGTATTTTAAATAGTTTTTTAAGTCCTGCATACGATTTATACGTAGGTATGTACATATATTCCTTACGATTTTAAACCTTCATCGCTTGCTTCAGAAGCTATACACAGGTTTAGAACTTTTATGATGCTATTTTTCTACGGAAAATTCAAGGTCGAAATGTTCTAATATTAGCATTTGATTTTTTAACAAAGAATTCTTAAAGAAATGTTTGTGAATCGGATTGTTGCCTCAGAAAGTATGCCGATATAATTTATGGTAACTATCACCTGTACAAAAATAAAATGCTAAATTTATAAATGTTTAGATTAAAAATAAGTGAGTAGACGAAATGCTTAAAATGTTAATTTTAGATAGGTTTTTTTGTTGGCCTGTTTTGCTTAATTAAACGGAATAATTTTTTCAACACGCAGACGTAAACAAAATTATCTTATCACAACACCACGTGACATACTACATCCTTTGTTAATTCAGTTGCCGATTGCATCGTCAGCATCAAATTAAAGGTGCCGAAAAGAAACGTATCTTATATTTACGTTAACATTGTTTCAATAAACTTCATTATGCTACCTTTGAATCATCAGTATTTACCTCTAGCGCTAAATGTAGCGGCATGTAGTGTGTCCACTGTTAAGTACTAGTTTCTTGACCTAAATTCTAGCCAAATCTTAAAAGATACGTTTTTAACTAGATTGCCACTAGAACGATAGGAATTGTAGTTGGTACTGGTGTATCTTCCCATTAAATAAATGTTTCTTATTTCGAATTACGTTCAAGGTCGATAGATTTACTATATAAAGTTTGATCGTACAGTTTTCTGAATACCTTTGATGTTGCTTTTTCTAAGTAAATGCTGGCACGATAAATAGTTTCTTAGACGATGTGTTTTCATAGGCTTTTTGGAAATAAAACAGTTTAATGACAGAATGTGTGAATTTTTTGTTGCACATTTGCTGTGTGCCTCTATCTTGTGTTAAAAAAAAATCTTAGTAAAACGATCCAAGGATGTTGTAGATGATCTGAGGAAGAGAGGAGATTACAAACTCACATGTAATACGTGCCAATGCCAATGCAATGCAATGCAATCATATTAAAGAAACGAATAATCTCTTCAATGTAAAAAATAATTTCGCTATTTTATACGCAGCTAATAAGGGTAATTTTTGAATAACTTGGAGTAGAGCACTGCACGGGCTTGGAAAAACCCGGCTCGCCCGGGCCCGCGGGCGCGCCTCGTCCCTTTTCATTGCGGCCCGGGCTGGGCCGAGCCTAAAGTTGTACGGGCTTGACAGGCCGAGAATGTTTTATTAACTACATCAAATGGATATAGCGTATGCAGTAAATGCTGTTTAGTTTGTACGATATCGTTTTGTATTAACAATTTTAATGTATGTGCTCTAACTTGGGAGTCTCTTGAGATTTTGCGTCATCAACTGTCTGGTGGAAATTACCCACGCTCAAATGAACTTTGATGCGACCCCTACCTTCGAGATTCTTTTCGATACATAGTTGTCATGTATGGTTTTCTGTTGGATACTCTTTCGTGTTGTGTTTTATCTCCTTTGAATGATAGATGTCACCATCTCTTTTTCATAAATTATTTCCAATTTTAATATCTTAGAATTGTTATACTACTTATTTTTAAAAATAATAAAAAAAATATTCATTTTTATCATATTCACAGCGGGAGATGGGATATAACAACTTTTATATTTTTAAAAATTACAAATCTAGAGTTTATTTTTTACTAGTTCCAATGTTTATGAAAAATAATTTTAACATATGTTATTACCTAATTTTTGATATATTGCAACTTGTATCATTGGATGACTTTCAGATGATGATGAGCTGACTTGCTCGAAACCTGTAGCATCGATTTATTAAAGGAGTTTTAAGAGAATTTGGACCATTATTATACCTACCTCCAGTTCCAAAATCTTAGTAGTTTGAGAATTGTATGTTAATCCGAGAAGATAGTAACATTCCATCTTAAATAAGTCATAGTGTGTCCTTAGCCTTACGACGAAGTGGTACTCAAAATGCAGCGATTAAAAATTAAAGAATACCAGGATCTTATTCACATCCGTCACCTTCAACGTTGTTCCCTTGCGAGTCACCGGTACCAGCGACTCTGTTGGGAAAGGAATGCATTCTGAAAGTCTTCTTTTGTTAATGTGTTCAGCACCGTCCGCGATTCAGCTTCAATCTCCTCTATTCTGTCAATTCTTCGCTCCTTCAACTTGATTTTCATCCGTGGAAAGAGGAAAAAGTCGCAAGTAGCCAAGTCAGATGATCACACTGGAGGAGAACCAGCGGCTATGTTGTTTTTCGCCAAAGATTGCTGTACAATGAAAGCGGTATGTGGACTCGTGTTATGGACTTTTTGTGGATAATTCCATCAACATCGAAAAGCATATTAATAAGGATTTGATGTTGCTTTTCTTTGGCCGAGGTGAAAATGGACTTTTCCGCTGTGGTTAATATTGTTTGTTTCGCGACCGTACCCATGAACCCAACTTTCGCCGCCTGTGACGACCTTACGAAGAAAATCTGGTTCAACACGAAGCTGTTGCGTCAATTCCCTACAGACATCCTGGGGTGTTTTCTTTTTGTTGCTTAGCAGTCGCAATACGAACTTTACTGCCACTCTTCTCATGTTTCATGTTCAAGAAAGTTGACATCACTTCTGGTGACACCGGAAATGCAATTGAACTGCCGATGGCGGCAAAAAGATAGTTCTGTAGTTCAAAAATTAGCATGGAGGGGGGGGATACTTTAGGACCGCACTGCATATATATATACATATATGCATCTCCGATCGGCGGTCGATGTTAATATTCGCATCGTCCAGTTGGTTATCTGTTTGTGGATACGTATTTACTACGATCCTGGAGTCAACGGGAAGGCGATTGTGAATGTAGGAATGGCACAGGATCCCCTTTCCTGATAAATCTAGACTGTTCTTCAATTAAAATTATGAGCTTACGTATATTAATATGTCGTGAATTACGAGGGAGCGCGAAAACTGCATGCCTACAAGATTTATACCGCCTACCACGGACATTATAAGTAGTATAAGGAGCTGCCCTCAGTTAGACTCTATCTAAACAGTCTTACAACATGCTTGTGCCAAAAGGTGGTGTTCAAAGCAACTTTTCAATAGGATAACGACGTTCCAACAAATTTTTCAATATGTTACGAGTCACCTTAAACTTTCTCGAGGAGAATATTGTAGAAATACTCTCATTTGATATTTCACGTCTCGAAAGTTTATAAAGTCTCATTGGTGTAAATATAATGAATAGGCTGCAGTTTATCAAAACACCGACTGTTCCAATTTTCATAGAGTGCCAAGAAGAATGGACTAATTAGAGCCAAAAGTGGAGAAACAAACTAATGAGTAGCTCCAAATTTGTATGTACAAATGTTTTGTAAATTTAACCATTTAGTTGTTTTACATTACCGAATGAATCTGCAAATTTTCTTTAATCAATTTGCGTTTCTTCTTGGTGCTGCGATTTCAATACAACAGCGCATTTTATTTAGTTCACATATGTACATTTTAAAATAAATCCCTTCTAGTAACCAATAGCGGATCTAATTGATCAATGAGTCACTTCACTTTCTATGGTTTTCCGTTATGCGTATATATGTACTGGGATGTTAGGGGCGAACAAAAGGCAATTTACTGGCGTATCACATAATCAGCCATTATTTACGACATTTTAAGAAGGGCGGAAAAGATGATCAGCAGAAGAAGAATGGAATAGGCACGCAGGCACTTCATAAAACCGAAAATATACAGTCCATATCAATACTACGAAGGAATATACATACACGTCTGTTTGTGTGTGCGCTAGTATACCTATCTAAGCGAACACAATGCAATATGAAACTATCCGTGAACAGGATCATCAGTTATTCCGTAGCGCAACCAGACAAATGGATGCGACAGCTCCCTGACAACAGTTGGACTACCAGCTTATTTTGTCTTTTACATTGGCCGACCTATAAACGCGCATTCCCCCTCTCTGTCTGCAAAGAAGTATGACGTTATATGTAGGTGAAATTAATGATGTATGAAAAAGTGTTATTATCTTCGACAATTACTATAATTGCGGTTTGTATACCACTGGGGGTAAGCGGATTTTTATTATAGTCCACCTGGAACTATTCCCCACTTTTGGTGGTGTAGCGATTGGCCGTGGAAGTATTAAAAGGGAAATCAAACTAAGAATAAAATAATAGTACTTGCTAATTTTGTTGATATTTAACTATATTTGAACTAAGCTACCGGTTTCGGGGATAACTCCCCTTCAGGTTATCTCCCTTATATCAAACATAGGGATTGTTTAAATGGGTAAGGTTGTGCACTTTAGAGTGCTAACTGAGATTGAGAAAAGAACTGAAAATCGCTATTTCTTTAAAGTAAAATACGTTTCAGGTAAAAGTTATTTTGTTCAATTACGTATACTTACATACAATTGGTAACAAACTGTTAGTAGCAACTTTTCATTTTAAATCAACGCCATTTTCGAGAAGAAAAATATAACATAGCAATTTAAGTTATATTTTTCTTTTTCCTTTCAAATGTCAACTTAGACATAAGCAATCGTCAAATTGCTAGAAAATTACATTTAAATCCATCTACTGTTGATTATAACATCAAAAAATACTGTGAAAGCGGTAGTTTTCTGAATAAAGTAAGAAGTGGTAGACCAAGGGCGGCAACATCAGCACAAGATATTGCAATTGTGGTGTCCAGCAAGGGAAATAGAAGAAAAACAGCTCCAGAAATCGCCGCAGAAATCAATACTGTACTTCCGCAGCCGATTAACGTGTCCGTAGGTGAACGTGCACTAGAGCAATGCACAGTCTCTACCATCAAATGGTGGTTCGGTAATGATTTGGGGTTGTTTTGCTGGTTCATTCGCAGGTAATCTCGTAAAAATTCAAGGCATAATAAGAAAAGAGCATTACAAATGCATCTTAGGAAGAGGAAAATGCGATACTCTCTGGTGTAAGAATTTTGGGTCAGAATTTTGTATGTCAATTATGCAAGCAATATTTAGAGCAGTTGGAAGAGAAAGGGACACTATCATGAAATGGCCACCCCAAAGACCGGACTTGAATCCCATCGAGTTATTATGGGATCGGGAAGTAAGAAAAACTGTTTCAACTTCAGCAGATGACATGTGGAACAAACTACAGGCAGCATGGGCTCGAATAATTCCAGAAACATTGTTAAAGTTAATTGCAAGAACTCCCCGATTATGCGACGCAATCATTAAAAGTAGAGGTCACATAGACGAATCTAAAATTTATGTCAAATAAATAATTTTAATTGTTAAAGTTGTATATTTGTGTATACTTAAATACCAAATACATATTTTAGTATTTCCATTTAAATATTTAATGATTTACCGTGAAATTAGAAGTGCCCAAATACCTACGAGCGGTAGTGTATATCGAAAAGAGAAAGGGGGCGAAACATTTTTTTGAACTGTTACTATTACTATAAGGTAAAGTGCAATGCTGGGGTTGCAACGCTTGGAGAAACTTCTTAAAAAAAGTTGAGAGCATAACCATACTGTACACGCCGGAGAAGTACATAGATAGAGCAAAACTTTATAAGATAAGTGAAAATTTAATCGATGCATTTGAAACCCTTTGAGAATATGCCGCCTGAGGATGCTCAGCTAATTGTGAACTGCTTCGACTGCACGACTGCAAAGACACCAATATCGCTTCTCCGTGTTTTTTCCATGATATGTGGAATGTTACGAGACTGTGGTAGAAGGATTACCAAAAACGAACAACTTTATATAAGGATAACACAGAGCGTTTGAAACGCAAGTTTCAGAACACCATCCTAGCATATGGATGTTCGTAAAAACCATGTAGCTAGAACAAAGTCTACATGAGTTTCAGATAGAACAATACGTAAGAAGCGCTGAAGGCCCTCGTAAAAAACACCGTGATTGTGCTGGAAGAATAGCTGCCCCTGTAAGGAATTATGGTGACAGAGCCCTTTCCGATTATGGTATAGCACACAACGTAACTTACTAAAGATAGTAGAAAAGAATTAGTAAGAAATTAAAGAAAAACAAAAATAAAAACGAAAAATGAAATTAAATTAAAAAGAGAACGACAAATTTTTAAACATGTCAGTGTTATATTGCTCACCCTAAGCCGAGATAAAGTGTAAAGGGAAGTCGTCGAGGAATTTTCCATTCCTTGAATTGTTTCTCGAGAAATTTTACCGTTGCGGAATCTTCCGGTCGGGATATTTTTTGTCGACGAACTGTTGTCGGGGAATTTTCCGACTCTCGTATATCAGACCGTGTTTCATTAAAGGAATATTAAAGATATCCCGTATCTTAATTTTAAATCATGTAAGGATGAAGACAAATAGTATGCTAGTCGGCTTAATTAACTGAACTGCCAATTAGTTTCTAAAGTTTTGTCAATTCACATTATTATCAATGAATATTGATAGGATTTTCAAAAAAATAATTTTTTTCAATTTCAAATTGTTCAGACGTTATGACTAAATGATCATATGCGTAGAACTGCATTTTGCAGATAGTTGATTTACTAATAAACTAAGACGCTATAATTAGATATTTCATCAATCGCCTTTTGTGGACCGATGAAACCTACTTTTCTAATTGTGGATTATTTAATCGACATAATAAGCAACCAAGTTCGCTTCGGTTTTAATATTGTGGCCGGTTGGAAAACCGTTTAACAGGTTGACTACAACAATTTTGAAAACATAAATGCGCAATGGTATTTGGAAAAAATGTTTTTCAACATATGTTTCACTAACGGTCACGTTTATTTCAACGTTTTTCTAATAAACCTATACCTCCAAAAAGAGCCTTTCGGTAGGTCTTCAAAAAGCTGTTTCACCGCCGCTTTCAAGCCCGAAGAAAAACGTCGTCCTCTCAAGTGTTCTTTTTTTTTAATTGTAATGTAAGGTGTACATCTCATTTCTATAAAACCGCAGTTGCTGATTGCTTTTTGAACTTGTTGAGCTTTATAGATTCTGGTATTGTCATGAAGCAGCATAATCTTTTGAATAGCGGTTTTCAATTATTTAATTGTTTCCTTATAGACCTTGCTTGTTGTCGTAGCGCCTTTCTCCATATATTCAACTAACAATATCCCTTCTGCATCCCAAAACACCCTAGCCATCAGTTTTCCTGATGAAGACTGTGTTCTTGCTTTTTTTGGTGGCGAAGATCCTTTAAGAACCCATTGCATGGATTCTTGTTTTTTTCGGTGGGTCCCAGTGATTGTCCCACTTATCATCGCCCGTTCCAATTTTTTGAGAAAAGATCTTACCGCCAAGTTTTCTCCACAAATTTTCATGTAGGATTTTTAAAACTGTAGCTATTGATATCTTTACTTCAGCAGCAATTATTGAAACCGATTCTTCGATCTGCTAAGACCAGCTCCTCAACTTTCTTGATGTTTTCGATGGTTCTTGCTTCGACAAGCCTTCCGCATCGTGGGTCATCTTAAATTGATACCCTACCCCATTGAAATTGTTTACACCACACCCTGTCATCAATATTCTTGGATCCACTTCCCTCCTTCGTTAAGAACTTGATAACATTTCTGTCTTCTAGCTGAATTTCACTATTTTTTCTTGATGAAACCATTTGATTATCAACGAAACTTGGTCAGCTTGTATCAAAATGTTACAGCTATTTAACAGCAAGAAGTTGCCAACGTCATGTCTAGGTAGATAGTATAAAGATCTCCCCTCGTATTGATTCTAATGCTTTAAGAAAAAAGAAGTAAATATTTAACTCTGTGTAGTGTAAAACGATAGCGTTTAGTCAATAATAACAAGTGTTTCAAACATTTTCTACAATTTTATTATTTAGTCTCTCTTCAATGTTGTTTTTGTTTTATTTGATTCTAAAGTAAACTTAATGTAGTGTCATAGATCGTACCTATTTGATTCAAAATTAAAGTGTTTCATATAATTTAGAACATATTAAAAAAAAAACAAATTACTTGGAAATATTTTAATGTTTTGATAGACATTTTCGTATTTATTTGCGAAATGTAAAGAAAACCCGTAATAACAATAAATCCAATAAAATTTATTACCATTGTGTAGATAAATGTTAATCATGGGAACAAGTATGTATAAAATTACATTAGCAATAATCATTAAATTGTGAAATATCCATTAATTCAACCTTGAACGAGCCTATAAAATTATAAAGTTAACTAGCTAAGACAAATCGAACCACTACTGATTTAACTTTCAGAAATTTTATTTCCTTTTAATTGGACTGTAAATTTAGATAAATCTAAGCCGTTTCCTTGATCCAATTTCAATCCGTAACTGTCTAACGAAAAACTCGCATAATTATTGAAACTTATTCTATAAAAAAAAGCATCCCACCCATGTGATTGCATGTGGAATTCTTTCTTCAAACAAAAAAATTAAGATGTAGTCATCATATGTTAAGAGAGAGATTGCTCCGCTGGTTTCTAATTTTAGTTTTATAAGCAGCGTTTGATTATTTGGCGGTCTCCTGTTTATATATTGAGTCATTTTATGTGCCGTATTGTAAATATGTTATGGAATTGTAATCGTGATATGAATATGTTATATAGAGTTTGATGTCTTCATAAGTAACGAATCCATTAATAAAATTGCCTTCAAATATTCACAAAGAGTTGTGGTTATTAAATGCTCAATTAATTACCTATTGATTGCTCATATGTTTTAAAAGTGATTTCAAGGTACGTACATACATTACATTTTATATTGAAATCACATCTGTAAGAGGAACATACCTATAACAAGGGAAATTAAGTAATCTGCTGTGATATTTGCGGCCAAAGGAAAGCGGTCTGTCGGCGACTGGTACCTTTTAAATCACGTGACTAGAATTTGAATTTTAAGGATTTTCAAAAGCCTCTCTGTTAATATAGTGAAATTTAAATGAACACTCTTAGAAAATCATCTATCTTTATTCCTAAATAGTCATTACTAACCTGGGCAAATATGCGGTAACAGCCAGAGGCGTGGCGAACGCATAAAAGTTTACACATAAAATAAAAGGTAAGAAATAAATTATAAAACGTGCCGAAACACTTACCATTTTAAAAGACTTCCGTGAAATCACAAACTGGATAACATCCGTTAAATATTTGAATCATTAGATATGTTTCCATAGCTGTTTTAGTCAAGTGAGTACGACGTGAATAAATATTTTTTAATGCCGAAAACGACCGTTCGACATCTAGCGATGTTATATTTGCATATTTAAAATAATCTTTGAAACAATTTAATGCATCTTCACACACACCCTCATAAATTTGTCTTAATATAAGAAAATCGGAGTCTTTCTCTGAAACACTTTCAAATGTTCATATTACACACCAATTTGTTTCGCCTTCTACAGCGCATAACTGTGCGTGAACATCATTCATAATTTGAACAGAATTCACTAGCGACATCGAAACATTTTGTAATTTTTCTATTCCTTCCGCTAGTTCGAAGTAATTGTTGTGAATAGTTTGTAAATCTCTTTTAACCTGACTATCTTGAAATATTTCCTGGCTTTTCTTGATTGCTGCAGCTTCTGTCGGATTGAATTTTAAAACTACGTTCTTTACTTGATCAAAATATTTGTTGTAGTAATACGTAGCCTGCAACCATGTTCGCCAACGTGTAACAATCGGCTGTGGTGATTCAGGTAAATCAGGACACAGTTTGTGAAATAGCCGGGTACGTTTCGGGGACTTTAGAAACACTGCCTTAGTACTAGCAATCAATGCATTTACTAGTGGAAAACATGTAGGAATCGTTTGTGCCGCAAGATTTAGAGTATGGATTTTACACGTTACATGTAAGAAGTTATCACTGTGTTCTCGGCCCAAGGAACGCATGTTTGCGGCACCATCACTCATAAACATTAAAAGTTGCTTAGTTGAAACTTCAAATTTGTTCAATGAGTTCAACACCACCTTTGAAATCTCATCGGCAGTGCAATTTATAACTCTTTTGGAAGCAAGTAAGAAGGAGGATGACGGTCGATGTGGTTCCATTGTACGCACCATTACATTTACCGCAGAATGTTTTTGACGATCTGTTGTTTCGTCCACACACAACCACAGTTTTTTATCTTTCAATTCCGTTTTAATCCTTTTTTCGATATGTTCACGAGCAAATGGCACTACATTTCGTATCGATGTCCGACTAGGTAATTTAGAGTCCGCATATTTATTCCAGAAGGAAACAAATGCTTCTTTGTCTAGTAAACGAAACGATAGATTACATAAAATAAGAGTAACACATAAATCAAATGTAAATTCTTCTTGGTCTCGTATGCCACTTTTTGCAGAAGAATGCTGTTTGCTTTCGATGTGACGTTGACAATGACTTCTGGATCACATTAAAGGGATTTTACAAACTAGACATTGAATTTTAGCGCCATCAAGGATTAAGTCCGGCATGCCCACTATAAAATTTTTAACTGTGTCTGCCATTGGTCGTTTTCGCAACGTACCTAACTGCGACATTTTTAAAGCAAACATAAGCGTACAATTACGAAATAAGTTACGACAGCCTACATATACATAGAACTACTCGCATATAGCGTCGATTTAGTTAGTACTGACGCTGTGAACGCGTGAAATAAATAATCGTCGACTCCGTACCACATATCTACTACACTGACTGTTACCACTGTTTGCCCAGACTAGTCATTACATACAACTTCTAAAGCAAATAAATTCTCATGCCACTTCCCTGTTAATAATTTTCGAGAGTTGAAAATAGGCTAGGTTTCTTACGTTCTCTATCAAAGTTGGCAGTAGTGCATAAACTCCCTAAGTACTACGTGTTATTTGGTATTTGCATATTTTCTCAGACTTTTTCGGTAGTGTGGGTACGATGGTGTAATTTTGTAACTTACACTGAATATTAATAAAAATTCAAATCTGGTAGGAGAATAATTATGTACATATTTCTTGAGTTCTTTTGAGAAGGTACTGCTCCTAGATATCTTATAATATTTAAATCTATACGTATCGATATTGTAATTGAAGTGCATAAATTCTAATTGAGAATTTATACAAGCGATACAAAAACTTCCACACCAGCTTTTTTTAAAAGAAATATATGAGGGCATTATTGTAATACGACCAGAAAAATATATTTGATAGATATTGACGTAGAACATTAAACGGTGTGATTATTTTTGTGTTAGGCTGGTCGAGGAAAACATTGAAAATATCTGCTTTTTTTTAGTCAAGTCCTAAAGCGGTGCTGACACAGATTTTTCCATGGGGAAACTTTTCGTTCGCTTTGTGCTTATACGGCCGTTCACTTTTCCCTCTTTTTCAAATCCCGGAATTTGTGAGCAAAAAATTGTTTGTTGTCGATGTAATAAATGGCTCGTTTTTAACGCATTAGTTTCCAAACCATTTTCAGGTAGTGGCGAAGGGTTATTAAAAGTAATTCTCAACATATGCGTTAATTTAAACGATTATGTTTTGTTTTCATGGTCTGGGTGAAATAATTGTTTTTATTTTAGTTGTGCAAAATTATTTGATATTGTTATGTTTAATTTAAAACGATTACTGCTGGTATAACTTTTATATTTTGCATCGATAATTAATATTACGTGCTATATGTAGGGTGGGCTATTATCCCTATCAGAAATTTGAAGAATATATCCAGAGATCATTTAAAAAGGAAAATGTTAATATGTGTCCAGCTCTATATTGTTGCGAATTTCAGAAGGTATGGTGAGAGATCTCCTATTAATCTTAGAAAATCGCTTTAGTCCTGCCCATAGAACTTAGAATAATAGATGTGTTTCCAATCAAAAGTATAATCAAGATAAGACTAAAACATTTATATTCAATCTTTCTAGGGTGTGGGTAAAAGAAGATTGAATATTGTCCTTCCTAATCATAACTTGTAATTTCAATCTTTTCCTGGTAGTTACTGGTTGACTACGTCTAATTTCAATATCGAATCTTTCACAAAACGTGCAATGTGGATCAAAAGTGTTATAGCTTTCATTTGATCCTTTCTATTTTCATTAAATTATTGTTTTGTGTCTGTTATTCTTAACTCTATTAAGTAAGTTACGCTTGTGAAGAAACATCCTGCTGAATTGAGGAGAAAAGGTCATATTCTTTGCACCCAGAGAAATGATTTCTTCCATTAAGAAAATAGATTTTTTTGCAAAAATCAGTCTCTATTAGACATGTTTCCTACTATAAGACATATGCTTCCTTGTCTAATAAATTAAACGGTAGATTACATGCAATAAAGGTAACACATAAATTAAAATAAATTTGTCATGGCGTCGTGTGCAACTTTTTTTTGAAAAATGCTGTTTACTATTTACGTGACGTAGATAATCCGTTTTGGACCAACACATTAAAAGGATACTACAAACTACACATTGAATTTTGACGCCATCATAATTTAGGTCAGGCATTTCTGCTATAAATTCTGTAACTTTGTCCAACATTGGTCGTTTTCGCGACGTAGGCAACATTTTTAAAACAAACGTAGAACTACGAAATAGTATTTACGGTAGCGTACATGTACACACAACAGATTTGGTTGAGACTCGCAATTATACTGAGGGTTGTATCGAACCCCCGCCACTGCCCGTTGGCGTTAGTGAGCAACTCTAATCCATACTTCAATTCATTCAAACTTAGTTATAATGAGGCCACATTTTGCACATTCTCGCGATTCAAAATTATGCCAAACACTTAATTACATATTGTTCTCAGTTCATTTGTCCATTTGTTGCACATGGTTGGGAATGAATTCGCAAAAAGTAATGAAGTATTGTATTGTTTTGTATAACCAAATGGTAAACACTTTACTTACATTAGAACTGAAATCCTTAAGTGTATTTAATGTATAGGCTGAGTCGGAAGGAACGAACCAAACTCCAGGAATGTATTGTACACGTGAAAAAACTTAATACGGATTTACCAGAATTTCTCTGATGCGGTAACCGTTGACGACATTCTTTAACAGCAGCTGTAGCAAAAACCATAAGCAAACACCATATCTGCATATTCTAAATTTGGATAACTGTGTGGCATTTCCGAACAAAATAATGTTTAAACTCGAAAATAAACGCTAAATCACTGTCACAATGACGCATATTAGATCAACAAAATTATGGAAACGATTTTGAGCCTCGAAAGGATTGATTCAGATAGCCGGTACGTCATATGTGATAAGAAACCAAAACATTTTTTGTTTTACGTGGGTAGTTAGCGTAAATATATTTTTATGTTATTTAAGCGGTATTAACTGGAAAACAAGCGAAAATATGGTGGACTATTTATAAGAACGCTAGTTAAAATTTTCTAATTACGCTATAAATTGGAAACAAATGAAAATCGGATAAGAACATATGAGTTGTTTTACATTATTTTCACGTGCACAGTCTTACCCTGTATACCACCAGTTATACCACAACACCTGACAAGCGTTTGCCAAAATTTGAACTCCAAATTTCAAGTAAGGGTTTGGAGTATATGGACAGAAAACTTTATAACAAACTTGCAACTAACAGGGGAACATCCCGAACCCGTAAATTCCAAAAAAATTGAAATTTTGTGGACAAGTAGTCTTCACCCCAAGATGTTCGGAGCCATTTTCCTTATCGGCCCAATTTCGTTTTAAGAGGGTGAAACCACTCCTGAAATTTTACTTGATTTTTGTTTTTTTGAAAATAATTCGATAACGGTTGAACCAAATACATCAAAGCTATATATCAAAATAATCGTCTCTTTGAGCTCTATTATATATGCGAAAATAGCATAGTATTTCTATTTAAAAATGTAGTGGTGCTTTCCCCCATCCCTTCACGAATGAACCTATTCAAATGCCATATTATGGATGTTATACAGCCCTTGAAGCAGCTTCAAAAACGTACTTCACTTTTTGTAAAATAATTATTAGAAAAGGGATAAAACTTGCCTCACGATACGTCGCTTTATGTAATTGTCAATGCCTGTGCAAAATAAAGATATGTTAAACGTAATCCGCAGATATTGTGTGAGTAATGTATTATCTTCTATGTGTACACGTATTTCGGACATCTCTATTACTGACTCACAATCATTGTGATAGAATAATTTATGCAATGAGTTTATTAATTCTTTAAAATTCGATATATGAATTTGTAAATTGGTAATGATACTTATGAAAGCAGATATAGGGCGACGACAGCTGTACATACCTATGATAACAATCATAAAGTATGACTTGTACTTATAATAAGTACAATAATTTTTAATGTGAGTAATAGTTTAAAATTTTTGATTTGTTTAGATAAAAATAAGTATGTAAGAAAAAGTCACTTTTGTAACTTTTTAATACTGCATCTGACTGTGAGAATTAGAGTACTGGTTCAACAATGGTAGTAAATCCAGTAAATGTAGTTCGATTACTAATACTGACATTTAATGTCGCAAATGATAATCGTCCAATAGTTTTCAACAATGAAGAAAGTGTAATGCACGACGTATTGAAGAATATATTAATTACATCTCGGGACGATACAACCTTTGAAGTAGATAACGACGTAACGCTAGAATTCTTGCAAGAATTTAGGCCACATTCCGTAGAATTTGTTGATAGATATCCACCTTCACGGGAAGAAATCTTAGAAGTTATACAATTTGAAAAAAATTGATGTGCACCAGAAGAAGGAGATATTGTCGATTTAGAATATAAGACAAAAGCTGTTACCTTCTGGAAATCTCGGAAAAAACGACGTTCATTTGAAGCTGTACAACATAGATTCAAGAGAGTAAAGTCTTTGCAACAATTATATAGGTAAGAAATTGCAGGCCAATTTTAAGAAATTTTTGTATTCACAATTTTTTTGCTTTTTAGATGGGAGGTTTCAATACAAAAAGGAGGAACATGAAGAGAGAAATTATTACAAATTTCGGAATATGTTTTTAATAAATTTGTTACTAGCAGCGAAGCGCATGCTATAATTCACGACCTAGATCTTCGTAAATGGGCTATGGAAGCCAATGAAGAAATCGGATTAACAAATTTCAGAGCATACCCACATTGGTTATGGAACTTCAAGAAAGTATACAGGATAGTTTCTAGAAAAATTACCAAATTTATAACCCGTTCATATGGTTCATATGGCAGAGTTAAATCAAATTTCGTCGGCTTTCGTACAAGAAGTGAAACCTTATACTGCGAAAGTAGGCTCTACTAATACATTCAACGCTGATGAAAGTGGATTCAATTTGGAATTGCACTCTGGTCGTACGTTAGCTCCACGGGGATCGAAAGCAGTTGAAAGTATTGTGCAATCTATATTCGCTACAACATACAGCTACACCATACTTCCCACAGTATCCGCGTCTGGACACTTGTTGTCGCCCCTATTCATGGTTTTGAAAGAACAAAGTGGTACATTTGGATCACGAGTAGTAGAATCGATGTTCCACGCAGAAAATATTTATGTAACTGCTTCATCATCCGGAAAACGAACAACAGCATTATTCACGGAATGGTTCACAAAGGTGTATCTTCCAAATACAGGATCTCAAACAGTTTTATTGCTAGATTCGTGGACTGGTCATTGTCCATCTAACTTAAAAGACCATATATCGGCCGACAAGAATGTGAACATCCTCACAATACCAAAGAAAACCACTGGTATGATACAACCCTTAGACGTCTATGGATTTCGTGTTTGGAAAAAATTTATTAGCAAATTATGTTATATTATACTCTTATACAACTACGATATTGATTTGTACACGCGTAACAACATTATTAAATTACAGTCTTTAGTGCAGAACCAATTATCTTCTTCAAAATATCATAATTTATTTGCTTATGTATGGTACAAGAGTGGTTATATTACGGACCGGCCAAAACGTTTCGATAGTGCTGTCACTTTTGCCTTCATAAAAGATTTTCAAATTCCATCCCGATGTTCCATATGTGAAGGGCGTGCTATAATACGGTGTTCCTGGTGCAACAGTTTTTTGTGCTTTAAGCATTTTTATGAAGAAATGCGTTATCATACAAATTAAGTAATTACTAGCGTATGTATTATATATACACACATGTATACATAAGCCATATATTACAAAATATGTCATAATATGTATTTTATATGTGAGTTTGAATAAATTTTTCTACCACTATGAATTGTATTATCGACATCCGAAAGGCATGCAATTTTTTATATATTGATTCATTTTTATCTATATTTCTGTTTTCTAAAACATATCTATCTAAAAACATCAAAATTTATGTTACATTCCTTCACAGTCTCTAAAGACGACTTATTAAATATCATTTTCCTCATTTTTTTAATAACTGCTTTACAAAAAGTGAAGTACGTTTTTGAAACTGCTTGAAAGGCTATATAACATCCACAATATGGCATTTGAATAGGTTAATTCGTGAAGGGGCGGGGGAAGGCAGCACCAAATTTTTAAATAGAAATACTATCCTATTTTCACATATGTAATAGAGCTCAAAGAGACGATTATTTTCATATATAACTTTGATGTATTTGGTCCAACCGTTATCGAATTATTTTCAAAAAATCGAAAATCAAGTAAAATTTCAGGGGTGGTTTCACCCTCCTAAAACGAAATTGGGCCGATAAGGAAAATGGCTTCAAACATCTTGGGGTGAGGAGTACTTGTCCACAAAGTTTCAATTTTTTTGGAATTTACGGGATCGGGATGTTCCCTTGTAAGTACAAAGGACAACCGGACAGCTTATTCAAAATACAGATTAAAATATTTTAATAACTAAAGCTTATTACAGTATTTTATTGTAACTATAGCAAGCTGTTTGTTAAGTTAGTCAGTAATAATAATTATGTTTTTGTTTATATTTCCTTTGTTTCTGTTTATTCTAAAAGTTTGTTTTTGGTTTTATTTGTAATCGTGTATTGTTGTATTGTTTATTTGCTTTCCTGTTTTTCTTTTTAGGCCTACTGGCTGATCTCATTATCTTTATACTTTGAATCAATAAAGATTCTTTTTATTATTATTATTATCATCATACCCACTAATTTCTATTATAAAAAAATGAATCATTATATGTATCTACGAAAAAGACTGGTTATTAGGAAATACTATAATGATTTCATATATACGTACGTAAATTATTCATGTCACCTATATTACAAAGTATTCTTTCGGGAAGTTCATTCAATTTACTTATTGGCTGTCCTTGAGTGTCGAATTTACATAAGTACGCACTAGGAAAGAATCTCATTACCCTCGATATGAAGGAATAAAACTTTACCAAACACTTGATAATTTAGTCTATTATTAATATTCTTTTTCGTTTTATTTGGGCAATAGCATAGCCTTTTAAGCACAATTATGAAGAAAACTCCGTAGCTCTCTCTGATGAAGTTTTGTTATTGAATGTGTTTGTCGAATAGCGCGCACTTTTCATAATATCCCCTTCATTAAATTATATTGCTTCAAAACTATGGATTAAGAAACAATTCTCATTCACGATGTTATTTCAAAATTTATACGTAACTATTCTCATCACGTGTGCAGTAAAATTGAGGAGTATATGTATGTTAGGTACCAATTGTAGGACATTTTTAGAGCACAGCCGAAGTATAACGAAGTTGTGTGCACAACCAGAATATATAGAAACGAACGGCTTCTCAGCGGTAACTCTGATAATAGAGCGACGATGTTGACTTCTTAGCAATGCGGCCGTATCTATCTATTTCTAGTTTGTCTGCAACAGCAGCAGACAAAGTGGCCAAGTATTTATAGGCAGTCGCTTTGTTACTATGTGTTCTCTGGCTATTTCCTCAACTGCAGCTACTTACTTTCAGGGAAACCAACCGTTCCATTATACGAAAGCGTTGAATACCGGGATCCCTTCGCCAACGCTACTTCCTCTAACTCTAACGTAAACGTTACTTTAGCTCTATTATCTTAGCTACCTACGATGATTTTAAACAATGAGACGGTGAAACTTACACGGCGGACAAGTGGTGTGACGTGTGTACGAGCTCGGCCGGTATGGGTTAAACGGGTATAAATACAGAAATTTTGTTATGCAATGGGCTCATAATCGTATATAAGAGGACACTGCATGGCGCATTATTTGGGAAACAATAAGAATTGTGCCTTTAGTAAATAGGCGAAGAACATAAATGTTCAATAACAATTAAATTGCTTTTTCTGTTATCACTGAGCTGTATATAGGCTATTTCACGAAACTCGTTAGTTAGTTTTACGGATGAGATTATGAATGGAATTCAAACTGAACTGAAATTTCGGAATAGCATCGGACCTATTAACTTTGTTATTTTAAATGCAATGGTATACTTTTTATCAGCTTAATCAATTGTGTACATCGCATGTAAATAATTTGTATTAGGGCTCTTTACCCCTAAAGTCAACCGTTTTCGAAATATTTAAGACTATGTCAAATATTTTAGCATTTGCACCGCTTTCGTTGAAATTAAATGTTTGGGAATGTAGTGAAGATTAAGGTATTTACTTTTGTGGATCGAAATGGAAGGTCATGTGTACCGCACCTTATCGTTATCGTTACTAAATTTTATACTGGCTGTTCGTAAATTATTTCCAAATATAGATATTTTCAAACTGAAGAAGCTTTTTTTTTTCAAATCGACCATGATACCTTTAACTACACTGTCGGATCGAAAAGGAAGTACTGAATTTCCCGCGTTTTTTTTCTAGTAATTGGTTGGTAGCTAATTAAAACAGTTGAAGTGGTTGTTGTCAAGTTGTTAGGGAGAATAAAATGATGTGCTAAAACGTGAGTGTAATTAATAAAAAAATCCTAATTAAGAAGTAAGAAAAACAACAGGTTATGGGCCCAGAGAACACTTGTTTAAGAACTTGAGAGTGTTATATTAATTAATGTTAATAATGGCTACTGGTACTGGTGTGCACCCAGCTCGCTTCAAAAACAAACAATTTCTCTAATTGGAGGTTCCGTGTTGAATGTCTACTGAAGATGAGAAAGGAGTTAAAGATCTTGTACTGCAAGCAACAAATGTAACACGTTTAAGTGAAAATTTGATGAGCGAGTTTGAGAGACGAGATGCAAAAGCCAAATCCAGCTTCTTGTGCTTCAGAAGTTCTGTACCTCAAAAATTTAGCAGAAGATTTATTCCAAGATGGTGTCGAAGCAACTTTATTTATAGATAATCAAAGTGCGCTAGCGATGATAAACAATTACGAAAATACAAAAAGGTCTAAACATATCGATATTAAAGTTCATTTTATTAAATACATAGTAGCAAAAGGACTACTACAAGTTGATTATATATCAACAAATGAAAATCTTTGTGATATATTCACTAAACCACTGTGCAAAGGAAAATTTGTTAGTCACAGAATTAGACTAAAGATTGTTTAACTTGTCTATGTTTACTTACAATTTAAAACTTCCATATCGATTCATATTAGAGTTTGATATACCGATTCTTTCTTTAAATTGCACATAATGGGGTAATGTTTTACAATAGTGTGCCATGAAATGAGTGGCATACCATTTACCAAGAAGGTTGAATATGTAAGGAGGAAGCATTTTGCTCAGATAATAAAATCTTTTTTCCCCGTTCCAATAAGCTAACCTATCAGATACAACCATAGCAATCTGAGAGGCCTTAAATTTAACTAATTAATTAGATTTATAATGATACATTATAAGACTGATAGTTTATATTTTAAGGTTATATGTATAATTTTTAAATTGACGCATCTTACACTCTAATATCATAATAGAAAATTACAAATACATTTTCAAAACAATTCACAAAAACAATAAAAGGCAACGACAATAAAAAGGACATTAAATATAAACATAAAATGAAATGATATGTATAATAAAAACTATAAGTGCTCAAAATATTGACCATTTTCTGCTAAGCATTACAATAATCCTCTTTCAAACCCACTAGTTATCGCACATCTGAGAGCATTATTATTCAATTGTACGAATATATTTTTAGCTATCTTTTACGTAGCCCCACAAAAAGCCCGGTAAGTTCTTCCTGTAATCCGGTCATTCGCCATGGATGTAAAACAAATTCAGAATATCGATATTTTCATATTTATATTCTCAATTATCTCCATTCATTCTTTCATTTTTATTTGATAAATCGCGCTGTTTGACAACTACAACAGCTGGTATCCCTAGAAGTATAGACCTAGAAAGTAATAATAATTTGAAAAAAAAACGAGTTTTTTTTCCTTTGAAAATATCTATATTTGGAATTAGTTTATGAACATCTTGTATAAAATATAGTAAATAATTATACGTTATGGAACGCATGACCTTCCATTTCATTCCATAAAAATAAATACGTTAATCTTCATTATATTCTCAAATATTTAATTTCAGCAAGGCCGGGTGCGTACTTTAGAATTTTAACATAATCGTAAATATCTGGAAAACAGTTGACTTTAGGGATAAGATGCCCTTACAGAAATTATTTACATCCGATGTGTACTTTCGGTTCAAGCGGAAGTTCTCGTAGGCGAAATTAAATTAATGGGTCTGATGCTATAACTATGTATTCCAAAATTTCAGAGAACCATTCAAGTAACGTCATTAAAACTTAACTAACGGGTTTCGTCAAATACCCTGTATAGAGATTTTAAATTAATAACTCTAGAAACATATATATAAGACTTTACATTCTGGGGGGGAAACGAATTGCTCTGTATGAGCGTTTCTGACTCATTTCTTTGTGGTGAACCACTTCATATCTCACTTCCTCTATTTATTTCCATACCTCCTTGAATTTTGTTATTACTTGAATTTTTTCAAATTGTAGTTGTCTTGAATTGTTTCTCATCATCACTATAACTTCGTGTTTGGCCTTTGGCTATTTCTACCACAGAGGTGATTTTCCTAGCATCTTTGATGTCCACCATTCTTTCGTCTGAATATATCTTCTTGTTCAAAGATTTTCTACCTCATGAAGTTTAGGCTATCCTTCCAATTATAATCTTTCTTCTTCTGCACTGAGAAACTTCAAGGTCTTTGATAGATAGATCACTACTGTTTTAAATGTTCCATATATTTTGATTTTTAAATTTTTTTTACTTACCACATTATTTTGCATAATCGTTACTTATGTTTGAGGGCCTACATATATGGATTCTTTTTCTTCTGTTCCAATTACTATCCTGTCTCTTCTAGTGCATTCACAGACATATTTTTCATTTTAATCTGCTTGAAAACTTCTTTCAAACTTTTCGTGTTTCTCCTGTACCATTCTAGTAATTATTGTACCTTCTTAGCATACGGAGTTTCTGTTCTAATGCTGTATTTTATGACTTTTTTTAATAGCGCATGGTTTTGTATAGAATCTTGCATAAAAATTTTGAAAAATTATAAAATTGCTGTTGCTCGGACATATGGGAAACAATGTATTAAATTACTCTTGAGTAACTACACTACATAATTTTCAAAACTAGTTCCTTAAGAATAAAAAAAGATACATAGATGAACTGATAATATATATCGGGCAATTAAGATTTATTGAAAAAGTAGGTATATTTCCGTTTCTATTCCTAAATTACTCTGTATTTTATAAATCTTACTAATACACATTTTTTTCGTTTTCAGGTAAGCAATTTTAGTTAAAAGTAATCGAATGGATTCCAATTACAGTATGTATGGCCCTTTATTTCATGAAGATTATGAAACATAATCCGAGATAAAATTAAGTTGCAACTACTAACACATTCAAATCAATAGGTCTTTCTTCCTGGTCATCAATATGCAAAGTCTATATATAAATGTTTAATTATAGACAATAACAACACCGATCGTAGTTTGCAATGCGGAAACCCATATTGGCCCAATACTAATACCTTTCTGTTGGTTCATTTAATAATAAAAAAAGAACAGTAATGCTAATCATTTTCTTTGGCATACTTTGCTGCTAATGTTATTTATGATGCGATCTTCTTAGCCATTTCTTCAATTAAATTGAAGTCTATTATAGCGGTTTTTCCTTTTAAATTCTTAAAGGATAAGGGCAAAATGAATGAAATAAAACCATAATCTTTACGCCTCGGCGAAATTGTTTTAATTGTCTCCCTCAGACATAATTTTTTTGCTTAATTTTCTCTTAAAATATTAATTTTTAAAGAAATATAATTATTTAAATTATTGACATTATTGTTACATTGTTATAATGACATTTGATAGGTTTTGGTCAAACATTTTTGCGAAAAATCCCCGTATCCCCGTATGTAGCGAATTCGCTTTACAAATTTCATTAAATCATTGTAACAATAATTTCAATAATTTAAATTATCCTTCTTTAAAAGAATTGTTAGTATCTTAAGAAAAAATGAAACGAAAAAATTATTTCTGAGGAAAACAATTAAAAGAACTTTGTCGACATTTTGTAAAGCATTAACCCATTATATGCAGTTTAAAAAAGGAATCGTTAATACGAGGCGTGTTTGTAAAGTACCGTTTTCAAATAAAACAAAAACAAGTAAACTTTTCTTAACAATTTTATTTTTACATGAAAGCCTGTACCTTATTCTACTTTTCTACATAATTTCCACCAATATTGAGGCATTTATCGTGTCGTACAATCAGCTTTACAATCCCATCGTCATAGAAGTCCGTCTGATTTAACAACCACTGCACAGCAGTCGTTTTAACCTCATCATCGAAACTCACCAGATAACGATGAAATTGTAAAGCGTCTGTTCTCTTTCACTTTTTCGTCAACTTTCTGAAACAAATTTTCAGTAATGACAGAAGGTCGCCCACTTCGTTCGTCTTCACGGACATTCGTGCGGCCATCTTTAAAAGCTCTCACCCATTTTCGTACAATTCCACCACTCATAATGTTTTCTCCATAGACTCCACAGATCTGACGATGAATCTCGGCCGATTTAATGCCTTTAACACTAAGAAAATGAATCACAGCGCGTATTTCACAGTCGGCGGGATTCTCGATCGGCGGAGAAATTTTAAATAGTGACATACAAACGTAAACACGGTCGAATCTTTCTGTAATGGCGTCTGTGGCTTGTCAACAGGTGTAGGTACACAGGGCGCAAGCGTAGAAAACCGCCGCAGCGCTCACGGTAGCAGAATTTCAAAACGGTACTTACTTTAAAAACACGCCTCGTATGTCTATTAAACTATTAAAAATGGGTATATCAAACCTTAATATGAATCGATGTGACATTTCTTTTCCAATCCAATAGTGTAGTTAAAGATACCACGATCTATTTGAAGAAAGAGTTTTTTCGGTTTGAAAAAATCTATAGTTGGAAATAATTTATAAACATCCTGTATAAAATTTACTAACGATAACGATAAGGTGTGGTACGCATGACCTTTCATTTCGTTCCTATAAAAGTAAATACCTTAATCTTCATGACATTCTCAAATATTTAATTTCAACGAGAGCGGTGCAAATGCTAAAATTTCAATATGATGGTAAATATCTGGAAAACAGACTTTAGGGGTAAGGTACCCTAATACAAGTTATTTACATGCGACGTGTACAATCGATTAAGCTGATAAAAAATGCATCATTGTATTTCAAATAAGAAAGTTGGGAACCACTTCCGATTCAACCGAAATAGGTCCAATGCTATAACTACTTATTCCAAAATTTCAGAGTTACAATCATAACATCATCAAAACTTATAACTAACGAGTTTCGTGAAATACCTATACATTGTACTGTGAACTACAATTTGAATTTTCAATAGTGACATATTATTAGATTTTTATTCGGAAAAAAGAGTCTAGTCAAATCAGCTTGAAGGAAGTAATAAAAGTTACAAGTTATTTTGAAGAATTCACTTTGCAATAACAATTTCTCTCAAGAAACACACAAAAACATATAACACATTATCTATGTATATTGGAATCAAGTCATCAAAATTCATAATGCCATCTGTATCAGAAGATACAATCATTAAAAGGTCAAACATTTAAATATGGAAGCCCTTGGTCTGGTATCCCCATGGAGATAGATGAACAAATAGGAAAAGGCATTTTGACAGAAAAAACAAGTTTTTACAGAAATTATTTAGACATTAACATTAAATATACAAACACACATATTACACACAAGAGGGATTAACTGTAAATACATTTATCAAAATTTCTGTATAAGCGCTTGAAAATAAAAGCGACAAACAGTTATTTCAAATTCATTATTTCAATTTGAAACACATCAACATTTCAATATATACATATGTATGTAAGTATAACAGAAGTACTGGATGTGCAATTTAAGACAACCGTTTTAACATACCGTGGTGCTCACTTCTCTACGTAAATATCGAAAAAGAAGAATAATAATATTCCACCCGTATTCTCTGTTTCATACTTTTACGGCAATGGCTTACAATTAAGCAAACTAATTAACGCAGTAACTTAGAGTTTTTGATCTTTTATAATGCAGCATGCATTAACTTGGATTAATCTGGGTTTTTCGAGGTGTCCTCTATTAAATACATAGATCATTATAATTAATTCGTTAATGTAGAGTTGCTATACTAAAGACCGGGTTAGGAAGCACATGAAAACGATTGATATTTTCAAACTGTTCAGATATAAACCTATCCTAATCCACTTAATCTAAACCATTATCTTTACGTAGTACATTTCAACAGTTTTAATATTAACCAAAGATCATAATACCAAACATAACCTTGTTGCTGGACCACATTCGTGCAATTTCAAAACAACGCATGCGTCAACTCTGCGCGTATGTACTAATTGAACGTAGAAGTTTGGAGTATATAAACTTCTCCACTTCTGCCAAAATTAAGATTATTAATTTCAAACATTGTGCACGGACGCAGCATTTAAACACCTTTGTTATACTTTAAACACTAATTGTATCTCTTAATTATAGCTATTAATGTTGAGGTTTTTTGCTCTTTTATTGATTTGCTATATGAACGGGGATAAAGAAATATGCATTGCTTTAAAGCTAGAGATTGATTAATTAATTGGAACCAGAAACCAATAAATTTGAAAATTGATATATGCAGGTACTATTATACTAATCGATAAATTGGTGAAGCTTTTCTGTGTTCATCTCTAATATCTTGTTTACAAGTTTATATTGATTACTTTTCTTAGTAACCTATAAACTTACATAAAAAATTGTCCTTGTTTGCAGGTTTGTAGTACATTATAGGTCGCTAAATAACCCTGAGAGTACGTGGTAGGAGGTGAATATGAAAGCAATAACTTTTAACGTATCTTTACCCAATTAAAAAAAAAATAAGAGGCGAAGTTAATGGTCCTTTCACAGAAATATTTGGAAACCAATTTGATGTTTTGATTTACAACAGTTCTTGATATTGTTTACGGTTGTCATCTTTGAACACCAATTTTAAGTTGACTCTATTTTTTTCGATTGAGTACAATGCTAAAACTAATAGTGAAAATTGATCAACTTCTTTTAATTGATTAATGGTCTCTGGATAAGTATAAGCTCAGCTTAAAAAGCTTATTTGTATGAAATATGAACATCTTGTATTTGCCTTTTGTGCAATTCTTTTTGGCACAAGAAAACTAGTAATGCTAGGAAATGAACTGCAAATTAGTTCTATTAGCATAAAATAGTAAAGTGTGTTGATTATAAAACTTCACTTAACTTTTATAATACCGAACAGGTCCCTTTTACTATACATTAAATTTATAGCCATAGGTAGGCGCTATAAATTCTCGGCCTGACAGGCTTATACAGGCTCGAGCGTATATATATATATATAACGGCTCGAAGAGTAGTAGTTTTTGGTAGCCAGCCAGACAACGTGACTAGTGTATGAAAATGTTTCAGGTAACGAAAATTGAGTATCGCACGGTCATTAAATTTTTATCAAAAGGAGGGTATACGCCTAATCACATTAAACAACGTTTAGACGGCGTTTATGGTGATTTATGTCCTTCATATTCCACTGTAAAAAAGTAGGCAAAATGTTTCCGTTTGGGGCAAAAATCCCTTAAACATGAGAGAACGGCTAATTGAATTGATAACTCCTCAGAACATTTCAATCATTGAAGAAAAGGTATTAGCAGATCGCCGTTCGAGAGTGAAGGATTAACAATGATGTCTAACATTTCTGAAACAAGCATTCGCCGAATTCTCCTTAATCATTTGAGTATAAATAAGATTAGTGCAAGATGGGTATCGCATCTTCTTTCTGCTCTCCAACGTGAACGTCGGGTCGAATGTGCGCGCTCGTTTTTAAACATGTGTGGAGACGACCCGAAACCGATTTTGGAATCCATTGTCACAAGAGATGAAACAATGGTTCTGTATTATGATCCTCTATCCGAAAAGGAATCGATGGAATAGCCGCGACCCGATAAAGCTCGTCCCAGAAAAGCGAAAGCCGTTCAATCAACGAAAAGGCTGATAGCGACAATATTCTGGGATTGTGAAGGTATTTTACTCATTAACTTTAAAGAGCGCGTTACAGCTGACAACAGCACATATTATGCGCTTAATAAACGTTGTTTTAAGGACGACAGTGAGTTGCGAACAACTGTAATATGTACAATATTTTGAGGGAAAAACTTTAGATTATTTTTGCAAGGATATAGAATTATTAATTGACCGTTGTAATAAATGTATTGAAGTTAGAGGAGAATATGTTGAAAAATAAAAATTGTTATATTTTACCAAGTTTATCTTTTCTATATCAGGCCGAGAATTTATGAGACCTACCTCGTATAATCAAATTCTCCAATAATTAGGTTATGAAACCGACTTGAATAGTGTACAATTAACTATCTTCATCAACTTCTTTTTACGTTTTAACGTAACTTGATTAGTGTTTTAGGTAATACAAAAATAAGATTTGGAGTTAATCTTATTTATGTTAACACTAACCAATTTTTCCTATGAGTGGTTAAATCGAGGAAGCAAAACTTGTTAATTCGACAGCAGGTTATATAAGTATCGTACGGGAAGTGTAAATAAAGAGTGAAGGAGAAATGCTATAAAGGCAACGTAGAAGTTCGTGAGCCGAAAAATAATAATTGCCCTCTAAATTAAGTTCGACTTCCTGTAGTGGAATTTATGGTGGTAGAGTCCATAAATAATTTCAAATAAGGACGTAAACTACTACAGAAAGACGTATAATAGTTAAGGGTCAAATGTCTGAGTGTGTATTTGCTTTCGATAAAATTGTCCGTCATTTTCCCTTCTACCCGACAGTTCTCATGCGTTACTTGGTGAGAATAATTTATATCATTACCATTTAATTCGTGCCTATTAGTAGAGATATCCTGTATTTTATGGAAACATTTTCTAAGCTATATATTTTGTTTCTCACACTTGTCGGTCGGAAAATTATAGGGTTTGAGCGCCATGTCGATTTCCACTATCTCTGATGTTATTGTTCAATTACGTTGGTTTTATGACCTACATAATTTTTGTTAGTTTGACACGTGTTTATGTTTAACGTGAATACTTCTACTATTGAGTATATAACGCTACAAAATGATTTTAATTATATAGTTAAGACCCAGTCATTGATTGGGAACCTGTACACTTGACATTTTTTTCTTCATTTAATAATGTATCCTTAGTTTAAAAATGTAAAGGAAACATAATTTTACATTCAACGTTTGTACACAGAACAAAAAGAGTACGTACCAGCACTGATGTAATACATTATTTTATTAAAATTGATCCAACGAACAAGTTTATTATTTTAATAAAAGGCTATTTATTAAATTAATTTACATGCGCCTTGGTGAGTATAATAAACAATTTGGTTCAAATAAAGAACGCCATTATTAATATCTATCAGCTAGGTAAGTAAAAAACATAAAAAAGGCACATTGCTAATGCATGGTAAAAAATAACTTGATAGAATATACTACAATATTGTAGGAAAAATATTACAGCAGTCATTAACACAATTATGTAACCCGACCGCAGATTTTTGTTAATTATTGCATGTTGTCACAGATAATACTTCAAAGTTATGGTCAAGTTTCTATTGTATTGTTTCATACACAGGTATCATTATTTCCAACAACCTTTCGGTCGAGATGTGCAGGACAAGATTGTGGAAATTTTTGACATAAAACTTCCTAATTTGTTCAAAATAAATAATAGAAAATGAATGAGTTTATAAATAAATCATCACTTATCTGTACAGATGATTTTATTATTGAAGCCTACCTAAATGTATGAACCAAATGTTTCCTGCCTTAGGATTATACCCAGATAGTATTGGTTATTCACCAACAGATGTCACAACGAAATTTTTTTTTCTAATGAATCAATCATCTGGTTTTACATAGTAAAATCATTTTCATCGGGTTTACAATTCTTTCGAAATAAAGTCTTCCGTAGTTTATCTTTTTACTCCAAATTTGTCGAATGTTTGGAAGGATGGCGTCACATACCTGCGAAACAGCACAGGTAACATTTTCGTGGCTAACCATTGCTACCTGAAAATAGTTGTAGCCAGTCGTATATTCTCAAACAAATTGTAGTAAACCGTATTACAGTTGTTTGATTCTTTATAACATTTTTGTCCCCGTAGTTATGTATTGAAAAAATATTTCAAATTGTACGAGCAGTATACAATGTACTACTTATTAAGTACGAGGCGTGTTTTTAAAGTAAGTACCGTTTTCAAATAAAACAAAAACAAGTAAATT
Organism: Dynastes maya; assembly: GCA_029619315.2. NCBI lineage: Eukaryota > Metazoa > Arthropoda > Insecta > Coleoptera > Scarabaeidae > Dynastes > Dynastes maya. The sequence continues at coordinate 63,210,941 of JAROYE020000002.1, forward strand.
TTTCTTAACAATTTTATTTTTACATCAAAGTACCTTATTCTATTTTTCTACATAATTTCCACCAATATTGAGGCAATCATCGTATCGTACAATCGGCTTTACAATTCCATCGCCATAGAAGTCTGCCGCCTGATTTAACAACCACTGCACAACAGTCGTTTTGACCTCATCATCGTCGTCGTGGCGCTCACTCAGATGCTTCTTCAAATGCAGGAACAAGTGCTAGTCACTGGGCGCAAGATCGGGACTGTATGGAGAGTGATCAAGTTGTTCCCAGTGAAAAGATGCGATGAGATTGTGAGTACGAGAAGCTGCGTGTGGGCGGGCATTGTCGTGAAGCAAAGCGATCCGCTTACTCAACATACCTCGCCGTTTATTTTGGATTGCACGGCGCAGTTTTTTTTAAGGTCTCACAATACTTCGTAGCATTTATTGTGTCACGGCGAGGCAAAAAATCAATAAGCAACACCCCCTTTCGGTCCCAAAACACAGTACACATGATTTTCCGGGCTGAAATTGTTTGCTTGAACTTCACTTTCTTGGGTGATGTTGAATGCCGTTATTCCATGGATTGCTGCTTCGATTCCTGTGTAACGTGAGCCACCCACGTTTCGTTACCTGTGACAAATTGGCTTAAAAATCATCACCCGTTTGGTTTTGTGCACTTCGGTCAACATTTTCGGTACCCAGCGTGAGCTCTTTCGGTACTGTAAGCGTTTGGTCATACCTTCATAGAGAACACTTTTGGAAACTTGAGGAAACTCATCAGATAACGATGAAATCATAAAGCGTCTGCTCTCTTTCACTTTATCGTCAACTTTCTGAACCAAATCTTCAGTAATGACAGAAGGCCGCCCACTCCGTTCTTCCTCATGGACATTCGTGCGACCGTCTTTAAAAGCTCTCACCCATTTCCATACCATAATGTTTTCTCCATACACTTCACAGATCTGACGATGAATGTCTTTATCACTAAGAAAACGAATCACAACGCGCACAGTCGACGAGATTTTCAATCCGCAGAAACACTTTAAATAGTGACAAACAAACGTAAACACGGTCGAATCTTTCTGTAATGGCGTTTGTGACTTTTCAACAGATGTAGGTACACAGCGCGCAAGCGTAGAAAGCCGCCGCAGCGCTCACGGTAGCGGAATTTCAAAACGGTACTTTAAAAACACGCTTCGTAGATATTATTATTAAGAGAGTATTCAGAAAATGAAACCAATGCAGTGTACGAAAGTTTGTCAACATCTAATATTAATAAATTCGGCCCATTTCTCGTTTTTTTAGAGACAGAAAAATGATTAACTTGCTTACGGCTGTGACGTTTGTCTAAGAGTTGGTACAGTAATGTCTTCATACTTCGAAACAAATGATAAATACATATACCCAGCTGGCTAGCAGCTTCAAGTTAAATAAGCAGTGATTTATCGTCGGATTCTTTCTCAACATAATTAATTAATAAGGTGACCATTTCTTGTACTTGCTTACGCAATGCTTTAGTATTCTGACATTTCAAACCTAATGTTTATTCACTGGTTCTGAAAGACTTTTCCATTAGAAAGGTACCTATATTGATTTGAAATAAACGGAATATAAATTAGAGCGCAAATATAATTCAAAAATTATTGCTATTAACTTAACGCGCCTACACTTTTTCTGATTTGCTTCAATAATCTTCATTCGCTTTCGGTATGCACGATATCAGCATTATCACTAAGGGAAACTCAGTTAGTCAAACAATTTCAAATGCAAAGAGTATTAGTAATTCAACAAAGGATTGGATGACAATCAATAAATGTGTTTTAAATTGGGAAAAGTCTATATGAGTCTGTTTTGCACCTACGCGTCAGACCCAAGTAAATTTAGAACAGTTACCACTTGCTGTCGGTTTCCATTTGGAATCCTCAATGAAATTACTAGGCGTTATAATTGATCCTTTTTTCAAATGGTCACGTCGTGCTGATCGACTTTGTACTAAAGAGTTTGTTATACCTTAAACACCTTAAAATCCTGTTGTAACTACGACACCTTAAAGGTCCCCTATTACTCTAAATTTCTTTATTGCGGTATGAAATCATTTATTGGGGACTCACAAAGACCTTTTTTTGCCAAAGAAAGCACTGAAAATTGTGTTTAATCTATCTCATCGACCAAATATTTTCATAATAAATAATATTTTTACAGTTTTCGGCATTTACACGCAGTGATTTCCAGTTTTAACGATATGCGTAAGATATATTAATAAATAAATGAAAATATTTGTTTTCACTCTTTATTAACTATACCAATTTAAAACATACGAGGATGTATCAAATATAAACGGGTCTCGTTTTTAAAAAATTCTAACTTTATTTAACTAAGCTTACAAATATATATTATTTTTTTACATACTCTGCCGCCCTAGAAATACATTTTTCCTATCGAATTGGGAGCTTTTATATCCCATCATCGTAAAAACTCTTCGGACGTTCGTGTAGCCATTGGAGCACAAACGCTTCCACCACTTCGTTGACGTCGAAACGCTGGCCTCCAAGCGCTTCTTTGAGGGGTCCAAAAAGATGGAAGTCCTATAGGGTGGATGTTTCAGCGTTTCCCATCTTAATGCATCCACTTTTTGCATCGTGCTGTTAGCCGCATGAGGCCTGGATTTGTCAGGCACAAGAATGACACTTCTGGCTGATTGCTTCTTCCTTTTCCTTCGAAATGACAGTTTCGAGGCACCCAGTACTTCACAATAATATTGCGTATTAATTGTGCGTCGATCGTGGAGAAAATCAACGTGAAAAGCACCTTGCCGATCAAAAAAAAAAAACTGTTGCCATTACCCTTCCGGCTGACAACCGCGTCTTTGCCTTCACCGGTGCCCTCTCGCGGCTCTTTCTCGACTCCATACTCGTCTGTTTCGACTCGGGCGTGTAGTGGTGCACCCAAGTTTCGTCACAGGTGATATTGCGATTCCAAAAGGCCTCACCCTCTTGCTGGTTTTTGCTGGTAAAAAAAATTAACATAGACAAAGAAGCATCACAGCTTAAATGATGCGCTACAATAAACCATTAAAGAAAACTAAAGAAAAATTGCAAGTGTGTAGAGAAAAGTTTACTACTGCCTAACATGTTATCAGTCTATTAATATTTCTGTGTAAAAGTATTGGTTAATACGCAAAAATAAGATTTGCCGAAGTACAACTCTAGAAGTATGTAGAACTAATAGTACATCATTTTAGAGAACGGGAAAGCTGAAAAAATATTGCTCTATTAGTAAATAAAAGTCCTTCAACGCTTCGATACATAATTGAGGGCTTTGTTCGTGGAAATCCTGTCCATAATAAGTCTAAAAGATTTTTACAATAATGGATGAACGGAGGATTGTCAGGGAATCTCAGAAAAATTCAGAATTATCACCGCCCAAATTAGCCATTGAAGCAGAAAGACATTTAAGAAAAGAGGTTAATCCTGAAAGCTAGCTTCGTAGAGCTAATTTACATAGAAGATCGGCTAGAGACAAACCGTATACCAGTAAGAGAGTGCCTGTATTGGGTTATAGAATCTTTTAAAGAGTACGGAAATCAAAAGACGGAATTTTGGAACGCTGGATTATTTGCTGACGAAAGTAGAATATATCGTTTTCAGTCCGATGTTACTACATATGTGGAAATGGAAATCCAATAAAAAGCTTGATACGAAAAATCTTCGCGGTAAAGTGAAACATGGTGAAGGGCGCTTAATGGAATATGGTTGCATGTCTATATCAGGTGTCGGAAACTTGCATTTCATAGAAGGAAATATGGATAAGCATATGTATTTAGATATTTTAAAACAACATCTTCGAGGTATTAAAGAAACGTTTCGTTTCTATCCTAATGACGACCCTAAGGATTCGTCTGCGATAGTGAGAAAATGGCTGCTTGCATCACATGAATCAACTCAATCATCACACGAAAACACCAGCTCAGACACCGAATCTTAATGTGATTGAAAATTTGTGGAAGATCCTGACGGATAACGTTAAAAAACAATATATCCAACAGAAATGATTTAAAAATAGAGTATTATTTTAATAATACATCATTTTAGCTGTAACGTTATTAGTTGTACGAAATAATACTGGACTTTTTTTTAAGTTTTGCATTTCAAAAGTTGTTTTGTTTTAATAAAATAATAAATTTAATTTAATCAATATAAATTATAGGTACTCCTTATGTCAGGAGAGCTATTTACTTCCACCTGAACATAGGAAAGGTAAATAACCTTTATTCTTTTAAAAAGGAAATAAAAATGATACTCTTATATTTAAATTTCCGCCTTTTTTTACTTATTTCTTGCATGTTTGTTTTTTATCTTGGAAACATGTTTTTTTTTTAGTAAATACTGTTATTATTATTATTAAAAAACTCATTTGATCTTGTTTATTTTCGATAAAACACAAAGTTATAACCAACTGACCAGCTATTATTATATATCGTCATTTCTACAAGTAAATAGCCTCTTACACTAGGCGTTTTGTATATAAGCGCATGTGTGTATGTACGAGTTTTTAACTTGCTCTAACTAAAATGATAGTTGTTGGATGACGTTAATTAAAATATAACAAAATGTACGTGCTGATAAGTAAAAAATTCGTTTTTTGCTTTTAGTCCCGTAGAAATTAGTATTTACTAGAGCTGTTATCTGGATTCAGGTAAGTTTGGATCCGGATAATTTACTATCCAGATATTCGGATCTTGGTGTTATTCGAAACCTCAGATCCCGATCCGCTATCCGAAACCTCGGATCTGGATCCGGATCCGAGGGATCCATTATCCGAAACCTTGGATCCGAATTCATTATCCGAAACCTCGAATCCGAATCTATTATCCGCAACCTCGGGTCTGGATCCGTTATCCGATGACTCGGATCCGAATCCGCTACCTGAAATCTTGGATTCGGTTTCTTTATCCGATCGAATCCATTATCCAATAACGTGGATCTAGCTCCGTTCTCTGACAACGTTTCTGAGCAAATACCTGCAATAGGTCGAGTAATTATCAAGCAATATAGCTGTAGTAATCACCAGATTTATTGAACACCTATGTGACGCAAAGTAACTTTGAATTGTACGCACGGAAACCCAGTGTTATTCTGAATCCACGGGCTTTAAAAACTATTGCATTTCTTCTCATATAACACAAATTCGTTGTTTTCTTTATTAAACACTTTCTATTTTGCAAAATAAAAACTGATCCGGTTCCGAGAACCGGATAGCGGATTCGGATAGCCGATCTAGATCGGAGAATCGGACAGCGGATCCAGATCTGAGAATCGGATAGCGGACCGAAACCGAGAATCGAATAGTGGATCCGGGTCTTATGATCCAGATATCCGGATCTCATTTTTTTCGGATACCTACAGCACTAGTGTTACGCATACAAACGTGTGTTCCTATGTGGGTAGATCTCTGTTACTCGCTGAAATTTTGGAGTTATTTTTGTTTTAAAATAACCTAAAATTTAGGAAATTACGAAAAAGTGCATTTATTTTTTCCTAAAATCGAAAACAATTTTGATTGATGTTGTTGCTCAATTTATCAATAGCAAAATTAATAGAGTAACAACAAATTTCAAATACAATCGAGAAAATATCTGTTACTGAAGCGTACTTACTAATGGAAGGTTGGACTAACCAGTGCATTGGCCAACATTCTTAGAAAAATAAGTATTTCATTTGTTTGGTAGGAGTAACAACCTTTATTTTCGTAGCCATAGAATTTTCTTTTATTTCGTTAGTTCAGCTCTATCAACTTTATTTAATTAAGTACTGTTGCTGTGAAATGTACACATACGTACATAATGAACATGTCTTTCTTGTAGAGGAGGTCCATAAATAAAATTAAACCTACCTGATTCTAAAGACACAAGAATGCGCAGTTCTACAGCTACAAAGAAAATACGATCAACTATTTAGATAACATCCAACAGGTCATGCTGTGAGATCTTCTGAAATATCCTAATGAATAATGAATTATTGAACTTACAGGAGTTATGGTTGTATAAATAAACAAATCACCGATAAAACTCTGTAAGAGCGTTGGATCTAAAATAAAGTCAAGAGTCAACATAATACCTTAACATTGTATATATTTTTACAGCTTCATTAATTACACTTGACAGTACCAAAACTGGCATATATTAAACTAGGTCTTGTAGTAATAGAGCAATATGAAAAATAATAATAGCAAGTGCTATAACCCAGTAAGTTAACCACCCATTTTTCTTAAAGTAAGTTAATAAACAAGAATTCACTAATGGGCGAGGTTTAGACATCGATGAGCCGATTTATTATTTCCTTGATTATTTCTGCTAACTTTTTCAATAAATTTAATCTACTGAAACTTGTTTTTTAAACTTTAACCTGCTGAAATTAAACATGATGTATTTACTTTGATAATATACTCAATACGTACATCATTGATAATTTATATCTAAGAAAATCATAAAAGTTCAATGCTGATTTTAGAATTTCTTCCCACTGTTTTTTTTTTTATTTACCTCAATTATTACACTTGATTTAAGAACTAAGATCTATGATGCACGCAACTCCATTCTTCTTTACTGGTTATTTATGCATAATGCAGTGGGGTTTCTCGTTTATTTAAGTGAGATATAGTACTGGACAAAAGGATCTGTTGTTTTCGTTTGTATGTACGTATTCCACTCCTATGTTTTCTTTCACCTGTTACAGGAGGAAAAAGGTAATTTTCATGTCTTAGCTAGAGGGCTTTCAATAATAATGAGGGTTTCGTTACTGGAATATTTCCACGTGATCAAGAGCATGAATGAGTCACTGTATAATTCAGTTCATCTCTTCCCGCAACCGACTAAAGTTATAGTAGATTATTTTATCGGCATATAATTGTTGTAAACTATTATTGACTTCCGCCATTTTATTATTTAATGTCTAAAGTTCTAGTCTGCGTGAGTAAATCGTTTGATTCCCTTAATAAGTTTCCCACCGCTACCAAAGTCCTCGAAAGTCAAATACATAATAAGCTACTAAACTGCAGGCCCTATGGACTAATCAAACATAAACGTAACTTTGTTGGAAAATGCCATCTTCGTAGGACGCAAGCAAGTTAAATAACATGGGAACATGTTTGAGGTTTCAAGTCGGCTAGGATTTGACTTCAAAGGAAAGATAATCCGGAAGAACATGAAAACATATTATTTTAGTTTTAATATCAAAGAATCAAAGTAAAATCAACAAAAGTAACTTTTGACGTATCTACATTTTGTATGTTATTTTTATATTCTTTAACCCAATTATTATCCCTAAATTTTCATTGTGATATTACCAGATTTTATTGATTTTATTTATAACTCATATGCTTTTGCACGAGCATTGTGCACATTTCCAATATGTAATATTTACTTTATTATTATTTGCGAGCTAGCAAAACACGCAATAGTATCTTTTCCTAATTTGTTGGCCGATGGTTTCTTGAATTTGATTCCTGCTAATAGAATTCCTATGAATGTGTGTAGTTTCTGAAATCTTTCTCTTTGACTTCGTTTTACTGTTGTCGAGATGTATTAGAGCAAATCAAGACTGCAGACAAATATGTGGTGGTGCTCTGCTACTCGTTGAAATTTTTGAGTTATTTTTGTTCCAAAATAACCTAAAGTCTTGGAAATTACGAAAAAATACATTTATTTTCTCCTAAAATCGAAAACAATTTTGATTGGTGTTGTTGCTCTAATTTCTCGTTTTATCAAAATTTTGTTATATGAGACAGAATTTTAATGGCACCATTTAGACAATTAAATGATCTATCGAAATAAAAGGGAATCGAAGAAAAAAATTGCCGATGACGTCATTTCTTGAAAATCAAAGGTGGGGGAAACTTGATGAAACTGTGTTTAATTAAAAAAAAATAAAATTGACGTGCACCACCGTCCCTTCGATTGCTTCAAATTTAATGAACTTATTCTATAATTCTGCCGCGCAGTGTACATGCAGAGAAATGGTTTCTTGCATCAAGAAAATAGATTTACTCGAAAAAATCAGTCTCTATTCAAGAAAATATTTTTATTTTATGACTATAAAAATGTATAATATAAGAGAATAATTTTCTTGAAATTTTACTTGGATTAAATAAATATTTTCTCAGGGTTAGAAAATCAAGAAAATCCAAGACAAAAATGTTTCTTCCAAGTAAATCATTTAGTTTTAAGTTAAGAAAATATTCATATTAAAGGTAGGAATGAAAAAATGGTCCAGATCTCACAAAGTTCTATCGAGAAATAAGGCGACCGGTTTCCTGTTAAAAAAATACATCAGGCCAGCTACAAAGATATCTAATAAAAGAAAAGTTACAATAATGGAAAAAAACCTAAAGTTAATTAAAATTAGGAGCAAGTGAATGAGCTAATGAAAAAGTTTTTTTTTTATAGGTTACAGTATAATTAAATCATTTCTTTAATAATGTCATTAAATAGGGATTATTTTTATGTAGTTTAATGAGTTAATATTTAAGTTTATTTACCCTTTTATTATTATTTATTATATATGTATTAAAAGAACTATTGTTAAATTAAACGCTTTCTGGAATTAAGGAAACTATTTACTATCCTTAAGAAAATATTGTTTTGTGTTATAAGGGTCATATACTTATACTAAGAATCGCTTTCTTCAAATTTTCTGCAAGATTATATACTTCTCTTAAACGGAGGAAAAAACGCTAAGGAAATATTTCTTTTGATTAATGTATTGTGGATAATTGAAACAGTGATTGTCTTAAGGCGGAAAGTCCTGATGCAAGTAGACATTTCTCTGCGTGTATATTTCTTGCATATTTGTATCTGCAACGTGTTTAATATTTTTCATGTCTAGTAAGAGACTTAAGAAGATGACGAACGTGTAACCACCTGCTTAGCAATGTTAAGTTGATTAATAACTGGCAAAATGACAAATTATCTTTAACAAAATCCAAAATGGCGGAAATAACAAATCATCGCTTGCCTGTGGACATGATTGAAAAGATTGACAAATTAGATATGTTTATAGAAGAATGTATGTTTTTCATCTTTAATGTAATACGTAGTTTTTTAGCTACTTTCACTTTCAAATACCTGCTGGCGTAGGTACTTAAAACACTTGAGAAATAAGTCAGGGTACACGGCAGCGTTGCGGTACCTTAATATTAATCACCGAATACAAACAAAGTAGGCCCTTATGGTGCCGGAGAAATGCGTATCAACGCACCACCACTACCGCCGCCGCCGCCGCCACCGTTCTGCGACCGCCGCGGGCTGGCTGAGCGTAAATTACAAATATTAATCACCGGGAATGAAAAGGAAAGAACACCGAAGAAGAATGAGGTGGTATTAATCCGGTAAATAGAGGGCCGACCGGAACGTTAAATAATAATAATTTTCTCGGTTTCTTTCTCAAGTTAATCAAAGGACCGTGCTTTTTTCGCGATACCTACCCAGGAAAATGTGTCTCGCGCAAGGTTCATTTAATATCGATTCTCTTCGTGAAGATTTTCGATTAATACTTTCGTTTAATAAGAGATTGAAAGGACCTGAAAAGAACTTTAACTAAAATGGTTACCAAATTAAATCTAGTTGTTCTTTAGTTTCATTTCTGTAAAACAGATTAATCATACAGGGGGCTTCCGAATGTAAGGGAGGTATGTAGTTGAGTGTAGGCTACTTTCGTTGAAGTAATGTCTTTCACATACTGTCACCTGAAATTTTCTAAAGGCTGATGTTATCTTCTGTTTCTCATTATATTTATTAGCGTCGTTGTCCTCTTCGTGGTTTTCCATTATGTAATGCCAACCTCCATCTGTTGCTTAGTCTGTGACCGTCTGTTGAAGTTGTTAGTGTTCTCCATTATTTCCAGCGATTCTTTACAATTTGCTGGTTGTAGCGGTTGGCATAGTTAGTACTGTGCTCTTCTATCTGGTAGAGGTGTCCAGCAATTGCTCACTTGTCCGTGAGTTCTTGTTGTGGTATTTTTTGATTCTGCACTGTACTTTTTCGAGCAGAACACCTGTTTTTAGAAAACTTGTGATGGAGCTTAGAGTATGTTCAGCGTAACTTCAAGTGCATTAGTGCAACAAACCCGGTAATACACAAAGGGAAGTATTTCGACCCGACATGTTTAGGTCCGATGGTCAACAATTATTGAAATATGTATAGTTTTCAAGGAAAAATATTCCATAATTTTTAGATTAATGGTAGCACAATCGATTGTGAGGGTGCAAGCTCTTCAAGCAGAATAATAATTACCTGATCATTCATTCAGATAAGATAACAAGAAATTTATGGAACTCCACAATTATTTAATGATTACTTGAGCTTTGTAAATAAAAACTATTTTTTAATCCTGGAGATACAAAAAGGTACATAAAAAGCTCATCCATTTTACATCCCACAACCTGATTTTTTTTTGAGAAAACAGTATCTTTCCGATTTCATAAAAATAACTTTAAATATTATGAAACTCATAAAAGAAATTATAAATTTTTAAGTTACGCAAGTTACGCGTGCAATTCAAAAACTGGTTATCACCCTATGTATTATAATGTTATAAATTTGAGAAAAATTGTCGCATACTAAATAAAGAATAATTTTCACGGTCGTTGATCCGTGAGTGTCGCCTAGACATTTTTCGGCAGTTTAAAAATTGTAAAATTGCAAACAATAACGCTCTCGAAAATTAAATTAATGGAAAACATCTTAAAACTTGACGTTTACGCATCCGCTCTATGATAATGCGTCACATACTAAACACCCCCGCGTTCGTTTGAATGATAGAACTTGAATAGAATTTGAAGTAAAAGTTGTCCACTACTACACTTGAAATTGCTTTTAAAATGTATCGCTTAACCAAATTCATCTTCACTCGACGTCGATTTGAACTAAAGAGGCAGATTGTCGCCTCCGCGCTCCTTTGTTCCTGATAGCGTTTGTCAAAGATTACAGCCAATTGCGACACACATTTCAAAAAGATAATATTTTACATTTTTTCAATTTCAAACAATTATAATATCTTTTTGGCTGGAAATAAATTTACTTAATAAAACTTCGGACCCGGAGAAAGGAGAATATCACGGCTATAAAAGCCGCTGAAAAATTGAAAATGGATCAGATAATCAATCACTTTGACGGACTTTACTTGTGTGAACGTCGTTCTACATGGCGCCAATGACAATTACTTTCGACGTTGTATTTTTAAGATAATAGTATACTGCGATAGGTTGGGACAGTGTGTTTGGCAAATATTTATACCAAAATGAATCCTATTTGTATGTGTAAAAATTCAATTGAACCTACTATTACGATAGATAATGGATAGATATTCAAATAAGCAGTAATTTGCAGTACTGCTAGTAACGTAGTACCATTTAACGACTTCATAAAAAGAACGTAGTTCAAAAAAAGCTATTCCACGGTATAACTACGAGATACAGACAAAGAAAATCGGAAATAACAAAGGAGCAAAAGATCGAGAAAGGCAACGATAATCAATTAAAGAAATAAAATATGAGTATAACGCATCACTTGACTAGAGTTTACTGCGATCCTCTCATGGCAGCGGTTAGATTATTACTGATAGTGATCATTCCCGTCGCCCAGCTCGTCCCATTATACTTTTACAGCGAACAAATTTTGCAACAGGACCCATTTATTTTAGCGGCTCACTTCATTACGGAACTTTCTAACACGGTATATGTACGCTGATATAGCGATATAGCTAATTTCACATTTTCTCAATCGGTATACGGTTTGTGAAAGTATAATGATAATCGCTAAGCTTATTCATCTGCATTCCTATTTTTAAGCACGTAAATTCTTTTAGGAATGCCTGTATATATAAATTATTTTTAAAATATAGATTGGCAATACCAATTACCAATGCTTTTGTTGATATATTCACAAGTGTTAATTGCACCCATTTCTTGATCTGTAATCCTTTTTGTTACGCTGGGTGTAACAAACTTTTTTATTTTAGAATCGTTAAAATACCATAAGCAATTTATTTACCGGATCTTACTCAACAAAATTTATAGCTGCGAACAACCATATAATTTATATATTTACTGTTGGAAAATTGTATTCAAAATTACGTGGATGTGTTAATATTCCACCCACTACTCCATTCAGAAGTATAAGAGACATCAACATTTATCTTTAATAAAATAAAGGTTCCTATTTTACTTGTTGCACATACACACAATATATTTATAATTTATCTTGTAATTATGGAAATTAGAAGCTCTTTTTGCGGCCAGGTATAGTTAAAAATTACTTTTATAAATGTTAAAGCAATGTTTACGTAATGATTCACTAATGTACTAATTGAGTTATTTTTATAAAAAAAAGCACTAATTGCCACAATACCGGCGTACATTCTACTTAGGAGAATCTATGACGACCTTCCTATAAATTTACTTTTTGAATATATACATACAGTTTGTTTTAAAATTCCAGCTAGATATCAATTTTGCCTTCTTAAAGTTCTTGGTAAAAGCACTAAATCTAGAACAACATAAATGTCTGCTGTTATAATAGAATATAAAAATATGTGCAAATATTTCTAATTTTAGTATATACAGAACAAACACGTCCTTCCACGTTCTACTTCGAATGTAAACCAAGCTAAGGAATGCGGTTACCACTGCAGAGAAAATAAAAAGACCTTTGTGTGAAATTTAATAATTACGGGAGCATATGAGCATTTATTTTATTTTATTATCTTTTGCAATATTGCCTAGTTGTATATTACAATGTCAAATGTATCTTTTGAGTTTTCGTGAATAGTCTGCTACAATCTGCTGGGATTTTTCAGTGTTTCAGTGCGTAAGTCTTCAGTTTGTTTTGATAATGTTACAATCGGCGTTGCTATTACAAAATGTAAATTAAACATAGCGAAACAAGTGCGGAAAATTCAAAACGCAAAATGTCTTGTTTCATATAGACTAGGTCTGCAGTAAATTTAAAAAAAATGCTAGTATTACGAGCTCCAGATCCCATAATAAAGGTCAACAAATAAAAGGTAATTGAAATAAACATGTAGGCTTAAGGTGTGTGTGAAATTAGTTAATAAATTAAGTTAGCTAAATCCCTATAATCCACTAAATGCCCTCCGTCGTGTACTCCATATTTTCTTGTAGAGTATACACAATCAATATAAAAAAACGATCAAGAAATTGAATTGTAGTGATTTTGATGAGGAACTTGTATTCAGGGTCAAGATTAATTGGGACTTGAGAAGGAAAAGAGGATATAAGTCGAAAAAATGCAAAATGGAGTTGAGTCTTCCACAATATTTATAAAGTCATCCTGCACCCTTGAGAAAAGCGATATAAACCAAAGCGCCTTGCAAATATCAGATACGAGGCACGCCCAGATACGAAGTTCCGTTTGGTAATAAAAACAAAGCGAGTACAAATACAGAAAAACTAATTATTACAAAAGAAGCTACAAACCTTAAACTATCTTTCTACATAGCTCCCACCATTTTGTAGGTACTTGTAGAGCACTGCACGGGCCTATTTTTCACGGCCCGGCCCGCCCGTGGCCCGTTACAGTATGGAGTGGTCCCGCCCCGTCCGCCCGTTGCGTTCATTACCTCGGCACAAGGCCCGCTTATTAGAAAATTTAGGCCCGTTTGGCCCGTCTAAATTATTTTAGCCTGTTTAATTGTATCTGCACTGTCTATTTCTAAACATTTTCACATTTTCTTTAACCAAAAGAAAACGTAACATAACATTGCATACATTAAAATTGTTAATACAAACGATAACGTAGAAACTAAACAGCATTTACTGCATAGGTTATATCCATTCGATGTATTAAAACATTTTCGGCCCGTCAGGGTCGTACAAATTCAGGCCCGGCCCGTAATGAAAAGAGACGAGGCCCGCCCGCAGGTCCGGGCGGGCCGGGCTTTTCCTAGCCCGTGCAGTGCTTTAGGCACTTGTCATAGCGTGGCACAAGTTTTTGTACGCCTTCCTCATAAAACGTTGCCGCCCGTGTAACATGTTCTTTGAGCTCTTCATCGTTGTTGAAGTTTTGACCACCAAAGAACGTTTTTAGGTGATAGATACATCTGCGTCGAGCAATGCAGAATATGCGCCGAATGCTCACAAACGATATTGTTTTGATTTATGATAATGCCGGACCTCACACTGCGAACAAGACGCAACTCTTACAGGACTTTGGCTGGACCTAGTTTGACCACCCTCCGTACAGCCCTGATTTCGCCCCTAGCGACTTCCATCTCTTTTTGCGCCTGAAAACGTTCTCTGGTGGTCAAAAATTCAACAATGATGAAAAGCTCAAAGGACATGTTACCGCATGGTTGACAACAGGCGGCAACGTTTCATGAGGAAAGCATACAAAAACTTGTGCCACGCTATGACAAGTGCCTACAAAATGATGGGAGCTATGTAGAAAGATAGTTTAAGGTTTGTAGTTTTTTTTTGCAATAAATGGTTTTTCTGTATCAGTACTCGTTTTGTTTTTATTACCAAACGAAACTTAGTTTCTGGACGTGCCTCGTATTTTACTGCCCAAAACGAAAGAACTTCAACAAAATACGAGTGTTGTTATTTTTAACTGCTATTTCCCGAAACTTCTGCTTTTGGACATATATGCCTTTTCCCTCCCATGTGCCAACTGCTGTTTGTCTTCCACTATACTATCTAGCTCATACATTTTGTCCTCTACAAAGATTGTTTGATCGGCACGTTTTTTAGTTGATGTAATCCTGTAGTTTCCATGTCCTTTACGCAGTCCCGCATAGCTGGGTCCAGAACCTTTAGTTGACATATCTTTTAACGCTAACAAAAAGCATGTTACTCACTGGGTCGAACAAGAAGTGTTCCGAAACTGGGATAACTCCACAGGTCTCATGCGAGCGCATTATGCTTCTCAGCGAAGCCAGAACCAAGAAGCCTGTCAGAGCTCTAACCGCAATCCTTATGAGTTTCGCTCAAGAGGAGGAGTGCCATGCCGTCTGTGTTTGCAAGAGAAGGAAACAGTCATACACATCTCTGCCACTGTCCTGTCAGATTTCTGTTTGTGGGGCTGTTGTAACGCTTGAGGGTCTGAGAAAAACTTCGCTGAGTGAATTTCTGGAATTCGCGAGAGGAATAGGTCTATTCAGCGAAGTTTAGTATTACATTGCCAGCCTACAATAGACCTTGCTGGTTCATGTAGATGGATGGACTAATCCGCCCACTCAGCTCTACTATTGTAAAATTGAACTATTTTTCACAAGAGGTTGGATCTGCGCAATATAAAGGATGTATTTTCATAATTACAAATCATGATACGCGTTGTCCCAGGAAATTCCAGGTAGCAAAACATTGGGCATGTGACTTTAAATACGTGTTGTAGCAAGACAGTCTGTACTTGTTCTTAGACAGTTACTCCAATCCTTTTTAAAGTTAATTTTTAAGTTTCTGCCTCTTTAGAGCATCATAGATTAACTTAGTGTGATAAACGAATTCCATTTACTGCTATTTTAGTTCAAGTCATTGCTAAAATACGATTATCGTTCTAAATCGTTTCGAAAACATTGAAAACAAACCCATAAATGGTTTTCTACGAACCATTTATATAACTAGAAACAAAAAGAACTGGAAAGACGATGAGAAACAGAAGATACATTTTGTTCCAGCAGGATATGGATTTGCTGCTTCTTTAAATCAAAACTGTCGTTAAGACAATGCAAAACATGCCTGTATATGCAGGACAAAACACGGTCGTTGCAATATTTTACCCACTTACACAGAAAATTTCAACCGTCTCCTGCGCGCGTATTTATAAATTGAATCATGTGTAATATTGGCAAAGTTTGCGGTTGCCATCCGTAAAGTCACATTTATAAGGTGTCTGCCAAAAATAAGGTGCACTCTTCCTAGTGTTACAGACGGTAATTTTAGTTGAGAGAATTATGTCATCTAATAATATCCCTCTTGTATTTACTCTCCTTTTATTTGTACGTCTTGTGCCGTAACAGATGGTCTTTTATTTATAAATTGTTTTAAAAATGTGTTAAGATTACGAATGTAAGTGTATTTAATTAGAAACATTTTACAGTGTAAGTAGAACGAAAGTGATAAATTGACAACGCGTTTCAAAATATATCTACTTTTTTAGAATGCAGGTCATTGTACAATTATCCTACAATCTTCAATGTGAACTTAAAATATTCGAATTTTTATTAGTACTTAAAATAAAGTTAGCGGGTACTTGTCAGACTAATAATTTTACTTCGCTATTCAAAAATATGTGATGTGAATTGATGAACACATTTAAAGTTAATAAATAGTCAGCAAATAAAATAATTACTTTATCAGACAGAAAATTTAGGACAAATATTTTACCTAACCTGTATTCAGTGATGGGCAAGACCATGGGGAGTGATTACATTTTTAAAGACTAGATACAGTCGTATTTGTTCATCTCCTGAGAGGGGGTTCGTGTTGCCTACTAGTTTCCCCAAGAGCCGATAAAAGACGAACCTGTCTAAGCGTTTAGAAAATTTAATCTTGCCCATCAGTGCCTATAATGCAATTTATTTTTAATTCCAGAACTCCTTTAATGCAGACATGATACCGAACAAATTGGAATTGGGGGTAATGTCATGCAAGCTTAAAAGCTTTTGTATCTGCGTCAATGCCTGTTGTAGACAGAAGGATGATACAACAAAGCAGACTGCCTAAAGCTTATTCATATTCCAATGACAGGTAGTAAGCGATGCAGAGCTTTCCAAATAAATATGTGCAACATTACAAAGATATTGAAAATAAATTATTAGATTTCTTTCAATAATCTAGTCTAGTAAATTTTGAGTTATTAAAAAATTTAATCAGAAAGTTCGATCTTTTGTACAATATGCTGCTCAAAATAATTAGAGGAATACTTGTTTTCTTCTCAATAATGTTTGTAGTTATAATAAAATAGAAATCTTATAAAGCTTATTTTAAAAAGTCACATTTTGCACGAATAAATTTGAAAAAACAAAACAAATTTTTCATATAATTTTCGTGATAACAATAATTCAAAGATACTACAAGAGATATAGTGAACCTTTTGAAGAATTGTAGGTCTCTAATAACGTGTACGTCTTCTATTATCATGAATTATTACTTGGGACTTCCGTAACATGCTTCGCACGAGTCTACGAATATCTTCTTGGGGTATATTTTCCCGTTCTTCGATTAGGACATTTGTTAGCTGTTGGAGAGTCTGAAGTGGGCCTGGACGTTTCCGAATATGTCGGTCTAACAAATTCCAAAGAAGTTTAATTGAGTTCATAGCGGGATTTACTGAAGGCGGATGTTTCAAGACTCCACTGCCGTGTATGCTACATCTTTCGGCGTAATTCTGTTTAACTCTATGTTTATATCTTCATTCTGAGATGCTAATGTTGCTAACAAATGCTTGCGATAACGTACTTTAAGAGATTTAATGATGTGCTGATCCAGTGGTTGTAACTCTGTAGGTAAGGGGTTATGTTCGGAGGCAAAAACGAAATTTTGACGAGTTCGTTGTCAGTCGCTCCATGACATGTTGCGTTGTCAATAATTAGTGAAACTTTGCAGGTAGATATTACATCAGAATGAATTGTTAAAAAAAAATTTATGATTGCCAGTAGCATTAACACATGGCATTAAAGTGGCCCTTTCCTTTCTGTTTTTTCGCCCAGGTGAGGTTACTTCATTTCGATGAACATTAGTTTTACTTCCTTTGTACACTAATCCTGTTTCGTCACAGTTATAGATTTGGTCTATTACGTATTGATCTTCATAAATGATACTTTTAAATTTTTCTAAGAAGACTGGAACTTGCGAAGCGTCGCATGAGACACTGAGAGTTTCTCAACAGATATAGTCAGTAAGCGAATGTCATGTATTTTTTGAAGTTGTCTATCCATCCATTTTTTTGCCAAAAACTCCTTAGTATATCCCATTCGACCATAAATTTCTTTAGCCCTTAATTTTAAAATTTCATTTATGGCAATATTTTTTAATTTTCGCTGTTGTAGAAAAAAAAATAAAATTTGTTGATAATATCAATGGTTGCTTATATCAAAGGTGACTATATCGAATGTTCACTGTATATGTATTGTTTCCTCAGATTTAATGTTTGTTAGATTCTCAAAACAATTCCGGTTTGATATCAGACGGGAAATACGAGGCGTGTTTTTAAAGTAAGTACCGTTTTCAAATAAAACAAAAACAAGTAAACTTTTCTTAACAATTTTATTTTTACATGAAAGCCTGTACGTTATTCTACTTTTCTACATAATTTCCGCCAATATTGAGGCATTTATCGAGTGATTAAGTTGTTCCCAGTGAAAAGATATGATGAGATTTTGAGTTCGAGAAGCTACGTGTGGACGGGCATTGTCGTGAAGCAAAACGATCCCCTTACTCAACATACCTCGCCGTTTGTTTTGGATTGCACGGCGCAGTTTTTTTAGGGTCTCACAATACGTCGTAGCAGTTATTGTGTCACCGCGAGACAAAAAATCAACAAGCAACACCCCCTTTCTGTCCCAAAACACAGTACACATGATTTTCCGAGCTGAAATTCTTTGCTTGAACTTCACTTCCGGTGCAACGTGAGCCACCCACGTTTCGTCACTTCTGACAATTTGGCTTAAAAAATCATCACCCCCCTCGCTGAAGAAAAGTCAACGCACTAACTACACGTTTGGTTTTGTGCACTCCGGTCAGCATTTTCGGTACCCAACGTGAGCACAACTTCATAGAGAACACTTCCGGAAACTTGAGGAAACTCATCAGATAACGATGAAATCGTAAAGCATCTGTTCTCTTTCACTTTTTCGTCAACTTTCTGAACCAAATCTTCAGTAATGACAGAAGGTCGCTCACTTCGTTCCTCCTCATGGACATTCGTGCGGCCATCTTTAAAAGCTCTCACCCATTTCCGTACTATTCCATCACTTATAATGTTTTCTGCATACACTTCACAGATTTGACGATGAATGTCGGCCGATTTAATGCCTTTGACACTAAGAAAACGAATCACAGCGCGTATTTCACAGTCAGCGAGATTCTCGACCGGCGGAGACATTTTAAATAGTGACAAACAAACGTAAACACGGTCGAACCTTTCTGTAATGGCGTCTGTGGCTTGTCAACAGATGTAGGTACACAGCGCGCAAGTGTAGAAAGCCGCCGCAGCGCTCACGGTAGCTGAATTTCAAAACGGTACTTACTTTAAGAACATGCCTCGTATTTTCCTCTGTTTAATTTAGTATGTTGCTTTCACATGTTTGTATTCTTTGAAGCTTGACTTTATTATAATACCACGTAAGTATCTATTTAATTAATTATTCATTTTGTTACAATCATTCACAAAAGAATATAATGTAACAGTTTTTATATTTGTCTTTTTTTCTGTTTTATTGGTATCTTAAGTAGTTTATTAAGATCAGGAGCACATTAGTACGTCTGCAGTGTCAAACTCGCATGTATGTATGCTGTCCATAATTGTAAATGTCACTGCTCTTTTATTTTTCACGGTGAAGGGATTATAGCAATTACCAAGACTTTTGTTTACCTTAACATATTTGTTATCATCTGTCAAAAACTCAATGCCTTCGTCATATTTACGTCGACCTGAAGTCAACGATCTCTGCGTAACCTGACGCGCAAGGACGGTTGGAAAAAAAAGGTACATCGCAGGCGTCACATTTTGATTCATTTTCATAATAGATACGGACATTTTTGAAAGAAACAACAAACTTGTACAAGCCGTTAAGCAGTATGTTCGTGCCTTGCGCTTGCTGTCATAATTTAAATTTTCTTTTTTCGCTGCTCGTCTTCTTTGCTTATCCTTAAAAGTTTTTTCGAGTTATTCTTAATACACGGCGCAGCACCATTACGGCGAGAGCATTGTATTTTTAGGGGGTGAATGACTGAGTATCGGCCGTATGTGGGCGATAGGATCGCGGGCGGCTGCGGCGGTAAGGATAATGACACGAAAGGACTAGTAGGGGGCAATCGCGTGCGCTATTTTGGCGTCTATAGGGGCTTACCAGATACCCACAATTCGCAGAAACGGCTGTTGACTCATTTGGGCGCGTAAGATTCTGTCGGTGCAGTTTTTTCGCATTGTCTCGCTTGATTTGGCTAGATAACCATCGGCATCGTTTTAATTAAACAAGCATTGAATTAGAACTTGTTTTGTTCTTTCATAAATAAGTCGTTCACGCTGTTATCCATTGACCGTGCATTTCTAAGTATTGTTTTGTTTCTAAATCTTATTTTTCATCGGATACACAAAGTATTAAAACATGTTTTCGAATATTTTTTTCTACTTATTGCTTTCATTCACTAGTCGTTAATTGCAATATTTTTAGTGAATTGAGAGTTTATTGTCATTAGATGTTGTTTTTAATAGATAATAATACTGCAGTTGTTAAAAAAATCAAAATCTAGAAAATTCTAGTATTAGCGGCATCTGATTGTAGCAGAGTTAAGCGTTGTGCCAATCCTAGCAGGATTGGCGGCAAATCTTACTTCATTAGATGCTGAACGATCATTTGCAAAGTATACGAGAACGTTTTCAGACCGTCGTCGAGGCCTGACCGAATCGACAATGGAAGCATTGCTTATGTTGCAGTACTACGCGGCGTACCATGGTAGTCGCACATTACCGCA
Source organism: Dynastes maya (assembly GCA_029619315.2). Classification (NCBI taxonomy): domain Eukaryota; kingdom Metazoa; phylum Arthropoda; class Insecta; order Coleoptera; family Scarabaeidae; genus Dynastes; species Dynastes maya. Next base: position 63,231,638 of record JAROYE020000002.1, read on the forward strand.
GTGGTCATCGATACGTCAATAATAGGTAATCTATTATTTTTTTATTAATACTGTGTCTACTTTTGCGCGGTACGCCCCGAACGGTTCCACTAGTTTCTCGAACATTATAAATAGTACACGCACACTGATCAACCAATAATAACCGAACGTCCACTCGATTCCTTGTATGTACATAGTAAACACAGCTCCTTTCACTGCGCCTCTGCGGGTGCAACCGTTTGTCACGCTTTACTGATAACACTAAGTACAGTGTTGTAAAGCGCCATTTGAATACGAGCAATCTACAAAATAAAAAATTCGTTTGCGATAACAAAATACCTTATTAATCAATAACGAGCACTTTTACCATTGTTTATTATAACCTCAAATAATCGGGATGGAATGGAATTATACAGGGTTCTCAAGTAGTCAAGAGGAATTTCCGCCCAATTCCGTTTAAGTTGTCAGCGCAACTGAATTGTCGCATTGTACGCATTGGCACACAGTTTACGCAACAGCCACTCGCAAACATTTTCTGTAATGTTCAAGTCGGGGGAGTGCGACGGTCAATTGAGAACGTCCTGCGGTGTGAATACTAGTATTATCTTGCTGGAAAATTAATGCCCGACTTACCATAACGTTGAAGAATTTGTCTTTTAGCTATTCTAGAAACTGGATGTACTTTTCTGAATGTTGCCTGCCCTTCGCTATTACTAAATCAAGGGGTCCGTTATTAATAATATTAATTTACACCTAGGAGGAAACTGTGCTGCTAATCATATCAGAAGTTTTTCGACGATTAGATAAATAGCCGTAGCGTCAATTAGTAGGGAGAGACTTCTTACATATTGCTACTACCACTAATGTCGAGATTTATTGTCACGTTGAGTGCAAGAATATTTTACAGAAAAATAAAGAAAGCAATTAATAATCAATTTTTATTTCATTTGTAAATAGAGAGCAAGTTTATTAAAAAAGTATCTAATATTACTTTTACGCATTTTATAAATGTAAAGTCATCTACGTGGAAATATCTACCTAATCCAGAAAGGGAAGCACGTTACAATCTACGAAGAACAAATGGTAGATTTAGATACAGAATTTTACAGGCTAAAAATTAAAAATACCGTGTTTTAGTACACATGAAAGAATTATATGTAATGGGATATAGGTAAAAATCATCGTTATGCGAAAGCAAAAACTTTTTTTACACACATGTTTATGTATGCGCGTTATACAAGAGAAATCTCACTGTTTAAAACCAAAAATGGCAAAAATTTCTGCATAAGGGAATTAAATATTGTTTATATAAATTATTATCGTGTACTTTACTTTGCTGCTGTTCAAAAGTTTACTGTTCCTTATTTAGTACACGCTCCTTTTTCGCAATGTTCGATGTTGCAATTCCATTCTGGTAATTGTTGCCTAAATGTAAACAGTTCTATATATCGTATCCGTTTAATTTTATTGATTTTTGTTATGCAATAGTTTAATTTGTGTATCAAAGTCTTAAAGCGATCTGCGGAAATTTATTATTCGCGTGAATATTCTAAAAATCGATAAAAGATACTAAATATCTACCTGACCCATATGAAACTGCATTGCCGTGTTTCTTTGTATGCCGTCCCCCAATCCCCTCCATTCTTTGATATAAATTTTCAAGGTTTTCCGTTGTTGTGAAGTCGTGACGGAGTCGTATCTCTCAACTTATAAACGCAGTAATTATCCCCAACTTTGTGTGTGCGGCTTTTTCTTTTATTAAATACAGTTATTCCAGGAATAGACAATTTTATACACAGTTAGAATCTAACGCATATATAACGCATAGACAATGGAATTAAATTTCTTGCTTTGGTGAGGTAATGCGTTACATACGATATCTGAATAATTAATTTGCCTCGGCAAAATACACGAACAGGTTCTATGCGTGCCGTAGCACGAACAATAAGAAAGTGTTGATTGACTTAGTTGTAATATTTTTCCATTGCTATTGTCGTCGAGTGCATCTTTATTGTCATGCGCTTGTAAACAGGATATCGCACAGGGTTTTTTGCAAAGCTTTCTGTTAAGCGATTGTTTTCGTCGGCTTTTTGATGTTTCAATGAAATACATCAAACAGTATTTATAGGATTTAAGAGCTCGTAAAATGCTCTCTTCCAAAAATTACAATTTAAAAGGTAATGTAAAGTAATCCATTCGCACTGAATTCTAGTAAATGTTATGATTTCCTGATCTTAAAGATCAAATAGCTTTCACCTTTTCAATTTTTGCTGATTGAGGTGACTTTGTAAAAATTAAATTTTGGTCAACTAAATTTCATCTTAAAGCAACAGCAGCATGAGGCAAGATGAAAATTTTAAAATAACATTACATATTTCAGGAACGAAAGAAGGTGAAAGTAAATTCCATAAAAATTCAATAAATTTTGCCTAACGAAAATTCTAGTAGGTCAATTTTGATGTTTTGTTGTTTTTTTTTTACTGAATATGGAAGGATGAAGATCTGAAATAATTTGATATAGCATACTTTACATCTAATCTAAACTCGGTTACTTGTTTAGGAACTATTCTTTCCTTAAAACGGTTTTTGGATTATGAAAGGGGAGCTCTAAGCTCCTGTCCCCGCAACAAAAGGAAATTAATAGCAACCCCGTAGGTATGATATTACGTAATTTTGCTTCAAAAATGAGTTTTTCTAATATTCAAATACATTTAGAACATCACTTTATTCAATATGATGCAGAATAAATTTAAAATTTGCATTTTTAATATAATGGAACAGCATTAAAGTTAAGTAATTTAATAATTGCTAGCGTTGGACAGTATTTTCAATCAGTTTCGGACGCTGTCTCACAAGGAGTTGCGATTTATTTTTTTTTTTGTTGGTCTGGCTGGGCTTTGAACCCCTGCCCCCTTTTGGTCGGCAGGTGTAGATCTGCATTTATACCATTTAGATTCCAGAAACCGTCTTGTATCTTCTTCAATTCCTGAAATAGAATGGGCAATCGATTAACGAACACAGTGTGTCCTAAAACTATGTTCGTAAACCAATCATCGATTTGTCAAAGCTTTTCAATTAATTAGTTGTAACGGTCAAAAACACTGAAATACCTAAGTTTATAGTTCTTAGTTTATTTATTATAAAAATAATATATATAAAAGATAAAATGAAGAAATGCATATTAATCAGTAACCTGGGCAAATATGCGGTAACAGCCAGAGGCGTGGCAAGCGCATAAAAGTTTACACATAAAATAGAAGGTAAGAAATAAATTATAAAACGTGCTGAAACACTTACCGTTTTAAAAGTGTTCCGTGAAATCACAAACTGGGTAACATCTGTTAAATATTTGAATCATTAGATATGTTTCCATAGCTGTTTCAGTCAAGTGAGTACGACGTGCGGAATAAATGTTTTTTAATGCCAAAAACGACCGTTCGACATCTAGCGATGTTATATTTGCATATTTAAAATAATCTTTGAAACAACTTAATGCATCTTCACACGCACCTTCACAAATTTGTCTTAATAAAAGAAAATCGGAGTCTTTCTTTAAAACACTTTCAAATTTTCGTATTACACACCAATTTGTTTCGCCTTCTACAGCGCATAACTGTGCGTGAACATCATTCACAATTTGAACAGAATTCACTAGTGACATCGAAACATTTTGTAATTTTTCCATTCCCTCCGCTAGTCCGAAGTAATTGTTGTGAATAGTTTGTAAATCTCTTTTAACCTGACTATCTTGAAATATTTCCTGGCTTTTCTTGATTGCTGCAGCTTCTGTCGGATTGAATTTTAAAACTACCTTTTTTACTTGATTAAAATATTTGTTGTAGTAAAACGCAGCCTGCAACCATGTTCCCCAACGTGTAACAATCGGCTGTGGTGATTCAGGTAAATCAGGACACAGTTTGTGAAATAGTCGGGTACGTTTCGGGGACTTTAGAAACACTGCCTTTGTACTAGCAATCAATGCATTTACTAGTGGAAAACATGTAGGAATTGTTTGTGCCGCAAGATTTAGAGTATGGATTTCACACGTTACATGTAAGAAGTTACCACTGTGTTCTTTAGGAGATCGGCCCAAAGAACGCATGTTTGCGGCACCATCACTCATAAACATTAAAAGTTGCTTAGTTGAAACTTCAAATTTGTTCAATGAGTTCAACGTCACCTTTAAAATCTCATCGGCAGTACAATTTATAACTCTTTTGGAAGCAAGTAAGAAGGGGGATGACGGTCGATGTGGTTCCATTGTACATACCGTTACACTAACCGCAGAATGTTTTCGACGATCTGTTGTTTCGTCCACACGCAACCACAGTTTTTTATCTTTCAATTCCGTTTTCATTCCTTTTTCTATATGTTCACGAGCAAATGGCACTACATTTCGTATCGATGTCCGACTAGGTAATTTACAGTCCGCATATTTATTCCAGAAGGAGACAAATGCTTCTTTGTCTAGTAAACGAAACGATAGATTACATAAAATAAGAGTAACACATGAATCAAATGCAAATTTCTCTTGGTCTCGTATGCCACTTTTTGCAGAAGAATGCTGTTTGCTTTCGATGTGACGTTGACTGCTTCTGGACCAACACATTAAAGGAATTTTACACACTAGACGTTTTTAAAGCAAGCATAAGCGTACAATTACGAAATAAGTTACGACAGCTTACATACATACAGAACTACTCGCATACAGCATCGATTTAGTACTGACGCTGTGAACGCGTGAAATAAATAATCGCCGACTCCGCACCATATATCTGCTACACTGACTGTTACCATTGTTTGCCCAGACTATTGATCAGTTATGAGCTTTTCTGTTTGCGGGACATTAAAGAACCAATGTCAATTGTCCTAGAGATCCCCTTTCAAACGAAATTAAATCCATAATATATCACGATCTAAATCCTAAGAAATCACCAGGTTACGATCTGGTCACGGATAGAGTTCTCAAAGAACTAAGCGAAAAAGTTTATATATTTATTACATTTCTATTCAATGCCATCCTGCAATTAAGTTATTTCCCGCTGCAATGGAAAGTAGCACAAATAATACTAATTCCAAAACCTGGAAAATCTAGGGAAATTGTAACTTCATACAGACCTATCAGTCTATTGCTTGTCCTGTCAAAAGTTTTTGAGAAGCTACTTTTGAAAATGTTGTCATCGATAATAACTACCAACAATCTCATCCCTGAGCATCAGTTCGGTTTTCGCAACCAACATTCGACAATAGAGCAGGTTAATCGGGTAATATTAAAAATAACTGAAGATCTTGAAAAGAAACACTATTGTTCGGCCGCTTTTCTGGATGTGGCATTTGACATGGTCTGGCACACCGGACTGCTACACAAAATCAAATGCGACCTCCCACACGAATACTACGAAAATCTAAATTCATACCTCTACCAATAGATACTTTCGTGCCAAGTACCAAGACGCATATTCTTCTGTACACCCGATTACCGCAGGAGTTCCGCAAGGAAGCATCAAAACTTTAGAACGAATTACAAGCGCAACGTTTGCTGTCGACGCAGCATTACTAACTTCTCATAACAACCCTGAGACAGCATCAAAACACCTACAGACATACATATCTAAATGAGATGGAACAGTGGCTTAAAAAATGGCGAATCAAAGTAAATGAAAATAAATCAGCCCACGTTACATTCACCACTCGTAAAGAAACATGCGCAGGCGTCAAACTAAATAACCAATTAATACCTCAAACTAACAACGTAAAGTACCTACTTTAGAATGCACCTTGATCGCAGGCTCATTTGGAGAAAACATATATGGTCCAAGAGAAAACAACTCGGACTGAAACTTCGTAATATGTACTGGCTGATAGGACGTCACTCGCAGCTTAGGCTAGAAAATAAGTTGTTGCTATATACAGCTTTTTTCAAGCCAGTCTGGAGCTACGGTATACAACTGCGGGGTACAGCAAGTAACTGCAATACCGAAATCCTGGAGAGGTTCCAGTCCAAGGTTCTAAGAACTATCGTCAATGCGCCATGGTACGTTCCAAACGAAGTAATCCCTAGAGACTTAAAAGCCCCCACAGTCGAACGAGAAATAGTGATGTGCAATGTGGCGTACCAAAACAGGTTGGGTAAACATCCTAACAATCTTGCGGTAAATCTACTCGACAATAACTAAGAAGCACGACGACTCAAACATTCCCGCATTCTGGAACTTCCCCATAGATTCACATAATGTACTTCTTACCACCTTTTTGTGTTTTTAGATTCAGTAAGTTAAGTTTAAGTTTAATTTAAATGGTCAACACACTTACTTAATGTATAGTAGTATCGAAGAGAATTTTAACCACTGGGCTAAAATTCTACATGACATTATCAAATAGACAAAAATTGCTAATTGCTATTCCTAAATGCATTGCTATTCCTAAATTGCAATTCCTAAATAATATATTGAAAACTTCGTAGACGTTATAAAAAGAAAATCTGGGTTTGGGTGCTATTTCATGACCCTTACTTGGACATATTCCCATTCTCCTCAAATTAATAATAGATTTCGGCATTCGTTTATTCAAACAAAAATTCTTCGCGAAAATGTCCGTTGTTCAATTTGTTTGCAGTTTAAGCTGTTCGTTAACCAGTAGTACGGCAGTGTTGGTTAGATGGATGCCATCTAGATCTTGCAGCTAGGCACTCCTTGACCATTCAGGCAAAAGATGGGTGACTATCCACTCAAATACACATGCAGTTAGTTGAACAATGCGAATCGGTATGTCTGGCAGAGAGGGTAGGCCTACATAGCGTGGCCGGCGCGGCGTTCATCTACATTCTCCCACCATCCTTTACTGTTTTCTAACCAGTCACCCACTGTATATTGCATGTTTATAAATTGTTCTTCCTTGTTTATCCGCATCAATGCGTTCTTTGTCGTAGATTGTCGAAAATCTTTTCGAAATTCAAAAGTATTTAATTTATAATATTCTTAAAATCAAACGTTCAAGATTTTAGTTAATTTGTTTACATCTAAACAAGTTGGCGATTAAATTTCTTCAATTCTTTAGCAAGTATAATTTTATGTAGGCGTCATCCTACTAATTTGAGCATTTTTTTTGAGGTATTCGACGTGTATTCTTTTACTGAAGTTTCTAAGCCGTAGTAAATCTTTCAGAAGAGACATTTTCAGTAGACAGGGGCAGTGAAAGTCTGTTGTTGTTGTTGTACGATAGCGCCTACATACTATTTGTCAAGAGAGTTATTATCAACTAGGATACCACTTTTTGTATCATACTCAACCGTATTTATAATTAATAGTACTACCTTCGTTTTATAAGGACAAGCCATTGCTTCGATTTATCGATATCGAAATATGTCAGAATTGTAAATAAGATATTGGTGTTAGCGCATTAACCTGCACTGTTGCACCTGCAGCTAAAAGCATTTTGATTGATAGTAAGTGGATGTCGTACAAATGAAGTTAATTTAAAAAGTAAGTACGCAGGCTTTCCGTGCCCCTTACACAACAATAAATCGCTTTCGAAATGTCCAACTACGGTTATAGTTACTTGAATTTTGGATTGACCATAATCCAATTATTTATTTTACATAAATATGTACCTATATTTTTTTTAATATATAGCCTTGGCCAATAAACGCGCATTAAACTTTACAAAACTATAAACTTTATTTAAATGTATTTACAATAATGATTATATTATAAAATTATACGTGCAGGACCTCTTCGGGCTTTAACGACTACCTGTATACGTTTAGGCATTGTGCCCATACATTTTTCTTCTTTTTTTGGCTTCAAGTAGTATCTTCGGAATGTAACACTTCAGTTGACTTTCCGTAATGTGCCACAAATGCTGGATTGGATTTAGGTCTAAGGATTGGGCAATTCAGAAGATGGAATCCATTTTCGTGTGTTTTATTGTTTCGAGTTGTGTGACGGAGCGATATCGTGTTGAAAAAAGGGTTTTCTGTAAACTAGTGTGAAAAAGGTCGCATTTAGAACTTCTATGTACGTTTCGCTATTCATACGACCGCTACAAGTGAACATTTCTCCAACGCCCTGTGATGAAATGTCTCCCCATATCATAATGCTGCCACCTCCGTGCTTAAGAGTAGGAACGAGGAAACCATCATGAAATTCCCCGTTAAGGAACTATGGATGTACTCTATTCGGTTTGACAGGAATATCTTTAACTACATCGGATCACAGCACCCTATTACTGTTTTCAATTGTCTCTTTTTGCCCATTCTAAACGGTTTTTTTTTCTGTTAATCTCGGAGAGTAACGGCTTTTTTTCTTCAATGCCTTCAAACCTTTTAATCCTAAGCGTCTTATATAACCGTTCCAGCCGAAATATTTGGACTCTCTACTACATTAATTTGCATGTAAGCCCCAAAGAGGATTTCTTCCTATCATAAAGAGAAAGTGCCTCTGATAGTTGGTCTTCTTTTGCTGTTGTTATTTTGAGAGGTCCGCATCCTGGGTTATTTTTATAAGATTCAGTAGCCTTGTACCTATTTATAGCTAATTGTTTGTGTCGATTTTATTTGGTGTCTCAGAGAAACACCTGCATAGCATTTTAGAGTAATTCGCAGAATAACATTTCATTATTGTTTGCCTTCTATTAAAACAAGGAGTACTTTTTATACATTTGCGAAAATGTACAGGTACTCCCTCATTAGCCAAGTCAGGTCAAGGGTCATTGGCTGTATGTAGAAGGCTGTATAAGTAGAACCTCGAGAAAGGAATACGAGGCGCAACTATTAATATGTTCAGCGACAGTCAGGCAGTTCTAAAGGCTATTAAGGCCTACACACACGTATCTGCTCTGATACACGAATGTGTACATAATTTACGGCAATTAGGACGCAAAAACCACGTTACTTTGCGGTGGGTCCCAAGCCATCAAGGGATCGAAGGAAACGAAAAGGCAGATAAGCTGGCCAAAGAAGCAGCGAATATGCCTTTCATTGGTCCTAATCCCTTCTGTGGTCTCCAAAAGAGCCACATAAAACAAGCTATTAAGATATGGGAGGACAATCACAAGGCCTCGTACTGGGATAATGTTCCAGGACAAAAACACGAAAGCACTCATATCAGGCTCGCCAAAAACAGCAAAAATAGTGATATCGTTCAGCAAGGGGGATCTCAGATTACTGGCGGGATTTCTGACAGGCCATATAACCCTAAAATATCACCTATTTAAACTAGGAAAAGCTGAAGATCAAATCTGCCGTCTATGCCAAGAAGATCTGGAGACAGCAGAACACATCCTGTGTGAATGTGTTGCCATCAGTCGCACACGACACCAACACTTCAGTAGGCCATTTCTTGCACTTACTGAACGGAAGGAAGCAGATCCTAGAGTAGTACTAAGGTTTATTAAAAGCCTCCAACTATTCTAACACACATAAGGGCATTCTGTTACAATAGATCTATTAAGATCGCAGTGATTAAAGGCATGTGTACCATGGCCCGACGAAAATAATAATAATAATAATAATAATAATAATAATAACAATAATAACAATAATAATAATAATAATCTATATAAGTATAAATAGTACAAGGAAAAGGGAATTTATTTATTGAATTTGTTCTTTTAGTAGAATTTGTATCGCATTGCAGTTACGAAGATCAGTTTAATACTATTAGTGCTCATACATGATGCTCGTTTGTAATATTTACATACGTTTTCATTCACTTGCTATAGCTGTTGGTAAAAAGTTAGCGCAGATTGAAATGAATGAATTACCCTTTCCTTTTCTCTTCTGCGTTCTAATAAAAACGAAAACGCGATATAATCTGTGAGCAATTGTTCCCTTTCCGTTTTATTCAAAATACGAATTACGAACAACGCCTTTGCTAAGATTTCTCGTTAAGATAACTATAATTCAAACATAAAGGTGAAACGGACTAATTAAGAGTGTTGCATGTGCTACGTTATGAATTGTGTTAAATATTTACAAATTTATGAGTGCCTGTAAAACTCGCGTGGCATTAAAAAAAAGAGCTCTACGAATCGCGAAGAACAAATGTTTTAATTTGGATTAAGTGCTGTTTAGCGCTTTTTAAACGCCCATTGCTCGATTAATGACTTCTTTGCGTCCTTTACGTTTCGCTAAAACGGTCTGTTTGCACTGCTTTCATTGTTAACCGAAAAATCCGGTAATCAAGAGTAATAATTTATCTACGAATAAAAGAACGGTTAAGAATACATCGTTTTGAACGGTAATTCGGCTATAAATAGGGAATTGAAAGGCGATAAAAACAAAAATAGTTTAACGATATTCAATTAAAATTTACAAGGAATGTGATTGTATATAATTTGGCAATAAAGCGCGGTTGGCGTCTTCCACTTTAATTCGGTTCGCTACCGCTAAAAATAATTTATTTCCGGTAAAATATATGTTATTGATTGACGTTAAAGCATTTTCATGTAGTTTCCGTTTTGGTTTGTTATACGCGAACTTCTTTTAAAGTAGATTTATTATAAACTGATGCTATGACATTCGTATCTTGTAGATAACATACAAGATGTTGCAAAAATTGCTCGATTTCAAATTAAAAGAGCTCACATAGAGCATGCAAACAAACTGCTGATTGTGTTTAATAAGAGCCCTAAACACGAGAATTGAGTAGTGACGTTACGAGTCGAATATTTAAATGACTCGAGTAACTTGAATAATATCGATTGCCAACTGTAGTCCAACTCGGATTCGTTGGCAGAATATCAACAATTCCAGGGAAAACTAAAAAGTCCGTCGGTTTCCTTTCGAATTACAGTTTCGAGTTAATCAACAAACATAAGTCGATTTCGGGCTATAGACACATATTAGGGTTGGTAGTGATTCGTTTATAAGCGCTAGTCCCATACATATAGAAAATAACGTTGCCGCCTGCGCTAAGAATGCCTTCTCTACTCGTCAGTCTCCCTTGACAACCGCACACATTCGCAAGTCAGTCGCCTAGCATACGTACTCGAGGTATCAGCATGACACAGATTGTAGGAAATACGCAATAATTTTATTTTTTATTTTGATCCTATTGATGGACTTTAATCGTTTATTATTTCCAAACAAGTAAAATTGTCGTAATAAAGCAAAGAAAACGCCTTAATTTAAAAGAAATAATGATAAATTCTAAAAATAAATGGAACCTCTCGTTATAAAATAACTAGATTACATTTTCCATTTCCAAATATCCAATGTACTAAATGTTCAAACGATGGTAAGTGCGTAACAAATACATAAACATGGATGAGTCATTTGTAAGGCGCTGGGTTCGAAATTTCGAAGAGGGAAATGATAATGTGCACGATGAAGAGCGGCCAGGTCGCCCGTCCTTTATCATCGACGATCTGAAGAAACAGGTCGATAATTTCATCTGCGCAGATCGACGCGTAAAACTGAAAGAAATGAGTAAGCAATTTCCTGAAATTTCACAATCATTGCTCCATGAAATCGTGACGGACCATCTGAATTACAGAAAAATTTGCGCGAGGTAGGTGCCCAAAATGCTTACCGACGAGCACAACACCAACCGCATGGGTGCGACGTTGACGTTTTTGACTCATTACGAGCAACAGAGCGATGCATTCCTTGACCAAATTGTTACTGGGTATGAAACCTGGTTGTGCCATTTCACACCTGAGATAAAACGCAAGTCCATGGAGTGGCACCATCCACGATCTCCAACAAGACCGCGCAAGTTTAAGCAGTCGTTTCCCACGAAAAAGGTTATGGCCTCAGTGTCCTGGGACTGGAAAGGTCTATTGTTGGTTGATTTTATGCCCCAAGGGACGACCATCAATTCGGACATATACTGTGAAACACTTCAGAAGCTGCGTAGGGCCATCCGAAACAAAAGGCGGGGAATCCTGACAAGTGGCATTGTTCTTCTGCATGACCACACGGCTCGAAAGACCACTGATCTTCTTCGGAAGTTCAAGTGGGAGGTTTCTGACCACCCTGCATATAGCTCCGACTTGGCTCCAAGTGACTATCATTTGTTCAGTAAACTCAAGGATTTCTTGTCAGGAAAACGTTTCCAAAGTGATGGTGACTTAAAAGCAGGTTGTCTGGCTGCTTTGGCGGTAGAGGTTTACGCGGGAGGCATAAACAAACTGGTTTCAAGATATAACGAATGTCTCAATAACGGCGGCGATTACATTGAAATATGAGTAAATGTATTACTTTCATTTAAGTAAAATCATTATTTACTTTCCTTCATTTTTCTTTTAATTATATGTAAACTGGTACTATTTTCTGGAATGCTCTCGTATTATTTTTCCTGTACATGATTAATAATTAATTTGGTAGAACAAATAAATAAAAATAATAATACCAGATTCACTGCATTTTGAATGCAAGAAGGACTGTGTGATTTATATAATTAAAGAAAACAATTAAGATCTATTTCACAATACCTTAGTAATAATTTAATAATTACGTGAAAATAATGATTTTTATTTGATATGCACCAAAGCTTGAACTCCAAATGCATTTTGTAATTATTATTATATTAGTACATCTATATATATATATATTAGTTACATATTTGTTAATTATATATGTGTATAATGAAATGAAACAATTTTTGAAGGGATGTTTATAAGGTATTTTATATTTTATAGCCTACCACTGCTACACTGCTATAAATCTACATTTATGTTTAGAGCCTGGTAACTGGAGAGCAATCGCAGCGGCAGTGTGACTGTGTTTAGGTGGGCGGGGAGGGCTGGTCGATTATGATACGACACGACAAATCATCACTCAGTTCACTTTAGCATTGGATAGCGGATAGGGCGTGTTGATTTTATTGATATAGACGTAGTTATTAATTGTGGTTATTATTTGTAGTTATTATTTAGTGTAGTGCGTTTTGATTTTATTGATACAGACGTAGTTATTAATTGTAGTTTTTAGTGAACATGTCGAAGGCTAAAAAACGACCCTTTCAAGACATAGTAAATAAGTTTATTTCTGACTTTCCCGATTTGTTTCACAACGGGAGTAAGATAGTTTGTAAAGTGTGCAAAATACATTTGATGTCAAATAAGATGTCAAATTGGGCATGCCACCGAGAAGTGCATTTTTGTTTTGATGTAATTCTTATGTTGATAAACTGTAATTTGCCATCAGGCTTACTCGATAAACAACCGTTTAAGGACTTTTGGTACAAATACAATCCTGAGTTGCAGTTGCCAACGGAGAAAACGGCACATAAGCATGTTGCATTTGTACGCGATGACGTGGAAAAGAAAATGAAACGCATATTGAAAAAACAGTTTCTTTGGTTATGCACTGTAAAAAAAACTCAATTGTAAATATTATGGTACGCATACTAGACCCTAGTAAACCTACATTACCACTGTTACTAGCTAGTCGAAGACTACAAGAGTGTACTGCTACAGCAATTACAAAGGTTGTACTTAGTACGTTGGAAAAATTTCAAATTTCAAAAGATAAAGTGTTGATGTTTATGAGCGATGGCGCAGCGATAATGCGTTCGGTAGGCCGTTCTTTTCTTGACATGGTTACAAGTATTTGCATGTTACGTGTAAAGTGCATGCTTTATATCTTGTGGCAGAAACCATTCTACAATGCTTTCCCGAGGTAGATGCAATAAAAGCAAGCACAAAAAAAAGTATTTTTGAAATCTCCCAAACGCCTACGATCATTTCACGCAGAGTGTCCTGGTATTCGTCAACCACCAGAGCCAATTCTTACACGTTGGGGAACATGGTTGCAGGCAGCTTTTTATTATGCTGAATTTTTCGAAGTAGTAAAAGCTGTTGTTGCACAATTCAATCCTGCCGAAGCTGCAGCTATTAAGGAGAGCCAGTTGAAATTTCAAGATATTTCCGTTGAGACAGATTTAAAAAATATTCGCAGCTACTATAAAGGATTAGTTGACGCAATAGACCAATCACAAAATAGATCGTTATCATTATTGGTGTCTGCAAATTATGGACAGAGTGCATACACAGCTACTGACCATACATGACGCAAAATTTAATCGCGTTTTAGAAAAGTTCGAGAGTGTGCTACAGAAAGATCTCGATTTTAGCACACTAAAACAAATTTGTGATGGAGTATCGAATAATCTACTGACTAAGTGCAAAGAGTATTTTAATCATGCATGTATAACATCGGTAGATGTTGAACGCTCTTTTTCAAAACATAAACTCATTTTCTCACCACGATGAACATCGCTCACCGAGATAACTGTGGAAACACATCTAATGGTGTCAACCTTTTGCCACTCTTGTCCATATGATGTTAATACTGATAATGGTGCTTCTAGTTTTACTGTTCCGTAGCCAAGGTTGCTTAAAAGGGTGAGTGTTTTACTACTTTTCACATATTATAATTATGTATTAGTTCTGTTATTTTTTTTCTATTTTCTTACTATTGTTTTTGTATACTAGGCAGGTACGGCTATGGCATGGCTCCCTGTTACCGGGCTCTATTTATGTTTCACAACGTTATAAAACTTATTGGGTACTCGATGAATGTTTGGTTGTCTGGTGCATCAGAAAACCGCTCTAGAAGGTAGCAGTTCTTTTTGATATTCACTAGCTGCTTTTCAATATTATTTAGCTTTCTAACTAATTGTAAGATATTGGGTGTAAAATAAAGAAGTACATCTCTCAATTGATTTCTGCCTAGTTACTGAAAAGCTTCATCCAACAAACCGTTATTAAGGTTATTTCCTTTAAAACAAAGGCCCCTTTGTATTATTTTATCCCAACATATTGAAGCTACCTTTTAAATGATCAAATAAATTCCTTAAATGCCGAGTATTTTGGCAAGTGTGCAAAATCAAATCGTGCGTATTTGGCAATTATTGAATTTAGATCTTGTTTTTCTTTGTTTGGCGAACAAAAAATTATGGTTAAAATAGCTTCACTTGCGTGTTTTTTTCAGAAAATTCAACAAAGTCCGTAGATTCTCTACAATCTTTTACGTATAGTATCTACCTATCCTTTTCCTTTTTAATGTAACCATAATTTATGCATCTCATTTTTATTTATTTGTTATATACATATGTGAAGCTCGCTAGATTTAATGGTGCAGATGTAAATTACTAGCCGTATATACTTATGTCATCGCCAATTTTGGTCCGATGAAACTATTTTATCAACTCTGTCATCAAATTGCGTCAATTCATACATACACCGGCGACTTGCATTCCTATTAAAAATAAATTTTAGCAATATGGTAAGTGGAACTAAATTAAATAATCTGAATTATAAATATAGTATTCTTGCTGTGTATTATCATGTTGGGAAAAATAATGTTTGAACTCAGAATTGGCATCATATACAGGGCAAGCTGAATAAAATCGTATAAATTTATAAAAAAATAGCAATCAAATTTTTTTGATTTTAAGCAATTTCTCATCGAAGCATATTTTTAATGTGGCAACGGTTTGATAAAATCCATTTATTCTCCAAAGAAAAATAAAATTAAAATTTGACATATTGTATGTATAGACGTATACAGTCCGGTCCTAAAGTGTGGTCCTAGATTAGGTGAATAAGGTGAGTGGTATATCAATTCGAACCCTAATTCGTGAATTTTTGCCCTGGCGACCATTGAAGTGTGGGACGGTGCGTTGTCGTGGTGGAACAAAACTTTGATATAAGAAACACGTTCTTTCGAGATGCTCACAGCCTCTGCTGTCTCTCTAACCTTAATTCGACTGTCCTCTAGTACCGTTTGGTGAACTTTTCCGATGTTATCGGTAGCGGTTGCAGTTTTTGGCCATCTCGAACATTTATCATCGACCAAGTGGGTACGACCACTTTTGAATTCAGCTGCCTAAAATTTCACTGTGGCAAATGATGGTGAAAAGCCCCCATAAACAGCGTTTATCTCGGATTTAATTTGCGTAGGCGCATTGTCTTCTAAATGCAAGAATTTAATGACGGCTAGATATTTGATTTTTTCCATTTTACAGGAATATCATCAACAAGCGAATGTTGAATAATAAATGAGCGTTCAACATATCTGAAATTTTCAAAAGTATCCTTCAATGCATGCACAATTACATTACCGGAATATTTTTGAAGAGTGATGACATCTTCATGCTGAGGCTTGAAGCTTTTCAGACTAGCCTTGTACCCTAGTATTATAGTTTTGGAACTACAGCGGAAATATCGCCGTTCGAAGGTTCTCACTACGTGAGACGAATTGCAGCGAAATTTGTCCCTTGCCTTCTCAACAACAAACAAGACCTCCGGATTCAAGCGTACACTGGGTTGTAGGAAACAGTTCGATGATCTAGACTTCCTGTCCGGAGTCATTATAGGTGATGAATCGTTGATCTATTGTTACGACCCTGAAACGTCTTTAAAACCGAAAAAGGCGCGTCAAGTTTGCAGCATCAAGTCAGACTGTCAACGGGAAGTTTTATTTAGGTTTTGCAGAGACTGATGGAAAATGTTCAATATAAACGACCCGAGTTGTAGAAAAACAAAAACTGGTTACTCCACCATGACAACGCGCTTACACATGCCTCGCTCGTCGTGAAGGAATTCCTGGTAAAAGAAGAACATGGTAACGGTTTCCCACCCTCCCTGCTTTCCTGATTTAGCTCCTGCGACTTCTACCTTTTTCATAAAATAGAAATCTACTTGAAAGGGCGATGTTTTGACTCTATTGAAGATGTCCAAGTGGAATCGCCATTTGTTTTTTAACACCCTTTAGCGTTTTGACTTCTAGGAGTGCTTTCAAAGACGGGAAAATCGCTAGATTTGAAGATGACAGTGGAAATTAGGGTGGAAGGTATGTTTTCTGCTTTTTACCAGAAAATTCTCGGAAATTTCGGGCAGCACCTCGTAAATCTAATGCTGTTTTAGTGTTGAATAGTGTTAAAATGTTTTTACTCTGTTGCAACTAGTAATAATTTAATCATATATTGCAGGATAATTAACGCTTATATTTCTGAATATTTTAATAGGTATAATAAACCGTATTAGGTTTCATTTCCTCATGTCTATACATTCAATTAACAATGTAGTAATGCTATTTTTCAAATTATTTATTAGTTATAAATGCAAGCATTAACATGAATAATGCATTTGGGTTCTAATAACTGTTCTAGAATTTTACCCAAAACCAATACAAGGACGCTATGCAGTCGGTGCTGTCGTATATATATGTGTTACTTTGGTCAGAGTTAACAGTGAAAAAACGCCGTCGTCGGTTAGTATTACATTTTATTGGAAAAATAGTGTCGATCTGCTTTTCCCGGTAGTATATTTTTAGAATTGCAAATCACATACCTCGGTTCGTAGTCGTCGTCCATTCACAGACAGAGCAATGTCGTCGGCAAGGTCCTGCTAATGTAATTGCGGTGGACAAACGGAAATGCCAATGCGTGCGTAGGCGTATGTGTGTGTGTTAATATGTGTGTATGTATGTTGAAGTTGTTGTATTTTCATTAGTAATTCTTTTACCTTTTCAACGCGGTGATTGTAATTATAATTACAGTGTTGCAAGAATTTAATCACTTGCTCTTGTTCTTGTTGATAATGGATGTGTATGTGTAGTTTTTCAATTTGCCAGACGATTTCCACCGCATAAGCATGTAAAATTTGGATAAATTTTTTTGCGAAATTTCACGTCACATGCCTATTACATGTTTTGTGCTTGGCTAGCACTTAATTATGGTTATGACCTGTACTCTCATTGGGTAAGGTATTATGCCGCATTTTCTATTTGTTTGAAATTTTCATATTCTATTATCAATCACACCCTTATTATAACACATTAGTGCAGAAATTTTTGTTTTTTTTATCTTAATCGCCTTAACAGTGTTGAAGTAAATTGGATTTCTTAAAATTGATTTTAAGCGTTGAAAGTAAAAAAAGGCAATATACATACACTGCCGGCCAAGTTTGGAATCACTTCAAATAAATCTATAATAATAAAATACTTTTTATGTTACTTTTGTACTGCGCTTACATAATTATGTTATAGTATTTCCACATGTATGTATTATGAAGATTAGAATATCACAAACATTTCAAATTTTAATATCACTGCATCATGTCATTTATTGTAGTACGAGGTAGGTGCCATAAATTCTCGGCTTGCCAGGCTTATGCAGGTTCGAGCCTGTTCAAACTCTGTTGCGTCATAGTTGCACATGGGCCAGGTAACGAAAATTGACTACCGCGCGGTCATAACATTTTTAACAAAAGAAGGGCAAGGGAACGTTTAGAAGGCGTTTATGATTTGTCTCCTTCATATTCCACTGTACAAAAGTGGGCAAAATGTTTCCGTTTGAGGCAAGAATCCCTAAAAGATGATGAACGGCCAAATGAACTGATAATGCCTGAAAACATCTCAATTATTGAAGAAATGGTATTAGTAGTCTTTGCTGCATAAGTTGAGGGACAATATTCGTGCAAAACGTCGAGGAAAATTGACAAAAGATGTTCGATTATTGCACAACAATGCACCCATCCATACTACCGCCATTTCACAAGCTGCCATCCGCGAATATGGGTTTCAAGAATTGGAATATCCACCATATAGTCCGGATATGGCTTCAAGTGATTATTATTTATTTTTTTCATTTAAAGAAAGACCTGGACGTCGTTTTAAGGACGATAGTGAGTTGCAAGCAGCTGTAATACAGCATTTTGAGGGAAAAAACTTTAAACTATTTTTACAACAGTATAGAATTATTAATTGATCGCTGTAATAAATATATTGGAGTTAGGAGAGATTATATTGAAAAATAAAAATTATGTTTTACCAAGTTTATTTCTTCAATATCAGGCCGAATATTTATGGCGCCTGCCTCGTAGGTAATGATTCTTCGTACTGGCTGGTATCCGAGAACTAATAAATTTTATTACCACCCCCCTCACTTCATCTGCTTATGTTTACAACCTTTTTTTGTGTTTATACATTTTTGTGCAACGTGAAAAATATTTTGGTTTTCAACATTCTTTCAAAGTTAGTAGACATGCAAACAAGATCGAATTATAAAATATCAACGTGATTGTAGCGGAAAGAAAACAAACAATTCTCGAAAAATGAGTGAAAATTTGTACATATCACAAACGTGGGACGAAAAGAATGTGCATTCCCTACAAAAATGTGCAAAATACAATTAAAAAATGTCAGAATACCGGCGTATTTCAAGACAAACCACGATCAGGAAGACCTATAGTTACAAGTGCTGCAGAAGATTTCATAATTACTGTAATTTCGAAGAGAAATGAATGTTGTGCAGCATCTAAAATCCGTGAAGAATTCAAGTCTAAACTCAGCTTTAATGTCCTATTTAATTGGATTTCATGTTATTAGGCTAAGGGAAGAGCGCTATATCAGTACACGTATCATACATGTACTGCAACGATTTAGTCTTTTTGGCTATCATTTGATTCACTTTTCTTTATTTTGTATCTCGCATCGTTGGGCCAATATTTCTTTGACAACAACAAAGAGGCAATTGAGAGCAAACGTGTAGCAGTTAGTAAGCTGTTCCTACACTTAATGAAAGAAAAAGATCGAAGTGAGTCAGAACACATACTGATTAAACATTGCAAGATTAGTAGACCGAAGAATCCAAGTATGAAGTGTTTAGCTCTAGACGTCTGTTTTTTGTCAGAAACTAATAACAATAATAAACGAATTTATTGGCCAAAATCTGCAAAATAATGGCACCACAACGTGTAGTACCTACTGTAGAGTATGATGGTGGTTCCGTTATGCACTGGGGTTGTTTCTATCTATCTGGGCCAAGTAACATTGTAAAAATTGGCGGAACATTGAAAAGCTGGTGCTATAGATACATTCTCGAGCACAATGCCATCCCATCTACAATTGATCGGCGAAAGTTTTGTATTGATGTACGATAATTATGTAAAGTATATCTCTAAGAAAATTAACATAATGGAGTGCTAACAAATATGGTTTGGCCGCCACAATCACTGGATCTTAATCCGATCGAGCTTTGTGGGAAGAACTCGATCGGAGGGTCGGTGACCAATGTCCAACGTCCAAAGAACATTTGTGGTAACTTCTAATCTGTTGTTGAAAATAGATGCTGGATCTTTTAAAAAATCAATGTTTTGCCTACTCCCATTGCGTGCAGCTGTGATTAAAACCACAGGAACATATTTCTGCGAAAAGTCAGTTTAATGAAAAAACAGCGATGAGATTACACTAAGACAAATTGTAGATTTGCCTTCCGTATAGCGCAGCTTTAAATAAAAATATATAATATTACTCTAGTATTGTTTCTTTTTTATAATATTTATGAAAACTATTACAATACCCTCGTTATATTAAGAGTGATTCCAAACTTATAACCTGCAGCGTAGTACGCGGAAAAAAGATGCTATAAAGAATCAAACAATTGTAAGATAATTTACTACAACTTGTTTGAGAATCTACGACTGGCTACAACTTGCGCAAATCCCTACCACTCGATTATGGTTAACGGATTGTATTTTTATTAAATACATTATTGTTGCACAAATTTAGTCAATGATCTATTAGAGAGGTTGCTACAATAGTGTACAAGTTCTAGTTACACACTTTGTAAAAAATGCAACAATATTGTTCTAAAAATTGTATTGCATAATACAATACGTATGCGGTGTTCTTATAATTATGATGGTTGAAAGAACAAGTAAAGCGCAATAACAATAACTATTCTTATGTTTTCGTGTTTCCAATAACTTCCCAATTTACAAGTAGTATTGGTCAGACACTTGTGCTGTTTCACAGCTATGTAATACCATCCCTCCAAACATTCGGCAAATTTGGAGTAAGAAGATTAACTACGGAAGACTTTATTCCGAAAGAATTGTGAACTTGATGAAACTAGATGATTTATAAAAAAAAAAAATCAGTTTTCGTTGCGACATCTACTGGTGAATAACCAATACTATCTGAGTCTAATCCTAAGGCAGGAAACATTTGGTGCATTCATTTAAGTAGGCTGCGATAATACACTCGTCTGTACAATTAAGTGATGATTGATTCATTTTCTATTGTTTATTTTGAAACAATTAGAAAGTTTTATGCAAAAAATTGCCACAATCTTATCTTGCACGTCTCGCTACAAAGAATATTGGAAAAAATGATACATTTATGTGAAACAATACAATAGAAACTTGACCATAACTTGAAAGTATTATCTGTGACAAGATGTAATAATTAACAAAAATCTGCGATTGGGTTACATGGTTGTATTAATAACTGCTATAATATTTTTCCTGCAATATTGTAGTACATTCATTAAGTGATTTCTTTCCGTGTAGCCACTGCAAGCTGAATGGAAGAATTGCTTTATTATCTGAAGAGTACATTTTATTCATTTAGGACAATCCAGGAAATAAGCACGAACTTTTGAATACTGGGATAACAATCTTTGCATTTTGCTGTATTTCTTGCATTAACGCACTTGATAGTTCGCTGACTATACTATCAGCTTTTTCAAAAATGTTCTAGCAACTGGTATTATTTGTCTTCCGCTGCTCATTATAGGTATACCTCAGCGTAGTTTGGCTGCATTGAACCAGCCATTGTGGGTTGTTCTTTTCGTGTATTAGTGTTTTTTAGTCTGTAATCATTTTCCCTATTGACATTTTTGGTGTTCTTTATTTTCAGTAACTCTCTTACAGTTGGCTGGCAGCAGTGGTTGTTTTTAACAAGTATCGACGTTGACATCGTCAATATTGTAGATTTCTGATTGGTGAAGGTGGTCGGTAACTGCTGGTTTGTCTATGTGTTCTAATTGTGCGTCTGTTTGGTGTTCCTGTAATTTGTAAATACATTCGCTTTGTAACATTGGCAATCCAAGCTGTTCAACCTTGTTTACTGTGTTATATCTATTTACATTTATATTTTTCTTCTTCGGGAATTTCTTTTTCTAAACGTCGTCGTTTATCAAGAAACTAACTTCTGTATTATAATTTACTGGTAATGACACAAACCAACTTACTAAGTACATATGTACAGTGTATACCATTTAAGTGGTAACCGTCAGTAATAGTAACCCTATGGAAAAACACATTTTGGCATAAAATTGAGCTTGACGTTTCATCTTTCTCCCTTCCAGATGGGATTATGGAACAAGCAATGGTGTGTTTATAGTGAAGCTGTGATACTCGATAAGAGCGACAATACTAGCGGAGCGGTGAAAAACGTTGTTTGTATGCGGGTGTTTATATTGGAACTACGCGACTTCTATGGACAGCGATAATGAGCAGAGATCAAAGAGTCAAATTTTATCTGCTTTCATCAGCTCTAGTTTTAATGGATATCGAGAACTTAAAAAGCGAAATGTACCCGAGGCCCCTAGTATAGGATCAAGAAGACAAAAATCAAAAAAGATGGACTCCAATGAAAATATTTTGACAACTGTCAAAGAGACGTGCTTGTCGAAGCTACATAAATGCCATGCGCGATGCATGCGTTTTTGACGCTTTTATCGCTGCTAGTATCGTCGCTCTCATCGACTATCACAGCTTCACTACAAACACACCCTAATACATTGAAAGCTCCTTTTTCAGACACAGAAATGAATTATTGGATGCATCTGTCAGTAACGTAAGCGGTAAAAGGTGTAACATGATCAAGCATCGCTCAAATCAGCATATGCTTGGGTAGAAGATTGGATTCTATTTAACGCCACTCGATGTAAATTTGTTGATAGAAAAAGTTGGTGGTGGATATTTTGAGCAATCTATAAAGGAATGATTCATCGTTGTGTATGAATGGTTAACGCGCATTCATGTAAAAATGTTGAAAGGATAATTTTTGATGAAACAACCTTGAAATGATGTATTAATTGCTCCATCTCATTTGAAATTTTTGAAAGAGTCCTTGTACAAGCGAGACGGATGAAATGTCAATTTTATGTCAAAAATGTCCATCGTAATGGAAAAATTTACATTATCTCGGCATTTCATCATGAAATCATAATTTCAAGAGTTATCTTCCAGGTGTTACCTCTCAAATGGGGCACAGAGTATATAATTTAAACGATATCGTTAAAAAATTCACTAAAATGCAACAATAGGATTAATTACACCAAGTATTGTGAAATTTGTTCGCTTGATTAACGTCACAGATGACGTAAGCGGCGGACGATGAATAATCAAAAAAAGAAAAAACGATAATTCATTGCATTGAGTTGTTTTTCCAGACAAGAATTTGTGAGGTACGAAAAAATATGTTAAGCAAGAAAACAAAATTCGTAGTACCTTCGTACCATCAAAGGTATTTCGATGACGATGTTTGAATAATTTATTGTTGCATTTTGAGTAAAATAAGCGCGAGGTTGTTTGAATTGTTTTCATTTATTAGATAGCAGTATGCACTTACGTAGTTGTAAATAATTAAACACGTTGGTTTTATAACTTTAAGATTCCCAAATTTTTCAAGTCTGACAAATTTAAATTAAAAAATATGCTATTTTGGTAATCATTTAGAACTTTGAACGATTTAAAACGTGTGAAGTTTTGGAAAACCAACTTTTAGAACAACTCTGGTCTTTAGTGTCAACATCCCTACAACAAAGGCAGGTTTTTTACTTCCCTTCTTAATTTTTTTTTGAGTATTACATAAAAAATCTTCAAGGAGTACATAAATCAAGGTAAAAAAAGAATTAAAGCATATTAAATAAAATGTTAAGCCTCCAGTACACAGGTTAAAAGAAGTTGGTACAGAATCAAATATGCCGGGGTGTTCCTAGTGCTCAACTCTGGGTATTAACAATGTACGGGTTTAATTTTATGCAATACGAGGATATTTTGATAAATAGTTAGCCTTGACAGTTTAAAATTGTCAAAACGGATTTTCATTGCCATAGCAACAAACAACTCAGTTGAAATGTCACTGTAAAATTTGAGTAAGAAAAGTAAACGCATTGCTGTGTGATAAAATTTCAAAGAAGCCATGTCCACCGACATTGAAAATCGATAAAATGGAATATCGACCAATCATTAAGTACCTGTTTTTAAAAGGGTTAAAGGGTAAGGAGATTTACGAAGATATGTTTAAAACACTTGGTCATCTTTACCCTTCTTATGCGACCGTAAAAAATTGGGTTGTCATTCAAGATGGGTAAATTTTCGGTTGAGGATGACGAAAGACCTGGAAGACCGATTTCTGTGTCTACCCCCGCAAATATCGATGCAATTCACGACATGATTTTGTCAGATCGTCGAAATGGGATAAAACATATATCTGTGACATTGAAGATTTCATGTGAGCGTGTACATCATATAATTCACTTCGATTTGGATTCCTAAATGCTTGAATGCTAATCAGAAGCGAGCAAGAGTGGAAGCGTCGCGCTCTTTATGCGCCCCGTTTGACAACGACCCTGATCTTGTAAATCGTCTTATTACCATGGATGAAACCTGGCTCTATTTTTACGACCCAAAGACAAAACAACAATCGATGGAATGGTGGCATTCTGGTTTGCCAAGGCCTTAGAAGTTTTGGGTGCAGAAATCCGCCCGAACAATCCTTGCTTCAGTTTTTTGGGATTTTCGTGGAGTCGTTATCGTTGATTATTTAGAAAAAGACAAACCCATAACTGGAGAATACTACTCTACATTATTAACAACTCTGCGAGAAAAAATCATCGATAAAAGACCTGATAAATTGTCCAAAGGTGTTCTGTTTTTGCAGGACAATGCGCCTGCACACAAATCGCGCGTTGCGATGAACACAATCCATGATTTGAAGTTCAAAATTCTTGAGCATCTTCCTTATTCGCCATACCTGGCTCCGTCCGACTATCATTTGTTTCCTCAAATGAAAAAATGTTTGAAAGGACGTAAATTTTCTTCGAATGAAGAAATAAAAGAAGCTGTCGAGAGTTGGTTTGCGAAGCAAGAAGAAATATTTATTTAAGGGGTTTACAAAAGTTGCAGGATCGTTCAAGTGTATAACTTTGAAAGGAGAATACATCGAATAAAAAAATATTTTCATTTTAAAATTGTTTTTTATTCTATGGTAGGCTAAGAATTTATCAAAATACCTTCGTATTATAATAGAATTTTAAACGCAAAAATGTTTTGATATACGTTGCAAATATATTCACTACAAACCAAAAATTGCTCCAGCTGGATAAACATCTAATCTTTTTGTATTTTTGTGAAGGTTTCGCTTGCAGAGAAGTTCTATAAGCAAATTCATTTAATTTCAACAGACAACTCATGACTTTTTTCCAAATCCGTATTCCTGGTCATAATATCTAAAAACATCTTTTAAACTTACAACAATTTCCCACGCGCTGTTATAATCTGGAGTTTAATTAATTACGTTTTACATGCTGATAGTTTCAGTAATCCTAATACCACTGACAATTACTGAAACTTGCAATAACAACGAAAACCAATAATTTAGGCATCGTATTCTAGCGCTGCACGTTTCCGTTAAGAGCTAGGTCAGTTGCCGCGCTAACAGGGAGGATGAACTAACGTTGTACAGAACAAGCAATTCTCATAGAGATCAACTACCCTCACAATTACTCCATGTATTGTTATACGGAAGGTAGCGTAGGGATACTAGGTTGGAAGGGGTCTATTTATTAATTTGCATGTGTCTTATATAGCACGTAACAGTTTTGGAAGTACTGTAATCACGGGGAGAATTATTTCTCAAAAAATATCTTCGGGAAAAAATAGTGGCAGAATGTATAGAAAATCTAAATAACGGGAAAATATTTTTAATATAAATATAGACAGGCATTTATTAAATGCTTGTCTGTACAAGGCAGAACAAGTGTGTTAATGAACGACTCTAGGACTTGACTAGATTCCTTACTAAAAACACATAAAAACCTGATTAAATATATGTATTGATTCTTAAAACAGATGGTAAGCTAAAGCAGCATAGTATTCTGAGCAGACTAATATCATTTGAACTTTGCCACGGCTAACGATGTTTGATGAAGAGGCATTCAGTGTCCTGGCACGGCACTTAACGTCACCGTTTACTAGAAATGATGATGCTTGACTCTTTCGCAAATCACCTAAGTAAAAACAAGAATAACTAGTTGTTTAACAAATTGAATCGGTACTGGGAACCAAATTTGTTGCTTGTAGCAACTCCTTGGAGGAAATACCGAAAAGCAATACTGAGAACTTGCTTTCACCGCGGAAACTAGATGAGCAATTGTAGATTTAGATAGTATCGATTAAAATAATTGAAATGTTGCTAACGGGTGCTTGGAAAGATTGGCTTTCTATTTTGTAAAATATTAGATTTAATTAACAAACAACACGTTTAATATTTAGCAAGTTTGTTGATATCTTGTAAATTTGGTCTATTTTAGTTACCTTTCTTTTTACAATACCATTCTTTTGCGGTCTATTGGACATCATTCTGATTTACATTTAAAACAGGATTAAATCTATTTTAATGTTAGCAAACTACTTTTGTTTCCTTCAGTTTCAGCGTACATCCTTTACGATTCCCTTCCTTATACTATTATACTACTACCAATCCGCGCATCATGTTTTGATTTTAAAACACTCTATGCATTTCTTCCATTCAATAGTATGTGTTATACGTTTATCTTAGCTTTTTGATCCCATCCATCTACCTTTAATAATTCTTATGATCTTCTCTTCACGCTCTCGGAACCTTTGATATTCACTCTCAAATAATACATCCCTGACCTCTTTTTACGTTGCTTCCTTTTTCGCGTGATATTTTTCCTTCTCTCCTATTCTACCGTACAAGTCAAGCTGCACCTTACTGACTATGCTCTACTTCTTGTATGTATATATTTCTTATTATTCTCATATTCTTCGTATCTTTATCTTTATCATTATCATTATTTTCAAATTCTATCATTATCATTATTTTCAAATTCTAAATACTAAGAACACTTCTCTCGTATTTGTCTTGTTTTTCTGGAATTATGTAAAGTATATAAACATGTTTTTTATTGGCTAAATGCGGAAGTGTGTTTAAAAAGTTAG
Organism: Dynastes maya; assembly: GCA_029619315.2. Taxonomy (NCBI): domain Eukaryota; kingdom Metazoa; phylum Arthropoda; class Insecta; order Coleoptera; family Scarabaeidae; genus Dynastes; species Dynastes maya. Next base: position 63,258,605 of record JAROYE020000002.1, read on the forward strand.
GTAGACGTTGATTTCTGTGAAACTATTGGTTGTAATTAGGTAGGCCTGGCACAGAGCGCTTCGCACCAGGTTAGAAGTAGGGTTGGGTGGCCCACGACGCGACGCAACGTATGTATACAAACGAATCGGCATGAGTTATCTCAGCGAACGAAATTATTCCTAGAGCAACGCAAACTGCGCTGAAAGCCAGTGGCGGACGCATAAAAGTTTACACAAAAAACACGGCCGGGACAATTCGGTATAAGCGTCAGTATAACTGCGACTCGAAAGCCGATCTGTTGTGTATGCATCTACGCTGTCGCATACTATATCGTAGTTTTATGTTTGTTCTGAAAATGTTTCCTACGTCGCGAAAACGGCCAAAGTTGGACACAATAAGAGAATTTATTGCAGAAATGCCTGATTTAAAGTGTGATGGCGCTAAAATTCAATGTGTAGTGTGTAAAATAGATTTAATGTGTTGGTCGAAAAGTGATTGTCTACGGCACGTAAATAGTGCAGGGCATGTTTCAAAAAAAAATTCCACACGAGATTATGGCAAATTTAAATTTAATTTATGTGTTTATTGCATGTAATTTACCATTTCATTTATTAAGGAAGAAAGCATACGTCTCGTTTTGGAATGAATATTCGGACTTTAAGTTACCAAGTGAGAGAACATTACAGGGAGTTGTGCCGTCTACTCGTGAGCGTTGTTAAGAAGTTACGTTTATTTATTATATTATATTATTTATTGAAGTTAAACTTTTTATGTGGCGTTAACATAACCTTAATTTTAAAATGCAATCAATATAAATACATATATTCGTTACTTCAGGAAAACAAAAGTTTTCATTTACGATATTAAGTACAACAGATTTTTGAAGAAACTACTTTGTTACATAATATATTTTGGCTTCCGTCGGTGAGTTATGAAAATTTGTAATTTTCCTTAGAATTTCCGACGTAACTAAGTACTTGAAAAAATTTCGTCACAGTAAGGAATCGAACCTGACATCTCCCGCTTGCTAGACGGGCGTGTTATACACTACACCACGGGGACCTTGGTGCTAGGAACGTTCACTTCTTAATATCCGGTTGTTATTTTTTGCAATATTTTGACAGACAATTTTTAATTCTCACATGCCAAGTACACTAATTAATTAATATATTTGGGGTTCCATCGGTGCATTATGAAAATCTGTATCTGGGTGAATTGAAAATCTGTAATTTCCTTGGAATTTACCGGCACGAGATTTTTTCGAGTATTTAATTACGTCGAAAATTACAAATTTTCATAATTCACCGACGGCAGCCAAAATGTATTAATTAATTAATGTAGGTACTTGGCATGTAAGAGTTAAAAATTTTCTGTCGAAATGTTATAATATATTTACAGATAAAAATAATAACTAGGTATTAAAAAGTGAACGTTCCTGGCATCAAGGTCCTCGTGGGGTAGTGGCTAGCACGCCCGTTCGGCAAGCGGAAGGTATTAGGTTCGATTCCTTACCGAGACGAGGTTTTTTCAAGTATTTAATTACAATTTACCTTGTTTACTTTTTACTGCTATTACATTACATATATAACAAATGTCATTTTCAAACAAAAAATGGCAATACAAATACTTCAACGCATGCATATATTCGCTATATGTACCAAACATTTTTATTGCGTCAGTTTTTATTTTTTTACCATTGTGTATTGATTTCTAAATTTCATTGGTTTACAAAAGTTGATAATTTTTTCAGCAGTGTAATTTTAAAATTTCTAATGTAAATACCTTAATAATATTTAATAATGAAGTTTTTGCTTAGTGATGAATGCATTTTATGTCTAGAGTAAAAGTTTTAGCTGGATATTATAATAATACGAAATAAGTTCGGGTGTAGATTATTTTGTGCTTTCTGCATTGAATTGTTTATAAATTGAAAGGGTAAATATTCGCACATTTCGGGCTTTTCCATGGAGCGGCTAATCAACATCCGAACTACCATAGTCGCAGCCGCCGTCCCTCCAACATTTTCAGCTCGGCAGAGTGTTTCAACGACACCGAAGGGTATATAGAAGAAGGGGTAAGGGTATGGTAGAGAAAAAGAAAAAGACCGAGGTCAGACGTCGTGATTACTTGTAACATTTCATTATCCGTTATAAAACGTCTCGATTGACCGGCAGACACTTTTGGCGGAGGTAATGACTCGCAGAACGGGGTCCCGCCCCACCTGGAAGGTGGTGTGCGCGTTACCCGCACCCTTCTTCGAGCGCCCTTCTTTCCCCGCCGACACATCTAGTCGGCCAGGGGATAGAACCGTAAGGGGATGTCTGTTGCTCTCATATTGATCTGCGCCGCGCACATTAAACTAGCCCCAGCAGTTTGAATGCGATGTTCAACTTGAATCATCTGAAGGATGGCAAAAAACTAAGTATCAGCCATGAGGGATTCCGTTCGACCGCCACCTTCTCAGGTGTCTCGCCCTCTTCGTCTCTTTTTCCCATCCTTTGCCTTCTTTTTCTTTCTCTTAAGAAAATCGTAAATGTTTTAGACACCGTGTTGTTTAGTTTCGAGGCGGCCTTCGGAAAATCTGATCTTTGATTTCTTCTTTCATCCGCTCGGTTTGGTTCCCGATTTAATATTTACTTCCGTTATTTTAATCATCGTCACAGCTTTAAATTAACAGCTACAAGAAAATTTGCCTACAATATATTTTGTTTTTGTGATGTTGTTCTAGGTAATGGAAAGAAAAGGTGCTTGAGCATAACAAAAATTGTTGGTGACATGTTTGCCAATCTTAGTATTATTTTTCTAAATATTTAATGGATTTAGAAAGAAAGAAAACTAAAAATATAGAAGGCATAAAACATAATTATCATCTATTTGATCGGCAACATATGTGTATGTCGTAAGTATCTCAAACAAGTATTGCTATAAAAGATAAGAATAGCAGGCTTCGATCAGGCTCTAATTCTAAATAAGTAGTGCAAATAACAAGAATTATTTGGTAGTTTCAATTGTTAAATTATTGCGTTTACAGTTTACCACAAAAGAATAATTATGGGAGACCGCTTTTATATTACACAATTGGACAGTTTTTAATTTTATGTGGAATGTATTATAAATGTAGAGTTATTAATCCAAAAAAATCAGCAATAAGAGGACATGCTACTAGCTCTGGCGCGTATTGAGTTTAAAGTTCGAATCCCATATTAGCCATCACTTTTGTATTGTCGCGCATGTTTAACCTATTAAGTACATAAATTCAAATATACACGTCGGTTCAGATACGAACGAGATATTGCCTTTGTAAATGGCAACAGAGCATTCGAGTCTCGCTGATAGATCGCATCCAATCGCAGTATATCATAAAGCGAGCAGCGGTACGCACGCTTGTCCGTTCAATCACGTAATACTATTCAACGTCTTCTAACAAAATGTGCTAATACAGAATTACTGCGTAATTTTTCTGTATTCTCAGATTATGTTGGAAAGTACAGTTTCTTATATTCATTTTGTTGCCGCTATACGATGTAGGAGAACAAAAAAGTAATTCTAAATAGGAAAATAAACAACGATGCTTATAAAATTAAACTAAAGAGAAATAAATTCGATAATTATACAAAATAAATTGAAATTCTAACAATGTTACTTTATTAAGGGGAAAAATCTCCTGGAAATATTGAACTTTGTAACTTTTGTATTTGTTGCGTTTCATAATATGTTTCACAGTACTTCTACTAATACCGATTTCGTCTGAAATTTGCTGGCTAAGGCAAGGTTCGCCCATTTCAACTAACGAACAAACCCTCACTTCTCTGTCCTCCCGCTCGGAATGCGTTAGAGGGATTTGAGGCTGTTCGTCTATTTGTTGACATTTACGGCAATTCACAAAATACCATTTAATGATCTGTACCATCTCTGCGGTTGTATAAACTAACATAATGTATTCAAAATCCACGATCTCTTGTTAGAACCTTACTAGTGCACAGAAAGACAAAGAGTGCGTCAGATAGGCTACAGCAGTTGCGCGCGGCGAGGCTGGCCGCCAGGGATAAATGCAAGGATGCCGGATCGTGCTACGTACAATATATCTCGCAGCCCGGTGAAGCAAAAACTTACGTGTATACAAGAACTAAAAATACAACTAATGAGACAAGCTACCAACATTCATCAGGTACGAACGTTCGTTTCGCCGTTTACGGCTCGTCGGTGTACCTTTGTAGAAGGTGGTAGAGCATGATTAATATCTGATGGTACTGGCGCAGAAACTGATTTAAAGGATTAGAATGACATTTTTAATACGTATCGAATGGTACTTAAGCCCCGCCTCGTGCATCCATCGCGCATCTCAGGTGCCATCAGAAATTAATCGTACTTTAGTTATGTTTGAAATTGTGTATATATACGAAGTGAGTGGCTACATGTATGGGTGAGAGTATCTAATTAAAAATTCTTTAATCACTGAAAATTTTGAAATTAATTGCTATATCGACCTCTATAGAAGTGAGCAATAAGTAATGCTCCACGTTCTGCAAGGGTAGCAGAGATCGACTGGTCGCTACCACACCAAGGGAAATAAGTGATAATGATACAAGCTACTAACATCCACCATGTATAGACGCGAGTTTTGCTATTTTCGACATTTTCAGTGATTAGAGTATCTTTACATAATTAAATACTCTCATCCATATATGCATACTAGGGTACATAAGGATTCATTTATAGTCGGGAGTCTCGTGCATTTATCGAATAGTGTTGCCGTTTGTGCTGGAGCGTCCTTGATTCGCTTCGCGCGCTCCCCACCTTATACTTTCATAGCGGGCAAATGTTGTAACATTGTTCATATATTTTAGCAGTTAACCTTACTACGGAACTTACGAACGCGGTATACAGAACTGTTAATACATTTTTTTTATAAGCTTAAGAACACTTTGTAAATCTGTTTCAACAGACGTATCTTGAGATTTTGACTGGCTTTCCTTAATAACTGAAGCTTCGGCAGGATTAAATTGTAGAATAACAGCTTTTACTTTTTTGAAATGTTCAGCATAATAAAAAGCTGCCTGCAACCAGGTTCCCCAACGTGTAAAAATCGGCTGTGGTGGTTCACGAATACCGGGACACTATGCGTGAAATGTTCGAAGACGTTTTGGAGATTTGAGAAACACTTTTTTTGTACTTGATATTAATGCATCTACCTCGGGATAACATTGTCTAATAGTTTATGCCACAAGATGTAAAGCATGCACTTTACAAGTTACATGTAAACAGCCGCAACCGTGTTCAAGAAGAGAACGGCCTACCGCACGCATTGTCGTTACACCATCGCTCATAAACATCAAGTTGAAAGTTTTTTAACGTAGTCAGTATCACAGTCGTAATTGCTGCACTAGTACACCCTTGTAATCTTTTGCTAGCTAGTAACAGTGGAAATGTCGGTTTATGTTGATCCAGTAGACGAACTATAACATGTATAGTAGAATTTTTTTTACAATCTGTTGTCTCGTCAGCACACAACCAAAGCAACTGATTTTTTAATGTAGATGTGATTTTATTTTCCACCTCTTTGCGCACAAATAAAACATGCTTACGTGCTGTTGCCGTAGTTGGCAAATTCAACTACGGGTTGTATTTGTTCCAAAAGTTCTTAAACTATTTCTTATCCATCTTATTTTTTTGCCAGCACATCAACGTTTTCTCCCACACTTTACATACTATTTTAGCACCGCCGTATAACAAATCTGGAAACTCACAGATGAAGTTTTTTACTTTATCAGCAAAGGGTCGTTGTTTAGCCTTGCGCACACTGGACATCTTTAATTAAAAATTTTTTTGAATAACTAGTATTCCGCTCGCCTGATTTAATTCACACGCACACGCCGCGCTAGTGATGATGAATGTGTAAGAATTTGAACTGCTTTATCACCCGGCAGATGTTTACGCATCGCATCAGACAGATGCGCGCCGAGTTCCGTTGGCTGCTCCTGTGTTACGGCTATGCTGGGACGACACGATTATCTTACCTTAGTAATTGTATGAGGAAAGAGAGTAACATGTAGACTTAATGTATCGCTTCAAGGAAACTTACAAAGGCTGCTATTGATAGCTTATAAGAAATTGAACACCCGCCTTATAATCCAGATTTTGCACCTTGTAACCGTTTTTTTTTTGCTTCAAATCTAAAGGAGCAAAGAAAGGACGGAATTTACCATAATGAACTTAGCAACTTACCAACTGTTGAGCACTATTTTGTGGAGAAGCCAGGAGAGGACGTTTACAACGAATAAAAGATGTTAGTGAAACGATAGTAGAGCTGCATTCCAAAATAGATCTTTGTTACATAGTGCCGGTGTACAGGAACGGCCCCTCTCAAATACGTTCATCCTGATTCTTTTTAAACTAGTGCTTTACAATGCAGAAAATAAAATTGGAATGTATAAATTATCTAATTATGACATTGCTTTTGTAAAGTGGTAGCATGCAATAGTGAGTTTTTGGGAAATTAATTTGTAACTGTTAGCTATTTATTTTCCATGCAGATTTCTATGAATAACGTATTGAAAGTACTGATTAAGGAAAGTGTACTTTTAAGGTGGGTACCTTGCGTAATCTAGGTTTATTTAGTGTTTAATTTATGGACAAATTAAGATAAGAAATTATAAAGGTATGCTATGTAGAGCATGTTATCAAATCGACGTTCCAACGTAATCTAATTTTAGGATCATCGTGTAGGAATGTATGGAACCATATCTCTCACAGTGTTGTTGACTTATTATCTGGTTAAGCAATAATCGCCTTTTAGTTTGCTAATCCATAATAAAATCAATGCATCAACAATTCTCCTTTTTGTTCCCAATTACACCCGTGGGTAATCACATTTTGGTTGGATGTTAAAATCCATTGGATTCTATTAAACATTTATAATCGCCAAGAAATTTTTCGGCCAAATAAAGGCAATCTTCGACTCTGCACCAAAAAGATGATTTTGTTTGGTATTGAGTATCATTACGCTAGATTAAATTACCTTCGAAGAAATGAATTTTATTATATAAATGGAGAATGCTTTGAAAGTAAAGGAATATTATGCAAAAACTAGGGGCAACAATCAAATGAATATTTCCAATTTCACACAAGCTACCTATTACTCCCCAAAGAACTAATAACCAGGTCGTTTAATTAAACCACATATTTTATATGAAATGCAGTAATAACTGTAGTAGCACAACCCAAAACTTTTTATAACACTTGGTTTTCATCATAGCGGTACGGTAAACTGACGGCAATGATAAGATAAAGAAGTATTTCAAGGTAATAAAAAAACCCGTTGAAAATTTGACCCGATTACGGAGTACATAATCGTGTTGTGATGCAAGTGGTGGGAGACAAGGTCGTCACATATATTCTATTAGTGTTTGCTATAGAGGCATTTATACACAACAAACATATGAAACAAAGTTGGTACAAAGACCTGCATAACTTTATGAATAAATTTCGACGCAATTTTAAGTATAACATGAATGAGAATCTTTGCAAAACAAACTGTATTGGTTGATTGTCAAATTTCAAGGTATATCATTAAATATTTAAATGGAAATAATGAAATATGTATTTGGTATTTAAGTGTACACAAATATACAACTTTAACAATTAAAATTATTTATTTGACCTAAATTTTAGATTCATCTATGTGACCTCTCTTACTTTTAATGATTGCGTCGCATAATCGGGGCATCCTTGCGAATAATTTTAACAATGTTTCCGGAGTTATTCGAACCCACGCTGCCTGTAGTTTGTTCCACATGTCATCTGCTGAAGTTGGAGCCGTTTTTTTTACTTCCCGATCGAGTTCTTCCCATAATAACTCGGATGGGATTCAAGTCCGAGCTTTAGGGTTGCCATTTCATGATTGTTAGTGTCTCTTCCAACTGTTCTGAATATTGCTTGCATAATATTGAAGTATGTTTTGGGTCATTATCTCGTTGAAATACAAAATTCTTACACCAGAGAGTATTGCAGTTTCCTCTAAGATGCGTTTGTAACGCTCTTTTTTCATTATGCCTTGAATTTTTACGGGATCACCTGCGGATGTACCAGCAAAACAACCCCAAATGATTACCGAACCACCGCCGTGTTTGACGGTAAAAACTGTGCGTTGCTCTAGTACATGTTCACCTACAGATCTTTTTACAAACACTCATCTTCGCGAACCGAAAATCTCAAATTTCGATTCGTCGATACACAATACCATGCTCCAATCTTCTACCGTCCAATTTCGATGTTCACATGCCCATTCTAACCTCCTTTTCTTATTAATTTGGCGAAGCAAGGGGTTTCACATCGCAATTCGCCCGTGAAGGCCGGCTTTTTGCAGACGGCGTTTAACCGCGGACACGCTAACCGGCTTCTGAAGTACAGTATTGATTTCTGCGTCGATTTTTGGAGCTGTTTTTCTTCTATTTCGCTTGCTGGATACCACGATTGCGATATTTTGAGCTGATGTTGTCCTTGGTCTACCACTTCGTACTTTATTTAGAAAACTGACACTTCCACTGTATTTTTTGATGTTATAATCAACAGTAGATTGCTTTAAATGTAATTTTCTAGCAATTTGACGATTGCTTATGCTTAAGTTATGTTGTGCTGTGTACTCTCAGAGCACGCGCTTAAACACTAATTTATTTCCTTTTTGGGCATGTTTAAAATTTCAAACGAAATTATAAACATTATTCGTTAAGAGATGTTGTCGCTACTACTACTACATGGAACGATAACTGACCGTAATTTAAAAATATTACTTCAAATGGCGTTATTATAGCTTCGCGATTCGTAGAGAAATTACCAACTGCTACATTTTTCCTGGAATTTCAAGAAATACGCTCTTCGTTGTCGCTACTATCTGCGCTTTTATGACGGTACTACCTCTCATACAGATAAAAGAAGTAAATAGACCGATATTATTTAATGAATTTAAGTGAATCTTATTGATTATTAGCATACTATTCAATAACGCTGGAATGTATTTCCTAAATACATTCTTTGTATATAAAAATCTAAAATCCAAGGGTGCTCAAATAAGTATGAGCGGTAGTGTATTCGATTTCGTACCTGGGAACATACAAATTCCTATAAAAAAAGGCATTCAGTACGAAATAACACTCTTAACTGTTTATATAACTAGACACGCTAGAAATTATTGTCAGATTATCAGCACATTGCTAATTTTTGCTTGTCTAATAGAACTATTTGGGTTAAATATATGCTGCTATTGTAAGAAATTCTTATTAATTAGCATTCATCACATCCCTTTTTGTGAACTAATAAGACGAGTAGCGATGACAAATTCAATTAGAGCTTTGGATATTCGTTTGTGTATCTTATTAATTTGGAAATTAACGGGTAGTTTTACTTACGGTACCTTATCTCACTTTTAAAAAAAGGCCATCAAGACACTTCAACAGCTTTTTAAGATAAAAATTAAATAGCATGTAACAACAAATGGAAGATTTAGGAACACTTAAACAAATTTTAATATGCCTAATATCTATTTTCGTATAATTACATTATTTCTGAGGATTTTGTGTAGCTCCGTATGTATGGTTACACGTTATCTTAGAGTGTTTCTGATCCATATGTAACATCCATAGCATAGTACGAAGTAACTTCCAATGTTATGAGTCATAAAAGATATGTAATCGCTGAATAATAATAATAATGTGTTGAATTTGAATCTGAATTTAACAACAGACATGAAATCTATTAATGCAAACATTTCTGCTAATTATGTGTTACATCGTCATATTTTTGTAAATGTTACTACAAGGAAAAGGTAAGGATAAGTGAATAAAAAGGATATTTTGATTTAAATCGGTGATGAAGGTAGCTTAATGCATTGCTGAAGAAGTGGTAGCTATAGTAACTATTATTTTTATGACCTTGATGTCTTTTACATTTTCTGCAATAGTTTCTTATTGTGTTTCGAGCTAACATCTTCTTTTCATTAGCAAACTGTCTAGGGGGTGTTGTATTAATGTAATAGGAATTTTAAATATTGACAAGGACTAGTTCACCTTATAATATTGATCAAGCAAATTTATTTTAAGAAAAATGTAAGATGTTAAATGACTCCAAAACGCTGTACATTGTGGGGCAAGGTGTTATTAACTGTAAAAATATGCTAATTTGCAAAAAAAGAAACGAATATGATGGAGATTTAATTCTCATTTCTTGACCGACATTGAAAAGACGTATGTAGACGGATAACCACACACATCGTCTTCATCTACAAAGCCCCCTGAACACAAATCTTTGTTTTTGGTTTCTACAGGGCGAATTTTTAGAGCAGCAAAATACCCCACTAATAGCCGTAGCAACATACTCTCATATGTGATTTAGAGCTTGGCCAAATGCTATTAATATAAAGAAATGAGGCAGAAGAAATAAAAGATGACCAAACCTGCAGCTTAACAATGGACCCTAATATGTAATAACATGCTCCACTTTACCCTACATGTAAATTTTACTTTGTTAATTGTATTAAGTCAATTTCCTTTGGTTGGTTCTTTACCTTTCTCAATATTTTACCTGTTCTTACTTATGATAAGTTGTTGAGTTTACTTATTAAGCAACCTTTACACGTCTTGTGAAGAGGGGAAACGTAAGTGTCTGCTCGTTATCCTTACTTATCGCAACAGCTTGAGTACTGCGTTTTCCACTTTCCAGCAGCAACTGTAACTGAAATCCTTGTTTATAAATCATTCAAGATAAGCAGGGGTATAAGATAACTTGATGGCAGCTTCTAACGATGTAAGTAGTATAATTTGATAAATCTAGGATGACTTTTCGAAGTAAAGCGATCTTTGTACAACAATTTGATATTTCGAAAACAATCTACCAGTATTTCGTAGTGTCTTTTGTTGTTGTTTTTGAGTAAGTTCCAAAGATGTAAATAAAAAGTATTTTGAGATTTTACATACAGAAATACCTCGGTATACATCCGCTTTAAAACAAGTCCAACTTGATATACATCCTGTTTGGACGCGAAAAATTTTGTTTGGTATGCGATATCTAGAATACGACTGAAGTTTGATGAGTCACGAGTGCACGCACTACTCTTGTTTACCTATTTTGAGACAATGCTATGACTCCTTATGAACATCAGTACGGCTGTTGTTACTATTCAATAAACAATCCGCGCTATCACTTAATTTTATGTTTTTTCGCATAATTTTTTTTGTAAATTCCTTAACAATAAGTCAAGAAACTTAACAGTCAAGCGACGAAGAAAATAATTAAGATCGACAAGGAGGTGAAAAGGAGATTATTGAGAAGTATGAAGATGGCATGCCTATCGGGAAGTTCGCTATATTATATTATGCCGAGAACGACGGTATTTATGATTGCGCAAAACAAAGACGCTATGAAATCAGCATCATTGCAAAAGGGGTGTAATCGACTACCAAACAAAGATCAGACATTAGAGCATGCTGAGAAATTGCTTTTGATCTGGATAACAGAAAAACAGTGTGCTGATTTTTTGAAAAACAAGGCAGGAACGAGCGAAGGAGGTGAAGTGTTTAAAGCCAGCTATGGCTGGTTTGATGATTGTAAGAAGAGGACTGGCATCCACAGTGTTGTGAGACATGGAGAGGGAGTCGTTACTGATAAAGATGCCACCCATGATTTTGTTGCAAAGTTTGGGGAATTTGTAAAGGTTGAGGGTTTTGTTTCCCAACAAGTTTCGTAACGAAACTGCTTTGTTTTGGAAGAAGATGCCTAACAGAACCTATATAACACAAGAAGAGAAGGCATTTCCAGGGCACAAACCAACATGCTTACTCTCTTGTTCTGCTGCAATGCAAGTGGGGATTCTAAAGTGAAGCATCTATTGATCTACCACTCTGAAAACCCGAGAGTCTTTAACAAACATAACGTTTAGAACACTCAGTTATCTGTGGTGTGGAAGTCTAATAGCAAAGCTTAGGTAACCAGAGAATATTACAACGAGTGGCTTCGTATTGTGATTGGACCAGTTTTACAGAAAATGATATTGAGAGGGGAGGAACCTGCCTCTCAAGACTTTCCTCCTAAACAGCCCCATACACGATCATGCACAACTGAAGCATGCTTGCACCAGAGCAAATATGAAATGAAAATGTGGGCACATGCGATGGGACTATACTTGTCAGTTCTGCATATAAGTTTCTACAGTGATGAGTGTGTGTGTGTGTATGTACATACACGTTCAAGCTTGTTTGCGACGCGTCGTGCAAAATCAAGCGTAGTCATATCCTGTCACGCCATGCCTAGACCTAATAGAGCAGTCAGTTTTGCAACAAACACGGTCACATTTGCCCGCGTGCATTGACTTGATGTGCAAAAGTGACTGTTTTGCATGATGATGTATGGTGCGGTTAAGGAAGAATGCTTCAACTCACTCTCCAAGCTTGCCGGACTATGTGTTGCCGAAGTTAGACTTCATCACTGTAAAATTTCTCTTCCCTAATACAACTCCTCTCACTCAGCCCATGGATGGAGCCCTGCACGAATACTTTTTTCTTATCCTCATGTTTCCTATCCGCATCCGAACATTTTTACCATCCTTATCTTCGCCTCATATCATCCGTATCTGTATCGGTATCCGCATTTTATATTTTTGATACACGTAATTATAAATAAAAATGATTAAGTGCGGATACATATACACCGCAGTTTATTCGTAGTTGCATACACAGTATACCCACATCCGATCCGTTTGCACATGCACAATAATATCCGCAAAAATTTTCCACAGATACTCGCGGGTTTATATGACTCTTCCCATGTATCAGTAGATTATCAGTAATTTAATGAAACTTTACACTAAAGCACCATTTCAGAAGTACTTTGAAGTGGCCTCCCACACAGAATTAACCCTAAAAAAATGTTGAAAAGACCGCTTTGCTATCTTCCATTGCATAATTCTTATTAACAAGGCATGGCACGAAATTTCCTACAAAACAGTAAACTCTGCTTGGAGGAACACAAAGAAATGCTGACCACTAAGGATTTCCAGGAATTTGAGAAGGAGAAATACACGACTAAGATGGCTATACTCTCTTCTCTCTCTTCTCATTCTTTGCCAAATGGATGGATGTCAAAAACGTTGCAGAGAAATACTATCCCAAATCCTCAAGTAAGCCGTAATAGGAATGACCAAACAATGTAATATTTCCGAAACATCCTAAGACTGCAGAAGCAAAGTTCTTTGGATAGATTTTTAATGATGGTGAGACCTCGTAATCCTTAACCAGATCCAAATCAGGACTTTACAGAATAAAAAAGTAAATTTTCATTTGTGTACAATATACAGGGTGTGTGAACTTTTAGTAAATTTTGATTTTCCGGCAAAAATTCACCACTAAACATTAATAACTCTTCTTATTTTTGTGGGATCATGCTAAAAGTTGTTTTTTATGGAAGTTTAATGCATCTTCCTTTGAAGAGAAGCAATTAATTAAAGTCCGAAGTTATTTAGAAAAAAATACAGGCCTAGATATCTCACTTAACTAAATAGAAAATTTATAATTCTTAAGTTTGTGGTGATTCTTTTCTTTTTAAATAAAACAATTCGAATGTTAAAATTACTTTAAAAACTTCCTTACTGTATGCCCTTTCGAATAATAGGGCATGCGTTAGATGGTCATTAATATTATAAGGGATATTGTGTTAGTAAAGGACGCTAAAAAACGTAAAGCGTATTTATTAGTATTAGGTGAAGACCTAATAAAACAACAGTAATTAATAGTCAATTTATCTAAATTTATTGCTCGAAGTGTCCTCCTTCGTGCCTTATACAAGATCTTAATCTTCTCCTCGTCTCTACCATGTTAATTTTCAGTCTCATTCCTTCCCTCATTTTATCGAATGCACTATTGATTTTTCTAATTAGATGGTCCCGATTTTGAATTTCTTCGTTGTAGACAAGGCTTTTAACACGCCCCCAAACAAAGAAATCGAGGGGAGTCAAGTCTGGTGAACGTGGCGGCCACGGAATGGGACCATCTTTCCCAATCCATGCATTCGGAAAAGCGTTGTTTAAATTAAAATTAATAAATTCTTTCACGGTTAAACGAGCCGGACAACCATCATTTTGAAAAAAACATAGGACGTCTTTCATTTACAAATGGTGGCAAATCCTGTACCTACTCTGGCAGACCGTTTTGTAAAAATTGTAGATAAGTCTCTCCAATGAGGTTGCCGGACAAATAATATGGGCCAACGAGAGAATTACCTATTACACCTGTCCACACGTTTACACAAAATTTGTGTTGAAACGATGTTTGATGCTTGACGTGAGGGTTCTCTCCTTTGTTCGCCCAATAATGCAAATTGTGTAAGTTAATTGATCCTTCTCTGGTAAATCTGCTTTCATCAGTCCACAGGATGCTGCGCAAAAAAAAAATTATTTTCGATGTCCTCATGTAATAGGAATCGCGAAAATTGTATCCGTTGGATGTGATCTCCTATTTCTAAACCTTGCAATGGTGTATAGTGAAAAGGGTGCTTCTTTTCCGTGCGGAATACAGACCAGACCTTCCACGGTGACACATTAAGGTTAGCGGCTACATCTCTAATGCTAGTAGTAGGGCCCTCTTCAAGTGCGGTTAAAATGAGTTCATCAACATCCACATTATGTTGTCGAAGGTGATCAACGCTTCCGATTTCACGCATATGACGATATGTATTGCTAAAGACTTGTTGATTGGGTAATCTTCTCCCCGGATATAATTGTTCAAACAGTCGTCGCGCTTCCGCCGTAACGCAACTTGCACGACCGTTATGAGTACGTCGCTGTATTCTTCACAATAATAATAGAAAAAACTTCTTAGCGTCGCGATCACACTGAATAGCATACAGACAAAACTCGACAAACGTCAAAAAATTAGGTTACTAAGTTACTCATCGTCTAGGAGACGGGATATGACAACTAGATAGAAAGGTGATGGTCCCTGTTCCCTTATCCCGCAGTACTGATTTATTGCGTCGTCATAGTTTATGTTGAATTTCTCGGTATTATTAAAAGTTTGTATTACAAGTGAAGTACTTTTCGAAAGGGCATAAAGTAAGGAAGTTTTTAAGGTGATTTTAACATTCGAATTGTTTTATTTAAAAAGAAAAAAAATCACAAACTTGAGGATTATAAATTTTCTATCTCCTTAAGTGAGATATCTAGGCCTATATATATTTTTTTCTAAATAAGTCCGGACTTTAACTAATTGCCCCTTCTCAAAGGAAGATGCCAAGATCCATAAAAAGCGATTTTTTTTGCGGGAAAATCAAAACTTACTAAAAATTCAAATATCTTAAAATCCATTAGACTTTCGACTAAGGTAAATGTGGTTAATATGGTTCCTAAAGAGCTCGCCTAGCAGCTGTATATTTCATCCACTGAATTTGTATTTTAGTGTTTACTAATGTTCTAATAATAACAATAGGAATTCTTTTATAAGAACGGATTGATTATTCTCCCTTTATTTCTTATTTGAAATGTTTGTTTGGTATACGTTCAATTTGGTATAAGTCCAAGGATCTGGAAGGGATTAATTACGCATACCGAGGTACCACTATATTTGTATTTGCACAACTACTTTGTCCGAAACCATGCAAATCACACAAACCATAAAAGAAATAACTGAAAACTGTTTTCCAACGCTAAGTAGTAATAGTAATTAATTATCTATGTATTTAAACACAATTTCTTGTCAGATCAAACTACGCTGATTGGAATTCACTTATTCAACCGTTTGTTTACTTACAGAAGAATTTAATTAAGAATAAGCACGCATAAAGTTCAAAGGAAATATTTCTATCAGCGAAACTTACCGTTTTTTCCTTAGCGGACTGATTGAAGGAGGAAAAAGACAAAAGAACAATTCGAGCGACTAATTGGATGGTCGGTTAATTCGTGGGTACAACAATCTCGTATTATCTGAATTATAATGGCAGCAATTAAACAACAAACGGCCGAAATAACAATAAACGGAGGGAAACCGAGCAAATCCATCAGGAACGTAAATAGAATAAAGAATGCGAAAGAATGAGATTGTCTCCTTTTCGTTCTTGAACGGTTAATAATCGTAAAACATCAACGAAAAGGCTTTCGAATGAATGTCAGTTGCCTGAAAGAACAGTAAAATATGATTAATCTGTGGGCGATCTTCGTTTAATTTTCTTATTCTATCTTAATCTTTGACAATCAACAAGAAAGAAGTGTGATAATTCCTTTGTTTTCGTGGGTAATATTGCATAGTGAATAGTATGGATCGTATAAAGTCTGTATAACTGTGCGATGTTTCAAAATAAAGCACATCATTTTTTATTTCATTAATTAAATTTAATTAAATTGGTAAAATCAAGGAAATATCGAGATGTCGTTATTCACCGATGAAAGCCGTATACATAAAGCACATCATCTGTATTGTTTACATTTATATTTACTTTTCATCTCTTCATTCACACAACCTATTATAAGACATGTCGCAAAGGAGATTTCATCACGCAAAAAACACCGGATTTAAAGGTCACGTACTGCATGGAAATATATGGGGATCACATATACAAAACATCTGCAACAAATAATGCTGTAGGATGTAAACCAATTTCAAAAGAAGATTACAAACCTGTTCTTAGAAATCGTTCTATACTCCAAAGAGGTATTTCAGTGTATGTATGTCACAATAAGAATCGATTTTTTCATAACAAATTAATTATATTCTACACTATAACAAATTTTGGGGGAATTTTATACTAAAAATGGGAGGCAAATTTGTTACCTCTTTTTTTTGCTGTAAAAAAATTTACACAAATGGCATATAAAACATAAAAAGACCAATCAGAGGTCTATATGATTTTGATTAATTAATTGATTTTGTCCATAAGCAGGATAGAATCCTTAATATTATGGCCCAACGGGCCTATTGTATTAATCTTGCTTCAGTTTCCATTTTACTCAGGCAGGTTAGTTCTCTTGATCAGATTTAATGGCCTATACAGTAAATCTTTTCTCGTTGGTGGCAAATAATCAGAGAAGCAGTTTCCTCTTCTTCATTACAAAGTCTGTGTAGGTATTCGTCTCTACAGATTCAATGCATAACTCATTAACAAAGCATGGCAAGAAGTTTCCTACAAAACAATGAACTCTACTTGGAAGGACACAAAGAAGTGCTGATCACTAAGGATCTGCAGGAAAATGAGAAGGAGGAGCACAAGATTAAGATAACTAAACGATTACAAATCCCGATCTTGTGCAGATGTCCTCTCAAACCGTCATCTCCTGTTAACAAACATGTTGCTCTCCTAAGTTGAATTCGGTTTAATGCAAGTTTGTTGGCAGTTGAATGTTGAGTGGGTCTTCTCATCATTGTTTTGCTTTGCTTCTGTCTAATCGCATTCTTCTAGCAAAATTGGAATTTTGTCATTCACTCGTCAATTGTACCACGCAGTGTACTCTTAGTTATACTTAAACCCGGTTTAGGTCCTGTAAAATTAATTCTAGACCTTTTGCTCATTAGTTGGTCTGCAACTTCATTGCCCGCTATACCTCTATGCCTTGACACCCACCCTAATGTGACCTTGTTTCGTTTAGACAAGCCTATTAGATTTTGCAGGCATTCCCATACTAGTTTAAGGGCTATATGATGAGATGCTAGTGTCTTCAAAGCTACCTGACTGTCAGAGATTGTTGGCGCAGGCTTTCACGAGAGCAAGTTTGTATAGCATATATTTCTGTTCTGAAATACTGTCGTACATCACCCAAGTAACACAAGTATTAATAATAAATTTTATTGTCTTGAGTTGATAACAACATAGACATTGTCATTTTTACAATAATGTCTAATACACTAATAACTCGGTGCAGCTTAGAAATTCATCGGTACTACAAAACCAACTGCTACTTATGACATACTTTTCTAATAACCTTTTGTAAATAGCACGGCTTAAAGAAGTCTTAAGCAGTACGTTGAAATAAGTGGCGCATCTGCAGTAGTAGGCATGCTAACTTGAATGTGCGACGTCTTTTTTTACAAGTTTATCCTCGTTGCGTTTAAAAAATAGACCACAGGGGTATGATTTTCAACGGTTCAAATATAGAACGGCATGACGCCATACACGGTGCTTCAACCATGCATTTAATAATATTTTGTCGATAAACAAAGTTCGCCCAGGAATGATTGCGTATCGCAATCTAGATTCTACAGAATAAAACTGACTTAGGGTATTGATGCCGATAATTCAACGCAAATTCCTCACGCCATAATAAGCAGAGTACAGCTTTTTCTAAATCGTCATATAGTGTTGCTGGAATTTCAGCTGAGAGTGAACCTCTGAACCTAAAAAGCTAGAGCTCTGTCGCTCAGAAATGGATTGACCCAACATCACAGCGGTTTTACCGGCATTAAGTATGAAGCTGTTATTGTTGTACCATGCTTGGAAAGAGGATATTTTATTTACCAACCCTATCCTAGAGTCAACCACAATACAACTTATCCTTATATCGCTACAGCAAACAACGAGGCAAACAATGATCAATTTAAGTCGTTTACGTATGTTGTAAATAAGTTAGGGTCCAAGAATGGTTCCTTGGGGGAGACTGCAAGCAACACGCATAACAGAAAAGTAAAATTGTGTTTTTAAATTTCCTACCTTACCGTAAATAGTATTAATTCCGGAAAGCGTTTAGGTTTTGTTCATAAATCAATAATTTCATTTTCTTAAAATAAAGCATTTTTTGCTTAGAATTCTTGAAATGTATGCACATTATTAATTGCGCTTACATTGTTTAAAACAGTACGAGATATCCGTACATAATGCAGTAAATTATTCACATTGCTTGTGATTTTAAAAAGGCTAAGGTAGACATTATTAACAGAATAATGTTCAAACAAAAGTGAACTTTTATTGGATATCCTTGTAGCTGGCCTGACGATGTGTTTTTTGAATACGAAACCGGTCGCCTAATTTCTCAACAGAACTATGTGAGATCTGGACCATTTTTTCATTCCTACATTTAACATGAATATTTTCTTAACTTAAAACTAAATGATTTATTTGGAAGAAACATTTTTCTGTCTTGGATTATTTTGATTTTTTAATCCTAAGAAAACATTTATTTAATCTAAATAACATTTCAAGAAAATTATTTTCTTATATTAAACATTTTTATAGTCTTGAAATAAAAATATTTTCTTGAATAGAGACTGATTTTTGCAAGAAAATATATTTTTTTGATGCAAGAAACCATTTCTCTGGGTGTATACACCAGATTTGGAAGTGTGTATGCCTTTTCATTCTAAGAATCGTAAAAAGTTATGAACACATTTGATCGGCTTAAAATGAATAAGAAGCAAAACCACAAGAAAAGTTTTCGAAACTTGGAATATGAATTTTTTTTGTGTACTTCAGAAATAAGCCACTCTCCACACTCAGCTTTCATTAGTAGAAAAACTGTCTTCTCTCTAATTGTGTAATTTTTAACGTGTCTGTGAAACTCAATTACTTTTGTATAATATATGACGTTATCTTTTCCGTGGTTGATTGCAGCGCCATTTTAATAGTTTATTAGCCGAAGCAGAATACGGTTCTCTGCGTAGTTGTACGAGGTCTACAAATGGTAAAAGTTTCTTTAAAATCGGTTCCTTTGTCAACTAGAATAAGACAGTTGATCGAAATCGCTACACATACACTACCGTTCATAAGTATTTGGACATCCTTATTTTATTATACTATATATACAACATTATGTTGGGGAATCTCATTCTTGCTTTATTGAGTAGTTGTATGTAAAGCAATAAAATCGCACGACAACTGTGTAAATAATATTTAAATTACCCTCTAACCTACAAATAACCCAATAGCGGTTATTACTGTCATAAAAGTACAAGCGCAACCAAATGGACCAAAAATTTCCTCAATTATACTTCTGTTTCCGCATTTCTAAGTAATGATCTTGTATAAGTGAAAACAACGTGTGATTAATGTTTCTAAAGTTGTTAGAAATGCCAACACAAAAGGAGTTAAGTATAGTAACGCCTGCTCTTATAATTACGCATCATCAAACTGGAAAAAAATAACCGCGAAACATTTAAAGTTAAACCACTCCATTGTGGATTATATATAAAAAAAAAATACAGAGGTAATGATAGTTTGGTAATCAAAACACGAAGTGGAAGACCAAGGGGTATAACATCTTATGAACATCTAGCAATAATGGTAACTAGCAAGAGAAATAGGCGAAACGCAACCCCAGAAATTACAACAGAAATTAATGCCGTTCATCAGAAGTCGGTAAGAATTTCTATTGTAAAACTATACTTATCCTTTCGGAAAGTCGGACTGCATGGACAAATTGCGATGGAGAAGCCGCTGCTACGCTCGTAATAAACAAAAACGATTAAAATGGGCTCGTTAGCACAAACGTGGAAGATTGAAGTTAAGCTTTATGAATCGTCGAATCAAATTTGAAAATTTTGGTTGACAAAGACGTGTTTTGAGAGAAAATCTGCAGGGTGCTAGAGAACAATGTATTGCCCCTTCAATTAAGCAACGACGGAGGTTCAGTTATGATTAAAGTTTGCAAATCAGGGTTCCCGATCATAGGCGTCCTACTGGGAAATGTGTAACTTTGTTTAAGTAAGAATTTATAACTTATAGTTTATAATTAACATAATACATTTTGAGAAACAATTACCCATTCAATATTAAAATTCTGAATCGACTAAACATCCGAATCATAGCATATCTTTCCACTGTCGTTTCCTTGAGCTTTGTTCGCAGCGGTGAAAAATATTTTAATATAGTGAAAAAGACTGTTTAACATAAAATAATAATAAACTTTATTTATCCCATAGATCCAAAAAGAAATAAGACATGCCAACAAAAAATATAACTAATCCCGAAAAGAAAATAACTTAGTCTTCTACAAAGTAAACAAAATAATAATAACGAAGATGTAGAAGACTTTTGGGTCAGAACTTTGTTTTTCAGTAAAAATATGACCCTAAATACACACCTACAATCTGTAAAGAATTTTTCTAACATTTGGAAGCAGACCCATTGAGCTGCTGTGGGGGCAATTTGATCGGGAGCTGCAGACATCGGCACCAACATCGGCTGCTGATATGTGGAAGGAGCTCCAAGAATCACGGACCCGAATATGGGAATCCTTATCAAAGTTGACTGCAATGATGCCCCGATGGTGCGCCGCTTTTATAAAAAAAATAGAGTATGTCACATAGATGAAACAATAACTTAAACATAGTGTGCTATTTATATTGACAAAATATGTTATTATATATGTATATACAAATAAAAACTATGTATACCCGGTAGTGTGGGTATTCTTCCTAAAAAACGATTGAAAAATTAAAATCGATTATAATTAATAATAATTGTTATGTTAACAATTAATTAATTCAATAACTCAATGAATGCAATTTATTAAATTTGATTCAGATCTTTAACTATTAATTTCATACTTTAGTTCCTATTTATTCTATATATTTGATGAAATATTATGATTATGAACTTTAGTAATGAAATAAAGCCTACGGTGAAAGAAGCAGTTTAATACTACGCATAAACTTTATGTATGTATATTTTTGGAGATGTTGCGTATTATTGCATTTCTAGAATATAATTATATAAATTACAAAGGAAATACTGAAACAGATATTTCTACCGAGCATTGTTCCCCATATTTTGAGGTTTGTTTGTTGTGGGCAACTGCGCACAAACTTTCACTTCTTTGTAGGTGGTCGCTCAATGTCTTTTTTCTCGTGCATAGTTCAGGTATTCTATTTAATTTACGAAAACAAAAGCATTGTTCGTTAAATAATAAAGCGACGCGTGGTTTGCAGTTATTCCATGAAGAAAGCATGCAGGAATTCTTGAAAGAGGAGCGTGAAAACTACGTACAACAGTTTTATTTGACTTTATGTGTGGAAGATCATTTTCGCGTGTGAACCGTGTGGATGTTGCTTTGTCTACGGTCTACATCCACTCCGCGTTTTAAGAAACTTTACTCTCTGTGGATGGACGTGATTGCGATCGACGGCGTTATTGCGAATATGTTTTAGTTGCGATTCTGTAAGTAAAAAGTAGGTCGCATTTCAAGGCTGCTTATTGTATGTGCGATTTTTTTTTTGCGTAAGCGTTCGAGAATGGGTCGCGAGTTTGCTGTAGTGAAATTAGGAATGATAAATTCGAAATTGAAGAGAGTAAATTAACATCGCGTTAGCTAATGCGGGGCCTTCATTTTCGATTCTCTTATTTGTTTAATGTATTTCGTAATTTACTGACAGTATACAATAAAGCAGTATTCTAGAGTCTGGAGAATTAATTACAGACATCTATTCCGCTATTGATATTCCTTTCAGAGAATGTTGTTACTCAATAAATTTTTTTTTTTTTATTATTATTGGCCTCGACTGGAAATCATTAGCCACATACATAATTTCCTAACCACCCGAACGGACACCAGGACAAACAGAACACACACTTCACACCTGGGGCCGATCAGGTGACTAACATGTCAAACACAAAGACAGGTAGGCCACGGAAAAAGGGAAAACCCACACAGGAAAGACACAAAGGATGAATCTCTAAAACGTAATATTGGTGACGAGCATATATTTATAAATTCTATGATATACATCGACATTTTCCTGGGCAATTAGATAATTAACATTCAGTGGAAGTTGCATGTTCAACTTTACTAGATCATCTATTAGTTTATTAATTTCATTTATCTGCACTTCGCATCCTAGAAAAAGATGGTTGATGTTTCCACACTCCTTCCGACAAAATCTACATGTGTCGTTCTCAGACAAATTAATTCTGTGCAGATGGGCCGGAAACCTCCCATGATTAAATGCAATCCTTAGAATTTAAGCAAGCATTCTCGTTTTGACATTGATTTTTTTATACCATCGCTGTCCACCGATTTTAGGAAAGAGCAGATGATAATTTGTAGCTTTGTTTATATAGGAGTTGGTATATAGTGTCTGCCAATCTCTATGCATCTCCTGCTTCAAAATTGCAAAGATATCCGTGTGTGGGATAAGGCACTCTTCGGAAATATCTTTCCGACATGCGTTCTTAGCTAAAATGTCTACTTTTTCATTAAATTGAATTCCTGAATTGCCTTTTAGCCATACATAATTGATATGGTAACCCAAATTACTTAAGTAATAATCTAAGTAGATTATTTCGCCAATAACTGCAGACGACCTATGATTGAGATTTTGGAGACTCATGAGTACACTCCTGGCATCTCTAAAAATGCAAAAGTTATTTAGCTTGGTTATGAGTATATATTCTAGAGCCTTTTTTACAGCGGTAGCTTCTGCAGTAAAGATACTGGCTTCTATGGGTAATGAGTACCCTCTATTATACTGCAATTGCGGTATAAGGACTGCACAACCCGTGCCCATCTCATTTTTAGCACCATCCGTAAAGATTTGTATGGAGTCTTTAAATTGGAGGATTGTACGATTATACACTATCTTGTTTAAATGGACCTCTTTTGTAAAATCTGGGAACAATATAACAGGTACATGTCCTAAGTAGTTGAAAGGGAATCCGTATGAAGCATCACGATTTATTCCTATTATCTTGTGGTCGAATTTAGCAGTATTTATAAAGGCTGATGTAAGTGGAGGAGATGTTTTCTTTTCCCAGTATGGATATATTAGATTTTGGAGATTTAATTTTGGGCATTTCGTAATAATCTTTGTTGTATGAGCTCTATTTTTCAAAATGAATTTTTCACTAAGATATTTTCTTCTGAGTGTTAGCGGAGGTTCTCCTATTGCAACATACATGGCCTCTACAGGTGTTGAGTTCATAACCCCAAGACATATTCGAATTGAGCTATTATTAACCACATCTAGACGATTTAGAAGAGACTTGCATGCCGAACCATACAGCATACATCCATAGTCCAATGTCGATCTGATCATTGCTCTGTACTCAATAAATCTATTTGAAGAATTCGTTATCTGAGTATCTACGAGGTAGGCACCATAAATTCTCGGCCTGACAGGCTTACACAGGTTCTAGCGTATCCAAACACCGTTGCGTTATAGTTGCACATGTGCGAGGCCTACACTACATACAGTACAGCTCGAAGAGTAGTAGTTTTTAGTAGCCAGTCAGACAACGTGATTAGTGTATGAAAATGTGTCAGGTAACGAAAATTGGGTACCGCGCGGTCATTAAATTTTTAACAAAAGAACGGCATACGCCTAATCACATTAAACAACGTTTAGACGGCGTTTATGGTGATTTACCTCCTTCATATTCCACTGTAAAAAAGTGGGCAAAATGCTTCCGTTTAGGGCAAGAATCGCTTGAAGATGAGTGTCCCGGTCGGCCAATTGAACTGATTATGCCCCAAAACATTTCAATTATTGAAGAAAGTCGCATTTGAGATCAACCAGTGTTACACCCGAGCATATGGTTGCTGTTCGGAATGCAGCTGTGAATGATCGTAGGTAGACTATCCAAGACATTGTAACATTGTTAGATTATCTTGTGGCACACGTCAGTGACGAATTTTGTCGGAAAAATGGAGCATGAGAAGGATAACAACAAAATTCGTTCCGCAACTGTTGTCGTATGGATATCTGTACGGATTTGGTGACGATAGTCTGACTTGTGTATATGATTCTGCAGCCAAATAACAATCGTCACAATGCAAGAGTCTATCTTCATCTCGACCAATGAAAACCCATCAGGTCGAAAAAACAACATGAAGTGCTTACAGGTCTTTTTTTTTTATCGTAGGATGTGAGAAGAAAACGTCCAGAGAAGTAGTGTAGGAGCGACCGGATTCATTACAATTATAACGCGAAACCATACACTGTTTTCATCGTACGACAGGTTTTGGTGAAAAACAACATGGCCGTTGTTCTTTATTCAGCGTGCTCCCCTGACTTGGCACTTAGCAACTTTTTCCTCTTTCCAAAGATGAAAGTTGAGTTGAATGGGGCTAAAATTTGACAGGAAGCTGCATCGCGAAAGGTCCTGAACACATTAACAAAACAACACTTCTAGAATGCATTCATTTCGTACCAGAGGCGTTGGGATCGGCGTTTGCACTCTCAAGGGACTAGTTCGTAGATGACCGAGGTATCTTTCAGTTTTATTTATCGCTATATTTCGGCATTTGAACACACAAATGTGTGAAAGCAACTTGATCAGGTATGCTATAAAACTGAATAGATTTGTAAAAGTATTGGTATTAAAAAACGGAAAGAAATGTACGTGCACCTGTTTATGCAAATGTTTATCGAGGTAATAAAAATAGCTCAGTTTGATCGCGCTGTTTTATACACAGGGGGTCCAAGACTTTTGACGATGCCTGTATTTGTTAAGGATTCTATCAGAGATATGTTGGAAAAGCTACTATTTGAAAGAGAATTTTAAGAATGCGAAGAGAGTGACAAATAACCATGTGTAATTAATATTTTGCTGTAAGGTAAATACGACTTGTTATTTTATATTGTAGTTAGCAACACAACAGGTTAAAGCGAATGAGGCGACTTTTTCTGTTTAGTTTAACTTACAATTAGTTTAGGCACGCCAATAATACTCTAAAGCTGTTACAGACACGATACCAAAAGCGTTCTAATGATAGCCAATTTAGCAAATTCTATTACTAATTCAAAAACTTAAGTAACTTTTGTAGGAGGCTGGTTGTGACAAAATCTTACTCATTACGCCTATTGAAAACATTAATCTCTGTTTAACGCAAACACTCTTTGTGTCGGGTATTATTTAATGCTTTAATCACGGTTTGACACAGAGTCATGATGATACATCAAGGAAAGCCGTACAATTATTGCTGTTGGAACGGGATGCAAGTAACGCAGGTGTGTTTACATGCAATACTTCAACGGCCACGTTAAAACGTAACCCAGTGCGCGAATATCGAATGGCACTCGGCTCACACAAATCCTGAGAACGAACGTTGGTTGCGTTGTCATTGCCGCATACAAAGGCCTGACATCTCTCGTCTTACCACCGGAAGTCTTATTGTTACATCAAGACAGTGTGATTACATGTCGCCGAGGCCTTTGTTATCTTGAATGGCACTTATTTGCATTAGATGTGTCATTCGCTGGAAACCCATCTTCGCTCAGCCTCATCCTTTTCCCATCCATTACCGCCTTGTCGGTTCTGCCTTGTCTTTCGATTACTCGTCATTACGATTCGATTTTGGATGAGCTCTTTAATTCCTCCGACGTGTTGTAGGGCGTCGACGGCGTCGTGACGAACATCCGATGCGTTTCGAAACACGCTTTAAAACCAAATGCACATACACACACAGCTACGGTTTCATTCATGGCCAGGTTGATTCTCATGTTTAACCGGATTCCATGTAGCGGTTTTGCGGTCAGTTGTTTTTATTATGCGATCTGTTTTTAAAGTGGGCTCGCTTATACGGAAGAGGATTTCAGTTTTGTATTTAATTACAAGCATTAATTTACTTAACGGAGTACAGGAACTTTTACAAGCGAGCAGTTTTTCTCATTAGTATCGAGCATATTAATATTGTTTTTAAGGCGATTAAACCAGTGGAGATCCTTCATTAAATCAGAAATTGCTTCAGTTCATCATCACTCCCCATATTCTACATGAACAAGCAATTTGACAGGTATATTGGTTTTGCATATTTTATTGATGTAGGCAATGCAGATAATATTTGAAGCATCGACTAATCTCAATTAATTTATTATAATCTAAATAAAATGCGCCTCTTCTACCGTTATGTGTAGTGGAGGTTCTTATATCATTACACAACTTTAATTGTCTCTAAAGTTTTTATTTCTTATTTACTATTTTTCTCCACTGTTTGCTATTTCTTGATAATATTACAACCTGGTTCCATGTTAGTCCGTTGTCCTTCAGTAATTTTGCCACCTCCTGGTCCCGTACTATTCGGGGCCTTCCTCGTCTGCTTTTGCTGTTTTTTTTTGCCTTCCGTATATTTTTAACTTGCCTATGTTCCTGTAATCTATATGTCTCCCCGCCAACACAGTTGTGATCTTTCAATGCAGTTTCTGGTACTATCCATTCCCAGTTTTTCTCTTATACTATCATTTCGTTGCTTGCTCATTAATGTTATATTTGCTACTTTTCTAATATACTTCATTTTTATCACTTGAGCTCTTTTGCAACTTCTCTGTGCGTTATTATAAAAATTGTATACAAATGATATAACTAATGCAATAAAAATTTGATTTTTTAATACGTTTCCATTTTGGAAACGTTCGCCATTAAAATGTTGAATAAATATGTATTTGTTTAACAAAATGTTTCTGTGGTTTAAAGTATGCTGTTACTTTGACAAATGTATTATTCTGAGAAATACGCTCTGCTTAAGGAAATGACCCAAATAAAGAAAATAATAATATGGACATCGTTTTTAGCTACGCGAATATGAATACGGACAAGTGAAAATTGCAGTCATATAGAAATAATGGAGGTAAGTAACAAGATTCTTTCGTTGAGCCATGGTTTTACGACGGAATAAAACTTCACTCACCTTTATATAGCAACTGCAATGCAAATAAAATTGCAAACCAAGTGACGAGAGAAGGTTCTAAGATGAATTTCAATTCTAGGCATAACTTTCTTAGTTTAT
This sequence comes from Dynastes maya, assembly GCA_029619315.2. Lineage (NCBI taxonomy): Eukaryota > Metazoa > Arthropoda > Insecta > Coleoptera > Scarabaeidae > Dynastes > Dynastes maya. The sequence continues at coordinate 63,286,264 of JAROYE020000002.1, forward strand.
GCCTATGCGTGGAGCAATGAACGACTGGATCATAAAAGGACACCAACTTTATTAGAATCATTCAACTTGAGAGGAATACAACAAATAAATGATGAGAAAGACTCCCTCAACATTTACCGCAAACCGGGACTATTTTAACATAGTTTTGATGGTCTTCTCCGTAATACATTTTATTGAATCAAGATATCTCAACCATTCTATATCCATTAGAACAAACGGACTCTTGGCTATAAAATCATCAAGGGAAAAGTTTGTCGAAGGCCGAGATTTCGAGAAAAAAATTATCAATTTGGAGCCAAACTCGCCCCATTGGGGTTCCTTTGACATGGCGTTAAGTTTTCGTGTTGTATCAAAATAAGGCCATCGTGAGTTTACCTTGGCACTGAATATTACACTTAAAATAATGTATGTATTTGTAGTAGTTCTTGGAAAATATATTTGCTTGGTGACAAACTTTTCAACTGCACCCCGTATATCGATTTTAGTCATGGGAAATCCCCAGTCACTAACAATTCTTACAATGCAATCTATCAGTTAATAATTTTACTTCTTCAGATGATAAGTAAGCTTCGACAAACGAGTGCAACGTCAAAGGCGTATCGCGCAAAAGTAGGTACGTGAGATACGGTGTTATTAAGAAATAATATATTCTTACCTTTTATTGACGTCTTGGGGCAGTAGTATTTTGTCGCAGTGGCATCAAGATCCTCGCGTACCTACTTTTGCGCGATATGCCTCTGACGTTGCACTCGTTTGTCGAATCTTAATGATAAGACAGTAGGATGCCCTGGCTCTCCTTGGTTATGCACTTTACATAATAGTAGTTTTACTTATTTTTTTATTTCTTTGATGCCGTTTTTTGATATAACTTTCCAATTCTTGCTTCTTCTTCAGCTTTTTGTAAATCGTCTTCACTGTAATTTTTATATCTCCAACTGCTTATTTTTTTCATGTGTTTCCTAACCATTGTAACTAATACTGCACAGTAATCACTCCTCTTTTTCTTCAAAGCTTAAGCGATTGTTTAACTTGAACATACGCATGTATGTAGCAAAAACTTGAGCTCAAAGTAATTAACGTATGCATGTCAAAATAGCCCCAATATGTGTCAAAGTATCTCCGGTTTACGGTAACTGTTAAGATTTTTGCATTAATAAATAGGATTCAACTTAGCATAGCAACGCGTTTATGGACAAGAAATGGCTGTTTGAGGGGACATCTGCATAGGATGGGGATCTATAAAGTTGAACTCCTATACAGACTTTGTAATGAAGAGAAGGAAACAGCATTGGATGTTATTTTCGCAAAGCGTAATTGATAGACCATCGGAGAAAGACTTACTATTTAAATATGATCAAAGGAATTTACTGTTTGAGCAAAACTGAAACCAAAGCATGATTAATTATCAACAGGCCTACTTGGCCGCGGTTTTGAAGATTCAAAGGATATTATCCTGCTTACTGGCAAAGTTAATTAATTAATAACTGCAATAAATACCTTATTGGCCATTTTCTGCGACCACCAACAAATTCTGCAAGTTGAAGTAATTGAAGTTAAGATAAGTGCTGCTGCCTTGGTTTATCGTTTAATTTTTGCGTTTCAAATGCATGCCTCCTTCGAAATATTTCAACATTCATCTAATCGTATTCTTTTCGTGCCAAATAATTTAACTTTTACTACTTTTCTAATCTCTGCAACTTCTAATATATTTATACAATTAGTTGTTTGTGTGTTTTATTAATCATATTTAAAATGAAATATTGGCGATAATATCTTAATCTTTTGTTAAGAAAGAATGCTTTACTAAACGATTAAATGCTACAATACTAAAGGTTTTGTTGCATATCACCTTACTGATATCGAAAAACATTTTGACATAGTAGGTTGAACGTATATAGTTAATAAATACACGGGAAATTCTGTGTTTAAATTCAATCTATATTTTTCATAAATTTTAGGTTTGGGGTTTTGATGTAGCTGTTACATGCGCGACGTTAATATTTCGTTTGCACGACAACAAAGGAAATGTTTTGTGGTTTTATACACAGTGATGTGCACCAAACATAACCTTCCATTATTTTTCAAAAGCATGCGAAGTGATAACTGCTGTAAGTGATATTACTGGTTCATTTTTAAATTCTAAAACTTTTTCCTGTGAGAATACACGTAGGTGTCATTTTTTTTTCTGTGTACTCATTGTGACATGTGAATTAACATCTGTACAATAAAATATTGTTACAAATTTAAGTGTAAGAATCTGTTTAGCTTTACCCATGAAAACGCGTACTCCATGTATCTCTTTCCCTACACTACTTTTGAAATGAACCAAATTATCAACAAGCAAAAAACAAAAATACCTCAGGTCCGGAGGGAATATCGGCTAGAATTTTGAAAGAATTTGGAATATTTATTTGGGAACCATTAACTTATCTAGTAAATCCATCTTTCACCTATGGTGCATTTCCATCATGTTTCGAAATTTAAGAAGTTAGCCCGGTGTTAAAAAAGGATAATAGAGCTAATATACGCAGCTACAGACCAATCTCGCTAATATCAAATGTAGCAAAGATATTTGAGTACCGTATGCTGACACGATTAACATCATTTAGGAAGGAAGGAAGGATCTAGGAAGAATAAGTCCACTACCACTGCTTTTTTGTCATTCTACGATATCATACTAGAACAAATTGATAAAAGGACATTCATCGTTGGCAATCTTTTGTGATTCTAGTAAGGCCTTCGACTGCATACAACATTCCATACTGTTGAATAAGTTAAATAATTATGGTATCAGAGGAAATGCTCTACCTCAGCGCCCGCGTGCAATATGTCCGGATACAGTATAAGCAGGAGGCATCTCTTAAAAGCGTTGGATCCAGATCCACCAGTCGTTTATGGTGTTTTTCTATATTGGATCCAATTCTATTCAATCTATGTACAAATGACATATATAACTTCTGCTCTGATTTACTGGCAACTGGCTCAACTTCACTCGAAACCAAGGCACTAGCAAATAGTGCCGTCAATAGGCTATGTGGCTGGTTTTGTGCCAATAAATTAAGACTTAGCTAGGAGAAGAAAACTCCTTGCTTTTTCACACGCGTCAGCGAACACAAAATATACATGCCTCAGTAACTATCCATGGTAAACCCAAACAGAGATGACAAAATTTCAGTGTTCAGGATAAGTTACTCTGGAATGTTCACTGTGACCACCTAGTGAAATTGTTAAATACCAAGACTCTTCTCTTTCGCAGCTTGAAGGATCGGCTACCACTACATACGCTGCTGTCTGTATACTATATTGAAATGCAGTCGCGGCTGGGATATTGAGATAATCCTCTCTGGGAATCTTCATCTACTGTTGCAAAGCCTTTCTGGTACAGAAGCAATTTGTTAGAACATTAGGTGGGCTAAAACCTACAGAGTCATGTTAACCTCTCTTTCAAACGTTGCGTATTCTAACTCTTCCGTCTTTATACATCCTTGAAGCCATCTGCTACCACCACAATCACAGGGAGGACTATACTGCTATAAAAGACATACATCTCTATGAAACCCGGCGAAGAAGTGATCTCTATATTTCTAGATGTGCGTTGCATATTACTGATAAAGGATTAACGAGCACTGGGAAAAACTATACAATAAACTACCTCGTAAAATATGAGTTTTTCAACCCTAGTAATTAACCTACAGAGCTAAGCCACCCCATCACTACGTTTACTATTTATCCGCATGTTTAATTTAGTATTAAATTTTTTATTTTGTTTTTGTTTCCTTTTTTTTCCCCTTAATTAATTAATCTTTTCTTGCCTTTTTATTTGTTTTTTCCTTTATTATTTTGTATTCGACTATTGATTTTATTATCCTTTTGGATACCTTGAATCAATAAAGTATTATTATTATTATTATTATTATGTTTTGATCCTCGAGTTACTTCTTAGAAAGTCCTATGAGTAACAATTTCTAGAAAGGCAAATTACTTTTCCCCGAAACTTAATAATTCCTCGAGTAGTCGGAGAACGACAAGCTTTTGTGTTCATAGCCGATGAAATGACAGAAGTTGTTAAAAATCGCCCCCTATCTGCAGAAGAAGAGTAAGAGCCTTCGTTTTAATACGTCCTATTTCTGTTCATAAAAGTTTCAATTGCCAGCCATGAATCATCCCCCGGGATAAATCTTGGACCGATGCGATCTGTTTGTCGTGTAAACATATTAAAACTATACTCTTCGCCTCCCACACAGAAAAAGATCAATTTCCATTGCTATATACTTACTCTATCTTTAGAATTTAATCACTACAATAGGGTTGCTCTTGAATCTTTGCTGTCGGATAAGGTATATGCAGCTATTATTATAACTAATCGTAAAAACAGAAAGCAATGCTTTGTTCAAGAAATCTTTTGTTTATACATATACTTAATATTTCAATAGGTAAATGAACGAAAAACAGTTGTTCTTGGCTGTTGCCATGAAAACAGAAAAAATATACGATGAAAAGGTTCCAACTCAATACCGGAGTTAATTAATTCTATATCGGATGTAATTTATTCCGTTTGACAAGTTAATTCGGTTTCGGATGATGAATCTTCCCCATGGAAGCCATTGTTTTCTTTTCGGTCTGAAATATAATTAAAATAAGACATAAAGTCAAACATGTTAGAAGAGTAGTTTTATAAAGAGAAGAATTGCTATTAAAAGTTTAAAATTCCCTATAATCTAATATTGAGAGAAAAAGCAGGTTTTCTACCACATGCTTGTGGTGCAAGTGGAGGGAATACGAGTTTCCGTGTCTTAAGAATCCATCCAAGATGAAGTCCTTCACATTTTTTTACATAATTCAATGGATTGATTACTATTTATTTATAAATTCAAAAGCCACATATTGATATGCCACTTTCTTTATGATTAATGTGCTTAGTATTGCTAGAAAGTTTAATAATGCTGATTATTGGAAAAGATCTTAAATGTATCTATAATTCGATTAGATTAGGTATGAAGGCCTATTCCACTACAGCCTTTTCAAGTCTATTGTGGTTCGTCAGTTGCTAGATTATTTACGCTAGCTTTGCCTTTTTCACTAGACCTAACACCTTTGTGAGTGATCCCTGGGCGTAGGCTTCAATCTTTGAATATTCTGAGTGCCGTATTCTTGCTTGTCCTCTGCAATCTATTATTGTTTTAATAGATTTTCTGGCTTTGTCTAGTAGGTCTGTTGTAAATTCAGGCTTGTGTCCAATCATAAATTGCATGGCCTGTCTTTGTCTTGGAATATCTTTTCACAAGTTTTGAGACTTCTTTTATCTTCATTGTTTAGTAGGTGCTTTAATTAGCATGTTATGCCATGTTTAAGGAGAGCCTCGGGTTCTTGTCAGCAGCTCGAGCCTACTCGGGCTCCCGTAGCCCTTAATGTCTTGGTACCTAAACCAGGATAACCTTAGCCTGATTACATAGTTTGTTCAGCAGTAATTATGTTAGTAAGCACTTTGAGAAAATTTCATATCATGTTGCTTTGTTTCCAGTATGATACTTGCTAACTGCTAAAATTGATAGTCCTTAGGGACAAAACCATTGGCGAAAAATTGTATACCCGAAATGTTTCTGATTTCATCTCACACTGTAAGTTTCTAGGATTATTAGTTAATATGAAATTGGATTGAATTAACTTCATGAACATGTGTCCTCCATTTGTTTGTCTGCATCTAAAATGCTCGGATTTATTATTAGATAAACCCGCAACTTCAACAACGTGCGAACTTTAAAAATCTTATATTGTGCAATTGTTCCCAGTAAGTTGGAATATGTATCGTTGGTATAGTTTCCATTTTATTTATTTCAACAGCTGTTACTTTAAAAGATATAAAAGCGATTCTTGAAATATTTAACATTTAATATATCCGGAATGCATCCTCTGCACGGTGTTGCCTTGTTATCAGAAGGTAACATGCAATCGCAATATGATAGGTTAAATGTTCATAGTGCGAGATTTTTGCTTAACTTATTGGAGAATAGAATTGACTGTTCTGATCTTGGCTTAATTAATTACAATGTACAATTTGCCAAACACTCGTTCATACACATTTCTATATTCCCCGAGGCATCAATATATTATTAAGATTTCCGACAAGCCACATGATTAAGAATGTCAATGGTTTTTCAGCAAACAATAAGGCAAGTTGATTTTGTTAATTTCCTTTTTTTTATGTTAATTTTTTGAATTATATTGTTTTAGTTAGTACTGGATTTATTCATTATGTTTATTATCTTCACACGTATTATTGTTTTGTTTTGTCCTCTTAATTGTAATGCTGTTGGACAAATAAATTATTATTATTATCTAAACTGAATATATTTCTGTATTTTGACAGAAAAGGTAAGGATTCTGAAAGATGGAAATTGTTTGCCATACAATTTCCAGGCTTGAGTTTTTTGACTTCTGTGCTGTCACTGATTTAACATTAACAAATGTCAAATTTTACGAAAATAGTAATGTAAAATCTCAATAGTGCTATCTAGTTGTCGATTGTAAAAACTTAAGACGCTACCCTCGTATTTTATATAATATTGTACTGTTCTCTTCTGTTTTATAATTTTATTATTCTGACCCTGTAATTGCTGAATTTGTTACTACTTCTACCACTAATTGAATAACTTTTCCCCACTATTTCTCTTTATATTTTTTAGTTATTAGAGAATCATAAAGATGAAAGGTTAAAATATTTTATTCTTAGACATACGATACAATTTTCGAGTTAAAGCTGTCGGTGCTTAAGTATTATCAACATCGCATCGTTGTATTGTACGGCTTTTATGATTTATGTTACACAACTTTTAAATTGTTCAAAGTCTATTGGCAACAATCATCAATGACGGATTCTTTTTACTGCATCGAAATAATCGTTTCAATTTATTACACTCCGCATTTATACACCTACGTTCACGCACATACATGCACGCATACATAAATATAGAGTGAGGAATCGCTGTATCTATATACATACATACACATACTAGGCGTTTTACAATGAAGGCACCGTCTATTTAGAGCCATTGACCCTTCATTGTCGATACGCAACCCCAACGCTTACCATTAAAATGTCATTTAAACTATCCAGAATCGATTCTACATAATTATACGCATCCTTTAAACACCATAATGTAATAACGGATAGCGAAGTACCGTATACACCCATACGTGTAGGATTAGAGGTAGAATGGGCAGGTGAAGATAGTGTTTGCGTATTGTGTATATGCAAGTTAACATATTGCGTAATGGCTTTTTAAAAATTATAAAAGGAATTTCAGTTCCGTTGCATGCGATAAAGGCAAAAGTGCGACGACAACGAGTACGTTGAAGAATTTATGTTTGATAGATTAGTTCCTACTGAACAACATTAGAACATATGTGTATACAACATGTACTGGTGTCAGGTGGTGTAAAACACTTGAAATATTGATAACTAGCGCTCTATACAAAACATAACATTTCTTCTGTCGTCAACTGTATGTACATACATTGCTAAAAGTGATAATACTGATAATTCACAGCGGGAAACAAAGCGTTAATTGAATAGTTGTTACATTACGTTATTCAACTGCAGCGGGTTCTTTTTCCTCACCCATGGATTGAAATTACCACCTGGGTGGGAAGGGAGATATTTTCCCAAAAGTAAAAGTTTTGGGAAAAAGCAGTTAAGAATAACATCCGCTTGTTATTCAAATTCTTTCCTTTTGCGCAGTAAAAGATCTGGTGGCAGCCGGAATTACTAAAGAAGAAATAAAGAAAGCTATATCCAAATTAAAACTAAGCAAAACTGCGGGGAATAATACCTGAAATGATAAAGTACATGGGAGAAATAGCAAAAGAAAGATTGAGGACCCTATTAAATGAAATCGTTATGACCAAGCAAATATCAAAGGACTGGAGTATAGGAATAATTTTCCCGAAATATAAAAAGGGAGACGGTAGACTGCGGATCATAGGAGAATAACGCTTTCAAGTGTCGTAGAGAAAATCTTAGCAAGAATACTAAATGATAGAATACAACAGAAAATCGACAACAAACTGGAAGAATCACAATGTGGGTTTAGAAGAGGTAGAGGAGTTCAAGATCCAATTTTCATAGTTAGACAGACAATTGAGAAATGTTTAGAGAAAAATAGAGAAGCACATCTGTGTTTTATGACAGGATAGAGAGAAGACAACAGTAGATACAATAAAAGCAGTGTACAAAAAGACAGTGAACGAAGTTAGAACTCAAAATAAGAAATCAGAGGAATTCGAAACAAAAAGAGGACTAAAACAAAGGTGCGTTCTCAGCCCCACCCTATTCTCGGTAGTATTGGATGATGTTATAAAAGCAGCAAAACAAAAGATGAAACCCCTTATAGTGGGCACCTGGAAAATGGAGCAGATAAATTGGACCGAATTATTGTTTGTGGACGACGTGGTAGTAGTAGCGGACACGAAACAATATCTACAATATAATATTGATATATTACATGAGGAAGTGGCTAAGAAGAACATGAAGATAAATTAGCTAAAACAAAAAGCATGTACGTCGCACCAGGACACAATATACACAGCATAACTGTACAGGGACAAAGAGTAGAATAAGTTAAGAAATTTAAATACTTGGGAACGTAGAAAGCATGGGTGGCATAGACGAAGAAATAAACGAGAGAACGGCGAAGGTGGGAAAAATTTTCAATGGACTAAAAACCACATTCTTCGGAAAAAAGGAAATACCGTAAACGTAAAAAAGATAGTGACACCGACTGGCATATATGAAAGCGAGTCCTGGGTACTGAATACAAGAAACAAGAGCCGAATAAATGCTGCGGTAGTGATCGGCTTTTTCTTTGCTGCTCAGGCTCCGGAGGGTTGTGGTGGTGGACCAAGCATTCAGAAACGTTGAGATACATATAAATACGTACACGGAATTAATATATTACACAATACTTATGTATTTGCATTTTTAAAAGCATTTTTAAATAGCAGGTTTCTATGTGTTCATGCTACAAAGGAACTGTTTATTTAATAAATTTATATAAAACATATATTTATTAAATAAACAGTCCCTACGTACTGTGTTTAATTTAGAGAACAACCGAGTAAGCGAACAAATATATAAGCATTATTTACATCCATGCATAAGCAATTGGTACTCCCTCTTCACAAGGAAGATACATAGAAAGCAGACAACTAGCGGCATTGTTCTTCAAACCAGGAGAACGTAACAACTGGTTTAAACAATTGTTAGGTTTTCTACTGTCTTTATTATTGTACCCAATCTAAATGCTCAAATTTATTTATTACTTATCTTAAAATGTTGGTAATGTTTGTATTTTTTCTTGTTTCAGGTAAGTTGTTTGACCCTGGAGCCGTAAAGTGAAGCCAAAGTGCAGTATGTATGTTATTTACTTTTAATTTCCTTTACAATTTAACTTAAGCTGTGAGTAAAAATTGGTTTTAATTTCTGAAAAACGCTAAGTGCTGGCAGTCATACATTTAATTAATATACACTTATATCCTGGTCAAAAAATTTAGACACACTGATGTTTGAGCTTTAAAAATGCTTTGAAATTAGACACGGTGGAAATTATCTGGACATCTTATAAGGTATTTCGCTGGCATGTACAGATTTCAGACCGGATGCGAACTTCTAAAAAAAATCTTCTACATGTTTATGTTAATTTAAAATATGCCCTCCAGCCCAATCGGCTGAGTAAAATTTTATTTTAAATTACTCCGGTATACAGGGTGATTCGAATTAATTTATTATTGGTGCTACGAAGTCGATTAAATTGAAAAACTAGTAATGATTTTGTCGTTGATTAATATGACGTTAATAGAAAAACAATTAAGTAATACATTTTTACAAATAAACAAATTTACTCTTTTTTTTAATGGAGCACTGTATATTTTCCAATACTTTGAAAGACAATTCAATTTTTAATATAAGAGCTTTATAAACCATCTGGGATAAATATTGGGAAAGTTATAATAGCTTCCAGTTTTGAATGAAGGTACAGTTGGTTGATGTGATTCTGTGCGAAACCACATGGTTTACATTCTGAATGTGTCAAAAAGGAGTATTGCATATTTCTTCTGTGTTGCATTGTTAAATTTACGTTTTTTTTTACATCTAGACGTAAGCTATTTGCTTTCGTATAGGATTACAACAGTCTACTATAAATACCTAGCAAGATGCATGTATCATTAATTGGAACTAAAAACCTCTGTAATTTATTTAGTATTTAATTGATTTAATGCGGCTCTGTGTGAGGAATACATAATGGAGTTGGAAGAAAAGAAGAGTCCACTTTCTCACAATAACTCAATTTAATACGAAAAAGCGACCGGTTTCGGGACTAATGTCCCATCTTCAGGCTCGCTGAAAGAATAGATAATAAATTGACAACAAAAAATACATCACAATTTATGTTAACAATTGTAAAAAATGAAATTTAAGTTAATTTTATACATTTTTTTTTCTTATTCTAAAAATGTATATAAAACATATTCCAACACACAGGGTTCATTCACAATACAGACAAGAAAACCAAGAAGGACTCGGTACTAAATACCAAAATAAAGGTTCCAAAACAGCTATTGTTTTTAGAGATAGTAAATGTACAAATTCTTCCTGATTTTTTCTCTGCATGTTGAGAACCTAATAGAAACAATTGTACTCTACAGTTAAAAGTAGTAGGGAATTGTCAAATTATTAAATAAAAATAAAAACTGCACATTCTATATATCAACAATTGTTGGGCTAGTGTGATAGGTAATTAGAGTAAATCGGGACGTACACAACATATTAAAAAAGTCAATGTGATAATAAAATGATAAAAGAATCTATATGTAGTGTTCTATCTTACTCCATCTACCTGTGATATGAATAAACCGGTAAATTTGTTATATATTATTGTAATGTTAAGTATCCAAAAGGTTATTATGAATATATTTGAATTTACTGTTTGTGTGTAGATGTAAACTGGAGCACTGGGTTCTTCAATGTTGGAAATAAAGAATGACTGCAATTGACTCTAATATTTGTATTTTAAAAATGGTACATAACTATTTGCACTTAAACACTATAAAAAGCTAATATGAACATAGACGTGTATTAGCTAGAGTTACGTACAACATTTCTACTCGATGAGAGCTTGTGAGAGTCTGGTTATCGAATGCGTTCTTGTTTATTCATAGCAAAGCACAATGGCGTACGTAATCCGCTTCACAACTGTGTCAGCAAAAAAAAATAATCAATGTACAATACATACATAATAGTTCGAGATTCGAACACTGTTATTAATGCAGTGGAGTAAAAGAGAAAACTTAAGAATTGGGAAATTAGATGCCGAAAAACTGCATAGGACGTCATCTATTGAACAAGATCTCAAACATAGGTGTAGCATCAAAGTTTAGGTGTCCATTTAATGAGCGATCGTTGTTCGATGTCTGCTGACGCAAAATTTCAAGGGCTTCTGGGTTGTTATCCCTTGTTAGCTAAATGTAAAATTTCGAAATTGTCGTTGACATTAAATTGGTGACCGGTTTCGATTAGATGGTTAGCGAAGTGGAAGAATCTAGTGCTGTTAGGTTGTGTACAACGTAGGTGTTCTTTAATTCTGGTCTCAAAATTTCTATATGTCCTGCCAACGTCATTACATTGGCAGGTATCACAAGATAGTTTGTACACTCCTCTCTTTTTTGGGTTGTCTATTTTGTCTGTATTGTTCAGAAATACGTCACGTAGGGGATGTAAAGTTCTGAAGGAAACAGAAAAATAGGGTTTCAGTAAAGTGGCTACTGTGTAAGAAAAAGGACCTATGTACGGTAGGGAAAAATATGGTTTTATTTTATCGGTGACAGTATCAGCCAAATCAAGATAAGTGGACCTTTCCAATTTTTTTCTCTGCAATTTGTCAAGAAGTCTATCTATGACGTCAGCACTAAAATGGTTCATAGCAGCCATCTGTTTTATAACAGATAACTCTACAAAAAGCCTCGGTGGATAGTGGTACACTAATAAGTCTGTAGATGTAGCAATAGAATGCAGAAAGTTTCTGATTGCAAGGGTGATTTGAACTCTCATCTACGGTCATACCATTGTGCATGGGTTTTCTATAAATTTCAAATTCTAGTTTTTTATTGTTAAAAGATTTTCAGTGATATCTAAAAAAATAAGACAACTACCTTTTTCGACCTCTAGGGTAAACTTTATGGAGTTATGTAGAGAATTCATATAACAAAGTCTCGAAGTTCAAGATGGTTACCTATATTACAAAGATGTCATCAACATATCTGGTATAAAATTTGATATATTAGCAGAAGGGATTATTGTTAATTAAATAAAGGGTCTCAAAAAAGTTCACGAACAAGTCTGCAAGTATTGGCGAAATTGGGGAACCCATGGCTAAACCATGAGGTAACATATATAGTTTACCGTTATATTGAAAAAGGTTTTACTGTAAACAAATCGTGACAATGTTAACAAGTCCCTGCTTGTTGTTAGGGGGGTGCTCTATAGACTCCAGTTTGTCCATGAGAAGTTGTATTACCTCGTCTGATGGTATGTTGGTGAACAAATTAGAAACATCGAAGGAAACTAGGAGATCGTTATTATTAATATCTACGGTTCTAAGTTTATTTGTCAAGTCAAGAGTATTTTTATAGTAAACGGAAAACTATCGTAAAGTATGTTTTTTAAGACGTTATTTAACCATCTAGAAATTGCATATACCGGTGAGTTGGTGTACGAGACTACCGGTCTAACAGGATTCTTGTCAAAATCATCCGACTTGTGTAGTTTCAAGAAGCCATATAATCTAGGTGGTAATGTATGGTCTGGTAATAGTGATTTTTTTAACTTATCCTCCAATAGGAAATTGCAAGACTTGATAACTCTCTTGACCCTGTTGATGAAAGATAAGTTAGTCGGTAAGATATTATTTTCATTAATGAAATCAAGGATTTTGGTATTGTAATCATATCTATCAAGAATCACTGTACTGCCGCCTTTGTCTGGCTTTGTAATAATTAAATCATTCTCTGTAATCTTTTTTTTAATCATATTCAATGTTTTGTAATTGAAAGTACCATAATTGCGGGGTCTATGGGGTCTACTAATACCTTTATAAAGATTACTCTCATTCTTTAGTAATTGCATTGCATCACCTCTTAGAGAGGTCTTTACTGAGTGGTTAACAGATTGTACAGCAAGTCAGTCTCTAAACTGACTGCCAAGATTTCGAGATCTTTGTGATACTTCAAATTTCGGGTATGTATATTGTAATTCAAACCCAAGCCTAACAGTTCTAGTTCTAATTAAATATATTATAAAATCAACTTAAATTTCATTTTTTACAATTGTTAACATAAATTGTAATGTATTTTTTGTTGTTGAGCCTGAAAATGGGACATTAGTCCCGAAACCGGTCGCTCTTTCCTATTAAATTGAGTTATTGTGAGAAAGTGGACTTTTCTTTGCTTCCAACTCCATTATTTAGTATTTATTTCAGAACAGTAGTGTATGAAGTTTTTGTATCAGAAATTGATCTACTTTTCAAAATTTTGCAAACTAGATATGTAGAGTATTTCATTAAAAAGAAATAGCAAATTTTTTTTTCTGTCAAAGTGTGTTATTCACTACTAGTTTACTAATTTAACCAACTTCGTAAGCTCAATAATAACGGAAATAGTAATAGTGCCGATTAACTCGAATCACTATGTGTGCTGCGCATAATTTTTTTTTATTTATTTCGAAATTGCCGTAAACTTTCAATTGATACAACAAAATGTAAATCTTTTACAAAGAAGTGTTCCATGCATTTAAAATTGGTAAGTATACTTCATATTCCAGGGCATAATGATTTTATTCATGAAATAATTCATAACCAGTTAAAGACGAAAATGATTGGAAAACCAATATCACGTCATTCGATTGGATCTGTTTGACTTGTGATTTTTCTATGAACTCATATCCACACTTTCTTGCAGTAAGTAATAAGTCGCAATTTAGCATAATAATATCGGTTGCTTATTTTTTATTCCCGACAGGATGTTGCGAAATCCTTTCAGAATTAATAACTTATATTTAAGTCTTATTTCGTGTCGTTCTTTGAGCAATAATTCAAGATTAAGGGGAAGACGTCGCGGTGCTGGCGGTAAGCTTCTTTCTCTTGCTTTCCCCATGCCCGGTATCAGAGAGAGAATCGGCGAGAATGATAAAGAAAAAGACGTAGAGGGAGAAAAGGAGGAATGGCAGGAAAGAAGGAAAACGAACGCGTGGTTCTTGACGAGCACGGCAGTCCGAGGAAAGTCTTCTCGTAAATCTCCGTCCAGTATCCATAAAGTATCTGAGTAGGCGCTGCAATTATCAAAACTGATCCTCCGTCACAGCCCTCTCGAGGCAAACGGTTACGGTTATTATTATGTTCGACGATGGGTAGGTAGAGGTGATGGTGGCGTTGGTGTTCGTGCCTCCGTTTCTACTGCTCCGGTTTTTCCGGTGTAGAGGGCAGCACGCTCCACTGCACAGTCGCGTCAGTGTCGACTCGTGAATTTTCTAAATAAATAGGGCAAATTATAATAAAATCTTGTACTATATTGCCATTATGAACAGATTTATTGATTTAAAAATCAATATAGTAGTGAATTATTGACGTAATGTTAAATTATAAACCAACGAAACGAGGTTAATATGCTACATGACATGGGAATTGCAACATCAAGAAGGGGTGCGAATTTTTTGACCAAGCAGAAATGCCTAACTACTCAAAGGTAATAATTGATTATAATTTTTTGCGATCAAGTGGTCATGCGGTCTTTTCGGTCATCAATGTCAGGTGTATTTCTTGTATGTTTTGATTCAGTTTTCCCCGTTTTCTCTTGTCATACTTTTGTTTAACGTGTTTTGAGGGTTTGGTTACGCATAGAGTGCGGCAACGTGGAAAATTACCGCCAGTTAAGTGAATTGAGGTGAAGAGATCGAATTGTTGGCTTGCGCGAAGGTGGTTTTTCGTTCAGGGGAATTGCAAATCGCCTTAACTAGAACCAATTCACCATCATGCGCTGTTATCAGTCATAGACTAGGGAGGGCCAGGGAAGTTGCCGAAGAAAAACTAATGAGGTGCAGGTCCGATACCAGATCAATTGCTGATGAACTGGTTCAAAGAGGCCTATGTCAATATCTTGTCGTAGCCACCCAGATCTCCCGACCTCTCGCCAATAGAACACGTGTGAGACGTTATGGAAAGAAACACTTGCAGGTTGCTTGGGACACCATAACTTAGAAGGACATCGACCACCTACTGGAGTCAATGCCACGAAGAATGAGAGAGTGGGGAGACCCAACACATTAATAAAAATAAAATTAAATTATGTTAATTTTTTTTCGCTCTTTTTCTTTGAAGTTATTATCAATTATTACTTTTGAATAGTTACACGTTTCTGCCAAGTTTGATAAAAAAATTCGCACCCCTTCTTGCTGTTGCAAATTTCCATGTCATATAGTGCATAAAAGAAACATCCATAGGTATACGTTAATTTCAGCCAAAATTGTAATCTTTCAGGTCTAACAGGTGCAACGAGGTCACTTAAAAACATAACAACTTAATATAGATATCCGGTGCCCATTGCCTTTACCCGCCACTGTCTCGCATCGTAAACACAAACTTGTAGAGGGGTTAATGTTTTGCCGCCACCTTTCCTTGCCAAAATTAAGTGCGTAAATTTCAGGCCGCGCTGTAGTAGTTACCATGTGGAGGTGCTGGCCGTTTTTCTTTTATAACACGGCCCTGATGTCCCACAATTAGTAGGGAAGGGAAAGACGCGATTATCTTTTAAGAGATGACGAGCGTACTTTCTAGCTCTTCAGGTAAACGAGATTGTCGACGACGGTGTAAATTAAAATTTTTGTTCTGGTCGCCCAGTAAGTCGGAAAAGAGGAAATCATATTTTCTTCTTCATTAATGCAGTACTTCTGTTGGTTTAATAACGTAACTGTAGAGGGATAATGAATATAGCGCGATTTTAATCTGTTTTTTGTTTCAAGTTAATGAATTGCTCAGAATATTGTTTGTTTTCCCGTTTTGATCTGCGAACTTTTCGAAAAACGATTTCTAGCTTGCTTTTTAAGGTAATCTTTGATAGTTTTCTATTTCAAAATTGACATAAATAGTTTACTTTATTTAAATGTTATTTTTAAGTCTCATGGGTAGGTAAATGCTGCGTATACTATGGATATTACTAGATTTAGCACAGCGTAAAATCGTGGACAGCCCTAACACCTGTTTAATTATTTTTTGCTTTAAAATGAAGTAAAACAGTAGAAATAATATAAACGATTTGAGTCCTTCTATAACATTCTCCACAATTGCTACTTTGCTACAAACTTCTGCTGTCAATTGTGATATTTGAAATTGGGTGATTCAGCGACTGGGATTTGTGTCCAACCATGTTTGCACAGCATAATATATTAATTAATCGGTATACTTGGCTTGTAATACTTGTCTGTTGAAATATTATGATATATTTGCAGATAAAATAGCAACTAGGTGTTAAAAGAGTGAACGTTCCCGATATAAGGTCCTCGTGGTGCAGTGGTTAGCACGCCCGTCCAGCAAGCGGGTAGTGTCATTTCAGGGTTCGATTCCCTACCGGGACGAGATTTTTTCAAGTCTTCAATTACGTCGGAAATTCCAAGGAAATTACAGATTGGTATGCCCTGTCTTTGTTAAAACCTTTAGTTCTAGCAATTGATGTAGGTTCAGGTTGACGTAAACTAATTCTTGGATGAGATTTGTCTTTAACGATTGAAATTATTTTTAATCTGACACAAAAATTCTGTAAGCATAACTGTGGGTATGGATATTGTTATAGTAAAGATAAATATTGATTTTTTTTGCAATATTTTTTAATATTATATGCAACAGCAAAACTATCTTATAATCAGTACAACATAATATATTAATGCATACTTTATATCGCTTGTTACCATAACAACATTAAAATGTTATAATTAGCAACTTTATGTTATACGCAGCAGTAAGGTGCTTAGGTTTGGTAACAATTGCACCTTCATATATTAACATTCTTTTAATGATGTGTTTTTTTAATAAATGTTCAAATATATGGCCATTGACCTCTAATGCTTCTTCGTCTATGAAGGGCGCCTGTGGCTCTCCCGATCCCTTCATATCTTTCTCTATATCGGCTGCAGTATTTCTAATACGTCTTAGTGCATCTTAAGTGTCGATTTTTTCCTCGTAAAGGATTGATTCAGATAGCCAGTTCGTCATATGAGATAGGAAGCAAAAAAAAACTTAATGTCGCAATGAGTAGTCAATGCAAGGATATTTTGATTTTATTTAAGACATATTAACTCGAAAATAAGCGAAAATTTAGACCATTTACAAGAACGCTAGTTAAATCGGATAGGAACATATGGTGTTTTACATTATTTTCACGTGTACAATACACTCTTGGACTTTGGTCCGTTCCCCCGGCTTCAGAATAGGGACATTAAAATCTCTTTTAGATACTAACACAGACCACTTATGATTACAATAAGCAAATAATATCACACAGGGAGTCGTCATCATAGCGTATTGAATAACGTGGTGGTCCAATATACACGGTGGTTCAATACAGACTTCTTTACCGTCATCTTTATCGTAATTATGGAGTTCAAAATACATGATATTGATTGTGTCATTTACAAAAGGAATAAAAGAAATGCTATTACTAATACTATCCAAAAATTCTTTAAATGATCTATCCGATAACCGAATATAATAACAATACCGTCACTACGCTTTACTTAACTTTTGATCTCTTATACTGTAATGAAGTGTATACATATTGATAAAGCAGATATTTCGTTATGTGTACTTAGGCGTATCCGTCCTTAAATATAAAGAATAATATATATTCGTGCTGACAGATTTAGGATATTGTAATAACAATCTACACACGCATATATTTTGATATGTAAAGAGCTTACAAGTAGTTTATATTTTTGTGTATTAATAATACATCGTATTGTTTTGCAGCCTTCTCTTTAATTATCGCTATCTGACCGATTATCTTGCGGGCGACGCGGCGGCATATTACACATTCAAACGCGCAAATCACCAAGCGACTCCCGGAGCCATTTAATTAATTTTTTGAATTACGAGTTAAATATTTAAATTAAAACTGCATCTTATTACATTATTTCCCATGATAAAAATGAAATATTTATGGCGATAAAAATATAATGTTGTGTGTAAATGGTGCTTACGTTTAATGGGCTCGGACGTCATTTCAGTGTACGCCTCGGCATTTCCTCAAAAAAGCTCCCGAATGGAATGCGGCTCCCTGTTGTGTTTCGCGCACAAAAAAGATGTAAATTTAATTAATTTTTACGGATAGGTAATGGTATTTAGAGCGTGATATCTATGTTATTTAAATTTAGACGCCGCGCCGGTAGGTAAACAGATTGATAAAACAGAAGATTGCCTGTGCCATATCGTCATCATTAATATCATCTGCAGTCCTTATTGTAGAGTTGCTCACTAGCGCCAACGGGCAGTGGCGGAGGTTCGATACAACACTCAGTATAACTGCGAGTCTCAATCAGATCTGTTGTGTATACACGCACGCTGCCGTAAATACTATTTCGTAGTTCTACATTTGTTTTAAAAATGTTGCCTACGTCGCGAAAACTAATAATGTTGGACAAAGTTACAGAATTTATAGCAGAAATGCCTGGCTTAAATTATTATGGCGTTAAAATTCAATGTGTAGTTTGTCCAATTGTCTACGTTACGTAAATAGTAAACAGCATTCTTCAAAAAAAAATTGCACACGACACTATGGCAAATTTAAATTTAATTTATGTGTTGCCTTTATTGCATGTAATCTACCGTTTAATTTACTAGACAAGGAAGCATACGTCTTCTTTTGGAATAAATATTCGGACTGCAAATTATCAAGTCGGGCATCATTACAAAGAATTGTGCCATCTGCTCGTGAACATGAAAAAAGAATTAAATCGGAGTTGAAAGATAAAAAACTGTGGTTATGTGTGGACGAAATAACAGATCGTAAAAAACATTCTGTGGTTAATGTAATAGTACGTACAATGGAACCACATCAATCGTTACCTTCAATTCTATTAGCTTCCAGACGAGTACAACAATGTACTGCCGAAGTAATTTCAAAGTTAGTGTTAAATATATTGGAAAAGTTTGAACTTTCAACAAACCAACTGTTGATGTTTATGAGTGATGGTGCCGCCAGTGACTTTGGAGTACTTACACCCGACCGGCAATACCACCGGCTGAGCATCATAAGCTTGTACTTATTTCAGGCTTTCTCGATAATTGCCGGTCGTGTGTAAGCAACCTTAGTCTCACCAGTCTCCATTGACACTTCGCCACTGCTAAAATCACCATCGATGTTGACAATATACTATAAACAAATCACACTAAATTATGCACAAAATTGCAGAGATAAATAAAAATGCGAATTTGATTTTTTAATAAAATATTACATGAGCGAACGGCAGGGGCTTATCAAGACATTTTATTTTCTTCACAAAAATTAATACATTTTTGAAAATTTTTATCAAGATTCAGGTTTTGATATTTGCGAAAGGTACATAAAAGTTCAAGGTCCCATAATTTTTCTTGCAGTAATATTTATGTATTGCGTGGACTCACAGACCTCACCCCTCCGCTGGAGAGTTAAATGATAGCGTCAGGAGTTTTCTCGCAACTACTATCAATTTGTGGAGATAACTTCTCAGCCCCCTATTCCTTTTCAAATGTAAAAATTTTTATTTGCTAACGGAATGTAAAAATTACGTTGAATTTGTACATGTATATTAAGATTACTAACACAAAGGCTTTATCTATGAAATAATCCTGTTCATAACGATTCAGTTTGTGTTTACTTGCAACTGTGTAAAAGGTATTGTCAAAATGATATAGTATAATCTGCAGTGCATACAAATTATTTATTATGGTAATAGCAAAGATGATACATATTGCATACATTAACGGTGTATGAGCAATTGATGTACGCTACAGAATGAGTGCAATAATGTTAATCTTTATGAAAATGTTCAAAGAAATCATTTGCATCATGCACATCGATTAAATGCAGTTTCATCGCAAATATCGCATTGATTTACACGTTGGCCCAGGTCTCACCGGAGTACGAGATATATTGTATCTTGCATTTATCCCCGCCGGTCAGCCTCTCCGTGCGCAATTGTCGTAGCTCTAAGAAGCCTATCTGACGCACTCTTTGTCTATGTGTGTGCTCACAAGGTTCTCGTGCATTTCGGATACAGTATGTTAGTTTATACAACCGCAGAGAAGGTATAAATCATTACATGGTATCTTGCCGGAAATTCCTACCAAAGCACGGCCGATCTATTTACCCTAGAGTACGTGGATCGTCCTATTCCTTCGCATTCGACGATTGAAAGGATTGTCAAAGCGTTTAGGAAATTTGGCTACGTGGTCGGGAATTGCCGTAAATGCTAACAAATAGACGAACGAGCGGGAGGAGAAAGAAGTGAGGGCTTGTTCGTTGGTTGAAATGGGCGAACCTTGTTCTAGCCGGCAAATTGCAGATGAAATCGGTGTTGGTAGAAATACTGTGAAACGTATTTTGAAAATCAACAAATACAAAGGTTACAAAGTTCAAATAAAGTAACTGTTAGAGTTTCAATGTATTTTGTATAATTATCGAATCTATTTTTCTTTAGATTAATTTTATAAGAATCGTTGTTTATTTTTCTATTTAGAATAACTTTTTCGTTCTCCTACATCGCATAGCAGCAACAAAATGAATATAAGAAACTGTACTTTCTAACATAATTTGAGAATACAGAAAAATTACGCAGTAACTCTGTATTAACTTATTTTGTCAGAAGGCGTTGAGTTATAATATTACGTGAGTGAGCGGACATGCGTGCGTACCGCTGCTCGCTTTATGATATATTGCGACTGGATGGAATCTCTCAGTGAGACTCGAATGCGCTGTTGTCATTCACAAAGCAATCCCCCGTTCAAATCTGGACCAACGTGTATAGTGATTCCTTTATAAAGCAAAAGCTCATAAGGTTTTCAAAACGTAGCGGCCGTTTGTCGACGAATCGGCTTTCATACCTTGCACATTTTAAGTATACATATTGTTTTGTTACGGATACATAACATACCTACTATAATATGTGTCTCAAATTTTTTGTCAGCAGTAGAACATACCTTCGAGATATTTTCTATCATAAATTATTTTCTTTCATTTCTTAATTCAGGTTCGTAATGTGGTAGTAACAGTAGTTTCGACAATGGTTCAAAGGCGTTTGTATTTTGACAAATTCAAATACATTTAAAACTTGTTTGGTAGGCATATATCGTTAGGAAGAATACATTTCCGTTTAGTGAAAGATTAACACTTTTCTTTCCTGGTATTTTATCAACAAATTGCTAGGGTCATAATGTAAGCAATTCTAAAAGAAAATCCGTGGTTTCCTTGGTATTTCCGACGTAATTAACTATTTAAAAAAATCTCTCGCCGGTAAGGAGTCGAACTTATTTCCCGTTTGCCGGACAGGCGTGCTAATCACTACACCACGGGGTCTTATACTAGGAACGAAATCACTTTTTAATGATGTTATTTGTCTGCAAATATATTAATATTTCGTCAGACAATATTCTTACGTTCCAAGTACACTAATTAATTGATATATATTTGCTACCATCATCACTTCTACATAGTAAAAATGTTATAGTTTGTTACTTCTTTGAGAAAGGTGAGGGAGCGATTTACTGTCACTTTGGACCGATACATTGCTGGAGAACTTTACAGCCTCAACTGGAATGTGGCTAATATCTGCTTTTAACAGGATGTGTAGCCTTTATATTAACTTGATCTTGCTTCCTGTGATTGGGGGTTTCTGAAGTTTAAAGTTTGCACACATCCACCACTAAATCTTCAACGTCGAAATGTCTTGTGACATTCAATAACCGTATCAATCGCTCATAATAGCTACCAGCATGGAGATATTTCTAATTGTAAGACACATTGAAAGAAAACTATTTTATAATGTCCTCTCTCTTATAGTGAAATGAAATTTATACTTTTTAAGGTTTTTATGCAATATGTTATTGAAATCTGGTACCTCTTCTTAGCGCGCACCTGTATATTTAGTAGACGTTGGTTGAATGGATAGCTCACACAAGTATCCATCTTCTCTCAGCTGGCTGAGTGTTAGGTTGAATAGATAGCTAACTCAATCTCCATTTAAAAACTACAGAGTAGGTTTAAATAATAATATCCTTTTAATGTTTGCTTAAATGAAATATTTATTATATTTTATTACAGTAGGTTTGGATGACCTTGCGAACAAAGATATCTAAGCATATAAAGCCTGTTTTACACGCTACGATTTATTAGTTAATTAATTGAACAAGTTGATCTTCGATTTTATCGTACCGTGTAAAATAGTAAAAATTGGTCCGATTTCTTGAACGGTTTATTGTACGATTAATTGAATTGAATAGAACATGCTCTATTTTTGCCATGATTTTCCGACGATTTCTCACTAACTTTGTTGTTTCAATACCAACCCAGTGGCAGAAAAATACCTACGAATTTTGTTATAGTGTTTTTGAAATCAAGTGAAGATAAATTTCTAAAATTTACGGGGATTGATGTAATTGATAATTTGAATGAACTAACCGAAACTGAAGTAACAGAACCTATAGCTGTGCCTATACCAAAACATTGAACAAAAACAGATTGCCAATCTATTTTTATATGCAGATAGAAATTTCCTATTTAATAATTCCCCCGTTCAATTATTAACGAAACTAAACGAGTATTCAGGACCATTAAAAGCTTATCCAATTTATTGTAGAATGTAAAACGGCATATATCTACCGATTTCTTGGTCAAGAACTTGTTCAATTAATTGGCCAATAAATCGCAGCGTGTAAGGGGCTTAAAGCAA
Source organism: Dynastes maya (assembly GCA_029619315.2). Lineage (NCBI taxonomy): Eukaryota > Metazoa > Arthropoda > Insecta > Coleoptera > Scarabaeidae > Dynastes > Dynastes maya. The sequence goes on from JAROYE020000002.1 coordinate 63,309,281, forward strand.
TCACACCAAACATCATGTTAATTGCGTGAGTTTTAGGATGAGCTGAAGGATGTGTTCCTGCAGGAGACAATTTTGAATATTCATTTCTGCATTTCTTTTTATAATTCAGGAAAATATTCTGTTGTGCGAAACCATACTTTTGTATGCAAAGAAGAAAAGGGATACTGAAACAAAGAAATAGAACGTTAGGAGTGATTTGGCTACAATTTAATTGTATTTATTTCGATTATTTATTTCTTCATATAACGGTGTTGTCAATTAGACACCGAAATCTGGGAAACCCGACACTGGCGGTGTATTCTATAAACCTGAAGCCTTTCGTGAGAAAAGAAAACAAAAACACATAAACGAATGCTATGAAAACGATAAGGAAATAAATACGACACAAACAACAATTAAGAACAAGCTATTTTGAAGTATCATTAATTCGTACGTAGTTCAAACTCGATTCACATTGTCCTGTCTTTGTTTTCACTTGTAAACGCTAGCGATAACTGTGTATTAGCGGTATGTGTACGAGTGTTTGGTTTGTCGATATAAGGTGGGAAAACAGCATACAAGCAATAATTTAAGCGTGCAGAACAACTGCGTCGTCGATGTGCACGTGTTCGCAGAATAGTATCAATACACTGTCAAGGTTATAGGTGATGATAACAACAGCGGTGCAGCGCGTTGTTGTTTTTCCAAGCTACATGAACAATACACGTACATACATAGTTGCGTACGTAGGCAAATAACATTCACTTTGTCATCTAATAATTCACACATGCACACATATCATGCAGTATAAAGTTCGCGCTCACGTGGTATCATTCTATGCAATACTTTTAGTAAATACAATTCGAAGTATCCTTGTTTAAACAAAAGTCATTCTGCGGTCATATTAACAATGTCCTGTGAATGATGTGAGATAAAGAATGCAAATCATAAATTAATACATATTAAATACATATTTCAGAATAAGATTCTCAAAAGGCCCAATGACCAACAAGCCAACTTTCCAGGAGAGCCAGTTGAAGCTTTAGCCTTTTTTTAATGAATATTTATTTGAAAGAAAATAAAGTTATTCCATGAAAATTTTAATTATAAGTTTCTTTCTCCATATACACACGCAGAGAAATGGTTTCTTGCATCAAGAAAATAGATTTTGTTGCAAAAGTCAGTCTCTATTCAAGAAAATGCTTTTATTTCTAGACTATAAAAATGTATAATATAAGAAAATAATTTCCTTGAAATTGTATTTGGCTTAAATAAATATTTTCTTAGGGTTAGGAAATCAAGAAAATCCAAGACAGAAAAATGTCTTTTCCAAGTAAATCATTTAGTTTTAAATTAAGAAAATATTCATATTAGATCTCACAAAGTTCTATTGGGAAATTAGGCGACCGGTTTCGTGTTCAAAAAACACATTAGGGCAGCAAAAGAATAATGAGTTAACATTTAAGCTTATTTGTCCCTTTTTTTATTATTTATTATATATTAAAAGAACTATAGTTAAATAGTACCCGTGATAAATAGTAAAACAAAGAAAAAAATATTACACTAACCGGTATCTTTTGAAAATGTTTATGAAACGTTGGACGTTAAAGGTTATATCATTGTATGGGTAAGTATGGTGTCTGTATTTTCAATTCCATCACTACTATCTAGGACGGCATCACTGTAACTAATGGTACTAGGTGGCGCCAAGAAATATTTCAGTTGTTGTTTTCGAAGGTTAGTGGCATAAACTGAGAAATATAAGAGCAATATAGCCAGGAGCAACATGCTTTAATGCTTTTCTGTTCTCATATTGTTTTTGCCGATGGTGATTCCATCAATACCAGGAGCTATTTATTGGCATATTATCTTGGTTATTGTTTCTAGGCACTTTTTTCATCTGTGCTTCCACATTAAGTTCACTACACACTACTACTACTAACTACATTCATAAGAACTAACCTCAGAAGTTTGTATTAGTTTCAAGTATAAAGCCGTTTAAACCATCGTTCTTCCTCTCTTGCACCTTAGGCCTTCGTAGGCTTTCATAACTTAAACAAAGCAAACAAACTGAATAGCAATAGGTAAACCTTCTCAACCAGAAAGTAAGCACATTTGCACATGGAGCAAACAGCTGATTGGTCAAAATCCACAGAATAAAATCAATGTAATATTCATTTCAGTAAAGAAGGCCCAATGTTCACTTTGGCTCTTTTTAAAGTTAACTCGAATTATAAAAGTGGTTAGGACATAGGCCTAAATTAATCTTCTTTACTTTTTTTTAGTAGATATTTACCCTTTTTACCGTTCATAGCTTAACAAATTTCCAATTCAACGGCACTTTTAACTACAGAATGATGATTTTGGACACTGGCCCTTTTAGAACCAAGCCACAGGTTTATAAAATATTTGTACCTAGTTTTATAAAGGTTATAGGCTCCTAGCATTTTGCAGATGTACATTTTTATGCTTTCAGTTAATTCTGTTATACGGAAACTATGAAAGCAGACTTTCCAAATTCGATATACCGAATATTTTGACTTAAAATGGTCCTTATCAGATCTTTATTTATTGGAATCAATGAAGATTTAGCAATTTGTTAGTACAAGAAATCTGAAGCAATAAACAATGCTTAAAGACAAATTAAGGGAGAATATATTCAATCCTGCGCAATAGTCCTGTCGAGTTTTGCATATCGATCTCATAAAATAAATAGCAAAATAAGAAGGGCTATTACTTACTTGACTTTACTCGGTAATCTATTGAATGAATAATTTATTCCAATACGTAAAATGTTAATAAATTCAATATTCACGTCGGTGCTGTTGTCACCGTGTAAAATTTTATTGAGGAAGTGACTACCTGTAACTTGCAAATCTTTATTATAGGTCCTGTTTTTTTACCTATTGTATATTGTACCTATAACGCGATACAACCCTAATTTATGCATTAACGTTGAAAATAAACAACGATACAAAGGACGGCATGAAGTTAAGAATTTAAGTTGTTTGCATAATAGCGGGAAAAATACTTTATATATGCAAGTGAAATTTCGAACAAAGGACGTTACCATAAGTATCAAACAATACTCGTTTCGCGACCACCCAGCGGCTCAAGTAGTTATAAAGTTCGATACTACATATCGATCATTCTACTGAAATTGTCTTATGTGATGATGACCATCAGAATTTTTGTGCAGTAATTCATTCGCCTAGTAACAAAATGATTGTCGAACATTACGGTCGAATAGTGGTTTAGCTTTGGCATCGCTAGATTAGATTATTTACGGAGTGGTCCCCGACCTGTCCCACAGCGAGCTTTTCAAATCTATTATAGCTTCTCAGATGTTACAACATTTACGTTAGCTTTACCTTTTTCATTGGACCTAACCGCCTTGATGGGAGTGATTCCTCTGCGTATTGGCCCTTGAATATTCCATTTCTGAGAGCCGTGTTCCTGTTAGTCTTATGCAATTGCACCATATATGACGACAGTTTTTCGCCTAGCGGAACCTGCATGTTGTCTCCTCTGTCAGTCTCACTGTCCTCATACGCTTTTAGAGCTTTCCTAGATATTTAGCATCACATTTTTTATGAAAGAGTCAGAATTTGATTTCTACAGACATGTATTGGTTTCAATTTCACATGACACTTGATGGTGAAAGGAGGGTAGTCTGAAAATGACAGTACTCGTCAGAAATATAATGATAATATAATTGCGCATGCGTTGAAAGACGCCTTTGAAAATTTCAGCTGACAAAAGAGTGCTTGTTTCTGTGTTAGGCTGGAAACTTTTCAGATTACTCTTGTATTTAAATAATACGTATGTACACTACCGGCCATAATTATTTGCCAAGATATCATATTAAATAATTCCGCAAGAGACTCCTTTGATACTTAGTTATTCCTTGAATCTCCTTAATCCATTAATTAGGAGTTCAGGTAGGGCCATAAAAAGACACGAAATGTAATACAACTATCCTTCACTAATAGATATTTAATGTGGTGTAGGTAAAGATAACAATTCCCTATTTACCCGAACTAGAATTATGGATTTAGATTTAGTAGTTATTGTTAGTAGGTAAGCAACAGGCGTACGGACTCACTTTAATCGAGCTTTTAATCGAAGTTTGATTAGCGGCTCGCGCTTTTAATCCGCGGGTAATTTCGTTCAGAAGCTGTTCAGTAGCCGTTCAGAAGCCCTTCAAAAGCCGTTCAGGAGCTGTTCAGAAGCTGTTCAGTAGCCGTTCAGAAGCCGTGCAGTAACCGTTCAAAACCCGTTCAGAAGCTGTTCAGTGGCCGTTCAGAAGCTGTTCAGTAGCCGTTCAAATGCCGTTCAGAAGCCGTTCACAACGGCCCCTTGCAACAGGTATCTGTTACAACGGCCCCTTGCAACAGAAACCTGTTGCAAGGGGCCGTTGTGAAATTACGCGCGGATTAAAAGCGCGAGCCGCTAATCAAACTTTGATTAAAAGCTCGATTAAAGTGAGCCCATACGCCTGTTGTTTACCTATTATTGTTCTTTTAAACAGTGAATATCCTTAATAAAATTATCTAAAATTAGTATTAAAATGCCGAAAACAAGTTGCCTTTAGAAATCTGCACAATGATTGTTGCTTTACATAATCTTGGTCGAAGTAACAGAGATATCGCAAAAAAATTGAAATTATGTCGCCAAACTGTTGATTATAACGTTAAAAAATATCAAAAGGCTGGCACATTATTAAATAGAAAACGAACAGGACGACGGAAAGTGACAACACCAGCGGAAGATCGTCGAGTAATTATGACGAGTAAATGGAGTAGACGAAAAACTGCAACTGAAATAACGGCTGAAATAAGTTTTGAGCGTGAAAGACGAGTTAGTTTAACCACCGTGAAAAGGAAGTTGAGAGAGGGAGGTTTATTTGACCGAATAGCATTGCGTAAATCACTCTTACGCAACCAAAATAAAATAAAACGGCTGCAAAACGGCAAGAGAGCTTTGTAGACCGATGAGTCCAATTTGAACTCTTCGGTTCCAAGAGAAGAACGTTCGCTCGGAGGTCGAAAGGAGAACGAGCAGCAGAATTATGTGTAGCGCCTACAGTCAAGCCTGGGGGCGGATCGGTAATGGTTTGGGGTTATTTTGGAGCCGCATCCGTAGGAGACTTGGTTAAAATAGATGAAATTCGAAGAAAAGAGGGCTACCAGGAAATTTTGGAAACAAATGCTATACCATCCAGAATGATTGGTGACTATTTTATATTTCAACATGATAATGATACGAAACACGCTTCTAAACAATGCCGCAAACATTTAGTATCGGTGGAAGGTGAAAGCAATATCAAAATAATGAAATAGCCTCCTTCAAGCCCAGATGCTACTCCCAGAGAGCTTTTGGGTGAGGAACTCGATAGGCAGGTGAAAATAAATCCTCCAACTTCCAAGGAATCGTGGAAACAACTACAAGAAGTCTGGCTTAAAATAGAACCCGCTACTTTGATGAAGTTGATAGAAAGAATGCCGCAAAGGTGGACATTTCGACAAAACGAAAGTTACATTTTTTTTTATCAAATAAATTTTATAATTGAATAAAGACTGTCAATTTCTTTGTTTTAAGGGTATTCTATCAAATGCAAAACTACAATTTCTTTTCCGGTTAACACTTCCTTTATTTATGCGTATTTCTTTGGGTGGGCAAATAATTATGGCCGGTAGTATATGTATACAATGGTTTTGCCTTCACAAGTCTTTAGCAAGCTACGGTTACGATGGTTTAAATTAAGAGGTAGGAATCTAGCAAATATTGCAGAGAGATAAATTAAATGTTGGTATTACAACATTGTTTACTTTATCCTAAAAATAGAGTTGCTTTTTAGAAATGGGGAATTGTAGTCTATATGTACCTATCGTTAAACGTTTTTTATGTAAGAGCTCAGTAATGACCACCTCGATGGCTAATAAATGTACTTCTATATGCAACGCAAACAGTAAATAATAATAAAAAAGTAATATTAGGTAGAATACTTTTTTATGAAGAGCTAAGCTTAGCCCTTAAGAGCTGACTATCAAATAAGCTCTGTATGAATAATATATATCTTGTTTATCAGTTCCTGAAAGTCGCAAATAATACAGCAGTTCTGTTTTTGTTGAAGGATTAATTTTAAATACGCATGTTTATGTTCTAATAAAAGATATTATATTTACTTATTTATTTTACTCTACATCCATATCTGTAAATATATTGTTACAGGTATTGCAAGGAATACATCAATGAGTTCAGTTTTCACATATTGGATTTAGACAAGGAATCAATTCTATTTTCTCTTAAAAGCGACTGTATGTTAACAACGACCTATTGGTTTTTACATAAAAATATTAATCTCACCTGTATTATGCAAAATAGAAATGGTTTTGCGTATTTTAACGGCTCGGTGGGGGAGAGTTACGCAGTGTGCATTTGAGTCATACCAGCGTCGGTGGCAGATTATTTTAGTGCGATCGATATAATTCTGAGTCACCATTCGAATGTTGGATAATACTTAAGTGTGCTTCATCCTTCACGGCGAGGGAATGACAATAAGCCACGGAAACTTTACACACACCATTCGCGTATTAAAGGCTCCGGAGATTATAGCAAGATTTAGAACTTATACACCCCGTTGGGCCGTCGCCACACGTAAAAAACGGTTCATCTATATTTTTCCATTGTTGCAACTTCTAATAAGATCATACCAATCTTAATACATTCAGGCAACGTTAAAGTGCAATTTTTTAGAAGCCGACCTATAAATCTAAATGTCCCCTTTATTTCTCATGGATGGCGCGATTGATTTGAGAATCCGAAAGCTACGCGGTCGTCGTAATTGATAAGTAATTAGAAGATCGTTTGCTTTGTCGAACAATAGGCGATAACTCCATGGTACTTTCCTTTTTCTCTTATGACTCTGCAGTCTTTTAATAAGCGTACGATCGAGGAACAAGAGAGGTGCGGCCACTTACGAATCAAAGGAGGCAGATAACAAAAGCCGTTCTGCTCCCACCGTCTTGAAAATATACCCTATTTTTCAGGCCGTATCGAAAAGAAATAAAAGAAAGGATAATACACTGCTTCGATTGAAATATCGGCATCCATAAAAGAGAAATATCACAGAATAGCATTCGCGAATAGGGGATAACATTTACTCCTTGCATAACAAGTTTATTATGACAAGAAACACGTATACAACGTAAACAATAGAAGTACCAACGTACGAGTTACAATGTTGTATTATTATTTTTGGGAAAATATTAAAAATAAATTTTTGTTCTTTAAAATTAAGGAATTTATTTAAGATTTAAGTGCTAATTATAAGTGGCTTTTTTGTTTATAAAAGCACCATGCGGTTCGGAGCTATTCAAACCACGGTTAAAAACCGTTAGATTTAAATCTAAAGCGACGGAGTGCAGTTCAAATTAGCAAAAAATGTCAAGTGTTTGAGAATTTCAGGCTCGAGTGGAAGAGAGCTTTTTTGTGCAAGAAAGCATTGCACCTCTAGTTAGTTAAGAAGTGCCTGTGCTGCAAGTGTCATTCATTAAGTTCTTTAAAAATTATTTCGGAGTTTTACAGGCACTCGTCAAAGAGAAAAGGACGGATATTCCCGTGCCGAGTTTTTAATGTATAGATCATAGCCGGATAGCAACAGAAGGAGAAAGAGCGTGAAAGGGAGAGGGAGATGGAATGAGAGAGAGAGGGATGAAATGCGCGCCAAAGATAGAGGAAAGAGCGTAAAAATGAAACAAACGAACAGTTGTTTGAGATTCGCTTTTTTGTCACTTCTTTTCAGTTTTTTCGGAGCCTTGACGACAGATTAAACGTCGTTCATTTCTCTTTTTGTTCTAGTGTCGCGCGCTTGTTGGATCAAATTGGAGGAAAAATGCACTTCAATACTCGAAACCAAAACAATAACGATTGCATACTTGTTGAATTCTCTTTCATCACCTTTAAAGTTAATGTTTTCACTGCCAGAATTCAATGAAAAGTGAAAGCCCATACTTTGTTGTACAAAACAAAAATAAAGTGGTGCTAATAGTAAAACATAGTTTCTTTAAAAAAAAAAAGGCCCTGCACACACACCATAAACATAATACCTACATTACAGAATCGAAAAAAACGGGTGGAGGCGCCGCTTTTAAAATTATAATAAGCTTACTACAGTTAATCCTTTTACTTTATCTTACTTTTGCTCCATTAAAAACATCATTTAAAAATATGAAGAGAAAAACACTGGAGCATTTGCATTCCTTTTCTGAAATGAAGGTTAAAACATTAGAAGTACAATAGCAATAACATTTCTTTAACTTTCTTAAAAGTGGGATTGAGAAACATCTACTGAAGATTGGATTTTTGTATCTAAACAGATAGAGAAAATAATGTACACTTTTGACTTAAAGAAGTTTACTAGTTTATGGCAGCAGAAGGAATAAAGCAAGAAGACACATATTTAGCCTTTAATTTTCATGATCCCAGTGGATGGGCTAGCTTGCGGAGTAAAGAAAAGAAATCTAAAAAATACACACACGCTGGATTTAGCAAATAAACATAAATGAATAACTCAATATTAGCACCAAGCAACGAAGAAGACCGAAAAACTTGAATAGCAGTTTGGATTAAAATGTTAGTTAAAGTTTTTGTTAGTAAGTAGATATCAAGGAAACAGAAGTAACGGGTATGGGTAGGCAACCAGAGTAAATAGCAACATATTACGGAAATGGGAAATTACAAGAAACAGGTCATAAAATATTTTGGAACATTAATAGAGAGGAAATGAAGTCGCCGAATGGTGAACACTACAAAAACAAATGGAACATTATTATTATAACATCTACGTATTTGTATGGACAAGAAATAAGTAAGAGAAATAAGGCAGAGAAAGACGCTTTGAATAGATGTGAGAGAAACGTGCTGCGAGCACCTCACGAAGGAAACATCACAAAGGGTGGAAGAGAAGAACTAAGAACTAGAATAAGGAATTAGAAGAGCTGTATGAAGAACCAAAAATAAGCAATTTCATCAAAGAACAAAGAGCACGATGGTTAGCTTATGTTGAGAGGTTGGATAGAAATAGAATGGCTAAAATAGTGTTAAAATGAAGGCCGATTGGGGAAAAAAGGAATGGAGGACCTAGTTACATTTTGGCTAAACAATGTTAGTGAAGATCTAGAAAACTAGAAAATCACAGGCTGAAAGGTGAAAGCAAGAAACAGGGACGAATGGAAACGGATCGTATGGTTACTTGGAATTTGTAGATTGTCAACAACGCCCTAGACAGCCAGGGGATCTTAACCATTTTCGGCCACGACCCAAAATCTATTAAGAGATTAACTCTGCCTGTCTCACTGCATGCAGACAAATAGTTTCTTGCATCAAGGAAATAGATTTTTTTCCAAAAATCAATCTCTATTCAGAAAAATATTTTTATTTCAAGACTATAAAAATCTATAATGCAAGAAAATAATTTTCTTGAAATTTTATTTATTAAATATTTTCTTAGGGTTAGAAAATTAAGAAAATCCAAGACAGAAAAATGTTTCTTCCAAGTAAATCATTTAGTTTTAGGTTAAGAAAATATTCATATTAAAGGTAGGAATGAAAAAATAGTCCAGATCTCACAATGTTCTATTGAGAAATTAGGCGACCAGTTTGGTGTTGAGAAAACACATCAGGCCAGCTATAAGATTATCCAATAAAAGTAAAAGTATATTCTTAGGTTGGAGGAAAACACAAAGGACTTTGTGAAATATCACTAGAATTTTCTTAGAAAGGAAGGGACGCACTTGGAAAAATATATGGACGAAGGTATTAGGTGGGACAATATAGCGATATGTTTCACTAGAACCCTTCCAGTATAAGTGCATAGCGGATAGGTAAGTATTAAAGAAATAAATCTTACCACTATAAAACCGTGTTAAGTGCATTCAATTAAGATATGAATGAAGGAATTCAGTTACTTTCTAGTTATTACATTCTGTAGGAAGTGACCTACAAGCTGTATTTGAGACAGTTTAAATACGCGTCGTGCTCACATATACAAACATAGATATAAACATACAGACGGCTAAACTGCGTTTTACCGCATTTAATAATGCGATAACTGGAAAGCGACCTTTTATGTTTCACGTAGTGCCTTGCTTCGACCGCCGAGTTACTAGTACCGAGCGTTACCGCCGCTTAAATGAAACGTGAAGTTGAAACGCATACCCGAAATATTTGAAATATTCGAGCAAGTACACCGCGACGACAGCGACGTCACATTTCCAGTACAATATAATAATATTTACTTAAGAGAGCGAATGCGATGACCTTGACATGGAAGCGTTGATAAATTTTCTTTAGTCCGTACGATCTTAACGTGTCTCGGTTGTCGTTTGTTTGCAAGTAAAGTTCGCGCCGTGATATTTTGCTCGTTCTCGGAGACTCCTTGTGCGAAGCTTAACGCGGTATTACAACAATGCTCAAGGATATTAAAAATTCTCGTTTTTTAAATTCCATACTTGAAGAAGACACAATACAATCGCATGACAAATTGTTAAAAATATACAGCGCTCATGGTATTATCATCTACACTTTTTGGGGAAATTTTACACTAAAATTATTAGGCGAATTTGTTACCTTTGGTGTAAATTTCCCCAAACGGGAGATTTTAAAGTATAATGTGAAAATTACCACGCATCAGTTTAAAATTACCTACCACTTCTAAAATGTTCACTTATTATTTCAAATTCCATTTTATTAAGTAATCTTCTCTGTAGTTTTTACACTTCATGGGAATTTCAACCGTCATATTTCTTTTCTAATTGGATATTACGGAAATAATATTTAATATTACATTCTACTAGTTATTTGTTCCTGTGACGTTTACAGGATTTATGACGTACGATGTGTTTTTATAAGTGATTTTTATTCGTTCGGCGATAAATTTTAACCTTGCATGTATTTTTGTACATGAGAACTTATACAGTGGCTGTTTTGTGATCCCCTGCGTACCGATATATCGTTCTTAACAATACTAGTGTCTTTGCTTTATGTGTTAACACGATATATCAAAAACGTTATTCTGTTAAGACCCATGTATTCACGTACGCAGGTGGTTCAACTTGCATATTCCAATGAAACCGCGCACGGAGGTTTTGGTTAGAATTGATTAACCGGAAGTGTAAGTTTACTTCCATGAATTTTAAATTTGTTGAAACATTTTCTTTAGAATTGGTATATTGACTGCATTTTGCTAGTGCTACAACTTGTGATCTGTGCATTTCCGTCACTTTTGTCAAATAAAATAAATACTATTCACTACTTTATTACTTTTCATTAGCGGCTTAACTTTCATTCATGAATTAGGCAAAGGCAAAACGAAATATTTGTAATTATATGCAATACATACATTATGCGTCTTTAAAAATGTAGGACCTAAAGGATTTTCCACTTCGATAAATCTTTTGGGAACCGAATTAAATATTGCAGGCATATAAAGCACCTAAAATATATGTTAGATAAAAATTCTAATGCAAGAGAAATGTACCTTGGCAATCAGGAATTCTAATATTTGGTTGGTGTAAAACATTAAAGAAGTGAAAAAATATGCAAGAACTAATAATCAAAACCATTAAAATGTAAAATAATAGAGGTAAAATTGTACCAAGGATTGTTTTTTGCATGATTTTTACCCTAAAACTTCATTTATCTCAAATTTCGGACAGTATTCAACCATTTTTGCTAATCTTTTAATGTAGACACCATTTTTTTCTTACAAGTATAACAAAGATGGTAATAGTTTATGAGAAAACCTTAATGTCAAACAAAAATTGTATTAACTGATAATCCGGTTATCTTGTTGGCGAAGAATAAAAGAGAAATTAAATTTGTTCCTAATTACCAACTATCAGAAATCTGATCGCATCTACGTGTGCGTACTTCCCGATAACTGATTGACCTTAACCCTAATTTTGTATACATTTTTAAGCAATACTCTATGTTTGGAAAATATGATTATTACTATTTACCAGCGAACGCAAAATTATGAAAATTGGCTAGACAACAAAGAGACATGATGCATATGAAATATTCTAGCACACTATTACCTAAACATTTTGAATAATTTAACGCTAGTACTTAAAAATTAAATAGGCGTACAGTTTGTGCGTTATAGGATGGCGAACGCTTCAGGTGCGCGGTGGAAATACAAGACTTTATTTTATAGTCGCTTTTTATTATGCTAAAATAATTAAAAAAATAAGTCGAGCTACGCCACTACATGTTGCATTCAAACTTGAATTTTCCCGAACGATGTCCGACAGTATCTTCGAAGAGCGCCGGAACTCGCCATCCTACAACGCGAGACCTGTAAGTACCTAAGTGAATTTATCTTTTAAAACTTCATTTTAATTTTCTCCAATGCATTGCTTTACGAATGGTATAGTGTGCATTTCAGCCTTATGGTCTTATTGAAACACAGTATTTTCCTACCATAATAGTATTAATTTTGCAATTTAGCGACTTTGTTGCCAAGTTATCTGTATTTCTTCGGAAATGTCTGGAGAAATGAATGAGAACAAATAATTTTTCCAATGAAAAAAGTTTTGGTCTAAATGATTTGGATGAATGATTTTACTATCGGTGGCATATGGCCTGTTCCTAAAAACCTCTGGCGTTAAAAATATAAATCGCGGAAGCTGCTTTCAGGTTCTGACATTCATAGAGTAGAAGATGTAAATATGGAATACCATTTTGTTTTATAAATATACTTTCGTTGTAGATCGGGTTATTTAAGGTTCAATTTCACTAGAATATACTCAAAACAGTTACGGACCAAGATCTTTACTGTCTTCTTGTGGTCTCACACGTTCTCGTAAAAAGAAATTTCTTGAAATAATGCCAAAATTATTACATAAAATGGAAATTTGCTACATTTTATTTATTGATAAAACCTACAGATATTGCAATAATAACGTAATTATTTGCACTTGTCACATGCGTTTTTCTCTGGCTCCTGTAATTGCCAAACTCATTTCTTTTTCACTGTATTGCTTTCTTTCTTTTTTACAAACTCGACGTTGACTTCTTGGCATTGTAAGACAGAAAAAGGAAAGCTTTCATAGAAAACATACGTGAAGAAACGGGTGTGCAAATATAGAATATTCCCAACAACCCACATTGTAAACATTTTAGATTAGATTTCGTTACGTATTAAAAAATAATAAATGGCAGTAGTATTTTTGTAAAACCCATTTCAAGTACTAGTCAGTAATAGCAGACAAATAATAACAAGCTACGAAAACAAATAATCACTCATATGTACTTACCTGTTAAAGTTTTGAAAACACTCAGTTTAAAATATCGTTTCTGGTAAACGGTGAAAATGCTAAATTCATGGGTCAGTGTAACCTTAATAGTAAGTCTAAGCTAAAAGTTCACGACTCGTTTGACAGATGTAACGACATATATTATTGAGAAACCTTGGTATTACATATTATCAACATATTCCATATTTGCATCTTTTGCTCTATACACTACGTTTATAATGAAAGGGGGAAATTAAATAGAAAGACGCTTGTATGGAATTTTCTGAAAACGTCTTTTATCGTCTATCGACGGATTAGTTGGGGGCGATTCGAATATGGCGGCCCAGGGGTCTACCATTTGACCACCTACGTCTGCACTTTATGAAAGGATCAAAATTGTCATCCGTCAGAGTTTCTTGAAGAGGTAGGATGAAATTAATTCCTGCTACACCGTCAATGTCACTTTGACGTATATGAACCAGCGGACAGCATTAAGGTACCTGAGACTGTCTAGAATGGACCTTCGCATGGCTGTTAGGGTTTTGACTAAATATTGCCGGTTAAAGAGGCACCTCTGCACGATTGGATTAACTGAAGGCTCATCTTGCAGCGGTTGTCAAGCTGAAGACGAAACAGTGAAACACTTGCGGTGCAAGTGTCTTGGTCAGTTAGAAGAATCATGCTGGATGATGATCTTGTTGTCATTAGGGTGATTCCTCTAGGCAACGCCTTTACCTATACCAACGCAGAGAGCATGCATAATGGACCTACTGTGGTCTAAATGTTGTGGGACCCATCAGATTCTAGTGAACTAATATACAACAAGCCGCACAATGCTCTGCTTTTTACACTAGTACTAATTAACTCGAAAGGCTTGATCGTCTTGAGTCTCTTAAGTCAGTTCTGCATTGTCGACGATATGGATGGCTTCTACATTTACATGATCTGGGAGTCGTTGTTCGTGACTTTTGGCAAATTTTCTGATGGTTTGTTCAAAATTATCTAGATATCTGTTTCTAAAACACCCGGGAGCGTTAACAATACTTCTTAGTACTGAAATGTTTTATCTCAGGGAACATTTTTAACTCGTTTGTGGGATTCGAGAGTATCCTTTGATACTCTTTCGGCAATTATTAATGAAATTTAATGTTAATAAATTGAAATTAGCGAATACTAAAATTGAAAAACGTAAACTAACCTTGATTTTGAGAAAATGTCGTAGAAACACTATGTTCCTTACGACATTTACTGGAAATCTGCCCTTCTAACCTCCAAACTTTTCTTCTACCTTGAATTTACTTTCTAATTTCTATATCGAACACTTTAAATTGGGACCGCAGCCAAAATACTAGTTCACACGAAAAAAGTTTAACCAGAATTGATTAATTTATTAGCGTCCCTTTTTTCCTTTATTTTAATTTTGATGAAATTACAAAGACATTTCTCAACTTTGGCCAGAAGTTTGTTGGTCCCAGACAAGTGAATCCGAATGAAGGAAAAAAAAAAATTAATGCGATGAAATCAAGTTTATTTATTCAATAATTGGTTTTAATCCTACGAGTAAGAGGCCTATAAGATGAAACTTGATTAGGTGGCTTTCCAGGCTCAGGGATTGCAGCGATTGTTTCTTGTTGTTGTTGTATTATTGGGTGAAGCGTCGGGTTACGGAATACACCTTCCACTTTTAGACATCGATTACTATGATCATTACCCGACCCCGTAAGAAGTTTACTGAATCCAGAAGTATTCTAACCTTTGGTAGGGATTTTTAACGTGGCAAACATCTTATTGACACGGGGCCTACGGCTTTTCTTCCTTATCCAAGAAGAAGGCATACCCTGATTTTTATCCGTAATTAAAAATCAACCGTCTCGGCCGGGATATGAACCCGCGCGCCGTTTGTAAGTCAGAGGTTGCACCAAAGACCTAGAACAATTATTAAAAACGCGAGAAGAGACTCCATCATCCTGCACTATGAGATGAGTTTAGTTTAGTAATAGTATCGGATACATCTGATTTATCAGCGAATGAACTGAAGAAACGATTAATTTCTAAATTATTATCTTAATATAGTTAGTTTTCTTAGTACTACAAATATATATTATAAGTTTAGAAGAATAGTTTTAACAATTTAACAATTTTTTACTTGCAACACATAACTGTAAGTATTTTTACATTTACTACATGCTATCAATTAAATCAAAAGTAAATTACAACTTTATTATATAAATTTTACATTAATCTTATTTTACAAATGTTGTACAATAGTTTAACAGGTACATTTTGTTTTTCATTACAATAATTTTTGTAATTAATTGTTGAAACTAGATTTAATTACAAACAAATCAAAAAAAAATTGTTGTACAGATAAATTTTAAATTTTAGTAGTCAACACACTTACTTAATGTATAAGTAGCATGGAAGAGAATTTTAACCACTGGGCTAAAATTCCACGTCATTATCAAATAGCCATAAACATTGCTAATTATTATTTGTAAATAACAGATTGTAAACTTCGTAGACGTTATAAAAAAAATACAGATAAATTAGTATTACTTTATGGCCAACTATATTGATTGTTATTTTTAGCTGAAGGAGAGCGTGTGCTCGAAACCGGTCGCATTTTTGTATTGAATAGAGTCTTGTGAGAATCGATCATTATTACTACCTTCCTTAATTATGAATTACTCACACAAAATCATCATGGATTCCAGAAAATATATTCCACATTTAGCAAAAAATAATAGCATTTAAACCAAGGAGTTTTTCATGATTCAATAAACGCAATCTTGTTTGGTTATTGTAATTCATTAGTGAATTAATTGTACATCATGACTAGAGTAACCAAAACTTGCGGACTCGCATAGGCGTCGGTATTACGGATTAATATAAGAATACGAAAAATTCATAAATAAACTTACGTGCTAATTATTCAACAAATTAGAGGCATCAGTATGTGAACTACTGTAAACTTGCATCATTGCATATGTTTCCACAGTTACTTCTGTGCGTCGACAAGAAAAAATACATAGAACACGATCTCTCCACATCTAAGGAAGTTACATTTGCATGTAGAAACTGTTTTTCAAAATCACTTAAAAGTTCACTATTCTTACACTTATTATAAACGGCCTCTAAAGTATTAAAATCGGAATTTTTCCTTAAAACATCTGCCAACTTTTGACTAGCGCATAATCCGGCGTATCATTTAATGTGTGTAATTTATTTTTTACACTCTCCACTATGTCTAATGATTCCTGCAATGACAATTCAGTACATTGTAGTTTTCTGATGGCATCTAGTAATACTGTATAATTGGTACATATTGTTGTTAAATCTTCTAAAAGTTGAGGAATTTGAAATTCTCTTTGACTTTCTCTAATTGCTTTGGATTCATTCCGATTAAATCGCATTATAACTGATTGAGTTTGTTGAAAATGGATTAAATAGTAAGAAGCTGCTGTTAGCCAAGTACCCCATCGCGTTAAAATTGGTTCAGGAGGTTCTGGAATACCTGGACAAAATTTGCGAAATACTTATAAACGTTTAGGAGATTTACGAAACACTGCTTTAGGACTTCCAATCATCCGATCAACGTTTCCGTAATGTTGTCGAACAACTTCACCAACTAAATGCAAAGCATGCAGCACGCAGGTTATATGTATTAAGTTAGGAAATATATGTTTTTAGGATCGCCCAACACTTAACATCGTTGCTGCACTATCTGTCACAATCATCACAACTTGATCTTGGGCAATTTTAAATTTTTTCAAAGCGTTCATTATCACTTTTTGAATATTTTCCGCGGTACATTGTTGAACACGTTTGCAAGCTAACAAATATCGAGATGCTGTGTTCTCGCTAGATAAAACGCGAGCTATTACATTCACAATACTGTTTTTCTTTATATCGGTCGTCTCATCCACGGTAATCCATATTTTTTTGGAACACAAATCACGTTTACACACATTTTCTAGCATTTCCTTTCATTCGCGGCAAATGATTCTGTAATTGTGTTTGTGAGGGTAATGGGTACTTTGGAACGTATTGTCGCCAAAACGTTTTAAAAGCTGCTTTTCTCACCAACGACAACGGAAGATTACAAGAGGTAAACATATTTGATAAATGTATGAGGAATAGTGTATAAGGTATTTCAGTTCTTGCATTTCTCATATGCTTAATACCATTGACATGCCTCTGGCAATCAGTTCTGTCCAATGCAGCCGAACGAACATTGCATATTAAGCAAAAAACTGCACTACCGTCATATTTTAAATGGGGAAAAAGTGACACATACTTATGTACATTAGTAGCAAATCTATTACGAGGCATTGTTTTCTTAGGTATGTAAATATTAGTTCTATATGAAAATACACTAATTATGTACTTGGTATAATACTACAACACACAAAAAACACCAGCTATATTTTCAAAAGCGACACGTAAGTACATAACCTTGACCGTTCGACTAATCTCTGCAACAGCTCAAGCGGTACTAAAACGAAATCTCCTTCAGCGCGGTTTAACATGATTTATATTCAAGGTCGACACTACATGCCTGCTTCTCTACCGGTTTAGTTTATTTATGAATTTTTCGTATTCTTATATTAACCCGTAATACCGACGCCTATGCGAGTCCCCAAGTTTAGGTTACTCTAATCATGACTATGTGCATACCACTGCTTGTATGCATTTGTTTCTTCACACTTTTACGTGAATTGGACCACTAACGGAATGCTGTTTTCAAGCCACTTCCTTCCGACTGTCGTTGAACATGAAAATGCAATTTCTTTTATTTGCTTGTTTGACACTTCTCTGACGTTAATTAAATGCTTAAACTTGCCGGACTTGGTCATACTCATAAATGTTAGCTGACGATTCATGGATTTTATTGCTTGGTTTTACGCGAATCACTGGAGGAACAACTAACTTCTGCAACGGCAAAGTTTTTTGACTAACCTACATAAACAATAGTTTGTTTCTTTAAATCTCGATGAATTGAAGTTGATTGTTGGAAGTAAGAAAGTGTTTGATGATTTTAAAGCTCATTCTTTGGCAATAAAATCGAAAATTTCGTGCAGTGAATTTAAAGTCTACAACATTTTTAATAAATTTGTAATAGTATTTTTGAAAAATCATTTTAACCTTTCCATTCTAATCTTTGCCCGGCATGTTACCTCGCTCACGATATCGAAAAAGAACCATACGTCGTTCCTGGAACGCCAATACACGGAATAATATGCAAAACGGCTTAATCTATCTTTATTTATCGCACCTGCTTAAGGTAAATATTGCCGGCAAGTGATAAATTGACGAATAAACGCGAAGCTTGCCTCGGAGGGAGGGTGACTAGATAGACGAGGTGAGGATGTGATAACAAGGCGGCGGCGACGTCTGGAAAAATATGTTTGTTTTAAATCATCGCTTACCGAGATATAATTGAAAAAATACATCGTAATCTCCTAATTTGTGGCGCTCCGTTATCAGATTTCACATACAGACTACTAAAGCGGCATGTAATCAATAAAGCAGTTGAAATTGTCGATGAATGTAATACTAATCTAAAAAAAAACTTATCTTCACTTTTGCTGAAATAGTTATCTGCACAGCAATGATGACTTTCTTTAATAGAGTAACAATAATAAACGTTTATTTCATAAATTGTTTCCCGTTGTTCCCTACATTACTTATATTAATTCAACAATAGATGAAAACGGATATAATAGATACGTAAACCCGAATATAATTATGAATTTGTCTGTAACATATGCATCTGAAGATCCATGAGCATTGACTGATATCTAACGAATTTAATCAACGTAATCAAATAGAAGAGTTGTCAAGTTAATGCCAGACGTCTGATTGTATTATCTAATTTTTTTGTTTATTTTATCGATTTTTGAGCTTGTGACGCTTCAGTAAAAATTTACAAGAACAATCCTATGCTCAACGGTTCCATCAACCATTCACCTACCTATCCTCCTTCATATGGGTTGCCAGCCTGCTCGGTGAAGACGGGGATTCGTAAACAAAACGAAGGTCGAAATTCTACTCAAATGCGCCACTTACCATCCCATCAGGGGACAACGCGGTAAGAGCATGAGATGTTCGTAGGTATACTGGAATCAGTTAATGAAAACCCAAACAACAACGTGGTAACAATAAAATCGTTTAATAATGTAAAATAGGTAAATGCAACCCACGTAACACACAAATCGCACAAAACAATCGATGATCAAAACAATTCAATAACGTTTTGTAGCCCTTGTATATAAAGATATTCAATTTACACTAACAAGCTGTTACTAAGAAAATATATCTAATCAAACCAGATGCAACTTTAATTAAATTATATGAAATAGTTACTAAAAATTCAAATTCGTGAATAATAAAAAAAGAGACAAGCTACCAGCATCAGGTTTACAAATTATTCTAAGTTGTGTATTGAAACGGTGGCGAAGTTAAAATTTACGTATTTGTTCAACTACAATTAGACTAAATTTATTGATTAGCAAGCTAAGAGTACTTAAAATTGTCCATCTGTACACATATCCAACGTGTAGATGCTATAAACAATTAACGAGGCTAAAAATAATTATCCGCACTTCGTCTGGGCCAAACCGCGGTGTGTTTACAAAATCTTATAGATTGAATTCATTAAAATAAATGAATGAAAAGGATGCAAACAAAATGAGTTAAATGTGTACGATAAGGTGACCCCGATGGCAACAAAAGGTACCAGATAAGAACTTTTAAATAAATTGCGAAAAAGAATAAAACGATATAAATAAATAAATGTTGAATCTGACCGTATTACTCCAATAGACGAGGTGATACTTCTGTATTGCACCGGTAACAGGTGTAATTCTACTTGAAACTTCTACAATATCCAATACACTTCGAAGGTAGCTTACGAAGTGTCTCTAGGAAGCAGCTAAAGGGGTAATTCCACAAGACGTATCGAGTAAAGGTTTCTAATACATCAAAGATCCAAACCCACGTAGTGAACAGCAACAACCAGCGAATCATCAACAAATAGATACCAATTAATATTCCAATACACAGCAGATGAAGAAAAGAAAGGAAAAAGAGAAAAGAAAAAGAAAACAACCCTAAAAGACACAAATGAATTAGCAACAATATTTAAAAATACTATAAACTGCATTTGCAACACCATACCTGATCGGATGAGATGTTCTAAGCAAGAAAATTATAGATTTTCAAGGTGACGTTTTCACGTGCATGTACGCCATTTCCAAAATCCCATAAAGCTAAAGCAGGATCAGAAATCCAAACAATATCCAATAATACCGCTTCTAATGCAAGCGGTGAACTTAAATCCACTCAATCCAAAAGCGATTCCAATATACTCAAAATCCAATTCCAATTTTGCCACACAACTTTATAGCATA
The DNA here is from genome assembly GCA_029619315.2 of Dynastes maya. NCBI lineage: Eukaryota > Metazoa > Arthropoda > Insecta > Coleoptera > Scarabaeidae > Dynastes > Dynastes maya. Next base: position 63,329,973 of record JAROYE020000002.1, read on the forward strand.
ACACACAAGGAAAACGTCTTATCTAGACGACTTTTGACAATCAAGTGCTGCCAATATATTCTAGAAATCCCATACGAAGAGAGAAAGCAAAACCGAAAGAGTGGGATAAACAAATGAAAGTATTTATACCAAAATAATCAATTTGACGGCAACTGTTAACAGAATTACCTTCAAATAAAAATGTAAAGAGAAAGAAACCACATGAAAATTGGCCTTCCAAAAGATAAAGATATAGCAACGAAAGTATGCAATCTATGGACTAACGGCCAAACTGCACAACCTAAAATTATGTCTCTAATTCCAAAACTAAAGAGAAATCTATACCAAGAAGTAGTTATTTACACAATTCTACTCCAGATGATACTAATGGCAAAATTAAAATGTAACAGGCTTTAAAATGACTACAGTAAAGGAACAAATGAGCTAGCTACAAATCAAGGAGACGGAAAACGCATGAATTATTTATTTATTGTATTTAATGACTACAGTAAAGGAACAAATGAGCTACAAATCAATCGTACGGAAAACACATGAATTAATTTTTTTTCGCATACAAAAGTGCATCGAAACAAATGGACAACATTCTGAACATTTATTAAATTAACGCGAGTTATTTTAAAGCGAAGCCTACTGGTTTTCTTCTGTGTGTTGTCATTATATTTTATTAATGTTTATATCCGTAAGTAGTTGTTAAATAAAAAAAGTTTCAGATAAAAGTTATTTGTTTTTTCGTGGACGGTAACATACTTATTACAAAAATTTACGTTTCCATTTGAAAAAAGTAAGTTAACACTCGAAAGACATTAGTAACACTTCTAAAATTAAACGTGCACCTTACAATATACTTTCCCCCTTCATATGATAAAATTTTTGTCTACATTTTTTTTCGATTAAACAAATGGTTTCTGAGTGATTCAGTCGTCTCAAGATAAATGAATCACCTGGTATATATATATTTTTTTTTTTACCAGCTATCAAAGTGAGGACATGTCGTAAACCATACAAAGTGGGACCCAGTAGAACGAGTAGAGCTAGATACCCTACTATTTTAATATAACTTTGTGACGAACCATCCCGTTTCGCCAAATTTGTAGACTTTAATTCTGAAAAGAACGAAGAAAAATTATTATTTCAATTTTTACCTGTCTCATGTAGTCTCTAAATCTTTGTTATAAATTGTAAATTCACTTCTTTTAATTATTGAACCATTTATGTTATACTCCAGTGTACTCTATGAATGCTGTCGTTTATGAGGTACGTTAGTACATATTGTGTGAGCAAGATAGTTACGAGCTCTGTGATGAGCGCGCGCCGTCTACAAGCAAGGTCACATTACGTAGATAGATAAAAACGAGTAAATTTCGCTATAAAAGGCGTTCAAATCTGAGTACATTTATCTTTCTGCTGGCTCACGCTGCGAAGGAACAAGCTCTCCGCTAGACTAGCTCTGCGAGAGCTCCTACTGCCCAGACTTCGTTTTTCGGCGGCTGCTGGCTGCGTTTGATTAAGTTTGAACAAAGACAATGTCGGAATATCATGATAGTGTGGTTTTAGCTATCTGTCGTGGAATTTTGACTGAAATTACTCAAAGTCCGTTCCGCCGATATTATATACGTCGACGTTCCGTAGTAGCGTGGCTCTAGCCATCTATTACGAAACTTCGACGACCGATACATTCAAAGAACGTTACCGAGAATATTTCGCAAGTGTCTTGCCGCGACATAAAATTTAAAGACTCAATTAAAATCTGACCGAACTCGTAACTGAGAAAATAGAGCATTTATTTTCAATCATTTATTTTACCCGATCTGTATATATTTGTATATGAATTTGATTTTAATTTGCTAGAGAATTTATTTTATTTCATGAGGTTATGTATAAATAAAGTGTTGTCAATGCACTTACATCTTTTTCTGACAAATTGAACCCTTTGGCACTTTTCACGCTACCCCGTGATTGAGATTGTCCACGCACGTTATGTCAATTATTCCTATATTCACTTAACTTTTCTTAATCACTAAAAACCGCAAACATCTAACAGTTTCATTTTAAAAAACAAATAAGAATTAAGCCACTTAAGATACATGTTATAAATCTGATATATGATGAAATCCCGTGACAACTAGCGACATCCCAGCAACGGAAAATTAAACTGTATTAAGAAGTCGATAATATAGATCCCCTGCCCACTAAGTATGAGATCTTAGTGTTTAAAATAAGAGAAGTTTATGTTGTATATTTTATTCCCGTCTGAATCACTCAGTAACATCAAATTGATTAAAAAAAGATTGTCTAAAAGTAAAACCGTCATATACTCTTTATACGATAATCTCCCGTATATCATCCAGAGATGTCACTAGTGAACAGAGTCCATCTTATATAGCTTGGCAAGTATGTAAAGACAGTCGCTTTGTAATTTTGCGTCTAGGAATAAGGAAGTCGTTACATTTTGACGCCGGAGCAGAGACGCAGCATTACAACTTAACGCTGAAGAAGGCAACTAAATAATCACAAGTATACATAAATTTTTTTTCTTCGCGTGTATTAGTACGAACTGAAGACCATATCGTCCATATTTTAAAGGGAGGACCGTATATCATTTCCGCACTTTACACAAAATGAGGACCGGTAGCTACGTATAAAGATGTAAACCTATCAATGTGAGGTTCATGCTATGTTGCCATGTCACCTAACTTTTATATTGTGAGTCATTCTATTGTGATTTGCAGCGCATGTGTTTAATAAAACATTTTCAGGGTTGACGGAATCGGTGAATGAGGTGTACGATTGATAAAACGTTAGGATAATAGTCAATAAATAACAGGCCTGTAAAAAAAAGATTTGTTAAAACCCTTTTCTTCATTCCGGGTGATCTTATCTTTAAAGGGTGCTGAGTCCGAAAATGACCTCAGTTTTTTCCATCACTCATCGTTTCTTCTGCAACTCAACCCAACATTCTGAACCTAATAGATGTTAATAGGACTAGCTTGGTATGTAGAGGCGTATGTATTGTAAAAATTAAAAAAAAGAGGTTTTATTAATCAGAATTCACTTTATTTATAATAAAGGACACTATTCATGTATTGTCAATTAATTTAATCCACATTTATGACCCTGTACTTCCTCTCCCTCTTCTCCGAGAAGCTCCGATTGTTACTTTTCCTTTTGTAGCTAAAATCTCGATTCCCTCAATGAAGTGACCAGCAGTAGTCTCCCATCATATGGACGTTCCATCTACCCTGATATCTCTTCTCCATCACCTTGATGTCCTGCAGGAATCAAAGAGATTTTAAATATGCATCGAACGGGGTAAAAATATATAAGGTGTTTCGTTGAAAAAACGAATTTCAACTGTTTGAAGATGTTCCAATTAATGTTACCCTGCTGAACACACTGTGTGATACAATAAAGATATTTGATATTGATTAGTGAACTTGAACTATTGTGACAGCGACAGTAAAAAGTTCTTGTAAAATAATGACAAGAGATGTGACATTTTTAAGAAAATACTGCAAATGCCATTTTTTTCTTTGAAAAGCGAATATTTCAAAAACCGTACAAATTTGCTTTTATTTTTTATCAAGGAATCCAAAAATGTAATAATATACAGGATGTTCTATTTAAAATAAACTTAAACAACGTACCAGAGAAACTAACCCTGTATGCTTCGAAATAATTTTAGGTCATAGATCATTTAATTTTAAGCAACTTTTATTCCGAACATTTTTTAATTAAATGAATAGATAATCAATAGAATACAACTGCATTTGAACTGATTTAGAAATAAAAAAACGCTCAATCTGTTTATTTTCTTTTTGTATATTTGGTTCTCGTTCATTTAAAATTCTAATTGAATTGGAACCGTTACACCATACTCATAAATAACAATAACCTATACGGTAGATTTTTCTAATAATTTCTACTGTCAATAACACGTAGCACGAACCTGCTATTTTAAATAACTCTTCTGCGGGAAATCTGGTAACATTTAGTGTTATTCCCATAAGAACAGTACTTCGATCTCAATGTGAAACCTGCTGTACAACGACTGTTAGAAGACGCATAGACTCTGAATCTATTAACGCTTTCGATTCCTTTTAGTGTTCATTTCTTAGTGCACATAACGTATGCGTAATTCACATTTATTTGTAATCGATATGCCCGTGCGCGAAGAAAAAACGTCGCGTGCGTATGCAATTCTGCAATGTCATGGCATTGGTGATAATTTTCCCAAGGCGTTCTTCATTTTTTATTCTTTCCATATTCACGTACGTACGTGTGTAATTATTGACTGTTCGATTAACATGTTACGAAAGATGTTATTCGTTGTTCATCATAGACTTGACGTCTCTATCGATTTTATTATGGATGTTTTCGTTATAGTTTTTCTCAAATCCTTTTACTTCGACGCCAGCCTCTTTCCAGGACTTATCATCCTTCGACTTGATGTTAATACGAAATTTTGCAACATCACGCGCGTACATTATAGGCGGCCTTTGTTCGTTAGTCATTTGTTGTTAAACGTTTAAAACTTGATCATTCTTTCCTCGTTTGTTTTCTGTACACGAGCTGACATTTTATAAGTTGACACAGATACATGTATTTTTCGGAGAATTTCTCGTGCAGAAAGATTAATCAAACAGAGCAGATACTGTTTCGATAACGTAGAATCATTGCAAATGCTATCTTGATAATATTTCGATGATGTATAATAGGTATTACGTATCTTTGACACTTAACCTTTCCGTAGTTGAGAATGTTAATTTTGATTTCCTTCTTTTCTGATTAATATACCAATGCAGCTAGATATAATGATTATACATGTCTTTATTTTAAGATTTTGCCCATATTTACATAACTGGTTGGTATTTAGGCAGGTGTTTTTATTGCATCTTTTGACTACCCTTATATTCATTTGTTTGTTTTACTAAATTTATTTTTCACCTTTACTTTGTGACTTGCATCTTATTTTCTTAATAGTAGACTCTACTTCTATTCATATTAACTGCTGTTCGTTTGATCGTCAGTCATTGTCTGAAGCGTAAGGTTATGATATTAAGGGAACATAAAATTTAGTTTTCTTACGTGTAGTGACGGCCCCGCGGGGTAAAGGACATAACCGTGTAAGTTGCCGGAGAGCAAGAGATGACAACAATCCTTAAATAGTTAAAAGCCAGTGAAATGCGATATGGAGACCGAAAGTAATCATCAAAAGAAAGAGGACGCCAGGTATTTTTTGGGAAAAACACCAAACCGTCCCCAAGGCTTGTTGCCCCCAATCTAAGACAAAAATAGCTCTTCCAAAAAAACAACTATATTAACAATAATATATAAATTACGTGGGAATGTGATAAAAAGAACAAATAATTTTAAAGAAGTTATTGGTGGTCCGGCAGCCAAGTATCCAAAAATTCGAATTCCAATTGTCAAGAATCAGGTTGGTTTTATGGAAATGGTTGGATACTCACTCCGAGTGCCGACGTTGCTGGATTAGTCACCAACCAATCTGGGCCACCAAAGACCAGAAAAAAAAGACAAAAAGAAAACAGTAAAAGAAAAAATGAGATAATAAATTTATATACAGTAAGAGTTGGTTCTGAATGCAAAAAAAAATTGGTAGCCAGTCAATAAGACAATTGAAATTTAAATTTAATGAAAATATAATTGAGATAGGATATGAATCTATCATAAAAATAAAAAAAAATGTCAAATCTACATAAAAGTAAGGTATTTGCATAAAGTGAATTCATCAAATCAGCCGGTGCTAAAAATGAGATGGGCACGGGTTGTGCAGTCCTTATACCGCAATTGTAGTATAGTAGAGGGTACTCATTACCCATAGAAGCCAGTATCTTTACTGCAGAAGCTACCGCTATAAAAAAGGCTCTTGAATATATACTTACAACCAAGCTAAATAACTTTTGCATTTTTAGTGATGCCAGGAGTGTACTCATGAGACTCCAAAAACTTAATCATAAGTCGTCTGCAGTTATTGGCGAAGTAATTTACTTAGATTATTACTTAAGCAATTTGAGTTACCATATCAATTATGTATGGATAAAAGGCCATTCAGAAATTCAATTTAATGAAAAAGTAGATATTTTAGCTAAGAACGCATGTGGGAAAGATATTTCCGAAGAGTGCCTTATCCCACACACGGATATTTTTGCAATTTTGAAGCAGGAGATGCATAGATATTGGCAGACACTATATACCAACTCCTATATAAACAAAGCTACAAATCATCATCTGCTCTTTCCTAAAATCGGTGGACAGCGATGGTAGAAAAGAATCCATGTCAAAAAGAAAATGCTTGCTCAAATTCTAAGAATTGCATTTAATCATGGGAGGTTTCCGGCCCATCTGCACAGAATTAATTTGTCTGAGAACGACAACCATCTCTTTCTAGGATGCGAAGTGCAGATAAATGAAATTAATAAGCTAATAGATGATCTAGTAAAATTGAACATGCAACTTCCACTGAATGTTAATTACCTAATTGCCCAGGAAAATATCGATGTATATTATAGAATTTATAAATATATGCTCGTCACCAATATTACGTTTTAGAGATTGATCCTTTGTGTCTTTCCTGTGTGGGTTTTCCCTTTTTCCGTGGCCTACCTGTCTTTGTGTTTGACATGTTAGTCACCTGATCGGCCACAGGTGTGAAGTGTGTGTTCTGTTTGTACTGGTGTCCGTTCGGGTAGCTAAGAAATTATGTATGTGGCTAATGATTTCCAGTCGAGGCCAATAATAATAATAATAATAATAATAATAATAATAATAACAATCAAATCAGCATGCTCAAGCCGCTACCTAAAAATATTAAACTGAGAATCTTGGTGGGAGTGACGCATACCGCGCTTATATTCTTCCTTTTCAATATTTACTTGAACACTACGATATAATAAGTAAGTACAAATATTTTAGTTGAGCAGGGCGGTATAAGTGATTGCAGTAACCCAAAATAAAAAAAAATTGGTAATTTGTGCAAACGCCAACATCCGATATCACGCTGCAAAAGGGAATGATTGGAAAGCTAATTATACTTCGGGCGAGTGAGTAAAAAATTCGAAAGTGGATTAGCAAAGAAAAGAAAATAAAATTAATTGAAACTCACCCGTAGTATTTTTGGATTCCCTCGTACATTGAGAGGCTGATCTCAAAATTTACAAAATTTCGATATAGATAGGGTACAACCAATATTTTGGTGCAGTAAGATAATCGTCGGTAATGTTTCTCCTCATTAATCGATGCAGGTAATCGGTACCTGTAACATCGAATACAGTAGAAGATCGATTATCCGGAATAATGTGGACCGAGCCTCTTTGGGATAACTGAATCTTCCGGATAACTTAAAGTAAAAATGAGATCAATCGAATGTTGCCTCTTCATTTGAATAAATACACAAAGTTATATGTATGTATATATTTTATATTTTCGTAAGATATGTACGTATGACGTGGTGATTGTTTTGTACTTCTGTTCTTGGCGACGTAGTCTCTCCACTAGTTCGGTTGTTGTTCTACATATTCCAAAGCCTTTTCCGAAACTTGCCTGACTTCATCGTGTGACATTTTATGTGGTTCAGCAGTCTCATCACTGGCGTTGTCATCTTCTTCCATGGTGTCAATTGTGGCTAGATTTATTATATCCAAGTCTGTCAGTTCCTATTTTTCGGCACCATACAATCATTCGGTGAAGCCTTCCTTAGTAATATCTTCAGAATCGGGTAGTTTCTGGAGCCAGTCAAACATGCACTTCGTTTGAAATGTCTTCCTGACCAATTATTTTGGACCAAGATCTTTGGATCGTGAACTCTTTTACTTTATTCCAATAATTTGCTGCCCAGTACACCACGTCCTTAAGATTTATTTGCTTTAAACTGTCAACCAAACCATAATCTCCTTCATTTATTTTCTCTGGAATTGACTTTAGTAATATTCGCTTGTAGTTGTGCTTGAAGCTTTCTAAAACACCTTGCTCCATGGGTTAGAGCAGTGAAGTTACACTAGGAGGAGGAAGCAGCACTTTAATATCACCACCCACAAATTCCTCGAAAAACCACGTTTAAAACTAGCTTCTATCATGCACTTGTTTGGTGTTTGTATTGCACTGGCGTAGTTTTCGTAACAATGTTGCCCTTGTTTCATCAGATTTTCCAACACACATCACTGGCAGTTTGTGTCTGCCAGATGCACTACTGCAAGCAAAGATGGCTACACGCTCTTTACGCTTCTTATACCCAGGCGCGGCAGATTTAGTTCTTTTTTTTCCACAGATTGTTAGCTGTCTAATCCCGTGACGTATTTTCCATATCCCTAACCAACCATCGCTAGCCGTAATGGTATCTGGATATTCGGTGACCGGCAACTCTTGAGCCAAGGAAATCGCCTTTTGTAAACATAGGTCCTAGTAATGGAACATCACGTTCTCTTTGATGGATAAACTATAGATACAAACTTTTACCAATTTTGTCATATTGAGGAGCTTTCATGGTTTTTTGCGTAGATGTTGGAGAAGTTAATAAACTACGCCACTTTTCGATGTTTTTCCGGTTTTCTTTCCAGTCTTCAATAGTGCTCACACCCGCTCCTTAGTCCTTAACAACAGCTTTTAAGAGTTCACCGCGCTCCAAGCGCTTTATCGCGTTTAATTTGTCATCCAATGAAACTATTTTTCTTTTGCCGTTCGTCGTTTTGACGTCCATAGCAATCCGTCTAAACAAACTCGTCAGCGAGCAGTGACTGATTAATTTACGCAAAGATCGCAGAATGTAACAAGCATGCTGCAACTGGCAAAAGTATCAGAAATTTCTAGTTCATTTAGGATAAACGAGCGCCCGTGGCGTATAAGTTCCGGATAAAAAGGAGCACTTAAAAATTATGTTCATACCGGATAACATTGGCATCAGCAATGAATCTGAACGATCAAGGCCGCAAAAGATATGTATATAAAGGCAGCGAATGATCGCGGATGTTTTCAAACGCATCAAAGCCGGATCATGCCGAAAATGGTGCTCGCAAAAACAAAGCTAATCAAAGAAAACAGTAATATGAGATATATCAACATAAAGTAGTAACAGAAAATGATAAAACATAATAATAGAGAGAAGTTAGAAATAATATACTGCAATCACTTACTGTTGATAAAAATATCTTTTTCGCCAAAAGCGGCAGTATTCGTCCGTCAAGCGAGACGATCAAAAAGATGTAAAGTGGGAAAACTGTACGCGAGGACTGAGAAAGTGGGGACAAAATTTGAAATATGACCGTACAATGCTCTTGAAATGTAATTTAACACTCTATTAAAATCAAAATAAATGTAAAGATATAAAAACCGTTAGAAGAGTGAAGCATAGTTAATCACTATCCAACATGCGAATGGTGCCGGACCTACCAGGAAAAGTCTATTATTTGACACAGCGCTTAATTTTGCCTTAATCAGGAGTTCTGCTGTAAGACTATGTGCTCAAAATCGAAACATATTTTTAATGTATGGTCATTCATAACTCCCGGACTGAATCAGTGTTTTTGAAGGTAAATAAACATTGACATGATTTCTTTTATACAACTGAGAGCCATCTTTATATTAGGAAAACATGATCTTGAACGTGTGTTTACGATGAATGAAAATGCTATAAGATAGCTAGTATGGTTGCTGGAAGAATAAAATTCACAAAACAATCAGGGTTTTAAAATAAAAAGAAACTTTAAATCATCAAATAGTACCACGTACTGCTGGTATGATCGTAGGTGTAATTTTCGTTTTTAAATTGCAGCTCTACATTTGCCTTGTTTTAACCCTTGAGAAAGTGTGCTGTTGTATTTAAAGTATTGTGTTGGTACCCCAAGTGCCACTGAAATACCGAGAAATTGTAAAAATAATCCAAATTCGTTCTGCTACCTCTGCGACGGGTTGACTTTTAAAACCCAGAAACGTTCGTTTACACTGTTAGTTAGAAAATGTTTGGAACTTTATTTTGGTTGTAAAGTAGGCGACCAGGATAAAAGTCGGGCCCCCCATATTTGCTGTGTCACATGTATTCGGCTTCTCACAGCATGGGCAAAAGGTTCACGTCATATGCCTTTTGCAGTTCCTACGGTATGAAGAGAACCTAATGACCACGTTTCGGACTGCTACTTCTGCCTGACAAATATAACTGGTATTACATCAAAATCTAAACACACTGTTGTATATCCTAATCTACCATCTGCACTGAGACCAGTACTTCATAACGAGGAGTTATCTGTACCAGCACCTGCAGAAAACATGACTTTGAGTGATGATGAGTCTAGTGATGAGAAAGCAAGTAGCAGAAGAAAATTTGAATTTAAATCCCACATTTGAATCAGGATGTTCTTCAAATGAACCACGTTTGCTGACTCAAGGAGACCTTAGTGACCTCGTTCGCGATTTAAACCTGTCTAAGAAGCAAGCTGAACTTTTGGGATCTAGATTGAAGGGCTGGAGTCTACTTCAGAGTGACACAAAAATTTCGTTTTATCCTAGTCGCCATGCCAAATTCAACATATACGTACAGATACGGACAATAAAATAAATACAGCATTATTAAGCCAAGAGTAACCTCAATATCTCAGTAATTAATCCATTTATGAAATTGCCGTTTATTAAAAAAAAAAACAGTTTTTAATAATAGTACTAAAGTTTCTAGATATAATAAAATAGAGTAGAAAACTGTAATATTTCATCGACACATATAATTCGTAGGAGGCCAATAAAATAAATGCAGTTGTTATTTATGGTTGTTAACTTCCTACAAACACTTTCTTTATCGTTAACGTATAATTGATATAATTAAAATAGCACTTATTATTATTTTTGTATAAATATATATCAGATTTTAGATCAGTACGGGTAAAAATAAATATTGTCGCAGAGTAGTACGTGAAATAATCCTTAGATTAAAAAAAATAAAGGAAACTCATATCGGGACACTGCAAGTATCATTGGATGTTCCTCGCATATGGTACAAAGTGCTTTAGAATATAGAGAGAGTAAGGAAAAACGAGGAAGATCGGGTAAAACAACAAAACAACTGAATCGACACATTCTTATTGCCAGGAAAGATCCATTTGAGGCTTCGTCAGAAATGTTGATAAGCGCAGGAGTAAATGTTTGAGTACGAACTAGTCATAGGAGGTGCAATAAAATTTGAAGGCTAGATTACCACGAAAAGAAGTGGAAGAAGGTACGAGAGATTTTTATATTATCTACCTAGCCATGAAGAAAAGGATTTAGGAAATAGAAAAAAGTATTTTTCAATATATGTTCCACTAACGGTCACACACTTATTCCAATGTTTTTCTAATAAACTTATACCTTCCAAAAAATCTTTCGATAGGGCGCTTCAAGCATTCATTCGAAGAAAAGTTCCATCCTCTCAAGTGTTTCTTTTTTTTATTTAGGGAAGAAAGAATAGTCGCTCTGCGCCAAGTCCGGGCGGATGGATGTCTCATCTCTATAAAACGGCAGTCAAAAATATATTAGTATTGGATTGTTTTTCATGGTGTGATATTGGACCTATACATTTAATTGAAGGCATAATGACCAAACAGTTGTACTTGGATATACTGAAAAATACAATGCTACCTTACGCAGAGTGGAATATGCCCTTGCTTTGGACGATCCAAAACATAAACCGTATTATGCATATTATAGCTAAATGGTTGTGAGATGAGAATATTAATATTTTGTCCTGGCCGACGTAGTCGCCGGACCTAATCCTATAGAGAATCTATAGTAAACATAAATTTGCTCTTAAAAAGCCGGTTAACAAAACAGAATTGTGGACTGCTGTACGCGAAACTTGGTATTCCATACCAAATGAGGTGCGTAAAAGCTTGATGGAATCTATATCTGCCCGTTGCAGGACCGTTTTAGCCAACAAAGGATATGCAACGATTTGTTAAATATTATTATAGGAGGGTACTCCCAAAAATAAGGTCTCCATTTTTTTTTAATACAAAAATCCGTTTATTTTCTATAATATATACATCATTTTAAAGTCTGAACATTTATCTATTTTTCTACATAATCGCCATTTCGGTCGATGCATTTTTGTAGACGCTGTGACAGTTTTTGTATGCCCATGCCATACCAGCTCGCCGCCATGTCCTTGAGAAAGCGTTGAACCTCTTCTTTCACCTCCTCGTGGGAGTTGAATCGCGTTCCAGCCAAATGTTCTTTCAACTTAGAGAACAGGTGGTAGTCACTGGGTGCCAAGTCCGGACTATAGGATGGTTGGGTGATGATGTTCCATTTAATCTGTTGCAGGAGAGCGACGGTTTGCCGGGCGACGTGTGGGTGAGCATTGTCGTGGAGAATGCTTACGCCCTTGCTCAGCATTTCTCTTCTCCGGTTCGGAATTGCCCATCTAAGTTTTTCCAGTGTTTCACAGTACCTGTCAGCGTTTATTGTGGTCCCTGCAGGCATAAAGTCGACCAACAATACCTCCTTTCGATCCCAAAACACAGTTGCAATGACTTTACTGGCACTACATGTTTGTTTGAATTTTCCCGGCTTGGACGAAGAGGAATGCCGCCACTCGCGTGATTGTTGTTTGGTCTCAGGTGTAAAGTGGAACGCCCAGGTTTCGTTACCCGTGACAATCGAGTCAAAAAAGTTTTCCTTTTCACTTTCATAGTGGCGAAGAAATTCACGGGATGAATCAACTCGTTGCCGCTTGTGGTCTTCCGTCAGCATTCGTGGAACCCATCTTGCACACCTTCCGATACTGCAGCTTTTCCGTTAAAATCCTGTGAATGTTGCCTCGGGAAGCCTCAGGAAACAAAATTCAGAGATTATCCAGGTTCATCCGCCGATCTTCACGCATGGTTTGTTCAACCTTTACGATTGTTTCGTCGGTCTCCCGCTCCTTTGTTCGTACGACCGGCTACAAATTCTCTACACCACTTGCGAACGTTTTTGACATCCATGCATGACTCTCCATACACTTCCGTCAATTGGTGATGAATTTCAATCGGTTGAACACCCTTTGCGCTCAAAAACCGATTAACTGCACGAACTTGGCACTTGGCGGTAGCGATCGACGGGTGTTCCATTCTCAACGGCTGCCAAGCCAAGAATGAGCGTTCCAGCAAGGCGTGCGCACGCTTGTTTGGGAGTGGGGGAAGCAATAATCATAACAGTGTGGCCAACAACCGCACGAACAGTTTCTCTCCGTCCCAACGCTTTGGAGACCTTACGTTTGGGACTACCCTCGTACATTCGTTTTAAAACTTTTTTCATTTGCATTGGTGTAATTATGTGCATTTATTTTTGTCCAATTGTATAATATATGGGCTATATAATATATTAGGCTGTTTTATATGGAAAGTAATGTTGCGATAAATTATTGCTTATCTTTTTATTGGAAAATGATGTTAATTTTGTTCTATTATCAGTATATAAAATTAAATTACTAAATAATTAATGTATTATAAATTGAAAACCAAAATATATATTTCTTAAAAGTGTATTTACTTTATTCTTCCTAACTGTATATGTTATTTACCTGTAATAAATATCATTTGGGCTACATCTTGTCTTGGATTCAAAGGAAGTGCTATTGTATGGTTCACCACATTTGATTTAAATTTAGTATGAGAAAAATTATCATTTGGTTTTAACAAAGAAAATAGCTTACAAGAAGCAGGCACGTAATTAAGATAAATAAATGTATGTAGTTGATTCAACAAATTATTTAATTATTTTAATTATTCTAGATAGTTGCTATAACTATATTTTATATTTGAATGAAACATTGAGTTTATTTGAGTTTACAAAATAAATTCTTGGGACAATCAAACTAAATCAACGAAATTATTTGTTTCAAACAACGTGATATATGCCCGTATTCAAACATAGATTTTACAAGTACATAACTATAATTTGGTTGCCTCAACTAAATGGTGCACTTTTAAGGTGAATATGTGTTACTCAAAATATGGACCACTAGATGGTATAAAGTTCAAACATTACGGCTCAGCTTTTGAAGTGCCACGACATTCTTTTGGGTAATTTTTTTACATACAAAAGATAATGGTCGCAACGACTAGATTCGTGAATTTTTTATTACTACGGAAAATTTATTAGTCCAGGCTCACATAAAAATCGTAAAGCCATGGGAACTAAAACTTGTTTGCCTACAGCGAATTAGAGATCTGTAGTATGACTCAGATAGCCCATTAAATTTTGCATATCTTGCATGTTATATAAATCTCATATATAATTGCAAATTTGGTTGAAAAGTATAATTAATGTACTAACCATATATTAACTTTATGCAAAGAAACGTTTTGCATAAAATACTCAGATGTGCTAACAATGATGTTTAAGAGCAGGATAAAAAAGTTTTAATTATTACTATTATACGTCTAGCTGCATCGATGTTTTCTAAAATTTTTAATAATAGAATAGCATGTGAAAGGTCATGATTAACCTGGGCAAATATGCGGTAACAGCCAGAGGCTTGGCAAGCGCATAAAAGTTTACACATAAAATAGAAGGTAAGAAATAAATTATAAAACGTGCTGAAACACTTACCGTTTTAAGTCTTCCGTGAAATCACAAACTGGGTAACATCTGTCAAATATTTGAATCATTAGATATGTTTCCACGGCTGTTTTAGTCAAATGAGTACGACGTGCGGAATAAATGTTTTTTAATGCCGAAAACAACCGTTCGACATCCAGCGATGTTATACTTGCATATTTAAAATAATCTTTGAAACAACTTAATGCATCTTCACACGCATCTTCACAAATATGTCTTAATATAAGAAAATCGGTGTCTTTCTCTAAACCACTTTCAAATTTTCGTATCACACACCAATTTGTTTCGCCTTCCACAGCGCATAACTGTGCGTGAACATCATTCACAATTTGAACAGAATCCATTAGCGACATCGAAACATTTTGTAATTTTTCAATTCCCTCCGCTAATCCGAGGTAATTGTTGTGAATAGTTTGTAAATCTCTTTTAACCTGACTATCTTGAAATATTTCCTGGCTTTTCTTGATTTCTGCAGCTTCTATCGGGACACAGTTTGTGAAATAGTCGGGTACGTGTCGGGGACTTTAGAAACACTGCCTTAGTACTAGTAATCAATGCATTTACTAGTAGAAAACATGTAGGAATCGTTTGTGCCGCAAAATTTAGAGTACGGATTTTACATGGTATATGTAAGAAGTTACCACTGTGTTCTTTAAGAGATCGGCTCAAAGAACGCATGTTTGCGGCACCATCACTCATAAACATTAAAAGTTGCTTAGTTGAAACTTCAAATTTGTTCAATGAGTTCAACACCACCTTTAAAATCTCATCGGCAGTACAATTTATAACTCTTTTGGAAGCAAGTAAGAAGGAGGATGGCGGTCGATGTGGTTTCATTGTACGTACCATTACATTAACCACAGAATGTTTTTGACGATCTGTTGTTTCGTCCACACACAACCACAGTTTTTTATCTTTCAATTCCGTTTTCATTCTTTTTTCTATATGTTCACGAGCAAATAGCACTACATTTCGTATCGCTGTCCGACTAGGTAATTTAGAGTCCGCATATTTATTCCAGAAGGAGACAAATGCTTCTTTGTCTAGTAAACGAAACGATAGATTACATAAAATAAGAGTAACACATAAATCAAATGTAAATTTTTCTTGGTCTCGTATGCCACTTTTTGCAGAAGAATGCTGTTTGCTTTCGATTGACGTTGACAATGGCTTCTGAACGAACACATTAAAGGGATTTTACAAACTAGACATTGAATTTTAGCGCTATCAAAAATTAAGTCCGGCATGTCCACTATAAAATTTTTAACTGTGTCTGCCATTGATCGTTTTCGCGACGTACCTAACTGCGACATTTTTAAAGCAAACATAAGCGTTCAATTACGAAATAAGTTACGACAGCCTACATATACACAGAACTACTCGCATACAGCATCGATTTAGTATTGACGCTGTGAACCCGTGAAATAAATAATCGCCGACTCCGCACCACATATCTACTACACTGACTGTTACCGCTGTTTGCCCAGGTGTATATGCATATTTTAAACTTGTGTTGTTTATTCTATGTATTAAGAAATAAAAGAATTTCTCACTAAACTTATGTGTTAATTGATTGAGTTAGCTTAAACTGGATTTTCAAGTTGAATCGCCAATTGATTTGTAAATTTTTGCACATACACCACCTCTTATTTAAACTCCAATGATTAGTAAACTACTTGAAGAACATGAAAATTTAGAGCCAAGTCGTTACTTCCGGGAACACAAGGCTAAACAGCTTTGACGTCAGCAGGCTGTGACGTATTTATATTTAAGCTATACAAACGCGTTTACACACTGAGAGCATCTCTGCATTTTGAATTGGTTTATCCAAATTATATTGGTTTTATTAAAAAAAATTCTGTGTTGTAATATTTCCGTACTTTGTTGGTGATACCTGCAGTGTTTTTCTAGTGTTGTATAAGCAATAAAAACGACGTAACCTAACCTAAGATGGTGTCGGTTGTTTTGTTTGTGAGTTACACTTTGTAAATAAAAGAAGATATTATTTATTCTTCAACAGCTACAAATTCAAGGACCGGCGAAACTATAACTATAAGTTTAAAATATCCTAGGCTTAAAAAGATGCTATTCCAACTCAATTCCCTAACTGTCCGTTGCGTTTGACAAAAAACGTGAAGATGTTACTGTTCAAATAGTTTTATATTCTTACGTTATATTCAACAAAATTATTTTTCAACACGAAGAGATGTTTTTAAATGTATGTAATAAACGTTCTGTTTTAATACAACATATTTTAAATTATTTAAAAATCCTTTTTTTTCTTGATTTTAGCGGCTTAATTATAAAATATATTATTATTTGCGTTAATTAAAACTTAACATTTTACGTTTCGACAAATTTTATTGTCTTCTTCAGAATGTATATGTCCATAAAATAGCACACTGTCGACTAACACAACACTTTAAAATTTTTTTTTTTGTTTTGTTGTACCAAATAAAACATTAATAATTTTTCTACCTTATAATCTTTTGGTTATTTTAACTTATTTTTAAAATAATTATTCTATCCATCTTTGTTGGCTGTCGGAAAAGCGACAATGTTCTATTTTATGGACATATACATTCTGAAGAAGACAATAACATTTGTCGAAACGTAAAATGTTAAGTTTTAATTAACTCAAACAATAATATATTTAATAATTAAGCCGCCAAAATCAAGAAAAAAAGGATTTTTAAATTATTAACACATTGACTGCCATGGCTATCATATTTGATAGCCAGAGAACATTAGCAAAATTGGCTGGGCAGTCAATGTGTTAAAGAAATGCGGCTAAGAAACAAAATATACTTTTGCATATTTTAAATTATATTACCGAACGTAGCCATTTTGGATACTGATATACATATGTAAATGTCATATTCACAGCAGTGAACGTATTGCAACAATTATAATAACTTGTTCTACAAATACCCTACTTAAAAATGATTGTGGGAAAAGTAATGATAGATTAGGCAAAACACCACATATTAGGAAATTCAAGACCTTGGTTAAATAGCACGTCTATAAATGTCCTCGTGAAATTGAACAAATTTTCGAATAAAATTGCAATTACTGTATCATTTCAGCCTTAATTTCGTCCAAATACAAATACAATTACAAATAATAATAGTTAGTCGATTAAATATCCACCACAAATACATCTTTCACGAAAATGGTGCTCGGTTGCGTGTTTGGGTTTTGCTTTGAAAGTTCGTTTTTCCAAAATAAAATCGAATGGGATGCGAAGAAGGGCTCAGTTGACGACTGGCATCCTCTTTAAACTGAAAGCCCTTCAAAACTAAAAAAAAAAAGAAAAAAAAAACGATTCTTTTACCGCATAGGCTAATATCGTGCATAGCGATACATCGCCTAAACAGCGTGACGTCATCGAAGAGCTGTTAGGTCTTATATATCGGTGGGAAAGGCTAAGTTCATAATTGCTACTTAAGTAGTACTCATCCTGACCTCATCCAATGTTTATCTTTGAGTCATTAGAGACAAACTTTTCCTCTTGTCAAATTTGGAATTTATAAACCTTAGCAAGCGTCTTGCTATGTTGTAGGTTAGATGAGAAGCCGTTGAATAAGTACTTCAATATTTAAATGACGTATATATGACGTCACGTTCGTTGAACTGGTTGAAGGAAGTTGTCCGAAATGACGATGTGAGAAAATAAGTGCCAAATATTTGAATGTTATTGCATCAATTATCGCTATTCTTACACATTTCATCAAAAATGGTTATTCAGATATATGCAAGTGTTGTATGCAATGTAAAATTTGTAAATTCTGGTGATATAACAATGATTTCTGAAAGAATATTTTTTAGCGGCAACGAAACAAGTTTTTTTAAAAGAACCCATTAACTAATATAAGGGTATTATAGAGTGTAAGAAAACTGATTGCATAAGTGTGGTGGCGTAAGGAAACAGTAGTGATTTCGATAACAAACAGAAACTTCTGGACTTCTCGAAATATTATTTATTATTTTTTACTATGCCAACAGCGTTCTTTTTCTTTCTATGTAATAATAGCAATTCACGTTTCATCTAAAGAAATATTAAGAAATTGAATGTTATATCTATAACGAATCATTTATGACTAGAGTTGGCCACGCACGCCAACGGGCAGCGGCGTTGTTTCGATTAGGGCTCGGGTTCCAGTAGAGCTATTGTGTGTAGATGTTTGCTGTCGTAAATACTTTCGCGTAGTTGTTAAATGCGTGCTCAAACACTTACCATTTTAAGAGTCCTCCGTGAAATCGCAAAGTGAATAATGTCTGTTAAATATCTGCAACATTAGATATGTTTCAACAGTTGTTTCGACAGACCTAGTGCGGCGCGAGGAAAAAATGTGTTTATATGCAGAGAACGAACGTTCTACATCTAGTGACGTTATATTTGTGTAATTAAAATATTCTTTGAAACAACTTAACGGTTCTGTTGACGCACCTTCACAAATGTGTCTTAATGTGCTAAAATCAGAATCTTTCTCTAAAACACTTTCAAATTTTTCTAGAACACAAACATTTTTTGCGTCTTAATATTCTCATAATATTTATGATAATTTATCATACAGCCGTTTGAAAGTGAAAGAAGTAGCAGTGGTGTCTAACATTTTTGAAACAAGTATTCGCCGAATTCTCCATAAGCATTTGGGTATGAATAGGATTCGTGTACAATGGATACCGCATCTTCTTTCTACTCTCCAACGTTAACGTCGGGTCGAATGTGCGCGCTCGCTTTTAAACATGTGTGGAGACGACCCGAAACCGATTTTGAAGTCCGTTGTCACAGGAGGTGAAGCAATGATTCTTATTTATTTTCCCATTTAAAGAAAGACCTTAGTGGACGTTGCTTTAAGGGCGATAGTGAGTTGCAAGCAGCTGTAATATAACATTTTGAGGGAAAAACTTTAGATTATTTTTACAAGGGTGTACAATTATTAATTGATCGTTGTAATAAATGCATTGAAGTTACGGGAGATTCTATTGAAAGATAAAAATTGTTATTTTTTACTAAGTTTATTTTTTCTATATCAGGTCGAGAATTTATGGCTTCCATCTCGTATTTTCACTATCTGTATTCTTGTTATTTATCAACATCTGTTAGAAATTTTTAAAAAATGAGGTAGTATTGAAGAAAATGAACATTTAAGAAAAACAGGTAAATTAAACTAACAAATTATAGTAGCTTCCCTTTTTTTAACGAGTAAACTGTTACTACGTATATGCATGCATTACTAAAACATGGGTTAAGAAATTGTGAATGTACGCGTTACCCATGTTCTCATTTTGTAAATTATACAAAGCAAGATATAATTAGCATTAAACGTCAACGTCACTAATACCAGGTATTTATACAAGGTATGTATTTAATGCATTATCGCACTAATGTACTTCGTCAGTACATTTATTACTCCTGGCGCCATTTGATTCGTGTGACATCAGTTGTGCAACTACGTATGCTCTCTTGTTGCGTAATTATTATGTTGAAATTAAGAGTGGCAATGGAAAAATAAATGCAGCACGCACTGCATCAATTTTTCTATCGCATTGTATAAGAAATGGGAAGAATGGGATAAAATCTAAATGTTGTAATGAAGGAAAATTACTAACAGATATTTTGGGCTGTTTTATTATCTTTTCGATTCTGTGAAAATTTGCAAAGCAATTAAAAGAAACTTAAGAAAAAAGAAAAATTTATAAGCAGTTGCTGTAATAGTTTTTAGTTACTTTGCTGCAAAAGGGTTGCTAGGAATTAGATTAAATTATGTTATAATTAGAGTAACCAAAACTTGCGGACTCGCATAGGCGTCGGTATTACGGGTTAATATAAGAATACGAAAAATTCATAAATAAACTTACTTGCTAATTATTCAACAAATTAGAGGCATCAGGATGTGAACTACTGTAAACTTGCATCATTGCATATGTTTCCACAGTTACTTCTTTAAACCTTGTGCGTCGACAAGAAAAAATATTCTTATACATAGAAAACGATCTCTCCACATCTAAAGAAGTTACATTTGCATGTAGAAACTGTTTTTTAAAATCACTTAAAAGTTCACTATTCTTACACTTATTATAAACGACCTCTAAGGTATTAAAATCGGGATTTTTCCTTAAAACATCTGCCAACTTTTGACTAGCGCATAATCCTGGCGTATCATTTAATGTGTGTAATTTATTGTTTACACTCTCCACTATGTCTAATGATTCCTGCAATGACAATTCAGTACATTGTAGTTTTCTGATGACATCTAGTAATACTGTATAATTGGTACATATTGTTAAATCTTCTAAAAGTTGAGGAATTTGAAATTCTCTTTGACTTTCTCTAATTGCTTTGGATTCATTCCGATTAAATCGCATTATAACTGATTGAATTTGTTGAAAATGGATCAAATAGTAAGAAGCTGCTGTTAGCCAAGTACCCCATCGCGTTAAAATTGGTTCAGGAGGTTCTGGAATACCTGGACAAAATTTACGAAATTCTTTTAAAACGTTTAGGAGATTTACGAAACACTGCTTTAGTACTTCCAATCATCCGATCAACGTTTCCGTAATGTTGTCGAACAACTTCACCAACTAAATGCAAAGCATGCAGCACGCAGGTTATATGTATTAAGTTAGGAAATATATGTTTTTAGGATCGCCCAACACTTAACATCGTTGCTGCACTATCTGTCACAATCATCACAACTTGATCTTGGGCAATTTTAAATTTTTTCAAAGCGTTCATTATCACTTTTTGAATATTTTCCGCGGTACATTGTTGAACACGTTTGCAAGCTAACAAATATCGAGATGCTGCGTTCTCGCTAGATAAAACGCGAGCTATTACATTCACAATACTGTTTTTCTTTATATCGGTCGTCTCATCCACGGTAATCCATATTTTTTTGGAACACAAATCACGTTTATACACATTTTCTAGCATCTCTTTCATTCGCGGCAAATGATTCTGTAATTGTGTTTGTGAGGGTAATGGGTACTTTGGAACGTATGTACGTAATTAATTTACCTAAACTTATTTTTTAACATGAATAAAAAATTAAGAAGGCGTTTCTGAATGTGTTTTGGGTAATTTTATTTTTATAATAATTCGATATAAATATATATTGTATTTGTTAAAAAAAAAAGAAGGTGTATAGGCAAGGCTGTGAGCAGGATTGTTTTTCGGTGGCGGAGGGCTGAAATCATGTAAAACGAATTTTCCTTATCCAATTTTATTTAAAAACCTTGTTAAAGAACAACTTATAAACAAAAAAACAAACTCAGGTACAATATTGAACAAATATGTTACAAAAAATTACAAAGAAAACAACAAACTAAAAGGCATTGTTCAAACACATATAACAAAAAAGTTTTAAACAAGAATTTGATACTTAAAAAAAATTAATCGAAAATAGATTTAAGACATCTAGATCTTTTGGCCGCAAAATCATTAATCACCCAGACGCACTTTGCAGACACAACCCTCATTAAACAAAACAAAACCTAAATGTGTTTGTTTTAGCCTTCAACGGGTATTTCCCGATCGCATTGTTATACGAGCGTAAATAATGAATTTAACAATTATCCTGTGGTAAGCGGGTATGAACATGTAAGAACCAACCTTAAATTATTACAAACAGATGTCTGCATAGCGCGTGCGGTGATTTAGTGCTGTTCAGATATCTGAACACTATGTGAGGTTTTCGAGCACAATTCAGATAATTGAACAGTAGTCGTGCACAAGTGAAAAATTTTCCACATTTCGAGGAAGGGGGGAGGTAGATTAGAACAAAAATTAAAAAAGAAACTAATTACAATTTCATATAGAAGCATTTATAATGCAATTACATCATATAAACTTTCGTTAATCTAAACGATAACAATTAATGTTACAATTTGTTCTTGCAATGAAAAATTTATAAAATTGAACATAATAAATAAAGTGGGAAGAGTATAATGAGCTTATTGATAATATAGCAGACTGTTCCAAGATTAGACAAAAAGCCACAGTAACACCTAATTTTCAGAAATGTTTATAAAAATAAGTAACTTCGCAAATGTACAATCTCCACACAAAGTAATGCAGCCTCGTTAATGGGAGATTTCGCAATCGCCGAAATAATAAAAAAAGTTTAGAATAAGGAACTATAATTTTTCCTTGGAATTTTTCCGACGTAATTAATTACTGAAAAAAACTGTCCACAGCGAGGAATCGAACCCCACATCTTCTGCTTGTCGAGTACACGTGATAACCACTGCACCATGCGGACTGTAGAAGATTCGATCCCATGTTGAAGAGATTTAACTCTATGATGTAATTTCGGAGCATATAAAATATTTTTAACTGTATTTGCTGTACTGGTGCTTTTCCTCATATTGCATATTTTTCCGAAATTACTTGCCGTTAAATGATAACATTTTTCTTCAAACCATACAGGATTGTCTGATTGTCCTCTCGTTCTTTCTTCGACTGAAGCGACGTTGACTGACAAAGATACTGAACATTCCATAGTTCTTCGGTATTTTGTCGCATTATCATAGATTTAAGCTTGGATTTTAATTTTGGAGTACTTTTAATAAATTTATGTTGAATATAGCAATTAATACATTCATACATCGGTTAAACAAGAAAGACAACGCAAGCCAACAAGAGGCATGTAGCATTTACTTACATTAAGATAATCCTAAACAAAAACGGTGAGATTGACTGTTCGAATGAAGTTTATCTATTCATTAAATGACCTTCTCATGACTTGGGGCAAAAAAAGAATTTTATATGGTATTCAGGGAGTGGTATTTTTGCACGTGGACACATAGAATGCTACATTCTATCTTCTGCTCTTCCATCGCTAAGTTAGCGTAATCAAGTTCATTACATCCGATAATATAAGCACACTGTTACCATGATTATATGAAAAATGATATTACTTATATATGTTTCATTATATTATTATTATATTATTGTGGTTCATTAGAGTCCTTCACTTTTGATATACGTACTTTGTTCTTATCATGATATTGTAAAACGTGCAAATTATCTGTTGATGGGTTACCTTTAAAAGTGATGTCCATTTTTATATGCACTTATTTCGTATGTTCGCATATAAAAGAATCAGACGGTATATGAAACGTAAAAAATGTCGAGGCACCTAAACAAAGTAAAAATATTTTAAATGTTTTACGTTAGAAGCCAAGGTATACATAATATAGAATTAAATTGGAACGTAACGTTGTTAATATTCGCCTAAATATGACGTGCCGTCAAAAAAAAAGGAGAAGGTAAACACGGAGTGGAGATAATTTGCCTACAGAGTCCACAAAGTATTGCAAATTGCTCAAATTTGGTTAATGACTTCTTAGAAAACATTTCCATATGAAAATTAAATATTAACGAAGGATATACAGTGTATCCGCCTAGTGCGCGAGTGGAAGAAAATTCATTCTGTATATTTATCTGGAAGAATATACACCCCAGAATCTGATAGAGAAACTGTTATAGATTTTTTTTATAAATCTAAAATATGTTGTTCTTTAGTGAATTAACTATGAAGCTATGCAAATAAGTTTTTTGCTAAAATGCATAGAATGCTGCGACGAAATACTATATATTTTTGTCTTTCGGAAGGTATTAAAAATTAACTGTAAAATCTAATTTGTGTTCAATATCTATTTTGAAGTGAATATAATTTTCCTTCATCCAAACTGTAATGAGATTCCTTGTATTTTATCGAACATTTGCTAACACCCCGGGTTACTATTTTGTATAATGTCGACGTTACGCATTGCCTTAAGAAATTCATCCAGAAAGTTGTTTCATAAACATTTCTATTTAGCTAAACTTTTGATCAATTTTCAGTATATTCTTACTATATTTTTTATTGCCGAAAAAACTTAGTGTGCGATGCTTTAAATAAATCTATTCGTTTTATGTTGAACTCTAATCATCATTTGTGAACTTATTTTCGCTATTTATTATGTATACGTGCTTGTTAACATGCTAGACTATGTATGAAGGAAAATAATGGTTACTTCGAGTAGATGTTGGAATCGTATCAAAAAACAACGTTTACACATTTGTTTTAATGAATACCTTTAGCGAAAACGAAGTTTATAGGATTTCTTCGCAGCAACGCTTTTAAACGGAAAACTTATCTGCGTAACTTCATTTTAATTTACTAAAGAAGGAAGCATTTTGGTTATGGGAAAATGTTTGTACAAAATTAAAATAACATGAGTCAAACATAGCAATCATATCGATAACTTTCTTGCAGAATTTGGTTGATATAAAAAATATTCGATGTGTTGCCGAAAACTCCAGCAAATACTCAATCGAATAAAATTTTAATCACTACTCTAGCGTGTAAGGCGTTTCAGAATCGTTAAAGTAACAGCGGTATTTCGTAAAAATTTCAAATTATGCGGATGATCAAAAGCTAAAATAGATATAGAGCATATTGATGAAAATTGACAAGAATTGAAGAGGAGCATCTAAAATCATAATGATGCACAGGAGATTCAATTTAGAAACCCAAACTGAAGATCCTATATACATGAATATAATTTTATGTTGTGCAGCACTTACATATCTCCGAATATTTTTTATTTGAAAACTTTTTCTTTAAATTGCTCAAAGGAATTATTTTCCGTCCACATACTTCATGGGCGCGCTGTGTGTGCACACCTAATACCTTTTTTATCCCAAAATCCTGAATTTATTTGGAATACACTCGAAAACATACTTATATACGTTTTAATTTTCTCACTTAAGAGAAATGTGAAAGTGACTGTTCAGTAAATTATGTAGCAGTTACAAAAAAAAAACCGTTACGCGATCAAGCTCAACGGAAAATGTCTTTCGTATAAAATTTGGATCGAATCCCATTACATCTAGCAGATATAATACCGTAAGATCTGTTTGGTTTTCAAATATCATTCTTGTTTAGCATAATCCGAACTTATAGTAAGTAAAAAGTGCAGATTTCTTGAGCATTGGGCCGTAAATACAACGTCAAGAGTTTCATATTCGTCCGGAGGTTATCGTCGTCCCTCGAGCGACAGGAACAGTATGTAGCAGCACTACAATTTCTCGTCCTTTTTCTTCACGATTCTCGGTCACCGCCTTCATCGTACCACATGAGCAACGTTTTTTCCGCCTCCTTTTTCTCTGCAACCGATACGATGGCGTTTAGTTTAAACTGACACCGTTTTCCTTGAATCCGAGACTATTTATTCTGTCTCTGAGTGCGACAGAAGGAGGGCGATGGTCGTCGGGTGTCGAGGAGGGGTCGCCACTAGACGAGGACGCCACTCGACGCCGCAACTACAGTAGAATGCACTTTCCACACTACCTATTTTAGCACTATACTTCTTCGTCCACCCGCAAAGAAGTAGCTCTTTCTTTCTAATAAAAAGTTTATTTTATTTATTGTTAGATCGAGTTAATGTTTTATTGCTTTAGTTTTATGGATCTCCTTAACGATACACTAAGTTTTCCACGCTTTAAATTTAATGCCAAATGTAGAAAATCCAAAGAGTGAAATATGGAAACAGTACAAATATTGTTGTGCAGTAGATTACAAGCTGTTGCGAAAATATACAATGACACGATTTTTTTTGAGGGTATTAAGATGAAATCCATTACGGTATAGTTACCGAAATCAAAAATTAAATTAAATAATTAGTGTACTAATGTGTGTAAAATTTCACTCGAGTCATTTCGCCAATGTAAAAATTTTCTTCTTTAACCGAATCCATAGCATCGCGATTTGGTGTAAAACTATTGCATATTGGTTTATACATACAAGGAAAGAAAATATCTAGCTATACGAAAAAACGTATATGCGACAACGGTAAACGCGAATGGGTGTTTCGCCACAAGCGGAGTGGTTAGCGGCAGTCGGCGGCTCACGACGGTTGCCGATGTGGTTAGTTACGTGGCAGACTGCACTATGTGCGGACGATTTTAGTAAGAATTTCTAGAGTATTTATTTTGCTTTTCTTTTATTTCAGCTGAATCTCTTTTTATTTTTATCTTTAGAATCTCTTATTAGTTTTGTCTAAGCTTCGTAGCAACAACAAAATAAATATGCGAAACTCTCATTTCTAGGCGACCATGACTTCAAATTATTACGTGCGTTCTTGCACACAGTAGGTCTACACCCCAACGTTGTTAGAAACGTACTAACGTCTAACACGCGACCCGCATCGAATCGATCGGATTCCACTCAATCCCCTCTTCGCTCTCTCGTCGTACATATATAGATACAGCTAATTTCACATTTTCCCAATGTGTATATGTAAATATGATCTAGTTTTAAAATATTAACCTTTGCGTTCAGAGAGATTAAGGTTAGTAAAAATGTTCTTATTATGTATCTGACAATCATTTAGTTAAAGGGTGAATTTATTTAAAACTAATTTCATTAAGCATTTTTTATTAAACGTATACCGTAGAATGGGGCGAAGAGGATCAAGTTGGTCTATTTTCTGTCTATAGATACGTGACACATGATCTTCTTCACTCCACAAAATTAAATTTTTCGAAGAAAAAATTCATATTTAAAAAAAGCATCCTATTAATATATTTTAAACTGCCAAACACATTAGCTTACGTTTTGAGGAAACATTGAAATACTTTCAATTCTTCTATGGAATAGTTTGTTTTAGTCTTTGGTAAAATATTTAATATTTCCAATCAGTTTTATTAACTACATAGTTTGGAAAACGCTTGCCCGCCCTAAAACAAATCAATAACTCAACTCTTCCAGTATTCGTCTATAACTTTCTGTGGACATAATACCGTCGATTTTTACTAGATCTACGGTCCCCGCAGTGTTAAAACAACCCCAAACCATTACTAAACCACCACCGTGTTTTACTGTGGGAATGACGGAATCGCGCAACATCCTTTCGTCTGTCGTTCGTCTCGCGAGAGCTTTGCACTTCGATTCGTCGGTCCAAAGGACATTTCTCAAATTTTCTTCTGTCAAATTCCTATAATTTTCGGCCCACGGTTTTTTTACCGCAACGCTACCGTAAAGACTTGCTTCTCTTAAGCGGTGTTTAGTGGTGCGATTTCGGGTGCCATCAATCGCCGGTTTCGTTTGCTTAGCACTGTAAGGCGTTGATCTTTCGCACGCGTCGTCATTCTTGACCTGGGCGATTACGGTCTTCTAATGTCCCGGTGGTTCGGTATCGGCGAATCACATGCACGGAATTTCCTTCCTCGTGTAATGTGAGAATAGTCAATCGCTTTTCTATAGTTATAGGCTTTCCTTTCAACGTTTTTTAAATATTACTTGCACAAATACTACAACCAAACATCCGCAGCGACGTTGGTTTACTAACGGACTGATTCAGAATTACTCCGTGTTATAATCGGAGATACGGAGGTAAAATTTTACAACCCCGTAGACTCATTCCCCTTTTATAAAGATGTTTATAGGCCATTCGTTAAATATCGCTTCTAATGATTTTATTACCTGCTACTAGGATAAATTGAAATTTCTCTCTAGTACATTTATTCTAAGGAGGATTACCGTCTTAAACACTTTATTGTTATCCCAACTTTGTTATCGAAGTTTTTACATTGACTAAAACCCTTACCACAATACTTACCACTACCGCAATATAGTACCCGATTAAGTATTTACATGAATACTAAGGGTATTGAATATTGAAAAAAAAATCCATCTTTTCAAATTCTAATAGTTGTCCTAACTTCAATGGCCGGTAGTGTACATAAAATTACAGCTATACTACCAAGCGTATGAACATGTATTTCAAATCGACAGTTCTTTGAGATACTTCATCGGGTACAACATTAATCGTGTTGTTTGCATTACGTTCTTTATCATAGCCGTAAAACGTAAAATATTCATATGGAGCGCATTCGAATCCACAGGAAAATTGGAGCATATTCTTTTACTTATCATTCATGGCATGTCAACTAAATTATTACATAATACTACCTATTAATGAATTAAATAGCTACGACGGTTACATAGCGGTGCAACGGAATGCATGGTATGTGTTAAACATGCATCAAAGATTTAAGGAACTTATTGCGCCGGATATGAAATGCTAAAGTTACATTGAATAACATTGATGAAACTGGAAAGTTTGTTTTTAAGTTTAATAAATGTATGGATGTGTTTTGTAGAGTAGCCTATCTGAAAGCTTTTTAATCTCTTCAAACAGGAACTTCATATGTAAATTGGATTCCATGTTCTAGGTTAAAGAAAAAGGTTAGACCAGAATCTCTACGTCTTTATTCCAGATATAAGTGCCAATTTTGTAAGAAAAACGTAAGATTAAATATCATTTGTGGTATATTGGTTGAAACAAATTTGAATGTGAATGTTGTTATGGTCAATATAATGTTTTTATATGTTTTGATGATATACAGTCTCTGGCCAAATTACTTGAAACACTCAATATTTTGTAGTTTCTTCATAATAAAATATAAACTATACATGTATTATATTTTTTATTTATGAAATATGTTGAAAAATATGTAACATATGTAAATATTAAATAAGTAAGTAATATTTAGTCCATAACCCATGATTTTTAATAACACCCTTAATTCTTCGGGGCATACTTTCAATGCAAGATATGATTGTCTCTTTTATATCTTCATCGTTCTCCCATACATCCTTTATATTCTTCATTAATATTTCCTTTGTAGGGTTTTCTCTTTCATATACCTTACTTTTTAGTCGATTCCATACGTTCTCAATGGGATTGAGGTCCGGTGAATTTCTGGGTCAACGTAAAAGAGGTATGTGATTGACTTCAAAGAATTTCTTAACCTTTTTTGCCACATGGCAAGGAGCATTATTTTGCATAAATATACGCCCTGTCCATATGCGACGTCCTGGCTTAAAATACGGTTTTTTAACACATTTATGTACTGCTCTTGACGCATTGTATCTTCTACAAAATACAAAGAGCCGGGTCCGTCTCCACTAATCACTCCCCAAATCATTACCTGCGGAGGGTGTTTTACAGTTCGAAGAACCGTGGACTCTGTGATATTCGTCAGGTCGTCTACGAACAAATTATGCTCGCTGCACTAACACACAGACCGAGCACTCGTCACTAAAGAAAATCTATTAAATAATGCAAACATTAATTCAATAAAAATCATGTTGTTAAGTTATTCACCTTTTTCCAATTCTCGTCTGTGAAATGTCGATATTCTCTTGCAAAGTTGAGACGAGCAGATTTCATTTTTTCTGTTAAACGCGGCTTTTTTACAGGTCTTCGGCCCATTAGGCGATTTTCGCGCAATCGGCGCCTGACAGTTCTGCTCGAAATCTCTATTCCTCTCTCTTGTAAATTTTTTGAATCATTTTAATTGTAGCAAATCTATTGCTCAAAGCCTGATGAACAATTTCACGGTCAGATCTCTTCAAAGTTTTTCTTTTCCGACCGCACTTTACCCGTCTTTGTGTCGATGTGCTAGCTCCTTCGTTTAAGTTTCTAGCCAAACGTGATACAGAAGAAGGAGATACTTTCTGTAATTTTGCAATTTCTCGTTGTGAATGTTTGTTTGATTGTAGAAGAGCTTGTATAGTGGCTTTTTGTTCACTTGTTAAATCTTTCCCGGACATTTTCTACAAAAAATCCCAAATATTTCAATTTTTTTTAATTCCAAATAATTAATTATTAAGAGAGAGATAGAATAACAATTTTACCTTTGCAATAACGATATATCAACACAAAACACTTAACGATACTCCACAACTTAACTTCTATACGGTTATGACGAAATATTTTAAAAAATATCGATGCATTCTCTAAACTGTGAACTCGCTAAATGTAAGTTGATAACTGAAATGTTTATATATACGTACTTTACTCCTCTAAATATCATTTCTCTGGTATTTTTATTTATTGATACAATAATCTGGTCCCCCTATAAACGATCGGATTCAAAGCAAAAGAATATCACTATAATAGGATGGGAATTTCCAGGTAAAAGGGTTGATTTATGACATGTTTCAAGTAATATGGCCAGGGACTGTAAACTTGCATAAAATATACTCTAAAATATTAATGGTAAAAATAAAATCATACGTTCAATAAATAAAAAGTAAAATTAATGGTGGTAGATAACATTTATGAATTAACATCATGATGTTTTTGTTTTAATACAATTTCCGAGATTGTTCAAAATCCTCGTTTACAAAATTATTGAATCTCTAACTTCAAACCTTTATTTTGAGTAACCATGAGTAAACCTAAGATTGCTATTATCTTCCATCCTATTCTTGTACAAACGTCAAGTACAATTAATAAAAGATAAGAATCGCTTGTTATTTTGCTTCTCATTTCCTTAATTAAACTAAATGAGCATGCATTATGTCAAATTAAGACAAAGCAATCAAAAACACAGAAATATGAAATCGGCTATTGCAGATGCTGGAAGGGCAGACTTTTTTAATATGCTAGGCAGACAATATTGCGTTTTTCGCAGAAGGTGCAGAATCATTAAGTAGAAACCTACAAATATTGTCACGTTCACTTGTGTGACTGAGGATGTACTCGCTCTAATTCTAATTTATATTGAGAGGTGCTTACCTGAAGTTCTACTTATCGTTCTCCTTAACGGGGTAACTGGGCAACGGAACTCACAACACCTTCTATTACACTATCTCTTTATTACTTTTCAAATTATTTTACAACTTCTTCTTACTTTAACAATTCTAATACTTTACTGTTGCACATATAAAAGTCTAATCCTCTAATAATTCCTTTTTCCTTTAATTCTTAACTTTTCCCTACTCTTCTACCTATCTTCTGTCTGTTTCTTACTTTCATCCTATTTCATCTAAGTGGGAATCATAATTCAATACTTCCTTCAATTCGCATAAATATCTTTCATCAGCGTCGCGTCTACCGTACATCCTGTACATATGAGATGCTGACGCGGATCCGGCGCATTAAATTATGATATCCAATATTTTGCATTTTATAACACCTTCGTGGCATTACCCCTTCCTTCCAAAAAATATGCCCCAGCATATTTGAATAAAAAAAGAGAAATATTCGGGCGCTGCCACCAAGGTTTTGCTGCTTACATTCTAAGTCTAAGTCTCAATGTAAATCTCAATCCAAGTCTCAATCAACAAATTTAAGTTAATAAAAAAACAACAAATACAAAAAAAAAATGGAATGTTGAATATGGAAATCACTTATCAGTAATTAAAACAAAAGTACAAGGTGTTTTAACAAGAAACATTGAAGAAATGCAATACAAAAAACTACCGTAAAGAACACAATGATTATCTGAAATAAAAGGATATCCAGGATAGATTGGACACAACCAGTAAGTCAAATTTTAGAGGGATTTAAGATGCATAATAAACGAATGGACGAAACAAAAACGGTAAAGAAAAAAGCATGGTAGAATTAAATAAGGGACGCAATGGAAAAAAAGGGGGTGGCATTTAAAGACGATCTAAAGCTAACATAGAATCGTGGAGAGAAGTCTGGAAGAGAGGTGGCAAAAGTACTGAACTTTACACCAATCCTCACACTCGTGAAGGTAAGTACTTAGACATAAAGATTAAATAAGTTTTGCTGTACTTGATGATGAAATATGACATCTTTGAAATTATAACTATTAAGCTAACTTTATTACCAGGAATTGTGGTGCCATTCAAGTCTATAAGTTTAAGTTTCGTAAAAATTTAATTCGTTAAATGTCTGGAAAACGTGTAATTAAATATCATTCATTGATATGCCTTGCTGCTCTTGCTAATATCGTGTTTTTAGTATCACCGTTTGTGATTGCTATTTAAAGAAAATTTAAAATGTATTAAATACCTTTGCCATTATCATTATCGTCCATTAAATTTATGATGAGTACTCGAAGCTTTTTAATTTTTAAGCTTACGTCTTTGCTTTCATAAATGCATTGTTTGATTATTTCCTATTTCCTAAATGCATTTGGTAAACGCTAACGGTGATATGAAAACGAAGTCTATATACATACATATCAATATTTGGTTAAAAAACAGTTCGCACGTTTCAGGAAAACAGTATTCTTCTCTTAGGATGTATGTATGTCGTATAGGCCGGCAGTATTTTCCAGTGCAGAATATCGACCGCGTTCGCAACTGCGCAATTACGCTATCCGCACACGGTTTGTTTATAATTCGTATTTGTGTTCGTTGTGTTTGGTATGTGTTCAGATAACCGCAGATAATAAGTACATTCGGCGCCTTCTATGAGTGAATATACCTGTGATATGCGTGCATTTAGGTTGCTATGAATCTGCAGGTCCCTGCTAAATCGTTTAGATCTTAATTAGTATAGAGAAAACAAATTGATTAACAAAAAAAGCACTGATTACGCCTCTATCCAAATTGCTGCTCGATTTTGGTGATATCGGTAAAACGTTTCAGATAAATCAGAAATTTCAAAAAAATTTAACTGCAAATATTTAAATAAAAATGTATACGCTATATACTTGCCAGGAGAACTTTTATAATCGGCCTGCATCGAACGTAACAGCGCAATACTTCTTTCTCTGACATGGTTATTAACGTTCTTGCTATTACCTTTTCTGTTCAATAGAATCCAGAGATCTGTGTCAAACGTTATTGGACGAGCGTTAATTTATGACGTTTTGGGGAAAAAAGCAGGTCGACTATGCCAGCCTAACGGCCTTGGCCTAGTGCACAACATCCGTGTCTGCTGCTCCTGCGTGTTATATATTGTTTAACGATCGCTTCGTATTACATTCGTTCTTTTTATGAACGTTTGTTTTGCACTTAAGAATGCGGCGAATTGATTTTATTAGCATTTTTAGTAATGCTAATTTGAAGCATTTGAACCGTTAAAAATTTTAATGATCCTTTGAGTACTTTTGTAAAAACGGATACACAATACAAGAAATTACAGTAATTAAATTGATTGGTAAACATGCGTTATAGCACTGACAACATAAGTTATATAACGGTTAAAGGATGGAGGCAGAGATATTCATCTTCACACACGCAGAGAAATGGTTTCTTGCATCAAGAAAACAGATTTTCTTGTAAAAATCAGTCTCTATTCAAGAAAATATTTTTATTTCAAGACTACAACAATGTATAATAAAAGAAAATAATTTTTTTGAAACTTTATTTGGATAAATATTTCTTCCAAGTAAAATCATTTAGTTTTAAGTTAAAAAAATATTCATATTAAATGTAAGAATGAACAAATGGTCCAGATTTCATAAAGTTAGTTCTATTGAGAAATTAGGCGACCGATTTCGTGTTCACAGACACATCATCAGGCCAGCTACAAGGATATCCAATAAAAGAAAAAATACAATAATGGAAAAAAGCCTAAAGTTAATAATTAAAATTAGGAGCAAGTGAAATGAACTAATGAAAAAGTTTTTTTTATATGTCACAGTACAATTAAATTATCTCTTTAATAATGTAATTAAATAGGGATTATTTTTATGTAGTTTAATAATTAATGAGTTAATATTTAAATTTATTTGTCCCTTTTTTTATTATTCTTTATTATATATTTAAAAAAACTGTAGTTAAATTAGTACGTGTGGTAAATAGTAATACAAAGAAAAAAATACATTAACCGGTATCTTTTGAAAATGTTTATGAAACGTTGTACGTTGAAGGCCATATCATTGTAAGGGTAAGTATGGCGTCTGTGTTTCGGTTTCTACTACCTAGGACGGTATGACTACATCTCTTGGCAACAGGTGGTGCCAGGAAATATTTAAATGCTGTTTTTGAAGATTATGAGCATAAACTGAGAGATAAACAACAATGTGAGCAGGAATAAAAAGCGTTAGTACTTTTCTCTTCTCACATTGTTTTTGCCTGGAGTGATTCCATCAATGCCATGAACTATTTTATTCGCATTTTCTTGGTTATTGTTTCTAGGCACTTTTTTCATGCGTACTTCTACATTAAGTTCATGTTTGTTTGTTTGTTTGTCTCTAGATAACCTCTACGTTTTTAAAATCACAAGCAGTGAGAATAATTTATTGCATCATGTATAGATATTCTCGTACTGTTTTAAACAAGGTGAGCAGCAATTAATAATGTGGATATAAATAATATGCATTTCAAGAATTCTAAGTAAAAACTTTGTTTTAAGAAAATGAAACCATTGATTTATAAACAATACTTAAACGCTTCCTGGAACTAGGAAAACTATTTACTATCCTTAAGGAAATATGGTTTTGTGTTATAACGGCAACTGAATTTTTCTTGAATCAAATGTCTTAAACAAGGAAATTCAATTATTTTATTACAAGTATGTACTTTTCTTAAGCGGAGAAGAAAATGCTAGCAAAATATTTCTTTTGATTTAAAACAGTTATTGTGCTGTGGATAATTGAAACAGTAATTGTCTTGAATTGAGGCGGACAGTCTTGATACAAGTTGACGTTTCTCTGCGTGCAGTGTAAAAAATTAGCAAATAGCAAAAACACATTTTGGGGACAAAACAAAGTCCTCAACTTGCTCGAATACAAAGCTATTGCAGTTCTGCGATCCCCCCATGCTTGCATTATTCTAACTTTACAGATTTCCTTATTTTCTTTTGTATATATAGTTCTGGGACTTGATTTGCGCAGATAGCCATTAAAAGGAATGAGGGAAAAACGTGGTTTTCTTGGTATATACTACGTATATTTTGAAGACTTATTCTTTTAACATATCTAAAACATCTCAGTTGTTTATCTTCAATAATTTAATTTAGTGTTTAAGCTTTCTATGTACTTTTCGTTTGGTCCTGGGCATTTCTGACTTCCTTGTTCAATAACTTATTTGAAATTGTTTTATATTTAATAATATTAACCTGTATTTCGTTTTAAATTTTGCGGGCACGTGTCTTCAACAAACGCTACCGCCTTATGTTTCTATATTGATATATGTATCGATTTCCTCATTCATTAGTCATAGCTCCTCAGATGGACATCGTTAAATCTTTAGTTCACAAGTTCGGTCTGTCTACTTTAACTCATTGTAAGTTATAATTTAATTATTACTATTTCTTTTGATTTGTATAATTATAAATTAAATTTGTAGTATGACCCTGATGAAGCTTTAAATAAAAGCGAAATGTTGGTAAAAGAATTATATTTTTCTGAAACCTTGGTCGTCATCCCGACAGTTTGAAACCACGTGTTAGTTCCTAGCGACCGCCATACTCCTTGGTGTTTTATTTAAATACAGGCAAATTCATTTTCGACCCTCACTATGGAGAGGGTAGGTTTAAATTTGGCAAAGTTGCTAAATTTTTACAAATGGTAAATTAAATGTGTGTTTTTGCAAAGTTTATGTAAATCTTGTATTTTCTAGATAAATAGTAATTCATCAACATCTGCACGCGAGGTGGCGTATGAGCTAATTTACCCAGGTTCAAGTATGGAAAACTTTCCATTGAAATAAGTTTAAACTAATAATTATTAATGATAGCTACAGCCTGGTGATAATTTAGGACTACTGGAATACTGTAACTAGTTAGTGGGAAGATTAGAAGACGACGAAATTTTTTTAAATAAAATACATACACTTTTAAGTACCGAATGAACTTGTGCATTACAGTGATATAATCCATAAAATTGAAAATTATATTTTATCATACTGAAACCTAAAAGGTAACCAAAGTATATATGCTTTATCTTCTTTCTTTAAAAT
The DNA here is from genome assembly GCA_029619315.2 of Dynastes maya. Taxonomy (NCBI): domain Eukaryota; kingdom Metazoa; phylum Arthropoda; class Insecta; order Coleoptera; family Scarabaeidae; genus Dynastes; species Dynastes maya. Next base: position 63,366,227 of record JAROYE020000002.1, read on the forward strand.
CAGTAACTGATTCTTTGAACTTTGTGCATTGTCGCTTTGTGTGCCTATCGCTTTATGTCTAACCGCAACAGAAATAGATAATGAGCCCATGCGACACATTACGGAGTAAGAAGAAAGGGATGGTGAAAATAAAGGAAAAAGATTTTCCTTTCGTCAATTGGTTTGTTTTATTTGTATACGAACATCGGCCGCTCTACCACGACAGAGACGTCAAAGTAATCCCTAATAGAGAAGAGCCTAGAGTAACAGACAAAAAAGAGGTATCGACAGTACGTGATCGCCATTTCAGAGTCCTTCTAACGTGCTCCGAGTCTTCGACAAACAAAAGGATCTCTCTCCACCTCAACCCAATCATCGCGCTACCGTCGACCCCGTCACCACACTGCTTCCTCCTCTTCCGCCACTAGTTGACAAAACCGCGCACCAACTTTCCACACAGATATCGCCGATAAAGAGGTTATCTGTAATTTTCAAACAGAAAAAAAGAGACGAAAATGTTTTTTTTTTATCGGGTGGTGGGCTCACCCAAGGGAATCGGATGAGTAACATGCCATGAATCGCTGAATAATCACGACGATGTCTTGTTTTTTTTTCTTGTGAACTGGCAGATGCTTCTCGTTCGCTGGAGGTGTGAATAAACTGCGGTTGTAGTCGATCTTTATACATATGCGTATTCTACTGAAGCCAATGATGTTGGCGAATTGATTTATTCTTTATAAAAGTACACCACATATGCTAAATTTATTAAATGCAATGGATTTAAAATTATTGCTGATATGAAGTCTAATAACTAATATTTAATTACATACTGTAATGTTATAACAAAAAAAAAGTGTTTTCTAAGTTGAATAAATTAATTTTTCGCGGTCGTTAAATCCAAGAGTGTTCCTTAAACACTTTCAGCAGTTTAAAATAAAATAAACATCAAATAATAGCGTCTTTCGAAAATTCATGTGATAGAAGAGGAACAAAGCTTTGACGTTACGCGAACTCTCTATGGTAACACGCCACGCATTAAAATCCCGCATACTTTTGAATAATCAAAAGTTGAATTTACCTTAGTCTTGAAGTAAACATTGGACACTAAAACACTCGGAATTGCTTCGAAAATAAAACACTTAGCCAAATACGTCTTCACTCAACGGCGATTTGAACTAAACAAAAAGATTGTGAAAGCATCCCTTCGATCCCTGTAAGCCATATAGAGATGTCAGTTTCTGTCTCCCATATGATGTGGCCAGCAATTTCTCATTACCACCTTTATTATTTGTGTTGTACTTCAATTGCCACAGGATAGAGAACTTCATCATCATATTGTTTCTTTAAAACGTCTTTTATCATTTCAGATGACGCCATCCGAAACTTTGACATTGGTACCCTGGCTTGTGGATTCCTAATTTCCTCTTTAGATTCATATCTCGTTTCAGGATAGCTCAAGTACCCATGATCCATTAGAAAGTTGAAAACAATATCAACATCTGCATTGACTTCGTTTCCTTAGAAGTATAAGATAATGCAAATTCAGTAGTTCCTCTACTTGCGTATGAACTCGATCTTCTTCACACTCATAAACGCAATAATTTTGCTTGCAACGTCACCACTTTTGAGTATTATGTAAACATCACCAATACCATCAATCTCATTCCAGTAGTTCTTATGTGCTCCATTTTATAAATATTGCAGGAGAGATTAGAGACAGAAAATACGATTGCTATACACATCATAATATCTATTGTAATGTGACTCTCTCCTTCAAATCCACTTTATTTTATTCCCATCAGTCCTTAGGTTTTTACACTTTCTCTTCTTTTGAGCCGGCCATTTTTATCAACGTCTGAACAAGGAACTTAACCTCTTCTTGTATTGTACCATAAAATGACCTTGATTTATCTTGTTTCAAATTGTTGGGATCTACTAGGAACTACATTTTAGTAACGTCATTAAAACCGCCGAAAGCTCCAAGACCCCTGCTACAATACCAACTTCCTCTTTTGTGATATATGGAATGGGTACTAAAATAGTCCGAGATATCTTCTCACTTTCTTTCAGTGTTTTAGTGCTCAAAAGGAGCATCAAATTCGCATCAAATTGGTTGAACAAATATGGGGCCAATGTAATCAAACACCATTCTAGATTTGGTTTCATATGGCCTTCATCACCACACCATTTCTTACAAATCTTTCAAACGTTTGCATTTCTTTGTTCACTATCTGGTATCAAGATCTTACACGTCTCCAGGTCCCTCAATTAAAAAGAAAAAGAAGCAGTAGAAGTATAGGAAAGGAAAATATTTAAAAAAACATATGGCGGAAAGAAAGAAGGTGATTTTTGGGAGAGAAGATCCAACCGAGAACTATGAGTGTTTTTCAAAAAACCATCCATTTCCAGCATAATTAGTGTGCAAAGAACGAGATGTCTGGGCCATGTATACGGGTTACCAGCGAATAGGGCAGCGAGGCAAGTTCTTACAGGAAGAGTAACAGGGAGACGTAGAAGTGGCAGACTAAGAACAAAATGGTTGCAAGCTGCGGAATTTGGTGCACGTAGGAGTTGGGAACTGGAAACACGTTTTGAAGCCATAGGACAACTGAGCATGGAAAGCTTTTATACATGTTTCTTGTAATCGCTCCCAGAGCTCTGTTAGCATCCTTGGAGGATTTACATGTACTGGAACCTTCCTACCCGTATTGTCGCATATATGCTGAATAGGATTTAGGTCCGCATTTCGAGCTGGGCAGTTTAAAACATTGTTATTCGCAGCGATAAGTTCGTCTGTACGATATGCGCAGACGAGCGTTATCGTGCATTAAAATGAACTTTGGTCCATGAACAGCTGCAGAAGGTTCCGCGATAGGGATGACAACTTCATTTCTATATCTTAATACTGTCACAGAGCTTTGGTTTACCACTACAAAACTCGTACGTTCGGCCAAACTTCTACCTCTCAACACCACAACGGACCCTCCACCAAATCTATCGATTCTTCTGACAGCACATTTAATGAATCGCTCCCCTAGCGTTCTCCAAACTCTTAAAAATAAATAATAATATATAGTTTGCTTTTTTTGGTGATTCTATAAAAAAAAGTCAAAAAGGGTGTAATGGTAAGTTCATCGTATTTTTAATTAAAATTATTGTATTTTGGTGTATACCTTTTGCTATTATAATAAAGACAACTAAAAAAGTTGTTTCATTTACAAAAAAATTGTTTATTTATAGAAATTTTAAATAAAAAAAAAACGTATGATCCGTTAATTTTGGGACGAAGTGTATATTGTTAGCACTGGATCGCGTAAATTCCCTCAAGAATTTCTCACCTGAATTTGGGAACAATCGTTCGGTTATTTGTTAACAATACTATTAGAAACTAAAAATATTGCTGTATTGCTTAAAATTTAATGCTCATTTCATATAGACCATTTCGTATCTTATAGTTGGATGGGTAATAAATATATAATGAAAAGTAATTATGTATAGGATCTAACATTTATTTGTAGTATTGCGAACAAAGCTTAAAAAAAGATCTTTTATTTAAAGTAATACCAACTTCTTAATTAAGTTTAGTGTCTTTCAGTGTCACTATTAACTTTTACATATGTACATACCTCGTCGTATTCTTCGTAGATTGTTCTTGGTACTAACGGAAATACACCGGTATACAACACCACCAGTAAATTTTACGAGCTTTACAAGAATTGCATAGATGCAACCTGGCATTTCAATAGCATGAACACAAACATTAAACATAATGTTATTTTCTTGGAAATATTGTTCGTAGTAGATCGTAAACTTTGACTATTTTAATATGTATTAATAATTTATTATTTTTTTAATATAGAGTACAGTAGATCTTAATTTTGATAATAATGTACATCAATAAACCTCGCCATAAGCTTTGGCTTAAGTAACTGCAACGAACGTATTTATATAGTTAGAAAATTGAAAGCTGACCGTTTTTATTACCCACTTGGCTACAAAGTTTTGTATAAACGTCCCATTTATACGATCTGCCAACACAAAAACTTTTAATAACTGTTTACAGTCGCGACCATTAAATTAATTGGAAATCGTTTCTAACCACGAATAACAAAGAGTTTTATGCCATAAAACGGTAAAGGGACTCGTGCAAGTGAATTCTGTTGAAAAATGAAAAAGGTGATGCATAGCAACTGCAATTTAATCGTCGTTAAATTTCATAACATATGACGCCGTATCAACTCTTGCCTCCAGTAGCCAATCAAATATTGTTCAATCATTACTCATTGAACTGCGAGTGTTTTTGCGATTGTGTTGTAATTACCGTTTTTTTTCATTTGAAATGCCTCCAAATGAAGATTGTGTTTCATAACAACAAACTTCTAAATATCTTTCATATATTTCTATTAATAACCGATACTTTTGTATTGTTCCAGCAATTATAGCTTTCTTTGATTGCAGGTTACCAAGTTTTAATTTCTTAATGGGTATTTTCGGTCGTAGTATCAATATAGTACGGTAGATAAAAACGCTTCTATACAATATCAGGACATATATATGGTTTTACTGCTGTACTGTGTCTTTCTTTTGGTTTTCTGTTTTTATCAAAGTCTCTGATGAGGAAAGAGTTAGTCTTCTGTTTGACAAAATCCAATATGTAATTGAATTTACTAATTTAGTTAATCTGAATAAAGACAAACGTAAAATTATAGAGTAAATGTTGGTAATATGGAATACCAAGGTTTCTCAATAATCTATGTCACTACATCTGTTAAACGAGTCGTGACCTTTTAGCCTAGACCTACTATTAAGGTTACGGGGACCAACGAACAAATTTAGCAATTCCACCGTTTAACAAAAGCGATATTTTAGATTGCGTGTTTTCAAAACTTTAACAGGTGAGTACGTATGAGTGATTATTTGTTTTCGTATCTTATTATTCGTCTGCTACTATTGACTAGTACGTGAAATGGGTTTTACAAAAATACTACTGCCATTTATTATTTTTTGATACGTAACGAAATCTATTCTAAAATGTTTACAATTTGGGTTGTTGGGAATATGAAATACCACTATTCTATATTTGCACACAAGTTTCTTCACTTATGTTTTCTATGAAAGCTTTCCTTTTCCTATAAAAACTTTTTAACAAACGCTGATGTTCATTCATACAATACTAGTCATCCTACTTTTGTAATATCTAAGAGGTTAAACTCCACAGCGTATTGTCGGTCTTACCTATATGTCAATAGCAAAATATACAGTCATTTGACTTACAATCTGAGATTATTGTCACGAGGAATTTGAATCCGAACTTAAACATATCCTCAAACAAATGTTTTTATAGCATCGAGGGATTCTATCAACCTACATTCGCGGTTGGTGTGCTTGGATATTGAAGTGCACAATTGTGATTACTGTTGTAATTTAATATATGTATATGTTTTTATGTTTTGTTATGTTTTGTTTGAATATGTTTTACGATGTTTAATACTACTGGTAATACTCTGAATAAATGTGATTTTTGAATTTGGTGTATAAGCACCAGATCAAGGAACACATAGCTCATTACCGCTACGGTAGAATTGAATCGTCAAATGTGGCACAGCATATAAACCAAACCGGGCATAATACTAAATTACAAAACCTCAATTCAATTAAGAACATAACTTCGCCGCGAGAATTAGATGCTTACGAAACCATTTACATAAAAAAGAAAACACTTTTAAACAGGAAAAAGGGGTCACATAGCCACTCATCTCTCATTGATTTATTGACGTAAAACGGACGCATGTTTACTTTCTGTGCTAGAGGCCAGAACCTTTCCTTTTAGTTTCGTATAGTTCGAATGTTTTATTGTATGCAAACGGTAAAAGTAGGTACAGTGAAGATTCGATATAGTCACCTTTGATAAGAAACATTTGATATAAGCAACCCTTGATCAACAAATTTTGTTTCTGTCATTCGATACAATCACATCAACTGTCAATCGTTAAAATAAACGTGTTAAAGATGGGAAAAAAAGAAGACAGTTTTTATCTATTTATAAAAAGTTAAATATTTTACAAGAAATTGAAAAGAGGACAAAAGTAAAAGAGCCGGCATGTGAAATATAATATGGACAAGTTAACTCGAAGGTTGCCAAAAATGAGGAAAATTTAGAAAACTATGTCGCTTTGTGCTGCAACATTCCTAAACAGAGAAAAAGGATGAAAATTCCGGAATTTCTTGAAATGGAGTAAGCTTTATATACGTGATTTCTACAACAGCGAGAATTAAAAAATATTGCCACAAATTAAATTTTAAAATTAAAGGCTAAAGAAATTTATAACGGAATTTACTAAGGAGTTACGTAATGGACTAAATCTGTAACTGTGACGGAAACAGATTAGTGTACAAAGGATTGCCAAATAAAACTAATGTTCATCGAAATAAAGTAACCGCACATGGGCGATGTGTTGCCATGTGTTAATGCTACTGGCAATCATAAATTAATGATGATTGGAAAAGCAACCCGTGCAAGATGCTTTAAAAATGTCACTGTTCCACTATATTATCGCCCTTCCAAAAATGAGTGATAGACGACAAAGTTGTTTGAGGAATGGTTTTTGGAACAATTTATTCCTGATGTAACATCTTACCTAAGATCAAAAAATCTACCTGTAAAAGTTTTACTAATCGTCGACAATGCAACGTGTCATAGAGCGATTGACAATGAACACATCAAGATTTTGTTTTTGCCTCCGAACATGACCCCTTACCTACAACCACTAGATCAGCACACCATTAAATCTCTTAAAGTACGTTATCGCAAACATTTGTTAGCAACATTAGCATCTCAGAATGAAGAAATAAACAGAGCGTTAAACAGCATTGCGCTGAAAGTTCTTGAGAGTGTAATTGTCAATGCTTTCAAGATATATTCTGCACGTGAAGATGGTAATTTCACTTTACCAATTGGTAATTTCCAAGAGGAGGATAGTATTCCTATTGCTACTTTATTTAACTCAGTAGTATGTTGCAAGTAACTCTGAAATAATGGAATGGGCGGAAGGACAAAATGAAGTTACAGAAGTTCATGATTTGGATTCAGTTATAAATGTGCATATGAACGATGCTGAAGAAAACATAGATGAGAACAATAATCAAATATTTAACATTGATGAAGTTATCAGCCCATTCAATTTGGCTATCGAATGGTCAGAAAGTGTTTATCTTCCCGTTCAGGATATTCTACTTTTAAGAAAAAATCGAGAAAAAGCAGTTTTTAAAAAGATTGAATAAATTTGTTATTACTAAATATGTTTGTTATGGTTCAATAACGATTTGATTTCTTTTTCTTTTAGTTAGTTATCTAAATATAATACGCATTATTTTTAAATTATTGGCTACTCATTTCCATATAATCAACATTTGTTAAAAGCAACTTTTTTAAATTTTGTTTCCAGTCAAGGTGACTATATCGGATGTTCACTGTACTTGTCAATATTTTGAGTTGGAATAAGACAAGGTATGTTGGAATGAAATTTTTTTTCTCACATCATTCGGTCATACGGTTGACAATGGGAATCCACGAATTCTCGAAACAATTGTTCCGGATTAAGTAAATAACTTGTGTGGTGATGAGTAAAGCTGGCCACGAGCGGTACCGCGCAGTAGCGTAGAGTCGACCAGGCCTCGCGTTCCACTAGAGTTATTCTGCTAATAGAGATGTTTGCTGCCGCAAATAATTTCGCTCATCTTTTAAATAAAAATTAAATAACACCTGCTCAAACACTTACCATTTTAAGAGTCCTCCATGAAATCACAAAGTGAATAATGTCTGTTAAATATCTGCAACATTAGATATGTTTCAACTGTTGTTTCGGCAAAACTAGTACGGCATGTGGAAAAAATGCGTTTATATGCAGAGAACGAACGTTCTACATCTAGTGACGTAATATTTGCGTAAGTAAAATAATCTTTCAAATAACTTAACGATTCTGTTGACGCACCTTCACAAATGATTCTTCTAACGGCACCGCAGGATTTTGTAATTTTTCTATTGCATCTGCTAGCCCGAAGTAATTGTCGTGAATGATTTTTAAATCCATTTTAACCTGACTATCTTGAAATTTCGACTGGCTTTTCTGGATAGCGGCAGCTTCCTTTGTATCGAATTGTAAAACCACGTTCTTAATATTGTCAAAATATTTATGATAATAAAACGCGGCCTGCAACCATGTTCCCCAACGAGTTAGAATAGGTTCTGGTGGCTCTGGTATACGGGTGCACAGTCTGTGAAATTCGCGAATACGTTTCGGTGATTTGACAAATACTGCTTTGGTATGCGCTATTAAAGCGTCTACTTCAGGATAACATTTTCTAATACTATCCGCCACAAGATTGAGAGCATGAATTTTACACGTAATGTGTAACAAATTAGCAGAATGCTTTTTAAGGGACCGACCTACAGAAAGCATGTTTGCAGCACCATCACTTACTCACATCAAGTGTTGGTTGTTGAAAGTTCAAACTTGTCCAATGTATTTAACACTAACTTTGAAATTACTTCGGCAGTACACTGTTATATTCGTTTGGAGACTAATAGAATTGAAGGTGCCGATTGATGAGGTTCCAATTTGTGTGCCATTACATTAAGAACAGAATGTTTCTTCCGATCTGTTGTTTTGTCGACACATAACCACAATTTTTGATCTTTCAACTCCGATTTTATTTTTTATTCAATATGTTCGCGCGCAGATGGCACAATTCTTCGTAACGATGTTCGACTTGGTAAGTTGCACTCCGAATAGTTATTCCAAAAGCAGATAAATGGTGCCTTGTCTAGTAAATGAAACGGTATAGTAGATGCAATAGACGTAACGCATAAATTAAGTATAAATTTTTCATTGTCTCGTGCGCAATTTCTTTTTGAGACATGCTTTTCACTATTTACGTGTTGTAGACAATGTTGTTTGGACCAACACATTAACGGGATTTTACAGATTACACATTTAATTTTAGCACCTTCATATATTAAGTCTGGAATTTCTCCAATAGATTTTCGAAGTTTGTGCGACCGCGGTCGTTTTGCTGACGAAATCATAATTTTTTTAGGACAGATAAACAATTGCGCAAATGACCGGCAGCGAAAATGTCAGTACTGCTCCGCAGACGAAGTAATACTACCGTTCCTCTCGGTCCGAACTGATTCTACGCCGATGCGCGGTACCACTCGTGGCCAGCGTTAGTGATGAGTGTGCCGATACTTTAGTATTTGATATCCTAATTGAATTTAATACACAATTTATGAATAACGTTGTAATATTTTACTCAACACTTTATATTATGAATTCTGAATATGGATCTGTTATTCGCTGAACAATTCCTTGTTCTATTTATTACCTTCTGACGAGTAAACAATCGTATGAACACACAACAGCAATACGTAATTCGCATTAATTTATCTCGGAAAATTAATTCGATAGTTATGGGGGGAAAAATTAAAACGGTTCGCAAACGATTTCTTATTTTTAACTTTCGACATTATATCGTTTAATGAAATCATCCGCTCAGTGAATACCTAATGATTTCAATGGAATCGCGTTTCCTTTTTTTATGAATCCCCGGTGACTGATTAACCCTCGGCGGACGGACGTGTTTTCCTTGCTCATTTGATGTGGACGTAAAGTAAATTTACGCAATTCGAATTGGGAAACTCGATTCATCCGTGGCAAAATAAATCCTCCGACGTGTATGCGTGCGATGCGGTGTGTTCGTGTGTGCCGGCGCTGGCTGGCCGAGAGTGTAGGATGAAGTGGAAGCCCCGGTTCTCGCACCCACTAACGCTCTCTTGCATCGCCGTAGCGCTCTCACGCCGACCGGCTAATACACCCACACGCGCCAAAACGCGTTCTTTATCCTGAACCAGGGGCCTTTGACGTCAAGTTACGCATTTAGTCGTCGGACTTGTCGTCGGCGAGCTCGGTTATCTGTTTAATATATGAATCACACGCCGATGCTCGCCGGCTCGGTAATTGCGTCAAAATGACATTTCACGTGATTCATTGAACGGAAAACAAGGCTCCTAGAAATTGTGTATATCTCTGCGCGCGAGTAATAAAAGTTCCGAGATTGTTTAAGTTCAAAAGATTTAGCGAATGCCATTATCATGCAATGACGAAGATATCGCAACGCGTAGAACTTAATTTAATGCAGCGCCCTATTTAAATCAAAACCGACGATTTCGCGCGTTTTTAATGTCGCTATAAAAGATGTGATATCATCGAAATAGCCAACGCGTTTTTTCATAGGTCATGTGCGTTACCATGATTTTGAAAACTATGATTAACTCCTCTGAAATTTGATATCTATAAAATTGAGTGATCTCATATATTATTGCGAGTTGTTTTGTACTTGAATATTTTATCAACATCATGTTTCTGTAGCGTGTAGGCACAGGATACCATAAATTTGAAAAGAACGCGTCTCCGGAATCAATCGGTAACTTGTAGAGTTAGAGCAACAATATTAGCTTCATTTACAACTTACGCGAAAAACGTGACAGAAAATATTTATTTACTTGGTTACCAGAGTTACACTGTAGATTTCTTTATCATCTGCGATAAAATTTGTTGGAAAACTAAAATTTTTATTATATATTTATAAGCAAACTTTTATAGATTTAAAGACACTAGTTATTTATGTCACAAGAAACGTAAGTGTAAGTGTAAGTTTTTCGGTCAAGGATATTGTTTGCAGACCTAAGCGAAGCCTGCACCGTGTACAGTCATGTCCAAACCCCTTCTGGGCAGCCTGTCTGTTTCTTCACTGCCAGGATTACTATTGCGGTGTATTTCACCATGTCTTACAACGGTACCCTGCTTTATGCCACCGCTTCGACAACTAAGTCAAGAAGCGGCAGGCAAAGCATGATCTCCGTACCCGTCATTAGCATAGATCGTAATGCGCCCGTGATATTTAGGCAAGCTGCTCTTTGCATTTGCATTGGTCTTTTGGCGGCGACTGCGTTTCCTGCACTAGCCCACTAAGCGACCGCGCCGTATGTTACCATTGGTCTGATGATTTCAGTGAAAATATACATCATTACTCAGGGAGAGAACCCCAGTTGTTGAAGGTACCAAGGTATTTGATATACGACGAACTAAAACTACACGGTACGTTCATAAGTAAAGGTGCTTTCGTACCTTTCTTTCGTTGTGAATAAGACTATTTCCATTTTGGTTGGATTGACAGATAGTTGGTGATCCTTACTTCAAGATTCAACACTTCTCAGAGCCAGTTGCATACGCTCACAAATATACTTTCATATTTATCGCATACCAATATCGCCAAGTTATCAGCGTAGGCAGCCCCCCGGAAGCCCACCGCGTCTAGGCGGCAGATCGGGTTATCTATCACTATTACAATAGTGGTGAAAGCACCTCTCCCTGTGGGCAGCCTATTACGCCCCATGCTGTTGCATGCATCCGATTCACCAAGTTTGCTAATGTTTCATTGTCCATACCTCCTGGAGAATGGTCCACAAATGTTCCTTCGATTTTGGACATTTTTTCCTAACACATCGGTCTAATTCTTCCCATAACAATTCTATCGGGTTCACATCAGGGGACTGTGGCGGCCATTCCATAATTTTTAGGGTTCTTCCATTTTCTTCTTGCTGCAGGTAATCTGTGCACAATTTAGATTTATGTTTGGGGTCATTGTCCTGCATAAATTCAAATCCACGACCAATTCATTGGACTCCTGACGGTATGGCATTTTCCTCCAGGATTTTCCGATATTCTTCTTTTTTCATTATGCCCTCAATTTTGAGCAAGTCCCTTGTTCCGATTAAGGAAAAACAACTCCAAACCATTACAGATCCGCCTCCATACTTCACCGTAGGAACTATACGCTCCCGTAACATTCTTTCCCTTCTTGATCTGCGTACGAAAACTCTATTTCCAAAAACCTCAAACTTGGATTCGTCAGTCCACAAAACGTTTTTAAAATCGTCCACTGTCCAATCTCTATGAGCTTGTGCCCATTTCAGTCGTTTCAGCCTATTTCCTCTTCGGAGTAACGGTTTTCGACAAGCCACTCGCCCATGCAACCCAGCCTCTTGCAGCCGACGTTTCACAGTACTCACAGAAACTTTGGAATCTCGCTCACTATTGAATTCTGCAGCAATTTCTGATGCTGTTAGTCTTCTCTTGCGCTTACTAATTATTTTTATTTGTAAATCTTCCGCAGGAGTCGTTTTTCTTGACGGTCCTGGCCGATTACGATCTTGCATGTCACCGGTTGTTTTAAATCGAACTATAGTATCATGTACTGTAGATTTTTTTATTTTTAATTTATCTGCAATCCGCCTTTCTGCGTACCCTTCCTGATACAAGGTAATAATAGCAGATCGTTTTGAAACAGCTAGAGGCTTTCCACGGGGCATCTTAAGCAGTGAAACCGAAATTATTTTATTTTTCACTTGCACAACCACAGATACTTTCACAATAACAATCTCTTCAGAACTACTGCGTTTACAAATGTTATAATACTTTATAAAGGGTATACGAATATTTCCAGGTAACACGAGTGAATCAGCTAACCCTCCTAGGGATTATTATACAGCTTTATTGTCACTGTAATTATTGGGGATTTCCAACATAATTTTATATTTTATGATAACGGTCTTATAATAGACAAATACTACCTGGAAATTGGTAAAAGGCTTCCAGAAAAGGTTAGTTTTAATAATTCCCCACAGAAATGTATATTATATAATTTTAAAATTTTTTCCTAAACACTTGTATAATTTGCCAGCTTGCCCGAACTTCCATGAACGGTACTGTACGTGAAACTCCACGTTTCTCCGACGCTGCAGTAATTTTCGAGGTGGTCTTATCAAAGGCCCCCTCCACGTAGATGAATACATCCTAACCCTGCCAGAGACAAAGTTCAAGGCAGAATCTGTGGATCTTCCTGAAGAGTAAACGTGTTGATTTTTGTGGAGCGAATGGCTGCTCAGAATTTACTCTTTAATGTATCTCTCGAGTAGTTTTTCAACCACTTTCAACAAGAAGGAGGGGAGACTGATTGGGCTGTAAGATTTGGGGGAGCTGTAGTCGTTTCCCCCTTGTTTGAGATTGAAAAGAACTTTTATCTCTCTCCATGCCACAGGAATATGTTGCAGAGCAACAAATACTACATGGAACGAAAAGTCCCGTGTCTGACAAGGAAAAATCATTTTTTTACCGTAAAAACGTTTTTATTCTTTGATATAGTCTCCATCTAGAGCAATACACTTAACCTAGCGGTCCTCCAACATTTTGATGCTCTTTGAAAAAAGCGATTTGTGCAAGGTAGGTCTCCATTTAGGCGATGACCTTAGCATTCGACGTGAATTTCTTTCCCTAAAGGAATCTTTTCAAGTTTCGAAACAAATAATCGCTGGGGGTCAGATTTGGAGAATACGGAGGGTGATGGACCAATTCGTAGCGCAATTCATCCAATTTGACCGTCGCTTTCACCGATGATTGTGCACTTTCTTCCTTGTCATGTGCGGTCGTTTTTTCTTCTTTTCGTAGTTCAAGGGGTTCAGTAAAGCAACGCAGTAGTCGCCCGTGATGGTTCTCCCTTCTCTAAATAATTAATGTAGATTATTTCGTGAGCACCTCAAAAAATGCTGGCCATAACCTTCTCGGCCGACTGTTGGGTCTTCGGACGCTTCGGACCGCTGCTACTCGCTTCCAACCACTCTGCAGACTGCCGATTGGATTCCGGCGAGTAATAGTGGATCCATATTTTGTCCATAGTCACGAATCGATGCAAAAATTCCTGTCGATTATGCCGGAACAAAGCCAAACCGCGCTCGGAATCGTCAACATGTTTCTGCTTTTGGTCCGAAGTGAGGAAGCGCGCCACCCATCGCGCGGTTAGCTTCTTCATATCCAAATGTTCGTGCAAAATGTTGTTTACGCGTTTAATGGATAAGCCTACGGCCTCTGCTATCTCTCGCAACTTCGCTTTCCGATCTTGCAAAACGATCAAATTGATTTTTTTTTATGTTTTCCGGTGCGGTGGCCTCGGAAGAACGTCCATTGCGCTCAGCGTCTTTGGTGCTGGTGCGGCCACGTTTGAAATCCACAAATCAGCGTTTCACGGATGTAACTTCTTGGCCTGGACGGTTTTTTTCCCATCAGAAAACAATGTTTTATCAAAACGCGAAACTCGTCCTTTTTCATCGTTTACAAACAACCAAAACTTGTCTAAGAATCGTCATTCGAGTACTAATGAATGAAATGTCATGAAATTTGGAATGAGGCCCTCTGACGGATGACTCTCAACGATGACATACACGATTTGATACTAGCCGCGATATCTGATATCTGTGAGGCCCAAATGAGGTGTCAATATATCCGTACCTCAGTTCAATAAGGTAAGTAAGACGCCATCTTACCTCGGGGATTTATGCGATGAAAGGCTATCAATAGCTCCTTTAATTTTGCATCTATGGACTATGTTGCTTGCTAAAAGTCATCTGTCGTAGGTGCGTGGTGATTTTCATTTACCCATTCTTCGGTTGATAGAGTACAGCCTAGAAAATGTGTGTTGATCAGATGCTGCAGAATTTCTTTGGTGCTATTTGTCTACCTGCCATCATTCCTTTTCAGATGGTTGATATGTCTTTTGAAGGTCTTTTTAAGATTTGCTCAGTCGGAAGCATAATAGTATGTTGTCTAGCCATGAGCTTTGAAATCATATATGTATGTATCTGTTACCATTGTTGATATATACAATTCTTCTCTACTGTATAAAATAGAAAACGAAATGTTTGAATAGATGTGTGTATATGAAATTATTCCAATCGGTAGATACAATACCTAATAGACTACGTTTCAGTAATCTATGCAATACAACTTGTAACAGAAAGGGGGATATAGTATAACTATAACTAGAGCGGGCCAAGAGCGCCACGCGCCAGGTTCGCAATCAGGCTGCCGGGCGCATATATGTATGTAAACATAGGTAATTTAAATATGTAATTATTAGGACGAAGACCAAAACCACTGTCTATTACGTCGTGAAGACGCGCAAATATACACCTGCAGTTTGGGTGTTCGTTGATAAATAGGGCGTTGTTCACAGTGGGCCACTACAAAAAAAAAGTTCATTCATCGACGGCTACGAACTAACAGCGCGCTTATTCATTTACAGATGACGCGCTCTATTCATCAACAAATGACGGGTCTGCAGATGTTACGTTTGCACCACTTCGTGGCATACTAGAAACAAGCGTCGGTGTGCTCGCTTTAGTGATTATGTCTAACGTAACTATTAAAAATAAACGGCCATTACCTACGAAAGTTAATAAATTTCTTAGTGAATTTGTGGATTTACACTACAATGGGAGTACAATTTTCTGTAAAGTTTGTAAAAAGAAACTACTGTGCTGGAGCAAACGTGATTGTGAAAGACATATAAATAGCGCACACCACAGAAATAAAGGAAATGGTGTGTCACAACAACGTCAATTTCAATTAGAATTGCTTTTAACGTTTATGGTATGTGGTCTACCACTTCGTATACTTGATAAAAAAGCATTTCGAAAATTCTGGGGTACATACAATACCGAGTGGATACTACCATCTCGGACAGCGTTACGGAGAGATATTCCACGAATACGTGAGGACATTGAAAATCGAATTAAAGCCGAATTAAAAGATAAACAGCTGTGGCTATGTCTTGATGAGACGACAGATTGTAAAAAAAATTCTATTTTGAATATAATAGTGCGCGTATTAGATCCTATTAAACCAAATTTTGCAATTCTATTAGCCAGCAGAAGATTAAAACAGTGTACTAGTAAAGCAATTACGGCCGTAGTTCTCGAAACGTTACAAAAATTTCAAGTGTCAACCAGTCAACTGTTGTTGTTCATGAGCGATGGTGCAGCAACAATGTGTAGTGTAGGCCGTTCCCTTAAAGAAAAGTGTGAAGGACTTTTACATGTTACGTGTAAAGTCCATGCTTTACATCTTGTGGCACAAACTATTCGAGAGTGTTACCCGGAGGTGGATGCATTAATAGCAAACACAAAAAAAGTGTTTCTCAAAAGTCCTAAGAGAACTAGGGCATTCCACAGGTTATGCCCTGGTATTCGAGAATCACCACAGCCCATTCTTACGCGTTGGGGAACGTGGTTAAAAGCCGCTTTTTATTATAATGAACATTTTCAAGAAGTCAAATCCGTTATTTTGCAATTCGTCCCTGCCGAAGCTAGAGCTATTAGGATGAGCCAGAAGGGATTTCTCGATATTTCTGTTGAAACACATCTAAAGAATATTGGCAACAATTACAAAGGGTTAGTAGACGCGATAGAAAATTTGCAAAATTCTGGATTGTCGTTGGTAGAATCAGTGCAAGTCGTGGACGAAGTTAGTACATTGTTACACAGTATAAACGATGCAACAAGTGGACGAGTTTTAGCTAAGTTCGATAGTGTTTTAAAAAAGAATCCGGACTACACGAGATTAAGACAAATGTGCGATGGGGCATCTGCAGATTCCTTGACTAAGTCTAAAGATTATTTTAATTACGCCTGTCTTACTTCGGTAGACGTGGAACGGTCGTTTTCGAAATATAAGAACATTTTTTCGTCTCGGCGAACATCCTTCACCGAGGCAAATGTGGAAACTTATCTGATGGTGCAACTTTTTAAACAAGCCTATCCGCATTATTAAGAAGGATAGAATTTATTTATTATATCTTTATTTACAGTTACATTATTAAGTACAACAGAATAAAAAAGCGTTCAGTTTCTCAGTTATTTCCTTATTACATCCCATATACAACACATACCGTTTTCAATCAAATAAAAAATCATAAAAAAAAAAAAAACACCCCAGTGTGTATATATATATATATATATATATATATATATATATATATATATATATATATATATATCCGCTCTAATTACTAAACATTATTATTGCGTCAGTTTTTATTTTTTTACTCTTGTGTATTAATTTCGAAATATCACATATCTGCTGTGACTCACATATACGCTATTTACAATAAGCGGCCGTTGCGCCTGATTCCGATTCTGTTGGATGGCGCAATTTGGCCCGCTCTAACTATAACCCTTCAAAAAGTAGTCTACTGGACTCATTTGAAACAATAAGCACCAGTACTCGTTTAATTTCTGAAAACAACTTATAAAACCTTCACAAAAAAATACTACATAATTTCTTATTACTTAATTACCTTAATAGATTTTTCTTTTGTTCTATCTTATATTAAATTTGACTTACAATTAGAGTATTATATTAATGTGACATATCAAATATGTAGTAGTCCTTCAAAATTGCATAAAACTGCATATAAGTGTGATCTATTGTTTCTATTTTTAACCATACTTTCTCTTTTTTTCAGGTAAGTTGTTCCTATATTTACTCCACGTCATTCAGGTATGTTGTACTACAAAATATGTGAAACGTGAGATATTATAGCGGAACACTATAGACACAAAAACAACTAGTTGCAGTTAGTCCACATCTCCGATATTTCATTGACTAACTGCGCGAGGTTGCGTGAGAAATGCTCAAAGGCTAGTACGAGCCGGTACCGTTATTCTTTCGGAATAACCCGAAGTAATTTTTCTTCTTCGTTTATTGATAGGTATTTCTTAATCTTTAGACATTAGCAATACATATATGTTTTTTAAATTAATTACGCACTGTGATATAAGCAGCTTTAATATCTATAGGGTGATTCAAAAAACATCAGGTAATAAGCTACAATTAGGCTGCTTAACATTAGTGCAAATGGTAGGTATTGTTTAAAAACTTACAAAAAGTAGTGATGGCTTGTCATGTCCTATCAAAACTGAAATGTTGAAAGGAGTTTAAATTGGAAGTTTAAATTACCAAACTGTTATCATTTTCTCTTCCAAATTTGATACAAAAATAATTAAAAGAAATAAGATAGAGTAACGTTATGTATAGGATTTAATATGATATATAATTATTTTCCAAGTCCAGATATACAGAGTGTTACTGAGTAGGTGTCACAAATGAAACACTTTTTTACTATGAATCTATGAAAAAAAAATATAAAAAAGACTACAGCTTTTTATTCTTTCTAAGCCTCACAAATGACAAATTTTCTTAAGGGCTTGGTGGCTCAATAGTAAACGGGCCTGCGCCTGACTGTGATAGGGTTAAGTGGAATATTTCGCTGGCGGATCTGGTGCAATCCCGAGTCAACATTCGCATGTTGGGTATAATTAACTGCTCTTCACCTTTTATGGTGAGGAGATGATAGTAACGATTTTCATACTGAGGTTTCCTAAAGTTGTGCTGTAAGCTTATAAATCTCGTTGGACTGTCACCGCTCGTTAAAAAATGACTGTTCCATGTAACTTTTAAGCAGAATTCCTTCCAATGTGGTGGTAGTATCTTTATTCAAATGAAAAAAACATTCAACAACCAAACAAAGTTATTTTTGCTTACTCAATAGATTTGTTCCAACCAGCGATTTCTGTACGGTACGCGTATCAGTTCACATATCGATTGTTGCGCGTGCGTCAAATGTACATTGTTTGTGAGTTTGTAAATGGTGTCGTAGATGTTGAAATGTTTTTTTTTGATCGATTGTGTATCGCTATTGAGAAAAAGAATGATAGGTAAGGATGTAACATGCAATATAAATCCAAAAATAATGCTAATATAGCTCATGGTATTGGTGGAATCATTCCCGGCAAATATAATGCGAACAGAGAGAAGAGAGCACTAGCACGCGGACATATTTCTTGCTACCCGGCGTCATCAGCGCGGCATTGAGTACTCTCACTCTGCTGTCTGCATTATGTCTACCTCTCGTTTTATGTCCCCAATGTTCACAACAAGACTGAAAATATCTCCCGACGCCCCCTAGCGCCAAGAAACACAGTCATGCCATCCTAGACCGTGCCGACACACGCCGGAGTACAGATGCCCGCCACCAGGCAGAAACATGCCCGCGTGTTAGTACTCTCTTCTCTCTGTTCGCATTATGTTTGCCGGGAATGATTCCACCAACACCATGAGTTATATTATCATTATTTTTGGCTTTCTTACTATGCATTTCTTCGTGTGTATGCAAATATGAATGCTTTCTATTGGTACAAATACACATTGCGCATGTCAGTACAAACGATTCTTGCTTGATACGATGTACTGATATGACCATATAGTAACTGGTACTTAAGTTAAGTTGGAACACTACTATTATCGTTCCACAATGTCGGAACACTTCGTTTGCACGGCGCAAGTACCGTATTGTAAATTTACTGTTTTATAAGCGTGTTGGAACGATCCTTATAATTCCACCACCTTCAGCAAAACATAACCCAACTCTTTTTCAAAGTTCCTTGTATCATTACAATCAATTCGACCAAATATTGGCATAATATTGACATTTTGCATCCAAAATTACAAAAGGCGACTAATTTGCACACCATTAGGAAATTTGTTTAGAAAAGTCTAGTATTATTTGTGAGTTTTAAACAAAAAAACTTTTATAAAAACTGAAACAAATATTTTCATTTGCAAATAATATTCATTTAAACGGACGTACACAATACTTTTCCGTATGAAATGGACAAAAGTTTTTAATGAAGGACAAAAACAAGGCCCCGAAAAAATAAAGAAGACATCCGAAAGAAATGGCAATCTGGAATGAAATATAAATATGAAGAATGCAAACAACACAAAGTATCGGCACACTCCTCACCACACAAAATATTAATTAATTAACTCAGAACGGTCGTTTCGAGGGCTCCTGAGCAACCTCATTATCAACCGAATGACCGAATAAATCTGAGCGCCCAGATTTATTCGGTCATTCAGTAAATTGCTATAAATGTAGTTGCATCAAACTTCTTAACTATAGTGGCTGCATGATTTGATACCCTAGTAATGCAGTTTCCGGTGATAGCTGTACTATTGGCTGGGCCAAGTGTTATGCTAACATAAAAATAAAATGGATAAATAAAATAAATGGCTTTTCAATCTTTCAAATTTGACAACATATCAATATGTGAACAGTACATAACATCTCTTTTCAGATAAAAAAACACATCAAAGCATTGGAAGCGTTTGTTCAGAGATAAAAAGTGTACGGTATATGCATCAAATTCGATTTTAAAGTTATAGAAATTCGAATATTCACACACTGTATATGAGCATAGAGTGTAAATTTGATTTTTATGATTTCTAGTATTAAAAGTGTAATATCTGAGAATATTTTTTCACAACAAACGATATTCAAATTTACAATATAACAATACATAATTAAACGCTATTTTTTTATTGTTAACCAATTCCAATAGGTCGTTTCTTTCAATGTTATAGCTCTTTGGGAAAATTCTTGTCACCGAGATTTCAAATTCGATCTGTGATTTGTTAAATATTTACACGGACGCTTTGTCTTGATTTGTCAATGTCGGCGTCCCCATAAATCAACATTTACCATTTCTATCGATTACACTATGCATTCGAATCGTTACTCACATATTTGTCACCTCTGTTCGCAGCCATCTCGAATCCATTGAAGTAGTCAGAGAGTCACTCATTAATAATTCCATTGTATTTGATCTCATACAGTTCAATGCATATTTCAAAATTCGTCCGTTTTGCGTAGTTCATTACGGGAAAATGTCATCTAAAAATAACACGCATATTTAGGTTTATAAATGGAATTATATGACGTGCAAATACGTATTCACGCCTACGTAACAGCTGAAAGAATAAACAGGAATGGAATTCAGACTAAATATAATTGAACGAGGTGTATGCACGAGTTAATATCAAGTATCAAGACTTTTATCCTCTAATTCTTCACCGTCCTGTAGACGTCCGGATGACCATCAGGACGTAGCCTTTTCCGCCGGTAGCAACGTACTAATAATAGGATAATAACGTTTCGTACGATGCACTAATAAAGATATCGCATTTAATTGCCCAGAAAGTAAGCACATAGCAAGCTGCGCTTCATTTTTAACACCGACAGTTTAATTAAAACTTATATTTACAAGTCGGCAGGCATAATAGAGGAACGGTATTGTAAAAGAACGGCATGAGGCGGCAAAAAAATAAAAACTAGCAGGGTCATTTCGTTATATTAAGAAAATCGAGTTAGGTCAAACGGAATTGTTACGCAGAAAGATTTAATTACGGCTTGGCGAATAAATTTATTTATTAAAAATAAAGTTATTTAATGAAAAAAGTTAATGTGAATATCTTTTAAAATATATTCACAATTTAGAAGCAAATTGGATAATTTTATAAAAGCCAAAACAATTAATTGAAAAAGAATATACTAAATGATACACAAAATTAATTCAGCACTTTCAAATTCAATAATATTTCCAAATCGAGTAAAGTAGTTGATATTTTTGGAGACAAAATAT
Source organism: Dynastes maya (assembly GCA_029619315.2). Lineage (NCBI taxonomy): Eukaryota > Metazoa > Arthropoda > Insecta > Coleoptera > Scarabaeidae > Dynastes > Dynastes maya. Next base: position 63,387,639 of record JAROYE020000002.1, read on the forward strand.
TAAATGTGGTTAATTACGTAAAATCTGTATTTTCATTATTGAAAAGAAGGATAAAGCACAACCTTAATAATTTTACACACTACATTATTTTTGTTGATCTTTACATTGTTTTAAGTTACTTAACAACGTGTGTTTCCATCTTTGAGCCCAAAGCTTGAAAGCGTCCTTTCTTTCTCATAATAAGTCTGCTCATGTCCTATTGTAAAAATGCCTCGAAAGGATTTTTGGAGTTAACTGCGTTGATTGGTGGTATATCTGTGCTGCTTGTACTCAATCCATAGCTGAAATGCCTACGTCATTTAGATAATCATTCACCATATCCATGCACGAGGTGGTTTCAGCATTATCCTGCGTTAAAAAAAAAACATTCTCTATATATGGTGCCAGCGCTCTATGATAGATAATCTCCTGTAATAGATAATTGCAACAAGGTAGGAACGTGGAAATGATTTTGTATTGAAAATTCATGTAATTATAGAAAGCTACGCCATCGTTACGGAGCAATTTTCATTAAAATATTGGAGTAATTTAATTGTATTAAAATACGCTTTAAACTAGAGAAAATTCACAAAAGCTAGTATAATTCCCAATAATTGTTAAAGAATATGCTGTTTTGATATTTAATAAACATTAAACAAATTTATCTGACAAAAATTAAGCATTTTGCTATTCAGTATTATAGCGATTCAAACTATTATAGGAGGGCCAAACAAGTTAAGTGAATTATATTATCTTTCCTGTATTTTTGCTTTGCAATTTATAACAGTTTGCGAAATAAAATTGGGGGACAGAATTGCGTCATTGAATCATGTGCCTGTACGATCGCATAAATATGGTTTTTATAGAATTGCATAATATTACCTTAAAGTAAATAATAGAAAATGAGTAGGTTTGTAAGTAAATCATCATTTATCTGTACAGACAATTTCATTATCGAAGCCTACCTAGGTGCATGAACTAAATATTTCCTGCCTTGGGACTAGAACCAGCTAAGATTGGTTAATCACCAATAGATGTCGCAACGAAAAATTTCATTCCGTTGCATTAAAAGATCTTATATATTTAAATCACTTTCGTCATTAGCTGCACAGGTAACGTAGTGTCTAGTTCGCCAAGATATTTATCTATCTCGGATCGGGCCCCAAGCTCGCAACTCTCTCAGAGTGAAGGTTACTGTAGTTTACTTTACTCCTCCAGATTTGCCGAATACTTGTAGGAGCGAACACATACCTACGCGCCGAAAGCTGTTGGAGATGGAATAGTTATTATTTCATTTACTTATTATACACATGTGTGATAGTCAAATATAGAATGTTTTAATTGTTCAACTGCTAAAATTCTTTATATTAGAATTTCAGTAAGTACGCTACATACACTTGCACAGTTGTAGAAAAATATGCAAGTTTTTTGTAACAAACGTTGCAAGTTTTGCGTCACTCTTGTTTCCTACAATATTGTTTCACTGATTTCTATAACTATTTACAGTGGTATTTGCTACAATTGTAGAAGTTATTCTAACATTTTTTTCTGTGTACCTGCAACATAGGCTCTGCTGTACAATTTAAGATGGCGATCAGAACTGTATCAGTAAAAACTAAGCTCAACTGTAAACAATACTTTCTCCCAATTGCCAATTTATTAATTTACCCCCTCTTTTGAGAAAGCCAATAATAACTTCGCAGTGCCTCACAAATAACAAAGGACAGGCTGTCGCTAGTCAGAGATGATAAGATTACTCAGCAAGTCTCAATCTAATGGCACTGACTCTAATCTGATGGACAGCAGCCAGTTGTGTTTGAGGACTTGTTGCCGCAGTGAACCGTTCCTGAACAGCTAGTTTTCTACTTTGTCCTTGTGTCCTGTGATCATTTACCTCAATAGAGGGCTGAAGCACTCTAGCATTGGGTCTAGAAATTGGTATATGAGCCACATCAAATCTTCTACCAAGTTCACGATTCCTTCGCCAAAGTTTATGAAAACACTCGTTGTTGGCATATCTACTGTTAATAATTTAACCACGATTTAATGCACGTAACCAATGTTTAATGCTAGCAATATAATGCAAAAACTACGTACATAATTCGATACAAAATAAATACTACAAGATCTGTGGTAGATGCACTTCTTTATAGTATTGACAGTTCTCAAAATAATTTTTAGAGAAAATAAAACCGGACAATTTAATGATGGACTAATTTTGTAAAATTATAAATAATACGATGCAGTTGTTGACTATACGTTATTTGATATTCATGTCACTCCTTTTAAATTCAAGGTTCTAAATAAATGATTCATACATATACTTACTTAGAATTGAAATCATCGTTGTTTTCCAGGACATATTAGATACAACTAATGTGTCTTTATTTAATTGCAACAACAACATATTCGCATTTCAGGGCTTACTGTGAAATTTTTGACATGAATATCAAACTATTTGGTGCACTATAAGTGTTACAAAAATTACAAAAAATATTGTTATGATTTTAATGTTATTGAGTATTTGAGACAGAGTTTTGTTTTTGAAGCTTTCTTATCTTTAGATTGTTATTGCATACAATTGCAAGTTCAATCAGGCGAAGCAATGTTGGTGGCTCTTTCTTGAAAATTTCCCTGGTTCCATTTGTGCACCTTTTAGCTGCAGTGGTCGAGGAGATCCAAATGTTATTATTCGTTAATCTGGTGTTACTCAGGGGTCTAACCTGGGGCCCCTGCTATTTGTACTGTATATAAATGAAATACTTGAAAAATTGACTTGCCCGGTACTGGTATACGCCGATGACGTTAAAATCTATAAATCTATTTCTAACTGCGATGAAGTTTTCTGCTTGCAGAATAATATCAACCACATTATTGCTTGGTGCGACAAATTTAAACTGCACCTGAACTTCAATAAATGTTACATGAATTTCACTCGCAAACTCAATCCTATTTCTTCCACGTACAGTATAAATAATAGATTGTTGAAGAAAGTTGAGTTGATAAGAGGTCTTGGAGTTTTGTTTAACCCCTTGATAAGTTTCTCCTCACGTATAGTCGATCTTTGCCTCTAAGACCTTGGACTTTATTATACGCCTATCTAAGTTATTTCGCGATATTCAGTTATTAAAGACTCTCGTCTTCAGTTTCGTCATCAGTAAGTTGGAATGCGAATCACAGTTCAACGACAATTTTTTAAATACCTTGCTTAGGATGGTGTCTATCCGGAACGAGAGGTTTGGCATAATTAACATCGCGACGTGAATGTCAAAGAACCCGTTTTGTATGGAAACTGGTCCATGGTCTACGATAGTCCTTACCTCCTTTCTTCTCTTAATTTTTGTGTTCCTCGATTTTCCTCGTCCTTTTCCTTACCACTTTCTAGAACCAATATTTTGCATGCCTCACTACTTGCTACGATATGCCGATCAGTGGATTTTCATTATTTTGATATATTATTTAATAACATAAATCAATCCACTTATACACGTTTCCGTGGCTTAAACACTTTTCACCATATTGTTTCAACATTCTCGAGTAAATTTTGGCCGGCTTCACACCTTCGGATAACAAAAACCTTATCACTGAACGTTGCTCTTCCACCGTACACGTTTCGAGAGGAGCGGACATTTTGAAATGAAAAAAAGGGGTTACGTTTGCTCTTATTTCTTTCAAACAGTTGACTTAATTTGTCCCCAAGATTGCCAAATTGACCCACAGAAAGTTTCATTTAATAATATTCAGTAGTTTTCCCGCTAATGTACTTTGTCTCGTTAATTACTGAACATCCCTCGTAGTACTTACTGCATTAGAAAAAATATTCTTTGAATTTAGTGCATTTTTTCGACCACAAAAATTATGAGGAAATTATGTATTATTCTATATCAAAATTAACCTGTGTGACCGTGGACGTGCAAGCATATTGAGTATTATATAAAAATTATTTTCACACGTACAAAAGGATTGTATTCATTGGCGTAACTGAAGAGGACAAGAAAAAATACATATTCATGCAATTATATAATTTTGTGAATGGTGTGGTGTAAATCGATCCGAAAATCTTTATCTTGCAAAGTCAAATGGTTCTTTCTTAATGTTAGATTTACATTTAATACCGATATTCTCGCATTGATGTCTAAAGTATTAGTGACATAGCTGCTCAAATGAATCTTGAAATCAGTTTGAATAATCTGGAAGGTTATGCGAAGATCGATCTCGCTCCCAACCCATACAAGCTATTGCAAGTTGTTGTAGCCCTTCCGGTGAGCTTAGCTGGTTGCGAGTTTCTCTGCTGTGACACGAATAAAAACTTGGCTAAGGAACACAATGACCCAGGACAGATTCTCAAATTTATCTCTGCTCAATATTGAGAAACAGCTAGTTAAGCAAGAATTGCCGGCTGAACAAGTACTTAATGTCATTGTAAAAAAAGTTAGTTTAAATAAGTATGTATACAGTTTTGTTTCATGTTAATTGTTTCGTGTTCTTGTCAACTTGTATCTTATAACTTTTTAAATAAAAATACCCTAATATGCACAAGTGATGTATTATTTCAATCTTTTCCTAATATTAAAGGAGACTTACTTTTTGTAGTGTCATAAGGTGTCAACCAGGGTTCTGAGAACCCTGGTGAGGGAGTGAAATTGCGATTTCACCCCCTTTTACCAGACAAAAAACCATTTCGTTATTTCTAATTTTCTAGTAAAACTTGTAAATTCATTGGCTGAATCTATAAGAAATTGGCAGCTTTTTGTCCCGTAAAAACTGGTAACCCTTGTTTCAACATCACGGTGAAAACATTCGAAACCAATAGATTACTACACAGGATCCGGCAAAGTGCAGCATCCACTTTAAATTAAGTTGTTTTTATTAATTGCCAAATTTTTATTCAAAAATCAAACGGTTCAAAAGGTTCTTGAGGAAACAGGGAAATTTTATTTTTAGAATATTACTACACCTCAAATGACCTCCTCGCTGCTGGCACTCTTGAAGCCTAGCACGAAAGTTTTGCAACACTCGGCTCAACATTTCAACTGGTATTGCGTTAATCTCTGTCCGATATTATGTTTTAGTTGTTCCAAAGTTTGCGATCAATTAGGAAACACTTTTGACTTTAAGTAGCCCTATAAAAAGAAACCGCAAGCTGAGATAACCGGTGACTGTGCCGGCCAGTTGAGTTCACAGAATTTTAGATATTTGACCAACGATACATATTTACAGCAAAACTGACATTTCTCGCAAACGCTCTGACAACTGTCTAAAATTTCCGTTTATCGCGAAAGCATGGCAACTTGATTTGAATTTATATCTCATTATATTTTGAAATGAATTAACTTTGAAGATGAGTACTTCATTCTGCAGGACCCTGTATTATCTTCTAGTTTCTTGTTTCTTTGTAATTCCAGTGAAGAACGATAAATTTTAAGACACATTTTTTAACGCGTACTTGCGACAGATCGGAATTTCGTATGTACTTTGCTTTTCGAACACAAAAAATTCACCCCACTCCCTGCATTCTGACATTATTTGCATTATATAAGCATATTCGAAGGTACAACAGCTAAAACACTTACTACTCGTTACTCACAATGATGTATGGCATTTTGATATGACGAAAGGTCTATGCGATTTATATAGTTATATTAGCAATAATTTCCAATAACTAACATATATTGTTCGATTGTATTTATGCTCCTCTATAAAGTGAGCCGTAATTCATCATAAAATATATGCAGTTAAAGCTGTCACCTTAACTTTTCAACGCTCCACTTGTGCAGATAATTTAAGACACCTACGTCGAGCTCTGTGCCGTGTTTTCGAATATTTTCTATATACATGAATGCGACCGGCGACAAACAAGAACGAACTGCAAATATCTTAAGAGAAGACGGGCTATAGTCGACGAACAGTATCTTCGGTGCATATAACCCCGCTATCGTAGGAGCAATAGCATCAGCAACGAGGGCAAGCCGTGCGACGTGAGAGAGTAACGTTTTTATGAACTACTTGTGGTCGCGACCTGTCAGTTATGAAACTCCATTTCCGGTAGGTTAAGATCTTGCCGCCCGATTATATGAAGTCCGGTTTTGGTCCAAAAATCTCGATGACCCACAGTATATTCTTTGTCTTACTCCTTTCTCTTCCTTTTTACAGTATTTCGTACAAAATAAATCTCTTTACAATTTACAACTTCTGAGCTCAAGTACAATAGAACTGTGTAGACTAAAAAATTCTCTATTCCCTTTTTTTTTTAATTCTGAAAACTATAATGGTTAAAAAATTAGAATTAATTTATTGTGGTGATTATCATTTAATATTGTCTTCATGCCTTATGAGAAACCAGCGCTGTAAGAATGGATTGCATTAATAATATAGGAATCCTCCTCCCCCGTAATGAACAGAATACACTTTCGTTTTAATTTTTTGTTCCTAAAAAGATGCATCTTATGTTTTTTTAGGAATACTTTCCTAGAACATCTCAACACAACAGCACCATCAATGTTAGAATGAATCGAACACATTTCCAATTTTGCTGACAGTTTTCGTTTGAGTAAAACAAAACTATTGACCTTTTAGATACATTTTTTGACTGAAGTTGCTACCTTATTATACCGTCTGGATGGAAATGAGTTGGGCGCTATAGTTGAATTCTGCACTGCGAAACTGCCACACAGTATTTCAACTAATGATTGATTGAATTGGAGTTTTTATTAATTTCTACAACGCATTGTCTCATTTTTGTATCTATAAAGTTATTTATTTCGAATGAAAAGAGTTCTTTGTTTATTGAACCTTGAAATCATAGTTTATTAGAGCTAACGTTGCTTTTTTGTACTTTCAGGGACGACATCTAAATATTGTGTGTACTATCGATCGAGTGGTTTATTTCGACATGGTACAGTTGAAGTGCCACTTTTAAGAATGGTTTTTTCTGTTTTGTTTACCAACTTATGTCCTCTAAATACAAGATGGCTGCCAGATATAGGCATCAGTGCAGTTAATTTCCACTTCTTAGGGGAGTTGAGGTCTATTCTTGTCTATGTAAGAAAGACTTAAATTCTATACAAATCTTAAACTCTTAAACACTATACCTGTCTATTGAATCTAACCAGATAACACGTGTGCATCCGTACAGAACTTTAGGCAAATGGAACGTAAGCATCACGTTACTCTATGATGAGTCATACGCTGCTGACGGATCAAGGGAAATTAAATGGCTAACAAGGTGACCAAGAAAGTATTTAATAGTCATCTCATTATGCCGAGGTCCTCTTGTTGGTTAGTTGACGGCCTAGCGGGCTCCCCGGCATACAGATGCATAATGAGCCTATTGTGGCCTAAATACTGTGAAACTTATCTCATCCTCTCGTTGTCCATAACCTCAGGTCACAGTGATTGCAAGCGTCAATATCTTTGCGTGAACAATATATAGTATAAATAATGTTTTTGGATAAAATGGAAAGTTTGGTACTCTGAGTTAATCGATGATAAACATTCTTTCAACATATTAATTAAAAGTTACTTAATATAGAAAACTTTTTCATTTAATATTTATTTCATTGGTAATTTATCACAAAAGAATAATCAAAGTTTTTGGGATTATTCTGAAAACCCTGGTTATATAACGCTAGTTTATTTACGTTGTGTCTGCACTAGCTGTTTAATTTCCAAAGAATTATATTGACATATACAACAATAGTAAGTAAAAATTCTAACGCTTACAAAAAAGTTAATGTAGGTTGTTAGAGTAGCGAAATCGTGAAATTTCAAAAATATAAAGATGACAACCGAATATATGATGACAAGTACAAATGGCGGTGAACTTGAGGGACATTTTTTGGCACTTTACCAAAAATATAAAAGAGAGCTATACACAATGTGAATGGAATTTTAGATTTTGTGTTGTATTAATTTTGCTAAAGATGGTAGTTCTATATTTGTTGCCATTGATGGTAATATACACTTGCATTTTTTCGCTGTTTTGACTAAAATTTCCAGTATTTTTAGATTGTGTAATTATTAGTTGTTACATGTTAGTGTTTTATTGTAATAATTCTCTAGTCTGCACGGTATTAGGTGACCGGAAATAAATACGTTTTACTCATCCACTTTTTTATGCTGATTTCAGAAGTCAGTTCTCAGTTTTGATCTATTACATATAGTTTTTCACAATGTGGCCATGTGTTTTTCAAGTGCACATTGTACCTAGAGGTAGGTAATGGATATTGTTACAGCGATATTTGATTGTAAGTTTTTATGTTGGCACAACTCCTGCCATTAGTTGATGATATTTACCTGATATTGCTAGTTTTGTGAATAAAACACTTAAGTAATTTAAAAGTTACTTTCAGTTTATTATCTATTGCGAGTGCACTTGAGCCTTTCTGAGCTAGTTTTTATATTCTAACTGGTGTTTTTCTATTTTTTCTTAAAATGCGCAAAATACAAGAACAATCCATATTGTATTCTTTATCACGCTTATTTTAATGTAAAACTTAGAGACCAGGACAAGCTATGGATGCCAAAAGAGGTTTGTCACTATTGTGTTGAGAGGTTAGGATTGTGGACTAAAGGCAAGAAATCGTATACTGTTTGCAATCTCCATGGTGTGGAAGGAACCTAAAGAGCACCTGCACGACTGTTACGTTTGTTTAGTTGACGTTGTGGGATGCAACTTAAAAAATAAGGAACAAGTTGTGTATCCAAATATTCCTTCAGACATTAGACCGGCTCCGCATGGAGACGAACTGCTTCACCTTCCTCCTGTTGATTTAGAAAACAAAGCAGAAGCTTATGTGGAAATTAATACAAACCTGCTAACGACTTTACTGCAATTTTCTCAACTTGAACTTAACGATCTCGCATGAGATCTGAATTTGCCTAAGGCGTCTACAGAATTACTTGGTTCCCGACTTAAAAGTAAGAATCTTCTGGCACCAAGAACATATTTTTCATGGTATAGACACAGAGAAAAAGAAATACTTCCTTTATTCTCACAAGATAATGCACTTCTATGGAATTGAACATGAAGGGTGTATTACTGTACAATGGAAATTTATGTGGCTCGATCCCTGTAGCTCATTCAGTATAAGTGAAGGAGATATTTAAGAATATGAAGATACTGTTAGAGAGTATTCTTCATTATCAGGAAAATAATTGGTTAATTTATGGTGACTTAAAAGTAATAGGGATGTTATTAGGACAACAAGCTGAATTCACAAAAATGCCTTGTTTTCTATGTGAATGGGCCAGTTAGGAAAGGGATAGGCATTGGAATATAGGAGTTTGGCCAAAGAGGAAGCATTTTGTACCTGGTAATAAAAACATTTTGCATGAACCGCTTGTAGATCCCAACAGAGCCTTACTTCCACTACTATATATAAAATTAGGCTTAATGAAGCAATTTGTAACGGCTCTACAATAAGATGAGGCTTGTTTCAAGCATCTTTCGACCAAATTTCCTTCATCATACAAGAGAAATTGAAAGCTGTGCTTTTTGTTGGCCCTCAAATTCGCAAAATGATGAATGACGAAGATTTTGAGTACACGATGAATAGGAGAGAAAAAGATGCATTGACAGCTATCAGATCTGTTACCTGAAATTTTGTGGGGAATAAAAAAGATCCAAACTACAAAGAAATTGTTGACACAATGTTAAGAAGCTTCAAGAAGTTAAGTTGTAGAATGAGTGTAAAAGTTCACTTTCTACACTCTCACATTGACTACTTTCCAGGAAATGTAGGACATTATGGGGAAGAGCACGGAGAACGCTTCCACCAAGATATTAAGGAGATGGAAAAGAGGTACCAGGAGAGATGGAATAAAGCAATGATGGCCGACTACTGTTGGATGTTAAAGAGGGACAATAAAGACAAAGGAAAATGAGTAAACAAGTCAAATAAGAGACAATATGAAAATTAATGCAGTTTCTGTGTTGGAGTAGTTCCAACATTATTAGGACAATTGTTTATAATATTAAAATATATTTGTAAGAAAATCATATTTGTGTGTAGTGTATTGTTTGAATACGTTTGTGTTTTTATTACTTAAAATCCTTAAAACAAAAGCCTCTTATTGTGTAAAATTCTGACGTGATGGGCAAAAATTTAAATTATTTTCAGAATCAGCGCAAACAGTGATTCAAGAACGCTTATTTTTAAGAAATCATCTGGTAAAAAATTAAAAATGCAGGCTGGTGTTATGACAGCAATGTTCTCGATAAAACATCCATATTAGATAAGTACGGTGTCACTTGGAAATACCTACATGGAAACTTTACAAGAATTTGTAAGTACCATTAAATACCACAGTCAAAGTTACGTCCAACTCATTTATCCTTAATGAACATTGATAGCTGCCTTGGATAAATTTCAAGTCGTTGCATGAGTCGATGATGAAATATTCAAGTATACAAAAGTGAAAGTCACGCCATATCAAATGTAACACAAAACAGTTGCCTTACGCTCTATAATTTCCGATGATACATTCAAAAATAGTTTCTTTACTGTTAATATTTAATATAATATGGTTTATTCTGTGTGAAAAAACGTACGGCATGAAAATAAGTTTGTTCTTCGTTATATACAGCATTTATTTTCCAAATTAGTAATTTATAAAGCGTTGTATTTATGTTGCGAATACATTTGTCGTTACACCATTCAAAATCAGAATTGCAACTAATAAAATGTTAAAATGCACAAATAAACGTATTTGTTTTACACGAGACGTGCATAAAGTTTCAATTAATCTCTAATTTAGTAGTATTTAGAGGGTGTTATACAAGCATAAAGTTCAAGTTATTTGAATTTATGTACGCAATATTTGATTAATTAATTTAGAGGTTAATTAAACTCCTACAGAATTAATGTAAAGCGGCAGCCGGGTGTTTTTGATTGAAGGTTTGTTTTTTCTGAGAATTTTACTTGGGGAAGATCTATTTCAATGAAAATATGCACGCACATTTGCATACATCAAAGAGCGCAGCACGTCCAGAAAGTTTTCCTTTTGTTTAATTAATTTTAAAAGCATTTTCAATTTAGAGGGAATGCAAGGACAACGCCGTGTTAGGGTGCAATATTAAGACTACTAGCGCGAGTTTCTATTATTTAGAAATTTGTCCACTTGATCTTTTGTGAAACGGAAGGCACTCGAGTTCTAAGAAATTAGCATATTCGCAAACGCCCGCACATTTTGCTTAAAAGGTTTTAAGTACTAAGTTTCAATTACATGGTTTGCCGTTTTAGCTCGCTTTTGTTTATTATTTTCTGTATTTGAAGGTGACATAGTTTTATACTACGGCAAGTGTCATCGTGAAACATTAAAGTGCCACATGTTTCTCAAAAAGTCGCTGCTGTTAACATATCTTTGGTCAAAACATGTGACCGATCTATAAGAAATTTTGTTAGATTTTCTTTCCTGTACATCAGTTGTACCGCACTATAAAACAATTCTTGTAAATTGATAGTGTTCCACATAGGTCATATGTGGTCACATGTATTGAATAAATTTAAAGCAACACGCGTAGAGAAACGTTTACTTGTATCAAAACTGTCCGCCTTAATTCAAGATAGTTACTGTTTCAATTATCCGCAATACAATAATTGTTTTATATAAAAGAAATATTTTCTTAGCGTTTCTTTCTCCGCTTAAGAGAAATATATATTTGTAATGAAATACAGCGAAAGCCCTCATAGCGGGCAGTCACAGTTCCAGCAAATTTGCCCGCTTACACGAGGCGCCCGCTTAAGAGAAAGCTACATTCAAAAGCAAAAGTTCAGTTTGCATTTACTTTATATTGATCCTTTCAACTTTTTTATTGTTTTTTTGATCCACAATATATACGTAGATACTACAAACATACCTATCATTTAACCGTCTTAAAAATATACATATTGTATATAGGCAAGCATAAAACCTAGACATAAAAACACTAAATAGAAATACAAAATTTATTTAGGAGCAGCTTGAAAAAAATCTTAAAATGCTTGATTGTTTAAGCTTTTTTCATTGTTCCTCCAAAATGTGTTCAAAAGCCACATAGTCGTCTTTTGAAAATTGTTTTAAGTCTTTAATGCACTTCAGGGTCTGATAGCACTTTATTGGATTATCTTCTTCTGGTATTTGTAGACAACGGTATGTCGTCTTTAGGGTCAAAATCGGGGAGCTTTTCTGAACCCAGCTTTGTATTGTTGTAAAATTCACGTTTTGCCACGCTATTTTTATGAAATACAGTGCCTCTAAAACATTAATTTTCTTGGAAAGTTCAGATGCTGATTTGACGCTATCCATGTTAGATAAAATGTGCTTCAAAATCTGATTTCGGTAATAAAATTTGAAATTTTGAATGATACCCTGGTCCAAATGCCGACAAACGCAGGTTGTATTGGGAGGCAACCAAATTATTTTCACATTTTTTAGGTTCTATTCTCGAGGATGCGACCCTGCATTGTCTAAAAACAGCAAAATTTTTCTCTTCTCAATCCCCATTTTTCGATCCAGTTCTGCCAACCACTCGCTCATCAGTTTGCGATTCATCCACACTTTTTTATTTGACTTCTATATGACAGGTAAATCCTTAATGTTTATGTTTTTCGATGCTCTCGGATGAGCCGTTTTTCCAATGACTAACAATTTTTCTTTCTGTCCTGTCATGCTTGCACAAAATAAAATGCTTAGTCTTTCTCTTACCAACTTTCCTCCTGAACATTTATCGGATTTTAAGGCAAGCGTTTTATCGGGAAGCGCTCAAAAAAACAGTCCGCTCTCATCAGCACTGTAGATATCTTCAGGTTGGTACCCAGGCAACAAAGACGGAAGTTTCTCCATAAATGCATCAACCGTATCTTGTTTTACGTCAGCCGCTTCACCCTATATGCATTTGAAACAAATGCAGTGTCTTCTACGCCTACCGGCTTGGCTTTCACTAGCACTCCTGATATGGGTATGCTTTGATTTCTAGCCCTCACAAACCATTCAAAACATGCCTTATCTATGTTTAAGTCTTCAGTTTTCAAAAAGCTCTTTTTTGGTGCACATTTACCCCAGACTGCCACGGGCGTCGGATTTCTTCTTTATTTTTTGCAATTGTAGTAGCTTGCGTTTTTCCTATATTGAACTTCAATGCCAGAGCCCGAGTTGACAGTTTTTCTTTATCAATCAATAATTTAATTATACTGTAACATATAAATGAAGACTTTCATTAGCTTATTCACTTGCTCCTATTTTTAGTTATCAACTTGTTTTTTTTCCCTTACTGTAATTTTTCTTTTATTGGATATCCTTGTAGCTGGCCTGATGATGTGTTTTTTGAACACGAAACTGGTCACCTAATTTCTCAATAGAACTTTGCGAGATCTGGACCATTTTTTCATTTCTACCTTTAATATGAATATCTTCTTAACTGACAACTAAAAGATTACTTGGAAGAAACATTTTTCTTTGATGTTCTTGATTCTCTAACCCTAAGAAAATGTTTATTTAATCCAAATAAAATTTCAAGAAAACTATTTTCTTATATTATACACTTTTATAGTCTTAAAATAGAAGTATTTCTCGAATAGAGACTGATTTTTGCAAGAAAATCTATTTTCTTGATGCAAGAAACCATCTCCCTGGTGCAGAATGTAAATTTACAGAATATCCAATAAAGTTACAGGGGTTCATTTACTTCACAGGTTTAGTTATTTTATAAGAAACGCGATGAACTATTATATGTGTTTTCCTTAGAGTATTTAGTGCAAATGGAGTAGATATTATGTATGTGAAGTATTGGAATGTATGTATATTCAGAACACCTAATAACAATTACCAATTAAATTTTCATTTATTAAACTGTGATTACCTTCCTTGAAATATGTGCCTTTTTAAAACAATGCTCACAGGTAGTCTGGGCAAACAGCGATAACAGTCAGTGTAGTAGATATGTGGTGCGGAGTTGGCGATTATTTATTTCACGTGTTCACAGCGTCAGTACTAAATCGATGCTGTATGCGAGTAGTTCTGTGTATATGTAGGCTGTCGTAACTTATTTCGTAATTGTACGCTTATGTTTGCTTTAAAAATGTCGCAGTTAGGTACGTCGCGAAAACGACCAATGGCAGACACAGTTAAAAACTTTATAGTGGACATGCCGGATTTAATTTTTGATGGCGCTAAAATTCAATGTTTTGTTTGTAAAATCCCTTTAATGTGTTGGTCCAGAAACCATTGTCAACGTCACATCGAAAGCAAACAGCATTCTTCTGCAAAAAGTGGCATACGATACCAAGAAAAATTTACATTTGATTTATGTGTTACTCTTATTTTATGTAATCTATCGTTTCGTTTACTAGACAAAGAAGCATTTGTCTTCTTCTGGAATAAGTCATCGATACGAAATTTAGTGCCATTTGCTCGTGAACATGTAGAAAAAAGAATGAAAACGGAATTGAAAGATAAAAAACTGTGGTTGCGTGCGGACGAAACAACAGATCGTCAAAAACATTCTGTGGTTAATGTAATGGTACGTACAATTGAACCACATCGACCGTCATCCTCCTTCTTACTTGCTTCCAAAAGAGTTATAAATTGTACTGCCGATGAGATTTTAAAGGTGGTGTTGAACTCATTGAACAAATTTGAAGTTTCAACTAAGCAACTTTTAATGTTTATGAGTGATGGTGCCGCAAACATGCGTTCTTTGGACCGATCTCTTAAAGAACACAGTGGTAACTTCTTACATATACCGTGTAAAATCCATACTATAAATCTTGCGGCACAAACGATTGCTAGTACAGAGGCAGTGTTTCTAAAGTCCCCGAAACGTACCCGACTATTTCACAAACTGTGTCCTGATTTACCTGAACCACCACAGCCGATTATTACACGTTGAGGAACATGGTCACAGGCTGCGTTTTACTACAACAAATATTTTGATCAAGTAAAGAAGGTAGTTTTAAAATTCAATCTAACAGAAGCTGCAGCAATCAAGAAAAGTCAAGAAATATTTCAAGATAGTCAGGTTAAAAGAGATTTACAAACTATTCACAACAATTACTTCGGACTAGCGGAGGGAATAGAAAAATTACAAAATGTTTCGATGTCGCTAGTGAATTCTGTTCAAACTGTGAATGATGTTCACGCACAGTTATGCGCTGTAGAAGGCGAAACAAATTGGTGTGTAATACGAAAATTTGAAAGTGTTTTAGAGAAAGACTCCGATTTTCTTGTATTAAAACAATTTTGTGAAGGTGCGTGTGAAGATGCATTAAGTTGTTTCAAAGATTATTTTAAATATGCAAACATAACATCGCTAGATGTCGAACTGTCGTTTTCGGCATTGAAAAACATTTATTCCGCACGTCGTACTCACTTGACTGAAACAGCTGTGGAAACATATCTAATGATTCAAATATTTAACAGATGTTACCCAGTTTGTGATTTCACGGAAGACTTTTAAAACGGTAAGTGTTTCAGCACGTTTTCTAATTTATTTCTTACCTTCTATTTTATGTGTAAACTTTAATGCGCTCGCCACGCCTCTGGCTGTTACCGCATATTTGCCCAGGTTACTCACAGGTCTACAGATATTACGCCATGGACATTTTACAGCTCTTCTTTAGCGTGTACGTCCATACATGTTCTTCGTAAACTTAATCCTTGGGTTAGATTCGAAGCAACAGTAATAGTAATTCACGTAATATTACGACACTGGCGTCAAATCTGTAATTTTACAGAGTATATTATGTTATGCATTCTTTCCACAATTTTTTATGTAATATAAATTTAGTTATGTGATGTTACAGCCAAGCATTCTTTATTCTTCAAGTGTATTTTTAAATAATGTTTTTTTACTTTCTCTTATTAGGGATTTTTACCATGTAATTTCCTAGAGAAGATATGCTGCTGAAACTATGCTATGTAATTTGTTCGATTTTTCAGTACTATTCTAGACTATATGTGCCTATATGTGCATTGAATATTTTAACGAAATACCAAAAGTGCCATTCTCGCAGTTATGATGAAGTTATTGATGTGTGCTGTATTTTATAGCTTTACACTACAATAATAATTATATACGCTGGATGTCCTACAACTCGAAGTATGTAAAAAAGTGCTTACCAAATTTCAGAGATTAAGCACTTGATTTACCAACACTAATAACAGAGTACGAAAATTTACATAGGTTACATAATTAGTTATGGACAAGGTTTTGCTTCATATATATATGTACCTACAATTTCGACATAAGTCGGTAATTTTATAGTCATATTAAATTACAGCTAAAAGATCTGTAATTTTAAATTGTAAAAACAAAAATACCATCATATATTACGTAACTCGAAAGATGTAGAATAAGTTCTGTAAATTATATAGTTCTCATTATGTAAAAATGCACCTATTTTTTTCAATGTACGCACTTACACTGTTGGCAAAAATTTCCGTGAAGCTACTGATGAAAAGGATATTTTCCAACGTATGTCCTGTTTTTCACTTATTACTAACTACCACCGTGCATCTATGCATTATTCACTTCCTCATAGTTTACTAAAATTGCGTAATATTCTTGAAACTCTCGTTAAATTCTGTAATATTTTGGAAATTTGCCGTGAAAGGTTTTTAAGTGTTGTGTTTCTCTAGTAAATTTAATTTCTTTTTTTACTGTACGATTTCCCAATCTATAAATGAGGTCGAATTAGCTGTACATGTACGAGGTAGGCGCCATAAATTCTCGGCTTGATATAGAAAAAATAAACATGGTAAAATATAACAATTATTATTTTTCAATATGATCTCTCCTAACTTCAGTAGATTTATTACAACGATCAATTAATAATTGCATACTCTTGTAAAAACAATCTAAAGTTTTTCCCACAAAATGTCGTATTACACCTGCTTGCAACTAACTATCGTCCTTAAAACGACGTCCCCTAAGGTCTTTCTTTAAATGAGAAAATAAAAAATAAGTAATAATCACTTGGAGCTCTTTAAAGTTAATGAGTAAAATACCCTCACAATCCCAGAATATTGTGGCCGTCACCTTTTTCGTTCAACGTCTTTCGTCTTTCTGGGACGAGGTTGATCAGGTCGCTGCCATTCCATCGATTCGTTTTTGGACAGAGGATCATAATACAGAACCATTGTTTCTGAGCAGAAAGAAGATGCGTACCTATCTTGCACTAATCTTATTCAAACCCAAATGGTTATGGAAAATTCGGCGAATATTTGTTTCAGAAATGTTAGACATCATTGCTAATTCCTTCACTTTCAAATGGCGATCTGCTAATACCATTTCTTCAATAATTGAATTGGTTTGAGGCGTTATCAATTCAATTGGCCGACCGGGGCGCCTATCGTCTTCAAGGGATTCTTGCCCCAAACGGAAACATTTTGCCCACTTGTTTACAGTGGAATATGAAGGATATAAATTACCACAAACGCCGTCTAAACGTTGTTTACTGTGATTTGGCGTATGCCCTGCTTTTGTTAAAAATTTAATGACCACACGATACTCAATTTTCGTTGCCTGTGACATTTTTATGCACTAGTCACGTTGTCTGTCTGGCTACTAAAAACTACTAGTCTTCTAGCCGTAATATATATGTATAGTGTAGGCCTCGCATATGTGCAACTATGACGCAACGGAGTTTAAACACGCTGGAACCTGTATAAGCCTGTTAGACCGAGAATTTATCGCGCTTACCTCGTACACTGTGAAGCAATATTATACGTACTTTATTTGGTATCTGTGAGACATTCTAGCGAAAACTATTAGTAAATTATAAATGCGTTTATTTTGGTACAGTAAAGTGAGGAAATCTGTTGGTTGGTAATGAAACATTTTCTGGGACGAGATTATGAATGAACTCATTAATATTGTTTACTTAATTTTGACAACCGAAAATAAATGATTTAATGTGTGTAACCGCAAGTGCATGTGGGCGACTCTATTATTTTCACTTTGGCTAAATGTACAGGAAATAAACCGTATCCAAACGTTTCATTTATAATCTTCTAGAAAGCTATTTTCTTTTATTTAAATCTTTTTTGCTATTCCTTATCTATAGATAATATCGCTAAAGTAGTTGAATTCAACCAGCCACATTCTGCACTAATAATGTTCTATAAAATACTGGTTATAGAAACCAAAATCATTCAGAAGAGAGAGAGTAAAAGAGTTAAGTCTTTGCAATGTCTTCAAAAAGAAGGATGGAAGCAATGATACATGCTATGACTTACTGTAAGATTCCAATTAGAAAGCTATAGGTATTTTTAGAAGAATTGCGGTAAGTAATAAAGAAACTAGAAAGTAAAATGTGGGACACTAGAAAGTGGATATTATTGCATCTGATGCGATTGTTTTAACAATTCCCTTACGTTACATCCGTGTTGTACAAATTTTTATATTTGCGAATTACATAACTTGTTTAAATTTCACATAAACCAAGAACATTATCTTCGACGATATCATAAATATATCCGATGTTCACAAGCTAATTGTACTATGGAGTGTTTTCTTTCTTTTTGGCGGTGTCGTCTGTATTTCGCATTCATTTGCAGTCGTGCAGCATGCTAACGCGATTTCTCGTCCAATGTGTGTATACGTTACCTGTCTATCTGACCAAATTTGGCCAGTTCACTTTCATTCCACCTACCCTGTTTCCTTTCCGGTCGTGACGCGTTGCACATGTCGCCCAGCTATTGTTGCATTGACGCGTGGGTCCTAACAGAGCACCACACCTTTTTGCTTCTCGCGCTCATGACTAGTAGAGTTGTATTGCCAAGAACTGAATTAGGCCAACACACAATGTATTGGTCAAAACAATTATAAAGGTACACAGAAAAAGACGGTAGGTGATGGCGAGTTTACTGACGGTACAAATTTAGCGTGATGCCGTTTTTCTATTTGGGTCAGAGTCAATTATTTCGTTAGGAGTATTCGGCTCTTTTATAGTGTAAATTTGTTTTCGAGAAGTTTTTCGAAGCACAGGAAAAATATTATAACCAACCTCTAGCTTTTACACTTGTTAATAAATTAATAGTTTTTCTTCATTAATTTCTAACTTTAATTTAATTTCCTAATTTATTATTTATTTGTTCCATCTTCATTCCCGTTTATCTTTACGTTGCACAGCGAGTACTTCTGTTCTACCTACCCTTACAGATGGGGTTTTTCCAAAATATTTGCAAGAGATTTCGGGTTGGATGTAGTGAAATTAATAAAGCATTCGATGAATTTAAACTCCAAACTAGCAAATGAGAAAAATAGAAAATATTTTTTCTTAAGATGTAAAAGAATCGGGATTTTACCACAACATATTAAGAACGGGATGGGAATTCGAGGTCTTTCGGAATCAAGGGCGTGAATAGCCCCAAGAGTGGAGAGCTTTAGCAGTAGGTTACGTTCTATTGATCATGTTAAACAAAGCTTATTTGATTCACTTCATTCACATATATCCTTGGATTTTCTACCGAACATAGACCTTAAATACCATAAAATATTCAACAAAAGAACAAACATATGTACATTTACTCAACTCAACAATCAATTATCTTCCGAATCTACTAGATATCCTGCATTACCTTTCATGGTAGACAAAGGCTTAGTCACAGTTGCACATTGTGGATAGACCCCCCCCCCCCCCCACCCGGCTAACAATAAAGAAACTAATAAACTTATTAGAACTTTAAAAGACAATAGTTTTTTCAAAGCGCTGGTTGCCAAACGATTAACTTGTTACAATGGCACTTGTACTATTATTGTCTACCTATAACAGATACGTAGTCCTTTAATACCCATTGGTTTCTTCGTGGGTTCCTCCACTTACGATTTATCTGTTTACATAAACAGAATTCTTACCGCTTTTACAGCCGCTTTTAAAAACGAGTCCAACTTTAGCGTTCTTAACACGGTTTCTTTTGTAGCTCAAAAATAAATGCTGTTATTGCGGTAATAACTAACGCTGGCCACGAGCGGTACCGCGCATCGGCGTAGAATCAGTTCGGACCGAGAGGAACGGTAGTATTACTTCGTCTGCGGAGCAGTACGGACATTTTAGCTGCC
The DNA here is from genome assembly GCA_029619315.2 of Dynastes maya. Lineage (NCBI taxonomy): Eukaryota > Metazoa > Arthropoda > Insecta > Coleoptera > Scarabaeidae > Dynastes > Dynastes maya. Next base: position 63,407,659 of record JAROYE020000002.1, read on the forward strand.
GGTCATTTGCGCAATTGTTTATCTGTACTAGAAAAATTATGATTTCGTCAGCAAAACGACCGCGGTCGGACAAACTTCGAAAATTTATTGCAGAAATTCCAGACTTAATATATGAAGGTGCTAAAATTAAATGTGTAATCTGTAAAATCCCGTTAATGTGTTGGTCCAGACAACATTGTCTACGACACGTAAATAGTGAAAAGCATGTCTCAAAAAGAAATTGCGCACGAGACAATGAAAAATTTATATTTAATTTATGCGTTACGTTTATCGCATGTAATATACCGTTTAATTCACTAGACAAGGAACCATTTATCTGCTTTTGGAATAACTATTCGGAGTGCAAATTACCAAGTCGAACATCGTTACGAAGAATTGTGCCACCTGCGCGCGAACATATTGAACAAAAAATAAAATCGGAGTTGAAAGATCAAAAATTGTGGTTATGTGTCGACGAAACAACAGATCGGAGGACACATTGTGTTCTTAATGTAATGGCACGCAAATTGGAACCTCATCAATCGGTACCTTCAATTCTATTAGTCTCCAAACGAATACAACAGTGTACTTCCGAAGTAATTTCAAAGTTAGTGTTAAATACATTGGACAAGTTTGAACTTTCAACAAACCAACTCTTGATGTTAGTGAGTGATGGTGCTGCAAACATGCTTTCTGTAGGCCGGTCTCTTAAAAAGCATTCTGCTAATTTGTTATACATTACGTGTAAAATTCATGCTCTCAATCTTGTGGCGGATAGTATCAGAAAATGTTATCCTGAGGTAGACGCTTTAATAGCGCATACCAAAGCAGTATTTGTCAAATCACCGAAACGTATTCGCGAATTTCGCAGACTGTGCCCCCGTATACCAGAGCCACCAGAACCTATTTTAACTCGTTGGGGAACATGGTTGCAGGCCGCGTTTTATTATCATAAATATTTTGACAATATTAAGAACGTGGTTTTACAATTCGATACAAAGGAAGCTGCCGCTATCCAGAAAAGCCAGTCGAAATTTCAAGATAGTCAGGTTAAAATGGATTTAAAAATCATTCACGACAATTACTTCGGACTAGCAGATGCAATAGAAAAATTACAAAATCCTGCGGTGCCGTTAGAAGAATCTCTACAAATAGTGCAACATGTTCACGCACAGCTATGCGCGATTGAAGACGCAAAAAATGTTTCTGTTCTAGAAAAATTTGAAAGTGTTTTTGAGAAAAATTCTGATTTTGCCACATTAAGACACATTTGTGAAGGTGCGTCAACAGAATCGTTAAGTTATTTGAAAGATTATTTTACTTACGCAAATATTTCGTCACTAGATGTAGAACGTTCGTTCTCTGCATATAAACGCATTTTTTCCTCATGCCGTACTAGTTTTGCCGAAACAACAGTTGAAACATATCTAATGTTGCAGATATTTAACAGACATTATTCACTTTGTGATTTCACGGAGGACTCTTAAAATGGTAAGTGTTTGAGCACGTGTTATTTAATTTTTATTTAAAAGATGAGCGAAATTATTTGCGGCAGCAAACATCTCTATTAGCAGAATAACTCTAGTGGAACGCGAGGCCTGGTCGACTCTACGCTACTGCGCGGTACCGCTCGTGGCCAGCTTTAGTAATAACTACCTGGATACGCAAACAAACTGCTGAGGACCGTAATGACAAAATTTAAGTGAATTGAATAGAAATGGAATTATGATTTGCGATATGCGTAACTACCTCTTTGTACATTTAAATCTCATTTAATATGTAAATTCTTTAATTACTTGTAACATCGAATTACTTTTACTATGTAAATTTATACTGTTTGTAAAATATATATATACATAAACATATAATTATCTTATAGGGCCGTAATTTATAGTCAATACGGCCCCTAGATTCAATATGCATTGCCAGGTTATTATCGTCACAGAAGGTGCAATAAAAGTATTAAAGGCCTTGTAAGTCTACAGTTATATTCTTATAATTTGAAATAAACTATACGCTACTTTTACCTTACCAACTGCTGCCAAACAATGTATCAATAAGCTCATATAGAAGTCACGACCCGTGAGCGGTGGGATAAAGCAATCGACAGTATAACAAAATCCAAGAAAGTATTTTGTTTCATTTGTAAGTGCTGAATCAGTTATGCTTCTTTCCCTTTCTTGGACTCCACTTGGACTCACTTCCCAGCATGTATCTGGACGTAAATGTAAGCTAATCATATTCCCAATACGTGTGGCTTAGGAAAATCAGGGACAGTCTATATACATATTGGATAAATGCACGCTAATATATAATAAAGATACTGTGTGTTAACGCCGGACTGCATTCTATTGATAGAAATCCTTGAGCCTTGCCAGTTTTGTACAGAAATTCATAATTCATGCACTCCATTTCTGTCGCCTACGATTCCGTTATTAGTGAGTTTATAAATAGATTGTCGCTCACCGTAAGTCTCTCTTTTCTTCTATTTTATCCACTCCATCTACTTAATTCATTATTGTTTATCTTAACTATACTTTTGCCGTTACTAATGACGTCCATTTATAAGTACTGCATACTACAAATTCCCTAACCAGTTTCGTAAATACCACTTGCATTGTTTGTAATCAGTTCATTAGTTGCACATTTATTGCACTTGAAGAAAGTATTAAATATGTTCAAGGCTAGATCTCGTAATTTGTTTGGGAAAACCAAGAGGTTATAAATATAGATCTTACCTAAGTCATCTTTGCGAAATTATTTCCACTACTGAAATTATGCAAGTGACTTCAATATTATTGGAAATAGGTGATCTTAGTAATTGTATCAACAAGAACATTATTACGCAATTAGAATATTTTGTAACAGATATATCGACGGTAAAGTATTTACAACATATGCACTAGTTCAGTGAGATCATCTACAAAAATCACAAATTCAGTAGAGAAATAATTCACTTATCAAAGCCGAACTTTCTATTAAGAACTGTTGAGATTCATGGATGAATATTCGCTGAAAACGGTTAGGAAATGCCGACAAGAAGTGTAAGCTGTCGTTTAGTACAGATGGATCTTCGAAGAAGAGTTACATAAGTCGATGAAGTGTTTAAAAAGTCGTAGATGTAAGGAAGTTTTTATTAAATCACCGGCAATTCAAGGTTGTTGCATTTGAGTATTATATATTGACCGTTTCTAGTACTTTACTTTAAAATATTTTAGTTATCAGTATGAAGGTCTTTAAAAAAGGTACCAATGTATTATAGATGCTAAAGATCAATATATAAAATATCGGAATAAGAACAAATAGATTCTGAAAAAAAAAGTCTAGAGGTTATGTATTTTAGTGTGCTGTTATTTGAGTTCACTATTGTTTAATTTTTTGTTGCATACAGATGCAAGTACAAGTGAAGCAATTGGTGGCTTCTTTCTGCAAATTTCCTCAGCTTATTTTTATATCTCTGTCATAGAACTCATTTATGGTGGCGAGTCAATAATGTTGAAAAGTAATGCAAAGTTTCTTGGTCTAACTTTGGATTCCCTACTTAATTGGAAAACTCATGTTGAGGAAGTTGCAAGCACTTTTGCCACTCCGACGGAGGTACCTCCAAAACATTAATTTTAAACTCATCAACCCCTTCTTCAGGCGTTGAAAAACGTTCACCTCTTAATTTATTTTAGATGTGCGGGAATAAGAAGAAGTCATTGGGTGCCAAGTCAGGGCTGTACGGCGAATGACTCGTCAATTCGACTTCTTCGGTCCTAAAAAACTCTCTTGTTTGAGCCGATGTGTGAGAACTCGCGTTGTCCTGGTGGAGAACGATGCGTCTTCGGCGGTTGGTTTCCCTCATTTTTCCGAAGATTTCTGGTAAACAAATGGTTGTGTACCATTCAGAATTGACCGTCCGACGTTACACTAAACGGTACAGTACACAGCTTTTGATGGATTCGGCTCGTCTCTGGAGACTCATACTTTCGACTGCTGTTTAGTTTTGGGCTCATATGCATAGATTCATGCTTTGTCGCCTGTAACGATGTCATAGACGTGTTTGGAAACACCGCAATCGTATTTCCTGAGCATTTCTTTCGACCAATCGACACGAGCCGTTTTTTTGTGGAGGTGTCAAATTATGTGGTATCCAACGCGAACAAATTTTTTTGGTTGCCAAATGTTCATGCAATATTGAATGTATGCTGGTCTCACTAATGCCCAAGGATGCATTTATCTCACGATAAGTCACATGACGATCCTGCAATACGAATTCACGCACAGCATCGATGTTTTCTGGAACAACAACCGATTTAGGACGACCTTCACGAAATTCGACACTGAACGAACCACGGCCACGATTGAATTCCGTGTACCACCGATATAGGGCGGTTTTTGATGGTGCTTCGTCGCCAAAAGTCGAATTCAGTTCATCGATGCACTATTGTTGCGATAATCCACGTCGAAAGTTGTAAAAAATTATCGGAGGGAAATGTTCACGACTTAATTTCATGTTTTTAACAACAAAAAATATCGTGTAAATGGAAATTTTACTATTGGCTAACTAAATTATATTGCCTTATATAAAATTTATTAAATGCATTTAGTGATTGTGCAAGAATCACATGCATTAATTGGAACTCTAAATTAGAACGGACACCCTATTTCAAAATTGACCCTGTGTCGCTGTGGATACGGAATCCTTTAGAAGTACGAACTACCATCAGGTTGGTAGTTACTAGTTTCCTTATTTCATTGAGAAGTAGAGATTCCATTTAAGTAGAAACAAACAAATTAAGATAATTGACTGAAAGAAAACTATAAAAATTTATTAATTTGTTTATGATCCAAAATCTTACTCATATAATTATAGGGTGCATGTCCCCAGCCCCGTCACTCCCGGATTTTTCTTATACGCTACCGTTTTGTGCTGCAAAAGAAATGTGCATTTTTAACTTTCGTGTACTCTACCAATTTGTGCTCATTTTATGCCGTTTTGTGCGGCAAGAAGGAAATTTTGTGATTTCATATTAACATAACTCCGTTAATATGAAATCACGGTTTCCGTTTTGGCGAGGCTGTGGACATGCCATGCCCGAAATTCAGAAGCTATAACTCGCTTAATATTGAAGCATTAAATTTTCTTTTTGCGGCACAAAGCGAGCACAAAGTGATAGCACGCACGAAGTTTCAAAATGCCGAGGTAGCGGGCCAGCCACGTCCTCAACCCCTCTAAAAAGAAACCGTTATAACCCCGTTAATATTCAAGCACAAAATTTTCTTTTTGCATCACAAAACGACACACAATTATAGTGTATAGGAAATTTCAAAATCCGGAGGTGGCGGAGCTGGGGACATGCACCCATAATTACAGTACCGTGCAATCGAATTAGGGCCACTTTGATTTTATGCAAATATTTGCTATTAATATTATAATAACCAAAATTTCTAAATATTTTCCGCAATAAAATGTTTTTAATTGTATTTGAGATAATCCTCTTAAGTAGGTATAAAATTCTCGTTATTATAACCCCTTCAAGTTAGTTTACGTGTTAGTTTACGTGTAGTTTTGATGGTGTAAAGTGCAAGTATTATATTTTCGTGCTATAATATTCGTTTTACATGTTGTTTTAGTGTAATTAAATTGAAATTTCGTGACATTTAGTTTTCTTTTTTTATTGATAAATTTTGTGAAATGGGCAAACGTAAAGACATTTCAAATGAGAAAAAAACAAGAATTCAAGTGTTATTAGAGACGGGGTTGTATTCGCATCGGGAAATAGCCAGAAGAGAACGAGTTTCTCGTCAAACAGTCGACAGGGTAGCGATGTCAAAGAAAGAAAATTTACCAGCGACTTCAAGTGGTCATTCTCATTGTCGCGGTATTCGCAAAACTTCGCCACGAGAAGACAGAATTATCATAAAAAGGGCATTAGAAAACAGGTAACTGTGCATTAAAGAACTTCAGCGTATATTACAGGCTGATAATATAAAAATATCAGATCGAACATTAAAATCGCACTTATATGAAGCCAATATCAGAAGTAGACGCCCTGCAAAAAAGCCGAAACTTACTTTAAGGATGAAAAAGGCAAGATTGCAGTGGGCGCAACAGCATCGGCATTTTACTGCTGAGGATTGGAAAAAAGTATGTATCAATATTTTATGTATATTTTCAAAATTTGGAACATTTTTAGTAAATTCGAAAATGTAATGAAAATTTCTGTTTCTAACGGTTGTTTTTAGTGACGAGTTACGACTAGAGGCTGTAACTGAAGTTGCTCGTTTCGTTAGAAGAAGACCATCGGAACGATATGATGAAAGCGCAGTGGTAACAACAGTGAAACATCCACCGGCAGTCATGATTTGGTCCTGTATATCAGGGGAAGGGCTTGGACCGCTCTATTTTGTAACGGGTACCATGAATCAAATTCAATATAAACAAGTTATGGAATCTATCTTAATCCCGTATATGACATCTTTAGACCCTGAAAATTACTCTTACACATTTATGCAAGATGGTGCACCGTGCCACAGGGCAAAAACAATTCTAAAAATGTTTTCAGCAAGAAAATTGAAGATATTGCCATGGCCAGGCAATTCCCCCAACCTGAATCCAATCGAAAATGTTTGGAATTCTTTAAAACGTACAGTTTATGCATCTCCCAATACAACAGTTGACGTTTTGAAAGCAAACATAACAAATAGCTGGCAAAATAACGCCCACCTTAAAGAAGTTGCAGCAGCGTGTATAGCAAGCATGCCCAAAAGAATTGCTGCTGTCATAAAAGCAAGGGGATGTTCGACGAGATATTAATGTACGTGTTAATATAAATATATATATATATATATATATATATATATATATATATATATAAATAAATAAAAATTGTCTTTATCAAACGTTGATACTTTGTATTATTTATTAAGCTAAAACTTAAATTTATATAGTGGCCCTAATTCGATTGCACGGTACTGTATATATTTTTGCAAAACTCGATTGATTTGGAATTTCATAATTCGGAAAATTATTAACTACGAAGAATTTCTAAGAAAATACATCGGTTTGGAGCAGATTTCGTGGTATTCTCAGGACAGAAGTTCGTAGATTTCTTTTACTGTATTTATTTTGAGAAGACTACTGTGAGTGGAAGACGTTATTCACTTTGGCCAATTAATTAAAAATATGGAAATCAGATTTAAATTTGTGAAACCGGTGTAATTATTTTTGTGTATATTTTTATATTCTTTTTGGCGCGTTCTTTCTTTTAGTTTTAATTTTAATGGTTATTGCAAGTTTTTGTAAGGTCCTATTTATTTAGTTTTGTATTTCGATTTTTCCATGAGAAACTTTCTAAGAGGCCAATTAAATCATTACAATATATTACTGTGTAGACCTGTACGTTGTTGTATAGTAACAAAAAATCTTTTCTCAAATGTAAACATTTTTTGTCCGAATATGGCTTGCAATTAATATAAATCATTTTATCTATTCCGAATTAATTACTATCCAGGGTTACACCTTGAATACTTGTAAAACAAATTCTATTTGAACCCCAATCAGTTCACATGAAGCACCATTAAAAAAATGCCTCTGCGGAGTGCACTTATAATTATTTATTATAGTTTTTTTCTTGAAGAAAGATATGAATTCAGATTTCAGCATTCTTCGTAGTGTTTTATAAGTTTTGTTCATTCTGAAATTTGTACTCATGTCATCACTCTTCTTAAAATAGCACATAAATTTCTTTAATATATTTAGAAAACCTATTTATAGATGACACGGAAATCATAGCGCATAGCGATCTCCGCTGTGCATAGAACTGTAGATGTTAAGTTAAAAAAAGAAACTCCGCAAAGTTGATCGCTTAACAAGATGAACAGATCATTGTTATTAATGAGCGCTTTCCGATGCGAGAACATTGTGCATTCATTTGGCCAGTTATTGGTCTGTCCCATGTACTCTTCTTTTCGGTTGTATTAGCAGCAGTGACAACATCCGGGTTTTATTCTCCTTTCGCTGTCGCCATCTGTCCGTAAATCCCTTCACTATTTACCATCTGAGTATCAGCCGCCGTATCATCCAATGTTAAGAAGCGAATAAACGATCTAAAAAAGTACACATCATGACGAGATCTAAATGGTGTGGTCAATTTATATTGGCACAGTGCAACGAGGCCGCAATGGCCAGATTCGAAAGTAAAGGTTTTCGGTTATGATTCGTGAGCGCTTCTTACCTTACAACGGATATTGTCCTGTATGTATGTGTTCCACGGTTTTTCTTCTTCGTCATCACCGAGACCATCTGCACTCCGAGATTAAAGAAGGCGGCGCACGGCTACGATTCGGGCCACCTGCCAACATCTGCTAAGCGTTTGACCTTGAACCATGCGCGGCCTCTTGGGATGTAAAGCAGTTGCTACTTTGCAAAATACCTGCATTTTTTTATAACAAGAACGAGACTAGTGAGAAGTATTATGGGACCAAATCATAATTATTACCACTGCTTTCCATGCGTCACAATCATTAATGTTTACTTCATTTTATCGCCTTGTATCGTTAAAGTATTGTAATGTTATAAACGGAAGAAAAATTTGATTTAACGAAATTAGTTGCTTGATTATACGGTCTATAGATCCGGGAGTGTCCCCTAGATACTCTTTCGACAGTTTAAATTAAAAATCAACACCGACTATTTACGTTTTTCAAGAATTAAACTTGAAAACAGAAAACTAACCTCAAATTGTGGTGTTTCATTATAAACGCTATGTTTGTATTTTACGTACACGGACTCAGCGTATTTTGAAATTGCCTAACTTGACTCTCACTTCGTAATTAACGTTGAATTTAATCACTAGACACTTGTACAAGAACACTTAGACAAAGGCGTGTATATACAACGGCTATTTAACCTAAACTGAGAAAATTATAAGCGTCGCTTGACTCCTTTATTCGCGACAGTGATTGTTTTATTATGGCCAATTAGGATATGCCTTTCAACAAATTTCAATTAACTTTCTCTCTTCTAAAAATAGATTAATCTTAGAAGACAAACTGCCATGGGGGTTCCCAACTAAAAAACTGACTCTATGATCTTTGACGTTTCTACTAAACTTTACCAACGGCCACAACTTTATTAAGAAAGATATTTAATTTATGATATTACGACAGAGATACAACTGAATGTATTCCTTAAATTATTAAAGGAAACTATTTCATTAAATCTGAAAATTTAGTATATATGGAGAAAAATAGACAGGAGACAAGTTATTTAGCCGTTCCACCATAATCGTCGCTGTAGTAAAATAACATTAGCTACTACACTCCCGCCACCTAACTTCGATTTCCTCGTGTATTTCCGTTGCATACTACAATGTACACGATATTTCCCAGTGCTTTTACATGGAGGAGAGAATTGGGTATTAATGGGAAAACAAAAACGGATATTCTAAGCAATAGAAATGAAATACCGTTGAGAAGCTCTAGCAGTCAAGAGAGTCCGTAAGAAAAGAAATGAAAACAAGGAAAGAACTGGAAACAAAATCAATAAAACAGATATTGGAAGAGAAGAAATTGGGTTGGTTTGGGCATCTAGTAAGGATGGGGAAAGAAATACAACTAAAGAGGCAAGGCCAATAGGAACAAACAAAAGAGGAAGACCGAGGCAAAAATGGAACAGTACTGTTGAAATCATACTGAATAAGAAAGGAAAAGTTTGGAACTCGAAAGAAATTACAAGAGACAGGAAAAAGTGAAAAAAAAATTATCTATGAGAAGGAAACCTCGATGCCTTAGGACAACAAAAGGACTGGATGATGATTAATAGAAAACAGAAATATACTACCGCTGAACTTAAATATGAACGTGGGATATTTTAAAGGGAATTTTTATCAACACATTCAAGTAGTTGAAGAAGCAACTGATTATAGTGTGCGATTTTCAAATACTATAATAATTATTAATTTACGGCAATAGAAATATTAATCCTAACCTTTTTCTCTTTACAATTATTACTTACTAAATTAGGAGTGTCAGAAATACCAAATATACTATTTCTCACTTTTTTTTGGTGAAAAATTAAAATACAGATAAAAATATGTCTTCACTCTAAGTGAACATTAACTGTTAGCTCATTTCAAAAAGAACGCAGTTGTTCATTTGAATAATTTACTCCTACTTACTCCACTACGTAAATTAAGTTCATATTTTGAAGGCGTATTAATCGATTGCATAAACATTTGACGTCCTTGCAAGGAATCGACCAAATCTTACACCTCTACACATGTATGTATGTCGGTATTTGGGTAACCGTTAATTTAAGAAATTAGTTAGTATTTTATTACGACTCGCTCTGTAATGTGAAACAGCAAACGAGCTGTACGTTGTAACAGATTTATTAATCTACATTCTAATTAAATATTTACACGATTCTTCAAATTGCCAGCAAGAATTATTTTAAAATTTGTATCTACGGAGATGGAATTTCATAGGAATACGCCCACACGCGCATACCTTCACATCCAATTTGTTCAAGCAGTGTACGAATGTAGGTATTCAGTTTTACATCATTTAGAAAGTTTGCGATTTTGCTCGATATAATTTTTAATAACCGAAGGCAAGATAATGTTGTTTTACGGATTTTTTTACAACTCCTATTTTACATAATATCATTAAAATTAGATTAACGATTTAGATTATTCATCAGTCACAAAATCCTTCAAATGCAAATTGTATGGTTATTTTAATGTTACTAAATCTATCATTGCAAAACTTTTCACTTGATTATCATTTTTAAAGGCCATCCTAGTAAAACATACGCTCATATACATAAGTATTTACTGCGGGGCTTAATGAGAGAATTCCACTTTTGCCAATGCCGTCGAAACCGGTGGTTTATGAACATGGTGAACAATGGAAAACTGCTCTTTAATTGAAATTCATTATCTCGGTAATTAACGTTTGAAAATGATGGTACCGAATGCAGGGTCGTCAAGATGGGGAATAACCCAGTTCCTCTTCCGTGTAAATGTCCTGCAAATGTCTTCATTTTGTCGTACTTTATTCAAATGAATGCATATCAAATGAAAAAGTTAAAAAATGAGGCCATATTTAGACTTTGAAATTATACGTGTTGGTGAATCTTAAAATATTTGATGAAAAGGAATTATTTGTTTGAAAGTTAACAGAAATCTGTCTTATTTATCGTATTCTTTTGAAGTAGTTTATAGTTGTTATTATCAACTTTCCAATATTATTCAATTTATTTAGTAAATAAACTGTACATTCAAAGAATTTTACCATATTGTATGTATTTTTGGTTAGCTGTATTTTCTGTTGCTTCCACAGAAATCTTTATTGACAGATCTACATACTTCAAATGGTTGTTTAAATTGGAATTTTTTAACTCCATATTTCTAAGCAGTTTTTCTTTGAAAGCAGATCAACGTAATGTGCACTCTGAAAAGCTTTTTTTATCTCCATTTAATTTTCTCTTGCCTTCCAAACATACAATGTTTGACGTATTATGTGTAATCTATATGCATCACATATGCTCATAGAGAAGTTTTGTACCCACTTACATATATGCGTTTGGCGCGGTGGTCAACATGTTGTTGCAGAAGCATCGGCAAGATTGCACGGACCAATGATCCGCGAGGCAGAGGTGAAGAACCGTTGGAGAACGTGAGGAATGCTGTGGACCGGTCACAGACTCGCGGACAGTGAGACCACCCGCTTTACTTACTGCATTTGATCAGAGCAGCCCATTACAGGACGGATAACTCTCGGTACTATCCTTTGTTATTTGTTAAATGATAAGTATCGTGTTCTGCGCCTCTGCGGCGACTTAGGCAAAAATGTTCGCACTGCAACAGTTAGAAGGCGAGGCCTTCTAAACAAGATGCTTTGTGCCTACACACAGATATAATAGGACACATACAGTTATTCAACTAGTAAACATCAATACAAAAATGCTTGATAAATTGCATATAAAGTTCTTTATATAAACAGGGTAACTAAAAAGGAATACAACATGAAGTGAGATATCTCTACGATGGGTTTCTGGAAGTGGCTTGAAACAACCATATTACTGTGTTATTGAACATAAACACAAGCTTGATATAGTAAAAAGCGTAATGAGTAAACGAAGACAGAAGGTTTTCATATTTCATCTCCGTTCTGCGAGCATTTCTGTATGTATTCAAAAACAAGAGATCAGCTGTTTTAAGTTCCAAATATTTTATTTACATTAATAAACAAAAAATAAATATCTTTTTATTTAAAGGCTCGATGGCACAGTGGTAAGAGGGCGTGCTCCTGATTGTGGCCAAGCTAGGCGCTGCGTGTTCGAATCCTTAGGGGGTCAAATGGCACATTTCTTTGGTGGGTCTGATATAATCTCAAGTCACCATACGCATGTTGGTCAATAATTAACTACCCGTCACTCTTTAGGGTGAGGGGGTGATAGTAACGCAGCCATGGAATATTTTACACACTAAAATGTTTCTGAGGTTATAACAAGCTTCGAAGATAAAACACTCGGTTTGGCCGCCCCTGCACACAAAAGAAGTATGCATTGATATGAGCAATAATTTCACTTATAGTCTCTATACCTTGAATGCAGTTGTATAAAATACAGGTACCTAAAGCATACCTAAGGTATGCGACAAATGATATCCATGTTATACTGAAAATATTGATTTGAGTGATAGTAATTGAGTTGTCCAAACAAGGCATGTTATCCCAAAATGGGGCATAAATCAGTAGAGAGTTTCGTACTGTTTGTGAAGTACGTACAGTTCAGCTCATTTTATCAGTTCTCTTAGATTATGTGAAATGAAGTACATAAAATTATTTAGTGTATAACATGTGAGCCAAAACTTAAATATCTTTGGAACAACAAAATATATCAATTTGCGGCTTCGACAGGTTAATCGATCATTGCATTCTGATTCTTCTTGCCCGATTATAATAATACTATTCCATTTTAATTTTCTAACAAAATCGCGTAAATAGAACAAACTTACACACAACGACATCTAGCTTCCATTGAAAGCAACAAAGCACACACCTACTCAATATTCTCTCACAATGAGCCCAAGTTTTTGTAAATCGGTTGACATTCACTTGGATTACAGTAACTTCTGTCAGTTAGGTTACACTAACTCCACCACTTTATAATAGGCGTTATCACAAAGTGTGATTAACCAAACTGGTAGACAATTATCAGCGGCTTCTTTTACGTTTTTTCTTTCGCCCTTCTTAATAATAAAAAATTATTTCACAAAATTATAACAATTTAATAACCAATTACCCCATCTTGTGTTAACTTCAAAATCCCGAAACTATTTTTAAAGGTGTTTTCATTACTGCATTTTCTACAATAATGTTTTCTCCAAATTCTACGACAAACGGCTATCGAGGTATGACCGGTCGCCATTAATTGCGATGAATAGTTTTAAGGCACCTTACATAAACATCTATGGACGATGACAAAATCAGAGCATTAAACTGCAAGACTGCACGCAGAGAAATGGTTTCTTGCATCAAGAAATTAGTCTCCATTCAAGAAAATATTTTTATTTCAAGATTATAAAAATAATTTTCTTGAAATTTTATTTTTATCAAATAAATATTTATATCAAATCAAAAATTCCAAGACAGAAAAATGTTTCTTCTAAATAAATCATTTAGTTATGTAAATATGCATATTGCATTAACCGGTATCTTTTGAAAATATTTATGAAACATTGTACGTTAAAGGTTATATCATTATATGGGTAAGTATGGCATCTGCATTCTGGTTTCTGTTGCTACTTTCTAGGACGGCATTACTATACTTGACACTAGGTGGCGCCAGGAAATATTTTAGTGCGGTTTTTGAAGATTAGTGGCATAAACTATGAGATGAGTAACAGTGTGAGCAGGAGCAAAGAGCGTTAGTGCTTTTCTCTTCTCACACTGTTTTTGCCCAGAATGACTCCATCAATACCATGAGCCATATGTCAGCATTATCTTGGCTATTGTTTCTAGGCACTTTTTTCACATTTTAATTCATTTCACAATGCATTTTTAGTAATATATAATAGAAAGGACTGGGTAATCATGACAAACAGCAAGGTATCGGCACACACCACACCACACAAAATATTTAATTAATTCGGAACAATTATTTAGGAAATTCAAGAGTTTTCATTGTAAACCATACGACAGATGCATTTTTAAATGCCAGGATTTTTTTGAAAATAAGTAATAAACATCCATTACTTTTTATCCGAATTTCACTTGCTGAATGCGGGAAATTTAAATTGTAAATGAAATACTCATGTATCATTTTATATCACAGCAGGAAGATGGGAATTTTCTTTGAAAAAGCTCGTTTCAAGCAGTTGTGCTTGCAATATGTCGGCGTCAAATTACAAAATTTTGTTTGCTCTAAAGTTGCGGAAAAGGAACTAATTGAAAACGCATATTTTAATATGATTATTTGAAAACTGTTTCTCTCATTAAAAGGCGTAATATACAATTTATTGAATTTCCTTAACAGTTCTTTAGCTCTTAAAACTTAATTGAAAAGACGCAGTATCTACTTTACCATAGGACTTGCAATATTAAACGATATCTTCAACTTGTATCTACTTTGTTATGTCGATGTTTGGAATCGTAAATCCAAGATTTTATGACGACATTAACATAACTAAAATTAGCGTCGCCAAAAATAATATTGCCGTATAGATGTTAGAGCGCGCAGTTTGTTTTTATTGTAAAACAACGAAATTGGATCTGTCAAATTCGGTTAAGTGCAGCAACCATCATCAGCGGTGCGGTATATCCGTGCACCTACATCCATTGTGGGCGAGCCGCTACTGGCGTAATCGCCCTCCCACACGATCCGACCGTGTGCACACATGTATAACGATGTTCGCACCCCGGATTATTAGGTTTCAAACCCGTGTAATGCCTCGACGATGTTCTTGCTACCAATGGCGATGGCTGCCGATTATGTTGTATCAATTACTTGCAGAATTCGGATGAAATTAGCTTGGGTCATTTATCGTCTCTACTTTCCGCTATCTGTCTCTCTCTTTCTCGTGTACGGATGCTTTTCGCCGCTGTTCCGTTTCTCCGTTCTTTCTCTTTCGCTACGTGTCCCACTTTCTTCTTCCTCGCCCTATCGATTTGTAAATGCCGGTTTGACGTTCCGGATTCTCGGGAATTGCATTCCGGACACGTCGGTACCACCGACCGGGCCTAGAAGAAGACGGTCGAAGAAGTATGTGACGATAAAGGAAGGAGAAAGAGAGAGTTGAAATAACCAAATTGAACCTAACGGGAATTATTTATGCATTTGTAAACGCGTCAAAGATGACGTTATGCGTTTAATATATTTTCCGGTAGCATAAAGAGCAGTGTGTATGAGATGAAAGGAAAGAATGTGCAGTAATTGTTTGTTCATGCATTCGGCAATACGATAAAAAAATATACGATGAATACGAAAAAATACGAAAAATATAGACCAACGTAATATGGGTTTTCATATATCTATTTCTAACAAATTTCGTAATATTTATAGTTTTGTTTTCAATTACCTATACGTGAGATATATTTATTTACTTCGAAAAATCTAGGATCTAAACACGCTTTAGACATTTTTACGAAGTTAAAGTGCGCACTTGGGTCTATCTAGACATGATACTAAAACGGTTTGAAATATACAGGATGCATAATGTTGAACACCAGACTTTGCCAAACACCAGAAATGTCATTTTTTTAAATGGCACCATATATTTTTTTTCTGTATCCATAGTATAGGACATCTACCGCGTCAGTAAGTTCCGTAGTAAAGTGAACCGCTAAAATATATGGACATTGTTTCAACGTTTGCCCGCTATGAAGGTATAAGGTCCCCACCTTATACCTTCATAGCGGGCGAAGCGAATCTATCAGTAAACCAATCGCCGTCAGGAGAGGATCGCGCTAGACTCTAGCCATGCATTATACCCCTAGTTTACTTTTTTAATTGATCGTCCTTGCCTCTCTCATTTTTTCTCCTTGGTTATTTTTGATTTGCTTTGTTTGTGTCTCGAAATTATACTGTAGAATAGTTTTCTTTTTAATTATGTTCTTATAAACGAAAAAGTCGTTAAATGGTACTACGGTAGAGGCAGTACTGCAAATGACTGCTTATTTGAACATTTATGTTTACCTGAATTTTTACACACACAAATACGATTCATTTTACCATAAAATTCCATTAATTAGATTTAGAAAACATGTAAGTATTTGTTCTGCGCTTATTATCATTTGAACATTTAATATATTAGATATTTGGAAAAGAAAAAATGTAGTCTAGTTAGTTTATAATGACAGGTTTTATGTAGTTTTAGAATTCGTCATTTTCCTTTTAAACGAATGATGTTTTCTTTGCTTGATATACGACAATAGTATTTATTTTGAAGTAATCAACGCTTAAAGTCCATCAATAGGACAAAAATCAAATAAGATGTATTACGTATTTCTTAAATTCTGTGCCGAGCTATTACCTCGACTACGTATGCTAAGCGACTGACGAGTTGCGAGCATGTGTGCTTGTCTAGGGGTACTGAGGGGCGGAGGGGACGTAGCACAAGCGCAAACATTATTCTCTATATGTATGGGACTCGCGCCTATAAATGGATCCTTACCTACCCTAGTATATCTTTAACGTATTTGTATAGTGTTGCGTATGTCTAACATTCAAAGTAAAAGAGTCATTTACAGTTAAACGCAACTCCTGCATTGGGACAATGCATCCAAGCGGTTTCTGGTGTTAGTAGTGTTTAGTTACTATGACAACCGTAAACAAAACATACTGACATTGCTGTTCTTAACTGTTGATGGTTCGCTATTTATCGATCGACCTGTGTAGGCCGACATATTTTTGAAAGATACTCTACCATGCGCAATTTTACAATTCCAACCTATACTATTTTGTTAGCTACAATGGTACTACGTTTTGGCTTGTCTATAACACTTTTTGTGTTTAACGTTGCCGTTCTTTTTAAATACCATACATCTAAGGCCTAGCAACACGTATGTAATAAATATCGTAGTAGATATTATATTTCCAGGTTAGAATATTCATTTACAAAAATTACTCCGATAAGACGGTTATTAAAAGCAGTTGAAATATATGAACTATACAATGAATTGGGAGAATTGAAATAATTGCAAATATATTCGAAGCAAAACGTTGCACGTGCATGTCTATTGGCAATCCAACATAAAAGATTGCTTGAAAAATAGGTCCGGGTTTATTTTGGCTATTGTTTAGTACCAAAATTAGTCAGAGATTTTTTTATGCAACTTTTATACTAGATTCTCTTTTAGTGACTTGAATACTACTTTCTACATGCAGAGAAACGTTTACTTGTATCAAGACTGTCCGCTTCAATTCAAGTTACTGTTTCAAATCAAAAGAAATATTTTCTTAGTGTTTTTTTTCTCCGCTTAAGAGAAGTATATATTTGTAATGAAATAACCGTATTTCTTTGTTTAAGACATTTGTTAACTTGATT
This sequence comes from Dynastes maya, assembly GCA_029619315.2. Taxonomy (NCBI): domain Eukaryota; kingdom Metazoa; phylum Arthropoda; class Insecta; order Coleoptera; family Scarabaeidae; genus Dynastes; species Dynastes maya. The sequence continues at coordinate 63,425,178 of JAROYE020000002.1, forward strand.
CAAGAATATTTTGCAGAAAATTTGAAGAAAGCGATTCTTTGTAGATGTAAATAGGCGTTACAACATAAAATAATATTTTCCTAAGGATAGTAAATAGTTTTCTTAATTCCAGAAAGCGTTTAGGTATTGTTCATAAATCAATTGTTTCATTTTCTAAAAAATAACCCATTTTTTACTTAGAATTCTTGAAATGCATATTATATCCACATTATTAATGGCACTTGCTTTGCTTAAAACAGTACGACATATCCGTACATAATGCAGTAAATTATTCCCATTGCTTGGGATTTTAAAAAGGCTAATGCAGAGGTTATCTACGGAATAATGTTCAAACAAAAGTGAACTTTATGTAAGAAATAATAACCAAGATGCTAATAAATAGTTCATTGTATTGATGGAATCACTCCCGGAAAAAACAATATGAGAAGGGAAAGGCACTAACGCTTTATTCTCCTGCCAACATTATTACAGAATCTGTTGAAAATTGAGGGTGGAGTATTGAAATTAAAATGAATTGCTTAATTCTTTTCTTGAATTATATAATTATGATTCTAATTCAAGCAATTTATCAATCGTGGGTATTTTAAATTTACTGCAATAATTCATTCTAGTGTTAAATTGCATGTACGTGGAATTGATTAAAGAACTTTAAAATGATAACATTTCAATCTGGCAGTAATACTCTTTTCTCGGTAACAAGGTTCGCGTTAATCTGAAGATTTGGCAGGATTAGAACGAAGAAAAATGAACGTTCCGCATCTGATTAACCTCGTTTTTCATCCATCCCTTTCGCACAACATGTAATGAAAATGTTAAAAACTATTAATATTTTCGTGTCCGTTCATTCCTTCTACGCGACCACTACGTACATAGGCATAGGTAGCTAGATTGGCCGGTAAAACTGCGTGCGTGACATTGGTACACATGTCTCGATGAAGTCGCCGCCTAATACAATTAACACGTCATATTTAATTAAGTACACGTTTGACTGTGTTCAACAAACGGGAGCGCACTTCAATATTTAGCTACTTTTTAATGTAACGTGTGTTTTACATATACGCGCTCTCTCGCATTATATTACCACGCGGTGGCGTATGGCATTGCGTGAGTTATTTGCATATCAATTACATATTAAACAGAACGTACTAGGAGTTAGTAAAATATGTTATGTTACTGTAATAGGTTTCCTTTTCAAAGTAAATTAGTTATTGTTTTTTGTAATTTAGTATACTAAATTAATATAGGATAATGTTTTGTTGGCCTTCTAAATTGAGTCTCGTACTATTCTACATACCTGAATAACAACGCAGTTTGGAATATGTTGTTTAGAAATAAGTTTTTCTTCGAGACGGTAATTGACATTAAATTATGATTGAGTACCTATAATCTATGGACTCTTATGGTTTGAAATGATAATTAAGCTAGAATAACATTCGATTTAATTAGAGATTATTAATGTAGCTTTAATATTGCACCAATGACTCAGGCAATATTTATATATCAAATAAATTATATTATTCACTGATTGAACGCTATTCGAATACAAAATTATTCTGCTCAATCCCAGTGTATCGACGCTGCGTTATAATTTGAATTTAAGTTAATACTACTGCAGCTTTTTTTAACCCATATAACTGCTACGTTATCACTATTAAAATTATTGCCGACCCGCAGATATTCTGGAAATACGTTGCAAATAGGAGAAATACTACTAAAATTCCCGGCTGCATGTCAAGCAACAATCGAGAATTTACGAAACCACTAGACATTGTAGAAGTTTTCTCAAATTGCCTCCATTCCTCGCCACCGGTTGCCTCCACTTCCAATAACACATCAACCTGCATAACAGTTCAAGAATTTCCTGAGCGAGAAGTGTTTTATAGCATAACGAAGCTTAAATCTACTTTCACGTCTGGCTATGATACTACTCCTACTTTATTTGTAAAGGATTGTGCAAGAGTATTGTGCGAGCCGTTAAGATCAATCTTCAATTCGATTATAAGAACTTGCTTGTTTACATAAATATGGAAAATTAGTGGTCACGCCTGTTTTTAAAAAGGGAGATAAAGCTTAGAATTATCGACCAACTTCTCCAAGGTATTTGAGAGTACGTTGTATAATCAACTGTTCAGCAAATGCAAACATCAGTCTTCTCTGCAACAGCATGGTTTTCTTGGTGGTCGGTCTACTACAACTAATCTAGTAAAAATTACACAATATATTATCTAAACTATTGACACGATGAGTCAAGTTGATGTCATTTATACCGATTTCACGAAAGCCTTCGGCTCTATAGATCACGCCATAATTATATCTAAATTGGATGCATTCGGTTTCCCTAGTAGTTTTTTGCACCTTATATCTTCATACTTAACCAATAGATCATGCTACGTTTCTTACAACAGATACAACTACATACCATCTTCTGGCTTGGCACAGGGAACAAATCTCGGTCCGTTCTTATTCAATATTTATATTAATGATCTACTTAAAACTTTGAGCTGTAGAGTTCTGGCATAAAGCACTGCACGGGCTAGGACAAGCCCGGCCCGCCCTGGCCCGCGGGCGGGCCTCGTCTCTTCATTGCGGGCCGGGCCTGAATTTGTACGGACCTGACAGGCCGAGATTTTATTAAATACATCAAATGGATATAACGTATGCAGTAAATGCTGTTTAGTTTTTACGTTATCGTTTGTATTAACAATTTTAATGTATGCAATGTTATGTCACGTTATCTTTTGGTTAAAGAAAACGTAAAAATGTTTAGAAGTAGACAGTGCAGATATAATTACTTAAACAGGCTAAAATAAAATAATTTAGACGGGCCAAACGAGCCGAAGTTTTCTAACGGGCCGGGCGGGCCTTGCGCCGAGGTAATGAACGCAACGGGCGGGCTCACTCCATATTGTAACGGGCCACGGGCGGGCCGGGCTGTGAAAAATAGGCCCGTGCAGTGCTCTATTCTGGCATACGCAGATGATCTCAAGATTTTTACAAGGATAGTGACACGACTTAATCGAATTACTCTAAGCATTGATAAATGTGCACTACTCGAGAACCGCAATACCTATTACTTTCTCCTACGCAATAAACGAAATCCTAATACCTCGAGCGGAAATATTTAGAGACTTGGGTATTTTGTTCGACTCTTCATTACGTTTCAACGATCACATTCGTAATATCTGCGCATCAACCAATAAAGCTTTGAGCTTCATTATGAGACCCTGCAAGGAATTTACTAATCCCACAGCTTTCAAGTCTCTATATTATGCCTTTGCCAGAAGTAAATTAGAATCCGCTAGCGTTGTATGGTGTCCACACTATCTGCACCTTCAGCTTTCTGTGGAACGTGTGCAGAGACGATTTCTAAGGTATTTATCATTTAAGTGTGATGGTTCATACCGAGAGAAATATAGATTACGGCAGACATTCGTTGGATTCACTTGGCAAAAGAGAGAAACAAAGTGAGAAATTAATGGCACAACTGATCCACAATAAAGTTGATTCTCTCTCTTTGCTAACCCAAATAAATTTTATAATGCCGACACATTTAACGCGGTCTTTCGACACCTTCCTAACGACTAGGGCAAGAACCAATACGTTAGTGAAAGATCGTCTGTACCACATGGCGATTAATTTCAATAAGTTTTACGCAGATCCATTTCTCTTCATTGCTTAATCTATTAGATTTCTCTTTTATTTTTGTTTTGGAAACATTTGTATTTTACTTTCCTTCCATCACGGTCTACATATCTTTTTATATCTATAATAATAATAATAATATATTGTTGGAAGGTTATTCAAGCGTCAACATAGTCACAAATGTATTGTTATGTTATGTTCAACGTTGTATCTACGACAACAACAACTTCTCTCAGTTGTCACTTCGGTACTGACTAAATGTCAGGCTGGCCACTCGTTGGTAACTAAATGTCCCTCTTGCGGGGAAAATTGGAAATTTCTTCGTTACCATCCCCCCTTAGCCAACTGTCCTTGGGGCGAGGACATTATAATTTAAATATAAGTCCAGATAATGACGAGTGTGGGGTATCATAGACAAATCTACTCGTTTATTAAAGTTTCTATTCACTTATTTCGTCCAAATTAATGTAAACATCGTATGGAATAAGCAACAGCATAAATTACGAAGTACAACAAATAATATTTCATCAATTAAATCTTTATCTGAAAGGTTTCTGTAATGTAGCAGTGGATTTTCTCTTTTAAAGCTTGTTGGTGACAGTTCGGGCCACAGAATCGTCAACATACAACCTCCTGGTTAAGTCACCGCGTTCGTTCTCGTATGCTAATATCATTTGATTGAAAGTCATCGAAAAGTTAGTTTCTATTTGGGTTAAATTATCAAAATTGGCTGTGAAATAAAACAATCGCCGGTCTTTCGCGATTTAAAATAAAAGAAAGATGAACGACGCCATACATTTTCATCAATCTTTATTCGGCCTTGGTTGAATCAAAGTTTGTCTTAAATCCAATCCCAATATAAGTGTTCGTTGTGTATTCAAAGTCTTTATTAGAAGAAAAAAGGGGTTAAATATCCAGAGTAGTTAGTTTCCTGTAGTGGGTATATAAACAGAGGGTTTATATACATTGGCATCGTTCAAAAGTTTCAAGGTTAGTTAATTTTCAAATTTTAAAATTCGTTAATTTCATTTTACTGAGTTGGAAATTCATTCAAAAATTGCCGTAAGGGTATCTAGGGATACCCCCGAACCAACAAGAATCATTTATTCAAATTAAATTAGAAAATTTAACAAAATTTGAGAAAAACCTCCGAGAAAGATATTTCAGTATATACAGAGAATAATAATAATAAAAAAATTGAGAAAACGTGAAGCAGGCAAGCACTATACAATATCACTCAAAGAATTCCTCTATTATATAACAATTCTTTACAACAAGGAACTCCCTCAAACGCCTTTTGAAGATATATATATATATATATATATATATATATATATATATATATATATATATATTTGGAGATGACCTAATTTCTTCATCTAAATGATTGTAGGGCTTACAACCCATAAAATAAAAGCTCCTCTGATACAAAGCAGTACGATGACTAGGTGGGTGTAGTAAATGCTTCTGTCTAGTTATATAATTGTGAGTCGCCCTAGCTTGCAAAAAATGTCTATATTATTATATACATAACAGCAAATAACATTTATTTGTACTGTAAATGGTATTAATCTGTTGGACCATAAAGATCATTATTATTAATATCATCAGAGTTGCTAGTGATACACAGATTGCGAGTAGATTATATTGTCACACCTATTTTGATTGAATTATTCAGGCGGTGGCATTGCTCAACTAACATCATGGCCAGTTGTAGCCATGTCGTGGATATTTTTCCTTACAATAAAAGAAATTTGTTTTAAAATCTTATCACTCGGGCCACGTAGGAGTGTATACTATAGTCACCAGATGGTGCAAAGCACAGACCAAATACTTATGCAACTGCAATGATAGCTATTCCTTTATACTTCTAAGAATTTGCTGCTATTTTGTACGTGATAAATATTTCAAATTGAAACAATAAATACTTGCATAATAGAGGGATTTTTAATAGAAATAAGGATATCGATGGCTCAAAAAGTAGATTAAATTAAAAAATGAGGTCTAATGAGAATAGTCTTCAAACCTTGGTTAACTAGAAGGAATTTTGAAACTAAAACTTAAAAATTGTTTATAATAAAAATAATTGGAATTTGATCTAAACATTCAATAAATTTTCAAAATGAACTTCAGACTCAAATGGGCAAAACCTCAATCCTTCATACATCTGCTAATATTCTAGGTGGAATGTTTATTACGCAACCAGCAATCTCCTCTTGCAGCTCTGTAATATTAGCATGATTTGCTGATTTGTTGTGACAGTTTCTCATCAACCCTTCACAGCATCAGTCGTAACTATAGAGATACATGTAGGTATGTAAGAGTTTGCAAAATACCTTTAATGTGCTGGAACAAAGGTGACTGTAAAAGACATATAAATGGTGTGCAGCATAAAAGTGAGAAAAATGGCGTGCCACCCCAAACCCAATTTAAGTTATTAGTTATAGATTTACTTTTGATGCTTATTGTTTGTGGTCTATCGCTTCGCTTACTCGATAAAGAACCATTTCGACAGTTTTGGCGTACATACAATCCCGAGTGAAACTTCCCATCACGGACAGGGTTATGGAAAGAGCTACCAAGTATACGTAAAGATATCGAAAATAGGATCAAAGCAGAATTAAAACATAAACAGCTGTGGCTATGTCTTGATGAGACGACAGATTGTAAAAACAATTCTATTTTGAATATTACGAGTACTAGATCCTGTTAAATCGAAATTTACAAGCTTATTAGCTAGCAAAAGACTAAAAAGGTGTGCAGGCGAAGCAATCACGGGCGTAGTGCTCGATACGTTACAAGAATTTTAAGTGTCAACTAGTCAACTGTTGATGTTTATGAGCGATGGAGCAGCGACAATGTGTAATGTAGGCCGTTCTCTTAAAGAAAAGTGTAAGGGACTTTTACACGTTACATGTAAAGTTCATGCTTTACATCTTGTGGCACAAACTATTCGTGAATGTCATCCGGAGGTGGATGCATTAATAGCAAATACAAAAAAAACTGTCACATCTCCCAAACGGATTCGAGCATTTCACAGGCTTTGTCCCGGTATTCGCGAACCACCACAGCCGATTATTACGCGTTGGAGAACATGGTTGCAAGCGGCTTTTATTATTCTGAACATTTCCAAGAAGTAAAATCTGCGATTTTACAATTCAACCCTGACGATGTTACAGCTATGGAGAGCCAGAAAGGATTTCCTAGATACTTCTGTTGAAACAGATTTAAAAAGTATTAGCAACGATTACTAGACGTAATAGAAAAATTGCGAAATAGTGAGCTGTCGTTAGTGGAATCAGTGCAAATCGTGGACGAAGTTAATACATTGCTACACGGTATAAACGACGCAAAAAAACAGTCGAGTTATAGCAAAGTTCGACAGTCTTTAAAAAAATTCCAGTTATACGAGATTAAGACAAATGTGTGCCGGTGCATCTGCAGATTCATTAACTAGCTCTAAGGATTATTTTAATTGTGCCTGTGTTACTTCCGTTGATGTTGAACGGTCTCGAAATATAAGAACATTTTTTCATCACAGGGAACAACCTTCACCGAGATAAATGTGGAAACATATGTACCTGATGGTGCATTTCAACAATCCTATCCACACTATTAAGAAGTTATGTTTATTTATTATATTATTTATTATTACGGTATTAGGTACAACAGATTTTTGAAGAAACTTGCATTGTTTACTTTTTGCGGTTATTACATTACATATACATACAACAAATCTGTTTTCAAACAAAAAAAAAAGACTAATAACAGCAATAAAAGTACTTCAATGTGTGCATATATTCACACATTGGGGTATTAATTTCAAAATATCACTTCTGTCGGCTGTGGGTAACACATAATCCGCGGCTCATGCGATTCGATTCTGTTGCGAAGACCGATTGTGCCCGGCCTAGTTATTATACCTACTTGTTTCAATAATTTGCAGCACTTAACACTATTTTCTGTTTCTTTTTCAGGTAAGTTCTTTTCCAATCGTAAGAACAGGACTTGGGTATGTACTACTAGTAAGCGTATTTGAAAAAGGAACAATTACAAGGCATGAATAGGTAAAGTCCTATCGAAATTCTTCATCGCTGGAATAACTGCCGCCTTCTTTCAAGCCGCGATAATTTGCGGGTATTGACATTTTTTCCTTTATGAATAAATCAAAATATTTTACGAATGTAATTATTGCCGAGGTAAATACATATTTCGGGCATACGTATGTACACATTTCCATATTTTGAATAATAAATGCCTAGCTACAATCTCTGCCGGCGTTCCGGTATATATTATGCTGCATTTTACATGGAAAATTGATGGAAACAATGGATGTATCATGCAACGTGCTTCCCCCTTGTGGGCATTGATTCAATATTGATTTTTCCTTTACGGCTTGCTAGTATTTGAGCTTTTTTATAGACTCATGCGTTTTTAATCTTGTACGTATGCAAGTACAAATAAAAAGTGTATTAAACGTAATTCTCGGTACGGTAACTTGTTTAGAATAGAAAATGCCTGTTCGAATAGACTTTTATAAATCGCTTAACTTACTGCGTTACGTATTGATTTCAAAACGTTCTAGCAGTGTTTGGTCGGTAAGTATACAATACAGCTTTCTATTAGCAGATGTTGATGTAGGATTGGATAACAGCTCCTATCTTATTTCTAATATATTGTTGTGTTACTCTCAATTTACATAATAATATGATATAATTACGGGTACGAAATCACATGCTTATCGCTACTCAATATCAATATAACTTTCTTTGCAAACGTGTATAATAGCGTAACGTACTCTAATTTCAATGTTTTAACATTCTAGCTCGCTATAGTGTTTAATTAAAGTATTATAATGTATACATGCACGCTATTGCTCTAACATTTTGCATTTAGCATGCAGAAATACGATACGTTTTCTGTGGAAGGCATGAATATTTCGCTTGCACATAATTGAAAGTGGTTAGTTCCCCGAAAAGCTTTCCAACGAGTAAAAATGTAAGTAGTAAACGCATAGAAAATTACATGTTTCTGAAATAGATTGGCTATTCGTTGGGTTCTTGGCGTCAAAACTAAAAATATTTTGTCGCTCTTATACAAGAGAAAAGTTGGTAAATGTAGATATGTGTTACCAAACAATATTTTTCAATCTTATTCCCTTTTTAACTAGAAAATATGTACTAGGTATTTAAATTTAGTGAAATTGTAATGTCAAATTTATATTTTTTTCTGCAATAAGCACGTACAATGGCAACCACTTATAGTAGCATTTGAAAAGGACAACGTAGAATTTGTTAAAAAAGTGGTACCGGCAGTGGCGCACCGCATAAAAGTAGGTACGTAATATACAATATTAGTGAAAAATAATATTGTTACCTTTTCTTGTCGTCTTAATGTCCACTGTGGCAATTGGCAACCGCCTTGGTAAGCTGCGTAGAATTGCAACATCAGCAACGCTTCCATTGACGATTCATTCAGCCGTCGACGGTGTTGCGAATACGTTGTCGTATACTCCGAAAATGATCATTCGACATCCAGTGAAGTAAAATTTGCAAATGTCAGATATTCCTTTTCCTTATCTGGGCACTCTTGATTTTCAGTTATAGACCGAACCTTTTGTAAATCGGGATTTTTCGTTAAAATTGCACCAGATTTTTGAGCAACATCGACTCCTATAGTGTTCGTCAAATTTTCTAGAGCGGCTTGTAAATTGTTTATGCAATTTAATGTGTCTCGTGCAGATACGTGACTGTTTTCTAATTGCTCAATAGCTTGTGCCATACCACTAACTTTTCTCTCCCATCAAACTCTCCAGACTTCGTCCCCGCAGAGGTTTTTCTCTTTTCTGTAAGAAGAATACCATCCTGAGAAGACGGCGTTTTCAAAACGTATACTAGATTCGATAAAATTCAAAGGGACACCAACGCGTCATCTCACAAAACGAGTTCCAGGGAGTTTTCCTACAATGATAGGTGCAGTGCGTTGAAAAGAGGAGTGGGGGAGTATGTTTGATGAGATAAATCTAACTCTTGTGTAATTTTGATCTTCATTCTACAGTTTCTTTTTACATCGTTTTCCCATCATCCCAGGTCTTCTTTTTCTTATTTTACTAACATTCTATTGTACTTTCATTCTACCTATACAAGTTGTCCACCAAAACTGATTTAATAGCTACGCATTTAATAGAAAAATAATATTACGGTTGGATGGTATTATTGCTTACCAGTACATTTATTTCATTCGATGACATTATTCAATGATAATTATCCATTAACTCATCATTTGTTCGCGGGAGAAGTTTGTAGAAGCAGAAATTAGTTTACAAGATCATTATAAAGAGCAATACAACTATTATATACAGTGGATATCCAGTAAAGAGAATATTTATTTTTCAACGCATAAGATTCATAAATTAATTGGCAGGTCTTAATATATATTAAAGAAACTAATTCTAACCAAAAAATAAATGCTAATATAGCTCATGGTATTGGTGGAATCATTCCCGGCAAAAACAATGTACCAGAGAAAATAGCGCTAACACATGAACATGTTTCTGCCTACTCGGCGCCATCACTGCCGGGAATGATTCCACCAATACCATGAGCTATATTAGCATTTATTTTTTGGTTATTGTTATTAGGCATTCTTTCCACGTGTATTTCTATACATCATGGTAAGCCTGAGGAATCATTTGCACGTATAGATGTCGCTGTGCCTAGGCACAACGCCCCCTTGCGTTTGGTAGCCCAGGAGCTGCCCGATAGGTGGTGGACATTTACACTCCGGTTTGTCTTGCTACCCTCTGGGACGGCGTGACTGTGTTTCTTGGCGATAGGTGTCGCCGAAAGACATATTCAGTGCTGTTTTGGAGATTAGCAACATAAACTGAGAGGCAAACGCAATGATTAGCAGCAGAAGATTGTGCTCAGAACCATGCTGATGACGCCGAGTAGGCAGAAAGATGTTCATGTGTTAGCGCTATTTTCTCTGCTACATTGTTTTTGAGGGGAATGATTCCACCAATACCATGAGCTATATTAGCATTTATTTTTTGGTTATTGTTATTAGGCATTCTTTCCACGTGTAAACTAATTCTATTTTACTTTATTGAAAAACAAAACATAAGTAAATCTTCTGTAGAAATAAATTATGAATTAAAGATAACATTCTAAATTAAAACCTACTGAGAAAAAACTATGTGGTAATGTACTGGGATTATCAGCAACGTAAATATCTTTTATAAAAAACGCATTTCAGGTGTAAATTGTTGAAATCCAAACAAAATTTTAAACAAATAATTTCTCGCTTTGTACGTTTTGAAAAAAACTTCTATAAAAAACTAAAACTATTTAACGCGTAAAACGTTCCACTTTGCCATTGCACTATTTGCTGAAGCTAACGGTGCATGACGTTGAATGATTTCGTACGACGTAATACCGCCCACTGTGTGACGTATACTTGTGGAATGTTTTCTCCTCTATTAGATACATAAATATGTAGCTATCAAATTAAAGTGAGTATTTCGTTAGTGTCTATCGCCCTTCGGAATTAGGTTTCCATGATGGTTGGGATTGCGTGAATGATTTTCAGCTAAATTACACTATAAAAGTTACTGAGGAAGATGTAATAAAAGCTGTGAAAAAGCTGAAAAACAAATTTACAGCAGGTCATGACCAGATACCTAGCTTTCTCGTTAAAGACTGTTGTAACGTCTTTGCCAAACCACTTGCATTTTTATTCAATCTCGCTTTACGTACTTGTACTTACCCTAACACCTGGAAGTTATCTCGTGTATGTCCTGTTTTGAAGTCGGGGAATTTGTCTGACATTCGAAATTATAGACCGATTTCTTTACTCCCGAATTTTTCGAAGGTATTTGAGCGCATTATTTACAAACACATCCATGCAAAAATTTTACCCTCCATAACCGATTTACAACATGGGTTTATTGGTGGCCGCTCTACGATTACTAACTTAATGAGTTTTATGGAGTATATTGTGCCTCTTGTAGATAAGCGTGGTCAAGTGGATGTGATCTATACGGATTTTTCGAAAGCTTTTGACCGTCTGGATCATTGTATATTATTGCAGAAGTTGGATGTTCTCGGGTTGAGTTTTGGACTGTTGACGTTTTTTACGCTCATATTTATCGGACAGATGTTTCTTTGTATCGTATAGTGGATTTGCATCTAATACGTATATGGCAACTTCAGGGGTCCCGCAAGGGTCGAATTTGGGACCACTACTTTTCTTAGCGTATATCAACGACATTGTGAGTTGCGTGAACTGTGGAATATTATTGTTCGCCGACGATCTTAAGCTATTCGCAAACATATCATCGATTGCGGATTGCGAGATGCTACAAAGAAATGTGGATAATATCTATGAATGGAGTGTTGCAAATAAATTAGATTTGAATATATCTAAATGTAATGCGATTTCATTTACACGTAAACTATCCCCAATTACGTATGGATATCTTGTGGATGATACCACCCTTCAGCGCTGTCAAACTGTGAGGGATTTGGGCATAGTATTTGATTGTGGTCTATCATTTCGCGAACACCTATTCAAAATCATATCTAGTGCTAATAGAATGTTGGGTTTTATTTTACGAGCATGCAGTAAGTTCTACGATCTCACAACATTTATCACGTTATATAACACATTGGTACGTTCAAAACTCGAGTACGGAAGCATTATTTGGAACCCAGTATATAAGGTACATACATTAGCTATAGAGAACGTTCAGCGCAAGCTGCTCAAGTATCTGGCTTTTAGGTCGGATGGTGTGTATCCACCTAGAGGTCTACCGCAAGACTATTATCTTGATAGGTTTAATGTGATCTCTTTGCAGTGCAGGCGGTCACTCTTCGCATTACGGGTATTGCATGGGGTAATACATGCCAGAATCCGATGTTCAGATGTTTTGTACAGTCTAAACTTTTTAGTTCCGCGTTCGTCAGCTCGTCATATCTCGACATTCCAAATTCCAATTGCTAGAACAAATTTAGCGCTTAGGTCTCCCGTTGGTTTCATGTGTAGGTGCTACAATTACATTTGTATGGATTGTGATATTTTTTATTCTAGTGTACGAGAGCTATGTGATGCTTATTTGTCAAAGAAATAGATGTAATCAGGTTGGGTGTAGAATTTAGAATTTGACATTTATGATCATACATTGTTTGTTACGTTTTTTCTTTGTCCTTAATTTGGCCTATGCTGTTGGACAATAAACCTATTATTATTATTATTATTAAATTTAGTCGTCAACTGGTATGTCCAAACCGTCTTAATTGAACCTTTTGTACTATTGTTTTTATTGACTTCACTTTCTCTAAATGTCTCCTTTTTAATTCGTTGTTTTTGTCTTTCTTCTTGAAAGTACCATGTCTTTATTAGTTAGAAAATAGGTGAATATTTTGAGTATCAATTACTATTATGTTTGACATGTTTATTTACAAATATTAAAGCAAACATACATAACAGATGTAAAATAATAATAATAATAATTAAAAGAATCCACGGTGACTTTGTCTGAGTAATTCATAAGTGCAACCGGTTTCGAACGTACGCCCATTACGGCCCCATACGGGCATTATTCCGCCGGAAAAGATATGGGGTTCCACCACCTCATCAACGTAACGCTGAGCGCTCATGGTGCTTCGGATAAACACCAACTGAAACCTATTCTTATATGTTATAGCACTCCATACCATAACTCCCACGGCTCGGTGCACACGCTTAAAAGAAAATTGAATATTGCAACAATCCCCACGTCTTCGTCTGACCCTAATGCGACCGTCATGCATAAACAAAATCGAAATTCATCACTGAACAACGCCCTATGCTACACCAAGTTCCAGTGCATTCGCAACCTACACCACTCCAAACGTTGCTGTCGGTGTGCAAGCCGAATGCCCCGATTCGGCGATAAACTGTTCGAAGGGTCACAGGACGACCTTCGTTACCTAACCATAGATCAGCAATTGACCTGGTACTGGATAATCGGTCTCTTAAAGCCATTAGGCGAAGGTGGCGGTCTTCTGCACCTCATTAGTTTTTATTAGGCCCCCGGTACCTCTTCGGCGACTTTCCTGGCCCTCCCTAGTCCATGACTGATAACAGCACATGATGGCGGATTGGTTCCAGTTAAGGCGATTTGCAATTTCCCTTCGCGTAAGCCAATAATTCGACCTCTGTCGAATTCGTTCAACTGGTGGTAATTTCCACGTTGCCACACTCTAGATACAATCAAAACCTCAAAACACGTTAAACGAAGGTATGACAAGAGAAGACGGTGAAAATTGAATGAAAAGTCGCAAGAAATACACCTGACATTAATGTCAGAAAGGACTGCATGAAGTGTCTGACATGCCATGACCACTTGATCCATCGCAACAAAATTATGATCAATTATTAACTTTGAATAGTTATACTCTACCAAGTTCGACACAATTTTCATGTCATGTGGCATATTTATGTGTACAATATACAAAAGTTGACAAATTATATTTTTCTAATAAAAATCTATTGAGAGGATTCTTTAAAGTGACAAGCTCAACAAGGGATTGTTTATACACATACCTATACATGAAAAAGTACCCGGATATATGGGATAATTCTGACGATAGCCTCGAACTCATCTATGTCGGGCGGCCAATCTTCTGATGTAAACGTTTGAGCATATCGGTCCACAATCGAGCGCAGATATGTTTTTTCTCTTCCCCAGATTTTTCAGATTTTATCGTCGCTAAGATCTGCTGGAAGTCACCAAATGTTTATTTGTCCAAAAAAAAGTAGACGACGTATCTTCTTCATTTCTATCGTAGAGCAAAGTCTGCGTCGTATCGAAGCAGACGATTTCATTATTCCAGCATCCTTGCAATTAGCTACGTGCTCATTGTGCGACAGACTGCGATGAAAAATTCAATCAGGTCGAAGCGAAGCTGTCTCGTGCACGTTTAACCAGCACGTAGTACGCGATCCTTGACTATATAGGTATAGGCAGGCATGCCATCGGTCCCTCGAGTAGTGCAAATCGATTACACTACAGATAAGATTTATCATTTCATTTAGTTTTAGTTGCTCCGTTCGTTGGAGTTGCTCTGCGGTTGGCGAGATTACGTTCGTTGGCTGGCCGACGACCTATTATAAGCACCATCTTTGATAGTAGGACTGTATGTATCACAGATACCAAACCTATCGCGTGCACATTAAATGCCAGTCATATCCGCAGAAGTTAAGTTACACATTGTGGAAAACTTGTTTATATAAAAACGTTCATACAATTATCTAAAAGTTACATGTTAGCTCTTAAGTTAACCGTGGAATAACTAAATTTTCCAATTTGAAAAAGTCTAAAAAGGTGTAAAGTTTTGTGTTCAACTAATATGTGTGGTAGGAAGTAGATTAGAGGCCTTTATATTTTCAGAAAATAATTAATTATAACGACTTCTTGCACCTCCGGGCTATTCTATAAAACATCGTTACATTTTTTTTGTTTGTACAAACAAAATTTTTGGGAAAACGTAATTTTTAAATTATGTATGAATTATTCTACAAAGCATCAAAAATATGAGAAAGGAAAAAGCACATAAATTTAAACAAATTAAAAATAAAAGTGGCAGAATGCTCACCAATGGGAAAGAAATAATGGGCAGGTGGAAGGAATATTTCCACGAGCTATTGAACAAGAAAAATGAAAAAGAACCAGACTTGAATAATATCCTCGCAACAAATGAAGAATTAAATAATGATATGGGAAAAGGAAAAGTCATAGAAACAATAAAATGAATCAAAAGAGGGAAATCAACTGGGCATGATGGAATAACACCGGAAATGGTAATACACCTAAGAGACCAAGGGATAGAGATGCTAACAGGAATATTTAATAAAGCGTGGAACGATGGAGAAGTACCAGCAGATTGGAAAATAGACATGATAGTACCCATACATAAGAAAGGGGATACAAGAGACTGTACAAATTACAAAGGCATAACGCTACTGAGCATAGTAGCAAAGACATATGAAAGTATCCTAGAAAAAAGATTGAAGAACATAGTAGAACATCAACTGGAAGAAGCCCAAAGCGGCTTTAGAAAAGGAAGGAGTACGCAAGATCATATTTTCACCACATAACAGATGATAGAAAAGAGCAGAATTAAGAATTCAGAAGCAAATGTAGCATTCTTAAACCTAGAGAAGACATTCGATTCGTTACCTATAAAAGAGATACGACAATGCTTAGAACGTAGAAAAGTGAAATCAAAACTAAGAAAAAGGATCAAAAGTTTATACATCATCAATATCAATTACGTTAGAAAAGACAACATGGAATCGGAACCATTTGCTGTAAATGATGGATTACGACAGGGAGGAGTCTTGAGTCCTACCCTGTTCGTATTAGTCATAAATGATATGAAAGCAACTAAGAGCGTTATAAGGAAGGTCCACATAGGATACATCAATCTAAGACCAATTGGACTATCAGAATGTGCTTTCGCGGATGATATAATGATTTTTGCAGCCAACGAAAGAGACCTACAACAAAATCTAATAACATGACAAAATGAATTGACCAGGAGAAAAATGAAAATAAACATTGCCAAAACAAAGGTAATGATGATAAGGCGGGATAACAAAGAAATTAATAGCCGTTTGAACGATAAAAAACTTGAGCAAGTACGGGTGATTAGGTATCTGGTAGTGCAAATCCAGCGAGAAGGAAATATGGAACAAGAAATTAATGAACGAATATCAAACACGGCAAGAATGTACCACGCCCTAAACAGACCATTTATAGGAAAAAAGGAAGTTAACAGAAAAACCAAAATGACAATGTATAAGATACTTTATAGACCAATATTAACATACGGGAGCGAAAGTTGAGTGTTAACAAATTCTCAAAAGAGTAGAATGCTATGGAAATGAAGTATTTAAGAAAAGTCGAAGGTGTTACAGAAGAGATAAAATCAGAAATGAGGCAATTCGACCAGAACTGGGGGTAGATCCAATGTTGAAAAGAATAGAAAGTCAGCAACTAAGATGGTTTGGGCACCTAAACAGGATGAACAACAAATGGCTAACAAAACAAATATGGGAAGCACGGGTATCAAACGCACGGAACAAATCAAAAGATTCAACATTTATACATTCTCCCAGATCCAACCGATCCTGAATGAATTGTACCATTTCCAGAACACCGCCCTCTGATGACAAACGCGGCCTATATGCATACTGACAACTTGTTAATATTTTGTAACGATCGAAAAACGAATGTAGTTCGTGGTACATTAACTTTTCAAGAACTTTGGAAAACACACTTAACAAAGCAATTGGACGATAATTCTCCAAATCTGCTGGATCACTACTCTTGAAGACCGCGACAATAGTAGCCGACTTCAGCAATTCAGGAAACTTACCCTCCACAACAGACAAGTTCATTATCCTAGCCAGTGTGGGTGACAACTACTCAGCACATTCCCTAAATAATTTCACTGGTATCCCATCAAGACCGGCCGATTTCCCAAATATAACATCGTGAACTTCCGAAATTGTCACGGGTTCAAAGTAAAAAGTATTGGAAGTAGGTTTACTAGTAGTGCAAGTCCACGACGGCTTACTTCCAAAGTGATTCCGCATCTTGTCCTGAATAATTGTATACAAATAATTACCAAATAGGTTAGATGTGTTCCGCGTCTGCAATTACGTCACCATTGTGAAGAATTTTTATTTCATTTTTAGTTTTAATCTTGTCCCTTACGCTATTCGCGACTTGCCACAACATGTTCGTTTTATTTGTTGCATTGCTGATTTTACGGGAACAGTATTGTTTGTTAACTTTTATGAATTACGTAGTCATTGTTTATTTTTGTATCATTTGTGTTTTTTCGAAGCCAATTTAGCTGCTTCAGTAAGTTTAAGTCGGCATACAGTTCGTTAGATAAAATAATTCTCCCGTTTAGTACATTTTTATTTATTATTTTTTTATGAATTTTGCATGATACTTCCAAGCACCAATTGAAATGTTCCCAAAAATCCGAAAACAAATCATCAACGTTTGATCACACGTCCAAATTCATGATTTCGTTAAACAATCGTTTAAATTCATTAACGGAATTATCATTTACTATTCTACATGAATAAGATTCGCAACCGACATTGTCATCCATCACACAAGAAACATCAATGTCAACTAATTGTGCAAAATGGTCTGAGATTCCTGGATCAAAATTTAAAGCCCGTGTAGTTGATGGACTACTTGTTATTATATAATCAATTGTTGAGCCTATAATTCGGCCATGATTATAAGAAATTCTGGTGTAACTATCAGATTCTACTTCATACGACATGAAAATGTCAGCCAAAATTTTGTTTAATTCCTGAGAAAGAAAGATTGGTGCAGTATTTGCAACAGGTGAATCGTTTTTTCTTTAACTCAAAGAGAAACACCATATACGTATCTAGCCAATATGCTAACAAATTGAATTAACCAGCGCTGCCACCTAAAACACGTACAAATATAACGGGGAAATATTTTTGATTTATGGAGAATATGGAGTTCGTAAAACATTTTTTAACATACTTGTCACGGCTAAAATTAAGCTGAGGTTGGAAGGTGTAGAACTATTAGCTCTAAGAAAAATATATTCCTTGCCAAACTCTTGTATGTAACCGGGTTACTTTGCAATCCATAACAATAAGTGCACACAGTTGGATAAAGCTGTTATTGTAGACTTGTTCATTGAAGATCATTCTCATGAAACTAATAGACAAAGTAGATAAAATAGAACATAAATTAAGTACGTACAATACGCATTATAATTATAGATTTATTTTCTCCTACGCCTTTGTAGATCTTGGTTAACATTTTACGGTAAACAAGATTTTAGGCTACTGTTTCCTTGTTTTTGTATGCAAAATTACAGACATTTCGTAGAAATCATGTTTAAATAACTTCATAAAACTAACTGTACGATGTGCTTGTTTTAAACGATAAAACGTCAGCATTTTTATCCGTTAACATGAACTTTAATTTTGCATTTCCTTTGTTAGTAGTTTCAAAATAACTATGACTGCCATCTACATTACTTAAGGTGACATATATGGGATTCCTACAGTGCCTAACATTTATTATAGTCGATAAGACAATTATTGCGGCTGTATGCATATGTACATTTTTAAATATGTGTATAACTAAGGAATAAAAGTTGCGGCCCCTGCCTTTGCCCCATTGGACTGCCTTAGCAACAGACGTTAGTCGGTTACGTCATCAACTACGCTACACCTGTTTTTAAATTCAGTTGCTAAGGTACCTTGAGAGATCTCTGAGAGTGAGGGCCTGCCTGCTTTAGCACAGACGTACGGCACAGGACGTCTGGCGCTAGTCTGCCGTGCATAAGTTCAAGGACGTAGGCGGTTTATTTTAGCGCACACTTGTTAAGTTTGCGTTATCATCATGGGCTCTCTCGCACTGTGATTCATTTATATCACTTTTATTGCCAAGTAACTAACGATAATACGGTCGCATGGACGAAATTTTAATGTAGATTTAATAATAGCATCGCAGCGATTGGTATTTCGGAATGTATGTCTATAATCCCGATAATGTAATCAATTAAATGATATGCACATGATGAATATTGCAAACTACGTTACAAGGAGCCTGTATATTCGATGCAATGGTACAAATATTTGTTTTAAATGAATTGCAATCTTTTTTAAAGTCATAATTTAGAAACTTCATTTGAGCAGCGCAGAATTTATGAATGCACTTTCAAGTCAAATTTGATTATTGCTACATTTCACAGAAATAAATTAATTATATTAGCATGAATAAAACTTTTTATTGTCGACACAAATATTCCAGTATACAGCGTGCCCACTTAGTGCGTGTGTGGAAGATAATTCTTTCGCTGGGTAATTTAAAGAAAAAGTTTTCAAATAAAAAATATTGGGAGACAAGTTCTGCACAAAATAAAATTATGGCCAAGTGTGCACGATACAGGTTTGGTTTCTTCCTGTATATTACTCCCTCCGTCCGAAAATATGGTATACATTTGTAATTTTTTTGAAAATTAATGAGACATTAGTAAAGAATTATAATTAAATATACTTAGTTGGCAATTCTGATGCCAGGCAAACAACTAATGCATAGCTGGCTGCTATCCGATTTTGTTTGTGTCAAAAACGTCATTTCATGAAAAATAATTTTACACACGCCCTGTTCATAAAATGGCAGATATTGTTATAAATAATGAAGTAAGCTTATTGAAAAGGAATTCCAAATTTAGGCAATTAACAGGTGAGCAACGTCATGGTATATTGCAAAAATTGTTGCAGTTGAAAGAAGGCTAGAAGCTGAAGCATGGGAGTACAAATAAAGTTGCAGCTGAACTTGGGGTAACCCTTTTGTCCGTGCCTAGAATTTGGAGTGGCTCAAAAAAAGTGCAATGACGGTAAAATTTGTGCTGATGTTACTTCAAAAAAGAGAGGTAAATATGGACGGAAACGTAAAGATTTTTGTGAACAGTTGCCAAAGTTAAGAACGTTCCTGTCTGTCTTTTGCTGTCGATATTCCAAAGTCTACGTTGTTCGATATTTACAAACGAGGAAAGAAAATAAAGCGTATATCTTCTACTGTTAAACCTTTGTTAACAAATCAAAACAAGTTAGAGAGATTAAAGTTTTGCTTGTCGAAAGTGAGACCGGATGGAGGTTTTGAAGATTTGTACGATTATGTCCACATAAACGAAAAATTGTTTTATTTAACGCAAAACAAGCGCCCTTATTACATTATGATAGACGAAAAAGAATCCTACCGAAGTTGCAAGAACAAACGTTTTATAACCAAAGTGATGTTTATGGTTGCTGTCGCCCGACCAGGTTACGATTCACATCGAAAACAATTTTTTAATGGAAAAATTCGTATATGGCCCGTTGTTTATCAAGAACCGGCTAAGCAAAACTCGAAAAATAGACCTAAAGAAACTTTGGTAACAAAAATGTGGAGTCCGTCAATTCAGCAGAATGTATAAAAATGATTCTTGAGAACGTCAACGAGGCATAAATTTAACTGTACAAATTATTTTTAATGAAAATCTTTTGAAACACAAAAGTTTATAGTATTTCGTCGCAACACTCTATGCATTTTAACCGATAACTCTGATTCTGGAAAAATGAAATAGCATGAATCAAACATGGCAACAATTTCAATAACCACCTATAGACGCTAGATGAGATCAAAAATTTATCGGTGTATTGCCGTAAAATATCCGCATGGTTGCCGTATTGTAAAACTCCAAGAAATACTCAATCGAATAAAATTTGAATCACCTGTCCAGTGTGTAAGGCGCTTAAAATATCGGCTATAGCATATATGGAAACAGCAACATTTTGCGCAAATTTTTATGTCTTCTCAAAAACTAAGATAGAGGTACATATACGGTGTGACCCATTTGAAATGGAAGCACCTCTGTAGAACCTATATTTTACATTAAAATTAAACAATTTTTTTTTAATACATAACGGATCAAAAAGTTTACTTCCACACAAAATTCCTCCATAAGTTCACCTAAATTTTCAAGGCACACTATGATTATTTTTCGAGGTAAAAAACAGCAAAATTTTATTAGCGATTTTTTTATTAAGAATCTAACTACACCACTGAATTCAGAAGATCATGTATTAACCAAAATTTCATTAAAATATATTTATTAATAAAAAAGTTATTAGAGAATCATTTTTCAAACTTTACAGTGCATTATTTCATAAATCCGCTTCTTACAACATCTACTGACCAGCGTAGATCAAAATTGATAAAACAAACAACCAAAAAGTAAACAAATGCAACTCCTTATTCAGATTTACATCAACAATTATCAAACCTAGTTTGCAATCACTCAACTATCAATGAAGTTAATGAACAATCATGCAGTAACTGTCAATGTCAGGACCTTCATTTGATTTCATTTATAACTTATTAATTTCGACGTCGTAGCCTACTTTGGATTTTATCTAAATTACGTGTATTTTTGGATGAAATAACACAATTATTATTTACCATTAAAACATTTTTTTAAGATACTGCAATATAAAAATGCACTAAATAAAAGTAAAGCGAGATAATTGAAAAAACCAATGTAGCTAGTGGGTATTACTTATTTCTTTAAAATTTATAATTTGGTAGATGTATTATTACTAAGGTTAGACAAACGAGGGCAACGTCAAAGCCGTATCGCGCAAAACTAGGTACGTAAGATACAGTATTATTAAAAAAATAATATATTCTGACCTTTTATTGACGTTCTGATGTCCACTGCGACAAAATATTAGTGGCCCGTCAGTAGGACGTCAATAAAAGGTAACAATATATTATTTTTTAATAATACTATATCTCACGTACCTGCTTTTGCGCGATACGCCTTTGACGTTGCACTCGTTTGTCGAACCTTAATTATTACATTCACTTTTGTAATTGTAATTGGATTTTAAAAGAATGGTTATTTACAATTTTGTGGCATTTAATGATAAATATTGTTCATTTCAATTTTTTTTATATAAATTTTGATCTACCTTGGTCAATATACCTTATGAAATAATGCGCTGTGATGTTTGTAAAACGATTCTCTCATAACTTTTTTATTAACAAATATATTTGAATGAAGTTTTGGCTAATATCATTCTAGGACCTCCTGAATTCAGTAGTGTAGTCAGATTTTTTATAAAAAAAAATCGCTAATAAAATGTTGCCATTTTCGACTTCAAAAGATAATCATGGTGTGCCCTGAAAATTTAGGTGAACTGAAATTTTGTGTGGAAGTAGACTTTTTGATCCACTATGTTTAGAAAAAAAAATTGGTTTCATTTTAATGTAAAATATAAGTTTTACAGGGATCACACTGTATACTTTTGTGTTGTGCAGCACTTGTCTCCGAATATTTTATTTAAAAACTTTTTCTCTAAATTGCTCAGGGTAAGAAGTAAGAAGTCTTATACCCGCGCACTTAGTGGACACGTTATATAAAGTCTGTTTGAAAATCACCTTTGTGTTACATAAATATCTCGTTTTTTAATAATTTTTGTACGAAAGATTTGAAATAATAGTTTTAGGTTTTGACTTAAGCAAAAAATTTTGTAGGAGTACTTTAAAATATACACGTTATCTATTTTCACGGACTGATTGGAAATTACTTTTTTCTCAGAAGGTAGTAGTTCTGTGCAGTTTTACATGTTTACATACTCTATTGAACTACAAAAACATCAGTGAAAACAGCATGTCCCTGTGTGTTTTGGTACGAAGTTCATGAATAATGATAAATATGCACCTTTATAAAAAAATATTCTATTTATTTGTGGTTTAATTATCTTCCTTCTTCTACTCGGCAAATTCCGAATCTATAAGAGCGTAAAGGTACGTTACACCAGGTGTAATCACATTAGTTAGTCATTACCACGGCATGATGTCCAAAATTATCCAAATTTTCTGGTTTTTCTCTGTGTCTATTATTTTTGAGCTAACTCCACCAAAAGTAGTCTAGTGGTCACAAATTTGGGGAGCGCGCTGACTATTCAACTACATATGTCCCAGCGTCCACTTCTTCTACACTGAGAAAAATGTTTAATAGTCCTAATTAAATATTACAAACGCAAGCAAAAACTTTAATAAAACAGAGGACAGATAAATATTTATTTACCACAAGAGAACGAAGATTCTTGGCGTTCACTATCTGCGGTAAGTATGTGTACTACTTTACTTAAGAAGTGGATACTGGTAGCAGTACAATTTATTGACTTGCTGCAAATAATCAATTCTATAGGGATAAATAAAGTAGTCATCTAAGAGCAAAGAAACTGTTTACTTGTGGCGACTTATTATATCTATTAGTGGTAGAAAAGTCGTGCAATTAAACTAATTAAACTGTTTATTTGAATATCACTTAATCATGGTTGCCTGTCTGTTAAGTTACAGCGGCTAACTTTTTCACTTACAATAAATTTCAAGGATAAATATGCGTGAAAAAGATAAATAACAAATCATGTAATATATTAAATACAAACAAATATTCACATAATTTTTATCCGACGAAAATTATCACTTTGACACAATTTACTTAGTCTAAATAAATAATAATGGAAAGTGTTTGATAATTGTCAAATAATAGAGCAAATATATGAGTCAGTTATTTGTATAAATGATCTTTGTTCTATTTAAGTTTTAACATAACAGAAGCTGATACATGTTACATGAACATTTCGCGTTAAGGACACTTTGTGCAGTAATCAACTTACATAAATAAAGAAGAAGAAATATACTTCGACTTTGGTTCTTGTTGGTTTCCAGTTGTCTTTCGACAACTTTTTAATTGGGGACAATTATAAGAGTAGTAGTAAAAAGATTTGCGTTGAAAATTGTTGTTGAGTACTCGAATTGAATTGTATTTAAATACTGAAATGTTGGCAGGACATATTATTCTCATCGATAAATGCAATTGACAGCTTAAAGCATTATTTTATTGGTTGAAATTTTAATCCCAGCCTAGTACAACCACTGGTGGAATTTATCCATGAGAACAACATATGACCGTACTCAAGTTACCTTTATCAGAGTTGTTGGGGAATATTTCATTAAATAAATGTATACATATAACTTTTGACTCGATCACCATAATCTCTTTTCATCAGAATTATTATCCTCACTTTCAGCAAAATGCTTGAAAAGCAGGAGTACTAATGTTTTTCAGAGTGTAATGTAACTGTTTAGCATATGCGACGTTCTGCTGCTTAACAAAATAAATGCTTTTTAAAACATTACGTTTTATTGCCTTGTAACTTCTAAACCAGAAAACCAGCCAGGTAGTATTTTCACAGTTAAATTTATAATTAATATAGTAACTAAAGATGTAAAGCTATATAGTAAAGTTAATACAGTGCGACCTCGATAATCCGAATCTTCAGTAAATCGGATTCTTCAATAATCCGTTTTTTGACGAAATCGATCGGGAGGGATTTTCCTAACTTCCTAAATTTGGCGGGTTCTGATATCTGGGAGTTGACATAATCAGTGCGTGCCTTTGCTTTGACTACTACATATCGCTGAGGATTATGTAATTGTTTATATTATATTTGTCAATAAAACAAAAATCCGATATAGTAGAAAGACTAGTCCGTGGTGAAAGTTGAAAAGTGTTGGCAAATGAATACGGGGTAGGAACAACAACAATTTCGGATATAAAAGAGAACAAAGACAAAATCAAAAGGTATGATATATTTTAAAGACTATTGTGAACTTTTACTAGGTAGTGTAATTTCATTACATTTATTGGCAAATGTGATTCCGTTCCCCACCTCAGAAAAACATTACGAAAAACCGAATATTCAAAAATGGAAACTCGTTTGTATGCATGGTTTTGTACACAACGATCAAGACACGTTCCAATTTCCTATGACATTTTATCTATCAAAGCATCAAAGCACAACAGTTGTATTTTGAAATCTATGGAAATGATAATTTTAGAATTAGTAGGGGCTGGATTTCTAATTTCAGAAAAAGGCATGGCCTGTGTTCTTTAAAAGTGAGTGGCGAAATACTATCCAATGATCAAAGTGCTGTCGATCCCTTCCTAAGTGCATTTGCAGAGAAGATTAAACAATTAAACCTCGCACCTACTCAAATAAACAACGCAGATGAATCTGCTCTGTATTGGAAAATTTTGTCTGAAAAGACGTTGGTTCGTGCTCAGGGAAAGACCGCACTAAGTCGAAAAATAAACAAAGAACGCGTTACATTTCTAACATCTTGCAATGCTAATGGTTCACAAAAATTAATGCTGTTGGTGATAGGAAAGGCAAAAAATCCAAGGGCATTTAAAAATGTGAACATACCTGTTGAATACAAATCATCTGCCAATGCATGGATGACTACGGCAATTTTTTTAGATTGTTTTTCATTGTTCATTTATTCGTGAAGTTAGAAGTCATTTAAGAAGTCTCAACTTAACTGAAAGAATCCTGTTAATCGTCGATAACTCCTCGAGCCATGGCACTATAAAAGGGTTGACTAGTGAGGATGAACAATTTACAATATTATTTCTTCCACCGAATCTTACAGCACTTTTGCAGCCTCTAGATCAAAATACCATCAGACTGACCAAATTATTTTATCGGAAAAGTCTTTTAGCCCAGATTTTATCTAATAGCGAAGAGAACGTTGTTGAGTTATTACCTACTATACAATGCTTGGAAAAAAGTCTCCCCCGAAGTATTGTAGAAATGCTGGCACAAAATTATGGCTCATGTTAAATAATACAAACCGGACTGTTAAGAATGACGAGACAGTTAAAAGTTTCAATTTGTGCATAAAGTGGGCAGAAGAAAGTAATATCCTACTACATGATGTTCTTGCACTTCAAAGATTAAAAGAAACGGCTTTTATAATGAACCAGAAAAAGATTAAGCAAACAAAAATTACAAATTACTTCACAAAATAATATAAAATTTAATAAGCATGCTTCTGTTTTACATATTTTTTTTTGTTTATGTATTATTTTCTAGTTGTTTTGTATTAAATGTTTCAATTTTCAATAAAAAACTGTCCTGTTTTAGAAATCCGAATTATTTACTAATCCGGATCACCACGGTTTCTATTAGTCCGGATTATCGAGGTCGCACTGTACTACCAATGCTTGTTTATAATCTAAACTATACTGCAGGAAATTAATGGTGGTTATTAATTTTGTAATCATCAATAACGGTGGGTGACGACGAAAACGGGAGGGCGCGGACAACGATTCGATTTCTTCGTATATTTCCATTGCATAGTATATTGTACACAATACAGGTTGTTCAAAGTTATCGGACCACTACCGCTAACATCGTTATTATTGTAGCTACAATGTTGATTAAATTACCAAAGATGTAGTGATTTTTCCGCTAATCACAATGTGTTGAGAAATAAAAAATTGCACATCGCATTTAAGCACGAACTTGAATTGTTTATATTTTTTAAATTGAACACCCTGTATATTTTTCAGTTATTCGATGGGAAATTAAACCTTGACTAAAATATTCTTATAATACTATAGCACTAAAATGAAAAACAAATGAGAAAACAATAACATTTACATAGGACACTTGAAATTGTAATAACTTCATTATTAGAGCTGGTGTTGAAATAGTTGAAACATTAAAAATGCGTAATTTATTCTGCCCAATAAAATGGTGTAATCAATAAAAAATTGCGCATCGTATTTCAGCCCCTGGTTAAATAACTCGCTTTGTTATTAAACACCCTCGATATTTTTTCACAAATCGATAGAGAGTGATATTTCAAATAAATTACTCTTATAACGTCAAGGCCCCAAAATGAGAGAGAAAAGAGATTTGATAAATTTTAAGATAAAAGTATTAAAATATGAATGAAAACAAGCAAGCGTTGCCTTTTTTGACCCTTTGGAAATCTTTCTCGACATTGCGATCAATTAGAGAATTTATTACTGAAAATAATTGGTTTTTGCCCCCGGTTTTGTTTTTTCCAAGTAAATCGTTTAGTTAAAAAATATTCATATTCATTAATAGGCATCATTTGAAAATGTTTATGAAACGTTGTACGTTAAAGATTATATCATTGCATGGGTAAGTATGGCATCTGCATTCTGGTTTCCGTTGCTACTTTCTAGGATGGCATGACTTGACACTAGGTGGCGTCAGGAAATATTTCAGTGCAGTTTTGAAGATTAGCGTCATAAACTGAGAGCTGAATAGCAATGTAGGCAGGAGCAAAAAGTTTTAGTGCTGTTCTCTTCTCACTTGTTTTTTGCCGGATGTGATTCCATCAATACCATATGCTTATAATATCAGCATTATCTTGGTTATTATTTCTAGGCACTTTTCTTCATGTGTTAAGATGCGTTAAAATTCATTTTTGTTTGAACATCTTTCTGTAACTTCTATAACCTAACTTAGCCTTTTTAAAATCACAAGCAATGAGAATAATTTACTGCATCATGTATGGATATGTCGTACTGTTTTAAATAAGTGCAATTAATAATGTGGATATAAATAACATGCATTTCAAGAATTCTAAGTAAATAAATGCTTCATTTTAATAAAATGAAACTATTGATTTATGAACAATATCTACGGTTTCTTGAATTAAGACTATTTACTATCCTTAAGAAAATATTGTTTTGTGTTATAACGGCCATTTACTTATACTAAAAATCGCTTTCTTCAAATTTTCTGCGAGATTTTCTTGAATCAAATTAACAAACGTCTTGCTGCAATTATTTCATTACAAGTATATAAGCGGCAAACAAAATGCTAAGAACATTTTTATTTTGATTTAAAACAGTTATTGTATAGTGAAAAATTGAATCGGTAATTGTCTTGAATTGAGGCGTACAGTCTTATATAAGTAAACGTTTCTCTGCGTGTAGAGGCCTAACAAAAGTACCAAATGTTTCGATATTCCATCCGTATCATTCATGACGAGTAAAGGAAGGAAGTATTTCGTTATTATCTGCTGCAACTAAGTTCAGCTTAATTCGGTGAAAATTAATCAGAACCTATTGTTGGACATTTGTCAGGCAATTTTATCATTTTATTTATTTGAGCTAATGGTATCTGAAATTTTCCCTGTACATTTCAAAAATAACTTACAATTTCTAAATGTTAAATACGAAACTCTTGTTCATATAACTCCGGCGAAACACTTTTTTAAGACTCGGTAGTAAACATAATTCCACAATAGTAATATATGGCCAAGCAAAAGATTGTAACATCCGTAATGCCTACCATAAACATTAAAAGGACGCGTAGCTTTGTTACTACATTTACAGTCATCATCGTATCAGTTATCCTCTTTCAGATCTGTTCTTTTCCTACTGCCACATGCTTTGCTCTCCAAAGGTATTAAGTGCCACCAAGAGTGAAATGAGTAAAAAACAAGAAAATTGTACGCCTTTCCTTTTAAGACAAGCGCCTCGCAGACTATGCAGACTGCTGGCAATTTCAGATAATATACCGAAGGACAAGTAACATAAATTCTTCAAGTAATTGCCGTGAATGTATACATACACATCAGAGACCAGATATATACGGGATTGAATTGTGATCTTATTCTTTAATTTATTGCATGCACAGAAATCTATTTCATTGTGAGTGTGTAAGTGACGTACGATAGTTTTAAGACTAACTAGACTTAAATATATTCTAAGAGCTCCTACCTACTGGAGCCTAAAACACCTTGAGGGTGTAAATTGGGAATATTTATTAAATAATCATAGTGAAATTTCTCCAAACCTTGTTTGCAGTGGAAATTTTAACTAAATCTGGTTACTTCATTTAGTTTGGTAAATAAAATTAAATAAAGCATATGGCTAATTCGATACTATTACCCTCCTGAGACCACAGTTTTTTTATGGATTTTATTATTTATCATTTATTTATGCACCCTCCCTCTTCTTACTCTTTGGACTAGATAAAGGATCTTGCTATTGTTCTTTCTGCACGTTATAAACACTACGCTCAGAACAACATAGAGCTTCCCTGCTTCTTAAGCAACGGCACACATAGATTTTTTTAAACAATTAAGGACATTAACAACCATCTGTTTTCTTTACAACTGAAATTTTCGCCTTTCCTTCGTTTTTTATCGCCTGGCTCCATTTGTTGTGTTAAAATCTACAGTTGTATAGGTTAAGTTCATTAAAATAACATTATGTAATAGTATATTTACTGAAAACACTGTCTTGCCTATCTATATCAGTATATAAATTATTTAATCTATGATATAGACCAACTATATGCTACAACAAAGTTTATTCCAGTTTGGCGTTGATGTAGGCATATCATTATGATGACGTTGCCTAGTAACGAGTTCGTTGGATCAACTTAGCGTCACAGGAGACAATTTGGCGCCAGCTTTGCATAACGACAAAAACAGAATGCCAAAATCTTTATTGCTGTATAACAGATGTGGTATCGTTCGATTCGTCTTCCGATTATTTTTCTAAAACGTGAAGGTATACAGAGTGTTATATTTAAAATAAGTAAGATGATGTCACTTTCGGTGACACTGGAGACGTAATTAAACTGCTGATATCGCCAAAAGTTAGCTCACAAAAAGTAGAAATCGACTTACTTTAAAAACGCTAGCTTCTATTCAAAAGTTAGTAATTGAGGGGGGGGGGGATTGATTGATTGATTGATTGATTGATTTTCTACCAGAGCAGGGCTGGTCTTTACATCCCTAACACTGAAGCTTAGTAGCTTATTGTATTATTCCTGCTTCGGTTTTGTTTTACTTAAACAGGTTAGTTCCCGCAATCAGGTTTAACAGCCTATGTAGTAAATCTTTCTCCATTGGTAGTTCAATTGTGCTTCGCATAGCGAATCTGCGTTGAGCTAACGCTGTACATTCGAAAATAATGTGAGAGGCTGTTTCCTCCTCCTCATTGCAAAGTCTACATAAGGGCTCATCTTTGTAGATCCCCATCTTATGCAAGTGGCCTCTCAAACAGCCATGTCCTGTTAATAGACATGTTGCTGCCCTAAGCTGTATCTTGCTTAATTCAAAGAGGTCAGCAGTCAGATGTTGCGACGGTCTTTCCATCATCCGTTTGCTGTGCTTTTGTCCAGCTGCATGTTTCCAGTTTAATTGGTGTTGTGTTATGATCCACTCATTAATTGCACCACGTACTGCACTCTTGGTAATACCTAGACCCGGTTCAGGGCCTATATAATTCATTTTTGAACCTTCCTTCGCTAGCTGGTCTGCAATTTCATTGCCCGCTATCCCCCTGTGCCCTGGCACCCACACCAGTGTGACCTTGTTGTGTTTAGACAGAGCCATTAGGGTTTGCAGGCACTCCCATACTAGTTTGGAGGTTATGCGATAAGATGCTGGTGCCTTTAAGGCTGCCTGACTGTCAGAGAGAATGCACATCGTCTCACCCTGCGGTCGCCGACGCAGACCCTCCCACGCGCAGGTTTCTATAGCATATATTTCTGTTTGAAATACCGTGGTGTATCGCCCAAGTGATACACATACTTTGTATCCCTGGTTTTCCTCATATACACCAACGCCAGATGTAGTGCCCGTTTTGGACCCATCTGTGTACCAGACTAGTGTTCTTGGTTTTCTCCCCTCTCCATCCCTCCATTCTTCCCAATTCAAGAAAACTTTGAAAGGTTTGTCATAGGAGATCCTGGAGATTGTTGTATCACTACCCATATCGTAGATAGGGTTTGTTACTACTGCTTCTATTCTGGTGTGCCCAGATCCACTGTGGGATCTCCAGTTGCTAGTATTTTTCAGTCTGTATGCCCCCATTCTGGCTTCTCCCTTGATATAGATCTCAAGAGGAAGTAGGTTTAGCATGGTTTCCATAGCAGCTGTTGGAATGCTTTTAATAGCTCCTGTTATACAAAGACATGCCAGTCTCTGAATTTTCGAGAGACTAGTTATCGCATGCTTCTGTGTGATCTTAGGCCACCAAACCAGGCAGCCATAAGTTATCATGGGTCTTACCACTGTAGTGTACAGCCAGTACGTCATATGTGGTTTGAGTCCCCATGTTTTCCCAACTGTTCTACGGGTTGTCGTTAACACCCTCTTACATTTGTCGGTCATTTTTTGTAAATGTGAGTTCCAGTTCAGTTTAGAGTCCAAGGTTACACCTAAGAACTTAGCCTCCTGACTGATCTGTACTACTTCTTTGCAAAGAATCGGCTCCCTTAAACCGTCCAATTTCCTTCTCTTAGTGAAGGGTACAAGTGCAATTTTTCCAGGATTTACTCTAAGGTTCTCCTTCTTGCACCATACTTCTACCATTTTTAATGCTCTTTGCATTAGCTCTGAGATTATGCTGGCGTTTCTCCCATGGGGGAGGGGATACTCATTGTTTAGAGAAAAGTAGAGGAGTCGAATTGAATTATAACTCCCTTTATCTTACTGATTTTAATCATGCATTGATTTGCATATGCAACTAGGGATTAAGCTTTTAAACCCCTGAAATCCAACTCACGATCTGTCAAAATTTGCTAGTCTATTTACCATCATTTATGGGGAAAAATGTGGGGAAGAAAAAGTCTTTTCTTTGCGAAACAATCTTGATTTCTTTCAAAAACGTGAATTTTTTATAGGATCTTTTAAAGCATATAATAAAGTTTGGAATCGAGTAAATAGGGGTTTAAAATTTGGGGTTTAAATCAATTAGGAAACTAAAGCAGGCAAATTATATTTTTTGCTGAAAAATAGTTCGTTTTATATTGGAACGCATCCGGTATTTCGTAGATTGTAAAAGCGCTGTAATTGGGGGAGAAGTTAACCTGTCTTTATAAAGTTGTTTTTAGTTCGCCGAATACACTACATTACCCCATTTGTAAGATTTTTAATTCCGCTCGTACCGATAACACTTTTATTTTTTAAGAAATAGTTGCCTTTAAAGCACTTTTAAGTCCGTAGTTCTAAACACCTCGAAACGTTAAAGGGTTTTTCGCAAACAGCACAATATTTTTTTTAAAACGCTTTATTATGCCTTATTCGACTATTAAAAACGGATTGCACGTTAAACACCCTAGAATTTTCAGCAAACGAAGGCGATGTGCCCGTTAAAATGCCTTAATTTTTTGAGTCACCAACACAAAACGCCTTGCGCCAGCCCCCCCTAAATATATCTAATCGGGCTTTTTAAGTGGGAATTTTTGGGGTGCGTCCCTGTGTTCAAAAAATAGCTTTTCCCCTATCTATCTGGGGGAAATTCAGGCCCTGAATTTTGGGCCCCAAAAGCGAACGATTATGCGAGAATTTTTTTTGCATTTATTTCTAACACTCTTGTGATTATTGTGCTATAAACCCGAAAATAAATTCAAGGAAAATCCAAAATACTCAAAAAAGAAAAAAAAACTATGAACACAACTTTGGATTTCCGAAACACTTTTTTGCATTCTTTCTACAGCGAACCAAAACCCGTTTTTTTATTCGATACTGTTCAATTTAACCTTTTGATTCTTTTATGTATGGCTTAAACCTTAAGAAACCCCATATTGTCCTATTGTATAACATAAAATCGTTTTGGGTCTTGGAAGTCCACTTTGCAGCCTTTCCAGAGATTACGTCCTACCTAATTCAATTGGGTTTGGGGAAAAATTAAGTTTTACTATTACTGGGTTTGACAAATGAGTGCAACGCAGAGGCTTTTCGGCAAGAGTAAGGGATTTGGAACAGTATATTAAAAAAATCATATATTGTTTTCCTTTTATTGACGTCCCGTGTCCCCCTGGAAAAATACACTGCCCGGTAAAGCCCCATAAAATGCAACAAAGAACGCTTCCCTTGTCGATTTCCTACCTTCGACGTTGGGCTAAAAACTTTTTCGTGTAAATTTTAAATATCCTTCTACATCTAGCGAAGTAGGGTTAGCTAATTTTTGATATTTCCTTTTTTCTCTTCTGCACTCTTTATTTTCAGTAAAAGACCGAAACCCTTTTGTAATCGGGATTTTTATTTAAAACTGCACAAAATTTTTTGGGAGCGAAAATCTACTCCTATAGGATCCGTCAAGCTTTCTAGAGCGGCTTGTAAATTAAATCAAAGGTATTTAATGAGTCTCGTAAAGATAAGTGACTGTTTTGTAACTAGGATATAGCTTGTACAACTGCAAAATTTAGCTATGGAAATTTTCATCTATTTGTAATTGAACGTCCTAATGAAAAAAGTTGCTGATTTCTCTGGAATCGCTGTAGATTCATTTGAATTAAATTTTAAAAATCACATCCTTCACATTTGCGAAATGTTTATGATAATAAAATATTTGCCTGGGGATGTTCCCCATCGAGTTATTTATTACAGGCTGAGGTAGTAGGGAAGTTTCTGACACAATCGGTTTGAAAACGCGGATATGTTTGGAAGATTACACAAACATTTTTTTGGTAATGCTATTAAATTATTCACATCGGCTATTTTTCGAATGTTTCTGCAAAAGAGATGATACCGTTTGAGAGACAGTTATTGAAAAAAGAGTT
Organism: Dynastes maya; assembly: GCA_029619315.2. Classification (NCBI taxonomy): domain Eukaryota; kingdom Metazoa; phylum Arthropoda; class Insecta; order Coleoptera; family Scarabaeidae; genus Dynastes; species Dynastes maya. The sequence continues at coordinate 63,458,847 of JAROYE020000002.1, forward strand.
GGAAAAGAATTTTCATCATCCTACCAAACTGTCAGCATTTTTGCAGCTCCATCAAATAACTAACATTTGACTGGCTCTGTGATTTTTCAAAATTCTCTTAAACGAACTTTTATTATCTTCACAACAGGTTCAGTTCACTTTTTCAATACTTTACGATTAATAAAAGGGAAAATGGTGGATCATTACGTGTTATACGACGCGTACAACATAATCACCTGTGTTTCTCTGCTCAATTGTTTTACCACATAAAGCAAATTTTCTTATTTTTCAACTCGGGCTACAATACAGTTTTTTACTGTACCCTGCAAATGTGGTTAAATTGTATCGCAATTGTTTATTGGTGGGGTAGTTTTCCACGAGGGAAACATATTTATTCCAAAAAAGACCCAAAGTGTTCATTGTCTACTAGGTATTGTGGGATGTTGCATACCACTCAGCATAAAAATAAAATCATACAGAAATTCCCATATTGTTGCTTAATTCAGTAGTGGACGTATATTGCAAATTTTGCACTGAATGATAGTATCCTATAATTTCCAACCTTGCGAACGAAACGATAATATGTTTAATCCACATGCGATGCTAATAGTAAACCTCGCTACGACGATCCATGTTTTAAAGACGCATACCGATAAACCGAAAATTATCGAACTACTGTTCAAGTCTACCCTTATCGAATGACACTAAACTCTCTACTGGCTTCGCATCCGACCTAAATCCCCTCTCGGCGGCTCTGCCGTAGCACGTGTTTGTTTGAACTTTACTTATTATGTTAAGAATTTTTCAGATCTGCGTAAAGTACGCATTCAAGTGGAACAAAAGTTTTGGGAAAGAAATTTTTTTATCGGATACGTATTTGACAAATAACTTTAAAGAATGAACTATGGGCAAGCGTTACCGGGTGGTCACCTTGCGTATTTACGTCACGTATCATTTTTTTCTTCAAGTTGTTGCAAATTAAAATGACACCCTGCAGCCAGGGTCCAAGAGAAGCTTTTTTTACTCAGAAACTAGTAAGCACAGAGCTTTCGGAATAGTAGGGAATTAAAAAACTAAAGTGTCAGCGAAAACTGCCCTTCTCGATATCTTTTCTCTAACCGGAGATATTAACGAAAAATTTAAAAATTTGCCCTTTGTCTGAACGTCCTTTTTTTGCTGACCCGCTATTTTTAAATAGCTAAATATAATCATATTAGTAAACATAAAAAAATTACCTTTTTTCAAAGATAATTATTTATTTTAATGCCATATCAATGCTTTACCTATGGTCTTCAAGAATATTTTGAATGGTAGTTCCACACAAGCCCAAATTCCTATTATAATTGCCCTAGTACTTGTTGGGGATTGAACTCTACATAGGCTAAAACGTCAAATAACGGCCTGTATTTGCGTCTTCTACGCACAAGGAGGTGAAACACTTTCTATTGTTGGGAAAGTCGATGTACTAGCCGAAGAAAGGCTTTAACACTGTGGTTGTCGTCTGTCAGGAAACTGCACTGCATTTACCCTGGCAGCGGCAGTTGCTTTTCTCATGCATTCAAAAAAAAACCCCCTATCGTGTCAAATGCTTTTTCGTTTATAGGATGTATATTTTGATAATTTTTACAATAATAAGAGGCAAAAAAAGAAAATTAAAAGCATTAACAAAACAGCCCTAAACGAAGACACGAGCCTTTTCGGCATTGTCACATAACGTGTCGTTTCTTTTTATTCTGCATCTTTTATTATTAAAACCCCTATTCGTTCTTCAGAATTAGCTTACTAGGTTAATCAAATTCTAATTATTTCTTTCATGTTGAAATCGCTAAAAAATGAGATTAGTTCATTTCTAAGGCTTTAAAATAAATTATCTTTGAAGTAGGGTAATTTTTTTTATGTTTACTAATATGGTTATATTTCCAGAAATTTCAATAAAATAGCAGGCAGTCAGCAAAAGGGGTCGTCTAGGTGCAACAAATTTTTACATTTTTTCGTTAATATCTCCGTTAGAGAAAGATATCTAGACGCGGTTTTCGCTGACATCTTTAGCTTTTAATTCTTTACTTTTCCGCTTGAAGAAAAACCCTTCTATTTAAAATTTTCGCGAAAACTCGCTTTACTTGTTAAAAAAGTCAGATGACGCCCTTGGTGGTGAGGGTACAATTCATAAGAACTAGACCAAAACATGCATTTGATAGATCAAATAAATTTTTTAAACGAGAACCAAGATTAATAGGATCGGTTAAACCTAACAGGTGTAACCAAATATTTTTTTTCAAGAAGCAATTGACTTCTCCCACCATTTACTTTAGAAGATACCACAAAATGTGTTTAACCCGCAGAAGAAAGTTTTGGGAATAAGATGTATAATTTTCGATAACTTTTAATTAAAAACGAAACACCGATGAAAACTTTAATTTTATACTTAGTCGTGACTATTTACGATATCTATTGATCATTTTACCAAACCCCAAAATCATTCCCGTATGTTCGTTTGGCCCAGATTTAATTTAAAAAAAAATTTTTAAACCCGAAAGCTCTGTGTTTTACTAGTTTCTGAGATATAGCCGCCTGCAATTCGTATTTGGCCACCCAGTACTTTACTGAAAACGCGTTGGACTTTCTACCCCGTAAATATATTCGTCTTTTTCCCGCGTTCTTCCCACATCACTGTTGTTCGGGGAGATCAAAAGAAATAACCAAAAGGGCCACAGGAAAAAGGGACGAAAGTGCCCCAAATACACCTAAGCTCATTTCAACTCACAGAATTCCTCGATTTTTGCTGATTTTTTACAGATTCATTTTACTGGAAACAAAATCATCGCTGTAGATCAAGAAAAATGTTTTCCGCTTTCCTACATGGATATTCTCATAATGCTGGTTTTTTACACAAAAATTGTTGATGAGACATCCAACGAAGTAAAAGACGAAAACCAAATTCCCTGGAAAAGTATTAGCCCTGGTCGCCATTTGAAGGAGGCAATTCTAAGACCCACATAGGGCAATTGAAAAGAGAAGCAGTGACCGCCAACCTCTACTGTGGACGTTTGCCGAAATGGTTCACTTGATCAATCTGTATCACCAAAAAGATGAAATTTTTGTTCGACGGAGAATTAGCTTCAAGGCACAATGGTTGGGAAGCGCACAACATACCTTTTGTACCCCTCGCACGCATAATCCGCAAACGTGCCTCAACCTAGACCTATTGAACCATTTTGGGATTTATTGATTGAGAAGGTTTACGAGAATGGTTCGGGGGTCGAAATTGGAGATCAGTTAAGGAACAAGATCCAAACTAACTAAATTCTCAAAAAAAGTGTAATCAAAATATTTGATAACATAAATTTAAACTTGTCATTATTTTATCTTTAACGAGAAGCCATTACAGACTTCTAGAATAATTTTCTTTTAAATTATTTAGGGAAAGGAAGGATTATTATCTTAATTGCGTAGTTAATTTGTACCAAGAAAATTTTTCTTATACAAAACCTTTCCACACGCCTGTAAAAAAGAATTAAGTCTAACCTGATGTGCAATCTCATTTCTTTTGTTTTTCTATGTTAACTACATGAAATCATATATTGATTGGTTATAGCTCCGAGAAAGTAGCAGTATACGTTGAAAAATTAAATTTGGCAACATTTAAAAGTAATGTTTTCATACTTTACTATATCCCGAACTCAAAGGTGATCCTATTTTAAAAATCGAACCGTATTCCAACACATCACCAAGCTGAATTACGTAATTATGGGGATGCAGCACAACACTGCAAGTCATCTTTTTATTCATACTAATTGCCAGAACTGGCGATATAAAAGAAAACTTAAATATTTGATGTAACGACATCCATAATGTACCCATTATAGGACAAAATAAACTATCGTTATTAGAAGCACTCGTGAAAGCTTTAGCAAGCTTTCCGCGCGGTAACGGAGTTAAATATTCACAAGATGGGCTTGGGTACGCAACTAACAGTCATCTCGATTAAAAATAACTTGATTTCCGGGTTTATTCATGAAGAAAATTTGTACCAACCGGGCTATGCGATTTGAATTAGTTATTAATGTAAGATGCTATTTCTTCACCGTTGCTTCGTGACTGCTTTGCGTCGTTGTTTGGTTCTAATTAAAGTTAAAATATGAATAAAGTAATAGGGCATGGTCTTAGGTTGTTACGTCAATTGTCAGTTCAGCAGTGAACCCTCGTTTTTAAAAGTTACTTTTAGAGAATTAAGGTTGGCATCAATTTTGTAAAATATTTAAAACTACAAAGATGATTTATCTGCATTAACCTTTACATCTTTAACCAGACGCGTGGGGACTTTGAAAGATATGGTTGTAAATTCTTTGAGCTGCAGACATTAAAGTCTGCTTGTTTCCTACTACTTTTTATACAGACAATTAATAAAGACAGCAAAGAGATTGAGTAATTTAGCGAGTGAAACTTTATCAACATAGGTAAAAAGCCCCGTCAGCCAGAAAGAAGTTGTTTTTTATGTATGAAAAATTTTTTCTGTGAACATTTTTTGCAGAATATTTTTTTTTGCATCTTAGACGCATATTTTGTCTGATTTCATGTTGTGATCTATATTTAATCAGATATAAATATCTTAAAAGCACAAGTTTTGGGTGAGGTTTTTCATAATGGTCAAGGGTAAATCCTGAAATAGAAAAGAAATTATTTTGATTTTATCATTGCTAGCAGTATTGTTGTCCATTCTTTATGTCGATGATTTAGAAATGTATACTATATATACATATCCATTGTTAAAATTTCAACTATATAATTATGGTAGATTAAAATTAACATGATGTCCCCCACTCAAATAAGTACTGATTTAGCTAATGTGTCCATAAACTGACGCCACTTTTTTCTGTTTTAAATGTGAGTAGTCAATACTCCAAAAAACTTGATCATGAAATTTGAGACATTACAGGCTGCTTCAAATAAAAATCAGAATATTCATCTACGATGGATTACAATTAGCTGTATACAGAGTGCAATGGGGTTGAGACAAATCAAAGGTAAAAGTAAATAAATGCAAAATATTATTTCCTGTTTGAGTAGCAAAAAATATTTAAAATTATATCCTTAGATGCAATCTTACTAATCACACGAAGTGTGGCAATTAAATAACCGGACTGGTGCACAAAACATTTTATTGATCACCAATTACATTACAAAGTTTATCCCCCTTTAACGTACAGTCCTTGCCGATCCCCACAACGCTCCATATGAATTTTCCACTGTCGGAAAAAACAGTGCTGGAAGTCCGTTCTGCAGCTTTTTGAGAACCTCCGTCGCTTTCGTTTTCACCGCTTCCACACTGTCAAATCTTGTCTCCTTAAGCTCCGATTTTACCTTAGGAAATAAAAAAAAGTTACAGGGGACCAGGTCGGGCGACTACGGTGGGTGGTCCAACACGGTGATGCCGGATTTCGCAAAGACGCCTTCAGAGACAAGGCGGAATGGGCTGGCGCATTGTCTTGGTGGAACATCCAGGATTTGCTCTTCCACAAATCGGGTCTTCGTCTTCTCACTCGTTCACGAAGGGTAGTTAGAACCTCGACGTAATAATGTTGATTGACTGTTTGACCTTCGGGGATCCAGTGGATGTAGGCAATTCCACGCGTATCAAAAAAAACGATCATCAGGGCCTTGAATTTAGACTTGCTCATTTTCGCTTTTTTTGCCGTGGTGAGCTTGGGCTCTTCCAATGCATCGAATGGCGCTTTGTTTCAGGATCGTAGGTAAAAAACTACAATTCATCACAAGCAATCACTGTTTAACAATTCTGAATCATCATCAATGCTGTTTGAAAGGTCAGCACAAATGTTCACTCTCGATTCCTTTTGCTCTGGAGTGAGAAGTTTTGGCACCATTTTTGCGCAAACTTTCTACATGTTGAATGATTCATACAAAATCTGACGGACAGTTTCTTTCTTAATTCCTGAGATTTCAGCAAGAGCTCGGACATTCAAACGACGATTTTCGCGAATCAATTTACCAATTTTCTGAATGTTGTCGTCCGTTTTTGATGTTGAGGGTTGTCTTCGGTTGTTTCACATACCTCCTTAAACCTTTTACACCACTCAAAAACTTGTGTGCGCGATAAACACTCATTTCCGTACACTTCCTTTAACATGGCATGAGCTTCTGTAGCAGTTTCCAGTTTCACAAGAAATTTGAGGTTACCTCGTTACTCGATTTGAACACTCTGCATTTTTCGTACGCGACGCTAGCCTAAGGACAATTGCTACAGCGAGACTGAGCGACGAACAACCGTGCCCATCGAGCTCAGGGTGGGGGAAGCATCTACAAGCACAGACATGTTCAAACCTGCTGTGGCGTGCTCGCTGTTTGCCGATAGTAGCACCAGTCCGGTTATTTAATTGCCACACCTCGTATATGTAAATCTGAATAGAATATTATCAATTTAGAAAGTCGTCTAAACTGTGACAATTGTTAACAATCAGTATCTCCTTGATGCCCAATTTAACGTTTTATATATGTTTCTTTTCCAAAAATCCAATGCTAGTTTTCTAAATAATAATTTCCCCAAAGTACAGACTTCTTCGATAATTAAAGGACAGTAACACAATAAATTATATATTTTGTTACATATTCTTTATGTTTATTGCTAAAGCAATTACCTGCACTATTTTTCGTTTTTGTTTTGTTTTACCCAGGAAACCGTTGAAACTTCATGAGATGTTAAAGAAATTAGAAAGCGATGATATTCGGCAATCTCCACCGGGAATCGTTTTGTTTCCTCCTGACGATGAATATGCAACTGACGAAGATTCAGGTGACGATGGTGATGTATGTATGAACAGCTTATGTTCAGCTACGTGGTAATGAATTTATGAGAAATAAACATATACTGGAGGCAGAGGATGACTTTGGCGATGATCGTGAAATGAATGTAAGATAAAAAGCCTTATCTTGAACAATTAAGATATTTCAGCAGAATTTCTAGATTTTGTGCAAGATGAAAGGGTTTTTATTGAGAAAATCGAAGAACCGCTGGAAAGCTTTAAAAACGTTGTACGCATCATGAGAATTCCGATATTACACGTGAGGAAATTTGCCCCTTTATAGGAATATTATTACCGAGTGATGATGTTTGTCTTCCGAGACGAGAAATGTAGAGGGAAAACTTAAAAGATACTAATAACAAAGTTGTAATCAATTCAATGTTTAAAGATCGCTGTCGATGTACAGTAGACGCCGCTTATTGTAATCACGATTATTGCTATCAATGTCACGAAGTACGGAACGATTATTATAACGAATGCATATAAAATTATACGTATATTGTAATCAAGACTTCAGTTAATATTACCAATATTCTCAAGTATTATGGCCTTCAATTTGTGTCCGCACGTGTTTGTAGTAAGATCTCTAAATTAATATGAATCATGTTTATCTGCATCCTTTACCGTTTTATCAGATCAGTCACCGAACTTCCGATTGCTTTGTGATTGTCGGTACTCTTTGTCAAAAAGAATGCGTCTTGGTATAATTTTTAAAATACATATTTGAACTTTGCAAAAGCTAAATTAACACCACTAGTTCCTGTATCAGGTATCTGGTGCAATAACAAAAATGTAGAGTGTTTCAAAGCGAAAAGATTTATTTCTTAGAGAAAAATAGACATTTTAAAAAAATACGATAAAATCCCGAAAATGAGTTAAAGAAATGTCACTGCACAATTAAAAGTTTCCCAAACATTATTGTTGAACATTTTTAAAATCAGACTTAAAATCATAAAAGCAGCTGTTTCTAATGAAATTTTAACTTGTAAAAGAAATCGTAAGAAACTTGTAAAAGAAACAAACATGTTCGTGTGGATGGTCCGTTAATGCGGCAGAAAGCTGAAGATTTGGCGAAAAAATGGGACTACTAAAGGATGGTTTCATCGTTGGCAAAAAAGTAAATAATGTTGCGTTTAAAAGAACGCACGGGGAAATAAATGATGCCGACTTTGGAGCAGGGGAAAACTGGATCACCAATGTATGGCCTAAAATAGTTGAAGAATATACATCTGATGGCGTGTATAATGCGGATCAGACAGAACTTTACTTTCGTGCGCTTCCGGAACACACATTTTTATTTAAGAATGAAAAGACTAAAGGAGCAGCGATCTCCAAAGAGAGAATTGTAGTCGTGTGTTGTGCAAATATGAATGGTAAGAGAAACCAGCTTCCTATGATCGGTAAGAGCACAAATCCAGGGTGTTTTAAAGGAATAAAGAAATTATCCGATGATTATTTTTCTGACAAGAGTGCATGGAGGACATCTTTAATGTTTAATTTTGAATAAATGCGATAGCCAGCTTAATCAAAACATTATCCTGCACATATTGTGTCGTGTGAATTAAAACACATCAGAGTTGTTTTCTTACCCGCTAATACCTCTGCCCTTATACAGCCCTGTAACCAGGGAATTATTCGTACACTAAAAGCATATTATTGCCGAGTGTCCTGGAGTATTGGAACATATGGAAAATGAAGGCAGTATGAATTCAGGCGAGTTAGCTAAAAAAACAAGTCTTTCGATGCCATTCATTTAATTGCGGTGGCTTGGGAGGAAGTTTCAGAAAAAACGATAACGAGTTGCTTCAAACGCAAAAACCGTCAACTGAAGAATTTCTTGAAGAAGATGTCGATGCTGACAGTGTGCATATTCGTCCGCTTAACATGACAGCCACAGATTTTGACCAATGCAGTGGATAGAAATTAACGTCAACATTCCAACTACTGGGTCAGTAACAAAAGACAACGTTTGCCAGGTTATTTCCATTAATCTTTCGGTCATAGAAAAAGTAAACACGGAAGAGGAAGATGAAGAAATTCAGTGCCCTACAGCGAGTGAAATGCGGGAGACATTACGTGTTTTGCGACGCGGTGTTCACTGTAGATCGACAAACTTCCAGCAGCAATATTCTTACGAACGTTTTATTAATGAACTTCTCATAGAAGAATCTCGGCAAAGAACAACGGAAGATTATTTCCAAAAGCTTGATGTTTTCGTTTACTAAATTATCTGATAGGTATTTTCATATGTATTTCCTTTGTGAAAATAATTATGTATTTACAATTGTTATATAATAATAGGGACCATGTATGTACATAATTAAATCTGTATTTCTTTTCTAGTTCTAATTAAATATGCGATTTTTTTAATTCGGGTACTATCTAAGTGGGTTAATTATTTGTACTATAGGGAATAGATTGGAGTATACTCAAAGGAACCCTGGCTAAAAGAATCATATGCGCAAAGTATGGAAACCTCCGTTATACAGGCAGAAATCTCAGGTCTGGTCTTAGCAGCGCACTGATTGCAGACAGAAACATCAACCTGTTTATCGACAGACCGAGCAATGCTGTCGAACCTGTTACTAGACTGTTAAAGAGCTCTGTCCTTATCTTTGAAACAAACATCAACGTAATGTGACTGAAGGGCTATGATTGAAATTCTCGTATTGGAGAAGCGGATGGACTGACTAGGGGAAGTTTGGGCATGACGGTTCACGGTTCAAAACTCTCCATTCAACTTCATGAAAGGATGAGAACTCTCACGCGTAATAACTTCATGAAAAGATAGGATTCTCCAGAAAGGTTAAAGAAATACCTCTTCAAGATGGGACCAACCAAGAGCCTGACATACAGAAGCTGCCAAGTAGGACATAGGATTGTAGAAGGCTTCTTTTGCAAGTGTTTTGCATTAGCGTCAATTAAAAGTATCCCGCTGGGTGAGCAGCAGCTACACTTTGCTATCATTAGGACAATTCTTTTGGGCAACGTTCTGACCTACGCTAAAGCAGTGGATTAGTTGGCTGCTTAAAGAGATCACCAGTATAGAGAGGATGCGTAATGGACCTATTGTGGCCTAGATGCTGCAAGATCCATCTCGCCCATTCCTTGTTCATAACCACAACTTAAAAGTAGTATCATCAGCAGAAAGCTCCTGCTTATGTTTAACACTAGAACGGCTAGGTTATGGCCGTTGTATTTTAATTTTTCTTCGTAATGGCTGTTCCAGTGTTAAATACAAAACGAACGACTTTAGAATTGTAAACATTTCTAAAAAAGAAAATTAAAAATGCTGGATTTTTAAAAACGTTTCCACAGTTATTGCTAACGTTAAATATAAAAATAATTCGCAAACCTCTGTTCTGTAACGGAATTGAATTGATTTGAAAAATAATTAGAGTTTGTTAAAAAGGTGGTACCGGCAGTGGCGCACCGCATAAAAGTAGGTACGTAATATACAATATTAGTGAAAAATAATATTGTTACCTTTTCCTGTCGTCTTGATGTGCACTGTGGCAATTGGCAACCGCTCTGATAAGCTGCGTAGAATTGCAACGTCAGCAACGCTTCCATTGTCGATTCATTCAGCCGTCGACGGTGTTGTGAATACGTTGTCGTATACTTCGAAAATGATCGTTCGACATCCAGTGAAGTAAGATTTGAAAATGTCAGATATTCCTTTTCCCCATCTGGGCACTCTTGATTTTCAGTTATAGACCGAACCTTTAGTAAATCGGGATTTTTCGTTAAAATTGTACCAAATTTTTGAGCAACATCGACTCCTATAGTGTTCGTCAAGTTTTCTAGAACGGCTTATAAATCGCTTATGCAATTTAATGTGTCTCGTGCAGATAAGTAACTGTTTTCTAATTGCTAAATAGCTTGTGCAACTTCAGAACAGTTCATGGAAATTTCATCTATTTGTTGTTGAACGTCCGAATTGGAAAAAACGTTGCTGACTATCTCGAACTGCTGCAGAATCATTTGAATCAAGTTTCAAGATGACATTTTTCACTTGTGAAAAATATTTCTGATAGTAAGATACTGCCTGGAACCATGTTCCCCATCGCGTTATTACAGGCTGAGGTGGTGGTGGCAATTTCGGACACAATTGTTTAAATACACGAATGTGTTTGGGAGATTTGATGAACAGTTTTTTGGTAGATGCTATTAACTTATTCATCATCGGATACTTCTTTCGAATGGTTTCTGCTACGAGGTGACATGCGTGTATGAGGCATGTTATGTGAAGAAGAGTCGGAAAGCATATTTCCAACATCCTACCAACTCTCAGCATTGTTGCCTCTCCGTCAGTAACGAACATTGTGACTTGGGTTCCTGTGATACAAAATTCTCTAAACGAATCTTTTATTATCTTGACAATCCGTTTCTGCATTAGTTTTCTAAATCCTTTTACTGGATAACAAGAATGAAGCTGGTGGACCATCACGTTTTAAAGGACGCGCTACAACATGAATTACGCTGTGTTTCTGAGCATCAGTTGTTTCATCCACACTTAGATAGATTTTCTTATTTCTCAACTCGTCTTTTATACATTCCTTTACTGTACCTTGCACACGTGGCAAATTGTATCGTAATTGCATAGATGTTGGCAGCTTCCATGAGGGAACGTACTTAGCCCAAAAAAGACGAAAGTGTTCATTAGATACTAGATGTTGTGGGATGTTGCACACACTTAACATAAAAATAAAATCATATAAAAATTGCCAGTATGGAATACTGTTTCTTAAATTCAAGACATGACGTTTACTTTTACAATGTTTTCTATATTTAAACCTATCGCGACTTAGCAATCCGCTATTGCATATTGTGCAATAAATATGCGAACTTCTATATTCTAATCCAGGGAAATGTCTGAGATATTTATTCACATTCGAAGGGAACGTTACACCCTTTATGCGTCCCATCTCCGCGTACTTATTTGGCGTGCAGCGTGCAACGTACTGTCGCTTTGAATTCTCTTGCGGTACTGTCGAAATCGACTGCAAGTTGAAAATTACCCATACCCACGCCGCCACCGCTACGCTACTGCCATCCGGTACCACCTTTTTAACAAACTCTAATAATAATATGTCATAAATCATAACAATATCGTTTCTACAAGATCGTTAAATAAAACACAATACAATGTAAAATAACCATTTTAAATTTTCACCAAACACCTATTCATCTTAATACTTTAAAAGAATCAGTGAATCTTTTAAAATTTAATTTGCACTGAAGCTTGAAATGCTGTATTTGTAACTTGATCTCTAAAAAAGACTATTTTTGTTTTCTCAAAATTTACTAAGAATTGCTGATTAATATACATTAACCTGTCAATAATTCCAAAACTAAAATCGGCTTTAGTTTATTAATGTAGAAGAATCGACATTAGCAACACATGGTGAAAGTATCAGTTGTACATGGAAAACTGTCACAAAGTGTTTGAACCAAATATATATTTGTGATTAATCTTTCTTTACTACCTCTCTAACTAACTAAGCACGTTTTTCTTCTGATCTCTTTTCCAAGGCCCTTAAGTAGTATCGCATATCTTCCATTTATCTGAAGACGATATATTGTACTTGCTTTAGAGAAGGTGCTAGAATTATTCCCTTAGGGTTATCTATATATGATAACTTCGCTATTCAACTCTTCGCTAACTCTTACATTGAATTGTTTTATCTATTTGTCAAGTAATTCATTGGTAAGATCACGTTGATAACCATGTCAGTATCACACAGTACATTTAGCATGTCGGTGAAACTACGACCGACGCGGACACGGTTCCATGGCACGATAACGATTTTACAAGATCCATTTGCCATTTCGATGGCGTTGCTTGGCTGAGAATTTCACCGCTGCGGTGATTATTAGCACCGAGGTTGTAATGTTGCAGATTCGACTCAATATTTGAGATAGCGTTGCACGCTGCCCACTTAAACGAGGTTCAGTTGGAGATATTATTCGGTAAGTGTCTTCGATAAATTGTAACGTTAGAGAATAGTTTAATAAAATATCGCAAACCTATTTGTGGAATGGAAAGGAAAAACTGAATTGATCGATGAAGATTGAAACGATTCTTAAAATATATGTATAATTCACATTGTTTTAAAAGTGAAGATTCTTTTGGAATGGTGGTATTTTCCATTTTAATTTTTGTTTACCTTTACCAACTACATGAATGTAGGCAGTATTTTTATTGGAAAACTTAGAATGGCTCACCAATTTAAAATGCTGTACATAAATAATATTCTAAATTAATATTATAGAAACAATCATCTACATGAGTCTAAATTAAGAAAATTTGCAACACAGAAGAAAGAAATTTAGTCTCTCTCTTGTCAATTAGAGTGGTGGTTGTAGAATAGTTGATGCTACGCGAGTGTGGTAGAACAACACAATAAGGACATATTATTTTCAATTTCCTGTAAGTAGAAAATATTATTTCTAACAAGTCATTTAACTAGTATGTTTTCTCACCATTTATTTTGTATTAATTTTATTAGAAAGGGTGCAGCTCAAATACAGTCGAGCTGCACAATAAATGTGAATTTAAACAATCTAATGTTTTGAGTTAGTAAATGTCAAAATGGCATTTAACTCGGCAATCTGTCATCATAATGCTTAGCTTAAGTACAGAAGCTATACACGCAAAATGTCATTTTTGACATTTGTCACAATTGACAAGAGACAAAATTCAAAAAACGATTTTTCGCGACGTATATCACATGCTTTCCTGAGCGTCGTCCTTTTACCCCATTAATATTGGCTCAAAATCACCATATAATCACTTTGGCGCTATAATTTCCAAATATTCAGTTTCGGTGCAATTGCTAAGATGCAGGATGCAATCGTAATCATTTATTTTGTTGGTTAGTTACGTTGCAGTTACGTAGTTGTCTACATTTAGTTTTCTTTTCGGTGTTTTGTTGTCATTTACATTACCCAAATCGTCTATTCAATATTGTCATGTGACAACTTAATGTGGCTTGCTAACAAAATACAAAAATATTGAAACAGTTCACTAAAACCCTTACCACAACACTTAATTCGTACTGGACGCACGTTTCGATAGCCAAGCTATCATCATCAGCAGCAAGACTGAACTAACAAGCTAAGCGAAAAACTAACCTTATAAGGAAAATAAATTATGCAATATGTAAATTTAAAATCGTAAAATTTAACGAGCCGCTTCACTGCACAGGACTATAAATAGCCTAAAGGTAAATGAGCAGAATGATGTGAGTTATTAAATCCCAGTATTACAATGAAGCGGTTCATTGCACATGGTTAAAATTACAACTATAAATGATTAAACATGATGTAACAAAGGATAAAGGCTGGAATTTAGTGGTCCTAAATCTGAATTCATTAAGTGAGTTTTGTTTTTGTAAATTTCCATGCCTTCATAACAATTTAATTGAGCAGTACTCTTTACATTTTTAATTAACTTTATATTATCAACATTATGGTTATTTTCAAGCATATGTAGGGCAACGCTAGATTTATCAAACCTTCTGAATTTGAGATGAGCCAAATGTTCTTTGTACCTAATTTGATTGATCTTTTTGTCTGCCCAATATACACTTCATCACAATCTTTACATGAAATTTTGTAAATTCCTGATTTATCCATGTTATCCACTGGGTCTTTGGAATTTCCTAGAAGGTTTTTAAGGTTATTGCTCGAAGAGAAAACAATCTTGCGGTCAATCCTAGAAAAGATTTTTTGAAGACCCTTGGTGTAACATGGATAAAAGGGTAATTTAACATATTTCTTATTATTACGGCCGTCAATGCGTTCTAATGTGCTTACGTTTCTAATTCTTAATCTATTCTTATGTTTCCTAACAGTATTATAGACGACATCTTCAGAGAATCCGTTAAAGTTATAAATATTGATGATTTCTTTTAGTTCATTTTGATATCTATCTTCTAAAGGAAAATTGAGTAACCGGTGCACCAAAAAGTTAATAGCCGAAAGTTTGTGTTCATATGAGTGATTAGAATCCTGTAAGATGAATCTATTATTACTAGTAGGTTTCCTATGTACGTCTATTTCTAACTTATTTTTATTTCTTATTACTAACATGTCGAGGAAGGGAATCCTGTTGTCTTTTTCTTCTCCGTGGGTAAATTTGATATAGGGAAATTTTGAGTTAAGTTGTTCTATGAAATCCATTATTAAACATTTGCTGATGTCAAAAATGCAAAAAATGTCATCGACGTATCTGATTCAAAGCCGAGGGAAATAAGCCAAAGTATTCTTCTGGTCAGTTTCAAATTTACCCATAAAAAGGTTAACCATAAACGGAGATAAGCTGTTACCCATTGCTGTTCCTTCCGTTTGTTGATAAAAAGTGTAGTTAATTTGGAAAAAGTTTTGTTTCATGCAAAGTTTGGTCAAAGAAATGAAGCTAGTAACTTCCTCTCTATCCATCTGGTGATCTAACAAAAGTGTTTCTAAATATTCCAAAGTTAAATCAACCGGAACACTAGGGAACAATGAACTTATGTCAAACGATACTAAAATTTCTTTGTCAGTAAGCTCAATGTCCTTAGTTTTTTCAATGAACTCGTAAGAATTTTTAATAGCCAAATCTGGAAATTGTACAGGTAACTGGTTCAATTTGTCAGATAACCACCTGGAAAGTAAGTAAGTTGGACTGTTGATATTCGAAACAATGGGTCTCATGCTTTTTTCGGGCTTGTGTATTTTAGGTAAACAATACATCCTAGGTAGTACTGGGTTTGATACTGTTAGTCTAAATCTTAAATTGTCGCTAATGACAGCCTTACATTCTAACATGGTCTTTTTGGTTTCTGTAATCGTTTTAGACAAAGGATTTTTTGATAATTTTGAATAAGAACTTTGTGACAAAGTGGTGTTGACTCGACTAAAATAATCTTCTTTGTCTAAGATGACTACAGTGTTACCCTTGTCGGATTTTAAATAAAAACAATTTTTGTTTTTTAGTCTTCTAGCAATGATTTGATCTTTTCGTGCAATGTCAGGTGCATTCCTTTGCATATTTTCCAAAATTTGACTTTTACAGGCGGTACGAATAAATTTTTTTGTGTTATAATCAAATTACTGATCGCGTTTTCTATGCCAACTATAATTTCTTCAACCGGAGGCTTATTAAATTTCAGGTTGTATTTCAAACCTTTGTTTAATAAGTCGATCTCTTCTTTGCTAAAAGACTCATGTGACTCGTTTTTAACTAATGCAGTTGGGTTAATTATCTCGGCAGGTTTCGGTTTGTTAGTGGTGACTAATTTGAAAAATTTGAAAAAAAAAAAATTGAAAAATATTGTAGGTCCAATGGCAATCACTAAACGCAGAAAATATGTGTTCCTTTTTTTTACCTTATTAATTGAATATTTATTGATTCAAAATCACCATATAATCACATTGACGCTAACAGTTTTCCATTTACAAATATTCAGTTTCGGTTCAATTGCTAAGATACTGAACAAGTTCAAATAGTAACCATTTATTTTGTTGGTTAATTACGTAAATAGTTGTTTTTGATACTAAATTGCAAAATGCAATTTCTGCAAATTCAAGAAATTGAAAAAATGTGTTTGAAGGCATGATATTCACACATCTTGGATATAAAATTAATTATATATATATATATAATAATAACATTTTTCATTTTCTGATTGCCCTGATTCTTCTGTATCGTCATCTTCTTCTTGTAAATTCCAATAAATGTCACCCAAAAGAGCATGTAGCTTTTTGCCGCTGTACCAATGTACAATAGATCAATATTCGAATTCAGACGTCTACCTTCTTTTATTTTCATCCCACTTAACCGTGGAAAAATATGAGGCAATTTGTTGAATGCATTTCCTTCTGGGTTTAATGCTTTTATGAAATTTTTAACAATTCCTAGCTTTATGTGGAGCGGTGGTAACAAAACCTTTTCGATCGGCACAAGTGGAATCTCAATAATGTTGTTTTGTCGAAATCTAAATTGCTCACGTAAAGGCCAGTTCCGTTCGTTATATTGGTCGCCGGCAAGACGGGTATTCCACAAGCAAATGTAATATTTATATGTTAACACTTTGTCTTCTGAAAACAAACTGAGCTCTCAGCCTGGGAACTGCAATCGATACTAGGGTCAGTTTGAAGAACCTTGAACCCTTTTTGTCCTCTTATGCTAAAGCCGGCTCAGTTCGCGCGGCTTGTGATTGAACGTGGGGGAAAAGAAGGGAAAGAAGCAAATGTGTGTGGTCATCTCTTTATTTGTAGGGGAAGCTGGGGCATAATTCGGGGTCATGCGCGGTCGTCTGGGGCCGCAGCGCGGCCTAGAGCTCTCAGCGGTTAACAGAGCCGCTTATGTACCCATTTGACCAAGTGGCAGTAGGGGGGATGGGAGTTTCTAGAAGGTTCACGTATGGTCCATGGAAGGTTCACAAAGGGCCTAAAATGTTTAAATTGAAATTGCTCGAAAACGCGAGTTAACTTTTAAAAAACGGTTAGCACCATTGGATTCAGCGTACTCGAAGTAGATTTACCCCCCGGGTGCCCAGCTTGTTGCATTTTGCAACTAGCACAGTGTTATTAATGCTGCATTTGTTGACAAAAATAAAGCAGAAAATAGCACTAGATATAAAAAGTACATATTAATTACAGGGTAGAATCTTTCAAGCAATATTCATCTCCCATTATTATTATTATTTTGTTATTATTGAATACGAGCAAAATTAATATTGTAATTATGTATACAACCTATCTGCAAGGGTCTGTTATCTGCAGATTTTTATTTGTCCCTCTGGGTTACGATTACTGATGATAAATCTACAAAGTATGCGTATTAGATGCTTCGAAATAGGTCGCCGTTGGTCGCAAATTGTATTTTAGCATATGGAGGCCCAACATGTATAAAATCGCTTCTTAGAATTCGGACAAATTACAGCGCTAATGGTGAGCAAAGTACAGATATGCGCTCGCAGATAAGAGAGAAAACTGATTGTTTCCGACATTCCCAACTGGTCCGGTATGTGTAACATTTGCATACATGGAACTTTCCGTAACAAGCTATGTCCACCAACCAACCAAACAACAACAACGCACAACGCTCGACTCGGTTCACGAACCGTGTGCAGCTTTCACCGTTGTACCGTGCACCCAGCCAACAATCCGCGTTCAGCAGATATATACACAAAAAAGACTGTAACATGTAACTGCCAATAAATAATGCCCAGCTGTCTAGTCCAGAGACTGAGTCATACTGTTACTTTAATTTTAATGCACTCCTCGGCGACTAGTATCACTTAATCTCTGTTATAAGGGTAATTAATTTTGATAAATATGTGTATTTGCTTATAAACCGGTATCTATGCTCTGAACGTGATTTACGTTGACAAACGAAAAAATGCAGTATTTTTACTTCTTTTTAATGTTGTCATCATGATAGCATATAGATGGCGTTGTTTTTGATTCCAAAATAGTTTCGAATTTTTAAAAACAATCCCTCCCGACGACATAATTAATAAAGAATGATATTGTGTTGATAAACCATTGTCCAGACCCAGGTAGCTAGGGAAAATGTTGTTTATATTATTGCCATATATCAATAAAGTTTATCCATTGGTGTGGTATATGTTTATTATTACAGGAGTGCAATATATACCTGTACGTGGTAATAAATAACTATATATAACAGAAAAGTAAACAATTTTTAAGCAACACTGGACTCAATATGCTTATACACATAACGAAAGAGAATGTCTAGCTATACGAAGCGTAGATGCCACAAACGGTAAATGCGAATGGGTTTACAAGCGGAGGGATTAGCGGCAGTCGACGGCAACCGACGGTTACCGGAGTGGTTAGTTACGAGATAAACAGCATGATGTGCGGACGATCTTAGTGAGAATTTACTAGAGTATTTACTTTTCGTTTCTGTTTTTATTTTCGTCTTTAGAATCCCTTAATTTCGTCTAAGCTCCGTAGCAACAACAAAATAAATATGCGAAACTCTCATTTCCAGGCGACCATGACTTCAAATTATTACATGCGCTCTTCACACAGTAGGTCTACATCTTGACGTTGTTAGAAGTGTACTAACGCGACCCGCATCGAATTGATCGGATTCCATTCAATCCCCTCCTCGCTCTCTCGCCGTACATATAGCTATATAGCTAATTTCACACTTTCCCAATCGGTATACACCCCGAAGTGGAAAATAAGTGTTAGTTTATGGATTCCCGCTTATCTAAACTTTCTGTACGACGGTACGATTAGTTGCCTATACAAAGCTCTTATATAGAAAAAGCTACCACTTCCAAGTAGCATTTGGCTTGTGCGCAATAACAAGGAAATATGTATTATTTGTAGACAATTTATGCAAAATGCATATCACAATATAAAGCATGTAGGTACTACCGTCCTAGCTGTTTCTTCACCGGTGACCAATTTTCATCTCTACCGTTTGTCAATTCATACTACTGAAACCAAAAGAAAGTTTCCCCTTCTACGAAGTTCATCCTACAGTAATGCAAATTATACAAATAACACACAATCTGATTGTGAACATTATTTAGCTCTACGTTGTAAATTTCAAGATGTATTGTAAGTAGCTATGTAATTAGGAACGTTAACGTTCTTCGAAAGAACACTTGTGGCTTTATTTCGATAAATATCAAGGAGTTTTAATTGTAAAATTGTGAAAATAAATAGAATAATGAAAATTGATCAAAATTATATTTAAGACATACCTACGTCTTGTAATCATACAATTTGCATGATATGCCCTATTCCCCCCTGTGCACTATTCTTCGTTCCCCTTTCCGCTTTTTGCGCTCTCTTGCACAAAGATGTGTATAGAGAAAAAGAAAAGCAGCAAACATGACATTTTTACGGCAAAGAAATATCTATTGGAGTGCTTCGCCACTGTTGAATTTCATAAAATAGCTGGGACCTTTTGCCGCTCCTGCATACCGAAACCAATTCTTACGGAAAAGGGAACTCGAATAGGTGTTATCTACTATATTGGATCGTCGAGGCACCGGTTTGAAGGCGGTCCATTTTGCGGTTAGCATTTTAGATCCTCTAGATAGGTTGGCGGCAGTTATCTGCCGAAGGTAAGTGCATGTTTTGGAAATTCCGGAGCGTATTTAAGGAGTTTTTAACTTACCATCAGGCAACGAATGCTGAGCAACTTCGTATACACGGCTGCTATTTCAATATTAAATTTCAATCATAAATTATTAATTTTGCGATGTCTTCTGGTCAAATGTAACTTTGAGTAGAAGCTTAAAACATGAGCTCTTCTGTAATAGATTTATGTTGCGAGCACAGGATGGATTTTTTACTGCAAAACTACATCAAACTATCGAACATATTCTTGGCTTTTAAAATCATCACTTGCGAAATTTAAGATCATCGATAAACTAGCATAATTTAAGCGCTATTATTTTCGTTGGAAATGTGGCATTAATGAGTTCACTTCTTTTGTGTAAGAAGCTGTATAGATACTGGACTCAATGAATTAACCATGTCCTAGCCATACCATTTGCAATTAGTGCTAGAATAAGCGATAATTAGTTTCATTTTGTGACAGTGTTGCTAAGGTAGGCATCACCCAGATCCTGTAGCCTAGCACGTCTTGGCAATGCGGGTACTTGAATGGGTGACCATCCACTTGACTGCACATGCAACCAGTTGAGCACTGCGGCTGGGTGTGTCCAGCGGAGAGGGTAGCGTAATGGGCCTACATGGTTTAAACGAGCTGTGGCGTTCAGCTGCACGCTCTGGCCATCTTTTCAGAGTGTCCAAATCATCTGGAATTGTAGAATTCTGTCTGTCGTGTAAATGGTAGAACATCAAAGATTTCAAATAATGTAATAGGCACCACAAGGTATCTTTCTTTCAAAAATATTTTCGTATGCCTAACAATGAAATTAAATAAAATATTTGCAGTTATTGCATCCAAGTGGTTTCTGGTGTTAGCATTGTTTGGTTGCCATGACAACAGTAAATAAAACGTACTCACATTGCTGCTTTTAACTGTTGATTCAAAACTTTAAACATAAGTAGCTACTTACGAGATGAATTAGATAAAGACAGACTTAATACATATGTATGAAGTTAAGGATTTCGCAAGCATTTCAGAATGCAACACTTAGTATACAAAAAAATGTGCAGAATAGTATTTACAAACATTTGCGCAAATGCGTCACAGTTGAAGGAAGACATTTCGAGCGTTTACTGTAGATAAGTAAATAAGTAAGAACATATTATCGCGAACTACTTTGAGCAATACAGGCTATTTTGCTCAAAACAACATGGTTATAGAAAAAATAAACTGCGATGACAACGTTGATATCTCAAATACAGGAAGCGTTTGACGAACATCAGTCAGCTCAATTGAATTTGTTAGATTTGAGCAAGGCATTTGACACAGTTGACCACACGATACTTCTAAGCAAGTTGTATTTCTATGGCATACGAGGATTGCAACTACAGCTGCTCGAATCCTATTTATTTGGAAGGAGACAATACGTGGTGTGGCAAGATTGCAAATCGGATTTTGCGATCATTAAATATGGGTTACTTTTCTTAGTATACGTCAACGACTCACCTTTTAATATCGATGAAGAAATCTGTCTTTGTACTGACGACACCTCTATCTTAGTTAAAGGCAAGGATGTGAAAGAATTATGCAGAAAATCAGCAAAGGCAATGCAAAGTGCTCAAGATTGGTTTGCCAGAAATAGTCTAAAACAAAACAATAGTAAGACTGAAAGTGTTGTGTCTAGTACCAGAAGAGATTATGTCACATCGGTAGTAAAATTTTTAGTGTTACGAATCGATAGTAATCTTGCCTGGGAAGAATACACTGCTGCTGTATACGTCCGTATGTTACACTATAAGAAGACTCAAGAGGGTGGCAACGCACGAAGCAGCGAAGATATCTTATTTTAGTTCCTTCCACTCTATCATATCGTATGGCGGCATCGTCTTCTAGGCTCATCCTCCGGGTTTTGGAAGAATGTTCTGTTTACAAAAAAAAAGCTATTCGGGCTCTGTGTCACCTGAAGCAGAGAGACAACTGTAAACAATACTTTACGGAGCAGAATATACTGACATTGCCTGGCATATACATAGTAATAAAAATATATTCGACTGTTGAATTTTATATAAAGAAATAATTTTATACATAATTGAATTTATAGAAAATAAATCCATTCAGAAAAGGTTGAAAAGAATATGTAACTACTAAATTGGTAAAAAATTAGAAAACAAGCAACTTTTTCCTTTGATATTTTACAAACGTTTGGGATCACGTAATTGCTCGTGAACATATATTTGACATCATATTTTTTGTTAAAAATTACGACAACGAACAATTGTCTTTGAAATTATTATGTTATTAGTAATTTTCACTGTTATACCAAGAATATAAATTCAACAGAACCAATCACATTCCAAATACCTTGGGATGTTTATTGTTGAGATTTAGTTCCTTAATAGAAAATGTTATCATAATTGCCTTACAATTGAAAATGCTTGTTTAAGGATGAATACTACGTAGTAATAACAGTTACATATGTACGGTTTTCTTGTTTATTTTATTGGTTATAGCGGTATAGCAGTTGGTTTATGTGTAATAAATTGTATCACACCAGCGATAGGGCAACTATAGCATATTTTGCCCATTAATATTAAGTAAAGTTTTATCAGCTTTAAACGCTATCAGACAATATGTTTTACCTGTTTATCTACTTCTTTCTATAACGGTGTGATTGCTCCAAGAAAATCCGGGACATTCTCTATATTCATGTTTGATAAATGCGCGTTAATAAACATATAACAAAGGCTAGTCTATTAACAGTAGATTGCAATCTATTTATAGAAGTGCTTGAGCCATGCCAGTTTTATATAGAAATTCCTAATTTATGCACTCCATTTCTTCCGCCTACAACTTCTCTGCTAGTAAGTTTAGATCGTTGTATTTCTTCTTCAATACCACCTACTTCTTCTGATTGGCTTCATATTGTAAATCACTGTTACCGTTTGATTGTAGTGTATTAGTAACATCTTTTCAATTTAAAACATAAATTTCCTAGTCAATGTCGTAAATACTGCTTGTGTATTTGGAAAATAGCTCATCAGTTGGTGCATTTACTGGTCAAAGAGTGGCAATAAACATATAACTTGAAGGTTAGATCCAAGAATTACAGTAAGGACCAATATGTAAGATGTATGCATACGAGAATATATCCTTACAATTAGTTAAAGAGAATTATATTAAATACATTGCAATTTATTAATATTTTGTTGTTTTACGGTTATATGTATATACATACATAGGTATGTAAGTACATACAACTAAGAGGGTATAAGTTATTTCTTCTTCACTCTGGGAAAGGTTTTATTTTAGTTGGTGTGCTCTGGAGCTAACTAGCTTACAGTGAGCTACTTGCATATTTATATAAATACATAGTTGATTGTTAGGTGACCCGTTAACGGGCAAATAATGGTAATTTCGTTTTAGTTTCAAGGGCAAGTCAATTTATTAAAGCGGTTGCGGTGGCTATAAAAAGAATTACATGCACGCAGAAGGTGAATGAAATGCGTGCTATTAGTTTGTAAATAGAATGGAGGATAACGTTCATAGAGGATGTAGAATTCAGCTTAATAATTGGATGCAGCCATAATATATTTCTTGCTTTTCAAAAGAAATTTAAACAAGTGCCAAGCAATTGATAAATATAGATCAAGGATATTAATGCTTATTAATCAACGATGTAAGTCATTTATATGTGTGTATTCATAGAAAAATTAATGAAAAGCAAAGTTCTGTATACTAATACATATGTTTTATTAAAAGTGCAGCGATCAATTTAGGCATGTGAAACCATCTTCGAGCTACAAGTATGAAACTGATGTAAATGAACAAGAGACAATGATGAACACATGTATCCGCCCTAGGTGAAGCTTAAAGGTCTTGAACAAAATTGACAACAGTTCTTTGGTTATCAAAATCAAAACAATTGGATAGTATTAAATCTGAAAGTTTTCAGAAAGATCCCTGATAGAGTTTATCGGTTGATTGTTAAAAATGCTAAATAATCCAGTGATGGCATAGTTGGCAACTGAATGAATTAGTGCTGACAAAAATGTTAATACCCTAAAATTTATTTAGGGAAAGCAAGAATTGTTGGACCACTTCTTGAAAATCTTAAAGTAAATACCTTACTTCACCAGAGATTAGATTGGATTATGCAAGGGGTGATCCTTGGGCCTATTCCACTACGACCTTTCCCGATCTATTGTGGTTCCTCAGTTGCTAAATCATTTACATTAGCTTTGCAATTTTTACCAAACCAAAGTGTTCCCACCGGGTATATTTCGTCCTTTGTATATTCGGAGTGTATTTCTGACTGACGTATTCCTTCTGCTTTGTGCAACCCCACAGTGTCTGGACAGCAGCTTCTTCTTTCGCCTGGCAGAACCTGCATATTGTTTCCTCTGTCAGGCCCAGGTTGCTCATATGGTTTTCGAACATACAATACCCTGTTAGCAAGCCTACTATTGTTTGAACAGACTTTCTGTCTGTAATATTTTTCCACCAGTCTTGACATTTCTTTTCTTTCGGATGAGTGGTCATTCTACTTGTTGGCGGGTGTACGTAATCTCCTGACTAGGTTTCTAGGGCTGATTTCTCTGCCACCGCACAGGATGTCGTTGTTTGAAAGATATTTCACTTATTGTATATACAGAGGGTACAATAGTTTACAGCAAGAACTGAAGTGGTTGAATTATTATCGATCTAGGCACAAATACCAACGCAAATGGTTATGGATATGCTGATACTTTTTTGTTGTGTTAAAATTAACTTATTGCTAAAGCTGGCCGCGAGCGGTACCGCGCAGTAGCGTAGAGTCGATCAGGCCTCGCGTTCCACTAGAGTTATTCTGCTAATAGAGATGTTTGCTGCCGCAAATAATTTCGCTCATCTTTTAAATAAAAATTAAATAACACGTGCTCAAACACTTACCATTTTAAGAGTCCTCCGTGAAATCACAAAGTGAATAATGTCTGTCAAATATCTGCAACATTAGATATGTTTCAACTGTTGTTTCGGTAAAACTAGTACGGCATGAGGAAAAAATGCGTTTATATGCAGAGAACGAATGAACTTCTAAAGCGTCTACCTCAGGATAACATTTTCTGATACTATCCGCCACAAGATTGAGAGCATGAATTTTACACGTAATGTGTAACAAATTAGCAGAATGCTTTTTAAGAAACCGGCCTACAGAAAGCATGTTTGCAGCACCATCACTCACTAACATCAAGAGTTGGTTTGTTGAAAGTTCAAACTTGTCCAATGTATTTAACACTAACTTTGAAATTACTTCGGCAGTACACTGTTGTATTCGTTTGGAGACTAATAGAATTGAAGGTGCCGATTGATGAGGTTCCAATTTGCGTGCCATTACATTAAGAACAGAATGTTTCTTCCGATCTGTTGTTTTGTCGACACATAACTACAATTTTTCATCTTTCAACTCCGATTTTATTTTTTGTTCAATATGTTCGCGCGCAGATGGCACAATTCTTCGTAACGATGTTCGACTTGGTAATTTGCACTCCGAATGGTTATTCCAAAAACAGATAAATGGTTCCTTGTCTAGTAAATTAAACGGTATATTACATGCGATAAACGTAACGCATAAATTAAATATAAATTTTTCATTGTCTCGTGCGCAGTTTCTTTTTGAGACATGCTTTTCACTATTTACGTGTCGTAGACAATGTTGTCTGGACCAACACATTAACGGGATTTTACAGATTACACATTTAATTTTAGCACCTTCATATATTAAGTCTGGAGTTTCTGCAATAAATTTTCGAAGTTTGTCCGATCGCGGTCGTTTTGCTGACGAAATCATAATTTTTCTAGGACAGATAAATAATTGCGCAAATGACTGGCAGCGAAAATGTCCGTACTGCTCCGCAGACGAAGTAATACTACCGTTCCTCTCGGTCCGAACTGATTCTACGCCGATGCGCGGTACCGCTCGTGGCCAGCGTTAGTTATTACATTACATATAGGTACAACAAATGCCGTTTTCAAAAACAAAAATAATGATGGCATAAAAACACTTTAACGTGCGGGATTTTTATTGCGTCAGCTTTTATTTTTTACACTGGGGTATTGATTTCAAAATAACACTTCCGTCGGCTACGAGTCACATGTACATTATTTATAATTCACGGCCCATGCGACTGATCCGATTATTTTGCGAAGACTGATTGTGCCCGGCTTAGATATAAGTATAAGTCGAACTTGCTTTTCTCTTTTAGTTTTTGAAAGATGCCATCAAGTGTTCTTATGCAATGAATAAATCTGATGCACGCGTTTTGTTCTTTTTGAAAGGCTGTAAAGTGTTAAGGAATTTAATGGTAAACTTCGCAGGGGTATGTAAAATTAACGAGTACAAGCGCATCATATACGGATTTTTTACGTTTTTCTTTGGAGTTGATCTGTAAGAGTATATTTTTTAAGATTTATATAAGACGATCGTATATAAGTAGGTATTAATTTAATCCTTAAAATGAAGAGCTATCAATACGCAATCCAAGACTTTTTATTTTGGTAGCAACCGGCACACTGTTATTGTTAATTTTAAAATCAACAACCTCACCCAGGACCCTGCAAGCCTCTCTATTGCCAAAATTCGACAATTGAGACTACAGGATCTAAATGTAACGAATAAGCGGAAAAGAATCAAACTTGAATCGGTAAAATACTTGAATGTTAATCGTTACTTGCAAGTATTTCTTTCTGGTATGTACACGAGTCAGACAGAAATTCTGCCGAACCTGTATAAAGACTTATTATTGGTATCAAGGAAGCTCAAAATAATTAAATCAATAACTGAAACTGATACTAAAAACAAAAACCAATGACATAACCTCATGAATAATGTGCGTCGAATTCAAAATGTGGATAACTCTCTGTGATTAAAATTTTATTACCGCAACGCAGTCGTAAAACGTTTCATGTTTTTAGGGGATAGTCTACACTTTCAGATAGCTTTTCTATGTATTCTGTTTATATGATGTTACAAACGATAATCATTAATGCAGCAAATTATTCCTTGAAGCGTATATTGCAAATTAAAATCGTTCTACTGTATCTGTTGGAGCAAGAGTAAAAAAAAAGAATTATTTTAATGTCTGGTGTTTCGAGCAACGCTTTAATATTTGTTTTCGCTTGTGCTTGAATGGTAATCGTTCTATATTTTACGGTTTTGTTTTTCGAACATTATTAGTATTCAAGTTATTGCCGTTATCTAAATAAACTTATCTTTTTTCGTTTCAGGTAAGTCTGCAATCCAAACTATCTAATCTGCATCATGAGAAGTAAAGGTAAATAAAACATTTTGTTTTAGTAAACTTTTAATACTTAACACCTCATTGCTAATCCATAAAAAATGTAGATATTACCATAACTCTGTATGAAAAATGTATTAAAAAAGCACAAATCATAATTCGAATGAAACAATGTTACGTTATGAACTTAGTATTTATTAAGCGTTGCAAGATAATGTCATGTTGTGGTATATTGCACTCGTATCGCCATTCCCGCCGCCATACGTTCGTACTGTAGCCGCTTTTTAAAATCGCTTTACTTCCTCTTTTCGTCGTAATTAGTTGCGAAGTTGTTGTCAACTGAGTCTTTCCTGAAAAGCATTATATCTCGGATAGAAATTTAGAGTCGTAATGCCACGAGAGAGAGATGTATGTCGTGGACTTTTTTTCGGTCTTGCCCTAACATGAGAAAAATGTCTCTTCTTTGTCAAAAGTGCACCGGCGACACAATCCAAGTTTTAAGTGTGTCAAATTGGAGAGTAAGCTCGAGGAATTAAATCTGATGGGAAGTTGTATTACGCTTTCCACTGAGGATGTTGTATAAAAGGGTGACGTCGTACGAATAATACCTATGTATACCCTATGAGTCTTACATAAAATGGTTCTTGCATTTTGTGCTTTAGGTTAGTCATCTCACACTTGGATTTTTTATTGCTTACTATTTTCATGGACAAACCCGATTTGTCCGGCAAGAATTCATTCTTCAAGAGAGTAAATTTTGTTATTATTCTCAATGTTAACAAAAATAATAATTCAATGACGATTTACTTATTATTTATTTAATCCGAGCAGGTAACATGACTATACTAAAACACCAAAGGGGTCTTCCCTCTTTATGATAAAAGTATTTTTTTGTTTAACGAATTACATTTTTTAAATTAAATTATCTATAATAATGGCTTTATAATGGTTTTCAGAGCAATTGCAAAGTTTGAAAATATTACAATATTATTCTCTAGGTTTTTTCGACTGGTACCAGTAGTGATAATCATCTTCTGTAGCAACTAATGTTGACTTATTAGTAAAACATAATAAAACAGAGAAAATAAGAAATTGGCTGCCGCCTTAAATGTCCTTCTAAAATTTCTGGCTATGTTTACCTTGTTAACCCTCCGGCTCAATGGCGCAAGTCAAGGCCAAACATAATAATAATAATAATATTAATAATAATAATATTAATGATATTATTAATAATAATAATAATAATAATCATCATCAAGAAAAAAGGAGATTAATGCGGGGATCAAGCAAAAAACAAGAAAAAGAGATTAATGGGCATAACCCGCACAAGTATCCGTAGACACGTGTTTCGGACTTATTAGTCCTCATCAGTACGGCATAACTAG
Organism: Dynastes maya; assembly: GCA_029619315.2. Classification (NCBI taxonomy): domain Eukaryota; kingdom Metazoa; phylum Arthropoda; class Insecta; order Coleoptera; family Scarabaeidae; genus Dynastes; species Dynastes maya. Next base: position 63,487,399 of record JAROYE020000002.1, read on the forward strand.
GAGCAAGGTGGAAGCTACCTAGGGAAGACAAACAAATGGAGCACGCCAGGAGGCCGACCACCATTTGCAACTTCGGTCAGAAGATACCCATTGATGTGCTTCGAAATGGGTATCTTCTGACCGACAACCATTATCTGCACAAGAACTATATATCTCTGAATACGAATCATAACCAGAAGCACCATTTCAAAAAGCACATTCTAATCCAATTACTAATGCAGAACTTGAACTTCTGGACGATATTATCATAGAATCAGAAGATATTATTTAATAAGAAAAGTATTATTATTTTAATAAAGATAACTTTTGCATTCTATTATTGTATTTGTATATTTTATGTTTTTATAATTTAGTTTAATTTCTTGTATTAAAGATATATTAAAATACCAATATGTTCTTTATTAATCGTATTGTAATAGTGTTCCTATTAGAAATTTAATCACAATAATGAATTATTATTTTTGGCCAAAGAATACTGAAATTTATCCTATAGCGTCATGATTGAATGATACAAATTAAGCAAGGAAATGACAGAAAATTAAATTGCTATTGACAGACGCGAAAAACGGATCAAATATGTTGAATCCTTCGGCCCCGAACGAGGTTTTCATTTTTAATGCACCACCGAAACCGGGTCGATATACGTCCGACTCCCCCAAATCTGGTGCAGGTCAATCGATGGTGTGTCTCCCTTCTGTGTCATTACTGTGTGGAGCCGTAAAGTTTGGTCTAATTGACTGACAGCACACCGCTCCAATATACTACTGTACTACTACTATGCATTTGTGCGCGCTATATTTAGCACATATGAATTTAGTTCATTATTGTATAGTACCGTGACTCCGTATCTCTCTCTGTAGCGACGCTTATGAATTTTTCAACGTGTACTCCACCGTTTATACGATATGTCTCGTCGGCGGTTGCCGCTATTGAATGAAAAGTTACGGTTGTCTACGACGCGACGGACGGGAGCAGGGTCACTCCGTGTGTCACACTATTGCCTCACAGCATCCAAAAGATACTACGAATACATTTCCAGAATTGATCTAGCGCTTACATTATGAAATGTAATTATCTCTCGCGATAATTGGGTCAACAAGTATCAGACGAATGTTATCCAGACCTGTTATAAATGATAAAAGTTTAATTGTTTTTATTTTTAAAGTTTAAATTGAAATGTTATTTATTTACTAATTTTTCTTTACTTTTAGAAGAAAATTTTAAATAATATTTTTAGATACAATTTTCTTAGAAACTTTGTAGGCAGAAGCATAAAGACCTGCTTTAACACACTGATAGACTTAAGGTGCATTCACATAGGGTAGCGCAAAATTATTTGCAATATTCTATTCTAATTCTTAAAATAATTTCGTGACATCGCAGTTTACTTTATCGTATAATAATCTTAATGTATCTGTTAATAATTTCTTTTGTAATGGACGGCAGTACACAGAAACGTTATACGTCTCCGTATTGATTGATTGATTTTCTACCAGAGCAGGGCTGGTCTTTACATCCCTAACACTGAAGCTTAGTAGCTTATTGTATTATTCCTGCTTCGGTTTTGTTTTACTTAAACAGGTTAGTTCCCGCAATCAGGTTTAACAGCCTATGTAGTAAATCTTTCTCCATTGGTAGTTCAATTGTGCTTCGCATAGCGAATCTGCGTTGAGCTAACGCTGTACATTCGAAAATAATGTGAGAGGCTGTTTCCTCCTCCTCATTGCAAAGTCTACATAAGGGCTCATCTTTGTAGATCCCCATCTTATGCAAGTGGCCTCTCAAACAGCCATGTCCTGTTAATAGACATGTTGCTGCTCTAAGCTGTATCTTGTTTAATTCAAGCAGGTCAGCAGTCAGATGTTGCGACGGTCTTCCCATCATCCGTTTGCTGTGCTTTTGTCCAGCTGCATGTTTCCAATTTAATTGGTGTTGTGTTATAATCCACTCATTAATTGCACCACGCACTGCACTCTTGGTAATACCTAGACCCGGTTCAGGGCCTATATAATTTATTTTTGAACCTTCCCTCGCTAGCTGGTCTGCAATTTCATTGCCCGCTATGCCCCTGTGCCCTGGCACCCACACCAATGTGACCTTGTTGTGTTTAGACAGAGCCATTAGGGTTTGCAGGCACTCCCATACTAGTTTGGAGGTTATGCGATAAGATGCTAGTGCCTTTAAGGCTGCCTGACTGTCAGAGAGAATGCACATCGTCTCACCCTGCGGTCGCCGACGCAGACTCTCCCACGCGCAGGTTTGTATAGCATATATTTCTGTTTGAAATACCGTGGTGTATCGCCCAAGTGATACACATACTTTGTATCCCTGGTTTTCCTCATATACACCAACGCCAGATGTAGTGCCCGTTTTGGACCCATCTGTGTACCAGACTAGTGTTCTTGGTTTTCTCCCCTCTCCATCCCTCCATTCTTCCCAATTCAAGAAAACTTTGAAAGGTTTGTCATAGGAGATCCTGGAGATTGTTGTATCACTACCCATATCATAGATAGGGTTTGTTACTACTGCTTCTATTCTGGTGTGCCCAGATTCACTGTGGGATCTCCAGTTGCTAGTATTTTTCAGTCTGTATGCCCCCATTCTGGCTTCTCCCTTGATATAAATCTCAAGAGGAGGTAGGTTTAGTATGGTTTCCATAGCAGCTGTTGGAGTGCTTTTAATAGCTCCTGTTATACAAAGACATGCCAGTCTCTGAATTTTCGAGAGACTAGTTATCGCATGCTTCTGTGTGATCTTAGGCCACCAAACCAGGCAGCCATAAGTTATCATGGGTCTTACCACCGTAGTGTACAGCCAGTACGTCATATGTGGTTTGAGTCCCCATGTTTTCCCAACTGTTCTACGGGTTGTCATTAACACCCTCTTACATTTGTCGGTCATTTTTTGTAAATGTGAGTTCCAGTTCAGTTTAGAGTCCAAGGTTACACCTAAGAACTTAGCCTCCTGACTGATCTGTACTACTTCGTTGCAAAGAATCGGCTCCCTTAAACGTCTCCGTATACTTTGATACTTCCTTTCTAAAATGCATAATACATTGTACGTCTACATACTAAGGCTGTTATCATTTATCATGTACAAATATGCTCGGAATTATTTCATATCAGATAACCAAATATACATATATTGTATTTGTTTGGAAAAAAGAAAATAATTCTATAAGCTGTATACTATAAAACAAATTAGCTTTAATGAATAACGGGCTGCAGGAAAAAAAAACAATAAAATGAAAAAGGAAATGACAGAAATGAAGCAAAGAATTGAAAAAATCGAAAAGTTCGTTAATGGGTTGGAATTAGAGAACAAAGCAAACGAGAACCCAAAAAAATAAATTGAGGAATTTGTCAAAACTCACCTAGAAATTGACATAAAGACGAAAGATGTCTACTTGATAGGAAAGAAAGTTTGCGTAATAGAACTGGAAAATTACGATAGTAAGAGACGTATTTTCTAAAATAAGAAAAAACTAAACAATATTCAGAGACAGCAAATTTATATTAATAAATGAATTTAGAGATATGGAAATGGGATCTTGGAACATAAGAAGCTTAAATAGAAAAGAACAAGAGCTTATAGAACTTAAGAATTTGTGAAAGCCGAACTTGATTTTAGAAATAACTTACGGACACAATCGAAAATGAAAATAGAAGAATACTAATAGTAGGAGACTTTAACAGTCGAGTTGGAAAAAGAACACAAAGCATGGATGTTTGAGGACTGCATGATGAAGATGCCAAGAATAATAACGGAGGCGGAATGCCGCATTAGAAAACAACATGATTGTAACAAACCCGTTCTACGAATATCGAGATATACACAAGTATACAAGAGAGATTAGAAGCCGAAATGAAAAGTCTATAATAGACTACGTAAATAGGGAATTAAAATCTTGTTTATAGTATTTTTTTGGTTTTACTAACTAGTTATTTCATCACGTCCATTTGCACAAGCAGTGAGAATCAATGGAGTTAGAATTTTACGGTATTGCTTCAACAACGTCGTCTGGTAAGGGGAGCTGAGTAGAGGCAGAAACTTTCGGTGTTACATATGTTCTCTTTCGGTGAAAAGGCAGATGGCAGCTATTTTAACTTATTTCTTCCTATTTTGATATTTTACTCTGATAAATACCACGTGTTCATGCATTTCACCTCATTAGTTTCTCGATGCACAATGCCAAATGGAAACTATAAATTATATCCCTACACCTTCCCCTCACTATTAAATTCTTACCGCATTGTTCTGCCCAGAAAGAAAGCCACCAATTGTTGTATAACGGCATTAACAACGTAATGGTGTTATTTTAATTCTGTTGAGGTGAATTTCTAACTACGAAATAATGTTAACAGATCACCAGCTGCACCGTCATAGATAAAATTATATCCTTTGCTATGTTAAAATCATTTCAACTCCTTATAGGGATAAACTAAGATGAAACTTTTCACAGTTTGGGACACTAAAAATGGCAACTACTTGCTGGCTAGTTACCTTCTATCACAACGGTGTTGCTCTAACATAAAATAGGTGATGATTTTATGAAACTGCGGGGTATATTTACATTATTACGGGGAAAATGTAACACTGTCCCCTTTTACCCCGAAAAATTGTTATCTGTGTAGCCAACTTTACATAAAAACAAAGATAAATTATCAAAAGTGAGTTCGCAAAAAAATCAATCTATTTAAAAAAAAACGCTAGCTCATTCAAAAGTTAGTATATAGGAGAGGAGGAGGGGGGTCGTTTTAAAAACAACAGAATTTAAAGCTTTAAATATTAACAAGAGCACCATACGTTACAATATTGAATTCTATTCTAAAAGTGCATCTTCGAGTTGCACACAGGAACTTCGAGAGCCGCGTCGTAAAATAGACGACTTTAGAGGGAGGAATCATTTACCCTTAACTAATTTGTAAAATGTAGCAGGGGACCCAGCGCTCGTTCGTTGTACTGGAAAAAGAAGAATAAGTGTGCGGAGATATGGGCTGACATGTCTTTCCATCCTCCAAATATATGGATTAATTCTGTAAAAGTTTTATTATATATGATTCTTGCTGAAGATAGACATTACGATCTCGATATACATGTGGGTTGTTCGGACTAGAGTCTCTGGTCCACAAGATATTATCGCGAGAAACTTACTTAAGATGTCAACGACGAAATAAATTTATTTTGTTGGATTATCATGCTGTATTTTTCAATAAAATACTATTAAGAAGTGTTTTGAAGAAGCAAAAATACAACAATTCTTATTGTAGATGTAGTGTTTTGTGAGAGTTGATACGACATTAATTATAGAACTGATTAAAACTAACGATTTTCTTTACCAAAATACAGATACACGTTTCAGAAACGACAATCAACTGGAAAATAAACAAAAATATGCCGTTTCCTTGAAATATATACTGAAATTACTGATTCTTGTGGGTTTTTATTGTTTGCAACATTATCTTAGACTATAATAGAAGTAGTTGCCAAGTTCAATGTTCCGCTTAAAGCAAATCTATTTTAGTGGTACCTTGGAAAGCGTCTCTATTGTCACTTAAGAATAGTGCTGTTGGTATCCGATATAGTTGGATCTCAATTCCAACTTTCCGGATCCTAGGATCCGGATTCGCCATCTGGATCCACTATCCGATTTTCGGATCCAGATCCGCTATCGTTATTATTTTGCAATATAGTGGTGCTTAAATGTTTAATAAAGAAAACATCGAATTCACGTTATATGGAGAGAAAATGCGATGGTTTTTCAAATCCATCAGAATAATATTGAATTTCCATGCGCACAATTCAGTGTCTGGTGATTATTACAGCTATATTGTTTAATAATTACTCGACCTATTGCAGGTTTTTTATCGGAGAACGGGGCTGGATCCACGTTATCGGATAATGGATTCGATCGGATAAACAATTTGAATTCAAGATTTCGGATAGCGGATCCGAATTATCGAATAACGAATCCAGATCCGAGGTTTCGAGTAATAGCTCCGTATCCGAAGTTTCATATAATAGATTCGAATCCGAGGTTTTGGATAATGGATTCGGATCCGAGATTTCGGATAGCGGGAATTTTTGTTTCCATTTTTTTGTATATGGTTGCAACTTTACGAGATGAAGCAATGTTGGTGGTCGCTTCCCTCGATTTTCTCCCAGTTTATTTTTGTGTTTGTCTTACACATTATGGTAAGACCAATTTTATTTGTTAAAAAATCAGTATTCGGGCAAAAACTTTCATCGTGTAAATCGAAATTCAGTGACATAAAACATAATTATGTTGGTTCAATTTAAATTTGTTGTATGTGTTGGTTGTTATATTTCAACCCACATGCAGTATTTGAAATTCTAGATTAAACATAGAAACCATAGTACCAATATTGTACTTCAAAATTTGACATGCGTTGCTGTGGAAGTGGAATACCTTTTGCTGCACAAATTAGAATCGTAAAGGTGGTAATCTTATTTTAATTATGAAGCGGACATTGGTTTTGAAAACAAAGAAAGAACATTTTCTAAATTTATCATCGAGTTATTAAAAAGGAAAATGTCATTCAATATGAATATAATTAGTTAGAATCAGCTAAATTGAAATGTTTTGGAACTGATTTATTTGAAAAACAAGTAATTACATGGAAGGTTTAGGAAACACGACAGTTTTGGTGTAGGCTTGGTAGTGTCGTCAAGGCAGGCATTTCGGGATTCAAAACGTTATATTTACATTAAGAACTACTGTAAATAGAAAGAAATTATTATTTTGGCCAATTATTTTAAAAATTCGAAAAACATTTTATAAAGCAAATTTAAGTTTAACTGTTGGTAGGTTTTTAATTAAGTGATCGTCAAAATATCTAAATTCGTAAAAGTAATATAATTATTTTCGATTGAATAAATTGTACACTTTTTTCGGCTTCAAGGTATTGTTTTGATTTAGTTATAAAACTTAAAAAGGAAAATTGCCCAATTCAACTAGATTCCACTAATTTAATCATTCAATTTTATTTTCCCAGAGAAAGGTAGTTTCTCGATAGTCTCATTATTTATTTATTTATTTTAATTCCCGTTTCCATCTTAAGATTGTCTGGGTCTCTTATCTCTATCTTTATTTTTTTTCTAAATAAATTCAGTATATAAAATTTAGGAAACCATAAGAACAAAACCTATTTAGATAATATGCAGGTGCTATGGACTAAAATCAAGATTTCTAAAATGATTGTCAGAATTCAAAAATCATTATTAAGACATTCATTTACCTACAAATAAAAGTACAAAAAGCATCTACATATTGCATAAGTGTAATTTTAATACTGAAACAGTTCACCAAAACCCTTACCGCAACACTTAATTCGTACTGGACGCACGTTTCGATAGCCAAGCTATCATCATCAGCAGCAAGACTGAACTAACAAGCTAAGTGAAAAACTAACCTTATAAGGAAAATAAATTAAGCAATATGTAAATTAAAATCGTAAAATTTAATGAGCCGCTTCATTGCACAGGACTATAAATAGCCTAAAGGTAAATGAGATGAATGACGTGAGTTATAAAACCTAGATTACAATGAAGCGGTTCATTGCACATGGTTAAAATTACAACTAAAATGAATAAACATGATGTAACAAAGGATAAAGGCTGGAATTTAGTGGTCCTAAATCTGAATTCATTAAGTGAGTTTTGTTTTTGTAAATATGAAGGCATATTTACAATTTACAATATGAAGGCATGGAAATTTACAAAAACAAAACTCACTTAATGAATTTAGATTTAGGACCACTAAATTCCACCCTTTATCCTTTGTTACATCATGTTTATTCATTTTAGTTGTAATTTTAACCATGTGCAATGAACCGCTTCATTGTAATCTAGGTTTTATAACTCACGTCATTCGGCTCATTTACCTTTAGGCTATTTATAGTCCTGTGCAATGAAGCGGCTCATTAAATTTTACGATTTTAATTTACATATTGCTTAATTTATTTTCCTTATAAGGTTAGTTTTTCACTTAGCTTGTTAGTTCAGTCTTGCTGCTGATGATGATACCTTGGCTATCGAAACGTGCGTCCAGTACGAATTAAGTGTTGTGGTAAGGGTTTTAGTGAACTGTTTCAGTGTTCCAGTGCCACAGTTTTAGAGTATCCGTTTAGTAATTTTAATACATTACATTATACACCTTGTAGCGCTCTCAATAGTTCGTTAGCAGCCGACTAGGCAACAATGAAGAATGGGCTGAGTTATTAATAATGAAAACTCTTATTAATAGAATTTTTAAATGGGTGCCATGTAATTTGTTAAATGAATAACATGGACTACTAGCAGCAAATTACGAATATGCAACGTCAGATAACGATTTAAGGGTGCACATTGATAAAAATAAAAGAAATACTTGGCAGAAAGCATTTAATGACTGTGTTCATTGATCTCTATCATACAAAGAACGAGCACAGGTCAGAATTATATTCACAAATGAAAGTTTAGAAACTAGTAATTTTCGTTATATCATCTGTTCTGGCCACGGATCTTTAATTAAAGGCTATTTTAATCACTACTCAGACAGAATGATCTACGAAAGCTGAGTGTTAACAACAAAGGCTGAATTTTAACAACGAAGGCTGAATGTTTACAACGTAGACATTTTAAGTTGGCGCAAAAGAATCTATACGTTAGGTTTCGTTTGAGTAACTGTATAACCTAACTACATATAATTTAGATATCTCTCCGAGATTCTAAAATACGCACTTGCCCACTTAAATACTAGTTACAGAGTGTTACTTTACATCAATTCAACAATTGCTATCAAATATCTGCGGATCCAACCTGTTTGTTTCGATATAGCTGAATGATAGATGTCCGCCCCTCTCAAATGAAAAGAATGGCGGATCCTCGTCTTTGTGCGTTAATCTAATACGCTCCCATATGCCAGAAACTTATCAACCAAATTAAAAAAAGAACCTGAGGTGTTGGGCGGTTTCAAGAAGGCATTTAGGTATTATTCATAAATCAATAGTTTCATTTTCCTAAAATAAAGCATTTATTTCCTTAGAATTCTTGAAATGCCCATTATTTATATCCACATTATTAATTGCATTTATCTTGTTTAAAACAGTACGACATACCCGTACATAATGCAGAAAATTATTCTCATTGCTTGTGATTTTAAAAAAGCTAAGGTAGGTTATCTACAGAATAATGTTCAAGCGATTGTGAACTTTAATATAGAAGTACACAAGTGCCTAAGAAACAATAACCAAGATAATGCTAATATATAGCTCATGATATTGATGGAATTATTCCCGGCAAAAACAATGTGAGAAGAGAAAAGCATTAACGCTTTTTGTTCCTGCCCACATTGCTATTCATATCTCAGTTTATGCCGCTAATCTTCAAAAACAGCACTGGAATATTACCTAGCGCTACTTAGTGCCAAGAGATATAGTCATGCCGTCCTAGAAAGTAGTGACAGAAATCGGAATAGAGATGCCATGCTTACTCATACGATGATATAACCTTTAACGTATAACGTTTCATAAACATTTCCAAAAGATATCGGTTAATGTAATACGAATATTTTCTTAACTTAAAACTAAATGATTTACTTGGAAGAAACATTTTTCTGCCTTGAATTTCTTAGATGTTCTAACCACAAGAAAATATTTATTTAATACAAATAAAATTTCAAGAAAATTATTTTCTTATATTAAACATTTTCAGTCTTGAAATAAAAATATTTTCTTGAATAGAGACTGATTTTTGCAAGAAAATCTAATTTCTTCATGCAAAAAACGTGTATATAATGTCATTATTTAATGCTAGCTTATCTTGAAGCTTTTAGCCAAGTACCCAATAAAGAGGATACAGGAAAGTCGTTGTCTTACAAAGCGTTGGTAACAAGAACCTACCACTTCCTATATACTATGTGTCTAGCATAGCTTCTGGCGCGATTCGGCGTCTATTACGGATTGAAAAAACTCGTATGTATGAATTCAATACGTTAGTATATATACAGGGTGTTTCGCAACTACCACGCCAACGCTTAATATATGAAAGTACGTGCTACAAATAACGGTCTAGCTAAATAAATACCAAAAATGGAAGAAGAAAAAGCATTTTTTTTACCTTTGTTTTGGGTGCGTTGGCGACTAAACAGATACAACTATTTGTTCGTCAAACATCTGGCGATGATGCTAGCAGTGCGGTATTATTGACCTTCGCACGCAATTCATCTTATCTACGAGCCGAGATACTTAGAACAATACGTTCCTTTAAAACTTACCTATGATAGACACCACACAGGCAGATTTTATTGCAACGTAGATACAATCCATTGCATTAAATAGTCAATACCACCAGTTCCCAAACGGTTTTCTACAAAACTTCGAAAATTATTCTTTCATTTGTCTTTGCCTTGAGGAGATTGTTTCTCTATAATTATGGCTTCAATTTCTTGTGAACTTTCACCTGTTCAAATGTGTCGTGCTAGTTGCGAAAGATCCTGTATAGATACAAGACTTGAAATATGGTCAAAACTTACACACCCAACTGTCTACCTGTATTGTATTCCACGGAGTAACACAAGGTTCAGTATTAAGACTGTTATACACAAACAATTTTTATGTACGGTTAGAATACAGTTGTTGATATTTTTTGAGTATCCCTTTATTGAATTTAGCTTTACGTTTCGTTTAAATTATATCGATATACTTACAATTTAAAATGGCTTCTCAACAGTTTGTAGATCATTGTCCTTCCTTCATACCTATTAGTTCTTATATCCCCTCCTTCTCTTCTTTCTGAAAATTATGTCTGCCTTTTCAAGAGACTTCGAGAGTAGTTTATTGAAAGCGGAAAGTAATCTTTAATAGTCTGAGAACTGGTCGGCAATTTAGCCGACGACGTCGCCGGTCTTCTTCACCCCGTACATGTATGTCTGTATGTGCTAGGAAGGCTGCCAATTCCGTTTCAGAGCCAAATATAGGGAAAATTCATTGTGTCTTGTAGGAGTACCATTATTATTATTAATACTCTTTTTTCCGTCATCTCTCGTCATTATGACCGAATCATTTCGTATGAAAATCATTTATTCGTTCTTAGAAATGTCTTGGCTTTTTCCGAAAGCTTCAACATTCTCTTTTCATAGAAAGATATGTATTTGAATATTTTATAATACTTTTGTAAAAGGTCATTCCTCGACGATACCCTGTTATTCTTATCTTGGAAAGAAGTCTGCGTTGTTAACCGAGATATTTATTTCTAACTTTAAATAAACACTTGCATGCCAGAATTCGATATTTCATTATAGTTCCACATTGGACACCGGCGCTAGATTCTAGATTTAAACTAAGGTTGGTTAAAAGGCGGACTGTTGGGCCACTTAAAAAAAAATTCAGTATAAATTGTTTGTTATGCACAATGTTGAACAACAAGAATGTTTCAACCTATAATCTGAAAATATTTATTAAATAACATTTAGAAAACCAAAATTCTAATTACTGTTTTGGTCCAACTATCCCCCTCACACGCAGAGAAACGTTTACTTATATCAAAGCTGTCCGCCTTAATTCAAGGCAATCACTGTTTCAATTATCCGCAATACAGTAACTGTTTTAAATCAAAAGAAATATTTTCTTAGCGTTTCTTTTCTCCACTTAGAGAAGTATGTACTTGTCATGAAATGATTGTGTTTCTTTGTTTAAGACATTTGTTAACTTGATTCTGAAAATCTGAAGAAAGCGATTCTTAGTGCCATTATAACACAAAACTTAAGGACAGTAAATAGGTTTCTTAATTCTAGAAATCTCGTTTAGGTATTGTAAATCAATAGTTTCATTTTCTTAAAATAAAGCATTTTTTACTTAGAATCCTTAAGGGGGGATTCCGGTTCGTGGGCGTCAAAATGAAGGAAATTTCGTGATTTTTTTGCGGCAAACTATTGCAAATTTCGAGATGCGGTTTGCGAGGGTTTATTAACCTAGAAATAAACTCTCTTCCAGTATATCTTTTTAGTCCAAAGTTCGTTTATTTACAAAATACATGATGGTAAACATAGCACTCCAGAAAATGCATTGTAAATTGGTTGGCATGATTCCGATCAAAAGAATTATGGATTTTGACCAAATTTTGCAGGATGATAACCAATCGATTTCTCCTGGATCAGAAATTCTGAAATATGCACAAAAAAAAATTTTTTAAATGGCGGGCGTCCAAAGTTGAAAGTTTGAAATTTTCCTTTTTTTCGTTTTTGAGGGGCATTAAAAAATATTTAACCGTCGAAAAAATGTAATTTGTGAATTTCAAACCCAGGAGAAATCGGTTGGTTATCATCCTGCAAAATTTCATCCAAATCGGATCGTTAGTTTAGACGCAATCATGCCAGCCAATTTCCAAAATATAGTTTTGAGAAAATTTAATTTAAAGTTTTACAACGTTGCAACCAATATTTTATTCATCTCCCAAGCCCGTTGCCCTCCTCCGATTCGTGCAATTCGTTCTCCCGCAAATGTCGTTCCCTTTGTTCGATGCGAGCCCTTTGAATGGCTGTAACTTCGTCAATTTTTGAGCTACAGCCATGAAATTTTGCGTACGTACGTAGAATCAACTCCTCGTTACGATAACAACAAACAAGCAAACAAAAATTTTTTTTGAACCGACGAACAGGAATCCCCATCATCATTCATGTGAAGGCATGAATTATTATTATTATTATTATTGTATTATTTATATGCACATTATTAATCGCGCTTACCTTGTTTAAAACAGTACGACATATCCGTTCATGCAGTAAATTATTCACATTGCTTGTGATTTTAAAAAGAGTAAAGTAGAGGTTATCTACAGAATAATGTTCAAACAAAAGTGAACTTAATGTCAAAGTTCTCATGAATAAAATGCCTAGATACAATAATTAAGATAATGCTAATAAATAGCTCCCGGTATTGATGGAATCGCTGCTGGCAAAAAGAATATGAGAAGAGGAAAACATTAAAGCTTCTTGATCCTGACCGTATTGCTCTTACATGTCTCACTTTATGCCACTAATCTTCAAAAACAGTAACTGAAATACTTCCTAACGCCACCTAATGCCAGTAGTTATTGTCATGACGTCCTACATAGCGACGCAACTGGAATATAGATACCATACTTACCCACATAACGATATTACCTTTAACGTATAACGTTTCATAAACATAATAATAAAAAAAAGGAATAAATAAACTTAAATATTAACTTATTAATTATTAAACTACATAAAAATAATCCCTACTTAATTATATTATTAAAGAAATAATTTAATTATACTGTAACATATAAAAAAACACTTTTTCGTTAGCTCATTCACTCATAATTTTAATTATCACCTTTAGGTTATTTTTCTCCCTTATTGTAATTTTTCTTTTATTGGATACTCTTGTAGCTGGCCTGATGATGTGTTTTTTGGACACGAAACTGGTCACCTAATTTCTCAATAGAACTTTGTGAGATCTGAACCATTTTTGCATTCCTAGCTTAAATATGAATATTTTCTTAATTTAACACGAAATGATTTCCTTGGAAGAAACATTTTTCTGTCCTGGATTTTCTTGATTTTCTCACCTTAAGAAAATATTTATTTAGTCCAAATAAAGTTTCAAGAAAATGATTTTCGTATATCATTTAGATGATCTTGAAATAAAAATATTTTCTTGAATAGAGACTGATTTTTGCAAGAGAATTTATTTTCTTTATGCAAGAAACCATTTCTCGGCGTACAAAAAAAAGGAGTCACTATAGGTAGAAAGGAGAGAACGAACCACCAAGATGGTATACTACTTGCTTGATGTGAATTAATTCTGCGGGTTTGACGCATTGATTTGCACACTCTTCATGCAAGACCCCTTTCACCATACAACAAACACACTTCTATTGCTTCGACTTTCTTACCCAACCTCCTCGAATTGTAAAATTGCACCTGTTGTGTGAATGGTAAGAGGTCAACATTTTTTGGTGACATAATAAATCATATAGAGTATTTTTCAACAATATTTCCATGTATACAGAGTGATTTAATATGCATATTTCTAATAGATTTTGAGATATTTATAATTTTATCCTCAATTGCCTAAATTTAGATGTATCTGTTAGCTTAAAACAATCCGAATTGTTATGTAATTCAACAGGAAATAGATGATTAGTTGTACACCACCATTTATCCAAATCAGTTTGTGCTATGGAAAGTGCCCGATTCTCACGAAAAGTTTTCATGTCATCGGCATAAAGTAAACAGTACTTCTGATATTCACAGTTATATCGTTAATGAAAATGCAAAGTAAAATTGGACCTAAAATAGGGGGGCTGCGGATGTTACAGCAATCGGATTCAACTCAAAGCCATTTATAACCACCCGCTGAATGCTCCCTTTGAGATACGATGTAAATCAAACAAGCACACCTGTCACACAAACATTTTTCAGTTTTTAAATTAAAATTGATATGCTAACTTTACCAAAGGCCTTAGCAAAATCCGAGTAAACAGCATCAACTTGCAATCGGTTATCTAGTAATTTATTCATCGTGACAGAGTAACTTATTGTTAGTAAGTTGGTAATGACAGAGCACCCGGGAAATAAACCATGTTGGCATAATGAAATCCTAGATGAAAAATGAAATATCGTCTTCTCTCTCTAGCACCTTTGCTACATCATTCAATTCACAAATTGGACGATAGATTGTCACGTTATATTTACTGCCATTCTTAAAAACAAGTGTAACAAACGAAAGTTCCATATCGAAGGAGAAGTACCTAAACACACTCATTTATTATACAGGGTGAGTTGGTAGAAACGGACCAAACTCCAGGAGTATATTGTACACGCGAAAATAATGTAGAGGAACTCAAATGTTCTTATCTGATTTTCATTTGTTTTCAAGTTATAACGTAATTTCAAGAACGCAAGTTAAAAAACTTGCGTTCTTGTAAATGGTCCAAATTTTCGCTTGTTTTCGAGGTAATACGTCTTAAATAAAATATAAATATTCTTGCATTGACTACCCATCTAAAACAAAAAGTTGGGTACGTTCGACATTAAAACTTTTTCGAGTTTTATTACATGTGAATTAATCCTCAAAATCATTTCAATAATTTTGTTGTTCTGAGGCGTCCTCCTTTCACAAAATAACTAAGTGATTACAAACTGAAATAATTTGCATGTGATTAGAAAGTAAACCAGCTGAACTGAAAATGAAGTGATTAAATGTCAAGAAAAGGAATACATATTTTAATTTATGTAACCACAATGTACACGTGACTAACCAACAAAATAAGTGATTACGATTTGAACTTGTTCAGCAATTGCACCGAAACTGAATATTTGTAAATGGAACGCTATCAGCGTCAAAGTGATTATACAGTAATTTTGAATCAATAAATATTCAGTTGATAGGGTAAAAGGAGAACGCTTCTGATATGTGTCAGTGTCAGATTATTGTGACAATGATTTAACGATATTTTAGAGCTTGTACATTATTTTGTTAGAAAATGCCATACACTTACTAAAATTTAGAATATGCAAATATGGTGTTTGTTTATGGTTTTTATAATGGGAATACTACAGCTGTTGCTGAATAATATCGTCAACGGTTTCCACATCAGAGAAATCCTGGTAAACATGTATTTATATATGTATATGTAATTGAAATATACATTATGTACTCTAATACGCCTCATAGTTAATAGGGGGTCCAATCTTTATCGTTGTTGATGATTGCTTGACAACGAGTACCCATACTCTCCACTAACTTCTCAGCATAAGCAGCCGGTAGTGATCTCCATATCTTCCGCAGATTCATAGATAATTGTTTTAGTGTGTAACTATGCTTAGTACGAAGCTTTTGCTTTATAACTGCCCAAACGTTTTCAATTGGATTCGCATCTGGGCTTTGGGAGGGCCATTCTAATGTAAAGATGCCGTTCTCGAGCTTCCAGTCTATACAACGCCGACTGCGATGTTTGGGATCGATATCCTCTTGTAAAATCCATTGATCGTTATTATCGGCAAACCACTTTCGTATAGAAGGCAACAGTCCTTTTTTATACAGTTTCACCATGCCTTGAGCATTCAAGTTCTCTGTAAATAAGCATAACGCCCCGCGCATATTGAAACAGCCCCACGCATGGACCTTAACCGCGTTTTACGGTGCGATGAACAAGTCTTCCTGGTCGTGTAGACCAAGCTTTCCTTCTTGGTAACCAGGCACAAAAAGAAGGCTCATCCGTAAACACAACATCTGATCAATCATCAAGCGGATATTGATATTCTTTTTGGTCAATTCAGCTTGTCACTGGCGTAGAGTTAACTGCGGTTTCTTCTTAAATAAATTAATAATTGCTTTATCCTGTCTGGTCGTCGTGGTGCGTTGTTTGCCGCGCCCTGGGAGCTTATCTACTGTTTTAGTTGACTTGTAGCGATTTACCCACATTCGTACAAAACCCTCCGACTTGTGTATATATTTCGTTGCGGTCAGTATAGACATTTTGGGACCTTTGGGGTGAAAACACGAAAATGTCGCTTCGTATCTTTTTAAAAATATTTCACTCATATTGCACTACATATTGCACAACTCACCCATGATACTAAACTGGCTTGAAATCTACAATGCGTAATAGCCCTAAGTATCTCCTACCCCTTGGTATCATTAAACACTCTTACCGTCTAATCCGTCGCAGGTAGTAAACCTTTTTTTTCCTGTTATACTGATTGTACAGCATCTACAACTGGAAGATTATGCTAAGCGTATGGAATTTTGTCGGTGGATAAATAATAATCGTTTTGTTGTATCGCGCACAATCTTTACGGATGATCAACATTCACCCGTAACGACATTAACTATACTCGGGGCTCTCTTGTATGATCAGACGAAAATCCTTACGCAAAAGTCGCGCACAAGTTTTCGGTAAACGTGTGGTGTAGTTTGGTCCATAGTTATTTAATTGGCCCTTTCACATTGAAGAATCGCCTTACAGGAGAGCACTACTTCGATTTTTTACAGAATTAGTTACAGGGACTACTAGAGGATGTTCCTCTAAACATCAGAATGCAAATGTATTATCAGCATGATGGAGCTCCTGCACATTGCGCTCGTTAGGTCAAGCAACACATGGACGATAGGTTTCCAGAGCTTTGGACCCTCTCACCACTAAACTATTGTTTATGGAACTGGTTCAAAAATGAAGTTTACAAGGTAAAAGTCGATATTCGGGATGCACTAATTCGATATTAAAGAAAGATGTGAAGCAATCAAAAGAGCAACAGGCGACCTTCGTAGACGAAGAATAAAATGTTTAGAGGTCAATGGCGGTATTTTTGAACATTGGTTAAAAGAATGATTAAAAAAATGTTAATGTATGAAATTTTGTTTATTTATAATTACGCTATAACTTGAAAACAAATGAAAATCGGATCAGAATATATGAGTTTTTTTTACATTATTTTCACGTGTATAACACACTTCTGGTGTTTGGTCCGTTCCTCCCGACTCACCCTGTATATATAAGGTATAACGGATAAGCTAAAGAAAATGCGCTTCATTCGAGATTGTGTGGTTATAGTTATATTCAACTGATGGCTCATAGACAGATTCAAAATATTGCTTAAAAAGATAAACTATATTATCTGTACTTATTGCAGTAGTGTTATTATTAAATGTCATGGAGTTCGGAATGTAGTGATCGTCATTGCTTCTGCGCTTTATAAATTTCCAGTTTGAATTTTTATATCAAGAGGAGGATGACTACACTCAAGGAAAAATCATCACTAGGAGACGGTACAAAGACAATCCGATGAAACTAGGTCAAGAAATTTGCCATTACCATTTCTGACAGCATTGTATTGTTTTAAGTTACTAGAATTCAAATATAATTTCCCCACACCCACCCCGTACATCAGATGCATAAATATGTATCAGTATTTGACCGCGTAATATCATTAATATTAAAATCTCCTATTTGAATAAAATGATCTTTATCATTAATAAATTGAGATCTTAGCAAAGTAAGCCTGACAAATATGTAAATTCACCCATTGCAGGAGGCACATATGTATACGGTACTAATTATTAAGGAAGAGTATTCATTAATAGAGTATAATTTTACGCAGACGTCTTCCACAACATCAGTAGGGTCAAGCTGCTTAGTATAAAATGTTTTTTTGACAGCTACAAGAATTAGATTTCCCGAAGTCAGGTTGTTTTGCTCTCACATAAAAACATTGTAGGTACCACCAAACATTTCGGTGGAATGTATGGAATAATTAAGCCAGGTTTTCGTTAATCATCTAAGACAATTGCATTTACATACTATTTAAGAGACCCATTCGCGAAGAACGTTAACCAAGAATACTATGTTGCTGTATTAATGAATTTTTTCGTACAACATCGGATATAGATTGTTTCATTTAATCCACTTTCTAAATATGAACGTATGCATGTACGTGTTGTGTAGGAATGATTCAGGAGAAACAATCATATCTCTTTTATCACATTAAAGTTCTTAATTAACGTTAAAAAAGCGTGTCCGTGAAAAGCACTATATGTTCCATTAACCGGATAGCAATGACGTCTTCTGCATGACTGATCGGGAAAACAAACAACACCGTGCGTCTCATATGGGCTATTTATTCCGTGGAAATGAAGTGGGAGAGTGAGAGGGAGCAAACGATAGAGGTACCTGTGCATGTTTGTTATTCATTGACGCACGCCCATGTTTATCACTAGATATGACTATAAATACGGTCACTTTCATTCATAGCTCACCGCTTTGTACGGGGGAACCGTTCACGATAAGGAAATATCGACCAAAACCGGAAGAATTTGTATTGCAAGTAGTTTGTAAAAAGTTGTAGGCCTATATTCAGCCGCTGTTCAATGCGATAGTTTCAAGAAATACAATCTATAATTTCACAAAATGGCGAAAATACATCCACATTTGTTACACTTTTTCAACGTACACATTTATTTATATGGTCAACGGTAAAGTGTTAGGGGTTTTTACATAATTTCTGACAGATAAGATTGGATTTCAGTTGTAATGTGTCAAATTCTATTTTATCAACATAATTCTATTTCTTGCTGTCAAGGGCTGTTTTATGTTTACAATAGATGTCGCTACGTTATCTTTTCTGCTATGCTTCATCAAAATTTATAATTTCTATTAATGACATATTTAATGTTGAGTTATTAAACAATTTTCATCATGTTTTTCTTTCCCTTCATTATTTTTTGGTTCCTTTTTTGTACCTAAATTCATCTAAGTTCGCAATAGTATGCGCGATGTTCGTTGATTCGTAATTAACCCCGCTCTCTTTCTGGTGACGATCGTCAATCTAGAAGGAATCTTTTATAGAGAATCCGCTTGTGGCTGTTGGCCTCTACTCAATGTAGGATTTAATGTGAATGGTTATATATTCAATTTTTCTGTAATTATTACCGCCAGTGTTAGATGTATTAGTTTATGCGACACGCGTTGATTAAAAATCAACAATCATCTGCAAGTAAACCCATTAACCGTTTGAAGTAATCAATTGCTTTAATCACATTTTATTAGATTTATGCTTATAGATCGTTATTTTTTATATTTTGGGGTCTTTTGTTTGGGTTTTGGCAAAAACATAGAGGTAGAGCCTTGCCGCGTGTGTCCGCAGACAACTTCCGATAAACTGGGACAGGATCGGTACCGATTAATCGCTGCTCGACCTCGGGATAAAAGGACAACTTTAGTTTTGCTTATCAATATTTGTCTTCCCTTTTTTTCAAAATTTTAACCAGTTTATTAGAAATTCATTGCAATTTTTTTCTTTGGTAAAATGAGTACTAGTATTTTATTTATATATGTATATATTTGATACGAGTTTTTGAAATTCTAACGAGTATTATATTTTCCTTTTTGAATTTACTGAACAGTTTTATATGTAAATAATTCGAAATTATTCTGACGAGTACTATTTTCCTTTTTTTAACTGACTAGTTTTATGTGTAAGTAATTTGAACGAAATACATACATTTGTATGTGAAATCGTGCGGCTACCAATTCGTAATAGTTTCGTGTCAAAATTTTCGTCTAATACATATACGTACATGCACATGTTACACATGACTAGTAATATTTTCTATTTATTGACATAAAGAAGTCGGAATGGTCTTCTTTTCTTACCCTTTCCACCTCGATTTCCCGTTTTTCGCGGTAAGTTCTCCCTAGTTCAAACTGATGGCGCATATTTTTGTTAGTGTTGAACTCACCCCTGTTCATGGCTAGCGAGCATTTAGCAGGAGTACTACGAGCTCAGGTAGGTCTACAATTTCTTTAATTGTTGTTTTTTGGACCGCTGCTCGAGCGTCCCCTCCGTTTCTCTTTCTCCCTCTATTTTTGTTGCGCTACACAGTATAATCTTTTTCTTAATGAGCAACGGTCACATCAACATTTTGTTTATAATAGTTTATGCAACAATCAATAACACTACAATTTTCCAGTGATCAGTCTCCTTTTAAGGGTAACAAACATCACTCGGAGACAATACGTTGATAGGTGTATAAGCGCCTGCTTCTATTTTCCGATTATATCTTTACTCTGATGGGTTTTTCCTCACATAAGACGTAGTTTCTGCTGCATTTGAACTGAATTATGCAAATGTTTTCGTCAAGATTTGTGGCTCTGTTTGCGTCGGAGACTCTCTTTCGCTTTTCCTGTTTTGAAATTATTAGTTGCGGCTGCATGACGTCGGTGTAGACGTACACCCGGATGACTGGCTGAGAACAATGAAATAAATACGGCGTGCACTATTGTAGCGATGACAGACAATATCGCAACGGAAAAGTAAATTCCTTATGTAAGACTTTATGTGGTGCTGCGTTATTGTTTCATATTTCGTACAAAGGATGGTATGTCATATTTAGGTAGTTTAGTTACTTGTCTATCGAATCGGATCAATCTATAAGAAAATAATACATTCATTGTAATATTCTAAATGCATGTAACTCCTATTCCTTAAATATAGAATACCACAGGGAATCTGCACATTTTTACAAAATTAAGCTAATAAAATATATAAAAAATGAAGTAGTTGCAGCACCTTTCCGCAGCTATCCTTCGTTTCAAATGTAAGTGAAATGAACGGACTGTTATTGTGATATTACCTGGAGGTGAAAGTCAGAAAGTCGCACTTATGAAACCAAAATTGTATCCAAAAGAATGCAGCTATTTTGAAGACCTCCGAACATAGAAATCTTAGAGTACCTGTCCACTAGACTATAAATCCTGAAGGCAGTTCTCGTTGGCGGATGATAGGTTATGTCAAGAATTGACATATATATGCGAGTCGTTTGAGATTAAATGCCTGAGAGTAGAGCACTGCACGGGCCTATTTTTCACGGCCCGGCCCGCGTTTCGTCACAGTATAAGGTGTACCCGCCCGGCCCGCCCGTTGCGTTCATTACCTCCAAAGAATAGTTGAGAAAATTTTGAAAATTCGTTCCTATATCCAAAAAAATAATCCAAATTGTTGGTGCATTTCAAATACAATTTCAATGTTTGCTATAGAAATCAATAAAAACTTACATGATTGAAATTAAATATACATAACTTCGCTTATACATGATACCTTTAATAAGGGATTTCTTTGGTGTATGAGATGGCTTTTTTCATTTATATTACAATATTAGCCACGCGACAAATAAGAAATTATTTGATAGTAATTGTAGAACTTTCATTTTTCTTTGAGAAAGATTTTCCAATAAAGTAAAAATTATATTAACCATGAATTTAAGTCATAGTCCGGGAGACAGCGACAAAAATTTTCCACCCATTTCTACAAAGCTAATATTTGTTTTACTTAATGTTTATACAGTGCCAATCAGAAAAACGAAAATCTACAAAACTTTTAGTGTTGCGTTCATTAATAACAATTTTTAAAACCTGTAAATAAACATTGCGTTAATGTTTTATACCTACAAAACTGAACCTTTGTAGAGCGACCAGGAATACCTAAAAGTAAAGGATAATGATAGTCTACCGGGTTAATCAAAGGTCTACCACCCCCAAAATTAACTTGATCGACTTATTCCTACAAGGCTCAAAATTTTTCCTCGAATAGTCTAGCTTATAAAACAACAAAAAAGGCAGTCTGCCGCTTATCTAACGTTGTTAAAACCTTGGTAGACGCAATGGAATGTACGATCTCCCAAGCGCAGCTAGCTGCTGCGCCGACATGCTACAAGTCGCTCTGAATTATTGTACATACCGGCATTGAATCTACCAAACCGGTTTTTTTTCTACAAGTAGTTTAGGTTAATTATTGTTAAATAAACCTAGTCTATTTTCGATAGAAGGTGGCTAAGTCGTCGGTAGACGTGATTAAAGTCGCCGCTAAAATGATCACAGTATTGCAACTTTCAAAGCTTTGCAATATTAAATTTTAAGTACGTATAATATTTATCATAAGCAGCTACAACATATACTAATTTTATAATTATTTTATATTATATGATTTTATCGATAAAATTGTTATTGCATTAATTTTTGTAAATTAAAATTGTAGCGCGGTAACTTGATTGAAACAAATGACAATAACATAAATATATGTTCAAGAGTTTTTTTTTATTTATACAATATAGAAAATATATTTTTATTATAAATTATTTTTTTCATTCCTCATCGCTACTGATATTTTATTCTTCATCGTCTTCCTCGTCCTCATCGATCTTTTCATCATCACCATCTTTCTCATAGAAAACAGCATCGTTTTCTTTTAAAAATGGAGCACGACTACGATTGGTAAATATTTCAACAGATTCGTCAAGTGTTTCTGTATCTGCAAATAATAATGAATAATTAAAAATTATTATATTACGCAGATATACGTTAAATTAAACTGTAAAAAATATTTTGACTTAATTCTTCATCGTTTTGTTGATAAAACGACACATCGTCGATAGACTGGGGTAATTGGTCGCCAGTGAACCATTGAAAACAATATTTTTGGTTTTCATCGACTTTCCAGCTATAACCGAGTGGAGATAAAGTCATAGGCTCTTTCAAGTGAGCATTGCTCCAAATCTACGAAATATATGCTGTTCGGCGAATGTGTTTTCGGTGCTCTGATCGACAAGGTGGCAAAGCAGATGCATCAAAACTTTTGACTTTTTGACGAAAAATTTCATCAATGGTAGTTTTATACGCCTTCAAAAACATGACTGATCTGATTTAATTGATCTTGCTTATTTTTTTATATCCATACATTTGACATACAAATTTTTCCACCATTTCGAATACTACATCATTACGATCAGGATATTTGTTTAAATTTATTGAAGCATCCGCATATTTTTTGGATTCTCTTAACAAAGTAAAAGGGCGGTTTTTCCCTTTTCGAAAGAAAGCTGGATTGAAGTCACAGCCAGTCAATGCATGGAAAGCAGGTACTGAAGAACATACTTGTGCTCCTAAGGATTCGTACAATTTGTTTAAACCAATAGTTCTTTGCGATTTGCCAACACCTACTTCCATCCAAACCTGCACTTGTTGTACAAATTTCATATTGCCTAACATTATGACTAATCTAATTCAAACATTATATCCACATATTAATCTAATTAGAACATATAAGGTGGTTGCAACTCTTCGAAGATACAAACGTGATAAATTATTTTACTATCAGCTTCTTCATGTTTTGAACATGATCGACTGTGCTCCATGGTTTTAACAACATCATCATTTATAACTTGGTATCTTTCTTTATAATTAATGTAAACTATTTCATTACCAAAAAAGGGTGCCATTTCTTTGTGTTCCCAACTAACTGAAAGATACTCAACTAAGTGCTGTTTAAAAGTGATATTTTTCAATTTGGTTGTAAAATCAGGACGCACTGACGGTCCTCAAATTTCAATTTTGTAACCTCTCTTGTTCCTCTTAAATCGTGCTCCTGATCCTTAATCGAAGGAGACGTATGCGTGTCAAATACAATAATAACGAGCTATGCGTCATTCCTCAAAAACATTTGCAGATATGCTATCATATGTAACTATCATATCGACCGGAGCCGGGACAAATGTATTTAGGGAACAGGCGTCTACCAAGGCTTTAACAACATTAGATAAGCGGTAGACTGTTTTTTTTAATGCTTTATAAGCTAGATTATTTGAGAAAACATGTTCAGCCTTGTAGGAATAAGTCAATCAAGTTAATTTTTGAAACATATTACGTGGGTGGTAGACCCTTGATTGCAACACTTCCAACGTGGTAGACTCTATCATTATCCTTTGTTTTTAGGTATCCCTCGTCACTTTACAAAATTTCAGTCTTGCAGGTATAAGACATTAAGACAATGTTTATTTACAGGTTTCGAAAATTGTTATTAATGAACGCAACGACGTTGGCGCGGTAGACTGCCATTTTGTTTGCTTGCGATATCAAAACAACAAATTGAGAAAGAATCAGTTTTGTAGGAATAATTACATGCCAACCGTCGCTGCCTCCCGGACTATCAGATGTGGAGCGGTGGAATAATGAGAGGCAACCACACAAACGATCGCATTACGTTATATACGACTATCTCTTTCTAGCATATACACGAGTCGTGCGAAAATTCTGCCGAATCTGTATATGTTGTAATCTGCGTTTCATATCCGGGAACATCTTTCGGTTTCGGAAACAAAAATTTATATAAATTTTCTTTCGTAACTCGAAAATTCCGTAACGAGGTACTGTCGTAAACCAGCTCCGTTACAACTCGCTCTTGTTTTCATTATATACTCATTTTTGTCACTTTTTATAGCAGTTTCATATTGCAACAAAGACGTGTAACGCTCTAAATCGCAACAGTACTTGCCCCCACGTAAATCGTTTCACTTGATACCTTCCTATAGGGCAAAACGGGTCTTATACGCGTCCCTTTGCGAAATCCGAACCCGGTTAATTCACGCTTGACGTTGTAGTTCGGCGATACTTTTAACGTTCAGTGCGCATATCGTTATGTAGTTACTAAACATACGATAAACAAAGTTGAATTTCCATCGATACGAATGCTTATTTATGCAAAATTCCTGCCTCGTTTACCCTTTCTTTCTTGTTCCTTTTCTCTGTCCACTTTCGGCGGGTAGTACATAAACACGCAACCCTAAAAGCACCGCAACCGGTAATCCTATGCCTGCGTTACGTTGTATATTGCTGCCTCCTCTCTCTTTAACTTCAGCGTCTGAAAAGGACGTGCGTGTACGAGTTCAGTCGATGTGGGACCTTTAATTAAAAACATGGGGAAAAAATAAAGCTTTTATAATTAATCGTCGGTCCTATTAGAGTAGTCATGTCATTAATGATAAATTACCGAATTGCAGGTCAAATAATGTAACGCCTTTCAGTGTAAACATAATTATTTATTATGAGCGGCACGGGGGACGTTGCCGTAATTATCAGTCCATTTTTCAAATGTTTCTCCCCCATTTTGGTTAATTGATTTTAACGCCTTCAGCTGTAGATATGTGAGAGCACTATACCCAATGGTACTGTGTCTTAAAATTATGATTTCACCAATTAGCAAGTACACATATAAGCGTACAAGAATGGTTTGTACCCGTTGTCAACCAAAACTGATTTAATAGCTATTTTTCTAATAGAGAAAAGAATATTAGGTTGAGGTCAGTTATTTTTACTCTTATATTTGTGTTTCTATTGTATATAAAAAATACAGTAACACACATGTATTGGAAAGGGGGAAAAATGCCAACTAACCCTATTAAAACCTAATTTATTCAGAAGCATTTGCTAATTTTTATAACGCCCTGTATGTTTTTTGCAAGTTTAACCATTGTATCAACATCCCAAAACAAGCAAAATAACAGGAATCACAAACTGGGTAACATCTGTTAAATATTTGAATCATTAGGTATGTTTCCACAGCTGTTTCAGTCAAGTGAGTACGGCGTGCGGAATAAATGTTTTTTAATGCCGAAAACGACCGTTCGACATCTAGCGATGTTATATTTGCGTATTTAAAATAATCTTTGAAACAACTTAATGCATCTTCACACGAACCTTTACAAATTTGTCCTAATATAAGAAAATCGGAGTCTTTCTCTAAAACATTTTCAAATTTTCGTATTACACACCAATTTGTTTCGCCTTCTACAGCGCATAACTGTGCGTGAACATCATTCACAGTTTGAACAGAATCCACTAGCGACATCCAAACATTTTGTAATTTTTCTATTCCCTCCGCTAGTCCAAAGTAATTGTTGTGAATAGTTTGTAAATCTCTTTTAACCTGACTATCTTGAAATATTTCCTGGCTTTTCTTGATTGCTGCAGCTTCTGTCGGATTGAATTTTAAAACTACCTTCTTTACTTGATCAAAATATTTGTTGTAGTAAAACGCAGCCGGCAACCATGTTCCCCAAGTGTAGCAATCGGTTGTGGTGGTTCAGGTAAATCAGGACAAAATTGTGAAATAGTCGGGTACGTTTCGAGGACCTTAGAAACACTGCCTTTGTACTAGCAATCAATGCATTTACTAGTGGAAAACATGTAGGAATCGTTTGTGCCGCAAGATTCAGAGTATGGATTTTACACGTTACATGTAAAAAGTTACCACTGTGTTCTTTAAGAGATCGGCCCAAAGAACGCATGTTTACAGCATCATCACAATGAATTGAACACCACCTTTAAAATCTCATCGGCAGTACAATTTAACTCTTTTGGAAGCAAGTAAGAAGAGGATGACGGTCGATGTGGTTCCATTGTACGTACAATTACATTAACCACAGAATGTTTTTGACGATCTGTTGTTTCGTCCATACACAACCACAGTTTTTTATCTTTCAATTCCGTTTTTATTCTTTTTTCTTGTTCACGAGCAAATGGCACTACATTTCGTATCGATGTCCGCATATTTATTTCAGAAGGAGACAAATGCTTCTTTGCCTAGTAAGCGAAACGATAGATTACGTAAAATAAGAGTAACACATAAATCAAATGTAAATTTTTCTTGGTCTCGTATGCCACTTTTTGCATAAGAATGCTGTTTGCTTTCGATGTGACGTTGACAATGGCTTCTGGACCAACACATTAAAGAGATTTTATAAACCAGACATTGAATTTTAGCGCTATCAAAAATTAACTCCGTCATGTCCACTATAAAGTTTTTAACTGTTTCTGCCATTGGTCGTTTTCGCGACGTACGTAACTGCGACATTTTTAAAGCAAACATAAGCGTACAATTACGAAATAAGTTACGACAGCCTACATATACACAGAACTACTCGCATACAGCATCGATTTAGTACTGACGCTGTGAACGTGTGAAATAAATAATCGCCGAGTCCGCACCACATATTTACTACACCGCTGTTCGCCCAGACTACATATTAGTGAAGACTAAAATTACAAATGATTTCACCTATATCCTCGTCGCTTTGAAACAACTTCTATGGTAAATCATACGCTACACTCCAAACTTAATTAACTGGTTAAAGAAAATAAATTAAATAAGAGCTGTCTGCGTTAAACATATTGCGAATCCTAAAATGAATTGCCCACCAGCACAAATTAACGTTATTTTGCTAATAGGAAGCTATACTTAATGCTTTAAATGAACCAACAAATTCACTGAGCATCAATACATGTACATATTTGGATTTAATGGGGTCGGGGTTGAACTACCAGCAATATAGGAATGATCGTCAGCATGACAGTGTATACAGTACACTACTGTAGATACATTAAAAGTTTATCAATTATCAACAAGCCGGTGCAGACATCGATTTTACATTAGACGATATTAAAATTATAGCCTGTATGGGGTGCAGAGTCATTTATATAATCGTAAATACGTGTAGTATACGGCGTATGCTCTTTATTTAGAGTTTGGTCGCGTCAATATAGTTTCATAGGAAATATGTAGCTAGTTTATAAGTAAATTTGTAAATAATATGGAGTATATGGCTGTGATTAAGTTTATTGAATTTTAGTTTAAGCTAAATTTTAAGCTTTAATTACGTTTTGGATTCTTTGTGGCGTAGTATAGGCTCGATTTTAACTACCAGCAACTACTTGCATTGTTATTATTATTGAATCAGGCAATGGCACTGATACCTTTAGTAATTACGACCTAAATACATCTACTGTAACACTACACTTTTCTTCCTTCAATTCAGCAAGTATTATGAATTGTGTATATTGGTTGCATAGAATGTGTTCTGTCGTCTTCAAATCTTATCATAGATGATAAAGTTGATCTTCAGCTTCTCCCACTTTGTAAGTGATATTTTAGGGCTGCATGACAATGTTCCGAGATCTACTTTGGTGATGGATACCATTGCCTTTACTGTCATTGTCGAGCCTTATATGAAGTATTTAGCCTGATTTTCCTTTATTATATTTTGCCAGTACTTGGTCATTTATTTCCGTCCTATTTCCTAATTTTCTGCTTAACGTGCCTCTTCTGTGCACCACAACGAGGATGTGGGGTAATGAAAGAAGCACATTTACTGCTTCTTTGGCCTGTTTATCCGCGTTTCTGTTTACCTTAATCCTTTGGTGGATTGTTGCCCACCGTAACGTAGTGTTCCCTTAGATTCTGTACTCATTCATATATTAGGTTGGATTCATATGTGTAAGCATTATGAGTTTTAGTGCTGCCTGACAATTTGTGAAAATGTGTATAGTTGCACCTTATATCTCCTTATCAAGGTTCTCTCCGGCGCACAAGTTTAAAGCAAAAATTTCAGCTCGGAATATTTTAGTTTGGAGACCTATAGACACTTTTAGGTGGTTGGGACCACACGCCTACGCCAATTCCGCGTCGTATTGTCGGACCGTGTGTGTACCATGTTAAAGTTGCTGTTTTAAATTGAAGTCCGTGGAATTTCCATTCAATACGGTTTTCAAAAACCACCTTATAAGACTGATCAAAATTGTATTGAATCCGATGTAAAACAATTTATATTGGGATCTTCAAGGATTTTGAACTGTCCAATGAGATCCCTCTGAAACTTTAGTCCCTTTGGCGAACAACAATATTCTCGGCACACTCCGCACCACACAAATTATTAATTAATTCGAAGACACGTGGGTCTTCATCCTCAGCCCCGTACCGATTGATGCGAGAGAAACATATATTAGATCTAAAGAACCTGCTCTACCTCTACTCTTCAAGAAAAATATAAAACCTAGTAAAAATACCTACTTTTGCTGTTTAAGAATAAAAAGCAAGTTAAAATAAGGAGAAAAAGGCGGAAAAGGTCTTGTCACCACGAAACGGAAGACATGTGGCCATCCCACCCTAATAAAAATAAATTATTTCTGAATAGAAATAATAAAAAATTGAAAATTAACATCCATAGAAAGGAAACAAACGCCAATAGATACATTATGTCCGACTCCAACCACTGTGGACAACACAAATTGGCCGCGATTAGCTTTTTAATTAATAAATTGGTGAAGTTCCCCTTAAGTAAAAGTAGGTACAATAAAGAGCTAAAATTCATAAAAATATAGCTATTTACAACGTGTACTCTCGCATGCTTAGGAAAATCCAACATAGGCTTTATGTCAGAAATTCCACGACCTTAATCCCAACAATAACACCCGTTAAGAAATTTGTGAAACTTCCTTTCCACAGAGTATCGAAATGTATTAGTAACGTTTTTAACGGACAAGAGATGAACGTATGTTTCAATTCGCGAAATACACTCAAAAACCTTCTTGGTAATCTAAAAGATAAAGCGGACATGAGAGAAAGGTCGGGAATTTAGAAAATTGCACGTAGTGATTGTGATAAAGTCTATATTGATCAAACGAAACGAGCGATAGGTACTAGATTCAATGAAAACATCAGGTGTTACGGGTTCGGGAAAATAGAAGCGTGAAGTGTAGCACAACACATAAACGATACCAGACATAATATCAAATTAGAAAACTTAAAATTGATTAAAAATGTGATTTCGCCGCTTGAACTGGACGTCTATGAGACTATTTGTATAAATAAGAATGCAAACTTAATCAAAAAAGAGAAGGGATCTTTACACTTTTCCTGTCTTTTCGATCTATTACGGTAAAGAGGTCATTTGATTTATGGTATGTGCTATAACAAGAGATGTCGATCCTTTCGTATATTCCGCATGTGTCTAGTCTTTAGTTCAGGGATATAGAGACGGAAAAAACGGTTAGAAAGGACATACCGTTGTCTCACTCGATTTTTATTTTTATTAGGGTAGGATGGCCACATGTCTTGCATTTCGTGGTGGCCCCTTTGTTCTATTAAGAACCAGGACATTCTTTTTTTGTAACTAAGTAAGATGTCAGTAATTTTAGAAACGAAATTATAACAGGAAGAGGATATAATGCGACAATTCAATCTGTAATTGTGAAATGATTTTATCTAAATGATGTTTTTTCTATTCTATGTAAAGGATGCAAGAATATTTCTCCAATCAGTTGATATCAAACGTACTTACATTTATTCAAGTAATAAGATTTTCACCTTCACTTTCTACCTGATAATTTATTGTATTTTCGTTCATAGTGTATAAATTTACATTCTTAGCAGAAGCACTATATCACAATAAACGAGCAATTTGTATAATTAATTGCAGTGTACGTGTAACACACAATTTAGATACTATACAATGTTACTGTTTTATTTTGTGCGTCAAGTCGGAGATATTTTTCAAATCCTATCATCAATCGCGAAACTTACCCTCGGTGGCAAAGGTAGAAAACATATTGCCACCGGACACGACAAAAAACAATTCAACATTTCTTCCGCTTGTCCGGTCTCCTGTGGTGAATTGTGTACTAATTAAACGGCAATTAAATTGGTGGGGTGTGAACGTTAAAAAACGAAAATAAAATCTCTTTAAGTGTGGTCGAACATGTTTGTTTGCTGAAAAGGAAAGAAAGCGACACGTTCCATAAAAGGTTTTCATTTGTCCTTAGCCTCAACACAAACTAGTTAGCAGTCCTAGATTACTATCTAAATTCGCTACAAATGAAACTTGAATTCAAATTACTCACGAAATCCGTTTAAACTTTTCGTGTTTCTTTTAACTGGAGATTTATTAATTCCAGACTGCGTACAATGCTTGATTATTAGATCTGTTTCACTTTCCATTGGCGTTTTGTGACAATACTTGTAAATACCTGTAAAGTAGAATTTTTCTGTGACCTTTTGTATCATTCAATCGTGGAAAACTTTCCAATCATGCGATTTAAGTATGGCTAAGACATTTCGTGATAAAACATAAAACACTCTAACTGCTTATAATTGAATAATGAAATTATGCGAAATGAGAAAGTGACTGCCAATTTTATTACTATAAGGTGTGGTTATTATAAAAAAAAGCCTGGAATTATAGTGCCCATAAACATCGTAGAATGATGAAATCCTATTGAATAAGTCTAAATCTTCATAGGTAGGTGCAATACATTAGGGGAAACATTTTGAACTTTTTAAAAGATAAAGGTAAAGGCAATGATAAACATATTGTCGGCCTAATTTCAAAACCTCGTAAGTCTCATCTTGGTCATTTTGCAGGAGAACCTAAAAACCGTCTCATTTTTGTGAAGCCACTTGATACAATGTTTTAATAATATCCTACAGAGATGTTGCTATTTTTTAAAACGACTTACCAGGTTTTAAAATGTTGTAGAATTCAAACTCCTTAACAATAAAATGCCCGTAATTCAATTTTGTCCGTTTTCGGAAGGTTTTGAAATTAGGTCGACGATATATAGGATATATCCAGAAGGTTTGTAGCACTCCAAAAAGCAGTTGTTTTAAAACTTTTATGTTTATAACTGGTGGCATTTATACCTTCCAATTTCTTAAATTTTTATTTCAGAAGGTTTCCGAAAAGCCCAAAGAAAATAATTTCCTCGGTTAGTAGGTGTGATTAAAGCCATGCTTCAAAGTCGACGAATAAGCGCTACGTTGAGATCTGAAACGACAACAATTAGAGCTAATAGAGGCTACCCCCCAGGAGAGGTCCTGCCACCCCTCCTCTGGTGTCTTGTTGTAGATGATCTCCTACAGAACTTAACTTCTAACGGATGTGAAGTGCAGGGGTACGCTGACAACCTAGTGATCATAATCCATGGAAAATATGAGAATATCATACCGCAAGTTATGCAAAGAACTCTTGATGACGCCTATAGGTGGTGTCAAAATCGCAGCCTGCCCATAAACCCGCAAAAGATTACAATCGTCCCTTTTACAAGGAGAAGAAAAGTCTGTCTTAAATCACCCTCCATCGAAGTGAAAACCATTAGCTTCAGCGACTAAGTTAAATATTTGGGAGTTACGTTTGACAAAAAACTAACATAGAACTCCCACATTTCCAACTTACAAAAGAAAGCCATTCCGGCATCACTAGTATGCCGAAGGTTGCTTGATAAGAGCTGGGGTCTTAACCCTCAAATGACCTTCTGGTCCTATACAGCGATAATCAGACCCATGATCACCTACGCTTCTTTGGTTTGGTGGCCAAAAACAACTCAGAAGACCGTGCAACGGCAGCTTCAACATATTCAGGGACTTGCATATCTCAACATTACAGGAGTGATGCGTACTTGTCTCACAGCAGCTATGGAAGTCCTGCTGCGAATAACGCCGCTTGACATCTATATTCAGAAGCAGGCCATATCGAGTGCCCTCACTCTTAGTAGAACGAGTGGATTACCGCCTGGGGATCTTAGAGGGCATCTCAAAATCCTTGAAGATCCCAACATAAACTATCTGATGTATATTGCGATCCCTATGCAATACAATTTTGATCAACCTTATAAGGTACCCTGGAATGGTACACGGACGGCTCGAGAATAGAAGATGTCGAAACAGGTATAGGCATTAGTGGTCCTAACTACCACCTAAAAATGCTTAAGTACCCGACACAAACATATTTCAAGCAGAGATTTCTGCTTTAAACCTGTGCGCCATAAAAAACCTCGATAAAGGGACACGAAGCGCAACTATTAATATATTCATCGATTGTGAGATTGTGTATTTGTAACACATTGTTACCTTAGGTGCTCATAAGTGGATGGTTTCTTCCCTAAAAAAAAGAAAGCATCATACTAACCATTTCAGTGGAGTAATAGTACCAACAGAATAATATATTTGTCAAAGTAACAACATATTTTAAACTACAGAAATATTTATACATATTTATCTAGCCTTTTAATGGCGAACGTTCCCAAACTGGGAACATTCTAAAAAATCGATTTTTTATTGAATTAATCATATTATTTGCATAATTTTCTTATAATTAACAATCAAAAACGTTTACATCTATGTATATTTTAAAACATATAAAAAAATTATGCAAATAATATGATTAATTCGATAAAAATTACATTTCTTAGTGTGTTCTCATTCTGGGAACGTTCGCCATTAAAAGGTGAAGTCAAATAAATGGTAAAGAAAAATATATTTGTTTCGAACTGTATTGTTGAATCAAACATATTACGTGTATTAAATCAAACAGATATATCTTCAAATCAAACTTGGGGTTATTTGTTTCAAGAAATCATGTTTGAATCAAATAACGATGTCAAAAAATTATTTCTTTAAATTAAAAACATATACTTTTGCCCCCATTTAGAATTACGATTTGGTTGACTGAATGCATATTTGTTGGGACAAGAACTTTTTTCTCTGTGTATGCTGTTGGCTTCATTTCTTGCTATTCTTCTTCGACTTTCACATTTATCTTCAGAGAAATGACTTAGCGTATTTGCCACACGAATAAATGTATTTTTTCCTGGATGGCGCTGATGAGGAAATCTAGTAGCCATTCGAAAATGTATTAATCAAATTGCTAAATCCTAGGTGAGTATGTAATAGAAGGCTTGTAAAATAGCAGAGATGTGTTACAAATAATTTTAGAATTTTAGGCAAATAGCGATTATAATTAAATACGAAATAGCTAAGATTTTGCAGATTAAAATGAGTAGTAATATCACAAACTATTGTTAATCCTTCAATTAATTAACACGAAAGGGTCTATAGTTGAAAACAATAAGTACCTAATTCATTCAGGAGAATTGAGCGCAAAAATTAAAACTACATTTCTAAAGCAAAAAACTGCATTCGATTGCTTTATGTAATTAAGTACCGAATGAAGTTGCTTACGTACAAACTCTACGATTACCAGCTAAAACTGAATTGAGCACAATTGCAACTAACACATTCCAGTGACCATCGGCGGCCGCTCCTGAATTCACGTTGTGCCATGCACTGACGGGGATGCTGAAATATAATTGCAAACAGTCGAGTATTTGAGCATCGTTAGCGTTTCCATTAAAATTTAACACCACAATTTGTGTATCGGATTTATTATCGGATTTTACCGTTTAACTTCGAGGCATGTTGTCAATTAACTCTACTAGATAGATGATTTTATAATTATTTCAATAAAAATGCAATTAGTTATGAGCGCGATACTCTATGCTCGTTATTCGACAATGTGGTGCGAATTTGGCATCAAAATAGATATTGAAGTGCCGAAATGAGTATGTGATAAAACTCGCTTTTATTTAACAAGTATGTCTCTCAAATTTATATGTGAGCTATAACATTTTTCAGAAAAATGTTTACTCGCCGAAAGATCAGAAAATTTTTACACTAAGCAGCCACTTAAAGGAAGAAGAAAATTCAACCATCCCTTGCTTTTCAAAATTATAAATTTGAGTGATGGTGCTGAAATGGAGAATTTCAAATTAATAATTGATTTAAAATGTGTAAAACAAGGTTACATGTTAAAATTACGATACATGTAGCAAGCAACATGCACTTTGATCAGTTGCTATAAACTGAAAATTGAGATGCCTATTAGACCGGTAGTCTCTTAAACAAATTCGCTTGTTTACAAACTTTCTAGCTGGTTAAATGTCAAACTGAAAGAAGTATATCACAACTTTTTCTCTTTAACTGAAACCACCTTAGAATTAACAAAAGACTTGGACGATGTACAGGTTGACGCTTCAGATCTGCTGATTTCGTTGGACGTTTCTAACCTTTTCACTAACGTCCTCAAAGAAGATGTATGACAGCTATTGACTAACAGGCTTCCGTCTCGCAATTATCCATCTGAAATCAGCAACGACTTAATTAATTAATTAATAAAGGTTTGCTTAGATCAAAACTTTTTCCAGTTTGATTACCAGTTGTATTCACTACCGCATGGCTTCGCTATGAGATCTCCCATCTTTCCTATTCTGGCAGATGTCTTCATGCATTTCATTGAATCAACATATTTAATGGCCAATAATCCATTCTGTGAATATATGAAATTCTAATATATTCCAGATATGTAGATGACATTTTAATAGTTTGGTCAGGCAATAACCTGAATCTACAAGATTTTCTGTTTCATATTAACAATCTCCATCAACCTTAGAAATTGAAAGCAGTAATAGAATCAATTTTTTAGAAGTTACTAAATGAAGATATACAGTGGTGTGCAAAAAAGTAGGTGCGAATTACCTACTAATTTATTAAGCAATGTTTCATGCTGTTTCCATAATAATAATTAAGCGACATCTAGTGCGTGGTAGGGAGTTTATATGAATTTGGGAAGCTGTTATGTTATTTTCCGATCTAATACTGAACTTCCGGGGAATACCACTTTTTCTTCCTTGCGGCTTAAAATTATGTGCGCAATAAAATAAGTGTATTTAATGTGTTGGGAGTTGAGGAATGTGTTTGTTTCTATAACTTGCGGAATTCTCTTGTTGAATAAAGGGGTAAAGTATAAAAGATTAATTCATCGAAATAATACTATAAATAACTACATATTTCGGTAGATATGGGTCGTGCCAAGCACTGTAGTACGGAACAGCGGAAGCTAATTAGAAAACTAAGACAAGAAGGGAAAACGTATAAAGTTATAGCAGATATTTTGGGTTGTTCACAAAACATGATTACAAATGCTCTGAAATGGGAAAATAGACAAGAACAGCGTGGTAGAACTAGAAAAACAAGTGTTCGAACAGACAAAGCAATCATAAGGTTAGAAGACGATTATTAGCAGCAAAATTGCCAGTAAGATGTCCAAGAAAATGTCCACTATTATCGCGGCGGAACGTTCTACGAAGTTTGGAGTTCGCCCAAAGGCATATTCTCTGGCCGATCGAAAAATGGCACAACGTCTTATGGAGCAATGAGAGTAAGATTAATATTTTCAGGTCTGATGATGGAAAGAGCTATGTTAGAAGACCGAAATACAAAGGATTTTCGCCGGAATACACCATAAAAACGATCAAACACGGAGGAGGAAATACCATGGCATGGGGGTGTTTCTCCTGGTTCAGCATAAGTCCGATATTTCGTATTAAAAACATCATGACGTAAATAGAATATACAAAAATATTGGAAGTGATGTTGCCTTATGCCGAATGGATTATGCCGCTGCGCTGGACGTTTCAGCAGGGTAATGATCCTAAACACACGTCCAGAGCAGCAAAAGCGTGGTTCGAGAATCATAACATTAACGTACAGGAATGGTCAGCTCAGTCTCCAGACCTTAACCACATAGAACATCTATGGGGTGATGTCAAACGTGCTATAAGCAATATTCCTTTTAAAAATAAAGAAGTTTTGTGGAAGGCAACTGAATATGCTTGGTATGCCATACCACTTGAGAGGTGTCGCCGAGTAGTGGACTCTATGCCGCGTAGATGTGCTGAGGTGCTAAAAAATCGTGGACAGGCCACTAAATATTGACTTACATATTTAGTTTATACTTTTTCAATTAACATGTTTATTAAAACTTCTTTATATTTATTTCAGAATCACACCTATTATTTCACACAAGCTATTTTTAAATTTTATTTTTTTTTAATGTCTAACATTTTACTTTTAAGTTTAGTTTACTTTTTAATGTCTATAGTAATTCTATCTATGTAAATTACATGCTGGTTTTCAAAATTATTTAACTACTGCTCTATGAACCTTAAATTTCTTTGATTTTTTCGTTACACCTATTTTTTTCCACACCACTGTACATCCTATTTTTATGAACTATGAGGTTACATTAGATTAGACCTATTCTTCGTGGTTGGAATAAATTTTCATGTGGTGTATTCTCGTAATATATTTTAAATGTCAATAGAGTAAAATAGGAAGAGAAAGCAAAATAGATTTGTTAAAAAAACCTTTATTAACCAGAACGTGCTATAATATAATACAACTATCAGTGCTTAAAGTATTTACTCGAAACGTTATTAATACACAAATATATTAATGAAGAACATATCCATATTGTTAGTATCTATAGTACTATATTGTCTGTATTAGAGCTGTTATCCGGATCCGGGTAATTTTGGATCCGGATAATTTGCTATCCAGATATTTGGATCTTGGTTATCCGAGTCCGTTTTCCGAAACCTCGGATCCGGATCTATTATTCGAAACCTCGAATCCGGATTTAGCTGTAATAATTACTAGATTTATTGAACACCACGTAATACAAAGTAAGTAAATTCGATGTTAAACACTTAAACACGTCTATATTGCAACATAATAACGTAGGATCCGGATAGCGGCTTCGCATCGCAGGATCCGGATAATGGATCCGAATCCGATAATCGGATAGTGGATCCGGATACTAGGAGTCGGTTATCCGGATCTCAATTTTATTGGATAGCAACAGCACCACCATGTGTACAACATGTGCATCTAGTGCACCGATGAGAAACAACTCCTTCTGTGACCAGGAGCAAATCAAAGAAGCTTCCAAACAAAAAATATTCTGGGATAAATGTTAAAATAATAATAAATAAACCTAAAACTAAAATTCAAGATTAAACAATTGCTCCTTTGCTAAAAAAAAACGTATTTTTTTATCTAAACGTGAGAGAGACTCATTAAAAAGAACGATTGTTGGATGGATTGGAGTTTTTATTAATTTCAGATGGTATATGTATATGTGCTCTATTTCTACAAAACACTTTAATATTACATTAGCGACTGCACTTTGCATCATTTACAGCGATAGCAGAAATGGGTGGCTTAGACAAACATTATTATCTTGTTCATCTCTTCACATTATGACAGAGTGCCCAAAACGTTATCGCATTTTTCCAGTAAAACAGGAAACGTTAATCTCCAAACCGAATTAATGAATGCGATAAGGCTCCAAATAAACAAGTTGAAGTTCGGTATTTATTAGTTCCAGAAATATCCAATTAGGGAAAGTCTCCTAAATCACAATAAAAGTTTGAAATGTCAGTGCAAACAATCTGCACGGTTAAATACTTCTCCGAAGCAATTATGTATTATTAAAATTAATGAGGATATTTTCGCAGGACTTTTTTTTTAATTTGAGAAAATTAATTTAACAAAATCGAGTTTTTGAGAAAATTTTTTGAAATAAACTGTTTTTTAGTACGTACCGTATGTAACTATTATCTCAAGTTTTCGCATCGCCGTTTGTTTCATTTATACTGCAGCGGCAATTATTTTCTTGAAATATGAACAGGTCGAAAGGGAACAGGTATTCATTATATTTTCAACGTTCCACGGCGTTTCGGGTAGTACCCCTTTAGATTCCTCTCCCCGGTGCCCCCCTTTCCTGCGCCAATCTTCCATCTTTTCAAACGTATTATTAAATAGTTTTCGGAAAAACGGCTCTTGCCCGAGACACAAAAGGAGCTGCACCGAATTAATGCAAATATGGAAAATTTATGTCTTCGACGAGAAACCACTGCCGATTACTGGCATTCCGATAAAATCAAGGCTAACGCGACGCGAAGGCTTGAAATTGAACTTCGGAGAGAGAGACACAATGCTAATCATTCCCAAATTAATTATACCGTGTGGTCTCACGAGTAGGAGGGATGAGTATGACATGGAAATGTAATTTTATTGGTCTTTACGCTTGTTGTCATTCTACCAACATTAAAACTAATGATGGATGTAGTGAATGTAAGGAAGCGCGTTTTCATAAGATGAGACTGAAATGGTTCATGATTAATTATTAAATAATTTTGACTTAGAAAACTTACGAAATATTTTATACTGAATGCTAGATGGTCCCCATTGCTTTTAAATACAAGTTTTGTTTTGATTTTGTGCAATATGATTAACAAGAGAAATCACGATACAAAGTCAGAATTTTAATTATAAAATTTAAATAATTAAAACAATATAAATGAGGAAATAACATCAAGACTAATACAATTGCCAAAACATTAATTTACAGTTTACACATATACCTCTTTGTAAAGATGTTCACTTTCGCTTGGTAGGAAAGATGACAAATGTAATAATCTTAAAAAATAACTTGTTAAACAATAAGCACGCATACAAGTTTTATTATGTATGAATAATAGCAATTTCTTAAATTGAATGGTTACATTTCAAAGACAATCACAATTAATTTAGATGTCCTGCAAGAATCTCGTTTGGAACCATTACCTTTTATCTCTCAATATACTACATGACATGGAAATTGATGATGGAAAAAAATAATTGATTATAATTTTCAATTTTCAAGTCTGACACTTCAGTCTTTTCTGACATTAATGTCAGGTGTATTTTTTGCAAGTTTTAATCCAATTACCACCGTTTTCTCTTGTTATTCTTTTGTTTAACGTGTTTTGGGGGTTTGATTATGCCTAGAGTGTGGAAACTACCGCCAATTGAGCGAATTCCACAAAAATCGAATTGATGGTTTGCGCGAAAGTGGTTTTTCGTTCGGAGAAATTGCAAGTCACTTTAACTGGAACCAATTCACCATCATGCGCTGTTATCAGTCATGGATTAAGGGGACAGGAAAGTCGCCGAAGAGGAGCTGAGGGCCCAAGAAGAACTAATGAGATGCAGGACCGCCACCTTCGCCTAATAGCACTAAGAGATCGATTCTCCAGTACCAATTGCTGATCTATGGTTAGGTAATGAAAGTCGCCCTGTGACCCTTCGAAGCGTTTGTCGCCGAATCATGGCTTTCGGCCTGCAATCCTTTCGACCACAGCGTGGAGTGGCATAGGGTGGCGTTTAGTGATGAATCTCGATTTTGTTTAGGGATGCATGATGGTCGCATAGGTGTCAGACGAAGACGTGGGGAACGTTGCAATATTCAATTTTCTGTTGAAAGGCGTGAGCATCGAGCCGTGGGAGTTATAGTATGGAGTACTTAGCATATGGGAGTAAGTCCCAGGTGATGTTCATCCAAGGCAGCATGAACGTCCAGCGTTACGTTTATGAGGTAGTGGAACTCCATATTCTTCCATATATTCAGCAGCTCGAAGACCCACTTTCGTGGCAGTATAATGCCCGTTGCAAGAGCTTCTCTAAACCGATTCGTAGGGTTCCATGCAATATCTTGCCATGACCACCCAGATCTCCGGACCTCTCGCCAATCGAGCACATGTGGGATATTATGGGAAGAGAACTGAGGAATTGATTGAATCCTCCGTAAACACTTGAAGCTCTCCGGCATGAATTGTAGGTTACTTAGGACACCATACCCCAAGAGAACATCGAGAGAACCCGCTGGAATCAATGCCGCAAAAAGTGAGGGAGTATGAAGCTGATAGGGGTTTTGTTAATCTTTTGTTCTTTTTTTTTGAAATTATGATCAATTTATTACCTTTGAATAATTACACGTTTCTGTCAAGTTTGGTCAAAAAACTCCCACCCGTTCTTAGTGTTGCAATTTCCATGTCATGTAGTATACAGGTCTCGTAAAGCGAATGCGTACATACCTACGCGCTAGGAGGAGAGGGCGCGACGGCGCTAATCTCTCATTGCTGAGAGGGAGCGGGTGACTCACTATTTTTTGCTGTACGCATTCGCTTTACAAGACCTGTATTATATCTGAATGATTTACAATGTTGTTTCATAAATTCCAGCTTTCCTAAGATGTTTAAGCTCACCTAAGTCACTTTAATATTGTACCGAATTACAATTGGAATATTTCAACATTTTGGCTTTAAACAAGCGTAATGTACTGTATGATTTAATATTCCTACGTATGTATGTGAGTTCAAAGGCAGCATTGATTGTCTAGACCTTGTATTCTCAATTTTTTTCGTGTCCCTTCATGTTATGAACGTAACGATGTTTTCTTTTTAGAATTCTTATATAATCAGCTTTACACGTGCTAACGATAAACAGCTTATTTTGAATTCCTTGGATATATCTTTACAGCAATTTAAAGATTGTTTGAATAGTAATTACTGCTAGCTTATTTTCTCGCTTATAATTAAGTTATACACAGTAAATGATTTTTTCTCATTGTCTTTTCTTATTATACATTCCTCTTTATTCTATTTATAGTTATTTGTTATATATGTTAAGTACATTATGTTTACTTATGTGTTCTTTTTTATTATTACACAATGTCACACATTAGATTTTGCATCGTATGGGAAATTCGTTATTAATCAATATTTTTGCTTTGCCATTTATTTTGCTAAAAAATTGTGTTAAATAAGATGCACACGTCCAATTACGTGATTTTTTTAACTGCTAAATATGATATTTTTTTCAGAATATTACAAACTATTATAATATTTTTTTCAATTTTTGTGAAATGTCGCAGGAAAGAATTATCTGTTTCCTAGTGTTTTCCAACTAGCCACTTTAAAATTGTAAAACAATTTTTTCAAGATCAAGCATATATTGTGTTAAAGTGCACTAACATTCTTATTTTACTCAGAAGGAAATCAAACACTGTGTACCCACTAAAACCTCTTGCTCGTGCCGTCTCCTACACCCAGTACCGTTGTTGACAAAACATCGGACGCAGTCGGCTGTCTATCGTTCTTAACCTGGGCTTTGTCTGTTTTCCCTTTGTTTCGCTAGTTCTTCAATCCCCCTTCTTTTCATAATTCTGCGTATTAGAGTGTATACAGTTTTCCAGTTTCCTGCCGTTTCCAGCATCGTTGCAATAAGGGTCTCTAGCACACTCTGTGCGTAGGCGCTCAAGCAACCGTGCGTGGTGAGAGTCTGTGTGAGATAATTATCCAATTGCCGATAGTCACAACTCACCCACATTACAAGATCTTTGATAAATCCTATTGTCCAATGGGCCTTCTTGATCCGGTTGTCCATCTATTCTGCCGAGTCGTCAGCGAAATTTTTTTGGCATGACATTTACTAACCCCGTTATCTTCGTACCTGCGCTCAAACATGTAGCCCCGTTCCCGTACCACTATATCTATAGATATTATTCCTGTGATGATTTGTGGTGCTGTAATGGATGTCATCCTGTACGCTGATACCACTTGCAGTAGCATGGCCCTTTGGGTTCTTTCCATAAGATTCCTGTACTTTTTAGTAACTACTAAACAGCATTGTAGTCTAATAGAATGCAAATTCTGTTATGTTAGGTATTTAAGTAATTGTCCCTATTTCGTATCATCTTTAAGTATGGTCAATATTAATTTTTTCACAAGTTAACAGGAACAAGGGCGATAAAATTAACATCAGACAATGACAAGGTGCCTCCCACATTAAAGCTGCTGATTTTGAACGTGAACACGAACCACACGTGTACACATATGTACGAACATTTCATACTAACGTGTTTATACACGAATGTCGAACTTGATGGGTACAGACACGGGTTTTGAGACGCCTAGGTCGAACTCTCACGAATATACGAGAATCGTTCGGAAACTACGTGGCCTAACAAAGAAAATGCAATTTTTTTTCGACAAAAAACATTATATTTTTCAACGTAGTCTCCTGCTCGCTCAACACACTTATTCCAACGATATTCCAAATTAGCAATACCCTTCTTGTAGGTCGATGAATCCAAGTCCTCGAAATAGCAATTTACAGTAGCGATTACCTCGGAATTAGACGAAAATCTCTTACCGCCGAGCCATTTTTTCAGGTTTGGGAACAGATGGTAATCGCTGGGAGCCAAATCTGGAGAATGGGCCAAATAAGGCACTAATTCAAATCCCAATTCATGAACGCTGGCCATTGCAATCGCAGACTTATGGGCAGGTGCATTATCCTGATGGAAAAGCACTTTCTTCTTTACCGATTGAGGCCGTTTCTCTTTGATTTTGTTGCTAAGTTGTTGCAACAAAGTGGCATAATATTCGCCATTTATTGCTTTCCCCTTTTCTAAGTAATCGACCAAGATAATTCCATGAGAATCCCAAAAAACAGTCGCCATAACCTTTCCTGCTGACAAAACCGTTTTTGCCTTTTTTGGCGGCGGAGAACCTTTGTGTGTCCACTGTTTGGACTGTTCTTTGGTTTCGGGAGTATAATGGTGGACCCAGGTTTCATCGACGGTTATGAAACGGCGTAAAAAGACCTTCGGATTGTGGCGAAAACGTGCCAAAAGGTTACGAGAAACACTCAAATGATTCAGTTTTTACTCCGGTGTGAGCAACCGCGACACCCAACGCGCCGAGTATTTTTTCATTACCAATTCTTCAGGTAAAATTCTGTGCACACTGTCATTTGAGATACCCACTATGTCTGCTATCTCGCCCACTTTTACTCGACGGTCATTCAATACGATACGGTGGACTTTTTCAATCAAATCCGAGGCAGTTGCAGTTTTAGGACGTCCATTAGGGGGTTCATCATTGAAAACGAAGGAGCGGATTCCAATAGTATTGAATCCAGCTCTGCTTTAATTTCGGTTGGTGTTAAGCCTTTCAAATGAATGCACTTTATCACTGCTCTCAACCCAGTTTTTTCCATTGTTTACAAAATCACACGAGGCGTTTACTTTGACGTACTGTCAAAAACATACTAATTGACAGATCGCTCTGTGCTGTCATATTTAATCCATTAAACATGTACATTGCGCACCTTGGATACACGTGTAGTTCGCATACATGCCAGAAGAGGTTC
This sequence comes from Dynastes maya, assembly GCA_029619315.2. Taxonomy (NCBI): domain Eukaryota; kingdom Metazoa; phylum Arthropoda; class Insecta; order Coleoptera; family Scarabaeidae; genus Dynastes; species Dynastes maya. The sequence continues at coordinate 63,531,242 of JAROYE020000002.1, forward strand.
GAATTAGTTCGTGTATACGTATTAAACGTATTCACGCACATTAACAAGCTCTATTCCGAATTATCAGATAAAAATTCCATCACATCGTCAAGATGTGAACAGGTGAACATTGAGACCACGTGTATCACGCGCTACATCTGTCGCAACTGTTTCATGAACTTTTATAAAATTATGTATGGTAGTCATTGCCTGGGTATGATCTACGTAGACTGGTACTCATCAACAAGTAGAGTAATGCGTTTTACTTTGATACTTTAATATGTAATCTTCAGATAATTACCGATCATAATAGTCGGGTGTATTTTTTTTTTTAAGTGCACCTGCTAACCGGAAAATTACTTGAAATCGTAAGTACCCGAAGTGCTTATTTAGGAAGATTATCGTGCACTATTTTCTTTTCTGTTTAATATAATGTTATAAAATTATTTTTGTATGACAAAGCGATTAAAAGGATCTGTAATATGTCGAAACTTTCTTTTATTTTAAGTAGGTTTTTTGCTACAGGAAGTTCGTATATAGCTTTAAATACATGTTTTAAGTCTTGAAGAGCGGACTATTATTGCTTGTAATCGTGGGTAAAAGTATTATTAACAGCAATTATGCAAAAACGAAAAGTTGTTGCCAAAGACGCAATGATACCTTGCGATAAAATTGTCGATTTCATTTTTGCTTGATATTACCGGGTATCTAGCAGGATGGAGTTTATATGACATAGAGATACTTTTTTTGTTGAAAATATTTATCAGTGAATAACATTTTTGTTCTATAGTATTTATCATTAAGAAAATTGTACGAGTACAAGATGCAATTAAATTTCTTAACTTCAATGGATATCAATTAAGTATAATTTTTATGGACATTGCAATTTAAAACCCACAATTTTCACAGGAGAATAAGCAACCAGTTACAGTACAACGAGCCAATCATTCATATTTTTATTTACTCCACATACGTAACTTATTTTTCCTATGATTGCACTACCTAGTTTCACACGCCAATAAATGCGCCATTTATAAAACAAGTGGTAATTATCCTTATTTTATTCTCCTATTTAAAGGCTTAGGTTTGTATAAAATATTGTTTTTTAGTGAGACAATTCACCCATTTCTCGGAAACTATTATGTATATCCGACACGACGGTTTAATTATATAAAATTGCTTGCGCAATTACAAATGTAAAATTCTCACTCGCGATCACGGGATAACAACATGATTGGAGTAATTTTCGTTGTCAGTATATAATGCCTATGTTGGTAATGAATACTTACAGAGTGTTCCACAATTACTGTAGTCTATTTATAAATACGAGGGCGAATCAAATATTAGCCGGACTTTTTTTTTAACGCTCCCTAGGTGAAGTGAGTAACGTGACGTGTTGATATATGTTGGATGGGGATGTAAAGTGGAGGGGAGTAAATCGATTCGGCTTGCCAGAGCAGATTGGTTGCTAGTAGCATCATGTCTGACCAAGAGGTGTACACGTCTGTTGAGCGACGCATTATTATTAAATTTTTGTCGCGGGAGGGTGTAAAACCTGCCGAAATTTTGCGTCGACTAACTGCACAGTTCGCTGAAAAAACGCTTTTAAGGACCCAAGTCTACGACTGGCACAAAAAATTTTCCGATGGCCGAAAGTCAGTGCAAAATGAGACCCATGCACGCCGACCGCGGACAAGCACCAGTGAGACGAATATTCTTGCGATTTTCTCCATGAATGGCGTACAGTTAATGCTGCGTACTGCTGTCAACTGCTTGATGAAGTGAAACTAGCCTATCGACGAAAAGGGCGAGACATGCCTATTCGAAGTGCGATTCTGCTCCATGACAACGCTCGGCCACACACAACTGCATTAACCCAAGAAAAATTGACAAAATTCATTGGGAAACATTCACCCTACAGTCCCGATCTGTCGCCGTGTGACTACCACATGTTTGGGCCACTCAAAGAAGAACTGGGAAGTCAACACTTTGACGACGACGAAGATGTAGAAACGTTCGTGCGCAATTGGTTACAGACGCGACCACAGTCATTCTTTGATGACGGAATTAAAAAACTTCCGATTCGGTGGGAAACATGTGTGATTAAAAGAGATTATGTAGAAAAATAAGGTGTATTCAACATTTTATTTACTGTACCAATAAATGTTCTAAAACAAAAGTCCGGTTAATATTTGATTTGCCCTCGTAGAAACTTAAAAATCTATCCTAATAATAAATTTGGGATTCTTCTAATTAAGCTCAGCTTTTTGAATAGAGACTGATTTTCGCAAGAAACCATTTCTCTGCGTGCAATTGTAATTCAACATGTTAAACTTTATTACTACAATTTCTAGCGAATCTCCTATTTATATTTACAGTTGTAATTACTATTTTATGACCATTAATAATAAATTATTTTTTTACATAACCTGAATAAAATGATTTTTCTATTGGATACTACTGCTTGAGGGGATAACATTAACCCAAGCTAACTTCATATTAGATGTTAAAATTGCAGTTTGAGTTGCAGATTTACAAAATTGTGTAATTACAAGGTAATCGGGGAATCCAAAAATCTGACCCAAGAGAGAATAGTTATTCAATATATGTTTTTTCTTGGAATGTAGACAGTGCCGTCTTGGGACAAAAGATAACATATTATGCTGCTGCTTATTTGCAATGAATACACTATTGAAATCTTACAAGTTAACATCTTGCCCTTAAACGACTGCCTATTTTCTTAACATACAAAAGTTAAGAACCCTCTTGCCTCTTAAATTAATGTACATTCAAATATTAGTGCCCAGGGATCCGTGAGCTCCTGCATGATTCTTATATTTTTGTTTGTGGGTAAAGTAGGTGCTTATACTGAAGATTTAGTATACAAGCACACTTTAAAAAAAATCAAAGGTTTTACCTCTGCAAGCTGTAATTATAACGCAAAAATGGTTGGTTTTAACTACCAAATCTTGTTTATTTTTTCACTTATGAAACACTAGAATTCCCCAAATGTACTTTACATTTCTACTATACACCACAAAAAATTTTTGGGGAATTTTACACCAAAAATAGGAAACAAATTTGTTACCTCCTATTTTTGGTGTAATTTTCCCAAATTGAAAACTTTAAGCTATAATGTAAAAATTACCATATATCAAAAATTAATGCTAATATAGCCCATGGTATTGGTGGAATCGCTCCCGGCAAAAAAAAGAAAGCGTTAGCCGACGGACATGTTTCTGCTTACCCGACGTCATCAGCGTCGTTTCGAACACGATTCCTTTCTCATCGTTGTTATTACCTTACCTTACCTTCTTATTACCAGAGAACGGCAAAATTGTATGGGATGAAATCAGCCGCAGCAGAGCCATATGCAGAGCATCTGAAGCACGCGGTGATTATTTCAAGATCGAGGAATCAGTGAATGGTAGGCAGTCATAGTATTCGCATCGAACTCTCTCCTCAAATGATTCTACGTATATTTTCTGTATCTATTCTCTATTTCGTTATTAGTTTTTTAAGGTATTTAATTTCCATATTAAACGCTTAACAACGACGATACAATACTTGAATGAAAGTCGAAATATAAAATTGAGAGATGCGTTCAATACATTAAACGACACAATCAATGAATTAAAAAGTATACCGAGTGATATTGGAAGAAGCTGATTAAGTTGATGAAATGTTCAGCAGAGACCCCGATTTAAATGCGCTAAACCAATTGTCAGGAGAAATACAAAAATTAAATACAGTGGTACCTCGGTTTACGGAATTAATTGGTTCCAAAAACATTTAGTAATACGAAACTTCGCAATTGGAATCAAATGTTCCTATAAGAAATAAAGGAAATAGAGATAATCCGTTCCCATAACAAAAAAAAAAATAATCACAAATCATTTTTTGTATTTTAAATGCAATTGAACATATAGAAAATAAAGGTACATACAAAAATCAATAAAAACTCTTAAGATTGAAATTAAAAAGAAATAACTTCACTTACATACACTGCTTTTGATAAGGAATCTTTCTGGCGTATGGAAGACAGTGAGGGTGCGGTGGCTTTTTCATACATATTACAAAATTAGCGACGCGACAGATAAGAAATTATTTGCCTATAGAACTTTCGGCTTTGTTCTTTGAAAAAGATTTTACACAAAGATAAAAGGATTTTCGGATAAAGTAAGAATGATATTAACTATGAATTCAAATCAGCTGCGAGGCGGTGGAATACTGGGAAGTTAACCACACAAGGGTCGCGCGGAAATTCTGCCGAATCTGTAAAAGTTCTAACCCGCGATTCGTATCAGGGAAAAATTCATCCAAACTTTCTTCTACTTTCCGTAACATAATACGATATTATCGTAAACCGAGGTACCACTGTAAATGTATAAAGTATCTCTTAAATTACATTTTACTTTTGCTCCACTTACAAGTTATGAAGTTGAAAGAACGTTTTGAATGCTGGAAAACGTACTCCAAAAAGAAGCCGTTTTACTGCAGAAAATATAGAAAAGTCTCTTGTGGTAGTTCTCTTATTTCCCACTTGACACAAATTTATTACATATATACATATCTTCTATTTTCAATTTATAATTAATATATGAATTTCGTTTAAATACATTTATAAAAACTTAGCGTCTGAAATATGCAACATACACTTAGTGCGTCTCTGTATCTTGTTTACGATTCCCGGCTCTGAGTCATACCCCTTACGATTTTGCTGTTCACTGGTTATTACTCTCCGCAAACAGCTCCACCTAGCGCCAAGGAATATAGTCATGCCGTCTAGAAAGCAGCGACAGAAAGCTGGAGTTCAGATGCCAAGCAACCTATCGAGTAGCTCATAGGCTGCCTAACGCAAGATGGAGATATTCAAACATGTGACACATATCCAACAGGAAAATTAAGAAAGACACATAAATAATTTAACAGACTGTTTGAAAAGCGAACAATAGCAAAGCTTCGGTTAACTAATCCATTTTCGATTTACTACTTATCGGCACAAATTCCCAAAATCAAGTATCCCAGATTTCAAGTAGTTTACATTCAACGATAACTTTGGTATTAGATATTATTTTGAGTGGCATATACACCTAAGATTTTCTAAAAAAAACTTAATGCTCTGTTTACCTTGGTATTGGTTAAATATTTTCTTTGATTACAAGCGGTATATTTGGCTGGCGCCAGGTGGATATTAAGTGCTAAATAGATACATAATTACTTGGTAATTAATGTTATATCAAATAAACAGTCCCAGTAACATTTCCTCAGGGACTTGCAACAAATTAAACGGTTATTATTTAAATTACCCGATAGTGTTGTCGCTGATGAGCGGGCTCAAATTAGGTATCTGTTATGTAATGCACCTGAACTAATAACAACTTGCACTGCTTTAATAACAAATGCGGCGCTTTTATACATACATGCAAAATTGTGTTCTTGATTATATATTATACTTATTACTAGTCTGGGCAAACAGCGGTAACAGTCAGTGTAGTAGATATGTGGTGCGGAGTCGGCGGTCGGTACTAAATCGACGCTGTATGCGAGTAGTTCTGTGTATATGTAGGCTGTCGTAACTTATTTCGTAATTGTACGCTTATGTTTGCTTTAAAAATGTCGCAATTAGGTACGTCGCGAAAAAGACCAATGGCAGACACAGTTAAAAACTTTATAGTGGACATGCCGGACTTAATTTTTGATGGCGCTAAAATTCAATGTCTAGTTTGTAAAATCCGTTTAATGTGTTGGTCCAGAAGCCATTATCAACGTCGCATCGAAAGCAAACAGCATTCTTCTGAAAAAAGTGGCATACGAGACCAAGAAAAATTTACATTTCATTTATGTGTTACTCTTATTTTATGTAATCTATCGTTTCGTTTACTAGACAAAGAAGCATTTGTCTCCTTCTGGAATAAATATGCGGACTATAAATTACCTAGTCGGACATCGATACGAAATGTAGTGCCATTTGCTCGTGAACATATAGAAAAAAGAATGAAAACGGAATTGAAAGATAAAAGACTGTGGTTGTGTGTGGGCGAAACAGCAGATCGTCAAAAACATTATATTAAAGGTGGCGTTGAACTCATTGAACAAATTTGACGTTTCAACTAAGCAACTTTTAATGTTTATGAGTGATGATAAATAACACAGTGGTAACTTCTTACATGTAATGTGTAAAATCCATACTCTAAATCATGCGGCACAAACGATTCCTACATGTTTTCCACTAGTAAATGCATTGGTTGCTAGTACAAAGGCAGTGTTTCTAGAGATTTACAAACTATTCGCAACAATTACTTCGGGCTAGCGGAGGGATTAGAAAAATTACAAAATGTTTCAATGTCGCTAGTGGATTCTGTTCAAATTGTGAATGATGTTCACGCACAGTTATGCACTGTGGAAGGCAAAACAAATTGGTGTGTAATACGAAAATTTGAAAGTGTTTTAGAGAAAGTCTCCGATTTTCTTAGATTAAGACAAATTTATGAAAGTGGGTGTGAAGATGCATTAAGTTGTTTCAAAGATTATTTTAAATATGCAAATATAACATTGCTAGATGTCGAACGGTCGTTTTCGGCATTAAAAAACATTTTTTATTTCGCACGTCGTACTCACTTCACTGAAACATATCTATTGATTCAAATATTTAACAGATGTTACCCAGTTTGTGATTTCACGGAAGACTTTTAAAACGGTAAGTGTTTCAGCACGTTTTATAATTTATTTCTTACCTTCTATTTTATGTGTAAACTTTTATGCGCTCGCCACGCCTCTGGCTGTTACCGCATATTTGCCTAGGTTACTTATTACTAGGCCTCGCAAGGAGTTGCAGGCACAGGTTTGGGGCTAAGGTTGCGTGCTCCACAATGCGACGTATGTATGTATACAGACGAATCGGCATGAGCTACCTCGGCGAATGAAATTATTGATTTATTGCAACAATTTCTCCTCAACCTTTCGCGGCGTCAGACATAATTATAAAGATGTATATGTATGTAGGTATGTCTAACGTACGCAAGGAAAATAAACGACCGTTGGCTGATAAAGTCACTAAATTTATCAGTGAATTTCTGGATTGGAATTATAATGGAGCTAAAGTATTGTGTAAAGTTCACACAGCGAACATCTTTCACCGAGACAAATGTGAAAGCAAACCTGATTATGCAGATTTTTCACCAATCTTATCCACGCTGTTAAGAAGCTACGTTTATTTTATTATATCATTTATTGAAATCAAACTTTTTATGGGGCGTATTAAAATTAACATAACCTTAATTTTAAAATCAATCAATATAAATATATATATTTGTTATTTATATACCTATAGTTACTCATACATTTACGGTATTAAGTACAACAGATTTTTGAAGAAACTACTTTGTTACTTAATATATTTCGTCTTCCGCTGGTGAATTCTGAAAATTTGTAATTTTCCTTGGAATTTCCGAGGTAACTAAATACTTGAAAACATTTCGTCCCAGTATGGAGTCGAGCTTGACACCTTCTGCTTACCGGACCGGCGTGTTAACTACTACACCACGTGGACCTTGATGCCAGGAACGTTCACTTTTTAATACCTGGTTATTAGTTTTATCTGTAAATATATCATAACATTTTCACAGATAATTTTTAATGAATTACGAAAATCTGTAATTTCCTTGGAATTTACAGGGACGAGATTGTTTCAAGTATTTAATTACATCGGAAATTCCAAGGAAATTGCAGATTTTCATAATTCACCAACGGCAGCCAAAATATATTAATTAATTAGTGTACTTGGCATGTAAGAATTAAAAATTGTCTGTCGAAATATTATATTTCCAGATAAAAATAGTAACTAGGTATTAAAAAGTGAACGTTCCTGGCGTCAAGGTACTCGTGGTGTAGTGGTTAGCACGCCCGTCCGGCAAGCGGGAAGTGTCAGGTTCGATTCCTTACCGAGACGAGGTTTTTTCAAGTATTTAATTACAATTTATTTTGTTTACTTTTTACTGCTATTATATTACTTACATAACAAATGCCGTTTTCAAAGAAAAAATGGCAATAGAAACACTTCAACGCGTGCATATATTCGCTATATTTATCAAACATTTTTATTGCGTCAGTTTTTATTTTTTACCATAGGGTATTGATTTGTAAATTTCACTTCTGTCGGGTGTGAGTCACACATACATCCCATATTTACATACGCGGCCCATGCGACTGATCCGATTCTGTCGCGAAGACCGATTATGCCAGGCCTAATATTACAACATGCTATTGGAAGTAATAGAATGATAAATACAGGAGTTGATGACAGTCTCAATGGTCGAATGGTCAGCATACTTGCCTTACAATCCAAACGGCGCGGGTTCATATCACGACCGCGACGGTTGGTTTTTAATTACGAATAAAAATCAGAATATGCCTTCTTCTCGGATAAGGAAATAAAAGGTCTCAATACGATGTTTGGCACGTTAAAAATCCCTACCAAAGGTTGGAACGTCTCTGAATTCGGCAAAATTCTGGTAGAGTTGACTAATGATCATAGTAATTGGTGCCTAGATGAGAGATGTATTCCGTAACCCAACCCTTCGCCCAATAATACAACAACAACAACAAGAGTTGCAGTATCTATCAGAATACTACTATTACTTCGTATCCTTTGTAAATGCATTCCAAACCGATAAAAATTCAATTACCTTTTGTGATATCATACGCTGTTGAGAGATGGATGTGTATAGCTTACATGAAAAGCATTTAATCGAAGAGAGTACTGCGTATAATTTGACCATGCGGACGTTGTATCGAAACCGGACTGATTTCCGGATCGCATTGGATCTTCCGGGTTGTCGGCTTGTCATCCGACAGGGATTCGCTCTGTATTATAGAGGTCGGGTTTATGTCTACTCGGAATTAGTCGGTAAATAAAAAATTGGAAAGCATCGTATGTTAGCGTTCTATATCAACTGTTGCCACTTTTTTGGTACATTTAGTTTCTGCATTGCACCAGTATTGTCTTTTTACGCGTATATATTTAATAATATGTTGCGTATAAAATTGGACAATTATCTTCGATTTCCGTTGTGAAAATTAACGCCAAAAATCTCCTGTTCCATAGAATTATAACAAACGGAATGAGTGCTATTCTGAACATTAAAGGCACTTGGCAGAGTAATGCGAAAAAGAGTTTTTCTAATTATACAGGCTATTTCCATCAACATTTCAGTAACAATTCCTATGCTTTTGAACAAAAAAAAAACCGGAACAAAATTTATCTTCGGAATTTAGCTTCCTCATGCAAATCTCTTAAAAAGTGATACCTTTAACCTGTATATTCAAATATAGTTGCCGTAAATATTTAAACGAAATAAATTTTTCAAAAGCTGAATACATCGCATTCCAAAAACACAATCAAATTAAAATTTAGAGCTTAGAGTGTTTTCTTTTTTAAACACCGGTAGAAGCAAGAAACAACCACGTTAACTTAAACTAAATTAAAGTGTAGCTGCTTTGCGTTAGGCTGTTTAATTTATTTTACTTTTTAACTTATTTTGTATTCAGACCACGAGGATGGTATGATAAATAGCTGTGTTAAGAAGGACAACGCAATTGTGTTGCATTTCGTACATTTATTTCTCGACACAATCTCCTTGTAGCTCTATACACTTCGTCGAGCGATGTTCCAACTTTTTAAAGCCATCCAAATAATAGGATTTGTCGAACTCTGCAAAATGGGCTCTGTTTCAGGAATGACCTCTTCATTTGACGTGAACCGCTTTCCGCCAAGCCATTTTTCAAGTTTGGAAAAAGAAGTCACCGCAACTGAATTAATTAGTTGCTGTCGCAATTGCCAATGGGTGGGGCGGGGTGTCATCATGACGGTAGAGATTTTTTTCTTCGCTAGGTGGGACCTTTTACTCTTTAGTTCAGCGTCGAATCGGTCCAATAAATCGGCATACTACTGTCCCGTGATTGTCCTTCCCTTCTCCAAATAATCAATTAAGATTATGCCTTGCGAATTCCAAAAAATCGTCGTCATAATTTTTCCGGCTGATGGAATCGTCTTGACCTTCTTTGCTGCACGTTCGCTAGGAAAAACCCATGTTGTATGTGTATGTCTCATTTACGGCCACATAACGCTGCAGAAACTAACTCGTATTGCGCTTAAACATGTCCCAACATTAAAGCTATCACGCGATTTCGTTTTTGCACCGGCACCAATTTTGCCAATAGCTTTCTCATAATCAATTTTTCGTGAAGAATATCTTGCACATGTTCCGTTGAGATGTTTACCATATTAGCAATCTCCCTAATCTTCACCCGACGGTCTGCTAATACGATATGAACTTTATTGAACATATCGTCGGTAGTCATCTCAATGGGACGACCTGACCACTTCTCATCGAAGACGGATGTTCGGCTACGCTTAAATTCATTAAACCAGTATCTGTTGGTTGTCATCGAAGGTGCACGGTCCTTATAAACCACCCAATCCAAAAAGGAAATCGAATCAGTGACCGATATTGTTCTTTTTCCATGATTCCATATTTACATAAGCTTGTTCACCTTCAACAACTCTGAAAGTAAGACTACTCGATGAATCTCGCCAAAGCGCCATTTATCTCCAAATACGAGTACTTCTCATACCATCTTCATATCTACTTTACTGAACATTGCTATGCAACACCCAGAACAAGAGTTAATGAACGAATACTAAATAATGTACCTACAATAGATGATTATTGTGCAAATTATCAAATGCACTGAAGCTGGAGGAGTAAATTACATTTTAATTCACTACGTTAAAACAACCACAACACTGTTAGCAGGTTTATGTTTCATTTTTTTACCTTATAAGTAAAATCTAAACAATTTTTTGGGGCTTCTTGTTAAGAAAGAAAAAACAAACCAGTGTAAACTTCGTAAATTTTGTTTTCTGCATAAAATATGCAACTGTCTTACTACCAATGATAATGTTACACATTCTGACACTGACTTACACATACGATTGTTGTTAAACTTCTCAACAATCGTGCAATTTAGATTTTGTTAGGTGGTATCTACGAAGGTGCTTTAAAAAATCCGTACAAAATCAGAGAGGTATATTTATCGTTCGTTTGATGCAAGTTGAGTGATTTCCAGAAAATAGGTGAAAGAGAGTTTCATGTGTTGATAAACCATTACCACAAGAGAAGCTTGATAAGCATTGTGGTGAATCTGCATCTTCGATTGGAACGGTTTATAATTGGTTTCAACACGTTCGGAGTGGCCATATGAACACAAGTGACGCTGATCTAACGAGGCCACCACTCCAGAAATCACTAATAAGATCCATGATCTAGTAACGGGTGACAGAAGAGTGAACGTGCTTGAGATTACTAGTGTTGTGAACATCTCAAGTGAACGGATAAATAAGATTTTGCATCAACATTTAAACATGAGGAAGCTGTCCGCAAGATAGGTGCCGCAATCGCCTACAGTTAACCAAAAACAAAATCGTGTGACGGTTTGCAGCTGTTTCAGCGGAATCCACAGGACTTTAGGTATCCTTTCATCACTATAGACCCACTACACCACTACATGCCGGAGACCGAGGAACAATTTAAACAGTGGATTGCCAGCGGAGAGTCTACACCAAATTGGCGAAAATCGTTCGTTCAGCCGGTAAGGTTATGGCAACTGGGATTGCCAAAGAGTAATCTTCGTCGACTATTTGGAAAAGGGTAAAACTATTACAAGTGAATATTATTGTAAACCTAGTTCCAAGAAAAACGTCCACGATTGCCTCACAAAAAGGTCCTTTTTCCATCATGACAACGCATTCTCCGGGAGTTTTCGTCACGAAATTGTAGTTAGGGTTTCACCTCGTTCCACATCTCTCCCACTCTCCAAGTTTTGCTACCTCGGACTACTACCTGTTCCCCAATATGAAAAAATGTGTGGCGGAAAGAGATTTTATTCAAACGAGGATATCAGTGTGGAAATGTATGCCTATTATGCAGAGTTGGGCCAATCCTATTATTCGGAAGAGATACAACGAACTGGAGCAGCTTTGGACGAAGTGTATAAGCCTGAGACTACGTTGAGAAATAGAAATGTTTTTTTCGGAAAATTAAGTACTTTTCATTTTTGCACGGACTTTTCAAATCACTCTCGTATCTTTTATTTTTACCAGAATTAAAGAATCGTGGACTTGTTTTGAAAGGGCATTTAGCGCCTTATTAAACGTCGCAATTTATGCCACCCGTTAATGTTCAAGAAATGTACCAGATGGCGTTATTCCCAACTGAACAAGTTTTTCCCAATTATCTCTAGAAAGAGATTTTGTTACCTTTGTTTGAAAAGTGATCAAAAACAAATAGTCATATTAAACTAACACCGACACAATTTTGTGTGTAAAAGAGTAAAAATAATCATTCCTTTGTTTCATGGCCAACTACAACTACATTACCATGTAGGTATTTGTAACTGATGGGGAAATGATTACCGCTGTTTTCGTTATTATCTGGAAAACGTAAAAAGGTACCACTACGCGGTTTTCGCCATTACTTTAGTCTGTCAAAACTATTCAAACACAATGAGAAAAGCGTATTGTTACACTTGAATTTTTTGAGATAATTGAGAGAAGCTCATACAGTTGAGAATAACGCCATCTGGTAGATTTCTTGAACATTAACGGGTGGCACAAATTGGAACATTTAAAACAGCATTGAATGTTCTTTCAAACAAGAGCACGTTTCTTTAACTTGGGTAAAAACTGTAGAAGTAACAGCAGGTTCAGCTTTACATGATTCAGCAACGCCTACTATTATTATTCACAATATGACAAAACGGCTTTAACTAAGGTCGTGCGTAATGAACTAAGTTTTTCAAAGCATTTAAAGTTATGGTTAATCCTGGAACTTTACTGGTTAATTTAAAGTAACTGCGCCCCCTAGCGGTCATATTTGGAATTTAAAAATATTTTCATTACATTTTCCTTTGCCACATTAGTTACGAAAAAAATTTTCCCATTACTACAGCTATTACAGTTTCCAAGATATCACCGGTCTCCACCCTTAGTGGGACACGCTATATATATGGTATGATAAAATGCTATAATTGAATTCACAAGTTGATAGTTCTTTGACTTATAATGATGAAGTTTTACATTATAGTTAAACCTCATCATTTAGTATCTTCACATGTACATTCTCCATCAGGTTGACATGCAAGTAACCACAAAGGAAGAAAATTAGCTTCAGCTTTAGGTTGCCTGGCTATTATGCTAAACCAGAAGGTAAAAGAGATTGATATGGTTTTAACATTTTGTTGTTCATGCGATTTATGTATTTAGCTGCATCTAGTTACAAGATCTTTTCTTCATTTTCTAAAGGTCTTTCTCAATCGACCGTCTTTTTTTTATTGCGATTAATTCACTTGATTGTCGATTTTTTCAACTTTGTTCGGATGATGTATCGCTTGCAACTAACCATTTCAACTACCGGTGTAAAACCAGGTGACAAATATATGTATATACATACACTTTCCAACGAATGAATTCATGAAATTTCAGGAATAATTTATTTGACTGTAGCACGATCGACTCAATTATAGATATGTAATTTTTAACCGGTTATAGTTGATTTGAATGTTATGAAGTACGACTACGTTCAATTGTTTTTAATTTAGTGGTACAAATTACTATGTGGCTAAGTAATAATTCTTGCTTTCCAATTGAGGTATAAACGTGTTTTAACTAGGGCACATAGGACTGTAAGATATAATACATGCAATTTTAAGAAACGTTGCGATTTATTGCATTTGGTTTCTTAAAATTGTTACCTACCTTAAATGTAATTTTGTTAGTAACGCTGCTATATGTTGCAATATGCTTTGATGTTAGATTTCAATTTAAAATAAAGATTTGAATTGTAATTTTCATAGGATAGGAGAATTTTTAAAGTTTGTTGGAAACTTTGTATCGTTATACATATTATTTCCACAAACATACTGACATTATAATGCTTGATACACGTAATTCACTTGCAATTTCAAGAATGTTTAGATTTCTACATTTGTTTTAATAATATATCAAGATATTAGCTATAATTGCAATACATTAATAAAGCGGAAAGAAAAATTAAAAAGCGATTTTATGTAGAAAAATGTTACAGAACAAAGTGTGAACAAATAAATAACATTAACGTATCACATGTTCAAACTGGCGAGCACCTAATTCTTGACAGTAATCTGTGGCGTAACCCTTCAATGATGTTTGAAATAGTATCTGGAGTGATGCTTCGAACTTCTTCCATAATCCTAGCCCTCGAACCATCTAAAATATTAAGTGGCACGCAATAAACTTTTGATTTTAGATTGCTCCGCCAGAAATAATCCACTGGACTAAGATCCAGAGATCTGACAGGCCACTGAACATTTTTGAGAGAATCTAAAATCTAGTTGTAAACCACGTAGCATCAGGTAACTGGTCCTCTTCCATTAACGCAGGAATAATTTGCATATTTAAGAGGTTCGAAGAGGTTTCACCTATTAAATTACCATTAAAAATGTAGGGTCCAATAATCCTGCTTCTATAAGTACCAGCCCAACAATTTGATTTTTAGTGGTGTTGACTGTGAGCTTCCTGTACCCAATGTGAGCTATTTTGGGACCAATAACAATTACGCCCATTTCAACAAAATGTTGCCTCACCAGAAAAAAACAAGTTTATTGCAAAATTATGATTACGCTAGCAAATCTCCATAACTTCACAACATTCGAGTCTTCTATGGAAATCGTCATCAGAAAGCTCTCGCACAAGACGAGGTTTATATGGATATTTTTCAATTTTTAAAATTTTGTTATAGACGTTTTCAGTTCTTTTTGTAACGAAATTGCAATATTTTCTGCTTTATCGTCATCTGTTGCCACTTTTGGCCGTCCTGTTTTGGTTTGAATAAATTACGAAGTGCTCTGCTCAACATATCACGTTAACGTTTTGCAAACTAACCATTATTGGTTGTCGATTTGGATGTAGATCATTAAATAAATCACTTACCTCGCGGTAAGTTCGTTATTTATTTCCATAGGTAATCATGATTAAAATTTCTGTTCGTTATCTTGCACCAAGTTGGACCATTTTAAACATAAACTAATGCACAAAAATATAAATGTAATTATTGGATAGCGACGACCTCAGTTTAATCGTTGTCTTTTTTGTGTTTCACTCGATAACTGAGATCTCGATTGTTATCCAAATTTAACAAATTTGAGTTAATAATTCCATAGAAAATGATGCAAGGTGTAGAAAACTATATATTTTTGAAATTGGAATATAGTGCTCTATCAGAATATAAAAAATATATACGGAGTTTTAATTACCCATCGCATAAATGTCAGAATGAAATATTGTTTGACTATTAATGTATCAAGCATGCCAGGCCACACGGGTGTAGCGGGCAATGAAATTGCAGACCAGCTAGCGAGGGAAGGCTCAAAAATGAATTATATAGATCCTGAGCCGGGTCTAGGTATTACTAAGAGTACAATGCGTGGTGCAATCAATGAGTGGATCGTAACACAACACCAATTAAATTGAAACCATGTAGCTGGACAAAAGCACAGCAAACGGATGATGGGAAGACCGTCGCAACATCTGACTTCTGACCTGCTTGAATTAAGCAAGATACAGCTTAGGACAGCAATATGTCTACTAAGAGGACATGGCTGTTTGAGAGGCCACTTGCATAAGATGGAGATCTACAAAGATGAACCCTTATGTAGACTTTGCAATGAGAAGGAGGAAACAGCCCCTCATTATTTTCGAATGTGCAGCGCTAGCTCAACGCAGATTCGCTATGCAAAGCGCAATTGATCTACCAATGGAGAAAGATTTACTATATAGGCTCTTAAACCTGATCGAGGGAACTAACCTGTTCAAGTAAAACGAAACCGAAGCAGGAATAATACAATAGGCTACTAGGCGTCAGTGTTAAGGATGTAAAGACTAACCCTGCTTGGGTAGAAACCAATCAAACAATCAATCAATGTATCAAGCAGCTATTTTATCGTTTGTATGGCGATTTGCAAACTAGTATTTGATGATTGTAGTATATGGTTGTTTGAAGGAAAATTATATTTCAGTGCTAATTACTTTTATCTATCAACATGACCAAATACAATGAATTTTTTGTCGCCCTATAGGAAAAGTGTATACCTACATTATATTTCAGTCGGCTTTTTAATGCACCAGAGATATTTTTTATGAAGCATATTATATAAAACTGTTGTTACCGTGGATACAATTTTTTGTCAAATTAAAGCGTTAAATTTCACACTGACAAATAATAATTACAAATTTTAGGAAAAACGAAATCACTCAAGTTTCTGTTATTAAAGGATTAAAGTGCTTGACAGAAGGCATTTTGACAAAAAGCCATAGCCTGGAATGTTCCAAACCATAGCATAGACTGAAATCCATTGTATATACTTTCTTTACACTGGTTGTCAATCAAAGTTGAGTTAGTAGTCGAATCTGTCAGAGAAGAGAACACTTCGTAGGTATACATCACATGGTGCCACATAGCGTCCCCATCACAATATTCTTTTCTCTGTTAGCTATATAATACGTAGCTATTAAATTAGTTTTGGTTGACAACCCTTTTCTAATTACAGGCATTGTTTATAAAATAAAATAATGCTCATTTATCACAGACTTATGTATATATCTTGTAAACTCTAAAATAAATACCAAATCATTCGAATTGTGATAATTTTATGGAGGTATTGTGTTTATAAAAATCGTATTGTTGATTTTTTACAAATACACCCGCAAAATATGTTTTCCTTATTTAAAATGTCTATTTTCTGTTTCAGGTAAGTCTGAACTCATAAATTAGATTTAAAGTTAGCTTGTAAGGTAAGTTTCGACTTTTATATATATATAATTAGATAGGTAAGTTTTGTTCCATGTCTTAAAAGAAATATTATTGTGAAGTAAATTAGGAATGAAATACTTAAAAGATATGATACATTTTTATTTGGCTTGGCGTTTGAGAGTCAGAGATAAAGTTGAACATACCTACAAACGATGTTGTACATTTTCTTGGATCTAACTGATATTGTTTGGTTATTCTGTAATAATATTCTGTAATAATAATGTAACTTTATCATATTCAAATAAATAAAAAACTTATACAATGCCACTTCAAATAGTACTGCACTTATATGTTTAAGACTGTTGCAAAAATAGCGTTTAGAAGTGGTCAGTTTTAGGTATACCTCATATTTACTCAATATGAAGATGGGTTTACTTCATTATCTATTTTTTCCTGGTTAAGCTTACAATTGAGGAGGTACATTGCAAAGGTTTTTGAGTTGTATGTTTTTCTACAAATAGCATAGATTAACGTGTTCTACATAAAATATATTTCTGCAAATGTTTATATGTTATGTAAGATGAGAGATACTAGCGTAGCGGCGTTTTCTATTGTCCTACATATACGTCAAACGTGATAAGAAATAAACATTTTCTCCGTTACGGTGATGGGGTGGTGAGAAGGGGTTGACTTTTTCTCACCCCGAATGCTGATGTTTGTGCGTATTTTAATAGCGCTCTTAAAGCGCAATACATCCGCACACACCAATATTTTTTATCATCAGCGATTGTGGAATAATTTAGAAAAAACTAAAATCATCCCTCTTTTCAGTTTTACCCTCTCTAAGGCTTTTTTAGCAGAAACAGACATCGGGGTTTTCCATTGTTCTAAACCGTCTTCACTTTAGCACAAATTTCATTCAAATTGATGTCTCCGGTTTGGAACAGTTTCCTTGTGAGTGGAAGGACCCAGGGTGTTCGGTGTGGCGGTCGGTGCTCGGCTTTTAGACCGCTTGTGCGTGGAGTGTCGCAGGGATTGGTACTCGGCCCCCTGTTGTTCTCTGTGTATACGTCCTACTTTCACCAATATGTCCAATCGTGTAAAATTCAGATATACGCCGACGATATTCAATTTCATTATTCATTTAAACCTGAAGAGAGTCGCACTGCTTTAGCTCTTGTGCAGCGCGATCTTGATAATATTTCAGCAATCTCTACTCGGCATTCCTTAATTATGAATCCTGCGAAATCATTCATTATGCTATTTGGTGGAAAGAACTCTTAAAATTAATGGCTCTACTTTACCTGTTTCTACCGAAGCCAAAAATCTTGATATTTTAATGGATGATACATTTAGGTTCAACAACCATGTCACCAAATGTGTTAGAGTAGCCTATGCTAATTTGAAACTAATTTATCCGCATCGACGATTGCCCTCGATCCAGACAAAAGGTGTTCTCTGTGAATCTCTTGTGCTTTTTCATTTTTCATTCTGTAGTGAGGTATGTGGCCCCTGTTTAACATGGGATGCTTCAGCTAGAATCCAAAGGGTACAGAATGCCTGCCTCAGATTAATTTATGGTATACGTAGGTATGATCACCTTTCCCATAAGCTATCTGAGGCCAATTGGCTTAGTATCGATAGTCGCATACTTTTATCTTCTGCTTGCCTGTATCATAAAGCTCTATTGCTGAAGCAACCTACCTATTTATTTAATAAAATATCTTTCCGTATTGATGTCCACTATTTGAATTTGCGTCATAAGGGTTTGCTGATTCCACTGAGTCATCGCACGGCTCTCTTCGAAAGATGTTTTTCGTATCAAATCGTGAAGGAATGCAACAACTTGCCGGTGGACTTCAGATTTTACTCACTACGATCCTTCAGGTATCACTTCAGACAACGTTTACTTACGCATTGGATATGAATTAGTTTCCTTTTATGTATTTGTTCTTGTTTACCACTTGTATATTTTTTATGTGATACTAGCGCTATAATGCCCAGAACTCGCAAATTTACTTAAGTTAACGATGACGATAGTTCAGATTGTTTACTTTAAGTTTAGTTATTTTCTTCGATTAGTTATAGGCAGATTTTCTTTTTCTATTGTTCTGAAAACTTAAGGTCCACTAGTAGATCAAGGATAACTAATAAGTTATCATTTGAAGTGGATCTTGTGATTTTCCTCTATTCTGCATTTGCTCTTATATGCTTTCTTTCTTTTTTATTTTCTCTGTACCTTTTTCCTTATACATATAAATTGTAGATGCCTATAGAGGAAATAAAAACTATTATTATTATTAGTAGTAGTAGTATTACACCTTTAGGGGTACTACAGAATTATAGGATGAACACATTTGCTGGCAATATCTCTTCCAAAACTCACTTCCTTCAGAGTTAAATTATATCAAGATTGCATAACGAAGTTACGGCTTTATTAAAAATGATTGCAGAAATTCTCGTGATGACAAGTTTCCATAATTGAATAAGTGGTGTTTAATGTAGAAATGGTATTGGTCGATAAAGATGTCCGTGGCATCAGCAATTGCAACAGTTGTTCGTGGCGGATGAGAGAATAGAGCTCAGACAGGTGGTGTCCCCCCTCCCAACGAACGAGAGTTGACGCTAAGGCTGCGGTTACACTTTTTGCGGATGCAGACGACAATCATTTCTGATATATGTGTGTTAAGATCGTGCCGAACCGTGCGGTCCATATAGTCTCCATAGTCCCATGACCGAAATTTGCCCCCCAACGATACGTTTATAATGTAACCATAACCTGAGACAATAATAGAATTGTCGCACAACTGGTTTCCTATAACAGCCTTTACTCATCGTCCTTCCGTAACCAGAAATATTGATTTGTATATTGAACGGCACCGCAATTCTTAGGTTTTTCCTGACGTTTTCTTTGTCAGTATTTTTTTTACTATTTCTCGTTCGGGCCTGGTCTATTTGGAAAATTTCAATTACGTTTTCTTACAGCCGCGTTGTCTCTTCTTATCGATTTAGCTTTCGGTAGAATTACCGAGAAGAATCAGCATAACATCGAAGTCTTTTCTTTTCCTTTCGTTCCCGTTTCCTTTCTTAATTCAAAAGTCACGTAGGTAAATGGGAATGGAAAATTAATTTTTTTAAGGATTACCCCATTTTAATTAAACTGAATAGGATCTTACCTGATTCGATAGATTTCTTCTATATTATTGTTTCCTTTTGTTGAATTATCAGTATACCTATAATGTTATTATTACAATTACATCTTTTTATATGGTTTTTAGCATTCTTACAGAATCTGAGTAAAAATGCTGACAATCTCAGAATTTGTATTCCGAATTAAACGCAGATGTAGATATGTGAAATTAAGTCATTTTCTATTATGTTTTGAAATAGTTTTCGCAAATACACCAAGAATTTTTTTAGAAATTAATCTAACATTGTTAAAAAGATTATGCAGCTTAGAACTATCAACGTTTGTATTTTCCATGACGCTAGTTAGAGAAACATTTTCCTGTAATTTCTATTGGAACGTTTGTTTAGACCACATCCTAATATATCCCAAGGCTAAAGAAGCAGCGAATATGCCTTCAGTGGTTCAAATCCTTGCTATATTCCACAAAAGAGCCACCTAAAACAGGAAATTAGGAACTGGTAATACTCATACTGGCAAAACATACCAAGATGAAATCAGGTGAAAGGATTTGTTTGTATCAAGTTCACCAAACACGGCAAAGGCAGCGTTATAATTTAATAGGGGACCTGAAATGCTGCCATGTTTATTGACAAGTCTAAAATATCGCTTACATAAGCCAGGAAAAACGATCGTTTATTTTTTTATACCAAGAAGATATGGAGATGGTAGAATACATTCTATGTTTTGTCATTAGCAACGAATAACATCACATTGTAGTAAGCTATTCCTGACACCTACCGAACTGAAGGAAGAAGATCCTAGAGAAATCTTCAAGTTCATTGAAAGCCTCCAACTATTCTAAAACACGTAAGTACACAGTGTTACAAGAGATCTATTCACGTCGCAGTGACCAAAGGTGTCAGTTCAAAGGCCCACGTCAGTAATAATAATTAGTCTGGGCAAACAGCGGTAACAGTCAGGAGTCGGCGATTATTTATTTCACGCGTTCACAGCGTCAGTACTAAATCGATGCTGTATGCGAATAGTTCTGTGTATATGTAGGCTGCCGTAACTTATTTCGTAATTTTACGCTTATGTTTGCTTTAAAAATGTTGCAGTTAGGTATGTCGCGAAAACGACCAATGGCAGGCACAGTTAAAAACTTTATAGTGGACATGCCAGACTTAATTTTTGATGGCGCTAAAATTCAATGTCTAGTTTGTAAAATCCCTTTAATGTGTTGGTCCAGAAGCCATTGTCAACGTCACATCGAAAGCAAATAGCATTCTTCTGCAAAAAGTGGCATACGAGACCAAGAAAATTTTACATTTCATTTATGTGTTACTCTTATTTTATGTAATCTATCGTTTCGTTTACTAGACAAAGAAGCATTTGTCTCCTTCTAAAATAAATATGCGGACATCGATACGAAATGTAGTGCCATTTGCTCGTGAACAAGAAAAAAGAATAAGGTGTTGAACTCATTGAACAAATTTGAAGTTTCAACTAAGCAACTTTTAATGTTTATGAGTGATGGTGCCGCAAACATGCGTCCTTTGGACCGATCTCTTAAAGAACACAGTGGTAACTTCTTACATGTAACGTGTAAAATCCATACTCTAAATCTTGCGGCACAAACGATTCCTACATGTTTTCCACTAGTAAATGCATTGATTGCTAGTACAAAGGCAGTGTTTCTAATCCCCGAAACGTACCCGACTATTTCACAAACTGTGTCCTGATTTACCTGAACCACCACAGCCGATTGTTACACGTTGGGGAACATGGTTGCAGGCTGCGTTTTACTACAACGAATATTTTGATCAAGTAAAGAAGGTAGTTTTAAAATTCAATTCGACAGAAGCTGCAGCAATCAAGAAAAGCCAGGAAATATTTCGAAATAGTCAGGTTAAAAGAGATTTACAAACTATTCACAACAATTACTTCGGACTAGCGGAGGGAATAGAAAAATTACAAAATGTTTCGTTGTCGCTAGTGGATTCTGTTCAAATTGTGAATGATGTTCACGCACAGTTATGCGCTGTAGAAGGCGAAACAAATTGGTATGTAATACGAAAATTTGAAAGTGTTTTAGAGAAGGATTCCGATTTTCTTATATTAAGACAAATTTGTGAAGATGCGTGTGAAGATGCATTAAGTTGTTTCAAATATTATTTTAAATATGCAAATATAACATCGCTAGATGGCGAACGGTCGTTTTCGGCATTAAAAAACATTTATTCCGCACGTCGTACGCACTTGACTGAAACAGCTGTGGAAACATATCTAATGATTCAAATATTTAATAGATGTTACCCAGTTTGTGATTTCACGGAAGACTTTTAAAACGGTAAGTGTTTCAGCACGTTTTATAATTTACTTCTTATCTTCTATTTTATGTGTAAACTTTTGTGCGCTCACCATGCCTCTGGCTGTTACCGCATATTTGCCCAGGTTAATAATAATAATAGTTATAACAATATATTCCAATCACATCTACTGAGCAAGTGTCCGCTGGATTTAGATACGTAATTTAATTTCTAAGACTAAAATATGACAATAGTTCCGTATTCCTAAGTATTCAGCGTAAATAAATCAACACCATTTAAGCTTATTATTATATTACCTAATTAATTACCTAAACCCATAAATTTTGATGTATTTAACGTATAATTGATTATAGATTTTTCTTATTTCTGCTTCTGCTGAGTGCACTATCCAAGAACACTCATGACATGAATTATTTGTTAATACGCCTATTTTTAAATGTTTGAAAGGTTGATGGAAAAGTAACACTGGTAATGAATTAGGTAACGACAAGATTGGCAGATAAAGTTTTAAATTGTTTTAAAAATATTTCACTGTAAGCATATTGCACTACTAATAATAATATGCAATCCCTTCATACCAGATTTATTTATATTAAAATGCAGTACACAACAAAAATGTTTGCAGGAATGATCTAGGATGACAAAACATACCTATTAAACAAAAACAGAGTATTTATTAAAAGAAACCATTTAATCTGCTAGCCTTCTTAGCTAGCTGATCACCATTGTGTATCACACTAGCTGTATAAAAGTATAAATACATAGTATTGCCTATAATTACAGTTTAACACTTTCAACTTGTTTTTGTGCTCATAATAACATCTATAAATAGGCTGCAAGCTAAAAAAATAAAATCTAAAAGACATGAAGTCCTTAAAAAAAATTAAACCAGAAGTTGAGAAAACCATGTTAGAAATGTTCGTTTTTTTTCCGTTTTCTTTTAATCGTACGGAACATTCAAATTTGATTTGTTTACGTTCGTTTACGCGATAACAAGTAGCAAAATCGTGTATAGCGGCAGCTGTTTACGTTGCCGTTCTGGGAAAATTTCTCTCCGAAAGGGAGTTTAGTTGAGCGAAGGATCGTGAGGATTTATTAAGCGATAAGTAGTCATTGCGTCGGCAAATTTTCGTCTGTTTGTTAAGCGAATTGACTTTCCACTCGGAGCTTTATTGTACGATAGCCAATCGGCTAGTACGTCGCCCTCTTGTCAACAGAAAAATACACGCGTAATATCGAGAGGAAGTGCAGACGTCGCAACGCGTCATCTTGTCGACAAAATGTCGGCCCACTGCGAAACACTGATTGCCATCGATCCACAACCGTAGGTGTTAAGAAAGAAACGAGGGTGTAGATGAATACAAGTAGCGCGACACCGTAAATTATACGCATTTGGCATCATTTACATTGTAATTTTCGATGTATTAGTAAATTAATTTGCTAACGGTAGAAACACTACTTTAATGTAGCTTGATGAATTACAAATTATATCTTTCTAATAGGAAATGTATATTCCTTCGTTGTACTTTTATCACAGTTGCACAGTTTATCTAGCTAACATCCTAAATACAAAATACTCTTTTTGAAATAGTGTTGACTTTTAGCACTGTGCTTTTTATAAAAAATAAGCTCATAAAGATTATTCTAAATATTGTATTGTGTCACTATGAAAACCAAAATAATGCTAATATAGCTCCTCACGGTATTTATGGAATCACTCACGGCAAGAGCAATGTGAAAAGAGAAAACATCAGCCATTGGGTATGTTTCTGCCTACCTAGCGTCATCAGCGTTGCTCCAAGTGTTTCTCTACCTCACACCTGTGATCCTTCGTCTTTTTCCAAGGCAGACAGTGTCTATGTTTCCTTTTGTCTGTAACTGGTAGCTTCGTTCTAGCTACCGGTGGTTGAGGGAATTTTCTTGTCACATAAGTAATTCGTCTATGAATATTGGTCCCCTTCAGTCACTCGGTCAACCCTGGACTAGTCCCTAGTCCTCGTCCTCCGGGTCATGCAAACGGTCCTCAATCCTTCGAATTGTTGTCTTCAGGGGAGACGGCCGGTCCTGTGGTTTGACAGCCTCGCGCACCAGAGGATGATTGCAATCTTTCGCTCTTTCATTTGTCTTTCTTGGCAACTGTAGGTCCTTTCGTAGCTGCTTGTTACGCACTTACCAGTTTCTTGAAATTCGGCTCTGTAGTGCCTCAAACCTCTTCGTATGCTCAACAGCCGCCGTAAACCATACCAGTGACCCGTATGTGATAATGGGCCTTATGGTGGAGGTATATAGTAGTACCTTCTTTCTCAAGTCCACTTCGCTGCGTATTCCGATAAGGAGATATAATACGTTCTTGGCTGAGTCGACCTTCCTCGTGTTCTCTTTCACGTGGTTCGCCCTTGTCAGCCTTTTGTCCATCACGAAGCCTAGTTATTTGATTTCGGTCTTCCACGGCAGACGCGTGCCGTCCACAAAGATGTTATTTTCAGCTCCTTTGATTCTGCAGGTGAACCTCACTGCTTCACATTTGGCTGGATTTATTTATAGTTTCCATTTCTTTAACTAAGCAGTGAGGCTGTTAACTACGTTTTGGAACTTTTTGGTAAGGAATGGCTCATTTGTACAGGAAGAGTAGACGGCAGCGTGGTCTGCATATATCGCTAGCTCCGTTCCCGGATGTTTGGGGATGTCATAGGTGTATAACAGGTATAATTCCGAAGCCAGTAAAGACCCCGGAGAACATCGGCTTTCTCGAAGACCTCTCCTGCCCGATTTTAATTTGCAACGAACGGTCTCCGAGGTAACTGTCAATCAATCGAACCACGTTGCTGTTAATTTTTAATACGATCACCTTGTGGAGAAGGCCCTGATGCTACACCCTGTCGAAAGCTCAGGTATACATCGCTATTTGCCTTTCGACTTATATCACTATTTTTCGAAACGACAAGCAAAATATCTTATGTCGCCATCTGGTGCCAAGAGATGCACGCCTGCCGTTTAGAAAACAGCGACAAAAAGCGGATTCCCAAACCAACTCTCGAGCAGTTCTTGAACTACTGAACTCGAGATGGCGTGCACACGAGCGCTTTGGGTACCTGTACATGTAAATGATTCCCACAGGCTTACCATTATGTATTAAAAACACATCAGAAGATGCATAGAGACAATAACCAAAGTAATGCTAATATAACTCGTTATGGTATTGATGGAATAACTCGCGGCGGAAGCAATGTGAGGAGAGAAGATACCACCCAACCCCATGTATTGGAGCGACGCTGATGACGCCGGGTAGGCAGAAACTGATATTAAAATATCAAAGCACGAAGCTTATGATTACAGGCTACGAGGCGAAATGAAAGTAAATTATCCAAAAACAGAAGAGGATTTGCTTGTGAAGATTATTTGATTTAATCCATTACCACTCCGCTTTAATTTTATGAATCTGTTCCTTTATTAATACAGCTGTCTCTCATAGACCTAAAATGAAAATAAAATTGCCTAAAATGCATTGTCTTAAAATACCTGGTATGGTTATGTATTCTCTTCATTAATATTTCTAACATTGAAAATATTTAAAATGTATTTATAAAGAACACTATAATATTCATAGATAGACTGACATATTTACCTACATTTCTGTAGCGTTAAAACTTGCGTTTGGCAAACTGTCATTTTGCGCCACAATAAATTCCTTCTCCGACATTCTCCACGCACATTTATTTTCTACCACTGTGTTACGATACACCAATAGAATAATACTAA
Organism: Dynastes maya; assembly: GCA_029619315.2. Classification (NCBI taxonomy): domain Eukaryota; kingdom Metazoa; phylum Arthropoda; class Insecta; order Coleoptera; family Scarabaeidae; genus Dynastes; species Dynastes maya. The sequence goes on from JAROYE020000002.1 coordinate 63,557,287, forward strand.
AATCGTAGTAGAACTGTGTTTTTTAAAACAGATACAAATGATTTAAATGGATGTATGTAAACAAAAGGTAAATCTGACATAAACAAATACTGTGACGTTATGGCAATAGTGTATATTCGGGCACATTATGTAATAAGTAATACGAAAAATCCTCATTTACATATATTGTTTTATTCATATTCTCTATTAATGAATATTTTGAGTATATAGTTTTCATGTGCGTGACTTCGTATAGGTGAATGACATACATACATACATGTCAGAATTTTGATTGCTGAGAATGTTTTTGGCAGGAATTTTGCGTTTCTACTCATTTTGTTAATAGTTTCTACAGTTATCTTGTTTATTAAATGTTTGCATAAAAAAAGAGTCTTCTCATAGGTTATGGGTTTATAGGAATTTGTTCAAAAAGGTCCCCTTATACATTATGATGCTAATTTTAGAACATATTTACTACAGATCACCAAACATTTATCATTGAAAGCTATTTTCCCAACCAACCAACCAACAGAATGGGGAATGGTTTTATTCTACGGTGTGGATGAATTTTGTCGTCAGTTTCCACATTTTGCAGTATCATATTTTGATTTATGTCAACAAATTGTTCGCTGCGTTGCAAAATTTCGTGAAATTGGTCCAGTAAGTCGCAAACCCGGTAGTGGTAGACTTAAGAAATGAACTAACTCACGCCCATTGATCACGTAGTGAGAGTACAATACTGCAATTGGTTTGAAAATCACATGAATGATAATATCCTTGACAAATCCTTCTTTTCAGACGAATCTTGATTCCATCTTAATAGTTTTAGTAACAACAACAAAAACATTACAAACAATGAACCTCCTACATGAATATTTTAATAACCGTGTAGTCCATTTTCCTTCGCGCTCTTCTGATCTAACTATTTTAGATTATGTTATTTTTCCACGCACTTTTTAAAAATGCACCACACACAATACAAGAATTTACCCAAGGAATTCAAAACGTGTGTGGCACGATAGCGCCTCAACGCGTCGTCAACGCTTTTAACAACATAAAATATGAATGTTTGAGCATTTACTGTAATTGTTTACTAAATTCTTCGTTTACTTTTACTAGAAAATATTTTTTTATTCTGCTAGCTTTATTACTGTTGAAGAACCTATTTGCATCATTACTGTCAAATATGTGAAACAATTTGAATTTTTAATTTTGATATGATTTAAGCAAGATTTATGTAACTGTCGGATGTAGATATGCAGTTGTAACCAACACGATCATATTGTATAATGGCCGCGCTTACTTTACTCGTTATAACTCTCCCTTTATAAAATTGGAGTATTAGTACTGATTCTTGTGTAACACTAAATTGATTTATGAATCATATTTCATGATTGAAGGTGCTCAAAAAACAATTCTGCCGCACAATAGAGTTAACAGACGTATTACCTCTGACGTAAAGACGTCGTCGACGAAGTTTTGGAATACTTTTATGCAAATTAACTAGAAACTATTATCATTGTTTACGGTCTTATATATAATTGTTGATTGTACAATACTCACACCCTTATTTGGCATTAGTAGGATCGCAGAAACATTAACATTAATAATAATCTTTCATATTCTTAGAATTAACAAATGGCAGTTTATGTGGCAATGTACAAATAGTTCTTTCAAGTGTGTATACATGTTTAGTTTATATTATGTGTAAGTATAGGAATGTGCGGTACGAACATGTGGAAAGCTTTAAAGGAGAGTAAAATAACAGAAGTAACAGTAATAGTAATAGGAATAGGAGAAGCAGCATCGTTAGGCCCGTCGCTGCAAGTGGGCGACTGTAGAGACGGAGAAGGGAGGAACAGAAAGGGACTTTATCGATCCGGAAGTGGCTAAAAGGAAGCGGCACACGTCTGGCCGCCAGCATCCATCCTACTCTTCTGGAATGTCAAAGGGTCATGTGCTCTCTAGAGCGGGTGGTGTATATAGTAGAGGCAGAAGCGCGCCTGTTCTGTTCCACTCCTGTTTTCTCCTCCCTGCTGCCTTGCATGCTTCTGCCTACGAAACACCGTTTATCATTCTCTTCACGTCCTTCGCGCTCGCTCTCTTTTTATCGTCGTGTCGATGGCGTTCCTTCGCTCCTCGGCCTCCTCCAACTTCTCTCGTCCTTCTTCTTCGGCTGCGAATATAAACGTTGTACCCACTGGTCCCGATCGGCGTCAGCAATTAATTGCGCCTACAACGTACCGCGTGTGGACTCCCCCGCAACTCATTCAATAAACAGCGTTTGAGTGCGACGGTAATCGCACGTGAAAACAGTTTTTCAACGGACGTCAAAGCTTCTCGATAGAAATACGTCGGCGGATATAGACAACAATAAGAAAGTAGAGTTAGGTACGCAGTAGACGCGCAAATAGAGTAGAGAATGGAACGAGAAAATAACACAAACATGTTCCATTAACAAAGAGTGATCTAATGGACGTCGTTCTAAATGTTATTATTCCTTCTGGGGAAACTATGAACATTTTAGAAATATAATTTTGATTTGTATTTATGCATAGCAGGTACGTGTACTAATTAGTATTGTATGGCAAAATTAGCAAACAAAAGTGCTACAAAATATCATATCATACTTTAACTAAACAAAAGTGGATGAGAAATCCTTTGTAACTTTTACATCAACTTATGAACTACCGCACCCAGTCAAATTTAAAACATTTTAAGCCATTCCTTTATTTCTGCCGACGAACGATTTACTTATAAATAATTGGTCCAACGACAAAGATTCCTTCAAACGTTTTTGAAAGTCCGAGAAGGTATAGTGGTATAATCGGTGACCCAGAGGTAAGAGAGCCCTGCTTCTGGCTGTAGTAGAGCTAAGGACTTGTATGTTCGAGTCCTACTAGAATCTATAGCAGATTTTCCAGTTGTTGTGTTATTCATTTTAAAATTTCTGTGAATTTTACGTAGCACTGTGTTCAAACTATGGGTAAAGGAAAACCTTTGTCGTTAGAAGAAAGAAGTAAAGCACTTGCATGGCATCAAGACGGGGTTGGTAAATTGCAAATTGTGCGTAGATTGTCGCGAAGTGATCACTGCACTCGAAATTTCTTAAAAGATCCTGTCAATTATGCTAAACCAAAAGACAGGGTCGTCCTAAGGCAGCGAGTGAAAGGGATAGAAGGACAATTATTCGAGCAGCATCGAATTCATTAGCGTCAGCTAGGATGATTGCCGAACAGGCTGGAGTATCTACCCATGCCCATAATGTACAACGCATTTTGAAAGCATCTCCTGTTATTTCACGTAGGAAACTGTTAAGGAATCCGCCGCTTTCAGCAGAACATAAAGAAGCTCGATTAAAATTTGCACAAAATCACATAACCTGGAAGAATGAATGGAAGAAAATTATTTTTCCGATGAAAAGAAGTTCAACTTAGACGGACCAGTTGGGTGCTCTTACTATTACCACGATCTTAGAAAGATCTTAGAAATCGTATGAGGAGGCAAGTGGGTGGTGGCCCAGTTATGGTTTGGACGGCCATAGGACTTGTGAGTAAAGGCGACATAGTATTTGGTCATCAAACATGAATTCAGCTAAATATAGGGATATGTTGCAACAACAAGTTTTACCATTTGGCCGCACATGGACAGGAAGAAAATTTATATTTCAACAGGACAACGCGCGCCTATCCATAAAGCTAAGCAAGTTACAGAATGATTTAAGAGTGAAAAAAATCGAAACACTTGCATGGCCGGCAAGGTCACCAGACATAAATATTATAGAGAATATATGGGACCAGTTGTTTGAAAAAGTGTACGCGAATAATAAACAATACCTATCCATGGAGGAACTGAAAAGGTCGATAATACTTGAGTGGCAAAATATCGACCGAAATTACGAAAAATCTTAATACAAATCAATTCCATCAAGGTTTTTTGAAGTTATCAAAAGTAATGGTGGTTATACTCAGAATTAGGGATACGATTTTTTATGTTAATAACCCTCGTCTAAGTTTTTGTCGCATTAAAATTTAACGAAATAGTTTAAATCTTTTTTTTTTTTGAAGTACAGTTATAAAAAATATAGTTTGCTATTTTGTAATATATACTTATTGTTCATTCTATCAATATAAAAAATATGTTTTACTGCATTTATTTTACTGCACATTTACAAACAGAAACCTTATCTCGTCTAAGTTTTTGTCGCGCAGTGTACATGTAATAATAATAATTATTATTATTAGTTACAAATACATTTTTGTCCTAGCATCATTCACTTGTCCTCTCTATCTCAAAGTAAGTGTTTGACAAATTGGTGAAAATTCTTTAAATGTATACCCTATAATTTTGATAACGATAAAACGCAATAAACACTGTTTAAATATGTACCGAATATCATCCAAATACTGTTTAAATAGAATGCTGTTCATTCCTGTTTCGGTTGCTTCGTCGACGCCACAATTTCAACTCGATTATTTAAAATCAATTATGCGGCCCCCGTCAGAACAGAAACTAACTAATTAGGCCTGATAAATATTTATTGAAAACTGGGCTATTACACGCACCAATGAATTTTTCATGCAATTAATACGCACGCGGTGATGGAGCGGTCTTGTATGTATGCCGAGCTGTAAGGGGTAATGCGCCGTACGCGGTGGGACCGGGGCCGAAGGGGAACCGACGGCGCTCCTCTTGTGAGGCAATCGTGAAAAGGGAAGGCCGAATTTTGGGGATCTGTACACCATACAAAATTTCCCACTAGCGATCGATGTCAGAATAATAGGCCAGCAATAAGTGGAAAAGACTGTTTATAATAGGTCCGCGATATTCATGGGAAATTTTCGAACTCGCCGACGGGAGGTTAGGGGAGGTTAGACGCATTAATGTATATATGCTTTACGTAACCGTTAAGTTGTTTATGTAACTCTCCTTTGTGTATATATTTCAATCAACTTTGCTGCCATGGTTTAGAAAAATCTTGATTTTAGTAATCAGTAATTGTCACTATGTGCATATTGCTAAAAGTTGAAGTATTGGAAGTTATGAAATATAGAAAATTGCTGTCCCTGAAAAATATTTTGCTATAAATTGTACACAATATTATCCGTGAAATTAATAACTTTATTATCAAATTTTCAAATGCAAATTACATTACTTTTAGTTAGAATTTTTGCAACAATTATTGAGTCTCCTGGAAAAATTACATTGTTTGTTACAAAAGGGAAAAATTCGGTATATTTCGTTTCAAGTATTTTATCAGATTTGTATTGGTTACCATGAAGGCAATATCAAGAGCATAGTTACCTTACCAACTTGGGCAAAGATGAAAAGGGATTGTTGTCAATTGATTTTGATTTTAATTTTGACCAAATGCTTTCCAGATGCTCAAAACTTAGTAACATTTTAATTATTAATTGATTCACATTACAAGGTGATTTGTGTAAAAATTTACTCCAACTAAGAAATTAATTTTGAATGGAAAAATCCTGCATGAGATTACAAAGCGGTGATTCCATGTCAAGTGGACCAAATTTAGGTATGGTCCCCATTCGACACTCTCCAATTTTGATGAAATTTTTACCGGATGTACATATCGGTCTTATATAGTATTATGCCAAATTACAGCTTCGTAAGTAATATGGTTGGGCCACTAGCCAAGTTTTTGTAAAGGCCAGTTTTTTTATGTCGCGACGGTAACGAATAAATCATCAAGTTTGTTTCCTTACTAGTCATGACCTGAGATAACCACCGTGCTGAAATTTGGTGATCCGACTCAACTTTTCAGGTACAATAGCTTAGTTGTAGAGTAAACGCTCAACATATGGTGGATTTACCACAATTTGCTGTGAAACTGGTTCATAGATCTTGTCGTGAGAAATTTGCGTCACACTTTAGCGGCTTGTGTCTGCTCACAGAATGACTTTGTGAAACTGACTCTTTCCTCATTTGTAGTCTGTCAGCATGTTACAAAGCTGCGCAAGTGGCGTCTTGACTGCTAAAATAATTATTGAGTTATCCACGTTCAAATTCCATTCAAAAATTTAATTCGTCAATTTTGGCTCGTTTTCAAGAGGCCATATCTCAAAAGAGACACATCGAATTTAAATTTTCTCGATACCATTAGAAAGAGCTCATTTTGTTTGACTAGAAAAACTTCGTTTCATTTTTGAGAGTTTGCCTTTAAGAGCTAAGAAACATACTAGCCAGGCAAGTCCAACCACGGGTGAGTTTCTTTACCACAGGTTCCCTAGCCTGAATGTGGGTGTTTAACAAGTTCCCAAGCCTAAGTTGGGACTTTTTATGGTTCCCAAGCCATAATGTTCCACTTCTCTGGTTCAATTATTGACATGTGGTACTCATGGTGACCACCATCAGGCAATGTTTCCAATTACATCAATTATTTTGTGACAAATGTTGATCAAAATGCAAGGACAACCGTGTGGATATTGTATTTATGTTGGAAAATGGTGGATTAGAAGTGTCTGTGAAATCTCAAATTAAGAAATGTATTTCATAGTCAATTTCGTGCATCCCACTGGATCTGCACGTTCGTTTTACTGGCCAGATGGACAAGATATTTGTTGGATTCCAGATCAATATATAATTTCTGTTATTCAAGTTCCATCAGCAACAAGAATAGATCGACAATATAACTTGCCAGAACCAGCTATATAGTCGCTATCAGCACCACATTCCAACAACCGAACCAATGAAAAGTGAAACAATATAGGTTGGGAACCATAAAAGGATCCAACTTAGGCGGGGAACCTATTAGACACCCACATTCAGACTTGGGAACTTCTGGTAGAAAACCCCACCCGTAGCTGAACTTGCCTGGCTAGCGAACAATGAGGATACCAGCCTTTGAGACTGATAGTGGTAAAGCCACCATGGATAAACGCGCAACATGCAAAGCATTTATACTTTTCACATAAGTAAAATCTAAATTTCGTTGCTCTTAAAGGCAAAGTCTCAAAAATGAAACAAGCTTTTCCTGTTCAAACAAGAGCAGCTTCTTTCAATGCACCAAGAATATTCAAATTCAAAGTGCCCCTTTGAGATACGACCTCATGAAAATGAGCCAAAATTGATGAATGATTTTGGCGAATGGAATTTAAACATGGATAACTCAGTAATTATTTGAGCAGCCAAGATAGCTATTACAAAAACTTGGCTAGTGGCCCAACTATACTACTTGCGAAACTGTATGTAAAAATTTCATTAAGATTGTAGAGGGTCGAGTGGGGACGTTTAGACCACTTGACATGAAATAACCCAGAGGAAAATCCATGATGGCTCCAACTTCTTAGAGCGATAACACATACATTTCATTTTTAGAATTAAATGCAATGCATATATAACTACATAGGCTGACGCAGCTTGGTCAATGACCTTTGGTGTTTGTATCAATAAATCATGATGTCTTTTTTATTTATACCAAAAAGCACTGAGATATAAGAATTACAAGTAACTAATATAAAAATTAGGAATTGCGTTAGGTTATTCCTCAAGAGGTAAATCAAGCCTCCCTCAACTATATAACAGTTTAGAAATAAAAGAATATTTTTTCCTCTGTACATATTACATATTTCCAAAGCTCCTACCGCTTGCTTCTTCTATCCAGGAGAATTACATCTCAAAATAATATGCTGGAAATTAGACATTTATATTTTTACACCAGCTTAACCCAACTGAATAAATTCAAAACCCATTATATGGTTCTACTGTTCTTTCGAAGTATTGTAATATGCTTTAAAGCTTAAGAGACCGTAATAATGCCTACGCTACGTAGGCAACTAGAAGTTCACTTTGTTTGTGGAAGTAGTTCTTCAATCCATTCCTAATACAACATGATTTATTCCATACAGTGCTGCCGGTATTCTATTATAGTAATAAGCTGATGATTGTCCATTGAATTGATATTATTTCTTGGGTAATCGATGTGAATATGTTCGATAAGTGACATACGTGAAATTATTAATTCATTAATAATGCAAAATTAATTTTTCAATATATAAAAATAAATGTTAAATGGTCAAGCATGTACAGTCCATCAAATCATACAACCTTCAATTCTCTATAGTCTATTCCAGTGTTACTCAAAGTGTGCTCCGCGGAGCCCTGGGGTTCCGCAAGGCTTCTGCGAGGGCTCCACTAAAATAATAACCTAAAGAACAAAGCACATCAATTCTGACATTGAGGAAAAAAACTCTTATAAATATCATATTAATTTTGGTTTTATAAAAGTTATTTTTCTCTTAGTGCATGATAGCCGAAAATGAGGCAACAAGCAGCATATTAAATCAACAATAATGGTACGATCTCATTCTCGTCACTACACACCCACGCAGCGGCGTGCTAATGCTTTCTCCCCATCTCTCTCGCTGCGCGCTGTCTCATCTACACCCGTCGCGAACATTCCAGTGCTCTCTTCATGTCTCTCTCATCCACAAAAACCTCGAACCGCCTCGAAGGGTCTCGTCGCTTCGCTATCTATGTTTCACCGCCGTGGCTATATAAACCAGCGCCGCGCAGTACAGAGTTCAGTTCCACTCTGTGATGTGATTGCAACGCGCAGTCCACCGTTGGCTTAAAGGAATTGCAACAAAATGTAGGTTCGAAAGTTCAAAGGTGGTTCGGAAAATGCGGCATCAACCTTAAATATTTCCGATCAAGGCTTCAAGCTCCACGGTTTCAAGCAGTCAAATATCCAACGACTCACGAAAGGTGAAAAAAAGGAAGTATGACGAATTTTGCATCAAAGTCGAATTTGTTGATTCTAACGGCTCACCACTCTGTATGTTATGTAGCAAGCTACTTCCGAATAGTTCCATGGTACCTACTAAGATGCGCCGATATTTACAAACTATACACCCCGATTGCAAAGACAAGAATGAAGAATTTTTTATACGTAAGAAAGAACAATTATTAAGAAGTCAAAAAACTATGTCTTATGCGACCAAAACTGTGAATGATTGTAATTAAAGAATGAACATAAAACCATTTTTTTGCTTATTTTAGGGCTCCGTAAAATATTTAGTATTTCAAAAAGGTTCCGACGCCAAAAAAGTTTGAGAACCGCTGGTCTATTCTAACGAATTTCTTTTTCTTTATACATTTGAAAAAATTTATAATCCTTTTAATCTTACAATAGTTGTTCTTATTGTTATTGAAAAATCTCCACTGCATTAATCAATTTACGATTTCAGAATAAGAACCCTCAGAGGAGCCCGCATACTACGTACATAAGTACGTAATATATGTACACTTTTAAAATGTTGACAGTGAAATATATTGTTCAAGCACCATTATCTTGGAAGCAAGCAGAAACTTGTACACGTTATATTATTTTGAGGTCGAAGAAATTTTATCTAAATGTTTACCTTAGTGGAGTAATAACAGAAACGCTGGCTGACAGCGGCGAAGTTCTTTCGTAACAGCACTGCCTGACAATTGATGATCAATTACCGATATCAACAAGTGATCGTATGTGAATAATTCGCAGAAGAATTACGCTGTGCACTTAAAATGAAACGCTAGACGGAGTTATATCATGTTGATTCGGATAAAGCCTCTGGGATACTTTTACGGGGAAACATTCTAGGCATTTTTCCCATTAAATCAAAATGTAAACAATTTTAATATTTTATTATACAGCTATGTGCATATGTATTTGTATGTATTTTAATTTAATTTAATATTACATTGATCCACCACGTGCTTTTATAGCACCTATTATCTTTTTCGGCATAGAAGCCACTAAGTCGTAAACACAGCCGAAATCCAATTCCACGCCTCCATAATTTTCTCTTTTAGCTGAGCTTTGGAGCTGCATTGACATTGAGCATTGTTATCTTTTAAAAGATACTACAGCTTCTCTATGAACGACACATCTGGAGATTGAAGGTGACTAGTCCAGAAGCTGGACTCCATTATCGGTAACCAATGAATATCTTCGTGATCATCTTGCATCAAAATATACCGATCGCTGTTCATACGTCCCTCACATAAAACAACTTCACTGACACATGGTGCTGACATACAGCCCTGGACTATTACGCTTACTTCGCGTCTTTCACTATAGACACTTCTTTTTCGCACGAATTGCGACCCTCATCGCCCAAAAGACTACGGGAAGTGCGATAGAAAGATGATAAAATTCATTATTTCATCTAACGAACATACATTTTGCAAATCATTCTCTTATTCGACCAAACAACATCTTTTGTCATTACAAAACATACCTCTATATTGGATTAATTGAAAAACATCACACGCGACCACTTTCTAATGGCCCAACTTGCATATATTTTGGCCCACGCAGGTTGCATCTTACGCGTCCCAGTAACGTACCTTACTGAGACACACTACAGCGACCACGCAGATTAGCTGCCTGTAGGCGTCTTCTAATGATGCCGAAATTCTTGCAATATGATGCTACCACAGCTTATTACTAACCTCTCTCAAGGATTTTCGACGACGTTTTACACGTAGAGAAACGTTTACTTGTATCACTGTCCGCCTTAATTCAAGACAATTACTATTCCAATTATCCACAATACAATAACTATTTTACATCAAAAGAAATATGTTCTTAGTGTTTTTTCTCCACTTAAGAAAACATATATTTGTAACGAAATAATTGTGTTTCTTTGTTTAGGACACTTGTTAACTTGATTCCGGAAAATCTTGCAGAAAATTTGAAGAAAGCGATTATTAGTCTAAGTAAATGGCCGTTATGACACAAAACAATATTTTCTTAAGGATAGTAAATAGTTTTCTTAATTCAAGAAAGCGTTTAGATATTGTTCATAAATCAATAGTTTCATTTTCTTAAAATAAAGCATTTATTTACAGTAGAACCTCGGTTATCCGAAATAATATGGACCCAAGTAGTTTCGGATAATCGAAATTTTGGTTAAAACGGAGCTTTTGAATAAATAATAACACACTCGTAATTGGTTAAAGAAATTTAATTAAACATTATTATTTTAGGAATATGTCGTATGATTTACATGTAATGTCTCATTGCTTGTCATTTTAAAAAGGCTAAGGTGGAGGTTATCTTCAGAATAATGTTCAAACAAAGGTGAAATTAATGTAGGAGTATACATGAAAAAGTGCTTAGAAACAGCAACCAAGATAATGCTAATATAAATACCTCATAGTATTGATGGAATCGTTTCCGGCAAAAACAATGTGCCATCCTAGATAATAGCGACACAAACCGGACTACAGATGCCATACTCACCTATATAATGATATAACCTTTAACGTACAGCGTTTCATAAATATTTTCAAAAAATATCGGTTAATGTAACATGGATATTTTCTTGACCTAAAATTACGGGCAGAGCATAAGTGCGCCACTAGTACCTGATGTAATCCCCACAATTATAAGGGATGGTTAATCCGTAGGCACAAGTGCGCCATCGGTCAAATTCAATTAGCGCGACGGGGATGCTACACTTGGGTTTTCCAAATGTACCCTAATTGACCAATGAGGGTTGAGTTTATTCAAAATTGTTTCCTATATATTTGTTAATTTTTAATCCTTAAAAATTTCACAATGGAGACCATTCTTAGCCAAAAAGAAAATTTAATTGTGAAAAATAATTTTAAATTTCGAAAGTGCGGTAGTGTTACCAAATCCAAAGGTGTTAAGTGGAGGTGCACTAATAAAAATTGATCCGCGAAGATATACGGTTGAAGCGAACACTACAATCTTGGATGAAAACATTGACCATAATCATGAAGCTGATGCCACTCTACAGAGACAAGCTGTTAGCAATAGTTTAAAAAGAAAAGCATTCACTGATCTGTATGAGAAACCAGCTAAGAAAATTTAGCAAGAATTGAAAGACCGCTCATCTACCGATTTGGACAAATTTACCACCCAAGACGTATACAACATCCGGAAGTGCCTGTATGGAAAGCAACGACAATTCCTGCCAGCGTTGCCAAAACGTAAGTTTCTGAGTTAACAATTGAGATGATAACATTTTAATACTTTCTTGTAAGACAAATTTGATGTTTTTGTCCACATGTGAGCCATTATATTCCACTGGTATTTTGTGCGCTACCTAATAAATTGCACGTAACATATGTTGAATGTTTTCAGTGAATAATTAAGAAATGTCTTAAATTAGGGATTCAGTTTAAACCTATGAAGGTTATTACTGATTTTGAAGATTCAATTCATAAAGCTGTTAGGATGGTATGGAATCGCATTGAAATTGTCGGATGTAGATTTCATTTGACTCGGTCCCGGATACGTAAAATTCAGCAGATAGGTTTAATAAATGAATACAAAAATAAACAATCCCAAATTGGCATATTTTTGCACTGGATTTTTGGTCTAATGTTTTTAAAACCTGAAATGGTAGTGGTAATGATAGCAAGCTATTGTCATTTTTAGATTACTTAGTCGAAAATTGTATTGATGAAAATGCCAAGTTTATGGGCTTGCGGTTCAGCGTCGAATGAAAAAATTACAAATTGTTGTGAATCGTTTCATTCCGATTATAATAAATCTTTTTATAGTACGCATCCCAATATTTTTAAATGTATAGATGTTGTAAAACAATTTCAAATAAAAACTTATTTAAAAATGAACAGTGTACATTTACCAGTTAAAATAGCAAATAAAAAATATAGAGATCGCCTAAACCATTTACAAAAAATGGTTACAAAATTTCACAATGGTGATTTTGAAGCCACATTCGATTATGTAAAAGCCGTATCCTACCATTTTTCTCATTTGTTGTGATATTATATATTATAATATAAGCATAAGTCTGATATGTTTTGTACGAGACCTATGGCCTCCTTTTCAGGTAAAATAAATTTTGTGGCGCACTCAAAATTACATGATTTACTTGGAAGAAGCATTTTTCTTTCTTGGATTTTTTTTGATTCTCTAGCCCCAAGAAAATATTTATTTAATACAAATAAAATTTTAACCTTCGATAACCATACCGTCCTAGATAGTAGCGACGGAACCGGAATACAGATACCATACTTACCCATAGAATGATATATATTTTTTTCTTTTTATTACTACTTATCACGTATGTTAGTTTTTTATATAGTTTTTTTTAATATGTAGTAAATAATAAGAAGAAAAGGGATGAATAAACTTAAATATTAACTCATTAATTATTAATGTACATAAAAATATTCCCTATTTAATCATATTATTAAAGAAATAATTTAATTATACTGTAACATGTAAAAAAACTTTTTCATTGGTTCATTCACTTGCTCCTAATTTTAATTATTAACTTTAGGTTTTTTCCATTATTGTAATTTTTCTTTTATTTCATATCCTCGTAACTTGCCTAATGATGTGTTTATTGAACATGAAACCGGTCGCCTAGTTTCTCATTAGAACTTTGTGAGATCTGGACCATTTCTTCATTCCTACCTTTAATATGAATATTTTCTTAACTTAAAACTAAACGATTTACTTGGAAGAGACACTACTCTGTCTTGGATGTTCTTGATTCTCTTACCCTTAGCAAATATTTACTTAATATAAATACAATTTCAAGAAAATTGTTCTCTTATATTAAACATTTTTATAATCTTAAAATAACAGTATTTTCTAGAATAGGGACTGATTTCTGTAAGAAAATCTATTATCTTGATTCTTTTTAAAGAGCGATCATCTCTGGCACTGGTTCGTCGTGTCGGATATATTTTCGTAGGCGTAGTTCTCGTTTCTCTAAACCGTTTTAACGTGTTCTGCACCGCACATATCGGACAATTAATTTTTTCGCCATTGCGAGTTGTGAATGTTATTGCGTATTCAAAAGTACGATTTGGTCCCTATGAAAGGTTCAATTCTCGTGTTTTACTCAATATCAAATAAAATAAGGTAATTGCTCACGCTTTCTACAAGAAACTGATAATTAAAACCACATAATGGTATTTAAGCCTAAGATAAAAAAGAGATTTTACAATTTTCATATACATTTCATTATAGTTGTCTATACAAACATTTCTCAGCTTATTTTAAACTAAAACAAAGACAACGAATAAATAGTATCTATAAAATTTATTTTTAATACCTGTGTAATAATTTATTAGTGCCAAGAAAATTAAAGGGATACTCTGATTATTTTGTTACTGGCTTATATGCATAAATCAACTAGTTTCATCGCGATGTACCCTGTCTAGATAGCATTCGAACACACGCAGAAAGAATGTTCCAAAAACAAAAAGAATAGCGGCCAATTTTTATAGCTTCCCATTCACCCAATTTCACAATACATTACTTTTCTCAGATTACGAGAATGACAAATTGTGGTTCCTTAAAACAAATGTTAAGAAACCCCAAGGAAAAATATGTACGTATGCAATTCAAAACCTGAGTAGCATCCCCGAATAGATACATATATTAGTCCATGGGCAACAGCTGCTTTTAAAATCGGATACATTGGAGGGCTATACATGTAACATATGTACACTTTGATATAGCAGCTTTCCTTTTACATTTTTAATTGACCATTTGCCTTTGTTTGATGTTGAAGAAAAATCCATTTTAATTAATTATCTTATACATTGTGTACATAAAAACTGTTCAAGGGAACTAACCTGAAACCAAAGCAGAATTAATACGATAGATCCGTTGGGCTGCAATGTTAGGGATGTAAATGGTTTTATCCTGCTTCTATTGAATGGTGACGTTATCACCCTTTTGTATATTACGTCATAGATGTATTTTTTGAAAGATACACCCTGTATATATTTTAATTTGTTAATTCCTCGTTAATAGACGATAGCCCAAACAGATATCACACTTATGGTCTACAGCTGATAATCTTGAATATCATAAGCACTTGAAAATCGATACTTTACTACATGCTACATTAAATTGAAAGGAAAAACAATAGATAAACCTGATTTCCAAGGGATTTATTACAATTGATGAACAAGATATTGCTTAACTTGATAACGTCACTTTAAAGTTGTCAAGGAAATACAGTTTGTTGACAATTCTACAAAAAGGTCCACAGCCTTAATAGTAGGCGCCCGTGAACTTACACACGAATTAAAATATAAATTTTGGGATTTATTATACTGGTGCGTTAACTTTGTCCGTGAGTGTATAGTTGTAAATTCAAAACTCCTTGGGAATAAAGTATTTTCGTCTATTTTCCATATCTTCATCACAGTAACACCCCACGTCATTTTTTGTCAAATTTTCGTTCCATTCTATTTACGGAATTCATAGCCTTCTTCCAAAAATAGAACAAAATTAGGAGGTGCTACCTTTAAAACTCCTTCGTGATGTTTTATTTATGCGTTCCCTTTTTACATTTAAAATGCTTACCGACTTGTGTTTCCACCCGATACGACTCTCATTCCAGCGTCTCCCTCACATGGCGCAAGCCAAATGAAGGACTATTGGCGGTGACAGATGCTAACGCTTAAGAAATTTCCTAGTTGCCTTCTTTATTCTATGTGGGTGTATATGTGCGTGTGTGTGTGTTCTCTTTAGAGGACAAATATTAAAAAAGTTTCTGATCCGAGGGAATCTGATTTATATTTGTCAAACAGGGATTGATTTACGAGAGGAATGGTGCCTAACTAAAGAAATTAATATGTGGGGACAATTTTTGGTGTTACGTAACGACTTTTAGATTTGTTTGAATAAAACTAAAATAACAACAAAGCAACAATGTGGTAATGGAGTCTAAAGTTATTTTCATTGGAACCTGATGGTGGATCGAACTACAGCCCTTCTTTCATATACGAGGTATAGCAATTAAATAACGAGAAATTGTTTCGAACGCTCGAACTGACAACACTGGCGAGTATTCAACGACGTAGGCATAAACTTCCACAGCTTTACTAAATGCGTAATAAGTTTCAACTCGGTCGAGTGCTCTGTGTGTGAAGTAGTAGGTTTGAAAGGTTGGTGTTGAAGCGTTGTATGTTGAAAAAATCTGCGATAAAAAACTTGAACAGAGAATTGTAATCGAATTTTACACGGGATGAATGCTGGGTCTTCCAGTATGACCCTGAGACTCGTCGGCAAAGTAAACAGTGGGTTGAGATTGGAGGAGAGCGTCCTCAAAAAGCAAGAATGTCGCGATCACAAATGAAGACAATGCTCATTTGTTTCTTCGACATCAGTGGTATTGTCCACAAAGAATTCGTTCCACAAGGCCAAACTGTTAATTCGGCCTTCTATATTGAAGTTTTGAAGCGGCTGTGTGCCAGGGTTGCGCGAGTAAAGCCTGAACTGAAGAAATGTGGATGGATCCTTAATCACGACAACGCGCTCGCCCATTCGTCGCTTCTTGTTAGACAGTTTTTAGCGAAAAAAATAATTCCAACGCTGCCTCACCCCCCGTACAGCCCAGAACTGGCACCACTGGACTTCTGGCTGTTTCCAAAAATGGAAAGTCCCATGAAAGGACAACGGTTCGACTCCATAGAAAATATCCAGACGGAGACGATGACGGTTTTGCAAGGTCTAACTTCGGGCGACTTTCAGAGGTGTTTCCAGAAGTGGGAAGAGAGATGGAATAAGTGCGTGGCACTCCAGGGGGGCTACTGTGAAGGAATGAATGCGTGATTATCTTCAGTTTTTTAAAATAAAGCTTTAATAAACAAATTCTCGTTATTTAATTGCCACACCTCGTACAACTTTTTTATTCTTATTCACTATTTTAATTCCGGTATTATTATCAAAAAATCACTTGATCAGGCAATGTTTACTACGAGTACTATACTAAGAAGCGTCTCAAAATATGTACAGAATTTTCACCATTTTGCATAAAATATTTGCATACACAGATTGCTTAAGAAGACAAACCGTAAAAAATGTATTTATGAAAATTCTTTTCGTTTTTGTTTAAAATAGGGTCTCTTCAGTACTCACTTTACCATTTTTTATCAATTGTTTGGACATCTTGTTCACTATCATCACTACAATGGCTTCAATTTCGTAAATGCTTTTATAAGGCGTTCCTTTGAATTGAAATTTAATCTTTTGGAGGAACTAAAGACGAGTAACACAAACCAAATCTGATTAATAGTGTGGATAATTGAGGGTTTAAATCTCCTTGCAAACCAAGAGAGTTGAGAAAGAGTGTATAAAGTTTGATTCTAAAAATCATCTACTTAAATAATATTCCGATCATTTAGGATTAAGTTTTTGTGCACAATGCGTTTAGACTTTCGAAGGGCACATACGCACTAAGCGGTTACCCGAGATGCGGCCAGCCGCCCGGGTGATCGTAGCTGGTGGTTAAACTTGCGGGCAATCGCAACCGCGGCATCGAGTTGAGAAACCGTTATCAATTGCGGCCAAAACGAACCATTTCAGAGATGGACTTAGAAGAAGCGGTAGCTGCTTATTACATCTACACTTGTTATATAAAGAACAACAAGGAAAAGAAAAAGTACTGGATACATCCCTTTTTGTAAACACGAGAAGAAACCAAGCAGTTTGAAATATTTTTCCAAGAACTTAAGAAATATGGAGATAAATTTTTTGGATAGAATGAATTATTTTAAATTTCTATCGAAATACCCTGAGCTTTTTGTACTCCAAATTTCTGGTCTATTCTGTATTTCAATAATAAGTTTGTCAGTACCGAACTCCATTTGCATTGTTTCTTCACATGTCCTGAAATGACGAAGGCTACCCGCAAACTGATCGCACAGTGCGAATAGGAACTGTACGGCTGGCTGCTGGAGGGGCCGCAGCTCTCCAAGCGACCGGACCGGTTGACGGGCAGCCGCATCGCAGTACGTATAGAGATATGTTTAGCAATACATTTTATTGCATGCAGTCAACCTGACGGCTGGCCGCATCACGGGTAACCGCTTAGTGCGTATGTGCCCTAAGGTATATGAAGTTTGGTATACCTGCTGTGGTTCCACGTTGTGTAAGTGCGGAACACAAACAAAATAGAGATTGCACTTTTTCGGAAAACATAAAATTGTACGGAAAATGCCTCTGCAACCAAGATAGAGGCTTACGAAACATTCGTTACCACTTAAAGGATTGTTGAAAAACCGTTTCCTGTACATATGATCTAAAATATGTATTACTATTACGTTAAAAATGTTAAAATGCTCATCAGAACTAAATAACACGACTACAAACGTTTTCAGAACAAAAGTTACAACATTTTCATTCTTTTGGTTTTCCAAAAAATCATCGCCGTTTGTTTTATTGAACATAAATTCAAAGTGTGTGCAACATCCCACAACATCTAGTATCTAATGAACACTTTCGTCTTTTTTTGGCTAAGTACGTTCCCTCATGGAAGCTGCCAACATCTATGCAATTACGATACAATTTGCCACGTGTGCAAGGTACAGTAAAGGAATGTATAAAAGACGAGTTTGGAAATAAGAAAATCTGCCTATGTGTGGATGAAACAACTGAAGCTCAGAAACACAGCGTCATTCATGTTGTAGTGCGTCCTTTAAAACGTAATGATCCACCAGCTTCATTGTTGTTATTCAGTAAAAGGATTCAGTAAACTAATGCAGAAACCGTTGTCAAGATAATAAAAGATTCGTTGAGAGAATTTTGTATCACAGAAACCCAAGTCACAATGTTCATTACTAACGGAGCCGCAACAATGCTGAGAGTTGGTAGGATGTTGAAAATATGCTTTTCGACACTTCTTCACATAACATGCCTCATACACGCATGTCACCTCGTAGCAGAAACCATTCGAAAGAAGTATCCGATGGTAGATAAGTTAATAGCATCTACCAAAAAAGGTGTTCATCAAATCTCCCAAACACATCCGTGTATTCAAACAATTGTGTCCGAAATTACCACCACCACCTCAGTCTGTAATAACGCGATGGGAAACATGGCTCCAGGGAGTATCTTACTATCAGAAATATTTTTCACAAGTGAAAAATGTCATCTTGAAACTTGATTCAAATGATTCTGCAGCAGTTCGAGATAGTCAGCAACTTTTTTCCAATTCGGACGTTCAACAACAAATAGATGAAATTTGCATGAACTATTCTGAAGTTGCACAAGCTATTGAGAAATTAGAAAACAGTCACTTATCTGCACCAGACGCATTAAATTGCATAAACAATTTACAAGCCGCTCTAGAAAACTTGACGAACACTATAGGAGTCGATGTTGCTAAAAAATTTTGTGCAATTTTAACGAAAAATCCCGATTTACAAAAGGTTCGGTCTATAACTGAAAATCAAGAGTGCCTAGATGAGGAAAAGAAGTATCTGACATTTGCAAATCTTACTTCACTGGATGTCGAACGATCATTTTCTAAGTATATGACAACGTATTCACAACACCGTCGACGGCTGAATGAATCGACAATGGAAGCGTTGCTGATGTTGCAATATTACGCAGCTTACCAGGGCAGTTGCCAATTGCCACAGTAGACACTAAGACGACAGGAAAAGGTAACAATATTATTTTTCACTAATATTGTATATTACGTACCTACTTTTATGCGGTGCGCCACTGCCGGTACCACCTTTCTAACAAACTCTACTAATAATAGTTAATAGTACTTGTACAACGGGCACACCAGATTCTCCATTGCATACGGAAATCAAAATGTTAATTTCCTTTATTACTAGCTGATTCTATCGTTTTAACACTCCTAATCTTATTATTGATCACTTTACGATAAAGTGTTGCAATTCATATTACATCACATTTCTGCAGATAGAAGGAAACATTCGCAATTGCAATATTATTTGCACAAAGACTAATATTACTGCATTCATGCGAATTAACGTTTTTACCGTTAAAGATATGGAGCGCAATGTATGTATGTATACAATATCGTGCAACACTTTCCTTGTTCACTCCGACCTTTTACTTAATCTCCTGAAGTTGCGTTTCGATTGAGTATGTCTTTGTTCCTAATACGCTGTTTAATGTTGCATATATGCAAGCTCTTAGGTTGCTTCGGGCTATTATAAAATTTGTGCATATATATAATGCATTACAATAACATTGTTAAGCTTTTCTCGGAGTTGCTTCAGTTATACATGTAATCCTAGCTTCTCGTTTCACCTTCCATATGCGCAGCCCAAAGCACAATACCATCATTTCTAGCTTATTATGACTTTTGGACAAACCTCTAGCATTTTGTCCTACAGTATCATATTCTTGCATATCTACACCTGCAGTGTTTGGATTTAGAACTTATCAATACTTTTTAATCAAAGGTTATTCATATACAGGTTGTCACATGTTAGATACATACGTATGTAGCTATTAAATCAGATTTGTTATTAGACTGTATTATGCATTTGTCATCTAGTAAAATTTTCGATATTTCGTTGGATTTTATAAGCATTTGATAACTTTTTTCTGAGAAATTTCAATGTTGTTGATATGTCTTTAAGTAAAAAGATTTAGTGTCACAAATAAATAAACCATTGGCAACTGAAGAATACAAATAACAAAGGTAATAAGTGTGAAACGAGAATTATTTTAATTTATGCATTTTAATGATCTTAATCACTCTACCTGTATTCAAAAAAGTTAAGATCTGCCTTTATGTTCAAGTAAATAATTTAGTTATGAAGATGTTGGAGTAGAGGTCTTTTTTTCTGTAGGAAAATTCTAAATGCTTTGACAATTTTACTCGTAACCTTAGCGTGGTTTCTTTAAAACGAAGAAAAGGAAGGGGTCAATTTAGGGCAATTCAAAGGAAGAAGAAAATACTGACAAAGTACATTTTATCCATTTGTTCTTTTTAAGAATCTATATAATATAAGATCAGCAAAATATTTTTCTCAGTGGAGTACAACACTTATACTGATTGAGCATCCAACGTCTTAAAACCACAATAAGAGTTAGTAGTACATACCCCACAATTTCACAAACATACAACACAATTTAATAAAGGAAATAACTATTTTGCAGGTGAAAGAAATATAATTAACGATGCTGTCAAGGGAGAAGAAAATGCCTGATAATACGTTGCTAAAACCCGCGGCAAAATTATTAAAATAGAGAATCAAGAACCTTTTGGCGACAGAACCTAAACTATAATACGAGGGTTGTCCTTTTAGTTCTGCATTCAGCTGCGCAAAGGGCGCCACCAATGAAACGACGCCTATCAAAATTAATTTCAATATTTATTAAACTTAAATCCAAAGTTTCATCAAGATACAGCAAGTCATTTAGCCATAGCAAATTTTTAAAACAAGTCTCTCCAAAAATGGAATTGAGTCGAGAACATTTTCGCCCAATAATTTTTTTCACCTTCGGAGAGGACTAGCTCAACAATAATGTCTCGTCGAGTTGGTTCCTGTTTTTGGTAATGAAATCGACAATTTCTCGCTTGTACCGCGAATTCCAACGTGGAAGCACCAGTCTCAACGCCGATTCCAGGATAGGACCACCAAAAACAGCAGTCATTCAAGAGAACATCGCTACTGTGCGCCAATTGACCAAGATCGACATGTGTCATATCGCGAGATTAAGATATCCTTAGGCATTTCAAAGGCTTCAATCCAAAAAGCTCTGCGTGATGAATTAGCTTTCAGAAGGTTAGTTTCCGTTGGATCTCACACCTTTTAACTGAAGAACAAAAGGCAGCTAAATTGGTGTCGAAATACTTTGAGCCGATTTAACAACGGAAGCTCAAAAAATATTTATGGTATTAGGAGTGGTGACGAAACATGGATTTATTCCCATGAACCCGAAATCAAACGTCAATCCGCTGTATAGATGCTTCAATATGAGGAGAAGCCAACAAAAGTTATCTGTTCCCGAAGTATGTCGAAGAAAATCGTCCTTTTGTCTCAATTTCGGGTCATATTACTAGAATTCCTTTAGAAAATCGAAGAATGGTTAATATCGATTGGTGTACAATCGTTCGTTTACCAGAAGTGATTGCCGTGCTCCGAAAAACCAACCCACAACAACAAATCATACTACATGAGGATGAAGAATGGGCTGCATAGTCAACGGTTCCAGTCGCCGGAAGAAGCAGTCGATGCCTTTAAAATGGCAATTTTGACTGTTTCAACTGATAAGTGCAAGTTTGAAAGAATGAAAAATCTATCGATCTTTGCGGAAATACTTTGAAGAACAATAAGGCACTTTAAGCCTATCTACTGTTTGCTGTTATGGCTAAATGCAAAACTAAAAACACAACCCTGGTAAAGAACATATATAGTTCAGCATTTAATCAATTTTGTGGCAATTAGAAAGTTTGTCTCGGTTGATAAGTTAGTTTACAGCGCTTCTAGAGATTTTTCGAAAACGAAATCTCTTAAATGCGCCAAGGCATATTTGGTACGTCCACTTCTCTATTTTTAAAAGCGGATATTACTTAATACGGAATGTAAAAAATATTCTAAACTTAACTGAAAATGTTTGGGGAAAGGAAAGTAACTAGCGATATTTGTATTCCTCAACATAAATACATATCTGGTAACTGAAGGAAGAGATCACCACAGATGAGTATATTCTTTGAGTCTGTGGAGAACAGCTTGAAGTATATAACTCAGCATAAATAATTGCCTCAACGGAACTACTACCGTGATTGCTATATTCTATCAAAAATGCAATGTAGAAATATAAATTACATTTTTAGAAAAGCAATTTAAGATATTTGATTTTAGAAACGCTTAAAGGTGAGCGTCGACGTTTCCGTACCGCACGGAGAAGGAATTTCGCCTCAAAGAATAACATCCACTAAAGAGGAGCGATTGAGAAAGTAGAAAAAAAGATATTAAAAAAGAATATAAATGAGGGAAGGTGGAAAAGGAAGAGAACGAGGAGAGAGATAGAAGACATCTGTGAACATAAAGAACTGCGACGTAGCGTAATGTGTGAGTTGGGAAATTACTGCATTGTTGGAGGCGCGCCATTGAGCATGTCCACGGTACAACCTGCTTTATGCATCTGTTATGATCGTTATTTCGTTTTAAAATGTATACATTCGAGTTCTCGACTCCACAGTAATAGAGATAAAAATGGCCGTATTACATCTGACTTATTAGACATGGACAAGGTTCCTGGTTGTTGTTGGCGTGGTCCTGATACCGACGCCGCCGCCGTTGCCGTGGGGCACTAAATCCTTCTTTATTTTTCTAATGCTGGTGGCATCGTCACCGAACCGACATCAGATTTCTTCCTTTCGTTCATTTTCGCTGGCGCACAGCGCGCTCTCTATTCACACGCAGACGGATACTTTCATTATGAGATACGTGGGATTGTGTACGGCCATCCTATATGTTTGGTGCTTTCGGATGTGATCTCTACGCCTTTATCTCATTTTCAGCGGACAATAGAATCAGTGGCGTTAGTGATTTTTATCTCCTACTCTACTTCCTTGAGGGTGTTAGCAAATACGAAAAGAATAAAAGTTGGTACGGCTATAGATATGTAATGTTAAGATTAAAATGTCATTACATAAGGTAAAATGAATACACATTATTGTGATAATTAAAGTGTATCTGTTCTATTTACTTACATTTGGAATTGAGATTGTTTTAATTTTTAATTGTTTTTGGTGACAAGATTGCGATGGGAAACAGTGCTGGTGGCTTCTTCTCCTGAATTTCCCCCAAACAAAGTTTTTTCCTTGTCTTACACATGAAGGTAAACAACATTCAATGTGCAAAACAAAATTCACCATCGGAAAATTTAATTATATTTTTTAAATTCTAAATTAATTAAATGTGTTATGTACTTATTAGTGATCGTACTTCTATTCACATGCAGTATTTAAACTACTAAGGTAAACATGGTAATCATTAAAACCTGTCGAACTTCATGCGGGATCACCGCAGAAGCGAAAATTTTGGCTGTGCATATAGAAATCTTAAGGGTTGCTATTTAATTTTATTCAAATAGGTAAACTTTGGATGTGTATTCGAAAACAAGGGAATACGGGAATAAATAATTTTCGACTGAACGAAATCTTTCAAAATTCTTTGAATGATTAAAAGTTACAAATAAATATTAAAGTACGTTAAAGTATAAACATTGTATGTTGAAACATTTTGGATCCTTTAATTTAAAAAATTATAAAGAAAATGTAAATTTTGGAAACAATTACATTCTGGACTTGATTTGGATACAACGACAGAGCAGGACTTTCGCTAAGGACATCGAACAACGTTCTCACTTGAAGAACTACAGGGACTAGTTAAAAATTAATCAATTTGAAATATTTAACTAAATAAATTTATAGAAACAGCTGTCCGTTGGAGTTTGAGTTAGGAAAGTGTAAAATTTTAGAATGTTGTAAAAGGGAATATAATTATTAAATTGACAAATCTTTTGGCATTAAAAGATGTTTCATTTTGATTTAACTCTATTCGGAAAGTAATAACATTTAATTACGTCCCACTTACGGAAGAAAATTTGGATCAATTTTTGTTTCCAAAACCGAAAGGTACTCCGGGATACAGAACGCGGCTTAGAGCTTTTACAGATTCGGCAGAATTTTCGCGCGACTCGTGTACATGATAGAAAGAGATAGTTGTATACAATATAATGCGATGGTTTGTGTGGTTAACTTCCCACTATTCCACCGCTTCGCATCTGACTTGAATTCATAATTAATATTATTCTTACTTTATCCAAAATTCCTTTTATCTTTGTGTAAAATCATTTTTAAAGAACAAAGCCGAAAGTTCTACGGTCAAACAATATCTATCGCGTCGCTAATTTTGTAATATATATGTAAAAGCCACCCCACACTCACTGTCTTCCATACGCCAGAAAGAGTTATTAGGGCTCTGCCCGTCCACCACGTGGAAAAAATTTGCGCAAGGATCTTGGGCTACATCCGTATAGGATCCAGCCGGTACAGGATTTAAAGCCACGAGATCATCTGCGTTGTTCTTTTGTCGATTGGACTCATTTGCAGTTGGAAACTTATGGCGCAACAGAAATTAAAATAAAGGGGAAGGGGAAAAAACACAACTACACTCAAAGAAATTACAGACCTACCAGAACGTAGTTCTCCTGCTTTGCCCGCTAGCATGGAGTGAGTTCACGATGAGTTAACTAAAAAAATATGTGCCACCCGTTTGAAATTAGGGAGAACTACCTGCGAAAAACGGAAACGCGAGGTGGAGAAAGGGTAGGAAAAGAATAGTTATTGCTACAACTTCTTTAATGTAAATAAAAGAGAATAATATTCAATAAAAAAAACGAAATATTTGCACGAAACTATTAATGAACAAAATTTAACTAAGGTATCGACGTTGGTGGCCCCTACGTTCGATTTTAACATCGATCTTATATATGCAGAAAGGCAATTCGTTAAAATTATTCGCATAAATATAAAAATAAAAAAAGAGAAAATAATATCCGTTAGAATAACTCGCGGTAAAACGTTTGTTAACAAAAAATATTAATATACGAATTGAAAAATACTCGATAAACGTAAATTACCAAAATTTAGTAAATTTCCAAATAGAATTACAGTAGTAATAAAGGATTTCTAGAATATATCCAGACTTTAATGAAAATTACTTAAATAAAATTAGTTAAAGCAAAGAAAGGAAAATAAATAAATTAGAATTTAGTCAAAATTTTAAAAGGAAACAAATGGTTGTGAACCGAAACAAAAAATAGAACGGTAAGTCCACTTATCTGGACGCTGTCGTGGTCGAACGGCTGTCAATCGACGCTAGTTTTGTCCTCGGGTTGAATAGGACACACCCACGCAGCAAAAGCTCTACCCTTCAGTGGATTTCGACAAATGGGCTTAACGGTAACCCAACAAAAAAAAAACCTCGATTGGATGGAGGGTTTTCTAGCCGACGATCGAAGATTACTATTGGCGTGCCGTCGTAAAAAATAATTAAATATATCCGACAGTGTCGGTGATGGTTATTAAAACAAATGAATTAGAACCACTCACGGTACTTAATTATAGTAACTGCGAAAATCTTTTAAATCCTACTTTGCGTAGAGGCTAACCGCCACAGCAGATTTTCGCAAACGTACCTTCGTTCACGGTTGACCCCAGAAAGAGAGCGGTGTTAATTACTAATCAACGAACATCGTGCATTCTATTGCAATAAACTTAGGTAAATTTTAAAAAAAGAACCGAAACAAAAAAATAAAGAGAAGGAAAGACGTGATGAAAATTATTCAATAACCAACCTTTATAATTGAAATTACCAAAAGTAAATAAACCAAACATTAAACATATCAATAATAAAAATTATTAATTCCAAGTATATTAGAAAAAAAATTAACGTAATGACATCTATTGTAAACATAAAACAACCCTTAACAATAAGAAATACAATTATGTTGGTAAAATAGAGTTTGACACGTTGCAATATACCATTAATAGAAATTATAAATTTTGAAGCATAGAAGAGATAACCTATCGACATCTATTGTAAACACAAGACAACTCTTGGCAGTAAGAAATTCAATTATGTTTACAAAGTAGAATTTGACACGTTACAAACTAACATTTTGTTTTATCGCAAAATTGTGTTCAGCGATGAGGCTCATTTTTGGCTTAATGGGTGTCTAGATAAAGAAAATTGCAGTATATGGAGTGGGACCAATTCAGAAGAGATCCTACAAACTCGGTTACGGATATCCAGCATACGGTTCGTCGTGAACAGTTGTAGTGGCTATATATCCGAAATTATTTTCAAATGTTAATCTCATAAATAAATCTTTCGAATCATATCAAAAATTTGATTGGAATTTAATTTCTCGCATTATTTTTTACAATTTTAAGTTCCATCGGGCTTAAAAAGCACCCATCACTTCGTTATATCTTCTATAAATGTCATCAGTAAGATTTGTATTCTAAATTAAGTCCTTTAATAGGCATAGTACAAGCTCGGTAACCTCACTTTATTGACGTGGATTGTACAATATTTTTTCCGAGATTGTAGAATTTAATTCTGTTTGTATACAATATCTCCTTTTTCAGTCATAATGTTCGTTTTTTTTATCTTTTTCTGTGTACCTAATAACTAATGCAGCTTTTATATAAAAAAAATTATATTTACCGATGGTTACTGGTATCTTGGTACTTGGTCTTATTTTAAAAACCTATTTTTTAGCATTTTGAATACGCGTCTACCTTCTCTATTGATAATATGAGTAGCAGAGTATTTGATGTAGACAATCCTCTTTCGTCGAGAAACAAATTCGCACCTTTTGCTCTAAAACTTTATGCAATCTTTTAAGATCGTGAACTCGCAACGTGTTGCACGAGTTTTATAAACGGATGCCGCCACCTACTTTTCCACT
Source organism: Dynastes maya (assembly GCA_029619315.2). NCBI lineage: Eukaryota > Metazoa > Arthropoda > Insecta > Coleoptera > Scarabaeidae > Dynastes > Dynastes maya. The sequence goes on from JAROYE020000002.1 coordinate 63,584,501, forward strand.
AGGTACCTACTTAAAGTTTTCGCTGATAAACGGATACTTCTCCGCTTATAAACACTATACGTATAGGTGTATACATATACTTAAAAGCATCCCTCTTTCGTCTTCGTAGTCCGACCACTACTCGCACCTTTCGAGGTAGCATATCAAGTACAAGCTACCATCAAGAACAATAGTCGTAACTTGCATCCGGGATAATTATATTCCAATATGAGGTATCGCCTTAATGCGGGGGAAACCATCCGCTAAATCCGATCTAGCAGGGGTCGCGCTGCCGGCAGCAGCCAGTGAAGCTCCTTAATTGATTAATACACTTAGCAATAGCGTGTAAACGCTGCGTAGCCGAACTGAAAACCGCAAATCAGTATCTCTTGTGTGACAGTGGAAGAGCGCACTTCAAACGATTAGCGAAAACTTCTGTGATTTTTTCGACTCATCAAGCAGCTATACAGTTTTTGAAATCTCTGGCGTACTTGTTGAACTATAATTAATAATAAAGCGCTTATATTACATTAAACGATTTCTGACTTGTGTGCTTTCGTGAAAGATTTACATGGCTCAGTTATTACGGATTATAGTCACCTATTACATCAAAATATTTGCGAAGTAATTCGAATACAATTGAGCTTAAGTATAGCAGAAGGTAAAAATGGTGGAGGCGCTGGGTATCCAACCGAATTTAAGGATAATGTTAATGGTAATAATTAAGTATTGTGTTTACGATACTGTTCCAATGTGTACGTATACAATATGCGATGCATTTAGTAGTTAGTTTGATAACAGAATTGCATATAGAGGGCGCGGGCAACAAAACGTATTTTTTTTTTTATAGAATACCCTGTAATTTTTATATTTTTTGAAGGCCCTTCATCTCCTGACATATAATATTATATTATTATTATACCTCGATAATCTTTAAACGCTTGAAATCATAATATTTCTTAGACACTTACACTTACAGTTAAGAATGATTTATAAAAAAAAATTCTTAATTAGTTTATGGCATAATTGTATTATATTATATTTATTCCTGGTGTCCTTTTATAGTGTTGCCTGAGGATGAGCTTGTCTCGAAACTGGTAGCGCCAATAGATATTATTAAACAAACTTTGTGAGTAATACACCACTTTTATTGACCCCAATTATAATATTATAGAAAACTATATTAAATAATTAACGATTTATTTTACTAAATACGTAAAAAGTATAATCAGTAGGAAATAGGTACAAAGACAAACATATCTGACGAAAACTTATCCACTACTTCATTTAAATTGGAAATGCAATTATTTCCTTCGTTTAAATCATTAACTCCATCCTGAATTTTCTCTCTGACAGTCTTGCTGCTTACATTGGAATCGAAATTCAGTTTTCCTTTCAAGAAGCCCCATAAGAAACGATGTAATAGTAATATATCGGGGCCATTAGTTGGCCATTGAATAGTCCCGGCATTGCTAATCCAAACGGGCAATTGAATTTTTAAATGATCTGGAATTGCTTGCAAACATTATGCGGTGGTGCTCCATCTTGCTGCTAAATCATATTTTCTAATTGTTTTCTTAGGAAGTTTTGCAGTAAGTCATTTACTTTTGGAACAATTGTTTCCAAATGTGTTTCTGCTGTTAATTCGAAATTATAAAAAATTGCCCCAACTGCTTCATTTTGGAAAATTCCACACCATATATTGACTTCATTCCAAACTTTTTTATTAGTATTACTTTCTTCTATCTATTATTTTTTCATTCCCAGGAGTGCCTCTTATTTCTATTAAAATCGCCAAAAATGGAAAAAGTTAATTCATCTATCCATGGGGTATCTTTTAAAAAAAAGTAGGATTATTGTTTAAACTTTCAATTTGTTGGCAAAACTGTAATCTTTTCCTCTTCTTGCCCTCTGTGAACTCTAGAGCCGGTAATATTTTATACCGCTTGTAGCCATATAGTTCGATGGCGAGGCCGTTCGCATCAATGTAGTATCATTGCCCATTTACTCGACCTATGTATGTACGTACAATAGCAACTAGCATAAGAAATAAGGCAGAAGCGTTAAGCACGTGGAATTTTTTGTTTACAGACAACGTTTTAGATGAGATTTCATAGTAGACAAACTACAAAATTGGACAAAAACAAAGAAAACATAAAGATGAATATTCTCCCACCCTTTTCGAGCGAAATGTCTTTCCAACAGATGGAAGCTTATAGGAGATGCACTATATGGGTTTCCAAAAGACATCACCATACCTTCGTATACCACTAAACCAAACAAGGTCCTGATTCTCTTATCTACAATGCACCATAATAATTATAGTGATATGCAAAGTGGGAAACCAGAAATAATCGGTTAATATAACTTTACTAAGAGAGGAGTAGACAGGTTGGACAAAAAATTAGCTAAATTTTCATCCAGCAGGCATACTCGTGGCCATGGACGATATTTGACAGGTCATTGGATATAAGCGATGGCAATTCACATATTCTCTATAGGCTTGCAAAGACGATGAACATTTCCAATCACCATAGACGCCGTTGTTTAATGCGATTAGGCGTATGCTCTTCTTTTGTTAAAAAATTAATGACCACGCGGTACTCAATTGTCGTTACATGAGATATTTTCATGCACTAGTCACGTTGTCTGGCTGGCTACTAAAAACTACTACTATTCGAGCCGTAATATATACAGTGTAGGCCTCGCACATGTGCAACTATGACGCAACGGAGTTTGAATACGCTCAAACCTATATAAGCCTGTTAGGTCGAGAACTTCTGGCGCCTACCTCGTACTAATTTCAAAAAGGATCCACTTTATACCAAAAAGTTCAAAACACGGCAACAATTAATTTCGTTTTTCTTTTTTAAACATAAAAATAACTGATTGTAACTGCACCTTCTATTCGATTCAGTAATTCTAAGTGCGTGTCTGCCAGGGAATATTAACAGTGAATGGAGTGGGTCGCTATGACTCATCCCTACCACGATGCCGAACAGTACTAATAAATAACGTATTTAAATTTAAAATGTCAATCATTCTATTTATAGCATTGCCGGCTTTCAGAATTATTATCCAAATTTATATCACCGAACTGTTCCATTGCATGGATTATTTGTATGGTAATATATTTTCGGCCGTAGTGACGTACGTAGTAAGAATTTCATTATCGGAAGATGGACTTCCACTCGCACTAAATATTTTATTATATTTACGAAATCTCTAATAATAAATCCGCTGAACTATAAGCAAAGTAAGAAGCAACATAAACATATCAAAAATCTGTACTTGTCAATGATAACACGAGATTAGAAACTTAAACAAACAAGCATCGTTGAGATTAACAAATCTCAGTCACAGATATGAAGTTAGCGTTAATCGACACCGTTACAATTCAAAATTCACTATTTAAGGCAAGCTACACATATCGAATAAGTATTTTAGAAAAATATCTAGGAGCGATTTGATTCTGAGAAGCATTTCATTTTACGATGAAATACAAGGTGCGGCTTATCCATTCACAACTATGACCTAGCTAACAGCACGTAAGCGTACAAACAACACGCCCAAGGTGGCTAAAATAAAGCATTTTTCACTTTTGTCGCTCAAAACCAAGGGCTTTGATTGCTAAAAGCGACTGCAGACTGCACGCAGAGAAACGTTTAGCTGGTTCAAGACTGTCCATCTCAATTCAAGACAATTTCCGCTTCATTTATCCACAATACAATTACTGTTTTAAATCAAAGAAATATTTTCATATAATTTTTTTCTCCGCTTAGGAGAAGTAAATACTTGTAATGAAATAATTGTATATCTTTGTTTAAGACGTTTGCTAACTTGATTCAAGAAAATCTTGCAGAGAATTTGAAGAAAGCGATTCTTAGTATAAGTGAATGACCCTTATAACACAAAACTATATTTTCTTAAGGATAGTAAATAGTTTTAGGTGTCTGGGGTAACTGGCCAGTGGCGTCCGCCAAAGCCATATAATAATAATATTAATAGTAAATAGTTTTTTTAATTCAAGAAAGCGTTTAAGTATTATTCATAAATCAATTGTTTAATTTTCCAGCATTTAAGGCATTTATTTAGTTTCATTCTCCGACGCCTGAAAAGGCTCAAGGAGAAGAGAAGAAGAAGAGATTTACTTTCATTTAAAGCATTTATTTACTTTGGAATTTTTGAAATGTATATTATTTATATCCATATTATTAATTGCATTTACCTAGCCGAAAACAGTACGATATACCCGTACATAATGCAGTAAATTATTCTCATTACTTGTGACTTTAAAAAGGCTAAAAGTAGAGGTTTATCCACAGAATGTAGAGAAGTATACATGAAAAAGTGCCTACAAACAATAACCAAGATAATTCTAATATAAATAAGCTCATGGTATTGATGGAATCACTCCCGGCAAAAACAATGTGAGACGAGAAAAGTACTAACGCTTTTTGCTCCTGCCCACATTGTTGTTGATCTCTCAATTTATGCCACTAATCTTCAAAAACAGCACTGAAATATTTCCTGGCGACACCTAGTGTCAAAAGAGATATAGTCATGCCGTCCTAGAAAATAGCGACAGAAATCGGAATACAGATGCCATACTTACCCATACAATGATATAACCTTCAACGTACAACGTTTCATAAACATTCTCAAAAGATACGGGTTAATGTAATATCTTTTCTTTTTAATAACTATTTATCACGTGTACTAATTTAACTATAGTTTTTTTTAATATATAATAAATCATAATAATAAAAAAAGGGATAAATAAACGTAAATATGAACTCTTTAATTATATTGTAACATATATAAAAAAACTGTTTCATTAGTTCATTCACTTCTCCTAATGTTACTCATTAACTTTACGTTTTTTAAAATTATTGTAGTTTTTCTTCTATTGGATATTCTTGTAGCCGGCTTGATGATGTGTTTTTTGAACACAAAACCCGTCGCCTAATTTCACAATAGAACTTTATAAAATCTGGACCATTTTTTCATTTCTACCTTTAACATGAACGTTTTCTTAACTTAAAACTAAATGATTTACTTGGAAGAAGCATGGACAAAGATGGTTTACATTGGTAGTTTCCTCCGGTGCATCTTTTTCTATAATCCTGTGTCCCATTTTCTTTATTTTTCTTCAAATTGCATTTATAAAGTGTTTAATTAAATTTAGTTTCATTTCGACAGTACACTGAAAAAATGAATTCAATAAATTTTGATGAAAAAGATTGTTACATTAACATGCTTTTTCACTGTATTTACGTACCATTTTCGTTCAGTGTATCGAATCAAAATTATTGCAGACGTACTATGTAATTAAAATGCCAATCAATCAAAGAAACTTATTGAAAAACAATTTATTATTAGGATCAACTTTATTATAATTTAAATATAGAAATATCGGATTTATTTAAAAAGCTTGCAAATTAAAATAACATATCAAGAAAATAAAGAAAATATTCTTAATACATTTTCTTTGTTTTCACTAATATTGAAATACGTACGTGGTTACATGCAGAACAAGGGTATATAGTGTACTGTACAGCTATAATCGCTTAAATGATATTTAAGTTTGTACGATATGTGTACAGTAAATGATAACTAGTGGCAATGAGTCATAACACTCATAACAACATAATTACAGCAATAACAAGAAATGGTAAAGCAAATACGATCGCAGAGAAAGGGCGGTTGTGATATTTATTCATCTTTATAAATAAAGGGTTTGCATGTTTCTTAGTTTCTTAAGTACCTACTTCTTTTCTCATTTGTCATCATTAAAGCTGGCCACGAGCGGTACCGCGCAGTAGCGTAGAGTCGACCAGGCCTCGCGTTCCACTAGAGTTATTCTGCTCATAGAGATGTTTGCTGCCGCAAATAATTTCGCTCATCTTTTAAATAAAAATTAAATAACACGTGCTTAAACATTTACCATTTTAAGAGTCCTCCGTGAAATCACAAAGTGAATAATGTCTGTTAAATATCTGCAACATTAGATATGTTTCAACTGTTGTTTCGGCAAAACTAGTACGGCATGAGGAAAAAATGCGTTTATATGCAGAGAACGAACGTTCTACGTCTAGTGACGTAATATTTGCGTAAGTAAAATAATCTTTCAAATAACTTAACGATTCTGTTGACGCACCTTCACAAATGTGTCTTAATGTGCCAAAATCAGAATTTTTCCCAAAAACACTTTCAAACTTTTCTAGAACAGAAACATTTTTTGCGTCTTCAATCGCGCATAGCTGTGAACATGCGTGAACATGTTGCACTATTTGTAGAGATTCTTTTAACGGCACCGCAAGATTTTGCAATTTTTCTATTGCATCTGCTAGCCCGAAGTAATTGTCGTGAATGATTTTTAAATACATTTTAACCTGACTATCTTGAAATTTCGACTGGCTTTTCTGGATAGCGGCAGCTTCCTTTGTATCGAATTGTAAAACCACGTTCTTAATATTGTCAAAATATTTATGATAATAAAACGCGGCCTGCAACCATGTTCCCCAACGAGTTAGAATAGGTTCTGGTGGCTCTGGTATACGGGGGCACAGTCTGTGAAATTCGCGAATACGTTTCGGTGATTTGACAAATACTGTTTTGGTATGCACTACTAAAGCGTCTACCTCAGGATAACATTTTCTGATACTATCCGCCACAAGATTGAGAGCATGAATTTTGCACGTAATGTGTAACAAATTAGCAGAATGTTTTTTAAGAGACCGGCCTACAGAAAGCATGTTTGCAGCACCATCATTCACTAACATCAAGAGTTGGTTTGTTGAAAGTTCAAACTTGTCGAATGTATTTAACACTAACTTTGAAATTACTTCGGCGGTACACTGTTGTATTCGTTTGGAGACTAACAGAATTGAAGGTGCCGATTGATGAGGTTCCAATTTGCGTGCCATTACATTAAGAACAGAATGTTTCTTCTGATCTGTTGTTTCGTCGAAACATAACCACAATTTTTGATCTTTCAACTCCGATTTTATTTTTTGTTCAATATGTTCGCGCGCAGATGGCACAATTCTTCGTAACGATGTTCGACTTGGTAATTTGCACTCCGAATAGTTATTCCAAAAGCAGATAAATGGTTCCTTGTCTAGTAAATTAAACGGTATATTACATGCGATAAACGTAACGCATACATTAAATATAAATTTTTCATTGTCTCGTGCGCAATTTCTTTTTGAGACATGCTTTTCACTATTTACGTGTCGTAAACAATGTTGTCTGGACCAACACATTAACGGGATTTTACAGATTACACATTTAATTTTAGCACCTTCATATATTAAGTCTGGAATTTCTGCAATAAATTTTCGAAGTTTGTCCGACCGCGGTCGTTTTGCTGACGAAATCATAATTTTTCTAGGGCAGATAAACAATTGCGCAAATGACCGGCAGCGAAAATGTCCGTACTGCTCCGCAGACGAAGTAATACTACCGTTCCTCTCGGTCCGAACTGATTCTACGCCGATGCGCGGTACCGCTCGTGGCCGGCGTTAGTCATCATTCTGAAGTTATACAACTTTTATGGGGCAATTTACTTGTAGTGTAATATGCAATTTATGCATTCGTAAACCTAATCACGCGCCAGCTATAGTAGTAGTTTTAAAACATGGACATTGAGAGAGCAATCATGATACGTGAAAATCTATATGAGGATAATAGAAGCGATCAGGAATAAAAAATCCTATGTGCCTTCGTCCTTCGCGCGTATTTTTCTATATACTGTTTGAAATCAAACGAAGCCATTATTTGCAAATTTGCTTTTAATGGGGAATTGAAAGACAAAATCAGTTGCAGAGAAATATTCCTTTGATATACAGGCTGTTTGGCGCAACGATGTAAAGTTTTGAGCAGCCGGTAGGCGAGGTATTTAGGAACCATATTAACCACATTTACCTTAGTCCAAAGTCTAATGGATTTTAAGATATTTGAACTTTTAGTAAATTTTGATTTTCCGGCAAGAAATCTCCATTAAACATTAATAACTCTTCTTATTTTTGTGGGATCAAGTTAAAACTTGTTTTTATGGAAGTTTAATGCATCTTCCTCTGCAAAGGGGCAATTAATTAAAGTCCGCAGTTATCTAGGAAAAAATATAGGCCTAGATATCTCAACGAGATAAAAAATTCATAATTCTCAAGTTTGTGGTGATTCTTTTCTTTTTAAATAAAACAATTCGTATGTTAAAATTACTTTAAAAACTTCCTAACTTTATGCCCTTTCGAATAGTATTTCACTTGTAACACAAACTTTTAATAATACCAAGAAATTCAACATAAACTATGACAAAGGAACAGGGACCACTATCTTTCTATATAGTTGTCATATCCCGTCTCCTAGACGATGAGTAACAAAAATTAATGGTATTGTAATGTCAATTGTCCAATTGTACAGAACGCAGCGGAACAAAATGGAACGCGATAAATCATTTAAGAATCTGAGGAAAATCCTCAAAAAAAATCACGTGGGCGGACCACTATACTTCTTCCAGTAAGGACCCAGCAAAGGAACCTAGTAATCGAGATATATTTCTCTTAATATGTTGAAAGAATGCCGAGAAGTGTGGGCTACAACCCCCTCTTCTTGAAGCACACATTGGAATTTCAATTCATTATGTTCAACAACAAATCTTAATCTGTTCAGTTCATGATGACAATTAAATGGTAGGCCCTCCAGTAACCAACTAACCTTCGGTTTATCGCTTTTACAACATCAACAGGGAATTTCAATTCATTATTCTAACACAAAATTCTATCTTTCATTAATTATTGCAATTTAAATTCTCCAAGTAACCAATTAACCTTGTTTATGCTTTTACAACATCAACACTGATTTTCTACCAAATATCATTATTCATACAGCACATGTACGTATTTTTTATAATAATATCGAGAATTTATTTCTGCAAGGGATAACCCCATTTTTACTATGTATATGCGTGTTTAACAGCAATCTAATTACTGTTTTCACCAGCATCTATCATAGTCATAAGCACCAGTTACGTATTTATAAAACTTATTTTCTAAATTCCTCTTTTATAACGTACCAACGCAGTATACTCTTTTTCTACACTTTATCTCGATAAACATGCATTGTGCAGGCATGTAAAATAATTCATTCCTTCTAGCATACTCTGCAGACTTTTATTTTGCATATTATATTCTACGTAGCCGCGTCGCTACTTTGTATTGTCAGTGCGTTAGTGTTTGCTTTTTCCGCATCTACCATTCGATTTCCTTTTTCTCTTTCCTTTTGATTTATTCCCCAGTACGATAAACAGAGTATTATTTCGTGTGCGTGATTCGAAATCTAACGATGTTATCGGCTTAGGTAAGATATATTACGCTTCTAGTATCTCTTCCTGCCGCGATTGTATTGATTTTATTGAGGGAGATGTATAGTAATTGTAGTATTTCTTTATTTTTAATAATTGTTGTATCTAGATGTTTATATCGTTTCGCTAGAGGTTTTGTTCGAATATCCACATACCTGCAAGTACATTCAGTTGAAGAAGTTTTCTTTCAGTTCATAAATTTGAATAATTTTCCCTTGCTTTAATTGTAATTATATTTTGTTTTATATTTAGGTGATTAACATTAACTAAGTTTGTTCGAACTGGACCAAACTATATATATATATATATATAGGAGACTAGGAATCTATGCAGATGCTACCAAGTTTTTGAACAATATATTAGAAAATTAGGTACTCTTTTATTTTAATACAGATTACTGAATGCACAAAACGGATACCATATTATAATAAATGTGGGAAATGAATAATTTTCTCCAAGTCAAAGGAAACGTTAAATTAGTATTTGTCAGTAGTATCCAACAAATAATTCTGCATTGACAGAAAAACTTGCTATATCCCACGTATGGCGGATTAAGTTGTGACGAACCGTTGACCATCCGGAGGAATTTAAAGACTCTTAATCTTAAAAAAGAATAAAATTGTTAGTAGAATAATTTTACGTCAATTTTTAAAACAATTTTTTCAATTTTGTTCAACGTTTATTTTGGTCACTTCGTTTTTGACGCCACTGTATGCTACTCTCGAGCGATAGTGTATATGAACTTATGTAACGTTTTATTTTGAAATTGTTTTTGCCTCCATACGTCATGTACAAGAAATAACACGTCAGACGAATTTTAGGTATATAAAGCCATATAAAATCTCACTCTGCAGGAGTTCTCGCCTGTCCATTCCCGTACCTTCCCTCCTCTATCGCAGACAGCTAAGGCTATCCTAGGCAAGATCCGACCGAACCCTGACACTCCGCACGAGAACGTATTATTTTATTAATAGTTTTTTTTGTTGTGTATTGTGTAATACGTTCATGAATTTAAATTTACTTCATTTCGTTTAATTCATGTTAAGAATTTAATTGTTTTTTCGACCGAATTTTTTATCATTTTGTAAATAAAGTTAAGTTCATAATCAATAATGTGCAATCACTAGAGTTGCTCAATTTGCCCCAACAGCCAGTGTTTTTTCCACAGTTGTTTCGGCAAACCGAGTGCGGCGTGAGGAAAAAGTGTGTTTATATGTAGAAAACGAACGTTCATCTAGTGACGTTATATTTGCGTAATTGAAATAATCTTTGGAACAACTTAACGGTTCTGTTGACGCATCTTCACAAATTTGTCTTAATGTGCCAAAATCAGAATCTTTCTCTAAAACACTTTCGAACCTTTCTAGAACGCAAACATTTTTTGCGTGAACATGTTGCACTATTTGCAGAGATTCCACTAACGACACCGAAGGATTTTGTAATTTTTCTATTGCCTCCACTAGTCCGAAATAATTGTTCTGAATCATTTTCAAATCCGTTTTAACCTATCTTGAAATTTCGACTGGCTTTCTTTGATAGCCGCAGCTTTCTTTGGATCGAATTGTAAAACCACGTTCTTAATATTCTCAAAATATCTATGATAATAAAACGCGACCTGTAACCATGTTCCCCAACGTGTAAGAATAGGTTCTGGTGGGTCAGACATACGGGGGCACAGCCTGTGAAATTTGCGAATACGTTTTTGTATGCGCTGTTAAAGCGTCTACCTCAGGATAACATTTTCTGATACTATCTGCCACATGACTGAAAGCATTAATTTTACACGTAATATGTAACAAGTTAGCGCAATGTTTTTTAAGAGACCGGCCTTCAGAAAGCATGTTTACGGCACCATTACTCATAAACATCAACAGTTGGTTTGTTGAAAGTTCAAACTTTTCCAATGAATTTAACACTAACTTTGAAATTACTTCGGCAGTACATTGTTGTACTCGTCTGGAAGCTAATAGAATTGAAGATGACGATTGATGTGGTTCCATTGTACGTACCATTACATTAACCACAGAATGTTTTTTTACGATCTGTTGTTTCGTCCTCACATAACCACAGTTTTTTATATTTCAACTCCGATTTAATTCTTTTTTCAACATGTTCACGAGCAGATGGCACAATTCTTTGTAACGATGCCCGACTTGGTAATTTGAAGTTCGAATATTTATTCCAAAAGAAGACATATGCTTCCTTGTCTAGTAAATTAAACGGTAGATTACATGCAATAAAGGTAACACCTAAATTAAATTTAAATTTGTCATAGTGTCGTGTGCAATTTTTTTTGTAAGAATGCTGTTTACTATTTACGTGACGTAGACAGTCCCTTTTGGACCAACACATTAAAGGGATACTACAAACTACACATTGAATTTTAACGCCATCATAATTTAGGTCAGGCATTTTTGCTATATATTCTGTAACTTTGGTAACATTGGTCGTTTTCGCAACGTAGGCAACATTTTTAAAACAAACGTAGAACTACGAAATAGTATTTAGGGCAGCGTACATGTATACACAGCGGATCTAGTTGAGACTCGCAGTTATACTGAGGATTGTATCGAACCTCCGCCACTGCCCGTTGGCGCTAGTGAGCAACTCCATTAAACACATTAAAAGTATGACATTTGACAAGGTTATTTTTCCACAAATACCGCGATCTAGTAGCGAGAGGCGCAACCATTCACATATCTATCTCCGCTAATGTAGATATTGAGAACAAGAATATTTTACAGAAAATAGAAAAAATCACATCGTCTGCATATAATATTGATTCTAGGTTTCTGTATCCGATTTTTGTGTTAAGATATTCGCTTTCTATATTAAGCAACAGTTCAATTATTTAAAAAATTATGAATAATGAAAATGGTGTTGTGTTAAAAATTAAGAAATAGCATTGTTAGAAATACTGCTGCAAATCACTATATTGTAAAGTGTACTTATATATAAATTTCGTACATAATAATTTATAAATTAATATTTTTTTTTATCTTAATATTAAGTTGAAATTGTGTTCGGTGTCTAACAATTTTCTAAATATGTTGTTCCAAAATCCAATGATAATTTATTCTCTTTCATTTAGACACAAAATGTGTATGCGGTATCACCCAGCTTCCTCGCCGGAATATCTCATTCGCTATTAGATACATAGCTATTAAATCGGTTCTGGTTGACAACCAGATCTGTTGCTTTGGATTTATCACTCTTCCAACAAGTTATTGCTTAGTAATAGCGCTGCAGTATTGAGTTTGGAAATCGACAGTAATCTTAAATGGGAAGATCATGTTAATTGTTTATGTAGTAAATTGGACAGGGTTTGCTTTGCATTGAGGTCCATGCGCAAGTCGTGTAATCTGGACACCATGAAAACCTTTTGGCATATCTGCTGTACGTTATGGTGTAATTCACATGGGTTGTTCTCCATACGCATACCGTGTTTTTCTCATGCAGAAACGAGCTCTTCATAAAATGTTCAATTTAGGACCGTTGGAATCTTGTAAAAGTGTTTTCAGTGAAAATAACTTCCTAACATTTTATGGAATATATATATATTTGAAGTCTTATGCTTTATGTATAAATATTATAATTCGTTCAGTAAAAATAATCTTTCTCACAATTTTAATACTAAACAAGAACATTATCTTTTTGCGTCTAAGCATTCAACAGCAGTCTTTCAGAAAGTCTCGAATACAGAGGTGGCCTTCTTTATAATAAACTGCCTACAAGCATAAGGTCCATTAATTCACTTTATTTGTTTAAAAAATGTACTAAAGAATACTTGCTACAGCTCAATTGTTACAGTCTAAACGACTATGTTAACTAGTTTGTATGTTATGTTTCTTTTTGGTTGACCTGTTTCTTCGTGTTGTGTACCATGTATGTGCATTGTATGGAACATTACAGAAATAAATGTACTTATTATTATTATTAACTTAAATGTAGGGTAATACTGGTGTTGACTTAGCGTCTATTCTGATTTACCGCTATGTATAAATAAACACTAAAACGTTTCATAATTTCTTATGATATTTTACTATTTGTTGTGCCTGATGCATGCGTTACCTACCATAATTTTGAGCAATTGGTCACAAAAATGTAAGACAACGACAAAATATCAAAAACCAAGCTATTACAAAGCATGTAAAATTGCCTCATAATAGAAAGGAAAAACGCGAAAACATTAAGCGCCTTTAAAATGAATAAACGAAGAAAAACTTTTAATTGACAGGGCTTTGTATAATGTAGATCTTTAACTTTCGCTGGTAGGTAAATATGTTTCATTTGTACATTTTCTTTTACTTATGCTATTTGCTTTATTTATACAGTTTTTATTTATGGACAGTTTTTAATTATAGCTAGAGGTATTTACTGCTGTATAATGTTTTTGTAAAACTTTTTACACAGCAAGTGGACTATTAACACCAGTCTGCATGTAAATTCTTTACGAGATGATTTCTTAAAAATAGATGTTCTTTAATCAATTTTACAAATACAAATACATACAAATATCATTTTCTTACAAATACATTTTAAAAGTATTATAAACAATTCTCCCAATAATTTCGGAACTACTGTAACATAAAAACTGCGCTAATTTTCAAATTTTCTCTTATTTGAGTTCCTTGCATATTTTCCTATGTCTTTATTGTCCCTCTTTAACATCCAACAGTAGTCGGCCATCATTGCTTCATTCCATCTCCTCTGGTACCTCTTTCCAATCGGCTTTTGATGTATGCGTTTTTCGTGCTCTTTATTATAATGCCCTAGATTTTCTCGAAAGTAATCAATGTGAGTGTAGAAAGTGAACTTTTACACTCATTCTATAACCAAACTTCTTGAAGATTCTTAACATTGTGTCAACAATTTCTTTGTAGTTCGGATCTTTTTTATTTCCCAGAAAATTCTCAGTAACAGATCTGAAAGTTGTCCATGCATCTTCTTGTCTCTTATCCTTCTTTGTCATTCATCAGTTTCATTCATGCAAAATGTTGTTACTACCAGTCACAAAATGTTCCCTCTTTAGCCAAACTCTCACATTCCAATGCCTATCCCTTGCCCGACTGTCCCATTCACATAGAAAGCAAGGCATTTTTGTGAATGTCTAACAGTATCTTCACATTCTCAAATGTTTCTTTCATTTGTACGGAATGGGCTACAGGGATTGAGCCACATAAATTTTTATTGTAACTTTTGTATTTGTTGTGTTTCAAAATACGTTTCACAGTACTTCTACTAACTCCGATTTCTTCTGCAATTTGCCGGCTAGAGTAAAGTTCGCCCATTTCAACCAACGAATAAACCCTCACTTCTCTTTCCTGCTCGGGAGGCATTAGAGGGATTTGAGACTGTTCGTCTATTTGTTGGCATTTACGGCAATTCCCCACCACGCAGCCAAATTTCCTAAACGTTTTAACGATCCTTTCAATCGTCGAATGCGAAGGAATAGGATGATCCACGTACTCTTCGGCAAATAGATCGACCGTGGTTTGGTAGGAATTTCCAGCAAGATACCATGTAATGATTTGTACCTTCTCTGCGGTTGTATAAACTAACATAGTGTATCCGAAATGCACGATCGCTTATTAAAACCTTGCGAGCGCATAGATAGACAAGGAGTGCTTCAGATAGGCGTCTTAGAACTACGGAGTTGCGCGTGGCGATGCTGGTCGGGAAGGGGGGGGATATAGATGCAAGTATGCCAGATCGCGCTACATACGCCATGAGCTACATGAGCCAACGTGAATTCATTTGGACAATAAGGAGTTGAACCACAGTTGGAAGAACGTTTTTTTATAAGCGCCATGCATGGTTTCAGCTCATTTAATTAAAGTGTAACATTTTAAAAATATATGCCAACAACAATGATGAATTATGCGTATACGTAATCACCGTATTCTCTTCAGTTTTGGAAAAAAATCCAATGTTATATATATATCTCTTAATTGGACTTACGAAACAGTATGTTATCCTAGATTAACGAGAACTGCATATGCTCGAATAACACAGTAAAAAGCCGGTGATTGCAAAACAGAAGTTGCACGTGACCTTTACATGTGATTGTTCACTGGGAAAAACGATTGGTATCTCAGAATAAGGGAGAAAGAGAAATCCAGTCGACTCTGCCCAAAGCGCATCCGAAACTGGGGCGCCGCATTAGTGTTTTTGCGTGTAAATCAAAGCTTACCGTTTGTTGCTTCTTGCCTTAATTTCGACGAACTGTTGCTGAAGTGAATAAGGCACCGGAATTTATAATACTATTTGATCTTATAAAGTTTAGTTTTTCGCTCTGTCGGCGTTAGAAACGTTGTTAGACTTATTTCTTTAAAAGTGTAAAGCAATTACCAAGGTATATGTTGGATATAGAAACTATAACACTTCAGATAAATTGCTAAAATGGAGTGTATTGTGGGTCTGTATGATTACAGTTTTTAGTATTTAATGTAACTTTTACAAATTTGATTTGATATAGAACAAATTCTATATTTTAGAACGGATAATCTCAAAAACAATTTAATAATTTAATTTAATAATTTAGAAGCGAACATTTTGGAGACGTACGGTTATTGATGAGAAAAAAACCATTAGAAAGTTATTTCTTGCTCGTGTTGATTATTATGAAACAATCTTCTTCCAGATCAACAACGACTTTTATTAACAAACTGTAGGAACAACTTCTTTTATGATTAACCTCTTTATAGGTAAACTTCAAGCTGACTTTGGCTTATTTCCTCGGATTTGGATCAAATACGTTGATGACATGTTTTGCATCATTGACACCAGTAAATATTCAATAACTGAAAACATCTAAGTTCAAAATTTCCTTCCATTGAATGTGTCCACGAAGAGGAATCTTACATCAAGCTTCCTTTCTTCAAGAACAAAGTAATAATAACAAGTGTAAGCGCACCAGGAAGTATTGACCATAGTAATACGGAAGATGTTAAATTACGCTTTTATCGAAGTTATATAAGATTTTTGAAAAATCTTTTCTAAAGCTGTTTATAAAGTTGTTTTTTCTTAAAATAATCCTAAAAACGTTTTAGGAAACCCTAAAGACCAATTAGATAGCATGGATAAATTAAGAATTTATAAAATATCATGTAAGGATTGTGATCAAGTATATTTGGGCAAACAATAAGATCAGTGAGAGTTAGATATAAAGAGCATCTGTCTTATCGCAAATTCAGAAAGTATTGACAAGTCTAGTGTCGCCTTACATACAGTTGCGTGCAGCTAATCATCACACTCATATTATTTCTTAATGTTACCAAATTGTGGTTACAAGTTTTCGTTATAATCGCATATATTTATAGACCGTACTGTTCAAGCCGCTACGTAAGTATATGAAGAGAAGAATACGGGTGGGAGCATGTCTGACGCACACACCGCTTATATTCTTCCTTTTAATAATAATAATAATGATAATAATAATATCAGTTTATTGTCCAAAGGTCTTAGAGGTTGATAAGCAAAGATCTGTTATATGTGAGGAGAAACTCATCGAAGGGTCGAACAAAACTCCAAAATCTTTGATCAATTCAACTTTCTTCAAAAATCTATTATTTATACTGTACGTAGAAGGAATAGGATTCAGCTTGCGAGTAAGACATGTAGACAATATTTGCTGAAGTTCAAGTGCAGTTTAAATTCGTCGCACCAAGCAATAATATGGTTAATATTATTCTGGAGGCATATAATATCATCCCAGTTAGAGGTAGACTTATAGATCATCAGCATATGCAAGTACCGGGCAAGTTAAATCTTCAAGTAAGTCATTTATATAGAGTACAAATAGCAGGGGCCCCAGATTAGACCCCTGAAGAACGCCAGATTTCGGAAAGAAATGGTGGGATGTATATCCATTATAATGGACGTAGTTGCACCTGGCAATTAAATAAGAGTAAATCAGTCTTAAGAACGATGTACTTAATCCAAACCCTGATAATTTGCTAAGTAAAATACCATGATCAATAGAATCAAAGGCACTACTAAAATCTATGTAAATCACGTCAACTTGACCTTGCCTATCCAGACCTTGACAAATAAACTGAGACATAGTTACAAGGTTAGTAACAGTTGATCTGCCACGAATAAAGCCACGTTGATAAGGAGAAATAAACGATTTAACGTTCTCATACAAGGCGAAAAACAGGATATTCTCAAATACTTTAGCAAAGTTAGATAAAATACCTATTGGTCTATAGTTGTCGACCACCGTTTTAATGCATTTCTTGTGTACAGGACAGATTCTTGCACGCTGCCACCTAGCAGGAAACACCGACGTCTTAATTGATAAATTAATGATAGAAGCTAGCGGCTTAGCAAAAGCCATGCCCGCTTCACGTAACATAAAGGATGGAATTAAATCATCACCAGAAACGCTATTATTTGCAAAAGAAGTCATAATTCTGACCAACTCCCCTTCCGCTACAGGAGACAACGTAAAAGGAATGCAATTACGATGTAAAGTAGCTGCAGAAGGAGACGAACTAACTACATAAATAGAGACAAACCTATTAGCGAAAGCATTGATAATGTTTTGAGGTGTATCATACGTAACACCGTCATAGGATAATACATTTGGAATTCTAGATGTGCCTTTTCTGTCGTGAATATACTTAAATATTTGTTTTTGGTTGGATTTTATAGATGTCTCAACGAAATTTAGATATAGGTTATAAGCTGAAGCAATCTGTGTTTTACAGAGTCTACAAAGTCTTTTAAATTAGTCTTGATAGTATGTAATTCTAGTGGAAATCCATCTGTGGCAGTAATAGTACTTCAACCTCAAATTAGCAATAATTTCATGTGTAAACCATGGTGGATATTTTAATTTATTTGATGAAGAGGAAAATTTGGGAACAAAGGTGTCTAGAACAGTGTATAAGGTGGTGTAAAATTGATCCAACGCATCATCGACGTCCCCTAGGCTCTCCAAAAAAAAACAATCAAAACTATGAAGAGTATTATATTTTTTTCAATATTTGTGTAGAGAAGGAAGCATTACGGTATAAAGTCTTTATTTTAATCTCACAAAAAATCGAAAAAGAGAATTTCTATTCATATTGACTAGTAACTATATTTTAAATAACCACTGCTATTGATCTGAGTTATTGCAGCAACTAATTAACACAATAGGCTTTGGCGAAAAATAGCGTCATGTTAGAGTTCGCGTCACTCTAAACTTTTTATTTGTTGATTATACTTCTATATTAATGATTACACGTTTTTCTAAGTACAGTGCAATGGGAAAATTAAGAAGCTGTACATCTAGTGTACGTAAAATAATAGGGGACTTAAAAAATCGAAAATACTCGATTTTAGAAGCAGCTAAAGCGATTAGTGGCTCCAGGAAAATGATATATGAAGCTCTTGATCATATGTAGGAAAATATAATACGATACTTCGGAAAATCATGAGATTAACGCGAGTGTAGACACACTTAGGTGAATCACGACTCAAAGGTTGTATAGCTAAAAAGAAGACTAATGCCAGTCCAAGGAATACAAAACTAAGATTAGAGTTCACTCCAGAACACATTAATAAGCTCTTGTCATTTTGTAACACCATATAACAAGAATTCAAGGAACGCTGGATTAGTTCAAATATCGTAATACGAGGGATGATCGTAAAATAAGGTTCCCAAAGCTCTACAGCAGCAATAAGACGTGGTAGGCGAAATCCGATAACATTGGTGTGTGCAGCAGCTCTCCCACTCTGTATCCGTACCACTCCCGTGTCGCTACGCCGCTCAGTGTTGGCTAAGCAGCCGTTCGAGATGGAAATCTCGATCGCCGCTACCGCCAGATGCGAAATTCGCGCTGTGATTTTGACTGGCGACAGAATTTTACGACATGGGGATACAGAAGTTGGAGCACCGTCTGCAAAAACGCTTGGATAGAAATGGCGATTATGTCGAAAAATAGCTTAGGTTTTTATCTTTAAAACGATGTGTAATGTTAAGGAAATAAAGAATGCTGTCTATTTTAAAAAAATATGGGAACCTTATTTTACGACCATCCCTCGTATTTGAAAATTTAGCCAGGATGGGAAAATTTATCCAGGATGGAGCCACATGCCGACGACAATTTACTTATAAATGAATACGTGGAGAAGATATGGAAAACAATACCTATCGAAGCAGAGATGTTTAGTTGAAAGTATGCCGGCAATAACCTATTATATACTATCTAACGCAACGTTTTGCAATTAATAAAACGTCATTTATGAAATATAATTTTGTTTTACCAATTTCTTAAATATAGTAATATATAAGTACTATGTTTCTAGTTCCAATTTCCAATTTGTTATACTTTAATTAAGACGTAATATACTCATAATTATAAATAATTGCTTTTTACGTTATTGGTTTAAAAATTTAATGCGTATGTCTTTTTACAATGTTATGTGTGCTAATTAAATGTAGGCAACTGTAGGTATGCTTGAAAAGAGCCATAATGTTGACGATGGTTAATTAAAAACAGCAATGTACAATTAAATATGAAGGCATGGAAATTTACAAAAACAAACACGTTTTAATTAATTCAGATATAGGACCCTTAAAATCCAGCCTTTAGTCTTTATTTAATCAAGCCTGACGCTCTATTTATCGTAACTATAAAGGTGTACAAGGGTACAGTGTTATTGACGATCACGGAAGCCTACGTACCAGATGAAGTATTTTGGTACTACCAATATCTTGAAAGTTTGTCTCTCTTACTAGTCAGATTCTATCTTTTACATTAAATTGGAGTAAGCACTAATTTTTCTAGTGGATACTTACTTTTTGTACACATTTATCCATGATGTGCCAGTAATAACCTGAGCTAACGGTTTAAATAAGCAAAGTTGGATAGGAATGATTTCTGTTCAAGTATTATAATTTAAGTGTTTGAATTAATTATAATCCAAATTATAATCTCCCAAAAAGGATTCTCTTTTCTAAATATGTAGTATATATCAGATATCGTATCAAGTGCTGGAACTTTTCATAAAAGCAAAAATAGAGTACGTGGTTATTAAAAGGAAAGATTTTGATATTTTTCCATGAATTGTAGGTATGTATATGTAACCACAGGCAGCATTTTTGAGGTCAGAAAGTCGGGCGCGTTACCCCTGAACCCACGGCCGCAACAATTTTAATTTCACAATTCGTTGACCGGTCGTCCGTCATTTTTCGTAGCTGTGGTCTATCGTAAACATCCTGTCTATTCTAGCGGCAGCAATTCCGAGCGTAGAAGAGCAAAAGGCATCGAGAAAAGGAGAACGGCTCGGTACTGCACCGTTAATACGAAAAAATCAACTTGAGGTGCCTACCGAAAAATTAAACTATAATTCCCAAACATCCTCCAATTATTTATTCACGCTGCGAAAATCCGATGCGCCTTGCGCAGTCCGACCAATGGTGAACGATTATGCGACGAGGTCACGCCCGTCGCGCCGCGTATCCTACCGAGCCGCGGCGAAGATGCCCGGCGAAGTCGACAGTCCTCGCGCCGTGTAGAAATTCTTGTTACATATAAGCCGACAATGTAATGTAATTTCTCGGCTTCGCTCCGGCTGTGGGCAAAATTGGAAAAGTTTTAACTGCGTGAAGGTTATAATTCCCGAGAATTATTTTGATTCTGCACCTGGGTTTCATAGTTGGTATATCATCTAGCCTACATTGGGCTAATTAATTATTGTTTTTGCATGTTTCCTATATGTATGCACCTCCAACAAGCCAGGCGCCAAGAGCTATGCCAAATTTACCGGCCAGGTGGTTAACCTATGTAACCAATAGGATGACGATCAAGTCAAATGTAATTAATTAACACCTAATTCTAATTAAACTGCACTGCATTGATATTTAATACGATTCTGTGTTGGAATGCAGTGATACCTATAGAATTATGAAGAATACCTTTCTTGCAGTATATTCTGATTTACTCCACCTTTCCCACAGATATCCAGTAAATATTCTTTTAGACAAAGAATTTTAAACGGAATAGAAGTAAACAGAAAATGTTTTTAGATAAGGAGAATCCTCACGTAAGACATTTCTTGTTCTCCCATTTTAATCAATTATGGATTGCGAAATCAAACACTTGGGTGTAAATCACATCTATTAAAACAAAAGTTTAGAGTCAATTCTACCACCTTTTTTCGGTGTTCCCTTTCGTTCATCCGTTTCTGGACACATTTGCGTAGCATGTATTGCTCTCGAACGCACTGCATGACTACCGCGCGCGGTAATTTTTTATTGAAACATGAGGGAGTCATCGAAAAGAAAGATTATTGAAACGAATGATCAATTGAATTGGAGTCTTTATTAATTGCAATTAATGACAGGAAGTGTGAAAATTACGTTTTAGACCTGCGTCAGCAATTCTCCTAGTATTTTGCAATGTCTTTTACTCTTTGCTGTTTTTAGCAAAGTTGATATGAATAAACCGGGCACAATCGGTCTTCACAACAGAATAGGTTCAGTCGCATAGGCCACAGATTTTAAATAGTGTATATGTGACTCACAGCCGACAGAAGTGATATTTTGAAATCAATACCCCAGTCTAAAAAATAAAAGCTTACGCAATAAAATGGTAAATAAAGCGTTTAGTATAATAAAAAGCTGCCTGCAACCATGTTCCCCAACGTATAAGAATTGACTCCGGTGGCTGACGAATACCAGGACACTCTGTGTGAAATGATCGTAGGCGTTTGGGAGATTTCAAAAATACTTTTATTGTGTTTGCTATTAATGCATCTACCTCAGGAGAGCATTGTCGAATGGTTTCTGCCACAAGATGTAAAGCATGCACTTTACACGTATAATAACATGTAAACACTTGCAACCATGTTCAAGAAGAGAACGGCCTACCGAATGCATTATCGCTGCGCCATCGCTCATAAACATCAACACTTTATCTTTTGAAATTTGAAATTTTTCCAACGTACTACGTACAACCTTCGTAATTGCTGCAGCAGTACACTCTTGTAGTCTTCGGCTAGCTAGTAACAGTGGTAATGTAGGTTTATTAGTGTCTAGTATGCGTACCATAATATTTACAATTGAATTTTTTTTACAGTCTGTTGTCTTGTCAACACATAACCAAAGAAACTGTTTTTTCAATATGCGTTTCATTTTCTTTTCCACGTCATCGCGTACAAATGCAACATGCTTACGTGCCGTTTTCTCCGTTGGCAACCGCAACTCGGGATTGTATTTGTCCCAAAAGTCCTTAAACGGTTGTTTATCGAGTAAGCCTAGTGGCAAATTACAGTTTATCAACATAAGAATTATATTTAAGAAAATGCACTTCTCAGTGGCATGCCCAATTTTCGTTTTCTATGCTGTGCGGAATTTACGTGTCTTGTACAGTTCCACTTCTTATTTGACATCAAATGTATTTTGCACACTTTACAAACTTACTCTCGTTGTAAAACAAATCGGGAAAGTCAGAAATAAACTTTTTTTACTATGTCTTGAAAGGGTCGTTTTTTAGCCTTCGACATGATCACTAAAAACTACAATTAATAACTACGTCTGTATCAGTAAAATCAAAACGCACTACACTAAATAATAACTACAACTAATAACTACGTCTATATCAATAAAATCAACACGCCCTATCCGCTATCCAATGCTAAACTGAACTGAGTGATGATTTGTCGTGCTGTATCATAATCGACCAGCCTTCCCCGCCCACCTAAACACAGTCACACCGCCGCTGCGATTGCTCTCCAGTTACCGGGCTCTAGATATTACTGTTAGTTGCGGTTTACACGCACAAAAAGCTTATTAATAAACGTATCTACTAAGTATAGTTAAGAAATTGAGTACTAAAAAGTAAAACCAAAGTACATAGTGATCAATTAATTAAAATATATGTGATATGGAGCAGATTGGAATCAGTGTCACTCATTGAAGTAACTACATAATTGTAGTAATTCCACTATCAATAATACAAGAGGCGATATGTGGCAACTAAACAACAAAATTGAACGAGATATTTTATGTTTTTATGCATTCCCATACATTATTCATTAATGATTTCCTTCAATAGAATACACTTACGAAGATTTAAAAAGGGCAACAAAATGGGTCAAGGAAGAAGAGTTATGTTTCTATTGGCTGGAAGTTCTTATTGATTTAATTCTGTGAATTATTGCTTGGCGCACCGTTTTGAAAGTTATACTTTTTTCCGGAAATAATAGTGCTGTAAACAATTCCTCAACTGAGAACTAGATTGAAACACCAGTAGAAGGAATGGATTAATACTTATTGGTATTGCTACAGCAATTTACTTTCACTTTTTATAGACGAGTAATTGAATTCTTAATATCGCGCGGAAAATTCGACAAAATCATTTCTTTTATTTCTGTTAACAAGAAAATTATCCGACATTGTTTTGTGTTTTCTCGTAATGTTTCAGACCCACATTTTATATCTAGATTTGTTGGATTTGTCGACATCGATTTTACTTTCTACTCCTTATTGTATGAATCTTATAAAAGAACACCAATACTTTTAAACGAATTGGTAAACCAAAAAGAAGCACGACATCCTCACTAATTTACTTCCAACGAAGAACTGCAATAGGATAAAGTTTAAAATCTCGTGATAGGCTAAGCCCGTCTTTGCTCGATATTTTCTCTTCTTTTACTACGCTCCGTCAGACATGCGGCACTCCTTCTATATACATATACGTTTGTATACATCGACGACGACGCAAAAACCTTGCAAGGGTCGTTAGTGATGCTCCCGACGCTGTTTAGCCAAGTAAATAACTGATGGCGCATCTCCTAGTTCACATCCATAAATATACGAAGTCGTGCTGCATACATATATGTATATGTCTCCATGGACAGAAACAAAGAGAGGGGAAAGCATAATGCATATGTATACATATGGCGTACCATAAAGTTTTATTTTATTGCTTGTATTCAATTTGGTATTACATAAAGTTATGGGTATATAGTGTAAATTAGGGGTTTATTGTAGAGCAGAAGATAAAACTTATTTCCATGTATGTTTCTTAAATAAGACGTTACTTTAATATTCAAATGCTTACGACCAAAAAGGATAATGGAGATTAGCGTTCTATTTGCGTAAGTGCACACTTGTTGCAAAATAATCCAGAGTTAAGCTAGCTATTTGGAATGTACGTAGAAAGTGTATAGAAAGAGAATGCCCATATATGAATATAAATTTTTCTCTTGGTAGTAGTATACAAATCATTTAACTTTCTTAAAAGGTCCTCCAAAATTACTATTAATGGCAAAGCCATGAATACATTACATAATGAATCATAAAAATTGAAGTTGGTGAACGTTTTACTCCCATTTTCCATGCGAGAAGATGGGCATCTTGACAATTATGGGCTAAAACAAATCAAATATAAGTTTAACTTTACTAATTACGAAATTAGCTTTGAAGAAAACTCAACGAATATACTAGAGTAAAATTAGCTTTATTGAATTTAAAGAGGATATGCATGCTTAGAAGAAGAAAACAAAAACAGTGGGAAGGTCAATACATTCTTTGATAGGAAGTGACATTTGTTGGATTCTCTGTAGATCTTCTTCAATAAGTTACACATACCAGAAACACAAAAGACTTTTCAATTATACATCTTTGTACAAATACATAAGAAAAGAAAAACATATTTTACAGAGATATTCTCATGGCAATTATACACATTCTATTTTTGCATCAAGCGTTTCCTTCGCTCCAAATGCTCGAAACTAGTCTGATATTAGGGATGATAATAATAATAATACAATTTATTGTCCAACAATAAACCCAGTTACAAGGTACTTAAACTCGCATACATCCATACACTTGCATATATACACAGAGAAACGTTTACTGGTATTAAGACTGACCGTCACTCTAATGAAATAATTGTATTTCTTTGTTAAGTTATTTGTTAACTTGATTCAAGAAAATCTTGCAGAAAATTTGAAGAAAGCGATTCTCAGTATAAGTAAATGGTAAAAAAATAATATTTTCTTAAGGATAGTAAACAGTTTTCTTAATTCCAGAAAGCGTTTGGGTATTGTTCATAAATCAATAGTTTCATTTTCTTAAAATAGAGCGTTTATTTATCTAGAATTCTTGAAATGCATACGATTTATATCCACATTAATTGCACTTACCTTGTTTAAAACAGTACGACATATCCGTACATAATGCAGTAAATTATTCTCATTGCTTGTGATTTTAAAAGGGCTAAGGTAGCGGTTATCTATAAATAATCTTCAAACAAAACTGAACTTAATGTAGAAGTACACATGAAAAGAATGGCCAGAAACAGTAACCAAGATAATACTAATATAAATAAGCTCACGGTATTGATGGAATCACTCCCGGCAAAAACAATGTGAGAAGAGAAAAGCACTAACGCTTTTTGCTCCTGCCGACATTGTTGTTGTTCTCTCAGTTTGTGCCACTAGTCATCAAAAAAAGCACTGAAATATTTCATGGTGCCACCTAGTTCCGAGAGATATAGTCATGCCGTCCTAGATAATGGCGACAGAAACCCAAAATACAGATGCCATAATTACCCATACATGGATATAACCTTTAACGTACATCGTTTCATAAACATTTTCTAAAGATACCGGTTAATCTAATACTTTTTTTCTTTTTATTACTATTTACCAGGTGTACTGATTTAACTATAGTTTTTTTTTAATATATAATCCCTATTTAATTACATTATTAAAGAAATAATTTAATTATACTGTAACATATAAAAAAACCTTATTCATTAGTTCACTTGCTCCTAATTTTAATTATTAACTTTAGGTTTTTTTCCATTATTGTAGTTTTTCTTTTATTGGATATCCTTGCAGCTGTCCTGATGATGTCTTTTTTGAACACGAAACCTGTCGCCTAATTTCTCAATAGAACTTTGTGAGATCTGGACCATTTTTTCATTCCTACCTTTAATATAAATATTTTCTTAATTTAAAACTTAATGATTTACTTGGAAGAAACCTTATTCTGCCTTGAATTTTCTTGAGTTTCTAACCCTAAGAAAATATTTACTTAATACAAATAACATTTCGAGAAAATTATTTGGTTAAATGTATTACACATTTTTATAGTCTTGAATAGAGACTGATTTTTGCAAGAAAATCTATTTTCTTGTTGCAAGAAACCATTTCTATGCGTGTACAAAAAGTAAACAATAAGCAAAGAATTGGAAGGAAAGAAAACGCAAGAAAAAGAAAACCTAAACTAAAATGAATCAAAACAATATCATTATGAAATAGTTTGCAGTAGGTTGGTATGAGGAAGAGGAAACAAAAGGGTAGAGGAAAGTGAATTGGAGGAATTAACATGACGATGAAGGCTTGTCCAAAAAAATTTCGATCCTGCAACATCACGGCGGTGTTTGAGTGATTGCAATCCATGACTTGCCACCAGCGAATCGTAGTCCACACCACGTTCCGATATATAGGTATCATCCATTTTAAAAGACAGATATTTCAAGAAACCCTGTTGTAACTTTTCGATGACTAACGGAAGAGCGGCGAACAGACAGTTGGCGCATATTCCAGTTTGCTAACAACAAAGCTAAAGTACAAAGTTTTAAACTTACAGGTTCACAGAGCGAAACAATGTTTTGAAGCAGAAACACTTAATTGTGTAATATGCGGAGCAATGTCTATAGCGGAGAATTAAACAGCACACAGTCTAGCACAGTATCAGTCTTTTTAAATGCGCAATCATGTATCGAGTATGTAGAATCAACGTTGTTAATTTTTATCGTACAAAGGAAAAACAAACACTTATTAATGTTTAACTTTAAAGATTGAACCCCACATCGTCATGAATCCAGATTACATTGTTAATGTGGGACACCATCCCACATTAACATAAACTGATGTAGGGGAGGATGGAGATATTAATAGCCCGCTTACAAAAAGAACAAATAGAAGTGGTCCCAAATGCTACCCTCGAGGTACACCAGATGATGGACGGAATTCGAAAGATGTCCATGATAAAAGACATAATGCGATCTGCTGAAGAGCTGAATTCGAATGCGTTTTTTTATAGTATCCCATGGTCAATGATGTCAAAAACGCTACTAAAGTCAGAGATTTGGAACTGTATACCTTCCTCGAACAAAACCATGTTTAGTAGATGAAATGTAAGACAAATGTTATGGATCAGGCAAGAATAAATAAAGGTTTCAATGATCTTAGCTAAAAAAGTTATCCTATTTAAAGGTATATGCTATTTCTCTGTATTTCTTCACTTGATTTAAAAAACATGTTAAAACTTCTAACTAGATCTAGTAGGCTGCAGAGTGAATCCATTTCTTATTTTTTCTTTGGTGGATTAATACTTGTTCAGTTACTCTAGTCCGTTCCAACATTATAAGACTTCCTTTTCATGGCATAATCTCCATATTGGTTTTTCTTTACACACATCGTGACCAACTAATAAACATCCAATTTTTTGTCTATTAAGAGGAGGCAGTATGCCTCCTGTTTAGCGTGGTGAGTTTCTGCTAACCCATGCAACTACTGCTTTGGTATCGAAGAATTGTTGTACGTATTTAAGAAAAAAATAAATATTTATGAAGACAATGTTTTTCCTTTGACGAAACGCAAGAGAGAACTATTAAACTATGTTCGGATTCAGGCAAATCATATTTGTTTATTTATTTATTTGAGGGTAACTGCGAATAACCACTTCGTCGAATGTATTCTTCACCGCTGGACATTGCAAGCGCTTGTTTATTACTCTCCACATTTATAACCTGCGAAGCCACGCGCATCGTCTTTATTATCATCGTTCTTAACGAGACTTATTCTCCATATAGCTCCTCTCCGATTTTTACGTTCGTATCTATGTATGCACAGTTGCACACGTGGATATATGTATATATTGCATCAATGGATGTACAGATAAGTACGTAGTAAACGGTTAAATATTACAATGAAGCGACCTAACAAATACACATATACGAACACACGCATATCCATAAGTAAATAAAAAATCATGGTGTGTGAATGTATGGTAAGTTATGTATGAATTTTATTAACGATAATGTATTTCGAACTAAAAATTACTACCCAAATATACAGGCATTTTTTTTGCTTAGATAGAACTTACCAAAAAGTTAACTGTCAAACGAGCTGTCATACTGCGTTCACTTGTTGATATTTATGATCAGTATACTCTGGCAAGTCATCATGAATAGACTCACGTTTGAACAACATTACCAGATTTTTAAATTAATTTTGGAAATCAGTCCTTGATTCGCGCAACTTACAGACGACTTCGTAATTTTTATGGCGCACATCCTTCTGAGCAAGCCAAGAGGATATTGATCCGGACGAAATGTGGTTTCAACAGGATGGCTCTGTGTGCCATACGGCGACAACAACTATCGACTTATTGAAATCAAAATTTGTCTGATGTCCACTGCGACAAAATACTACTGCCCTTGTAAGCCCGGTTGTCGCAGTGAACATCAGGACGTTAATAAAAGGTAACAATATATTATTTTTTAATAATATGTATCTCACGTATCTACTTTTGCGCGATACGCCTCTGACGTTGCACTCGCAATAACAAAAAGTGACAACTTTGACAATTGTGGAAATATATAAGTAAGTACATGTCAAATATATTTGTAAAATGCTAATGTTTTCGATATTTTAAGCCGGTAGTAGGGAAGAAAAGTGAATTGGTTTAGCGAAAACCTGTATTTACATCCCTTTTCTTATTCCTGCATTACTATCCACTTTACCAACTTTAGATGGTTTATGTTGAACTGGCTCTTCTGTTTTGATATACACTTCGCATCCAATCTGTTGTATTCAGCCAACATTTCATGTTATGTTGGTAGCATTTCCGTTACTTATAAACAAACATCCAAATCAAATGTATTATCATCGTGTTGTAACCTATTCAATAATTTCATGTATTATTATTATTATTGGCTTCGACTGGAAATCATTAGCCACATATATACTTTCCTAGCCACCCGAACGATAATTTCATGTAGTTGTTAAATTTCAACCGTGTGCATATACATAACTATGTTTCAACGAATTATCAAATGTAAACATTACAAATTACCGCCAACATAAAAAAGTATGTTGTAGATAACAAATGTTCCTGATGAAATATTCAACTTGCAATTTATGGATGGACAGTGTGAATACTTGTAGCGATTTTAATGCATAGCAATAAAAGCCGCACTTATATTCCGAATTATTGCTGCTTCAAAATCGCAGCATCAGTATTGCATAATGGGAATTTATGTGCTGAGTTTTTATTAATTTTACACGTGTATATATGTATTATTTTATCTTTCTTAAAACAAAAAAAAAACATTTTGAATACTTGATCTTTCTTGATTAATAAGTCATTCGCTGCTGCTTTCAGTTACTTTTGAAAATCCACGTTTTTTGACGAGGAGACATTCGTGTTGCATTATTTCATGTTCATGTTTCATTAGAGTGTTTTGTAACAATTTATATCTATGAATATATTAGGCTCTTTTCATCGGTATCCTTGGGAAATTATAAAGTGTAGCTTGAGATTTTTACATTTTTGGTTTCACGTTTTCAAACAGAGGAATATTCGAATGTTGTAATAAGTAGTCACTAGAACGTATTTTCCTTAGATAAAAGGAATGATTTCTTCCGATTGTAAATTGGCGTTTGTCTAGAGTTTGGTATATCGTAGATAAGACAAGTGCGGTGTTACCTGCCGCAAAACTTACTCCATCCATACTACGCATTCTTAAACTTTTTCACAAATCATTTCAAAATGGAGATACAAACCAAGCAATGTACACACCATTATTTAATTGTTTATTTTTCAATGGGATAGGTACAGGTAATATGCTGACTTCATGTTCTAAAAACATTTTATATTTTTATATTAAAACTTACATACCTACCTGAAGCAGGTAGAATTGCCTGCCAAGAGGTTAATATACTCTTTCACGTCGTTGCCGACCTCACATCAATGTAATATAAATCTACTGTTATAATCCATAAAAATGCTTTTATCCATTATAAAGCAAGCAATAATTTTCATATTTATCGGTTCATTATCTCTAGTTTATTTCTGATTAAAAAATATTCTAGACGGGACAAATGATGCAACGTACCGGAGACGACGTAGTTTGGCAACAGAGTGCGCCTTGTGCTGTTATATGCACGCTAGCCTTACGCCGTGCATTGTGGGAATTCTGTTGCTGTGTGAAAAGTACACGTGTTCGTGTTTACCTACATACATATGTACATGTTTCGTTTTGTTTTCGTTCCTTCCATTGATAATAAATGCTGTATGATTGCAGTATACTTCTTGCGTGTACCACTGTTATTCGCAGTAACTAATGGCTAAATATTAACCGCAATATGCCGGGAATAATGCCAAGTTTAAAGTACGTATTTTCGTAAAATTCTAATTGCGCTTTCTTATGGTAGTGGAGTTTCGTTAATTTCTGTGAAGTTTAGAAAATGATGTGCGAGATAGGATTAATTATCGCTTGCTGTATGTAACTTTATAGTTCAATTAGATCTTAATTAGAATCTTGTAAAACGTGCATGTACACAGAAATGAGCGCCTACTTTGTTTGTCAGGACGGTCACTTTTGGAGGTTATCGGCTCCACTGAGGAAAAGGCGGTTCACATACCGCAATACCTCAATGTTGTTGTTTTGCAAGCGGTTTATTTTTAATTAATTGCATATCATCGTTCAAGTTTTTCGCACAAGTCACTAGTCGCTCATTTCACGAAACGTCGTTTAAGTTGTTTAAAGGTTTGAGGTTATGTTCTTGCTGCGGTTTTTGATAAACAACTAGATTCAATGTTATCCATTAAACCATTACCCATTAAAAAAACAATGTCTGGAAGATTATGTTTTTTTATTGTTTTGCGTATATTATTTTATTTTTTATTTTATCTAATACAAAGCAATTTATTGCGTTATATATACGATTTTCTGATATGAAAAATTAAATAATCCTAAACAGTAATATTAATATCAATATTAGGTTGAATTTAAAATCGATTAAGGAAAACGTAATGCTAATTGGTTCTATAAAATTTTGAAGCTATTCCGAAATAAATTGCCGGCGGAAGGGATTTTTTTTTAGATCAAATTAAATATTAACCAAATATAGTAGCCTCATTAAAGCAAGTAAAAATAAGATTTTGTGAGGAGTCCTCGTTTCTTCAAACTATTTTCTAATCGTAATACTATAACAACAAACTAATACTCAGGGTGGCACTGGAAAGGGAAAGTAGGTAACTGCTACTTAATACCCTAAATGTCTAACCTTTTATTAAGTGCAAAAATAAATGAGGATTTGGTGTAATTCCTGCTTAATAATTTATATAATGAGTGTTTATATTTCTTTTCCTACAAAAGTATATAACTGATTTCCCTAATTACACTACCTGCTGCACATATCCGAAAAGTAAACAGCTAAATAGGAACCTTACTCTTAATGGCACGTTCAATTTAAGGATTTATGTAAATGTAATATTACTTTGAAATAACTCAACGTTTCATCGTCTCATTAGTTCTTCGACGAAATGCAAACACTCCAGCTTATTTATACCTTTGCCATTACCGAAAGTGACATTTGCATGTTATATTTCGAAAGTGGAGTTCTGTGTGTGCATATAGAGTTTTGTTTTGGTGAAGAAATATGGTGGATTTTTTAGATTTTAATTTGCTATTATATTATTACTGTAAGTATTTTTATTTGAACGTCTTAGTAAGTCATTTTAAACTCCGTTAAATATAATGAAAGATGTGTCTTTAAAATTGACTGTACATGTTTTAAATGTCGAAACTGCGAAGAATCAGAACAAAATCGAGTATGTATCAACTAATTTTTCCTATAATATTTAAGTCACATTTATGGATCTCCTAAAAGAGATAAACAAATTAATCTGACAATAGATGTTCGTTTCCTGGTGCGATTATTACAGATATTCACATCAATATGTAGTTTTTATACACAAGAAATTCAGAAAAACCTATATTTATTAGTAGGTTACTGGAAGAGAATTATTTAACTTTTGTTCTTTTGAAGAAAACAAGTACCTACAATCTCTTCTAACTACATCACACACATCAAATAACAGTTCTTTTATGAAAATAAAGCAATAATATAGTTTTACATTCATATTATACAGAGTGAGTTATCTCCGCGGACTCGGAAGATTGTGGTTTTTGCGAATAGATATTTTTCAAAAGGTTTTTTTTTCTTGTTATGAGGTCTGATTCTAGGCATAGTTTTAAATTATATTGAAATCTACAGGCTGCCTCATAAGTTCGTAACTATCCTAAGTTGTATTTTTTTTAGTGGCATATGCTGTATATTGTATTTTTTCGTTAAATTCTGGGACAAAATGTAATAAGGTGCTATTGTCCTAAATCTAATGGCTTCACAATTAAAGTTTCTTTGAAAAAGTTGACATTGCTAGAAACCATAATGTTTTCGGAAGTACGCATTTCTTTTAGTATGCGCGTTACCTACGATATAACACGGTCTCAGCGCACTTCGATAACGTCACGCTAGGTTGGTGATGCATCGCCATGCACGATATTAGCCTAAGCGGTAAAGGAATCGTTTTTTTTGCGTTTCTTTTTTAAGTTTTTTCGGGCTTCCGGTTTAAAGAGGGTGCCAGTCGTCAACTGAGCCCTTCTTCGCATCCCATTCGATTTTATTTTGGAAAAACGAAATTTCAAAGCAAAAACCAAACACGTAACCGAGTACCGTTTTCGTGAAAGATGCATTTGTGGTTAATATTCAATCGACTAATTATTGTTATTTGTAATTGTACATGTATTTGGACGAAACTAAGGCTGAAGTGATACAGTAGTTGCAACTTTATTCGAAATGTTGTTCAATTTCACGAAAAAATTTACAGACATGTTAACCAGGGTCTTCAAATTCCCATTATGTGGTGTTTTACCTAACCTATCTTTCCTATTATGTGGTGTTTTACCTAATCTATCATTACTTCTCCCACAATCATTTTTAAAACGATCCGAACGTGTGAATGATCGACTTCAAAGTACGTCACGGCCTGCTGACGTCAAAGTGCTAAGGCCTTGTGTATATCGTAGGTAACGGTATGACGCATTTTTGTTGAAAAGTAATTCCTTAAATACAACAACCTGTAGATTATTTCAGTTTTGAATTTTTTGCAAAATTCTAAACAACTAACGACTCACATGTTAGTAGTTTAAAATCACTTTCTCGTTATATCTCAATAGTTATTTTATCAGTGTGCCATGACAGAAACATCGGGACAATTATTGAATATAATGACATTTAATAATTATTATATTCACATTAAAACTACTTATTTGCTACTTTGAATTCAAATGTGTTTAGAGGTTAATGGTACTGTATTTGAGCATCTATTAAAATCACTTTTTTCCTGTTCATATTTGGTAACATGTTTACAAAGTTTGGTTTTGTTTAATAAAGTTTTTGTTGCCTAAAGTATTATAAAAATTATACATGTTTTCAGTATGCGAATTATTTGTCATAGGGCATTCAATTAATTTTTAATTTTAAGTCAATAAGAAATTAGTTCATTGTGTTATAATAAACTTCAAGTAAAGAAATTAGTTTCACTATAATAGGTACATAAGTTTTACATCACAAATGTCATCTTATTCAATAATTATACCCAATGACTTACTTGTTTCTGTCATGGCACAATGACAAAACAAATATTGACAGTAATTCAGTTTCAAAAGTTACTGTAATGAGAGAGTGGTTGATTTTAGACCACTAATATTTTAGTAATTTTCTATCTACAATTTCACTAAACATTCAAACTAAAATAATATAGAAAGTGTTCCATTAAGAAATCCTGACTTTTTAATAAAAATACCAACTTACCAACAATATAACGCGCATTTCATTAGGAATTAGTCGCATAAGCACATATGTATGTATTAGGTTTATGCCTAGCCTAGGTACCAAAAATCACATCTGTCTAATACGTACTTTCTGAGAAATAACGATTTCTGTAAATGTCGACTTTTTCAAAAAAAACCGTAATAACGGCAAATAGCACATGCATTTTGCCTCAGAATTTGATTAGGTTTCCAGAAATGCTATAATGTATAGCATGTTCCATTTAAAAAATACAACTTTGAGTAGTTACGAACTTATGAGTAGAGCAACGCAAACTGCGCCGCAAGTTTACACAAAATAAACACGGCCGGGACAATTCGGTATAAGCATCAGTATAATTGCGACTCGAAAGCCGATCTGTTGTGTATGCATCTACGCTGTCGTATACTATATCGTAGTTCTACGTTTGTTTTGAAAATGTTTCCTACGTCGCGAAAACGACCAAAGTTGGACACAAGAGAATTTATTGCAGAAATGCCTGATTTAAAGTGTGATGGCGCAAAAATTCAATGTGTAGTGTGTAAAATAGATTTAATGTGTTGGTCGAAAAGTGATTGTCTACGGCACGTAAATAGTGCAGGGCATGTTTCAAAAAAAATTCCACACGAGATCATGACAAATTTCAATTTAATTTATGTGTTTATTGCATGTAATTTACCATTTCATTTACTATGGAAGAAAGCATACGTCTCGTTTTGGAATGAATATTCGGGCTTTAAGTTACCAAGTGAGAGAACATTACAGAGGGTTGTGCCTTCTGCTCGTGAGCATGTCGAGAAATGAATTAAATCGAAGTTGCAAGATAAAAAACTGTAGTTATGTGTGGACGAAACAACAGATCCTAAAAAACATTCTATGGTTAATGTAATGGTACGCACAATGGAACCACATCGGCCGTCACCCTCAATTTTACTAGCTTCCAGACGAATACAACAATGCACTGCCGAAGTAATTTCAATGTCGGTGTTAAATACATTGGAAAAGTTTGAACTTTCAACAAATCAACTGTTGATGTTTATGAGTGATGGTGCCGCAAACATGCTTGCTGTAGGTCGATCTCTTAAAAAACATTGTGCTAACTTGTTGCATATTACATGTAAAATTCATACTCTCAGTGTCGTAGCAGATAGTATCAGAAAATGTTATCCCGAGGTAGACGCTCTAATAGCACATACAAAAGCTGTGTTTGTAAAATCCCCAAAACGTATTCGGGAATTTCATAGACTATGCCCCGGTATTCTTGAACCACCACAACCTATTCTTACTCGTTGGGGAACATGGTTAGAGGCTGCATTTTATTATCTTAAATATTTTGAGAATATAAAGAACGTGATTTTAGAATTCGACCTAAAGGAAACTGCGGCTGTCAAGGTAAGCCGCTTGAAATTTCAGGATAGTCAAGTTAAAACAGATTTGGAAATTATTCAGAACAATTACGTGGGACTAGCGGATGCGATAGAAAAACTACAAAATTCTTCGGTGTCGTTAGTGGAATCTTTGCAAATAGTGTAACATGTTCACGCACAGCTATGCGCGATAGAAGACGCAAGAAATGTTTGTGTTTTAGAAAGGTTTGAAAGTGTTTTAGATAAAGACTCTGATTTTGGCACATTAAGACAAATTTCTGAAGGTGCGTCAACAGAACCGTTAAGTTATTTGAAAGATTATTTTACTTACGCAAATATAACGTCACCAGATGTAGAACGTTCGTTTTCGGCATACAAAAACACTTTTTCTTCACGCCCCACTCACTCTGCCGAAACAACTTTGGAAATATATCTAATGTTACAAATATTAAATAGACATTATCCACTTTGTGATTTAGTAGTAGTAGTAGTAGTAGTAATTTATTGCGCCATCAATTTTACATGGTTTGTCAAAAAAAATTTAATTTCACGGAGGACTCTTAGAACGGCAAGTGTTTGAGCACGTATCACATTTAGTTTATTTTGTGTAAACTTTTATGCGTCCGCCACTGGTTTTCAGCGCAGTTGCGTTGCTCTCCTTATGAGCACTCTGTAGGCTTCAATATAATTTTAAACCATGCCCACAATGAGACCCCATAACAAGAAAAAGAGTGTTTCGAAAAATGCCTGTTTACATTTTAATAATAAAAAAACAATTGAAGCTAAACTAAAAAGAATCGAATATAAAATATAAAGTTGTTCAGATGACCTGTAGAGTTCCTATTTATCACCCAAATCATCATTAATACTCCAAACAAAAAAGTGAAAAGATGCCTGCAAGGCAATAAGATTTCCTTGTAGCAAATGTAAGAAGAACGTTAACATTTTTAACCTTATTCCGGTGGAAGTTATCCAGTTACAAAGAAAAAAACAAAAAGAATAAGCTTATATATTGGGCATCAATCGCCTGTCCAATATGATGTGAAAAAAAACTAAAGGAAGCATTCAATAAGATTCTGAAAAGTATTAGTGAAAGGAAATAGTAATTAAATAAAACGAAGTTAATACATGAAAAAGAGAACATGAGGGGTAATTACGTATAAATAAATTAATGCGACACAATAAACGCTGAAAGAGCGGTTATAAGAAGGAAGTTAAATAATAAAACAGCAAAATAATAGTCGTAAAGCTTTACCCAACGTTATATTATACCATATTTTATAATTTTCTAGAGAGAAAATAATAAAATATGGTAACACAAGCAATTGTACATAATTATCCTTGAAATAAATTAATCAACAACCACAACAACCTACCATGAATGGAGATATTTACAAAGCGCTGATTTGGTTTCTTTATGACGGAATAGATCCCTATACTTTATATTTTTGAAGTAAAAACATTCCGTCGGATAAATGTGTCAAGCTACACACACAATATTATATTCGTTCATGAAAATAATTCCAACGTAGATATTGTGGCCGATATAAACAATATTATTTATTCTAACCAATAAAGAGATTAGGAAATATAAATTTGAAGGTATTTAATAGTGCTGTAGGTATCCGAAAAAACTGAGATATCCGCATCCACTATCCGATTCTTGGATCCGGATCAGCTATCCGTGAAAGCGTTTAACAAAGAAAACATCGAATTCAGAAAAAGTGCAATTGTTTTTAAAATCCCTGCATTCAGAATTATATTGAGCTTCCATGCGCACAATTCAAAGTTACTTTGCATTACATAAATGTTCAATAAACCTGGTGATTATTACAGTTACATTGTTTGATAATTACTCGACCTACTGCAGATTTCCATTTCACTACGAAACTTCACGCTACTTACTATTTCCTAGAGAAAGTTATCGGGGAACGGGTCTGGATCCACAATATCAAATAATTCGATCGGATAAAGAATCCGAATTCAAGATTTCGGGTAGTGGACTCAGATCAGAGGCTTCAGATAATGGATCTTCATCCGAAGTTTCGGATAACGGACCCGGAGCATCCGGATGATGTTTTGAATTATGCATTCGGATCCGAGATTTCGGATAACGGATCCGAGGTTTCGGAGAGTGGATCCGGATCCGAGGTTTGTGGATCCAGATTACACCAAGATCCGGATAGTGGATCCGGATTACAGCAAGACCTGGATAATGGATCCGGATTACACCAAGATCCGGATAATAAATTATCTGGATCTAGACAACAGCTCTAATATTTAATGTTGTGATCCTTGCGAAAGTTTATTAAAGTTAAAAGAAAAGGATTGACATCACTTTAATTATGCTGATAGAGCAAGATTAAGTTTATACGAAATAGGTAAAGCTTTCTACAATGGAAGAACATGCTATTGTAGCGAAAGTGCGCTGAAATAATATCAAACAATTTCTAATTGTAATAATAACAAAAAGGATTTGTTTAAAGCCTGATTGTCGATTTTTTCTACTTGGCAATTGAGTTGCTCGAGACGATAGTGGAAAAGAATTTGTTGGAGATGAGCAGGTCTCACAGATTCAGGAAAAGTTAAAAAATGTAGAACAAATCTTCCTTCAAATTTTTAATGAAATAACTTGTGTAATGTAATTCACCATTGTTAAAAATAAAAACGATAAACAGCTTCCGTGTGTGAAATGTGGAAATCCGTGATTTCCTTGGTGGCGTGCTAACCACTGCACCACGGGGTCTCTGCCAGGAACGAAATCTCTTTTTAATACCTAGATGATATTTATGTCCGTAAATATACGAGGCACGTCCAAGTCTTTGTATGCGTTCCTCATAAAACGTTCCCGCCTGTGCTGTCAACCATGCGGTAACATGTTCTTTAAGCTCTTCATCGTTGTTGAATTTTTGACCACCGTTTAAGTTAATGCCCCAAATCCTTTGTAATAAATCCCCTCCAGTCGTTTTTCTTAGCTTCTTTAGTTTATTTTTCTTGGTTATTTTCTTCAAGATATTTTCTAGTTACTTTTAACAGTTTATAATACTTTTAATTTTGTTTTGAATTGAATTTCTAGACGAGTTTTCCAAAAAATATCCGTTGTCAGGAAAATAGCTGTCCGCTTGTTTACTTGTTGTCACAGGAATGCCAATCCAACGACTTGATACTATTGTGGTTGACCTAACGATGATCATTTCTGATGTTTTAGTTGACGTTCCTTGGTTTTTCCGACGTAATTAAATTTTTCCAAACTTGGCATCAATGAACGCGCAACGTACATTCTGTTCTATTGTTTAACTTATGTAAACTGTCAATTAATGTTGCTGGGTATCTAATATATTTTCTCAATTAAACACTTACAACTTGTGAATGTTAACTTTTGTTGTACAAAACAGTGGAATTCACGTAATGTTCACTAATGTTAAGCGATCGTAAAAATTAATGGAGATCGATCAACATTTTCTAGTAGTTATACACGTTCTAAGTGTAAAAATATCATTAATTGGTGTTAAGGGGTGATGCAAAAGTAGTTGGACATCTTTTAACATTTCTTATACTTTAATCAAAAACTATTAGAAAATATGCGATGGTTTAATCTTAAAACTAGAACTTCTGTTTACAATTATCATTAGGTTAAAATGGCAAAAGGTCCACTTTCTTCAATTTTTCTCAGTTTAGATGGAACCTTTTGAATCATGGCTTGGATGTAATCTGGACTAATTTCTCGTTTTCTGCGGTCCAACCCTTCTCATAAACGAGTCGACTAAGTTCTGCCCAAAAATCTTCGATAGGACGTGCCTTTGGAATATTTGGAGGATTCATTTCTTTAGGGACGAAAGCGATGTTATTTTCTGTTAACCACGTGGTAACAGTTTTCGCATAATGCGAACTCGCCAAGTCTGGCCAAAAGAGAATATTATCTCCTCGGTGAAATATTTCAATAAATCGCTTCAGTTTTGGTAGACATTTTGTCCTATACACTTCAGTATTTATTGCTGAATCACGCACACTTCTTATGAGAGGACTTGAAACACCGGCTTTTGAAATAGTAATCCAAACTAAAACTTTTGGCTCAAATTTTGCTTTACCTGCGAATCTGACTTCGTCAGGAGCAGAGTTTTTATTTTTTGTATAAAATCCAGCATTTCCAACGATGTTAGTGTTACCAAAGGTAAAATATTTCTCATCATCTAAGATCAACACTTTTTGTGCAACTTTTAGATTGGTCCTCATCTTCCTACATCGAACCGGAATAATTTCCATTTGTTTATCCATATATTTTGGTGCTTTTTGTCTTTTATAATATTCTAAACCTTCTTTTTTCAAAGACACTTTAAACTTTGCCGTCATTTGTCGTTGCGACATTCCAATCTTGTTTTCCATCAATTCCATCATTTTTGTAACTTTACCCTTACTTAGCTTTTTCGCCCTGCCTTTTTTTTTCAAGTTAGTAGTAGGTTTGCCATCGTAAAAACGTTTTATGATGCTAAATGTGGTGCTCCGGCTAAAATTTTCTTTTGTAAAGTGCAGCAGCAGTTTTCATTCTTACAACTAACAAATAAACGATTTTCTGTTTAAGAGAAGAAACGTTTGTACAAGACATTGACGTTTGACTCATTTGTAAAAAAAAATTTTACAGCCTACTACGCTAATTTTTCAAATGTCCAGCTACTTTTGGATTCATTTTACTTAATTAAAGGAAAAACGACTCATTTTAAATTTCATGAAAAATAATTCATTGATCGCGCAATCTCAATATTTTCAACCACCTCCATACAGTATCTCATATGTATTTCTTTTTGAAAACTACACGAATAAATTTTGTTCAACTTATAAGAAACAAAATCAGAATTACTTATTTAAATTCTGTGGGATGTATATGTTATGTACTGTGCAAATGAAGAGAAGCACCTGGTGTATTTCTTAGAAATTAATAGGTATCTACATAGTTCCTTGTAATAATCTTGTTTATAATTGTAACAGGATGTATTGAGCACTACTTGTTTACATAGTTCCTTAAAATTCTTTAATCAAACACCGGAAATTTTTTTTATACATTAATTTTCTTTTATAATGTTACTGTTAGACAGGAAATATTTCAAGGGCAATATGGAGATATATGCCGAGTTGTTCTCCATAGTTGTCATACATTTTAATACATGATAATCCTCTTCGAATGCAAATCAATTATCCTGCTTTAAGTTTTAAAATAAAATTTAAATAAAAAATAATAATGAAGAAATTGCTTGAAACCACTTTAAATAAAAATAAGGATGGTTTTGCACATTAAATTCCTGCCTGTACAACGAATAGTGTAAACCCACGTTTACCCTTGCACTTTAGTTTCTCAGAGAGCACCCATTCATGTAGGATAGTGATAAAAAAAAACATAGAGATGCAAAACCTTACAAACATGTCGATAATAACATTATCGACATCACTAACCTAGGCAAATATGCGGTAACAGCCAGAGGCGTGGCGAGCGCATAAAAGCTTACACATAAAATAGAAGGTAAGAAATAAATTATAAAACGTGCTGAAATACTTACCGTTGTAAAAGTCTTCCGTGAAATCACAAACCTGGTAACATCTGTTAAATATTGGAATCATTAGATATATTTCCATAGCTGTTTCAGTCAAGTGAGTACGACCGTTCGACATCTAGTGATGTTATATTTGCATATTCAAAATAATCTTTGAAACAACTTAATGCATCTTCACACGCACCTTCACAAATTTGTCTTAATATAAGAAAATCGGAGTCTTTCTCTAAAACACTCAAATTTTCGTATTACACACCAATTTGTTTCGCCTTCTACAGCGCATAACTGTGCGTGAACATCATTCACAATTTGAACAGAATCTATTAGCGACATCGAAACATTTTTTGATTTTTCTATTCCCTCCGCTAGTTCGAAGTAATTGTTGTGAATAGTTTGTAAATCTCTTTTAACCTGACTATCTTGAAATATTTCCTGGCTTTTCTCGATTGTTGCAGCTTCTGTCGGATTGAATTTGAAAACTACCTTCTTTACTTGATCAAAATATTTGCTGTAGTAAAACGCAGCCTGCAACCATGTTCCCCAACGTGTAACAATCGGCTGTGGTGGTTCAGGTAAATCAGGACACAGTTTGTGAAATAGTCGGGTACGTTTCGGGAACTTTAGAAACACTGCCTTTGTACTAGCAATGCATTTACACGTTACATGTAAGAAGTTACCACTGTGTTCTTTAAGAGATCGGCCCAAATAACGTATGTTTGCGGCACCATCACTCATAAACATTAAAAGTTGCTTCGTTGAAACTTCAAATTTGTTCAATGAGTTCAACACCACCTTTAAAATCTCATCGGCAGTACAATTTATAACTCTTTTGGGAAGCAAGTAAGAAGGAGGATGACGGTCGATGTGGTTCCATTATACGTACCATTACATTAACCACAGAATGTTTTTGACGATCTGTTGTTTCGTCCACACACAATTCCGTTTTCATTCTTTTTTCTATGTTCACGAGCAAGTGGCACTACATTTCGTATCGATGTCCGACTAGGTAATTTACAGTCCGCATATTTATTCCAGAAGGAGACAATCCGTACTCACCTTGTTTAACTTTTTTTCGCATTGTGTCTATCAATACAATTTTTTGATCATGTTAATATACTATGCACAATAATATAAAGGAATTATAAAATAATCCTCTATAATATGCATGATTCTAGGAACTCTGTCGATTAACTATTCTGAGCTTACAAATTTTAAAACGTCTATCATGTAATGGTCCCTTATAATTACTCTTATTATATAGTTTTAAACGTCTTCATGTTATTTTAAAATGTATTTAACTTTGTGACTTTTTATGTTTACTATACGTTAATAATTGTTTCAGTGCCGGGAGCCGGAGGAGGAGGCGACACGTCATCACGACAGAGACATGTACCCCTGTACGGAAGACTCGTGGCTGAGGACCAACTGTCGGTTTCTCTCACTACGGGCGCTCCGGCTGACATCCAGGCAATGCAGGCCCGAATACCCCGCACCTTTAGGGAACCAGCCACCGCACCTCTCAGAAAACTCAGTGTGGACCTCATTAAGACCTATAAGCACATTAACGAGGTACGTGCTACACCCGTTACTACTATTCTAACCCTTTAACATTATTACTACTATTATTACTACTACTGGTACCCACTAGTACTACTGCCGGTGTAGGTACTACACCACGGCGCTACTACAGTCGACGTAGAAGTTATTGACGTCACTCTATGCTCCTTTTCGTACGTGCATTCGCGGTTGTCTTTAATGAGATTTACTCGCCATTAACTTAGCTACCTGTTTTTGGTAAAGCACTACTTGTCATGATGGCTGCAGTGAAACTAGGCAGGTTTCGACAGCTACAGCAGCAACTTGGAAACGAGGTTGTTTATTTTAAGCGTGCTTCATTTGTAGGAAAAACGACGGCGCATTGTAATAATGAATACAAATAAAATTTATATTCCTCGACAAGTGTTCAAGACACGTTTATGTACAGAATAGATCATCAAATTTTATAACCGTACATCTCTGTTTTATGTGACAATCTGTGTAACGGTTCGATTAGCCCAGATAATTTTTAATAAATCAATTTGAAATATAATGCTTTGATTTAAGATTTTCACTCCTGATGTAAATGACATCTGCTAAACGTATTGAACTTTATATATAAGTAAAGAAAAACTTCCGTTATCAAATATAGTAGAAACAGTGAAATCAATAAAATATTGGGATTAATTGGACCCCCATATGCAACAAGGAACCAACCCACAATGCAAACTATAATTGTTAATTTAAGTAATGGATTATTTCGATAACTGAACAGATATATAGTAGAAATCGGCTAAAACGAACCCGCTTAAAGCGAACTACCGGTTGTTGCGTACCAAAACCGAGGGTCCCGTTATATTTACCATAAAAATAATACAAAAAAATATATTTTATTGCCAACTCGCTTATGACGAACTTCCGTATATAATACGAACCAATTTTAGAGTCTTAACAGAAATAGTTTCTGTTTAAAGCGAACTTGTTTAGATACTACATCGATACACAATATTCAGAAAGTCCGGGCAACACTGACAAAAAACTTTCAAAAGGTAGATTAACCTTATTTCTGTGCGCTAATTTAACGGAAAGTGAAAAAGAAAATCGCTAGTGATAAGCAAATCACAAAATCCACGATGTTTCAAGCACATCGAACAAATTTTTGTGAATTATAAATCAAATAAATAAGCACGGATGACTGGCGATTTGTTTACAAAAGAACCAAGACTGTGGGATGAAGAGTTATTACTAGAGTTGCTCAGTTTGCGCCAACAGCCAGTGGCGGGCGCATAAAAGTTTACACAAAATAAATGGTCAGAAATAAAATATAATACGTGCTCAAACACTTACCGTCTTAAGAGTCTTCCGTGAAATCACAAAGTGAATAATGTCTGTTAAATATCTGCAACATTAGATATGTTTCCACAGTTGTTTCGGCAAACCCAGTGCGGCGTGAGGAGAAAGTGTGTTTACATGCAGAAAACGAACGTTCTACATCTAGTGATGTTATATTTGCGTAATTAAAATAATCTTTGGAACAACTTAACGGTTCTGTTGACGCACCTTCACAAATTTGTCTTAATGTGCCAATCAGAATCTTTCTCTAAAACATTTTCAAACCTTTCTAGAACACAAACATTTTTTGCGTCTTCTACCGCGCATAGCTATGTGTGAACATGTTGCACTATTTGCAGAGATTCCACTAACGACACCGAAGGATTTTGTAATTTTTCTATTGCCTCCACTAGTCTGAAGTAATTGTTCTGAATAGTTTTTAAATCCGTTTTAACCTGACTATCTTGAAATTTCGACTGACTTTCCTTGATAGCCGCAGCTTCCTTTGGATCGAATTGTAAAACCACGTTCTTAATA
Source organism: Dynastes maya (assembly GCA_029619315.2). Lineage (NCBI taxonomy): Eukaryota > Metazoa > Arthropoda > Insecta > Coleoptera > Scarabaeidae > Dynastes > Dynastes maya. The sequence continues at coordinate 63,629,059 of JAROYE020000002.1, forward strand.
TTCTCAAAATATTTATGATAATAAAACGCGGCCTACAACCATGTTCCCCAACATGTAAGAATAGGTTCTGGTGGCTCAGGCATACGGGGGCACAGTCTGTGAAATTTGCGAATACGTTTTGGGGATTTGACAAACACTGCTTTTGTATGCGCTATTAAAGCGTCTATCTCAGAATAACATTTTCTAATACTATCTGCCACATGACTGAAAGCATGAATTTTACACGTAATATGTAACAAGTTAGCACAATGTTTTTCAAGAGACCGGCCTACAGAAAGCATGTTTGCGGCACCATCACTCATAAACATCAACAGTTGGTTTGTTGAAAGTTCAATCTTTTCCAATGTATTTAACACTAACTTTGAAATTACTTCGGCAGTACATTGTTGTACTCGTCTGGAAGCTAATAGAATTGAAGGTGACGATTGATGTGGTTCCATTGTACGTACCATTACATTAACTACAGAATGTTTTTTACGATCTGTTGTTTCGTCCACGCATAACCACAGTTTTTATCTTTCAACTCCGATTTAATTCTTTCTTCAACATGTTTACGAGCAGATGACACAACATTTCGTATGTTGTAGTTTTTCTGCAACTAAAAATTTTTGACATAGCCCACGTATAAAGAAGTTTGCCAAAAATGAAATATATATTTCTAGATAATAATATTGTTTACTATTAAGTAGTTTTCTTTCTTTTGCGTAAGATGTGTATATTAAGCAACACTTCTTGGGCGTTCTGGGATGATCATTAATTAAGTGCTTCTCGTAAGTAGGAAAGACAGTAAAGGATAACGTATGAGTGTTTACCATAAAAATCAGTGGTTCGCAATTTATTACAACACACGTAGCCTTCCATGTGGTCGTGACAATACGATAAATTCCTCTCGATTGAGTTCTAAGCTGACGGTAGATTACCGCCCACACATTTTCCGCTCATCTTCGTTCGGTAGAAATTCTAACCCTCCATGCACGTGTCCTGAAAATCCCTTCGCATTTGTTTCCTTTTATCTTTCATGAGTGAAACTGATTAGCAAATTCTTTCTTAGGTAAGATTTAAATTCTTTCTATATGCTCATCATAAGCTTCTATTCAAATTCAACCTTAACAAGAACATTAATAGCGACAATCGCCTAAAAAGCATTTGCGCTTTTAGTATATTCACATATCCATTCGAGCCTCGAAAAAGAAACGCTTTAAGTACAAACGGGCGTTATAGTAGAAGATTCCGGCGTCGGTCTTCTCTTAGCTTCAATATTCGAAGCTCTGATCTCTTGGATATTAAAATTTATACGTTGTAACGAAAAAGAGAAAGGAGCAATTGGGAAAAAGGACCAACAAGCGGACGTGGGAAGCTTGAAGGCAAGCAAGAGGGTGGATATTGAGTGGGTAAAGTTACGCATATGGAATTATTCGAGTTTCTTTCGCGATCAACGCCTACCCTATTCGAAAATCGTTGAAAGTAATACTGTGGCGAGTTCCGAGACGTACTGCGTAAAAGGAAACAATGTGTTATGAATTTTAAAGTTAATGTTTTGAAATGTTAGGTTTGGGAAACTTAAAAGATTTCTGATTGTCGAAAATTGTAATCGATATTTCGCAGACTATATCAAGAAGGTACTTGAAAGACGAAATTTTATCTCGGAAACTTGCCCTTTATTATAGCTTTTCTTTGTTAAAAGAGTGCTGCTTTTGTAATTTTTACCAAAATTCAGAAACAGCTCGATTTTAAACATTTCTATTTGATATGAGATTTTTGAATAAACTGTGTTTTACATCAAGGTAATAACTTCGTCATAATTTCTTTAATAACAACCTATATTTCTTCGTTGTGATTTGGCAGATCTATCAATTGTCAAAAGAAGAATATCAAGGCTTCGACATTTTGTCGTTTTTTATTAATTTTAACCGACCAAGGCCACGGCTGAAACCAGTTGGTTAAGATTTCAATTCGATGAAAAGGAACGAAGTGTGTTTCGATGTTAAGGTAATTTTTGAGAAAAAAGATTTTATGATTTTACAAACTAAATTAATTTAGACGCATTTAAATTGATGAATTCTGAAACATTATTGATTTCTTGTACATTATTCGGTTTGAAGTCTTAAGTAGCCACACAAAAGTATCCGAGGAATGAGAAGCGTAAGGCGTTAAAATTTTCATTTTTAATTTTAACAGGTGATGGACCCGTAGAATGAAAAATATAAGTAGTTATTTAAAGAAATCATTGATGACGTCATTACTTCGACATAACACACTGTATACAAAAACATTCCGCCAAAATATGTAAAATTAATTGTAAAGCTGGATCTGCTTCTGGATCTTGTTTAAAATAAGTTGAAGTTTTATTGAATTTACGTACTAGTACTTCATGTAAACTATGGTATATTATGAAATGTACTCCGTTTGACAAGGTTTTAAATTTTGACTTATGTAGTCCGAAAGTTAGGCTCCTTAAAGAATTATATTCGGCTTTGAATGAATGAGTTTCAAGTATTGTACCCGATTAAAAGGATCTCTGGTGAGAATGTGGAATATGGGATAAGCAGAAATTTCTAACTAAAATTTCAAGAATACACTCCAAAACTTGTATTTCACAATTATTAGCTACTTTAATTACATTTATAAGGAAAATAATAAAATAAAACGATATTGCTTCATTGCTTTTGGGGTTCTTCTAGCATGTTTCCAGAACTTGGAGACAGTTGCGCTTTACTTACATTTTTTTAAGCATTCAGAGAAAAAGAAATGTTAGAATAGCTTCTAGAATTGAGGACCTTACTGCAAGAACGACGCTGCTCCATTTTTGTTTAAAAGCTCCAATAGAAATTAATTTCCTGCTTCCCTTTTTCATTGTTAAAAATAATGATACAATAATGGTATTTACAATTCCTAAAACATACTCTTTTGTTATCTGGGAACGCAAAATTAACATCCATACAAATTATGTTTAAAAATGGTTGTTTGGTTTTTATGCAGTATTAACTGTTATAGAGCTGCGTCGTTCTTGCAGCAGGGTACTCAATTGTAGTAAATGCCATTACAATTTGTTAGAAGATCCGAGATGCGGACAATTTGTAGCAGTTAGTAAAACAATATTGTAGGGAATTAGAGTGGCGCAAAACTTGCAACGTTTGCTACAATAAACTTGCATATTTTTGAACAATTGCGCAGGTGCATGTATCGTACTTATTAATTTAACGAATTTTAGCAGCCACTGCATTAGATTACGAAAATACCACAATTATTTAAATATTTAAAACGTTCTATATTAAACTACCATAAATTATGCACTGTTCTTATGATTATAATAGTTGAAAGAACAAGTAACGAAATAATAACTATTCCATGTTTTCACATCTCCAACAGCTTCCACCATTTACAGAGAGCATTGGGTCCCCGCCATAAGAAAAGTGGGTGGGTCGATATGTCCGTGACTTTTTGAATGAGAGATAGTTTTTTCGGCGAAGAAACGTTTTACTCTCTCAACATAGTCTCTTTTTATCTCAACATTTCATCCAGCGTTTCTCCAATGTTTTGATCCCTTCCAAATAAGATTTATTAAGGGTCTCAAAATAGGCGTTTGTTTGAGCGATGATTTCATCGTTGGAGCCAAATCTCTCCGCCGAGCCATTTCCTCGGATTTGGAAACAGGAAACAGTCACTGGGGGCTAAATCCGAAGAGTATGACGGGTAGGGGAGCAGCTGGTACCCAATTCATGAAATTTCGCAATGGCGACTACGCATGTATGCACCCGTGCATTGTCTTGATGAAAAAGCACTTTCTTCTTGGTCAAATGCAGTTGTTTTTCCTTCAAATCGTCATTGAACCTGTCCAATAAGTTGCCGTAATATTCGCCGTTGATTGTTTTTCTCTTCTGAAGGTAAATGATGTGGATTATGCTGCGTGCATTTCGCCATGACCTTATTGGCCGACAGACCCACCTTGGTCTTCTTCGGCACCGATTCGCACGGAGAAATCCACAGTTTCGACTGCCATTTGGTCTCCGGTGTGTTGTGGTGTATCCATGTTTTGTCAACGGTTATGAAACGGCGCAAGAACTCGTCCAAATTACGGTTAAACAACGTCAAACACTCCTTCTAAGTCGTCACACGATCGCGTTTGTGATCAATTGTGAGCAAACGCGGCACCCATCCTGCAGATAGCTTTCTCATGCGCAAGTGATCATTCAAAATCGAAGCTACAAAATCGAGCGGTGTGATATGCCTATGGCTTCTACAATTTCGCGCACTTCCAATCTCCGACCGACCAACACCATATCGTGGATTTTTTCAATTGTTTCGCGGATAGTGACCTCAATTGGGCGTCCAGAGCATTCGGCGTCATTAGTGCTTGTACGACCATAACGAAATTGAATAAACCATTTCTTTACCATTGATTCTTAGCCTTCGTATGAAATTTACTTTTTTCCATTTTCGCCAAAATGCCCGTCCTTGTCTGTTTTCAATGGCTGTTAAGCATTAATTACATGGCGCAGCTTTTTCAAGCTTTGACAATAGTGTATTGACAGATGGTGATTGACGGGAGCAGTGTTGCTTTTCCATTTGCAACGCGGGAAATTCAAAAAGTCACGGACAAATTGACCCACCCTCGTAATAACTTTTCTATCATTAAACTATCTGCTTCTGCTTGGCTTTCTAATGAAAATTTGAGGCCCTCCAATTAGGTTTTCAGCTATTCACATTTAGAATTCATAAAGCCATTCTGCAATCGAAGTCACTACTTCGCAATCGCCATATTAATAAGCTTTAGATACTAATAAAAAGTATTTGCGATGTTGTATGTTGTATGTTGCATATGCAGCTTTCAAGAATCAATTTGAATTCGATACCATTACATATGTTCAAGTCAAATTCTTATCAGAGTACCTGCTTTCCTTACCGCTAATCTTCAAACATATGTTTTCAAAATTAATATCATATTATTTATCATTACCGATAAAAAGCCAAAGTGAATTTTGTATGGAAAGCTCGGCATTCAATTTGTTACAAAGCATTAGTTTAAACATCATACTTCATACTGGACTGACGTTGAATGAATTATTCCGTTCCCGATTCCGTTTGGCAGAACAAGAAATTCCGCACTTTCCACTCTTTGCATATGCATTAAGTAAATATCTTACTGAATTGGGCACATTCCAGCACATACGTATAGTGTACCGGTTTTTGAAACGTCCGAAACCGACGCAGTGGCATTGTCAGATCCTGTCACATACTTTATCTGCGATATGATTTAATTCAAAGATTAAAGGCATTTCTATCGCCTATCACATATTTCAAATGTACAAGTCTTCTACATATCCACTACTTTGTTTTGAGAAAGTTGCGCGAGTAATAAATTTGATGTCAATTTCAATTCTTTTGTTAATTTCGTATACAATAGCATGTATAAATCTTAATTATACTTGAAAATATGTTGCTAATTTCCTATTACGTTAACTTTTTGAGTTTTATAGCATGCTTATATGCTAAAATAAACATTTTGTGAAGAACGTAAAATTTTTATTCAACGGAATATTTTACCCTAAGCATTCATACTTAACAATTTCATCGTCAATAATGACGAGCTACGCTAACATAACTTATATTCGTTCGGGGTACATAATTACATCATAAATGCTTACCATCTTTTAAAAGAGATGAGTATACTAGGAAATTTCAAACAATTCGAAAGCTTGATGGGATACTCATTTATTATTTGCAGGAATTTCTAGTTATGTTAGAATATTGTTAGGTGAATATTCAAACGAAACGCGTAATTACGATAAAATTAATTAATTCTCCTCCTGTACACATCTATATCACTAAGTCCCAAAAGTGATGGGGATCTACAAAGATGAGCCCTTATGTAGACTTTGCAATGAGGAGGAGGAAACAGCCTCTCACATTATTTTCGAATGTGCAGCGTTAGCTCAACGCAGATTCGCTATGCGAAGCACAATTGAACTACCAATGGAGAAAGATTTACTACATAGGCTGTTAAACCTGATTGCGGGAACTAACCTGTTTAAGTAAAACAAAACCGAAGCAGGAATAATACAATAAGCTACTAAGCTTCAGTGTTAGGGATGTAAAGACCAGCCCTGCTCTGGTAGAAAATCAATCAATCAATCAATCAATCAATCAAGTCCCAAAAGTAACTCGTGGATTGGTATTTTATAGTATTTCTATTGTATTTAACAAACTTATAACTAGGCCGGGCACAGAGAGCTTTGCGCCAGGTTATAAGTAAGGTTGCCGCGCCCACGACGCTACCTATGTATGCAGATGAATCGGCACGGATCAGCGAATTAAGTTATTGATTTGTTGCAACAGTTTCTTATCAATCCTTCGCAGCGTTAGTCGTAATTATAGAGATAAATATATGTTTGTAAGTATGTCTAACGTATGCAAGGAAAATAACTACCGTTGGCTAATAAAGTCACTAAATTTACTAGTGAATTTCCGGATTTGAACTATAATGGAACCAAAGTATTGTGCAGTTTGCAAAATACCTATAATGTGCTGGGAGAAAGGCGACTGTAAAAAATATATAAATACTGTACAGTACAAAAATGAGAAAAATGGCGTGCCACCTCAAACCCAATTTAAGTTGGATTTACTTTTGATGATTATTAGTTTCGCTTACTCGATAAAGAACCGTTTCGACAGTTTTGGCGTACATACAATCCCGAATGGACCTTACCATCACGGACAGCGTTACGGAAAGAGCTACCAAGTATACGTAAAGGCATCGAAAGTAGGAACAAAGCAGAATTAAAAGATATAAAGCTGTGGCTATGTCTTGATGAGACGACAGATTAAAAAAAAAACTCTATTTTGAATATTATAGTACGAGTAGTAGACCCTATTAAACCGAAATTTGCAATCTTATTAGCTAGCAAAAGACTAAGAAAGTGTACTGGCGAAGCAATTATGGGGGTAGTACTCGATACGTTACAACAATTTCAGTGTCAACTAGTCAACTGTTGATGTATACGAGCGATGGAGCAGCGACAATGTGTAGTATAGGCCGTTGTCTTAAAGAAAAGTGTGAAGGACTTTTACATGTTACGTGTAAAGTTCATGCTTTACATCTTCTCAAATCTCCCAAACGGATTCGAGCATTTCACAGGCATTGTCCTGGTATTTGCGAATCACCACAGCCGATTCTTACGCGTTGGGGAACATGGTTGCAAGCGGCTTTTTATTCTGAACATTTCCAAGAAGTAAAACCTGAGATTTTACAATTCGACCCTGACGAAGCTACAACTATTAAGGAGAGCCAGAAAGGATTTCTAGATGCTTCTGTTAAAACACATTTAAAAAGTATTAGCAACAATTATAGACGATTACTAGACGTAATAGAAAAATTGCAAAATACTGAGTTGCCGTTAGTAGAATCAGTGCAAATCGTGGACGAAGTTAATACATTGCTACACGGTATAAAAGACGCAAAACACGGTTGCGTTATAGCAAAGTCGACAATGTTTAAAAAAAAATCCGACTATAGGAGGTTAAGACAAATGCGTGGTGGTGCATCTGCAGATTAGATTCATTAACTAACTCTAAGGATTATTTTAATTATGTCTGTGTTCTGTAGATGTTTAACGGTTTTTCTCGAAATATAAGAACATTTTTTCATCACAGCGGACAACCTTCACCGAGACAAATGTGGAAACATACCTGATGGTGCAAGTTTTTCAGCAATGCTATCCACACTGTTAAGAAGTTACGTTTATTTACTATATAGTATTTATTGTTACGGTATTAAGTACAACAGATTTTTGAAAGTACTACTTTGCTTACTTTTTACGGTTATTAATTACATTACATATACAACAAATGCCGTTTTCAAACAAAAAAAAACTAATAATGGCAATAAAAATACTTCAGCGTGTGCATATAATCGTTTTATTGACCAAACATTTTTATTGAGTCTGCTTTTATTTTTACACTGATTTCAAAATATCGCTTCTGTCGGCTGTGAGTCATGCACACATTATCTATAATCCGCTGTCCATGCGACTGATCCGATTCTCTTGCGAAGACCGCTTGTGCCCGGCTTACTTATATCATCTTCGATAAAATATTTAAATCAGACATTTTGTATTTTATTATATATACTTCACCGCAAAAATAAGCGACCAAAACCATAAAGCTTTTTTTTTTACTTTGATTCAAAATTTATACATAAGTAACGGTTTTGATTACGTTTTTAACATTTATCAATAATAATTTGAAAAATAAAATTGCAAAGAACACCTTTTGCAGCGACACAAGCTTTTAGTCTGGAAGACATCATTTGGATTGGAGTTGCAATCTCCCTCTTGATTTCGGTGCTATATTCCTTGTAATCGCGTCTCGAGCTCTACTGGCGTCCTTGGAGGATTTACATGCGCTTGAACCTTCCTACCCATATTGTCCCATAAATGCTCAATAGGATTTAGGTCCGGACTTCTTTTAGACTGGCTAAGTTTATTGATATTTGCAACGATAAACTCGTCTGTTACAATATTCGCTATGTGTGGACGAGCGTTATGCATTAAAATGAACACCGGTCCATGAAGATCTGCATAAGGTTTCACATTAGGGATGACAACCTCTTTTCTATACCTTAATACTGTCAATAGAGCATAGGTTTACCACTGCAAGATCCGTACGTTCGGCGAAACTTATACCTCTCTATCCCATAATAGACCTTCCACCGAATCTGTCGATCCTTTGATAGCACATTTCATTAGTCGCCCCTCTGGCATTTTCCAAACTCTTTCCCGTCGATCATTGGTGAAGAGACAAAACTTTGACTCGTCAGTGAATAACACATGTCTCCATTCCTCAATTAACATGTTGTCGAGTAGGCTGTGAGCTGCAGTCAAAGTAAGACCCGTGGCAGGTGTATAGGGCTTCAAACCGGTGTTCTTTAATCCTTTTCTTACCGTATCCGCGCTGACGACGTTACCAGTAGCAAGCCGAAGGTCTTGTTTAAATTTCCTTGCAGTGCAAAACCTTTTTCTTTTAACGGTTAAGTGTATAAAACGATCTTCTATGGGGTTTGGTTTCATTCTTCTGTCTTGTCCTGGTCTTCTATAATAATTTAAGGTCTCCTGGTATCTAGTGCATGCCCTACACACGACACTGCAACACATTAAATTTTTCAGCAACCTCTCTTTGGGAATGGCTCTCTTCAACAAAAGTCACTAATTTCACAACGTTGGTCTTTGATCAATGATTATGGTGCTGATGGTGATTCATATATTGTCAGTTTTTGTTGACATTTGTAGATTTTTTTGTTTATTCTATAAAGAAAACAACAAATCAAAAAAGGTGTAATGGTAATTTATTCTTGTTGTTGTATTATTGGGCGAAGTGCGGGGCTACGGAATACACCTCACACTTCCAGGCATCGATTACTATGATCATTAGCCGACCACATTAGAGTTTGCCGAATCCAGAGGTGTTCCAATCCTTTCTAAGGATTTTTAACATGCCAAACATTGTGTTGACATGGGTTCTACGGTTTTACTTTCTTATCCGAGAAGAAGGCATACTCGGATTTTTATCCGTAATTAAAAACCTACCATCCCGGCCGGGGTATAAACCCGCTTCGTTCGGATCGAAAGGCAAGTATGCTAACCGTTCGACCACCACGACAGTCAAATTTATTCTTATTTCTAATTAAAATTAATGCATTTAATGTTTACTTTCTGCTATTACAATAAAAAATAACTAAAAAAGTTGTTCCATTTATCAGAAAATTCTTATTTATTTTATAAATTTTGAATTAAAAAAAAATGTATGATTCCTTAATTTTGCGGCGATGTGTAAATTGATTGCCCTTTTAAGTACAATTTCAACGATTAACCGATTCGGCTACAATTACTTTTTTCTATTGCAAACATTTTTTGTAAAAATTCATGATTTGTTAGCATCACGTTTTAAATTAGTTCCTGGAAATGGTGGTTTACAGTTTGTTCAATTTCTATATTAAAACATTCACTCTTGCATATCTGGACGAGGAATGCGCCGAAATAAAAAATATATGGTCGTTACCTTTGATGAAAAAGCTTGCAAATGATATCGCCGTCATTCCATTTGAAATGTTGGGAAGAGTGATTATACAAGGGCCCTGGAGAAATATTTTATATTAATCTAGAAAATATCCCTTCAAAGTAAAAATTGTCCTATCTTAATCAGATCAAACGAAATCATCATTTCAAGTGTTACCTTTTATGTAAATGGGTATATATAAACTGTTCAATAAATAGAGCCCATTACCTAGTAGTAGTAGTAATTATAGTTTCATCTCAAACAAAGTACAGTAAACGCCAAGTGGAGTAATTTGGAGAGCACTTTGCCGTAGTTTTCACACATATATTAATTTGAAAATGTGTTCTTGAACTAATTTCTTGGCAGGAATTAACAATTATAAAGGCCGTCTCGGTGGTCGAACGGTTAACAAACTTGCCTTTCGATCTAAACGACTGGGGTGTGCCTTCTTGTCGGATAAGGAAGTAAAATCGTAGGCCCCGTATCAATACGATATTTAGCACGTTAAAAATCCCTACCGGAGGTTGGAACACCTGGATACTTCAAAATTCTAGTAAGGTTGGTTCATGATCATAGCAATCGATGCCTTTGCCAAACAGTACAACAACAAAGAATAAAAACTTCCAGTTGAAATTCTGAATATTAAATCTATTTACATTTTATGAACAATTTCAAATGCTCCCACAAGAATGCAGACTTAATTGCTGAGCAAATGCCCCATTGTATTGGAACCAAATGTTGATTTATTCCATTGCTTCCATTGTTTTAAGTTACTTTTTCCAAAATGTTTAGTACATAAGGCTACGTAATTGTAGGATAGAATAAATATATGTCTTATTACTCTTATTGGTTATAAATAAATTTAACGAAAAAAACTAACCGAAATCGAGATTAAATTTTTCGAGAAATACGGTATCAATTGTGAAGCAACATTTTGAATTAATAAGTTTAAAACAGTTTACAATACAAACTTTCGATGAGTAACAATAAAAGGTGATTTATAGTCAATGCAGCTTCTTATGTTGTTTATAACTGAATTTCGTTCTTAAAAAATGTACATTTCGGAATACTAGCCTACGCAAGTAAATGATTTATATAAAAATCGTATTTATATTGTATGCCGTCACGTTCTCCGATATTGTATTAGATGCTACCAGATTTGTGAGTCTGCAAACTTTTCAAACTTTTCGTCAGTTGGTCGCTGAAGTTTTAGACTTTGTAAGTCTGTAGTTCCACTTTGCGGATATAGAAATAAGGAACATTGGAGCCGACTAAAAAGCGTTGTAAAAAAGACGAAAACGGATTTTTTAAATCACTTCCACAAATATACACATTTACTCGACTTGTTCGGGATCTTAGTAAACTACGATGGAGATAAATAAACTTGTTAGCTGTAAGTGAAAGGAAAAACGAGTATATAATATTCCTCCGATCGTTATGATGGCCATACGAGGATGGTATGACAAATACCTGTATTAAGTAAGACAACGCAATTGTTTTGCATTTAGTAATTTCTTGACATGATGTCCTTGTAGCTCTATAACACTTAGTCCAGCGATGTTCAAACTTTTTTAAGCCATCCAAATAATAGGATGTGTCGAACTCTGCAAAATAGGCTTCTATTTCGGCAGTGACGTAAACCGCTTTCCGCTAAGCTATTTTTTTCAAGTTTGGAAAAAGAAAGAAGCTACAAAAGGCCAAATCTGGCGAATATGATAGATCGGGCACCAATTCGTACTCTAACTGGACTAGTTTTGCTGTCGCAGTTGCCGATGTATGGGCCAGGGTGTTAGGTGGGGCTTTTTTCTCTTTAATTCAGCGTTGAATCGGCCCAGTAAATCAACATCCGTGATTGTCCTTCCCTTCCCCAAATAATCAACTAAGGGTATGCCTTGCGAATCCCAAAAAATCATTACCATAGCTTTTCCGGCTGATGATGCCTTCTTTGGTGCACGATCGCCGGGAATGGGTTCTGGCGTGTAATGATGTATCCAACTCTCATCTACAGTCACATAACGCCGCAGAGAGTTATATGAAGTTACCACGCGATCAATCGTCAGCATATAGGCATCCATCTCAGCGATAGTTTCCTCATACTCAATTTTTCGTGAAGGATGTTTTGCACATATTCAATTGAGATGTTTACCGTAATAGCAATCTTTCTAATCTTCATCCGGCGGTCTGCTAACACGATATTATACATTTGTGCTCTTTCCAAAACATCTTCCATAATCTTTCGCAAAATTTCAGGTGTTATGGCCTCGATTTCATTACGAATGTTGTTTTTCAGTTGGGGGATAGTTCTTGGCTTATTAATGTACACTCTTTCTTTCAAATATCCCCAAAGGAAACAGTCAGGAGCGGTTAAATTCGGTGAACGCGGAGACCCTTAGCAGAGCCATTGACTCCCTTGCAGTATGCGCTGTGGCTCTACCTTGTTGGAACCAGAGGTTTGGATGGTTTTCCATAGCTGCACTTGGGGTACTAGTGCCTGAGCACTATTGATGCTGCGACACCGTCTTCATGTTCAAAAAAGTATGAGGCAATGATCCTTTCGGACGATACACCAAATAGTACACTTGAGTGGATGATTTGCTCTTGGATTCTCAGTGGCCCATATCCTGCAGTTTTGTTTGTTTACGAAGCCATTTAATTGGAAATGAGCTTCATCGCTCATTATCAAATTGTGAATGAAATCTAGATTTTCTTCTGCTTTTTACCTGAAATAAATGGCGTAGTAGTCTGTCGGCTTCAGTCCTGCACAAGTTGAACTTCATATGGGAACATGCGTAATGTACGCAAAATTCTTTGCAGCGGCCTTCGTGATAGCCCAAGTTGTGTCGAACGTTTCCCCGTTGATGTTTCTGGACTTTCCTGCATACTCTCCCGTACACGTTCAATATTTTCATGCGTGTGCGCCGTACCTCGTCTTGCGGCACCGTGAAGGTTCATTACTGTCCCTTGTTGTCAAAAATTTGCAACCGGACGGTTTATTGTTGAGTCTAAGAGTCCAATCCATTAAAATATCGACGATATGCACGCTGAATCAAAACAATGGACCGTTGATTTTCAAAATCAAGTTCAATGATTTTGGTTCGTTGTTCGATTGTGTGTTGTTCCACTTTAAATTCCCCAAATCTTTTTTAGAAAATAGAGAAATGAAATTTTTAAAAATTGAAATAAAAAAGTGATATTCGAACCACAACGTTCATTTTGCGCCACCCGGTATATATAACTGCATAAGGTATAAAAGTTAGGAGTAAACAAAACACCTGTATATACGTTAATTTCGCATTCCAAAAAGCGAAAATTCGCAAAACTTTCGACGAGGTGTTTCCCCGTTTCAGAAAATTTCGGTAAATACAAAAATACTATGTGCATACCCTATGCTTCCACCAAGTCTTCTTAAAATAACCTTTCCTTTGTAGGTTATTTCTTTCTCAAGCACTTTTTGTTTCAATATGACCGCTTTCACATGGAATATATGACATGGTTAACATTTTTGTTAAATTCCTTATATGTTCTTTCTTGTCATTCCCGTAGTAGAATCTGTTTCTAGATTTCATGAAATTGTAAAAATTTGATTGGATTCGCGTCCACATATTCTTTATGTACATGTGTACATTGTAATCAAGTTTCTAGAAAACAAACCATTTGTTGGAATTGAAAAACTGATATATAAAAAGCTGAATCGAAATATAGAACGAAAATAATATGTATATAAAAAAGGAGAAAAGTAGAATTGAAGTGCGGAAGACGCTGGAGTCTATATAGCAACTATAAAAGGGAAAACATAAAAATCTTACCGCTCTAGTTGATCTGAATATATCTTTCTATATTATACTCAACAATATCATTTTGTTTCCGTCGATACAAATAAACTAAAAGGCTTGCTACAAATACGTAAAAGTTTTCCTATAAATTTTTCCTTAGGATTCTGTTTTCAATGTTTACTTTTTCCACAGATTGGTTGGCTGTTTTATCTTAGATATTACTTCTTGCTGCATAATTTCAATCGCCTCTGATTATTGCTTAATTTTATTAAGTGTAAGGATATTACCAGTTTAAAACTAATTTAGATTGATCACAAATTAACATTGCATTGTTTCTTTTTGATTAAATTTTGCAAGAGTGTTTGTCATTTACGATTTTATGTACTAATTTCATTTAAACTTATGTTAGACAGTCTAATAGAGGAGAAACTAAATTATATATTTTTTGTTTAAGTTAAATATCGTTACATATTCATGAATGAAATCAAAAGTTACATGTTTGTCCTCCAAATTAACTAACTAAAACATTTAAATAGGTCCTTGCTTATTAACTCGGCTTCTTTTATAATAGCCGTGCTAGTGAAGCAGACGCCATACACTTTATCCTTGTATCCCGCTATTGTCTGACAAGGTCGACGCTTTACTCCATGGCAACAGAAAGTTTTTTAACCCTCTCTCATACTCTACCAGCATAACATTCAGGATTAATGTGTCTGTTTTGGTATTTTCTTCTTGTGTAGAACTAAATTGTCCCTATGGCTGATAGAGGAATTTACGAGTCTGACCATACTTAACTCTACTTTATCGATGCTAAGAGTAAGATATTTCGCTTTTGGATATTTTACTACTCAAGTGTGTATTCCTATCGTCTGGAAGAATATTTAATTTTTTAGCTTACATTACAAAAATTTCTACATGTTCAAGCTTAATCATTCTAAACTAATTTGAGTTTTAATAAAGCTTACAATCCTGTTAAACTCTTCAAGCTTCAATGAGTATAGATAAAAAATTAACAAACAGTGCTTCTGCGACACTTTTACCTATTTATTCTATGGAAAGCTAGGTGAACTTGTATAATTTTGAATCCTGTAGTTCTGTACGGGATTATGTAGGATGATGGCCTATGACGCATCTGAATGTAACCAAAATGACTTTTTTGAAATTGTGGTGGACGATATTATTTATAAGGAGTTATTGAATGTGCATTGCCAACAATGCATATTTTCGGTTAGCTGAGTATTATAACCTCAGAAATGTGACGTCTAGTCAACTGACAGATAATTGTCAGCACATTGTCAGTTTTATAAGTTGTAGACATCTTGGACACCGTGCGACAACAAATTTTGTCCTGTACCTGAGACTCAATTACCCACATATTCCCTCAAGGCACCTACATGAAAAGATGGTAAACATCATTGTGCAAAATACAAATATTTATGTTTTTCGTGAGAGAAACCATTTGAATGTTGACGTTCTATGGAAATCCAACGGCTCCGGGATAGAAATTTTTAAATTGACAATGTGAATAACACAAATCCGTTTCTTACTCCGGTGTTTGAGGTTCGACGACAGAAATGCCCGTGGGGAGAGGCGAGCTCTCGATAAATTAGCACCTATCCGAGAATGTTTTGATATATTCGTGGACAATTGCGTGAAAGGATACAGCTTTTCAAAGTTCGTAACTATTGATGAAAAGCTTGAAGGGTATCGATGAAAGTGTAACAACTTCCATTAATATATTCCATCCAAATCCAATAAGTATGGGATAAAAATATTCGCACATTGTGTAGTGAAGCTATATTATACGAGGGTGTATCAAATATAAACGGGATTGATTTTCTTAAAAATTCCGGGGGACTCCTAGACTTGGATGGGATTGATACGCAGGTAGCCTGGGAGAGGGGAGAACCGCCCGCAACTCTCTCGGGTCCCTTTAGTATGAAAACCATGAGCGAGAAAAAAGTGCATGTCTCCGTGGAGCAGCGGATTATCATCAAGTTTTTGGCCAAGGAGGGGGTGAACCCAACCGAAATTTCGCGGCGATTACAGACACAGTTCGGGGACGATAACCTGTCAAGAACCCGTGTGTTTGCATGGCACAAAAAATTTTCTGGAGGGCGTGAAAAGGTCGAGAACGAGAGCCATGATCTCCGCCTAAGGACCGAGGCCAACATCGAGGCGGTCCGAAATCTCATAGAGGGAAATCAATATTATTGTGAAGTACTGGATGCCGAGAAATTGTCATTTCGAAGGAAGAGGAAGAAGCAATCGGCCAGAAGTGTCATTCTTCTGCATGACAACGCCAGGCCTCATGTGGCTAACGCCACGATGTAAAAAGTGGATGCATTGGCATGGGAAACGCTGGAACATCCACCCTATAGTCCAGAGTTGTCACATTATGACTTCCATTTTTTTGGACCCCCCAAAGAAGCGCTTGGAGGCCCGCGTTTCGACGACAACGAAGCAGTGGAAGCGTTTGTGCTCCAATGGCTACACGAACGTCCAAAGAGTTTTTACGACGGTGGAATAAAAAAGCTCCCAATCCGATGGGAAAAATGTATTTCCAGGGGGGAGTATGTGGAAAAATAATATGTTTTTGTAAGCTTAGTTAAATAAAGTTTTTTTTTCACAGCAGCCTAAGGGCGTATATCAAGTCTGCTGACTATAACCATGTTTGTTAGCTAGTAGCTATTTATGTAATTCATAGAAATTTTTAAGTAGCTTGCAAGCTTCAACATAAGTCAATGTTTAAATTCAAGTTTGCGTCTGTCAACATTTTTAGAAACAAATTAATTGTTCCTGGACCCAATATGCATATAATCCATAATATGCAGGATGTTCTATGTGAAATAAGAAGGTGGATATTCATTTCCGATTTAATCAAGAGTGCCATGAAATTGCAAATATTTAAAAAAAGACATTTCAATTACTTTTAGGGATTCGTCTAATAGGCAATATATGAACAAATATAAAATTACTTGGCATATCAATTTAAAACTGGGTAGTGTATTGGTTATGAAAGGATAAGTACTGTAGGGGCACATATAACACTCGGTAGTATATGAAATGTTTTGAAATTAAAACTACAAACTCTGTTGGGGTTGGGTTTCTATTGTATAGGGTCTAGAATATGTTGGTGACAATATTGTGGAATTGTTCTTTTTAATATTCATTCGAAGAAAAAGAAAAATTCAATTTGTCATTCTGACAGCTGCCCTCTTATAACTTATAGGCCGTGAAAAATTCAAATTAACATTTCTCTGTTTTAATCTCGCACATAATTGTGTCATAAAAATTCTGAGGCAGGATTCAGAGCCATTTCAGTTCCTATATTATATTCTAATAAATCAACGCTCTGCTGGATTTGAAAACTTCATTCGAAGTATTAAGGTGCGTAAGTACATCGTGACGTTTATATCCGAATTTACATATTCTTATTGCAAATGCAAATAAACCTTAAGTATATTTTGATACGAGGGACGTTCAGTAATTAACGAGACAAACTGCATTAGCGGAAAAACTACTGAATATTATTAGATGAAACTTTCGGTGGGTCAAATCTGCAACCTGACAAATTAAGTCAGCTGTTTGAAAGAAATAAAAGCAAACATAACTTCTTTTGTTCATTTCAAAATGTCGGCTCCTCTCGAAACGTGCACGGTGGCAGAGCAACGTTCAGTGATAAGATTTTTGTTATCCGAAGCTGTGAAGCCGACCGAAATTTACTCGAGAATGTTAAACAGTATGGTGAAAAGTGTTTAAGCAGCGGAAACGTGTATAAGTAGATTGAACAGTTTAAATCGGGCAGAACAAGTGTCACTGATATTCATCGCTCCGGACGACCGGTTGAAGTGTCGACCGACGCACTACAAAATCGCATAAATGACCTTATTCTCGATGACAGGCGTATAAAAACCGTCACAATAGCTGATTTGTGTAATGTTAGTGTTGGAACTGTGTATTCAATCATTCATGACAAGCTGAATTATTGCAAAATGTGTTCGAGATGGCTTCCAAGACGGTTGACTCAAGTCCGTAAAGGCACCTGTGTTCGCGATGATCGAAAATTTGGGTTGGGAGGTGTTGCCACATCCTCCTTACAGTCCCGACCTCGCACCGTCCGATTTTCATCTGTTCGGCCCGCTCCGAGTTTTTACCTGGCACCAAGTTCGAAGACGACGAAGCGGTCAAATAAGCTGTACACAAGTGGTTCCGACACCAAGGTCAAGAATTCTTCAGCACTGGAATTAGAAAGCTCATAAAGCGTTGGGAGAAGTGCCTAGATGTTGGTGGAGACTGCATTGAAAAGCAATGTAAATTTCATTGTCATTGAATAAATTGTTTTTTTCCACAGCCATTTGTCTCGTTAATTACTTAATGTCGCCCGTAAATCAACACTGATTGACTTACTTGAAGATCAAAATCTTGTAATGCAGCGTATAAATTATACATAGAATTTTGTAGCCAGCATCTACATATGTATTTATTGGATTTAATAGTCTTTCGCGTATAAAACAAATAAAAGTAATAACACATTGCACTCCGAAACGCATGTCGACATCTAAATCGCATCAAACATGTGCTTAAAATTTCAAACGTGCTATTTATGTGTATTTTTCGGTAAAAGTAATGATTTTCCAGTGCAGTCCCGGTGTGAAAATTTAATTTCGAGTTCTCCACTTCAGGATGCGAAAGACCGTGAAAATCTATTAAAAGTTCTGGAAGTACCGGTGGCGCAGTGAATGCAGAAATAGTATATCTGTACATCAAAGAGTGCCTGCTACATATAATCTGAATATACACTAGGTGGCTGTATTAAGTTTGTATCCACATATGTATATCTATATATCTTCCCATGCGCCTACGAAATTACTGTATGGAAAGCAAGAAAAATTATCTTATATTTACTCTGCCGATAATATATTTCACTTTCTCTGTTATAATGTTTACGCATACTGTTAAATTGTAGTTTTAAACCATTTTTCTGAGATTTTCTTCCAGAATTGTCTTACTTCACTGTTAAATTCAAGATCTTGGTTTAAGCGCGGCGGCTTCTCCATTGCATTGTGTCAATTGGCCAATGACTTTTCAAAAATATTTCCAAACAACTAACAAAGTGTTAAAATAAAATACAAATCCTCGTTGCTCCTTACATCATTTTGTCAGTTGTTTAATTTTAAGGCAAATACTGTAATGTTATAATTGGAATTTAAACGGATGAGATAGATATCTTTCTCATAGATTTTTTCATGAACTCTTAAAGAGCGAGGATTAATAAATTACGAAAAATAACGTATAATACTTATTCATTTACATAATTATTTCAAATTACATATTTCTTTCCAGACTGTAATATTGTGCTAGGATTTGCCGTTTAGGATCACCGGGAAGTGTCGTCGCTGTGTAAATGTACACTTTTGAAATGTACCGATTACGTGACGAATTTGATGCTTTGCTAAATAACGGTATTTAATTTGTATAGTGATCTAAGTTGCTTTAAAATTTGAAAATTAAAGACTGAAAGAATATAGAGCGAAGATGCGTTATGTCTCGTTTCCATGGGACCGTACAGCCTTGGAGAAAATTATTAGCCACCCAACAAGTTTCTCGCAAGTAGAAGCTGGTATTTTATTCCATTCCTCTATTACTGGTCTTTCTAACTTTTGTTTGGATGTACATTTTCGAGTACGTACCCTCTGCTTTACAATGGCCCACAAATGTTCTTACACCCTCACATTACTGTCGTGACTAACAGCGCGAAAGACAATAAGCTCTATTAACTTCCAAGCATGCAATATAACTCGGTAATTCCCCGAGGAATATATAATATACTATTTATAATTCCCCGAATGATTAAATAACTGTATAGTTTTCTAATATAACGAAATATAAGGGGTGCTTAATAATTTTGTCCAAGGCTGTAGTTGGATGGAGATATACACTACCGCTCATAAGCATTTGGGCACCCTTGGATTTTAGATTTTTGTATACAAAGAATCTATTTAGGAAATATATTCCAGCGTTATTGAATAGTATGCTAATAATCAGTAATATTCACTTAAATTCATTAAATAATATCGGTCCATTTACTTCTTTTATCTGTATGAGAGGTAATACCGTCGTAAAAGCGCAGGTAGTAGCGACAACAAAGAGCGTATTTAATGAAATTCCAGAATAAATGTAATAGTTGGTAATTTTACTATGAATCATGAAGCTATAATAAAACTATTTGATGTAATATTTTTAAATTACGCTCAGTTATCGTTCCATGTTAGTAGCGACGACATCTCTTAACGAATAGTGTTTATAATTTCGTTTAAAATTATAAAATATGCCGAAAAGGAAAGAAATTAGTATTGAAACGCGTGCTTTGATAGTAACACAACATAACTTAAGTATAAGCAATCGTCAAATTGGTAGAAAATTACATTTAAATCAATCTACCGTTGATTACAACATCACAAAATATAGTGAAAGTGACAGTTTTCTAAATAAAGTACGAAGTGGTGGACGGGCGACATCAACTTAAGATATTGCAATCGTGGTATCCAACAAGCGAAATAGAAGAAAAGCAGCTCCAGAAATCGCCACAGAAATCAATACTGTACTTTCGAACCCGATTAGCGTGTCCAGGCTAAAAGCAAAAAGCCGGCCTTCACGAACGAATTGCGATGCGAAAACCTTTGCTTCGCTAATCTAATAAAAAGGTTACAATGAGCACGTGAACATTGAAATTGGACGGTAGAAGAAAAAATTCGAGATTTTCGGTTCGCGAAGATGAGTGTTTGTAAGAAGATCTGTAGGTGAACCTGCATTAAAGCAATGCACAGTCTCTACCATCAAACACGGCGGTGGTTCGGTAATGATTTGGGGTTGTTTTGCTGGTACATCCGCAGGTGATCTTGTAAAAATTCAAGGCATAATGAGAAAAGAGCAATACAAACGCAACTTAGAGTACAATGCAATACCCTCTGGTGTAAGAATTTTGGGTCAGAATTTTGTATTCCAACAAGACAATGACCTAAAACATACTTCAAAATTATGCAAGCGATATTTAGAACAGTTAGAAGAGGAAGGGACACGAACAATCATGAAATGGCCACCCCAGAACCCAGACTTGAATCCCATCGAGTTATTACGGGAATAACTCGATCGGGAAGTAAGAAAAACTGCTCCAACTTCAGCAAATGAGATGTGGAACAAACCACAGGCAGCATGGGGTCGAATAACTCCGGAAACATTGTTAAAATTAATTGCAAGGATTATGCGACGCAATCATTAAAAGTAAGGAGGTCACATAGACGAATCTAAAATTAAGGTCAAATAAATCATTTTAATTGTTAAAGTTGTATATTTGTGTATACTTAAATAGCAAATACATATTTTAATATTTCCATTTAAATATTTAATGATTTACCCTAAAATTTGACGAGCCCAAATACTTATGAGCGGTGATGTATTTACCGAATAAAACCCCGGAACTAGAGAGAGGGGACTAGGCTTCGGTAGAGTGTTGCCATTACGGGAACGTGCTTGGCTGGAAAACGGTAGTCATAGCGATTCTAATAGGGGTATTTTTAACATTACAATACTTAATGTTTTAATAATAAATGCAATGAAATTTTAAAATTAGGTCATTTTAAAATAAAGATATTTTCGGCCAATGATATTTTGCAATCGTATGTGACTTTGTAGTAGAACAACAAAGACCTTAAATGAGAAATTTTAACACAATTTAACTCTGAAATAAGACAGCTTTAATCAAATTTAATTAATTAATTGCCATTTATAAAATTCTGTGGGTGATTGTGGTGTGTCGCTGCTGCCCTCAAAGTTTAGTTTCATTTAATGATGTTAAATTTACAAGACAACAATAACTGAAAATGCCACAAATACAAGATTAAATATTGTTCTATTCTATTATCTTCTATTTTTACAATAATGCTTCTAACTCAAATCTAGCTAAAAGATTTCTCTGTGACGTTTTGTACTATTGTCAAGACAGAAGAGTACATAACAGATTTAAAATTTGCTACAGGATAATTTACGGTAGGGCAATCGAGAAGAAATAAATTTTAACACCAAAACAAAGAAATTACGAAACCAGTGATCTTTGTCAAAGGGGCATACCTTATGATTGAGAGTGTTTTAATTTAACAACATGCAAACGTTCAAGAAAGCCATAGCTCAACTTTTGATATATAGAGGTCTTTGAAAAAGATTTAATTGTAATATAAATACAAGTGCATTTGGGATTTATTACATCACTGAAGAAATGTTTTTTTTTTGTGAAATGTAGGATTAACAGTGAAAATAGTTCACAATTCTATTAACCCCTGTTATGTTATGTTATCACATTAAGCTTCTGCAACAATCTTAACCCGGCATCAGACAGGTCGAATTTTGTCACTAGTTGGGACAGGTGGGGTGTGGTAAACCCCATTTTCCCGTACGCCCTTTATTAATGTATGATGGAACTTTGCCCTAAATGAAAGAATTTCATGTTTCAAAAAGGTTGTTTTATTTAGTAGGTGCAATACATTTTTTGAAAATGTACATTTAATATATATCCAAAACGAAATTGTGCAAAACCTGGTTTTATATGTAAAAAATACACGACTTTATTGTTAATTTGAACAAAAAACTTTTGCAACATGTCAATAACAATGAGACAGAATGATTGTCTACATTCTAAGCTTTTAAAAGAAAAAAAACAAATGAAGGTCGGTAAAAACGCAAAAAAGTTATTGTGTATTGAACTCTGCACAATCTCTGCAGTATGTTAGTGTATGCTCAAGACAAATAAATTTGCCACATGCTTCACATACGTATCTCGTTTTCCTATCCTTAGCACGGGGACATTCGAAGCACCTTCCTTGCTGATTTGCTTTTCTCTTCTTTGGACTTGGCTCTATATTTTCACCTAAAAAAATCGCAGACACGACACAAAGAAGGCAAATCGTCTTTGGCCCATTGTGGAGCGAAAAACTTCTATCGCAGTACCGTCAGTATTCCATAAGTCGCATATATGACGATGATTGCTTTTGAATACACCTGCTAAATGCAAAAGACCGAATACGGCTTTCATCTCTGGAACATTAGTTTTACCGTAATGAGGAGATCCTTTCCATTTTTCTGATTTTTCTTCAATTCTTTGAATAACAGAAAACATTCTAGAGGAGTCTTCGCACTTCTTGCACGCATACGTACTCCTGGTAAACGCGTAATAATATTGTCTTTCCGCTCTAGTTCTAACATTTCTGTTGCTCATTTCTTTAGACCATTTCCATTTTTCCCTCGAAAAAAACCTTTCACTTTGCTCCGTTTCACGTCTTCTGCGTCATCCTTTTTTCGAGATCTTGTCTCCTCTTCTTCATTTTCCCCATCTTGTTCCAAGTCAGGATAGTCACTATGTATATTTACATTATCTACTTTTCCATCATCTTCTGAATCTTCTTCATCTATCAATTCATCCTCACTTTCTAATTCTTCCCAAAGAGCCAAGAGACGCGCTTGCTCTTTTCCGTATTCGGCCATTATTCCTACATGCCAGATTAAATTAATCAAGCAATAAATAACTTCAAAACATGACTTACAGTCACAAAATGCCTCTAACAACGAAAGTTAGCGCTCGATAAATAATGTTACGTATCCCGACAGGTGGGGTGTGAGAAACCCCAAGTCACCTACAAGCAATACTACTCCCACCAAATGCACTTTCATACTGCCACTTGTACTTTAATTGTATAGGCTAATATATTTCTGAGAGCTACTGAGGTGCTGCAGTCGTTTGGAGGGAAGTTCAAATGTTTGTTGAATTGTTCTAGGGAACTGGGGTTTGTCACACCCCACGTGTCAGATGCCGGGTTAATTAAGGTTAGCATTTAGTACCAACTTATGTCTATCTCTGTAATTACTTTCTTGTAATCGAATATCATCTCGGAGCTCATTATTCTAAATAAAAGCAACAGTTTTTCTTATAGCTGTAATCTGTATATTTGTATTAATAATTTGTTATTTCTAAAACTTATATACTTTATTAATTGTACTACATTTTCGAAAATTAAATAATTTAATATTTGATTATACCATAAAGATAGACCCCAAGTTATAGAAATAACATCGTTCACCTAAAGCACACACTAATTTTGCATCCTTGTCGTCTAACATAAAACAGCTCTGCGCATATAACGTAAAAAGTGTAGACGACTTACATGTTGATATGATTTGAATTCTTTGTAAAATATAAAATAAGTAAGTACGTCATTAATCTTCAATGTTTACAAATAGAAATAAAGTGTTTATGACGCACCATTTCAGATTATTTGACCGCTATTACGTTTTGTTTGGCGTGATTATGAAGCGCAGCACATACACAAAACATGCACGTTATATTACAATTACGTTAAAACATGTCTGAGTGGATGGGAAAGATTTGTTGTGAACTGTTGGATTATATCGTGGTAAGTTTAATCTTATTTTACATTAAAGTCGCTGTCTCACATCTAGTTTTATGTATTTGTGATCTATTTGAAGGTGGTGAAAATTGTTTTTTTTTTGTGTGTACTTTGATACCGATTTTCATTTTTTAAGATTTTCGTTTTTAGAGAATTATTATCGGGTTTTTTTAACTCCATGTGTATTTGCAGCATGGTATTCTAAACAAAACAAGTTTCCAGTGAGAATTTTTAATCAAAAATTTTATTTTTTATGGTCATTGCTTGAACGATTTTTTTAAAACCAGATATTCTTGTAATGGTTTTTCCAAAACCAATACGATATTACAAGTTGTCCATTTGGAAAATACCCATGGTGTAAAAACGATAATTTTCTCTTGACATTTTTAAGATTAAAATTTGTAAAAGATATACATATCGCATTGAGATAAACATACTTTGACCAACTTTAACACAACGAAGCACGCAGTAACGGCGTTTGTCAATTGTTCAAAAATTTACATATTTTTGCCTTATTCACACATAAAAATTCTAAGTTGAAGAATATCAATATACTCAACTTCAAGTACTCAATTCAAAGTTACACCTTATTATTTTGAAACTGTAATAATCAGATAAAAAATATGTACCTACATATGTTTCCTTTAAAACTGGCTTGCACTCAAAATTAGGGGCGACTGGTGCACTGTGGCTACAGAACACATTAAAACATTTCTAATCAAACAATATTTATTACATTGTTGAAATTTACTTTGCAAATAATGTATATACAGGGTGTAAAAAAAACGTTTAAATATTTAAGGGGCATATATTACGATCAAAAACAAGTAATAAAGCCCTAATGAACATGGGTCCGCAAATCGACCGTTTTCGTGATAAGTGCATTTGTCTTTTTTGAAAATCAACGAATGCCATAATTTTCATTATCAGTTTAGTGTTTTTTTTTCTTTTTTGGTTGCTTTAGTCATAGAAACCACGACTTTCTCTAAAGTAAAACAATTGTTTTCATAAATTTTATTATCAGCTCGCAGTGCTATGCATACGCTGTTTTCCAAATAAATACGATTTAATAAAAAAAAACAACAACTTTAAGTAAAACATTTTGTTTTCATATGACATTTGCGTTATTAATCAGTTCGCTGCCAATTCATAAGCTGTTTTCTGATAGTGAATTTATTTTCGACGCAAGGGAAATTAGTTTCCGATTTACAATGCCTTATTCAAATGCTGAAATGGCCGACATGGTTTTCATGTATGGTCGTGCCGATGGAAATGCTTTGGAAGCACGTCGCCTTTATTGCGAGACTTTTCCCAATCGTCAACGGCCTTCGCATGTGATGTTTGGAACTGTTTACCAGCGGTTGAGGGATAGCGGTTCCTTCAAAAAACGCGCTTACGAAAGCGGACATCCAAGGTCAGTGTGTATGCCTGAGGTTGAAGAAGAAATCTTGGCAATAGTAGATGGAAACCCCGAAACTAGTGTGAGAAAAGTTTGGGCTGAAGTACCATATCCAACTCGTCCTGACTACCGAGCAAGAAAGATATTCTGTCAGTGGTTTTTAAGGAAATCTGCTGAACACCAGAATTTTTCTTCTAACATCCTTTTCACTGATGAAGCCGGTTTCACTAAAGATGGGATTTTCAACTGCCACAATAATCACGTTTGGTCCTATGAAAATCCGCATGCTCTTCTTGAATCCAGACATCAACAGCGTTTCAGTCTGAATATCTGGCTAGGCATTTTAGAAGATCAGTTATTAGGACCGGTTGTTTTGCTACAACGTTTAACAAGTCCTGCATACCTTAACTTTCTGGTAAACACATTGCTCGTACTTTTGGAAAATGTCCCTCTAAATCGGAGATTGAATGTTTGGTTTATGTAAGATGGGGCACCGCCGCATTTTACGCTTGTTAGGGAGCACCTGAACGAAACATTTCATAGGAGATGGATAGGTCGAGGGGGTCCCATTCCATGACCTGCTAGGTCTCCCGACTTAAATCCCTTAGATTTTTGTATTTGGGGTTACTTGAAAAGTTTAGTGTACGAAACACCAGTAAATAATTTTACCGAGTTGCAACAGCGAATTGAACAATGTTGTCAAGCAATTCAAGCAAAACCGGGCTTTTTGGAAAGGGTGCGGAGTTCCTTCTTAAGAAACATCTGTGATTATCGTGTTCTGTAGCGTTTGCACTTATCTCGAAAACGGTTGTTTTGCGGACCCATGTTCATTAGGGCTTTTTTACTTGCTTTTGATCGTAATATGCCCCTTAAATATTTGAACGTTTTTCTTTTAATACCCTGTATATTGTTATGTTAAATATTTACTTCGAAAATATCAGCTGTCAGTTTCAAACGTATAGGGTATTCAGGATAGTCACCCGACAGTAATGAAATTCCCTCTGGCGGATAAAAGCTATTGTTCGAAAGCCACCGTTTCTCCCCAGACCGACTGTCCTTGGAGTGTGGACATTAAATAACTTATATAAGCGCAGATAACGACAAACGTGGAGAAACGGTGAAGTTATTCCTCTTTAGTTCATCTTCCTGTTTTCGTAACTCTTCAAAATTAATGTAAAATTCCCCTAAAATAAACAACAGCGTAAATTCAAAGGTATTTCTAACATTATTTCGCATATTAAATATGTTTCGTTAAGGTATCTTCATTTTTGGTAGTAAAATTTCGTATTTAAACGTTGTCAGTTGTATTTTAGAGTATAAATTCGTCTAGTTTGAGTCATCTAGTAGCGTCACTACATTCATTCTCTTATGCTGCTTCTGAAAATAACTTTATTCGTCAAAATTCCTCGTTAGATTAGATTTGGGTAGATATTATCAAAATTTGCCGTGGAAAAAAACAATCGCCACCGCGATTAAAATAATGGAGAAGAGAGGCGCCAATAAATTCATCAATCATGGTTAAACTTTCTTCGAGTTAATTAGTATTTTGGCTGCGATCCTAATTTAAAGTGTACGATATAGAAATTAAGGAACAAATTCAAGGTAGAAGGTTGGAGGTTAGAACAGGCAGATTTCCAGTAAATGTCATAAGGAACGTAGTGTTTATATGACATCTTCTTAAAATCAAGGTTAATTTACATTTTTCAATTTTAACATTCATTAATTTTCACAAACGAATTAAAAATGTAATTAACTTGCAAAATTCAAATACAGGTAAGTTCTTAATATAAAAATCGCGTTTCCGTTAAATAAAAGTACAAATGTAGTGCATTTAACTATGTAATTATATACATTGAAAACTTGTTTCTTATTGTAACATTATCATCTACGCCAACATTATAATGCGCATGTAAGTACATATAATTTGACTTCTTTTACAATTACTAGTCGCAAAACACACATTTATCACTCACGCGCCGCCGCTCTTCAAAATATATCTTTAAACGGAAACAATGCTATTCGGACTCAGTCTGAAAAACTGCATTTACGTCCTTTGTGACATAAATAACTATTATACCTTAACAAACTGCATACAAATACTGGTTGTGATTAACTTTTAAATAAAATATTGGTTGTTCTTATTCTTCTGAAGTTCCAGCAAGGAGAAAAATGTAAATTTACTTATAGAGCATTAAGCATAGTGTGAAGTTTAATTAAATTATTAGATGATCGCAAAGATTAAATGTTAAGGCAGGTATTTTATGCTGAGTAATTTCGTCACGAGAGTGTCAATTAGGAGTGAAGCAAGAGTCTAAAGAGCGTCTACTCTTGAGGTTTCCGCGAATTCACAATTAGTTTTCCCAGTTTCTTTTCTTATTTTATCTGAAAAAACGGCGGCGCCTCTCCGCTGTAGTAGAAAGAGGACGCTCACGCTCCACCAATGTGTTGACTGTCGCCTAGCCTGTCACTTACCCATAACTTTTACTGCCATCAAGAGATCGTGCTCTGCATCGCCAAATAGATAATAAGTTGGCAAGTGTAGACAGATTCTGCCAATATATTACTTATATCAGCGATATCTCATGCCTTTTCCATCTCTCTCTTGCTTGTAGATGTCCTCCTTTTTCCCGATATTAACTGCAGTTTATAATGCTGGCAGCAAATTCGTTTTAAACTTCTCTTCGCGATCATTTTATTTTTCGAACATATTTACAATACTCCTGACAAATGACTTTTCGAAAACAAACGAACTGCAGCGTGTAGTTCTGTTCGTTTTTCTTTCGTTTTAGTGTCTCTACTGCTTTCCGTATTTCAGTTTCCCGAGCGTTTTCACTATTTTTAATAGGCGCTTGATGGAAATTGGTCGAGGAATGCATTCTCATTTCGGTATCTTAACTACTTTAGACAAGCATTCTCGAGCATTCGTTTGAAAAAATGTTTTTTAGAGGAAAATTATGATCAATTATGAAATCTTTTTTTTTAATATGGTGCACAAATAAAAACTGCTTGTTTTGCAAAAGCCCGGAATTTTAGATTCTATGAAATATAGGCGTTATGGTTAAAATATTTTGATACTTACCACAGGCACTTTTTCTTTCATTTTCGCAAAATGAGTTCGAATATTATAAGTTGATCATTTAAACAAGAGAGATAATAGCTAAAATTAGTCTGCAGATAACACACTTTTATGCTGATCAGTGCAACCAAAAATGTTTCTTATCTTCCGTATTTCCAAAAGTAACGAAGACCAAAGTGGCTAAGAACAATATTGTCCGGGTTTTACGAGTTTAGACCAAATTATCAAACTATGAGCATTTATAAACATTTAGTTTGATACTAATTGGTACAAGTTTGTGTATTTGATTAAAAAGCTTTGTCTTTTATAATTAACATCTACAACTTCTCTCCTTAATGTTCAGTAGTAATTTGCTAGCACACCAGATCTCCATGCCGTCACTCCATAACCAATATGTCCTGATCAGCCTTAGTGGAATCGCTGACAGCTTTCATCGCTATGTCGTATACTTTGAGGGATTTTTTTCCTCAAGAGTAATCTAAACATGTTTGAACTGTGAACACAATAATTCTACTAAATTTACAAAAACAATAATTATGAGCCAGAATAATTATAAAGACGTAGAACATATAAAAATATTCCCCAAAGAACTTCTTTTGCTCCAAAGTTAGACATTGCCAACTTCACACCACTTATAAATGGAAGTAATTATTAAGATATCACCTTGGCGAAATCATTAGGTTCAGATAACCATTTTAACCACCCAGTTAACCAGGGAAACGATTTAGAAAATCGACGTTGGTTGAATGAAGATTTCCTTGCGAATGCCTTTACTTATATTACGTACTTGATTTTTAAAATATCTTCTTCCTTTTTCTGCGGTGAAGGGCTTGATAATATGAAACTTGACACGATAGCCTATTAACTAGCTCATTTGTTGCAGGTGTATTATGCGAAGAAGAAGAGAAGAGCAGCTCAAACTCAGGGCGAAGACAGTTCACACAAGAAAGAAAGAAAGCTATACAACGATGGCTATGACGACGACAACCACGATTACATCGTGAAGAACGGTGAAAAGTTCCTTGATCGATACGAAATCGATTCCTTGATTGGCAAGGGCTCCTTCGGCCAAGTGGTGAAGGCCTTTGATCATGAAGAGCAAACCTATGTCGCCATAAAAATCATAAAAAATAAGAAACCCTTCCTTAATCAGGCGCAGATCGAAGTTAAACTACTCGAAATGATGAATAGAGCGGATGCCGAAAATAAGTATTATATAGGTGCGTAAAAACCTGTTGCTGCATTAGAAATTATGTCAAAACTATTTGAGACTCCGTGCTCATAATGTTTGTCCTAATTACAGTGAAATTAAAAAGACACTTCATGTGGCGCAATCATCTGTGTCTAGTCTTCGAACTTCTCTCCTATAATTTGTACGACCTACTGAGAAACACGAATTTCCGAGGAGTATCGTTAAATCTCACAAGGAAATTCGCCCAACAGTTGTGCACTGCTCTGCTGTTCCTTTCCACGCCCGAACTGAATATCATCCACTGCGATCTGAAGCCAGAAAACATTCTTTTGTGCAATCCTAAACGGTCCGCCATCAAAATTGTAGACTTCGGCAGTTCATGTCAGTTGGGGCATCGGGTAAGTACCAAACTTAGAATAAAATAATAAATATTAAGGGTTATGTAGACTATATTATACATATTTCATTGTTTTCTTTTCTTATTTTAGATATATCAGTATATCCAGTCGAGATTTTATAGATCTCCGGAAGTATTATTGGGTATACAGTATGATTTAGCAATAGACATGTGGTCATTAGGCTGTATTTTGGTCGAGATGCACACCGGCGAACCGCTGTTTAGTGGAGCCAACGAAGCGGACCAAATGAACAAAATAATTGAAGTACTGGGTATGCCACCTAAACATTTGCTGGACCAAGGCAGCAAAGTGCGGAAATTCTTCGACAAATTATCAGATGGCAGGTAAGATTTCTCTGCAATGCATTGAAGACATTTATTATAATGGATTAATCCTGATAATAATTCCAACATTACTATTTGGTCCTCCTGATTGGAAGAACTAAACGAAGGTGCAGTTTATTCCTTTTTCT
Organism: Dynastes maya; assembly: GCA_029619315.2. Classification (NCBI taxonomy): domain Eukaryota; kingdom Metazoa; phylum Arthropoda; class Insecta; order Coleoptera; family Scarabaeidae; genus Dynastes; species Dynastes maya. The sequence goes on from JAROYE020000002.1 coordinate 63,659,876, forward strand.
TCTTAAGTAGATTCTTAATAAGGCAAAGAGTTCATAGATCACGAATTTATATTACAACTCTTCATTAATATTATGCAATATGAATTGATCAGCGTTCAGTATCTCAAAAAGAACAGCTTATGTGATTCATGGGATTTAAACAAATTGGTAGTAAGATTAATACTGTGTTAGTTACATATTAAAGTTACACTTTAATTCAATTTGCGATTGTGAAAATAACATATACAGTGCGTCACAATATCCATACTTCTGTTATTACATGATTAAAAAAAAAAACAATTAAGCACGTCAATTTTATTTTGATAAAAAAAACTAATCGACGCAAAATATATTTATTGTTTTATAGCTATCACGTCATTATATTTTTTTGAATTATCTCATTTTTTTCAAATAAAAATTAATTCCCTATTATCAAGTACAGTGATGTCACCTAACAATGCGGGTCGTTTTCTTACCAATACAATTCCAGTAACAGATAGATTGGGCGACGAGGGGCAATTGAATGGCCAGCTCGTTCAGCTGATCTAAGACCACTGGATTTCTCTTTGTGAGGTTATTTGAAAATGAGGGTCTATTCTAAATAATTTCCAAATAATTTAAATGACCCCAGACATCGAAGTCAAAGAGAAATGGAAAGGTATCATTCCAGAAATGATCTAAGGTGTTTACGCCGTTCCCCTAAATGTCAAATTTTTAACGGGAGACATTTTGAACGATTCCTTTAAGTATTGTATCACTTTGGTTTTAGATCTTAAATTATTGTTGCTTTACGTAAATTTTTCTTAAAAAGCACTTTGTATCCCGTAAGCGGTAAGAAAATAACCCACAGTTTGAGATATAATTGTACTCGGAAAATAGTAGAGAATTCATTTTTGTTGGAAAAATTAGATTACAAAAAATTTTAAAGTAATGCTTTTTATAAAAATAAAATTGACGTACTTCAATGTTTTTTAGGAAATCACTTAGACTTGACCAGCGTAATTGTGAATGGATTTTGACAAGTTCAACTAAAGCCATGATGTTTGAAAAAGTGCTTTCAGATATCACAATTGAAGATACATTGTCAAACTTCTACATATTCCAAGATGTACCCCGCAGATTTTCATTAAATATTAACAAAAACTGTACAGCGCATTCACGCTTATCCGAACAGTTTTTAAAGTTCAGGTACATTCCAGGGCAATTATGAACGCCATCAGGAAAGATATTTAAAATGCAACTTTTAGCGTGCACAATTCCCGCTTGCGTAACGCAAGTCATTGGTTTCTCAATTTTATATCAATCTCAACTAATATTGGTCAGTCTCGGTGGTCGAACGGTTAGCATACTTGCCTTTCGAGTCGAACGACGCGAGTTCGAATCCAGCCGGGACGGTTGGTTTTTAATTACGGATAAAAATCGGAGTATGCCTTCTTCTTGGATAAGGAAGTAAAATCGTAGACCCCGTGTCACTGATATGTTTGACACGTTAAATATCTGTACCACAGGTTGGAACACCTGGATTCGACAAAATTCTAGTTAGGTTGGCTAATGATAATAGTATTTGATGCCTAGAAGTGCGAGGTGTATTCCGTAACCTGACGCTTCGCTCAATAATACAGCAACAACAGTACAAATATAAAATTGAAACATAGTTCTTTGTTTTAATGGCATTTTAAAAGAAGATATGTAGATATAGAGTGAGCTTGTACTTTTTCTGTTTTTGTATGTTGTCGTTTTTGTAGTTTGTACTGCTTCGATTCTACAGCTTTCTGTAGATCATCAGGGTATTTACAAATTCTTTTGTAATGTAATTGCGTGGCATTTTTTTCTTCAATAAAGTACTTTACTTTCTTTTCATATGGAGCAATTGTGAATCATGTTCACAATTGCTCCTATGACCAATTGAAAATAATGGTGTAATTATGAATTTGTAATAAAACGTTCAAATTCAATTATTTTAAAGATACATTTACATGTCGTCCGCTTCATTAGTAGTAATGAATGTGTAAATGTAATTAAAATATTTGTGAGTAGAGAATTGTTTTCAAATTTGAATAGTAAGTAAAAAGAGGACCAAAGAGTATTTTGGTTCTTTTATTGTATTGATTTGGTTTTGATTTATTAATATCACGATTCTTTTAAGTACTAAATCTAGATAAGAAATGTTTTCAGCAGACGTTAAAAAATACGTGGTATTTTAACCTATTTTGAACTTATCAAGTGCAATAGAAAATGACAGCAATTTTTTCACTCTCTCAGTTCCTCCGGATGATATTGCAAAGGAATCTTTCTTTCTTAAAAAACTCACAACGCATTCATTATCTTGCAACAGTTTTTCTTTGATCTGTCCAACATAATACGTTATTTGTTTTTTACTAGCAAACTGCAGTAGCACAAAGTCATTTTCGGACACATCACAAATATCATGAACATTATTTAATGTTGGCTGTTCCTTGTCCTCGGAAAACTCTAAATCTGATGAATCACCATTACTGACAACTTCATCAGTTGAGACGTCTTCATATGTCACCTCTCTTTCAAAAAGTCTCTTCTTTGAATTCACTGTATTTTTTTCTTTTTAATGTTTTTGCTGCCTCTTTTTCTAGTTTTTCTTTTACTTTATTTTCGATCCTATTTTTTTTTCGGAAGTGCATGTCAATATTCTTGACTTCCCTCTTTCTCGCCCCTCTTTTCTAGGAAGTGCTTTAGGAAATGGGCGCACTGACTCTGGAGTAACATACGATCTCATCATGATCTTTTCTTGGTGTGAATGTTTGCATATCTGTAGGTTTGGTTTTTTTGAGAATATGAGACGTCATCGGTTGGCTCACTGCTTGACCTAGCAAATTGTTCTTCTTCGGTGTAGATTGGTCACAAATTGATGTAGAAGGTATTGGTTCTTGTGGTACACGAGGTTCTGGCCTGTTTGTAACGGAACTACACTCAAAGTCCTCGTCTACGAAAACAGTTGTGTCGAAAGGCCATGATATCCGAACGTGTGAAAGACAAATCAAAAACATCTTTAACCAGACTAGGTAACAATTGAATAGAAATAGTTTTGCCTGGATTACTTGCCAACCAATTATTTTGCTTCTGTGCCAACTTTGTTTTATAAGGACTTATCACTGCCACATCTAATAGCTGCAGTATAGAGAGGTGAGAAGGTACACAAAATTATTCAATTTTCTCGGCAATACAATATTGCATCAAGAGTGCATTGACTCTCGTGGTTGTCCAGTATAATCAATATTGGTTCTTTTGAGCAGTGAGTGCAATTTTTAATGTGTTCCAGTACCTTACAGAACAAAGCTCCAGTCATCCAGCCGCTAGTTGGCGAATTTGCAAGGCTAATGCTTCCCTCAGGTACATTCATTATCAGTGTCTCATACATTCTTGCGCGAGGAAACACAAAAACTGGAGGAATGGTGTTTCTTGCAGCATTAATAATTGCACACACTGTCTCTCTCTGCTGGTACAACGTGCCCAACTTGCTTAACACCTGTTTCTGCAACTATATTCGGGGTCTGTGTTACAGTTGTAACCCCTGTCTCGTCTAAATTGTATATCCTCTCACCAAAGAATTTAAATTTGTGTAGAACTTGTTGAAGAGTCTGTCGAAATTCATTTACATTGTGCGTGTTAAAGCTAGTGGATCTTGTGAGGCTGGTATTTTCTGGCTTCCTCAGCGAAAGCCTCGGATGTCTTTTCATAAACGACTTCACCCACTCACCCACTAATTGACAAATTTGATGGTAATTAAAACCATAGTTCATCTTTGAACATTTAATTATGTATGTCTGCAACATCTCCTCCTGTTAAACCGTAAATACCTGATTAATTATGTACTTGAAGGTGTAAAGTGTCTGGTGTGTTAGATTTTCTTTCTTCTGTTTTACTCTGTAATACAGAATATTAAAGCGAACACCGAACATGTTCGCTGCACTTCTTAATGTCTCCCCCTTTTGCACAGCTTCTACTGCCTGTGCCATAGACTCTTCATGTACAATGGCTTCTGGTTTTTTTTTCTTATAATTCTTTACCATCTAAAATATATATAAGTGGATGCCATTATTTATTAATACAATAGCCATTACACAGTATGGTAATCAGATTTATTACAAACAGTCCATATACGGTTAAAATATTTAAAGGGGAGAGGTAGTTTTGAACTTGTTCAAATGTGCCCCTGCCACACTGTTCAGATCTTCCCCACGTATAACCTTAACCTATAGAAATATTTTATATTTGGAGGTTAAATACTTTAACAAAACTGAGGTATATATTATTAATCAGTATTACCTACACTACTATTTTATAATGTTACAAATTAAAAAGTATAGCTAATGTCGGAATGATTTACTTACGTTTAAAATGCTTAAAAATTACGAAAATGCCTCAAAAACTTTCTTGCTTGCTCTCAAATAAAACAGTACACAAAATGGCGGACTACAAGTTGTCCAACATTGCACGTTAAGTTCCCAACATCGCAGGCTGGCAAAGAAAAATTCTCTTCCCTCTTCCCTCAATAATAAATACTAAAAGTAGGTATTTTTAGAGTTGCCTGTATGTTTACTTGTTTGTTGTAGATACGTCCTGAGAAAAACGAAAGACAGTAAAAAATACAAACCACCTGGCACTAAAAAACTCCACGATATACTGGGAGTCGAAAATGGAGGTCCTGGCGGTAGACGCTTCGGAGAGCAAGGCCATCTAATGCTGGACTATTTGAAATTTAAGGATCTGATACTGCGCATGCTTGATTACGATCCGAAAACGCGGATAACGCCCTATTACGCTTTGCAGCACAATTTCTTCAAAAGAACGGCGGACGAAGGCACAAACACCGCGAACAGCACGAGTTCGAGTCCAGCGGTTGTCAACATGGACATGTCTACTTCCAGCAGTCAGCACGGTAAGTTTATCGGAACCATATCGGTTGATCCTTTGGTACGCCACAATGCTAACATATAACTTTTAGAGAGAGAGAGAGAGATTTTAGTCGTGCTAAAGTTTTCTGTTTTGCCATTTGCTATCATTTTTCATTCATAATGTTGACAATCAGGGGACCACTATGTTACAGCTTAAATTTAATACAATTCTAATTATCTTCCTTGCTAAGACACTTATAATGATCACGAAAAAAAAATAATTATAAAAAGCAAATTATAGGAAGAAATTGTCAGTCTAGTAAGTTATTTTTTAATTAAAGTTACTTTAAAAATAACTTATAATAAGTAATTATTATCTGTATTATTTAAGCTATATTGCTAGTGGTTGAAAGTACTGAACACAGAGTATTTTAGTACACAAGTAGGGAGTTGTATTAATGCCGTTTTATAGTTGTGTTCTGTGCAGACGTTACAGGAACACAGCGATGACTAACATAGTCTTACGGCGGAGTGTCGTAATCACACTAACACAGGTACTAATACTACCCTGTAGATAGTTTTGTTTTTAGTTTCGCGTGTTGGAGTATCTTTGCTTCCGCCTTGTAGCACTCACAGCATTTTCTTTATTTTTCATATTTTTCCTTCCTTTAACGGAACTCACATTTATCGTTAGTTCCCTTTGCTTTACCAATTTATTGTAGATAATTGCATGCAATAAGAAGTAGATAGCAAGAGTGGGAATATTGAGAAGGTGGTATTGTGCTGATACATTTTATACACCCAGATTATTTTATCTTCATATTTTAAGCTATTTGCATTCCACGCAATCTTTCTCCATAACTTAGTAGAAGTAAAAACAAAAAAATGTTTGTTAACAATCGATAATTCTAGAGTTACATGGTGGCATAATATCCATATACCATTTGTTTTGTTTTCAATGCAAACTAGTTTTATTTAAAATACACTGGGAGGCAAAATTAAGGCTCCACGTGCAAATTTAATATTTTGAAATCAAGCAAGGTAACTTATTTTTGTAAAGAAGATTATATGGTTAAAAAGGAGTATACTTCAGTAACAATTTCTTGTTCTAATATTTATTTCAATAAAAGGAATTAAAAACAAAAACAACACGAGGTTATATTTAGTACTTATTGTTGAATACATGATTTTCATTGAATTTTACTTTGTGAGCATGACAACAACTGCAGGTTCACAATCCCACACATCCCATATACGTAAAAGAGATTGTTGAAGCTGATTTAGGTAGATTGGTGGTGGATGTTGGTTGTCTAATTCTTTTTTGCTATGTCCGAAACATGTTCGCATCTTCGATAGGATTCATATCTGGACTGCATTTTGGTCAATCTGTAATCCATTCCTATGTCCAACATTATCATCAGAAATAAAGTGCAATATATATATATATAATTCCCAAATATCAATAATGTACCCTTTAACAGCTCAATAATCTACAGCTCTATACGTGCTGTGCGTTTTTACAAACGACCACTAGATGACGCTATTGAGATTTTACATTGGGCATTTTCCATAATTGGAGCAGTATGGAGCGGTAGTCCTGATACATTCCTTCCATTGAGTAAGAAGTCTTGGAATCCAATGAGAAAATTTTTGGCCCTCTCGTCGACATATCGCAAATAACCTTATTTCTATCTCTTTCGTAATTGGTTTGTAACTAGGGTTTCGAACTTTGTAACATGTTTGGATGATTGTAACTATAGTAACTGGTCGCCAAGTTCATGCCGAGTTCCAGTTCAGTTTTGCATAGATTTATTCATTTCGTACTCGTTTAGTTCTTTTGCTTGAAGTTTTCGTCTTTCCAAAACTGCCTGTACGGACAAATTTAATAATTACAAGTACAGCAATAGGGTACGTGCATTACTTATGGTATTTGTAAATGAAGTTATTTAAAAATATGCTTATTTGTAGTACTATCATCGTAGATTCCAGTTTACTTAATCGGCCAGTAAGTTTTTTAGCCTTCTATGGAAATTCGCAACTCAATATTTTTACCTTAACGTGGACAATGTATTTTCTCTATTGAAAATGCATTACATCCACAAAGACCCATTCACCCTATCAGTACTGTCATATTTAATCTTGAATCCTTTTAATAAGTGCATATGCAAATGAAAACTTGTGTTTTGTGACCAAAAATTAATGCTAATATAGCTCATGGTATTGGTGGAATCATTTCCGGTAAAAACAATGTAGCAGAGAAAATAGCGTTAACACACGAACATGTTTCTGGACTAATTTTCTTGAGCTTATTGCTAATTCTACATGCTAACTGATACTCGTTTTTTGCAGTCCAACCCTTCTCATAAACGAGTCGACTAAGTTCTGCCCAAAAATCTTCGATAGGTCGTGCCTTTGGAATATTTGGAGGATTCATTTCTTTAGGGACGAAAGCGATGTTAGTTTCTGTTAACCATGTGAAATCTTTCAATAAATCGCTTCTGTTTTGGTAGACATTTTGTCCATACACTTCAGCATTTATTGCTGAATCACACACGCTTCTTATGAGAGGACTTGAAACACCGGCTTTTGAAATAGCAATCCAAACTAAAATTTTTGGCTCAAATTTTGCTTTACCCGTGAATCTCACTTCGTCAGGAGCAGACTTTTTATTTTTTTTTTTGTAAAATCCAGCATTTCCAGCGAAGTTAGTGTACCAAGGGTAAAATATTTCTCATCATCTAAGATCAACACTTTTTGTGCAAGTTTTAGATTGGTCCTCATCTTCCTACATCGAACCGGAATAATTTCCATTTGTTTATCCATATATTTTTGTGCTTTTTGTCTTTTATAATATTTTAAACCTTCTTTTTTCAAATTTCTTGATATACAAGACTGAGACACTTTAAACTTTGCCGTCATTTGTCGTTGCGACATTCCAATCTTGTTTTCCATCAATTCCATCATTTTTGTAACTTTACCCTTACTTACCTTTTTCGCTCTGGCTTTTTTTTTTTCAAGTTGGTAGTAGGTTTGCCATCGTAAAAACACTTTATGATGCTATATATGGTGCTCCGGCTAAAATTTTCTTTCGTAAGGTGTCTCATCACTTCCGCCGGGGTATCTTCCAAGGCCAGAATAAATACGTTCTCACAAATTTTCAATAGCAGCGGTTTTGATTCTTACAACTAACAAATAAACGATTTTCTGTTTAAGAGAAGAAACGTTTGTACAAGACATTGACGTTTGACTCATTTCTCAACAAAAATTCCAGCTACTTTTGCATCAGGCGTTATTAAATCAACATGTTCGCTAGCATTAGTTGCTACAGAATGTGATTATATCAGTACTGATACGTGTCGTAAAAGTCCATGGAATAATATTGTAATTTTTTCAAATTTTACGATAAAAACACTGCTTTTAAAGCCATCATAAATCCATTATCGATGATTTCATACAAAAAAATTTAATTCAAAAAAGTGCTGTCGCAAAGAAAGGAAAACCTTTTCATGTTACTTGATCGGATTACATAAGTAATTAGTAAATCGTCATTGAGATTATTAATAATTTTTTAATACTGAGAGTACAATATGAATGAAATTGATTTTCTGTGAGAATACATTCTTTGAAGTAGGATCGAACGGATTTGACCATTTTTTTGTCAGACAAAACGGGCTGTCAGGGCCAATGGGCAAACGTGCCGGGTCGGGATGATAAATTATTAGGCCGGGCCGGCCCTACATAAATCTCAAAATGTCCATCTCATTAGAACTAAGAATTTATCCATTATGGCAATAATGGTCCCCAGTTAGTAGTTCCTGAGTCATTTTGATCCTAATGTGCAAAGGATATTCAAAAGTAGAAAGTTATTAATTTCATAGTTCTTCTGTACTTCCGAAAAGTCGATGTGAAGGGAAAATTCAATTTATTACTTCTTGAATTTTTGAGTATTGCACCCTTTCACAGTTATACGAAAACCTTGTTTTTCTTTTCCTGCTATTTCTTCTCTATCTGTTCTTATATCTTATTTAATGTTTGCAAATAGTTTAAAAGAGAAGTTTTCCTTACACAAAGCTAAACGATATTTAATTTCATTCACTAAAACTATCCTGTTTGTATTCATTAGAAATTCATAAATAGAATATAGTTAATGTACATATATAATTCTTAGTGCTCTTAGTGCTTATACATATAATAAAATTGCTTGTATTACCTTTATAGGGTTAAATATGATTGGAGGACGTCAGAGAGAACTGACCAATCACAGTTATCAACCACCCAGTTACATGGCAATGGACTGCGATCCATCACCATCAAGACACCAGCACAGGCAGCGTTACCCAGTGACATTACCGATAGTGGGAATCAGTTCTTCCACGCTTATACACACCTCGTTTTCGGGACACACGGTACCGGATGGGCCCGCCCCAAAACATAATCCCCAGACGCAAAACGGACCCTCTAGTTCGCAAGCTGATCGCGACGACAGTCCCATGGTTGGAGTTTGTGTACAGCAAAGTCCGGTCGCAATACACTGAAAAGATTATCTTAGATCGTGTGCGTAGTGAATTTTTTTTACACTATTGTCGAATGAAAGAGAGAAAAAGGAAAAATAATGTTCATATATTTGAACAGATGAATAAATACTAAAATTACAATACATAGAAGAAGCAAGAACACGAGATGAGAAGATGAGCGCGCGTAAATAATCGATTTAATTTTTTTAATGAGAATTGTAAGAAAGATAGAGGCGTGTGTGACGACGCAAGAAGAAATTTTTAATATGTTCGTGTTGTTAAATGTTGAATAATTTGTAAGAAAGTGATCTTAGACGAATATTTCCTTAAATAAGAAGAAATAAGGATTGAAGCAACAAATAAGACAAACAAAAGAAACGATCTCTATGTGATGGTTTAGAAACAAACAACAGACTTAGGGCTGTTGAGCTCTGTTGTGTTACAAATGTGATGAAATGACTTTAGAACTCATTCGAGAATACCTTTATGGTGTCGTGTCACTCGAGAAAAAAATGTTTTTAAATCATCTTGGAGGTGTTTTATTAGCTCTATAAGTTAACAGATAAAGTAATTTATGCTAGTATTTAAATTACATGAGTAAAGTATAGTGAAATATCCAAGTATGTATACATGTTTCCTATGATTTTTCTGATATCTGTAAGAAAAAAATGCTGGCTCTGGTTCAACGCCATCTACTACTACACGTTCTACTAAAGGAATTGTGCGTTTATAGTATTTATACACACAGATGATTTAATCTTCTTCATTTTCGTTTTGTTTTCAAACAGAATACATTTTGAAAAATCTTGTCTGGTAAAAGAAATATGACAGTAGTAAGAATCCATGTTTCGCTGTTATCACAATTCTAATAAAAACTATTTTTGTTTTAACTTTTCGTTTTTTTCTTTTTCGCAAAACTACTTAAGTTTTTTTACTTGATTCAACCGGGGCCTATTCAATCCACTACCGCAACGCAGTGGTAAATGTGTTCAAAATATTATAGCAGTTTGTACATGAGACTTTGGGTGTTTACTTTACAGTGTTTAAGTACGAATACTTATAAACATATACATACAGTTCTTTTCTTTATTTTTTACTGCAGAACGTATATACAAATATGACGGTTTATTTTACAGCTCAAATATAAACACACAACTGTGACAATTGTTATTTAATGACTAAAAAAGATTTTTATACAATATATACATTTTTTATACCTGTACTGCTACAAATTAAAAAAAAAATGCTGTAAGGTAATTCCCAAGTTATTTTGTAAATATCTAACTTAATCACTAGACTTGTATTTATCGAATAAACACTATTTATTTTATTTGCAAATCATGGCAGTCATAACCATACACTTTAGTTGGATGAACAAAAAGATGCAATGATACGACAATTGTAGAACAGTTGATAGTGTAAGTTATGCATACGCCGTCATCTATGAATTCCTACATGCTCTTTGTTATTTAAAATAAAATACAATACTTATGTTGTGTTTTATTTTCCTTACATATTTTCAGATTTTTACGTGAATTGTTCAAAGGCAAGTACTTAAAGCATACAAGTTATATAATATAATCTGTTTTATTTATTTTTTAAGTTTAAACACGGTATTCTGCTAGGAGAAAAGTAAATATAACGCGACCTTGAAACGAAATCAATAAAATTACTTCATTTGTTCAAGGCTATTTTATACGATGCATAATTCTACGCAGAATATGCACACAATAAGCGCATCGTGTAAATCAGCAAACCAACACCGGGCAAAGTTATCTAGGCATTTACGCACGATTTCTGCATGTCACACAATTATGATCTTTTGACAAATGGAGCATTCAAAAATACGCATGCGCCATGCTTAATTATGTAAAACAGCCTTTAAGCTCGTACACATCGTGATTTATTGACCAATTAATTGAACAAGTTGATCTTCGATATTACAACGCGTAAAACAGCAAAAATTGGTACGATTAATTGAATTGAATAGAACAGACTCTATTTTTGCTATGATTTTCCGACAATTTTTCACTAACTTTAGCGCTTTAATACCAACCCAGCAAGTTTCTACCGATTCCTTGGTCAATAACTTGTTCAATTAATTGGCCAATAAATCGCAACGTTGAAACATATAGATACAATTCATTATATGATATTTTTATCAAACGTTTGCAATATATAGAAAATATTCCTCAAACATTTGCAATAATATAGGAGACATCTCCCAAATGCAAGATATATGACATTTTGTAACTAAAATGAAAGATTTCAGGAATATAATGTGCTGTGGGCAATTATAGCAGTTTATACTTAATAATATCCGTAAGTCCAGAAATGTTACATGTAAAAGTATATATTAATCTGTCCAAAACATTCCTTATAGAGCTTAAAATAACTGTTACGTTATTTTCCTATTTATCTTTACACAGCAATATGTCGAATCTCGGGCAATTCCACATTTTTAGAGGTTCGTATATCGCTGCAATTTTTATAATATCGTTTTAGGTAATTTCAAATTTGTATCTCTTAAGTTTTACTTCCGTGGTAACCGTCATTTTAATTCACTAGTTGAAACAATGATGCAATGCAACTTCAATCGGCCTTAAAAGTTCAACTCAAAAGGGGAGCGCGAGTTTGGTATAACAGTTAATTGCCTAGGTTAACATGTTTCAAGCATATATTTTTGCTCTAAATCTATACCCCAAAGAGAACTTCAAGAAAGGTCTTCTAGATATAGCCGTATACATTTTTATACACAGTCAGTCGCGTGCTTATAAATTATAGGGCAGTTAGGATATAAGGACCATGTACTCACCGAATTCCAAATGACCAAAGGATTGAGGGAAATGAAAAAACTGATGAGCTGACTAGAGAAGCAGTTAGTATATCTTCCAATTGGACCAGAGCCCTGTTATAGTTTATTGTAAATTAGAAGATGAGAAGAAAATTAAAAGCCCTTTTACTAGGAAAGCATAAAAAATGCTGTCTTTCAACAATGGAATTTTTAGAATAATGGCAGCATTACTGACATAACATACATTCCTAAAATCAATCATACAAAGAATTAAAAATTCTGTCATTAAGTGGATTCGGAGAAAGCAGAACACGTTGTACTATCTTGCTACCAGTCATAAATAGAGCTTGGCTCTTTTAAGACTGACCTCCATCATGTCTCCGCATATGCTCGGTCCATCTTCGGTATATAAGTGCAGTGCAAGAATAGGTTATAATTATACTGTAAGAATGGATTAGGTGGGAAGTGTTTGGATGAAGTCTACCTGAAATAGCTTAGCTAAACTGAAGAACGAAGTTCATATGCTAGTATGAGGCTCATTAAAAAGTCCACAAATATTCAAGAAATACTTGCACATATTAAGGGGGCTATTGCAGTAGACTTTCTCTGATGACAATGACCATTGGTATGTATACCAATCTCCGCAATAATAATAAATTGATGTCAAAACCCGTCACAATTATACGAGTCCTATGTTTCTTTATGAAATGTTTTAATGATTTTGCAATGGATTAGAATTGTTATGAACAGCACATGTTGATGCACCTTGGTAAGGCGCCTTATACCCCTTTCTATAAAAATGTACTTGTATTAACGAAACAGTCCAGCCAACGAACAAATCGGATAAGGAACACTTTCGCGAAGGATATTTGTGTTCGAACAACGAACACATGTTGAGATAATGAACGCTAATATCTGCTACTAACCCGCGATCAGTCGCGCTATAGTCAATTCAACTGCAGATTTTAAAAATTTGCGATAGCATTGTAATGCGGCTAGTTAAAGATGAGCTATGCTATGCTTCTTAGGATGCTCCTAAAATGTTTTCCTGTTTTTTGTGAATTTATATGAAAAGAATTACACAACAAATATTCATGAATTTGTTTCAATTAGTCGTGCCATCTCCAAAATAAGAGAAGAGCAATTAATTTGAAAGAGATGTGTTTCTTGTGGAATTGAAGCGACCCACACCCGACTGATCACGGAACTTTAAGAAACGCCACTGTTCCCGGATCAAAGATCTTTTAAGGGGAGTGGAAGGGTCTCATAGGTGGAGTCTTGAAATGAGATCAAAAGTTAAACACTGAGGATTACAGTCATTAACGTGGTACAATCGGTACTTCTGCCCAATCTTAAAATGTTACTTAAGCCAGCTTGAGGTTAATAAAGTTGGAGATCTTTGCAACGACAATACCATTCACCATTTTCGAAAAATTCTGTACGAGAAAAAAAGCGACATTAAACCGAGTCTTTAATGCTTCACAAACAAAAAACGCAACGTGATTTTTTCATTTCATCTTTTGTATATTATCTTTGCAATAAATAAACTGAGAACTATAAACTTATTTCAATTTTTGACCCTTTAAAACGGATTGTAATCAATAAAAAAATCTATAGCCACAAATGTGACATATTCACTTAATTTTCCTCTACAAATACATTTAGGGTAGATATGTTGCTTAAATATTTATATCTAGTTATACCATTATTTATAGTTTCTCTGAATATACATTAAGGACATAATTTTTCGTATAAATTACTTTTTGTTCTATATTATTCTAAACGTATTGTTGAAATTTATTCAAACATTTCGCTAGGAATAATGAACTGAAAATATGCATTTAGATGTAGATGCTTTATCTAATATTTTTGTATTAGTAGTAGATGGATCGTAAATTAGTCGTAACTCTAACAATACGGTATTTTGTTATGCTTTATAAAGTGGTTGTTTTATATTGTATTATATAATACTGGGTGATTTTAAGGAAGAGGAACATGAAGCGACATCCCTTGGTAAGTAGTTGAAGCACTACGCTTCTATACAGAAATCTATTAGTCAATATTTGATATTCCACTAAAACAAGGTCATTTTACTTCTTACAAGTACACAATGCATGTTGCAATAGGTTAGTGTTGTAATTTGTCAGTAGATATCTAGTATTGAGTAGTAGAGTTGTTTTAATTTCAATCGGTTAGTCGCGAATTTGTTAGAATTAATATGTCGATATTGCCATATTCCGTATCATTTAAAAGATTAAAGAATTTTGTAAATATACGAAAACTATCCACATCCAAAAAACGGTAAGATGAATGCGTATATTATTGCTGTTTGCGTGTTTATAATTTATTTAAATAAATTGTTTTTGAAAATTTGATTTTTATTATAATTTGTCAAAAAAATGTCTTGGGCGCCTCTTTGTTTTGACCGTTTTAAAATGCTCTTAGTAATTTAACTTGAAATATAATAAAAACATGTTTTGAACAAAAAATAGGCAGTAATAAGTAGAACTATCATAATCACTTAATCGCATTCCAAGTAGTACAATTAATACTTAATATGAACACAAACGGTTCATTCTATTTAGATTTGATGTTGGTTGAAAAGCTAATATTTGCACTTATGAATGAGATTGATCACAAATTTATCTAAATTGTTTGAAAAGAACAAGATAGTCGAAAATCATCTTTCGATATTACACATTAAATAGAAATTTGCACTGATATTGAGAACGAATTATATTCTAAATTTTCCGTGCATAATGTAATTCCAAGAATTACAATTCCCATTTATTTCCTTGCTTTTTTATTATTTATAATGAATATAATTTAACTATATGTATTACTCTTGTATGTTACATTGGTTTGTCTAGCTGGAATATATTTCTGTAATGCTCCGATTTAAATTGCAAGAATTTGTGCACTTTTACTTACAGCAGGTGTCTGTACTATTTCAAGCACCAATAAATATGTTCACAAAAATAAAAAAAAATCAGATTTGGCATCAAGAAGTTTTCGTTATGCGATACTGTTTGTGAAGAATGTTTCAGAAATTAGAAAATTTTGAAATAAATTTCCATGATAATTTTATTTTATTACTCATGAACAATTATAGCATTATAGACATTCTTTTAGCAATTATGATATTGTTGTAATTGGAGGAGGAATTGTTGGCGTATCAACTGCAAGAGAGTTCCTCCAAAGGCACAAAAGTTTCAAAATGGCAATTGTAGAAAAAGAACATAAGCTTGCAGTGCACCAAACTGGTCACAATAGTGGTGTTATACATGCCGGCATCTATTATAAACCTGGATCGCTAAAGGCGAAATTATGTGTAGAAGGCCACCACTTGTGTTACAAATATTTCGATGAGAAACAAATACCATACAAGAAAGTGGGAAAACTAATTGTAGCTACCAACCAAGTTGAATTGGAAAGGTTAAAAGATCTTCACGAAAGAGGCTTGAAAAATAATGTACCTGGTTTAGAATTAATAGAAGGAAAGAAGATACAAGAAATAGAACCCCACTGCAAAGGATTGAAGGCGTTATGGTCGCCACACACGGGTATAGTTGAT
Source organism: Dynastes maya (assembly GCA_029619315.2). Taxonomy (NCBI): domain Eukaryota; kingdom Metazoa; phylum Arthropoda; class Insecta; order Coleoptera; family Scarabaeidae; genus Dynastes; species Dynastes maya. The sequence continues at coordinate 63,675,608 of JAROYE020000002.1, forward strand.
TTCGCATTAGTGACGGATTATTACGCAAAGGACTTTAAAGATTTAGGAGGAGATATTCATTTAAATTTTCAGGTTAGTAAAATAAAAGTTGTTTAGCTTTACTCCAAAAAAAAAAAATAATAGAAAACCGATTAACCAGGAGAATATATTTCCAAAGATGTAAATAACTGGTTCTAGGATTGATCACAACTGTAAAACTTACAAGTCAATTTGATCTAGATTTACGCAAATATTAAAGACTGCTTCACAAACCTATGAATATTCATATATGAAATCTTTGGCCGAAAATATCTTGTATCTATACATACGGACAACCATTTAATTAAAACGATTATATCCTTTAACAGCTGTGATTGCTATTGCAATATTGTAACATATTAGATATTATTAATCCTTTTGTAAATAGGTAGAAGTTAGTCATCTAATCCTCATGTTATCATTGTATTAGATGTATGTATTGTGAGATAAGATAAAACTACATTTTTGTGCTCTATTTTGAGGAAGTCATTAAAACTTTAGTGACTATTGACTATAATAGATATGTATTTTTCAGGTAAATAAATTTAGCGAGGGTGCTGATCCAAACTTTCCCGTCGTTGTTCATTCCCAAGACGGTACAATGATTAATGCGAAATACGTACTAACTTGTGGCGGCTTATATTCCGATAAATTAGCTGAGCTATCAGGCTGCTCTTCGAATCCGAAAATAGTACCATTCCGCGGAGAATATCTGCTTTTGGATAAAAGCAAATGCCCCATGATCAAAGGGAACATATACCCTGTCCCAGACCCAAACTTCCCTTTCTTAGGCGTGCATTTCACACCCAGAATGAACGGCGACGTTTGGCTTGGACCGAATGCGGTTCTAGCTTTCAAACGCGAAGGCTACAAATTTTTCGATATTAACTTAAAAGAACTCTTAGAATCATTAACTTATTCTGGATTTAGAAAATTAGCGTTTAAATATGCGTCTTCTGGATTGGACGAGTTGGTGAGATCTCTCATATTGCCATTGCAAATGAAAGGATTGCAGAAATTTATCCCAGATATCACATTAAAAGATGTAAGGAGAGGTCCAGCTGGCGTAAGAGCACAAGCTTTGGATGAAAATGGAAACTTGCTGGACGATTTCTTTTTTGATATGGGCGATAAGGGTACGCTTAGTAAAAGGGTACTGCATTGTAGAAACGCTCCTTCTCCAGGAGCAACCAGTTCATTGGCAATCGCGAAAATGATAGCTGATAAGCTGGAGAATAATTTTAAAATATCATGATCGAGATTGTTATTTATACACAATTTTTATAATAAATATGGATTTTACTATTTACTAATTTAATTTATTGCCTATCTTTTTATCGAGGTATTATTTACATTTTACAATGTAAGTATACTTTTGTTAGCTAGTTTGACAATAATTTCTAAGATTGTGTTCCTATAATCTAGTGGAACTATGGTATTAAAATCAAGTTCAATGATAACACAATATCAAGGAAATATGTGCCTTTATTGTACATGTGCAACTTCCTTTAAAATTGTTATTACTGTACATACAAAATTCATAACTTATATTTGATTCAATAACATACATATAAGAGTTTAATTTTATAAAGTTTTGTTTTAACGTTAAAATGTCACAGCGTTTCTTATGTTGTAATACTTTGGTAACTACAATACATTTCATAACTGTACATACCACAGGTACTTGGTACATTGTCTATATTGGCCTTCATATAGCCAAATTCGTAGTGTAAAATTGGTAAATCTAGAGCTTCGAATACGTAAAGTAATAGAGGATATAATTCAAAGAGTAAATTCGTATCACGTTTAAAATATTACAATGTAAATAATTATGTTTCATGTATTTATAATGGATCAAGATAATTACTTATATACATATCTAGGTTCTCCTTTATGTTTGACTTGAATTTATAAAAATATAAAGATGTATTTACTATGATTATTAAAAGGACGTACTTCTTAAAACATTTGTGTATGCATTTATACTAGGAATTGATGAATCGAATGGAAATATTATTTGGTAAACTCAAATGAATAAATCATTAAAACCAGGAATTCTATTTTCCCTGGAACATCAACATTTCGTCCGCTTAGTCTTACAGAATGCTTCCATTCGATTCCTGCAACAAAGAAGGCAAAGCAATCATCTACCTAGTATTTTTACAAAAAAATAGCTGTAGAGGTGCCTTGTTAAGTTTTCATTTCTATGCTCGTGCGTACACATTTTCTTATAAAGGAATGCTTCACAAGAACATACTTTATTCAGACTGTATTTTATCGATATGTTTAAATCTCACTTTCATATTGAAGGGAAAAAATAGGAAATATTAAAAATATTTTCTTTATATAAGATTTTCTTTTGAAATAATTATCTAAAATAAAACCTGTGCAGAATGTTCTCATTCATTCGATTTACAACTTATCAACACTAACTCCATTAACAATATAAATATTATAATCCAAACAGAGTGTCCCATCAGAATATTTTTCATCTGGACTGGAAATATCAATCAAAAAAAAAAGGTAATTAATATATTGGTGTAACGTAGCGGTTCTCACACTGTTTCCGTCATGGAACTTAAAGTACTCGTTTTTCGCGGAACCTTAATTGTTTTTACTATGGCAAACAAAAATATTCTCGGCACACTCCGCACCACACAAATTATTAATTAACTCGCAAAAGGCCGTTTTGAAGACACGTGGGTCTTCATCTTCAGCCGCGTACCGATTGGTATGTAGCTGAAGATGACAGTCCTTGCTATCGTTATTGCTTTTACTATACCATATAATAGTATACACCATGCTTCTAAAATGCAATAAGTTGCAAGTTCGGATATAAAGTGGAAACATTTAAAATATAATCAAGCACATTTATTTTGGAGCAAAATGCCGGATGGAAAAGTAATACCAGCCAGGTTCGGAAACTAATCGCCATTATTCCGTAGCGTTGATAGTAGTGGACGAAGCGCCGCTGTCGACGTAATCTGTGATGCTAGTGTGAGCATCGTACTGCCATGCGTTTGCTTATTATATCTTCACAAAATGAGTGTTGCAGTAGAAAATAAGATTTTTTGTGCATAAAATTTGAACCATCCAGAACAAACGTCGCAGTCTGCTGACATTTGGCGCTGTGTTCTTGTATGACAACGTTCGTCCTCCCACTGCTCGGTGAACTCAAGAGTTTTTGAGAAAAATCAAATGGGACGTTTTTGATCACCCACCGTACAGCCGCGACTTGGCTCCACTTGATATCCATCTGTTCTCTTACATGAAGACGTGGCTAGAGGCCCAACACCTCGATGATGATGAAAATCAAAATGCTATGAGAAGTTGGCTATATTCTCGAACTGTCGAGTTTTGTGGCAAATGGATTTTAAAATCAGTGAAACGCTATGAGAAGTACTTTTACAATTTGGATGGCGACTTTGTTGAGAAATATTAGAAAGCTGCGGTTTTAAGATGTACGTAATAAAAGCGAAATAGCGATTAGTTTTCGAGCATGCCTCGTATAACACATTTATTTTGATAAAACGAAACGTTACACAGAGTAGCAAAAAAAAGAGCACGTTATTTTGAAAAATTATTTAATTCTCTCTGTCATTATACCGTAAAGTTGGGTGGCTTTGGCCACCAGCGTTGACTTTGGCCGTTTTTCAATATTTGTTTCATTTATGCACAATTACGTTATAATAATACTTATTGGCCAAATGTGATTTTTTACTCTTTCTATTATATTGGAAAAAACAAAACTATTGACACTACACAATTTGTTTTTTAGTTCCTGAAAAAATTAAATAAAGAAATTTATGAAAAACGAGCATTTTTTACCTTCAAAAACTTTATTCATAGGTGAATGAAGAGGCGGCATCCATGATTTTCATGTGGAAATACGAAATCGTAAAACCTTTAGAAAGCTTCATGAGTGGTCGCCGCAAACAAACTTGTAGGTTTTGCCGCCAAAGGGTGGCTAAAGTCGTCCACAACAAAATTATTAATTTATGTCTGACTTTGGCCATCACATGTATTTGTTTATTCTAAGAAGCTTCAAAATCTAACAGGTTTGGTAATGATTTGATCATAAAGACATCTATCCCATCCAAGAGAGGGTTCTTCAAGATACCGGAAAAGGAAACTTACTCTTAAACTATTCTAAACTACATTTTCGAATGTGTTTTTCTTTAACAAAGAATGTATTTTTTACTTTGCAATTAAAACATTATAAACGTTATAAAACATTCCGTTACTTTATTTATAATAAACTAGATAATAGAACATAAAAAGGATGAATTTTTGACTTATTTCTATGTCCAAAAGCCTCAAAAATGACTACAAATTTACTTGGTAATCATATCTATGACCAAACTTACCCATGCTCTTGGTTTCTAAATAAAACAATGTGTGGCCAAAGTAACCCAACTTGGTCGTCTGACTTTGGAAACCCTTATTTTTTTAAAAAACATGTATTTAGAAAGCCTTTAGCTTCTGGTCAATTTCAAAGTTGGAAGTACTGATACAGACCTATAAAATGCGACCAAAAACAAAAATTAATAACATTTGGTTTAAAAGTTGTTACACTGTAAAGTTCAAAAGTGGACCAAAGAAACCCAACTTTACGCTATATGTTTTTAATATCATTCGTCTCCACCATTTTCGAGTAAAATAAATTCTAAAAGTGAATAATAAATTATCATATTGTAAAAGATTAAAATAGAATTTAACGAGGCTATCCAAACATGACATTCTTAAAGTTAATATTTTACAGATTGTTTATCAGTTCGTTTAAATTATCTCAAGCTTTTAAAAGTGATTTCAGCAGATACGGTCTGTGCTGACGTGTAAAACACTTCAAAGCACCTTAATCCGCTAGCTGGACGGGTGATTAAATTTGGAGATATTTTTAAATATTTAGGGAGTTCACTTAGTTCATTAGGGCCGTGTATGCCGTAATAAACTATGGTGGTACAGTGTTACCGCATCACTCAATCAAAGCAATTTTCGGTTTAAAAAAGATCCGTGTTCTTTCCTCTTTAATGCCTTTGTCGCTTGGAAAATCAAAATGTTCCATTTTATGTTTGAATTTTGACATTTTTCACGAAACCTTTGCGAAATGTCAAAGGAACCCTAGGGTCCCATGGAACAGTTTGAGAACCGCAGTTACACGGAATCGAAAACGCAAATAATATAGGAAGTTCAATTTAAAATAAGCAAGTTGGTATTAATTTCCCTACACAGATTCGGCAGAATTCCCGCACGACCCGTTTATGTGGTTAGCGTCCTACTATTTCACCGCTTCGCGTCTGACTAATTCACAGTTAACATTATCGTTACTTTATTCGAAAATTCTTTCATCTTTTTGCTGAAATCTATTTTTATTCAAAGCACAGAGCCGAAAGTTATACAATTAATTACTATCAAATAATTTCATAGTCGTTGCGTCGCGGCTAATATTGTAACATAACTGAAAAAAAAACAAACAAATCAAAATAAAAGCGGCTGAATGCATCGTCCACTCGTAGGCAATTCTACAAAGCAGCTAGTCTCTTTATCACACATACGGGTTACGGCTACCGCAAGTTTCATCTGCCATATTTGTATATTCGGAAGCGACAAACGTCAATATATTTTGGATGAATTGGCTCCCTCGATATTGCAGTAAATTTCAGTCATAATGAATCTTCAGTGTACAAAAATTGTCGGTATGTAACAAGAGAGGAGTTGGGATTGTGACTGGAGTCTACTGAATTGGTATTGTGACCGGAGTCTACTGTAGTAAGCTACTATGTTTTTAGATATCCCCGATTAATATTTACACTATACGAATTGTAGCAGTTACTGGTGGGACACCCTGTATAACAATAACGATAAATACTTTTATAATAAAATATATATAAATATATAGATATATAGATATATATATATATACATATATACATATATACATATATACATATATACAAATACTTCACTCTTTTATAAAAACAGATTAAAGGGCTTTTATGCCAATAACATTTCATCACTTACTTAAATCATCTACACAGGTTCAATGTACATATAATTTATTTAATTGAAAAAGGAATTAAAATCTGATATTACATTGTAAGCAGTGGCGGCTGGTGTTGATGTAAATGGGAGGTCAAATACAAGGTTTCGATTCCCTCGTGTATTTCTGTTGCATATCGTGTACATTGCACTGGATTTGTCAAGCGCAGTGTACACTTGTGTAGATGAAGATACACGAGGAAATCGAAGTGTTGTTCTTGCTTGTTCGGCAGCTTCGCGGCCACAGTACCGCTGCTGATTGTAAGTGAAAAAAAATCAATTTAAAAATGAATTTTTAAAGAATGTCTGAAGACAAAAATGCAGCATAACTCTTAAAAGAAACGTATCGTATTTTATATATCACACAATTAATGTCAACCGACATGCTCCACTCAATTGAGATACATATGGCACACATGACTATTTTCGCCTACAGGTAAGCCATTATTTAATATTATCTCAGTTATGTGAAATTCATTGCATTTCCACTGGCCCATATTAAAATACCAAAACAATAAACCGGGTATCACACTAGAAACAGTTTAATACAGTACAAAGAAATCGTAAATACTTAGAGGGGCTGTATTTACAATTTATGTTGCACCCAATACAAAAAGAGTATACAAGATATTTCACGAAACTTTGGTTATAAGTTTTGATGGTATTATGAATGGAACTCTGACATTTTTGTGTAGGCAGTTATAGCATCGGACCTATTAATTTAAAATATTTTCGCCTGCTCGGTTGAACCGACAGTGTTTCCCAACTTTCTTATTTTAAATGCAATGGTATATTTTTTATCAGCTTAATCGATTATACACATCGCATGTAAATAATTTGTATTAGGGCACCTTACCTCTAAACTTTTCGAGATATTTATAATCATGCTGAAATTTTAGCATTTGCACCGCTCTTGTTGAGATGAAATATTTGAGAAAGTAATGGAGATTAAGGTACATCTGTTTCCAAATATAGATATTTTCAAACCGAAAAACTCATTTTTTTTTCAAATGGTCCGTGGTATCTTTAACTACACTATTGAATTGGAAAGGAAATTACGCATCAATTCATATGAGCGTTTGATATACCCATTATTAATCGTTTTCAAGACATTAACGATTATTTCTTTAAAAGCTGCATATAATGGGTTAATGTTTTACAATAGTGTGCCATGAAATTAAGTGACATAATATGTGATTATTTAGCATCAATAACTGTCAAGTAGTTGTGAAACAGCGCGACCTTTCAAGTAAATATATGCAGAATGAATGCTATACTACTCTTTGCATGGCATACTTTTGTAAAATATTAACCCATTGTATGCAGTTTAAAGAAGGAATTGTTAATATCTTGAAAATATTAGAAATAGGTGTATCAAACCTTAATATCAATCGATGTGGAATTTCTTCTCCAATCCAATAGTGCAGTCAATGATATAACGCTGTATTTGAAGAAACGGAGTTTTTTCAGTTTGAAAATATCTATATTTGGAAACAGTTTATGAACACCTGCATTAAATTTAGTAACTATAACGATAAGGTGTGGTACGCATGACCTTCATTTCGTTCCTACAAAAGTAAATACTTTAATCTTCATGACTTTTTATTTAATTTCAACAAGAGCGTTACAAATGTTAAAATTTCTACATGATCGTAAATATTTCGAAAACAGTTGACTTTAAGGGTAAGGTGTCCTAATTCATATTATTTACATGCGATGTGTACAATCGATTAAGTTGATAAAAAGCATACCATTGTAAACAAAATAAGAAAACTGGCAACTACTTTCGGTTCAAGCGGAAGTGTTTCGTAGACGAAAATATTTTAAATAAGTAGGTCCGATACTATAATTACTTATTCTAAAATTTCAGAGTTGCATTCATAATAACATCATTAACATTTCTAACTAACAAGTTTCGTTGCCTGTATACTCGTAGACAAATAAAATATAACTTTTACTTATTTATATACCAATTAAAAAGTAACATATGATAGCAGTGGAAGCTGGTGATGCCGTAAATGCGCAGTCAATTACAGCGTTTCGATATTCTCGTGTATTTCCGTTGCATCGTATAATGTACACGATTTGCAACGGAAATACACGAGTGCATCGAAGCGGTGTAATGCAGCTCCGCAACCGCAGAGCACCAGCTGCCGCCGATTGATAGGATTCTGATTTAGTCTTTTTGTCTATGAGAGGTGTTGAAAATCATATATCAAACTTATCAAAATTGATCCGTAATTTTCTAATTTAAACTTGATTTGATTTTTTTGGTCATTGTGTGGTCATATCAGAAAAAATTAATTTGGGATATTTTTTATAATATATCAATTTATTATATAAATAGAAACAAAAATATGCTAAAGAATATTTCTTCTTATGCATTACCGAAACCAACAAAATTAAAATAAAAAGATATATAACTAAACCTATACAATTAAATGTTATCTATGGGAAAGATAAACTCCATATGTATAAAGACATAAATCCCTATTCTTAAAATCCAACGCAGCAGTCATATGGAAGGCCATATTGGTTAATACGACTATATATTCACAGAGAGCAAACAGTGAATACACTACAAATCAAAAATTTTGGCGTATATGGGTGAAACATACTAAATTACTTACCATAATCTTCACAAGAATTATTATGCCTAATAAAACAATAAGTTGCAATTAAAATGGATGTAATATTGATGAATACCAACTTCTTCTTTAATTTTAAACTAACTTTATCCAATTCGCTCAAATGCTTTCTTGTGTAGGAATATAAAAATACCACTAGCAACATATAAATTTCAGATGATATTATGAATGTTATAAATGCTCTCCTGTGAACAGCTGTAATATTACTTAATGAGATGTTAAATTAAACAAATAATACATTTTACTTACGGTAGTTCGATGATGATGTCCAAAATGACAGCACTATTAATGCAAAATTTTCAATGCAATTAAGTAGGAAAGCCACTAATGTTAAAAAGAAGGCATACGGATAAAGAACTGTAGTATTATATTGATAGTAAATAATTGCAATACAAAACCTCGGTAAGGCATGTAAAAATATTGCTAACGACCAAACTTCTTTCTGCGGAGAATAAGCTCCAATTGCTGCAGATATAGATGGTAGAAAGTTATAAACTTTACAATGCGTCCTATTTACACTATCGAAATTGAAAATTATTGAGTAGAATATACAAAATACGAAGGCAAATAGTGGTAAACACACAGTTGAAATAGAAAATTTACTAAAAGGTAACCTTAAATATGTTGTTGATTCATATTCTTCGTAAAAAAGTTTATAACGGGCTTGTTCTGACATTTTTCAGTCAGCACACAATATTTTCATTAATTACTTTAAAGAAATCGGTGTTGTATCAAAGATATCCTACGTTTCATAATCTTGTTGATTGAGGTTATTCAACAATCTTTCCATGTTGAATACATTTTGACAACTGATGCAAACATTACAAATTGACTTTATGTTGGCAATTCTGCGAAATGATGGAAATGACTAACAGATGACGCAGTTGATAATGTAGCGAATGTAGCTTCTTGAGAGTACTTGATTAGCGTACTGTAATGTGGTGCCATCTTACCCATTTAAGTAAACCAAGCATTTTGCCTCAAATATTTAAATAGGTGTACTAATAAAATTAAATTACCGCAAATAATTTTACCACTGGTAAATATTTATTAATAACTAAATATTCCAATGACCATAACTATCAATTCTGAAATATTTTTATCTATTTTACAATCATTTTTGTATAAATTGCCGGAATTAATTCCAAAACACACTACTATAGTATAACCATATTCATAGATTCCAAACAATGCACACTTGTAATTACTTATTTTCAAACTTTTTATAATCATTTTAATTATTTTCAATATATACAATACTAGATTGAAAACAAGAATGCCCCTGCATATATTTTATTATTTTACGACAGTTGTGTATTACCTAGGCCTACCTCAAATCTATTTACATCTTTTCAATGTATTATTTAGTCTTCAATCGGTTAGAATTCAAAGCACGTGTTTTTGTAAGCAATATAAGGAGATAATATTAAGCATGCTTCTTGTTTCTCAACGAAGCAATCAATTGTTCGTTCCTTTTCCGTAAAAGTTCGTCAACTGAGTTGCTAAGTTCTTCAACAACTTTATTGGACTTCTCGGATTGCAAGACATCATCTAACTCGCGATATCGGCTTTCGAGATTTTCAATCTCCTTTTCCAGTTTAATTACCTTGTGATAAGACGGATTCTCTTCTAACTTTTTCTAATAAAATAAAATAATTTTGTAATTAGAATGTTATTGGGTTGGTTATCAGGTAATTTATGGAAGGAATACAGGAAATCAGAGCGTTTCCTTTTTAATAAATTTATTAAAAAGAACCTACCAAAATTTCATTGTTTTTTCGTTGCGCTTCTACAACAGCAGCTTGTGTAGATTCTAACTTTGCCTTAAGAGCCTCATGTTCCTCCTTTAGATTAAGTTTTTCTTGATGGAACTCCTCCTTTTTACGATCAACGTCCTTCATGTCTTCAATTCCCGCTAACATCTCGATTTTTTTCTGTTTCAATTTTTCGAGTTCGGTGTCATATCTTACCTGGAAGGCTTTTAACTGAAAAAATAAATAAATGATGATTACATTGTAATATGAAGAATTGTAAGGATTTTGTTTTAACCTTGTCACGTTGAGCAGCCATCGCAGCACACCTCTTATTCCAAGCCTCCAACGTTTGGTCACCAGAATCTATTTGCACCTTACCAAATTCCTCCAAATCTAATTCGGCTAGATCATCGGCCATATGTTCGAGAGCGAAGGCAATTTGGTTTGTTACAGAGTCTATTTTAGTCTTAGCAGTTGAGGATTTTTCGTCAAATGATGCTATAAAAGCGTCCATATGTTCACCGCGTTCTCTTAACTCTTTGTGCTTTTTCAAACGAGCATTATCTTTTCCGTCCATTTCTCTTTCCAATTCAGCTAATTTTTCGCTTTTGAATTTAGCTTCTTCGTCTAGTTTTACTTTCATCTTTTGCAAGACTTCTATATCTGCCTTATCCTGCTTTACCTATCCATATTTTAAAAACAAATTAACAAAAGAAATTATTTTCATTTGGAATATTAGTTTTCGCTAGCAAAAAATATTTATAATATTTACATACATTTATAGATAGTCAAATTTCTAAAGTGAAACAGTTAACAAAGAAATATTGGTTCTAATAGGGTTCTACATAAGAAGTTACTTATTATAGTGAATTTTTTCAATATCGATTTTTTTATAGTTTTTATAGCGAATATTATGAGGCAGTACCAAAAAAATCCCGAAATCAATCCAGAATCCACTTGGAAAATATGTTTGCCCATTACGACTCTAGCCACTCTCAAAGTACTTTCCATTAGCACAAACACACCTGCTTCAACAGTCTTGCCATTGCAAGAAACATCGCTGAAATTCCCCTTGTGAACCACAAAGCAGCAGTCTATTTGACAACAACCATTGTTTGGGAACTTTCACCGTGAATGGTGAAAGTTCTGTGTTAACGGAAGTTGACAGTCACCCAATGCAAGGGTTGTCTTCAACCTAGTCCTATTCATTTTTGAACCGTTTAACCCTGATTTCTTCAGAGCATAATCTCCATAAAGCCAGAAGCTTTTCTGCTGTAGTTTTGCGTAATCCAAATACGAATTTAATGCCGTGCTTCTGCTCAAATTGCAATATTCCTCCGAACGTACATATTTGTACTTAGTTGCTACTTATGGATGAGCGATATTACAGTCACCCATTAGTCAACAATAGTGCAAAAAATTGCTACGTGCCCAACGGTGTAGCGCGGTTGCCATATCCTTTCGTATATTCGAACACCGAGGCAATTCTGGGAATTTTTTTATATTACCTCGTGATTTAACTACAATGTTGCAAGTACATTTGTTGATAATCATAGCAATATTTCATACGCATCAGTGCTTTGTCTGACACAGCTATAAATTGGTTATGTTTAAATTTGCATTTTGCACTAATCTTATTCATGCCCAAACGGTTATGGAGAATTCGGCGAATACTTGTTTGAGAAATGTTAGATATCATTGCTAATTCCTTCACTGTCAAACGGCGATCTGGTAATACCATTTCTTCAATAATTGAAATGTTTTGAGGCATTATTAGTTCAATTGGCCAACCGGGGCGCTTATCATCTTCAAGGGATTCTGAGTTTTTTATGACTAAATCTGTGAGCCGTTGGCCTGTAGTATCAATAGCTTCAAAGAATCCCATGACATATTCTTCAATTGCATATATCTGGTTGGTGTCCTTTAATACTACACATCTTAAAATTAGTGATAACTGTTTACAGTGGCCTAAGTCCCAATGTACAGTCAACAATTATCGAAAAGTATTTCGATTGTTTAACATTGTTATCAAGAAAAGCCTAGTAATTCTACAATTTTCAAAAAATTACCATTACCTCGTTAATATAATTGTCCACGTTATCCTTGAAATGTTTGACATTGATGTGCCATTTTTCTTATTATAGAAGTTATTCTTTTCAATACATTACGCCAGCGTTGTATTTCCATATTTAATAGTCTTTGCTGCTCTTTGTGGATCGTGTTTCCAACTTTTACCTATCTAATTCTATTTCTATTTTATTTTTGATCAAGTTCGGACCATTTTTGGATTGAACTTCAATGGAGCTTGCCATTTTCATATAAGGCAAGTACCCTGTAGACATTTTTCCAATCCGAACAATCAGTTTTACTCCAGTTTCTGGATGTATTTTTTCCAAATAACATACAGCAAAAACAGATAACTGCATTTTTCTCCCTTGCTTAAAATCCGGTATAGTGGAAATTGTAAAAATGACGATTTAACAGATCTTTAGGAAAATGATGATTCTAAATTTGTTAAAGTCCTTCTTCGACAAGAATTTGACGCACATGCTGTGCCATTAAAGTAATAATCCACATAGCTGGATCGGACAGAGGTCATAAATTATTTTTTAGTTGCATTGTAATATAGCTACTATCTGAATGTGACTGTTCACTTTTATCGACTGCTTCCTCTTCGTTTTTACCTTGATACGCATTATCATTATTGTCAGAAACTTTGTTTTGCAAATGGTCAGTTACGACTTCTTCTTGATCAAATTCAGTATTTTCTTTGGATTTTGGCGGTCTCCTTTAAAAAGTCTATTGCCCATTTTCTGCTTCAGTTTTAATTTTGTTGAGTTTTTACTGATATACAGAATAAAACTGAATGAAGATTTTTAATACATATTTTCATTAACAAATTTACATAGTAACCACAACAAACAATAACAACAATGACGAACAACTTAAAAAATTGTCGATTTTAGAATTTTATTGTTTTTGTATTCGCGATCATATTATTTGTAATACTCTTAAGGATGAAGTTCTAAATAAATATATATTTTAAAAAGGGTATGGAAAAGCAGAGATTTCTGCTTTAAACCTGTGCGCCATAAAGAACCTCGAGAAAGGGATACGAGGCGCAACTATTAATATATTCACCGACAGTCAGACAGTTCTAAAGGCTACTAAGGCCTATACATACGAATCTGCTCTGATACACGAATGTGTACACAATCTACGGCAATTGGGACGCAATAACCACGTTACTTTGCAGTGGGTCCCAAGCCACCAAGGGATCGAAGGAAATGAGAAGGCAGATAAGCTGGCTAAAGAAGCAGCGAACATGCTTTTCATTGGTCCTAATCCCTTCTGTGGTCTCCAAAAGAGCCACATAAAACAAGTAATTAAGACATGAGAGGATAATCAAAAGATCTTGTACTGGGATAATGTTCCAGGACAAAAACAGGCGAAAGTACTCATATCAGGTTCGCCCAAGACAGCAAAAATAGCGTTATCGTTCAGCAAGGGGGATCTTAGATTACTGGCAGGATTTCTGACAGGCCATGCGGCTCTAAAATATCATTTATTTAAACTAGGAAAAGCTGAAAACCAAATGTGCTGTCTATGCCAAGAAGATCTGGAGACAGCAGAACACATCCTATGTTAATGTGTCGCCATTAGTCGCACACGATACCAATATTTTAGTAGGCAATTTCTTGCACTTACTGAACTGAAGGAAACAGATCCTAGAGTAGTACTAAGGTTTATTAAAAGCCTCCAACTATTCTAATACACATAAAGGCATTCTGTTATAAAAATAAATCTATTAAGGTCGCGGTGATTATAAGCATTTGTGCCATGGCCCGACCAAAATAATAATAATAATAATATTGTATGGAAATACCGCCCCAAAATTTAAAAACAATAGGCGACCGCTTCGCCTTCTAATATCACTGCAGGGCTCTGAATATGGGTAATATGTGATAAAACTAGGTGATTCTGTAATTCCAAATAAAATTATGATAGTACGATGGTCTTAGGAATTGAACTAATTCGTATTTTCAAAAATACAAATTAGTTCAATTCACTTTACATCCCCTGCTATTTTCTAACAATAATTTACTGCATAAGAAATGACTAAGCTTTACAAAGATATATTATTTGGAAAACTTTAATCTAGAAAGCGTACCAAATTTAGTTAAAAGGATTTTAATGTAAGTGATTAATTTACTGCACAGACTATAGCCCTTAGCATTAAATTCACCTGAAATAATCTAATCCTAAATATGTTTTAGGGGCGTAGAATATTACCTGCTGTAAAAGCGCCTCTCTCTGTTGAGCCGGAGTTAGTGTGTTTTCTATAAATGCAGAAAGTTCAGCTTTTTGTGTTTCTAATCGTTGCAGGGTTTGAAGTAGCTGAAATACTTCTTGTTTTTCCTATAATTTACGAATGTTACAATACATATACATACATACATATACATATTATTTCAGTTTTCTTTTTTTTATAATCATTTACCTGAGATTGACTAAGAACGCTTTTCAAATGTTCCGATCTTTCCTTTTGTTGTTTAATCTGTTCTTGAAGGGTTTCAATTTCCTTTAGGGTTTGATTATTTTCCTTTACTATTTCATGATACTTTTCCTTCTCCTCAGGCGGTAGTTGTTCTACCATTTCATTCATAACACGCTCACTCTTAATAAATAAGAGAAGAGCCCAATATTATTTTCCATTTTTTTACTTTTCTTCGCCGGCTCGGAGGATTGTGAATTTGTGAATGGAGACCTTCTAAGACGGTTTCTTACTTGTTAAGAGATCTCATTGTGGGCATGGTTTAAAATTATATTAAAACCAAGGTTGCATAAGTAAGGTTCGCAAAGCCGGTGTCCGAACACGAGCATGTAGAAAGGTGGGTGATATTCCGGTAATACCATGCGCAGAACGAATAAAAACATTTATTAAGCAGTTCCGTAGTAAAGTGAACCGCTAAAATATATGGACAGTGTTACAACGTTTGCCCGCTATGAGGTGGGGAGCGCGCGAAGCGAATCAAGGACGCTGCAGCACAGCCGACAGCACTATTCGATATATGTATAGGACCCGCGACTGTAAATGAATCCTTATCCTTATCCTCACTATCTTAAATCCAGCTATAATTTTTGTTAGGGCAACTACATATTTTGTCAGATTAAATAAACGTGTTCCTACTATAAATTGTTTTTATTTTAAAAATACAAGGGTTGCTGTCCCAAATTTTTTCTCTGTGCAAGAGGGGAGAAAACAATCTCGTAAAGAATATCAGTTTGCAGATATCACTTTGGTTCGTTCGACGTTACCGTGTTTTAGTGACAAATATAAGTGAAGACATCATTCGTCAAAATTACTGCTTGGTGACCAATGTTCGAAAGTTTATTTCGAAATATCCAGACTTCAAATACGATGGATTTCGGGTGAGGTGTTTGGTGTGCAATAGGGATTTACTGACTTGGAAATGATGACAATGAAAAAAAAACATAGTCAATACCTATGATATACATAAGGACTGAGCGCTTTGACGTCAACAGGCTGCGACGTGTTTTGAAGTAGGTCGTCGATCATTCACACGTTCAGATCGTTTCTTGCGTTTTGAATTGGTTTATCCAAATTATATTGGTTTTATTAAAAAAAAATACTGTGTAGTGATATTTCCATACTTTGTTGGTGATACCTGTAATGTTTTCCTAGTGTTGTATAAACGATAAAATCTTTTCTGAAGCGATACAAACGAGGTAACCTAACCTAACATGGCGTCGGCTGTTTTGTATGTTTTGTTTGTGAGTTACACTTTGTAAAAGAAGATATTTATTTTTCAACAGCTACAGATTCAAGGACCGGGGAAACTATAACTGTAAGTTAAAAAAATCCTAGGCTTAAAAAATGCTACTCCAACTCAATTCCCTAACTGTCCGTTGTATTTGACAAAAAACGTGAAGATGTTATTGTTCAAATAGTTTTATATTCCTACGTTATATTTAACAAAATTATTTTTGAACACGAAGAGATGTTTTTAAATGTATATAATAAACGTTCTGTTTTAATACAATATATTTTAAATTATATCACCGAACGTAGCCGTTTGGATACTGATATATGTAAATGTTATATTCACAGCAGTGAACGTATTGCAACAATTATAATAACTTGTTCTACAAATACCCTATTTAAAAATGATTGTGGGAAAAGTAATGATAGATTAGGTAAAACACCACATAATAGGAAAGATAGATTAAGTAAAACACCACATAATAGGTGGTTAAATAGCATGTCTGTAAATTTTCTTGTGAAATTGAACAAAATTTCAAATAAACTTTAGTTTCGTCTAAATATATGTATAATTACAAATAATAATAATTAGTCGATTAAATATCAACTACAAATATATTTTTCACGAAAACGGTGCTCGGTTACGTGTTTGGTTTTTGCTTTGAAAGTTTGTTTTTCTAAAATAAAATCGAATGGGTTGCGAAGAAGGGCTCAGTTGACGACTGGTATCCTCTTTGAATCGGAAGCTCTTCAAAACTTAAAAAAGAAATGCAGAGAAACGATTCCTTTACCGCTTAGGCTAATATCGTATATGGCGGTACATCACCAACCCAGCGTGACGTCATCGAAGAGCGCTGAGGTCTTGTCATATCGTATGTAACGCAATAGCGCAAACTATAAATGGAAAAAACGTGGTTTAATATTTCTAACAAGTCTTTGTGACATTCCATTTAATAATATTCAAAAAGAATAGTTTCGTAAGTTTTGGGACAAATGTAACCCCGACTGGATCTTGTCAAGTGAATCAACATTGTAAAACTATTTACGGCGTGGTGGTGAAAGAAGGAGAATATAATTCGGGGTGAAGTGCACAGTAAAAGTTGTGGCTGGCAGTAGATAAGTATAGTCAACCGATTCAAAGAAAAACTGGTATAGGTATACGTATTATAGCGCAAATGTTAAAACCATATTTAATACCCAGTACAAGATTTCAATCGTGTATTGGTGAAACGAATTTATTACATGTAACGTATATACTGCATGCGTTACATCTCGTAGCAGAAACTGTTCGTTACTACTATTCAGATGTAAATGAACTAATACACAGAGTAATGCAGTGTCTGTCAACTCTCGAATTCGGCAATTTCCTGAACGGTGTCTTAACAATGGAACACCTTGTATATTATTTTAGTTACGAACTTTTGCCAAAATTCTACATAAAACATTCCTGATAGGTTAGTGGTTTAAAATGAACCATTTTCTCGTTATAGCGATTCTTGAAACTGTCCCACAATCTTCCGAACCCGCGGAGATGATTCACCCTGTACGCGTAAACTTATTTACTTACTTCGTCCAATTTCTTCGATACTTTGGCCATCCGATCTTGCAATTTCAATTTTTCGTTAAACAAGTTGTCCAATTCTTTCAGTTTCTTCTCGTTATCCTTCTTTATTTGCTCTGTTTCCGCTATGAGCTCTTGCTCTTTAGTCTTCGAAAGATGCATCTCCAACGCCGTGTTATAAGCTCCGAGTAATTCCTGATTTTCTTCGATTTTTCTGGCACAATTTTGCGCGGTACGTCGAAGTTCGTTGATGTTAAGGGCTTTCATGCGGCTTTCCTCTGTTTCTTTTTTAAGACGGACGATCTCCTCGCGTATTAAGTTTGTTTGCGCTTGAATTTGGGAAATGTAGTAACGTTTATCGCGGTATATTCTTCTACCGCCTGCCGTTTGAGTCGGTCGTAAACCTGATAGACCTTGCTGCGTAAGTGGTCTTGAAGCCGCCGACATCTAAAAAGTTTATCATAAAACATTCAGAATTTCTTGTTCGGAATTTATCTGAATAAGGAAACAGTTTTGAAGTAAAATAAATGGAATTATTTAAGAGATATAAAGATGCGAAGAAATGAGCAAATAATTAAACTGATCTCTACAAATTCATACTAGTAAACCAGTAATTGCATACATTTTGGACTTTCGAATTATGTCTATCTCATATTCTTTGCTATTTTGAACATGGCACGTTCTCTATTTGCCAAAATTCTTACATAAACCGGAATATATTCAGAAATTAAGCTAGCAGCATAAATCATACTGGAGAAAACCTTATAATGATTTCAGAAGCAACACCATAAAAACAATTTACAGATTTATTTATTGCGAACAATTGTATAATATGTATCAACAGTTCATCATTGGTGTGCTAGAGTTCTCGAAGTCGTACTGCGATCTGTAACCGCTAATCTCTGAAGATGAACATCATGGCGGTTGATAGTCTTGCCCATAAGTACGTCAGAACCCACCCTTTGTTAATGGGTACCTTCTTCAACCCACTGGTCCCATATTCACTATGATCAATCTCCTGACCAATTTCCCATATGGGAAGATCGTCTTCGTGTACGTTCCCTTTTAAATTCGCTTACCTGCTTACAATGCTTTCAATGGTGCTGAAATTTTAGCGAACAGTATATAAAAAGATTTTCAGTGTTTTCTTTTAATCAAATCAAGTATGCTCCGCTCAAAATGTCATAAACGTTAAGTAGACATAACCCGATTGTCAAAAACGCAGCGTTAACGGGGAATAAATTTAATAATCAAATTGAAAACATGTTAACATTAAAATTGTAAAAATACTTATATGTTTAGAAAAACATAATTTATTGTTGCCGTTCTCTTTTTTATATCACATTAACAGTAAGATTGAATTAGCATTTTCTATGACTGTATACACTAACCGATTCAGCTCTAAACCATTCCTATTGACTAAAGATCAAAGCAAATTACATTCGAATGAACTGTAGTCGGAACAAAATTATGTAGCCTTTACTTACCAGAGCTGCAGTACGTGGAATGGGAACCGCCGAAGGGGCTCTTGTTGATGTTGGTCTAGCGCTGGTTTCTCGATCCATTTTATTTTAAAAATCGTCAAGTACTCTTTAATGTCTTGCTATATGCATACATACACTGTGATTATTTTTTAAAATAGCAGAAAATGTTTCGATTAAGGTTAGAAATTAGTGGAGTTACTGGCTAATTTGTTTTGTGTACAATGTACCGTTAAACTTCGTTGTCATGGTAACGACTATAACGCGCAGAAACAATACGGGTTCATAATATACAGTCCGGTCCCAAAGAAATTAACTACTTACTAACCCAGCGTTTACACAGGAGAGTATTACTGGTACTGGCAGAGACATGACAATGACGCTGTCCTAACAGTATTTTTGCATTGTGTTACTATAACTGTCCGCCTTAAGTTTTTTAAATTTGCTACTTTCTATATTATTTTAACCTCGTGGCGTACTTTTGCTTTAAATCAAGTCTTTTGTAAAGATTACTTTTTATATTCAATAAACAATCACATTCTCGGTATTTTTTAATAAAATCAACAAAATGTTGCCTACGAAATTTGAGATCCACCATTTTTGTTTTGATAACAGACTCAATAGCTGTCAAGGTTGTCATGAAAATTGCCATGACAGTCGATGAGACAACTGTCACGCCGGCAATTCTTGAAGAACAGTAAGCGTTTACACAGCACGGTTTACTGTCGTGCCTGCGACAGTGTCAGTAATACTTTCCTGTGCAAACGCTGGCTGATTTTTGAAAGAAAGAAGTTAGAATTTTTGAAAAAATAGATCGATTTTTAGTTTTGGGAATCTAGCTTTTGGTGTTGTTGCTAACTCAATTTCATTTCCGGTTTCATCAAAAGTGATATCAACTTTCTTATAAAATAAAAACAATTTTCATATTCGATAAATTTTATAACAATTATCACTTTTTTACCGTGTCTTACTACAAATTGTCTGTTAATTTGAGTCTTATTACTAAAGCCCGGTAACAGGGAGCCGTGCCATAGCCGTACTTTCCTAGTATACAAAAACAATAGTAAGAAAATAGAAAAAAAAAATAACTAATACATAATTATAATATTTGAAAAGTAGTGGAAACACTCACCCTTTTAAGCAGCCTTGGCTACGGAACAGTAAAACTAGAAGCACCATTATCAATATTAACATTATATCGATAAGAGTGGCAAAAAAGTTGACACCATTAGATGTGTTTCCACAGTTGTCTCGGTGAGCGATGCTCGCCGTGGTGAGAAAATGAGTTGATATTTTGAAAAAGAGCGTTCAACATCTACCGATGTTATACATGCATGATTAAAATACTCTTTGTGCTTAGTCAGTGGATTATTTGATACACCATCACAAATTTGTTTTAGTGTACCAAAATCTTTTAGCACACTCTCGAACTTTTCTAAAACGTGATTATATTTTGCGTAATGTATAGTCAGTAGCTGTGTATGCACTCCGTCTATAATTTGCAGAGACTCCAATAATGATAACGATCTATTTTGTAATTGGTCTATTGCGTCAGCTAATCCTTAGTAGCTACGAATATTTTTTAAATCTGTTTCAACGGAAATATCTTGAAATTTCGACTGGCTCTCCTTAATAGCTGCAGCTTCGGCAGGATTGAATTGTGCAAAAACAGCTTTTACTATTTTGAAATGTTCAGCATAATAAAAAGCTGCCTGCAACCATGTTCCCCAACGTGTAAGAATTGGCTCCGGTGGTTGACGAATACCAGGACACTCTGTGTGAAATGATCGTAGGCGTTTGGGAAATTTCAAAAATACTTTTTTTTGTGCATGCTATTAATGCATCTACCTCGGGAGAGCATTGTCGAATGGTTTCTGCCACAAGATATAAAGCATGCACTTTACACGTAACATGTAAACACTTTACAAACTATCTTACTCCCGTTGTAAAACAAATCAGGAAAATCAGAAATAAACTTATTTACTATGTCTTGAAAGGGTCGTTTTTTAGCCTTCGACATGTTCACTAAAAACTACAATTAATAACTACGTCTGTATCAATAAAATCAAAACGCACTACACTAAATAATAACTACAATTAATAACTACGTCTATATCAATAAAATCAACACGCCCTATCTGCTATCCATTGCTAAGCTGAACTGAGTGATGATGATTTGTCGTGCTGTATCATAACCGACCAGCTCTCCCTGCCCACTTAAACACAGTTACACCGCCGCTGCGATTGCTTTCAAGTTACCGGGCTCTACTTATTTCTTTTTGATCAATGAGAGTAAATAAAGTTTATTATTATTATTATTATTATTACTATCGGTTTCATCTTTTACAATTTGATGCCAATTATTACTTAATATCTCTAAATGAGCAAGTAGTGCCATTATTGCTTGATGAAACATCACTACATTTACGAAATTGCATTCTGTATTAACATGATGGTGCTACCGCTCATAGGGCATATGCAGAATAGCATTGATATGACAAAAAATTTTCCAGACGATGGATTGGTCGCATTGAATCTATCTGTTGGCTTCCGACGTCTATGTATTTCTATGTGTGAGATATTTTGCTCAGAATCATGTAAGGTGTCCTTACAGTGAATTTGGCCAATTGATATTGGAACAGTCTGTATATATTTTTTTACAATTTATTGCCATCCGCGGTTTATCGATATAGTAAAGACGTTTATAAACCTGTTTGTTCACACGATTTCGCCCATGGCGTCTGCTTTTGTAGATGGATTCGTAGCGTATTTTTTATCTGGTCCGTTCGCTGTAATTCTTGAGTAAATATTTATTTATGTTTCCGTAAATATTCTTTTCTCCTCTGATTCTTCCTTTGAAGGATTTATTTAGAAAGCAAAACCCTTCTACACTTACGCACCAGCGCCCACTGTTTGTGGATTACGAGAGGAATGTGAAAGATAGACTGGTGTATTTATTTATGATGGCTGTTATGTTTGCCGACAAACTTATAAATGGCAGTAATATAGTTAGGACTTCCGAATATAACATATATTTTGTTAGTTTTTAGTTTTTGTAAGTTCAAGATGTTGGATATTGATACTTCCTTATTGGCTAACTTACTACATATTTACGTGGAATAAGTGATATTAGTTTCCAATTCCATGAACAAGATTTAGATAAAGTTTTGCACTTAAAGACTGGTAAATACGGGTAGAACAGAAGTACTAGCTGTACAACGTTAGGACAAAACGGGAATGAGGATGAAACAAATAATGAGGACAGCAGTTGATCACAAAAATAAGACTTCTTTTTATGGAATTCTAAGCTTTTGCATGTTTATTGATACTTCTTCAGAGAACGACAAACAAAAAGAATATGTAGAAAAAAGTATGCCAAATTGTTGTCTATAAATTAGGACTTACCAGATAAGTACTTGTCTGTAATGTAAATTATAAAAAATAACTAAGCAACTTCTTTGCTTACCTTACCGAACTAAAGTTTATGCACTTCTAATTCATTTTGTAGTGGTGTTTATGCATTCATGCACATTCATGCACATAGTGTACTCAGTATGGCCACACGGTAGATGCCAAATTCTCTCTGGCCGATATTAATTCTTTTTCGAAAGTCTCCTTTCCTCCCCGAGCCTCCGATTTACGGAATGGGGGGTATTACATAATTTAATTAAGGCCAGATAACGACAAATGTGGGGTAATGGCGTCGAAACCCCTCTTCTGTACAATTTCTCCATTTCGTAAATCTTGAAAATTAACGCAAAATGCTCCTACGACAAACAGTGTAAATTCAGAGGTATTTCGAGAAAGGTTTCGTAAATTAAATATCTATCATAAAGTATAAACTTAATAGTAGAACGTCAGTAAGTTTTGTTATTGTTTGGTTATCGATGGTATTCTGTATCACAGAATAGTATATTTCAGTCGTCCAGTCGCATCACTACATCCATTCGATTGTTACATTTAAAAATAACTTTATTCATCAAAAATTCATCGTTAAATTATGTTTGGAAGGGAATCATCAAAATTTGCTGTGGACAAAACAATCGCCATCGTGATTAAAATAATGGGGTGAAGGGACGCCAATTAATTTGATGACATTTGTATGTTGAGTGTGTTCCAAGTTTCAAAGTGTGTAATATTCAAATCAAAGTAAAATTTCAAGGTAAAAGTGAAGGTTGGAGTTTGAGAATTGGCAGTTCCCAGTGAATCCTATATAAACATAAAGTTTATATGACATCGTCTTAGAAATCCAGGTTAGTTTGCATTTTTCAGTTTAATTTTCGTTAATTTCCATTTATTGATATAAAAATTCATTTAAAATTGACAAGAGAGTGTGCAAGAACACTCCCGAACCCCCAGTTAATCTAATTATTTAACTAATTTACAAAAATTCCATTTTTTTTAACAATTTCCCTGTTTTAAAATATTTCAGTTTATTACTAAAAATTCTAGATTGTGACCCATTAGTGGTTACAACTGCTCACGATGCACAACACCATATGCATACGTAGAACGTATATGATTACTATTCTGTGTTTTCCACGAGTTGCGTCTGCGCACATTTTGGGTGAATTTTGCCCTACATTCTGATACTTTAGGATAAAATTACCACACTTCGGTTTTCCCTCACAAGAGGTGACATTTCACCCTAATTTGGGTGAATTTTACTCCTTTAATTTGGGTAAAATTCCCCCAATTTTTTAGAATGTAAGTATATATGAGCAATTAAAATCTGTTTAAAACCAGTACTACATAGATGTGAATAATAAACAGAAACACGTTTATCGAATGAAATCAGTTTTCACTTTCGTAGTCTTACTTTTCCTTTATTAGATTTAGCACATTTTTATTAAGCTTAAAATAAGTTGTCTTTAGTATTTATTAGTTATTAACAACAAAAATTCAATGTTATTTCTGTTCAACAAGTTAGGTATGTACTGTAGTTCGAGATTTGTTTTTCGTGCAGCAGCACTACGCTTTATATTAGCAATAACTTCGAGGTCACATCTCATGATGACAAAGTCATCAAAATCTCCAGTATGTGACCAAACATTATTTATTTTCGATAACGTCTGCGTTTGGTCGTGTATACAAACATATAGAGCCAAGGGTAAATTTCGAAGGTTATAGGGTCCTTTCACGGCATGACACACCGATTGGCAGCCTTGTGGGCCTTTTCTCCCGCCGGTTAACCATCACCGGAGGCTTCCGCTAGATTTTACAGCCAGTAATTGCGTGAGTCACCCACCCTTCCTACATATAGAATTGATCCAGGCCGTTATCGAGGGATTGCTGAATTATCAGACTATAGGTGATTGAGTGCTACATTTCTCATATTTCTTCCCCTATACCTACGTGTATATAAGCTTCGTTGATATTTGGGGATCCTTGATTTACAGTGCGTGTTTGCAAAGTAAAATATGGATTCGAGTATTTCACGGTATATGCGATAACTAAAACAGCGATGTAGGGTGGGGTGGAAAGCTGCCACAAGGGAGATATTAAGATTAGGTTTCCTTTATATTTTAATAATTCATCGGATAAAATTGTTTTACATAGCTTCTGATTGAAATCCAAAAGTGTGTCAAATAGTACATGGAAGTTTTCATTTCGAATTGAAGGAAAATTAGAATGAAGTAAATTTTTAGGTTTTTGCATGAATGAGCAAAATTAGCAGGAGCTGTTGGTTATATTTTACAAAAGCGGTTTTCACGGTTTGTTCCGCAGAACCCTAGGGTTCCTTAGGATACGGCCAGACCGAATGCGTTCCGACACGTGCAGTTCGTTTTATTGCGTTATGTCAGTCTTGCGTTTTATCCGTTATTTACAGCATGGCCACATAGAATCCGTTTTGTTCGTCTTCGTGCAGCCAGTTTTCATCATGACATCAACAAAGATAGGTCGTAAGTTGCTGCTAATGTGGATAATAAAAGAATTTGGGTTCATAATATATATATATATATATATATATATATATATATATATATATATATATATATATATATATATAGAGAGAGAGAGAGAGAGAGAGAGAGAGAGAAAAGAGGCGTTGTGGTGAATATATACATACATTATTTCCAAATCTATTAAAACACGAGGACAAATTTATGGAATACTTGAGAATGTCAAAAAGAACGCTTGATATAATATATAATAGTGTACGAAAAAACTAACCAAATCGAACACAAACTATCGCGAACCCATTTCTACTGAAGAAAGAATAGTGGTGACATGAAGGCAAGTATTTAATTAATGATATGTCTCTTTTTAAACTTCACTTTACCTAAATATTATTGTTATTACATTGCAAATTATTGTAAATTTATATAAGAAAACCTTGGCGGTTCTGCGTGAACATCAACAGTTGAAATATTTCCATCCCATGATGCTCGCGATATTGTAGACGCTGGTGAATGGGATTGGACTGACCTGGAACTCATGGACTGAATTTCTTCATACAGCAGCTGCTGTATTTGCAGTTTTAAATACAACTTTCTTTCGCGAGGAAGAAATTTGAAGTCCGGCAGCCGACTTTTGAAGAACAGCAGATTCTCATCTTCCACCGCCTCTCACTCAAGAAGAGTTACTTTCTTTACTTCTAGCTCTAAAACAGATCGCCGGTATTCTTCCTTTATTTTTCTTTTGTTTTGATGTTTCGTAGGAATACTGTTTGTCGAGCTTGCGGATGGTATGGGTGGGCTATCAACGAAATCGTCTTGGGCGTTACTTTCCTCCTGACTAGATTCCGTGATAAAGTTGTTTTCATTTTCGATATGTGCGATTTCAGATTCTTCTTGATCCGTTGGCTGTGATATAAGATTTGTTGCTCTTCCCCGGGTAGACATGGTACCGTTTAAAAAAGTTAACATGTGGAACAAAGACCAATTTGACTGCACAACGGTATCTGCTCCTTGACCTGATTAGGGTTTTTCCAATTTTCTCAGTTCCTTTCGATAATAATCCCTTATTCCTCTCCATTTTGCCCTCAAATTTTCTGAAAATCAAAATATTTCTGATTTTAGGTATCTTGCCACTGGAAGTTCTTTTCGTGCTTTAGCATTTAATTTCGCACGGGAAAAAACACAGTGGCAGAAATAGTGAAGGAGACATGCAATGTACGTAAGTTCTAAGCATGAAACATTTGACGCCTCCTACAACTGAAACTTGGCGTCGTATAGCACAGCAAAAATGGAATTTTCCAAATTGCCTAGGAAGCATAGATGGCAAGCATGCGGCTATAAAGTGCCTTACTGGATCAGGTTCGAAATACTACAACTATAAAAAGTTCAATAAATTTGCAGGTAGTGTGTGATGCCGAGTATAAATTTACAATCGTTGACATTGGTGCTTACGGTAGCGAAAGCGAGGGTGGAGTGTTCAGGCAATCTGTATTGTAGGAGCAACAAACAAGATAATAACCTCGATATACCTGAAGGTGAATATTTACCAGGAACAGAATGCAAAACCCCCTACGTTTTTGTTGCAGACGAAGCTTATCCATTGTTGGGTCACGTTATGAGGCCATATCCAAGAAGAAATTTAGGTGATTTGGAAAAGGTGGTAGAGTGCAGCTTTGAAATTCTTTGTGCCAAGTGGCGAGTGCTTAACAAAGCTATAGAAACAAGCGAAAAAACAGCAATCTCAATAGTCTCAATAGTAGCAACCAACCACTGAGCCAAAGTTACAATAAAAGGCATTATTACCTTGGCTATTTTTCCATCAGGAAACTGAATGTATCACAGCAATGGTTGATTTGATAGGTGGGAAAAGATGTATGGAGTGTGGTAGTTAAGTATTTGCGGAGAAAATCATTCTCTTGCAAATTCTGTAGTGAATGGATACAAAGAACAGATGAAGCCATGATGAAGCAGGCTTAGGTTACAAAATGTTATTGTCAAACACTTCACGAAGCATCGACCCAGATTCCAAACGAAATAAAGGAAAGATACCTGGCAATCGAAAACAAGTCACCAATAAACAAGTCAATTTTTTTTTAAAACAAAAAATTTTTGGATGGGTATAACAGCTATAGAGTATTTTTCGGGCCTATAACCAGATAGCTATAAAACTGATTCCTTGAAAAGTTTGTATACCCGAGAGGGAAAAACATAAAAAGAAAGAATTATCAAGAAATGTCATATTGTTCTTAGCCATTGCTCTATCAGTTTCGAATAAATATAAACTTTCTGGCAGGAATTTAACAGTAAAATTTCTTCGCTCTGAGAAAGAACAATAAAGATATCGTATTTGGATGGCCAAGATATGGCAAAAAGCAAAACCTGGCACTTTGGAAAATTGTGGCGCAAGATTAACGAGCTTTAAGTTTGAACAATCTAACGACGGTGAAGAAAATTACTACTTTTTGACTGAAATATGTAGTAAATAATTTGACCGTATTTAAAGGGTTACATAGAAAAAAATAATTATAGGTTTGCTATACGTGCTATAATGTTTTCTTTTATCAAAATATTTTATTTATTATAATTACGTCTAATATATGTATTTTGTTTACATTTTATACCCGAACAACTTTATTGCATTAAAGGCACACGATAGGAAAAAGAACGATGGAGGTTTATAGTAGTTACTTAAAGTTTCAATTCTGCAAAAAAAGGAAAGTCATTCAAAAGGTGCCCTGACATGGTGGTTCTTAAACTATTTAAGAACCACCGTCTTATAGTATAGTAATAGATGGTAACATATGGTTCCAATGTTTTCGGAAAATGTTTAGATACTGATAACTTGTTTAAAACTGTTCTAGTTTTTAAACTAATTGTTACAACAATTAACAATAAATATGCCTAACGAAACATACTTAATATTGTGGGCCATTATCTTCAACGGTCTGGACAACAGCAGGATCGATTTCTCGATTTAGTTGGTCTTCATTTGCAGCTTCCCATTCATTGTCATACACTTTTCTAGCCAGTATTGACCAAAAGTCTTCTATTAGCCAAGCCTGAGGTATTTTGGGAGTATTGTCAAATTTAGGAAAAATGTTTATGTTGTTTGTATCATTCCAGTCTCTAGTTGCATTTGCTTAACCACATGAAGCTAAATCAGGCCAAAACATTATATCATCATTGGCATGATGTGTATTTAAATACTGAAGGAGTTTAGAGAGACATCTTTCAATATAAAGTTCTGCAGTTATGATTTCTATACTACACTAAAATTTTGTCCTCACATTTGGATTTACTTTTGAACTTGACATTGTCTGGTGTGTCTTCTATGGCGTCTGTATAAAAACCGTCGTTTCCCTTCATCTCTGATTGGAATAAAGTAAAATATTTCTCATCATCTACAACAATCAGTTTATTGACAAAATGGATGCGATTTAAAGCATGACAACATCTAGGAACTCGTTCTAACTGAGCCGCGGTGTATTTTGGTTCTTTTCTTCGTTTTCGAAACACTACGTTATTTCGGGAAATTGATTGAAAAACAGTGGTCTTTCAAAACACAAAATCTTCGAGCTAATTTTCGCTATGAAACTCCAACTCAGTCTTTAGTGGCTTCAATCTGTCTTTGTTCTTCATTTCGATGAACAAATCAACATTTGCAAAAGATTAAATTCAACTTATTACACAATTGTACAATTAAAAAGCAGTTTAAGTACAGAATTACTGCTGACGGTATACCATGCCTTGGCATACTCGATTTTTGCGTATAATATTCTAATATGGGGCCATGCTGGTTACCAACGCGTACTGATTTGTCAAAAAAGAATTCTTAGGTTGATTTTGGCAGATTCTACAGAGAATCATGCAGGTCCCGTTCATCGAATAACTTATTGACCGTTCTTTGTTTGTATATATACTGCGCGGTGGTGTACGTCAGGAGCAATGTGGACCCGTCCAAAATGCTACCAAATATATGCAACACTGCAGGGCGGACTTATGCATTCAACCGCACCAAACATCTCTATTTGAAAGATCGCCCTTATATTCATTTGCAGAAGTATATTCTGCACTGCCTGTTATTTTGAAAAATATTCCTGAACTAAATGCATTTAAGAGTGCAGTAAAAAGTTCTTAATTTCTAAAAGTTACTATTCTTACCAGGAATATTTTACTGACAATTCCGCTGGACATTGTTGTTTTGCTGTTATAATTGTCAACACTTATTGTGAAAGACAATAGAGCATTCTCATTATTATTATACGTGTGTTAAGGTGTCTTTTACAGCAGAGAAGTTGAGAATAATTCGAAATTCTATAATGCATTCGTGTATCGTGAATCATGGCGGTAAAGAAACCTCTGTCGCGGCAATTCAACCGTGCGCAGTAGTAATAACACCTATAAAATAAATATTTAGTGGCACTTAGAACCCATGTCACGTTACCGCTATGTCAAACATAGGTAATAAATGAAAGGAACACATACATATGTTATTAAGTTATTTATTTTTTCCATCATATAGTAGTGGAACTTCTACATGAGGTCCGATAACTATCCCGACACGTCACCGTAATCTATATAAACAGACGCAGTAGGACATAAGCGTAAAACTCAATTAAGCTCTCACGCGTGAACCTGACATTCGCTACGCGAAATAAATTACGCCTTACGTCTGTGATGATGTTCATTTTTTTGTTTTATTCATACATATACCCTTACTGCTGTATATACGTTCAATGTGCGCGCCTTTGACTTGGTTTTTGTCGTTATTGCTCCCGAAAATGTATTCACTGATCGAAGCAGTAATATAAGGCTAGGAGGAAACAAAAGGGTTTCGTTTATGATCTTTCTTAATGGACAAAGACAAGGCACCATCACATGCTGTGTTGACGCATCATATTGCGTAATTAATGAAAGCAGGCACGCGATCGTTAACTTAACGAGCTTACGGTTGCCTTGTTTATTTTTTATCGATAGATTTGCACATCAAAGACACGTGCTGTATTAATAATGCCCTTTCTATCATGCAATATTGGTGAAAGTGGTAAATAAAAAACATCTACTTTGTACATGTGATTAATAAGATTGTGTGAAAATAAACTGCTGTTGGTTTATAGAGTAAATAAAACCATAAATGAATAAACTTCTACGTACGAGGGTGAATCAAATATAAACGGGACTGATTTTCTAAAAAATTCCGGAGGGCTTCTAGACCTGGAAGGGGTTGATGCGCAGGTAGCCTGTACCATTAGAGAGAGAGGAGAACCGACCGCAACTCTCTCGGGTCCCTTTAGTATCAAAAGAAACCATGAGCGAGAAAGAAGTGCATGTCTTCGTAGAGCAGCGGATTATCATCAAGTTTTTGGCCAAGGAGGGGGTGAACCTAACCGAAATTTTGCGGCGATTACAGACATAATTCGGGGACAACACCCTGTCAAGAACCCGTGTGTTTGCATGGGACAAAAAATTTTCTGGAGGGCGGGAGAAGGTCGAGAACGAGAGCCATGATCGCCGCCCAAGGACAAGTGTGACCCAGGCTAGTTTTTCTTTTGATCGCCAAGTTGCTTTTCACGTTGATTTTCTCCACGATCGACGCACAATTAATGTGCAATATTATTGTGAAATACTGGATGCCGCGAAATTATCATTTCGAAGGAAAAGGAAGGGGCAATCGGCCAGAAGTGTCATTCTTCTGCATGACAACGCCAGGTCTCATGTACGATGCAAAAAGGGGATGCATTAGGATGGAAAACATCCACCCTATAGTCCAGACTTGTGACCTTGTGACTTCCATCTTTTTGGACCCTTCAAAGAAGCGCTTGGAGGCCGGCGTTTCGACGACAACGAAGCGGTGGAAGCATTTGTGCTCCAATGGCTACACGAATGTCCGAAGAGTTTTTACGATGATGGAATAAAAAAGCTCCTAATCCGATGGGAAAAATGTAATTCTAGGGCGGGAGAATATGTAGAAAAATAATATATATTTGTAAGCTTAGTTAAATAAAGTTAGAATTTTTTAAAAAACGAGTCCCGTTTATATTTGATACACCCTCGTAGATGAAATGGTTATGTTTTTCAGTACTTGTAAATCACATGTCTACGTATCTCTGTACTTTTGCGACAGCTCAGGGCAAACTAGCTTTCGTTTCTATTTTCTCTTAAAAAAACCACATTTATCAATATTTTCTTGTTTAAGCATTTTCAGTATTTCTTTATACTGAGCCTTAGAATTCCAAATTATCAATCACTTACTATTACTTAAAATTTTAAGTAAGTAAAAAAAATTAAGGAGTGCACTGTTCGCGGTCCCCTTCGATCAACTGATAAAATTGGAATCATCGATATGAAGAATTAATCATCGTTCGTTGAAATCTATCACTTTTTGGTTGATGTATGCCCGATTTTCGGTTTTTATGTTGTTGCTTTTAGGATGGCCTTCGCATAAACCATCCAAAATAAATATGGGGCAATTTTAATATTCGATCAATTTGGCAACAATTACACTGAGGAACAGCAATTTAGTTGTCTTAAATCTGTGACTTGTTTTCAACTAACTTTTGGCCTCTGGATCCAAAAATAACCGCAGTTTTTGTCAATCACGTAAACTTTTTAAGCTACAGGATACCCTCAAAAGTCATACAAATTGTGCGTATAAAGGAAAATAAAGTAAAAACTTACCAAATATGCTGTTTATAAAGAATAATTTTATTCATACAAAGGCTATAATAGTTACTGTAAGTTAAATTGTGTTCATACAAATAGTTGTTTTTTTATCGAACGGTAATTACATATTAAGGCAAACATTTTCGCTTATAGCTTTTCCTGGAATGTTTAATCTGTGGACATTCTCGCTTGATACTCCAACAATAGTCAGCCATCATATGTACATCCCATCTACCTTGATACCGTGCCTCCATGACCTTCAAATCCTGGTGAAATCGCTCACCCTGCTCATCACTGACTGCACCGAGATTTTCCGGGAAGATTGCTATGCAAAAAATGCAATTTGGTCCTCATGTTGCAGCCTAGCACTTTGAAGCTCTCCAAGAGTTGCTGGACAATTTTGGCGTAATTCTGTGCTCGTGTATTTTAAAGATAGTCTTTAACAATGTTTTTGAATGAGTTATGTCAATATAAACTCGTATATCACAATATAAACAGTTACGTTAATATAAACTCGTATATCACAATATAAACTAGTGACGCACAGGGTGATTACATATAAACAAACAAACGACCCTCTGCGTCACGCACTGCCAATGTTATTGTAGATGTCATTTAGATATATCATTCGTTTACTAATGATTAGAAATTATTATAAATATAAGAGGTAGAAATGTATAAGAGGGCATAGTATACTGAAGCATCATCACGCTTGTAACTAGTCTATCTTTAAGTATCGAGAAAGTTTGTCTGTTGTATTGTACAAGTTCTAAATAAATTTATTATCTTGTGTTCCTGATTGTTTTTAAAAAACCTGATTCAAGAACGAAAGAACAAAATTAATGCCAACCAACCATTCTTTTCATGCTCGATTTCGCGGAGAGTGGTCACATTCTCATAAGGTGTAGAGATAAAACTTGACGTGGTAGAAGAAAACTAACTACAGTTTTGAAACCAGCATGCCTAATTAACTATAAAACAGCTCAAAAACCAAACTCATCAGAAATTGTGTTACAAATTGTTTCCCAGTGTTATCACTTTTTTCTCGTCGTCATTGTACGATAAGTTGCCTAATAATTTGGATAAAACCTTGTAAATTTTATTCTATCTACCCAGACAGTTATTTATTTGGTATAAAGTTCTCCCAAACAGTTCCGACTCTACAGGGGTAGCGTTTAGTAAGTTCAACGCCCATTATTAAAGTTGCTTCAAGTTTATTTTCGCGCAGTTCACTAAAGCCCTTACCACAATACTTAACTCGTACTGGAAGCACGTTTCGATAGCCAAGCTATCATCATCGTGCGTCCATGCAAATAATATGATTAATTCAATAAAAACTAGATTTCCTTGTATGTTCCCATTTTGGGAACGTTCGCCATTGAAGTCAAAGTGAAGTCAAATGGCAAAGAAAAATATATTTGTTTTAAACTGACGAAGTTCTTTAAAAGATAGAACTGTATTGTTGAATCAAAGATATTACATATATTAAGTCAAACAGATATATTTTCAAATCAAACTTGAGGTTATCTGCTTCAAGAGATCATATGTTTTGTAATTATTTATTTGAAAATATATCTTTGTCGCCATTTAAAGTTACAATTTTGTTGACTGAATGCACATTTGTTTGAGTCAAGAATTTGTTTTTTGTGTTGAGGTTGATGATTTTGTCGTAGATAGATCGTACCTTTAGAACATGCGCATTTTTGCCCATATTCTGTCGTCTCCAAATGTTAACGAGCCTCGCACGTCGTTATATCCGATCCGTAATACAAAAATAAACTAAGTATTTGGACGTTATACCCGACTTCGTCATTAAAGAGGAATCTTTGCAAGCGGTTTAAATTTACATAATACTACAATATATAACAATTAATCGGGACTTGCAATTTTATACCCATCCAATTTATTTGAAGAGTATATTCAAGTAATTACTTACCTGTCTCGATTTTCAATAGGCTTAACGTTATACGTTCCTCAAACGAAAAGCGACTTTCCCTCACTTCGTGCCATTGTCCCGTCTTAAATATCTTAAAGAGCACGTCAAATTAGTCTGTCATTTCCTCGAACGTACGCAAATAACCGTGTAATGAAACTACGAATCGATGATGAACACGACGTAAGCGAAACAGGAAGTAAAAGGAGCGTTCTTTTCTAGTCTTCAATGAACTGGGCGGAAAAATGTCGGCAAGCGTTTGGGTGATAAAGTGAGGAAAGTAATTAAGTGCTGATATTTGATGTTGCTTCACAGATGGGACGTAATGCTGTACAATAGGATTTTTATTATATTACTTGAAGTTAAAAGGCGAAAAGAACATATAGAATTAAATCTTCCCACGACGTTAATCATGTTAATAATATTTAGAAAGGAAGTTTTTGCTAATAAAATATGTTCTTCTGAAATATATGAGGTAGGCGCCATACATTCTCGACCTGACAGGCTTATATAGGTTCGAGCGTGTTCAAACTCCGTTGCGTCATAGTAGCACATGTGCGAGGCGTACACTATATACAGCGTGTCTCCGGATTAACGCATGGATAGGTAAGGCAGACAGAAAATGATTGAGTTGAAATTTCATCTTTTGGGGTTCAGCCCTGCTTGAATAGAAAGTAATTTATGCCATAATTTTATTGCCGAAAAATCAAGTAGATCTTGGAAATTTACAAAAAAGAATTTTTTTTTCAATTAGCAAAGTGTATTTTCTAAAGGAGATAGAGGGTTATTGTTCAGAGTAGTAAATTATGCCAGTACTTAGTGTGTAAGCGCTTTTACAAGATCGGGATATTTTTATTTAAATTTAAACCGGATATTTAATTACAGACAATAATAATGATATTTTTCCCTAATAATAATAATAATAATCTTAACAGTTATAGGGGTCATAATAGTAATGTATAAATTAAATAATTATAAAGGTTAAATCTGGTACGTGGGCTTCTGCGGTCGTCAATAACACTATACTCTTGGTTTCCAGGTTGGAACCACGTCGTTGTCGTAGCTTTTGCCGACGTATAGTCCACACACTTATGGGACATTTTCAATGTGTAGTAACAGCCCTGAATATGTCCCATAAGAGTGTGGGCGACGTCGACAAAAGCTACTACAACGACGCGGTTCCAACCCGGAAACCAAGAGTATAGTATAAGGTTTAAAATTTAATCTAATGTTATAAACTACATACAATTCACATTGCTGAAAATATTAACGTTAACTTTTCTTTTCAACTAAAATATTACTATTCTCATTATTGAAAAGATTCGCTTATTTAAATAGCCCGCCGTCTTTATCCGCACACCTCCCGATATTTTCACGAAAAGTAGTAAATGCTGTTCTTATTTGCTCTAGAGAAATGGAATTTATAGCCTCCCTAATGCGATTCTTTAATATTTGAGTATCATTTGGGAGCCTCTCAGAATACACTATTTGTTTTATTCTACTCTCTAAAAGTAGAAGTCCATAATTGTTAGATCCGAAGATCTGGGCGGCCATAAAATAGGACCAGCATTAGCTATCCACTTTTCCCGAAACTTTTCCAGCATCTATTCACATACTAGCCAAGTCGAGTGACTAGGACAACCGTCATGTTGAAAGTACCGTTAGTAGTAAAAATCGATTCATCCGAGAAAATGATATTTTTGTGGAAATTTCTATCTTGTAGAATTTTGTCACCCACAGAAAGACAAAATTCCAACCTTCGAGATTCATCCCCTTCCTCCACCGTATGACGTATTCGAACTTGTATGCTTTTATCTTATTTGCTTTGTATACGCGCTGTAAATGTGACTTACTAATGCCAATATCTC
Organism: Dynastes maya; assembly: GCA_029619315.2. Taxonomy (NCBI): domain Eukaryota; kingdom Metazoa; phylum Arthropoda; class Insecta; order Coleoptera; family Scarabaeidae; genus Dynastes; species Dynastes maya. Next base: position 63,711,258 of record JAROYE020000002.1, read on the forward strand.
TGGAACGCTTTCTTAACGATTGCTTGGGCTGTTCAGATACTGAATTGATCGCTAACATAGTACCTACGTCATTTTCATCATAGCTTTTCTTTTTCTTTGGAATATTGCGTATACTGCCAGTAGTGAGGAATTTTTGAACGAGTCTGGATACGGTAGACTCAACCGATACCGTGTTCGGAAATTTAACATTAAATAGCCTAATAGCTGCTCGAATAGATAACTCTCCATGTCATAACACTGAACTAGGTAAATCCGTTCTTGTATAGTTAGCATACTTAATTTCCCAGTTGTATGTATTTTAATAAATTGATATTAATTTAAAGCACAAAAAAACTACGATAGTTGGCAAAATTTATTTGGCAGAAACGTAGAACTATTCAAAGAAAATAATTGATTATAATTTTGTTGCGATGCAATTTCCATGTCATGTAGTACTCTGAACATTGTTTTCTGTAAACCCTCTTATCGTATCTCCTTTAGAAAATACATTTTGCTAATTGAAAAAAGTTCTTTTCTGTAAATTTCCAAGATCTACTTGATTTATCGGTAATAAAAATATGGCATAAATTACTTACTATTCAAGCAGGACTGAACCCCAAAAGATGAAATTTCAACTCAATAATTTTCTGTCTGCCATACCTATCCATGCGTTAATCCGGGGACACGCTGTATGTTTATTGCGGCTCGAAGTGGAGTAATTTTTAATAGCCAGCCAGACAACGTGACTAGTGAATGAAAATGTCTCAGGTAACGAAAATTGAGTACCGCGCGGTCATTAAATTTTTAACAATAGAAGGGCATACGCCTAATCACATTAAACAACGTTTAGATGGCATTTATGGTGAGTCATCTCCTTCATATTCTATTGTAAACATGTGGACAAAATAAATAAACTTAAATATGAATTCACTAATTATTAAACTGCATAAAAATAATCTCTATATTTAATTACATTATTAAAGAAATAATTTAATTATACTGTAACCTATAAAAAATAACTTTTTCATTAGTTCATTCATTTACCCTTAATTTTAATTATTAACTTTAGGTTTTTTTTTCCATTACTGTAATTTTTCTTTTATTGGATATCCTTGTAGCTGGCCTGATGATGTGTTTTTTGAACACGAAACTGATCACCTAATTTCTCAACAGAACTTTGTTAGATCTGGATCATTTTTTCATTCCTACCTTTAATATGAATATTTTCTTAACTTAAAACTACATAAATGATTTACTTGGAAGAAACATTTTTCTGTCGTGGATTTTCTTGATTTTCTAACCCTAATAAAATATTGATTTAATCCTAATAAAATTTCAAGAAAATTATTTTCTTCTCTTTCGTCTTTCGATAAAGTACATGCCCGACCGACGTCATTGGCTGAAATTGAAACAAAACAGATTTCTACTCACTTGCATCAGGAAAACAAAGAAATACAAAAAACAGCTACAAAAAAACAAAGTGTTGAAGAACTTTGCTGGCTACATTAAATTGGTGTTTTGTTTTTGTTTTGTCGGCTTGCTGTGGGAACACATTAGGCTATAACAGTAAGAACATAAGTACTAATTGTTGTTTGGCCTAAAGAATAAGGAACATTTTAAGCAATGAAAAGAAAAGGAAATTATAGGGTGTGGTCCTAAATTTAACTTTTGAACGACAAAAGCTAATGTTAAAAAAAAATCGGCCGATTTCTATTTGTTGTGAGCTAACCTCTGGCGTTATAGGTAGTTTAATTACATTTCCGGTGTCACCAGCAGTGACGTCAGCTTCCTTATTTTAATTACAATACCCTGTATATTTGTACGCTTCTGCAGGCAAAAGAAGTACGATTCAAACGATACCACACTTCAGCTTAAAAAAATATTAAGATATGCAGCAATAAAGATTTTGGTAATCTGTTCTTGTTGTTACGTAAAAGTGTTTAGGGAAGAGCGCTAAATTGTCTCCTGTGCCGCCAGGTTAATCTAAAGAGCACGCTGCTAGGCAACATATTCATAATTGCCAAACTGTCAAATCTCAATTCTAAAAGCATGAATTTGTGTCTTTAAATAACTCGAAAAAACGTTTTATGTATTCCTGCTTGACTAACTTTTACCTAAACGAGGCAGGTATTAAAGTACAAACTTTGGTTTTGTGTTACTCCCATAGCAAATTTGAAGGAGAAACGATTGATTTCAAGCTAGATTCATAATAAAATGTCCTTTTAAAAGGAAAACAACGGGAACAAATATTTTCCCTTTTGATGAACACTTACAAATAGGTAATTGACACCAGACAATTGCTTGCGAAACACTCCCAGGCATGTCTCGAATCTCGAATCTCGAATACACTCCTTTCCGACGCGAACTATTTCGCGCTTATACTTTCACCCTAAGTCGTTTATTTCCCTAATTGCTTAATGGACACGGAGACGGGGCGGAGACGTTTCTAAAATTTGATTTGGGGTGAACTCGAAGCCGAATGTGGTGTATAATCGGATGAGTGGTGGTACTAGCGAAGATCGCCGTAGTAGTCGTATTAGGTCCAGCTGCCGTTCCTATACCGGAAGTTCTGACAACAAAACGGAACTAATATAGAATAGAGGCGTATACCTACCGCATAGATGCATTCGCTTGATTGAATCATGAAATTAATTATCTAATTAATGTATTGCGTGCATTGGGAGGAATATATCGGTTCAAACGTATATGCACGTGTGAAATGTTCCATGCATATATGAAATTAAGGCGCGATGAAATATTCAATAGGCAATTTCAAAATTCATCGCCAAACTGAATTAAACATGAAAACTTTGTAATTGGGTTAGAATGCAACACGCTAGAAAGTAATTTTGTACTATTATAAATTCGTGGATATAGAATTGTACTAATATTAAAAATGGCATTATAAGAGATTGATAAAATCATTATCAATTGTTCAGATTCCTTAAATAAAATTGAAAGTTGAAGGGTTTTCATTATACTCTTGGTTTCTGGGTTAGAACCGCGTCGTTGTCGTAGCTTCTGTCGATGTTTCGTCCTTACTCTTATGGATCCGGAATAAATAGTCCCCAGTCAGTGTTCAGTAACAGCCCTGACGATGTCCCATAAAAGTGCGGGCAAAACGTCGGCAGAAGCTACGATAACGACGCGGTTATAGTGTTACTGATGACCGTGGAAGCCTACGCATCATATATTTCATATTTATATTCATTGAAACTTCAACGAGGTAGGAGCCATAAATTCTGGGCCCGATATAGAAAAAAAAAACTTAAAATATAACAATTTATATTTTTTAATATAATCTCCCCTAACTTCAATACATTTAATACAACGATCAGTTAATAATTCTATACCCTTGTAAAAATAATCTAAAGTTTTTGTATCAAAATGATGTATTACACCTGTTTGCAACTCACTATCGTCCTTAAAACGACGTCCCCTAAGATCTTTCTTAAGATGAGAAAATAAATAAGAACCATTGTTTCATCTCCTGTGACAATGGATTCCAAACCAGTTTCGGGTTGTCTTCACACATGTTTAAAAATATGCGCGCACATTCGACCCGACGTCTACGTTGGAGAGCAGAAAGAAGATGCGGTATCCATCTTGCACTAATTTTATTCACACCCAAATGCTTATGGAGAAATCGGCGAATACTTGTTTCAGAAATGTTCGACATCACTGCTAATTCCTTCATTTTAAAACGGCGATCTACTAATACAATTTCTTCAATGACCGAAATGTTTTGAGGCGTTATAATTTTCATATGTTTTAAAATATACATACATAGATGTCAACTTTTCTGATTGTTAAATATACAAATTTTATGCAAATAATATGATAAAAAATTGATTTTTTAGTATGTTCCCATTGTGGAAACTTTCGCCATTAAAAGGTTAAACAAATATATATTTGCTTAACAAAATATTTCTGCGGTTTGAAGTATGCTGTTACTTTAGAAGATATACATATGTATTATTCTGTTGGTATTATTACTCCACTGAAATGGTGTACGATAGATACTTTCTTTTTTTAGAGACGAAAACATCCATTTATGAGCACATAGGGTAACAATGTGTTAAAAATACATAATCTTTTGAGAAACTTTATTAACATTGTGGATAAGCTAACAAAGAATAAGTACAATGCCGAAACTTAATCTCCATTTGGTACTGACGTGATGCTTTCGTTCTTGTAAATAAATCCCAGCTAAAATACCATTAACTTCCTCTATTACGTTAAGGTGATATCAAGGCCTTCCTAAAGATCTACGTGGTTGCAAACAAAAATGGTGAACCTTAAATCCTTCAGGTTTCTTCGAGATTACTCACATTTCCCAGGAACCTGTAAAGTGAATCTGGTTAGGTTAGGTCTCGATGTCGAAGTTGTAACCTGATTTTAACAGTATTAATAACATCAAAGTTAGGTACAGTGCGCCGATAACTTTAAACAGACTGTAGTTTGTCTAAATTGTTATAATATATAGCTACAAAAATACGTCGACAAAAACATTATTAAAAGGTATGCACTTTTATATAGCAGTTTTTATGAATACCTAATTATCCTTGTATACGTAAATTTGTAATTGCATACGTACAAAATTATTTCGATGAAGATGACATAACCACAAAATAACTTGTGTACAGATACATAGAGATTAAAGTGATACTTGTACTAGTTTTGAATATTACAAAACTTACTATCTCGGTAACCTCGTAGGAATCTTGAGAATCGCGAATGAGTGACAGGGATAACTGTATGGTTAGATGCTGGAAGGGTGTTAGGTATTATGACAAAAAGGATAGGAGATGGAACAGCAGATACCTCAACGGAGCTATGCATGCAAGCATGTCTTATCACTAAGGTTCGACAAACGCGTGCTACGGCAGAAGCGCCGATAGGGGATTTAGGTCGATGCGAAGCCAGTGTAGAGTTTAGTCATTCGATAGGCGTGGAAGTGAACGTTCGCTCGATAATTATCGGTTTATCGGTGTGCGTCTTTTAAAACATGGATCGTCGTAAGGGAGGTTTATCTTTAGCATCGCATGTGAATACATATATTAGCCGTTTCCCTGGGTTGGAATATACAGGTACTATTTCACCGTAGAAGATATACTAAAAGTAAACGTCATGTACTGAATTTAAGCAACAATATTCCGTACTGGGAATTTCTGTATGATTTTATTTTTATGCCAAGTGTGTGCAACATCCCACAACACCTAGTAGACAATGAACAGTTTCGTCTCTTTTGGAATAAATATGTTCCCTCGTGGAAACTACCAACCGATAGACAATTGCGATACAATTTACCACATTTGCAGGGTACAGTAAAAAACTGTATAGTACACGAGTTGAAAAATAAGAAAATTTGCGTAAGTGTGGATGAAACAACTGATGCACAGAAACACAGCGTGATTCATGTTGTCATGTTCATGTGCGTCCTTTAAAACGTAATGATCCAGCAGCTTCCTTGTTATTAACCAGTAAAAGGATTGAAAAAAGTAATGCTGAAATCGTTGTGAAGATAGTAAAAGATTCGGTAAGAGAATTTTGTATCACAGGAGCCCAAGTCACAATGCTAGTTACTGATGGAGCTGCAACAATACTGAAAGTTGGTACGATACTTCTTCACATAACATGTCTCATACACGCGTATCATCTCATTGCAGAAACCATTCGAAAGAAGTATCCGATGGTGAATAATTTAATAGCATCTACAAAAAAAGTGTTTGTGAAATCTCCCAAACATATCCGCGTTTTCAAACAATTGTGTCCGAAACTTCCACTACCACCTCAGGCTATAATAACTCGATGGAGAGCATGGCTCCAGGCAGTATTTTAATATCATAAATATTTCGCAAATGTGAAGGATGTGATTTTAAAATTTAAATCAAATGAATCTGCAGTGATGCGAGAGAGTCAGCAACAATTTTTCCAATTCGGACGTTCAATTACAAATAGATGAAATTTCCATAAACTATTCTGCGATTGTACAAGCTGCATCGCTGTTACAAAACAGTGACCTATCTTTACGAGACTGATTAAATACCTTAGATAATAATAATAATAATAATAATAATAGTAATAATAATAATAATAATAGTAATAATAATAATAATAGTAATAATAATAATAATAGTAATAATAATAATAATAGTAATAATAATAATAATAATAATAATTTATTGTCTATTAAACCAAAAAAAATCGGTATAACACAAGTCAAGAATACAAAAAAATTGAGTGAAGAAAAGAAAGCAACAATGTAACAGAAAAAAAGTAGAAAAAACATTTTTTCTTTTTTTCTCATATTTCATATGACATAATTCTATTATTTGATTCAAGAACTTTTTTTTTCTCTGTGTAGGTGGGAATTAATCCGCAATTGTTGGTAAGGCAATACCATGTGCATATGTAACAATGCAACATTTTTAACTGTTGGATCGAGCTTGGATTTACACCTAACAACAAATTTATTTAAATTCTTTTAAAGATAAATCACAGCATTATTAAATGAAAGTTGTGTATATATTTTAACATGAAATTAATCCATTAATCTAATGAATGTAAAAGTAAGCTGTATTTTTCAAATCAACCTTTTGGTTAATATAACATGCAGTAATTTTAATATAAAAAAATTAAATGACTCTATGCACAGCTTCGTTTTATCAAAATATGAGCCGGCAAAGTTTCCTGCGTTTACGGTAAATATTTACCTAACTGGTAGAAGGGTGCACGCGGGCGTTGGTCAAACGCTTTATCTTGCTGGAATATTGCCAGAAGTGTGATTCTTCACCATGAAATAATTAACGACACCATGAAGGATGATTCATTGTTTGTCCACTATTCGAGGAAAAAACTTATGTCGGAACTAATAAAGGGTTGGGTAAAATTACGCCGCCGACAATGTACATATTAAACGTGTTCAGGAACAAAGGATTAACAGAAGAATAGGCGACAGCAATACCCTAGAAGTGGGGACAATATTGTCCAGTCATTGCAGCGATGAATTTTTTTAAATAGGCGTGCTAGAAAGCAACTATGGTGTAGACGGTAGGTATAAATATGACAATAGTGTATTGTTTTTTTATAACTACACTCAGGTATTGAGAGTTTATTTCTATTTGATTTGAATCTTAAAATGACTTATTCGTACATTTAGTAGTACATTTATTACTTCTACATGGTATTACATGCTATGCATTTGAAATATGATATGCATTTGAACAATTTGTTCCCTCTGGCATCATAAGATTCCAGACCAAAATTCCACAAAAATCTTTTCTTATAGAAGCAATGTTGTTTGTGGTAGATGCCAAGATGCTATTTGTCTCGGAAGATTTTTTGTTTGAAAGCTTTTTCTCTAAATTGCTTAGGAAAGAAACTTCTTCCGTCCACGCACTAGGTGGACACGCTGTATGTATGCAGAGATACGTATACTTGTATCAAAGCTGTCCGCTTTAATTCAAGACAATTACCGTTTCAATTATCCGCAATACTGTTTTAAATCAGAAGAAATATTTTTTTAGCGTTTTTCTCCGCTTAAGAGAAGTATACACTTGTAATGAAATAATTGCATTTCTTTGTTTAAGACATTTGTTAAATTGATTCAAGAAAATTTTGCAGAGAATTTGAAGAAAGCGATTCTTGGTAGAAGTAAATGGCCATTATAATACAAAACCATATTTTCTTAAGGATAGTAAATAGTTTTCTTAATTTCAGAAAGCATTTAGGTATTGTTCATAAATCAATTTTATTTTCTTAAAATGAAGTTATTTTTACTTAGAATTCTTGAAATGCATATTATTTACGTGCACATTACTAATTGCGCTTACCTTGTTTAAAATAGTAAGACATATCTGTATATAATGCAGTAAATTATTCACATTCCTTGTGATTTTAAAGAGGCTAAGGTAGAGGTTATCTACAGAACAATGTTCAAACAAAAGTGAACTTAATGTAGAAGTACACATGAAAAAAGTACTTAGAAACAATAACCAAGGTAATGCTAATAAATAGCTCCTGGTATTGATGGAATCACTACCGGCAAAAACAAAATGAGAAGAGAAAAAGCATTAAAGCTTCACATTGCCCTTATATTTCTCAGTTTATGTCATTAATCTTCAAAATACGCAACTGAAATATTTCCTGGCGTGTACTAATTTAACTATAGCTTTTTAAATATCCCTATAATAAAAAACTTAAATATTAACTCATCAATTATTAAACTACATAAATAATCCCTATTTAATTACATTATTAAGGAAATAATTTAATTATACTGTAACCTATGAAAAAATACGTTTTCATCAGCTCATTCACTTCTGTTTCGCTGTTTCGTTATTTCACGTACCTCCATACTATAAATTGCAGTATCAACACACAGTACGGTATAAATCGTAATTTCAATTGCGTCAACATCGTATAGATTACTCAATGAAGCCACGACACCTAATATATCGATTTGGGAAATGTTTCGTTTGAAAAAATTTCTACTATTTTGAGTATCATGAGAAGGTGCTGTTTTATTGAAACCAAATATTTGAATATTATTACAGATAGCAGGAACAACTTGCTCACATGAAAGGTCTAAATGTCTTTCTGTTAATCTATTATAAATGAAAAATGGATCAAGAATACCAGACGTGGACATTGAAGTGCAGTAGTGTACAAATTTTACCTCAAGCGCAAAGTTAATTCAAGTTTTGTCATTTAAAAGAACGCGGGGTAAAGTAATTTTGTTTCATTAAAGAAAACAATTTCTCTATTTGTATAGCATTACAATATATGTGTATTTACTTATGTGTAGAAAAATAATTAAAATCCAAATGTTCATATCGAAGATATTCGAATGAATCCAGACATTTCATAAACTCTATATGCGTAGAATGACCTTACAATTTCTTTTCTGATCGGAAAATGACTGTTTTTAACGTACTTCATTACGATATAATCATTTAAATAAATATTTATGTCTAAATATTAATGAAAAATGTTTATTGAGTTCATCTTCAAGTAGTTCGCCACATTGAAGTACCAAGAAAAGAAGTTAAATTGTCTTCTAATACTAATACGTAGACGTGGCACAATCTATATCATTTATAACGTCCCTATTACCAAATTGTAGCGCCCAATGACAGCTTTGTTACAGTTCATTAAACCTCATTGTTTCGTCGGAACGATATCTAATAACTAGTCAAATGGAAATTCGGTAAGACTAGAGCATTATAGGCAAATATTTCAACAGCATAGAGTTACTAATATGGATCTATGAAACGATGTTATAGTTTGAATATATGTAAATTTATAGATGGTGGTAATATGCATATAGAGCAGTTTTACAACTACGTTAGAGTAAAGTTGTTTAGTTTGAAGAGCCAATAATGCACTCCTTATTAATTTATGGAATCAGCTTAGTTTAGGGTGTTTTCGTAATAGCTTTCGTAACAAAATAATATAAAAAACACTGAGGATTTGGAGTTAAATATTTTACAAAGGAAGGGGGTATCGTCTTCAAGAGAAATCTAAAAGGTTGCTTTGGTATGTTATAAAGAACGAAAAATGTTAAGAAAACATAGCTTATTTTCAATCGTTATTTTGATGTTGAAGATTGGAAATAATAGTGATGAAATGATGTACTAGGTGAACTAAATAAAAGAAAGGAAATCTTCTGTAATTACGAGATGCTACCCAACAATTTCATTTACCTTCGTCACCTTCAAGGTAGTTCCTTAAGTAATGGGGTGATTGGGAATGCAAAAACAATACACTATTGAGATTTGACATTTTTCGTAAAATTTGACATTGTTATTGGTGAAATAGTGGCAGCACAGAAATCGGTCGTTTGCTTATAGTAAGCGTTTAAAAAGAAGCAATTTTGCAAAAAAAATGGAAATTTCATGTGAAGTCCTAACGCAACAACAATGCGCCGAATCGCTTCGTTCAACTTTTGGTAATGAAGCATCATCAGAAAAGACTGTTTGTAACTGGCTTGTAAAATTTCGTCGTAGTTGTACTTCCGTCAGTGATGAATTTCCTGAAAGTCGACCAAAATCGGTTGTTATTCCAAAAAATATCGATGCTGTGTGCAACATGATTGAAGGGGATCGACATGTGACTTACCGTGAGATATAAGAATCCTTAGGTATATCAAACACTGCAGTATATTCGATTTTGTATGAACATTTATGTGTGAAAATGATCTGTTTCCGATGGATTCTGCATAATTTGACCCAAGCACAAAAAAGGCTCGTGCCAAATGGTGTAAGGAAATCCTCAAAAAATTCAATACAGGAACTTCAAAATCCGTATACAGGTGACAAAACTTCTGGATATTTTCGTACGAGCCGGAAACTAACCAACAATCAACTGTTTGGGTGTTTCTCGATGATCCGAATCCAACAATAGTTCTTCGTTCACGAAGCACTTTTAAGAAAATGATTACTTGTTTCTCTCGTTGTACTGGACATGTCGCAAGCATTGTTTTGAAGGATCAAAGAACAGTTAATGCTTTGTTCGCCAGAAGTCATCGATGGAATTAGGAAAAACAATCGACAACATCGCACCATCCCTCATCGCGACAATGCCAGCTCACACAGCGTGTCAAACAATTGATTATTTGATGGAGAAAATCATAGAATTAATGACTCATTGCGAATATTCACCTGATTTATCGCCTAACGATTTCTTTTTGATTCTCAATCTCAAACAAAAAATGCGTGGGCAACGATTTTTATCACCTCAAGAACTACGTTTTGGAGATACCACCTTCAGAGTGGAAAAAATGTTTCCAGAATTTGTTCGAACGTATGCAAAAGCGTGTAAATTTTAATGGCGAATATTTTGAAAAACAATAAAACGAATTGTACCTAAAAAAATATTTTTGGTTGTTAAAAAAAACTTAAAAAGTATCCCTCGTACCAGCGCCTCTGCCACACGCATGTGGTTTCAAGATGCTGGGGCTCCAGTACACCATACATGTACCATTGATAACTTTTGTACATTAACCTAATAAATGGATGGAGCGGAGGAGACCAATTGCTTGGCCGGCCAGATCACCAAACATTGTGACAATCGATTTCTTCTTCTGGGGCTACGTGGAAGATGTAATATACCGCATTATTTCTACAATAGTTGATTACACGAAATAAACGAATAATAAACGTCAATTAACCAAAAAGCAATTCTCCGAAATAGTAATTTAACGTAAAACCAATTCACTGACATGCAGTTCACCGAAGTTACAATTCATCGAAATGATGGTTTGTTAAATTATAATATTGTTACTGTTATTAAATTTTCTTCACACTTTATCTAGGCTTAGGACTGGCAGAAATATTCTGGCGCATTTAGAAGTTGGAAGTTGTTTCCTTTTGTTAAAATTTGTTGTTAAAAATGTTTCTTGACGTTTTAAAATTTTGTTTACAATGCACTTAATGCGGAAAATGAATTCGTTGACATATTTGGCATTTTCAGATTATTATTATTCCCATTGTGTTACTCTTGTTGCACAATGTTTATATTTTTTACGCATTGGTGGTCTATCCCGTCCGTTTATGTATTACTCTATTCTGCACTTTATTATACATGTTGGTGAATCTGCTTTTCTGTGAATTGGCTTTCAGTGAATTGTGTTCGGTAAATTGCTTTCGGTGAACTTTCCTAGACTCATCTATCGGAGAAGACTTTTTTATTCTGAATTAAGTTAATCTCCAATTAACATGTAATTCGTGTTTAAATTAATTACTGTTTACGTATACATTTTGGGCTGGTTTAACTCGCGATTAACTAATTAGAAATAAATTGACATTTGGGGTAATCGGCAGCATAAAAATATTTTACCGTGTGTTAACGCCCATCATCCGTTCAGCTATTTGCTTGGTATTTGACTTTTTTTCACGTTAATATTGACAGACGTCAATGTCACGTTTGGTTTTAATAAGGGATTAATTTAATTGATGGTTAAAGTGTCTAATCGTGATTAGTGACGTCATTAAATTAAGTTAATTAAAGATTAATTTGCTAATTCGGGATTAAATATTTAATTCACTTTCTGTAAGCCGCCGGGGAAGAAGTGTAGGGTCAGGCGAGAATATTTTTGAATAAAATATATAACTTTTTTGATGTTGTCTTTGTTAAATTAATTTCTTTGTCTCTTAACTATTTTATTAGTTTAGTTTAGTTACTTGTTGTTCTTAATAAATCAAATGATTAGGTTTTTATATTTTTTTAAACGTTATTAATTAATTAAAGAAGTACTAAACTTCTAAAGACTGTTAAAACAGTTCAGAACTGTAATTTGAAGAGAAAAGGGATAAATAGGAACTCAATTGTATAGGGAATGTTTTACATATGAGCATGAAGCAATATGTTATCAGCAATTCAAAAATTGTAAACCCTAGGTCCTCAAGTATAAACCAAATATGTTCCATAAAAAAAAACTTTGATTTGTAACTTTTTTTTGGTTCATCTCGTATATGTCAGAATAATTTTAAATTACCCTGCTAATGTGCATATGTCTATGATTTTTGAGAAGTTTTTTTTCTATTACCAATAGTAAAAAATCGAATCATTTATACTGGGTGTTCTATTTTCTATGTCATTTACTTGGTATAAATAAGTACTTTCATGAGTATTGTATATGGGCGATGTTCCTTTTATATAAAAATAGTAGTGACAAGAAAGATTGATGTTAGAAGGAAGAATGTAGCAAGCTGCTAGTCTAAAACACTTCGTAGTTATACCGTTTGCACATCTGTTGTAATTACTCACTGTTTCTATCTTCTTCTTCTTTCGTTCGTTACTTCCCCTTCTTCCCATACCAGCACATAAACCTTACGATGCAAGATTAATTTTACGGCTGATACGTAGGTACATGTTAACTAGGGATATCTTTTAAAACCGTTTATAAATCTCCTAGATTTCATGCCCTTCAGCTTCTTCTGCCCATATTTTACGTGCAAATCTGACAGAGGTTGCATATTCTCTTCCTTGTGCTCACTTGATCTGGATTCCGGGTTCCTGCGTTTATCACGGTCCCATATCCACCGACCACTTTTATGTGACAACGCAACTTTTCGCAGGCCTCAACATCCGAATCAATTATATCGTTGGAACGGGGGAGAAAGTTTCGCAGACATCCTTTTTGCATTTCCAGACGTTTAGGTGCGGCAACCGCACCCATCGCGGCATAGCAATCGTGAATTCTTAAAGTAATTACTTCAATAAACGCGAGATTTACGAGCGACAAGTGTCTTCCGCGGACAACCGCAAATTGGTGAGATAGCGGCAAAAAGTTGGACGCTACGACGGGATGGAGGGAGTTCAGTCGTCGATTTAGCGGTGGTGTTTTTACGAGCCAAACATGAGAAGTGGAGTTTGCCATAAATAAAAAAGGAGAATTTAAATTTCCGCTTTCGCATCTATCTTTCGTGTTGAGTCGCGGTAAACCTCCCTAGGTTAGAAACTCATTATTTATGTAAGATGTCTACTAGAATAGTAATGGTCGCACATCCATGTGACGGATGGAGTAGAGGGAAATGAATAAAGTCAAGTACATAATATGTAATTTTCGAAATTTAATACGCGGTGTCTCAAAGGAAATGTAAATTTTCTTTTTAAAAACGGCGTTACTCCATATAATATTGCAGCATTTCATAATATTTTGAGTAAAAATACAAAAAAATTAAAATATTTATGAATTGATATTAAAGACTGCGAAAAAACTGCTATTAATTTTGATCAAGAGCAAGACAATCGTAAAATATTTCTTGACCTCCTTGCCATTTATATCACAGTTGACTTTAAATTTCTATGATAATATTTTTTTTAATAATAATAATTCATTTTCAGTAAATAAGTACATTGTATTTAGGAAAATTGTCGTTGTCTATGTGTCAAAATAAAAGTAATACTGACGCATACAGGCAAACCCACATACACACGTACGCACGTAACCACAATACAGAAACTTATGCATATCTAACAAATAACGTACACTTATAGCAGATAGATGTATAAATAAAATCCGAGATATATAAAAATAAGTACAAAAATGCGAAGCAATAAAAGGAAAACCAAAATTAAAGTAGTCAAAACACCCACTAGCGACCTCACCAACGACGAAAAATTCATCATTCTAAAACATATTTTAGATTAGAGCAGTTTTTATTTTAAAGTTTTAAATTTTTTTATTTCCTGCTACAGATGATTAAACAATCTACAGACGTTATATGAGGTCCCTTTTTGGTATTTACATGTTTTTTGTTTTTCATTAACTAAAATGTGTGACTTGTGACGCGTCTCGTAATGATAATCCGCTCCTTTAAATCTATGTTCATTGGAATAAGCCAAACAGAGTGCTTCATATATGTGAAGTGATGGCAGTGTCATTATTCCAAGAGATTTAAAACCTTCCTTGCAAGAGTCCCTAGAGAACATTCCGCACATAATCCTAACTGACCACTATTGGAGGACAAAAACCCGCATTGCTGCCGTCGAACGTCCTTAATGCGTTAGCCCATATTTAAGGTGAGACTGAAAACAGATATAATACTGAGTCTTCAAGATATTTGAGGTGCAGTACCTATAGTCCATTCACTTTAAGAATATAGTAGATAGCGCTGCAATCGGCGTCTGTATAATTGCCAAAATTCAATTCGATTAAGTAATGGCGGGTAATTTGAAAGTAAAATGTCAGTTCTATTATAACCTTCGTCAATTTCTTTGAAAGTAACTCTAAATACTAATAACAAATGTTTCAGTAAAATGTTTAAGAAAATATATACAAATATATGTTTACGTTTATTCCAGTTTATTTAATCAAACCAAAGAAATTGAAACAATTTTATTTAAGATATAGTCTATATTTTATTATAATTCTGAATAGACACTTTAATAGTTCTGTTTTAAAATAGCTACAATAATCATAATTTTATAGACATATACAAATTACTTCAAATGTAATTTTTTTATGTTGATAATTCAGAAGCATCACTTAGTGAAGACATTTCCGATGATGATCCAGTATTAGCGGTAATAATAAATTCTTTCATCATATCTTCTACGATGTTATCCAGCTCATACACCTTATTTTCTTCGGCAATGGTGTGTTTGATGTAATTTTTCCATGCTTCAGCAGTTACGAATTGGAGTCCTTCAATTAATAATTCTTTTATCTCTGGTAATTTAAAAGTTTAAATTGCAATGATATGGTGGTAGCCTTAAAATTGTACGACCAGTTCCTGCCACCATCTCATCGATTACGTAGGGTATCGGACTATTATTGAGATAGTTTTTAGCGAGTTCCAGAAGTTCTACTTTTAAGTGTGAGTTATCCCTGGCAATACTTTGATAAAATCCATTATTTGTCAATTTCATATCAGGTAAAGTCCTTTTTAATAATCATGATGGAGTTCACAGTAGGACAATTGGATTTTATTATCAAAGGAGGCTGATTATTCAGAAAATTCCTATAACGCCATAACTTTTCATTTTGAAAAACTTTTCTTAATAGTAGTGTGGGATACTACTGTGAACGGAAAAGGTAAATTTACCTGAAACGAAAATAGTTTTTGTTTAACTTGGTCCACTTGATTTTAAAATATCGGAAGTACACTAGAAGTAAGTTTCAGACCGAGCAGGACTTATTTCCCAAATATTAAATACCAACTCAAACATTTTTTGTCCACAACTCCGTGGACAGACTGTATATGTACGAACTTATTCTTTTTTATAATCCGTAATTATTAATTTAACGTTTTGATATGTTTCTAGAGAATATAATTTGTAATCCCTTTCGATTGAAAAATGAATAACCAAATTCTCCAAGACACTTTTCAGTTACTTTTAGTGCAATATATTTCAAACTTATTACACTGTACTTGCGAGATTGTGCGAAATCTGGTAAAATTCGAATTTTCTCCATATTTATGATCGTACACCAAGGTGAAATTAAATTTGAAACCATATCTGAGGAAGTTCTAATAAAGAACACAGAAGGTGGTCTTATCTTATCCGCTGGGTATCAATTTATTGCCGATTATAAAATCAATACTCTTAGTACGATGTATGTCATGCCATATTTTTGTATTTACTATTCTCCTCACTGGTTTTTGAAATAGTCGACCGTCATATACTTGCTAGCAGAGGTCGTGTGATATCTAAGATCAACAAATTATTGGTCTGCACGCTTCGCGTGGCCAACGTGGAAACCGGGAAATGGGATACTTCGGTGAGGAATCGTCTAAGGGCGAGCACGGAAGAAAACTCAGTTCGCACTTTTCCTTCACCGGAAAAATAATAGTTGATGTTTCAGTAATTACATCGTGTAAACTTTCATACAATGTTCTCTGGAAATAATACGGGGAGCTCTTTCGAAAAGATAAATGAAGTAAGTATAGGAATCGGAAGTGAATCGGAAATCTATACGTTCTGTTTAATGTTTTTTAAATTAAATAAGTAATTGCTTCAGTTATTTTTGTTTTCACTAAGAACTGAATCAACGATTTATTCTCGTTTTAAGTTTTTAAAGGATCTCCCCACTTAATATGAATTCTATTCGAAAGCATACACAGGATATCTCGAAAAATACCATAAAATGAGTTTAATAGAAACACTGGGGTGACGAGAAATGAAATTTCTACATACTAAATAATATATGTTTGCACTATCAATTGTTACTTTTTCGTTCTTTGTTTTTCGTCAGTTGTATACGCAAGTGGACGGGAAAGGTTGGTATCACTTACGACGGCAATCAGTTTAGCAAAAACAGTAATGTGTTAGTTTGCGTCGCATATTATCGTTTACAAACTTTATGTACGAGGGGCATCCAGAAATTAGGTTTCCTTATCTTTTTTTTAAAAAACGTAAACCTATTTAGCCGGAAATATTGCGCATGCGTGACAGATCTAAGACGTAGCAATCATATAAGTCCCCACTGGTCTCAATAGTGCTGCAGCAGTGGCTGAAAATGCTCTTATTCTTTCTCCCGGTTCGGTCTGTGATAAGGGTTCTTAATGCACAAAACATAGCGCCGCTGAAAATTCATCGTCAGGTCTGCGGGTCCCAGGTTATGAGCAAACAAATGCGTCGCCGGTGTATCCAATTTTTCGGAGGTAGTCAAAGTGTGCATAATGAAGAGGGCGTGGGTGACCGTCCCTCATCAATGACGACCTTGTGCAGCTGGTGCGACAGCGCATTATGGCGAACCGTCGCTTCACGATAACGGCTCTCAGCGGGCATTTTCCGTAGATATCGCGATTCTTGTTGCATGAAATTGTCAGTAAGCACCTGCTGTTCAAGCAAGAAACAAAGAAAGAACAAAATGATACGCTTAGGAGCAGCGATACCATTATGACGGCGACGAGTTTCTCGATAGGATCTTCATGGGCGATGAGACGTGGGTTGCTCATTTTATCCCCGAAATCAAGCAGCAGTCGATGTATTGGCGTCGCAGTGGATTTCCGGTCACGACGAAATTCAGAAAACCGACTGCGGTGCGGAAAGTGATGTGCACGGTGTTCTGGGACAGGAAGGGCATTTTGCTCATTGACGTCCTGCCTCGAGGTGAAATAGTGAACGCTGACCGTTACTGTGTACACTGCGAAAATTGCGACGGGCCATACAAAACAAAAGGCATAAAATGCTTAGTGCAGGTGTTGTGCTAATCCATCACAATGCTCGCCCACATACAGCTCGGCGCACAACAGCTGTTCTGCAGGAGCTCGACGGGGATCATCCACCGTATAGTCCTGATCTTGCTCCCAGCGATTTCCATCTTTTCTTGCACCGCAAGAAATTCCTGTCCTCCTGTCAGCATTTTCACGCAAACGAAGAGCTGAAGACAACTGCCACACACTGGTTTCATTCCCAGGCAGCAAACTTCTACGACACAGGGATACAAAAATTGATCCACCGGTATGACAAGTGTCCCAATTTTGGTGGTGATTATGTCGAAAAACAGCTCAAACATTGTATCTGTTGCCAATAAAGTTTTCCATGTAACTGTGTTTTCCTTAAAAAAATAGGGAAACTTAATTTCTTAGTTCATAGGTAAATTATTACATTATACAGGGTGTTACGACCCTCCAGAATTGTAAAATTGCGCCTACTGTGTAAACAGTGCGAAGCTAAAATTTTCTGATGATATAATAGACATCATTAAGTATCTTTCAAAAATACTTCCGTATATACAGAGTAATTAATAAGTAGCGAACCCGGCACTTCGAAATGCAAATATATTTTAGCGCAAATTTTTATGAGATTAAATTACATACTTGGCTGTATCTAGACATGCATTAGAGCGCCTTCGAAATGTACAGGTTGTTCACTATTGAACACCAAAGTTTATCAAATTTAAACACCAGAAACTTTCTTTTTTAAATAACTCCAATATTTTTCTGTACCAACTGTCTAAGAAATTTATATCTCTAATGTTTTCCTATAATAAATGCATATGTGTAATACCGAAGTTAAAAGAAATGTTTATGGATAAACGCGAGTCCTGGATTTGGATATTGTACCAAATATTTTCTGCTGTTAGTATTGTTTAGTTATCATGACAACAGTAAACAAAACATACTAACATTGCTGTTTTTAACTATTGATTCAAAATTTTAAACGAAATCAGGTGCTTAAAGAAGAGTTGATTTATGTTGAAGTTCAGGATTCTGCGATTCGTTTTCATTCACCTCATATCGCGGTGTTGTAAATATTTTAAGAGGTGATGCTTGTAGTTACTTTGAATAAAACATACGTACTGATACGAGGTGGTATCCAAAAGTTCCCGAAATTTGAATAACACGATGACATTCAAACGCCGGTAAGTGAAGTTGGGTACATCTTTTGTGAGTCAGTACGCCAAAGGATGACATTCTAAATGGAACCGTTCTTTGTTAGTGAACAATGTTTCATTGTTGCGTTTGTGATTTTTTAATGACCGATTTGAGGGACTTTTGACACTAAGAAAAGCATTATTCGAGAATTCCTGGCGACATTTAATTTCAAATTCGAGACCACTAAATTTACGGTAGAGGAAGAAGTAAACAATCAATTTCCGTTTTTAGATAGTTTAGTAAGTAGAAACAACAAAAAACCGGAAATCTATACAAAGGAGACCAGCACTAATAGATACATTATGACAGATCCTAACCATTGTAGACAACACAAAATGGCCGCGATTAGTTTCTTAATTAATTGATTAGTAAAATTCCCCTTCTTCTACAGATGTCGATCGCATCCTTAAGAAAGACTAACATAGGAATTATGTAAGAAATTCCACGACTTTAATTCCAGCAGAAACCCGTTATAAGAAATTTGTGTGCTCTCTCGTAGAATAACGATTGATATTAATAAAGTTTTTAGGGAACAAGATATGAACGTGTGCATCTGTCCGCAAAATACACTCAGAAGCTTTATATGCAAACCAAAAAGTAAACTGGATACCAAGGAAAGGTCGGTAATTTATAAAATCGCATGGGGTAACTGTGATAATACCTATTTTGGAAAAACGAGACGAGCGATAGGCGTCACGATTCAAAGAACAGATAGCTCATTATCGCTATTGAAGGGTCGAATCGTCAAGTGTACCACAACACATAAACGAAACCATGCAT
This sequence comes from Dynastes maya, assembly GCA_029619315.2. NCBI lineage: Eukaryota > Metazoa > Arthropoda > Insecta > Coleoptera > Scarabaeidae > Dynastes > Dynastes maya. The sequence goes on from JAROYE020000002.1 coordinate 63,730,850, forward strand.
AACATTAAATAACATTAAATTAGAAAAATTGATAACATTTGAGATTTTTTGAATTATTTTTACGTGTAGAATACAGCTCTGGAGTTTGATGCGTTCCTCCTGAGTCGCCTTGTATATCAAATATTACCACAAAAATCATTGTTGTAGTATTTATTTGAGTATTAAAAAAACAGTACATCTTTAGACAAACAGGAAGAGAACAATAAACGGTTGGCCTGTTGGGAAAGTGCTCTCCAAACGCGTTAGGTACTCGGGTATCTGTCTAGCGGCAGGTTTTATTAGGCCGGCAGCGGTCTCCGTATCTGGTCTTATTTTATCTGCCTCCCTTTATTTCCTGTATCCGACATTTTCTTTTGTAGCACGGTGACTAGCGCAGAAAGCCAAAGTCAGAAGGCAGTTGTAGTGGTTACCGTAAAATCTATGGGCTTGACGAAAGAGGCAATCAAGTCAGGGGTCAGGGGACTTCTAATTTACAGGCGAAACCTTTCGCTGGGTGCAATCGTGAAATTAACTGGAGAGTTCTTGTGTGTGTCGGCGAAATAGTTGAGAAGCCGATAAATAATTAAACGCGCAACAGCTTTCGGGGTATGCGAGAGGTTTTTGATGTTTAGAGTTGTTAATCAGTCATAAATTAGACCGGACTAGACTATGTTTTTTATTCCCGCTTATTTATTTATTTAATTGGGACACTGAACTTTCGTTTAGTCTTTTCAATATGTAATTCTGCGACCAGCGAAAAGGAAGTTTTTCCTAGAATGCTCCACAACTGTTTGCACGTTCATCTACAGAACTCCATATCAATATTCAAAATATATAATTTGCAGGTAGGTACTTATTATTAGGGTAATGTATCTACAAATTTGGTATTAAAGAACATTTTTGTACTGCAGAATGTTTAGAACCTTATGTACTTTTTTGGAAAAAAAATGGCTATTTCGAGACATAAACAAATAAATTAGATAATAATAATAATAATTCATGCCTTCACATCCCCCAACAGCTTTCGCCAATTACAGGGGGCATCGGCCAGCCATGAGATATTATTACGCCTGCGCCTGTAGAGCGTCTTAAGATGTTCACCCTCAGCATTCGCCAAATTTGGAGTAAGAAAAACTACGAAAAACCTTACTCTGAGAGTGACGGATCCGGGGTTTGAACCCGGTACCCCGAGACTGGTGGCCCGGCGCGCTAGGCACCGCGCTACCAGTCCCAGAAAGAAGGATTATGCCACTCGAATAGTTAGTTTGTTCGTTGTGTAGCAAACATGTATAGATTTGATTCCTAATTGTAGATAAAAATTAGGCTACGTCTTCTTGTTGGATAGGAGTTGAAATCATAGACTTCATGACAACGTTTTGTTTGGCATGTAAGGGGGACGCCAAGAAGCACTTTAATTTATGAGATCTTAATACATTTGGGTTAATGGTCATGTTAGTACCGAATGATTGATGAAAGTTATAATGTATTAAGTTCACACGTACCTAAATATAAGTGCTTCCATTACTCATTAAATACTTAGAGCGAACATCAGTACCTGCAAATTGCCGACATATCTTCTTCTTTCTTATATATTTCTATATAAGTAGGCTTAGGCCTGTTTTACCCTATTTTGGCTCCCCCGATGTGGATGTCCAGCACTCCTCCACCTCTTCGGCGGCCTTCCTTGGGATCTTCTGCCCACGGGGTTCAAAAGTTCCGCTTTTTTTAGAATGCTATTGTCATCTCTCCAATCCACATGTTTGTTCCACTCCTTTCTTCTTCGCCTGACTCACTTTGTTACGTTTTGTACGAGGGATGATCGTAAAATAAGGTTCCCATATTTTTTTAAAATAGACAGCATTCTGTATTTCCTTAACATTACACATCGTTTTAAAGGTAACAATTTAAGCTATTTTTCGACATAATCGCCATTTCTATCCAAGCATTTTTGCAGACGGTGCTCCAACTTTCGTATCCCCATGTCGTAAAATTCTGCCGCCAGTCTTTTCAAGAATCGAATAACCTCTTCGTTGACTTCATTGTCGGTCCCGAAGCGTACGCCACCCAAGTGTTCCTTGTGGTGGGGGGGCATGACAGTCCAGCCAAATTTTGTCAGCAGTTGCTGGGTTTGACGAGCGACGTGGGGCCGAGCGTTGTCGTGAAGAAGCGACACGCCTGCAGTCAGTCTTCCTCTCCGGTGGTTCTGGATCGCCCGTCTGAGTTTGGTCAGTGTATCGCAATACCTGTTTGAGTTTATTGTCGTCCCAGGAGGCAAAAAGTCGACCAGCAATAGCCCTCTCCTGTCCCAAAAGACGGTTGCCATGACTTTGCCAGCAGACTGCGTTTGTTTAAACTTCTTTGGCTTCAGCGAAGTTGAGTGGCGCCATTCGCATGATTGACGCTTGTTTTCGGGAATGAAATGAAACACCCACGTTTCGTCGCTCGTAACAATGGAGTCCAAAAGTTCCTCCTTGTTGTCTTGACATTGTTGAAGAAACGCCTGGGCACACTTGCAGCGTTTCTGCCTATGGTCTTCCGTGAGCATTCGAGCAACGATTTCCTCTGAAACTGATGATCTTCCGCTCCGTTCTTCATCGTGAATTTCCGTCTGACCTCCAGTGAATTCCCTACACCATTTGCGGACGTGTTGAACAGCTATACACTTTTCTCCATAAACTTCGGTTAATTGACGATGAATGTCTATAGGTGAAACCCCTTTCACGTTTAAAAAGCGTATCACAGCGCGAATTTCGCACCTGGCGCTAGCAGCGATCGGGAGTTCCATCTCGGACGGGTGCTTAGCCAACACTGAGCGGCGTAGCGAGACGGGAGTGGTACGTATGTAGAGTGGGAGTGCTGCTACACACGCCAATGTTGTCGGATTTCGCCTAACACGTCTTATTGCTGCTGTAGGGCTTTGGGAACCTTATTTTACGATAATCCCTGGTATGTTACTCATCTGACGAAGTTCCTCATTTCTTCCTCGGTCTGTTAGTGTTTTCCCATGTATGTCTCCTATTACTTTCATCTCTGTTGCTCCCATCATTTAGGTTGTCCTCGACGTGCCCGCTCTCCTTTCTGCTGCATAAGTTAGTACTGGTCTTATTGCAGTTTTATAAATCCGTACTTTGTTCTCAATCGTAAGATATTTATTTTTTCCGACTAGATCCTTTAGTCGTCCTGCTATTTGTGAGGCTTTCATCATTTGTCTCTTAACTTTTCCCTTTAGGTCTCCAGTACTAGTTAATCCTGATCCTAGGTATATGATCTTATTGACTTGTTCTATTATCTCTCCATTCATTTCCAGCTTACATCTTATAGACTCCTTCGACAGATGAACTTGCCAAATACACAGCAAGACAACGACAACCATGCGTAGGATTGACCAGCAGCTACATGATGAAACGAGAGAGACGAGATGAGTGACAATGCTTTCGTTATGACGTTGAATAGCGCTATCAGGACCACGAGAAGATTTAATAGATTTAGCAAGTCTGTCCAACTACTACGTCTTTTCTATGGAATGGTTTTTCTGCGAACACATGGGTAATACTGCAATGGATTCACCATTAATACGTAGTCTGAAATATTTCAAGCCTCAACATGAAGGTGGCGTTACTCGTTTAAAATATTGGGCACGCGTTGAAAAATACTTTTGAAAATTTCGGCCGTGTTGGGCGCCCAGTTGTTGTTTAATAATACCATATGTAAGCCACGTTTTTAATTTAAATGAAGTAAGACTCCACATGCACATCATGTAATGATTTAAATTCAATAAATAAGACTTTCTAGTGGAACTATATCTAGCAACAAAATTGAAATAGCACTTGTGCTTTGCCGTAATATTATCATTGCAGATGATTAATTCATGATTTGGTTTCAAACGCTATTGCCTTGAGGGTGATTTTGGCGTTTCCCGATTTTTAGAGTACGAGCGACTGCTCGGTTCATCCCTCTCCCACGGGCTGGCACTGATGTACAAGAATGTTAGACACGATGTTGAAATTGCGATATACTGTAGAACAGCGGCGCTTTCCATAAGATTCACAATTGCACTCCCTTAAAAACATTAACGTGGGACGATTGGGAGATTATTGTGTACCACTGTGTATATTATGTAGTTTGTTAATATGGGAATAGACGTAAACGAACCTAGGAAATAGGCGGATACAGTAAACTCGAAATACATGTTTACATTTTCTCTGCTTAGTGCTACAAGCCGCGTCATTTATATTACACATTTACCGAGATATTTACATTGGCTGAGTGCAAATGAAGATTCTAATCTGCGTGATACCACACATTAAACATGAATGTTGGGATATGCGGCTTTATAGTTATAAAACAGGGGCGATTTATATTTTACGTAATGCTAATTTGCCGGACGAGATTCGCTATTATTTACCATATTAGCCGTGCGTAACGTTCTATTAAATCGGGAACACTTTAAGTAGAAATTAATGAAATAAATTTCTCAAAATCTAATGCATCTGACGAATTTCATAGAAATGCCAGCAAATTACATATGTTGGTGTATGTTTCATACACACCCTCTTCTACACATGAAATTTCCTTTGATCTGGTTTGTACTTTAATTGCCTATAGCTACGTATTTACGTATGTTCAGTTTTGATTGCCTGCTTTTACTTCATTGCATTGTATGCCTTATCTAATTTTTCTACATATAAACTGTCCAGTGGAATTTGTCAAAATAATTTTGGTAATCTTTCACAAAGAACAGTGAGTAGTTTACTGATGTTTTAAAATTGCGAAATATTTCTAGATTTTAAACAACATATGTGTTTTTATAAATAAATTGTGTATGGATCAGTGGCGAAGCGTCAATGGAGACTTTGAGGCTAAGTCTACCCAAAAATAATAGAGCGATATCCTGTATTAATTATGGAATGAGTTGCTTAATATTTTAATCGAAAAAAAGAAATGGTTATAGTAGAATTACTATGAATTATACTAAGCTAAATTAATTACAGTTAGGCATAAATCTACATAATTTGCTAATGCAAAACAGTAACGTTGATATGGCATAGACCATCAGGCGAAGTTAGTGGTGGGGGAATCAGTACATCTATGAGCCCTAACAACTATACAGGTCTTGTAAAGCGAATGCGTACAACAAAAAATAGTGACATAGTGTGTCTTAATGTCCTCAGTCCGCAGTGCAAGTACCTGGTGTAGTAGAGCGATATAAGGTGCTTGGTTAAGTTTTCAATAATATTGAAAACACCAAGATGACGTATTGTTTAGTACTTCCTTTAAATGACACCAAGATGACGTATTGTTTAGTACTTCCTTTAAATGATTTGCTAGGTAATTTTATACATACGCAATATCCCTTGCACAGATAGGTTACAATTTGCCTTAAAATCAAATAAAACATCAGTCAAATCTGTGATCTCGTGTCTCGTCTGCTTATGGCCATTTGCACCTACACGATTTAAAATCTAATCTTGACTTAAGTTCAAACACCAGGTAGTATGTAACAGTCTTTCTACTTAATTGACTGCAATTTTCAAAATTAAATTTTATTTCGTGTCGGTGCAACAGACCATTAGTGTTAGACTTGTCGCCTTTATAATTAAATTCTTGCATATGTGGGAATTTAATATCATCATTTTAGTTTCTAGTGTATTCCTTTAATTACTTTAGTTACTTCATATTTTTGTAGTAGAAATTTTCTTTCTTTTCTATATACCAATGTGCGTAGGTTATAGTTGTAGGGTTATTGTGGTTATCATTAGAATTACATTATATTTTACTTTTGTATTTCATTTGCAGGTTTCGCGAAATGTGTTTTACTGACATTTTTAATGAAAACCACTTTTTGGAGTACGGTAAAAATTTTCCCCACGATAAATTAGAAAAGTTATAGTACAGTCAATACTGAACAATCTCAAAATGAATTAGTCAATATTCTTTCCACAGAGAAACACTTATGCCCGTTTGCACCGTATGCATTAAGTAAGGCTTAAAGTTAAGAATGACTTAAAATGTCAGTTTCCGTTGCACCGCATTTTAAGTAATACTTAAACTACCTAAGCTGTTCTTAAATTTAAGCCCTCGAAAAGAGCGCCTTAAACGCTACTTAACCTAGTTTCACTTGCATCAGTTGACGTATTATTCTGTTTATAGTAGAAATATAGCCAAACTTTGGCTTTTCGGTGGAATGATATTTTGGAAAGTGATTTGCATATCTTGGAAATAATTGATTATGGCTTTCCCCGATTAAATTATTTTCATGATATGGACGAATTTAACTTTTATGAGATTCCGCCTCACGAAACTAACTAGTTTGAAAGTTCTGATGTTAATAGAAGATGTATTAGAATTTCCAAATAACTTGGAAACGTCGCTTTCCAGTATTGGCATATGGTATGCGATTAAAATTATCATCTGTTACGACCATTATAGTTGCTATGGCAGTGCTACAAAATATTGCATGACAACGAACCACCAGTTCTACCAGAAGATATAGATATAAATGAATTGAATGGTTTGATTGAAAATGGGCAGGTGCATGAACAAGAACCATAATTGCTAGGAAATGCAGACATTAATAATACCCGTTATGATTTAATTAAAAATTATTTTACAAATTTATAAGTGTTAAGTATTTATTTTTAGTAATTTATGAAAGTGTTAGGTATTTATTAATTATTTAACAAGTTTATAAGTGTCAGGTATCTATCTGTTTTTAGTAAATCAGTCATTGTAATATATGGTAACTTCAAATAAAAATCGGATAAAGTTATAGCAATATATTTTATTATGAAATGCAGAGTGTTTTTCGGCAGGCGTATGGAGTGCAAGATCATATATTCACATTACAATAACTCAGTGAAAATGCTCTCAAACACAACCGAGATTTGTACTTATGTTTTATAGATCTTGAAAAAGCCATCGATATGAGTACCAAGAGAACATATATAGTTTAACAATGAACGAACAACTAGTAGGTGCAATTATGTTATCGAAAAAATGCAAAGGAATTTTCTATTGAGTTTTTACTCTAAATTATCTTCCCACTCACTGCCCATATCCGCTAATTTCGAAACATCCTGTATATATATATATATTTACTTTATTATTAGTTGTGTATTTATTGTTTTTTCTATTGTACAAATCTATGCGCTCTTATTTTAAAAGCTTACGTTTTATAATAATTTTAGCTTATATGAAAAAAAGATCTGTTTAATTACTTATAAATATTATATTATTACATTTATTGCCGTCTCTTCTTCAATTTCATCATCCTTAAAAAAGTACATATTAATAAAAATTTATGTTACAATTAAATGATACATACTGTTGAATACATATTTATACTAGCAGCAATAGGTTCATCTGAATCGAATAGGTTTCCGTACCCATATACGGTTTTTAGATTCTTTATCTCTAAAATTAGGTCTTTTTCTGGCAAGTAATTTTTTGTGGTCACACTTCCACCTCCTATAAACATTCACATTGTATAATATATCACTATTTTTTTTGTTTTATACAAACCAGTTAAAGCCTTTTCTTTATTTTCTTCAGCCACCACTTTCCTAAAGCTAGGTTAGAATATACGCTTTTAGCGGTAAATATGAAAGATCCAACATATTCTATTAAAATGTTACCAAAAAGTACCGAGTTTCAACACTGTTGTCAGATCAAGTGTCACTTTGTTAAGCAACGCCTTTCTATTGAACGTTGCAACGCGAATCGTATTTAAGTCTTTCTTAACTTTAAGAATAGCTTAGTTAAGTAATGCTTATTTCGCATACGGTGCAAACGGGCATTAGTGTCTACAATATTTACTATACAGCTCCAAGTAGTAAAACGAGCATCGGCAAACTTAGGAGCACTAAAAACCACATTAGGAATTCTACGAGGAATTACCGATTATTGGATTTAGGAATATTATTCATATAAAAAGAATTATTAAGCGAAATGTCTAATGATCACATATTTAAGGAAACTTTTATCACTTTTATCTTACATTGTAATCTTTAATCTCCCCAACATGATTACACGCTTCACCACTAGTACGTATATACGAGTTATTTTTGAATATGAAGCAGCTAATTATCAACATTTTATAGTAAAGCTTATCCCATGAATGCCTAATTCCATTTTCTCGTCAGTTGGTTCGTCAGACTGAACAAGATACTAGGAAGGAAAAATATTACCCCACGCTAGACCAAACAATCCCACCAAACAAGGATCCACTTCGCATATTACATTATATTCAATGCAGAGTAAAGGGATATCGACGGGATGCGCAGCTTAGACACACAGACAGCTCCGCAGTAGCTGAACACCTCTACCAAAATGTAGACTATAACATTGACTTTGACAACGTGTAGGTGTTAGCTTTAGAGCAACCATATCACTACAGAAGCATAGCAAAATAGAAATAAGATATACGAGGATGATTCGTAAAGTTAGTTCCGTTGCCGCTTAGTGAGCAGAAGAGTGGGAATATTGGCGCGATCGCAGCGCTGCGGTGTAGTTTGGTTCAATGTGAGTCTGGCAGTGCTACTGAAAGAATCGTTCGGACATTCTTTCGTGCTATTTTGGCCGTTTAAAATGGTTGCTGCCAGTGAAAATCCCGCCGACTGTGAACTGCGTGCAGTTATCCGATTTCTGTGTGCAAAGAACATGAAGGCTGCTGAGATTCATCGTGAACTTTGTTCCATTTATGGTGAAAATGTCATGAGTGACAGTGTGGTTAGAATATGGTGCTGTATGTTTTGAAAAGGACGAATTAATGCCCATGATGAAGAACGGAGTGGAAGACCAACTGTTGTGACGGACGAACTTTTGGGCAATGTCGAAGAGAAAATTCGTCAAAATCGGCGATTCGCAATCACAGAATTGAGTGCCTTTTTCCCTCAAATTTCACGTACAGTTTTGTACGAGGTTGTTACTGAACATTTAGGTTACCACATATTTTGTGCACGGTGGGTGCCAAAACTTCTTACCGAAGACCATAAAACAAAGAGAATGGGATCGGCATCAACTTTTCTGACACGCTACGATATTGAAGGTGGAAATTTCCTCAGGTATAACGTAACAGGTGGTGAGACTTGGGTCGCTTATGTCAACGTTGAGACGAAAAGACTTGCCTACGAGAAAACCTTTAAAGTGCCTTCAAACATTTTCTGCGAGAAAAGTCATGGTCACTCTCTTTTGGAACAACAAAGGCGTTCTTCTTGTAGACTTTATGGAACAAGGGACCACAATAAACGCTGAAGTCTATTGTGAAAGTTTGAAGAAGCTCAGAAGAGCTATTCAGAACAAGCAACGTGGATTATTGAGTTTCGGGCATCATTTTTCTTCATGACAACGCCTGCCCGCATACCGCCGCTCGCACAGTAGGCCTACTGGATAATTTTAAGTGGAAAGTGTTTGAGCATTCTCTCTACAGCCCTGATTTGGCTCCTAGCGACTACCATCTCTTTCCTAGCATGAAGAAATGGCTTGGATCACAACGGTTTGAGAGCGATGAAGAGCTGTAGGACAGTGTTGCAGCATGGCTTAATTTACAGACGACAGAGTTCTATAAAGGGGCCATTCAAAAACTGGTTCGTCGCTATGACAAATGTCTCAACCTTAATGGAAACTATGTAGAAAGACGGCTGAAAGAAGTAGCTTTGAGATGTATATAATAAAAACCTCTTCATCTATTGGTGTTTTTTTAAATAAGCAAAGGCAACTTGCTTTTCGAATCGCCCTCGTATAATGAGCAGCACGAGACAAGACTTTAGAAATCTTCTGCCTTTCTTTCCAGGTTTTGGTATTCAATATTTCAACGTGACTTGATCCTTACACATTTGATATTAAAGTGTTTAAAATACTTTTAAATATTGGATTAAAAAGAAGAAAAAACAAATAAGAACTGAAAGAGTATACGGTAAGGTAGATTAACATAAAAAAAAACAATATAACTCATTGAATGTCAAAACCTCTTCAGGTAGTTGAAATTTGAAGATGTTGGCAAAAGATCAATGATACGTAGTAACGAAATAAATATAAGAAAAGAAAGAAAAAGATTTTTTTCTTCTGTTAACGGCCTAAAACCCAACAACAAAAAAACAATTAATATTTAAGTAATTAAATTAAGGTCAAGAAAAAGAAAAATAACGCATTTATTAAGCACAATACATTTTGTATTGTTATTTATCAGTTGAAAATTCCACTAATCATATTTGTTTAGAAGGCTTACGGCAGTTGAAAATTGATTAATTAATAATTGGTGTGGATTAATGAGATAATTTTCAATATTTTTTTTTATATTGGTATTCTATAAATTTCCATATTGTGTCCTGTTTATTTTATCGTATAACAGAGTACACAGAAATCATTTTGTCGTAGAATAGCACTTAAATTTATCAAAACCAATAGATTAAACTTCCGTTTTAGTTTACAATGTCAATTACAAAACCACATGAACCTACAGCACTTATCTATATTTAAATTGATAATACTTGTTCATTATTTTAGTTCTACAAACGTATAGGTTTTATTTAGACTTTTAAAACATATATTGTGTATAAAGTTCAAATAAATTGGAAAAAAGTAGTGGGCTCGTCCGGGATTTGAACCCGGGACCTCTCGCACCCTAAGCGAAAATCATACCCCTAGACCAACGAGCCAATGTACTTGTTTATTGATATTTTATCCATTAAAAATTGAGTACTCTGTTTATTTCAAATTTGATGTATTAATAATAATTATATTGCTTTAAAAATAAATCTAATTTTTTACAGAAACTTTTGTTTTATTTTGGTATTAATATCTTAGCAATTCTATTTCAACCAATATAATTGATTGAAAGATGTTCAATGGCATCGATCAGAGGCAAATAAGTATATATCATATATGTATATATCAAATTTACAGGTATAAAAAAGAAGTTGATCAGAAGCACCATTCATTATGTTTCAGACATAGTTGCAGCCTTTTATAATGATTTTGGCAGGCATACAGAAATTTTATCGCAACAGATATGAACTTGTTGCAGTAATCTATCTGAAACATGATTTCGTCTTAAATAATAGATTTCAATCAAATATTTCTTGTTGTATTAAATCTAACTTTGTTGCAGATTGTAGGTGTATGTCACTACTTATAATTCAATTTCAACAAAATGGCCGAGTGATATGGATACACGCAGAGAAATGGTTTCTTGCAAAAATCAGTCTCTATTTAAAAAAATATTTTTATTTTAAGACTATAAACATTGTATGATGAAAGAAAATAATCTTCTTGAAATTTTATTTGTATTAAGTAAATATTTTCTTAGGGTTAGAAAATAAAGAAAATCCAAGACAGAGGAATGTTTCCTCCAAGTAAATCATTTAGTTTTCAATTGAGAAAATATTCTGAAATGTGTTTCACATAATCACTCTGTTTATGATGATATTTACAGGAATCTGCCAGCTTTAACCTCGAACCTTTCCTTCTTTGAAATTATACTTTAATTTCACTATCGAACACTTTAAACTGAGACCGTAGTCAAAACACCACTTAACTTAACGAAAGTCTAACCAGAATTGATGAATTCTCTGGCGTCCCTCTCCTCCTTCATTTAATCGCGATTCGATTGTTATAAATTTTAAATATAAATATAAATTTTCTGATGCATTTCGATGAATGGGAGATATTTATAGAAATAGCATAAGATAATTAATGCAGTGACGCTAACAGGTGACTGAACGATTTACTTTAACATTAGGACAAAGATTTAATTTACGAGATGATGTTTGAAATACCTTTGAATGTACCCTGTTGTCTGTTTTGGATGAATTTTACATTAATTTTTACGTTTTACAACTGGAGAAATTGCACAAAAGATGGAGATTTATCTACGTTACCCTACGATCGTCGTCATCTGAACTTATATTTTATTTCTAATAACCCCGCTCCCAAGCCAGTCGGTCAGGGGAGAAATTGTGGCTTGGAAAATTTCCCTTTTACCCGCAAGAGGGACTTTCATCACAATCGAGTGGCTATTCTGAACACCCTATTCGTTCTAGATTGACAGCTGATGTTGTTGTAAATATTGAACATTACAATTCATATTAAAGGAATGAAAAAAATGGTCCAGATCTCACAAAGTTCTATTGAGAAATTAGGCAACCGGTTTCGTGTTGAAAAAACACATCATCATGCCAGTCAGCGACAAGAATATTCAACAAAAGAAAAATTACAATAATGGAAAAAAAACCTAAAGTTAATAATTAAAATTAGGAACAATGAACTAATGAAAAAGTTTTTATTTATATGTTATAATATCATTAAATTATTTCTTTAATAATGTAATTAAGTAGGGATTATTCTTGTGTAGTTTAATAATTAATGAGTCAATATTTAAGTTTATTTATCCCTTTTTATTATTATTATTATTTATTATATATAAAAAATATAGTTAAATTAGTACATGTGGTAAATAGTAATAAAAAGAAAAAAATATTACATTAACCGGTATCTTTGGAAAATGTTTATGGAACATTGTACATTAAAGGTTATATTACTGTATGGTATCTGCATTCCGGTGTTTGTTGCTATTATCTAGGACGCCATGACTATATCTTTTGCAAGTAGATGGCGCCAGGAAACATTTCATAAACTGAGAAATGAACAACGATGTTACTGATTTTCTCTTCTCACATTATTTTTGCCGGGAGTGATTCCATCAATACCATGAGCTGTTTATAACTGCATTATCTTGGTTATTGTCTCTAGGTACTTTTTCAGGTGTACTTCTACATTAAGTTTACTCTTGTTTAAACATTATTCTTTAGATAATCTCTACCTTAGCCTTTTTTAAAATCAAAAGCAATATGAATAATTTACTGCATTATGTACGGATACGTCGTACTGTTTTAAACAAGGTAAGTGCAATGAAAAATGTGGATATAAATTTCAAGAATTCTAGATAAATAAACGCTGTATTTTAAGAAAATGAAACTATTGATTTATGAACAATACTCAAACGCTTTCTGGAATTAAGAAAACTGTTTACTATCCTTAAGAAAATATTATTTTGTGTTATAACGGTCATTTACTGATACTAAGGTTCGCTTTCTTTAACTTTTCTGTAAGATTTTCTTGAATCAAGTTAACAAATGTCTTAAACAAAGAAATACAATTATTTCATTACAAGTGTATACTTCTCTTAAACGGAGAAAAGAACGCTAAGAAAATTGAAACAGTAATCGTCTTGAATTGAGGCGGACAGTCTTGATACAAGTAAACGTTTTTCTGCGTGTAATGGCTATGTACTGTTATGGCCAGAGAGAAAAATAAAAAAGTTAAAGTGTAATTGAAATAATGGTGTTGAATCTTATAAGTCAGTACGTAAATCATTTCAGAATCATCAATTATCAAATTAAATCAATTGGCTTCGATTTAAGAAGAATAATGTTAAACAACACCGATTTCCACAGGCGCACACAAAAAATACTTAGATTAAGATTGTTATAGCATCAATTCAAGTATGAGATAAGTTCACATATGAGCAAGATATAAGTTTTAAAGAATACGCTATTCTTGGAATTTGAGTGTTAGATAGTGTTAGCAGAACTATGGAGTGTTCTTAAATATAAAAGTTTTAAAAGAAGCTTGTGATATTCTTAAATAAAGTAAACATAAGAGGGTAGTTTGAAAATGTTCAGCCTAACACAGAAACAAGTATTTTTCTTAAATACTTGATGGTGTTTCAGTGTCAGTGATTCATATTGAGGAAAAGATAGTAATAAAATATTGAAGAGTTTTTCTCAGATTGGGACCATTATTACTACCTTTTTTCAAATAGTTTTTGTCAAATTTAGATTAATTTCTCAACATAGTCTCCTTGTAAGACTATACATATTTCCCAGTAATGTTTCCACCTACTTAATCTGTCCAAATAATAGCTAGCAACTCTAGCAATCTCTATCTTTCGAACGAAACCTTGAGCCTGAGAAAAAAGTCGCTGGGGTCCAGATGAGGTGGTCTATCAATTCGAACCCCAAGTCGGGTGGAACAAAACTTAATTTTTCCGCAAATGCGGTCGTTTTTCCACAATTTCAACTTGTTAAGTAATGATGCGTAGTATGTCCCCGTTATTGTTTTTCCTTTTTCAAGATATTCGATTAACATCACTCCGTGACTATTTCGCACCCGGTTCATCCTTCGCAGTCCACTGTTTCGACTGCGCTTTGGCTTCAGGAGCGCACTGGCGTATCCAAGTTTAATCTACAGTTATTAATCGACGCCAAAACACTTACTTGCTGAAACCTTATTTCGCTTAAACTGCTGCAACAGGGCTTTGGAAATCTCCAATCCAATGCGCTCTTGGTTCTGCGTGACCGAGCGCGCCACCCAACGCGCGTTAGCTCTTTCTTGCTCAAACCTTCAGTCAATATGTAAATACGTTCTTTCGAGATGCACACAGCATCTATCTCCTTAATTTGGCGGTCGTCTAGTACCATTTGGTGAACTTTTCCCATGTTATCGGTAGTGGTTGCAGTTTTCGGCCGTGCCGAACGTTCATCGTCAACCAAGCTGGTACGACCACGTTTAAATTCAGGTGCCCAAAATTTCTCTGCAGCAAATGATGGTGCAGAGTCCCCATAAATAGCATCTATCTCAGCTTTGATTTGCATGAGCGTATTGCCTTTCAAATACAAAAATTTAATGACGGTTGGATATTCGATTTCATTAATTTTTACAGAAACACTATCATCGACTGACATAAACGGCTGTTAAACAACAACCGAACGTCCAAATTTTTAAAAGTATCTTTTAACGCATGCGCAATTTTACCAGAATATTTTTAAAAAGTAACGCCATCTTCACGTTGAGGCTTGAAACTTTTCAGACTACCTTCGTATAAACTTAACTCTTTTCAAATTAAATACATACACGATTTATATCGCGGACGTCTCATATTTAAGACGAATATATCGAAAATTGAAAGCAAATATTGCGAGATCCTACAATAAGACTATGATGTTCTTAAAAGAATTCAATTTTTGAAATTTCGGAGAATCTTCTTTCGGGTACTAGTATCTGTCTTTTTTTGTTATTAATTTTTACCACTTGGGGTAGCTGATAAGATTGACAATTGGATCACCATAAACGACACACATCCGAACCCGGAAGAAGATTCTACTTTCATTATGCAGGAGATTTGAAGAATGTCTATATGGTGTAACATTTAAATAAGGAATTTACGAGGTGTGGCAATTAAATAACCGGACTAGTGCTACTATCGGCAAACAGCGAGCACGCCACGGAAGGTTTGAACATGTTTGTGCTAGTAGATGCTTCCCCCACCCTGAGCTCAATGGGCACGGTTGTACGTCGCTCAGTCTCGCTGCAGCAATCGCCCGTTCAAGTCGGAAAAATGCAGAGTGGTCAGATCGAACAACGAGTTTACCTCAAGTTTCTTGTACAACTGGGAAAAACTGCTACAGATGCTCATGCCATGTTAAAGGAAGTGTACGGAAGTGAGTGTTTATCGCGCACACAAGTTTTTGAGTAGTGTAAGAGGTTTAAGGAGGGACGTAAAACGACTGAAGACGATCCGCGGCCTGGACGACCCTCAACATCAAAAACGGACGACAACATTCACAAAATTGGTAAATTGATCCGCAAAAATCGTCGTTTGAGTGTCCGAGCTCTTGCCGAAGCCTTCGTGAACGAGTGAGAAGACGAAGTCCCGATTTGTGGAAGAGCAAATCCTGGATGCTCCAGCAAGACAATGCGTCAGCCCATTCCGCCTTGTCTGTGAAGACGTTCTTTGCAAATCCGGCATCACCGTGTTGGACCACGCACCGTACTTGCCCGGCTTGGCCCCCTGTGACATTTTTTTATTTCCTAAGGTAAAATCGGAGCTTAACGGGACAAGATTTGACAGTGTGGGAAGCGGTGAAAGCGAAAGCGACGGAGGTTCTCAACAAGCTGACAGGAACGGACTTCCAGCACTGCTACCGACAGTGGAAAATTCGTATGGAGCGTTGTAGGGATCGGCAAGGAGAGTACATTGAAGGGGATAAACTTTGTAATGTAATTGACGATCAATAAAATGTTTTGTAGCACCAGTCCGGTTATTTAATTGCCACACCTCGCATTGCATTGAAAGAAAAGAACGTAGTATCAGAAGCAAGAAATGTATGAACCGCCGTAATGAACCATTTCATTTCAAAATTCTAACAATGGTAAAATGTTCAACGGTCCACCTTCTCACCCACACATGCGCATCTTCTATTCAAATATTTATAAATCGTGTACAGCTTGCGTTGTTACTTCAAATGTAAGATTTTTTAACATAATACGTAGTAGTATTTGAAACTTTTGAGCATTTTTTTGTATTTTCATGTTTTCTTCAGATAACATTTCTGAATAATACTACAGTAGTATAAAACAAAGGAATTCTTTAATTATTCAAAATGCATGAAAACGTACGTACGAATGTTAATTAGATTGAGCACAAGAATCTTACGTGCATGCAATCAGATAATAGTACCTAAATCCCGTGATTTAATCCCATCTCTACATTACACACATATCTAGGCTTCGCA
Source organism: Dynastes maya (assembly GCA_029619315.2). Taxonomy (NCBI): domain Eukaryota; kingdom Metazoa; phylum Arthropoda; class Insecta; order Coleoptera; family Scarabaeidae; genus Dynastes; species Dynastes maya. Next base: position 63,747,400 of record JAROYE020000002.1, read on the forward strand.
GTCCTATCTCATTTTGTCACAATTCAAAGCCCGGCTACGTGATTATTATACATTCGCTTTTTCTACTCTTTAAAACTCTGGTGTGATGATGCATTAATGTCATTATTTCCAACAGCGAGCAATTTCCAGGCTCTCCAAATAGTAAATCATTGTTGAAGGAGATTTATTTAATTCGCGGAAAGGCTACGAGACGACGGAAGAAGGACGGAAAATGTGTAAGTATGTGGATGGATATTCGGAAAGCTGCTCATTAAATGTTCTTTAAAGTCGACCGCTTTGAAAGGGTTCCGATGGATTTTCAGCTGAAACTGTGAAATTTTTGCGTTTCTCTAGATTGCAACTGGTAATTAACAGAAAAGTGTGGAGCTTAAAACGGAATAAATGTGAAAAGAACAGGAAATGCTGATCTTGCTCTTGGAAGTTACATATCAAAAGCTTTACCGATGGAATGCCTATGTTTGTATGTGAATGATAAAGAAATTAGAAAAAATGGACAGAAGAAGCTCCGATTTTGTAACAAATTTCCAAATATAAGCTTTATTTCCAAAAATGGATTTACCATCGTCTTAAGGGTACGTTTATCTTCGAACTGTCGTCGCTGTCTAATATTACAAGCATAGATAACCTATTGATCTACTTTTTCGAAAGCTAATATTAGTAAAAAACGGAAGCAAGATTTGCGTTAAGGTGGTTTCACAATTGATGCGAGCGTAAACGCCAAAAACGGGAACGCAAATGTAAAAGTTACTCATAAGTTGACATCATTTTAAGATATTTCTATATTTTCAATAGTGATATCTATATGAATGTTGCGGGGAATGGGGATGATGTGGAAAAAGTGATGTGGAAAAAGCAATTACAATTGCTTGTGTGGATTGGATCAATCTACACTTATACAGATTTGGGGCATCAAATTTACGACAGGCGTATCCCATGCGTGGAATAAAGATGTGTGTAGAACTGTTTACGAGCGAGTGATGCATTCAATCGCTTTTTATTTTGATTTATGGCTCTTTTTCATTTATACTACAATATTAGTGACGTGACAAATAGGATATTTCAGTTGTTGTTTGTACTATTTCCATCGTTTGTGGGTAGTCCGACAGTGTAGCTCCTCGAAGGACTGTTTCTTGCCAAATTGATTATTTGACGGCTGACAAACGTCAACTATTTTCCTTGCGCAAGCAACATATTGCCTATGACCTATTGTCGTATTTTGGGTTTTTTCCTTTACTATTTTTGACGCTGTCAAGTACTATTAGTAACCAGACATCCCTTACCTCTATGCTTGGTGTGCTTATAGCAGTTGGCATTCTAGCCACGTACATAGCTCTTTTAGTGCCTTCTTCGCCCTGTGTACTTGCTTAGCAAGAATCATTGTCTCATTTCAAGCTTTGGTCTTCATCCCAAGCATATCCCAAGCGTGGCTTTTCCATTCCCCTTTGCTTACTGGTTTTCTATGTTCTTTGATTCTCACCTGCAAAGGTATATTGGTTTCTCCGATATATGGTCGTCCTTATTCATGAGATGTTTTACATAGCAGTTCTTCGTTTGCTGGTTTATGTCGTCCGATTTGGTCTTTGCAAGTGAGAATCAAAGAACATAGGAAACCAGCAAGCAAAGGGAAACGGAAAAATCACGCTTGGAATGAAGATTACAAAGGAAGTACACATCACGAAGGGGAAACTAAAAGAGGCTGCGTACATGGCTGCAAAGCCAAATGCTATTAGCACACCAAGCATAGACGTAAAGGAGGTGGTTACTATAGGTACCTGCCAGCATTAAAAATAAAGGACCGTAGGCGATAGAGGGAGATCTACTAGCACACATGCTTATGACGATTCAGTTTAGTCATCTTCGAACTACGTTGACCTGCGGTTCGATTTCAGCCAGCGCGCAACTTGCGTAATTTCAATATGTCATCAACATGCTTTCAAATGTACGATAGAAATTTTACTAGAATACTGTCAACAAAGTAAACCGGGAAATGTTTGAGCATTCAGTTTAATTTATTGATATAAATCATTCCTTTGAAATTCTAGTTTTGTGTAGGAACAATTTTTTTTTTATTTATTGTTTAAAATCATAGTTTCAGTTATTGTATTTATTGGGTGAATGATACAGTTGGATTTAAACTTTATGTTGCAATATTTAGTTTCCTATTTTAGATGGTAAGATTTAACTGGTAACAAACGGTTGTCCACTTTCTCGCTCTGTGTTTTTATTTGCAACAAGTTTTATATTTTAAGCGGTAGGATTCTTCAGTAGAATACAGTTGTTTATTTTATGACTCTGCAATACATTAATTTCAGTTTATATGTCGTAGATATTTTAAAGTTAAACTCAGATTTTCTCTATTTTGTGAATTACAAGAATAAATAGTTTCTTTGATCTCGAACTGGAATAAAGCATAGCGATACACCATATACCACTAACTAGTCGCGACTACCTTGTATCGAGGCTGGTCGCAGTTGAACTTATGGACTGACGAATATGGAGAGGGAAGAGACGCAGCACCGCAATTACGATGTACGCTTAATACACTGCTCTAGGCTCGTGTATACACAAGTCGCGTGGAAATTCTGCCGAATCTGTATTTGTAAATTATTTTACATATGTAAATGGTGGTATTTAGCTAGTTTTGGTGTTGGCAGCGCTAAGTTTTACTTTAGATTCCAGCGCTAGCGCTATGGGGGCGAAATAAAATCTATTTTGATTAGTTGTTGCAGTAGTACAAATATTTTATTATTCTTTATTAGAAAGTATTATATCCTTAGCTATATTTGAAAAATATTCCACAAATGCTGATGATACTTCTTGTTGATTAGAAAAAACAATATTATTTATATTGAGTGTTACATAAGATGCCTTACATTCATTACGGGTTGACTTGTTAACTATCTGCCATAACGTTCTGGGTTGATTCGAGTAATACGTTTGGTAACGCACAAACATTCTTTTAAAGATGCATATTACGTGGACATGCTCACTCTCCGCTAGGTAACCTAACCGAATTTATTTTGGCTAGAAAATATGGCTGCGCTAGCACTGGCTCTAGAACTTAGCGTCTATGTTCAAGTCACCGTTACGCTTCGGCGCGCCTTGCACCGAAACTGGCCGAATACGGCTAATGATTAATAGACCTATGTCCATGGAGGTACTTTTCAACAGTTTCTTTTTAATTTTTATTAAACTAATTGTAAGTAAAAATATAACACACAAACGATTATTTGCATATAGGTACCTAAACTGTGTCCAGCATCATTTTTTCGTTGGGTAATTTTAGATCTGTCTCTTTCTTTCTTTTTCAATTTTTCGTCTTTGCCGACCTCAAATATTGTGAGTGTTTGAGGTTTAGGTGTTCCTTCTTGTACAGCACCTTCAGAGTTGTCTTCTGCGGTATATCCCCCGGCGCGTAATATATCTTTTATAGGATGAAATGTTACCTTTTGCTTTTCCTCATCCATTTCGACTATTCCCGCTAACATATCATCGCATATAAGCACGTCGAAAGAATCACCGCAACCGACGCATCTGTAACCCTTACCTTCCTCGAAATCGAGGTCAACGGGTTGTGCGTCTTCATTGATAGTACATTTCGTGTTAAGAATATCACCATTGAAAAATGTCGGTATGGTGTCGAGGCGCCCTAAAAACTTCCAAAACATGTACTCGTCGTACAAGGAAGCTTGTGTAACATATAGTTTGTTCGTACATTCAGGATCGAAACATATTTTTCCAGTGTCGAGACCATCTGATATACTTAACGTCACTACTGTGTTGGCGTTTATCAGTGCCGCCCGATAATTTTTTTCTTCATTGAAATTGTTTTTCACTCTTAGATGCAATACCATTGGATTAGGTTCGTGGTCAGGCACTTCTGATGTGTCAGTCATATTAGCTTTGCGTTTACTTTTTGCTAAAGCGAAGTATATTAAACACAAATATATACAAAATTTAAAGGACATCATCGTTTCATAACATCAGTAACTTCACTCTTTATGACAATAATCTATGTGTATACGTGCTAATCATATATACTGTAGTTAGACTTGGTATTAATCTATCAATTTGATAGATTTCAATGAAAATGTCATATTTATGTCGAAAATAAAATATTGGTAGGACAAACTTGATTATTGTTTTCAAAAATGTAATTTTCATAGCGAGGTAGCGTACAAACTGTCAATGTTAACAGTCCATTTTGGACACGCAAGGTCTCATTGGTAGATTACTGCATGTGTGTTTATAACAATTAAATATTTTGTAAATCGAAATTTGAAATTGGAAGAACCTATAAACACAGCGAATTCTTCGTTAGGTTGAGGACAAAAATTGACTCTGTATCGAGAACGAATCCGGACAACATATATTGAAATAATTTTGTGAAAAGGATTTCGATTTAGATTTACCTTTGTACGGTCCTACGTGAACTACTTGTTCACGTTACAACAGCTTGCGAGAACACTATAGCAGTTAACGGTAAAGTGCACATAACCTTTATTGACTTGATCGAGGCTTATGACACCGGTCCTAGATGTAAGCATTAGAGAAAGTAGGCTGCAATACACATTTAATTAGAATAATCCAAGAATTATATGATCAAAACACTGCATCCGTTAAACTTAACAACAACATCTCAGACCCCATACAAACCACAAAAGGACTGCGACAGGGATGTAGCCTACCGCCAATATTATTTAACATATATGTAAAAACTGTATTGAGACACTGGAAATGAAGCTGTGAGGGAATGGAGGTACCAATTCAACATCAACATCTGTTTACCCTAAGTTTTGCCGACAACCAAGCAATCATCGCTGCAGGTTAATATTGAAAAGACGGAATGTCTTGTTATCAACTCGGACGCCCTATTCGAAATACTAATAGATGGGGATAGACTTATAAAGCAGGTAGACAAATTCAAGTACCTGGGCTGTTTTCTGGACAAGGATGGGATAGGAAGATTAGAAATAAGACAAAGAATTCAAAAAGCAAAAAAGGTGTTGGGTGCGCTAAACCCCATTTGGTGAGACAAAAACATCTTGTCCCGAAACAAGACAAAAATAGGGAGAGCTATGGTTGAAACAATACTAATATACGGAAGTGAAGTGTGGGCAATGAGAGAGATTGACAGAGGAAGGTTACTGGCCGTTGAGATGGATTACCTTAGAAGGAGTGCCAGAGTGTCAAGAAAAGAAAGAATTATTCACGAAGAAATCAGAACCAGAATGCATACGATAGAAACAGTTGTAGACAGGATCGAAGTAAAAATGGTTTGGCCACTTACTGAGAATGCCAGAATTGAGATGGCCGAAGCAACTGTTTGTATGGAAACCACCTGGAGCACGAAAAAGGGGAAGACCGCGAAGGTCGTGGTATGATGGGATACGAAAAAGTATGGCAGAAAGGAAGCTAGGGGAAGGGTTAGCACAAGATAGAGAGGCATGGAAGTGGAGGCTGTGTAGACAACTTGTTGTATGATTATGTATTCTGACATTTAATGTTTTATTGTACATAATTAGGATTATTTGCCATACTTTAGTTTTGCACCGATCACAAGTTGTGATGAGAGATCATTTACAACGCGCTACTGGTGCCGCGTTATCTTTTTTTTATTGACGAAAATGCAAACCACATACACTTGCCCGGCTGAGCGGTCACAATTGTAATCGGTATTATTATTATTAAATGGCTTTGGCGGACGCCACTGGCCAGTTGTTGTAATCGGTATAGGCGTTATATACATATGTATGTGTCGTTCACTTGGGTTACTGCATGTTATCTCCCCTCTGAGCATGCCCGATATACTATACAAGCTCTTGTCGCTAAATATAAATGAAACTTGTGTATATCTGTTTGCATTGAACCATATTTCGGTTAAATCCTCGTACAGTAAGCGATACCAGTCTCCTAAAATGTGGGACTCTTTAGTTATTATGATGTCATTAAGTTTGAAATTGAAAAAAGAGGCACTTCGGGAAATGTTCAAGAAAAAATTCTAAACATTTTTCTGCGATATATCTGAGAACACCGATGTCAAGGGTGACAATTTAAAAAAAGTAAATTGGCAATAGTTAGATATATCTAATTTAGTTTGTATGTCAAACGCTACGGTATCTGAACACTTTGCACCACGCAGAATATTTAATTAATTCGGAACATAAGTTTCAGAAATTCGTAGATTGCAATTGTCAACGGTACGACTGAATTATTCACAAATTCCCGAATTTTTGAATTCTCGAAACATATGTTGTTAATAAATAAAATATTTTGTGTGGTGCGGATGGTGTGTCAATACCTTAGTGTCTGCCCTGCTAACACCAGTCCTTGCTATCATTACAGTTTGTATATTACAATTGCTGTATAATTACTTTCCCCAACAAGATGTAATTAGGCTCTGTTGTATAATATCCCAATATATCACCTGAGAGCGTTATCTCACCGGCATGTCTTTTTTGACGTACACTCAGGTGCAAAAAATTCGATCTTTGTTTCAACTTTATTTGTGCTTCTAAAACTCTGGACTTGCGACATGATGTATATAAATTTAGATTTACACTCGTATTATTAAAAGGTATCAATTTGCCGACTTTTTGTTTTGCGTTTTACCAACAAACGAAGAGTGATGTTTTTTTTAACAAACTTGTGTTCGATAGTTGAAAGGATATTCAGTGTGTCTTGTGTTTATTTTTGGAGTTAGAAAGTGTAATTTTGACAGTTAAAAGGTGGTTGAAGTGGAAAATTTCTCCAGTTTTCTTTCCAAAAATGTCTTTAACTCTAAGCAGGGCAGTAGCTTTAGTTCAAGATGACCGTAACTAATATTATGCTGTTCAGGTACTAGGCGTTACTCGTTCAGCAGTCCAAAGAGCCGTTCATCGTTTTAATGAAACCGGCAGCTATACTAGGAGACCCGAATCAGGCCGTAGAAGAGCAACATCCGAACGATTTGTGGTTTCTTCAGTTTTGAGGGATAGGCAACTGACTTCGGTTGAGGTGGCAAATCGACTGCACGAAGTAAGAAATGTGCATGTAAGCAAAGGGACAGTTCGTCGACGACTAGCCGAAGCCAATTTAATGTTTAGAAGACCAGCTCAATGTCCATAGCTCTCTGTGGAACATCGTAGAGCTCGACTAGCTTTTGCACAAGAACACGAAAACTGGAATCAGGTTGATTGGAGCAACGTACTATTCTCAAATGAATCCATATTTTGCCTAAGGTCACCAGATGGCCGGGAAGTATTTGGAGAAGACAGGGAAAGAATTAGCTACCGGGGAGGCTCCGTTATGGTTTGGGTTGGCATAAGTAGCGAAGCCCGTACTGAATTGGTGGCAGTTGATGGTGGTTCTATGACGGTTGCAAGGTACATAAACATCATTTTAGAAGAGCACGTGGTTCTGTTAGAAGAGCTCGTGGTTCATTTTGCTCCATTTATAGTGCATAATTTCATTTTTATGGAGGTCGGCGTGACCTGTTTGCAGACCTGACCTCAACCCAATAGAACATCTCTAGGACAGACTAGGAAGGCAGATTCGAGCACATGTACCCCGTCCAAACAACTTGGCTGAACTTGCAGCGGCGCTTCAGGCAGAATGGGCACAATTGGGCCAAAGTGATGTTCAAAATTTAATTAACTCCATGCCGAGACGTATGCAAGCTGTCAGAAGGGCCCGAGGTGGAAATACTCGGTATTAATCGCAATAAGTACCCTAATTTTTTTTTTATTAACGATTCCCTTTTAATTTTCTGAATTCCTAAATAATTTAATATAATTCAATAAATTAATTCGTTTCTTCTTGAAAATGAGTTTTCTATTGAATTTTATCTGTTCCTCTGAAATTTACCACCAATCTTAAGATTGTATCTCAAAACATTTTTCTTTACGAAGAAAAATTGAAATGGATCGATTTTTTTTTGCACCTGAGTGTATTATAATAAACTGATATTTCTATTGGCAAAATTGCCGGCAGGATACTTTGTCGGGTACCCGAAGTTGCCGATAGATTAATTATTCGGCAGATGTACCGTTGCGGCCAATGAAAATTCGTACACTTTTACAAATAAAAAATTTTGGGTTTGTTAATTTTTTGATAAGGCGAGCTCGTTTAGTCATCGATCGCTCAAGCGATTTAAGAAAAAGTTCATCCATTGGTTCCTATATTCAGCGCTTAATTTATTATGGAAATCACCACTGCCTCCATCGAATCCATCTACTTTCTGGTCATACGAACCTATGACAAATGCGGGATGTAACAACAATAAATAACAAGAATAATTTAGGCTTTTGGAATTGAGATTTGACAGTTTGACAATTGCTATGATTACTTTGCTTAGCAACGAGCTTTTTAGATCAGTTTGTCGTCACAAAAGACACTTTGGCGCTCTTTCCCAGGCAACTTTGCGTAACAACAAAAACAGAGGGCGGGCACTTTAGGATCTCACTACATTTACATATTAATGGATGTATTAATTCATTTAAAGAATGATTTAAAACTTACCTCTTCGAGTTATACTACTCAAATATGAAAATAAAACAAATATTTATTGATATATCAATTTATTTCTTAATATATTTATTAATGTGTTTATTACATATTTATCACAAGAAACAGTCATCTATCAGTGCATTAGAAAATAGTAGTAACATTTAAAGTGCTCTCTTATCCATTGTAATATGCACACATAACAACTGTACAAATTATATGTTAATGGTTACAGTATATGTAGCTTATAGTGTATTATATGTACTCTACATGTGTTTAGGTTTGTTCGAACCCTTCGTTGTGTTTTTGAGATTAGTTTGCTACAATTTGAATTGCTTCAGGAAAAATTTCAAATGACTAATGATTCCGACATTAAGGGTTCGAATAGACCCGATAATTTTCTATATCTAAGGGAATACACGCATAAATGTACGTGTAAATATGACGGCGGAAATAAGTAGCGACTCGAATAAAGCATCTCAAAACTATTTCTTTTGTATTCGAAATACATTCTCACTCGTTATAACTGGGAAACTGTGTTGGTTTTAAAATTCTGAGAAGCCATATACCTTCGCCCAATTGTTCTCTTTTACTCAAATTGTTTGGATTATGTTCAAGTAGTAAGAAATTGTACGTAATATAAAACTTCATTTTTAATTAATGAATGTTTTTAAAAAACAACAGCAATGGTATAATTGACAACAAAATTAAAGCATTACGTAATAACTAATGATGAACACAGAAATAATCCAAAATACAATAAATTAGCCCTAATAAAATTATATCAAAGACTGAAACGTGATGACAGCGATGAAAGAGAAACTACGAAAGGCAACTTTATGTGGAAATTTTGGACATAGACTTAATGTTTCGTTAGATAGTAGTTTTAATTTGAAAATCATGGCCATCTAGCTGTATTACATAGATATGCCACATATTGAATATTACAGATGTATTTCTCAAGAATGTGCAATATATTCGAAAATACTGGAAATAAGTATTACCATTTTAAAGGTAATTTTATAAGAGAATTGCTGGCAATATCAAAAAAAAAATAGGTTCTATTTAAATGAATCGAAAAAGAAACGTTTGAATTTCGATAAATGTTGCACGACATATTTAACACCCTGTATATATTTTTACGTTGTACCACCTTGAAATGTATAAAGTGTTAGCCCCTAAATTGATAGCAAAAGAATAACTAACGACACTATATCTGTTTTCCGGCTAGATCTTAAAATGTCAGTCTGTAAATGTCAAAATTTTAACAAAATTTGCAATATAGCCAAAAGTAATTATCGAAAGTGTACATAACTGTACATCATTGCAAAGGTAATCTAAGTGGCTATCAAAGTAATCAATAAAAAGTATAGCGATCTATATAAAATAAAAAAGTTTAAGGTGGTTGCGGAAATTTGGAACACCTTCTATATTTGTAGGTAATTTTACAAAATGCGTTGTGGTGTACTACATACGTATAGAAAATCTCATTTCTCCATCTTTGGTAGTTCTGACGCTAAACTCCGACGACACACTAATGGCGTTCCCGGTATAACCAGAAAATTTCAACCTCGTAACTTTGTCAATTATTAATTTCCATTCCGCTGTGAATAAAACGTCAAAATTCATTAAAATCCGTTTTTCTCAAAAACGGTCAAAGATAGATATAGGGAAATCTTAACAGAATTTATGTAGAATAATGTGTGCTACCAGAAAATGAAAAAATATACAGAGTATTCTATTTAAATTTAAATTAAGGTGATATTCGTATCCGGTATAACCAGAAGTAATTCAGAGTTGCCAATATTTTTATTTGAAAAATCAGTATCAAAAATCCTCGAAGACAAGTTTTCAGCATTCAACTAGTAATAATTCGCGGTATTCCGCTAACCGACGGTTTAAACGCCACAGCTCCATCCAAGTCAAAGATTGAATATTCACAATTCAGAGCAGAAAGCGATAGGGCCGTAAGGTGAGTCGCTATTTAATCCCTTGATAGTTCATACATCAAATTCGTAAACATTATCCTGTGCTTGCGTAAACGTAGATAGATATTAGTTTTACATGTTTTTGCGTGAATCCAATAGTTGTTCTAACGACAAGGAACGCACTCCACTTTTACAACAAATGATATGTTTTCTACCACTACACAATACAAATTTTGCAATGCTTCCAATTTCGAAATATTTCATTAAAGAAACAACTATCAAAAATGTTGTCAACGGCGTTAATATTTCGAAATAGATAAACTAAAGTTGAAAGAAAGTTTTAGATTTTTCAAGTTGTTCTTAGTAAAGGATGCAGCTTATTTAAACAATAAATGTTATTATTAAACACATAAATAGGCTAATACAATTGCAAATGGTATTGTAGCGAAAACAATCAATTTAAAAAGAAGCTCTGCCTAATCATGAAATATTATATGCAATATATCGTTTTGAATATTTAATTATTTGTAAAATACAACCAAATTATTTATGTGAAATATTAAACGGATTATAGCAGAAAAATAGCATAAAAATAATTGGTTGTATTCGTTATAAAAGGCTTAGCTAATAAGTTTATTTGGATCATTTATTAGGTAACTACAAGTTTTACACACAAAATCAGAGCACACTTACAATATATTTTATATGTATCTATAATAAATATTTACAGTACTAGATTCACAAATCATCGGATTCAGTCCATGTTACTAATTCCAATTAAACGATTTTACTGCTTATATGTATGATTACACGCATGGTAGAAAACTGTCAGTTGCAGGTGTTACTTATGATTTGTTTCATTAGGTTCGTCTCTGTGTAAACAGCTATTGATGGCGAGATTCTAAACGTAGTATTCGTGAACTGTACGAGTTTGGTCGCTTACATCGATCATATCGTACTAAATTAGTACATACATGTGTTTGCATTAATATAATGTTAATGATTATACAGTGCGGTCCTAAAGTGCCCTCCCCCTATATTAACTTTTGAACGACAGAAGCTAGCGTTTATAGAAAGAATAGGTCGATTTTTGTGAACTAACTTTTGCTATTATCAGCATTTCAATTGTATTTCTGGTTTCACCGGAAGTGACGTCAACTTTCTTTTTTTAAGTAGAACACCTTGTATATTTTTACATTTTTGGAAAGGTAATAGTCTTTATTCAGCACGTTATCAATTAACAAAGCAAATATACAAAATAGCAATAAAAAAAAACAGCCAAAACCCGTGCCAAACCTTAAGGAGCAGTTCAGATGGGTGGCATAAGAACCACCCCCTGCTTTTAATCTATGTCTTTAATGTACTTAGAGACAAAAAAAATAGATGTAAGTGCACTAGAACTGACGTCACTACACATACACCCATGCCTAAAACTGAGACCTATGCTAAGTATTCTGTCATGAATAATGAAAAATAAAAGAAAAATATATTCCTTCATATATCGCAGAAGCGCACGTTCGAATGCACGCATATCCAATATTTTGAGACTGACCGGCAATGAATTGTACGAGGCCTATACATTAAAAGAAAAGGATCTTTCATAGTACGCAGCCCTGTGTGGCGGCGGTGTAATGAGACCCCTGCTCCTAATATTAATGTTGTGTACGTCCTTACGGAAGCGTATTTTATCCAGGAGGTATTGAGGTGTTTTGATTGTAATTAATTTATGATAAAGCTTTAGAGCTTGTACTTTTCTACGATTTTGCATAGTTAGCCATTTCAATTCCACATGGTATTTTCTGATACCAAAAATGAATCTCATGCAAACATTTTGAAGCCTCTGCACCCTATCTCCGTCGGCAGTATCCAAACAAGGACCATATACTTGTGAACCATAGTTAAAGAGAGGGAGTACAAAGACTTCACACATGACAGCTTTTGCCGGAATACACAAAAGCGCTCTAAGCGGATATAATATTTTTAATCTGCTGTATGCGGTGCAAAGTACACCAGAAATGTGCGTTTTGAAGCGAAAGCTATTATCCATAAGCATCTCCAGCATTCTAGCAGAATTAGATAGCAACAAGTTGGAATCAATAATCTTTAATGTAAGTGCAGACTGTTTTCCACAGTTCTAGGGGCACCAAACAATAATGCAGTAGATTTAGAAGGACTAATTTTAAACATATGGTTCAATGAAAAGTTAGAGATTTGATTTAGATCACGATTAATAAGATCCACAGCTTCATCAATATCTTTAGCATAAAAACTTATAAATTTGAGTATCGCCGTCGAAAGGCGAATCCAACGATACCACATATGGTGAACTTCCACTTAAGAAATATGACGATATGCAGCAATAAACGTTTTAGTAATCTGTTGTTGTTGTTACGCAAAGCTGGCTAGAAAAGAGCACTAAATTGTTTCTTGTGGCGCCAGACTGATCTAAAAAGCTGGTTGTCTAAGTAAAGTAATCATAACAATTGCCAAACTGTCAAATTTCAATTCCAAAAACGTAAATTATTCTTGTTATTTATTGCAATTGTTACCTGCATTTGACATACTTTCGGTCTTTGTGCTCGTTATTATTTTATGTCATTTTAACTTGTTTTGTTAATGGTTGTTTCTCTTTTAATTTTGAGCTAAGTAGGCATAGATAGTATAAAATTTACAAGGCGAACTGCTTTAACAGAAAATAATATGATTTAAATTATTGTACAATTTGTTGCGCAACCATGGCAAATAAGGTGATAATTGTTGCCCAATTTACATAATATTAAAATTGACCCAGCAATTTTGCATGGTTCGCGCCGAAGCCATCATAAAGGTAACAACACAAAAACCCTAAAAAAGGAACATATTGTCTATCAAAAACGAATATATTTAAACAAACTTACCATAATGAATTAATTGCAATAAAGTTCAATAAAGTAAAGGAATAACAGCAATTAACAAAACAAGTTAAAATGAGAAAAAACAATAACGAGAACAAAGAAGGAGCGTATGACAAATGCAGGATATAATAACAATAAACAACAAGAATAATTTACGCTTTTGGAATTGAGATTTTTGACAGTTTGGCAAATGTTATGATTATCTTGCCTACCAACGAGCTCTTTAGATCGTCTGGCGTCACAGGAAACAATTTGGCGCTCTTTCTTAGCTAATTTTGCGTTACAACGAAAACAGATTACCAAAATCTTTATTGCTGCATATTGTCATATTTCATTAGTTAAAGTATAACATGCGTAGTATCGCTAGATTTACTTTTTGTCTACCTTTCCAAAAACGTAAAAATATACAGGGTGTTCCACTTAAAAAAAGAAAGTTGACCTCATTTCCGGTGAAACCGGAAATACAATTGAAGTGCCGATAACGGCAAAAGTTAGTAGAAATCGACCTATTTTTTCTAAAAACGCTAGCTTCTGTAGTTAAAAATTTAGCATGGGGAGACAGTTTTGCACCTCACTGTATAGCAGACATGTTAACTGCTATAGTAGATGAAATGGAAGTACAATACGCTTTGTTTCCTCCAGATATAGAGTAAAAGTAAAGACGTTGTCTTAGTCCTGTTTAATCGTTCTAAATTAATTGTTGGAGCTCATAAATACGAAATGATATAAATGTCAAATATTTAAAACTCAAATCCAATGGCTTACCTACAGTGCGGGCTAACTTTGTTAATCTATCTTTGCGCAGCTAGACAGCGTGTTTAAACTATATGGGAGCATGCCATGAAAATCGGTAAAACATTCTGGGTGTACAAAATGTTACAAGCTCGTCACGACATTTTCTGTCATACTTTGGTAGAGTCTTTTTGAAACTGAAATTAGCTCCAAAATTAGCTAATTTTGGAGATACAATCCTTAGTCTACTTTATAAATTATATTTATATAGTTTTTGTAAATTTACAATTATATGATTAGTTAATGAAAAATACTCTTAAGAATATAGTTATCTAAGTTTGTATAAAGTATTGCCAATGTCGGGAACATAACGCCGATAATGCATTTGTTTATATTCAAAAGAAGTGAAAGTCATTTAATACTTAAATAGCATTGGCCTACCGCTTTTGTTGACAGCTGTCAGTTGTGTCATATCGTTCGTTTAAGGATGTGATATTATTTGTTATTTCGTCGGGAGCGCAACAAATTATTGGTGAAATTGAGTTTACAAGCTTGAGATACATTTTTGAGAAGCTTTTATACCAGAGAGTACTATGAAAGATTTTCTCCGTTAAGTAATGCGGCCAGGCAGAAAAAATTTAGACAGAAGAAAAAAAGAAACATCCGGATTTTCAGAAAAATAAAAATAAAAGGGTAAGGAATTTTAAAAGGAAATTGAGGGAGTCGACGAGTCCCCGGAAATTGCAAGAGAAAGGATTGAAAAAAATGCTTGAAAAAAACAGGAACATGAATGAAAAAGACAACAAAAGTAGTTTTAGGACTACTACATTGACCAGTGAGAATATGCTTCCTCCGTTTTATCCGTATAGGTGTCAGCTAAAGCTGTATTAAAATGTATGAAAAGACTGCCTGAATATCCCGAGAAAAGAAAGTCTATTATAAAGAGTATTGCCTTAAAGTTAGTTCAAGATATGAATACGAGTTTGAGTGATAGGACTGAAGAAGAGAAAGAGAGAGAGAGAGAGATAAAAGCAGTAAAAAATTTTTATTTTCGTCCGGATATTGTATGCATTTGCCGCGATACTAAAGATTCTATGACTGTCTGGATAGGAGGAAAGAAGCAGCTACAAAAATATTACCTAGCCTTATTTTTTAAAGAAGCATTCTCCATCTTCCAACAGGAGTACCAAAATATCAAGATCGAATTTTCAAAATTTTGCTCACTTCGTCCTCCCAATGTACTGCCCCTAAAAGATGTGCCGACAGAATAATATAAATGCAGAATGCATGAGAATTTTGCCATGATATTAAAAGGTTTGAAAATAATCTATTCAAATAACTTTTGGGAGGAAACGTTGTCCGATATCTCCCTCAACTCATATTGCTGAGAAAACGAATGCAAAAATTGTAACAATCTGCAAAAAATGAAAGAATTTGGAGACGTTTCGCAAACAAAGTTATTTAGAAGGAGTGCGGCAAAGGGGATGAACATAAAATGCGATTGCTCCTGCATGAAAATAGTATCGGAGAGTTGTTGGAATGGGTACATACACGGTAATCCCATAGTACCGTAAAGTAGTGAAAGCGAGGCATTTACAACGGATGGGACATTTTTTGCCGCACATGGGAGAAGAAAGATTAGTTAAGAGGATAACCACAACGATACCAGATGGAAGGAAAAGAAGAGGAACACCAAGAAGAAAATGGAAGTGGAGAAAGATGACAGAAAATCGCGTAGAATGGTAGAACCTAACGATGCTATGGGTTTTAAGATATTAAGAAAGATTTAGATTGTTAAGTAAACCAATGCAAATCATAACAATCTGACCAAATATGGAAGATAACAACGTTCTCCTTGTAACATCCCAATCCACATAGAAGGATCGTCCTAAGTTCCTGAAATACTCAAATGTAGTCGAAATCTTTTTATTTAAAAGATCCAGTAAATAAAGCATAAAATCAATATAAAGCTATTACGCCACATCCTAAGAATCTGAAACTTTTCTGTTAGTGGAAGTACCATTTAGGGGAAATACGTTAATGGATTTGCATAAAATTCCTATAAATTTAAAATTTGTAACCAATAGTTCTTTAGCTTTTAATAAAATATACACTTCTGAGAGATTGCAACGTTAGTTTTACTACCTTACCAAAATTTAAAATCTTTGTAAATACGCGCTATTGAGAATAGAACCACTTACGGCTGTACTCGTGCAATTTATTAATGATTCAGTATCGAACGTGAAGGATAAAGTAAACCCAACTTCTATTACAGAAATAAAGCTACAAAGGAAGGTAAGTAACTGTGAGTTACTCCGTCCGATAATAAATTACAAATGTAAATGGATTCGATAGTGCATCCGCACAACAACCGAGTGACTTGTCGGCCCGAGGCGAGACATTTTCTCCATTCTAAACACTAATAATTAATTGTTCCGACACTATGTTTTGTTTCCATCTTTTCAGACGTCAGCCCGAAAGCCATTACATCAACTATTAATCATCGTTGCAGAATACTAGCTTGAGAAATTTTCTCGAATTTGGAAATTCAGAAAGCCAGGAAGCAATTAATTCCAATAGAAAAAATCAGTTAAAATGGAACAAAATAGACGCGAAAAAAATATGTCTGTGGGTAGTATAATTAAAGTTTTATCGTTATCGTACTTCTGTCTTCAATTACATAATCTAGCACAATATGTCTGCACGATTTAGAAATAACTCGAAATGTGTTGGGTGGTTCCAGTTGTAGAGTTTTCAAAATAAATTTTATTAATTGCGAATCTCATAAAGCTTTCACTATTCTTCATTAATTGATTTTATTTTTTACAATTAGCTTGCCATAAATCAATTAAAGTGTAATTATTACGTTATAAGGGTCTTACTGGAATTTGGAGAACCACCTGTACTTGTTTGAAACAATGTTGTTGTGTTTAATGCAACAATTTCGATATCGTCAAATAGGAAACGCGCTCATGGGAAAATAATATCATCTTCTACATGACCTGTTCACAAAAGAAAAATATTTTTTGTTATGCGATTACAATTATTTATTTTCATGTGGAATACGTTACATGTTGGCATATTTTAGATTATTAAAATTTGCACACTGTATTCGCTCCGGTATGTAATTTTTCATAATTATATTGGTGTCTTAGAAACTCGTGTTCTGGTATAAATTAGTACAACAAACAATGTAAATTTGTATTGACATTGCGGCTTCATCACTTGCGACCAAGAACAACGGCTAGCAATCGTCCCCCTTGCGACTGAGACGTCTTTGTCTCTGATGTCAATCGAAGCACTTGTAACCTATATTTAGGCAGTCAGTAATCCATGCATTCAAAATCATAAAAAAATTATTTCACACACATGAACAGCTGGAAGCAAATGTAAGTATTTCAAAGGACAAGAAAAACCTATATAGCCTGTATACGTATACCATCGTAGAGTATGCGTGAACAACCTATTTAAATAACAGTTTTTAAAACAACTATTTTGCGATTTTGATACGCTTGATTGTGTGCATATAAAAAAAATCTAGGATGGTTAGTTTCTGGAATATACAGTCCCTGGCCATATTACTTGAAACATATCATAAATCAACCCTTTTACCTGGAAATTCCCATCCTATTATAGTGATATCCTTTTGCTTTGAATCCGATCGTTTATAGGAGGACTAGATTATTGTATCAATAAGTAAAAATACCAGAGAAATGATATTTAGAAGAGTAAAGTACGTATATATAAATATTTTAGTTATCAACTTATATTTAGCGAGTTCACAGTTTAGAGAATGCATCGATATTTTTAAAAATATTTCGTCATAACCGTATAGAAGCTAAGTTGTGGAGTATCATTAAGTGTTTTGTGTTGATATACCATTATTGCAAAGGTAAAATTGTTATTCTATCTCTCTCTTAATAATTAATTATTCGGAATTTGAAAAAAATTGAAATATTTGGGGTTCTTTGTAGAAAATGCCCGGGAAAGATTTAACATGTGAACAAAAAGCATCTATACAAGCTCTTCTACAATCAAACAAACATTTACAACGAGAAATTGCAAAATTACAGAAAGTATCTCCTTTTTCTGTATTGCGTTTAGCTAGAAACTTAAACGAAGGAACTAGCACATCGACACAAAGATGGGCAAAGTGCGGTCGGAAAAGAAAAATTTCGAAGAGATCTGACCGTGAAATTGTTCATCAGGCTTTCAGCAATAGATTTGCTACAATTAAAATGATTCAAAAAAATTTACAAGAGAGAGGAATAGAGATTTCGAGCAGAACCGTCAGGCGCCGATTGCGCGAAAATCGCCTAATGGGCCGAAGACCTGTAAAAAAGGCGCGTTTAACAGAAAAAATGAAATCTGCTCGTCTCAACTTTGCAAGAGAATATCGACATTTCACAAACGAAAATTGGAAAAAGGTAAATAACTTAACAACATGATTTTTACTGAATTAATGTTTGCATTATTTAATAGGTTTTCTTTAGTGACGACTGTGTGTTAGTGCAGCGAGCACAATTTGTTCGCAGACGACTTGGCGAAAGTCTCACAGAGTCCATGGTTCTTCGAACTGTAAAACACCCTCCGCAGGTAATGATTTGGGGAGTGATTAGTGGAGACGGACCCGGCCCTTTGTATTTTGTAGAAGATACAATGCGTCAAGAGCAGTACATAAATGTGTTAAAAAACACGTTATTACCATATTTTAAGCCAGGACGTCGCATACCGACAGGGCGTATATTTATGCAAGATAATGCTCCTTGCCATGTGGCAAAAAAGGTTAAGAAATTCTTTGAAAACAATCGCATACCTCTTTTACGTTGGCTCGGAAATTCACCGGCCCTTAATCCCATCGAGAACGTATGGAATCGATTAAAAAGTAAGGTATATGAAAGAGAAAATCCTACAAAGGAAATATTAATGAAGAATATAAAGGATGTATGGGAGAACGGTGAAGATATAAAAGAGACAATCATATCTTGCATTGAAGGTGTGCCCCGAAGAATTAAGGGTGTTATTAAAAATCATGGGTTATGCACTAAATATTAATTACTTATTTAATATTTACATATGTTACATATTTTTACAATATATTTTGTAAATAAAAAATATAATACATGTATAGTTGATATTTTATTATGAAGAAACTACAAAATATTGAGTGTTTCAAGTAGTTTGGCCAGGGACTGTAGCTTGAGTTTTTGCATGCAGTTTGATAACGAATAATGAACGACGAATAACGAATGTTCCCAGTGCTTGTTAATTGATTCCATTAAAGCAAATAATTCGAAAATACAATTGTGTAGCTTACAAAGTCAACAGTCAATAACAGCACTTGGGCGATATTATAAATCTAGCTCCTTAAAACAATACAACTGTATTTATGTTTGCGCTTACTGGAAGGTTAAAGGAGAAACGGTCTAACTGGTGTACTTAGTACCTTTCTACAATAAACGGAAGCAAATGTTTACCAATTACATGCATTTGCATTTATTGCAGATCGACCATTTTTGCAGTGATAGGCCTTTCTATATATTTCATAAAGCATTGTTTAATTCAAAATGGTCGGAAATGTTACTTAGTCCCATTTTGAAATAAACGATTCAATTATAGATTATTTTGTTTTGTCAAACTCCGATCTTTGCAGAGGCTGTTGTTTTCTTCGTACTTCTGTCGCTGCTACAAAGGAGAATTTGATTATACAAGAAGAAGTACTGACTTTTATATTTCTTAGCGGTGATACGGTGAAGATCTTTTCAACTGTCAGAGCAACCATTAAGAAACAATAATCTGTCGTCCTTTTATTATGGATTTTTAGTGCTAGTTTTTTTTTTTTGGCAGATACATATTTACTCACAATCTCGTTCTTGAAACTCAATTTTGTCTATGTGGTGCAATTGTTGCGATAGGGAGCTCACATTATACTAAGCTGTCATTTAAATAACCGAAATGAATGAAGAAATAAGATATTTGGGAAATAATCTTGTTTAGAAAACACAGTGTCGCCGTTGCAGTAAGCTAAACAAAATTTGAGTATTACATTGAAATGGCCATAAATTCAATTTGTTGATGTTAATTTTGTTTTCAACCTCCTCGTTTAACAAGTTGAAATTCAACTGAATTGGATACCTTACCTACAGCTGACAATTTTCCACCATTCATGTCGCACGACACCTATGTATTCTACATTTATAAAACTATAGCTTATCTAACGTTACCTAAAAAATACACTAACCATCGGACAGCACTCAGTAGAATTATATGAACTGTGGGCTTCTGTGCTCTGTTAGGTACGGTGCTGCTAAGCCAATGCAGCTTCTGATTGTTGATGACGGGTTGAGCTGGCTGAGTTCTTAATACAGATGACGCTTCGGCTGTCTGTGGAAGAACAGGGATCCCTGGTAAACTTGATCTGCAGGATATTTCTAGTTTATCGCTGTGGAAAAATTTCCGTTCCGCGCTGAAACGCAGTGTCAAACTTCTGGACACTAATCCTAGAACGTCCGGTTTCGAGCTAGTCTGGTCGCCGACGTATTTGCTAGGCGCCTGAAAATAAATGTCTTGTTAAAATTATGATTGTCGACCTTTAAATACAAATTAAACAGCAAAGTTCGCTAAATTTACTGGGTTCATTTGCAAGCTGACACTTCTTGATGTTTTTAAGAAAATGAGAAGAGGTGTAAGTAGGAACGCAGAGTGCTAGAGAAGATTTTATTGAAATCTTTTTTTCTTGAAGTCTGGATTGTACAGGACCTAATATAATTAAAACTAGTTACAAAACTAACGGTTAATTTGTTTGTAACTTAATATACTAAGAACAAACTGAAACTAGGATATTTCCATTGAATCACTTAATGTTCTAATGTCTAATAAGTTCAAATGGTTTTATCCGTTTGAGTCATCTGGTGATATTGTGCACATTCAGAAACCTGGATGCCTCTCTGTTGATGTGGTTTTGAAGTCTCTTTTGATGAGATTTGGCAAATTGAGTGATTATGTCTGTGACTGTCTCGATCTCGAGGTCCCGATAAAGGTCACAAATACGCACGTCCCAAGGCGCATTAACAACTCACTTAAGCACTTTATGTTGAAATCTTTGTATTACTTGGATATTAGATTCACTAGCGCAGCCCTATAGCTGAATTCCATAACTCCAAACTGGACGTAGAACTTGCTTATATAATCTAAGTTTATTGTATGTTGAATGCTTAGAATTACAACCAAGCAGCCAATACATTTTTCTGAACTTGATGTTGGGTTCATCATGTTTCTTCTTAATAAGTTGATAGAAATAATCAGGAAGAAGTGATCTTAATTTGTGTAGTAGGCCTTCATGACATACTCTATCAAATGCTATATCCAGGAAGACAGCCAAATTGATGATATGGTATGAAGTTTCTTTGATCAAGAATAGGTTTGAGACGCTTTAAAATCAGTTTCTAATATATGAAAGTTTAATTTTAGAGAAAATTACAACTGCTTAAAAAATGTCAATATATCACTGTTTTTTGGGATTTTCATCAGACTAATATTTTAGATATTAGTCTGGATGCGGGAACTATGCTACCTACGTTGAACGAAGCTCTAAACCTATTTCTCAGAGAAGGAGATAACAGCAAAGTATAAGGGTATAGCATTACTGGATATTGTTTATAAAGTAATAGCAACACTCATTAAGAGATTGGTTAGTCGCGTGACAAGGAGTCCCCTGGAACTCCAAATCAGTGCTCCAAATTAAAGCTGGGGATCGAAGACGGAATGACGTAACAATAAGTGACAAGAAGAAGATAATAGAACGAAAAAGAAAATTCGTACAAGACTCCCCATAAACAATTTTGACAGCTGGATAATAACGCATTCCAAACAAAGCTTCGAATTCTAGAAAAGGAAGCAAAAAAAAATAGTTAATATGTAAGCTGTTACCTGCAGGATGAAGAAAAGAAGGTAAACCTGAGTCAGGTGAAATCGTTTCACGTTCAACGCCACAATCGATGCTACCGCCACTACCTTTAAAAGTCCCACCGTGCATTTACATGAATTTATTGTACAATGTTACCTTTTGTGGTAACAAAACACTAAACTACCAATTCGAGAAGAGCAGAATGGATTACATTTTCCTAAAAAAGTAAATTTTATTCGTGGTATATGAGTATGTCATTCCCAGCAGCTTACAACTTGGAAGGAAAATGTTAATAAACTCTATAAGAGAATTTAATAACTAAAGAAAATAATTACATTAATTAGAGCTACTCTAATAATAAGTAACACAAGTTGAATAAAATAAATTTTAGATAAAAGTACTATGGGGTGTATCAAAAGATTTCTAGGTCCGGAGCGTTAAAGTGAAGAAATCTATTATCAATGGTTTTGTTCAATGTGCGGTTTGAAAGAACTATAAGCGAAAGTTGTGTATATACCACAGCTACAACATACATATTTAACAAGAAACAACAACGTTTAGTCTGCGCTAATGACGCAGTGTACAGCAGAATTAGTTACGATATAAACAAACTAAACTAGTGGCTAAAACTGAAGAAAAACTATACGTAGATGGCATGGACGGAAAGTTCATGTAGATAACAAGAAACTATAATTTCACGTCATAAATAAATTTATTGTAGTATGGCTGTTTCGACTATGGACAGGAAAACTGAGAGAAAAGACGAATAGTAAACTTTGCGCAAAACCTGCAGTGGAAAGAAAGTAGACATAGAATGGAAAAAGTAGACACACGCAGAGGTATGTACGAGGGTAGCCTGAAAAGTTTCCAGCCCAACAGAGAAACAAATTCCGTTTAGTTTCTCAATATAGTCGCCTTGTAAGCCTATACACTTTTCCAGCGTTGTTCCCATCTCTTTAATCCGTCCAAATAGTAGTTGGCATCTTGTTCTGTAAAATAAGCGTTTACAAATGTGATGGCCCCAACATTCGATAAAAATCTCTGTCCTTTGAGCGAAACTTTGAGCAAAGGAAATATAAAAATGTCGCTGGGGCCAGATTTGGTGAATAATATGGGTGACGTATCAATTCGAATTCCAATTCGTGAATTTTTGCTATTCCGACCACTAAAGTGCGAGACGGTTGTTTTGGTGGAACAAAACTTGCTTTCTCCTCAAATACGGCCGTTTTCCCGCAATTTCTGCCTTCAGCTTGTCAAGTAATGATGCGTAGTATACCCCCGCTATTATTTTTCCATTTTCAAGATAGTCGATTCCATGACTACCTCCAAGAAACAGTCGCCATCACAGTCCCGGTCGACGGAACAGTCTTCGTCTTTTTCGGAGCCGACTTTTTCGACTGTGCCTTGGCTTCAGAAGTGTACTGATGTATCCAAGTTTCATCTACAGTTATCAATCGACGCTAAAACTCCGGTTTATTTCGTTTAAACTGCTTCAACAGGGCTTTGGAAATGTTTATTCGAGTGCATTTTTGGCCATGGGTTAACAAGCGCGGCACCCAACGCGCGGTCAGTTCTTTCATGCCCAAGTTAATATATGAGAAACATGTACTTTCGAGATGCCCACAGACTCTGCTATCTCTTCAATCTTAATTCGATGGTCATCTAGCACCATTTGGTGAACTTTTTTGATGTTGTCGGTAGTGGTTGTAGTTTTTTGCCGTCCCGAACGTTCATTGTCAACCAAGCTGGTACGACCACGTTTAAATTCAGCTGCCCAAAATTTTAGTGTCGCAAATGATGATGAAGAGTTTTTGTAAACAGCGTCCATCTCGACTTTAATCTGCGTAGGCGTATTGCTTTTCAAATGCAAGAATCTAACGGCAGCGCGATATTCGACTTTCTCCATTTGTACACAAACATTAACATCGACTGATACAAACAACTGAGCGTCCGACATGGCTGACATTTTCAAAAGTATCTTTCAACGCATGCGCAATGATATCACCAGAATATTTTTGAGGAGTAGCGCCGTCTTCATGTTGAGGCGTGGAACTTCTCAGACTATTCTCGTACATAGTGTCAAATCTCAAATGAACCGATGTGTTTGAAATTTAAGTAGTAAACTGAAGCGAAATGTTCGAAAGTATATATATATATATATATATATATATATATATATATATATATATATGTAAAATATGTTATTGTATCTACCATATACAAATTCAAAAACAACAAAGGTTATCAAGAATTCCATTTATTTATAGAAATATTGAAATGCTTACATTTATTTTAGCAATTGAAAGACTTTCTCAGATACCTCACTTTAGGTATTTCGTTGTTTAGATTTGATTGACGACTATGTTTTCTAACTTTTCTTATTGCGGTATCCAATTTTGAAGAAGCTAAAAATCCTATCAAAAAATTCACTTTTATTTTTCATTATTTAGGGTGCCTTTTTCAGAATAGAAAAACGTCGTAAATTGTAAGTTGGTTCGAGGCATCGATCTAATGGAAAATATCGTGCCCTGGGGTCCCTTCACGAAAAATTGCCGTACGTCGCGGGGTAATAACGTTCCGATTTTCATCTCGGCGAAATTAGTCCCTTTTCGGATCGATATTGGTCATGTGGGAACCGTGGTCCGTCTATTAAAATTGAAAATAATGTATTTTTACGGAATGCTTTTTGCTAACGGTAATAGTGAAGCGGGTTTAAACAGCAAAAGCAAGCGTGAAGTTTTGTAATTTACGATCAACTTTAAATAGGCATTACGGTTGCTATACCTACGCTAGTTTGTGTACCTTTACTTCTAATGCAACATCATTTACCATGTAGAGGAGCATATTCGATTTAAATTAGACAATGTACTTTCGTGAATCTTTAATTTAAATTAAAAACATTGTTTGAGACATGCAGTACAAAGCAATTACCTTAGAAGTTTCAACTTACGTAATTGTAAATTAATGAGAATTAAAGAGTTTTAAGAAAATTAAATTTAAAATAGTTTGTAATAAAACTGTACTTTCCATGTAATAAAACTGCATACATTTGTATATTGTTTCAAAAAAGTCTATAAATTGCTTTTTTTAAGTAACTCACAAACACCCTAATATACAGGATGGAAATAAAAATTGGAAACGCCGTCTTTCTTCGCCGTTACTGCAGATAAAAAAAAAATTGTTAAGATAAAGTATTTAATACTTCTAATAAGCTATCTAAATCTGTACAAATCTGGTAAAAAAAGAATTAAATTTTTGTAGATATTAGTTTTTAAATTGTACTGCTTATATACTTCTACACCAGTTAATAGAAAATAATTTGTGCTTGCAAGAAGTATCAGGGTTTTTCCTTCTAAACTTGATAGCTTTTGAGATAAGAAAAACGAACAAAATAATAATAATAATAACATCCTTATTCATTCCTCCAAAAACAAAAACATTATAAACATCTAGGTTGTTAATTAATTTTAAAACAAAATATAAATTAGTAGTATACATACATGGAGAAATAAATGTGGCAAAGTTCAGTTGCCACGCCAAGCAATGACACCTGTTCTCCCATTCAACCACATTAAACTAACCTAATTCTAAGGAAAAAAAATTTATAAAAGAGAAAAAAAAAATAAGAAGCAATCGTAGATCAAAAATACAATGAATTGAGATATACGAATTCACTGCTGCCTGAAAAGTAAATTTTGAAAGTATTTTCTTTTGAATAAAGGAATAGAGTCCACAGTTTTTAAAGCACAACACACTTTTCTTAAACAGATCTAGGCGGTGCCGGGGTGGTGTAAGTGTACCCTTGAAACGAATATTTACATTGTGCACATCAGTTCGAAAGCTTAACTTATTGTAGAGATATGGTGGTTTATTTGTGAGAATTATCTTATGAAATACAGTCGCCGGGTGGAGCAGTCTACGATTTTTCGTATTCAGCCACTTCAGATCGGACAGTTTATGTGAGATGTGCGCGCGGCGTCTAATACCGAAAATCATACGCATACAAGAATTTTGTAACTTTTGTAATTTACGGGCACACCCAAATGAAATAAATGGGTCATATAACGAGTCACAATAATTCGTATTTGATAAAACTAAACTTTCACATACAGGGTAGCCTAGCAGGTAATGTTGGAAACAAACGGAAAAATCAAGGACAAATAAGAGAGACAAACAGTTTTAATGATGAAAATAGGAAATACACAGTGGGAAATTAGTGATAAAGAGGTTTGAAGTGACCTCCATTTTTAAGTAGGACAGCAGTGAGGCGGTTCTGGATTCCCTCTATTACGCGTGAGCAGAGCTCGCTGTCAATCTGGTCGATGGCAGTTGTGATAGCGGTTTTCAGTCCAGGAAGAGTCGTAGGGCAACACTTTGCTTTTCAAATAACCCCAAAACTAAAAATCCCATGGGTTAAGATCCAGGGAAAATAGAGGTCAATCAATACCGCCTTGGAAGTGCGCTGGGGAATCTAATCCAAGGATTATGTCACCAAAATGCTCATTGAGCACTTGAAAAACATCTGCTGTACGATGTGGTCTTGCCCTATCCTGCATAAACCAATGACCTTGGACCGTGTCATGACCATGAGAAAAGGGATGAATTCCTCGTCCAGAAACTTCCTGCATTTTGCTGCGTTTAATGTTCCGTTGATGAAAACAGGCCCATACACACTCGGACCGCTTTTCTGTATGATCTTTGTTGAGAGGTTGGGTCAGTTAAATTTTGTAAGGCGAAATTTCGAGCTGTGTCATTATTTGCTGAAGTGAAGTTCGCCTTATTCCCAAGATTTCTGCAGCTATCCTCGCAGATTGAGTCGGATTAGCAGCAAAAAAGTCGTCGACGAGCTGTTTTGCATCGTCTGTGACCACAGTAGCAGTGGTCCTGGCCATTGCTTTTTTATCGTCTTCCACCGATCCAGGGCGTTTGAACTTGTCATACAGACTACAGAGAAAAAGATTAAAACACAATTTTGCAGACAAACAAACATTTTTAAAACTCGAAAAATGACCCACTTTTCTATTGTCCTTTTGTCCAGCCACTTCTTACTGTTATACTCCACCTGCCATGCTCTTTGAACTGCCTTAACACTTCCATTGGATCTGGCCATTTGTAGCACAATAAAAATGCGATTTTTGGTCGAATATTTATTCATTTTCACTAGCGCAAATCACAATCGAACAACACACTTCAACTCACCACTCACTAATGAAACACACACATATACAATTGCCCACTCTATTAATCATGGGCACTAAGTTTGGACTCATTCGCCTGCACCTAGCGCCATCTGTCAGAGGTTTTTTTCAAACATTACCTGCTGGGCCAGCCTGTAGATATTGTTTGGTTTTTTTATTTAAGAAATATCTGCTCTTATATATGACCTTCAACGCTGCATACGAGCGCTGAATACACGCATTAATATAGTCATTAAATTTCAACTTGCTATCAATGAAGACTCCCAAGCTCTTAACACATGTTCTCAGAGGGACATCGTGGTGGTTCACCGAGATTCTAATTCTGTCTGCAGCATGAAAAAGTTTATTTTTTTGGCCAAACAGGATAAGTTCAGTTTTCGATGGATTTAAATACAAGCAATGGTTTTGTGAAAGAGTGGCTAATGCTTGAATATCTCTATTCAAACACTCACAGCCCTCGTCTATCATCGTTTCAGGAAAGGAATAATACAATTGCGTGTCGTCTGCATAAAAATGACATTTGCTAAACTTTACAGAGTTAATAAAATTAAATGTATAAATTAAGAACAAAGCGGTCCAAGAGGTACCTCCGACATTAACGGAAGAAAGCTTGAAAACTGCTCCCCGACACGGACACGTTGCCGTCTATCAACTAAATAGCTATGGATAAGATTAACAGATTTTTTTTCTAAACCGATATGAGCCAATATTGTATCCATTAAAGTATGATTTATTGTGTCAAACGCTTTAGTGTAATCTAACAAACAAAGCAAAGGTAAATAGCCTTTAGTACACTACAATATTTAGCAATGCAGTATTGCAGCTAAAATGTTTTCGAAATCCTGATTGCACTACAGGCAAAATATTATTTTCCGTTAGGTACTCCCTCAGTTGAAACTCAATCACCTTTTCAGCAATTTTTGACAGCACTGGTAACAGACTTATCGGTCGAAGCTCGGAATAATGAGTTGGATTATTTGTCTTTGGTAGAGGAAGAACCAGGGATTGTTTCCAGCACCGATGAAACTGGCCAGTGACTATATAGCTATTAATGACATGAGTAATATATGGAATAATGTGTGGTATACATAATTCTATAAATTTTATATTGAGCCCGTCTATACCGGAGGCATTACTTTTAATAGAGAATATTATTTTGTATACACAAAGTTCACTTACAGGCGTAAATTTGAATGACCTTGGAGCATTATTTATTTTTGTATTATATAAGTTAAACTCTGCAGCGGATAAAGGTGAGTTGGGAATTGAATTAATGAAAAAATGTTTTCTATTGACTGGCGTAAAAGTATGCAGGGTGTACCATCTAACAAAAGTAAAAAATTGTTTAAAAAACTTTATCTAAACAGTATCTATAATAACTTCGGAGAAAAACTGTGTTTCCTATTCTTATTTCCACTCCGTATTAGAGGTTCCCAACCTTCTATAATTATAAAAGCGTGCCTAGTGCGCAAGAGGCAGAAGGTAAAAATTTCCAGATATATAGTCTTGTTATCTTCCAACAATATTTCCGTTTATGTATATGTCTAAAATTTTAAGTAAGAGAAATATTTATGGTGCAAGGCGAATACTGCATTTGGATATTGGATTCAAAAGGTTTCTGGTGTTAATATTGTTTGGTTACCATGACGACAGTAAACAAAATTTACTGCATTGCTGCTCTTAACCGTTGATTGAAAATTTTAAGCCTAAGTAGCTACTTGCGAAATGAATTATATAAAAAAAGTTAACCTTCTACTGCATCCTGTTCTCAGCTGGGAACATAATTTTCAATAATCTAGAGTGTAGTAGGAAAAGAGGTATTGAAAATTGTGGGTATACTGGTACCCAATGGAACATTGCGCTTATGAATAAAACTGGTAGATATTCGTAGATTGTTCATTATTTAGGCACAAGGTATCAATTAACATTTTGTTGCATAGGTTGTCAACATTTTGACGCCATAGATTTCTGCTAAATGCTGTTTTCTGTATAGAGAGAACTTTATTGTTAGAAAATTATTACCGAGGTAGGTTTATTATAAACCGGGTGTCCCAGATCGAGTGGGATTGCATGGATGGTTTTGCAGCTTTATGTGCTGATTTAGAATCTGTTTGAAAAAGTTCGAAGTGTCGAACCCGTCAGAAGTTATTAACAAAAAAACTAAAAACTATCATTTTCTTGTATGTCAAATATCTTCGTAAGTATATGAGGTATGAAAAAGAGTTTCATATGAAAGTCACTGTTTTCTATAAGACCAATTTAAAATTGATGTTGAACAAAGATTCAGAATGGCGGTTCTTGAGGCACACGTATCAACTTCATTAAGTTAAATGGACGCCATATTGGGTTTTTAGGTTGCTGAATAGAATTTTGTATTCTTTTTCCAACGATGTAAGATAACATATGATTGAATGAAAAATACTAGTAAAGTTGATTGTTTTTACATTTTAATCAAGTAGGCTTACATGGATCCAAACAAAAACAAACGAAATTTAAAAAAACAAAACTTAATCCTAATAATCAGATGAAATGTACAAAATTCTGGCCATTGCTACCTAACATGTTTAACGACACTTCGGGCTACTTTACGCAACGTATTTCGATTAATATTAGCACATGCTCCTCAACACTATTGCAACTGTAATTACTTCCATATACTTTATTCTTTAACGTACCGCACAGAAAAAGGTCAAGAGGCGTTAGATCTACCAATCTGGCAAGCCTTATTGTCAAATCGGTCAATTAAATCATCTACCACATTTCTTCAATTGTGAGCCGGGCAGATATCTTGTTGGTACCATAACCCAATCCTGTCTGCCATTGGTATGAAATCTTCTAAAGATGTTTGAAGACTTATACCGCAAAGTACATTAAATCCCAATCGAATTTGATTTCCACAACATGTGGTTTTTCGTGTGAGCAGTAGTGTCGAATAAACACTCTGCACTTAGAAAAATAAGACTCATTTGTCTATAATACTCGCTTCCTAAAACTATTATTTCCTGCACTCTTGCGGATTAATCTTCTGGTCGTAAAGTTTAGACAAAACGCAACTTGTAGGGGTGAAACTTGTTCCTTCTTAAAATTCGCGATGGTTTTGATTTAGGTACACCCAACATGTGCTTCTATTTCTCGAGTTGAAACGCCTGGAAAAACCACGACACAACTCACCGTTGTTTTGATTTTCCACTAATAAACTGTTTTCCCTAGTTTTAATGGGCTTTCTAAAACTTCCATACCACTGCATATTCTTGTCTAGTCTTGTAAACTTTTTGACATTTGGTTGTCTTCTTTCCGGAAAATAAGTTAAATAAGTTTGGAATTTTACAACACAATTTTGCAAAACACATCGGAGCTTTCAGTAATTGGAAAATTCGCCACAATTTTTAAAGTTTGTAATACAAATAACTGCAGATAACACTTTAGCTTAAGGACCTGCATTTTGATAGATTGTGATAAACTTTGTTGTTGTTTTTCATCATAGTTATATACTTACTTACTTGATTGGACGTATAATAATATGTATGTTTTCTGCGATTCAAGAACTTAATACTTACAATTAGCACTGAATTAATATGTTACTAAGTATTATAGGAATTACATACCAGTTTTTCTAAAATAAATTTCACCAGATTTTGTTTGAATCCATATAATATATTCAAATGTAAAAACAATTAATTTTGCTGGTATTTTTTATTCAATCATACGTTATCTTAGATTATTTCTACGTTCGTTGATAATTCGTTGACGCAAATCGTTTGAATCTATTGGCCGAGGCTTATTGATTTCAAATGGCCTCAAAGAAGGAAGTCGAGATTTGATCGTAAAGGTACGGTGCATCGTTTAATCACGGCGAGTAAATGTCGCGTCTATTGTGTTTGTGAAGTATACGTGTTTTTGGTCTGCGACTTCTCGAAATTTGAAGCGCAAGATAGACTGAACACATGTATATTTCATAAACACAATAGACACGACTTCTCGTAACGTTTACACGCCACGATTAAACGCTGCAGATAAACCGTACCTTAAAGGCCATTCGATCGTTCCACGTTTCTTGTCATCGGTCGTAATCGACTTCACTAGGATTTTGCACTTTTTCATTTATGTGGGTGAGATTTATGCAGATTTGTGACTTTGCGTACCGATGAGTAAGAAAATCTAATGACTGCTGCAACCTGACGCAAAGAGCATGGTAAAATTTCCAACTATTTCAATCTACCCATTTCACCTATTACCTTATCATACCTTTCCCTGTTCACTATCAATCCAATTGCTTCAAATTTTTGCATAAATTCTCGTAAGCATTTATACCCTATATTCTTATCTGGATGTCTTTCATTAAAACTCTTGCTGTGACATGAATACATTGTTCAGCACCCTTTCAGCAAAAGTGTACACAATTTTCACGGCCTCTCAAGATAAAAAGGAATATAATCGATGTATTATAGTCAAATTTAGATCGTATTTTAAACGTAACGCGGTATTTAAGAACAGAAAATGATTAAAAAATACAGGATTCTCCTTGGTAGAAGATCTTACTTCGTTTAATCACGCATTATTAAAGAAGACAAGAGAGCGATTTGGGTTTCATAATGTTTGGACACACGATGTTTTTTTCTTATGTTAAGATTAAGATTAATAATGACCGCTTGAGCATCCGTTCCATGGAGAACCTACAAAGGATGGGCTGGGCGGATCGCAACGAACAGTAACGTACATACTCATCTATATACTAAACTCAGGCAATTATACTTATTTTTTCTCTGTTTTGCTTAATTGAATTATGTACATGTTTCATGTCTTATCAGCTCTGCTTTTCATAAATTGAGAGTTCTTTATGGCTGTAAAGAGTGCTTAGATTCTGATCTGAGAAGCTTGTTATATGAATCTCTAGTACTTTCAAGGTTTAATTTCTGTGTTAGCCTATATTACCTCTGTTTAGATAGCGTTGACCGATTGCGTATCCAGCGAGTGCAGAATGCTTGCTTAAGATTCATTTATCGAATTCGTTGATTTGAGCACATATCTCACACGCTAAAGTGGGCTAAGTGGCTAAATATGTCATTGAGAGCAATTTTTTTGCCACTTTACTATATTTTAAAATCATTTACTACAAGAAACCTAGTTATTTGTACCGGAAGGTATTGTTTAGAATCGATGTTCACACAGTAAACGTGAGGTTTAAGGGTCTACTAACACCTCCTTCCCATCATCTTGAACTTTTTAAAAGATCGTATTCTTATAACGTTGTGAAACTTGACAATGCTGTACCGGTCTCTCTTAGAGCTTTGAGTCCGCCATCTTTGGCCCGTCGTCCAAGAAAACATTTTTTTTATGTCGTCTTGATTCGATGTAGTGGACCGGTGTTGTTGATTTTGCATTACCTGTTTGGCTGCTTATTCTACTGTTATTAGCATATACATATACATGTATATTTTTTGCACTCGAATAAATTAAGTTAGGTTAGTTAGTTTTAAGGTAGATTAGTAACGGTGCGAGAGTTAGAGCAGCTTTTTGCTTTGCATGTAGCTGATCTGGCACCTTTTGGCGATATGTATTCTATTTATATTGGGTTAAATGAATTAGCTTTTTATTTAATATTAATGATTTATTATTTTACTGTTTTTTTAATGTCGACATATGTATAAACATACGTTGTCGTCAATAAACAAGTATTATTACTATTATTATTATAAAAAATAAAATTACTAATTAATGCAACTATATACATTCATAGATAACAGAAAGTGTAATAACAGTAAAAGAAGTAATTAGTACATTCGTGAGTCAATTAGATCTAAAAATGAAATTACGAAAGTTACCAATCTGCTTAAGGATATTGCAATAATAAGAATAACAAGAGCAGAGAACGAACAATTTCGTTACTGAACAAACACTCAGCGACGCCTTTCTCCTGCTTAGAAGGTTGTGCTAACAATACAACTCCTCGTGCACACGTAGGACGGACAAATTTTATCCGGGAGTCTCAGGTGTAAAATTCCGGAAGATGCGCTCGTCCTTCGCTACGTTCAGAACGGCCTCCATTCACGTTCCTGCTGCAAGTAGAGAAAGCATTCCCATGGGGAACTTTCACGAAATTAGTGAGACTATTTAGAGAAATAAGAAATTCGTGCAGACAAACAGACCATGCCGCGGTCGAAAAAGAAGTTCACTCTTAAACTAGCTGAGTACAACGAAACTTTTTTAATTAGGTGAGCGTATTCGGTTAGGTACTTTCCAGGTGTTTTACGCGTGTGCAGATAATGAGTGAAGTATGGACATTTTCCGGAGCGAGTGCAAAGTTTTTAATAAGGTGTTGTCTTTTCTTTCAAAGTACCAGAGTGGAAATGTGTAAAGTATAATCCGGGGACCCTAATTGATGTTGTTGTTTAGTTTGTAGAGTAGGCGGCTAACAGCAAAATTCAACCAAAAATGTTAAATTATAACAATATTCACTCAGTAGACGTAATTTTTCCGTGTTTTTTAAATAGACAAGTCTACAGGAAACATTTTGAAAGCGATGTTTGTAGTTTAGAAGAATGACGGTACAAAATTTTAATAGGCAAGTAGGCGGATTGGAAAAGGGACGTGGTGTATGCTTACGCGAAGGCAGTGTACACATACAGAGAATTTGATCGACACAGGTGGAAACCGATTTTATTAAATTCATTCCGCATAGAATAAAATAACAGGATGCTCAATCCCCCACCCCTCGTGTTAGAAAGTTCCGTAATAAAGTGAGCCGCTAAAGTACATGAGCACTGTTGAAAATTTTACTCGCTATAGGAATGTAAGGGCGGAGAGTTGCGCGACGAGAACGAATCAGTATCAGTAATAATCTAACCGCTGCCATAAGAGAATCGCACTAGACTCTAGTCAAGTGATGCGTGGGTAGGGGTAATTTTCAACTCGTAGTCGATCTCGACAGTACCGCGAGATAGTTCAAAGCGACAGTACGTTGTACGCTGCACG
Source organism: Dynastes maya (assembly GCA_029619315.2). Taxonomy (NCBI): domain Eukaryota; kingdom Metazoa; phylum Arthropoda; class Insecta; order Coleoptera; family Scarabaeidae; genus Dynastes; species Dynastes maya. Next base: position 63,781,514 of record JAROYE020000002.1, read on the forward strand.
CCAAATAAGTACGCGAAGATGGGACGCCCAAAGGGTGTAACGTTTCCTTCGAATGTGAATAAATATCTTAGGCATTTCCCTGGATTAGAATATAGAAGTCCGCACATTTATTGCACAATATGCAATAGCGGATTGCTAAGTCGCGATAGGTTTGAATGTAGAAAACATTGTAAAAGTAAACGCCATGTATTGAATTTAAGAAACAGTACTACATACTGGCAATTTTTATATGAATTTATTTTTATGTCTAAGTTCGTTCCCTCATGGAAGCTGCCAACATCTATGCAATTACGATACAATTTGCGACGTGTGCAAGGTACAGTAAAGGAATGTAAAAAGGACGAGTTGGGAAATAAGAAAATCTGGCTATGTGTGAATGAAACAACTGATGCTCAGACACACAGCGTCATTCATGTTGTAGCGCGTCCTTTAAAACGTGATGATCCACCAGATTCATTGTTGTTATCCAGTAAAAGGATGCGGAAAACTACTGCAGAAACTGTGTCAAGATAATAAAAGATTCGTTGAGAGAATTTTGTATCACAGGAACCCAAGTCACAATGTTCGTTACTGACGGAGCCGCAACAATGCTGAGAGTTGGTAGGATGTTGAAAATATGCTTTCCGACTCTTCTTCACATAACATGCCTCATACACGCATGCCACCTCGTAGCAGAAACTATTCGAGAGAAGTATCCGATGGTGGATAAGTTAATAGCATCTACCAAAAAAGTGTTCATCAAATCTCCCAAACACATCCGTGTATTCAAACAATTGTGTCCGAAATTACCATTGCCACCTCAGCCTGTAATAGCGCGATGAGGAACATGGCTCCAGGCAGTATCTTACATTCAGAAATATTTTTCTACAAGTTAAAAATGTCATCTTGAAACTTGATTCAAATGATTCTGCAGCAAATTTTTTCCAATTCGGACGTTCAACAACAAATAGATGAAATTTCCATGAACTATTCTGAAGTTGCATAAGCTATTGAGCAATTAGAAAACAGTCACTTATCTGCACGAGGCGCATTAAATTGCATAAACAATTTACAAGCCGCTCTAGAAAATTTGACGAACACTATAGGAGTCGATGTTATTTAAAAATTTGGTGCAATTTTAACGAAGAATCCCGATTTACAAAAGGTTAGGTCTATAACTGAAAATCGAGAGAAAAGTAATCGCGACGATTTTTTAGGATTCGCAAGGTAAATTGATTATTTGGAGAAGGGAAGGACAATCACGGGACAGCACAATGCTGACTTATTGGACCGATGTGACGTTGAACTAAAGGGAAATAGGCCACACCTAGTGAAGAAAAATTCTGTATCATCACAATAACACGATAACACTCCGGCCCAGTCATCGGTAATTGCTACAGCGAGACTAGTCAAGTTACGGTACGAATTGGTGCCCTATCCACCATATTCGCCAAAATTTGGGGCTCTATGATTTCTTTCTGTTTCCAAACTTGAAAAAAGAGCTTGGCGGAAAGCGGCTCACGTCAAATGAAAAACGTCATTGCCGAAACAGAGACCTATTTTGCAGAGTTCGACAAATTCTATTACTCGGATGGTTTTAAAAAGTTGGAGGATAGCTAGACTAAGTATATAGAGCTACAAGGAGATTATGTCGAGAAACACATTTACTAAATGCAACACAATTGCGTTGTCTTTTTTATATCATCCTCGTACAGTATTTTCCAAGTAACCAGTGTCTAGAAGCTGTTCCAGTTTTTATTATAATTAAGTTATTATTATAAAGTAGAATGTACAAATATCTTCCACAGAAGTTACCTTCTATACAAATTCAAATATTCAATTGTATAAAGAGCATATGTCTAGTTTTATTTAAACGAAGTTGTATTCCAAGTCCATGACAATGCTACTAATGTACGGATTATTAGGAATTGTGTATATGTAAAAGCCATGCTTTAAAAAGTCTTTTACTTGAAATCGGGTGAAAGATGGAAATCCACAAATAATTTTAGCCGTCCTAGTTTATGTATGAATGCATTATCTTATGATATTTTGCCAAGAATTCAATTCATGTATGTTTAGACATCAAAGGTTAATCACAAAATATTTACCACATCACAATAGACAGCCACGTTATAATCGACTTATGGTTTAGGGTCATGTATCACGTTCCGTTGTGGTTCCTAGTTTGTGTGTCTCTAGCGTAGATGTCGTCCATCCTGTTTGTTTCCATTAGACGACGAAAAAAGTGCGAATTGAATTTGTAGACTTTTTACCGAAACAAAATCCTATACACGATGACAGCTCTTCGTACGACCCAAGTTTTTATTCTACGTGCGACTACTTTCATAACAGATCCTCACTATTCCGGGCGCATTCACCAGAACGTGAAGATATCCAGCTGTCAATAGAATGTTTACGAGAGTGAACATATTTCGTGAAACCCTTGCCATTAAAGACTTTTAGAAACATTTTCGTTACTTGCTTTACTGCTCGTTCTAAAGATGTTTTCCTCAATTAACCTACATACACATTGCAATTAAATTTAAAATAACGAATGAATTAATAAATGTTTAAATTTTATCTTAATGTACCAGGAAGTAGACTGTGGAAAACTAAAAATTTCTAAGATAAACCAGAACAATGAGAAAGATCTCGGCTATTATAACAGATATTTTTTGAATAATCTTAAATGTTTAATTTCACTGCGACCTCTTCTCGAGGACTTTACTATTTTTTAAAGAAATCTGTACACAGTTTATGTATGTAAGACATGGTGTATGTCTAAATTAGAAACCTAAAATGTTTCCTTAAAGTAGATGAACAAATCTAGTGGTTCTCGTAGCCAATTTTACAAATTTTAGCATAAACATTATTTACTGTTGAATGTTAATGTTCGACTCACGGGCGAACGTTTATTTATTTTTGTTAATTATAAAGAATTTGTAGATCTAGACTAGATAATGATAAACAAAAGAAATATGTCAAATTGTATAGAAATTGCTTCATTCTGTTGAAAGTAAGAAACTGTTTGTAAAGTTTGAGTGCTAATTCATAATTACCACACCACAGAATCATCAATCCCTGAACCATATAATAAATTTCTTTTAGAGTTTTAGCGTCTGTCAATTGTCTCCTCTGGGCTTTACTGCTTCTTTTGTAGCGCTTGCCGTTGCACTTCTGACTGCAACGTCTTTTGCTAGCTTCCGTTGGCCAGTGATGAACATTGTAACCAAGATGTCTATTTCTTGAATAATTTTTACTAATGCTATCGTGCCTTTGCTAATATATTAGAGGCAGTTGTTGCAGCGATTTCAGCAATAGTTTACCGCAATTTATTCCTGTAGGAGAGATTTTCCAAATCAAGTTACTGAAGATTTTGCTATTGTTTTCTGAGCCCACACAATGTTATAGTAAACTGCCACTACTAAAATCTTTGTATACAGACTGAATTGCAATCAAAACTTCTGAAGGAGGTGCTGTGTATTTGTGTTTGAAGGATTGCAATGTACCATTTGCCTCTACTTGTTGCCAGGTACACCAAAGGCATCGTGTTTAGGACACTTTTGATGCTGAGAATTAGTGTCTGTCGAACTATAATAGTCAAAGGTAGATCATATGGAATATTTCTGTAGATCCAGTATTCCTCTGAATCGCCAACGCTACAACGATAATTTATCAATAATTTTGCTGACAGCATGTTCCGACTTCTAATGACTTTATTAACTTCGACGTACTAACGGATCTGAGCCTTCATTTTTTTATGAACATGTCCAATGCATCCGTTTTTAATAATTTCCGTATTACCTCCATACGACTTGAATTCGGCGATCGCTTTGAAGGATTTTGAAACACCGTCTCCAATGTAATGTGTGTACATTACGCACGGTACTGCTCAAATGAGCTTGCGCATACTTGTGTCATACTATCAAGCTCCATTTTCCCAGCTGTTCCTTCATGATTTATCAAACAAGACCTCTGATGATCCGCTTTCCTGTTCTGCAATAGTATCATCAGGGAGGTGTACTGTCCCTTCTTTTATGGGCGCCTTGGTCGATTAACTTATAGCAAAACTGTCCAGAGAAGGCCTATACTGTCTAGGATATGCTGATGATCTAGCAGTAGAAGTATCTCATAAACAATTCAAAATGCTCTAAATAACTGGTGTAAACAGGAGCTACTGACAATCAATGGCCAAAATGCACAAGTTATCATTATCATAAAGAAGCGCATAATACAAGGCTTAAAATTAACTATACTGGAAGAAGTGAAGATTATATTTCTCAAAGAAATGGGAGTATGGTTCGATCAAAGACCACATGGAACCTTCATATATATATATAAAGCTATCAACAAATCTACAATTGTTCAAAGGAAGAATTTGGAATCGGTGCTGGAATCTACGGGTTTTCCAAGCCGAAATAGCGGCACTGCTGACGTGCACTGAAGAAACAGACAGGCAAGATGTTATTGTCGATCTGTTGCTATTTATTTAGATAGTCAAGCAGTGCTAAGGGAAGTGGATTCCGCACAGGAGCGAAGTAGAAACTGGTGTGAGATTGCATAAATGCACTCAATAGGCTGCGTAATCGAAGTAAAGTGACCCCGGTCCAAGTACCAGAATATGAGGGAACGTCAAAGTAAACGAACAAAGTCGTTAACTACTAAAAAAAGCCAAGGTTCCCAATTGGCATAGCGTACACGGTAGTAAAAGCAACTACTAAGTAATGGAAAGATAGGACATCTCAAGACTGGTGGAGAAACATTCCAGGTCAGAGGCAGGCAAAGCAATTTCTGATTGGAGATATGCCTAAATTTACAGCAGACCTACTAATTGCTAATGGAACATTCTATGCTCAAGAAACTTCTGAGTAACCTAGGCCTGACAAAGGAAACTCTATCCAGATTCTGCCAGTGCGATTGCACAGGACTGGCAGGAATATGTTTCTTAAAAATGGGCTCAAAATATTCAAAAGCTGAAACTTACGAAACGAATCACTCACAAAGCTTCTAGATCTAGTGAAAAAGGATCATTTACTTAAGGGGGCCCTGTTTACGACGTGATTGACATATTCACATTTGCTATGACACCATCAGAGATAGAAATTTACAAAACATCTTTTTGGAAAATTACGCGCGAAAATATATTGCTTTTTGAAATAGACAACTGTTTGCGATAAATATTTACTTTCATTTGAAATATTTTGGCACAGTCTTATTATGAAGACATCTATTTCTGGGTGATGTTTACGAATTCTTCTATTTATATAAGACGATCTTTTGGATTTATTGTATGCTATACAAATTATTTTTTTTTCAGAGTAGTTAGAGGTTAGAGAGTGCAAGTATGTATACAGGCGTAATTGGTAAGGGATCCAAGGGATCACTTGTGCGTATATTTTTCTCACTTCTTTCGTTCAACCCCCACTCCGCAAGGGGGTGGCAGGGATGGCAAAAAAATTTCATCTGCGCTAGTTTAATAGACTTATAGAAGGCGCATTTAAACAGATATATTTTTTATTCGTAATAACGGTGTAAATTACGAAAATCCAAAAATCGGTAGCTTTCACATCCTAGACGTGAGATTCCGCCGAAACAGAAAACGGCGTTTTACAACAATCGATGCGTCCTACAAATCTGCTAAGTTTCAATCCAATCGGTGATTACTCCTTGGAACGTTTCCTTCGTTTTCGCAACTTCTACATGTCATATCATAAACCACGTGACGTGAACACATATGTACAATATTATGATTAATGGTCCGTATCTGGGAAGCAATGCGTAGTAGTCACATGACGATAAACGACACGGCTATTAACTTATGTTAAAACGAAACCTCCGGAAAATGTAGATTAAACGCTATCGAATAAAAACATTTCCAAAACATCGATTTCTTGACCCGTTTATATATGTAGGTATATAACCTTAAATTCACTACTCATATTATTTATCTAATTTTAGCGAATACGTAATGAATATGCAAACAGGATGAAACTGAATAACACTTTTCCGTTGCCTTTGTTTTATTGATTACACGTTCAATAAGTATTTAATTCTGTACTCAGTCATTGTTTTGAAATCTTTATTGTGCGCAGTATACATTGTTGCTGTTCATAAATACCATATATTGTAGATTAAATATACGCTGAAGCTGTTTTGTATACCGCGGTAAATAGAAGTGCACATTTTGCAATAAAGATTATCCAGAATGCATTGAAGCTCGTGCACAATGTATTTGTATTTATTGACGTGCATGGATGTTTTGAATTACAAAAAGGCTGCTGTGTACACATATGGTCATCCTTTTATATTCTTTGAATTTTGTGCTTTGTTCAGAATATGTGGTGCACACTATATTATTTGGTAATTGGCTACGACACTGTAGCCAATTACCAAATAAAATTTATAAATGCCTATTAAATGTTGTTAAGAGAATCACTCGGATAGGTCGATTTAATTCTTTAAAATCCCATCTTTTCTCATAAATTATTCGTGATGTGTTCAATAACACACTCATATTCTTTTAAATGACAACCCACATTTTTTAATCAATTTCTGGCAGATCTTCTGACTACCTGATAACGGCCCAACGAGGTACAAACATAGGCTATTAAGCTTGCTATAACCACAGGAGCCTTGGCGTGTAAATGGTGTGTGTTATAGCAAGGTCGATACACAATTTTTTCAGAGAATAACACGTTTATTTCAAAATTTTAAGCAAATTTTTAAGAAAACAACTTGAAATATTATGCACGTATTTAAAGGCAAAAATTGAAACGGAAATGAGATACATTTCACCAGAGCTTTCACAAAATGTTCAAAAGCTGTTTTATGCTAGATTGCGTTGAATAATGACAGCGGTGGTGCGGAGTGTGCCGGTACTTTATTGTTTGTTAGATCGTGTTGTTGTTTGCAAATAAATTGCCGACCTTTTCATCATAGGTACTTTGTTACTGTTTATATGTTACTTTTATATTATTTGAAATTATTTTTTGCAAATTCACTATGTAAGGCGCCAACCTTTTGTCCATAATCGTATGCCAGTTAAGGTGTATTAGAAATGTGATAAAAAAAGTTGACGTTATTGAACTAACAACGATGATGTCATGAATAAATATTTTATGGAAGATGGGATTTTAAAATATTAAATTGAAGAACCCCCAACAATTTTCTTGAAAATTTTTAAGCACGTTTGCCATTATGGATTTTATTCAACACACACACACACACACACACAAATTGTATTCTATCGAATGTACTCAATGCTTTTCGAATTAAACATAAAGTAGAAGGTGCAAATATGAAATATGTTGGTAATATGGAATACCAAGGTTTCTCAATAATGTATGTACGAGGGACGATCGTAAAATAAGTTCTCATATTTTTTTAAAATAGACAGCATTCTTTATTTCCTTAACATTACACATCGTTTTAAATGTAAAAACTTAGGCTATTTTTCGACATAATCGCCATTTCTATCCAAGCATTTTTGCAGACGGTGCTCCAACTTCTGCATCCCCATGTCGTAAAATTCTGCCGCCAGTCAAAATCTTTTCAATTGTGGTGTTGGAAATCTCAGGAATCCGAAGAGCGAGTTGACGAATGGTGATCCTCCGATCTTCAAGCAGTATGCTCTCGACCTTTTCAACGATTTCCTCTGAAACAGTTGTTCTTCCACTCCGCTCTTCATCGTGAATTTCCGTCCGACCTCCAGTGAATTCCCTACACTATTTACGGACGTGTTGAACAGCTATACACTTTTCTCCATAAACTTCGGTTAATTGTCGATGAATGTTTATAGGTGAAACCCCTTTCGCGTTTAAAAAACGTATCACAGCGCGAATTTCGCACCTGGCGGTAGCGGCGATCGGGAGTTCCATCTCGGACGGCTGCTTAGCCAACACTGAGCAGCGTAGCGAGGCGGGAGTGGTACGTATATAGAGTGGGAGAGCTGCTGCACACGCCAATGTCGTCGGATTTCGCCTAACACGTCTCATTGCTGCTGTAGGGCATTGGGAACCTTATTTTACGACCATCCCTCGTAGTTATATTTATCAAACAAGTCGTGAACTTTTAGCCCAGACCTATTATTAAGGTTTCAGTGACCCATTAACAAATTTAGCATTTCCACCGTTTGACAGAAGTGATGCTTTAAACTGTGTGCTTTCAAAACTTTAACAGGTAAGTACATATGAGTGATTATTTAAGTGTCTGCTACTATTGATTAGTACATGAAATGGGTTTTACAAAAATACTACTGCCACTTATTATTTTTTAATACGTAACGAAATCTAATCTAAAATGTTTACAATGTGGGTTGTGGGACTATTCTATATTTCAACACCCATTTCTTCATATGAAAACTTTTATTTTTTTGTTTTAGAATGCCAAGAAGAAATCAACGTCGAGTTTGTGAAAATAAAAGAAAGCAGTACAGTGAAGAGAAATGAGTCTGGTAATTACAGCAGTCAGAGGAAAAAGGATGTGGTGAAAATAATATGTTGTTATTGCAATCACAAAATCTATAGGTTTTATAAATAAATAAATGTTATGTAGCAAATTTTTAGTGTATTCCATATTTGCACCCCAGTTCCTCAAGTAATAATTTTGACAAATTCTCAAAGATTTTTTTTTCGGGAATATGTAGGACTACAAGAAATCTAAGCAAAGATCTTGATCAGTAACTGTTTTGAGTACATTCTAGTGAACATGAACTTTAAACTCGATTGACAACGAAGATGTACTCATAAAACAAAATGGAGTTCCATATTTGCACCTTCTACTCTGTGAAATACCTATGTGAAGTAATCTGATATTTTTACCGGAAATGCACCTGTTCAATTTAAAGTGACGATAATTTTATTGCAACTAAAATTCTTAACTATTCTTAAAACAAATAAAATAAATAAAAGACTATTATTTAGCTATTTCAAATGTAATGTTATACTCTAATTCCTAGTACAGTCGAATTTTTCAATCTTGTCCGTTACGTCATTTGTTTCATATTGGTTTTGTTGATGACGTAACAGACAGAAAAATTCATCTGTAAGCGATTCCTATTCTAAAACCACCATCACGACTCTGTGTAGTTCTTTGCGTAATTAATAGAGTAACCTAAACTTGCGGACTCGCATAGACGTCGGTATTACGGGTTAATATAAGAATACGAAAAATTCATAAATAAACTAAACCGGTATAGAAGCAGGCATGTAGTGTCGACCTTAAATATAAATCATGTTAAACCGCGCTGAGAGAGATTTCGTTTTAGCACCGGTTGAGCTGTTCCAGAGATTAGTCGAACGGTCAAGGTTATGTACTTACGTGTCGTTTTTGAAAATATAGCTGGTGTTTTTTGTGTGTTGTAGTATTACACCAAGTACATAATTAGTGTATCGTTTCATATAGAACTAATATTTACATACCTAAGAAAACAATGCCTAGTAATAGATTTGCTACTAATGTACATAAGTATGTGTCGCTTTTTCCCCATTTAAAATATGACGGTAGTGCAGTTTTTTGCTTAATATGCAATGTTCGTTTGGCTGCATTGGACAGAACTGATTGCCAGAGGGATGTCAATGGTATTAAGCATAGGAGAAATGCAAGAACTGAAATACCTTATACACTATTCCTCATACATTTATTAATTATGTTTACCTCTTGTAATCTTCCGTTGTCGTTGGTGAGAAAAGCAGCTTTTAAAACGTTTTGGCGACAATACGTTCCAAAGTACCCATTACCCTCACAAACACAATTACAGAATTATTTGCCGCGAATGAAAGAGATGCTAGAAAATGTGTGTAAACGTGATTTGTGTTCCAAAAAAATATGGATTACCGTGGATGAGACGACCGATATAAAGAAAAACAGTATTGTGAATGTAATAGCTCGCGTTTTATCTAGCGAGAACACAGCATCTCGATATTTGTTAGCAAACGTGTTCAACAATGTACCGCAGAAAATATTCAAAAAGTGATAATGAACGCTTTGAAAAAATTTAAAATTGCCCAAGATCAAGTTGTGATGATTGTGACAGATAGTGTAGCAACGATGTTAAGTGTTGGGCGATCCTTAAAACATATATTTCCTAACATAATACATATAACCTGCGTGCTGCATGCTTTGCATTTAGTTGGTGAAGTTGTTCGACAACATTACGGAAACGTTGATCGGATGATTGGAAGTACTAAAGCAGTGTTTCGTAAATCTCCTAAACGTTTAAAAGAATTTCGTAAATTTTGTCCAGGTATTCCAGAACCTCCTGAACCAATTTTAACGCGATGGGGTACTTGGCTAACAGCAGCTTCTTACTATTTGATCCATTTTCAACAAATTCAATCAGTTATAATGCGATTTAATCAGAATGAATCCAAAGCAATTAGAGAAAGTCAAAGAGAATTTTAAATTCCTCAACTTTTAGAAGATTTAACAACAATATGTACCAATTATACAGTATTACTAGATGCCATCAGAAAACTACAATGTACTGAATTGTCATTGCAGGAATCATTAGACATAGTGGAGTGTAAAAAATAAATTACACACATTAAATGATACGCCAGGATTATGCGCTAGTCAAAAGTTGGCAGATGTTTAAGGAAAAATCCCGATTTTAATACTTTAGAGGCCGTTTATTATATGTGTAAGAATAGTGAACTTTTAAGTGATTTTGAAAAACAGTTTCTACATGCAAATGTAACTTCCTTAGATGTGGAAAAATCGTTTTCTATGTATAAGAATATTTTTTCTTGTCGACGCACAAGGTTTAAAGAAGTAACTGTGGAAACATATGCAATGATGCAAGTTTACAGTAGTTCACATCCTGATGCCTCTAATTTTTCGTATTCTTACATTAATCCGTAATACCGACGCCTATGCGAGTCCGCAAGTTTTGGTTACTCTAGTAATTAATTTGTGTGTTTGGTTGTATTTGAGTCAGCTTAACCAAGCCATTTTGGGTGCAGGGTCGTCTTAAGCTAAGTGTGGGCCTATGGCACTTTAGAATATACGAGGAAAATTTAAAATCGGTATTAATAGAAACAAACAACATTTTAATTAGAATAAATTGTTATTTTTATATTTCAGAATATACCATTTCAATAATCGAATGAATATATGAAGAGTCGTTTAAAATAATCAAATAATCATTCGAAATTGACTAAGGATTTCGGTTATTTTCCACGATTATTTGACAGAACACGAGTGACGAGTGAATTATTTCGAAACTCGAAACCTCGGAGTTTCGAATACAGATCTCGAATCGTAATCCGTTTGTGTGCTCCTGCGCAGTCGAAACGAATAATGAATGATTTCTAAACCATAATCGAATGATCGATTATTCCGGTTTAATCGATATATCTCGATTATATCATTCATAATCGCCCAACACTAATTATTACTGTTAAAAGTTTACTCATTGACAATTAAATATGAACTAACTCTAGGCTAGTCGTCCACATAGTGCTATCTCTTTCGCACAATATTGCTATGTCTGTCTACTTATTTCCACAATGTTCCAAAAACCGAAAACAACGCGAAAACACTAACTAATTGCGAGCAAGTGAATTTATCTTCAGTCCCGAGACAAAATAACGTAAGGGAAATCCCCGTATGAATGTAAAACGAACGAAAGTTTTACAGGGTATAAAAAGATTCTCTGATTGATTACAGATTAACATTAGCTTTTAGCTATTATTTGGTAAGTAAGTAAACAAAACAATTTGTCACAGGTCAGTTAAGACTAAACTAGCTTGTAATCCTTGTAATAGTAACTGGGCCTTGCACTGATTGAAAAATTAATTATCTATTCGCCTGCTATCGCGAGGATTAAGGGGCCCCAGGGATCGCGGGATTCTGGATTCTAGCCCAGATTTACGCATGGACTCGTAAAGATGGGCCTGTTTGGGTGAGAGCGTGAATCGTTGAACAGATTATTTTTGTTGTTAGAATTTTGAATTAATGTGAAGGTTCGTACATTTCTTGCCTCTGATACTACGTTCTCTTCTTCCAACGTAATAAATTCACCTTTATAGAGACATTCTTCAAATCTGCTCTATAATGAAGGTAGGATCTTCTTCTGGGTTTAGCAGTGTGTCGTTTGTGGTGATTGACGCTCAGTTGCCCATCTTACCAGCTACCTCAAATTGTGAACATTGTTCACTAGAAACGACATGTAGCAAATTCCGAAAGATTCTGTGAAATTTCAAGAATAAGATTCTTGTAAGAACATCACAGTCTCGTTGAGAGATCTCGCAATATTTGCTTTGAATTTTCGATATATGTACATGTCTTAAATAAATAAAGGGAACAAGTTCCGTTTAAGTTTATACTTTTACTTGATTTAAGAATATCATAAGTTTTTTAATACTTTATTCCTGCGATAATCTCATGATATCTTTGCTTATTTCAACATTAAAGATTTACTACTTCTATTAAAATTCATGCCGATATCATCTAAAGCACATACTACATAAATATATAGAGGTAGTTTTCAAGAAGTCCCAACTACTTTAACTGCAATAAAATAAAAATGTATACTACAAAATTGAATTTTCTATATTAAAGGCCAACTAGATATAGTAATAGCAAACCGGAATAAGTAGTAGCAATGAAATCCCTATTACTCGGTCATAAAGAGAAACCGTTTCACTAAACTGAATCCTTAAGGGTCATAAACTTGATGTTTCCATCTAACTTTTGCAAAGTTTGCGTGTAAATTTCCACACGTAGTGAGTGCCGCAATCAATTGTAACAGAAGTAACGAAATGAAATAGATTAACCTATTAAGGTTATAGATAAGAGCCTTAAAAGTGTTTGGCATTCTAATGGAATGCACTTCGGTAGTAAATATTAAAACAAAGTTTTATATCCGATCTGATTAGTTCTTTTATTTTTATTGTATTTGTAAGTAGTAGTTAGTATAGCTAAATATAATTGTCATGTCAAAATAAATTCATCCATTAAATGCCACTCTCTGTGTAACCCTCTTCTTTCCAGTGCTCTGGATTTTAGTAATGTTTACTAATTAGCAACGTCACTACTATCAAATTTAGCCCAGTATATTTGTAAATTGTGTTTTGTGATAATATTCAATTCAACCACAATTTTTTTATAAATACTTCCCAGCAGTTAATAAATACTATTTATATTTAATATTTTAATTTGCTTGTATTGGTGAAATTTTATTAGAATTTGCTAGACTACTAGAGTAACTTAAGTAATATTTTATAATCTCAGTGAAAGTTCCAGAGAAAACGACAAGGGGTAGGAGAGATTTGCTTCGTAGACGCAGCCTATTAAGCCATATTTATAAAAATGAAGCATTTACTTTAAAGTAAAAGGTAGCACCGAGAAATAAAAGGTTTCGCTTCAATCCGTATTTATAATCTTTACCTTTTACTTGTAAGGAAATACTTCAGAGTGTCGTGCCTGAACACCATTGCAACCTGGTATTACTCCCGCAGTTTTACAGGGTTGCTATAGTGCAAAAAACTGTATGTAGCCATTACCACTAAAGAACAAGGCCTGAGCGCTCTTAGGTGACGTCACACTGTTTAGGTGATGTATCGCCATGTACGATATTAGCCAAAGCGGTAAAGGAATCGTTCTTTTGCATTTCTTTTTAAGTTTTGAAGCGCTTCTAGTTTAAAGAAGACGTCAGTCGTCAACTGACCCCTTCTTCGCATCCCATTCGATTTTATTTTGGAAAAACGAAGTTTCAAAGCAAAAACTAAACACGTGACCGAGCACCGTTTTCGTAAATGATTTGTGTATTTGTGGTTGATATTTAATCGACTAATTATTATTATTTGTAATTGTACACGTATTTGGACGAAACTAAGGTTGAAATGAAACAGTAATTGCAATTTTATTAGAAATTTTGTTGAATTTCACGAGAAAATTTACAGACATGGTATTTAACCAGGGTCTTTAATTCCCTATTATGTGGTGTTTTATCTAATCTATCATTATTTTTCCCACAATAATATTTAAGTAGGGTATTTGCAGAACAAGTTATTATAATTGTTGCAATACGTTCACTGTTGTGAATATGACATTTACATATATCAGTATCCAAATAGCTATGTTCAGTGTTATAATTTAGAATATATTGTATTAAAACAGAACATTTATTATATATATTTAAAAACATCTCTTCGTATTCAAAAATAATTTTGTTAAATATAACGTCAGGATATAAAATTATTTGAACAATAAAATCTTCACGTTTTTTGTCAAATACAACGGACAGTTAGAGAATTGAGTTGGAATAGCATATTTTTTAAGCCTAGGATTTTTTAAACTTACAGTTATAGTTTCATCGGTCCTCGAATCTGTAGCCGTTGAAAAATAAGTAATATCTTCTTTTATAAAGTGTAACTCATAAACCCTGGTATACATTGTTGGAGTAAAATTGTCCCTATGCAGTGCACAGATCTACTTTTTACACATCTAAGGATTAGAGGTAAAACCGAATGTGTGAACTTTGGGTCCATAGTCCATAATGGGTCCATAATGCACAAAACAGACTTTAGACAGTCGACGGCACAGAACACCTATAAAGGGTCGGCGAACACCTGCAAACAAAACAGCCGCCGCTACAGTATAGACTCCCCGAGTCACGCTTTTACGTTACAGAAAAGGTTTTATCGCTTATGCAACACTAGAAAAACATTACAGGTATCACCAACAAAGTACGGAAATATCACTACACAGTATTCTTTTAAATAAAACCAATATAATTTGGATAAACCAATTTAAAACCGAGAAACGGTCTGAACGTGTAAATGTCAAATCTATAAATATGGCTGATCGACTACCTAATGCAATATATGTCACAGCCTGCTGACGTCAGAGTTGGTTGGCCTTCTTCTCTCGGTGGTAACGATGTAGCGCGCTACTTTTGGGCTGTGTGTAAACTTTTCCAGTCGCAATTCTAAAATTGCGCTGTAATGTAGCTGTGTGGGATATTAGTTTATCTTGCTAGGAAGCGGTGGCTTAATGCTAACCTATCTTGGTCTGATATTAATTTTCTTAGAATAGCATTTTGTTTTTCTATTTTTTGTACTAATTTTGTTTAATAAATACTGAAAATCAAAAGGTGGCATTCCTGTGAAATTTTTGTCCACTTTTAGCTTAAAACTTTAATTGACTTATTAAACTGCCAAAATTTTCTCCATTTCTTTGTGTATATAAATGTGTTCGCCACCATATTCTAGATTTTCTTAATTTTTTCTTCGCTGCTAACGAATAATGAATATAAATATACGCCGCTTCAGCTCCCGCAGTTGTTTGCAAGAAACTCTCAGATATTCACCGTTTATTGTTTGGCCCTTGGGAAGATAGTCAATTAGTAATATTCCCTTAGTATCCCAAAAGACTGACGCCATAACTTTTCCAGCTGATTTCACGGACATTGCTTTCTTTGGTGGTGGCGAATCCCTATCTCTCCATTGTTTTGACTGTTGCTTGGTCTCAGGGGTATAATAATGAACCCAAGTTTTGTTTGTTGTAACAATTCGTCGGATGAAGTCGGTTTTATTTGAGTTAAAACGGTCTAGACTCTCTTGACAAATTCTCATTCCCTGAAGGTTTTGATCCATTGTCAATATGCGCGGCACCCATCTTGCCGAAAGCTTTTTCATCCCTAATTCCACAGTTAGGATATGAAATGTTCTTTGATCTCAGATGCGTATATCTTTAGTAATTCCGGAGACCTTTGATCAACGATCCTGTATAACCATATCGTGGACTTTCTCGGCGATTTCAGGCGTCGTGCCAGTTTTTGGTCGTCCACTGCGCGGGTCATCTTCTAGGCTCTCACGACCATGTTTAAATTCCATCACCCACTTATGTACGGTCGTAAATGATGGAGCAGAATATCCTAAAGTATTCTGCATATCTTTATGAATTTGTTGTCTTCCAACGTTTCTTCACAAAATACTTGATAACAGCGCGCGTTTCAGTTTTATCCATTTTGTAAAACTCACACTAGCTTTATTCACAACGGCACAAAATTGATATTACTTGACAGAACAATATCATATTTGACATTTGTGTACAAAACAATTGGCGCCACCCATTGCGTATGTTTTAATCGAACTGATGTTGCCATTTGTGCTTCATTTCGCGAACATTTCAAAGCACTCTCGTACCCTCGTAAGGGTACGCTATTTTCGGAATTTGAGTGGTGGATAGTGTTAGCAGAAGTATAGTGTAAAGTTTTAAAAGAAGTTTATGATATTCTCAAATCAAGTAAAAATATAAACTTAAACGAAACTTATTGCCTTTAAATTAAATACATACACGATTTATATTCACTACGTCTTGTATTTAAGGCAACATATCGAAATTAAAGCAAATATTGCAAGATTTCGTAATGAAATTTATTTCCGAAATTTCGTAGAATGTTCTTCCGGGTTTTATTACGAGAGATATTCTTAAAGTTTTTACAAAGACAATGAAAGAAAAAAAATTTTTTGGTATAAATTGTTTTATAGTTTTCCAAAATATTTGTCGTTAAGATTTATACACTTTTGCATTCATTCGAACCAATTCGCGAAACATTTTTTCCACTTTGAAGATGGTATCTCCAAAACATGGTTTTTGAAGGTGTTACGTTCTCCTGGTTTGAAGAACAATGCCGCTAGTCGTCTGTTTCGGTGTATCTTTCTTGCGAAGAAGGAGGACCAATTGCTTTGCCTAGATGCCTAGATGTATAAAATATTTGCTTATTTGTTCGATAGCTCAGTACCTCTCGAAATGAAACACAGTACGTATGTATAAAAAGAAATTTATTAAAACAGCTTCCCTTATTATTAATAAAAGATATAAAAAAAGAGGTTTCAAAAATATATGTATACCTTAATATTGTATATATATATATATATATATATATATATATATATATTATTCGGCTTCCTTGCTTGTTTGTGTACATATTTTATGGACGTATTTCTATGTACATTGGTATAAACGTGTCTCAGTATATGTTAAATCGTAACGTTTGTATCTTTCTTAAATTTGCAACGTATATTTGTATGTATAATTTTAAACACACTTGGTATGAGTGCGAGGCATTTGACTACCTTAAATGTGTTTTCAGTATCTATTAAATTGCAGCGTTTATAAGCATTGTGCATTATTAGGAGCGCCACCAAACCCTTGACGGAGCTCGAACGTCTGGTCGCAGAGGCAGTAGCAGAATATAGCCGGAAACGACTACCCAGACGTTCTAGTTACAGTAAGTATTTGCTACGGTATGTATGCTCCCTTTCGTTACTACCTCCCTATAGTAGCGGAGATACTAAAGACCAAGCATCGTGCGGGTCCGAGCGCTGCATTGTGCATAGGCGAACGAACGAGGGATACGTTCTCTGACGAAATTCCGGCACTTCGAAATAAGGATACGTATACGTGCGTTATGCCTGCTCTCTCGGCAGTCTGTTTTGTGCTCGACCGCGGTGGTTCTCTCTCTAGTGTTCGTCTTATCTCGAAGTTTAGAACGCCTACCGAAGTAGTGATTATTTGAATTAATACAATTTTACATACATTCTCACATTGTGTGTAGGTGACTTCGTTGTATTTATGTATGTTAAATGAATTTTAATTAGTTTTTGTGTTAAATACGTACATATACAATATTTTAAATGTATACAAATACAATATACACAAGTTTATAAGAAATAAAGCAAACGAAATGGTGAATGTACAAGTAAGACAAATGAAATATTAAATTTACAAAGTAAAACGAATGAATTATTAAATTTACACAATAAAGCAATAGATGATGGATTTACAAAATAGAATAAATGCAGTAACGAATTTGTTAACGTAAAAAACATAAACTAAAATGTTAAGAACAAACAGAAAGCTTTAGCAGCTTCTTGAGGTAATAAAAATCGCTGTCCACGCACTTTCTGTTTGATATTTGAATATACAGGCAATGAGACATTAATTCGATGTTTTTCACTTGCAAATAATCAATTGATTAACGCCTGTTGAGAGCTGGCACTGCCATGATGAAGGATGATGCGACGTTGTCGATTATTTTTCCTGATTTCATCGGTGACTTCTGGCATACAAATTTTTGTATACCATTCAGCATCAACTATCCTTCGATCCTCCAAAGCAATGCTTGCGACATGTCCAGTACAACGAAAGAAGTAAGCAATCATTTTCTGATTGGTGAACGAACAGCTTTTGTTGGTTTCGGTTCATCTGGGAACACCCAAACAGTTGAGTATTGCTTAGTTTCCAGCTCGTACGAATATATTTAAGTTTTGTCACCTGTTACGACGTTGTATATGGATTCCTCTGCCGAATTTCTTGATAATTTCCTTACATCAATTGTCACAAGGCTTTTTTAGAGTTGAGTCAAATTATGTGAAATCCACCAAGAACAGATCTCCTTCACATCTAAATGTTCATGCAAAATACTGCAGTCTTCGATATGCCTAAGGATGCCTCTATCTCACGGTAAGTCACATGCGGATCCTTTTGAATCGTGTTGCGCACACCATCGATATTTTTTGGATCAACAACCGATTTTGGTCAACCTTCAGGAGATTCATCGTTGACGGAAGCACGAGCGCGACGAAATTGTGCAAACCACTTGTAAACAGTCTTTGCTGATGGTGCTTCATTACTAAAAGTTCGACGAAGCGATTCAAGTCATTGTTGTTGTGTTAAAGTTCGTGGACGCTCTCAGACTGCTCTCAGGCATTTATTGTAATATGTGCAGACGGTTATGAGTGTCGTACTTGTGCAAGTTAGAACTCTAGTCTGCAAGCGATTGCATGTAGGGATTAAGGTAATGTACACATCTACTTGAGATAGTGGAACGATTTCGAAACTTTTTTGAAATTCTTGCGGCAAGTTTGTATTTACAGTGTTCGATAAATGCAATGGAAGACAAACGCATGTGGAGTAAAGAAAATACTTACCTTTTAATAGAAAATGTTGAATTATATCCCGAATTATGGGGGAATTATATATACGAAATAAAGAATATACAAATCGAGTGAAAAAGTGACGGATAGTCGTTCACTAGGCCTAATTACACATCGCTTTCTTGTATCTTGCTTTATTTTATGTTTAATCATATTTAATGGATAGTCAAAATCTAAATAGTCTTCTATCCTTAATTCCCGTAATAACATTTCGTGGGCACCTATGCTACGTCTTCTTTCGATCCAATTCCTCATCCATAGTTTCCTTGTTTGTTTTATGATTATTGCGGCTACAATTACAGCAGCCGTAGTTTCAATACGCGGCATTTTGAATACTGATAATTCAGATAAAATTCCTGCAATTTTGTAGCTACAATGTAAACGTAAAAGCAAATTACTCTAGCTCGTGAGTACTTGCCGACGATGCTTGCTATCAAGAATTTGCTACAAATTTGTAGCTAGTGTCAACGCATTTGCAAATTACTCTAGCAAAAAATATCGTAACTTTTTTCACTTCAAAATCTAGAAGTGCAAATAAGTACTAAGATGAAAACTCTTGCTGGTAGAAAATCTTCGAAGAGCAGTTTAATTTTACCTTACCATTTTATGTCCTTTTCCTACTAGTTTCCGATAACGATCTACTTGAGAGAGGTACATAATTAAAGCTTTATTCCGTTCATTTATTGTTATTAGGGAACGCGTGCAGTTGACTATTTTAAGTTAGTAAGCTCTGCAGTCCTCTGAACTTCTGTTAAGTTGCTCTATTAAAGTAATTACTTTTCGAAATCGATTCTAAGGGCACAAAGCGTGAAGGAGATGAAACGAAATCAATCACGATTAATTCGGTTATAAATGCAAACGTCTGAAACACGGCTTCAATAATCACTTACCTGATATCCATTAATATACCAGGACAATATTGGCGCCGGATCTGCTGGCTCGCTGACACAGTCGACATTTACCGACTCGCCTTCCAAGTATTCCGGTGCCAGTCCTTCGATGCGAAGTTCGCCTTTAGGTAACGCTGAAAGAGGATTAAAATAAAAAAGTAGAGATATATTTTCGAGAAAAGTACCAATCGTAAAGATGGCGGGATGTGTCAGGACATATAAGGAATGCTCGTTTATTATCAGTTTTATTGGCTCGCATTTATTTCGCTAAAGCGAAAAATGTGTGTTACAACTCCTGCCAGTAGCAACGTTGTATAAAAATTAATTTTATAAAAGGCAAAAACCTTAAAAGAAGACATATGTCAAAATCGATAAGATACAAAGATGTATTACAATTTCCTCTTTGTTATGCACATGTCGATTTGTCTTTACGTCTTTTATTTTTTTCATACTTAAAATTCTTTAAGAAGTTAACAATTATAAATTATTAAATAATTTGAAAAACAAAATAATAATAATGGTTTTTGTTTCCACTATAGCCACTTACAATTTATATATATAAAAAAAAAGTTACAGAGAAAAGAAAGAAAGAAAACACAAGGTCCACTTCAAATAATAACTTGTAAGTTATCCTTGATTTACCAGTGGACCTTGAGGTTTTAGAACAAAAATAGAAAAAGAAAATCTGCCTATAACTAAACAAAGAAAATAACTAATACAAATAAATTTGCGAGTTCTAGGCACTATAGCGCTAGTGGCAAATGAAAAATATGCAAGGGGTAAACAAAAACAAATATAAAATACTAAAACAAATACATAAGAAAGAAACTGAAGAGAATAATAGAAGTAATAAATAAAACAGCTTATATTAGTTTTAAACATCGCTAGGACTTTGTAATTAATCACAGCGTGTCATTTGAACTGCATCAACCCAATTCAAAGATGAACCATGCCATCTACGTCTCATCTAATGTAGCATCTGGAATAATCATTGATCAATTGATGATTTTATGGAGGTCAATTTTTGTTTTAATTGGGATATTTTTTGACATAGAATTGATATTATACATTTCATCTCCCCCATTCTCGTTTCAAAAATTTCGAATGGAATTACGTTATTGACATTTTTGCATATCTCGAGTAAAAATGTATCAATACACATATTTTTGTTACAAGAGGTTTCAAGTGATGTAGTATTTGCCCTATAATTTAAAATATTTGAAAGGGGGCTTATACAAGGGAAGGGCTATAAATATCAATATTACGAGGTAGACGCCATAAATTTTCGGCCTGATATAGAAAAAACTTGGTAAAATGTAACAATTTTTATTTTTTAATATAATCTCCACTAATACATTTATTACAATGATCAATTAATAATTCTATGCCCTTCTAAGAATAATCTAAAGTTTTTCTCCCAAAATGTTTCGCCTTTCTGGGACGAGGTTCATCGGATCGCCGCCATTTCATTGATTTCTTTTTGGATAGAGGATCATAATACAGAATCATTGTTTCATCTCCTACGATAATGGACTCCAAAATCGGTTTCGGGTGATCTTCACACATGTTTAAAAACGGGCGCGCACATTTGACCCGACGTTCACGTTGGAGAGCAGAAAGAAGATACGGTGCCCACCTTGCCCTAATCTTATTCATACCCAAATTGTTATGGAGAATTCGGCGAATACTTGTTTCAGAAATGTTAGACATCACTACTAATTCCTTCGTTTTCAAACGGTGATCTGCTAATACCATTTCTTCAATAATTGAGATGCTTTGAAGCGTTATCAATTCAATTGGCCGATTGAGGCGTCCATCATCATCAAGTGTTCTTGCCACAGACGGAGATAATTTGCCCGCTTTTTTACTGTGGAATATTGAAGGAGATAAATCACAATAAACGCCATCTAAACGATGTTTAATGTGATTAGGCGTATGCCCTTCCTTTGTTAAAAATTTAACAACCGCGCGGTACTCAATTTTCGTTATCTGAGACATTTTCATGCACGAATCACGTTGTCTGGCTGTCTATTAAAAACTATTACTCTTCGAGCCGTAATATATACAGTGTAGGCTTCGAACATGTGCAACTATGACGCAACGGAATTTGAACACGCCCGAACCTGTTTAAGCCTGTCAGGCCGAAAATTTATGGCGCTTACCTCGTATGTCACTTAAAACAAAAATTTACTTTTTTATTATTTATCTTTTTCTATTTTGCTCGATAATAAGTTATGCGTTTGCAAGCTAAATGTATAACTAATAATTAAAATTTCTAAGCGCTAGATACTTAAAACGCAGATAAAAGAATTTCGTTGTACTCATTCAATTCTGTAGTCGTGAATATTATAATGAGTGCTCCTAAAACCAAATACTTTTTAAAATTTTTAATAATTGTTTCTATATTATATTGAAATGATAATTTTGAATAAAAGATTACATCAAAATCTTTTTGTTAAAGATAATAATTGGGCTATTTACTAACTTACTAACGAATTAGTTTACATTTTCGTGCAGTTAGTAAACGAATATTCTTTTGGCAGTTGTCTGCGTTATCTGAGAGCCTTCAATACAAATAATCTTACAATATAATTGAAAATCATTGCATATATAGAAAAGTGAAAGGAATGTAAGTAGTGTTAATATTTTTAATAAACAGTGTAAATAAAGTTGGACCTAAATGTGAACCTTGAGCAACTCCAGACATGACGTTTGTAAGTCCATGCTTTACCCAATTCACCGCAACGGCCTAGCTCCTATACCTAATATATCTGAGCAATTTCTCATGGAAACCACTGCGTGGACGGAATATACGAAAGTTGGTGACCGCTGAAGTGCAATATTGTGCTGCTCATGTTTTTCTATTCCCCAAAGTTGTGTAAGTCCTACGGGAAATATTAAATTACAAACCGCTAATGCTTTTTCTGAACTTTTCTAGTTTCATACTATAAGACAATTGACGAAGCCAAACTTTTAATACTGCTCCAATTGCTTTGATATAAAAAAAAATAGACCACTTTGTCAGTTTAAACATTCCTCAAGGGAACATCCATTATGTTAAATAAGCTGCGCAAATTAAAAGATATTTGATAAAGGTACAAAACGAAGGTGATAAAAAAGATGGGCAGTTAAAATTTAAAGGGACATGGTAAAATATAATAAGTAATCAACCTTGTTTGCACTTGTTTAAATTTGATTGAGTATTTTGTGCAGGTACATAAAACGAATTGATATTGAAAAAGTACTGGGTCCTAATGATAGAAGGATGGATCTTTATAGTTTTTTTTTGTGCGTTTATTGTAAATTGCAAACATACGGTAGCTTGCAATATTCATTTTAATTAATGAATTCTGACATAAAGTTGATAGCTTCCTATGACAAACAAAATCAATTCAATTCAATATAATTATATTAACTCTTTGCATATACGCTGTAATAAGTCAATTACAGATCTCCAAAGTTTAAATTGCCGTAGATTTAATTCAATTTCGCTGGTACTGTCTTTGAACGTTGCATCTGAATAGATGTAATAACCAATATTCAAGTCAGAGAAGTCATAGAGGTGAATTAGAGTCTTATTAGGTTATATCTTTTGTGAGATTAATTAATTTCCTTCCATAAATTTATTCAATTACTTCCTAATCCGTTCTATTTTAATAAAGTGGATCAAAAATGTTTAATAGTATTAAGAAGAATAAACTCGCGTTGTTATACATAAAATATAATATAGTTAACAAGTTGAAGCAAACCCTCTAACAAGAAAAATCATACAGTCATACTGTATATTTCACTGCAATTTGGTCACCTGAATACACAAGTAATTGTACACGCAGAGAAATGGTTTCTTGCATCAAGAAAATAGATTTTCTTGAAAAAATCAGTCTCTATTCAAGAACATATTTTTATTTCAAGACTATAAAAATGTATAACATAAGAAAACAATTTACTTGAAATGTTATTTGGATTAAATAAATATCTTCCTAAGGTTACAAAATCAAGAAAATCCAAAACAGAAAAATGTTTCTTCCAAGTAAATCATTAGTTTTAAGTTAAGAAAATATTCACATTAAGGGTAGGAATGAAAAAATGGTTCAGATCCCACAAAGTTCTATTGAGAAATTAGTCCATCGGTTTCGTGTTAAAAAAACACATCATTAGGCCCGCTATTTTATTTAAGTTTATTTGTCCATTTATTATTATTATTTATTATATATTTCAAAAATTATAGTTAAATTAGTACACGTGGTAAATAGTAATAAAAAGAAAAAATATTACACTAACCGGTATCTTTTGAAAATATTTATGAAATGTTATACGTTAAAGGTTATATCATTGTATGGGTAAGTATGGCATTTGTGCTCCGGTTTCTTTGCTGTTTTTGAAGATTAGTGGCATAAACTGAGAGATAAACAACGTGGGCAGGAGCAAGAAGCGTTAGTGCTTTTCTCTTCTCATATTGGTTTTGCCGGGAGCGATTCCATCAATACCATGAGCTATTTTATTAGCATTACCTTGGTTATTGTTTCTAGGCACTTTCTTCGCTTTTGTTTGAACATTATTTTGTAGATAATCTCTACCTTAGCCTTTTTAAAATCACAAACAATGATAATAATTTACTGCATTATGTACGGATATGTAGTGCTGTTTTGGACAAAATAAGCGCAGTCGGTAGTGTGGATATAAATAATATGCATTTCAAGAATTCTAAATAAATGCTTTATTTTAAGAAAATGAAACTATTGATTTAAGACCAATACCTAAACGCTTTCTGGAATTAAGAAAACTATATACTATCCTTAAGAAAATATTGTTTTGTGTTATAACGGCCATTTACGCTTTCTTCAAACTTTCTGCACGATTTTCTTGAATCAAGTTAATAAATATCTTAAACAAAGAAATACAATTATTTCATTACAAGTATATATGCAAAAAAAAACGCTAAGAAAATATTTCTTTTGATTTAAGACAGTTATTGTATTGTGGATAATTGAAACAGTAATTGTCTTGAATTGAGGCGGACAGTCTTGATACAAGTAAACGTTTCTTTGCGTGTAGCATAAATTGCACATCAGAAAAAATCTTGTAAAAATGCACCAAGCCTTATTACAATTCAACTGAAGAGTCTTTGCAAGTTGTTTAGCGGGTACTTCATAGGTGCCAAGCCGGGTTAAATTTGATTTAATGTTTCAATTGCATTAATACCATTAGCCGCTCTTGGCTATCCTGACTTCTTTTTCTTAAATTTTCATATAGGAACAGGGTCAAATTAATTTACAAAATGAACACCAAATTATTACTAAATGGGTACTCTAAATCTGTGGCACTGGAACACTGAAACAGTTCACTAAAACCTTTACCACAACACTTAATTTGTACTGGACGCACGTTTCGATAGCCAAGCTATCATCATCAGCAGCAAGACTGAACTAACAAGCTAAGTGAAAAACTAACCTTATATCGCACAATAAAATTATGCAATATGTAAATGTAAATCGTAAAATTAAAACTTTCACTTTAAGTGTAACTTAATGAGACGCTTCATTGCACAGGACTATAATTAGCCTAAAGTGCAAATCTAAAGAATACCCTGAATTCAGTAAATGGTCAGAATGACGTGTGTTATTAAATCCTAGTATTACAATGAAGCGGTTTATTGCACATGGTTAAAATTACAACTATAAATAACTATAAATACCAAATTATTAATGATTAAAAATTCAGTAAAAGAAAAATACCTTTTGAGAGATTGTTACTACAAGAAGTAACAGGCTCCACTACTTTACGAATATAAATGTTAAAAAAAACCTACTAGTAATAATAGATTCATCTTACAGGATTCTAACTTTTATCCATGTTACACCAAGGGTCTTCAAAAAATCTTTTCTAGGATTGACCGCAAGATTGTCTTCTCTTCGAGCAATAACCTTAAAAACCTTTTAGGAAATTCCAAAGACCCAGTGGATAACATGGATAAATCAGGAATTTACAAAATTTCATGTAAAGATTGTGATCAAGTGTATATTGGGCAGACAAAAAGATCAATTAAAATTAGGTACAAAGAACATTTGGCTCATCTCAAATTCAGAAGGTTTGATAAATCTAGCGTTGCCCTACATATGCTTGAAAATAACCATAATGTTGATAATATAAAGTTAATTAAAAACGTAAAGAGTACTGCTCAATTAAATTGTTATGAACGCATGGAAATTTACAAAGACAAAAATCACGTAATGAATTCAGATTTAGGACCGCTAAATTCCAGCCTTTATCCTTTGTTACATCAGGTTTAATCATTTATAGTGGTAATTTTAACCATGTGCAATGAACCGCTTCATTGTAATACTAGGATTTAATAACTCACGTCATTCTGCTCATTTACCTTTAGGCTATTTATAGTCCTGTGCAATGAAGCGGCTCATTAAATTTTACGATTTTAAATTTACATATTGCATAATTTATTTTCCTTATAAGGTTAGTTTTTCGCTTAGCTTGTTAGTTCAGTCTTGCTGCTGATGATGATAGCTTGGCTATCGAAACGTGCGTCCAGTACGAATTAAGTGTTGTGGTAAGGGTTTTAGTGAACTGTTTTAGTGAACTGTTTCAATATAAATGTTTATTAAGTTAATTATTTTTTGTTCAATTTTTAAAAAGTAATAGCGATTTCAAAATGTACCTTTTTTGTGAATAACCTCACATTAATTTCGCTTACACAGTAGCCATCACAAACAATGTTTGGTTCGAAAAAAATTGCTGACGTTCAGGAACTCCGTTGTTTTAATAGCTCGGTAGCTACATTATCTTCGGAAAAGATAGTGCTAATCAAAAACCGCTTTAAAATTCCGTGGCGCAATGATCGTAACTTTTCAATTTTAGAATTGGCATTTATAGCCGCAATTTGTACAACCATGACCGGGACCGTTGCCGTAATTGCCTTTACTGCTGTACTGTTTTAGCGCCGTTCCTATTACAATTCTGTCCTTTCGCTCCCAAATTAGAAATTAAATCACTCTTAACATCTTTTACCTCCTATTATTTTATAGCCGAATCTAAAATTGCTGGTTGCGTTGCGGGCAACACCAACATAAAACATAAGCGGCCAGCTTTACTCGGATGATAATTCAATTTACGAGAATATTAAAGTTAAGCATGCGGTAAAGTACCAATAGTGAAAGATATTACTTCGTCGTAGCTATCATAGTTCAACAATTTCCGCTTTGATTGTGCTCAAAATGCTTTAAGCACCATACATTTTTATTGGCATTGGTATGGTAATGATTCTCGTAAATGTGGAGAGTATAGACCGATGAATCTCACTTAAATGATTTACAAAAAAAAAAGAAAATAGTGTAGAATTAGGAATTTAGTTGAGATATATGTTTAAGTTAAAAAGACGTGAGATATCAATTGAGAAATCTGCACCTCAAGTTAAATTCAACAACCGCATGCTTACAAAATCTGTGCCGATAATGTACACAACATAACTCTGTTATTAAGTAATTTTTTAAAAATCTCTGAAGCGCGTCGATTTTATTTTTATAAAAGGCACTGTATGTACCTTTTCAACTTAGTTTCAGAAGACGAAGGTTTAGTTTCGGAAAACCAATTTTTAATTTTGGCACCAACCTAGCAACCTTTGGTTATGTTATTGTTTGTTTACTTTCAAACGTCAAAATAAGTTATCCTTAGGAGGGAAGCATTTCTCTCATATATATGAGCTGAATTTAAATCCAAAAGAAAATAATAACGAGGTAAATATAAAAATGTTGTTGATGATGTTAGGTCTCTAAGCGGAGAGAGGTGGAGATTGGAAGACACTAGCAAGGGTAGTGGGTGTTCCAGTTAAAGCAAAAGGAACCAAGAATGGAAAAAACGTGGTGGTTAACGAAGAAGTATTATTTCTGAAAACATCAAGGAAACGATAATAAACTGAACCGAAGTAAATTCAAAAATTACTTTTAAGAATACTGTAGAGCGTTTGGTCCAAGAAACTCATTATTTACCATTAAAAAGGCTCATAATTTGCCGGAAGGTGTGAATGCCATTGAGAATAAAGAATTAAGAGGGCATATTGAACACCTTTTAGAATATATTGCTTAATAAAAATTCATAATTTTTATTGACGAAACAAGCGTCTAATAGAACATATTTTAATTCACTCTGTCGCGCAAGAAGAGAACAACGGGCAATAGTTCGTTCATTAGGCGTGCATTCGAAACGCGCATTGAAGCTGTAACCCAGGAAGAAGAATTTCCTGGAGTAACAATTTGTAGGTTGGCTCCCTATAATCCCATGTTAAATTCGATACGACATGTTTGGAGTGTCCAGTACGTATAGGCTTCCGCGGTCGTCAATTACACTATTGTCGTGGTTTCCAGGACGGAACCGCGTTGTTGTCGTAGCTTTTGACGACGTTTCGTCAACACTCTTATGGGGCATCTTCAGGGCTGTTACTGCACACTGGCTGGGAACTATTCATTCCGAAGGGGTTTACATAGAGCTTGTTTTGGGTCAGTGGAGCGGAAATATTATGGATTAAAGAAGCGTGGCGGTTGCTAAAAGTTGGGATTTCCATGTGTAGTGTAACAGGTAGCCATCTTCGCGTTCTAAATTCTCGGGATGTTTGAAGATCTCTATAGATTCACTGATTTTTATAATAATAGTGAGGGTTGCGAGGCAAAATGCTGGTGGAGTTAAACTGGATTTGAAGGGGAATTTCCAGTCTATATTCATCCACGGCGGACCAAGCTACGCGCAACAACCGCGTACAACGCTCGTGCTCAGTAACACGAATGCTGACCGATCGCTTTGTTTCACCGATGTACACACGAACATGGCATCTGGTAGACACCGGGGCTTTCCAGACGATTACGGTCTTTGTTAGAAAAGTGGCTTGAGTGGCCTGAGAGTTTCGAATGGGGTTTGAAGATGGCTTTTATGTTGTTCCTGAAAAAAGTCCGGCGGACGCGATCGGTGACACCTTGAGTGTAGAGTAGCTACGCTCGCTTATGGAAATTAGGGTTAGATGAGGGGAGTTTCTGTTGAGAGGGCTTAGTGTAGCGGTTAATGGCAGTTTGAATATCTTTCCTAGAATATTTATTGTGGTTCAGAGTTTCGGTGATGTGGTTCAATTCTTGAGGTAGTGAATTGGATTCAGATATAAGAATGACTCTTCGAATAAAAGAGTTGACCACCGCTTGTTTGGACCGGACGATGGTGTGAGAGGCCATTGAGATATCCATCCGTGTGCGTGAGTTTTCCGAAGCGAAAAATCAGCTTCAAGTTCAGTATGCCGTCTTAATGCGAGGCAACCCCGACAGAATCTTAACACAAACAGAATTTAAATTGAGTTTTATTGGGAATATTGCCGATGCTGCAATGGTAGGTATTCACTGTAATACATGTCTTCACGCGTATAATCACGTACAAAGCTATTACCGATGCTACTATACGCCGAGAAGATTTGACCATATAATACAATATAGGCAACCAAATGTTGTACCTACAAGCTTTTTTTAAGTTGAAATAAAAAATAGTGTTTTTTACCTTTGTAACTTTATTTTCTGAAATTTAATTTTTATTTTCTGAAATGAAACTTTTGCTTTCTGAAATTGAAATGTTTTTTTCTTTTTTTTCCAAAGGAAATTTATGTATTTTATGAAGGGTAAGAAAATGATTCTCAGCCTGCTTGCACACGATTGTCAAAACCGCCGGCCGGGTTCTCACTCGAGGAAGTTGCGTTTCGTGTGCAAAGCATCATAAACTTGGGGGTTTTACAGCTTTCCTTGGCATTTTTTCAGCCCGTCAAAATCACCTGCCGGGGGTTTCGCCGATCGTGTGCAAGCAGGCTAAGTGTGGGGGTATCATTGTAGTCAAAAAAAATTGAGAAATTATTAAATTATTTTTGTTGGAAGAAAAATTGAGTTACAATTTATAAAAAAAAGTGATAACGTCATTCGTATAAAATAGGAAATTAAAAAAAATTTGCATCAACTAGTACCTTCTATAAAAATAAAATGTATGTGTTTCAAGAAATCACTCGAAAACAAAGTTGTGAATATTGTGCCTTACTTTATCGACACACTGTATTTATGTTTTATAGCAGTTTATTTCTTTAGAGACTTAGATAAATTTTGTGTGCATTTTTGGCACATGTATATCAGAGTACATCTTCAAAGAAGCTAGTGTAAAAAAAATTATTAAGATTCTAGCATAAATCATACAAAGAGATAGAAGTGCTCTTGTTGATGTTGAATTTCTGTATTCAATGCGTTACCAATCAATCTTTAACAGACGTATATTACACATATAGTTACTACTGTAATACACTTAATGCTCAAACTTTACCCAAAGTTTGTTGGAATCCTAACTTCCAGGAAGTTTCAAAATTAATATGTATGCACCATTCGAACCGTGTAATTCTCGAATTTACATTGTTAATAGTTCCAGATTTAATATTCAATATTATGAAACTCATAATAATCATAAAACTATCTTTATAGTCTATAGGTTAAGATAATTGTAATATATTTTGATAAAAACTAAATGGAACTTGTTTTAATTTTATATTTAAGAACTTGAACACTTTAGTACGTGAAATTATTCTTATTTCTATTCTTCCAGTCGTACCATTTTTAAAAGGTTTTAGTTATTAATTTGGAGAAGATGTATAAATTATGCTATGATTTTATGTGATTTCATCTACAATTAACAAAAATAAATGTATTCTGTTTGACAGTTGGTCAAGGTTACTGTAAAAGAGAACATTTGCCTTGTACTTCATCTAGTATTACAACTATAAATGTTCTTCAATCTTCGATAACAATCAATTTGTAATCTAATATGTCAAGCATAAGTGTTGACCTTATAAAACCAGCAAATTGCAGTTACATTTTCGGATAAGAAAAAGATATAATTTAAATAAATTAAAAACGATTGGGGTCAATAAAAGTGGTCTATTACTGACAAAGTTTGTTCAATAATATCTATCAATAAATTATCATAAATTGAAAATGCTTTGTCCGCATTTCGTTGTTTATTTATGACATTCAGGGTAAGAGATTGCAATTAAATTAGTCATATATGAAAATTTCTTCTGCCTTCAGAAAAGTTCTTTGATTAAACTTTATTTAAAATTCAAAAAATGTTAAAACAAAACTAATTTTAATTAAATTATATTTGCAATCTGTAAGAAGGTTACGAGGTATTTTAAAAGTATTTGACAAAATATTAGAATGGGTAAAACTGTAGTTATCTGAGTGTTGACTGTAGGAAAAATTGTGAAAAAATTCCATCTACTTTTTCTGGCGAAATTAATCGTAACTTTATTTGTATAATATCATTATGCTTATTAAGTACTGCTAAATGTTTAAGAGAGACGATTTGAAGATCATATTTAAACATATTTTAGCGATATTTCATTTATTTAGATTTGGTGTTTATAAAACTCTGTTTAGAAAAAGTTTTATTTTGCGCCATTTTTCTTTAAATCTTAATGGGCACCTACTTTGCCTTGCACTTTACCTAGCCGATGGAACCCATTTGAAAGCAACATCAAAAACAATGTAAAGTTCATCGAAATTTACAAGGTTTACAGGTTTTCGTAGGACTCCGTGGTTGATATGCATCAAATTTAAAATTAATTGAACTGCCATTGTTTTGAATACGTAGAATTCCCAAAAATAACTATTTTTGGTAGTAATTTTCTTCTTCTTTCAACTGGCCATCTTGTTCATCCATATATGTATTACGTTATTGATAGTAATATCACCACATGCATAAATCGTCACAGAGCAGATAGGGTCACCATTGACATATTGCCGGTGTATGAATATACACGGTGGGGCAGAATGGAGTCCCTAGTTTTAAAAATTCACTCAAGGGGCGCTAAAGAGGTAGAGGGGTGGGGCAGGTACCGTTAGGTCGGGGGAACAACGCCATTTTCCATTCTTACTATAATGTGTAAGACAGAAATACAAAAATAAAGTAGGGGAGTTTCGTGGGAAGGACCACCAACACTGCTTCGACAAATTTGCAACTGTATGCAACAAAAATTAAACAATAGTGAACATAAATAAATAAAAAATATTACAATATATAGAGCAACAAAATTTAACCACTAAACAAAGGAAGAAACAAACTGCAGACGAAATTTTAGAAATCTTACACAACGGTTCGTATTAATGTCAAGACTAAAGGTCTCTACTTATTAGATACCTGCAATTCCATTTTTCCGTCCTTCTAACGTGACTAATTTACTGTAATGTTTTAAGTGTGAGGAATCATTAAATGAAAATTAATTTTTAGAAATTGATTGATACGATCTGTGGGTTCGGGAGTGACCTAAACTCACTCTTTTCGGAATTCAAATAAAGCTAGATATCAATTACTGAAATTTAACGAGTATTAAAACTGAAATTATGACCCTGTGTTTATATGTTATCTATTGGAAACCTACCTATTCTTCTACCAACAAACTTTACCTCTACCTCGTATTTATGGTACGATTTAAAATACTTGGAAAATGGGAACACAGCCAAACACGTGTTCCCTTGACACAAAGCCAAAAATTAATTAGCGTCCCACTACTCGTTTATTTTAATCGCGGTAGCGATTGTTTCAAACACAACAAATTTTTATAATTCTATTCGAAATATAATTCGATGATACATTTCCAACGAATTTTACTATTTTAATAATAGCATGATGCATTATATGCAGTGACGCAATTGGAAGATCCAAAATATGCTACTCTATGATATAAAGTACCACTAACAACTGTACAGTAATAAAGTTTACTGACGTACAAGGCGATTACGTTACAAACGACATTTAATTTTCGAAATTATGCTAGAAATACCTTTGAATTTATGCTGTCACTTGCTGTCGGAGAATATTCCATTAAATTTGAGGATTTACGATATGAAGAAAATGAACAGAAGACAAGATACTTATTTCTTCCATCGTTAGCGACATTGACTAGACTTAATATAACTCCCTAATATCTCTGCTCCAACCATAGGGGACCATAAAAGTAGTAGGAGCTACCGAAAAAGAGCTAATAGCCGCCAGAGGGATTTTGACGGTGAACGAGTGGCCATACTGAACACACTATACGTGCCGGTAATGACAGCTATGTTCGAAGTTGTAAATTATAACATTACACTACATAACATACAGCGCTCAAGGACAAATACACTGCTAATTTTCATTGTGGAGGACGCTTTTGCTATTTCATTACTCAAAAACTATTAAGGGAATCTGCTCTCGCTTTCATTTTTCAAAAGTTGGATAATTAAAAGAAAATATTGCAGAACAACGACTTACAATTTAGTGTTGCGTCCGTTAGATATATATAATAAATGAGGCTTTTAAAATTAAATTTCAGCCGTGTTTATTTCGACGTTAAGCTCTTGGTGTGTTGTTACGCCTAGACAGTGAAAAACGTAACAGCTGTTGGGTTAAGAGTATATTGGTATTTTCCAAAACGAATAGCCAAAATTAAAACGTCCGACCTTAGATCGTTTCCTTGTGGTTTACGAGCGAACTCGCGCAAAGAGAATCGCATCCAACTCTAAAACTATACTCCTCAGGAGCACTTTAAAAGCATCCGGAGTATTAGGCGGTGACGTATGCGAGAAAGTAGAAGGGAGTCTTACACAGTAACCGAATCCATTTATTCGTATACTGTATAAAATCTCCTTCCGTCTTTCCTGGAAGAGCGCTCTCTCCCATCCATGGCTTTCGTCTTTCACTCGCTGAGATTTATCCGCTTTTGAACGCATTAATTGATGTTGCTGTAGTGCTTTATGATCCCCGGAATTGCTTTTTTTTATTGGTTGTTGGGAGTCAGTGATCTGAAAGCAAAATTACTTAATGAAACGGGGAAAAATTATATTTCCTCTGAATCATCAAATGATATAACCTGAATAGTTTTTGTGATGATATGATGATCTACATTAGAATATTTTTTTAATATAGAAGTTATCGTTGGAAAGCATCTTTGATAATAACATTTTAGAAACTTTCCAAGCTCAATCGTATTTTAGTGGAGGTGTTCATCATGTTTATTCGACAAGCAAGCGTATAACAATATGAAAACCCTGCCATGAACGGTAAAGATATGCAGCTCTGCGATATAACTTATTCAAAGTAGGAAAAGCTGAAAATTAGTTCTATTGCCTACGCTAAGAAGATTTGGTTTTGCAACTGTCTTGTCGACACCAATTCTTTAGTAGGATATTTTTAACGTTTACCAAGGTGCCTCCAACTACTACTAGCTTACGGTGGCCACAAGCACTGGTGACGAGACCCCCAATAGGAATAACTCATTACGTCTGGCCTTGCTGGCATTATTCCTATCTTCAACCTTTGGTTTTCATCTACTAATTTTTTAAAATTTATGCTACTTCCTCTTCAAATTTTCGACCAGTCTTTCACTTCAATCTTTCCTACAACCCTGTTAGTAGATATCAATACTTTGAGTATTCTTTTCACGAGCATCCTTACGAATGGTCCCAATCATTGCGCATATGTTATTTTTATCCTTTCACATAACTTTCTCGATCCTGTCTCTTTCCCATTCCATTTTTGTTCCTTGTCACATCGCTAACCTTTTGTTTTGTATTTCTTAAAGCATACATTTCATTTGTATAAATATGTATAAAAATGCTTTCTTGATTGTGTACTCTTTAATTCTGTGGTACGCTCGTTCAATGTCCTTGAATAAAACTATTGTAGTCTTTTTATACTCCGTTTTCTACTCTCTGCTTCTATTTGTTATAAGGTTCACCAATTGTCTCTTGTATCAATCTATTTCTTTTTTATTTATTTGTAAGGCTGTTCGGGCACATACCCATTAGCCATCAACACAAGAAATTAGTAACTAACAAAATAAATCAACTGCCGCAGCAATAGAGATAATGAAGTTTAACTTATTTAGAGATTACAATGGAAGATGCTCAATTACCGCTTTAAATTCTGATATCTGTTTGCATAATGAACTTGACCATGCTCCTGTATACGACTACATTGTTCATTCTAAAAATGTGGATTATGCTTGTGGGAAACTGGATTTGATGTTCGATAAGTTCTTTGATAAACTGCTGTCTTGGGAGTTCATACTTCGGTCATTGAAGTATTAAGTGGTTGATATCTGCCGCCTTTTCACCACAATTGCAATAGGGATCCGATTTAACATGGATTTTATGTAAATGAGCCGGAAATTGACCATGTCCAAACTTCAATCTTGCTATTGTAGAGTAAAACAACCTTGATACACTTTGATTTTCGTATCCTTGCTTGAAGTTTCCCGATGGATGAATAAGGTACTACTGCGACGCCTTTTCTACATTATTTCTACTCCAGCGAATGTTCCACTTTTCCCACACCAATTCTTTTGTAACGATATTCATTACTTCCTTTCAATATATTTTGACCATCTTATCAGGTCTATCCGCTGTTGCCTGCTTTACCAAAGTGTCTACTACTTCGTTGGGGGTGATGTTTACATGTGCCTTTAAACAGAAAAAACTTACCTTAAAGTGATCATTAGTATCTTTGTTTGAAGCAAAGACGAGCAACACACTTTGCGAAGCAAACATAATACATGCATCCTTGGTGTTAATGGTTTGAATGTACTTGATCGCTGCTAAAATAGCCTCTGCTTCCACTAAGAAAACAGAGATTGGAGACCCTATCCGGAAGCCATGTTTCTCACCACTTAACGCATTCGAAGTGCCACCCGAACAATAATCATTAGTTGCTCTGGAAGCGTCAGAGTAAATATCAGGCAAGTTTTCTAAATAGATATTTTCAAAATTTTGTAAAATATTCAAGTAACCATCGGTTACAAAGAAACAACATGCATATTTTATGGTTAACAAATCACTCTTACTGCGCAAAAAACGTTGAATTGCCTGCTCTCCTGGAAGCTTTGCTCTCTAAATACGCGGGGATTCGAATCGCTCCCTTAACGGGAATTGTGCTGGTTAAACAGAGTATTTCGTGTAAATTTGACTCATCCGTCTAGATAATGTTGTCCAAAAATAATTTGTTCTCTTGAGACCATGTTAAAATAAATTCACAAAAGCTCACTCTTCTTGGGGAATCAATTTCTTTTGGATGCTGAAGCATGGAAAGCAGGAATGGGCGAAACTTATGTTTGCGAAGTATTGTATGTATTGAGCGCCTAGATAACCCTGAATCTAGCACTGCTTGTCTTAAAAAACATTGTTGGATATGCTGTAAAGTGTCCCAAAATGACGGTTTACATGTTGGCATCATCAGCAATAGATTTATGATTTTGAATTTTTGCCTTGACGGATTCCAAGTTTTTAAAATTCTGTATTATTTGTTTAACTGTGTTTGATGACGGGTTCTGCTTTTGTGGATACCGATCGGCAAAGGTATCGCATGTTCTTGATATCACTATTGCATTCTCCATAAATAATAAACAAATTTAAGTAATATTCGTTCGTATAATTTAAACGTGCTGGCATTGTTTGTGATTGAAAACTTTGTGACATTTCATTAATGCTGGATTGTTTTCTAAAGGTCATCACTAACTTAGATGTACGGTGTATTTTTTTTTTATTATACAATGTTATAAAAAATTTGATTCGGATTGTAATACTACCCTATACGGTCAATAGTTCTGCAAAATTTCAATTTTCCAAGTTAAACACTTTCACAGTTATAAATAGTTCACATGCACTCGTCCACCTGTCAAAAATTTTCAAAAAATGTAAATATTTCAACAGTATGGCTAGAAATAGAAACATCGTCGTTTTATCAAACAAACCTTAAAATTTAATGAATAATTCAAAAATGTAATAATATATTAAAATAACCGGATATGTCAGACTATTCAAAATATTTTAGTTTAATAGTACATGTAGGCTATAGTATATTACCAAGATTTCAAAATTTTCCAACGTATACTCTTTCATATATCGATCGATACAGTGCCCGGCGAGACACTCTGATAGACGTGTGTTGATAGGTACGTTTGTGATCAACAACAGCAACTAATCAAGTACTCGAACTCTGCGACACTGAAACACTGAAATACTTCACTAAAACACTTAGCACAATACTTCACTCACACTGGATGCACGATATGCGTCCAGTACGAGTGAAGTGTTGTGGTAAGGGTTTTAGTGAAGTGTTTTAACAATAGTAACGTTTATAGAGGAATATAAAATTTTGTAAATCCAATGTCTTAATTGTTATAATATATTTAATTTACAATACTGTTATTTAAGCTAAATACAACTTTAGATTGTATTATTGTTGCTATAAAACGACGAATAGGCTAACGCTATCTTTTTCAAATGGCAATGTTTTATATGATTGATTGGCGTGAACCATTCATTCTGAATATTTGGAAGCAATAAGACAAATTTTTTTTTATTACGTTACAAATAAGCTTTAACTCATTTTCCTACTATAGTTTAGGACCTATTGGGACATACTAATGCGCATGGCCAAATGTTTACAAACAAAGCACAACTAAAAAAATGACATCTACATCGTTACATCTTTCGCTGATATACGGAGTTAATAACACAGCAATTTAATTTAATTAGATTACGTATACGCCATAGTTGTGTTACAGTACAATTTCCACAATAATTACCTGCTATTGTAACGTTGTGTGTTTCGGATGCCAGTCGGAAAGTTGGAGCTTCACTGGATATTTCACACCGGTAGGCGCCGCCACTGTGATCTCTGGTTAAGCCGTGGAGACGAACTTTGCAGTGGTCATGACCGCAGTCTGTAGCGGATGTTACCAGGTGAACTCCGGCCACAGGAAACGAAATCGTTGACGGAGTTTGTCCCGGCATGTACCTACACCGAAGTAGAAGGTATTTCATAACCGTGAATAAATGGAATACACTAAAATTACCAGGAATAACAACGTATCAAATTTCATTACATAGTATCTACCATAAATGCATTTGGTACAGCTCTACTTTATATTTAGATATACAGAGTGTTTATTAAACATATGGCGGGGTTATTCCATGAACTATTCTAAGAATATTTTGTACTTTTATGATTTTTGAAAAGCCCCTTTGTTTCGAAGATACAGGGCGAGAAAAAACCAATTTTGATATTTTCAAAATTTTTAATGTAGCCGAAATAAAAATATGGCGTACAACACTGGACTTACCGAGAATAAAAAAATTGTAAAAACGCGTTGTTATCTTTTAATAACAACATTCCGATTACAACGAACGGCTGTTTTACCCACTAACAATAGGTAGGTGCAGACATAGGAAAGGAAATCAGTTAAAACGTGGATTTCATTTGAATACGTTTCGTGATTGATCATTTTGTATGTGTCAAATTTGTTGAGACTGATTGACGTGTATTTTCTATATTTTAATACTTAAATTTTTGTTAGTGAAGTCCTCTATCATGAATCGCTATATGAACGCCGAGATGACTGGTTTGGTTAGGAATTGTGGGTAACTGGCTTATTGGACCGGTATTTCTACCAGGAAGACTTACCGGCGAGGTGTATCGAAACTTTTTGGAACAAATGCTACCTCTGTTTCTGGAGGATGTACCATTGGCAACAAGAAATGCAATGTGGTTTATGCACGATGGTGCACCAGCGCATTTTAGTGTGGTTGCTCGTGAGTTTTTAACAGCAACATACGGAGATAAACCCCCTGGATTATTTTCTATGGGGCCATCTAGTAGTTTATTCTACTCCAGTGGAAAATGTGGAAGACTTAAGAAATCGGATAATTGCTGGGTGTAACTCAATAAGAAACGACCTTGGTGTTTTTGAAAGAGTTCGGCATTTGCTTTGTTCTGGAGAATCTAAGAGTACTTTGTGTAGGATTACCTAAACTCAACTGTTATCAAAATACCTACAAAAAGTGATTCTTTTTCAACGCTCAATTGCTGATAAAAAATATATCTGAATATTAACTCATAATAAACGCACTTACTCATTTACTCAAAACGTATCCTCGCGTAAATATAGCTTACTTTCCTGTTCTTCAACCAAATCATTTTTTTTGCATCTCAAGAAAGCTATTCTCATATATTAGATAAAAATAGGAAGCTTACTCTTTGACCTTCACTTAATGCTCATTGTGGTTAGCTTTTGGTGTGGGGTAGCATGAACGCGCTAAATAAATCGGGCTAAGGGTTATTCTGATCTGGGTGTTAGGTTATGAGGGCCACCGAAGGCACGTCAGAGCAGAGGTACTACTCAGAGCAGGCTCAACCATTGCTCAAAAAAAAAATCCAGGGCCATCTGAAAGCACGGCGTACACGGTACTTAAAGCAGCTACTAAACCATGAAAAGACAAGGAATCTTAAGACTGATAGAAAAATATCCCAGGTCAGAGAAAGGCCGTTCCGAAGACACGGTTTGTGTCCACAAACCGGGAAAATCTATGAGACCAACAGTTTCAGGTATAAACTCACCTACGTATAATCTGTCCAAATTGCTAATAAACGAATACAAAAATTTACCCATAAAAGTAGATAGCCAAGTAGAAAATTCATTAGATTTTGTAAATAAGGTAAATAACATTGGATTAGAAGATGGGGACATTTTAGTATCATTTGATGTTTGTGCACTCTACCCCAGCGTGCCAATTTTAGAAGCCATAGAACATTTAGTTGAGTTCTTAAAACTTAATAAAATTGATGAGGTCAGAACTACGGAGTGCAAAAGATTAACTTTGCACTGCATGAACCAAAATCGTTTTCAAATTGAGGGCAAGTATTATGAACAATGAGAGGGTACGGCGATGGGCAATCCGCTGTCCCCTTTCATAGCCAACTTGTTCATGAGTAAATTTCAAGCTAGTTTGAAAAAGGACAACGTATATTTCCCTAGAATTTGGCTTAGGTACGTAGACGACATTTTCGCGGTTTTTGACACGAAGAAAAGTAGAAGAACAGTAGAAGAAGAAGTGAACAATCAACTTCCGGTCCTGGATAGTTTAGTAATTAGAAATAATAAAAAATTGAAAATTGATATCTATAGAAAGGAAACAAACGCTAATAGATACATTATGTCTGACTCCAACCACTATGGACAACACAGAATGGCCACGATTAGCTTCTGCATTAATAGATTGGTGAAGTTCCCCTTGAGTAAAAGTAGGTACAATAAAGAGCTAAAATTCATAGAAAAATGTAGCTATTTACATCGGTTACTGTTCTATAGAGGGCGATCGCATGCTCAGGAAAGTCCAATTTAGGTCTTACGTCAGAAATTCTACGACCTTAACCCCAACAGTAACCCGCGATAAGAAATTTGTGAAACTTCCCTTCCATAGAGTATCGATAGGTATTAGTAAAGTTTTTAAGGGACAAGAGATGAATGTATGTTTCAGTTAGCGAGATACACACAAAAACCTTCTTGGCAATCCAAAAGATAAATCGGACATGAGAGAAAGGCCGGGAATTTACAAAATTGCATGTGGTGATTGTGATAAAGGTTTGGTCAAACGAAACGAACGATAGGTACTAGATTCAATGAACACACAGGTACGGGAAGATAGAAGCGTCAAGTGTAGCAAAACATATAAACGATACAGGGCATAATATTAAATTAGAAAACATAAAATTGATTAAAAACGTAATTTCGCCGCTTGAATTGGACGCCTATGAGACTGTGTACATAAATAAGAATACAAACCTAATCAATAAAGAAAAGGGACCTTTACACTTCTCCTGTCTTTTCGATGTATTACGGTAAATAGGCCTTTGATTTATGGTTGTGCTATAACGCATGTTGTCCAGTCTTTAGGTAAGGGTTAGGCGGAAAGAACACAAATTTGACGGATAGAAAGGGACATAACCGTTGACTGACTCGATTTTCATTTTTATTAGGGTGGGGCGGCCACATGTCTTGCATTTAGTGGTGACTGACCTTTTTCGGCCTCTTCTCCTTATTTTAATTTGCTTCTTAGTCTAAGGGGCAAACGTAGGTACTTGTATATATTTTTCTTGAAGAGTAAGGACAGAGCAGGTTCGTTAGATTTAATATATATTCCTCTCACATCAAACGGTACGCAGCTGAAGATGAAGACCCATGTGTCTTCGAAACGGCCTTTCCGGGTTAATTGATAATTTGTGTGGTGCGGAGTGAACCGTGAATATTGTAGTTTGTCATACTACCCCACAGTCCTTGCTATCATTGTTAAGGATATTATTACTTGCCTGCTTATGAAGTGTTTCGAAAAGTGATAAGGGTCATAGATCATTAAATTTAGTACAAAGAGAGAGGCATTTTAAAGAAAAAGAAAACAATGCCTCCCACTACGTACAAGTGGGTGTGGAGGAGTAGTATTTTTTAAGAAAACTCAACCAAATATCATTCAAAAGGCTGGGCACCGGTTAGAAACTTTCCCTTCTAAATAGGTTGCCTTCATGCATCCGAATTATTTTAAGGAATCTAGAAACGGATGCTATGGTCACCATGCCGGCTTTACTTTATACACAGTGATGAGTAATTGATAAGCTTAATAAGTTGCTTATTTGATTTGGATAAAATATCTTCACCCAGAATATATATATTCACCATAAAATCTGTGCTTCTGACCACTTTTAATCTGAAGAACGTGTATAATTCCTGACAAATGTTATTACGCTTTCCCGATTGCCACCGCAAACGTTTGCGCACACCATTAACGCACGAATCGACTTACCTGAAAAATTCCTGGTCGTCTTTGTACCACTTAACCGCATACAGCTGCTCCCCTCCCATGTCGAACAGGCAATCTAACTTCAATTCGTCCCTGAGGTCCGCCACAATTGGCGAGCTCATGTTGGTCAGTCGTAGACCGACCGATCCGTGCACTGTAACAAGAGTCAGTAAATTCAAATTACCGTTGCTGGCGTAGGACGCGTTAATCAAGTTACTACGCCGGTGCACCCCCTATTTTGCTAATGGACTTGGATGTTACGAAAAATGCCCGTTACGGACAGTTGACAAGGACGGAGGTCGTGGTAAAAATTTCGCCGGCATGCTTTTTAGGGCAGAAAGAATCTCCCAATTATCTTAGCTAACAATGTTACGCTGGTCTGTTAAAGGATGTATGTTGTAAATACACGCCTCATACGCTCGTTATGCTTTTCATAACAGTGCGGCTTAAATCACTTTTACATCGTTGGACGTTTTAGTTATTTAAAAAATTAAAAGCGAATCTAATTAATTGAGTTTTAATTTGGCTTTTTTTAAACGTTGTTGGATTTATTATACAGTTCCGTTGATAGGAAAGTGGCGCAAGCTAAAAATAAGGACTTTTGAGATAATTAGTCAAAATGAAGCCAATTCAAATGAAAAATTTGAAAATGACTGTACTGAAAGATTAAGAGATTCATTAACGTAGCCATACGATTTTTTACTGAAAAATAGACGTACTATTTTTACTTGAACTAGAATATGGCAGTTCATTTGTAGAATTTGTAGAATAACCTTCCGAGCCACCAATTACCTTTGGATATTGTGAAGAATGCGAGGATAAGATCAACAATAAATGGTGGTCAACTCTCCGAGAATACCGACGAAGCAACTATACCATAACGGAAACAGCCCATCAAATCGGAACTGATGCGGATCAACAGAGTAGAACGGAAATAAGGTATATAACAAGGTATATAATCATTAGAAACCTTCTGAAGAAGCTGACAGTATGATCAGCTAAATATCGAGTAAAATTAATGACACGTCACTACCAGGATGATTGTTGTACAGTAGACAACGACCGTGAAAGCGTACACCCAGTTAATAAGAATAACAATAACATAATATATTAATACAATGTTAATGTTTGTCCCAGAGCTAGTAATACCACTTCGTATTCATTCATAAATGAGATCCGAGAAGATAGTAACATCCGCTCTGAAAAGAACCTAGAAATCTTCTTGGCCTTTCGTAATCTGTTATGTTTGCGTAAAAATGGTATTTGAAATGGAACTCAAAAAATAGATAATATCACGGTATGAGAAAAGTACCTATAACCTTTTATATTTATAATCATACGAGGGTAGATTGAAAAGTTTCCGGAATGACAATGAAAACAAAATAAATCGGATTCAGGTTATATATTATTTATCAATATAATCCCCTTGAGGCTCAACACACATGGGCCAAGTGTGTTGAGCCGATCGATTCTCTTTTACAGACACTATCAGTTCTTGATTCGACCAATACCTCTTTCCACCTAGAAATGTTTCGAGTTTCGGGGACAGCCAAATGAGGGGAATACGGCGGATGCGGAAGGATTTCGAACTTCAATTCTGTC
This sequence comes from Dynastes maya, assembly GCA_029619315.2. Taxonomy (NCBI): domain Eukaryota; kingdom Metazoa; phylum Arthropoda; class Insecta; order Coleoptera; family Scarabaeidae; genus Dynastes; species Dynastes maya. The sequence goes on from JAROYE020000002.1 coordinate 63,824,612, forward strand.
AATTTTTTCTGAGAGATTGCATTTGAATGAGCGGACGTATTGTCGTGGTGAAACAACACATTTTTCTTGACCATTTCTGGGCGTTTTTCTTGAATTGTTGCTTTCAATTTGTCCAAAAGTGTTTAATATTGGCCAGTAACAGTTTTTCCTTTTTCAAGATAGTCAGTGAGCAAAATTCCTTTTGCGTCCCAAGAAACCGATCACCTTTCCAGCCGAGTGAATGGTCTTTGTCTTCTTCAGAACCGATTCACAGCGTTCAATCCACTGGTTTGATGGCATTTTTGTTTCTGGTGTGTAGTGATGGATCCAGGTCTCATCCATGGTTACGAATTGTCTCTTGAAATCCGTTAGATTCCTCGTAAACACTTCCAAATAATCGGCTGAGGTTTGAGCTCGAATGCGTTTTTGCTCCGAATTGAGTAAATGCATCCATCTTGTAGAAAGCCTTTTTAAACCCAATTCGTTATGTAAAATATAAACTACTCGTTCATAAGAGGTCCCCACGGCTTCTTCAATTTCACAGGCGATTTTATTGGGCGATCTGCCAAAACCATGTAATGGATTTTATCCACAATTTCTGGCGTGATAGCCGTTTTCGGACGTCCAGAATGTGGTTCATCACTTGTATGCGTGCGGTCACGTTTGAATTCCGAATCGCAAAGACTCACGGTGGAAAATAAAGGTGATGAATCCCCAAGAACGAAATCTAACCATGATTTGATTTATGTTGCGGTTTGCCCTTCCAAATAGAAACATTTGATGACCGCTCGAACTTCGTTTTTATCCATAATTGAAAACACAAAAAGGTACGTGACTTAAATGCTTGCCAAAACCAGACTATTTGACAGATCGATTTGACATTAGCAGTCAATTGATATGAAAGAGTTGCCAACACAACGACAAAGTATTTGGAAAAAAGCAGCCCCCTAACAGCGATTCCGGAAACTTGTCGATCTACCCTCGTGTTTCATCATTACTTATTTAATCACAATTTTGTCTCTTTTAGTTCACTAGAATCAAACTTATGGACGTATACTACAGATGATCTTCCTCCAGCTCAATGAAAAACCAATAGCCTATTAGATTTTAGATAACGCCATAAAATGTGTTTTCACAATATGCTCTGTTACCTTTTCTAATACCAGCCAATAGATTTAGTTTCTTATTTATATCAACCTTCACTACTGAACAGGAAAAGCTCTTTTCAAAAATTTCTATGTTTACACTCATTAAGGTTATTTTCTTATACTTTATAAAGTTCTGACGCAATTATAACACTTTTGGAATAATAAAAAGAAAACAATATTTATTCTAATATTCCTTATACATTTACAAATAATATTATTTGTGGCCTTAGTTGTGGTCAGAAAAAATACTTGCTAATGCATTAAAAATATTGAATAACTTCATTACTTTATTTATTACTCGAAAACGATTCATTTGCCAATATAAGTTTATTGAGGTAATTTGTTAATATTCAAGTAAGCTTTTCGCACAAGGCGCCTTACAGATATATACTAAATACAACAAGAAAGCAAAGAAATATAAATATAACAAGACAACGAGCACTATTAATAGTTCCCTACATAGAAATATCTTTTCGCCTTTAAACAACTGTTGGCTTTAAAAGCTTTTGCCATCCTTGTGCTACACATACTGTGAATTCCATCCTCTATTGAAAAATTCATCCATGGAATGTAGCACTGGCGTGTTGTTGGTGGGATGGCCGCCGTAAATGGCACTTCACTATTTCGTCAGATGGTATTTATTTGCAGTCGGTATTTTAGCTGTTGTGGCAGCTGTGAAACATCCTCATGCAGTGTTTTACACCTCAACTCTGATCGATTACGATAATATTGTTGTCTGCCAGTGAGTGCATCCATAAAATCAATTGAACTTGCCACCAATGTAACGAAAGGCCTTTTTGCAACATCCTTATTGATTTTCCCTTCACTAGCTTATTTATAATCCTTGTCTAGAGCCCGTTCTTATATCGTTAGGAGCCGGCTTCTATTCCTATCTATTTTAATGATAAACGTAGTGCAAGTAAGCAAATTGTGCTCTAAAAACTGTTAACAAATACCATTTAATTTTTTAACGACAAAAGAAAAACAAGTTGGTATTTTTTGTGAACTAACTTTCGGTGTTGTGGACAGTTCAATTGTACTTCCAGTGTCACCGTAAGTGAAGCCAACTTTCTTATTTTAAACAGAATAACCTGTACATTGTTAAGTTTTTGTTAAGACAATGGAAAGAGGATTCCATTGATATCACATATGTTATACTTTCACTTAAGAATTATCACGATATACGACAATAAATGTTTTAGTAATTTGCTTTTGTGTTTATACAAAGCGCCAAATTGTCTCCTGTGACACCAGATTCATCCAAAGAGTTCGTTACTAGGTAACATAACCACAACAACTGTCAATCTGTGAAATCTCAATTCAAAAAACGTAAATTGTTCTTGTTACCATTTTTCTTTATTTTTATTTGTTTTTTTTTCATTGTTGTTATTTCTTAATTTTAGCGAACTTTGTTGCTTTTAGAATGGTCTTCGCACAAACCATGCAAAATAAAGTGGGCTAATTTTAATGTCAGTTACTCTGTCAACAATTATCACTTTGCTTGCCGTGGTTCCTCAACAAATTGTCTAATAGCTTGAATCTTATAATGTTCTGTCCAAGCAGTGTTGTAGATAAATATCCCACCAACCCAGCTAGTTATCTATTTAGTACAAAGTTTTGTCAAATATTCCGCGCTTTACAAGAGCAACGTTCATTAAGTTCAACGTCGATTATTAAAATTGCCTCATTTTTCCCGGTTTATACGTGAGTCATCAAAATAACAACATACGAAACTGAAAAATAAGCATATTGTCTATCAGAAACTAACAAAATTATACAAACGTACTATAATCCATTCATCGCAATAAAGTAAAGAAGTGATAACAATCAACAAAACAGGTAAAAATAAAAAAATAATACGGACGTTAAAGAATGAAAATATGAAATACACAACATTAAATTACAAGAATGATTTTCGCTTTTAGAATTGATATCTGATAAATTGATAATTATTTTGATAACGTTGCTCGGAGTTTAGCGTGAAAACTACCAAAGATGGAGAAATGGGACTTTCCGTGCGTATATTGTATATCACAGCGCATTTTTTTAAATTGTCTGCAAGTATACAGGATGTTCCAAACTTCCGCAACCTCCTTCAACTTTTTTATTTTAAATAGATTGCTATTCTTTTTATTGATTATTTTAATAGCCACTTAAATTGCATTTGCAATGATATACAGTTATCTACACATTCGATAATTACTTTTGGCTGTATTGCAAATTTTGTTAAAATTTTGACAGTTACAGACTCTGACATTTTAAGATCTAGCAAGGAAACAGATGTAGTGTCGTGAGTTACTAATTTGCTATCAATTTAGGGGCTAACACTTTATATGTTTCAAGATGGTATAATATGTAAATCTGTTATGCAGAATTTATCGAAATTCAAACGCTTTTTGTCGAATTCATTAAATAGAACCTATACTTTTTAAAAGTGCTAGCAATTCCCTCGTAAAATTACCTTTAAAATAGTACCAATAATGTAATATTTATTTCCTGTATTTTCAAAGATATTGCACTTTTTAATGATATGTCTATAATATTCGATATGCGGCACATCTAATACAGTTAGATGGCCATGATTTTAAAAATAAAAACTAGTATTTACGAAACATTAAGTCTCTGCACATAAAGTTATCTTTACTGTTCTCTTTACTGTCAAGACGTTTTAGTCTTTGTTATAATTTTATTAGAGCTCATTTACTGTAATTTGAATTATTTATATGTTCATTATTAGTTATTACGTACTGCTTTAATCTTGTTATCAGTTATACCATTCCTGTTATTTTTTACTAACTTTAATTAACTAAAAATGAATTTCTCGAAAGAGGATTTATAGACATGGTAGCTGTTCTTGACGCTTGAAGTAGAGATTCACTCTTAGCATCAAGAATGTCAGCGGAATACCCCTTGTGATGTTTTTCTATGACCTGTTTACACGACACCCCCTACAATGGCAGAAAACATGTAGCAGCGAGTGAGAAACGCCTTTCTTCAATTAAACGAGGACAACTTGGCTTAAAATATAAGCCAGTCCATATAGAGACGATTGAGAATATGCGCAAAGCGGAATGGAAACATATTTGAGCACCGTCTAAATTAAAATTATTTTATTATGAAAAAATCTAAAAGTCTGCATTGCTTTTTAGAAACTGAAAATAATAATAGTTTTATATTACGTACGGTTTCTTGCGTAAGAAATAACAATTGAGTGGAGGTAAATGGTTCCATTTTCATTATCTCACAATTTTGAAACCAAGTTATTGAAACGTGGTACTTAATTTCCCTTCTACGCTATATGGTGATACATATTAGAATTGCGATACCTCAGAGTGTATTAGGAATGAATATAACAATGTAATATTTTATATGGTAAGTAATACCATAAATGCGTGTAATATCAAAGGCGCCATTTGATATTTGATTTTGTTTGAAAATATTTCCCATAAAAGCGCAATATCTTCGAAAATACTGAAAATGTGTATTATGTTATTGGTACCGTTTTGAAGGTAATTTTACAAGGAAATTGCTGGCAATATCAAAAAAATATGGGCTCTATTTAGAAAAATCGAAAGAAAAGCGTTTGAATTTCGATAAATGTTGGGCAACATATTTAACATCCTGTATATATTTTTACATTGTACCACCTTGAAACTGAAAAACTTGAAAATTGATAGCAAAAGTAACTCGCGACACTATATCTGTTTTCAGGCTTTGTCTTTAAATGTCAGAGTCCCGTAACTGTCAAAATTTTAACAAAATTTGCAACATAGCTACAAATAACTATCGAATACGCACATAATCACATATCGCTGCAAAAGTAATTTAAGTGGTTATCAAAGGGATGAATGAAAAATATAGCAATCCATTTAAAATAAAAAAGTCGAAGGTGGTTTCCGAAATTTGGAACAGCCTGTATATTTGTAGATAGCCGGCAGTGCGGCAGTGTTAGTAAAGTGAGCGACACCCAGACCCTATATCCAAGCACGCCTTGGCGATGCAGGCACATGGATGGGTGACCGAATGCGTATGCAACCGGTTGAGCACTGCGGCTCGGTGTATCCGGCAGAGACCACACATAGGTCTAGTGAAAGGCAAGGTTAGTGTAACTGATCTCTGACAGAAGAACCACAATAGACCTGAAAAGGTCGCAGTGGAATAGGTCAAGACCACCTCGATTAAATCTACATCTACGTATTTGTAGATAATTTTATAAAATGCGCTGTGGTATACTACATATATACAACAAATCTCATTTCCTCATCTTTGGTAGTTCCCACGCTAAACTCCGCCAACACACTAATGGAGCACCCGGTATATTTATTGCCACATATCCGGGTAATTCTTAAGCTATTATTCCAAAAACGTAAAAGTATGAATGTTCCATTTAAGATAAGAAAGTTGACAATCACGTTTGGTAACAATGGAAATGTAATTGAATTGCCGTTAACGACGAAAGTTAGTTCACAAAAAGTATAAATTGACCTGCTTTTTTTCTAAAAGCGCTAGCGTTTTTCGTTAATATTAGAGGGATAATTTTGAACCTTACTGTATATTGTATTTCACTGCTATTCTAAAGACACTGTATGGTTATTAATGATCTGTAATTCATCAATAACATGGTAGACGATGATATCTGACAGTAAAAGCGTTAAGCATAGCGCAAAAGAACATCCCTCACAATTTGCAATTCATTTTCGTACTGAATAAACGGTTTTCTTTTCATTACATTACCAAGCTAAAAACTTATGTAGCAACAAAACTTCATCAGTGCATTAATTTTCTTAATATGTACTTACATTTTGTAGATTATTAAAGAATATTATGTGTAGTTTATTTTGTTAAAATCAAGTAAGTTAGTAAATCCTTAACGATTGCATACCGCCTTTTTTCCTTCAAGCTACAATTTCCGCTTTACTCGCTACTTTAGCCTCCAGAGATTTTTTATTTTCCGTATTTCCTTCAACCGCCACATGAGATTGCTGAAAGGACTTTATGAACTCCTTGCGAAATATATGACGTTTTTAATATTTAAATAACATCGCTGTTGCATTTGGTTCCTGCGTAGAATTCTTAGCACAATGTGTTTGTGGTTAGGCTCTACTCCAACATACCAGCAATATTTTGTTTGAAGCTTGAATTTATGGATTATTTGAGTGTAACAAAAATTCATAACCTAGTATATGTGTACAAAAACAGTAAATGCTTTAATAAAAGAGTGAAATTCTCACAATAAACATTCTTAAAGACAAAAGCATATTTGGAGATAGTGAAATAAATATCATTTTCTACAAATGCTCACAAATATATCATACGTATGATGCTAATTTTACCTTCTTCGTGTAAAAGTTATCATCTTCACCTTCTTAAACCTTTCGCGGCGGAAGATGGACGAATCCGGCCAAATTGCATGCTGTATTGTTCCGCCACCTGTCGCGAAAGGGTTAAAGGAGGAAGCAGAAACGTTTCTACGGTTTTTTTCTATTACTTATTTAATGCTATTTGCTGTTGATTACTAAGGCATTAAAATGGTTTTATTTTGGAGAAAGTGTTTAGATAGGATAAACATTTAAAGATTAATTAAAACAATCGAGCAAATTGATTAAGAGATTATTTTCACTAAGCTTTACCGGCACATCCACCAAAATACTGTTGATTTATTTCAAAAAACTTTCGTCTTGTTTCATTTTCTTTTCGTTTATTTCATTTTAATAAACGTTAATCTGTTTATGATTAAATTAAGTAGTTTATACACTTTACAATCAGCTAAATGTATGCAGGATTTCTCATAAGGAACTGCATCGATCGATTTATGAAAGAGCATACATTGGAAAATTCTAAAAACTTAGTAAAATACTCAAGTCATGTACTGTTGAACTAAAATTGTTAGATTTTCAATTTCCGGTTACACCGGAAGTAACTGTCAACTTTGTTTTTTTTTATATATTACCACATTTTTGAATTCCTAATTCAATTTTAAGGTTTGTTTGATGAAACCACTATGTTGCTATTTCTAACCATACTTGAAATATTTGCATTCTTTGAAAACTTTTGACAGATGGACGAGCGCATGACAACTTTTATAATTGTGAAAGAGTTTAATTTGGAAAATTGAAATTTTGCAGAACTGTTAACCGTATAGGATAGGATTAGAAACCCAAACACAAACGTTTTTTGCGACTTCTACCGCGCATAGCTGTACGTGAACATGTTGCACTATTTGCAGAGATTCCACTAACGACACCGAAGGATTTTGTAATTTTTCTATTGCCTCCACTAGTCCGAAGTAATTGTTCTGAATAGTTTTTAAATCCGTTTTAACCTGACTATTTTGAAATTTCGACTGGCTTTCCTTGATAGCCGCAGCTTCCTTTGGATCGAATTGTAAAACCACGTTTTTAATATTCTCAAAATATTTATGATAATAAAACGCGGCCTGTAACCATGTTCCCCAATGTGTAAGAATAGGTTCTGGTGGCTCAGCCATACGGAGGCACAGTCTGTGAAATTTGCGAATACGTTTTGGGGATTTGACAAACACTGCTTTTGTATGCGCTATTAAAGCGTCTACCTCAAGATAACATTTTCTAATACTATCTGCCACATGACTAAAAGCATGAATTTTACACGTAATATGTAACAAGTTAGCACAATGTTTTTTAAGAGACCGGCCTACAGAAAGCATGTTGGCGGCACCATCACTCATAAACATCAACAGTTGGTTTGTTGAATGTTTAAACTTTTCCAATGTATTTAACACTAACTTTGAAATTACTTCGGCAGTACATTGTTGTACTCGTCTGGAAGCTAATAGAATTGAAGGTGACGATTCATGTGGTTCCATTGTACGTACCATTACATTAACCACAGAATGTTTTTTACGATCTGTTGTTTCGTCCACACATAACCACAGTTTTTTATCTTTAAACTCCGATTTAATCTTTTTTTCAACATGTTCACGAGCAGATGGTACAATTTTTTGTAACGATACCCGACTTGGTAATTTGCAGTCCGAATATTTATTCCAACACATTAAAGGGATATTACAAACTACACATTGAATTTTAACGCCATCATAATTTAGGTCAGGCATTTCTGCTATAAATTCTGTAACTTTGTCCAACATTGGTCGTTTTCGTGACGTAGGCAACATTTTTAAAACAAACGTAGAACTACGAAATAGTATTTACGGCGGCGTACATGTATACACAACAGATCTGGTTGAGACTCGCAATTTTACTACTCCGCCACTGCCCGTTGGCGTTAGTGAGCAACTCTAGTAACTACTTAGGATATAGTTTAGTTGCTGTGCTTGCATATGTTAAATTTTTAATTTCCCATTTATTACTTCTTCTTTAACGGGCATAAATTATTACTAGTATACATGTATGTGTGTGCACTTAAGAAATATGTATGTATATGTTACGCTGTTATTGGGGTTTTTAGCCCTGTTGTGTAACTCACAATGTTTACATAAATAAATTCTATCGATAACGTGATAACTTAAATGTGAAAAGGTAATGCAAATACTACAAAGTTGTGACAATTATAAAATGGTAATTGATCTTATCTTAACCTTCCTTTTTTGAAAGTCAAACGAAAGGAAATATGAATTCCATGTGCTACTTCTGGATATTTAGATAGAGTGACTATTATTTAGCATTATTCATACATAAATCAAATTTATGTATCATATATTGTGAGTAGAAGGTAATCGAACTCGTTGCACCAACTTAGTTTCTCTATTTCTTAGATTATACATTCCAATGCCTTCTTCTCAGAATTTTCATCTGCGATGTTTGCTATCTAGAAATTCGAGACCTAAACTTTAACGAGGACGCCACCGATAGTTATGTATGTAAATTTCATAGTGACGTAGAGAGAATTTTCTTCCTTCCGAGAAACGGTAATTACTAATAACACAGGAAGCGCGTTCAAAAATTACCGAACGTGCTTTAGAAGAGAAACGAGCGCGACGACGAAGGCGTAGCTAATTTTAAGGCCTCCGCGGAAACGTGATCTTTCCCATCATTTGCGATTCCTCGGTTAATTTTACTTCATTGACACGACGTTACCTGAACATCATACAATAAACAAGGCTTTTGTTCGCGCCCCAGAAACTTTCTTTCCACTCTTAATCAAATGACTATCGTTCCGTGAACAAACTTTTCTCGGTCTTATCTTTGGCGTGAATTCGTTGAGCTCTTTACCGTTTCTATGACGCCACTATCTATTCGTGGCTCGTTAGGGAAGGAAGCGGACAAGCGGTACATGCAACTTTTTCATTTTGAATAAAATAGAAAATTAGCAAACGTCGAGCGTGTTTTAGACAGTATACATAACGGTGACATAGCGCGAATGCCGTATGAGAATAATATACGCTGGAATTTTATGAGGTGAACGTGCCTTTCAGCGGAAGATTTATTTTGTTATTTTTGGATAGTGTTATTAAATACCATAAATATTGCGAAGCTGAGATGCGGATTACAAAATAGGTTACATGCTTTCCCAGCCATATATACGTACGCAAGCTTATTTTTCTTCTACTGCGGTATTATCGTGCCTTAATGTATATTTACAAGACGCGTTTTATGACGCTTCCGTATGCCATTAATAGGATTTAATGTTTTCTTCTAGAATTAATTCCTAACGCAAGTTAATTTCAGTGAAAATGTTGTGATGTTTCCATTAAAAATAATATTACATGAATATTTTTTGCCATGTTGCCTATCGCCCACCTTATTAAAAATATATCTAAGTTCAGCACTAAAACAATGGTCAAAAAATTGCAACCAGATGGGAGTGCAAATTGGGGAAAGAAAAACATCAACGTTATTATATGCAGACGATCATGTCATCCTGGCAGAAGATGGAGATGATGCTGAGAAAGCTGGTAGAAGAATATGATAAATGGGGACTGGATACAAATATGAAAAAAACTCAGTACATGACCATAGGAAAAGAAGGAGACAACATACAAACTGACAGAGGAGTTATCAAACACACACAAGAATACAAGTACTTAGGTGTTGTCATATGAAGTGACGGAAGAGATGAGAAAGATATTTTACAGAAGATCGGCGAAGGGCCGCGACGAGACAGTTACATTCCTTTCTAATAATAATATAACAAGAAAAACTAAAGTCAGGTTGTATGAATCCATAGTAGAAAGCAGTGCAACATCTGGATCAGAAATATGGACCTTAAATGACCGACTAAACGGAAGATTAAATGCAGTGGAAAATGGTTACTGGAGAAGATGCTGTTGCGTTACTTTGGGGGATCGGATAACAGTTGAAGATTTAAAGATCGTTTAAATATAAATCATTCTCTGACAGATACAATTGAAAAAAAAAAAACAATTACTTTGGTATGGACACATGAATAGAATGCCGAAAGAACGACTCGAAAAACAAATATGGGCATGAGGGAAATTGTAAAAAAAATTAGAATTTTTAACTCTATTGTGGGATTCGGGAGTATTCTTTCACACTCTTTCGGCAATTTTTAATGACTTTTGATATCAATAAATGGAAATTAATGAATGTAAAACTTGAAAAATATAAACTAATCTTGATTTTTTAAATATGTCATATAAACTCTATGATCCTTATGACATTCACTGGAAGTCTGCCTATTCTAACCTCCAACCTTCTCTTCTACCTTGAATTTATTCTCTAATTTCAGTATCGGACACATTAATCTGGGAGCGCAGCCAAAATACGAGATAACTCGATGAAAGCTTGACCAGAAGTGATAAATTTATTGGCATCCCTTTTCTTCTTTATTTTTAATCGCGATGGCGATTGTTTCTATCCACAGCAAATTTTGATGATATCTATATAAACGTAATATTGTGATGAATTTCGATGAGAGAATGAATGTAGTGACGCTACTAGACGCTACCTTAACCCTTCACTTTAATTTTGAAGATTTACGAAATGAGGAGAATGAAAAGAAGAGTAGTTTCGTCTTCGATTCATCAAGATTGCCGTTATCTGGACTTAAATTAATTTTATAGTACCCCCACTCAAAGGCCAGTTGATCTGGGGGGAAATTGTGGCGTCCGAAAAACAGCTTTTATCCGCCAGAGTGAATTTCGTATTTATCGAGTAGCTATACTGAATACCCTATACGATTTAAAGAGATAATACATTTAAAACAATTACCTGAATTGGTTATGTCAGTTATGAGAGTCTACAGATTCGGTGCATGAAACTTGTGACAGCTTTAACCCGTATGTGGAATAAAGAGGCTCCACCGTTGTGTAGAATTGCTGCCGATGGGATGTTACAGGTCAGTTCATATTGCAATCTTCATTCCTGTTTAATTAAAGCATTTCCAGTGTTGTGATCATTATCACAGAAATTGTGCAAGTTTGACAAATTGTGTTTTGGGGCAGTTAAGTACAAACATTTCCATAACTTTTTGCAACACAAAAACAATGACAAAACAGTATAAACTGACACATAAGAAAATGCCTAGAAACAATAACCGAAACAATGCTAGTGATTCCAAGAATCCTGTCGAAATCACTTACATGTGCAGGTTCCAAAGCGCACATGCGCTGCGCCATTTCGGGACCAGTGGTTTGGCATCTGTACCCGGTCTTTTGTTAGTGGCTTCTAGACGGAATGACTATATATCTTGGAACGAGATGATACCAGGAGATACGAGGCGTGTCCGGGAACAAAGGTACACTCGCAAATAAATTTATTAAAAAATAAAAAGCGTACTACAGGATGAAAGTGCGGTCCTTAAACTATTTTCCAACGTAGTCGCCAAGCCGATTGAGGCACTTGTCTCATCTGCGGACGAGGTCTAACATTCCCTTGGTATAGAAATCAGGTCCCTATCGACGCACCCATCGTGCAAAGTCTTTTCGATAGTCAAGCTTGTTGTGGACAATGTCTTGGATTACCGTCTTCGGAATGTACAGTTTGGATGCCATTTCTCGAATTATCAAACGTCTGTCGGTGATGATGAGTTCTTGAACCCGCTGGATGTTTCGGTCCGTCAGAGACGTTCTCGGTCTTCCAGATCTTGGAAGATCATCTAAGTTTGTCTGACCATTTCGAAACTCTGAACACCAAACCGACACTTGTTTGCGTGACATAACCTCGCCATAAGCTTCGGAAATTCTTCGGTGAATTGCGATCGACGATTCCTTCATTGCCACACAAAAGTAGCGAATGATTGCATGAACTTCCAGTGGAACAAAATAAACGACGCACTAACATTGAAAGAAGTATTTTCGAATAGATTAAGGGTAATATTAACTATGAAATGAAGTCAGATGCAAAGCAGTGGAGTAGTGGGACGGTAACACAATCGATTGCCTTATCTTATAGGCAAGTATCTTTTCGTGGTGTGTATATATACGAGTCGCGTGAAATTACTTCCCAATCTATATATGTTCTTAGGTAATTTGAAAACTTACCAATCTAACCAAATATGTAATAAAGCTTCCACGAATTAATATTTCTTCTATTTGTTTGACCGTATTGTATTTAGATATTGTAACTTATGGGATTTTAAAGGAAATTGCATTTAATCAAATCACATGCTCGAACATCACAACACGCGGTGGTATAGATTACGTTCGTAACGTGAAATAATGACTATTTTCGTTTGAACCTAATGCAGACTACATACATATTTATGATAATCTTCATATTTGTGACAGTAGTATTCTACAACAAACGACACTAGGTATCGGCACACTCCGCATCACACAAATTATCTTCAGCCACGTGACCGAATTGGTTACGTAAAGATGGGGACCCACGAGTCCCTGAAATGGCTGTTCCGCATGAATTAATAATTTGTGTAGTGCGGAGTGTGCCGATGCTTAGTGTTATTTGCCATACTACCCCATAGTCCTTGCTACCATTACTAGTATTGTACAGATAATAATAATAATAATAACAATATTCATTGTAATAATATCGCTGTGTCACAAAAGCTATTACCTTTAAATTGTTTTTCCTATGACCAGCGATAGTAAACAGCAACGAAAGTCAAGATTTTTATTAATATTAAATAAATAAACGCATTAAGTATTGAAATTACCAAAACATATTTATTAATGCAGTTGACACAGAGTACAGTTAAATCTACAGCGGTGGTATAACGAGTGAATATTAGGTAAAAGTAGATAATAATAGGAAATTAAATAAATTATAGAATTATTGGCATTGATGTAACAAATACATATGTAAATAACAGCAATATACGTACGTGTATTGATACAACATATATAACGGAATATAAATATATAAAAAGTGAAAGACAATTTAATTGTCAGATTCGTCGGAATATTCATTTAAATTTGTTATATTTATCTCTGGCGAATTCAATAAATTAAAAACATCGATAGTTAAAGTTTTTCTATAGCTCTCGTTCTTTTGTGACATAATTTTGAAATTATTGTATCTAAAGGCAAAAATAAATGATTTATTAAATCTTCATTTATTGAAAACCGGGAAATTTTTCTCGTATGATACTCTCTAAATTCCTTATTTATTGGCTTCTTGGGTTTCTTCACTTAAAATTGTCCTATTGACAATACTGCATTTTTAATTACTTCACCACTATGTATGAGCTTTTGTATACACTACCTTCCGATCCAACCACACTTTATTTCTTATTATAAATCTGTGAACGTTGCGAGAGCTTGCTTTCATCAACAATCCCCCTTTCACGAACAAACTGCTTAAGCTTATGTACTATCGCAGATCTCTTCAACTTTTTAGAATTCCGTTTTCCACAAACAAAAGTTCCAAACCATAATACAACTTGTTCGGTGTGAGGCACGTTCGGATATACGATTGTATGCAAAACAAACATTCATTTGCGAATAGTACATTACTGCTTTGCTGTACGGTCCTGTTTAAGGGCATGTGTTCGAGTAAATCGAAGCCGCTTTTGTCGATGCTGTGGCTGTTCTAAATGAATTAAGTTAATGTTCTACAAGTCTCGTACTGTTCGTTCAGTTCTAACAACTTCACGTACCATTTTTGAACTATGTTGGAAAGAAACCTCAGCAGTCCTTCGATTTCTTAAAGTAGTGAAAACGAGAAAATTCTACCTGATTTGTTTTACATAATGATGCCAAACTTTTTATACTGCTATTCAAGGTGTTATCAACGTTTGCTGATGTTTGCTGTGGTTAAAACCATGTCCGAAATATGAAATAGACTTTAGATTACCAAAACTAATAAACCTATTATTTTTTGCTACTCGTCAGTAAAGGTATTTTCAACAAAACAATTCAACATTTCGATAAAATTGGTACACGGTTCCAGGATACGAAAACGTGTTTTTTACATCAGTAGCTTTGTTCTGCTAATCTTCAGTATTTTAGCGTACATTAATAAAGCTTTTTCAAAAGAACGCAATACGCACACGTAATATGTTAGTTCTATTCCATATATCCAATAATATAATTAGAAACATACTAAGGTGGTCGTTTTTTTGCCGGGGCCTGTATTATATTGATGTCAACTCTAAACAATAATAACATTAGTTCTGAATTTGCAGTAGCACATGCTTCAGTTAAAGCCTCGTTATAGATCCAGCGTTTTTATTCGGGCAAAAAAGCAACTCCCGTACCTATGTGCGCGGTGGATATTTATTTGCGAACGCAAATAACTTTTATCTGGGGAAGCATGCAATAACTTCAGCTCGGACACTTTCTTATCCCGGCGGAATTACCGGGGAGCGCGATTTCCCGCAACGTGACGCTGAAGATATACCGGACAAACGGACAATGATGACGTTTTATTAGTCGAAAGAGACCGCACGTGTCTGAGAGTGATTTGGCCTTCGTTTTAAAATGTCAACAGGGACCTAATTTGTTTGGATCGAAATGCGAAGTGTACGAGGTGAATTGCCCACTCGTGGTAGGTATATTTCCCTCTCTAAAAACAGGAAGATATTAAAAGGGAAAATAAATTAAGTAGAAGGTAATGGTTTTGAAGCTATTCCATGTTTTTCCAGGACACGAGAAAATATACATATGGGTAATTATGCAAATAGAAGGTATACGAAGATAAATATGCAGAAATTCAATAAATAAAGGACTAACGTTGAAATTATAGCAAATAATTATTGTTTTTTAATAGATTTTGGAGATTACCAGCAGCACTATATCGAGTGTTTTGTCATTGCAACGCCTATGGTTAAGGATGATAAACACTTTTTGAAAAAAGTAGGAGATTGCAAAGATCCAGTAATATCTTATTAAGGCCTATTAGAGCTTAGGAAGGAAAAATATTGCACTGTCCCCGTATTGTGACAAAAGTTTCCGGTGAATTTCAGCACCTTTCACAACCTCTGACCACAAAAATCGGATCACTGCTCGTTGATCCTCTTTAGTGCAAACTAATAGCGGAGCTGACATGCTTATACTGTTGTAGCTAGCAGACAAATGACGCGATCGTGATTAAATTCCGCACACATGACCACAGAGGCGCCAACTCAACGCATGCGAAAGCGGCCGCCACTACGATAACCTTCAAAGCTTGTTATGGCGAAAGTGTAGATAATATTTGACTTACCCTCGTATCTACAGGAAATTCAGACAGATTTTTAGTGCATTACATCATTTTATAGCACGTTCATACCATTTCCGTGTAGAAGTAGAGTAATACGTTATTTAACGGACTTAAAATGGTTTCCGTTATGTTACGACATCCAACATTTTTTTTTGTTGTAGAATGGCTGTAGTTTTCACGACTATCAGTTTTAGATATTTCAAATTTCTAATTCGCTTTCGCTCGTTCCACAATCAACTTCAAAAGGTTTAGAGGAAATACTACCAGTTTGTTAATTTAAACTATATTATGATGATGATTGTTAAATGCGTTGACGAGGTTTAAAGGCGTTATTGTGTCACAAACATTTCGAATTGCTTCGGTAAGTTCCGGTATTGTGTGTGTGGCGTATTTCTAAAAACTGTTTTTAGGCGTGGAAAAATAAAATAATCTAAAATAGTTAGATCTGGAGAACGTGGAGTAAAATTGACTGCGCGGTTAGTAAAATATTCATGTAAGAGGTTCATTGTTTGTAGTATTTTATGGGCTGTGGCCAGTGTCGGTTGGAGACGACGTAAATGGGACGGTGCGGAAAGCGATTCGACTCCCTCGTGTATTTTCCTTTCATATTGTATACATTGCACTATTTGACGGAAGTACACGATGAAATCAAATTGTTGCTCGCACCCTCCCCATTTACGTCATAATCAACCGTTACTGGCTGTGGCATTGTCTTGTTGGAAGTATTTATTCTTTAGTTTGTCATCCGTCATCACGGAACTGTTTTAGAAAAGATCTCAATAAGTTATTACAATATCTTTCTGCATTTACCGTTTCATGAAAAATTAATGGACCAATAATTCTTCTCCATGAAGCTGCTATCCAGACGCTAACCTTTTCAAAATATAATGGTTTCTTTAATTTGAGAGGAGGTACGGCTGTACTTGTTAGGTCCATAAGGGATGGATACTGGGTAGGGCAGCCAAAAATAAAACAATTACCCAATTATTCAGATTCTGAGCTTTCGCAATAAGTTCATCGGAGAAAACCAAACTAGAATTATAAGCATTACAATTTGTAATACATTCAATTCAAGATCACTTACAAGTGAGTGTCAATTGGCAAAGCAAACAGAAAACTATTACAGTCACTGATTCAATTGACGTAATGACGCAATGGTTTCTGTATCATGACATGAGTCATTTTTATATATGCTTTTTAAATTATACAAATCCAAATTTGCTGTCGAAGTATTAATGAAAAAGAATTAATAAAAATATAACCGTATATATTGTTATAATAAATCTAAAAAGTGTACCCGATTGGAACTTCTTTTGACTAATGTTACAGAAGCCAATCAGAATTACCATTTGTTTGCTGCAATATTTTTGTACATCAACCCTGGTACGGCTTGAATGCACAACTTCTAGCACTGGTATAGTCAGGACTGAATTGCTGTGTGTCTTGATATTATGTACATTACTCTAGAATTTTGTAATGCCTGAATTGTTTTTATCTCCATTTCATGCAGATAGAAATAGGTAACCCTGCAAAGTTTCATACTTTTTCCCATAAAAAATAACTGTTAATTGTTTTCTTGGTTAAAAAGATGGATTGTCAAACATACGCATGCCATTAAATTAACAATTAAAGATGTCAGAATTATTACATTTTTAAAGAATTTCTGTATTACCCCATAAAAAGTTTCTTGCAATTATTAATACTACAAGTTAGAATTGAACTACTATGCAGTTTAGGAATTGCATATTGTAATCTTAGGGTTTTTTGGTAATAACTTAAGTTTGGCTGATGACATTTTCGTGTTTAGTCAACAGTATACAAGGTGTTACATTCATCATCAAAGACTAAACGGAATGTAATCTTCTATAATGATAGTGTTGGTTTGCAGCCTAAATAATTTGATGCCGATTGGCAAGGCTGCCCGGCAAAGCCGTACAAGTATAGATATGTCACGACAGGCCGGGTGGCATACCGATCCCAAACCGACAACTTGTGCGTTTTTTGTCAAAAAAAGCCAAGACGATAGCAGTAGTATAGACGTATTGCCGAGCGGTACGCAGCAACTTTTGTTTAGAAATTTTAAGTGATTTAACATGGAGTGGATCAATTCAAATGTAATAAACTTAATCCATATGTACCGCGATCTTTCAGTTCTGTGGAACCGTAGATTACCGAGATATAAAGATAACGATAAGGGGCACGACGCGTTTTTAGATATAAATGTTTCGTTTGGAATCGAAAAGAATGAAATCGCACGGAAAATCAACAAATTCGAAAAGTCCAAGCAAATTATTCAAGACTTCAACAACCAACGTACAACTCTCCACGCAAATCAACAAGTTCACAATCTTCTTCAGTCCTTCTACCTTCAAATTCTCAGTCTGAAGACCATTTAATTTCAGATGTTTTATTCCCAAGAAGCATAGTATATGAATACCAATCTAATAACCCGGAAGGTCAAGACATTGATACAATTTTGAGCGAATTATAGTTAGTTTAGTCATTGTAATCATTATTTCAATGGTACTTTCGAACTTGAAGACTCAATCGAATCCGAAACGTTCTTTTAAGTTTGGTGAGTATTTTTATACTTAAATCAATAATAATTGCAGCGGGAACTGCTAGAAGTTGGTTTTCTTCATCATTAGTTTTAAAAAATATAATAATTGAGTCACGTGCCAACTCTTTGGAATGTATTCATTTTGTATGTAGCGAGGTCAGGTGCAAAGACGACAGGCTTTGCCCATCGGCATAATGGGGATGTGCCTTAATTAGTTATTTGCAAGCTCCGATAATGGTATTTATTAGGTGTTTGGATTAAAACTCAAATTACTTTTTGTACACACTCCTCCACACTTTTTCATTCTAAAAACCCTCGTAGATATTTTAAATAATAATTATAAGAACCGTACTCCTTTTAAATTTAAAATGAACACAACCCTTCCTAGCCAGATCGCAAAACCTTGCCTTTTGAGCCTATACATTCACAAAATTCTCATTTATAGGCAATTTTTATATCCTTTGGATTACAAGAAGGCTAAAAACGGTAGTAAAACGAGTGGGGAAAGTAATACTTATTCCTTCTCTATTACCCAGAACACAATCTGTTAAAGATAACATAACGTAGTTTATCCGCGTAACAATAGCTCGGGTCTATACTACTGTAGGACCATTCGGAACCACCTCTACTGGTCCAGTCTCTGATTAGACAATCTAAAATCCCGCACACGAATTTCATTACTGAAAATATTTGACTGTTCCGTCTAATTTAATGCGAGAGTCGGTTTTATTTACTGTTATGTGGCACGACGCCCTGTACAAAGTCGCTTCGACCTTGTTTACGTTTTACGGGAGAAGTTGCTGTTATCGGACATTACACTTTGCCGTTTAGTTTTTATCCAGCCCTTCACTGAATTTACAGTCACTCGCTTCTAGGGGACTTATCCATATTATTACCTTGCGAGTTACGTTAATCCACTGTTATTGCTTCTCCCTTTATGCAAGTAAACTAGAGAAATATCGTAATAGGGGGATATTGCATGTAGAAGCACTTGATGTTGTTGAATATTGCGGTGGATATGAATTAATTTCGGATTCTTAGCAAGTTTTGGAGTGCTAGGAGAGATTCTCTAGTTATAGGTGTTTGTGTTAGAATGGTTATTGGATTTTTGTGTGCTTGTAAAGTATTATCTGTTACAGATTTATTTAATTTTTCAAATATATTACGTTTAGACCCTTTTATGCTCTTAACCCTACTCTTGTCAATAAAAAAAAAGTTAGAAGACCATGATGGGTTGGAACAGTTTGGTTCTAATTATAGAAAAAATGAGAAATGCTCTCAGGAATAGTAGAGGTGTCCCACCGGAAAGTATCGACAAGTATAAAAGCGCAATATTGCAAAAACCTGAAAATTTGGTGGATCACATATATCAGCGGGCCAACTCATAAAATATCTTTACATGTCAGTCGCTTCACCACACCTCTACATGACTCGGTGAAAGACAAGTTGATAATACGTAAAGCGCGTTTTTGTTTTTAAGTTACTTTCATTCCCCCAAAAGAGAAGCCCGCAGGCAAGAGTCAACATAAGCAAAGTATATACATCATAAGTACACATTTTTTCATTTTAGCTACTACAACAAGGGCCCTCTTCAATTTTTAAACAATGGTTTCTAAATGCATACCCCATTTTTAGTTGAAACTTTAAACTGACATCACCCTTGCAGTATTAATATGCAAACATAATGACTACTCTGTATTAAAAAAGATTATATTAGTTTTGTCCACATTTAAAATAAGTTTATTGTGATTAAAGCAATAAATTAGTCAAGAACATTTCCACAATTCCCAAGAAATTCGTGTGTATCACTGCCAGTTGCAACCACATTTGTATCATCGGCTTATAAAGTCATAAAACCTAGTATATTATATGGTAGATCGTTTATAAAAATGACAAACAATTGCGGCCCCAATATGGAGCCTTGCAGTACACCGGATGCAGCATCGACAAGGCTAGAAACGTGGTGAACTACAGAGCCTCCGCCATCAACACCCCTCACCTCCGTGTAATGCCTCCGCTGTCTCAGATATGACTCAAAAATGCCCAATGCTACTCGCCTTACACCATATCGTGGTAATTTATTTAACAATATATCGTGATCGACCAGATCAAAAGCCTTGAATAGATCGCAATTAATATATGCAACTAACTTTTGACCTAATAGACCTAATTTTCTCGGACGTAACCGGAAAAATGTGGAAAGAATCGTTAAGATCAGTAACATGCCCAATAGCCCCACCCAGAGTAATAGAAGCAGCAGAAGTAAGGTTATTTAAAGATTTTAGAATATTGTAGTGTTGTCTTTTATGTGTCATTATTCATTATAATTATTTTTTGTTGTACAGGATGTTCCCATTAGACGTTATATAGAATTAATTTGAAATTTTACAAGTAACATTAATTTTTTTAATGTCTTTACCTTTTACACTACAAGATGGAATAATTTTTCGGAGATTTTCTATATCCAGCTATGCGCATTTTCTACTTATTTTGAAAAATAGTTTTTTTTTTCAGTAATTCAAACATTTTAAGAAGTAGAACAAGTTGTTACTTTATTTACCTTGTTCTCTAAAATGTAAGTGCATTCAAATTATACCTATGAAGATTCATTTAATTTGGTAGTAATTATAAAAATACGCTTTCCATGGTCCCCTTTTAAAAACACACGATTATATATAGGGAGTTGGAAATCTATATAAAAAATTGTAGTTCCTATTAATTAAAAGTTGTATTACATGATGTTTCGGTCTGAAGATGTGAAATTTGTTTAGAGATATGTGAGATATTTTGAATATTTACTGAGTAAACGTTTACTGTCTAGAAACTGCTGCATCAAATCTGAAATTCTCTAATTTGTATTCAACAAAGTTTGTTGATAGTTTTTGTTATTGTGGAGATCAACGATGAATTTGTAACGTGGCAATAGTATTATTATAAAGTGCTTTAAAAGTAATTGTCAAAATTATATAATTTGTTTTAATTAGCAATCCTAGCCAGCTGAAAATTACTGGCTTCTAATTAACTATTAGAGAAAAAGCTATCTTTTAGAATAAAAGGAAAACGCTCATAGCTACGGAATCTCGTAGAAAGGTGTGAAATTTTTTGCAAACCAATTTACCACAACGTCTTATGGGCGTATATTTATATAACAAAAAGAATCATGATTTGCATAATGACATATCAACACCTACACTACAAAACACCAAATGTGCATTAAAAAGTACGAAAGCGTTTGTGAGAAAGAAACTGTTGTCATCTGTGCTGCACACTTCATTTTTTGTGTGAAAACTTTAAATAACTCAAATAGAGTTGCGTGTATGTGTACGGAATCGCAAGTAGATTAACCTAAAATGTTATGCAAACATTTTAAAAAATATAGAGATTATAGAGGATATACGAATTAAAATAAACAAGTTGGTAATCTGCCAAATTCTTCTTTTTTTCAATTTCATATTTTCCCAGATCTCGACAATACTTATATTGCCTTACCAAGTTCTTTTTATTGTGCGAGGGCAATGCGAAAAGTTCTCGGCCTGCTAGTGAAAAACTATTTTCTAGTTTGAAGATGCATTTACTTTTCTATGTAGTCTCCCTTTAGTTCAATGCACTTTGTCCAAAGTTTTTATAATAAGTGGTTTCCATCCATGAAGTGCGGAAGGTCTGCAAAATATCTGTCTGCCACTGTTATTACATTTTCATTTGATCTAAAACGTTTTTCAGCCACAGCTTTCTTTAGATTTGGGAATAAATGAAAGTCAGAAGGAGTCAAATCTGGCGAATAGGGTGGATGTTCCAAAAATTCTTACTTCAAATCCCTGATTTTTCCCATTGCCAAAACAACTTTGTGGGTTGGTGCATTGTCTTGATGTAAAATGATTTTTTTCTTTTGTAATCCAGGCCTGTTCTCACGAATTTTTTCATCTACCTGATCAAAAATAAGTGCGGTAGTATTCGCCTTTTCAAGGTAATCGATTAAAAGAATTCCTTTTCCATCCCGGAAAAAACTAACAGCGGCTTTTCCAGTAGATGCAATTTACTTCGTTCTTTAGTGCGGAGCTACCGAGTTTCGGCGTTTCACACATGGTAATAAATCGGCGCACAAAATCGGATTGACTCTTTTTAAAACGGTCCTAATATTGCTGAGAAATTTTTCTTGTTTGTTTTTTATCAGCATCTAACAAATGCAGCAACCACCTTGCACAAAGCTTTCTAATATTTAAATCTTCATGTAAAATGTACCATACGTTTTCTTCTGAGATGCCTACATCTTTAGCTACCTCATGCACCTTTAAGTGTCGATCGTCCAAAACCATATTGTGTACCTCGATATTTTGATTTTTGATTTGATTTTGATTTTGAGCCGCCCATTTCTGCACAGTTAAAAACGAAGGAACAGATTCCTTATAAACCCGTACCAACTTGTTTAATAAAACACACAAAACACGTCCGCTTTAAACGGCTTCGTAAAGAAAACCATTTATCCAATCAAGTTGAAACCTGACATTCGTTTTTGTGACATGTGTATCATTACAGAACAAACATTTTATTGATAGTAGCGCCATCTCTGCGCTAGACCAAGAACTTTTTACCTTGCTCTCGTATGTATTTTTTTTTTAGATAGAAACAGTTCTAAAAACGTTACACCAATACGAAAGTACTTTCGTATGTAAGTAATGGATTATAACAGCTAGATAAATCAATCTCGATAGAATAAACGATACAACGTGCCAGTTAAGCCCTAATTTAATTAAAAATACATAAAGGAAGTGTCACAACTCATAACATTGATATATCGATTTTCTTGTATTAGCAAACAATGAGTAATATTGTTTGCATTCTGTATATTTAATAAAATTGCATGTTTACAATTTAAGCTATTTTAAATTTAAAATCTGGCTTGAACACTGCCGAACAGTTAGGTACTACGTTGACATGGAATAATGCAAAGAACGTGGGAAGCAAAGAAATATTTAATCCGGCTATTGTTCAATTTTGCATCCTATTTAAAACAAAGAAATATATTGAATATGAAACAAAGCAATTTTCATAATTACAATAAATTCACTACGTACATCTATAAATGCTAAAAAAAGTTTACAAGCACGGGTACTATTAGTTGCAGTATTTTTTATTTCAATAAATATATAATTTAGAAATCAATGTTCCTACATTGTATCATTTAAATATTGGCGTTTAAATAAATTCTCTTTATGAAAGCCATCTGAAAATTTTCAAACGTATTCAGTCGCAATACCCTGAAGTAATTTAAATTTCGCTTTCATTATTTAATGCTTGCTCGCTTTGGATGTTTTAATTAAGGTGAGTGAATGAGGTACGAACTGAAAAAAATATAGTCCGATGGCGAATTAAAATATTATCAAACTATTCATGTAAGCAATTAATATTTAGGATATTTCTGTATTTAATCTATGTTGACTTTCAAATACAATTTAATTACTTAATATTACCAAAAATTCATCTGTCTGAGCGAACATTTTGTAGCAAATGCAATTACTTGAAGGGTTGAAGCAATTATTTGGGACGAATTAAATTTAATTTCACTTTCAAAATAATGAAATATAAGTCCCTACTGAATATTTCACTAAATGTGAAGCAGCTGTAACGAGAAGGAGGGAAGAAAGGACTGTTTACCACGTGAAAACCATTTTCGTAAAATTTCGCTGTAAGTAATGGTTAAAAAGGACAGATGGTGGGAACAAAATAATTTAAATAATATTTCCTTTTCTGGCATGAATTCTATGCAATTTATTCGAATATAAGATTAAGTATATTGTAGTGAGACATCCTACATGAAGAGCGTGCGTTTACACGTTACTATATTCATTTCAATCAACTTTATATTAAAATTCATAAAATATTAAAATTCAACCGAGCATTTGCGGAATTCGAATTATTTCGGGCTAAGGATTCGAATTTCGACATTTTGATCATTTATATTATTAATCTTTTATTTAAAAAAAATACTCCATTAATGTTATCTTACAGGGGATAATCAAAATTCCGGGTTATTTTAAGTATTTTACGTTTTGAAATATAATTTGTAAAAAATGACATAAACACGTTGCATTTGGAAATCAAGCAACAAAACCCTTTACGTCATCCGCAACATCGAAATCGATCATCAAAATTTAAAATATTAAGTTGTTAGATTGGCAGCACCCAGACAACCGATAAACAAGAAGTTAGATACGAAAATTCTGATAGTAAACAAACATGTTTTTCGACTGATGAATCTAGAAATTGTATTTTGAACCTAAACGTTGCTGAAATTATCAACTCCAAAGTATTGAAAAACTTAAAGTGAAACAGGAACAGTTACAAGTAATAATCAAGAGTAGTTAATCAAACAAAAAACAATTTGAAGAAACAATCAAGAAAATTTAATTAAGAAGACGACCAGAAGGGTCATCCCAAGAGGATATTGGAAACTCAGAAAAGGAACACACACACACATACAATTTAAATTTGGTAAGTGAAAAATAATAATAATAATACCATTTATTTGTCCAACGGTATACCCAATTACAGGACAACTAAATTTAAATAATTACACTATAAATGAAATGAAAGAAAACAAGAGAGAGAGAAAAAAAATAAACTAAATTATGAATTGAATCAAAAAAAGTGTCGTTGTAAAATATTTCCGCATTACGGTACATGGCTACTATTGGGGAACTCTGGAGTAAATTGGTACGAGGAAAAGGCAATGAAAAGGTAGGAGAACGGGAGGAAATGCGAGGCACAAGGAAATTAATAGAGGAAAGTAAATTAGGAGAATCAACATAGCCATGCACGACCTTCCAGATAAATATAGCTCCTACAACATTACAGCGGTGTTTAAGTGACTCCAATTCATGTCTTTCCAGAATCGTAATCTGTGCCGCGTTCCGGATAAACACCATCACTTTTAAAAGACACATACTTCAAGAAGCGCCGTTGTACCTTTTCGATGGCTAGCTGAAAATATACATAATGCGGTAACCAGACAGCTGACGCATATTCCAGTTTGCTGACAACAAAGCTAAAGTATAAAGTTTTCAACAAAGACATGGAATTGAATAATTTACAAGTACGTAGAACGAAACATAACGTTTTAGAAGCAGAGACACATAATTGCATGATATGAGGAGAAAAACTCAGCCGAGAATCAAACAGTACACCCAAGTCTCTTACAGTATTAGCCCTTTTAAGAGCGGAATTATGTATCGAGTATATCGAATCAATGTAGTTAACTTTTCTGGTGTAAGAGACGAACAAACACTTATTAACATTTAACTTTAATTTGAAGGTTGGTAATTACATCCAGATTATATTGTAGATGTAGGACATCGTTCCAAGATCTAATTGGTAGATAGATTTTCATGTCATCCGCATAAGCCAACACAGGACAGGATAGAGATATTAATAGGTCGTTAACAAAAAGCACAAACAGAAGGGGTCCCAGATGCGACCCTTGAGGTACAGCAGATGATGGACGAAACTCAAAAGATTTATATCCATTATAAAAGACATAATGTAATCTGTTCGTTAAGTAGGACTGCAAAAGTTTTATCAGAGCTTAATCCAAATGCTAACAACTTTTTTAATAGAATCCCATGGTCAATGATGTCAAAAGCACTGCTGAAATCAGTGTATATTACGTAAACTTGACTTTGAGTATCGAGTTGTTCACTAATAAACTGACACATGGAAACGAGATTTGTAACAGTAGACCTTCCTCGAACAAACCCATGCTGAATAGATGATACGTAAGGCATAATGTTATGAAGCAGACATGAATAAATAACGCTTTCAAAGATTTTAGCAAAATTTGATATAATTGATATCGGTCTGTAATTGTCAATGCGGGTTTTATCATCCTTTTTAAAGACTGAACTTATTCTGGCACGTTTCCATTGTATAGGGAAGGAAGAAGTAGTGATCGCTAAATTAATAATGACAGTCAAAGGTTTTGCGAGTACAAATCTAGCATCGTGTATAAGAAAACTTGGTATTAAATTGTCACCGGCAATATCGCGCTGTTGAAATTTCGACATAATACTGATTATTTCTTCTTCAGAAACATGTTGTAATGTGAAGAGAATAGAATTAGAATGGTCAAACGTTTCAAGGAAACCAGTGCTGTCAATATGTACAGAAGAAAACCTCTCGGCAAAAGCATCATCTATTTCTTCAGGAGAGTCAATACATGTATCGTCACGAAATAGGACATTCGGTATACATGTAGTTCCTTTTTTTGTATGAATCAACCGAAAAACTTGTTTAGGATTAGCTTTAATCGAGGTTTCCATTAGCTGTAGGTAACTGGAGTAAGCAGCAGAAATGCTTGCTTTGTATATGGAGCGTAGACGCTTAAATTGATTGTAAAAACAACAATTGCCAGTAGTTCTCCACTTCTGCCGGTAATATTCCTTCAATTTGAGGATAGAAATTATTTCTTTTGTATACCATGTCGGATAAGTGAACTGCGTAGAGATAAACTTTTTAGGTACTGAATTATCCAATATTTGATACATTGATTTGTACAACTCATCAAGAGCACAATTAACATCAAAGCAGTCTTCCAATTATAATAAACAGAACACAGATTATCTCCCTATTCAATATTTTTAATTGTTATTTGAAATATCACAATATAGTTTCTAAGTAACTGTAAAATTGAAGAAGGTCCTTTTATCCGTTTACATGTTTTATATTTAAGTTTCTTGAAACCTACGAATATACCAAGTGATGCAGTCAGTAGGATATTTCCTTGCATCGACATCCAACTTAATATAAGGAAAATTTAAAAGATTAACCACGTGACGTGCAATTAATAATTCTATGAAGCATGTCAGCATAAAATTGTAAACCTCGTAATTTATAAACCAATTGTTTTCTTTATTTTCTAAAATACTAGTGTACCAGAGAAAGGCATTAATCTCATTGATTGAGCGTGCATATTATTATTGATAACTACACTTTAAAACACTTTTACACAAAATCAAGGAATTACCAACTTCAGCGAACTCATTGATTGTTCCAAGAAAATCTTAAGTTAAAATGATTTTCACGACAATGTTGTTTTCAAGCCGCAGGAGTTACATTTCTCGTACATACAGTGTAACATGAAACACTAACTTCGTAATTATCGTATATAATACGTAGATAAGAGGGATGTGTACGTTATATATATGTAGTTTATAAACAACTACGGAACTTAGTGTATATGTAATAAATGTGTAAATAAAAGTGTTTTCGGGAATGGGAATATTATGTTATAATATTAGTTCATGCCTATACATTCCTTAAGAGCTTTCGTCAATTACTGAAAGCATCGGCTAACCATGAGTTATTATTACGTCAGCTCCCGTCGAGCGTCTTAAATGTTACTTCTCATCATTGGTCGTGGGGTGAGGACACCCACGGAAGTCTCACTCTGTGAATTAACAGCCCCAGCGTTCGAACCCGGAACCCCAAGACTGATAGCCAAGGGCGCTCTACACTGGGCTACTATTCCCGCGATCATACCTGTTCCAACGAAAAAGAGTACAGAATCAAAGAAAACAGCAACTTTTAAAGCTTTGAAGAAGGTGAAGTGCAAAGAGTTACTTTTAAAGTAAAGTTGTATAGCAAATTGATTAACTTAGAGAAGCTTTAACATTTTAAGAAAGTTTGCAACTTGCTAATTTCTATTCATGAGTTTTTTATTCATAATAGACAATTGATTTAACAATTATTCGTTACTAAAAACGTGTTGTACCTTCAGCTAGACACACAATAAGGAAACGTTTTTCAACTACAGCATTTAGCTTTAGAAGGTCCAGAAATCATTTTTGGTTGATTTAACAAAACAAATGGGTATGTATTGCAGCAACTAAGTTTCACGATATTTCCGCGATGCAATAATATTACGAGTAAGAAACAATTACTTGTCATCCACAATGAGAAATAATGAATAATTTAACAAATATTAACTAAAAAAACAAAGTTATTAAGGCATTATGTAATAAAAATAATCTTGCTGTTTTTCTTCTTGAATATTGATAGACAGGTACATAAATAAGGCACCAAATGCTATTTCTTGTGCATATTAATTTTTGTTAATATGAATTAAAATACGTATAACTATTTTGAGCATCTCTAACAACAAGAACATTTTCTTATCATTAAGGAGCGGACCGACGGCTGTCTCGATCGACTATGAATCACACGGCGTCGGCGGGCTGCAGTCGTTCAGCTTTAGCATGCATATGCGTTGGTGGTTGAGACATTCGTATCAGTCAATACTACTTGCGCCGAGCATCAATTTTTTTATTTAAAGAAGCACAAAAATTACCAGAAACATTCTTCAATTTACTTAAAATGTTATTTAATGATGCGATTGCTTCTTTCAATTTCAACGTTTGCGTTTCGAAATATTTTATGTTTTTGGGTGTATCGCCAAAATGTTCTTTAATCCTAAATTATTTTGCAAAGATGAGCTTTGTAAAACAGTTTTGCATTTAGCTATGCTTTGTGCGTCCTCATCTAAACTATTCACAACATTTGCAACTTTCTCCACATTCTCGGAGTAAAAAGAGCAGGCTTCTAACTACGTACCCCATCTAGTTATGGTAGGTGATGGGGGTAATGGAAGTAACGGATATTTTTCTTTGTAGATAGTAACTCATGCTGGCGCTTTTAAAGATTTTCTTACTGCTGCTAATCAATTCATTTATGTTTAGAAATTGTTCTTTGACAAACTCTGCAATTCTATGCAAATCATGAGCACTGCGTGTACGTAATATGCAGCATATTTTCAAATTTATTTTTTAGTAATTTACCAATCTTTCTCATATAAGCGCTAACAAAAAATAAAGCTTTTTCTCGTCTGATAGCATCTTCGAATATATCATCAATGCTGTAATCAATCACTGAACATAGATTACAGTAAATTTCCGTATTACTAAATTGTGAAGCAGTCATGATTCTTAATCCAAGAAGTCATGATTTCTTGACGAGGACGTTTATTAGGAGCCATAATAATTACGGGAAAATGACAATGAAGAATAATATGTATTACTATTTTTAACAAATAAAATAAAAACAATCCTTTTAATATAAAAGGAAGGAAGAAATGTAGCGACACCTACTCAAAGAAAGAAAATAATTTCTACAACTAAAGCTGTAATAAAAACGACAATCCTAAAAATAAACTAAAAACGACCCAAATAAAAAAAGATAAATTGTAGCAACGACTACTCGAAAAAAAATTAAACGATAATAGAAAAAACCAAAACTTCCTAATCTAAAACCAAATAAATTAATTATGTCTACTAAAAGTTGTATTAACAAAGGATCTTAAAAATAGGTTACAATCAGATGTAAAAATGATAATCCAGAAATCAAAACATAACTACTCTATCTTGCTATTAAGAGCGCACTGTTCATCGAAGAAATAATCGTGACTGCAGGTGTTCGATACGACTCTGTTCGTGCGTCTGCGTGACGCGATAGGAACAGCCGTCGGTCCGCTCCATACTCATCATACTCATGCTAAAATAGTACTAATCCAAGGAACAAAGATTTATAGACCTAACTAGAAAGAAAATACTTGACTACTTATGATTACTGGCCTCATTAAAAGACTTTGAATTGAAAAAGCTATTCATTTAAATCTGTATCTCTTTTTAGTATTATTGTACGTTATTACAAAACCATCTAGTTAACGATGACTACCACAATACTTCCAAACGACAAAATCAGCAAGTGAGATATTGATCTTGTCTGAATGTAATTTCGTTAAAATGACAAATTCCGTTTAATGGAATCGAAAGTAGTTACTATACCTGTTGTCAACCAAAACCGATTTAATAGCCATCTATTTAACAGGGAAGAAAATATTGTGGTGGGGACGATAGCAAAATAAAATAAAATTGCTGCAGTGGGCTAGAGAGAATCAACATTAGACAGTTGACAAGTAGAAAAATGTTTTGTAGACCGAGAAGTCCAAATTTGAACTCTTCGGTTCCAAGAGAAGAACGTCCGTTCGAAGGTCGAAAGGAGAACGAGCAGCAGAATAATGTGTAGTACCTACAGTCAAGCATGGGGGCGGTAATGGTTTGAGGTTGTTTTGGCGCCGCATCCGTAGGAGACTTGGTTAAAATATTGTAGATTGAATTTTAAGAAAAGAGCACTGCCGGGAAATTTTGGAAACA
The DNA here is from genome assembly GCA_029619315.2 of Dynastes maya. Lineage (NCBI taxonomy): Eukaryota > Metazoa > Arthropoda > Insecta > Coleoptera > Scarabaeidae > Dynastes > Dynastes maya. The sequence goes on from JAROYE020000002.1 coordinate 63,855,057, forward strand.
AATGCTATACCATCTGGAATGAGGATAATCGGTGACTATTTTATGATGTATTTCAACATGACAATGATCCGAAATACACCTCTAAACTGTGCCGCGAATATCTAGAATCGGCGGAGCGCGAAAGCAATATCAAAATAATGAAATGGCCTCCTCAAAGCTCAGATGCTAATCCTATAGAGCTTTTGTGGGAGGAACTCGATAAGCAGGTGAAAATAAATCCTCAAACTTCCTATGAATCGAATGTGGGAACAACTACAAGAAGTCTGACTTAAACCTCTGACGAAATTGATAGAGAGAATGCCGCAAGTATGTGCCGCAATTATTAATAGTCCAGGTGGACATTTCGACGAAACGAAGATTTCATTTTATAATAGAATAAAGACTATCGATTTATTTGTTTTAAGAGTATTTTATTAAATTCAAAACTGTAATTTCTTTTTCAGTTAGCACTTCCTTTATTTATGGGTATTTCTTTGGGTAGGCAAATAATTATGGCCGGTAGTGTATGTATGTTATACTTTAGCATGAGAAATATGCAGCAATAAAAATCTTAGTAATCTATTTTTGTTGTTATGTAAAGTTGGCCAGGAAAAAAACGCCAAACTGTCTTCAGCAACGCCAGATTAATCTAATGAGTTCGTTGCTAGGCAACATAGTCATTGGAATTTGCCAAAGTCTCACTTACTCTAAAGTGTATACTAATTGATTTGGATTTAGTTGTAATTGCTAAAAATAATAAGAGAAGCAAAAAAGATAAACACAGGGAGAGTGGAAAAAGAATCAGGAAACAGGTAAAAGATAGGTAACATTTTTGGGCATATTGCAGCATTTGACTGTATCTACGTATTGTTGCAGATATACCGCAATAGGTATTTCGTTAAGTCAATGGAACATACCTTGCAAACACACAAAAGGTAACTTCCAATGCAATTAAATCATTGTTGAGGTGTTACTGCAATGTAAGGAAAATGTTTTCGAGATAATAGACGTAATATTAGCAGTCTAATTCAAATTGTAAGTCCAAAACCAAGCAGACTCCGAGAAAATACACTACGTCGCAAATTCCATGATTTACAAATCAAATATCATCTGCATCAGGACAAAAATATTTATTTAGTGTGTAGAGAAATTTTTCTAAAGTTATTCGAAATTTCTATACAACGTTTTGTTTGATAAACCAGGTGGGGATAGAAGATCTGTTGCATATAGTACCAAAAAGGATAAAATCAATTGAATTTATTGGTAAGGAAACCCACTATAATAGAAATGTTTCAACGGCTTTACCTTCCTTCAACATTATCAATCTCTAAAATGTAGACAACGTATAATAATGATGCGGATGTTCTAAAAGTAAGATACAGTTTTTCTCACAAAATGTTCTCAACGTGTTTTAATCTAAGCTTCGGAACACTAGCAACTGATATTTGTAGCTTTTGTGAGCGTTTTAAATATCAAATCAAAAAGGAAACTCTCTAGTCTGAAAAAATATTGATTCAGGATTTGAAAGACTATAAAGTACGAGCTAAATAATTTCATTTAATTATGATGGAAGCTCAGGATGAAAGACTAAAACTATTTGGTCCGTAGGCTTCCGCGGTCGTCAATAATACTATACTCTTGGTTTCCGGGTTGGAACCGCGTCGTTGTCGTAGCTTTGGCCCACGTTTCGTCAGTGTACAGTAACAGCCCTGAAGATGTCCTATAAGAGCGTGGACGAAACGTCGGTCAAAGCTACGATAGTAGTTTAGTATTGTTAATATACTCACAAATAAAGTTACATTTCATATGTGGACCAAAGAAAAGAACGGCCGAGGTTTTAACGAAGGTGGGTCAACTCTTTTTTAAGTTCTTAGGTAATGTACTAAGAACTTCATGATGCCTAGAAAATGTAAGAAATTGCATCTATTTGCGAACGGTTGCGGAGGACACTACAAAAATACCACCTTTTACACATGCTACGTTTTGGCTTTATAGAGAGGCGCCACAATTACTACTTACAGGAAATCGAAATGTCGTTTCCCGTACGTGCTTATTCTTATTTACCTGTAGACAGAGTTTTGGGGCGATTTGTGGAATTGCGACACCATCAGCGAATTGTTTTACCTGAAGAATAATTTATACAATCAGTTTGGGGATGTGAAGATTTTAGGAAAAGTACGGCGGCACTAATCAACAAAAAAGAATTTATATAACAAAAAATATGCATGCAGAAAAGAAAAGCGTAATGGTAAAATCAGACGTTTTCTACAGTAATCAGGATTTAAATAAAACTTTTACAACACTTTTGAAACGAGAAAGAACATTACAAACTTGTAAGCTAGAGGAGGCTTCAACACCTTGTGGTATAAAAAAGGAAAATGGGCAGTCTGTCAATAAACTGTTGAAATCAGCATTTGGTGACAATTGGATCTAGGACGAAGAACTTTCTTATTATTTCACAGTTTTAATCGATTTTGTAGCTGAAAACATCGCTTCTGCTGATGAGGAAGAGTGTGTGTGTGTGGAAGAAGATGCCAAAATTGAAATTTAAGTAAAACTTACTTTCTTTAAGATATTTGGTTATCACTGACACGTGTCTAGACAATTTTGATAATTTTAACAAAAGATAAGGGGTGTGATATGTAAAAAAGGTATATTTAGAATCGTTTCTGAACATAATAATAATAATATCTTTATTTCCAGAGAACATGTATAACATAAGGGAAACAAGTCAACAAACTATAACAAAATTAACAAATATTAGTACTTGTGAAATAAGTGAAGTAAGCATTCAACGAATAACAATTGACAACAACTTTTCACATTTCCTTGAAAAGTCTTAAAATTGGATTTATAGGCAACGAATTAAATATCGGTACTTGGCTTGATGATGATGACCCACGTGTCTTCGAAAAGACCTTCCCGAGTTAATTAATATTTTGTGTGGTGCAGAGTGTGCCGTGAATATTGTGTTTATGAAACTAAGATATTTTTTTATAACATATTAAAAAAACCTAAACCAGAAATTGTGTATCTTTGTTGTAACGGTTTTTAGTATTTTATATAAAAATGCAAGAGCATTTTGCATTTTGGAAATAAGCCTAACATGTCGTCAGACTATTTGAATAGAAAATTGAATTCTGAAACGAAACAATTTGTAGTTAAATATATCAAAAATGTTCTTCAACTCCCAACGCCAACTGATTTCACGGAATTAACATAAAACGCGATTGTATACGACATCTATCGTTGTTATGTAAATACAGCGAGCGGCTTCCGAGTTTGGAGTGATAAAGTGCATGTCCCGTCAAAACCGCCAATAAAAATTTAATTTGACAAACTTTTTAATGGTGTCCCATACACAATCTCCCGTCGTAAATGTGATTTGTGCTCTTCGAAAGGACCCTGCTGGGACGGGAACTCGATGGCAGAGACAAACACAAAACCTCATTAAAATTCAGATGATATTCGCGTTGACATATTTAAAAAAAACTGAGTCCCCCGGGCATGTTCTTCCTTTTACCACCCAACGTCGTCGTAGGCGGTAAATTTCTCTAGGGGTTGAGGTACGTTTTATTTACGTATTGTGATCAATCTGTCTTAATTAAAACGGTGGTATCCCTTAAGCAATACAATGTTAACATTTAATTCAAAAGGACTAAATTAATTCCTATACGACATTTAGAGGATTATGAACATGTATCTATTCATATACTGGGTAAATTACAGTTAATACTGTTTATAGCCTAAGGTTTATCGCTTTGTGCTGCATAAGTACTAGATTATATACACTTTTCATATACATTTCTTTCATTACGGTTTGTAACAATATAACCCCTTTTTCATAGTTTGCCAATAAATTAAGGCCATTAGGAAATGGCAATTCTGTGTTTGAATACATCTAGATTGCTTAGTATTTAGTACGATCTCGTTTCGATTTAATAACAACAGTTATTCTTTTGGGCATGTTTGCTATTGACTTCTGTATTACCAATTTTATTTCATCGCTTCTTTCCCACAGCTTTTTAATATTTTTCATAGATTGAATAACACCACGTTTTTCAAAACATTCCATACGTTTTCTATTAGATTTAGACCGGGGCTAATCCAGCAACATTTTTAATATATTACACATAAGGGTTCTAATGCATAAATGTCTATGGGCTATTAATTTTATCTAACCTTTTAATATACAGGTTGTTTCAATCTTCTGGAATTATAGAATTGTGCCTACTGCGTCAATGATAGGAGGTAAAATTTTTCTTATAATATAGTAGACAACGTAAGGTATCTTCCAAAATATTTGCAAATATGCAGAGTGATCGATAATCAGCTTAACAGGCACTTACTTTGTTGTTTTAAACAGAACATCTGTGTATTATTACGTATCTAGTTTCTCCATATGGAAATAAACAAATATAGTAACAAGTATAACATGTCTATTTCTAATAGATTTCGAGATATTTACTAATAATACTATTCTTAAATGTAGGTACATCTATTTCCTTCAAAATATCCGGAGTGCATACACATTTTAACGCATTTTTTCGAGATTAAATTTCAAACTTGGCTCTATCTGGACATGGTATTAAAACGTCTTCGAAACATATAGGGTATTCAGTTATTGAACATCAAGTTTTGCCATATTCAAACACGAGAAATGTCATTTATTAGAAAGCAGTGCAAATTTTTTCTGGATCCCTAATCTCTTTCTGGATGTCTAATATTGAAAGTAGAAAAGGTATTTACAAAGTACATGTCCTGCATTTAGATATTGCAGACAAGTGGTCTCTGATATTGGTATTGCTTGGTTACCATGACAACGGTAAACAAAAGATACTGACGTTAACGTTTTTAAACTATTGATTCAAAATGTTGAACCCAAGTAGCTGCTTGTAGTCAAACGTGAGTTTTGGATTTGAAAATTACATCCAAATGGTTTCTGGTGTTAATATAGTTTGGTTACCATGATAAAAGTAAACAAAACATACTGCCATTGACGATCTTGGACTTTTGATTCAAAATTTCGAACCTAAGTAAAGAGGAGTTAGGTAATAGGTATAATTTATGTAATTTATATAATTAAGTGCAGGAAACGCTGTATCACAATGAACAAACTTAATAATCTTTATTGTATTTTTTTTTAATAAACAATAGCTATCTACTTATTTAGCAATCTACAGTGAACGCTCGAAATTCCTTCCCTTCGCCTCTATACATTTGCACAATTGATTTTAAAAGCTGTTCTGTATTCTTCTTAGTACACCAATTGTTGCACTCCGGAGATGCTTGCGTTATCCCTAACTTCATATATAAATCATATGTATTAACTCTTTTTTATGTAATTCATTTCACAACAGTTAAGAACAGCTATGTCAGTATGTTTTGTTTACTGTTGTCATGGTAATCAAACAATAATAACACGAGAAACCACTTGGATACAATGCTCAAATGCAGAAGCCGCATTTGACTGTAGATATTTCTTGTACTTTGAATGCTAGACATATGCATCACTATACAAAAATATTACTGATACAAATTTCCTACACTGTTGTGGACATAGAAAAAATGTATGGTACCATTTAAAAAAATTACGCGTTCCATTTTATATTTAGATAAAGTCAAGTGCGCAATTTAATCTCGTAAAAATTTACCCTAAAATGTATTTGCATTCCGTATTTTTTGAAGGAAACAGATACATTCATTTAGTTGAAGCGAAAACAGAATTATGAATATCGAAATCTATTCCTATTTAGTCTTCACCTTATGTCTACATCCGCGTGAACTTTGAAAGACACGTGATTAATAATAATAATAATTGATGTGCCCAACAGTACAAAGCATTTATAGCAATGCACTTGTGAGGTGTCCCCCTTAATCTGACGCGAAACAACTAAAGGGATAAAAACAATAATAGATATACAAGGAAATGTTGAAGAACTCGCAATGTTGCAAAATATATTTTAGCAGATACAAGGACATGAAAAGAAAAATGTCTATAAATCAAAGGGATAGGCAATAAGTTAAGAAATAATTCTTGTGTGGCAGGGCGTCCTATTATTGAAACAAAGTCATAATTTTTTTAACTCAATATATTAGTTGCTTGTCTTAGTTTGTCAAATTAAAAAATAAATTCAAGATACATTTGTTTGACCTCAGAAATCCTTTCTCTCTGTGTGTGTCTGCATGGTTCCTGTAATATTACTGCAAATAGGGTGTGATCAAATCGTTCATAAACAAATGAAGGTTTAGAAGCACTACAAACACATTGTGGAAAAATAATAAAGATATACAGCAAATGAGTAAGGTTCTAATTATCTAGATAGTTGGCAATCCAATAAATCCACCATATGCTTTATTTTATTCGCTTTATCAATCTATTTAAATCCTATGGAGATAATGTAAACTGCTTTCCTGGATATTATGCATTTCTCGTCAGAAGAATGCCACTTGAAATCTTAAGCCTAAATTTTACTATTCTTTGCAAGTTCGTGCAATAATTTGTTACCAAGATTAACCTTAAAATTCAATCGCCATTGTCATATTGTCCAATGTTTATGATAATAATACTCACTTGTAACTGTAACACTGTTTTGCAAATATGGCGATGTATATGCGAATATAATTTTAGGCTTCATATAAAGCGTTAATTTTAATTTCAATCAAATATTTCAAACAGTAAAGTGTGGCAATTATCAGAGTGCACCAATTAATATGTAAGCAGTAATTATTTTGCAATATTCATTTCAGTATAATCAATATATTAATTCAATAATCAACATGTTAAATATGATCAATTTTCTAAATAATTGTATCTGTTATATTTTGAATTTGTAACGATTTTATAAATATTTTTCCCTGGTAGATGCGAACGTATAAATTAGATACTATTTTCGTTGTTTAAATGCATAAATTGAAATAAATAAAATTTGTCTAATTATGAATTAATGATGAAAAAACCTAACCTTAAAATTATGATGTTTACCAGCGTTCTTTCAAATGAGTGCAATTCAAACTTGAACTTGAAATTAAATTTAAACACTATTAACACACTTTGATTGACGTTGCCAGAACGCTCGTGAACAGCATTAGTAGTTTCGTTAATGACAGCGACTCTAAATTGTGGTATTTTTAACACTACAGGGCTGTGTTCAGATTCAACACTCGATGTACAACTTTTTACCCGTGAATTAAAATTTGTCGGGCATGCTCAAGAAGCACGCTTCATTTTTACGTTTATTTTAGCGACTTATTCTAATGATATTAATAATTAACTTATTTCTAATAAATTCATAATTACAATAATATATTAATATAATAATAATATATTGTTTATTGTTAATTATACAAAGAAGCAATTCCGCAAGTAAGCTTTGTACTTATGTGTACAAATACAGTCTTCCTTTAAACGTTCATAAATACTACATACAAATGCATTTAACAGCATATATTTCATTGATATGTTAACGTCAATGTGCGAAATCAATCAATCTGCAGATTTTCTAAGCGAGTCAGTCAAAATGCGAAATTATATTTTATTTTCTAATTTTCGCAACATTGTCTAGTCAATCTGCAGATTTACGTGTTATGGCCCGTCAAAGTGCGAAAGAAACATTCAAAAGCGCTTCATCCACTTTTGTTTACAATTTTTTCGACAGCTCACAAAGTATGTGGCCGGAACTGAAAATGGTCCACGGCAAACCTAGACTCAGCCAAAGCCGAGGCAGTGTCGAACGAGCAAATCAAGACATTGAAAATATGCTCACTATTTGGATGACCAATAATCAAACTAATAAATGGAGCGAAGGTGTGCGTTTTGTTGTGGTGAAACAAATCTGAAGAGGAAGATTATGGTAAAAAGTTACTTTGCAAAATCTGTAAAAACAATATGGATCAAAAGGAACAGCGTGAAAAAGTCAAAGAAAGCCTGGAAAAACAAGCCAAGAAGATGGTAGCGATCTCTGATACCAACCACCAAATAGTTGATGAAGGATCTATTGTAAGAATTAAGATACCTGACGTTGACAGATCAAAAACTGATGCCCGTTCTATTTTGGCTGTGGTTCTTAGCAAAACAGATGATGGTTTTTATAAACTGGACAGTAAAACTAGCTTTTTAAAGCAGTTATATGCAAGATCGCAATTTAGTGTTTGCCAGGAAAAAATTATTTCAAAAGGAGATGACCCTTCTGTAGAAATTTCTTTACGACAAACTGCAATAAAACAATCGCTTGGTTTTGGTTAGGGTTTTAAAAAATGTGATTGCAAAACAAAATGTACGACGAATGGGTGTGCTTGTCGTAAAAATAATGTTCTGTGCAATTCTAAGTGCCACCAATCTTTAAACTGCGCTAATAAATAATTCAGTCATTTTTTGTTGGTGTTATTAATTTAGTTATTGATAAGTATTTACTTGATTTTAAATAATTAACATTTTTAAATCGTACCTAATTAATGTTCATTTTATTAATAAAAAAACGTTCCATTCAAGCAAAAAACGTTTTTCATAAAAGTTTATTGTAACAACAAATATTCAGTAATTTTTTTTGGTGTCATGGTTATTAGTTCATTTATTAATATTTACTTGATCTTAAATAATTAAAATTTTTAAATTGTTTTCTTACAATTCTGTTGTAAACTGTTGATTTTTTTAGAGCGCACCCAATTCAATTTAATTTTATTGATAAAAGAATGTTTTATTCGAGCAAATAACCTTTTATACGCACATTTACTGAGACTTGGTAGCCAATCCGCAGATGTACTAGTAAATCTGCAGATTGACTAGTCAATCTGCGAAGAGAATCAATGGCTTCGCACTTGGACTAACTCGCTTAGAAAATCTGCAGATTGACTGACTTCCGCACATTGCCTGTAACAGATATACATTACATAGTAGGCGGTCACAATCAGTGTCCCCAACTACAATACTCTTTTCTCTATTAGATACATTGCCATTAAATCAGATTTATTTTTCAGTTGGTAGACTGTAAATAGTAAAGAACGCTATATTCTCCTATAACAATAACTGTTCTAATGTAATGGATATTAAATTCGTTTGTAGAACAAACATCACAAGAATAAAGTGGTTTTTACTTAATTTCTCAGTAACCATAGATATATTAATTTTGTTTACACCATCTACTTAGTATTCGATTTTGCATTTAAATATCTTTATGTCTAAAACCATTGGAATTGTATGAATATTGATACACATTCAACATGGAACAGCAACCAACACATGTATGTGTTCATGCTTCTCAAAGATTTTCAGTCATAGTTACAAGTTTTAACTTATTCCCTCAAAACATTTATTTGAGTACATGTATACGTACAAGCAGATGCTCCAGTTGCATAAGTACAAGTTTACGCCATCCGTTCATAAACTACTCTTCGGAGTATCGTAAAACTATATATAGAACTTGCATTGTTTACGAGCGCTGAGAATATTATTGCAAGATGATAAAACTTAACTGCAGAGAATTGTCATACTTGTTTAATATTGAATAAACAATACAAACATAAATGCAGTTGTATTGTTTTAATGAGCTAGATTTGTAATTAGAGCTCGGTAACTGGAGAGCAATCGCAGCGGCGGTGTGACTGTGTTTAGGTGGGCGGGGAGGTCTGCTCGATTATGATACGACACGACAAATCATCATCACTCAGTTCAGTTTAGCATTGGACAGCGGGTAGGGCGTTTTGATTTTATTGATGCAAACGTAGTTATTAATTGTAGTTTTTAGTGAACATGTCGAAGACTAAGAAACGACTCTTTCAAGACAGTAAATAAGTATATTTCTGACTTTCCCGATTTGTTTTACAACGGGAGTAAAGTGTGCAAAATACATTTGATGTCAAATAAGAAGTGGAACTGTAATTGAGCATGCCACCGAGAAGTGCATTTTTTTATGTAATTATGTTGATAAACTGTAATTTGCCACTAAGCTTACTCGATAAATAACCGTTTAAGGACTTTTGGGACAAATACAATCCCGAGTTGCGGTTGCCAACGGAGAAAACGGCACGTAAGCATGTTGCATTTGTACGCGATGACGTGGAAAAGAAAATGAAACGCATATTGAAAAAACAATTTCTTTGGTTATGTGTTGACAAGACAACAGACTGTAAAAAAAATTCAATTGTAAATATTATGGTACGCATACTAGACTCTAGTAAACCTACATTACCACTGTTACTAGCTAGCCGAAGACTACAAGAGGGTACTGCTGCAGCAATTACGAAGGTTGTACTTAGTACGTTGGAAAAATTTCAAATTTCAAAAGATAAAGTATTGATATGAGCGATGGCGCTACGATAATGCGTTCGGTAGGTCGTTCTCTTCTTGAACATGGTTGCAAGTGTTTACATGTTACGTGTAAAGTGCATGTTCACTTAGTGACCTAAGTGAAAATTTAGATGTTTTGACGTATTTTTATCCAGCAGACCAAAACATTCCGCTCTAAATGATTGGATTTCGTAGTAAATTTATATAAACAGATAAGCCCCTGAGGGCAGTTTCAAAACTACAAAACATGTTACAGAACTAATGATTTAATACACTTAAGGCAATCTGACAATTTACCGATTGAGTTACTATTGAAGTAAACGTGCGACATATGAAGTTGATTTGTATGATCTATTGGACAATAAAAGGCACTACTATTATTATTAAAAACAGGCAACTAACTTAATTTGCTCGGTATTTTACTATTTTCATATCCTTACCCAAAGTAATACATATAAGGTTTTGGCGGAGGAGCTGGGAGACAGCGATTTTTCTATTAATTACTAAGCAGATGTATTATAGGTAAGTGGCTAAAGAAATTTAAGTAGCCAGTGTTGTGTTATGCAATATGCATTACGTAAGCCAGCACGGTACTCTCACGGTTTTTCTTAATCGGTTGGCATCCTTGTTCAAAAGTAAATATTTGTTATTTCGAAATAATAAATTACATTCCCCGCTTTTATCACACAGAACCTAATTATATTTACTGAGCGAGGTAGTTACGAAATTAATTCCGTTTAAATGATCCGCTGAAAGATTAAAATATTTCGTAGCATCTGCCTCGGCGAACTCGCATTAATGGCAAAACAGACTCTTGGTATATAACAATGGAATTGCAATTCGGATTCGAGCTGATTGTTTTGCTGCTAGTTGCTATCTGCGTTCCGGCAAGCATATATGAACATAAAAGTAAACAAACATGTACGTATTTATGTACGTAAATGAATATCATTCAAAAAGTTGCTGACGTATCAGTTCGTCTAGATGCATATGCCCGCCAGTACATTAATCAAATGTATGTATATGTATTTTTAATTTGAAAAAGTGAGCATTCGGATGTTACTTCGTTTGAAGTTGTCTTAAAAAAGAGAAGAACAAAATTAAAGTTCGGCACAGCATTCATCATTTGTTACATACAGAGTTACACTCGATTATTAAAAAAGATGATATAATAAGCGTCAATGATGAATACGAGACGAAAAAGATTATCTTGTGATTATAAAACCCATATAAGGTGAGTTGCTTCTGATTACTATACAAGGGTATTCGAACAAAAGTCAAATCATAAAAGAAACATCAAACCTTGATGGTGGCTCCCACTCTAAGTGCAGTGTTATCTTCTGTTAAAACAATTCGTCCTGTGAATTTTATCTATCCCTACTTAGCGCAAATTTCAAATATTTCCGGGTGTACAAGGGCAGTGTTCATTATGATCCACTTCGTAGTAATTGTTGTCAATATTAAATGTAGGTACTTGATGTTATATCTTACGTAGTCCGCGTGGAGGCCATTGTAAAATCGACAACATATATGCTTATCAACAACTAACCATAATTAATTACAATAAGGTTCGATAAAATAATGGAGAAACAAGAATTAACAAAACAAGTTAAAATGAGATAAAATAATAACGAGTACAAAGAACGAAAGTATGACAATTGCATTATAGTAACAATAAATGACAAGAATCGTTTTTGGAATCGAGATTTGCCAGTTTGGCAATTGTTGTGATAACTTTGCTTAGCAACGAGCTTTTTGGACCAATCTGACATCACAAGAAACAATTTGGCGCTCTTTTCTAACCAACTCTACGTAACAGCAAAAACAGATTACCCAAATCTTTATTGCAAAATATCGTCATAATTCTTAAGTTAAAGTATAATATATGTATCATTGGATTCACTTTTCAATTATCTTTCCAAAAACGTACAAATGTACAGGGTGTTCTATTCAAAATAAGAATATATTGTTCTCGTAACTTTGTTCTCTCCCCTGGCGTCCCCCAGGGATCAAATCTGGGACCGTTACTGTTTGCACATTAGGACCTCTGTGTAGGCATTTATTGACTAACAGTAACTTATACTCTCTGTGGTCGCAGTGACTATGGACATTGTTGCCGAGGTACACCCTAATAATTGCGTACACCTAAAACCCATACCTGCATAGCTTAATAACTCAAGCTCAGGTGATACAGGTACAATGCTTTTATCAGATTTATCGGGCTTTATTGATGATGATTAATAATTAGTGGCAAATGTGATTATTGGGTGTTATTAATCACATTGAGTAAAAAATTCAGTTACTTTTTGTTAATAAAACTCGGCAATTATTAATACTAACCGAATTTACCACAGCTAAGCATAACATTTTTGTATTATTTGGAATCTAGATATGATTTTAATAAACTGAAAAACCAAACAGAGGATATTCAATGTAAAAAATATGACTTGTATAAAGCATCTGGTTCTGATGTTCCTTCAGTTGTTCTAGTAACAAGTTCTGAAGATTCGAAAGCAAACAATCCAAACTTTACACTATGCGTTTTTTTAAACGTATTTTCAGCAGAAACAACATTTGATCAATCTCCTTAAAGACATGAGAATGAAACATTGACAAATGCATTGTTTTGGTCAGATAACATTTTTTGTAATATGTTAAACCAAAGAATATTACAAATATGGGATTTGAACCAACTTTGAGCACTTTTGACGGCACTTAGCAACTATATTTGGATGGTAAAAACGGACTGAGAATGCATCCTCGAACCAGGCTGTATTTTATCCCAAAATGCTGTTTAATAAATAAGATTGAAACAATAATAATGGTCCGCCGTGTATATTATAGTAAGCTTTCTTAAATGACAATATTACAAAATGAAATTCCTGGCATAAATACAACAAAAATTATAATATGTAGATTAACGAAACATTATAGATATACTTATAGCATCACTTATTAGTGGTGTTCACGAAATAGAGTAATACATTGACCTGCTGCAGTTTATAACAATTTACTCAATGTACCTTTCCGCTAAGTGAAGAAATTCCTTCCAATATTTCAATTTATGTTGATTTTATTAATTTGCTACTGACTAGGTAATTTGTTAACGATATAAAAATAAAATATTCTACATTTTTTAAACCTTTTTGATATATAATTTATTAGGACCCCCGTTATGAAACTCCATCAATTTAAATTTTGTACAAAAATTTCGGCGGAGGCGCCGGTATCAATTACTAATCTGAATTGTTACGTAAATACGGGGTAATTGCAGACCCTGTAACTACACGTGTAATCTCGTTACAAAAAGTTGGAAAACGGAGAGATTCGTTATTTCGAAATAGAGTATTGCAAAATGATACCGAGAAACATTCGATTAAAATTGTGAATTCGATTTTCGCATAAACTTTCATCACTTCGTGTTATGTTTCAACCGTCATAAGCTCATTTCCTGAACTGACATATCGAATACTTCTGATAACAAGCTTTGTTAGAATGGAAGTTTTCAATTTGTAATTGCGTACAAAGGGGTTCGAATTAACCTGTGCAATGATATTGTGAAAACGTCACTCAAACTTTCGCCGAAAAATTGAATTTCGCAGCGAAAAAAAAAAAACGCAAACAATATGTTTATATCCATAGCAGGGCACAGTGTAATGAACGAAGTTATTTCTTTGATGGACGTTTATCAAAAATGCAAAACAAATCGGGAAGATCCTCTTAATGTTTAAACGCAAGGAGGAATTACCTAACTTTCCTTTTGCGAAATTCATTTTTCAAGTAGTTAAATTGACTTGACATTTTGAAATGACAATTTAAACACGTCTACTTCAACGTTTTGTTTACTGTTACCATGGCAACCAAACAACGCTGACACTACAAACACTTGGATATCGATATTCAAATGCAAGATTTACCTTTGACTATAAATATCTCTTTTAATATTAATATTAGACATATACATTCTTACACAAAAATATTAGAGGTATGAATTTCCTATACGATGAATACAAAAAAGGTATATGATCCTATTTAAAAAAATGACGTATCCGGTGCTGAATTTAGCCAAGTTTGGTCTTCAATTCTGAGCACCGTGTATATTTCCAAGGCGTTCTGATACCACGTTTAAATAGAACCAGATGTTTAATTTAACATAGTAAAAATTTACGCTAAAATGTATTTGCATTCAGAATCTATTAAAGGAAATAAATATCTCTGCTTTTAGGCTATTGAAGGCAAAATTTAAAATTTCTCGAAATCCATTAAAAATAGATACATAAAACCCATATTGCATTGATTTATTTTTGGATGGAGAAAATAAAACCGTAATAATATATAGGGTGTTCTATTTAAAACAACAAAGTAGATGCGTGGTTCGTTAATTATCGATCATCCTGTATATACGAGAATATTTTTAGAAGATACTCTGAAGTGTATAATATGCAAACAGAAAGTTTTAACATCCTAGTATTTATAGTATAGACACAATCTTACAATTCCAGAAGGTTGGGACAGCCTGTACGTTAAATAAAAAAGGACCCAAGGTGAAACCGTTATAATGTATGCAGTATCCATTAAGCAAAATTGACTTAGCATTGTTATACTGGTAGGGAATACCATGGCTGTTAATTTAGATAATCTGAAGGTAAAATTATTGACGATTGTCCAGTGAATGTAACGTACATTTCAAATTTAAATTGATCTAGTATATTTTTTATACAAGTTAATGAAATCTCCATCTTCCAAGGTTAATGTGTGCAGGGTATTGTTTTTTTCATTTCCTACTGGTATTCAAAGAAACATATGTTTATTATTTCATATCTTCCAGTATTCAGGTAAACATTATTACTTTCAAACTAATAGTTTCTATTTCGGAAAAAAAATTAAAATTAAATAAAATAATACCAAGATTTTATTTTCCTGTTCTTGTACGCTTCTGCGGCCATATTTGGGCAAAAACGTCGACAGATCAGTACAACTTTTACTCGGTTACGACTCCAAATAACTTTTATTTGTCACATTTTTTTTCTGAAATGCATCACCTTCGATAACCACAGCTAAATAAAAGGCTCACTCAGTATACTTTTAATTTGTAACAGTAAGTTCCATACGGAAAACAAATCTTTGTTGTTTCTTCAATGAAAACATCGATAATCGAAAATAATGTTTGCTTTAAGAATTATTTGTTCGCGTTCGCTCTGTTTGAGCACCTGCTCCTAAGTAAACAAGCAACATATATAAAGATACAAAAGCAAAGCTCATGGGGCTTTGTTTTCGATTTCTTTTGTTTGTGGAAAACATTGAAAATATTAGAAGAAATGCAATTTATCCATAGAATTGTATTGTACAGAGTATATTTTTGCATTTTGTACATTGCCGATTTTGTGAAAAATAAAGCACAGTTACTACTTCAAAAGCTATAAAGTTTATACTTCGTAGGTACAACATTTGATACTCTACGCAAAATAAAGGAAAACGCTCCAGGAAATCCTCGTGTCCATTTAATTAACTCTAACTGTTTAATAATGTTATTAGACAAGTTATATGCACAATGTGAATTATATAAGTTTATGAAACAGGTTTTCCCTTGTATACGTAATCAGCTAACTGGTATAGCAGGAAATATTTGTGTGTATATATGGCTAGTATCTGATAAAACGGCAGATGTTTTGTTTCTCGTTGTTGCGGTGCTATAGCTATTACACACGTATTGAACATAAACTACAATTAGAGAATGCAAGGAACTAATTTCTAATTAGAATTAGAAAAAACTCTTACACAGGTATACGTTGTTTTATATGCATAAACTGATGATTGTTTATTGCGATCTCTATGTGAGCGCTTTGAAATAGTTTCATTATGTAGCAACTAGTTAATTTAAATTTGAATATTTAGAACAAGCAAGATAATTTAGATTTAAACTCTATATTTATTAATATTACGATTAAAAGCATGGGTAATACAAACAACCCTGAAAGGAAAAAATCTAGATGTTGTTAAAGTTGTCAAGAACTTGGGTCTCACAATTGACTGTGATTTAAGATTTAGGCAGCATGTGGCGAGGGTGGTTGGAGCTTGCTTTGGAAAACTGAAAGTGTCATATGGTGGTAAAGGAGCGGCTGGTGGACAGGTATGTTAGAAACGAAACGCTGATAAGGCAACCACTCACTACCTGTCAATACACATACTTACCAGGAAAGTCAACAGACTCAGCGCTAGATGACCTAAATAGGCTAATCTCTAAGTCAAAAGAAGATAAAGAGATTGCAATGACTGACTTTTTAGATATTGAGGGGACGTTTAACAACGCCACCACAAATTCCCTAGTAGAGGCAATCAAAGAAAAGGGAGTCCCTTTACGACTCTGTCAATAGATAAGGGCCACCCTGGAGGAATATCGGAAAGAACGCAGAATGCCCTAAATACAGTAGATAACTGGTGTAAATGAGAAAGGCTCAAGGTCAATGGCCAAAAAACACAAATTATCGTATTTAAAAGGAATCGCATAATTCGAGGCTTAAAGCCAATTATGCTAGGAGGAGTGGAAATTCTATTTATCAAAGAAACGAAATACCTTGGTGTATGGTTCGACCAAAGACTTACATGGAACCCTCATATCAGTAAAACCATTAACAAATCTAGTGTTGCCTTAGGCAGATGTAGAAGGTTGTGAGAAAAAACGTGGGGATTGAGCCCAAAAATGATAACATATGGCTCGGTGGTATGGCTAAGTGGCATACAAAGACTTGCATGTCTTGTGCTGCGGGGGCGATGAAGACCACGCCGACAGCTGCTTTGGAGAGGCTGGGCTAACATTCAAGGAGAGGTTAGGCTAACAAGTTACAGACTAATGAATGGCCAACCTTCCATAATTAGATCGCATGGTGCAGATAACTAGAAACTGTGGGCAGGGCCAATAACGGGCGGTCTCAGCAACGCCATTAGTCCCAAATACAGCTTTGACAGGAACCATAAAACGGTAATACCAGACAGAGAAGAATGGAAAAAGGGACCGCCTATTAAGTCCGAATCTGTTTGGTACACAGACGGCTTAAAGATCAAAAATTACAGCAGTGCTGGGGTGTATTGAAGAATTAGATAAACGAGAAGTCAATTATCGATCTATTGCTATCTATTCAGACAGCCAAGCAGTAATAAAAGCACTAGACTCTACACAGGCGAAGTCGAAACTGGTGTGAGACTGCATGAATGCGCTCAACAGACTGGGTAGCTGAACTAAGGTGACCCTGGCCTGGGTACCAGGACACGAACGTCATCGAGGGAATGTCAAGGCAGACGAATTAGCCCAAGTAGGCTCGTCAACTGCTGGCAAAAACCCAAAACACTCTGGAGGCATGGCTTATACGGTAGTTAAAGAAACTACTAATCAATAGAAAGATAAGAAATCTTAAGACTGGTGGAAGAGTATTCCAGGTAAAAGACAAGCCAAGCAATTTCTGATTGGACACAGGCCTAAATTGACAGAAAACCTACTAAGCAGGGACAGAAAGTCCTTTAGAACAAAAGTAGGCCTTCTAACAGGGCAATGTATGTTCAAGAAGCACATGAGCAACTTTGGCCTGATAGAGGAAACAGCATGTAGATTCTGCCAGGGGGAAGCAGAGACTGCCGTCCACGTGCTGTGTGATTGTACACGATTTACAGGAATATGGCTCTCAGGAATGGGTACGGAATACCCGGTAGACACAATCGATCTGAAAAGGTTTCAATGGAATAGGTCAAGAACCACCTCGAAGACTAATCTAATCTAAAAGCAGTAAAGATTCTCTGGCCATGAAACTGCACAAAACTCCTTGTGAGTCTCTTATTTTATCTAGATTTAATTATTGCGATGTTATTTATGGTCCTTGTTTAGACTCGAAGGACATTTGCAGAATTCAAAAAGTTCAAAATGCTTGTGTATGATTTATATACGGTATCAAGAGAAGGCATTTGTTTTCCAGATGACCAAATAGTTATAGCCTCGAAGTACGAAGACCTAGAGTATGTAACCCGTAAGCTTATTGAAGAATACGAGATGTGAAGTTAATATGGAGAAAACGGAATACATGTGTGTAAGTGGACAGGACCTGATTCTTGATGATGGTACAAAGATCCGACACTGTAAAGCTTACAAATACCTAGGAATGAAACTAACTGACGAGAGAACCCTGGACGAAGCAATAAAAAACCAAAACACTGAAGGAAGAAATGCCGGGTTGACTGAATATGAAGATTCGAAAAAACTACACTTTGCTTGTATTTGTTACAGTTTAATAACTTATAAAATACCCCCCCCCCCCTATCTACATTAAAGGCCGCTTTTTTTCTGGTATGGAACTATTGCATTTTTTGAGGTTTCTCTATTGAACGGAAGAAAAAAGCAATTTTTTTTTTAAAGTGCTTCGTAAACGAACAACTTTTGTTGGTTTTGGTTCACTTTGTATTATATATATTGTTTGTATTTGACTTTTACCAATGCCCAAGGATGCCTCTATTTCCGGATATGTCACATGTCGATCCTCCTCAATCATTTCCTTGCACAACATCGACGTTTGCCGGAACAACAGTAGTATAAACTGCCCAAATGGCTAGTAAACGAATACAAAAATTTACCCATCAAAGTAGACAGCTTAGAAGTAGAAAATTCACTAGATTTTGTAAATAAGGTCAATAATATTGAATTAGAAGAAGGGGGAATTTTAGTATCGTTTGATGTTTGTTCACTCTTCCCCAGCGTACCAATCCCAGAAACCATAGAATATTTAGTTGAACTCTTAAAACTTAACGACATTGACGACGTCAAAATCGCGGAATACAAAAGACTAACTTCTCTGTGCATGAACCAAAACCGTTTTCAAATAGGGAACAAATATTATGAACAATTGGAGGGTACGGCGATGGGTAATCCACTGTCCCCGTTCATAGCCAACTTGTTTATGAGTAAATTTGAAACGTGTTTGAAAAAGGACACCGTGTATTTCCCTAGAATTTGGCTTAGATATGTAGATGATATTTTCGCGGTTTTTGACACTAAGAAAAGTAACATCTCGGATTTCCTCGCGACACTTAACTCAAAATTCGGATCCATTAAATTTACAGTAGAAGAAGAAGTGAACAGTCAACTCCCATTCCTAGATAGCCTAGTAATTAGAAACAATATTAAACTAGAAATAGACATCTATAGAAAAGAAACAAGCACTAATAGATTCACTATGACCGATTCGAACCACTGCGAACAACATAAAATGGCCGCGATTAGTTTCTTAATTAATAGACTAGTGAAATTTCCCTTAAACCAAAATAGGTAGAAGAAAGAGCTTAAACTCATAAAAAAATGTGGCTATTTATAATGGTTACTCGTCTATAGATGTCGACCGCATCCTTAAGAAAGTCCAACATAGGTATTATGTAAGAAATTCTACGACCTTGATACCGGTAGAAACTCGCGACAAGAAATTTGTGAAACTCCCCTTCCATAGAATATCGAAAGGCGCCAGTAAAGTTTTTAGGGGACAAGACATGAACGTATGTTTTAGTTCACGAAATACACTTAAGAACCTTCTTGGTAATCCAAAAGACAAACCGGACATGAAAGAAAGGTCGGGAATTTATAAAATTGCATGCAACGACTGTGATAAAGCCTATATCGGACAAACGAAACGAGCGATAGGTACTAGATTTAATGAACACATGAGATGTTATAGATTCGGTCGAACAGGAGCGTCAAGTGTAGCTGACCATATGAATAACACAAGACATGTAATCAAATTGGAAAACCTCAAATTAATTAAAAACGTAACTCCACCGCGGGAATTGGACGCATTTGAGACAATGTACCCGAAAAAACATTCGCAGCTCCTGAACAAGGAGAATGCGCCACTTCATTTCTCTTGCTTGTTTGATTTATTAGGGTAAAAGAACTTTTCACTCCACACTTGACGAAGATCGAGTCTCGGTGTTCTGCAATTTATGTATTGATTTGTTTAGTATCCTTAGAGTGCGTGGATAGAGAATTAGCGGGAAGTAACCTTCCTTTCGTCTCGCTCTTTTCTACGAGGGCGGGATAAGACCCTTGACCGTTTCACATATACCCAGCATGTTAGAGTTAAGCGATAGAAAATTAGGTATTCGGAAATAGATATACACAGTTACGTGTTTAGACACATTTGTACATATATACCCTTCTTTTTTCCTCGAGAGGAGGGATAGACATGCATGGTAGAATTAAAGTAACAGTTTTTAGTTTTTTCGTTCAGATTTATTCGGTAACTCGGTTGAAAATGGGGGCCCAGTGAGCCTTTGAAACAGCTGTTCCGAATTAATTAATAATATTTTGTGTCGTGAAGAGTGTGCCGATACTCTCTGTTGTTTGTCATACTACCCCACAGTCCTTGCTATCATTATTTACTTATATCAAACTCTAATTGAGAAGAACCTATTAATAAGACTGCATTTTCCAATCTCATTTGTAAGAATGTTGTATTCATCGTATTTTGGGACTCAGATTCTGTACGTATATACAATACAGTACATGTTTACATTAGATCTTTTCACAAAATTCTTTGTCGGTAACCATTACGACCTCCACAAAGCGAATCATTAGTTTTCGTAGCTTATAATCCCTTGTTATCCCATATGTTTTTACCAACTAATATATTCCGGATGTAATTATAAAAGTTAACATTCTATATACATATTTCAAATGAATATGCATTTTTCGGCTGACTGAACTTTGTGTGCATTTATTCCTTTCACAGTGCACAATTATCCAGTTATATGCACTTCATAGGGTCAGATGCGCAGTACGTATGTACATATGTATGTATCATTAAAAGATGAACTAGCAGAATTCATTCTCCTAAATAATGGAATTATGTACCGTATCTCGAATAATAGAATTTGTTCTATAATGCAGTTGTTTACCGTTTTCCCTTTAATTTTCTCAAATTTTGTTGGAGGAATAATGCAAATGAATTTATCAAATATTCACTAGCATGTCTCTTAACGAGATCATAAAATCGTATGAAGTGGTTAGCTAGTTAAAAATCTAGTTTTCGGTAAAACAAACTCCGGCCCGCCAACAAATATTGAAGCTAAGAAGAAACCGGTAACATTGGGTTCAGGTAAAATTCGATTACACAAAGCATCCTGAAATTAATCAAAGCGACACTTACTCGTATACGTTATTATTCAAAAAGTTTTGTTGAAAGCGAACGAAGCAATTTACCTACATGGACAGAACAGAGTTCTCTTAATACGTACATTTATAATCGAGTTTGTATGTTGTATAGTTACAACTCTAAACTGTATTATATATAACAACCATTCCCAAGCTGAATACGAAATGTGGATAGAGAGGAAAAACAAAATGAATGTTATGATTGTTGTATTGCTGTTTGATGGTTTGATCAACAATACAATGCATTTTGTTGAAGATACATACAACATGTAACTATAAATATATTCTAGCATTGTAGAAATTAAATAATAATATGAAATCAACATTTATCTCCTTAAACCCCTGAATAGGATCCAACGAAAGAAGATGGAGAGATCCGTTTGCTCTCATAAAATCGCTACTCTGTTTAGAGACAACTTTAACATATCTTTTAGGACGATACATCCTTTACGTAGTCTGCTGTTAATGTAATAATATGTATGCAATTTATTATTTGAACCGTTTATTTTACATACAACCCAAACCTTCCTTAATAATTTAGAGTGCTTGAAGATTTTGCGAGAACTCACGAATAAAAATAGCTCATTGAATGGCCAATTACAATTTGTGTCAACACCTTCCTTTCAAATATTATTAGAAACGACTAGGTATTGCAAACGTTATATAGCCGAGTCAGTCTACCTTATTCCGGGGTTAAAGTTAGGAAACGTGGTTCGCTTTGCGTTTTGCATTTAAATATATATTTGTATTTGCTAATATAGATGAGCTTGGTAGACCGTGAAAACGGTTAACCTGGAACGCAGGTAACGTTTTAAAAAGAACAACCACTTTCCGCTGGAAACGTCCTGATGCTTCTCTGGAATCACCTCGTTAACATTTTTTAGACTTGCAAATGTGTGTCACAGAAGAAGATGGGAGAGGGCAACCAGAATGATTGTCAAATGTAAATAATAATGGAAGGTACAAGAAAAAAAAGTAATAAGCAAGAGAAAAAGTCATTACAGCTTTGTCGTACAATGCTATGTTGGAACAATAAATGTATCCGAGCACTGCATATTTTAATATGAAATGGAAGCAAAGAGCAACGCGGATATTGCAGCTGATTATATGAAGTATTTTTCTTACCGCAATGTTTCGTTAAATCTACGGATTATTGCAGAGCTACCATACTTTTAAATGAAAGAATGTACATGTTTTCATTTCTGCTTCAGAGAGTATTTCTTATACAGAAACAAATTATTTTAATTAAAAATTTAATTTGTCAAGCCGTTCGGTTTTAATGATGTGCCCCTTTTTCCGTTCGTCTCTATCTGGTATTGAGTCTTATTGCAGCTATATTTAGGACTGGATCCGCTTGCTGCTTTGTCACGTTTTGAGTTCTTTTAACACCTTCCGGTGATCTGCACCATACGATCTGATTATGACAGGTTGACTGCTCATCAATGAAACTGCGCTAGCGCTACAACATTTAAATCTGTGTTTCACGTCTGTAGATAACTTCTGATACATCCCAATATCCAAAATAATGCTAATGCAGCTATTCATAGTATTTGTAGAATCACTCACGGCAAAAGTAATGTGAATAGAGAAAACACTAACCAACGGACAAGTTTCTGCCTACCTAGCATTATTCCGAGAGTTATTTTCTTCATCACGCCTCTATTTCCCTCGCGGCTTACATCAGTATCCTTCGAAACGACGAGCCAGTTATATTTCTTGGCGCCATCTAGTGCCAAGAGATACACGCCTGCCGTCTAGAAAGCAGCGACAAGGAACGGGTACAGTCGTTACCGCCGATATAACAAGGCCTCAGCGTTCTTCGATGACGTTACGCTGTTTAGGTTATGTATCGCCATGCACGATATTAGCCTAAGGGGTAAAGAAATCGTTTTTTTCATTTATTTTTTAAGTTTTGAAGCGCTTCCGTTTTAAAGAGGTAGCCAGTCGCCAACTACGCCCTTCTTCGCATCCCATTCGATTTTATTTTGGAAAAAAGAAGTTTCAAAGCAAAAACCAAACACGTAAGCACCGTTTTCATGAAAGATGTATTTGTGTTAATATTTAATCGACTAATTATTATTATTTGTAATTGTACATGTATTTAGACGAAACTGACATTGAAATTTTGTTCAATTTCATGAGAAAATTTATAGATATGCTATTTAATCATTGTCTTTAATTGCCTATTATATGGTGTTTTACCTAATCTATCATTACTTTTCCTACAATAATTTTTAAGTAGGGTATTTCTAGAACAAGTTATTATAATTGTTGCAATACGTTCACTGCTGTGAATATGATATTTACATATATCAGTATCCAAATGGCTATGTTCGGTGATATAATTTAAAATATATTGTATTAAAACAGAACGTTTATGATACAGATTTAAAAACATCTCTTCGTGTTCAAAAATAGTTTTGTTAAATATAACGTAAGAATATAAAACTATTGGAACAATCACATCTTCACGTTTTTTGTCAAATACAACGGACAGTCAGGGAATTGAGTTGGAATAGCATATTTCTTAAGCCTGGGACTGTTTAAACTTGCAGTTATAGTTTCACCGGTCCTAAATAATATCTTCTTTGTGCAACTAACAAACAAAACTTGCAAAACAGCCGACGCCACAGTTTTTAGGTTACCACGTTCTTATCGTTTTAGAAAAGGTTTTATCGCTTATACAACACTTGACAGAAATATCACTATACAGTATTTTTTTTTAAACAAAACCAATATAATTTGGATAAACTAATTCAAAACAAGGTCTTGAACGGTAAACTGTCTGGCTGATCGATCACCTAAAACAATATGCGTCACAGCCTGCTGACGTCAAAGCGCTTAGGCCTTGTTATATATCGGAGGTAACGGTACAGTTCCCAAACCAACTCCCGATCAGTTCTTGGACTTGTGAACTAGTAACGGCGCGCACCTGAGTGCTCTGTGTAGCTGCACATGTAAATGATTCCTCTTACCATGATGTATTAAAAAAAACACATCAAAAAGTACCTAGAAACAACAACCAAAATAATGCTGTGTAGCTCTTGGCACTAAGTGGCACCAAGAAATATACCTAGCTTTTCGTTTCGAATCAAAGTGGTATGAGCCGAGAGGTAAATGAGGTAGAGAATAATGCTGATGACACCGAGTAGGCAGAAACATGTCCATTGGTTAATGTTCTCTCTCCTCACCGTGAATGATTCCACCAACACCGTGAGTAGCTGTATTAGCATTATTTTGGTTATTGCTTCTAGGCATTTTCTGATATATCAAAGTCCTCCTGCGTTAAAAAAAACATTAATTAAAGCCATTTGTACCTTGAGAAATATATGAGCGCTACTGAACTGTGCTTTCAAATAATATTTGTTCTTTAATCCCCACAATTTCATCTTTAATAATTAAAGAAAAATGTTAATGAAAATAAAAATTGTACATATTAGCTAACACAAAATAAATAACTATTGTAAAATCTGAAAGAACAGAGAAATTAGTATATGTAAGAGGTTTTTTCTTGAAATCCATTTATGTAAAATGTGATTCTGTAGATGGATTGAAGAGTAGGAATAAAATATTACGGAGTATAAAGTAATTGTTTTTGTGTTTCGTTTTTCAAGGGAAATGATACCGACGTTATTTATATTGTTGAATGTAAGGTAACCGCTTCACATTACGTTATTATTCTCTGATACACGAAATCATAATTCCATTAAGGTATTAAATTTCTTTTTATTACATGTTTGTAATACTATTCGCTTATATTAACAGTACCTTGCCTGGATAGACGTAGACAATGTACTTTATTATATTTCTAACATTGTCAGGTCATTTGTGAATGTTTTAAGTGGTATATCAATAACCATAATTTGATTTGTATCCATAACTCTTTCAAAGTAATCACTAATGGACTATATTTTGTTACCCTTTTTTTGTTACATTTTTTTTCTGTTGGTAGTGTTTTGTCCGTGGTATCTAATGTCTTGTTTTCTTCTTTTTTAATTAACGTAAGATCGAATCTGTTGTATACGGCAGTTTTATCAGTGAATAGGTTTACTGTTGTGATGCTGTGTGTGATGTGATGCGATTATATACCATCTCGTAAACGTATGACTGCCGGGTTTTTGTAATATTATTTCATTAACATCAAATTACATTTTGATAATTACACAGGCCTGCAAAGAATTTGTGACTAGACAATTTGCGATTTTATTCTGACGTACTAATAACCAAACCAATCGTCGTTGCCTCTATCACATACAATTTTTTTTTCTATACAATCATCGTACTTTTTATTATACTATCCAGATTCAATGTTATAAAATGGGTGTGCAGAATCCTAAAAGATATGTAATGGGAAATTACGGGTTTTATATTTGTCTTGTTTGCTATTTTATGTTTGACATACATGCCAATCAACCGCGTTTTGTTTATTCACCTTAGTGTCAGCGGTATGCCTTTATTGCAAGGAAAGAAGGATTTCCTCATATATGATTTTATGGTAATTTTAATAAAGTATTAAAATCAAAATTTGAAACTTTTCTTCTGTATAAACCACACACATTTCTCAAGCAAAGATGCATATAAAGTAAGGAATACACTAGTGCCATATCAAAGTAAATACAATTTATTACAATTTATTACATGGCGATCCTGTCATCAAACTGTAAAAAGAATATGAAGAAACTGCAAAATGGGTACTAGTGAATCAAAAAAAGGGAAGGAAGTGATTATTTCTCAAGCCGGAAATAGTGGAGAAAGTTTGCAGTATCCTGTTAGTGATCGTTGTGCTATAATAGGATGGCTAATCTGGCGGCGATGTAAGAAGAGCATGGAGAAGAGAATTCGCAGGGAAATTGGAAGAAGCCAGGAACTACTTTCCATTGGCCTACAGAGCATTAAGTAGTGGAGTGCTAGTGATTCAGAAAATTTATCCAGTGATGCTTCATTAATGTCAGCTTCTCTAGAGGACCTTAGAATATTGTATGAGGAACTGAAGATATTTAAATAAAATACTAATAAAGATAATCACGAGAGACGCAAACATGTTGAATTAACAGAAAGAAGACTCTTAGATTAAGAAGTATTTTCAAATAGGTTTAAGAAATTAACATTAAGTATTAGTAAAGATGAAAGAAATTTAGATGTAATTAGCGATATTAAAATATATGTTAAAGGAATTGAAAGCTTGCTTAGTTTAACTCATGGTATTCTTGAGAGTAGATAAGTTAACCATGGACTCCTTTAGTCTAAAAACAGCGGTGTCCTTCCTACCGTCGATGGGTGGTCGTGAGGACACCACAAAGCAATTAAATGATTCCATTACTCTATATGGGGAATTATTAAAACCCGAAGATCATAAACATTTAATAAATTATGTGCTAAAAACAAGAATGTCTGAAAATTCAAAAATTAGGCTGGATAAACAATATGCATTGCAGATTTAGTGAAGGACATGCGTAACAATTTTATAACAAAAAAATCAGCTACAACTATTTCATATCAAATACACAATGCACGACAATTAAATAAATCGATTTCCGAATTCGGTCAAGAAATTGAACAACTGTTAAGTGATTTGACGTTAGCACAAGCGGAAACAGATGAAAATCTTTTAAAATCAATACGTCCCGTAAACGAAAAGATCGCAATCAATTCTTTCACTAGCGGCATAAGAGATCACGAATTAAGAACAATAGCAAAATCAAGAAATTGCACATCTCTAAAAGACGCGATTAATGTAGCGACAAATATAGAAGACAAAAATAAGCCGCGTTCTGCCAATGTTTCATTTTAATAAACGAGCCAGAGCAAATGATAGAGGTTTGCATGGTCTAAGAGGTAACCGAAACAGATCGATACACCATCAAAATTATTTTTTAAATAAAACATTCCTTAATACATACACTCAAAATGCTACAAATCAAAGATTTAATAGCAATCGTGGGCGTACAGCTCGAGGAGGTAGGCAATCTCACCGACAATCAAGCCGCGGTAGTGTACATTGCGCTAAGGTTCAGAAACCTCAACATCTGACGAGAATCGGGTTTTTCGGAACTAAGAAATCCAATAATGTAATTTTAAGTATGAGCGGTATGAACTACATACGTTTACAATACAATGGCAAAATTTGTTTGTTTCTTTTAGATACAGAAGCCAATATTAGCGTTTTCTTTACAAAATTATAAGAGCGAAATGAATTAATAGACACATCAAAACGATTAACGATAAATGGAATAGGAGGTACAGTACTATCAATTGGTTCAGTAAATTTATCTCTATGTATAGCAGAACATAGATTTAATCGTGACTTTTATGTAGTAAATAATTTTAGTTGCGAAACAGATAGAATCCTTGGATTAGATGTCTTTATGAAACATA
This sequence comes from Dynastes maya, assembly GCA_029619315.2. NCBI lineage: Eukaryota > Metazoa > Arthropoda > Insecta > Coleoptera > Scarabaeidae > Dynastes > Dynastes maya. Next base: position 63,882,878 of record JAROYE020000002.1, read on the forward strand.
ACGCGATTGTAAATTTTGAAATATTCTTCTTCACCTTTTGGATTAATGAGAGCAAAATTACAACTTATTTAGAATCTAAATATGGAAAAATTACAGAAATTCCCCCACGTTGTGAAGTTAAAAAATATTTTTGGGTTGATGATCCAAGTTTGTGAAGGTGTGTTCACAGCGGGAATTATTGCAAAATCTAGAAAGCAAATGATTCCAGTACGTATACTTAACACAAATGATAGAGAAATCCAAATTAGAAATTTTAAACCCATAACGACTACATTAGATAATTAGAGTAAACAAAGTTTTGGATCATATAAATATTAAAAACCTAAACATAGAAGAAAAGGACTCTATTCAGAAAATTTGCGCTAAGTAAGCATATGTTTTTTGTTAGAAAATGCTCCTGTAACAATGACTAACATTATAAAAGAAACAATTACTGTAAAGAAAAATGAACACGCAGTGTATGTTAAGCAGTATCGTTTACCGTACAGCTAAAAATCGGAGATAGATAAACAAACTACAAAAATGTTAAATGACGGTATCATAGAGGAAGCCAGATCAGACTGGTCATTGTATTCCTAACTTCTAGTACTTTAATTATAAAGTAAGAAAGATGAGGGGTGTCATTTGAAAAAATTGGTTTGGGGTAGGTTTCTTAGAGGGTGGTTTACTAGGAGTATATTTAAAAAGTATACCTTTAGGATTCTGCAAAACCATTTTCGACGACACCTTGCTCGATCTTATATCTCTACAAATAAGGAAGGTATCGTTTGTAGCATTGAATCTGAGACACCCGATATAAAGCTAATAATAATTTGCTGATGTTTACTAAAAATCGCCTTTATTTGAGAAGCACCGCTAATACTACAGTATTATTAGGTGGAATACCGTTGGGGAAGGCCTATATTCGAAGTAATCTATAAACAAGATGGGCCAAATTCCGACGCCCGACTGGGTATCCTTGAATGAGGAGAAATATCTTTATAACTCAGAACTTCGAAGGGCCTACAATTAGTTTAATGCGAAGCACTTAAATGATAAGATTGGTTCTTGCTGGGGAGAGTAATTTGTTGCAAAAATGTCCTGTCGAAGATGCAAAAATAAACTTGATAATTTTCGCTACATTTGCGGTAAACTTTATTGTGAAAAAGTATAAGAGAACTATTACTGACTTTGTTAAAAACGCGTATTTTGCATACTTCAAATTAAAACTTGGAGATCGAGACAAATCCTGCGCCACCGCATATTGTTGGTAAGATTTGCAAAGTAAATCTAAGGTACTGAATTCAAAAAACAAGGAGAACTCTATTAAAGGTCATAATACAAGAACTTTAAAACACATTATGTATCCAGATATTGAATCGGCAATAAGGTGTGCTGACATCCCAAAGATCTCTCCGAAATACTAAGATCTAGATTAAAACAAAAACACCTGCTTGCTCCAGGAATCACGTTTTATTGGTGTCGTAATCACGAAAGTGAATTTGTCGAAAATTTTGACCTAGTCATTTCGCTTGGTGCTTCCCAATATGAATCCGCTGACTGGAGACTTTTCATAGACTCGTTAAAAAGGAAGCCTCAAAGCTGTTCTTTTACATTACGACATCTTTCATGCTTTTGTTCCTGTTGGCTATTCAGCCCAATTGAAAGACAATTAGGAACACCTTCAAAAGCTTCTCATGCGAATAAACTACAAAAATCACAACTGGCTACTATACGGCGACCTTAAAATTTTAGCCTATTTTTAGGTCAGCAATTTTGGTTTACGAAATATTCACGTTTTTTGTCTAAATGGGAAAGTAGAGCTAGGGACCAACACTGAGTAAAGAGAAATTGGCCAACAAGAGAGCATTTGACACATGTGCAAGAATGTGCTTCAACAATTTGTTAAAGCGTTGGACAAAACAGGTTCATGTTTACAATTCTTGTCTGAAAGACTTCCTGGTCTATCAGGAACGAAGATCAGAGAAGGTGTCTTTCTTGGTACTTAAATAGAACTCTAATGAAAACTGATGAGTTTGAAACGGTAATGAACACCACCGAAAAAAATGCGTGGAAAGCTTTTAAGCAGGTTGTAAAGAAATTTCTTGGAACTAATAAAGATCCAAATTAGGTTGTAATATGAGCATTAAAATTTAGTTTCTTAACGCACATTTGGACTATTTTCCTGCTAACCTTGGTGATGTCAGTGGAGAGCTACCAGGATGTTCAAGAAATGATAGAAGGTATCAGGGGCGATGGGATACCAACATGATGGCGGACTATTATTGGATGTGGAAGAAGGATGTCCCTATGGCTGAGTATACAAAAAAAAACAACAAACAGAGCCTTTTGGCCAAAGAAAAAGTCTTTCTAAGAAGAGAAAATAGTAGTTCATGTTCTTTTGCTATGTTTTTGTATTCTTTTTATTAATGTTGTTACAAAAAACCTTACGTGATACGACGAAACTAAACACAGATTTGAAATCAGGAACACGAAATTATTCAAGTGCAGTTAAAAACAACACAATTAATAAGGTGTAAAAGCTCAGGCCTGTGTTATTTTCCTTCTACTTAATAGAAATAACTTCAGCATAGTTTCAGTAATGTGAGTCTCCATTTTTAATTAATGCTTCGTGCATTTTTCATGTTACAAATATGATTAATATTTTGATGACTCTGATCGTGTGTTTTGTAGATAACACTGCAACCCTGAAAATATTTCAAACCAAAATCAGGTGCAGAAAGATTAACTAGAGAAATTGAAGCATACGAAACATTCAACATTTCTTGCAGGCACGATCTTATCTAAGAACGCTAACATTTTTCAACGAAACAAAAATAGATTTCGACTTTCCTAATACCGGAAGACATATGGAAGCCTGCAATTCTTCCTGATTTTTTTCTGTAAATCTCGAGAAAGAGGGCGAGGCAGCCGTGCCCTTCGGAATTACCCTGTTAGATAGAGATCTATCAAAACTGAAATATCAAAGTTACGGTGTACCGAGGTTGCGATTGTTCAGAAACGTTGTTGACGAGGCAAATGATCCGTGCGATGTGTCGAGAGATGTCTATCATATTTATGGGAGCGTGCGAATAGATTCCCTTCTCTTGGAGAGCGAAAGCAGAAAAAAGAGGAGAAGACACAAAAGAGTAAGAGGTTCGCACGTTCGTAAAAGAAAAAAAAACGCTGATGCGTGACGGCGAAAGGGATGAGGAATTGAAACAATCAATGGCCGGGAATAAAACATCTTATCGTTTCGAGTTCGAATCGTGTTACGTTTGTATGCAAGCGAATCTCGGTATTTTCAGTTTGATAGGGAAATACGCGATTGGAAAAGAGAATTCCCGCAACTTATTCGGGGACTGATTGCGAATTTTTTAGCGAATGCATTGTCATAAATTCCTTAGTTCATAAGAATTTCAACTTGTTCCACCAAATGCCTTTTTTTTCACCATGTATTGTAAAATTCAAAATATCTTTATTGCTGGATTCCGCTATATTAATCACAGTTAAAGCAAGGAATACCTTGGTAATTCAGTTGATTTTTAATGGAAAATGTATTGATCTTATGAATTTCTTTTAATAATTATTATAGAGCCTACGTACCGGTTATAACCGGTACCTAGGCTTCCGCGGTCGTCAATAACACTATACTCTTGGTTTTCTGGTTGGAACCGTGTCGTTGGCGTAGCTGTTGTCGACGTTTCGTCCGCACTCTTATGGCACATCTTCAGAGCTGTTATTGCACATTGACTGGGGACTATTCATTCCGGTCGTGTTTATGTAGGGCTTGTTTCGGGTCAGTGGAGCGGAAAAGTTATGGTTCAATGAAGCGGGGGGGTTGCTAGGAGGTTTAATCAGTTGGAATTTCCACGTGTGATGTAAGGGGTAGCATATTTCCTTAACATTACACATCGTTTTAAAGGTATTTTTCGACATAATCGCCATTTCTATCCAAGCATTTTTGCAGACGGTGCTCCAACTTCTGTATCCCCATGTAAAATTTTGCCGCCAGTCCTTTCAAGAATCTTTTCAATTGTGGTGTTGGAAATCTCAGGAATCCGAAGAGCGAGTTGATGAATGGTGACCCTCCGATCTTCAAGCAGTGTGCTCTCGACCTTTTCAACGGTTTCCTCTGAAACTGAAGTCTTCCGCTCCGTTCTTCATCGTGAATTTCCCTCCGACCTCCAGTGAATTCCCTACACCATTTACGGACGTGTTGAACAGCTATACACTTTTCTCCATAAACTTCGGTTAATTGACGATTAATGTCTATAAGTGAAGCCCCTTTCGCTTTTAAAAAACGTATCATAGCGCGAATTTCGCACCTGGCGGTAGCGGGGATCGGGAGTTCCATCTCGGACGGGTGCTTAGCCAACATTGAGCGGCGTAGCGAGACGGGAGTGGTACGTATATAGAGTGAGAGAGCTGCTGCACACGCCAATGTTGTCGGATGTCGCCTAACACGTCTTATTGCTGCTGTAGGGCTTTGGGAACCTTATTTTACAATCATCCCTCGTACATACATTGCACAATAAGAATTCAGGACTGAAGAAAACTCCATTGCTTTACACAAAGAGTTCAATACGCAAACGTTGTGAATGTTTAATGTAGTCCATTTTTATTCAGTATTAAAACAAAACAGTAACAAGCATTCGGCAAGATTTGTTATCGAAGTACATTAGCATTAACTACAATGATAGTTCGAAAAGTTTAAGATCTTTAAATGCGTACGTACTTCGCATAGTGACTATAAGGAGTTATGTTTTTGTAAATATACTACTAGCCAAATGTGTTGCATTTCATAAACGCGTGTTTACTATTTCAGGAAATTTTGTACAATAAATAGAGAGAATAAATGATGTACTCCCTTCTGGTGGAGTTCTCAGAATCTTACAGGATTTATAGAACTACTTGTTATAAATGTTACAATATGAGCTAAACGTTATAATATGTAACTAAGTGTTATAATGTTTTTATTTAAAAAAAATTTTATACATTTCAACATTGGATCAATTTCATAATTTAAATACAATTTGGTTTCTTTTTATAACATAGATTTATTAAAAATTTTACATCACTACAAATATTATTTTACCGCAAGAGTAGTTAAACTTCATTAATGCAATTTTTTTTATAATTTTAAATTAAGATATAATTATTTAATGTTCAATTAAAATGTTTCATTCAAGTTAATAAACTCAGCGTTCAATTCACGTATGTGCAGTGGTAACAGGAATAAACAGGCAAAGCATAAAAAAGAAAACATCCCAACCATAATGATTTAATGGTCGTGCACTAAAACTAAAAAAATGTTAATTGTAGGAGATATGAACTGAAAATAAATACAATTCCTAAACGTTATTAAAACGAACATAGTTGTTTTATTACTCACTTTTTTATTATAGAAAGGGGTAACTTTATACTTATCAGTTTCATGTTACAACGTAGGATCCCGTCAAAACTAATTGACAAAGTTTTAATACCAAGTACATAGTGTCTACTTCCTTCGATTAAACTTTTTGAAACTCAAGTATGTTAGCAAGGTTGCATAACTAAGTTACTACTAATCTAGTAGTAAGCTGTTGATAAATTAAAATAATTCAGAACTTTATGATGCTGATCCCCAGTTAAATTCCCCTAGAGTAAAAGAAAATGATTCAGTGATATTACGCAAACTTAATACGAGGGTAGTTTTCGACGATATCGTCCTTACAAGTGGCAAAAATAACGCACGTTTACAGTTTTGCCGTTGGATTTTGGAGGGAGGCAAGGACTTAGTTAACAAGGTATATATAGTCTGCTGAAAATCCACACACTGTGTTCGAAAAACCACAGTATTCTCAAAAGGTAATTGTTTGGTACGGTATTTGCTCAGCTGGAATCCTGGGTCCATATTTTGTCGAAGGTGAAAGAGTAAGGGCAGTTTCTGGTACTAGTGAAAGATACGTGGAAATGTTACAGACATTTTTAACGGACGCTATGCATCAACTTCAATTACCATTAAATATTACTTGGTATTCATAAGACGGTGCAAGGCTCCATGTGTCTAATTTATCAATGGAAGTCCTGCGTGAGATGTTTTCAGGTTTCTGGTATTTCAGCGTGGAGATCAGTCTTGGCCGGCACAGTCTTGTAATTTGTCGGCTCTCGATTATTATCTCTGGGGCTAGTCAAAAGTGTACCAAAACAGACCGAAAAGTCTGGAAGGTTTAAAAAACAACATCAGATAGGTTATTGCAGAGATTCTAGTTAAAATATGTCGGCATGCAATGACTTCATTACTGAAACGTGCTCTTGTAAAACTAATTTGTATGTAATATATTGAAATATCTTTCTCGGGAGTTTTTTTTCAAATTTTGTTAAATTTTCTAATTTTAAATTGAATAAACGATTTTTGTAGGTTCGGGGGTATCCCTGGATACCCTTACGGCAATTTTAGAATGAATTTCCAACTCAGTAAAATGAAATTAACGAATTTCAAGATTTTAAGAGTAACTAACCTTTAACTTTTGAACGATGCCAATGTATATAAACCCTCTGTTTATATAACCACCACAGGAGTGCCTGTTCTGGAGATTTAACCCTTTTCTCTTCAAATAAAAACTTCGAATACACAATCGAAGACTTATATTGGGATCGGAGTTAAGACACACTTTAATTCGACCAAGGCCAAATAAAGATTGATGAAAAATTATGGCGCCGTTCATCTTTTTTTTATTTTAAATCGCGAAAGACCGGCGATTGTTTTATTTCACAGCCAATTTTGATAATTCAACCCAAATAGAATCTTTTACGATGACTTTCGATCAGATGATATTATTTCTGCAAACAGCATACGAGACCGAATGCAGTGACTTAACCAGGAGGTTGTATGTTGATGATTCTGTGATCCAAACTGTCACCAAAAAGCTTTAAACGAGAAAATCCACTGCTAATTTACAGAAACCTTTCAGATAAAGATTTAATTCATGAAATATTATCTGTTGTACCTTTCAATTTACGCTGTTGCTTATTCCAGACGGTTTCTACATTAATTTGGACGAAATAAGTGAATAGAAAAATTAACTAACGAGTAGATTTGTCCATGCTACCCCACACTCGTCATTATCTGGACTTATAATTTAATTATAATGTCCTCGCTCCAAGGACGGTTGGCTGAGGGGTGATGGTAACGAAGAAATTTCCAATTTTCCCCGCAAGAGGGGTATTTAGTTACCAACGAGTGGCCAGGCTGACATTTAGCCAGTACCGAAGTGACAACTGGGAGAAGTTGTTGTCGTAGATACAACGTTGAACATAACAATATATATACATATATATATTACATACAAATTATGTATATATATATATATATATATATATATATAATAACCTATAGGTTTTTAGTAAGCAAACACCCAGAATAACGATTAAAATAGTAAATTCGACTGTTATTTGCCTTATTAGCAATATCATACGTGCGGCTTATGGATTATCACTTTACATTTTACAGCATATTAAAATAAACACGCATTTTAGAGTGTTATACCCATATTTCAGCAGCCGCTGGTATTAATTTCAATTAGTCATGTATTAATGTCGGTTAGGGAATTACACTAATTAGTCCCTCACTCATATAATTATAACCCGAATTAAGCACGTAAATAACTCCGCTTTGATTTAGAATTAATGGGAGTATAAAATTATTAATAGCATGCAAGTTGTTGCTAACCCTAAGATGCGATTTTAATGATTTAAATAAGTTAGTAATCGTAGCTAGAGTGCCTAGCTACGATAACGTTTTTTTGGCGTTAGAATGTAAACGTTAAAAAACTCAATGAGAACAGCATGGTTTACAAATATAGAAAAATGTATCAATGTCAACTCACTCAATCAAAACAATTTTTTTCAGAAAATTTCTAGTTATTGCTTCTATCTCTATATTTTCAAAAATGATAATACTGCACCCACGCTATATATTAACCTTAATTGTTCCGCGACAAAAACTAATTTTTATATGAAGCTCAATGAACAGCAGAAGGTAAACTAAAAAGTTTTGGGAGCGATCTCTCTGCATAGTTTTCGGCTTATCCAAAAGCCAACCCAATTTCTGAGAATTTATCTTCTATGAGACCTAACTTGCTCATATATGTACTTAAGCCTGTTATCAGGCTTACTGTTGTTTTGACGGACATATCTGCCTATCTCTGCCTTGTATAGACCCGCTATAAGATTAGTTTTGTATCCGATAAGTAATTGCTTGCCCTACCTCTGACCTGGAATATCGTTCCACCAGTCTTGAGACTTCTTTTCTGTCTATTGTTTAGTAGCTGTTACACACGACGCTTGCACCCGGCCACGGGTTCACGTTCGCAACAGTTCGTCTACTTTGACCTTTTGTGGCCTTCTTGCCTTGGTACTCAGACCAAGTTCATCTCTTGTATGGTTTTCCAGTCTATTCGGAAGGTTCATGCTATTCTACTCTACTTTCTACTTTGCTTGTGTAGGGCTCAGTGCCTATTCAAAGAGTCAAACAGTGCTGATCTACAGTGACTGTGCTTGTTATTTCTTAGTTTCAAACAAAGCACACTTGACTGAGCCTTTGAGTAAAATGCAGTAAATAGAGAGCTGCAAAGTATTTAATTTTGAATTTATAATAATAGCGTTCGTTTCCCCAAGCTGAACATGCAATACAGATGTCTCACAAGGAACTGCATCGATCGATATAGGGAAGAGTATACATTGTAAAATTCTGAAAACTTGGTAACATTGTTGTGACATTGTTTCAACTATTATATAAGATAAAAAGTATTTTCGTCAAAAAAAGAGTCCAGTAACCAACAGACAAAGTTAGAATCTAATTTTACTAACGGAAATTGAAATTATATTTCTTAAGAATCGAAAATATGTAAATGTAATCGTATTTGGATAGGAAAATTGATATTCATATGCAATTTATGAATTTAAAACATCTTTCTCATTGTAACCACATTTAATACACTGTACATTCAAAATTGAACATCGTCTCCAAGGGAGCGGATGGAATTTTGAATGGTTTTAGAAAAGTCCAGATTTATTTATTCAAATTAGTTAACTGGGGCTCTGGATAACAAAAACAATTAAAGACAGAAAAGCAAGCTTTCGACAATAGGAAAATTTCAAAATTCATCGATAGTTTTATTCGTATATTGAATAAATGTGGAACTATTTAAATAAAAACTGCACTACAGTACCAAATAAATCCATTTCGATTTTGTACACCAAAATTACAATCCAAGGAGCAAGATTCAAGGAGCATCATACTTGGTTTTAAACCGGCGGTTATTGCGAGTTCAAGAAAGGACACCGAAGAGCTGTTTCGCTGAGAAGAGCAACAATGTGCAAGTACCGAAATTTAAATATTTGGCCAAATAATAAATTCAAAAAGGAAATTTGACTTTATTTTGTTTATTATCAAAATTTTAGTAAGTAGCTGTCGGATAGGGACCGAAATAGTTTTTTTTTGTTCATATTTTGTTCTATAAGAAATATCTTTCCAAATTTTTCTTCAAACACAATAAAACTTACTGTCTCTTTAAAACAATAAATCGTTATATTTTTCATATTTTTTCGATCTGCAAAAAGTTATTAAGTCAGATCCCACAAGTAGCGAAAACATTTTCAAAACGTTAGCCCTAAGATTCATTTCATTCATATCGTATTTTAATTTCACATTTATATCATTTCGATATGAGCCCTACATGTATTATTGAACTAAAATATTTTCAGTTATTTAATACTTCCGGTTATATCGGAAATCGCTGTCAACTTTGTGATTTTAAATAGAACACCTGTATATTACTGCATTTTTTAATTTCTAATTCATTTTAAAGCTTATTTGGATACTTTCAGCGAGCCTGAAGATGGGACGTTAGTCCCGAAACCGGTCGCTCCTTTCTTATTAAATTTTGAGTTATTGTGAGAAAGTGGACTTTTCTTTTCTTCCAACTTCATGATGTATTCCTCACACAAAGCCGCATTGGATCAATTGTTTATTATTTGTGGAAAATGCAATAGCCTTTGCCGCTCGGTATCTACAGAAACAGAAGTAGTGACCAAACACAGTTAATCGAATAAAAGAGAATTTGAACAACTTCGGATCGAGCAAGGCAAAAATTCAAAAACAGTTTTTGCGAATTTATTTTAATATGGTCTTAAGAACACGAATTATTTTTGAACAACATTATCTGTACGAATGAAATAAAATTTACAAGAAATGGTCTGCTTAACCGGCCCAATTCTCATTATTGGAGCAATTCGAATCTCCACGTATTTAGAACGCAGAACTTCCAGGAGATGGCGATTCAACCTTTCATCGATGCTTGATTGTTTCCTAAAAGTCATGACTAACTTCGATATCTCCAAAATTGGATGACATTTTAGAAAACTACATAAGCTACATTCTCATTACTGAGTACTCGTTTTTGGAAGAAAATTGTGTTACAATACACATTTTCCATATCTTGAACATGACATTTTTTTATAAGAAGAAATTGATACGAAAGAGAAAAATAGGTAGTTGTAGTTAAAAACATGAAATTTTAATACTTTTTTCACTTGAAAGTTTAATCGTAATTACCAAACACGCTGTATAATATTTTCGAAAAGTTCATTCAGTTTCTAATCGTACCCTCTACGGTTAATAGTTCTGCAAGGTTTCAATTTTCCAAGTTAAGCATTTTCACAGTTATAGAAGTTCACATGCACTCATTCACCTGTCAAAAATGTTCAAAAAATGCAGATATTTCAAAGACGGTTAGAAATAGCAACGCAGTTGTTTCATCAAACAAACCTTAACATTGAACTAGCAATTCAAAAATTTAATATATGTGGGGTGTTCTATTTAAAATAACACAGTTCACAGCTACTTCCGATATAATCGGTAGTCGTAATTAATTGCAAATATTTTAGATCAATAGTACATGCAAGCGTTAGTATATTACCAAGTTTTCAGAATTTTCCAATGTAGACTCTTTCATATATCGATCGATGCAGTTCCTCGTGAGTCATTATTTAGAACAAAATCGAGTGCGTAATACAACATAATCTAGATGACGTAATAATAAAATTATTATTAATCTCTTCTAAGTTTCTTATATTTTGACTTACATATCATGAACTTTATTTTTGCTAATACTCGTATTTAAATGTTATAACTAGAGCAACGCAAACTGCGCTGAAAGCCAGTGGCTGACGCATAAAAGTTTACACAAAATAAACATGGCCGGGACAATTAGGTATAAGCGTCAGTATAACTGCAACTCGAAAGCCGATCTGTTGTGTATGCATCTACGCTGTCGTATACTATATCGTAGTTCTACGTTTGTTTTGAAAATGTTTCCTACGTCGCGAAAACGACCAAAGTTGGACACAATAAGAGAATTTACTGCAGAAATGCCTGATTTAAAGTGTGATGGCGCTAAAATTCAATGTGTAGTGTGTAAAATAGATTTAATGTGTTGGTCGAAAAGTGATTGTCTACGGCACGTAAATAGTGCAGGGCATGTTTCAAAAAAAAATTCCACACGAGATTATGACAAATTTAAATTTAATTTATGTGTCGTCTCGTTTTGGAATGAATATTCGGACTTTAAGTTACTAAGTGAGAGAACATTACAGAGAGTTGTGCCGTCTGCTCGTGAGCATGTCGAGAAAAGAATTAAATCGTAGTTGAAAGATAAAAAACTGTGGTTATGTGTGGACGAAACAACAAATCGTAAAAAACATTCTGTGGTTAATGTAATGGTACGCACAATGGAACCACATCGACCGTCACCCTCAATTTTACTAGCTTCCAGACGAATGCAACAATGCACTGCCGAAGTAATTTCAATGTTGGTGTTAAATACATTGGAAAAGTTTGAACTTTCAACAAATCAACTGTTAATGTTTATGAGTGATGGTGCCGCAAATATGCTTGCTGTAGGTCGATCTCTTAAAAAACATTGTGCTAACTTGTTGCATATTACATGTAAAATTCATACTCCCAGTCTCGTAGCAGATAGTATCAGAAAATGTTATCCCGAGGTAGACGCTCTAATAGCACATACAAATGCTGTGTTTGTAAAATCCCCAAAACGTATTCGGGAATTTCATAGACTATGCCCCGGTATTCCTGAACCACCACAACCTATTCTTACTCGTTGAGGAACATGGTTAGAGGCTGCATTTTATTATCTTAAATATTTGGAGAATATAAAGAACGTGATTTTAGAATTCGACTCAAAGGAAGCTGCGGCTGTCAAGGTAAGCCGCTTGAAATTTCAGGATAGTCAAGTTAAAACAGATTTGGAAATTATTCAGAACAATTACGTGGGACTAGCGGATGCGATAGAAAAACTACAAAATTCTTCGGTGTCGTTAGTGGAATCTTTGCAAATAGTGCAACATGTTCACGCACAGCTATGCGCGATAAAAGACTCAAGAAATGTTTGTGTTTTAGAAAGGTTTGAAAGTGTTTTAGATAAAGACTCTGATTTTAGCACATTAAGACAAATTTGTGAAGGTGCGTCAACAGAACCGTTAAGTTATTTGAAAGATTATTTTACTTACGCAAATATAACGTCACTAGATGTAGAACGTTCGTTTTCGGCATACAAAAACACTTTTTCTTCACGCCGCACTCACTTTGCCGAAACATCCTTGGAAACATATCGACTGTTACAAATATTAAATAGACATTATCCACTTTGTGATTTCACGGAGGACTCTTAAAACGGTGAGTGTTTGAGCACGTATCACATTTAATTTATTTTGCGAAAACTTTTATGCGTCCGCCACTGGCTTTCAGCGCAGTTGCGTTGCTCTAGTTATAACATAGCAAGTCATTTTGCCCTTGCCGGAATAACTAATGTGAGTTTCCGTTCAAAAAGATACTTAAATTAAATAAAACGAAAACGCCATTTTTTCCTTTAACGTGAAACCATCTTATGCGTTAAATTATTTTAAAATGTTTTATAATTTAATAACAAAGTAGCTTATTATGCCTTTATTCTATTTTAAACGTAATCTTTTTTTCTACTGAATCGACAGGCATAACTTTATTTACATTGTACCTATTTCGTTATTTTACATAATTACAATTTAAATGTTCAATTTTTATTAAATTTGGATAACATTCTTTGAAAAAGAATCCATTAAAATCAACTTACAAAATATAATAAAAGTCACAAATCATCTACATCAAAATTTATAATGTAATCTGTAACAAGACGTACAGTCATCAAAAGGTCAAACATTTAAATATAGAAACACTTGGATTAGTATCCTTGTGGGGAAAAAGACAAGTTTTCGAAGAGAGAATTTAGAAATTAACATTAAAGCAAGTGTTAAAAGTATTAAAGTGATGAAACGATATTAAAACAATTTGAAAACATTTTGGAAATAAAGAAAACGCAAATTTAAACCAAAGAACATTCAAAGAGGGATCGAGAAGGAATGAAGAGGATTGCATTACATACACAGAGGTATAACACATAAGCGGAATCAACTGTAAGAAAATTTAACAAAATTTAAAAAAGGACTTAATTTTCACAAATTCACATTTTTATTTCAATTTGAAACATCTCCATATTTACTTAATTCCCCTATATATTAGTACAAGCATATCTATATTAATAAAGAATTGTTAAAGTTCACATCTTGTCTTGATCTAGTGACTGAAAACGAAAACAAAAGCTTCTTTATAACGCTGTTAAATATTAAAGAAGGCTCTTAAAGCGGTTCGCGTGGTCTTTTATGGTAAACAAGTCCTAAGGAGTAAATAATGCTCCATTTGCTTTCGAAATAATGTTCTTTTATAAGCCTCATAAAAGCTTCGTAAAGTAAAGTGTGCATAATACATTTTTCAAAGTCTCTGGAAAAGTTAAAAGAAATTTCCTGTTTATCTTTTGAAATCACTTTACGAGACTCCATTACTTCGCCATGAAACTAACTATAGTTTCATTACAATTAAATTTTCAATATTGTTGGTCTAGTTAAAAGTACTAAGATCAGTAAAAGCAACAAAAACACTTCAAATGTATACGCATATTCCGTTCGTTTCAATAGAATTAGCATTCAGCGAACTTGAAATAGCTTATTAGACCTGCAATCGCATTAGGGCATTCAGGTATTAAAGGAATTCCGATTCTTTCGGAAAGACAACGAAAATTACGTGCAGGAAAAAGTTATTGCCTATACGTCTTTCGCGGAAACTTGAGAGGAAAAAGAAGAAAATTGTAAACGACATTTTTCGTAACAGAGTTTCAACAAACATCTTAAGGAATAATACGTAAAAGGAATAGATGCAGAGAACAAAGAAAACATTTAGAGACGTTCGAACTCTTGCAAACGCCCCGCATTCGAAAACTTCTCAGACATTCTTGGTCGATTTATTTTAATAATTTCTTCTATATGCCAGTGCTACCTATGAATAAAATATGTACCTACGTATCGATTCATATTGGAAGACTATCGGGAGTTTCGCAAGAACGTATCTTCTCTATCTACATAAAGGTATATTGGTGCCTAAATACTGATTTCTGTTGCAGTACCCTCTTTATGTCTTTAGGGATAATATTAAAAAGGTTGGAATGTAAAAATACCAGGGTTTTTACTTAATAACAAAGACAAAATGAGAATTAATTACTTTGTGACGCTTACATTTTTTGTTTGCTTCGTTTAGCCGTTAATTTCACTTAATTCTACTTTTATTCATTTAAGCAGAATTCATTTGGAGTTTTCTCATAATGTAAATAAATTAGTTCGTATATAAAATACAAAAGAGCGTTTACATTGAATAAATTTTCATTATTATACAAATTAAAAGTACATTTTACATTTTTATATATGTACGTATATGTACGTATACTTTAGCACGTACAAGTAATTTCGAATATCTCAGCGTTGTATATCAAATATCGAATATTACACAAGAAACATTGCGATATATTGTATAACACACTTATGTAACTACGTCAGGTAACAGTTTTAATAATGAAAATGTAGAATTATATAATAGTGCGGTCCTAAAGTATCCCCTTCCCCCACGCTAACTTTTAAACGACAGAAGCTAGCGTTTTACGAGCTAGCTTTTACCGTTATTGGCATTTCAATTTCACTTCCGGTATCACCGGAAGTGGCGTCAACTTTCTTGTTTTAAATAGCACATCCTATATATGTTTATGTTTTTGGAAAGGTACTCGAAAGGTGAATCCAACGATACCACACATATTATACTTTAATTTAAGAAATATAACGATATGCAGCAATAAAGGTTTTGGTAATCTGTTTTATTGTTACGCAAAGTTGGCTAGGAAAGAGCGCCAAATTGTTTCTTGTGACTGATCTAAAGAGCTCGTTGCTAATCATAACAATTGCCAAACTGTCAAATCTCAATTCCAAAAGCATAAATTATTCTTGTTATTTATTGTTGTTGTATCTTGCATTTGTCATACTTCGTTCTTTGTTCTCGTTATTATTTTCCCTTATTTTAACTTGTTTTGTTAATTGTTGTTTCTTCTTTACTTCATCGAACGTTATTACAGTTAATTAGTTATGGCAGGCTTGTTTAAATTTGATAGTTTTTCATGAACAATATGTCTGTTTTTTAGATTGTCTGTGCTGTTACTTTTATGATGACTTCGGCACGAACCAAGCAAAATTGCTGGGTCAATTTTAATATAATGTAAACCTGGCAACAATTATTACCTTATTTGCCATGGTTGCCATGTATAATAATTTAAATCATATTATTTTCTCTTAAAGCAGTTCGCCCTGCAAATTTTATGCTATCTATCCTTACTTAAAGTTCAAATATTTCCAGCTGTATAAGGGCAGTGTTCATTATGTTCCACTTCGTGGTAATTGATTCCAAATTCCCTGAATATTAAAATTAGGTACTTGAAGTTTATCTTATGCGATCCATGCGGCGGCCATTGTAAAATCAACTTCATAAAAAACTGAAACTTAAGCACATTCCCTATCAAAAACTAACAAATTTAAACAAATCTTCCATAATTAATTAATTGCAATAAAGCTCGGTAATGTAAAGAAGAAACAACATTCTACAAAACAAGTTAAAATGAGACAAAACAATAACGAGAACAAAGAAGAAAAGTTTGACAAATGCAGGTTATAATAACAATAAATAACAGGAATAATTCATGCTTTTGGAATTGAGATTTGATAATGTGGCAATTATTATGATTACTTTGCTTAGCAGCAAGCTCTTTAGATCAATCTGGCGTCACAAAAAACAAATTGGCGCCCTTTCCTAACCAACTTTGCGTATCAACAAAAACAGATTACCAAAACCTTTATTGCTCATATCGTCATATTTCTTAAGAAAAAATATAACATTTGTGGTATCGTTGAATTCGTCTTTCGATTACCTTTCCAAAAACGTAAAAATATGTAGGGTGTTCTGTTTAAAATAAGAAAGCTGATGTCACTTCCGGTGACACCGGAAATGCAATTGAACTGCTAATAACGGCAAAAGTTAGCGCGAAAAAAATAGAAATCCACCGGTTTTTTCTAAAAACGCCAGTGTCGTTTGAAAGTTAGCGGGGGGGTACTTTAGGACCGCACTCTACAATTGGCACAGTTCATCTCCCACATTTCCGAAGAATAAATTTGCGTAGGAGTGAAAACTAAGCAACATTACTTACTAATCTATACAAAAAAAATTACTTATTGTTATCGATTACGTCACCGCAACTACATGGCATCGTAAAACAAAGTAGTAAGTAATTGTAGATCGATTAGAAAGCTTAACGGGCATGCATTTATTGCTAACGCATACGGTGGTTTTTTTTCTTTTTCAAATGTCGACGCCAAAGGCTTGTGTTGTAACACAATTTTTCTAATTAGATATATTAGCATATTTATTTATTATTGATTATCTATAACATTCACATATAATCCGGCATTTTGCAAAAAGACAGGCGTTTTTCAAAACACCGACATTTGTACTAACGAACTATAGTTGTACTATCGGACTGAATATTTGCAGTCATTTTTTAAATTGAATTGAATTATATTATTATCTGAGCATTATAGACAGGTAAATTATGTCATTGCTTGCAATTGCGCAAAATTCTACAAAAGGGTAAAAGGGTAAGTAAATAGCACTACAAAGGAATATGTCAATATAAGTGCGTTTCAATTATATATTTCAAAATAGAAACTACAGCAGATCTTGAAAATCAAATTAACTCGGTACTTTAACAAAAGTACTAAAAACTAAAATAATTAAAATGTAATATGAAAATTATAAACTACATACATACTATTCATTTGTTTGCACATTTGCTACTGTTATGGCACTCACTATTGCTCAAGACTCCAAATGAAAGCCCAAATTTACAAAGATCAATTTCGTTTCTGAAGAACCAGTTTTTTATAATGCCAGATTTCGTTCTTATTCTATAATCTCCATTTTCGAACTCTTGCCCTAACAAATTCTGCCCGATCGACATTAGGGATAGCATCTTTTACGCAAGTACCAACTTCTATTGGTTTAAATTTCTGACCAGACAATTCTAGGATTTTTTCAGCTGCCCTCATTTGTCCTAAGTAACTTGATTTTCTTTCTTCAGTAATTGTTTTCTTTTTGAAAGCACAGGGGACATGATAAATTAGATCTGTCTCTAGAAAAACCGCAGTTATAATGAACCTTTCGTTTACATTGAAAGCAGTTCTCTATATCAGTGTCGCTTTTCTTACAACGCAGACATCTTATTCTTGAGGAGCTGTTTCTTCATTATTTTTTAAATTATCCGGTAATTCTGGGTGTCACATCATTATGTACGTCATCATCAAGTTCCCTTATCCCATTGCCATTTTGTTCGTTTTCGATTTCAGCGTTAACATCACGGGTAGCTTCTGAAGTAATTCTACTTACAGTATATCTTTTGATAAGACAGTACAATTAAGGTCAATGTCCAAACAAACCGTTGTATGGTGCCCGATTAATGACTCTGTGGAACAACTGTTTTTCTGAAACCGAAAAAAGCAACATCCAGTAGACCATTGCGTACAGTTGTTATCTTCCATCAATGCACGTAGCGTATTTTCAATATCTTGGTTGCTTCTCTCGACATGTACAAATTTGCTATCGGGCTACATTTCCATAATTTCTCTAATGATAATAAAATGTTAATTAAGAGTTAAATTGACTTTTAAGATCTGTTGTAGTTTCTATTTTGAAATATATAATTGAAACATACTGCAAAAGCATATGTTTTTTGCAATGTTATTTACTTACCTTTTTGTGGAATTTTGCACAATTGTAAGCTATTCGTTTGAAGAATATGATGAAAGACTTTTAAAGTGAATATTCTGTAATATTGACATAATTTAGTTGTTTATAATGATCAGATAATAATTATTCAATTCGCCTACTGGCCGTTAGGCGTTTTAAAAAATGACTGAAGATATTCAGTCCCATAGCACATGTACGGTTCGATAGTATAACCGCCGGCGTTTTGGAAAACGCCTAGTCTTTTTGCAAAGTGCCGAATTATTCAATCTGACTGCGACATATATGTATATCACGAAGAAAGCAAAAAATGTAGTAAATCTTATATAAAGCTCTTATTATGCAAATTATATATATATGTACCTTCGTTTCAAATAGCAAATTTGTTGGAATGCACATAATTACTAACACCTGCAAGATACAATGGAATTAATATCACATACATCATAAGCGGCTGACAATTAGAAGCATCCATAAACGGGATACAGGAAGTGACACGTATATATGTATATCGTGTACACATAATATAATATGTATATTAATAATAATCTTATTGAAATAATATTAAACTACATAAACAATTTCTTAAAAGATGTTCAATGGTGACTCGTTGCGAGTTGTTCTTATTAGGAAGAAGGGTTGATAAAAAGGTCCTTTTACTCGCAAAATTATTTTAATTTAACTAAATAATGACTGGTTTCGGGTCAAAGCCCATCCTCGGATTAAGAATTTTTATTAATAACAGTTAAAAGGTCGTCTAACAATAAAAAATATATTCCAGATGTAAAGTGATGAATGGACATAGTTAAAATACAATTGATCAATTGTATTTTAACTTGTTGTGTTCATCCCCTTCTTACACTTGCTTTTAATCTAATTTTAACATTACAAAATTTGATATGTCCATTCATCACTTTATATCTGGAATATATTTTTTATTGTTAGACCTGGCCAGTGGCGTCCGCCAAAGCCATATAATAATAATAATTATTGTTAGACGACTTTTGAACTGTTATTAATAAAAATTCTTAACCTGAGGATGAGCTTTGACCCGAAACCGGTCGTTATTTAGTTATATGAAAAAAAAAATTTGCGAGTAAAAGGACCTTTTTATCAACCCTTCTTCCTAATTTCTTAAAAGTTGTTATGTTGTAAGTACTTTTCTCGATATATTATTTATAAAAAGAAAACCAATTTACTCAAACAATTTACGTAAAACACAAGTCTTCCATTATATTCTTGGTAGTTGTTAACATTTTGAGCAAGTTTCGTCTTCCGGGTATACGATTAGAGTTGTAAAGCTATTCCTAATATAGGACACAATGAAATTACTCTAGTGTATATTAAATTTAAATTAAGCCGTAAGTTTTTATAAGAGGAAGGATTGCAAACGCGTTAAGTTATAATTAAAACAAGGTTTTGCTTAAATGTGATCTACGTATTTCCTAATTAAAAGTCATACGTCATCATTAGACATATTAAATTCAACTTGTAATAGTTACAAGGAGTATGAACTTTAATTCATAGTTGGGATATAATTTACAGCCATTATGTACCTCAGATATCAGATTCTTTCAAGTTTATAGAGCTAAAACTTTCCTTATTGATGAGAGCATATTTTAACTAACTTGCATGTTTGTATCTGTTATATATATATTTTATATAATACTATAATATATATAATATAATATTTTAACAAACTAGCATGGCAAATCGGCGGTGACGCTGACAACAATAAGCTAAGGGTAAGGAAAATATCATTCGGGTTGTCGGATTCTCACCGGCAACCGTGGAATATTTCAATCATACTCGTAGCGACAGCCATCTGATTCCGCCGCAAATACCGCCGTTTGGATTATTCAAGTCCGAAATCTGTGCAATCACTTGACTTGATTTTTTCCTTGAAGAATCTAAGACTGAAATTCGTTTTGCTAATACCCGTAAAGAACGTTTGACTGTTGCCTATAATCCGTAGTTTAAGCAAATCCATACCGTTATACTACCTGATATATTTTCTTGTGAAATTATCTTTTCTGTTAATTATTGTAAATAGACACGACCGAAGTAGGATTTTATGTTATTTTGATTTAACTTGTATGTTACGTTTGTTCTTTTCTGAAGTTATTTTGTCAAGAGCGTTTGACCGCAATTGTAAATAAAACTTTGTAAATATTACTCACCTCTTTTCATTCCGACACTGAATTCTGGACACCAAAAGCACCCCGGTTGACGATAAATCAACATCGTGCTTGATACCACAACAGAAACACTTCAAAATCACCAAAACCGTAAACATCGTAGTTAAATAACACCCACGTGTATTCAGTTTTAAAATAATCCAAGTAATTTTTCACAGTTCTTAAAAATTACATTAGGCGACATCTATGAGCCGGATGTGCCGACTAACTTGCTGAGTCTGCAAGTACAGTGACCCGTAAGTATTTGGCATTTTACAAAACATTTAAGTAACGTTCTATTTCCATCCTTGTCGTAAGCATAAGATAAGTTAGATAGAGAGACTTTTAAGGAGAACTGTTTATTCACAACTTGGTGAATTTTTAAGTTACCGAAATAGTCCAAAGGCAGCACGAAACGTCGCAACATGAGGTCAAGGGAAATTTATGACTAATCGCCCTTTCTATGCATACAACGAACACTGTTAAATAAATTCAAAAAAGCAAATTACAGCATCTTTATATAAAAAATAAGTAATGCTAGTGTGTGCAGCAACTGAATTGAACTTATTCTTGCAAAATAATGTTATAATAGATGTTCAAGAACTGCATTACTACAGTTTAGAACAGTCCTATCACCCCGTTATCTCCCACATCTCTGTTATTGTGAGAACATTTTGCAACAATGCCTATGTATTTTAACGGGCACCTTCCTACTGGACTTTCGCGATGGGTATGTCCTGCATATCATTTTTAATGAGTAAAATATTTATCCCGCTTTTACAATTACTTCTCTAGGTGTTTAATATTTGTTTCCTGTTTAATTTTATTCTTCCTCAACTCCACTTCAGAGTAAATTGGGGAATCGAAATAAAAAAGGGGCTTAATATAAATCGATAGGGTGAAGATTTTGCGTAATCTAAGAGAGGCTCAACATTCAAAACTACCTCGATAGAATAAAGTTCTGGCGAAATCATCGAGTTTTTTAAAGCCCTTGAGTGTAAATATTTTCCACGAGCAGTTGCTGGATATAGACCTCCAACAGAAAACATTTCTAAAGTTGTTATCCTAATTAAAAAGAAA
Organism: Dynastes maya; assembly: GCA_029619315.2. NCBI lineage: Eukaryota > Metazoa > Arthropoda > Insecta > Coleoptera > Scarabaeidae > Dynastes > Dynastes maya. The sequence continues at coordinate 63,904,376 of JAROYE020000002.1, forward strand.
TGTGATAATATTTTTAACTTTATTCAATTTAGGTTTTGGTTTCCCTCACTTTCATATATATTCATTAAAATCTGTATTTTGATTCATTTACGCCCCATTTAATTTTGAGATGATGTATCTAACAAAAAAAGCAAGACATGAGAGCATTAAGAGTTCATCTCCATACTGTAATAATTAACTAATGTATACCACACCGTTGGATTACTCGCTACCATCATGACGTAAGAGGCTGCATCAGTTGACAACGTATGTAGAGCTTTCTAGCATGATTGTTGCTAATATTGCACGTACATAAATACTAACTCCTTTATAAATATAAAATGTTTCGTGGTTGTTATAACAATTTTATAATTCAAAGTAATTATATCTATTTCTAAAATATGAAAATAACACACAAGACGATAGGATTAAAGGAAATATTCTTATAATGGTCACTAAAAATTCCATAAAAGCCAAATGCGATATAAATGCTGATTGTTTGCTTTTGTAACAGAAATTCATGCGTACTAATAAAAAGGGTAGCTGGTAGCTTTCTTGTTTTTTACTAATTCACCAACTTTTCTTCATATGGGCACGGTAGTTGGTGCTTAACATACTAAAAGGCTTACGCTTACGATCCAACATGAAAATGGGCCTCCTCGCTGGATATGATTTTGTTGAAAAACACACCGTTTACTTGTTGTTGTTCGGTGAACTGACGAACTTTCTTCGCTGTACACATGAGTTGTTGAGTCAGTTAAATTTTGTAGCCATTAAGACGCAAATCTTTCGTGGGAATATAGTGCATAGTGCTTCTTGAAGTATTCAATTCTTGAGCATGATGCCGAATTCCGGTGAATAGCAGTGATGTTTTCTGCTGAACGACCTGAACGAACACGTGTTGTATCAATAATTGCCCCATCTCCTCAATTTCTTTGATTATTCTCCTAACAGATGATGTGCTTGGAACATTTTCTTTGCCAAAAATTAGATGCAATTGGCGCATTATGGCAGTCAAACTTTCAGGATTTTTGACATAACGTTTTACAACGAGAATGCGTTGTTGTGTCGAATAGCAATTCATTTTTAGTAGTGACGCACTGTCTACCATCAAACTATCAAAATTGTTTTCCTGGCAAAGCACAACAGTAAAGATGACGCAAAATTTTAAGCTTCCGCTCTTGTTGGCACACCCTCTATTATATCAATAGATGGTACGAACCGTTGATTTACACTGCATAATTAATACAATAGCCTTCATAAAAATGTTTAAAATAAAGCAGTTGTTTCCACCATGCACATCGAATAAGTACAGGTTGACCGCAAATATCGTACTGACGAGTAGTCTCTGATTCCCTTATAAAGCAAAGGCTTACAGAGTTTCCAAATGTGGCGGTGGTTCATCGATGTATCCGCCATGCATGTTTCAATCAATTAAAGAACCTTAACATGGGCAATTGATTATGAGTTAGAGTTTGTAATTGAAGGATACTGTTCCCTGTATGCAGATCAATACTATAATTCATAAATAACACTTCATCTAAAAACGTCCTCATAAAATTGTCCATCCTCGAAATCCATAAGATCTGATGGTTACACCATTGATGTAGTGTTTTTTTTTTTTGAATTGCGACTTTCCTGTCCGTTGGTACTAAATTTGGAACATCAATCGGACAATATTACTTCAGGAATCCAATAACAAGACACTTTCAGTTCCAGTATTGGTAAGAATACATCTGTAAACCGATTCTTAAAATGCTGAGAAGTTTTCCGGATACTGAAGCAGATATGTACACATTAATAAGCCTAAAAAGTGTAAAAAGTTGTAAGAGCGCCATCAACGAAACAATGGAATGATAACATCTACATCAGATTGAATAACGTTTAACAATGCACATTCGATAACAAATCTTTCTTCCGCAAACTGGATTACTTCAGGGAAAACTTAATATACATGTATAAATTCAACGTAATTTTTATTTTTTAGCAAATAAAAATTTTTATGCATTTTGAAACAAACTACTTTAGCGCCCAATCATTCAGGCAATTTTAATTTTAAAATTCTGTTATAAGCTGATAGAAAAGTAAGGTAAATCACGAAAATGCCTAGAAATAAGAATAGAGCAGATACTGGCGATGCATGTGACTTAAGGGATGAGTTCGGGTACTTTACTAAATCAATGGAAGATAAGATAGACAGGGCATTTAACCAGTTTCATATCATGACGGAGAACATGCAAAAACGCATCGATGAATTAGAAACGTGCAATCGTCAGTTATTAGGTCAAAATGTAAGTCAACATAATCTTCAAGTCGAACAGTCTCAAGGCATCTCGCAGGTCGTTAATTCAAGTCCGAGTTTGTCAGAAAGTTCGTTGATAAACTTTAAATTAAAGGAGGTTTTACCTAAGTTCAATGACAGAGACGATAACCCAATACAATTCGTAAGGGCTTTAAAACGTTTTGTTTCACCTAAAACGAATCTCCCGGAGCTATTGATATTGATAAGATCATCTTTGGTTCACGATGCCTTCATATAGCTTGATATAATTGAGAATTCTTTTTAAAATTTTCCTGAATTCGAATCGCTTTTCCTAAACAAGTACGGGGGTGAAGACGCTCAAAGTAAAGTGAGAGCCGATCTCTTCACCGGTAAATACGATTCATCAAAAGGATCCTGGAAAGAGAAATATTTCGCTAAATAGTATTCAATCCTTCAACATCTTACCCCAAAAATAGAAGAAGCTGAATTAATAAAATATTTATCCAGGCATTATGAATTCGAAATTGTAAAATCAGTCATCACACAAAACATAAGGTTCTATTCGGAATTCTGTGATCTCCTTGTATAATTTGATGATCTTGAGAAGTATAAACAGGGCGAAAGTAAATCTAAAACAAATTCATCTAATATATCTAATAAGACTCAATAAAGTTCGAACCATAATGGTAATTATTCGTCTCCAAATAGGCCATCGACATCTAACAGTAATAATTTTAGGTCTCAGCAATCGTCCAGTCGCCATCAAACGAATTTTTCGAATTATCAAAGTCGAAATAACAATAATTCTAATTCGAACACCGGCATTACAATAGAGGTTGCAATTGTTTAAACTATAGCAGCAACAGAACTAATGCACAGGTAGGTAATCCTAGCAATGCAAATACAACCAGACCAACTCAAACAATATCCCGAAAAGTCAAGTTCAGAGTCAGCGCCACTATAATTTTAACACTGTCAAGGTAATGGAAGACGAGGTAAACAACGCCGAAAGCTCCTCACAAACTAGCCAATCTTTTTTATAAATCCCTTCTGTCAGCCAACGACAATGTTCAAATAAGCTACCAACACCCCAAAGATTTATTCACCGAAATTCCCCAAATTCAAGCCCCATAAATCACAAATTTCCTACCATTCATAGACGTGACTATCGACGAAGTAACGATAAAAGTATTAGTGGATACTGGTGCTGAAGTGAGTATGTTAAACGCTCAAGTCATAGAGTAAAACAAGAAAATCTTTTCAAAGTCTGTATTCAACACAACCAAAGTACAAATCAGGTCTGGAACTAACAAACTTCTGGCCAAATTAGAGAGATGTCTCTGTAATTTCATCAAAATTTGCTGTGAAAAGAAACAATCGCCATCGCAAAAAATAAAGGAGCATAGGGACGCCAATAAATTAATCAATTTTGATTAGATTTTTATAGAGTTAACTAGTATTTTGGCTGCGGTCTCAATTTAAAGTGTTCGATAGAGAAATTAGAAAGTAAATTCAAAATAGAAGAGAATGTTCAAGGTTAGAAGGGCAGATTTGTTAAGTTCCATTTATTGATTTCAAAATTCATAAATAATTGCCAAAAGAGTATCAAAGAATACTCCCGATTCCACAAACGAGGTAAAAATCTAATTAAATTGCAAAAATTCAAATTTTTAACAATTTTCCCTGAGATAAAACATTTCAATACACGTGTACTTTCTTTAAAAATATATTAAATATGGTGCACACGTTCCTGTTATACTTTTCAAACACTTCTGATCTACGGTGACATAATAATAATATGTGAACCACTTGTGTGCAAGAGAGATATTTTCGTTTTTCATGCGCGATCCGTAGGTGACATTACTCACGAAAATTGCAAAACCAACCAACGATGGGCAGCACGCTTTTCTCCGTTACTATAACTCCTATATACGTATACGTAAAGTACGTTCTCGTTTTCGGATATTATGCACATATTCATGCAGTAGTTCGGTGTCTCGGCATAAATTTCCGGTAGGAAATGATAAGTTATTACACAGTCCCGATTTGATTTATTCAGTGAACCCTTTCTCCTGGAAGATACTGTCGCTGTTGTAATCGCTTCGCTTTATCTTACCTTTCCATATCTACTGCTCAAAATTCATTATACAATTTGTATAATCAACAATTGTAAGGTAAGTCGTAAATTAATTTCGAAAATCGGTAGATTCAAGTTGCTATAATGCTGTAACATATCGAACGATAATTTCCACAGAATTTATATTAACGTGGGAATAATTGGTGCTGAGCTTTTGTTTCCATGATACCTGAATTATTTAGCACACACCCCTTAGAAAAATGAGTTTCTAAACAATATAGGAACCCTACAACCAGATTGCCAAAATAATTTCTCAAAATATCAGCTTACAAACAATCTGCTTAGTTTAAGTGTGGTATAAAATCGATTTAAGGTGACTAAATGTACAAAAAGATTGAAAGAAACTTTCGAAAACGATAGATTACAATTCAACGAAACGGCCGAGAAAGGCTGTAATATGTACATATAGGTTTATGATGCTTTGCTGGTAGTATCGCCGATCGTGTGTAAGTATCCTAAGTCCAAAGTCCATTGGCGCTTCGCCACTGAAACTTTCTCTATCCCACAACTTGTCATGAAAACCTGTGGCTGTGTCTAAATATGTAGATGTTATTTTTTAAATCGCAGTTAATAGAAAGTTATAAGAAGACCTATTCTAATCATAAGGATTTAACGCACCCACTTGAAACTACAACACTAACTAAAAACATTATATTCGACAATAAAAATTGTGAGCTCGGCGCATTTGGAATATCATTTTAATTTTAAGCAGCTAGTTATAGGTAGAAAAACTTTCTTAATGACTTCTTCTTAATGTGGCCTCTCCTAATGGGAAGTTAGCGACCATCATGGCTATTTTCACTTTATTTACCGCGGCTCTGAATAACTCAATAGGTTCCTAACCAATCTCGGAGGTTTTTAAGCCAAGACATTCTGCGTCTACCTATTGATCGTTTACCCTCTGTTTTGCTTTGCATTATAAGTTGGAGTAGTGTATATCTTTCCCCACGCATCACATGTCCCATGTATTCCAGTTTTCTTCTTTTGACTGTTGCTACCAATTCCTTAGTTTTACTCATACGACGTAGCACTTGTTCGTTTGTCACATGCTCGGTCCAGGATATTTTTAGGATTCGTCTGTATACCCACATCTTGAAGGCCTCTAGTTTATTTATGTTTGTCTTCTTTAAGGTCCAAGCCTCCAATCCATATAATAGCGTTGAAAAGACGTAGCAGTGCACCATTCTCACTCTTAACTCCAGAGAGAGATCTCGATTCGTGAAAAGTTTCTTCATTCTTATAAAGATTGTTATTGTCATTTCAATTCTCCGGTTTATTTCAGTGGTATGGCCATTATTATTGCTAATTATTGTTCCTAAGTATTGGTATTTTGTAACCCTTTCAATTTTAGTAGTTTCTATTGCTACCCCGCTATTAATGTTAGTCTCTATGGCTTTTTGGATAACCTTTAAATGTTGTTTTTGTGGTTCATCTTCAAAACCATGTTCTTGATTAACCCTATTTATTCGTTCCAACAATGTCTATAAGTCATTCATATTATGCGTTGTTATTGCGGTATCGTCAGCGAATCGAAAATTATTAGTATTAATTCCATTAACCAGGATTCCTCCTTTTTGTCCGCTTAAAGCTTCTAGAAATATATTCTCGGAGTAGGCATTAAACATAATAAGCTACAAAACGCACTCCCCTACAAATCTTATTCTCTTCCGATTTCCGTCCATCTACTACTATTGAGGCGTTTTGGTTCCAGCAAAGGTTTTGAATTATCTGTATATCTTTTGTATGCAAACCCTTAGCTTTCAGGATCTCTATCATGCGATCATATTTTATTCTGTCAAAGGCTTTTTCATAATCTATAAAGCCTACACATACATCTAGATTTTTGTCAAGACATCGTTGTATTAAGACATTCATTCCGAATAAGCTTCGCGCGTTCCAAGGTCATTCCGGAAACCAAATTGAGTGTCTGCAATTCCATCTTCTAGTCTTTTATAAACTCGGTCGTGGATGATTTTAAGAAACACTTAAGATATGTGGCATTAGGCTTATTGTTCTACAGTTTGTGCAGTTTACGGGGTAATTTTTCTTTGGGAGAGGTATAAATGTTGATTTTAGTCATTCATTCAGAATTGTACCTTTTGTATATATAATATTGAATAAATTTATTAGTAAATTAATATTGTCCATTGTTAGTTAACTTAAGAAACGATGACAATATTCATTTACTAATAAATTTGTTCATATTATATATACAAAAGGTACAATTCCGAATGAATGGCTAAAATCACGTTCGTAATGACAAAAAAATTAATAACCTTTATTACAATTATGTCAACCTTTTCATAACTGGTATTAAAAAGTCTGCTGGCTGATCTAGATCATGAAAGGTATAATAAATTATATTAAAGGGTATATTTTCCATATCTGGTATTATCTTTTTTTGAATGTAATATTTTGAAAAACCATATCGCAACTGTATCTAAGTATGGATACGTTATTGTAGCGTTGAAGATACTGTATGTAAAAATCGCTGTCATTGGTGCCTACGAAAAATGACGTTCAGCCATGGCAACAGCTCTGGCAACAGCTGTCACAGTGAAGCCCTTCTGACTCCGTTTTCAATGCCGCAGCGGCTTATATAAAACCTGGTACCTCTCTCTCTGTCCCCGTGGTTTTATCGTGTAAATATCGTTGATATACAGTAGAAAATGGTGTTCAAGTTCAAAATTTAAAGATTTTGATTGTTGACAATGTGTTTAGGAAATGATTATCGATTCACGACCTAATAACCAACTCTGTTTGTTAAGAAATTAGTATTAATCTTTTTAAATTCATAATTGACCAAGTCCACTTTTAAATTGCAATATACAGGAGAAAATATAATAATTAAGTGCTCTCGGTCATTTCTCCTGTCCGTTACTATCATGTAATCCTAAAACCACACAATAATTTACTTTTTAAACAGTGACACGAGGTGGTATGAATGTATAAATTCATTATTGTTCTGTTGTTGCAAAAACTTTGTCAATAAGTCATGGATCTACTGGTACCGCTCTAATAAAGTAAAGCAATAGTGGTATAATTTATTCAAAGGGAGATCGAAGAAGAGAGGAAATTCTCCAGTAAATAAAACGAACCCGTACTTACAAGATAACGTAAAAACGCACATTGAATCATTTCCTCTAATGGAATTATATTATTGCCATCGCCAACGCAATGAAAATATCTTGACCTTTGTCAATATTTTGAAATGTATGAACTATACAAAAAATAAACTATAACTTATAGACGAATGTAGCATTTCGTACTGTAAACTTCTTCAGGGGTTTTCTGAAGACAGTCTTCGTACAACTGCTTTTTCAAAAAATAATTATCAAAATCATAAATAAAATTTTAAGCATTGTTAGTCTGAATAAATGTATGAGTTTTCTTTACTACTTTAGGAACTGCAACTGTATATAAAAAGCTACTGAACGCTATTTTCCTTTTTATTCAAAAAATTTTAAATAGTGAAATATTTCCTCTCCATGGTTAGATGTTTATACTACTAACGAAAAACAAATATAGCTAAATACTACTGAAATAACTAAATAAATTACTGATTTTTCTATAATCACATGTTTAGTTTATAAACTTTTTATTATAAATATCCACACATACACATATTGTTCAATACAAATACGATACTGTTTAATCAATTTAATTTTAATTAGCTGAAAAAAATATCTACCACTTTCTAACATGGAGAAAATAAATATCAATGAAATTACGTTTTAATATAGATTACAGGGCTCACGTGAACACTTGGGAAAACTAGAGGTCTATGTCTCTATGGTGACACAAGTAATCTCTACTCTTGACGTTTCTCTTATCGTAATACCCAGTATTACCTGCCGAATAGATCTCCAGCAACAGAAACCAGTAAAAGGATCTTGAGAACCTCTTTAGTGAAAGTTATTAGGGCAAACACCAGAGTATTCTGAACCTATACCGTCGAAAGTTCACAGTATTGTTTGTAAAAGTTAATCTTTTTTATTTTCAGTATCTAATCCAGTATAAAATAAATATTTATATACGAAAATACGTCTTTCTATGTTATTAAAAATTTAGCAGTCTGAAAAGGTGCATTTCTTTAATACGTCCATATATAAGGATAAAAGAAATTAAAATTATATTTTAGCTATGATTTTGGTGACTTTTCAATTTATCGGGGGACGTTTTCGTATCATTTAGGTATTAGCTGCATACAATATTTTACATTGATTTGATATTAAATTTATCAATTGATCTACATTCATTCGAATTTTATGAGCATTTCTGCAGGTACCTATGTACGTGTATCTTCGCCTTAAATTTATAAAATTATTTTCTCGACAGCAAACAAGATAAATTGGTACCAGTTATAAATAGAGCGGGCCAAATTGCGCCATCCAACAGAATCGGAATCAGGCGCAACGGCCGCTTATTGTAAATAGCGTATATGTGAGTCACAGCAGATATGTGATATTTCGAAATTAATACACAAGAGTAAAAAATAAAAGCTGACGCAATATAATGTTTAGTAATTAGAGCGGATATATATATATATATATATATATATATATATATATATATATATATATATATATATATATATATGTACACACTGTGGTGTTTTTTATTTTCATTATGATTTTTTATTTGATTGAAAACGGTATGCGTTGTAAATGGGATGTAATAAGGAAATAACTGAGAAACTGAACGCTTTTTTATTCTGTTGTACTTAATAATGTAACTGTAAATAAGATATAATAAATAAATTCTATCCTTCTTAATAATGCGGATAGGCTTGTTTAAAAAGTTGCACCATCAGATAAGTTTTCCACATTTGCCTGTTCTTATATTTCGAAAACGACCGTTCCACGTCTACCGAAGTAAGACAGGCGTAATTAAAATAATCTTTAGACTTAGTCCAAGGAATCTGCAGATGCCCCATCGCACATTTGTCTTAATCTCGTGTAGTCCGGATTCTTTTTTAAAACACTATCGAACTTAGCTAAAACTCGTCCACTTGTTGCATCGTTTATACTGTGTAACAATGTACTAACTTCGTCCACGACTTGCACTGATTCTACCAACGACAATCCAGAATTTTGCAAATTTTCTATCGCGTCTACTAACCCTTTGTAATTGTTGCTAATATTCTTTAGATGTGTTTCAACAGAAATATCGAGAAATCCCTTCTGGCTCATCCTAATAGCTCTAGCTTCGGCAAGGACGAATTGCAAAATAACGGATTTGACTTCTTGAAAATGTTCATTATAATAAAAGCGGCTTTTTAACCACGTTCCCCAACGCGTAAGAATGGGCTGTGGTGGTTCTCGAATACCAGGGCATAACCTGTGGAATGCCCTAGTCCTCTTACGACTTTTGAGAAACACTTTTTTTGCGTTTGCTATTAATGCATCCACCTCCGGGTAACACTCTCGAATAGTTTGTGCCACAAGATGTAAAGCATGGACTTTACACGTAACATGTAAAAGTCCTTCACACTTTTCTTTAAGGGAACGGCCTACACTACACATTGTTGCTGCACCATCGCTCATGAACAACAACAGTTGACTGGTTGACACTTGAAATTTTTGTAACGTTTCGAGAACTACGGCCGTAATTGCTTTACTAGTACACTGTTTTAATCTTCTGCTGGCTAATAGAATTGCAAAATTTGGTTTAATAGGATCTAATACGCGCACTATTATATTCAAAATAGAATTTTTTTTGCAATCTGTCGTCTCATCAAGACATAACCACAGCTGTTTATCTTTTAATTCGGCTTTAAATTCGATTTTCAATGTCCTCACGTATTCGTGGAATATCTCTCCGTAACGCTGTCCGAGATGGTAGTATCCACTCGGTATTGTATGTACCCCAGAATTTTCGAAATGCTTTTTTATCAAGTATACGAAGTGGTAGACCACATACCATAACGTTAAAAGCAATTCTAATTGAAATTGACGTTGTTGTGACACAACCATTTCTTTTATTTCTGTGGTGTGCGCTATTTATATGTCTTTCACAATCACGTTTGCTCCAGCACAGTAGTTTCTTTTACAAACTTTACAGAAAATTGTATTCCCATTGTAGTGTAAATTCACAAATTCACTAAGAAATTTATTAACTTTCGTAGGTAATGGCCGTTTATTTTAATAGTTACGTTAGACATAATCACTAAAGCGAGCACACCGACGCTTGTTTCTAGTATGCCACGAAGTGGTGCAAACGTAACATCTGCAGACTCGTCATTTATTGATGAATAGAGCGCGTCATCCGTAAATAATAAGCGCGCTGTTAGTTCGTAGCCGTCGATGAATGAACTTTTTTTTTGTAGTGGCCCACTGTGAAGAACGCCCTATTTATCACGAACACCCAAACTGCAGGTGTATATTTGCGCGTCTTCACGACGTAATAGACAGTGGTTTTGGCCCTCGTCCTAATAATTACATATTTAAATTACCTATGTTTACATACTATATATGCGCCCGGCAGCCTGATTGCGAACCTGGCGCGTGGCGCTCTTGGCCCGCTCTAGTTATAAAGAAAGTTATTATAAATGTGTTGATTCCAAAAATCGAATAAAAAAGTATTGCTTTAATCTTAGTATGCATAACACGGGCCTCCGAAGCCCAGCGTGGTATTCTAAGTTTCAAAACTTCTTATCTTTAAATAATTTTTCTTTTGGGCCTTGTCTATGCCTCACTGGATCTTTCTGTTGCTATTCTCTAATTGGCGTTTGATCTATATAATTTATAAGAAAATCTATTTTAGATATTTCAATTCTACCGCGTATTTACATTTCTTGGGCCTCGTAGGCCCGGTTTATTTTTGATTGACAATACGTTTATATTTACATCCATCTTTGTTAAAATAATTTGTTGCTTCTGACGTCAATGTACTGCATATTGCAATATTATTTGAAATACAATGTGTTCACAATCGGATGCAACATGTTGTACCATGTAGGAACAAGCCTGCTTCTGCGCTCAACGGAGTTTGCAAGTTTCGACGTACACAGGTTTCAACACGCAGAAATCCATATCATATAAATATGCGAACGCATAAAAAAGACTTCAGTTTGCTAAAATTTGCTTAAGGTGTTTGTGAATGTTCGTTATGGCGGTTTCAAGTTCAAGAAAATCGACCGGGCAACGTGCAACAGTGCGGTATTTAGATCCCACTAACGAGGAAACTCTAATGCGGTGGGCGGAGGAATGTGATGAAGTTTTATCGGAAGAGAGTGAAACGTCTGAAATTGAAGAACCTGGTCAAGATTCATTAGAAGTCAATTCAGACTCTTCAAATTCTGAGTCTGAAGCAGATGTTAGCTACAGCGGAGGCTGATAGTGATAATCCCAACTGTTTCGCTTCTCCATCCGGCATCCAATGGAATAAAGTTCCATCAAGCTCTACGAAAACTGCAAAACGTAACGCACTGCGTTTAGCACCAGGTGCAAAAACAAAAGCAGTGTCCTGTGATATACCTGAAAATGCTTTCAAATGTTTTATTACAAGAACGTTCGTAGAAGAAGTCGTCAAGTGCACAAACCTTGAAGCGGCGAAGAGTAACTACAGTAAAAGACAAAGGATGGGTAGATATTGATGTGATGGAGCTGAATGCTTTTTCAGGTTTGCTGATACAAGCGAGTGTGGAAAGAAACTGGGACGTACCAATAACTGTTTTTTTCTGATAAATGTAATCCTATTTATCAAGCTACTATGGATAGATTAGTTCCGATATCGTATATATGGAACTTATTTTTACAACAATGCAGGTCATCTTTGGTACCAAATGAAAGTATTACCATTGACGAGCAGTTACTCTCGTATAGAGGGAGATGTTCATTTATTCAGTATATGCCAAATAAACCGTCAAAATACGGTAGCAAGATTTTCTGGATGTGGTGTGGTCAGGAATCAGGATTTGCAATTGATGGAATGGTATATACCGGACTATCGACCCAATCAACCTATCCATACAAATCTTGCTTCTGAAGTAGTGCAAACTTTAGTACGCAGCACTCCGCTTCTCTGGACTATAAATGTTACAACTGATAACTTCTTTACAAGCATTCCATTGGCTAAATGTTTATTGGAAAAGAACCTAACAGTGGTTGGAACACTAAGAAAAAATAAGAGAGAAATACCAAATGAAATAAGTGATGCAAAGAACAAACCGGTCTACTCTTCTACATTTGGCTTTTATCACAAAATGACTATGGTTGGCTAGATTCCTAAGAAAAACAGTCGTCATTTTGCTCAGCACCATGCACAATGACATGTCTGTAAGTGAAAATGTTAAGCAGAAACCGGAATTAATACTTTATTATAACAAGACCAAAGAAGGAGTAGACGTAATGGATCAAAAACGTCAAAAGCCCAACTATACATATAAAAGGCAAACGAAGCGTTGGCCTATGGCGCTTTTTTTCTAATATGATCGATATTGCAGCACTAAATGCATTTATTATATTTTCCACGTTGAAACCTGATTATCATAGGAATGTAACACACGCTAGACGACTATTTTTGAAGTAATTAGCTGGAGCAATTAGTAATACCGCATATGATATGGAGATCAAAAATCCGAAAATACCAAGAAATTCAATAAATTGTTTGAACAAATTTATGAACATTGAAAAACTGCGACTGATGGCGTTACAATAAAAGAAGAGATGCATGATGTGTCCCTCTAGTTTAAACAAAAAAAGCAAACTAGATTGTGAAAAGTGTCGCAATAATGTGTGCAACAAACATAGTGTAAGAATTTGCAAAAATTGCTACTTTTAAACATGTATTTACATTTATAAGAGCTGTAATTTTTAGTTTTAGAGTAGTAGAGGTTTTGTTTAATTATTTAAGATTTTTACACGCACAAATAAATGATTTAAATATATTTCATGTTCCTATATATTTTTAACATAGTAAAAAACAACCGGGCCTGAGAGACCCGAGAAATGTTAATCTGTATATCCGAACACCCATGCATCCTAGGGTTAAAAGAAATAAGCCAGCTAGCGATAACGCATTTATTAAAAAAAATTACCATGGAATATGTGCCCCTTACGGAAATTTATAACGAAGTTTTTAGTATTTTAAAAATCTGCACTCGTCCCTGAGATATTACGCTGTTCCGTTCCTTATGAACACGCTGTATACAAATTAAAAGTAGATCAAAGTAATTCAGAAACGAGGAAGCAACCTGAAGAAGCAGAATCTTTATCAGTAAAACGAATAAAAGATGATAAATTATTTGAAAATGACAAATGGTTGCCTAAGTTAAGATTAGTTCCTCAAACACGACAAGTCGGTGAATCAAGTTCATCAACCTCGATAAATTCCGTTATTAATTGAGAAATGTCCACTTTCAGCGCCAATTTCTTTCTTAATTAAACGTCCATGTTAGAGGAATTCGGACGATATCTTCGCCATCGTTCCCCATATTGTACAAAGAATTGATTTGAGGAGCAACTCTCCCTCGATTTAATCTCGTTAGCGCTTTTCATCAACGCATCATGGCTATTCGTTGGAAGTGCTTAAAAACGTTTTGAACTCTAAGGAATGTATACAGTGCGGTCCCGCGAAAGAAATGCGGTTAAACTAAATGTATGACGGAAGTATACGACTAGGGACTTCGCGGTAGCTAGTAAAAACCGCGGTTTCCATTAGGTTAATTAGAATAATACGTCTGTGTGTTTGCACGTCAGCCGGTGTGTGTGTGTGCGAATCTTTACCTTTGCGAAGCTCCGTTTTTGCTCTGATACTCCTGGAAGGCAAACTTGACTCTGCAGACGGAGTCATCCTTTGATTGCATTAATCAAACTGACGCAATACATAACGTCGATCCACCAGTAACAATGTTACCTACCTACTATCGTCTCTCTTACTGGAAGTCTTAATAGATTATAAAGCAGTCGATTCGCAATACATTATGTGAAGAAGATTCGGTAATGTCACTATTATGGCAGAATGATGGATGTTCATTTGTTACCATAAAAAATTTTTAAAGCTAGTAAACTATATAACGTTTTCTAAGTCAGTTTCTCAAACTTCGCCTGTCCCACTATTTTAACAGGAAATGTTTCCGTTGTACGTAAACATAAAAAGAAAAGCGAAGCCTGTTTTTAATTGGCATCAAATCAACAACGCCACTGAGAAAACAAAGTAATATAGAGTATCAAATACAATGCAAACAATGATAAGGTATTGTTGTGTTATAATTTACATCTTCGAACGCAACTGTCATCACCCGGCACGTGTGTGTTCGGTATAGCCACTCGTTCAATGTGAAATTCCTCCTGGCGGCAATTAGCTCTTTTTCGATAACTTCTACTCCTTCCCTGGCTTCCGATCTCTGAAGCGGGGGTACTAGGGATTTATTATGAGTCCAGCCAAGGACGAATTGGTGGAATGGTTAAATAACTCCACTATGTTCAATTTCTTCATATTGTAAATCCCCAACATTAATGGAATATTTTCTTATAAGTGACAACATAAATCCGGAGGTATTTCTAGCATAATTTCGAATATTAAGTATGTTTCGTTAAATTAGTGTCGTAAACGTCAGTAAAATTTATTATTGAACGTTGTCATTGGAGTTTTACATCATAGAGTAGGATAAATTCAGTCTACTAGTCGCGTCACTACATGTATTCCATCATGCTACTTTAAAAAATACGTTTATTCATCGGAAATTAATCATCGAATTATATTTGGAAAAGATTATCAAAATTTGCTGTGGACAAAACAATCGTCATTGCGATTAAAATAAAGGAGTAGAAGGACGCCAATTAATTTCGGACTTTGAGTTAAGTTTTCATCAAGAATTAATACGTCTTAAATAAAATAAAAATATCCTTGTATTGACTAACCATGTAAAACTAAAAGTCAGATACGTTCGACATTAAAAGTTTTTTAGCTGCTTATCACATATGACATATGCTATTTGATTCAATCCTTTCGAGGCTCAAAATCATTTCAATAATTTAACGTTTACTTTCGACTTTGTACATTATTTTGTTTTGAAATTTGCTACACGCTTATTCAAATTTACAGTACGCAAATATGGCGTTTGTTTGTGATTTTTATTATGGGAATGCTACAGCTGCTGTTGAAGAATATCGTCAATGGTTTCCTCATCAGAGAAATTGTGGTAAAAACTTCTCTTTTGTTTGAGACGTTAGACAATCTTTACAGATTCTTGCTGTGTATTTAGGGTCGTTATCAAGCGCAAACACGAAGTTCTTCCCAATTAACCGCAATCCGGATATCACAGTGTTCTATTTGCGCACAATACCGTTGATTTTTAACAGATCCCCGGGTCTCCGCACTGCTAAAACAACCCCAAACCATCACTGAACCACCACCGTGATTTACTGTGGGAACGACGCAATCGCTCAACATCCTTTCGTCTTTCGTTCGTCTCACAAAAACTCCGCGCTTCTGATCAAACACTTCGAACTTGGATTCGCCAGAATATTTCTTCAACTTTCTTCTGTCAATTCCCTATGATTTTCGACCCGCTGCGGTCGTTTTCGCTGGTTTCCGTAAAGACCGGCTTCTCTTAAACGACGTTTAGTGATGGTTACAGAAATCGGTCGTTTTGCGTCCCCTGTTTGATTTCTACTGTAGATTTCGGGCGCCGTCAAACGCCGGTTTCGTTTGCTTAGCACTGTAAGGCGTCGATCTCCCACACGCGTTGTAATTCTTGACCGACCTGACCGATTACGGTCTTCTAATGTCCCGGTGTTCGGTATCGGCGAATAGTATAATGCACAGTTGATTTTGTAACTTGCAATTTTTCCGCAATCACACGCACGGAATATCCTTCCTCAGGTAATGTGAGAATAGCCGATGGCTTTTCTACAGTTATAAGCTTTCCTTTCAGCATTTTTTAAATATTACTTCCACAAATGCTGCAATCGAACATACGTATCGGGATTGGTTTACTAATACTAATGATAAGAATTACACCGTATTAATAATGGGAGACAGACAGATAAAATTTTAGGTCTTCCTAAACTCATTACCTCTTTTGTAAACATGTTTGTAGGCCATCCATTGAATATCGTTTCTAATGATGTTATTACCTACCATTAGATATCTACATTGAAATTTCTCTCTATAACATTCATTCTACTGAAGATTTCCGTCTTAAATACTTTATTGTTATCCCAACTTTATTGTAGAAGTTTTTTACAGTAATACTAAAGGTATTGAATGTTGAAAAAAATCGATCTTTTAAAATTCGAATATTGTCCTAACTTCAATGGCAGGTAGTGTACATATTGATGTTTGTTCAACCAAACAAAGTAATATTAAAAAGACTACTATAACTAAGCAAGACCTAATAATGCTAATTATTTCGCTTCACTGTGTTATAGTTATATTCAAAGATCTAAATTCAAGCGGCAGCTAGACGGGGCAATGGAAGACCGGTTATTATACGCACGCTGAATAATGATATTGAATAAGTTACCGACTGTTTTAATATAGGTTCCGCTAAGTACTTTATTTAAAGCTTCAGATTTTCATAACCTAGTAAGACGATCTATTATTTAAAATCTTATTCTTTGCACTCACTTACTTCGTCTGAAGTGTGTTATATTTGATAAATATGGAATCATCTTCCATATTGGGAAATTTTTGGGTTTAAATTCAAGGTACAATTGATAAAAATTTTTTGTGATTAGTTTATTTATTGTTGTTCTTATGTTAAGTTTTTAACACCTAAGCTTTATAACCAGATTGTGTAGATACACCGTTGGGAAAATGTGAATCTAGCTATATCGCTATCCCTTCTCGCCCCTCGCCGTACATGAGCGAGGAGGGGATTGATGGAATCCAATCAATTCGTTGCGAGACCGCCGGCGCGCCACCCACGCTTCCAGCAACATGGGGGGGTTAGACCCTACTGTTTGCGAAAAACCACGTAATAATTTGAAGTCATGGTTGTCTGGAAATGAGAGTATGGCATATTTATTTGCTTTGCTACGAAGCTTACAAAGAAAAAAACATGAAATTTCATTCATCAGAATCTGTTTTTATTTTGTCGTTAGAATTTCTTATTATTTTTGTGTTAAGCTTCGTAGCAACAACAAATAAAAATGCCATACTCTCATTTCCAGACAACCATGACTTCAAATTATTACGTGGCCTCTTGCAAACAGTAGGTCTAGAACCCCATATTGCTGGAAGCGTACTAGCGCGTCCTGCGCGTCTCGCATCGAATTTATCGGATTCCACTCAAACCCTCCTCGCTCATGTACGCGAGAGGCGAGGGGGGGATAGCGATATAGCTAATTTCACATTTTCCCAATTGGTATTACGTTTGGTTTTAAACACATATCATCTCCATCGGCGGTCGGGTTAATATTCGCTTCGCACAATTGGCTCGTTTGTGACCATTTCATCACATTGGCATCAAACTTTTTACTGATAGAAACATAAATGACTGCCTTACCACAAAAAATAAAAAAACAACATCTACTTGTTTCATCCAATAAATAATTTTATCTATAAGCAGTTTCTGCTTTGTGCATCAGAGTTCGAAAAGAGTTTCTCTTGATCTTTTTGTTTTTAAAGGACTATTCTCGGTAGAACATATTATTTTTGGCTAATTGCTTAAAATTTGAAAATTACTAATATAATAACTACAAAATTTAGCTATCGGTACGGTTTACTTTAGGCGATTGTTCAAACTCCAAATTTGTTAAAAGCCATATAATTATTTTTTGGTATAATAAACTTTTATACCCTTTTGGCACTCGAATTTTGTTTTTTTTATCTTTAATTTTAACAGTAATTACAATTTTTTTAACGAACAGCTTTGCGTAAATATAAAAATGAATTTTCAGATTAAGGTAAATCTATGTATGAAATAATAATTACTTGCGACGTTGTCCGCGAAAACCTTGCATTCCTGTTATGTGGCCCCATACACTAGACGGGTTGGTCAGGCCTGGTATATACGTTTCGAACAAAAAAGAGCTAGCAAATAAGTTCTATTCATTTCGGCCGAGAGTTATATGTTGCTACCTCGCTTTTTTAGAAAAGGGTGAAGTCGTACTTGCTAACCTGGACAATAGCGTTGAATTGTCTCTATTACACCATCCGAGAAATCTTTCTTGCCCGTTGATAGAAATCCTACAAGCACGAATTAAATTTGCATTCTTCTAAACGTCTTAATTTAACATGCTCGTTGCCATCTACCACTTGAGTAATGTAATGAATATATGCAATCGATTGTACCAGTTTCCATAGCAGATTTTGGACAATAAGAGCTGTATAAACCAAGCAAAAAATGTCTCGTAACTCAAAACGTTTGGGGCCAACTAGAAACTCTATTCCTGCATGGAAATGGTCTCCTTTGGGGTGCATACCACTATCTGAGAGATAAATGATAATTGCACTCGACCTACCGTCTGTGTTATTTAAACAAATGGCTGGATTATTGGAGGAACATCGACTATAAATCGACTGCGAGGCATCATATCACAATGACGAAGTGTAATATCTGAAGAGGCTAGACATGTACGCAGATAGATGGCGGACGCAGGCGAGAGGAATTTATATTACTGTTGGGCTGAAATTGAACAAAAATCTACGTGAACGATCGAAGGCACTTGAACCCAAAAGTCTAGGAGGGAATACCTTTGACATATAGCGTAATATATTTCGTACAGATGCAGGTTTTCGAGTATCAAATAAATGTAGAGACGTAAGGCACCTAAAGCACTATGCATCAGTAACCAAGAAAATGCATTTTTATAGTTATTTCGTCGAATTGTATGTAGCAGACATTGTGTGACTGGCTTATAGACACACGGATACTCACTTACAGGATGTCACAGGGGATTACCTTGGAGACGAAACAGGTAATCCCATTTGCTGATTTAAAAGGGAACTATTCTCTGACATACAAGTTAATAAACAAATCGTTATCTTTGATTTCGATCAACATTCAAACGTGATGAAGTGTTGATAATAACTTCTTTAGTTTTAATTACTAGTGACATACTTAAACTATACTTTGAACGTAGTGATTTATTTATTGAGGAAACAAATGCAGTAAAAAGATATCTACGAATATCTTCTTAAAAGAACGTCTTGAACTTGTGGTAGTCTAAGGTTAATTCCGTATGTTAGATTAGAAGCGGTTACTCTCCCTGTAACGATTGACGTATCACAAAAGTAAGAAGACAACCTAATGAAATTTCGACAAAGCTATATATAGTGAGGTCGTAAAGTATCCCCCCCTCCATATTAACTTTTGAATGACAGAAACTAGCTTTAATGTAATTAAATAAGGATTATTATTATGTATTTTAATAATGAATGAGTTAATATTTAGGTTTATTTATCCCTTCTTTTTTTATTATTATTTATTATATTGTAGTGGGATGTTCCACGTGAAGAGTGTACATTTAAATGTTACTAAACTTACATTAATCAATTTAATATCAAAATTCGTTAAATATTAGATTTTAACAGAACATTTGCGCAATTTGAATTATTTTGGATCAATATTCGAGTTCTTACATTCTGATAATTTATATTATTAATCTTTTATTCTTAAAAAAAAACTCAGTTAATGTTACGTTACAGGGAATAATCAAAATTCCGAGTTATCTTAAGTTATTTACATTTTTAAAACATTATTTGTAAAAAAGACATATACACACACAAGCAACACGCTGTATTTGGAAAACAACCATCAAAATCCCTTACGTCACCTGCGACACCGAATTCGATCTTTGAGACATCAAAATTATAAAACAAGAAGCTAGTTACGTAAACATTCTGACACTAAACAATCACTTTTCGACAGAAAAATCTAGAAATTGCATTTTAAAAACTAAACGTTGCTGAAATTATTAAGTTTAAAGTATTGAAAAACTGTAAAAGTGAAATAGACACAGTTACAAACAATAAGGAAGAGTATTTAAAAGAAAACTAGGACTCATTAGAAGAAGGAACACACAAACACATATAGCACACCCACATATTAACTGTAAGTAATAAATTTAATCTCTGTAAGTGAAAAACTTAAAATAAAATGAACGCAGATTATCTCCCTATTCAATATTTTTAATCATCATTTGAAATACTACAATATATTTAAAATAACTATATATAAAATTAGTACACGTGGTAAACAGTAATAAAAAGAACAAAATATTACATTAACCGGTATCTTTTGTAAATGTTTATGAAACCTTGTACGTTAAAGGTTATATCATTGTATGGGCAAAGCATGGTATCTGTATTCCGGTTCCATCGCTTCTACCTAGGACGGCATGACTATAACTAATGGAAGAATTCTAAGTAAAAAATGCTTTATTTTAGAAAGAAGAAAATGAAATATTGATTTATGAACAATACCTAACGCTTTCTGGAATTAAAAAAACCATTTACTATCCTTAATAAGATATTGTTTTGTGTTATAATGGCCATTTACTTATAGTACTAAGAATCGCCTTCTTCAAATTTTCTGCAAGATTTTTTTGAATCAAGTTAACAAATGTCTTAAACAAAGAAATATAATTATTTCATTACAAGTATATATTTCTCTTAAATGGAGAAAGAAACGATAAGAAAATATTTCTTTTAATTTACAACAGTTATTTTATTGCGGATAATTGAAACAGTAATTGCCTTAAATTAAGGCGGACAGCTTTGACACAGGTAAACGTTTCTCTGCGTGCAAAATCTTTATTGCTGCATATCGCCATATTTCCTAAGTCGAAGTATAACATATGTGGTATCATGGGATTCGCCTTTCGATTACCTTTCCAAAAACGTAATAATATACACGGTGTTCTACTTAAAATAAGAAAGTTAACGTCACTTCCGGTGACACTAGACGTGCGATTGAACTACCGATAACGGCAAAAGTTAGTTCGTAAAAAATAGAAGTCCGCACATTTTTTTCTAAAAACGCTAGTTTTCGTCATTCAAAAGTTACCATCCCCCCATCCATGCTACTACTATACTTTAGGACCTTATTGTACAATCGTCCTACTAAGGTAATGGAATAATACAGGATCAATGCCACTATGGATTTTGTGATGCAAATAAGCAAAAAATGCTGAATCCATACATTTTTCCACAGAAAAAATATTCTCCAAATCAAAATCAATTATGACAAAACGTTTCAAAGATCTCTTTATAGATATAAATAGAATAAGTATCAGGGTTCTTAAAATTTCTGTAACAATTGCTCGACAAATAAATACACCCAGGATACTATTAATCTAATTGCTTGGTCTGTTTCTGACCTGGAATATTTTTCCACCAATCTTGAGGTTTCTTAATTTCCCATTGCTTAGTAGTTGCGTTAACTACCTTATACACCTACAGAGTGCCTTGGGTCTTTGTCAGCAGTTAACGAGCCTACTCGAGCTAATTCGCCTGCTTTGACATATCCTCGATGGCTCTTGTGTCCTGGCACCCAGACCAGGATCACCTTAGTTCTGCTACCCAGCCTATTAAGTACATTCATGCAGTCCCACACTAGTTTCGACTTCGCCTGTGAGGAGTGCAGTGCTTTTAACACCGCTTGATCGTTTGAATATGTAGCAACAGATAATAATAAACGATAATTAGCTTCTTGCATGTTTAATCATTCAATACACCCCAGCACCGCTGCTATTTCGGCTTGAAATACTGTGGCATTATGAGTTAGACTTAGTGATTTTGCTATTTTTGGTCTAATCCCGTAAATTCCGGTGCCGTCTCCAGTTTTTGTCTTTGAACTGTCCGAGTCTAAGTCTGAGATAGATTAGATTTTAGTGGGCGGGCATTTTTCCCATTTTTCTCTATCTGGTATTTGATCGAACCATACTCCCGGGTATTTCTCTACTCCTTCTAGCATAATTGGCTTTAAGCCTCGAATTGTGCGCTTCTTTGATATCTAGAAAAGGAAATCGATACTTGGAAAATATGCAAAATGCATATTACTGTACATTTGCATATTTGAGAGCTTTTTACAAAATGCATATGCAAAATTTAATAAGGCATATTTTTCAGAGAATTTGCTTATAGCTATTCTTTACGTGAAAGGTAGTCGATAGAGAATGTTATTAAAGTCGATAGACTTTTAGCTGAAAGTTACATATAGATAAAAAAATGCCATTTGCGAATTTCTTCTCAACTGTTTGGTAGCACTTAAATAATGGAAAAACCTTTCTAATTTGCTTTTTTTCTAATTAAATTAATTCCCTCATATTAGTATTAATTATTTGCGTACTGTAACTGCAATTACCAGTTTGCAAGACAAGGGAATTTTACTTCTAGAAACAAAATCACATAGAAACTTTTGCAGGCCATAAATTATTAAATTAATGAAAATGTTAATTCAATGATTACCAAATTTATGGTTTATAAAAATTGGGCCAGATTAATAATATTTTTCAAGAAAATCTTGAAGAATTTGTAAATTTTGATCTAAATATTAAGCACATGTAATTTTACTTATGTGTCGACAACATCGTTAAGTTGAACAGTAATTTTCAACATGCAAGCCAATTTTGGATGAACAAAGGCAAAACTTTAGGATAATTTAGCAAAAAAAATGTAACTTAATTTAAATTTCAATGTATGTAGGTATACTACATTTGCAGTTACAATAAACGTGTTTGCTTATCAACATTACTGTTATTGCAAAAAAAATCTACATTTAACGGAAATCTCAATAAAAATTTTTGAAAAATCTATTTAACATATTTGAAGGCATAAATGCATATTTTAGAGCATATTCTGATTATTCCGATGATTTTAATAACACAATAAACACGAACTTTTATACGGAGCATATAAGATAAAAATGAGATCTTCATTCTATTCAATCCATTAAAAACTGTTAGTTCAATTGTATCTTCTAGTACTAAGTATACTATCAGAGTACCAACATGTTTAGCAGTTGAGAGGATTGCTTGTAGAACATGATTGATTAATAAGAAGCATAGGAAAATTTAGGAAAAACATAGTAATTAAGAAAAAAGCCTAATCAATAGATTCAATCCCGGAGGTACAGGAAAACAACGCGTAGCTTGTTACTGAAGTAATAACGAAACGTAAAGCGACTCTAAATTACACTTGCCAAAAGTTGATTTAAATTTTTAAGCCGTTTAATTAATTAAGGATTAATCGTTTAACAGGTCGGCGACCCATTGGCAGGAGGGCCTGCTCCTGACTGTAACAGAGTTAGGCGCTGGATGTCCTACCACGGTCAAGTAACAGATTTTTCTGGAGGGTCCGGTACAATCTCGAGTCACCATTCATATGTTGGGGAATAATTAACTGCGCTTCACCCTTTACGGCGAGGGGGTGATAGCATCAAAGCCATGGAACACTTTATAGATATCATTTGCACACCGAAATGCTCCTAAGGTTATGACAGCGGTGGCGCTGAGTCCGACAGACCCGTATGTCAATGAGCTCGCAGTAACATTGGGAACAAGTTTTATTTAATACTATTAAATCTATTGATTTATTATTATATTAGACGCACTTAATTAAAAAAAAAATCATTTCATTAGCAGACTGCAGAAACATTTCCACAGTATTGTAATTAAATGCTTCACTAAACTCTTATTATAGGATTTAAGGAGAGAAACACATTTTCGATCCTCAGAATGAGTATCTCGCTTATTATTGGAAATAGATGGTAGGTTTAAATTTGGCAAAGTTGCTAAATTTTGTGTTTGTTATGCTCATTTTTTACTTCTAGCACCTTTGTGTGGCCTTGCAGAGAAAAACTAGAACCACTTTTAATCTTCTACCTTATGGTGTACTCAAAATTTGTATATGACGTGTCGGTTCCTTTTGGCCATCATCAGCATTCTTAGTTCATATCGGCGCCATATTGAATTTTGACACCATCAGAAAGATTTTTTTTCTGATTTCAACTAAGTGTGACATGCTGAAAAGGTTTTCCATATTATGCTTTAATTGACTAAGAAGACCTTTTAAGATTAAATAAGGTACCCATGAAATTTCATTTTTAGATTAGTATCCACCAGGTGTATACCTATAAAATGCGGATTTTTCTAACAGATGGTGCCACATATACGTTCTGACGCATGGCAATTTGACATATATAGTAGTTTGTTTGGCTATTCCTAACCTACAAAACCATACATGTGGGAAATTGTGAGAATGTAAATATCACAGTCTTTTTCCGCTTTGAAAATGTCGAACTTCGTACCAAAAAAATACCATTTGCGAGAGGTTTTAATTCATTACTTCATTTTGAAGAACTCCTGCTGAAAAGACATCAACGGAAGAGTTTCCTGTATCGAATCGTCACAGGTGACGAGAAATGGATGTTTCGAGAGTCCCAAACGAAGAAAATCATGGGTTGATCCAGGTTAACCATCATCATTAACTGCAAGACCAAATCGCTTCGGAAAGAAGACAATGCTCTGTGTTTGGTGGGATCAACAGGGTGTTGTTTTTTATGAACTTATCATACCTGGTGAAACGGTTAATGCTGCTCGATACCAACAACAAATGATCAATTTGAATCATGCATTGATCACAAAACGTCCGGAATGGGCCCAGAGACATGGAAAAGTGATTTTGTTATATGGCAATGCGACCCACACCACAAAAGTTGTCAGGGAAACTTTAAAAGAATTAAATTGGGATGTGCTAACCCACCGGACATTGCTCCTTCAGCACTTCGCTAATTTCGAAGAAGTGAAAAAATGCGTCGATTCATGGTTTGCTTCGAAAGATGAAAGTTTCTATCGTCGTGGAATCCATCTTTTGCCAGAAAGATGGGAAAAAGTTGTAGCATCAAATGGCGCATACTTCTAATAAATAGTTTTAACTATTCACTTCAAATTAACCTGTGTTTTTGCAGAAGTACTGACTATTTCTTGCCTATATTGTCATATTTCACGTGGCAAGCTTTGCTTCAGCGATCATCCTTTTGGGTCTGCGTCGGTTAGTTCCAAAACAACGCGTTTGCAGTTTTCTGTCTAATTATATTTCCTACTTCTCCAGGATTACTGGCGGCATTATTACCTAGAGCCTGTATCTATTATGATCATTTGAGCATAAAAAATAATTATCACGTAAAGTTTCTCAACATTACCCACTTAAGTAAAATTGTTAAATCTTATAATTTCAAACATATTTTTATTGGTGGTTGTATCAATTGCATCATGATGCATGCTAGATATTAGAATAACATTTTTGTACTTGTTTGGTACGTACGTATTAACAAATTCTGGTGGAAGTGTTATTTTTAATTGCACCCACATAAGTAGAATGGTGCTTTCCAAATACTTTTTACGAAATTATAACTTACCACCTACAAATTATCGCCGATAATGTTTTTGCGTTGAGTAACACCTGCCAAAAATAAAAAGCCCAGTATAACTCTTTTGCAACACTTTTGACTCCTAGTAGCTGAAGGTATTATCATGTCTCGTTCTAACGTTTTAGATCGTGATGCTTTTCTAAACAATTGTCCCATCTTTACCGACAAAATGTCGCAATTCCTGTTTTTTTTTAAGATGTAGCCGATAATTCTTCAACATCTTCACGAACTAATAACTGAACCTTACGATAAGAAGGTACGTCGACGGGAAATCATATGGAATCCAGTTGGCAAGAAATATAAACAAAAATATTTGCATTGGGTCTGTGAGACTAGGCGCCACCGGCGAAAAGTTAAAGCTTATTTACACCGTAGAACCGCCAGAACACGTTAAAAAAACAAAAAGGGAAAACGGAATGTTGTCAACTTTTTTCACGTTAGAATATTAGTACTTCGTATGTTGATTTGATGTAAAAACGTCCATCTTTTTCAATCAAAACAAAAGCAATGAAAGAAATACTTCACTCGCTCATTTAATCCGGTACGAGATATGTAGTCGCGGAGTTTAATTAAAATTTAATTTCGTTTTTGGGGAAAGCCGAAACAGCAACTTCGGCTCCAAGACACTTTACCTTTCGTTACTGCTTTCATTCTACACCATTTTTTTGTTTTTTGAGGAAAGGCCAGAATTAAATTCGACGCAGAATGAATACAGAGTCTTTCACAACAGTAGCCCATTAAGAGTATTTTGGTGAGCGGTATTATAGATCATGGTGTATTGCCTAAAAATACTTTCAACTTTATAGCACTGATTAAACAAGAAACAGGCATCAACTTTCTCATTTCAAATAGTATACCCTGCATATTATGGATCTTTTAGAGAGACCTTTCAAAGACAACTTCAAGGATTCACAATGTCATAGATGTAAGATGTCCCGCCTTTGAAAAATTTGATATGTGCAAAAGAATGGGAGTCCGCTTATATCGGAGTTATTTAAAAAAATCATGAAATCAAATATTCATTGCCAATAAAAAACCAGAATTGGCAAGGAAGGCTTTGGTTTGCTTAAGTTAATGACAAATAAATACTGCGACATTACACCAACATATCAGAGGTTATTGGGTATTGACCACAATGCTTCTCATGTATTGAAGTATAAAAACTATTGCGTATAATGCGTATTTTTAATGCTTAAATTAAACAAAGGATTAGGTTAGATTATTAGCAAATGTTTAATTATTAGCAATAATACAAATTGGGAATCGGATACAAAAAAATAAATATGACCAAAGGCGTAAACTCAATCATTCAAGAAACAATCTCCATCCAATTGCAGATACAACAATAACCTATGGTGCACAGAATTTACTGCTCTTTGGATTTCTACTCTGATAAAACTGGCAAAAGCTCTCCTTACTTACTCCTCCAAGATTTTCCGACAAGAAATGGAACTATCGTACTCCATTGTTTTCATATTACCCCAAATAAAGAAATCAAGAGGAGTTAGGCTGTGAGGACCTGGCTGGCCATATCCAAGGTTCTAACGTCCTCATCCATCGATCATCAAACATTTGCGTTAATTGGTCCATACCTCACATGTACAATGCGCTGAAGCTTCATTTAACTGATACCAACATGTCCATATTTAGAACATTAGTAAATTCCATTACGGTAGGTTGTAGTAAATTTAAATATTTAATGTAATTTAAATTTTCGTCATGAATTTGATTCGTAGGCTTATGGTGCAAACTACATTAAAACTAAACTTTCATTTGAAATGTTAGTTTTAACTGTGGATTAGCGATGGCCTGTTAATGTTTATTTTTAGAATTATACATCCCTTCTCTCGAAAATGTTGCTTCATCGATCCTTATTACTTTAGAAAGAAATACTGGATCTTCTTATTTTTTTTTTTACTAGAATCTATTCGCAAAATTCTTTTCGTTTGTCTAAATCAGTTGGTATTAGCGCCTGGGACCGAGCAACTTTGAAATCGTGCATTTTTTGGTTTCGTAACATTCTCTGTATTGATAAATACGAAATCCCAAGATCTGCTTTCGCACTAGAAATTGAAGTTTCAGTGACGTATGCCGGAATATTTATGATCACTTGAAATAACTGTTTTTTTTTAGTGATTGAAGCATTTACTTTATCATTTAAAAAAAAATGCTTCTATTCTTTTAAATTTTTTCGTCATCAATTTTGCTAAATGAGCATACCGATTATTCAACACCCCCGCAACTTTTATTAATTATTTTATTACATTCACTATGTACAAAAAATAAATTTAATATATCTTTATTGCTGTACTCCGCCATGATTAATAGTGTCTGACTAAATGTAATTACTACAGTACTCATTTATCATTAATATGCTTAAGTTCAGAAAACCTACCTTGTCATTTCTGGTTGTTGATTGGTAGTAAATAATAAATAGATTTCACGATCTTTTAAAATAGCTTTACCAATAATAAAATACTAACGTTTTATTCGCATTTTTGAGTTGAATATGTGCATTGTAGACATTCTCAAAAATAGGGGCTGCCATTTATAAAAATTGATTTTCTTTTTGCGTTTGGACTAGGTTTTTGAAACACTCTATATAACATTTTTGGTTTGTATTTATAGCAATAAAGAGCAATAAAAATCTTAGAACTGGTTTACATGGGTAATACCGAACAGGCGATATTGATGTTCAAGTTAAACTCTGCGATTGTCAAGTTGTCCACAAACAATTTCATGTGTCAAAGATGGTACATCCTACATCTATTGTATATCGTTGAACTTATCGTTGAAAATTTCATCTAGAGGATTCCTAATATATTAGGGTATATAAAATAAGAAAGTTCATATCTGTTTCCAATTTAATCAAAAGTGCCATGAAGTTGAAAATATTTTTAGGAGATACATCATTATCCACAATATCGCTTACCAAAACTTTTAATAGGTCATCCAGGCGAATGACTTTGTAAATTACGAGGATGGTACGAGAAGTACCTGTGTTTGGTGACAGATGGCGCTTTGTGTCAAAATATGTATTATAGACTGTGAGTACCTACTATTCTTTAGTCGACGTCTGTCAAAATTTTGGAGAGATTCATCGAGTAGTGTTGTTTTGGAAGCTATTGAAAGGGAACAAGTTTATATATTTGTGCAACAGAAAAACGTAAATAGATTGTGTTTTGAAATATATTTATTAAATGCAAAGCAATTGCGTTGTCATTCTTAATACAGGTATTTATCAAACCATCCTCATACATTAATAGAGTAGCCTAAACTTGCAGACTCGCATAGGCGTCGGTATTACGGGTTAATATAAGAATACGAAAAATTCATAAATAAACTAAACCGGTAGAGAAGCAGGCATGTAGTGTCGACCTTGAATATAAATCATGTTAAACCGCGCTGAGAGAGATTTCGTTTTAGTACCGGTTGAGCTGTTGCAGAGATTAGTCGAACGGTCAAGGTTATGTACTTACGTGTCGCTTTTGAAAATATAGCTGGTGTTTTTTGTGTGTTGTAGTATTATACCAAGTACATAATTAGTGTATCGTTTCATATAGAACTAATATTTACATACCTAAGAAAACAATGCCTCGTAATAGATTTGCTACTAATGTACATAAGTGTGTGTCACTTTTTCCCCATTTAAAATATGACGGTAGTACAGTTTTTTGCTTAATATGCAATGTTCGTTTGGCTGCATTGGACAGAACTGATTGCCAGAGGCATGTCAATGGTATTAAGCATATGAGAAATGCAAGAACTGAAATACCTTATACACTATTCCTCATACATTTATTAATTATGTTTACCTCTTGTAATCTTCCGTTGTCGTTGGTGAGAAAAGCAGCTTTTAAAACGTTTTGGTGACAATACGTTCCAAAGTACCCATTACCCTCACAAACACAATTGCAGAATCATTTGCCGCGAA
Source organism: Dynastes maya (assembly GCA_029619315.2). Taxonomy (NCBI): domain Eukaryota; kingdom Metazoa; phylum Arthropoda; class Insecta; order Coleoptera; family Scarabaeidae; genus Dynastes; species Dynastes maya. Next base: position 63,934,014 of record JAROYE020000002.1, read on the forward strand.
TGAAATAGATGCTAGAAAATGTGTGTAAACGTGATTTGTGTTCCAAAAAAATATGGATTACCGTGGATGAGACGGCCGATATAAAGAAAAACAGTATTGTGAATGTAATAGCTCGCGTTTTATCTAGCGAGAACACAGCATCTCGATATTTGTTAGCTTGCAAACGTGTTCAACAATGTACCGCGGAAAATATTCAAAAAGTGATAATGAACGCTTTGAAAAAATTTTAAATTGCCCAAGATCAAGTTGTGATGATTGTGACAGATAGTGCAGCAACGATGTTAAGTGTTGGGCGATCCTTAAAACATATATTTCCTAACTTAATACATATAACCTGCGTGCTGCATGCTTTGCATTTATTTGGTAAAGTTGTTCGACAACATTACGGAAACGTTAATCGGATGATTGGAAGTACTAAAGCAGTGTTTCGTAAATCTCCTAAACGTTTAAAAGAATTTCGTAAATTTTGTCCAGATATTCCAGAACCTCCTGAACCAATTTTAACGCGATGGGGTACTTGGCTAACAGCGGCTTCTTACTATTTGATACATTTTCAACAAATTCAATCAGTTATAATGCGAGTTAATCGGAATGAATCCAAAGCAATTAGAGAAAGTCAAAGAGAATTCCAAATTCCTCAACTTTTAGAAGATTTCACAACAATATGTACCAATTATACAGTATTATTAGATGCCATCAGAAAACTACAATGTACTGAATTATCATTGCAGGAATCATTAGACATAGTGGAGAGTGTAAAAAATAAATTACACACACATTAAATGATATGCCAGGATTATGCGCTAGTCAAAAGTTGGCAGATGTTTTAAGGAAAAATCCCGATTTTAATACTTTAGAGGTCGTTTATAATAAGTGTAAGAATAGTGAACTTTTAAGTGATTTTGAAAAACAGTTTCTACATGCAAATGTAACTTCCTTAGATGTGGAGAGATCGTTTTCTATGTATAAGAATATTTTTTCTTGTCGACGCACAAGGTTTAAAGAAGTAACTGTGGAAACATATGCAATGGTGCAAGTTTACAGTAGTTCACATCCTGATGCCTCTAATTTGTTGAATAATTAGCAAGTAAGTTTATTTATGAATTTTTCATATTCTTATATTAACCCGTAATACCGACGCCTATGCGAGTCCGCAAGTTTTGGTTACTCTATACATTAAGATTATTATACAAAAAAAAAAGTGAAGGCAAAAGGTATCATTGACGCAAATTTTAAAAATACAAACGCATAATTGCAAAAGGACACTCATCAATGTGTCAAGTGCATTGATTAAGCTCCATATTCCATATATTCAATAAGCTACGTGTACAACGCTAACAGCTATAAATGTTGATTTATACAAGCATACCGTGTCGAATAGCTACTATTCACTAAAGCCGTTCTTCTGTATACGTATTGTGTATAGAGATGATGTACAATATGTATGACTATGTAATATGCATGTATATCTTTAGAATACCACCTAGACCCAATATAAATTTGCCGCTATAAACGATAAGTTATAACTCGGTTCGATTTGATTTACTTATCCGAGATCGTTCAAGATATATGTAGGTATTACCCGCCTAAGCAGTTTTGTTTTAGAGAGGTATAGCAGTGAGTAATATCGCAGCTTCCACTATTTGTGTATTTTCCCTCTAATCTTTGATAGAGTTTACAAGGTAGACACAAAATATATTAAATTATTAAATGAAGACTGTTTATTGCAATTTCTACGCTTTCTTTTGGAAAATAGCATCTTTATTTTTCCTAGACTAAAATATTCTGCTTACTTGATAACTTATACAAAGCTAAAATAAATAAAAATACTGCCTAAAACAATATTTCATAAATAGTTGTTATATTATGATTATTTCAATAACTTAAAAGATTCGTTTTAAACGATAAAAAATATTTTAATGCCAGGAAATTTAGTAGACATTCTTTCTTGCATTGGCAAGTAATGATGCGTAATATGTCCCCGTTGTTGTTTTTCCATTTCCAAGATAGTGGATTACACTATTCCATTACTATCCCAAAAAAACGGTCGCCATCATTTCCCCGGCCGATGGAACAGTCTTGGCCTTTTTCGGAGCCAACTCACCCTTCACACTCCACTGTTTCGAGAGTGCGTTGGCTTGAGGAGTGTACTGATGCATCCAAGTTTCATATAAATTCAAAATTTCACTGTGGCAAATGATGGTGCAGAATTCCCGTAAACAGCGTTCATCTGGTCTTTAACAACAACTAAGCATCCAACATTGCTGAAATTGTCAAAAGTACCTTTCAATGTATGCGCAGTTATATTACTAGAGTATTTTTAACGACTAACGCCATCTTCATGTTGAGACCTGAAACATTTCAAACTAACCTCGTATATTCATTTAAATCTTCTACCAATAGTTTTCCCAATAAGTTTTGGAATTGTAATGGCGTTTGTATTTATGAGGAAAATCAGGGATACAAAACATATGCATCAGTTGGTCGATACACCACGGTATTTCAAACAGAAATATAATAATAATAATAATAATTTTATTGATAAAAAAGAAGCAAAAGAAATAATACAATAATAAAAAAAGATAAACGTAATACATAAGGATTAAATGGGAGAGAATATCACTCTTCAGCATAATGCTGTCGACTGGTTTTCAATTCTCACCAAAATAAACGAAAACTACATGAAAAAAAAAAGAATTGAAAAAACATTTCTTACAGTTAGTCACAAAAAAAATGAAATAAAAATAATACATTATCACATAAATTAAATGTCCGGATCACACAAGACCTAGTTCTGCTGCCGCAAGAATTACTTTAATTTTCTTCTTAAAACTAAGAAAAGAGTTGCCGGAGTTCCAACGGTATCGCATTATAGACGTTGGCTATGTTATACGAAAAACATCTTCTATAAAGTTCTAATTTGAATTTCTTTACGCAAATAATAAATAAATACGGTGGTGTCCTTTCCAAAATGATCTTGTGGAACAACACTACCTCATGCAACTTTCTTCACGAATCCATGTTTAGCCAGCTAAACCAACGCAGCGCGGTAGATATATGTTGATACTTTCTAATATTGTAAACAAATCTCAAACAAGCGTTCTCAATTAACTGCAAACGACGACGGGTGCCAAGTCCAGATAAAGTCCATATATGACGTCACAGTAATCCGCACGCGAAAGTAGTAAGGAATCACATAGCACCGCCCTTAGTTTTGTATTAAAATAGTGTCTATTAGTGTATAGCATTTTAAGAGTGATATCTTCTCCTCTCACTATAATGGCAACTGCGCCTGCCACAAGTGCCTGAGCTCTTTTTGCAAAAACTATCGCTGCAGATTTGGATAGATTTATCTTGAGGCAATGCTGTTCAGCTACGGTAACAATTCTCTCCAGGTTAGCCTCCATAGACTCCACCGATTTCCGCAAATCCCCAGTATCGCATACTAGATATATTAATGTATCATCGGCATAACAATGACACTTGCAAAACTTCAAGTGGTCACCAAGACAGCAAGTGTATGTAATATATAATAACGGCCCCAACACCGATCCCTGCGGCACATCAGATTCAACCATTAATTCATCTGCAGCAGAACTATTCACAGACACCACCTGCCTTCCCCGATCCAAGTAACTCCTGAAAAATGCAACCGCTGTCTCTGAGAAAGTAACATAGTGCAGTATACAAATCAACAAGTTGTGATCATTGGTATCAAATGCCTTCGTAAAATCTAAAGGCACCGCTGTAACCATCTTACCGTCATCCAAGGCCGATATAATGTCATCAGATACATGAAGCAAAGCAGTTACGCAACTATGGTCAAATCTAAATCCTGATTGTGTCTCAGGTATAATATTATTTGCCGCCAAATGCTCCCTAACCTGAAAAGCCACTACTTTTTCTAATATTTTAGATAAACATGGCAATATGCTAACGGATCTCAGATCTTGAAATTGTGCCAGCGAAGTCCTTTTGGGTAACGGCACGACCTTGGAAAGCTTCCAGTTATCTGGGAAAGATGATTCCCGTAAGCATGCATTTATCAAATGGGTAAGAGGCGCTAAGATCATAGGACAACACAATTTAATTCATTTAATACTTAGGCCATCCAGATCGATAGCGTTAGACTTAATACTATTTATGATCCCTGCCACTTCCCCTGCACTCACGTCGCGAAGTTCCAGTAAAGTGCGAAAAGTGGGCTTCCTATTTGAACCGTAAAATGTCATTAAATTATGACTGTGTCATGGTGTTACGAATACAACAGACGCGACAAAATAGCTATTAATCGCATTGACATCCGACAAATGATAGGGAATCTTATTATATTTATTTTTCCTCACATTTAAGGCGTGCAATTCGGACCAAAGCTTTTTTGAGTTCCGGTTTTGAAATTTAAAATCTACATACGACTTTTTTTCTCTTCGAATTGCGCTAGTTGAATAATTTCTAAGTTGATGTTCAATAGTGACTCGTTACGAGTTGTTCATATTAGGAAGAAGGGTTGATAAAAAGGTCCTTTTACTCGCAAAATTCTTTTTTAATATAACTAAATAACGACCGGTTTTGGGTCAAAGCCCATCCTCAGGTTAAGCTGGAAGGGAGAAGGAAGAATTTCTAAGTTGTTTGTAATAGTCCCAGTGATTCCGCTCGCCACTAATTTTAGCTCTTTTTAAAGCCTCATCCCGCATTGACATAATTAATTTGATGGTATCTTTAATGTAAGGTAATTTGGGTTTATATTGGTTAACCTTTACTAATGGAGCATGCATATCAAAAACAAAGATCACCGATTCAACTTAAAATTTCAATTTATCGTTAATATTTTCCAGATCATAAATAATATACCACGGAAAATTTACATCAGAATAATCGTAATTAAAATCCCGGAAACGTCTGAAAACCCTACTTTGGGGCAAGTATTTATCTACATCAACAGTTAGAGAGCAACACACCAAACAGTGATCAGATAAGTTATGCACGTTCTCTGTTTCAATAGACTTAATTGTCAAGGAATTTGTTATTAGTACCAAATCCAATAATGAAGCTGTAGTTGGGGTAATCCGGGTTGGCCTATCTACAATCTGCTTAATATCAAACGAGTCAAGCAAATCATAAAGGCGGTCGACATTTTTATTGGTGATGTCAAACATATTAATATTAAAATATATGCTACACAAACCTACACGCGTAGGAGTCTGCGTCGACAAACACGTGGGGAGACGATATGCATTCTCTCTGACAGTCAGGCAGCCTTAAAGACACCAGCACCTTATCATGTAACCTCCAAACTAGTATGGGAGTGTCAGCAAAACCTAATGGTTCTGTTCAAACACAGCAAGGTTACCTTAGTGTGGGTGCCAGGACACAAGAGTATAGCGGGCAATGCAACTGCAGACAAGCTAGCGAGAGCAGGTTCAAAAATGAATTTTACAGGACCTGAACCGGGTTTAGGTATTACCAAGAGTGCAGTGCGTGGAGTAATTAATGAATTCGGATCGCAATTGATCAACCATTGAAGAAAGATTTACTGCATAGGTTCTTAAACCTGATCGAGGGAACTAACCGATTTAAGTAAAGCGGAACCAATGCAGTGTTCCTGCATTGGCTTCGCTTTACTTAAGCAGGTTCCTTAACACTGTGGCCCAATGTATTGTTCATACATTGAGCCACAGCGTTAAGGATATAAAGACTAATCCTGCTTATAGACAATCAACCAATCAATCAATAATGCAGGTGAAGTTTATAGAAGTAAAAATCGTCTCTGGGCCAAATTTCCCAAGCGTACATTTTACCATAATGTAGTACTAAGAGGAAGGTAGTGCTAACATTTGTAGGAAAGTTTGCTTATTCTCTGGATGAAACTTAAGACGAAAGATAAATACTACTTAAATACATAGTGTATCTGGTTGTGCTAATAATGTTCGTTGAAATTGTTTCCTTTTCCTTCATTTTCCGACAAACTCGTTTAAAGCACTCATTTGCGTGGTTTGTACATTTTATCCCATTATCCCGTTACACTCAGCGTCTCTCCGGTTGATAATATGATTTGCTGCGACTTCTCAACTGTCTCGAATTACTTTACGCTAATCATATACTATCTTAAGAGGTTGGCTCCATCGACTGCACTAGTATATGTTATTAGATTTGCGCTTCCGCGAGTTTCACTATTCCATCCATCTAACGATTTAGGTCGGCGTGTAATGCGATATAAAGCCCGCGCGCTTATACCAGAGACAACGTATGGAGATTAGCCATGAAACACGTGCAAGCGACAGCGGAAGCTCATCGTACCCCTAGATGTCAGTTGATGCAAACCACCGGCATGTGATTAGCGAGTAATGTACAACAATTTGTATTCAGTAACCAGTACCGGCTATAATTTCGACGTGGTAGGGTTCCTAAGGTGCACTCCGCCATTCACTGGAACAATTGGTATACGCGTACATACGTGTGCGACACGATTCGTCTTTTTTGGGGTCGTTATACACGGAAATGCGAAGCATTTCGTTTGGACAGTAGAGTATGCAAATGCAAAGAGACATTAAATTCTACTCGCATATAAATTTTCGTTTTTCTGTTTTGTTTATTATCGCCGTTCGCATCTATGGGATTCCTTCTGTTATTTATATTTTCAAGTTTCAAGTGTTATAGAAGAGTAAAGCGTGCGAGTCAACTGCAGTAAAAAGCGGCTGCCTCATATGTTTGGAGCACCAATAATTTTCACTGAAACCTTTTATAGTGTTAGAGTATTTAGACCAAGTATTGTTGTTTCGAACGCTGCGAAGTTGATAATGGAACTTCAGTTGTGAACCATCTTCGTATTAAATTAAAAAGGTATGAGATACATAGCGTGTCTAAAACGGACTCGTTTCAATTAAAAAATTCTTTGTATAAAGCAGAACATTTATTAATTGAACATACAGGCCCACACTCATGAGAAAAGTTTTATCGAACATTTTTGCGGGTGAAAAATTGTAAATCATATTTTTCATGAATGTTAAATATTTCCATAAACTGAATCTAAATTTCTAACATTCATATTAGGAAGCATACCGCGTTAGTAAGTTCCGTAGTAAAGTGAACCGCTAAAATATATAGACAGTGTTGCAACGTTTGCCCGCTATGAAAGTATAAGGTGGGGAGTCGGGCGAAGCAATTTATCTCTATCAGTACGAATCCAATCGCCGTCAGGAGATGATCGCGCTAAACTCTAGCCATGCATACCCGTAGTTTATTTCTTTAATTAATCATCCTTGCCTTTCATCTTTATTTCCTTGGTTATTTTTTGATTTGCTTTGTTTGTGTCTCGAAATTATACTGTGCAATAGTTTTCTTTTTAATTACGTTCTTACAAACTAAGAAGTCATGAAATAGTACCATCACCGGCAGTGACTGCTTATTTGAACATCTATTCTAATAATAGGTTCAACTGAATTTTTACACATACAAGTACGATTCATTTTGACATAAAATTCCATTAATTAGATTTATAAAACGTTTTCGTTTTGGAATTTACCTTTAAAAGTTGATGTAATTATAACGCACTTACTATCATTTAAACCTTTAATACATTGGATATTTGGAAATGCAAAAATGTAATCTAGATATTTTATAACGAGAGATTCTATTTAGTTTTGGAATTCGTCGTTTTTCCTTTTAAATTATAAACGTTTTCTTTGTTTCATATACGACAATATTACATTTAAGTATTTATTTGGAAACAATGAAGGATTAAAATCCATCAATAGGATAAAAATCAAATAAGATGTATCACGTGTGACTGACTTGCGATTGTGATGGATTGTCTAGGGACAGAGGAGTGAAGAGGGCGTTCCAAGAACAAGCGCCAACATTATTCTCTATAGGTATGGGACCAGCGCTTATAATTTATAAGTGAATTCTTATTTATTCTAGTAATGTAATTCCAAGTAGCTGTATACAGTGACGTCCTAAAGTATCCCCCCCCCCTACTAACGACAAAAGCTAGCGTTTTTGGAAAAAATAGGTCGATTTCTACGCTGTGAAGTATCTTTTAGCGTTATCAGCAGTTCGATTTCGTTTCCGGTGTCACCAGAAAAGACATCAATTTTCTTCTAAATAGAATATCTTGTACATATATGTTTACATTTTCGGAAAGTAACAAAAAGCGAATCCAGGGATACCACATGTGTTATACTGTAACTAAAAAAATATGACGATATCCAACAATAAAGGTTTTGGAAGATTGTTTTTGTTGTTACGCAAAGTTGGCTAGGAAAGAACGCCAAATTGTTTCTTGTGACGCCAGACCGATCTAAAGAGCTTGTTGCTAGGTAAAATAATCATAACAAACGCCAAACTGTCAAATCTCAATTCCAAAAGTATGAATTATCCTTGTTATTTGTTGTTATTATATCCTGCATTTGTCATACCTTCATTCTTTGTTCTAATTATTATTTTCTCTTATTTAAACTTTTTTTGTTAATTGTTATTTCTTCCTTACTTTACCGAACTTAATAGTAATTAATTAATTATGATAGGTTTGTTTAAATGGGTTAGTTTTTGATAGAAAATCTGCTTAAGTTTCTTTTATTTTGTTGATTTTACAATGGCATCTGCCTGGACTACGTAAGACAAACTTCAAATACCTAATTTTAATATTCGGAGAATTTGGCAACAATTACCAGGTAGTCGAACATAATGAACAATGCCCTTGTACAGCCGGAAATATTTGAACTTTGCGCTAACTAAGGATAAATAGAATAAAATCTACAGAGCGAACTGCTTTAACAGAAGATAATATGATTTAAATTATTGTGCAATTTGTTGCGCAACGACCTGAAATAAGGTGATAATTGTTCCCAGATTTACACAGTATTAAAGTTGACCCAGCAATTTTGCATAGTTCGTGCCAAAGCTATTATAAAAGTAACAACACAAACTAACAAATTTGAACAAACCCACAATAATTCATTAATTGCAATAAAGTTCGATAAAGTAAAGAAGTAACAACAATTCACAAAACAAGTTAACTTTCTCAAGGAAATAGTAAAGTGCCGTAAAATTTCGTAAAATAGATCGAGCAATTATTTAACAATATAGCTCCAATATTCACCACACTGAGAAAAATGTTCTTGTTAAAATTACAATATAGATGTTGTAATGTTGTTGGTGTACATGTCACACCAATTGATGTGGTAACTACCGCAGCATGATTGTGCCTGCTGCTTACTAAACAGTTAAAATTACAAAAAAATGGTGCTACTTAATTGTCGTAATTTTTACAACACCGTTTGTATAAATCCCATTACTGTGTTGTACATTAAAGATCACGTGATGCATCATTTGCATTTACTAGTGGAGGATGTACATCTAACATGCGTAATAACTAATAAGTAACCTGGGCAAATATGCGGTAACAGCCAGAGGCGTGGCGAGCACATAAAAGTTTACACATAAAATAGAAGGTAAGAAATAAATTATAAAACGTGCTGAAACACTTACCGTTTTAAATGTCTTCCGTGAAATCACAAACTGGGTAATATCTGTTAAATATTTGAATCGTTAGATATGTTTCCATAGCTGTGTCAGTCAAGTGAGTACGACGTGCAGAATAAATGTTTTTTAATGCCGAAAACGACCGTTCGACATCTAGCGATGTTATATTTGCATATTTAAAATAATCTTTGAAACAACTTAAAGCATCTTCACACGCACCTTCACAAATTTGTCTTAATATAAGAAAATCGGAGTCTTTTTCTAAAACACCTTCAAATTTTCGTATTACACACCAATTTGTTACGCCTTCTACAGCGCATAACTGTGCGTGAACATCATTCACAATTTGAACATTTTGTAATTTTTCTATTCCCTGCCGCAAGATTTAGAGTATGGATTTTACACATATAAGAAGTTACCACTGTGTTCTTTAAGAAATCGGCCCAAGGAACGCATGTTTGCGGCACCATCACTCATAAACTTCAAATTTGTTCCATGAGTTCAACACCACCTTGAAAATCTCATCGGCAGTACAATTTATAATTCTTTTGGAAGCAAGTAAAAAGGAGGATGACAGTCGATGTGGTTCCATTGTACGTACCATTACATTAACCACAGAATGTTTTTGACGATCTGTTGTTTCGTCCACACACAACCACAGTTTTCTATCTTTCAATCCGTTTTCATTCTCTTTTCTATATGTCACGAGCAAATGGCACTACATTTCGTATCGATGTCCGACTAGGTAATTTGCAGTCCGCATATTTATTCCAGAAAGAGACAAATGCTTCTTTGTCTAGTAAACGAAACGATAGATTACATAAAATCAGAGTAACACATAAATAAAATGTAAATTTTTCTTGGTCTCGTATACCACTTTTTGCAGAAGAATGCTGTTTGCTTTCGATGTGACGTTTACAATGGCTTCTGGATCAACACATTAAAGGGATTTTACAAATTAGACATTGAATTTTAGCGCCATCAAAAATTAAGTCTGGCATGTCCACTCTAAAGTTTTAACTGTGTTTGCCATTGGTCGTTTTCGCGACGAACCTAACTGCGACATTTTTAAAGCAAACATAAGCGTACAATTACGAAGTAAGTTACGACAGCCTACATATACACAGAACTATTCGCATACAGCGTCGATTTAGTACTGACGCTGTGAACGCGTGAAATAAATAATCGCCGACTCCGCACCACATATCTACTACACTGACTGTTACCGCTGTTTGCCCAGACTAATTATGAATTTAGATTTAGTGGTTATTGTTCTTTTAAATAGTGAATATCGTTAATAAAATTATCTAGAGTTAGTATTAAAATGCCGAAAACAAGAGAGTTTCCTTTAGAAATCTGCACAATGATTGTTGCTTTACATAATCTTGGTCGACGTAACAGAGACATCGCAAAAAAATGAGGTCGCCAAACTATTAAAAAATATCAAGAGGCTGGGACATTTTTAAATAGAAAGCGAATAAGGCGACGGAAAGACTCGCGTCTTGCGCCTAAAATGCAACTGTATTCCTAACCGGGCGCGCAATTTAAAGTCTAGGTGTCATATGGACGCATGTGCATTGAATCTAATAGCTACTGTGCTAGCTGCTAACATTTGTAAGTTCTAATTAAGAAAGAACGATTCAAAGATATTTATATAGCATAATTATAGTTATAAGTTGCGGAATTACATTATAATTTTAAGAAATTATATAGAGGTATAATTTAGAGCATAAAATTTAATGTAATACACAAAACGTTTTGTTTTTACCACTAAAAAAATAGAAATATAGTAAAAAATTGTAAATGTTTTTGTTTCTTTTTTGGCGAATTTTATTGTTATGCTCTAAATTATTCTTCAATATAATTCCCCAAAATTATAATGTAATTCCCGCAACTTATAACTATAATTATGCTATATAAATATCTTTGAATCGTTCTTTCTTAATTAGAACTTACAAATGTTAGCAGCTACCACAGTAGCTATTAGGTTCAATACACATGCGTCCATATGATACCTAAATATTAAATTGCGCGCCCGATTGAGAATAAAGTTGGAACACCAGCGGAAGATCGTCGAGTAATTATGACGAGTAAACGGAATAAATAAAAAACTGTACCTGAAACAACGGCTGCAATAAGTATTGAGCGTGGCAAACGTGTTGGTTTAACCACCGTGAAAAGGAGATTAAGAGAGGGTAGTTTATTTGGTCGAATAGCGTTGCGTAAACCACTCTCAGCCCAAATTTTAACTCATCGGTTCCTAGAGAAGAACGTTCGTTCGAAGGTCTAAAGGAGAACGAGCAGCAGAATCCGTAGGAGACTTGGTTAAAATAGATGGAATTTTAAGAAAAGAGCGCTACCGGGAAATTTTAAAAACAAATGCTATACCATCTGGAATGAGAATAATCGGTGACTATTTTATACTTAAACATGATAGTGATTTGGAACACACTTCGAAACTGTGCCGCAAATATTTAGAATCGGTGGAACGCGAAAGCAATATCGAAATAATGAAATAGCCTCCTCAAAGACCAGATGCTACTCCCATAGAGCTTTTGTGGGAGGAAGTCGATAGGCAGGTGAAAATAAATCCTCCAACTTCCAAAGAATTGTTGTTGCAAGAAGTCTGGCTTAAAATAGAACCCGTTACTCTGACGAAATTGATAAAAGGAATGCTGCAAGTATGTGCCGCAATTATTAATAATTAAGGTGGACATTTCGCTGAAATGAAGATTTAATTTTTTTGTGTCAAATAATTTAATAATTAAATAAAGACTATCAATTTCTTTGTTTTAAGAGTAATTTATTAAATTCAAAGCTACAATTTCTTTTTCAACTAGCACATCCTTTATTTATGCGTATTTCTTTGCGTGGGCAAATAATTATGGCCGGTAGTGTACACTTGAAATAATTTGTTGTTAGTTGAGTAGTCCCAACAAATTCAATTTCTGCTTTTCCCATGAGTCACAAAATACAATCACTGCCGATTATTATAGACAAAGGAAAGAGAAAAACGGAACAGAATGAATTTATTAACAACTTAACGGAATCAAAAACTTACCCAATGCGATCATAAAAATAAGACGAAAGATTAACTGGTAACACCGACTCGAGTAGGAGGAAAAGGTCTCCGCAAAAATCGCCGAATTTCCCTTCGGCAAACACGGACGGGTACTCATTAGGGCTGGAATTTCTCTTGTGCTATTTCGGCTTCGTCTTATTCACTCGAACTCTATTTACCTCTTAGGAATGATGTACTGCTTTGAGACGGCTTCTGCGGTGCTGTCGCCTATCCGTTTTTCTTACATTATCTTCAAATGTACGAGCATTTGGCGATTATTTCACATCCCAACGAAGTGTCAATCTGCTACATTTACTCCTTAACGTTTCTCGTTTGTTTTTTTTCTCAAACATACTGTACACATTGCTACAGGCGTATATTTTTAATGATACGATGTTAGCACAGCCATCAAGCCATATGTGAGAAAATCACGAAATGATCGATTACTACAGCTCAAACGTCAGTCTTCTAAGAGGTAAGGAAGGTAAGAAGTGTATCTTTACAATATGTGAACGCCAAATGGATACGTACGCCAACCTCCTGAAAACAGACATGCTGGTGTAAGCATTAAAGTGAACTGAAGCGGGAAGATTAGGTTTAAGAGAAATTGCATTTTTGTTTATTTTTCGATATTCTTCCGGGTATAGCAATATCAAGTACGGCGATTACGTCGTAATTGAATGGCTCTGTAATAAACCTCATACGTGCTTGTTTAGTGTAAAATTTAAATAAATCCCTTTCAGATTAATGGAGGGTTAAACACGAGAGCTCTTTGTTAATCGAATTGCTTAATTGTGCGCTGGAAATGATTATAAGATATATTAATGAATACACAGCATGTTCAAATTGCGCGGAATAATTCTTCTACAGCCGCTCTAGCACGTTATATGAAAGAATGTTTTATACACAACTTGTTTAGCGAGATATTAGATTTTTTTTTGGGTTATGCAAGACAAAATTTTGTTTGTCAGTTTTGACGTATGACCTCAGGACTTGATTTCTTTAAACAGAATGGTATAATGTTTTAGGTATTTGATCAAGCTATTTTTTTTCTAATTATAACTGTTAACATGTTACAAAAAAAAAAAAAACAAAAGAAACAATAAAATATAAAATGTCAAAATCCATACATTTTTAGTATGGATGAGAGTTAATAATTGAAGATACTCTCATCCATTCTAGTATTCACTATCTTCGTATATATACGACAATTTAAAATACATCTACCAACTTGCACAGAGGTACGTTGATGAGCCGTTAGGCGGCGAAACGCGCGTCGGTACATGGTGGTCGTTGGTAGTTGATTTCATTATTATCCATACATTTTTATTTGAAAAGATATTAAAAAAATCTAAAGTAAATGTTCAAAATGTGCCCCTTTAACAGTGCTAAAGAGTGACCTAGCCGGCCAATGAATTCACGAATCGCATTTCTGAATGCATTTCGAGGTAACAATGCGATCTCCTCCCTAGTCTGTTGTTCCAATTCTGCAATATTTTCGGAGTAGTTGCGATAAGTCTGCTTTTTAAATGGCCTCATAAGAAAAAATCACACGGAGTAAGATCTGGTGATCGTGGCGCCCATTCTAATTACAACTCCCATTCATTCTGTCGTTTAGGAAGATTTCATTTAAATAATTTCTAACACTGAGTTGATAATGAGGAGGTGCACCATTTTGTTACAACCAGATAGAGGGATAGCGGGATCAATTGTTTCATATAGCGGCGTTTGAACTATGTCCGTTCTCGCGCATGATTCAAATTTCGGGAACTTTTGTATACCACCTCGTACTATTTTCTTTTACAAAAATCTAAGCTCTTACTAATTTTCAATTGTTTTTTTATTTTTTTTCCTTGAGAAAGACGTAATTTAGCTTAATATATCATTGTAATATAATGTTTCATTTTACAATTATTAAGATCTTTGGGTAGGTGCAAAAAATATCTTTGCACTGGAAATGCAGGTAGTCATGCGCGAAATAAACGTCAATGAAGATGCGGGAATGAAGGGGCAGCCGAGTTTATAAGAAAAACGACAAACTGCGTAATTTATTTAAAACAAAATCAATTTAATACATCGACGAAACAATCTAATGAAAATATTCAAAGTGGCTACCGTTTTGTTGTAGCCAAAATTTAATAAATATTTATTAAATTTTGTGTACAACATGAAACAGTGTTATTTCCTGGTCCATTAAGTTATTTTTCTGCTCGCTAATTTTGATTTTAATATCTTCTATTGTTGTCAAGGTTTACTTGTTCCTTTAAAAATTCCCATGGATGCTTCGTAGTTACCGAATAATGGCACCATTGCTTATCTAAATAGCAAACTACTTATTTAAATGAAACGAACTTCCCTAACATTATATATGGACTCGCTCCGTTCTGCTACCAAATCATCATATTCAAAACGTCCTCTGGGCATAATTCCTGTAACAGATCATCTACCTCTGGTAAGATTTCCTGGAACTATACATCTCCCCGGTTACATTATAATTTAAAAAATTGGGTCGACAGCTTTATTATGAAATCTGCCACAATAGACGTGGATGGATTTTCCACCAGATTTTTTAATTGATTTAGCCTCTACTTGCACTTCTTGGCTTACCGAAAGGTTATTCAAGAGTTTATACAATCATTGGTGCATTTTCATCAAAAATCCTTTCCAAAAGTCCAAGTGTCACTTGCTGGCAAGACTGTAATCACTTGTGTCCATGGTTTAATGGTTTAATCAATTGCCGAACCGGTAAAAAAGATTATGTTGTCTATAATTTTCCTTTAAATTTCAGACAATTTTAATTTAATTAATTAATTGCGTTGGAAATTCCAAGGGAGAAATAGATTTCATAATTCACCGATGGAAGCCAAAATATATTAACATTATAAGCAGTGAACGGCAAAATCGTAAGGGGTATGAGTCAGAGCCGCCAATCGTAAACAAGATACAGAGACGCATTAAGTGTATGTTGCATATTTCAGACGCTAAGTTTTTATAAATGTATTTAAACGAAATTCATATATTAATTATAAATTAAAAATAGAAGATATGTATATATGTAATAAATTTGTGTCAAGTAGGAAATAAGAGAAATGAATTAGCCACTACTACAAGAGACTTTTCTATATTTTCCGCAGTAAAACGACTTCTTTTAGAAGTAAGTACGTTTTTCAGCATCGAAAACGTCCTTTCAACTTCACAACTTGCAACCGGAGCAAAAGTAAAATGTAATATAGGAGAGATATTTTATACATTTACAGTGGTACCTCGGTTTACGATAGTATCTTATTACGGAATTTTCGGGAAGAAAGTTTGGATGAATCTTTGTTTCCAAAACCGAAAGGTACTCCCTGATACGAAACCCGGCTTAGAATTTTTACAAATTCGGCAGAATTTCCACGCGACTCGTGTACATACTAGAAAGAGATAGTTATATACAATGTAATGCGATAGTTTGTGTGGTTAACTTCCCACTATTCCACCGCCTTGCAGCTGACTTGAATTCATAGTTAATATCATTCTTACTTTATACGAAAATCCTTTTATCTTTGTGTAAAATCTTTTTCACAGAACAAAGCCGAAAGTTCTATGGTCAAATAACTTCTTATCGGTCGCGTCGCAAATTTTTTAATATGCATGAAAAAGCCACCTCACCCTCACTGTCTTCCATACGCCAGGAAGAGTCCTTATTGAAAGTAGTGTATGTAAGTGAAGTTATTTTTTTTTAATTTCAATCTTAAGAGTTTTTGTTGATTTTTGTACGTAACTCTATTTTCTATATGCTCAATTGTATTTAAAATATATAAAATTAATTTGTGATTATTTTTTGGTTATGGGAACGGATTTATCTCTATTTCCTTATTTCTTATAGAAACATTTGATTCCAATTGCGAAATTTTGGATTACGAAATGTTTTTGGAACCAATTAATTCCGTAAACCGAGGTACCACTGTATTTAATTTTTGTATTTCTCCTGACAATTGGTTTAGTGTATTTAAACCGGGGTTTCTGCTGAGCACTTTATCAACTTAATCAGTTTATTTCCAATATCACCCGGAATACTTTTTAATTTATTGATTGTGTCGTTTAATATATTGAACGCGTCCCTCAATTTTATATTTCGACTTTCATTCAAGTATTGTATCGTCGCTGTTAAGCGTTTAATACGAAAAGTGAATACCTTAAAAACCTAATAACGAAATAGAGAATAGATACAGTAAATATACGTGGAATCGTTTGAGGAGAATGCTCGATGCGAATACTGTGACAGCATACCATTCACTGATTCCTCGATCTTGAAGTAATCACCGCGTACATCACATGCTCTGCATACGGCTCTGCTGCGGCTGACGTCATCCCGTACAATTTTGCCGTTCTCTAATTATAAGTTGTTTCATAACACGAAATGTGTTGCATCAAAAAAAAATAGTCATAATAAGGGAACAGGGTCACCATTGAACGTTTAAGAAATATTCATATCACTGGATTTTTTAGATAAACCCGTACAACCTTTGTTTAAAAAACTTTTGTCAGTAATAGTAAAATAACTAATAATCTATCTAAAAATAAATCTATTATTATTAGAATTAAAGACACACTAAACAAAATTAAATTTTATATTTATTATATAAAATCATTTTCAAATTTAAAAGTAAGAGAAAAGGGATATCTTCTACACACAGTAGTATTTTCAAAATAAATGTAGCAAAAGAAATTCTTTCCGAATTCCTGACCTGCTCCAGAGTATTTTCTTAAAATCCTTCGTAGTTTATAGTTTTCCACATTTTACAGTTCCGAAATCAGTCAAGTATTGTAGACGTACACAATTATATGTTTTTTTGGTGAATTTTAAAGATATTAGTGAATTTTAATAGTCTTTCGATCAAAAATTTCCTATTCTCTTATTTCGCTTGTTTATTTTTTACTTAAATTCAATGTCTACTTCACAGTTAAATAAGGTTAACTACCATAATCTTCCTACTTCGTATTCTGAAGGGATTACGTATCCACAGTGACAGAAATCAATTTGTAATGCGGTAAGATTACCATGGTTTCTTTTTTAATTTAGAGTTAATAGTAACAGTAGAGTTAATAATAACAATAATAAATAATATGAGTAGAAATACATGCACAAACACTAAATACAATTAATAAATTTTTAGAAAGCAATATAATTAGAAGATAGTAAAATTTGGATTTACACAACATTTATTGTTCACTGGACACTGCTGCGCCTCGCAAACTTGCAAGTGTATACAACAAAAATCTAAACAATAGTGAACATGAATACTTGATTAGTTTCTCAATAAGTTAATCGTTCATGTAAAAACTTTACAATATAACCAATCGTATAAGGAAAACTAACGCTGTGATGTACGAGGCGTGTTTTTAAAGTAAGTACTGTTTTCAAATAAAACAAAAATAAGTAAACTTTTCTTAACAATTTTATTCTTACATGAAAGCCTGTACCTTATTCTACTTTTCTACATAATTTTCACCAATTTTGAGGCATTTATCGTATCGTACAATCAGCTTTACAATCCCATAAGCATAGAAGTCTGCCGCCTGATTTAACAACCACTGGTCACAACTTTATAAAGAACACTTCTGGAAACTTGAGGAAACTCATCAGATAACGACGAAATCGTAAAGCGTCTGTTCCCTTTCACTTTTTCGTCAACTTTCTGAACCAAATCTTCAGTAATGACAGAAGGTTCCTCCTCATGGACATTCGTGCGGCCATCCTTAAAAGCTCTCACCCATTTCCGTACCATTCCACCGCTCATAATGTTTTCTCCATACACTTCACAGATCTGACGATGAATGTCGGCCGATTTAATGCCTTTAACACTAAGAAAACGAATCACAGCGCGTATTTCACAGTCGGCGAGATTCTCGATCGGCGGAGACATTTTAAATAGTGACAAATAGACGTAAACACGGTCGAATCTTTCTGTAATGGCGTCTGTGGCTTGTCAACAGATGTAGGTACACAGCGCGCAAGCGTAGAAAGCTGCCGCAGCGTTCACGGTAGCAGAATTTCAAAACGGTACTTACTTTAAAAACACGCCTCGTATGTAAAAAGGAAGAAGTGTACAACAAATTACACATTTCTAAACGTCCCAAAAATAAAATTATTAAATCACTGCCACTTAAAATAATGAAAGCTATTAAACATCTAAACAATATTTTTTGAACAGAAATAGAAACAGAGGTAGAATTTGTAAAGAATTAAGGAAGATGGACTTAATTTTTTATTATCGGTATTCATATTTATTTATTATTATTATTATTGTTTATTGATGTATTCTATGTGTTATACTACCTAATAATTTGTATGTGGAAATGTTATGAATTTATGCTATAGGTAGTATGTGTAATCCAACACATTTACATTTTAATAGCACTCTACTATACATAAACAAGCATAAAATCACCAAGGGAAATTATATATAACCATTAAACAGAATGCCAATAATGAAAATTATTATTAATATAAAAGCCACATCTGCGTATTATTCTATACAATTAACCTACATACATAATACGCTTGCTTCATTGAAGTTGTGTATATACAGCAAAAACCACATTGAATGACTTCTATTAATGGTTTCCTTTATGTTAAATATTGATGTGAAGAGGATACGAATCACATATTAATAGGTGTTTGTTCTGTATGTGCTCTTAAAGTTACCTGGTAGCTGAATTAGAATGCTAAATAATTTCTGGTTTGGTGAAAACAGCTTTAGTCAAATACCTACTAAACAAGACATATTTGTCATGCACCTACACAACTGAAAAGCTTAGTATAAATTGTTAAAATTCTGATGGAGATGCACGAATTTATGCTTGAGATTTACAATGCCATGATACGTGTTTCCAATTTTTATACCAGCTTTTATAGGACTTTAGTCATTAAGTATGGAGACGTCAAGATATCTTTGCAGTGGTTCACACCTTTTCAGTAAAATGGTATCCTCATATAACAAAATTCGAGAACTCAAGAAGTTTCAGTTTTACTGTTTCACTTCATGGAGTAA
Source organism: Dynastes maya (assembly GCA_029619315.2). Taxonomy (NCBI): domain Eukaryota; kingdom Metazoa; phylum Arthropoda; class Insecta; order Coleoptera; family Scarabaeidae; genus Dynastes; species Dynastes maya. Next base: position 63,953,595 of record JAROYE020000002.1, read on the forward strand.
CTGTCAAAAAATAATAGCTTCAATTATAAATTATTGCTCTCGTCCATTACTGATAATTTCGCTTTCATTTGCAATTTATTTTTGTATTCTGTTCATTATGGTGCTTATTCCTGAGTTCGTACGTAAAAATTTTATTATTACTCAATCCAAATATTTAAATTTACCTACTATACATGTGCAATAGTAAAGACTATGAGAACTGTAGAAATTCAACCTAAATTAGGAAATTAAAACCTATCACACATCAAATAACTCTTAACCATAACATATACCAAAGGTTTATTCAAAGATGGTTAATTAAGATGACATGTTGAGATGAAACAGATTAGAGTTATTTGAAAATATGAGGAATAGATGTACTGCAAATCCTGAATTTGTCTTCAAGATTATATCCTCACATGAAGCAACATTTTATTCAAGCCGTCAAGTAATCAATGATTGCATTTGGTCATGAATAACAAAATAAATAAGTTGGCAGGTATGATAGACAAGAATAAGGTTGGATGCTTTTTTTTATTGAATGCAATTTTTCTACGCGTTGTTGGGTTCAGTAAATAATAATATACCAGTTATTGTCAAGCGTTATTCTCATCCCCGCTAATTTCTGCGTAGGACATATAGTTTCAACAGGAGGGTGTACCTGCACACTATTCCAGAAGACGTCTGTATAAATCTCTTCGTAAAAAATTGATGGGAAGGGAGCATAAAGGGAGCATAAATATGGTATATTTTCAAGAGTTACTTTTGAAAGTATCGGAATTCACTCCTTGTTGGCTGTTCAGTGAAAATTGATTGCCATGCATGTAGAAATCTATTATTTCAAATTCAAAAGTGCAAAAATGTATATAGTGTTCTATTTAAAAAAATTAAGTTGTACGTCACTTCAAGTAAAACTAGAAGTGGAATACAAAATAATATGGTTTTATGAATTCTTTAATTTTTGTACTACCACAGATTCCTGATTTGATACTTAAAAATTCATACGCATTCATTCAGAAAATTAAGAACATTAAGCTTACTAACTACGAAGTTGTGACGTTTGATGTAAGTTCAATGTTTTGTAACCTCCTGGTCGAAGTAAGTTTGAAATAATTAGAGAAACTTGGATAAGCAAATGAGAAGTTGTTAGAATAGTTTCGTTGACAAGATTTTGTCGGAAACAACTTTTGTCCAGATCAATAACACCTTTTATTAATAAACTGAAGGAATGGCAATTGTTTTTCAAGGCTAACATCTTTCTGGAAAAATTTGAAACTGACCTTAAGAATATTTTGGCTTATGTTTCACAGGTTTAGATCAGAGTCGTTTATGGTATATTTTACCAGCAAATGCTCAATAACATATTTTTCGGAACTACTAAATTCAAAATTTCCTTGTATTAAATTTACCTACGAAAAGGTAATGTTGTCATCGATAAGTAGCGAACCAGACACTTTGTTATTTTAAATGGAACACCTTACATATCAATAAGTCTTTAGTTTCTCCATTTAGAAATAAACCAACAAAATATGGATTTCGCAAGAAATCCTGTAACTCCAAGTGAAATCTACACTACTGTAGCGAAGCTAAATAACAACTCATGTGCAGGTGAAGATGCGATCAATATTAAAATTGTTAAAATTTCGTTAAACTATTACATCTCAGTGCTTGAATATTTAATCAATCTCTCCATCAAAACCGGCGTATACCCCAACAAATTGAAAAGTGCGTTAGTCAAACTTCTTTATAAAAAGAAAGGTAGCCCATCAGATCTCAATAGCTATCGTCCAATAAGTATATTAACAGCATTCTCCAAAATCTATGAAACAGTCATATACAACAGACTGCTTAGATTTTTGCTGGCTAGTGATTGTTTAACTCCGTATCAACATGGCTTTCTGCCAAACAAAAATACAGACACCGCCTTGAATTCTCTTTCTAAAGAAATTCACACTTGTGTAGATAACAGCCGTTTGTGTCTTAACGTATCAGTAGATCTGACTAAAGCCTTTGATTGTGTGAACCATGAAATTCTCCTATACAAAATGGAATTGTATGGGATACATTAGTTAGCGCATAAATGGTTCGAAAGTTATATTTGCAATAGAACACAAAGAGTTTTCTGTGGGAGCGTAAGATCCCCGCCTTTGCCTGTTACTATCGGCATACCACAAGGTTCAATACTGGGTGCAATTTTATTTTTACTAGATATTAACGATCTACCTAACTGTGTTGATTGTAAAGATATAATACTGTACGCTGTTGATGTAAATGTTTTCAACAAATTATCAGTATATAAAAATGTTCCGAAAACTTTGGGACCATACCTTATTTTAATTCAATAGTACATATAGGCTTTAGTATTTTGCCAAGTTTTCAGAATTATTCAATGTATACTCTTTCATCGACCGATCCAGTTCCTTGTGAGACAGCCTATATAACGGCTAAAATTTCATTTAATATGATGCTCAATATTCTGTTCTATTGCAATCGTATATTTCATTTCTAAGAAAGGTGTGTAAAATAGTTTTGTCTTACAGATGTTTCAGTGCTTTACTAACGCAATAGTTTCTTTTAATGTTGATGATCACAAAAGGATTATACTATCATCATAAATCATAAAATATTACATAGAAAGTGCAAATTTAATTAAATTACATATTTAGAAAGGCATTGTTATCGAAGAACTTTACCAAACTACAATAGTAAGTCCAACAAGGTCTGTTGCAATGATAATAATGGTTGAAAAATATAAGGGATTCTAGGATATGAAATGTACAAACCGTAGTGCGGACACGCCAACAGTGGTGAACATCTCTGAATATTAATAATTGAAGAGGGACTCAAAAGGAGAACAGTATAAATTTCAGTGTTTGGCTTTCATGTATTCATGAAGAGACAGGTATGGTAGGTACATGATTTTTAAATAATATATGAGACATCGTGATATTCCACAAGGCACTTTGCGGAAGCAAAATTTTGTTTTTTTCTGTTGGATGATAGGTGTCAAGTATAAAGTGGTCTCCAAAGAACAAGTAATAATATTAAATATAAACAACAAATAACGTAAATTTTAATCATTATACAGTTTTGAAGTCAATCAATACCCTCTGTTATATAACCATTTTCGATAATTTTATTTGTGTAAAACTGAATATAATTATAGAGAATTTATTAATGCGAGAGAATATTACTGGGTAAATTTATAACACGCAATACAACGATATAACCACATCATTGTTTTCAGTAATTTACGTACGTCAACAAAATTCCTAAATGACTTGCTTATATTAAATATTCGAAATTATCAGCATGCTGTACATCGCCGCGAAATATTATAAAATATACGCCAGTAGAAATTGCAGCAATAAACATACGCCATACATATTCCGGCTTTTTCAAATATGTATACGTAAGGCTTGAGTTTGGAAATAACGTCCCAATAAAACCCATACAGATAGTAAAACTGAGGATAGGAGTAAATGCAGATAGTTCAGAACATTTCAGAAAAAAGGCTCTGCTGTACGTGACAAGGGTGCACGAATATAGAAGAGCGTGGCATTGTAATAGTGCATATATATTCAATGGAGAGTTTTACACTTTTTTCCTGCAAGGATAAAATTTTAAAACTATGAAATAAAAAAAGTTATATCCTGCTATCGCAATAGAATTTAATTAATTACTAACAGTTAATATTGGCTTTTCATGTGCTACCTATGCTGCACTCCATTGGTGTAAATAGACGAAATAATGTCTATTGTTGGTCCATAACAAAAACAGTAAATTTTAAATTTGTTTTCGAAATAAAAATAGCATTTTTTACAAATAACATAATAGTTTGCATAGTGTGACTCGTAAATTATGCAAAGTTCATAAAATTTTATAAACATAGATATTTGTTTCAACGTTATATTTAAGCTCTTTTTTATGGTGATAATTTATGGCAAGTATTTAAGGTTTTATTCTTCTTTAATTTATAGTATTCTTCATGCAAGAAGCAACTATACAGGTGTGACTGACTGTAGCGCCGACGTCAGCAATCTTCGCTTGCTCGGTCGAGGGCCCCCAACGTTCACCATCAACCTACTTTATCAGTGGTGCGCTGGATCTGACGCCAGAAGGTCATTTTGGTGTCCACCATCACACCAAGATATCTGACTGCGGGGCTCGTGATGACTTCCACATCCCCCACCCGCAGGGGTAAAGTTGTGTCCATTCGTCTCTTGGAGAGGATAACAATCTCAGTCTTGTTAAATGCTAGGGTTAGACCGTGTGCCTTCATCCAATGGTTCACCCTCCTCATGGTCTGGTTTAGCCTGAGCTGGGAGAGCTCTACATCTTGGGCACTAATGAGCTGCGCGATGTCGTCTGCGTACCCAACGAGTACCACCTCCTCGGGCATTTCCGCCATTAGAAGTCTATCATACAGGATGTTCCAGAGATCTGGTCTTAGGATAAATCCTTGGGCAACGCCAGACGTCACGCTGTAGTTGCAGTGACCCTGCTTGGTTTCAAAAGGGATTCTTCAAGTAATCGTCGATCATACGCAGGAGATACGGCGGCACCCGGAAGGAACGTTCCAAAGCGTCTAATATGTCCACCCATCCGGCCGAGTCGAACGCGTTGTTCACGTCCAAGGTAACGAGCAGAACTACGCGGCGTGAGAAATGGTTGTGATTCTCTGCCCTGCTTACCGCCTTGGAGACCTCCTGTAGAGTGTCGGCGGTCGATTTTCCCCGGCGGAATCCGTACTGGCGGGGCGACAGGCCCCCAGCATCCTCTATCGCTCTGTGCAGTCTGGCTTGGACGAACCTCTCCAGGACCTTACCCGCAGTGTCCAGCATACATAGCGGAGGGCACGTGGATGAATCGTCCCAATCTCCCTCCTTCTTATTAATTAGCACCAATCTGGCAATCATCCAGCGGGACGGGAAAACTTCCGCGGCCAGGCACTCATTGTACATGTCCAGCAGTAAGTGTGGGCTATGCTGATATACCATTCTCAGAACTTCGTTTGGGATATTATCCGGCCCTGATGCCTTCTTGTTGGCAAGAGATTCCATTGCCATTCTCAAATCTTCCTCGCTAAACGGCGGGAAGTCAACTGACTCTCTCAAGCCTCGGACCAGCCTCGCAGGGTGAGAGGGGAAGAGCGTCCGCACGATGCGTTGCATTCTAGAAAATTCCAGGGCGGACGGCGACCTCATGGTCCCGAGTCGGCGGGTGACAAGCTTGAATCCGAGCTCCTAAGGGTCGGAGTCCACGTCCGAGACCATCCCTTTCCAGCAGTGTGCCTTACTCTGGTTGATTGCCCGTCGCATGGTTTTCTTGGCTTCTCGGTGCTCCGCAGATCTCGCATTAGCCTCCTCTTGGTCCCTGGCCCTTTGCGCAATTCGCCTTGAAAATGAAGGAATTAACAGTGATGTCATTTCTGAAACAAGTATTCGCCAAATTCTCCATAACCATTTGGGTATGAATAAGATTAGTGCAAGTGCTCTCCAACGTGAACGTTGCCATTTGGTCGAATGTGCGCGACCCGAAACCGATTTTGAATTCCATTGTCACGGGAGATGAAACAATGATTCTGTGTTATAATCCTCTATCCAAAAAGGAATCGATGGACATCGTTTTGAGGATGCTACTGAGTTGCAAGCAGCTGTAATACAACATTTTGAGGGAAAAACTTTAGATTATTTTTACAAATGTATAGAATTATTAATTGATCGTTGTAATAAATTTACCAGTAAATTTGTTATATTTTACCAAGTTTAATTTTTCTATATCAGGCCGAGAATTTATGTTGCCTACCTGGTATATCAAATTTAATACAATTGTCTTACAAACCGGTAGATATCGAGTAATCTCCAAGTGATGTAGTTTCAGAGTACGTAACATAGCTTTCTCTGGCGATGTCTGAAACACGTGACAGATCTTTTCTTTGTTATCAAAGATCTTGACAAACTTGATACTTGTTACGTGGTTTACTGTATGGGTTACAAACAATGTTCAACTAAATATTTGACCCTATTGCTGAAGTAGAGCAACGGAGAGAGACAGAGAAGATTGTTAGGAAAAGTAAACTTGGTCTGCAATGTTATTGGCGTAACTTGTTCTATTAATTACGATTTCACTTGGTTATCAGTGTTATCACAATAAATACTTTTAGTTAAACACTGTAATAAACGTTGTAGACGTCTCCAGAATAGAAGAATATATTTCTTTTAATGAGCTTATAGAAATGAGTAAACGGGTGTGGTTAATTATTTATTACAGACATTATTGCAGTATTTACGAAAGAAGAGTTAATTGCCAAGAAATATTTCTCACCTTCGGCAATTTACTTCAATGCATTTTTGAAGACGAAAGGTTTCTTATTGCATATTTTATAGAATTTCTAGAGTAATTTCTTTACGTATTGCTTTAAATTAGTCGAGAGTACGCAGTCTATCGAAATAAACTTTAGATTTTAAATTACCCTACAAGAAAAAATCTAGTCAGGTGACCTAAGCGGACGTTCAATATGTCGTCTCCTTCCAATCAATTTATTAGAAAATGTTACAGTGGAAATTTTGGGTCGTATCCGGCATCACGATAATTTTGTTTTTGTTTCAGAAATCATAAAATTTTTGAAATTCAATGTATTATTATCAAAAAGGATATGTTCTCTGGATTCCATTAATGTACCCATAATTAAGTCGTTTTTTAGTTTTTTTCTTTGAAAAACATCATGTTTTTATAAAAATTCAAGATGTGGCTCTTTCGACCATCACAGTTGAGGTACTTACCGCTGGTTGAATGTGCCGCACGGATGGCCAAAAATTATTTCACCTTTACTATATTTTCTTGTTCCAAATGGTGCGCGTTTAAAAAAAAAAGACTAGTAGGGCAAGCATATGTGAAGCACTAAGGGACGTCATTAAAATTGTTTTAAAAGATGGTTTGTTAACTCGTGCGGCAGCTGTCATATATAATATAAGTCCATCAGCATTAGTTTCACGTATTTCAAAAACACATGCAACAGTGATGAAGTCGAAGTTCCAAAAAAAGTGCCTGCTTTATGGGAAGCCAATAAAAAGACGGGCAAGGGCTGGTTGTATTGATTTCTAAAATGACATACTGACTTAAATTTACGCAAACCTGAAAGCACCAGTTTTGCTCGCGCTTCTTGTTTCAACGAAGCCATAGTCAATGAATATTTTTGTAAATTGAAATCCGTTCTGGATAAATATAAATTCAAAACCAAGCAAATCTATAATATGGATGAGACTGGCGCTAGCACCGTCTCACGTCTTGTCACTCAATGGCAAGCTGCATCAGGTGATTGTAGTGAGATCACTACAATTGTTGGCATAATAAGTGCAGCTGGTTGTTTTATCCCCCAGGTCTATATCTTCACACGTAAAAGGAACGTGGATGATTTCATTCCAAATGGCCCTCCAGCTGCGATGGCGTTGAGAAATGAGAGTGGAAGAATAACTAGAGAACTTTTCCTGGATACGCTTAAATATATTCAATACCGTGCAAATTGCTCCCAATAAAATAAGGTTTTAATTCTTCTCGATAACCACAGGTCACTTGTGAATGTGACCAACCTGGAGTCCTGCGCAGCAAACGGTTTCATTGCATTCTCATTAGATGTAGGAGTTTTGGGATCTATCCTTTCAGTTCCCAAATATTTGGGGAAGAAGACTATGCTCCTACTTTAACCGTAAGAGATATATTATCAGCCTCAAAAACTGCAGAGCCACAACAATCAACCAGCAATTCAGAAGCACACAACCATCAGCACCACAGAATCACAACCTTCGGCACACATCTTAAATTATGTTGAGACTGTTCGGCTCTATTCAATATGTTTTAAAACACTTACTAACGCAAAAAGACATCTGCCAAAAACTGGTTCGATCGTCCTTACAAATTCTCCAGAACTAAACAATTGAAAGCTGCTGCTGAAAAGAGTCAGAAAAACGCCAACACTACAGCCAAGCGAATCCTTCTCTCATCTCTGCACCGCAAGAAAAAGCTGCGAAACTGATCTCCCAATGACAGTCCGATTTTATCAGCGATAGAATCGAATGGAGGTTTTGATGCACCAGATTTTCTACTTATTCAGTTTGTGCAAAAAAAGAAAACTCAGTACGTAAGATAAATTAAAGGTTCTTATTGCCTCAACGAATTTAAGGGCACTTTTTAAGAAGAAGGAACGTATCTCAAACTTCCTATTTTCCCGATGTTGAGGATGTAGCATCTGTACGGATAGATCAAAACTTAGCAAAGCTGAATAATTATAAAAATATGCGAGATTTGTTTATTTTTGAATACAAAATACATCAAGTAAGTTGAACGTAAAATAAACATGATCTCGAATTTTTGCTGTTTTATTTTTCTTGTCTCTATGGTTTATCTGTTGTTTCATATTAAAAGGTATAAAAAGTTTTTTTTCTTTCTGTAGTTTTACTCTAGTTCATGAAAGTTTCTGTTTAATTGCTTTTACGCTATACTTTTAAATGTCATAGCTATCTTTCTATATCTTTCCTTTAGTCCTCAATAAACAATCAAAATTTGGTGCCATTAACGAACGCCTAGTTAAAAGTGCCCATGCGCTGGTTAAATCTCCCCACCAGTGGGGGGCACTTATGTCAATTTACCTTTTTTTTAGAATTAATAATATGGTATTTGGTACTGGAATACTTTAAAGAAAAACCGAACAAATGTTGAAGAACACCTGATTAATGTGTATAGCATTCAAAAATTGACGAATGTGCCCCATTTTCTCCCACTTATAAACTAAGAAACAGCGATTGCACAGTGGGGAGGTACCATATTTTATTACTCGGTATGTCAGGGTGCTGTGGGCTAGGAAAGAACGCAGTTAAAGCATACAGTGTAGATTTTCTTTTGCCCAGTACCTGCAATTTTCACTATTAAGATAGAACGTAGCTTCATCAGAAAGAAGAATGTATCCGTTGTAATCCAAGTTTTCATTTTACATTCCAATTATCTACTGACAGGACTGCTGCCTTCGATCAAAGTCATCATATAGCAACCCATGCAGCAAGTGAACTTTATAGGATTAGTATTTAGATGCTCGAAGTATTTCACCCTAGTCCTAAATCAATATTTCTTACAAAATTTCAAACCATCGTATGACGATTATCGTTTGGAGCAAAGTGTCTAACCTGACATCATCAGGTGCTTTAAGCGGTCGGTCTTTAGATATATACCTAATGTGACTAAAGTGTCTAAATTGTAGTACAATTATTTTGGTTTATACAAGAAAAGAAAATTGCTTGTCATTTTTAGCTCATGATGTCACAATTTCATTTTTATAAATAGAGTGGTATAGTGTTTTAGATGCTTGATAAAGCCATTTTTCCCAGTTATAACTTTTATAAAAACTCTCCCTAATTCTTACTTCCAAATTTAATAAAAAGGAAAAAAGTAACAAATAATAAAACTTTGTAGTTGAAGTAAAGGCATTCAGAAATGTTGCATAGCAACGCTTTGTTTATTTATTATGCCAAAAAATCATTCTAAAACTGCTCTACAATAACACATGGTGGTTATTTTCACTGAACTGAAAGAATAACAATTCTAGTGATGGTTGGGTATGATAACCGTAAGAGGGCACAAGAAGTGTGTATCCTTTTCAGAGAAGAATACCCAAATAGGAAACCAATTACTCAATATGTTGTGAGCAAAACTTTGAAGCGATTTAGATAGACGGATTATCTAAAGACCTCCTAAATCTTCAGCACGAAAGATTGCAACTCATTAGGCCAAAAAATTGGGGACGTTGTTGAAAGTCACCAAAAATCCGCATTGTTCTATACGTTAATTATAATGATGTAAGTGTGGATTCGGTACATTGCATATTGAGGGAACAACGTAAATTTAATTAAGAGTATTTTCTCGGATGAAGGATAATCTTGTCTTAATGATACTGTTAATAGGCATAATCGCCGATACTGGTCCCGAGAAAATCCCCAATAACGCAGCACCTAAAGACCACAACAAAATAAATGCATGGGCAAGAATTTGCGCGAGCATATTATTAGTCGTTTATTTATCGATGAAAATGCGGATAGGTATTTAGACTAATAGCAAAATTAAATTATGCCGTCTTTTGGGGTGCTACAGGGTCTGACAGAATGAAGTATCCATTTTTAATTGAGTTGTTTTTATTAATTGTCAAATTTTTATTCAAAAATCAATCAAAAGATTCTTGAAGAAACACGAAAATTTTATTTTTTGAATATTACTTTAGTCAAATGACCTCCTCCTCACTCTTGGCCCTCTTGAAACCTAGCGCGAAAGTTTTGCATCACCCGCCCCAACATTTCAATTGATACTACGTAATCTCTGTCCGATATTATGTTTTAGTTCTGTCAAAGATTGCCGTTGATTAGAAGACACTCTTGACATTAAGTAACTCCATAAAATGAAATCGCAAGCTGAGAGATTCGGTAACCATGTCGGCAAATTGAAGTCCCCGAATTTTGAATATTTGACCCGCGCTTCATATTCGTAGCTGAAATGGCATTTCTCGTAAATGCTTTAACAACTGTTTGAAATTTACATTTATCACGAAAGCATGGCGACTTGATTTGAATTTATATCTCATTATATTATGAAATGAATTAACTTTGAAAATAGATACTTCATTTTATATTTCTTAATGATGAGGAGGTTGAAGAGGAACTAATGGACAATAATCTAACTCCCGTTGTTTGGTTGCAGCAAGATGGGTCAGCACTTCATTATCAATTCAATGTTAGAAATTATTTAAATGAAATTTTTCCACTAATGGATAGGAAGAAGGGGCGTTGTAGAATAGCCGCCACGATCACCAGATCTTATTCCGTATGATTTTTTTTCTTATGGCGCCACTTAAAAGCAGAGTTTACCGCAACCGTTCCGAAAATATTGTAATAATTCTATATAATTTGAACAGGCTGTATAATACTTCACTCAATAGTGATAGCAAGGACTATGGGGTCTATCGCCTATCGAAATTCATTGAAATATATAGGATGTTGCATTTAAAATAACAACATTTCCAGAAGAACCGGAGGTAAAATTGTTCTGTAGTATACCCAAATTTTAATAAATCATATTGTTAATCGATAATTTAAAATTACATTAAATTTGCTACTTCTATTTTGAACACAGGGCATAATGATAATTAAGGGGAGTAATCTTTTGGACACCATACTTACTAACTTCAAAGAAAGTTGAACAGAAGTGTCCCATTAGAGGGCACCTTGTTACATTTTGCATGATGTTGCTACATATTTCTTAACAAAATAAATTTAGTTTATTATATCAAAGTACGGTACAGGTTATGGTGGAATATTTTAAAAATTCATGAACACAAAGTATCAAAGCAATATTTCAATTTCATTACATTACACCAAAAATTAATAAACAATGACAAAACTACACTTCTATGTTAGTACAGATGTAGAAACCGCACATTGTTTAAAATAATTTTTGTATTTATGTTTCGAATGCTTTGGCACATTAATTAAATATAAGAGGTGAACGTAGTAATTAGTTTATTTCCAACTTGATTACATAATCCAAAAAACTGCGAACATTTTTGTAAATTTTGATCAACGAGGCTTTGTTTCTTAAGTAAACAAGTAACTAATAGTAACCGACATTTGTAATGTATTTATTTAAGAGCTATAAGCATTGTCCCTTAAATGGACTTCTTTTAACACTATAATAAAGTTGATAATTTTGAAAATGGCGAATGATGGACTAAAGAAAAATGTTTCCAAAAGCATTCCTTAAATTAAGTTGGGACAAGAGAAGCCGCATTCAAAGTAAATACAATTACTCAATTAAAACTCATTCCGTTTAGTTTCTATTACCGGAAAGAACGCAGCGCAGTACCTTCCGGTATTATTGAAAACTAAATTGTAATTCAGGCGTTTTAATAATTACAGAGCTAAGAGAAGAACGACAGAGATTAAAATTCAATTCAAGTACGAACTCCTTGAGAAGTTTTAATTAGTTTTTAATACACTTTTTTCTTATGCATACATTCTATGTACAATAAACTTAGAACTTGAATGTACCTACCCCTGTGGTTCCGTTAAGTTAAAGTAAATAAATAATTTATTAACTTAAAAATAACATCGTCACTTTGTGGAAAGTTGTTTTGGTTAAAAAAATTAATTTTGGATTGTATTTTGCAAAATGAGACCGTAAACCAAGTAATCACAATAAAGAAACTTTATTTAAGTACTTCATTGTTAAAAAGATGCTAAATTATTCATTCATTTTGTAAGAGAAATTTACATTACTAAAAAACAAAGATAATACTAAAATTGAGCGCTTAATGTTATCATTTCAATTAACAATTGTAGTTGTTTACTAATTCATATTAAAACATTATTTAATTTAATTACATACAAACAAGAAATGAACTTTAACCTTTGTTTTCCCAGCACGCTTTTGAAAAGTTCGCCGAAAGTATTCAAAAAACACAATAAACACCCTCGAGTTTGTTCGTTTTCTAAAGGCGCGCGAATTTTGTGGGCGTGTCACGAACTTGTTCCACTGCAGAAGTGTCTACCGCTCCGGACTCCGTTGCCCGACTGATATTCCGTCCGGATTCTCTTGCACAAATCGGAATCACGCCCCCCTCGGCAAAGTTTTATCCCCTCAACATACAACTTACTCACATAATATCGCACAATGCATCCCGCGAGTTGTTCTCACACTTTTAACAAAAAGTGCAGAAAACTCTCTCAAACGGTATTCTAAGCTGACCACCGATTTTTTCTCATAATTGAATAGAGGTGTTCGAAAATGACAAGAACGCTGGATTTTTACTTTTATATCTTTATCCTTTTATCCCAGCCTAGGTGCTTTTCCAATGAAAAGTCCTTGTTATCCAGGATTTAAAGAATTTCAAATCGGGATCGCGATTTTACCTTCCTGTTTTGTTATCTAAGCTGTCAAAAACTGGTATTTTGGTATTGACTGTTTGGCATACATCTCATATTTATTTATACCGTTATAAGTAATGGTTTTCATTACAGCTACAATTAGGGAAGAGCTATATACATCAAATGTTTATTTAGAAATATTTGCAGGAAAGTTAATAAGAATTAATAAAATTTAAGCAAAATATTCTACATATTATATCCATTCATCTACAGTTCTATAAATTTTCTTAAATCTCATATGGTGAATATCGTTTGAGCCTTCCCCTTTTACACTACGATAACACTGGTAATGTTAAAAATTTAACACAGTCAAAATGTTGTCTAATTCGTTATTCGCGACTCTCCTGCAGATAAGAGAAAACAATTTTAGAATCTACAAAATCCTAATTAATCAAAATCGGAAAAACGTTATCAGCAAACAGAAAAAATTGTCTTTGCTTTTAATCCTGGAAGGTCCATGGTTATTGTAAAAAAGAATGTTTGTAATAGAGTAATGATCAAGGTAAGTATTTATAAATTATTAATAGTATCAGCAATTTTGATGTTACTTTAGGTTGGCTATTAAAATTAATTCATAAAATTAAAATAGTTACGACAGTTCTGGCTCAAAATCCTATGTATTTTGTTATGGAGGTCTAAATTTACTTTTTATCCCCACGACTCCTACATCAGACATGTGACGTGATCTGGGATGTTATAAGCCTCACCCCCTTGGAGGGAAATGAGGGATGCTTGGAGGTGTGAGCCATTAGCTGTTGAAATTGTTCAGGGAACTGCTTAAGCTGTTAAGGAAGCTCCGGAACAGCTTTAACAGCTCAGACAGACAGCTCACTCATCTCAGCTCACACCTTCAAGCATCCCTCCTTTTCAATTTCGCGCCAAAGGGGCCGGACTTGTGACGTCGCAGATCGCACACAAAAATTGACTCTCTTGCAGTTTGCCTTTTACTTTTTGATACAACTTATATTTTCAACATAGGTACTCTATTAATAATTGACTAAGTAGGGTGCGTAAAATAACCCCCGGAATTTTTAATTTTTTTTTTATTTGAAAATGTCCACGTTTTGTGTTGATTTTTAAAAAATGTTATTTTGCCATCATCCTCTTATAATCAATGTACTGGAATGATGGCTGCCAGAGACCCTTATATAGCCACCATACCAATTTTTCGATTTTTTAAAAATTGCTACGGCCCAACGTTTTACGCTGATTAGTATCGATTGTGCCGTAAAAATTTCGTTTTGTGCTCATACCGCTTTCGAGATATTAGAATTAGGAAAAATATGAGAATTGGTGGGGTTCTTTATTCTGAAATTAGTGGTGGACATGTTGAAGTTTTTGTAGGCCCAGCCCGACACTATTACTCTTATGAATTTACTGATAATAATAATGAATTTATGATGCTTTTCAACGCAGTATTCTTATTGCAAAATTTGAAAGAACTGCAATATTATTCCGTAGACTTTTACGACTGGTGTCAGTAATGATGCAATCATTTGCTCTAGAAGAATACTAGCGAACACATTGATTTAATAATAAAAGAAAATAAAACAAAGAAAATGGGAAAACTACTGCTGTCTTAAATGTGAAATATTTGTCCTTCTAAGTGGGTATATGAATTATATCTTATTTTTTTTTTATATTTTTTTTGATTTTCAGTATAGTACTCTTATTCACACCTAAATCTGCCACCAACATGCGGATTGACCATCCACATTCAAGTTTGGCCACAATTTGAGCTTTGTGAGTATTACTTAATTGAGGTGGCATTCTGCAACTTCAAAAATGATATAATTAATTAATGTGATTCAAATTTCAAAGTATATCTTGTGACAGTGACAATACTGACAGCGACGAATATTTTGTGAAATCAACAATTAAAGATTAAATTACACAGCTAAAATGTAGCTGTACGCTTTTTCATTGAACGCAGGTGTACCATTGCTTTCATAAAAATCTGGGACAGGCGATACTATAACGACATTATCCATTTCAAACATGTCTTTTGTAAAATATGACAATTAAATAATTTAATGTCGAATTATCTGACAGTGTCAATCATAAATCGACAAGTGTTGTGCAGCACTTGATTATTGAAGTATAATAATGATGCCCCATCAATGTAATATGGTTTTCATCAAAAAATATATTAAAAAACAATCTTTGATATATTTTTTGCCAAAAGCAAACAGTTTCTAAAATAAACGAATATAACGTAAAACTTTTAGGTTTAATACAAAATATTGTCATTTTTAGTCATTGTACCAACACTCAAAATGCATCAAAAAGAGTCTACATGGGGTATGTTTCTTCGAACCTTTGATCGAACAGTTCGAGCAACATAAATGCGTTTTTTTATAAGTGGAGTGGAATAGAGCTGTTATTCTAAAATTGTGCGAACAACTGTTCGGTCAAAGGTGCGAGCAATTAAATGAGTTGTCCTAAATTTTTATAAAAGCAATGTTACTTAACTTACACATTATTAAATTTAATGGATTGTAAATACTAAGGTATACCGCCTAGGAAACCAAATTTTTTCGGTGCCTAAGGCAACGTTAAGAATGAAACGAAGGAATTTTTGAGCCTTTGATCTAATACAAATCATTCCTTAAATTTCTAGTTTAATGTATGAAGCAAATTTATTCGGTGATTGTTCATAATAATAGTTCCAGCTATTGTTTTTATTGGGTTAGCGATGCAGTTTGATTTAAATTTTATTCTTTTATGTTAGAATTCAGTTTTATTTGAAATGTGCACTTTCCTATTTTAGATAGCATAATTTAAGTAGTAACAAACGATTGTTTACTTTCTGGCTCTGTATTTTAACTTAAAACGCTTATGTTTCTTATTTTAGGCAGCAGGATTCTTTAGAAAAATACAGTTTCTTATTTTATAATTTTGTAAAACATTACTTTTACTTTATAGGTCCGAGATATTTTAAAGTTAATTCCTTTATTAATTAAATTCAGATAAATATTGTCTTCAATCTCGAATTGGAATAAAGCACAGCGATACACTCGATACCACTAACTAGTTGCGACTGACTTGTATGCCGATCGCAATTGAACTTATAAACTGACGAATATGGTGACAAAATGGGTGCAGAACCGTGATTACAATCCAATGATTGCGTAAGTATGTTTAATACGTTGCGTTAGGCATCGAAAAAATTTAGTTTCTTGGGCGGTATATATTTACTACATCTTCACAAAACAAAAGTTTGGAAAAAATAATTTGGGATTTCAAAAGAATGTTCAGAATTAACAGCATGTTTAGAGTTAACGAGCTTGGAGGGCCAAACGGGCTTCACGGACCGCGCCCGGTCCGCATCTGAAGTATTCCAGCCCGATCTGGACCAAGACAATATTTTGATTTTTGAAAATTTGATAACCGCAACGTTTTGTGCTGATTTGTGCTGCAAAAATTTAGTCTTGTGCTCGTCACGTCTTCCAGATTAAATTTTAAAATGTACTACCTTTGATTGGTTCCTTAGGTTGGTTGGCAGTAGCTGAGTGTGATACTTGCACTCACGATGTGAAACCCATAATTTCTAAATCTTATATTGAATTGCAAATACAAAACCACACTATTATTATTGCATTATTGTGTCTTCATATCTTTTAAAAGATTCATATATTAATATACTGAGATATTTAAAATTGAGTTCATTCTTGTGCCTTTCTGTGTATGCTATATTTTTATTATTTATCAAAAATTTGGGGCTTATACATTTATACAAGTTTCCGTTCTCCAACTAAATTTTCTACAGTTATCTTAATTGTTTTAGGAACGTATGCTACCAAAAAACGATTACGATGTTCACTTCGTACTTACAAAGAAGATGAGTGAAACCGGAACAATAAAAACAATCATTATGCACATTCAGACAACGAAAAGATCTCAATGTGTATGATAATAAAATTTGGAACGTTAGATACCGTAATAAAAGCGCTGCTCGCGTAGAAAGTTCGACGTTTATCCTCATGACGCAAAACGGCATAAAGTCGCGTTTTCTCAAACTTTGGTTTTATGCACAACCTCGAGGGACTCGTTCGGAAGATAATAAGATTACCGGAGGTTTATTGTATGCTAGTAATAGTGGAAGGCGCGGCAGTTTTGGCGTACATACGGAATACGCATAAACAAAGAATATTGAAGGTGATTACATATAAATTATCACTCTTTGTTAAAAAGTAAACGGTTTAAACTGGAATTATAATTACTTTAACAAATAAACATTTTCTATAACGTAAAAAAGTAGAACTTTTAAACAAAACGCTTTTCGAAATAAACGAAATTACAATTCTTCTTTTTTAACTTCCTGGGTGTTCTCTTTTTCGCTTAGATCAACATCAGACAGATCGATATCTTCCTCTTGCGGAAGTTCTCCATCATTGCCGTCCCATGCGTTGACAGTTACAATTTGCGGTAGTTTTCCTCCTTTCACAGTCTGGCTGCCTCCTTTTCCGTACGATAAATCGCGAAGAAATTCGTTTATGCCAACATCAGAGAACGATCCTCGGAACATTGAGTATTTTAATTTCCTCGGGTTTAAAACGGCCATTGTTGGATAACCAAAACCACCCATATCTAAAACGTTTTCTAGTTCAACTTGACTGCCAGCCTCAGTCCAAACCCATCCCCACATTTTTTCTTTATACTTCTCGGCCATTTTCTTCAATACATCTAAGTAATTATTTCGACAGTTAGATTGGCAGTCCAGAATATGTGGTAGTACGGAAATAACACATAAAGCGTTTTCCTCGCATACTTCTCCGAATGAATCAGCATCTAAAATCTGCGTTACTTCTGGCGGTGGAAGATTTTGCAAATATTTTTGCAATGCCCAATTAACTATATTATCCACAGAGCGTCCTCCATCGTATTCTAAAGCTGCATCAATTCTTTTCTTACCCGGCCCAAAATATTTTATTGTGGGGAAGCTTTGTACACCGTATTGATTTGCTTTTATTTTATGCTTTGTAGCATCTAATGCGCCAAGTTTAACTTTGCCTTTAAGTTTGGTAGCTGCTTTAGCCCAATGAGGTGCTAAATTTTTACAATGACCGCACCACGGAGCAAAAAATTCAACAAGCCATATATCATTAGATTGCAACACTAGTTTATCAAAATTGCCGTCAGTTAGTTCAATAACATCGCTAGATGAACTACTTTGTTTAGACGATTTTATGCCTAATTTTGCATATACTTCATTACGTAAAGTATCAAAAACGCTATCTACAAGACTTTGAGCAGTACGCGTGCCATGATAATCTTCCGGTTTATTTTTGTTAATTCCGAAAATTTTAATGGTAGGATATCCCGCAATATCAAATCTTTCTCTAAGATCATTGTGTTCGTGGACATTCACAGCTCCTACTTTCACAACATTCTTAAGCACATCAGCAACTTTTTTGTATTCTGGGGCGAACTGTTGGCAAGCTCCACACCATGGAGCAAAAAATTCTACCAGCCATACTTCTCCACTATCTATCACCAGGGTATCAAAATTTAGAGGATTTAATTCAACTACATTGGAAGATGAACTATACAATGCCAATGCTCTCGCTAGAAAGCTTGCAACGAAAGCAATGTAAAACATGATTATACTATTGATATGATGACAGTTCTTCAATTATACGTCAATTATCATAAAAAAATAAAAGAAAATACGAATTTGGCAAATGTTTTAAATCTTTTTGTTAATAGCTTTGATAGTGTACTATAAATTTGAATTTGTATATCGCGTGATGTGTTAAGGCATCTATTTAAATAAGAGTTTTATTAGAAACCACCCTACTGTAGTTAAAAAAATAGACCAAGACAACATTTTTGGATTACTAATCAAATATTAATTTTTAAATATATTTTTTCATACGTACAAACATATTTTTTAAAAATTACCAATCAGTATGTTACCAATTTACTAAGTTCTGACATCTATGAAGCGATAGTAAAAACTAAGAGGTTGTAGATTTATGGAATTACAGAGTTCTGTACATATAAAACGTGAGCAAATTGTGATGAATGGAAGAACATATGAGTAATAAAAAAAGATAGACGTATTTCATATATGGTAAATTATTATACAAATTTGCCAAACCCAAATGTGCGTAATGCACATGGTTTTAACTTTGTTGAATTATGTTATATAAAGCACCCAAACCGCAAAATAGAAGATTCATACGGACAGCAATAGCATTTGCCTGTATTGCAGAAGGCGTATTTTTTGTTGGATGTTACGGCGTTTGGCATAAACTAAATACAGACAGAAGTAAGTAGGCTAGAGCAAAAAGGAAGACAATTTGTGTGGAAAATACTAATTTTATTTTAGATTTCCGAAAATATATGCATTCTAAATTCCCTTCAATTTTGGACTATTATTATTCGCTAAGTGTAAAGTTAGGTGCTCCTCATAATACGAAGGCACTCGATCTTGCCTGCTGGGAGCAAGAGGGATAGATTTTGATGGCACATCCGTTTGTGAAGTCGCTGGTATGGTTAACAGGATTTACCGGCTTAGGATATATACTTTATATAACATGCACACCTTCTGAAGCAGATATAGGAAAGTTAAGACAAGTAAGTCAATAAAACAATTTGTTGTCATTTATATCAACAAATTTCAATGTAGTCTTTAGGTGAAGATAAATCTCAAGTTGCAAAGAAAAGAGAAGAATTATTTAAAGCTATTCAAGCTGCTACAACGGATAAACCAATTTATTTGAAAACAAAAGAAGATTTAAAAGTAGAACCCAAAAATTAGGATGATGGATACGTTACAGGAAAAATGTGATAGAAAAATTGAAATGTTGACCAAAAGACACTTAGAGAGAAAACTGGATTTACAAAAAGAACAGGAAAATCGTAAATTGGCAAATGCTGACAATGAAAGAATTGATTATTTTGAAACGGTTTTTAATGAAAAGAAACAATTTATAGAAGATGCCATAAATGAGGCACATAATGTAGATATAGATAAGTTAGCCTTACATTTTAACAATATTTCTAGAGATATCCTCATATTACAAAAGTATTTAGCTGCATCCAATATATTCCTAAGAGGTTATGATATTAAAATATATCAGCAAGCATTACAAAATTTAACAAACCAAGCAAGAGACTTGGAAGATCAGTTATTACCAAAGAAAAAGTTTGGGTTTAAAAATAAAAAAAGTAGAACGGCTAATATAGAAAACAGTATAAATTGCTTAATTAATGGCAAAGGAAACAAGAAGATAGACGAAGTTGATTCTTGTATGATCGCAAAAGTTAACTATTTAGAAAACTCAAATGTATTTTCAGAAAGAACAAATGCAAATCTCGCACTAAGCAAGTCCGAATTACTTAAAAAAAACATTGTACTCTCAAAATTAAATAATTGCAAAGTGAAATTATTTGGAACTCCATCGACATTACATATGAACTTCTTAAGAGATTGTTTTGTATTTTGCGGACCAGTTTCAACATCAATATTTGCAGAAAATTGTGAGAACTGTACGTTTGTTATAGCTTGCCAACAGTTACGTTTACATAGTTCCAAAAACGTTAATATTTACTTGCATGTCACAAGCAGAGCAATAATGGAAGATTGTAATAGAATATTCATAGCACCATATAATTTAGAATATGATAATATCGAGGAGGACTTTAAGGAATCTGGTTTAGATAGGCGCATTAATAATTGGACTTCTATCGATGATTTTAATTGGCTCAAAGTCGATAAGAAATCACCAAATTGGGATGTACTAAAAGATGCTGAGCGAAACGTAGAATGGTCTAGTTTCTACTAAAAAAAATAACACATTTTTGCTGTGTGTATATATTGCATTGTATTCTAGTACCAATATGTAATTGCATTAGCTTTTCTATATTAAAAGTTGTTTCGTCTATTTGTGTATGTAATTTAAAAGAAAAAAAACTGAGGCATCATATTTGATGCCTTCATTTTGTATAATTAATTTTTGTCTATGATGCTTTAGGAATTCCTCAAATTTTGGGCAAAATTTGGAGCAACATTAAGATATGGTATAAAGTTGCCGTTTGAGCGCGAGTAATCATCGCGTCTCGAAAAAAGGGTCCTAATAATCTACTAAGGACATACAGAGCCATTAAAACTTTAAGTGGAACCGTTAAATAATTAAGTATAAATTGTAAAAAGATGCATTGGAGACTGACAAAGTGTGTTTAAGTCCGGATTTTTGTTGAATATTACGGTCAGTTTTTATTCCAACGTATTTCCAACATTACGTGGAATAAACATTAATTGGCAAAGTGATGTTGATTATTATCCGTTATTTAGTGAATCGTCAGACTATCGTGTACATCTCGTATTTTTCGATATCGATTATTACGACCATGCGCCAATCCTACTCGTTTTTCGAAATGTTTGGTTGCCTTAAGTCTAAAATGATTACACTGTGCTCGAATTGCAGATTTGTTTTTTGCAACAAGCTGGGCACCCGGGGATAAACCTAATTCGAGTATGCTGAATCCAATAGTGCTAACCGTTTTTTAAAGTTAGCTCGCAATTTCGATTTAAAAATTTTAGGCCCATTTTTTGCCGAGTGGTCTTAATTTTCCACACACGTAACAAAAGGTATTCAATTTAGAACATTTATCTATTTTTGATATTTCAAATTAATTGATTTTACAAGCCAATGCAATGAACAATTTCGAGCTTTTCACTATTCACTTCAGTTTGGGTTATTTGCTTTAATATTTAGATGCTAACACTTTGACTCCTGAAAACAGACTGAACTCTCAGCGGTTAACAGCGCCGCTTATATACCCATTTGACCAAATGGCAGCAGCGGGGATGGAAGCTTCTAGAAGGTTCACATGAATGGTCCGTGGAAGGTTCTCGAAGGTGCCAGAAAGCTCTTCGGCCATTGATCAGATTTTCCAGAAGGTTCTTTGGGCCTAAA
Organism: Dynastes maya; assembly: GCA_029619315.2. Classification (NCBI taxonomy): domain Eukaryota; kingdom Metazoa; phylum Arthropoda; class Insecta; order Coleoptera; family Scarabaeidae; genus Dynastes; species Dynastes maya. Next base: position 63,975,463 of record JAROYE020000002.1, read on the forward strand.
ATTTTTAATATTGAGTTTACCCCCCGAGTGCCCAACTTGTTGCATTTTGCAACTAACACAGTGTTATTTATGTACCGTAATTCATCAAATAAATTCCAAGTTTTATATACACTCGCACGTAATATGGAACGTTCTTTTTTACAAACCTATAAATTTATCGGCTGCGGAAAATTGATCCTTGCATGAAGAATCTTATGTGCTGTAAATTAGGATACTGCATTAACTTCTTCACTTTTTAATGTCTTGGGTGTGTTGCCTCATCAATACTCACCCGTAAAAAAACGATCAACATTTGCTTTAATTTGCAGCATAACTTTATTATGACGCTGCTATTGGTGTTCGCATAGAGGTAGAGACCTTTTTGAGAAATGTTTTCTGGAGACAGGGATATCGAGAGACAGGAAGGCTTTGCATAATTTTTCTTAAAAATCCTATAATTTGAGAATCTGTTCCTAGATTTATGTATGTAAATACGATTTTGTTTTAAGATGCTGGGCAATATACACAATACTTTTTAGTTTTTGGACATATTATTATAATGAATATGTGCTTTATCAATGTTTGATAATCTGAATATGTGCTTTATCAATGTTTGATAATCTGAATATGCTGCTATTATATTTTGATTTGTCTCTTTCTTCAATTTTGTATAAACAATAAACACATCAATATAAAACTAAAATTAATGGTAGGTATATTAGAAAAAAGACAGTTTTGTGGACAGCACTTTAAAACCAATTTATTAGGGGGAACAATCTACATGACGTTCTTATTCGTTCAATTTACAATATTTAAATGTTCTTGGATGTCACGATATCAGCAACGAGAGCGTTTGTATACGGTTAAAAATGAAGTAAAGATAAAATTAAAATATTTGCATGCACCCCTTCAGGAGTGCGAATAAAACAGAAATGAACATTGTCGTTTATAATCGTAACTCGTGGCAATTTCAATTATCGTCTGGTGGTTAGCAGCTACCTACCGCTAACCTTGCATGACATCTTGCGAATTTGAACGATTGAAAGTGATAAAAAAATTCAATGTGTATAAAAAATGTTATAAAAAGGATCGTACTTTTATTTTGGCCTCTTGCACGTTTTAAATGTGTTACGCTGATGAAATATCTTGTAATTTTACAGCAGACAATACGCTGTTGAGTCAGGGGGGAAAGCTCATATTTAAGCCACATTGAGCACAATATTCGTCAAACAACACTAAGTATCGGCACACTCCGCACCACACAAATTATTAATTAATTCGGAACAGCCGTTTTAAGGACTTGTAGGTCCTCATCGTTAACCGTATGACCGGTCATACAGTATTCTGAATTAGTTAATAATTTGTGTGGTGCAGAGTGTGCCGATACTTAGCGTTGTTTGCCATACTACCCCGCAGTCCCTGCTATCATTATTGAATAATATCCGTTATGTTGGCTTCATTGCGGTGTATACCGACCAGTGTGCGATGGAGCATTTATTACTCGAAGTTCTTTGTATTATTCATATACCTTGATTTTATTATATTCTACGTTATTCTACAAATAGCCCCGCTCTCTAAATACAACTTTAGGGAAGCGTCTTAATCAGTTTCTGACTTAATTGGATACAATGGAATACAGCAATCTACTTATAGACTTTTATTCCAAAAAGTCATCACTGCAGTATAATTGCTATAATTTATTATATTAGCAAACAATTGCAGATCCTTGTCAAACTCTTCATGTGAAAAAATTGCAAAATTCGATAGTATGCACAATAAATAAAATAAAACTAATGTTATTAAGTAATATGTATTTATGATTTAACAATCTGCTTGTACACCTCAAATATTTGCATAGATTAATTCCTATTTTAATGGACATTGCCAAAATGAGTCAATTACTGGTAAAACTCCAAAGACAAACACAACACAGTTACAAAAGGAAAATACCATTCTTGAAGTAATAAACAATATTGGCATACAGATTCTGGATTCAACATATAGTATAAAGTTTGGAATGTATCCAAATGTATAACGCTTCACTTGGACAAAAAATAAAGTTGATTGAAAAACAAATATAATTAAATGCCAACGATTTTCACATTTGTTTTAAAATAGTTTATAACAAGTAGAATTTTATTACATATTCTTGAAATTCTTTATTTAGATTTCAGCACCTGCGGTCCAATTCCCAATTTAGTAGTGATCTTCAGTTGAGATACTGCAGCATCTCTTAACGAAAACAAGTGGGTCATTTCCATTTCGGTTCTAGCTAATTCTATGGCCTTGTTGAAATATTCAATTGCGATAATCAAATTACCCCTAAAAATAAGAAAAGTTTACCACTAATAGTCATATCAGATAAATTGTAAAGTACAGGGTATTCCAACCTTCTGGAATTGAAAAATTGCTACTATTGTACAAATAGTAGGAAGCTAAAAGTTTCTGATGACATAACAGACCTCATAGAGCATCCTCTAAAAATATTTTAATATTAGACACCTACTTTGTTATTTTAATTGAATTCCCTGTATATTATTACATTTTTGGATCCTCTATCTGGAAATAAATCGATATAATATGGATTTCATATATCTCCCTCTAACAGATTTTGAGATATTTATAATTTTGTCCTCAATCGCCTAAATTTAGATATACCCATTTCCTTCAAAAAATCCGAAATGCAAATACATTCTAACGTAATTTTTTAAGGGATTAAATTGCATACTTGCTGCTATCTAGAAATTGTATTAGAACGCCTTTGAAATACAGAGTGTTCACCAAACTTTGCCAAATTCAAACACCAGAATCATCATTTTTTTTAAACAACAGCGTATACTTTTTATGTAACCACCGTATAAGAAATTTATACCTTTAACGTTTTTGTATAATGATGTATATGTCTAACATTGAAAGTAAAAGAGATATTTACAGTTAGGCGCGATTCCTGCATTTGGATATTGCATTTAAGTGGTGTCTGGCAGTAGTATTGCTTGGTTACCATGACGACAGTAAAAAAAACATGACATTGCTGTTCTTAACTTGTGATACAAAATATTAAGCTTAAGTAGCTCCTTGTAGTCAAAGGTGAACGTTGTATTTGGGAATTATAACCAAATGTCTTGGTGTTAATCCAGTTTGGTTACCATGAAAACAGCAAACAAAACCTACTGACATTAACGATTTTAAACTGTTTATTCAATATTTCAAGCCTAAGTAAAGAAGGGTTAGGTAGTAGGTATAATTTATGAATTTGGAAAAAGTAAAAGAAATGCTACATTTTAGCTACTCGGATGTGTAAGTTGCGCTATCCTGACCGATGATGTCCACATTCTAAAACATTTGTCAAATCGAAGCTAAGATTTGATACTACTTGAAACAGTAATTTCATTGAAGCTGAAATAAAAAAAAAGAATTATAATGCTAATGCATCTTTTTCGCGAAAAATAATCAGTGAAACAATACTTTAGTATAAGTTTATATTGGCTAACAATGGGTGATGTAAACACAAAATATATCACCATAAATTGCAAATCAAAACAAAAAATCAATAAAGAAAACAATAATATGTAACATAATTGAAATACACTATGGACAAACTTTATAATAACCTTTATTGTGATTTTTATTGCAATAATTGAAAAGTGTCTACTTGTTTATTTCCCTGCAATGAACGCTCGAAATTTGCGCAATCATTTGTAAAAGCATGAAGTATATGGGTATATTGGAAACCGTTAGAGATACAAGGTAGGTTAAATGGGGAAAAAGTTGCGCACATAAGAAAAACAAAAGTTGGGTACAAGCGCAAAGCACCCAGTAAGCCTAGAATTTTTCTAAGGCAATTTTTGAAGTCCTCATTATTAACTACCCTTATGCTGAAAATTTGATGACAGTATTTTTTATAATAAAGAAAATATTAAGGTTTTTAGAAAATGCACATTTTTGGTTTTCACCCTGTATCTCAGTAACGGAATGGATTTTTAAAAATGTAATCCCGGATTGTACTTAGGCGTATAAGTGCGCAACTTTTTCCCCGTTTAACCGACCTTGTATCTCTAACGGTTTCCAATATACCCATGTACTTCATGTTATCCTGGACACCCGGTATTTTGTTTACTGTTGTCTTGGTAACCAAGCAATACTAATACCAGAAACCACGTGAATACAACACCCAAATGCAGGATTCACGCCTAACTGTATACCTCTTTTACTTTAGCTTTGTATATCTCTTTTACTTTCAATGTTAAGTATATGCATCATTACACAAATATGTTAGATATAAATTTCCTATATGGTGGTTACATAAAAAATATATGCTACTAGTTAAAAGTGACGTTTCTGGTGTTTGAATTTGGCAAAGTTTGGTGTTCAAAACTGAACACTCTGTACATTTCAAAGGCGTTCTAATACCATGTCGAGATAGAAGTAAGTATGCAATTTAGTCTCTTGAAAATGTACGCTAGAATGTATTCTTATTTCGGATTTTTTGAAGGAAATAGGTGTATCTAAATTTAGGCGATTGAGGACAAAATTATAAATATCTCAAAATCGGTTAAAAATAGATATATGAAATTCATATTATATTGATTTATTTCCAGATAGAGATCTCAAAAATGTAATATTACAAGATGTTCCATTTAAAATAACAAAATAGGTGCTTGGTTCTGTACTTAGCGATCAACCGGTATATATGAATATATTTTTAGGGGATACTCTATAAGGTCTTTTACGTTATTAGAAAACTTTAGCTTTCCACAATTCATACAATATGTGCAATTTTACAATTCCAGAAAGTTGGGACACCTGTATATGTTATTTCCTATTATATTTGAAATACATACAAAATAATTGACACAATTAGAAAAATTATTACAAAACTACAATTTACCTTTGCACCTCAACAGTACCCAATGTTTCATATGCAAATTCGCATTTATTATCGATCTCAATGGCAGCTTTCATCAGATCTATGGCTTTATCAATATCAGCTTTCCATTGAAGTTGTAAAACTCCTCTGTGCACCAATATAGAAGCATTTTTGGGTTCAATTTCTACAGCTTTTACATACAAAGCTTCAGCTTCCTCATAATCTTGCCTTTCAGTTAAAACTTGAGCGTAGAGTACAAATGCTTCAGAGCAATTAGGGAATCTCTTTGTGGCATTCTTGAAAGAAGCCATCGCTTCCACTAACATGCCTGCATCCTGGGCAACTAATGCATATCGATAGTTAGCGTACGACTTTTGTACAACAGCAATGGCAAAATCTGGATTCAATTTTACTGCTTTCTCAAAATCTTCCCTTGCAGCTTCAGTTTTATCAGATAGTAGATATACTTGACCTCTATGATGGTACACATCTACAATAATTAATAATTATAAGATGAATAAATAATAAATATGAGAATTTCTGGTTATTATTTTGAAGTACTTGTTATACTGAAACACTGAAACAGTTCACTAAAACCCTTACCCCAAAACTTAACTCGTATTAGACGCACGTTTCGACAGTCAAGCTATCATCATCAGCAGTAAAACTGAATTTCATTCAGTTTTGGGATAAGGGTTTTAGTGAACTGTTTCAGCGTTCCAGTGCCACAGATTTGGAGTACCTCTTTAGTTTAAAGTACTTGTTATGTTAACATTATGACGTATAGAATCAACATATGAAAATAATACACAGTGAAATCACTCTGAAACAGGTACGCCCTTAGGATGATATCACATTTCAGCGAACCCATTCTGAATAAAATGTTCTCTCTTAAACGGACACTCTTTTCACCAAGTACAAAATATTTCACAGTTAGATTATTGATAAAAGATGAGTGTCCCAGTAATGCTCGTAACAGAAACATTATTCTATCAGGAACAAGAGTATTATTATTACTATTATTATTATTATTAATAGTGTATTCTCTACCATAAGACTTAAGTTAGAAGAACTTTTAGTGCATCAAATGGTTAGTAGAAACATTTCAAAGGACGTTATCATAATATTATGTTTAAACAATTTTTACTGGGAGTGCAAACATGTACATGAAGATCATAGATTATTTTAAAAGATAATGTTAAATATATTTATAACTAAAGCGTGACAAACGGTCGCACCCGCTGTGTTTACTATGTACATACAAGGAATCGAGTGGACGTTCGGTTATTATCGTTTGATCGGTGTGCGTGTACTATTATATCGATAGTACACGAACGTCCACTCGATTCCTTGTATGTACAGCGGGTGCAACCGTTTGTCAGGCTTTATTTATAACATAGACGAATTTAGTTACTGCACTTTACTAAATAAAATAGTTTACGTCGAAAAATAGTAGGATAATGTACGAGGAATAATAAATTTCTATCAATATTACTCATTATTAATACATATATGACATATCCTAGATCTTGCCCAGAAAACAATGTTATAGAACAACAGCGTACATGTTAGAGATTTCACTATATAATACTTGAGAAAACATGTATAGTTTAAAAATACATTTCAAATGCATACCTGAAATTTCTGGGCCCAATTCAGCAGCTGCATTAAAATCATTAAGGCACTGTTCAGAATTATCGAGTTGCAAATACAAAGAACCCCTCTTAATTAACGCATTAACTTTTATGGTAACAGCAGTATCTTTAGCTTCAATTATTGTCTTTAAGTCGGCAAGTGCGTCTGTAAATAATCCTGATAAAATATAAAATGTGCCCCTCAAGGATAAAGATTCGACAATATATGGTGATTCCGATTCACTATTGTTTATTTCTTCTGTGCATGCTGGAATTACATCATCAAAATTCTCTGTGGCAAATGCTAGTTTAGCCCTTAAAAATCCTTTTACTTCACCTTCACCTAGAGGTGGATCAACTTCGAGTAACTTTTGATAAACTGGGTCATTTGGAAATGACGCAAAATAAGTTTTAATAAACTGTTTTGAAGCCAAAGTTGGTTTCCTTGTCTTTATGGCTTCGGCAGCATGCATTTTTCCTAGTTCTTTAAGAACTCTGTCAGCCATAAACAAAGATTTTTGATCTTGGAAATTCTGCATCAAACATACTGCGGTTATGTCATCTAGGCAGTTTTCCCAATCTTTAGTAATTTCGTAGGCTTTAGCACGTCGATTAAGAGCCTTTTCATACTTCTCATTGTACTCAAGGGCTTTTGTGCAGTCGGAAATTACAGCACTCCATTTTTTTAATTGTTCATACGCTGCGGCCCTATTTTGATAAAATGTTGCTAAATCAATGGTTGATTCTTCTGGGCATGCTTCTATGGCTTTATTATAATACTTAATAGCTTCATCGTATTTTCCTTTCCTGAAGTAACTGTTTCCTTGATTCTTATAATGCTGAGCTTCTTCCAATGGTGTAACTGGCACCGTAGACTCTTCATTCGTTTCGTCTAATGATACCGATTTATCACTCCCTTTTAATGTACCACCTTTTGATTTACCTGAATGTTTGAAATACCAGTAACCTAAACCTAGAGCACCGGTAGCGCCTAACGCGATTGCTGCAATTTGCCATTTTGGTAGCGAAGTACCACTTGCTGTATGAGATGAGGCCATTGATTGATTTTCAAAGATAGTTTCTGTTACTTTCACTTAAAATTAACATTTAAATGATGGTCTTTTCAAAAATAAGGTTATACCGGAACCCTACACTGACATGGCGACATGTTTGGAAAGTTGAAAGTAAAGTTGAAAGCGATCGAAAGGTTTGAAAGTTCCGAACTGTCACTTTACTTCAAAATTACTATGGAAAATCGAGAAAATTAATTAATCGTTTCAAATTATTTAGAGAAATAAAATTATTATATAAATGAATTTAAGACTTATATTATTTAACAAAAAGTGAACCCGTTGACCAACTTCACTTCAGCAATTTAAAAATAGCGCTCAATTGCAAGCCTGAAATCTTGAAACGCAGTGGCAAAAATGAAATTTTAAACGTGTTCCAATTTCATTGCAATAAATTTCCAAATTATTTCAAAAACAGATCGTGAAAATTTGTAAAAATAGTTAGGCAGCGGTTAGAATCTTACTAATTGTTAGGCAGTTTTCAGGTTATTTTATAAAATTTTAGAAAATAAAAAAAATTAATATCCAGGTGTTGAAAGTACTTTCATGTTGGTATAAAAATATTTACCCTACTTTCTTGCAGCCGATCAGCTGTTTGTCAGTTAGAGGAATGTATGACACGTTTAACATAAAACATAATCTAAAGTAAATAACACGCTACGAGATATGTAAAAAATGGCATGCGACGAAGACACTGGATGGTAAATATTATTTCTAAAATTCCTTTTTGTGTATACACTTTCTCAAATAAACTATTTTTTTATGTAATGTTGTCAATAATTTTGTGTATAATAAATGTAAACTACATATATTTATGTTTTGTAGGATTACCGAATTGGAAAATGCGTTACTTGAGGAATGTTCTGCCACTGATATATATTGCATTTGCAAAGGAAAACCGTTACCTGAACATTTAAAAGCTGATGTTTGGCAGGTATAATTATGCTTACGTAGAAAGTTAGAATTTAGTCATGTAGAAAAATGCAAATGTAAATTCTGCTTTATGTTTAGTGGTAAATACTTATTACCACCGATAGTGGTGTCATACTAAATATTTGCATTTTGTTAAAATGGTAGGGTCTAGGTAAATCCTTCAAGAGCAATTCTTCGAGAACAATTCTTTCAAAAACACTACTTCAACAGCATATTTCTTTGAATGTCTGATTCTTTAGCTAACATTTCTTTGAGAGATGAATTCTTCGTCACATTAAAATAAAACATAAACGAATTTGCATTTACTTAAATTTAAAATTGGGACTATTGGTATTTTAAATAAAAATCTTAACTTGTAAGCGGATTAAGATCATTTAGGTGAATTTACATTTAGCTAAATTTGAATCATAAATAACACTATACCATTTGCAATCATATAATTCTGAATTCAATCATCGTTATGTTCACATGGCTCTAGAATTCGTAAAATCTGAAAAAGGTAAACACAAATTACTGCATGGCGGATACTTTTTCTTTAAAGACACGCAAGGTGGAGAAAGAATCTATTGGAAGTGTATATGCTTTGAGAAAAAAATGTTTGGCTGTCCAGCCAGAGTGACTGTAGTTAATAGTGAAATGGTTAAACTGATAAAACAACATAATCATACAGCTGACGCAGCAAAAGTAGGAACAATGAAACTTTATGGGCAAATTCGCTCAAGAGCGGCAACAACAAATGATGCTCTACAAAGCTTTCATCGAGCTTGAAATGGAGCATTTGAAACATTAGACGATGACATGTGCAAGGACCAGCCCTTCCAAACAAGAGAAGTAAAATTACTTTCTTTGAAAAATACACAAAAGCATGCAAAAATGAAGATTTTTTTACTTTTTGATTCCGGCCCAGTAGATGACAGAATATTAATAGATTATTAACCTGGGCAATTATGCGGTAACAGCCAGAGGCGTGGCGAGCGCATAAAAGTTTACACATAAAATAGAAGGTAAGAAATAAATTATAAAACGTGCTGAAACATTTACCATTTTAAGTCTTCCGTGAAATCACAAACTGGGTAACACCTGTTAAATATTTGAATCATTAGATATGTTTCCACAGCTGTTTCAGTCAAGTGAGTACGACGTGCGAAATAAATGTTTTTTAATGCCGAAAACGACCGTTCGACATCGAGCGATGTTATATTTGCATATTTAAAATAATCTTTGAAACAACTTAATGCATCTTCACACGCACATTCACAAATTTGTCTTAATATAAGAAAATCGGAGTCTTTCTCTAAAACACTTTCAAATTTTCGTATTACACACAAATTTGTTTCGCCTTCTACAGCGCATAACCGTGCGTGAACATCATTCACAATTTGAACAGAATCCACTAGCGACATCGAAACATTTTGTAATTTTTCTATTCCCTCCGCTAGTCCGAAGTAATTGTTGTGAATAGTTTGTAAATCTCTTTTACCCTGACTATCTTGATATATTTCCTGGCTTTTCTTGATTGCTGCAGCTTCTGTCGGATTGAATTTTTAAACTACCTTCTTTACTTGATCAAAATATTTGTTGTAGTAAAACGCAGCCTGCAACCATGTTCCCCAACGGGTAACAATCGGCTGTGGTGGTTCAGGTAAATCAGAACACAGTTTGTGAAATAGTCGGGTACGTTTCGGAGACTTTAGAAACACTGCCTTTGTACTAGCAATCAATGCATTTACTAGTGGAAAACATGTAGGAATCGTTTGTGCCGCAAGATTTAGAGTATGGATTTTACACGTTACATGTAAGAAGTTACCACTGTGTTCTTTAAGAGATCGGCTCAAAGAACGTTTGTTTGCAGCACCATCGCTCATAAACATTAAAAGTTGCTTAGTTGAAACTTCAAATTTGTTCAATGAGTTCAACACCACCTTTAAAATCTCATCGGCAATACAATTTATAACCCTTTTGGAAGCAAGTAAGAAGGTGGATGACGGTCGATGTGGTTCCATTGTACGTACTATTAATTTTAAAGCAAACATAAGCGTACAATTACGAAATAAGTTACGACAGCCTACATATATACAGAACTACTCGCATACACGATCGATTTAGTACTGACGCTGTGAACGCGTGAAATAAATAATCACCGACTCCGCACCACATATCTACTACACTGACTGTTACCGCTAGTTGCCCAGTCTATATATTATACTATGTTTCTGTAAATGTTGACAAAGTTATTTTAACTGCAATTTTTTCATCCACATGTCTAATGTATATTTTACAATCCTACTACACATATTTGTAAATATTGACAAAATATTTTTTAATCGCTAACATTTGCTTCCAGAGAAATGAATTACTTGCTTCATCTAAATTATATGCACAATAAGAAAATTATGAATGTGTGTCTTTATAGAGATAGTTTGACATATCAAGCGATCTTTTAAATTACATTATTTTTTAATACAACATTTTGAAGTGTACAATGTTTTATTCTAATGTGGCAAAAAATTCATCTCTTGACGAATTGTTAGCTGAAGAAATAGATGTTTGAATAAATGCACTGTCAAAGTATTGTTTTTCGAAGAATTGCTCTCGAAGAATTTTCCGGATCCCATATGACGGTACTACACAATATATTTATTACTTACGTTAATGTAAGTTTATTAAAAGTTTATATTGTGGTTCTAACGCAGTGAAATCTTTGAAAATACTCAATTTCTTTAATGTAAATCATGAAAGTCAACATATTTTATTCTTGCGCAGTATAATTAAAAGACCAATTTCTTTCTGATTAAAAACTGATGGCATACTTTCGGTGAGTTCGGATATTTGTTCAAAGTAACTTGAGTTACCCTGTTCGCACCCTTTGACGTTTGGAAATATCATGGAGTTACTTTATCCAAGTTCGAGTATGATAGAGTATTACTAAAGCAAATACTCGGGGTTCCTTTATAAGCTTTATCTCTTGGTGGTGGGGCTTGAAGTGCAGGAAAATATTTGAGATTAGGAGTATGACTTGAGTGATCTACTCTTGTACTACTCCCGACCCACCCCACATGCTCTTTACTCTTTATCTGCTTTGGTCAAATATCCGAACGAAGCTTTTATAGTAATATTCATTGAACTATAAAAGAAATATGCAACTAGTAAACATTAAATACTAACAAATAAAGGGAAATTTAAATGTACAAGATTACATTATTTTTTACTTTCTTCACAGATATGTTTAGATGTGAGGGACAAAGGTAACCAACTTGTGCATTTTAATGAGGTTTTTGATCTTCCCAATCAAAATGTACTCAGAGAAGATTGCATGAGTTTTGTTGATAAATTAGGAAATGACGAATCTGATAAATTATCAGTTGTTTCGGATTTGGAATCAATTCTTACGTTTTATTGTAAATCGAGAAATGTTAAATACAACAGAAATAATGGTTTTTTAGAACTGCTTTTACCTTTATTGACGTTAAAAGTTCCTTTATCAACGACGTACAATTTATTTGAAGGCATAAGAGATACATATGTACCACAAAGCTGTCAGAAAAATGGAAATGCTTTTCATATTTTACGATTGCTACTATTATATCATGACCCTGAATTGTGCAGTTTCTTAGATACGAAACGGATTACGCCTGATATGTATTGCTTATCATGGTTCCAATCTTTATTTGCTGCAACATGTACATTAAATGTGGTTATCAGTATGTGGGACTTCTATTTTCAACAATCTGATCCGTTCTTTATATTCTTCTTATCGTTAATTATGGTCGTCAATGCTCGAGACCAGATTATATCCATGAAGAACGAGGGCCGGGAAAAAATTGTCGCCAGTTTAATGAATATGCCAGCTGCTTTGGAAGCAGAAGATGTTAGCGATTTCTGCTCATTAGCTCAGTATTACGCATTGAAGACGCCATCCAGTTTTCGTACAGATCTCATGCAAGTGCTCTATAGTAGTAGAGAAGATGAATGTGCTTTAGTATCTCAAGCACTGTGTTTACCTGTTTCTGTGAGGGAATTAGTGGAAAATATTAATCTTGAAACGGGAAATATTGACGCGGTAAGATTCTTTTTGGTGGATTGCAGACCTGTGGAGCAATATAATGCTGGGCATTTACCTACGGCCTTCCATTTGGACTGTAATCTTATGTTACAGGAACCAAGTGCCTTTAGTACTGCAGTTCAAGGCCTATTAAATGCACAAAAGCAGGCTCTAGCTGCAAAATCTAATGCAGGTATTATTGATTATCCAATCTAATGGATTTGTTTCAATACTAATATTATAATTTGTTAGGTGGAGAGCATCTCTGCTTCTTAGGTTCCGGCCGTAATGAAGAAGATCAGTACACACATATGGTTGTCGCTTCCTTTCTACAAAAACATACCCAGTACGTTTCCTTGTTGACGGGTGGTTATATAGCCATTCACAATTACTTTAGCGACAACTTAAATGAATACTTACAAGATCACAATGCGCAAGCTTGCATTGTTTGTTCCCCAAACAGCAGTTCATCAAAAATTGGCGAAACGAACGTAAAAAGTGGCCAGTCCAACGATCTATTTGGAAAAATATCCGCCGCAATGAAATCAAAATCGGCTGAAGTAAAGGGTAAACTGTTTGATTATATTGTTAACCCAAATAATAGTCCTGTGCAGGAAAGACACGTTTCAAGTACTGATCGAATGGGAAAACGATATCGGAATGTTGCGCCAGTGTTCAGCATTGATGATGATCAGGATAACTTTGCAGATGTTAACGTAAGTTGTGATGTTCTCTTATAGTTTCTGTAAGTAGCTACTAGAGCTGCATAATTTCGTTGCTTTTTCGACATTTGTATTCGTTACTTTGGACTCGGTACCTAGCATTCGTTTGTAATGCAGTTAAAACGGCTAGTATAGGTATTGTAATGTTAGAAATGCAACGTTTCAAGTCACTATCATTACCGCCACGACAAATACCGTTCAGCCACAGGCGTTTTTGGAGAATTTAGTATAAGAATGTTCATTATGTTAATTCAAAGAGCGCTTTTTTGCAGAATGTACAAGAGGAAAGTCGAGGCTTAGTTCAAATAATGAGTTGGTTGAAGAACCCCGAAGTCATCGAACATTTTCCATGTCAAGAAGTCAAATTAAACGGATTTATGTATAAGAGCCATCTAATGGTGACCGATACTTATTTGGTAGTACTAAGGGAAGTACCGGATAAAAAAGGAATCGCAGAGATTATTGTGAAGCGCCCACTGTCGTCAATAGTAAAGATAACCGCTAAAAAACGACATCCAGAGCTTATAACGTTTAAATATGGGGTTTTAGACGGTGATATGCTACATATAACGGACATGGATAAATTTTTGATTCCAAACGCTGCTAAAGCTACGAAAATAGTGTCCGATCAAATTTTAAACCAGCTAAAAGGCAAAGAATGAGCGCCGATGTTATAAAATTTGTGAAAGTTTAATTTATTCAAAAGCAGTGCGTTCAATATTGAATTGATTGCTTTAAAGATGTTATCTTTAAAATGTATAAATGTGAAAATCTTATGACTAGAATTCCCAAGCACTTTGTTGACGAACAATTATAGAAAGTAAGCTCATATTTGTAGCAAACTTTGTAAATTTTTCAATTTCAATTGTGTTTATGAAAATCTTATCAAAAAAATGTTGAAGAAAAAAATGTTAGCATAAAAGGAATTCAGAATATTATCAAGAAAACAGGGTAGGTTAATGGACGTCTATGAGAAGTTATGGCAACAAAATTTAAAAAGCTGTAGTACATCTCGAAGAACGCGTTGTACTGATTGAAAGCTTTAAATTTGGCTTAATTTCTTTTATATCAAGGGATAAAAAAAATTGTTCTGCAGTTTTATTTCTTTTTGCTATAGAATTTGCCCTAATATTTAACTTTGTACAGATAGCCATACATACTTTTCCATTATATTCAAAAGTCAGTATGCTCATTTAATATTTAAGTACATGCTGTAGATTTTATATTTCATTTCATTTCGAATATATTATTTGATAAGTACGAATTAATTGGGTATTTAATAGTTATTTATGTTACAAGGGGCATAAATGCAGTTTTGCTGTCGCGGATATTTTTTGCAGGCCCACGTGAAGCTGAGACCGCAAAAGCACTTACGGTCCGAGTGACATACAATATTTTTCCTACTACCGGCGCAAAATTTCGAAACCGGCATTTTATGAAAATATCTGACAATTGCTTATATACTTCCTTAATTGTCAAAGTTGTCAATTTGCGTTATGCAAATGTCAAATATTTTTGTAAATGTTGATTTTTCGAAATTTAGGGCTGGTAGTAGGCAAAAATATTGTATGCCACTGGAGCCGTAAGTGCAAAACTACACTTTAGTCCATCGTGACATAAATATATTATTCTATCTGCTGCATTATTTTAGATTTAGTAGCCAAGCAGATATACGCGAATAACCTATCTTGTCTTCTGCCTAAGGGTGTGTTTACAGTGAAGCTGTGATAGTCGGTAAGAGCTGTGATAAGAGCGACGATACTAGCAGCGATAAAAGCGTCGAAAACATCCATCACGGATGACGTTTATGAAGCTTCGACAAGCGCGTCAGTTTGACAGTTGTCAAAATATTTTCATTGGCGGTTTTCTTGTTTGATTTGGGTGTTTTGAGTCCCGTATTGGGGGCCTAAGGTAAATTTCGCTTACTAAATTCTCGATATCCATCAAACCTAGATCTGATGAATGCAGATAAAACTTGACAGTTCGGTTATAACTCTTATCGTTGCTAACCATCGCTATCCACAGATGTCGCGTAGTCCCAACATAAACACCCGCGTATCTCATCGCTCTTATCGACTATCGCAGCTTTACCATAAACACAAACTTATACAATAATACAAGCAATGAGCTTAGCGAATCGTACACAATTTTAAAATTAACGGTACTAAAACGTCACTTACATACATATGTTGTTAAAAATATATAAAAAATTTTAAAATAGCAAATTAAACATAGATACAGTGAAATAGTTATCTATAAAAAGTTTATTGTTGTGCACGTATACTTACGTATATTACTTTATAAATGTTACTTTTGTATTTAACACTCACCAGTGCAGTGAAATATTTGAAGAAAAAATTATAATGATCCTAGAGTTCTAAGTCAAAAAAAATTAAATTAAGAAACAGTTGTAGTACATATTTTATTTATTTACAGTGGATTATTTTTATTGTATATAAATTTACTTAAAAGATAACAGTTTTTTTTTTCCTTCCAAAGTTGCAAATTCTACGGTCGTATAAGCCGATAGTAACTTAATCTACGTACAACTTATCATATCAAGAAGAAAAACTGATGTAAGAGTGATAAAAATAAAATGAGGCGTATTTACATAAGGTTGATAAGAATGAACGTTATTTGGCTAGATAAAATTTGAGTAACATTAACAAATAATTAATGAAAAATAAAATAAAATTGTGCATTTTCTTGTATCACAATTTACCTTATGTTAACTTAAACCGGATGTTTATCTACTTTCGGTGTAGGGTTGTGTAGTTGAGTTTACAAGTTCCTCCATATATTCTACTGTCTTCTATCGTTTTCGAATTGGGGTACATCATTCCACCTTATGCCTACTATCACTTTTCTCACCTCCTCCCACCACATCTCCCTCGATCTTCCCCTTCTTCTCCTTCTCACTTCTTTGGCTTCGTATACTTTTTTTGTTTGATGTTCTTGACCCATTCTTTGTATATGCCCTAGCCATCGTAGTTGATTCTGTTGGATATTTGTTTTTATCGGCTCTACATTCGGTTCTTTTCTATGCATATCGCTCTCTATCTTATCCATTCTAGTTTTTCCTTTTTTTTTTGTAAAAATCCCATCTCTGTGCTTGTCAGTTCCCTGATCTTGTTTTTGCTATTCTTTCGTTAAGTTTATCTTTTGTTTCCTTCACTGTTAATAAGTATTCCTGGGTATTTGTACGTTCTCACTTGTTCCAATCTTGTGCTTTCTATCTTTATCTCACATTTTGCCTTCTTTAGTCCTATTACCCTAGCCTTTGTTTTTTTTCTTACTAATTATGTTATATTTTTTTAATTCCTCGTTCAGTCTTTGCAGATGTTCTATTTCCCCTATAATTGGCATATCGTTTGCATAACACCGTGATTTGTATCGGGTTTCCTAATTTGTGTCCATAACTCTACAGTTTTTCAGTACCTCATCAAGAAATATGTTAAACAGTAGGGGGCTCAGAATGCATTCCTGTTTTAATCTAGCTGTATAAGTAAATATTTCGGATTGTTCGTTTCTTGTTCTCACGTAACTCTCAGTATCTGTGTATAAATCTGTGTAACATTTTCCATTAGGCCCTTATGGGCTCCTCTCATATCTAAAATTTTATCTTATCAAAGGCTTTTTCCAAATCTATGAAGTAAATGTGTATATGTCTGTTTACTTTTATGGCTTCCTCAGTTAGTTGTCGTACGCAGAATATATGATCTTGTGTCCCCTCTGTCTTTTTTAAATCCGTTCTGGCTATCTGCTTGGGTACGTTGTATTTAATTCTTTCTGCTAGTATCCTTGAATATATATTCTCTATCATCTCTTGATTTATGTATTGGTGTTATAATTCCTATTATCCAGTCTTTGGGAACTCTCTTTTGTTTGATTGCTTGGTTACAAATTTCTAATAGTTCTGCCTTGCTGTTCTCGTTTAGATACTTCACCATTTCCTCCATTATTCTGTCTTGTCTCGATGCTTTTCCAAGTTCTATCTAATATCTGGCCTTTTCTGGCTCCTCTACAGTAATCTCCTGTTTCTGCTCTCCCACTTGATTTCGTGGATTCATTCCTCCTATAGTTGTATGTGAGATTTGGTCTTTGTTTAGTAATTCTATAAAATATTTCTTCCAAGTTTCTATTATATCTTCCTCCGTTCTTTGCATCTCTCTCTTTTTGTTTTTGATGTTTCTTAATGTTGTTCTTTTGAATTTTTTCATTTGGTTTATTATATACCATAGAATCGCAATTTAATTTGCATCAAACGCATACAATTACACACCTACAGTCTGATAATGAAATATTTGGATACGTTCATTTATGAAATATCAGCCAATTTGTTCTTAACTGCGACCGCCATTAATTTTCACAATTTATTACATCTCTTTTCTACCAGGTAAATTAGTGACCTCTTCCATTTGTTAAATGTAGTTCCTTCCACCCATACTGTTTTTAATATCTTATGTTTATATTCTTTTGCAGTTTTTCCCATTTTCCCCTGGTGCCTTATTTTTTTTTTTAATATATTATCTCATTGAGGTCTTCCTTTACCGGTGATTGTATTTGATTATTTACTGGTCTGTCTGTTTCGTCGTACACATCCATTATCTCATTTACTTTCATTTCAAGAACTTCTTCTATGGCTCCCACTAAACATTTTTGCTTGCCTTTACAATCATTTTGTTTAGTTGGCCTTTCCTTTTCCCAGAATGTATAGGACGGACTAATAAGATGGAGTTATTCAGAACTGTACTCTAAAGGAAACCTTAATTCCTGTTATTTGTTTAATTTTTTCTGAAATGTGGATTAATGCCAATTCTTGCTGCTTTTCGCAATAATGAAGATGTCCTTATATCTCAGAATCAAAAATCAGACTATTTGATTTCTTCACTATGGAGGGCCAGGCCACTTTTCTTAAGAGGTTCGTCATTATGTTAGTGCAACATTTTGAAAATTTGGTTCGAGTGGCATGGATCAACTTAATGGCCAGTAGTATCGTCCCGCTAATACCACATTTGCATCTCTTCTTCATTTACATAGCTGGCGACCAGGAGTAAAAGCAATTTCAAAATAAACGATTAATTCTTTATCATCCTGGGGGTTATCTGGGAGCGTCTCTGATACTTCTAAAAATGTATCCTCAACTTCTTCCAGTGAAAGAACACATAATTGTGTTATTTCATAAACAATAAAAACCTATTAAATGTCATAGTGATGAATTGTCGCCGTGATGAAACGTCCTGTGATGGAATGTCGGGACACTATTGGTAAAATGTAGAGATCTATTTCTAGAGTGACAAGATGGACTAACTTGCTGAAATTTATTGGGGAAACCTTATATACATAGGTACCTCAAAAAGTTTTGGTTAAATAAAAAGCACATTTTACTATTTTTTTTTATTATTTAAATTATTTTGTCGTATTTATAATAGTCGTATTTTACATTTTTCTCAACATTGAAGTAACTTAAAATAATTTTTACTCGAGAAAAATAATTATAACTATAGTTATATCATATCTCTTCGTTGTTACTTTGTTCGTTATTTTAATAAATAAGCATCGCAAATTGTATAAGTAAATCTGAACAGTGACGTTTTGTTTTATCTATAAGTTAAACGTTATCGTAAGCCTTATTCAGAAAGCCAAATTTACGTCTTCTTTTTGGGGAAAGCCATCGAGAATAGTGTGAAGAATCCATCAATCAATCCAAGACCTATTAACACTACAGTCGAGTTAAATAGGAATTTATCGGAAAATCCACCTTTGATGTGAACTGGGAGATCGTTGTCCATTTGAAAAAGTGAAAATCGTTTTAGTAGTTTCGGTGGAGGCCATGCTGTTGTAGAATTTGAACGGGCCTTGTGGAAAGTATTTAGGAGTACTCTTCTTTCTGCATGACGCAGAATAGAGTTCTGAAAAAAAATTAAAATGAAATTCGCTTTGACAGTTTGTGTTTAATTCACTATCTTTCAGGATTGTTTTACAATCCTTCCGACGCTGTAATCTAACTGTAATGTGTATTATCATTGCAATCGGAATAAAATCAAATTTATGTCTATCGAACTACACGTTAACTCTTGAAAATTTAACAAAGAATTGCTTCGTATAAAAATGTTATCCTTATCAGAAAAACAGAAGGCTTGCCAAAGATAGATTAAGAGGTCGTGTTAGATAAATTATCCACAAAGATCTTCAATATTGATAAACATCCATAAAATTGAATTGTTCAGGATGTTTCTTAAGCGACATCAATAATAAGCGACGACGTTTACATAAGTCTACAAAAATAGATTTCTCCTCAACCCCGTTTGGCAGTGTTGTTTATTAATAGAAATATTAAAATGCTATAGTATAGAACTTTTGTTTTGTTTGAAAATTATATTAGAGAGATAACTCAAATTATCAAATTAAAATCTGGTAACAGGGCTAATGATAAGATGATAAAGAAGGCTGATGCCCCACAAGGGTCCACTCTACGGCCCATAATTATACATTCTTTGTACAAATGATGTTTTCCTAAGAGTCTTTGGTTTAGGCAACGTTATGTAATGTTATGTAATTAAAGCAAACATGACCATAATTCATTTGGTCGGGAAAAAGGTTTTAAATTAAATCGGAACAAAATCAGTTCTAGTGCTGTAGGTATCCGAAAAAAATTGAGATCCGGGTATCCGGATCCAAAACTATCCGGATATCCGGATCCACTATCCGATTCTCGAATCCGGATCCACTATCCGATCTTCGAATCCGGATCCGTTATCTGATTTTCGGACCCGTTATTATTTTGCAACATAGAAAGTGTTTAATAAAGAAAACATCGAATTTGTATATGGAGAAAAAGTGTAATAGTTTTTAAAATTCGTGCATTCAGAATAATACTGGGCTTCCATGCGCATAATCAAAGTTACTTTGCATTATATAGGTGTTCAATAAGTTTGGTGATCATTACAGCTATATTGTTTAATAATCACTCGACCTGTTGCAGGTATTTGCTCAGAAAAGTTGTCAGAGAACGGGGCTAAATTCATGTTATTGGATAATGGATTCGATCGGACAAAGAATTTGAATTCAAGATTTCGGATAGCGGATCCGGATCCGAGATTTTGGGTAATGGATCCGGATAACAACAAGATCCGGATGTCCGGATAGTACATTATCCGGATCTGGATAACAGCTCTAATCAGTACTACACATTTCAAATTATATTATAACAAGGCATATCAGCTCAAATATAAAAATTAATTTGACAACAAAATAGCTCAGGGCAACACTAAACCATCTTGAATATTAGATTCTACAAGTAGCAATTAAAAAAAATTGATAGAAGATGTTTTTCTTAAGGAATATCAATCTTTATAAAGTCTATAATATAGTTGTTCAGCTAAACTAAGAAGTCTGTTATATAAAGTTTTTGATGGACAGGTATGTATGTAGTTTTAGCATTTCGAACCTTTTTTTAATTTATAGATTCACTCTAAAATGATAATCTGTGTTTCTACATCGTTAAATTTTATGCCAATGCATATCTGATAAAATATTATAGTTTGTGGTAGTAAAAGATACTCACCAATGTAATTACCTTTGATGCAACGCGATAGAACTTGAGGACCATCACTCTTGAAAACTGTAATTCAACTGCTAAAGAATTATCATCTCAATCCCAGATTTATAATTATAGCCCCTCTTGTATCAGTGCCAATTTATTTGTTTTCTATTTTTGTATGTAAAGGGCATTTATTCGAAGTAAATACGTGGCGGGGGTTACTGCGTTTAATACTGCGTATTTTTACCGTTAAACTATATCTGTTCGAGTCATAACTTATATTCTAATAAATCATAGAAATTTATTAGTTGCTGTATATACAAAAAGGAAAAATAAAACGATTGCACTCTGTACTTGAATATTTATTTAACAAAAGAGCAACTCTAATACATTAAAACATGTATTTTAATAGTATATATTTATATCATAATAATATAATTTAGATTATCGTAAACATTTATGTATATATTAAACATTTTTACCATTTATAATTATAATATAAATCACATGTATTTCAGGTAACATTATTTATATTTATTTAAGAAAAGCTCTGATATATATAAATTTACTAGTTATAGGAAGGTAAATAGCACGTCATAGAAAAAGAGAAAAATACTAAGAGCTGTGTCAAGACCGTAATAAATTGCATACTTAATTGGCAGCATGGTAGTACAATTTTTATTTTTGTCTCTTGAAGAATAACGAAATTCGGCGAGATTGCCAAAACAATGATATAAATGTACGTGCACATGCAATGCGAAGTTATAAACAAACGTATTACATTAAAAAAAAAGTTGTTTATTAAATATAGGAATAGATTCAATCGTCAGAATTAAACAAAAGTTATATAACCAATTCAATTTTAAAAGATCTAATTTCAGTATTCTATGCTGCAAGAAAGACTGTCGCCCAAAATTCATTTCAAAACGGTTAAAAATCTTGCGGTTCGAAAAAGCCACTCGGAAAATAATAGCTTTCTTAATTGAAGAAAAATGGAATTATAATTCAGAAAAAAGATGATGATATCATAGCTATAAAACAAGAAACGTAAAAGAATGGAAAAATTAAATTGACGGGCTTTGGTGTTTTTCAAAAAAAATCACTTAAATACTGTGCGTTACTTTATTAAGACACTGTATAAGTTTAACGTAACATTTTATAGATTGTTCTGAATTTTTGAATTTATTCCCAAATTTGTAATTTACAATAAGTTTTCTTTTTACTGACTATAAACAATGACAACTTATAACAGATAAGAAAAATATATTTTTACAATCAATTTGCCGATCGATCTAACTGTTATTCATTATATTTTATAAATCAAATTTTCAATTAAAAACGCTTTAAGTACCAGTAATTTATTCTTTTATAGTAATTATTATGTAATTAAAGTATATAAGTGCATTATTTCTAAAACATTTTAGGAAGCAATGATGTACTATTAGGTTTGTAAATAAAATTTTTCTAACGTATCATAAGTTTGATCTTAGAGAGCCAGTAAGTGAATTTTACTTCCAATGAACTGTGTAATCTAGTTTAAAAAGCAACATTTTTAACATTAATCTATTATGATTTGCAGATTTTGCGAACAAAATATGAATATTAACCGCGTATAAATATAGACATTGAACGTAAACTATATTAAACATTAATGAACGAGATACATACTTGCTCGATATTAGTTTTCCATATTTGTATGTACTACTGAGTCACTTGTAATGTTAAAGATCCAAAACAGCAAGATACGTAGATTTTCTATTTAGAAAAATGTTTTATTTTCGAAATAGAAACGGTGAATTGGTTTAGTCACCTTTTGACTATAAACTGGTCCCAATTAATTAATTTTAATTTTGTAAAAAGTAAAAAAGTTGATCCCAACATATATTTAGAACAAAGGCGTAGAATACAGTGTTAGTGGATCAATTAATCAAGAGAAAACCTGTTCCACAGCAGCCAAAGAATATATTTAGAGATATTGAAGAAATTTTAATGTGGCCTGCCAAGAAACTTTTTATCGTAAAGGAAGGTTGCAAGCATCGACAAATGTTGAATTTACGTACCTAAATGTTTATTAATGACAAATCCAATTGCATATAAATATTATAAAATTAACGACTATACACAGGGATCCCACCCTTCTGGAATTGTAAAATTACTCCGACTGTATGAATGGTATGAAGCTGAAATTTTCTGATAACATAATAGACGTTATGTAGTATCTTCCAAAAATATGTCCATATATACAGAATGGTCGACAAATAGCAAACCAGGCATCTACTTTGTTATTTTAAATTGAGCACCTTGTATATTATTGTTTGGTCACCATGATAACAGTTAGCAGAACATACTGACATTAGCGTTCTTAAGCCATTGATTTGAGCCCAAGTAACTATTTACTGTCAAAAACGAGTCTTGCATTTGAAAATTATATGCAAATGATTTCTTGTGTTAATATAGTTTGGTTATCATGACAACAGTAAACCAAATACTAACACGCGGTTAACTGAATATCTCGTTTACTTTCAATATTAGACATATGCACCATTATACAAAAATGTTAGAGATATAAATTTCCTATACGGTGGATACAGAAAAAATTGTGCCATTTAAAAAATGACGTTTCTGGTGCTTGAATGTAACAAGATTTGGTGTTCGATATTGAACACTCTGTACATCCCGAAAGCGTTTTGCCCACTGAAATGTATTTGTTTTCCGGATTTTTTTAAAGAAACAGATATATCTACATTTGGGTGATTGAAAACAGAATCATAAATATCTAGAAATTTCGAATTTATACTACGGTTTATTTCTAGATGAAGACACTAAAAATGCAATAAAATACAGTGGTCGAATGGTTAGCATACTTGCCTTTCGATCCGAACGGTGCGGGTTCATATCCCGGTCGAGACAGTTGTTTTTTAATTACGGATAAAAATCAAGGTATGCCTTCTTCTCGGATAAGGAAGTGACACCCTAGGCCCCGTGTCAATACGATGTTCGGCACGTTAAAAATCCCTACCGAAGGTTGGAACACCTTTGGATTCGGCAAAATTCTAGTGGGATTGGCTAATGATCCTAGTAATCGATGCCTAGAAGTGCGAGGTATATTCCATAACCCGACGCTTCGCCTAATACACAACAACAACAACAAAGTAGCTCTTTGGCTCGCTGCATATCGATTACCCAGTATATCCGGAATTATTTTTGAAAAATAGCTAATATAAATCGCATATGGTGTCTATTACATTACCTAAGTGACTTTGTTTTAGTTTCTATAACACTCGGTATACTTTCCAATATGCCATGCTACTAATTTCGAAGATAAGCACAAGGTAATGAACTTTTCATAAAGATGTGGTCAAGCATTGCAAGTAGAATTTAAAGTGTAGATTAGCTCAAATATTCCAACGTACATCTAACACGTAATATATAGTTTTCAAATTGACTGTTACTGCAGATAAATTTGTTGTTAAACTGATGATAAGTTTCTTTAGCTTCAATAAGAAAATCATATTACCTCTAGGTACAAAATATTTAAAAACGAACATATCACATTTGTAAGATGTTGATACAAAATAGAGAGTATTTAAAATATACCAATTATTCCTTTTTTTATTATAAGTTAAATAAGCATGAGTACGTTATGTACAAGCAAAATGGCCAGTACGATGTGTTTCAAAATTTGGCTTTACATAATTTTTCAATCGCTACCTTTGAGTAAAGATATGGATAAGATACTCCGTAGGTAAAATGCATAGAGCTGAATTTCTTTAGTATTTCAAATTTTTCATGCTTTTGAATGTATACACATGAACATTTTAAGACAAATATGAAGCTGAAGAAGGATAAATTTCACATTTTACTAGACAGCATATTTATGTAATTCTTTTACTTTAGGATAAATATGATATAAGAAGAACGTATGAATCTACAGGCAGACACATACATATAAACACGTAATAAATACATCTCTTTGTAATTTGTAATTGATACTAGAAATGGCCCCAGTACTTGCACACTATCTGCACAGTTATTGCTCCAGTTATTTAATAGTTACATGTATGGCGTATCACTTCCCTTTAAAATTGACTCTTGTCAGTGTAACTTTACTTACAATTCGTTTGATGCAAGTGCCTTCTTATATGTTCTGTTTGTATTTCCCCTAGTAAGTTTCTTTTATTAGCCTTTCCTGATTCTAATTTGTAGATTAAATTGGACTTCCTGTTTGCATTTTTTCGATAATTATTTATCTTGTTTCCGGTTTAAACGATATGTATATGTTATACCGGGTGCGCCATTAGTGCGTCGGCGAAATTTGGCGAAAACTATCAAAAATGGAGAAATGAGATTTTCTGTACGTACATAGAGCATGCTCGGTAACTCCTAGCACACTTTGTTTTAAGTATTTTAATCACGAACTGTCAAAGTAAATGTCAAATAATTGTTTAGTTGTCATTAGCTATTCATGGTGTATAACTGACATAAGTTTTATAAATTTACGATTGTGGTTTTGAAATGAGAACTGTTAAGAAGCAAGAACTCGCAAAAAGAATTTGCTACTACTTTGAAAATTTTACGATTCGAGTCAAGAAAGATGTTATTAGGCATTTTACGAAAGCAAGGACTATATATAATGTTTTGTCACGCTATAAAGCGCGTAAATCTGCAATTAATAAATCGGGAGGAGGAAGGCCAATATTTGTAAGAAATAAAACGATATTGTCTCGTGTTAAAGCCCTTTACAAAAGAGATCCAAACATGTCTGAAAGAAAAGCGGTTGTCCTGTTGAACATATCGCCTTCATATTTACATGAAGTTAAAGTTTAAAAAGCTGGAATTAAATCTCACGTATGTAAAAGCGTCCCACATTATGTTTACGATCAAGAATCGAGAGCAAAAACTGCTTGCAGAAAAATTGTCGAAAAATTGGCACCTCCAGGAAACGGAAAAATTATTATCATGGATGATGAAACATACTGTTCTGTGATCCAAAAGATGTTCCTGGGAGAAAATACTATCATTGTGCTCCTAATACAGACGTACCAATTGAAAAAAAATTCAAACCTAAAAAAAAAGTTTTCAACAAATATCTGATATGGCAGGCGATGGATTAACATGGGAATGTTTCAAAACCGTATATTTTCACAGGCACCATGTATTGGAAAATTTACCTAAACGAGTGTTTACGCAAGAGGCTTATTCCCGTTATCAAAAATAGAAATGTTCTGTTTTGACCTGATATGGCAACATTACGCTGTCAAATGTATAGAATTTCTTCAAAAAAATAACATCGATTTTGTATCAAAAGTAAATAACGCTCCAAATACGCCTCAGGTCCGACCTATTGAAAAGTATTGGGCATTATTGAAGAGAGAATATTCTAAAAGGAAAACCTCTGCGAAAAGTTTGAATTCCTTCAGACGTATAGCGACGGCTATAGCCCAAAATTTTCAAAAACCAGTGGTGCATATATAATGAGCAATGTAAGCAATGTAGGTAAACTAGGAGTGTAAGAACCTTACCATATGTAAAAGTTTATATAAATATGTTGCTTATCATTTCAAATAAAGTTCATTGTTGCTGAAATATTGCGTTTAGTTTATATGTAGGTATTTTTTAATTTTGGGCCAAGAGTTACCGAGCATACTCTAGTATACCATAGCGTATTTTGTAAAATTATTTATAAATATACAGGATGTTCCAAATTTTCGCAACCGCCTTCAACTTTTTTATTTTAGATGGATTGCTATATTTTTTATGAATTATTTTAATAGCCACTTAAATTATCTTTGCAATAATATACGGTTATGTATAGTTTCGATAATTACTTTTGCCTATATTACAAATTTTGTTAAAATTTTGACAGTTGCAGACTAATGTTTTAAGACCTAGCATTAAGACAATTGTGGTGTCGCGAGCTATTCTTTTGCTATCAATTTAGAGGCGAACACTTTATGTGTGTCAAGGTGGTATAATGCAAAAATATATACAGGGTGTTTAATATGTCGTACAGCATTTATCGAAATTCAAACGCTTTTTTTCGATTTTTCTGAATAGAACTTATATTTGTTGATATTGTTAGCAATTTCCTAGTAAAATTACCTTCAAAATGGTACCAATAACATAATATTTATTTCCAGTACTTTTGAAGATATTACACCTTTATTGGAAACACGTTTATAATATTCGATATGCGAGGCATCCAACAGCTAGATGGCAATGATTTTTCGAAGATACTTATTTTTCGATCTTCGAAAATACTGTAAATATGTATTACCATTTTGAAGGTAGTTCCACAAGGAGATTGATAGGTTCTATTTAAAAGAAAATCGAAAAAAAGTGTTTGAATTCCGCTAAATGTTGGACGACATATTTAACATCCTGTATGTATGCATATTTTTACGTTATACCACCTTGTAACATGTAAAGTGTTCGCTTTTAAATTGATAGCAAACGAGTAACTCGCGACACTACAACTGTCTTCATGCTAGGTCTTAAAACGTCAGAGTCTGCAACTGTCAACATTTTAACATTTGTAATATAGTCAAAAGTAATTATAGAAACTACACATAGCCAAATATCATTGCAAAGATAATTTAAGTGGCTGTCAAAATGATTAGTAAAATATAAGGCAATCCATTTAAAATGAAAAAGTTGAAATTTGGGACAACATGTAGGTATATTTGTAAATAATTTAACAAAATATGCTATGGTATACTACATACGTACAGAAAATCTTATTTCTCCATCTTCGATAGTTTTCCCGCTAAACTCAGCCGGAAGACTAATGGTACACAATATACAATTTGTTTATGAAATAATAATAATTAAATATTTTGATTATTACTATAATGTAGACCTAAACTGAAAGATCTAATTTTAATTCATTGATAGGTGAAAATATCTATTTCTCTGTTTCATGCGTATGTAAACCAATAAGAGGATGTGATAGTTTGTTAGATTGCACATATCTCACATAGAAAATGGCAAACAGTACAAATAAGAAGCAACTATAGTTCGGGTTAGATTAGTGGTGGACAAAAAACAAAATAAATGGTTACATACTTTTTTATTTAATTATAAGGTTACCTGTTAGTATCTAGAAAATAGAAGTTCTATACGAATTCGTCATAATGTTATGGGGTAATATTGCACAGAGACAACATAAAATTCTGTACAAGTATACGAGTGTTCAATTTCCGCTACAAACGATGCAAACTTGGTTTTTTAAATGGAACATTCTGTATATTATTATGTTTTTGGACGTCGCTCTTCAATTCATGCCAACTTTCTTCAATATTGCTTATGCCCATCTACCTTAGTTTTTGAGAAAATTGGGATAATTTGAGATTTTTTGCGAAATGCGGCGGTTTCTTTCACGGCTGATTTCTTAAATGCCTTACACCAGGGATCGGCAACCTTTTTTCCTAAAGAGCCATTTTGGAATTATATTTACCAAAATAATACTTACGGACCCGTAAGTCAGCAACTTGAATTATTCAATTATTAAGAATTGAGGCTGAAACTTGTTTTTTTAGAGTTTAATTTTGCTTTTCTTAAATGTACTGTAAATAAAATACATTGACATTAAATTATTTATTACCAATTTTACAATAGTCGTAATTATTAAAGAAAAAAATAAGTGATTTTAAACACTTTTCCATATGAATTAGCAATTTTATTTGGTCAAACAATAAGCTGGGATTTCACATATTTTATAGTTTATTTAATTTGTACGAGTAAAAAATTTAAAATATACTTCATAAAAGGGGTGCGTCAAGTTGGCCCCCTCGCTTTCAATTTTTGCTGATTTGTGCCGCAAAAATTTTATTTTGTGCTCATCCTATTTTCGAGATATTCGGAATTGAGAAGGAGGACAATTTGACGCTGCCTTCGTACTTCCACCTTTTAAAAATCTGACCACGCTATCGTTTTGTTGCTGATTTGTACACAAAACGCTATTATCAAATTTTCAGAAACCGAAAAATTGGACCTAAGGCTTTCATTTTCGAATATCTCGAAAACTGTACAAGTACACAAGAAATTTCTACGACACAAATCAGTACAAGACGAGCACATGCAACGTGCTCGTCTACCAAATTTTCAAAAATCAACAACAAGCATGAATACACAGTGAAAATAAGCAGACAAGTGATTAGAGTTCAGCGTAAGACGAACAAATTAAATTTATTTAAAGCATCGGAAGTTTTTTCAGCAGTAAAAAACTATAAGAACAAATTAAAAATTCGCAATTTAGTCAAATGGAAATATTTAGGAAAAAACTTTTTGGAGGAATTTCTTAATAATACGGACATTACACAAAATATTACTCCTGAAACGTTAACAAATGTTCAACAGAATACAAGGAATCGCTCTACAGTTTGTATGAAGGAAAATGCTGCTTACTTCGAATAGATGTTAAAATTGCACCCATAAATTAAATTCTACAGATCATTTTTAATGAATATCTTTAGAAAAATAAAAGTTTATAGTATTTTGTCGTAGCACTCTATGTATTTTAGCAAAAAAAGTTATCTACATAGCTCCATTTTTAATTTACTAAAGAACGACAGATCTTGTGTATAAGGAACAGTTTCCCTATCAGATTCGAAAAACTATACAGGATGTTCCATTACAAAAATTGAAATAGGGTGCATCAAACATGGGCACGATTTCGATAGCCATTCTGTGGACGCTAGTTGATGTAAAACACTTTTCCATGCATTAACGAAATCTCGAAATTAAGAAATACTCAATTGAATAAAATTTAAGTTACCGCTTTAGCGCTTAAGGCGTTTAAGACATGGGTCGTTAAAGAAACGGCGGAATTTTTCAAAAATTATGACAATTATCTCAAAAACTAAGGTAGATAGATAAAGGGAATATTGATGAACGTTGACATGAATTGAAGAGGGGTATCTGAAAACGTAATAATGTATACGAGATTCTATTTAAAAAATTAATCATGTGTCGTGCGTTGCGGAAACTGAACACTCTGTATACTTGATGATTTTATGTTGTTCAGCATCTGTTGCCCGAAAATTTGTCATTTGAAACATTTTTCTCTAAATTGCTTACGCAAGGGAGGAATTATGTTCCACATAGGTGGACACGTTCTGTAGTACCTACCCACATACACGACCACATGTTGTTGTAGTTCGCACCTTAACGCAGACCACAGAATACGGTATATTCCTTGACTTGCCCTTGCTCTAAATTTCACTCTTATCGTGTGTATCTGGTATATGAACAGTTGCAGATTTGATTCTCTCGGCTAACGTTGAAGAGCTCTGACTCGAGTAACCAATCTTATTCTCCAAATGAGTATTTTAATTATTCATTAAAACCACTTATGTATATATAGAATCTTAATGTTCTGAAGATAAAGGTTGGCCAACAGTTTATTTTGTTCAATGCTACTATAGGCAGATAATATTATGTTAATGATTTTGTAATTTAAACAAAAAAATTATTCAAAGCATACTTCTAAATGTTTTAAACAATGGTTTGAAGAATCGGATAGTAGCTTTAAGCCAGCCAGCGGAATAATCCAATCAAAACGCTGTAAAGTAATTCAACAAAATTAAATTATTAAAATATATGAATATTTTTTTGTTGTTAGACACTGTATTTATTCATGTCACAATCACATCGATCTATTTTTAAAAGCAATAAACTGCATGCGAAATACCTATATTATCTAGATACTTCAGATAACTAATAATTGCATCAATTTTTTTGTCCACCACTGTATACATTGAATCTTTCTTGTAGTACAACTGCAATTTAATAATTTTTAAAGGATTATTTTCAATAGTAGCGGTACTTTGAAATAAGTTTCCTCTTACCCATTTACCAGCTGTCATAATTTCCTGATACTAACAACATATCAATTTAATTAATAGGATAAATGTTTGCAAAAAACGTTCACAATGGATTAACGAGGAGAATAGGTACATTGACACAAGAAATGGTAGCAAAAAACATGTAAGTAACTTACTTTTAAGTATACACTAAAGGATTAACATTAAGAATTACGCCATTTGGAAAATGAATAAAAATTCAACATGAACATTTTAGCAGTCATATGTATTACCTAAAGTAGTTACATATTTTAATGTGTACTAAACATAGAATTCAATTAAATTCTCTTTTAATTATAAAATTATGTGTTACTAGTCATTATTCATAAAAGGCAGTATAACATTGTTATGTCTTTATATACAAATTAGGTTGTGTTTGAATAAATTTAAGTGAAATGTAAAATTGTTACATGAAAAATGGTACCGACTATATTTTGTCTGACAATAACCCCTTGTCTAACCCTCTATCTTGACAACCATTGATTTGGCCAGTACTTGAATATAAGTACAATTGTTTTCACTTTTAAAAAGTGACTTTTTTTGTTAACAAGTCTATATACTCCTATCATGCTTTTAAATTTATTCCGTAATGTTGTTGATATTTTGAATTTTAGTTGGAGTATTTTTTTCCTGATTTTCTAAGGAATTATGAGATGAAGCATCATTTTCTCCGGAAGACAGACACTCTAAGTTGTTAGCATTGGTCGTTTTCTTGAGCGATTCTATTTTCTCATTCTTTGACGGCGATAAGCAAATACCGTTGACATCACAATTTTTGGCGGTTGGTGATGTTTTTGGTGTTTGATCGGCTAATGCGCAGATTTGAGCAAACGTATTTACTATATCACGTTCGTCGTTAAATTCTTCGCAAAACAATCTCGCCTCTTTGCCCTTCTGCTCGGGGTCTACCATCCTGAAAGTTTCGAGGAATTCATTCAGATCCACTAAACCGTCCTTGTTCATATCCATCATCTTGCACATATCTATAAGTTGTTCTTGCGTTAAGGGGTTCGGTATGTGTTCTCGGATCAAGTTGCAAGCTTCGGAAAATTCCTCCAGAGATATGTAACCTTAGAGTTTAACATCGTTTAATACAGTTTTTACTACTGATTTTGTTAATATATTTACCTGAATTATCTTTATCAATTATTCTAAATATAGCTTCTAAGTTGGCCTTGTTCCTGTATAGCGTTTCGACTACGGTGTTTGACTCTTGGACGGTCTAGAATAATATATGGAGGTATAATCTAATAATACAATTAGGGTAAAAAAATATATTAGAGCTTTTCGACCACTTTATATAAAAACTAGATCGTATGCGTGGCTGTTTTATGAGAAGAATAAGACCATACAGAACGATTTTATAACACGCCAAGCTACATAATTTAGCAGGCGGATTGTCAATTTTAGAAACACTGGACTGACATTAAGGGGCTATCCAATTAACCAAAATTACTCAAAGTTTAGGTAAGTTGGGTAACGCACAAATAAAAAATAAAATGTATCACCTATTACTTTTGATAACAAAGAAGCGAACAAACGAAGCAACTGGTTACAGGATCAAAAATTGAGACTTAGGGAAAGGTACGAAAACAAAAATATATATTCCTAAAAATAAAATAAATAAAACAATCTCGGAGTTATATAATATAAGTATCAGTGGGAGCTACACCGAGCGGACACTCTATAAAGGAGCCAGATTTGCAGTCCCATTCCGATGTTGTTACATTATTAAGACATAATTTTGTGTATGTTTTTTTAAATTTTTGTATTTAAATTGTTTTTATTTTCATTCTTTTGACTGCGAAGGAGGCACCTTGATTATACGAGTCGCAGGACTGCAGCCTATAAAGACCATGCCAAAATCTGCCCCTGCTTTACTGACTCTGTTATATGTAAGTAATAACTGCTTTTTCATGTTGATGCAAGATGAAGTTGTGATATGCAATGAATGTTTGCAACTTACAGCTTTAGCTAATAAAATGGAGTAACTGTAAATTTTCCCAAATGTATAAAAAGTACTTGTTGTTTCAATATTAGCGAAAAAATATTGCAGGTGTTCCTCTGAGAAACCAAAGTTACAGTATTCTCCTTGTGTTGTTCAGTTAGTTATAAATAGATATAAGACTAGTGGATTTTATAAAAATGCGAGGGTAAGTCAAATATTATCTACACTTTCGCCATAACAAGCTTTGAATGTTATCGTAGTGGCGGCCGCTTGCTCATGCGTTGAGTTGGCGCCTCTGTGGTCACGTGTGCGGAATTTAATCACGATCGCGTCATTTGTCTGCTAGCTACAACAGCATAGGCACGTCAGCTCCGCTATTAGTTTGCACCAAAGAGGAACAACGAGCAGTGATCCGATTTTTGTGGTCAGAGGGTGTGAAAGGTGCTGAAATTCACCGGAGACTTTTGTCACAATACGGGGACAGTGCTTTATCTCGTAAAAGCGCTTTTTTTGTGGATCGAAATGTTTCAAATTCGCCGCACTAGCGTAACGCAAAAAGAGGAAGCTGGACGGCCGTCAACCTCGACCACCGACGACAACATTCAGCAAGCTCGAGAGATGGTTCCAGCAAATAGGCGAGTTACCATAGGTGAGGTTTGCATCTCAGGTGAATTTCAGCACCTTTCACACCCTTTGACCACAAAAATCGGATCACTGCTCGTTGTTCTTCTTTGGTGCAAAGTAATAGCGGAGCTGACATGCTTATGCTGTTGTAGCTAGCAGAAAAATGACGCGATCGTGATTAAGGCGCCAACTCAACGCATGCGCAAGCGGCCGCCATTACGATAACCTTCAAAGCTTGTTATGGCGAAAGTGTAGATAATATTTGACTTACCCTCGTACATCAGGAGGCGGCCGTCCCAAAATAACAACAGCCGCAGAAGACCAATTACTAAAGAGACCTTCTCTTCGCAATAAGATAAAAACTTCTTTGCAGTGTCTGCAGAAATTAATCCAGAAGGTGGTCCAAAAATTTCGGCTGGTTAGAAGACGCTTAAATGGTGCAGGATTAAAAGGTTGTAAGGCAAGAAAAGGCCGTTAATGGTCGAGATCAATAAAAAAATCCATTTAAAACGAGCAAAGAGACATCAACATTGAACAGCTGGAAACTGGAAAACTGTGTTGTGGTCCGACGAAACGAATATACAGGTAATTGTTAAAAAGATATTGCTTTCAAACTGAATGTTATCGTCGTGATAATGCTAATTCTGAAGGATAAGCATTGCTTTTAATAATTTAGTACATCCATAGTTCTCTTTTCACCTTTTTGTACCCCTGGAAGCATCTTTGTGCGTCATAGAGTTAACGAGAAATTTCATGAGGACTGCGTCTTTCCTACTCCTAAGCATGGAGGTGGCAGCATTATGAAATGGGGGTGCATGCTATCACAGGACGTTGGAGAAATGTTTGCATGAATAGCCACACGTACATAGAAGTTTTAAATACGACATTAAAGCCACCGTATGCAAAACATTCTTCAGAGGAGCTTTTAGAAAACATTTTGTTTCCAACAAAGTAACGTTCCCTGCCACGCAGCTCGAAAAACTAAAGATTGGATGCACGAAAATGGATTCCATCTTCTGGATTGATCTGCCCAATCTCCAGACCCAAATCCAATCGAGCATTTGTGGCACTTTGCGAAAACTCAACCAAACACTCTTCAAAAACACAGCTTGAAGTCAGGATAAAATAAGTGTGGAGGAATATCCCACCGGCACATTGCAAAAAAATGGTGGGTACAATGCCTAAACGTACACAGGTGTCATGAAAACCCGGTGTCATACACGATGATAACTTACATGTAGAATTTTATAATGTAGTCACCATTGTTACTTCCATAAAGATCAAAATTTTGTAAAGTTTATCGGTTTATTGGCTGTATATGTTTCTATACTTACATTTATATCACTGTCATTAAGTTTGTCAAATGTAGTGCTATATTTCACTTGTCCATTTTCCGATTCTGTAGTAACTAACTTGTCTCTAAGTAAACGCCAGGGTAAACCTAGTTGAGTAGCAGACTCCATAATTCTACACCAGTCGCTTATGTTTATGTAACCTATGAAATAAAAAAAGATAAAAACAATAAGATTAACAATTTATGTAAATTAATTGGTAATTTTTGGTAGTAATAAAAACAAGGAAATCATGGATCACCAATTTTAACAATAGAAAGTATATATCAAAACAGTGTGAGGCACTGTAGGCTCATTGCAGAAGTTAATTCATAACTTTATATTTATATCGACCTATCTCGAATGTCATTGCTATTTATCATAGTTAGATTACGACTTTAAAATAAATCCAATTATTTTTTTAATAACCATTTTTATTGCCCTTTTGTAACAACATGAAACCTTTCGGTGTTACTACTGCTATAAACAGTTTTTGAAATCACGCATAATTTCTGTAGGTTTTACATACACACGGAATAAAAATATCTGACTGTAAAACGGTGTACAATAATTGTTTATGGGCTAACTAACTATAACTGCGAGTTTATTATAATGTGAATATGAATGTTGTAATATATCGCGTCTGCCTATAATTAATCATATGCATCTGTCACAACTTTATAGTTATATTTTCCTGCTAAAGGTTCAACTAAAAGTATAAGCACAGGAGTTTCATTTAAAATATTTTTTATTGAAAAAAATATGGAAAAACTATGGAATAATTCAGGATTAACAAAATGTTGATGTTTTCAATATGCAATCAGGATCATTTGTGACTCAATCAAAATTGTCGACAATATTATCAGTATACGGATGTTAGACAACAAGCGCCATATTTATATTCTCATTGATTTTTCATCAATTTTTCTGTTATTTTCTCTTTTCTCTTGTTTAATATCCGGCGATATTAATTACGTCAAAAAATCTTTCTGATTGGTCTAAAATCTCCTCCGGTGTTCCACAAGAATCTATTCTATTTTTGTTGTACAAGGGTAGTACTTCATTTGTCGGTATATACCATTTTTACTTTTCGCAGTCTCTTCCTAGGCTCATATACTTCGTTCAATACTGCTCCGGCTTGTTGATCCTTTCCGAATAACGGGATTGGTCCAATGGAATTGGTCCACTTTAATATAATAGGTATTAGTTTCCGTGATTACATCGTTTGAATAAAATCTCTTTCCCGGTAGTAGTCCGAAGGAGCCAAACCTGGAGTGTGGTAGGATGTGGAACAAATTGGAATCCTAACTCCATCAATTTCGCAATCACAACTCCAAAGGAATGAGCTAGTGCGTTGTCGTGATCGAAAAGGACCTTCCCGGCTGAAAGAACTATCGAGTCGGACGGTTGCCTTCCTTTCCTAGATGTTTTCGTACACCGACGTCTTGATGGTGCGCTGGGACATTCCAATTACCGAAAGCCCAAGCACACGGATAGATATCTCAGTCTGAAAGCGCAATGTTATCAATTCTCTTATCCAAAGGGTTATTTCTATATCTGAAACCAATTCGCTTCCTCAAGAACTGAACCACATTACCGAAACTCTGATCAGCAATAATTATTCTAAGAAAGATGTTCAAACTACTATTACCCGCTACACCAACCCTTCTCCGTAGCAACTCCCCTCATGTAATCCTAATTTCCGTAAGTAAGCGTATCTATCCTACATTCAAGGTGTCACCGATCGCATCAGCAAGATTGTCTTCAGGAACACCATAAAAACCATCTGCAAACCCAATTTAAAACTCTCAGACTACTTTCATATCAAAGACCGTAGTCATCTGGAAGCCTCTGGTGTCTACCAGATTCCATATTTGTGTAGCCGAGTCGGCGCTGGCTAAGCACAGATCGGAAACTGGCGACCAAATCCGATTTAACTCCATTTGCATCTTGCTTCACAACCCTCACTATTGTAGTGAATCAATCTGATTGATCTTTCTAGCAGCCATCACGCTTCATTGATCCATAACTTTTCCGCTCCGTTGTCCCGTAACAAGTCCTATATAACCCCCCCCGGAATCCGGGGCCCCAATTAGTGTACAATAACAGCCCTGCCTCATAAGCAGTAATACAAAGAAATATAGCGAAAATAGAAAGAGATAATAGTAAGAATGAATAACAAATTATGAAGAAAAACGAAAGGAAGCTAAACGGATCTGTCTCATCGTCAATATGTTGTATCTATGATGTAGTGTCCTAAAGTGAAGCACTTTTTCCAACAAAAGATCAATGAGAGTTGGGCACGAAGAGCACCTGGCTCATTTTGAATTTAGTAGATTTGACAAATTTAGTGCTTGGAAAAAATCATAGCGTTGTTGTTTAAGTAGCAATGTATAATTAAATTGTTATGAAGGCATGAAAATTTGCAAAAGATAAACATATTTTAATGAGTTCAAATTTAGTACCGCTAAATCCAACCAGTGCCCTTTATTAAGCCAACCATGCCCATCGACCATAAAATATATAAATAGATATATAGATGCTGCTTCCAAATCTCTAACACTGCATCTTTTTTGAATAATACTTGTACTTTCATTGCCGTTCAGTTGTCTACTTATACGCCGACTATCTGCGGGATATTTCCCGAACTCTGCTCAGCTTTTAGCCTGTTTTAAAGCGTCGACTCATCACGCAGAGGTGAACTTCTACTGCCAGCTTCTAGCCACCTTAAAGCACCGATTTGCCACGCAAAAGTTCTCCGAAATGAAGATCTGCATGACGTTGCACTTCTTGCTCATGACGTGTTGTGACCTTGTACGTGATGTATACAAGCAAAACAGTCTTAAAACAATGAGACATATACGCTATTGCTCAAAAGTAAAATACAATGTTACCGAAAATGATTTAACAAAATAAAAGTTTAATAAAATTGAAAAATAAAGAATTACTACAAAAGATGACTCTTTTCTAGCTTAAAAGTCTTTAAATTTGTGCGGACGGTCGATGGTACGTCAAAGTTTATCCTTCTTAATCTGGCCCCTGTCTGTTTTACCTTTATCTCGCTAGTTCTTTAACTTCCTTTCTTCTCATAATTTTACGTATCAGAGTACAATCTCCCAGTTTGCTGGCGCTTCCATTGTCGGAATAAGGGGCTAACGCACATCCCAAGTTGTTTACAACCTGTTTCCTGTACACATCCCACCTTTGGCATTCAAAAATTGTGCGTTCCGCACTATCTACCTTCGTATCTCAATAGATGCATCCTTCACCCTCATCCT
This sequence comes from Dynastes maya, assembly GCA_029619315.2. NCBI lineage: Eukaryota > Metazoa > Arthropoda > Insecta > Coleoptera > Scarabaeidae > Dynastes > Dynastes maya. The sequence continues at coordinate 64,013,297 of JAROYE020000002.1, forward strand.
TGCCAAACCACTTTACGTACGCCCTAAAAGGACTAAATCTCATGTCAGAAAGATTACGCTGACGACTTAGCAGAATAGATGAGATAACGATATTGAGAAGGCCCAATTGGCGAAAAGACTTATTAAGAATGTTGTGATGTGGGTGACTTGTGGTAATCGGCGATTGAACTACTATCTCATATACGTTCTCACTGGGCATCCTAGCCCCTTTATCTTCGTACCTGTGTTCAAACATGTAGTCCCGTTTCCGTACCATTAGATCTATAGGTACTATTCCTATGATGACTTGTACTGCTGCAGTGGATATCGTCTTATACGCCGCTGCCACTCGCAGTGGCATAGTTCTTTGAGTTGTTTCCATAGGATTCCCGTAATTTGTAATATCAGCTATCCTCTGCCATATAGGGGCTCCGTCCAAGATCATGTTATGTATCGCACTGCATAGCGCATGGTCCCAAAATTTTCAACTTCTCGAATTTGTTGAAAAATGCGGCGTCTTAGTTGGTCTTCATTTGCAGCTTTCCATCCATTGCCGTACATTTTTTTGGCCAATATTGACCAAAAGCCTTCTTTTGGCCCAGCCTGAGATACATTCGGAGGATTGTCCAATTTAGGAGGTTTATGTTGTTTGTGTTATACCAGTCTCTAGTAACTCTTGCATAATCACATGAGGCTAGATCGGGTAGAAACATTATATCATTGGCATGTGTATTTAAAAACTGAGGTAGTTGAGAAAAGCACCTTTCAATATAAAGTTTTGCAGTTACGGCTTCTCCTCGAACACGGCCAATGTACAGTTGCGAAATAAATCTGGCCTCACATATACGTTGATAACCGGTGGGCGGTACCACTCAATGTGCGCACCACACTTCTTGTTCATTTCTCTGTTAGCAACCTAGTTATTAAATCAGTTTTGGCTGTCAATGTGTGTCTTGATAAAATACGTAGTCACAACATATTTCAGTCCGCATCAAATTTATGAAGTGTATGACACTGTATATAGTTTGCATGTTAGACCCTATTGAAGATAATAGTTAAAGCTAGCGAAGGAATAGATGTTGCCTATATATATACGCGAAACCATAAAAACTGTAACGTTATACCGTTTAATGTTTGCAATAAGGCGTCCTTTATAACTTTCGCGCAGATACTTTTATCCGATATGTGTTCATAAAACAAAACGATTATTTCACCAACCTTTTAACACACAAAGAGGCAGGACGATTTATTTATCATCAGCTCCAATACTACGAAGCAAATGGCAAAAGAGATAGTAGGAAATGGCTTGGATCGTACATTGGATTCGATTTAACGTTCACACACCTGAATAAAGCACATGGCGTGCCTGTTTTGTTACTGTTGTATTCATTACGCGCAAAATTGATCTATCTAATCCTATTGTTTCAAACATTCCACACGTGAACTTAGGAATTATTTATAAGTAGAAGGGCGGTACGCTCTAATCTAATCAGTCGTCTATGAAATTAATGAAAACAATTACTGTAATTGGGCCTATATTATTTTTAATTTATATGCCTCAAAGTGTGAGGATTTAATCAAAATGATAACACTATTCAATTAAAATTTCTGTATTTTTATTTTACGTTCTCTGACAAAATTATTCAGGGCGTTGAAATTTACGCTGTCCAAGTTACGTATGTACTTGTAAAAAAGTAACCGATTGTGTGTAGTTGGTGTGTCCACGGATATATCTTACCACGCTTACAAACTCTTTAGTTTTCGTTTTTACAAAAAGAAAATTTCTTTATAAAAGGTTTTGCTTATTTGAAAAGTTTTATGATAATCAAAGTATTTATTACAATCGTTGGTGATCATAAATTAAGAAAACAGGAAAATGTTAAGAGTAAAACAAGGAAGAAGTTAATATTATAACTAAGTTGATATTTTCGTCTTGACAGTTATCACTAATATTATAGAGAAGGGCCTTTAGTCACTTCGAGCTGAATAGATCCACCGTAACAGCTCCCTTATATGTGTTAGAATAGTTAGAGGTTTTTGGTGAACCTTAATAGTACTGTAGGATCTTCTTCCTTCAGTTTAGAAATTGCTTATTGAAGTGTTGATGTCATGTACGAGGTAGGCGCCGTAAATTCTCTACCTGATATAGAAAAATTAGGAGGTGCTCAATTTTTGTTACCTTTCGTTCGAGTCGTAATATATACGAGCCCCGTCCAGCTTCAGTTGGCCCACCCGATAAAATTTCAGTTATTAGCATGTATTGAAGATCATTTAAACTAATAGAGGTATAATTCTCAATTTTTATTTTGCAAATAACAGTTTAAAAATATATTGCACAAAAATAACGGAACTGATTACAACAATTGGAACTGATTAGGACTGAGAAAAGAAAAACACAAATTTGTGATTTTCAGCTCGAAGATATAGCTCATTCGACCACTGAGTAACATCACCTTTATTTTTAGTAATTGCTTCTATTCTTCTCGGCAAACTATTTACTAGATCCTGACACTCCTCTGCAGTGAGATTATCTCAAATGTTCTCGAGCCTTTGCTTGAATTCTTGCTAGTCCTGGTAGGATTGACTCGCAACTTCTTTTTATGATATGCCATAATGTCTCGATGGGCGAAAGGTCCGGACCACTAGAAACCCATTTTAGAACCGGTATTTCACGGCCTGAAAGCCATTTCATGGATCTTTTGGAAGTATGACATACCGCACCGTCTTGCTGAAAAATGAAGTCATTTCCAGAAATCCTACTCTCTTGCAAAGTAACAAACAAAGACTCCTCTAGGATGTCTAATTATTTGTCTGAGTTAACAATGCCGTTGATAAAGTGTAATTTTCTAACTCCTCTAGCAGACATTGAACCCCAGATCATTACCGAAGATGGAAATTTAACTTTGCGGTTAAGACAGTCAGGATGATAAGTTTCATGTTTCTGGCGAATAACTCTGCTTCGGCTATCACCGACACAAACTTCAAATCGCGACTCGTCACTCCAATGTACACTTTTCCACCTCTCCATATCCCAATTTCGATGGTCTCTAGCCCATTTTAACTTGCTTCGCTTCTGCGTTAGGGTCAATAACAGCTTTTCTTTTGTCTTCGCGAAGGGAAAAACAAATTATCTTTTGTCCCTTAGGATTGAATTCATGAAACTTGCCTTGTAAGTACCAAAGTCAAGTTTTCTTGCTTCTGAATGACATGTAGACCTGCAAACATGTCTTCCAACAGCCTCACTTCAGAGTACACTCAACGCTCCGTAGTTAGCACGCTTATTAGATTTGATAATTCTGGCCAAAGCTCGTCTATCAGCGTCTGTTAATTTGGACTTTTTCACATATCGAGGTTTTTGGGCAGCTGAACCGTTTGATTTGTACAATTTTACAATATCCCGAACACTGTATCTGGATATCCTGAGCAATATTCGGATTTCGTCGTTTGATTTTCCGGATTTGTGTAAATTAATGATAATTCATCGATTTTTTTCATCAATTGCCTTTCCGCTGCCCATTATTGACAACAATTGCACTATCAATTAATTGTTTTACAATCGAAACATCTGCCACCGTAATTTCCGCCAAAAAAAGCGTTGTTTCTATAGCCACCTTAGTACTCACCGTTAGCAGTACTTGGGTAATGGAATGCAAGAAAACTATTTTTTTTTAATATTTTCGATTTTTTATGAGACAATACGCTCCATTGAACCCAGATCTCTCTTAAAGTCTTCTACATAGCATATTTTGTCTTAGATATTACATTGTAGCGGTTGGTTTTGCTCCTTGAGCGGTAAATGCCAACAACACTACAAATTTTGTGTGTGGGCCAACTGAAGCTGGACGGGGCTCGTATAGTGTAGGCCTCGCACATGTGCAACTATGACGCAATGAAGTTTGAACACGCTCGAGCCTGTATAAGCTTGTCAAGCCGAGAATTTATAGCGCCTTCCTCGCATGACTGATGGCGACACATTTGCGTAGGATGTGTTCTGCTGTCTTCAGATCTTCTTGGCACAGATAAGAGAATTGATTGATCTTCAGCTCTTCCTAACACCATCTGATGTGCATGCCTGATTTTGTCCTGGTATGCTGTGTCAATGCCTTTTGATTTTCTTCTCATTTCTTGAATTCTTGTTTTAGTTGGCTCTTTTGTAGACCACAATAGGGGCTAGGAGTAATGAGATGCATGTTCGCTGCGTCTTTGGCCTTCGATCCCTTCATGGGTTGCGATCCATCATAAAGTAACGTGGTTATTGCATGACTATGAATATATTTATGGTTGCGCTTCGTATCTCTTTCTCGAGGTTCTTTATGACGCACAAGTTTAAAGCACAAAACTCTGCTTGAAATATATTGATATGAGGTATCATAGGCATCTTTAGGTGGAAGTTAACTAGCACTAATGCCTGTGCTTGTCCCGACTCGTTCTGTTCTCGAGCCGTTCATGTACCATGCTCTTTTGAATGGGGTTCGCCGGATGCCCACTTAATACGGCTTTTAATGACCACTTTATAAGGCTGACCAAAATTGTATTGCGTAGCGATCATGTCCTTTGCAACGTGTATCAAATAGTTTATGTTGGGGTTAACAAGGATTTTAAAATGCCCTGTAAGATCTCCCGGTTTTAATCCCCTTATTCTGCCAAGGGGAAGGGCGCTTATCATAGTCTGCTTCTGAATGTGGATGTGAAGTGGTGTTATGCCCAGCAAGACATTCAGCGCTGATATGGAACAGGTACGCATTACACCTATAATGTTGAGGCATGCGAACTTCTGAATTTCTTGAAGCTATTGTTATAGAGCCTTCCGTGTTGTTTTTGACCAAACCAGAGGGCCATAGGTGACCATGGGTTTAGTAATTGCTGTATATGACCAGAAGGTCACTTCAGGCTTGAGACCTGTTTATGAACTGAGGCTGCTCAGTAAGCTGGGCAACCTTCGGCTAGCTGATATTTCCGTAATGGCTTTTCTCTGTAAGTTGGAGATGTGGCAGCTCCATGCTAGTTTAGTCTTGACAGAAGTCATACAGGGAAGAATAACATGCAGTTTCATATTGGAACGTTTCATAACTTTTACTTATACAATGTTTAAGTTTTTTTTAAATAACTGGTACTTTACTTCTGTCACAATTTCTGGGTTTCTTAATTTTTAATAATGTAGTAGGCTTTAACAACATTCTGATTACTAAGGTTCGATAAACGACTGCAACGTCAGAGGCGTATCGCGCAAAAGTGGGTACGTGAGATACAGTATTATTAAAAAATAATACAGAGTCTGGCAAAAAAAACTCCCTAATTTTAAAAGGTAGTTACAAAGAAACTAAGAAAGACACAGGAAAAATACTTTTATTTGTGAACAATGAATACTATGCTATTTTACCTATTTTCCCGGAAGTTGTCCATAGTTCTTCGTGCCATTTCTCTTGGAATGACTGCCACTTCTTGGGTGATTGCCTCCTTAAGTGCTTGCAGAGTTGTGGGACGAGGTTTGTATACTTGAGCCTTTAAGTGTCCCCAAAGAAAAAAATCACAAGGTGATAAATCAACCCATCTTGGGAGCCAGGCGATGTCTCCTCGCATGGTCGCATGGTCTACAACTAACTGGTCTAACCTAGGTCAGAGGAAGGTCTCTATTATGTGACAGTAACGATTTGAATTAATAGTTACCGTTAGGCCACCTTCTTCGAAAAAAGAACGGTCCCTAGTGCTGAACCTGATTGTCTAAAGTTTGACACCCAAACTTTGATAATTTTCCTATCAGGAACACGATCATGTCGGCCAAGTTGGAATTGAATCCGAAACGCTTGCTGCGTAGTAATCACAGAACCACCGTTACGAATAAATTCCTCCACAACAAACGCACGATGCTCACCGAGCCAAGCCATTGCACACACTGAAAATGGCACGTACACCACTTTCAAACAATACTCCCTCCACATCAATACCCCCACTACAACTCATACAGCGGCTTCTTCAAATACGGGAATTTTTTTTGCCGGACCCTGTATATTGTTACCTTTTATTGACGTCCTGATGTCCACTGCGACAAACGCGGCTTGCCGGGGCAGTAGTATTTTGTCCCAATGGACATCAGGACGTCAATAAAAGGTAACAATATATGATTTTTTAATAATAATATCTCACGTACTTACTTTTGCGCGATACGCCTCTGATGTTGCACTCGTTTGTCGAACCTTACTGATTACCACAACAGAGTTTTCAAAGTAAAAGTTTTTATAAAGAATTATTTTTTCTGTAAAATTGAAAAATATAAAGATTATAGATTCTAGTTAGGTCCATCCGTAGACACGGTATATTCATTGTTTAACGTCGCACGCCACTACTAACCAATGTTAGCACGTATTTTCCCTTTAACTTATCTTTTGAATTGCACAATTTTGAGACCAAAGCTATTATTTTTGGAAATAATTGTGTATTGTATAAATTACCAAAGTTCTTGTTATATTCTCAAAAAATTCTTAGATCGTCGATACTGCAGAACTTCGCCCAAGGCAGTAGCGGTGCGTTTTCCAACATTTTCTATTAAAGTAAGTACATTTAAATTGGCAATATAAAAACATTATATGTATTTTATTAATTCTCTCATTGCAATTAATTTATAAAACATTTTGTACTTTTTATCTAAACACAACAGTATACATATCAGAAGTTACTGCTTCACAGCATTTATATCTACCCTAGTTACCGATAATTGTATCAAAGTAGGTTATCATCTCCATTGAACGCAAATGTTCCGAAACATCTATCGGTACAAAAGTGAATAAACACGTTTCTAAGAGACGAGACGTCAGCTCATTATTCGCTTTCAGTTATGGAATCTAAACCTTTAGGGTATGGTTTTGATATATTTGTGGCTGTAACCAAGTCTTACAAAGTAGTACCTTCAACGTATATTCAACAATTGAACTAATACTTTACGTGGAGACCGTTTACGGAATTAGTACATATTGGGAGTAACGCATCTACTTAAATAGTATATTTAGTAATAATTAAAAAGAATAAGGGCAATTTCTTGGTTTATTTCTGCATACTTTCCTCTATTAGATTTACTCGTTCACATGATGCTACACCGCCTTTATGTAAATAATTTTATCAATTTGGCTTACCAAACGCTAAAGGTATGGGCACATTCTGCATCATACGAAATGTTTAATAAATTCTGGACATATGTTTGGGAAATTTGTGGATTATTGGCATATTATTTAATAATAATAATTATTATTATTATTATAACTATAATAATAATAATAATAACGCTCTTTATTCCTAATAAAAAAATTACAAATCGTGCCATATAAGCATTAAAGGTAAATAAAGACATATAAATAAATAGGTCAAAAAACAAATAAATAAAAGTCCGCTCGAGCTTGTATACGTATAACATGAACAAAAACAAAAAAATGAAGAGACAAACAAAACAGAGCGTGTGCAGCTATTTACAATTTCATTGAGAATATAACATTCAATCTCTAACAATTGACGTTTTATTTTCGTTTTAAATTTGTTTGGGAGCAGTGCTTTAATTTCCGTTCCTAACAAATTGTATAAGTTTAGACCCCTCAGTAGTCCACTGTGTTTTGCGTTGTTGTGAGCCTATGGTACGGTATCTGTAATTGACTTCTATTGCGTGTGATGTAGTTGTGAGTGTGCTCATTGATCCTGTAGTCGTCCCTGTTTATGAACAAGGGTCAGAATTGCAAGTGTGTACATAGATTTTAAGGTAAGTATTCCTTGCTGTTTAAAATATGTTCTACAGGATTCCGAATATTAGATTACGCAACAATCTAATCGCTCTCCTTTGCAGTAGAAATATTCTTGATGCCTCAGTGGATGGTCCCCAAAATAATATGCCATGGTTCAACAAGGAACGGAAAGTGGCGAAATATGCTATTTCTGTAGCGTGATGGGTAGCTGTTTTCTTCACCCTTCCTAAAGTGTATAGAGCTGTGATCAGTTTGGGTGGGAGTATGTATATCAATATGCGATGTCCATTTTAGTTTAGGGTCTACCATAATATCCATGAATTTAATTTTGTCTATACTCTTAGAGGTAAGCAGCAAATTTTGCGTTTTTTCCTTATATTCATTTTTAATTTGTTTGTCGCGAACCAACTGCCAGCTCCCATTATACCTTCTGACGCCCTGTTTAAATTTTCCAGAGTGATCCTTTTTAAAAGTAGGACACATTTTGAGAGTCCCAACAGTAAACATGACTATAGTACCAGATTTTGTTCTCCAACGTGAACGTCGGGTGAAATGTGCGCGCTCGTTTCTAAACATGTGTGGAGACGACCCGATATCGATTTTGGAGTCCATTGTCACAGAAGATGAAACAATGGTTCTTATTTATTTTCTTATTTATTTCCTTATTTATTTTCTTATTTATTTTCTCATTTATTTTCTTATTTATTTTCTCATTTATTTTCTTATTTAAAGAAGGTCCTTACGGGACGATGTTTTAAGGACGATAGTGAGTTGCAAGCAGGTGTAATACAACATTTTGAGGGAAAAACTTTAGATTATTTTTACAAGGGCATAGAGTTATTAATTGATCGTTGTAATAAATGTATTGACGTTAGGGAAGATTATATTGAAAAATAAAAATTTCCATTACAATATCTTGGGGTTCCTTACTGGAACTCTCCTCGTCCAATCCTCCGTGTTATTATAATCGGCAGCTCTTTGCCAGATTACCGTGGCGATAGAAGTGACTAGAGTCTTCACACTCAGCAGATCCAGTTCTTTCTTCAGCATCTTGCTAGGGCAGCGCCTTAGTTATCATTCTTAAGATCTCATTTTGTGTTATTTTTAAGATGTCTATCTTGATGGACGCCGCAGCGTGCCAGACTATCGCTCCATGTGTAATCTTTGGACGTAAAACAGATAGATGAATCCGTGTGTGACATCCAGTTTACTGTTCCTTCATATGAGAGGGTAAGGTATTCCAATTCTGGATGTTTAGCTTTATGTGTCAGAAGTGATCGCGCTATAAGGGGCGCTTATCGATATTGTGAAATCGGACAGCATGTTTTGGACACGTTTTATCAATACCTTTTCGGATGTTAACCATCTTTCATTATGGTAACATCATTATGTCGTCCGCATGTGTTGCAAGTTTCCGTGAGCCTCGGCATGTCGGATATGTAGACGTTAAATAAGGTTGGAGCCAATAGCGATCTCTGGGATACGTCTGCCTTCGAGGAACGCTCGGATGACACCATACCGCCAACACATATAGAAAATTTGTAATTCGAGAGGTATGGACGTATTGGACGATTCTAATCAAACCCTGGTCGATGCCTGAGCGGAGGAGTTTGAAGATCAGCCCGTTATCATACCGAGTCAAACAAGACCGCGATGGTGGTCTCACGTTTACTAAATCCGTCAGGAATATCACTGTCACCCACAGAGCTTGAAAATCTGTCTACAGCTTAGATCTGAAAGCAATGTTGGTGTCTGGGATGACTTGTTCTTCATCAAGTTCGAGTTTTTTTTTATAATTCTGATGAATTCCTGCGTTAGACTTTTAGTAGATCATGGTATTGTTTGTTTTATTATTATAAAAGTGACAATCTCTGTTGTTCTCAACCCAAGACAATAAGGATTTTTATTATCACATCAGTAATTTAAACTGTTTGGCAATACAAGAAAGATGAATAAGAAAAATGCTGTGCTATAAAGATCTGTAGGACACAAGCATCAAAATAGAAGAAATATTTCAATTCAAGGCAATAAGCATTGCGAAGTAAAGGAGCATCTGAATTTTTAATAACATAATAACTGCGCTGAGTGTCACATCTAAAAATTTCTAAACAACCTCCAAAACTCATCTAGGTAAATATGAAACACAAAATTTTATTAGTCGAGCTCGAAAACAGACCATATCGTAACACTTCATAAATTTTCGTGAAATTACAGACACTGCGCAGGTATTAAACCCGACCATATATTAACTTTTGAACGACAGAAGTTAACGTTTTTAGAGAAAACGGATCGATTTCATTTTTCTTATAAACTAACTCTCCAGCGTTTTTTATATTTCCATTCTTTCTTCTCGCAAAACTTTTGTTAATTGATGTCACTTCTTCACTTTATCGAACTTTCTTGGAATTAATGATTTCTGTCATGTTTTTTTTTTAATTTATTAGTTTTTGATAGGCAATGTGTTTGTTTTCAGGTTTCTTATGTTGTTGGTTTTAGTCGGCATTTTGCCTTTGCACGAACCATGAAAAATAAAGTCAATTTTAATATTCGGTAAATATGGCTACATTATTTTGTTTGCCGTGATCGCGTAACAAATCGTCCCATAATTTGAATCTTATTATCTCCTATCGAAGCAGTTCACCTTGAGCATCTGATCCTGTCTGCCCTAACAGATATTTATTTAATGCAAAGTTCTCTCAACTATTTCCGGCTCTACAAGGGTAGCATTCAGTAAATTGAACCTCATGTTAAGTTTTGCCAGATCGACAGAATATTAAATTTGTGTCAAGTTTATCTTACATGATTCACGCATAGGCTATTGTAAAAGCAACTATATAGAAAACTGAAAAATAATCTTATTGTTTATCGGAAGCTAACGAATTTAAACAAACCTACCATAATTAATTATGGTAGGTATTCATTGGCCCATCGCAGAGTTGTTTCACAGATTTCTTTTATTTACAAATTGATCAACAACATGCTTCTTGCTCCGGAATTATTGGAGCTTTTGAGATTTTACGTTCCTCGTTTAAGTATTCGGCATCAGAATCTTTTTTATCTTCCCTCATTTGCCACTAGACGTCACTCTTTCTCACCTATTCTTTGTATGTGTCAAACTGTAAATACATATTGTGCTGATATTGATATGTTTAATGTTTCGTTGAATTCTTTAAAAACACTTTTGTACAAGTCTGAAAAAATCCTTAGTTAATTTACTTCTTGTGTTATTGTATAATTGAATAGACTCTTTTCTTTTTTGATACAGTAGCGACGCTACTAGATGACTCAAACTAGACGATTCTATGCTAGATAAATCCCACGACAACCCTAAAATACTAAATTTTACTGCCGCAAATGACGATACCTTAACGAAACACATTTAATATACGAATTAAAGCTAGAAATACCTTTGAATTTTACCGTGTCGTTTGTTTTAGGAGAATTTTACATTAATTTTGAAGATTTACGAAGTGAGGTGAATGAAGAGAATAGTAGTTTTGTCTTCGATTCACCAAGATCGTCTTTATCTGGACTTAAATTAATTTTGTAGTACACCCACTCCAAGGCCAGTCGGCCTGAGGGAAAATTGTGGCTTCCGAAAAATAGCTTTTATCCGCCAGAGGGAATTTCATATCTATCGGGTGGCTATACTGAATACCCTATACGTTTTAGAGAGACAGCTAGGCTTTCCAACGTAAATATTTAACATAACGATGGTATTCTCTAGCCGTTTCTTTCGCATTTCCATTGCAGTATCCGTAAACAAAAACTATATCTGCACACTCTTCAGGTGAAAATGTTAAACAACTTTTGACATTAACAGAAGTAACGATTATGACATCGAAATCCTTTGACAGTAATTCAACCAATGATTATGACTTAGGTTAATATTACGACCAATGGTTTTGTTGTGTCTAACGAGTCTTAAATTAGAAACCTTATAAATTCTTAACGAAGACGAATTGGGCTATGTTAACACTAACGTGTTTCATTTAGAATTGCAACGCTTTTCACCCACCAAAGCTTGTCATAGAGCTAATAGATCTCCCTATATATGTGCAAGTATTACAGAAAAAAGCTTTATTTTATGACATTTCAAGTTCATAATGTTAATAGGGCAAATACAAATTATTATAATCTTGCTAACATATGTAAATTTCTAGTAACTTAGTTTGAGGGATTCAAATGAAAAACGTTAAAGCTCAATTAACTCAGAACAAGGCACTTTTTTCAAACAAAAAGTTCTTTATTTTACAGTTATTCATCATCCCTAAAACTTTGTTGGCGACTTTTTGATGGATACTCTGTATTTGGAAGTTTTTGTTACGCTTATATAGATTTTGTATTAATTTCCTTGTTACTAATACATGAAGGGTTGATTTTATACGAAGCGTTACCTGATTGATCCAGATCCATTTTCCTGAATTCGTTCTCTAACTTTTCTCTGTTGGAAATGATGTGACCTCTAAGCTCCCGTATGGCCGACGATTCGACCAAACCCACCCTTTGCCTGAAAGTGAGTCGTTTCGTCTTGCCTGTAGCCGCCGTGTATTGGACGAAATGTGTGTCGAGCTGGGGTCCGACCAATTTCAGATACGCTCCTTTGTTAGAGCCGAGTTCGTAATAGTTGGAAGCCGAAAATATCGTTATGACCTGGACCAAGATGAATTTTATTATAAGAGGGTACAAAACGAAACAGCAGGAATCCGTTTGAATACGAAGACGCGTATTGTGGGGAGTTTTTGCGACTTTGTACACCAGCATTAATAACATGTTCCTGTATTTTGGCTTACACGCGTTACGATATCTATCGCCTGGAAAATCTCGCTTGATGTGATATGACAGATAGGAATTTTGCTTTTGTATTATTCAGGTTCTTCGCGTACGTGCGGTTACAGTTGTAATGGGAAAATACATGTGTTTGAATTGCTGCTTCAACGTATTTGTAAAATACGTTTGGAGAAGTGATCTGGTTAGAAATGCTAGCGGTAACGAACATCGATGCGGAAAATTATATTATCAAAGGAGGGAACTAGGACTATTGTATCAGTGGAAATGAATCAATTTGCACCCTTACCTTATTATTATGGATTATTTCGTAACCATCTGGTTTACATTCGTGTGATCTAATTATAAACATTAGCTTATTCTTCTTTAAGAATTTTCTAGTGACATCTGGACCGAAGTAGGTTCCAGCGCCTCTAAGGGCGTTTGGAATGCATCCTTCACATGGCTGGGGATCGCTCCACAATATATCAAAAACCTGCGAATATAAACTGGTGTCAGTTTACAATAATCAAAGTAATATACACATTTACAAAACAATACATATAATTTGACAAGAGCTAAGTCATTTACTATTATCTTCTAGGAAAAATATCATTATTATTATTATTGATTTGCAGATTGCTTTTTGTGATGTGGACTAATCGACTCGTCTTATTTTTCAAAGACGAATACAACTAAAATTTGGCAAATAAGCAGCAATTAACTAGCTGATGGCAATAGTAATTCAAAGGAAACCATTTCTCTATCTTGGCCATGACGAAAAAGCCGACAAAAAGTCCTTACAGTTGTTTTGAACGAGGTGGTTCAGTAGTAAGAGTCGTATCCCGACTAAGGTGAGTGAAAGTTTCTCTGGTGGATCCGGTATATGCCAGGAGTATTGAAGGACAATTGACTGAGCTTAAAGAACTTCAAATGATCTTTGGATCGTATGCACCTATGCCTCATTGGTTTAGCGACCAAAAACAATACAGAAGACTGTGTAGCAGCAACTTCAACTAATCCAATCAACATTTTAAAATGCCCATGGGACCTCTAGGGACAACTAGATACAACCACAAATATATTCACAGACAATCAGACAGCACTAAAGACTCTGGATGTATGAACCTGATCTGATGTATGAATGCGTCTAGAATCTCAAGCAATTGGAACTCAAAAACCATGTTAACGGTAGGCTGCAAGCCACCAAGGAACAAAGGGAAATGAAGAGACTGATAAACTGGAAAAATACAAGGACAAAATCAAGTGAAGGCACTCATATCAGGCTCGCCAAAGACAGCAAAGAGAGTGCTATATTTAAGTAAAAGCGATTTCAGAATGCTGGCAGACCTATTGACAGGTCATGCTGCCCTAAAATATCACTTACATAAACTAGATAGAGTTGAAGATCAATCCTGTCGTCTATACTAAGAAGATCTGGAGACAGCAGAATACATTCTAGCATGGGTTCATCAGAAGCCTCCAACAGAAGGGCACTATTACATTGATGATAAGAGAAATGTACAGACATAATATAAATCATGTCAGAACTAATAACGAGGAATCAAAAGGATTCAAAACCGAAATGGTAGTTAAACAAGGATGTGTCCTCAGCCCACTTTTGTTCGCAATAGTAATAGATGATGCTATAAAGAAAGCGAAAGAAAGGATGAAAAATTTAATGTAGGATTTTGGATGTTGAAGGGGATAAGCTTAACAGAACTGATGCATGCGAATGATATAATAATTCTGGCAAACTGCAAGAACAGAGCAACTGATGAATGTAATTAGGATGATAATGTAGTTAGGATGATAACTAAGATGTTAAATAAAAGCGGAGAAAGATTGGATCCTTAGTTCATTCCTAAGGATGCGCGAAATGGTATTGATCTAAATTTTCATAGACGAAGTTACTTCCATCGTATTCACACAAGGTATAAATGTGTACGACATCTTATTGAAAATAAAGTTAGATGCAGTTTAATTATTGTAATTCCGCTGTTAAGAAAGATATTTAAAAAAATCAAATTTAATTCAAGCATTGATAGAAATCAAGCCCAAAATAACGGTTTACTTGTGGAAGATTATGGAACAGTAAGCAGAGACGAACGACTGCTTTTAAAATCATCTCGTCGTTATGAGTAAATCAATTTGTAAATGGGTGACAAGGTCTGAGAAGCTTTAGATGTGTGGAAGGCCAGTTAATCTGCTTTACATTACATGGACGAGTTCTTTATGCGATATTTATATAGGTAACAAATTTATTGGAAAATTGATCGGATGAGTTGGATATAGGTGGAATTTACAGTGCTAGTCGCAGCCGCTGTTAAAATATAGTGCATAAAAGGAAACGATTTAATAAAATCATCATCTATAAAAGACCGAAATTTTATAATCTCGTTTATTTTCGACCACTGTATCATATTGTGGATATACTGGACGAGGGCTCAAATTGAGAGGATTTGATGGGCGACTTTTTTACAACCTTCGTTAGGTCGACAACGTTAAATAAAACCTTAAAGCTCTTTATCGGTTATCGTAAACAGTCAAATAAAAGTAACCTCCATAATTTGATCAAAATCCTCTTGCCCTAATACCAAATAAAAGTTCTGTTGAAGGGTATGGCGTCTTAAGATTATTTTCGACTGTATCGTAACAAAGATGATTGCGTAGCAGCCGTTCGGCAAATATAATTTTCGTATAATCTCAAATCCTTTTACCAAATATAATAACGAGTTCAGCGTTTATGGAAACGGTGCTATGCGTTCGACGCCTTGTGTTCACGTTATCCTAATAATATACTGAAACAATTCTAATTAACACCTGCTGCAATATGCATGGGCGTATGTGGGTTGCGGATACGTAAACTAGTTATATACCTCATAAAAATAGGCACTTGATGTTTGCATTCGTATAAATGACATAGACATGTTTGCTTAACCTAGACGATGTGACGTGAGTTCAAAAGGTTAACGTGCTTTGCTTCAGAATTAATGCTACTAGATTTATTTTCTAGTGTAGGTTGCTTAATTAAAAATATGAAACACAGTGGGAGAAGGTGCGGCATGGGGGTACCACCAGGCACAAACGACAGGGATGCGATATGTTATATGTATATCGGGTGGTAGCTGGAAGATATTGCAATGACACTTATAACTAGTCTGGGAAAACAGCGGTAACAGTCAGTGTAGTAGATATGTGGTGCGGAGTCGGCGATTATTTATTTCACGTGTTCACAGCGTCAGTACTAAATCGATGCTGTATGCGAGTAGTTCTGTGTATATGTAGGCTGTCGTAACTTATTTCGTAATTGTACGCTTATGTTTGCTTTAAAAATGTCGCAGTTAGGTACGTCGCGAAAACGACCAATGGCAGACACAGTTAAAAACTTTATAGTGGACATGCCGGACTTAATTTTTGATGGCGCTAAAATTCAATGTCTAGTTTGTAAAATCTCTTTAACGTGTTGGTACAGAAGCCATTGTCAACGTCACATCGAAAGCAAACAGCATTCTTCTGCAAAAAGTGGCATATGAGACCAAGAAAAATTTACATTTGATTTATGTGTTACTCTTATTTTATGTAATCTATCGTTTCGTTTACTAGACAAAGAAGCATTTGTCTCCTTCTGGAATAAATATGCGGACTGTAAATTACCTAGTCGGACATCGATACGAAATGTAGTGCCACTTGCTCGTGAACTTATATAAAAAGAATGAAAACGGAATTGAAAGATAAAAAACTGTGGTTGTGTGTGGACGAAACAACAGATCGTCAAAAACATTCTGTGGTTAATGTAATGATACGTACAATGGAACCACATCGACTGTCATCCTCCTTCTTACTTGCTTCCAAAAGAGCTATAAATTGTACTGCCGATGAGATTCTAAAGGTGGTGTTGAACTCATTGAACAAATTTAAAGTTTCAACTAAGCAACTTTTAATGTTTATGAGTGATGGTGCCGCAAACATGCGTTCTTTAGGTCGGTCTCTTAAAGAACATAGTGGTAACTTCTTACATGTAACGTGTAAAATCCATACTCTAAATCTTGCGGCACAAACGATTCCTACATGTTTTCCACTAGTAAATGCATTGATTACTAGTACAAAGGCAGTGTTTTTAAAGTCCCCGAAACGTACCAGACTATTTCACAAACTGTGTCCTGATTTACCTGAACCACCGCAGCCGACTGTTACACGTTGGGAAACATGGTTGCAGGCTGCATTTTACTACAACAAATATTTTGATCAAGTAAAGAAAGTAGTTTTAAATTTTAATCTGACAGAAGCTGCAGCAATCAAGAAAAGCCAGGAAATATTTCAAGATAATCAGGTTAAAAGAGATTTAGGAACTATTCACAACAATTACTTCGGACTAGCGGAGGGAATAGAAAAATTACAAAATGTTTCGATGTCGCTAGTGGATTCTATTCAAATTGTGAATGATGTTCATGCACAGTTATGCGCTGTAGAAGGCGAAACAAATTGGTGTGTAATACGAAAATTTAAAAGTGTTTTAGAGAAAGACTCCGATTTTCTTATATTAAGACAAATTTGTGAAGGTGCGTGTGAAGATGCATTAAGTTGTTTCAGAGATTATTTTAAATATGCAAATATAACATCGCTAGATATCGAACGATCGTTTTCGGCATTCAAAAACATTTATTCCGCACGTCGTATTCACTTGACTGAAACAGCTGTGGAAACATATCTAATGATTCAAATATTTAACAGATGTTACCCAGTTTGTGATTTCACGGAAGACTTTTAAAACGGTAAGTGTTTCAGCACGTTTTATAATTTATTTCTTACCTTCTATTTTATATGTAAACTTTTATGCGCTCGCCACGCCTCTGGCTGTTACCGCATATTTGCCCAGGTTACTTATAACTGCCATTCATAGTACAAAACCTGGGAATCAAATCTGTATACGGTACCCGAATGGAGTGGCGTTTTTCGATTACTGCTTTATCTATCGTTTTAGAGAAAAATATTCTGTATAAAAGTTATTTCGTCTAATGTAAGTCTAAGTAGGTCTCACTATAGAGAAAGCAAAAGCTATGGTTGTTGACAATAAGAGAACAACCGTTAAGATAACAGTGTTAAAATATTTTTCCTACTTCTAAAGGAAACCCAACACGGGTCTGCTTATGTATGTATTTTATAAATGTGTATACATTGTTCTCTATGGTTTCGGGGTAATTGTTCTTGAATCGTTTGAATTGATTGAATTTGTTTCAAAGACCGTCCAGCACCTTAATGTTGTAATCATGTTTCGGTATGGTAACATAATTTTCTACTTCATCCAATAAACGCCGTTTTAATTTGGATCTAGTATATTCGGAATTTGCAAACCATTTCAACTTTGGCGATAACTACTTTTATACAGTGCGACCCTAAAGCTATTGTTTCTGGAAAAAACAGGTCGATCTCTATTTTCTGTGAACTAACTTTTGCCATTATCGCCATTTCAATTGTATTTCCGGTTTTACCGAAAGTGACGTCAATCTTCTTTTTTTAAATAGAACACTCTGTATATTTTTACGTTCTTGGAAAAGTAATCAAAGGGAGAATCCAACGATACCACATAAGTTATACTTTAACTTAGAAATATGACGATATGCAGCAATAAAGGTTTTGGTAATCTGTTTTTATTGTTACGCCAAGTTAGCTAGGAAAGAGCGTCGAATTGGTTTTTGTCACGCCAGATTGATCTAAAGTGCTCGTTGCTAAGCAAAGTAATCGCAACAATTGCCAAACTGTCAGATCTCATTTCTAAAAGCGTAAATTATTCTTATTGTTTACTGTTGTTATAACCTGCATTTGTGATACTTTCGTTCTTTGTGCTCGTTATTATTTTATGTCATTTCTTTTGTTAACTGTTGTTTCTCCTTTACTTAACCGAACTTTATTGTAATAAATTAGTTGCGGTGGGTTTGTTTAAATTTGTTAGTTTTTGATAGGTAATGTGCTTAAGTTTCAGTTTTTTATGTTGTTGATTTTACAATGGCCTCCGCATGGACCACGTAAGATAAACATCAAGAACTTAATTTTAATGTTCGGTAAATTTGGCAACAATTACCACGAAGTGGAAGATGAATTCTGCCCTTGTTCAGCCGGAAGTATTTGACCTTTGCGCTAAGTAAGGATAGATAATATGAAATTTACTGGGCGCACTGCTTTAACACAAGATAACCTTTATTGCTGCATATCGTCATATTTCTTAAGTTAAAGTATAACGTACGTGATATTGTTGGATTCGCCTTTCGATTACTTTTCCAAAAACCTAAAGATATACAGGATGTTCTATTTAAAAAAAGAAACCGGAAATACAATTGAAATGCCGATAACTCAAAAGTTAGCTCACAAAATATAGAAATCGACTTTTTTTCTAAAAACGCTAGTTTCTGTCGTTCAAAAGTTAGCATTGGGAGGGGCAGGGGAAATTTAGGACTGCACTGCATATCTATCGGAGTTATTCATTCGCACACTTTCAAACTTTTATGCAAAAGTGTATTACTTGCGCTAATACGGTCCCTAAACTTCCTGAATGTACTATGTGTAATGAATATTTGCAAATATTTCAATAACAACATCGCTACGACGTTGATGTAATCATACCCACTGCACCTTTAACATATATTGGTTTTTACAGGTAAGGTAAATCAAAGATTTTACTTGAAAGGGAAAGATTGTTTCTAATTTCATTTTGTTCTTGGAATTAACAGTTCAATTTAAGAAATCACGTTGTGCTAATAAAAAGCGTCTTCTACAGTGTGACCCATTTGAAATGGAAGCGCCCCTGTAAAAACTTCATTTTACATTAAAATGAAACCATTCTATTTTGAATACAGTGGATCAAAAAGTCTACTTCCATGTAAAATTTCATAAGTTCATTTAAATTTTTAAAGCATATATTATGATTATTTTTCGAGTTCGAAAATAGCAAAATTTTATTAGGGATTTTTTTTTGTACAAATCTGACTACACCACTGAATTCAGAAGGTTCTAAAATGGCTTTAATCAAAATTTCATTCAAATATATTTATTAATATAAAAGTTATAAGAGAATCATTTTTCCAACTTTACCATGCACTATTCCATAATTCCGCTTCTTACATCTACTGACCAAGGTACATCAAAATTTATAAAAAAAAAACAATTAAAAATTACGTAAACAAATGTAATTCCTCTTCTTTTTTAGATTTACTTCAAGAATTTTCAAATCTAGTTTGCAATCACTTAACTATTACAACAACAATATTCTCGGCACACTCCGCACCACACAAATTATTAATTAACTCGGAAAGGCCGTTTCGAGGACACATGGGTCATCTTCAGCCGCGTACCGGTTGACCTATCAAGATGATGACCCATGTGCCTTCGAAACGGCTTCTGAGTTAATTAATAATTTGTGTGGTGCGGAATGTGCCGAGAATATTGTTGTTGTCATACTACCCCACAGTCTTTGCTATCATTATTACTTAACTATTAATTAAGTTAATGAATAATTATGCAATAACTGTCAATAACACCGCCTGCATTTGACTTAATTTATAAATTATTAATATCGATCGTGATGGATATTTTTCGACGCTAATATCGTCGCTCTTATCACAGCTCTTGTCCTCGTTCTTATCACAGCTCTTATCGACTATCACAGCTTCACTATAAACACACCCTTGGGCATTGTTTCGGACATTTTACCTTACGTTCATTTGTACCAATGATCTTGGACAGCATTTGACTAAGAACATTTCTGAGTTTATTTTCTGTATTTGCAAATAATAGCATCAGAGGAACAATTTATTTTTAAATGGGAAAAGTGCGAAGATTATTAAGTTGGAATTTGAATGTTTATTTCAATTTAAAATTTTTCATCAGATCCGTAAAAGTCCCTTTTTCGCTAAAGTCAAAGTTGTTAAAATATCTTTGATTTTAATTTTAATAATAATGATAGTATAAGTATTTATATGAGACAACTCATGTATTATAACTTGATGTTTTGTATGCCGAATTACATTAAAAGTTTAATTATTGCTCTAGGTTGCTAAAATGGAGTCTGTCAGTTGTGACATAATTCAGATTCTAGTTAAAATTGGGACGTGAAAAACTTTCATATTTTAGTTATACATAGGTATATGCATGATGTACTTTATGCACGTAGTTCAACTAAAATATATGCAATCCTATTTACCTTTACATTGATTCTGTTTGAAGGGTAAATATGTACAAACAGCATGCACATCACCGCAAGTATCTCCGGTCGTTTATGGATTGATTCAGATTCAGCCATCCTTCCCTTTAGATAAATTCAACATAAATTTCCCGAACAGGGCATTGATAAGTGTGCCTTCTAATGGTAATAAATATTTCCCTCAGATGGTTGTAAATTATAGCTGCTTATTGATTTTCTATCAATTTACCTCGCATTAATTTGTTATTAAACGACTAAATTTAAGTAACCGTTCATTACCGCGAAAAAGAATACGTAAACTGAATACTCGAACACTTAATCTTCTAAAAACTTCGATCACGCTTAAAGCTGATGCACGGTTAAGGCTGTAATTAACGAGAACTTTAATAGTCTCTTCTAAGGATTAGTAAGGTGATGGCATGATATTCCTGTTTCATATTTAGGATTAAAGTACAATTGTTTTCTTAATATTATTTTGTTTGTTTGCTAGAATTAAACAAGTTTAAGATAGTTTAAGGAGATTAAAGCTTTTTGTAGTATTAAATATGTAATTTAATGTAAGGCGAAATGCGAGTCTTTAGAAAAAATGCTTGCTCCTCGGGCAATTTAGAAAAAATTTCAAATAGTCCAGCTTTTGCTCTCATTTATTTGTATAAATATACATTAGAGACAGCAATAATTTTAGGGCGTTGGGGAAGAAATTTGATAGCTTTTATAGTTGTATTTGGCAAAAGATTGTTGTTAAGAAGGGTTACTACTAACACTTGCGATTAAAAATACAAGCTAAATTTAAGCTGATAATAAAGAAAATGAGATATTTGGTTTCAAACGTATCTGAAAAAAAATTATTCCATAAAATCTGAAAGAAAATAGATCAAGAAAGGCCGAATATTTCCACATTTGTTGAAGAAAACTTCTCCAAGTGTGAAGTGATTCATTGAATAAATAATCTATATTTTTTGCTGAACAGGTAGAAGATGAAATGGAAGTGCTCACTGAATATAGAAATCTGTTTTTTTTTTAGTTTCTTTACTCCTTCTTAGCAGTGAGTTGTAATTTCCTCACGTCCTAGTGCTAGTCCTTTTTCATTTCCTCTCCCCATAGCTACCATAGCTGATGAGATTATCCAAATTGTACCGACAATGAAATATTATTCACTTCAATTTAATAAATAATTACATATTAATGTGATGGAAGTAGTGCATAAACATATTTCTTTTTATGTTTGTCTTTCAAAAAGATACAAATACAGGTCGATGATCAATAAGATTTTTAAATGGGATATCCTATATTCTTTAAAGTTGCCAAATCTAATGATAGATTGTTATACAGGGTGCAGCAGGGAACGGGAAATTTTGTTCATCGGCTTACTTCGTCTTCGGTAGTTTTGATGGGCTAATTAGTAAATATGGAACAGTGGGCAAGTCAGCAGCGTGCATTTGCTGTCAAAGCGTTTTATAAAATGGCGAATCTGTCACAGCCGCACAACGTTTATTTCGTATTCAATTTAATATTCCGCGTCGTGGAAGTGTCCTATCAGCCCATGCAATCAATACTTGGGTTAAGAATTTTGAAGAGACCGGTTCAGTCCTAAAACGTAAGCCGCCAGGTGCCCAAAGAAGTGTAAGAACCCCAGAAAACCGTGAAATGACCAGGGCTGCTATCCAACGTAGTCCAACGCGCTCTGCTCGTCGGCATGCCTTAGCCCTGCGTATTTCTGATAGATTACTTTGTAGGATTTTACACAGTGATTTAAATTTCCATTCATATAAGGTGCAAATTGTTCAAAAATTGCAAGATAGTGATTTAGTTTCTCGACTGGACTTTTGTCGCCAAATGCTTGCACTTTTCAGACGCAGCCCATTTCCATTTAAGCGGCTTTATCAATAAAGAAAATCCACAAATTAAACACTAGAAGCCGTTGCACAGTGATAAAGTAACAGTGTGGTGTGCAATTTCATCGTTTGGAATAATCGGCCCATACTTTTTCGAGGACGAAAATCAACACGTAATAACAGTGACTTCCGCGCGGTATGCCCACATGATTGAATCTTTCTTAACGCAGCATTTAACGAGATTCCCTGAAGCTAATCGTCACACATGGTTTCAGCAAGATGGAGCAACATCCAATACTGCTTGAGTGTCAATGGTGAATGAGAAGAAATGAAGATATCCCTTGACCGGCGAGATCTTCCGATCTGACAGCATGTGATTTCTTTTTGTGGGGATACTTAAAGAAAGTGGTTTTCGAGCACAATCCACAAACAATTTTAGAACTTAAAAACAGAATTTCAGACGAGATAAGCAATATTCCAATGGAAATGTGTCGTCGTGTCATGGAAAATTTACGCTCAAGGTATGAGGAGTGCGTGCTACGTGAAGGTGCTCATCTCGACGACGTAATTTTCCACAAATAAAACGGACAATTATATGGTTTTAAATGATGTATTTTGTTTTTATAAATTATAAATATTTTCGAAATTTTGACGATATTAAAATGTCCCGTTTCCCTGCCGCACCCTGTATCTACTTTTTCCTAATACATTTCGAAAAATAATGAAAACATTAGGATCAATGTCCTCTAGAAGCATTTAGTTGTCATAAAAAACAATATTACATTCTATATACATATTTGACCTAGAAGGGAGGAAGTATCAATATTGTCAAATAAATTAACAATTTGTAAAATGAATTTATTTAAAGAACGTTTTAAATTAAGTCCTAACAATATTCTTTTAAGTAACAAAACAAAGATATGATATTTTGTTCATGGACTTTTTTATGTCCTAAAATAATATATGTGAATATAAATGAAACTATTGAAAGGTTTATAAAACAAATCAGAAAAAAAAATCGGAATTCAAATGTGATTCAGAGTGCAATTAATAAATTTAAACACCGAATTGGTCATTGTCTACTAGTAAATTATACCGTAAGAGCGAGCGTACTATGATCAGCCAGCATAATCGGCATTTTTCAAGCACCGTTAAGCTACTTTTAACCGAAAACCATACAAGTTTTTACGATTACGTTTATGTAGACGAAAAATGGTTTCATCTGACAAGGGTTAAGCGATCTTATTACATGTGCACCGACGCAGAAATCCCGTGCAGGACCTGCAAGAGCAAACGATTTATTACGAAAGTTATGTTCGTGACAGCAGTTGATCGACCTCGATGGGATCCACATAGAAACCGTTTTTTTGATAGAAAAATTGGTGTATGGCCTTTCATAACACGCCTATCAAACGAAACAGCAAAAGTAGGACAAAGGAAACCCTTATTACAAATTCGATTGAGTGTGTTAATAAGGCGGAAATATGAAACATGATTGTTGAAAAAGTGTTACCAGCAATTCATGACAAATGGCCAAGAGGATTACAGCGTTTCCCCATATTTATCCAGCAGGATAACGCGAAACCGTATCTAAAACATTGTGACCCAGTATTACTAGAAAAACGTCTTCGTGATGGATGAACGATGCAGTTTAAACCACAACCACCAAATAGCCCTGATTTTAACGTTTTAGATTTAAGGTTCTTTAACTCGATACAGTCTTGACAGCATTAAGCATTGCCGAACAACATATGTAGATGAATTAATAGACGCCGTTGAAAAAGCTATTAAAAATGAAAATTGGACAATACAGTAGTGTCCGGATATAACGGACCGTAAGGGACCAAGAAATTCAGTTTGTCCCATGTGGAGTTCGTAATAAACAAAACGGATGAAATACATTTGACAAATTAAAAAAAATAGTAATAACTACATCATTCAAACGATATTTATTTACATAAGAGTACAAATTTTGAGAAATACTACGTACATATATTTTAATACTACATGTATTAGTTACTGATTCTGTAATTTTTGACTGTTTCAATTTCGCGCCAGCGCAAATTTGTTCAATATAAGCATCTTTAGGGGTATTATGACACTGAAAAAAGTAGCGAAGCTTTCTAACACATTGCAGCTTCTTAATTAGTTAATTTCATCACTACTGGAATCGTCTACAGATTCATTGAGTACACTGTTGATTATGTCATCGTCAGTTAAGAATTCGGCGATTGCAACCTGATCGTCTACTTGAACGAATTCGTTAAAATTGATATTCTGCATAACACTTTTTACGACTTTATTATCAACGACAGATAAATCAATAGTTGTTAAAGATGATTTTTGCTTCTTCAATCATTATGAAAGTGATAATTCGTCATCAGAGTTAGACTCGTCAAAAGAGGTATAGAAACAAGCATGTTTGAAACAATTACTGATAGTTTTCTCCATAACTTTTTACTATGCTTTATGACTAAAATTTATTGCATCCAGTAAATTTATAAATCTAGAGCTACCGTCGTCAGTTGAGTTAATTAAATTTTTACGCAAAAAATAGTAGCTTTTAAATGCGTGTATTATTCCCTGGTCCATAGGCTGAAGTTAATTTAATATTATGGAAGGATGTGCAGAGCAGTTGTCAACCAATAGAATAATTGTTCTACTCATCACTAATAACTCTTCATTCCACAGTCTCAATTCTTCCATAAACAAATCGCCAGTCATCCATGCTTTTTCATTTGATTTATAATTCACAGGAATTTGTTTGATATGTTTGAAACATGCATTTTTGTGATTTGCTTATCACTAGCAATTTTTTTTTTTCACTTTCCGTTAAATTAGCGCACAGAAATAAGGTTAATCTCTTTTTTGAAAGCTTCTTGTCGGTGTTGCCCGTGCTTACCGAATATTATGTATTGATGAAGTATCTAAACAAGTTCTCTTTAAACAGAAACCATTTCTGTTAAGACTCTAAAATTGGTTCGCAATAAAAGGTATTTTTTAATATTATTTTTGTGGCAAATATAACCGGACTCTTGGTTTTGGTAATGCAACAACTGGTGGTTCGCTTTAAGTGGGTTCGTTTTAGCCGATCACTACTGTACTTTTATATCGCTCCAATAAGTCATGTTAAGCACCATGAAGAATGATGGATCCAGTAAGTACAGGTTAGAGCATATGGCTCCGTAGAAAAGGGATGGTGCTAAAAAGCATTCGGTGCAGCCAGAACGTCATTTTTCGATGGCAAAACCACTTGAATGCAGATACTAATACTAAAACAGACCATTGATTGTCATCTTTTTGTTAGTCAACTTCAATAGGTGCAATATACAACCTATTTTTCAATGCCGTTTTCGTTTGCTATTATTATTATGCGACAAACTTGAAATGCAATATGCTACTGTTATTATGGGGCAGAGAGAATATAAAAATAAAACGATATGTAACGTAAATGAATTTAGTTGTAAACCGTATTTAAATTTTGACAATTTAGCTTTGCATTCTCAAAAAATCATTTCCTTGTTTATCATCTTTTTTTTTTAATATAAAAGGTGATGCAATCTGTTTAAGGAAATTCGCTTCATTATTTACATTCCATGATTAATATTAATTTATTCACGAAGCTAAAGCGTGTTAGCGTGGGTAACAGTCAAAATAAGGTTGAAGAGAAATAAACAACTTCGTACAAAAATTAATTAAAAAACTGTTTTCAAATTAAACACTAAAAGATTATTAGAAGAGATTAAATCTTTAAATCACACCTGAAAAGTTTCCAATTAAAAGAGGATAGGTCCTGCGCTACTTAATTTTCTCATTTAAGCATTTGAAATTCAAATTTAGAATATATTATTTTTGTAAGCTAATTACACACTGTTATCACATTTTGTACAAACACAAACATATTTTCTTAAGTTTCCCAAGCGCTTATAGAGCTCATATAAATGTTGTCAAGCGGAAGATTCTTCAGACGGAATCTTATTCTAATTAAGTACGATATCAAAACATTTCGTTTTATAGTTTCTAGTTTCCACGTTTGTATTTTCAGAAGGCGGCTTCATTTAAAACAATCCCATTATATTAAATGGTTGAATAATTACAAGATTTTAAACCTGAAGAGTAGCATACACCTTACTACATACCAAGCGACTTATTTTAGATATTTTTAAAATAAATATATTTGAGCCTTCAACAGACATTTACGCAAGAATAGGTATTTTATAACTATATTTTGGTGGTTCCGAAAATACAATGTGCAAATCTTGATTGAATTTCTTTTGTATTACCCCAGTTTCATCAAGTATTGACAGGTAACGCTTTGCACAATAACTAGCTATCAACGAAAGCTTATTTTGGTGGTAATCGATTTCTATACTGACCACTGTCTATTGTCGTAGTGTTCTGGCTAATATAAGTTATATACAGAGTGTCTTGCTCGCATGTAGGTGGAAGGTTACGCCTTTTATTAGACCAATGCATGTCGTTGGTTGCGACATGCTTTGCGTGATACGGCGCTATTATATGTATTGTTTTGATAAAATATAATTCTTCTCTCCTTTTGTGTGATCAAATTGGATAAATTTTAGGAACACGCAGGAGTGACGTGGAATGAAAAAAATGTTCTGGAATAATTGAGTGTTAAAATATTTCAAATGATTGAGTGGGAATACAATTAGACGAGTAGGTAATTACATTTACATACCGTAAATTAACTTTTAACGAGTGCAAACTCAATTAACAGCTATATCTACATCACTTAAAAAAGCTAGAAGAAAGCAGTTCCAATCAACTTTCGCACCTCTGCGAATCTCAACGGTACCATCTTTCCGTATTCTATAATATTAGTAATTTTGCCTGTATGTTAGTTTCAAAGAAGGCAGGAAACTATATAGCGTGGGTAGGAAACTATACAGTGCGGTCCTAAAGTATCTCTCCTCAACTTTTTAACGACAGAAGCTAGCGTTTTTAAGAAAATAGGTCGGTTTCTATTTTTTACGAGCTAACTTCAGCCGTTATTGGCAGTTCAATTGCATTTCCGGTGTCACCGGAAGTGACGTCAACTCTCTTATTTTAAGTAGAATACCCTATATATTTTTAGGCTTTTTGAAAAGTAATCAAAGGACGAATTCAACAATACCACATATGTTATACTTTAACTTAAGAAATATGACGATATGCAGCAATAAAGGCTTTGGTAATCTGTTTTTATTGTTGCGCAAAGTTAACTATGAAAGAGCGCCAAATTATTTTTTGTGACGGCAAACTGATCTAAGGAGCTCACCCCAAGGAGGGGCCCTGTCACCTCCACTCTGGTGTCTTGATGTAGATAATCTCCTACAGAACTT
Source organism: Dynastes maya (assembly GCA_029619315.2). Lineage (NCBI taxonomy): Eukaryota > Metazoa > Arthropoda > Insecta > Coleoptera > Scarabaeidae > Dynastes > Dynastes maya. The sequence goes on from JAROYE020000002.1 coordinate 64,041,141, forward strand.
AACTTCTAACGGATATGAGGTGCAAGGAACGACCTGGTAATCATGATCCATGGAAAATATGCGAATATCATACCGGAAGTTATGCAAAGAGCCCTTGATGACACCTGTAAGTGGTGTTAAAATCACAGCCTGCGCATAAACCCGCAAAAGGTTACAATCGTCCCTTCTACAAGGAGAAGAAAAGTCTGTCATAAATCATCCTCTATCGAAGGGGAAACCATTAGCTTTAGCGACGAAGTTAAATATTTGGGAATTACGTTTGACAAAAAACTAACATGGAACGCCCATATCTCCAACTTCCATTACGGCATCACTAGTATGCCGAAGGTTGTTTGGTAAGAACTGGTGCCTTAAGCCTCAAATGATCTTTGGTCCTATACAGCAATAATCCAACCCATGATCACCTACGCCTCTCTGGTTTGGTAGCCAAAAACAACTCAGAAGACTGTGCAATAGCAGCTTCAACATATTCAGAGACTTGCATGTCTCAACATCATAGGAGTGATGCGTACCTGTCCCACAGCAGCTCTGGAAGTCCTGCTGGGAATAACGCCGCTTCACGTCCATATTCAGAAGCAGGGTATATCGAGTGCCTTCACTCTTAGTCGAACAAAGGGATTACAGCCGGGGGATATTAAAGTGCATCTCAAAATCCTTGAAGATCGTAACATAAACTATCTGATGTATATTGCAATACAATTTTGATCAACCTTATAAGGTAACCATTGAAAGCCGTACTGAGTGGGCATCCGGTGAGCCTCAATACAAAAGAGGTACCCTGGAATGGTACACGGACGGCTCGAGAATAGAAGGTGTCGGAACAGGTATAAGCATAAGTGGCCCTAACTGCCACCTAAAAATGCCTACCGGACCCCACATCAACATATTTCAAGCAGAGAGAGGGATACGAGGCATAACTATAAATATATTCAGCGACAGTCAGGCAGTTCTAAATGCTATTAAGGCCTACACATACGAGTCTGCTCTGATACACAAATGTGTACACAATCTACGGCAATTGGGAAGCAATGACCACGTTACTTTGCGGTGGGTCCTAAGCCATCAGAGGATCGAAGGAAATGAAAAATCAGATAAGCTAGCCAAAGAAGCAGTAAACATGCCTTTCATTGGTCCTAATCCCTTCTGCAGTCTCCAAAAGAGCCTTAGAAAACAAGCAAAAAGATATGGGAGGACAATCAAAGGGCCTTGTACTAGGAAATGTTCTCTAGAACAAAAACAGCCAAAAGCACTCACATCAGGCTCGCCAAAGATAGTAAAAATAGCGCTATCGTTCAGCAAGGGGCTTCTTAGATTACTGGCAGGATTTCTGACAGGTCATGTAGCCCTAAAATATCACTTATTTAAACTAGGAAAGGCCATCTATGCTAAGAAAATCTGGAGACGCCAGAACACATTCTGTGTAAATAATAATAATAATAATAATAAACTTTATTTCAATGACCAAAGTTTGAAATAAGTCGGAAAAAAAACAACAATACAAAAGGGAATAATACAATAACTAAATACAAAACAAAAGAAATTAATAAGTAATAAGTCAAAGTGACTATACACATATCAAATCAAATAATGGGGCAATCGAAAAATTCCTTAAATGAATAAAAACATTTAGACAGTAACCAAGATTTTACTGTTATTTTAAATTTATTTAAATTATAAGCTTTCCAGTTGTCTGGAAAGCGATTATAGATTTTGATTCCAAGGACATCAACACAATCTGCGCTGCCATCAGTCGCACACGACACCAACATTTCAGTAGGCCATTTCTTGCACTTACTGAACTGAAGGAAACAGATCCTAGTGTAGCACTAAGGTTTATTAAAAGCCTTCAACTATTCTAACATACATAAGGGCATTCTTTTACAATAGATCTATTAAGGTCGCAGTGATTAAAGGCATCTGTATCATTGCCCGACTAAAATAATAATAATAATATTAATAATAATAATAATAATAACAATAATAATAATAATGCTAATTCAATTTTCATACATCTTTATTAAAAAGAAAACGAATGGTTGATAAAATGATTGGTTCACTTATTCTAGTAAAAAGAATAATGAATCCATTTTGTACATATTCTGATTAATCCAAAATATAAATAATTCTCTCTTGATAAAATTATTTTTAATTTACTTAACCTTTTATCTACCAACAGCCAACCTTCCCACTTACCATCTAGTTACTTTAACAGGTCCTATTTGACGTTAGCTGGTTGATGAATTCAAAATTAGAAATATTTTGGACAACAATAAATGCAGATGAATCAGTATTTTAAAAAATATTTAAAAAAATTGAAACTGATACACGTGGCACTTTTCTGATAATATTTCTTTCTTTAAAGAAATAAATGCAAAGAGAAATAAGAAATAAAGTGATAAATAGAAAAAGAGAGTTATTTTAAGAGAAGTTCAATTGCACCATCATTCACTTCTAAACACTTCAGAATTCGAAGAAAGTACAGCGTAGTTTTTTTGTGAATACAACCATTATTAAATGTTATCCTTCCCAATTACTATTCCAGTGTTTCAGTCATGGCACACTGATAAAATAAATCTTGACAGTTGTTCGGTTTCTAAACGAGAAAATGGCTGATTTTAGACTACTCACATGTTAGTACAAATTCAAAACTAAAGCAATATACAGGCTGTTTCATAAAAACTTAACGCAGGCATCACACTAGCAATTCACTACCACATAAGCATGTGTGTATTAGGTCTTTTTATGTCTAATTTAGGTGCATCATTTCTGTTTAATGCGCACTTCCGGAGAAAGCGATTTCTGTAAATGCCGATGTTTTCAAAAAAACCTTAATAGTTCTGAAACTCTTGATTTTAGGACAATAGTACCTCATTACATTTTGCCCAGAATTTAACGATGATTCGAAATATGCAATAATATATGCACCATGTTTTATTAAAAAAAATACAGCTTTGGGTAGCTACGAACTTATAAGGTATATAATTCTAAACCATGCCTACAATCACAGCAAGGAAAAACTCGTTTTGAAAAATCTGTATTCACAAAGGTATAATCTTCCGGATCCACGGAGATGACTCACTCTGTATATAAATGTTGTTGATAAAGCTGTAAGCTATAAATCTGTGCCTAAGATGTACGAGATACTAGTAAAAAGAGCTCCAGAAACAAAAGAGAAGGATTAACATTTGAAAACTACGAGAATGAATCTGGGTTTTGAAAACCATTATAGAGAACGGAGCATTCTTGTTTATACTTTTACATTTACATTTAAATATATCAGTTCATCCATAGGTTATAAAACTGCTTTAATTGGTGGATACATAATTTTAATTGAATTTCTGTTCTATTCCCGAATTTGTATTTACTTCGTTTAACGAGTTTTTTCAAGTAATCCCTTAATTTCGTTTCAATGTTATGAATGAAAATGTAATTTTAAATATTCTTTGGGGATTTTCATTCATAAATGTTACGGAATAAAACTGAATTCATTTGGGTAATATATATTTTATTGTAATCCTCGTAGCAAACTCCGAGAGCTGTATGAAAACACTCTTTCGCAATTTTCGTTTTTCTTGCATCTACAATCGCACCGCTTGCGTCAAGCACAAATAAACAAACCATAACCAATTCGCGCAAACTTAAACGTGCTCGCAGCATGAAAGGGGAATAAAAATCAACAACAATCTGTAAATGTCAAACTTGTGATTAAATTTGAAACTTGCCTGTTTCCATTCGACTTTATCGATAAGTTCGGCACCAGGAGCGTTGCTGTCGGTGATTGGTGGTCTCAGCAGTGATGTGTACTGAAAAAAAATTAGTGGCCATTAGTGATATCATATGAATTATATATAATTAGTTAATTACGTCACTTTGCACTATTGTTCGATTAGTTCCTAAAGTTAAGAAGAGTTCATTACTAAACTACTACGTTATTTTCAACTTTGTAGAAAGTTTAAACTGATTAGTTTAACCAGATAGTTAACTTTCAATTTGGTTAATGGATAAATGCTTTGAGGCTTTTCCGAATCCAAATATTGTAAGATGCTGGGGTTGCCAACAGATTATTCATTTAATTAATTTTTTTCTAATTGCAATAAATACGAGGTAGGCGCCATAAATTCTCGACCTGACAAGCTTATACACGTTCTAGCGTGTTCAAACTCCATTGCATCATAGTTGCACATATACAAGGCCTACACTATATGTATTACGGCTCGAAGGGTAGTAGTTTTTAGTAGCCAGCCAGACAACGTGACTAATGCATGAACATGTCTCAGGTAACGAAAATTGAGTACCACGCGGTCATTAAATTTTTAACAAAAGAAGGCATACGCCTAATCACATTAAATAACGTTTAGACGGCGTTTATGGTGATTTATCTTCTTCATATTCCATTATAAAAAAAGTGGGCAAAATGTTTCCGTTTGGGGCAAGAATTCCTTGATGATGATGGGGCTATTGAACTGATAACGCCTTAGAGCATTTCAATTATTGAAGAAATGGTATTAGCAGATCGCCGTTTGAAAGCGAAGGAATTAGCAGTGATGTCTAACATTTCTGAAATAAGTATTCGCCGAATTTTCAATAACCATTTGGGTACGAATAAGATTAGTGCAAGATGGGTACCGCATCTTCTTTCTGCTCTCCTACGTGAACGTCGGGTCGGATGGGCGCGCTCGCATTTAAGCATGCGTGGAGACGACCCGAAACCGATTTTGGGGTCCATTGTCACAGGAGATTGGAGATGAAACAGTGATTCTATATTATGATCCTCTATCCAAGGGGATGTCGTTTTAAGGACGATAATGAGATGCTAGCAGCTGTAATACAACATTTTGGGGGAAAAACTAGATTATTTTAACAAGGGAATAGAATTATTAATTAATTGTAATAAATAGGGGAGATTCTACTGAAAAATAAAAATTTGTTATATTTTGCCATGTTTATTTTTTCTATATAGCCAGACTTTCTTTCGATTACATTTGTTTTTTTCTCACATTTTGTTGAACATTTTATATCAAGTCGCTTCCATTTAGGTCTTCAACATCTAATGAGTCACATAAACGGTTTAAATGCAAAGAAAATAAATTAGGCTTATCACACTTTCTATACTTTCTAATACTCCCATAAAGTATATATGACAAACATAGAAATGTGCTTTAGAAATCCAAAATTCGCAAAAAGTACAATAGCCAGTTTTATCATTGTGTTTGTTGAATGTTGGTGGAAGCTAAGTGTTTTAAATTAAATTACGTAGTCGTATGTGAAAGTCTGTAATCCAGAAATAATGATTACCTTTAAGTCTATTATTCAATCGTGGGTCTTCTTTTCATTTTGCTTCAAGTCTCTATAAATGCATAGGTATTTAAATTGTTGGGGTTTATTATGCATGCTTCAAAATATTTCAGGGATATATTATTATTAACATCGTTGTGCTACTCCTTTGTGTTAAGCAAACTAGAGTATCATCTTTAATTTGGTATACAGTTGACGCACGTGATTCCTCAATACTAGACCATATTCATCGCAAATTTTTGAAATTTATTTCTTACAAAGTAGATGGTATTTATCCAGAAAGAGGTACTACTCAAGAAGAGTTGTTGGCGCGTTACCAAATGTTACCGTTGTCTACAAGAGGAGACACCATCCGTGAACGATTTTTGTGTAGAGTGGCTGGCCCGGTGGGGACTGAGGGTGAATGGCGAAAAAAGCGTTGCCATAAGATTTACTGGAAGGTGAAGACCTGCTCCTCCAAGGATCGAAGTTGGAGGAGTTGAAATCCAGTGGAGCTCCACGGTGAAATACCTAGGCGTTATATTTGACTAAAGGCTGACGTGGAAGTGGCATATAGATCACATAAATAAAAAATTCTTCAACGCCAGGAATGCGCTTATTGCACTGTTCTACAGAAGTTCGGTACTCGATCTGAGAACAAAATTGGTGGTTTACAAGACCAACAATCACTTACAGAGCGGTGGCCTGGGTGACGGCTGCTGTCAGCAACTTACGCAAGATTGAGGTCCTGCAGAACAAGACGCTGAGGATGATCGCTGGTGCCCCTTGGATTGTAAGGAATAAACAACTACAAAAAGACCTCCAGGTGATACCTTTGAGGGAACACATTCACAAGCTGGCACGCGATACTCTCGAAAGAGTTCAAATCTCTTCGAATGCGCTTTTGGCAAGGATGGCAGTCGAACCTCGTCCCCCTCCCCGAAGCAAGGTGATTGGAGTGGCCGATAGAGTGTTTTCCGAGTGACTAACCCATCCCTGAGGACCACGTCATCCTGATCTCCCCTTGGAGAGCCGTACCAAACCCTCCGACAGAGCGTATTAATTCTGTCTAGAAGTGTTAAGAGAGCCCAAAGACCAACGACCTGGCTCTAAGAAGAGGAGTAGATCACCAAATGTGTAGACTTGTAAATAACAATATTGATTGTCCTTGCGTGCTTAGCTGGATGTTTTTTTTGGTTTCACAAGAATGTTAAAATTATGAAAAGAGCGCTGACATATACGCTTTCCCGTCTAGCAGATAATCTTGGAGATTTGTTTATGCTAGTTGGAAAGCAGGTCCGACGCTGTGGATTTTCGTTCTTGTTTTTGATTATTTTTTTCTATAATTTCTATAATTAATTATAAAACCTTTTGTTTCATTTTTCTTGTAATTTTTGGTGTATACACATGTTTGTATTTTTATGATTATCCTGTAATTGGGCATAGCCTGTTGGGTAATAAAGAACTATTATTATTATTATTATTATTATTACTATTATTATTAATTATCAAATTACGTTATGTATCCTACTATACCTAATATTCTTAAGTAGCCTATTGCACATCTGTTTATATAAATTTGATATAATTCTTACCTTTTAGCTATGCAGTGTTATATAATTTGCTTTATTGACAAAAATGTAGGGAAAAGTAATTATTTGGAAGAAAATTAATAAAGTACATTTTTTATCAGTCTTCAAATGTATTGTAAACAAAAAATAAAACTAATTCCTTTCCCACTTCTAATGCTCATTTTGGAGCACTTTTTCCTTGACTGCCTTCAAACCATCGTTCGCCATGTTCATCAAATAAGTCTTTCACACTTTTTCTACTCTATAAACTATAAGTGCTGTTACTAGCATACTAAGTGTTGCAACGGCAACCATCGACTGATTGAAATCAAAATTTGACGATGTTAATTTCGAGAAATGGACCGGTCAGTTGGCCTCCAAGGCCTTGCAAACTGGCACTTCTCGATTATTTCTTGTGGGGCTACGTGAAGTTACCAGCAACAATTGACGCCTTGGAAGCCAACATTGTACATGTTATTCGTGACATACGGTGGACGTCCAGAATACGCATCGTCAAGAACAGCCGTGATGGCTATATGCTCGAAATCGTTTTCAAACATTAATGCCATGAATAAACCTTTAGAATCGTACCAAAAATTTGATTATGATTTAATTTTTCCTATTGTTTTTTATCATTTAAAGGTGTATCAGGCTTAAAAAAATACCCATTATAAGTTGAAATACATCCCTTGTTTTGCTAACAAAAATTGGTGCTCCCAGCATCGAATAGTATCGGATATTGCAATTATTGGTGCCATTATAATGCGAAACAATTTGCATACGAATAAAGTCGTCCGTAGACAAGTACGTATTTGACGTTTAATTTTTCAATCTAGGAAGCCCGTTATCAAAGTAACCTATTTTTAAATTGAAGAAAGCACGTGTAAAAGTAAGCAAAAACGGAAAATGAATATCTAACTTCAAATTGTTTAAATTCAACCTTCATCTGACAATCCTCTTAATTCTACTTTGTTTAAATTGAAGAAAAGACTAATAAAATACTTTCAGTTATTGCTCGCTTAAGATCCTAGAAACTTTATTTTTGGAAGGTGTAGTTTTTCTTGTGGCACTTGCGAGCTAAACCCATATGCCCCGGCTGATAAACAGTGGAAATGGAAAAAAGCCACAGGTATATTGTTCTTGCTATTGCAGTTAAGCAACACGGTAATACTAGTTGGATGTGTTTTTTTCTGTGGGTTGTGTACCCTAAGAGAATATGATTACAATTTTGATAGCCGCAAGAACATTCCGATGATTCCATTAAACCCAACCTGTGTAAGTGTACAGGAAACGAGCCATGGCCGAATTACATCCTTCCTCTTTCCAAAGATGAAAATTCAAAGGGCGAAGATTTGTATTCTGCAGCAATGCATTCTTTTCGTTCCAAGGAGATTACTTTGAAGATGACGGAGGTAAATGAATTCTATTTATTACCACATTTCAAGAACTTTTGGGTACTAGCACTTGTTTTTCAATTCGGGCTGTATGTAAGCATATTGAGTCATTTTGGCCTTGTATGTAGATGACCAATAGGTATTCTATTGTTCTTTAAAAATAAATTGTTTCGCTATTTGTAATAACTCTTTATTAGCAAGTAGTATATTGTAGTCCTCTAAGGTGTCCTTCTTTTACTGACTTGTCTACGATATCATTAGGTCCGATTCTGCTGTGTTCCAATACAATCTTGTGTGAATACCTGCTAGTTTCACTTCAGCAATTATCTTAATGTCTCATTTTGGCAATATGAATCACTTTTAAAATGCTAAAAGAACCGGTCATGATTGCCACATTCCTTGAATTAATATGTTTCGTATACGCCAGTGTTCCTGACATAAGCACGGCATCCGTTGTAGAAACATTTGTAGCTGAGTCCAACTCCGATACTCTGTCATATGGTGGAAAACCTACATCAATTGTTTGATAATACATATGATGAATACGAAAGTTGACCATCTTACGGTTTATACATCCTTGAATCGAAATTTTCCGTGATGGCGAATGCATCAATTAAAATAGGCGACCAATGTCGGGTAAAGTCAGCACTACCTAGATTAGATGTACTTAAACAACTTTTATTTGGAAATATGGTGGAATGTAAAATTGAAATCTGAATATAATAAGAACTAATTTGCTTCAACGGATTTATCACTAATGGAATTAAAAAAAAAATAGGAATTAATTTATTAAATACAGCACTTTCAATTTAATTAAATCTAAATCGAAATTTCGTGTATTTGCAATTCATATCAGCCCTCCCTACGAGGCTGTAAAAATGCCGAAATAAATATCTGCTGACTGATATAAATTTGAGTTTCATCAGTGAGGATGTGGGTAATTAATAAAACGCAATTAATGTGAGAGTAAAATTGTGGTTTGGATATACAAAATCGGATGGTATCCTTCTTTATAAAGTACCGCTTTCTAATATACTATTTATAAAGTTTAAATTAATTTGGCAACCAAAGTGGTTGATGGGATTTGTTATTTTTGTAAGTACTGAATTAAATAAAGATTTGTTATGTCGGCTTCAAACTCAAATCTGTATTATTGAAGATTACAGAGTTCTATAACGATGCCATTGTTATTGATATGCTTTTGTGTGTTCTTTAGCTTGACTTTGTGTATAAGCCTTCCAGTTTGTACATTTGAAATCTGACTAGGATCAAAAAACACTACTTGGCACTGTATTAGCAATTGTCTCAGTATCAGTAATGTGGATAGCTATATTTGTTAGCCTCTTGACGTCAAACACCTCCCAAGAAAAATGCAGACAATTTACTCAAACAAAAGCGGATTGTATCACACTTAAAGTTGGCAGCAGAACAATAAAATTATAATTTAGAAACTTCATTAGTGCCATGTAGTTGAATCTCTTCCTCGTTTTGGACTTGTTTGCTTTTATTTAGTTTCAGGATATATTTTTTTTTAGAATTTCGTCCTTAACTCTACTTACCATGTTTTTGATTTTATTGCAACAAAGGCTTTGGCACTCTATTTTTTCCCTGTTTATATCTTAGAAACAATACAAATTTGGTTTTTCGAGGTGCAAATCTTATAGGTTTCTTATTGGATTGTTCATGTGTTGTTCTAGAATTTTGTATCACAGGAACCCAAGTCACAATGTTCGTTATTGACGGAGCCGCAACAATGCTGAGAGTTGGTAGGATGTTGAAAATATGCTTTCCGATTCTTCTTTACATAACATGCCTCATACACGCATGTCACCTCGTAGCAGAAACCATTCGAAAGAAGTATCCGATGGTGGATAAGTTAATAGCATCTACCAAAAAAGTGTTCATCAAATCTCCCAAACACATCCGTGTATTCAAACAATTGTGTCCGAAATTACCACCACCACCTCAGCCTGTAATAACGCGATGGGGAACATGGCTCCCGGCAGTATCTTAGTATCAGAAATATTTTTCACAAGTGAAAAATGTCATCTTGAAACTTGATTCAAATGATGCTGCTGCAGTTCGAGATAGTCAGCAACTTTTTTCCAATTCGGACGTTCAACAACAAATAGATGAAATTTCCATGAACTATTCTGAAGTTGCACAAGCTATTGAGCAATTAGAAAACAGTCACTTATCTGCACGAGACGCATTAAATTGCATAAGCAATTTACAAGCCGCTCTAGAAAACTTGACGAACACTACAGGAGTCGATGTTGCTCAAAAATTTGGTGCAATTTTAACGAAAAATCCCGATTTACAAAAGGTTCGGTCTATAACTGAAAATCAAGAGTGCCCAGATGAGGAAAAGGAATATCTGACATTTACAAATCTTACTTCACTGGATGTCGAACGATCATTTTCGAAGTATACGACAACGTATTCACAACACCGTCGACGGCTGAATGAATCGACAATGGAAGCGTTGCTGATGTTGCAATTCTACGCAGCTTACCAGGGCGGTTGCCAATTACCACAGTGGACATCGAGACGACAGGAAAAGGTAACAATATTATTTTTCACTAATATTGTATATTACGTACCTACTTTTATGCCGTGCGCCACTGCCGGTACCACCTTTTTAACAAATTCTAATTATTATACGAGGCAAACAGATATATATCCCTGGCAACAAAAACTTAAATTCTTGTTTGTATACTTAGTAATAATTTTAATACGAATATCGCTTTTATTCCTTAACAATCTCCTACTAAACAACTTCCATGCTGTTTTTACCTTCTTTTACCCGGTAGTATAATTATGAAACAAATTACTCTCCCCGCTTTTTAAATATTACTTTTCTTTGGAGACCCATGTGCAAGAACGTTCTTATTGTCTATCCAATTTGTCCGTCTTACGGTTTTATAGCGCTTAAGAGCAGTTTTATAACCTCTGAGCAGTACAAACGTACGATGGACAGCGTTTAATGAATATAAATAAGTAAGTGATTAGATTAAATTGCCAGGCCTTTTATTACACATTTTTTTGTTGGGATTCGATGTGAACTTGAGCTTTCTGCTGTCTTGAATTTACATACCTTTCCTCTGTCGAGGCTTTTGATGAGATCTAGGTCTGTTGTGTCTGATATTCCTCCATGGACTATTAGGACTTTGTTGTTGACTATTGTACCCAGTGGAAGCCATCGATATACACCTTCTATTAGTTTGAAGAGCTTTTCAGAGTTGTGCTGGAATTAAACAACGTGCGTTTATTTTGGTGATCTTTTCTTATAAAGTTTATGTTTTAACTACTGTGTAACAATTAAATTAAATTATAACTTAACCCTGTTTCATAACATAAGACAGAAAAGAATTATATCAATGTTCTTAATAATGGCACAACTGTGAAGTAGGGGAAGCTTAAATTCTGTTAAAAATAATTTGGGGATTTTGGAAAAAAGTTTGCTTCAATTAAAAACATCGAAGTTTAAAGTGTGTATTAGGGTGTCACGTTAAGCCATGTCGCATTACGTCGAAGCATCTATAAAGCTGCACGTACACATGTACTTACAGTCCGCGACAAATGTATGGTCGCATGTATTAAAAATGCATTATTTTTGTATTTTCCGACAACTATAAATGCTTAATATAAAATAATATGAACGGTGTACGAGGAACACATGTTTACTAAATTCATTGTTCTCAGGTGTATACTGTAAGTTATATCGTTATATGCGATCGGCAATAAACACTTCAAAGAAGGCCGCATTTCTACCTGCGTCAAAAGTATGGTCGCAAGGTCGGACTACAGCAGTAGTATTTAGTTTGAGCGTGAACGTGGCATTAGCAGTGTGGACGAGTATATTAAAGTGTATTAAAGAATTTATAATTTGTAAAATTTGAAAATGCCTAGTGAGAAAGTGTTAAGTGAGTATGAAAAGGGACATATTGTTTCCTTAAAGGAGGAACACTTCAATAACCGTGAAATTGCGCGCAGAATAAACCGAAGTGAGCATATCATCCGTAAATTTTTGAAAAATAAAGAAAATCACGGAAAAACCAGAAAATCTGGCCGTTCTCGGGCTTTAACTGCGAGACAGGAGAGACGAATTCTGCACATTGCCTCAAATTTTTCCTGTACTGCCCGTGATATCGCAGCCGTAGCTGGGGTTCAAGCAAATGTAAGGAATGTACAGCGGTTACTTCAACGAACATCAACAGTTAAAAGACATAAAATGTTAAGAAAGCCACCTTTAAGTGAAGTACACAAAAGAAACAAACTCAATTTCGCTAGAGCGCACATGAATTGGGACAAGAAGTGGAGAAACGTGATTTTTTCGGACGAAAAGAAATTTAATTTGGACGGTCCGGATGAATATATGGGTTATTACCACGATTTGCGTAAAGAGCAATACATTCTCGCAGGCAAATAGCCGGTGGCTCAGTGATGATTTGGGTGCAATAGGTTACTACGACAAAGGCAATATTAGCGTCCTCCAAGAAAGGTAAATTCGCAGGTATACTAAGAATTATTAGACAGGGAACTGCTTGTCCAGGCCGAGTCTCTTGGAGGTGTGAATTATACATTTCAGCAAGATAATGCGCCCATCCATACTTGCCGACAAATGAAACAATGGTTATCGGATCACAACACTAATGTTTTGCGGTGGCCAGCGAGATCTCCAGATCTCAATATTATTGAAAATGTATAGGGGTATTTAACACGAAAAGTTTATGAAAATGGTGCAACGTTTAAATAACACAGACGAGCCTCAGCAAAAAATTATTGATTGTTACGCGGTCTGTTTATTTTGAATGGCGCTGTATGCGGACGAATATTTATTCCGATTTTTACAACATTGAGAGTTTCTTTTAAGTTTTTTCATTTGTGTACGATTTTTAAGCGTATCCTCGACCTAATAAAATTGTCCTTGGCCCCTTTTCCCACAAGCTCTGATAGGGATCAGACGTGAGGCGTATCTTAGTGAATATGCTTAATTACCTTAAATGGGTGAGTAGTTTTGAGCGATCATTTCTTAATATATCTTAATATATCTTAATTTGTGATAACACTTTATTGCAGCATAAATTTTGTTTTATCTTATTGCTTTTCAAGAATTCTATCTTTACCTTATAGCACGCGTTTCTTTTCATCGAGCCTCGTGCACGAATTAAGATGGCTTCTCTCTTGCTATTTTTCTTGATATTAAATTGCTAGAAAATTTTTTGAAGTAGAATGTTACTTCCATATTGTTTACAATAAACGGGTTATTTTAAAAGCTTTATATATTTAACAATTTTTTTTTGCAAATTACTGAAGATCCTTCTTTCTTTATTTATTTGAATGTTAAATCTTTAGATTCTATATGTTCTAAAAAATGTTTTGTGTGAATTACTGGACACTATAAATTTGTAGTAAGGAGCCAAGTTTTCAAGCAAAACATCTAGAGTGATGACATTATTATTTTCACTTTTATAAAAAACCACATACAATTAAGATTTCAAAACTTTTTCATTGTTATATAAAGTTTCTGTTTCTTTTAAATAAAATTGTTAAAATTTCTAAATTCGCTTGTTATAAATATTTCCACACATCAAGGAGAGGTGCAACAATGTTCTTGGCGCTTTTTTTAAAAAAGCTCCTGGCGCCCTTATTGGTACCTTTTATGTATCTGAACTTTGATGGACCTGTGCCATATCCCGCCTTGATCGCTGTCCTAGCTGGGGGCACAGTAGAACACTTCTTTGGAGGGTTATGGTGTGTTAGTGTTAATGGTTCTTACGTTCAAAAATAAAATTTTATTCGTTCTCTAACTCGTTGTTTTCATAGTTAGGTAAATAACAAAACAACGCCCTTCATATCTTAGTAAGAATAACAACTTAGAACTCAAATACTAACTCCATGTTAAATAAGGCGACACTTTTCAGTAGTCCATACCTTCAAAATCGTGATATTGAAGAATCTTTTACACTATAATTTCAAATTGGTGTATTATAGACAATGTTAGTTAACTTTTCATTCTTTAAACAGCATCTTCCGTTAAATTATTCTATTAAAAATGAAAAGATCGTTGAATAATTTCTTGTGATTTGTTTTACACCAGAAATAGTAAAAAGTAACAAGAGCTAAACCCGAGATGTATGCTGGTCCAATTACTAAAAAAAAAACTAGGTTGCAACGTGTTCTAGAAGGATTTGCTTTCAATTTCATGTTTTACTGAATAACTCTGAAAGTATTAGTGGGATTGCCGATAAATATTGCTACATTTTTTGATCAAGAATTATGTGGAATAATGAAAATGTGAGATTGTCTTTTGAAGAAAATTGAAAATTTGATATATTTTGATTTTAAAGATCCAACACTCTTTTAATACATTGTATATCATTGTAGGAGAAGTATGTCATCTCAGTGGGGTGCATTAAAGCACAAACGTGTCCCTCTGACATGTACAAATTTCATCTTGTTTGTTTTAGGCGCATTCAGTAAATTGTGATTGTCTGCGATACCCGCAACTGTTAATTTTTAAAAGGAAACATAAATGTCTCCTAAATATGAATTTGGTCTAAAATCAAGCGAGGAACTAGAAATTGAATTAGTATACAAGATGTCCCATTCCGTAATAACCAAAATTGACAGGAGCCTAAATTTTTAAATAAAACAGGCAATTAGAAAAACATACGGCTACAAATTTTCAAATTCTTATCTTAAGCAGTTCTACATACATAATAAATTATTGTTGTAGCGAATCCTGTACATTTCTCTCAAATGCACATCTTATAGGATTCGTCGCAAAAATATTGCGAAAGAAATTCCTTTATAAATAAATAAATTTGCGGGCGGTTTTTATCAAAGAATAAAATGTTCAATATTTAATACCTTAATAGAAAAAATAACAAGGCTATCACGCAAAAATTATTATTATGGTATACTATGGATTAATTCAATTTGATATAATTATTATGCAAACAGGATACAACCGCATACACCGCATATTAAATCTTCTTAAAGTGTCCTTGCAAATTAATTTCCTGCAACTTACCCGGTACTTTGATTGAACTTCCTTAATGAAACCGTAACTGCAACATAAACCACTTTATTTAAGAACAATGACTGGATGTCTAAGAGCGGTTTACCAACCGGGAATTCATAATGTTGTCTTCATGGTTGCCTCTATTCAAAAAAACTCCGCCGGGAAACACTAGCATGCACGCCAGCAGCAGGAGCAAAACTTCTAAACCCTTCTTGCCTCTATCGACAAAGTCTCCGTTGAAGACGTAAGGGTTTTCTGCAGAAGGTAGGCCATTCTGTAAACAAAACGGGAGGTAAAGTAGTATTTTTTCGTTTTGCACTATGCTCTTATGTTAAATAAATTTAGATAGAGAAGGTACAGAATTTAGAACTTTTACCGAACAAACTCGTCGGTCTGTATTTTTCTACTTTTAAATTCCAAACAGCATGCCCTTTCCTTTTTACGTCACGTTGACGTTTGCTTTTTAGTTTAGTATATGAAAGTCTTTTTGTGGAGCGCGTGTTATACGTTTTCCGATTTTTCTCCACAAAAGATTATTGCATTAAATATTTAAAACGTGCGTATTTGAAACAGGAAACATTTTTAACGGAAGTAATGTAGAACTTGTGTCTGTATACAAGGTTTGTTCAAAAATTATTATATCGAAAAACGCACTTCATGTTGTTTTCACGATACTTGCCTAGTGTACATTTCGCCTAACAGTATCATTAGGAGATTAAAACTAAAACCAAATTTATTAACAAAAGCATAAATACCAAATACAGTGTTAAAACGTAAAGTTAATTAAAGGGGAAAGCGGTGAACCAACAGAGGCTGCCCCCAAAGAGGGCTCCTGTCATCTCTATTTTGGTGTCTTGTTGTAGATGATCTCCTACAGAACTTAACCTCTAACGGATACGAGGTGCAAGGGTACGCTGACGACCTGGTAATTATGATCCGTGGAAAATATGAGAATATCAAACCGTAAGCTATGCAAAGAGCTCTCAACGACACTTATAAATGGTGTCAAAATCATAGTCTGCGCATAAACCCGCAAAAGATTATAATTGTTCCTTTTACAAGGAGAAGAAAATCCTGTCTTAAATTACCCTCTATCGAAGGGAAAACCATTAGCTTCAGCGATGAAGTTAAATACTTGGGAGTTACGTTCGACAAGAAACCAATATGGAATTCCCACATCTCCAACTTACAGAAAAAAGCCATTAGGGCATCAATAGTATGCCGAAGGTTGCTCGGTAAGAACTGGGGTCTCAAGCCTCAAATGACCTTTTGGTCATATACAGCAATAATCAGACCCATGATCACCTACGCCTCTTTGGTTTGGTGGCCAAAAACAACTCAGAAGACTGTGCAACAGCAGCTTCAACATATTCAGAGACTTGCTGATGTCTCAACATCACAGGTGTGATGCGTACCTGTCCCACGGCAGCTCTGGAGGTCCTGCTGGGAATAACGCCGCTTCAAATCCACAATCAGAAGCAGGCTATATCGCGTGCTCTCACTCTTAGTAGAACGAAGGGATTCCAGCCTGGGAATCTTAGAGGGCAACTTAGAATCCTCGAGGATCTCAGCATAAATTATCTGATGCATATTGCAAAGGACACGATCCCTATGCAATACAATTTTGATCAGCCGTATAAGGTGATCATTGAAAGCCGTACTGAGTGGGGATCCGGCGAGCCTTAACGCAAAAGAGGTATCCTGAAATGGTACACCGACGACTCGAGAATAGAAGGTGTCGGAACAGGTATAGGCATTAATGGTCCTAACTACCACCTAAAAATGCCTACAGGACCCTACACCAACACATTTCAAGCAGAGATTTCTACTTTAAACCTGTGCGCCATAAAGAATCTCGAGGAAAGGATACGAGGCGCAACTGCAAATATATTCAGCGACAGTCAGGCAGTTCCAAAGGCTATTAAGACTTACTAATACGAATCTGCTCGGATACACGAATGTGTACGTAATCTAAGGCAACTGAGACACAATAACCCCATTACTTTGCGGTGGGTCCCAAGCCACCAAGGGGTCGAAGGAAATGAAAAGGCAGATAAGCTGACCAAAGAAGCAGCGAACATGCTTTCCATTGGCCCTAACTCCTGCTGTGGTTTCTAAAAGAACCACATAAAACCAGCTATTAAGACATGGGAGGACAATCAAAAGGCCTCGTACTGGGAAAGTATTTCAGGACAAAGACAGGGAAAGCACTCATTTCAAGCTCGCCAAAGACAGCAAAAATAACGCTATCGTTCAGCCAAGGGGACCTTAGATTACTGGCAGGATTTCTGACAGGATTTCTGACAGGCCATGTAGCTCTAAAATATCACTTATTTAAACTAGGAAAAGCTGAAGATCAAATTTGTTGTCTATGCCAAGAAGATCTGGAGACGGCAGAACACATCCAATGTAAATGAGTTGCCATTAGTCGCGCACGATACCAACGTTTCAGTAGGTCATGTCTTGCACCTAGTGAACTGAAGGAAGCAGATCCTAGAGTAGTACTAAGGTTTATTAAAAGCCTCCAACTATTTTAACACACATAAGGGGGCATTTTGTTACAATAGATCTGTTAAGGTCAGTGATTATAGGCATATGTGCCATGGCCCGAATATATAATAATAATAATAATGGGAAAGCGGTATACCGAATTTAGTTTGAAAGGAAAACCCCCTTAACAATAAAAAGATTTATTAAAGGAGAATTTATTAAATTTGTTTGCTGATTTAGAATATTACTCGGATTCAATAGTAAACTATCATTAATAAAATAGCCTTCTGGAACGTTCTGCTTTTGTTTTTCAAACTTGCATACATCAATTTTTGGATAATTTTCTATATTTGAGCTCCACCCTTTGAAAATAAATTATTATTATTTTATGCAGTTCAGACATTGGGAAGATATCTAAAGTTTCTTTTACTACAAACTTAGAATAGACTAATTGTACAATTAGGGAAGAGCGAGGCAAGTTGGGAGGGTTGCATTAATTTAATATTCATAAGTGCAGGTGTTTTCACCTTCCTTATCTTCCTTTTCCTAGCGAATAAAGAATAATTGGCGCCAGGAACAGAGACCACCTAAGCGGAAATTTTGGCACTGGCCCTAGCTGCACATCAGTTAACTGACCTCAAGATTGCAAGCAGAAACATCAACCTGTTTACCGAACGGAAGCAAATATTATCAACACGAAACCGATCAATAATGTTGAATCTGCCACTAGACTGCCGCAGAGCTATATTCTTAGTCTCTGAAACAATCAGTACCAACGTAATATGGCTAAAGGGCTACAATGAAAATTCTGGCGATGAAGAAACGCACAGATTGGCTGGGAGAGGTTCAGCCATGAAAACTTCCTGACGCACCACTAAAATCACCTTCACTTATCTGAAGTGGACAGAAGGAAGATACCTGGACTGTAGAAAGGGGGTCTTCGTATGGTTGCTGGGATTCGGACTGAACCAGGAAGAAGGGCCATACTGGGTGAGGAGTGACCTCTCTGTGATTAGGGCAACTCCTCTGGGCAGTCCTAAGATATGTCAAGGCAGTTGGTTGGTTAACGATTTAAAGGCCCCTTCTTCTCATCTCACTCTCTCGTTGATCATAACATATCTGACTAGCAAAACATCGGTATCGTTTCTTTCACAATGTACATATATACGGTGTGGTTGTAATTTCTATTTCTTTACATTTTCAGGATTATCTAAAGACAATTCCTTTCTGTTTTTCCTTCATAAATTGTTTGAACAATGTGTCCCCGTATGTGATTTCAAGTTTAAGTTAATATCGCAAATAAGCAGCGCAAGTTACATTGAATTAAACGAGGATTTGCTGTTTTTGAAATACAATCTAAGAACGTGCCACGTGTAACAATACGCCCTACTCTTCCTTTTGTTTAAGATGTTTACGCCACGAATAATATATACCCGCTGTAGGATATTAGTATCGTATGACATAAACAGCATTTGAGCAAAAAAGCAGATTTTGTCTATTTTAGGTGTAGAGTCTATATATATGGCGTTGTTTTCAATATGGAAGTGCTATGTTTTATTTTATTGGTTCTGTAATGAGATTTGCGAGAATATTGTACCAATCTAAATGAAATTCCATATAATATTTTACTCCGAATTGGTTTCTCCATATTTACCATAATCTAGTTTAGAAGGACGGCAAAAGCTAAACATATTGAAGGTCGAATTTCGTAAAGCAAATTGAAAGAGCCGTGAAATAAGAAAACGAATTTTTTATTGAGCAAGATATACGTACGAGGTAAGCGCCATAAATTCTCGGCATGATATAGAAAAAATAAATTTGGTAAAAAATAACAATTTCTATTTTAAAATGTAATCTCCTCTAACATCAATTTACTACGATTACAACGATCGATTAATAACTCTATACCCTTATAAAAAATAATCTAAAGTTTTTACCCTCAAAATGTTGTATTACAGCTGCTTGCAACTCACTATCGTCTTTCTTTAAATGATAAAATAAGTAATAATCACTTAGAACCATGTCCGGACTACGGTAGATGTTCTAATTCTTCTTCTCTTCAATTGCAGCTTGTGGAATGGCGGCAGTACGGACGGGTGTATTGTCGTGCAATAATCGAACACCTTTTGTCAATTTTCCTCGACGTTTTCACGAATATTGTCTCTCAATTTATGCAGTAAAGACGTAGAATATCTGCTGTTGATGCTCTTTAAAGTCAATGAGTAAAATATCTTCACAATCCCAGAATATTGTTTGTGGCCATCATCTTTTTCCTTGTTTGAACGATTTTCGCCTTTCTGGGACGAGGTTTATCGGGTCACCGCCATTCCATCGTTTCCTTTTTGGATAGGAAATCATAATACAGACCCATTGTTTCATTTCCTGTGACAATGGACTCCAAAATCGGTTTTGGGTCGTCTTCACACATGTTCAAAAACCAGCGCGCACATTCGACCCGACGTTCATGTTTGAGAGTAGAAAAAAGATGCGGTATCCATCTTGCACTAATCTTATTCGAATACTTGTTTCAATCTTAGACATCACTCCTAATTCCTTCAATTTAAAACGGCGATCTGCTAATACCATTTCTTCAATAATTGAAATGCTTTGAGGCGCTATCAGTTCAATTGGTCGACCGGGGTCGCTCATCAGCTTCAAGGGATTCTTGCCTCAAACGGAGGCGTTTTGCTCACTTGTTTACAGTGGAATATGAAGGAGATAAATCACCATAAACGCTGCCTCAACGTTGTTTAGTGTGATTAGACGTATGCGTTTCTTTTGTTAAAAATTTAATGAACGCGCGGTACTCAATTTTCGTTACCTGAAACATTTCCATGCAACAGTCACGTTGTCTGACTGACTACTATAAACTACTACTCTTCAAGCCGTAATATATATAGTGTAGGCCTCGCACATGTGCAACAAATAGGCAACGGAGTTTGAACACGCTCGAACCTGTATAAGCCTGCCAGGCTGAGAATTGATGGCGCCTACCTCGTGCTTATCATATGTGATTAGGCGTATGCCGTTCTTTTGTTAAAAATTTAATGACCACGCGGTACTCAATTTTTGTTACCTGAGACATTTTCATGCATTAGCCACGTTGTCTGGATGGCTACTAAAAACTACTACTCTTCGAGCCGTCATATATATAGTGTAGGCCTCGCACTGTGCAACTATGACGCAACGAAGTTTGAACACGCTAGAACTTGTATAAGCCTGTCAGGTCTAGAATCTATGGCATCTACCTCGTGCATATGTGAAAATCGTCATTCTATTCCCCTGTAAAGTGGTATATTTTATGAGGAGTCTGCTTTGAAAAAATCCTAACTAACACTATAGTGAAGTTTGAAATGTTACATACTATATTTTCCTAAATAGTTGAAAACAAAGGAACAGTACCTTTAGGTGTCATTTCCAGGTCACAAATATTAAGCTTATGTCCAAATTACTTTTAATTTATTAGCACTCTAACTTTGTAATTACATTTTACGGTATATAATTAATTGGATTTGAGTTTAGGGATGTATGACACGTTTCATACTTATTGTATATTATGAAATAAAGGTTTATTATTATTATTATTATATTATTTATAAACACCTACACTAATAGTAAAGCTTTCCTGTAAATAATTAGATTCGCGTTACTGCCGTTTCTATAATAATGACAAATTGCAATTCCACGTTCAATTTATTCTGGTCATTTATATGAAACTCTCTTGGTTTGGAAGTTTGAAATTTTATTTCGCACGATATTGGATGGTTAGCGATTTCAAATATGCTGTAATTAATTGAATAATTGTTTATCTAATTAAAATATAATTTTCAGTCCGTAGATTCGGGAGTTTCGCCTAGATACTTTTTCGGTTTAAAAGTTTAAAAGAGTAAAATAATATCGTTTACGAAAATAAATCGATGAAATAAAAGAACTAGCCCGAGAATTTGACGATTACGTGCCCTCTCTATGTTAGCGCGTCACACACAACAAAACCCCGCTTTCTTCAATCTGGGTGAATTAAGGGAGAAACGAATTTTGTTTTAGGATACAGGATTTTAATTCATTTTCTTCCAATTCTTCATCAATGCTAATAATTTTTAAGCAAGGATTAACTAATTTTTGAACATTAATGCTATACTTCTTTTTTAATTTCTTTTCCTCAGCATCCTTAATTTTCACAGAATCTTCCTTATTTCTGCATTTAACAACTACTCCACTATCTTTAATATTTTTAATTTGCAACATTCCTACTTCCAAGGAAGCAGACACAACATTTTTACATACATCCTCCTTCGTTACTAAATTATTTTGTTTTGCTTTAGATTTATTATCACGACATCTTTGACTAGCTCTTTTCAGCTTCCTGCGGTGTAGGAGAACTAGTAACCAAAGCTTTTTTTAATTCTTCAAATTGAGAGTTAATTGATGCTCTGAATTCGTTAAATTGCGCGCTTAGTTCAAAAGAAAATTTGGGGTCATTAATACAACTATCGCAGAACCATCTTACATTCTTAACGTGTCTTATCGTTTAATATTCCATGTTGGTAGAGTTTGTTAAAAAGGCGGCACCGGATGGCAGTAGCGTAGCGGTAGCGGCGTGGGTAGGGGTAATTTTCAACTCAACAAGTCGATCTCGACAGTACCGCGAGAGAGTTCAAAACGACAGTACGTTACACCCTGCACGCCAAATAAGTACGCGGAGATGGGACGCCCAAAGGGTGTAACGTTCCCTTCGAATGTGAATAAATATCTCAGGCATTTCCCTGGATTAGAATATAGAAGTCCGCATATTTATTGCATAATATGCAATAGCGGATTGCTGAGTCACGATAAGTTTGAATGTAGAAAACATTGTAAAAGTAAACGTCACGTATTGAATTCAAGAAACAGTATTCCATACTGGCAATTTTTATATGATTTTATTTTTATGTTAAGTGTGTGCAATATCCCACAACATATACTATCTAGTATCTAATGAACACTTTCGTCTTTTTTGGGCTAAGTACGTTCCCTCATGGAAGCTGCCAACATCTATGCAATTACGATACAATTTGCCACGTGTGCAAGGTACACTGAAGGAGTGTATAAAAGACGAGTTGAGAAATAAGAAAATCTGCCTATGTGTGGATGAAACAACTCATGCTCAGAAACACAGCGTCATTCATGTTGTAGCGCGTCCTTTAAAACGTGATGGTTCACCAGCCTCATTGTTGTTATCCAGTAAAAGGATTCAGAAAACTAATGCAGAAACCGTTGTCTAGATAATAAAAGATTCGTTGAGAGAATTTTGTATCACAGGAACCCAAACACAATGTTCGTTACTGACAGAGCCGCAACAATGCCGAGAGTTGGTAGTACGTTGAAAATATGATTTCCGACTCTTATTCACATAACATGCCTCATACACGCATGTCACCTCGTAGCAGAAACCATTCGAAAGAAGTATTCAATGGTGGATAAGTTAATAGCATCTACCAAAAAAGTGTTCATTAAATCTCCCAAACACATCCGTGTATTCAAACAATTGTGTCCGAAATTACCACCACCACCTCAGCCTGTAATAACGCGATGGGGAACATGGCCCCCGGCAGTATCTTAGTATCAGAATTATTTTTTACGAGTGAAAAATGTCATCTTGAAACTTGATTCAAATGATTCTGCAGCAGTTCGGGACAGTTAGCAACTCTTTTCCAATTCGGATGTTCAACAACAAATAGATGAAATTACCATAAACTATTCTGAAGTTGCACAAGTTATTAGAAAACACTTATCTGTACGAGACGCATTAAATTGCATAAACAATTTACAAGCCGCTCTAGAAAACTTGACGAACACTATAGGAGTCGATGTTGCTCAAAAATTTGGTGCAATTTTAACAAAAAATCCTGATTTACAAAAGGTTCGGTCTATAACTGAAAATCAAGTGTGCCCAGATGAGGAAAAGGAATATCTGACATTTGCAAATCTTACTTCACTGGATGCCGAACGATCATTTTCGAGGTATACGACAACGTATTCACAACACCGTCGACGGCTGAATGAATCGACAACGAAAGCGTTGCTGATGTTGCAATTCTACGCAGCTTACCAGGGCGGTTGCCAATTGCCACAGTGGACATCAAGACGACAGGAAAATGTAACAATATTATTTTTCACTAATATTGTATATTACGTACCTACTTTTATGCGGTGCGCCACTGCCGGTACCACCTTTTTAACAAACTCTACTTATTGGCTATATTGATACATTTTATATTATTCCAATCCGATTTCGCTTGCTTTTATGATTGCATCACACTCGCCGCATGTTCTGTCCATCCTGTCCGCTCTTACCGGACGAAAAGATTGCCGCAGCCGCCCGTTCCCAGCTCGCACAAGAAGATATGAGGTTTACACAAAAAACTTAGCACTATGTTCCATGCCAAGGCGTATAATACTTAATATACAATAAAACAAGCCAAAAACTTGCTTTTTAACATCACAAAAAGGAAAAACTGTGAATCCTAACGCCTTAGTCAGAAATTGGAGTTTATGAAACAGCTAATAATTTCAATTAGACACACTTTTTAAATGGATATTCATGAGCACACACACTACGTGTTTACTCACATACTCGGATATCTCTGTGTTTTCCTAAGGTTGTATATTGTGTATACTTAAATACTAAATACATATTTTAATATTTCCATCTAAATATTTAATGATTTACCCTGAAATTTGAGGTGCTCAAATACTTATGAGCGGTAGTGTACATCTACCTATACGTATGTTGTGTATATACATATGTACATACATACATACGTTTATGTAGATTCCGACGAGTTCGTTACTGGCAGTTATGTAAATAAATAATCGCCTTATTCATCTTACGATACGTCTTTTCGTAATACTTCCATTCAAATGGATTCTGACGCTCGCGAGTGTGGATTTTACAAGCTGTTAAATCGCATATGGTGCGAGATCAATCAGACTATTCATGCAAGCATTGAGCTTCTCGAATTGGCCAATATTGATTTAGCACTTGGTGAATACGAAAACAGGTGCTTAAATTTTTGAAGAGGCGAAACGTTATGGGTGCCTGCGTGGGCACGGCACATTTTTCCATTCGTATGATAACCACTCTTTAATTTCAAACAGAATGCTAAAATCGCGAGAAAATCGAACCTGATTCGTGTTAGTGGAAGAGCGTTAGCGAATGAAAACGTTTCTATCTTACGACATGTGAGCTGCGAGTCGACGAGTGGAAACGAAAATGACGACAGGAGACACGAGAATCATATAAACGTGTAAATTTGTTAAGAGAAAATCGATATACACGATAATATCACGTGCTTCTCAGTGATTATACATCACGAGATTAATTGATCCACTTACAACAAACATTTGGTTCAGTAAAAAGCCTTTTGCCCAGATATGAATTTCCCAAAAAAAAAGTATATGATAAAAATTGATATACTTTTTTGTCAAGTCATGATGGTCATCAAAACCTGTAGAAAACTAATTTTTTAATTTCGATCAAAGATTTGGCTCTGAACAGAAACGGATGCGAACTTATGAATCCCTCGTAGTTGATCGATAAATAAGAATAATTAATTATCTATCGAAAAAAATATTAACTTTTTTCCGATCTTTTGTTAATAACAATAATAATAATAATAATGAGCTGTAGCTTAAAAAGTTGAAGTAATTGACAAAACCTGCGGTTATTTTTGGATCCAGAGGCCAAAAGTTAATTGAAAACAAGTCACAGATTCAAGACAACGAAATTGCTGTTTCCCAGTGTTATCAATACCTTCGGGAAATCTGACCCTTTCCATGCTATCTCCCGATAAGGCAAGCGCAGATTCAAGCGAAGTATTAAAAATATAAGCGATAAGGTCCAAACGGCAAGTGTGAATATTTACGGATTCTGTTTACTTAAAAATAACAGAAACAACTCGCACAAGATGAATTTGAAAATGTTTTACTATGAAGGAAATTTTTCCAACCCGGAGACATCGATTTGAATGAAACTTGGCTAAAGACCCTATAGAACTATGAAAAAACCCCGTAGCCCGTTTCTGCTAAAAACACCTTGAAGGGCGTAAAACGGGGCACTGAAAATAGGGATGAGTTTGTTTTTTTCTAAATTATTGCACAATTGCTGAAAATAAAAATGTTGGTGTGTGCAGATGTATTATGTTATAAGAGCACCATTGAAGTACCCGCCAACATTAGCATTCGGGGTGAGAAAGTCATCCCCTTCCCTCCGCTCCACCACCGTAGCGGAGAATTTTTTTTTCTTGTCAGGTTTGAAGACCCTATAGAACTATGGAAAACCCCTTGTCCGTTTCTGCTAAAAAAGCCTTAAAGGGGTAAAACGGGGTACCGAAAATAGGGATGATTTTGGTTATTTCTAAATTATTCCACAATTGCTGAAGATAAAAAATATTGGTGTGTGCGGATGTATTGCGTTTTAAAAGCACTATTGAAGTACGCACACATCAGCATTCAGGATGAGAAAAGGTTACCGCCTTCCCGCTGCCCCATCACCGTAACGGAGAAAATGTTTATTTCTTATCAGATTTGACGTATATGTAGGACTATAGAAAATGCCGTTTCCCGTTTCTGGTAAGAAACCCTTTAAGGGGGTAAGACAGAGCACAGAAAATGGGGATGATTTCAGTTTTTTTTATGTTATTCCACAAATGGAGAAGACAAAAAAAGATTGGTGTCCACCGATGTATTGGATTTTAAGTGCGCCTAAAAACCGGCGGCATTTAATAAATAATCTGTAGAATACAGGTTTTTTAGTTAAAAGCATAAGCTAAAAAAAATAATAGGTTTAATAAAAACATAAATAAACTTTGTAATTTCACTGTATTTAAAATATATACTAAATGTAGGTGACTATAGTTTCGACAAGTTTAGTAAATGAAT
The DNA here is from genome assembly GCA_029619315.2 of Dynastes maya. NCBI lineage: Eukaryota > Metazoa > Arthropoda > Insecta > Coleoptera > Scarabaeidae > Dynastes > Dynastes maya. The sequence continues at coordinate 64,067,819 of JAROYE020000002.1, forward strand.
AATATTCAAAGGATTTATAATCACCATACTGTGACTAATTAATTACACTTGTGCGATTGAAAGTTAAAATGAATATTTCACAGTTCATTTTATACCCAATATAATCACATACCTCCTGCAATGGACAGCAACCGTAAACAACCTGGTAGTATACAAACGTCCAACCACCAACAAAACAAACATACTTGACATAACATAATAATATCAAACAAGAATATGTATTGTATATCTTGTAATTTAAAGACAAAAGAAATGTTGCATTTATTTTCGGTGGTTCATTTTACCTCCTCAAAAAGGATTTTAGACGAACCGGGGCATAAACTTCTAAACCATTTCGGAGATGGGACGGGGGGAAGGAGGTGACTTTTTCTCACCTCGCATGATGATGTTTGTGCGTATTTCAATAGTGCTCTTAAAACGCAGTACATCCGCACACACCAATACTTTTAATCTTCAGCAATTGTGGAATAATTTAGAAAAAACCAAAATCATCCCTATTTTCAGTGCCCCGTTTTACTCCCTTGAAGACTTTTTTAGCAGAAACGGACAACGGGATTTTCCGTAGTTCTATAGGGTCTTCACGCCAAGTTTCATTCAAATCGATGTCTCCGGGTTAGAACAGATTCCTTGTAAACTAAAAAAAACTGCTGACATTCGCAAATTTGCTTCATATGATCAATTAATTTTATTTTTAATGGTCTTCTCTAAGGCCCCGTTTGGCGTTGTATGTCCTAATTACTTCCATTATCTTTTATTTTTTCCTTTCCACTTACTGCGAACGTTGATGAATAGCGCCTAACATCTGAAAACTATGCCTAAATGACATAAATTTATACACAAATTCCCAAGGAATTGATACGTCAATCAGTAACATTTTGAGTGTTTCATAGCGCTTATTAAAAGCAATCATCATCATCGTTATGAGTGTAGAAAGCTGATTTGGTACTTATTTGTCCAAGCATACCCAAAGAAACGGAATTACTTGATTTTTCAAGGATAGTTAATAAGTGCGTATAGTTTTTTCTGTGCCATACAGGTAACTAGTATGATTGCGAGTATTGAAATGATCACATCACCTTTCAATAGCTCATAAGTCTTCTCAGCCCTTAATAATCGATTGTACTTGGATAAGAATACCACGTTGTCGACAAACAACACCTTTTGAGTAAATAAGTGAATTTGAATGGCACGTATTGTAGGCCTACGCAAAGGCAGTGTTTCTATACAGAAAATTAGCTGTCGGATTGATTGTGGGAGTGTATTAGCTCTGTTCGACGTCGCGTCGCTTACTTTAAATATGATTAGCACAAAGGCACTTCTATACCGACGACGAAGATTGCAGTGGGTATCAGAAAGGCGATTGTGAATACTGCGATGGCATGAAATCGTCTTCTATGAGAATATTTTTCTCAATTAGAACATCTAGAAGCGTTAAAATTAATATTATCCCATTATTATGCCTTGACTCATTAAGAATTGTATATTTTTCGGAATTTCAATCCCGTTTATAGTATGGAATTCTTCTTTGGGGTTCCAGCCCTTTTACCAACCAACTTCTTCTCAAGCAGAAAGCTGCAATGAGGTGTATTGCTGGTATCAGTCATTTAACATCTTGTAGAAATTATTTTATATCTTTAAAAATTCTGGCTGTATTTGAATTATATATTCTAGAAGCCTCTTGTTATATTCATAAACACAAGAATAAAATATTAGCGACTAACAATGCACAGCATAATTATGATATAAGAGATCCTAAGATACATCTCATGCAGCATAACCTAAAACTTACATCAAATTGTGTTGATGTCCTTGGAATCAAAATCTATAATTGTTTTCCAGACAACTGGAAAGTTTATAATTTAAATAAATTTAAAATAACAGTAAAATCTTGGTTACTGTCCAAATGTTTTTATTCATTTAAGGAATTTTTCGATTGCTCCATTATTTAATTTGATATGTGTATAATCACTTTGACTTATTACTTATTAATTTCTTTTGTTTTGTATTTAGTTATTGTATTATTCCCTTTTGTATTGTTGTTTTTTTTCCGACTTATTTCAAACTTTGGTCATTGAAATAAAGTTTATTATTATTGTTATACATATAATCTTTTTTATTATTTATGTATTTAAACGTTAGTAATTTATGTTTTCTTTTACGACATGTCTATGTATACTTCACATCCAAATTCATCTCATCCGTACACACAATTTTTTTCTGTTAAAACAAAAATGGAAAATTTAATGGTTCGCAATGGTGCCCACTTGTCCAGTTTACGCTTTGTTATGGATACAGTAGCGATTGTTGATTCTGTAAACAGTATATTTAAGCAGGCTCACGAAACTGACAGTGTAAATAACAAAATATAAAAGAGTAAATTCCAGGCATCAACGAACCGTAAATAATTTTCACAGAGTGGATACTTGTGAAAGTACGCGAATATCGAACATATTTTCACCGAAATTTTAATTTCCGAAAATTAAGAACAGTAATGCATAAAGTAACAGCGCGTTACCGCAAAATTTTAATTTGATACCATAATATTAACCAAGCGATTGATGACCATACATAGATAGTTCTAATAACATTATATGGAGCATAGTTTATAGCGATAATTAAAATATATTCCGGTAATTAGAGCGGTATTGAACCGGTATTTAGTATTCATATTCTGTCTCACATACGACACCTAACGGTTCCGCGGCTTTCATCTCTTTAATGTTAACATATCCTATAGGTAATCTAGATAGAATTGTAACTAAATTATTGAAATTCTTATACGATCGGGTTAGCACACACGAGTGGAGGGCTAATGTAATGTAAACCCAAACAGGTCTGAATAGTTAGGGAAGCATACACAAACGAGTATGGGTTCACGAAGTAATTGGTTAATAAAATCGATCCTTTCGAATTTGGTCAGCATTCCTAGAGTACAGAACGGGGAAGTTCCATCCCTATCATGATGTACAAGCAGATTATCGAGATGTCTATCGCCAAAAATCGCTAAAATTGGTTCATTTGTATCTACAAAATTCTGTTGTATTTAAGTGAGGTGTTGAAAATGATAATTTCGCTACTGAAATGTAATATTTATAAATAGATAAGTTTGCGAAAGCAATGGAATTGACCTAAATGTTTGTAGTATAATAAAAGTGAGGAAATTAGAATATATTTTTAAAACATAAGATAATTTATTACTAGGCCGCTTCTATAATGCATATAAATTGTGTCCCAATCTTCTGGAATTGTAGAATTGTACCTACTGCGTAAATGGTAAAAAATTAAAATTTTCATATAATGTAACAGATACCATAAGCTATCTTTCATAATATTTCTATATGTACAAGGTGATCGATAAGTACCGAATTAATGATATACTTCGTTATTCTAAATAGAATATTCTGTTTTATTACATTTTTAGTTTCTTCATCTAGAAATAAACAAACACAATATGGGCTTCACGCGTGTATTTCTAGCAGATTTTGAGATATTTTGAATTTCGTTTTCAATCACCTAAATGTAGATATCTCTATTTCCTTCAAAAATTAAATTTAAATTGTGCACTTGGCTGAATCTGCGCATGGTATTAAGGCACATTCGAAATACGGAGGATGTTCAATATTAAACACCAAACTTTACTAAATTCAAACACCGGAAATATATTTTTTTTAAATGGCATATATTTTTCTGTATCCATCGTATAGGAAATTTAAATCTTTACAATTTTTGTAGAATGATACATATGTCTAATATTGAAAGTAATAAAAGTAATGACAATATATACAAGTGGTTTCTGGCGTTAGTATTGTTTGGTTACCATGACAACAATAAACGAAACATACTGACGTTGCTGTTCTTAACTGTTGATATGAAATTTTAAGCCAAAGTGGCTATTTGCAAAATGCATTACATAAAAAGGGATCAACACATATGATTCATGCGAGAAGCTAGGAATAACGCCAGCATTCCAGGGTACCGCCGGTGTGCTAATAAAATTGCAGCTTTTATAAACAATTGCGCAAATGTTTCGAGGTGGAAGGAAGGATTTTTTAGCGCTCAGTGTAGAGTGATAAATAAGTAAATAGCTATTAATTATTGCAATAACAATTGTAATGAAGATTATTAAGTTTATTCACAGCGTATACACAATTGTGTTGCAGCTTACTGCCTTTTTTTTAACTTTTGTAAAAATATTGTCTCGCCTGTTCCTTTTTCCTAAAAAGATGCATTAATGGCATAATTCTTTTTATTCAAATTTAAAGGCGTTTTAAAGTTACACCTTTAACTTTTCCACAGTTTTGTGTGACACGCATCAGCACCGCCACATATGTCTAGACATATAAACTAGTTTAACAAGAAAACTTTATTTGGCTTTGCAGCAATGCACTGGCAGAACCATCTACAATACCTACTAGTTAACATTTTTATTTTCCTTAGCAATCAGTATGTACACAAAGTTGAACAAGTTTAGAGAAGTTGGAAATGTAGCCTAGCGTTTATAAAGCTGTGGGTTATATTTGATGGGCATAAATATACATTCATGTTGCAACAGAATATCCACTCACAGACAAAAATATTGTATTTTTTTATTTCAGATCTTTATTATTTTTTCTTTAAAACTTTTGTGATTTCCATTGCTAAATCTTTTACATTGGAGTGTTCTACGTATCATGCAATTTGTTACAGAAAAAAATAATATTTTAATATAGCCCTTTGTGAGGGAATAAGAGATAAGGATAAAATGTTATAAATTAGCGTAATGTGCCTTGGAGACCAAAACACTGATTGAACTCTAGTCGATGTTGTCAGAATGACATTCCCAGAGCTTTAGTGCACCAGTGTGTAGTTTCGGTTAGCGAGATGCCTCATTTAAGTGTCATAAATTGTGTTAAAATTGTTTGTTTAGCCAATGAAGGGTACAGACAAGAAGATATTGCACGGAGATTAAATATCCATCAATCGACTGTCTCTCGTATAGTACATAAGACGATACAATGAGACTGGAGAATACAAAAGACGGCGTGGTCAAGGACGTAAAAGATGTACAACACCAAGAGATGACCAATATTTGAGACTTCAATCTTTACGAAATCGCGCACTTACAGCACCGCATCTTAGAAATGAATTATTGAATTCAAAACAAGTCAATGTATCTGTTAAAACAGTAACAAGGAGACTTAAGGAGCTCGGCTTAAATCCAAAACGTCCTGCCAAAGTTCCACGGCTTCTCCGTCACAAAATTCGACGTCTAGAATTTGCAAGAGCTCATGCTAACTGGAATGAACATCAATGGGGAAAGATTCTTTTTACAGATGAAATAATGGTACAATTATGGAAGCTTGATGAAGGTAGTCGTGTATACAGAAGGTCAGGAGAACGTTTCGCAGAATCTAATCTTGCACAAAATCTTAGATTTGGTGGCGGTTCCATTATGTTATGGGGCGGCCTTAGTTGGCAGAGTCGCACGGAACTCATTGATATAAATTTAAGAACGAATGCTGACTGGTACATAAACAACATCCTTGAAGAACATGGTTTACCTTATGCCGGTTTTATTGACTACGAAAATTTTATGCTAATGCATGATAATGGCCGAGCCCTTGCCGCAAGGACAGTGATCCAGTACCTTGAGGATGTCGGGATTGCGGCGCTTGACTGGCCAGCAAATAGTCCTGACGCAAATCCCATAGAACATCTATGAGACATTCTAAAAAGAAATATACGAGCACGAAATTCAGCTCCTAACTCAATTGCAGAATTAAGAATTGCTGCACAGGAAGAATGGAATCGAATTCCTCAAGAAATCATCAAAGATCTTTTGCGCAGCATGCCTAGGAGGATGCAGGATATCGTTAGAGCAAGAGCAGGAAGTACTAAGTATTAAAGTGTTATCATGTTGCGTTGCTATGTTTATGGGTAATTAATGTTGCTTTTTCCAATTAAACGTTTTTGGCCAAAAACAAGTTGTTTTAATAATTCCTCCACGAATTTGCTATAAATCCTCCATATGTAATTTATTTGATTATCAATAACGTAAAACACTCCAATGTACAAGATTTAGCATAAAAAATCACAAAAATTTTAAAGAGAAAAACAATAAAGGCCGAAAATAAAATATGTGAGTGTAGAATAATTTGGAGAACTAATGAAGTATTGGTTTGCGTGACTACTGACAATATTTGGTGAGAGAGGTTTTCGTTAAGATTCATAATGCACTGCCTAGAAAGCATAAAAGGCAAAGGCGAAACATAAAACCTTTTTAAATAAGTACCATTAAAAGACACAAAACAATATGCACTTACAGAATGGCATATCTACTAGGTGCGCCATTAGTGTGTCGGCGGAGTTTAGCGTGAAAACTATCAAAGATACTACAGTGCGTTTTGTAAAATTATCTACAACAAATATTCAGGCTGTTCGGCAACTGCCTCCAATTTTTTTATTTTAAATGGATTGCTATATTTTTTATTGATCCTTTTGATAGCTACTTAAATTGCCTTTGCAGTGATATTTGATTATGTACACTTTCGATAATTACTTTTGAATATATTGCAAATTTTGTTAAAATTTTAATAGTTGCAGACTCTGACGTATTAAGACCTAGCCTGAAAACAGTTGTAGTGTCGCGAGTTACTCTTTTGCTATCAAATTTAAACAGAACCTATATTTTTTGAAATTGCCAGCAATTTCCTTGTAAAATTACCTTCAAAATGTTACCAATAACGTAATACTTATTTCCAGTATTTTCGAAGATATTGCACATTTATGGAAAATACGTTTGCAATATCTGATATGCGGGCATTTAATACAGCTAGATGACCATGATTTCTAAACAAAATCAAATATCAAATGGTAACTTTGATATTATATGCATTTAGCGTCTTACTTATCATAACAATATTACATTGTTATACTTATTCCAAAACGTTCTAAGGTATCACAATGTTAATATGTATTGCCGTATAGCGTAGAAGCCAATAATGAAGTACCACATTTCTTTAATTCAGTTTTAAAATTGTAAGATAATAAAAATTGTTCTCTTTTACACTAATTGTTTGGATTATGTTATAGTAATAAGAAACTGTACGTAATACAAAACTATTATTATTTTCAGTTTCTAAAAAGCAATGGATACTTTTAGACGGTTGTAAGCCAGTCCGTAGACTGGCTTATATTTTCAGCCAAGTTGTCCTCGTTTAATTGAAGAATTGCGTTTCTTACTCGCTGTTACGTTTTCTACCATTGTAGGGGGTGTTGTGTAACCAGTTTTTATAGTAGGACATAGAAAAACATCGCAAGGGGTATTCCGCTGATATTCTTGATGCTGTGAGTGGATTTTAGTTAAAAGCGTCAAGAACAACTATTATGTCTATGAACTCTTCCTTCGAGAAATTAATGTTTAGTTAATGGAAGTTAGTAAAAAATAACAGCAATGGTATAATTGAAAACAAGATTAAAGCAGTACGTGAGCAGACGTCGACTAAAGAATAGTACTCACAGCCAGTAATGCAGATTTTGACATAAACCGCCATCTGTCTCCAAACACGGGTACTTCTCATACCATCCTCGTACAGGACCGCAGTTGGTCCTGTTAGACAATGAAGAAGACAGAACTGGGCATTCTATTATTTGCATTCATTGGTCCAGCAAATTTTATGAATCAAAGTCAAGAGAAGGATTTTTTGTTTAAATTTTATTCAATAAAAACCTAATTGCAGTTTTTTTTTATTTAAAATTAAAAATGTATGTGCAAAATAACGTGTACCTGCGTGTCCTAAATGTTACTCTAAATTTGATAGTAATTTTTTCGTGAACATTTAATTAACTGTAGCACACATATCAGGGTATACTTTGATGGAGAAGCCTTTTTATTTATCTGAAAAAATAAAAAGTATAAATATGTACTGCGCCCCAGCCTTTCCTACACGACTCCTAGCTGCTTACCATCTTGTCGCAAAAGATGAAATATCTCCGCTCCCACAACCCATTTTACGTGCCACAAAATGAATGGTGTGTTTGACGTTTATATCTTAATACATATTTCCTAATCAGCTACGATCCGCTTCACACGAGCGTCAAAATTTGGAAAGAGGTGTACCGCTCCTACCTTTTATCTCACCTTTCCATTATATTTCATGAATGCGAGACGCTGTTATTAAAACATCGCCCTAGTCTACCGTATATGATATTACTGTGGATATAAAGTAATGAAATTTACATGCCGTCTCCTAAAATGAAAAACATTTTACAATGGCAAAAGAAGCATATAAAACGGAAAATTATTATTCAGTGTCGCGTAAGCAAATGAAAAATGCATATCTCACCAAGAAATATCGCGTATTCTTTCTAAAGGTACACATCTAATTTGAACAGACTAAATGGCTTTTACTGTTTATAAAGGTGTTAAAGAAGAATGTAGGTCTTGTGAAAATTTTACGGATATTTATCCACGAGTTTCATCATGGCGGCGTATGATAGCAGTGTTGTGATGAGTGAGCTTAATAAACTAAAAAAAGTGAACTTATTGACATGATTGTTACTAACAAGAAATTACTCCACATTAAGTCAGCAGAGTCAAAAACAACAAATTTAGAGAACAACATTGGTGAGGTTAGCGAATGTAAAAATAAATTACGTTTATGTATGTTAAGATTTCCAAATGAGCAATTAGAAGTACTTAGGGAACTTACTATTGTACAAGAAAAACGGTCCAGGGACCGTTATTTAATGATAGTGATAAACGAAAAATTTCTACAAAAACCGAAAAACAACAAAGAGAGAATGTACAACGCAAAACGCAAGACTCTACAGCGAGGCGGTGAAGCAACCTCCTATATTTACAACTGATTTGAAGTAAACTACGAATACAACTGAGCAAATAAAAACAGTGATGTTAGAAGAACCAAATGCATCAGAAAACAACGAATGGACAACACAAAGGGAAAGAAGAAAGCAAACCAATATACGGAACTTTGTCCTTTAAAACATCGGTTCCACAAGACTGCGTCGAGAAAATACAAGATCCGAGTGCGTGGCCTCCATTTGCTTGTATAAATCGTTTTTATAGATCGACTAACTATGGAAAAAGAGGAAAAAAAACGTAAACAAACAGGAAATGTCAAAAGAAACATAGTATTGATGGTAATTACTTTTCAAGTTCAAAGTATTAAAAATGAATTTAGCGATTTAGAGATATTTTTAAATAGTAGTTCACCAAAAATCATCTGTTTAGCAAAAACCTGGATTGAAAAAAGCGAACTAGATGTGCGTGCCTTAAAGATATATAAATTGATAACAAGTTTGTGGTTGCGTTCATTTCTTTTTTTTTGAGTTATTACTAAGTAACTCTGCTTTAGTTAATACTATTCCTTTTTGTAATTGCATTTGTAATGTTTGTTTTTAGCAATGAAAAAAGAAATAAATACTTTTGTCAAGTCGTTTAGGATGGTCGTCCCAGATGTTGATGATTTCCTGGCTGAAAAGTTTGCGTGTTGAGGTTTCGGTCTGGGATAATCAAGTGTGATGGAGATGATGAGGCAAAAAACTATGTTACATTCAGGAATTTGTTCCTTCACTGTCTTCCCAGTTAATCTCGTCGCTAATTTATAATAGCAAAAATAACATACATCTTCATAACCAAAAATTAATGCTAATATATGGTATTGGTGCAATTATTTCCGGCAAAAACAATGTAGCAGAGAAAACAGCGCTAACACACGGGCATCTTTCTGCCTACCCGGCGTCATCAGCGTGGTTCTGAGCACAATTTTCTGCTGTATACAATTGCGTTTGCCTCTCAGTTTATGTTGCTAATCTCCAAAAACAGCACAGAATATGTCTCTTGGCGACACCTACCGCCAAGAGACACAGTCATGCCGTCCCAGAGGGTAGCAAGACAAACCGGAGTGCAGATGGGAATGATTCCACCAACACCATGAGCTATAATAGCATTAATATCTGTGTGGCCAAGAAAAACATGGGAAATAATGCGTAAAAACTTAAAAAAAAAACACGATACCATTTGTTTCCATTACCAATTAGCATAATTTTGGTTAGGAGCAAGTTATATTACTAAAACATTTAAATTTCTTTGGGTAGCGCTACTAAAAAGATAGTATTCAATAAGTTACATCCAGTAAATGTTTTTTTGTGCTTTCATTTAAACAGGAATCGTCGTCTTATTGAATTGGCAGAAGTAATAAATCTCACGTACCACTAAAACTGTAGGCGATTTTACGTTGTCTTATGTGTCACTGCATTTGAAATGCCCTGCAACTGTGCTTAATCTATTTTGGCTCCACTGTACGTCCGATAAATTCTTAAAGTGGGCAGTACTATCAGTGATCTAAAAGTCACAGTAATACTATTTGTCGGTAGATGTGAAATTGGGTATGTAACGTGATACATGGATTTTATTTCCTATCTTTTCCTTAGAGGTTAAATCCAAATGATTTAAAAACGACGACAAAAATATTTATAGGAAGATCCACATCTACCAAAAAAATAGCGAATGCTTTGAATGTAAGCAATTGGACGGTGTGGAAAAATAGGGTGTGATCAAAAATTACATTCTTTGTATTACTTTCTTAGTTTTTTTAAATACATTAAGAGAAATTCGGCTGCACTACTGAGACTGAAGGCAGAGATCAAAGTTAAATTATTGCGTAAATGAAACTGTTTCCTGTATTAGAAAAAGTCCACAATAGTTACTTGTTTCTTGCTTATGTAAGAATCACTCTATCCTTTCTGATTGTATTCCAAAGCATACAATAACATTTGGAGCCTTTTGAAATACCCTGTGGATATGAAAAAGACCAAAAGAATTCGTTTTTACAATCTCATTTGAGTGAGTACGAATTATTCATTGTTTGTGAAATTTCAAATTATTTGTTGCAAAGAAGGTCTGGGTGCAAGATAATATGTAAAAAAATTAGACGTGTTGTAACGGAAACCATTGCTACCCTTATCAAAGAAAGGAAGAAAATATTTTAGCCCCTATTTGCATAGCGTAATATCCGCTTTTGAATTGTGTGTTTTTTCCTAAACCAAAAATTTTTTTCCGTCAAAAATGTATGCAGGGCGAGTCGGGAGGAACGGACCAATCTCCAGAAGTATTGTGCACGTGAAAATAATGTAAAAAACTCATATGTTCATATCCTATTTTCACTTGATTTCAAGTTATAGCGTAATTAAAAAAAATTAACTAGCGTTCTTGTAAACGGTCTAAATTTTCGCTTGTTTTCAAGTTAATACGTCTTAAATAAAATAAAGATAACCTTGCGTTGACTACCCATGTAAAACAAAAAGTCAGGTACGTTCGACATTAAAAATTTTTTTCGCTTGTTATCTCATATGACGTACCGGCTTCTGTATATGGGGCTGGTTCAAAAATGAAATTTAGAAGGTAAAAGTCAACACTTGCGATGCCCTAATTCGACGTATTAGAAATACTGCAGCCGATATTAAAGAAAGACATGAAGCAATCAGGAGAGCAACAGGCACCTTTCATAGACGCAGCATAAAATGTTTAGAGTCAACGGCGATATTTTTGAACATTTATTAAAAGAAAAAATGTTAATGTATGAAATTTTGTTTATTTTTAATTACACTATAGGTGCGTTTACATAGGGTAGCGTGAAATTATCGTTAGGATTAGCGGGAAATTATTTGCAATATTCTAGGGTAATTCTCAAAATAATTTCGGCGGATAATGACAACTGACATCGCGGTCTACTTTGTCGTATCATAACCTTAATTTATGTATTAATGATGTATTTTGTAATGAATAGAACGACACAGAAACGTTATATACTGTGTTCATTAACAGTTTCTGCAATAATTGTGACGAACAAATTTAAAAATAAGTGAAAATAGAGAAGAGGTTGGCGGGTACATCCCATCAATACTCAAAAGTGGAGTTTAAATAGATTCAGGAAATCTTAAATCATGACTCTAGTTCCTTTTTCTTATATTTTTAATGGCAACTCGAACTTCCGATTCAGTAATAAATGGAATATGGAGTAATGGAGCATTCGAAATACGGTCCATGTAGCAATCATCATCTGCATTAAATACGTATACACTAGAAAAATAACTAGCAAAGGCGTTAACTATTGTCCAGTGAATTTTCGAAGATAGAATCATTCCAGTGCATTGAACCAGGAATACGAGAACTACCATTTTTGTCCCTAATAAAACCCCAAAATATTTAAGGATCATTTATTATAGACGTGTCGCTTAACTACTCACAACCATACTTTCTGGTATGTCATGCTGAAACTTTGAAGTACTCAAAAGAACATGTTTAAATATAGTACTCAATGCGCGAAAAATATTCAGTAGTACGTTACACAGTTCCGCTAGGAAGCTGGAGCCCTTGAATCTTAAAAAAAGCCGCTGCTAGTAAAGACATACCTTTAGAATTTAATAGTGACTCATCTGGAATGCATATTATCGATAGTAAACATCAAATTGTGCATACAACACGTAAAGAGTGCATAAAAGTACCTTCGATTTTCAATTATGGCGATAATTACCTGTGACTTATCTGAGCACGTAAAACTTTTGCGTATAGATTTCCTACTAAATCAACTTTTCGCTGTGAACATCTTTAACAGCTAGGAAATAAAGTCGTAAAGCGGTGCATATTGAAATTCATATTAGATTGAATAGGCTAAAGGAAATTTACCTCTAGCGCTGAGTCGAATTCGAGTTTACCGACAAACCGCACGCTCTGGAATTAATATTCCTCCCCGTGTAATAAATCGGCGAATTAGCACCACAATCCACATCATTATCATCGACGGCGAGACTTCGAACTTGCGCCGACATTAAAGAGACTGAATTATGCAAAATGGCGTACCAACCTACCGGTGAAGTCACTTCCAAGTTTTATAGTTTGTAATCTCATTTACTGGTCGCTCTTAATACTGTCCTAGTAATTTCGGGTAAACTTGTAATATATCTTTTCTTAAGACGTGTTTTAACGCTTGTTGGATGAGAATTGTTCATGAATATAAAACGGTAGTAAATGCTCTGCTTGTAACTGTAAACACTTGACAAAGTAAGGTACCGTAACATTAGTTTTGTGATAATAAAAATTAAATTTTGTAATCAGAGAAGGGTATTTGACTTAAATAAGTTTTTAAGCTGAACTTATTTATAATTCAATAAATTTACAAAATTATGATTTTAGCGATTTTCTTAATTCTAAATCTTTTAAATGTTATCTTAAAATTTAATCAACATACAGGTTGCAATGCTTAACATTAGAAACCAGTTCTCGAAATCTGAAGATTTGTATTTAGGAGAATGATTTTTCTAGTAAAAGTGTTACAACTCGATAATAATAACATATTTTGCCCAATAGGTTAACCCTATTTACAGAACAATACAAAATACAGTATGTGAATACATACATTTTATCTAATTTCGCCAAGGTATATGAACAACTTTTATATTTTTCTATATTCAACAATGTACAGCCGTATATATCTGCGAAGCAACATGGTTTTATACCTAAAAGATCTACAACAACTAACTTAGCGACAGTTACACAGTTTATAAGTGACACACTGGATGATGGAGGGCAAGTCGATGCTATATACACGGATTTCTCTAAGGCCTTTGACAGAATTGACCATGATATTATGCTCTTCAAATTAATTTCTTTTGGCGTGTCACCTCGCCTTCGAGATCTGATGGAGTCCTACTTAAAAAAGCGGTCATGTTATGTTTTCTATAATGGCTTCAGCTCATGTGAATATACTATTACGTCAGGTGTTCCACAAGGATCCAATTTAGGACCTTTGCTCTTTGTGCTTTTCCTCGACGATCTGCTGGAAGCGTTGACCTGTGATACCCTAGCTTATGCAGATGATGTAAAGGTGTACGCAAGAATTGATTCCATTAATGATATGGTTAATCTGCAAATGAGTATTGATTACGTATTTCACTGGTGCCAAGAAAATAGTCTTATGTTAAATGAAGCAAAATGCACGTATGTAACATATACTCGCAAAGTAAAAGGCTTGCCTACTACGTACAGTTTAAGCGGTCGGAAGGACCGAATGACGATCCTTGTGCAACATCGAAATTCACTGGCTGGGTCTTTGAATTTGTGTTATTTGCAACAACTGAACGGGACCTACTTCGCAAAAAAGCAAACTCATTGATATTTCCTCGAATTCCCAGGGCGCATAGTTTTTCTCGTACAAAAGCAGCGTCCACCGTATTAAAGCTTCGGAGAGGTCAAAGAATATGCCAACAAAAGTCCTGTAAGCATCCATTTCGTCCTGCATATATTTTAGAAGTGAGAATGTTGCTGTTTCAGTAGAGTGATTCTTGCGAAAACCGCGTTGATTTTTGTTTAGAACTTCAAATCTTCGCAAATAAGCCCATAAGTCACGCACAACGACTTTTTCGAAAACTTTTGACAAGACACTCGACGATGAAATACGCGTATAATTCTCAACACTCTCACTAGAGCCATTCTTATGGATAGAAATGATGCGAACATACTTCAATGCGAGTGTAAATTCGTTTTCTTCAACTAAAATTTTCAATCATTGCATTGATTCTTCGACTTTTCCCGAGGTGCGGAAATCTTCACTAATAAAACCCATTTTTAAATCGTCGGCTGTTGAAGAAATGGAAGATCTCAGACCTATAAGTCTACTCCCAGCACTATCAAAGGTTTTCGAACGCTGTCTGGAGAGACAACTCCGCCAATTTGTTAGTGATGCAGATATTCTGCCTTTACACCAGTCCGGCTTTCGACTAGCACACAGCTGCACTACGGCATTGTCTCACATCGTTGACGACATTCTCCAGGCTACGGATAGGGGTGATGTCACAATATTAGTCCTTCTGGACTTCAGTAGGGCTTTTCATACGGTCCATTATGACACTCTACTCGCAATTATGAGGTCCGCTGGCTTTAGTTCGGCCTCTCTGTCTCTGGTGAGGTCATATTTGGAAAACAGGGTGCAACAGGTGGCTCTGAACGATTGCGTATAGGAAAAAATTAATATAATTTGTGGTGTGCCACAAGGTGCCATACTTCTATTTTATTCTGTCTGTACACTAGTAACTTTCCAAATGTGATAAAACATTGTAAATATAATTTACAATGCAGACGACACACAGTTATATTTATCATTCAAGCCTACAGAACTTCCCGAAGCGTGTGTACGTATAAATGAGGATCTGCATAATTTATCAATTATTTTAATCGTCATCAATTATTTCTAAATCCAGCGAAAACGCAACTTATTACTTTTGGTGCAAAGAGCGCTCGAAGGAATATTCTGGCTGGGCTTGACATTCACATTGGGATTAATGAGATTGTGCCGGTGGATTGTGTAAGGAATCTTGGCTTACACATGGACTCTTTCCTTCGCTTTCGAGAAAACACCTCATTTCTAATGAAAAAAGCTGTTATAGCTCTCAAATCCATCTTTGTCCATAGGAATCTTTTTAACCACACGACTAAACCTTTACTTTGCAATGCACTTGTTTTGTCAAATTTTAACTATGCATTTTAACATTGCATTACAAAGCAGGATGTTCAAAGAATTCAACGCCTCCAAAATAGTTGTTTGAGGTTTACTTTTGGTATGCGCGGAAGGGGTGTGACTCGAAAGTTATTAGAGGAGGGTATATTGAATATGTGCTACATTCTAATACTGCACAGCGCGATCTTTTTCTTACAGATTGTTAAGCGAAAATGTCCCATTTATTCGTTTAATAAAATAAAATAGAAATATTCGCCACAATTACCTCTTGTGCGTAGCTTTACTTATAACATCCCTAACATCCTCAATACCTACCTTATATATAGTAGATCTCGATGCCCCGATTAATAAAATTAAGAGCACACGTAAGCAGAGTTTAGAGTTAGTTTATTTACACATCAAACTCATTGTATCTGAAATATCCGCGCGTATACATTTCGCCCGTCACGCACATTAGGTTAATAGTATAGAGCTTTGTATTGTTTTCTTTTTATTTTTGTATATTTCATTATATCCACTGTATTTTTTTATATTCTTTTTGCAAAGGCTAAAGAAGAACGCCGTATATCTTCTTTTCGAAGTTAGGCGATTTAGACTTTTTGGCTATCTCAGTGTAATTACAATTTTTTTTTTTCTGTATTATGCACTGTTCCGCCAATAAATTCTATTATTATTATTAATACACTGAATATATATGTCAACAGTATTACAATTAGCACACGCTTTTCAAAACTCTACTGTTGACGTCTTCATCACCACATGACTGTTCTTAATGAAGTAATCGCGTTTGCTACTTCATGCTCCGCAATGTATCTGTAGAATATTGTACGTGGTACTATTTCATAGGTAGTACAGCTTTCGGAAACAATACCATTAAAATGTGCGTTTAATTTCTCCTCTACTTTCAAATTAATTTTAAAACGATTTTCTTTTAGGGGTTGTGTTTTATGTCAAAAACAGTTTCCGGTGTGCCTGTTTGTTTATATGTATCCACAGGGATACCAATCCAACGGCTTTCATATTTTTATATATTGACCTTTACGACGAATTTTATTTAATGTTTGTGCTGTATGTTTTCGACTGGTGATTCCTGTTACTACCTCAAAAGTAAATTTAATCGGACTTTTTTTTAATATAAAATACATTCTATAAATTTAATATTCAAATTTTAACTGAAAATTCCAAATACTATGTAATAATATAAAATAAAGAAACGATTAAACGTTTGTCTAATCTGAATATAGTACAATATTTTTGAAATCTTGTTAGTATACCGTGCATATTTTTTATCACTGGACATATATGTACCTTCCATGCCTTGAAGCGTTTTCTTTTTATAATTGAACATAGGGGCGTTTAGCATGGCGAGTAGCTACTGGAATTATGACAGAAAATAAAATACAAATACGTCAAATTTGTCATTTAATTTTTTTCCTTTCAGGAATTTCATAATCGGCTTGCAGACTGTAAAATGAAATGTGAACCTCGAAGTTGGCCGCAGTATGGTTTTTTTTCATCGCTGACAGTAAGTTATCGTCATTCTCCTTAGTTAACTAGAATAATAAAAGCATATTGCTCTTGTGTTCTCAGGAGAAACGCTTCTTTGATTGTGCACTATAGTTTCAATATTTTGTTAATATTTTCACGAAGATAGCGACGTAAATTTGAAGTTAAACGTTGCTCCATCCACAACTTTGCTAATTCGTAGCCAAATTTTATTATGAATTCGTGTCTTTAGAGTGGTTTTTCCCCTTTTTTCAATGTATTATTGCAATAAATGATGTACGAGTTGATAAAAGCAGTATTTATCAGTTTTTCTGCTGCATGACACAGAAGAACATAATTTGTCAAATGCTTTTACACCTGACTTCGCTTCATTATAGTTTTGAACCATTGCAAGTTGACAATAGTAATATAGGGTTGTCCAAAAAGATGTGCCACTCATATGGTACTACATAATTTTCTAATTTTCTATTGTTGCAGACTAAATATGGTCACCCGACTTACTTTGGAAGAGAGAAGGTAGCAGCTTAGATGGAAGTGTTTGGGTCAAACTCAATAGTAAGAAAAAAGTTTCACCAATGGTTTCAGAAGGATCCTCTAAGCCGTTTAACTATCCGTCGACTTCATGAGAAATTTGTGCGCACAGGGTCTGTGACCAATAACTGTTAAGGAAATAGTAAATATCTCAGAAGTATTCGAACGGAAGATAACATCATAAATGTTCAAAGCACCATGATTAGGAGTCCAGGAAAGTAAAGTAGGAGATTAGCATTGGAAACCGGAATCGCGCGGACAAGTGTTTTAAGAATTCTCCAGACAGATCTGGGAATGAAGCCGTACCACATTCAAATGATACGGGCCCTTTCTGATGCTGATAAAATTGATCGTGTACGAGCTGCTTAAGTGTTATTAGAAATTACGAACATAGACCCTAATGTTGTGTTCTTTATGTCGGATGAAGCCACATTTCATGTCAGCGGCATAGTGAATAAGCACAATTGCGTCATTTGGAATACAGGCAATCCCCATGAACTAAGAGAGCACACTCGATCCTCTCCGAAAGTTAACGTATAGTGTGGCATTTCGAAGTTTGACTGTAACGGGAGATTCTCACCTAGATATGTTGCAGGGTTTTGTTGTAGACAATCTTCCCCTCCGTATCATAACATCTGGTTACTTTCAGCAAGATGGGGCAGCACCGCATTATTTCTTAGCGGTTCGACATTATCTGGATGATACATTTGGTAGACGCTGGATTGGAAGAGCTGGACCTTTGCCTTGGCCAGCACGGTCACCAGACTTGACTCCATGTGATTTCTGGCTATGGGGAATGGTGAAAGAACGTGTGTATGCTACAAGACCTACTGACATTAATGACCTTATAGAACGCATAACAACTGTTGTCCGCTCTAGGAAATGTGCGAAGGAGCTATGGCCTGTATGGTGAAAAGACTTCACACATGCATTGAGAACCAAGGAGTACAGGTCGAAGGAGTGCATTAACTAGCTTCATTTCATCTGGACTTATGTACATAGTGTGTGTTATGTTATTAAAATAAAAGCCAATCCCATTTAGGTGGTAACATCTTTTTGGGCAACCCGTACAATTTTATTTTTTCGGGCATGTAGGCCAACAACGCTTTTTCTTTATCAAAACAGAACGTTGACGTTTGCGGATTTTTTTCTTCCGTTTTCAATAACTCTTGTGGTATTCCTTTTTTGTTTTTTCTTATTGTTCTGAAAATTTTCAAATTGGATGGTTGTCGTAAGAGTTCGTCAGCTACATATATCGAAGTAAACCAATTGTCCTTTGTGGCATTTCTGTTGTTATCACAAATAGACTTCGTCTAATCTTTTACGTAATAGTTAGCAAGAGGTTGACCTCCTGTTTTAGCGCTCTTTTCTAAGTAGAGAGCAGAGTCTATCATATATCTTGATGGCATGCCGCAGAGCCTAGCTATTTTTATTCCGTATTTCGCTGGCTTGTTGGGAACGTACATCCTAAAGGGACCGCGACCGCGAAATCCTAATAGCTGTGTCAATTATCACATACGTTGAAGGGATGTTTCTCAGAATTTTTGTTAAGCAACCTTATGATTTATTTACATAATCATTAAGGAGAGAAAAATCACTATCGGATCCAACTACTAAAAATGTATATTATCATTTAATTTTTTTTGTGATGACGTCATAACCAACAAACAAAGAAAGTAGGAAGGTTAAAAAAAAGATTGAGTTCGCTTTTTTTTTAATATTCCATACTTTAATCCCACACTGTATGTGGTTTCCAGCAGTGAATACTGAACAATTTTGGTTGTTTAGATATTTATAAAAAGTAAGTTTATAAACGAATGGGAGTCAATCTTCCATTTGCAAGATTAGAAGTACATAAAATCTTAATTACCACTAGGCGGTGTGGGATTTAGATTTTAATGAGTAACCTTCGAATTTTATAAACCGCGCGCCTTTATATCAATGTAGAAGTGTGTGTCTGCATAATTTGTGGTTGATTTTACTCCAAAAGTACATGCATGCAGGTCAGTAAATTAAATTACGTAAATTTTCCCAAACTTCACATATTTTAGTCCCATCTTAACTCTTGACAAACTTCTTAAAAGTTAAACTGGAAGTTTACCAGATTTTTCGAGATCTTATCGACTTGGGACATCCTTAAGCGCAGCCACCGCAGATTGTCTAATATTTATGGACTTCGAGCGCGAAATTTAATTTACTTTTATCCAGACAAAATTTGTTTCATCACCGAACATAACAAGTTGAAATTTAGCCGCTCAGATAAAATCGTAATAATTTAACGGTACTTGGCTAAAACAAGAAAGACGATAATCTAATTTTTCGTGCATGCTTTCGAATTACGCAGAATCACGTTGTACCAAATTATCTTTCATAATATCGGAGATTACATTTATTCAGATGTAAATATTCAAATGGCGTATAACCAAGAAATTAATTTCTAACAATTTCCGCGTATTACAAGTAGTAATGGTACATTTACGAGAGCTAAGCGGTGGTAGTAGGCTGCGACATGGCACCTCCACCAAAATTTAAGGTTAAAGGAAATTTTCCTTAAAGCAATTAAGTCCGTCTATTCAGCAGCAACTTTAAGTCACGATACCCATAATTTGTTATTTATGGCTTTCTGGGAGTTGTTATCGCGAAAGCAAAGCTTCCTTGGATGTTTGAATGCTACAATGCTTGCACGATCGAAATAGAGATACAATAAAGGAATTATTTTAATTGTTTGGCGTGTTAACTCTCAAAAATATTTAATTGTAAAGTTTGCTACTCGGTCAATCAGTATTTATGCAATACTGGTAATGTCTTTGGACATTCAAACTTGTACAATTTTTCCTTTTGTTTCTTTTTGGCTTTTTGGCGCCGATTATATAGGTGCATTGGGAACCAAGGATCAATGGAAACGTCCTAATAGATACGAAGGAGCAATTGAAAATGTATATAATATTATTCGCAAATTCTATCTGCAAATTCTATTGCAAAAGACGCGAAGGTCGTTAATGAACACGCAGATTATATTGAGCTTTTCGATTTTGGTTGTAAATAGGCAATATTAACTCATTTACGACCCTGATAAAGTATTGAACAATAAAATGAATATTGGCGATGTAAAGAAAGAGTTACTTCTTATTAATTTTTGATCATTACACTTATTTTCTTTCAGATGTTCCGCTGAGTATACGAGTTAAACGCCATAAATTATCGGCCTAATATAGACATAATCATGCCGTCCTAGACCATGGTGACACACACCGGAGTACAGATGCCCGCCACGTATCGAGCAGCACATGCTGAACACAAGGTGTTGCGCCCATGAAGAAATGCTTAGTAGCTAGAGACAATGCTGACAGCAGAACAGGGAGTGCTCGTAACCATGCTGATGTCGCCGGGTAGGCAGAAACATGTACATGTGTTACTGCTTTCTTTTCTCTGCTCACATTGTCTTTGCCGAGAATGATTCCACCAATATCACGAGCTATATTAGAATTCTATACCCTTGTAAAAATAATCTAAAGTTTTCCCCTGAAAATGTTCTATTGCAGCTGCTTGCAACTCACTATCATCCTTAAAACGACGTCCAGCGATTCCTTTTTGGAGAGAGAATCATAATACAGAATAACTGTTTGATCTCCTTTGACAATGGACTCCAAAATCGATTTCGGGTCGTCTCCGCACATTCGACCCGACGCTCACGTTGGAGAGCGGTACCCATCTTGCACAAATCTTATTCATACCCAAATGATTATGGAGAATTCAGCGAATACTTGTTTCAGAAATGTTAGACATCACTGCTAATACCTTCACTTTCAAACGGTGATCTGCTAATACCATTTCTTTAATAATTGAAATGTTTTGAGGCGTTATCCGTTCAATTAGCCGACCGGGACGCTCATCATTATCAAGGAATTCTTGCTCCAAATGGAAACATTTTGCCCACTTTTTTGCAGTGGAATATGAAGGAGATAAATCACCATAAACGCCGTTTAAACATTGTTTAATATGATTAGGCGTATGCCCTTCTTTTGCTAAAAATTTAATGACCGCGCGGTACTCAACTTTCGTTACCTGAGACATTTTCATGCACTAGTCACGTTGTCTGGCTGGCTACTAGAAACTACTACTCTTCGAGCCGTAATATATCTAATGTAGGCCTCGTACATGTGCAACTATGACGCAACGGAGTTTGAACGCACTAGAACCTGTATAAGCCTGTCAGGCGAAGAATTTTTGGCGCCTACCTCGTACACCTGCTTCAGTCTCTTTGCTGGCTTTGGATCTATTTATGAAAAGACACAAATTTTCTTCATCGTTAGTGGTCTGCTGATGTGCCAGAAATTGGTAGGGTTTGTCGAAAACTAAAGGATGCTTCATATCATCCGTCCCGAGTATCTTGCAAGCGTTCTCCCTGCAGAATTTGGTCAATTCCGCCAAGTCTTACAACTGCGTTCTTCTTTGTAGGCAAGCAGCCTTTTGTACCTGCATTAGTTTTTAGCTGCGATCATGTTTGCTACGCTAGACCACTAGCCTATAACACCATTCGTTAGCATTGACTTGCTAACCATAGTGTAGATTCACATCAATACTCCTGGAGAAAAACTCCAGATTTTTCTCACCACTCTGGGCACTGTCTAAATGTAATACTAGATTTATTGAACTTACAGTCGATCTTCGGGATTCGGGAATGCTTCTGATCGCAAATATTGATGTATTTGACTTCCGAGTTGAATCTAATCGGTATATTGATAAGCGAAAGTGCTTTCACTTTCATTATCTTCCTTTTTTTCATGGATAAAGAACCATGGCCGCTAGGGACGGAGACCACCGTTTCTTGAGTGGAAATCTTGGCACAGGCAGACAACAACCCATTAATTGATGAAGAATCGAAAGTATCATGCATGATGATGCATGGTGAAAAGTTGGAATGGAACTAACTCCTGCCGGATAGCTAAAGTCACTCTAACATATCCCGACTAGCGAACAGCATTCGAAATTTTGAAACTGTGTAGAAAGGACTTCGCATGATTGTTGGGCATTGCCTTTTAGAGTAGCACCTGGCTGGGATTAATCCGAGATGTGTTACGCAGGGGTTGCCAAGTTGATGACGAGACAATGGAATACTTCCTCTACAAGTTTCTTGCGCCGGCGTCCCTTGAACTATGCTGGGCGAAGAGCTACTACGTCTTGCCACCGTTAGGGCAATTCCTCTGGGTGACGTTTTAATTTATGTGAAAGCGGTGGGTTGGTTGACAGCAGGCTATTGGGCCGACTATGGCTTAAATGTTAAGAAACCCATCTCACCCTCTTGTTATCCATAACTGTAGCTAAACACCTATCTTTATTGATGAAAATATTAATGATATCGATGGGCTACTGGCAATAACACGTATCGTCAAATTTGGGGGAATCAGGATTTTTACGGAGTTTTGACGGTTATTCTGGGCAGCAACATTGTGCAAGAGACGCTTGGACCAATAGAAATATTTTATTTTAATGTTATAGTAATATCACGTATCAACTAGGAAATTTTCTTTTTTTGCAACACAGGTATCAAATATAATATTAACAATATATTTATTTGTTTTCACAGCAACTGTCCTAATAACTTAGTAGGTACTCTAAACTTTTAAATAGTTACGAAAGAAAACAACTTAATAACCTAATAAACTAGGTTGCACATAGATTTTTCTTGTTTCCTGAAAATCTAGAAAAATGTTAATACGTGTTATTGCCACTAATTGTAAGCCATCGATATATTAACTTTATCCAAACTTTGGGCTATACGAGTGTTGATATACTAACGAAATTCAAACGGTCGATAACATTTTTGGTGATAACTCCTACATCAACATGTACAGAATAGAATGCGCTCGCTTGATTGCTAGCCTTAAGACTTACGTTGGGAAGACGTACGGCTGCACTGCCTTGAAATGCAGAGGAATGTTAAGTTTTGAGTAAAAACAGCATATTAAAACCTAGTTTAGTAAACTCTCTTCATGAGCTTGGCTTTCGTTATTTATTCGTAACTTCCTCAGAACAGACATTAGTGTACACTTGTTCCCCGTGTAGTTATGTTCTATTCCTCAACTTAAAGTAAATATTTTAATAATATTAATAATTGAAATAATAATTTTGAATTTTATTTTTATCTGCTCTGATGTTCTTAAGTTAATAGCGAAGGCTAAGTTGATGAAAGTTGAGTTCCCTTAAATTATTTTTAGTAAGCTATTTTTGTCTAAAGTTGAACGTCGCTCCTTTGGTTTATAACAGTCAAATACATTCCCTTAATCCAGTACAACAACAAATATAATGTGATAGCGTAAGTCAAAAATAGTTTGTAGGTGACTGATTTACCGCAACGATAATCGGGGTAAATCTGAAACGCTCTTCCTGACTGAAGCTTGTAAACTCTCACCTTAACTATTTCACCCACGCCCAATAAATTGTTTTCTAAATCATCAACGTGCCTTGGTTGTTGCCACAGTTTTCGTCATTTTAGCACTAATTGTGTGTAACCATTAACCATTGTCTTTTTCATCTACGCAATTAGTAGTGCCTTTAATTATTGTACATTAATCGATATATCCGGCATTTTCAAACAAATCTAATCAAATGAATATTAATGCTAATTATAGAATATATGCATGCTTTACGTGAAATAATTTTATTAATTATCAAAACACAGTTTATTTCCAATTTTACCCCTGATTATACAGGCTGATTTAAAGAATTCCTTCGTTAGAAGTTTACAAATATGTAATCATAATTTAATTCTGAAACTTTGGAGTTAAGCGTAGTTATCTGTGATCTATGACGATAAAATATTTTTATTAGTAATACAGTTACACTGGAGATCGCCGGCAACTTTATTATTTTAAATGTAAATCTAAATTCAATCTTTAGGCCACCTCCGTCAAACATTCCCCCAGTGGTCATATATTGACATACAGGCTGATTCATTTTCGATCCTCACGGTAGGAATCTCGCTAATTAGTGGAGATAGAGGTAGGTTTAAATTTGGCAAAATTACTAAATTTTGTGTTTGTTATGAACCCGAAGAGGAGTATCGAGATAATGTCTAACTTCTGGACCGGTGCACTGTAACTTTTGTGTTTGGGGGCAATAGATTCCTTGTTGTAGACGAGAGCCTAGTAAATCGGATTTGGATTTAGAAAGTTGCAAATATCTTACGAGATCATTAATTTCACTGCGGGGTACCAAATGTGGTTCATTAGATTTCACTATATATTCATCAGCAGCACTTGATTGCTGTGAATTCTCTCCGTTCTCTTCCATTCCATTTTCCAGTATTCCCACTGGAGTGCCCCGCACGAACTGGAAATGGTAGGTCAAGAGATTGCAGGTTTCGTCATTGAGGGGTGTCATGGGGTGCTGTACATGTTACTTGCTTTAGCTATTAAAATCATGTTAGTCAAACAAAAGTAGCAGACCGTTTTGTGGTTCCATGTTTCTCGCCACTACACTGGAATTCTAAACTTTAAATAAACGTTTTCGCCCATTGCTCATTTCTATAATCTAAAATAGCCCAGAAATGCTTCTTTTAATATTATGAACATTGGCCTTCCTTCATTTAATAACATTATGTTGCCACAAATATAACAAAATCTATTGCCACCTACTTCGCACTTGTGAACATGTTTACAACAGAATTACTAAATAGTTTTGCATATACTGGATTGTTTGGATAGATGAGACTCAGCCTTTATCATCAACAAATCTTTATTTACATTTTAACACTGTCGGGTAAGTGTATAGTACTAACTGCCTGGCGGCTGGCTTGGTTCCTGTAATATCGACGGCGATCTGTTTCCAAGACTTACGTGAGTATTTTGTCGTATAAACTTGGTGCAGTATTTATATTTTTCAATATAATTTCCCACAACTTCAATACATTTATTACAACGATCAATTAATAATTCTATACCCTCGTAAAAATAATCTAAACTTTTCAGCTGCTTGCAACTCGTTATCGTCCTTAAAACAACGACCTCTAAGGCCTTTCTTTAAACGAGAAAATAAATAATAACCACTTGGAGCCATGTCCAGACTATACGGTGGCTGTTCCAATTCTTGAAAGTCACATTCGCGGATGGCAGCTTGTGGAATGGCAGCAGTATGGGTGCATTGTCGTGCAATAATAGAACACTCTTTGTCAGTTTTCCTCGACGTTTTGCACGAATATTGTTCCTCAATTTATGCAGCAAAGACGCAGAGTCAATAAACAAAATATCCTCACAATTCCAGAATATTATGGCCATCACTGTTTTCGTTGATTGAACGACTTTCGCCTTTCTTGAACGAGGTTCATCGGGTCGCCGCCATTGCATGGATTTCTTTTTGGATAGAGGATTATAATACAGATCTGTTGTTGTTTCTGTGACAATGGACTCCAAAATCGGTTTCAGGTCGTCTCCACACATGTTTAAAAACAAGCGCGCACATTCGACTCGACGTTCACGTTGGAGAGCAGAAAGATTCGGTGCCCATCTTGCACTAATCCTATTCATACTCAAATGGTTATGGAGAATTCGGCTAATACCTGTTTCAGAAATGCTAGACATCACTGCTAATTCCTTCACCTTAAAACGGTGATCTGCTAATACAATTTCTTCAGTAATTGAAATGTTTTGAGGCGTTATCAGTTCAACTGGCCGCCCCACTCGTCATCTTCAAAGGATTCTTGCCCAAACGGAAACATTTTGCTCATTTTTTACAGTGGATTATTAAGGAGATAAATCACCATAAACGCTGCCTCAACGTTGTTTAGTGTGATTAGACGTATGCGTTTCTTTTGTTAAAAATTTAATGAACGCGCGGTACTCAATTTTCGTTACCTGAAACATTTCCATGCAACAGTCACGTTGTCTGACTGACTACTATAAACTACTACTCTTCAAGCCGTAATATATATAGTGTAGGCCTCGCACATGTGCAACAAATAGGCAACGGAGTTTGAACACGCTCCAACCTGTATAAGCCTGCCAGGCTGAGAATTGATGGCGCCTACCTCGTGCTTATCATACAGGTGACATCCTAGAGAGTAAATATGTTGTCTTTGGGGGTTTCTCCTGGGATCCCGAGAGGAAACGTTGCCATATTATACTACACATCCCTAACTTAGGAAGGAAGTGAATGCAACTATTTATAAACAAATTCATAAAAACATTTTTGGCATTTTATAAACAACCAGACATGATAAAGGTTTCCACGGGGTGCGGCAATTAAATAACCGGACTGGTGCTACAGAACATTTTATTGATCACCAATTACGTTACAAAGTTTATCCCCTTCAACTCTCCTTGCCGTTCCCTACAACGCCCCACACGAATTTTCCACTGCCGAAAGCAGTGCTGGAAGTCTGTTTCTGTCAGCTTGTTGAGAACCCCCGTCGCTTTCGCTTTCACCGCTTCCACATTGTCAAATCTTGTCCACTTAAGCTCCGACTTTACCTTAGGAAATGGGTGGTCCAACACGGTGATGTCGGATTTCGCAAAGAATGCCTTCATAGACAAGGCGGAATGAGCTGGCGCATTGTCTTTGTGGAACATCCAGGATTTGCTCTTCCACAAATCGGGTCTTCGTCTTCTCACACGTTCACGAAGGGTAGTTAGAACTTCGACGTAATAATGTTGATTGACTATCTGACCTTCGGGGACCCAGTGGACGTAGACAAATCCACGCGTATCAAACTAAAACTATCATCATGGCCCTGAATTTAAACTTGCTCATTTTCGCTTTTTTTGCCGTGGTGAGATTGGACTCTTCCAATGCATCGATTGGCGCTT
This sequence comes from Dynastes maya, assembly GCA_029619315.2. NCBI lineage: Eukaryota > Metazoa > Arthropoda > Insecta > Coleoptera > Scarabaeidae > Dynastes > Dynastes maya. Next base: position 64,095,174 of record JAROYE020000002.1, read on the forward strand.
TGTTTCAGGATCGTAGGTAAAAAACCACGATTCATCACAAGTAATCACTCTGTTTAACAATTCTGGATCATCAATGTTGTTTAAAAGGTCAGCACAAATGTTCATCCTCGATTTATTTTGCTCTGGAGTGAGAAGTTTTGGCACCGCTTTTGCGCAAACTTTCTGCATGTTGAATGATTCATGCAAAATCTGACGGGCAGTTTCTTTGTTAATTCCTGAGATTTCAGCAAGAGCTCGGACACTCAAACGACGATTTTCGCGGATCAATTTACCAATTTTCTGAATGTTGTCGTCTGTTTTTGATGTTGAGGATCGTCTTCGGTCGTTTCACATCCCTCCTTAAACCTTTTACACCACGATAAAACATGTGTGCGCGATAAACACTCACTTCCATACACTTCCTTTAACATGGCATGAACTTGTGTAGCAGTTTTTCCTAGTTTAACAAGAAACTTGAGGTTAACTCGTTGCTCGACCTGAACACTCTGCATATTTCCGACGTAACGTTAGTGTAAGGACTTGAGCGGACGATTGCTACAGCGAGACTAAGTGACGTACAATCGTGCCCATCAAGCTCAGGGTGGGGGAAGCATCTACAAGCACAGAGATGTTCAAACCTGCCGTGGCGTGCTCGCTGTTTGCCGATAGTAGCATCAGGCCGGTTATTTAATTGCCACACCTCGTATTTGTCATCAGTACACATACAAGTCCCAAAAAATATAAAAAGCTTTTCTGGGGAAAGACAAAACTTTAAATTTGTGTTATATAGTGTTATTTATGACGACGATTCTCCCTAAACTTGCTAATAAAACGTAAATTTCAATCATTGGCTGATTCGAAATTTGATTATTTCAGGTACAAGCAATTTCCTAGAAATCAGTTATAACAATGAAAGGTATTTATTGAGGAGAATTTATACTGATACTATATTTTCTTCCCTTCCAATTCGTTTTCTTTTATTAAATTATTCAGCCAACCAAACCTAATTGGAGCTCGCAACAGAAAAAAGAAAAAAAGCTATGCTAAACGTGCTTACGCAGGTATTGAGACGGATCCTTATTAAAATTCTGAAAGCGAATGTGCAATGTAGGGTTTCTAAATGATCTAGTAAAAAGGTTCAGATTACGACTATAGATCATGCGAAGGACTATCTTTATCACAAAGAAACCGTAGGGTCACCATGGGATATAGAATAGCTACAAAAGATTTGAAAAGAGAAATTGGAACATATTTTATAGAAAATACATATTTAGGAATATCATACACAAATTTTGATTATTTCTTATAAATCGTATAGTCCCTTAATAATAAGTTATGAGCTATGCATGAAATGTGTAACGCTTACATTTCGACTAACTGCTGGCTTTCTTGAGCCAGCTGAACCAATATAAAAGGAGAATGAGGGATAACTTCCTTTCGTCAATTTTAGGAACATTTGAATATATTAAGATATTTCCCTCGCAGGAAAATTTATCAAAGGCGGAGCTGTTATAGCAGCAATTTACCTTTTTATATCTTGAAAAGAATGCGAATTTCACGCAAGTGATTATTAGATTTTAAAAAATGGAACGCACAAGAAATGTTAGGGCCCGTATTGTAATTTATTCATACCTACTAAAGCTTAGTCCCACCAATGTACAGTCTAGCGTAGGAAATTTATTTTGAAAACATAGAAAAAACTAGAATATAAAATTTATTATTTGTAAAGAATGACAGACATATACAGTTTCAATTGCTCATTATTGGGTATATGATACCTTACAGGACATTTTTGTCTACTCTCACCACAAATAATCATTCACTTATTATTAATGGAAGTGAAACATAAACTAAGTTAAGAATTTATACACATCTATTTGTTTGTAGTGTATATAAGGTGCATTTTGTATATTTTTAATTACAGCTGAATATCTTTTGCATGAAGAATTGAGGGGAAATTGCCATCATGTGGTTCTGAAAATTTTAAAATGTTTCTGCAGAAATATTGTTTAATTTCCTTCATTCCTGATGGAACTGCAATCACTTCTTTAGGTCTTGCTTACCATCTAAAATAAAGCACTATTAAGAACATTATACCACTCTAGTCTTCCTGGTTTTATTATAGAACAATATAATAATAATGAACCGTTTATTCCATAATACAAAAGCATAGAAAAGTAAGTCAATAAAATTCAGAAACATACATATAAGACAAAGAAATATTGAATATGTTAATAATATAATAGATAGAAAGTATAGATAAAATAGATAAATCTGAACAGATGAGGTGCATTTTAAAAATAACGTGTTCAATCAATCGATCGGTGAGTTCAGTATTTTTCTAATTAAAGGTTTTTTTTCACTTTAAATGACTGAAACTGTATAAAAGCTGTTTTGTTCATTAATGATAGCAAGGATTGTGGAGTAGTATTGCAAACAACACTAAAGTAGCGGCACTCTTCGCACCACACAAGTTATTAATCCGGAACAGCCGTTTCAAGGACTTGTAAGACCGGTCATACGGTTGAGAGTCGTGGACTCTCATTCTCAACCGTGTGACCGGTCTTACGAGTCCTCGAAACGGCTGTTCCGAATTAATTAATAACTTGTGTGGTGCGGAGTGTGCCGACACTTTAATGTTGTTTGTTTTTTTCCATGTTTAGCTCTAAGTAATACAGGGGTTCCCTAAGTGTGCGCCGCGGCACCCCGGGCCCGTAGAGAGTAAACAGGAGACTGATAGAGTTTGGGAACCTCTGCCGTAATGAATAGTAAATAGTAAGTAATAGTTGTTCTGAATTTGATAATGTTAACCACGATATTCTTCTTTATAAAGTGGAACAATATGGCATCAATTCCATGTCCCTAGATTGGTTCTGAAGCCATTTACAAAATCGTCAACAAAAAATTGTTATCGATCAAATTTTTTTCCCAGTAATTTTCATTAATGATCTACCTTATTTTTGAATATTCGTGATAACCTGACCCTTATGCTGGTGATATTAATATTATATTGACTTCCAGTAACCTGAAGGACCTCTTTCAGATTTCTAATACAGTATATTCCCAACTTTATCAATGGTTATCATTTACCAACTTGTTAATCAATAGTAGCAAAACGAAATGTATCTGATTCTACAATAAGCTTAAATGCAATGTTAGTTGTACTTCGTTTTAAATGGCAGCACGTATTATCGAATTTACATCTTCATGCAAGCTTTTGGGTATTTCTGTTGAGGAAGACTTGAAATGAAATGACCACATTAACAGCCTCTCTAGTGAATCGTCTGAAGTTTGTTATGCTCTGCAGAAATTGAAAAGATCCTGTAGTTTGAATGTTTTAAAAGCTTTTTACTTTTTTAATTTTCACTCTAAGATGACTTATGGTATATTCATTGGGGTTCCGGCTCTGACGTAAACCGTGTCATGGAATGTTAACTTTCTATGGAGTCTACATTCTAGAAATTCTATGTTTTGTCTTCAGACACATATCTGAATTTTTTGTTAATACTTCTCATGCTCATTTTACTAGAAGCAGTAGTTACCTTTTACTTGTCTGTCATTGAACTGCTTTAGCTCAGGAAAGGATTTACTTTTTAGAATGTAAGTTGTAAATAAATTAAACATTAATTTAAACATAAAAAAGAGTATTTAATAAGATTAATCTGTCATTCTATGGAAAATGTTCTAGCACTACAGCTTATTGTTTTCTTCATTGGCATTATTTTGTATACTTTTGTATAGGTGAAAATAAAGATATTGGGATGTTCTCTACAATGAAGTATAAAATTAAATGATAATCAATTCTCCACTTACAAATTAATTTTGATTTACTTACAATAATGTGTGATGTGTGAGAGTATCGTTTGTAGTTAGTCTTTTGCATCCTATTTACCTCCTTCTTAGTTAATGCTTGAAATCCACTTCTAATAGATCCCCTCCAGTCATTTTCTTAGTTTCATTATTTAAATTTTCTGGATTATTTTTCTTCAAGATGTTTTTGTTTACTTCTAACACTTTTTAATATATTTAAATATTATTTTAAACTGAATTTCTAGACGAGTAATCGAAAAATGTCTATTGTCAACAAAAATTATTTTCTGTCTGTCGACTTGTTTACTCGTTGTCAGAGCATTGCCTTTCCAACGACTTGATACTTTTGTGTTTGGCGTAACGATGATCATTTTCGATGTAAAGTATTGCACTTTTATTATCGCAATATTAACGGAGTCTTTTTCTTTAATAAATAAAGGATTAATAATATAAATTGTCAAAATGCCAGAATTCTGAAATAGCTGAAAATATCACACCAATAAGTCCCACTACAATATATTATTATTATTATTATCAAAAAGATCAAACTTTTAACTCATTTTACTCTATTTATGCATTATAATTAGTAGTGGGTCGGTATTTTCGAGCGGTATTTTGTTGTTGCAGCGCGTCGCGCTCCGCAATATCAAAATAAATCGTTACTTTGAAACGACAGGCGGTCGCGCGACTCGGGAACGGTAGCGGTTTACATTCGCGAAGTTCTTGTAGAACGGTAATGCCGCTGAAACGATAAACATTTTCATCGCGATCTTATATAACCGATTGATAAACATAGTATACGTGCATATTGTTGAAATGGTAGATACTATATTATGCAGCGTAATACCTTTACACCACGTAACTCTTAATCATAGTAGCGTAAAATAAACTAGTAGCTACATTTATTTACTAAATATTTATTTAAAATAAATTGAATTAAATAGTGTAGAAACATTTAAATCTTTAAAAGACAGATTGAATATTAAAAACAGAACCGATTAATAAAAAAAGAATACAGATTTATTAAAAACACAAAGCAGATTATATACATAAAAGTAAGTAAATAGTTATAACGTAAAGAAATTAAACAATTCCTTTGTTATAATTTAAAAATAATAATCGTTTTACCTTATAGCTGAATCTGCTTCTTATATCTGATGAAATTTGTCCAGTTTTTAAACATATTCGTTATAGATCTCAAACTATACAATATGTCTCACGTAGATATCGTTGCCTTAGTGGGAGAAGCACGTAATTCCATTAAAAGGAAATTTACAGAAGACCAAAGGAAACTGTTTGGTTTTATAATCATTTTGGATAAAAAATGGAGTTACGTACTTTTCTTACTAAGGGAACGATGTGTAAAGAGATCAACCAGGTAATAAGAGTTGACACCATTTTATATCGGTTGTATTATGTTGTTCTAAAGTAACGGTATTTTGTCGCGGAAAGGAACGTTTCATGAGTGGAACGGTACTTCCCATCACTAACTATAATATAATTCTTGTAAATTTGGACACTCGATTTAATCTTTTACCCCCTCTAAACAGACTTATTTAGAATTATATTCTTCTTTAAATTGAAAAAACCAAAATAGACAACAATACAACAATCCGTTATTTTTAAATTATCTTCCGAATGTCGACGTAATAGCCACGAAATGAATGAGATCTATGTATATATGTACGTACATCTCACAACAACGGTTCCAAATTGCAAGCGTTCCGAATATGTTAGCGTATCGTCAATTGTCGTTTCAAGATAAAACCAGCAACATGCCAGACATTATTATCTGATCAACTTAAAAGGCACAAAAGAGGGATTTCTGAGTCTACGCTGTCGAGAAAGGGAGAAACAACTTTGTATAGAACTTTATTTAAAACGTTGCCTGATGATGTTTAGTCAATACTCGTTGTCGTAATTAGCACACCGAATTGGTGGCTTTTGAACGTTTGCGGTGAGAAAATCCCCGATAGGCTCAAACTTTGGCAAAAATGTTCCGGTCTCGAAAGTATTGTTTTTCGTCGTCTAAGCCGCTCATTGTAACGAAGTAAACAAGATTAATTACCAACAAAGAAGTTAAGTTGGCAAGAATTATTTAATTGTAACACTATGACGTCGATGTTTTTAAAAGCACACCATTAGGGAATAAACAAGCAACATTAAGAAAATCCTGTTCTATAGGCGAAGACGAAATTAAATTAGATTGTGTATTCCGTTGTATACCCTTCGAGTATAACCCTTGACCTTTCAGCATATTGCGGTGTAGAATAATTTGAATTTGAAGACTGGAAGATCTATTGGTTAGACAGATTGCTTTTCACTCTTTCTTACAATAAAATTAGTTTGAAAACTTTTGCAATCTGACGAAAAAATTATCTATACGACAAATGCACTACTTTTAATTTATTTCAGAATGTCACTGCGTAAGCAGTTCTTTTTAAAATATAATATAAACAACTATGTATAAATTTGCTCTTTATCTTCTTGGGATATCTTTCGCTTCGTGTGGTGTGAGATCTAACGGGTTTACAATAATAATTCTTTGATATCAGTGGATGACCCAGTCATCATTTAGTGACTGTTCCTATTTCAGATTACTACTTTGAAATATGATTCTATTTTTAACGAATGATTTTTGTTGACTATTATCCTCAGTATGATTCAAAATAATTGAGATATTTTAATAATGGATATATTGAGGACAAAATTAGAAATACCGTATTTACTCTAAAGGCGCCGAGACGTTTAATCGTTCAGGGCGTTTATTTTGAATCAAATCAAATCCCCATTTGTATTCTTATAAACGCCTCTGCGATTAACACTTACCTAGATAATAACATACACGTATGAGGGAATCTACTTAAGATATTCTCTTTTGTACATTTTTGTCGAATTAATTGCTGCAAACGCCTCTAGAGAACTGAACAACTCATATTGCTCCAAATCCTGACGCGCAGCAGTCCTTGACTACTGGCTTAAACCGCCATGGTTCATTAATTGAAATTGTAAGCTAGTAGTCGAGGATTGCAGTCGCGTCAGAATTTGGAGCAATACGAGTTGTTCAGTTCTGTAGAGGCGTTTGCAGCAATTAATTCGACAAAAAAGTACAAAAGAGAATATCTTAATTAGATTCCCTCATGCGTATATGTTATCATCTACTTCGTATATATACAATAAAATATTGAATTGCCATAATTCTATTTAGGTAAATTCGTAATATATATTTTTCTAACAATTTTATTGAAAAGTAACTAAGGAACAATGGATTAATAAAATTCACCAAAAACATAGCAATAAACAATGTAATACAAATATCTAGGTATTTTTAAGCGTCGCTGTCGTCCCCCGAACTGCCCTAATAGTTCATAGCTTCTTCCTTCACGGAACCTGTGGTATCTTCTATATCGCCGTCACCCAAAACGTCATTGGCTTCTGTTTCCTCAGTATCTTCTTCGATCTGTTCTTGAAGTCTAGCCGTACGTAAGATCTCTGCTGCTTTTTCACATGCTTCAAGTGCGGCGTTTATTTCATTCGGCATTCTTTTCTTGCGGCGTCTATTAGAATGCGGCGATTATTGGAATAGCGGCGCTTATTAGAATAAATGCGGTATCTCGAAATCTGTTAGAAATAGACATATAAAATCCATAATATATTGGTTTATTTGTGAGTGGAGAAACCAAATACGTAATAATATACAAAATGTTCCATTCAAAATAACAAAGTAAATGTCTGGTTCGATACTTATCGACCAGCCTGTATATACGGAAATATTTTTACTCTATGAAGTCTATTACGTCATCAGAGAATTTTAGCTTCCTTGCACTTGCGTAATAGGCGCAATCTTACAATTCCGGATGATTTGGACACCCTGTGTATTAGATGGCGATCCTATCACAGAACTATTAAAAAAGTGTAAAAACTACAAAATGGGTAGCAATCAATCAAAAAAAGTAATTTCTCAAGCGGGAAATAAGCCTGCGGTATCGTGTTAATGCTTCAAAGTTTTCAATAATCCCTGGGTGACCAATTCGATTTTGATTTCCAGCATAAAAAGCTTCTTTCGATTCAAAACTATAACCTCTGCTTATTTTTTTCACATTGTAAATCTTCAAATTAATGGAATATTTTCCTACAACAAGTGACAGTATAAATTCAGAGGTATTTCCAGCATAATTTCGAAATTTGAACATCATACGTAATGAAATCGGCTTGTACGCCAGTAAATTTCATTGTTGTATGGTTGTTAGTGGTGTTATGTCATAGTTTGGGTCTTCCAGTTGCGCTACTGCATGTAATGTATCATGCTGCTTTTAAAAATAGGAATATTCGGTGGAAATTCATCATCAAATTATATTTCGAAAAGAATTATCAAAAGTTGCTGTGTTTGAAACAATCACTAATGCGATTAAAAATAATGAAGTAGAAGGACGCTAATTAATTTCTGACTTTGAGTAAAGATTTTTGACAAGGTAACACGTGTCGGGCTGTGTTCCCAATTTGTGTTTAACGTTTAAATCGTACCAAAAATACGAGGTAGAAGTCAAGTTTGGTAGTTGAAGAATAGGCAAGTTTTCAGTAGATAACCTACAAAAATATGAAATCATTATAATTCCAGGTTAGTTTTCCATTTTTCAGTTTTAACATTCGTTAAATTTCATTAATCGATACCTATTTTTATTTAAATTGCCGAGGGAGTGTGACCCTCAGATCGCATAATTAATTAACTAATTTGGAAAAATTTAATTCTATATATTCAATAATTTCCGACATTTAAAATATTACACCATATTCTATTATTTCTCATTTTAGAAGCATACCATAACAAAGATATTTTACTTGCAGATGGTCCACGTTGTAAGGTCCGGAAATGTTAAAATAAAAATACAGGTCTCCTCTTAATTTCATATTTTTTTTTATTTACGCTGGTATTAGTTTCGTCTTTACGCTATCATCAGTCAGAATAGTTAAAAATTAAAGCTTCATAGAAGTCATATTGTAAAATGTTAAAGCTGAGTTTGAAATATAATTCCCTGTGGGACCCTGATATTAGTTTATGAATGTCTGTCCCTTTTTCGGCGCCTCCTCGACTAGCATTTACTACTGCCAGTTACATGCTGTAACTCGTGATTTTGTTTTTTAAGCTTTTAGCTTACCCCATCCCCTGTCCCTTTTTGCATTTTCAATTTAGACCCCAAATTTAATCATCCTTTCACGATTTTTATATTCTTTGCTTACACCTTCTTTCACCCTTTCACTTCACGCACATTTTACAATTTAAAATTATTTTCCATTTTAAATTTAACCATTTTGACTTTATCACCGTCAATTTTATATTTTACATTTCAAAATCAATTTTAACATCTTATTGTATGGCTTCAATGAAGCTTTAACTTGTGACTATATTAGCTGTTGATAGCGAAAAGCTCAAACTAGTACCAGAGCAAATAAAAAAAATTGTAAGAGGTTAAGAGGAGCCCTGTATTTTTATTTAAAAAATACTTTACATGATCACGCTGTCTAATGAGCTTTGGCGGCTAGTTCGTACAGCTTATGTTCTGTCAAGCAAATCAAAGCTAGTTAAATTATCAAATCAAGTTTAATTTTTAGAGCGTGAGGAATAAATTTAAATGTAATTTATACGTTGCGGAAAATTGTTGATGCATGTAACACAGAGATCTTATGATAATATGCAGTTACTATAGATTACAGGTCACTACTTAGAACTACACTGTCGGAATTGGGACTTGTCAGTAAATATGTCAACAGCGTAATAGGTAAAATTTAACTTTAAAGATGTAAAAATGCAAATGAACGAATTCACAAAACAATATCACAGTGACTTAATATAGCTTTTGTTTTTAGATTAGAAATAAAACAAACAATATGCAGCAATTGTTCCCAGCTTTTTAGCGAGTTAAGTAGCGTTCACATAGGGCATCGCGAGGGTAAGGTAGGAATTAAGAAAGTTCGCACAATGCAATTAAATACGACCGTTCACACAGCGGTGTAAAGCAGAATTATTAATTGGTGTGCATCGAAACTATACACACGTTAAATTATAGCGCTACCACGGCGTTGTATAAATACAACCGACCAATCACAGTGCAGGTGACGGATCGTGTCAATTTGTATACATACTTTTGAGATTATGATATTCTCCTGATTAATTTTGAACTTTTAATTTACCTGTGATAAAACAGCACCTATACAAGTGGATTCTGAAACTAGAATGGTCACAGAAGCTCGTGAAGAAGATTTAAACATATTTGCCGTAATTATATATATATTTATATAGCAATAATCCAGCTACAAGTGACATGGGATTGCAAATTAGCAAAACCTTGGGTTCAAATGTAGGAAATGTAAGCTCAAAATAGCTCTCGGAGCCGAGGCTTCAGAAGACTCCAAGTGTTCCTGGTGATTTAAGCACTTCGTTCAACTATATGACATTGTTATCTCCTGAATTAGTGAATTAGCATTCTTTGTAAAGTTTCACGCAGGACACAAAGATACGTTAGGTATTTGCTTTAAATCTGTATTTCTTGGGACCAATTATATATGAACACGTAAGCAATGTACTACATTTACCAAATATGAGAACATTAAGACGAACGATTGTTTCAAATGGCGTATACAACTTCAAATAACCATCTATATAAAGAGGAAGCTCGAATATGTATATTGTATGTAGTTGAAGTGAGGCTAATTGGTTTTGCATCAGTAAAGATGGAATCGTAGTGTTTCATAAGATCGAAGTATACGACATTAACCTTAAAAATTTGCTGTGATGCTTTTCGTAAAAGTATCCGTAGAAATTGGAAACAACCTGAATGAGATATGTTTTCGAAACATAATGCTTGCTCTGGAAAAAGATTTAGAAGTGTTATACAACATAATTAATGCATTATATGACATTAATACTATACGTCAGAGCTTTGGTGACTTTGTAATCCACCACATATAACTTGCCAGCGGAATATTTATTAAAATTCGTCATATGATTTAGAATTCTCTAACCATTAAAATTTACTAATAGAGAGTTAACATTTTAAAACCGAAGGATGCAAAGAGACCTTAAGGCATTTGTAATTTTTGATTTGTTTCAAATGTACAGTTTATAGAATTATTTTCTTTTTTTTTCCGAACAATTACTATATATATTTGGTTACCTGAAATAAAATAATTCCAAGTATATTTGTACATGATAACAGCATCAGTATGTATAGTAAGTATGTATATTGTATTATGCATTTTACAAAGGATCTACCAAAGTATACAGAGATGTACTGAGATCTTAAACCTCATATGACCTTCTGGTCCTATACAGCAATAATCAGACCCATGATCACCTACGCCTCTCTGGTTTGGTGGCCAAAAACAACTCAGAAGACTGTGCAACAGCAGCTATATCGAATGCTCTCACTGTTACTAGAACGAAGGGATTACAGCCTGGTGATCTTAGAGGGCATCTCAAAATCCTTGAAGAACCCAACATAAATTATCTGATGTATATTGCAAAGGACACGATCCCTATGCAATATAATTTTGATCAACCTTATAGGGTGATCATTGATAGTCGTACTGAGTGGGCATCCGGTAAGTCTCAATGTAAAAGAAGTACCCTGGAATGGTACACGGACGGCTCGAGAATAGAAGGTGTCGGAACAGGTATAGGCATTAATGGTCCTAACTTCCACCTAAAAATGCCTACAGGACCCCACACCAACATATTTCAATCAGAGATTTCTGCTTTAAACTTGTGCGCCATAAAGAACCTCGAGAAAGGGATACGAGGCGCAACTATTAATGTATTCAGCGACAGTCAGGCAGTTCTAAAGGCTATTAAGGCCTACACATACGAATCTGCTCTGATACACCAATGTGTACATACTTTACGGCAATTAGGACGCAAAAACCACGCTACTTTACGGTGGGTCCCAAGCCACCAAGGGATCGAAGGAAACGAAAAGGCAGATAAGCTGGCCAAAGAAGCAGCGAATCTGCCTTTCATTGGTCCTAATCCCTTCTGTGGTCTCCAAAAGAGCCACATAAAACAAGTAATCAAGATATGGGAGGACAATCAAAAGGCCTCGTACTGAGATAATGTTCCAGGACAAAAACAGGCGAAAGCACTCATATCAGGCTCGCCAAAAACAGCAAAAGTAGCGCTATCGATCAGCAAGGGGGATCTCAGATTACTGGCAGGGTTTCTGACAGGCCATGTAGCCCTAAAATATCACCAATTTAAACTAGGAAAAGCTGAAGGTCAAATCTGCCGTCTATGCCAAGAAGATCTGGAGACGACAGAACACATCCTATGTGAATGTGTCACACCAACACTTCAGTAGGCCATTTCTTGCACTTACTGAACTGAAAGAAGCAGATCCTAGAGTAGTACTAAGGTTTATTAAAAGCTTCCAACTATTCTAACATACATAAGGGCATTCTGTTACAATAGATCTATTAAGGTCGCAGTGATTAAAGGCACGTGTGCCATGGCCCGACGAAAATAATAATAATAATAATAATAATAATAATAATAATAATAATAATAATAATAATAATAATTCAGAGATGTAAGGGTAAGAATTGAATTTGTAAGCAACGTAATAGGTGTGAGTCTATATAAACTTTTGCTAACTATATCATTTAAGAAAGAATAAAATGTTATAATTCTTTGATATCTTCTTTATTTGATTTTCTACTTACGTACATTTCACAATTCTTTTTGGATAAACATTAGTCATTTCTATTGCAACTACCATTTATACTTTTACGATAAAGGCAAATAGAATAAAATTTAAGTAAACTGTGTATCTATGATGATTTGCTATAAAACAAAAATCATGCTTAAAACTTTTTCTTTATATCGTCGTCATTTATGTAATTTGGTTTCATTTTCTTTGATTTTTCATGGGCTCCTATATCCACACATACAGGTTTATAATTTGCATTGCATACAGCAAATAAAATTCTAAGTTTTCCCATAATTTTAATATAAAGAGCCAGAATTGTTAGGTTGTTTTATATGAATGTGCATGCCTTTTATTGGACCTCTACAATTAGGAGACTGCCTCTTGTTGGTAAGTAGTAGACAGGCTATAGTACAGTCTACATCGATTCAAATATTTCTCGAAATATTTGACAGACCTTTGATTTGCTTGTACTATTTTCGATAAATTTTCAAATAAATCAACATTCATTCCTGCATATAAGAAAAAGGAATCAGAATCATGATTTAAGATTTCCTGAATCATATTTAAATAGTCCACTTGTTTTTTTTTCTCTTTTTACATTTATTTTTAAATTTGTTCGTCATGATTATTGCAGAAACCGTTAATAAACACAGTATATAACGTTTCTGTGTCATTCCATCCATTACAAAAGACATCATTAACAAATAAATTAAGATTATGATACGACAAAGTAAATCGCGATGTCAGTTGTCATTATTTCTCAAAGTTATTTTGAGAATTACCGCAGAATATTGCAAATAATTTCCCGCGAATCCTAACGATAATTTCACGCTACCCTATGTGAACGCACCTTTACAGTCCAGTACGTTGTTGATGTTTAATCAGTTCATTAGAGGTAGACCGTTATGCACAGAAATTTTCAACGAAAAATGAGCTATTATCGAATATTACAACGCCAAAATTATATTACTGTCACGAAATGTTGCATGGCAAGTTGACACTCTAATACAGGTAATTTATTATTTCTACCGCAGTGCAGGGCGCCTCCGCCATTTCGCGCTATGCGCTTTACAGCTAATAAATGGAAGAATAGACTGCAATTGGAGAAAACTCAATTATCGTGCATAGTGAGAGAAATAATAAAACCAGGTGTCTTCAGTTAATCAACACTTGAACGCTCAACTATAACCCGGTACGGTAATTTAAAAATTGTCGGTTATTCTGCGCGCTAACGAAAGTTTTACGAGCTCGCTGACAATATTGCGCTGTCTTTAATGCAGCACTTGGGGTTGGTGGAAACATTAAATCACGCACAACAATGTTGCAACATTTATGGAATCGCGCGGGAAGAGAAATAATGAAATAAAAGTCTTGTAAGGCGTTATGGCATTCTGAATTAAAGTAAATAATGATAGTTGAATTTTCCGCCTTGGGTGTTTATTTATGTATAGCAACAATGAAAATGTAAAAGTATGCATTATGATATAATTTACTGTAACTACCGTTTATTTACTAGAGAATCAGTGCCTCAATGATAATTTGTTGTGTGTATTGGATGTCTCAGATTTCATATAAACTATGAAAATTTGTTTAGTATACCGTATCTATCTCGTTTATGCTACTTTTCTTTTTAATAACATTGATATATGAGATGCTATGCTAATTTGTAATCACATAATGTTGTAAAGGGCGGCGGCGTTAAAAATGCCCAATACAAATTATGTTTCTGTGTAATTTACATTTACCTAAGAACGTGGAATTTATTCAAAATTACACAACAGTAATTGCAATAATGAATAGTAAAATTTAAATTTAGCAGGATTAAATGCTCGTACTTTATGGTATTGTTCATTTCATCTAATTACCCACGTCCGTTAGGAGTTTTAATAGCTATTTCCAGAGAATTATACTCTGCAATTCAACAGGAATGCAAACAGTAGTGTAACATTTAAACGACTGCAAGGCAATTGGCAAGACGTATTGTTTAATGGTATAGATGAGCATTTTTCTACGTCGTTCCGTGATTTGTGTATACCCATTTCAATGAAATATGCCTTGTTTTAGATGAATAAGTACGCTATAAAACTGCGATACAACGAAATTAATAAATCGCCATTTTTTTTTTAATTTTTTGAATTATTCTTGCGCGTCGGATTTCCGAGCTAATTTTCATTATTTATATTTTTAAAATGATATTTTAGCACCAACCGCTAGAAAACAATACTCCGAACAAAATATTTTCATTATAGATACGATAAAAAATACCCATGAAGAAAGTGCCTAATAACAATAACCAAAAATTAATGCTAATATAACTCATGGTATTGGTGGAATCACTCCCGGCAAAAACAGTGTAAGCAGAGCAAATGGCGTTAACACACGGACATGTTTCTGTCTGCCCGGCGTCATCAGCGTGGTTTCAAGCGCTATTCTCCGCTGCTTACATTGCATTCACCTCTCAGTTTATGCCACTAATTTCCAAAAATAGCACTGAAATATTTCTTGGCACCACTAGGTGCCAAGAGATATGATCATGTCGCCCAGAAAGTAGCGAACACAAACCGGAATGCACATGCCCACCACCTATCGAGCAGCTCATGGGCTGAGAGGTGAACGCAATGTAAGCAGCGGAGAATAGTGCTCGAAACCACGTTGATGACGCCGGGTAGGCAGAAACATGTCCGTGTTTAGTGCTATTTGCTCTGATTACATTGCTTTTGCCGGGAGTGATTCCACCAATACCATGAGCTATATTAGCACTAATTTTTGGTTATACCTACGATAAATTAAGTATATGGTCCTTATAGTCGCAAAGATCAAATGCGCGCAGTTTGTAATCAAAACAAACGAATGCAAAAATTATGTTTTTTACTGGAATATCTACCTAAATATCAGCTACTAAGGTAAAGAAAGAATAATTTTACGTATGTTTCAGTTCACGTAATACACTTAAAAGCCTTCTTGGCAACCCGAAAGATAAACCAGACATGAGAGAAAAGACCAAATTTAAAAAATTGCATGTAATGTGATAAAGTCTATATTGGTCAAACAAAACGAGCGATAGGTATTAGATTCAAGGAACATATCAGGTGCTGCAGATACGGCAAAATAGAAGCGTCAAGCGTAGCACTATACATAAGCGAAACCGGGCATAATATTAAATTAGAAAACCTGAAATTGATTAAGAACGTAACCTCGCCTTGCGAGCTAGACGCATTTAAAACTATCTACATGAAAAAGGAACGAAATCAGTTGAACGGGGACCACCCACCTGTTCATTACTCTTGTCTTTTTGATTTACTATAGTCTAGATTTAAAAATGTATATAGACGGAAGAAAAACACATTTGACGTGAGGGAACGTATCGTTGTCTTCCCCTATTTGATGAGGGTGGAACAGATATGGGGTCAAACCTCCTCGTACCGTATATACCTCACATGCTTTTAGTGTTAAACGTCAAAATAGTAGGTACTTTTAAATACATATATATCTTTTCTCGAGAGTAGAGATAAACAACCATGGTAGGATGAGATTTTTTTTGGTTTTCGCTCAGATTTATTCGGTAATCCGGTTGAGAATAGAGGCCCAGAGAGCTCTCGAAACAGTTGTTCCGAATTAATTAATATTTTGTGTGGTGAGGAGTGTGCCGACACTTTGTATTGTTTGCAATACAATTAATATTTCCAATCTGAAATTTTTGCTTTAATCTGATAAACATTTTCGGTTATGGACACCATCAGACAGGACAGCGCAGCTTATACATCCTACTAACTAAAATACACCATTTCTTTCACGTTTTCCTAATACATAAATATACCTATTACTCATCTCTTCTTCACTTAGGTTCGAAATATTGAATGAGCAGTCTAAGATCGTGAAGGTGAATTTGTTTTGTTTACTGTTATCATAGTAACCAAACTGTATTCACATCAGAAAACATTTGGATGCAATTTCCAAGTACAAGACTCGTCTTTGAGTGCAAATAGCTACTTGGGCCCAACATTTTGAATCAGTAACTTAAACATGTCAACGTTAGTATCTTTTGTTTACTGACGTCATGATAACCAAATAGTACTAACACGAGAAACCACTTGGATGCAATCTTTTTTAGTTTCAATTTTAGACATACGCATTATTATACAAAAACGTTAAAGATATTACGCTTCTGGCGTTTGAATTGGGTAAAGTTTGGTGTTCAATACTGAACACCAATATTTCTAAGGGATTCTGCATGCATGCAATTTAATCTCATAAAAATTTGGGCTAGAATGTATTTGAATTTGGGATTCTTTGAAGGAAATAGATATATCTAAATTGTTGAATGGTATTAATGAGATGCTAATACATTACAAAACGGTACCTTTAATGGGGTGGATAAGAAAGGAACAGCCTCTGGTTCCACGTTCTTCGAGCATTATTAAAATTGTGATATATAATCTTGGGATTAGTTTGTAAAAAATGCCACATATCGTAATTATAACAGAATGTAGTTAAAAAAAATATTGATTTTTTAAATAAAAGTGACTATAAGGTCTAAACGTTTCAAGAAATATTCTAATACAATTTAGCTTTCATACATGTAGCTTCAACATTCACTAAAATCCCACGGTTCATATACGTAGATGAACCTCCTGAGGGACCCAATCAGAGTTTCCTAGAAGCGAAAGAATTCCACATTATGAAAGCAAACTGTGTTTTGCAAAAGCATTGATCCAAATTAGGTAATTAGAAATACCTCATTAGTGGTTATTAATTTTTTTTGCCGGAACGTAATAAATTCCGAATACTTAGGACCACTTCTTAGACATTCCAACAACTTGTTGTCTCTCTTCGTTTTATTTTTTAAAGAATTTATTTACTTTTTTAAAAATAATTTAACCACTATATTTCCGTCGCAATCTCCAATCTTTCCACAATGATACGTACACTTCTTTAGTTCTTTTGGACAGATTGCTAAATTTATAGCAAAAGCTATTGAAAGATCCCAGAGTAATAATTTGGAATTGAACAATCTCTCTCCTAGCAATAAATCAATTACAAAAATGTACGTACAAATGATGATTTCCGATATTATTGTGGATACATGACAGTTTTACCCGAGAATAAAGTGCCCGAAATGGCAATAAATTCTGTGCTACCTACCACGTATATATACACAAAAAACCTGGAAGAGTTCGATTGGTAACATTTATTATTTGAGGTATTCGGCAACCGCAAATACATCTACCGTCATGTTTCAATTTAAAACACATCAAATTCTGCGGTTCACAGCCGATATGCTTTGGCGATGAAACCGAAGCTGCCTGCACGAAAGCAATTTTATGCGCAGAATGGTAGATTATTCACGCTCTGTAAAATTTTTCTTACATTCATTTTTAGTGTGTGCAACCTCCTTGTATAAAGACTGATAAAACAGCGTGGATCTTTTGAAGTAACTATATTGATGCCTATTGAAATTGCAGCGCCGAGAAGTATAAGTGCTATTGTAATAGAGGTTTTGTTGGAAGTAATTATATATATTATACATTTGCCCAAGAGATTTATACATTCCAATTATAAGACAAAAAGCTACATAATACGGTACTCGGAATGAAGACGGCTTTTTCTTGTTATGAGGTCTGTGAGCATGGTTTAAAATTATATTGAAACCCACAGGGCGTCTCATAACTCAGTAGCTATCTAAAGTAGCATTTCCTTTAATGTAATATGCTATATATTATCGCATTCTTAGAATCCACGTTAAATTCTGAGACAAAAAGTCCTAAACCTAGGCGTTTCACAGTTATTTGTTGTTGTTTTTTAGAGAATAAGTCGACATTTAGAAAAATCGTTGTTTCTTCGGAAGTGTGTACTAGACAAGTGTATAAAATGAAATTTTGGCAATATTCTTGACTAAAATTCTACGTACAGATAAATCGTATCTGCTGATACGTACACTTTTGGGTAATTCATATATATGATAAATAGCAAAGGTCCCAATACGGATCCCTGAGGAACACCACATTCTGTAGTCATTATTTTACGGGACTCCATTTCGACATTTTGCAGCCAACAGGCTGCAAAATGTCAAAACCTTTCCAATAGGAAAGGTAGGATGCTAACAATGTGTAGTTATTGCCGCGTATTCCATAGTAGAATAACTTTTCCATTAACAATTTATGGTAAACCATACAACGTTTCTGTGTAATTCCGTGCATTGATGTCAGTTGTCAAAGTTGTGCGAATCATTGCACGAATTCCACATTAATTTCGCAGTACACTATGTGAACGCAACGTATAACATTCTAAAGCATTCTAATTGAATCTGATAACCGAAAATATGAATACATGATTGAGTTGCCTAAAAGCCGAAAATATTAATACTATCTACTAACAACAGATGATCAATAGATATTTCTCAACCAAATTAATCAGTTCATACATTACAAGATCTTTTTGGAAAATACCTCAAAAGGAAGAAAGAGAACCTACACTTTTTACATTTGCCCATGTTCGATGTTTAATTTAACCCTCATAAAAACAAATACGTTCTGTATGTAGTTGCGCTCAAGACCATTAGACAATTTACGAATTATTATTGGAGTTGAATTATTTGTTCGATCTACCTTAATATTTATCATCAACAAAAGAAGTAAGACATTGCTAATAAAAACGTAAAAGTTATAACGCATAGTTCTACTCTCTGTTAATTTGTTGGTACTTTTTCAATAGAAATGATGGAAAATTTTTTCCAGAATCTGGACGATTATTTGATTTTAAAAATTTTATCGCCATTTGGCCCTGTTATCTGGATAAACTATTAATAAATGTTATTATGAATACCAAATGCGTTTAGTTCCAGTGGTACCCACCATTTTCTCCTCTCTCTGATATAATTTCAATAAACAGGAAGTATAGCTCTATTGTACAATCAAATTCAATTGATAAAAAACATTCACTTACCTTATGGAAAATCACTAGCAGATCGTCTAATTTCCCATGTAGATCTCCGCAAATAGTCACTTGCTTCGATATAGCAGTTGACGCTAAGTTCAAATTTGGCAAACGTTTTAATTTAGCAGTGGCTTCTCTCAGAATGCCAGCAACGTATCGTGCATGCAGTCTTTGTTGCTGAAAAAAAAAAAATAAGCGTTTTATACCAACACCAGTACAGCCACTATTTGATTAATGATTGGATTCATTTAGTTGAAGTGAGAGATTACTCTGTCTACTGGAATGGAAAAACTTGTTAGGATACAATTGTTATTAATAGAGTTTGTAATTTTTGGCGGCGCGACAGGATCAGATTCGTTGTTTTTTGTAGATAAACAGGGTGGAAATAATAATTGGAAACACCGTTTTTTTTTCGAAGTTATTATAGATACAAACGAATTATTCAGATAAGGTTTTTAGTAGTAGTTCTTTTAATAAGCTATGTAAATCTGGCAAAAAAGAATTAAATTTTCGTGGATATTACTAATGTTGTACTTCTTTTAATGGTATATTTTTACACCAGTTAATACAAAATAATTTTTGCTTTAAAGAAGTATCAGGGTTTTTTCTTCTAAATTTGATAATTTTTGAAATATTAAATAAAAAAGAAAAATTTTGCAGATATGCTCTGACAACAAAATTACTATTTAAAACAATATACAAAATAAAAGCAAATTATATTATTATCATAGTAATGATAGTAACACTTATAAATACTAATGATACTATTAAACTACAAAAATTGTTCAACATTGCTACCGTTCTCTCCTACACACAAGTAAACCTTTTTTAACAAATTCTGATTTACATTATTTGTATTTCACTCGACAACAGGTAGCCTTATTTTGAGAATAGCAATAGCACATTGTAGAACCTCTGCTGCCAATCCAAGAATTTGAAAATTCTTGATTTAAATATTCAGTTACATCTATCGAATTGTGTGGAGGTATACCATTTTGCTGCAAAAACCATTCCGTGTCTAACTGCTAATGGCCTATCATCCAAATAATCTTGAAATTCACATTGCAAGAAATTTAAATATCATTGATGTGTTAAGATCACTTTATAAAAATATGGACCCATACATTGATCGAGAAACGCATTTCGAAATTCGTATTAAATTTTTCATGTGGATTTGTATCCTTTGTTTGCCGATAATGTGTATTATATCTATTTAATATACCATTATTAGATAAGTGGGATTCATCTGACCATAAAATTTTATTTAAACAATTTGAATTTGCAATATTTTGCACTATTAAATAATTGTAGTCTTCTCATGGATGAAGATTAAGAATTTTGTATATTTTATAGGCTCTGTAATGATGTTTTTTTCAAAATCATATGTACCTTCGTATGTGTTGTACTTAATTCCAGTGCAATCTTCATTTATTTCATGAGATTCGTGTACTCTCGATAGGGATCCAGTTCTACCCAACTTATTTCCTTATTTGAAAAAATACATATGGCTTCGATGAAAGCCATCCGGATATTGTTGTCGGTATAAGTGTAAGGCTTGCCTTGAATTATTATTTAATAAATAATAACATTTTATCATATCTACCTTCTCATTAATTGAATAATCTGCCATTATTAACACAAATTAATAATGTACTTAAGCCACACAAACTCTATTGTATCGCAAAAACAATACAAAATAAAACTGTCAACTTTTGTTATCAAGGCACACTTTGTTTTGAAGACACATTTTTCTTTTTTCTTTAATATTTCAAAAATTATCAAGTTTAGAAGAAGAAACCCTGATACCTTTTTAAAGTAAAAATTATTTTCTATTAACTGTTCTAAAAATATACAGGATGTAACATTTAAGAAAAGTATAAAATTAGTAATATCAACGAAAATTTCTTTCTTTTTTTACCAGATTCCACATTTTCAAAAGTATCTTTCAACACATGCGCAATTACACTACAAGAATATTTTTGACGAGCAAAGCCATCTTCATGTCGAGGCTTGAAACTGTTTAGACTACCCTTGTATATCCACCATGCATCTTCGATGGGCGGTGGATGTTAATATTGGCTTTACCTAGCCAGCTACCTGTTTCTAGATACGTACATACTACGATCCTGGTGTGCCACCTGAAAATTACAAGCCTAGTTATTATATTATTGTGCTCTTAAAATGCATAGAAATTGCAGTTTCCTAGAAAAAAAGTCTAATTTTAGAAATCTACGCATTCCATATGAATGGGTCCATGGGAAGTTAAATGCACAGAGACATACTCTATAGCTAAATATATTTTAAACGCTCTAATAGGCACAAAAAGACACAAAAGTAATTCTGTATCCCAGGGCCAGACTGCGAGGGATATTTCATAAATAATGCACACAAATTTATTGTTTACTACAATTTTTTTACACGATCTCTTTACAATCCTTCAATATAGTCTCCCTGTTTCGCAATGACTGCGTCCCACCGGTTAGGAAACTTGACTATTCCATCTAATACACCATCTCTGTACATCTGGCGAATGGCTCGGGTAACGGCGGCAGAAAGCTCTTTCAGCGAAGGAAAACGACGTTAACGCATAGGTTGTTTCAACTTTGGGAATAAGTCAGTCTGGTGGACTCATGTCCGGACTGTAGGGTGCATGCTGTAACACATCCCAACCGTATGCGCGCAGCTTTTCAGTCACAAGATTGACGATGTACGGGCGTTGTCATGGAGAATGAGTGGCCCAGCCTCAAGCAACTGAGGTCGAGTTTTATGCAGTTTTCTGTTCAGTTTTTGCATGAATTTACGATAATACACTGCTGTGACACTTCGTCCACATGGAACTCTATCTGTTGTGATGATTCCGTGGTGATCGCAAGCAAAGATCATCATTTGTGTGATCTTCGATTGAGCTCGTCGAAATTTGATTGGTCTTGGGGAAGATTGACCTCTCCACTCGTTGGACTGTGATTTCAATTCCGGTTCAAAGTCTCTAATCCACGTTTCATCAATAGTGACAATTCGATATAAAAATGCTTGGCCTTCAACATCAAATCATCGTTTCAGTAAGGTCGCAATGTCCAGGCGTGTCCGCTTCTGTTCAACACTCAAGCAGTGAGTGATCCATCGCGCATATATTTTTCTCTTGTGCAAATCTTTTGTCAGAATCCGGAATACTGATGTTGGTGAAATTCCTGTGGCTTCAGAAATTTCTTCACATGTCGCACGACGATCTTCTTGAAGACAATCTCTCACAAGTTTCACACTTCGTTCATGTTTTCGGCCTTCCAGGTCTTGGGTCATTGTTTATGCTCACACGACCTTCACGAAAATGATTAGCCCAACGAGAAATTATACTACGGTCCACTGTTACTTCACCACAAACTTCAGTTAATGCACTGTAGATTTCCGTCGGGTTTTTGCCTCGTAAACTTTCGATCTTAATGTAAGATCTTTGATCCTCAACAGTAATAGTATCTGAGACCGGTGCAGGCTCCATTTCTAGCTCACGTTATTAACAAACAAAATAAGCTACCGATGAAACTAATGCTTCTTCCTCAAGCTTTGAACTACAATTAACGTAATTTTCACTGTCATCGCGTCATTCACTCCGCAGTGTTGCCAACCTGTGCATTATTTATGAAATATCCCTCGCATGTTAAGTCCAAATTTACCGAATTTTAAATAAATATGTTTAAATACTAAAATTGGCATAAGCTTTTTATTCTTGAACTTAAAACCACTTCAAATATAAATTATTGACTGGATTTACAAAAACGGCGTTTTACAATTTTATAAAATCTAAAATTAATTCAATAAAACTGCTCTACTGAAAAATTGAGTTTTTGGACTTAATATGGTCTGGTTATTAGGTAAAAAATTACAATCGTATTTATGAAATGCTTCTTTAAGGATTTAGTCGTAAAATTATTATAATAGTTTATCAAGACTACCTTCTTGGTAGATATGTACAGGGTTAGTCATAAACTCTTACGGAGCTTCTCATATTGGGTAGCCCATGAATACGTAAAATTGCATACGAAAAGTTAGATCCTACTGAGTATATTATTTCGTGAATCAATTAGTTCAGGCTGAGTGGAGAAAGTCCGTGTATAAGAGTGGCAGTAGAGACAAGGTTGAAAATTATCGTCCGATCTCCATTCTGTCAGTATGTTATAAAATTTTTGAGTCTGTTATTTTTTATATGGTTTTTATGTTTACAAGACCCTCAATAATGAATAATCAGCACGGTTTCTTCAAAAATCGTTCTACTGAAACAAATCTAATCGAATATGTTACGTATTTACAGATCGCTATGGATGAACGGTTACAAGCTGACACGATTTATGTCGACTTCAATAACGCTTTCGATAAAGTTTCACATTCTTTATTACTAGAAAAACTCGTCGACTTTGGTGTTTGTGGTAGTTTATTGCGCTGGTTTACGTCCTATGTGGACAGCAGACAATTTGTATCGGTCTGCGGTTATTCATCTGAATATCCAACTGTTCCTTCCGGTGTAGCATGAAGGAGCCATTTGGGTCTACTAATATTTGTGTTACACATACAACATTGATTCAAAAATATCAATTTCGTAATGTACGCCTACAATCTAAAACTGCATGCACCCGTTGCTTATGTTGATCCGTCGCAGATTACATGAATATTGTCATCAAAATCTGTTATATATTAATTTTAATAAATGCGCAAAACTAACATTTACCCGGAATAAATCGACGTTGCTGACCAACTGTAGCTTAGGAAATCATCTCATAAAATTGGTAGAATATATAAAAGAGCTCGGAGTTATAATCGACTTCAAGTAATTATTTAATACACATACTGAGTGCATGGCTTTGTCGTTCGCTTATGCTACTACTCTATTCATTTACATTATTCGTTTCACTGGTGCAGAGTCAATTTAATTAGCCAACAAGCACTTGGAATCCTATATATAGTGCATTTCAGATAACATTGACCACAGGTGTTTACACAGTAAAACGTTTACGTGATGTTAATGACCTTCCTACGAGGAGCGTTTGATTTATTTTTTGTCCATACCTAGTTGGAACGATTTTTATGAGGTTTTGAGACATTTTATGCCTTAGAACAAAAATATAACGTTGAAAATAAAGAAAATAAAACGAGAGAACCCATACTCTAACTCCTCAGAAGGTCAACGTGTGGGTCGACATCCTAGGTAATCACATTGTTGGTCCGTTTTTCATCGACGGTTGCCTGAATACCCAAAAGTATTTGGAATTGCTGAGAGACACAATTCTTCCAGCTATTTGCAATATTCCTGTAAACGGGAGGATCATTTACCAGCACGATGGGGCACCACCCAATAGCACCAATGAAATTACAGAATTTTTGAATAATGAATTTCCAAATGGTTGGAGTGGTCGTCATAGGCCGCTGAAGTGGCCGGCAAGAAACTCTGATTTAAGCCTGTTGGACTTTTTTGTTTGAGGTTACATTGCAAGGAGGGTTTTTGACAACATTCGCTGTAGACCCTCTAACATCAACGAATTAAAGATTGGGAGACCGTTTAACAGCGTTTGGTTAACAGTTTGAACACTTGCTTAGTGAACTTACTTGTTTGTTGCCTTTTTGTACTAAAAGTGTATTTTTTGCTGTTTTAGTTTTTGTGGGTAATTAATTTTTGATAAAATTTTGTTCATAGTTGTTTGGTTCCTTTATGCGTTATGAGAGTATTTTTTTGTACAAATAAAAGCCATTCTGAATTACATGTCTGCTTGGAATGAATTGCTTGAATAACACTAGCTGTAGCTTTGACTAGCTGATACAAGGTTTCAGATTTTACCACATCAAGATAAATTTGTGATAATGCGTATACAGGTTCGTTAAATGATTCCAAAGATTGTCTCAATTATGCCAGCATTACATCACTAGATGTCGAACGGCCGTTTTCTGCATACAGGAACATTTTTACTTCGTGGATACAACTGTAGAAACATTTAATGCCTTGTTGCTTCTACCTGCAATGTCTTTGTCTACCATACCACCGAGCCATATGTTAGCATTGATCTGATGACCTTCATATATAACCACAGCATCATTTTTGGGTTTAATCCCAACGTTTTTCCATACAACCTTCTACATCTGCCTACGGCAATAGTAGATTTGTTGATGGTTTTATTGATGCGAGAGTTCCATGCAAGTCTTTGATCGAACCATACCCCAAAGTATTTCGTTTCTTTGACAAATGGAATCTCCACTCCTCCTAGCATAATTGGCTTTAAGCCTCAAATTATGCGTTTCTTTGTGAATACGATTATTTGTGTTTTTTGACCATTGATTGTAAGTCTTTTCTGTTTACACCAACTTCCTATACTTACCGTAATATTAATAGTTATTCGATTCTCGAAGGCTAGGTATATTACGGTAAGTAAAGAAAATGTATGAAACTTTCTTTTATTTCAACACCATGTTATTATTCATATTATTTTCTATAAGTACTTAACTTTTCCTTAAGAGGTTGCAGTTAATCCTGTATATGTCTGAATGACTCCTAAGAAATTATTTAAATTAAAGGCTGATTTCTAACAAACAGCAACACACAACAATTTTAACATTTAAGTACAAAAAAAAATAAATATTACTAGCAAATTAAATGTGAACAGTACCATTCCTTAGTCTAATTAATATACCTCTACACGTACCCACTACTTCTGCAGCATTTTTACGCTTATAGCATAGTAAGTGCGAGGGCCAGGTGTCTGGAGATAATTAATTCTAACAGTTGATACTCTTTTTAAACTTTAAAGTTTAAGCACTAAAGAAACGTGAAACTTTAACGTATCCAATTTAGTTTGTTAGCTATGTATGACGCAAGGTAACTTCAAATTTTATGTACGTTATTCTTGACGATATTTACAGACGCGTTACTAACTACGAAACTTTGCCGAACAAGTATATTATCGAATAAAAATTGACAAAAGTATTCCCATACGTTTCTGTAAATATATGTTCATTAATATTTTTCAAATTAGTATTGAAAAAGTACGGACGTTTTATAATTTATAATTGCCGCAAGTAAATCTTACTATTGTGAAAACTATTAGACACAATGCCTTGTTCGAAATAAATTTCAAGCACAACTTTACATGCACACTTGGCAGACACCCATAAATTATAAGAATTTACGACTACTTCCTGAAAACTGCATCCACAATATTTTAAGTAGCTCGCGTTTATTACGTTAGTTTCCTATACATACATAAACGGGAAAACAATTGTCTAAGAATATGTACCCCGAACCGCCGCCCCGGTGACCGGTGATTAAAGCTCAATTTTGTTTCGACTGTTTTTATTAATTAACATAATTTGTTTGCATAAAAGTGTATATTTATTCACAAAATATAAAAATAACTTCTAACTTAACTTTGGTATTTTACATATCGTTACAATTTTTGCAATAAGTTACTTTAAATCCACGATTTTTGTAGGAAAAAGTTGTTCGTCTATTGTTATGTTTTCTCCGGGCGCATAACAAATTTTGCAATTGTAAGAAAATTTTTGCCGTATTTCAGAAACTAAAGTAAACTTATCATGTTCCAATCTTTCTTTCCTTTTAGACTTGAGATCGAATCTGAGGTATCGCATGATTTCTCTAAATTTGTTTCTAGACATCGTTTAATTAAAAAACAATATTCTTCACTTTTTAGGCCACAAGGAATCTAATTCTAAGTGACTGGAACCCTGAGCACCACGTGCGTGTAGAATGGCAAAAAGGGATTCTAGATCTCCTAACGATAATTGCCAGTCTTGACTGTCTAGTTGTCTTCTATCTTCAGCCTGGATGCATTGTTTTATGTCTCAGCATCGAGTTATCGATAAATAATCTCCAGAAACTGCTCACATTTTCTGCAGTTACTTTTTGTTTTCATACCCTGTTGACCCTGAATATATTGGGTTAGATTTTTCTGCCTGCGGTAGGCTGACTCGCAGAAATTACTTGCCATTGGAAATTGTCTTTTGATTTGCAAACTGCACTAAGATTGAAGGAAAATCCTTTTTCTGTTGGTTTATTTTGCTGGCAATTAGAACGAACAGATGTTTTCACTTCCTGCTTATCACTGGAACTAGCACTAATCACTGCAACCGTTACATCACAAACTGTGTCATTATCAGATTCATCACTATTTTGTTCCTGACTCGCAACAACTCGAGAACGAATTTCGTTTTCACTGTCCGTACTAACTGATTTAGAATCATTCTCGGAATTTCCCGGTGAAAGATTTTCCAGCTCGTCTAAATGCGCTAAAGCTTGTGCAGCCGAGAGGTCTTTACTGGACCAAATACTGTTCAATTTAACTAAACAGGACGAATGCACTTTCAGAGTGCTACCGATCTTTTTATATGTTCAGAATAATGCAGGTTGAAACTTGCAAAATATTTTGTACCCATGCGCCAAATTAAGTCTGCGCATGTGCGACACTAAAAAGAGCACGAGTAGAAATAGGTTCTTTGTCGAGGGCAAGGCTGAACATGTCGAAACAAGTACGAACAAGTACTAACAAATAGGAACAAGCTCTGATCGGTTGGTGCAGTTATATACCTTGTTTTATGTGTAATAAATGTTTGAAATTATGTATATATTTACATGCGGTACATGCCTAAATGTTTAGTTCTTCCAAATGTTGCAACCAAGAAGAAGATTTGACAAATAAAGTTTGTCAAAACATTTTTTTAACGTACCGGTCAATTTGACCGGGGCGGCCGTTTAAGGTAAAATTTCCCAGAACACCGCTTAGAGTTCTACAAAATATTCAAAATTTTGTGAGAGCATTGCCAAACTAAATTTAGGAAAAGCCACATTATTTCAAGATCATATCAAAATTAATTCCGTTGAAAAAAAACTTTAAAATTGAAAGACACGCGCACGCGACGTGCGGCGGTTCTAGTGTTAATGATTAGTTTCTTCGAGATGTATCGTGAACGTAATATAAAGAACTTTTTACCTTTTTCCTTCTGAAAGCATCAATCAGTGCATCTAAATCTGCTCTTTTCAGGGGAAAATTTAAATGGATACCACGGTATTGCTTCTCTACGTGTTGTACGCCATCGTCCTCGCATTCGTCAGTCTCATCTTCAAAATGCATGCTTAACGATTCTGAAACAACACAAAATACATATGCATAGTAATATTTATATGTAGTAGGCGTATTCAGAAGGAATGTGTATTCTCCGTAGACGGAGGTATTCCAAAATTATATTGCTTTACATTCTTTCAGCATTGGAAATACTTACGCGCCCGTATATTAGATAGAGTTACGAGATTTTGAGCGATACTGGCGATGCGAAGGTGTCGTTTGCCGGAAAGCCTGAGTGGAGATATGTTGATAGATGATGGAAAGTGCCTCGCTGCTGTATTACTTAGTACTCGTACAGTGCTTTAGTTAAATTCACGTAGTTGGTGCCAGTACTCTAACGTTAAATGATATAAAGTTATTCAGCAGGGTTTGTAAATTGAAATAAATGAAATATTAAAAGGGGCCAAAGTTTACATCTGTACTAATATAATAAAGAGAAAAAATGTGTATCTATGTATATGAATTAGACCAGGATAATCTAGAAAGCCACTGCATTGATTTAAAATTTCCGCCAACAATGGAAGGGGTACATCTAGTAAAGTAATTTGGGCTATACATAAAAATCGGTATCGGGTTTATCTTTCTACAAAGGAAAGGTCGAGAATTTATAAAATCGCACGCGGTGGCCGTGATTAAGCCTATATTGGACAAACGAAACGGGCGATGGGCACCAGATTCAAAGAACATATAAGCTCATTACCGTTATGGAAGGATAGAATCGTCAAATATAGCACAACACATAAACGAAACAGGGTGTAATATGAAATCAGAAAACCTCAAATTAAAAAAGAACGTAAGTTCGCCGCGAGAATTAAATGCTTCCGAAACTATTTATATGAAAAAAAGTGCAAATCTGTTAAACAGGGAAAAACGTCCTCTCTGGGTGGCTGAGAGGACGTTTTTTAGTTTGGTATATTTCGCATATTTTAGGGTAAAAGTAGGTACTTGTAAATATCTTTTAAAGCAGGAATAGAACAAAGCATGTTAGAATTAAAATATTTTTTTCATATCATTCGGTCGTACGATTGACAACGGGAGTCCACGAAACAAAAAGAATAAATAAATCTTGAAATAAACACGGAGAATAATGATTAATTGTAGACTGTTTGACATCAAGGCAGAATTTAACATTTAATTTGATTTTCACTTTTTTGTTAATTGTTAAAATCTATCACATTTATTTATATGGCCTACGCTCTACACTAAACGCAATTAAACTCAAAAAGTATTAAGTTTAAGTGTAGAAAGTAGAAATCAAAGAGATTTTAAATATGCATCAACTGGGGTAAAAACATATAGGGTACTCCATTCGAAAAAGAGGGTTTCCACTGTTTGAAAATCCGCCAATTAATGTTACCTTTCTAAACACCCTGTATAATAAAATAAAAACCCTGTCTGGCTCTCCTTAATAGCTGTAGCCTTGTCGAATTGTAAAATCACAGATTTTACCTCTTGGAAATGTTCAGAATAATAAAAAGCCGCTTGCAAGCATGTTCCCCAACGCGTAAGAATCCGTGGTTCGCGAATACCGGGACGAAGCCTGTGAAGTGCTCGAATCCGTTTAGGAGATTTGAAAAACACTTTTTTGCATTTGCTATTAATACATCTAATAGTTTGTGTCACAAGATGTAAAACATGAACTTTACACGTAACGTGTAAAAGTCCCTCACACTTTTCTTTACGAGAACGGCCTACACTACACATTGTCGCTGCTCCATCGCTCATAAACATTAACAGTTGACTAGTTGACACTTGAAATTTTTGTAACGTATCGAGTACTACGCCCGTAATTGCTTCGTCAGTACACTTTCTTAGTCTTTTGCTCGCTAATTTTGGCTTAACAGGATCTAGTACTCGTACTATCATATTCAAAATAGTTTTTTTTTTACAATCTGTCGTCTCGTCAAGAAATAGCAACAGCTGTTTATCTTTTAATTCTGCTTTGATCCTATTTTCGATATCCTTACGTGTACTTAGTAGCTCTTTCCGTAATGCTGTCCGTGATGGTAAGTTCTACTCGGAATTGTATGTACGCCAAAACTGTCGAAGCCGTTCTTTATCGAGTAAGCAAAGCCGTAGAGCACAAACAATAAACATCAAAAGTAAATTCAACTTAAATTATATTTGAGGTGGCACGCCAGTTTTCTCATTTTTGCGCTGTACACTATTTATATGTCTTTTACAATCACCTTTGTACCAGCATATTAAAGGTATTTTACAAACTCTGTACAATACTTTAGTTTCATTATAGTTCGAATCCGGAAATTCACTGATAAATTTAGTGACATTATTAGCCAACGGTCGTTTATTTTTCTTGCGTACGTTAGACATATTTACATTTATCTCTATAATTACGACTAACAATGCGAATGGTTGGAGAAACTGTTGTAATAAAGCAATAATTTCATTCGCTGTGGTAGCCCGTGCCGATTCATCTGCATATGTACGTCGCGTCATGGGCGCGGCAACTCTAACCCGGCGCGAAGCTCTGTGCCCGGCCTGGTAAGTATAATTCTTCTTGTTTATTCTTCTTATTATTAAAAAATCCCGCCGACCCTAGATAATGAAAGATATAATAAATTGCATTAATTTTTATTCTCGACGCTCACATGTCTATTGTAAAACAATGTGTTACGTCCAATTTCTTGTTATGAATGCACCCAATTGACATGTTTGTTTATTTGTACAATAAATCATAATAGTTGAAAGCTTTTGTTTGATGTTTCAAACATCTAAAAAAGAACAACTAACTGCTTTTTAGCGCAAACTTTTACGGTTTGCTTTTCTGGTTTTCTATATGCAATTAACCCAGCTGGCATAAGGAGAAGCAATGACCATGAACACCATTCTGCTGTAGCATTGCATGCTCCATGTTGTATCAATGCCGTAATAAAGACAACAATAACGCTTACACGTACGATGATAATTATAATAACGTGATAAAGCACGCCTTCCGATTTTGATCCTGCAGGCGCACCCTTTGCACATGATATCATATACAATTTCACATTTCTCTTTTCTAATTATGGGGTCGCACGGCATGGAGCAGTTCTAAATTATTATCGTACAACTTACATGTAAATGGTTTTAATACAGTTACACAGCTCTTGCCAAATACCAAGAGAATTGTACAAAATTCGCATACGCGAACTATGTGGTAATCGTCCTTTTCCATTGTCATACAATTTCGGCAACACACCTCAAGAATTTGCGCGTAATATGTTATTTGCAAACATAGGAATACAATTTTAGGGAAATTATTTTCAAAGAATTAATTTGAGCGCAAGTGCAAGTAAGAAGCTTAAGCAAAGTAATTACATTTTCTTGTTAGAAATATGTAATTATTTCCCCCAAATGTACACGCAGAGAAATAGTTTCTTGTATAAAGAAAATGTATTTTTTTGCAAAAATCAGTCCCTAGATAGACTATAAAAATGTATAATGTAAAAAAATGGTTTTCTTGAGATTTTATTTGGATTAAATAAATATTTCGTTGTGGTTAAAAAATCAAGAATTTTGAAGACAAAAAAATGTTTCTTCCAATCATTTAGTTTTAAGTTAAAAAAATTTTCATATTAAAGGTAGGAATGAAAAAATGGTCCAGATCTCACAAAGTTCTATTGAGAAATTAGGCGACAGGTTTTGTGTTTAAAAAACACATCAGACTAGCTACAAGGTTATCCAATAAAAGAAAAATTACAATAGTAGAAAAAACCTAAAGTTAATAATTAAAATTAGGAGCAAGTGAATGAACTAATGAAAAAGTTTTTTTTTTGTAGGTTACAGTATAATTAAATTATTTCTTTAATAATGTGCTTAAATAGGGATTATCTTTATGTAGTTTAATAATTAATGATAATATATATATGAGATGTACGTCGTTCGGATGTTGATCCGCGTCTGGAGCCGGTTCTGAGAAGGACTGTTATGAGCTCGACGTTTCGATGATGTTACTCTCACCTTCTTCTAGAGCGGTTGGCTGTGAAATGAAACAATCGCCAGTCTTTCGCGATTTAAAATAAAAGAAAGATGAACGGCGCCATACATTTTCATCAATCTTTATTCGGCCTTGGTTGAATCAAAGTTTGTTTTAAATCCAATCCTAATATAAGTGTTCGTTTGTGTACTCAAAGTCTTTATTAGAAAAGAGAAAAAGGTTAAATATCCAGAGCAGGCAGTTCTTGTGGTGGGTATATAAACAGAGGGTTTATGTACATTGGCATCGTTCGAAAGTTTCAAGGTTAGTTATCTTTCAAATCTTAAAATTCGTTAATTTTATTTTACTGAGTTGGAAATTCATTCTAAAACTGCCGTAAGGGTATCTAAGAATACCCCCGAACCTACAAGAATCATTTATTAGAGTTAAATTACAAAATTTAACAAAATTTGAGAAAAAACTCCGAGAAAGATTCCTCTTTCTACCTGTAGGTGTAGAGGTTATCCTGTCCTGCGTCTCTCTCAATACCTTCCTCTAATTCTTTCTATTACTGATATTGCAACTGCATATAAATAATATGCATATAAGTAATATGCATTTCAAGAATTCTAAATAAAAAATGCTTTATTTTAAGAAAATGAAACTATTGATTTATGAACAATATCTAAACGCTTTCTGGAATTAAGAAAACTATTTACTATCCTCAAGAAAATATTGTAGCAGATTCAAGAATTTATAGAAATTTATAATAAGGTTATCAAAGTCTTAAAGTCTATTCGTTTCTGAGATATCTCGCTGTCCCTTTACAATTGATTAAAGAATTAATAAAGAATTATTTTGATTGATATAATATAGTGATGAAAGTTTTGCCATTTTGAATGGTTTGTATGTAAGCACTCTCACCACTACTACTAAGCGATCTGTGTTCATATTTCTGCAAGATTTTAATGAAAATCTAAAATATTGTGTATAATATGAGGCTATTAATATTAATTTGGAAATAGCGGTGTAATATCATAATTAATTGTACAAAACATGTTTGTGCGTAAAAGTAATTTTGTAAATCCCTAACGTAACCAAATTGAGAAATGTGTTTCTCCGTGATGAAAAAGATGAAACGAGTTGGTATTAAATGTTTTCCTGTGTGAATGATGAGCGAGAAGACGAACAAGTTGACCACAAATGGAATCCGAGAAATTCCAAAGAAACTAAAGACGAGAAAACCACGCGGATATTTTATTTGTGTAGGTATTTCGTTAAAGCTAAGAAATAGACCTTCATATAATAGGATAAAAGTTCGGTATATGTGAAAGCTTCTTCAACTTAAAATAATTGAGTTCTAAAAAATACTAATTAAATTATTTCCATCTCCTCCCTGTGAGTGTGCTTATTTAATCTCTAAGTATATTTGTTTCCTTATTTAAAGTTAACATTGTTTGTTCAAACAATATTCTATTTCATAACGTGAAACATTTTCTTGAATTTAGATAAGATATTTTAAATAAATCTGTAGTTACCAAAGCTGAGAAGATGTGTTTCGCTAGGAGGAATATATTATTCCATCTTCTCTAAGCGGAAATATACTAGAGGGATACCCATTTTTTTTTCCTAAAACAACGAACAAGAAACTTTTCGTCACACGCTGGGTCCTTTAAGTTGATGCAAATAAATTCAATCCAAGCCTGTCAATTTTTTTATAAGTCGGTACAAAAAAAATCATCCTGTGATATTGATTCCATAAGGCTTTGATTCTTTAAATTTGTTCATATATATAATAATATGGTTGCAATAGTATTAATAAAAACAATCTCTTTTATGAAATCTACAGATATGGCGGATGAAGTTGCGACAACCGTATCTTGTGTGCAGAACACAGAGACTCACTGTGTATAGAATTGCATTTATTTATAGTTTTTTTCATTTATATTGCATTGAAAGAATGGGAAGCTAATCACATAAACGATTGCATTACATTATATGCAACTATCTCTTTCTGGGATATACACAAGTCGCGCGGAAATTCTGCTGACCCTGTATACAAGGACCAAGTTGATATTATTGAGAATAAAAAAAAATTGTTAATCTATTTTAGAATTTTATTTTAAATATGTTGAATCTCCCTTTGGGATATCTACAAAATACTGATGAATGGCCGTATTAATTTCTTCCTCAGACGAAAATCTGGTACCTCGCAAACGTTTTTTAAACCCATAAAACATCAAAAGCCACACACTGCCAAATCAGATGGATGTTCTATTACTTTTATAGTTTTTCGGACAAATTGTGACAACTGCGATATGGGACGACGTGTTATCGTGATGTAATAATCCTTCTCAGGAACTTTCCAGCATATTTCATGCATACATAACTTTTTTCATAGCACGTGTTTCTTCGGGTTTATGGATCCATAAACCCGACTCTATTGACGGGTAGGTACATACGTCGAAAAGCAGAATATACATTTCGTCACCTATCACAATTTTAGAAAAAAATTGGTGTGCGTCATTCTTCAAAAGAATTAAAGTTTCATGGCAGATTCTCACACATTCTCCTTTATGAAAATCAGAAAGCTGAAGCAGCACAAAACCACTGACAATTTTTTTTAATGTGGTTTTTTTAATGAGGTGATAGTGTATGATTGTGTTGATGCTCTACTACAGCACACGTGGCTCTGTTGTCCTCTTCAATCATTTTCTTAACAGCAGCAATATTTTCTTCGATGGCGCCCGTACGAGGACGTCCTGCTCATTTCTGATAGATAACTTCTTTCGCGTTCAAAGTCTTTATACCATCGGTAAATTGTAGCCAATGAAGGTGCTTCTTAATTAAAGGTTGAATTTTAACTTTCTTTGCACTCACAAGTTCTTAATGCTTTTTAGAAATCATAATAAATCATGATTCGAAAATGCTCTCTAGTTAATTCCATTTTTCACTTATGTTAGCACTTAAAAAATTGAAAATTTCGGTTGTAACTAACGCAAGTACAACAAACCTTGACCAACATAGAATATTGGATTGGCCCTCGTACTAATAAAACATTAAAATGTATATCTGCCTATGTCAAAGGACCAATTAATTTGAAGCAACATTCTTTTAGATAACAGCTTCTTCAGTTCTGGGTATTCTTATTAATATTGGTAAACTATTATATAATTTATAACCCAGATAATATGCACTTTTTAAAAATATAGTAGTTTTATGTGGTGGTGAAAACAGGTGGTCAATTCTCTAGCGCTGCAAAAGAAACTGTCTCTAAATGTCCAACTAAAGCACGTTTGGATTCGAAATCTTCTTTAGAAGTACCTTATATTCTCAGTTATTTTCTATAAAAGGAAAACTCTTTTGGCAAAGTTAGCAAAATCCCACCATAGGATTCCATAACTCATTCTAGATCAGAAATGGGAAAATTAGGAAGTTCTAATGGCATCTGCATTACAATACTTTCTTAGCTGATATAAAGCGAGGCAAACTTTTGAGAGGTCTCAGCAAACATTATAAATATGTAAATATGTACCAATTTAAATCTATATCTATAGTTACATCAAGGAATTGGGCCAAGTTTATAAAATTAATGATATTATTGTTTAAATAAATATCGGTTATATTTTGTGCTATTTCAATTTAATATACATTTAGATAGATTTATCGAAATTCATTATACTATCAGTTTACTTTTATTTTTTATTAGCGAATATGTCATTAGAAGACATTAATTAAAAACTTTGCTACTCGTTACTAAGTTTATGTCAACCACTTACAAAATTATATCGCTGCACAAAGTTTCTAAGCAACACTGGAGACAATTGATAAAAGCTAAGAAAAAGGTTGGTTCAAGAACAAAGCCTTGTGGAACACCAACGCCTACATAGTTGTCAACAAGCAATAATAAACCAATATGTATGAATTATCCTATTATGACGTAAAAGGAATAGCATTTGATGTATTATGTAACCCACAATATTTCCAGCCCTATCGGTATTAAATCGGGTATACCGCAGGGCACCTCATTTTTGCCGTTGCTATTTATATGTTTCATTAACAATTTCGGCATTAACGATATCTCATGATTACAATACCAATGTGTTAATTGATAATAGCAAGCGTGACGTTGGAAGTTGCAGGGATTCCCTTTAAAAACTAATTCACAGACTTAATGGCAATAAACCTAATATTGACGTTCTGACTGACTTGATAGTATTGAGGTGATGTCTGAACTTTCGATAACGAACACACACATACATTGACGTTACTGCTAAAAATATTAACAAGTGTGGATTAATGGTCTTAATTTACGAAGAAAATGCATGAAATAGTGATGTAATTCCTTCAGTATATAATCCACTACATACCATGCATGCGGATTTAGCGGGTTCTAGCGCAACAACAACTGTTTATCAGAAGAGGACAAGCACACATGCTGATGTAAAACATGTACCTAGTTATTCATACAACGCTCGTAATTGTGCCATTTCACCCCGCCGGTACGATTAATTAATTCGCCACGTAAACCTAGAAACTGCAAATAAACTAAGTATAAGTACACTATACTACAAATTACTGCACACGAAACCACACACGTGCATACGTAATTCAGCTATATTTCAGGTACCAAACGAAATTCATATTCAGCATCATTAAAATAACCTCAGAGTTTCTTGTTTCCTATCTTTATTTGTTTCCCAAATCCTTTATTGTACGGGATGTGTCATCCTTCTGAAATTGTTGAATTGTGCGTATTGTGTAAATCGTAGGAGGTCAGGGATGATCGATAACTAGCGTACCGGCAGCCTACTTTGTTATTTTAAATAGAGCACCCTGTATTGTTTTTACGTTTTTACTTTCTCCGTTTAGAAACAAACCAACAAGATATGGACTTTACACCTTCATTTCTAACAAATTAAGAGATATTTTTAATTTTGGCTTCAATGGCCCTGTAGAGATAATAATGATAATAGCAAAAAACAAAATTAAGGCAAATTCAAATTTAATGCTCTAAAAATCCTCGCTGAATGGACCAATAGCGCTCGCCATAAAACGCTCACGCTAGCTGCATTGATGCCAAGTAATCGGTTATTTCTTATCTGCAAACGCGGCACCTGGATATCAATTTTGGACAACATGTCGGGTGAGTCGATTTTCTTGGATCCATCTCCTTTCCTAGAGCTAGACCAAAGTCTTTAAGCTTTTCTATCGTTTGGCAGACTCGCCGTTTAGACTTGGTAAAAGTGGTTTAGATTCGCTGGGAGGCGGGCGGTCCTAGGAAACCACTGCCAGTTCTCTATTCGGGGAATTGCTGGAACATCCCGCGCTCTTCCACGTTCTAGTCGACAGCTCACGCAAATGCTTCGTTTTGGCATTTTAAGATATTGATGCAATTGGCTGTTTCTCACAAACCAGGGTGAGGTCGTTATCGCCCAGATTTCTATTTTGGAGTGCCCCTAGTCTCTTAAAGTGACTTCTGGCAGCTTGTATATATTAAAGTTTTGAAATTAACATGTTTTTTGCACATATTTGTTCCTGATGCACGTGGAGACCCTATGCCAATTATAAGGCCAATATATTCTACGCACGCTTTCCACGGGAGCCAATCCTTAGTCCCTCTGGCTCTGCTCTTCTTCTCCTCGTAAACCGAACAGCCACGCATTTGGGCTCATTCACTTTCAGTCTCCATTCCCTTAGCCAGTCCACCAGCGAATCAATTACTCTCTACGGCCTCCCAACCATCACATTTTCGTCTTTAGAGGGAACATATACTGATATATCATCTGCATACCGAGAGAGCATTACATCCGGATGTCTCGGAATATCACTTGTGTAGACCCAACAGCGCTCCTTGAGGTACACCAGTACTTAAGCGCTGTTTAGCCTAAAAGGTACTCTCAAACCGCACAGAAAAGGTCCTGCTCCACATGGACGCCTATACGTTTCATGTTGTAGATTAGTCCCTTACGCCATACCATATCGAAAGCCCGCCCTGTCTCCAAAAGACCGCCTCAACTGTCTCCCTTCGTTCAGGAGCAGCCCTCACCGCTTCAGAAAGTCGAAACAGTTAGAAATCAGTCGAGTGACCGGTTCGAAATCCAAACTGCTCGTTGGAAAGGAGAGTGAGAGAAGCTGTAGTTCGTTCTTTATTCTCTTTAGTATAAAGAATTCAGCCACCTTTAAAAGAACTGTAGTAATAAGCTAGGGCGGTAATTGTCCGGGAAAAGTAGGTCCTTCCGTGCCTTCGGGATCGTAGTCACTATGGCATGTTTCTAAATGTTAGGGAGATACTGATATTTTAATATCGAGTTTATATTAAGTATTTTAATATCAAGTTATATAGGTATAACAACTCGATAGTCCAATGACAAGAGGGCCTGCATCTGAGTGGGCAGAGTTAGACGCTATGTGTTCGAGTTCCGCTAGGATCAAATTTTCTTAGAGGATCTGGTACACTCCCGAGTCACCATTCGCAGTTGTGGCACAGTTAACAGCGTAACAAAGCCATGGAACACTTTACACACACTATTTACACACTAAAAGCTCCTGAGATTATGACAAGCTTTAAAAAAGCTTATACACCCCGTTGCGTCGTCACCACACTAAAAAAAAGAGAAATTGGGGTCAGCAGGAACATCAACGCCTCTGCAGGATGACTCTTCAGAGTTCGATTAGAAATGTTGTCATATCCAGGGACTTAATACTTATATGATTTATGCGTGAAGCTAAGACAACACAACTATTGTAGAATACGACAATATGCTAAGAAAAGTGCAGAACAGTTTCCAGTATCGTGGTGGAAGAGAGAAATTTCGACCGTCCATTGTAGATAGATATATAAGTAGACATCTATTAATTATTGCAATCAAAATTAGAACAAAGGTTATTAAGTTTGTTCATGTCATTGCTTCCTTTAGATCTTTCATTTAGATTTAAAATTAATACTGACATGTTTACTTTACTTACAATTAATCTCTATGAACTGTTATTAAAATATTATCTCCCTTGTTCTCCGTTGCTAAAAGAATGCATCAGTAAAATGAATGTTTTCGGTTTGTGGACATCGTCGATGACATTGTATGCACGAAGTCACGAAAGCTTAAAATTTCAGTAAGTTCAGAAGCATTTTTTGCATCTGTTGCTTGAAAAAAGGCTGAAACGTATAATAACGTATAAAAACTTGAAAGATACCCCACGTATTCGTAAAATGGTATAAATATTATTGTTATAAGTGTATAGAATTAACTATTACTAATTCTGTTTTCAGTTACATCTAAACAGTTATAGTAATTTTGGTGGAGGCGCCATGAATTTCGAAACAAGTACATTATCTTATTCATTATCGCGACTGTTTATACCATAATGTTAAGTTACGCTGCAAAAGAGTATAGCTAACTAGTAAAACTGCAATTATTGCAACTGCCAATCCAATAAGTAGTTCTGATATTGGCTTTGGAATCGCAACGTTGGTAACCAATTAAAAAGTTGTTAAATTAAATTATACAGCAAACTTTCTATAAAGTTCTGTACTCCAGTTGCACACCAATTCCCAGGATCGTTCGATTTGTCGGATGTGTAACGTAAAATCATAATATACCTTCTTCGGTAACTAACTTTATCAATTCGATCAACAATGAAATAAATGCTTTTAATATATGAAGCGATACAATAAGCGATTGTTTTTATACATACATATATCCAAAATTTAAAAGAATCTTTACAGGATTTTCTTACGCAAATCTCTGGAAATATCTGAAAGAATGTGTATTGCAATTTACAACTGCTACTTGCTTCAAATACCTTTTGTTCTGAACATTTTCTCGTATTCGTGATGATACATAAATATATTCGCCATTGTGTCATAGAGAGATTTTGTTTGCCCCTATTTAAATTTACAACCGCTGCCTACGGAATAAAAATAAACAAAATTTTGTCATACATAAGCGAATATGCGAACGTTGAAACTACAAACACTGCGGGCACGAATTTGCATATATATTGTTTTGCTTTATTTGCAGAGAGTAATTCAGAATGTATGTTATAGCAGCATAATTTTTTACTATCTTACGTTTACGTAGCTAATAGATCTTTTACTAACTCGATGAATTCTTGGGTGATAATCTTGACTGACGTGTGTGGGACGGCAGTAACGTTGTTTGTTTCATCCATGTAATATGTATTATTACTCACAGTCCATAAATATTAACGTTGAATCGATATACTCTGTTCTTGAGGAAAAGGGGAAAAAAATAATACTCTACGGTAGTAATGGATTTTAAAGTCTGAATATACAATTAGTAAAGACATGGTGGTTTAGCTACATTTAGTGTTCTTGGTGAAGTATGTCATGAACGTCTGCTTTTGTTGTCATATTTTTAGGTACGCTACGTTTTCTTCTTTCTCTTATCTTATCCTTCAACACGTTAAGTCCTGTATTTCAACTACCTCAAGTATTCCAGTATTAAGTCAGAATGCTCTAAATAGCTGCTAAGTATCTTTAATGTTAGCTGCACAAATATGAGGGTAGTCTGAAAAGTTTCAAGCCTTAACATGAAGATGGCGTTACTTGTCAAAAATATACTGGTAATATAAATGCGCATGCGTTGAACATTTTTTGAAAATTTCAGCCATGTTGGACGCTCAGTTGTTATAATATATAATTCGTTGCTCCACGGAGACATGCACTTCTTTCTCGCTCATGGTTTCTTTTGATACTAAAGGAACCCGAGAGAGTTGCGGTCGGTTCTGCCCTCTCCCTAACGGTACAGGCTACCTGCGCATCAATCCCTTCCAGGTCTAGAAGCCCACCGGAATTTTTAAGAAAGTCAGTCCCGTTTATATTTGATACACCCTCGTAGTAACGCCTGTATCCTTTAGCTCCAAAGAAATTTAATAATAATAATAATAATAATAATAATAATAATAATAATAACGTCTTTATTCATTCCTCCAAAAAGAAAAATTACAAGTAAAAACAAAAACATTATAAACATCTAGGTTGTTAATTAATTTTAAAACAAAATATAAATTAGTAGTGTACATACATGGAGAAATGGATGTGGCGAAGTTTAGTTTTCACTGCGTAGCAATGACACCTGTTTTTCCACTCAACCACATTAAACTAATCTAATTTTAAGGAAAGAAATATTAAAAAAGAGAAAAAAAATAAGAAGTAATCATAGATCAAAAATACAATGAATTGAGATATACAAATTCACTGCTGTCTGAGAAGTAAGTTTTGAAAGTATTTTCTTTTGAATAAAGGAATAGAGTCCACACTTTTTAAAGCACAAGGTATATTATTATAAATGCCCGTGATCTGGTAGGTAAAGCTTTTCTTAAACAGGCGGTGCCGAGCTGGTGTAAGTGTACCCTTGAAACGAATATTTACATTGTGCACATCAGTTCGAAAATTTAACTTATCGTAGATTTTTGTAATATTCCCAAGAGGCCAACTGCCTATTTTTCTTATATGTTTTAAGGGCATTATCACGCAGGTGTTGCATAATCTTAATTGTTTCCGTTACCCATGGCGCCGGACGTCTTTCAAACCGCGATGTAACCTTAAGCATGTGATGATTCATTAATGTTATTCAATTATCAGTAAGAAAGCTTGCTTTAGAATCAATATCATCTATGTTGTATATAAGGAAAAAAGGAACTTGTGACAAATGAAACTGAAAAAATTCGTAATCGAAATATTTTAAATTTCT
Organism: Dynastes maya; assembly: GCA_029619315.2. NCBI lineage: Eukaryota > Metazoa > Arthropoda > Insecta > Coleoptera > Scarabaeidae > Dynastes > Dynastes maya. The sequence goes on from JAROYE020000002.1 coordinate 64,137,340, forward strand.
GTAAGTGTGATATTTGATAAGAGGGTCGTTATGTACAATTTTAAAATTGGCGAAAGTTAGATTATGATCCGATAGACCATGGACAGGCAACGTACCGGGGTCTAGGACCATCTGCATATCCGATACAAAAATCAGGTCGATCAAGGAAGAACATGTAGACGTAACTCTTGTGGGTGACATAATTATTTGTGTTAAATTAAATGAAGACATTATATCAACCAAAGCTGTAGCAGTAAAGTTATCATAACTATTCAAGTGAATATTAAAGTCACTGCATCAAAGATCACGCTATCAGTCTCAGGAGTAATCACTAGTCACAGATAAGGTATTTTCTAGCTCGCCAATAAAAAAATCTGCGATCGCACGGGTTGGAACCACGCCGGAAAACGCGGTGTTATCAATTTTCTTATCCAAACGGCCATTTCCATATCTGAACCCAATTCGCTTCCTCAAGAACTGAACCAAATCACTGGCACTTTGATCCGCAATAATTATTCCAGGAAAGATATTCAAACTACCATTAACCGGTACACCAACCCTCCTCCACAGCAACTCCCCTCATCTAACCCTAATTTCCGTTAGCAAGCGTATCTACCCTACATTCATGGTGTCACCGATCGCACCAACAAGATTCTCTTCGGGAACAACATAAAAACCACCTTCAAACCCAATTTCAAGCTCTCAGACTACTTTCCCATCAAAGACCGCAATCATCTGGAAGCCCTTGGTGTCTACCAGATTCCATGTTCGTGCGGTAGTGTGTATGTACATCGGTGAAACGATCAGTCAGCGCTCGTGTTACTGAGCACGAGCGTTGTACGCGGTTGTTGCGTGTAGCCGGGTTCGCGCTGGCTGAGCATAGACTGGAAACTGGCCACCAAATCCAATTTAACTCTACCCGCATCTTATTTCGCACCCCCTCACTATTATAGTAGAAAAATCCGCGAAAATCAATAAAGATTTTCAACCATCCCAACAATTTAAATCGTGAAGGTGGCTACCCCTTATATCACACGTAGAAATCCCAACTGATTAAACCTCCTAGCAACCGCTACGCTTCATCGATGCATAACATTCCCGCTTCTTTGATGCATAACATTTCCTCTTCATCGACGCATTACATTTCCGCTTCAACGACGCATATTTCAGCTTCATCAACGCGTAACATTTCCGCTTCATTGGCCCGAAACGAGCCCTATATGCCCCCAATAAGGGTGCAGTAACAGCCTTGAAGATGTCCCGTAAGAGTGTGGATGGAATGTCGGCTAAAGCTACGACAACGACGCGGTTCCAACCCGGAAACCAAGAGTATAGTATTATTAATGACTGCGGAAGCCTACGGACCAAATAGTCTATAATTTTGTCTATAAATAAAATTATATCAAATAGTTAGTTTCCGTAGAAGCTACTTCACTAGGACCAATATTCGGAAATACATCCAATATTTAATCCAATCATATTAGAAACAGCGCTTGGAAAATATATTTGACTTTTTAAAACAGTTAAGGGTAGTCAGCAAAAAGCTACCGGCATCCAATTTGAGTGAATGCTTAAATAACATCAAGGGTGAATCCAGTAATGGTGGACTCAATATTTCCTTTATTGAGTTACTTCAATCGCGTTGGTAGTATATCACGAAATAGAATATCCTATCTCTTTCATGATGTTGATGGCTACATAAATAAAAAAACTCCCTCGGTATGCGTAATATGCCTACTATAAGTTACATAACTTCATTTTCTCTAATTACTGACCCGCTTTTAACGACCTCCAGGAAAAGCGTCTATTATCTACAATTAGATTCTCCCCTTTTTGGTAAAGTAATAACCTTCCTTGATTAAAGTTTACGATGTTGAACAGTACCGAAATGAAAATCATGGTATAGTATTGGAAACGTAAAAGAGCCGACCACAAGTAAGATTCGTAAATGTAAAAAGAAGTGATTTTTTTGTAATGATGTAGGAGTAAGTTAGATACTTACCAAAATTAGGAAAAGCAACTGTATAATTGTGAAATATGTAGATATTCTAAAAATATAGGAATTTGCATTACATTTATTAGGGTAGAAATCGTCGAAGATAGGATCAAATTACATTATTATTACTTCTATTAATAACCAGAGTAGTGGATGAAATAAGTATGAATTAACACGTAGCATATAGTGATGCTTTTCGTATTTGTATGCCTAGTTAGAACCATATGTGTTAACGTTTAAAAAAAATAAGTTTGATACAAGATCGCCAGAGATTCCCTGAATACTATTTTATTTCAGTCTATTCAGCAGTAGTGGTGGAAGATGACGTAAACGGGGGGGCGCAGACAGCGATTCGATTCCCTCGTATATTTTCCTTGCGTGTTGTGTCCATTTTAGTATGTAAAGGGAATACACGGGGAAATCGAATCGTTGCCCGCGCCCTTCGGTTTACGTCATTACCCACCGCTACTGCTAATCAGGTTGGTGATAAAAGTATAAAAGAATTGAAAACGAAGAAACGCGGAAGCCCGGGAAATTTAAAAGAGGAGGCGCAAATGGCTTTATCATGTATTCGTCCCAATATTGTTGAAATCTGCCAAGATCACCAAACCCAGGTATCGCATTAAATTTTTTTAGGTATTGTAATTTCAAGTAGGTTTTAAATAAATATGTTTGTATAGGGAAAGGTGAATGAATGGTCCTCACAAAAATTCTTTAATAAGGAAAAACTAACTTGCGACCGGTTTCGGTCACATGTCCATCTTCAGGCCAAGCTAAAAGGACATTACAATGCATAAATTGTTAAATGTGTACATAATATTGTTAGACTTAAGTACTAGATTTATAAGTTTATATTAAAGTTTTATATGTATAAAATATAAAAAGTAGAAGCTAATTTTAAGTTTTATTTGAAATTTGTAAGTAATGTAAATATTTGTAGAGTTACCTCAAAATAACAAAGTTGTTATGTGAATTAAAAGGTTTTTATATCAATATGTTTATATCAATCAATATCGGTACTTTATTCTTTTATAAAAGTAACATCTTAAAGCAGGGGCGGTCAACCCCACCCCCGCAGGTCTAACTGCTATTCCATTTCTTTTTTCTTCAATAATGGAGTTATTTTTGCGAAAAATGTCCTTTTTTTCCTAACACCCTTAATTTCAAAGATGTTGGCCACCTTTGCTTTAAAGCTTATGTCGCATTGTAAGTGTTCCGCCAAAAAAAATGTCAGAGTTTACTCTTCCCCGACTTCAAAAAGATTGAGAACCACTGGTATAATGTATACTTTTATATACCGGAAGAAGAACTCTATGAAATTTTCAAAGCGAAATACTCGGCTACATTATAAAAATAATGGCGTAAAGGAATCTCTAACATCGTTACGGAAACTATGAGCTGTGCTTTTGTTCAATTTCTTTGGGCAAAGGATAATAAACCCTGATAACCATACTTCTTAATCCCAAGCTAGTGACAGTGAATGTACTTCCAGCAGTGTACTTCTGCACTCCTTCGTGTGAGGTAACTGTTATGTTTAGAATTTAGGCTTTAGGTATCCCTATTTTCGAGTACATAAATAGCTAATTCCATTGTATATATGCAAATAGGTTTCTATGCCTTTGTCCGACTACGAACTCTTAAAATCCCTGTTGTTACGTTATTTCTTAGTTTTATTTAATTCTTCTCTTTAACATTGTATGCAATTTAATTGAATAGTGTAGAAAACTTAAATTAATTAAAATTATATGGTCTGATTTGTCGATCCACTTGAAATATTTCAGGTGTGCCCCTCCCACGCCCTCGCCCCTAAAATTTTGAATGGAATAGCCCATCGTGTATTACCTCAAAAGAAAGCTTATTTTCTTATGATTATGTTGGTGTATGCTATGCTATTTTTTTTCATTTAGTATAATAAAAATAACCACGTTAGATCTGCATCATGACACGAACAGTAAATTCGTGAACACTCAGGTAGACTTTGAAATAAAATTAAGTAGTTTTTCCCCATTTCCTCAACATCACCTGCATTCTCTTCCGTAAAGAAGTACACTACTGCTGAAAGGTGGGAAATTATCTTCATTTATGGTGCTGAACAATGAGCTTGTGTCACAGCAAGAGTTTTTAATGAAAGACATTCAGATAACAATATAGAGCATAAATACGTTCGAGAACTTGTGCAGACATTTGAAGCATCTGGATCGGTAGCGAACGGGATAGTAGATGAAATGGTGCAGATTTAAATAGTTGGAAATGTTACCATAGATCCAACCAGCTCTTTGCATCAGGTTGCTGTATTCACTAAACTTTCTTACTCATTGGTATGCAAAGTCATAAAGCTGCATAAATTTCACCCATTCAAAATGAAGTTAGTGCAAGAGCTTAATGAGAACGATTACAACTAAGGACTAAAATGTTTAGTGTCATTTCTGACACATGATTAGTAGAAATCAATTAAAAAAAAAACATTTGCTTTAGTGATCAGTGCACTTTTTACTTAAAAAGACATTTTAACAAAAGAGGACATACACAGAAGCCACAAAAAATTATGTTTGGGCAGGAATACTTAACAGTTGGTCCCATATTCATTAAACCAACACTAAATGGTGACGTCTATTTGCATATGTTGAAGAACATCATGAAATCTCTTATAACTGAGGAACACTGAAAACTAGCGTGATGAGGAAGATAGTCAAATCTTCCAGTAGGACAATGCTCCACCATATTGCACTGCAAATGTTTGTGACTAACCGAACTTAATCGAAGATTTACAAATCACTGATTTGATAAGCGTGGAGCCATCGAATGGCCTCCACGATCACTAGGCTTGACAAGTCGCGACATTTTTCTTTGGAGCCATTCAAAATCAGTAGTTTGTAAGTCTCAACCAATAGATTTAAACGATTTACGTTAACGAATTATCAACGATTATAAAAATATTCCATAAAGAACTTTTCAGAAAATATAAAATAAGGCAAGGGTTTGCAAATCAGCTTTACTACTGCATAGAAAGGTACTCATAAATAACTGCAGGCTTTCACGGCCGGAATCTAAATTTGTACTAGCAGCACATCTTTCCATGTTGTAGGCCGTGGTTTTGAAATAGTGTAAATCAACGTTTCGCCAGACACTACGGCTGGCATCTTCAGGACAATGTTGAACGTGCACTAGTAGTCTGAGGAATAGTGCTTCCACTGAGACCGCGCACTGGTTGTTCTAGCATCGTGTTGAGCGGACTGCCCTGATTTGACGGCCGCTGACTGCGTTCCTTTGTCCGTCCATGTAATGTGTCGTAGCGTATTCATGTTTCTTAGAGCCGGAATCTGGATGTTGTTGATCCGTAGAGCTTCTTCTTTCTGATTGAAATTATTCCTGTGTTTCTGTATTTCTACAGCTTCCCAGTAGAGTCGTGTGTGGTATCAACAATCTGTGTATCTGAGAAGTTTATAATAAAGTTCTTGCTGCAGCAGTGAATGTTCAGTGAGCGCAGATTTATCGGAATAGCACAGCCTGCAACATGTTTGGTGTCCAGTTACCCGGGTCGAAACGTTCCGTTTGATGGTACCTATGTAGACACTACCGCAGCTCAACGAGATGCGATACACGCCTGCTGATGAGAGAAGGTCTCTGCAGTCCTTTGCTGACCTAAATTTCCCTAGAAATTTTTCCGTTGGCCACTAGACCGCATTGACGTTGTGCTTATCCAATAGTTTACCAATCAAGTCCGTTATGTAGAGAGACGGCAGAAATATGGTGCTGGCTGGTGGCATAAGTTCTTTTTCCGCGCCGTAATTCAAACAGTGTTTCCCTGTTCCTTTAATCTCCGCTGTTGACCAGCCGTTGTTCGTGAGGGTTTGTTCTATAATTTGCATTTCCTCAGGTAACTTGCTAGGTTCGCAAATCCTGAGGGCTCGTTATATCAACGTTTTGATTAAAGCCCTCGGTCGTCCGGGATGGTGGTTTAAGTTCTTGTACAGATACCTGTCTGTGTGAGTTGGTTTGCGGTAAACGGTGTGACCAAGAGTTCCATTCTTGTTCTTGTATATTAACACATCCAAAAGCGGAAGTATGTCGTCTTTCTATCTCTATAGTGAATTGGACGCTTGGGTGGACGCAAGAATAATTTCATTCGGAAAGAAGAAGCTCTACGGATCAACAACATCTCGATTCCGGCTCTAAGAAATACGAATATACTACGACACACGGACGGACATAAGAATGCAGTCAGCGGCCATCCAATCGGCGCTGGCTGCTCAATACGGTGCTAGGACAACCAGCGCGCGGCACGACTACTTATTGTTGAGCGGACCCAGTCGAAGCACCATTCCTCAGACGACTAGTGAACCTTCAACATCGTCCTGAAGATGCCAGCTGCAGTGTCTGGCGAAACGTCGACTTACACTATTTCAAGACCACGACCTACAAACCCGGAAGGACGTACTGTTAGTGCAAATTCAATGGTGCTCACTCTGCGAAATTCTTGTGAATATTGTTTTTCAGTTTTGTTGTTCATTCTAATTGTAATGAAATACCTTAAAATACTGTTATTGGCATATCTAGATGTTTAAAGGCTTAGAGACCGATTCTATAAAATGTTAAAGACTCGTTCAGGAGTCGTTACGGAAAAATATCGTTATGCGGATTCTGTAAGCAAATTCTAACGACAAAATTGTTGCATTTATCGCTAAAATTGTCATTTCTAGACGACTTCTATTTTATGCCGTTTGCGGTCGTTAAATCAAAAAGCACTGAAAACAGACGCCAACATTTTTAGGTTATATTGACGTCAACAAAACAGCTGTCGATAAAATTGCAGTGTCGCCATCTATATTTGCACGAACAACTGCATTGCTAGCCTCAATATAGGGAGTCAACAACTGTTGTAACGATGTGCTTACAGAATTGACTTTTCTGTTAAAGTCATTATGAGAAAGTCGTTATATAACGATAATCGTTACATAACCGCACAGACACAGAATCGGTCTCGTCTCTCTTAGTTTCGTAATGTAGATTCATTTTTCAGTTTCTAAATACACTGGCACTTGTTTTTGAAAATAAGTTTTCATTTGTGGTAGCATACGGTAGGTTGTTCCATTTAAAATTTGGGGGGAGGAGCTTTCGGGCGAGCACGAGTGTAAACGTCATCGTCATAAGTGCGATGCATAAGTAAGAGCACGTACCCGTAGATAAAAGTAGATGTACTTTTGGAAATTTTTATTCTCGCTTTAGTTTCTGAAATATTTCAAATGAACCGTTTTCAAAAAATCACACTGTGTATCCATCACAATCATATGTAAAAATTTGTAAAACGACTCTTATAATTTTGCCTAAAACACTTACAAACTGTAGATTTTCACCAATGGCAAACAAAGTAGAATTACGAAAAAACTTCACGAGAAAATTTTGGATATTATTCTTAACACGAAAAACGGCCAGGATATTTTATTACACTTCAAAAAACGCAGTTACGCTTTGACCGAAAAGGCAGTAATTATAAATCATCGCAACCCTCCATTACATCCCATTACCATCTGGCGAATGTTTTAATATTAAAACGACGTTTCTTTAAAATGCAAATAACGTTTTGTATAGATTTTTTTTTGGCTGTTACACATTCTATGTGCCTCCATCGCATTTTTATAGTTCCTCGTACAATTTGAATGAATTCGTAGTGCAGAAACATTTTTATTGCAAAAAAATTAAATCGACATATAACAACGGTTAGTTGCATTTATTTCCATTGGTAATTTTTCGGTTTCTTTGCATTTTTCACGAGGGGAAAAATAAAACGCAGGTATTAGTAGTTTACATAAATTCTTCAAATTACGTGTTTCGGTAGAACAAACTTTATACCCCGATATACTTATTTTATTATTTATGGAAGGAAAGTTTCTGTGAGCTGTTCTACGCCTACTCAAGGCATAAAATGGAACTTGCGACTGGAGCGCTTTATTTTTTGATAAGTTTGAAGAACTAAATTCATTGTTAGCTATTGGTTAATGGTAATGCAATTAGGGGACTAGGATTACTGTTGCATTACTGATAAAACAGAATTAATTACCTTACAGTACAGAAAATAAAGACTGCCGTATTAGAGCAATTAACTACACTATTTTTAACTTATCTTCGTATTACAACTGCTTCTGGGATCTAAAACATTAGTAAGTATATTTGCCAGCAGCAAAATACGCTTCTGGAAACCATGAAACTGTACCAACAGATTTTGTTACTACATCAATACAGGAGCAACATAAGAAATCTAAAAATATGAAGATCCCTACTAAATCTTTCTTATTCGGCAAAAAGTAATGAAAGAATTGTTTTATAAGGGAATGTTAGGGTTAACCGATAATCAAAAGGTTTTAACGACATTAATATCACATTGGATCACACTGAAAGATGAGGGACAAGAGGAAAAGACAGAAGTGGAAACTAATGCGGACGCAAGTATAAACTTCACAGGAGAGGACCTACACAAGGCCGTGTGTAAAATCAAGGTGGGAAAAGCAGCAAAATAGAAAACAAAATCAGAAAGGACCGTACACGAAATATTACTTTCAGAGAAAACTTGCAAACGAAAGCAGTACTATAATCCTGGTAAGTCAATTAAGATGATTTGGCCACTTACAGAGAATGAACCCGGATAGAATAACAAGGAAAATTTATGAAGCAAAACCAATAGGGCATAGATCTAAAGGACGGCCACGAAAAACATGGACAGAGGAAGGAGGTGGATAAGGCGGCCAGGAACAGGGAAATGGATACGAATAACATTAAGAAATGGAAAAAATTATGGACAACCACACTAGGACTCAACTCAACACCCACACTCATACACTGAAAGGTAGAATGAGTCTTGGATTAAGTAAGTAAAGTAAGTAATATCACATTGGATAACTTACAGAACTGGTATGAAGGTATCTGTAAAACTTGGTCGAATATAAACGAACTAGTGTGCTACTATCTTTACTAAACTGGAGATAATTTTATATTTCAGCGCTGTAGGCCTACAGGGGTAGTCTGAAAAGTTTCAAGCTTCAATACAAAGATGGCGTTACTCGGCAAAAATATTCTGTGAATATAATTGCGCATGCGTTGAAAGATACCTTCAATTTTCACATTGTAGCGCTATACTTTTGCAAATCTTTCATCACTTGCTTCTTCTATTTTGCTTTGGGAATCTTCTTTCTTTATTCCTCTCGCGTTAGATATTGGTAAAGCACACAACTAGCTCCTCAACGTACCGTACGTTGGGACGTTACTTGTTACCTAAGATAATACTTCGGGCAGTGGAGTTTCCCAGGCGAATAGAAACATACCAAATTAACGATAATAGGCAGTAAATTAGAATATCGATATATCTAATAACAGTAATAACTAATCATGGTTCCTCTAAAATATACCTACACAAAATCATTTTAAAAACGTTTAAAAACCCAGTGATAACGACTACTCGGCATAGTAAACCTAAAAGAGAAGAATTACCAACAAAAAAATATTTTTTGGACTCCTAAATTTTTCTGGGATCGTTAACCTATTTGACTACATCAAATGAGTAAATGCATATAAATCGGGATTAATAAAGATACTGAAAGTTGTTTCTTAAAAGTGTGTAAACCTACTTTACAGTAACATCATCAATAATAAATATGGGTGGTAGTTAATGCATAAGTAAAGAAGGATTGAGTCTCGATAATGTCAGAACAAATGACCAGAAAAAAAGACAAATCCAAAACAAAAAGAAAAATATTAACTTTTGCATTATATATTTAAGCTGTACCATTTATATTCTATTGTGAATAAATGATCCCATTATTATAAATACATAATACTCTTACAAGTACCAATATTACATCCCGTAAAGCGGTTTGATACCGATGTCGTCTTCGTGACCATCCGACTTCCTTAATAGCTTCCCTCATGCTTCCAATTTTATATCGTCAAAACGAATCGTTCGCTTGTTGCATATTTGAGATTGTAAACAGCTGATATTTCTCGCACAAGTTGGCTGTACATATTACATTTCGTATCAATTTCTCAAAACTCACCCTTGCCAAATACACGTCTTAAACATTCCAGTGTAAGTGAAAGCTATGGATGTCTACCGCTGAATACTTTACAAAGATAATTTAAAAATCGGTAAAAATGCAATGCAGTATTTCATAACGAAATTAAAAACTACTTTTGAAAGTTCTACTATTAGCAAGAAGTATTTACTGATAGTAAAATAATTTAGCCAATCCATTTAGCTTAGAGGAGTTATCCGATTAAATTTGACTTCGAGCAGTTAATCGTTTAGTTAAAACTAGAACCAAGAAATCATTAAAAATGAAAAATTAATACTTACCCATCGAAGAGCTTTGCGAAGTCGCATTGGAGCCCATCGATCTAGTATTTACATCTGGTATGTGAGTCAGGAGAGCGTTGAAGAAGTTATATAACTGAAACAAAAAGAAATCGAGAATTATACAAACCAATACAACAATTGTCCTTTAATTTATTTCTGCAATATTGATATGAATAAGAAGAAATTCTCAGAAATGAAAATAACGGATGTACTTTAAGGGCGCGAGAAGGCAAGTAAATCACTCATATGTCATAAGATAGGTAAAGCCTGCAATGTGATTATCACATTTCATATTCAGCATCTCCAGTTATTTAAAGAAAAACGTCCACGCAATGCCCCTGAGAAAACTATCACACCAAAGTTTGGTTCTGGGGTAAAAAGCGTCAATGTAGAGAAAGGGTGTCCAATATTGGGAGATTTGATGTTTTGTTCGGAAAACTAGGTCTCGAATAAAAAGTTGCTAAGGAATTTGTTTGCCATTTTTAAGGAAGACTCCTCTGTTTGTGGGGAGAGGGGGACACATGTTGATGTTGATGAAACGTATTTCAAGAAACAAACAAAATACACTACGGTTTATTAAAATTGCAACATCTTTAAAAATGTGATATTGCATTAAAACTTTAATAAAGAAGAAAAACGTCAATAAAATCAGGCACAGAAATGAAAACAACTGCCACTCTCATTTCTCGCTCCATATCGTTTTTTGAGCAATATTTGCTTTTTATTACAGCTGCAGCTGAAAATCTATCATCGCATAAATAGGTTGTCGCAAAGGGAATGGGGATCCTTACAGCTTTTTAACTGAGAGTTGGATATTCATTTCTGATTGATATCCAAAACTCCACTAAATCGGAAGAAGCAAATTTTGTTTTCAGGCTGTTGTCGTAAGAGAGTTCAATTAGACTCTCTTCTTCCTGCGAAGTGAATTCTGGTGGAACTTGAGTACGGAAAGGATCTTGGATTCACGCAAATTTCTCGACATTGTCTTCCTCAAAGTATTTTGCAAACCAGTCAGTGAGTTTTGAGGGGTGTTCCTTGAAAAGGCACAGCAAGTCTTGTGAAACAACGACTTTATTACAGGCCACGTATTTGTGCAATTCAAGGAAACAATGTTGACCCCCATGCTCATTAATTTTTCTTATACACAACTGCAGCTTTTTCCTAAACACCATAACCTTCCCCAAAAGTTTCAAAATGTGCATGTTTTGCCTTGCAGAGACAGATTGAAGGCATTCAGCATGTCAAATATATCGCACAAATACGTTAGTTTCAGCAAACAGTCGGGTTCGGCAAAGTACCTGGAGTTTTCATGACCTTCCTCTTGTAGAAAAATGTGAATTTCTTGATGTAGCTCGAATGCACGGGATAAGACGTTGCCATGTGAAAGCCATCGTGAACTGCAGCAGTATAGCAGAGCCGTGTGTTCAACTCCCAACCATAGCTTCTTGAAAAATCTGGCTTTCAGTGGCCTAGTTTATTACGCCTACGACTCCTTCTAATACGAAATTCAATTGAGAGCTCATCGACTTTGATGCAAGTGGTTCCCTATGGATGATGCAATGGGTCCGCATAGCATGCGTTGCTTTACTGCGAATAAGCGCCTGCAATCCTCCACAGCGACCAGACATTGATCGAGCTCCATCAATATACATACCGATGCACTTTTCCCAATCCAAATCATTTTCGGTTAAAAACTTGTCAAGTATCTCAAATAAATCCTGATCCTTTGTGCTTCCAATGATGCTTTTGCAGAACAAAAGCTCTTCAACGATAATATTGTCATCCAGGAAGCGTACATAACAAATAAGGTGTACGTCTTTGTTACTGTCAGTAGTCTCATTAAGTTATTGACCAAATTCCCCGCCTTTCATTTTTCTCTATTAATTAATCAATGAGATCCGGAGCTATAAGATGGTTTCTTCGACTAATAGTGTTGTTGGACTGAGGTACCCTTGAAGTTAATTTTTCCACAATTTTCCCAGCATAACATTAACCATATCAAGAGCAGCCTAAAATAAGCTCTTCTGCGATGGTGTGAAGTTTTTTGCACTTCGCTACTCAGTATGCGACCTTAAAAGATGCTAGCAGTGCGTTGCTTGGCACTGAGGCTTGTTCAGTAAACACACTTTTTTGCTTGTGTAAATCTTGCAACTTGCTACTAAAGAATTCGCAAGATTTTTCAATCATGTTAGAGTAATTGGTCTCGAGTTAGTCGCTTTAGTTTACGTGGGAGCATACACTCTGTCGCTAAAACCTTTAAACAGAGCACACACTGCGATCTCTCTTCATTGTTTGCTTCTACTGAAGTAAAGCTACAATTTAAATACTTATCGTCGTATTTACGATATTTCCGTTTCTTTGCTACCCCACCACTTGTCGATACTTGATCACTCTCAATCGAACTGTCGACTTGCTTATTTAATAAAAATCTCTCAATTTTCCTACGACTTTAGGAAAACACAAAGCGACATGCTGAAACAAAGCGGGCGCTCCTCTGGGAGCGGGCGTTTTAAAACTGTTTACTTTTCTTCTCAGGTGTTTACTTTTTGATTGTTAGTTAGGAACTGAACTGGCTCGCCGAAGTGATGCCGCATTCATACTAGCCGCCCACCTACTTGGAACTTTCGCGAAACTTCGACGATGCCCGATAGTATGCTATATAAGTCTACTAGAAAGTTCTATAAACTTCACGAAAGTTCCATACTTTTCTGGAATATTCTATGTGCTTCGAGAATGTTCCATATTTTTCTAGAAAGTTCTACAAGCTACGGGAACGATCTAGTCTAGATGTTCTAGAAAGTTCTATTAGCTTCGAAGCCGTTTCGAAATGTTCATTCTAGAATGTTCCAGACCGCTATGTCTGCCCGCGTTCGCAGGAGTGCCTTGCGGCGCGCCTGCTTACTTTCTACGGTACCCCGGGGCGCCACGGTTAACACTTAGAGAACCTCTGGCCCAACGGCTACTTTTGTTCCCGAATGTCAACCAAAGAATGCATGGACAGCGATTTTTATCGCCTCAAGAAGCTGTTGAAACCTTCAAAAACCATGCTTTGGAGATACCACCTTCAGATCTTAATGGCGACTATTTTGAAGAAGCAATAAAACGATTTGTACCAAAATTCTTTTTCTTTCATTATTTTTGTAAAAACTTAAAAAGTATCTCTCGTACATTCAATAAACAGTAGTGTACATAAGTTTGCGAAAAATTTTATAAATATGCTTTGGTAACTTTCAGATTGCAAGAATTACAGGACAAAATGAGATAGAAATTGGGGCAAATCCTATTTCAAATTTATTTGTATACATTTTTAATAAGCAGTAACATTTTCAACTAACTGTTCTTTCTATTGAGTATCTATTACCTTACCATTTGTCAATAAAATTTTACATTCTCTGTATGAAATAGCGCTTTATATTTGTTAATAGAATTTTACATTTTCCCTATGAAATCGCTTATTGTTCCTTTTATCGTCTTACTGTCAATATAAAATTTACAAAGTGGGCATATGTACATACATATATTGTATATCGTTTTCTAGATATACTTCCTCTATTTTGTATGTGTGATACATATGTATGTATGTATATAAAGTGAATATATCCATCTTATTAATTTGTCTTTAAAGAACGTACATAAGTGTGAGTGCTTGAAACTGTAACCTCTATATTTCGCAGATTTATTCTCTTCAAGGACTTCCTGCATTCGGTTCTTTATCTTATATACAATAAATAATGACCTGCGCGCTGTATATAATATCAGTAGGAACAAATACAAGTAGGAAGGAAAGGAAGTTGTAATCAAGAAAACTAGACATAAAGCCGTAAACTTCCAGAGACGTGCTTTAATTCTGCAACATCTACAGAAAGTATATTGCATGCAGATACTTGATAGAGACAATGTTTAAATGCTGCCGTCGCGAGTTGTAAAATTGTGTTTTACAGTGGTTATGTTTCATGTAAATGGATAATCTGATAAAAATTTGCATTTCAAATGCTTGGTTTAGTATTTATAAGGAGAGATTCTGTCTATTTTACATATAAACAGAAAAGCGGATGAAATCTGAATATTTATGCGCGAAGAGGCTTCCGAGGGAATGTCGATAGTAGAAGTTTTATGTCTGCCTGCGTTGTTTTTGTCATCTGAGGGTTTAGGACGCTGTGCTCGGTTAATTGCAATTTGATTCGTTCAGCTATAGAGATGACCAAATAGGTATCAACATGTGGAGAATTGAACGATATTTAAATAACGAACTCTGTGCTCCCAATTTTTTTGGTTGATAATGAATGATTTGATGTATAAATTGTCCCCACTTCTGGAAACACCTCTGAAAGTTGCCCGAAGTTAGACCTTGCAAAACCTTCGTCGTCTCCGTCTGGATAATTCCTATGGAGTCGAACCGTTGTCCTTTCACGGGGCTTTTCATTTTTGTGAACAGCCAGAAGTCCAGTGGTGCCAGATCTGGGCTGTATGGGGGGTGAGGCAGCGTTGGAATTATTTTTTTCGCTAAAAACTGTCTAACGAGAAGCGACGAATGGGCGGGCGCGTTGTCGTGATGAAGGATCCATCCATATTTCTTCAGTTCAAGCCTTACCCGCGCAACCCTGGCATACAGCCGCTTCAAAACTTCAACATAGAAGGCCGAATTAACAGTTTGGCCTTGCGGAACGAATTCTTTGTGGACAATGCCATTGATGTCGAAGAAACAAATAAGCATTTTCTTCATTTGTGACCGCGACATTCTTGCTTTTTGAGGGCCCTCTCCTCCAATCTCAACCCACTGTTTACTTTGCCGGCGAGTCTCAAGGTTATACTGGAAGACCGAGCTTTCATCCCCTGTAAAATTTGATCACAATTCTCTGTTCGAGTTTTTTATCGCACATTTCTTCTACATACAACGCTTCAACACCAACCTTTCAAACCTACTACTTCACACACAAAGCACTCGATCGAATTGAAACTTATTACGCATTTAGTAAAACTGTGGAAGTTTATGCCTACGTCGTTGAATACCCACGAGTGTTGTCAGTTCGAGCGTTCGAAACAATTTCTCGTTATTTAGTCGCCATACCTCCTAGAGTCGTATTTAAAATAACTTGCGTTATGCAGTCCATGAGCAGCTCGATAGGTGGCGGGCATCTACATTCCAGGTTTCGGTCGTTGCTTTCTAGACGGCATAACTATATCTCTTGGCGCTAGGTGGCGCTAAGAAATATATTTTGGTACTATTTGTGGTGAGGAATGACATAAACCCGAGAGGTGAAAAACAACGGCGAGAAAGGGTCTTATTGGAAGCCACGCTGATGACGATGGGTAGGCAGAAACATGTTCGTCGACTAACGCTGTCCCTTTTCTCGCTTTGTTTTTTTGCCAGGAGTGATTCCACCTATACCATGAGTTATATCAGCATTAATTTTTGGTTAATAGTTATTAAAATCACGGACAAAGGAAACAATTAATCTATGGCAATAATGGCAGTGATGGGCAAGGTAGGGGAAATGACTAGACAGACTCAGACGCACAAACACAAGTCTGTCTGGTCGCTACCAAAAAGTAGTAATTTCCCCTACCTTGCACATCTCTGTTATCTATGTAGTATCGAGTTTATATTTTTCAACCGAGTAGAAACAGTTATTTATTAAAAACTATTTCAAACTTGCAATAAAATTTGTGTTGATGTTTTATTGTTTCAATACTTGTTGGCAGCAGTGGTACAGTGACCATTACCATATATAGAATTCCAAACTTGCTAATAGCAAATATTCATTATAAAGTAGGTTGATAATTCTGCAACAAATTTTTCAGTATTTACAGGTGCACTACTCCATATATAAATTCGTAAAATGGTGGATCGATGAAATGAATGCTAGAAATAAATTATATAAATCGCAATCTGACAAATCACATATCAGTGAATGTGCCTAAAGTATTGTACGTCAGTACTCAAGGATTAAAAAAAGTCAGCTTTCGTTTTCAACTGCGTGCGTATATGCTATACCAAAATATTTACCATGTTAAACAAACGCCCGCTTATTAAAGTTATCCGTTAAAATAGTGCATATGGATTACAGAAATGACTTCCTGTTTTAAAATACAACGTGCTCTTTTAAGCATCTAAATCCAAAAATAAGTACCTAAAGATTTTATTAGTCAAAATTACGGCTCTGTATTCTAAAATTCACTTATGTACGTTAAAAGAATATTTTATTAAAATCGTTTTTGCAGCTGTAAATTAATTAAAACAAAATTTTACTATGAGGTGTTTTAAATATTACTACTAATTAATAGTATCAATTTAATTAAATCTAAAATATTTCACGTGCTCTCACTGTACGTATAAAATGTGTATCCCATCGACAATGTTCAAATTACATACGCGGTGAAGGACTTTAACGGTTTCAATTAGAGTGTACGCAGCTGTTTCATACCTATTTTAATTAGATTGTAGAATGAAAAATGTTCTGCCTGTTATTACACTGTTCTCGCATGGTAAGTTCTGGCGGGTATGAATAACATTAAAAAGATAGAGATTAAATAATATGTATTCGAAGGTTATAATTTAGAACTTCGAACGTAGTTGTTGTCAGTGGTACGTATAGTGGGTTCAGTATGACCTCTCGTTCAATGTCAAAATCCCTCTAGCGGCTATTAGCTCTTTTTCGGTAACACCTACTCCTTTTAAGCAACCCTAACGTTGGAGCAGGGATATAAGGAAATTATATTAAGTCCATCCAACGACAAACATAGGGGAATGGCCAACGATTTACTCTTCTATTGATTTTCTTCACATCGTAAATCCTCAAATTTAATGGATTATTTTCCTACAACAAGTGACATCATAAATTCGAAGGTATTTCTAGCATAATTTCGAATATTAAATATCGTTTGTAATGTAATCTTGTAAGTCAATAAATTTTGATATTTCATAGTTGTTAGTGGTGTCAAATAGCATAGAGTAGGACAAGCTGAGTCTTCTAGTTGCGTCACTATATGGATTGCATTATGCTACTTCTGAAATAAGAACATTCGTTGGGAATTCATCTACAAATTATATTTCGAAAAGTGAATGTTATCAAAATTGTCTGTGTCGGAAACAATCCTTTATTTTAATCGCTATCGCGATTAAAATAAAGGAGTAGAGGGACGTTAATTAATGTCTGAGTTTGAGTCAAGGTTCTCATCCAGGTAACACGTGTTTGGTTGTGTTCCCAGTTTGTAAGTGTTTAACATTTAAATCGTTTCATAAATAGGAGGTAGAAGTCAAGTTTAGTGTTTGACGAATAGGTAGGCTTCCAGTAAGTAACATAAATATAGAGCTTATATGAAATCGTCATAATTCCAGGTTAGTTTCTCATTTTTCAGTTTTAATACCCGTTAAATTTCATTAATTGATATCTAGTTTTACTCAAATTGCCGAAAAAGTCAAATCGTATAATTAACTAATTTTTTTTATAATTTCTCACATATAAAACATTCCAATATACTATAATATTCACGTACACTACCGGCCACAATTATTTTCCCACCCAAACAAATAAATAATTAAATAATGAAATAATTAAATAAATAATTAAGTGCTAACTTAAAAAGAAATTGTAGTTTTGCATTTAATAAAATACTTCTAAAGCAAATAAGTTCATAGTCTTTATCCAATTATAAAATTTATTTCACACAAAAAAATTAAAATCTTCCTTTCCTCCAAATGTCCACCTCGACTATTAATAATTACGGCACACCCTTGCGGCATCCTCTTTATCAGCTTCGTCAGAGTAGCGGGTTCTATTTTAAGCCAGGCTTCTTGCAGTTGTTTCCACAACGATTCCTTTCAAGGAATCGTTCCAACTTTCAAGTTGGAGGATTTGTTTTCACCTGCCTATCGAGTTCGTCCCACAAAAGCTCAATGGGGTTAGCATCTGGGTTTTGAGGTGGCTATTTCACTATTTTGATATTGCTTTCACGTTCCAGCGAATCTAAATATTCACGACACAGTTTATGAAAGGTATTTCGGATCATTATCATGTTGAAATATAAAATAATCACAATTTGCTTCCAAAATTTCCCGGTAACGCTTTTTTCTTCAAATTCCATCTATTTTAAAAAAAGTCTCCTACGGATGCGGCGCCAAAACAACCTCAAACCATTACCGATCCGCCCCCATGCTAGACTGTCCTTTCAACACTGCAGCCGTTTTATTTTATTTTGCTTACGTAAGAGTGGTTTACGGAACTCTATTCGGCCAAATAAACCACCCTCTCTTAACCTCCTTTTCACGGCGGTTAAACTAACTCATTTTTCACGCTCAATATTTATTTCAGCCGTTATTTCAGGTGCAATTTTTCGTCTATTCCGTTTACTCGTCATAATTATTCGACGATCTTCCGCTGGTGTTGTAACTTTCCATCGTCCTGTTCGTTTTCTATTTAATAATATGCCAGCCTCTTGATATTTTTTAAAGTTATAGTCAACAGTTCGACGACTTAGTTTCAATTTTCTTGGGATATCTCTGCTGCTTCCGCCAAGATTATGTAAAGCAACAATCATTGTGCGGGTTTCTAAAGGCAATTCTCTTGTTGTCGGCATTTTAATACTAATTTTCGATTATTTTATTAACGAATAACACTCTTTAAAAGAATAATAACTACTACATCTAAATTCATAATTCTAATTTGGGTAAATAGGAAATTGTTATCTTTACCTGCACTACATTAAATATTTATTAGTGAAGGATAATTGTATTACATTTTGGATCTTTCTATGGCCCTACTTGGACCCCGAATTATGGGAGTAAGGAGGTTCAATCGATCACTAAGTATTAGAGCAGTCGTTTGCCGAATTATTTAATGTTATATCTTTCTTTTACTTGTAGGTAAATAGTTATACCCCTAAATAGGAATAAATAAATAATTTTTTAAAATCCAAGCAAAAATATAGGTGGGCAAATAATTATGGTCGGTGGTGTGTACTTGTAGACTCTTTGGATTAATAAAAGTTATTACACCATTCCGCGACACAACAATTTCTTTTTCTTTCAGTGGGGCAATTTCCAGAAAAACACGTAGCACTCATGTCAGTTATCTTGTAATAAAACGCAGAATCGGTGGGCGAAGTAACGCGAATTAATCTACAATAATGGACAGAAAGCACTAACAGAATAGCTCGTCAATCTGACCTCGGGAATGTTTATCCTCATATAATAGCGATAATACTTCCGAAAAGAAAATAGCCGAAGTGCCACAAAAGAAGATGAGAGAAATGAAAAGCACAAATAATGATTATAGGGAGGAAATAATTCCAAAGGAAACAATACCTATCTACAGCAAGGAAAGTAATAATATTATTGATTGTGACTTTTTAATACGTTCTTCTAGAAAGTACTAGTGATTAGAAAGTGGTTTATGGATAAATAACTGAAAATCCTAGGAAGAAAAATGTTGCAAGTAGTGAAAGATCTTAACTGTCGGGATCAAAAGTATATATTAGCAGTAATAAGAATTAACTTTTTTTAATTCCAGGTTACCAAACCAAGAAAAAAATATACAACACGGGTGGTATAGATGTTTGAAAATTGAACTGTAGAAGCATTGGATTTAAGAAAATAATATAAAACTGAAAGCAAAATGATAGCGCAATTAATGGCTAAATGAAATAGCATAAGGCAGAAAAATAATGAATGAAAAGAAAATTCTCCTAAGTTCGCCCTGTAAATTTTATACTATTCATTCTTACTTAGCTCAAAGTTGAGTTTCCGGCTGTACAAGGGCAGTGTTTATTATGTACCACTTCGTGGTAATTGTTGCCAAATTCACCAAATATTAAAATGAGGTACTTGATGTTCATCTTACGTGGTCTACGCGGAGTCCATTGTAACATCAACAACATAAAAAACTGAAGCACATTTCTTACCAAAAAACTAACAAATTTAAATAAACCTACCACAATTAATTAATTACAATAAAATTCGATAAAGTAAAGGAGAAACAACAATGAACAAAACAAGATAGAATGTCATAAATGATAACGAGTTTGGCAATTGTTATAATTACTTTGCTTAGCAGCGAGCTCTTTAGAGTTAGTTGGTGCATATCATCATATTTCTTAAGTTAATGTATAATATACGTGGCATCGTTGGATTTGCCATTCATTTACCTTTCCAAAAATGTTAAAATATACAGAATGTTCTATTTAACACAAGAAAATCGACGTCACTTCCTGTGACACCGGATATACAATTGAATTGCCAATAACGACAAAAGTTAGTCCACAATTCAAGGATTTTATTTTAACTTGACACAAATCAGAGCTCTGTGGTGGCCACACAAAACACATTTAGAAATGTATTTCTGTTATGCACGAAAATCTTAACAATTATAATCTTAAACGTATACCACACTTATTTCTTTTGAAGAAGAAGACCAAACTTGTAGCAATCAGAACCTTCATTGCATTTTGGCAAAATGGTAAGCTACTATTTTATTAAGTAACTAGTATCTTATACAGGGTGTTTCAGGAGGAAAGGTAAATATTTTAGTGAGTGATAGAGTAGATTAATTCGAATAAAAAATTCCATATAACATGTGACCAATTTTTATTGGTCACTGAGATACAGCAAGCCAAAGGCAAAAACAAAAGGTATTAAGCAAAGGCAAATGATTCAGTTAAAATTTATTTTCAAAAATTCCACCTCCAACTTCAATGCACTTTCGAATTCTGTTGACAACACTACGTGTAGCTTTTCTGAGGTTGTCTTGGCGTTTTTTTATGAGGCCAGCACTATTCATAATCCGAACAATCAATTTGTCTCTTGTGTTTACTTTTTCTTTGTAGACTTCGCTTTTTAACCATCCCCATAGGTAAAAATCTAAGGGAGTAAGGTCCGGGGACCTTGGTAGCCAAGAAACGGCAGCATTTATGCCGATTTATCTTCCGGGGAATGTTAGGTTTAGATGCTGTGTCATCAGATAACTAAAATGAGCAGGGGCGCCGTCATGCTGGAAGAATATACTCATCCTTGTAGCCAGAGAAACTTCTTCCAATAATGCTGGTAGCTCGTTTTCAAGAAAGTCTAGATAGCGGGGCCCTGTAAGAGTATGCGGTAAGATAACAGGCCCAAGGAACTGATTGGCTATCATACCACACCACACATTACAGAGAAACGTTCTTGAAAATGTGTCGCCACAAAGGCATGTGGGTTTTCGTCGGACCACCGATGTGCGTTACGAGTGTTATTGATACCAACACGAGTGGAAGCGGCTTCATCAGTAAAGAGTATTAATGGGATTACTCGGCGATTTGCAATTAGCCAACGACAAAATTCCAATCGTCTACCTTCATCTCCTTTTCGAATGTGTTGAATCCGCTGTAAATGATAAGGATGAAAGCCGTGCACATTTAATGTCCGCCAAACTCTTGTATGTGGAACACCGATACGTGTAGAAATTCTTCGTGTGCTTGTTGAAGGACTACGTTCTACCGACTGAATAATGTCTTTTACTTCATTCACATTCTGCTCATTTGCACGTTCAGATAAGATATGACTGCTGGGCACTGCACCAGTCTCACGCAGTTTACTGAAAACACGACTGAATCGGGTACTCTGCGGTTAGGAAATCGTCTGCCGTATTCTCTACAAGCAGCAACGGCGTTACCATTACAAAACTCGTACACAAATACCATATCGACGTACTCAGCATTTGTAAATACGTGCAACATGCTTAATCAGTACCGTAGTTTGTTGCTTAAACGGTACACGTTTATCACAGTTAAAAAATTCAATGTAAACTCAAGCACATCCTCACAACTAGAACGTCAAAACAAAACTGACGATCGATACTCACAGCAACTAAGAGAATACCAACACGCGAAATGAAAACTTTTCTCTGTAAGCTGCTGTATCAGTATCAGTAACCAATAAAAATTGGACACATGTTATATGGAATTCTTTATTCGAATTAATCTACACTATCACCCACTAAAATATTTATCTTTCCTCCTGAAACACCCTGTACATGTTTCAATCCAATTTATATGCTTTTTCCGAACTATGCATATAAAATAATTTAGATAAACATGGAGAGTGCTTATTTTTAAGTGACCTAAAATTTAAATTGGTAAAACGTTTCTCTGATCCGAATCGCCTCATCTTAATTAAAAATATAAGATATTTACACACATCTTGAAGATATCCCGTCATTAATAGAATATCCAACGTAAGCCACATTGGCAAGCAACCGTTATTATGCATGCAAATCCCAGGTATAAAGTGGATGCAGGTAGCTTAGTGGAATTTAATAATTATCAACACAGTTGCCAGCAATTGACTACTTAGTTGCAGCACTCATAACCAATGGAGGTGCAATTTTCACGTAACTACACTATGGGGGAAGATATTCAATAATGTATGTATTATCTTAGTTTGATAATAATAAATATTGACTTTAGCAAGGCGGTAATCGATTAAATTTATAAGTAAACAAAGAAATTATCTACTTGGCATATTGAAAATGTGATGATAGATTATTAGTCTGATACGTATTCAATCCACCGACCAAAATGAAATTAAGAATAATTGATAATACTAATTCAAACTGCATTAGATAATCGCGTTTTATTTTTTCTACGAACCATTGATTAAAAATCAAGTTAACTATACAGGATGTCCCAAACTTATAGAATTTTTAAATTACGCCTATTGTGTAAAGACTAGGAAACTAAAATTTTATGATGACATAATAGACCTCATGGAGCATCTTTAAAAAATATTTTCGTATGCACAGGATAATCAATAAGTAGCGAACCAATCACCTACTTTGTTATGTTAAATAGAACACTCTATATATTATTACGTTTTTACTTTCCCCTTCTAGAAATAAACTAATATAATACGGGTTTCATATGTCTGTTTTCAACAGTTTTCCAGATACTTATAATTTTGTCCTCACTCGTCTAAATTTAGATACATCTTTTTCTTTCAAAACATCCGAAATGAAAATACATACTAGCGAAAAATTTTTATGAGATGAAATTACGAACTTGCCCCTATGGTGTTAGAACGCCTTCGAAGTACACAGGGTATTCAGTATTGAACACCAAATTCAAACACCAAAAGTCGTAATTTTTTTAAATAGCACAATATCTGTTTCTATATCCACCATATAGGAAATTTATATCTCTATAATGACGCATACATACGTCTAACATCCAAGGTAAAAGGGATATTTACAGTTAAGCGCGAGTTCTGCGTTTGAGTATTGCACCCAAGTGGTTTCTGGTGTAAGTACTGTTTGGTTACCATGACAATAATAAACAAATGATAACAACATTGATATTTTCAAACTGTTGCTTCAAAATTTTGTGCCCATGTAGCTACCTGCAGTCAAAAAGGGCGTATTGCACCTGGAAATTGCATCCAAATGGTTCCTGGTGTTAATACAGTTTGATTACCATGGCAACAGTAAACATACTGACTAACGATCTTAGACTGTTGATTGAAAATTTCGGACTTAAGTAAGATAGGATGTGTAAGCTGCGCTATCCTCATCCCTACCCTAAGACATTTGTCAAAAGCTAAGATTTGATGTTACTCAAAACATTCATTCTATTGAAGAAGAAATAAAAAAACAATTCTAATGCTAATGCATCTTCTTAACGTAAAGAACAAGAGAATCAATATTTTGACAAAAATTCATACAAGTCAAAACAAATAATTAAAAGAAGACAGTAACGGCATAAGTAACAACACACTATGAACAAATTTAATAATTTTCATTGCAATTTTTGTTGCAGTAATTAATATGGTAGCCATCTGCTTATTAATCTACCTAGAGTGAACGCTCCAAATTCTTTCCTTCCGCGTCAATTTCTTAGGACGCGAAGTGTTGTACTCCAGAATCCCTACGTTATTCCTTAGTTTACACATAAAGCATAAGTATCAGCTCTTTTTAGTACGTCATTTCGTAACCAGCTACTTGGTCTTAAGATTAAATCGACAGTTACGAACAGCATTGTCAGTATGTTTTGTTTACTGTTGTCATGGTGACCAAACAATACTAACACTTGGATGCAATATCCAAATGCAGGACTCGCGTTTGACTGTAAATATTTCTTTTACTTTCAGCGTTACATACATATTCGCCATTACACAAAAAAGGTTAGAGATATAAATTTCCTATACCGCAGACAGAAAAAATATGCGGTGGTATTTAAAAAATTACGTTTCTAGTGTTTGATGTATGTAATTTAATCTTGTAAAAATTTTGTCTAAAATATATTTACATTTCCGATTTCTGGAAATAAATGTATCTAGACGATTGAGGACATAATTATAAATGTCTCGAAATCTGTTAGAAATAAATACGTAATAATAGAGTGTTACATTTAAAATATCATAGTAGGTTCGCTACTTACATTCTGTATATACGGAAATACTTTTAAAAGATATGTGATGTTTATTAGAAAATTCTACTTTCCTGCTACTTACACAATAGGTGCAATTTTACAATTCCAGAGGGTTCGGACAATCCTGTATATGTACATAAAATCAGTATAGCTGTTTACCTGAAATGTGACAACAAGATCCTAATACTCCACGGATAATTTTTAAAACCTTAAGAGCTTTCAAACAAATCATGACATGCTCTACTGCCAAGGATAACAACTAATCAACCCAAAAACACTTCAGATAACCCCCATACACCATATTTCATTGGTGTATAAAGCAAAACAATTAAATTTAATGTAAATTCAAGCGCATTGTCTGAACAATGGTGAATACCCTACATAAATTAATTTTGAATCGTAGGAAAATGGGATTTAAAATTTAAAAGGTTGCCCTAACGTACGTATTCACACATAAAACCTCTGAAACACGTTTAGGAAGGGCACTTCCAGAAACCCTCGATTCCGTTGAAATATTACGCAAGTTTGAGAAGGGACACAGTTTGTTTATTAAATCTAATAAAGCAAAGTGGATGCTAGGGAGCTGATGTAAGGAACATTTTAGCTATTCGCAGCACGAATCAAAATTTTTTAAATGTTTAGGGTATGATTTTCTTTGTATATTTATAATATTTAGATCAAATCTAATGTGACTTATGTGCTTTATAAATAGATGTATTACATCATTTTTATTTGCTATCTTGACGTTAACATTCCTTGCTTTTATAACCTAAACAATCACACTTGCACTAACGGTATAAATAACAACTGACAGGTGTTAGAGCTAAAAATAGCTGTGGATTAAGGAGAGATCATTGAGGCTAGCGTGTTGAATGCTAATAATAGCGGTTTATTTATTTCTGATTCTGTAAATTACAATAACTATATTTATTTATGACCAACAATAACAAATAATATTTTAAATAATAATTTTTTAATTATTACTGATATATTTTTATGAATATCTTAATATACCAAATAAATATCTAACCGCGTACTATGGAGAACACGCCAACATGCCTGCATAAGAATATACTAGTACTCCATTTCCTTATGTCTAACCAGTGATGTCGTGGTATGCGAGGTGTTGGCAGCTTGATTGATTACTTTTACGTCAGATAAACGCTGGTCGTTTGATTTTCTTTCACATGCTGGGAGATATAAAGCATACACTATTCTCACCTTAACTAATATTAAATACCTTGAAAGATTTTCAAATAATTTAAATTAGTCAGCTCTTCATCGATAATTTTGCAATAATTATTCAAGTATCCAATAAATTTTATTTTATATATTTGAAAAATAAATTATACACTGCGCGGCAAGATTGTGGAATAAACTCCTTAAATTTGAAGCAATTTGTTTTTCAATGAAATGCTCCTACAGGTAAATTTCCTTTTTTTAATAAACATTTTTGCATCAATTTTGAATTTCCTCCGCTTCTGGTTTTCAAGTAATGACGTCATCTGCAATTTTTTTAAATGACAATTCCCACAACAGTTGTGTAAATTGTACTACCAACATTTCGGTACGTCACACAACAAAATTTTCGAATAAAAGTCATTTAAAAAGTGAAAAACATAATAGTGATAATAAATTTGTCCAACTGATTTACACCAAATAATAGGACAACCCTAGATTAGAGCTGCAGCGATAACACAAAAACATTTAGTGGAACTGGCATCGTTCATTCCCAATAAATATTGCAGAAGCGACCATTAGCATTAACTGCTGTGTACACAAATGGCGCCTTGAACATAACATTAGTTCTAGCTTTAGGAACCCAGAAAGTATTCACTCGCCTAGCCGACAACAGTGGAAGAGAGAGCATCGTTTGCGATAATAGCTCCGGCGAGTAAATTTTATTGAAAACCAATTTTTGCATAAATAACCCACTAGTGATCTCTCTCGGCACAGTCAATGATTCAACCGAATGGCGTTCCAAAAGACGTTAATGGTCAATATTACGCAATGGATAATTATTATCGGTTTCAAAAGAAAGATATTTTAGAAATTCTCTCTGCCCATGCTCTATCATATGTTCGTAAATACAGAGATACCACACTATACATCCATACCTAGCTTACTGCGCACAAATGCGGTGTATAGAGATTGAAGCGCAAAAGAGTTTGTGAAATCCTTTGACACACAAATAATAAAACCCAACGATTTCATAGCTCTTGAACACATATTAACGACTTGGGAAAAATGTAGTTGGCTGCCGAAAGTTACAAGATAGATAAATTCTCGACCTGATATAGAAAAAATAAATTTGGTAAAATATATACAACAATTTTTATTTTTCAATGTAATCTCCCCTAACTTCAATACATTTATTACAACTATTGATAATTGTATGCCCTTGTAAAGATAATCTACCGTTTTTCGCTCAAAATGTTGTATTACAGCTGCTTGCAACTCACTATCGTCCTTAAAACGACGTCCCCTAAAGGCTTTCTTTAAATGAGGCGAATATTGTCTCTCAATTTATACAGCAAAGATGCATAATATATGCCGTTGACAGTTGTATTGCACTCTTTAAGGTCAATGAGTAAAATACCTTCACAATCCCAGAATATTGTGGCCATCACCTTTTTCATTGATTGAACGACTTTCGCGTTTCTGGGACAAGGTTCATAGGGTTCCCGCCATTCCATCAATTCCTTTTTGGATAGAGGATCATGATACAGAACCATTGTTTCATCTCCTCTGACAATGGACGCTAAAATCGGGTCGTCTCCACACATGTTTAAAATCGAACGCGCGCACTCGATCCGACGTTTACGTTCCAGAGCAGAAAGAAGATGCGGTACCCATCTTGTACTAATGTTATTCATACCCAAATGGTTATGGAGAATTCGGCGAATACTTGCTTCAGAAATGTTAGACATCACTGCTAATTCTCTCATAAAGCGGCGATCTATTAATACCATTACTTCAATAATTGAAATGTTTTGAGGAATTATCAGTTCAATAGTCCGACCTCATCATTATCAAGGGTTCTTGTCACAGACGGAAACATTTTTCCCACTTTTTTACAGTGGAATATGAAGGAGATAAATCACCATAAACTCTATCCAAATGTTGTTCAATGTGATTAGGCGAATGCCCCCCTTTTGTTAAAAATTTAATGACCGCGCGGTACTCAATTTTCGTTACCTGAGACATTTTTGTGCCCTAGTCACGTTGTCTGGCTGGCTACTAAAAGCTGCTACTCTTCGAGCTGTAATATACACTGTGTCCCCGGATGGAGTTGACAAGAGGAAACAAATTTTTCTTATTGATTTTATGACAAAAAGTCATTCTTTATAAAAAGTTCTGCTTGTTGAATAAATACGTTTACCATCAGAAAATCTAAGATTAAATTTACAGTATGTCCATAAATTAAAATAACATGAAAATGCTTCTAGAGAAAAGTATTAGTTATTGCATTTTTTGAGTTAAAATACAAAATTTCAAGTCTAAATTTAGATTGTTATGGTTGTATGTTGTTAAGTTTAATTAACACAATATGTTATCTTGAATGTAATGTAGATAATAGTAATTTAATCTTATCGATCACAGTTTGCTGTGTTGTCAAATAATATTGAACTGTAAAACGTCATTAAGTGTAGATTTTTCAATTCAGTTACTTCCCGTTGGTTTTACAAAATGTTAACCATTGAAGAACGTATTTATTTGGTTAAATGTTATGGCATTGGAAACGTATCTTATCGATATGCTATAACAGATAGACATGCTTCAGGAAAAATTCCCAAACACTGCGGTATCGCGCGAAGCACTGCGCAAACTTGTAAACAAATTTGATTTAACTGGATCTGTAGTGACTGTTAAGAAACCCAAGAAAAAATACAACGAAGACGATACGGCTACAATTTTGGCATTAGATTCAGTGATAGAAACACCAAAGTTATCTTTACGGAAACGATCACAAAGACTGAATATTAGTAAAACTCATTTGCAAAGAATTTATGGAGAAAACAAAGTTCGGCCGTTTAAACCAAAGCTCCGACATACACTTGAGATAGAGATGAAGAGAAGCGATTGGATTTTTGTTTATGGGTTGGTGAGAATTACCTCGTAAATACACGTTTTCACAGAATGATCTCTTTTACTGATGAAGCAACCTTTTGCACCAACGGTCACGTTTCGTCACAAAACAGTCGCCACTGGGCTTTTCAAAATCCTAACTACGTCATTCAAAAACGAAGTCAACGTTATAAAAGAGTGAATGTTTGGTGCGGAATTTTTTACGATTGAATCGTTGGTCCATATTTTATGGACGAGAATTTAAATTCACATGTTTATGTGCGTCTTTTGGAAACGTATGTATTACCGTTTCTAGATAACTTACCACTAGAAATGCGGCGTAACATTTTTTGGCAACAAGACGGGTGCCCTGCTCATTCAACGCTTTTGGTATGGCAGTGGTTGACAGATCAGTTCGGAGAAAGATAGATGGGAAGATTTGGACCAACAGATTTTCCTGCTAGGTCGTCTGACCTTACACCTATCGTTTTTTTTGTGGGGTACTTTAAAACAAAAAGTTTACGCAGATGACCTGCCGCATAATCGAGAAACACTAAAAGCACGAATACGCGGTGAATGAAATAAATGAATCACACACCATACGTAAAGTCTATGGTGAATTCATCAAAAGGATGAAGATATGTGTGGAAGTTGGAGGTGGTCATGTAGAATAATTTTTGTTGGCTTTCTTAATTGATTGAAATTTTGTATTTAAACTAAAAAAATGCAGCATTTTCAGATGTGAAAATGAAGCATTTTCATGTTATCTTAATTTATAGACATTCTGTACATTCAATCTTAGGTTTTCTGATGCTAAACGTATTTATTCAACAAGCAGAACTTTTTATAAAGAATGACTTTTTGTCGTAAAATCAATAAGAAAAATTTTTTTCCTCTTGTCAACTCCATCCGGGGACACAGGGTATATAGTATAGGCCTCGGAACCGAGTTTGAGCACGCTCGAACCTGTATAAGCCCATCAGGCCAAGAATTTATGGCGTCTCCCTCGTACATCGAAGGAGTTCGATTGTCAGCCTACAATAGACTTTATAAGTTAATGTGAACTAATCCACTCACCTGGCTTTACTGTTGTAATTGTACAACACCGATGTCTTAAAAATAATCTAAATTTTTTTTTAAGAATTACTATGAATGAATTTGATAACCGCACACACTTTCTTCTACCACTTCAAAGAGTAACGCACTTAAATATACTTTAACATCTTATGAATATACACAAGATCTTCTTTCCACCACATCCTTAACAATAAAGCACTTCTTTTTACGTTTTAACATTTTTCTACATGTTTCCTGTTTGTACATTCCATAAATCACAAAGGATTATATTTGTGTATTACATATATACATTTTAAGTTAAGTAACATTTCAGATGTTTTTTTACGACTTCTCCAACTTTTCGCTGAAATTATTCCCCTTCACAGATATCCCATTGCGTAGGAAACTAATATGAAATGTCATACTCATTATACATACCCACGTCTCTGATGTTATATCCTTTGTACACCCATGTACAGGTTGTTCAAAGTCAATAAAGGTTCAAAGTTAACAAAAGTCAATAAAAGTGCTAGAGGTAAAAGAAAGAGGTAAAAATTAGCTTTTTTCCTTTTTCAAAGAAATCTCGAACGTCATTTGTCACAGCTCCATTTTCTATTCGAGCTCATAACAAACACAAAATTTAGCAACCTTGCCAAATTTAAACCTACCCTCTATCTCCAATAGTAAGCGAGATCCTCATGGTAAGGGTCGAAAATGAATCAGCCTATATACAGCGTGTTCACCTAGTGCGTGGACGGAAGATAATTCCTTTATGTTGCGTAGCATTTGTCTCCGACTATTTTTTATTTGAAAATTCTTTCTTTAAACTGCTCAGGAAAAGAATTATCTTCCGTACACGCACTAGGTGGACACGGCGTATATTATACGCAGATTGTACAGGCTGTTCTAGAATCTACACTTAAACTTCAGGAAACATTTCTTAAAGAAAAACCTGACCAACAATATTTTCTTTTTTTTAAGGTGAATTTTCTCCTACGAGATACAAAAAGAACGATAAACAGGACAGTATGGTCGCAGTTAGTCTTAAGGAATAAAATACAACGTTATTTAAGTTAACGAACCCCTTTGCAATGTTTTTTTGAAACTTCATTTGAGTTGTTAATATTTTATTTATTGTAAATGTTGTAGAAACAAGTAAAGAACCCATTCCTGCACCCACAATTGCGTTTCGGTCACCTATCTCAATCCTCGTTGCCAGTGCAGAGCAATTAGTGAAGATCGTAACATTGGTTGCCTTGCTGCTAGCGCTATTGCGAATAACCAAACAGAAATGATACAGATAACCGATATGGTGCAATAATCCTAAGATGGCTACGATCCATAGCCACGAGCTTCTCCCATAGACCTATTTCCCGCGTGGAAACCCTGCCTTCGGGTTGGCCAACAATATTTCCCCTCTCAAATCCATTTGCTTGCTGATAATGTGTTCTTTCTAAACGATGTCCCATTTTTATACAAGCATAACAAACTACTAATGGCTTACAATTAATAATCTTTTAATAAATATACAGAGCTTCCCAAAAGTAACGGATAAATTCTATAAAATCGTTGACAAAAATATTTCAGAAAAATGCCAGGATACGTCGATCTTTATTTTTAAATTGCCATTCGAGTATGTAATTTTCAACCCCCCACCCCTTCGCCCCTAAGGGCTAGCAACCCCAACTTTAAAAATTCAAATGGCAAAATACCCCTTACAATACCTCAATTGACAGATTTTTTTATACTGAATACAACAAAAAAGATTATCAAAATCAGTTGATAAATAACGGAGATTTTTACCAAAATGTATTCAAATAAGGAATTGACAAAACAACAAAATTTAAATAAATTTATAAAAAATAACAATGGAAAATTATTGAATTAAATAACACTGGAAAATTAGTAAATTAAATGTTCAAATTGCTGTCCATTAACGCCGAGACAATGCCTTAATCTACTGACAAAGGCTTGTTGAACATTCTTTACCATTTCTGGGGTGATAGAGCCGATTCCTTGACGAATTCTTTCCTTTAACGCCTCAATATTTTCAGGTCTATTAAAATAAACTTGAGTTTTTAAATAACCCCAAAGAAAATAATCCAACGGGGTTAAATCTGGCGATCTTGCTGGCCATTCAATAGGTCCCCGTTTACTAATCCACCGATTAGGAAATATTTGATCGAAGTATTCCCGAACTGGACGTGCATAATGTGAAGGCAACCAAATTCTGTAATAGGGTGCATCAGGATCTTCTGACGTATCAACATATGAAGCGACTTTCATAAGGGTTGAATGAATATTTTCTTGCACCACTAAAATAGCATGTAATTGTCTATTTTCATCTAAGGCCGATGGACGTCCGACCCTAGGTTTATCTCGTACTTGTTCGAGATCGCGAAATTTGTTTTCAATTCGATTTGCCGTTGATTGCGATATTGGAGGACGGTTTGGGCGAGTTTCATTGAACAAAACATGAACTTCTTCATGCGTCCGGCTTCTATTTCCAAACCCAATCATCATTAAAACTTCGATTCTTTCGGTTTCAGTAAGTCTCATTTTTGCTCTTATTTCTTGATTCGAAATAACACACTAAATCCACTAAATTGTGTTTGACAGTAATAAACAAGTTACAATTGTTTCTACGACATTGCTATGGTCGGTTCAACAACGCCTGCTCGAATGTTGGCACTCTCATTTGAATACATTTTGGTAAAAATCTCCGTTATTTATTACTGATTTTGACAATTTTTTTGTTATATTCAGTATAAAAAAATCTATTAATCGAGGTATTGCAAGGGGTACTTTGCTATTTGAATTTTTAAAGTTGGGGCTGCTACCCCTTAGGGGCGAAGGAGTGGGAAGTTGAAAATTACATGCTCGAATGGCAATTTAATAATAAAAATCGACGGGTCCGAGCATTTTTCTGAAATATTATTGTCAACGATTTTATAGAATGTATCCGTTACTTTAGGGAAGCTCTGTATAAAATAAATTGAAATATTACGAAGCTAACATTAACACACATTCATCCCTATATTATTTTCAAATATGTCCCGAATTTCTTAATTTCCTTTGCAGCACAACATAATCTCTCGTTCTTAAGTGAAACCAGATACAATCGATCTACTCTTCCATCTTACTTAATTGACAGGGTACACCTTCTTAATTCCATTACCTACTTTCCATCAAAAAATAGAATTAATATGTTTAGGAAACTTGCAATTTATTATAGGTCAAATCCATTTACGCTATTGAGGTATTGAAAGGTTGTATTGAAGATAATATGTTTTTAAACTATTTTTCAACATCCCCTATATTGTAATTAGTGACAATTAACCTTTACTAATAGTTATTGATTCCTGCAATTATTATTACCGAAATGGAACTTGGGCTGTTAGTAGCAGATCTAGTCGCCCTCTCACAAGGAGTATGCTTTTAGGTTAAGTGAACGTTATAATATTCGCTTAGTTGGACGCGCGTAATTAATAACATCTCCATTGTAAATGCAATTGGCGACGGTTAATGTATCATAATTAAATTTATCTTTCCGGTTGCTTATGCCATGGCAGTTAAATTTCTTAACGAAGCGATATTCAAATAGCGTCTGTATAATATCAACAAAACCTGTTTCAGTGTCTTATACCAAGCTTTACCCCGCGATGTATGATGATTATTCATGAAAATAAATATTATTCCGTCACTGCAAAGCCGATAAGAAGAGAGAAGCTTTACTAACGCCTGCTTGTCAATAAAATAATCCTCTGCAACAATATCAACTTTACCATGCGCTCCATATACAGGTTGTTCCAAATTATTGGGCCTCAACTGTTAACTAGTGTAGTGATTTTTCCGGTGATCACGGTAGTGTTTAGAAAACAACAATTGCACAACGCATTTCAGCGCTAACTTGAATTATTTATATTCTTTAAATTGAACACGCTGTATATTTTTCAATTATTCGATAGGAAATGAAACTCTGCGTAAAATATCCTGATAGTACTATAGCCCCAAAATGAAAAACAAAAGAGATACTCTGGTTCGTTTGCGACTTTCTTGCTCTTTCTGGACTATTTCGGCAACTTAATAATTCACCAAATTGCTAATAAACAGTTCTTCTTAAAATTCACTCTATTTATTTTATTTTATGCTTATAAACGAGGATGAAATAAAACGCTTCTTAAATGTTTTGTAAAACGTCAAACGCTTATGGGTGAATATATTTATGAGCTCAACAAGTTAGTTGACACATCCGGCTTATAGATATCGCCAACGGTATTAGTGTAACTTTAAGAACTGTCAAAATTACTTGGTTAATTTTAAAACACACGTGGGTGTTGTTTAATTACGACGTTTATGGTCTTGAGGATGGTGAAGTGTTTATGCGGCGGTAACGAGTAGGATGTCCATTTATCGCCAACCGGGGATAGCAACTTATGTCCAAGATTCAATGTCGGAATAAAAAAAAGTTAATATTTATAGTAATATTTACAAAATTTTATTTACAAGTGTTAGCAATTAAACGTTCTTGACAAAATAACTTTAAAAAGGAACAAACATAACATACAAATCAAATAAAAATAACATAAAATTCTAGTTCGGTCGTGACTATTTAGAATGTTACAACAGAAAAAATGTTTTCTCAGTGAAAGATTCTCTATGTCAAAAGAGATCAGGTGTTTGCAACTGGTCTTGATATAAATAAATTACGGACTTGCATAATTTCAACGACGGTCTTTCTCGTGGAGGAATCTGACTATCTCCGGGACATTTCTCGGACTTAGAAAATATTCTAAGGCTGCCGATGAAAATCCGACTACCCGAGGAATATTTCCCGGCCTCTGCTCAGCCTGTTATAGTCTGCGTGTACGCCGACTTGCCACGTAGAGGTAAAACTATTGCTGAGCTTATTGTAATCGCCGACTTGCCACGCAGGAGTCTGCCGAAATGTGAATTTGGAGGGTTTCATCGGTTAATTAATAAAAAATATACATTGGTGTTCAAAAATAGTATACAGGGTTTTCCAAAATTAATTTACAAAATAAAAGTTGAACTGACAAAATAGTTGAATAAAATCACAAGATAATTTAAAGATTTGTGTGAAAAGATGATTGCTATAATTTTATACTCTTTTCTCTTATTGTTAGCCTAGAAGTCTTTGAATTTGTGCCGACGGATAACGGTTCGTTACACCTTTAATTGCGTTCTGCAATACCTCAGCATTTCTATATCGCTGCCTATACATAGTGTTCTATAAGAACCCCCAAGAAGAAATCCATAGGTCGGGAGAGCGCGCTGGCCAATTAGCAGGTCCAAGGGTTCCAATCCATCTATCTTCACATATGTCAGTGAATGCTTCTACGGTATGCAAAGAATTATGCACAGGAGCACCCTCCTCCAGATTTAAATTGCAGACCACGTAAGATTGGAATATATCATTCTCCTGGAAGAGTGCCTTCATAAAAACTATGGACCGACAACTCGGTTTTCGTAGATGCTGCAGCAAATATTCAAACTAAATCGTTGCTGTAGATTAAGTGGTTGCGGAATAAGGGGGTTACGATGCTCCAATAATGCACGGTTCTCACATTACACAAACCGGAGTTTGAAAAGTTCGTTTCGTCACTCCATGTAACTACTGTTATTTATAATATTTTCTAAAAAGGACTCACAAAAAATCATCCTCCGTTCCAAATCCGTTGGTAAGAGCGTTTGTACTGGTCTGTGTTTATAGGGTACATATTAGTGTTTTTTCGGAATTGCGTAAATAATCCTTATACTAATGTACAGTCCCTGCATCACTTCACGAATGGGGCTAATAGGATTAGCTTCAAAGTAGGCTAGAACGTTTAACTCCGTTTCCTCATTTATGATTACGCTTTTATTAAATCGCATAGCTTTAAAAGGGTTTCCATTCTCGCAAAATTTTCTGTTCTAATAGCGAGCATCCTATCCGAAAATGTTTCGTTCAACACTGCAGGGCCTTTTCGCAGTTTCTGTTGCATGTAGAATATGTTTGGTAACAATAGTAACAAATATGAAACACATAATCAACACAAAAGTAAAAAAAAAATAAGAAAAAAACCGAAAGCAAAAAGCAATTATTCTCGCCAATAAATTCTCTAATTGATCACAATGCCGAATAAGATTTGCAAAGTGTAAAAAAAGCAACCCTTCCTTGCTTTGATTTATATTTTAAATCTTTCAACTAAAAATCTACCAAATCTTTTTTGTCTCCCATTTTGGTCATTTGGTACAGGGTGTTTAATAAAAAAAACAGGTTATCTAACCAAACACCGAAATACGATGCGCAATTTTCTTTTGATTACACCATTTTATTGGGCGGAATAAATTACATGTTTTTCATGTTACGACTATCATAATGACTGCTGTAACGATGAAGTTATTACACTTTCAATCGTCCAATATAAATTTCATCGTATCTCTTTTGTTTTTCATTTTAGGGCTATAATACTATAAGGATACCTTACGCAGACATTCATCTCTTATTGAATAATTGAAAGGTATACAAGGCGTTCAATTAAAAAAATATAAATAATTCAAGTTAGCGCTGAAATTCGATATGCAATTATTTTTTTCTCAGCACCGTTGTGATCAGTGGAAAAATTGCTACATCTGTGCTAATTTAACCAACATCGTAGCCGCAATAATAAGTTAGCAATAGTGGCCCAATAACTTTGAACAACCTGTATATCGACGTTGACAATTATATAGGCCGAATTTCCGAAAATACCATTGGTATGCGAAGATAGCGTTGTATAAAATGCGAGAATGAATTGCCAGATTTGCGAATGGACGGAATTTATCTCGAAAATTTAGTGAGTCGTAACTATTGGGAGGTTTCAGGAATTAACGCGGCGCTTCTACAAATTTTCGTAGACAGCTTGGTAAAATAAATACGGGGAATTATCGTTATTTTCTGGCTTCCAACATTTTAAGTGTTTTACACATACAGTAGTGTGAATCTTACCTACCACGACTTCGGCGTGACTGTCTGAAATTTTTAACTTTTTTAGAAAAGAGAGTAGATATTAAATAATAAAAATAGAGAAATAAATGATAAACGTTCAAAAATAGGACTAATATTTATACTGATCGCGTTTTGGTTGAATTACCACAAACATTTACCTTGGCAAAGAAACAAACATAATATTAATAAAATCTGCGAGTATTTTTACGATTTCTCTTACAATATTTTATTCATATTTATACAGTTTGTTATATGAAAATACCTGCTTATTCCAGTAAAACTTACATTCAGTATACACACGGATGGATTTAATTATTATAGCGTGACAAACGGTTGCACCCGCAGAGGTGCCATGAAAGGAGCTGTGTTTACTATTTACATATAAGGAATCGAGAGGACGCTCGGTTATTATCGGTTGATTGGTGTGCGTGTACTGTTTATAATGTTCGAGAAACTAGTGGAACCGTCCGGGGCGTACCGCGCAAAAATAGACTCAGTATTAATAAAAGAATAATAGATTGTTACCTTTTATTGACGCATCGATGACCACTGCGATAATGTGCGACTGCCATGGTACGCCGCGCAGTACTGCAACATAAGCAATGCTTCCATTGTCGATTCGGTCAGGCCTCGATGAGGGTTTGAAAACGTTCTCGTATACTTTGCAAATGATCGTTCAGCTTCTAATGAAGTAAGATTTGCGAAATTCAAATACTCCTGCATCTCTTCTGCGCAGTCTTGAATTCCAGATATAGATCGAACCTTTTCTAAATCCGGATTTTTATTTAAAACTGCACGAAATTTTTGCGCAACATCTAATCCTATAGGATCCGTCAAGCTTTCTAGAGCGACTGCTAAATTGTTGATGTTATTTAACGAGTCTTGTATAGATAAGTGAGTATTTTCTAACTGCGAAATAGTTTGTGTCACTACAGAATAGTTTATGGAAATGTCATCTATTTCTTTTTGAACGTCCGAATCGGAAGAAAGTTGCTGATTCTCGCGAACCGCTTGAGAATTAGAGGAATTAAGTTTGAAAATGACATTTTTCACTTGGGAATAATATTTGCGATAGTAAGATACTGCCTCGATCCATATTCCCCATCACGTCAATACAGGCTGAGGTGGTAGCGGAATTTGCGAATACAATTGCTTGAATACGCGGATATGTTTGGGAGATTTCACAAACACTTCTTTTGGTAGACGATATTAAATCATTCACCCTAGGATACTTGCTTCGAATTGCTTCTGCTACGAGATGACATGCGTGTACGGGGCATGTTATGTGAAGAAGAGTCGGAAAGCATACTTTAAACATCCTACCAGCTTTCAGCATTGTTGCGGCTGCGTCAGAAACTAACATGGTGATTTGGGCTCCTACGATACAAAATTCTCT
Organism: Dynastes maya; assembly: GCA_029619315.2. Taxonomy (NCBI): domain Eukaryota; kingdom Metazoa; phylum Arthropoda; class Insecta; order Coleoptera; family Scarabaeidae; genus Dynastes; species Dynastes maya. Next base: position 64,175,561 of record JAROYE020000002.1, read on the forward strand.
TAACATATTTTTATTATGTTTACAACGATTTCGGCATCAGTTCTTTCAATCCTTTTACTGACTAACAACAAGGAAGCTGCTGGACCATAACGTTTTAAAGGACGCGCCACAATATGAATCACGCTGTGTTTCTGAGCATCAATAGTTTCGTCCACAGTGAGCCAGATTTTTTGATTTCTCAACTCGTCTTTTATACAGTCTTTTAGTGTACTTTGCACATGTGGTAAATTGTACCGCGATTGTCTTTTTATTGGTAGTTTCCATGATGGAGCATATATATCCCAAAAAAGACGAAAGTTTTCATTATCTACTAGGTGTTGTGGGATGTTGCACGTGCTCAACATGAAAATAAAGTCATACAAAAATTGTCAGTACGGAATATTGTTTCTTAAATTCAATACATGACGTTTACTTTTAATATGACTTCTACATTCAAATGTGGCGCGACTTAGCAACCCTATACCGCAAAATTTGCAACGAATGTGCGAATCTGTAAATTCCAAACCAGGGAAACGCCAAATATATTTCTTCACATGCGATGCAAGAGGTACACCAGGCTTACGTCCCATGTTTTCGAAAACACACAATGGGAATCCGATAAATAACCGAACTATCGAACTCCTCAATGTCTACCGCATTACTGAACTCTGCATCCACATACGTACATACATCCCCTCCGTACAGGCGTCTCTGCAGGTGCAACCATTTGTCACGCTTTACTAATTGTACTTGTAATCTTTCTATTTTTTGTTATCACAGAAAAAAGGAATTCTTTATAAGCAGAATATTGATTGATTAATACTAACACCTTGCATAAAATAGATTTCAATGATATAAAAGTTTTAACAACTGTGAGCAATTATAAGTCTTGTTTGTTTTTAGAAAAAGGCTATCATCAATCAGCATCCTAACACTATGAATTTCGTATCTGAAGCACAGGGATTGAACAATATTTATTCATATTTATTTTACTTACTGGTAAATTTAATTAATTTTAATTTTATTAATTAAACATTTAATCAATAAGTGAAGTTATATTTCGATATCGTAATTCAATAGTTTAGAATTTTTGTTAGATCACATTGGTAGTATTAAATACTATTTTTTTACTTTATAACATTTTCAACACTTTATTGTATTTTGTTTGAATTTGCCAAGTTTCAACGTTTATCTTTTCTTTTAAATTTCATGGGCACATGTATTCAACAGTTTCCGTTGCTTCGAATTTTTTATATCGATAATGTATCTGTTTCTTCACGAATTATTCGAAGCTCCTAACATGTACTACGTTGTATTGTCATCTATTTAAATTTCAGAAAATTGACTATCTAATCGTAGCTTATTGTAAGTTATTGCTTAATTATTATATTTTCAACAATCTTTGCTAATTTGTCTTGTAACTTTGAAATAAGACGAAATATTGGTTGACATTTAGAGTTATTTTCTTTTTAATTTCGGTTATTATCCCGAGATCCGACAATTCAATAAATAAATAAATCCAACCACGTGTTGTTATGTGTTCTAAACCTATTCATCTACTCTGGTCACTTATTCTCTAGTGTTTTACAAATTAGAGCTAAATTACCTATTAAAATAAATTACTGTTAAAGTCTTTAATATTGACATTGAAAAGTTCTTTCGGTTAAGAACAATCACCGTTTTATACTAATGTCGTTTCCTTTTTAATAAATCCGCTATTTTTATAATTTTATTATACTAAAAATTATAGCCCTTCTCAGTAATATATTCTCTAACATAAAGCAGGCTTCAAGGAAACAATATTTTTAAAACATTACTAGAAAAAGTGGACTAGTTGTTAATATATGGGGAAGCCCAGAAAAATCCTATAGTCGCAAGAACATTATATAGAGGTAAGTATCTTGAAAGAAATGTTCATAATCGAAAAATAAAATCAAACATCCCTTTGACGTAAAAAAAAATAAACGGAAAACAGTAACAACACACCAAAACATTGCCATAGTTTTAAATTATTTTCAAATTCACTCTGGAGCATTATTAAGAGAAGGTTCAAATGATTTGAACTTGAGATATAATGCAATACAAAGAGTTTTAAAAGCTAACAAATATCACGGTTATAAAATACACACTATGCAGGAAATATCCCTTGAGGATATTGAAAGGCGATAAAATTTTACTTTACACTTCGCCTTAATCGCCTTAAATGATGATCCAAATTTGTATAGTCACATATTGTGGATAGACGAGAGTTACTTTATTAGCCATGACCTTCCAAATATAAAAAATACCCATTATTGGTCCAATGAAAACCCTCATAACGTAAGAGTAAGTCAAAGACAATGTCACTTTGACATGAATGTATGGTGTGGCATCATTGGGTGCTATTTAGTAGGTCCCTATTTCTATTAAGGCACCTTAACAGAACAAAGATATCTGGAATTTCTGCAGAATCAACTTTCACTTTTACTGGAAACTGTACCACTATAAATTAAAAGACATTGTACGTTCTCTCGTCGGTGCTAGATACTCTGAATCATGCAGACCTATCTTTAAAAGACTTGGCATACTGCCTTTGGTCTGTTTGTATATATAGGAGTGTGGCTGCTATATTTTCAAGGAAAGAGAAGCTATACCCACGAACATGGATTTACATTTACCTGTAAGCACGCTTTGTGTTGCGACTTGTAGTGCCTACCATCTGGGAATAAGAATATTCAATCGCCTACCTGTTTCCATTAAAACTGCATTGACATTCAAATCATTCCGTAAAAACCTGAAGTATTATTTAGTAGACAGTATGTTCTATTCGATTGACGAATACTTTGCTGTTTAATGTAGCACCTTGTTATGTACCTTGCTTTGATTTTTCTTTAATTATAATTATTATTATTTCTTATGTTATTGACCTTTTTCCTTTCTTGTTGCTTTTTCGACTTAATTATATACACTTGTATGTATCAAATAATTCAATAAATAAAATAACACATTTGTGGCTTCAACTGAATGGAGCTCCCTGCCATAACTCTGCTGTTGTTCAAGATTAAGATGAATAGGAACTCGCGGTCCATTTGAATTTCCTCTCAGATCGTTGGACTTCTTCTTGCGGGGAATTTTGAAAAATATTGTTTACAAAACAAGATCTAGCGTTGCGTAAATGATAATGGTGTTAACATTGGACAATTTTTAAAGTAATTTATGTTCCACTAATTATATTCAATTCTTTAAATTTTTAAAAAATATTGTTACTTTTTGTTTTTCAAAATACTCTACGTGTAGTCCAGCTATAAGTTCATCTGTAACTCAGATCTGAGTTTATTTTATTCATGGCACTAGTGGTTTGTTACATACTATTCTTCCATTTTGCTATTACTGCATTACATTACTAGACTTCAACAAGGGAAACGCATTTTTCCTTACTAAACGTAAAAAAATGAGGAGTTAAAAGGTATAATAGGTGTACCTGAAGTCAACATTATTAAGGAATAAAATTAGAAAATAATTGTATTTAGAAAAATATCTTAAAATTAAAAAATCTTTTCAACGGCGTAATAAAAACCGTATATTGCTGGAAAATAATTTCGGGACGCCAGGCACCGTGCAGATTTTCTTTTGCGTTTCCACCTTCATTTTGAGTACCTGGTACATTGCAAGTCAAATAAATAAATTGTTGAAGGTAATAGTAATGATCTGTTTTTTTACTTCCTACTTAATATAGTAACTTTCGAATAGCAATAGGACCTCTTAGTTGTAAGTTTGTGAAATCCCTTGTTTTCGTAAATATCTCTTCAAGTCCTTTTGTAATCAATTTCTGCCGTAACTTAAATATTTTTTCCTATAACCTCTCACAATATTAGGTAGCCTAAAAGAATACAGCACTAAGTAAATACTTACCCTTCCTATATTATTGGTTTCGTCCTACTGTTCCAACCTATTCGTGTTATTTAATGTAGTCTATATGAATCCTCTCTGACGTAGTTCTACTACAGTTGTTCCATTATAAATTAAATGTTATCTCAAATGTTTAACTAGCGTATATTTATGTTATTACATGTTCAAAGATAATGGTACTAACAAGAATTATAGAGCTTTTTAATTTTAAATGGCATTGTAGTTCAAGCCTATACCATTCTAAGGGTCTCTACGGTCATTATTTAAATGTTAACACTCCCTAACCACCAGAAGCACAATAAAACGCACCTACAAATAGATAATTGGAAACAAAGTTAGGAATAATAACGTGTAAATGGCGTAATATATGTAATGGTTAAAACAAAAGCATCGTATCATGTCTAGATATAATTTGAAATGCAAACAAGTCATTAAAAAGTAATCTCCAAGGTATGTATACTGTTATCCAAAGCACGTTCATGCTTTGTTGTAAGAACAGCAGTTGACAGAATCATAATGAGAACCAGCGCTTTAAACTTCAAGTCGCTGCGATCCAAGAAGGTGCATTAGAAATTGTCTTAAACTAAATTAAGAATTGTCGTTTTACATCAACAGCAATTGATTAACACCTTTCTTAAGCTGTATTTTAGTGCTGTGTTTTGTTATTAACCCATTGAACAGATGTAGTATTACATTTAGTGTTCTTGGTGAAGTATGTCATGAATGTCTGCTTTTATTTTAATATTTTTAGGTACGCTGCGTTTTCTTCTTTCTCTTATCTTATCCTTCAGCACATTAAGAACTGTATTTCAAGTACCTCAAACATTCCAGTATTATGTTAGAATGCTCTAAATAGTTGGTAAGTATCTTTAATGTTAGCTGTATAAATATGAGGGTAGTCTGAAAAGTTTCAAACCTCAACATGAAGATAATGTTACTTATCAAAAATATACTGGTAATATAATTGCGTATACGTTGAAAATTTTTTGAAAATTTCAGCCATGTTGAACGCTCAGTTGTTATTTAACAGTCGTTTGGTCAGTCGATGTTAGTGTTTCTGTAAAAATGGAAAAAAACTAATATCGAGCTGTCATTAAATTCTTGCATTTGAAAGGCAGCTGAATTTAAACATAGTCGTACGAGCTTGGTCGACGATGAACGTTCGAATAGCCAAAAACCACTACCGATAATATCGGGAAAATTCACCAAATGGTGCTAGAATGAAGGTTAGAGAGATAACACAGGCTATGGGCATTTAGAAGAAATGTTTTTATCATATATTGACTAGAGATTTGGCCATAGAAAAGCTAACCATGCGTTAGGTGCCGCGTTTACTCACTCAAGATCAAAAACACATTCAAACGAACATTTCCAAAACCCTGTTGAAGCAGTTTAAGGGAAACAAGTCGTTTTTTTGGCGTCGATTAATAATTGTAAATGAATTGGGTAAGTGAATCAGTTCCGAAAAAGGCGAGGACTGTTCCACAGAAGGTGATGGCGACTGTTTTTTGGGATAGTTACAGAGTTGTGTTAATCGAATATCTTGAAAAAGGAAAAACAATAACGGGGCATACTACGGCATCATTACTTAACAAGCTGAAGGCAGAAAATGGCCGCATTTGAAGAAAAAGAAAGTGTTGTTCCACCAAGACAACGCACCGTCTCACACTGCGGTGGTCGCCATTGCAAAAATTCACGAAATGGGATTCGAAATGATAGACCACCCACGCTATTCACCCGGCCCTGGCCCGCAGCGATGGTTTCCTAGGCCCAAAGTTTCGTTCGGGGGATGGAGATTTTCATCGAATGAGGAGGCCATCACATTTGTAAACGCATATTTTCCAAAACAAGATGCCGACTACTACTTGGACGGATTAACAAGATGGAAGCATCGCAAGAAGACTATGTTGAGAAATAATACAAAATTTGGCAAAGAAATACTTGTTTCTGTGTTAGGCTGGAAACTTTTTATCTATAACTACACTTTAAGGTCCTCTCGCCAAGTTCCTTTTGACACATAAATTTAGAGATGTTATAGTAGAAATGGAAATAAAGTAGTATTTTTATTGTTTTTTCCATTATTTATTGTAAATGTATTGCATGCAGTGTGGGAAACAAGGTTTATAGAAAAAAAATGCCAGGGGTCGACCGAGGATGACATGGGACGTTGAAATTAACAGAACACTGGAGAAAAGAGGACTCACATGGATCCAAGCAGGAAACACGGCTTTAGACAGAAAGGCATGGAGACATACAATAACCTCTACAACGATGGTAGAAAAGATCTCGGGATAAGTAAGTATTGTATGTAGTCTGCACTATGGCTTCCAAACGTAAACACGTTACTACGAGGGTGTATCAAATATAAACAGGACTGATTTTCTTAAAAATTCTGGAGGGCTTCTAGACCTAGAAGGGGTTGATGCGTAGGTAGTCTGTACTGTTAGGGAGAGGGAAGAACCGACCGCAACTCTCTCGGGTTTAGTATCAAAAGAAACCATGAGCGAGAAAGAAGTGCATGTCTCCGTGAAGCAGCGGATTATCATCAAATTTTTGGCCAAGGAGGAGGTGAACCCAACCGAAATTTTGCGGCAATTACAGACACGGTTCGGGGACAACACCCTGTCGAGAACCTGTGTGTTTGCATGGCACAAAAAATTTTCTGGAGGGCGTGAAAAGGTCGAGAACGAGAGCCATGAACACCGCCCAAGGACAAGTGTGACCGAGGCCAACATCGAGGCAGTCCGAAATCTCACACGCACAATTAATGCGCAATATTATTGTGAAGTACTGAATGCCGCGAAATTGTTCTCTAGAAAGAAAAGGAAGAAGCAATCGGCCAGAAGTGTCATTCTTCAGCATGACAATGCCAGACCTCATTTGGCTAACACCACGATGCAAAAAGTGGATGCATTAGGATGGGAAACGCTGAAACATCCACCCTATAGTCCAGACTTGTCACCTTGTGACTTCCACCTTTTTGGACCCCTCAAAGAAGCGCTTGGAGGCCACCGTTTCGGCGACAAAGAAGCGGTGGAAGCGTTTGTGATTCAATGGCTACACGAACGTCTGAAGAGTTTTTACAATGATGGAATAAATAAGCTTCCAATCCGATGCGAAAAATGTATTTCTGGGGCGGGAGATTATGTAGAAAAATAATATATATTTGTAAGCTTAGTTAAATAAAGTTAGATTTAAAAAAAAAAACGAGTCCTGTTACATACACCCTCGTATGAGCGTGTATTTAAAAAATGGACATCAAGGAGTAAGTGGTAAGCAGTTAGCCGTACTGTATGGTATTGGAATTTCTACTGCTTCTGATATTAAGAAAAATAAATATAAAACTGAAAGGTGATTTCTATATTTATACGGAAATGCTTTCTTTAAGATATTTTATCAATTTTCAGTTTGACAAATAATGTTATTGTGGCCCAGGCTTACGCAAAACTCTAAAGCATGCGGAACACCATGAAATGGAAAAGGAGCTATTTCTCGACATATCAATCACATTCGAAATTCTCGCTGTGAAAGCGATAGAAATTTTTGTTGAATGCTATAAGAAAGATACATTTTTAGCGAGGCGCAGTTGGCTGCTTAACTTCAAATCCCAACATCGCCTTCGACATTTGAAAATATAGGGAGAAAAACTTTCAAATAACGAAAGCACAATTACACGTTTTCTCGAAAAGTTTTCAAGAATGGTGAAAGAGAAATACCTCTTGCCAAGTTAACTTTACAATACAGGTGAGCCGAGTTTATTTGTTTTTTTTTAATGCTATCTGAACGAACGCTTGTTCATTCTAACGAAGCTAGGGCTCCTGGTAAGAAAACAAGTAAAGAACGGTTAACCTTCCTAGCTCGTACTAATTGAAATAATACGCATAAACTAACACTTCTAGTAGTTGGCAAGTCAAAACATCCAAGAGCATTCAGGACCAAAACTATTTCAATGAATAATACATCAAGTAAAAATGCATGGATGAAATCTTTTTTATCTAAAGCGTGGTTTCATAATTATTTTTGTGTAGAAATTAAAGAATTTTTGGTAGTTCAAAACCTCCACGAGGCGTGCTACTCTTTAATAATACACTAACAAGGGAACACAGGGAAGTGTCCCTCACCGATTTAAATGAAACTTGGTGGGTTTGTAGACTGATGCAGTGTAAGAACAACGGTAACTTTCATAGATGCTAAATCGCCCGTTTCCGGGGATGGGGCGGCCTACAGCCAACGCTACCTTTCGGTATTTGCTTTATATCTCCAAAACTATAAGACATGTCGAAAAAAAGCTAAGCTAGATTCTTGTTTTCCAGAAATAACCCCCACCCCCCGTATTTTTTTAAAATTTTTATTTGCTGGAAAAATACACAAAGTTATGCAGAATTCATCCATATATATTAAACATGCTATAAAATAATTCGATTAAAAAAAAAAACAATAACATACGAATTGAGTAGGTATACCTCCGTATGTACATATATATGGGTGAATTCTGCATAACTTTGTGTATTTTTCCAGGAAATAAAAATTTTAAAATTTAAAAAAAATACGGGGGGTGGGGGTTGTTTCTGGAAAACAAGAACTATAACAGGCAAACTATTATCGCTATCCTTTAGTACTTATAAAACAGTTATATATTTGTTTTAGCTTTTTTTTGATATGTATGATTATAGTTTTGGAGATATTAAAGCAAATACCGAAAGGTAGCGTTGGCTGTAGGCCGCCCCATCCCCGAAAACGAGCGATTTAGCATCTATGAAAGTTACCGTTGTTCTTACACTGCATCAGTCTACAAACCCACCAAGTTTCATTTAAATCGGTGAGGGACACTTCCCTGTGTTCCCTTATAAGTCACAGTCATGAAAAAGAGTCCATATCACAAAATGGAGATGTGTCTGTATTGTTCCTAGCGGCCAATTGTACTGCACTGTTACAACCAATGGGCCAAAATGCCAATTCTTTGCTACTATGCTGTGTAAATTATATATCTTCATTTCTGAAAATAATATTTTCTTCTACTTTTCTTCATATTACTGAAATTAACTCAAATATCTTAGAGGCAGTATTTACAATTTATATTGAAGAAGGTTCAATCACTATGTCTACTGTTATTTTTTTAAATTGTATTCTTGAATTATACAATTTTTAATCATACTGAAAACATTGTCTTTAAACATATTTTACGCCTATTCTTCAAAACATTTTGAATATTTAAACCGTTGAATGTACCAATCAGAATCCAATTTATCTCTTTGATTGCTCGTGATGTATTTCATCCTTTTTTTCCCGGATAAAATTGTTTATTTCCCGCTCGGAAGTAATTGCTAATTCAGAATATAAATCAAATTTGTCCACGTTCGGAAATATCTACCGGGCTTATTAAATACTTTTATCGATATTTCCCGAGATAACATATCGAATACTAACCCGTAATCGCTCTGTTATTTTTTTGTTTCTCCACGTTGTAGCGTATTGATTTTGCCATAAAATCTCGTGCTATACTTCTTCTCATTTTCAGTGTCCACTGTTTCACAATATATTTTTAATTAAGGGTTTGTGTTTGCTATAAATTTAATTTAGATTGACATCAATTCACGCACAGCGAGTCTCCACGTTTCCGTTCAGAGAAAAAGCGCGCATGTTGTCCACTTTATATGTGTATTCCCCGGTATCTTGTCTAGTACAGAATTTCAGAGCCGGTATTACACATGTTGTACTATTGTTATAATTGCATTATTGAGGCCATGAAAATCTGGAATGTCATAAAGTGAACGGACATGAATCTACCATCAAATGGTTGCCATATTTACAACGTATTACAGTTCGTATGGAGTGTTGTAGCCTCTCTTCAAATAAAAGATGTGTTGTAACTTAGATAACGACAAGTTTTAAAAATTTACAACTTTACTGTCAATAACGTTCAGTAATCTAACCTGTAAAACATAAAACATTGGTGTAGCTCGTTAATATCTGCGATAACACTACAGAAAAGAAGAATATTATGGCCGACAGTGATACTAAAAAAGTTAGCGGTAATATTCAACCATACCACACGTAAAGGAGAGCATGAAGTACGATTATGATTGCATTATGTTATACCGCATGACAAGGAATGGATTATCGACTCGAAAGTAGAATGGCACCCAATTACTGAATGCAAATAATGTTTATAGTCACCTCTCATGAGACTGTAATCTCATAGAATATGGTTATTAATCAAAAAAGAAATGTGCAGTAATGAAGAAATTACATCTTTTATTGAGAAATTATGGAACAATAAAGTACAAAAGAGTAGTAAGCTTTTTATTTATAGTAGCATTAATAGTACTAACTTATTTTTTATCCTTCTCTAAAAGACCAGCTGAATAAAAACCCCAGATAGAGCAGTGCCAGCTGGAGATGCTCACGCATGCCCGGCAAGATATGATTTTGTTTAATTATTAATACTATTTTAAACCAAAGAATATTGCTTTTCCATCTTAACACGAATAAAATAATAATATTAATAATAATAATCCGGGATTCTTAAACACTTAAAAATGTAAATATATAATATTATTATACAATGAGATCCTCAAGTGTCCTCCCCGAATTCTAACAGAAGCTAGCGTTTTTAGAAAAAAATAGATCAATTTCTACTTTTCATGAACTAACTTCTACCGTTATCGGTAGTTAAATTGTGTCACCGGAAGTGACGTCAACTTTTTTATTTTAAATAGAGCACCCTGTATATTTTTACGTTTTTGGAAAGGTAATCGAAAGGCAAATCCAACTGTACTTCACATGTTACGCTTTAACTTAAGAAGTATGACGATATGCAACAATAAATGTTTTGGTAATCTGCTTTTGTTCCTACGCAAAGTTGGCTAGGAAAGAGCGCCAAATTGTTTCTTGTGACGCCAGACTAATCTAAAGAGCTCGTTGCTAGGCAAAGTAATCATAACAATTGCCAAACTGTCAAATCTCAATTCCGAACGCGTAAATTATTCTTGTTGTATATTGTTATTATATCCTGCATTTGTCATACGTTCCTTCTTTGTTCTCGGTATTATTTTCTCTTATTTTAACTTGTTTTGTTAATTGTTGTTATTTCCTTACCTTATCAAACTTCATTGAAACTAATTAATTATGGTAAGTTTGTTTAAATTTGATAGCTTTTGATAGACAATATGTTTGTTATTTAGGTTTTTTGTGTTACTTTTATGATGGTTTCGGCACGAAACATGCAAAATTGCTGGGTCAACTTTAATAATACTGTAGGACCTCACTGTACATGTAAGTATATAAATGTATTATATTTATTGCAAAACAGGTATTGCAAATGTAAATAATTCTGAAAAAACATAGATTTTAATCTAACATGACGGTAGAGATATTCGTCAAAAACATTACAGCTGCAATAGTAATATTGCAGTAATATGTTTTTCTTTCTTTTAGGGATGCAAATAAATTTATCTTCTCTGCTATATTTATAGTTTTATTCAATGCACATGCCTCAAATTCGGTATTTTGCTCTACATCAGTTGAGATTGAAGGTCGTAGATCTTTTAGAACGTTAGCTGCGGAACGTGAATTGACATCGCTTGTGGTGGCATTCAGTGGCAATTAGTGGTGACGTATATGAAAGGTCAATGACAACGATTCGATTTGCTCAGGTGCTTTCTTGTCAAGTGCGATGTACAGGATATGCAACGGAAGTACATGAGGGAATCAAAGCCTTGTCATTGACTTCCCACTTACGTCACTGGTGGCATTATGTATTACTTTTGGAATCGTCTTCTTTTCGTCTTAACTTTGCCCAATTATTAAATTTGACATTAATTTCAAAAATAAAGCAAGACATTTTGCACTTTTTGAAATATGATCATTATCGTAATTTTCTCTTGTGGTTTTCGGCATCAGAAAGTTTTTGAGAAGACATGTTTATGTATCTTCCGATAACCAGAATGAATACAAAATGTTTTTTAATTTTTCTATCAACGAGATTTCATTTCCGGTTTAACCGAAAGTCGCATCAACTTTCATATTTTAAATAGAACGCCATACGGAACACCGTTAGGAATTTTTTTTCTCTTTTCAATGAATTAATACATGTATACATTCCTTTCGATAGTATCCTCAAAATTAATTCAAAAGTTTAAGAGGTTTTAAAAAATCTTTATCGTAGCAACCGCTGTATGTATCGAAGTAAACCGATTTCTTATACCGTAGGCTATGGAAAACAAGCTTCCTTTTGACAATTTCAGTTATACTTATTTATCATTTCTGTTTCTTACGATTATGGACTTTAGTAATAGAGAGAAATATGCTTTCAGTTCTTTCAATATTTGAAGAGTGTCGTAATCGCCGTGCTGCCCGCAGATTATATCACGAACGTTTTCCCGAAAGGAGCGTACTCAGGGAAATGTATTTCACTAGGCTGGCGAGAAATTTAAGGGAGCAAGGTTCATTTAGAAGAAAAAGAACTGTCTTGGCGCAAAACAGTGAATGTAATATTTCATATTCTTCAATTCAAAGAATATCAAAGAGAAATAAATTGCATGCTCACAAACTACACCAAGCATTGGAGCCTGGCGATTACAACCGTAGACTGGAATTTGTTGCTTGGTTGGAAGTAACTCCGGAAAGTAATTTACTTAATAAGATATTGTGAAGCGACGAATCCCGTTTTAATAATAATGCAATTGCCATTATTAGTCAATTAACTCACTGGATAGGAGATGCAAATTTCCAAAGGATATGCGGTGTTAATGTATGGTGCGGAATTATTGATTGCATTGTGATTGGACCAAAGATTAGCACCCACGGACCAATAAAGTGGCCAGCTCGTTCGCCGGATTTAACCCTTTTAGATTTTTTTCTATGGAGTTATCTCAAAGAAAAGGTTTATGATAGGCCATTGGTGGATCTTGACGATCTAAAACAACGGGTTGTTAATGAATGTAAAAGAATTAATGCTAATGCAATAAGATTGGTATCTAGTCGTGAACTGTTGCAAAGTGTTGCTTGGAAAGAGATGGAGACATTTTTGAACAATTTTAAATTTTTATGGTTATTCTTGCATTTGTTTTTTTAAGAATCCTTTTAATTTTATTTTTACTGCGAGTACAAATGAATTCATTAAATTTGACATTGCAAGCGCAAACACAAGCCGAATTCGATTAGAAGCTCTGAGTTCTTAAAGTCTATCTTTATTTCTCTTTAACTTGTGTATTTAAAAGGAACAGTTGGATTTTCGGAGAACTCGAAGCTTCAAAGCGAACTCGGCCACAATCGCATTGCTACAGGTAAAATCTTCCCACCGGACCGTTCAAAATATTTGAGGATACTTTCGAAAGGAATGTGTACATGTATTACATCATTCAAAAGAGAAAAAAGATCTCTACGGCATTTCATTTAAAATACGAAAGATGATACTACCTCGTTGATAATATCAAAAAAATTCTAACTTCGTAATATGTGAAAAAAAATGAATCCAATACCATTTTTAACAACATAGTTATTATACTGGAACAGGCACGCTGAATCACCCGTTATATATCAGAAATTATAACAGATACTAGTTTTAAAGATGATGGGAATTATTTTCATAGAAAATATATAACGAGGGTCCGGATGCTCCACGCCCTTTTTTTGTTATAATTTCTTTTGCTTATCTATCAAAAATGAAATCGCTTTTTGGAAAACGGTGCTGTATAACAAGGCAATAATAATAGTAAAGTAATAATCAAGCATCGAAAGCAAATAAACTTGCTTACATTCTAATGAAAGCACGCAAATTGGTATATTTGCACCACGAACAACGCACAATAGTGAAGAAAACTGATTATGGGCTAACGATTGCACCATCACTATACTGTTCCTCTGATGCAAATCTATGTCGCAGTTCATAAGAATCTCTATATCAGAAAAAGTTCTAATACATTTTTCAGAATCTAAAATTACACACCCAGATGTTATACCAATGCTGCTGTTTTTTTGGGTATATTCAGAATGTTTAGTTTTATCTTTTGGCACACAATTTCTGAAGTTTGACAACACAATACTCACTCCAAGAACGCATTAATAGAACACCGTTTTGTCCGATATTTGGGAAGAAGACGCCTATTAGCCAAGCTTTGAAATGATTTTGAAGTGAACTTTTCAGACGCCGAAGAAGGAATATACATATTTACGGGTTTAAACAATGATTACGCAACTCGATGTCCAAACATATTCGTAGATTCCTTTAATTCTGAAAATAACGGCAAAGGTAAGCGTCCGTCTCCAAAAATGGCTGGTAAAATTGTCTAATTATCTGTTACGAAGATTACAGAACACCTTCAAGGGTTTTCTGACCCTTTACTTTCGGAGTATATTTCTAGATTGACTCCACTCCCATCGACGTTGTATACATTGATTCTGCTGATTCTAGCGATATGGGATTTGACTTCCTTAATAAAATTATTACTTAACAAACGGCGTTGTCCTTCCATAGAAGCTCGTGTACAATGAATAAAACCGTTTGTTTTTTTACGTGATATAATATTATGTACTTTTCTAAAATACTATATCCACTAACGTAGAAGCGACTTTATTTTTTATAAATATCAAAACGAAATTACAACAAAATGGGGGGTATATACGAGGTGTGGCAATTAAATAACCGGACTGGTGCTACAAAACATTTTATTGATCACCAATTACATTACAAAGTTTATCTCCTTCAATGTACTCTCCTTGCCGGTCCCTACAACGCTCCATATGAATTTTCCACTGTCGAAAGCAGTGGTGGAAGTCCGTTTTTGTCAGCTTATTGAGAACCTCCGTCGCTTTCGCTTTCACCGCTTCCACACTGTCAAATCTTGTCCCCCTAAGCTCCGATTTTACCTTAGGAAATAAAAAAAAGTCACAGGGGCCAGGTCGGGCGAGTACGGCGGGTGGTCTAACACGGTGATGCCGGATTTCGCTCTGGAGTGAGAAGTTTCGGCACCATTTTTGCGCAAACTTTCTGCATGTTGAATGATTCATGTAAAATCTGACGGACACCACTGAAAAACTTAAGTGCGCGATAAACACTCACTTCCGTACACTCCCTTTAACATGGCATGAGCTTCTGTAGCAGTTTTTCCCAGTTTCTCAAGAAACTTGAGGTTAACTCGTTGCTCGATCTGAACACTACATTTTTCTGTCGCGACGCTAGCGTAAGGGCTTGAACGGACGATTGCTACAGCGAGACTGAGCAACATACAACCGTGCCCATCGAACTCAGGGTGGGGGAAGCATCTACAGGCACAGACATGGTCAAACCTGCCGTGGCGTTCTCGCTGTTTGCCGATAGTAGCACCAGTCCGGTTATTTAGTTGCCACGCCTCGTATATATATTTTCCGTTATATGTATATATTTTCCGAAAATAATTTGCATCATCCTTAAGGCTACGTAATATACTTCAAATTATTTTAGTTGTGCAAATTTTTAGAAATTGCTCGATTTAACCACTAAAAATAAATTGCGTTGTCCTCTAGAATTTCATCGAAATCTGAATTTTCGGGTTACCGGTGCTCCCTTGTTAGTGAAAACCCCCTGAAGCAGATGTCCAATTACATAAAGGCTTTTCGATTTGAAGATTACTTGTTAAAACTACATTAAAACATAAAAAAGAAAACATCTATAAACTTCGTAATACATTGTTTTAATGAATTGGATTTTTCCGAGTTAATAGAAATGAAAAAACCTTAGTTAATAAATAGCAACATCAACGTAAGACAATAATAATCTCACTCAACGGGCAGTGATACCAGCGCATCCACCAGAACTATGTCCTTTATTATCCTCAGGGATTCCTAAAGTTGGCGAAATGATATGAGATACGTACAACTTCAAACATAAATGTCTACACAAAATTACTCCCGCAAACAGTCTAGACGATCATACAGGCATTCATTTCTTATTATTTTCGCACTTTTACATTCCATAGATGAATATTTGCTACATCCCAGATTTGTTAGGGTATAAATTTAATAGAAATTCACAGTGGAAAATATAATTCAATTGAGTCTCGTCACGGTTTCAGTAAACTTTGCAACTTGATTAATTCATCGCTAAATAATACGCGCTCGTGTAGGTAACCGCAAGTTAGACAGTCTCTGTCATGCTTGTAAACACTTACGCTACTATTCCTTGCCTTTGCGCTGGATTTGTAGCGTAAAACTAAAACAAACATCAAAGCAATATGAGACTGCACTACTTTCACTAATAAAACTTATTTTGTTGACCGGGTTATATCTAACTATTTAGACGCAAAAGTAGGTTCCCATAACTAGATCAAATCTACAGATGACGAATTTACCATTAATAATAACATATTTAAGCACGATTAGTATACTTGAGCCTAAATTTTCAAGAGAAACGTTAAATTGAAGATGTTCTTTTTCGTACAGAAGTCTAGAATGTTAACAAAATGTCCTTTAGTTACCATTGTTCGTTTTTATCGTTCTACCGTTACCTTCCCAAAGTTACAACAAAACCTATGTTTGTGAGATAGTTAGGAACCGTCTCCTAGTATTGATTTTCCTAATTCCCCACAAGCCATCTTAAAATGAGTGAAACCTTCGCTTTGTTCTTTTTTTCTTACTTTCGTTAGAAAATTTAGTCGTAGAAGGAACTAACGTTTTACGAATTTCAACGCGATGTTGTTAAGATTTTAATAGACTTTACGGTTCTTTAATACCTTGTACGTAATTTTGTTAAATACGATCAAGTTGTTCCACAGATTCATGTACTTTGATAATCATCAATCGTAACAGTAATTTTGGTGTCTAGCAAGTTTCCGTGCGACAATTTCCTGAGTAAGCAGAAACCTATTAGTGTTTTAACTTTGCCAGAGTAAGTTCGTTGTCAGATCTAATCAAGATGTACTGACGCGTGATGTGGGAAAATATGTTATAACTTTCAAAGAAACAACAACTTTGCAATATTTAATTGTACATATTACGAATATACTTCCCTATTCTGTAGTAATTTAGTTTCAATAGTTTGCAATATTGTCCAAGGTTTATCCTATTAATCAAATCTAGCCTGAAAGATATTTTGTACCTCGAGAAAGTGGGTCAAAAATAAATAAATAACTTAACAAACTAGTATTAGTACAGTTTGTAAGGTCTTGTTTCGTTTCATTCTGGCATCTCTAAAGGCTAGTTTACGGTACTGTAAAGATAAATCTCAAGAACTACATTTCTAATGATTGGCCAAAAAATATACATAGTAATGGTCAAATTTGTAGCCCTGAAGTTTCTGAAGATATCGAAATTAGCATCTTGTGTATTTAGCATTAATATTTTTTATCGTAATCGAACTTCCAGTTTAACCGATAGTAAGTCCGATTTGAAAGTATCTAATGAAAGTAAGTACTAAGCACAGAAATATGGGGTTCGACATCTTTTATTTCACGGCCAATTCTGATATTTATATCAGAAAACAAGTTTCATAAGATGGTATTTTGCACGCGTCTAAAATTTGAAAAACGAATCAAAGGCAGACGACTGCAAGAAAATACCTTATGGAACAGGTTTTCTATACTATTTTTTCTATTTTGCATTTCTGACATAAAAAATATATACATTTTTTGACAGCTATTGGCGACATTTAAGCTTGAGTGATATGAAAGTTGAGTACATTGACCAACACTGACATTGAGTAAAGGTGTATCACATTGACGTTGTCGTTGCAATTATATTTCATTTGTATTTAAGATTATATAAGCAATGGGCGATATTGAATGCAATAATATAACTTATTACATAGTAAATTACGTGAAGTATATAAAAAAATAACATTTCTATACTTGGTGTACGTAGAATAATGTTAAAACAGCATCTGGCAACATTTTATTGACATACAAGGTGGGCGCCATAAATTCTCGGCCTGACAGGCTTATACAGGTTCAAGCGTGTTCAAACTCCGTGCGTCATAGTTGCACATGTGCGAGACCTACGTTATATGTATTACGGCTCGAAGAGTAGTAGTTTTTAGTAGCCAGCCAGACAACGTGACTAATGCATGAAAATGTCTCAGGTAACGAAAATTGAGTATCGCGTAGTCATGAAGTTTTTAACAAAAGAAAGGCATACGCCTAATTACATTAAACAATGTTTAGACGGCGTTTATGGCGATTTATCTCCTTCATATTCCACTGTAAAAAAGTGGGCAAAATGATTCGTTTGGGATAAGGTAATGAGCGCCCCGGTCCACTATGGGGCCACGCAGTTGAAATCCGACCAAAAATGGTTTTTACAAAATTTCACAATTCATACCGAAAATAAGCTCACATTACTCAGAAAAGGTCAAAGTCTAACGTTCAGATGTTTGTTTTTAACTTTATAGCGAAACAACTTTGCACTGCAGTTTCAAACCTTATTAATAAACTGCAACTGAATATCGCTGCACTTGCGTAAGTTAATTCATCGTAGAATTAAAACGTGAACTTGGTATTGAGGTAAGAGTTCGTCTTGCTCTACATTTTCGCCTTAGACAATCACATATTAGTAGATTTGTATTTATGTAATGACCTATCGAATTAGTGGGTGTCAAATTAAAGACATACTAAACTTCGTGGAAGGTTTCAACTATTATCAGGATCTATCCCGGCAAAACTGATGACACATATAGATAGTCTCGGATGTCCTGCATAATATTCTAAAAAAAAATCTTGCTGTTTTGCTGCGTTTATTGTACGGCTAACGAAAAACGGTCAGCATGCGCTTAGTCTACAGTAAGATTACAATTTCTACCTATTATTGTTGGTACTGTTATAGCGTTGTGGATCTTCTTTTTTACTATTGTCTCTATTTCTTTGTGTCCTAATATTGTTTTATTCAATGAGTAATAGATTTTCGTTGACTTATTTTCTCTATTTGCTATTTCCGTACCCATCCTTCCATCACTTGTCATCACGCTCCCCAAATATTCATAAGTCGTTACTTGTTCTAGGACCTCTCCTTTCCATTTAATTTGATTTGTGTCTCGTCCTTCTGTTGGTTTTTCATTTATTATCATTACTTTTGATTTCTCCGTGTTCACCTCCATCCTCATGTTCTCTATCTCTTCCGTCCATATGTTTACTAGGTTTTGCATTTTCTTTCTTGTGTTTGCCAATAGTACCACGCCATCTGCGTAAAGAAGATCGCTTGCTTTTACCGGTTCCATGTTCCTATATTCTATAACTCCACTCAGGTTTCCTTTTCGCTCTCTTATTATTTTTACAATTTTATCCATTATAACTATGAATAAGAGAGCGCTTAGGCTGTCACCTTGTTTGGTACCTCTGTTCATTTGAACGCTTCTGACCAGCTGCCTGCTATTTGTACCTTTTCTCTTACGGTTTTGTATGTAGATTTAATAGCTTCTAGTAATTTTCTTGATATCTGCATTTCTTCCAAACTTTTCCATACTTCATCTCTATTCACTGTGTCGAAGTCCGCCCTTAAGTCTATGAACATGAGGAACAGTTTTTCTTCTTTTTCTATTTTTCTTTCTATCAACCTTCTCAGTATATATACATATATTGTCATTTGTTTGTCTTCCTGGCCTGAAAGCAGTCTGTGTAGTCCAGTTTTGCCTCAACATGTTCTCTTAATCTTTTCTCCAATATTCTTGTGTATAGCTTGAAACCAATCTGCGCCAGACATATTGCTCTGTAGTTTCCGCATTGCGTTTGTGCTCCTTTTTTGTGTATGAGTATTATTAGATTATTCTCCCAACTCGATGGTATTTTTTGTGTTTTCCAAGCTTCTTTAAAAATTACCCATAGCCATTATTTACCTTTCTCTCTCATCCATTTTATTATCTCCGGTGTTATCTCGTCTTCTCCAGATGCTTTACCTGTTTTAATATTTCGTATTGCTTCTTCCACTTCTTCCCTCTTAATTTCCTGGTAGATATCCATTATTTCTTCTCTGATTGTTTCTTTTTCTTTCTGTCTCTCTTTAAATTTCTCTGAGTAGTAATCCTTCCATGTTTGTAGTATTTCCTCCTTATCTGTTTTTAACTGGTTCTGGTTATCTTTTATAGCTCTTATTTCTTTCTTCTTGCTTCCTCTCAGTCTTTTTATTCTTGTCCAGAATTGTTTACTGTCCGTCGCATTAAAAAAAAATCAAAATACGTAATATGAATCAAATTTGGTAGCAATTTTAATGATCATCCTGTAGAATCCATTTGATTGATATATTGCTACTTAATCGAAGAAAATTTTAATCACCGCCGTGAAATGTAAGGTATTTAAGATTTTAGGCGTTAAACAAACAGCGGCATTTCACAATCTCAAATTATCTCAATCATCTCAAAAACTAAGCTAGATAAGTACAGGGAATATTGAATATTTTTCCAGAAACTAAAAGTGCGTTGCTATAAATTGTAGACAATTTTTTTCATCAATTTTTCATGTGATTTTCGTAGTTGTTGAATTGCTAAATTTTTGATAGCAATCGATTTTTCAAACCAGGAGTGCTTTTCTACAAACTGTAAAGGATTTTATTTTTCCAACGACCTTTACATTTATCAAATTGATGGATTTCAAAATGGAACGATTTTCCATTCAACGACATTTATACTTTTAAATCCACGACTTTTCAGTACTTAAGGGTTGTTGTTTAATTAATAAAAAGCATTTTGTTCCATATGACATGTCAAATTGATGGATTTTAGATGGTATCGATTTTCCACTATACACGGGTAAATTCAGTTTACTTCAGCGCGACATAAGTGACTTACAGTAGTACTGTTCTTTAAGGTCCAATAGAAAAGTACTAACTCAATTTATTAGAAACCTCTTCACTACACTACCAGCGACGTAAGACACGACACGACACAAGAAATTTATTAAACGAACATAACTTTCTTTTTCTGTAATGTTGTAGCTGCAGCAAGTAACTGCTGACTATAATGTTGAAATTATCATTATACAAATTATAACATGTTCAATATGCTAAAATATTTTTTCTAAGATACAATTTTTGGTTATAGTATTGCTAGTTAAGATCTCGTAGAACCACGCATGAAGAAAACAAAACGGGGTTCTAGACTATAATAGTTAATTTAATAGGTAGGTACCCCGATTTTGACAGACAGTTAAGTAGTTAAACAGAAATAAGACAAAGGATTGTTGCAAATTGCGACTTTGAAACATACAACCTTACTACTTTCCAACCAACAGTCTCATTCTACGCCTGTACAAATGCAGTACGTAAGTAGGTGTAAACAAGACATTTAGGGAATCAATGACTTATACGGTGAACTTCGTTATAATAAGCTGCTCTCTGCTGATGATTTGAAACTATACACTAGAGAGTTTCAAATCATCAGCAGGGAAGCTTATTACAACGAAGTTCACCGCATAAGTCATTAATAAAAATCGGAAAAAGCAAGGGACCAATGTTAATTTCTTGTGGAACACCTGAGTTAGTGTAGAAGTTTTCAGATTAATGACCCCTGTATACAATATAAGTATAAATATATCTGTGTAGACACATTTCAAACACTTTCACGAAATTATTCAGCAAGGCCACAGGTCTATAGTTCTCTATTAACGACGTACACACCTCCCTTCTTGTGGATGGGTGTTAATCCAGAAATTTTCCAACATTCAGTAGAAATACGTTTTGCTTACAGACAAGTGGAACAGGTAGTGCAATGGAGTGGCAAAAATTGGATCACAGTCACCTATGAGAAAACTAGCTGTATTATCTTAACCCACTGTATTTTAATATGGTTAGTAATAGCAACATAGTTGTGTTATCAAGCAAACCTTAAAATTAAATGAGGAATTCAAAAGTGTAATAATATTTAAAACGTTTTTAAAACGAAATAGCAAAATTAAGTGCCAGAAGTTGGGTCGCCAAATATTTGTAATGATAAATGTTGTTTTTAAATTAAAGAGTTAAATGAATCTCAGGGTTAACGTTCTTGTAAATGACTACGTTTTGTGAGATCTACTTATTGTTTTTTAATTATTTTTTGCTAATCGAAAAAGAATAAGAAAATGAAACAATTTTTTAACGTTCGAAAGAGGCAGTATTTTTATTTTTAAATTTAGAAATAATTATATTTCTTTTGAACACGGTACTAATTTTGAGACAAAGAACCTATCATAATCCCTAACCGACAGCTATTCAAATTTTAATTTATTTGTTTGAAATTCTCAAATTTTAAAAATTATTTATTAAATTGAATTTTCTCTTTGCATTTAATTATTTGGCCAAATATTAAATTTTCGATGTCTGTTTTTGATATCTTTTGCTCGTAGCAGCACTCGATTTACAACCAAGTATCTCCCTTTTCGAATCCTGCTTTATAGATTACAATTTAGAATTTAAAATGTCGAAATGGATATATTTGTTGAAGATCTTCAGATTTTAATAATAATAAATAATTTCACTGAATCATGATTCCACATTACATCTCAGGCAAAAAAAAATTTACATGTATATACAAATGTGTTAAACACTATAATGTGCACAGATCCAACCCCATGGCGAAACCCAGTTGCAGTATAATTTACTGTTCCTGCTCATGTCCACCATGACCTAAATTAGTGAATAAGCAATTCAATTCAAATTAAGATGCCTGCTTACAAGTATAAATATTATTAATAAGTGAAAATTACAAAACAAAATGTATGCCTAAATTTAGAAAAATAGTAATACCGATGACCAACAAAAATACCTATGCCATTCATACCTATATCTACTTCCATTAAAACAAATAAGCATATAATCTTGCTTTAAAGTAAGAGCTGGAGACTTGTTTCAGTTCATCCGGAATATTATTGTACATCTTATAAACAGAAAAACTAAATGATCTTTCATATAGAAACGTATTATGCAACGGTGGGGATATCACAGAAGCAAGTGGTTACATTGTTGATGTCTGTCCTAAATTTAATCTTATTGTAGAAATAAGGCGATGACTTAAACCGCATAATTCTATGATAAAGACACATTCTTTGCAACTCCCGTCTTCGTTCCATTGAAAGTCATCCAGTGTCCTTTATTTTATGAGAGATATGCTGGAATCGACTAATACCATGAATAAAACGTAAACAGCTGTTTTGAACTTTTTGAATTCGATGGGCAGTATTCCTGTTGATAGCAGTTATAGGTACTTTCTTTACCAAGCAGTAAAGCTTGAGATTTAGCTGGATTCAGGCAGAGAGAGTAGACTACCGAGGTATCAAATAGACGTTGCAAGTTATCATTAATTTCTAAATTGCTCTGAGACCAGTCGTAGGGTTTAAATGAGCAATACAGTTGAGTATCATCTGCATACTGATGCACACTGTAGTACCTAATGGGAGACACAAGTTAGGAAGTGTACAGCGAAAATATAATTGGACTAATTATTGATCCCTACGGTACGCCTTGGATCAGCGAAAGCGGTGCCAACAACTTATCAGACATCCGTATAGCGTGGCATCTATCAGAAAACTGCTTAGTAAATTTAAGCTAGGTCCTCGAAAACCCATATCCTCCAAAATATCAAGCAATACGGAATGATTTATGGCATCAAAAGCCTTCGAATAATCCAGCATCACTAACATCGTCACAAGGCTCTGATTGGTTACTGTCAAGATATCATTTGTCACCTTCATCAATGCAGTTGCACATCTATGACCCTGTCTGAATCCAGATTGTCTACTCGGTAGTAAATTGTGAAAGTTGACGAAAAATCTGAGTTACTGCTCCATTATGCGTTCCAGTAAGATGTTAATTGGTCTTAAATCCCTAAACTCGTTAGTACCTTTAATTTTACGGAGTGGCTTAACTATAGCATGTTTCCATCTAGAGGGGAAAATACCTTCCAATAAGCAAGAATTAATTATTTAGTTATGTATGGTGTTATAAAAGGACAGCAATGTTGGATCATGTTTATAGTAATATTGTCATATTCAGCAGCGTTAGATGTAATCAAGTTAATAATTTTTTGTACAATGATGGTATCCACTGTGTGAAAATTGAAAGTATGAGAATTACCAATTCTTGAGGGTACAGGTTGATTGATCGTCGATGGGTGAAGTATCGAGTTAAGAAAATAGCTGTTAATTTCGTCGGGATTAGATATACTATCTGGTATATTTACATGCTATTGTCTCTGAAAGCCAATGAATCTAAACGTAGATGTCGTTAAATTACGCAACGCTCTGTAGTAACTCCAATCGCTGGCAGCACCCATTCTTCTAAATTTTGCCTTTGTCCTATCCCTGAGGTGCATCATATATTTTAAGTTGTCCGTTAACCAAGGCATATAAGGTTTCAGGAATTTATGCTGACGAATGGGAGCGTGCCTATCGAATAGGTTCAGCACAACAGAGTTCAAATAATCAAAGTTTATATTTTTCAAATCACGGTATTCACGGATAATGGGTTCGGCACAGGCCACTTTTGTCCCTATGTCGGAAAATATAAGATCATTATCGGACATATGTATGAAATTTTATAGAAATAGTTTCATATTTACTTGAAATATGAATAAAATTATCGATGAATTTTGAAAATTATCTTCTTGTCGAAATTTTGTTTATGTCTCTATTTGTTTTGTTATTGAAAACACCAATTTACTATTTGAATAATATAAAACAACATTCTTGACTACCTAAATCCATTGAAAATTCTTTCGTTTCCGTGACAACGCTGTCCAAAAGTACAGGTAGGGTGGTGTCAGGTACATTTAATTGAAGTGGTTACCATGAAAGCGACGTTAATTTCGTAAATGCATATGAATAGCAGTAAGCCTATCTAAATACGGTACGATCACATAATTTTGATAGAAAGAAATGTAATTAGAATTTTCGTTAGTAAATTTTGTTATTTAACATTAAATGTTGTTTACTTGACACTTTTTTTAACAAAATACTTCTTGTCTCCATGTGTAAGACAAAGAAGAAAAATCAAACTAGAAGAAATTGAAGGGAAGAGGTTAACAACACTGCTTCGCCTCGTTATAAAAAGGAACAACTAAATGTAGTTTAACTATCAAAATACATCACTTTTGAACAGAGGTAAATAAATATCATAAAAATATATTTAAAATAACCGGTATAACCGGAAGTCTTAAATTATTGAAAATATTTTAGTTCAATTGTACATGCACAGGCTTTAGTGTACTACGAAATTTTCAGAATTTTCCGATATATACTCTTTCATATATCGCCTGTATACACATATTTTGATGTTCTACAGTTGGCCTCTTTTCTTTCGTAAGACAACAACGTACGTATTAAGTCCATTCAGCAGTTAAAAATAAATTTAGAAAATTCTAACCTTGAAATTATGAACTATGCATGTTTATTTTTGGGTGTTTCCTAAAAATACCACGTTTTCATTGTATTCGCCGCATACATTACAAACATGCGGCAAACTATGAACAGTGTGCAGACCCGTTGTAGTTTTAGTTGTTCTATTTACGTGAAGCAATATAAAATGATAAAATTAGTAGAAAAAGTTGTATACGATGAAAGTTATCCCTGCAATTGTTATCATCATTGCAAAAACAAATTATTGTTTTCCCACTGCACTTTTATCTGATATTTGTAGCTGTATATGTATATATACCTATATACAGGTTCACGGTTGTACATACGTGTGGGACGTGACGAAGATACAGAAAAGCGGATTTAATATTGCGAACACATGTTCCACGAAATTTAAAATAGTTTCGGATTCTACAGGTGGATTACATTGGAGTTAATGCGATACTACGAAGTCACATGTTTTTAATGAAACATTCAGAGTATTAGTTCGAGTTCTATCCATAAAAAAAAGAATATATAAAGAAAAAAGGCATCATTGGGATTGGTATTCTCCTCTCTTTTTTGAAGAAGAAATTTCGATTCGATTTCCTCGTGTATTTCCGTTGCATACACAATACGCAAGGAAACTACACGAGGGAATCGACTTGCTGTCCGCGCCTTCCGGTTTACGTCATCACCTAACGCTACTGTATTATAGTATGTCATGAGATAAGATATGTGTCCGGTAAATTAATCGCCTCTCCAATTCTCCTGACATTTTCTTTTCAGACTTCTATCTATTTTCGAAATTAAACAAAATTAAAACATACCAGTTAAAAGAACATTGAATGTTTAAAATTTTAACATAAGTCGCGCTTCTTTTTTTTTAATGGAACATCCTATATACTCTATATTATCTTCAATAGCTTTCGAGATGTTTGGTTCTGTACGGAAAGTGTATAAATGATAAACTCTGTGAAATATATTTTGGAAAATTCCCTCGTCACATCTTTTTGTTTGCTTTTTTGATTATTACGTCATCACTATTTCCGTTATTACGCCACAGATTATTTTTTTTTAATGGAACAACGTGTATCCTTATGTGTTTTTGGATTTTGTGTGAACAACTGTATTAAAAAATGCCTAACATTGATAATTGCGAAAGCTATTTAAAAATATATATCTTTGTTATCATAAGGAAAAAGTGTAAACCTTATAACCATAAAAGTAAAATTAAATTAAAAATTAACCTGTCCGAGGACCTTTCCAAAATATGTCTGTTTCGAGAAATAATAAAATTGCTTTATACTTCATGGACACCATATGTATATAAGCTAGAACACTCCCATAGGAGTTGTAGCAGTTTTACACTTTTGTGATCCTATTGTACGTGGTCGATCAGTCCACATTTCATGGACACCATACATACACTAAAAGAAACATAGGAGGTATTTCCAAAAAAAAAGCAAATCATCCAATTTTAAAATTTCCAATATTAATTCAGTAAAATCAAATTTAACAGATTTAGAAAAACTGCTAAAACTTTTTGGTAATTAATGGAGAAAGTGTACTATCATTATCAATAATTTCGTATCCTTAGGAGTTACATTAGACAAGAAGCTAACATAGAATTCCCATATCTTCAACCTGCGGTAAAAAGCTTTCATAGCATCATCAGCTCAGCAAGAACTAGCCTCTCAACCCTCAAATGATCTTTTGGTCACATACAGCAGTAAATAATCAAATCCATGCTTACCTATGTCTCATTGGTTTGATGGCCAAAAATAATTCAGAACGCTGTGCAGCAGCAGCTTCAACAATTCCAGAAGCTTACGTGTCTCAACATTACAGGTTTGATGCGCACCTATACCAGAGCAGCACTGGATGTTTTGCTGAAACTAACGCTACTTCACGTCTACATTTAAAATTCTTAAAGAACTCAAACTACCTAATACACATTGCAGAGAATACGATTCCGATGGAACAGAATTTTTATCCGCCTTATAAGGTATTAATTGATAGTCGAAATGAGTCGACAATCGGCGAACCTCAACTTAAAAGGAGAACCTTGGCATGATGCAAGGACGGTTCGAGAATAGGAGTTGGAACACACACAATTAGGCAGCTCTAAAACCTGTACATATTCTGACGTGATAACGAATGTGTAGACACTGGGTGGAAAATGGAAAGACTTGGTACTGATAAAACATACCAGGACAAAATCAGGTGAAAACAATCATATGAGGCACGCCAAAAACAACAAAGACAGTGCAATTTTTCGGCAATACCACATACATACAAACTAGGGAAAGCTGAAGACCCATTCTGTTATCCATGCCATAAAGATCTGGAGACAGCGAAACACATTCTATGCAAATGTGTGCCAATAGTCACAAGAAATTATGCAAGGAACCGCATAGTCTCAACCTTAGTCGTACTCAACGCCTTGACCTTCACGTTTATTTACAAAACGTCAATGATATCAACCAAATTTTTCCCGCACCTATCACTTCTCCGTTGCTGCGGCCTGTGCAATGTCTTCACAACCATGGACAAGATCACCGGAAGTTCAAATTGAAAGATCTGCACTTGCTTGGTATTTACATTGTGATGAGTAAACTTAAAACCAACACAACTGGTACAGACAATATCAGCTTTCATATCATCAATTGTTTCCCTGGCATCTGGAAATCCGGATCAATCACGCCTATTGCTAAAAGCAAATGTGTTGCTTATAAACATTTACGACCAATATTATATATGGCCAATTAGCAGAAATATTTGAGAAGGACACCGCCACGCAACTTGACAATTTTGTTGTAGATTTTCAAGTTTTGCCTCCATTCCAGTCTGGGTTTCAACCTAATTATTACTTCACAACTGCCGTTACTCATATCATTGATGTTATTCTTAAAGAGACTGATAACAATAACCTTATGATACTGAATTTGCTTGATTTTACTGGTGCCTTTGACATCATTCACCATGCTTCTATGTTTTCGATTCTAGAATGCGCTGCTATGCCTAATTCAGCTATATCATTTTTCATATCCTACCTCGAGGACAGGATACAACGTGTGGTTATTGGTGGCACATATCCCGATCCAATTGTCGTATTTAGCAGAGTACCGCAGGGTGTCGCTTTAGGCTTTGCTTTTTAGTATTTACACCTCCAATTTACACCCTCAATTCACAAACATTGCAAATGCCATCTTAACGCTGATGATTAAATTGGAGACAATAAAGTGCGATTCAGACACCAAGAGCATTCTCGGCACATCCGCGGCACAAATTTATTGTCAACCCACAAACACAAAATGGAAATGTATTTCCAAGCGAAGTTTTAGTTACAACAATAGCAAGTTACTGAACACTTACATAATGGGCTTTGGATTCAGCTTTACGCCGTCTTCGTCGCTTATAGAGAAGCCAACCAGGGATTCACTATTTTTCAAAAAGTAACCAACCACCAATTTGGGCAATTCTACTCCTTTCAGTTATACACAAACCTGGACTTTACGTTATTATTTCATTTCTATATATGTTTTCAATTTTTCTTTAATCTATTAGTCTATATAAGTCAAAGCAAGAGCGCCAATTGTGTTTGGGCGGGTTGTTCTTATTAGATATACACATATCTGCAACCATGTGTTACATTCCATTTTTGTATGCCAATAAATAAGTACATGTTATTATTATTATTTAAAAAATGACATCAACGTTTCAAATGGTTATATAACATCTACTGATTTGAAGAAAGAGCATATTCACAAATAATAACGGCTTTTGTAGCCACATCTTTTTCAACGTTATTTCATACGTAGAGCAGATCGATATTTCTACCTACCTTAACCTGGTCCTGTTCGCCCGCATATTCTATGCTCTGGAAGATCGTCCAAGTGTATCTTCTTCTTACTTCCATACGAGCCAAGTAGCGTCTGTACCATCTTTGTATTAACAGAGCGGCTTTCATGGCTGAAACAACGCAGAAAATTGAGATTCAGATAAGCATATACATACGTTGTAATCTATAATCGATACTAAAGGGTATCTTCCATAATAGTTTGAATGTCTTACTTAGCAATAAAGAACAGCGTAAGTGTATCATTATGAGCGAGATGGATAACAAATTTTTGCAAAAATATTTGGCTTGAATTTTTCCCGGCGATTTCTTAAGAGCCTGTCGAGAACCACTTGACTTCCTTCTTGATTTACGCTGAGTCAGTTAACGTTTTTTAATGGAGCAAGATATGCATATATTAAAATTTGTGGCTTTAGCTTCTTTCTTGGATATTAATCTTGCTGTACAAGTATGCAGTTGTTTTCGATCATAGTATTTACTTAATTTATGTTTAAGAAAATCAAAAAATACCAGCAAAAATATGTAACAACGTAACATTTAATCCCCTGTTTAGTGTTTAATTTTGTCCACATAAAATGATATAAATCTGTGAAACTTTTACACTGATACAATTATAAATGTAAAATGAAACATAACAAAGATTGCAATTTCCTCCATTAGAAACTGAAACCAAGTATATCGTGGAAGTTTACAATTACGGCTAAAACTTACACAAAGATTTTGGGCGAGTAATAATTATGCCAACCACAATGCACTCATTTTATACTTACTTAAAGAGAGATAGTTTACTAGATTTATTGTGTTGAACTTGCTTTACTTGCCCAAGTTAAAAATTGAATTGAAGTAAGTTTCAAATATATTGCACTTCACATATATACAGTTCAAAGTTATCCATTGTGGTGTTACTTGTGAAAAGTATTAACAAGAAGCAATTTTATTTTAGTTTCAAATAAAAATAAACATCCCTAAACTAACTTCAGTTTGATTGCATGGTGAACCACCACCGAACAGTAGTCCTACAGAGAAAAAAAAGAAAAATACTCAATGACAGGTCTGGACACATCTGTGTAGCAAGTGCCATGTTTTCCATTCCCTTAGCGGCCATGGATGTCCCGCTCAACTTTAGAAATTTACATAGGGGAGATTACGGTAGAAATTGTCAGGTAAGTTTGCACTTTAGTACGAATGTTGGCATGAAATGTATTATAAACTTTTAGCATTAATTTAGTTTAATGTTGGATCAAATAATTTTACACCTTTTTCGAAAAATGGAATTGGATGCAGTCTGAACTAAATACTCTTATTTCGTTATTTGTTTATTAACTTTGAAGCAATTATAATTTATGTACAGAATAAGAAATAAATAATAAGTGCTATACATTTAGACAAACAAAGCTTGCGTAATTTATGAAATAAAATAATGTGCAATTTTGGATAGATTAAATAAATTGAATCTACTTAAAGCTTTTGCAAGACGATTTTAATGTAAATTTACAACGTCTAATTGAACTCGTTTGCATTGTTCAAAGTATTAAAAGTAACAAATATACATGAAAAAATGCCTAGTAACAAAAACCAAGAATATTGCTAATATAGCTCAGGGTATTGGTGGAATCATTTCCGGCAAAAACAATGCGAGCAGAGAAAAAAGCACTAACACCAGGACATATTTCAGCCTATCCGGCGTCATCGGCTTGGTTACGAGCACTCCTTTCTGCTGCCTGCATTGCGTTTACCTCTCAGTTTATGGCACCATTCTCCAAAAAGCACTGAAAATATCTCCCGGCGTCACCTAGTGCCAAAAGACACAGTCATGCCATCCTAAAATGCAGCGACGCAAACCGGAGTACAGATGGTTTTTGTTACTAGGCATTTTTTCATGTGTATTTTTATACATCATGGTGAGCCTGAGGAATTATTTGTATGGGCAGTTGCCGTAGCGCTTAGGCGCAACGCCACCTTGTGTGCAACAACCCACGAGCTGCTCGATAGGTGGCGGGCATCTGAACTCCGGTTTGTGTCGCTATGTTCTAAGACGACATCTCTCTTGGCGCTAGGTGGCGCCGGGAGATATTTTCACTGCTTTTTTAGAGATTGATGGCATAAACTGAGAGGTAAACCTAATGCAGGCTGCAGAAAGGAGTGCCCGTAACCACGCTGATGATGCCGAGTAGGCAGAAACATATCCGCGTGTTAGTGCTTTTTTCTCTCGCACGGTACTCAATTCCCATCTGTGGTGTGATTAAGCGTACGCCGTCCTTTGGTTAAAAATTTAATGACCGTGCGGTACTCAATTTTTGTTACCTGAGACATTTTCATGCACTAGTCACATTGTCTGGCTGGTTACTAAAAAGTACTACTCTTCGAGCCACATACATAGTGCAGGCACACTCGAACCTGTATAAGCCTGTCAGGTCAAGAATTTATGGCGCCTACCTCAACGTCACTGCATGTATTCGAAAATAACCACTTTTGAACATTTTTCAAGGTTTCTAATGAATTATTAGATAGAATATCAATATTTGGCGCGTTTGGCAATGTTTACGTCAAGAATTTCTGCGAGACCATTGACATTGAGGAACAAAATGGGGCCAACAATTGATCCCTGTGGTATCTCCTGACGTATACAACCCCACTCAGAATACAGTTTCTAATTTTCGGACACAACCATAGTGCTTTGTTGTATATCCCTTGAACAAGATTTCAATAGATCATGTGCAACATCTCGAAAGTCCATTTTTCCTAATTTACTGAGTAAAATTTGATGGTCATCTTTATCGAATGCTATCAAAAGGTACAAAATACTCCTACTGTATATTCTTTGTTATTCGTAACATCGAAAACACACGAAATTATTTCATGAATTGTAGTCATTGTAGACCTCTCTTTTCTGTAAGCGCCCTGCTTGGGTGACAACACACCTACGCTGTCTAGGAAGCTGTTAATCCTTTCACAGATATTTTTTTTTTTATATTTTAGCAATATTTGAGAGTAGAGCTATGAGCCTGTAGTTTCCCGGACCGGATTTATCTCCCTTCTTGAAGATCGGCTTAATTATAGTTTTTTTGAGCTCTTCGGGAAAAATTCCTGTTTGTAGCACGGTATTGATAATATGCTAGCACCTCTTTTAAGCAAAGATGTAGGTATTTCGTCACGTCCGCTGAGTGTTCTTCAACGAATGTATTACGCTGGGCACCTCTTCTATGCTTGTTGGATAGAAGTAGCGTGGCTTTACACAACAATAACCCGACTTGGCATTGATGGTGTTTTTACACACGCTTAATAAGTATTCGTCTATATAATTGATTGTTTCTATATTATTCTTCAAACAATGTTAGTCCCGTATTGCTACTATATCGATATCCCGTTTTGGCTCTTTTCCCCATTAATTGATTGATTATGTCCCACTTTAACTTTATTCGACTTTAACTTTATTCGATAAATTTAATATGAAGCATGAACTGGACATTTCTGGACATTTGTTTTGCTTCAATTATTTCTTTATTTAAGAATTGAGTATAATTCCTATAATATTCTTTATTGTCCGATACAGCTTCGTGTAACTGTCTTTTTATCTTACTCTTGTTCCTAATTCAGGTACCAGACAGTTAGAGTTGCGGTTTTACTTGATCTGGAGGCTTGTGACAGGACACCCTACTTCAATTATGGATTTCAGACTGTGAATAAGATAGTTATATATGTAAACAGTAAACATCATTAGTGGTAAAGCAATCCAACCAATCCATATTCTCTAATATTATTACAATCTGTTCCAAATTTTTTTCGTTGAACATTTACATCGTCGAATGCACGTAGAGTGTTTTCAGTATGGCCACTTGGTCGATGTGAAATTCTCTCTGGCGGATATTAGTTCCTTTTTTTTGGAAGCGTCCTTTTCCTCCGAGCCTCCGATTTACGGAGTGGGGGTACTAGATATTTATTTTTAAGTCCATATTTATTTTTAAGACAACGACAAACGTAGTGGAACGGTAAAGTTCATTTAGTATTTTTGTAATTCTTCAAAGTTAACGAATATTGCTCGTACAACAAATAACAGCCTAAATACAGAGGTATTTCTAGCAGGGTTTCGTAAATTAAGTATCTATCATAAAGTTATTAAGTAGAACGTCAGTTAAATTTAGTATTGTTTAGATGTCGATGCTATTCTGTATCACATGAATTGAGTCATCCAGTCGCGCCACTACATGTTCCTTTATATTACTTTAAAATAAATAACTTAATTTATTGGAAATTTAACATCAAATTATATTTAGAAAGTATTTTATATATCCAAATTTACTGTGGACAAAAACAATCGCCATCGCGATTAAAATAATGGAGTGAAGGGACGCCAATTAATTTCATTACATTTGGTCATGTCTTCATCGAGGCAACTGATTGCGTTCCAGGTTTCAAAGTGTGTAATATTCAAATCATAATAAAATTTCAAGGTAGAAATGAAGGTTGGAGTTTGAGAATTGGCAGTTCCCCGTGAATGCCATATAAACATAAAGTTTATATGACATCGTCTTAGAAATTCGGGTTAGTTTGCATTTTCAATTTCAATTTTCGTTAATTTCATTTAATGATATAAAAATTCGATTAAAATTGCCGAAAGAGTGTGTATGAACACCTCCGAATCCCACAGTTCGTTTAAAAATTTAACCAAAATACAAAAAATCCAATTTTTTGAATAATTTCCCTGTATTTCCCTTCGACACCCTGCTTATACGTGTCGGTTTAAAAATTGTTTGAGTCAACCCATACACTTGTAAGATGCTTTTAGAAATGCTAACATTGGCGTCAGATTCACATTCAAAATTTATGTTAAGATCTCCACATGTATTAGTAGTGCATTTCTTATATTTTTCGGTAATCATCTCTAAAATGTCAACAAAATGTCAAGTATTTCAAAAATTCTGTTTATACTTCCTCGTGGTGGTCTATATATATTTATTATTATTGTTTTAAATGAAGCTATTTTAACAGCGCTACATTCTGATAAAATGAATTCGCAACTTCTATTTTTTAGGATCTTTCACGAAAATGCATGAGTCTCCATATGATCGTTCCTCACGACAGTAACAAGATGGCAT
The DNA here is from genome assembly GCA_029619315.2 of Dynastes maya. Lineage (NCBI taxonomy): Eukaryota > Metazoa > Arthropoda > Insecta > Coleoptera > Scarabaeidae > Dynastes > Dynastes maya. The sequence goes on from JAROYE020000002.1 coordinate 64,209,646, forward strand.
GCAGTATCCTTCCAATTTAATAAATAATGATTTATGATCTCGACCATTAAAGAAACATTGACATTTTGCAAAAATCTTAAACTATCTCAATAAGGGACTTGCCAATTCTTTTTGTATCAATAATATCATTTTGTTATGTCTAAAAAGAGTATTACCCAAGTATTATCCCTCAAAAACCAGTAACAACTTGAAAAAAAAAATGTTTAAAGATTCGCGCGTTCCAAAAGCATTTCAAACGACCTCCAAAGCGCGCCAAGCCGTCTGACGTCGTAGCGTATTTGTCTCGCTAACTTTCCGACAAGCGGTTGTTGCTGACAGTTGCACAAAGTTTCTCGAAGAGATATACATGATATTTACTTAAGTACATTTAATTTAAAACAGATTTTTACAACTTTTGTACTTAGTTATTTATTTTAACACCACTAGCTTCTCCAAGAGAGAATGTTTCACTATTTCTAATAAAATTTGCTACCATAAACATACCAACAAAGGGTAGTTTGGAATATCCTTCTTCAGTCATATGTTAAGTTCATCACTAGTCAAGCTGATTATCAAAAATTTCTAATAAGAGTTATTAATCCTGGAATCAAAGAATTACCGACGAAAACTTGAGTAATCAATGCTGTAAATGGGTCACCACCTGCTCGTCACATAGATGGATACTATTTTTCGTTACGACCAATAGCAGCACGAATTATGTTGCATTTTCAATTCTTTATAGTGGCCGCTTGAGACCCAAAAACTAGTTTCTTTGCTGATACATGTTTTCATACAATATATACTTATGATTTGTAGTAACTTTTTCCTATTTAAAATTTTTGTTAAATTCCCTATTATCTTAAAGCAAGATATGTATACGAAATGTTGAAGAAAGTTGGCACAAATTAAACCGAGGCATAAAAAAACGTGGTAGCAGACTATTTCATTCAGAAAACCAAACTTGTTTCTAATGTTGACGTAGACCTTTCGGGAGAACTTGACCGGAGCAACATTTTAGGTAGTGAGGAAACATGTTTTGTTACCAGATAAGTGCATCTCCAGGAGCATTTATGTTCCGAGAATCTAAGTATCTAAATTTAAGATGAATGAACGCATGTATCCGTGATCTATTTATAAATACCACGTTGCGATGGTGTGCAGCAGTGACAAACGTGTTCGTCATCAAAGCGCAATGTATTTTGTTGCCTAATATAAGCAGAAAATAATTAAATTAATTGTTGTGCAACTTTTTACTAAATACGATACAATATAAATTACCTGGTTTTACCTATAGATAGTACTTAAGTTTATGAATGTAATGGTATAGATATGTAACTAAAAATTGTCGAAGTGGGCTTATCTGGTTTTTGCAGTAACCCCCCGATATGCAATATCCTCTCAACACTACATAAATCTGTTTACAAACTACAGTCAATAAATGTCGTTAATAAACTGTTAAGGTGATCAATTACGGAATAGATGCATAATAATATATAAACGAATTCAAGAAAATTTTACCAGCAAAAGTTAAACTTCGAAACACTCGCAGGATAACTCAAAGTGAACACTCAACTATTGTAAAACTTAAACAAAGCTGAAGCGATCGTAATACAATTTGTTAAAAATACGACATAGCCGCAGGACACCGTGGAAAATATAATGGGTTTCGTTTTCTGCAAAGTGTACTAATAAGTAGAGCAACGCAAACTGCGCTGAAAGCCAGTGGCTGACGCATAAATGTTTACACAAAATAAACACGGCCGGAACAATTCAGTATAAGCGTCAGTATAACTGCGACTCGAACGCCAATCTGTTGTGTATGCATCTACGCTGTCGTATACTATATCGTAGTTCTACGTTTGTTTTGAAAATGTTTCCTACGTCGCGAAAACGACCAAAGTTGGACACAATAAGAGAATTTATTGCAGAAATGCCTGATTTAAAGTGTAATGGCGCTAAAATTCAATGTGTAGTGTGTAAAATAGATTTAATGTGTTGGTCGAAAAGTGACTGTCAACGGCATGTAAATAGTGCAGGGCATGTTTCAAAAAAAAAATTCCACACGAAATTATGACAAATTTAAATTTAATTTTTGTGTTTATTGCATGTAATTTACCATTTCATTTACTAAGGAAGAAAGCATACGTCTCGTTTTGGAATGAATATTCGGACTTTAAGTTACCAAGTGAGAGAACATTACAGAGAGTTGTGCCGTCTGCTCATGAGCATGTCGAGAAAAGAATTAAATCGGAGTTGCAAGATAAAAAACTGTGTGGACGAAACAACAGATCGTAAAAAACATTCTGTGGTTAATGTAATGGTACGCACAATGGAACCACATCGACCGTCACTCTCAATTTTAATAGTTTCCAGACGAATACAACAATGCACTGCCGAAGTAATTTCAATGTTGGTGTTAAATACATTGGAAAAGTTTGAACTTTCAACAAATCAACTGTTGATGTTTATGAGTGATGGTGCCGCAAACATGCTTGCTGTAGGTCGATCTCTTAAAAAACATTGTGCTAATTTGTTGCATATTATGTAAAATTCATACTCTCAGTCTCGTAGCAGATAGTATCAGAAAATGTTATCCCGAGGTAGACGCTCTAATAGCACATACAAAAGCTGTGTTTGTAAAATCCCCAAAACGTATTCGGGAATCTCATAGACTATGCCCCGATATTCCTGAACCACCACAACCTATTCTTACTCGTTGGGGAACATGGTTAGAGGCTGCATTTTTGAGAATATAAAGAACGTGATTTTAGAATTCGACCCAAAGGAAGCTGCGGCTGTCAAGGTAAGCCGCTTGAAATTTCAGGATAGTAAAATTAAAACAGATTTGGAAATTATTCAGAACAATTACGCGGGACTAGCGGATGCGATAGAAAAACTACAAAATTCTTCGGTGTCGTTAGTGGAATCTTTGCAAATAGTGCAACATGTTCACGCACAGCTATGCGCGAAGATGCAAGAAATGTTTGTGTTTTAGATGATTTTGGCACATTAAGACAAATTTGTGAAGGTGCGTCAACAGAACCGTTAAGTTATTTGAAAGATCATTTTACTTACGCAAATATAACGTCACTAGATGTAGTTCGTTTTCGGCATAAAAAAACACTTTTTCTTCACGCCGCACTCACTTTGCCGAAACAACTTTGGAAACATATCTAATGTTGCAAATATTAAATAGACATTATCCACTTTGTGATTTCACGGAGGACTCTTAAAACGGTAAGTGTTTAAACACGTATCACATTTAATTTATTTTGTGTAAACTTTTATACGTCCGCCACTGGCTTTCAGCGCAGTTACGTTGCTCTACTAATAAGTACACTTGCCTCTATTATTCCTGATTATGATTACATGGAAAAAGACGAAATTAGAATACGAACTAACGAACTAAATTGTGGATGTATAACGTAATAAAAATGATCCCATTACAATGAAAAATGTTACTTGTTATTTTCGCAACATTTATTATATACGAAGAACGCAAGGACACACGAAACCAAAGCTATTCATTCAGGAAAACACTGGCTTGAAAATGGTGTCATGTTAGTGATGTGTGAAATTATATGTATATTGCTTAAGACTGTCACAAATTCTGTTCCACATTCCTGGATTAAATTTGTCATTCCGTTGGGGCGAAATATGCAGAAGATGTTGTTGAATATTTGCTTTTCTTATTGCAGTTTGGTGCTGAAATTACTTCTTTATCGCTTGCAGTACGATAATTTTCGTAGCACAAGGTGGTTTTTATCAACAAATGAATTGGAATTAGTTTTATATAGAGGTCGTTTGGGGCGGTTTTAGAACATATTTTAGTATAGAGTCAGTAATGGGAATAACGCTAAACAGAGCGAGTGGTAATAGGTGAAACAGACAGAGCCAGCGTATAGAGAAGACATTTAGAGTAAAAATGGTCTTATAAATCCAAAACTTACAGTGCATAGTTGTGAAGCTATAAGAAGTTAAAATCTCATAACGCAAAAATTTAATAAATATGAAAACTGTAACCAATAATTAATGCTAATATAACTCATGGTATTGGTGGAATCATTCCCGGCAAAAACAATGTAGCAGAGAAAATGACAGTAACACACGGACCTACTGATTATACCACCCAATTCAGCAGTGGAAAAAGGAAAGAGAAATATTGAATTAGGATTTGGCTTTACTCTAGAAGCCAAATCCACAGAAGGTATCTCGAACGTAACAGAACTAGAGGAGGCAACAAAGAAATGATTAAATGCGTTAGCTACTACATAAGGATCCTGAGTAAAACTAGTGCCATCATCAATCTGCAGGTCACCAAAATTAGTATTACTTTCAGTTACTCGCTTATTAATTTTCCACGTGGCAGCTCTTTTATTATCAGAGCAGTTGATGTAGTTAGTGTAAAACTCAATTCTGGATTTATTAACCAAGGACTGATGTTAGAGTTTTCTTTTCAGATAAACATCGTGCAACTGTGAATAAGTTTTTTGCAATACAAAAAGGTCATTAAGCAGGACAGAAGACGTTTTAAGAGCCGGACTTATCCATGGTTGTTTATTTAAGTCATTTAACCGGCCGCGCCTGAGAGGAAAAGGATTATTAAAGTGAAAGCACAAGATGTTTATAAAAGCTGAAAATTTATTGTCAACGCCATCGAAGTACACCTCCACCCAAGATTCTCTAAAGATACTACTTTTGTGTTAGTGTTTTTCTTTGTATTACGGATATCAATTACCTGACGGAATTAAGTAGTTCAAAATAGTGTTAATGCTTAATGACTCATTGTAAAATCAGCAAAATTTTGCTTCTGAGGCAGATTTTCTCAGAGAATACCCTAACTGGTCCACCGTTTGTTGTTTCGTGAAATAACAATGGATGCCCAATAACATGATGATAGATTTCTTTGTGATTAGATTATCTTATTTTTTTTGTTGAAACCTTTTAAACATTCTTTCGGTATAATATGATATAAGATTATAAGAAATATTATAGGTTTGATAATTTTCCTTTTGCAAACATTAAAATAAACTATGTAATATTCCACCTACAAATATCTAAATATAGGATACAAGGAAGCACTCTAGAAACAACAAATTGGATTCAGGAGATTCAGGTACAAATAAAACTTTTCCACTTATAGAAATGCATGTCCAATTTATTGTGCCTGTAGGAACACTAACACTGGTCGTTTAGCTCAAACCGAATACAAATGAATGTGAATCCGCTTCCACGGTAAATACTGGCTCTCGTATTTTTATCTGCTAAATGAAAAATATGATATGCTGAGACACAAATGTTTATACTTGCCGCGAATGTGATTTTCTAAATACTATTTTTAAATGAATACATCCTGTTAAAATTTTTTTCTCCTAATCTCGTAACAGAAAAGTAACGCTTTATTCTAAAAGCAGTCGGAGAGCAAATTACTCGAAATTTTAGTTTTTATCTCTCTAGAAGATTCCGTCGTGAAGAAAGATTGATTACACGCCGGCATCACTGAACGTGGGCGTCCTTCGACTTATCAGAAGTAAATTACCAGGATGATGGCTTTTGTTTTATTTTTTTAGGTTGAAAATTTAAATTAATTTATTATATTCATCAAAATATTTTTTGGTAAATTTTTTCTAAAAGAATCTATTGCACAATTAATTACTACTTAAAACGTTAACGTACACAATCAAAATCAAGAATATTGAATGTCAAAAAATAGCGAAAATGACGTGGATTTTTACGTTTTCAGAAGATCAAATTTCGTTCAAATTTACCGTAATCTGTATTTGAGGCGTGACGTCAACTGTTTAAAATAGTAACCTCCACGTTTTTCGCCAAATTCCGATACTTTTGGTGAATATGCTCATTAAGTGGAGTCCGTAACTTACCATTTAAAAATTATTTAGTCAAAACCTTTTCTTTTCTCCAAGAACGTAATAATATAACAATTTATTATTGTCGGCCATAAAATTATATAAGCAGTGCCAAGATAGCAAAGTAGAAACATGACTTGTATCACAAACAAAATCTTGCTCTAGCAAAGAACTAATTGAAATGAAGACAAAAATGCTTACATACCACATATTAGAGAATCGTTAATTGAATATAAAAATTGTTCCATTAGGAATTACATTGCGCGGTTAAATAGAGTAGTGTGTACCAACTTTATTTGCTGTGAGAGTTTACTAAAAGCTTTTATCACAATATATTCGTGACTCTTGTCAAAGAGAATAGTACGATGGGTGAGAGTACTCACTTCATTGGCACGTCTAGTCCTTATGCTGTTAAAATTGTCAGACTTTCTGAAAAAAGTGCATCTATACTCTTGGTTTCCAGGTTGGAACTGCGTCGATTTCAGGGCTGTTACAGCACACTAACAGTCAGTGTGCAATAACAGCCCAGAAGATGTCCCATAAGAGTGTAGACGAAATGTCGGCAAAAGATACGACAACGACGCGGTTCCAACCCGAAAACCAACATTATAGTGTTATTAACGACTGTGGAACCCTACGTACCAGAAAATTGCATCCCTTCTTAAAGGCCAAGATTTCCAATTCATGTATAAACAAGGAAAGTAAAGGAAGACTAACCAGATCCCTAAATTAAGCTCTTCAGGATGTTTGTGAATGGACTTTCATCATGCACCTAATTATGCAATTTTGACAAACAAATAGTCCAGTCGATATAGTACGAGGGTAGTCTGAAAAGTTTCAAGGCTCAACATAAGGATGGCGTTACTCGACAAAAATATAGTGATAATATAATTGCGCATGCGTTGAAAGGTACTTCGAAAATCTCAACCATGTTGGACGTTCAGTTGTTGTTTAACAGTCGTTCATGTCAGTCGATGTTAGTGTTTCTGTAAAAATTGAAAAAATCAAATATCGAGCCGTCATTAAATTCTTAGATTTAAAAGGCAATAGGCCTGCTCAAATTAAATTCGAGATGGACGTTGTTTGTGGGGACTCCGCACCATCATTTGCCAGAGTGACATTTTCGGCAATTGAAACATGGTCGTACCAGCTGGTTGACGATGAACGTCTCATACGGCCAAAAAACCGCAACTGTTACCGATAACAACGGAAAAATTCATCACATGATGCTAGACGACGTCAAATTAAGGTTGGAGAGACAGCGGAGAACGTGTCTATTATATATTGACTGAAGATTTGGGCATGAAAAAGCTAACCGCGCATTGGATGCCGTGCTTGCTTGATTGATTGATTTCTACCCAAGCAGGGTTAGTCTTAGCGTCCTTAACACTGAGGCTTAATAGCTTATTATATTGTTCCTGATTCGGTTTCGTTTCACTTGAACAGGTGAGTTTCCTCGATCAGATTTAAGAGCGTATGTAGTAAATCTTTCTCCATTGGTAGATCAATTGTGTTTTGCATAGCGAATCTGCGTTGAGCTAGCATTGCACATTGGAAAATACTATGAGGGACAGTTTCCTTCTCCTCATTGCAAAGTCTACATAAAGGTTCGTCTTTGTGGATCCCCATCTTATGCAAGTGGGCTCTCAAACAGCCATGTTCTGTTAGTAGACATTTTGCTGCCCTAAGCTGTATCTTGCTTAATTCAAGGTCGGCAGTCCGCAGATGTTGTAACGGTCTTCCCGTCATCTGTTTGCTGTGCTTTTGTGCAGGTACATGGTTCCAATTTAATTGGTGTTGTGCTACGATCCACTCATTGATTGCACCATGCACTGCACTCTTGGTAATACCTAGACCCGGCTCAGGGCTTATATAATTCATTTTTGAGCCTTCCCTCGCTAGCTGGTCTGCTCGCTATATCCCTGTGCCCTAGCACCCACACTAGTGTGACCTTATTGTGTTTAGACAGAACCATTAGGTTTTTCAGGCACTCCCATACTAGTTTGGAGGCTATATGATAAGATGCTAATGCCTTTAAGGCTGTCTGACTGTCAGAGAGAATGCAAATCGTCCCACCCTGCGGTCGCCGACGCAAACTCTCCTACACACAGGTTTGTATAGCATATCTGTTTGAAATACCGTGGTGTATCGTCCAAGTGATAAATACCAACGCCAGAATTAGTGCCCGATTTTTACCCATCTGTGTACCAGATTTGGGTTTTCCGTTTTCTCCCTTTTCCATCTCTCCATTCTTCCCAATTGTTGTGTCGCTACCCATATCAAAGATAGGCTTTGTTACTGCTATTTCTATTCTAGTATGCCCGGACCCACTGTGGGGCCTCCAGTTACTAGCGTATTTCAGTCTGTATGCTCCTATTCTGGCTTCTCCCTTGATATAGATCTCAAGAGGAGGTAGGTTTAGCAAGGTTTCCATAGCAACTGTTGGGATACTTTTAATAGCTCCAGTTACACATACTATAGACATGCTAGTCCCTAAATTTTCGAGAGACTGGTTATCGCATGCTTCTGTATGATCTTAGGCCACCAAACCAGGCAGCCATAGATTATTATGGGTCTTACCACCGTAGTGTACAGCCAGTACGTCATATGTGATTTGAGTCCCAATGTTTTCTCAACTGTTCTACGGGTTGTACGCGCTTGCTTACTCAGGACCAAAAACACATTCAAATGAACATTTCCAAATCCTTGTTGAAGCCGCTTCAGCGAAATAAGTCGGAGTTGTGGCGTCAGTTAATTTCTGTAGATAGACCTTGGATACACCAGTACACCCGTGAAGCCAAGGCCCAGTCGAAATAATGGACTGCGAAGGGTGAATCGGCTCCAAAAAAGGCGAAGAGTGTTCCATCGCCCGGGAAAGTGATGACGATTATTTTTGGGCAAAAATTGCGGAAACTTGTTCTACCAAGACAATGCGTTTCACAGTTCAGTGGTCGTCACGGTAAAAATTCACAAATTTGGATTCAAATTGATAGACCACCCACCATATTCACCAGATCTAGCGCCTGTTTTTTGTTTATATGCTGAAAGTTTCGTTCGGAGAACATAAATTTTCATGGAATGGTGGGGACATCACATTCGCAAACGCCTACTTTGCAGAACGAGATGCCAGCTACAATTTGGGCAGATTAAAGAGATGGGAGCGTCGCTAGGAAAAGTGTATAGACTTACAAGGAGACATAAAACTGAATTTAACAAAGAAAAACTTATTTCTGTGTCGGACTGGTAACCTTTCAAACTACTTATAGAACTAAGTAAGGGAATTGTCGAATTCTAATTTGGTAGTTTGGATATTGATGTAACCCTCCGCTTTCGCTTAATAGATAAAACAAATATGAAAGTTGGTTGTTTTGGTATTTATTTGCTAAAATAAGTGTATATAAATGATTTTTGTATTTAACTTATTAGATATGTTGTATGTAGCTTGGATTCCATTGTAGATATAAGAAGATCTAAGCATTTTAGTGTTCAGGTAACTGCTCTGAGGCAATTTAGCTTCCATTCATTGCAATCGTACGGTATATGAGGTAGCTGAACCTCCATAGGGACTCAATCAACGCTTCTTACAAACAAAATAATTTCGTGTTACAAAAATAAACTTTCTTCTTCTCCAGAAGTATTGCTTGGATAAAATCCCTTAAAATTACGTCAGCATATTGAAAAACTTGTGTAATGAAGACTAAACTTTTTTATACCGAAGTCTACCGAAGTACAGAAATGTCTAATGAAAATTTGAATATACGTATCTCCTGTCATATAAATCGGAAATATAAATAATGATTTTTTGAAAGTTGGCTAATGTTGTATGTGTGTGTGTGTGTGTGTGTGAAATGTCAGTGGTTACAATATATAGTATAAAATAAATAGAAATAAAAAATATCACAGAATAACATACCACTTGTATGTTATTCTGTGATATTTTTATGGCAAACCAAACCAAAAAAATGTATAACTACTAACAAACAAGAATAAACGAATAAATAAGTGGACACCTACAAGCAGCTGTTGTCAAAGTAATCCTTAACACTGAAAAAACTATTTTAAAGCAGCCAATAACACAGTAGGATTATAAATTGTCTTAATATATTAGTAACTTGTTGTAAATTGCCTGACAGGCATATGTTGGCGAAATCTCAAAGCAAGTCAAATTATGAGCTTCTTTTTTAAGTAGATTACAATTTCTAGTGTGATAACCATGAGCAGGTTTATCCTGTTCATTCAAACGACCTACAATATAACGAACACAGGGCAGTGTGAACACCTTTTTGTACTGAAAAGTTTGTTTGCAACTCTCATGAGGTAAAGAATACCCTGTAAAAACCCATTCGGGTGTATGGTTACTTTTCTACTTTACTACAACATTTGACATTTTTATAAAATTATTCCATTCTTTTCTATTTTTCGCCATATTTGCCGCCTCCTGCCATGTTCTTCCCCTTTCTTGTAGAATTTTTCCCACTATGTTGTTCCAGGTTTCTCTTGGGCGTCCTCGTATCTTCTTGTCTGTTTTTTTAGCTTTCCATACCTGTTTAACTGGTATCTCGTCTCCCATTCTTTGTAAATGCCCCCACCATCCCAACTGGTGTTGTTCTATATATTTCTCCAGGCTTTCTATGTTTAGGTCTTCTCTTATTTTTTCGTTTCTGATTTCTTCAATCCTCGTGATTCTCCGAACTCTTCTGAGGTATTGCATCTCCATTGCCTGTATCTTTAGTTTTTCTTGTTTAGAGAGAACCCATGTTTCGTACAAATTGCCACCTTCCTAAAGCTTCCTAGCTCAGGACTATATACAGGACACTCTTTTCGTAGATCTTCAGCAACCTTGCTAGTGGATGTAGGAGGTGACCTCACAACCCTAAAAAGACACGGCGAGTGGAAGTTAACTGTAGTAGCAGAAGGCTACATAGATGATTCTATGAAGAATAAAATGGACACATGTCAAAAAATGTTACGATCCGTGCAATGTAATAATTCAACCACTAAAGCTACCAATCGAAATTTAACAATGAACATTACTACCCCATCTTTAAATATGCACAAATTTTAATATACATGTTATATTTAATACACATGATCATCCTAATCGTTCGCTTAATGAAAAATAAAAATTAATTATGGTATTACATAGAGTTCCATTAAAGTTGTCAAATTTGATTCTAATTTATTTGTTTAATAGGTGAAGAAATAGTATAGTATCACATTCGCGATTATGGCGATCATTTACTCAAACGTCATCTTCGTAAATGATGGCTGTCATAATCACCGATATAATAGTATACTATTAAACGCACGTTAATTGAAGCTTTGCAAAATAAAAGTGAACAAATAAAAAAAATTGTAACGAAAGAAAAATATTATAACACCAACAGTATTAAAATTAGCCGAACAGTAATTAAGCTATAGAACAATCTTCGGGGTGTTACCGTGTCGTTGAGTTTACTCTCGATGTTTTGGTGATTATACTGTCAGCTTCTTCAGAAGATTTCCATTCTGCTTCGTTGATCTGTGTCCGTTCCGGTTTGATGGGCCGTTAATGTCATGGTATGGTTAGTCGGTGTTCTCGGAAAGTTGAGGTACTACTGACCTTGTATCCATCGTAGCGGTTAAAATCGTTCGTAATCTCCAAAGATTCGCATACCATTCTCTGGCGATAGTGGATGCCTTTGACTAATACTTTCGTAATATCATGGTCGATGATATGGTCTCCATTTTGCCAAAAGTGTTCAGCTCTGCATTGAATGCTTCTTCTTGTTTGACCAATATAGCTCTTTCAGTATTTCCATTCCAGTTAGTATACAACCTTCCTATGTAATTTCAGAAGAAGGTGGTGTATTCTTCTCACCGTCTCCGCAACTCCCGGAGAATTATTCCTTTGCAGACAATGGTCGTGAGACCCTACACTCGATAACTAAATTTGCAGCGGTTCAGTTCAATTATCAGTATTGCCAAAAAAATAAATAAAAGATTACTAAAAACAAATAAAATAATAATGTTATTCTTCTACTAGTAGCATAATTTAATGATAGCTGTGTCTCATTACGAGATTACCAGAATAAACGTAAATATTTTAACAAAATGAATACAAAGTATTAATATACCGGGAGAAATGGTTTCTTACATCAAGAAAATAGATTTTATTTCAAGACAATAAAAATGTATAATATAAGAAAATATTTTTCTTTAAATTTTATTTGGATTAAATAAATATCTTCTTAGGGTTATAAAATCAAGAAAATCCAAGACAGAAGAATGTTTCTTCCAAGTAAATCGTTTAGTTTTAAGTTAAGAAAATATTCATATTAAAGGTAGGAATTAAAAAATGATCCAGATCTCACAAAGTTCTATTAAGAAATTAGGAGACCCGTTTCGTGTTCAAAAAACACATCGCCAAGCCAGCTACAAGGATATCCAATAAAAGAAAAATTACAATAATGGAAAAAAAAAACTAAAGTTAATAATTAAAATTAGGAGCAAGTGAATGAATTAATGAAAAAGTTTTTTTATAGGTTACACTATAATTAAATTATTTCCTTAATAATGCAATTAAATAGGGATTATTTTTATGTAGTTTAATAACTAAAGAGTTAATATTTAGGTTTATTTATCCCTTTCTAATTATTATTAATCATATATTTTCAAAAAACCATAGTTAAATTAGTACACCTGCTAAATAGTAATAAAAAAAAAATTACATTAACTGGTATCTTTTGAAAATGTTTATGAAACGTTGTACGTTAAAGGTTACATCATTGTATGGGTAAGTATGACATTTGTGTTCCAGTTCCGTCGCTACTATCTAGGACGGCATGTCAGGAAATATTTCAGTTGCTGTTTTTGAAGATCAATGGCATAAACTGAGAGATGTAAGAGCAGTGTGTTAGGAATAAGAAGCTTTAATGCTTTTCTCTTCTCATATTGTTTTCGACGGTAGTGATACCATGAGCTATTTATTAGCATTAACTTGGTTATTGTTTCTTGCCACTTTCATGTGTACTTCTACATTAATGTTCATTTTTCTTTGAACATTATTCTGTAGATAACCTTTACTTTAGCCTTTTTAAAATCACAAGTAATGTGTATAATTTACTGCATTATGTAGGGATATGTCTTACTGTTTTAAACAAAGTAATAATGCGCATATAAATAACATGCATTTCAAAAATTCTAAGTAAAAAATGCTTTATTTTAAGAAAATTAAACTATTGATTTATGAACAATACCTAAACGCTTCCTGGAATTAAGAAAACTATTTACTATCCTTAAGAAACTATCATTTTGTGTTATAATGGCCATTTACTTGTACTAAGAATCGCTTTCTTCAAATTTTCTGTAAGATTTTCTTGAATCAAGTCAACAAATGTCTTAAACGAAGAAATACAAGAAGTATATACTTCTCTTGAGTGGAGAAAGAAACGCTAAGAAAATATTTCTTTTAATTTAAAATAGTTATTGTATTGCGGATAATTGAAACAGTAATTGTCTTGAATTACGGCGGACAGCTTTGATACAAGTAAACGTTTCCCTGCGTGTAATGCAATATTAAATAAACTTTTCTTTGTCCTGATGGACAAGCAGAACTCTACATCGAAATAAACAATTAATCGCAAAAGTAATTGTAAAATAACGCACACTACGAAATGAGAATTTTCACAATCTTGAAACTTATCTGTCTTACGTTTACTTTCTCTTCGTTATAGTTAATGCCCTACCATTATTCGTAAAGTGACTCTATACTTACTTACTTAAAATACAGACGTCTCGCCAATTTAACTTAGGAGACTTGTTAATGAAATCTTCGTAGACTAGAAAGAAATCTCGACCACCTGACTAAGTACAAAGGAAAACGACCTTCAATATAAAAGAGAAAATGTGAGTAAGTTTGCAAATAAGAATAAAACTTGAATCCTATTGTCTAAGTACCTGCTTTTTAATTAAAACAAAATCCGTTCATCCAGACGCGGTCAACTAATTTACACAATTAAGATCAAGCTCTGCGCTGAAGAAATGAGAAAAATACAAATGCATTGCTACCACCCACATCGACACAGATAAATACGTACATCAGATATTACAATACATTTACAATATAAAAGCTTTTGTCATTTAGAACAAAAAAAACTGTCGTACCATCGCATTTGAAATAGAAACTAAAATTGCATCTGCTTTGAATTTACGTATTTTAATTTTCAAATGCAAATCGCAGGTTCACTTCTCTACCGTTCTATCCTCTATGGATCTGGAAACATAGAAATTTACATTTCCATGAAATTGCAATATCCTTCCGCCAAAGTGTTATTGTACGAAAGGTATAAGTCGCAAGAAATATCGTTGTATTCCGATTCTGCAACATTTGAACTTACATTACATTGAAATAAATTCCTGTTTTTATAAATACTACCAGCCTAATCTGAACGAAAAATCAATTTAGTTCTAATTAGATTCGATTTCAGTAACACATACATATTACCGACATTCAAATAAACGTTTAACGAAGAATACGTAAACAAAGTAAAAAATTTAGATTGCTTAAACAAAATACAGAGCGCATGCCAATTTAATTCACAGTCAAATACTAGAAGTAGTTCCATTTCTAAGCCGTTTAAGCCGATATACTATTGAAATGTAAACGCTATCACTATAATGTAAATTCAACCAGCAACATATGATTAACAGCTGTTGATAGTTCATATTAACAATTTATATGCATTTACGACATATAACACAGATGTGGATATTGGTATTTGAAATTAAGAGTGTATATAACACACAAAATTATTTTCTTTTTCGCTTTTCGTTTCCTTAACCTTGGCTTAATTACTTAAATATTAGGTTTTTTGGGGGGGTTTCCGGTCGTTAACAGGAGACAAAAAAAACTTTCTTTGTTTTTCTACGTTCATTCCATTGCTACGTTTCATTGATAGATTGATATTGAATATTTGTGGAAAAATATTCAACGTGATCCTTAAACATGATTTCATTGACATTTAAGTATAAAAAAAATAAAATAAAATAAAAACGAAAAGGCAAAAAGAGGATGAACCAACGAAACGAAGCAATGACATAAATGTAGCAAGGGAAAAAAGAAGTTGTTAACGACCTAAAACCAAAAAAAAAAAAATATTTGAACAAAATTATTTTCTACATACGAGGTAGACGCCATAAATTCTCGGCCTGGCAGACTTATGCAGGTTCGAGCGTGTTTAAACTCCGTTGCGTCATGCGAGACCTACACTATATCTATTACGGCTCGAAGAGTAGTAGTTTTTAGTATCCAGCCAGACAACGTGACTAATGCATGAAAATGTCTCAGATAAAGAAAATTGAGTACCGCGCGGTCATTAAATTTTTAACAAAAGAAGGATGTAGGCCTAATCACATTGAACAACGTTTAGACGGCGTTTATGGTGATTTATCTCCTTCATATTCCGCTCTAAAAAAATGAGCAAAATGTTTCCGTTTGTAGCAAGAATTCCTTGAAGACGATGAGCACCTCCTCGGCCAATTGAACTTATAACGCCTCAAAACATTTCAATTATTGAAGAAATGGTTTTAACAGAACGCCGTTTGAACGTGTAGGAATTAGCAGTGATGTCTAGCATTTCTGAAACAAGTATTCCCCGAATTCCCCATAACCATTTGGGTATGAATAAGATTAGTGCAAGATGGGTACCGCATCTTCTTTCTGCTCTCCAAAGTGAATGTCGGGTCAAATGTGTGTGACGACCCGATTTTGTGGTCCATTGTCACAAGAAATGAAGCAATGGTTCTGTATTATGATCCTCTATCCAAGACGTCGTTTTAAGGACAGGAGTGAGTTGCAAGCAGCTGTAATACAACATTTTGAGGGAAAAACTTTAGATTATTTTTACAAGGGTATAGAATTATTAATTGAACATTGTAAGAAATGTAATGAAGTTAGGGGTTGTATTGAAAAATAAAAATTGTTATCTTTACCACGTTTATTTTTTCTGTATCAGACTGAGAATTTATGGCACCTACCTCGTAAAGTGCCATGTGTAACAAAGTTACGTAATACAACATAGCCAATTGTTTTAAACAGTTTTACTTTCAATAAACAATGTCGGATAGGCTCAGGCAACACTAAAGAGAAGACACAAACATCCACTTCATTCTCTTATTTTGGGATATTTAAAAATAAAAATTGTTTTTATGCACTAAAAAAAAAATTTCTCCAACCCACAAATCATACAGGTATCCTAATCTTCCCGAATTATAGAATTGTGCCTACAGTGCGAATGGGAGAACGTCAAAATTTGCAGATAATGTAACAAACACCATAAGCTATACTTCAAAAGTATTTCTGCAAATACAAGGTGATCAGTAAATAGCGAGCCAAGAACCTACTTTGTTATTTGAAATAGAACAGCCTGTATTTACTACATTTTTAGTTTCCTCATCTAGAAATAAACCAACGTTATATGTGTTTCATATGTCTGTCCCTAGTAGATTTCGAGATATTTATAATTCGATTTTCAATTACCTAAATATATCTATTTCCGAATGCAAATAAATTTTAATGTAAATTTTTACGAGATTATATTGCACACTTGGCTGTGTCTAGACATGATATTAAAACGCTTTTGAAATAAGCAGAATGTTCGACATTGAACACCAAACTTTGCCAAATTCAATCACCAGAAACATAAATTTTTAAATGGCACCATGTATTTCTTCTGTATCCACCGCATAGAAAATTTTAATCTCTAACATTTTTGCATAATAATCCCTATGTTTAATATTGAAACTAAAAAAGATATTTACAGTTAAGCGCGACTCCTGCATTTTGACATCGCATCCAAATGCTTTCTTTTGTTAATATGTTAATGTTGTTTGGTTACCATGACAACAGTAAACAAAACATATTGACATCGCTGTTCTTAACTGTTGATTCGAAATTTTAAGCCTAAGTAGCTACTTGCATAACAGAATTACATAAATTTATGTATGGAGTTAGGAATAACGTTGGCATTCCAGAATACAACAGACAGTGTGCTAGGAAATATGCAGAACAGCTTTTACAAACGATTGCGCATATGTATCGAAGTTGAAGAAAGGAGTTTCACTGTAGATAGATAAATAAGTAGATAACTATTAATTATTGCAATAAAAACTACGATAAAGATTATTAAATTTGTTCACATTATATTTCAATTGTGTAACAACGCATAAAATGCAGTTACGATTTTTTAATAAAATTTGTTGGATCTATATTTCAATGTTGTGTCACTTTCCTTAAACTAAAGGGATCGGAGGTTGATATACGTACGTTTCATATCAATTTTGTATATTACAACATAATCAATATCATAAGGTCCATAACAAAGAGTTTTTACTTAAAATACAATGGGATATGAAATTTTAAAAATTTAGAGAAAAATAGGTTTCGGGGAATACATTAAAATGACGATAACTCCCCTAAAATGGACATTGACAAAGAAAATTCAAAAACAGATAACTTACATTTTTTTTGTAGTTTAAAGATATGAAGAGTAAAAAGAAATTGACAAGTGTGTGAGCAGAGACCAAAAAAGAAATGAGATTTTTTAATCCCGTAACAACCTCATGGGTGCGATACTGATTTTTTTCCCGTCTGAAATGTAGCGCTAGTTACAGGGAATTCTAAATGAATTCGATATCTCATCTTGTTCCTGAGATATAGCAAAAAATGTGTTTTCGGAGGGTAACTTTGAACGTCGATTACTCCCCCTTAAACCGAAAGAAGGCAGCTAAAAAAATACGTGTCTAATACTTTTCGGTGAGAATATTTTTCCTCTAAAATTTTGTCAAAATCGGAAGAGGACGGTTACCTACGTTTGCTTGTAAGTATACATTTTATGTATGTATGTTGTTGTACAAACTGCGATTATTTTTAACGGGTTAAGAAAAAATACTTGGTTGTATCGCTTCATGTTTCCAAGTAATCAAACAGTCTTTTGTAAAATTAAATCGTAAAAATCATTAATTAATTAGGTTAATTGACAGAAATCGATTTTAAAATATTTCAGGAATGATTGCTCTATAATAAATTTAAAATATAAAATAATTACAACATAATAAATGCTGAAACAAGTAATTCTTCCGAATAAGTTGCTGTTAATATTCTTGAAATAATCATACTAATCCCCTAAATACATACACATAGCAATAAGTTTTCCGGAGAGACATTGCAATTTAAAGTTTTATTATTATGGCCACGTTCACTATACCAAACCGCAATACAAGCTGTCCTTTTATTGAGATCTATTTGATTCGAGTATTCTTTTCACGTTTTTAAAAATTCTAGAGGGTACCTACAATAAATTACTTCATACTGAACCATCACCTATTCGGTTATAGCTTTCGCTTCACGATCTCGATTTATCTTCAGATCGTTACATCGAATATTCCCTATAAAGAGAGAAGGATAATCGTATTATTAGCGTTTTATATGCGATTGAAGAGAAACAATAACTTTTTCTGAACGCAAAAATGGTCTTCCGATGTCGGCTGCCTTACAAAAGCACGTAAGGTTTTTAGGTTTTCCGCAACAATAACATTGCCGTCTGTGACCATAAAAGACATAAATAATTCACATCTGCTCCTTGGGTTTTAACCTCACCAGAG
The DNA here is from genome assembly GCA_029619315.2 of Dynastes maya. Lineage (NCBI taxonomy): Eukaryota > Metazoa > Arthropoda > Insecta > Coleoptera > Scarabaeidae > Dynastes > Dynastes maya. The sequence continues at coordinate 64,228,134 of JAROYE020000002.1, forward strand.
AAGATTTTTGCTATTTTCAATTCTAAATCAAAAAAGAATTCTGGTTCAGCAGCTTTATTCAATAAAATAACGAAAACACGTTATCGCGTTGGATTCTCGAGTTGAGATTACAAAAAGATGTGGCTTAAGAAAAAAGTTGCTTTAAAAATAAATGGAATTCAAAATATTTTAATTGTTAAGTGAAGGAGGTATAACAAGATTTAATATAAAAGCGAAAAGAAGTTAGAGCGGAATCTAATACAACATGGATTTAGGAATAAGAACATTGAGTATTTAAAATTAATGGTAGAATAAAAACTAACTGGTAAAACTTTGATTCGGAGATACTAAAACGGATAAAATGCTGTTCAATTTCACATTTAAACCGTTAACAAGACAGGCTTGCAATAACAAAATTGAATTTTACTAAAGACTGCTTTTAAATCCTTCTGGAGGGTTCTAACGTTAGGCTATTACTATTAGATTCAGAAACCTATGCTTATTAGAAAAAGTTACAATATGCGTAAACAATCAATAAAAATGTTTATGGCAATAATGAATCATAAAATCGTAGAAATTCTTAAAAGTCTTTATGCTAAACCTGGCTTAGTACAAACGAGTAAAAAATCAAAGCATAAACTCCATTGCCTACGAGGACCCTCCACTGTTTAGCTTCGTTATTCTGAAGATCAAATGATAATACTTACTAATATTTAAGACGAGTTCAGCTTAAATCCGGAAGATGTCGATACCTATATTTTTAACGGAATCCCAACATAAATTTAGTGAAATTTATTACACGTTTAGGTGAGCACGTACTTCTTTTGAAATAGAAACACTTCCTCAACTTTCCAAAGTTGCTTTCGCATGATCCACGTTCAAAGAAGTAGATTGATTAGACCGAAAGCAAAGGCTAATGTTCCTAGTAATGTTTCCGTTCACACTTGATAATCAATAATTTGGCAAACAACAGTACTCTTTCTAGTAGGATCCAATTTCCTAATAATCAAAAAATTCAAGGTAAATCTATCTATATGGCAAGTATTAACACAATTTAGAGCAATTTCTCCAATTTTAACTGTCATATCACTCTATTTAGCCAATCATCCCTTAGTTCTTTAGATTCCATAACCTTTTACACCGTTTACATTCAAAAATACTTGAGACTTTCGCGTCTTCTATAACATGTTCGTATCCAATCCGTTTACTTTCTAGGTCACCTGTCATTAGTCACGCGTTTTACGTGCGCAAATCAACTCAATTCCTTGACTTCTACATTTTCTAGTATTCTACTCTCATTTGCACCCTAATACCAATGTCTTTTTGTCCAGTATTACCATTCCAGAGCACCTCTTCCAGTAATCTATTTCAGTAACGTTTGTTTAGGATTTATTGCTTTTATTGGCAATTGGAATGAGGAAACCGAAAACTTTACGGTGAGTCCCTAGCCACCAAGAGATCTAGAGAAATGAAAAGATTAATAAGCTGGTCAAAGAAACAGCGAAGATACCATTCGATGGCCCAAACTCTTGCTGTGGTCTACAAAAGAACCAGCTAAACAGGAAATTAGAAAGTGGGAGAAAAATTAAAGGCCTCGTACGGACAACATAACAGGACAAAATCGGACGAAAGCATAAACAAGATGTCTCTGAGAGTTTCGCACTTTTATTTTATCTATAGCTTTAAAGCCTGTTGAGATATAATTGCCTGATTTTTTGCAATGAATAAAGCATGCCTTGGAAGTTTAATGTCAGAATTGACATATGTCACAATGGAACGGTTCAATGTCCAACAATGTACGTTTTGTGTTCGCAATTTTTATGATTTATATCACTCTTACGTCGCAGTTCGGCATCGGTTTCGTGGTCGTTATGACCTTCACAACGTCACCTAGTACTAATCTAATCAAGTCCTGGATACAGAAACTTTATGAAAGTAAAACTATAAATATTCACCCTCCTGCAGTCTCGCAAATTGTGCGGACTAATCAAGACATTAACCCGTTGCAGTAGCATAAGATCCACGCCGATTAGTGCGAAAACAAGCTTCTCCTTTTTCGCAATTTCAAAAAAGACTTGAAACTACATCCTTTTAAAACTCAGTTAGTGCAAGAATTGAAGGAAACTGATTACCCTATACGATTGATGTTTGCCAACCAAATGTTGGATAGATTTGATGACTTTAACAGAATTTTCTTCTTTGATGAAACACATTTTCATCTGCATTGTCATTGGTCGCAAGAAAATCCTCGGAAGAAACTTCAAGCTCCATTATATGGCCCTAAAGTAACTGTTTGGGCAGCAATATCCTGCAGAAGCATAATAGGCTCATACTTTTTTGAAAATATCAACGGACAAACAGTTACTGTAAATTCTGACAGGTACGCCGCAATGATCCGTTAATTTTTGGCCCCTCCAAGAATTTGATGCTTTTAATGACCAGTGGTGATTCCAGCAAAATGGAGCTACTAGCCACACATCAAATACCGCGTTACAAGCTGTAAGAGAATGGTTTCCGGATAAATTGATATCAAGAGGAGGCGATATCAACTGGCCACCAAGAGACGCAGACTTGGCGCCAAACGATTTTTGTGGGGCTATCTTAAGAGTCGAGATTATAATAAGGCCCCAGCAAATTTGATTCAGTTTAAAAATCGCATCCAGGAAGTAATTGAAGCCATTACTCCTGACTTATGCACAAGCGTAATGGAAAATCTAAGGCATCGCTTGGAAGACTGCCAGCGGCAAAATGGACATCTAGATAATATAATTTTCCATACATGAATTTCCAATAAATGTAGTTTTAAGTTCTAAATAAAGTTAGTTGAGAAAACTGATGAAATCTGAGTAAAACTAGAAAGAAAAGTGCAAAACTCTGTGAGACACTTTGTATATTCCAAATATTCTAATACACATTAAAGCTGCGTTCACATAGAGTAGCGCGAAATTAGTGTAAGAACTTAACAACTGAGACCAATGATTTGCTTGTCATAACCTAACCCAAATTTATCTGCTGATATTAGTAACTGTCTCTGTAAAGCACGGAATTGCACAGAAACGTTACATGATTACTGCCAAAACTGTTAATTCTGCAGTAATCGTGACATACAAATTTAAAAACAAACCCAAAAAACAATGTTTGTTTGACCCTATGTGAACGCTACTTTAGGGCTCAATTACAATAGATGTACTGAGACCGTAGTAACAAAAGGCTTCAATGTTGTGGCCCTTCTCAATAATATTAATAATACTGTTGTGTTCTGTAATCTGCTCGTTTCAAAGTATACCATTCCACCGGCTGGTAGCTGATTTCGCTTCTTCTACTCTTTTGACTATTCTCCGTTAATATTTTCAGTACCTGACATTTTCATTCCAAGGTATTGGTTGTCTTTGGCGCTTCAAATTTTGTTACCTCTAGTTACCAGATTGCTTTCTCACATATTCAATTCTTTTGTTACCAGATTGCCTTCTCTTCCACCAATGACCAGATATTTACGAATGGTCTTCAGTTACTACATTCTTCGTGTAATTCCATCCGTGTTCCGTCCATATCTATTCATACCATAAATTAATTTATATTTTTAATGCTACAGCCTTCTTGGAATATTAACGATGCTGATTTTTTCGAATTTTGTATTTATAGCAAATATTGTAAGCCGAATGATAGAAGCTAGCGTTTTTGGAAAAAGTAGGTCGATTTCTAGTTTCTGTAAACCAACTTCCACCGTTATCGACATTTCAATTATATTTCCGGTGTGACGTCAACCTTCTTTTATTGAATAGAATACCCTGTATATTTTTACGTTTTGGGAAAGGTAATCGAAAGGCGAATCCAACGATATCACACATGTTATACTTTAACTTAAGAAATATGAAGATATGCAGCAATACTGGTTTTAGTAATCTGTTTTTGTTGTTAGGCAAAGTTGGTTAAGAAAGAGTGCTAAATTGTTTCTTGTGACGCGAGACTGATCTAGAGAGCTCGTTGCTAAGCAAAATAATCGTAACAATTGCCAAGTTTCAATAAAACGGTACCTCCAATACTGCACTAGTAAAGCCTAAAATATCAAGTAGTCTTTTTCACATTTGATTGAATTCATTTATATCACAGTTGCGTATTATCTTATCTGAATAATGTATAACATTTTTCACAAAATATAATATCGCTACAAATTGCGTATAATGTAATTATATTTTACGTACCACTTTACTCAACTCATCGGTCACATGATTTAATAACGAATGGAAATGAACACATTAATTGATTTTGGCTTCAATGTATACTATAAATGCATAAATAAATGCCAAACTTTATCACATGTCAATATACCCACACCAATTTAATCTATTCAAAATACCTTTTGGAATGAATCAACTAATCTGTTAATATTATATTCACGTGGAACATTACTTTATTTTCGTACTGTAAATGTTTATTTAATATGTTTTTTTTTAAATTAAATTGCTTGAATTTTAAAACTAAGTATTTAAAGCAAAGAATATAGTTACAATACAAAACTGCCCAAGTAAAATTGGCAGCCACTAAGTTCATTATTCGCAAGAAGGATAAAAAGTTTCATAGCGGGATTGTGGTCTCGTAAAACTATTCGTCTACTTCTCTAAAGCAAAACCAGTACTTTGAAGAGTTAGCATTAAGGGCCCGGTAATACCCTGATAGTAAAGAGGAGAAGGCAGTCGCTTTTAGAAGGCGCCTCCGCCAAAATTGCAAACGATTTCCAGAGATTACAGAAAGAAACGTTACTGTTAGCTGAATCTTTAGCTTCGTAATAATTAAATATTCTTGGGATTCTTCTCTAATGAGGGTTCCACTTTTTATAGGTTTTTATAAGTTAAAATTGAATTTAAAATCGTTGTGTGGCAGGACTATTGTTAATTAGTTTTTATTACGTCTTAGATTGTCTGATGAAGTAAATAAACCAAATAATACGGTACTATATTGCATTTATATCTAGTTATCTATAAATTTATATTACAGGTTGAATTTACGATTTGGCAAAGTCCATTTATTATCAGCGCATAACATTATCTTACAAAGTAGCGCAACTAAGCCATTTTTAAAAAGTAATGCTTTTTATTGCGGGTACATTATATTATCTCTCTAGTCTAATAGTTTTTGAGATATTTGTAAATAATAAAAATCGCAGGTGTTTACACAGTACCTTATATTTCATGACGGTACTGATCGAAGATTAACTCCTGTGGTAGATAATATACAGAATGTTCCAAATAAATTTTAGAAGTAAACAAAATTCCATCGATGATAATTTGCTAATTTTAAACGAAACATCGTACATATTTCTATGGATTTGTAATGACTTAAAATCTAAAACTTTCATTAACTAAATAATGATAGCAAGGATTGTGGGGTAGTATGACAAACAACACAGAGTATCGGCACACTCCTCACCACACAAAATATTATTAATTAATTCGGGCAGCTGTTTCAAAGGCTCACTGGGCCCCATTTTCAACCGAGTTACCGAATAAATATAATCTAGATTTATTAGCCTGTTTAAAATCGCAAGCAATGTGAATAATTTACTGCATTATGTACGGATATGTCGTACTGTTTTAAGCAAGGTAAGCACAATTAATAATGTGCATATAAATAATATGCACTTCAAGAATCCTAAGTAAAAAAATGCTTTATTTTAAGAAAATGAAACTATTGATTTATGAACAATACCTAAACGCTTTCGGGAATTAAGAAAACTATTTACTATCCTTAATAAAATATTGTTTTGTGTTATAATCATTTACGATTTTCTTGAACCAAGTAAACAAATGTCTTAAACAAAGAAATACAATTATTTCGTTACAAGTACCTATATACTTCTCTTAAGGGGAGAAAGAAACGCTAAGAAAATATTTCTTTCGATTTTTATACAGTTATTGTATTGCGGATAATTAAAACAGTAATTATCTTGAATTAAAGCGGGCAACTTTGATACAAGTAAACGTTTCTCTGCGTGCATATGCCTTAGACAAGCGTTTTGAACTTGCTGGATTCAATTTCTAGTTAAACAATCCAAAGCAGGATGGTACATGTGCAGTAGGAATTGTGGTAAACCAGAAACCTCGCATAACTGTTCTCATTAACGGCAAACGTTCTCATTAACGGCGTGCCTGTACAGAAACAAGTGTTTTAAATTGAAATAGCCAGTTTTATGTAATTTGAACCTTAAGCACAAAATTTCAATGAGTTGTCTAATATTAAACCGAGATTTTTAGCACTACTGTCATTCATTTAATGAATTATATTCGCCTATAATCTAAGTTGTTATGATTAAATCGAAATAAAAAATGATACACAACATATTTGTAAAGTTGTAGTGTAGTATGTCAATTGGCTTACCTTTACTTTCCTCTAATGTTACATTTTGAACAGAATATAGCGTATATAGAGTTTTTAAATCACCACGTTTTTGAAATCCATTATTTGTTTCTTTTTAGCTAGTAGACGCCATAAATTCTCAGCCTAACATAGAAAAAATAAACTTAGTAAAATATAACAATTTTTATTTTTCAATATAATCTCCCCTAACTTCAATACATTTATTACAACGGTCAACTAATACATAATACTATGCTTTTGTAAAGTTTTTCCGTCAAAATGTTGTATTACAACTGCTTCAACTCACTATCGTTCTTAAAACGACGTCCATCGATTCCTTTTTGGATAAAGGATCATAATACAGAACCATTGTTTCATCTCCTGTGATAATGGATTCCAAAGTCGGTTTCGGGTCGTCTCCACACATGTTTAAAAACAAGCGCACATTCGACCCAACGTTCACATTGGAGAGCAGAAAAAAGATGCGGTATTCATCTTGCACTAATCTTATTCATACGCAAATGGTTATGGAGAATTCGGCAAATGCCTGTTTCAGAAATGTTAGACATCACTGCTAATTCCTTCGCTTTCAAGCGGCGATCTGCTAATTCAATTTCTTCAATAATTGAAATGTTTTGAGGCGTTATCAGTTCAATTGGCCGACCGGGCGTTCATCGCCTTCAAGGGGTTCTTGCTCTAAACGGAAACATCTTGCCCACTTTTTTATAGTGGAATTTGAAGGAGATAAATCACCATAAACGCCATCTAAACGTTGTTTAATGTGATTAGGCGTATGTCCTTCTTTTGTTAAAAATTTAATGGCCGCGCGGTACTTAATTTTCGTTACCTCAGACATTTTCATGCACTAGTCACGTTGTCTGGCTGGCTACTAAAAACTACTAATCTTCGAGCCCTAATATATGTAGTGTAGGCCTCGCACATATGCAACTATGACGCAACGGAGTTTGAACATGCTCGAACCTGTATAAGCCTGTCAGGTCGAGAATTTATGGTGCCTACCTCATGGTGGCGGTCCTACGAGTTATATAAACTTTGTGTCTTTGTGTAATGTTCCATGACTTTATTACCATCTCTCTCGCCAATAGTGGTTCGAAATTCTACCAAGCCCACCAGAAAATTCTGACGTAACTCTACAACAGTCAGAAGCAGCCCCTCTTACCACCGGTTGACCAAGCCGCTTTGATTTAGGTTTCTTATTGCAGAAAGATATACAATATTACTAATCAACTTAAATACTTTCCCTACTTGCAAGTCACATTTTTATTGTAATTTTCTATGTGTTCACTACTTCCTAAACTCAATAACTTTGCTATTCTCCAGTGGGAGCATAGCTTATTTATCTTCAATTATTTTGAAATACTCTTCCGACAAGACACGAATACGCTTAATGTGCTTAATATGATGAATGTTATAACGTAATTCTTTTATAGACGTGCACGTTCCTTAGCTAGAGCACAGAAGCAAAATTATGTTCGCTTGAATGCATTTTCTGCATAAATCAAATTTGCCCATTCGAGTAACATCACGGAAGCTATCCAACAATATAATTTCCATGCATATTGCCTGGACGTGTGAGCATTAATCAAAATAATCGTGCATGGTATGTAAATACTAATTCTAAGTACTCGTATATAGGATTATTAAAAATTTCCTACATCCTACCCGTTAAAAACATGGATTTGAAATATGAAACAATTTTTCACTTACTTATTTCTATCTTCGTCATACTGAGATCGTGATTTCTTCTAAAACCGCGGAATAGATTTCTCGGCACCAACATTTGCAGAATTCCACTGGCGTCGGACTTCCGAAGGTAGCCCTTGTACTGGTTGTCGGCTTCCGATGAACGACAACTCGAACTTGAGTATTCTTCATCGTAGCTGATTTTACGCTTTTGAACGCTGAAACAACCACAAGTTCTTTTCGAACCTGCACAGCCCATCATCTTGCAACTTCCTACATCTGCAAAAATAATGTCATAGTTAGTTCTGGAAGCCCTTTGCAAATTATGGAAGGGGTTTGAATTCATTGTACAAAGTACTCAATGGTTTTCTTCATATCTGCTTCGATTGCAAATAGGTAAGTTATTTTTCTTACTAGAAGCTACAAAATAATCTCAATTTTCGACCAAATTTAAAGCAAGTACCATAAATAACTGGTTACCATTGCTAAGTAATGGTTTTGCATTTAAGAAAAATAAAGGAACATGAACAAAAAGCTTCTAAGTTGAATTTGAACTTCATGTTAGTCATTCATAGTCTTACATACATGATTAACAGAATAATAATTACAACATTGAATAGATGCAGCCATTTTGTAAAAAAAGATCCTGAGCTACTATTATAGTTTGTCAGCTGAAGTTCATTTAGACGAACAAAAAACTGTAAGGGTATTAAAGTAACTCTATATCTCGATACCCTATTCAGATGTCTCCGTTGGTGTTGACTGTTTATTCAATTTTATATAATATGGGTTAATACATAACTTCACAATATCCGCGCTAAGTACGTATGCACATTTGAAAACAGCAATTTCGACTACACATTGCATCATCATAACAGTAATGCATTGTTTATTGTTCGACACGATTATTAAATAACGGCTCTGGAAAATTTCATCGCAAAACATAGTTTTACTATACGTATACCTTTGCACTACAGGGAACTTCCTCGTGTAGCATTTGTGGTTGTCCTTGTACTCTCTAATATCTACTGCAAACTTTGTGCAGCTTTGTAAATTTGGCCATGATCTATACTATGCAATAAAATGCTAATTGATTAAATTATTTCCATTTTGCAAGTAATTCACAACAATTTTTTAATACAAAGAAATATCCAATTAAGATATTCTCTTTGGACGTTTTATCAAAATAATATAATAATGCTACAAACGCTTCGACAGAACTGAACAAATCATATTTCAATTCATTAATCATGGCGGGTCGAGCCAGTAATTGAGACCTCCTACAGCGTCAGAACTTGGAACAATATAATTTGCGCAGTACTGTAAAAGCGTTTGTAGCAATTATTTCGACAAAACGTGCGAAGACAATGTCATAGATATTTCCCATGCGCACATGTTAACAAGTACTTCATATATACCGGCCGGTCGGAAACGACCCGAACGCTATAGTTAAATGTTGCACTGCGAAACTGCGACACGCAGCACTTTTCTTAGCTAAATGTCAGAGTCACCAAAAAGAAGAATTATTCAATTTATTGAATTAGAGTTTTTCTTAAATTCTAAAAGGAATTGTTAATTTTTGTATTTATAAGTTATTTATTTCGAATGAATAGAGTTGCTTGTGCATTGAAACTGGGAATCCTAGCTTATTAGTGCCAAGGTTGATTTTTTTGTCCTTTCGAGTGCGATGGATTAACTACAAAGCAAATACATTGTACGTACACGATGGAATCGACGATCTCCACACGGTATATAGTATACGGCAAATACAGTACGGACCTAAAGTATCCCACCCCATGCTAACTTTTGAACGCCAGAAGCTAACGTTTCTAGAAAAAATAGGCCAACTTCTATTTTTTTCGAGCTAACTTTTGCCGTTATTGGCAGCTTAACTGCATTTCCGGTATCACCGGAAGTGACGTCAACTTTCTTATTTTAAATAAAACACCATATATATTTTTACATTTTTGAAAAGATAATCGAAAGACGAATTCAACAATACTACATATGTTATACTTTTACTTAAGAAATATGAGGATATGTAGCAATAAAAGTTTTGGTAATCTGTTTTTGTTGTTACGCAAAGTTGGTTAGGAAAGAGCGCCAAATCGTTTATTGTGGCGCCAAACTGATCTAAAGAGCAAAGTAATCATAACAATTGCCAAACTGTCAAATCTCAATTCCAAAAGCGTAAATTATACTTGTTGTTTATTGTTATTATATCCTGCATTTTCTCTCATTTTAACTTGTTTTGCTAATTGTCGTTATTTCCTTACTTTATTGAAGTCGTTGTACAACCGTGACTAACAATCCTATTATTTTGTAAAATATTGGATCGAATACTTGGCTGATGTTAGTGTATATAACGTCCACCTATTTTCGACGGGTCATTCCCTCGGAACATAGTGTGAAATTGCAAAGATTTGTCGTAATAGAGCACCTTCTTATAAGACAGTGCTGAATGCAAGATATTACAGGTTTTACATAAATTACCAGTTCAAAAAGGATAATAGGGTAAAAATATTCATCTCGATTTCAAAAACCTTGAACGTTCCTAGAAATAGAACAAGTTCAATATTATCTAACAAGGAAAGGCATCCAACCAACACTTTCAGAATATAATGGCACTTAAGTGGTTTGTAGACCTTATAGAGGACTACGTAAAATGCCGGTTTTCGTTTCTACTAAGAAACGGTTTTGAAGGGTGAAATCGGTTTTTAAAATGGGGAGCTTCCGCATTTCTGGTTAATTATTTTTTATAAGATATTCATAAAAATTCTATAGAAACACACTAAACTTGCAATAGAGGCTTACTGGGCGAACAAATTCCTTTAAAGGGCAAAGGCCTGTCCAGAAATCTAATAATAAAACAAATAAATGGGAAGGGGCTCGTACACACAACTGCCCGAAAGTGAATACATTGTACGTACAAATTGTATACTTTGCTTGATATCTGAATTCCCCATATCCGAGCAGTAAAACTTTACTATCGTCCTCCGTTTCATAACTGATCATACGTGATATGCGACTGTGATAGGTATAATTACACCACGTAGGCTATATTCCCCGGAACAGATTACAGAAGTAAGGACATAACTAAGTAATTACTGATATTAAATCTAGATTGTTAAAAGTCGCACCATTTGATAAGTATTCACCATTAACTGCTGATTATATTATATACCGGACAATTAAACAAACAGAATAGGTTTGGTCATTAAACCGGCAATAACAAGATTATTACAAATAAAATTTTATGCTACAGTTGTCATAAACATAAGTATCTATCTATTCTAATTGGATTCTATGAAAGGAGTATCTATTTTCTGTTATTGTGATCAATAAACACTAATTTAATATTCGTTTCCCTAAAAACACAAGTTTGATTTTTGCAATTTAGAATGTAAAAAACAACATTGCCATAAAGAAAAAATAATTCAATTTGAAAATAAAAAGCAGCAATTTAAGAAGTTTAATGAGGGTTTTAAAAAAGATCGTTCGGCATCTACGGATGTAATACATGCATGATTAAAAGACTCTTTGAATTCATTTAATGGATTAGTCCATGCACCATGCACAAATTTGTTTTAATGTGATAAAATCTTTAACACACTCTCGAATTTTTCTAAAACGTGATTATATTTTACGTCATGTATAGTGAGTAGCAGTGTATGTACTTCGTCCACTATTTACAGTGACTCCACTAACGACAACGCTCTATTTTGTAATTGTTCCGTTGCGTCATGTATTCCTTGAAATATCTTGAAATTTTGTCTGGCTCTCCGTAATAGCTTCAGCTTCGGCAGGATGGAATTATAGAATAACAGCTTTTACTTGTTTGAAATATTCAGCATAATAAAGAACTATGTTTCTGCCACAAGATGTGAAGCATGCATTTTACACGTAACATGTAAACACTTGCAACCGTGTTCAAGAAGAGAACGGCCCACCGAACCCATTGTCGGGGCCATCCCTCATAAACATCAACACTTGACGTGGTGAGACTTGAAAGTTTTCTAACGTACCTCACCCTCACAATTGCTGCATCACTACACTTTTCCAGTCATTTTCTAGCTAGTAATAGTGGAAATGTCGACTTATAGGCTCCTGTACACATACTATAACATTTAGAATAGAATTTCTTTTACAATCTGTTGTCGTCAACACATAACCAAAGCAATTGACAAGTAAATCGAAAATAAATGCAGTTCCGTTGGCACGCCCTTTTTTCTACTTCTGTGTTCTTCGGTATTTACATGTTTGTTACAGTCCGCCTTCTCCTATCACATCAAATGTTTCTCGCGCACTTTACAAACTATTTTAGCACCGTCGTACAACAAATCCGGAAAGTTACAGATAAACTTATTTACTATGCCAGCAAAGGGTCGCTTTTTAGCCTTGTTCACATTACACATTTTAAATTAATAATTATATATTTATAACGAATAACATGTAACCCAATACACATGTTTCTCGTTTCATAAACTGAACGAAAAATAAGCAAGCGGACGCTGACAAAGCGAGAATCGATTTTTGCGCACAACCCACTACTCGGGTGAAACGCCTATGTATTAGAGACGATTATCTCGCTCTATATATCACTTTGTTATTAGGTGGTTTCTGAAAAATGCTGACGTCAATTTTGTTTCTTTAAGAGGCACTAGTTGGAAAAATGCTTTTTTTCTATTCCTGTTTTACATTTGTGACGTCATTATGTATTTTTGGAATTGTAATCCCATTTTATTTCAACAAAAATGCCCGAGTGCAATCATATCCCACTCTGTGAATCATTTTCTTACTGTTTATAATTTTGGAAAAAATTATTATTAACAAAAATAATTTTAACAAAAAATAATTTCAGATTAACCGGTACCTACGCGTGCAAATACTTTGAATTGAACCTTCAATGTGCTTTTTGAGAAAAACCAACGAAAACCATATGGTTTCTTATCTGAAATGCATTTTGTTTAGAAAATTAAAAAAGGTGTTAATAGTATAAATATAATATGATTATAAAAAACGTAATCGAGAGGATAATGTTTTTTTGAATTATTTTTTATGTTGGCTACAATTACATCTGACAGTTAAATCTTACTTAAATGATATCAAGATTGAACCTTCAAATTATATTTGACACATTTGAGGATAATGACGCAAATACGTTTGTGTTTAAAGCGCAAATGGCTAGTGTGAGCTAACAGAATAAAAATTTGACTTCCTAGTAGAAGTAAACGAAGAATTTAGCAAACAATTATAGTAAATGCTCAAAGTGATCTCTTTCGGTTTCAATATAAATCCTTACTCGTCGTTTCATGTCGTTAAATACATTGACGAGATCTTGAGGCATTATATAGACAGAGATTGCAATTAGGATCAAGTAGTAGCACCAAACTTGCTTCCAACTTAAGTAGTTTCAGGACATCTTGTGGTAGATTTATTAAGGATGTAGATAAAGTTAAATGACAAACACATTAAAAAAACTATTAATGTATTTATGTATTACACTAACATCTTGAAAAAGCCTGTTATTAATTTATTTTCCGTAACCATAATAATAATCCGTATTAATCCGAAAATTTAGAGATCCGCTGTACTGTAATGTTGATTCGATTAATTTGATAGAAACAACAATTTTGTAATTTTTTTTATGAAATATTGGAGTAAATTTGTAAAAGATGTGTTCAGAATATTAATAAATAATAACCTATTTGTACTAAACTAGGCATCATAAAGACGAATAAAGATTACATGCACATACATTAACTTGAAAGCAAACACAAATTTCATAAGCCTTTAATGTTCATCGTACGAAATCTAATAAATGATTAAATGAGATTTTAAGTAAAAAGAAGTAGAAATCCGTATAATAATTGCATTAGAAGGATGAGAATAAAAGAAGAAGCCGTATGAAGGCCAGGCACGAAGTTTGAACGCATAATTCGCAAACTATGCTGTACGGTACAAAACAGGCCAAACGAAATATATGGATTATCAAGGCGTTTGTTGAAGTCAACACTGGAAGTGACAAGAGTAAATAAAAGCAAATAGCGACACTGCCGCCGATGTAAACGACAAAATGCAAGCTGTTTCCGAAGGGATTTTTAAATTTTAAGTCGAGCAAGATATCTAGACTCAAACTAGACATTACGAATACGATATTTTTCAAAGTTCGCTTTTTAACCGAAACAAATTTTTCTTCGTTTAACCTTGAATTCACTGTTCGTTTTATATCAATCTTAAAACATATGAAATGAATAAGCACATTTACATACATAAACTTTTTTAACATTAGCCAATTAATTACAACAGCATATGCATATTGTTTATTTTGGCATACACGAAAATAATCTGAAAACTTTCAAGCCTCAACATGAAGATGGCGTTACTCGTGAAAAATATGCTGCTAATATAATTGCGCATGCGCTGGAAGGCAAAATTGATAAAATTAATCAAATTGGTATTCATAGTATGAAGGGTAAGTGAGTGTAGATTCAGCTCAATACCAAGTGGATTTTTTATTTTACTTTTAGCGATCGATTTCGACAACTGTCAACTATTCCTGTAAGACATTGAAAAGATATTGATAAAATTGTTGTGTTTCTTATATAAAATGTATAAAAATATAAAATCAGTATAAAAATTAGTATAAAATACAATTTGTTTGTCGAGAATGCGTGTGTATATATATTGAACATAATGTTTACATTATGTTCGTTGAAAGATACTTTAGAAAATTTCAGCCATGTTGGACGCTCAGTTGTTATTTAACAGTCGTTTGTGTCAGTTAGTCTTATTGCCTTTATCTGAAGTTATATGTACTTCAATTTTCAGAGATACATTTTTTGAATTTTGAACAAATAGTGAATGTAAATTTCATCCATACTTCTGAATTCTAAATGGCTGTTTTTATAATTTATGGTCCCCCGTAAAGTGCATTTAGAAAACATTAGGGAGTCATCACTAGGCTCGAAGAAAGCTTGCTTTGGCAGAAATAATAGGACCTAGCCAAGTTACTGGCTTTTCTTTCCATCTGTTCCAAAATGAAACGTTTGAGAATTAGCAAACACAATGAGATGTTTCAGTTAGATTAAAATTATGTAATCTTTCCTAGATGCAGTTTAAAATATGTCTAAAGCATCAGTATGAAGCATCGATGAATTTTTTCACCACCACACCATCGAATGTTTTCTTTAGTTCAGCATATTATGTTTGTCGTTCCTACTTCTGTTATTAATTTTTCGTTTGTATATTACCACTTAATGCTTTCAATTAAGATCATTAAATCGTATTCTTAGATTTCTAATTTTAGTTGCTTTGAAATAACAATAATCCCTATTGTTATTTTAAGGCTTTTGTTGTTTTTTTTTATTATTATTTAAGTTTTCCTTACTTTTAAGTTTGGTTTGTTTCTTTGTAGACGCATTCAATTCAATTTTGTTTTTCTTTTTTGCATTTCATTTTGACTGATTCTATTGTCGTTTGATACCTTAAATCAATAAACGTTATTATTATTATTACTATTATTATTGCTATTATAATTATTATGAAGAGTTTTCTTGGATATTAAAACTGATTAGGGTTGTTCCATTACACTGATAGCCACCTACACCGGATGTACGTCCTGGATTCTTCACTGTAAGTTCCTTCAATAGGTAAATCATTGTATTCATTATCTAAAATGTAATACAACATCGACGAAAGCAAACCAAAATATGCTCTTTTTGGATAGGAAAAGAAACAGCGAACTCATAAGTTAAGAAGAAAACTATTTAGCAATTACTATTTCGAATAATTCTTAACTTCTAAAGGAAAATAGTAACTAAACATTTAACACTTTCCTTTGTATAAACAATAAAGAAAATCTGTTTATATTACGATAAATACCTGATATTAGGAACTATAATGAGCACTTAGATTAATACAAGAAACATTAGTACTCTGAGCTTGAGAGCTTTCTTTCAACGAGCCTCATTTTTCGGAGTGAAATATTTTAACCTCCAAAAGATAAAATGGAAAGGCACCTATTTAGTGTCCACCCCGGGGAGAAGACAATTACTCTCCCAGGAAAAATTCGAATTAGTTACAGAAAGTTTCCATCCGCTAACGAGGATAATTAACTTCATATCAAATGTAATTCCTTTCGTTTGTCAAATTAGTTTAAAAAGTTTGAAACTAAATCATCCAGCTGTAAAAACATATCGTTTTTCTTAATATACTTAATTCTTAATATTAATGGAGCTGACAGGTAGGTTTGAAATCCGCTTGGAAAAAATGTCTAAAAAAATGAGTTGTTTTAAAAAGGATGCAGAATGTCCTGTATTGAGTAAGTTATCGTGCGTATCGCTCCTTATTATCAAGTAGAGCGATTTGTTTAAATTAGCAAAGTTTTAAGTGCTGACATTCCGTTGAGGAAGTTTTTAAATTCTGGACAATTTGGAATTTATTGGGGAAAAACTGAAAATCGAGATTTTCTTTAAAAGAGAATATCTTAACAATTATAAAAGATTTGAAAAAATCTTTTAGGTAAAAGTTATTTGGTTTAATCGGGTACACATATGGCTGTTAATAAAATGAAATTCAAGATGGCGGTTTTTGTGTTTTAAATCAAGTGGACGGGACGGGACCAATGCCCTTAATTAACTGAACTGTTAAATTAGTTTATAAGCTGTTCAATTGTTAACATTGAAAAGATTTTGAATTTGGAAAACTAATGGAAAGCAATTCTAGAGAAAATCAAAATGTGTTTTACCGAGAGATAAAAACTGAATAAACCTGAATACATACTACAACAAATTAAAAAAAAAAGAATTACTTTTGGAAGAGAACCTGATAATAAATCGGTGGAAAGAATACACCGATGATTTACTCCAATCCAGATAAAAATCACAAGAGAAGAAATGGAAAAGGCAGTAAATCACATGAAAATCGCAAAAGCGGCTAGAGTGGACGAAATAGCAACAGAGATGATAAAGTAAGTTGGTGAAAAAGGAAAAGAAAAATCAAGGAAACCAATAAACCAGTATTAGAAAAATAAAGAAACTTCAGAGAAATAACTAGAAGACATACAAACTGGATTTCGCCCAAGCCGCACTACACAAAACCACACCTTTAACATGCAAGCAATAGGAAAGAAATTAACAAAGGCCAAATGTATATGTACGTATGCTTCATAGACATGAAAAAGCTTTTGATCCAATAAATAAAACCAAGATATGGGAAAGCCTAAAAAATAGAAATGTGCAATTCAAGCAATCAAAAGTTTATACAATAAGACCGAAAACAAAGTACGAACAACAGACTGTCGGAAAATTTCTGTACAACAGATGAAGTGAGACAAGGTAGTGTGCCAAGTCCTATATTGTTTATTTGTACCATGAACGAAGGGGTAAAAGAAAGCCAACGGAAGTTTGTAGTCGTTAGAAAAATTAAATACAGAGAAAACTAAATATATGGCAATAATTAACCAAGAATAAGAAATCAAAATAGCGGTCGAAAGAAACAATATAGAGCATGTTAGTAAACACAAATACCTAGGAAACAATACAGCTGAAGAAAATCTGGAAGGCGAGGTCTGTAGGAACAAACAAGAGGAAGACCAACACAGAAATGGAACAATACTGTTGAAATGATAATGAACAAAAAAGGAAAAGATTGGAACTCAGCGCAAGAGATTGCAAGAGACAAGGAGAAGTGCAAAAGATTTATCCATGAGAAGGAAACATATAACATATAATGATGATAATGAAGATTTTTAAAAAATCAATTTTACCCCAATAAATTTTAAATTATTCAGACATAAGGACCAAATGATCATGTACAATATGTACATAGAATTGCTTTTTTCGGATGGTTTGCTAGTAAAACGATTTCATCAATCGTGTTTTATGGAGTGACAAAACCTACTAACTGTGAATTATTATTAAAGCTGGCCACGAGCGGTACCGCGCAGTAGCGTAGAGTCGACCAGGCCTCGCGTTCCACTAGAGTTATTCTGCTAATAGAGATGTTTGCTGCCGCAAATAATTTCGCTCATCTTTTAAATAAAAATTAAATAACACGTGCTCAAACACTTACCATTTTAAGAGTCCTCCGTGAAATCACAAAGTGAATAATATCTGCAACATTAGATATGTTTCAACTGTTGTTTCGGCAAAACTAGTACGGCATGAGGAAAAAATGCGTTTATATGCAGAGAACGAACGTTCTACATCTAGTGACGTAATATTTGCGTAAGTAAAATAATCTTTCAAATAACTTAACGATTCTGTTGACGCACCTTCAAAAATGTGTCTTAATGTGCCAAAATCAGAATTTTTCTCAAAAACACTTTCAAATTTTTCTAGAACAGAAACATTTTTTGCGTCTTCAATCGCGCATAGCTGTGCGTGAACATGTTGCATTAGAGGATTAATCCAACATATGCCAACACATTTACAACATTCTCTTCTTTTCTCACTTAATTCATGATGCACATGTTTCAATTGCGAAGAAAATGAAGCACTTGTAATTTTTGCTTCAATGTATTGAAAAGCTCTAGGACAAAATACTCGACGCCCGACTATTTTTTCCACGCTCTCCATAAACAGTAAACATTACATATTCAATAGTATTGAAAGTAAACGGCATTTCTTTTTAACCAAAAAATGCTAATTGGATGACAGTTGATTTGGTATAATACTTAAGTGACAGATACGCCTGTTTAATTTTTTTGTAGCCATAGCTACTTATTTTCATATGTTCCGCGTACAGAAGTCCAAAAAACGTTCAACTGAGATGTGTTTGTTGTTTCCCAAAAGCATAAATAGTTTAAATATACAATGTTCGAAAGAAACGTAAATAAGCAAATGAGACATGGTCGTAGAAAACGAAAAACAAGGAGAGTCAGAGTACCTGATAAAAAATATGGCGTGACATTAAAAAGAAAAATGTAATCGGATTATTTTTGGACCATCCTGTATGAATATCATAAGATACACTATTATTATTATTATTATTATTATTATTATTATTATTATTATTATTATTATTATTATTAATCTTCTATCTATTCAAGTAACCATCATATTGGCATCTGGGACACCGGTATAGTTTATAAAACTGTCAGAAATATTGAAAAACGAAAAGTGTATCTGCAATGTAAATCTCACTACAAAATTCGAATAATAAAAATACCCGTATATTTTTAAAATATGACTAATAATAACAAAATGACAGATATTTGCATAAGTTCTGAATTTTTAAATTTCTTTAGTTGCAGCCAGAAAATTTATAAATGAAATGTTACACAAATAGTTCTCCTATTATATTCAAGCTAAAACTTGGAAATAACCAATTTGTTCTGTTCGTGTAATAGTCAAATAGAAAATCTTTGTCTTTCAGAACAAGTTATAGCAGCAACTACTTAGTATTCTGTGCAGGTACGAAACAACTTAGAAGTTAGTGACTTATGTAATCTCTTTATAAGGTTTTCTAGAACAAAGAACCTCCATTTGAGTGGCATGATAACATCGCAAGAGTGATAAACGTCTGAATTAACTATGCCTTATGCTGAATATGTATGAATGAAATAGACTCACGCTAGTTTTGGCGAAGTTTTTCCTAAACAATATGAGTAACCCCTAAATTTATATAGTCACTATTACTATAACACAAACACCTAGTATTATTCTGATTATTTACCTTAGTTTTCGAACAAAAACAAAAATTTAAATTCCTATATTCAAATCGGTTAAGAAGAAACGCCTATGGAAAGCAAGAATCAGCTCGTACAAACTTTTTTATTATGTTTTAGTTGGCAAGAAGAATATGTTGTGCATGCCAAAATTTCATTTGAATAGTTCCTTTTAAATGCACTAGAAAGAATTTAAACGTCGAGTGCTAGTAAACTAGGACATCCAATTCAAAAACATATGGAGAAAAACATGTTCAAAATAAATGATTATTTAACGTGATTCATTTTCTTTAAACTATAAGATTATTCGATTGATACGAATAATAAATTTGCATTTCTAAAAGAAAATAGAAAAGTTTTGGTAAAGTTAATGCAGGATTTTCAAAGTTATTTATCACGATCAATCTAAAGCAATTTAACTTAGCATAAATGATAATTCGTCTACAATATACCTTAAACTAGTATGAGTCGATGCTTATGTATATAGCGCAATTATCTAATAATAAGTACATTATAAGATTCTTCTATGATGCTTACCTCAGGGAAAACAGAAATAACGAATAAAGTTTTGTGTATAGTACGTATTTATGTGGTCAGACATATTTCCGAAAAATGTAATTAAATATTAGGGCCATGGATAATTTTAATTGAGGCTTTTCATCTTTGTTTTCGGTAGAATGTTTAATCACGTGTTGGCGTAGCCGGATTACACCTTAAAAATAGTCCAACGAGCACGGTATTCCGAAATGAACTGGCAGAAGTCGCGCACCGCGACGCTTAAAATATATACGCGTCTGATACGTTCGTGAACGCAAGCGTATTCAAATTTTGTTTTGCATCTACGAATTTGTTTTATCAGATTGCAAAGAGAAGTAAACAAACCGGTTACTTAGTAAACTAAGGATAGCGAATTGCAATCTTTGGCTAAAAAGAATTAATACGACCTGATTCTTTATGTTGCTTTACTGCAGATATATTTCTAGGTTTCTCCAGTGATGAAGTTCTCATCAAACAAAAAGCAAAATGCATCGTCTCTGTCAGAATTTGTTCTAACAGGACCAGTGGCGTAACAAGGCAACGTGGGGTTCTTGGCATATTGTTAAACTGGGGCCCTCAAACAATTAAGCTCGTCGTTGTTTTTATTTAGAGCCGTAATACCTCAGTCAGATTAATCAGGGTTGGTCCAATTAAGTCTTTTTTATATAGCAGGATTATGACATAAGAAATAAATACTACCAGTTGATTCTATGGTTTTATTTACTTTTTATTGTTACAGTCATACATCGTCATGTCGTCAGTCATGCTTAACAAAAATTAAAACTATTTTTCTCGGGTTTTCATTTCGGCAAAATTGTAGATTAGGTACGTCATCAAAGTCCAAATTTTGAGCCAAGAAATGTTCGATTAACAGTAGAGGAGAGAGGGGCACAGAAGACCGGTTAAGGTTCTCAAATTAATAAAACAATAACCAGTAGAAGAAAATTGCTCAAATTTACTGACCATATAGTTCAAAGGGTTCGCTGAATATATTTAAGAGTTTGGTTACGTATCTTTGCATGTTTTCTTTTTGTAAATTAAAATCAATCTGTATACAAATGGTCCTCTGTGCCCCGTGTTTGGGGCACAAAGGACCATGTGCAGTTCTGCGTTCCAAAATGAGATTTCAAACAGAAAAATGAAAAAATATTGTCAGTTTAAAGTGTTTATAAAAAAAAGGAGATATTTATGCTTAATTATTCACAATAAATGCAAATTATATTATAATTATTATCAATATCTTCTGCTCCGGCGTAGGTATCGTGCGCCCAATTCTTACACACTAAATCCATCCTTCGTTCGATTTTGATTGAGAAAAACGTTCACTGCAATAAACACATTCAGGATTTGAATCTTGTCTTTTGATCAGAATAGGAAGTGGTGTCTTCAATTGGTAACTCAATAACAACTTTCTTATTTATTGTTTTCTTTTTGTTCTTTGTTTTTCTTCTTTTTCCGCTTGTTTTAGATTTTTAAATGATGAACTAGTCAATTCTTCCGCATGGTGGATGTTAGATTTGCATTTGATCATCTTTTGAGATCTTTGTGAAATAGGCTCTATACCACGATATTTTGCATGTTTTTGTTTGAACTAGATATTGTGATATTTTGGTAGCTTGAAGATTCAAAATGCATTCGCCCACGCAAAGTGACCACCGCCCCCCAAAAACGCATTTTTAGATAATCGTCCATTTTAAGATGTCAATCGCGCCCGTTGAGAAACAATGCTTCATAGCTTTTAGGTTTATTTCTCTATCATACCAACTTTCTAATTCTTAATTCCTTTAATGCATGTATGAAGATCTTCACATACATATTTGATATTAGGTCTATGTGCATCCTAACTTTTTGGAACTACTCTTACGAAAGATTGAATCTTTGACTTCTACATTTTTACTCTTATACTCTCTCAATTTTGATTCAGAAGTGAATCAAGTTGCATTCAAACTGTGTCAAGACGAGATCAGTTATTTACACATTAGTAACAATCAGATAAAAAATGCCGCTAGTCGTCTGCTTCGGTGTATCTTCCTTGTGAAGAGGGAGGACCAATTGCTTTTGCTTATTCGTAAATAATACTTACATATAAATTTGTTCGCTTATTCGGTTGCTCTCTAAGTTAAACACAGTACGCAGGTATAAAACATAAATTTATTATATAAACAGACCCTTTTTGCAAAAATTCAAATACATAAGTATTGTGTAATATATTAATTACATAATTCTGTTGTTTTCCGTGTACGCATTTATATGTATCTCAGCGTTTCTAAATGCTCGGTCCACAACTCTCCGGAGCCTAAGCGTCTGGTCGGCGGACAGCAGCAAAGAAAGCCGATCACTACATCAAAATATATCGTGTTATTTCATGTATGTATTTGTAAGATACGCAACCTCTAGTATCTATTGCTCCGGCTGCTGTTCCCATACATAAGTGAAAAAGTGAAAAACCAAAGATTGCGTGATGAATAGACCCTAAGTTATGCGTAAGCAAAAGAGCGACGATTGACGATGGTGGCATTATGAATTCCTCCTCGGCAGCAAATACATATCGACCGCTCTATTCTAATATATACGGTAACGGTAGCTCCGTCGTGAAGATATATAAATGACTATTAAGCGATCTTTAATTTATGCGTTGACGATTTTGATAATATTTACGTATATTATAAGAAATTAAATATATTTTTACAATAATACAATAATACCTTTAAGGTTTTCATTAATATAAACATGAGACATTTTCATGCACTAGTCACGTTTTCTGGCTGGATGTAAGCCTCGCACATGTGCAACTACGACGCAACGGAGTTTAAACACGTTCGAACCTGTATAAGCCTGTCAGACCAAGAATTTATGGTACTAACATTACTGTACCTCAAAAAATTTCTAGAGTAAATAGGAAATAGGTAAACAGGAAAATTTACATAAAAATTTAACGTCAAAACTAAATCGCATTACAACTGTCGCTTTCCATTCAACAATTGAAGTAGTTCAGAGCAACTCAAGTAACACAGAGAATTAAGTACTTGGGTAGCTTCGAACTACTCCAGTTGTTGAATGGAAAGCGACAATTGCGTCATGCTTGCAGAGCCTGCAAATTAATAAATGATTACTTAGTACAGATTCATTTATTCAAAATTTTTTATTTCAATTTTTAATATGTCTCCAACGCCAAAGAAAGCAATTTTCCTGTCGTTGATTTTTACCTTTATAACTGTGAAGGAGGTTAATAAAAACGAACATAAATTATCAAAAGAAAAGTACAAACGAAATACAGTAGCACCTCAATTACCAGAATCCCAATTATGTATGATCAAGAGTTTTGGAATTCTTGATTTCTTAAAAAGAGTAAACATAATACTACATTATGCGAGCTTATAAAAATTAGTTACAGAATTAAATAATAATAAAAAAATTACATGAGCCCTAATTATCGGAATTTTCTATTATCCGAATTAACTCCACTCCACATTACCCCAGATAATCGACAGTCTAGTGTTGCCTTAGAATTACAATTTGTGAAGTAATATTCCTTTTTATACATTCTAGTACAATTACGTCTAGTAAAACATAAAATCAAAGTAATTTATAATTAGAAATATTTCTAATGGAGAGTAAATAAATTCTGAATAAAAAAGTTAAACTTCGATAAATAGTAAATTTGTTATTTTCATTTTTGAAATCGCGTTACTTCCACAAGTACAATATATCGTTAATAAAAGTCAAAACATGGCCTGAATTTCGCGGATGATTTAAGTAAGTAATTCTGGCAATAAAGGACATATTCGCCAATTCCTTAACGCAATACAGACAAATATGTTCTTTATTGCCGGAACTACAAACTTAAATCACCCGCGAAATTTAAAAAATTCCAACTCTATAAATATAGCTTGAATAAAGATAATCACGAGACATTTCGCACATGAGACTTTAGTCTTACCCGTAGTAAGTCAATTCAAATAGTAAGATAAAAAAATAAAAAAGATTACAAGTTTTTAAATGTATCTATATAATTTAATTTACCTGAAACTTTCAACTGCTCCAAATTGTCACGAGAAGACAATATAAAACTTTTAGGTGTTTACATGTATGTACAATATATAGCGACGATTTTCAGGCTACATAACAAAATGTTAAGCTAAATATTCATTTTGCATGCTCCTTAAGATAAAGGGAAATTTAAAAATTGCTTGTGTCAGAATTCCTCTATTCACTTAACAATCAGTATTATTCTTTTATACTTTCCATTACCAACCTTGAATTATGCTCAGAAATTTAAAAACAAAACTTCTGTAGTGGTGACATCTATACCAAGACCACTAAAACGATTGAAATTCACATTATTTATTTTTATCATTACATACTTGTTATTTATAATAATTCTTAGGATGATTTTATTAATGTTAAACCTTCTTAATATATCTTTTAAAGTTACTTAAATTCTTTCGGTTGTATCTTTTATAACTTTGAAAACTTACAGAGCTCTATATACATTGGAGATTTTATGTTGTTTTGTGAGTATCACAGTGTATTGGAATATATATATACATGTCAGTAGTATGGTGATGGTATTACAGATTTTTGATTTAAGTTTTATTAATTTTTACAATACATGTTTGCCTTTTCGTTTAAACAATTGTTTTATACTATAATGGGTACGTAATGTCATAAATCTACATATAAGTAATAAACCAAAGTATATTTAGAAGTCATTTGTTTAGTAGTGGTAGTTTGGAATTGATGTTTTGTGTCACATAGTGGAGAGGTTAATTTTTAATTTTCCATAGTTTTTTTGGAAATTTCATTTATTAAAAAAATTGTGTAATTTCTTGTCACAGATGTCAATCCTCAAGATTTCAAACTTGAAACTTAAATAGTATGACTAACATTACTTGTTACAGACATAAAATTGCATCAATGAGATTGTTGAATGATAATGACATTGGGGTGCAAGTGAACACCAAGGAAGAAGATCATCTTTGGTCAATATCTGAAGTAATATACAAAACAAGCGGAGGTGGAGATACTTCCCACACTAATGTTATTTGGGTACAGAACCCTTGGACACAATTGACCAACACGGAAAGAGGTACGGATATGCCAGCAGCTACTATAGGTAGCTCCCAACATCCGAATAATGAAGAATGTGGTATACGGGATGTTTGGGCGCATAATCTTGAAGATGAATTCCGAACAATACGACAAGTAAGTGTCTATTACTATATTTCTATATGTTCGTAAAGATGTATTCCTTAGATTGTCCAAAAATTTCCATACGTGGCAATGGACACAGAATTTCCTGGTGTTGTAGCAAGACCTATTGGAGAATTTCGGAGTACCGCTGATTATCAATATCAACTTCTAAGGTGTAATGTAGATTTATTAAGGATAATACAACTGGGATTGACATTCTTAGATGAAAATGGTAAAACGCCTGGTGGTTCTTATACTACATGGCAGTTTAACTTTAAATTTAACTTATCGTAAGTATAAATTTAAATTTTAGCTTCGAAATCTTGTATAATATGTTTTCGTTCCTACCAGAGAAGATATGTATGCACAAGATAGCATTGAGCTGTTACAAAATTCAGGAATACAATTCAAAAAACATGAAGAAGAAGGAATAGAGCCATTGGATTTTGCGGAGCTACTCATGACTTCTGGTATCGTCCTTATGGATAACATAAAGTGGCTGTCATTCCATTCAGGATATGATTTTGGTTACCTTATAAAATTACTAACAGATAACAACCTGCCCCAAGATGAATCGGAATTTTTCGAACTGCTTAAATTATATTTTCCCACCATCTACGATGTAAAGGTAAGCAGATGATTTTTCCTTCAAAAGCACCCTAATCCAAACCCAATGAAGAATAGTTATTAAATATGTAGTTGTTGCAGTATCTTATGAAGTCATGTAAAAATCTCAAGGGTGGTCTCCAGGAAGTTGCGGAACAGTTGGACTTGGAGAGGATTGGACCACAACATCAAGCCGGATCAGATTCCCTACTAACAGGAATGGCGTTTTTTAAGATGAAGGAGGTAAATATTGTCCTATTAGCTAATTTACTTAAACCAATTGGAAGTATTATTTAAATTACTGACAGTCATATCTATCTAATAGTTGTGTAATATAGTAATTTTTCACCTGTAAGGTACTTTTGTTTGAGAAAATAATACAAAATAAATTTGAAAATATGTATTTGAAAAATAATTATAGGACATCCTTATTTTCAATTTCTAAGTATATGCTTTACATATAGAACATAATGAATTAGCAAATTATAATATACAATTAGTTATCCTATTCTTACAAGTCTAAATTTCCTTTTTTTTTTCAATATCAAGTATCTTATGTTTATTACTGTAGATGTTTCCTTAAACTAAAACTCGCTGTTATCCGTTAATATTACGTCCACAAAAGCTTTACATTGCTTTATATTTTGATATCAAAAGTCACAATTTGGATGTTCCACCATTTCAAGATTCACTGTATTTTCTTATACCATTTATTATTATCGCAATTATTTTCAATAGTTGTCTAGCT
The DNA here is from genome assembly GCA_029619315.2 of Dynastes maya. Taxonomy (NCBI): domain Eukaryota; kingdom Metazoa; phylum Arthropoda; class Insecta; order Coleoptera; family Scarabaeidae; genus Dynastes; species Dynastes maya. The sequence continues at coordinate 64,254,926 of JAROYE020000002.1, forward strand.
ATGCGGTTCTAAATATCCAATACCATGATAAACTTTACTAAGTAAAAACTGTTAAATGCTTTTCTTAGCTTGATGACTGAATATTGGTCATCTACCAATATAATTAAAGATAATTGAATTTGGACGCAAAAATTGCTCTATGTACAGGGTGTCACAATGAGCTTTGATTAAAAGTATATGGGGAAGTGAGTGAAATAAAAATGTATAAGTTTACATACACAAGCTTTCCTTTGTAGCCAAAATATTTTCAAATTCCAGTATCTCTTCCTTGTACCTTAAGTGGCAATCAACTTCCCTATTTTAAGTAGAACAGTACCATTTTATGTCAGGTTTGGATTCTGTGTTAAATTTTAAAATAAATTTATACAACGTACCCTATCTCTAAAATTCTCTCTTAAAGAGGTATTGCATCTTTTCGAAAAAAGTTTAACAGACCTGGTGCAATACATACTATCAAATAACTTAAAGTAGTTAACACCAAAAAATTATTTTACTCGCTGGTAACATTCATGAAACGATGTTTCTGTAGTAACAGATAAATTTGTTAAGTTACACAAGGGTTTCCAGAAAGGGAAGGACAACGTCAGAGATATTTAAACTCAGAAATCTCGATTTTTTAAAATAGCAACACGTGATTTTCTAAGCGGAATTAGATTCTGCGTCAAAAAATAAAGCAAAATGTATAACAAGTGCTATTGCTAGTGAATAGTTTAGGAGATATTTTGTAAAAACCTCCTTATTCTTAAATATCGCATTGTTTAATATGTTTCAGTTTGCCATAGTCAACTGGTAACTGTCAAACTATTATAGCGATCTACATCCTAAACATAGTTTCTAATTGCCAGACCAAATTTGTAGAAAAAGTGAAATTATTAATAGTAAAAGCTCTAATTAATCGACGTCTCTTCCGTACAATTTTTTAATACCGGGCAACAAACTTCCTCGATATTTTGCAGCATTCACCTTACGGGTCAATTCCAATTGGCCCAAACCACTGGCAAACATACAACCCCATATCATTTGCCCTTTTGGAAATGTAACAATCCTTTTGAGACAGTCTTTATGAAAAGCCTCTAATTTCTTTGAAGAGATGATCATAAAACATAATGTCCTTAGTAGTCCGACTCGTAAAAAGCTGGATAATATTTTGGTATTTGCAGACTGATCCGTTCCTATTCTACTAATTGTAATGTCCGCTGTGTAATGTAAAGAATTGCATATGTTCTGTCATATACATACTTAATGCATTTATGTAAATCAATTAATGGAATGGTTAGTAGCATGTTTTTTCTAAATGTACCTCTACACGTATCGCTGTAATTCAATTGAACATATTGCGAATGTGCTGCAGTTGCGTGGTCCCAGCAAGCAATGTCAAATGCAGCTTTCGAGAAAAAAACTGCTCAAAACAGAATATTTAACACATGTTTATGCTTACTATAGCTGACCTACCTTTCAAAGTATAGCAGTTTCAACTTAAAGTTTGATATGAAGTGATTACACGATACAACAAAAGTGAACTTATTATGAAAAATTTTCGTATTACATTTTCTTGCGGGTCAGATCAAATTTTGCGTATAAGTAGTTCATTCAATACAAACTATCCTTATTATTTTTGATATTTGTTACTATTTTTCTAAATTCATTTGTACCTCTTAATTTAAATAAAATAATGTATTGTAAGTAATGATAGCAAGGACTGTGGGGGAGTATAGCAAACAAGTATCGACACACTTCGCACCACACAAGTTATTGTGGGTCCCCATTCTCAACCGTAGTACCGAAGATGTGAAAAAAAACTCTAATTTTGACATGCTTGTTCTATCCCTACTCTCAACAGAAATATTTACAAGTATCTACTTTTGCCGCCTATACACCCTAAAACTAAAACATTCGAAATATACTGAAAATAGACGAAAAGATCTCTTGATATTGTAACACGAAACGTAAAATATGTGTTCGCCTTACCCTAATGAATCAAAAAGACTTGAGTAAGGCAGCGGTCCGTTCTCTTTACTCATCAAATTTGTGTTCCTTTTTATGTAAATAGTTTCGTAAGCGTCTAATTCCCGCGGCGAAGTTACGTTCATAATCAATTTCAGGTTTTCTAATTTAATATTATGCCCGGTTTCGTTTATATGCTGTGCTGCACTTGACGATTCTATCATCCCGTATCCGTACCACCTGATGTGCTTATTGCATCTAGTATCTATCGCTCATTTCGTTTGACCAATATAGGTTTTATCTCAGTCACTGCGTGCATGCAATTTAATAAATTCCCGACCTTTCTTTCATGTCGGGCTTATTTCTCGGAAGGTTTTCGAGTGTATTTCGCAAACTGAAACACAAGTTCATATCTTATCTCCTAATTTTTTTTGGGAGGACAAGATATAAACGTACGTTTGCAAATAGTAAAAAAAGCTTCATTTTTTTCTAATTTGTTGCCAATAATCTTCCTAAAGAGTGTCTATTACAATACCCCAGAAACATTCACCAAGCACGTTGATGGTTTTTTTTTCCCTTTATGCCGCTACTCCATGCTCATCTGAAACTTCTAGATATTTTAGGCAGAAGCCAAATGATTGTTTAATATACACGTTGGCCCACATTTCACCGCCGCGCGCAGCTTCTGTAGCCTATCTGACGCACTCTTTGTCTTTCTGTGCGCTCGTAAGGTTCTAACAAGAGATCGTGGATTTTGAATACATTATGTTAGCTTATACAACCGCAGAGATGGTACAGATCATTAGATGGTATTTTGCGAATTGCCGTAAATGCCAACAAATAGACGAACAGCCTCAAATCCCTCTAACGCATCCCGAGCGGGAGGCGAGTGAAGTGAGGGTTTGTTCGTTAGTTGAAATGGGCGAACCTTGCTTTAACCGGCAAATTTCAGACGAAATCGGTATTAGTAGAAGTACTGTGAAACGCAGCAAATACAAAAGTTACAATGCTCAATATTGCCAGGAGATTTTTCCCCTTAATAAAGCAACACTGTTAGAATTTCAATTTATTTTGTATAATTATCGAATATATTTTTCTGTAGTTTAATTTTATAAGAATCGTTGTTTATTTTCCTACTTAGAATTACTTTTTCGTTCTCCTACATCGTATAGCAGCAACAAAATGAATATAAGAAACTGTACTTTCTAACATAATCTGAGAATGCAGAAAAATTACGCAGTAATTCTGTATTCGTACATTTTGTCAGAAGGCGTTGAATTATAATATTACGTCTTTGAGCGGACAAGCGTGCGTACCGCTGCTCGCTTTATGATATACTGCGATTGGATGCGATCTATCAGTATGACTTAAATGCTCTGTTGCCATTCATAAAGGCTATATCCCATTCGTATCTGGACCGACGTGTATGTATTTGTAAGGATATGAGAACGTTCATTTCCTTAAAAGAACCATTCATACCATTATTACTAATTCTTTATAGTTGTCCGCCTTTTAGTTTCTGCAACAAATTTTCAATTACGAATTACCAAACAAAAATAACATTGCCAAACTCGAACTTTTTTGTCAACTCATTTACTCTCAAATGTGTTATCGTGCATTAACATATTATTATATTAATATCTAGTTAATTAATACATTGGCTTCCAAGGAAAAACCGATTTTTAGTATATAGTTGTTAAGACTCCTATATTTGCTTAGTATTCAACGAATTCGTTAGGAAACCGGAGCACTACCGAACCTATAGAATACCAACTGTGGAGTATAACGAATATTTAGCTGAAATATGTTGGAAAATCTATTACGAATGCATTACAGAATAGGGGTGTATCAAATTCAGAGAAAATGCTAGTTTTTTGCTTTTGATATGGAATAAGACATTGTCTGTTGCTTTGTCCACATATATATGTACTGATGTTTTTATTATTGCTTATAGATGTTTTTTGAAGATACCATAGATGACTCAAAGTTCTCAGGCCATCTGTATGGACTGGGTACCTCGTTCGCTGTGAATGGAAACGCAAATAGTTACGGCACAGATAATGGCGATAACAGTAATTCTTCATGAGTCTACATAAAAATAACAATTCATTTAAATAATTTAAGTAAATATTTTATCCAAATACTGTTTTTTTTTATTTTATACATACAAAGAATCGTACATATAATACAGAATAGATTTTTTAGAGATGGAATGATGTAACACCTCCTGTCTTGTATGTACGATAATGATTTAGAAGTAGTAAATTTTTTACAATTTACAGAAAAATAAATATATTGTAGTTCTTGTGTTAACACTTAGCGAAACAAAGAGACTTTCTTTGAATTCTTCAACTTTTGAGGAAGATACATTTTTCAGTACAAATTGTAAAATGAGATTTGGTATATTGAAATTCATTTTCTTTATTTATACTTAGAGAAAATTGGTGCTGTATATTTAGTTTTCCTTTTTTTTATTTTTTCATATGTGTATATTGAAAATTTAATGTAACAAAATTTAGATGAACAAAAAATTAACAAAAGAAACGTGTTAATACATTTCTGTACAAAAGATCATCAGATTTTTATAACAAATCAGTAAGAAAATAAATAGTATTAAGCATTTAACGTATGTATTAATCAAAATCCCCAAAGTTCCTAACACAACGATCAAGTTTGTATCAAATGATTTTACAATTTTCTTTAGTGTTTATTAAGAATTCATATATACATATATATTGCTAGATAAACAAAGTGTTTTATACATAAAAATAAATAAAGTCACTTAGAATTTAATAATTTGTAATATAATGTTAGATCAGCTGATGATTTCCAAATGAAATGTTTCACCGTCCTTAAATCCATTGCGGGATCTAATACCTGTAAACAAATGTTATTGCTTAAGTATTTTAGTATATGAATATCTGAATACCTGGTCATTGCACGTCAATTCTATTTGATCAACAGTTGTACCATTACTAGCTAAAGTTGTATCGGTATCTCCTCCACCTGGTGAACCAGCAGTTCCTTCTCCAAGTAATTTTTCCACTATATGTTCTGCAACCTTCCGACATTGTATAAAATCATTTGCAACCAATCTATCTGGCTAAAATGCAACGTTTTTTTAAAAAATATTTACGATTATTTTATCCAGTTTACCTTTTTCAATCGGTCTTGTTTTAGTAAATGCGATGGTATACTCGAATGTGGTTGTAAAAAGAATTGCACCTTGATGAATTTCCCTGAACAGTTGTCTTCTATATTAGTCGTCACCCAACTAGGGACTGTTTCATTTAAGAGAGCTGTTTCTGTATCTCCACCAGCGTCACCTACTGGGACCCTATATAACGTTCTCCCTCCAACTTCACTGAAAGAGTAGCAGTAAATTTTCACTGTAAATATGTAAATATATTTTAAATGAGTAAATAGATTACCTAAATATCAGTGGAATGTGTCGTGGAACGCTAAAATACGGTTTGCTTTCTGGGTCACTATCGATCCTCCAATGTTCTAGCAATGCTTGTAAAAGCAGCTTTCCATAATTTACTTTTTGATCAGGTTCTGGACAATCTTTAAGACCTGCATCTCTAGCAGACACCCATGCTGCAAAGCAATCTACTTCATCTTGGCCTAAATGAATAGTAAGCATCTGTAAATACGAGCACAATACAATGACGTGATGCTATATTTTAGATTTCAGAAAAAAATACCCAATCTAATTTTTTTATATTTTATTATATGTGCTATTGATTTGATTTTAAATATCGCAAAATACAAGGCGGATATTTGCATGAAAATCAGTAATTTTTCTACTTACACCAGTTTTTAGATCCACGTTGAACCAATTTGGGACGTAAACCATTTTGAATCTGTTTTTAATTTCTTCTTGAAAATTGACGGGACCTAGATCCTCAACTTTCCGAGCCTAAAAAAGTTTTACAAATACATTTTCAATCATGTAAGTGAGAGTAGAATTATACCTTTAATACGTCATATATAGCTACATTGTTATCGCTGTCTTTCGTAATAATATGTCTTTTATCATTTAGAACAAAGAAGTGTTTAATAGCTGCACCGCCTTGTATCGTCGATATGGGATTTTGAGGCATATTTAATTCTCCTCTAAAATGCCTTTCCGTGGGTAGTTTCCAACATCGTATGTGAGATTCGGATGTTGAAACCTAGAATAAATGTAATCAATCATGATTATATCATGATCAGCTGCTGCATAGACCCGTGAAGCATCAAAACGAGGACGGTTATACGAGGAAAAAATAAGTTAACAAAAACAATATTCCAATGAGTTGGATTATGTAAGCTCTAGCATCTTGCGAGGTCCCGCTAAATATTTAATTAACAATGTTTTAATATTTATATTGAATCTATTCAAAATAATTTAGCAAATTATATTGACGAATTCGTGAAGTCTCGAGATAATTATTCAGTTCCTAAAAATTTCCCAGTGGATGACATAATTGCTCCGATAAACAATCTTCTATTTTTTAGACGGTAAGCTTTAGGACATCTTTATACGCTGACATGGCCATGCACGTGTATTAGCGGCGTACTCATCTTTGTCTATACATTACGGAATCTCAGTTATTTCGTCGCTTTGGTGTAATAATATTTCAAGAATTTCATATTTAAAAGAGATTTCTGATTGTTTATCTCTTTCTGTTTTTTTTTTAATTCTAACTAACTAAGCTTACAAATATACATTATTTTTCTACATACTCTCCCGCCCTAGAAATACATTTTTCCCATCGGATTGGGAGCTTTTTTATTCCATCATCGTAAAAACTCTTCGGACGTTCGTGTAGCCATTGGAGCACAAATGCTTCCACCGCTTCGTTGTCGTCGAAACGCTGGCCTCCAAGCACTTCTTTGAGGGGTCCAAAAAGATGGAAGTCACAAGGTGACAAGTCTGGACTACAGGGTGAATACTCCAGCGTTTCCCATACTAATGCATCCACTTTTTACATCGTGGCGTTAGCCACATGAGGCCTGGCGTTGTCATGCAGAAGAATTACACTTGTGGCCGATTGCTTCTTCTTTTTCTTTCGAAATGACAATTTCGCGGCATCCAGTACTTCACAATAATATTGCGCATTAACTGTGCGTCGATCGTGAAGAAAGTCAACGTGAAACGGTCACACTTGTCCTTGGGCGGCGATCATGGCTCTCGTTCTCGACCTTTTCACGCCCTCCAGAAAATTTTTTGTGCCATGCAAACACACAGGTTCTTAACAGGGTGTTGTCCCCGAACTGTGTCTGTAATTGCCGAAAAAATTTCGGTTGGGTTCACCCCCTCCTTGGCCAAAAACTTGATGATAATCCGCTGTTCCACGGAGACATGCATTTCTTTCTCGCTCGTGGTTTCTTTTGATACTAAAAGTGCCCGAGAGAGTTGCGGTCGGTTCTCCCTTCTCCCTGACGGTACAGGCTACCTGCACATCAACCCCTTCCAGGTCTAGAAGCCCTCCGGAATTTTTAAGAAAATCAGTCGTTTATATTTGATACACCCTCGTGTATTGTTGCCAACAACGCCAACGTGTGAGGAGTGGGAATAAAAACAAGTACTAACCTGCAAACGGTAATTTCGAGTATCTCGTCTTCGCAAGCAAAGTTTCATTTCCTTGTGTACCGTCGTTAAGTAAAGGTGACATTTATCATGTGTTCGATTTCTGAAATGCGTACCAAGCAACGACCAAAATTTTTAACGGTGGAAGGTTGCGCGCCCATCGAAATTTACGCTGTTTATGGCAACAACTGTATAGATGTAAAGAGTGTTCGCCAATGGGTTCGACGTACAAAACTCTGTCATCGAGGCGAAATGAAGGTGTTTGACGAAAAGCGATCAGATTCACCAGTATCAGCAAAGCATGAGAAGAATCAAAGACAAGAAAGAGTCCAGTACATTGTTCAGACGTTGAATTCCATAAAAATTTGCGCCAGATGAGTCCCGCGACAATTAAAGGATGTCATGAAAGAAGAAAGAAAAAACATTTGTAAAGAACTTCTTAACCAATATCGACATGGAGATGGTTTTGTCATGAACATCGCTACCGAGGACGAATCTTAGGGTTATGGCCCCGAAAACAAGGAGCAGTGAATGGAATATCGTCGTCCTGATTCTCCACGTGTAGAAAAATTTAAAAGAAAATTCATTGGTGCAGAAAGTCATGCTCGCCATTTTCTAGGATGCAAAAGGGGTAATTCTTACCGAATATCTTAATTCAATAAGATATTGCAAAACTTTACGATCACTAAAAAAATGTATCCGTAGAGTAAGGCCGGAAAGAACGAATTTTTTGTTGCATCACGATAACCCCAGACTGCACTGCAGCAACGAATTGATGAAGGCAGTGACAAGCCTAAAATTCACGGTTGTTTCGCACCTTCCGTACAGTCCTGATTTGGCACCCTATTGAAAGGTCAACATTTTTCATCCAACACAGAAGTTCGGAATGCTATTCGCAATTGGAACAGTAAACAAGAAAATTTTTTCACGGACGGAATGAAGAAATGAATTCAGCGTTTAGAGAATTGTGTTGCATTAAATGGCGATTATGTGGAAAAATAATCATGTACGTTGGTAGTACAATAAATATACTTAATTTTGGGACTGGTTTCATTATTTTGTCTTTTGTTATTCTTAGTTATGGAATTGGAGACTTTAGATACCGATCCGCCCTTCTACTTCTAGAGACAGTCAATTTTAGACTCCGGAATTGAGATTGAGATATTTTTGCAGTTAGTATGTGGTAGTGGCTTTCCCAAGAGAAGTTGTTTAATATTCTAGTTTTTGGCGCAGATACAATCAAATATCGAAGCAATTTATTACTATAATTTTGATTTACATTCAAGAATATATGTATTCCAAAAGTTCAGTGTATGGGTAGATAAAAAACGGATATATATATCCGGTATTTACCCAAACTAATTTTATACGCCCAAAAATGGGTGTAATGGGTTTATTTTTCTAGCGGTTATATACTCATTTACCGGGAACGTATCCGGGCAAATACCGCAGAATGTGACATTTCCAATGTTTTCTTAGCGGTCTCATTATGTTTGGTTCGAATGATGAAGCACAAGAATTGGATGCGTTTGATTTAGGAAAAAACATCATCAAATTTCCAGGAACATGAAGATGTCTAGGATTCTATACCACATCTAGAGAGTGGACAGAACAGTACGATAATGATTTAGGAGATAACAATAAAAAAATGCATTATCACAACAACAACAAAATATTTTTATCGTACATCATATTTTGTATAAAAAAATAAGAATAAAATATATATGTTATTTTCAATGCATTCATGTGTATGTTTTCAATTTACTTCAACACATTCACTGCTAACGGTTAAGGTGCGCTATACCCGGAATCATTATTTTTAAGAAATCCTTTTTTTAGCAGAAAACTAATTTTATTTTATTTTCTAACGCTCTATTTTTTCTTGCAATATTAGTGCAAACCTACCTATGTCGCGGGTCCGTACTGTCAGCACTAGCGCCAAAACTAACGAATCCGTGCCAGACGCAGCAAACGTGGTGCAGCAATGGTGAAAATAAATTAAATAAAAACATACATATATGACTATAGACTTGTATGCCTTAGTTTGATAGTAATCTTTGTGTACTCACTCTATCTCCATTCATATTCCCACTGTTTGGTGATATACTGAATTTACCTCCAATCTGCCCAATTTTTGGATAAATACCGGGTAAATACCTGGACATTTACCCAGAATTTTATTTACCGGGTATATTGCCATCACTGATGCTGCATCAAAATTTGGAAAATAAATTTCCAAATAATGATTGTACATTCAAATTAAACATTGAATTCAAACCACTAAAACCTGACCGGCGTTTCAAAAAATTGAAAAATATTCTTTAAGTTGAATATATCAAAATATTTGTCAAATTACAGGTGAACATAAAAAGTTTTCATGTAATGCCGGGAAAAGACGCAAAATAGCCTGATGAAACCTGATGTTGATTGTACTGATTAAAATTGGTAATTACTAATCTCTGTGCGTATTTAAAACAGATTCACTAATCGCCATTAGTAATTGCCGTAGTAACGACCGTCTACGTTAGCTGAGTTCCGGTATTCGTTCGGAGCATATCAAAAGTACAGAACACATGGACTGGAGCAGGAGTAGAGGAAGAATGGATCACTCAAGCCATACTTCTAAACGAATGGATGGAGTAACTCTACGACATTACCGAGCGTTAAAGAGAGCGAGTAGGGCACTTGAAGTAAATGGAGTTACTCCGTGAATTCCCGAACTCGCCTATTGTATTTTGAACAGTATTTGTAACTTCCAAAACTAATAACTAGGGTAGTTATCTCACGATGTAAACTGACACAATTCATTCTTTAGTGATAATTTGTTTGTGCACCTGGTGCTAAACGCAGTACGTTACGTTTTGCAGTTTTCGTAGAGCTTGGCGGAACTTTATTCCACTGGATGCCGGATGGAGAAACAGTTGGGATTATCACTATCGGCCTCCGCTGTAGCTACATCTTCTTCAGACTCAGAATCTGACGAGTCTGAATTGGCTTCTAATAAATCTTCAATTTCAAACGTTTCACTCCCTTCCGGTAAAAGTTCATCACATTCCTCTGCCGACCGCATTAGAGTTTCCTCGTAATTGGGATCTCCATACCTCACTGTTGCACGTTGCCCGGTCAATTTCCTCGAACTTGAAGCCGCCATAACGAACATTCACAAACAAACACCTCAAACAAATTTTAGCAACTGAAGTCTTTTTTATGAGTTCGCATATTTATACGATATGCATTTCTGCGTGTTGAAACCTGCATACGCCGTTGAAACTTGCAAACTCCGTTGAGCGCAGGTAGCAGGCCCGTCCCTACATGTTACATGTTGCAGCCGATTGTTAACACATTGTATTCCGAATTATATTGCAATATGCAGTACATTGACGCCAGAAGCAACAAATTATTTAAACAAAGACAGTTTTGGATGTAAATATAAATGATTATCAATCAAAAATAAACCGGGCCTACGAGGCCCGAGAAATGTAAATACGCGGTAGAATTCAAATATCTAAAACAGATTTTCTTATAAATTATATAGATCAAACGCCAATTAGAAATAGCAACAGGAAGATCCGGTTGAGGCATAGACAAGGCCCAGAAGAAAAAAATTTAAAGATGAAGTTATGAAGCTTAGAATACCACGCTAGGCTTCGGAGACCCGCGTTATGCATCCTAGGGTTAATAGATTAAGTTGATTAACTTACCCAAACAGCTAGGTTATCTGCTGTAAAACACATTTTAATTACTGGAGCATCTTCGACACAAACTACGACACTATTATCCTGATTTTTTAGTTCCGTCATAATAACCTAAAGGATTACAAAGCAGCTTTAGCCAAAAAGTACTCAATTGACTAAATTCTTACCTTCTTATCTCTACCTCCAGATATTACATATTGAAAATTCTCTGTAGCCAATAGCGCCCAAACAGAATCTGTATGAACACGAATTGTTTGTATACATCTAAAAGATGTCTTCTATACATATAAGAACTAAACTTTATGAACGAATTAAAAACCTTTGAGCTCCCAAGTTCCACACTCTAATAGTCCCATCGCTGCTCCCTGATATGCAATGAGAACCATCTCGGGATACAACAAGCGCTTTAACATTATCGGTATGACCTTTCAGTTTACATAGCTTTACACAGGTCCTTGGGTCCCATAGTCTCAATGCTTTTTCAGTTGATCCGCACACTATTATTGTTCCTGGAGGATTCATAGCTAAGCTATAAATCGATTCTTTATTTCCACTCAAACTAGAAGCTATAATTTAAATATTGCCATTAACACATTAAATCGCACAAGTAAACATTTTCTTACTTGTCACAGTATTATTACTAGCTGTAAGAGCCGTTAATGTATTAACATCCCATAGGTAAATAGATTTATCTAAGCCAGCTGATGCAACTTGCTCACGGTCTTTTGCGTATGCCAATGCTTTTACATAATCTTTATGGGTTCTTAATGTAGACATGCAAAAACCTTTGTGAGCATTCCATACCTTTACAGTGGTATCAGAACTCGCCGATATTACTAAAATTGACTTTAATCACATCAACTTAGAGAAAATCAATTTAAAAACTTACGATTTCTGCCTCCACAACATAATACTATATCGTTCACCCAATCTGTATGATGTTCCATACTTTGCAGGTAACGCTCATGTTCATAAACTCTTACAATGGAGTCACGACCAGCAGAATATAATCTATCCAATACAGGATCCACTTGTAAAGCATTTACACCTGATCTATGTCTTCTCTCTTCAGCTTCACATATTACCATAGATACCTAAAGTAAATGTGTAATTCAAGTGTTTCAAACATTTCCAAGTTAATAGCCCATACTTGTACTTTTTTACGGCCACTTTGACCTCCTGGCTTTAAATTGGACATTTTACCAATGGTCAAAATTGGATGTTATTTCCAAGTTGTTTACAGCATTGGTTATTGTATAAAAGAATTTAATATATTATATGGACACTTTATATATTTGCAACATTTGTATGCGCACGAAACACTAAATAATAAAACCAATTAACAATAACATGATTCCTAAACACCACAAAATTGCCAGACTTGCCGAAATGCTTATAAAAACACTCTTTGAAAAACGTCAGTCATTAACGTCAACGTAGTACGCCGTCTCAGATGTCAATAATTTGAAGACTTGAAGTGCTTAAAACACCTAAATCTTATTAGTTAAAAAATAAATTTGTTTATGTACTAAACTTATTATTTGGTTCTGAAAAAGCGCAAGTATAGTTTGTCTGCAAACTTTATTTAAAAATATATTCTTTTACGCAGTGTCCACATTTTTTGCATATCGTTCGCTTTTATTTGAATTTACTTTTACACAAAAGCCTCAAAAGCAAAAAAAACTGCACAACTAAATTTTTAATATCTAGTCCAAATTTATGCTTTTATTACTATTTGCAACTATGTCAATGTTTTTTCTTTATCTTTGCGTATTAATTATGAGAATACACGGTTTTACAGATAACAATTTCTCAAGTTAATAATTTATGATACCAATATCCAGTTCATCAGCATTTTAGTGGTTTATACCGGCCTCTAACAAACTGTCAAATTCTAGTGAAAACTGAAACAAGTTTAGTACGCTCTGTAAATACATGGCAATAAAAGTGCTTCGTTTTGTTATTGGGGTGTTGTAATTAGTATATTCGTTTGTAATATTTATGGGTTTTATCGAAGATGAGCTCTCTGAAGTTAAGAAATTGTGTGAGCATATCATACGAGGGAGTAAACTTGTCTCGTGCGTCAAGACTATGGTCAGAATTGAAATAAAAAGGACTGAACAAAAAGCTTTGGTAGCATGCATTCAATTTCCTCAAACTTACCCTAAAGAGCCGTTATTAATTGAACTGAAAAGTAAAACTTTATCAGAAAAGCTTCTACAAAAATTAACCTCTGTAGCAGAAGAGGAAGCCAAAAAGTATCTTGGGAAAACGCAAATTTTAAAAGTTTTTACTTTTCTAAGGAAATTTATTGATGAAAACCCACTAATTTGCTGCTATGATGAAATAACACAATTAAAAGGTATGCTAAATGGTGTCAACAATGAATTAAAATTGAAACAAAAGATTTCAACAATTGTATTAAAAATTATTAATGATGGCTACTGTTTAGATGTAAGAATTGTAGTTCCTGATAATTATCCAGCCGAAGCTATAGAGTATGGTTCACATAATATGAGGGGTTTGAGTTAATCTGATTTGTTTTAGTCTGCAAGATATTAATGCAAATTTTCCTCCTGCTTTTAATCGTCATATGTTTAGTCAAGCACGGGAAATTGCACGTCAATGTGTTCAGCCGCCACTAAAAAAAAAACCAAATGGTCCACCTTTTAAACCTGAACCATCTTTAAAACGATCTGTAGCCTTTTTAATTGATTGTGTGAAACGATTGCCCAAGGAAAGCTGCGGCTATTGCAAACAGGAGTGCTTTCCCACTAATCCAAACGTGGGTATCATCATTTACAATCAATTCTACCTATAATTTCCTTTTTATTACAATATTTTAGCTGATAATTGCGGATGAGAATTCACCCAGGCATATAGAAAGGGTGTATTGTGGGCATTTGTACCACCAACAGTGTATGTTCTCGTATATGAAAACACCACCATTTGGTAACAAAAAATGCCATTCATGTGGTACTCGAATTGCACACCATAAGTGGTCACTTTCTGATAGACTAGCTGAAGATAGGTGGGCACATGAACAAGCAAGAGAAAGAGAATTAGCCGAGGTTGAAGACTTTTTTAAGTAAATCATTAGCACATGTTTATTTTATTTAATATGATATTAATGTATTTAATAAATAATTTTCTACATAATATTTTGAATGTTGATTCTAGTTTTATCCTGCAACATAGAGTTATAAACTGCAGCTTAATTACTACTTTTTTATACTAGAATTTTGCAAAGAAGTGCCAAAATTAAATCTTCATAGAAATAAGAAACAGAAAAATAATCCATCTATATATGGCATGCTATATATCAAACTATTTTTACTGCTAAATACTCATTTTATTGACAAATTTAATTATCCTGTATGTGACATAAAAAATATTTTCTAAAATAAATTTGGGTACATTTTCCATTGTCATGCAGTCATAAAATAAATTAAAACAAATTAAAAAAAGTGAAAATAAAAAAAAAGTTTATAAAGCATAAACAGAGTGCCATCTCCTAGTCAATGTATAACTAAGCCATACTTGTACCTACGTTAAAGTTTACTATTATTAATGAAATAGTTCAGCTACTACTCCATAGATGTCCGTTCATAAAAATTTAACAAATTTTAAATTAATAGAATTTTGAAAAAATTATATTGCATACTCGGTCTATTATAAAATGTTTTTTTTTTTGCAAATCTAATGAAAATTTATTTTCTAAACTGCTATTGTTATCTGTGATCGATACATTCTTTGCAGAATACCAAGCTACTGTAAACTTCCGATAAATACAGAATATTTCAGAAGATTCCTTTTTATGGGGATATGTTAAACAGCATATTTATAATACTAATTTGGATAACAATGTCGAAATTTTAAAACAAAAAATTACAGAAGCGGTACATTCTGTCACTGAAGATATGATCCACAATGTTTATAAAGAATTTGTATGTAGAGCTGAAAAGTGTGTAGAGGTTGGAGGATACCACGTTGAATAAAATAAAATGATTTTCTTTAGCTCAAGTGTGTTTTTGTAATTTTCTCAGCTGTTGAAAAGAATATTCTGATTTTTGTTTCAGAATTGGTGGTTTTGAGACAAGCAAAAAATTTTATAAAGAATTACATTTTTGCTTTAATTTACAAATAAAAGTTTTTCCTCTCTTGTTCAGTCCATCCGGGGACACATTGTATATGTGGTTGTGGTTGTTTATGGTTGTAGTTCATATCAGTTAAGATATTCATATTCAACAGTCTTTATACAACCTTTTGATCAAAGTCAACCTTTTCTATTTCTTTCTCTCTTCTTTGGAATTCTTTTTTAACATATTATGATGCAAAACTTGATCAATAAATGATATGATTATTATAATGCTATTCTGATGTGTATACATACATTACTTAATTGAATACTTATGTCTGCACTGAAGACATCTTAAATAGTCATTAATAAAACAAGCATCACAGACAAGATTCGTACGTGAATGACATTGCAAACTGAAGTTGATTTTTATGACTGCATAACGAATCCCATTTAAATGAGATTGTCACTAAATTGCCGACAGTCCTCTTATAAATCATTTTGTTTATATCTATTTGACGTAAGAATTCGATTTTAATTTAGAAATATTTCATGCAAATTAAAATCAATCAAATCTATAGCTATGAAATGGAACTTTTATTGATGGTCACTACAGAGTAAAGAATGATTTTCTTTTATTTAACGGGCAGGTTTCACGGCCAAATAAGTATATAGACATCTAAAGTAAAAAGTATACAAGCGAAATTAGCATAATAAATATTAATTAAAACTTCACAAATAATTAAGGCATCGTTAATACATTTTATTTTTAAGTCTCTGTTGGTACAAAAACACAAATAAAAATACAATATTAAAACTGAATAGATTATGGTATATAACTAATTAAACCTAGCAATACATTATTATTATTTGCAAGTGATTATAAACTGAAATGATTTGCAAGTGATTAGAAAGCGAACCAGCTTAACTGAAAATGAAGTGATTAAATGCAAGCGAAAGGAACGCATATTTTAATTTACGTAACTACAACGTGACTAATCAACAAAATAAATTATTACGATTTGAACTTGTTCAGTATCTGAGCAATTGCACCGAAACTGGACATTTGCAAATGGAGAGCTATTAGCGCCAAAGTGATTGCATGGTGGTTTTGAATCAATCAATACACAGTTAATATGGTAAAAGGAGGACGCCACTCCTTTTACTCTATTAACTGCATATTTATTGCTTCAAAATCACCATATAATCACTTTTACGCTGATAGCGTTCCATATACAAATATTCAGTTTCGATGTAATTGCTAAGATACTAAACAAGTTCAGAATCATTTGCAAATCATTTCAGTTTATAATTACTTAGTTATTTTGTAAAAGGAGGACGCCTCTGGGGTGACTTCAAGTTCAATCTGAAGTCCTAGTTTACTTCAATTTCAAGTTATTGACGTAATACTTGACATCTGCCAATAAATTGATCAATTATAAGAACTTGGCCAAGTTGTAGAAACTGACGAATAGAACATGTTATATTTTTGCTTCAATTTTTCTTCAAATTTCTAGTTGTCATTGTCATTACTGCCACTGCATCACATGAGGAGTGCGTGTACGTAGGTTGTGATTTTGTACATGACGAGGATAACGTCGATAAGGCAAAGAAAGCGAACAACAAATATAAGAAAAGAAACGATCAAGAAGATGGGTTAGATCGCGATTGATACCAAAGAAAGGCAATTTATCATTAGCTGCATCAGAATTTGCAGCAAATCCAAAACAGTTTCAGAAATACCTTCGTATGGATGAAGATTCTTTTAATAAGCTATTAAATGTAGTCAAAGATATGATTTCAAAAAAGAATTTTTTTTTTAGAATTGCTGTAACTGTGAAAGAGAAGTTAATAATTACTTTATGAATAAAATGAACTAATTCAGAAATTCAAATGCTACTAAGGAACTATGGAACACTAGACATCACTAAATACAATTTATGAATGATTTTACACTTGTCAATTTATTGATCAATTTCAAGATCTTAAAGTTGATCAAATTCTAGCTCTTAATTAGAATTGGTTTTTGTTTTGTTTTACATCTATCAATAATTCCGAGATCTTAAATTTGATCAATTTCTAAATCTTAAATAAGAACTTAATCCTTGTATTACACCTGTCAATAAATTGCCATAAGTCATAAGTTGTGTCTAGTGACGTCTGGTGTTCAATAGTTACCTGTTCCTTAACAGTATTTTAATTTTTGAATTATTTAATTTCATTTGTGAAGTAATTATTAACTTTTCTTTCGCAGTTACAGCAATTCTAAAAAAACATATCCTCTTTTGCAATCGTATCTTTGACTGTATTCAATAGTTTATTAGAAGAATCTTCATGAACTAGAAATTGACAAATGTAAAGACATAATTTGAAATCACACCATCTAGGTCAAGAAATTGGTCAATAAATTGACAGGTGTAAAATCGGCTTAATACAAGGACTAAGTTCTTATTTAAGACATAGAAATTGATTAAATTTAAGATTTCGGAATTATTAATAGATGTGAAACAAAAACAATTGCAATTAAAAGGTACAATTTGATCAATTTAAAAATCTTGAAATTGATCCTAAAATCGGCTTTACGAGATTAAACATGAAGCATTATTTGCTATTATGATTCTAAAATGTTGGAAAATTTGTTCCTAGAAGACTGTTGAACTGGAAAAAGCAAAAGAATACATAAATTTTACTAAATTATGCATGGCAAGTAATGCTTTTATGTTTCCTCTATTCTAATTCTAAATACAATAATTAAACCTTTGGTATTTCCATAAACACATCATTTGTCTCCATTTTGAACTAATGTATTTATGAATCATTTTGAAAATTAACTAAAAAAACGCATGTCCTCAATGCACCTAGGTTCGGTATCGTTACATTGATGTTGCTATTCTAAGATTGTAACATATTTGTGTATGCCTTAAACAATTTATATCCTTCAATTAAGTTTACATATGAAACAGAATCATCATCCATCATCAAATCATCAATAATCATATAAGATAAGATGACATTTTGGAATTTGATATATTTAGAAAACATACTTAAGCTAGTAATTGTAGATACATACGTTTTAGTTCAAAAACATTTCTTAAATATAAAAAATCAGATTGTTTCAATTCCGTTGTCTAAAGAAAATAAAAATGTTTGAAGCCAATCAACAAAGATTTAAATAAAATGGGCAGAGATACCTTTTGATATAACGTTGCGTAACAACTTGTGAAATTTATTTAAAATATATAAACTAAAACATGCTTTTTCTAATATAAAAATGCAAAAAAAAAGTAACAACAAAGACTTTGGCACATTTGAATCGCTTTTTATTATAAAAAAAAATTGAGAATAAAATACTAGATTGTCGCATTGCTAGATTTAGTTGGTTATTTACCATGTTCTTTGCCCTTTTATTATTGGAAAGTACGCCTAGCACTTCTAAGATATCGATTGCTTTAGCCTACGTTACGAATTAAACATAGATATTACAAACTTTAGTTCCTAGATGAGAATATACGCACGGACATTTTTTATCCATGAATAATTACTGGGAATCGAACCTGCATCATTGAGATCGAAAACCGAATATACTAGACAATCGAACATTTATTTGATCTTGATTTTGTACGAAAATTGAGTTTATTTTCTTCTAGTAAACACTAAAGTATCGGCACAGTCCTTATCACACAACTTATTTGATTAATTCAAAACAATTGTTTCGGGAGTTCGTGGAATCCCATTGTCAACCGTACGACCGAATTATGTAGGAAAAATTTTAATTCTAACATGCTTTATTCTATTACTACCCTAAAACATGCGAAATATATATAACTAAAAGGAAAGGTTCTTGCCTGGAGCACCAAACGTAAACATGTATCATTATGTGGACATTTTTACCTGTTTAACAGATTTGCATTCTTTTTCATACAAATAGTTTCGTATGCATCTAATTCTCACGGCGAAGCTGCATCCTTAATTAACTTGAGGTTTTCGAATTTAATATTATGTCCGATTTCATATATGTGTTGTGCTGCACTTGACGATTCAGTCCTTCCATAGCGGTAATGAGCTGTATGTTCTTTGAGTCAGGTGCCTATCGCCGGCTCCGTTTGTCCAATATAGGCTTTATCGCAGTTATCGCAAGCGATTTTATAAATTCCCGACCTTTCCTACGGATCTGGTTTATCTTTCGGATTACCTAAAAGGTTTCGAGTATATGTTGCGAGCTGTATTGCGTTGAATTACACTATCAAATTTTTCACAAAAAAGTATTTTCCTACTACCGGCTACGTAAACCAATCATTACTGCCCTGGTTGGAGGGACGTGAATGCGATTTACGGGTTATGTACCCTTTTATGTCCCTAAGGACGTAAAGTAATAATACATTAATATAGCACTACGTGTTAATACACAACAGAAATTGACAACTTTGACAAATATGTATATAAATATACATATAAGCAAATATCAAACATTTTTGAAAAAATACGGATTTCTCAAAATTTTGGACCGGTAGTAGGAAAAATATTGGATGCCCCTTTTTTATTGGCGTAAGTGTTTTTGCGGTCTCGGCTGTTTTGTAAACCTTGGCTTCGCCTCAGTCTGCAAACCACATCCTGGACCGCAAAAGTGCACTTATATCCCTTGTGAGATAAATAAATATTTAATGTTATGGCGACAACGTAAGATCTATGAATACTTTTTTTCTTTAACTATATGAGCGCAAATGTTAAACTTCATGTACGCGTTCACGTTTCCGTGCGCGTTATTGTAATAGAATGCACAGAAATTGGACGATTTTTCGTTTTTGACATTCACGTTCACGCAGACGTTTGCATTCACGTTGTGGAGACCGATTCATTTACCCTGCGAGGTCCCAATGTTTTTACATTGTTGCGCATAAATTACCTACCGAACCAAAGTGAATTCGTGTTAAGATTTTGACATGTGATGTTGTCATATAAAATGTAAATCAGATTATTAAAGTAAATACATTATTATCATTAGAGTTGTTCACTAGCGCCAACGGGCAGTGGCGGAGGTTCGATACAACCCTCAGTATAATTGGGAGTCTCAACCAGATCTGTTGTGTATACATATACGCTGCCGTAAATACTATTTCGTAGTTCTACGTTTGTTTTTAAAATGTTGCCTACGTCGCAACGTGGACAAAGTTACAGAATTTATAGCAGAAATGCCTGACCTAACTCATGATGGCATTAAAATTCAATGTGTAGTTTGTAATATCCCTTTAATGTGTTGGTCCAAAAGGGATTGTCTACGTCACGTAAATAGTAAACAGCATTCTTCAAAAAAAAAATTGCACACGACATTATGACAAATTTAAATTTAATTTATGTGTTACCTTTATTGCATGTAATCTACCGTTTAATTTACTAGACAAGGCAACATATATCTACTTTTGGAATAAATATTCGGACTGCAAATTACCAAGTCGGGCATCGTTACAAAGAATTGTGCCATCTGCTCGTGAACATGTTGGAAAAAGAATTAAATCGGAGTTGAAAAATACAAAACTGTGGTTATGTGTGAACGAAACAGCGGATCGTAAAAAACATTCTGTGGTTAATATAATGGCACGTACAATGGAACCACATCAATCGTCACTATCAATTCTATTAGCTTCCAGACGAGTACAACAATGTACTGCCGAAGTAATTTCAAAGTTAGTGTTAAATACATTGGAAAAGTTTGAACTTTGAACAAACCAACTGTTCATGTTTATGAGTGATGGTGCCGCAAACATGCTTTCTGTAGGCCGGTCTCTTAAAAAACATTGTGCTAACTTGTTACATATTACGTGTAAAATTCATGCTTTCAGTCATGTAGTATGTAGGTCATGTAGGCAGATAGTATTAGAAAATGTTATCCTGAGGTAGACGCTTTAATAGCGCATACAAAAGTAGTGTTTGTCAAATCCCCAAAACAGCAAATTTCACAGACTGTGCCCCCGTATGCTTGAGCCACCAGAACCTATTCTTACACGTTGGGGAACATGGTTACAGGCCGCGTTTTATTATCATAAATATTTTGAGAATACTAAGGACGTGGTTTTACGATTCGATCCAAAGGAAAGCTAGTCGAAATTTCAAGATAGTCAGGTTAAAACGGACTTAAAAACTATTCAGAACAGTTACTTCGGACTAGTGGAGGCAATAGAAAAATTACAAAATTCTTCGGTGTCGTTAGTGGAATCTCTGCAAATAGTGCAACATGTTCACGCACAGCTATGCGCAGTAAAAGACGCAAAAAATGTTTGTGTTCTAGAAAGGTTTGAAAGTGTTTTAGAGAAAGATTCTGATTTTGGCACATTAAGACAAATTTGTGAAGGTGCGTCAACAGAACCGTTAAGTGGTTCCAAAGATTACCTTAATTACGCAAATATAACGTCACTAGATGTAGAACGTTCGTTTTCTGCATATAAACACACTTTTCCTCACGCCGCACTCGGCTTGCCGAAACAACTGTGGAAACATATCTAATGTTGCAGATATTTAACAGACATTATTCATTTTGCGATTTCAAGACTCTTAAGACGGTAAGTGTTTGAGCACGTATTATATTTTATTTCTGACTATTTACACAAAATAGTATAAACTTTTATGCGCCCGCCACTGGCTTTTGGCGCAAATTGAGCAACTCTAATTATCACAGTGTGGGTGTTTACATATTAAAAAATAATTATTGTGATTTCCTAAGCACACACGTTATCATGAATTGTGAAACCGCCTTAAACATTCTTATAGCAATGAGATATTTGTGGCGAGTAGAAAGCAGCCTGCTGGAGACTAAATAGCATCACACCAATCCCTATACCTTTTAAAAACATGTGGTTACAATTTCAATTTCAAGGATTTTCAAAAGCGTTTTTCTCCTAAAATAATTAAATTTGAATCATTACGTACAACTTCTGAAACAAATAAAACGTCATGTAACTTCCGTATTCTCTAAAAATGCATTTCCAATGTCTTGTTAATCTATATGTATTTCAAAAATCTGAAATATTGGTATATTTCACAGTTATCGCAATAATTTTTCCTCAATATTTCAGTCTACTATTCTTTGTTATTCATTGCACCTTATTACGTCATTGCTTGGTGAAACTAAAGTTGGATCAATGCCAGTAGATGTATATGCAGTCGTTTCTTTTTTTTCCATCATTCTATAGGGGTTCCACTACATATAAGTCGTTATTATTCCTTCGTGCATGGAGGGAAATCTTTCGTGTCTAGAAAAGTCGTCACGAAATCTTTATTCGTTTTTTCTATCGTTACACTATTGCTGGATTAATTTTTGTCATTGTATATGCGTGCTGTTTACATTAAAACATTAACAAATTTCCAATTTACAAACCGATTACTAAGTTTGTAAGCCCGATAGGTCTATTGTAGATTATTAATTGTTCCAAATTTCCAAAGTTCCGTCTTTACTTCCCCCGTTGTTACTCTTGCGATTGCAATAGGGTATTGTTCAAAGCGCGTTCCAACCAGGAGAATTTAATTCTGGAAATTGTTGGGACGCAATGAATCATGTAAAAGCTGTCACATTTAGTACCTCGCGGTATATTCAAGTGAAATTATTGCATGCTCCGTATGTATAGCGTTTCCACTAGGGAAATTAAAGTACATTTTAAGTAAATTACAGTTTCAATCGTTTCTTGAACATGGAAAACTGAAAGTTTATAAGAAATGTTTTTTTTTCTAGGACGGGACGCAAAATATTTGCAGCATTAAGAGTAGAGAAGCGCGTGTCTTCGTTCTAATGGCCGCAATCTTTTAGTCTAGTCGATATCCATTTTTGCCGATGAGATGACCCAGATATTTATTATGGGTTTGTCGTATTTATCGATTCGTACTTACGAGCCCTAACAACTATATGTTGAGACAAAAAGATCTAACACATCACTTTTTTATTTAAGACATTATATGTACAACGTCATAGTGTTTACAAAATTGTGGAATAAAACTGTTTCAAATTTCTTTTAACTTATTCCGCAATTCTGGAATGGTTCGTTGTGAATTATTTCTTAAGTGTAGCTTCATTTTATGCCATAAAGCGTCAATAACTTTTAGATCTGGACTACTGAATGGACGAGGCAGCACCTTGACATCATTCTCTTCAAGCCACTTTTTCGTAGATTTAGCAGTGTGGAATGAATAGTCTCCTCTCGAGTACAATCTTCTTGTATTTGTCAATAATGATTCTTCAAGAATTTGTATATTTCCGGGGATTTACATAAATGTTAAAGTGCCCAATCCAATTGCTGACCATGTATCCCCAGACCGTAATACCTTGTGGAAACGGTCCTTTTAATACAATCTTTATGGGAATGCTTTCTTTTTACAATATAAAAAACTGAAACTTAAGCACATTGCCTATCAAAAACTAACAAATTTAAACAAAGAACGAAAGGATGACAATTGCAGGATATAATAACAATAAATAACAAGAACAATTTACGCTTTTGGAATTGAGATTTGACAGTTTGGCAATTGTTGCTAAGCAAAATAATCATATTTTGCTTAGCAACGAGCTCTTTAGATCAGTCTGGCGTCACAAGAAACAATTTGGCGTTCTTTCCTAGCCAACTTTGCGTAACAACAAAAACAGATTACCAAAACATTTATTGCTGCGTATCGTCATATTTCTTAGTAACATATATAGTATCGTTGGATTCACCTTTCAATTACCTTTCCAAAAACATAAAAATATACAAGGTGTTCTATTTAAAATAAGAAAGTTGACGTCACGTCAGGTGACACCGGAAATACAATTGAACTGCCGATAACGGCAGAAGTTAGTCCACAAAAGGTAGAAATCGACCCATTTCTTCAAAAGTAAGCATGGGGGCGGGGATTAGACTTCAAGACCCCACTGTATACATACTTATTATGTATGATAATTTCTCGAAAGGCGCTTCTCCTGCCGGTTTTGCAAATTTTGACAGAGCACCTTAAATGTCTCTGTAAAACTGTTATTGGTCAGCGAGAACTCTTCCCTCTGACACCACTATTTGCGGTTTCAACATATTTCTTTAATGTAATTGTTATACACAGCACTCTTGGGCAAAGACAATTCACCAGCAATTTTACAAATTGTCTCTTCTTCATAACTAGTTTCCTTTATAAGTACTATTCAAAATTAAAGATTATGTCTGCAAGGGTTGGCCGAATACGGAAAGTGGGGAGATTAAACCATTTTTCCAGAAGAAAGACGAAATTTCTGTTGAGGATGGTTGTTTGATGGTTGAATAGAATAATATTCAAAGGCATTGCAACCACAAGTATTAAAACAGTTGCATGAAATCCATTTAGGGGTAGCTAAAAGTAAATCGTTAGCACGTTCCCATTTTTGGTGGCCGGGACTTGACAAACAGATTGAGGAGTTGTGCAAGAATTGCTCAAATTGCAGTCTTTATGAAAATAAGATACCAAAAGCTGAGTTGAATTCTGGCCTTTTTCATCGCGACCATGGGAACGTATTCACATTGATTATTTAGGTCCTATTTTGGGCAACTACATCTTAGTAATTTTAGATGCACATACGAAATGGGTTGAAGCTTTTGTGGTTAACTCAATTACTAGTCACGTAACAATTAATATTTTGAGATCATTTTATGCGCGTTTTGGAATACCAAAATTGTTTGTAACCGATAATGCGCCTGAATTTATGAGTGAAGAATTTTCATCATTCTTAAAGAAAAATGGTATTGACCATTTTGCAAGTGCTCCATATCAACCACACTGCAATGAAGGAACAGAAAATAGCGTGAAGCTAATTAAGAACGCAATTAGGAGTGCGGTAAGTGACCATAGACATATAGATTTTAATGTTGTTCTTTCAAATTTTTTATTTGACTATCGCAATTCCCCACATTGTTCCACTGATTTTTTAAGACAGATCGTGAATTGTCTAAACGAATAAAGATGATTCAGTCACAACAGAAAAGACACTATAAAGGTCATAGATATCATAGAATTTGTTGACAGGGAAACAGCAATGACAAAAGACTGTTATTACTACACTGTGCTAGTTGCAAAATGCAACAAGTTGGGTGCCCCGGGGGTAAACCTAACTCGAGTGCGCTGAATCCAATGGTGCCAACCGTTTTTAAAAGTTAGCTCGCGTTGTCGAGCAATTTCAATTTAAACATTTTAGACCCAAAGAACCTTCTGGAACATTCTGGTATTTTCTGGAAAATCTGATCGATGGCCGGGGAGCTTTCTGGAACCTTCAAGAACCTTCCATGGATCATTCGTGAACTTTCTAGAAATTTCCATCCCCGCTACTGCCACTTGGTCAAACGGGTATATAAGCGGCGCTGTTAACCGCTCAGAGCTCAGTCTGTTTTCAGAAGTCAAAGTGTTAACATCTATATATTAAAGCAAATAACCTAAACCGATGTGAATAGTTAAAAGTTTGAGATTGTTCATTGTATTGGCTTGTAAAAATGGATAAATATTCTAAATTGAATACCTTTTGTTACGTGTTTGGAAAATTTGTAATTAAGACGACAATAATGTCATTAAAAATTAATTTTTTGCATTCCCATGTAGAAAAATTCGCCGAACAATCACCAAACGAATCCGATAAGCATGGAGAGCGTTTTCATCAAGTGACAGCGAGGCTCGAACACTGGTACAGCGGTAAAAAGCTACATGCTCTTTTTGGTGACATTTGTTGGAATTTACAAGAAGATAACGATATAGAAGAGCAATCAGAGAACAAAAAATAACAAAAATCCAGAAAAACGTTTTTTTGCAGAAAATAATGGAAAATCGACTGAATCGATTCCATTTTTCTGAAATAGTTTCTATTCGATGTGTATTCGTCAATGCGATGTCTATTCGATCGATTTTCATCGATTTAAATTCAATAAACGGTCAAAAAATGATAAAAATTACGTTTTTTTTGGGCTTTTGGGTCTAATTGAACGAAAACGCGAGTTAACTTTTAAAAACGGTTAGCACCATTGGATTCAGCATAATCGAATTAGGTTCACCCCCCAGCTTGTTGCAAAAAAAAGTCTCCAATTCGAGTACAGTGTTATTATTAAGACTTTTAAATAAACCTAGATGGATTGCTAGCACAATTACAAAAAAAATTGGTAAAGTAACTTATATTGTACGAATTCCCGAATTGGGTCTAGAGTGGCAAAATATGCTCTTCATATTTCAAGCTCATTTCATTTCAAATGCTCAATATTTATTTAATGAATTTATTTATTGTCCATACAAAAAAAGAAAACTGCAATAGCCTTCAGTTTGCCTTGGTTGTAGTTATAGCTTTTATAACGTTTGCTTGTGCCAATTTCTGACCATTACTGTTATTTTAGAATCCTTTACACTTTATTTCTAAATTTCTAAAATCGCATGAGAAAATCAATACTTATGTGAAAACCTGCATCATATAATCTAGTTTACTAAGTATAATAAATTCAGACGGTTGTACCCCGAAAAATGAACTGCTAGATATATGTGTAGAGACATATATGGCACATCGTACGGTGAGTTATGGTAGGTTGAACACACTTCTGGCCATCTGACAACTACCCATAAGTATATAACACCTGTCGGTGACACGTGGCATTGAAAGCAAAACCCCGAAGACCTTCTCCCCGAAGCTTTACAGTCGAGATAATAGTCGCTATTCTTGAATATATGGTGAACATAATGTACTCGGCTCCCAAACACGTAACATAACGGACCTCACAATGTGTTATTTTACGCAAGATCGATAACGGAACACTATTGTAGTATATAATGATTTTTTTCCTTAATAACGTATCGATGACATTGTTATAAATAGGTAGTTTTGGCCGTAAAATGAAGTTTATTGTGAGGTACGAAGTATCAAATTCATATACACTGGGTCCCAAAAGTTTGCAGATGGTTGATAGAGCCATCTGCAAACAGAAGGAAGATCAGCCATAAACAAGTTTAACAAAAAACAAAAAATTATGTATAACTGTACAGTCCATTTGACTTTTACCACAAAATTCTATATATGGCTCCTTGAAAAGGAGAACATTTCTTAGTATCTAACATCTGTTTGGCCCGATAGTTTCATCTGTTGCCGGCCCGGCCCAGTCCGACAAGCAACGGAATGTTAATAATATTTTACCATTTCCACTATTAAAAACATTAAAAATAATTTATATAACATAAATGTTTCTACTCATGGCAAAAAGAGTTGATAGCGCTTTGAACATTCAGATAGCCACAAATACCTTGAAACAGGCTGAGTTAATTAAGTTCCTTGTCTACATGAAAAGCTTAACATCTCTGATCAACACTGCATTCAGCTCGCAAACAAACTTGCTTAGACACTGTATCTGTTTCGTAAATGAGACAAATACCGCGGGAAAACAAAAGAGTCGTATGAAAATACATTTTATGATTTTTTTACAATAAATCATGGTGTGCAAAGTATCAACAAATAAATTAATTACTCTTGATAAAAAATTATCCTTGTGGATGAATAAACTTCATAAGAATAATTTAGCTATATTTTCAAAGATTCTTTAACAAATGAGAAATTTTCTTGCACCGGTGCAGAAAAACCAAAAACTATTTGGATTTGCATCAAAAAGACAATTAAAACAAATCGGGAAAATATGATAGGATTCTCTTTATTAATGATATCAATCTGTCTTGAAGAAGAGGAAAAGCTAATTTCCTTTTCATCTGATTTAATATTAAAAATCAAATATTCGAAATTTCATTTGGATACTTTTTGAATTTCACTCAGAGAGGGATATCCGATTATCTAAAAGAGCAATAAATATTTTACTCCAACTTTCTACGTCGTATTTATGTGAGTTAGGATTTTCAACTCTCACTAACATGGAAATGAAAAACGATTAAGATTGGAAAATGTTGAAGATGAACTGCGAGCTGCTGTCTGAAATAAGGCCTCAATCACACATTTCACATTGACTCTACTTGTTTAAATGAAAATTCACTTGACTTTTATCAAGTATTTGAATAACTTAAAGTTTGTTGGAGGTATACATACTTTCTTTTTGTAATTATTCACTTAATTATTTTTATATTTTATTTTGGCTGTAAGAATTGTTTGCATAACACGCAGACACACGTACAAATAAAAAAATTGTTGATATTATTCTTCGTTCTATTTAATTAATTTAGAAATTTCTTCTTCTATGACTACGGGGGTGTGCCGCGAAATGATTCTTCCTTGGAAAATGTGTCGCGAGTGTGAAAAGATTGAGAAACACTGAGTCAGTTTGTCGGCCTGAATGGGGTTGTTGACTCATTCCAAAAAAGCTGGGCTCGGCCCGCATTTGGAAAATTTCAGATCAACCTATTCACTCCTAATTTAAATAAGTAGTTATGGGATCGATGGAATTCTGATGGAAAATATTATGATGTACTTGCAATACCGAGAGGGTATGAAATGTGCTAATTAAGAGCAAAAAGGTACAATGTCAAAACTTTCTATTATGACGGAAATATTCTCTTTCTGAATATCTTCCTAATCAATAATTGCACCGCTATGATGCAGAAATTATTATGTTGGGATTTGATTTTTCCGGTCTGTGTAAAACCTCCCCATGTGTACGTGAACTTTTTTTATATTCATCGTGTACATTTTGTGATTGTTTTGCCAAGATATGAAGTATTCCTCACTGTCATGTAAAATGAATAATTTCGACAGTAACGGAACGCCGTGTGACAGCACAAACAACACTTGCAGCTTTTCAAATATATTGCAATGAGGCGTAGAGGTATAGACGTAAAATATGTTGTTTTCCCTGTGAAGCAGCGGACTCTTCTGAGAAAGCCACAGTCTCATCAACAGGAAGACAAATTAAATATTAACAGGCTATCAGCTGCAAAGTATATTATTTTTGGGAATTAATACAGTTCTAATACTTAAAAGTTAAATTTTGTTCGTTTTCGCATATTCACAATGTTTATCTATATATGTATTTGTCATTTAGTTATATTTTACCTCCTGGTTGTTGGTTTAGCACGCAAAGAGGAAATATCAGCTAATATTAGGAATAAACTCAATATTTTTTTGGGGAAACTTGTACTTCTGTTTCATCTTACCTCGATATTTTTGTCTGTGGTCATAGTGAAATAAGAAACATCATGCAATAATAAGGAAAATAAATTGACAACGCCTATAGTACAAACAGTTAAAAAGTAAAAGCAACTCTTTTGCAATAAAACAATGTCAAAAATGTGCTGCAACCACATAAACTAAATTGAAAATGGAAGGCGCTTTAGATTAATTATTCAATCATTGTCTTAAGTTCTTTTCTTTTTATATCATTTACTACACCTATCAGAAGCTCTTCTATTGGGATTCGAGAACCTTCCATTCTGATATACGAACAGATAAGTTAAGAACGTATATAAATTAACTCTCATTAATAGTCGAACATCTTTGACTACTGTGCGTTTACTTTCTCGGTCATATAGTTTCATTTACTACTTTAATAGATTTTTGTTGTAAGTAGTTTATTAAACAGCGCTATCCTGTCTGAACATCCCATTTTATAGATTTTTTGCTCTGAATATTCAGCGCAACAACTATGCCACTGCCCAAACTTTACAGGTATTTCTAAAAATGCTTTCCAAGAAAGTTATAAGCCTTTACTTCTATTACACTGGTTAAATTAATTAGCTTCTCATATGTTACTGCCTGTACGGCGTCATCAGCATGGCTCCGAGTACATTTAGAGAAAATTACTCTCGCGGTATGAGGTAGAGACCTCACACCGCTATTTGCCTCCGAAATAGCAAACAGTATATCTCCTGTCGCTCAAAAAGCGGACATCGTTCCCAAACCAACTTTCGAACAGTTCTAGGTCTGCTGAACTCGAGATGGCGTGCACGTGAGTGCGATGGTTACCTGCACATGTAAATGATTCCTCAGGCCTTCATAATGTATTAAAAACACATCATTCCTAGAAATATCTAAAATAATGCTAATATGGCTCCTCATAGTATTGATGGAATCACTCACAGCAAAAGCAATGTGAGGAGAGGAAACGCTAGCTAACGGACATGTTTCTGCCTACCTGGCGTCAGCAGCGTAGCTTCGAGTGCTTTTCTCTATCTCCCACCACTGCTTACTTCTCAGTCTATATCACTACCCTCCGACATAGCAAACAGTATATCTCCGGCGCCATTTAGTGCCATGAGATACATGCGTGCCGTCTAGAAAGCAGCGACAAACAGTTCTTAAGCAGTTCTTGGACTACTGAACTCGAGATTGCTACGTCCGAGGGTGGTGATATAAGTTGAGAGGCAAATAGTGATGTGAGGTAGAGAAAAGCACTCGAAGCAACGCTGATGACGCCGGGTAGACAGAAGCATATCTGTTGGCTAGGAGCTTTATTAGGATTATTTTGGTTATTGTTTCTAGGCTTTTCTTGATATGTTTTAAATTATTTGTTGAAAATATCTCCTTCCTGCAGCAATGCATGTTTGACAGCCCCAATCATAATTTTTATTGGAATACGTTCTCCAGTACTTATAGGTTAATGATTTACGTAAGTTTTTTTAATAATTATCATTAGTAGAGCATGCCTGTACAGTTTGGCCACCAGTGTTACAGTAAAGATCCTATAATTAATGAAATACATTTCGTGAAGAAACAACGCAGTCTCTTGTTTTACTTTTTTATCGGTGCATGTCACCCAGTTGCAAACTTTTATGGTTAAGAATTATTGCATTATTTCACATGATCCAACATCAAAATTTAAATTGTAATTTCCAAAGTTTCTAAAATCACAAAACTGATTTTCCTAAATATTTTATTATCGTAAAAATAAGCAAGAGGAGTCAATTTTTCATGTTATCATGCCAGAATGTGTTGTGTTCACTTTCCAGTCGAAATAGTTAAGTCCATGTGCAATGAAGCACATCGAAGAAATTGTAAAACAGCTACAATACTAGAAATTATCACTAAAATCACCTGAAGAAGTATCAACAGATCGTCAGATGAAAATGAGCATGAATCTGCATTCCAAACTTTGAGCTTAAATGTTTGGAATTCTTAAGAGGAATAGAAAAAAAAAAGATTTTGGACGACAGCCTGCAACCAACGTCACCCCATAATATCCGAAGTGGGTGTAAGCGATTAAGACCCTAAAGAAGTTTCAATCAGGATGTTTGAGAAAAGTCAAAAGAAAAGTATGGTCTCGGGAAAGATTTTTCTGGAAAAGTAAACAAATTACAGTCAGAAATTACATTGCAACAACTACACTTATTTAATTTGACCTTTTCGAACTTTTATCTTACATGGCATCAAAAGAATTATGTACGCTAAACTTGCATAAATTAATAAGGTGAATATTCTTTTTATTGGTGTATAGTGAAGGTGAAGAAAATGTGAATACTTACATATTTTTTTTCATTAAACATCTAGCGCACGTTTTTTGTAGAAGAAATACTACTCTACGTCAACTTGTCGTTGTTATAGCTTATTTAACAGCGTGCTCTACTTTTTTCTACATGCCCACTTTTCGTAAAACTAAAGTCTTATCTCGTAACGATTTTCACCTAAAACACGAACTACAAAATTTCCAGACATAGACCCAATGGTTCAAGTATTGATTGAAGAAACTATATTTAGTTTTGTAATAAACGAGACATTTGGAAATGCACGATAGCAATAAAGCACGATAGAGGGAAATTTCGAATTGATAGCATTCGACTGTTATAAATTAGAATTGTAATTATTAAAGGCATTCAAGGCGAATATCGAAGACCGATAAGCAGTGAAATGATTTTTCGTGTGGTGAGATATATGGACGAAAATACTGTAACGATTGTATCAATATATCTACAGAATTCAAAGAATTCAAAAATAGTATCAAAATAAGGTTGTAACAGTGGTGATTTCTCATGATAGGTTCACGAACTAGACCCTTCCAGCTATCGCTAATGACTGAATACTGAAATGTTTTAAAATGTAGGAAATTATTAAATAAAAATTAATTTTACCAAATTAGATAATTAATTATACGATTTGAGGGTTTGGGAGTGTTCTAAACACTCTTTCGGCAATTAAAAATTAAATTAGAGATCAATTCATGAAATTTAAAATTGAAGAATGAAAACTAGTCTGGAATTATGATATCATCGTGATCATATAAACACTAGGTTTATATGATCTCTAGTAGAAACTTGCATATTCTTCAACCACCAAACTTCACTTCTACCTCGTATTTATGATATGATTCAAACGTTAAACACTTAGAAACAAGGAACACAACCAAACACGTGTTACCTGGATGAGAATTTTGATTCAAAATCAGAAATTAATTAGCGTCTCTCTACTCCTTTATTTTACTCGCGATAGCACACAGCAAATGTTGATAATTCGTTTTGAAATATAATTTGATGATGAATTTTTAACGAATATTCTTATTTTTAAAAGTAGCATAATGCAATCCATGTAGTGAGGCAACTAAAAGGCTCAAACTAGTATACTCTATGATATACGAAACCACTAATAAGAATATAATAATAAAATTTACTGACGTACAAAACGATTGCACTATGAACGATACTTAATATTCGAAATTATGCTAGAAATACCTACGAATTTATGCTGGCACTTGTTGTAGGGAAATATTCCATTAAATTTGAAGAGTTACGATGTGAAGAAAATGAGTAGCCTATCCGTTTCTCCATGTTTGTCGTTGGCTGAATTTAATAATTCCCTTATAATAATTCCCTAATATTCCCGCTCCAACGATAGGAGGCCATAAAAGGAGCAGGAGCTACCGAAAAAGAGCTAAAAACCGCCAGAGGGATTTTGACATAGAAAATGTATACCAAAAACCTCCTTAATCTTAAATATCGCATTTTTAATATCAGTTTTAGTTTGCCATGGTTAAATAATTGAAGGTAGCTGTCGAATGTACTGTTAAGAGTAATAAACACAGTAGTAGTCTTCAATATTAATTAGGGAGGGCTTCCACACCTTGTGAGCGTATGCAAATGGCACTAAGAAGTGTGAAATTATAGTGTAAAGGCCATGAACAATCCAACCAAGACGGAGATGGTCCAATTCATAAGGAAAAAGGGGATAAGCAATGCAAAAGCACCTTTACTTATGTGTGTATGTACCGCTTAGCTTTACTTCGGACGTCGAATACCTCGGTATCATCTTCGACAAGAAGCTATTGTTGCAGAGATCCCGCATATTACAGTAGATCCCGTATATTGACCATAAAGTCAACAAAGCTAGTATTGCATTGGACAGTGCCGCACAATGCTGGAAAGGACCAGGGATCTCTTCCATTGGACACTGCAGTTATCAGACCAACACTACGGCTATACGGCGCGATTACTTGGCGACCTAGTGTAGAAAACGCGGTCGTAGTCAAGAAACTAGTGCAGATACACAGGGCAGCCTGCTTAAGAATCGCGGACGCATTAGGACCCACGCCAACGGCGGCTATGAAGATCATGCTTTGACTGCCGCCTCTTGACTTAGTTGCCGAAGAAATGACGTTGGCTACCATGATCCGGCTGCTATGCAATGGTATAAAGCAGGACATCGTTGTAAGATATGGTCAAATGCATCGCAAGCTCTGGGAGAACGTCTGCAATAGATTATCGATCCTGGAGGCTGGGATTTGCAACATTTCACAAATTTTCGACGCACCAATAGATCAACAAAAATGTCTCTTCGTAGATGGATCAAAAACCAATAAAGGAACTGGAGCAGAAGTATTTTCTCAGGAGCTGCACGTAAAAAAATCATGGCTGCTAGGGATGGTGATCACCGCTTTCTAGGCGGAAATCTCGACGCTCACCCTAGCGGCATACCACTCAACTGAACTTAAGATTGTAGGCAGAAGCATCAACCTGTTTCCCGACCTCAAGCAAGTAGTATCAGAATTGAACCAAACAATAACATCGAATCTACTACTAAAATGCCACAGAACTCTATCAAATAATGAAACAAATAATATCAACGTAATATGTCTAAAGGACCACGATGAAAGTCCTGGCAATGAAGAACAGGACAGACTGGCCAAGAGGGGTTCGAGCATGACTGCACACGGTCCAGAACCCTTCATTCGACCACCCGTGTATGCGCTTTATGGAAGGATCAGAACTATCAGCCATGAAAAATTCTTGAAAAAATAAGACGAAATTAATTCCTTCTGCACCGCTAAAGTCACTTTGCCGTATCCGAACAAGCGAATAGTACTAAAATACCGGAGACTGTCTAGAACAGACCTTCGCATGGCTGTTGGGATTCTGACCGGATATTGCCAATTACAGGGGCACCTTCACAAGATGGAATTAGCCAAAGATCTGCTATGTAGGGGTTGCTAAGCCAAAGACGAAACACTGGAACAGTTCCTCTGACATCAATTAGAAGGACCATGCTGGGTGATGAGCGGCTATGTCTTGCTACCATCAAGGCGATTCCTCTGGGCAACATCCTATCCTACACCAAGGCAATGGATTGGTTGACGTCCTAGAGGGTTTTCCGGTATAGAGTGGATGCATAATGGGCCTGTTCTGGCCTGAATGCAGTGGGATCTACCTCACCCTCTCATCATCCGTCTAATTGTATTTCATTTATGACCCTGATGAAGATTTGAAATAAAGCAAAGTATTGGTTGAAATTAAAAGAAGTTACTTGTTTAAGAAAATTTCATCATGGTCTCGACAGCAATACTTATCATTATACAACCTATACTTGGGAAGTTATATTATGGTATAAGATAATTTTTGTTAAAATTTTTTTTTGTCTGCAAATAAAATACATCAAATGTGTTTGATGTATTTGGTTCATGTTTGTTCTTTGTCAAACAGGATATCATCCTGAGCTAAACTCTTGAAGGGAATTATTACACGACAGTTCAATGTTTTACGAATTATGAGAAAACTGAATAAAGAACGTTATGATTGAGAAATTAATCTCCCATAATTCGTTTAGATACATCACGCACTGCCTTCTGTATGTATCGAACTTTTCCATTTAAAGCCCTTTATTATAGTTGGGGGTGACTACATTCCTCTGTGTCTTATTGGTTAAATTTTACAGGTGCCGTTTCGCAGGAGTGTTATCGCTGGAGCGAAACGCTTTGTTCTAGCAACTTTCATCGTTCCTACCGTAAAAGCATTAACACACATGCACAACATACCTACTGATGTATATAGTAACTATGCCAGTAAATTTAGTTAATGTAGTGTAGAGCTCTCGGTAGCTGTTGTTCCGGTCGTGCGAGGTATTATAGATCAAGTCTTAAGTCCGTAATATGATAGTACTCCGGTCGCACGTACTCTACTCTCTCCCTATATTTCGTACGAAAATCGTTTAAAGCATTAAGTGTTGTTAAGGTATATGTAGTACGTGAACGCGTGCGATATATACGTATACATCATAAAAAGGAAATATTGTGGCAAGTTTTTATCAACGTGCAACATAGTTTTCTTTCTTTTTTATAGAATAATTTCGTTGGATGTATTTGCAATTCTTAACAGGCCAACAATTAATCAGTGTGCATTATCGTCCTAGACAAGAACGTCGTATTTATATTTTTGGGGTAAATTGACCACAAAATGCTTTGAGCAACACCGCATCTTTTTAGCTTGGTTTTACTTATATACCACCAACTTAAATGTGCCAAATATGCTTACGAAATTTGACGTATCCGTATAAAGCAACTATTACAGCTTTCGTGAGAAAGAATTTGAGATTATTCTTCTGAAATGTAGTTGAAGCTGTTGGGATGATGACCAGAGTTTTAGAAAAAAATTAACTCTTTTTTCTTTTTTCAAGTAATGATAACGTTTTAGCAATGTAATCATCACGGACCATTATTACTGTACTCCTTTGTCAGCTTCTTAATGAATTTCTTACGCACATGTACGTCACTCAAACCCTGTCCTAAGTTGTTGGTCTTTGCTACATTACTTACTCTAAACCTAAGAACATTCCTTTCACATGTTGGAAAGTTTCTCAAAACTCCCTCAACATCAACAAGTAATCTATCAATATTTACATCTTTACTGTTTAACGGGAAGCTAAATGTTGGACCCAAAGACAACAAATTACTAACATCAACAGGAATTTGCTTGCGTTGTGATTTTGGTTGTCTGAAGTGAGTGCAATCTATTACATTTTTTGTGAAAAGCAATTTCCATAATTTCTATCATTATAAACTAACTATATTGAAAGGCAAAACTAATTTTAATTGATCCTTAATGTTATTAGTATTTTGTTGAATGAATTTGTACTAGCAGTACATATTTCCGGGCTGATGGGCCATGCTCTTTGATGTGTCGAAGTCGACGTTTCGTGATCATCGTCCTGAAATAGTCCTGAAATCAGCCCGGAAATATGTATTGCTGGTACAAATTCAGACACCGTCCGTGAAAGCCTACAGTTATTTTTAGTTTCTTGAACATTAAAAATATCAGTGATTTTGATTTCGTAATTGAACTAACTTTTCTAAAACTTTGGTCGTCATTCCAACAGTTTCAACTCTTTGGTATTTTATTCTTCTAAATTCATGCCATAAAGTTAATTAAATTTCACATAAAATTTTGTAGATACCCAAACCTCGCAGATGTATGTATATAAAAAATCGTTTTTGTTTCGGACAAAACACATTTAAAGGGATAAAATACATCGTTCTGCTTAGAATACTCTCTTGGTTGTACAATTACTGTGAGAGGTACAGTAACCACAATAAATTACGACATCCTGAGCATCCGTTTTTCCTTAATTTTACCGACGTAATTAAGTTTAATTAACGAAATAAAATTTCAAGATACTGGTAGAATTCGAATCTACAACTCCCGTTAGCAGGACGACTTAATACTTAGTGTCCTGAAATTTTATTTTCCCAATTAAATTTGATTACGTCGATAAAATCAAGGAAAAACCTATTTTTGGATGCCGATGGAAGCCAACATATTCATCTTGAATACCCCACAACACAAATTTGACATGGTTTTTGAAATATTTATGTTTAACACCCAGATATCTACCTTATATACAAATATAAGCTTGTACATATATAATGTTACGAGTCTCTTAAAATCGTTCTCAGGAAAATCTAATTAAAAAACTAAATGCCATTACTATTAAAATTCAAGCCAAAAGAAACAAAATTTGAATACCAATAGAGTATAAACATTTATCATATCAATAAAAATTTGAAATTTTAGCATTCATCTAAAATAAACCCTGATAAATTTACATTTATTATAGCAAATGAACAAATTTTAATTAAATTGATTAAAAATGATATCTCCTACACGGAGAAAGCTAAATAGCAACATAATATAGTAAAATATGTGATAGCAACACTTGTGATTCTGTGAAATTTGCTCCAAATGATGTGTTTTCTTAAAAATTCTTGGCAGTTTATATTTTTCTAAATTTGGTAGATCGAAATCAATCGATTTTCATACTACAATGCAACTAATGCTTATTTGGGTGAAATTTTCGATTTTTTAAGATACGTTCATAAATTTTCATAGTTTTCTTTGTTAGAAATCGTCAGTTCTCTTCCTCACTCAGTTCCTAAATCCAATGTGCACTTCTCAATTAAATAAGATAATTGCTGTAACGTTCCTAGTTCAGTGGATGCACAACCGTCAATAGTATTTTGTTTTGTGTTTATGATTCCTTTTTTGTAACTTTTTCTCAGAAGCAGTAATATAGTTTGAAATAGAATTTCACTTTATCTCGATAAATGCAGGTCATGTAGTTTTTAAAATGGTATAATTTACAAATTTCGGAAAATATTGAGATTTTAAGCCGCTTGTTTTAAAATACCGCCACCTACCCTTTTCACAATTCACATCACCGTTTTTACATTATCACGCAGAAGATTTCTTTTGAAGATGTTAATTTAAATATAACCTCACGAATTATCTCCGATGAAGCTTTAAAAAAACCGAAAGCTTGGAATAATCAATAGTTGTCCCTGCTTTTTAACTACTTTCTCGATACTCAAATATTTTTAAATTTCTGTGGGCATGATTATGAATTATTCCAATTGACAAACAACACAGAGTATCGGCACACTCCTCACCACACAAAATATTATTCGTTAATTCGGAACAGCTGTTTCAAAGGCTCACTGGGCCCCCACTTTCAACCGAGTTACCGAATAAATCTGAGATTTATTCGGCGTTAAAATGTATCTGAGAAGGTTCATAAACGTTAACAGTGTTATTGTTATAGTAATTTAGATTTACTTAGAAAGAACGAAGTGCCTGATATCATTTTGGATATTTCTAACCATAAATGGTTCTTAATAAACAAAGTGTAAAACGGAAAACAACATTAGGAAAACTTAGAAAAACGTTCGTACAGTGCCACAATTCACAACAATTCAGGAAATTAGGTAACCACTTAAATTTATTGTAAAAAATTAATTCAAATGAAGTCCACTAATTGGAATGAGCAATTTATACTTGATTTGTTAACACTCTGAAAAAACACGGCTACCTGAAGCTTTCGAAATAAGAACCAAATCTTATTGCTTTTACTGCATTTACTGCACTATAGTGTTCACCGATTAACTTATTCTGTTTACATTTTTAACATAAAAAAGGGAAACCCAGAATAAGAGGTTAATTACTACAATTTTTCGAAGGAACTTAAATTATTTGTTGTCATACAATGTATTATTACGTTTAATGAATTGTACAAAACGCAACACAATGGGGAAATTTTGTTTGTATTTTCCCAGATACGTATAACTAGTAATTACTAACAAGAGGTCGCTTTAACACTACATAATTTATCTAATGTTCAGCTCGCGTGTATTTCTGAACAAATTAACTGCATTAGATCATCAAATTCAGTTCATTAAGTACAATTTTGTTCTTAGAAGCTGTAAAATCTTTTACACTGTCCTTAAAGCTTTCATCGAGCGTCACAGCAAATGGCAAACAATATACGCTTCATAAATCAAAGGTTATACGTGTTACACGAATTCCAAGATCGAACGCGTGGAATTTTCTGGTACATAATATGCACTATTAATTTTTATCAATTTATTTACAAGATATGCTCGTATCAATAATCGAATGCATGAAGAAGGCTCGCCTTGACACATCTGCCTCGTCTGAATAGATGACGTTGCAAGTATGAGAGGAGTAGTGGTAATGTAATTGGAGGCTCGTCCTCTAATCTGTTCTTCGCTATAATAAGAGCGTGGAAACGCGAAGAGGGAAGATATAAATCTAATTTCCGTAATATTGTGAAGCGGGAGAGTATGGTATATCGAGGAGACCCTTCAAAATGAACGAAGACTGATATTCAGTAAAAACGTTGTGTTCTGGTTAATGTTCAGAGGATCGAAAAAGTCATAAATGCATATATGTACATATGTATGTTATAAAATTAATAAGAAATCAAGTAGTATTACTAGTTTGGAGAATCTGTTATAATTTCTTTTTCCTATGTTATTTTTTATACTGGGTGTTTCCTAAAAAAGGCCGCAATTTTATTTGTTATCCGATTTTAAAGTAGCTCGTCTTCTTTTCGTATAATTATTATTTGTAGAAGGTGTTTTAGTGTTCGTAGCGATTATTGAAACATGCGATTTTCGGGAACAACGATGCACCGTAAAACTTTGCGTGAAACTGGGGAGAACGTTCACGTTTCAACTAACTTTTGAAGCAAGCTTACGGAGACAATGCTCTTGGACGTACGCAATGTTACGAATGATTTACACGATTCAGAGGTGGTCGTCAATCAATTCAAACTGACCCTCGACCAGGAAGGATCTCGACTTCAACTGATGACGCCCACGTTCAGAAAATCAATAATCTGGTGCGTTCAAACCGTCGTTTGAATGTTAAAGAATTTGCAGAGCATCTCAATAGAGTCGTGTCATGACATTTTGACCGAAAAACTGAATATGCACCAAAGTTGTGGAGAGCTAACTGATGGTTCTTTCACCATGACAATGCGCCCGCTCACTCTGCATTGTCAATTCGTCAGTTTGATTCCAAAAATCATATGACTATCCTCCCTCAGCCTACCTATAAGCTAGCCCTGGCCTCCCTGCGATATTTTCTTATTTCCGAAATTGAAATCGGTGCTGAAAGGATGCCGTTTTAAGACTTTTGATGACATTAAAACAAATTTGTCATAGACATTGAAGGACATTTCAAAAGAAGTTTTCTAGGACTGCTATGCAAAGCAAAAACACCGATGGGAAGAGTGTGTGAATAGGGGAGGGGGATACTTTGAAGGAGACAAGGACCAATAGTCTGCAAGATTAATAGTAAAAGTAAAAAAAAAAACAAAATTCGTATAGAAACATTATTCATTAACAACTAAGTTCGCTGAAACTATAATATTGTGGCTAAATTGATATTTTACCTACTACCGTTGCTACAATTTTCAATATACCTACTTTATTATTATAAAAGCCTGAACGATACAAAATAAACGTAAGTAACAACATTAAAAAGACAGTAATACGTGATTTCAACATACAAACATTATTCAATAATAAATTAATAATGAAAAAGAATGCTATGGATTGTTTTTGTTCTAAAGTGAGCGTTCTATTCAGCTTATTTAAAACTAAGTTCTTACACAAGACAGCTTAAGTTTTATGAACGAATTAAAAAAATAAGAAATAATAAATTGAATTAATACTGCTTAACCAGTCAAGAGTTTATAGTATGTGTATATACAACAATTTGTATAATAAGTACACTTAAGTGACTTAAAAACAATAATTTATTTTTTATATGGCTATTATTTATTTTTATGTTAATTTAATTGTGAAAGGAAATTGGTGGATATGGAACTTGTACAAGAATGTACATAATATTGGGCGCGCAAAATAACAAAACGTATTACTCGTTCGACACGTACCGGTATGGAAAACCTGCGGTTGTTAAGCAGTTTTATTAAGGAAGTCAAACCCTATTTCACTAGTATCGGCAGAAGCAACTTATACAACGCCGATGAGAATGCGTTTAATCTATAAGTACACTCCGGTCGTACTTTAGCAGTAAAGGGTCAAAAAACATAGTTACACAATTTTACCTATTTCTCCAGACGGACGTTTACTTTTGCCATTATTTTTGGTATTAAAGGAATCCCCGAATATGTTTGGACCTCAAGTTGTACAATTATTGTTTAGATCCCTAACTGTGTATATTTCTCCTTCGACATATGGAAAGCTCACGGCAAATCATTTCAAAACCTGGCTAATAGATGAAACTGTAAACATTTTAAATGTACCAAAAAAACAACAGCAACGGTACAACATCTTTGGTTTGATTTTAGACCCTGGAAATATTTTATTAAAACTTTATACTTACTATTAACCGTCTAAATTTGTTATATACCATCGTTTTCTACATAACTTAAGATAAAAGGAAGGTGTAATGCGAAAGTTATACCATCTTTAGACATTGTTTTCAATACCTGATCAACATATACACACGAAACTAGTGTGGGAATGCATGTATGCCCTCAATAGGTTGGATAGCCGATCTAAGGTGACCCTGGTTCGGGTACCAGGACACGAAGGTCATCGAGGGAAGGCAGACGAATTAGCCCGAGCAGGCTCGTCAAATGCTGACAGAAACCCAAAACTTTCGATGGGCATAGCATATACGGTAGTTAAAGCAACTACTAAACAATGGAAAAATGAGAAATCTCAAGTTGAAAATAATAATTTACACATTAACGCTTCTGTCGATTTTGAATTTCCTTTTATTTTTCAATATGTCGATGACCTCTTGGTTATTTTACTCCATGAAAAATCCAAACTATATGGGTTTAATAGCCTTAATAACAAGATAAAATTTACAATTGAAAAAGAAACTGAACAAAGCATTCCTTTTCTTGACACTAAAGTCATTAGAGATGCTAACAATTGCATCAAACTAGATCGGTATTGCAAACCAATGTCGTTATTTAAACTTGAAATCTTGTCATCCCTTTAAATAGAAAATTAACTTGATTCTTGCCTTAAAGCATTGTATCTTTAACGTTTCACACCCAGATTACCGCGATAGGAACTTAAACCTACTTTACGACGTTTTGAGAAAGAACAATTTTCCTACTTCTCTTATTAGTAAGTTACTACATTCTTCGCCTAGATCTAATGGTATCACTGTGGGTGACCCTGTTTCTGAAACTACGCTACCGAATTCTAGTTTTGATAATATTACTTATCAGCCCGTTTGTTGCAAGCTTCAGCATGTACCTAATCTTTGTAGCAAGATTTCTAATTCGTTTAAGTGATGCAATAATTAAAAAATTGTATCTTATCAACTTAAATCTCAATGCTTTTTCTTCTAAACTGAAAGAAAGACTGAACCATTTAGAGAAAGCAAACCTAATTTATCAAATTAACTGCATTGTACTGGCCGGTACATTAGCCAAATGTCACAAAAGTTGAAAAATCGTGTTTCGGAATATAGAAGTGATGTCCGTAATAACCCACATTCCATTGCCATAAGCACTCACTTCTTGGAGAATGGTTATTCCTTTGATTTTGTCGAGGTTAAAACACTTAATGTTCAACAAAATTATTTTAAAAGTTGTTTCTTCATTCAGAACTTGTGGAACCAAATATTGTAATACTATCTTCAATTAATAAAGTGTTATAGGTTTCTTCAATATGGAGAATGTTCAAATGCACATTTAATACATTAATGTCAGCATAACATAATTTCTTTGAAGAAGGTTTTCAGTAGGTGAGACAATGCATTTTCTAATTTTTTGAAATGTCTTCCAAGAGACAAAAACCCAGGGGACCTACATTTTATCAACTTACCTTATTAAAAGTAAGTAATGTTAACGTTTACGAAAGCTACTCACAAGCATTTTTTCAGATTTGGAATAATTAATTCCCATGGTAACATAGTTATATATATGGAACAGCTTAACAACTAGAGTAAAAACAAAAAGTGAACATTGATTGTTTGCAAAAAATATTATATAAATATTTAAATTATAAATCTGCAATTATAATACGTGCTGAAATACATGCTTATATCCAAGAATAAAAAAATGGGAATTTTTGGGATTTCAGAAGAAAAAAGGATATCAGTAACGCATTTGTAAGTAGCAGGATTCAAGCAATTTAATGTAAATCAACCTCTAAGATGACATTGTAGTTCCTTAATAAAAACTCAAAAGTCCCACTAGTAATTTACACAAGAATGTCCTTTGAGTCAATTCTAATCAAACAATTATGGGGGTTAAAATAGAAAGGATACAGTAACATTGTGTTTCCTCTAAAATAATCAGTGCAAAGGTCAAATAATTATAGAAACGTCAGAATGTTTAATAGCTGAAATATTCTGCTGATTTTATTCTGTTAACAGTATTAAAAAATCATGGATTACTATGGGCTTATTTTTTTTTTATAAAGAACAAAACATAACTAGATTTCAAGATAACAAAATCGTCCATGTCAAAATCCGAATCTAATTCGCTGTGAGAATTTTTGCACGTAGGAGCAGTTAGATTGGACGTTCTGGTTTTACATTTTTCCCTTCTTCTTCTTAGCCTGTTGTAGCTTTTAAAAAAAAAATATGATACCTGGGTGGATATTCCATTAATAATTGCAATTTCTTTCATTTCTCTGTTGACATTTTTACTTAAGATATTCACTCAACATACAAAAAGTAATTTCTGCAAATAATTTCATGATCAACTCTTGCCCAAGAAGGGATATTTTCGTATGAAAAAATGGCAATTCCATCAAGGGCGAACCTGAATTCAAATGAAAAGATCGTAGAATTTTTGGAATATTCAAAATGGGATATCCATCTAAAACTAAACTGTTTATTCTCGATATCCTTTCTTAGGTTACTTACCTCTACATTGAGAACGTTCAGAAGTAGACTTTATTATATTTATTCCATATTGATTTTCAAAGAACCAGTCTCAAATAATAATAAAATGCCAGACAAGATAATACCTCTATAGATCAGGGGTTTCCAACGAGGTCGGTATCGACCCTATGGGGTTCGATGAAATTTTGAAGGGAGTTATTGATGATCAAGGGTTGATTGGAGGTTGATAGCCGAATATGCACTAGCGATCAGCAGCAAACGGAAGCAGGGTTAATCAAGTCAATAACTTACCACAGGAAACAAGAAACTGGTTGAATATTTCTGAAGTTATTTAAGCAATTTTAGGCAAGCAATATTAAAAAAAAAATGTATCAATACACCAAATATTGTAAAATTAAAAATGATAATAGTACAAAAAAATAATAAAACGGAAATCTAATAAACCATTTTTTCTTAATTTTTGTTCATATCCTCAATTTTATTGTTATTCTTAAGTAACTTATGTGCAAGTATTTGCATTATGATTGTGCATTGTGTATGCTGTATATTTTATATACATAAGGGGGTCCATGAAGAAAACCATTCTTGTAAAGGGGGTCGATGAAGAAAACCATTCTTGTAAAGGGGGTCGATGCAAGAGAAAGGTTGAAAACCCCTGCTCTAGATAATGAAATATTACTTTTGTATCCATTTTTTTACCAATGAATATGCGTATATTAACTTCAACAACCTTAAGAGTTTACAAAAAATGCAGGCATACCCTTTTTGTTCTAACTCCTTCAATT
Organism: Dynastes maya; assembly: GCA_029619315.2. Taxonomy (NCBI): domain Eukaryota; kingdom Metazoa; phylum Arthropoda; class Insecta; order Coleoptera; family Scarabaeidae; genus Dynastes; species Dynastes maya. The sequence continues at coordinate 64,299,836 of JAROYE020000002.1, forward strand.
GCCCATTCACAGATAATAACAAAAGATATGAATTTTATAAAGATTAATTAGTGATAAAACTGTGTGTAGGTTGCATGAATTTCCAATCCAAGAAATAACTTTCAAAATGTAAGACTAATACAAGATTTTCTTGCAGGATAACGTAGAAACAAATGGCCAGCTGAAAAACCATTGAAAATAAAGTAGCATACAGGATGTTACATTTGAATAATAAAGTTGGGTTCTTTATCACGAAAACGTAAACCAATATCTTATGGAGGATATTTTTCAGCGCTCCGTTATATAATAACTTTACGAAACAACGATCTGTTCATTCGATAGATCACTCAGTGTAAAATATGATGATGGTATAGAATAGAGCGCATAGTATATGTATAGGTATAGATACTCGTGCGCGGTGTACACAATTCTGACATCAGAGATCGGTGGAGATCTAGTAGACGACGGCGAAGGAGCGTCTCGACGCTAGCGCAAGCGCGACGTCCCCGCCGCCCCGACGCCTCATCGTCGTTCGACACCCGGCACAATTCAGTCTTCGACGGACACCAGTAAAACGCGCAGCCTCACGACCACACGATAACTTGACCAATACACACTCACACAATCTTCAGCTGGTGTGCAGACCATGTGCATAGCTGCCAATGATGGGACATTATATGTCATGACGTGATCGCCAAACCTAACCGGCACTGAGACCAATACCAGAGTACCAATATTCGCGACCTACAGTGTGCGGAAAAGGTAGTTGTGAAGTGTAACCGTACGAAACTAGTTGGCCGTGCTGGAGCCATGGGGAAGTTGTCCAGGGGATTCCCTTCGGGCTGACGGTACACTGGGACGGCCGCGAAGAAGGGCCATGGCCTATTGGCTACTCGCGGCTTGGACCACCTTGCTGTGGCTTGCCTCAGGTAAATAAAAATTAATGATTATATAAATTGTAAAAAATATGTTAATGTATATACCACATAGTACTATAAAATATTCTTCAACCCCATAGTTACGTTTAATACATACATTTGCATTTATATACATATGCAGCGTATATTAAAGGTATTATATGTATTTTATATATCGATTTTAAACATTATTCAATCGGCAAAAGGTAAAAGTACAAATAACTACATATGTATATTGGTTTTATCATTTAATGTTATTGGTTAGATTGGCTAGATTATTAAAATGTAGAATACACATTAAAATCTTTGAATAACATATAAAATATTAATTACTAGTATTTTATATTAAATCTAATCTTCCGTAAATATGCAATTACTTACTATATTAATTAAATCTAAAAATCATACCATTTACAATTTATCAATACACATACAGAAATTTCTTCAGCGGTCCTTTAATAAGGTTATTATATAACATTTAAATTATCGATTTGTTCCGCAACATGAAGGCTTCTCTCCAACTATTCCCAAGACACACAATTTTAGTGTATCGTCAACTACTAACAAGTAAAGGTTGTCCGTATTTTTATTTTACGAATTATAGCGATATATAAAAAAATATGTATAAAAATTAGCTTTCATAAATATTCCAAAAACAGGTCAAATGTTATTTTAAGTTACATATTTTTAGGATCAGAATCTACAGGATGATATACATACTTTAAGATTTTTTTATATAAAAAATTGTTATTTAAAAGTATATTAAAGAATATGTCGAAAGTTAATACTGCAATTAAATTTCTTTAAGAGCTTAATGCGTAAAACTCATTCAAAAAAGCTCTGGACTGCATTAAATATATATATTATTTTCAAATTATCATTTGCAGAATCTGTAATTACCTGAAAAATTAAAATTTAAAAGAAAACATCTATATTATTATATTAATTATATAAAATGAATTACATTAGAAGTTGTTCTAAGATAGTAATCGGTTTTATGCCTTGACTAGGCCAGATCTTTTGAAATGAAATAAAAAGGTTCTAATTTGACACAATTAAGTTTTTCCACAATGATTTTAGAAATGCATGGTTTTTAATTGGTGAAAATGTTACCCATATTCATCGTAAAATTCCTATTATAGAATCTTAATACTAAGAATCGCACCATATTTCTTGAAATGGCACGTCTTGTAAGATTGAATATTCAATTGCGTGATAAATATTATTGTTTGATATCTGTTAACAGAGAAAACTACACAGTAGATCGAAGAAAAGTAATCTTTCAACAGATGCTTTTTTGCGGAAAAAATTATTTTTCCATGAAAAATATATACAACAATTCCAATGTCAAAATTATTAATTACGCCAGTATATTCCTAGTTACTGCAGATTTTCACGTGAGCAATTATGTGATTCAACGTTGTCAAATATACGCTTCTTTCGAATAGTTTTTGAAATCACAATCAGCATGATACATCTATACTCTTGGTTTTCGGATTGGAACCGCGTTGTTGTAGAGTTGGCCGACGCTTCGTCCACACTCTTATGGGACATCTTCAGGGCTGTTACTGCACGCCAGTGTGCAGTAATAGCCCTGAAGGTGTATCATAAGAATGTGGACGAAACATCGGCCAAGAGTATAGTATTAGCGACGACCGCGGAAGCCTACGGAGCATGGTACATCATTTTGGTATTGGGATTTTCGACTAAGAACTGAAAAGAATTTCTCGTGCCAATATTTAATTTTGAAGAAAACTTTTCGCAAATAACCTGGTAATCAAAGAAAAGAAAAGATGCAAAATATTCTCATGAGAACGTAACAACAATAGCAAGTTTTATTAAATATCCCTAAGGTCTCGCGAAGTACCTTCCTCTTTTAATAAGCACATAAATCCTTCGAAAACAATGACGTAAGCATTCATATTCCTTCGCAGGATATTGCATACGGATTTCAGCACCCCAATCTTAGCGCCACTTAGCAGGGGCCATATCGTCATAAATATTTAGTTATTCAAATATCCTTTTCGGTGGTAGCATAACTTCCCCTAGCGCAAAGCTCCCACATTCTTAGAAGCACTTTATGAATACTTACGGCATATTATTTGAATTCCTAAAATGCTCCTCTAGAAATCTAGAGCGTTGAATGTAATTTAAAATTTAATCTCTTATACGAATTTTAATAAGAAAATGCAAAGTTTGAACGTGTAACATTGCTTTAGTAATCGCTTATATAAAGATATTAATTTTACATGGAAAATATTGTAATTTTACGGAAATGAAGGCAATTTACATGCTGATGTGTAATTTAGCGTCTTATCATAGCAACTATATCACCTAAGTAATTGGGGTTCTCTCTAGTATTGGTAAATTTGTTATTTATTTATTCATAAGTGCCTCTTCCTCTGTTAAATATGTAATACTATTGATTTTCTGATCGATAACTCAGTACTTCTTAGTTTTATTGATTCTCCTTCAATAGTGGATTAATTACTGGACAGTTTCAAACTTTCTACTAGACAAATGTAGTACTGATAACTGTTTTTGTCTATTAGAATTGATATCTGATCGCCACATCTATATCGCAAGGTTATAAATTGGATTCATATGTAGTTGAATCGAAAAACAAAATTCCAATTTATTACGTACATTCAATACGTTCATGAACCGTTCCATACGCTCGTTTGGCGGCCACGACGATATTAATAGAATACCTGATGATGTTAAAGCGCCTTGGAAACAAGTGGCCAGCGTTAGTGTTCTTAGGAGACGTACAGTCTGTCAACCGCAGTCCTTGAAAATAGATCATTTCGGTCTGATATTCGTCAAAACATTACTGAATAGCTTATGAACGCATTATCTTTGCGTACAATGTCACGGAAACCACGTTGTTTAGAAAACTTATTTATTTTGGCTTCTTCAAGATGTGTAGTATGAATAGATTTAATATGTATTGGCATTAAGTCTTGTGGAAGTTGTTAGTTCTGGTGTAGTTCCTTTTGTATTAGTTTTAGACAATGATGATACTGTTTCCTTACTGAATTTAAAATACCTAAACTGCTGAGATTACTAGGAATACAGTATCTCCACGAATAAGCATACTTAGAAAATTTGCATTTTTACAGAAAAAATAATTCTTTCTAAAAAAGGTCTGCTTACTTTGAGAAGTCCTCTGTAATAATTAAAACATTGATTAAATTTACAAGGCAACCAAGAATTAAGAAAACAAGAAATGGTATCAGCAATAAAGATGTTGTTCTTCACTGTAGATATCTTTACTTGTTTGGTTTTATATTAACAAGCTGTTGGCTTAAAGCAGTGTTAACAGTTGGCTTATTTTGCTTCCGTTGAAGCAAAGAAAGCATATTTCATTTTGTTTCCTATAATCATTTATTGGTTCGGAGAAATTCACAATAAGGCACTTACGCCTGGTATTATCAACATACTTATAAGTAGCTTTACCTTAAAAATGCCTTTAACGCCTTTGGGGCATATTACCAACGTTTATAAGTAGTCTGGGCAAACAGCGGTAACAGTCAGTGTAGTAAATATGTGGTGCGGAGTCGGCGATAATTTATTTCACGCATTCACAGCGTCAGTACTAAATCGATGCTGTATGCGGGTAATTCTGTGTTACTGTCGTAACTTATTTCGTAATTGTACGCTTATGTTTGCTTTAAAAATGTCGCAGTTAGGTACGTTGCGAAAACGCAAGACACAGTTAAAAACATTATAGTGGACATGCCGGACTTAATTTTTGATAGCGCTAAAATTCAATATCTAGTTTGTAAAATCCATTTAATGTGATGGTCCAGAAGCCATTGTCAACGTCACATCGAAAGCAAACAGCATTCTCCTGCAAAAAGTGGCATACGAGACCAAGAAAAATTTACATTTGATTTATGTGTTACTCTTATTTTATGTAATCTATCGTTTCATTTACTAGACAAAGAAGTATTTGTCTCCTTCTGGAATAAATATGCGGACTGTAAATTACCTAGTCGGACATCGATACGAAATGTAATGCCATTTGCTCGTGAACGTATAGAAAAAAGAATGAAAACGGAATTGAAAGATAAAAAGCTGTGGTTGTGTGTGGACGAAACAACAGATCGTCAAAACATTCTGTGGTTAATGTAATGGTACGTACAATGGAACCACATCGACCGTCATCCTCTCCTTACTTGCTTCCAAAAGAGTTATAAGTTGTACTACCGATGAGATTTCAAAGGTGCTGTTAAACTCATTGAACAAATTTGAAGTTTCAACTAAGCAACTTTTAATGTTTATGAGTGATAGTGCCGCAAACATGCGTTCTTTGGGCCGATCTCTTAAAGAACGCAGTGGTAACTTCTTACATGTAACGTGTAAAATCCATACTCTAAATCTTGCGACACAAAGAATTCCTACATGTTTTCCACTAGTAAATGCATTGATTGCTAATACAAAGGCAGTGTTTCTAAAGTCCCCGAAACGTACCCGACTATTTCACAAACTGGGTCCTGATTTACCTGAATCACCATAGCCGATTGTTACACGTTGGGGAACATGGTTGCAGGCTGCGTTTTACTACAACAAATATTTTGATCAAGTAAAGAAGGTAGTTTTAAAATTCAATCCGACAGAAGCTGCAGCAATCAAGAAAAGCCAGGAAATATTTCAAGATAGTCAGATTAAAAGAGATTTACAAACTATTCACAACAATTACTTCGGACTAGTGGAGGGAATAAAAAAATTACAAAATGTTTCGATGTCACTAATGGATTCTGTTCAAATTGTGAATGATGTTCACGCACAGTTATCCGCTGTAGAAGGCGAAACAAATTGGTGTATAATACGAAAATTTAAAAGTGTTTTAGAGAAAGACTCCGATTTTCTTATATTAAGACAAATTTGTGAAGGTACGTGTGAAGATACATTAAGTTGTTTCAAAGATTATTTTAAATATACAAATATAACTAAACGGATACTCAACATAACATCGCTAGATGTCGAACGGTCGTTTTCGGCATTAAAAAACATTTATTACGCACGTCGTACTCACTCGACTGAAACAGCTGTGGAAACACATCTAATGATTCAAATATTTAACAGATGTTACCCAGTTTGTTATTTCACGGAAGACTTTTAAAACGGTAAGTGTTTCAGCACGTTTTATAATTTATTTCTTACCTTCTATTTTATGTGTAAACTTTTATGCGCTCGCCACGCTTCTGGCTGTTACCGCATATTTGCCCAGGTTATTTATAAGTGAGGCTTAAGCTACATGTGAGCTATGTAGCTCAAAAGGTTTTTCCTGCAAAAATTAAAAATAAAAAGCGTATAAGTTTGCCCGTGGACATACTGCATATATGTACCTTCTAAAAATTGTAGCTAGAGTCAAAATAAATAATTTAAAAATAACATGTCTTAAAAATGGATAAGAAAAATGTGAAAAATTTAATTTACTTTAAAAAATAACTCATCTAAAGAGACCGTTACCACAGTTTAGAAATAATATATTTTAAATGTTCAATCAATACGGAAAATCAGCAAGATTGATTTAGATAGGGTTAAAGGATTATGTAATTTTGGCCAATAAGACATTGTGAAATCCAATGAATGCTGACCAAACATAGCTTTCTGAGTTAACAATCTCTGTACATTACATACAAACATGTTTATGTGTCTTTCAAGTTTATTATACACAGGGTGGGTCGGGAGGAACGGACCAAACTCCAGGAGTATATTGTACACGTAGAAAAAACTCATATGTTGTTATCCGATTTTCATTTGTTTTCGTTATGGCGTAATTACAAATAAACGGAATTTCGTACATTAACATTTTTTTAATTATAACGTTCTTTTAATAAACGTTCAAAAATATCGCTATTGACTTCTAAACATTCTATGCTTCATCTACGAAAGGTGCCTGTTGCTCTCCTGATCACTTCATGTGTTTCTTTGATATCAGCTGTAGTATTTCTAATACGTCGAATTAATACATCCCGACTGTCGACATTTACCTTGTAAACATTTTTGAACCAGCCTCATAAACAATAATCTAGTCGTATGAAGTCTGGAGATCTTGGAAGCCAAGTAATAGGACCGCCGCGCCGCGACCAATCCAAAGCCCTGGAAATCTCATTCAAATGTTGCTTCACCTAACGAGCGAAATGTGCAAGAGCTTTATCACGCTGATAATACATTTGCATTCTGATGTTTAGAGGAACATTCTCTAGTAGTCCTTGTGATTCATTTTGTAAAAAAAAATACAACCTTGGACAAAATTATTAGGCATCTCTTATATTTCGTTATATAAGAAAACCCAATGCCATCTATACAGTTATTTAATCATTCGGGGAATTATATATAGCATATCTAAATATTCCTCGGGGAACTACCGAATTATATCTCATGTTTGGAAGTTAATAGAGCGTATTGTGTTTCGCGCTGTTAGTTACGACAGTAATGTGAGGGCGTGAGAACATTTGTGGGCCATTTTAAAGCAGAAGGTACGTACTCAAAAATGTACATCCAAACAAAAGTTAGAAAGAGCGGTAATAGAGGAATGGAATAAAATATCAGCTTCTACTTGCGAGAAACTTGTTAGTTTACCGAAAAGGATAACCACTGTAATAAACTCCCGAGGAGGATCAACTCGACATTGAATTTTATTTTTTCTTAAATAAAATATTACATTTATGCCATTCGTTTCATTTATTTAGTGGTGAAAGTTGAGGTATAAACCAAATGCGAGGGTGCCTAATAATTTTGTCCAAGGCTGTAGGCGAGGCAATTCTCCAAAATGAAAGGGTCGATTAAATAAACCACACGTTTACCAAAAACTTGTACTGCAAATTACTTTCGATTATTGCATGGGGATATTAATGCCATCACGGGTGGATGTTGCTTCATCCGTAAAGATTATGCGCGATACAACACGACGATTATTATTTATCTACCGACAAAATTCCATACACTTAGCATAATCTTCCGGTTTGTAGGTGTTGTATACGCTGAATATGGTATGAATATAAGACCTACTCGCGGAGTGGGTTTATTACTCTTTTTTGTGGAGCGCTCAGTTGAGTACCAATCCTTCGTGAGTTGGTCGTTACATCTTCTTCTATTAAATCCAGTATATTTTCTACTTCTTCTAAATTTTATCGAGTAGCTCGTTCAGATGTTATGTTAGCACTGGAAAGCATTCCGATCTCGCACAGTTTGTTGAAAACTCTGATAAATACGTTTTTACCAGGATTTCTCTAATGTGGAAACTGTTGACGGTGTTCTTCAATAGCAGCTGTACCATTCCCATTACAAAAACCATTAACAAACACCATATTTGTATATTCTAAGTTTGAATAAGTGTGCAGCCTTCTCTAACAAAATAATGCGCAAACTCGAAAATAAACCTTAAATCAATGTCACAATAAACTGACACATATCAGAACAACAAAATTATTGAAATGATTTTAAGCCTCGAAAGGTAACTAAAGAATAAAATAAAGATCAATCAAAAATCGATGTTTTTACTTACTTTTGAATCCAATGAGGTGTTGAATATCATGAATAAATTAAAAAATAAGAATTCAACTGGTCGTACCGATTTCTCTGCAACTATAATGAAAAAGTTTAAGTTGTACGTGATAAATGTTTTAACTCATCTGATAAATGCTTCTTTTATTGACGGAGTATTTCCTGATATACTAAAGATAAAAAAATATAAAAAAGTGTGATAGGAAGAATATCAACATCTATAGACCTACAGCACCGGTCATTTCCAAGTTAACGATATATAAATTCTATAAAATTATCACAGTTGGTAAAAAATGTTAAAACTTTCGAACTGTAGTGGAAAACCCAATGTAGCGATAAGAACTTGGGGTATTCCCCTTTCTATGCGAGCATAAATATTTCATCGACAGAAGATGCTTTTTCAATAAAAAAAAACCCATAGTAAAGCAGTTGTTTTGTTTCGTCGCCAGTTCCAAGTTAACGATCTCACTTTACGCATCTAGAATTCAGAATATTTGTAGGTGAATTTTTTTCAACAAAGGTAAGGAAAGCACATTTAGAGAGCATTTGTTTTCACTTAATTTTTGTTTATTAGATGTTAAATTATCAGCGTAGGGACGTTCAAATTAGAGAAATGATAGTAACGGATCGTGAAAGCGGATTAAGCTACGGGGAAATATCAAAAAAATATAAAATTACAATGCCAGGGTCTAAAAAAATTTGCGATAAATATCGACAACACGGAACTTTCGCAGATTTGCCTCGCAAAGTAAAATCCAAAAAAACATCCGTCTGAGAGGATGCACGTATTGTGAGAGAAGCTAGGAAAAATCCAGTAACAGCACATGAGATTAGAGATGCACTTAATTTAACGGTATCACCCAGAAAAATTAGGCGACGACTAAAGGAAGCTAATTTGGTAAACAAAAAGTGTTGGAAGAAATCATTTATCAGTAAGAAAAATAAAGCTCGGCGATTGGCATTTGCTAGAGAATTTATCAACAAACCAACTAACTGCTGGGACAAAGTCGTTTGGAGCGACGAAACTAAATTTGAGATTCTGAACCCAAAGAAGCAACAAAGAGTGTGGCGTCGCAAATCAGAAGGCTTACAGGACCGGTTTCTTCAGTGCACAGTTAAACACAGTGGAGGGAATATTATGTTGTGGGGCTGTTTCTCGAAGTCAGGTGTTGGAAATTTAGCTGTCGCTGAAGGAAAAATGGGGCGTCCTATGTTGAGATTCTAGAAAATAATCTACTACAATCTACTGAAAAAATTGACCTAGAAGAATTTCTCTTCATGCAGGATAACGACCCCAAGCATAAAAGCAGTGTTGCTATGCAATATTTGCGAGAGTCAAACATTGAGCTCTTGGACTGGCCGCCCCAGTCACCCGATCTCAACTCAATAGAACATCTTTGGGCCATCCTTGATAACAAAATTCCAGAAACATCGAGAAGAAATCGGGAAACATTCTTGAACGAACTTCAACAGCAGTGGCAATTAATACCACAAAATATTTTGGACAATTTAATCAATAGCATCCCACAACGTCTTCGTGCAGTTCTCACAAGTTAAGGAGGAAATACGAAATATTAATTTTATTACGATATTTTTAAAATTTATTTTTTTGTAGTTATTTTATTATCGTAAACTTCTGTTTTTTCTGTTTCCAGTTACTTGTTCCCTTTGGGGGGGGGGGGGGCAGGGTCTAGTACCGCTCTTATTTCTTTTTCTTTATTCGCCCGTATTGCATGACTTCACAGGATTCGTTGGTTTTTTATTTATTGCACGATGTCTCCCCCTTTAATTGATTTATTCTTTGTCTAGGCGTGCGTTCTTCTATTTTTGAACCCATGATAGTGCTTGTTATTTTTCTTTCAAATATTCTCAGCTTTTCTTCCTCTTGTGTTTTATAAATCTTGATCTTGGTATTTCTACTGGTCTTCTTTTGTTGTAAGATTTTCTTGTTTGCATAAAAGGCTCTGTAATCCAGTTGTATCAGTTGTTCTACGACCTCTGCTCTACCCATTTTATTATTTACTTGTATCATCAGATAACTGAAGGCATTAACTTCTTCAAGGTTTATTAACCCATTACAAATTTTACCTGAAATCCGATAAAACCAACGACAGCTGATGTATGTCTTGTAATTTCTTTCTAGCTGTTTCCATTTTTTCTGTCATGAATGCTTGAAATATTAATTGATTTCTCGCGTGTTCCTTTCGGGACTTACTTAATGATTCATTAACCTATAACACAAACACTCGTTAAATATATGGTTCTCCAACTTAAGCCGTCCAACTTGTTTTTTATACATTATTTATAAAACGTCAATAGCAATTTACATGCTCTTTAAGGAAACAGATATTCTCATAAGTGTCCACCTACAACTACTGAAGTAATTTATCAAAGGGAGACATCATACTTTCGATGTCCCGCAGTAATTACTAGTTGCCGCATTCTCCTTAGCTTTAATACATTCCTTTCTTGAGCTTACGTACAAATATTTAATATTAAATGAGACAAGGAATCAGGTGTTATTGACTAACGCGTGTTGGAAAATCGCTTCCTTTTTATTAAAATAATGTTTTCAGGAACCTCATTGCGGTTGCCTTAATATAGGTCATCTTTTGTTGAAACTAGCGTTTCCAAGGTGTTTTCCGATCAAAATATTTACCTTTAATAACAAATTAAAGTTCAATATTGATTTGGTTTTTGTTAAGTAGCCTTTAGACCGTTACATAGTATCCCTGACGCTATTTAAGTTTATAGATATTCAAAGTCCAAATTTAAATTGAGCCAAATGATCTTTTTAACATAAGGTTGCCATTTTAATTTCCTTTTTTTTTAATGAATACTAAATTTAACCGTTATATTTTATAGTTCACTGATCTACACTAAATTTGGTGTTGTTTCTTTTCCTAATTCTTCCTGTTGTCTAATTCAAATAAATTGCTTGTGCTATTATAACTACGTGTGTATGTAATGGCTCATAAAGTTCTAAATCTTTATTGTTTACTGTTGTTTAAAAACCTAATCGTGTAAAATTTAAAATTGTCTTAAACTATATACAGAATAGTTTGAAGTGATTTTCTAATTTATGGTTTACGTATAAATCTGTTATATTGCGTTATGCCAATTATGCTGTCAATGAAGATTGAAAGTAAATTCGTTAACGTCATTGTAAATTATGGCTAACACATTCAAAATTCTTTAAAGGTTATTTACTGTTTGCCTTATTTGCATCTCTAAGAAAGTTTAGTTCCTTACAGAATGAAGCAAAGGTATTTCAGAAATACAACGAACTGATGAATTCAACAGTATAAAAGTTACAAACATATCGGCAAGGAACTGAGTACATATACAGCTAAAATAATTTAGTGAAAAGTGGAAGAACATTGGCCGTATAAGCAGTTTTGTAAATAATGAACCATGAACTATACTACATGTATGCATAAAGAGAGAAAATGTCTAGCTATACGAAAAAGCGTACATGCGACAACAGTAAATGCGAATGGGTGGGTTAGCGGCAGTCGACGGCTCACGGTTACCAATGTGGTTAGTTACGAGATAGACTGCATTTATGCGGACGATCTTAGTAAGAATTTCTAGAGTATTTATTTTTCTTTTTTTTTTTATTTCATCAGAATCTGTTTTTATTTTTGTCTTTAGAATTTCTTATTAGTTTCGTCTAAGCTTCGTAACAACAACAGCACAAGTATGCGAAAGTCTCATTTCCAAGCAGCCATGACTTCAAATTATTACGTGCGTTTTAGAACACAGTAGATCTACATGCTAACATTGTTACAAGCGTACTAACACGCGACCCGCACCGAATTGATTGGATTCCGTTCAATCCCCTCTTGGCTCTCTAGTCGCCGTTCATATACAGATATAGCTAAAATTTTCCCGATATGTATATGAAATTCATCAGTTTGCTGCAGCAAATGCATCTAAACTTTTATTATGAAAAATTTATCAAGAGTGAAAAAAATTATATCGAGTAGAAATTGAAAAAGAAGACTAAATATGGCCGTTATAACCCCACATATTTGGGGTAATGTAAGCCGTCAACTATGGGTGTTAACTATCTAGGTACATCATGGACCTATTGAAACTTTTTAAGAGATGCGGATTTTTCTTCCAAAAACGCTATCTCCGTACGAGTGTTGAAATGCCTAGTTTGTTTGGCTGTGGACAGCGTCTCCAACTGCCAAATTTAATTTTCATGTCGTATAAGTAGTCTACAACGCCAGATTTTCTATTTGGTGTGGGTCATTCTGAATACTTGCGGTATACTTTAGTACTTCAAATGCAACCCATGCAAATTTTTAAAATCAATCGAACTGCTATCTCCTTGGCATTTAACAAAATACTCATTTAACCCAAAACAATGGTACACTGACACACGTTACATTTTATATTTAAAATAGTATGTTGAGCTAGACCATTAACACTGCTGCTACAATTTTTTTTAATTTAAAACAAAAAAAAACTAAATGGTGCAATTTTAAAACAAAAATTGGTAAATCATTGTTACACACCTTGCTTTATCCAGTTTTAAATTTAAGGACGCCTTTTCTGAACAGTGTTGTAGACAAAAATTTTGTTTTATTAACCGAATTTTCGTTTCCTTACACCTACACTTTCCACGCAATCAAAGTTCTCTGCCTTTACCTAACTCACCGCGCACTAAACATATTTTCGCATTAACTTTATCGCTTTCATCTTCAAAATCTACATTGCTGCTATTGTCATAGTACTTTAGTTTTGTAACTGCCCTCAGTTTTAATCGAGGTAATCGTTCCACCATTTCATTGTTGTTATTGAGGTGTCTGCAAAATGGTCAGTGAGGTGTTGTCGTTTGTTACTTACTAATGGTATCACATTTACGTCGAATATGTTCTGCCGTCTCCAGATCTTCTTGATGAGTTAATCTTCAGCTTTTCCTAATTTGTATAAGTGATATTTTAGGGCTACATGATTTGTAAGTAAACCTGCCATTATTGCTGTAAGATGGCATTGCCATTGCTGTCATTGGCGAGCCTGATGTGAATGTTTTCGTCTGTTTTTGTCATGGAATGCATACGAAACCCTTTGATTTTCTTATTATTTCTCAATTTTCTGTTTGCGGTGACCTTTCAATACATTAGACTGGTGGTTTAGTCTAATGGAAAGCATGTTTCCTGCTTCTTTGACCAGCTTATCAACGTTTTGATCCATAGAGAGCCACCATAACGTAACGTGTATCAGGATAGATTCATATATGTAGGTCTTAAGAGTTTTTAGTGTTACCCGACTATCTATGAAAATATGGCGCATAAGCAAAGGTCCCTGCTTGAAACAAGTTCATTTTGAGTTCCATAGACATTCTTATGTAGTTGAAACCAATAATGCCTATGTCAGTTCCAATTCCTTTTTTTCTGGATCTGTGTAACATGCTAAAATGGCCCTTTTCATTTGACTCCTATTATACTGACCATGGCTGCCCAAGTCCACATGAATCATATTAAAGTTCAATTTTGAAGCTGAACAATTCGTTCTACATAATTCAATTTTTTTATTTTTTAGTAGCTCAACTGAAGTAACACCTCTAAATTTAGTTAATACTACTGAGTCAGTGGAATATCGTCTTCCGCATCGAAATCTTTTTCTTGTAGCTGGCGAAACGTCTTTCCAAGCTGCTAATATCCGAATTAAAGCGCTGGTTAAATTAATACTTTTTTCTGCATCATCAAAAGAACTTTCGAGGTTTGTGAATGTTAGAAGCCTTCTGATTAGAAATTTTCTATAGCTCATCTTAAACTTATGGATAATCCCTTGATCCAATGGCTGACGTGGCGTTATCCAGAAATAATGAGGCTTTTCTATTTTCTTTCGTCAAATTTTTTTAGCCAGGAAGTTATAATCTCTGTCGTCGTCCAAGATTTTTTATTAGATACCCAATTCTAAGGGCAGTTTGTCGATGTGAGATCCTTTAAAGCATCCAGGGTTTTTAGTTTTCCCAATGATTAATGAGGTTTCCATGTCATCTTCCATATTTGCGCAAAATAAAATTGTGAATCTTTGTTTTGCAGTTTTTTTACCGGCACATTTATCGTTTTTTAGAGCGAACGTTTTGTTGGGCATTACAATATAGAAAAATTCGGTTTGGTCAGCATTGTACACATTTTTTGGTGAATAGTCCTTCAGTATTACTTGTAGTTTTGGTTTCCAGGCTTCAACGCTGTCCAAATCAACATCAGGCGACTCACCACAAATTGTTTGAAAGCCTGTATTGCGTTTTTTACAAAATTTTTCTAGCAATCCATTTGAAGCTTGAAAACTCGTCAGTTTTAAATTTTCGGCTGCTTCCAAAGCTTTTTCTTTTATTAAAAGTCCAGATATAGGGAGATTTTTATTTCTAAATACATACAATCATATATACATATTATGTACATAATTCCCCCAAATCTTAGAAATGTGCAATAAAGTAAATGTGCTTATAATCGTTGCATCTGTATTAAATTAACGTCAATTACGGGAAAGCGGTATGTCTTTGAGGTGGGTAAGCTGAATACCGTTTTTCAGAATTGACCGATAATGATGGATAAAATTGCAGGTATTTTCGCAAGAAAATTTTCATGGAAGTGGCCGTGGCCGTTTTATGGGTATTCCATATTCCGTTTTTAGAGGTGACCGCTTTTAAGGGGTGGCCGAAAATAGAGGTTGTACTGTAATTCAAAACTAAAATAGCTATCGGATAGGGATTGATTTAGGTTTTTGTCCATTCTTTGTTTCTAAGAAATATAATCTATCCAAATTTATTTATTTAAAACAACAAATAAACTCACTGTCTCTTTAAAAAATCGTTTCATTCCTCTTATCATTTTTTGATTTGCAAAAAGTTACTGAGTTAGATCCCATGATTAACAAAAACATTTTCAAAAACGTTAGCCCTGAGATTCATTTAATTCACTTTTATCTTTAACTACACACATATATCATTACAATATATTTATATTGGAATATACATCTGTGACATATCGTATATTTCATAATAAACAGTAATAGCAGCTGCTATTGCTGAAAATATTGCTTTGAACCTGAATTCAAATCACTGGCTTTCAAGGTATTATATCTGTACCGAACTGTTAGAAATATATTTACCTTCCCATCCTATTTAGAAATTTATTGCGGAAAATTGCTCTCTACAGATTGATGGCAATGAGACAGCCGTCGAAACCTTCGTAGCGGTCCTGTTTAATTTATTGGCAAATACAACGTAAATTATCGAACATGGGTAACCGACTAGACATATGGAAGTCTACCTTTTGTTCGGGCAGAATGCTATACACAAAAGAGAGATAACATACACAATTTCCACGTTGGGGTACCGTACCGTTTATAATAGCCGTCCAATAACCAATACAATTCCAAATTGATTCTCAGACACTATCTGTGTGGATGTTTGTACCATTGAACGCATATCAACGCACAATAATAACGTATGTCGTAACATTTGACACGAAGGGTGACTGAATTTTATGTCCGTTGCTTTGTATACGTATATAGCATTTTTCATTGCCTTATGGAATTAATTTTCCTATCAAATTTAATCAACTTTTTATTGAAGATTGGGAAGCGTTATATTTTCGTTTTGAATTCCTATATTCTTGTTATTTAGAATAAAGGACTTAGACAAATATAGGTTATCTTGCTATAAAGATATTAAAATTTTGTCAAAGAAATTGATAATTACCTTTGTGTAAATAATTTCTTGGTGGTTAAATATATCGGACCTTATTTGATTCTAAATAGTAATGCATTAAAATACAAAACTTCTTTAGCATGAATTCAAGAATCGTGTTTCACTATGCAGGGTTTTTCATTTTATGTTGACCACTACTTATTTCCGTTACTATATACAGATACAAAAAAGTGTTTCAAATAAATGTTATAAGTACCTCTACACGCACAGAAATGTTTACTTGTATCGAGACTGTCCGCCTCAATTCAAGACAATTACCGTTTCAATTATCCACAATACAATAAAATTACTGTTTTAAATCAAAAGAAACATTTTCTTAGCATTTTTTCTCCGCTTAAGAGAAGTACATACTTGTAAAACTGTGTCCACTCTTGATATTTTCGACTCGATTTCGGCACCCGATTCGCGATCATATGTTTCTTTCTTTAAATCTTTTTCCGTGGATAATAATTTTAGTGGTAAAGGGTAAATAAATTTACTTGGCGAAGTTTTGCAGTGTTTCATTGAAAGAATTTCATATTTACTTGAAACTTTAATATTTTATCAAGGAATTTTGAAAATAATCTTGTTGTTTATATTTGTTTATAACATCTTCCTTCGTTTTTTAATTCAGAACCCCAGTTTATTATCTGAATTATATAAAATAACATTCTTGATAACTTTAAAATCCATGGAAAGTACCTTTCGCTTCTATGGTGACGATGTCTGAATTTCCGGGTATGGTAATGTCAGGTATACTGTAAATTGAAATGGTTAGCATGAAAACAATGCCAATTTAATGACTGCATAAGAATAGCAGTATGCTTGTCCATATACGATACAATAACATAATGTTGATATCAAGAAATATAATTGAGCTTTTCGTTTTAACAAAAATACTTTTTGTCTACGAGTGTAAAACAAAGAAGAAAAATGAATCTGGGGGAAACTGGAGGGAAGAGATCATCAACACTGCTTCACGTCGTAATAAAATGGAACTAAATGCTATTAAACTGTCAAAATAAAACACTTTCTAACGTAAGTAAATAAATATCACAATATATTTTGTTGCGCGCGCCCTCTATATACAATTCCAATAGTTACCACATTTTTAATCAGTAGAGATAAAACATTACAACTTTTATTCATTTTTTCGTATCTGTATTAGTAACGGAAATAAGTAGTTGTCCAAATAAAATGAAAAACCCATAACTTTCCAAACATTGTGTTTAATAGAGTTACAAAGCGAATAGGGAACGTCTAAAGTACTCCAATATGGACATCAATCATATGAGCTTCTGTGCCAGAAGCCAGCAAGAACCTATTTATCAGAAAATATGCCATGGAATTAAAGTTAACTAAAGAAATTTCAAGCTTTGTGTTTAGAGCAGCTTTGGTAAAAATCAAAAGTATATAATTTTCTGGACAATTTTTCTATATGCGTTATATAGCTCGATGATGAATTTTTGAATTTCACTTAGATGATTCAACTATCATTTATTTGCACACAACTAGGAACAGATTGCACGAATGAAGTATAATGTGTGATTAATACAGAAGCAGTTTCTTGCAATGTTATTACTACTTACTTGTTATCACGAAGAAAACGGTTTGTCAAAGTATTTGTATGGTAAAATTAATTATGATGTGCTACATTTAGTTATGATGTAGTGTGGCCTCCATCATTTTGAATACACTCCTTTTTGTCAGCCTTAACTATCTTCTCATTCTCCATTCCCTTTTATTAGCATTGTTGTTTCCCAATCGCGTATCTTCCACACATGGTGCCTGTAATACATTAGCGTCGTTGGTTGTAAATAGATCTTTTTAGTGTGAATGTTGCTCTCTTGTGAAATTGTCTCTGGAATTACATTAGAAATTCCTTCTTAGTCCCTGCAATAAATACTTCGATATTTCTTTTAAGTTGATTGTTTCTTCTTGCTGTGTTAACTTTGTTTTGTATGTATTTTCACATACAAATTTTAATGGTGTAACTAGTTGCTGGAACCAGTAACCACATTTCTCGAACATATGGCAAAAAATGTTTGCAGCATACTACTGGACTGTGATATTCTGAAAACGTGGTGGTTCATCATGAATTTTAACCGTCTAATATCAATAAGCCTTGTAATTCGTGGTTAGGTTATGTTTGAAATATGTCTTGATGAATTTAGTGCATATAGAAGCTTACCAACAGATTTTGCGTTTGGGACTGAGAATAATTACTTCACTTGCTTTCTTTTCGTTTGATGCACTAAATTCATACCCAAGATTTTCACCTAAAATTCATTTAAAGCAGCCTCATTACTGCATCACTTTGAAATTCAACATTTTCTGAAATAAATAACTGATGATAATTAAATTTAATAAACTTTTGACATTTTAATGGCTCCAAAGCTTATCCTTTGACGATAAAGGAACTAGTCATATCCATGTGATAATAATCTATAACATATACATATGTGCATTTATTTCCGGGAAAGAAAATGTCACTAGGTATTACCATTTCATAAGCATTTGTTGGTTCTCAAAGGCCCTTGTTAAATTTTCATTAGTTGATAAATTAAATAGTAGTGTAGTCAGAGTACACAAACAGTGAAATATCGCTCCAATAATGGCGTTTATATTGTCTCTGTGATAAGTAAAACTTCCCCCGTTCGAATCTTATGAAGGGGGTGGATAAAAGGGCCTATTCCCACCGGCAAATGTTCCCCATTTATTCGGCCAGATTGCGGTTTCATTACATTATTGCAATCGAATAGATCTCGATTCTCTTTGAAACGTCAACAGTAATTACTTTTGTATGAAGCTTCCGTAGTAGCCAATATTGTATTGCATGAATGTGCTCATATTTACAAAAGGTCGTTTCGTAATTAATTATACTTATTCAAGAATTTTTTAATACAAGATCAAAAACGTTGATTTATTGAGTGTTTGTAAGATATACATTTTTAGTACGCAAGTTATATGTTTGTAAAAGGAAAGAGTTCTACTTTATTTCGAAACTAAATCAAAACATCGTTATGCAGGTATACTATTTTAACTTTCTTCTTTCTATTTTGATTATTAAGCAATAATTCTACACTTCATCACTATATACGATTTTGAAGCGAGATTTGTAAAACTATTATTAAAGACGTCGTATAACTGTTAACGATTGAGATTGTTTGGATGACGTTTATTATGCAAATGCTCTTGTGAACAGAATAGTTACGCAAGTTACCCATTCTCCGCTTGTGTTTTATTTCGATTCTTACATTAAAAAACATTATAATCTCATCTAATCACGTACTAAACCTATCAACATTCCAATAAAAAAACACTATTATAAATGAATGTTAACTACATGAAGAACACTTAAAATATTTTTAAACTGCCTAAATTTAGTATGCAAATTTATGAGGTTTAAACTTAACTGTATTTATGACCGGAATATCGTACAGGATCCCCAGTATATTAAAACGCTTAAAGAGAGCGATTGGTTTATTTATTTTCTTTGCGAATTTATCGGTTTTTCAGGTAGTATCTACTTAGCTCTAATTTAGAAACATACGTGTGTAGAACATAATATTTGCCGCAAAAGATTAAGGTATGTGTGCAATATTTACACACGAAGCTACGCCAATGGTTAAAAATTTCGACTTTTCGTGCATTTTCTCACGTACGACAAGATTTTCATTTTCCTTTATGAGACCAGCTATAACAGGACGCAATAAAGTCAACGCAGACAACTGAATTTCATCTAGACTCTTCTTAATATCACTAATTTTGTTTTTTATTCTATCTAGAAGTTATCTAAGTAGCTAAGTGCTCGGATTTTTTTTACTTAATTGGGAATTTTTCTTATTTCAATCTGAAGTTTGTTAGTTACAACCTTTGCAAGTTTGGTATTTTATTACTGATGCATAGTAAGATACGTGGTTATTAATCTGCCAGTAAACGTACAATTCTATGATCAATTGAGCAATTTTGTTTCCTAAATAAGTTTATGGTATATTTGAATTTACTTGCCTTGGGAGGAAATCAGTAGTTGAGATTTATTTCACTCTTAACTATCTAACTAACAAAGCATTATTTAGCGAGTATTTTTGTAAAGACTTGAACATCCAACACTAAGCAAAATATTAATAGCTGCTCAAAAGCTTATTTGGAACAAATGATGCCTATCAAGTTTAATATGACTATTATTATTAATACTAACACAAAACCTAGTTTTAGAACACGTTGATTGATTGATTGATTTTGTCCATAAGGAGGATAAGGTCTTCTGCATTTTTAACCCTAGGATGCATAACATGGGCCTCCGAAGCCCAGCGTGGTATTCTAAGCTTCATAACTTCTTTTTATTTATTTTTTTTTCTTCTGGGCCTTGTCTATGCCTCAACTGGATCTTGCTGTTGTTATTTCTAATTGGCATTTGATCTATATAATTTATAAGAAAATCTATTTTAAATATTTGAATTCTACCACGTATTTACATTTCTCGGGCCTCGTAGGCCCGGTTTATTTTTGATTGATAATCGTTTATATTTACATCCAAAACTGTCTTTGTTTAAATAATTTGTTGCTTCTGGCGTCAATGTACTGCATATTGCAATATTATTTGGAATACAATGTGTTAACAATCAGCTGCAACATGTTGTAACATGTAGGAACAGGCCTGCTTCTGCTTTCAACGGAGTTTGCAAGTTTCAACGGCGTATGCAGGTTTCAACACGCAGAGATGCATATCGTATAAATATGCCAACGCATAAAAAAGACTTCTGTTGCTAAAATTTGCTTAAGGTGTTTGTTTGTGAATGTTCGTTATGGCGGCTCCAAGTTCAAGAAAATCGACCGGGCAACGTGCAACAGTGAGGTATGGAGATCTCAATTATGAGGAAGCACTAATGCGGTGGGCAGAGGAATGTGATGAAGTTTTATCGGAAGAGAGTGAAACGTCTGAAATTGAAGAACCTGGTCAAGATTCATTAGAAGCCAATTCAGGCTCTTCAAATTCTGAGTCTGAAGAAGAAGTAGCTACAGCGGAGGGCGATAGTGATAATCCCAACTGTTTTGCTTCTCCATCCGGCATCCAGTGGAATAAAGTTCCGACAAGCGCTACGAAAACTGCAAAACGTAACGTACTGCGTTTAGCACCAGGTGTAAAAACTAAAGCAGTGTCCTGTGATGCACCTGAAAATGCTTTCAAATGTTTTATTACAAGAACGATCATAGAAGAAGTCGTCAAGTGCACAAACCTTGAAGCTCGAAGAGTAACTACAGTAAAAGACAAAGGATGGGTAAATATTGATGTGATGGAGCTGAATGCTTTCTTAGGTTTGCTGATACAAGCTGGTGTGGAAAGAAACTGGGACGTACCGATAAGAGAACTGTTTTCTTCTGATAAATGTAATCCTATTTATCAAGCTACTAGGGGAATTAATCGGCTTGAAGATATTAGACGGTACCTGCGCTTTGATGACAAAGGAACTCGTGATTTTCGCCTACAGACTGATAGATTCGCTCCGATATTGTATATATGGAACCTATTTTTACAACAATGCAGGTCATCTTTGGTGCCAAACGAAAGTGTTACCATTGACGAGCAGTTACTCTCGTATAGAGGGAGACGTTTATTTATTCAGTATATGCCAAATAAACCGTCAAAATACGGTATCAAGATTTTCTGGATGTGTGAGTCAGAATCAGGAGTTGCAATTGATGGAATGGTATATAGCGGTAGTGCAAACTTTAGTACGCAATATCCACTTCTCTGGACTAAATGTTACAATAGATAATTTCTTTACAAGCATTCCATTGGCTAAATGTTTATTAGAAGAGAACCTAATAGTGGTTAGAACACTAAGAAAAAATAAGAGAGAAATACCAAATGAAATAAGAGATGCAAAGAACAAACCGGTGTACTCTTCTACATTTGGTTTTTATGACACAATGACTATGGTTGGCTACATTCCTAAGAAAAACATGTCAGTCATTTTGCTCAGCACCAAGTACAATGACATGTCTGTAAGTGAAAATGTTAAGCAGAAACCGGAATTAATACTTTATTATAACAAGACCAAAGGGGGAGTAGACGCAATGGATCAAAAACAGTCCAACTATACATGTAAAAGGCAAACGAAGCGTTGGCCTATGGGGCTTTTTTCTAATATGATTGATATTACAGCACTAAGTGTATTTATTATATTTTCCACGTTGAAACCTGATTATCATAAGAATGTAACACACGCTAGACGACTATTTTTGAAGGAATTATTTGAGCAATTGATAATACCGCAGACGATAAGGAGGTCAAAAAATCCGAAAATACCAAGAAATTCAATAAATTGTATGAACAAATTTATTCACATTGAAAAAACTGCGTCTGATGCCGTTATAAATAAAAGGAAGAGATATATTATGTGTCCCTCTAGTTTAGACAGAAAAAACAAACTAGTTTGTGAAAAGTGTCGCAATAATGTGTGCAACGAACATAGTGTAAGAATTTGTAAAGATTGCTACTTTTGAAGATGTATTTACATTTATAAGAGTTGTAATTTTTAGTTACAGGTTTTGTTTAATTATTTAAGTTTTTTACACGCACAAATAAATGATTTAAATATATTTCATGTTCTTATATATTTTTAAAAGAGTAAAAAAACAACCGGGCCTGAGAGACCCCAGAAATGTTAATCTATATATCCGAACACCCATGCATCCTAGGGTTAAGACTACGCCCCAGCAGGCCTATTGTATTAACCCTGCGTTAGTTTCAGTTGTACTCGAACAGATTAATTTCTTTGATCAGGTTTAGTAGGCTATTTATGTCTTTCCGTTTCTCTAGTCTTTCCAATTTAAGATTACGTTGAAGGACATTTAGGAAACCTTGAAATTAATTTTGGGGAAGAAGTACGTTAGAGTACAGCAAAATTGGATTGGGCAAGACGATCAAAAGTAAATAATACTCAAATCATTGTTTGATCAAGCTTTCGCAGACTTTTATTTTCATTTCATCGGGACAACACTAATATCGTTTACAACTTGTGTGATACAAATACAAAACTCTAACATAGACATTACTTACGTAAAGAGTTGTTGTTGGCGATTAAAACATTAGAAAATAAATTATAAAATTGGCTTTTACTAAAAAATAAAAATATACTTCTGTACATAAATAAAGATCTTCAAATGTTTGTCAAGATATCTATATCATCACATTAGACTTCTGTTTTACCTTTTGGACGTAATGCCTAATATCAAAATCATGTTTCTAGTCTATACTTATATCCTTTTTTGTTTGACGCTAATAAACCGCTATTACTATTTGTATTATTATTAAATATGTTAATTGTTTTTTTGGTTGAAATTAATATTTTTTCGCATCAGTTTTCTTCTTCTTCATCACCAAAGAAATATATAATATCAAAATGATTGCGATCGATTAACGTAAAAATGAGTTTCTAACACTGATTGTAGTTCTAAAACAATATCTGGCTATAATATAGATGAGATCACACTATTTCCTTTAATCATACTGCTCTCATTGTGTCCAACTACCACATAAAAATCCTGTTCAACTTTATTCTAGGAAACTTGTTGGCTTTTCAATTTAAAATAATTGCTTCTGACTTTCTCGAATCCAAAACAATTTACATTGACTAACCATTAATTCTCACTTAAAACTTGAATTTATGATGGATACCTAATGAACCTAATACCAGATTTAGCATTTATCATAAAACTTTCCTAATGTTTCAGGAAGATAACTGGGAAGGTGTGTTCAAATAAGATTGTTCGCTTGTAACGTTTATTTAACATGGTTCTCAGATGTTTACCTCTTACTTAAAGAGTTTGGCAATTTTACGTGTATGGGAATTGTTCTTTTTAAAGAATTACATGATGATTTATGGCGACTTCGAAAATAGGTTTAGAGTTGGTAAATTTATCTATAGATTGAAAAGAAATGGATGTAATTTATAAACTATGGATGTGTCAGAGACTTTCATTTCGATGGTTATTAAGAAATTAAGAAATACCATCATATAAGTGAAAATTTCGAAAGCTGCGAAGGTATTTGTGAAGTAAACAATACATCAAAACGCATTCAGATACTAATTAGAATTGGTGTCAGCATAATTCTCGTTTATTATAATGTGAAATATTCAAATTTCGTTATGAGAATGTTTCAAGATATGAGTATGGGTTGCTGTTTGCTTAAAGAAAGCAATTATGTAGTGCTTTTACGTAATGAAAAGCTTTAAGAGGATTGATATTTTAAAAATATGGACTTTTGATTATAGCAATTTATCGTGGCATTCTTAAACGATCGGATTTTTATAATCTCTCAAAATCGCCTGACAGACTTATATGAACTTAGTAATAGCTATGTGCTTTTTTAATCGAAACAGTTTTATGTATCTTTCTAGCAGACATGCAACGAACAATATCGTTTTCTTTTCCCATTTAACTTTATGGCAATTTCGCTATGTTAACATTGCTGTTTGGTAAAGGATAAATGGTAATTGCAGTGGATATTTATGATTAGTTCTGTTTGAGGAAACGCGATTGCTTGATTGTTACAGAATGACATTGTATATCTATAGAATGTAATGAATTTTTATGGTAAAGAAAAAGAAAGGAGAATGTAACTGGCATGCAAACTTCGTGAACTTTTATTTGAAATTGGTTTAAATAAAAGTGGCTTATGAACACGATAGAAAGAAGTACCAAAGATACATTTCACTAAATGTATTGCAATGAAGCAAAATATCTCAGCTATATTGAAAAATTGCCACTAAATCATTAAAACGTTTTTTTGAATACATCGCAGAACTCTTGCACAAACACTTGATGAAAAACATAATTGATTTGAATAAAGATGGGAAGACAAATTAATATACTTTGGCTTCCGTCGGTGAATTATGAAAATCTGTAATTTCCTTGACGTAATGAAATACTTCAAAAAGGAAAAATCTCGTCCCGGTAAGGAATCGAATTTGACATCTCCGGTTTGCCGAGCGGGCGTGCTAACCGCTACACCACGGGGGCCTTATGTCAGGAACGTTCACTCTTTAATACGTAGTTGTTATTTTATTTGCAAATACATGTCGACAGACACTGTCTGTCGAAATATTATGATATATTTGAATGGATGTTTAATACATTTGGGGGGGGGGAGGGGGGTAGAAAGAAAGAAAAACAAAACACAAGTGTAGCAAGCAACGATTAATAAATTAGATTTCTTCAAATTGGAGTCTAAAGTAATCTAGGAAAAGCAATTCTAATGTTTGAATTCTGCATGGAAAAAAGATGTAATAAAGAATCAAACAATTGTAGGACAATTCACTGCAATTTGTTTGAGAATATACGACTGGATAAAACTTGAGCAAAATCCTTACTACTCGATTGTGGTTAACGGACTGTATTTCTATTAATACATTATTGTTATAAAAATTTAGTCAGTGATCTGTTACAAAGATTGCTACAATAGTATATAAGTTCTAGTTACACACGTTGTCAAAAACAATGCACCAATATTGTTCTAAAGATTATGGTGCATAATACAATATGTATGCAGTGTTCTTATAATTATAATGGTTGAAAGATGAAGTAAAACGCAAAAACAATAACTATTCTTATGTTTTCGTATCTCCAACAGTTTCCTAATTTACCGGTATCATTGGTCAGCCACGAGAATGTTACCAACAGCTGTGTTGTTTCGCAGGTATGTGAGGATACCATTCCACAAATTTGGAATAAAAAGATAAACTGCGGAAGACTTTATTGCAAGTGAATTGTGAACCCGATGAAAATGATTTGACTATATAAAACCAGATGATTTATTAGAAAAAAAATTACGTTTTTATTGGTGAATAACCAATACTATCTGGGTCTAATCCTAAGGCCGAAAACATTTGGCGCATGCATTTAGGTAGGCTGCGATAATAAGCTCGTCTATGCAATTAAGTGATGATTTATTCACTCATTTTCTATTATTTGCTTTGAAAAATTTAGGAAGTTTTATGTCAAAAACTGCCACAATCTTATCCTGCACGTCTCGACACAAAGAATATTGGAGAAAATGATACATTTATGCGAAACAATTCAACAGGAACTTGACCATAATTTTGAAGTATTATCTGTGACAGCAACATGTAATAATTAACAAAAATCTGCGATCGGCTTACATAATTGGGTTAATGACTGCTACAATATTTTTCCTACAATATTGTAGTACGTCCATTCTATCAAGTTCTTTTCCGTGTACCTTCATATTGCTTTACTAGTGAGTTTCGACCAGGTTTTCTGCAAACAAACGATTAAGTGTTTAATATCACTAAAATCAAGAGGATCTATAACTTTGATGCCGAATATAATTTATCTAAAAATAACCCAAAGCTGTTAGGTATATTTGAACTTATGCTAGTCTTTTAACAAATCTTGCTTAGCATTAGGATTTTACACCGCGAAAGTGACATTAAAACGTTCTAAGTTCATTGCAAGCCATTTCCAACATTAACGTAGTAATGTATTATCCATAATTTACAGCTGTAAACGGCTGTAAATGTCGCTTTGATTTTTTAGAATTTACAAGCTCTGGTATACCACACCGCCTAGCAATAAATTCTATTCATTATTGCATACATATCGGGCATATGTACAGTTTTAGTCCATTACCTGTGCGGTCGAATTTTGTTTTGTCTACAGTGTATGAGGCATTACTTCCCGTAGTTAGGCTTGTAAAACTATTGGCAAATTTTCTATCGGTTTTCTGCAAGAGGTTCGTGCGTTGTAAAATAACTGCATTAATATTAATGGTTCATCAACGTAAGGTACACAATACACAATACACCTAAACGAAAAATTATATACACCAAAAAGGTCGTTAATGTAAATGGTTGTTTATTGATATTCAAAACCAATTGTGTATACTATGAGTCGAAGAACGTCAAAACATAGGGCTAAAGTGCAAGAGGAAAGTTGTAATAAGTTTATTTCTACAAGAATCTTTAAAATAAACATTCAGGATATTGGATTTCAGCGAGAGTCTCGACATAGCAGGACGCTGTTTATCTTAATATCGATTTCTTTTCCAGTGGGTTTATCATTAAGTGTTCTTATTGCTTAATTCACAATACTACCAAAAGTTAAAATCAAAGGAATATACCAGAATGATATAATAAAATGTTTAAATAATAAATATTTGTTTTTATTTCAACATAACTGAGGTAAATGAGAAAATACGTATGAAAGAGAAATCTTGCCAATAGTTTTCCCATTAATTTCAAACTGTTTTTGATTTCACAGCATTACGAGTAGAAACATAGAAGTAACATAGATTAGACCGAACTTTTCTCTTCGCGAATAACAATAAGACTTTATTTGTATAAAAGTTCCAACAAAAGGAAAATTATAGAAATGAAAAGAAATACTTAGGAGGAAATAAATACTGAAGAAAGCCGATGTAGGATTAAACAAATTGATAATAATCGGGTACTCTAAATCTGTGGCACTAGAACACTGAAACAGTTCACTAAAGCCCTTACTACAATACTTAACTCGTACTGGACGCACGTTTCGATAGCCAAGCTATCATCATCAGCAGTAAAACTGAATTCAGTTTTACTGCCGATGATGATAGCTTGGCTATCGAAATTGATAATGTTGAATAATATATTTACTGCTACGTTACAGTAAAGAGAGCAAATAAGACAAATAGAGAAGAATCAGATAACATATTGAAAAGAATAAACATGGAGCTGGTATGTATGAGGCTAAAAATAAAAATGAAATATGGAATAGAACTCAATTCACAATGAGAAATTGAGTTATACTCCTTTTGCCGACGTTTCATTCACACTCTTATGGGACATCTTCAGGGCTGTTACTAGACACCTACTCAGGACTATTCATTCCGAAGGGGTTTCGGGTCAATGGATTGGAAATGTTATGGATTAATGAAACGTGACGGTTACTAGGAGATTTAACCAGTTGGGAGTTCCACGTATGATGAAAGGGGTAACCATCTTCGCGATTTAAATTGTTGGGATGTTTGAAACTATCTATTGATGCATCGATTTTTCTACTATAATAGTGAGGATTGTGAGATAAGATACGGATAGAGTTAAATTGAATTTGGTAGCCAGTTTCCAGTCTATGCTCAACCAGCGTGGGCCCCGCTACACGCAACAACCGCAAACAACGCTCGTGTTCAGTAACAGGAGTGTTGACCGATCGCTTTATTTCACCGATGTACACATTACCGCATGGAACATACAACATTGAACACATGGAACGCATGGAACATACAACATGGACGCATACAACATGGAATCTGATAGACACCGGGGCCTTCCAGATGATTGCGGCCTTTGATGGGAAAGTAGTTTGAGAGCTTGAAATTGGGTTTGAAGATGGTTTTTATGTTGTTCCTGAAGGGAATCTTGCTGATGTGATCAGTGACACCATGAATGTAGGGTAGATACGCTTGCTTACGGAAATTAGGGTTAGATGAGGGGAGTTGCAGTTTCGTAGATATGTGATACCATCCTTCCCAACATTCCACGAATTTGGAATAAAAGGATAAAGACTTTATTCCGAATGAATTCTGAACCCGATGATGGTGAGAAGGGTTGGTGTAGTGGTGAATGGTAGTTTGAATATCATCGGTGAAACAAAGCGATCGATCAGCACTCACCTTACTGAACATGAGCGTTGTACGCAGTTGTTGCGTGTAGCCAGGTCAGTGCTTGCTGAGCATAGACTGGAAACTGACCACCAAATCCAATTTAATTATATCTTACCTCGCAACCCTCACTATATTATAATAGAAAAATCCGTGAATCAATAGAGATTTTCAAACATCACACGTGGAAATCCCAACTGATCAAACCTCCTAGCAACCGCATCCGTTGAGCCTCAATGTAAAAGAGGTACCCTGGAATGGTACACGGACGGCTCGAGAATAGAAGGTGTTGGAACAGGTATAGGCATTAGTGGTTCTAACTTCCACCTAAAAATGCCTACAGGACCCCACACCAACATATTTCAAGCAGGGATTTCTGCTTTAAACTTGTGTGCCATAAAGAACCTCGAGAAAGGGATACGAGGCGCAACTATTAATATATTCAGCGACAGTCAGGCAGTTCTAAAAGCTATTAAGGCCTACACATACGAATGTGCTCTGATACACGAAAGTGTACATAATTTACGGCAATTAGGATTCAAAAACCACGTCACTTTGCTGTGGGTCCTAAGCCACCAAGGGATCGAAGGAAATGAAAAGGCAGAGAAGCTAGCCAAAGAAGCAGCCAATATGCCTTTCATTGGTCCTAATCCCTTCTGTGGTCTCCAAAAGAACCACTTAAAACAAGTAATCAAGATATGGGAGGACAATCAAAAGCCCTCGTGGCACCAGCTTCCGAACCTCAACCCACCTTCTCTCGATATGGTGAGTATGAGCTCGCGATCCACAAAATTAACCGAATGGTTCACCAATCGCTGTAATAGTCGTACCTGGCTTGATCTTCTCCCGAATAACAGACATCAAGGGATCCGCACTCCTGTCTTCCACAGCGGTCAAGAAAAACTTCTTCGATCCTCGCTCTATCGCACCAAACACCCATTGGCCCTCAAGATAACGTCCTCAGTTGTATTTCCTCTTGCCTATTTTCGTTTCATCGATTTCCACGATAACTCCTTCGCCGCCAAGCTGTTCGGTATTTTTGCAGGGCCAAAATATCAAAACCTCCCTGATAAACGACACGGAACACCCTCCACAGGACCTGTAGACACATTCCATTATACTAAATAAAGTAATAATTATGAAAAATTAAAAAAATATATATCCTAAAACGTGAGTGATTATTCTGAAAAACTCAAAAAACGATGTTTCTACTAAAACGCCTAAAAGACGAATGAAGATGATTTTGGCGCGATCTGAGTCAGCACGTTGCATCTTAGTCATCACATAACAGTTTCCATACATTTAACGTAAAATTTTTTATTTGTATTCTAAAGAATCATCATAATCTTAATAAACAATTCTACACTTTCTGTTCATTAACTTACGAAATATTCAAAAAAAATTATAGGTAAATCGCTGCGAGTTCGAGATTAAATGTAACGTTACATTAAATTATGATGGCGTTAAAATTCAATGTGTAGTTTGTAATATCCCTTCAATGTGTTGGTCCAAAAGGGAATGTCTACGTCACGAAAACAGCATTCTTAAAAAAAATGCACACGACACTATGACAAATTTTAATTTAATTTATGTGTTACCTTTATTGCATGTAATCTACCGCTTAATTTACTAGACAAGGAAGCATATGTCTTCTTTTGGAAGAAATATTCGGACTGCAAATTACCAAGTCGGGCATCCTTACAAAGAATTGTGCCATCTGCTCGTGAACATGTTGGAAAAAGAATTAAATCGGAGTTGAAAGATAAAAAACTGTGGTTATGTGTGGACGAAACAACAGATCGTAAAAAACATTCTGTGGTTAATGTAATGGTACGTACAATGGAACCACATCAATCATCACCTTCAATTCTATTCGCTTCCAGACGAGTACAACAATGTACTGCCGAAGTAATTTCAAAGTTAGCGTTAAATACATTGGAAAAGTTTGAACTTTCAACAAACCAACTGTTGATGTTTATGAGTGATGGTGCCGCAAACATGCTTTCTGTAGGCCGGTCTCTTAAAAAACATTGTGTTAACTTGTTACATATTACGTGTAAAATTCATGCTTTCAGTCATGTGGCAGATAGTATTAGAAAATGTTATCCTGAGGTAGACGCTTTAATAACGCATACAAAAGCAGTGTTTGTAAAATCCCCAGAACGTATTTGCAAATTTCACAGACTGTACCCCCGTATGGCTGAGCCACCAGAACCTATTCTTACACGTTGGGGAACATGATTACAGGCCGCGTTTTATTATCATAAATATTTTGAGAATATTAAGAACGTGGTTTTACTATTCGATCCAGAGGAAGCTGCGGCTATCAAAGAAAGTCAGTCGAAATTTCAAGATGGTCACGTTAAAACGGATTTAAAAACTATTCAGAACAATTACTTCGGACTAATGGAGACAATAGAAAAATTACAAAATCCTTCGGTGTCGTTAGTGGAACCTTTGCAAATAGTGCAACATGTTCACGCACAGCCATGCACGGTAGAAAAGTGTTTGTGTTCTAGAAAGGTTTGAAGGTGTTTTAGAGAAAGATTCTGATTTTGGCACATTAAGACAAATTTGTGGAGGTGCGTCAACAGAACCGTTAAGTTGTTCCAAAGATTATTTTAATTACGCAAATATAACGTTACTAGATGTAGAACGTTCGTTTTCTGCATATAAACACACTTTTTCCTCACGCCGCACTCGCTTTGCCGAAACAACTGTGGAAACATATCTAATGTTGCAGATATTTAACAGACATTATTCACTTTGTGATTTCACAGAAGACTCCTAAGACGGTAAGTGTTTGAGCACGTATTATATTTTATTTCTGACCATTTATTTTGTGTAAACTTTTATGCGCCCGCCACTGGCTGTTGGCGCAAATTGAGCAACTCTATTTATTACACTGTTCAACAATGAAATTTTTACATAAAGAAAATACCCTATCTTTATAGATTTTATTACGCTGAATTCGAAAATGACAATAATTTTTGTTTTTTAGCTCTCGTTTTCGTGCTATATGAAGTTTGTTACGTCCTTATTTCTGGTTGTTAGCTCTCGTTCATGTAATTAGTCTAAAGCACTTTGATTTATTTTTCACATGATTTGTGACTAGGTTACATTTTACGACTTTGCTTTGTAAAAAACTGGAGCCTGTCTGACAAAAATGATGTGATATATGGAATCGGCACCCCTTAAATTGTGTAAATCCATTTAGATATTCTTGTCATTAAAAAATTTTGAATGTAGTATGAAAAATATATGTATCAGTATTTCATTCTAGAAAAACGAACTCCATATTTGTGATCAGTGCATCGAATTAACCCCAAAACCACTGTTAAATGTTTGGTAAGTAAATGTGTGTTGGGCAGTGCTACGTTTGTTAGACTATGGCCCATTATAATATTGAAGAACAAAAGTTTCAATAACTTCCAAACCTGAGCTAATCTAGATTTTTAATTGTCATTTTCAACTTCAGCACACTCAAATCCTTATAGATCAACTATTTTAGCCTTTGTAAAAAAAAAATAAAATTTGTTGTCTAGTGTTATTAGTCGTGACGTTGTTTCTTTTTGTTCTTTCGAGTACGACGGATTAACTACAAAGCAATTGCCCATATAAATAAATATTGTATGTACCCAATCGAATCGTCGATTTCCACACGGTATATGGTTTCCATCGATGTATACTGAAAAATCAATGCTTCCTCGATTTTTTGTTTTGAATTATTTGTTGACTGGAATATTTTTTCGCCCGTAAAAATAATCTTTTTCCAAAAATATAGGTGTTTGTGGATATGATTTAAGGAAAACAATAATCTGGCCTTTTTTTAATTCTAGACTGAGGTCTAGGAAAGTTTGATAATATTCTCGCATCCGTTGCAGTTGAAAACGGATTTTCTCTTAAAATATTTAATAAAGCAGTATCTTGTGCAACAGTAGAGATTTTGGAACTACCAGCTCGAAGTTTCCTCGCTAACTTGTTTCATTATAGCAAATACTGTATTCTTATTAAACTTAAAATGTTGCACAGTTACTCGTGTAAACCACTCATCTTGAATTTTTGCCCGGATTTGGGCTTTCAAAACCATATTACATTGACAGGATATTATTATTACTTCAGTAATTGTCATATTTTACAAAAGATAAAATGGATAATGTTGTAGTAGTATCAATTGTCCTAGGTTTTTATGAAAAATTACTTCAATATATGGGAATAAAATTGGGCAATGCCCTTCGTTCAACCACAAAATCTTTAAGTACTTTACGAAGTTTTATGATTACTGTATGAATACTTCCATGCCTGCACGTTGTCGGCATAAAATTAATGTTAAAATTATTTTAATATAACTCTGCTTCATGTTTTGCTATTGTTATGATTTACTTGATACCACTTGTGGTCTAATATGTAATAAACCATTCAAATAACACTAAAGTATCGGAACACTCCGCACCACACAAGTTATTTGATTAATTCGGAACAGCTGTTTCGAGAATTCATGGATTCCCATGTCAACCGTACGATCGAATGATGTGAAAAAAATTTTAATTCTAACATGCCCGTTCTATCCTTACACTTGAGAATATATTTACAAGTAAAATTAAAACATACAAAATATACAGCAAATAAACGAAATGGTTTCTTGTCTGTGTAGCATGAAACGTAAAACATGTCTCCGCTTTACCCGAATAAATCAATAAGAGTCGAGTAGGCCAATAGTCCTTGGTCTTTATTCAGCAAATTTGTGTTCATTTTTATATAAATAGTTTCGTAAACGTCTAATTCCCGCGGCGAAGTTACGTTACTAATTAATTTTAGATTTTTTAATTTAATATTATGCCCGGTTTCGTTGATATGTTGTGCTACACTTGACGATTCAATCTTCCCATATCTGTAGCTTGCGATGTGCTCCTTGAATCTGGTGTCTATAGCTAGTTTCGTTTGTCCAATGTAGGCTTTATCACAGTCACTACACGCAATTTTATAAAATTCTTACCCTTCATGTTCTGTTTATCGTTCGAATTGCGAAGAAGGTTTTTGAGTGCTATTTACTATACTACCCTACAGTCCTTGCTATTATGTTTAATAAACTGTTATATATAGGGATATGCTATACTTCTTCTTTTTAAAAGAAATATTAAATAATGTAATACGAGTAGTTTATAAACTTTTCAAACTCAATTTTTGAGATCTCTATCATAATCAATGTGTAACTAGACATGAAATCTTACAGAACACAAAAAGGCCTTAATAACGTATCACGCGAATGACTCACAAAACAAACAAGGAGTGTACTCTGGCGCATATTAATGTTTCGCTTTCCACATACTATTCAAGTTAGGGTGTCTTTAAAGCCAGCAGAGTGTTTGAGAACACGATGTATATGTATACATGCAAAGATGAAATATACATGGATTAACAACAACCCAACACAAATCCGAAATTTAATTCGTATCCACGAAGTGAGTCTAATTCAATTTGATGGTAGTATCAACTTAAAGAAGCTCGGCTTTAAATTTTCGGTAATTAATGATCGCTCTCAGCGTGGCGACTATTTTTGTTGACATCACACCTCAACAGCTGCTGCACGTATGGCCTATGTTCAAAAGCAATTTCACGTCTCATTGCACATCTCGTCAAAAGAAGAGGTTATAATTCAAGAGGACTTCTCGTGTGATATACTAGATATTGCGACTGACGCACCTTTATAGTTTTCCTTTAATTAATTGCTTGCCTGGCCGTAGTATAATGGCGGTACCGTGTAATACGAACCATTATATTGTACAGTAAAATTTATTGCGATGGTTGGTAATGAAATTGAAATTAGACACCGGGCTGCTTTAATTTTAAGCTTCAATTAAACGTACAATAAAATTTGTTATTTATACGCGATTGTTGATCCATTCAAGTTGTCAAAAGCGTTTCTAGGAAGAGAAATAACATTAATTTATTTGTTTATAGAGAATGTGACTTACTTTTCGATATGTTCTCCCGGATGTTCATTGAATAGGTACTTACCATGGTATGTTTTTGTTATTGCTACCTACTGGAGCTTTTTTTTTAATAATTTTTGTGCTTTATCGTAGTTTTAATGGCTTATACATCATCAATTAACGTCCATTAAGATCAAACAAAAATAATTTTACTTCAATAGACAATAAAATAACAAAAACAACTTGATGAAACCGTAGGTGCTTTACTGTTAGTATGTTATAGTACCGTTATTGATCAGTGTGCTTTTCCTTGGTAACTCACTAAACGGTAACAAATAAGTTATCATTTAACATTTTTTTTGTTAAGAAATTCATAAACTCAAATCAAAATTGTAAATTATTTCAGACAAAGACATTAATTGAATGCACTGGGTAGGCAGAGAATAAAGAACCTCACGATTGCAGCAACTACTTGACAAGCTATGAGCGGATTGAAATTAAGCACTTATGTTTGTTTGAATAAAGGAATCTGTAAGTTTAGCACGTTGACTAGTAGACCTATAGATACCGTACATAATGTTATAGCCAGATTACGCTAAACGGTAGTTACTTTTCAATTTTATGGGAACATTTTCTCAATTGAATTATTTTTTAAAAAACATGTAGCCAACAAATTAATTATCTGAACATAATTTATAGTGTATTAGATAAACCTCTTAGAACTAAAAAAAAAAAATAAAAAAAAATAAGAAAAATAAAAAATAAATTTAAAAAAAAAGGAGTTAAGCAAGGATGTGTGCTAAGCCCGATTTTGTTCTCGTGTGTAGTAATAGATTGAGTGATAGAGGAGGCAAGCAACAAAATGAAAGAGTTAAAACAAGGATTTAGAAAAAATGGAACAAATAAAGATAACAGAGCTCATGTTCGCGAATGATGTGGTATTGTTGCCAGATACAGAAGAAAATCTTCAGTATAATTTAAATATCCTAAAAGAAGAATTACCAAAAGGTAATATGAGAATAAACACGAATAAAACTAAACGTATGATAGCACCAAAAGAGAACAGATAACACAATATCCAAATAAATGGGGAAACAATAAAACAGATAGATGATCTAGTATCTAGGTACGATAATTGAGGCATATGGAAAGTGTGAGAAAGAAGTAAAAGAATGAAAAAAGTAGGAAGAATATACAATTCAGTGAAGACAACATTCTTGGCGAAACGAGAAATACCAAAAACCATCAACACAGAAGTCATCACAAAGTTGTTAGACCATCAATGCTCTATAGTTGTAAATCCTGGACACTAATAGAAAGAAAGAAATCAAGAATACAATGGATATGTAATTCCTAAGAAATATAGGAAACAAAATAAGAAGGGCAACATTAGAAATGTAAAAATTATGTATGACCAGTATAGGAAAAAATTGAAGGAACAGGTAAGATTGTCATGTTAATCACATACCAGATGCAAAAATGAACAAAAAAGTGTATCAAACAAGGATAATATGAAAGAATGCAAAACCAAGTCAAAGAAAAACATGGAATGACGAAGTCAATTCCAATGAGGCAAGAAAAAATACAATATGAAATTCCTCCTTTATTTTCTTTTGCTTACTAAACCTTAAATTTCAAACTTCATTGCAAGCTATCATCTGCCATAAAAAATTTTGGTAAAACCGCATATTCGTACATGCTTCGATGGTTGAGCAATAAGAAGTAATTCTTGTGTGGTTTCTGGTTCCATAAACGTTATATGCAGCGCTACAAAAATGCTGTATTCAATGTAATATCATAAATTCTGAATGAATACAAACAAAAGAGTTATTTAAGTTAACTGTTGTAATGGGAACTAATTTAATCTTCATCAAGAATCTGACACTAATTCGCCAAACTCTGTTAGAGATAAATCGTATTAAGCAATAAACATCGTATAGTTAACGACGCCCACATTTTACATTAGAAATGTTGTATATAGGTAAATATTTCGGTGCTTTTAAAGCTGAAATATTTGGGAAGATAATAAAGAGAGGAACGTGAGGAATGTGCAACATTCCTGACCCTTGCCGAAAAGCTTGCCGTCTTCGTACCTAAATATTTTAAATTCCTTTGCAAAAATAATTGTTCAACTGGACACAATGTTTTAATTTATAGTATAATAAAAGTAACGTTGCTCTACTTTCCTCTTAATAGAGGATCGTTTTATCAAAGGATCTCATGGCTATTACATTTTTACTGCATTCAATGGACAATTATCTAGACTATTATTAAATTATTGACTTCGTAAACTTCAACCTAATAACATCAAAAGCAATAACGAACAGAACTGCTAATTACAGTAATGTACGTGTCCTATTTGACATTTGTCTACGTTTCTTTCCATTTTATCGCTCGTGGCAGACCTACACCTAGCTAGTTCATTAAAGAGCAATATTTACACACACAATTACGGGGGAATAGCACCTGAAACAGGTTTCAGCCAGTTCGGAAACGCTCAATACTGATGAAAATTAATGCTTTCTGCAGGTTCCGCTCTTGCCTTCGTTCGAATTCAGTCGCGGTACGGTTTTATCAAAAATTAATTCGCCATGAAAACGATGCGGCGAACTATGTGATTCGCTTAAATGTGAAACTTTTAATTGCAATTAAGATCAACACTCTGATGATTTGCAGCTGGGCTCGCCCTCGGCCTGCTTGATATTGATTTCTGCGAAGTTTTCTCGCTTCTGGGACTTTTCCAGAGTTATTATTAATCCAGCATTGATTGTGCTCAATCCTTTATTCGTTACTGTTATAAATCTTTTGAACAATTAATTAAATGGAACTACTAACTAGGCCGTGGAAGTATTTCAACATAACAATTTTACTAATATAAAAGTTTGCAATAAGTTTTGAAACCAACAAAAAGTTTACATACAACACTCACTCGTTATTTCTTTGAAAACATTTAAATGGGACCAGGTTGTATATTTGTAAAAAATTTGAAAATATAAAAATCAAATCAAGTGAAAAGACTTTATATGAAAAAGTTATTTTTTTTTCTCGATAACTACCACGAAATAAAGCCTAGCTAACAAATACCGACTAACCAATTTTTAGTAATATTTTCAAAAAACATCACCAAAATTCACTTGGTTAATTGACTTTAATTGCAAAAATTAGATGCAAAACGCCGGTGTTAAATGAAGTAAGCAAGAAAAGGTTGAAATTATGCCGATCGTAGGCAGTAATCATTCAAATTATAGAGATGCCAGTGCGATTTTAATCATTTATTCTGTAAACAAAGTTTATGTCATAGTGTATTTTTATGTTTACTTTTTGGAAAAGTACACATCAAACAGGGAGTTAATAAGAAATATTTAAACTCATATCATCTTACTTTTACACTCAGTTGAATCAAAAATTTAGTGAAATGAATTTTATTGAAACACAGCAAAAGTTTAATTCCAGCTAAACATATTTTATTGAGAAAAAAATATATTTACATTTATAAAGTTTCTTACAAAGAAACATCCCAAACCCGAAAATTCAAACAAATTTGAAACTTTGTGAACAAGTGGTCCACACCCAAGGATGTTCGAAAGTATTTTCCTTATCGGCCCAATCTCGTTTTAAGAGGGTGAAACTACCCCTGAAAGTTTAGTAGATTTTCGGTTTTTTTTTTAATAACTCGGCAATGCTGGAACAAATACATCACAACTATATATCAAAATAATTTAAAAAAAACCGAAAATCTACTAAACTTTCAGGGGTAGTTTCATTGTCTTAAAACGAGATTTGGTCGATAAGGAAAATACTTTCGAACATCCTTGGGTGTGGACTACTTGTTTACAAAATTTCAATTTTTTTTTAATTTTCGGGTTCGGGATGTTCCCTTGCTAACTAAAGTTTAGTTAAGCTAAACACACTTTATTGAGAAAAAAAATGTTTTCATTTATAAAGTTTCTTACAAGGAAACATCTCAAACCCGAAAATTCAAAAAAATTTGAAACTTTGTGGACAAGTGGTCCACACCCAAGGATGTTCGAAAGTATTTTCCTTATCGGACCAATCTCGTTTTAAGAGGGTGAAACTATCCCTGAAAGTTTAGTAGATTTTCGTTTTTTTTTTAATAACTCGGCAATGCTGGAACAAATACATCACAACTATATATCAAAATAATTTTAAGAAAACCGAAAATCTACTAAACTTTCAGGGGTAGTTTCATCGTCTTAAAACGAGATTGGGTCGATAAGGAAAATACTTTCGAACATCCTTGGGTGTGGACTACTTGTTTACAAAATTTCAATTTTTTTTTAATTTTCGGGTTCGGGATGTTCCCTTGCTAACTAAAGTTTAGTTAAGCTAAACACACTTTATTGAGAAAAAAAATGTTTTCATTTATAAAGTTTCTTACAAGGAAACATCCCAAACCCGAAAATTCAAAAAAATTTGAAACTTTGTGAACAAGTGGTCCACACCCAAGGATGTTCCAAAGTATTTTCCTTATCGGACCAATCTCGTTTTAAGAGGGTGAAACTACCCCTGAAAGTTTAGTAGATTTTCGTTTTGTTTTTAATAACTCGGCAATGCTGGAACAAATACATCACAACTATATATCAAAATAATTTTAAGAAAACCGAAAATCTACTAAACTTTCAGGGGTAGTTTCATCGTCTTAAAACGAGATTTGGTCGATAAGGAAAATACTTTCGAACATCCTTGGGTGTGGACTACTTGTTCACAAAATTTCAATTTTTTTTTTAATTTTCGGGTTCGGGATGTTCCCTTGTTAGCTAAAGTTTAGTTCAAGCTAAACACATTTTATGGAGAAAAAAAATATGTTTTCATTTACAAAGTTTCTTAGTTACATTTTGGGCCAATACAAAATGATATAATGTATCTTTTGTTTGGTTTGGTTATTAATTAAACGTAATATGTTGTAATGCTATAAAACTTAGAAAATCTAAATAAAAGATAATTTTCTTACAGTTGTACATCCGGCAGTGTTACCTAAACACTCTTTCGACAGTTAACAAAAATTAAAATTGACAGCATAAAAACTAACCTCAAAATTTGACGCTAACTCTCTGATAACACAGGATTTACACAATAAAACCCCGGACCCAGAGGCTATATAAGCAATATAAGCCGCCGGAGAAACCGAGAAAGAACCAGAACGGCTTAACCCTATCACATGTTGGTCAAGCGGAGTTTTGCTCAACAACATTCCATAGGGCGCTAAATGACAGCTACTTTTCGTGGGGAAGTTTATAATATAATACTGTAGTTCCATATCTGTTCCTATTACATGTATACTACGCAGCCCTCTTATATGTTCTAATAAGTCTCCTAGATCGGCCCCTTGGTGCGAGGAGTATTTACGTCCTTTCCCTTTGTATTGACTTGCCTTCTGTTTTCACTATAATTTTTCTCGATGATTCATGGTATCTGTGAGGAAGATATTGTTCCTGAAAAGGAAATTGTTTGTGATCTACGTAAAAATTATGGCATGTGCTGGTCTTACAAGAGCTAAGATTCAATGTGTTAAAAGCAAAGATAGAAAGCTGTTTGTTCGGACTGGTCTGACTTCAAGTCGCAG
This sequence comes from Dynastes maya, assembly GCA_029619315.2. Lineage (NCBI taxonomy): Eukaryota > Metazoa > Arthropoda > Insecta > Coleoptera > Scarabaeidae > Dynastes > Dynastes maya. The sequence goes on from JAROYE020000002.1 coordinate 64,340,145, forward strand.
TTAATAAATCTCCGCTCGCTGATATCTTTGTCTGAAGAACTTAAAACTGGGATTGATGTGTTGAAAGGTCAGCTGTCGCCTAAACAGTGTGAGGATGAATTCGAGATGAAGACGGTCATTCGGGAGATCATGGATGGAGGAAAGATGAAGAATAATATTACCCTTTTTAATATCCCTAAAGAAGCAGATGGTAATAGGGATAACCAGGTGACGGCGCGGCAGTTACGGTTTGTTTTAAGAATATGTTGACTGTTTTGGATATATGTATATACCCCTGAGTAACCTCAAGTCTATCAGATTGGGTAAATTTCATTCCTCCAAATCAAACAGGAAAAGACGGATTAGGGCCATGCGTCTAGTTGGAGTCATCTAGTAGCGTCACTACATTCATTCTCTCATGCTACGTCTAAAAATAACTTTATTCATCAAAATTCTTCGTTAGATTATATTTAGGTAGATATCATCAACATTTGCTGTGGAGAGAAACAATCGCTATCGCGATTAAAATAAAAAAATAAGGGACGCCAATAAATTCATTAAACCTGGTTAAGTTTTTTTCGTGTTAACTAGTATTTTGGCTGCGGTTCCAATTTAAAGTGTCCAATATAGAAATTAGAGAATAAACTCAAGGTAGAAGAAAAGATTAGAGGTTAGAACAGGCAGATTTTTTGTGAATATCATAAGGAACATAGAGTTTAGATGACATCTTTGAAAAAATTAAGGTTAGTTTACATTTTTCAATTTAAACATTCGCTAATTTCCATTTATTGACATCAAAATTCATTAAAAATTGCCGAAAGAGTATGAAAGAATACTCTCGAATCCCACAAAAGATCTAAATATATATTGTTTAACAAAATCCCTGAGATAAAACATTTCAGTATATCCAGTTGTTACTATTATTTCTTTTTAAATGCTTTCAAGCACACTTTTCATCAAAAAGGCAATATTTGAGGAAATTGAGTCTGAAATCTCTTTTAGTAACTTCTATAATAACTAACCTAACAGAGGCATATTACTATAAATGTTCAACTGTCGCGAACTGCAAAATCTCTGATAAAATATACGCTCCAACTGTAATCCGGAAAATTTATATTTGCTATGGAAATAGATTGAAATTCGACTTCTAATATTACTATTTGACGTTTACGTATGCGTCTAACTTTTGCGATTTTATTTCGTTCGCTTCCATGAAGTAATGAAACTTTACGATCCACATGAGATGCGACCTTTACGATCCGAATAAGTAGCCGTAAATCATCTGATCCTACTTCGCGGATCTCATCGGTTTATAGGGTCTCACCGCCTTCGATACTTCGCAGTCAAAAGCTTGCGATTACAAATAAATTTTAATTAATTACACTGACTCTCTACGATGACGGTTTTCTTTATTAGGTGAAAGATAGAATGGATGATTAATTAATTAAGTAATACATATATATGGATATTAACGTCGAAGAAGGGAACCACAGCTTGGCGTGAAGGTGGTTTGATAATAGGTTTATGTAAATGAAAAGCTCGAAAACTGCTGAAGTCACGTTGCTTTATTTTTGGATGCTATTAATAAAATAATTAATAATTAACAAGATGGGTTGCTAACCTTGATAAACTTTAATGTTACGTTACAATAGAATGGTATAGAATACAATAAAGTCTAGGTATTGATGGCCATTGCACTTACAAGTTCAAATTTTCTTCCAGTTAGTGAATCTATGTGTCTATTCCTGTAGGTAATTACATTCTCTTGATTCTGTTAATTAAATAAATTAATGGAATAGTATGACTGTATTTATACTAATATAACGTTGCTAAGAAATAAAACATGTTTCCTGTCTTATTATTATAAGACAAGAAACTCAATCTACACCATGCTTCAGTAACATTAAGCTAAACGATGACGCTGGAAGATTGATTTCTGATTCGGCTGCAGCTGCGTCTGTGTTCAACGAAAATGTTGTGTCAATTTTAAACCGACGCTGTTTGGGTAGTGATTTTGTTGCTTCTGTTACTCAAGGTGGGGGCGCTGTGTATATTACTGAATTTGACCATTCTTTCTACGTTTTCTCAACTAGAAATTTATGTCTGTTATTTTCAATCTCCATAACACCATAGTTATTGGTCATGATGAAATTCCGCAAACGTTTTTAAGTCAGTAGTTAATTTTATAACTACATATTCCTCTTATGATTACGCTTAATAATTTTTCTTTTTTAAAATTAGATTTTGAGTCGTGTATGAGTCGGCGGAAGCGTTGTTTGAAGGGCGTTTGCGGAGTCTCTGTAGCCATTCAGACGAATCATTATGCTCTAAGGGGGCGTTGGTTTTGTATGTTAATTACTAAGCATTATTTTTTGAATTCTATATCTATACATTACAATATTTTCAGTTGCTGTGCCTGGATATTGAGGTGCACTATCGTAATTAATACTATTTTAATATGTTGTACATATGAACATATTTTGTTTTCATTTATTTAACTTTGTACTATTTACCCAACACCACCGGTTTAGAATAAACTTAACGAAACCCTTTTTTTTGGGACATGGAAGAAAATATACACAATCCTCTTTCTCCTATCACCCATAGCTTTTTATGACATACTATACACTCAGCAGTAATCTGCAAGCACTTTTGCACTTATTGTTAGTTGTACGTGGTATTTCCATTATAGAAATGAGAAAAGATCTAGACGGGACTCCACAAAATCGATTTTGGAGGGCATATTGGATGCCAAGCTTTTGAACATCAGTAAGAATTTCACTTCAGTCTCTGAACAGCTTATCCTCCGGAAAATTTTGCGTAACATTTTTGAATCATTTCCAGACTGATTGTTCAATATATTTTCAAACTGCATATCGTGTATTAAAGATTCTTATTTGGAGCCAAAAGTCATTCTTGCTTCAACAAGGAAAGCCGAAAACTACTGTCGTCGATACGTTCAAGTGTGTTTTCAAAAAGATCTACGTTTATGTAAAGTGGAAAAATGAATCATAGAAAAGCAGTTTTTGAGAATTGTAATAGTTAAATTTCATATATGTATAAATGTTTATTTACCATATGTACAAGGTGTTGCTGGGGAACAGTGTTTTTCCGGTTTTGGGGTGTTTGTTGTACTAATGCACTTGACGTCTTGCCGAACCTACTGTCAGCTTCTTCAGAAGTTTTCTCAAGACTGGTATTGTTTACTGTTCCTCGTTATATACCTTGGCGCCGTCTCGTTGCCTTGAATCGAATACTCCTCCAGAGTGGTGGACCGTATCTATCAGTCTTCAGGCAGTGCCCACCTTAGATTGTCCTGCTCGTGGTTTGCTATTATGCATTACCAATCTTGATGTGTTACTTATTCTGTAACCATCTTCCCTATTGAAGTTTTTGGTGTTTTTCATTATTTCCATTGATCCCCTTACACTCCGCCAGTAGTAGTAATCGCTTTTAGCAAATATCTTGACATTGAAATAGTCACTACTGTGCTCTCCTGTTTCATGAAAGTGTTCGGTGACCGCTGACTTCTCCCTGTGTTCTTGTTGTGCATCTCTTTCTAATTACATTAGTGCAACAAGCCAATATTCAACTCATAGGAAATAGATTAGATTATAAAAATATTAACTTTCCCCGACATTTCAAATTCGATACGCAATTAAAAATATGGAAAAATATTTCAATTTGGCATGACAGCCTCGTTCAAAGGTACTGATTTTCTCATGTGTTTAAAAATATACGTGATTGTTGCTGCCGGGATGACGACTAAAATGATGCAGATTCATCAATCGAATCTCCTAGCAAGTACATCGTTGAATCTTCAAATTCACAAGCTTGGCTGTCTATTTGTAACTCACTTATGACCCTGATGAAGCTATAAAATGAAGCGAAACATTTAGATTAGATAAATTACATTAAGAACTAAGCAAAATATTTTGCGGTAAAATTATGCCACCACCACATAAAGAAGCACTCTATCAAAGATCCTTTCGTTACTAGATATATCCAGAAAATAATAAGCTTCCAAATGAACTTCCTTGTAATAGAACAATAAAGGATCTGAAAAAATATTTATTCTGGAGCAGGAGGGTTGATACAAGTAGTTATCTTCCTATGCATAGCTACAATATAGTTTTAGTTGTTATACTCCCATGAAGGTTTTGCTGGCCTGTTTCATGCTTTCTACTTTCTTTGTTGGTAATACTAAATAGCGCATCATCATTACGTGCACGTGTAGGTGTTGGCATTATTATTATTATTTAGCATTTGTTTCGTAATACAAGGTTAAGTTGTAAAGCTGTTTATCTGCAGCTCTGGATCTCAATATTCAATTAATAGAGAAAATGAAAGGCACACCTTATTTGTTACGTACGCTTTCTGGATGATAATATTGTCGTTGAAGACCTTCTATTCTGCAAAAGCATCATAGCAAGCGCAAAGGCTCAAGACTTATTTGAGATGCTTGACAAGTTTATAACCGAAACTGATTTGGATTGGGAAAAGTGCATCGGTATATGTACTGATGGAGCTCGATTAATGTCTAGTCGCTATGGAGGATTGCAGGCACTTATTCGCAGTAAAGCACCGCATGCTATGTGGAGCCATAGCATCATCCATAGGGAATTACTTGCACAAAGTCGATGAGTTCTCAACTGAATTTCGTATTAGAACGTGTTGTAGATGCAGTAAACTACACAAGAACTAGGCCACTGAAAGCCAAAATTTTTCAGAAAGCTATACATGGACATGGGAGCTGAACACACGGCCCTGCTACACTACTGCAGTTCACGATGGCTTTCACGTCAAGAAATTCACACTTTTCTACAAGAGGAAGATCATAAAAACTCCAGGTACTTTGCCGAACTCGACTTTTTGCTGAAAAAAGCGTATTTGTGCGATATATTTGATAAGCTGAATACCTTCAATCTGTCTCTGCAAGGCAATAACATGCACATTTTTAAACTTTGGAGAAGGTTGCGGCGTTTAGGAAAAAACAGTTATGGATAAGAAAAATTAATGAGGATGGCGGTCAATATTGTTTCCCTGAATTGCACAAAAACGTAGCCTGTAATAAAATCGTTATTTCACAAAACTTTCTGTCCTTTCTGAAGGAACACCTCTTATTATTTTATATAATTACGTAATAATGGTGGATATAAAAAAGCAACAAAGGAAATTTTGAAAACAGAATTAGGCGGAATAGGAGGAAAACATGGAAGAAAGAGATGAAACAGATAAGAAAAAGTAGAAAAATAATCTTTAATTTAATGATGCTTATGCCTTTTTTCGGGAATTGGAGGAACGATATCAATACTGATATTAGCATACCTAATACTTCATTTTACTAATGAATAAATAAACAAATTTGAGCGACACAATTTACTTAAAGGATCTACTACCTTCGAATTTTATAAAAAGAAATTACATGACAATACACTTAACCGTCACTGTACATATAAATTATAGTAAAATTACTGACACGTTCTGATAAAATAATGACATAATTTATTTTCTGTCAACATCATTTGCGGCGTTAATTTTAGCTTCCTACTTGCTTAATGTAAATTTATAACTTACTACAACGTCCACAAGCGAGCATATAAACGGCATTCCTTTTGTTGTCTCTTTTTCGTTGACTCATTTGCTTTGACAGGACCATTACATCTAAAGCGCATTGCAAACATCGTAGAGCTTCGCCTTAGCTTATTCGATGTTTGTCTGTCTTTAATCCAAGCCTGATTACGTTGTCAAATAAAGAATTAGTTCCACAGCTGGGCGTCTTAAAGTGCTTCGCGATGTTTTAACCGCATAAAGTTCTAAAAGTGCTTTAAAGAGATATGTTACAATCGGCAATATACATGCAGATCATCACTAAGATATACATATACATTAGATACGATATTTGTGAAGATAAACTTTATTAAAGCGTTACAAGGACATTTTTAGTATTCTTAATGTGGATTTTGCAACGGAAAGCAATTGAAGCTGAGTACATTACATCAATATATTCTATTGAAGTTTCCAATAATAGAGTTGTTTGTCTATTTTGCGATGAAATCTAAAAACAAACTTAAGTTGATTAAATTTTAAGTATATTGGAAATGAGATTACATTGATATCTTACAGAAATTTGCTTCATAAATCTAAATTTACACCTGCTTGACTAAAATTTTGTTCAAATTCTGATTTTCTTAAATAATACACTTGAATGGTAGTACTCCCAATCCTATCTGGAATGATAAAGCACCAAGGAGTATGGCGGTCGTTACGGACTAACACATAGTTGAAAATGTCGGGATGACGAAATTTTTAGGAAAAATTTAACTCTTTTAAGTTTCACCAATATTTCGCTTTTATTTTTAAAGCTTAATCAGGGTCATAAATAAGTTAAAATAGGTAGCCACGCTTGTGACTGATGATCATCAGTCAAAGCTCTTAACATGAACATCTTTGAATCTCTGTGCTCACAAGTGCGGCCATCTATTTTAACTCATTCATGGCCCTGATGAAGCTTTAAAAATAAAAGGAAAATATTGGTGAAAGTTAAGAGTTTCATTTTTTTCTAAAACTGTGGTCATCCCAACATTTTCAACGACGAGTACTCCCAATGTCTGACTAATTATGTTTTCTTTCTTTCTTTTAAATTTGTATACAAATTTCTACCTAAAAATTTCAGAAATCAAGCCTTCTGCAGTCTTCTAGGAAACAATCAACTTTCACTTTTGTTTCTACCGTGGTGGCTAAGCAATTTTGTTTCATTTGTAGTAAGTACAGAAGAGAGCACACTATTCACCAATATACATAACAGATCCTAAAACTTATTGACAATTATCTCGATAATGTCTTTAACGTCTAAATATTGCGCCAACGATAAAAAAATTTTGATTCTATTCCATAACTAGATGGTTTTAGAAACCATCCATTTTATCAATTCGTTATGATGGCATAAATTTTTCTGAATATTTTATTGTTTAAACCAATATGTAAAAGGTTAAAAGTCTCAAAACCGTTACCTGAACGTTGTCCTCTTTCTTAGTATAAGTATTATTTTGAGCTTCTGAAGCGGCCAGTAAACTCAACTCTGTGCCGTTAGCAAGTGGACATTCTACATTGTCAATATTACCTAAAACACTGTACTTATTGTCATTTAAAAAGCACAAAGTTATACCTGTAGAAGCCCTGACCAACTATTCTCGGTGGTAGTAAAGAAAATTAATAGATCTCATCGATGGCATATGATGATTATTTATAGAAACGACATAAGAGAGAAACTCGAAAAATATCTAGTAGAGGCAAAAATACTATTTTGCGATTTATAGCTTCTGCAAAACTGACTTCGAGACAAATTGGAGAAGAACGTAACCTTGCTATGACAATAAGCCGCGTTCAACAAACTTTGACAGCAAGTGGACGATATAAATGGATAAAACGGGGTCTAAAACCATCGTTAAAGGAAAAACACCAACTTGCTAAAGTTCTTACGTGAGGCCTTTCACATCATCGCAAGCACAGATTGAGTCATCTATAGAAAAATATTTTGAAAGATACTTGTGCCTATAACGATAGATTGCTGTCCTAGTCAATCCGAATCCATTCTTGCAAACCAAAAGCTAGTAATTCCGCTTGTTCTTTTGATAAATACAGATGGCGGATTAAGTCATTTGATTGAACTTGATTAGGCAGATAAGGAGAGTCTTCTGTTTTTCCAGTACATAGATTTCATGGTCTTCTTCATCGGTAAACATCCGTATATCCTCATCAGTGTCTGTTGTATCATTTGCAGCGGATATTTCTGTACGATGGCTCGGAATAGGTAAACGTTAACTGTGTGTAATTGGTTTGGTTACTGATCTAATGTCGGGATATCTAATTGTGTGTGTTTAATTTTTTTATGTAAAACCTCCAATATTCGTTTAACAAAAATAGCAATCCTTGTAGTAATTGGACTGTTCATCTCATTTCATCAGCATTCCAAAAGGCAGGTGTTAGTTCTTTCCTTTCAACCACAGAGTCAGTTTAACAGCACATCTTATGCTACAGATATAAGGAACTCATGATTTTTCTTGATTTCCTACTGGAAACCTAAAATATAGCTTTTTTCACCGGTTCTGACAATGACCATTTCTGACCAGCAGTCGTAAATTACCCGCAAATATAACAAAAATTGTCACTGTCATTAACATTGCTTAAAAGTACAGGCGAAACTATTTTCATATTTAAGTGTTTATTTAAAACAACTGAATCAAGTTTCATAGTATGGCAACTTAAATAAATTTTATTAAAGTAAAATAAAAGAAAACTCAGTATACTGCAGAAAAAGCAGTTAAAAACTTGCCCAGAACGGACATGTACTGAATAATTGATACAGAAATTATCACTAGAACTACTCAGCTAGATTTGCTAGAGTTTAATAATTTGATTTCACATGTTTTTTTCTCTGAAAATCTAAGGAATATAGCAGAGAAATTAAAAAAAGTTTTGTTACGGTAACAATGTATATCATAGATTTCTGTTGCGATGGCCAAATTTCGCTCACATCTTCAATCTACTTATCGAAAAACTTGTTGGCCAGTGCGTTGCGTTATAGTTGTACATGTGCGTGGCCTATACGATATATATTACGGCTCGAAGAGTAGTAGTTCTTAGTAGCCAGCCAGACAACGTGACTAGTACATGAAACTGTCTCAGGTAACGAAAATTCAGTACCGCGTGGTTATTAAATCTTTAACAAAAGAAGGGCATACGCCTAATCACATTAAACAACGCTTAGACGGCGATTTTGGTGATTTATCTCCTTCATATTCCACTGTAAAAAAGTGGGTAAAATGTTTCCAATTGGAGCAAGAATCCTTTGCAGATGATGAGCGCCCCGGTCGGCCAATTGAACCAAAACATTTCAATTATTGAAGAAATGGTACTAGAAGATCGCCGTTTGAAGGAATTAGCAGTGATGTCTAACATTTCCGAAACAAGTACTCCCCGAATTCTCCATAACCATTTGGGTATGAATAAGATTAGTGCTGCTCTCCAACGTTCAATGTGCGCGGTCGTTTTTAAACATGTGTGGAGACTACCCGAAACCGATTTTGGAGTCCATTGTTACAAGAGATGAAACAAAGATTTTTATTTATTTTCTCATTTAAAGAAAGACCTTAGGGGGCGTCGTTTTAAGGACGATAGTGAGTTGCAAGCAACTGTAGTACAACATTTTGAGGGAAAAACTTTAGATTAGTTTTACAAGGGTATAGAATTATTAATTGATCGTTGAAATAAATGTATTGAAATTAGGGGAGATTATATTGAAAAATAAAAATTGTTACATTTTACCAAGTTTATTTTTTCAGTATCAGGCCGAAAATTTATGGCGCCTACCTCGTAGATAATGTTCGTCGTAGACACGCCTCCTGGGCTACACACACAACTTGCGAGTTTTTCTTCTTCACCTTTGGGGAGGCAAATATGACAAGCACCGATTACAATTTTCGGCGACTTGCATTTCGTTCATTTGGTGTTGGTGTAGTTAGTGCAGAAATAGATGCAGCAGCATAATTTAAATTTTAGAGTCACTTATATCATCCTCTATGCTTTCATGTTCTTCTTCGTTTTATTCTTCTGTCTCGACTAAATTATCGCCTGTTACAACTTGTACTGCTTGTATTGCCCACCAAATGTTCATATTTATCATCCGAATGAATATTCCCGCATGCAATCTTCGTGTTCGATATCAGAGAAAATCTGCGATTCTAGCTATCCTTTCTCTCAACAAAAGAAGAACATCCATAGAAGACTTCCTTAATTTTACGTAGAATTCTGAGTTATCTTCTAAATTTGCTTTACAATTGATTGCTAATTGCTGCTTTTGATGTTTAAATCTCTTCCATTTTTGTATTCACTGCAAAGTGTTTTATTGTACGTATCACATACTTTTATGGGTAACCAGATCAAGGCATTATTATTGTAAATATAATAAGTAAATAAATAAAGCGAAATACACCATAGTAAATTTTGTTCTTAATTCTTCATAATTTATAAAAGATCATTGAATTCCTAACAGTATGTAACAAAGTACAGTACTCTGAACTGCCGGAACCAATTTCTAGGGTGCTAAATGTCCCACAACTATGTTCTACAATTTGTAGCGTACTCCAGATTATGTATCTGATTTTGATGAATTATGAAATTAGTGTTGGACAGGGGCCATTTGTGCGCCAGACAGCTGGCTGGAATATCAAGTAAACACACTCTAAGCGCTGCTGTCAACGAACATTAATTATAAACGTAATAGATTTGACACCTATATAACAGCAGTAACAATAATAGCGGAGCATTGAGAACGGCTGTATTAAAGCGAAACTATTACTGATTGGAATAGGCATAAATAGATCAGAATAACCAGAAATAAATGATGCAGAAAAACTATGTATATGCGTGTGCAATCGGGTGGCTATTTTTGACCGTTCAGAAAAAGAAAACCTGTCAGGTTCGCTGCCAGATCAATAAGTTCATTGTATTATGTACCTACGTTTATGTACGATACGTTTTAACTACGATGAATTGATCTATGAATTTCATGCTTCTAAATGGATACTAATGTCATATTTTTAAGCTTCATCTTTATTCCTACAAAATTTAAAATTGCAGAGAAGCCTGTCTAGTATACGCTTTGTAATAACACCGAAGTAATCTTTAAATAAACAATGAAATCATCTATTTGTTAAATTTTTATTATTAGTAAAGACATTGCTTATACGACTTACAAGGGAACACCGGCAACCCGGACTCCCCAAAGAAATTGAAATTTTGTGGATTTGTAGAGGGGTCCAAGGTAAGAACATCCCACTTATTTTTATCGGCGGAATCCTCCGTAGGTGGGGTGGAGGGCGCTCTTAAGAAAAAACTACCCGTTTTATATTTGTGCAAATATCTCGAAAACTATTGGAGATATTGAAAAAAAGTTAAGACAAGTTTTTAATTGTTTGAAGAGGACTAAATAATAGCATAACCCTTATTTCAAATAGTATTAATTTTAATAGAAAAATTACCCCACACCCAACCCTTTTGAAAAGTCCAAAATTTTTAAATATCGAAAAGAGGGCGTTTCATACTGAATTCAACCTTATACATTGTTATCATTGAGTTTTACCTTTCATTCCAGAAAAAAATATTTTGTCATGTGAAATGTGTACCAGAGGGCGTACTATTTATTATAATTGAATATGTAATAACAGTTTTGCAGTAGGATGTTCAGAGTTAGATATCTAACCATACTAACTTTATCCGGTTGTGTTACAACATTATCAACAATATTACAAACATTTTTTATGATGTAAACAAACATACCGATTTGGGAGTTGGGAAATTTGGGTTAGAGGAGAGAAAAATAATCATCTATAAATTGAATATTATTATAAATACCTCCGGAACTGAAATATAGCCGGAACTAAATATAACAGAGTAACTAGTTGTTTTGCAGAATGACAAAGTTTACATTGCAATTTGTATTTGCAAACATATAAATTTCACACATACATACATATATACATTCATATTTTATTTTCTTTAAAAGTTGCAGCGTTAACTAAATTATAATGTGTGAACCTTACAGATAAAATGCCTTACATTTATTGTACAGTGGTATACAAAAGAATTAGTACATTTATTAAATAATATAACATATATTATATATACAGGTATCGCCAATTTTATCATACGTACTTATATAGTACATTACATGCATAACATACTTATACAAATATTATTCAATATAGTGGTTACAATAATGGTAATCTAAAAAGAAATGTTTAAAAGACAGGTATTGCTTACACCAAGAACAACGTACAAGAGCCGGCTTTCCACAAATAGTGCACAGTGGTGTGGATTGTGCAGTTTTGGCAAAGCAGAAATTTACTGGATTTTCAAAGGCACTTGGTCGCTCCGCAACGTATCCACTTTTGTACCAGAATACTTAAAAACACTAAAAAATCTCGGAGACGAAAACTGATTATGGGTTAAAGACTGTAACTTAATAATTGTATTTCTATGATGCAAGTTTATATCGTGGCCCATCAAAATAACTTGGTCAGAAAAAGTTCTTACAAAATTTTTCCATGATCTAAAACCATAAACATCTAAGGGTTGAATTAATGCTGTCGTCTTCTTTGGAATGGTCAAAATATTCACATTTTTGTCTTTTGGTGTCAGTGTAGATAGTTCCGCTGGATAGTGTCCACTCCATGAATCTAGTAGTAGCAAATTATTGGGACCAGCATTTGGCAAGAAAACATCTGTATACCATGTTTTGAAATGGGCGGATGTTAATTTTCCAGATGTAGAGGGCAGATATGTATACATTTATTGGGCGAAAAAGTGTTTCCTGTACGCGAGGACCTAAAGTACCGCTTACCTCTTTCAAAACTAGAAAAGTGAGACAATAATCTTCCATTTGCGGAAATAGTAGGCATTATGGTATAACTATGAGTAATAGAATGCAGAGACTGTACAGTGACTTCAACGTGCTTTTCATCTCGTGGAAACAATGTATGACCAGAGTGTATTTCTATATTAAAACCACTCTCATCTGCATTAAATATATAGTCTCTTCTAAGAGAACTAATATAAGGTTTTACTTGATCTATAAATCTATCGCTTACGTCGCGTAATTCAGTTGTATCAGATACAGCAGAATGTGTAACAAATTTAGTTATTTTACGGGATACAATACCATGCACCTGTTTAAAATGCCAGATCCACCAATGTCCAGCTTTAAAACTTGTATATCCAACTTTTTCTTTTGCCTCTAAAGCCCAACGTCAAATATTCATATCATGCACTATATTTCCTCGTGTTAGCGCGTCTTGAAATTGTGTAAGTACTTCTTCCGCGATATATCTTACTTTTTCACTGTTGGTTCCGCCCTCATTAACGCTATTTTCCCATCTATACAACTGCTGAAGTGATTTTACCTTTTTAAACTTCTATTTAACACTTTCGAGTGTTCGTCTTGCTTTCTTCCCACTTCTCCAAAATTCTGCAGCTTCAATTTTATAGTTAGCATCTACAACGCTACCTCCTTCTTTAGGTACACATTCTTCCCAATTTTCATTAGCTTCTTCTTGAGATAGTGATTCAACAAACTGTGGTTCATGTGGTTCTGGAGGCGATTCAAATTCCAAACTCATTTCATTTTCGAAACTAAACATAGCTTCTTCAAAAGCTCTAACAATAATATCTTTTAAGGCGTCGTGCAACTCTATTTCGTCTGGTGTCGTAGGAGTTCTTGCAATACTTTCAATTTTATAAGTTATTTGTAACATGTACAGAATATTGGCCAATGTTAACTCGTGCCATTCTTTTCGTCGCGTTTCTCTGATTGTGAGTTCTCGAAGTGATTACTTTAATATTAATTATAAACATTTAAGTATGGTCGTATGCATATATATGTGAACTTATCAGCAACTACGTGACAGAATTTTTCATTATCTATCTAAATATATCACTTCAAAACAATTCTATATATACAGGATGTTATTGATGTTTACTAAAATGATTTTAATACTAGACAGAAAGTATGTAAAGAATACGATTACTTATGTTTGACAATCCATTCTAATATTTATTAAATTACGCATACGAAAATAACAAATACTTTTCATATAAACACTTTCGCGATAAAATCTCTTTGTTGTTGTTATTGTATAATTCAGCAAATAATAACTACTCATACTAGCAGATCAGATCAAGTTTATTATCAGACGTCTAGATGTTTAGATAAATTATTATGAAATACTTTTTATTTCAAAAGTGTTATTACATATATATTTATTCAATTATAGTATAGTATAGTAAGTCCATTGGTACAACTTTCATATGACAAAATACTTTTTCTTTGGATTGAAAGGTAAAACTCAATGATAACAATGTATACGGTTGAATTCAGTATAGAACAGCCCCTCTTTTCCGATATTTAAAAATTTTAATGTTTTCAAAAGGATTGGGGTGGGGTTAATTTTTCTATTAAAATTAATACTTTTTGAAACAAGGGTTATGCTGTTATATAATCCTCTTCAAACAATTAAAAACTTGTCTTAACTTTTTTTCAATATCTCTAATAGTTTTCGAGATATTTGCACAAAGATAAACGGGTAGTTTTTTCTTAAGAGCGCCCTCCACCCCACCTACGGAGGATTCCGCCAATAAAAATAAGTGGGATATTCTTACCTTGGACCCCTCTACAAATCCACAAAATTTCAATTTTTTTGGGGAGTCCGGGTTGCCGGTGTTCCCTTGTTAGTATGTTTACCGCGTAAACATTGTTAAACATGTTATAACGTAAACTACAAGCTTTATTTTTTAGGTCGACTATCGATTCAGTACGGACAAGCTTGTTCGTCAGTATAGACAGATTGACGACTAGCATATTGAATTACATTATCGTATTTTAAATATTAGTAAAAGTAGTTTAGAATACGAACATTTATTGTAATACAGTGAATTAAATTATTATTTTGGTTTTATAATAATAATATATGGTCTATTTAGATTGAACTTTACGTTTGATAGAACACATGCTGCTACAATCCACTAGTATCATAAATAAATTACTTCTTTTCTGCCATCTGGATTAAACTATGTATTTGCAGATGTTGGTACGAATGTCAATCACCAACCGAAGACGAAAGTTTGTATAGTTGTTATTATCACTAATATTCTAACAGGGCAGATCATTAATGTAAAACAAAGAGTATAATTCAATACAGAACATTGGGAACTCCTTTGTTGTTGGTGACATATATGAGAAGAAATTTCCTTAATAACAATCGTTTCTGTAGGATCCCTTAAAGAACCCTTTAAAGTAATCAAATGATATGCCGGTTAACCTTATTAATTGCTTTTGATAAATCAAGAAAGATTGCAATACAGATATTTTGAAAGAGCAGTTTTAGTGGAACGATTTGGGAGAAATCTTTGTTGATTTCTAGAAAATAACCAAAATTTATTGAAAACATATAAAACGTTGCTGTTCACGATGAATTTATGAATTTTAGAAAACGTAGGTGCGATGCAAAGATTTAACCTTAGCAAATTTAAAGCCGAAAGAAACATATCCTTTCCAAGATCAAAGATTATCAAATAAGTTAAAGAAGCTAATTTTGAGATGATCTCTTGATGAAGGAAGCAGAAATGAAGTCATAACCAAATATTCTAGAGCCATTCAGCTTGTATGTAGATTAGGTTAATACACGAGGTTGTTCCTATTGCGGTTCCTCTTTCATTAGATAAGTCGTTAGCTTTGCCATTTTCACCAGACCCAGCAGCCTTGTGAGTGATCCCTCTACGTAGCTTTTGACTTTAGGATATTCTGAGCCCATTTCTGAGGGCCGCGTTCCTGCCAGTACTGTGTAGTCGCACAGTATGTTGATGGCAGTCTGCTCTTCTGTCTGGCAGAATCTACATGCTGTTTCCTCTGTCTGGCCTATGTTGCTCATGTGTTTCTTGAGCATACAATGTCCTGTTAGCAGGCCTACTATTATTCTATCGGACTTTCTGTCTCTGCGTAGTAGGTCTACTGCAAATTTAGCCAGAAATTGCTTAACCAGTCTCTGACCTGGAATACTCTTCCAACAGTCTTGAGATTTCTTATCCTTCCATTGTCATGTAGTTGCTTTAACTACCGTATATGTTGTGCCTACAGAGTGTCTTAGGTTTTCGTTAGCAATCGACGAGCTTACTCGCAGCCTTGATATTTCCTCGATGGCTCTCGTGTTCTTGTACCCAGACCAAGGTCATCATAGTTCGGCTACCCAGCCAATTGGGCGCATTCATGCAGTTCCACACCAGTTTCGACTTCACCTGTATGACGTCCATTGCTTTTAGTACTACTCGACTATCTAATTCTTCAGTAGTAGGATTTAGTTATTTTTTGTCTAACCCAATAAATTCCGGCGCCGGCTCCAGTCTCTGTCTTTGAGCCGTCTGTATATCAAATAGGTTCAGCTTTAACGGGCGGGCCCTTTTTCCATTCTTCTCTATCTGGTATTACCGTTTTATAGTTCCTATCGAAACTGTATTTGGGACTAATGGCGCCATTGGGTCTGCTTGTAATCGGCCCCGCCTTGAGTTACTTTAACAGTTTCTGGTGATCTGCACCATGCGATCTAACTATGGAAGGTTGACTATTCATTAGTTTGCAACTTGTTAGCCTAGCTTCTCCAGAGCAGCTGTTGACGTGGTCTTCGTGGCTCCCGTGACACACAGACATATTGATCTTTGTATACACTCGGTTGCTTTATTGCCTCCATCTGCAATGTCTTTGTCCACCATATATTGTCGGTGGTTTGATGACCCTTATGTACAATCCCAGCATCATTTTTTAGACCACACGTTTTTCCACACAACCTTCTACAACTGCCTAAGGCAATGCTATATTTATTGATGGTTTTATTGATGTGAGAGTTCCATCTCAGTGTTTTATCGAACCATACCCCCAGATATTTTGTTTCTTCGACAAATGGAATCTCCAGCTTGTAACATTAAAAACATCTAATTCATTAACAAATTAATGATATAAAAAATTAATTTTGATTTTCAGTACTAATGGAACTAAAACCGCATTATTACTGAATCTGGCACCACTTATTACACTTATTGACCATTGCTTTTCATTTAAGTTCTGGAGAATTTCTACAACTTGGTTGGTAAGCAAGTGTTGTCCTTTTCTGTCTAGAGCCTTTACAAATATCTTCATGAAATAGTTGAGCGTAGGCTCTCGCGACCATAAAATCTAATTGCATGGAGGAGCAACCTGCGATCATAGTCGAAGCGTAGTTCAAAAGTAATGATTCGTATACAGGGTAATCGCTATTCGAAGCCCATTTCCATTTAGATTGATATGCTAACAAATAGAACTGCAGATATTGGGCACGTGACAATCCCAAAGGAAAGCATCAGAAACAATTTCATTCAAAAAAAATAACAATTTGGTGTGGTATGTTGGCAAATGGAATAATCGGCCCCTTTTCCTCATGACACTGACATTTTGTGGAGGTACCTTAAAAGCTGTCCTCCTGCAACTTTCGAACAGGTAAAACAATGAATTCGGGACCAAATCAACTAAGAACAATTTCACAAGAATGCCATGAGAGTCACCACGTGGACAACATACCGTTTAAAACATAAATCTGCTTTGTGCGCTGAAACGCTTCACTAAAACCCTTACCATAGTATTTCAGTCGCACTGGACGCACGTTTGAATAGTCAAGCTATCATCATCGGCAGTAAAACTGAACTGACATAAGGTCATTGATGATGACAGTCGATGCGAGTAAAATATTGTGGTAAGGGTTTTAGTGAAGTGTTTCAGTGTTCCATTGCCACAGACTGCGAGTACTAGTTTACTTCATCTGTATAATAATATAATATTTTACTAAAAACACTGACTAAAATTTTTCACATTCATGTTCTCAAAAATTGTATTTTGATTATTTACTTTTGAACTTTTATATTATTTCTTTTGTACACTTTCTTTTAATGCGTGTGACGTAATGTAATACCACGATCGTACTACTAGTACTAGGCTTACCACTAATACATTAGCACCATAAAAAATCAATCACAATTGAAAACATGCTGAACAATCACCAGAAAGAACAAAATATGGAGGCGCCATTATTTATTTCAACGCACAACAGGCTATATAATTTTACCACCAACGATGCCATTCATGGTTTTCCTCTCCCATCTCTCCAGCGCATCCTCTTCCATTTTATTTAAGACCCATGTCTCGGAGGCGTAAGTCACTGTAGACCTTATCACCGTTTTGTAAATTCTTAGCTTGCATTCCCTCGATACATACTTTGATTTTATTTCCTCTTTCCTTTTGACATCCTCGCTTCCAACTCATTGTTTTCCTTCCCTCTTTTGGTCAATCAGCACCCCCAGGTATACAAATTTGTCTACCCTTTCGAATTTGTACTCTATGCCGTCAGGTAGGTCCACACTCAGCGCCCTGTCTTTGTTTATTTCTGTTGCTTCCATCATCATGTACTTGGTTTTATTCGAATTTATTTCTAAACCATATCTACAATTCTATTTAGCTCTTTTTTGCTATGGGTTTTCTTCGTTTCACCCAACAATAAATGAAATAAACACAAAATTTCGTTTTAGTTTTGAAAGCCCTAGATAACTCACATACTTGAAAGATTCCCCATTTTTATTAGCATTTGTTGCATTCCTGAAATGATGTTATCCAAAATCAACAACCATAATGTCAATTACCACTTCACCTATAACCCCCCATAACCTCAAATATTAATTTTTGAAATTGTGAAGCAGCGTAATTAAAATTCTTCGAATACCTAGATAATCTTCCATATTAACGTAAATAAAAAAAAAATCTAACGAACATGAATTGATCAAATCAAATTTTAAAGAGAAGACGGGATTATTGTGAATACAAGCCGTTCCTTTTGTGTATACATGCAGCAATTTGATTTGAATTATGTTATTATCCCGACCTCGGACCACTTGATCCTTATTAGGTCTATTGAGTCAACGGCTCCGGACGCCAAAACAATCGACGAAAAATACAAACAAGTTGATTGGAACGCCAGGATATTAAACTTTAAAAGTTTGAAACGCAACGTAATTTGCGGCATTACACTCGGCATGCAACTCCTTTCTGTTTGTTTTTTAAATGAAATTACGAACTTGTTTACAAACTCCACCAATCCATCAAAAGGATCCATTTTCGCAGCAGGGGCTATTTCGTGTCATAGTACTACACATAAACAAGAAAATCAGTACTGGTAATTGCCTTACATTTGATTGGATAATATTGCTCCAAATTACTATCTTAGCGGTAGTATCCTTGATGGATGGCTTTGATTGACTTTGGAGAAACATAGTTTTTAATACTTTTAACCTCTAAAGTTCCTAGGCTATTTTGTAAAGAAGCATATTTACATTTTCGCTGTAGATTTACGTATATTAAAGTAGTCAGAATTATCTTAAAGAAAGATGTTTTATGTCTGAAAGCTGTCCGTCTATCTAATCTTTCTAAAGCCCAAACATTAAACAAACTAGACGTCCCAAAGGTCTAGTGCACTATATCAAACAGTATTAATAAAATCTGGATTACTTCCAAGTGTGATAAGTTGACATTATCAAAACAAGTCATATTCGGGGATTATGCGGTTTACACATCAAACGCCAGCAAAAATTTACGAGCCCGTTTTACAAACAGATTTTTTTAACAGCCAATAAAAGTTATTTATAACGTCTACACACTACATAAATCATTGTCTTGGCCAGTCGTGTCAAAATAAAATTTATTACGGAGACAGCAAACAGAAAAATATTCTGTATTTACAGTGGTATTACAAAAATATTAAACAAAAGTGTATAAGTAGACTAATTTAGCCCCAACTTTATTCTAAGACAAATATGAATTTCAGGTATCATCTGCTATCTATATAATTATTTCAATAACATAAAAGAAGGCTTTTACAAATATCACCATCACAAAGTCCTTACTAAAAAGGGAAGTATAGAAAATATTCTTGCAGAGATAATTTGTAGTCAAAAGTATGGGTATAACAGAAAAACAAAAATTGAAAAAACATCAATTTATGTGTTAAGCCCGAATTTTAAGACAATTCTCCAATTATTATTTGAAGTATGCAAGTGGCTTGTACAACATAATGTATTTTAACAATGGCCAACTGCTTAATGGCATACGCTAGTATTTATCTTACTTTTGTTTCCGGTATTCAATGCCAAATACTTCCATTATTTCATCTAAGATTTACTGTATTGAGTTCCGTTTGCCATTTATTATTTCTCTTACTTGTTATAGTCATTCTTGAAGAGGAAAATTTGGCACATTATCAAATGAATGTAAATTATAAATATTACAGTTTTCTACGACATTAAATTATTACTTGAAATATTGCACCAATTTTAAACTTGCCTACATCCAAAGACCCGCCTTCAGAAAGATGAATGTCTATGTGCTATAAAATTCAAGTTTTCTGTATAAATCAAAAGCTTCAAGTTTTCTGTATAATTACTCAAACTGAAAATTATGACATTTCCTGAGATAGACTCGACATTTCAACTTACTAATTTTCTTTTGAAAAATAATCTTCTCTTCAACACAGTTTTATTAACATTTATTTTTGTAAGTTATAAATCAGTAGGATCTTCTTTCGAGTTCATAACCAAAACCATATCCATCTCCATTGCTAATATATTGAAACAAGTAATGCTTTTGTTTATAAACTGAAATAATTCAGTTCAAAATAGTATGATATCTCAGAGCCTTAATAGATCATAAACCAATGCCAAAGGATCATATACACGTTGGCTCAGGCTTCACCGGGCTGCGAGATATATTGTACGTGGCGCGACTTGGCGTTCTTGCATTTATCCCCGACGGCCAGCCTCGCCGCGCGCAACTGCCGTAGCCAATCTGACGCACTCTTCGTCTTCCTGTGCGCTCGTAAGGTTCTAACAAGAGATCGTGAATTTTGAATACATTGTTAGTTTATTGCCGTAAATGCCAACAAATAGACGAACAACCGCAAATCTCTCTAATGCATCCCGAGCGGGAGGAGAGAAGTGAGGGTTTGTTCGTTAGTTGAAATGGGTGAACCTTGCTTTAGCCGGCAAATTGCAGATGAAATCGGTGTTAGTAGAAGTACTGTACTGAAACGTATTTTGAAACGCAACAAATACAAAAGTTACAAAGTTCACAATTGCCAGGAGACTTTTCCCTTTAATAAAGTGACATAGTTGGAATTTCAATTTATTTTGTATAATTATCGAATTTATTTTTCTTTAGTTTAATTTATAAGAATTGTTGTTCATTTTCCTAGTTAGAATTACTTTTTCGTTCTCCTATATCGTATAGCAGCAACAAAATGAATATAAAAAACTGTACTTTCTAACGTAATCTGAGAATACAGAAAAAAGAACACAGTAATTCTGTATTAACGCATTTTGTTAGAACGTGTATGTAGCAAGTATTTCCAAAAAATTGGTTGACGAACTATTCCCTCTAAGTTAGCAATAGACTATCAGTTAAGTACCTTGAAATGTGCAGTTTACCTTCCTGCACTTCATTACTTTCATGAGCTACATGTTATTAATACTATTCCAATCTTTCCTCGTCCAAAAAGTCTCAAAAATTCAACAGAGGGTTAATTTAAACCATAGGGGCGATTGAAAAGGCACCTATGATTTCTTACAAATTCGAACTATATTCTTAGATTATGTCTTAGAATAAGTGTTTTATATAAAAAATTACCACGCCACCTAGCGTTGAGAAACATGGACATGCCGCCGTTTCTCGACGCTAGGTGGTATGGGGAGATATATCGTGATTCTGTTCGTGGAGAATGGCAACATATACTCGAGAGGTGAAATACAATGGCGAGGGAGAAGAACAGATACGGAACCGCGCTGATGACACCGGGTAGGCAAAAACATGTTCGCGGGCTTACGCTGTCCCCTTTCCCTCGCTTTGTTTTTTACCGGAAATGATTCCACCAATACAATGAACTATATTAGCATTAATTTTTTGGTTATTGTTACTAGGCAATCTTTACATGTGTATTGTAACTAGTAAAAATATATATTTGAAATTTGTAATTGTTTGTGTAAATGTATAAAAGAAAAATGAAAATTCTAGATATAGTTAATGTAAATAAATATCAGTAAAAATAAAAGTTAATAATCTATAGTGTAAACTGCAATAGATTACAAAAACAGAAAGGACATTATATGTAAAACTCTAGAAAAACGATTCCTAAATATGAAAATACTTATAGCTAATTTACTGCAGGTAAAAGATATGTCAAAATATGATACAATATTACAACTCAAACTGGTCAATTATACTTCGTATAGAACAAAAATCACTCGTCGTAAATTAATGTTAAAATGTTAAAATTGTATTGTACACATGTGGTAAAATGGACATGTACAACACATTAAAATAAAAGTTAGCTTTATAATAAAATGTAGAGTAACAAATCTCCAAGTTATATCCCATTCTCGGCTGTGAATATGATAAGAATGAATACATTTTTTATAATGATTTTTTTTGGCGTGATATATGACGACAAATTTACCTTTTCAAGTCATGTTTCAGAAATCACAACTGCTGCTTCAAAATCATTAGGATTTGTTTCGTACTTGTAAGGTTTTCACGAACATTGAAGCGATTAAAAGCCTTTTTTTGCTGATATATTTCCAAACTCGAATACGCTGCAGTAGCTTGGTATCCTTTTTCAAATTAATCTTCTCGAAAGGATTCAGCGTAAATTTTTGAAATACCTTTCCTATAGGAGCGACGTGGTATTCCTTTTAGTGACCTATTGGAAAATATTAGTGCTGTATTTATGAAGAATATCATCACCAACAAAATCGATTCAGCCGACTTGCTGTCCGGAATTGATACGCTGGTGCTATGCTTGGAAGTAAAAAATATTAAACTACTTCGCATCCCTGCAACTAGGACGAACGTTTTGTGACGAGCACCATTGGTCCACTCGGCGAGGAATTTTAATGCACTAAATTTGGATTTGCCTTAATTTCTGTTATGTTGTTAGTTTTTCATTCATGTATTATGATTTTCTGTGGAGTATTTAATAAATATTGTTTTATTATTTCATCTTTAATGTATATTATTTTTGGAATGACTAAACTCTAAATCGAGAAATATAAACTCATTTCAATTTTTAGACCTTCGGAGCGAAATAATCGATTTCTCATAAAGAACTATGGAAAATCAATAATCCACCAACAAACATAGTCTTGGAACGGATTATATTCGTTAACCTGCTACCCATTGTATTTTCGTATTCCGTAAATGGAGGCTCCACATAAATTACATCATACTTTGTATAATTCACGAATGCAGCTTCAAAGAAAAGGAAATTGATTCCACGATTTAGATTTAGTTCAACTGTATGTACTTAGATGAGGTCGCAGATTAGCTCCAACGTCAATATATGTTCCGGTAGCACACCTCCAGACGTACGAAATTATAGACGTGCATAACGTTGAAGCTATAACTTTTTTTACCTCTTAGCGGCGGCCGCTTTTCGCAAATTATTCATTCATTCCTCTTTCGCAACAACAACCGGTTGTTTTACATTAAAAAAAAGTGCAGCTTAAATTTTACTACTGAATCGCACGCGAAATACTTACATTACGGGTACATTGACTTTATCTTCGGGTTCTAATTTACCGATTAATTCAGTAGTCCAATAATTCAATAGGGTAACACGACTGTTGATCACGCAATATCGGTTTGAAACGGAAAATAAAACCGTCTGAAAACTGCATTATGGGGCGTATTGACGTAACGTGTACAAATTTAGCCCTTATGTTAGAAGGATAAAAGATTAAACGTGAGTCATTTCTAGTAAGGAATACTGCAGATATTAGTACAGTTTCTTCAATTGTTGTGTTGAGGTAAAAGTTGCTTGATGTTAAATTAATTATTTACTTGTACAGAGTTTGTATTATAGATAAATGTATTGATCATGCCCTAGCCTATAATACAAGAGGAAATAAATGTCACGTAATCGTAGAATATAAACGAAGTCTATCTCCCCATTAATATGCCGAAATACACGAAATGATCACAAGAATAGATTCAAATAATAATATATGGGAAATTATGAAATGTGGCGCGGAATGAGGAAATGAAAAGGAATGACGTGAATTCGCCGGTTCGAGTCGTATATCATTTCGATTACAAAACAAAATCCCTCGAAAAATGTGTAGTTTAAATATAGGAATAAATCCATCGTCGTAACTATATAACACACAATGCATGTTTGTGCCCTTTTAAAACTTATGAGCAATCGAAATTGAATTATGAGAAAGACGTGCTAGAATCAGTAACTTAAAGAAGAAGGAAGTATAAGTGAACTGATAATGTGCAGAGCGTTTACTCAATATTCATCTCTTCTCTATTGCCTTAACATCAAAACTAGTAGTTTGTCGTAGATACAATATACGAGGCACTATCCAAAACATCCACTCAAACCAATGAGGTTCCGCCGCTAAGTGTCTCTTGGTGCACCTTTCGGGTGTTGCCCTGTCAAATTTCGTCATCATAGGCGCGTTTCGTTGTGAGTTATTGTTAGAGTTGCTCAATTTGCGCCAACAGCCAGTGGAGGGCGCATAAAAGCTTACACAAAATAAATGGTCAGAAATAAAATATAATACGTGCTCAAACACTTACCGTCTTAAGAATCTTCCGTGATATCACAAAGTGAATAGTGTCTGTTAAATATCTGCAACATTCGACAGTTGTTTCGGCGTGAGGAAAAAGTATGTTTATATGCAGAAAACGAACGTTCTACATCTAGTGACGTTATATTTGCGTAATTAAAATAATATTTGAAACAACTTAACGGTTCTGTTCACGCACCTTCATAAATTTGTCTTAATGTGCCAAAATCAGAATTTTTCTCTAAAACACTTTCAAACCTTTCTAGAACGCAAACATTTTTTGCGTCTTCTACCGCACATAGCTGTGTGTGAACATGTTGCACTATTTGCAGAGATTCCACTAACGACACCAAAGGATTTTGTAATTTTTCTATTGCCACCACTAGTCCGAAGTAATTGTTCTGAATAGTTTTTAAATCCGTTTTAACCTGACTATCTTGAAATTTCGGCTGGAAAGACAAACATGGGTCAAATTAGACCACTGCATTGAACGGCAGTCACAGCGCAAGTAACACAAATATCAGCTTCTATGTACCAATCAGTTGCAAACAGTATACCAAAACGCATGGCTAAGGTTATCAAAATAAAAAGAAGGCCAACAAAATATTGTTAATATTTGTAAAACGAAGGAAAATATATATCTGTAATCTTTGTTTTATTTTGTTTTGTGAATTTTCAGCTAAAATTACTTACTATAATACTAAACATCTCATTAAATTTGTTAGAGATCTTAATTTGGAAAACTGTTTTGGGACTTACATCTGGTATCGGCATTTGTACGAACCTTTATTTAAGTTTAACTCCTATTATGATTATGCCATCGAGAACGGCCACTATGAGAAGCTCAGTACTCGTGTGTCACCACAATTTACAACATGAAAGCTACTTGAGGATTTTTAAGAAAATAAGTTTGCAGAATTTGTATTACTTCATCTTTGCTGTGACACAAGCCATCCTCGATTATGAGTTCACCATTATCAAGTCGTTATACGTAACAATTGGATGACAAATTTCTAGCAGTAGAAAAGATATCATTAACCCAATTCCAAGTAACAACTGAAAAGTAGCATCTTTGGGAATAAATAAATTGAAATCACATCAAATCTTTAACCTTGCCCTATCCTCAATGTGTTAGATAAACATCTATTAATAAAACTTTGTGTTTGGATTTAATCTTTGACAGAAACTTTAAAAAGAAACCACTGTAATCAATCCCTCCAGGTGTTACCTTATGCGTACCTCGTTAATTTACATTACCAGCTTTTACATTCTCCAATTAACCGTTTGCAATTTTCTATTTAAAGCTCGTTCAAATGGAAACACGATTTTATAGTCGACTCTGACTTTACTATGCCCCTAATTCAATTACGAACAAAGCAACGAAGGTTATTGGCAAAATGAAAGCTTAGCATAAATATAGATTTAGAAGATTTTATCATATAGATGGGAAATTGTTTGCAGTTAATTTTAGGAAGGAACTATCGCAACGTAAACATAAATAAACTACTTCCAAACCAAGTACACATATACTGTTGGCAGTAACATTAATGCATCCATTTTAAATCGCAATAAGTTCACAGCTTGTTAGCAAACGTGTTTGAATATGTAAGCGAATTTATTAGATGCGAATTGGCGTCATTTCTTAGAATCGCGGGCCGAATAAAAGCGCGCGCTAGGCGACAATACGAGCGTGTTTATTGCTCTCGAGAATTGTTAATTAAATTCTAAATACAAGGAGATATTCTTAGATTTATCGCGTGGTAACAATTGTAGTAATAACAGTAATAACGGAGAAGTGTGTAATTGCGTTACAATGTCACTACAACTGATGTAATAAGCGGCGCGAAAAGTGACGTTGTTGTTATGCCTCTTGGCTCAAGAATTAATTTAATTATCGCCTTTGGGAGTGTATAATTGTTGAACTTGAACTGCTTTTAGAAATGAATTGAGCGCTTCAGCGATTAATTGAAGCCGTTTAAAACCGTCGTGTGCATAGGTCGTATTTTTGATTAAATATTGATAGGCGATAGTAATTGAAGTGCATATTGGTGAAATTATAAAGCAAGGCCAACAGAAAATTGACCATGACAATGTTTCCATTCGAAAATAACTTCTATGTGTCTGAGGACATTTTCTTGCGACTAACATAAAATTTCCACCCTTAACTCAAATGCTCGCACTTTCCCCACTTCCTACTGTAATTTATGGGTTCACGACCAATACTACAGTATTTTGGTCGATTCCCTTTGTCATTAGAATTAAGGAAGACATGTATTATGACAGTTATAATTGATGATTTTTGCTACATACATAGGGGCAAATAGGGATAGTAGATAAGTTAAACCATATTTTTCCTATTTATATACATGTCAATTATGTACTCCAAAACAGAGACAAGTTGTATTGAAAACAAACTGTGTTAAAATCATAGATTGTGTTATTGACTTGATAGCAATTACTACCACAATAAATATCATCAAGAAGCAACCAACGCTATTGTGTACTGTAGAGAAAATAAGACATTATTTTGCTTAAGAGATTTGATTGCCAAAGTTGCAGATGTTAGACAAAAATTTTGCAAGAAAATTTAGAAATATAAGAAAATTCGAACAAAAAGTATAGGAAAAGAGGAATAAAGACAGATGAAGAATATATACCTAGTCTCTTATTGAGCCGATGATCAAATAATTTTAGCAGAAGACAGAGAAGATATAACATATATGACAAAAAGCTGGAAGAAGAGTTTACAAAATAGGGACTAGAGATAAATTTAGAAAAAAAACGCAATACATGGCCATTAGAAATACAGAAGAATCTTGAGTTAAATTAAAACCACAGACAGAATGCGACAGTCTTTCTATTTACTTGACTGCAATTATCACACTCGACCTGTCAGTTTAATTCGTGTCGGTGCAACTGGCCATTAGAAATTGGAAAAGGTTCCGTAAATTCTTCTTGGTCTCGTATGCCACCTTTTGCAGAAGAATGCTGTTTGCTTTCGATGTGACGTTGACAATGGCTTCTGGACCAACACATTAAAGGGATTTTACAAACTAGACATTGAATTTTAGCGCCATCAAAAATTAAGTCCGGCATGTCCACTATAAAGTTTTTAACTGTGTCTGCCATTAGTCGTTTCTGCGACGTACCTCACTGCGACATTTTTAAAGCAAGCATAAGCGTACAATTACGAAATAAGTTACGAGAGCCTACATATACACAGAACTACTCGCATACAGCATCGATTTAGTACTGACGCTGTGAACGCGTGAAATAAATAATCGCCGACTCCGCACCACATATCTACTACACTGACTGTTACCGCTATCTGCCCAGACTACTAATCACAATTGATTTCATTAATTTTTCTCTGTCCTGCTAATATAAAACGTATATAGAGGATTCAACATTTTACAAACCATATTCCATTGTACTAAAAGCTAAAGATGTGCTGATATATATATAAAAAAAAATTATACTGAAGTGGTTTTGATATTTTTAATTACACTTCTAACTATATTATTTATGTGAAACTGTAATTACAACTTTATAGCAGAAATCAAACCAAGATACCTAGAGTAATTTACGTTACTTCCATTTCGCCTTTTAATAATGTAATAACCATCTTGGTGCATCTATTTCTCTCTAGGAAAGTGAGTAAAATTATTAACAATAATGATGCATTTACAGGACAACTACAAATAAAT
This sequence comes from Dynastes maya, assembly GCA_029619315.2. Taxonomy (NCBI): domain Eukaryota; kingdom Metazoa; phylum Arthropoda; class Insecta; order Coleoptera; family Scarabaeidae; genus Dynastes; species Dynastes maya. Next base: position 64,368,077 of record JAROYE020000002.1, read on the forward strand.
AATATGCAGTAAAGAGATAGATAAAAATAATTTGCCAAAAAAAAAAAACAATAATGGAGTTTTTGCTAGATTTTCCCCCTGGGCACATTAAATATTACAGATGAACGTGTTATCCGCGACGGAACCATAAAGTGCACTTATGAAAGTGGACAGACACCTTGTTATATAATAGCTTGAATAGGAATTTTACACTAACGTGTCCACGTCCCTCTTTAAGTATGATCAAATTATGTCTCTATCAAAACCAGTGCTGTAGTCTGTAAAATTCATCGATTTTGAATGAGAGATACTTCAAGTAGCCTTTTTGCACTCTTTCGACGGCTAACTCTTCAAAGTGGTAATATGGATACTACACTACTCCATCTTACTCCTAACGAAGGCTAAGGGTATAGGGCTTTTAATGATTCAATATTGCCAAATTGTCTAATAATAAAACCAATAGCTTTGTTGATGGATGCAAAAATGATGTGGATGTGGTTCGTAAAAATCAGTGAAGGGTCGAACGCAATGCCTAAATCCTTTATTTTGTCCAATCTGGAGATCGGAGCTGGATCAATAGTGTAGAGAAAGACAATATAATTTTTGACTTTGGCGTAAGACATTATTGCACGTTTATCGATGTTTAAATTATCATTCTACTCAAACCAGTCACTAATTATTTAAAGATTATCTTGCGAAAGCAAGCAAGCATATGCAAGTGCTTTACACTTTAGAGATGGACAACACCAGACGATGGAGTATAGAGCTTTGAACAATAGCCATTGTAACAAACAAAGCATACTTGCCTTCCAGTCCGAACGACGCGGGTTCACATCCGGCCTGGACGGTTGGTTTTTAATTACGGATGAAATTCGGAGTATGCCTTCTTCTCGAAAAAGAAAAGTACCGTAAGCCCCGTGTCAATACGATGTTTGGCACGTTTAAAATCCCTACCGGAGGTTGAAACAACTCTAGATTTGGCAAAATTCTAGTAGGGTCGGCTAATGATTACAGTAATCGATTTCTAGAAGTGCGAGATGTATTCCATAATCTGACGCTTCGCCCAATAATACAACAACAACACAACAATGACAACAGACAAAAGTGGATAGGTTACTCAGCTGAAATGATAAAAGTTGATGGAAATCATTAGACAATGCGAATACGCTTAATTTAGATAATAGTATAGAATGATTTATGGAATCAAGGACTTTACTGATATCGATATAGATAACATCTAATTAGCCAGCAGAATCCAAACTCTCTGCAATGAATTGAGTAATCTGAATCAAATTGGTGGTGGTGAATCTACCTGGAAAAAAGCCATGTTGATTAACAGAGAGCGACGTCTACTGAGGATTTGTAAACAAAGAATACTCTCAAGGCCTTAGTAGCTCATCGTGCCTTGTAGTAAACCTTGACTTTTTTTTAAGATCATTCAGAGCCTCCAGAAAAGAAAACGGCTGCATAGCAATGCAAAATGGGACATTATTAAGGTCTCTTTGTTATGTTAAGCAATTCTCGAGACTATTTAGTTTGCGGTATAACTTGAGATCATCCGCATAAAGTAAGAAATTTGAGTTTGTGGAAATACATCGTTAATTTAAAAATTAAAAAAGATTGGTCCCAGATGAGAATCCGGTAGGACACCTGAGCCTATTTCAATAAATACCTTCTTACGCCGTTTATAACAATCATTTGTGTTCTTTTAGTAAAATAATTTACATATACAACCCTAATCTGTATGCTTAAAAGAAGTACAATATAATTGGATTGATGGTACTAAGCCAATAAAGCTTCCTTATATATTTTGTATCTTTATAAACTGAAAAATTGGCAAAAAATATTTTTTGTAAACCTAATTGCGCTGAATCACCAGCGCAATTAGGTTTACACAAGCAAAATTTTGTCAATTCTGAATGTTAGTGATGACACTAACAGAATAAATCTATCTATATAAGTAATAAACTGATAACTCTTCAAAATAGGGAGTGATGTGCTTGAATTGTTGCTTAAGCAAAATATTTTTAATTGTAAAATTCTAGACAAAATCTTAGAACCTACTTCATCTATTTAATTGGAATTGCATTAGTTAAATGAACGCAACTGGTGCTCTAGAAACTAAAACTGAAATCACTCGGTGTACAACAATTAATTCGTAATGTGCAACAAGTGCATCAAATTATTTTCGTTGTACGTCAACCTTTAAAGGCATTGTCGTTTATCACCCTTTAATAGCATCACTACAATAAGAGATCCAAGTTTCTCTCTAATATAATATCATCGCGATACGCTATTAAAGCGAGATTCTAAAAAAATAAGTGAACCTGGCAGGTATCCAAAATGTTTAAGATGTACTGCATAAGTTGATCGGCAATCCGGCGAGACAGACTAAACCTGTCAAGGATTTGCATACTTTATTAGTCTACCACACGCAGTCACTGTCCGATATTTTCACTCCAGGCGAGCTGAACCGGTGGCAAGCCGGTCGAAATTTCGTCCGTTCCTCGAAAACAATTTATCGCACCAGTTTCCTGTACGTACGCTAACGGAGCTTACCCCACATTTTAATTTATCATTAGGTTCGCTGGTTGCACACCGTCACGTCACCTGTTCTACTTCCCACACTTCTCCAACGAGTGTGGAGTGCAGCGCGCCCGTTACACAAAACGCCAGCCTCACCATTGTTAGCATGAATCACGACGTCGATAATGTCTCCAAAATATATAAGCCGTCATATATATCGTCCAGCGTCTACTGCCGCTCGGAAAGATCTATAGGAATAAACACGTGTTAAGAGATCCGTAGAAGTGTACCGCGCCGCGTGCGTGGGTGTCTCCGTTCTTTTTTTGCTGCTTTCCACTTTATTTTCGAAAAAGTACACTAAAATATATTGTCGTACGATATTTTCATTTCATTGAAGCATATTATTTTAAAAGGTGGGTATTTATAGTGTTGTTTCTAAGTAATTTCAAAATAAACTGTAAATCATCATTGTTTTTCCAACAAAATTTTCTTTTCTAGAGCAAATGCTAGCGAATAAATTTTGATACATGTTGAATCTTCTATTAACCACTAGACTATATTATGAAATCATCACAAACCACAAACCATTCTATGGTATGCCTATATATTTTCTCAATAATTTACTACCAATAATCTTTAGAAAAACCCTAAAAACCTCTACGAGAAGAATTCACGAATTATTCTTTCGAACATAGTGAATTTTCATTGATTGGTGTAAAAACTTTCATATTGACTTGTTATTTATTGATATTACAACACTGAAGGTCTTTATTAAAAATTGACAACATTGAAATGGAAATTTCCGTAAAGTCTGCAGGAAATTTGTAATCACTTGGACGCTATATTAGATGATGAATGTGCCAAACACGAAAGCTGAACAGTTGATCACTGTTAAGGTAAAATTGAGAATAACCCAAAACCGTTTTTGGGAAGATTTGCGACGGTGGCATCAATTTGGATCCATCTCTTTAATTCAAACACATGCCAGAAACTATGGAAGGTTTACCACTGCCGCGAAAATTTTATGTGGCTTCTGCCTGACATTTTGAAATGTTGAAAAGATTCTTGTTGATTATTTGCTGAAATTGGTAACAAAAAAATAAAGCCTGAAACAATGCTCCACTCTACCACTTTCATTGACTGCCATTTGTGTTGACCTTGAACAGTCCCCCTTATTCATCAGTTCTGCTCAGCGGATATTTATTCCGTAAATAGAAAATAACATTTTCCGCGAGTCCATCTTCATTCTTGATGATTAACATGTAATTTCTACTGGCAAGAAGAAGGACTCTTTTCTGAAAACATCGCTACGAAACATGTGTAAAACTTAAGAATTAGAAAAAGTTGTGGCAATTTCGAAGTATTAAAATGTTCGCATAATGTTTACTTATCAAATGTGCTCAACTATTTCAGGTTTTTGACTCCTACCATATCAATGGATATGCAATTGCGATCAATGAATTGATTAGTTATACCTTACCATGTGTACACACTGCACATTTTTATCATCTTAATATGTTGAATTTCGCAAGACGGGTTAAGATTAGAAATGACCAAGTGCAATCCTGTTTATCCTCCACTTTTGGAATATAGATTGCAAATATTTTAGCTTTATGCTGGCTTCACTTTAAAATGTAAACAAATGCATCTGTTACTCCAAGTTCTTTGATTAACAATACCTACAATACTGAAAACGCACCTGTAGCACCTACAAATTACTTGAAAATACTTACCTTGTTCAATCAAAGTTTGTTCATTCAGAAAGTTTGGAAATGTATACGTTAATATGGCTGAAATTCTATTGAAACAAATTGATTTGCTTTAGTACAAAACCAAAATGAGAATAAAGATAAAATTCTATTGTGGCGTTAATATCAAGAATAATAACCGTTACAAGGTTTGCTCAATCTCCATCTCGCAATGTAATCAGAGTCACATGATGGCGTGACGTCATCTGCGTTCCATATGGCGCCGAGTATCATGTGCCACGTTGTGTTTTGATCGTTTCATTTCTTTTTTCCTTGCTTTAATACTTTTCATTACTTTAAATTTAAGCTTTTGCATTATTGTTTGTTGCATTTATAAGTGGTAGTGCATAAGTGACTAGTGAAAGTGTGTTAATTCACGAAAATAATAAGTAAACATTGTGCAGTTGCTGAATGTAAAAACAATTTGGTAGCAGTTAAAGCTAGCAGGGAAAATGTTGTATGTCACCGCTTCCTCGAACATAAGGATATGGTTTCAAAGATTATCAAGGAACAATGAGTTAGATCAGAGGTTCCCAACTTATTTCTTGCATCAACCCCCTTTACAAGAATCGTTTTCTTCATCAATTCCCTTACACTTCTCTTAATAATGTAGAGCATACAAAATAATCATAATACAAATAATTGCACATAAATAACTTAAAGATAACAATTAAACTAAGAATGTGTACAAAAATTTAGAAGAAAATGGATTATTGATTACAGCTGATCACACACTTATTCATCGGATAATGTTTAATGCTGATCAATCAGAGGTGCATATTCGGCTCAATCAACCCCTTGATCATAATTGACCCCCTTTAAAATTTAATCGACCAAGAGGTCGATACCTATCCCGTTGGGAACCTCTAAGTTAGATGAATCAGGCTACAAATCAAATGTGCAAATTTTTGTGAAACAGATTGCGAACAAGATTTACAAAATGAATTTTGCAGGTATTTTACAATAAATTATTGTTTTTGCATAGCTCAAAAGTTTAAAAATATATTAATATATACAGGTTGTTCAAAGTTCGGCAAAGTTCAAAGTTCGGGCCACTATTGCCAGCTTTGTTATTATTGTAGCTACAATGTTAGTTAAATTACCAAAGATGTAGTGATTTTTCCGCTGATCACAATGGTGTTGAGTATTGTTTTAAATTGAATACCCTGTATATTTTCCAATTATTCGATAGGAAATGAAATTTTGCGTAAAATATCCTTATATCACTAAAATGAGAAACAAAAGAGAACGATGAATTTTACATTAGGCAATTGAAACTGTATTAACTTCGTTATTAAAGCAGCTATTGAGATAATCGAAACATGAAAAATAAGTATAATCAAAAAAAAATTGCGCATCGTACTTCGTGTTTAGTTAGGGAAAGTGCCTTACAATGAAGTTAGCGATGTCATAAATTCCCTAAAGTCCTCTAACACAAAAGGCATTTATGGTTGGAGTGTTAACATGTTGAAAATGGTACAAAATTAAGTAGTAATTCCCCATCACAAAATTCATTCACAACATTAATTAATCTAATAAGTTTTCGAACTGGTAGCTTCCCGTCTGAATTGAAATTTGCCGTTGTTATTCCCTTGCATAAAAAAGATAATGTGAACGATCCTTCAAATTACAAACTAATTTCAATCCTACGTACTCTACCCAATATTTTTGAAAAATTAAAAATAAAATTGTTTCTTTTTTCCCAAAAAGATTCGCTTTTTTGTCATAGTCAGTTCGGCTACAGAATGAGATCTGCTGTTTTCGATTTTGTAGATTTTCCAGTTGCTTATTTTGAAAAGGAAGGGTATTGCGCGGCTACATTCTGCGATGTAAGTAAAGTTTTCGATTGTGCTGACCACATCTTGCTAAAAAAACTAAAGTTTTATAATTTTGACGACTTAACAATAATATATATTAAATCGTATTTAACAAATAGACAACAAGTAGTTCGAATAAATGGTACTACCTTAGAAAGACTTACTATTCAATTCAGGATGCCGCAAGGCTCTATATTAGGTCCTTTGATGTTTTTAATTTACATAGATTAAAAATATCATAAATTTAATAAATGTAAATGTCATTGTATCTCTTTTGTTTTTAATGTTAATGCTACAGTACTATAAGAATATTTAACGCAAAGTTTCATTTCCTATCGAATAATTGAAGGTGTTCAATTTAAAAAGTATAAACAATTCAAGTTAGCTCTGAAATACAATGTGCAATTGTCTCTTGATCAACACCATTGTGATCAGCGGAAAAATCACTACATTTTTGGCAATTTTGAAGTTAGCAATAGCGGCTCGATAACTTTGAACAACCTGTATATTATAAAGTAATTAGATATACATTTTAAATAGGAGCAAAGCATTCTGTTATTCAAACAAAATCATTATTTCAACCCGTATCAGCAAGCTGCTTTATTTTAAAAACACAGTTTACCAAATCAAAGAAATATATCTAACAAAGTGCGTTTCTTAAGAAATCCTTTCTATTTCTGCATAAAGAAGAAAACTAGAAGAAACAAAATATCTAGCAACGATTATTGACAAAAATTCAAATTTCAAATCACATACAAAATGTGCTAGCAATAAGACATCTATGAAGGACAAGTTTGCCCTTTAAGTAGCTAATATTGAAATATTAAAATTATTTAAATTTAATTTCTTAATAATAAATTAAATTTAATTAACTCAACAAGGAATTGCATGTAAAGATCTTGTATTCATTCACAATTATCTAAAGGTTAGATATAAAATAGAAAATCTACCATCTACCTAATCATATTCAATTGATAGACTAGATGTAACAGAAATATAAACAATTTTCATGTAACTTCTTATTAAAAATACTTAGGAATTCGTAGATATATTTGTAAATGGCCAAATATATGATTTAATTTTTAAATCTATGAAATAATGAAAATGCTACTGTATGTAGGAACACTTCTATCTTAAGTTTAAGATGTATGTATGTATTACACTGCAAATAAAAATAGCTTTTTTGTAAATAAACACATACACGACTAACTAATTTGCTTATTGCATATTGTTTTTTCTTCATTGTTGTTTATCCGTTCCTCAGCTTACTTGACTACTAAAAAAGTTCAGTTTGAAGCTTAAGTATAGTATTTTTGGTAGACAACCATGCAGGTACACGATTAATTCGTTTACCACAAATTGTTTTTTCTTTATTATAATCTACCAGTTTTTCAGTATAATTGCAAAAGTTCTGAAAAAAAAATCTATTTTAACACTCATAATGAATAAAATAGGAATAAAAAGTAATGGAACGCGGATGACGTCACGAGTGACATGACCTTGAGCAGACAAATCCGTCGCATTGAAAAATCTTTGTAACGTGTATTATCCTTGGTTAATGCAGACAAGTCACAAATCTATCCCAATTAACAAATTGTAAACCATTTCAGTAAGTTCTCAGTTCGACTCAACAAATTTTCTTCCTTAACCTTCCACACATTTCTGTCATTTCCTAATATACGAGAACGACGTAACTCGGAAAATGCAGACCCTAAAATAGGTAAAATATTCCCTTCGATAGCGGATAAAATGCGATTTCATCTCTGAAAAGCCTCACCCGAAATCCCTCTCGAATCCCATTTACATTAAGATTTCCTTTTTTTGTGCTTCAGCAGAATGCGGCCGCATCGATTTTACGCGAGTTCTTCTTGAGCACCTGACCTGAAAAGCCTTCTCTCGCGCGCGAAGATGCGAAAATCAATCGCGAATTGCGATGGTGCGAACTGGCGCGAAATTATGCAAGAGCAAGTCGTACTGTCGTATGTACGATCACGAGGTTAGTCCAACGACTGTGACATCTCCGCTGCACATGTAGCTTGTGTGTTATATTGTCTGCGAGCCACGACGGCGTCTGACGTAAAATTTATTACGGCGCTACTACCAGCCTCACAGGCGCCCATAGTAGCGTCCTCTCTCTTGCGCGTTTCACATTTTCGAATCTATTTCGCTCTTTCGATGTTCCCGATCTCATTTACGTTCTCGAAAAAAATATATATCATTTTGTGTTCTTCAACTTCAGGCTGAAGTGTCTTTCATAATTCGAACTTTATAACTTCCTGTAAAATAAAATTGAGGAAGATTTAAAGTTTGAATAATCTCATTATCAGTACTAATTTTCGGTTGACTTACCATCCCACGTCTTCTATGCTTCAATATCAGTGTATTAAACTGTTTTTTAAGAAAATATATCCTCTTTCTGTGTTGTACATTCTACACTAACATTTTCTACACTGGTCAGCAAAGTATCCACCTTTGCAAATTCAGGAAATGATATACCTATTACTTTTACCGGAACATTTAGTTATAGACGATTTTACGTTTTGTTAGATAGAAGTATTGATCTTATATGTTATCTCCATAAGAAAAGTAAATATTGCCGAATTTCCAACAAATCCAATAAACGAAGGAAATAGTCCCAACAGCACAAATTAAAGCTGAGACGGACCCTGTTTACGGACACTTTATACCATCATTTGCCACAGTAAAATCTTGGGCAGCTGAGTTTAAATGTGGTTGCACCAGCTTGGTTGACGATGAACGTTCGAGACCGCCAAAAACTGCAACTACAACCGACAACATCGGAAAAGTTCACCAAGTGGTGCTAGACGATCTTCGAATTAAGATTAGAAAGATAGCAGAGGCTGTGGGCACCCTGAATGAACATGCCTGTCATATATTGACTGAAGATTTGAGCATAAAAAAAACTTAACCGTGTGTTGGATACCGCGTTTGCTCACATAGGACCAAAAATGCATTCAAATGAACATTTGCAAAGCCCTGTTAAAACAATTTAAGAGAAGTAAGTCGGAGTTTTGACGTCGATTAATAACTGTAGATGAAATTTTGATATACCAGTACACCCTGAAGCCAAGCAGTTGACTGTTCCCATAATTTAGAAAGGACAAAAATCTCACCAGAAAACTACCGAGGAATAACACTTCTGAATAGCATCTTAAAAATACTAAATAAAAACAAAACTATATACAATTAAAGGAAGAGCCGCAGGGATTCAGAAAGAATAGATCGACTATTGACGCAATTTACATTGTAAGGCAATTGGCAGAAAAATCTTTAGAATACAATCGACCCATATATATATGTTTCGTGGATATGACTAAAGCTTTTGACAAGGCGCGACTAGCGGATATTATTGAAATTCTACGAGACAAAGAAATAAATGACAATCTACTACAACTAATATACGACATTAATACCAACTGTAAAACAAAAATAAAGACGGAACAATCGCTAAGTAGAGAAATTATCATCGACAGAGGTATAAGACAAGGTGATTCTCTGAGTCCGTACCTACTACTTGATCATGGAAACAACTATTCAACTTGATTATGGACAACATTATAGATAATTTTCCAAGAAATACAGGACATAAGATGGAAAATGTTTATTTTAAGGTCGTGTGCTACGCGGATTATGCCGCCCTCATTGCCAACTCCGAAGACGAACTGCAGAGATTACTTCATGCATTTGAGCAGACAGCAGCAAAATATAATATGGAAATTAATGCAGAGAAGACAAAGAAATGTCTGGTAATAGCCAAGGAACCAACAAGGTGCAAACTTGAACTTACAGGAAAAGTTTTAGAACAGGTCATGACATTCAGCCATTTAGGCTCTGAAATTACAAGCAACGGTAATCACCAACAAGAAGTTAGAAAACAGACAATGAAAGCAGCGCAGATATCAGGACATTATATGGAGAAACAAGTATTTGAACATTGACGGCACGACCAGAATATACAAAACAATAGTGCGACCGGTCATTACATATGCAGTCGAGACTCGACCCGACACTGCTGCCACCAAGCAAATGACGTCGACAGCGGAAATGAAAATAATTAGAACTATACACGACAAAACACTATATGACAGGATGAGGAATGAAGATCTGAGAGCCATGAGCAAAATCCAAGACATAACAAAATTAGTCAGACAGTGAAGAAAATGCTGGAATAAACATATCAATAGAATGGCAGACACCCGGCAGGTAAAAGTAGCAAGAAACAATAGGCCAATCGGAAGGAGACCACAAGGCAGACCACCTAAACGCTGGAAAGAATACTGGACGTCGACGTCAGAAGAGGCATAAGGAAAAAGAAAACCAGCAAAACACCTACCATTATGGACAACCATACTGAAAGAAAGAAGGAGAAGAGGAAGCCATCACATTCGTGAACGCCTATTTTGCAAGATGCCAACTACTCTTTGGACCGATGAAAGAGATGGAAGCATTACTGGGAAAAGTGTATAGATAAGGAGACTATGTTGAGAAATAAAACTGAATTTGACAAAAAATAGTTGTTTCTGTGTTAGACTGGAATCTTTTCAGGCTAGCCTCGTGTTTAAACGTGCAAGAAACAGATACGCAGAATAAATCAGTTGAAGTATTTGTTATTAGTAGATAAAGTCAAACGCAATTTTATTCTGTGTATTATATTGAAAACACTTGCCCATGTTATGTATAGTTTGCAAGTATCGAAACAAATATGTTAACAAGCAATTGCGGTTAGTGGTTTCCTCATGTGTTTCCATTGCATAGTACAATGTACACCATATGCAACAGAAATACAGAAGAGAATCGAGGCGTTGTAAGGGAGCTCTGCAGTCATAGTGCACCAGCAACCCCTGCTAATAATAACCAACCATATTCCAATTCAATAATCTGAATGTTATATTATTCTATTGACTAAATCGGAGACAATCGAATTCTATTATGTTTATCGATGTAATGGAAAACAATAAATCAGTTTTCGCCTGCATTTGGGGTATCACAGGATAGCAATTTGTGTCCATTACTCTTTTTAATTTTCATACATAATCTTCCTCTATTGTTAGATTAATTAAATAGAAATTACTTTCAAGAGTTACTAATAGGCTTTAACAAAGATTAAGTAGATATTACTTAGGGAATACGGATGCTAACGAAATATGGAACATGCCCAAAGACACCTCCCACCGCATTTGGAAGAACAAAATGGAATTTTTCTGGACCAAAGTGGTCAAGAAAACTATAATAGCTAATTTCCGAGATATCTACGTAATTTGAAAAATTGGGAATAAGAAATGAATTAGGAAACAGCCTTAAAAGTAAACATACAAAGGCACTTGCATGATATTAATAAAATGTCTTTCTTCACTTTCCTATTTTTCTGCATTCTATTTCTATTTGAGACATTTTATTATCGAATCAAAATTTCTGCTTACATATCAGTTTTTTCTTTCGAACAATATCTGGGGCACAGCATTTTGCAAGCAAATACATATATTTTTTTGAGCAAACTATCAATACATTTTCCTAGCAATAGATGCCTCAAAAAAACTACCAATAATCTTAAGGAAATTTATGTTCTGCCTATAATCAACTGTTAATTATGACGGATGTTTTGCTTCTTACTAAGTAGGCTAAGATAATCAAACTTTATAACTTCCTTCGTCAAACTTCATTTGTGTTTTATAAATGAATTTTATTGTTTGTTTTGTGTCTTTCCTTATTTTTTGTACACATTTTCATAGAATGACAATCAAAGAGACTCGGCAAATTACGACAAAATACTAGGTTATTCTCTTTCGATTTACTGTATACCTTCAAAATATTTCTAATTTAATAGAATTAAAACTTTGACTCTATTATTAACACAATAAATTTTTACATAAAGTTTCATTCAACTTCGGGATCCTGAACTTCCTAGTTCTTCATGATATCTATTTCCTATTATCAGATCTAATGGCCGGAAAAAAACAGCTGGGTACGCTCAATCAGCTAATGTACGAATGATTCGTTTACTTCAGTCCCACACGAAACCGGCCACATTCCCAAAGGATTGTAGGAATCACGCATTAAGTTATAGGGATTGCATGATTTGTTCTAAAAACGTTTTCTACGTATTGCAATGCTCAAAAAATAACTAACTTATCAAAATATGACACTTCAACATCTAACGTTAAGTATTGTTTGTTAATACAAGATGAAAAACAATTCAAAAATTTTATTTTAATTAATTACAATTCTTATAATTCGTAATCCACCCATATTTACAGGTATTTACTCTATTATCCATCCTTAAGTTGTAACTGACCATATCATTTACTAGAATTGCCCCAAAAATGTTGCATGTTGTAATTATATAAGTGATAAATTGTAAAAATGTACACTGATACCTAACATTCACGGGAAATTACAGGAAACGCCTAAAAGTGTAGTTATTACTTTTTGGGACGAGTAACAATATTTCTCGGAAAACATATACATGCTACTTGGTACTTTAATGTCATGTTCTGTTTTTCCTAATAAATATTACTCTATCTATAATAATTATGTTGTAAATACATGCCTATGTATACATATATTCATATACTGCTATAAATACCATCCAATTAAGGCAAATGGAAAAATGAAATCAGGATCCTTTTAGTATGTAGTTTTCCATTTCAACCCCCATTTCTAGTATTACGACCGTTGTTATCAGATAGTAAAGTTGAATAATCAATATTGAGGTCAACGAACGTGCAGAGGCATAAAGTTGTAAACTTTTTGTAAAATTTAATTAACGTACCTAATAAAGTTGGGGTATGTATTAAACAAGTCTAAAATTAAATTTAAATTATGGAAATACAAGGGTAGAGTGAAATGTTTCCAGCCTAACAAAGAAACAAATACTTTTCTTTGTGAAATTCAGTTTTATTTCTCAACACAGTCTCCTTGTAAGTCTATACAATTTTCCCAGCGATGCTCTCATCTCTTTAATCCATCCAAATAGCAGTTGGCACTTTGTTTTGCAAAATAGGCGTTTACGAATATGATGGCCACCCCATTTGATGAAAATCTCTGTCTCCCGAGCGAAATCTTAAGCCTAGGAAACAGAGAAAAGTCGCTGTGGGCCAGATCTGGTGAATAAGCTGGATTGTCTATCAATTCGAACCCAAATTCATGAATTTTTGCTAGAGCAATCGCTAAAGAATGAGACGGTGCGTTATTTTGATGGAACAAAACTTTCTTCAAAGGCGACCGTGTTCCCGCAATTTCTGGCTTCATCTTGTTAAGTAATGATGCATAGTATACCCCAGTTATTGTTTTTCCTTTTCCGAAATAGTCGATTGACACAAACAGTCGCCATCACTTTCCCGGTCGATGGAACAGTCTTCGCCTTTTTAGAGCCGACACCATTCACCCACTGCTTGGTTTCAGGACGCCAAAACTCCGACTTATTTCGCTTAAATTGCTTTAACAGGACCATTTCGTCTAGCACCATTTGGTGAGCTTCCATCGAGCGAACATCCATCGTCAACCAAAATGGTACGACCACGTTTAAATTCAGCTGCTCAAAATTTCACTGCGCCAAATAATGGTACAGAGTCCCTGTAAACAGCGCCCATCTCGGTTTTAATTTACAAATAGAAGAATTTAATGGCGGGTCGATATTCGATTTTTTGTTAAACATTGTTTTCTATGGTCCAAATGCATCAACTGTGAAGAGAATAATCGAAAAATTCGAGGAGACAGGGTCGGTTACTGATGTCAAAACATCGGCACGTGTTCGTCCAGGTCCAGCAGAAAATATCACCGCTGTCCGCCAGAATGTGACCGAGAGTCCGCGAACATTTATTCGACATCTTGCTCAGGAATTGAACATTTCAAGAAGCACTATGCAGCGCATTCTCGCGAAATATTTGCACCCCAGTGCCTACAAAATTCAACCTATTCAACAAGTCAAACCTACAGACCATGCATGGAGAAGAAAGTTCGTCAATTGGGTCATTGAACAACAATAAGTGAACGGATAGTTGATGGCCTCGTAAACAAGCAAAACTGCTGCATTTGGAATGACGAAAACAAACATGTATTTTATTAGAAGGAAATGCATCCCAAATGTGTCACTGTTTGGTGTGGATTTTGGGCTGGAGGCATCATTTTTCGTCGAAGACGCTGCTGGGAATGCAGAATCAGTCGATAGCAAACGGTATCGGCACACCGGGTAACCCAATTTTTTTGTGCCTCAAATGGATAGTATGGATCTCGAAGACATCTGGTTCCAACAGGACGGTGCCACACATCACGTGAAACAATTGCATTATTGGACAATACATTCCCTGGTCGTGTAATCTCCCATTTGGGCGACCAGAATTGGCTGCCAAAATCTTGCGATTTAACGCCTTTAGACTTCTTTCTCTCTGGAATTTTTTGAAATTTATGTCAATAAGTCTACGACTTCCCAAGCCTTGTAGGAAGAGATTAGATGTTGTATCACTGAAATCCAGCCACAGTTATGATAGCTAATGCTGCTCTGCAAAGCCACAAACAAAAACAACAACAGCCACAGTTATGCCAAACCGTAATTGAAAATTTGTCAGCAAAACTGAGGAGGGCATTTATCAGATATATTGTCCCATACACAATTCCCATATATCTTCTTCTATGATTAAATCAAAATTTAAATATTTTCTCAAAAAACTGTGTTTTATTTAAAATTGTCATTTTCCGCTCTTGTTGGAACACCTTTATATTTCATTTATTATATTATTCAACAGCTTATATTCTCTTTATAACTTTTAACATTTATGATGCGACTTGTGAGTCCTTTATCCCTTATTGTTTATTAAATATTTATTAAATTCATCAAAAGGTTTATTGATATCACTTTTTCGTTCGCAGAAACTTTCTTCTTGTGTTTCTGAAGAGTAATAAATTCGATTTATAAATTATTCATGTAGAATTAATGGCTAACAGCGCCATTGTAACAATATTTTATGTGTACTTTTAGGGGAAAGATGAAAACAAAGTATCTGGGAACATATTTATTTTTCAAACATGTTACGTATACGGAGAACAAATTTTTCAAGGAGATTAACCATGCCAGAACCGCAGTACGTGTGTCGGATAGCATAACTTAATCACGTTTATTTGTTTCAGCTACAGGCCTAGATCCCGCAAATCAATACTTCGACCTCTGCGAACTGCTGGACTTACGTAACAATACTAGAAATGGTGTTTCCTACGCTGAGGGACCGAATCTCGCCAAGCCGGCGTACCGCTTAGGAGGTAATTATTTCCTGTCTGCTGCTATATTTTTAAGACTTAAATTACCTGATGACATCAAGTACAATTGCAATTAAAACCTTTGCTAGTTAAGGTTTTGCACGGAACAAAAACGATCGTTACATTTTACGGACAATTAAGGGTGTACTTGATGAATGTGTTTATTTAAGCGAGAACGTAATTTTTGCTGAAGCGAAATCTCATCGCATTATCCCCGTGTGATGGAACAAAACCGAATCAACCGATTAATGACCTTCCAGGGAGCGCGCCAAGCGTAATTTGCTTGAATTAAAAATTTATTTCGGCGATTCTAAAGAATGTGTTTGCATACTTTAAGCAGGTATAGAGGCGCTATTTTTAGCACAATGTAATTCTCGCGCTAGTTTTCTTAATTACATTACAATTTAACGTGCAATATGGTATTTTTAGATTTAGACAGAGTTTATCTTATAGATATGTTAGCCTTTTTATACGTTTCTTAACAAAAAGCATATGGCAAGAGATATTATTCTTTGTATTAAAGGTGTAAGCCGTATGTTGTATTAATTAGCAATTTAATTATGTGTCATGCAATTCTTTCAAAGTATGGATGAAAAATATATAAATTAGTCATGTTTAGCAACTTGTTTTAGATATTAAAGATGAGCTATTTTAATTGCAAAGTAAGAAAGGGAAAACATGCTGAAAGTAACTTATTCAATTAACAAAATACTTAAATAATAACACTCTGCTGGAATTGGAGACTTTTTTGCAACAAGCTGGGCACACGGCGGGTGAACCTAATTCGAGTATGTTGAATCCAATTGTGCTAACCGTTTTTAAAAGGTTGCTCGCGTTTTCAAGCAATTTCAATTTAAAAATTTTAGGCCCGAATGCCCAAAAAAAAAACTAATTTTTATCATTTTTTGACCTTCTATAAAATTTAAATCCATCGAATACACATCGAATAGAAACTATTTGAAATAAATGGAATCGATTCAGTCGATTTTTCATCATTTTTTTTGCAAAAAAAGAAACAATTTCTCTTGATTCTTTCATTTCTTCATTCTCTGATTGCTCTGATTCTTCTGTATCGTCATCTTCTTCTTGTAAATTCCAACAAATGTCACCCAAAAGAGCATGTAGCTTTTTGCCGTTGTACCAATGTTCGAGTCTCGCCGTCACTTGACGAAAACGCTCATCGGATTCGTTTGGTGATTGTTCGGCGAATTTTTTTACATGGAAATGCAAAAAATGAATTTTTAATGACATTCGAATATTTGAACGGTGAGCATGTCTTCAATTATAATGCGCCAATTTTCGGATCGATGAATTCCGAGAACATTAACAGTAACCGCTTTCACACAATTCCATGTCACAAGCTCCATGTCATTGGGTGTATTTTCAAATCGCTTGTCCCTCATCAAACGACGAATGTCCGGTCCATTAAATATTCCTGTCAAATAAATATAATATAAAATGAAATTTCAATAGATCAAAATTCAGATTTAGACATCTACCTTCTTTTATTTCCATCCCTCTTAACCGTGGAAAAATACGACGTTGAATTTCCTTCTGGGTTCAATGCTTTTATGAAATTTTTAACAATTCCTAATTTGATGTGGAGCAGTGGCAACAAAACCTTTTCGATAGGCACAAGTGGTATCTCAATAATGTCGAATAGTAGTATGGATGAGGGTATCCAATTAAAGATACTCTGATCACTGAAAATGTCGAAATTAATAGCTATATCGACCTCTAGAAAAGTGAGCAATTCGGTTTCATTAACATTTAATTCCTCTGGCGGGATAAGCCATCAGTCGAGCTGCTACCCTCGCAGAAAACGTGGAGCATTGCGAGTTGCTCACTTCTGTAGAGGTCAATATAGCCATTCATTTCGACATTTTCAGTGATTACAGTATCTTTAATTAGATGCTCTCATCCATACTAGCAGTCATTATCTTCCTATATACGACAATTTCAAATGCATCTACCAACTTCCATAGAGGTACACTGATAAGCCGCAAGACGGCGAAACGCGCGTCCGTACATGCTGGTTGTTGGTTTCATTATTATTCTTAATAATGTTGTTTTGTCGCAATCTAAATTCCTCACGTAAAGGTCAGTTCCGTTCGTTATATTGGTCGCCGGCAAAACGCGTATTCCATACGCACATGTAGCTTTAATGTTTAGATGTTAACACTTTGACTTCTGAAAGCAGACTGAGCTCTCAGCGGTTAACAGCGCCGCTAGTATACCCATGTGACCAAGTGGCAGTAGCGGGGATGGAAGGGTCACGAATGGTCCATGAACGGTCCGTGGAAAGTTCTCGAAGATTCCAGAAAGCTCTTTAGCCATTGATCAGATTTTCCAAAAAATTACATGTTCCAGAAGGTTCTTTGGGCTTAACATTTTTAAATTGAAATTGCTCGAAAACGCGAGCCAATTTTTAAAAACGGTTGGCACCATTGGATTCAACGTATTCGAATTAGATTTACCACCCGGGTGCCCAGCTTGTTGCATTTTGCAACTAGCACAATGTAATCTGCTGTCCTTCTCAAGTCCTCAAGTATAGGGTGTTCAAAAAATTCTTACAAAGAATATGAAAAGCAAGTTACGAATTTCTGATATCATAAAACATTATAATGAGTTTGATATCTGTACAGTGATGAAAGGGCGTACATTGATTTGCGTTGTTAATTAATAGTCACAAAACCAAATGCATTTTATTTTGTAATAAACTGAAATCTATTAGTGCAAGCTTTTGAATATGCTAATGAGACCATAAAAGCGAATACTCTCTCTCACGAATATCCTAAGTTGATTTATATTCCTTAAGAATGTCAAATTGTTCTACTTTTTTATCCAGGAGTAAGTAGTAATTGGATAATCTGCGGCCTTTCGTGTTATTTAACAATGGTTCATAAGAATTGCTTTTGTATCTTTATTTCGCTGGAGTCAAACTTTTAGCAGAATGTTGTGCCAATAATGAATATAGCCTTGTTGTTCTGTAGTTTGCTTTCAAGCACACACCTGAGCTATCTATTAATATTTTCTATATTCATTCTACTAGAACGGTAAATATCCGTCACATGTACGCATAAAAAAACTTATGGTTTTTGGAGTGTAAAGTAAAAGTATCAAAACAGTTGGATCTGAAACTACTCGCTAGATTTAAATTGATTTGACTAGAATCAAAATATCAAGCAAGAACTTTATTTCATGAACTTATGTGAGGACATAATTGATGTTGAACATAATTTTGCTCAGTATTTTGAATTACTGATTAGTTTTGGATAGAAAAGTTATTAAAGTATAATGCCAAACAATTTAAGGGCAAATTATATTATAGAAGAAGAAGAAGACGAAGAACATTGTGTCTTTAATGTGATTAGCATATAAAATAAAGCGCACAGAACGAATCACGCGTTCCTAGAAAACTACAACACTACCAACTAAATGTAATAGTTTTCTTCACTTTTTCTTTTGTATTTAGCGTCATGTTGTGTGTTGAATGGGAACAATTTACTTAAATGAAAAGTAAGCCCAATCTACAAGCATTGCAATTTTTTTTTATTGTGTCTTAAAGTTTCAACAGCACACATCTGTTTCATTTTAGCGTCGTCGATATTTAAAACAAATTTATTGTCATTTAACCAGTAAATTATTTTTTCAATTCGCAAGAAATTCGCGTCCCTCATTGCCAGTTAGAACCACATTAGTATCATCGGCACAAGGTCACAAAGTCTTGTATATTCAATAATAAATTGGTAATAAAAATTACAAACAATAGCAGTTCCAACATGGAGAAGTAGAGGATTTCCACTGTATTATAATGTAAGAAGAAACAATTTGAAATTTTAAAAGAATAGCGAAATATTGCTTCGTTGTATACTTTATAAACCTTATTTCTTGCTAATAAAACATACTGAAGATCCCAGTCTAAGTACTTTCAATTCAGTCAAGGAATGTTCAAGATGAATTACTTTAGAATAATATTACAATTGTGTAAAGATGTATGGCATTACCATTTGAATACAGCTACAATTTTTGTCACTTAAGTGCTTCAAAAAAGCAAACATAAAAAGATGTCTAAGAGAGATATTTCAACCTTGTTATGGTATAACTTAAGCTAAGAAACATAGTCAAACTGTACATTATTTCTCCTTGTTCCAGATACTGAGAGGAATTTAAGACTGCCAGACGCCTCGCTGAAAAAGATATCGAGTTTTTTAGAGCACAGCTATGAATTCACAATATCGGCGTGGATTCAGCAGGACAAGCAGAATGTCGGTACGCTAGTGAGTTTTACGCGCGGTGACAACCGTTACCTCGAACTGCAATCGAGCGGACGCAAGAACGAGATCCGCTTCCACTACACATCGGAATTAGACTCAAAAGTGTACGTAGAGACGTTTCATTATAAATTAGCGGATAATGCGTGGCATCACGTCGCGGTATCGGTGAGTGGTTGGCAGACTGAGTTGTTTGTGGACTGTAAATCGTTATATAGAAGAATTTTAAAACCGGGCGCACCAGCCAGAAATTTTTCCGTAACGCAACTCTGGCTGGGCCAGAGATACCGGCAGTTTCCGTTCAAGGTAAGTCCTCGACAAGTCTAACACAACTACTCTACCTATGTAGGTGTAAGATTGATATTTGTTGCGATACATACCTCCTCTACTCTATTACAACGATACAATGTTCAGTATTAACGTGTTATTGTTTCTGAGATACAGAAGTGGAAACTCCAATCTGACACATTTTTTAAGAGTATTAAAATTGTTTATTTCCGTTATTAGCTGCTAGATAGGAAGGCGGGTTAAAAATTGCTCAGCTTCAAAAACAAACGGGTTTGTTTTATTTTAGATTTAGAACTATTTTTTGTAATGTAACACTCTTTGAGACCAGTAGACTTTCTACAATGATATTTCAAGTGGCCCATTCTGTCTTTATAAAACAAACCGCCAAGGTCATTCTTCTAGATTTGGAAATGAAAAGTCATAAAGATTTGATCCATAAGCTACCGTGGTCGTCAATAATACTATATTCTTGGTTTCCGTGTTGGAACCGCGTCGTTGTCGTAGCTTTGACCGATGTTTCGTGTGCAGTAACAGTCCTGAAGATGTCCCATAAGAGTGTGGACGAAACGTCAGCCAAAGCTACGACAACGAAGCGGTTCCAACCCGGAAACCAAGAGTAAAGTCATAAAGATGTTTGCCATTTAATTGTTCTCTCTCGATAGAGGAGCACTTTTTCCTGAGAATGTGCAAACAGCAAAAATGCATAATGTCGTGACACTTTTGTTAACATTAAACAACAGATGAAAGAATAGTAGAAGTCTTTTGAATTCATGTTTCTGATTGATTATCAGCAATCGTGATACAGACATTTACACCCAAATTTTCATCTAAATGGTTGGCCACCATTTAGAATGATATAGTGATACAATGATTTATTTGTTGTTTTTAGGATAGAAAACAAAGAAGCAGAGTTTGTTGACTTAACAATACGTCGGTTAAGTCTTTAAAAATAGAATAATTTCCAAGAACTCACAGACAATGTCGTATATGTTGAAATTTTTTATTTATCGAAAAGGTCAAAGTCAAAAATATTCTTCCTGCCCTCGTACTTATACTAAGACAAGGTTGCATATACAGGTTGTACAAAGTTATCGGGCCACAATTGGGTAATTTGCAACTGAGTTTTTTTATGTACTTAAAAGTACAAAAGAAACAGCAAAATAGTTACATGTATTCGATGAATATCGAAAAAAAAATTATAAAATATACCAAAGCTAGTCTTTTAATATTCAATGCAAAAACGATCTCTAGAAATTCGCCAAAATTATAGAATGCATAAAAGCTTTTAAAGCAAATCGTTAATTTAAGATAGCACAGGAGGTAACAGTGTAACTTCCAAAAAAGAAAAATTCCTAAAAATTTTGCAAAAATTGATAAGAAGGAAAACCATTGCAACACGTGCACGAGGCTCAATAAAATGGGCATTCGATAAGGTACAGATAGAATTTGGCACAAGCGATATTGAAAATTAAAATAAAATAAAATATCGTTCATTTAAACACGTAAGGAAAAGATGACTCAAACGTACTCACTTATTTAAGGTAATCAAGCACCTTTTAAAGATACAAATACCTCACGTCTAATTGTGATCGTGGTTCGTAAGAGAAAGGACGAAGGAAAATTTCATTCGGTCGAAGGTACGCGTAAGAATCATATGCAATAAAAAAAACTTGAAAGAAAAGCTCAATGTAATAAATTGAAATAAATACTCGTGCGTATACAGCGCCGTCCAAAATGAACAATAAAATTCTTACAAGCCCTAAAATGAAAAATAAAAGAGTCGATGAAATTCATATTTATTAAATTTATTAGAAGTTGTACAGTAAGTGTTCAAAAACATTACTATTTTCTATCCATTTTCTACATCTCTTAATTATCGTTCTCACGGACTGTATTATAACACGTCTATCTACATTTTCTATGGCTTCTTTAACTGCGTTCTCCAATTCCTCTATATTTCTATATCGGTACCTGTATATGGTGTTCTTTAAGAACCCCCACAAGCAGAAATCCACAGATTTCAGTTAAACCTTTTGTCGTTTTGAAGAAATTATACGCAGGAGCACCGTCTTGTTAAAAAAAAACAGATTTAAATGGTCTAAAAATTTGCCTAACACACCACGTAGGATTGCAATAAGCCGCTCCCTGAAGTGCTTTCATAAAAATATGGACCCACAATTCACTTTTTATAGATACCGTACCAAAGAAATCGGTACTGTGGGTTTACGATGCCCAAATAATGTATGGTTCTCAAATAACACATACAGAGATTAAAAAGTTCGTTTCATCACTCCATAGAATGCACTTATAGTTGCTGTTACTTATAAAATTTTCTAAAAGAAGCCATTGCAGATCCATAGGTAAGAATGTTTGCACTGGTCTGTATTTGAAAGGTACATATTTGTGTTTTTTCAGAATTGCGTGAATAATCCCTATACCAATATTAATTGAACGCACTGTCGGCTCTTGGCGAAACATTTTAGTAAACTGAGAAACGTAGAAAAATACTTGGTATAGTTTCACAAATGATATATTTACTCGATGTACATTTCGCCTTTCGGCATCATCAGGAATATAACACTAAAGTAATGTTACAATCACAAACCTATATATAGCCAGTCGTAAGCTAAAGAGTAAATAAAAGGTTCCTCACACAAATATCTAAATCCTAAAAACTATAATTATTGTAATTATGGGAAAATTACCTCGGTCTTGCTAATGAGGGTGCTATTATTCTAGGGTTGATAAGTGCGGAATGCAGGATGTCTACTTGATCATTTAGGACGGATTTGGGATTATGTAAAATTTCTCTTTTGATATAATATGATTCTAAAATATTTAATTTAAAACCTTTGGTTCCTTGATATAATATTTTTCGGTCATCTAATGAACATGTATGTATGTCCCGTTTCTAGAAGGTGATTAGCAACGTTAAAATCCACTTTATTTAATCTGTAAGATCTTAACTGCTCCTCAAACCGAATTTTAAAATTCCTACCCGTTTGGTCTATATAGGTTTTTGAGCAATTATTGCAAGTTATTTTATAAATACCCGAATTCTTAAATTTGTCTGATTTTAATTTACTGTTTACTAGAGACCTTTGTAAGGTATTACTATTGTAATAGGCAACTTTGAGATTTAGTTATGTAAACAGTTAAGTAACATACTTCCAAACCTTATTAACTTCGACCCAAAATTTTCTGTCAAAAACTCCTTAGACCTCATTCATAAAATCAAAGACACCACTATCCCTCCAACAGCAAAATTAGTATCCTTTGATATCAAAAGCCTATTCACTTCAATCCCAGTAGATGAACTGAAAAATATCCTCAATGAAAAAATCCCTAACACGGCTTCAGCTAATTCAAACTATTTTGAATTTAATAACAACTTTTACAAGCAAAATGAGGGCCTCCCTATGGGATCCCCCCTTTTTCCATTAATGTCAGAAATTTTTATAAATTCATTCGAAGAGAATTTATTTAACACTAAAAACCCAGCCACTGACCCCATTATCTTCTGGTACAGATATGTGGACGATGTAATATGTTTATGGTCCGGAACGGATAGACACTTAGATAAATTTTTAGCTCGTTTAAATTCGGTTAATAGGAAAATTCAATTCGCTATGGAAAAAGAAGTAGGTGACACTATCAATTTCCTCGATTTAAAAATTAGAAAGATGAACAATAAACTAGATTTTTCAATATACAGGAAAGCAACCTTCTCCGACACGATAATTCCTAATGACTCCTTACATCCGGTCAACATAAAACACTCATCTCTAAACTCAATGATTTATAGACTATTAAACATACCAATGACAACAGATAACTTTAATTCGGAATTAAATTTAATCAAACTTATTGCACAGAACAACGGTTATAGTAACCAGACGGTAAATAAACTTGTCAAAAAAACGCAAAAATCTTTAGTACTTAAAACAATCTTTCCGAAAGCCTTGGAACAAGACAATAAGAAATGGGTAAAGATTCCGTTCATAGGTAACATTAGTTTAAAAATAGGCAAGAAACTGAAAAAACTAAATCTCAAAGAGGTCTACTACAATAGTAATACCTTTCAAAAGTCTCTAGTATGCAGAAAATTAAAATCAAATAAATTTAAGAATTCGGGTATTTATAAAATAAATTGCAATAATTGCTCAAAAACCTATATAAGCCAAACGGGTAGAAATTCTAAAATTCGGTTCGAGGAGCACTTATGATCTTACAGATTAAATAAAGTGGACTCTAACGTTGTTAATCACCCTTTAGAAAGGGGACATACATACATATTCATTAGATAACCTAAAAATATTATAACAAGGAACCAAAGGTTTTAAATTAAATATTTTAGAATCATATTATATCAAAAGAGAAATTTTACATAATCCCCAATCCGTCCTAAATGACCAAGTAAACATCCTGCGTTCCCCACTTTTCAACCCTAGAATAACAGCACCCGCATTAGCAAGACCACGGTAATTTTCCCATAATTACAATAATTATAGTTTTTAGGATTTAGATATTTAGATATTTGTGTAAGGAACCTTTTATTTACTCTTTAGCTTACGACTGGCTATATATAAGTTGTAACATTACTTTAGTGTTATACTCCTGACGATGCCGAAAGGCGAAATGTACACGGAGTAAATATATCATTTGTGAAACTATACCAAGTGTTTTTCTACGTTTTCCAATCCCTATACTAATATTCACTTCCTGCATCAGTTCACGAATGGAATTGGTAGCATTAGTTTTAAAGTAGGCTAAAACAATTACCTCCACTTCCTCATTTATGAATACGCTTTACTTAGATCGCTTAGCTTTAAAAAAAGTGTTCCCGTTTCCGCGAAATTTTCGGAAGAACTGTAAAACGAATAACAACGAATAACATAATGGAACTATAAAACGAATAATCAACACAAACGTAAAAAAAAATTCAAAAACCCGGAAGCAAAAAGCAATTATTCCTCGTCTGTCGATTTATGAAAAAAATGTACAGACTATTTCATTAAAAAAGCGAGTTATCCAAGCGCTGAAATACAATGTGCATTTGTTTTTATTACAGCATTTTATTGGGCGGAAGAAATTACTTGTTTTTCATGTTTCCACTATCTCAATAGCTGCTCTAACATCGAGGTTATTACAGGCCCAATTGGTCAATGTAAATTTCATCGTATCTCTTTTGCTTTTATTGTAGGTATATAGTACCATCAGGATATTTTACCCAAAATTTCATTTCGTATGGAACAATTACAAAATATACAGGATATTCAATTAAAAAAAAACAATTGAAGTTAGTGCTGAAATGCGATGGGCAATTGTTTTTTTTTCTCAATATCATTGTGACCAGCCGGAAAATCACTACATCTTTAATAATTTAACCAACATCATAGCTACAATAATAACAAAGCAATAATGGTGCGATAACTTTGAACAACCTGTATAGGTATAAGTTTTAGATATACGAGGACTTACAGCTCACAAAAAGTCAAACAAAATTGCAAAATAGATAGAAGATCCAAAACAGCAAACACATTAACACGGGTTCATAGCACTGATTATAGAACTGGATATATTATTAGAGTTGCTCAATTTGCGCCAACAGCCAGTGGCAAGCACATAAAAGTTTACACAAAATAAATGGTCAGAAATAAAATATAAACACTTACCGTCTTAAGAGTCTTCTGTAAAATCACAAAGTGAATAATCTCTGTTAAATATCTGCAACATTAGATATGTTTCCACAGTTGCTTCGGCAAACCGAGTGCGGCGTGAGGAAGAAATGTGTTTATATGCAAAAAACGAACGTTCTACATCTAGTGACGTTATATTTGCGTAATTAAAATAATCTTTGGAACAACCTAACGGTTCTGTTGACGCACCTTTACAAATTTGTCTTAATGTGCCAAAATCAGAATCTTTCTCTAAAACACTTTCAAACCTCTCTAGAACACAAACATTTGTTGCGTCTTCTACCGCGCATAGCTGTGCGTGAACATGTTGCACTATTTGCAGAGATTCCACTAACGACACCGAAGGATTTTGTAATTTTTCTGTTGCCTCCACTAGTCCGAAGTAATTGTTCTGAATAGTTTTTAAATCCGTTTTAACCTGACTATCTTGAAATTTCGACTGGCTTTCCTTGATAGCCGCATCTTCCTTTGGATCGAACTGTAAAACCACGTTCTTAATATTCTCAAAATATTTATGATAATAAAACGCGTCCTGTAACCATGTTCCCCAACGTGTAAGAATAGGTTCTGGTGGCTCAGGCATACGGGGGCACAGTCTGTGAAATTTGCGAATACGTTTTGGGGATTTGACAAACACTGCTTTTGTATGCACTATTAAAGCGTCTACCACAGGATAACATTTTCTAATACTATCTGCCACATGACTGACAGCATGAATTTTATACGTAATATGTAACAAGTTAGCACAATGTTTTTTAAGAGGCCGGCCTACAGAAAATATGTTTGCGGCACCATCACTCATAAACATCAACAGTTGGTTTGTTGAGAGTTCAAACTTTTCCAATGTATTTAACACTATCTTTGAAATTACTTCGGCAGTACATTGTTGTACTCATCTGGAAGCTAATGGAATTGAAGGTGATGATTGATGTGGTTCCATTGTACGTACCATTACATTAACCACAGAATGTTCTTTATGATCTGTTGTTTCGTCCACACATAACCACAGTTTTTTATCTTTCAACTCCGATTTAATTCTTTTTTCAACATGTTCACGAGCAGATGGCACAATTCTTTGTAACGATGCTCACAACAACTGACGTCGCCGCGCGGCGGACATTAATTTCGTTTTTCCTTGTTCTCCTTCCTGGGCTTGGATGTCGCGCAGGTTGACCTTGTCTGCCGCGCGGCGACATCAGTTAAGCATCTTCTGACCGAGGTCGTAAATGGTGGTCGGCCTCCTGGCGTGCTCCATTTATTTGTCTTCCCTAGGTAGCTCCCACCTTGCTCCTAGTTATGCCGTACTGTTGAGGACTAATAAGTCCGAAACACGTGTATACGGCTACTTTGTTGCGGGTTTTGCCCATAGCACCACTTTTCTTGTTATTTACCTCCCCGCGTTAATTTCATTTTTCCTTTTAAACAAAGTAAGAAGTGATAGATCAACGGCGACAACATCAGCTCAAGGTATTGCAATTGTGGTGTCCAGCAAGCGAGATAGAAGAAAAACAACTCCAGAAATCACTGCAGAAATTAATACTGTATTTCCGAAGCCGATTAGCGTGTCCACGATTAAACGCCGTCTGGAAAAAGCCGGCCTTCACGGACGAATTGCGATGTGAAGGCCTTTGCTTCGGCATACTTCAGCAGATGACATGTGAAACAAACTACCTAACAGCATAGGCTCAAATAACTCCAGAAGCATTGTTAACATTAATTGCAAGAATTCACCTATTATGCGACGCAATCATTAAAAGTAAAGAAGGTCACATAGACGAATCTAAAATTTAGGTCAAATAAATAGTTTTAATTGTTAAAGTTGTATATCTGTGTACACTTAAATACCAAATGCATATTTTAATATTTCCATTTAAATATGCCCAAATCATCTTACAATTAGTTGATTTTCGGATATTTTATCGTTGATAGATTTTTATTTGATGTCTGAATATTTCGTTTCGTATTTAGTCTCTTCTTGTTTTGCCTTTAATCTTCCTTAGGAATCTCATCTCCGTTGCATTTATTCTTGTTCTGTGCTTCTCTGTGAATGTCCACGATTCGCTGGGCTGACTATTTTTTTTACTTCCTCAGTTTCTGTATTTTCATCAATTTCAATTTCCCTTTTGTGTTAAATGAATATTTTTCCTGTTTTTTCTCATTATCTCGTTTATTTCCTTGTCCAATTTTCCATTTTTTTCTCAGTAATCGTTCTCAAATATTAATTAATTAACAACAATTATTACATTAAACTATTACCGATCAAAAACCTGTTGTCTTATGTTATCTTAAAAACCAACTTTTTGTTAGGAGTATTTAAAATGGAATAGGTTTTCATTTGACGGTTATATGTTATATTAATCATGTGCTAACCTACTACTCAATAAACTTCAATTCTTCAAAGCAACAGTGTTGAATAAGAAAAATAATTTCGCAAAAAAAACAGATTTAGAACATCGAATTGACTTGGACCAATGGTTTGAAGACAGACTAATTAAAGATATTATTTTATTTTAATAGAGGTAACAATATGCTATTTCTTATTATACTATTACAAAGATGATCTCTAGCACTACCTGTCGTCAAAAGGTGAAGGTAAATAAATATTAATGATCTTAGCTCTTAAAGAAATAACTTTGTATTGAAACATTTGCCACTTACGGGCTCAATCCAAAACTTATCATCAAACTTCTAGAGACGATAGACAATTATAAACGGAAGACTTTCCATAATAATTCTTTTCCTTTTTTTTACTTAAGGCTCTCAATTGTGCTGATAAAAACTCACATACATTTAATTCACACTTAATTCTAAAACATAACGGTTTTGGAGAAAAAATTATAAAGAAAAATCTTCATTCAAAATCTATGTGTACTACATAAATATGCATCATGATAATAATATAGGTTACTGATTACGTAGTGCATTAATATTAGTAAAATCAGTGTTTTTCTGCATTAGGGAGCGATGCAGGACGTACGGCTGATCCCGGGACCGTTAGGTTACCTGTCGAGCTGTCCCAAATTGGACTCCTCGTGCCCGACGTGCGGCCAATTCTCGCTGCTGCAGGACACAGTGCAGGAGCTGACGCGGCATCTAAAGGAACTTTCCGAAAGGGTATATGGACTACCATGTAACGTCCCTTATGCGTTCAGTACAATGTTTTGATTGTATATAATTGTGTGATTTGCAGTTAGTAGCAGCCGAAGGTCGTATCAGTAAAGTTGAGGAATGTGATTGCCAGAAATCATGCTTCTTCAACGGAACGGTTCACGCGGACGGCGCCACGTGGCAACGAGACTGTGACCTATGTACATGCGTGGTTAGTAGTAAACAGATCATCTCTCTGCCCTCGATTATCCGTCCAAGTTTAAAGCGCGATCGGAATTCTACTATACGGTGTGCGCTGAAATTGAGTATGTGTTGTTTACGGTTTCGATCTTATGGAAAAGACTTCCATTTGCGTTTAATGCTGATCTTTTTTATGCGTACATCAGAAGATGGAATTATCAGTTGACTAAAATGTCAAAATAACAACACGTAGAGGAAGATTGATGAAAATAAAATGGTATGAGTAATTGGAAATAGTGAAAATGTAATTTTATGGTACATTGACTATTAGCAAAGTTATAAGTACTTTTTGATATTTCATGGGTATTAAATGACAATAGAGATAAGCATACACTAACAATTAGTAATAAAAAACAATGATATATTTCATTAATAATCAGAGTACAGAAACTTAACTTACTGTTTATAAGGACAATTAATATATTCCAAATACGAATGTTTTATATTACTCATTCACTTCTACAGTGATCAACTTCTGTGGCAGAGTCCGAATATCTGTTATTATTAGAGAGGCCAATATTTTAGGTGACCTTATATCGAGCGACTATGAGTAAGCCGTCACCACTGCAAACGTATTATGTGTGCGTACGCCCGCTCTAAAGTTATTTTATTTACTATTTGAGGTTTTATAATTTTTGCTTTAGTTCTATTTAAAATAACTATTAATTATTTGTGTTATCTATTTTTATTGGATACATATATGTATATTTATTTATTCTTTCATTGTGATACAAACTTTCCTTAGCCTGGAAATAACGACTTTATTGTTTTAGTGTACATTCTATTGATAGTATTTGTAGTTTAGTTTTTTCTTGTTGCAATGTTTCTAAATTCTCCTTGTTACTATTTGTCATTTTACAACTACAGTCGCCCAAGCGACTATCAAGTATTTACGACTAGAAAGTATGTCAAACAAGACGAAGTATCCGTTGCTGGACCTGTAGCACCTAATGTGTTCATAGCAAAACAGAAGCGTCAAGTGTAGCACAACACATAAACGAAACCGGGCATAATATTAAATTAGAAAAACTGAAATCGATCAAGAACGTAACCTCGCCTCGTGAACTAGACGCATTTGAAATTATCTATATAAAAAAGAATCGAAACCTACTGAACAGACACCTCCCACCACTTCATTACTCCTGTCTTTTTGATTTACTAGGGTAAAACCATATGTTTTAAATAACGTGCTACATTAACAAAATACTCTATTGTCGCGTCCTGTACATCTTGCATGGTTTAGAATTAAAAATGTATCGACGGAAGAAAAACACATTTGACGAGAGGGAACGTATTGGTGTCTTGCTCTATTTTAGAAGGTGGAACGGATACAGGGTGTACAGGATGTGTTTAGTGTTAAACGGCAAAATAGCAGGTACTTGTAAATACATACATACATACATATATATCTTTTCCAGAGAGTAGGGATAAACAAGTATGATAGAATTAGATTTATATTAGAGTTGCTTTGTGTTTCTCGCTCAGGTTTATTCGGTCATTTGATTAGTAATGAGGCTGCCCAGGAGCCCTCGAAACAACTGTTCCGAATTAATTAATTGATATTTTGTATGGTGAGGAGTGTGCCGATACTTCGTATTGGTTGCCATACTACCTCACAGTCCTTGCTATCATTATAGAAAGTATGTGTTCATCGATATAATAAACAGCCATTTATTAAAATTGGTTCGTTGGACCAATTATGATAAAAAAATAATTACAATAACATACTTTTTTATTCCATTTACCTACCTATGTTAATAACATAACAATATACAATCGATCTTTTGCATGTGTTGATTGTGATTAGATATTAATGTAGTTTTATAGTTACTTATAATTCTTTCATTATTGCATGGAGCAAGCCAAAATTCAAATACCTACATTACTTTTTCTACTTCTCTGAAACGCAAAATTTTACACAACGAATGGTTGCAAATGTAAGTGGATCATTCGAAAACCGTCTTCAGGCCTGCATAGACGTTATGCGAGATCACGTCGAACACCTTTTTGAAGAAATTTAAATAATTTGCAATTATTTCCCTTTCTTATTTCATTTATTATTCATGATGTTTACACGTTAATTTAAAACCTTTGTATAAGATTAAATTATTCCTTTTTAATATATTTCTTTCATTGAAACGTTGGGTTGTTCCCTCATTTTAATTATTTACTCATTAATTAAATAAACCTAATAAATGTGTTGTAAATAATAAAACTATTAAGAAGAGTATTTCAAGAAATACCCTTTTTAACAGCAGCAATTAAAATATCTCCAGTGCTATTAACTTAAGGTGTAGGGAATATTTAAGAGAAATGAAACTATAGATTAATTTTATATTATAATGTTAGTGATATACAGGACGTTGGAATCATTACGATTTTCTGATAAAATTGGTCATATCTATCAAAATATCCCCTATAACCCAACACAAGTCGATATTTCTGTAATCGGAAAAGGTGAAGATTCGATATTTAAAATAAAATACTGGATGTTCCATTTTAAAAAACAATGTTGATCTGGCACAACGTTATTGAACACACTGTATATTTATAATCATTTTTAAAATATGCAGCTTAAGGCTGCCTACAATATTTGTAAATAACTTTTTTGGCGTCTTTTGTAATAACCGACATATCGGACTTTGTCGCACAAGTTGATCATCCTGTATATTGCATGTAATCTAATGTGAACGTTCTTTGCAGAAATTATGTAGCCATTAAGATATTTAAAAAAATTAAGGAACAAAACCCGGTATTCAGAATATGTCGAAAGCAATTAATATTACGACAAAAGAAAATCTATAAGAAATTTCTTCAAGCTGTTGATAGCTTCCACTACCTCCTCTAATTCAATACCATCTGTATCATCTGGATCATAATTATTTCTGTTGGTTCAGTCAGTACGCTCCTCTTTTTGTTTTTAATTTGTCCCGTCACCTAGCCTTGGGTTTTCCTCATGGATTTAAGCACTTTATAAAAAAGCTTCTGATGGCTCTTACTGTCCTTCTCCATTTTGTTCCCGAAAATTTCCCAATCCTGTACTTTTGCTTCTTTAACTTTAAGTTTTACTAGATTTCTCGGTTCTTTGTATTTTTCATGGAATTGTGGAGTTTTCAATCCTAAATAGTTTCTCCAAGCTACTTTCTTTGCTTTTATTATCTGCTTTATATCCTCATTCCATCAACTTGTTTTCTTCTTTTTTCCCCCCGTTATAGTCTAACCACAAACCTCTCCTGCCGTGTCCATTGCCACTTGTTTGAATTGCTTCCAGGTATGCCCACCATCTAAATCCTCTTCTCCAACTCTGTTCTTCTCAATTTTTTCTCATTTTTTTTTAACATAATCCACCCTATATTTCTCCTCTTTTAGTCTGTATGATTTAATACTTCTCGATTCTCTAATCCCTTCTATCATTCTTTCACTAATTATAAAATCTCTTTAGTTGATTTTAGCAACTACTAGACAAATAGTGGTCACTACCAATCTCGAAGTTTTTGTTAGCCCTTACATCTTGGATCATTTTATGTAAAATTCTATTAACATTTCTCCGTTTTTATTCTTTATTGTTTCTCCATATGTACCTATGGTCCCCCTAGTATTTTCAGTTTCATTGCCCAGTCTTGTATTTAGAAATACTTTGTGATACACGTAAATATAGAAAAGATCTATTATTTATACTACTCCTTCTTCATTTTTTATGGAAAAGGCCACACTTTCCTTAAGAATATAAAACAATTTTCTATATATCTTACACGTGCTTTGCGTAGTTCTTTAACAACCAAAGTAAAACTTAAAAGTGAACATTGGGTATTAACACTAAGATAGCAAATTTTGATTTATAGTTATATGTATTTATTAAATTGCCTGTGTTTTTCGGGTTTGCTGACCGTGGTCGATAGGTTCTTCTATAGTTTAGAATCTTAATGTCACCTCGTCTTTCCTGTGGGTTCTTGGTCATCTTAGGTCTTCAATATACTCTTCTAGAATTCTTTACTTTATTTAGGTATTTAAGCAAAAAAGTTTGCGAATTATACATGCTGTTGTTAACCAAAGAAAATTGGAGATAAAAGAAATATTATTTCAAAGATGTGAATATCAAGAAGGTGTATTTATTATGGATATAATGATATGATTTGATTGTTTGA
The DNA here is from genome assembly GCA_029619315.2 of Dynastes maya. Taxonomy (NCBI): domain Eukaryota; kingdom Metazoa; phylum Arthropoda; class Insecta; order Coleoptera; family Scarabaeidae; genus Dynastes; species Dynastes maya. The sequence continues at coordinate 64,401,171 of JAROYE020000002.1, forward strand.
ATTTACTTAAGTAACGACGAAGACAAAATTAGAGAAAAGTTGTCCTGAAGTTCGTTTTATTAATTTAAAGTACATCTAAATCAAATAAATAGCAATGTACATTTACTGGTCTTCTGTTTTGTTATTCGTTCACTTATTTATGCTAGTACAAATCTTTTGCATGTAAAATAAAAGAATCATCTTATATGCTCTTCAAAAATCCTTTTCTAGATTCTCGTGAGTTTTAACCTAGAGATAAATAAAGAAATCATATTAAAGAAAAGCCTTAATCGTAGAAATTGTTTTTAACATCCTTAGAATTTTAGGGGACATGAAATAGAAGGGTTCCAATTTAGAATAAAGAGTAAAGAATAAACTATATTCTGTTTCCTTCAACATTCAGTTGATACACCCTAAAAACATACATAAATTTTGAAGCCAACATGGTCCACAATACTCAATTTTAGAGCATGCTACATGAAAACCGAAAACGACTTAAAATTTTTTAATATCGCTTCCGTTAACGTTTCGTAGTTGTAAAAGCCGTCGCTCATAGCCGTTCAAGTGTATGACCGTTAGCCATTGCGTACCTAAATAAATGCGTTAAAACATTTATTCGCGTAAGAAACCGTCTGCGAGAATATATGATATTGATTGAAATGTTCTTTTTTCTTTGAATTGTTTTCACAGCATGGGGAAGTGGAGTGTCGTCCTGTGGAGTGTCCGGTGCTTAACTGCAAGAATCCCGTCAAAATGGCAAAAGGTTGCTGTAAAACTTGCCTCAGTAAGTTAGGTTCATTGCATAATTAAGATTACAACATGCCATTAACTAACTTCACGAAAATGTAAATACGAATTTCTAACAACAATCACTCACGGTTTACATTCCTACATAACCACGTCCCATTGTTTGAAATTTACAAAATCTTCGAAAAGAAACATTGTTTTAATTAGTTAGTTGAAATGCTGAAAACCTACATTCCAGTTTTTGTTTTTTAAACTGTTCTTGTTGAAGTATTTTATCTTCATAAATTGTTATTTGAGAAACTGCTCAAGCAAGAGGTATAAAAATGAACAAAATCGAATAAAAAATAGGGGAGGTTTTGCTGTAGCAAAAATTATTAAAATAATAAGTAATATTTCTCCAACTACCGTGTAACTAATCGTTACCAACTTGCTTGCCAGATATAATCTACTGGAACGGTTTGCGTGCGCTACACGTAGTTAATAAACTTATCTTGTTACGCATGCATCTCACATAAAAAAGTTTGTTAATTTCTTGTCTTCTCGAAAATGAGCGTACCATATTATTTATGATACTATAATGTTATAATTTACAACTTCGAACGTAGTTGTCATCAGCGGCACTGTGTTCAGTGTGGCCACCCGTTCAATGTAAAAATCCCTCTAGCGGCTATTAACTCTTTTTCGGTAGCTTCTACTCCTTTTAAGGCCTCCTATGGAGCTGGTATATTAGGGAATCATATTAACTCCAGCCAATAACGGTTATAGTGAAACGGAGAGGTATCTATTCTTCTGTTCATTTCCTTCACGTCGTAATTGTTCAAATTTAATGGAATATTTTCCGACAACAAATGACAGCGTAAATTCAGAGGTATGTCTAGTATAATTGTGTCTTGTGTGTCAGTAAATTTTCATATTCAACAATTGTTGGTGGTAAAATGTCATAAAGTAAGATAAATTAAGTCTTCTAGTTGTATCACTACATGGAATGGATTATGCTACCATTAGAAATAAGAATATTCGTTGGAAATCCACCATCAAATTATATTTCGAAAGGAATTATCAAAATTTGCTGTGGCTGAAACAATCGCTATCGCGATTGAAATAAAGGAGTAAAGGGATGCTAATTAATTTCTAATTTTATGTCAAGATTCTCATCGAGGTTACACGTGTTTGGTTGTGTTCCCAGATTCTAAGTGTTTAACATTTGAATCGTACCATAAATACGAGGTAGAAGTCAAGTTTGGAGGTTGAAGAATAGGCAGGTTTCCAATAGAGATCATATAAACATAGTGTTTATATGAAATCATCATAATTTCAGGTTAGTTTTCATTTTTCAGTTTTAATACTCGTTAAATTTCATTAACTGATCTCTAGTTTAATTTTAAATTGCCGGAAGAGTGAATTTAGGTCACTCCTGAAACCCCAGATCGTATAATTAATTAACTATTTTTTTTTTAATAATTTTCCACGTATTTGAATACTTCGACAGATTCTTTAAATACAGTGCATTGTTATCTGTCTTCCAGATATTCCTGCCCTTGGTTTTCGCCCGCCGCCACCGCTTCATACAATCTTTTCTTCGCAATGATTTCTTTTCGCGTGTAATCACGTCCTTATCATGCGATTTTCTTTTACTGCCGATTCCTTTGCCTATTCATGTGATTCACACACTGCAACTTCCTCCATTAAATTACCCGGTCCACTGTTGGTTCTTCAAAAATTTGGAGTAATTAACAATTTCGTTTGATCTTCTTATCATCTTCCTTTCTCAGGCTGATAGTTTTTTTACTAAGTTCTTCCTTAAAACCTATGTTCCTCTTTCGAACAGTGCTAATGGTCCCAATTTGATACCCATATAACAAATATTTTGAGCGTTGATGGTTCACGGAACCCGTGCGCTTTTATTAGTATTACATTTGCTTCTTTCTATTTACCAATTATTCTGCACCAAAACTTCTAAGCACACAGATTCATGTCTACATGTCTATCTCTATTTTACTTAGAGTTTCTTACAATGTTTTCTCATACCACGTTGATTTCAAAATTGCTGGATTTCTGGACGTCTAACCCTAACGGTACTATTGGTAATGCTAAGTAAACCAACTAGTTGTTTTGTGCCTTTTACATTATTCCTTTTTATTGCATTATGACCTTAACAATTCTATTTAGGAGGCGATGTCAAATATTAAAATTAAAATTTAAAACTATGTAAACTACTAAACTACATTCAAGAGGCAATAAAATTTTGACTGTATGAAATTCATTTAAATCGAAGTATAAATAACATTGAAAAAGGACACGTACACAAGTTAAAGCTGATCTTTATTATCTTTGATAGAATTTTGTGAGAAATTGGACCATTGTTTCTTATTCCTACCTTCACTAACATCATCTCACACTTGAGTCTAAATGGATTATTTAAAATATGTACGTATATCACCAACAGAGACTTGCCGCTTGTGGGGTGTTTTCTACGATCACGGTGATATAGTCAACATGAAGCCATGCTTGCAGTGTCAATGTAACGACGGTATCATGAAATGCAACAAGACGGATCCAAACACCATCTGCCCCCCGTTGCCCTGTCCTGTTGAAGACCAGTTTAGTGTCGAAGGAGAATGTTGTAAATTTTGTCCAGGTACATATGTCAAAAAGCAATATCGTTTAATTTCAGCTAATCCAGTGATGTAACTTAACATAATACACGCTTTTAACCTGTACTAATAAAGACCTAAACTATGCTATTTCTCTTTTTTACTAACAAAACGCAGGTGTGGACTATTGTTCGAGAGGAAACTATTGCCATGCTAACGCCTCATGCCGAAATCTCATCACCACGCATGCTTGTCATTGCAATCTGGGTTTTCAAGGAGATGGATACACGTGCCATGGTATACACTCATTACTATTCAGATAAAATGTTCAAAATTAATTTTTCAAGACTAAAAAGGTTAATATTAAATAACGGAAATAAGCTTTTCATTTTGCCAATAGTATTGTTAAGTTTGTGCATTACATTTTATTGTTTACAGTCAGATAACGCTTCACAGATATTTGGGATGGTTTCTATTGGTATTATAATTTTTTCTAAGAATGAAGAAATCTCTGCTGGGATCTATATAATTTTTCGACTAACCCAAAGACTTCTATTCACTACCATTTCCGCAGATTGATTCTATATTACCGTTGCATGTTACTAATTTTAAACTGCCATACATAAACGTACTACCATAATACGATACCTACTGAATATATTCGCGTAATTAATTCATATTAACCCTTACAACTACTATATTGCAGCATGACATGCGATAATCTTGAAATAGATTGATATTAACTGCAGATATTAACGCTATTTTCATCCTGCGAAGTGTAAATCGTTAGGTGACAAACGCGATTAAAGATAGTGTCAGAATAGTAATTATGTTGTCTTTAAATAAACGAAGACTTTATATAATGCATTCTGTATTAAATAAAAAAGGTTATCACTGATGTTTCATGGGTATCTCTCTAAACACGTAGATATAGATGAATGCCTCGAAGAGGGAGGATCAAATGGCCACCATTGCCATTTGAACACCAAATGTGTCAACACGTATGGTTCCTACAAATGCGAATGCTTGCTAGGCTACAAGAGAGTAGACAGATTCAATTGCGCTGAATTGGACGAATGTAGTACCGGCGAACACAAGTGCGACGTCAACGCCAATTGCATAAATACTCAAGGAAGTTACCATTGCATCTGTAAGGACGGATACAGTGGAAACGGATACAGTTGCAAACGTAAGCTGCTAATATAATTACTATGTGTATTTTGTTCTGGTTAAAAGCAAAATGAAGAATATGAATTGAAGCTGGTGTAATAGATTAACGCAATCAAATCGGTGTATACCAATAGATAGGCCAACGATAAAAAAACTTTTTTATTAATTTTACCTAATTCCTATGTTTTTGGATGTGCTGTATCCGAAAGTAATAATAAAAAAGTTGTATCACCCACCAATCTTTCACATTTTAATATTCAAAACGCGAAAAGTTATTTTTTTATCATTCAAATGTAACGTATAACGTAACACGTTGGCGGTAAAATCGAATGTTATTAGGTTGGCAGTTCTGGTAAATGGGACAGTTGTTTGTTTTCTTCCATTCAATATAACCTCACTTTTCAGTATTTGGCCCATGTGCTCTAAGTTTTAGTATTTTTTTATTAATCTGTACTCTAAGTATGGCTAGCCGTGATTGTAAAAACTGTCCTACTACTTTTTGTTATATATGTGGTGAGTTTGTAGTTAAGAAACATAAAAGAAACATTGCTGACTTTGTAAAAAAATATACTTTGCATATTTTGGTGTAAAAATCGGTGATCAACGAAAATGTTGGGCAAGGCATGTTATGTTTGTGTTGAGGATCTTAGGAAATGGTCTAAAAAATAAAAGAAAACTTTTAGATTTGCAGTACCCATGGTATGGAGAGAGCAAAAAAATCATTCAAATGATTGTTATTTTTGCAGCGTTGATGTTTCTGGGTATAACTCCAAAAATAAGAAAGTAATTGTTTACTCTAACCTTAATTCAGCTATTCGGCCGGTAGGACATGGACCGGAGCTTCCTGTCCCTGAGTCACCTCAGTCTATTGATGACGTGTTATAGTCCAGTGAACCCGAATCTGATGAATGTCGACCGGGTGATGATGAGTTCCAATATTCTCCAGAAAATTTAAAACCGCAGTTGTCTACACAACCTGAGTTAAATGATTTAGTGAGAGATTTGAGATTGACTAAGGAAAAAGCAGAATTGCTTGGTTCTAGGCTGAAAAAGAAAACATTTATTGGCATCTGGAACATCTATTTACCAATATAGAACAAGAGATCAACAGTTTGCTCAGTTTTTCAAGCAGGAAGGGGATTTAGTTTACTGCCATGATATTGGTAGTCTAATGAACGGCATTGAATACAAGAAGGCAGATTGGAGGCTTTTTATAGACTCAAAAACTAGTTTAAAAGCTGTTCTTTTACATAATGAAAATACTTATGCTTCACTGCCTGTTGCTCATTCAATCCATATGATGGAAACTTACGAAAATCTTGACATAATTTTACAAAAAATTAACTATCCGGCCAACGATCGCATGCTATGTGGGGATTTGAAAGTTGTTTGCATGATCCTTGATCAGCAAAAGGAATTTACAAAGTTTCCATGTTTTATATGTGAGTGGGACAGCAGAGCAAGGGATCAACATTGATTCACAATACAATGGCCCGTAAGAAAAACACCTGACGGGAAGAACATATTGCATAAACCTTTAGTAGATCGAAAAAAGATTCTTCTACCACCTCTACACATAGAGTTAGGCTTAATGAAACAATTTGTAAAAGCCTTGCCTAAAGATGGCGAATGTTTTAAATATTTGTGTGAAAGATTTCCGCATTTATCAGAAGCCAAACTGAAGGAAGGTGTTGGGCCTGATATTCGTAAAATGATGTTCGATCCCAACTTTGATGCAAGGATGACCACAAAGGAAAAGAAGGTTTGGATATCATTTAAGCAAGTTGTGACTAAGTTTTTGGGCAATGTGAAAGACCCAAACTATGGCTTATCGTAGCTAATATGATTGGCAAGTTCAAAAATCTGGGCTGTCTGATGAGCCTTAAAGTCTTGTTGCACAACCATCTTGACTTTTTTCCTAAAAATTTGGGCGATGTGAGTGAAGAACAGGGGGAACGGTTCCATCAGGACATAAAGGTAATAGAGAAACGGTACCCGGGACGGTGGAATATCAACATGATGGGTGATTATTGTTGGTCACTTCGAGAACAACAAAATGCATCGCATCGTAGTAAAAGCTGTATAAGAAGCTTTACAGAGAAAAGGGAAAGGAAATACAAAAAAATAAGCACCTAAAATATTTATATTCAAGTGATATATGTTGTGGTAGATAAAAATTGTAGCTTAATTAAATAAAAGTAGGGTTTAAGTTAAATGTTTTTATTTTTTATATATCCAATCTTCTCCACGTTAAAATATAATCGATGTCATATTGTGAAAGAACTGTGGCTGATACAAAAAAACTGATACCAGATACGGTTTCAGCACCCAAAAAGACATAAGATTTGGATGTATTTGTTTAAAAAGTTTTCACAGATATTTTTTTGTTGGCCTATGTAATTTAGTTATCGTTGCCCAATTTTCTTCCGTTAAAATGAAGGTTATTTTGATTTAATTGATCTAAAAAGTCATTCTGTACAAATCGAGCACGTAGTTACAGCAATTCAAAGATTAATCTGATTTAGATTCTTATTCTGCACAGTTTGCATCTTCTATAAAGTTTAGACAAATTTTCGACCACTACATGCATCTTTCCATCTTCCAAAACGTTTTATATCGACATCTCTCTTTCAAGCATTGTATTTCGAGGATAGATGGTCGCATTTAAATAAAATAAACAATTACAAGAAGTAGCCAACAACAGATTGTTATATAGACAGTGTCACACAAAAAGTGCGCATCAAATGGGAATTTTTTTTATTAATCAATATAGGTAAATTTTTACTTCGCCGGGTGTCTATACTTAAAAAATAATGTCAAGTGATATGATTACTACCAAATTTGAAATTTTTTCTAGAAAATTGCAAAATATGGCATTATTTTGTTTTGGGAAATGAGAAAGTGTAGAATCACTTGTTTTTTTATGTTATACTAATTTCTCAAAACTCCAGCACAACTTCCCATTTTTTCTATTTTTTTTATAATCCATTTTTGAATTATTCTAATTGAAGCAAAAATTGTTTCTTTGTACAGAAGTCACCACTTAAAAGTAATTCTGTCGCTAAATATTTTTTAAGTAAATATTTTAAGTAAATAAAATATACGTTAGTGAAGCTGCATTAACTTGCAGTTGATCTATCTTGTGCAAATAATTACAAAACTTACTTGATTACTTTTGTATAAAGAAACAATTTCTTGCGGGTTTACAAATAATTCAAAAATGAAAAAAAGTCAGATTGCGTTAGAATGTTGGAAGTTGACAACTTTATAAAATGAGCAACGTTTTTATTTCCCGTTATTATTTGCCAAAAATTTGAAAATATGTTGTTATGTTCTGAAAACAGATGTAAAATTTGATAGTTAAGAAGGTCACGTGATTATTTGTGTATATCATATGTAGTGTATCAAACTCATCAGGCGCGTAACATATTGCAAAGGATATTCAAGAAAGAAACAAACTGAACTACTAGACGTATTGAAATAGGAAAATATCAAAAGTATTATGAAGTGACAGTTCAGTAGTGTCTGTTATTTTCGACTACAGCTCAATAGATTTCGCTAATATATTGATTGTCTAATCCTTTATCATGTCCTCACATTGCTCCGAATTTGGAGCAGCTAATTCTTATCCAATAAACATTTGTTTGTTAAAGAATAGCTATATTCTCTTTTTCAATTAAGAGGAATATAGAAAAAAAAACACATTTGCATGGGATTAACTAATTTTAAGAAGGGAATTTAAAAAATGCAATAATTTTAATACACCAATGAAAATATAAATTGACATCAAAATTTCTAGAATATTATTTAAATGTAAAATTTTTATTTTGTGAAACTAATAGAGGAAATTTACTAGCTTTATTGTTTCGAGTAATAAAATTAAATTATATGTCCGAAACTTGGAGTTTTTATTTTCATGGTGATGATATTTGACGTTTACATAAATACCAAAAGCAGATACAACATTAAGTACTATTAGAAGTACTGTTTTACAACGTTTGTAGCGTTTCACAACAAGAGGAGCCTAAACGTTAAACATTAAACGCAGATATGTCCAATCAGCTGACAAAAAAAATTTTGCTACAAATAACAAACTTAACTTTTACTTTGTGATAATGTAAGGAAAGTAGCCAATCACGAGCCAAATTTTTACTGCCCGATTTTATAAACGCTCCTCCTAACTGAAAAACAGAGTACAGTTGATCTAGAAAACATGGCAATCAGTGAAATAATAATGTAGTGGTAACGGTCTACTCTACATTTTTGTTAGTGAACACTTTATAACTGTATTCATTAAAATAATAGGAAAGTCTAGCTAGAAAACAACCAAAGATGGAGAAATGAGATTTTCTGTACGTATACAGTATACCACAGCACATCTTGTAAAATTACCTACAAATATACAAGGTGTTCCAAATTTCTGCAACCGCCTTCAACTTTTTAATATGGATTGCTACATTTTTTATTGATCCTTTTGATTCCTTCTGATTATGCGCACTCTCGATAATTACTTTTGGCTACATTACACATTTTGTTAAAATGTTGGTAATTGCAGGACTCTGACATTTTAAGACAGCCTGAAAGCAGATATAGTGTCTTTCACTATCAATTTAGAGACTAACACTTTCTATGTTTCAGGATGGTATAATATAAAAATATGTACAGGGTGTTAAATTTATCGTGTAGAATTTATCGAAATGCAAACACCCTTTTTTCGATTTTTTTAAACAGAACCTATATTTGTTGATATTGCCAGCAATTTCTTCGTAAAATTACCTTTAAAATTATACTAATAACGTAATACTTATTTCCAGTATTTTCGAAAATACTGCACTTTTTTGGAAAATATGTCTGTAATATTGGATGTGGGGCACATCTAATACAGATAGATGGCCATGATTTTCAAATAAAAGCTACTACCTAACAAAACATTAAATCTCTGCCTATAAAATTGTCTTTCGTAGTTCCTCTTTGCTGTTATCGCGATTTAGTCTTTGTTATAATTTTATTAAAGCTCATTTATTGTAATTTGAATTATTTATATGTTCATTATTAGTTATATATTTTACACGACACCCCTACATTGGCAAAGAACATGTAGCAGCGAGTAAAAAACGCCATTCTTCAATGAAACGAGGACAACTTGGCTCAAAATGTAAGCCAATCCGTATAGAGACGGTTGAGAATATGCATAGAGCAGAATGGAGACATATTTGAGCACCTTCTGAATTAAGATTATTTTATTATAAAAAAAAATCTAAAAGTGTACATTGCTTTTTAAAAACTGAAAATTATAATAGTTTTGTATTACGTACTCTCTTATTACTTGAACATAATCCAAACAATTTGCGTAAAAGAGAACAATTGAGTGGAGGTAATTGGTTCCGTTTTTATTATCTCACAATTTTAATACCAAATTAAAGAAACATGGTAGTTAATTATTGCCTTCTACGCTATACGGTGATACACATTAAAATTGTGATACCTTAGAACGTATTGGGAATAAATATAACAATGTAATACTTTTTACAGTAAGTAAGACAATAAATGCGCGTAATATCAAAGGCACCATTTGATATTTGATTTTGTTTGAAAATCATGGCCAGCCATCTAGCTTAATTAGATACCCGCATATCGGATATTATCTACAAACGTATTTCCTATAAAAGTGCAATATCTTCGAAAACACTGCAAATAAGTATTACATTATTGGTACCATTTTGAAGGTAATCTTACATGAAAATTGCTGGCATTGCCAAAATATATGTTCTATTTAAAAAAATAAAAAGAGCGTAGTATTTAACAGCCTGTATATATTTTTACCACTTTGAAATGTATAAAATGTTAGCCCCTAAATTCATAGCAAAAGAGTAACTCTCGACACTATATCTGTTTTCAGGCTATGTCTTAAAATGGCAGAGTCCTATAACTGTCAAAATTTTAACAAAATTTGCAATGTAGCCAAAAGTAATTATCGAAAGTGCACATAATTAATATCACTGCAAAGGTAATTTAAGTGGCTATCAAAAGGATCAATAAAAAATATAGCCATCCATTTAAAATAAAAAAGTTGAAGGCGGTTGCCGAAATTCTGAACACCCTGTATATTTGTAGATAATTTTACAAAATGCGCTGTGGTATACTATATACGTACAATAAATCTCATTTCTCCATCTTTGATAGTTTTCACGCTAAACTTCTCCGACAGATTAATGGCGTACCCGGTATACCCTTCCTTGGTCATCTGTTGTCCATATTTAGCGCTATTACACAATATCAATAGTATTACCGCATTAATGATGCAATAACCATCTTAAGTTCATAATAAATGTGAATTTAAACAAGAAAACAAATTTAAAATATTGCATATACTTGTTACAACCATAAATCCTTATTTTGGTCCTTATAATTTATATGTTCTGTTATATAAAAGTATATATTCTTTTAAATTTAGTGCATCATTATTTATAGGTCAATAGAATATAAGCATTTATTTTAGCTTAATTTAGTTTCTTCTTTGTGACTCGAAAAGAAATAACCACATTTTTCTTCACTTCACTAGCTATTTGCAACCAAACCTGCTTAAATGGAGGTAGCTGCATAAAACCGGGAAAATGCCTCTGCCGAAGCGGATACACGGGCAGAAGCTGCGAGAAGGACCTGGACGAGTGCGCCACTAACTTACATCGTTGCTCCGAATCATCTGTATGTGTCAACATGGTTGGCTGGTACTACTGCAAATGTAAACCGGGTTACGAGAGTCCCGTGGAGAATAACAAATTGGGCAATTTGTGCCAAGGTAATTGCTTCATATTTCATGCCTTGAAATATCATCAGTGACTTTTGCTATGATAAATACTACCCTCTATTTAATTACTGACACTGTTAAATGCTAATTTTGGCATTTTGCGAACTACACGTTTTCAACAAGCATGAATTTATAACAATCATATTTCTAAGAAGTTGTTTCATTAAGAAAATTGTAACTGTTTTTGAACGAAAAAAATCCAGTTCTGCTTATTGTTAGCTGGTATTATCTATGTTAAAATATCGATTAGACACGCAATACACTACGTGCCAGCATGCATTTAGCATGCATACATGAATGGCATTATCAGAGAAACATGTTTCATAAATCAAAGTTTCATTCTTATTTCTTCGCGTGGGTGTGAATGGATAATATGGCGAATGAAGTCGCTATTTTCACTTTTATGCGGCAGATTTTATTATTCGAGGAGGGTTAATCTACATACATACCAACTTATACGTAGAATAACAAAGCTATAACTTGAAGCAGTGGCATTCAACAGCAATAAAACCAGATTAAGTAATTATTATAGTTTGTGTTATGAGAAAACTATTAGCAATATGATTATATCACTGCATAACTAATCTTATATTCTCTTTCCGCTAAATCTTTTTATTAAATATTTTGATAAAACCAAATTCAATCAAAATCCCCATCGTTTCATTGACATAATTTATAATTCAAGTTTTCCGGGAAGCTATAACGATTTGAAAGTAGAATTAATCGATTTTAACAAAATGTTCTCTATATATATATATTCACGACATATCTCTGAAAGTAATGAAGATATCCTTTTGAAATCTTGGTGAGCGATATGGACAAGTATTTGCTTTCTAAAAAGAAACGGGTATCAAGTTCCTTATTTGAAAGAGAACATCCTATGTATTACGGATTCTGTGCAAAGCTTTTTTAATTGCAAATTTAATGATGTAGCATATCGTGGGTATACGAGGTAGACTCCATAAATTCTCCGCCTGAGAGGGTTACACAGGTTCGAGCTTGTTCAAACTCCGTTGCGACATAGATGTACATGTGCCAGGCCTACACTCTATATATTACGGCTCGAAGAGTAGTAGCTTTTAGTAGCCAGCCAGACAACGTGACTAGTGTATGAAAGTGTCTTCGGTAACTAAGGTTAGGTACCGCGCGGTCATTACATTTTTAACAAAAGAAAGGCATACGCCTAATCACATTAAACAGCGTTTAGACGACGTTTATGGAGATTTATCTCCTTCATATTCCACTGTAAAAAAGTGGACAAAATGTTTCCGTTTGGAGCAAAAATCCCTTGAAGATAATGAGTGCCCCAGTCGGCCAATTGAACTGATAACGCCTCAAAACATTTCAATTATTGAAGAAATGGTATTAGCAGATCGCCGTTTGAAAGTGACGAAATTAGCAATGATGTAGTATTTGCCCCGTTCTCCCACGTGAACGTCGGGTCGAATATGCGCGCTCGTTTTTAAACATGTGTGGCAACGACCCGAAACTGATTTTGGAGTCCATTGTCACAGGAGATGAAACAATAGTTCTATGTTATGATCCTCTATTCAAAAAGGAATCGATGAAATGTCGGCGACCCGATGAACCCCGTCCCAGAAAGCTGTAATACAACAATTTTGAGGAACAAGCTTTAGATTATTTTTACAATGGTATACAATTATTAATTGATCGTTGTAATAAATATAACGTAGGTTAGAGGAGATTATATTGAAAAATAAAAATTGTTATATTTTACCAAGTTTATATTTTCTATATCAGGCCGAGAATTTATGGCGCCTACTACGTAACATGTACCAACTTTGAGAAATAAACTTTTCTGAAAATTTTAACAAGTACAAACTTCAATTTAAACATTAATATCTCTTCTTTAGCATTACTATGCAAATCAGTTTCGAGACTCTTATGAATTGTATGAAAAATATACAGCGTATACCGAAAATCCAGCCCAAACATAGATATATTCAACTAGGAAAAAAGTCACGTACTGAAATTCTTAAGGCGCATTTTCCTCCAATTTCGCTGGCCGATTAAAGTTACAGAGATTTTATCGTATTTTCATACTCGCACTGGAGGCAATACATATACAAAAACAGAAAAAATTGATGATGACGTCATTATCGCTACAAAAATTTTATTCCGTAAGTGATTTCTACACTGCACCCATTCTGATGTACATAGTTCATCAAATACAATTTTAAACTCTTTTCGAGTTGCGGTTTTAGACGCTGATTGATAGAAAAGGATTGTAACATTCTATTAAACTCCACTAAAAGCTTTACCATGTCGGATTTTCTGATATCAAAGGATTGTTTCTCGTTCCAGACGTAGACGAATGTGAAATGGGTACCCACACATGCCACCCGTCGGCTCAATGTTCGAACACGAACGGCGGTTTCATGTGCCTGTGTCCGCCGGGTCGCGGTCCAGATTGCAAGTACAGTTGCATGTACGACGGTGTCGAAATACCCCATGGAAAAACCTTCTCGCCCAGAGACAAACCGTGCAGCAACTGTACTTGCAATTTCGGCGTCGTGACCTGCCAGAAACCGATTTGCAACTGTTCGATTCCGGGAAACAGCGAGAACGTCTGCTGTCCCCAGTGCAATCCCCAATTGGGATGCAGACATCAAGAGCTACGTAGTGTCATCCTAATGCACGGCGAACACTGGTCGTACGATTGCCAACATTGCGAATGTGAGAATGGTAAGAAGGCATTACTATCAAGATATATCTTTATGCTTTAGATTTGTATGCTGTTGATATACATATGTACACACATATTTGGTGGCATCTTTGAAATGTAAAGTTATACTGATACTACCTAATACCGAAGTATAATTCATTTATCTGTCCTGGATTTCTCTTTAAACAATTTGTTACCTACAACAACATTGAAATGATGTCTCCTTTAAGTATTTAATTGTCGGAACTGTAAATAAAATCGAAACAAACATTCTATACTTATTGAATTGACGAATTTTTTAAACACTTTAAGCAAAAAAAATCTAAGAGCGTGCTGAGATTAATGGTTGTTCCAACATAAATCATAAACTAATCAAACACGATTTGGTTGGCTAAAAAAATCCGACACTGTTTTCCGACTCATTTCACGGTACATGATTGGTTTTGAATAGTTGTGATTTGTGTTGGAACAAAGCTTGAGTGTTGTAAATTGTATGTTATGTATTAAAGTTTACAATAAAAAAAAAACATGATATCGATCAGAATTATACAACAGTCACTAAAATCTTCAACAAATTTAGCCAAAAAAATTACGGAAATAAAACAAAACTCTTTTCTGACTACCGGCTACGTAAGCCAATCAATTACTGTCCTTATTGACGGGACGTAAGTGCGATTTACGGGTTATTTGCCTTGGTTGCCCTTGACAGCGGGATGTAATGGAATTTTACGTCCCTAGAGGCATAAAGTAACAATGTATTCATATAGAAATAGTTGTCAAAACATAACACAAATTGACAACTTTGACAATTATGTATGTATATATAGTTGTTGAAATTATTGAGTTAAATTTTCATCGTTTGGGATTCCGCCATGCTTACACACTAAATACTAGTACAATTTATTACCCTGAACATTGTTTTTTAATAACCCTTTTATCGCATCTCTTACAGAAAATACATTTAACTAATTGAAGAAATTCTTTTTTTTGTAAATTTCCAAGATATAGTTGATTTATCGACAATAAAATTATGGCATAAGTTACTTACTATTCAAACACGGCTAAACCCCAAAATATGAAATTTCAACTCAATAATTTTCTGTCTGCCTTACCTGTTCATGCGTTAATCCGGAGACCAGCTGCATGCAAATGTCAAATATTTTCGTCAAATGCTAATTTTTCAAAGTTTTGGGCCGGCAATAGGAAAAATTTTGTATTCCGCTCGGGTCCTAAGTGCTTTTGCGGTTTCGAATGTATTGCAAAACAACATCCTCGACCGCAAAACTGCACTTACGTCCCTTGTGACATAAATAATTATTTCTCATTGTCAAACGCGTTCTGGATGCTAACATTTTTCTGTTGGCTCGACTATAAACCCAATGTATACCAACCAAGTCGTAAGTTGTATCATTAGTCTCAATGATAGTATCCAATAATGCTTAATTATATGAACTAATAGTAATAATGCCAAAATTGTATAGTGTCAAAGTCAAGATCTAGTAGTTCGCTTGTAACTCAAAATTTCTACAAGATCGGACAGGTGCTGTATGGGAGGTTCTTTACTCAGAGTGACTCAAAGAATCACCACCTGAAATCTCAAATCAATCATTAAAGTGTTTGAAAAATACCCGGCGTTTTTGCTTTTGTAACTACACGCCGTTATAATAAAATCTTATCATATAAGATCATAATAAGAAGATTTTGTGACTGCCTACTCCCACAGTAAACAAACAAGAATTACAGTCAATTTGATTAACCTATTCGTGATATTATAATGTTCTTGGCAAATGAAAAATACATATTAAAATCTATAATCTTCCTTGAAATTTCCAACGTAATTAATTACTGAGAAAATATTCTTGTGAGGAATCGAACCTCGCATCTTCTGCTTGCCGGGCAGGCGCGTTAACCACTATGCCACGAGAACTATGCAAGGACTGTTCTCTCTTTAATACCTAGTTGATATATTTTTCTGCAAATATATCGCAATATTTCGACAGACAATTTTAAATTTTACAGCCAACTAACAATTAGGTACTAAAGAGAGAACGATTCTTGCATAGTCCTCGTGATGTAGTGGTTAACACGCTTATCCGGCAAGCAGGAGGTGTGAAGTTCGATTTAATAATTAATTACGTTGGAAATTATATATTTTCATAATCCACTAACGGAAGCCAAAATATATTAATTAAATTAGTGTACTTGGCTGTAAAATTAAAAATTGTATGTCGAAATAATAACTAGGTAGCAAAGAGAGGACGATCCTTGCATAGTCCTCATGGTATAGTGGTTAACACGCCTATCCGACAAGCAAGAGATATGAGGTTCGATTCCTCACCGGGACATTTTTTAAGTGATTAATTACGTCGAAAATTCCAAGCAAAATTATAGATTTTAATAATTCACCGACGGAAGTCAAAAAAGGTATATTCATTAAAAACATTGTTTATTTTTGTTACAGAATTACCGAAATCCATAAAACTTTGCATTTATATTCAATTTTATCACATATTCCTTGGAAAAAATCGATAGAAATAAATAAGTATGGTCATATTACAAGTAGAGCAATCTGGAATCCAAGATTAAATTATACCAATTGGCTGAAACTAGTCTTTTTTTTTAAGTATGATAAAAATCCAAATTTTACAAGTGATTACAGTTTAGGCGTAGAACAAAGTTTATGAAAGTCTATAAATAAAAATACTATAATTTCGTTATTTACGTTCAAAGATCACCTCAAATTCGTTCTCGTGAAATGGCAGTGTAAATATAATAATAAGCACATACATGAAGATGAAAATCTCAAAACTTTAAACAACATTACTCATTTTATTTATTATAATATCTCTGCACCTAAGCAAATTTTACTACACTTCTATCTATTTTGCCTAATAGATGTCGCTCTGGATAAAATTTTGTGATGTTTTTTTTTTTCTTTGAAACTAACCTGATGAATTATTAAAACAGTCTGCTGGCTTACATTTGATTTACATGTTATGGAATAAAAAAAATCATAGCATGGTTGTCCAAATTTCTAGGTGAGATCGATTGCTGGGACATGCAATGTCCACCATTGGCGTGCGCTAATCCTATCAAGGGGGAAACGGACTGCTGTCCGCACTGCGACGATATCGACTTGTGCTCCTTCGGCAATACGACCTATACGGGTCAACCATGCCATCATGAGGGTATTCAGTATAACGAGGACGATCCGTGCGTCGCTTGCAAGTGCAAGGTTAGTAAGGACTTTCGTGTTTCGACACGCTCGTATATGCATACTTCGATTGTACACGAATCATTCTCTCATCTTTCACACACCCCCCTGTAAAATGATGATTTGACGTAATAATAATGATGGCGATGATGATGATGATCATCTGTAGATCTGATTGTCTTGTATACTAATTAACCCATCGATAAGGTACGGTTCTATCATTCCGATAATGCTGCTTCTTGAACGTGCGCATCATTATTTATAATTTTGCGTTTAGGAAGCCCGTATTTTATCTAGCCTTCGATGTTGCTAATTTGTGTTCACAGATGAAATCATGAAATTACAGATTTTTTTACACTCTAAGCTTTTCTTTGAGAATTTTTTTAATTTAGTCTGTTAATTCAAGGAAAAAATCATCACAATGACAATACGCACGAATAACCAAAAGATTCATGTTTGTGAAGTAAAAAGCAAGATCTATTAATGCAACAGTGTCCTTCATTTCAGATTACGTAATTTGAGCGATTAGTATCGCATTTTAATCTAGTTAAGCTAAACTTATCCCTGCTTACTGAAAAACTGATTACCTGCATGTAATACTGGAAGATTTATTCATAAACTGCTAAATCAATATTTGAACGGTATTTCTCGTAAAAACATTGTCTGATAATATAATAAGTAGATGTTTTTAATTACACTTCAACAATAACTTTTTGATTAACTCAATTCAAGGTTTCTGGTTCTATAAAATTATATCTGGTTCCAATGTATCCTTCGTACAACCATTCCTGTTTTGACAAATGCTAAGGGTATCGGCACTCTTCACACCACACAAAATATTTAATAAACGCCACGTGCGAAATCTGGAAACTAAAAGAAAAAGGTTGACCTGGAAAACTGGTTTCACAGATTTTTGTTCGTTTTCATATAAATGGTTTGTAGAGAGGTGTAAGAAATAAAGCTATTCTATTCTATTCATAAGCCTGTAATTTTCGAGGCGAGATTACGTTCTTAATTAATTTGAGGTTTTCTAATTTAATATTATGCCCAGTTTCTTTTATGTGTTGTGTTACACTTGACCAAGGGCATTTTTTGGCGACAAAACAGGTTTACAGACCATTTCAAATCAGATTTAATTCTGACGTCATCTTTTTATAGAGCTCACAAAATCACTATTTTCGAACCAGCTGGTTTAACATAACCACCATCTGTCAACCTTTACTGTTTTGATCAATGCTTTAACTTCACATTTCAACTTAGTAGATTAGTTTGAAAACTTATGAAAACCGCTACGATTCTGACGTTGCAACGCCAAAATGTAATGGTTTAAAAAATAAGTGACCAGGTTCAAACCAATCTACCGCCAAAAAATGCCTCAAGTCTCTAATGGCGATAATCTGCTATGTGCAATTTTTTAAATTCTTGACCCTTCTTGCATATACGGTTTATCTTTCAGATTGGGTAAGAGGTTTCTGAGGGTGTTCTGCAAAGTGAAGTATACGTTTATATCATGCTCTCTAAAAACATTTCCTTTTGACATTCTGTGAAAAGTAAAAAGGAAGTTTCACAAATTTCTTTTTGCAGGTTTGTACCGGAATGAAGGTAGAGGGAATTTATCATATAAGTATCTCTGCTTTGATAACTTGCTGAAGCTAATAAAAATGATTTTGTTATTTCAACGCGTTTCTTTCTTTGAGTGTACCATTTAAGTCCACTTTTGTCAAGAGAAATCATAAATAAGTAATAAATAAGTGATGAAGATGATTCACGTTAATATATTTTTGTAGTTTTCTGAAATTTTTTTTCTCAATTTGCCAAACTACAATTGCATTTGTAATTTAAAAAATCAGCTAGTACAAGATTAGTTTCCAGAACTTAAAAATCATTTGACTTGGTAAGTCAAGAGATGCTTAACAAGTATAGATAATGAGCACATTCAGCAACTGTTGTGGATCAGTTGAGTGAATAACAAATAAAAATCCAAGGCCACACATTCCTGTTGTCTTCACTCAACTGTTATAGAACACTCGATAATAACAACGATCAAACTGTTCTGAGCGTGGTTTACATCATGCTAACACTTGCCACTGCAGTTGTTGCTTTGTTAATAAGAGCCAGAGAAAAGCCAAAGCTCACCAGTTGCAATTCACATGTTGGACTATCATAACCAAGTTATTCTTTGCTACTAAGATCGCTTATATGAATGATAGCATGTTAACATTAAATGTCTTTAAATTTTTTATCTCTCCAGATTATATTCTTTATAACACTGAATATGATTCTTCATTTTGCTATAAAACAATTTAAATCTGAGTTGAGCCTGAAATTTTGGCAACTAAGGAAAGTTAACATACTAACAAGTAATGTATTAGAGTTAAATTGCTTGTGTTTTTTTTTTATTATACAGTGTAATCCATAAAGTACGCACCATATGGGAAACGTATTTATTATGGGTTTTTCGTCCCAAGAGTAAAATACGCTTATTTTTTAAAATATTAAAAAATGCTGTTTGAAGAAATTGTTTAACATTAAAAATTATACCTGAATTTAAAGTCATGGCCACCTAAGTAAAATTTTATTTGTTCACCTATTTTTCAAATATCGTCTTCAAAAAACAGAATTTGTTTACAATAATAAATAAACGACATTATGCAAATAATGTTTCACTTAAAAAGGTGATAATATTACAAATATTATGTTAACTCAAGTCAATGTTTTTCTAAATGTGGCAAACTTTCTTGGTGCAAAGATGGCTTTCACAACAAATGAATGTTCAATCACAAAGAAGCGTACCTATCCTCTATTTTACATCTCAGTATGGTATCCATCGTGCAACATACACATTTCAGTTCTTCTCACAAGACCGTTAGCTACATTTGTAATATGCTCCGGTTTCATGGTCCCCACGCAATTTTTGAATGTCCTCTATCCCTAAAAGGACGATGTCTGTAAATTTTATTTTTCAAGTAACCCCAAAAGAAGAAATCCATTGGAGTTAAATCTGGTAGGCATAGGAAACCCTGAATAACATCCTATGCATTTTCCCTTAAAAGTTTCTTGTCTTATTCGTAACGTTTGATATAAAATTGGTAATAAACCTTCTTGCAAAAATGGCAAATATTGGTTGGCAGTAAGGTTTTCATCAAAGAATAAGAGCCAAATCGCAGTATTGTTTAACAATCCACATAAGACATTTACCTTAAACGAATATTGGTTCTTGCATTCTACAGCAAAATGTAAAATAGACGGCTGTAAAATATTTATAGGAAACTGTAAATTTTCTTCATACTCTCCCTAAAACCACCCAGAAATCTCAAATCTTGGAATAAAATCTCTTTCCTTTAAAGTATTTATGAATTTTGGTTGAAAAGCCTTAAATTTATTTCTTTTAATGATCCTTTAACGACACGGTATATCGAGAGATGTCTACGTCTGTTTAATTGATATCTTACCATTTTTCACCACTGTTAAACATACCTCCTCTTCTACCTCTGTAGTTACTTTTGAAGCATTGTAAGATTTTTTGAAATCGTTGTTGAGACTACCCGCTTCTTTAAATTTATTTAAAATATGCATTGCTGTAGTCTGATTTATATTGCGATTAGGATGCCTGGCATTAAATATTTCTACGTGGAGTATTTTCCCCATACTACAAAATAATCTCTTTTTCTTTGAAAGCATATTAATATTATTTAAATAGCACTTATTATCAAACAATGGCATGTTTATCAAATACAAGTACCTTCTGTCAAACATAAATTTGTTGTCAAAGCCAACTTTTAAAAAGACTATTTTGGGCAAAAAATCTTCCACAAAACAAATGTAGTAAACTTGTATTAAGAAATTGTTAATTTTTTGTTGAAATTTAGCCAATAGGTATTAATAAATGTTCTTTTCTTATTACAAATTTATTATTTTGAGCAATTTTAGGTGTTAACAAAAACAAAAAGAACTTTGCACCAAAAAAATTCTTAAGTTTGTCAAATTTTGTTTTTTGTAGACGATATTTAAAAAAAACGGAAAAAAAATAACATTTAACTTAGGTGGCCATGACTAAATTCAGGTATAATTTTGAACGCGAAACAACTTGTTCAGATAGCATTTTTCGATATTTTTTAAAATGAGCGTACTTTATTCTTAGGACAAAATCAAGTTTTCAGACGTACCCCGTATAATATTAGAAATTGTTCATATTTTATTAGTACATGTTTAATTTTAGGGGATACACAAACTTTTATCAAATATAACTTTCTTTAGAAAACCCCATAATAAAGAAGGTTCCCATATGGTGCGTACTTTATGGATGACACTGTATAAAAAAGAAAGGGGTTTTTGGAAAGATATTGTATTAAAGATTATAGTATACACGTTGGTCCAGATACGAACAGGGGATTGCCTCTGCGAATGGCAACAGCGCATTCGAGTCTCACTGAGAGATCCTATCCAGTCGTAGTATATTATAAAGTGAGCAGCGGTACACACGCATGTCCGCTCAATCACGTAATATTATAATTCAACGCCTGCCGACAAAATGTGTTAATACAGAATTACTGCCTAAGTAGGAAAATAAACAACGATTCTTATAAAATTAAACTATACAAAAATAACGATAATTATACAAAATGAATTGAAATTCTAACAATGTTACTTTATTAAGAGGAAAAATCTCCTGACAATTTTGAACTTTGTAACTTTTGTATTTATTGCGTTTCAAAATACGTTTCACAGTACTTCTATTGACACCGATTTCGTTTGCAATTTGCCGGCTGGAGCAAGATTCGGCCATTTCAACCAACGAACAAACCTTCACTTCTCTCTCCTCCACGATCACTTGTTAGAACCTTGCGAGCGCATAGCTACGGTAGTTGCGCGCGGCGAAGCTGGCCGGCGGGGATAAATGCAAGTATGCCAGATCGCGCTACCTACAATATAGCTCGCACCTCGGCGAAACCTGGACCAACGTGTATAAACTAAATATTATTAATTGAGTTTTATATTAAAATTATCCATCTTGCTTGATTTAAGAGTAAGAAAAAATATTTTCTTTTATGTATCTTCCTCAGATAGAAAACATGATTCATTTAACAAATACAAAGGAAGCTTAGAGTGTATCTATGAAGTTTAATTTGTCAAACATAAATTGAATACAACTTTATTTACAGCTTTGTGTAGTTCAATAATTAGTAGAAGTAGGTGTAATACGATCGAAAACAATGAACCAGACACTGTAACCCAATATAAATTCATTAATTCAATGCGATTTCAGATCCAACTTCTGCATGGAGCGTTAAATAAATAAATAGTTTACTGGTTCAAACAAATTGTATTGATATTGGTATAGCATAATTTGATAGAATATATTGGTAAGCGTAATTTGATAGAATATAAATAGATAGTATAGATTCTCCATTTATGAGCGAAAGTCTTGCCTTACCATTGTCTTCACAGTACTTAGGTGTTTTGTTCAAGAAAGCATTGGAGATGAGACCAAGTTACATGTTGGTTCCTTGTTTAGTGTGTGTTTGCTTGTAACATGTAAATCGAAGAAGTCCATATAATCGGTTTGTCTTTGAGTAAACTAATCGTTGGGTACAATGCGAGTGCAATGTGAATCGTATAACCTTTTAGTACTACTTTACGTATCAAACAGTATTTCATTATAGCAACATAGCATGGCTAGCCACTGGGTAGCGCTAGAGGCTGGCAGACTATGGCTAGGCGATACTAACAATTAACACTACATTCCCTTCCAGGTGCCGTTCTGCGCCCAACTGGTGAGCAATGTCGCGTGTTGTGTGCATCGGTAATCACATCACTCTAACTACACTCTCTCAAAAAAAAAGAATACTATATACACACCTCTAGTAGTGCCTGCTGCCTGTTTATATACTCAGTAGATCTCCTCTTATATATCATTATCCATAAATTACACAAGCACTCTATAGATGTGTATTATGATATCTATTTCGTTTGCTTCGTTAGTTTCAATTGTATCGTGCAAAATATTCCAAAACCGTTGCTTCCAATGAGTACTTCTAGCATTTTGCTGTTTAGTTCAAACATTCCTATGCAAATTATTTTACGCGATGCAATTATATTTATACAGGATTGGAAAAATCTGGGCCTACTAAAATGACAATTGTTAAACAAAGATAAGATGAAAACTATTAAATTCTCATATCTACTAACTATTTACTAATGTACCATTCACGTTTTATAAAAGCGGTGCTTTTTCCCGAATATGTCGAAAACTCCTGGACACCTCTCGTAATCAGATTTTTGTCTAATCCTCTGTAGAAGGAACTTGCATGTATATCTATTTGAATTTGTTGTAATGCCATGAAATGATTTTGTATGATATGTGTGTATGATGGATAATGTGTACGGGCATGTTTTTTTTACTTGGTCTCTCTATAAACGTACCTATTTTAGTCAATGGTTTTCGCCGTTATTGGTAGACGTTTTAGAAACAGTACATGTACCGTAATAAGAATATGCCTTATAAGTGATGAAACTTGTATTATGCAGGAGCTTCTTACACAAATACGATTATTTTTGTGTATATGTATTACTTACGTATACATGAAAAACTATACCAACAATACGTACAAGGGAGCACACGAACACACAAACTTGACAATTCTTGAATTGTTGCATTTTGTATTGGAATTTGATTATTTTCGTGATTAAATGAAAGATTCTATAGACAGGTTAATCGAAAAAGTCTCGCACATAAACATTATACCAGTCAAAAATTGCTTAAATTGAAGCTGAAATAAGGTTCATACATATAACAAAAACATGTTAAATTTCTTTGCTTCAGTTCTTTCAATATCTCGATTGTACCAGTGGAGCATTACATAATGGTTCTAGAACTACAGTGGGCCCCGCTTAATGTGATCCCATCATCCGCTTATTATTATCCTTCTAATTAGATAGAAGCTGACAATATATTAAAATAAGCAAATATTTATCACATGTTTCGTTACTGTTACCAAGTTTCTGATCTCTGATTTGTTGGCGGATATTTGTTCATGATACGTGACGTCACATCACTCGTTTAATGGAACCACTTAAACCTTAAACCATTACTTTCTTTCGCTTTTGAGTAAGTTACGATGTCCGAAAAGCGCAGACATCAATGCAACAAAGAAGATTAGCATTTTATATTTATTTAATTAGTAGCACTCATAAATCTCTCGTTGCTATGATATTTTGTGTGGCAAAGCCTATCTATCTGCCGAAAGCTCTCGAATATATTAATCATTCTATTTTACTGGACAAGTTAAAAAGGTATAAATCAAAAGTGATTTAAATCATATTTACTTGATCATGAAAAGATGTAGTGTTTCCACAAGTGTGCCACAAAAATCTGTTCTCGCACCAAACTTATTTCTGATCTATATAAATGATTTAGGAACCTCATTAGGCTTAGGTACTAGCTTAACTCTATATGCAGATGATATCAGCATTACTGTAACTTCTCCAAATCTCATTGAGCTTTGACTACTCTTCAAAATTAGATTCTGATGAAATAGAAATTATTATTTAATAGAAGGAAATATAATATTCGCCGGTTTTCCCTAAATAATGAGTTTTCTCAGTCGACAAGATTGTTCAGGATATTACTTAATATAATGATGCTTTGCATGATGAGTTATCACGAGCTTATTATGCTCTGCAATTGAAGGAGGAGTTGCAGTTTCAGTAGTTTGTAAAACCTTTTACAACTTTCATTTTTATTCTCGAATGACTTATTCTGTTATTTATTGGAGAATGAGCCCTACTGTAACTAGAATTTTGATCTTACAAAAAAAGACTATAAGACTAATTGCAGAGCTTAACTGGAGAAGTTCCTGGAGAGATACTTTCAAATAATAGGTACGGTATTTTAACCTTTTATTATGTTTAATATGAATGAAAAGGGTTATCTTGGTAGTTCTGGCGGTCGCTAAATCCAATATTATCGTAAAAAAATTTCAACTCACGTTTGAAAGTGAACTCGTTATCATTTACAATTGCATTTAGTTGCATTTTTATTACGAGGTGAAGCAGTGTTTGTGACCTCTTCCCTCGATTTTTCCCCAAACCACTTCTTTTTTCTTTATCTGATACATATAGGTAAGACGTATTTTTATTTAAAAAAAGAATCCAGTAAACAACTTTGTGCAAGAAACAAAATTCACAACGGAAAGTTGAATTATATTTCTTCTTTGCAAAATTAATTAATTGCAATGCATATCAGTGATTGTAATAGTACTCTCATGCAGTAATTAAAATGGTAAACATGGTAACCACTGTAAGTTACCGTACTTCAAAATTTCGATATTCAGCATTTACGTGGAAGCCTAAAGCACTTTTGGTGGATATTGAAATCAAAAAAGTTGTTATTTGGGGGTTAACAAATATACCTTCTGTAAGTTTGGTTTCCGATAACCTTGCAAAAACATTTTGTAAATACTTAAAAGCAACTCGTTGTTGATCAAATGCATTTACAAAGTTTTCCATCCAGCCTAGCTTAATGTGAAGGGAAGATAAAATTATATTTTAATGCAACTACATATTTATAAACAAGTTGATGAAAACATTTATTTTCATTTTACACATAACCTGTCATGATAAAGACTTCTATCTATGTATTTGTCATCGGCAAACGTATCCCCCCAAAAAAATATAACAAGTTTTTCTGAGGGAAGACAAAACTTTAAATTTGTAAATTACTGTAATTTTCGGATGTTCCAAAAATCACGTTAAACCTATCTTCTCAACATCAATTGTGTGCAGTAATGCAAACACATAATTGGTTATAGTGTAGGTTTTCACTGCCGGTGTCTGAGTTTGTACTAACAGCACGTATTTTCGTTATATTGTCCTGAAGATGCTAACTACAATATTTGGCGAAACGTCGACATTTACAAGTCAAAGGCCACGGTCTCCTAACCCGAAAACACGTACTGTTAGTACAAACTCATATAATTTTTTCCCCTGTTGTATTTACATCTGATTTGTTTCGTTAGTATCTTTGTTACGATATTATCCGCAATAAACGTATACTATTATTAATATTATTAGAAAAATATGACAAATTAGCAAAAATGGCACCGTATAACAAACGTAGCTAAAATTGGTGTTTATTACGAATTTTTACGTGTTTAGTCGTGTATAGGCAAAAGATCAGTTGTTGCTTTCTTTATTGGTCATGGTTATCAAAACGTCTAGGTCCCAAAGAAATCATAATAAGCGAGGTCCGCTACATTTCACTACATGAACCATATTTTCAAATTAAACTTATGCTATATTAAATATAGTCAATGATTTAACGTGGACAGTTGAAAGAAATTCAACAAGACATTCTCATAGCATCGAAGCGTGGATTTCATTTATTTTTACACTTGTTTATTTTGATAAAAATGCAACAATTCAAGACGTACTTCATAATTTGCACTACACTACACGAAAACTTCTTTCACAATTTGCACAGATAAGCAGGTTGTGGTCGGAGCATTAACCGAACCCTTTTAAAATCTAATTGCGTTATGTTTTTATACCCGCAGGACGGGGTGTTTTGCTGCAGTTTTATTGACCCTTGCGATGACGATGAACATGCACTGGGAGGCAGTGGTAGTAGGGTTGTGGCAAGTACCCAGCAACATCCGCAGCAGCTACAGCAAAAGC
The DNA here is from genome assembly GCA_029619315.2 of Dynastes maya. Taxonomy (NCBI): domain Eukaryota; kingdom Metazoa; phylum Arthropoda; class Insecta; order Coleoptera; family Scarabaeidae; genus Dynastes; species Dynastes maya. Next base: position 64,428,044 of record JAROYE020000002.1, read on the forward strand.
CAACACCACCGTACACTAGACAGTTCTATAGCAGTGTTGGTATTAAGACTACAAATAGTGACGTTACTAGACAAAATAGTGCATCTCTACGAGTGCCTCATAGTGATTCTGAAATCGTCTACAACGGTGACTCTACTGGGGATAAAAAGACTGATCAAGGGACGAATGGTTGAACAATGCAAACGGTGAATATGAAGATGATGATAAGAAGAATACTCTAATTGAAGAAAATATTACACATTCCTGGACGTAGCTATATAAATGTGTGCAATAATCATAAGGCACAACGTCAGCATGTTCTGTATCTGCCTGCTCTCTGCTTGCTAGGTCACTCAATTAAAAGTGTCTTCCTAGTGTTTCAGGCTCACTGAGAGATCAAATGGCGTCTCGCCGGCTTTTACATTTGTTGTTAATTGTCGATAAATAAAATTATAGGAAAAGGTCGCCTAATATGATGTAACATGTATTACTTGGCATATTTACGTATATCCGAAAATGTTTCCGTGTTAATTATATATATGCTGTAGTAAAGTAACCAAATATAGTAACGGTTAACAGTTTTTTTATGTTTAGTATACCTACCATACAAAATAGCTAAGATGTAAACACTTGGGTATAGCATATTGCATCAAACAAATTATAAAACTGTCAAATCAAGCCAGATTACAAACGCATTCAATCCAAATGCAAGGAACCGAAATATAAAAGTAAAAGACATTAGATTTTAAAAGAAAGTAGCTAATATTACTGTGTAATTTAAATAAATGTAATCTGGTGCAAAAAATACTTTTGATACCTTATAAACAGAAATATAAGAATAATTAGTAATAAAATAGTATTGTATTAGAAGGAATAACATCAATAGACTATAAAATAGTGCTTTTTGCTCATGAATTAACCATCTAAATAAATATACTAAACTAGAAACTATAAAGTAGAACTACTTTCTACGAGATTTTGAAAGGATGCCTTTATTGTTGTATTTATTGCTTGCAGATCAATGTATGGCGAATTAAATGTGCTTTAAAATACAAAAAGGGTGTATGTTTCTCATTAGGATACGCATTAACGTTTTAGTAAAGTATAAATACCTAATAAGCATTCATATAATATTAATATCCGGATAAAGAAGAAACTTGAACAACACACTTGAGACAAATAGTGTCGTGCAGTTAAAAATTTTATTTTACGTTGTCTTTATGTACTTAAAGGCAATGTTTTAAATTTAGGATACCGCAGTTTCATTATGTTCATTTTTATGAGTAATTTAATTAAGGTTTGTATCTAGAACTTATATACAAAGAAGGCAAATTTTACCTATAACATTAATTAATTAATGTAATAATTAATTCACCGACAATTTACATTTTAAAGATAAGAAAAACCACCTTTGTAAATTCAGTGGTAACATCATTAGATTAACAAAAAGATTTACTATTCATGCTAAAACCTGAATTAGAAACTGTTAGCGTTACTCCTTTTACTGTAACATATATATAATTATTAACTATTAATAACTCTAGTCAAATTAAAACTATTTAAAAGTAAAGCTTATCAGTAAGTCGCTGAGAGCTCACTAAAAACACCTGTAAAACTTAAGATACTATTAAAAAATTAATGAAAGCATATCTTGCTATATACTTAAAAATTATTGCAATATTAAAATTGTGATATTGTTGAATGAGACTAATAATAAAGTAACTTTTCCATTAAATGTAAAATTAGTTCCTGAGAAGGTCTACTGCTACGTACGCTTAGTAAGTAGCAACAACTTTAAAAACAAAAGAAAAAAAAAACAAATAATTGAGAAATTGAAAGTGAAACAATGTACTTAGCACAAATAATGTATATTAATTATAAGGGTAGGCTAATGATAACACTCAAATCAAGATGAAATAATGTAATACTTACTTGCTGAACAACGAATGTTTAGCCCATTTTATAATTTCGTATACCTACTTAATTTTAGGCAGATCAAAAAGATGCGATATCTAGTTCTTCTTTTGGCGTATATATTATTTAATGCTCATTGGAAATATGGCGCAATACCTACATATACGTCTGTATATTTTACAATATTTTTTTGTACCAAAGAAGTCATTGTTGTATATACTTAAGATGATAGTAATAAATAATAATATCAACTGCTAAAGTATTGTATTGTTAGAGATTGTAAAAGTATTGGAGCTAAAATTTTTCAAATATAGCACATACTCTTAAATAACTGACACACATCAGTATTTCGTTTCGTTCTCGTTTTGGTACAGCGAAGTTTCGATTTATAAGAGGCCGATGTGCGTACTTACTGTAGCTTAATATCTATGACATATACATTCTTACGTCTGTTGTATTATTTTTTTTAATTACTTGTTAGGTGGATATATAAAAATAATGTGAACTATTATGTGTACATTTTGAACATTATATTTATTTAAATTTTATTATTGTACAGAAAATGCCATAATCTCTCTGTTCTAAAAGAATGTGTGCCAATCATTATTACAAATAAACGATACAGAAAATCCCAGATCTTTTATTACTTCTACGCCACCTTAGGTAAAATATGTTCGAGGTCTTAACTTCCAAAATATGAATTTTACATGATAGTGTTAATCTTTTTTATCGCAATATCAATTTATATCTTTCAAAATGACAAAAATTTAATTAATGTAATACGTCCAATACGTCTTGCATTCAGTGGTTGCCATTCCTTGTGTGATTCAAACCACACTTAAAATAGCAATCCAGTTCTCTGTAGTGCAGTTAAAAAACGTAGTATGTATGTATAAGTACAGCAGCATCGGTGGGCGATGACGTAAACGGGAGGGCGTCGAAAACGATTCGATTTCCTCATGTATTTCCGTTGCATAGCACAATCAAAGAGTACAGTCTTTGGTACAATATACATACACAATATGCAAGGAAAATACATGAAGGAATCGAATCGCTGTCCACGCCCTCCCGTTTACGTCATCAACCACCGCTAGTGAGATACAGAAGTACTCGTTCGCAGTGCAGTTACATTCGAAAGTAATAAATAGAGTAACCAAAACTTGCGGACTTGCATAGGCGTCGGTATTACGGGTTAATATAAAAATACGAAAAATTCATAAATAAACTTACTTGCTAATTATTCAACAAATTAGAGGCATCAGGATGTGAACTACTGTAAACTTGCATCATTGCATATGTTTCCACAGTTACTTCTTTAAACCTTGTGCGTCGACAAGAAAAAATATTCTTATACATAGAAAACGATCTCTCCACATCTAAGGAAGTTACATTTGCATGTAGAAACTGTTTTTCAAAATCACTTAAAAGTTCACTATTCTTACACTTATTATAAACGGCCTCTAAAGTATTAAAATCGGGATTTTTCCTTAAAACATCTGCCAACTTTTGACTAGCGCATAATCCTGGCGTATCATTTAATGTGTGTAATTTATTTTTTACACTCTCCACTATGTCTAATGATTCCTGCAATGACAATTCAGTACATTGTAGTTTTCTGATGGCATCTAGTAATACTGTATAATTGGTACATATTGTTGTTAAATCTTCTAAAAGTTGAGGAATTTGAAATTCTCTTTGACTTTCTCTAATTGCTTTGGATTCATTCCGATTAAATCGCATTATAACTGACTGAATTTGTTGAAAATGGATCAAATAGTAAGAAGCTGCTGTTAGCCAAGTACCCCATCGCGTTAAAATTGGTTCAGGAGGTTCTGGAATACCTGTACAAAATTTACGAAATTCTTTTAAACGTTTGGGAGATTTACGAAACACTGCTTTAGTACTTCCAATCATCCGATCAACGTTTCCGTAATGTTGTTGAACAACTTCACCAACTAAATGCAAAGAATGCAGCACGCAGGTTATATGTATTAAGTTAGGAAATATATGTTTTAAGGATCGCCCAACACTTAACATCGTTGCTGCACTATCTGTAACAATCATCACAACTTGATCTTGGGCAATTTAAATTTTTTCAAAGCGTTCATTATCACTTTTTGAATATTTTCCGCGGTACATTGTTGAACACGTTTGCAAGCTAACAAATATCGAGATGCTGTGTTCTCGCTAGATAAAACGCGAGCTATTACATTCACAATACTGTTTTTCTTTATATCGGTCGTCTCATCCACGATAATCCATATTTTTTTGGAACACAAATCACGTTTACACACATTTTCTAGCATCTCTTTCATTCGCGGCAAATGATTCTGTAATTGTGTTTGTGAGGGTAATGGGTACTTTGGAACTTTTGTCGCCAAAACGTTTTAAAAGCTGCTTTTCTCACCAACGACAACGGAAGATTACAAGAGGTAAACATAATTAATAAATGTATGAGGAATAGTGTATAAGGTATTTCAGTTCTTGCATTTCTCATATGCTTAATACCATTGACATGCCTCTGGCAATCAGTTCTGTTCAATGGAGCCAAACGAACATTGCATATTAAGCGAAAAACTGCACTACCGTCATATTGTAAATGGGGAAAAAGTGACACATACTTATGTACATTAATAGCAAATCTATTACGAGGCATTGTTTTCTTAGATATGTAAATATTAGTTCTATATGAAATGATACGCTAATTATGTACTTGGTATAATACTACAACACACAAAAAACACCAGCTATATTTTCAAAAGCGACACGTAAGTACATAACCTTGACCGTTCGACTAATCTCTGCAACAGCTCAACCGGTACTAAAACGAAATCTCTCTCAGCGCGGTTTATCATGATTTATATTCAAGGTCGACACTACATGCCTGCTTCTCTACCGGTTTAGTTTATTTATGAATTTTTCGTATTCTTATATTAACCCGTAATACCGACGCCTATGCGAGTCCGCAAGTTTAGGTTACTCTAAATATGTAAGGTAAATACACGAAGGAATCGAATCGCTGTCCACGCCCTCCCGTTTACCCACCGCTACTGGTATATGTATTTATTTGATAGGATATTCTGTCAAATGATATTGATATGGTGCTGATACAACTCGAGGAGGTGCTGATACAACTCGAGGAGGTGCTGGATCGATTTCAGTACTAGTAACTACTTTTCAGTACACGTTACTCGGCGAGTAACGAGTGTTCAATAACGAATAAACGTTATTTTGCATCTTGCATTTAAAAAAATTACGAATAATTTAAATTAAATATCTCACATAAAGCTTTCTAATAATAGTATGCAAATAAAACAAACGAAATCATCTAACAAATTTATTAGCACTAATTCAAGTTGATTCTTTACTTTTCTCATTTGTATCTTTTAGAACGGATGTAACTTCTGTTTGTGAACTATCAATTTGGGAAGCAATTTCAATGTATTTCTGTTGCCTATACTCCCTCCTTGCTTCATCGAGAAGAACATTATGTATCAGGTTCCTATTGGTGCTTGTATTAGGAATTAAAGGTGGGTATGGATTACCTCGCAATTCCAAAACTGCTTTCAAGTACTTTTCACCTGGATATGGTCGAGGTGCCTTGTACATTCTAGTATAAGAAATGGTATAATCTTGATATCTAGGTGCTAGAACTTTGAATAGCTTATGAACCAATTGCTTTTCAACTAACCAGTAATCAGCCATTTCCATGGTTGTCTTGTGACAGTCACCATAGCGTATGGCATCAGATATAAGCTATAGAATAAATAGACTTAATGCACAATTACATAACGTAATCATCTGGTACCTACCCTTTCAGCATACATACGAGCTTCATCTGCTCTTGGGTAATTTAATTCTATTCTTTCATGTTTTATTAATGCAGTAACAGTTTTTCTCAATTTATTTAATCTGCCTTCGGGCCCTGCTGGTGATCTAAACTTCCTTAAGCGAGGATTGACCTTTATTCGTAGTTGGCTTACTAATTTAGAAACATCTACATGATTCATTGTAGTATAATGGAGGTAATAATTTTGTAAATCTAGAACAATATTGATAACTCTGCAAAATAACAAATACAATTGGTATAATACTAACCTATAACTTTATTTAAACGTTACCTTAAATTATAACTTTATTGATGTGTTTACTATAGTGACATCTCACCGTGACGACGCGAATTATGAGTAATAGAAAACTAGTACTGGACTGAATACAGGTCAGAACTAAAGTAGGAAACTGCTTTCCTCACACAAATAATTTAAATTAATGTAGCTACTTGTTTGTAGATGGCGCTGCAGCTTAGTTTAAATATTTTTATTTTTTAATTTAAACAATTTAAAAATATCATCTCTTTTTCATAATATAGTTTATATTTTTTGTAATTATTAAGATAAACTTAAGGCGCAATTATAATCATTATTTCTTTTATTTCATGTTCAATCAAACGTAAATTTAATAGAATACAAAACTACACCTTCCTTAAAAGAACTATTTAAAAAATTAGGAATATTTACAGTGTCGGAATATTCGTTTCTAAAAATAAATAACGATGCAGAAAAATAAAGTTTTCAGACAAGAGGAAGACGTCAATTTCAGCGTTCACAAATGTTCGCAGCGTGTTTAATGGGCAAATCGAATTTTCCGAGTCTTAGACCACCTGGGTTCCTATATAGCGGTAGGATTTTTCCTCTCTAGAGACTGCTAAAACGTGTGAGACTAATTTGCTTAAAACACTAATACCTACTTGGAAGGATATACTACAATATATTGCATGTTACTTGTAAAATTTAAATTTTTCGTTTAGGAATGGTCCCAACGTCTAATTAAATTACTACACTATTAACTATCAATCAACGATATAGAACCCATATCGTTTATATTTTCAATGGAGTGATTGATTTATTACCTGGTGGCTTTTTTCGTCGATAATAATTTTAGCTTTAATCTGCAAAAAGCTCCAGTATACACGTGCATCTAACAGCCTATGAAAGTTTTTTAGAATGTGCTCATTTTATTGCACAACATATAAATAGTTACACAATTTAACAGATCTATTTAAACAAATATATAAAAAATAACTGTTGAAACAATGTCACAACAATTTTTAAGTAACATAATTTCAATATATACATTGCCCGAAATAATTAGAAGAACTCTTGTTGACATTTCAATAACTGCAATGGTACAGATACCTTACAAAACCTTATCTTAAACTCGCATTTTCTTCATAATTTTTGAGGCAATCAATACAAATTCAAAGAAACTACAAAAAATAAAGTGAATCAAACTCAAAATGTAAATTAAATATGTAGTTTGCTGTGGAATGGTAATAAATGTAGACATTTCGTGAAGTGTCAAGCTGGACACCAGTTATATCCAAATGAGGCATCTAAATAAATTAGATGTTGTACGTGTTGTAGCTGCCATCGAGAATGGCACCAGAAGTTGCGAAAAATTTAGCGTTAGCCCTTCTATCATCTATCGTAGGACTGGAGGCTATATAAGACGTATTGGACAGGGTTCCAAAAGGAAACTACATCCACAGCAAAAGATCTTCATATCAGACTAATGGATTAGAGATTTCCGACCAAACACTTAGGAACAGATTGAGACAAGCAAACCCAGCCCAAGAAGGCCCGTGCGAAAACGTGTTTTGACTCCGAACAGCATAAGCTGTTGTTTAAATTTCGCTCGTGAAAATGAAGAAGTCTAAAAATATGGTGGTGGGTTTGTGATGGTTTGGGACGGAAGAAATCTTGTTGTAAGAACAGACCTCGTGATAGTTCCGAGCAAACCAACCGCTCAACGATACCTTGATCTCATTTTGAAGCTTGTGGTATAGGATCAAATTTTGTGTCAATGCGAACCCAAACATCTTTGGGATCTGTTAAACGAACGTATTCTGAGGCGTCCAGACCCACCTCCGAGTCCCAAACAGCTAACAAATGTCCTAATCGATGAATGGGAGAATATACCCCAATAAGACATTCGTAGGCTCGTGCGGAATATGCCCCGAAGGTGTCAAGCAATAATTCATGCCAATGGAAGGCACACATTATTATTAACCCACAATTCCTCAAAAGAAGTTATTCATTTTCAAGAAAAGTTATTCATTTTATTTCCTGTAATTTCTTCGAATTGTTATTATCTTAAAAATTATATAAAAAAATTGTTTTGTTTTTCAAATTTATTCGAACAGAATGGGACTTCTTAAGATAAGCTATATATGATTTCTATTTTATTACAACTACAAATATTACTGAGGTGAAAACAAGTGTCCCTCTATGTTTTCTATTAGGTACAGGCAGATGTACAGGTTGTTCCATTTGAAAATATTGAAATAGCACGAATCAATCTTGCAGAATCTAGTTGATATAACATTTTTTCTATATACTGCTGAAAACGTCAAGAAATACACTCTATATAATTGACAAAATTCTTTCGAATTCTCTTCGTTTATATAAGCGACTTCTTTTTAACAAAACTCAGCAAAAGAAATGGGTATATAAAATAAGGCGTAATAATTATAAAACTTTTATTTAATATAACGTCACATTTATATCTTTGTATAGATATGTCAGTATTAAATCTACAATATTCACCTGAAGAAATAAACAGACACACTCAGTAATTGCTAATCACGATTTATGTATATAGCAATATAAATTATAAGAATTAAATTATGTACAAAGGAAACAATTTATGCGTCTAACACATGATTGAGATATGCGATATAACAGATAGCCAAACGTAATATTTCGATCTTAGAAAGCTTTTTATCTGGTGGCAGCGTCGGTAATAGTTTACGTAATTCTGCGAAGGCGACATTGAAAGCTTCAACACGAATCCTTTCCCTTGTCGCATGGGCAGTTCTATATTTTTGTGTCGCTCTACGTCTTCTTCTTCGCTCTTCTCTTGTTAGTGTACTCATATCGTTATTGCGATCTCTGAAATAGGTAGGTAATAATTACAACAAAGATATAACCTTAAATAATGTTTTTCTTTTAATTTCTTAATTAATTAAAGAAGTTGATAAAAAAAATACCTTGAAAGTACCTAATATACAGCATGTTCAGGTAGTGCGTGGGTGGAAGATAATTTATTTCCTGAGCTATTTAGAGGAAAGATTTTCAAATAAAAAATATTCGAGAGCAAAAGCTGCATAACATAAAATTATATTCAAGTATACAGGGTGTTCAGTTACCGTAGTGCTCGATACAGGCTTGGTTTGGAGAAACTATTGTAGATTTTTTTGTATAAACATTTCCCTATACCTAAAATGTGTCGTTCTTTAGTAAATTAAACGCGAAGCTACGCAGATAAATCGTGAGGATGGTGTTTACTTCTAATAGATGTCCGAATTGTACCAAAAGAGGTAACCTTTACACATTGGTTTCATCGAATATCCTTAGCGAAACAAAAGTTTCTAGTATTTCGTCGCAGCACTCTACGTTTTTAAACGAAAAACTGCATAGCTTCATATTTAATTTATTAAAGAACAACACATTTTAGGTATAGGGAAACTTTTATAAAGATTCTTGAAGAATATACATGGCGTTCTATTTACAAAAATCGAAATAGCATCAATCAGACATGGTAACAATTTCGATGGCCATCTTGTGGACGCTAGTTGATAAAAATTGCTTCGATGTATTGCCGAAAACTGCAAGAAATTCTCAACCAAATTTGAAAACGATCCAAGGTGACTCTGTGTGAGTGATTCATAACTAGAAAAAGATATAATGATGGTCTAATTCTCACAATAACTCTTTAATAACACAATGCTACCGGTTTCGAACCAATATCAGCTCATCCTCAGGGAGGCTGAAAGTAATCCAATATAGTTATAATAGGTTGAGTACTGGCTAATAGATAATGCTATAGAAATATGTTTTTTATATAATTATAATATTGTTCGTTTTTTCTATTATATTGTGTGTCTCACATCCCTAATACGACTTCTTAAATTTTGCTGTTTATTTAAATAGTAGACTAGCACTTTACTGTGAAGGGAAAGTAACATACCCTAAAAGTACAATTTAGTGAGGAGTATAATAAAAAAAAGAATTTTTTTAAATCGGTAATCTATAAGAAAGATACTAGGGTGATGTCTAAAGTGAGACACACTGTATAAATGTATAGTAATAATAAATTAACTGAAACAGTTCACTAAAACCCTTACCACAACACTTAATTCGTACTGGACGCACGTTTCGATAGCCAAGCTATCATCATCAGCAGCAAGACTGAACTAACAAGCTAAGTGAAAAACTAACCTTATAAGGAAAATAAATTATGCAATATGTAAATTTAAAATCGTAAAATTTAATGAGCCGAATGACGTGAGTTAATAAATCCTAGATTACAATGAAGCGGTTCATTGCACATGGTTAAAATTACAACTATAAATGATTAAACATGATGTAACAAAGGATAAAGGCTGGAATTTAGTGGTCCTAAATCTGAATTCATTAAGTGAGTTTTGTTTTTGTAAATTTCCATGCCTTCATAACAATTTAATTGAGAAGTACTCCTTACGTTTTTAATTAACTTTATATTATCAACGTTATGGTTATTTTCAAGCATATGTAGGGCAACGCTAGATTTATCAAACCTTCTGAATTTGAGATAAGCCAAATGTTCTTTGTACCTAATTTTGATTGATCTTTTTGTCTGCCCAATATACACTTGATCACAATCTTTACATGAAATTTTGTAAATTCCTGATTTATCCATGTTATCCACTGGGTCTTTGGAATTTCCTAAAAGGTTTTTAAGGTTATTGCTCGAAGAGAAAACCAATCTTGCGGTCAATCTTAGAAAAGACTTTTTGAAGACCCTTGGTGTAACATGGATAAAAGGGTAATTTAACATATTTCTTATTATTACGGCCGTCAATGCGTTCCAATGTGCTTACATTTCTAATTCTTAATCTATTCTTATGTTTCCTAATAGTATTATATTCTCGGATTCTCTGAAGATGTCGTCTATAATACTATTAGGAAACATAAGAATAGATTAAGAATTAGAAATGTAAGCACATTAGAACGCATTGACGGCCGTAATAATAAGAAATATGTTAAATTACCCTTTTATCCATGTTACACCAAGGGTCTTAAAAAAATCTTTTCTAAGATTGACCGCAAGATTGTTTTCTCTTCGAGCAATAACCTTAAAAACCTTTTAGGAAATTCCAAAGACCCAGTGGATAACATGGATAAATCAGGAATTTACAAAATTTCATGTAAAGATTGTGATCAAGTGTATATTGGGCAGACAAAAAGATCAATCAAAATTAGGTACAAAGAACATTTGGCTCATCTCAAATTCAGAAGGTTTGATAAATCTAGCGTTGCCCTACATATGCTTGAAAATAACCATAACGTTGATAATATAAAGTTAATTAAAAACGTAAGGAGTACTTCTCAATTAAATTGTTATGAAGGCATGGAAATTTACAAAAACAAAACTCACTTAATGAATTCAGATTTAGGACCACTAAATTCCAGCCTTTATCCTTTGTTACATCATGTTTAATCATTTATAGTTGTAATTTTAACCATGTGCAATGAACCGCTTCATTGTAATCTAGGATTTATTAACTCACGTCATTCGGCTCATTAAATTTTACGATTTTAAATTTACATATTGCATAATTTATTTTCCTTATAAGGTTAGTTTTTCACTTAGCTTGTTAGTTCAGTCTTGCTGCTGATGATAATAGCTTGGCTATCGAAACGTGCGTCCAGTACGAATTAAGTGTTGTGGTAAGGGTTTTAGTGAACTGTTTCAGTGTTCCAGTGCCACAGTTTTAGAGTATCCGTTTAGTATAATAAATTAACCTTGTGGAAACAACTAATGGGATTGATAATTTATAGTATAAATTATAAAATTGTAATAGAAATAATTAGCGTTAGGGAATCAGAGAGAACAATTATAATTTGTGAAAATCTAGAAAATATTTTTTTTATAAAAATACTTTTTTATAAAAATACTCAAATTTAATAAAATATTACAACTTAACCCTGTAAAATATACTTCGTATGGAATAAGAGGATCACTTGTCGTTAAGATGTTAAAAATGTAAAAATTTGGTATAGAAAAGGACGAACACATGTTACGATGATGGCCGGCTTTGTAATAAACCATGTTTCTTTAATATTTGAGTATGTATATAAGGGTTAAAGAGTTATTGTGAGAATTAGACCATCTTTACACCTTTTCCTAAAATTTGAAAAGCAAAAGAAAGAGCAGCATTTCGCAAAAATCTCAAATCATTTCAATTATCTCAAAAACTAAGATAGATGGATCTAGTGAATATTGAACATTGTAAAAAGTTAACATGAATTGAAGATCCTCATACATACGGAGTTCTATTTAAAAAATCAAACTTGTATCGTGTGCAGTAGAAACTAAACACTCTGTATACTTGAATATAATTTTATATTGTGCGGCACTTATCTCTGGATATTTTTTATTTGAAAACTTTTTCTCTAAATTGCTCAGGAAATGAATTTTCTTCCGCCCACGCACTAGGTGGACGCGCTGTTTGTGAGAAGAAAGGCAGTTGTTTAAACAGTTAAAACATACTTACAATTTTCTGTGTTAGTAAAAAAAATACTATAACTATTGATTTTAGTTAATTACTTTCAAAACTTAGATGATAAAGTTGATCTACTATACTTTAGATATTATTCATAGACTGAAAAGATGCAATAACCAAAATAAACATATGTACATATAAAATTGTGGTTTATATACTGTTTACAAACTTTTTATCGATTCATTAAAAAAAACCTATCATTTTTATAGCCCCCTCGAACGTCACAACCAATGCGGTTGTAAATTTTTATTTTCGATATGTGTATATAAGACAAATGTGCATTTCCATATCGTACATAACCATAAACTTCCATATTTTATAACCGTCTTTCTTAACGTTATTTTATTACGATCGAATAGTGTACCGGTAATATCCAGTCTACATATTATGTATATTTGTATATGCATACGTTTATGTCTATAAAAGCATGCACCCTATTTACACCAGATACACTTTAAATGAGATTAAAGAACATGAAATTGGAAAGTTAATGACAATCTTGAACTTATTATCGGCAAAGAAGCATCTGCAAAGCTTGAAGAATATAAAATCGTACGTCGTCTGAAATTGGCAGCAATGCCTTGTCTATAAGACGGCGTTCCATGAATAAAGGAATATCATGGCCTCAGTCACTCACCAACACTTTTCTTTTTTTCACATAAACATAGAAAATTGATCACAACGTTTGTTTAACCGGAAAAGTGACTTACAAGGTAAGGTAACTCAACCGGCACTTCCGGAATTTAACGAAGCTTGGATGGTTTGTAGACCTTATAGTACTACATAAAATGATTTCCGTTTCGACTGAAAAAAGGTTTTGGAGGGTGAAATCGAATTTTGAAATTCGGGGGTTTCTGCACTTCTCGTTAATTATTTCCTATTAGATGATCATAAAAATTATCGATACATATAGGCGTTTAGTATTTCTAAGGGGCTGTCGAAATACATTAAATTTAATGCAATAGGAGCTTGATGGTCGTAACCCCCACCCCTATGTACAAAAAGGTGTGTACCCTTTGTGTGTACCTGATGTTGTGGTGATCGTTTCACTTAGGCATGCTTTTTGGTCTTAGCGCCTTCATTGATACCATAAAATAGCCATAAATTTGAAGACGCAGTATATACTTACCTGTATTTCTACTGCAAATAATACCAATAATTACCAAAAATAGTTTTGATATTCATTTATTACTGGTCAATTATATTTTTTAAATTATACAACCTATATCACGCGATCGATCATGGTGTCATGTGACTGATCGTACCATGTATTATACATAGTTGCACATGTGCGAGGCCTACTCTATATATTAAGGCTCGAAGAATTTTTAGAAGCCAGCCAAACAAAGTGACTAGTGCATGAAAATGTCTCAAGTAACGAAAATTATATACCGCGCGGTCATTACATTTTTAACAAAAGAAGGGCATACGCCTAATCACATTAAATAATGTTTAGATGGCGTTTATGGTGATTTATCTCCTTCATATTCCACTGCAGAGAAGTGAGCAAAATGTTACCGTTTGTGGCAAGAATCCCTTGAAGATGATGAGCGCCCCGGTCGGCCAATTGAACTGGTAACGCCTCAAAATATTTCAATTATTGAAGAAATGGTATTAGCAGATCGCCGTTTGAAAGTGAAGGAATTAGCAGTGATATCTAACATTTCTGAAACAAGTATTCCCCGAATTCTCTATAACCATTTGGGTATGAATGAGATTAGTGTGCAAGGTGGGTACCGCATCTTCTTTCTGCTCTCCAACATGAACGTCGCGTCGGGTCGAATGTACGCGTTCGTTTTTAATCCTTAAATACTACACTGTTGAAATCTACATTGTGCTGCCATCCTGTAGCAAGTTGGAGTTTTTGCCTGGAACACCAAATATGCTTTCCCCTTGGGCTTGTGTATGTGTTAATACGCAATAACAGTATGATTTGCGCTGTCGTCAGTACATAACCTACATTCTTTGAGTGTGTGGGTGATTATTCATCCGAAGTAGTATTTAAGTAAGTTTTGTAAATATATGAAATGTATATACATAGTGTTATATTGATGTAAAGATGGCAGCCTACATATATGGAAAGAAAATATCAAGACAGGAATTAGCAGAACTTCTATATATCTCAGATAAGGAGGAAAAGGAGGATTCTTATGAAACAGACATCAAAATATTCACGAAGAAGTGGCGGAGGAACCTGTATAAAAAAGAAGGAGAAAGCAGCAAAGAATGTTACAATTTAGTAAAGCGTAACATTCTCGATAATCATATTATAGTCCCTCATATTCTCTTGAGAAATAAAAATAATCATGCGTGGCCCACTACACATTCTACTGTACAAAAAACACCTTACAGGAATATTGCAAGATTCAAAATTGTACCTAAAGGTGCAGCAAAGAATATCTCTAGCATTATTGGTAGTTGACGACAATTTTTCAATAGAAACATGCTTCAGTATAATTGTAGATTGTAGAATATCAACGAAGCGGGTATAAATCTTCACAAAGCTGGGCTCATAAGATAAATGTTGAAAAATTAGGAGTTTTTCTTGATTTACTGTGTATCAGTGGCGCTAGGAAAGATAACCATATACCAACTAAGTTCTTATGGAACACGGTTTCTGATAAAATTTATTTAACAGTAATGTCTTGTGAATGATTTAATTTCATTACCAACTGCATACTATTTGACGATAAGCGCACATAGGCGAAATCGGTTGATCCATTTGCTAATATTAGTTTCATTTGGGATAATTTCCTTACCCATTGTAAGGGAAATTCTTCTTCTGAATGCACTATTAATGAACTGTTATTGGGTTTTCGTGGAAGGTGTAAATTTCGCATGTACACTTCCAATAAACCAGAGAAATATGGAATAAAATTGATCTATTTATGTGATTCTAACTCTCGATATCCAGCGTCGGGCGTACCATATCTGGAAAAAGCGACAAATACCAATGGTGTACCCCTGGCTCAATACTTAGTAGAAGAGCTATCGAAGCCCATACATAACACAAATCCTAATATAACTGCAGATAACTGATTCACGTATTTCCCTTTGTTATCGGAAATAAAAGAATTAGGGATAACAATGGTTGAGATGCTTTGTAAAAATGAACCGGATTTACCGGCAAAGGTGCTATGTACCACAGGTCGACAAGCAAATACAACAATGTTTCAATATGATGCAGACAATCACCAGCATCTAATATCTTATTGTTCGAGGTAAGATAGTTCTTCTGGCTTCAACAATGCGTTATGCACCTACTTTATGTGAACCGAAAAAATTGCCAAAAGTGGTTGCATATTACACTGCAACAAAAGGCGGAGACTCCTTCGATCAAGTATGTAAAAATTACAGTTGCAGCAGGCGCACTCACAGATGGTGCTTGTCTGTGTTTTACGGCTTACTGAATGCTGCAGGAATAAATACACACATAATTTTCAGTTGATAAAGGACTGAAACCACCAACAAGCCTTGAATATCTTCATCAACTTGGCGAGGAATTAACAATCTCGTTTATGCAACAACGTTTGGCAAATAGGACACTACAAACTGGTTTGCGATTTAAAATTGAAAATGTTTCGAGGGATAAAAAGCAACTTCCCGAAGAAACGGTAAAAGAAGGACGATGTACTCAAAAAGAAGGTCCAAAACAGGGAAGATGTAAAATGTGTACAAAAAGTTTCAAGTTAAGTGCTCTGTTTGTATTAGCTTTGTATGCGAAGATCATGTAATAATTTGTACCAAATGCGATGATCGTAAAAAAAAATAAGGATTCAGCGTGCTACGTACAATCCGAATACTTTAGTTTCTTTTATACTTATATGTAGCGTTATTCAATTTCATGAGTAGAATATAATTTTTTATCAAAAAGTAATTTTTGTAATATAATAGATACTTAACAAACCGTCTGAAGAATTTATTGTGTAGATAGTACACCCAAACATTTCAAGATAAGACCTAAATATTGGCGTACACTTCTCATTGGGTGAAAATCCACCCATTCCAGTATTTGTGTGATGCCATGTATATGTAGTATTGTGGGGTTAAACCCCGAGACAACCCGAAACCGATTTTGGAGTCCATTGTCACAGGAGATGAAACAATGGTTCTGTATTGTGATCCTCTATTCAAAAAGGAATCGCTGGACGTCGTTTTAGGGACGATAGAGAGTTGCAAGCAGCTGTAATACAACATCTTGAGGGAAAAACTTTACAAGGGTATAGAATTATTAATTGATCATTGTAATAAATGTATTGAAGTTAGGAAGGGTTATATTGAAAAATAAAAATTGTTATATTTTACCAAGTTTATTTTTTCTATATTAGGCCGAGAATCTATGGCGCCTACATTATCCTACAAGGTCTACATATCACCCAGGTTTCATTAAATTCTGGAAGTACGGTTTGGGTACCTTTCCTTGTAAGGTCAGTCTATTGTAATTGTCAACACACTTACCTAGGTATCTTAGGTACCTAGATACCTGTGTTTGATAGTAAATGTAAAATGGAAGAGGAAATAAATTACGCGGAGATTGTATACATAAGGTTCAATTTAGTATACATTTTGCAAAGAATAGTTCTTTGAAATTATTTAAAAGCTTTCAACACGAAAACATAAAGAAACCATAAGATATATTTTAAATCTATTCAATTATGGTTTGGTACACGCAAAATCAAAGCAAGTGCTTTTCTGAATTTAATTTTATAGAGGGTTGAAAGCTAATCTCATGTTTATTGAGATTGAAAACAATTTAGCACATTAACTTACCTCCTTTTTTGTACTAAATTGCCGCAAGTAATCGCCTGCAGGACTTCTCGGTTTTCAGACATATTCATGGCATTTTTCATTTGTGAAGTGAAATCTATAACCTGAAAGCGAATTCAAAAAAATACATAGGATCAGATGGGGTAATAATGAATCTCTATAGAAGGTGGAGGAAATTTGAACCATACACATAATCCGCAACACATGTTTTATAACAGTATTATCAACACAGCTTGCAAATTCTTTAAGTATTAAAGACAATCATATATCAAAACTACTACTGAATATTTGCATATTAAAATAATGTTCTTTACAAAGATATTTCCCAATTTTCCAAATAAAAAAATGCCAAAAGCGAATCGAAATGTCTTTGTATTGTAGTATTCTTTAAGCTTTAAACTTTGACAACACAGATGAAGATTAACAACTTCATCCATTTCCTTTACGCTTGGTCATTAATCATGCGCGGTTATGTTTGTTGAGTGAATTTAGTGGAAGGAGTAAATGTGAAGCACAATTTGGGGCAAAAACGAAAAGTACCTGGGGGAAGTATTAATCCAACGTTGATATTTTTAATTGCTGTCTCAGTTGTAATCTATTTTATTGCTGTTTTCATTATTTGTTACAGAAGATCCACATTTCGTAAGCAAGTGATAGGGATAAATAAACAAGCCGTATTGAGGAAAAGTACTGAGAATTTGCAAAAACAAATAATATTGCCTAGTGTTGATGATATGTTATTAAAAATAGTGATATAAGGGATATTAGATAAGGTAAGTAAACCAAAATACGTTTTAGCAAGAATTCGCATCAAAATAATATAGGTATTTGAGTGAAGGCCTTTATGGCTGTTGTCTACTGTAGGATAATCTTCCAGTGTTGCCCGTGTCATTGAGTTTGCCCTCTATGTTTCGCTTACCATGCTATCAGCTTCTTCAGACGGTTTCTAAAGACTGATGACGAGAAAATTGATGAAATTATTCATAGTATGTTGAACAGGAAAATACATACTGTAAATTTTATTTCAAAAGTTAAACTAAAAAGTCATCCTTAGACTAATAGCCATTGAAGCCGTTGAGAAACAATAAAACCACATGATCTTATTGTCTTAATGTCGTCGTCTCGTGCTTCTCATTATATACCTTATTTTCGTTCTGCTCTGTTGGTTCGTATCTGCTCCGGTTTAATGGGCGGTTTCGGTAATGATATGATTCTCTCATCGGTGTTCTCGAATATTTAACCTCCAGCTGTTGCTGATCTTGTGTGCAACCTCGCCCCCAAATGCTGGCATAGATCCGTGGACGGCGCCTTCGTTATATGGCCGCACGGACGAGAAGAAACGGCGCTACCTTTTCTAGACGTGCTTGTGAAACGTGCTAACAACAGACTGTCATGCTGCATGCCGCGAGAAGACACACACGGACCGATACCTGCATGCATCATTTCATCATCATCTACGACTGAAGAGATCTCTTGTCAACACCCTTCTAAAAAGAGCTGAACCAGAAACTAGGAAAAAGAAAGAATATCACCGCATGCGACAACCCAGTGGGACAAGAATAGACCCACTGATCCTACCAAACAAGGATCTACTTCCAAAACTACATACGAAGGGCGTCTTCGAACTAGAATGCAAATGCGGGAAGTTGATCAAACAGGAAGAAGTATTCAATGCAAAGTAAAGAAACATCGCCGGAACGCGCAACTTGAACACACGGACAAATCCGCATTAGCCGAACACATCTGTCAAAGTGAAGACCATAACATTGAATATGACAACGTCAGAGCCACCAACTATCACCAAAAAATAGCACGCGAATTTTTAGAAATGGATATATCAGCAACACACAGTCAACTCTTTGAGAACATTGACGAAACAACCATACCATGATGGAGACCGTTCGGTGGTCGAACGGTTAGCATACTTGCCTTTCGATTCGAATGGCCGAGACGATTGGTTTCTAATTACGGATAAAAATCGGAGTATGCCTTCTTCTCAGATAAGGAAGTGAAACCGTGTCAATACGTTGTTTGGCACGTTAAAAATCCCTACCAAAGCTTCTGGATTCGGCAAAATTCTAGTAGGGTCGGCTAATGATCATAGTAATCGATGCCTGGAAGTGCCAGGTGTATTTGGAACTTTATATCAATTACAATTTACATGAATAGGAGCAAAAATTCTATCTACATTAAGCTATACTCTTTTAAGTTGGCAATTTATCCTTTTTCGAGAAACTAATTGTAACGCAAGAAATTTTTCGGAAATTATGAAATCTTGAAATTAGGTTCGTTATTGTCCTGACTAATATAATGTATAGGCTGTATCCAAATATACCAATTTTTTTCGATATCCAACACAATGTCAACAAAAACGGGCTAATTTTTGAACATTTGGTTTAATTTATTGATATAAATCATCCTTAGAAATTCTAATTTTGTGAATAAAGAAAATTTTTCTTTGTTATTTGTTGGTTGTTAAAAATAATTCCAGCTATTGTTTTTATTGGTTGAACGATACAGTTCAATTTAAATTTAATTTTTTTATTCTAGAATCCAGTTTTTATTTGAAATGTTTAGTTTCCTATTTTAGATAGTAAGATTTAAGTAGTAACAAACGGTTGTTTACTTTCTCGCTCTGCGTTTTTATTTCAAACATTTAGTTTTTTATTTTAGACAGTAGGATTCTTTAGCAGAATATAGTTACTTATTTTATGATTCTGTAATATATTAATTTTAGTTTATAGAACGTAAATATTTTAAGTTAATTTCTTTATTAAGCAAACTCAGATTTTCGCTATTATGTGAATTATAAGAATACATATTTTCTTGGATTTCGGTACCGCTAACTAGTTACGACTGGCTTGCATGCCGATGACAATTGAACTTATGAACTGACAAATATGGTGAAGGAAAGGGCGCAGCACTGTGGTTACAATCCCATAACTGTGTACGTTTAATGCATCGCGTTGGGCACCGAAAAAAAATAATTTCCTAGGCGATATAAACTGCGAGGGGAGTTTTTATGTTATCTACCTAGCTATGAAAATAAAATTTATTGCGATAATTTTCTTATGTTAAGTTTCTGTGACATTTTATAGTGTCATTTCCAAGATTGGTTCCAATCGCTTAACATTTGTCATTTATATATAAAATTAAAGAAGCGAAAATGAGTGATTTGAATCTTGAACGCAGAAGCGTCGTGAAATTTCTATAGAAAGAAGGCAGTAGTCCAAAGAATATCCATGAGAAAATGGTGGTAGTGGATGGAGAAAATAGTCCGTCCTATTTTCAAGTCAAGTATTGGTGCGAGTAGTTCAAATGGGCCAGGGAATCCATTCATGATTGCCCAAAGTGGATAAGACTTCTGGAAGCACGAACTGAAGAAATCATCAACAAAGTTGAAGATTTGATGTTGACTGACAGCTGAGTAAAAGTTTCAGTTAATACTAGAGAAATAGGAATATTAGAAACGAGTGTTTTTAAAAAGATTTGAAAATGAGCAAAATGTCGGTATGATGGATTCGTAGACTGCTCAGTCCCGAACAAAAACTGTGTATACGACAAATTTGCGACGGGAATTTGACTGCTTTATCCCAAGGTAAAGACTTCTTTTATAGAATTATAACCGGGGATGAAACCTGGGTACATCACTGGGACCCTCCAACGAAACAAGAGTCCATGCAATAAATTCATAAGGGCTCTCCACCACCCAAGAAATCGAAGACGCAATTTTCTGCCACCACAGTTTTCTGGGTTGTGGAGGGGATTCTCTTAATTGAGTATATGCCAAAAGGGACTACAACAATACAATTATGCTCAGAAAATTCTGCTTCTGCACGACAACTGGAGGGTACATAAAGCACGAATTGTTCAAGCAGTAGTCAATGAATACGGCTGTAAGAAATTTCATCTACCTTACAGAAATATAGAAATAAATGTACTTATTATTATTACAGTACCGACCTCATCCCCTGTGACCATTATCTTTCTTCAAAACTCAAAAAACACTCAGGAGGGCACTGCCTTTTTCGAATGATGACTTGGAAAACGCTTAATGGTTCTCACTTTGAAAAATAAAATTTTACTTGTTCTCCAAACTTGTTGTTTTCATATCTAGGTAGATAATATAAAATATTCCCCTCGTGTGTATACATGCATAGTCAATAAAATCGATACAAAATTTCAGATCCCATAATGGAATAATAAATGATCGAAAATTTATGACAACCGAATTATAAAAAAATCATGAACTCAGTCTGTTCAAAAATGTCTACATTCGCATAAATATGTTGTACATATACTGCTTTATTTCATTTGCTAGCCTGGTTTCTCAGAATGCTTCTGTAAAATGATTATAGATATTGTACTTATTTGGTAAATTAATAAATTCTTCCCCTTCTATACACATTTAACGGGAAAAATAGCTATTTTCCGTCGAAAATAAAGGGCGCACATGTGTATTTATTCTATCATTTACAAGAGCCAGCGGAATAGGGATGGACCGTACGGAACTGGTAACTTTTTCGCAGGATAACTCCCTCGAGAGTAATGCAATTCTCCGAGGCCTTCAAGTCTGCACGTGGCTTTAGTTTGCACCCTCGAATTACACCGATTATCAATCATATAAACAACACTATAATTCGATTAAAATTACACGGTGTTAGGTTAAATTGATTAAGAACTTTTTTCTGGTATACATGGGTAATGATGTATGGAATAATATGTAAATGTACAATGTGTGCAATCGGTAGTGCTATAGGTTTGATGGTGGGAAGTTAATATTGCCACTTAATAGTAGTTTATAATATATTCTTAGTTTTAACAATGAGGAAATAAAACACTCCACTGTTACCCCCACCACATCACCTCATTAACACTGGACGCACGTTCTGATAGGTAAGCTATCGTCTTCAGCAGCAATACTGAATTAAAGACGTAATTGTAAGCTCAAGCTACACTGATTTGTACACTTTTAAAGTCACGGTAAACAAATCAATCACACCTTTTATCGACTAGGAAACGTAAGAGTAAAAAAGGACTTGTAAATGTACGTCGTGGAATCTATTGACAATAACAATCGAAAATATGTTAAATTACCCATTTATCCGAGTTGTAGGAAGGATCTTCAAAATATCTTTTCTGAAGGTGATCTCAAAGTGGTATTCTTGTGAAATAATAATCTCAAAACCATCTTAGAAAACACCAAAAACCAAATAGGTACCATGGATATCAGGAATTTATAAAATATGCAAGTTTATGATTAAGTATATTTTGGCTAAACCAAATGATCAATCAAAGTTCGGCCCAAAGAGTATTTGGGTTGTCTTAAATTTAGAGGGTTGGTCTCGCCGTGCATATCCTTGCGCACTATGGAGGGTCAATTAGAAGAGGTTTACTCTGGAGCTCGAGAGCAATGTATGTGTGATCCATTCTATGATCGGTTCGGATGTTGACCTGGATAACGCTGCAGAAGCGTTATCGAATGCGGTTACGGGAGCATTGAAGGCAACTACATCATTGGTCCTTAAAATCAAGAACACTTAGTTGTCGGAGAAACTCACAAGCCTGATATGAATGAAGCGGAAGCAAAGGAGCATGTAACATGTGTCCGACAAACAGTGCTCGGGCTTTGGTTATTCGGGTCCTAGAAGATTTGAAACAATTTAGACATCACCAGTGGCATTCCAAAGTCCAATCGTTAACCACAGAATACAAATCGGTATGGCAGAAGTCGAAAATGCTTAAGCGTACTTCCAGGGGGAAATTACAGCCATTCCTCGGGAAGAATGGTGTCGTAACTCGGGATTCAGACAGGGCAGAGGTCCACACCGAGTGTTTAGAAAGCGTCGTGGGATTCCCCCGGTTGGAGGCTTTGAAGAGCTGAACCGTGAAGGAATTAAACACCTCCAATAATTCCCTTAAGAACGGCAAAGCACCTGGTTTAGATGATGCTATAAACAAGGCGAACCGGGTTTCGAGGATAATTGTGGGTGCCCCATGGTTTGTAAAGAATATCCGAATTAGAGAAGATGTTGGAGTTCTTAGCCTGGCAGGGTATTCCAGTGAGTTATGCAAGAAGACACGGAGAAGGGCGTGTAATGTGGAGAACCTGCTAATGAAGTTAGCTGTTAAACCTCAAGATCGTCAGCCGCCGAGGGTAAGAGTTAAAAGAATAGGAGAGGTTGTGGATTTGGAGCCGGAGGAAGAAAACTCGAAGAAGAATTTTTCAAATTGAACCTATTACCCTGATGCTCATCCTACAAAGACTCTAGCAGTGAGAAAAAGCTGCCAAACAGTGATAAGGGAGCCTAAAGATATTTGTCTAGCTCCAGTAAGAGTCTATATCATTTAAATAGCAGCCTTTATTGTTTGGTAAATCAGGCGTAACAGATATCGATTCACAAACGCTTTTAAAACCGTAGTTGAGTACTTGATTTAAGACTATTTTTCTCGAAAAGAAAAATTCATAACATATTGAACAGCAAATATTGGCTACAAGACAACTTTAGGCTAATCATATTTTGGTTTATGTGTGTCAAGATGAATGAGAAATTAACGATATTGAACCAATGTACCGTAGGAGCGGGGGTACTAGGTCCACCCGATTTTACACGAACTCAGCACATCTAAACGTGTGCTGTGTTGAATGTCACTGTGGACTTTGCTTGGAAAAATTGCGCAAATTCATTTGTGCACCTTGTTCACGTTATAAACAGCGTATTCGTTCATGTACACGTGTAAGACACGACTTCGATCTTGCATTTCCGAAAAATGCCAATTATGCTGGCTAATCATAGTACGCTCGCACTTACGGTATATGGATGACTACGTCATGGGTCAATATAACAAAATTCATATATGTCAAACTCCATCTTACATATGTTATAATGTTTGATTTTAACTATTGATTTGGAACATAATTCTTTACAAATGTATTTTCTTAGTTGCGAAAATGTGAGATGTCCTTATGACTTACTTATTGTCAAAGATATGAAATATGCTACTAATTATTTAATTTGGCCAAAAAATAATTAGAAAAGCCTACGTTTTTTTATACTTCAACCTTCTTGGAAAACATTAGCACCATCAGGAAAATGAAGCTTCTACATTAACGTATTCAATATAAATTGAACCGTCTACATAAAAACATTTTTTGGTCCCCAGAATGTTTTAAAATATAACCTGAAAATTATAATCAGGTAACGTATTCAACAATCTTCGTAAGGAAGATTTCTAGGTCCCGATAATATTTCAGAATGTATCTGAAGTTTATACATTGGCTATACAGTTTGACTTCAAATACTTATATGAAGAAGGTTTCTTGATCTAAAGGACGTGTGATATCTACATAGCTTTAAATCATACTGAAAATTTTCCTCCTGGACAATATACAAGCCATTTGATACTATTCTATTTATATTTATTATTTATTTTCTCTATTGATATATATATATATATATATATATATATATATATATATATATATATATAAAATTATTACGTATTAGGCAAAAGATCTTGGCCAATTGCGTGCAAATAAAGATTAGGTGGGGAGTGATCTAAAAGTCACAGAAAGAAAAAACATAACCAATCAATTGCATTTTAAAAAAGTATGTAATAAGGATTTCTTATTTAAGCTTTTGCTTTTGGAAAAAGTTCTTATCTGAATAGATATTGAATAAATTCAACCGCCTTTATTATTTTTCAGTTTCTTTTATCAAGCATGTTATGCATTACTCGTATTATCCACATACAGGAAAACGAACTGGATCAATTCCTATCCAGAAGTTCGAAATGTGCTAATACACGTGGTAAATCGTAATAAAAAAAAAAAATTATATTAACCGGTATCTTTTGAAAATGTTTATGAAACGTTGTAAGTTAAAGGTTATATCATTGTATGGGTAAGTATCTGCATTCCGGTTACGTGGCTACTATATAGTGACTATATCTACTGGCGCTAGATGGTGCCAGCAAATATTTCAGTTGCTGTTTTTGAAGGTTAGTGGCATAAACTGAGAGATGTAACAGAAATATGGGCAGGCGCAGAAAGCGTTAGTGCTTCGCTCTTCTCACATTGTTTTTGCCGGTAGTGATTCCATCAATACTATGAGCTATTTATTAGCATCATCGTGGTTATTGTTTCTAGGCACCTTCTTCATGCGTACTTCTGCATTAACTTCACTTGAGTTTGAACATTATTCTGTAGATAACTTCTACCTTAGCCTTTTTAAAATCACAAGCAATGTGAATAATTTACTGCATTATATACGGTAAGTACAATTAGTAACGTGGATATAAATAATATACATTTCAAGAATTCTAAGTAAATAAATGCTTTACTTTAAGAAAATGAAACTATTGATTTATAAACAATACCTAAACGCTTTCCGGAATTAAGAAAATTCTATACAGTAAAACCTCTAAACAGCGGTCACAAAAATTTATTCTAAAAATGGCCGTTATCGGGAGGTGGCCGTCATTGAGAGGTAGTCAGGAATAAATAAAAACGTTATTTTTGTGTTTTCTTTATTTAAAAAAATGTAAATATCAAAAATTAGCTTAAATAATAAAAAAAAAAATATTTTACATGCATTATTATACTTTTCTCAAATATTTTTCAATTGAGGTTTGTATTCAGTTTTTAATTTTTGTTTGTAAAACCTGAGATTCGCATTTTGATAAAATTTGAGCAATTTGTACAGCTAGTTCACTTTCATAATTACAAAATAAGAAACTTTGTACATCTCTTGATTTTTCACACACTTCATCCATATCTTTAATGTTTGAATTACAAATGTCAGATTCTTCCACATCAGTTTCACTATTTGAATTACAGTCTTGACCACCAATTAATTCACTGATTATTTCTTGAACGTTAAAACTGGGATTTTCGATCAAAACATTGCAATCAATAGATGCATAATTTTCTAGGCTTACACCACGTAATACAGGAAGAAGCTGGGTCAGTAGAATTTCGTATTTTCTTGCTGGTTATTTTCAGAGAATCCTGCTTTTGCAAAACATTTTGAAATTGTAGTTGGCAAAACGTCTTTCCAAGCTGCTGATATCCAAATTAAAGCCCTGGTTAAATTAATACTTTTTTCTGCATCTTCAAAACAACTTTCGAGGTTTATGGATGTTAGAAGCCTTCTGATGAGAAATTTTCTATAGCTCATCTTAAACTTGTGGACAATCCCTTGATCCAATGGCTGACAATGGGAAGTGGTGTTTGGAGGCAGGAAAAGGATGTTCACATTTTCTAGTGTCACTTTTGGATGGGACGTGGCGTTATCCAGAAATAATAAGACTTTTCTATTTACTTTTCCCATTTTTTCGTCAAATTTTTTTTTGCCAAGAAATCATAATCTCTGTTGCCATCCAAGCTTTTTTATTAGATACCCATTCTAAGGGCAGTTGGTCGATATGAGATCCTTTAAAGCATCGAAGGTTTTTACTTTTCCTAATGATTAATGGGGTTTCCTTGTCACCTTCCATATTTCCGCAAGATAAAATTGTCAATTTTTGTTTTACAGTTTCTTTACCGGCACATTTATCGTTTTCTAGAGCGAACGTTTTGTTAAGTATTGCAAGATAAAAAGGTCCGGTTTTGTCAGCATTGTACACATTTTTTGATGAATAGTCCTCCAATATTACTTGTAGCTTTGATTTCCAGGCTCCAACACTGTCCAAGTCAACATCAGCCTACTCACGACAAATTGTTTTAAAGGCTATATTGCGTCTTTTACAAAATTTTTCTAGCCATCCATTTGAAGCTTCAGAACTCGTCAGCTTTAAATTTTCGGCTACTTCCAAAGCTTTTTCTTTTATTAAAGGTCCAGATGTAGGGAGATTTTTATTTCTGACTTAACAGAACCAATTGTAAACTACTTCGTCAATTGCTGATCCTACTGTTTTGGGAAACTTTCTCTTCTGCTCTAAATTGAAACCTTGTTCAGAGCGCTTCTTTAAGTCGCACTGGTACTGAACTTTTCACTTTCCAGAAAAATATCAATTTTGTCTTTAAGAGACAAACGTTTTCTTTTTAGCGACATAATGATCGTTACAAAAGCACAGTCGTACATAAACTAACTTACAACCTATGAATCTGATGTGCTTGAAGTGAATCGACAACTAAATACATACAATCATACATACATATTATGTACATAATTCCCCCAAATTTCAAAAATGTGCAATAAAGTAAATCTGCTTGCAATAGTTCCATCTTTATTAAATTGAATGAATAAACGCTAACTACGGAAAAGCGGCATATCGTTGAGGTGGGTAAGCCGAATACCGTTTTTCAGAATTAACCGATAATGAGAGGTAAAATTGCAGGTATTTTCCCAAGAAAATTTTCATGGAAGTAGCCGTGGTTGTTTTATGGAGATGCCCGCTATTAGGAGGGTCATTATTATATACGGGTATTCTATATAATTGGTTTTGTAAATTTGAAAAGCTGGCAGTTTTTAGAGGTGACCGTTTTTAAGAGGTGGCCGAACATAGAGGTTCTACTGTACTAACCTTAAGAAAATATTGTTTTGTATTATTACGGCCATTTACCTATACTAAGAATCGCTTTCTTCAAATTTTCTGCAAGATTTTCTTTAATCAAATTAACAAATGTCTAACTCAAAGAAATACAATTATTTCATTATAAGTGATTTCTTCGCTTAAGCGGAGAAAAAACGCTAAGGAAATATTTCTTTTAATTTAAGACAGTTATTGCATTGTGGATAATTGAAACAGTAATTGTCTCGAATTGAGGCGGACAGTCTTGATACAAGTAAACTGCGTGTTGAAACATTAATAGGAAATGCAGATGCTAAGCTAGATGACGTTAACGACGCAAAACCTTAGATTTAATTGATGTAAAAATAAGTTATTACAATGCATGTTTACTGCGGAGTACAGGCTATATGATATGTTCCAGATGATTTCCGTTATATTTTGCATAGCGTCAAAAATCAATGTTTGCAAACTGGTTTTAGAAAAGATGATTATGGGTTGTTATTTATAATGCCACACGTCTAAAAGCAGTATTATTCCAATCTCTGTTGAGAATTCCATATGTACACTAATCCTCAATTATTGTGGTTTTCAGAATATGTCCATTCACTTTACTAATTTTTGTAAACGTTATCTACTTATGAAAACCAATTCGCGTTGTGGTAAACTCTAAATTCCTATCAACAGTATTTTATAGCAGATATAACATCTTCTTTGGTCTCCTTGATGTTTAGAATCTTCGCCTTGGGACGTTGAGAAACACTTGGAAACCCCATCCACATGCTCTTGTATTACATGTCTATTGCAGTAGGAAAATATTTACTGATACCAATTCAGAAACACAAACGAATCGAACTTAATAATTTATTTGGATAAACTAAAAAACAAAAGTAACAGCCACACACTTCCAACAACACATCTATTCCACGCTATAGACAGAGGAGACAACGCAAAACCGTAATTAATGGTAAGCAAATGACCATAAAGACCAAGTTTTGTGGAATATACGAAGCCTACCTTAGAAATTGTAGTTACTGTAATGGTGGTGAGTAATGAAGACAAGGTTTTTTAAATGTCAATAAGTTATGAGCAGTGGTTGCCTGATATTGTAAATGTAGTCAAATAAAGTAACACAAATTATAATCATGCCCATAAATATTTGATCAATACAACAATACTAATTTAATGAAAATTGTATTACCTATAAATACCGTAATTTTTCTCCACGGAGAAAAGTAACCGTACAAATAATTCAAGTATTGCAAATAATTTGATACAATCAGGAATTTTTCAGTATTAAAAAATATCCGTACAAATACAATTAAAATTGTTCATTTAACACAAACCCAAAGTAGCAGCAGGTACTTACAGTTTTGGACGGTGAAATGAGGAACAGTTGAAGACGTAATTCGGATGCTGCTATACGAGAAGCGCCGGCTATCAGATAAAAAGATTCTTATCAACTGTTTACGACCGAGATGGAAATTCGAGGGATGCTGTTCGTGTGCAGATGTTGTCAACCAATGATATTATTGAATCTCTAAGCTCCACCTCGAAATCAATAACTATATTGTGAGAAGGTGTTACGATATTATGTGAAGGCGGAGTTTGTATTACTATTAATTAATGTTAACGTAATAAACAATACATCCGTTTCATAAAAAAGCCACACAAAAATCTTACATTTATGGAGCTTCAACGAACTCGACAAATTTTCAAAATTGAATTTAACATTATTTTTAGCTATTATATCAGAATCAAACTGCTAATCTTAAAAAGTTTTGGAACATTTTTATAATAATTTAGGATCACTAACTTTGTAAAGCAGAAAGTGCAAAATAAAATTGGAAAATTTGAGTTTCTAAGTTTAACTAAAGAGTATAATGTCAACCTATGGTTCCGCAGGTGACTACACGCAGAGAAATGTACACGAGATCATTGTATTGGCTTGTAAAATCAATTAATTTGAAATATCAAAAATGGATAAATGTTCTAAATTGAATACCATCAACATCTGCACAAGGACCATATACTTCTAGATACGAATCAGAACCAGACGAACCGTTTCAAGATAGCAATTACTAATGCAGTACTTCTAGACGATATTGTCTTAGAATCAGAAGATATTATTTAGTAAGAAGGTATATATTTTGTATTATTGTTTTAATGAAAATAACTTCCGCAATCTATTATATATGTACTCTTATTGTATTTGTATATTTTATGTTTTTACAATTTACTTTAATTTTTTATATTAAAAATGTATTAAAATGCCAATATGTTCTTTGTTAATCGTATTGCAATAATTTTCCTATCAGAAATTTAATCACAATAAGGAATTATTATTTTTGACCAGAGAATACTGGAATTTATCCTATAGTGTAGTCCTAAAGAGCCCGACAAACTTTGTAAATTGCTTAATGTATAGCGTGAATTTAGCTGCTATTGTTTTTTAATTTTCACAATTTGCGCAAATGGTAAAACTTCAAACGCACCACATTTCAAAATTCTGGAAGTCAATTTTTATACCTTGCGTCAATTTTTGTACCTAGCATTTTTCTATTTTTCTTTTCAAAAAATAGAATGTGGTCTGAATTATTGAAGTCATTCATATTCTCCAACGTTTCCGTTTAAGTGAAATGTCCTACACATCCAAACGAAAAAATCAAAAAGTCTATTTTTATCATCTTTCTGGGGATTAAATAAATACTTCAAATATTTGCTTTGTTTCAAATATCTGTTACCAATTAAAAAATATTATATATTAAAAATAGAGCAAAGAAAACATTGTTTTTAGTATGAATTAAATTTTTATATATTTTTTTAATAATAAATTCAATAAATATACAATTTTTTTATTAGTACCTACCCTAAATACAATTACTACATAACTAACTATAGTTTACGACGCCACTCAGAATGCGCATAAATAATTACACATGTGTATACATAATTAAGTCGTAAGACCCTAATCCGTAATTATTCACAGGATTCTTGCATAAAAGGCAACATACCGCTACACCTCGAAATAGTTCTTGGACTTTAATTTGGTTGCCAAGGTGAGAAATCACCGTTTCCATGTATACTGCAGGATGTTTACATAATAAAAGTACAACGCCCTCCTTCTTCAAATTCCAGTGTTCGATATTTAATCACACAAAGCCACCTTCGACAAAATGTAAAATTATTTATTTCAATTTTAAATTTGTGTTCTTAAGTAAAATGTCGTTAAATTTCAGTGCAAATCAAGTAAGTTCCTTTACTAACTTAGATAATTTAAATATACATTACGCAAAGTGATGCATTATAATATTGGCGCATTGTTTTACAAGAAAAGAGAAGCCATATTAATAAATTAATAACATAAAAATTAAACTACTAACAAATCCTTACTGTAAAACAAAATTTAAATATTCCCCCATAATAATAATAACATAACACTATACATATATCTATATATATATATATATTTTTTATAATTTAAGCAGGTAGAACAAGTAGCAGTCTAACTTCAATTATTACTAAATACATTTTTAATTCTATAAAACTTCATTGGATTTTGTGACCAATTCCCTATCGATCTGTAAACCAATCCTAAGAATAGGATTGAATAAACCTTTAACATGTATTTATATCATCATAATTTGGGTAGTAAAATTGATTATAAAATCAATACTCGAATGCAGTTTTTAATATAGCAATTTTATTTTTAGAACAGCAGTATAGGAGCTTTTGTTTCCATAGAACATTTGCCTGATTGAAATAAAATAACGTAGCGCTGAATAGTTGTAGATACGTTTAGGAAAACACCAAACAATTGTCTATACGATCTCTAATTTAAGAAGAACAATTTCTTGTAAAATAATTAGAAACACATAGATATGATTAGTATTTTGGACAACTCATTATTACGTAAAACCTCTATTTTCGACCACCTCTTAAAAGCGGTCACCTCTAAAAATAGCCAGCTTTTCAAATTTACAAAACCAATTATATGAAATACCCGTAATAATGACCCTAATAGCGGGCACCTCCAACGGCCACGGCCATTTCCATGAAAATTTTCTTGCGAAAATACCTGCAATTTTACCTCTGATTATCGTTCAATTCTGAAAAACGGTATTCGGCTTACCCACTTCAAAGTCATTAAAGACATGTCGCCTTCCCGTAATTAACGTTTATTCCATTCAATTTAAAGATGGAACGATTATAAGCAGATTTACTTTATTGGACATTTCTAAGATTTGGGGGAATTATGTACATAATATGTATGTATGATTGTACGTATTTAGTTGTTTGTAACTTTTCGGTCGATTCACTTCAAACACGTTAGTTTCATAGATTCCGAATTACTTTATGTTCGACTGTGCTTTTGTAACAATCATCATGTCGCTAAAAAGAAAACATTTGTCTCTTAAAGACAAAATTGATATTATTGTGGAAAGTGAAAAGTTCAGTACCAGTGCTAGAAAGTTGGCTGAAAAGAACACAAGTTAATGAAGTTGTAAAAAACAAACCCGACTTAAAGAAGAGCTTTGAAGAAGGTACCAATTTAGAGCAGAAGAGAAAGTTTCCCAAAACCGAAGGATCGGCTATTCTCGAAGTAGTTTATAATTGGTGCTGTAAAGCCAGAAATAAAAATCTCCCTATACCTGGACCCTTAATAAAAGAAAAAGTTTTGGAAGCGGCCGAAAATTTAAAACTGACGAATTTTCAAGCTTCAAATGGATGGCTAGAAAAATTTTGTAAAAGATGCAATATAGCCTTTAAAACAATTTGTGGTGAGTCGGCTAATGTTAATTTGGACAGTGTTGAAGCCTGGAAACCAAAGCTACAAGAAATATTGAAGGATTCTTCATCAAAAAAAGTGCACAGTGCTGACGAAACCGGACTTTTTTATCTTGCAGTGCCCAACAAAACGTTCGCTTTAAGAAACGATAAATGTGCCGGTAAAAAAACTGCAAAACAAAGATTGACAATTTTATTTTGCGCAAATATGGAAGGTGACAAGGAAACATCATTAATCATTGGGAAAAGTAAATACCCTCGATGCTTTAAAGGATCTCATATCGACGAATTGCCATTAGAATGAGTATCTAATAAAAAAGCTTGGATGACAACAGAGATTATGACATGCTGGCTATGAAAATTTGACGAAAGAATGAGAAAAGAAAATAGGAAAGTCTTATTATTTCTGGATAACGCCACGTCCCATGCAAAAGCGACACTAGAAAATGTAAACATCCTTTTCCTCCCTTCAAACACCACTTCCCATTGTCAGCCATTGGATCAAGAGATTATCCATAACTTTAAGATGAGCTATAGAAAATTTGTAATCAGAAGGCTTTTAACATTCACAGACCTCGAAAGTTATTTTGAAGATGCAGAAAAAAGTATTAATTTAACCAGCGCTTTAATTTGGATATCAGCAGCTTGGAAAGACGTTTCGCCAGCTACAATTTCAGAATGTTTTGCAAAAGCAGGATTCTCGGAAAATAACCAGCAAAAAAAGACGAAATTCCACTGGCCCAGCTTCTTCCTGTATTACGTGATGTAAGCTTAGAAAATTATGTATCTATTGATTGCAATGTTTTGACCAAAAATCCCAGTTTTAACGTTCAAGAAATAATCAGTGAATGATCAAGACTGTAATTCAAACAGTCAAACTGATGTGGAAGAATCTGACATTTGTAATTCAAACATTAAAGGTATGGATGAAGTGTGTGAAAAACTAAGAGATGTATAAAGTTTCTGATTTTGTAATGATGAAAGTGAACTAGTTGTACAGATTGCTCAAATTTTAGCAAAATGTGAATCTCAGGTTTTACAAACAAAAATTAAAAACTTAAAACAAACGTCAGTTGAAAAATATTTGAAAAAAGTATAATGATGCATGTAAAATATTTTTATTTTTTTTTATTATTTAAGCTAATTTTTGATATTTACATTTTTTTAAATAAAGGAAACACAAAAATAACTTTTTTTATTTATTGCTGACTACCTCTCAATAACAGCCACCTTCCGGCCATTTTTACAATAAATTTTTGTGGCCGCTATTTAGAGGTTTTACTGTGCATATATTGGCCATTGTTTTTTATTTCTTATTCATTTAATTTTGATAAGTGTTAAATGATTTATTGAAGAAAAATAGCTATAAAGGTTCACAAATTACAGTCAGCGTCTGCAGCGGCTAAAAATCTAAGGCGGGTAACTATTTCATGTAACACGAAACTGATGAATTACCTGTAAAAGTGATTTACACCAATGTCAATTTTGTGTTTTGCAGTGCGCTCTTTGATTTCGTTTCTTAAAATCTTGAAAGATGTTGAAGAACATATTTGCTTATATGATTTCAACTATACAAAGCATATAGTAATAGGGACAAAGTATAAATACTTCATAATAGGAGGTTCATCGGGTCGCCGCCATTCCGTCAATTCCTTTTTGAATAGAGGATCATAATATAGAATCATTGTTTCATCTCCTGTGACAATGTACTCCAAAATTGGTTTCGGATCGTGTCTACACCTGTTTAAAGACGAGGGCGCACATTCGAACCGACGTTCACGTTGGGGAGCAGAGAAGATGCGGTACCCATCTTGCTCTAATCTTATTCATGCCCAAATAATTATGCAGAATTCGGCAAATACTTATTTCAGAAATGTTAGACATCACTGCTAATTCCTTCACTTTCAAACTGCGATCTGCTAATTCAATTTCTTCAATAATTGAAATATTTTGAGGGTTTATCAGTTCAATTGGCCGACCGGGCGTTCATCGCCTTCAAGGGGTTCTTGCCCCAAACGGAAATACTGCCTACTTTTTTACAGTGGAATATGAAGGAGACAAATCATCATAAACGCCGTCTAAACGTCGTT
Source organism: Dynastes maya (assembly GCA_029619315.2). NCBI lineage: Eukaryota > Metazoa > Arthropoda > Insecta > Coleoptera > Scarabaeidae > Dynastes > Dynastes maya. The sequence continues at coordinate 64,462,700 of JAROYE020000002.1, forward strand.
TAATGTGATTAAGTGTTTGTTAAAAATTTAACAACCTCGCGGTAGTCAATTTTCGTTACCTATTACATTTCCATGCACTAGTCACGTTGTCTGGCTGGCTACTAAAAACTACCACACTTCGAGCCGCAATATGACACAACGGAGTTTGAACACGCTCGAACCTATATGAGCCTGTCAGGCCGAGAATTTATGGCGCCTACCTCGTATATCCCTACATAGCGTTCCAAGGCAATTCGGAAAATCATTGATAAATATTAAGAAAAGAGTAGGTTCAAGAACAAAGCCCTATGGAACACCGAGCCGTACACATCTTCTCTAGGACCTACCTCTATCTAATGTGTAATATCTCTATCTATTGCGTAATAACTCAACGTGTAATGTACAAGATTTCGAGTGATTTAGTTATGCGCTAATTCTAAGGTTACAAAATCAAATTCAATAAAATGCATTCTTTTCTTAAAGTTATTGCAATACCACACACTGGCTACTGCGTACAGAGTTGGCAGGAACTTTAGAGATAATGTTCTAATGTTGAATCAATCTAATTTGTAAACTCAAAAATGTGTATGATGAAACTGGAATACCTTTTCATAGCTTTGGTATAAATAAGCTTTGCATTTAGTAAATATCTTTTACACGTGGTCACCATTTAGATTTTTTTAAATAGCATTACACACATTGCGACACATCTGAAATGCGAAATGCCTTTTCATTCCTTTTTTATAATGATCCTAAATTTGCTGAAATTTATTACAAAAACTTCGGAAAACGTAATAGTAACGTAAAACGAACTGAAACGATAATTTTAGCAAATTAATTGAATGCATGCTTCTCATTCAAAGAAACCATAAATAGCGTTGCAATTTGAGTAAATTCTTTGAAGTATGAACGGATGCATTAGCATACTACTATCATTCCAAATGCATGCATGCAAATATTGCGGAGGCGACACGCTTTTCTCGAACTGCAATAAATATAATGTGAACATGTAGGTTGAGGGTTAGGAAAGTCACATCAGAATCGATCAGTGGCAGTGTGGTTCGTTATCAAACCAACTTCCTTTGAAAAAGCGACAGTCGTGCCTGATAATCAAAAGGAGTAAGCAACAAACAATGCCGCGAACCCACCGCAACCCGTCAACTTTCTTTTAATCAATCACCGGACGCTCTTTTGGACAACCGCTAATTGCAATGTACACACCGGAAATGCAAAAATTACCGATCGTACGCATTATGTTCGAAGATTTTGACGAGGGGTTCGTATCTTTTTATATTCGAAAATTTCTTTCATTATCACGTGCACGGCTTTGTATTCTTGTTTGGTTAACCCTTTTGTTAATTATACGTAGAAACAAATAATGCTATGATTAGTAAAAAAATGAATTTAACATGATTCACGCTTGTCTTATGAATGTAGAGCAATCTATCTCATAGTTATTTCTTCTAATACAATCACTTATTATCTGTTAGTGTTGTAAATGTTTAACACTTTTACCGCCAAAAACTTAGTTTGAATCTCTTGAATAATTCTAAACTTTGCTTTCTGAAACATTTTCCCGCGAAGAAAAATTATTACTTACTAAAATACGAAACCTCAGTTTCTGTAGAATTGATTCTATTGTTTGTCAGCAAAAGAATTGTAGCTGCAACTTTAAATTATTTTCTGTTTAGCATATTCTAAAAGCAGGAATATAAAAAAAAATTGGCCTACATTTTCGTATATAATTAGTTAAAATAATCTCAAACGCAATATGTAATGGCCAAGAAAATTTGTATGCTTTAATCTTATTAGCTACAACTACCAAAGAGAAAATAATTGTATTTAATGAACTCAGCACTATTTTCTTTGTTCATTGAGGCATATATGTTATTTTCAAAACTTCAGAAAGAATTTCTTTACTTAACATTATAATTAAAAAAGGAGGTGTGCTTATTTAGAAGCCCTTCTTTATTTATTTGTAGCTTTCGATAGAAACTTACAGAAAAAAACAGGGATTTTATCCCAATACATTTACTCGTTACTTAAACTAATGCACAAACAATTGAAAAAAACTTTGAAAAATGAGTCTTATAAATCATCCTTATACTATTATTTAGCTTAGACAAATAACTATAGATTAAAATCGTCAAACAAGCACAAGTCTAAAATTTGCATTTGAAATACGCACTATTTAGAGAGCTTTGCCGCTACGACATGACACCTGTTTTGGTGTAGGGTGTGGAGCAACAAATTATGTCGGGATAATACCTATATAACGCCACTAGACAGTTTAACAAGGAGGGGTTGTCACATGCACAATTAGTAACTACCCCTAGTTTGATCAACAGACTGAGTAGAGAACCAATTTGCATAAATCTGACAACACATTTTTACAATAGGATTACACTTAACTTCCTCTTATAGTAGTCGGTACATATGCTGCATTCGATTTTGTAGATACAAGTGCTTCGGAAGATACCAGCATCAATTTTGCATCCCTTCAAGGTCCAATATAAACACCAAAATATAAGCTCTGGTAGTATACCAAATAAAAAATAAAATCTATCTTTTAAATAAAGTCACTAATGTGGGATTAACTAATTTATATCTACTAAGCGACTTCATTTAAATCAATACTCGTTCGGTTCCGTGCTTTGCTCCAATATACTATAAATTAATAATATATGTGTGCATTATTCTTGCTTGCAATTTAACTTTCAGAACGAAGCATGTTCATTATACTTTATTGAAATATTTTACGATTTTCTAGAATATAATATGCGATGATAGTTTGTATTTGTGCTAAATGCGTTGTTTAAATTTCACATTTCTTGTTTGTTTGTGCAAAAAATATATTGAAAAAAAAAGCAAGTTTTCTTCTTTTTAATAATAACTTTACATATTTTTTAAATGTGATAAATTATATTTTTACCGTTTATGAATTAAATTTTATTTTAATTAAATTTATTAAACAAGTACAATCCTTTAAATCCAATTGGAAAATTAAATAAAAGTAATCAGTAATCATAAATTTAAATGGAGGCTGCCATCTATAAATTAGTAGCAACACTAATTCTAGTTGGTAATACATAAATCTGATTAAAGCTTTCGATAAATTAAATATAGAAATCTATAAATACACGTGAAAGTGAACATAACCTCAATTGCCAAATTACCTTGTTTGCAAGATGCTGATTTAAGTTTGATCAATTCATAAGATGGATTTACCTGAAGAGGAACTATATTGTGATGTAGAAATTGTGGATAATATTCTTGAAGATAAAGATGCCAATACCGATGAAACATCAGACTTTAGTGAAGATTACGATGACAGCGATATGGAAGTGTACTACCAAAGCCACGAAACCTATCATAAAGCACCCACAATTATAAAAGAATCACAACACAGCAATCCTCAACGCACCACCAATAAGCTACATGATTACCAGCCAAATGATACTCTCTTCAGAAAGTACGTCAATAAAATTAATGTTTCAAAATATGAAGGACCTAGTTTACCAAATCATGCAGCTAATCTTCTTATACAAAAGGAACGAAAAATGGATAATGAAAGGATAAGAACTAAAGACAAGCATGATCGTGCTACGGCGGAACAAGTTATGGATCCTCGGACCAGGATGATACTATTTAAATTATTAAATAGGGGTGTGATTAGTGAAATAAATGGTTGTATATCAACAGGCAAAGAAGCTAATGTATACCATGCAACGTCAAAGACTGATCAGCAATTTGCGATTAAAATTTATAAAACATCGATTCTTATTTTTAAGGATCGTGATCGGTACGTTAGCGGAGAGTTTAGATTTCGTAATGGTTACTGTAGACACAATCCTCGTAAGATGGTTCGCACTTGGGCTGAGAAAGAAATGCGAAATCTTGTGCGCATGTACACCAATGGACTTAGCGTGCCAGAACCTATATTATTACGATCGCATGTACTTGTAATGGGTTTCATAGGTAAAGACGGTTGGCCCGCCCCTCTTCTCAAAGATGCTGAAATAAGTCAATCAAAATTTAGAGAAATTTACAGAGAAGTTGTAATATTAATGTGGAAAATGTACAATAAATGTAAGCTTGTCCATGCAGATCTATCGGAATTTAATATGCTATATCAGAACGAGAACATATATATTATTGACGTATCACAATCTGTAGAACATGACCATCCTCATGCATTAGATTTCCTACGAAAAGACTGTACAAATGTCACAGAATTCTTCAAAAAGAAGGAAGTAGCTACGATGAGTATCAAACAACTATTTGATTTTATAACAGATCCTAGTATAACTGAATTAAATTTGGAGGAATGCCTTGACAGACTCTCAGAGGAAGCCGCACAAAAATCACAGGAAGATGTTACATCAAATGAACAGGTAACTATACAATTATTACAAACAAGAATGTACAGTGGCACTTCTCATTAGTGGACATTGTTCATAAAATATTGCCTATCTAATTCGAGTCCTGTACTAATAGATAACATGTATCCATAAATTAAGTCAACACATAATATACTACTTTACAGAATAATCTAAAATTAAGTTTTGCTTGCTCTTTCAATGACGAAGGAATTATAAGTGACTCCAAATAGGTTGTACAATTGGTAAAAATAAATTATTTTGCAAAAAATTGCAAAATATTAAAAACCATTTCGTTTTTCTTGCATATTTTTAAAACGTATGTAATTTTGGTTAATTTTTTACGAATAATAGTAGTATGACTATTTATTTTTAATAAATTTGTTTATTAGCTGCGATATTGTTTGGAAATTCACGGGATTTTTCTATTCGACCGTGCTTGCGACTAAACAGTTATTGGTTGTGTTTAAAAAATTGCACACGTTTATGGAAACAATGAACTTACGAATTGCAGCCGCGGCATTTCGATAATACGCGGAAAGGTTTCCACTAAGGAATCACACGAACGCCAATTTAACTCTACCCACATCTTGTCTTGATCTTCAAACATCCCAGCAATTTAAATCGCGGCGATAGCTACCCCTTATGTCATACGTGGAAATCCCAACTGACTAAACCTTCTGGCAACCACCACGCTCTATTGACCCAAAACAAGCTCTATATAAACTCGCCTAGAATAAATAGTTGCTAGTCAGTAGCAGCAGCAGTAGTACCAGCAGCAACAATAGAAGCCCTAAAGATGTCCCACGAGTGTGGATGAAACGTCGGTAGAAAAAAAACACAACGACGCGGTTCCGGCCTTTAAACCATGAAAATAGTGCAATTGACGACCGCGGAAGCGTACGTATCATTATTTGCGATATTTTGCAACTTTTGTATAAGCGATTCTTGGTAAAATGATTTATTTTTCGAGTTCTACAACCTATTTTTTTGACAACCCTTTGTATATAAAATATCATCTAGTACATTGATAGAGTTGACTAGCCTATGAGTTGGTTATGAACTTTTGATTTGGGATAAAATGTGCTTTAAATGTCAATCCCAAGTTTTAAAGTGACGATAGAATGTAATGTTTGTCAGCAAAAAACGACTAATATTTTTTAATTGATGATTTAAGCAAAACGTCCATTACCACCATTAATTCGATTAAGTGATTTTCTTAAAAAAAGTGAAATTCACAAGACAGTATTAAGAATTCCCCGTGTTAATGTTCAGGTCATGAGACAATTATGTTCTAACAGCCAATTAAATATGTGCCTACGTCCGCATAAAGGAAATTAATTTGTTAGGGATTGACTATTTAAAAGTTTGGAACATCCTAAAACGTCCGCTTAAAAGATGTATCTTATTAAAGGAAGTACCCGTTAGGATATGAAAGCATACATGAAATGTCTAGATGTATACGGTTATTCAAAAATAAGTTCTCAGTTTGAAATGGCCGTAACTTTGCCAAATTTTTAGATTCTGTAAAAATAAAAACACAAAATTTTTCGTAAATAAGTACATTTTATTTTCAAAATAAGAAACTAGAAATACTTAAATATTACCACCACCATGATGTTCAATTAAAAATAGTCGTTTTTCTAAAATTATGAATAGCATTAGTAAGAACATTCCCAAGAATGTTCTCGATGACAAATGATATCGATTGCTTCAGTTCATCAGGAGTAGCAGGTCTATTAAGAAATGCCCTTTCTTTGAGGTAACTAACCCCATAACCAACAGTCAGCCAGATTCATATCTGGTGACCTAATTATCGTTTATGTGGGGTGGAGCGCCGTCTTGGATAAAAACAATGTTATCAATATCATCATTCTGTAATGCTGATAGTATAAACCCCTGAAACATTCGAAAATATCACTGCCCATTTATTGTTACTGTTTGTCCATGTTCAATTTATTCATAAAAATAAAATCTAATACAAAAAATTTTTGGCAAAGCAAACAGTAGCTTTGGCATCATATAATCCTTACTGAATAATCGTATTTGGATTATTTTGTGCCCATACCCTGCAGTTGCGTGTGTTAACACCATCTGTCCAAAAGATTTTCTCTAACCATTCAACGTTATTCTGTATTTCCGCTAACATTTGCAAATCTTTATTTTATGGGAATACAACGCTGTCTTCTTAGAATTTGCCACACTGTTGAATAACTCATCTCCAATCGTTTTGCAACTTCATTAGCACATCATATGCAAAATTTTCACGAACGTCCTCAACTTCTTGTAAAACTAGAGCTGCGCTGATTTCGTTTTCTACTAACTTTGGTCTACCCGATCACTTTTTATCGCTAACTGTACCAGTTTCCCTAAATGTTTACACGAGCTTACGAAATTATTTTACTAAGCATTGCCCATTTATCAATTCATCTATTGTACCATATCTTCTTAGTTAGCATATTGTCTGTTGGATTCGTAGTAGCACTGAGTGAGACCAATGCGAACCAGTAGCGGCAATCGATTGAAAAGTGCTTATTTCGAAATTAGAAAAAGTAAGTTACCATAACAACAAAAATTATGCTGACGTTGTTCTTTTTTGTTCTTTCGGATGCGACGGATTAACTATAAAACAAATGCCCATATAAATATGTATATATGTATATAACCGATCAAGACGTTGATTTCGACATGGTATATGAAGTTATGTTGCAGCTATTACATCTTATATGTATTCACTTCAACTAAAGTTTACAACAGCATTTTATCAGCAAACAACACAAATCCTTAAGCTTTGTAAAATAATTTATTCACTTCACTGTTTCAAGTGTATATTTGCTTCAAAATGTTCCATACATTCAGCAAAACAATAATATGCTTCAAAAACTCTTATATTCGCAACTAATGGGTTTTTTTCATATTTTATTTAGGTTGAAGAAGAAGTATTTAAGAATGCTTATATACCAAAACGTCTTACAGAAGTTGTCGATGTTGAAAGAGATATTACATTAGCAAAGTCCGGGGGGGTTGATGATCTTGTATATAAAACCATAACTGGCTTAAAAATTACCGAGTCTTTAGGCGTAAAAGAGAGCATACACAGTTCTGAAAACTCTTCGGATAATAGTGATGATTCTGATATCAATAGCGATTCATCAACAGAAAATGACAAAACGAAATTTGTTAATTCTGCAAGGCCAAGACACGAAACAAGGGAAGAAAAGAAAGAAAGGAAGAAAGCAATTAAGGAGAAGCAAACAGAAAAACGTAAGGTGAAGATAAAGAAGCACGTAAAGAAAAGAAAAGAGAAAATTAGCAAAAAAAAGTGAAAAGTTATAATTGATATTGTGAAATGTATTTTTATATAACGGAATTATTTAAGATATATTGTTATATGTTACCTACCGTTTTCGCACATTTAATTTGTTTGTCTTTTATTATTAACAAAAAATATCATAAATTTAGCACTATTTGTTTTTAATTTTTGTATTTTATGTCTCTTTCACAATGCACTGTATATTAAATATGCAGGACAACCTTTCAGTTCGAAGATGTATACACAGTATCAAAATTACAAAACTGGCAAGTTCCAAAATGGTATCCTGAAAGACCTTGTGCGCATAAAGGTAAAACACAAATTATAGCCAATGATCGAGGACACTTGTTACCTGGTATACGTCGTTCTCGGAAAAATATGTGGGGAGAATACAGTAATACATGGGATTTACCTAAAAAGATAACTAGAAAATTAGGTAACGCTTAAATTATAAATAATTCTTGTGCCTGTTCTGACTATAACTAACTGAAACATAACTTTAAAAACTATATATAATTAATCAACAATTAAAATATCTATTAAATTACTTTTTTAAGATGTGTTTGTGCTAAATATTTAAATAAGCTTAAACAAAATTCATATCTTCTCAATTTATTCATTTACGAGATTTGTTTTAATGGCAGCTTACGAATTAAGTGCTCCTAAGGCAGAGAAATTGTCAAGGTGGAATCAGCATTGTACCAGACATAAAAAGTTATTACATCAAAACTCCAAAGCTGACAATGAGAATTTACCCTGCAATAATAAAGTTGATTCAGCACAAGATACACAAATAAAAGATGAAACAGAAAATAAAGAAGAGTCTAAAGAAACTGAAGCTTCAAAGGAAAATAATGAGATGAGTGTATTAAAGGTAATGTATTTAATTCAGTAATGGAGAATAATTGGTTTGTATTTTGTAAGTATTGACACAAATTATTTTTTTACTCGTAATAAAATAATCTGAACCATTCAGTAACTATTGCATGGTTTTCATATATGCATCTCTTGCAATCATCCCTTAGTCAATAGTAGTATTTAACACTTGTTTATTTTTTTGCTTCCACCATTCTTTTTGGAGAATAAAAAGTTTTACAGGTTGGTATGGAAATAAAATATATAGATTTCTATTTTAACATTTTTTTTTTATTTTCATGTCTATACAAATAATCAGGACCTACCACTAGGAAACAACCAAGACGTTTGCACAACGTATACGCCAGGAGATCTAACCGATCCGAAAGACCGCCATCCAAGCCATCATGATTTAAAAGCCGGTCTATTCGACGAACATGCAGAAAAATATAAGGCTGAGGGTTACCCCAGACATCGGGAGGATTTTTCTGCTGCATTACCTGAAAAACCACCAGATTTAAAAAGAGAAGTAGACAACATGTTACAAAAACATAAGAAAATGTCTGAATGTAAATGCACGGTTCAGAAAAAGCAAACTACGTCCCTGCCATCTCCGTATCTAGCTACAATTAAGAATTTCATATTGGCTAAGAAGTTGCATAAAGAAAATTTAGAACATGTCCCTCTTCCTGATACCATTACAGACGCTATGTATCGTAAAAGGCAAATGATGGGTGACGCAGAACCTGGATTACTTTTAAAAGATGGAAATTACGCAACCGGTGTAGGCTGGAAAGGGTACCCGGGCTACGGAGCCACTAGATGTACAAAATTAAGAGTCTATCGACCAAAAACTTGCGGGGATATCGAAAAGGCTAAAGAGGATAGACCAGGTAGTGTTAGCAGTTTTGATAAGAAATGGAGGTTTATAAGACAAACAAAAGTAACACCCATTGAACTAGCTATATGCTGGGATTTAACGCCTATGGATCGGAATGATGAACCAAAACGACCAACCCATATTGATGGATCAAATGGTTCCCAAGCACCAGCCGTATTTTCTCTAGTACATACACCTAAAAATGATGACGAGAACATTTTGGCAACAAAAACATTTGAACCTCTTTTCGATAAAGTAAACAAAGAAGATGTAGAGCACACATGTCATAGAAAGGATTGTAAAACTGCTTGGGAATCAACGCGACCAGTACATACCTCTAGCCATAAAACCAACAGCTCCAATAGTAGCGTTATTAAACGGTCAAAAAGTGCTTATAATGTAGATCGTCATTCTGATCACGGTAGCCAAGAAAAAACTTCCACAATCTCGTCTATCAAGAAGCAACACAAGAGTTCTCCTAACTTAAGTAATTCCACGAGTTTATGTAAATACTGTAGTAAGGAGTGTTCCAAAAAATCCCCAAGTAAACGACTGTGCGTCGCTTGCGAATTGAAGAACGCGAAACCAAAACAAAGACCAAAATCTGAATTTAAGATGGCGTTTAAAGCGGGGGTGCCCAATAATAATAAAAGTGTAAGTTCAAATGTTGCACTTAATCTAGATCGCTTAAAGATTCCCAGACAAAGAGATCCCTATAGCAATACGAACTATCATATAAACAGTTTAGCACCTCCTTTTTCTTTCCAGAGCGGCAAAAGGCACGAATATCCGGATCATTGGCGTTTAGCGTCAATTTATCAACATTCCTATAAACCTCTACATCTAAGAAAACGGCCAATGATAGAATGCGTTTTTAAATAATTCATATTACCTACCTGCGAAATTATTCAAACGAAATCAGGGCATCAGTTTGGTATATTCCACAAAAAAGGAGCTTTTCTTAACGTGGTCCCATACTTTTGCGCTATATACCAGCCAATTTTTTTCAGTAAGCTGCACCGGAGTTAAGGAATACCTTGTACAACCCAGTAGATTGGAACGTAGTTTGTCTATGAGATCATCTAAAGGTGGATGTCCTTTATACATATTCTCTAAAACAATGATTACGTTTATTGTTACTAATAAATTCTTTGCAATGTTATTAAAGGTGTTGTTATTTACACAATCTAATTGCAAATAATGTATTTTACCTGTCTTATCACTATATTCGGGAATTAAGAAAAGATTTATAGGACTGCCACAATTTTCTGGACATAAACTTTGTATTATTTGACCTGTACCTAATCCTAAACCAGAATCCAAATGTAATTTGGAATTTTTAAAGATCTTCCTATAAATCTGAAATGTGAAAAGTTATTGAAATGTATGATGTACTAACATAAATGAAATTATAAACTGCTGGATTCCTGAGAAGGACTTAAGCTAAAATCTCTAGGTGACGAAAATATATTTGTGATTTTGTATCTAAACTATTAAATTGAGAACACACTACTATACGAGATGCTTACTGTAACACTGGCCAACCTGAATAGGCCCGTTCTGCAATTAATAACTATAAGAAAAAGTTTATGTACCGATGCATGCTAAAACGCTTTTGTAAAAAATTATAAGGATCTAAAGTTTTAGAGATTACCTAACTTGTACAAATGCTATTAGAGTAGTTTGTTCTTTTTATCATTTTGTGTTACACCGCAAAATATACGAGCAGGTATCGTAGATATCTTATGTTTTATTTGTTTTTTTATTGGCACCAGTAACGGTGGGTGATGACGTAAACGCGAGAGCGCAGACAACGATTCGATTTCCTCGTGTATTTCCGTTGCATAATACAATGCACATAATATGCAAGGAAAATACACGAGAGAATCTAATCGCTGTCCGCGCTCCCCCGTTTACGTCATCACACACCGCTACTGATTCGTACAATTTTGTTTTATCTCGTAAACAGTTATAAGCGTTGAAAATCTTAAATCGACAGCTGGAGTGGATTTATGTTTTGGGACAAGGAACATTAGGCTTAATTCATAACGAAATTAGCAATCAAAAATTGCCATCGGGTGAATGGGCTGGCCAAGAAACAGATAGTGTGCTTTCAGTCGCACGTCTACGAACAGCTGAACTGAAATTCGCAGAAACATCTTCGTAGATAAACCACATCATACCATGGATTTCGTACGATACTTCTTCCACCAACAAAAAGAGATTGAGCATTGATGAAAATTAATAATGACATTTTTACAAAATTTTTCTTCATCTGTAAATAGTGTTATTGCATGAAACTTACAGTTACCTACTGCATTGATATAAAAACCAGCAACAACATTGCAGTCCAGGATAGCAATCACAATTATTTCAACCTTATAGTCGTGATATGACGAGCTATTGTTCAGGAATAATTTATCATACAGTTGCATACAAGACATTTAGTTCTCTTATTATTTCTGTTGTATTAGTATTAATAATAATAATACATTGGTACGTATACATACAATAATGTTTGCACCAGTCACAAGAGAATAAAACACTTCTTTAAACAATTCATTTAAGTTATAATATGCCTTCTCCAGTAAGAATGTTTTATATACATTTTAAACTAAACTGTAATTTAAATTTCTAACGATTTCAGGAAGCCTATTAAACATTTGCGGAGGTAGATATGCCAAAGCAGTTTGAGTTTTGGACAATCTTTTATAATCTATACAACTATTATTGCATGTGCGAGTGTTATAATTGTGCTTAGCTACGCTAGCGTTGTAGAGAAAAAATTCTGCAACTGAGTGATCCAAAGATATAAAATACTGGATGTTCCGTTTAAAAAACATGTACAGTGCGCTGCCGAAATTTAAAAAATTATGTTATGCAGCACATGTCTCCGAATATCTTTTATTTGAAAACTTTTACTCAAAATTACTTAGGGAAAGAATGATTTGCCACCCATGCTATACAGAGTGATTTATAATAGGTGTAAAAGACTTTGACGTCTCGTTCAGGAAGTAATTTAAACCAAAAAATGTTATATAAACACAGATACTATTTTTTTCTATTAAAGAGCTACGACAGATTTAAATTTTATTGATTTAGAGAAGATCAATAGTATTATTGCATGCATATAGATTAGGTGTATCAACAGAGAAGAAAGGAAGCCAAAGAACTGTGTCGAAAGAATAAGAGGATTTGCATAGAATAAAAAATTGAAAGAATTTAAAAACATTTTAGAAATAAAGAGGTTGGAAATTTATATCAAGAAGCTATTTTGCAAAAGTAAAGAAGGCAAGTTATTAAGAAGTGCTAAATGAAGATGAGGAAGAAAAAAATCAGAAGTGAAGAGAATATAAATGTAGAAGAAGAGGTACCAACGGAAAGCGAAATAAAGATGATAATTAGCAAATTGAAGAATAATAAAAGTGCAGGAAAAAATGGTAAATCTGCCAAAATTTGAAAACAGGGAGGACATACTTTACAAGAGTGTATAGTCAGATTAATACAGCAAATATGAAAAGAAAAAACAATGCCCAAAAATGGGCGGAAGTTATAATTTGCCCAATACACAAGAAAGGGGAAAGGACAGAATGTAAAAACTACAGATGTTACAAGATGTTTCGTACAAAATAGTGGCGATGGTTATCAGAGATAGATTACAAAATAATGCCGAAAATGTAAAAGAGAATTACCACAGTGGTTTTAGGAAAAATAGATCCCTAAATGACCAAATCTTCATCATAAAATTACCTTGTGCCTGTTGTTTATTGTCTCTAAACAAGCATATGATATAGCGATAAGAGACAAGTTAATTGAGGTATTGAAAAGTTTTGGAATACAAAGCAAAATAATAAATTTGGTAAAAATAACCTGGGAACATACAAAGTGCAAAGTACTATTAGACAGAAAGATATCGAGCTCTTTTGGAATCAACAAAGGATTAAGACAAGGACAAGAACAAAGGATTAAGAAAGTGATAGAAGCCATGGGCCAACAGGACCTGTAGCGCTGACATACATACATATAGATGACGTCATCTAGCAGACTATGCTTAAAAGCATAATTTGTGAAAAAATTACCTCATTTGGCAGTTTTCAAAATGAATGAGTTTAGTGCAGCTGAATATGCAGATATTGTTCATGTGTATGGATACTGTGATGGTAACGGTCTTCATGCATCTAGAGAGTATCGCCGAAGATTTCCTGATAAGCGTCAACCTTCTCACAGAGTTTTCAGTCATGCTTTTCAACAACTCAGAGAAACTGGTTCACTTGTTTCACGTAATAAAAAAGGTAATCACGCTAGAGAAAATAATATAAACAACGAAGAACAGGGCCGTGACGTGCCGTATGGATGCGCGAAGTGTGCGTTGCACACAGGCGGCCAATGTAATGGGCGACATCGGTGACAAGTAATCAACAAGGAAAACGAGCCATTAGGCAGCACGAATTGAGTAAGCAGAAATCAAAACAGTCTGAAGGATATACATTATTGTCTGTTTAGTCTTACGATAAAAAAATGCTTGCCTACTTTTCGGTGTATATTATTTTATATTATTCCATTTCTTCGCATGTTGATCATTATCATTAGAAATAAACAAACTCGAACTTAGAGAGTGCAGTTATATCGTGAATAATATCTGACATGTGGAAGAACTTCGCCATTGTATCTGCATTTTAAAATAAACAAACAACCGACGTTTAATCGGGGTTCCTTCAGAAAATCGTGTACATCGTATATTACAAATTCCGTAATGTTGTTTTAGGCATCTTTTTGTTGGATATACTTAGTACATGTAATATAAAGTGAAATTTCTTTTTCAAATTAAATTCTAAAGTGAACCACCAGTTAGTGGTTTTTATAACATAATACCTACGCATATAATAACTATTCTCCAAGTATAAAAAATAAGGAGGGGAGGGGCAGCGGCAAAATATTTTCGCAAACAGGCGGCCAAGTTGTTTGGAACGGCACTGACGAAGAAAATATAGTTGATATAGTATTAGACAACGCCGCTCTGAATACTAGACGCATTGCAGCGCAGTTTCGTCTTTCTCAAAACCTTGTGTGGCGAACTGTACATCGTGAAGTTACACCTCGATCATATTCAACGAGTCCAAGCATTAGAACTGGAACATTACGGTCAGCGTGTAGAGTTCTGTATTTGGTTGCTACAAAAAATTGTCGAAGATCCGATATTTTTAACAAAAATATTATGGACAGATGAGGCCCAATTTACTAGAGATGGTATTAATAGCACTCACAATTACCATTTATGGAATCTTCAAAATCCACATGCTGTTAGACAATCTCGATTTCAACACCGTTTTAGTATGAATACTTGGACTGGAATCTTTAACCGAGAACTGCTTGAATTAGAAATGTTACCAGACAGGCTAAATGTAGAACACTATCTAACTTTTCTGAGAAGATCGAACATACTCCGCTTCTTGATCGTCAACAAATCTAGTTTCAACACGATGGCGCTACAGCTCACTACCGTAGACACGTAATTCAGTGACTGAACGCACATTTTCTTGAACGATGGATTGGCCCCCAAGATCTCCCGACGTAAACCCCTTGCATTTTTTTCTTTTGCGCCATTTGAAGCAGCTGAAGGTACAGTGTCGAAACTCAGGATGCATCCCAAGACCATCACATGCTCTCTTTTCTTGCAACAGTAACCGAAAATTGCACATCACAAACCAAAATTTCGATCAAAGCTGCTTTGGCAATTTTGTATTTATGGGCAAATCTTTATCTCAATCGCAACCCATGCTCCATGGAACGGTTTCATAAAAGCACACACTAATTGATTGGAGGAATTATATACGTGAAGTGTGCAAACGTACGTTAAACGATGTTCAGCCGATGGGTGGACCTGGAAAGCTTAATGCGGGGTCTACGTAAATATAATCGCGGTCGATTATTGCAAGGAAATCGTGCACCTTCTGCCAGTCAAAATTATGGCAATAAAGTGACTGGACCGTGGGTTCTTGATTTGGTTTGAAAGCGTCTCGATGGTTCTCAAGAACTTCGTATGTTCCATGTTCTTCGACGAGAGGAAGTAACACTACGCGCCATCATTCAACGCCATATTGCTCCTGGTACAATGATTTGAACTGATGAATGAGCAGCTTATCGCAAAATTAGAAACTGAGCTGGTTTCAGCTATGGCCACCTGACTGTAAATCATCAACAAAATTTTGTTGACCCATTTACTAGGGCCAATACTCAACTTTCTAAAATCAATTGGGGCCATGTGAAAACTGAAATTGTTCGAAGAATGCGTGGTACATCGATGGCATTATTCTCAGGGCATTTAGTAGAATATTTGTTGAAAAAACAACATAAGCAAACACCATTCAATGATATTATCAATAAAATAGCGAAACAATTTCCATTAATTTGACAATTTGCACGTTTTATTGTGTTGTTTTTTTTGTGGTAAAATGTATTATTGTATCATTTTTTGATATTAAAAGGTTTTAACTGTTTTACGTTGATGTCATTTTTTGACACAACAAATTGCAGGTAGAAACATTTTTGTCCC
This sequence comes from Dynastes maya, assembly GCA_029619315.2. NCBI lineage: Eukaryota > Metazoa > Arthropoda > Insecta > Coleoptera > Scarabaeidae > Dynastes > Dynastes maya. Next base: position 64,478,659 of record JAROYE020000002.1, read on the forward strand.
AAAGTGGATACTCATCCTACCCCTAAGTGGATACACATTTTTTCGAAGGTGGATATGTGCTGCACCTAGGTGGATACAGTTTTTCAAAGGTGGATAGGTGCTACACCAATCCCCGCCTGTATATTGTATATTAGAACACCAAACTAGTTTTTACTTCAATTAAAACTATAAGTAAAAATTTCTTACTTACATTTTGCATAGTTGCAAACCTCCTTGGAGTAAAATCCTCCATTTGAGCAGAGTTATGAACTATTAATAAGTGTGGAAAAGAATCGGTAAACTTCAAGTCTTCAGGATTTGATATGGTTGGTTTCAACATTTCAGCAGTCTGTAAATATCTGTAATAGAAACAATTTATGAATTGTAAGGACATATAATACAGAGCATACCTTATCACATTACTATCGAAAAAGTAATCTTGGATAAGTATAACTATATGACAAACCGACAGTAAAAATGCAGTATATTGCAATCCCTGTATTTCACAACTATTTTCTAACGGCAGAAATTCACTAATAACATTTGATCGTTTACTCTCACTCCTCATGAGCTCATCTAATGTCGCTGATGAAATAAACGGTTGGCAATCTAACAACATCATCTAAAATACACATTCTTAGTTCAAAATACATTACATAAGTATTACAGTTACTCTGTTATCTGTAATATAGAAATCTATTCCATAGGTTGTGTTAATATTAGCTTCAACATCTTTTGGTGTCTGTTGTTCAAATGGCAAATAACATTTTTCTATCTCCACATTTTTGTTAAGATTTAACTCTAATACCTCATTAGTTAACAGTTTTATATTATCTAAACCATCATCCTCTTGAAGCTTGTACTGTTTAAATATATCGCGTTTTATTTTGTCAGTGACTTTACTATGCGTCAATAAATTTAGAAGTGTCGATTTGCCTACGCCTTGCGTTCCTATAACTCCCACTGCCAAGAAATCATTATTTTCTTGTAGAAAATCCTGAATATTCTCAGTATAAATAATACCATCATCAATTAATTTTGCGGACTTTGTCATGGATTTTACTACAGGTATAGTAGCAGCTAAAGTAATATTCATTAAAAACAAGTTTTAAACTGAAATTTATTTCACCTTCATGTGCACTACTTGTAACAACTGTAATATGTGGAGAAGCTTCAGGTTCCTTTACTACTTGCTTTGGGGAATTAGATCGTTCTTCAGTGCGATCAGGAGCTTTAAGCAATATGGTTGGTTGTTTTATATTTTTTGTTTTGGTTTCTTTATCGCTTTCTTTTCCATCAGGTTTATACAAGTTTTTACTATTAAAAAATCTACTGTTAAAAGAATTTCCACTGTCTCCCTAAAAATATTCATGTTATAAATATGAACCACATTTAAAATGTACTTTACCCGATGAGACTGGAATTTCTTTTTCCCATAGTATTTATTTCGATCATAATCAGACATAATTAATGTACAATATGAATGCTTGTTATAGTTATTTCAACTTAAAAATCAGAAATTACAACAATTATAGATTCTTGTTGATTTAAATACATGCCTTTATTTATTTTCTAGTAAAACTCAAATAAATATGAAAAAACATAACCTACAACGGCAATTGACAAGTTAGTAACCATCAGTAACCATTAGTAACCTTAGGTTTGTTCGCTCGGAAGGGCTAGGGCTGCACTTTTTACACGGTGTAGTGTGAAATAATATCACTGGACAGACTGGTCAGTGTAAGTAGGTGTGGGTGTATAGTTGTGTACAGCTGCACCCAGGCCCAACGAATACACTGGTTACTCGGAGTAGTTCAGAGTAGTTAGCGTAGGTCGAGCGAACAAGGCTCTTAAAACAAAGAACTGGAAAATTACTATAGAGGTTTGTTCGCTCGACCTACACTAACTACCCCGAGTAATCAGGCGTTCGTTGAGCCTGCGTGCAGTCGCACATATACACCTACTTGCACTGACCACTCTAGTGATGTCATTTTACACTACACCGAGGAAAAAGTGCAGCCCGAGCGAACAAACCTTAGGTTACTAAAAACACAGATTAGATAATATACAGATCGGAAGCTATCAACAATTTTTTTCATGACGCATGAGTGAAATCTCCATTTTGTAAATGGGGATATCAAGCACTACTTACATTTCGAATTTATTATTTAGAAATCTCGCAGGGATAATTACTTATTTTAAAAACCTAGTTGTGCATTTAGTATTAAATAATTATGATCCTAAATTTAGTTTTATTTATATTAATATGGTTATTTTAAGACACAGTTTTACTTGTATTTACATACACGTCGGTCCAGATATGAACGGGATATTGCCTTTGTGAATGGCAACAGAGTATTCGAGTCTCACTGATAGATCGCATCCAATCGCAGTATATCATAAAGCGAGCAGCGGTACGCACGCTTGTCCGCTCAATCACGTAATATTAGAACTCAATGCCTTCTGGTAAAATGTACTAATACAGAATTACTGTGTAATTTTTCTGTATTCTCAGATTATGTTAAAAAGTGCAGTTTCTTATATTCATTTTGTTGCTGCTATACGATGTAGGAGAATGAAAAAGTAATTCTAAGTAGGAAGATATCCAACGATTCTTATAAAATTACAATAAAGAAAACTAAATTCGATAATTATACAAAATAAATTTAAATTCTAACAATGTTATTTATTAATGGGAAAAATCTCTTGGCAATATTGAGCTTTGTAACTTTTGTATTTGCTGCGTTTCAAAATACGTTTCACAGTATTTCTACTAATACCGATTTCATCTGAAATTTGCCGATTAAAGCAAGGTTCGCCCATTTCAACTAACGAACAAACCCTCACTTCTCTCTCCTCCTGCCCGGGATGCGTTAGAGGGATCTGAGGCTAGTCGTCTACTTGTTTGTATTTACGGCAATTCGCAAAATACCATTTAATGATCTGTAGCATCTCTGCAGTTGTATAAACTAACATAATGTATTAAAAATCCACGATCTCTTGTTAAAACCTTACGAGCGCACGGAAAGACAAAGAGTGCGTCAGATAGGAGGCTAGCCGGCGGGGATAAATGCAAGTATGCCAGATCGCGCTACGTACAATATTTCTCGCACCCCTGTGAAATGTGGACCAACGTGTATACCGCATCAGTAAGTTCCGTAGTAAAGTGAACCGCTAAAATATATGGACACTGCTGCAACGTTTGCTCGCTACGAAAGTATAAGGGCGGGGAGTCGCGTGCCGGAATTTTCATCTAAAAGTTTATGTATTTGTTATGCACTTACGATCAACATTTAATATATTGGACATTTGGAAATGAAAAAATTTAATCTATTCACTTTCTAACGAGAGGTTCTATTTATTTTTGAAATTCATAATTTTTCCATTTAAATAAATGACATTTTCCTTGCTTCATATACGAAAATAGTATTTATTTGGAAATAATCAATGATTAAAGTCCATCAATAGGATCAAAATCAAATAAAATGTACTACGTTTTTCCTAAAATCTGTGTCGAGCTGATACTTCGAGTACGCATGCGAATGTATGCGGTAGTCTAGGGACACTGAAGAGTGTAGAGGGCGCCCCTAGCACAGGCGACAACGTTATTCGCTATATGTATGGGACCAGCGCTTATAAATGAATCCTTACCAACCCTAGTATAACTCCAACCAAATAGCATTTTGTTTAATATTGTAATTAATAACGCTACCTCGTGAAGGGACGTACTGTACCCTGTTATACAACAGATACAAAACGGAAAAGAATTAGTATGTTCGGTTCTTCAGAAGATTCCAAAAAATAAGATTTACGTGACACTAAACAAATGTACTATTTGGCTTAGATGCAAAAGCTAATATCAAATTATGGGAAGGAACACTTATTAATAATAAGTGTTCTTTCCCATAATTTGATATCAGCCTGTGACGTTGCACTCGTTTGTCGAACCTTACTTATTATAGCTTGATCAATAATAATTGAATTATATGTGTATACAAGCAAGAGATATTTTTAAATAACTGAAGCAATGTGCGAAACCACAAAAAAATGAGAATATAAAATCCTATAGCTTCATTTATGTTACATATTAGGAGTAATATACATACTGTATATTAATATTATATACATTTTTAATTAATTATAAATAAAACTGAATATTCAGTAGACTTGTTTCTACAGAAATTACAAACTACTCGGATGCAATTTGATTGGATAAATAAAATCCCAAACTATTTTCTGACTGACTTCATGACAATTGATTGGCTCTGATTAGTTTGTGATTTCTGTAGAAACAAAGCTAGTATCGCAATGCTACGTAACCTTCAAACGTTACACTAACAGATTATTAAAAATTTTTAAAATTCAAATTCACTAATATTACACCAAAAACCCCAAATGAAACAAACCCATAACTTGTAGTAAACGCAAAATAAACGAATTCCTAAATATAAACATTAGTTTGATAACCACGTTTACAAAATGGCTACATAAGCATAAAGTCGGGAAATTTGAGAGATTAAAGGCGCCGATAGAATTTCGCATCTGATTTGATCTCATCTGCATTAAAAATAGTAGACATTTTTTTTAATCAAAATCAAACAAGAATTTTAATCTTTGTTGTAAAGAAAGAATTATTACATAACGTTCAATATAGATGAATCTTTTTAAAGCAAATAAAAAATTGATCAGATGGAAATCACATTCCTTGATAGCAAGATTTTCATTTATAGTAGATATAAATGAAGTAATTTTCGATGTAATAGGGTGTGTACTTGTAAATAACATATTTGCTAATTCCTGGTATCTCTAAGAGCTAATATGTACTTTTGTGTACATACGTATTGACACAAAATTCGATAAACCTTATGACTTCAATGAGATAAATATCTATCCTCTCCACACAATTACTATACCTTGTTGCTTTGTATCTTACACTATCTTGATTTGTGATAATAAGCTCCATAGTTGCTAATATATATTAATTGCGTTATCGCTATATTTATAAGCACCCGAATATTTCTACGAAATGGAATTTTAACTTTTCCCGGTCCTCGAAACTGCTCGAAACCTCAATCTACGGGGTATCTACGGAGACATTGCGCATGAACCATAAATTTGTTTTGATGGTGATTTTAACTTATATGTATTTTATATAAAAACGTTATGAATTTAATGTGCGGCTGTTACCACCATAAAACAGTATTGCATCGTGCCTATATCGCGAAATTACATTATAAATACGTAATTTATACTCATAAAAACTATGTATTCAAATAACAGAATTGCATATTGGATGTCAGATAAGAAAATGCAAAAAATAAATTGGAAAGAATTCGAAAAGATATGTATGAAATATAACTTCGAAATTTTTAAGGTAAGTGCTAATTATGATAAGGTCCTAAGATTAATCATGCTTATATTATTTCAGTTAGATTTAAATAAGAGCCTGGAATCTCAAGGCCCATTTAATGTATTTTTGCATAAATTAACAGATATCATAGCCTTAGAAAATCAAGGAGATCCAAAGGTATATCCAAGCATTAACGATATTGATAAAATGAGTTACTCGAACTTTTCAGAGTTCACATATAATAAAAGCTGTGGAACAATATATTTCTGAACGTCCATCTGTTATAGTTATAGATCCAATACCAAATGTACGTCGATTGCTAGGCAGATATCAGTGCTATAGTATTATACATGCAACTGGTCTGCACAAGTATGGCATTTTTACACCAAGTTTTTGCGAGATCACGTCATATGATAAGGACAGAACCATACAACAACTTAAAGATGCCAACGTGAAATATCCTTTTATTTGTAAGCCTTTACTTGGACATGGTTCCAAGGAAGCACACGAGATGTGCATAATATTTAACGAAAAATATTTAAAAGACTGTAAAGCTCCGTGTGTTGCACAAACCTTTATTAACCACAATGCAATTTTGTATAAAATATTCGTTGTGGGTCAACAATATTGTTTTGTTGAACGACCATCGTTGAAGAATTTCTACGAGTCCGACAGAAAAACAATTTGTTTTGATAGCAGTGACATATCCAGAGCTAATTCACAAAGTAGCTTATCAGTATTAGATCCTGAAGATATACTAGTACCTGAGATAAAACCAAATTCTAAGATATTGCAGAAGATTGCTGAAACGTTGAGAATGGCTTTTGAAATGGATTTAATAGGTATTGATGTTGTGATCGAGAATTCAACTGGCAAATATGGAATTGTGGATGTAAATGCTTATCCAGGTAAAAATTAATAAGTTTCTCTTTAAAGTATGGCTAAATTAAAGATGAGAAATGCAATGCGTAATTAATGGTATATGCTACTTACTTAATCCGGATGTCCCATCTACCTTTCGGTGTAGAGCTGTATGATTAAGTTTATAAGCTCCTCCTTATATCCTTCCAATGTCTTCTATCGTGTGCGAGTCGGGGTATATCATTCCACCTTATGCTTATGCTCATGCCTATGTTTACTATCATTTCTTCCACCTCCTCCCGCTACGTCTTCCTCGGTCTTCCCCTCATTTCTGGCTTTGTATGCTTTTTTGGCAAATATTCTTGGTCCATTCTCTGTAAATATCGTCGCCATCATAGATGATGTTGGATATTTGTTTTTATCGACTCTACGTTCAGTTCTTTTGTGTACATATCGTTCTTGTTTGTTTCAATCTTGTGCTTTCTATCTTTATCTCATGTTTTGTGTTATTTAATCCTATTACCATAGTCTTTGTTTTTTCCGTACCAATTATCATGTTATCCTCATTCAGTTTTTGCACATTATATTGCAGATGTTGTTCTATTTCTCCTATAATTAGCGTATCGGCTGCACAGGTCATTTCCGTGAGGTTTAATCCCCAATTTCCTTTGTATGTCCATAAATCTTTCTTAGTTTTTCAGTACCTCATCAAGAAATATGCTAAACACTAAGGGGCTCAGAATGCACCTCTGTTTTAATCCAGCTACATAAGTAAATATTTCAGATTGTTCATTTCTTGTCCTCACATAACTTTCAGTATCTTTGCATAGACTTCTAATATTTTCTATTAGGCCTTTGCGGACTTCTCTCTTGTCTAAAATTGTCCATATTTTTTATCTTATCAAAGACTTTTTGCAGGTCTATGAAGTAAATGTGTATATCCCTGTTTACTTTTATGGCTTTCTCACTTAGTTGTCTCTCCTTAACCTTCCTAAATCCGCTCTGGCGACAGCGAAAATAGAGCATGTTGTAGGATCTATTTGCGCTCTGAGCCTTTCTTCTAGAATCCTTGAGTACAATTTTCCTACTGTGCTTGTTAGCGTAATTCCTCTGTAGCTGCTACATTCTCTACTATCTCCTGATTTATATATTGCTGTTATAATTCCTATTGTCCAGTCTTTGCAACTCTCTTTTCTTTCATTGCTTGGTTACAAATTTCTAATAGTTCTCCTTTGCTGTTCTCGTTTAGATACTTCACCATATCCCCCATTATTCCGCTTTTCCAAGTTTTATCTCGTGTGGCCTTTTCTAATTCCTCTACAGTAATCTCCCGTTCTTGTTCTCCCACTTAATCTTGTGGATTAATTCCTCCCATAGTTGTATGTGAGATTTGGTCTTCGTCTAGTAATTCTTTAAAATACCTCTTCGAAGTTTCCATTATATCTTCTTCCGTTGTTCGTATTTCTCCCTTTTGTGAATATATGGTACATATGCAGTGTGTCCATGGATGGACTTCACTGTACCTGTAAATTTTGTATTTGTTTTTGCAGAAAAAATCATTTATATTCATTTGAATGTTGATTAAATTTACAAGGTGGTTCAAAACTAATAAAACATGAAATTGCGTCAAGAACAAGGTACCAGTTATTTAAGGGTAATTAAAAAATAGCAGGTGAAAGTGAATAATTATATAAATATTATTAGAAGCCCAAATATTCAATTTGGATGTTCTTCTATGTTGATATTATTGGCTTACAATTAGTTAGGCCTGGTTTTGTATACCCGGTGCTTCTAAGACATAAGTAAATTCATTATTTCTCAAATCAATGCAAAAACACAAAAATATGCAACGTGCTGCATTTGAAAATGTATCTGTGACATCATAAAGTAAATAGTGACAAAAATAAAGAATAATGTTTCTGAATGAAATTAAAAATCCTAAAAAGATAAATTTAGTTTGAGTAATGAATTTATTCCATACTTTAAGGGAAAACGTGTATTAATAAGTTGGATTAAAAATACTGTTGATATTTAATTTAATAGGTATCATTAAAATGTCAAATTACTTTCAACCGTTTTTATCCTTTTAAATCGTTAGTACGAAAAGTTTTAGTACATCATTGTTTTCTTAAAGATAATAACGTATTCCATTGAACTGTACTACAGCGCTTTCGGAGAGCTTGCACTTCTAGTTCGAAAATTCTGGATTAAGCAGTGCCAATGGAACGTATCGTTCCTGCGCCGAGCGATTTTACTTGTAATGGTTCATTAGCAGGAGCGATAAAAATGCTTCGAGTGTAACTCTTACTGCTCTGATCTTACCAATGGAACATAAATTATTGCTCTGAATCTTCCAATGAAACGTGCAACTCGTGCTCCGTGCATGCTGCGAGTATTCTAGAATTATCAATGGAATACGTTATAATTAATTCTTTGAGAATTTTCCCTATCTGATTAAGGCCCTTTTGTACAATGCCCCAGCAAATCTACCCGATAACTATCCGGCCAACATATTTATATGATATCTATAATTTTCCTTAGAATTTCTGACATAATTAATGAATGAAATTAAAATTATGTCCACGGCAAGAAATCGAACCTCGCATCTTTTGCTTGCCGGATAGGCGTGTTAACCACTACACCACAAAGACTATGCAAGGATCGTTCACTCTTTAATACCTAGTTGTTATTATTTTATCTGCAAATGTATCGTAATATTTCAACAGACAACTTTCAATTTTACGTGCCAAGTAAATGAATGAACGATCCTTGCATAGTCTTCGTGGTGTAGTGGTTAACACGCCTACCCGACAAACAGGAGATGCGAGGTTCGATTCCTTGTCGTGTACATAATTTTAATTTCATTAATTAATTACGTTGGAAATTCCAAGGAAAGTTATATATTTCATAATTTGCCGACAGAAGCCAAAATATATATTTATGTGATATTTATCAGGAAGATAATACTGGGTACTGTATTACGAGTTGTAATTAAAAAATATTACAGATATAGTTTTAAGTTCATTCGTGGACACACTCCATATGCACATACAGATTCTTTGGTTTGTTTTACCATTCCATATGGTAAAATATTCATACTCTTTGTTTCAGGATATGACGGATTTCCAAACTTCTATGATGCTTTATTACAGTGCATTGCAAGTAAGGTTAATATGAAGAGCAAGATGACAGGCTCTACAATTTCAAGTGGCGATGTATCTCCAGTTCTAAACACTAGTAATACACTTTTGAATCATATAAACAATGCGTAAGAAATGAACCAACTATAGGACAATATCTTATTTGCTGCCAAAAGTTTTATTTATTATTGATAGGCTTAAAAATGTTTCTTTTAGTATATAAACATATCATTAGGTGATTCATTTCTTAGTTTGCAGTCATTAAAATTCAAGTGTTGTGGTTATTTTATAACAATAGGTTTACATAGATTTTTTGGTGCAGAAATATTACTCACAACTACTATTTCTTCATAATTCTTACCTGTGCTAATAAAATACTTATTACAGGTTGGTAGTGAGTGCTAGTTGTACGGGTAGCTAGTATATAATCAATCATTGGTGAAAAAATTGCATAGTATAATACTCATATTCAATGAAATATTACATATTTATATTCCATTCTTTTTCCTGGTATACATGCAGATTTCTAGATTAAGCTGCCTATCAAGACCAAGAGAATTGCACTGCTCCAGTTTTTATGCGCTTGACTATATAAGCATAATTCCACCTTTGACTGACATTAAACGTTTTCGTAACAAGGCCTTAATTATATACATCTGAAACGGTTAAAATACTGCAGTAATAAGAAACAAAGTTACACAGGCTTCATTTATTTTGTAGATATTATAACGGAAATTGGTATTTCCATTTATTCCACCATTTTGCATTAATGTTTTCACATACATTCTTTTTTAATGCATTTCTACTATGTTCCTATGTATTGTACTTAAAGATACTGCTAGTATGTCTATGTGTATATACATATTGTTTTGACCAAAGACTACATTTTGTACTTTTATAAAGAAGTTATATATTTATATATAACCAGAATATACTTAAGAAATTGTATGTATATATTGTAGAGAGGAAACATTTATTTCATAATGTCAATGTAACTGCTTATTAAACAGTACATCTTTGTTAAATATATTGTATATTTGTGTATTTCATTTTAACTGGCGTTTTATTCTATCTTCGAAACCGCAAACCATAGCCTGTTACCACAATTATTTATATTTCATACTAAAAAAACAAATTAATAAATTGAACAAAGAGATAAGGGATTCATGGGAATTTTCATACGACTCCGATCCGTTTACAATCCATAAAAGTAGTATATAACGATCGAGCCCTGAGATTCACATCATTGCAACATAACGTTCCCTTTTAGAGAAATGCTACTGTTAAAGAGTATAATTTTATACTTCCACCAGTAATTTAATGAAATACAAAGGATTTATGTTTCGCTCAGTAATAATCAGTTTTAATGCAACCTTTTGCGGCTTCTATGTCTTTCATTTATGATTTCAATAAGAATCCTTAGTAACTGCAAAGGAAGTCAATAAGACTAGGAAACCTTGCGTGGATCTTAACATTTTTTATTGATTTGCTTAGTTACTAGTAAATACAAATATGGTTGTATATTATTATTTGATTAGTTAAACATAATCTAATAATAAAATCAACCCTGGATGACGTAGGTATGCGTATGAGTTTAGTTAAAACAAAAATAAAATTAGCAATAAGTCAACTATTAAGAAATTCAATTATACATTACTGTATCAATTAAATACGGTTCCAACTGCCTCTTAAAATGATTGACATTCGTATAATTAAAATTTAAAGGTAACGTATTAAATAATTTTGGTCTGATGGAACTTAATGGTAATCATTTAGATACTTCCAATCTTGCAAAGGGAAAAAAACAAGTTTTTAAACAATTTGATTAGATTGAGTTTTCCAGTTTAACGTTTGATATATACGTATATAAATTTAAAAACTTAAAATGTTTGGCTTGCCCTAATCCACTATTATGAATATGCAAATTCAGTTTAGGTCTTTGTAGATTACGAGCATGAAATACTAAATAGTGTTTTATTTATATTTAGATGTAGACTATGATAACTCGGCCACTGATTGATTTTATCGAGAAAGACATTACATTTATGTCCCAAACTATCCCCATTATATATACATATAATGCATATTATATGTATATATAATACAAATATGTTGCATAATATAAATTTAATTTATGTGTTACCTTTATTGCATGTAATCTAACCGTTTAATTTACTAGCCAAGGAAGCATATATCTTCTTTTGGAATAAATATTCGGACTGTAAATTACCAAGTCGGGCATCGTTACAAAGAATTGTGCCATCTGCTCGTGAACATGTTGAAAAAATAATTAAATCGGAGTTGAAAGATAAAAAACTGTGGCTATGTGTGGACGAAACAACAGATCATAAAAAAGATTCTGTGGTTAATGTAATGGTACGTACAATGGAACCACATCAATCGTCACCTTCAATTCTATTAGCTTCCAGACGAGTACAACAATGTACTGCCGAAGTAATTTCAAAGTTAGTGTTAAATATATTGGAAAAGTTTGAACTTTCAACAAACCAACTGTTGATGTTTATGAGTGATGGTGCCGCAAACATGCTTTCTGTAGGCCGGTCTCAAAAAACATTGTGCTAACTTGTTACATATTACGTGTAAAATTCATGTTATCCTGAGGTAGACGCTTTAATAGTGCATACAAAAGCAGTGTTTGTCGAATCCGCAAAACGTATTCGCAAATTTCACAGACTGTACCCCCGTATACCTGAGCCACCAGAACCTATTCTTACACGTTGGGGAACATGGTTACAGGCCGCGTTTTATTATCATAAATATTTTGAGAATATTAAGAACGTGGTTTACAATTTGATCCAAAGGAAGCTGCGACTATCAAGGAAAGCCAGTCGAAATTTCAAGATTATCAGGTTAAAACGGATTTAAAAACCAGTCAGAACAATTACTTCGAACTAGTGGAGGCAACAGCTATGCGCGGTAGAAGACGCAAAAAATGTTTGTGTTCTAAAAAGGTTTGAAAGTGTTTTAGAGAAAGATTCTGATTTTGGCACATTAAGACAAATTTGTGAAGGTACGTCAACAGAACTGTTAAGTTGTTCCAAAGATTATTTTAATTACGCAAGTATAACTTCACTAGATGTAGAACGTTCGTTTTCTGCATATAAACACACTTTTTGCTCGGTTTGCCGAAACAACTGTGGAAACATATCTAATGTTGCAGATATTTAACAGACATTATTCACTTTGTGATTTCACGGAAAACTCTTAAGACGGTAAGTGTTTGAGCACGTATTATATTTTATTTCTGACCATTTATTTTGTGTAAACTTTTATACGCCCGCCAATGGCTGTTGGCGCAAATTGAGCAACTCTACGTAATATCTCAGTGTTTAATTAGCTATTTGGGTTGCCTATTTTCGATGTAAAAAGCCAAATGTCTCAATTTAGTTGCCAATTTTATATTTAATTTTTCCATAAAGTAAAACTATCAGTAATAAATAACATGCTCCTTTACTGTCTTCAAAATGTCATTTTACCTTTTTGCCTGTAATTTAATTTTAACGAATGATTTCTACATTTTCAAATAAACATGTATGCCAGGCAAATAATGGGAAACGGAATTTATACACAACTTGTTGAAAAGGGATGGAAGAGAACTCTATGTCAAATTAGAAAGAAGGTGAAGTGTCTCTTCAATAATTTAAGCTTTTTTAATGTATTTCACTATTTTAAAGATAACATACGTATGTACAGAAGAAAGATTAATGCGGCGTTTGAGATAAAAAATTTACTAGAATAAATTTCGTAATAGTACAAAATTTGTAATATTACTTTTTTATCTGAGCAAGAACATTAACGTCTAAAGGTACTAAAGTATGTCAATGTAAAAGCGGCTTATATAAGAGGTGTCTAAAATAGTATGGAAGTTTTAGGCAATAATCACGACTTGAAAATATCTATGCACAGATTTACATTTGTTATCTTAAGTATAGGAGTGTCATCAAAACACCTTGAATGCTACTAATTATGATTTAAAGTTTACACATTTTTTTATTCGTTCTCAATGGCTATATAGAGAATACTCATCGATGCTTAAACAGGCGTATCGTATTTTTTAATATAGAATCAAAAGTAAAACGAATTACATTTTTGGCAAGTAGAAAGGCCAAAACTACTATTTGACGAATAAAATATTAGAATGACATTTTAAACTGTGGTAATCTGAGATATTTGTCTGGAAAATACCAGAAGTGCATTATAGCTATTACAAATATAATGAATTCCGTTTAATTGCAAATTATTCCGCGCAAAGTCTATGTTCCCATTGAGAAAACTCTAGCGAGTATCGAAATAAGCGATGAAGAACAACGTTATCTAAAAATTTAGAAAACAGGTGGGTTTTGTCCAACTATGTAGATTGTACTGTATTTAAATTTCAATAAATTATAATGAATAATGGTAGCAAGAAGAGGTAGAGCAATGGGAGGTCCGGTCAACGTTATGAAGTCACAAACAGTATCTATACTAAAAAAAACAGATAACAAAAATGATTTTTATAAGCTTTGTCACGATATTAATAAACTTCATTATAATTTTAATAAGCTTATTATAATTATGTTACCTTTGAATACCTAACCTACAAAAAAGAAATGAAGTTGGTAATGAACAGCGCAAATAGTAAAGGCACAAAGATCGAAATCGTTGGGGAGTCTTAGTACTCAATAATCGACATGGACAATAGTCATGGGATAAATTAAAAGACAGGAAAGTGTAGAAGTGATATAAGCATATAGCAAAAACCATGGAAACTAATGATAAGCAGTGGACATTTTTGAGCGCAAAATACTCCGATCTGGAGCACAAAATACTCCGATCTGGAGCTCAAAAAATGATTGACTCTCTTTCTTTGGAACCAAGCAGCAAAATAAAAAGTATTTATTATTATTCATTCTTCGTGGGGATTATTTTTTCCAAACACACAATTGCTACTACAAGAGTTGCAAATAGTAGCCCGTAGATTTTAGTTTACGGTTTATTTAACTTGAAAACATATTGAAACATTGTTACTGTGTTTACATGTTTAGCCTTCTTGCTGGACATTAATTTAAAAAAGTATGTGTGCGTCATCTGGACTAGTACTTTATATCAAGTTTGTGTTTAGAATTTTCCTTCACGTAGACACGATCTATTTTTTGGAGAATTAAGGAATTTGTACTAGACTTTTGCTCTTTGCTGTAAGCAGTAAGCAGTGATGTTAGGTATTTGTTGAATACAGCTTAAATAATTGAATGACGTCAGTTAAATTCATTCTATAGCTGTATATTATGTGATTAGACGTTTTGTCCTACATACATACATTAGATATTAAATTATCTTTTTCGATTTAGTCGTTATCAAATTAAGAGAATGTCAAAGGTCTGTACTCCACGTTTGGTCGTGTTGAATTATATGCTGTCCTAGTACGCATGCTCAACTTTGCATGCGATTAAAACCACGGGCAGGCTGTATTGCCTGTATTTATTTCACGGATTCGTTCTCATTGTTCGATGAACAGTGTAAATGTAATGTGTGTTGTGCGTTTGTGAAAATCTTCTATATTTACGAATAATTTGCTGTCACGCAATGGCAGGCGACAGTATTTTACTCCAGCCGAGGAATCAGGATGATGTAAAGATTGACATTATACCGAGCCAACCAAAAACATTAACCCATTTACCTGAGCGGCCGAAAGTTGATTTAAGCTTTGAAGATTTAAAATATACCGTCCAGCAACAAAAGAGTAAGTAACCAGCTTTTTATGTTCACTGTTACTTTGAATGTATGGTATTCTTTAGTATCTACACAACACAAATATAAAATGGATTTTGTTTATTGTTATTAACACACCGCAATTTATGAATTTGCCTAGTCATTTAGAGGTTTTAACCTTTTCAGTTTATTTTTAAAAACTCCCGGGAATTTAATCAAATGACAAAAAAATTTGATTACGTTAAATAGTGAAAACAAAGTTTATATTGAATATTAAACTTTTCATTGTTAGTTAATGAATACAAGGTCGATTTTTATCCGCAACGAGACTTTAACCATAGTATTATTAATAATCTGCGTGATATTTATCGCACTTCGAACTTTGTATTTAAAGTGAATACATTTTTCCATATTTTGTTATATTGACGAGGATAAGCTCTTGGTTTAATTGGTTAAACGTTTGTTGCTAGCTACATTTCAAGCACGACTGGCTAAGGTCAGATTAAAGATAATTATTCTTTCAAAATTTGGTGATTGGTTTGTAAAAATCAAAATTTTATTCAAAGAAAGACAGTTTAGCTTGGAAACATTGAAGCAACCCTTTATTTTTGCAACCTTTATTTTAGATATTGATAAGGTTTCTTACAAAAACAAGATACGCACATCCATCAATTATTTTCATTTTTTTCTATCTTTCTCGGCATTACTGGTTGTTTTTCAGTAAATCATCACCGATTTGTCTCCCTGAAGGTCAACAGAAAACAAAATATTAATTATCATCAAGGCAATAAAACTTTATTTTTCCACGCCATTGGTTAAGACAATGTTGATCACTACAGGTTATAAAATTATGTATATGTTTGGAAAGAATTAATTTTTCAAGGTTCCCGGGTGAACTCCTTTAAATTCATCAAATTTAAGGCAGTTCACATAAAATTCAGATTTTGATTATTAAAAACCGGTTTAATACGTTCGGACGAACACATCGTGAAAACCAGTTTCATGTCCAATATAAAATTAGTTCTTTCCTTGAATTTTATTATATTTTTTAAAATGTTTTCACCACGCGGAAAAGCAGACAATAAAATTGGTAGTATTGAAGTTTTTAAGCATTTCCCATTATCTGGAAATTGTTTATGGTAAGAATTTTTTGTAGCCAGGAGTAATTTTATGCAATTAAAATATTTTCAACATTCGTAAACTTAAAAAAGGAAGACTATCAAGTATGTAATTTGTTAAACAAAAAGTAATGATCATTTGAGTCTACATTTTCCTTGTACAGTGCTTACTTGAACTTTGGATTTTGTGTTTTGGTACATTCATTTCGCCAATTTTTCTCAACCTTGACAATATTTTTTCCTCTTTTGTGATATCCATGTAGTTCCTTAAAGGTCATCTTGCAATTTCCAAATGAGCAAGTGATGTTAGTCAAGAATTGCGAATAATGAAAATTGGCCTTTTGATAGCTTTTGAGGTTCAAGGTTCTATTTGTCTAATACTCTTTGAAATTCCGAAATTGAGGATAGTATTCTGATTTGAAGGAAATTTTTGCAACTAAGTGTTTCTGATTACGTTTATTACGTATTTGATCAACTATTGATTAGCAATGAAGTATCGCTCAATTATCGACCTTCGTCAATGTAAATGTCATGAATTTTTCATTTTTCTATCTTCAACAAATCGAAGTGTGAAGTAGCGCGTAATCAATTATCAAGAACGGTTTTGCCAAAGCTGGATTTATTAAAGAATAGTGCTAAATTATTTTTGACTTAACTAAGAAAGTTACTCATTTCTGTAGATGTTCAATATTTATATTTAATTAGATGCACATATCTAACAAACTTCGTTGTAGTGATTTCCCAAACGTGTAATCTGATTATAGCATAAATAAATAGGTCAGAAATTCGTGGTAACGTTCTGATAAGTACATAAAATCGTGTTAGGTACTCGCATATTGTTTGTGCTATTCACCATTTGCTATGTATTAACTGAATACGTACTCAAATCACATAAATTACCATTTTTAACAAAGCTTCCTTCAGCTATTTACTTTTGCAGCGATTTCATTAGATGAATAATGAGAATGAGGCTTAACAAGCTTGGGTTTAGCTAATTATACATGACAACTGACAAATGTTAGTAATATCTATGACGTATAACGCAGTAACCTTCAAATTTCACAGTGTACAATTCCATTTCCATAAGAATCTTACTCTGAAAGAATTCTTTTTATATACATTGGTTCCTCGGTTTACGGAATTAATTGGTTCCAAAAAACATTTCGTAATCCGAAATTTCGTAACTTGAATCAAATTTGATTATAAGAAATAAAGAAAATATAAGTAATCAGTTTCCATAAGCAAAAAAAATTTCAAAAATTTCTTGCTATAGTTGGTGGTTCTTTATTTCTACATCTCCAGTAGCTTTTCCTAATTGCTTCAACCTTCATACTTGATCCTGTCTGTTGTACGTAACTTTGTTTATACTTATATACAGTGACAGCCATTTTTAATTAAAAACATTAAAATGTTATTTTTCGGAAACTAACCAAGATTTCAATGAAGTTTTTTTTTTGTCGTGTGTTAGTTTCTATCTGAACAATCTGAAAGCTAGAAAACAATTTTTTTCTTGAACTTCCACAAAATTTGAATTTTTTATTTTTTGTTATACAGCGTGTCCCAGGATTGATGTTAGAGGTGTGCGGAACTAAAAATCTTTGAATCTCAATTTGGCATTTTGGAACTAAGCTCTGCTTAGTTTGAATCTTATCTTTAGTTTACTTTCGATTTTTTAATATAAAATAAACCTTGACAGTTGAGTAAAAACTGTTTTCGTTTCGAGTAAAGTACCTATTTCGTTCGCAATATATTAAAATGTTACTAAGAAAAGTTGTTCAGAATGAAACGTTATGCCGTTATGCAAATTTTCTGAACGATCGGCCTACTTTAATAAAATCCATTATTTGTCAATATAGTTTCAGGTAAAGTGGCTTTCTCGTTCACAATACGCCAAAGTTTTACTAAGAAAAGTTGTTGAGAATGACGAGCTATGGCTCTATACATACAACAAATTTCATAAAGAAGTCAAATATATACTTTGATTAAACCGTCATTTTTTAGATTAAATTTTTTTATGGGTTGAATTGTGCGCGGAAACTGGTAGCAACTATGTTGAATAGATAATTGATTGTAGAATAAAGTTATTATTACGTGTTGTAAATTTAATTTGTGAGTAAATACAATTTATTTTGTTTAATCTAAAAAATTACGGTTTAATCAAAGTTGGCAGATCTTCATGAACAACTTTTCTTAGTAAAACTTTGGCGTATTGTGAACGGAAAAGATACTTTATCTGAAAGGAAGTTGACAAATAATGGATTTTATCAAAGTAGGTCTGCCATTCAGAAAATTCGTATAACGCCATAGCTTTTCATTCTGAACAACTTTTCAACAATTTTAGCATACTGTGGACGAAAAAGGAACTTTACCTGAAACGAAAATAGTTTTTGTTCAACTTTTAAGGTATACTTGATTTCAAGAAATCGAAAGTAAACTAAAAATAAGTTTCAAACCAAGCAGGGCTTAATTCCAAAAGGTCAAATTAGGATTCGAAGATTTTTAGTTCCTCACACCTCTTGTAACATCAATCCTGGGACACGCTGTATATGGAAACTCTAAAGAGTTGTAATTGTAAACATAAATTAAATTGTTAATTGTTATTGTAGTTTGCTTTTTATTTAAGGAAAAGTAATTTTTTGTATTCATGTTGCAAGGTACTTTTCAGGAGGAATATTTATCTATGATAGTTAATTTCTACTTAAATGACTTATGAAACCCTAATCCACTATACAAAAACCCTATAAATGTTATTTTACAGTTGCCTAAATGAGTTGCTTTTTCTCCATTTAGTTTACATGTTCATATCAATTAAATTGATAGAATTTAAGACTGCTAATCAAGTGTTATGTTGAACCATGTTTCAAGGGAAATGCATGAACGAGCCATTCTCTGCATTCAAAGGGAGGGGGAACACATTGAAATTTAATTTTTGTTTTATTTCTATTTTAAAATTGTGGACACGTTTTTATTAGATATATAAGAGAAGAAACTAGTTATTTTTTGTTGTATTTTTTATTTTATATTTTAATTAAATATTATTTTTGGCAGTTATCAAAATTGGTTAATTAGACCGAATAATTTAACATTTCACGAAAAAGAACTGAACTAAACATTACAAAATACTTATAATAGTAAAGTTTTTCTCTGCTTTAGCTAGTAAATGGAGTTTTTGCAATTATTTTCAAAAAATGTCAAATTTTGTAGGTAACGGTAGTGACAATTTTTATTTCACTAATTGGTAATATTTTTCTCATTACTGGAAAAATATTACCAATATCAAGTCCTGATACTAACAGGATTTGGTTATTCAAAAACTAATAATAATAATTTTTTTTATATATACATATATATTGAAATATCTTTCTCAGGGTTTTTTTACTCAGATTTTGTTAAATTTTCTAATTTAACTCTAATTAATGAATTTTGTAGGTTCGGGGGTATCCCTAGATACCCTTGCGGCAATTTTGAATGAATTTGCAACTTAGTAAAATCAAATTAACGAATTTTAAGATTTTAAAAATTAACTAACCTTTAAACTTTCGAACGACGCCAATGTATATAAACACTCTGTTTATATACACACCACGGGAACTGCCTGCTTTGGACCCTATTTACTTCTCCGAATAAAGATTGATAAAAATTTAGGGCGTCGTTCCTCTTTCTTTTATTTTAAATCGCGAAAGACCGGCGATTGTTTTCTTTCACAGCCAATTTTGATAATTTGCCTAAATAGAAACTAACTTTTCGATGACTTTCGATCAAATGATATTAGCATACGAGAACGAATGCAGTGACTTAACCAGGAGGTTGTTTGTTGATGATTCTGTGGTACGAATTGTCACCAACAAGCTTTAAAATAGAAAATCCACTGCTCATTTATAGAAACCTTTCAGATAAAGATTTAATTGATGAAATATTATCTGTTGTGCTTTGAAATTTACGCTGTTGTTTATTCCAGACGATTTTTACATTAATTTGGAAGAAATAATTGAATAGAAAACTTAATAAACGAGTAGATTTGTCCATGATACCCCACACCTCGTCATTATCTGGACTCGTAATTAAATTCTACCGTCCTCGCCTCAAGGACGGTTGGCTGAGGGGGGATGGTACCAAAGAAATTTCCTATTATCCCCGCAAGAGGGATATTTGGTCAGTAGCAAAGTGACAACCGAGAGAAGTTGTTGTCGTCGTACATACAACATTGAACATAACATAACAATATATTTGATTCCGACTTTTTGGCGCTCGCTGTATATACATTCTTTTCATTGATCGGAGATACCTGCAAGAAGCTTCATTTTTTTTTTTTCATTTTTAAAAATTCTGCTTTATTGGCTTTTAATCCAGAAGCCTTTAAACAATAAATAAAAGAAGAATGAATAAAGGTTTTTAGATACTACGTATTTCCATATACAATGTATAAAGGTACACCGTCTAATATAGTTTGTAAATATTAATTATAACTGTAAAATATTATAATTCTTGCCAGAGCAAGCTAACAGTATGAAAGTCTAAACAAATAAAAACATTAATGAAACTGGTTTAAAAAAAACCTGTCTTATATCGATGTACGTTAAAAGTACACCTTGTGCTTCTGAGACTTTTTATTTTGCCCGTGTAAATATGTACGTAGTAGGCGCCATAAATTCTCGGCCTGATACAGAAAAAATAAACTTAGTATAATAATTTATATTTTTCAACATAATCTCCCTGAACTTCAATACATTTATTACAACGATCAATTAATAATTCTTTACCCTTGTAAAAATAATAAAGTTTTTTCCTCAAAATGTTGTATTACACCTGCTTGCAACTCACTAGCGTCCTTAAAACGACGTCAATCGATTCCGTTTTTGGATAGAGGATCACAATACAGAACTATTGTTTCATCTCCTGTGACAATGGACTTCACGTTGGAGAGCAAGGCGAATACTTGTTTCAGAAATGTTAATCACCGCTAATTCCTTTACTTTCAAACGGCGATTTGCTAATACAATTTCTTCAATAATTGAAATCTTTTGAGGTGTTATTTTGCCCCAAACGAAAACATTTTGCCCACTTTTTTTACAGTGGAATATGAAGGAGATAAATCACTATAAACACCGTCCGAATGTTGTTAAATGTGATTAGGTGTGTGCCCTTCTTTTGTTAAAAATTTAATGACCGCGCGATACTCAATTTTCGTTACCTGAGACATTTTCATGCACTAGTCATGTTGTCTGGCTGGTTACTAAAAACTACTACTCTTGGAGCCATAATATATATAGTGTAGGCCTCGCACATGTGCAACTGTGTTTGAACACGCTTAAACCTGTATAAGCCTGTCAGGCCGAGAATTTGTGGCGCCTACCCGTTACCACCGATGTAAAAGGCCTGACAGCTCTTCGATGACGTCACGTTGTTTAGGCGATGTATCGCCATGCATATTACCCTAAGCGGAAAAAGAATCGTTTTTTGTGTTTTTTTTTTAAGTTTTGAAGGGCTTCCGGTTTAAAGAGGATACCAGTCGTCAACTGAGCCCTTCTTCGCATCCTATTCGATTTTATTTTGGAAAACCGAACTTTCAAAGCAAAAACCAAACGCGTAGCGGAGCACCGTTTTCATGAAAGATGTTTTTGGGGTGGATATTTGATTGACTAATTATTATTATTTGTAATTGTACATGTATTTGGACGAAACTAAGGTTGAAATGATACAGTAATTGCAATTTTATTCGAAATTTTGTTCAATTTCACGAGAACATTTACAGACATGCTCTTTAACCAGGGTCTTTAATTTCCTATTATGTGGTGTTTTACCTAATCTATTTTTCCTATTATGTGGTGTTTTACCTAATCTATCTTTCCTATTATGTGGTGTTTTACCTAATCTATCTTTCCTATTATGTGGTGTTTTATCTAATCTATTATTACTTTTCCCACAATCATTTTTAAGTAGGATATTTGTAGAACAAGTTATTGTAATTTTTGCATTACGTTCACTGCTGTGAATATGACATTTACAGATATCAGTATCCAAAATGGCTACGTTCGGTGATATAATTTAAAATATATTGTATTAAAACAGAACGTTTATTACATACATCTAAAAACATCTCTTCGTGTTCGAAAATAATTTTGTTAAATATAAAGTAAGAATATAAAACTATTTGAACAATAACATCTTCACGTTTTTTGTCAAACAACCGACGTCATCTTAGGTTAGGTTACCTCGTTTTTATCGCTTATACAACACTAGAAAAACATTGCAGGTATTACCAATAAAGTACGGAAATATCACTACACAGTATTTTTTTTAATAAAACCAATATAATTTGGATAAATCAATTCAAAACACAAGAATCGATCTGAACGTATGAAAACAACCGACACCATGTTAGATTAAGTTAGCTTGTTTTTATCGTTTCAGAAAGCGCTTTATCGCTTATACAGCGCTAGAAAAACATTGCAGGTATCACCAACAAAGTACGGAAATATCACTACACAATATTTTTTTTTAAATAAAACCAATATAATTTGGATAAACTAATTCAAAACGCAGAGATGGTCTCAGTGTGTAAATGCGTTTATATGGCCTATATCAAAATACGTCACAGCCTGCTGACGTCAAAGCGCACAGGCCTTGTGTATATCGAGGTGAAGGCCTACTTCGTATAATCTACATATAATGGATATTCTACATTTGTTAGGACAATTTCTGATCTGTTGCAGAAATCAGAAGTTTTTTTTTCTAATAGAAGTAATAATAATGTAGTCGTATTATCCAACACTTTGAATATTTTGTGTTTGTTTTATAAATATATACTTTCGAAATGAATTTTCTTTAAACAGTTAAAGAGTGAAAAATTTGTATCAAATTCAATTAAAAATTTATATTTTAAATTAAAAAATATAGTAAATGAGGCAGTCCATCTTTGAGGGGGTGAGGGGTAGGAATCATAGTTTCTGATTTTTCTAAAATTTTAATATGTTGAGAAAAAAGTATATTTTGGTTTAAAAAACAAATTTTACTTGAATATAGCTGTTCAAAGTTGCCCGGCGTGGATGCCATTTTCCAATATCACATTTTTCAGTAAATAGTAAATAAAATATCGATGCAAGTGACATCTTGTAGCACAAATGCATAACAGTATATTGAGATATTACAAGTTTAAATAAAAATATGGAATTAAAGAAATCACAAGACCTTCTATTTTTCAAGAATTTACTTAGAACATTTAGTAATATTTACTTACAACCGTAAGTTCCCGGTGTGTGCATAAAATTCTCGATAAAATCCTCTTCTTTCTCTCTATTAAATACCAAATACATATTTTAATATTTCCATTTAAATATTTAACGATTTATCCTGAAATTTGAGGTGCCCAGATACTTATGAGCGGCAGTGTATATCACAGCATAGATAAAACTAAAACAAAACAAAGCAAAACATACGTTTTTCTCAGATTCTCTGACGGCATTTAGAAAAATCAGAAGCGATGATTTCAAATGTCCATCGATTACATTTATTTTATATCAAAAATAAGTTAGGTTACAATTCTATAAGCTGGCGAGAAAAAACACTATTTATATAATTTATTATCTATCCGAAAATCGAGCGTGTTTTGGCTGCTCTAACAATACAGTACCAAGCATTTCATGCTATTTAAATTTAATCAGTTAAGCCATGAGTCAGGAGGCTGATAAATAGTTTTTACTGTGTGTGTTTTGTCACGACAAAAGATTACGCTGTTAAAAAAGAAAGAATGCACTTTGGAATATATCAAAAGTTACGTAATTAAGTTATTGTTTTATTTTCGTATATTGTAATTATTTGAAGATTGAAATGAACTTCAGATAGAGTCTAAATTTATATTCACTGCAGATTCTGAAAAGACTACAATAATCTTTGAATTTTGTAGGTAATATACAACCATAATATATTGTTATGTTAACTATTTATTTCGGAAATATCAGCTGTCACTTTAGAACGTTTAGGGTATTCAGTATAGCCACCCGATAGAAATAAAATTCCCTCTGGCGGTTAAAAGCTATTTTTCGAAAGCCATAATTTCCCCCCAGGCCAACTGGCCTTGGAGTGTGGGTATTAAACAATTTACTTAACTCCAGCCAATGACGATCTTGGCGGGGCGATGACAAAACTACTCCTCCTTTTATTCTCCTCATTTCGTAGATCTTCAAAATTAATGCAAAATTCTCCTACAACAAACAACAGGGTAAATTCAAAGGTATTTCTAACATTATTTCGTATATTAAATACGTTTCGTTAAAGTATCTTCATTTATGTCAGGAAAATTTCGTATTTTAGGGTTTGTCTATCACAGAGCCGTTAGAGTCATCTAGTAGCGTCGCTACATTCATTCTCTCATGCTATGTCTAAAAATAATTTTATTCATCAAAATTCCTGGTAAGATTACGTTTAGATAGAAATCATCAAAATTTGCTGGGGAGAGAAACAAACGCCATCGCAATTAAAATAAAGGAGCAAAGGGACGCCAATAAATTCAGGAATCCTAGTTAAGCTTTCTTCGAGTTAAATAGTATTTCGGCTGCGGTCCCAATTTAAAGTGTCTGACATTGGAATTAGAGAATAAATTCAAGGTAGAAGAGACTATTGGAGGTTAAAACAGACAGATTTCCTGTGAATGTCATAAGAAACTTAGAATTTATGTGACATCTTCGTAAAATCAACGTTCATTTGCATTTTAAATTTTTACATTCCTCAATTTCCATTTATTGAAATCAAATTTCATTAAAAAATTGCCGAAAGAGTATGAAAGAATACTCCCGAATCCCACAAACGAGTTAAAAATTTAATTAACAAAATTCCAATTTTTCAGTATATATGTGACAGCAACACTTTATCTTAAATCCAACTATAAGTTTTGTTAGAGCAACTACACATTTTGTTGGATTGTCATTTTTAGTATAAATTTTTCTTATATTAAAAATATAGGGGTTTGCTATTCCAACATTTTTCTCTGTATAACATATTTAACATTGACTTCACTTTATATTTATTCTCTTAACACATTAGGCCATAATGGTGTCCAGAATAGCTTTTTCATTTTCTTTTATTTAAGTCTAAGCTGTGTTTAACTGCAACGGCGCTATACGGGACATCAAAAGTACATCAAAAATTGAGATGTCTCTGTAAGCTTCCTAGGCTACAGGAACTGGTTTGCCAATGGGTATAACTCCTTT
This sequence comes from Dynastes maya, assembly GCA_029619315.2. Lineage (NCBI taxonomy): Eukaryota > Metazoa > Arthropoda > Insecta > Coleoptera > Scarabaeidae > Dynastes > Dynastes maya. Next base: position 64,504,022 of record JAROYE020000002.1, read on the forward strand.
TCAATACGAAACGCGATTTTATTTGTGTCAAATTTTGCGGAAAGCACGTTATTTCCTGAAGTTTTAGTTAATTTGATCGAAATTTTAAGCTATAGATCATCTATATTCATTAGTAAGATTTGATAAAGAGAGGATGATTGCTGCAAAACAATAACAAAACCGTTTTGTGATCTATTGTTTTTAGATTCTATCAAAAATTTCTAAATTTTAACGAATTGCATTTTGCATAATTAACTTCAAAGGTAATACATGCAGTTTCTATAATCACAAAACAAAAGTAAGTTCTGGAGGACGCCCGATAATCCTTGGGACAGGACAAACAAGCTTAATTATATTTTTCTTAATTTACATATGTACACTTAACGCTATGATACTTGCATAACAAATATTTTAGGTATATACATATATGGAATAAAAAACAGAAAATTCGTTTACTAACAAGGATGGTATCTGTATTCTGTGTACTTACATATACATACGTAAGTGAAACCCGTCTAGCATGCACAATAACCTGTATTCGATAGTATTGACATTGAAATTATTTCTTGTCGTATTCTAGAGAAAAAATAACACGCGTAATGTATTAATTTGGTATTTGATTGAGGAATAAAGACAATATATACGTCTTGACAGAACTAACGCTCGAATGTATTAAATTACAATGTTTTTCATTAAATAAATAATGGAAACTAATTTAATTTCAATAAGATTATTAGTCATTCTTAAAATTACGGAAAAGGTAAAAAACAATTAACTGGTAATAAAATGAATATATAATGGTATTGGGATATTAGTAGTAGAGTAACCAAAACTTGCGGACTCGCATAGGCGTCGGTATTACGGGTTAATGTAAGAATACGAAAAATTCATAAATAAACTTACTTGCTAATTATTCAACAAATTAGAGACATCAGGATGTGAACTACTGTAAACTTGCATCATTGCATATGTTTCCACAGTTACTTTTTTAAACCTTGTGCGTCGACAAGAAAAAATATTCTTATACATAGAAAACGATCTCTCCACATCTAAGGAAGTTACATTTGCATGTAGAAACTGTTTTTCAAAATCACTTAAAAGTTCACTATTCTTACACTTATTATAAACGGCCTCTAAAGTATTAAAATCGGGATTTTTCCTTAAAACATCTGCCAACTTTTGACTAGCGCATAATCCTGGCGTATCATTTAATGTGTGTAATTTATTTTTTACACTCTCCACTATGTCTAATGATTCCTGCAATGACAATTCAGTACATTGTAGTTTTCTGATGGCATCTAGTAATACTGTATAATTGGTACATATTGTTGTTAAATCTTCTAAAAGTTAAGGAATTCCAAATTCTCTTTGACTTTCTCTAATTGCTTTGGATTCATTCCGATTAAATCGCATTATAACTGATTGAATTTGTTGAAAATGGATCAAATAGTAAGAAGCTGCTGTTAGCCAAGAACCCCATCGCGTTAAAATTGGTTCAGGAGGTTCTGGAATACCTGGACAAAATTTACGAAATTCTTTTAAACGTTTAGGAGATTTACGAAACACTGCTTTAGTACTTCCAATCATTCGATCAACGTTTCCGTAATGTTGTCGAACAACTTCACCAACTAAATGCAAAGTATGCAGCACGCAGGTTATATGTATTAAGTTAGGAAATATATGTTTTAAGGATCGCCCAACACTTAACATCGTTGCTGCACTATCTGTCACAATCATCACAACTTGATCTTGGGCAATTTAAAACTTTTTCAAAGCGTTCATTATCACTTTTTGAATATTTTCCGCGGTACATTGTTGAACACGTTTGCAAGCTAACAAATATCGAGATGCTGTGTTCTCGCTAGATAAAACGCGAGCTATTACATTCACAATACTGTTTTTCTTTATATCGGTCGTCTCATCCACAGTAATCCATATTTTTTTGGAACACAAATCACGTTTACACACATTCTCTAGCATCTCTTTCATTCGCGGCAAATTATTCTGTAATTGTGTTTGTGAGGGTAATGGGTACTTTGGAACGTATTGTCGCCAAAACGTTTTAAAAGCTGCTTTTCCCACCAACGACAACGGAAGATTACAAGAGGTAAACATAATTAATAAATGTATGAGGAATAGTGTATAAGGTATTTCAGTTCTTGCATTTCTCATATGCTTAATACCATTGATATGCCTCTGGCAATCAGTTCTGTCCAATGCAGCCAAACGAACATTGCATATTAAGCAAAAAATTGCATTACGTCATATTTTAAATGGGGAAAAAGTGACACATACTTATGTACATTAGTAGCAAATCTATTACGAGGCATTGTTTTCTTAGGTATGTAAATATTAGTTCTATATGAAACGATACACTAATTATGTACTTGGTATAATACTACAACACACAAAAAACACCAACTATATTTTCAAAAGCGACACGTAAGTACATAACCTTGACCGTTCGACTAATCTCTGCAACAGCTCAACCGGTACTAAAACGAAATCTCTCTCAGCACAGTTTAACATGATTTACATTCAAGGTCGACACTACATGCCTGCTTCTCTACCGGTTTAGTTTATTTATAAGTTTTTCGTATTCTTATATTAACCCGTAATACCGACGCCTATGCGAGTCCGCAAATTTAGGTTACTCTAATTAGTAGTGTGTTTGCCTTCTTTACTTTGGATTACTGCCTTTATACGCCCAGACATGTTTGTAATTAAATTTTCAATGGCTTACTGCGAAGTGTTCACCCATCCCGCAAGTATACAGGATGTTACGAAATTCGCGGACACGGACTATGGAATTAAGTTAAGTAGCAAAAACTGAAACGAATGTTCCTTTCTCATTTTTTAAAGTGATCAATATTTTCTGACATAGCAATTTTAAAAATGAAAAATAAAACATGTAAACATTTTTAATATTAGACAACTGAAGATGTATAAAGCAAGTCATGGCTAAACATGAGCCAAAAGGGCTTTGCAATCATCATAAAAACAGATGTGGTGCGTATATAACTAGTTGGCATTTCTACTCTTGTTATTAAAAGGACAAATGCTAATGTCTTTAGAAGACTAAAAGACAGGATTTTTTTCACCGGGTGCGTTACAATACAACCACGTAGAAATGCTGGCCGTCCTCGTTTACGCGAAAATGCAATAATTGATTTGATAAGAAACGATCCTTCAAGAAGTATTAGGTGCGTTGCGAGAGAATTGAGAACAAATCATGTCCGCGTATGGCGTGTTCTGAGACGCGACCAACAGCATCCACATCATTTCACAAGAGTCCAGTATTTGGAAGATAACGATGGTAAGCATGTTTAGCTGCTGACGGAAGACAATTCGAACAAATGTTATAGTGTTTAGCTTTATACATTTTCAGTTGTCTAGTATTAAAAGTGTTTCCATGTTTTATTTTTCATTTTTAAAGTTGCTATAAAATATTGGTCACATTAAAAAATGATAAAGGAACATTCGTTTCAATTTTTGCTACTTAACTTTATACCATAGCCCGTGTCCGCAAATTTCGTAACATCCTGTATGACGTCGCATGTTTCTTTTAAGCATGTCTCATAGATGTTCTATCGGATTTATGTCCGGACTTTTTGGTGGCCACTCGGTAAACGGTATGTGAACATCATTGCGATAATCCAGATTCATCATTTTCATCAATCACCGCTTCTCAAATGTACATTGTAAAAGGAAGAATTTTAGTTCGCAAGTTCGGTCTATCTACTCAACTCATTTATTGACCCTGATGAAGCTTTAAATAATAGCAAAATATTGGTGAAAATTTAAAAGAGTTACATTTTTTGAAACCTTGGTCGTCATCCCGACAGTTTAGAACCACGTGATGATCCAGTACGTCTTTCTCATGCGAGGTCGAGCATTGTTTTGAATAAATAAAAAATCGCCTCCCACAAAAGGACCAAACGGCATTACATGTTCAACTACAATATTCTGGAGATACAAATTTGCATTTACCGATTTCGGTCGCATAGGAACTACCTCTGCACGAGCGTCATAACAATTCCACCACAAAACACAGAGGCATTATCAACTGGAACCTTTGGAGAGATATTGCACTGCGCAAACCCCTTTCCAGGCCTTCACCAGATTCGTTCACGTTCATCGGGAGATTTTAGGTTCAATCTAGTGTAATCAGAGGACAAAACACGTTTTCAGTCATCTATTGATCAATTACTATGGTTTCTGGCAAAACGCTACCTGACAATTCTGTTCTCTCAGACTGTGCGAGCAGACCTGATTCTTAACGCAGATTTTCCTGGCCTCCGATAATAAGTTCCGGTTTCATTGAAATGTCTAATTGCACGCCTTAATGTAGTGTGGTTTACTCCAAATAAATTGGCAATATAGCGCTGAGAATATCCCGTACTGTGTAATGTTACTGCTCCCACTGCTCCATGTTCCGTCAAACTCATTGGACTATTAATTTTCAAACTATCCTAATTGAATATCCAAAACATATAAACGACGATAAACACATTAAATTGAAAAAATACATAAAGTCGATTTCCAACAGATTTTATCACAATTGAAGGTAACGAACAAGGTATTGCTTAAATTAATAACGTCACTTTTTGTGACGTCAAATTGTCAAGAAATATAGTTTAAAGCCTACTATTAAAATTCTCCGTAGACATACACAGGATCGCAGGATTTAAAATGCAAATTTTGGGTTTTACAAAAATCTTGTAGGTTTTTATGATAATAGTAGTTCTTTGACTCCTTATTGGAAGCAATCCTCAGTCTGACATCCTACAAATTCTGTCTTATTCTTGTTGTTGGCTTTTCCATAGCTAGAATTTACGTTGTTTTCAAATTACAAAGTTATTCTATGCTTTTTTTCTGTGATATCCTTACATAGTTCCAGTTGATATTAACTTTTTAATCTCTTTCAGTTTTATTTTTCCCTATGTTCTTGTGGGTTTACCACTTTTTCGTCACTCTTTCACGTTGAATTTCCAAGCTCTGTTTGGTTATTTTCTCTCATTAATCTCACTATATAACCAATCCACCTCCACTTCCACACTGTATAATGGCTCTTTATGCATGAATGTCCCAATCTAAAGTTTGCCTGATTGTTTCCCATTGTTACTCTAAAATAATCTTTCAGTATTCCCATTAGGATGTTGTAGACACTTTTAACTTCAGAATTCATAGTTTCCAATTCTATTCCATTATTAATTAATTTTATACATTTTAAGTAATGTTTACCTTTCATTAGCAATGTAACTTCGATTAGAATTTTATTGAAAGTTATTTCATGTACTCCTCTTTTTCATGTTTCTTTTTTCTATCTTAATGACATTCACCGTTCGTGTGGATCACATACACATACAAGTGTATGAAATAATATGGAACTTACACCTCTGCTTTCTTCTTTAATAGTAGGAGAAAGAGTTAATATAGTAATGGTTTGCCTTTCTCCACAATCTTTGAGAAAGAATGTCTGTTATAAATTGTAAATATTCTCAGCTTTACCTTTTCATGTATTTGGAAGTTTGAATGAATACTATTAATTGATACTTTTGTTATTTCTTTGATGCTTTGGTAATGTAATATTTCACCTATAAACTAGGGAAATTATTTTTGAATAAATCGCTTCCTATATTGATAGTGCATCTAGTTAGAAAGTAATCACAGTTTATTAAAACATATAAGAGTATTTTGTGGCACTTCACCTTATCTTTTTTATAATGAAATGGCTACATACAAGGATGGTATGATAAATGCCTGTGTTAGGGAAGACAGCGCAATTGTTTTCCATGTAGTAAATGTATTTCTCGACATAATCTGCTAGCAATGTTACAACTTTTTTAAGCCATCCAAATAATAGGATTCGTCGAACATCTGCGAAATAGGCTACTGTTTCGGCAATGACTTCTTCATTCGACATGAACCGCTTTTCGTTAAACCACTTTTTTAAGTTAAGAAAAAGAAAGAAATCATAAGGGGCAAGACTTGCCGAACATGGTAGATGGGGCACCAATTTATATCATAACTGGACTAGTTTTGCTGTCGCAATCGCCGATTAGTGAGCCGAGGCGTTATTATGATGGTAGATAATCTTTTCTTCGCCTTTTCTCATAAGCCTTTTTCTCCATAGCTCAGCATCGAATCGGTTGTATAAATCAGCGTTAGTACTGTCCCGTGATTGTCCTTCCCTTATCCAAATAATCAATTAAGACTTTGCCTTCCGAATCCCAAAAATCGTCGCCATAATTTTTCCAGCTGATGGAATCGTCTTCGCCTCCTTTGGTGTACGTTCACTGGAAAAAAAACATCTTTGCCGACTGACCTAGGGTCTCTGGCGTGTAGTGATGTATCCATATCTCATCTACAGTCACATAACACAGCAAAAACTCGCATTGCGCTTAAACATGTCCAAACATTGCTTTGAAGTTATCACGCGATTCCGTTTTTGATCAATCGTCAGCGGCACCCATCTCGCCGATAGCTTTCTCATACTTAATTTTTCGTGAAGAATGTTTTGCAAACGTTCAATTGAGATGTTTACCATATTAGCAATCTCTCTGGTCTTCACGATATCATTAACTTTATTGATTATATCGTCCATAGTCACCTCAATGGGACGACCTAGTCGCTACTCATCAAAGGCCAGGCTTAAATTCATTAAACCAGTATCTGATGGTTGTCATCGAAGGTACATGCTCCTTACAAACTGCATCCAACTTCTCTTTGATTTCTGCACACGTTTTCCCATCCAAAAAAATATATCGAATCATTGACCGGAATTGTTCTTTTTGCATGATTCCACAAATACATAAACTTGGTCACTTTCAACAGATTTTGACACAAAGTGCTGCTGCAGGCAGAAGTATCCGTGTTTGTAGCAAACGCGGGTACTTCTCATACTATCCTCGTATCTACTGCTCTACTCAAACATTGTTATAAATACTAAATCTAGTTCTTGTATTAGAGTCCACATTTTCAAATGGATAGATACTATAGAAAGCGTTGCATGGTAAGATTTTACTGATGTATTTTTCTTGTATAATAGCATGAAATTATTCCTAGAAGTTGCTTAATTACACACAATGGTAGTAACCGATATTCATAATTCATAATAATCACAATACACAAATGTTATGTGTTTAGGAATTTCTAGGTAGTTTTCCATGTTTAATTCAAATTAATTTATACGGATTCAATTTATAGCAGGTACAAGGAATTAAATTTAGTATTTTCTTGTTTAGTAAATAAATTAGACGCAAATAAGATTCCTACTTCTCATTTATAAAAAAACTTTCAATTCCCTAAACCAATATAAAGTAACTATAAGGTATAAATTTAATTTCTAAAAGCAAAATATTGCGTACGATCGATTGAAATATACCAGGTAAACGTATATGTATATGAATAAATTTAATATTACCAACATCTCGTTGATACGAACAAGCAAAGGGGAACGCATTAAGAGAAAGCCAATGATTGCTTAGCCAGTTAGAAAATATCTAACGATGAAATTTGTAGATATAAGCCAACATTAACGCAAGATAGTTATTATTTGCTCATATTTGTTACATTACAAAACTGGAATGATGGTTATATACATATATACTACTGAAACTACATGCTAATTAAGTAAAGTTTTTATGCGAATAATTTATCTAAAAAATGTAGAATTTATTAATGAATCTGTCGGTTCTAGCATATCGAGAGACCTCTCTATACGTTTTGTTTTGAAACTAGAACGTTACTATAGTAAAGCTGCAACGAAACGTAATAACAATAACCAACAACGTCATCATGGCATTTGTCAGTTAACTATTTTTTTATTTCTCGTATTAATCTAATATTTTATGGTCTGCTTGAGGCCTACAACGCTTGTCGTTTTGTATAATCAGCAACCTAAAAAATCATTCTACCATTTTAAATTCATTGACAGAACAAAAGAGTGTAGATTTTATTGTTTATCAAAACATCGTTTTTACCAATAATAATATAGTTTGCTTGTTGAAAATTTCCATAAACGTTACTGTGTAATTGTATTTGACCTAAAATTCATATTAATTGAATTTTTCTTTATCGCAATGTTTGTTGTTTTTCTCCGATCAAAGTTTTTAAAAATAACTTATACATATATGTATACGTCCCTTAGTTATCTACAGATGTTTTCGTGTTAATCACTTTACATATATGTACAGTTTTGATCAGAATCATAAATATGTATGTATTTATGGTTAAAATGATATTCTTTGTTAATTAAACCATTCCAAATCAAAACACGTAGTGACGAGAATATTTATTGCTTAGAAAAGCTGTGGTAGATATATTACGTATATTACAAATGTTGCAACATACATACATATATATTCATGGAATCAAACAATGATATATTTACAGGAACACTTTCTTTGAGATTATAATCGAAATTGAAAAACATGCTAAAACAATGAATGTCATAAAACAATGAATGTCATATACACGTTGCGACACTGAGCAGCTGTACATACGGGCTTTTAATTGTAACAGTGGAATATTATGTACGTATGTGCATCGTGGCGATTGTGACTCAGCGCCCGCATCCCCCTACTACGGTTACCTTCGTCTCACCCAACAGCGTATGCCTTCAGTGCGTTAACAGAGGCAGTAGGCATAACTTCGTTGGGACAAAGAACGATTACGGAACCTACGCATTATGTATTTGCAAATTTTGTTGAAAATTAGTTCTCATATTTATGTTGTTGCTGCTAGGAGGCATATACGAAACTAAAAAGTAATTCTAAATAAGAAATGAAAAGTATTCTCATGAAATGAAAGAAAAGAAAAATAAATACTCTACATAACTATGTACAAAATAAAAACAAATTCTAAACCGCTCTACGACAACGTTACTAGCTGTACCTCCTCTCGCATCCGCCCTGGCTCTGTCGCACGAACTCGTGCTGGCGAATATAATCGATATATGCGCTGTTGTCGAACTGTGTTGTTTTCTTCATGTTGTATGTACAGCCGATCTGTGTCGCAACGTGTATATGTAGAATACTGCTTTCGAATTTGAAAATGTTTAAATTCGAAGTTCTGTAACTTCTGTAACGAAATCGAACTTGAATTTGGAATTTTTATTTAAGTTAATGCTCACAGATACACACAGATTTTGTATTGTGAGACCAATAAACATTATTATTATTATACCGGGCATTTCTTATCATACATTTAACATACGCTTTGATGTGTTTTTTTTTAACTGAACGTAGGGAGAAAAGGTGTCATCCCAACTTAAAAATAAACAAATTTTCAATCTTAAATTTGACAGAAAATATCGTTCTTATATTTTTATAGCTTATTGTGGTATACCCACGATATACCGTCAATTTTTAAAGATTGGCAGCTTTTTTATTTTATGTGTTTATTTTATTATTGCATACATAATGTATACAATTCCAAAAGGATTGTTTCTCATTATATGCTGTTACTATAATAGTACTTATTTAATCCAAATTCGAATTTGAAATCCAAACTTCCAATTGGAATATTAAATTAAACTATAACGCCAAATTATTTACAACTCGTTCAAGCCTTTGTCGTCGCTGTTTTTTCTTACTATAAATATTAAAATATTCACGGATCTATGTAATATGTATACTAGGTCACCAGATGTGACCTGCTAAATTTTATAACACAAAATTTTATAACACCAACACGCGATTTACAGAAGGTGAATTAAATATTTAATCACGAATTAGCGGGTTAATTTCTAATTAACTTAATTTTGTGACATCACTCATCACGAGTAAACCCTTTAATCATCGATTAAATTAATTCGTGAGTAAAACCAAATGTCATTTTGATATTTGTCAATATTAATGTAAAAAAAAGCAAAATACTACCAAGGAAATAGCTGTTATTTGAACAAATCTAACAAGGAATTCTTTAAAATAGAACAGACCACCTAAATATATTGTTAATATATGCTAATATATTTTCAAGCTGTCGATTACCTCAAATGCAATTTTAATTCTCATTAGTTAATCACGAATGAAACCAACCCAAAGTATATTTGTAAATAGTAATTAATTTAATGAGGAATTAAATTTTAAATGGGGATCAACTTAATTCAAAATTCAAAAATGTGCTGTAAACCGGGCGTCAATTTTCACTGTATTAATGTTGTATATAATTGTAGATTATGTAAAAGTACTAATACATGTGAAACAATGCATGTTTTGAGAAGTTGTGCTGAAATTACATTATAATTAAAGAAGACATTAAAAGGCATATAGTGCACATGTGCTGCAATTACAATTATATAATTTTAATGATAAACATCTCGAAGTAATATTGCTAAATTATATAATTTAGTATATACGTACACGTGTGGTATGTTAATAGTTTGAGCGCTTATTGAAACAACATAGCGTTTAAACGTTCAACAATCTTGTCATGTTATTTTCCTAGCTATATCTATTTTGATTGTGTAATTTTGAAACTGCATTTGATTTTGATTTTTTATAATTTGGCATTGAACAATAAAATTACAAAAGTAGCCGAGCGTGTAAGCTTGCAATTAACATATTTTTCAAACTCAAAGGTGTAGATATACCAAAGGATATTATATTCCAGTCACTTTAAGAATGCAGTAGATAGGGAAAAATTCAAAATAATTTAAAATAGTGTTTTTTTAAATTTTAAAATACTAAAGTTCAACTGCTGATATACAATATCGTCAAGTTAAATAAATTGAAATAAACTATTTAATACAAACTTATCTGGGCGTAGCCGGCCGTGACTTCGTTGACCGGACAAGTGGTCCGCCTGAATAGCCCGCCCCACCCTGGAATCGTGCTCTTGGAACATATCTTCACGGATGGTGGGCTGTCTTTCGATTCTCCTTATTGCATCCCTACATCTTCCCTTCCTCAAAGTGCCTGAGGATTAATAGTTCGGGCTTTTTAGTCCATGCTTGTCAATATGCTCCTTTGGCATCTCTTTCTTTTACGGATAATTTTTTTTTGCCAGCTCCGTGACCGCATACTCCGCTACTGCTCGTTGTAACCATTTAACAGTTTTCTACGGTCAATCTTCTTCCCAGTTTCAGGTTTGCAACTCGGCTCTCTACCTTCCATTGTTGGCACTGGAAGAAAGTATGTTCTGGCGAGTCCACTTCTTCGCAGTATCTGCAGCTATCGCTTCCTGCTTTTGTCATCCTCTTCGCATAAGTATTAAACATACCATGTCCCGCTACTGTATGCAGCATTTGGCTCATATACTATCCCATTTCTCTATGTTTACCGTCCAGCCATACTTTTATGTTAGGGATCGACCTCTTTGTCTACTGCGTTACTGTTTCAGTCCTACTCCACTCCTCCTGCCTGTCTTCTATAACGAATTTCTGTACTCTCTTTTTTACTTCTATCAACTACTCATCGCGTCGTTCATGAATGAAGTACCTCTCCTTAGCCAGCAGGTGGAAAGGTACTGCCTCTGCCACTACTTGCAGAACCTTAGCAGATATAGTCTATACCTTTTTTTTCATACAGATGCACTATACACCAGCGCTGAGGAGATTACGCTATATCAATGTTGAGGTTCTTTGCTCTGCCTTGTCCACTACCATTTTCAGGTGTTCTCCAAACGTCGCCCTTTCGCCTATTATTACTCCCAAATACTTTATTTTTCTGTTAGGTCTGATCTTCATTCCCCTCAGTTCATAACGGATAATATCTCTTTTCTTTGAACTTTTGAGAATAATCGCATCCACTTTTTGTGGAGCTAATTCGTACTGATGACGCCGCATCTAGTCTATACACGACAAGGACTCGTTTGCCCTGTACTCCAATTCTTCGATATTTTGGGCTGTTATAATGAGTACCAAATCGTCGCCGAGAGCTATCGCTATGGCTCTGTTAGTTCCGGTCGGAGGATTCCATCGTATAGTATGCTCCATAGTGTAGGTCCTAGCGCCCAACCCTGCGGTACCTCAGCTATCACTCCCGACTTCTCTCCTTTAATAATACTTACCTTCCTGTCCCGGATGTGGTCATATGATATTAATTAAGTACTTGGAAATATTTCTCTGGAGCTTTGATAGGATAATACACCAAGTTGCCGACTTGAAAGCAGTTTATTGTTTTAACAAATACAAATAGTTTATTATTAAATTAACAAATCACTATGATCTACCAAATAGCTTAAATATAAAAATCTATAATTTTTCTTGGAATTTCTGGCGTAATTAATTACTGAAAAAATGTCTATGGTAAGGCAGCAAACCTCACATCTCCCGCTTGCCGGGTGGACGTGCTAGCGGGAGATGTGAGGTTCGATACCTTACCGTGGATATTTTTTCAGTAATTAATTACGTCAGAAACTCCAAGGAAAATTATAGATTTTCATAATTCACCGACAGAAGCCAAAATATATTATCTTACATATATTTTAATGTTTCTTTGTGAAGTACACAAATAAACACAATTATACAAAAAAGAACTATAGATTTAAAATTGAATCACAGTAGATCAGAGCTGCTAAAATCCTAAAGTAGTACCAAACAAATATCAATTTGTAATTAACATTAATAAAGGAATATCATCACTCTGTAAAGCACCATGTTAATCGAGTCCTGATAAGAACTATTATTAACGCAAAATGCTTACAAGAAAACCCCAAAGGAAAAACTGGAAGTAATGAAGTAATTTGACAACTAACAATTGACAGCGTAAGTCTAACGTAACCTCAAACGATAACCCACAGCAAACCTAGATAATATTTCCCTATCTTACCTACCGCTGTATTGTTAAAGTAAACGAACTATAACTCGCTTAAATTATAGTTCTAATTAGTAATAACTATCCACTCAGGCCAGGTGTTGAATAAGATTTTTAGAGCTTTAAATACTGCTAGTAATTTGAATACATAAAGAACGAACGTCACTTAACAGATGATGGGAAGAAAACATAAAACAATTATTGTATATTTCTATCACAAATATAATATTAGCTAATTTGTGTTATAATAATTACTTAATTGTCTTGCATAATCCAATTAGGTGTATTTAAGGTTACGTTAAGGAAAATACATCAAATTTAAATCACGTTCGTTTGTTTTTGAAGTTACTGCAGAATATCAACATCATTCTATGGCGTTCTCAAGCCTTTCCCTTTAGTAACCGCTTCTAGGATGCTAACTCTATTTTTAATACAAATATTTTAGTTTTTTTTTGTCAACAAACGCAGATAATAACCGTCAACTGAGAGGTCTAAGTGACGTACGGTTGGCAACATAACCACATCTTTTCGGATTGTTATCTCGACTAGTTTTTGTGTAATTATTATCTGAGTGCAAGGTGTTTTAATGTTCGTAGCGAATATTGCAACATGCGATTTTCGGGACCAACGATGCACCGCAAAATTTTGCGTGAAACTGGGGAAAACGACCACAGAAATTTTTCAATTAACTTTTGAAGCTTACGGAGGCTATGTTCTGGGACGTACGCAATGGTTTACAATCGTCAATAAATTGAAAATGACCCTGGACCGGGAAAGCTCTCGACATCAACTGATGACGCCCACGCTCAAACCATCGTTTGACTGTTAGGGAACTTGCGGAAGAGATTGACATCTCAATAAACTAGTGTCATGACATTTTGACTGAAAAACTGAACACACACCAGAGTTGTGGAAAGCTAACTGATGGTTAACTCTGCTTTGTTAATTCGTCAGTTTGATTCCAAAAATCATGACTGTCCTCCCTCGGCCTACCTATTCGCCAGCCCTGGCCTCCTTGCAATTTTTTTTCTTATTCTCGAAATTGAAAGTGCTGAAAGGACGCCGTTTTAAGACTCTTGATGACAGAACAAATTCGTCACATACATTAAAAGACATTTCAAAGAAAGCTTTCTAGGGCTGCTATGCAAAGTAAAAACACCATTGGGAAAAGTGTGTGAATAGGAGTGTAAAGGAGACAAGGACCAATAGTCTGTAAGATTGATAATAAAGTTAAAAAAAAAGTTCGGTTATTTTCTACATAGACCTACCCGTACAGAAACATTAGTAATTGAACAAATAAGTTCGTTGAAGCTATAGTATTGTTGTTAAATTGATATTTTACTTTCTACCGTTGCTACAATTTTGAATATACCTACTCTATTATTATAGAAGCCTGAACGATACAAAATAAACGTATGTTATATAACCACATTAAAAGGAAAGTAATGCGTGATTTCAATATATGAATGTTATTCATCAATTAATTAATAATGAAAAACAATGCTGTGGATTGGTTTTGTTCTAAAGTAAGCTTACTTAGAACTACATTTCTATTCAAGACAGTTTAAGTATTATGAATTAATTAAAATAAATAAGAAATAATAAATTGATTAATACTACTTAACCAGTGGAGTTTTATAGTACACATGTGTATACACAACAATTTGCATAATAAGTACACTTAAGTGACTTAAAAATAATAATTTATTTTTTATGTGACTATTATTTAATTTTATTTTTATGTTAATTTAATTGTGAATTAATATCTAAAACTAATTGTTCATTCTATTAATTTTATTTTTTCAGCTCAGAAAGAAATCTTAAAATGTGTGAGTGGACAACTAAGATCTGGGGAATTGACGGCTATTATGGGCCCGTCCGGAGCAGGAAAATCAACACTCTTGAATATTTTAACAGGATACAAGTAAGTAAATATTAGGTGTTAAAAGGTTTGCAAATAAAACAACAAACCTTGAGGATATGGTACATTTTTAAAGATGTCACCTTGTATTAATGAGATGGACTGTTTACGAAATTTGTTCATTTTAACATAAATTAAAGCAGAAGAAATAGAGTTATGATTTTATGTTTTTCTGTTACGGAATTTTACGATTTTGCGTTATATTAATAAGAATCAAGTTCTCACTAGAGCTACACAACATAATTATATCGTTTTTCAATGCTAAATTAAATGTTAATTGATCATCAAACATACTTATGACTTTTTTTACATCAAAATAATAAAGTGGATAATTTGAAAAGGAAAATATCGGAAAATAAAAAATATCTTCGATTTTAGGAGAGAAATACATTATAGTAATATGTTAGATTTAACTCATGAGTACATTTTTAGGTTGAAAGTTACACTAGTGGGCCTTGAAGTGTGACTAATTTTACTAATTAGTTACTGTCTTTATATAAATCTATACTGTTACCCAATGTTGTTGATTTATCTTTTTAGCACTGTTATTGCAACTAAGATTACTGAACGCAAGTTTTAGAATATAAAAAATTACTAGGACATTCTGACCCCTTTCTTTTTAAAATTTCAAAGTAAGAAGGCAATTCAGAGATACTAACTGTATATGAAGAACAATGCCTTTGTTTTGTTTTTAAAGGTTTGTTTCATATTTGTTAATTGTAGTAGTATTAGTCATTTGATACAGAAACGTAATAAGCAAAAAGACAAGTCACAAAAATTAGAATATACAGAGATGGGCAAACGTACCGGAACGGCTTAATTACAAGAGAATGAAAAGTGATAACGGATCTAGGTTTTCGACAGCCTTTGAGACTAAAGTTGTAATATTTTGCTATATCAATATGTGAGTGACGTCATCAGTTGTCACAAGGTAGTATCATTTGTCACATTTTTAAAAGAAACAGCCCGTATATTATTGCTTATTCTAAATCCTCAGCTGATTTAGAATATTTTTTATTATCATCCTATGTTTAAATTCTGTTTTGGAAATATTGTACAAAAGAATGTAAATACAATAATTTTTTAATAGTAATTAAAACATAACAAACAACAAATTAAGCGAAAAACTATTTAAGCAATTGTTCGAATTGTTTTCTGTCGACCACTTGGCAGTCTAAGCCTCTATAAATTCGGAAAACACGTTTTGCAAGTGTTGATAAAAGATAGATTTTGAAGATCTTCTAAGGTCTCCGATTTGGTACAATATACAACACTTTTTAAATAACACCAGAGATAAAAATCTAGAGAAGTCAGATCTTGTGATCTAGGGGGCTATCTAATGCGTCCTCGTCTACCTATCCATCTTCCTAGAAAACTTCCATCTAAGTAATTTCTTACACGAACACCAAATTGCGCTCTGTTAAAACCAGACGTCGCATCGTCTCTTAATACCTGGTCATTGCCTGGATCGGGAAATAAGTAATTCAGTCGGGTATGATCCTATTGCGAAGTAAGTCTAAGTAGGAATTAGTCGTAAAATTTTCGTGGAGGAAGGAAGGTCTTACAATATTGTTCCCAATTATGCCTACCCATGCATTTAATTTTTGAAGATATTGCGTATTGTATTCCGTAATCCAATGGGATTGTGTTCGGACCAATACCTGAAGTTGTGTCTGTTGACGAAGTCATTAAGGATAAACGTTGCTTCATCGGAGAATAGAATATGGCTTATAGAGTTAGTCTGTGTGTAAGTGCTATCCTTTATTTCTTGGAGAATTGTGTACGTCTATCTGATCTGAAGCAAACCGAGCTTATATAGGCTCATTTTATTGCTTTTAAGAATCGTCCTAACTGACCTTTCGGTGTTATTGTGAAGTACGGCAGGTTTTGGAACTGATGTTCGCGGATCTTTTTGCAGGGCAAGCAAAGTATTCAAAGATCTTTCATCATTGGTAGCTGTTTTCGCACGACTCACTTTTGACAAGTATCTGTATGCTCTAGATTGTGGAAAATTTTATGGGTTGTTGATTTAGAAATAGGATATTGTTCAGAGAATGTTTGACTAAAAAGGCCAGGATCTACACCTATCCCCAAATTCTGTTATCATAAGTAAAGTTATACGTTCTTGTTCTTTGCTAAACCATAGTTTTCGAAGTAGTAATAATTAAACTAAAATAATATAATCAACTCGGACCAATAACGGTATAATTAAATGTAAAAATGTCAAAATAAAAAATGAAGTACATGCTATGATAGCTAAAACATAGATGCAACAATTGACCGTTTTCGGCGCACTGAACTGTTAGTTACGGTAATATAACAGAACCACACGGTAATTTTGTTGAAATAATTTAATTAACAACATATTTGTGCATTAAACGTGCGCAATGAAATAAAGAATTTTTCAAATATGATTGAGGTTTTTACAATGAATTGTCAATATTTTCAAAACGGTTGAATTTAGACATAGGATGCTAAAAATATTTTAAATTAGCTGAGGATTTAGAATAGGCAATAAAATACAGGATGTTTCATTTAGAAAAATGAGAAGTGATACAACCTTATGACAATTGATGACGTTCCTCGCATATTGAAGGCATAATAAAATAGTACAATTTTAGTCCTTTTGTCGAACACCCAGATTCGTTCACGTTTCGTTCTCTTGTAATTAGCCGTTCCACATCTCCACTAGTTCGCCGACTGTCTATAGAGGCGATCGATTAGGTAGTACTTCAATTTTGTTTTAAAATTAGATAAGTTATTACAAATTAGTATTTCTTCAGAATGTTCGTTAAAAGTTTTTAAATCTTCATAATTTTTAGACCAACCAAAGTCAAAATACGAAACTGTCTGAACAAATTCAGACAATGCAGAAATGTTGATATCCCAATAATTATTGCCCCAATGATCCGCTTCTAAGCAATAAAAGCCTGATCAGTCCTACTAGACAAACCCCACAAACATGTATGTTAATCGAGAACTAACCAACGCATGATATATTGAAATTAATTGTTTTTAAGATATGCGTTTTAAATTTCAGCAAACTGAGTGTAACTTAGTAACTAAAACGAATGATGTTTACAATTGAGATATGTATCTAAAGTTAAACTTAGAAATGTTAAGCCCAGAAATCGTCTATGTTATGCAGTACTTGAGGACCAAGAATCACCTCTATATTGGGATAATTTGTCTGCTTATTGTGAAAGCGGATCATTTGAAATTCAATGTTGATTGACATCTGAATTGCAAATCATCCGTTTTTATCGGAAATAAGAAATGTTTTACATAACTAAAAATGCAGCTGAACTAACCATACTGAAATCGTTAGAATGGCAACTGAATTATGTGCTACAAGTTATCAAGGTTATTTAATTAAAAGAATAGGATTAACTTCCTGGTATATTGAACCATGAAACATTTTTGGTGAACAATTAGTGTTACCTTGGAGGTGAATGATTGATAATAACTAGTGTTGGGCATAATCGATATATTTCAACAATCGAATGAATCGAATGATCATTTGAAATTTACTAACGATTTCGTTTATTTTTCACGATTATTTGACAGAATCCGAGTGACGAGTGAATTATTTTGAAACTCGAAACCTCCAAGTTTCGAATACAGATCTCGAATCGTAACCCGTTTGTGTGCTCCTGCGCAGTCGAAACGAATAATGAATGATTTCTGAACCATAATCGAATGATCGATTATTCAGGTATAATCATATAATTCATAATCGCCCAACACTAATAACAACCCTGGAAAAAGGCTTCTCTTCCAAGCAGTAGAGAATAACTTTCGTATACAGCATACGTAAAAACTTGAAAAATAAAGTAATCAGGTCACTTAGTTTACCAGGCAACAGAAACATTATCTGCGGAATAGTGTAACTATAACTATTTTGTTTTTTCATAGTTAGCTAACATTTAAAAACAGGTTCTATTAAAGTTATCGTTAAACCAAATTCGACGTTAATAAAAAGTTTCATAATAAATGCATACGTAACATTTATA
The DNA here is from genome assembly GCA_029619315.2 of Dynastes maya. Taxonomy (NCBI): domain Eukaryota; kingdom Metazoa; phylum Arthropoda; class Insecta; order Coleoptera; family Scarabaeidae; genus Dynastes; species Dynastes maya. Next base: position 64,522,696 of record JAROYE020000002.1, read on the forward strand.
TTACTTCCTAGAGCCGCGGTCGGACACTTTTCAGTAGCATTTGCGCCTTGTTTGATACGATGACTTTATTATATTTAAAAATATGTACTTTCATACGTCATATAGGTACATAGTTATTAACTTAAGCGCACGTAATCGTTGACCATAATAAAAACTCTGCACGTAGACGTTAGCATTTCTATAGCGTGTATAAAAGACATTAAATAAATCACGCGGGTGGTTCATTTTCTTGTAGAATTCCTGTAGACGTCAAGGTACTAATATGGCACTTCAAAATAATGCTTGCGATACGTAAGATTTGAATGATTCAATTTTCTCTAAATAAAGTTAAAGTTGTCCAAAGATTCATAGAGTACTTAAAGATAAGTAAAATATTATAAAATGCAGAAGACCAGAAAGAGACGATAATGTTATCACAATATGTATTTTAGTTTTTGAGGACAAGAATCTTGCATCATTACACGATGATATTTCTTGTGCGAAAAATTATATGCATATAAGAATTATATCAGTCTTAGATTTATCATTTTACAGAGATCTTTTTCTAATAAAAAAGATGCTTTGTATGTAACCATACTTAGAGCTTAGTTTTATGCCTTATTGTAATCAATATTATTGTAATCAACATAACAGCTTCCGTTAGAATTGACGCAATCTCTACAGATGGTTTGTGTAATGTAAGAGAAAGTTTATTCGTTCTTATTATCTCAAGTGCATATGCTCATGTTTCATATCAAATATTGAATTATTTATTAAAAAAATGTTCTGAATTTGACGTTATAAACTTATTAAAGCAGACAGCGTACATGAGAAATACTTTTGTATACTGTGGGTCACGTAAAGTGATGCACTCAAATTGCGGTTAAACTATATAGCCTGTCTCACCTGGAACTGCATCGATCGATATATGAAAGAGTATACATTGGAAAATTCTGGAAATTTGGTAATATACTATAGCCTACATGTACTATTAAATATCTGTCAACTTTGGTATTTTAAATGGAACACCCTATATATTATTACATTTTTGAATTATTCATTCGATTTTAAGATAGACTATGTGGCTATTTTTAACCACATTTTAAATATTTGCATTTTTTGAACATTTTTGAGTGCATGTGAACTATTAAATATATAACTTAAAATTACATTAACCTTATAATTAATATGTTGTTTGTGATCTAGGTTTAGTATTTCTATACCGTACGAGCGAGCGTACTATGATCACCCGATTTTACACGAATTCAGTGCATCTAAACGTGTGCTGTGTTGAATGTCACTGTGGAATGTCATTTGCTTAACAAAATTGTGTAAACGCAAATTCATTTGTGCACCTTGCTCACATTATAAACGGCATATTCGTTCACATACACACGTAAGACACGACTTTGCTCTCGTATTTTCGAAAAATGCCGATTATGCTGGCTGATCACAGTACACTCGCTCTTATGGTATAATCTTTCCGGAAACTTCTTCAGTTACAATCTTCAACTCAAAAAATAAGGAGGTTGGGAGTTGTTTGCCTAAACAAATATTTGTTATAGGGAAAATGTTTTAGCCATCGTTAAGAGCATGTAACAGTTTAAATCTTGTACTAACTTTTTTTTTTATATCTTTTATAGTTTCTGAGTTATTGCGTCAAACAGCGAAGGGTAGAATTGAGCTTGGGGTGCTTTACACCCCGCCAGTGGGCGATTGGGCAGCTAAGATAGTTACCGTTGTTCTTATACTAGATCCGTCTATAAACCCACAAAGTTTTATTTAAATCGGTGAGATGCACTTACCTACTTTCCTTGTTAGACAAATCTTTTATCAACATGACGGCGCACGTCCTCACAACGGTTAGTTGGTTAGAAATTTTTTGCAACGAGTATTTTATGATCAGTGGATAGCTAACGATGGACTTTTTTGTGGCCACCTCGGAGACCCAGATTTTTCAGTCTTGGATTTTTTTATATGGGGCACAATAAAGAATCGAGTATATTGTACAACATTAACTGCTAAGGAGAATTGTATACTCCGAGTAAGGCATGCATTTGAAAGCTTGAGCCAAGAATCAATTAGAAAGGCGACTCATGAAGAATTAATTCGGAGATGCGAAAAGTACCCGGAAGTTCAAGGATGTAACTTTCATCATTTGTTGAAATAAATATTACGTTATTTACCGTTATTTTACCCTTTTTTTGTGATGTATTTTGTTTTTACTATGAAGTATGCTAAATTTATTTCCATGTTTGCATCATCAACAATAGGTCTATGCTTTTTTTTTAAATACTTTATTATTCGTTTGTGTTTGGTGACGATTTTTGTTTTTGTATATATCAAGCGGCAAAGGTATCGCATGTTCTTGATATTACTTTATTGCATTCTCCAAAAATAATAAACAAATTTAAATAATCTTCGTTCGTATAATTTAAACGTGCCGGCATTGTTTATAATTGAAAACTTTGTGACATTTCATCAATACTGGATTGTTTCCTAATGGTCATGAGTCATGACTAACTTAGATATACGGAATATTTGAAAAAACTACGTAAGCTACATTCTTCCCTGGTGAACAGTGCTGGTCTTCTACTGTTCAATCCTCCTTCATTAAGCCTTCTCCTGACCGTTCGTCCAGAAATTGCTAAATTTCGAGCTGCTGCTAGGTCTCTGCTTAAACTGATAGAAAGCCTGTTTCTTAAGGCGACTTGCATAAAATATCGCTCATCTCTTACATCTGTATAGTTCTTACGAGCTTATCCCGGGGTTCTACAGTAACTTCCATGTTTATTGAAATGTTTAACTGTTCAACTAATTGTTGATTGTGTATCTCCTTGCAAATTAGCCGCATATCGCTGGCTGCGTCCCTCGCTAACTGGAGTTACCGCTTTCACTGCTTCATCTTCTTTTAAGTTCCGTGGACGACTTATTTCTTCTACTCTTAAGTGCGGTGGACAAAGCGTTTAATTCACTTAATGACATTAACTTAAAAAAAAAATCTTTAGCAAAACTTTACAAAAAATTATTGCCTTTTACACATCATTTTAAACAGCTTTCAATGTCTTATAGATGAGTAATTGCAAAATGTTACTTGACATCTGACAAACAATTGCAATTGTTTATCAGTAGTGTAGTGACAGGATTATCTTAGGCCACTTTCATATAATGACTCATAACTTTGAATAAATAAGAAGTTTTGCTGATGCATAAATTTTGTCTAAGAGTTTATTTGCACTATTTTAAGGATTTTTATTGAAAATTCCTAACATGTAGTGAGATTTAAAACAGCTTCATTAAGAGTTTGTATTCCTTTTTGAGAATCGATTTACCTCGTTAGAACTAATGCGTAATAGCGTAACGAGTGTTATCAAGTATTGTCGACAATGTTGACCTAAAATATCCTTTCGCTTTTGTTAAATTTGTATTTATCAAACAAAACCTTTTTTGCTTTAATTTTTCTTACAGAGCGTTTAATACAAATTAACTCCGAATCTCAAACAGCAAGTTTCTTACATATTTAAGCTCTCATTACACTTTTAAATCGTGTATGTGTATGTTACTTATTATGGCTCCTTTTTTAAAATTAGTATTCTAATTTACTATAAAACTAGTTTAACTGTTACATTGAAGTAATTTCACGGTTTCTTTTCTTTGTATAATAAATTGGGCATTACTTAATACAATAGCAATTAAAAACAAATAAAACATAATAGAGGTAGCAAGATACAACTCACTAATAAATCTGGATAAGAATCTAGCAGTTTTACTAACCATGCTTTGATGTATCTGTATTGTATCCATTTTCATTACATTATAGATGCGCAAAATTTTAACTTGATCAGCATTTGTGGCTCGATATGATGAAGGTCAGTTGTTTATACAAAACACTTAGCAGTAATTTACACTGAAAGACGTAAATTGTATCATCCAATTAATTTTGTATTCATGGTATTAAACATAAAAAAAATCTTTCAAATTATTAAACAAGGAACGGCTAAGAAAACGGAATATACTTAAACAGCTATTATATTGTATGCATTCATTTGCATTTGATGACATTTAATTTCTTAGATATCCAATTCGTATTTTCATCTAATGCAACGGATGTAATCTTGGAGAGGCATGCCTAGAAATTTTTTTGCCAAAAACGATTTGATTTATTAGATATTGTAATCGTCGGGAATACCCGTCATTTTAAAACAAGCTTTATCCGAACGTTTTCTACGTTTCATTACTTTTTTCTGCGGAATTGTGCAAATTTATGACACGTGTTGCTATGAATGCTACGTTGATTGCTGTTTTCATATTTAATGATCAATTACACAAAATTATGCTTAACGTATGTATGCTTAATGCTTAATGTCTACTACCAACACAATTTCACTTAACTACTGCTTTCGCGTCTATTATTACTGCTCATGCGCACTGCGTCACAAGTACATGTTCTCATTAACTCATTAATTTATGCGTGTATAATTGGTTACTGTCTAGACGGCGTACATTTTACCTATACAACACGACTTGTTGATTGTTTTAGTATAATTTTATTTATATATTTCACTTGACTATTTTATTTTATGTAATTAGATATAATAATAAAACCAGATTGCATTTAGTATAGTTATAGTATACATAAGTTCACTTTTTTTAATCGTTTAGTCAAGAACCTACAATCCTAAGATTTTGTTTATTTTGTTAACAGGACCAAAGGTCTAGCAGGCAACATTTACGTGAATAGTTCGCCAAGAAATTTAAGCCAATTTAGAAAATTGTCGGCTTATATTATGCAAGATAATCAACTACACGCTAACCTGACGGTCGACGAAGCAATGACTGTTGCTGCAAAATTGAAGATTGGAAGCAAAAAGCCGAAAGAGCGCGAGGAAATCGTAAGAAAATTGTGAACTTCTTCGAACTTTAATAATTAACGTTATATTATATATTCCAGATTAATGAAATCCTAGATACTCTAGGCTTACGAGAACACCGAAGTACAATGACAAGTGGCTTGTCTGGTGGTCAAAAGAAACGTCTCTCTATCGCCTTAGAATTAGTTAGCAATCCTCCAGTTATGTTCTTCGATGAACCAACAAGTGGGTTAGACAGCTCATCTTGTTTCCAATGCATCTCGCTTCTAAGGACGCTTGCTAGCGGCGGGCGTACAATTATTTGTACAATCCATCAGCCGTCTGCGAGATTATTTGAGATGTTCGATCAATTGTACACCTTGGCAGATGGGCAATGTGTGTATCAAGGTTCTACTAAACAATTGGTGCCGTTCTTGGGAACGTTAGGCTTACAGTGCCCTTCCTACCATAATCCTGCTTCGTTTATTATTGAAGTCGCTTGTGGAGAATATGGAGAAAATACCAAGAAACTAGTGCAAGCTATCGACAATGGAAAAGAGGATATTAAGCTGGGAAAACCCTTTCCCGAAAGGGCTAAGGAAGTATTGAACAATGGTGCTGAAAAATATCCAGAAACCCAAAAGAATTTAAATGAAAATACTACAGGTGAAAAATTCACCAATACATCGAATAATATACATATTGGTTTTGAGGGAGTCGTCACAGAAGTTTCTAAAGGTGTGGCAAGTAAGTATATATCAAATGTTTTATTATTTTTGTTCAATGTTTAAATTCAAATTACTTAAAAAATATATTGTTTCTATAGAAACTAATTTTATTTCTTATTTCAGATGGTTCTCCCATCGCAAACGAAAAAGCTGAAAATGTGGATTCATCGCTCCTGGAAAATAGCGTACCTACTCAACAACCACGTTACGGAACGTCACAACTCAACCAGTTCTTCATCATATTGAAAAGAGCTTTGCTTTTCAGTCGAAGAGATTGGGTAAGATGCTTAGAGAAAACTTCGAGACAAACTATTACTTTCTAATTTATTTTATAGACTCTAATGTATCTAAGATTATTTGCTCACATATTGGTAGGACTTCTGATTGGTGCTTTATACTATGACATTGGTAACGATGGTAACAAAGTACTTAGCAACCTCGGTTTCTTATTCTTCAATATGCTGTTCTTAATGTACACCTCGATGACCATTACGATCTTATCATTTCCGTTGGAAATGCCCGTATTATTAAAGGAGAACTTCAATAGATGGTATTCCTTAAAGTCGTATTATCTCGCAATCACATTATCTGATCTGCCGTTCCAGGTATACACTTAACTTTCATTATTTTGAAAATCGGGATTATAAGTATTTTTATTTTTTTTATTACAGACTATCTTCTGTATTGTTTACGTAACTATAGTCTACTTTATGACTTCCCAACCACCCGAGACACCAAGATTTGGTATGTTCTTAGCTGCTTGTTTGCTGGTATCTTTTGTTGCTCAAAGTGTCGGTTTAGTAGTTGGTGCTGCAATGAATGTGCAGGTAAGGAAATATCCCAAATTGCCCACAAAAGAATATGTTAAAACTACATCTTTCTTTCTAGAATGGTGTATTCCTGGCACCAGTGATGTCGGTACCGTTTCTACTGTTTTCTGGCTTCTTTGTTTCGTTCGATGCCATTCCAATATATCTAAGATGGATAACTTACTTATCCTACATCAGATATGGATTTGAGGGTACAGCGCTTGCAACTTATGGCTTCAATAGACCGAAATTGATGTGCTCTGTCCAGTATTGTCACTTCAAAGATCCTACAACAACCTTAGAAGAACTAGATATGCAGCATGCTGATTACAACGTTGATATTATAGCCCTTGTAGCAATATTTTTGGTACTAAGAATCACAGCCTACTTCTTCTTGCGTTGGAAGTTGAAGTCAAACAGGGCTTAATTTAATTAGGCAGATTATCTAGTTTAATAATCATGATACAACTTCTTTATATCAATGTATGTGTAAGGGTACTTCTATTCATTACACTAAATCAATTACATACATATATTTAACATTAATCATAATATTTTAAATGAAGTAGATGTTAGATATTTTTATATACATATAAATACATGTTGTAAGTGTTGGTTAATTTATTAGTCAGTTTATCATTAGTTGTAGGTGAGATGTGTATAATGGGCTGTGATTGTGTTGATTAGAATTTTTTGTGTCGTATAACTTGCCACTACAAGACTACACATGAAATTTACGAAATAAATACAAACAATATATTTTTATAATTCATAATTTTCTACTTGCCTTGTTGTATACTGAAGGTACATTACTATGTAAAACAACTTGTTAATATAAATAAAATATTTTCAACTAAAATAATTCTGATTTTTTATGCATACTTCCACATTTCATTCAAAAGGAAATAAAATATCAATGAACTATGTGCGCGATCTGGCTTACCTGTATTCATTCCCGCCGGCCAGCTTCGCCGCGCGCAACTGCTATAACCTATCTGACGCACTCTTTGTCTTTCTGTGCGCTCGTAGGATTCTAACAAGAGATCCTGGATTTTGAATACATTATATTAGTTTACACAACCGCAGAGATGGTACAGATCATTAAATGGTATTATGCAAATTGTCGTAAATGCCAACAAATAGACGAACAGCCTCAAATCCCTCTAACGCATCCTTAGGGAAGGAGAGAAGTGAGGGTTTGTTCGTTAGTTGAAATGAACGAACCTTGCTTTAGCCGGCAAATTTCGTATTTTGAAACGCAACAAATACAAAAGTTACAAAGTTCAATATTGTCAGGATTTTTCCCCTTAATAAAGTAACATAGAATTTCAATTTATTTTGTATAATTATCGAATTTATTTTTCCCTAGTTTAATTTTATAAGAATCGTTGTTTATTTTCCTACTTAGAATTACTTCTTCGTTCTCCTACATCATATAGCAGCAACAAAATGAACATAAGAAACTGTCATTTCCAACATAATCTGAGAATTAACGCAGTAATTCTGTATTAGCACATTTTGTCAAAAGGCGTTGAATTATAATATTTCGTAATTGAGCGGACAAGCGTGCGTACCGCTGCTCGCTTTATGATATACTGCGATTGGATGCGATCTATCAGTTAAACTTGAATGTTCTGTTGCCATTCACAAAGGCAATATCCCGTTCGTATCTGGACCGACGTGTATATTTAATTTCGAATACTTATTAGACTATTTAATGTTAAGTTATTGCATTATAGAGCATGTCCACCCAATGCTTTAACATTTCCTGTGCCCACTATCTTAATTTTTGAGAGAATTGAATTAATTTGAGATTTTTTAGAAATCTCGATGTTTCTTTAACGGTCGATATCTTAAACGCTTTACGCGTTAGAGCAGCGATTCAAAATGTCTATTGAATATTTGATTAGAGTTTTCGGCAATACTAGAGCCTATAACATAACTATCGAAATCGTCATATTTGATTCATGCTATTTAAATTTTTGTAAATGGAACATTCTGCATATTCCAGAATTTGATAGAGAAACCGTTGTTTTTATAAATATTTCCCTATATCTAAAATGTGTCGTTCTTTAGTAAGTTAAATATGAAGCTATGCAGGGAAGCTTTTTGTTTAATAACATAGAGTGCTGAGACGAAATGCTATAAACTTCTGTTTCGCGAAACATAGGCATTTTTGATAATTGGTGTGATTCACACCGCTATGGATCAACAGCGTTCAATAATGGTCTGGCACATGTATCGAGTGTATTGGAATGTATGAAGGAATCTATCGGGACATATACCAAGTGGATTTACTACTCTATACTGTTCAAATTATCGAAAATGCCCATTCATTAAAAATAATGTGCAAACGTGAAAACAAATAGATTTATTTTGCATGTAAGCCGCTTAAGATATCGGTCGTTAAAGAAATCGAAATTTCAAAAAAATCTCAGATTATCAATTAAAAACTAAAATACGTTGGTTGACATGAGCTGATGATTCCAAGTTCTACATGTTGCTTATCGTACTACAGAAGGATATTATTCATTTACTTCAATAAATTACGATATATGTTGTAAGCAGTCAAGGTTGGTAAAATGTATGTACTCTAAAGGTTGTCTCAGTTCCTATCTTGCAATACTTGACCGAAAGTTTGTGGGCGGAGGGGTGAAGGACGCATATTTTGACGTCATTGGTAATAATATATAGATATACTTGTTCGTAACAACGTTTAAGTTGATGGATCTCATATGTTCTGTGTTGGTAGGCAGTGGCGACTGGCAGTGACGTAGATGGGAGGTCAATTACAACGCTTGGACTTGCTCGTGTATTTCCGTTGCAAAGTACAATGTACACGATATGCATGAAAATACACAAGACAATCGTATATTAGTCAAAAACGTCTAAACGAGGTCATATGAGTTGTGTCAGATTTATATGAAAGCAATGGTACTTCAAAGAAAGTAATTTTTATATTGAAATTTAATTAATAATTTTGAACAAATTATAAAATTAATTTAAGACATGATTCATAAGTTGTAAAACTATATATATATATATATATATATATATATATATATATATAATAGATATATAATAGATAAATCAACCTTACTTCAGTTCCAAAGTAGTTTATTGATTGATCGTGATTATTATCACGATTCTTAGGATATTTTTTGAAAGCAACTCTAAATCATCTGAAGAATTACAACACCAGTATATAAAAATAATAGCTAAGCGCAGAAACAGCAATTAGAATTCGGGTAATAGATATCCGATAAATCGTAATTTTCAGCGGACTAATGTGTTTCCGGAAACTGGTATTTGGTACCCAATAAGTTGTGTTGAATATATTTAAAATCATAATTTTAATAATAAAGAATAAAGTCTGCATGTCTGCAAGAAGTATATTTAGGTTACTGTTAAGATATACCACAAAATATACTTTCCTGAATAGCAATATTGTGTACAGGAATTTTAATTTGAGTTACGCGCCCCATTTGCCAAATTGCGACATCTAGTTTCAAATGTTTCAAGCAGCGTGTCAACCTCTTCCGCTTCTTTACGTCAACGTGAAAGGTACGTTTTTATACTAATTTTCTAAAATCTTCAATCATCTACAATAAATTAGTGAAACGAGTATTATTAAAATCACTTTAGCGTTAGATTTATAGCCTATTATTGTTATTTTGTAGTATTTATAACTTATTTTGCACTAGTAGGTATTTGTTCTTGCATCTTCATAGGTTATGTTTTCATGTTTTGATTTTGTAGAAAAGTTTTCTCTTATGTATTGTTGTGATTATCACGTTAATAATTTTAGTTTGTAATTGATGTAAACCTAATGTGCTTTTGTTTTCTTTTTCAGTAAAATGAAGCAAATAGTGACTAATCAAACAGTTAAGATACCAGAGGGTATCATAGTAACTGCAAAGTCCCGTGTTGTCACAGTTAAAGGACCTAGAGGAACTCTGAAAAGGTCGTTCAAACATTTAGCCCTTGATATTCGTATGTTAAATCCAAGATTATTGAAAGTAGAAAAATGGTTTGGAAGGAAGAAAGAATTAGCTGCTGTAAGAACAGTATGCTCACATGTGGAAAATATGTTGAAAGGTGTTACAAAGGGATACCAATATAAAATGCGTGCTGTATACGCTCACTTCCCCATAAACTGTGTAACTACAGAAAGTAATACGGTTATTGAAATTAGGAACTTCTTGGGTGAGAAATATATACGAAGAGTAAAAATGGCTCCAGGAGTCACTGTGCAGAACAGCGCAAAACAAAAGGATGAGTTAATTATTGAAGGTAACTCATTAGAAGACGTATCTCGTTCAGCTGCGCTTATTCAACAATCGACAACAGTGAAGAACAAAGACATTCGTAAATTCTTAGACGGGTTGTATGTTTCCGAAAAGACTACTGTTGTAGAAGATGAGTAAGCCGTATTTCTAAGAAATAAATAAATGTTATAAAAATATAAATATTTTTTTTCTTAAAACCCTTTTAAAATCTAAAGTATTGCTATATTATAAACTATCATTTATATTTGATTTTGGTAATGTCCAAACAGTAGTAATTTTAGTTTAATTTAAATAGCTAAATTAGTTCTGAAGTTGATTTCTGAATGTTTAATTACGTGTCGAAAAGGTATCGAGTATGATTTGAGAATTGATAATTTTAAAATAAATGAAATGCTTACAGCGACATCTTTGGCTAAGTTTATAAATTTACACCATCATAAATTATAGCTCAGCTACTCCATTATAGATGTCACGCACAGTCTAATTCATAATTAAAATGTGCAAGTAAATTGTTCATTCACAAAAATTTCTTTTGACGCCATAGAATTAATTATATACCTAATTATAATTGAGCACATTAGTGTTAGTGTAGTTTCTCATTTTTGAATCCGTTCATATCCGAACAATTTGCCAGCATAATTTCCAAATAAATAAAAAGTTTGATGCAAAATAATATCTTAATTATTGTTAAAAAATTTTACAAATTAAAAAGGAATTTCTTAATTCATATATTTTGTGCGATGAAAGTCAAGATAACTAGCAGATGGTGATTTATGCAGTGAGTAAGAAAATATTTAAATTCATGAATTCGGAAAAGATGGTATGTGTTCATGGTTATTACTTAGGTACCAGTAAGTATTATTCTGTATAACAGCCGCAACTAGAATAACCTTTTGTTTGGATATACCATATTGTATGCAAATGTATTTTCCAAAATAAGAATATGTTAATGTTAATACACTCCGTTCCTTTAAGATTTACATAATTACTGTATGTAGTCGTTTATAGCATTCTAAATTATACGAATGTACGTACAACAATTGCTTTACTGTGGTTAATTGTAAAACATTTTTGTAGTATAAGTAATATTTTTATGTATAATTTATTACTTTAAATAGAAACGAGGAAACTATTATATCAAGATTATAACTTCCATGCAATTATTATCAAGCGTAATGTTATTTAAAGTGGATTTTAGATTTATAAAAATGCAAATCCCAAAATATTATAAATATTAATGTTTGGAATTTTAATAACGACCAGGCTGACAGCCAATAGTATATACTTAATATCAAAATCACATAAACGGTAAGAAACAATATAGAACCGCAAAAAACGAAAAATCCTTTATTAAAATTTTCTCGTCTAGCTCATTTAATGTAAAAGGCAATGAAATAATGTTTCGACTAGTGAAAGATACATACGTATGTATGTATTTACGCAGAATTCAAATGGTGCTGAAAAAAGGTGATCAAACTGACCGCAGACATCAGAAATTTTATACACTTTATTTTTTTTTTGTAAGTCCAAATCTGGTCTTTTGGGTATAACAATAATGATTAGCAGCATTTCTGAAATTTTCATGAGCCATTATGTCACATTGCAGCATGTTTTTTTAATTATTAAATTTCTTCGTTGGGTAATAAACAATGACCAAATAACATCGTAGCAATAAATGCAGTGATAATTAGAGCGGGCCAAGAGCGCCACGCGCCAGGTTCGCAATCAGGCTGCCGGGCGCATATATGTATGTAAACATAGGTAATTTAAATATGTAATTATTAGGACGAGGACCAAAACCACTGTCTATTACGTCATGAAGACGCGCAAATATACACCTGCAGTTTGGGTGTTCGTTGATAAATAGGGCGTTGTTCACAGTGGGCCACTACAAAAAAAAAGTTCATTCATCGACGGCTACGAACTAACAGCGCGCTTATTCATTTACGGATGACGCGCTCTATTCATCAACAAATGACGAGTCTGCAGATGTTACGTTTGCACCACTTCGTGACATACTAGAAACAAGCGTCGGTGTGCTCGCTTTAGTGATTATGTCTAACGTAACTATTAAAAATAAACGGCCATTACCTACGAAAGTTAATAAATTTCTTAGTGAATTTGTGGATTTACACTACAATGGGAGTACAATTTTCTGTAAAGTTTGTAAAAAGAAACTACTGTGCTGGAGCAAACGTGATTGTGAAAGACATATAAATAGCGCACACCACAGAAATAAAAGAAATGGTGTGTCACAACAACGTCAATTTCAATTAGAATTGCTTTTAACGTTTATGGTATGTGGTCTACCACTTCGTATACTTGATAAAAAAGCATTTCGAAAATTCTGGGGTACATACAATACCGAGTGGATACTACCATCTCGGACAGCGTTACGGAGAGATATTCCACGAATACGTGAGGACATTGAAAATCGAATTAAAGCCGAATTAAAAGATAAACAGCTGTGGCTATGTCTTGATGAGACGACAGATTGCAAAAAAAAATCTATTTTGAATATAATAGTGCGCGTATTAGATCCTATTAAACCAAATTTTGCAATTCTATTAGCCAGCAGAAGATTAAAACAGTGTACTAGTAAAGCAATTACGGCCGTAGTTCTCGAAACGTTACAAAAATTTCAAGTGTCAACCAGTCAACTGTTGTTGTTCATGAGCGATGGTGCAGCAACAATGTGTAGTGTAGGCCGTTCCCTTAAAGAAAAGTGTGAAGGACTTTTACATGTTACGTGTAAAGTCCATGCTTTACATCTTGTGGCACAAACTATTCGAGAGTGTTACCCGGAGGTGGATGCATTAATAGCAAACACAAAAAAAGTGTTTCTCAAAAGTCCTAAGAGGACTAGGGCATTCCACAGGTTATGCCCTGGTATTCGAGAACCACCACAGCCCATTCTTACGCGTTGGGGAACGTGGTTAAAAGCCGCTTTTTATTATAATGAACATTTTCAAGAAGTCAAATCCGTTATTTTGCAATTCGTCCCTGCCGAAGCTAGAGCTATTAGGATGAGCCAGAAGGGATTTCTCGATATTTCTGTTGAAACACATCTAAAGAATATTAGCAACAATTACAAAGGGTTAGTAGACGCGATAGAAAATTTGCAAAATTCTGGATTGTCGTTGGTAGAATCAGTGCAAGTCGTGGACGAAGTTAGTACATTGTTACACAGTATAAACGATGCAACAAGTGGACGAGTTTTAGCTAAGTTCGATAGTGTTTTAAAAAAGAATCCGGACTACACGAGATTAAGACAAATATGCGATGGGGCATCTGCAGATTCCTTGACTAAGTCTAAAGATTATTATAATTACGCCTGTCTTACTTCGGTAGACGTGGAACGGTCGTTTTCGAAATATAAGAACATTTTTTCGTCTCGGCGAACATCCTTCACCGAGGCAAATGTGGAAACTTATCTGATGGTGCAACTTTTTAAACAAGCCTATCCGCATTATTAAGAAGGATAGAATTTATTTATTATATCTTTATTTACAGTTACATTATTAAGTACAACAGAATAAAAAAAGCGTTCAGTTTCTCAGTTATTTCCTTATTACATCCCATTTACAACGCATACCGTTTTCAATCAAATAAAAAATCATAATGAAAATAAAAACACCTCAGCGTGTACATATATATATATATATATATATATATATATATATATATAAAATATATATATATATATATATATATATATATATATCCGCTCTAATTACTAAACATTATTATTGCGTCAGCTTTTATTTTTTTACTCTTGTGTATTAATTTCGAAATATCACATATCTGCTGTGACTCACATATACGCTATTTACAATAAGCGGCCGTTGCGCCTGATTCCGATTCTGTTGGATGGCGCAATTTGGCCCGCTCTAATGATAATGCTCTAAATAATATAATAGTAGATAGATATATACAGAGTGAGTTAGAAGGAACGGACCAAATTCCAGGAATGTATTATAGTTATAGATCAACAAAAATTTAACTAGCGTTCTTGTAAATAGTCCAAATTTTAGCTTGTTTTCGAGTTAAACAAAAAGTCAGATACGTTCCAGGGCTTTGGATTGGTCGCGCTGGTCCGGTTAGTTGGTCTTCAAGATTTTCAGACCTTACATAACTGGACTATTGTTTATGGGCTGGTTCAATAATAAGACGAGTTCTTTTATTCACTGTACATCGGAAAACCATCAGCAATCGTAAAAATTGCGAACTGACGTAACTGATCGATATTGTTTTTAAAGAATATTTGGTAATAAAAGACGCCTTTGATGCATTGTTAATTGATTTTTGGAACTTTTCTAAACACATTCTATCCTAATAAATGGTAGACATCATGTAGGCACTTTGTTATAATGAAAGCTTTTATATTATTTAAAATACATACGAGGTGTGGCAATTAAATAACCGGACTGGTGCTACAAAACATTTTATTGATCACCAATTGCATTACAAAATTTATCCCCTTCACTGTACTCTCCTTGCCGATCCCTACAACACTCCATACGAATTTTCCACTGTCGAAAGCAGTGCTGGAAATCCGTTTCTGTCAGCTTGTTGAGAACCTCCGTCGCTTTCGCTTTCACAGCTTCCACACTGTCAAATCTTGTCCCCTTAAGCTCCGATTTCACCTTAGGAAATAAAAAAAGACACAGGGGGCCAGGTCGGGCGAGTACGGTGGGTGGTCCAATACGGTGATGCCGGGTTTCACAGAGAACGCTTTCACTCGTTCACGAAGGGTAGTTAGAACCTCGTGTTTCACAAGAAACTCGAGGTTAACTCGTTGCTCGATCTGAACACTCTGCGTTTTTCCGACGCGACGCTAGCGTAAGGACTTGAACGGACGATTGCTACAGCGAGACTGAGCGACGCACAACCGTGCCCATCGAGCTCAGGGTGGGAGAAGCATCTACAAGCACAGACATGTTCAAACCTGCCGTGGCGTGCTCGCTGTTTGCCGATAGTAGCACCAGTCCGGTTATTTAATTGCCATACCTCGTATTAAGAAATCGTGACTTCCCTGATGAAAATATTAATATTGATCATGAGCATTCAAATGGTACCATACTGGCGTTGGTTTGGAACTCTTTTTAGTAAATAAAGAACTTTATCATATAGCAAATCCGGTAGCGAATATCATTACATGAACTTAAATCCCACTTTCGGATATCAACAACATCTCCTGCCCTAATTTTCAGATTCATTGGATCCATCGGCCTAGAGAACCGATGGATTTCCATCATAAATTAAGCGCTGAATATAGGAACCAGAGGTGTCCTCTGTTTACCCTATTAACAGAATATTTATTGATTCAAAATCACCAAATAATCGCTTTGGTGCTGATAACGTTCCATTTACAAATATTCAGTTTCGATCGAACAAATCACTTGCAAATAATTTCAGTTTCAGTTTATAATCACTTAGTTATTTTGTAAAAGAAGGGCGCCTCAATAGATGAACTTTATAAATTTGGCAGCTATTACCATTTATTGCGTTACTGCGTGATGGGTAAGATAGGAGAACTGAATACATTTTTACGGCGACTACGTACATTCGTGTTTATTAATCTCATGAGAAGGGGTTCGTGCTGCCTGTCGGTTTCCCCGAGAGTCGGCAAAATACGAGTCTGTCTAGTCGCTTTGAAAATGTCTCTCTTGCCCATCACTGCTTACAACTTTATTGTTTTTGCAAGTAGACCTAACTTTGCATTTTTTGTTTATACCAAAATATAGGTTTCACTAGCATTTGTGAATACGAGAAAATGTCCAAATATGACTTTGGTGTCTACAGAGATGAGTTGGACGATAAAATTTAAATTGTTAAGGCTCTCCTCTAGCCCAGGCCTTGTGCTTAATGCACGGTCTATGCTTCTTTCCGATTAAAATTGACCTGTAGAAAACACATGCGGTAGCCAGAGTTTGTATGTTTTCGAGAAAAAATAAATTATGTTATCTATCGCGAAAAAAATAATACCGCAAGTGATTATTTATAAAACGATAAAAATAATAAAACTTATTGAAAACACCACATTGGTATTTCGACTTTATATTTTTATCATTTCTATACATTTGGTTTCCTAAAGTATGCAAATAATTAGGAAATTATTATGATATTATGGCACATTATTGATTATTAGATATCAGAACACACAACTTTTATAAGACTGATTTTGATTTAGTTAACTCTTGTAGATGATCCGTTTTTTATTTGAGTTTGCAATTAAATGGGATTTCGGTTCCAGCTATGTCTGTAGGTATTATGTTAGCAATCAAAAATAACATTCGTCGCATTCATTGTTGTGAAGGAATCGTGAAATTTAAACAAGCCCCACAAAATTGAAAACTTAAATTGATTTTGATATTTTTATATAAACCTTATGAACACTTTGATCAGTAATAAATCAAATAAGTACATACCTAAATAAACAATGATTTGTCCATGCAAAAAGTGCCATTTATACTGGCCAAGCAAAATGTAAATCTATAAAAAAAGATCTTGTATAATCTAATTATTGCTTTTCTAAATTTCAAACTTAAATCGGTCTACCTATAGTGTATTATACTTACTAAATTGAGGCAAATTTTTTTTTTTTAAATATCACAATAAGCCGCTATAACTCTATCCAAGTAATAAACGTCACCTTCCACATGATTTATTGCATTTACTCTAGTCCACTTATATTTTATACACACGTTATAAAGTTTCAGTTTCTGAAAATATGTTAATTACCTGCGCCATGAGATTTTATTTTTTAATATGTTTGAATGAAATAAAATATATTGAATTCCAATTGCATCAAAAATTAAAATCAATAGCTTTTTATCTTACGTTTGAATGGACTTGAAGTTTTTTAATAATTCTTTACGTTTACATTTTAATAATTTTGTGAAAATAACCGGTGCAAAGGTTCAAAGATTGTATTTTGAAAAAAAAAAATGAAAATCCTTCCATCTATTTTTCACCTAAGGTGACGCAGGTTTACATATAGTTCCCTATACCATAACCTGGTAGAGAATGCCCTTAATTTTTAGTTCTTTCTTTAGAGGTTATTGTTCCATTTTTCTTTCTTAAAAAAATAGCCTGACGTCATGTACATTTTTGTCCTATTTAAATAACCCTGTATTCCTTATTGCATAATATGTAGATCCCAACGGTGACCACACTCTCCGAGATCTTTTCTATAGGTATCTTTAGATAATTAGAACAATTAGCATTTATGAAAACTGGTATGTCATAGTTTAATCTTTTTTATTATAGAAATAAATATTCCTTACACTCTTAATATTTTAAATCACAAACATCGATGTCAATAAAACATATCAAACATTCAAACAATAAATAACATTAATAAAAAAAAGTACAAAGTCTTTGGCAGATCATCTGTGCAACGCATACCAAAATGGAAACAACCGAACTTAGTCAATTTCAACAAAATGGAATAACACTTTTGAAGGATTTAAAAACTTCCATTATTAAAAGATGTATTCGGCGTCGGGATTTCTTGGGGCTCCATCGGCAAGAAGAATATCGTTAACGTAGATATCATTACTCAAATCTCTTATTGGTCCTACATTGTTGGTGTTGTCTTTTTTGATAATCTCGACGTCATTGTCGAGTTCATTATCTTCTGTGTGGCTTATTGGCTGTTTGTAAGGTGCTGGAAATTCTTCCATAAATCCTGTCTGTGCGTTGCCGTTGATCATATCGAATGCTTCGCTGCCGAAATCGTTGCCCTAATGGAGAAACATGTGCATGAAGAAATGAAATGTGCAAACACATCACATATAGAGAAGAACACCTTAAACCAAATTAGTGGTATCAAAGCGTTGTGAAAAGCATAGGAGGTAAAGTTGTCTAAAAACTGCATGAAAATTGACTAGTGCGATATTATTATCAAATGTATGCACTGTTTGTAAAATATGCAGGGGCATGCATAATTGTTTTACGTCTTTTACTTTGTTGTAAGTTTAACGTTCGAAGACTGCAGTACAATCCCTTTTTATTTATTTATATTTACAATAAATTTAGAGCTTGAGACTTTTGCAATTCCATACGTTTAAATTTTCCTCAAATAGGTTATGTATATTTATTATTCAATTATCTGAACACAAGTTTTTCTTAATATCTTTGCAAATTAGTAATATAGCCTGTGCACATATACTTGCGAGATCTAAAACTTTCCTTTTTCACAACATAGGTGTATTTATTGACATATGTAAGAAAGTAAACAAAGAGTTGCTATAAAAGGCTGCGTAATGAACATGCTTAAAATTCACGAAATTTTGAATGAATGGCGGTTAGTATGGACAAGAAACAAGCGCTGAAAGGCATGCCATATTTTAGTCTGAATAAATGCGTATGAATTTGGTTTATTACGTGTAAGTTGTAGATTAATATAAAATTAGTAAATTGTATGTTAATTGTATTTATTAGTGTTAGTCAGACTAAAATAAAAAATCAAGCGTTTATGTCAGGTATACTTTATTTATTACTTTTATGTACAAATATTCACTCAACATGGTACAAAAATAATTCATCTAATTAATTTTATTGTCATAAAATCAATATCAGTATTATTTTTGCATCTATAAAAATATCTAAATAAGTCAAAATGCTGTTGCTAAGACTATCGATGAAAATTATTTTATAGTAAGTGTAGGTAACATATTAATTAATTATTTAAAATTAGGTGGGTATTGTGCAGGTCACGTTAATAGATTTTTAGGCTTGGCGCAATCTTTGCGGTACTTTATCTCTACCAACCTCATCGACATTAGGAATTTCGTTTTCTACGGAATCTCCCAACGGTTCACGGTCTCTGGAAGCTGGTTGGTTGATGGATTCGGTATCGGCTTCCGTTGTTAGACCTGTTTCTATGGTATCGGGGTGAAGCGGTCTCACGTTGATGAAGGATACTTTTACGTGGGAGGTTCCAAAATCAGTATCTTTCTTGTATTCGGTTTCATTGACTTCTACCTTGTGATTGCCGATAATCTATGAACATAAGATAATGGATATTCACAAAAAATTCTTGGATACAATGAAGATTTAAGTTGTATTAGGCTATACTACAATCTTAGTCTTACCTTAGTGTATGACGTCGTGTTTCCAGGACCCAAATCTTGGAAGGTCGACGAAATTCCAGCAGTACGATCGCTAATGGTTTGTCTAACGCTTGCAATGACATCTAAAGTTGAATTGGTTTTATAAATAATTTATTCAAACTCGAAGTATGCATTATGGTCTACCTTGTAACCGCTTGTAGAAGTCGTCTAAAGAAGGATAACTAGAGAAGTAACCAGTGTCTACAATTGGTCCTTCCCCATCGAATGGATCAATGTCTATATCCGAAGGATCGAATCCTACGTTCGAAAGGTCTCGAGCTGTAAACAATAAACATATTGTTATGAGTTTTTAAATTAGCTTTCTTTATTTAGTCAAAGTTAAAGTCCTACTTAAATAACCGTATTTGTAAGAGTATCTTTTACAGGGCTTTTGTTTAATATATAGTAGTGGTAGCTTTTATTCCTAAGATTCAAACCACATTAAACAAATACCATTGAACCCATACTTCTCAAGTTTGTGGAGTAGATGCGAGTGGTCCACACAATCAAATGCCTCAGAAAGATCTATCAGCATACTCAAACAAGGTTCTCCAGAATCAGCATTACGATATATGTAGATGACTTAGCAATCAGAAGCGATGTATTAACTATACTTTTGAACAGCTTAGAAACGAGTAAATAATCAGTTTATTGTCAAATTTAATTTATTTAACGTACATAATTTAGTGAATATCTGTTTAATGCTATTGACGTTTGAGCTGGTTACTATGTTGTTACAAAATTGGGTCCAAAATATGCTATGCAGGCATATTTCAATTTTTTGTGAACTAACTTTTGTCGTTATCGGCGTTTCAATTGTATTTCCGGCTTCACCGGAAGTGGCGTCAACTTTCCTTTTTAAAATAGAATATCCTGTATATTTTTAGGTGTTTGGAAAGATAACCGAAAGGCGAATCCAACGATACCACACATGTTATACTTTAACTTAAGAAATATGATGATTTTGCAGCAATAAAAGTTTTGGTAATCTGTTTTTATTGTTACGCAAAGTTGGGTAGGAAAGAGCGCCAAATTGTTTCTTGTGACGCCAGACTGATCTTAAAAGCTCGTTGCTAAGCAAAGTAATCGTAATAATTGTCAAACTGTCAAGTCTCAATTCCGAAAGCGTAAATTATTCTTGGTATTTATTGTTATTGTAACCTGCATTTGTTATACTTTCTTTCTTTGTGCTCGTTATTATTTTATGTCATTTTAACTTGTTTTGTTAATTGTTGTTTCTCCCTTATTTTCTCAAACTTTATTGTAATTAATTAATTGTGGTAGGTTTGTTTAAGTTTGTTAGCTTTTTATATGCAATGTGCTTAAATTTCAGTTATTTATGATGTTGATTTTACAATGGCTTTCGCATGGACTACGCAAGATAACCATCAAGTACCTAATTTGAATATTCCATAAATTTGGTAACAATTACCACGAAGTGGAACATAATGAACACTGCCCTTGTACAGTCGGAAATATTTTAACTTTGCGCTAAGCAAGGATAGATAGGATAAAATCTACAGAGCGAACTGCTTTAACAGAAGATAATATGATTTAAATTATTGTACAATTTGTTGCGTAACCTCAACAATTTTGCATGGTTCGTGCCGAAGCCATCATAAAGGTAACAACACAAAAAGGCTAAAAAACAGACTTATTGTCTATCAAAAACTAACATATTTAAACAAACTTACCATAATTAATTAATTGCAATGTATCGATAATGTAACGAAATAACAACAATTAACAAAACAAGTTAAAATGAGAGAAAATTATAACGAGCACAAACAAGGAACGTATGACAAATGCACTCAGTGCGAGAATTAAAGGAAACTAATTACTCTATACGACTGACCTTTGCCAACCAAACATCGGAAAGATTTGACGACTTTTACAGAATTTTCTTCTCTGAGGAGGCATATTTTCATCTGAATGGTTACGTCAACAAGCGAAATTGTCGTTATTGGTGGCAAGAAAATCCCTGGGAGAATCATCAGACTCCATTATATAGCCCCATGGGCACCAATATCATCCAGAGGCATTTTAGGCCCATACATCAATAACGGGCAAACAGTAACTGTAAATTCTTTCAGGTACGCCGCAATGATTCCGTGAATTTTTTGGCACTGCCTCTAAGAATTTGATGATTTTAATGACTAATGGTGGTGCCAGCAAGATGAGGCTATTAACCGCACATCAAATACCGCATTACAAGCTGCAAGAGAATGGTTTCCGGATAAATAGATATCAAGAAGAGGCGACATCAACTGACCATCAAGAAGCCTGGACTTGGCCAAATGATCTTTTGTGTGGAGTCGAGTTTATAATAACGCCCAGCAAATTTAATTCAGCTTAAAAATCGTATCCAGGAAGAGATTGAAGCCATTACTCCTGACCTATGCGAAAGCGTAATGGAAAATCTACGGCATAGCTTGGAAGAGCGCCAGCAGCAAAATGAGCGATATTTAAATGATATAATTTTCCATACATGAATTTCCAATAAATGTAGTTTTAAGTTCTAAATAAAGTTAGTTGAGAAAACTGATTATAGCTGAGCAAAATTAGAAAGAAAAGTGCAAAATTTTCCGAGATAATTTATATTTGCACAACAATTTACTGGAGTGAAAGAAGAAATTCAGCTAATTTTCATGAATTGCCAGGGAGTTCTTGACTCCGGAGAGACGGAAGGATGAAACATTTTAATTACCAAAGTGAAATTGTAAATAATTAATAAATTGCTTGATGTTTTGAGTTGACGACCTTCAAGTAATATCTTCATGTCTTTCATTATGCAATTGCTTCACTTCTTCGAATGTGTTGATATTTTTCTTTTTCTAGATTAAGTAACAAATAGTCCATGTTATCAAAACCACTTATTGCCAAGCATTAGAAAGCATTGTATATAACTTATATTGTATATAACAAGGTACTACGAGGTTATCGATAATATATAACAATACATTTCATTTTCTATTGAGGTTATCTACTGCTCCAGTAGATTACTTTTAAAACCATTCCAATGCAAAGCAATTATAAAATTGAATCAAAATTGCTGCGATTATTTTTATGCATCGGTAACATCAATTTGCGTTGCGCTCATATTTTTCATGTAACAAACATTGCATGTTTAAGTATGTGAGTAATAATGGATTGGCACGTTTCCATACGTAAACATTCATAGGTACATCGTATAAATGTCACAGCATGTTTGTATGTATTTTTTTGTATGTAAACTTTAGCTTTTGAGGTCATAAAATAGAAGGTAGTTCGCTTCATTTTGTTTAAATGCACATGTTTCTATGTTTAGTGATAAGCGTTAGGCGAGATTCTAAAGAATGTACAAAACATCGTTGAAATAAATGTAAATTGTACCGGGGAGGTGGCCTAATTTGCATTCCACGGAATTTTCATACGGGCACAGGTGAATTCATCGACAAACAATACCAGCAGCTTCATATAGCACAATACTACATCTATAGGATACTCTTCATACTTGGAATGCGAGAAAACAACAAGCTTTCTTTTATTGATCGGGGAAAATAGCACTTGAGGTTTATATACAGGTCATTCTTCTAAGATTGCTTTTTATTTGATTTTACAGATTTAAACTAAAACTATATGGTGCTTTTAGTGTATGTACGCGATTTGCTATGATGAATTTATATTGGCACACCTATAGATTCACATCTTTTAGCCAATACAAATGAATATAAGATAAAGAAATTAGGATATAGTGAGAGAAATGTTTGTCTGCTAACATAGGAAGTGGCCTCTTATCATATTAACCACGACAATGAAATTGATTATTCAGAATCAAACAAAAATTCATGTACTTTACACATTAGACAGGAATGAAAACCAGAAATAGCGAATTTGGCATGTTTCAACAAAATTTGTGCAAATATTTTCTTGTTTGTATTTGTTTTACGTATATTATCATTCATAAAGTTTGACGGAAACCAATAAACTGATAGTGCATATCATTTTTATATCAAATACACTCCTTCGGCTTTTTTTACTTATTGCCTATGTTTGCTTTTATAACGTTGTGCAATTTGTGATAACTCAATGACGCAATATTATTTTCCAGTACATTATGATGAATGGGTGCAAATCCTATTTTCGTTCTTACTTTTATTTTTAAAAGAATGATAATTTGGTAAACATATGTGATTAGGCTTTTAAAATATTTGTGAAATATTAAAAAGGAGATTAGATTTTGAAGTGAATCAACTAGAAGTGATGTCAGAAATTGAGGGGTACTTCAACTGCTTTTTGTTAACTGTCAAGACTCAAATACTACTGCAGACATTCTTCTCAACGTGTTAACTTAGAGTTAAGTTGATATTAAATATCATTGTTGTACTGGCGTAGGAACAAAACTTAGTCCTTAGAATTAAGGTTCATATTGATCAATCAATTGAGGAATATAAATTAATATCATAGGTATTTGATTAGAAAAATGTATATAAATCCCACTTAATAATTTAGGCCACATTTTCACAGTCTTGTAAGGCGACGTTGCTTCTTTTGAGTAAGTGGAGTAAGTGCATTTACATGGCTATTTTTTCTTAGTAGTATCCAATTCTTTTGCTAAAAGGTATTATCATGTACAGATTGAAAATAAAATTGTATTTCCAAGGCTGAATTTATTTGTATGGAATGTAAAGTGCTTGTCAAATAATTAAAGACCCAGAAAGACCAACATATTTGTTTAAATCCAACATTAATTCTAGATTTTCAACATGATATTCTTTGTTTCTAGGAAAAGTGTAGTCTTAAAATATTTTGAAACCTTTGGCAAAATTTGGTAGAGGGGGGCCTTCAAATGCAACAATGGATTGGGGGGTACTGCATAGTCTATGGTTGACCTCTAACCTCTACGCCAGTAGTGTACAACGTTTAAATTTATTGTAAAGTTTTCGAATGATTTTTAAGTTTAAAATGTTCTCTGAAACATTTTAAGTCCTGTATTAGAGTAATTTATGGGAACAGCTAATTAGTAGCTATGCTATACATTAAGGGCTCTTTTTCACATATTTCGATGTCGAATAATAGTACTAATAAATGGTCTATATTAGGTAATATTAGGGTGGAGCAAAAGTTTTTTCGTTCTTTGTTTTAAAATTTAATTCAACGGTATAAAAGACACAAAGAGAATTAATATTAAAAATATAATCCACTATGATCAATAGTTCATTGCCATTGTCTGGCAAGGCTTTCAATTCCACGTTTATACAATTCTGCTGGTTTAGAGGTGAAGAACTCACGGCATCCTTCTTCTACCTCCACGACATTGGCAAAAACACACCCATCAAGAAAGTGTGCCATTGACCTAAAAAGGTGGTAAACATGATGTGGTAGCGACTACAGTCCATCAAATTCTTGCAGTTTTTGGAGTAGTAGTGGCTGGTAGTGACGTAAATTGGAGTTCAATTACAAAGCTTCGATTCCCTCGTGTATTTCTGTTGCATATCGCGTACTTTGTAATATGCAACGGAAATATACGAGGAAATTGAAGCTTTGTCCTTCAACTCCTATTTATGCTACCACCAGCCGCCACTGTTCTGGAGAGTTCATAGGGCAGTATGTGGTCTAGCATTAGCTTGATTGAATAGCACGCAATTTCTTCCAATTGCTCGCAGTATGCTTAAGAGTTTAACGCCTTCTTCTGGCAGCAATTCAAAGTGAATAACACCTTCGTAATTTCACCAAACACACACCAGCGCCTTTGCTTCAAAGCTTTTCCACAGGTTCTGTAGATTGGCCACGGGTTAGCCACTGATTTGATTTGTTTGAATTACGAAGGTAGATCCATTTTTCGTCACACGTTATAATTAAGTAGGAATGGAGATCCTGCGAATTGACAAGAAGTCGATTATAGATTTGCACTAGTCATGAGGGACTCTGAATTGTCCGTTTACTTTCGCCAATTTATGGAGATGGCGACCTATTCTTTGGCGAAGAACCTCTTGGTCAACGATAGGTCTTCTGGAACGCCTCTGTTAAACCATTTCTAAATTTTGTATACCAATTTTGCGCAGTCTGATCTGAGATAACATGTTGACCTTTAACTTTACGCACTGTACGAGTGGCAGCAATACCCCGTCTGCTTAATTCTCAGTAATGACGCAAAATTGCTAAAATTTCTTTATTTGCATTGGGCATTTTGGATCTACAAGAAGTACACAATGTATCAATGAAATCACGCTTGCTTAATATTGCACTAATAATTTAATAATGACAACTATTTTACTTTTATTTTTACAGTTTTATAAATCCAAGGTTTACCAACCCAAAAAACGAAAAAGTTTTTGCTGTACCCTAATATATCGTTTACATTTTAACTCCAGCATGGTTATTCAAGTAATAGATCATTATTATTACTTTCATATATTGTTAGATTTTACTTTAGCTTCTTGGACTGTAGGTAATTAGAAAGTCTATGCTGATGATAGATTTGGCATTTAAAGACGCAAAGTAATTACATGTAATTAATGTGTCTGTGGATGATTACAATCTAAATTGTTAACTTAAATTTTGAATGATAGAAGTAGGTCGTTTCTAACATCTAGTCTATACAATGGATTTAATTCAACCAAGCATTCTAGAATCGTAGCGTGATAAATTCTTTATTAAATAAATCCATTTTCCTTTCGAGACATTCTGTCCTGCTTTATCATTTCTTCGTTGAAATTATTATGCAGGCATTAAAATTATTATGTATGCTAAGTATTTCATTTAAGCTTGTCAGTATTTCGATGCGAAATAGGTTAAATTCCAATTAAATTACGTTGAAAATTGGGCGCAAAATTCTAGGGGATTTTATTTTCAAAGAATTTAATTGAACGTCTGATGTTATACATTGTGTACCTATACGTAATTATTAACACACAGAATAATGCTCAACTTTCGTTTCCATTTTTAATAAAGCATTATGCAACAGTGCGTGGAAATGGAATAATAATTGTTAATTTCCTATATGTGACAATGTCATGAGGGTTTTACTAATTAGATTTATCCATTTGTGATTAGTAAGTCACGTTACATTGAAAAATACGTATGATTCAATATCATCTGTTCGATTTTCTGCGTCCTTAAATAAAATTAATCATGCTATCGTCCTATAAAATTTAGTAATTAAAAATGTTATTTCTTATTTTTATTGGTATTCAAATAAAAATAGAGTGACTTTAAAAACTCAACGAGAAATTTTATTATAATTTTCAATTTAAACCAAAGTGTTGTAATAATTACGAAAAAATGTCGTTAAGGAATATTACTCTATTAATGTTTTGCAAAATTGTTGGAAAAAAATATTTTTAATGTTTAACACAGAAATCTGTCAGAGGAATGTTAGGAATTTGGATGATATATTTGATTTTATAGTTAGTTTATTTTTCTGCTTGGTATTCTGACATAATTACCTATGATTGCAAGAGTACACTATCAAAAATTACAACGATTGTAAATAAAACAAAATACAAATCAACAAATACAAGGAATTATCAAACAAGTAGCTAGCAGTAAATCAAATAAACACAGTGTTTATTTTCTTAGTCGAAACACTTTATCTTACGATAGCTAAGCTATTATCTTCAGCAGCAAAACTGAACTAACAATTTCCGCTACAACTAACCTATTTATATGCTTTTAAAGTTATGGTAAACTGACCGTGGTCATGTTTGATTCGACAAAAAGGAAAGGCTGGAATTTAAGGGTCCTAAATCTGAATTCATTAAGATATGTTTGTTTTTGTAGATTTCCATATCTTTATAATAATTTAATTCTACATTCATTGCTACTAACGTACTTAACTAACTTTATATTATCAACATTATGATTCTCTAGTGTTGTCTTGTATATGCTCGGCAAACCTTCTGAATTTAAAAAGAGCCAGATACTCTTTGTACCTAACCTAGATTGATCTTTTTGTCTGCCCAATATATAACTGATCACAATCTTTGCATGATATTTTGTAAATTCCTGATTTGTCTTTAGTATTTCCTAAAAGGTTTGTGAGGTTATTATTTGATGAAAAAACAACTTTGTGATCAATTTCGGAAAAGACTTCTTTTTGATCGTCAAAAAAATCTTTTCTAAAGTTGATCGCAAAATTTCAAATGAGATAGTATTACTTTGCAGAATGTTTAAATACTTTCCTTTTCTTATTGTGTCTGTGATTTTAACTAGGTCAGCCTTGTTTTGCTGATTATTACACCCGCAAAATAACCCCAAACCATGATATTTCACTGAAGGAATTCTGCAAGATTCATTAAGATGCTCGAATATAAACTCTGCGTTTCGACCCGAATAATTCAAATTTGGTCTCCATAACACTTTCTCCCATGTATTTGTTATCCAATTCGAGTGTTCTCAGAATCAAGCTAGTCCTTTTTATTTGTTTACATGGTTTAGTAAGGGTTTTTTTTATGACAACGCGACCTCAAAACCATTCTCGTTCTTCGCTGGGCATTAAGGCGTATGTTGATATCTAGTGCCGTAAATTGTCGATCTCGCTTTGCTGTTGTCACTATGAATTTGGCTTCAGTAACACTCGTCGCCTTTGGCCGTTCAGTTCGTTTCCGTTTCTCTCGTTTTCTAGTCAAAGTGTAATTGCACGTCCTTTGGTGAAAGATCCAATCTCTCTGAATGTCCTTCGTTTTTAAGACTATAAGTAACAGAACGTTGTTCTGATGTTAATTTTATCAGCTATGGGATTATTTCACAATTTTCCGACTTGCATATTAATTGGAGAAGGAACAACATTCACATATACAATAATTGATATGATGCATAACGATTACTTGAACAGTGCAACACTGCCTGACCGATGCTAGTTATTATAAGTATTTATTGAAAGCCACAACACCTCAATTCATAAATACCCTTATTAATGCAATACAACTGCTGAAATCAAAATTTGTCTCCACTTTTAAAATTCCAAAAAAATTTCGATGGATTACGTATTTTTATACGATATTTCAGATATCGTTGTTATAAGTTATAAATAGTAATGTGCTACAGCTCCTTTATTTTTGTTCTACGCCTTCTGTGGCCCTGAACATTTTAGATATTATATTCTTATTTATAACATAGCTGGTAGTTTTTCTATTAAGGGTAGTCGGGCCTAACACAGAAACAAGTACTTCTTTTTATCAAATCCAGTTTTATTTAACAATATAGTCTCCTTGTAGGTCTATACACTTTTCCCAGCGATGTTCCCATCTTCATAATCTGTTCGAAAAATAGGTGGCATCTTGTTCTGCATAACAGGCGTTTATGAATGTGATGGCCTCCTCATTCAATGAAAATCTCTGTCTTCCAAGCCGAACTTTGTGCCTAGGAAACAGAAAAAGGTTACCAAGCGCCAGAACTGGTGAATAGGGTGGGTGGTCTATGAATTTGGACTCCAATTCATGAATTTTTGCAATGGTAGCCAATGAAGTGTGAGACGGTGTGTTGTCTTGGTGGAACAAAACTTTTTCTTCAAATATGGACATTTTTCCGCAATTTCTGTCTTCAGCTTGCCAACTAATGATGCGTATTTGTTATTGATTTCTTTTTTCAAGATAGTCAATTAACACAATTCCATGGCTGTCCCAGAAAACAGTCACCATCACTTCCTTGGTCGATGGAACAGTCTTCGCTTTTTTGGAGCCGATTCACCTTTCGCAGTCCACAGTTTCTTTCGCTTAAACTGTTTCAATAGGTTCAAATTATTTGAACGCGTTTTTGGTCTTGAGTGGGCAAGTGCGGCAGTCAGCGCGGTTTGCTTTTTGATCCTCAAATCTTAGTCAATATATGACAGACACGTTCTTTCAAGATGCCCACAGCTTCTGCTATCTCTCTAAGAACCTTAATTCGACGGTCGTCTAGCGCCATTTGGTGAACTTTTTCGATGTTATCGGTAATGGTTGCAGTGTTTGGCCGTCCCGAACGTTCATCGTCAACCAAGCTGGTATGACCGCATTTAAATTCAGCTGCCCAAAATTTCACAACAGCATCGATCTCGGCCTCAATTTGAGTAGGCGTATTGCCTTTTAAATGCAAGAATTTAATGATGGCACAATATTTGATTTTTTTTTCATTTTTACAGAAATACTAACATCGACTGACACAAACGACTGTTGAACAACAACTGAGCGTCCAACATGGCTGAAATTTTCAAATGTATTTTTGCAAGCATGCGCAATTTGCCAGAATATTTTTGACGAGTAAAGCCATCTTCATGTTGAGGCTTGAAACTTTTCAGACGACCCTCGAAATTTGATTGAAAATAGGAATTAATAGTTTCATGATACAATTGCTATTCTTAAAATTCCTAAGAAATTCATGTATGTTTTAATCTTTGTGATGATAAAGGGGCAGTATATTCAGTTGCAAATTAAACACAGGCTTTGACAACCGAATTCCTCCCTTGATTTAATGTATCTAGTATTGCACGTATTTTTATATTTATTTATAATGGCCACATATACAAATAAATTATTATTATTGTTTAATTTCATAACAGTAGTTGGTGATTATTATTAGTCATTTTCAATCAGATCCAAGGTCTCTTCATCAGTAAATTTTGATGTTGTTCAAAAGTTCCTCTTTCGGTTACTACACAGAAGAACATTTCTCTAAAATCGTGCTTTCAAACGAGAGCTTCATTATTATTATTATTATTATTATTATTATTATTATTATTATTATTATTATTATTATTATAATTAATTATAAAAGTTAAAGCAACAGTTAAGTAAACATGCAGTCGATTATTTTCGTGCAGCTAAATTTGATTTCTCGAAGTTATATTTTTCATCTAGGATCAACTAACTGCTGCGTAATTTTTATACAAGCTTATCTGCACTTAATGTCCATTCTATTTACGTCGCAATCACCAGCATGCGGTCTATTATATGTGATGTGCCTCCGACAGGTTCGGTTAATCACAAAAAAGAATGAACTCGATCCCGGAAATGTTTGCGTTACGTAGGTTGCCTGCTTGAAAAATTGAACGTTACAGAATCGCATCGCCAATTCAACAGAAACATGTTACATACCTGCAGTATGTGTAACCAACAGACTAGAAGTTGACGAAGGTCAACGAAGACCACTTATAGGCGCAATGCAATTTAATGGTTGCCTCGCAATTTATGACTTACGTAACATTTTAGATTGCCATTTGCGGACGTCAGCTTTACTCAAATATTGATGCGAGTATTTCGACGAAATAATTTTTCAATGACAATCACAGAAAAT
Source organism: Dynastes maya (assembly GCA_029619315.2). Taxonomy (NCBI): domain Eukaryota; kingdom Metazoa; phylum Arthropoda; class Insecta; order Coleoptera; family Scarabaeidae; genus Dynastes; species Dynastes maya. Next base: position 64,553,720 of record JAROYE020000002.1, read on the forward strand.
GATTCTATACTACATCCGTTTACAAAATATGAAAAATCATATTAGAGATTAATACATGCGATGATAGTAGAATACAACGACGATAGTAGAATAAAAATGATGATGACACTACTTAAAGATGCAAATATATGTGTAATGAAATTCTAAGGACGTTTAGAGAACACGTCAGGTTGTGAATTGTTATATAGAACTAAAATTCGTGTTACTACTATTTAAATTATTAAATTAACGTCGATCACTCGGTGTGAGTTCATATTATTATTATATTCTGAAGAAAAATAAAAAAGAGGACTGAATTCTCACAATCTCTTTATTTAAAAATTTGGGTACCGGTTTCATGCACAAGGACATGTCAGATCAAGTAGGTATTTTATGAAAAAATACAAGGATAGTCTCCACCAAGTATTATTGTGTCTGTCCACTTTATAAAACGATTTTAATGTCATTTTATTTTTAAAAATTTTGTTGTTATAAGATGTACGGTATTTAATGTAATTTACCTCATCAACATTTATAATACTTTAGTGCATACTATCCATGTATTTTTTCATCAAATATCTCCGTGACCTGATGATGTGCCTTTGAGCATGAAACCGGTGGCCTAATTTTTAAATAAAGAGATTGTGAGAATTTAGTCTAGAGCACTGCACGGGCCTACTTTTCACGGCCCGGCCCGCCCGTGGCTCGTTGCGTTCATTCCCTCGGCACAAGGCCCGCCCGGTCCGGCCCGTTAGGAAATTTAGGCCCGTTTGGCCTGTCCAAATTATTTTAGCCTGTTTAAGTAATTATATCTGCACCGTCTATTTCTAATCCTTTTTTAATTACTGCATTATAATAAGTAGAATGAAACATTTATTTTGTTTGTTCTTGTATATACTACTATATAGTATATACTATATGGTATGAAACCAAAAGAAAACGTAACATAACATTGCATACATTAAAATTGTTAATACAAAACGATATCGTACAAACTAACAGCATTTACTGCATACGTTGTAGTTAATAAAACATTATCGGCCCGTCAGGCCGTACAATTTTAAGCCCCGCCCGGCCCGGTCCGCAATGAAAAGAGACGAGGCCCGCCCGAGCCCGCCCGCGGGCCGAGCGGGCCGGGCTTTTTCTAGCCCGTGCAGTGCTCTAATTCAGTCCTCTTTTTCATTTTTCTTGGCAATTTAATAATTTAAATTATTGTGTTTTCATGCTACGAGGATGGTATGAGAAGTACCCGTGTTTGGAGACAGATGACGCTTTGTGTCAAAATCTGCATTATCGACTGTGAGCACTATTCTTGAAAATTTCGCAGAGATTCATCGAGTAGTGCTGTTTTGAGAGCTGTCGCAAGTTTATCATTGAAAAAGAACAATACCGGTCAGTGATTCGATTTCTTTTTTGGACGGGAAAACGAGTGCAGAAACCAAAGAGAAGTTGAATGCAGTCTATAAGGACCATACATCTTCGATGACTACCATTAGATGCTGGTTTAATGAATTTAAGCGTGGCCGAAAATCCGTCTTTAATGAGAAGCGGCCCGATCGTCTCATTGAGGTGACTATGGACGATTTGATCAATAAAGATCATGATATCGTGTTAATAGACCGTCGAATGAAGATTAGAGAGATTGTTAATATGGTAAACATCTCAGTTGAACGTGTACAAAACATCCTTCACGAAAAATTGGGCATGAGAAAGCTACTGGCGAGATGGGTGATGCGCTGCTCAAAAACAGAATCGTGTAACTTCAAAGCAATGTTTGCACATGTTTATGCGCAATACGAATGAGTTGCTGCGGCGTTATGTGACTGTAGATGAGACATGGATACATTACTACATTACTAAATGCAAAACAACACAGGTATTTATCATACCATTCAATCTAATTATAAGTACAACAACCGAATATTAGGATTTCCATATTTATATAACATCTTTTCTTCTTCCTGATAAAAAAAAATGATCATTATAAGAGTTAACAGTTACCGAGCAAAATCTAAAATTGGTCATGTAATCGACTATCACTAAACAGTTTGTGGAATTCGAACTGTAGAGTTGTTTATTATTGCTTCTGTACTATGACTAACGTTCTTAAATCTATAACGATCACACATTAATTTTCCGTGCAACTGGTGATTGATTAGTGAATAAAATCGTTTTTCGTAGTGCCCTAATGTGGTGCATTCTATTCGAGAAGCGTAAATGTCGGTTTTATTATTTATTAAAAAATAAATCTTGTCTTCTAATTTACGTCATTGATATTTCGTGTTGGTTTACTTTTCGTTAAAATTGCATTAATACTCTAATCACTTAACCTTGTTCATTTTCGGTGACCCCTTTACGTGGCAAATATTTTTAAGCTGCCAATACGGGGAATTTTACGATATTAATTTGTTTATTTAAGCTGATTTTTAATATCAAAAGATTCTTCTAGAAACGTGTATGCCTTAAGAATGCATAAAAAAATATCAAAGTAATGGCAATCCTATTTTATTCCTAACCACACCTCAGTGTTAGGTATTCCTTAGTAGGTAGTTTCCTTACAAGAGAAACTATATTCCTGAAAAAGATAATTTTCCTGAACATAGAAAATCAAGTTGATTACGGATAACGTACATACAGTAAATTGAACGTGTTTTGGATTACCATGTATTTCTTCAAAATTGTATTTTATTTATATCTCATTCATAACAAAACGAAAGCATCAATCAATTATGGCCTCACTATAAGAATGGGTTGTATGGACACAATTTCCGTGATACGCTAAATCCAAAAATTTGCACCTCTTAAAGACATTAAAAAATGAATGCATTTTATTGTTTTTAAAATACTATACAATAACTTCACTAAAATGGACAGCATTTTGTTTTTGGAATTCAAAGAAATCTTTGTGCTTTTTCAATAAGGTTATACTCAAAAATAAGTCGCGCAGAAAACACATTTTTTACAAGCAGCTAGTACAACTTGTAATGAAGAAGTTTCTCATTTCACGAAGTGCTGAAGATCAACCAAACAGAGGCAGACCCAAGGAGGTTAGTGATAGTGTTACAACATTTTTAAAAGCACCGTTTTAACGAAATAAATTTAACAGTTTTAAATCTAATGTAGTAGGAGGAGCGCAACATTTCTAAAGACGAAAAGATATTTAATAAAAGAAGGATTATGAAGCCATGTTGTGTGGCGAAACTTATATTTTCGGCGCCATACCAAATAGAAATGATTGAAGTATCTTAACAGGAAATCATGATTTTGGAGGAAAATCACAAGACCTCGTACTGGCAAAAACTACCAGAATATAATCAGGCGAAGGGATGTTAGAATGCTGGTAGACTTATTGACAGGAGCTGAAAATCAATTCTGTCGTCTGTGCCAAGAAGACCTGGAGACGGTAGAGCACATGCCAATATGCTGCCATTAGTTACAAATTACATCAACATTTCAGTAGGTCATTCCTAAGACCTAGTGGATTGAAGGAAGAAGATCCTAGAGTAGCATCAAAAGCCTCCAACTATTCTAACACACATAAGCGCCTTGTTACAATAGGTTTCTTTAGGTGATCGCCGGCACGTTCCCTAGAAACTTGAAAAATGTTACAAAACAGAATGTGTTTGGCATGGGAATTTAATCACTTGGATGTTCCAATTCTTGAAAGCCGTATTCGCGGATGGTGGCTTGTGAACTGGCAGGATATATATATAGACGGGTGCATTGTTGTGCAATAATCGAACACCTTTTGTCAATTTTCCTCGACGTTTTGCACGAATATTGTCCCTCAATTCATGCAACAAAGACGTTAATATGTGCTGTTGACAGTTATATTGCGCTCTTTAAAGTTTACTTTAATGAGTAAAATACCCTCACAATCCCAGAACATTGTGGCCATCACCTTTTTCGTTGATTGAACGACTTTCGCCTTTCTGGGACGAGGTTTATCGAATCGCCGCCATTCCATCGATTCCTTTTTGTATAGAGAATCATAATACAAAATTATTGTTTCATCTCCTGTGTCAATGGACTCAAAAATCGGTTTCGGGTCGTCTCTACACATGTTTAAAAACGACCGCGCACATTCGACCCGACGTTCATGTTAGAGAGCAGAAAGAAGATGCGGTACTCATCTTGCACTAATCTTATTCATACCCAAATAGCTACGGAGAATTTGGCGAATACTTGTTTTAGAAATGTTAGACATCCTTTACTTTCAAACGGCGTTCTGTTAATGCAATTTCTTCTCTTCAATATATGTTTTGAGGCGTTATCTGTTTAATTGGCCAACAATTGGCTTAGTATCTTCAAGGGATTTTTGCCCCAAACGGAAACGTTTTGCCAACTTTTTTACAGTGGAATATGAAGGAGATAAACCACCATTAACGCCATTTAAACGTTGTTTAATGTGATTAGGTGTATACCATTCTTTTGTTAGAAATTGAATGACCGCGCGGTACTCAATTTTCGTTACCTTTGACATTTTCACGCACTAGTCACGTTGTCCGGCTGGCTACTAAAAACTGCCACTCTTCGAGCCGTCATATATATAGTGCAGACCTCGCACATGCAACTATGACGCAACGGAGTTCGAACACGTTCGAACCTGTATAAACCTGTCAGGCCGGGAATTTATGGCGCCTACCACATACTACTTCCGGTAAACATTTCATACGATACAATTTTATGTGCCAAAAGGATAATTATCCAAAAAAGTCCACCAGAGTAAAGACTATTTAATCTGAAAATCCGCAGAAGGGGTTTTAAAAGTAATGAATTAACCAACATGGAGCGGAATACTACAAGAATTTATTTCGTAATTATTTAATTCACAATGAAAAGGTTGGACCAAATATAAATTAGGTGGTTAAACAAAATAATTCAGTTTTGTTTGATTCAAATAGTTTAAATAGTTTTGAAGTAGAATATTACTTTCTTCTTTTAATGTTTCACTTTTCGTTCACATTCCCAACTCAATTTTCTCAAGAATAGGTATAAGATAATTGGATATTTTATTTAGTAGCTTAAATCATATTCGCAATAATATGTGACGCATTTTGAAAACATGACCAATACTGCTGAGATGAAAATTATTGAAATAAAATAAATTTTGCATGCCAGAAGGGTGAAACAATTTGGTTTGACGTCATATAATATCGACTCATGAAATTTGCCTAAAGCTTTATGTAAGCTGCATATTTAGAAAGTTATATGGTTACTTTACTACATTGAATGGTCAAGTCGAGAATATAGCTGCCAATTAAAATATATATACATATGCACAGTTTTAAAATGTCATGAAAATGCAGGAGTAAATTTGCTTATGTCCGTGGAAACAACTATTCTCGTCATCTGCTATATTTGGAACGGCTTTTTTTTTTAATCAAAGACAAAAGTGACTGTCTGCATACATATTAATGTTTTATTAGCAACCTTTGATATTAGAAACGACGCAGTAGTTAAAAGTTAAATTAGACGTGAAATTAAAATAAGAGTGATTAAGGCAGAAGGAAGTATGTATGTTTTTATAAATTTTATGATACGTATATTCATTCACCGCTTTCGAAGAATTCCCATTAAAAGAATTAGTATGTAAACTTTGATATTATTCAAAATGCTGGTGCAATTTCGCGGTATGTACGAAAGATAACATTTCGAATTCTTGAGAATAAATCTAGACTGATATAATTTAACCTTTACTTATTTGATAATGTTATTATTTGCTGTCGATGTTGACATGTATGTACACGAAGAATTGGACAAGTTCGCAAGCTGGGCGAAACCTACATTTTCGCAGAAGCGATAATTGAATTTGATAAAATTTATAAAGTCGAAGAAGGTTAAATAAACTGTATCCTATACATATGAACCTACATATGTATACGTTTATATACATGTAGTTCGCACAGCTTTCTTCGACGTGATCGCTGCGGAATTCAGGCTAATCATAGAGGGAAAAAGGACTTATTCAAAAATACTCTCTTTATCAAATAAATAACAAGTAAGCCAATCTGAATGCCCATTATGTTTTGTAAACTTTGTGTTTAATATATGCGTAATCTGAAGTACTTGTTTGAACCGGAATTACTTTTTATGTATTTGTCTAAAGCCAACGCCGTTTATTTTCTAATCTTTCATCGTCTAGCAACATAGATTTTTGATTTAAAATATCCCTATAAGAAAAATCAAGGGGGTAAGATCTGAGGATCTGTGTGGACACTCTATTGATTCTCGCCTACCGATCCACCTCCCAGAAAAGTAGTTGTTTAAAAACTTGCGAACAGGACGTGCAAAGTGCGGAGGCGCACCATACTGCTGAAGTCAAATATCGTCATTGAGTCACCTTCTCTTGGAAAAATTTCTGAAAAAAATCCAAATATCGCTGCTCCGTGAGACTTTCGTTAAAGAAGATAAGACCAACTGTCAGCTATCTTTGACCACACATTAACTTTATGAGGGTGTTGAGTATGTGCTGCAGTAATCCAGTGAGGATTCTCTCTATTCCAGTACATCCAACTTTGTCAATTTGCTATTCCATTTAGGTAAAATGGGGCTTCATCCGAAAAGAGAATTTGGCGAATGAAGTGGTTGCATAAATTCTGCATTATCATCATAATACTGCATTCTGTAATCAGGGTCATCTTCATTGGGTTCTTGCAGTGTATATGTTTCTACAATCAGCCCTTTTACACAACGTGTAATAAAGATCCAATCATATTGGATGTCGGATTTGTATGAGGATGTTTTTTTCTATGATTTTGCTCAATTTTGCAATTAATTTTTTTGAGTTGTCACATCATCGTCCTTCTTTTTTAAATAACAACCCCAATTTTTTTTCTCTCACAGCCGATATAGTTTTCTCATGTATGCTGATACTTCTTAAGTGGAGTCGCAAACCGTCTTTTTTGAAGAATTTATTTTATTTCAATGCAATACCTATGTCAATAAGACCAAATGTTCAAATTTGCATCATTTGCTTCTTGACAGAGCAATTTAATCGGGGAACAAATTACTTTTGGGTGTTTCTGATTGCGCAATCCTCAATAGTCGTTTCCTATTACAGTCCCTACTAAGTCTAAACATGAGCTTTTGGTGAATACCGGGTCTAGGTTGCTTCAGAATAAAGCGAATTTTGCAGTCAGCAGTATTATATAGCCAAGTATTCATCGCAAAGTATTACATCGACTTTCCAGGAGCAGCTGGTTTTCCTTGCAAAGATTTTGCATTTGTTTAAAGTTGAAATTATGCATAAGATGCCTTTTGAACAATTGAAGTTCTCTTTACTTTATAGTTCTGCATATTGTCATGGAACTATTTTTTTTCCAGCAGAAAGTTGTGTTGTCTGTTTCTGATTGATCAGCTCACACATACCCCATTTACTTTCAATTCTACTGACATATGTTTGCATTATGAAAGGTAGGTTCAAGTTTGTGTTATTCCTGTTGCATAATTCACATATTTTCTTCAATACTATTCATTTACAGCACAAAGCATTAATGGTAACTGCTAGAGAATTTTTAACGGACTTTTCCTAATCTGAAGAGTGGGTAAGGGTATTTAGAGTTTTAGACATGCAGAGTTTACTTGCATCGCTTGTTTTTCTAAAATTTTGGTTTTTACTTTGTTCTTAGGAAAGGAAACTAATTAAATTATTTTATAAATGTTAAATAACACTTGATGTAATGGTTTTTGACGAAATAAATGAAGAAAATTTGACACTTAATACAGCATGTAAACGCATGATTGATTTTTGCCTATTTAATATGACGAGATATCAACAATTTTCGCCCAGCATTGAAAATAGTATCTCTCAAGGATATTTATTAAAATGGATTTTCAGTTCATCTGGTTTTATCTCCTGAGTCAACACATGTTGGAGAACTGTTAAAGTAATCTATGTGTAAAAGTGAATACTGCTTCAGGAATTACACCAAAATTGTGAAAATTGTTTAAATTCCAAATGAAAATCAGGTAATGTAATGATTACAAATAAAGATGATAAAAATTAAATCAAAAGTCAAGAAGTACTTGGAGAACTGAAAACTAAATACATGGGTTTACAATTTGATAAATGCTTTTATATTTGGGGATATGTGATTTAGGTAAAATGTCCATTCACTTTTAGTTAAACTTACTTTTAAAGGGGGTTTATTATAATGGGTGCAAGAAAATAAAGATCGATGCATAGAATACATCGCACAAGTGAGGATATCATGTAAAATCTGTAATAAATTAATTTATTATATATTCTTATACTTTTCAAAAAGCCGTTGGGCTACTGAAACGTTTGGTACATAACAGTGATAATAGTTTATCCAAGTACTGCAATTATACTAATAATACTAGTCTACAATAAATTAGTAATGCAATGTTTACTATAATACGTTACAGCAGACGCTAAGTTCAGTAAATCTATGCAAAGAGGTGTGAATTTAATTTACAAAGATTTACCTAACAAAGTTAAAATTACTTCAGTAGACGTAATTTAAAATAAACGTTAAACTTGATGAATATTTTTGTAGCAGCAGGTTGGAGGTTATAATACAACATATAAATTGGTGAAATTTAATATAACATTACTGGCGGAAGGAAACAGAAATCTTATCAAACGTTTATATTGAAATAAGAAATCTTGCTCATTTGTCCAATAAAGTCATATTTGTTGTTATTGTGTGTGTACACTACCGGCCAGAAGTCTTTACCCACCTGCATAATTGGCGATTATTCAAATAAACGATATTTTATCCCTATGAAAATGTTTGTATTATTAAACTGTAAATACGAGATAGATTATAGTTCCACTCTAATGTTCTGTGCGTACGTAATGAGCTGATGAAAATTAAGATATCGCAAATAATCTTTTTGCGGCCTAGACACGTTCAGGTAGACGGATTAGATAAAGACCGCTTTCTCGAAAATGTTTATTACGACCGTCATAAAATATGATAATAGACGATACAACAAGTATTTTAACATAAGGAAAAGTTTAGTTTGCGTTCAGTTCTTGTATTGCAAGCAGTGAATAGTCTACAATATTTTAAATCAGCGAGTAACGTTAAAGTAATGTCAACAAGAAAGGAATTATCGATAGAAACGCGTACTCAAATAGTGGTATACCACAACATCGCGAAAAGTAACCGAGAGATTGCTAAATTACTGAAATTAGACTGTAGAATCGTAGATTATAATGTTAAAAAATTTCAAACAAGTGGTAGTGTATTCGATAAACAGCGACCGGGACGATAAAAAATAATAACATCCGCAGAAGATCGCGCAATGGTAATCACAAGTAAACGAAATAGATAAAAAACGGCGCCAGAAATTGCTGCCGAAATGAATATGTCGCGCCAAGGTGGTTTGTACGGAAGAATTGCTATGCGGAAACCGTTACTACGCAAAGCTAACAAAGCAAAACGGTTAGCATGGGCAAAAGAGCACAAACACTCGACGTTGGAAGATTGGAAGAAAGTGCTCTGGACCGACGAGTCTAAATTTTTCACTTTTGGTTCAAACACGAGAACATTTGTCCGTAGATCGAAAGGGGAACGAACACTTGAATCCTGTATTGTACCAACAGTAAAACATGAAGGAGGATCAGTCATGGTTTGGGGGTGTTTTGACGATACTTCCACGGGCGATTTGATAAAAATAGATGGTATCCTTAGAAAAGAAGGCTATAGGGAGATTTTGGAGAGGAATGCCATTTCATCTGGAACACGAATAATCGGTGAAAACTTCGTGTTCCAGCACGATAACGATCTGAAACACACTGCTAAGATATGCCGTGAGTATTTAGAACAATTGGAGCAGAGAGAGAAAATTGTCGTAATGAAATGGCCGCCCCAAAGTCAGGATCTCAATCCGATCGAGCTTTTGTGAGATGAGCTCGACCGAGAGGTTCGAAAATCTGCTCCAACATCGACAACTATACTTGGGGCGCAACTGCAGGAAGCGTCGAGGAAAATAGAGCCATTAACACTCGCGAAGCTGTTGGAAAGAATGCCGAGATTGTGTGCGGCTGTATTAAATGCAAAAGGTGGTCATATTGACGAATCGCGAATTTAAGTTAATTTATGATTATCTTTGTCAGCGAGTTGACAAATACATTGATTTTAACACTGTTTAAGTTATTGTTATAAATACAGAATAAAGTTTTATTTTATAATTAGTAATTCACTTGTTTTTGTAATATTTTCAGGGTGGGTAAAGACTTATGGTCGGTAGTGTACGTACACGCAACAATCTATGACGGTAAGCGAGAAAAGAATAATCTCTGATTTTAAAATATTTTTCTATTATTATGTATCAAAAGTTGGATACTCATAGAATGTGTATAATTTTATAATTAGTATGAAAGAGCTACACTACCGGCCATAAGTATTTGCCCGCTCAAAGAAATACGCATAAATAAAGGAAGTACTAACTGAAAAAGAAATTGGTTTTGCATTTAATAAAATACTCCCACAAACGCTCTATGAGATTAGCATCTGGGCTTTGAGGATCCCTTTTCATTATTTTGACATTGCTTTCGCGTTCCACCGATTCTAAATATTCTCGGCACAGTTTAGAAGTGTGTTTCGGATCATTATCATGTTGAAATAGAAAATAGTCACCGATTATTTTCATTTCAGATTGTATAGCATTTGTTTTCAAAATTTCCCGGTAGCGCTCTTTTCTTAAAATTCCATCTACTTTAATCAAGTCTCCTACGGATACGGATAAATAAATAATTTTCTAAAATCCAAGCAAAAATGGAGGTGGGCAAATAATTATGGCCGGTCAAGTACAAAACTAATCCTACAAAATATTACAAACATTAAAACTATGTCGCCAACTAGTTTTAGAACCGCACTAAAGGTGCACCTACTGCAGCTACAGTAGGTTTTATTTTTTGGAGGGCGTTTGTACTACGCACAATCCTATATTTTTAATAATTTGTACTTTCATTACTGCACTTTTTTTATCTTAGATTTCTTTATTGTATTCAAGTTGCTGGTTAAGTTGAATAGCTTTCAGCTGGACTTCGCCAGGCGAAGCGTGCAATTTCGACTTGTAGGTTTTCCTGTTATTTTTATTTTTTTTTGTATATTGTACGCATTAATAGAGGATATTATTATTAGTTTTCACAAATCCATTTATTTTTTGCACGGTGTGCCATACTTCAAGGCTTTCATTTTTTTAAACTGTAGTATAGGCTAGAAATATTTCATTAGTAACAAGTGCAACTCCAACAACCACGTTAATATTTTAAAATTCGACATTATCTTCTTTATTTATCTTTTACAGGTAAATTCCTATGATCGACCAAAGTCTGATTAACATGTTCAGAGATATCATGTATATTATATTTGTTCTTCAAATTCAATAATACTGAATTCTCTTGCGTTATTTAAAACCTTTTTCGGATATTTTTAAAAAATATTTGGCTGGGGTTTTCCCAAGATGTTTTGCGTATACATGACATAAGAATGGTCCCGATTAACATAAATGCTGATTTTGTATTTTAAAAGCACCAGCTAGATAACGATAATAATTCATAAACATAATACTTTGACAAACCGGTAGTTACATCAGTTACGTGTTGTTGATTTCTTATCTAATACTGTTTAGTTTATATACGTCCATAATATTTTTACTTTCGTATATCCTACAAGTGCATGTAGACAAAATAAACGACTTTTGAATTGGAGTTATCTTAAAACAATCAACTAAAAAAATCTGACCAATTTGCTCAGTTTCCATTAAGAATGATTTAAAGACTTGCTTTACGTACTTATGCTACAGTAAATATTTTTGTCTCATTTAGTAATTTCTTATCAATCGATTTATGGGTGCAAACAGCATCTTTATCTCTTGCCAAAATGGAGCCATTACCTTTTTTTAGGTTTTATATTCTTTGATGATGTACCCCTAAAATATATATTCTCAAAGAATGACCTAATTGTTGTAACTGGTACATCTGTTAAGCTAAAAGGAGGCCATGTGGTAAGTACGTTATATCAATTTTTTTCTTGGTACTTATCCAAAACATTTCAATTCATAAAAATGCCATACGACTTAAAATGCAGGAATTAAATATATTAAATACTGGATTTTACAACACTTGGCGTTTTTGATCAATATTTTGAAGGGGTTTACTCAACTCAAAAGAAATATAAACTGTTTTGTAAGTGGATTGAAAAAACTGTTGAAGCAAAACACATGCTTTCAATGAATTTATATATTTAGTATTGCTATGCTACAAAAAAGGGAAATATAGTTAATTTACTTTAATGTGCAGTAATTATTCTTCAATTAGCATCATGATTAGTTAATTGGAAAGAAGGTAATTATTCAATAAGTAGAATACAACAGCTAGACTATTTTCAGTAGAAATGCGTGGAGGTACACAATTATTCGCAAACAACAATTTGTTTGTTATTGTTAGGTAGTAATGTAGATCAATTAATTAGTTCTTGACGAACGTAAGAATTTCGAAATGTTTCCTCAAAGGTATTAGGAAGGTTCAGAATTTAATCAATTACATCGTGCAGCTTTACTTGTAATTATTTCCTTGGAATATATTGATTATATACCTTGGATTTATAATTAGCACGGTAGAATAAGTATTATTTCAGATGACCTAATTAAAGCTCAGCAACAGTATGTATTAACAAGAAGTTCCTGATATTTTGCCTTATGGTAGTTTGAGAAAGAGCTTTGGATTAATGTAAACATTATCATTTCTACACTTAGGGAAGCATGCAGAAAGCTTTTCTGAGCAATATAAATTATATATAGACGATTAATTTCCTATACGGCTATCTTTGTTTTATTTTATAATTACGTGGTTAAATATATACAAATTACTTGACCATACTGATGCAAGACGAAGGCTATTTCGTCAATTATAAGCCTTATATTGTTTAAAACGGTTTTTGTTTAATAATTATGAGTAATTATCCTCACATTAAGAAGAATAATAAGTGTTGTATGTATTTGCGTACTAATGATAACTAATAAATCTTTTTATACAGAAAAAATCGAATACAACATAGTAATGAGATTTTTTTTTCAAAATGAAAAGCAAGAAATAAAAAAGCACATAACATTAGCGGAAGAATTTAAGTCCTCCAAATGTGTGGAGAGTAAAAATCAATAGATGGGTATACAAACCTGGATAGGAGCTGGCCAACGCCACTAACCAAACGGAAAAAATAAACACCGACTTCATTTTCGTTTGTAATACGCGTACCTTAGAAATCACTCCGTATAAATCTTTTCTCTTCACTCAACACACTGTTTAATAGCAATGACGAGTTTTGAACTTCGTCTAGTATATAAACATATCGACGTGGTGCGCCATCTCTATGTTTTTATGTTTTATTACTCTGCGGGATTTTTAAATGCGTTGCGCGAAAATACTATTATTGTTTTTGTCCTCTTCGCCGGTTGACATGAGTTATTAATTGCCGAGATTTAAGGCCAACAATAAACATTATACTTGCGCCTTATGGTTTTTACATTTTGATGAACCAACGTTTGTTAGTTTTTTTAAGTATCTATGACTTTTTCAGCAATTACTAATATGTAAAATATTTCGCGATATCATTATTGTCGTGTCCTCTTCGTTTCCACGTATGTATATTTTTCGCGACGCAGTTGTTAATTATAGAACAAATGCACACCTAACAATTAGAATCGTTTTATTATACGATTCGTGTTTTAAAGTATGTACCCCTGTTAGAATACCATGAAAGACGTCCTGGTATAATTATTGTACATTTACAATTACTAGGAATTACTTTATATTAGTGCAACAGGAAGCTTCTTTGAGTTATACATTTAGGTTAATTGTACAGTCCCTGGCCAAATTACTTGAAACACTCAATATTTTGTAGTTTCTTCATAATAAAATATAAACTATACATGTATTATATTTTTTATTTATAAAATATATTGTAAAAATATATAACATATGTAAATATTAAATAAGTAATTAATATTTAGTCCACAACCCATGATTTTTAATAACACCCTTAATTCTTTGGGGCATACTTTCAATGCAAAATATGATTGTCTCTTTTATATCTTCATCGTTCTCCCATACATCCTTTATGTTCTTCATTAATATTTCCTTTGTAAGGTTTTCTCTTTCATATACCTTACTTTTTAGTCGATTCCATGCGTTCTCGATGGGATTGAGGTCCGGTGAATTTCCGCGCCAACGTAAAAGAGGTATGTGATTGTCTTCAAAGAATTTCTTAATCTTTTTTACCACATGGCAAGGAGCATTATCTTGCATAAATATACGCCCTGTCGGTATGCGACGTCCTGGCTTAAAATACGGTAATAAGGTGTTTTTTAACACATTTATGTACTGCTTTTTTCTTTTCCGACCGCACTTTGCCCGTCTTTGTGTCGATGTGCTAGCTCCTTCGTTTAAGTTTCTAGCTAAACGCGATACAGAAGAAGGAGATACTTTCTGTAATTTTGCAATTTATCGTTGTGAATGTTTGTTCGATTGTAGAAGAGCTTTTATAGCTTTTTGTTAACTTGTCTTATGTTAGCTTTTTGTTAACTTGTCTTTTGTTAACTTATCTTTCCCGGGCATTTTCTACAAAAAAACCCAAATATTTCAATTTTTTTCAAATTCCAAATAATTAATTATTAAGAGAGAGATGGCATAACAATTTTACCTTTGCAATAACGATATATCAACACAAAACACTTAACGATACTCCACAACTTAGCTTCTACACGGTTATGACGAAATATTTTAAAAAATATCGATGCATTCTCTAAACTGTGAACTCGCTAAATGTAAGTTGATAACTGAAATATTTATATATACGTACTTTGCTCTTCTAAATATCATTTCTCTGGTATTTTTATTTATTGATACAATAATCTAATCCCCCTATAAACGATCGGATTCAAAGCAAAAGAATATCACTATAATAGGATGGGAATTTTCAGGTAAAAGGGTTGATTTACGACATGTTTCAAGTAATATGGCCAGGGACTGTATCTTCTCACTGTGATCGAAATTACTTCAAAAGTGCACTTTATTTCCATAGTCAAAGTTTTTTGCATGGGAATCTCGATGAAAGGGTTTTGAAGGAAATATTTAAGAACTCTAATTCTCATAATATTTCTAGTGTAACCCGAAGTACAACATTATTGTAAAAACTAATGAGTTGATAGACTTATTTGTACATTACGTGTAAGAAGCGAAAATATATGTTCGTACGTTTTTGAGGATTTAAAAAAAATACACGTCGAAGTACGCGGAGATATTTGCAACACTTCTTAGGGGTGGTATGTAGATTATTGTGTATAAATATCAAGAACCGCTGTTAATCGCTTTGGAAAATCTGAGGAATTATATAAGTGATCTTCCGTTAATTTTTTTATAAGTCTAGATCTACTTTATTACTTTAAAGTTGATAACCTTAAGTTATCCAAGTAAATAAAACTGTAATAGGGTTACTTGATCTTATACTTTATTCATAAATATATATTTAGGATGTTTTTGCTCCCCTTTCTCCCTTGAGCTTTAGATTCTTTCCTTCAAATTAATAAACTTCTATATCTTATTTACAAAATATAATTTAAATACTGGTTACAATGCGGTGTAATTCTATTTATCTATCTTTTAATAATTACTGTTAAATAAGACGTAATAAAACAAAAACCACAAATTTTCAATTCGTTCACGACACTGATGTGGATAGTTGATAGTCCCAGATATGAAGACTGTATCACTAAAAATTAATAAAGTGCACTTCTAAAGGTATTTCAATCATATTCCGTTGAAAATAAAGTTATTATCTATCCATTTTTGTCCGCTTCGACATTTTATTTAGAATATTTTGTTAAACAGCAAGTCTTTTCAGTATGGTAGTAGGGTGCCCCATGACCCATATTAGCTGCCTACCACAGGATTCAGTCTTTGTTCAATGCTGCCATGAAATAAAAAGAACTTTGTAAAACCTGTTAAATAGTAACATATTCATATTAGTGTCCATATTTTCTAAAATTACGTGCTTACTATTTTCAAAATTTGTGGAACTTTTGCTAATTTAGAAATTTTTTTTTTAGCTAAAATTGTTGGAACCTTAATACTTTCGTTCTTTTTATTAAAAACCCTTTTTAAATAAGCGAGAAAATAAGAAAAACACAACGGTAGACTAACAAATGTCATTAATTGGTTGATCAAAACTTCTTTAATTTGGAACATCAAATTGCTTAACTGGAAATTTCGTAGGGGTCATACTATGTTGCTGAGATTTATTAACGATGATGCCAATGATATTACTCTTTTGATTGATGCAAAAGACGATTTCGTAGTTCAGTACTCGATTGAAATCATGACTTTTCAGTTACGAAATGAATGTCGTGCTACAAAGTTTTTATCTTCAAGAAGGTTTGTTTATGAATTTTTTCTTACTCTATCGCCAGATGTTGCTGACCTTTTCTTATTCTTTTAAAAAAGTCTTTTAATATGTAATTTCCCTTCAGTTACGCTTTTGTGCTTATAAAACACGTGCTATAATTGATTAACTTAGTAAGTACATAAACTTTACTGTGTGCTAAATAAGAATGAAGACTTTCCGCTGATTTCAAACCCGTTACCTTTATTTTCTATCGGGCACATTTCCGTTTTAACACATCTTTAATTACCTTCACTGCGTCGACTTAAAATCTACCACTTCTGGAATTTCTGCTAGAATTATTTAGCTTTAGATATATCGATCTAAAGGGTCCAATGGTAGTCATTTAATATGTCTCAGTTCCATTTCTTCACTATTAATTCAATTGATCTTCAAGCAGCATCAGCCTCGGATTCACTCAAACTGTTTCCAAGCAATGCCGTTCATCTACGTCGATGAACGAATGGCCTTCGTCGGCCATTGATATTGTGCTACGGTTGATCTGCTATAAAAGAAAACGAGGCCGATAGGAATGTTCTATTATCATATTCAAAACTAACGCTTGGGAATACACAAGGTAACATAAAAATTGTGCACAGCTTCATTATTGGCCGCTAATATAATAATGAGTAATGAAGTATGGATAAAAAATGTTAAGTAACAAGTTGTTTGAAGCATCCAACAGATTTTTTGAAGTTGCCAATTTTTGTCTTTAATGGCACGTGATAAATACATCTTCATACACATACTTTCTAACCTTAGGCTGCTGATACCAAGTGAAAGTAGTAGTAATAATGTACATTAGTATAAAAAGTTTTTTTTTTAAAACATGTGTTACTAATCGTAATATGTAAATAGGAGGTAGGCGCCATAAACTCTCGGAACGAAAATTGAGTGCCGCGCGGTCATTGAATTTTTAACACAAGAGAGGCATACGCCCAATCATATTAAACAACGTTTAGACGTCGTTTATGGTGATTTATCTCCTTCATATTTCACTGTAAAAAAGTGGGCAAAATGTTTCCGTTGGGGGCAGAAGATAATGAGCGGCCATGGTCGGCCAAGTGAACTGGTAATGAATCAAAACATTTCAATTATTGAAGAAATCGTATTAGCAGACCGCTGTATGTTATGTTTACTTATGAAACAGTTCACTAAAACCCTTGCCATAATACTTAACTCGTACTGGACGCACGTTTCGAGTTATGAGTTAAGTATTGTGGTAAGGGTTTCAGTGAACTGTTTCAGTGTTCCAGTGCCACAGATTTAGAGTACCCGATTAATTACATATGTCTAACATTGCTGAAACAAGTATTCGCCGAATTCTCTATAGTCATTTGGGTATGAATAAGAATAGTGTAAGATGGGTACTGCATCTTCTTTCTGCCCTTCAACGTGAGTGTCGGGTCGAATGTGCGCGCTCGTGGAGGCCCGAAACCGATTTTGGAGTCCATTGTCATGAGATGAAACAATGGTTCTGTATTATGATCCTCTATCCAAAAAGGAATCGATGGAATGGCGGCGACCGATGAACCTCGTCTCAGAAGGACATTTTAAGAAAAAAAAGGTTATAGAATTATTAATTGATCTTTGTAATAAATGTAATGAAGTTAGGGGAGATTATATTGAAAAATAAAAATTGTTACATTTTACCAAGTTTATTTTTTCTATATCAGGCCGAGAATTTATGGCGTCTACCTCGTACATGTGAGTATCTTTATCTATCAAATATAGGCTTGTAAGAATACGTAAAGGGAGCTCCCCCAATAGTTCTAATCATTGCCCTCTGAACTAAAAACACATTTTTAGCTGCTGCTGACTAATCCCAAAGCAATGTGCAGTGGAGAATGGACTTGCTTGGTAGTAGGTTAGAAGGCAATCTAAGGTGACAGAGATCGTAGGCAATAAGAAACGTAGAACTTCCTTGACAGTTGATTCGTCAAGTTCAAGCAGTGTTTGTTCTACGCTAAGCTGTACTCAAAAAACCATTTCGATAAAATTTGTCGTAGTTGCAAGAAAGAACATGTCAACATATGCTGAGATTTATTAATAAGTTCGATTAATATTTTCTAAAATTACATATGTACTTACAATTCTCAAAATTTACGCTAATTTTCACACATTTTAAATATCAATGATGAAATTAAATGGGCTGCTAAGAGTGATTAAATTGTTGGAAGTTGGAGGTCATGGATTAGATCTTGGTGACAAATACACAACCTTTGCGGTAAAGCAATAGGCAATAATTTACAAATATGTTGAGCAATGTCCATCTTAGATGTCAAGATCCTCCTCTCACTCGCATCAAACGTAACCGTGTGAGGCGCGAGTTAGAGGTCTGCGGGAATCCCGACATCAGAAATGGACATTGCTGTACATATGTATGTATATAATTTGGCAAATTACTCACCAAATCGTATTTAACTGTAGAATTGACCTTTAATAGAAAATGATATAAAATGCAACATGTGACGTGTAGATTATTTGCTCTTTACTTTGGTATTAGCAAATTGATACAAGGATACTTTTATAAAACCTATTTAATTTCGATTAATACAGCCAATACAGCACGAAGCATTGTACTAACCGACGAAACTGCATATCACCTTGCAATGAAGGTTTAACAAATTTAATCTAATTACGCTACAAGCTAATTTTACAAACACATACACATCTTATGCAACCACCATCTTAAACATAAAAGAATATTGTATGCAAATAATTTGCAACTTATTATTAAATTTAACACCAAAATAATTATGATATCAGAAGAAATGTGTAGAAACCCGAACTGTATTGTTTTATGCAAAATTTATAGATTTAAATTATATAATTGCATGTGTATAAATCTTTTTATTTGAACAATGGTGTTAATAGCTCTTGTATGAGTGTTAATGAGTATTGGTACGTAGAAGTAAGCGTACATAATGCTGGATTATATAATACGTGACACGAAATATGCATTTTGTTAAACAATTATTGTTATATTAAACAATGGGTTGTGTATGTTGGTAATATTTCAAGTAGGGCTTAATAAACATTGAGAAACCACTTGTTATGTACACTTATGTCCAGGGCCGTGCGATAGATTTTCTCAGCATGATGCAAGTCTTCGAAATGCCGCCCCTTAAATGTTTTTTTCTTTAAAATAACCTTCGATTGTGATTTACAAAAAAAACCTTCTCAAAATTAGCTAATATGATATCAACTATCAACTACAACAATCTACTACAGTTTTATCTTTCTAATTTTACGTACTTACCTAATCCTAAGTCCTTCTACCTGGGGGCGCAGGACTGGTGAGTTGAGTTATCTTCTTTTTCCAACTATTCCTATCTTGTGACAATTTCATAATTTCTGCCCATATGATCCCTCTTTTTGCGCTGGTTTCTATACTTCTTCTTGCCAAGTCCGCCGTGGTCGTCCTCTTCTGTTTGTTACTTGTGCCCGGGCAAGTAGGACCCTGTTGGTTAGCCTGTCCTATTGCATCCTTTACATGTGTCCTAACCATCCTAGTTGTCTTTCCTGTATTCTATTTAGTATTGGTTTTATCTGCAACGCTTCTCTGTAGACTTCATTTTTCACTTTATCTCTCCTGGATTTTCCTTCGATTAGTCTCAGAAACCTCATCTCGGCTGCATTTACCTTGCTCTTATGTTTGCTTTCCAGCGTCCAAGTTACACTGCTATATAGTAGCGTAGGGTTAACAACTTTTTTAACTACTTCCGTTTTTATCTCTTTAGACATTTCTTTTCTATTGAAGAACGAAGATTTTATCATGTTGTATATCCTCCCTACTTTTCCTACTTTGTCCGCAATCTCTTGCCATTTCCTTCAATAACCGAACCCAGGTACTTAAAACAGTCCACAGCTGCTACTTTTCGTGTCTCTTTTTTATTTTATTTTTTACTGTTGCTCTTTTTTTATCATTTCTTACTTCTTTCGCTGGCTTCATTTTCATTTTTACTAAAAAGTGGTCTGATCTAATTTGTGCCTGTATGGACACTTTTACATCTGTTACATTCCTCGAGAAATTTTTCCGCACTAGGAAGTAGTCAATAATCAATCTCTCATTTCTGTTTGGTTCTACTTTCGTCCATTTATGGATTTCCTTATGTTTAAAAATTGAGTTTGCAATTACTAAGTCATTAGCTATACACAGTTCTATGATTCTTTCTCCGTTCTTATTTACTACCTGTTCTCCTTGCCTTCCCAATATTCTCTCTAATCCCTCGTTCTTATTTCCAACACGTCCGTTTAACTCTGACATGATGAGAAGGAAGTTATGTGCATCATCTATCTCTGCTTGTAAACTGTTGTAAGTCACTATTACTGTACCTCTGTTCTTTGCGCCTGTCACGGATTCTACTACCAATATTCTTTCATTCAGATATTTCTTCCTTGCGATAATATTTACCAATTTCGATGCCATTATAAGACCTACTCCTTTAGCCGCTCTTTTATTTCCTTCCACACCTGACCACATCAGATAATAACCTTTGTGAAATTGTTTTAATTATGCCAACAACCGCATATAAACTTGTAATTTTTTATATTTTTTGCTAACCCTCTTGCTTTAGCTTTAGTTTCTGCATCTCTGTTGTACTTCACAATTTTGGTTAAAATTACATTTAATATTTTAATATTAATTTTTAATATAATTCATCTTGTATAGTATTGCTAAGTCACAGACCATTTACCAGACTTGCGTTGAACGCTCCTGATATGTTCTTCCATAACTGGATCAAACTCAGAGAGCAATTCTGCCAACTTTAGGAAGTTTCCGTTATTAGGCTGAAACAAATGCTCAGTTGTTGTACGAAAAGCTAAACATTGTAAGGCCAATAGTTTAATTATTAACATAATTATTTTTAGAACTCCTCTCCAATGCTGAATTTCTATATTCCATATCCATAATTCGTTTACATTCAGCGTCAATAGTTTTTTCTGCTTTAATCAAGAGGGAGGGGGGGGGGGCGAAATCGAAAGGTACCGAAAGAGCTAGGCAGAGGTGTGCGATAAATCAAATGGTACACATCAATATCGGAATAACATATAGACCAATATAGAAAAGCGTTGCGTAAAGATTTTTAGTTTTATTAAATGGTTTAAATTGTATTTTGACTGCTTATGCCACACCCTTGCGGCCGCCTCTCTGTATCATAGGCACGGCACGGTCACGCTTATGTCAAATAATTTTCATAGAATGTTGTTGATAAAAATTCATTCAAATTTTTGTCACTATAAAGGGATAAGAAACACATTTGAAGCTTGTTTTGTATTTAAATCGTTGGTGTACCCATACGGAATACATACATACATATATAGGTATATCAAAAGCTTGTTATTAGAACTTATTATTATTAGTGTAGTATGTGTGTACCATCTGGCACGACTGTTCATAGAAAAGAAAAGTAACTTGTTGCTAGTTCGCCAGGAAATAGTGTGCTTTTACGTTACAGCACATAACTGCACCTTCACTTTTGAACTTATTTAACAATCGGAACCGTTGGAATGTTGAAGTTAACCGACCTGCAAATGCAAATATACGCATTGGAATAATCTTGTGGACCGTAGTGAGGGGAAGATAACAATGTTGCATCATTTATAGTTGCACGAATATTTTTAAAAGTGTAAGATACGATATTAGCTTGATTTGGGCTTATAAATAAAGGAATAAAGAATAAATAAATTCTGGAGAAAGAATACTAATAATAATCAATAGGTACTACAGCAATACATCGTACGTAGTGTTCGTTTTTTTTTATACTAATTTACATTGTAAATCGAATTGCTGCAAAACAAATCGATATTTCCTTGATTTTACCGATGTAATTAAATTGAATTAATGAAATAATCTTATTAAACGCCGGTAAGATTCGAATCTAGAGTTTCTTGTAGGATCAAATTCTTTAAATACCTAGTTGTTCGATGTCTGCAAATGTATTGCAACATATGGTCTAATGAGATTTTTATTTCGTTAATTAAATTTAATTATAGCATTTTTCAATATTCACCAATAGAAGCCATACACAGTATGTCCACGGTTGGAATTGACAATAGGTATGATGGACAAACAATTTTTGAGTTGGAATTTAATATTTCGGGAATAAGTCCGACTTGGTCTGTAACTTATTTTTAGTTTGCTTTCGATTTTTTTTTAAATCAAGTAGGCCTTTGCACTTGAGCAAAAACTGATTTCGTTTCAGATAAAGTATCTTTTTCGTTCACAGTAAGCCAATGTGTTGCTATGAAAAGTTGTTTAGGACAAAAAGCTATGGAGTTATGTAAATTTTCAGAATGATTGGCCTACTTTGATGGAGTTGACAATAGGAGAAAAATCTTTATTATTAATTTTACGGCGAATAAAAAATGAAAAACAGCAACAAATGAACTGAATGAGCTGCAGATCATTTGTAAAGTTGTAGACATAATAGATTTTTTAGAGCAACTAAATACCAAATTTTCTTCTATTAAATTTACACATTAAGAAGAATCAGACAACCGCATTCAATCAGAAATAAGGTGGAAATAGACATTTACAAGATTTCAATCGCTTATGAGAATATAAACTTTAGACAATGAGCTTTTTGGCACATCGTATGCTTAATTTCTCTTTGACTAAAGGCAGGTAACAATGTACGTAAAAGAATTATCAAAATTGCAATCTTTAATAGATATTCTGAAGATGTAGTTTGTAATAATGTCAGGAGATACAAGAGTGGAATGAGAATTAGAAATAAAAATACTCCTTCTAGTGTAGTAACAACAATAGTAAATTATCCTTTCATCCAAGTTGCAGAAAGGGTTTTCAAAATAATCTTTTCTAAAATTGATCTCAAATTTGTTTCCTCGTCAAATAATTACCTCAAAAACATTTTAGAAAATCCCAAAGACTAATAAATGATTAAACCAGAAATTTATAAAGTATCATGTAAAAATTGTAACTAACTGTATATGGGACAAACCAAAATATTAATGGTACAAAGATCGTTCAGCTCATCTTAAAGCTGAAAAGATCCATAAGGTTGTTAATATAAAATTAATTAAGACCGTAAACGGGAATGCACAATTAAATTGTTATGAAGTTATGGAAATTTACAAAAAAAAAACACATTTTAATAAACTCAGACTTCGGAGCCTTAAATTCAAGACTTTACTTTTGTTAACCTTTGCAAACCTAGTGTATACAATGGTGTACATTAAAGATTAGCTTTATTAAAGACTCGATAAGTAATATAGTTTACAACAAAATATTTCTTACAAGAAACGCATTTTTATGGAGTTCACTGCCTAAGTGACATATAAAACGAGTTTTTAATCAAAAGTAATTTATATAACACTACTAAATTTAATGTATGTTCACTATGATATACAAATCGTGTCAACAGTTGTAGGAGATGTTAAGAATGTCGGGTCTGTAGGGATTAAGTTAGTGACAGTCAAGAGTTTCAGTGTGCTAGTGCTGGAGCATTTTTTTACGGCCTAATGGTGTGTATAAGCTTTTTTAAAGCTTATCATAACCTCAGGAGTCTTTAATGTGTAAAATTGTGCGTGTAAAGTGTTCCATGGCTTTGTTACTATCACCCCTCGCCATAAAGGGTAAAGCACAGTTAATTGTTTCCCAACAGCGATTGGTGACACGGGAATATTTGATTCTAGCGGGACTTGAACACACAGCACCTTACCCTGCCCAGTCAGGCGTAGGCCCTCTTACCATTGGACCACTGAGCCGTTTTTAGTACTTTATTGAAGTAATTCAATAAAAATTAACTAATGCTGGGGCTACACTAGCGTTAATGTCCAACATCCGTTATCGCAATAATTAAGGCGTTAGAAAATGTTGATTAAACTACGCGGTAAATTGAATGGCTGTACTTGCATTTGACATCTTGTCAATAAATTAACACGTTCTTCGATCAAAGCATTTCAAGATGGAGGTTGAGGCTGTTGCCTATCCTATGAGGGTCTGTTTGAAACACTTCTAAAATCGATTATTTTTTTTAATAGACTACTCCATTTTGACAATCGTACTTAAACAAAAAACTAGAAGCTTGAACCTGGTGCGTTAACAATACACAATGCTAGTGTAGCCAAAACAACGGGACGAATGACGCCAAAGGAGCACTAAATCGCTTTGAGGTGCGTGTGTTCGAAAAAATCGTGTAAAGGTAGGTTACTGGTAATAGAGGGAATAGTCCCGTGACTTCTATTGCCCTTATTCGAACGCAATTGGGAAATGGATGTTGGAGTGGGATGAAATATGGATTTGCAAAGAAAAAAGCGGGTTGTAATGATTGGCACATTGGTTGCATGTTTTTTCTGTTTTGTTAAAAGTTTTTTTCTTGTATACCTGTATATTTATTTTTTTATTTAAATGTAGGGTAATGCTTATCGTATTAACTATTTATATTCTTATATAAACATGTATATTAT
Organism: Dynastes maya; assembly: GCA_029619315.2. Taxonomy (NCBI): domain Eukaryota; kingdom Metazoa; phylum Arthropoda; class Insecta; order Coleoptera; family Scarabaeidae; genus Dynastes; species Dynastes maya. Next base: position 64,578,550 of record JAROYE020000002.1, read on the forward strand.
AACAAATACCCTTCCAATACATAACCTTTAAAAGTGTTGTTTTGGCTTTTGAAGGAATGAAGTAACATTGTGCATGACGGGTAATTCTTCCCGACGTCCGAAGGTTGGTAATATTTTGGTAACAGTGGAGCATCTATGAAAAGTACGGTAAACATTGTCCAGAGCAAGTTATCCGCTATTTTCGAATGGGTAGGACAGTACTTGGGGAACAGCTACTGAATTTTCGAACGCACCCTTGACGTGTCAAAAAAACCGCCACCCAAGCTATCGCCTAACGTCTAATGCCGTATAATGATGACAACAAATTAACGCCTTAAGTCGTGGCTACACCTGTGTTTAATGTGAAATAAGGCAATAATTAACAGCATTTGACGTTAATGTAACCCAAGCACAAGAATGTAATTAGGTGCTTAGAACAGATTAATTATAATTAATCTGTTCTAAATTCAAATTATTATTGGTTTTCTGCATCGCTAGAATAAAAAAAACAAGACGCACGCCAGGCAATGGACTCGTATTTAGAAGTATTTCTTGACCACAGTGTTCAGATTTAGATAGTTTGTATTTTACATCATGTGAAATACTAAAAAAAAATTTGTGCTCATTTAGATATAAAAAAGTATTAGTAGAGAATAGTAACAGAAGACCTAGAAAATAAGAAGGGTCTGCTAGCGGCATCATTGTTTACCAAGACAATATCAAGGAATTGACTTTACCTTGGTATCTTAAATGTGTATGAAATCCAGTAAACATGTTTTTCGGTTTCTCTAAAAAATAAACGCAGTACTCCTGGATATCAGTTGATATGAATGCTATTGAGAAACCGAATTGTCATTATAAACAACGATGAATTTCAAATAGCAGTTTTGTCAACATCGATACAGAATTAAAAGTCTTGTAATGGTACACATTTTTAATCTTATTTTTAAAATTGGATTTAGTTTATTTTTTGAAATTCGTATATATCTTGGCTGCTATAAACAAACGTATTCTCTAAAAATAAAAGTATTACACATGAGCGAACATATAAAATACTTTAAGACAGGAATCAACCGCATCAGACGTTTATTACGAAAGCGGCTTAATTATTATTACTTCTTGTTTGAAGAGTAAGCTCCAGAAAAGTTACCACATCGCAACAATGACCAAACAATTGACGTATGATCGCACATCCAACATATATGTACGTCATTGTTTCCATTCAAATATGGTAATAATACGCAGCAGGGCAGCTGATATCATCGGCTGTCATGGCTCCGTGGGCACATTCATCGCCGCTGAATTTATTAGTTTGACCGCAAAAAGGTTCAATTCCACCTTTGGTACTGTTGGAAAGATACATATTTACGTATGTGAATGTGTGAGCACATACTTATGTATAGAGTATGAAGTATACAGATCTGGAATGAAGAGACGCATAATAATGCGATTTAATCGTAAGGGAAATGCGTAACTCAGTTAGTGAAATGAAAAAAAAAAGTTAATGGGTATTTAACAGAACGAAGATATATATATATACATAAAGAGGTAGCTACTTTCAATTGATTCTACTTTGTTTTAATAAACGCCATTCTTTTGAAAAATTAGAAATGTAAATATTTTTCTTTAAATTACCTTCCTATAAAAAATATCGAAGATACAATAAGAATTGACTTTGCTTGACTTTGCTTTTTTTCGTAAGAAGGCAAATTAAGCAAATCGTCATCTAACCTAAAAGGGAACTACCCGAAGTATTAATCGCCGATGTTAATGAAACGTTAATTTATAGACCTCAATGAGTGTTGCTCCAAATTTCGTTTTTCCAAATGAAGTTTTGAACGGTTAAAGATAGAAGAAAAGTATAAATAGCCAATTTATACCATTTAATGATCTCTTTCGGGTGGTGCGGATATACACATACAGGGTGTTACAATAAAGCTAGAACAACGTACGTTATGGTTACTTGTTCGAATTTCAGAAAACAGTTATAATGGCTGTACTTATTATCAAATAATGCATATAAAGATGATACTGATAATTATACAGGGCGTTCACAAAATGATGACTCTTCAAATACTTCCTTATTTTGACGAGATATCATGTACTTATATTGTTACGTGGTTGTATTGCACGTTAAAAATTGATGTAAATTCATATTACACACTAAATGCTTATTTATGATAGTTTTCGAGATATTTGCTTGTAAATACATCACGCCCTGAAATAGCACAGGCAGTTTGAAGTACATACTTTTAGTTTCATGGCACTTTAGACAACACACTAGCGCTAATAAGGTACTAACAGATCATTTGTTTTTTTTTTATACTCAAAAATGTAGCACTATTAGTACTATTAGTGGATATACAAAAGAAATCTAATTATTGCTAATAATATTTATTGTTAGTTTATAGATTTTGCAGTCGTGTAGAAATACATGAAGAATTTATCGACGATAATATAAATTAAATAAAGAACAGCTATATATTGAACATTTAATTTTAATTTTTTTTTTATTTAAAATAAAAGAGAGTGCGTAAAATATATAGCTACATTCTTCATTCATTACTCTTCATCATGATAGTGAAAGCTTTTAAAAAGTGCTGGAAACAGAAATGTCGATTTCAATGGGCGTATCTTACGAAGCGGGCTTCCCACATATTGAGTATGTGGTTAGAATAGTTTGATCATGTAATGAAAACGTATATGTTAGTGGATGAACAAATTTCCCTTGTCTGGATTCTATATAACCGCTTTTGTACCAAGAATATAAAAGTAGGTTTTGATATCTTGCGTAGAATAGTTAGTTATGGGCCAAAGGTTGTAATTTTATTACCATATTTCGATGCAAAATTTGATCAGAAAAGCGTTTGACGAATCCTTTCCATACACGAAAGCTTTGAAATCGAGCGGTTGAGCCAGTTCAGTCGTTTCCTTGGGAATTGTAAGCAGAAATGTTGGTTTGTTGGCTGCTACAGAAGTTTGCAAAGTCGCAGAGCAGTGGCCACCCCTAGAATCAAGCAGTAAAGTTGTTTGCGCTCCACCAGGAATTCGGGAGAGATACACGTCGGTAAACCATTTCTTAAATACTTCACTGGTCAGTTTGTTTGATGATGATGATTTAGCTCTAATATTTGATGTCCGTTAAAAACAAAATATAGTATGTACTATAGGTATTGATAACAATGATAATTTTACTATACTCACCCGGAATAAGTTGTCGCAGACTTAAGGGCCAAATTTATTGCCTATTTCTTTAAAAACTGTCAGCAATGGTGATATCAGCTTTCCTGCAACCGATATTATAGGCAATATCGTGTAACTATGATGATACAGACTGCACATTGCGCGCGTTCAATGGTTTATTTCTCGAAATCTGTTACAAGTAGGTACCTGGTGTTTGATATGAATTTACACTAATTTTTAACGTGAAATACAACAACGCAACAATATACAGGATATCTCGCTAAAATAGGGAAGTATTTGAAGTCACAATTTTGTGGACAGCCTGTGTTATTATCAGCATCACCTTTATGTATATTGAAATGTATTTTTTAGGGGAATTTTGTGAACAATTTGAAATTTTCTGAATTAATTTAAATTTCTAAATTCTTGGTGAGATTGGAAGTATTACTGGATACTCTTTGGGCAATTTTCTTGTAAATTTTGGAATAAATTGAAATTAACGGCTTTTAGAATTAAAACCTTGAATTCGTATGATGCTGTCACATAAACACTCTGTTTGTGTTGACCTTTACAGGAATCTCCAGCTCTAACCTCAAACCTTTCCTTGTTTGAAATTATACTTTAATTTCACTATCGAACACTTTGATCTGAGACCGTAGTCAAAAACACTAGTTAACTTAACGAAAGTCTAACCAGAATTGCGGACTGTTCTGGCGTCCGTATCCTCTTTTGTTTTAATCGCGAGAGGCGATTGTTTACTTCTACAGCTAATTTTGATGATTGAAATCCAAATATAAATTGTCTGATGCCTTTCGATGAAAGGAAGTTATTTGTAAAAGTAGCATAAGAGAATGACTGAAATTTAGATAACTTTATGCTTAGATTCTGACTGACAAGGTTTAAACGTGAAATTTTACTAACGATTTACTTAATAAAGTTCGGACAAAGATTTAATTTACGAAATTATGTTTGAAATACCTCTGAATATACCCTGTTGTCGATTTTAGAGGACTTTTACATTAATTTTGACAATTTACGAGATTAGGAGAATAAAAAGAAGAGTGAATTTGTCAGTGTTACACTACGATCGTCGTTATCCGGACTTATATATTTAATATAATGTCCTCGCTCCAAGGACATTTGGCCTGGGAGGAATGTTGGCTACGAAAATTTACCTTTTTACCCGCTAGAGGGACTTTCATCACAATTAGGTGGCCAACCTGAACACCCTAATCGTTCTAGATTGACAGCCGATGTTGTTGTTGTTGTAATTATTGAATTGTCAAGAGTCCTCATCGTTGTAGTTTTATTATATTTTCAGTTAAATTGTTTATAGTTGTATAAGTTCTGATGTTCAGAATGCTTCTATTTCTTTCAAGCGTGTATAGGTAAATATGGATATTTTCTATAGTTGTTATAAGTGTGGTAAACTACACACCTTGTTATAGTTTTGTATGAGAGAAAAAATCAGTCGTAAAGTCGTATAGGGAAAAAGTCGTATAGGGAAAGGCATATGATTGCCAATGTGTTTAATTATTTTAATAAATCTATGTGTGCTGCCGTTCAAGAAGCAGGTGAAGCTTTGGATTGCTCAGAGAGTGCAATCAGTGGCGGCTCATGGTAAATTTTACGGGTGGTCGTATTGTCAAAAAAGTAAGTGTATGTCTTAACTCATCTAGACTTGAACTTCAGAGCAATCTTTCTTTCCTTTGGAATCGTTCGAAAGTACATTGTACACAGAGCAATAAAACGCATTATTTACACCACGACTACAAAACCAATTAGCCTAATCATACATAGATCTAAGGATGATCATTTCTTTTAATTTCTAAACGTTTCTCAAAATTTAGTTCATCCCACGGTTTACAGAAAATTAATTAACTATTTAATTACGGATTAGCACGTTAATCTCTGATTAACTCGATTTTTGTGATTTTGTGATGTCACTAATCACGAATAAACAACTTTAATCATGGATAAATTAATGCGTGATTAAAACTAAATGTCACTTTGACATCTGTCAATATTAACGAGACAAAAAGTAAAATACCAAAGGAAATTGATGTTATTTGCGTAAATTTAACAAGAATTTCTTTAAAATAGGACAGACAATCATTTAAGTATTGTCGTTAACACATCCTAACATATTTTTGTGCTGCCCATTGCCCTAAATGTCATTTTAATTCCAATTAATTAATCACGAATTAAACCAGTCTAAAACTAATTTAATTATAATTAGAAGTTAACTTCATTCAGAATTGACATGTGTTCCGTAAACCCGGTGTTACACTTCTTATTTCTTTAATTTCTTCGACCAGCGACACTATTTACGACACATGCGCACGCACACGCAACAAAATAATTAAAAAATCTCTTGGCCGGACATCTCTTTTGTCCAAATAAAGATTATGAAACAAATACAGGATCCACAAACCTGCCAGAACAATAAAAAACTGAACCGCGTACAAACAATGTATCTCTACTTCGCTAGTATCGTCCCTCTTATCAAGTATTGCGGCTCACTTCTGTAACCATAATTACTGAAAGGTGCAACGCTGACCGATTGGCCCGTTTTGTTAATTCATCGCTCTTATCGAGCATCGCAACTTTAATATAAACATACCCTTAGAGTGTTGTCATAGTTTCCTTATTAACAATATTTACATTTGCATTATTTACGAACGATGTGGTTTTAAAGATCATGAATTTCATAATGTTTACAAGCTATTAACTGTAAAGTTATTTCACGATTGTATTGTCATAAAACTCGATAATTCATTGTAGCATGATTAAGTCTTCAACATTTTAATTGCACAAAGGTAAGCTAAGCGTTAAGAAAACAGGTATAACCACTTAGTATAAAATAAATTTCTTGCTAGTAACCTTCTGCTAAAATAAATTGAATTATATAATGCACATATGGAAGTATCAAATATCGGTTTCTAAGTTAGTTTTTGTTGAATGAATTGTGTATTCATGACATTCTGAAAATTATTTAAAATCAACTTGAATATCCTGCAGTTATAGTAGTGAATCATGCATGGCGATGGTGTCGTGCAGCACGTGAGAAACCAATTAACATTTGTTTATAAATAAATTATGGTTGGTTACTATGTATGTGTTTTAGAATACAAAAGTGTGGCTTGTTATGCTTCTAAAAGGCTGCTAAGTAGTTAATTTATTTGAATATAACATAAATTGTCCGGATTCTAGTAATTCTGGACACTTACCTACATAGGTCGTACGAGGTGTTGCTATTTATAAACGGGGCTGTTATTATAAATATGATTTATTGCCAGAATCTTGCAACTTAACCTATTCAACTTTAAAGTACCTCCTATCTATTTACTTCTCTATATGGATCTTCCACTGTCCACAGTAATGCTGCAGGTCATTGTCAATGCGTTCAGCACCTTCGCCGTTTTTGCTAATCTACCACTAGTATAGATTTTGTTAGACAAGAGATTTTCATAAATCGCAGCAAAGTTTGACAATATATTTATTGGCCTATGGTTTCCAAATATCAGATTTAATACTGCCGGATTTCTTGTGTAGAAATATTTGAAACCCAAATCATTTCCTTTAAAGTGAAAGTATATAAAAATTACTCTGAAAATACATATAGCCGATTTGGAAGTTTCTGGAATTCACCTAAATCAAATTAAATTTCAGCTCAATAGTAGGTAGTGTTAATAAGTCATTATTTATTTTTGTTAAATCCTATATTTTTTCTGTCTGATAGTTTAATATGGTTCAGTTAATTCTTACGCCTTATGTACTTAAACTTTAAATTCGGCTTTACTTGAAAATCTTGTGAACGAACGATAGAAAGTTACATAATAAGAAAAAAACAAATTCTCTGCCATCATGATCACGCCCCGATCCACCCATCGGCAATTGCGACAGCAACACTAATTCAGTTTCGGTACGAATTGGTGCCCCATCCACCATATTTGCCAAATTTGGCCCCTGTGACATTCTTCTTCCAAAATTGACAAAAATGACTTGGCGGAAAGCAGTTCATGTCAAATGAAGAGGTCATTGCCGAAACAGAGGCCTATTTTGCAGAGTTGGACAAATCCTATTATTTGTATGGCTTGAAACAGTTGAACTAATTGTAGAGGGTTACAAGAAGATTATGTTGAGAAATAAATTTACTAAATGCAAAACATGTTGTCTTCCTTAACACAGATCTTTATCATACCATCCTCGTATATTCATGCTTGCAATCGTTTTAGTAGTTAGTGAAAATTTGGGTTCCGCAAAAGAAGGAAAGTCATTGAAAGGGTTCCATGACCACAAAAGTTTGAGAACGGCTGCTCTAGGGAGTTGTGTGTTGGAGCACACTCATGCTAGGACCACACTTTTACTCAGTTTAGTATTTCGAATTGTCGATATAACGTGCTCTTGCAAAAGTCGCAAGTATATTGGTGTTAGATTCTTTCTTATAAAGGAAAGTTCTGTTATTTGCACACCAGCCCACATATTTATTTTCTATGGATACTGAGTTTTTGTGCTGGCATGAAGATTAAGATTTTTATTCGACCAGTAACGACAGTTTTGCCAATCGCCGTCTAAAGATTTGGTAATACAAAATTTCTTTAACACACCCTATGTCTTAAACGTTCTTGATGATTTTCATTCTTTCAAGACTTTTGCTTAAGCTTTTAGGGGTTCTTAAAACATTCGTCGGACTTATTCCATTTTCTATTGCTCATTTTCTAGTCGACGCATTATTATTTATTTCGATACTATTTAAGATATTAATCCTCACATCTTCGTTGTTCTCAAACGTGCAGCAATTCATAGCACGATAGACGGATGTGATATAGACTTGTCTGGGCAGTGAGTCCTGAATAGTACAGAAAATTCTTTAGAAATCCTGATAACGACAGCTGCTGTCTTTATCTCTATGTTGCCCTTGAAAATGAATCAATTTTGCTGGTTACCTCTAGAAAGGCTTTCGCTATGGCAAACACTGTACATTTTACACATTCCTGGAAACCTCCACATTTATTTCTTCCGCCTAACATTACTATCACTAACACCATTGTTGGTACATACATACATTGTTATATGAAAGTACACCATCAGATTTATGAAAAAGCCTACTTATTAACTTACTCTATAACACACTCAAGTAAGTGGATATTCTGAAACAGGAAGGTTTTTATCACGCTACGAGGTGTACTACGAATCCATTTTTTTTCAAATAATATTTTAAAACAAGAATGAAGTTATAGATAAGCTTTAGTCGTAAAAAACTTGTGACCTTATAGCGTATCCGCATAACTTTTGTTCGTGTTTATATACAAAATATTTTTGTGTATTCCATAGAATAGAAAAACCACATATGAATGTAAATTTTAAACTGATAAACAAACCAAAATGAATGGTTAACCTTACCACAAATAAAAATTCGCAATTACAGCATCTGAAAATGACATCAACTATTATAATGAAATCTAAGTTGAGTTCCATTTACAATTTAGATTTTATCGAACGCACTCGCATACGGTACAATTTCGACCTTTATTTAGAAATAAAAATTTGTTCCAATAGATATTCTATGCTGTGCACTACTTTGCGTAAACATCAACATCATCAGCATAATGTCTCATGCAATTTTCCCAGGTATAAACGTATTAACAGTAAACACTTTTGTTTTGACCTAACGTGGTTTACGTTGTCGCTTGAGACGGTAACTGAAATTGATGCTCTCGAATGATTTAAATGAAAAGAATGTCTACCAAACCAGGATACAGTTTCATATTCGGTCTCGGACAGAATATAAACTTGCGTTATGGAATTTCCAGGCGTCTTAAGTTCGCGAGAGTTAATATTTAGTCTTCTACGACCACAAAAATGTTCTCCGCCAAAAGAAAAGTTCTCATCTCATCCTTTTAGATTTCCAAGGAAGTTTAAGGTCGCAAATATAGTTAAATATAGTCATTTTACCACTATTTTTGCTAGCGACGTGTCGCGTTTTCGCCGAAACCTATTACAGAAAACATACGTTCATAAGTATACATATAAACATAGGTGTTCACGTATTAATATATGAAGAAATATTCTCGTCAAGGTTGTTTCAATTCGATGAAATGTATGTGAGTGATGCTGATTTGTGAGTAATCTTAATTGATTAATAAGAAACACAATAACAGTCGCTTTTATGAAGTATAGAATTACCATGAAATACTGATTTGTTTTGACGAAGCAATAAAATAAATCTAGAAAAATCGATTTGTGTAGTTATTCAGTTTTTTCCTTGATTTATTTATTTCGATATAACTAAGAAGTTAGATAAATCAAATGGATGGCAAGGAGGCTGTTAGTTCAGTATATTTGGCAAGATTTTATTTGAAACAAAATTTTTTTGATCAAGCAACTTTTCTCAACCAACTAAGAACTGACATTAGGAATACTTTAGTTTATTTTCTATGGCTTTGGATGAGATACGTTATTTTGCATCTTTAACATTAGCAAATGCTCAGTAATTAATATTTTGTAACAACTAAACACAGAATTTTTTTCTATTAAATTTACCCATGAAGAAACAGAGAACAGATTTTCTTTCTTGATATGTTAGTAATAACTAGAGAGCGGAATTATATGCATCGGAAATCGACAAAATATGCGCATATATATGCAGAAAAATTCTTCGAAATATGCACAATTTTTGCTAAATATGCAGTTTTATGCACATATGCTTCTGATACCGATTAACTTCTTGTTAAATGTTATAAAACAAGAATAATCACAACGAAGCATTTTACAAACGTTTATTGTTCTTACATTATTCCCACTTACATTTTAAAATCACAATTATATAAACACATATGTACTTAAAATTTGCTAAAATACATACCTAGACACTACATATTTTTATTATTAAAACAATTTATAATTAAATGCTTTTCTAAATTTTCTAATGAAAAATTATGTGCTTATCTGTGAGAATGCATTTATATATCGAAAAGCTTCTTTCAACATCAATTGGTGCGTACTTTAATGCATTCATAATCTCAGGACTTAATTCTACACTTGTTTCTGTTTCATCCATTTTTAATTCACCAGTTAAAATTAAACTGATTTTTGCTAAACTTGTGTATCCTACATTTTTATTAATTATTTCTTTAAACTTTTGACTTATTGAGTTTCCAATTCTACCCGGAATATTTGAAACACTATTTTCTAAATCATTGATTGATTTAACTGACTCAGTTAGTAGCAGCGATTCTTTTTCAAGTTTTGTTATTGTCAAAGAAACAAATTCATAATTGGCTTTAATAAATATCAATTCATTAGGCAAAGAAGAGTTTTTCAAAAATTTCCTGACATTTTGCAATAGAATTGCAGTTGTCAGTAGAGAATTGTGAAATAATGTTTTTGACCTCTAGATAATGGTTTGCATAAAATATTGCGGCATTTAACCAAGTACCCCATTGGGTAATGACGGGTTCAGGTGGTAAAGGAGTATCCGGCAGCTTTTCACCATAAATCTGAACTCTCAATGGTGACTTTAAGAAAATGTTCTTAACGTTACTGATTAATGTATTTACTGCTGGAAATTGCTGCCGAATTTCCTCAGCCATCCTATTTAATCCATGAGCCAAACAAGTAACATGTATTAAATTAGAGTACAAAAGTTTAAGCTGCTTTGCATAAATTCCGCTCTCTAGTAATAACAAATAGAAATACAATCCTAAGAACTCCTAATTTTAGGACAATAGTATCTTATTACTTTTTGCTTCAGAATTTAACGAGGATTCCAAAATTGCAACAATATATAGTCGAGGCAGGATAAATATTGATGCACGCCATTGATCGTAAATTCCGTCATACATTCCGTTGTTCTTAAAACATGTTGAGAATCACATATTTATCATTTGTCTTTGAATAGATAACTATTAGGTTATGTTATTTATCGTGGATAAATATTACTGAATTCAAATGTCTTTCTACTGTAGGCGTTTATTAGAATCGTAATCCTAGTACGTTATTTATCAAAGAAATGAGAAAGATATATCAAACATAATACGAGGCGTGTTTTTAAAGTAAGTACTGTTTTCAAATAAAACAAAAACAAGTAAACTTTTCTTAACAATTTTATTTTTACATGAAAGCCTGTACCTTATTCTACTTTTCTACATAATTTCCACCAATATTCAGACATTTATCGTATCGTACAATCAGCTTCACAATCTCATCGTCATAGAAGTCTGCCGCCTGATTTAACAACCACTGCACAACAGTCGTTTTGACCTCATTATCGTCGTCGTGGTGCTGACCACCCAGATGCTTCTTCAAATGCAGGAACAAGTGGTAGCCACTGGGCGCAAGATCGGAACTGTATGGAGGGTGATCAAGTTGTTCCCAGTGAGAAGATGCGATGAGGTTTTGAGTTCGAGAAACTGCGTGTGGACGGGCATTGTCGTGAAGCAAAACGATTCCCTTACTCAACATGCCTCGCCGTTTGTTTTGGATTGCACGGCGCAGTTTTTTTAAGGTCTTACAATATGTCGTAGCGTTTATTGTATCACCGTGAGGCAAAAAATCAACAAGCAACACCCCCTTTCTGTCCCAAAATACAGTACACATGATTTTCCGGGCCGAAATTGTTTGCTTGAACTTCACTTTCTTGGGTCATGTTGAATGCTGCCATTCCATGGATTGCTGCTTCGATTCCGGTGTAACGTGAGCCACCCACGTTTCGTCACCTGTGACAATTTGGCTAAAAAAATCATCACCTCCCTCACTGTACCGCTGAAGAAAAGTCAACGCACTGGCTACACGTTTGGTTTTGTGCACCTCAGTCAACATTTTCGGTACCCAGCGTGAGCACAACTTTCGATACTGTAAGTGTTTGGTTACAACTTCATAGAGAACACTTCTGGAAACTCATCAGATAGCGTCTGTTCTCTTTCACTTTTTCGTCAACTTTCTGAACCAAATCTTCAGTAATGACAGAAGGTCGCCCACTTCGTTCCTCCTCATAGATGCGGCCATCTTTAAAAGCTCTCACCCATTTCCGTACCATTCCATCACTCATAATGTTTTCTCCATACACTTCACAGATATGACGATGAATGCCGATTTAATGCCTTTAACACTAAGTAAACGAATCACAGCGGGCATTTCACAGTCGACGGGATTCTCGATCGGCCGAGACATTTTAAATAGTGACAAACAAACGTAAACACGATCGAATCTTTCTGTAATGGCGTCTGTGGCTTGTCAACAGATGTAGGTACACAGCGTACAAGCGTAGAAAGCCGCCACAGCGCTCACGGTAGCAGAATTTCAAAACGGTACTTACTTTAAAAACATACCTCGTATAAAGTAAAATTTATTTATTTTTATATGTTACATTAAGAAAACTAAGTGTTATGTAAAAACAATGTTAAAATTTTTTGTATCTATTAATCGTAACACGAAAGAACATCTGAAGATGGATGTGTAGAATGAACAGTATGAAAGCATTAATTATGCAAAGGATGCTCCACTAATCCTTCTAACAAATAGGTAAATTGAGGATGACTATACACAGGCAATTTTAGAACATGTTTGGGTTTATTATAAAGACATTGACATTCTTATTTTATTTATGATTTACAGTTAGTCGAGTTACTTTCTCAGAGGTATATAATTATTGGGCTGATATTTTCTTTATCAAATCCTACCTCCCTTAAAAATTTCCGTTTCATTGTGACATATTTTCCCACGTTGTCTCAGCGATGGTGCTGAAAGCTTCTTCCCGCATTTTAATGCATTTGAGAGCACCAAACCCATCTTGGCCAATAATACGTTTTCGTGATTCCCGAAATATGAAAATTTTAATTTTTTATAAAAACATATATTTGCAAATAATGTTTAATAATATAACAATAAACAAAAAAATTGTAAACAAATTTATTTTCAATAAAAATATTTAAACAAAATTTTATATTCCTAATAAAAACATTGTTTTATAAATATGTAATATCTGTAAAACCTAGTAAAAATTAAAATAAATAAATTTTTATTCTCAATAAAAATATTTAATAAAGTTTACACATTAGGGCTCTATAGCAGATTAACTTTGCGGACTTTAGAAGCAGCAAATTTTTGCACAATTTCTTTAAAATTTATTTTTTTTACGAATTCATGCTCTATGCATAACAAGCTTAAAGCATTTAGCCGATTTTGGTTTATGACGCCTCTTTTTTGGTTTTTTATTACCGCCAGTTTTGAGAATGTACTTTCTCCTTCACAAACTCCGCAAGCTAAAATTAAATATTTTCTAAATGCTATAGCTACATTAGGATAGAGGTTTGGCTTTAATACATCTTTAACACTGTTTAATGTTTCTTGGCTGTTGCAATTTTTAAGCTCTGTTCATTTATTGTCAGATGTTCATGAAAATGTATTATTTCGTTTTCTAATTCACTTTCCAAATCTAACGGATATTTTTAAAGAAATTATGCTATCACATATTATTAAAAATACCTCTACGTAAAATTTTTGTTTTGGAGAAAAGTTTTCTGAATAGGGAAATACTTTGGAATATTTTTTTCTTAATTTGGCGTGTTTTTTCTTTTTACATTCACGTGTAAGTAATACCTAAAAGGAAAAGGAACACGAAATCAAAATCAACCAAAAACTAAAATATAAAGAAGATCTACTATTTAACAAACAAAATATCTACAAACAAAAAGAAAAGCCAGTATTTCTTCCTATCCTCAGTTATCAACACTTTGTTTCTAAATCAATACCAGAATAGCAAAGAAGCAAAAATATTACACCTGAGTAGATGCAGCTGAATTGATGGGGTCATTTGAAGAGGAGCATAAAAAGGCGAAAGAGAGATTTTATGAAAGAAGGAACATCGTAATTGAAAAAAGTATTGAAAAACAGAGAGAAACACGTTGGCAAAAAATAATAACTAACAAAATATTTAATTTGTCAATATGGAAATAATTTATCAAAATTCAATTGTAAATATAAATTCAAAATTGGATGATGGAAAACATCAAAATAGCTATTTTGATGCAAATTAACTAATTGGAAATGTAGAAATTATATTATCATTATTTAAAATTCCCCTATGTATTGGTACGTAATTTTCAGTTAATTATATTTTATAAATTCACTAGTTGTTGTTCTAATAAACCATGCTAATTAGACGTTTATGTTATTAATTTGAGAGGTTTAGCGCTTGGCCATGTGTTTCATTTTCATGATTTGCGTAGTAGAGAATTTTTTGTATGAATAAATGGCTAAAAATGTTTTTCAACAGAAATATCAATTTTTCAAAATTCACGTCGTTTATTTGCTAACAATATGTAATTTTTGTTCGTATTAAAACTTGAAATTTGTCAAGACATACTTTGAGACCCTGGGTATTGCCTACATCCTACATATATTTTCATGTAGTATAGGCAACCTAAGTTACAAGAATGGAAGGAAAATTCTTGTTACGCGGCTCTAGCGACCTCTTATAGTTGCTTAGGTATTTAATTAGTGTATTGCAAAAAGTCTAAACATATGTGATCAATGATCATAACTCTAGTAGTTTTAGTTGCATGGAACCAGGGGTAAAGGTCTGTGGCTGGAACATAAAAATCGCCAGAACCATATTTTTACCACAAAAGATTTACGGTTTTAAGTGTGTTTTTTTATTTAGACTTTACATTTCAAGTTTTGGTCGAATATATATCTATTGGATAACTTGTCAGTAAGCAATTCAAAAAAAAAAACGGAGATTTACATCATTCGATGGTTAGATGGCTGCATGCGCCGACGCGATGTTTCAAGCAATTTTTCGACCAAAATTAGTAATTATAAAGATTATTAAAAGTAGTAAAAAAAAATATGAGGAAAGATGTAAAGCGAACTTACACTACCGCTCATAAGTGTTTGGGCACCCTTGGATTTTAGATTTTTGTACACAAAGAATGTATTTAGGAAGTACATTCCAGCATTATTGAATATTATGCTAATAATCAGTAAGATTCACTTAAATTCATTAAATAATGTGGTTACTTCTTTTATCTGTAAGAGAGGTAATACTGTCATAAAAGCGCAGGTAGTAGAGACAAGAAAGAGCGTATTCCTTGAAATTCCAGGAAAAATGTAACAGTTAGTAATTTTACTATGAATCATGAAGTTATAATAAAGCCATTTGAAATAATATTTTTAAATTACGATCAGTTATCGTTCCATGTTAGTAGCGACAACATCTCTTAACGAATAGTGTTTATAATTTCGTTTAAAATTTTTAAACAAGCCGAAAAGGAAAGAAATTTGTGTTGAATCGCGTGCCCTGATAGTAGCACAACATAACTTAGGCAGAAAACTTAATCAACTAAAAAATTTAATCAATCTACTGTTGATTATAATATCAAGAAATACAGTGTAAATGGCAGTTTTCTAAATAAAGTACGAAGTGGTAGACCAAGGGTGACAATATCAGCTCAAGATATTGCAATCGTGGTGTTCAGCAAGCGAAATAGAAGAAAAGTAGCTCCAGAAATCGCTGCAGAAATCAATATTGTATTGCCGAAGCCGATTAGCGTGTCCAAGGTTAAACACCCTCTGCAAAAAGCCGGCCTTCACGGACGAATTGCCAAATAGAGGCTACAATGGGCACGTGAACATCGAAATTGGACGGTAGAAGATTGGAGCAAGGTATTATGGACCGACGAATCCAAATTCGAGATTTTCGGTTCACGAAGACGAGTGTTTGTAAGAACATCTGTAGGTGAACGTGTACTAGAGTAATGTACAATCCACCGTCAAACACGGCGGCGGTTGACGCAAAACGCACTTCAAAATTATGCAAGCAATATTTAGAACAGTTGGAAGAGGAAGGAACACATCATGAACAATCATGAAATGGCCACCCTAAAGCCCGCACCTGAATACAATCGAGTGATTATGGGAAGAACTCGATCGAGAAGTAAGAAAAACTGCTCCTACTTCAGCAGATAACATGTGGAACAAACTACAGGCAGCATGGGCTTGAATAATTCCGGAAACATTGCTAAAATTAATTACAAGAATGCCCCGATTATTTAGGTCAAATAAATACTTTTAATTGTTAAAGTTGTATATTTGTGTATACCAAATACACATTTTAATATTTTCATTTAAAGCATTCCATTATGACTCAACTGTGAGTTATAAAGTAATTAAGGAAATAAATAAAGGTCCAAGCTTCTCACAAAATTCTTTAATACAAAAGAGGGACGACAGGTGTCAAAAATTATTCGACTTAACAATGTTGTTAATCAAAGTACCAAGTCGAGATCTAGACTTAGTTTCAAGACCAAACAGCAAAAAAGAGCAACCAGGCACCGTGAAACAATGAAGTGAATCAGTTAACTGTACTAGTAAAAATATTCTTTACAAATGAATTTTAAAGTGGGGGATAATATTAAATACTTACAATTAATAGTAGTCAGCAAGATTAAGTCCTATTATTAAAAAACGTGAATGTACTGTAATTATGCAAATATCATGTCTAAACGCATATACCATAAAACAACAAAATGTACTTATTTGTAAAATTGTAGACTAATAAATTACAACGATTTAAAATTTTTTTCACAAACACTTTAAAAATGTAAATCTATGTCAATGTTAAACGACCAAAGAATAGATGTTTTTTTTTGTTGCAAAATGGTATAATAGATATTTAAATAATTCCTTAAAAACAAATCAAAAAGACATCTATGTGACAAGAGACAAGCCCAAGGTAAAACGAACACCAAGTCACATCAAATGAGGGATTATGTCTTTTTTAATGATAATAGATTAGGTTTCTAATAATATTTGGAACGCTGGTGTTGATTCGAATTGCATTTGCCTATTTAACGATTGTTCATTAAAATTGATCTGACGATGTAGTATTTCTAGCGTTTCCAGGTTATTCAAAAAATTGCCATTGTGAGCAACATCTAGAATTTCAAAACCATTATTAATATCGAAGGAGTGGCTTCTCTTGAGGAGATGTTGAGAAAATTGTGAAAAACCTGTAGATGTTGTAAATAACGTAAATGTTCCTTGCCCCGTGAGTCAAAATCCCGGAATTTTCTTCCGACATAATTACAATCACAGCCCCGCAAAGTAAGTTTGTATACTCCTTTCTTATTCATTCTTTCAATAGGATCTTTATTATTAAACAATTCCGTTCGTAGGGTGTGTAAAGTTTGAAATGATATTAGAAAATTATCTTTTTATAAATTCGCTATTTTAAAGGTAAAGGGTCCAATATATGGAAGAGAAACATAACTTTTTTCTACTGGTTCTAACGTAACCTTACAATTGTCTAGGTAAACAGGTTTCGTTATGTTTTCTTTTTATTCTATTAAGAAGTTTATTAATTATTCCAGGGTTGTAGTTGTTAAAAATTGCAATCTGTTGTATAACTTTAAGTTCTTTATGAAATGACTCTGTGGATAGTAGTATGTTAACTAGTTTATACAGGTAACAGTAAAGAGAAGATATTTTTTGGTTATGCGGGTGGTTGGAAAAATTATCAATTGTAATTTCACTATTAGTATTTTTTCTAAAAATGTTGTACTGTAGTCTATTATCTTAATTCTGCATGTTTAAATCCAAAAAACCGATACCATGATCAATTTCCATTTCCATAGTAAATTTGATCGATCGGTGTATGTGTTCAGATAAAACACAAAATCGCCCAGGTGCAAGTAACTACCCGTCCAAACCATAAAGATAACGTCTACGTATCTTGTGTAAAATTGAATGTGATTGACAAAATGGTTATTTGATAATATGTAGATTGATTCAAAGCAGTGCATTAATAAATCCGCTAGGACAGGTGAAATAAGGGAACCTATGGGACCCTGTGGTAAGTTATATATTTTTCTATTAAATTGAAAAAAAACTCTGTTCTAACATACATTGAGCAAAGCATCTGTCTTTCTAGGTAAACAATTAATCGAGGAGAGAACATTCTTCACAAGCTGAATTATTTCTTGTCTAGGTATATTGGTGAAGAAATTGGATACATCCAACGAAATGAGGATGTCCGTAGGATTAGTTGTAAGATTAGCAGTCTTTGTAGTAAGTTCTAGTGAATTTTTGACTGTATAAGTGAAATAATTATGTAAGATGTTATTTATCTGAATGTTCAACCATTGGCTGAGTTGATAGACTGGTGAGTTGGTGAAAGAAACCACAGGTCGGGCGGGTATGTCTGTAAGATTATCTGATTTATGCAACTTGAGTAGGCCATATAAACGAGGGGTTATCGTGTTGTTAAGTGACAATTCTTTCATTAATTTGTCATCCAGAAGGAAATCACAAGCTCCCATGACTCTTTTGACTTTACTAATAAAAGATTTTAAAGACAATTAGGTCTCTTTAATATTATTTTTGATCATAAATTCGCGTATTTTTTTTCATAATCTAGTCTAGTCAATATCACTGTAGTGTTACCCTTATCCGACTTCGTAACAACTAAATTGTTCACCTTTATTTTTTCTTTTATAGAGTTCAAAGCTCGGTAATCTAAGTTGCGTTGTCTATTGTGTAGTTGTGGTCGTAAATTTGATTTTTGTTTCTCTCTTTTTAAACAATGAACAATATCATTTCTAATAGAAGTTTGTGATGGTAAATTGCTGAACAGTAGAATTGATTCTGTTTTTACGGCTAAGATTTCCAAATCTTTATGATATTGTGAGTTGAAGGATAATGTATTAATTGTAAGTATTTAATATTATCCTCCACTTTAAAATTCAATTGTAAAGAATATTTGTACTAGTACAGTTAGCTGATTCACTTCATTGTTTCACGGTGCCTGGTTGCTCTTTTTTGCTGTTTGGTCTTGAAACTAGTTCTAGATCTCGATTTGGTACTTTGATTAACAACATTGTTAAGTCGAATAATTTTTGACACCTGTGTGTTTTTTCACGTAAACCTGAGGATGTGTCGGATGTGACACGAAACCGGTCGCCCCTCTTTTGTATTAAAGAATTTTATGAGAAGCTTGGACCTTTATTTATTTCCTTGATTACTTTATAAATCACACTTGAGTCATGATGGAATGCTCTAACCTAACCAGTCCAGTCTACTTGGCTCAACAGTACAGGAGGTTATCATTGTTATCAATGAAGAAACTCAACGCTAATTGTGCCATCTATTTCAACAACAGATGTCTGACTCTGGACCTGACTCCAAAGTACTTATCTATCAAGATTAATAGGACTAATATTTTACAGTCATCAAAAAAATGTATACAGCGACTAAGAAGACTCTTGATTAGAGACCAAATTCGGCGAAACTACAGTTCCATTTATCATTTAGGCTTACAACTTAAGACAACGTATGATATACTCAAGGTAACGCTACCGCCACTTCCACTAGATCAATTATTAACAGACATATATTCACACGTCCAGACACATAGACAAACTAAGATTCATGCTTTAAATAACACAATCAAATCTTTAGTTACAATCAAAAATAAAAATAAAAACCTTACCTATTCTACGAACACTCAACCACAGTCATACACATTTTACCCACAGTTTGTAAATTTCACAATACAATTCAATGAACGAGAAACTCTTATCCCAAATAAAAACCTTAATTTCAATACATTATCCTTCAACTCACAATATCATAAAGATTTGGAAATCTTAGCCGTAAAAACATAATCAATTCTACAGTTTAGCAATTTACCATCAAAAACTTCTATTAGAAATTTTATTGTTTATTGATTAAAAAGAGAGAAACAAAAATCAAATTTACAACCACAACTACACAATAGACAACGTAACTTAGATTACCGAGCTTAGAACTCCATAAAAGAAAAAAATAAAGGTGAACAATTTAGTTGTTACGAAGTCGGATAAGGGTAAGAGTGCAGTGATATTGACTAGCCAGATTATGAAACAAAAATACATGAATTTAGGATAAAAAATAATATTAAAAAGACCAAATTGTCTTCAAACGGCTCGGTCATCTAGTGGTAATAATAGAGTGGGTCAGCGCCTGATTGGGCAGAGCCTTGGCGCTGTGTGTTCGAGTCCCGCTAGGATTAAAATTTTCTTAGCGGGTCTGGTACACTCCCGAGTCACCATTCTCAGTTGGGGTATAATTAACTGCGTTTCAGCCTTTACGGCGAGGCGGTGATAGTAACAAAGCCATGGAACACTTTACACACACAATTTACACACTCTAGGCTCCTGAGGGTATGACAAGCTTTAAAAAGCTTATACACCCCGTTGGGCCGTACCACACCACAAAAAAGGTATTTTATTAGTAAAGTCAAAAGAGTAATGGGAGCGTGTGATTCCCTTCTGGATGACAAACTAATGAAAGAATTGTCACCTAACAACACGATAACCCCTCGTTTATATGGCGTACTCAAATTGTATAAATCGGATAGTCTTACAGGCATACCCATCGGACCTGTGGTTTCTTTCACCAACTCACCAGTCTACCAACTCAGCCAATGGTTGAACATTCAGTTAAATAACATTTTACATAATTATTTCATTTATACACTCAAAAATTCACTAGAATTAACTACAAAAACTGCTAATCTTGCAACTAATCCTATGGACATTTTCCTTTAGTTGGATGTATCCAATCTCCTCACCAATATACCTAGACAAGAAGTAATTCAGCTTCTGAAGAATGTTCTCTCCTCGATTAATTATTCACCTAGAAAGACAGATGAGTTACTAGCTTTACTCAACGTATGCTTAGAACAGAGTTTCTTTCAATTTAATAGAAAAATATATACTATAACTTACCAAGGGTCTAGCCATGGGCTCTCCTATTTCACCTGTCCCAGCGGATTTATTAATGCACTATTTTGAATCAACCTACATATTATCAAATAACCATTTTGTCAATTACATTAAATTTTACACAAGATACGTAGACGATATCTTTATGGTTTGGACGGGTAGTTACTTGCACCTGGGCGATTTTGTGTTTTATCTGAACACATTACACCAATGCATCAAATTTACTATGGAAATGGAAATTGATCATGGTATCGGTTTTTTGGATTTAAACATCCAGAATTTAGATAATAGACTACAGCAAAACATTTTTAGAAAAAAATACTAATAGTGCAATTACAATTGATAATTTTTCCAACTACCCGCATAACCAAAAAATATCTTCTGTTTACTGTTACCTGTATAGACTAGTTAACATACCACTATCTACAGAGTCATTTAATAAAGAACTTAAAGTTGTACAACAGATTACAATTCTTAACAACTACGACCTTGGAATAATTGATAAACTTCTTAATAGAATAAAAAGAAAACATAACGAAACTTCTGTTTACCTGGATAATCGTAAGGTTACGTTAGAAGCAGCGGAAAAAATATATGTTTCTCTTCCATACGTTGGACCCTTTACCTTTAAAATAGCGAATTTATTAAAAGATAATAATTTTTAATATTATTTCAAACTTTACACCCCCTACGAACGCAATTGTTTAATAATAAAGATTCTATAGAAAGAATGAAGAAAAAAGGAGTATAAAAACTTACTTGTGGGGAATGTGATTGTAGTTATGTCGGAATAACATTCCGGGATTTTGACACACGGGTCAAGGAACATTTACATACTTTATTTACAACATGTACAGGTTTTTCACAATTTTCTCAACATCTCCTCGAGGGAGACCACTCCTTTGATATTAATAATGGTTTTGAACTTCTACATGTTGTTAACAAAGGCAATTTTTTGAATAACCTGGAAGCGCTAGAAATACTACGTAATCAGATCAATTCTAATGTACAATCGTTAAATAGGCAAATTCAATTCGAATCAACACCAACGTTCCAAATATTATTAGAAACTTAATCCATTATCATTAAAAAAGATAATACCTCATTCATGTATTCTACAATGAAGTTCCCTATTTTATTCCTCATTGTTGGTACTCTGGATTGTGGACTTGGTGTTCGTTTTACCTTGGGTTTGTCTCGTGTTACATAGATGTCTTTTTGATTTGTTTTTAAGGAATTATTTAAATATCATACCATTTTGCAACAAAAAACAAACATCTATTTTTTAGTCGTTTAACATTGACATAGATTTACATTTTTAAAGTGTTTGTGACTGTTAAAAAACTTTAAATCATTGTAATTTATTAGTCTACAATTTTACAAATAAGTACATTTTATTGTTTTATGGTATATGCACTTAGACATGATATTTGCATAATTACAGAACATTCATGTTTTTTAATAATAGGACTTAATCTTGCTGACTACTATTAATTGTAAGTATTTAATATTATTCTCCACTTTAAAGTTCATTTGTAAAAACTATTTTTACTAGTACAGTTAACTGATTCACTTCATTGTTTCACGGTGCCTGGTTGCTCTTTTTTGCTGTTTGGTCTTGAAACTAGGTCTAGATCTCGATTTGGTACTTTGCTTAACAACATTGTTAAGTCGAATAATTTTTGACACCTGTGTGTTTTTTCATGTAAACCTCCTAGCTGGCCTAAGGATGTGTCGGATGTGACACGAAACCGGTCGCCCGTCTTTTGTATTAAAGAATTTTGTGAGAAGCTTGGACCTTTATTTATTTCCTCGATTATTTCCATTTAAATATTTAATGATTTACCCTGAAATTTGAGGTGCCCAAATACTTATGACCGGTAGTGTATATTTGTATTTTAACCATGGTGCGCTGTCAAATTTGGATGTTAAAAGCTCTGTTCAAATGCGTTAGGTCTAAAAAAATATGCTGGAACATCTTGGTAAATCAGTTATAACAATTTTAATTACCATTTGACTCGACTTAATTTAAAAACGCATTTTCGGTTGCCCAGTCGTCCAATCAAAGTTTTGAGCAAAGCACACTCTTTGTTAGCTAAGTGATATTTTTAAAATTTCAAAATCCGTATTTAAAATTTTGTGTGGTTGTGACTGTGTGTTTCGTAAATGTCTTGTATAAAACGAGGTTTATTATGTTCAAATTATAGAATAAACGGAAGTAGTCTATTCAACGGTCAAATATTTCCTTTTCGTCTAAGTGTCACAGTAAAAATAATAATACTTCATTATTGGCTTATATTTATAACTAATTTTGAAATGTAATTACATTTTATCCTCCTAGTTCTTTTTGCAGATTCTTCTTGAATTAACTACCGTTAAAGATAGTAGGAAGAAGGCGAAAAATATAATAAAATTACCAACTTATTAGAATATATTTTATCGTTTGAGATTTAGATATTTATTTTTAGTTGTTTATGATTGCAAGCTTGCAAGGCGAAGCAGTGTTGGTGGCCTCTTCCTTCGATTTTCCCCTAGTTTATTTTTATATCTACATCTTACATCTTATGGTGGGACGAATTTTGTGCGTAAAAGAAAAGAGTCCAGGCAACAACTTTTATTGTGTAAATTGAAATTCATTATTGTAAAACATAACTAGCGAAATACTTTTTGGTCAGCAAATTAAAATCATAAAGGTAGTTACCTTATTTGATTTATGTGAAGTAGATGAACTGGACATTGATTTTGAATACTAAAACAATAGAAAAAGATTTTGACAACTATTTCGGAGCTGTTTTGGAAATATCGACAGGACAGAAGTTACGGAAAGGATTTCGAACATTATTTTAATTTGGAGAACTACTGTGGGCAGTAAGAGTTTATTATTTTGATCAATAAACTTAAATTTGGAACACATTTAATAAAATAAATTTAACGTTAGCTGTTGGTTAGGAAATTGCATAAATATCAAAATTTGTAAAAGGAATATAATTACTTTCTATTTAATAAAATTCTACACAGTTTTAGCATTGAAAAATTGTTTGATTTGACATAAAACTCATAACTTAAATTATAAAATTCATCTATGTCTGACGTATTTAATTTTTTTACAGAATTCCCGAGAAAGTTATTTTTTAGAAGAGTTTCATTACAATGAATACCAACTTGAGTAATTTCATCAATTTTATTTCATTACAATATTTTAGTTCTTGGAGTAACCCATCATTATCAAACAATCATCAAGTACTTCATTGTGGCTGTAGACTTTCAGGCTACAAATGTCCAGAACCCCAGAAAACAACCAAAGCTCCTGTCGAATTTACTAGCGACGTCAATTATCTCACGGATTGTTTTTCAAAAGTTCAAGAAATTGATAATATTAATACGAGTAAATTCATTTTATGCATGAAGTTTGCTAATAATGTAGCACTCTATTTTTAAGTCTCTTTATTACTATTAAATGATCGATGGCTCTCAGCTTCTCACTTGATAGTTTCAATCAATATTATCGATTTTTATATAGGCAATTTTTAATTGACATTACATTTTCTAGTATGTCATTCGCATAGAGGGTGTGGCAAGTGGTGTCTAATCCTTATGCTTATGTATATCCGAAAAACTTATGTAGTAACGGGATAGAAGTATCGGTGTTATTTATAAATCAGTGGTACCGATAAGTTATCGGTATCAATATTTATGGTAAAAAAATCGCAAACACTATTTTTTCTAGATGTTTACTTGTCAATCTGTTTCTATTCTTAGTGACTGTAACACCTGATTTCGAGATTAATCTTTCACGTGCAATAAATGAAATAACAACTATTCAAACGTTTTAAGTTTGTTTATATAGTAATGGAAAAAGTGGTTTTAAGCTGTCCCATTCTTGAAGGGAACTGTAAATTCATGTTATGTAATCAATTAATCTTCATTCACCACTGATTCGATAATAACACCTTTTTCCAATAACAAGTCGGCTCTAAAGTATCGATATCTTTTTTTTATTAGAATAGAAACAAAAGTATCAATATTTTACTTGATAAGTCAGTGCCATTTGCTCGTCTTAATTTAAAAACACATTTTCCGTTGCTCAATAGTTTAATGCAAGGTTTGAGCAATAATTATCTCTAGATATGAATTACTTGATATGTCTAATTTTGCATATCGCATCGTTTCCTTTCCATTCTCTAGAAAAACAACATAAAAGCATACACGCAATGGCCATCTATATAAATACCGCAACATTCTGATTCCTTATTATTTTTATAAATTAACTAGCTTTTTGTTTAAGATAACATTTATCAGATCAATTGTTGAGGTCACACAAGTAGGTTCAAAAGTCAAATGGATCTGTTAGGCTGGCATGGGAATAATTTAGAGCTATTTTTTTGAAGTGGTCGGTGCTCAATTCATTTGTTCAATGAACTTAACTAGTAATTACGACGAGTAATATTGCAGGAATCTATGCAATTGAATGTTTAACCGCATAGATGAGACGAGAATATTCAATTTACTTCCAAGGAAGGTACGGGATTCGCTAATGCTGATTAATTCCCCAAAATGAATATTGTACTATACTTTGTTTTATATTTCATTATTCGGTATTGATAGTTACTTCGATTTTTCGTAAATACTTGAAATAAATTTGAGGTATACTAAACTACAACGTATTGCTGGCATACCAATTAAATGGAATAACTTAAACGAATATGTGTTACAACTGGCAAGAGGAATCCATTAATTTCCGAAACACTTGTCCCTTATTACTTAGTTCGTGTAATGTGAAATATATCGATGCAGTGTGCTTGTTATATGGTAGAAACAGTCAACAATATGTCAATATTTCGTACTGTTCCAGTTTCTACATATCGCATTGTAGTTCACGTAAAGCTATTAGCAATATAGGAGTGCCTCGGGGGTCAGTATTGGGGCCAGTTCTCTTTTTACTTTAGATAAATGATTTACTTGATGTTATACAAAATCAAGACCGTTTACGCTGATGACATGGCTTTAGTAATTACTGACAACAGCGATGACCGACTATTAGATAAAGGCGATGGTTTATTAAGTACAGTTCATAATTGATTTATTGGGAATAAATTTGCAGTTAATTGCTCTAAAAGTTCCTACATTAGATTTTATCCATAACAGTTATAACGAACCCAGGATTTTTATCTCAACATTCTATTAAACAATGAACAACTTTGCAGTGAAAGCAATATAAAATTTTTAGGGCTTTGAGTAGATGTACTTTTAAATTGGAAAACTCAATGTGAAAAACTTCTATCTACCCTGAGCGGTTTATATTATTAATTCAGAAGCTTAAGAGCTACATTAACCACCCATCAATTATTATCTATGTATAGTGGCTATGTGGCAAATAGATTAAGATATGGAGTTACTTTTTGGAGCACCTGTGTATTATCGAAAGACATATTTATATGTCAGAAAAAAAATATTGCGATGTATAGCGGGAGCAAGCCCTTTGGATCCTTGTAAACCGTTATTTGTAAAATTTAACAGAATGACACTAACTTGTATTTTTATGTTAGAACTAGCAACTTTTATACATATAAAAAAAACTTAAATTACAAACTCCATAAAAATGTATGTACACGATTATAATTAGAGTTGCTGAATTTGCGCCAACAGTCAGTGGCGGATGCATAAAAGTTTACACAAAATAAATAGTCAGAAATAAAATTTAATACGTGCTCAAACACTTACCGTCTTAAGAGTCTTCCGTGAAATCACAAAGTGAATAATGTCTGTTAAATATCTGCAACATTAGATACGTTTCCATAGTTGTTTCGGCAAACCGAGTGCGGCGTGAGGAAAAAGTGTTTATATGCAGAAAATGAACGTTCTTCTTTGGAACAACATAACGGTTCTGTTGACGCACCTTCACAAATTTGTCTTAATGTGCCAAAATCAGAATTTTTCTCTAAAACACTTTCAAACCTTTCTAGAACAGAAACATTTTTTGCGTCTTCTACCGCGCATAGCAGTGCGTGAACATGTTGCACTATTTGCAGAGATTCCACTAACGACACCGAAGGATTTTGTAATTTTTCTATTGCCTCCACTAGTCCGAAGTAATTGTTCTAAATAGTTTTTAAATCCTAAACGGATACTCTAAAACTGTGGCACTGGAACACTGAAACAGTTCACTAAAACCCTTACCACAACACTTAATTCGTACTGGACGCACGTTTCGATAGCCAAGCTATCATCATCAGTTCAGTCTTGCTGCTGATGATGATAGCTTGGCTATCGAAACGTGCGTCCAGTACGAATTAAGTGTTGTGGTAAGGGTTTTAGTGAACTGTTTCAGTTTTTAAATCCGTTTTAACCTGACTATTTTAAAATTTCGACTGGCTTTCCTTGATAGCCGCAGCTTCCTTTGGATCGAATTGTAGAACCACGTTCTTAATATTTTCAAAATATTTGATAATAAAACGCGGCCTGTAACCATGTTCCCCAACGTGTAAGAATAAGTTCTGGTGGCTCAGGCATACGGGAGCACAGTCTGTGAAATTTGCGAATACGTTTTAGGGATTTGACAAACACTGCTTTTGTATGCGCTATTAAAGCGTCTACCTCAGGACATTTCCTAATACTGCCACATGACTGAAAGCATGAATTTTACACGTAATATGTAACAAGTTAGCACAATGTTTTTTAAGAGACCGGCCTACAGAAAGCATGTTTGCGGCACCATCACTCATAACAAACATCAACAGTTGGTTTGTTGAAAGTTCAAACTTTTCCAATGTATTTAACACTAACTTTGAAATTACTTCGGCAGTACATTGTTGTACTCTTCTGGAAGCTAATAGAATTGAAGGTGACGATTGATGTGGTTCCATTGTACGTACCATTATATTAACCACAGAATGTTTTTTACGATGTGTTGTTTCGTCCACACATAACCACAGTTTTTTATCTTTCAACTCCGATTTAATCCTTTTTTCAACATGTTTACGAGCAGATGGCACAATTCTTTGACACGGATACATCAATACACGCCAGGAATCAAAGGTTAGTCGGCAAAATGGGTTTTTGCCGGCAAACGTGTTCCAAAGAAGGGGAAGACGATTCTATCAGACGGAAAAGTTATGGCGACGATTTTTTGGGATTCGCAAAGTATAATCTTAATTGATTATTTGGAGAAGGGAAGGACAATCACGGGACAGTACTATGCCGATCTATTGGGCCGATTCGACGCAGAACTAAAGAGAAAAGGCCTCACTTAGCGCAGAAAAAAAAATTTAGCATCATGATAACGCCCCGTCCCACTCATCGGCGACTGAAACAGCAAAACTAGTCCAGTAACGTTACGAATTGGTGCCTCATCCACCGTATTCGCCAAATTTGACCCTCTGTGACATTTTCTGAAACTTGAAAGTATGGCTGGACGGATATCGGTTCACGTCAAATGAAAAGGACATTGCCGAATGTCCTTTTCATTTGACGTGAACCGCCTATTTTGCAGAGTTCGAAAAATCTAAATATTTGGATGGCTTAAAAAAGTTGGAACATCGCAGGATTAGGTGTATAGAACTACAAGGAGATTATGTTGAGAGGTAAATTTACTAAATACAAAACAATTGCGTTGTCTTCTTTAACGCGGGTATTTATCATACCATCCCCGTATGCCCAATATCCAGCTTTTAAGTGATTCAATGATCGCAGTGCAAGTAGAGTACCTCCAGGGTTAGTATTAGTACTTTTTGAGGAAGTTGATTATTTGAATTTTTTTACCGTAGTTCCCAAAAAAATCTAACTGTATGTGATTAGATGTTCTTGCAATCTCGGAAACATCACTTTTAAGGGCTATTTGATCCAGTGTATAACATTTTTTGTATCCGATTCCATATTAATGGACTTTAATGTGTGCTGTCGGATACTATTTCTCATATTAGTTTCCAAATTAACATTAGCTTTTATGTGGTTCTGAATTGGATATTAAATGTATCGTATTGCATGCATATCAAGCCTTTTTGGTTCCTCACTGAAATTATTCCATTATCAGTGTTGTAATTAGCTGAGCAATTATTTAAAAATTTGTTTTACAAGCATTATGTAAGACGATTATATTATCAGTTGACGTCAAAAATACGTATTTTTGTATTAATGTAAAACATGCTTAATTGGTTAATGACTCAATCACTACATCAACGTACTTAATTATACTAGAAAATTTAAAACAAAGCTATTATTATAAGTGTTGGTCACTCAGCACTACCTTTTGGTAAAGGCAATTACTTGTTTCACTTAAAATTTAGTTACCATGTCTTATTATTGTTCCTATTGCTTAAGAAAGGAATATCTCTTAACTCTAGAAGAATTGAAAGGTGACAACAAACGTACTTGATGGTAAGTAAGTAGGTTACAAATCCTTCATACTAGAGATAGGTTAGTACAGTTTAAGGAAAATATGAAACTAATATGGGAAATCACTACTAGTTCAATTACATATTCATATCTGTATTATATGGTTGGCAAAATTTATCTCATACTATTTGTCTTCAGTATTTTTTAAAATTAATGTCTATTAACTTTTATTTTGTTCGATGAAAGTATTTTATTTAACAGCAGTATAATATATATGTGATGATCTATTTTCACATAGAGTGTATATTAGCTTGTTGATATTAAATTGGCGTAATTGATTGATTAAGGCGTTAACACATTGAAATCTATTAGCCATAATGATCGTCTATTACATTGGCTTTTGAGGAGCAAAGATAAAAATAAGCTGCTATGTAGCGGTACGTAAAAAGCAGATTCGGATCAAATATTCTGATTATTCTTGTTATTGAATGTGATGGCGATATGTGTCTATGTTTTTATGCCAAGTACAGTATGTAAAAAAATATCACACGAAATAATGAATGAAATAAAAACAAAATCAACCAACGATCTTATTGTAGAAAGCTAGGAATAACGTAATGGAAATATTGTAAGCAAATAATCACACTGGATGTTAATATCTTGTATACCCACCCCTAGCAGTAGTACGAGGGTTACTTTTTAAGTTTTTACAAAAACAATGAAGGAAAAGAGTTTTTGCTACAAATCGTTCTATCGTTTTTCAAAATACTCGCCATTACGATGTATACACTTTTGCATGCGTTCGAACAAGTTCTTGAAACATTTTTTCCACTCTGAAGGTGGTATCTTCAAAATATGGTTTTTGAACGCTTCAACAGCTTCTTGAGATGATAAAACTCGTTGTTAACGCACTTTTGGATTAATATTCGGGAACAAAAAGAAGTCGTTAGAATATACTTTTATACACAACTGGCATTGTCATGATTAAGGATGGTGCGATGTTGTCCATTGCTTTTCTTGATTTCATCGCTGATTTCTGGCAAACAAATTGTTGAATATCATTTAGTATTAACTGTTCTTCGATCCTCCAAAGCAACGCTTGCGACATGTCAAGTACAACGAAAGAAACAAGTTATCATTTTCTTCGTGAACGAACAAGCTGCTTGTTGCTTAGTTTCCGGCTCGTACGAATATATTCAAGTTTCGTCATCTATTAGGATGTTGTATACGGATTTTGATTTCGCCTTATACCATGACATGAGCCTTTTTGTGCTTGGGCACAAATTACGCGGAATCCATCGGGAACAGATCCTTTTCACACCTCAATGATCATGCAATATCGAATGTACTGCAGTTTTCGATATATCTACGGATGCCTCTGTCTCACGATAAGTCATATGCCGATCCTCTGCAATAATGCTGCGCGCAGCATCGACTTTTTTTGGAACAACAACCGATTTTGGTCGGCCTTCACGAAATTCATCACTGACGGAAGCACGACCACGACGAAATTCTGCAAACTAGTTGTAAACAGTCTTTTCCGATAGTGCTTCGTTACAAAAAGTTGAACGAAGCAATTCAAGATATTGTTGTTGTTTTAGGCCTTTACTAAGTCAGTTCCCTAAAACCCTTACCAGAATACTTAACTCGTACTGGACGCACGTTTCGCTAGCCAAGCTATCATCATCAGCAGTAAAACTGAATTGAAAGTGAACTGTTTCAGTGTTCCAGTGCCACAGATTTAGAGTACCTCTTTAGGTCTTTACTAAAATCGTAGAAAAACATCCAACGAAAACCTTCACGTGAAATTTCCATTTTTTTCACAAAATTACATTTTCTTTAAACGCTCACTGTAAACAGACTACTCCGCCGATTTCTGTACTGCCATTCCTTCAACGATAACAAATGTCAAATTTTTCGGAAACAGTAATATAAAATCTCAATAGGGCCATCTGGTGGCCGTTTCTAAAAACTTAAGACGCTACTCTCGCAATTACTGGTAATTACTGCCTGGCATCTTCTTGACATAGACTACACTAGAGTTTGAAATAATTTTATACCATTCATTTTCAATAAATTCTTTTAATTTGATTTATTTTACGCATTGACCAAAAGGGCTCATCTGAAGTAAGCTACAGCGATTGAGTAAGCCAATGCAATGCTTTAATACTACTGCCTATAAACTACTTTTACACCGTTTCAGCAATATGTCTTGGACCCCGGTCTTGTTTAAAAGTTGATTTCTTAGGTTTCGATTTTTTAACACTTATAAGTTTTTGTTCTCCAATATTTAAACGTTTCTCTTTATTCATAATGCTATCGATAAAATCAACTTCTTCACATACATTCCAAGACATACAACTCCATGGAATTGAATCTCTTTTAACAAGGCAGATTCCAAGGTGTCAATTACCGATCGGATTGAAACTTCGCAGGTTAAGACCCATCTAGTGTTGTAAAACACCGCTTTCCGGTCTGGTAGAGCCCCATGTACAGTCGAAATCTGCTCCTGAAATTTCTGCGATTTTCAGATTTTTCCAATTTACACCGTTTATTATAAAAGAAATATCTATTAGTCTATCAAATTAGCGCAGATGAGATTTTTTGACCCCCTTACTCTTTTATAAAATATCACCATTGGCGCATTTTTCTTAAGGTTTATTCATTATTGAAGGGATGCGATCAATTTTTTACATACTGTATGTATTGCGAGACATATTTGCTGCACAGCTTTGTCCTGAAAGTCAATGTTAATTTTTGACTCTT
Source organism: Dynastes maya (assembly GCA_029619315.2). Lineage (NCBI taxonomy): Eukaryota > Metazoa > Arthropoda > Insecta > Coleoptera > Scarabaeidae > Dynastes > Dynastes maya. The sequence continues at coordinate 64,610,577 of JAROYE020000002.1, forward strand.
TAATATTGTAAAGATAGTCCTGTTTTGGTTGAAAAATTCATTGTTTCCAATACGAACTAAACCAGGCGCTATTTTAAATGATTAGCATTCCAACAAACCTACCTTAGCGCATAAATAATGAAACCACAATCTATAATTGTGTTGGTACAAGACATGAAAATCAATTACTTGTTCTCTTAATCAACTATTCAGTGTTTGTAAGATATTTAACATTTATCTTAGCATGCACATTAACATTTGTTTTTATAGGAAATTTAGTTTCCAAACGTAAAGTTTTCTTTAATAGAATTAGATATGAACGTTTTCTTATTATTTACGAAACATAATTTAATAATTTATTACATGAAATGATTTTTGTGAATGATAAAGTCGGGTAGGGAGAAACATATATATTTGATAATTTATATTGTAGTTCAATTTTCTTCAACCAAAGGCTTGTTGCTAAACAGAAAACTAGTCATTATATTGCTATACTGAGGTACATTTACATCAGTCAGAGAATTTAATTTTTACTTGTTTTTAATTGTGATTAAAGTCTAGTAAGGAGAAACATATTTGATAATTTAACTTGAAATGCAATTTTCTTCAATCAAAGGTTTGTAGCCAAACAGAAAACTAACCATTATGTTGCTCTACTGAGGTACATTTGCATCAACCAGAAAATTTTATTTTGAGTTGTTTTTAATTGTGATGAATGTCTGATAGGAAAAAACATATTTGATAATTCATCTTGAACTACAAGTTTCTTCAACTAAAGGCTCGTTGCCAAACAGAAAACTAACCATTGTATTGCTCTACTGAGGTATATTTGCATTAGTTATAAAATTTTATTTTGACTTGTTTTTAATTGTGATTAAAGTCTGGTAGGTAGAAACATATTTGAAAATTTATTTTGAAGTAAAATTTTCTTCAACCAAAGGCTTGTTTCTAAACAGAAAACTAACCATTATATTGCTCTACTGAAGTACACTTACATGGGCCAGAAAATTGGGGGAATTGTTGGGGGACTATTTTATTCCTCTCTATTTTTTCTTATTATTTGTTACCAATATGATTAGAAATGTATTTATACCTCAGTTATTATGTTTGCCTGTTATCTGGTAAATTTTTATTTATTTTCGTAAAAGGGGTTCGATATGATTATTGCAAGTGTTCGTAGTAGTGAAAATATGAATAAATAACGTAGTGACACTTCGATACGCCACTTACACTCTCCCCATGATTATTTAGTAAGCGTATACTGGATGCAACGTGTCTTATCTAATCATTTCATAATAATCTGGCAGCTGTTAATGTACAGGGTTATTCATAATAAATCATAAGTAATTTACGTGTTGATGTCGCCATACTTTTTTTTAACGCTTATTAGAGAAGTAACGTGGATTTTGTTATTTACTCTTTGTTTTAAAAAGAATAGTTAGAAAAAGGTACATGAAAAGTTACAACAAAAAATAATCTGCTCAATTTTAGAGTCTTTTAGAAAATTAAAAGATTTCTGAAAAATAGCTCGGTCTTTAATGACCAAAACAAATAACATCATAATAATATGCTTGAAGGGCCACAATAGCAATCCTGATAAGAAAGACACAATTTGGTCAGGAAAGGCTTGGATATGTCAATTCATAGTCGAAAGTCCTTCACCCGACTATTTGTGTTAGTATTCTAAGAAAGGATCAGAACCATTACCCATGAAAATTTCTTGGAGAGACGGGATCACTAATTATTGTCTTCTCACTTGAGTCACTTTGGTTTATCCGATAAGCGGATATCCTTCTAGAAGAAATGTTTTTGATTGGACATTGCCAGAAGCCAAAAATACACCATGCAGGGGCTGCGAAGCCGAGGTACCTGAGCATTTCCTTTGTAACTGTCCAGCATTGATTTCAAAAAGAAGACCCTTCTAAGGTGACTAGCAGCTTCGTCTAGTTACCATCAGAGTGATCTCGCTAGTTAACATTCTGACGTACGTCATGATACTTTCGTTGAGAGCCTAGGAGACTCTCCAATGCAGAGAGGATGCATAATGGAGCAATTGTTGTCTAAATGCCGCAAGATTTCCTACTCTCTCGATGTCAATAAGGGAAAAAAAGGGAAATTTAAATATAAATTAAATACACGCGTCTGGTTCTAGGAATTCCAAATGAATTCGTTATCATTGGACAACATTTTATGGACTGCAAAAGCACATTTTTAATTAAATGGCGCAAGAGGAGTGGTTGATAAATTATTACCACACGGTTATTCTACAAGGGCTACATCATTTGCAAGTTATTCTAGGATGTGGATCACATATCACTTCATTTTGTATGTGAAATTAGTTTTATATGCTAAAGAATTTTAATATAATTTTATTCATAATACAATCGCTAACCAACTAATTAACATATTTGGTAATTGTACAATTAGCAAACATCATTAGCTTCGCCAACGACACGTCCATTGTTGTACATACCGACACCGAACAGGAGTTGGACGAGAAGATTCACCGATGTGAAAAAATAAACTTATTCTCAACGAGGATAGAACCGTAAAACTCAGATTCTACATAGCTAAATCTCCTAGTTTAACATTGACGAAATGAAATCACGCTAAAAATTATTTTTTGTGGAAGTTCAATGTATCTCGCTTTGAAAAGACGCAATTAATTGAAATCGGAAGCTATTTAGAAAACACAGGCCATAGAAAGTTTATAGTTCTCAAGTTTGTAGTGTTTTTTTTTCTTTTTAAATAAAACAATTAGAATGTTCAAATCACTTTAGAAACTTTCTTATTTTATGCCCTTTCGAATAGTACGTTACTTGTAACACAAACTGCTAATAATACCTGGAAATTAAACATAAACTATGTCAAAGCAATAAATCAGTATTGTGCGATAACGCAACAGGGACCACTACATTTCTCTCTCATTCTCATATCTCCTAGACGATAGGTCTACTCGCTCGGACTGCACTTTTACAAGGTAAGCGCCATAAATTCTCGGCCTGACAGATTTATATAGGTTTGAGCGTGTTCAAACTCCATTACGTCATAGTTGTACATGTGCGAGACCTACACTATATTTATTAGACAACGTGACTAGTGCAGGAAAATGTCTCAGGTAACGAAAATTGAGTACCGCGCGGTCATTAAATTTTTAACAAAAGAAGGGCATACACCTAATCACATTAAACGACGTTTAGATGGCATTTACGGTGATTTATCTGCTTCATATTCCACTGTAACAAAATGGGCAAAATGTTTCCGTTTGGGACAGGAATCCCATGAAGATGATTAGCGCCCCAGTCGGCCAATTGAATTGATAACGCCTCAAAACATTTCAATTATTGAAGAAATGGTATTAGCAGATCGCCGTTTGAACATTTTTGAACAAGTATTCGCTCTGCTCTGCAACATGAACGTCGGGTCGAATGTGCGGGCTCGTTTTTAAACATGTGTGGAGACGACCCGAAACCGATTTTGGAGCCCATTGTCACAGGATATGAAACGATGGTTCTGTATTATGATCTTCTATCCAAAAAGGAATCGATGGAAAGGCGGCGACCCGATGAACTTTGTCCCAGAAAGCTGTTATACAACATTTTGAAGGAAAACTTTAGATTATTTTTACAAGAGTATAGAACTATTAATTGACCGTTGTAATAAATGTATTGAAGTTAGGGGAGATTATATTGAAAAATTGAAATTGTTATATTTTACCAAGCTTATTTTTTTATATCAGGCCGAGAATTTATGGCACTTCCTACGTACTTGGTGTAGTGTAAAATGACGATACTAGAGTAGTCAGTGCAAGTAGGTATATGGTCGTGTAGCTTACACCAAGCAGATCCGAACGAACAACTTCCTGCCATTTTTCATCACAGTATTGAGCAATTTTTTACCACATTTTTTCATGGTTTTAATTTTTTTTTGTTTTTAACTAACGCTTTACGTTTGTATAATGACTATAATAATTTTGTAGCATTCTCTCCATTGGGTAGCTGTATTCTCTTCCTCGTCGTCGGCCAGAACGATAATATACTTGTTATTTTTGAGTGGTAGGATTACATTACAAGTTGAAATATTCTCCATATTTGAAATTTAAATTCGCGCTACTTATTTGGGTGTATACACTTTTTGCTCCTATTCTAGACTGCGTGTAAGAAGTGTAGACACCCGTGCAGCTACACGGACCCCAATGAACAACTTTCGTGCAACTGCATATTTTTACATTGGTTACTCGGAGCAGTTAGTGTAGGCCGAGCGAACAAACCTGATGAATAACTCAGTTTAGTTGAGTCTAGTGATGGCAAATATTACTTCATTCATGGAACGGTCCTTTCGCGACCACGACGCCGCAATACCGCGACAAAATACCGTTACTTTGGAACGATCAGCAACGATGACTGATGTAAACGGGAGAGCACGGACAACAATTCGATTTCCTCGTGTATTTCCGTTGCAATGTATACAATATGCAAGGAAAATACACGAGAGAATCGAATCGCTATCCGAGCCCTCCCGTTTACGTCATCACACACCGCCACTGGGAACGATATAATATAAACGATATGGAATGGTGCTTACGCTATATGCACGCATACCATGTTTATCAATCGGTTATATGAGATCGCGACAGACGATGTTTATCGTTTCAGCGAAGTTAACGTTCCACAGGAACGTCGCGAATGTAAATCGCGACGTTTCCGAAGATAGTCGACATTGCTTCATTCCCATGTCGCGTTACAGCGCATCGTTCCAAAGTAACAATGGAAATGTTTATCGTTTCAGCGACGATACCGCTCCACAGGAACGTCGCAAATGTAAACCGCTAACGTTCCCGTGTCGCGCGACAGCCCATCGTTCCAAAGTAACGAGTTGTTTTGGTATTACGGAGCCCGAGATGCTGCGACAACAAGATATCGCTCCAAAATACTGTTACTAAAATACCGACTCACCACTAATCGAGTCTTATCTGTCAATTCAATGCGTTCGAGCAGTTAAGAAGTTTTTTCTGTTATTAGTGTTGTTTTTATTATTACGTTACGTTATTATTATTTGCTTTATTTGAACTTATTTTAGTCGCACCTGAAGAGGACCATGGTAGAGAGGAACGTAACGTAATAATAAAAAAACAACACTAATAACGGAAAAAACTTCTTAACTGCTGCTGATCTTGTATAAGACATGAAGGAGGACATTTCGAGCAAAATATTTAAATAAATTAATTTTTAATTATTCTTGTTGTTTACATCTAACATTAGTAAATACACTTTAGATTTTGTACCGTTCTATACTAACACAATACAAACAATAAACACATTGGAATTGTTTTATTTAAAAAGAAAAAAATCACTACAAGCTTGGGAATTATAAATTTTCAATCGTTATGTAGGCCTATATTTTTTTCGAAATAACTTCGGCCTTTAATTAATCGCCCCTTTTTAAATAAAGATGCATTAAACTTCCATAAAAAACAATTTTTAGCATGATATCACAGAAAAAAGTAATATTAATGTGTAATGGTCAATTTTTACCGGAAAATCAAAATTTACTAAAAGTTCAAATATCTTAAAATCCATTAGACTTTGGACTAAGGTAAATGTGGGTAATATGGTTCCTAATGACCTCACCTATCGGCTGTTCAAAACTTTACATAGCCCTTCCAAACCCCATTCGTCATAAGCGCAAGTGGTTAAAGAGTGGTACTTATCCACTGTGATTGCGGAGCTGCATTACAACGCTTGGATTCCCTCATTTATTTCCGTTGCATTATACTATGCAACGGAAATACATGAGGAAATCGAAGGATTGTAATTGTCCTTCCATTTACGTCACCGCCAGCTGCTCTGGTGGTAATTATAACAAATGTCACTTTCTTTTGAAAAACCTTGTACATCGGTGAGCGGCAAAGTTTTGGACGGCGCGCATCATAGAAAATCCAATGTACACCTCTATAGTGTAAAATATATTATACCGCAACCGAAAATTGTACTAATAAAGACTTAATACAACAAATAATAGACGAGAGATAATAAAATATCTCCGTGTAGTCCGACGATGATTGTCGTTCTTATCAGTCGCGTCAGATAAGACATGTGTGCGTGAATGATACGCTTATTCAAAATCACAGTAAAAAATATCCTTGCGAGAAAACACCTGGGCTAAAGTAATTAGTACAAATAATTCACCTAGAAGTAAGGTAAGGGATAGTATATATAGTGAATAACAATCTTCGATATCCAACGAGATTTTATGAAGTTGATGAGAATATTAAGTAGTGTTATTCGAGCAGCAACTCACACCAAACTACTAAATTTCAATCGGCGATGTATATACTTACGAGCTTTCAATATAGCGCGCTTAAACGTCCGTATATCGAATAACATCGATCATTCGCAGTCTGAGAACAATTGAAATCAATTATCAATGTCCTGCTGGTAGCGCTTATAGAACGGAGAACAAGAACAAAGTGAGTAGGCACGCGATAATTCGCTCAAGAGGGGCGTTATAACTTTCAAGATCTCGGTGATCCACTCATTCATGTTCCTCATTCCGACGACTGTAGCGAGTGCGGCGTAGTGTTTGTGTGAGTGTTTTGCATGCGACCATACGAAAATGGATGAGGGACAGTCGTTTAGCTTCATGAAGCATCTCAATAATAGACCGACGTCGTTGAGATTAGAACTATTAGCGGTACCTGAGGACAGTAGTGCCAGAAATTCGTATGTGCAACAGGATATTTCTGTTGGTGAGCATCTAGGATTCAGAAACATCTCATACTCCGTTAAGGAAGGAATATTTAAAAAAAGTGAGTAGTTTTTTCTTAATTAAATAAACAAATAATTAAATTTGGTGACATAATCAACTTAGTACATTCAATTGAAGCGTTCGTTATGTATACACAACGCGCAGAAACATCCTAGTTTTGAGTTTATCGCGTCGACGAGATAAATTTTTGTGTTCCTTATTACTTTATCTTGTCTAAACAAAACAAAGTTCTGTTGCTTTTGTCTGTAACAAAACGCTTATTTATTTTATGAATTCAAATATCTCGTAATCATATAAAATCGTTTCAGATCATTTTTCTGTTAATTTTCGTGTTACTACATTGTTTACTCATTTTATACCACGACAATTCAACAAAGCGAGTGCTATTTATTTACATCCATTGTAATGCATATGCGTAATACTTTATTGACTTTAAATACGCAATAAAAATAATAATTATTGAAATATACAACTAGATAATGTATTCTCTCTTAAAAGTAGGCTACTTTGTTCGATATCGTAACATTAGACTCATTTAGTCAGACTCCTACTTCCTTTCGTTTGAAAGAAGCATTTCTGTTTGTTGACAATCAGCTGTTTTACCACATGATCTTGTTTTGTATAGAGAAAGATGGAAAGAGAGTGAGTTAAACTTGTTTACATGCTCGACAGAACCACACGAGCGCCGTGACCTAAACAAAGAAGACGAGTTTATGAGGTAAAACTAGTTTCAATGACCTCGCATTGCGTAGAAAAGAAATGTTTGGCTGCGATAGATTTAAACGGGGGAATTTTTTTACAGAATGCCTATGAATGTTTAAATTCCACAAATTAGGTGTCTACCTGTACGAATAGTAGAAATCAGTAGGTATACTCAATGCAATGGTTTGAAATAACTAATAACAACCGAGGGCACGTAAAGTGTTACGCAAATTAAGTCACTGCGAGGAGACAACTTTTGCAAAGGTTGGAATTGCAAAACAATCAAGATTTTGAATGTGATATCATCACATTAATAGGGCACCAAGTTTTCTCTTTATTTATTAAATTATAATTCAAAGTTTTTGCGTTATAACAAAAATAATGAATATTGTCATTGAATGATAACGTAAATAATTTTTCAATTAAGAATACTAATTTTATTAAAGCGAATGCTGCTCTTTAATTAATCGAGATTATTTATAAATTGCTTTCCCGCATTCATAAATAATAGGGTACATAGATAGAATATTGCCTCATTATTTCCGAAAAGAAGATTCATTTGCATCCTCTTGTTTATTGTGGACAATGAAGTAGGTTCCCTGCGGTTTAGGTGTCAGGTGTTCGACAATGCAATGGAGCAGACAATACAGCAAATGAGTAATTGATTTTGTATCAGTAGTGGTCAGAAATGATTTTGTCTGCTTTAAACTATGTATGTGACAATGAATAATTTTGCTGAGGTTATCAAAAATAGGAAATATCAAATTGACATCGAAAATGCCAGTGGATATCAATCCTAAAATTGTCGACTTTGGTTTGATTTAGCAACACTTTGTTAGATTTCCAGCCACTTACTTTCCTGATGGAAACACAAAAGCACACTGTTAACTTAAAATGTTCTCAATGTTAACTAATTTTTTGTAAAACAACACTTAACTTCTAACAAGTGCGACAAGTTGAGCAAGATTTTGAACTTGATAACACTAAGTGGTATGTAAAATTAGTATACGTATGTAAAATAGTGATAAAGTTGGCACAAAGTTGATGATTTGGCTAGTTCACTATGGCACTTCAAAGCCAAGCAGTTCCTTTACCAATGCATAAGTATAACATTATTGCATCTTTAGAAAAGTGTTATATGAAATGTAAACAGTTAGCATTCATATAAATTGCCATTGTTATATAATTTTTCTTTTTTATCACAAATATTTATTAGAAAATTGGTGGCAGCTCCGGAGATTAGTCAGTTAGTTCTATGTGTTAAAGAGTGATTACTTTTAATATAGGTCAGAAGCTACCTACAACTTCCGTAAATTTATCGGCATACTCCGCACCACACAAGTTATTATTTGATTAATTCGGAACAGCTGTTTCGAGAATTCATGGATTTTCATTGTCAACCGTACGACCGAATGAAGTGAGAAAAAAATGTGTAATTCTAACATGATTGTTCTATCACTACTCTCAAGAAGATATTTACAAATACCTGCTTTTGCCGCTTATTAAGTAAAAATTTAATAAAATTGATTATGTCAAAATTGCGGAATACAATCACTTTGCATGAATCAAAATTGTTTTCATATAGAGGGCAAGTATTACAAACAACTAGAGGATACAGTGATGGGCAATCTGCTGTCTCCTTTCATATTCAACTTGTACAAGAGCAAATTTGAAACGTGTATGAAATTCAAAATTCGAAACCATTAAATTTGCAGTAGAAGAAGAACTAAACAATCAACTCCCATTCCTAGATATTTTAGTAATTAGAAACAACAAAAAACTGGAAATGGTCATCTATAGAAAGGAAACAACTACTAATAGATACATTATGAGAGATTCTAACCATTGTGGATAATACAACATCGTCGCTATTGATTTCTTGATTAACAGAAAGGTATTAGTAAAGTTTTTAGGGGACAATATATGAACGCGTATTTCTGTTTCCGAAATACGTTCAAAAACCTTCTTGGCAATCTGAAAGATAAACCGGATATGATGGAAAGATCGGGAATTTATAAAATTGCATGCAGTGACTGTGATAAAGTCTACATTGGACAAACGAAACGAGCTATAGGCACCAGATTCAAGGAGCACATTGCATGCTACCGATACGGAAAAATTGAATCGTCAAGTGTCAATACATGAAGAAAACCGGATATATTCAATTAGAAAACCTAAAATTAATTAAGAACGTGACTTCGTCGCGCGAATTAGACGCTTACGAAACTATTTATATGAAAATTATGGCAAATTTTCTAAATAAAGAGAAAGGACAACTTAACTCTTATTGATTTATTAGGGTAAAACGGATACAGGTTTTACGCTTACACAGACAAGGTTCTTTTTCGTCTATTTTTCGTATATTTCCCATGTTTTAATTTTAGGGTGTAAAGGCGGCAAAAGTAGGTACTTGTAAATGTCTTCTTGAGAGTAGGGATAGAACAGGCATGTTAGAATTAAATTTCCCACATCTTTCGCTTATACGGTTGACAATGAAAATCCAAATAATAACGTATGGTGCGGACTGTGCCGATACTCTACTGTTGTTTATTATGTATTAATCCCAGTTGGGATTAATATATGCGAAAATTTCGAGGAAATTGTGAGATGATTTTATTCATAGCCGATATCTTTTATGACATACACACTTTTGTTAAGATTTTAAGTATTGCTTTATGCGCCCGTGGGACACAAATAAGGATGTTGAGTACGATAAGATTGGATATGAGTCACAAGGTATTTTTGCCAGAACAGGTATTTTTTTTAGTTTAACGTTTGATAAGTTGATTTTATTTGCCGGTTTCAGTATTTTTCGTGTTACATTCTGAGAAATCAGATATAGTAATATCTCTATCAATAATGAGCGTATCTTTATGAAAGTAGATGAATTTCTTCTGACTATTTTGTTTAAGAAAAGGAGGGGATATACTTATGTAGGGTAATATTTAACTGTTGCCAAGTGCTGCTAATTCGATAAGTTATTGTTTATTCGCTGATCTCGACGTAATGCAAAGTAAGATGATAAGTAGGGTACAGAGAGCTTCGCACCAGGTTAGGAGTTAGGTTGCCGTACTCTCGACGCGACATATGTATGCAGATGTATCGGCACGGGCTACCTTAGCGAATGAAATTATTGATTTTTTGCAACAGCTTCTCATCAACCCTTCGCAGCGTTAGTCGTATTATAGAGATAAATATATGCATGCAGGTATGTCTAACGTACACAAGGAAAATAAACGGCCGTTGGCTAATAAAGTCACTAAATTTATCAATGAATTTCCGGATTTGAACTATAATGGAACTAAAGTATTGCGTAGAGTTTGCAAAATACTGATAATGTGCTGGAACAAAGGCGACAGTAAAAGACATATACGTATATAGCGTACAGCACAAAAATGAGAACAGTGGCATGCCACCTCAAACCCAATTTCAGTTGGATTTACTTTTGATGTTTATTGTTTGTGGTCTACCACTTCGCTTACTCGATAAAGACCTGTTTCGACAGTTTTAGCGTACACGCACACAATCCCGAGTGGAACTTACCATCATGGACAGCGTTACGGAAAGAACTACCAAGTATACGTAAAGATATTGAAAATAGGATCAAAACAGGATAAAAAAAAAAACAGCTATGGCTATGTCTTGATGAGACGACATATGCAAAAAGAATCCTGTTTTGAATATTATAGTATGAGTTCCTGCTTAACTGAAATTTGCAATCTTATTAAAAGACTAAAAAAGTGTACTGGCGAAGCAATTAGGGGCGTAGTGCTCGATGCGTTAGCTGTCAACTAGTCAACTGTTGATGTTTATGAGCGATGGAGCAGCGAAAATGTGTAGTGTAGGCCGTTTTCTAGAAAAGTGCGAGGGACTTTTATATGTTACGTGTAAAGTTCATGCTTTACATCTTGTGGCACAAACGAGAATGCTATTCGGAGGTTTCTCAAATCTTCCGACTGAATTCGAGCGTTTCACAGGCTTTGTTCCGGTGTTTGCGAACCACCACAGCCGATTCTTAGGCGTTGGGAAAGATGGCTGCAAGCGGCTTTTTATTATTCTGAACATTTCCAAGAAGTAAAATCTGTGATTTTACAATTCAGCTAGAAAGGATTTCTAGATACTTCTGTTGAAACAGATTTAAGTAGTATTAGCAACAATTATAAACGATTACTAGACGTAGTAGAAAAATTGCAAAATACTGGGCACTACATTGTTTACTTTATACGGTTATTACATTACATATACAACAAATGCCATTTTCAAACAAAAAAAAACTAATCATGGCTCTAAAAACACTTCAACGTGTGTATATGTTCGCTTTATTTACCAAACATTTCTATCGCGTCAGCTTTTATTTTTTACACTGGGGTATTGATTTCAAAATATCACTTCTGTCGACTGTGAGTCACATATTACACTCTTTATAATCCGCGGCCCATGCCACTGATCCGATTCTGTTGCGAAGACCGTGAGTACAACATATCAATCCAAGGGATCGCGGTACCTGCTACAATTGATACAAAAATAGCAGACATAGCAAATTTATTTATCTTGCGATGTGACAATTCTGACTCACACTCCTGAAGCCAAAGAGAACATTTATTTATAAATTTAATACAGCGGGTATTTTCACTGAATTTTACTTCAGTTTCTGAAGTTTCTATGAAATTACTAATATCTAAATTGGGCTTTAAACCTTGGTTTGATTTTAATTAAATGAAATTTAGTAGACGCTATTTATTTTGGAGTAATACTTCATTTTCGTCATTTTGAATCAAATATTACACAGTTGAAGATTACATACGTTATTTACAACAGAATAAATTACACAGAATTACAGCAAATATTCATGTAACTCCTACGAAAATACGTTATGCTTGTACTGCTTGTACTTCAAGATATAAACATGTCTCAAATAATTAACGATATAAACTGAATTGTGGGGTGTGCTGTTAAATATAGTAATTTGGTTAAATAAATTATTTCTTTAATATCTTCAACATATTAAGATTTATAATTTATTGACAGACTAAAGACATGTTTTGAAACAGTAACTAGGAATAGCACATAAAACAAGTCAAAGGTAATTATTTTAGAGTGGTTACTACCTATCGTAAAATCTAGATTGTAGACAAATATTGTTTGTATCTTGATTTGAAAATTCGCATCTGTTTGCAATTATGCTTACAATTATATTGTTAATTCCTGGCTCTGGCGGAATCAGGTTCTGTGCGTTCGACTCCCACTAGGGTCGATAATAGATTTTTCTAGTGAGCCCGGTACAATCTCGAGTCATCATTCGCATATTGGGGGAATAATTAATTGCACAGTAGCGAAAAATCCTAAAGCAAGGAGGGACCTTTTTATAAATACAGATAACAGGATTAATAAAAGAAATGCGGAACACAGAAATTATGCCAATGAACTGTTGTAAAGCAATTTCCTTACCAATTTCCAAAAAAGGGGACAAAATGTATTGTAAAAATTGTAGGGCCATAGCGCTGCTTGACGTCACAAACGAAGTATTGGCAACATTACTAAAACACAGGATGGAAGAATATATGAAAAGAGAGTTAGGAGATTACCAAGGAGATTTCAGGAAGAGTAGATCAATAATTTACTAAGTGTTCATGCTGAAGCAAATTTTAATAGGATATTATGAACAAAATATTTCGACATACATGCTCTTCGTAGACTTCAAAGGAGCGTACGATAACATCAACAGAACAAAATTTATAAATGCTTTAAACAATCTTAAGATGCCATCAAAATTAGTAAAACTTATAAAAATGACATTACGAAATGGAAGCACTGTAGTGAAGTTCAACGGAAGACTAAGCATAATTTTTAAAACAGATAAAGGGCTCCGCCAAGGGGATCCGCTGTCGACCACCTTGTGCAACTTGGCGTTAGAAAAGATAATAAGGAAAAGTGGGATCAACAGCGAAGGGACGCTATTTAACAAAAGCCATCAATATCTCGCATATATACTGTGGCACCGCTGGCGAAACGCAGAAAACAATTGGAAAAGATCACAAAACAACTGATCGCCAGAAACGGTGGGACTTCAATTCAAAACGAAATCTACAAGTACATACAAACCTAAACTGATAATATATGAGTTTGAAGAAGTAGAGGATTATATGTACATATTTAGGGGTATTAATAACTAACAAATGCGAAGAGAATAAGGAGATAGACCTACAGATTGCAAAATGCAATAATTACTTACGAGGGCTCCACAAAGTCTTAAAATCGAAAGAAGTATCAAGTTAAACAAAAATAAGAATATACAAAACAGCGATATGTCGAACTCCAACGTATGGGTGTGAGACATGGATCCTTAATCAGAAAAACCAACAGAAATTAGACATCAAGGAAAGAAAAATACTACGAAGGATTTTTGGGGAAAGAATATGGAGCTTGAGATTAACACAGAACTCTACGATCTATTTGGAGATAAACCTATTGGGCAACTTGTGAAAGTAAGAAGATTATAATGGTTGAGACATCTCGCAAAAATGGAGACTAATAGAAATGTAAAAGATGTAGCTTAGAAGAAACCTAAAGGAAAGAGGAAATGTGGTAGATCGAGTAAAAGGTGGAGTGAGGCAATAGAGGATTTGAAAGAGAAGAAGATTCGTAACTGGAGAGACATTGCCAAAGTCGAAGGGACACTTTACACACAAAATTTACACATCCAAGGCTTCTGAGGTTATGACAAGCTTCATAGTTTATATACCTCGATAGGACGTCACCACATTTAAAATAATAAAGCCGCTTTTCAACGCTTGTTTTGGTGATCATATTGCCACTACACAAACAATCGACTACTGTTGTTATTACTAGTAATAGTGACATACATGTGTCAAAATTGTAAGCATTTTGCTCATTATTGCTACTTACTACTATTTGTTATATTAAAATTTAACTTACATATGGCGATTTTTTCTAAGTTTTCTATAACTAACTACAGAACTACGCTTAATATTAGTATATCAGTGGTTGAAGATGCTTTCTATTTGTTTCTAAAGATCGCTTTTGTATTACAAGTACGTTGTTACTAATAACAGTGTTAATGTTTTCATAAAATCTGGCGAGAACAGGTCAATTTTTAGTCATAATTACTTATAATAATATTATCTATTTATTTTCTTGAAATCAAGAGCGATTTTATTACAAAAATCACTTTCTCCCATAATATTGGAAATTGATGGCGCTAAATATTTCCGTGTCATTCAATAGACTTAGAATGTACGGCTTTTAATAGCGTACTTGGTTTATGTAGATTCTGTGATCGATAGGCCTTTAGCGATTATGAATTTTGGGATTACACTAAAGTCTCGCTAATCCGTCCACACGCAGAGAAATGGTTTCTTGCATCAAGAAAATAGATTTTTTTGCAAAAGTCAATCTCTATTCTAGAAAATATTTTTATTTGAAGACTATAAAAATGTATAATATAAGAAAATAATTTTCTTGAAATTTTATTTGGATTAAATAAATATTTTCTTAGGGTTAGAAAATCCAAGACAGAAAAATGTTTCTTCAAAGTAAATCATTTAGTTTCAAGTTAAGAAAATATTCATATTAATGGTAGGAATGAAAAAATGTCAAATCTCACTAAGTTCTATTGAGAAATTAGGCGACCGGTTTCGTGTTAAAAAACACATCAGCTACAAGGATATCCAAAGAAAAATTACAATAATGGAAAAAAAACTAAAGTTAATAATTAAAATTAGGAGCAAGTGAATGAGCTAATGAAAAAGTTTTTTTATAGGTTACAGTATAATTAAATTATTTCTTTAATAATGTAATTACATAGCGATTATTTTTTTGTAGTTTAATAATTAGTGAGTTAATATTTAAGTTTATTTATCCCTTTTTTATTACTATTGTATTTTTATTATTGTTATATACTTTAAAAAACTATAGTCAAATTAGTACACGTGGTAAATAGTAATAAAAAGGAAAAAAGATTACATTAACCGGTATCTTTTGAAAATGTTTATGAAAGGTCGTGCATTAAAGGTTATATCATTGCATGGGTAAGTATGCCATCTATATTCCGGTTGCTATATTCGCTACTTTCCATAGCGGCGCGGCGTGACTATAACTACTGGCACTATGTGGTATCAGGAAATATTTCAGTTGCTGTTTTTGAAGATTACTCGCACAAACTGAGAGATGTAAGGGCAATGTGGCCAAGAGCAAGAAGTTTTATTGCTTTTTCTCTTCTCATATTGTTTCTGCCGGTAGTCATTCCATCAACACCAGGAGCTACTTATTAGCATTATCTTGGTTATTGTTTCCTAGGCAGTTTTTTTATGTGTACTTCTACATTGGGTTCACTTTTGTTTGTACATTCTTCCGTAGATAACTTCTACCTTTAGCCAGTTTAAAATTACAAGCAATGTAAATAATCTACTGCATTATGTACGGATATGTCGTTCTGTTTTAATCAAGGTAAGCGCAATTAATAATGTGCATATAAATAATATACATTTTCAGAATTCTAAGTAAAAAATGCTTTATTTTAAGAAAATGAAGCTATTGATGATAAACGCTTTCTGGAATTAAGAGAATTATTTACTATCCTTAAGAAAATATTGTTTTGTGCTATAACGGCCATTTACTTATACTAAGAATCGCTTTCTTCAAATTTCCTGCAAGATTTTCTTGAATCAAGTTAACAAATGTCTTAAACAAAGAAATACAATTACTTCATTACAAGTGTATACTTCTCGTAAGCGGAAAAAGAAATGCTACCCGGATGGGGTACTCCAGTCTAGAGCAACGCAAACTTCGCTGAAAGCCAGTGGCTGACGCATAAAAGTTTACACAAAATAAACACGGCCGGCACAATTCGGTATAAGCGTCAGTATAACTGCGACTCGAAAGCCGATCTGTTGTGTATGCATCTACACTGTCGTATACTATACCGTAGTTCTACGCTTGTTTTGAAAATGTTTCCTACGTCGCGAAAACGATCAAAGTTGGACACAATAAGAGAATTTATTGCAGAAATGCCTGATTTAAAGTGTGATGGCGCTAAAATTCAATGTGTAGTGTGTAAAATAGATTTAATGTGTTGGTCGAAAAGTGACTCCACTCTTGCAATTTTTTTTATTTTTTATCGTTTGGAAAAAGGTTATTCTTGATCATTTGTTTTGCTCAGTGTTTCCCAACCTTTTTAGACCAAACGCTCACTTTGTCAGGTCCGCTTCTTGATTCGTTCACTTTAATTTTCAAAATATCTACTATAATTTTAACCTAATATACAAATAATAAGCTACATGAAATAGTTTTAATGAGAAACTTATTGAGATTGGTGATCTTTGTAAGGTTTAATAATATTTAGCTTTAATTTCGAGAGATATTCTTTAAGTCACCTTGTTCGTGAATTTTTAGGTGATTTCTTTGCTTAGCCAGTATTTCGAAAACATCACTGAAACCCTTGTCATCTACATATGAAGTTGGAATCGCCATAATTAAAACCCTAATTTCCATTCACAACGGCTAAAATGTGTTATTAATTTCGATCCAAAATTCTTGCAAGCCGTTTTGTTCAAATAAAAGTTTTGCATCAATATGTGCTTACTGGTGGGTTTTCAAAATGCATTCGCCATCGCCAAATGATAGGTATAATCATCTACTTTAAGATATCAATCGCCCACCAGGGGCGACATCGCCCACGTTCAGGAACAATGGTTTTGCTTGTTTTCGGAGCAGTCAAACTTGTGAAAAAACATACAGGGCGACACAAAAATGTTAAAATGTGAAATCAATCCTTATCAAAGCATCATCATTAATTTTATTTCTTATCAAAAATGTCATTTAAATGTGTAATTTAACATAATTTTTAATTTAAAATTGAAAAAATAGTTAATATGCAAGATTTGAAATAGTAATATTAATTATTATACAGTGAGGTCCCAAAGTATTCCCCCCCATACTAACTTTTGAACAACAGAAGCTAGCGTCTTTAGAAAAATTAGGTCGATTTATATTTTTTGTGAGCTAACTCTTGCCGCTATCGGCAGTTCAATTGCATTTCCGGTGTCACCGGAAGTGTGAACTTTCTTATTTTAAATAGAACACCTTGCATATTTTTACGTTTTTGGAAAGGCCATCCAAAGAAATATGACGATATGCAGTAATAAAGGTTTTGGTAATCTGTTTTTGTTGTTACGCAAAGTTGGCTAGGAAAGAGCGCCAAATTATTTCTTATGACGCCAAACTGCCAAATCTCAGTTCCAAAAGCGTAAATTATTCATCTTATTTATCGTTACTATAACCTGCATTTCTCATACCTTCGTTCTTTGTGCTCGTTATTATTTTATCTTATTTTAACTTGTTTTGTGAATTGTTATTTCTATTCTTCATTTTATCGAACTTTATTGTAATTAATTAATTATGGTAGGTTTGTTTAAATTTGTTAGTTTTTGATAGGCAATGTGCTTAATTTTTCAGTTTTTTATGTTGTTTATTTTACAATGGCCTTCGCATGGACCACGTAAGATAAACATCGAGTACCTAAGTTTAATATTCGGTAAATTTGGCAACAACTACCATTAAGTGGAACATAATGAACACTGCCCTTGTACAGCCGGAAATATTTGAACTTTGGGCTAAGTAAGGATAGATAGTATAAAATTTATAGGGCGAATTGCTTTAACAGAAGATAATGATTTAAATTATTGTATTAAATTTGTTGGGCAACCACGGCAAACAAGGTGATAATTGTTGCCAGATTTACGTAATATCAAAATTGACCCGGCAACACTAAAATTGTTGAATTTATTCTGGTTGCTGCTGATAACGGCAAAAGTTAGTTCACAAAAAATAGAAATCGACCTATTTTTTCTAAAAACGCTAGCTTCTGTCGCTCAAAAGTTAGCATGGGGACCCCCGTTAGGGCCTCATTGTATATAAATTGTCCTTTGTTTATGAAAGGTTGTACATTTTACTCTCGTTTCTAGTTTTCCTTTAAACTCATTAATTAGCTTTTTCATCATACGATCAAGCATCTTTAATGACATAACAAATACAAATGAATAGGAAAGGTAGTTTGGATAAGAAGAACTTCACATTTTTTAATTTTTTTAACGCCCTGTATGTTGCATCGCAACTTTAGGCACTCTATTTAATATCCCAAAACAAGCAGCACTACTGATCAAGAATGATTAAAAAAAAAATCGAAAATAAGACAGATTACAAGAGTGGAACATTCCATTCGGGGATATAGTGTATGTGTTGTAGTTCCAATTTGGGTGCACCTTCTAATTCGAATTTCTGGTTTGGGATCCTTATTGACGTTTTTCTTTTTCTTAACTTTGGTATAATTATTTGGGCATCATAGACAGATACAACGAAAAATTCTTTCTTCGTTGTGTCTGTCTATTTGGTTGGTATGTTTGTTATACACATTGTGTATTTTAATTGAATAAAAGTGTTAAAAAATAATCCACGTGACATGATCCTGTGCACATTCCTTTTAATTTAGAGTTTTTGGAAAAAGAAGGAAAATTTTAATATTGAAAAAAAAGAAAAACAAAAATGATCAAGATCAATGATAAGCTTGAAAACGTTGACAAAATGATCAACGGAACGTTGCGACGAAGTAAACATAAGAAAAAGGAACAGAAAAACGTTTTTTTTTAAAGTAATACTTAAATAATTATTGATGTAGTTCGAATTTGTGTTTCTTTTACGGCCAGTTTTTTGAAACCATCTCTTTATTTTCACGTCTTATCAATCTATTTTAAAGATCAGCTACTAGACTCCAAATCATTCACATAATGCACTAACATTAAACTTCTTGCAATTAAATCCACAATATCCAATATTAAGAAAAGGGGCATTAACAAGTTCTTACATTTGTGTGTTCTTAATTCTTCTTTTACGTAAAATTTTGAATTTCCAATTTTATGGTAAACAGCTCTAAAGTTTGAAAAACAATAAAACAACCGGAATTTCCAGAAAAGGGAGATGACTTACGCTCTTGGTTTCTAATGCAAACAAAAAGGCATGTTCCTTTGCCAACTAAAATTCCCAAAACTTGTATTGAAAAGTTTTATGTTGTTCCAATAATGTCCAGCAAGGGTATTGTTGAGATTTTGTTATTTGTTTTCAGCCGTAGTTTAGTTCTAGATTAGTGCTATTATCTCAATCTGTTGATAACTACCGCTTTTCTATTTATTACTGATGTTTTCTATTATGTGTGTACATCGAATTAGAACCACTTAAAAATATTATGATCTTGGGGTAAAATTTAAAAGACCAGTTGGTAATGTTGGCAATATTATTATTTAATTACATATAACTTATAGGTATGCTTATTTCTCCTCTGAGTTTTATTTCCTCAATCCTTTTTGGCATACTGCCAATGCAGCTTTTTATTGAAATGCCATTCGTACGTACAATAATTACGTTTAGTTTGAATTGTGTCGTTGATTCGTTCGTTAGAATCATTGCAAATAAAAAAAAAAATAAAAACAGTATTTTTAGCGATTTTCCAAAGAACTCATATTTCAAAGGTTTTAATTTTATTTGTGCGCGTCTATTTTCGCGGTTTATTATTATCATAATGGGAAAGAAGAAGGATATAATCACAGGGAAAAAAGCACGAATTTCTGCTTTTCTAGAGACGGGAGAGTTCTCTCAGTGTGAAGTTGTATATCAAACTATTCTGAGAATCGCGAATTAATTAAGGAGAATATTTTTAATACCAGTAGTGGCAGAATATACTGTGCCGGCAAACGCAAAACAATTGTAAGACATGATCGTCGTGTAGTAAAAATGGCTACAGAACATTGTTTTTATCCACTAAAGGTGTTCGTAAAATTCTTAGTGGAGAAGGTATACAAATATCAGCCCGAACAGTCCGTAGACTTCTTCATGTAGCAGGCAAAGAAGCCAAGACTAACATCTAAACACGGATTCAACGGGCTAAAGAATATAAAAAATATACAATTGAAGATTGGGAAATTTATCATCTGTATTTTTGGTCAAATTCATCCTCATAATTCGCTTAATGGTTCTCTACATTTTTTACTTTTTCGTAGATTATTTATAGCGACGAATCACGGCTAGAAATGGTAAGGGCGAGAAGCCAATTTGTTCGTTGACGTTCTTCAGAGCGTTATAAAGAAGCATGTACGATCAAATCTATTAAACAACCTCCATCTCTAATGGTTTGGTCATGTATTACGACAGAAGGACCGGGACCACTATATTTCATTAACGGAACAATGGTACAAAAACAATATAAAAAAGCTTTACAAAACTATTTAGTACCTTATATTGGTCCATTGGATCCGACTCGAGGACCATATACTTTCATGTAAAACAATGCACCGTGTCATAAGGCAAAAAGTGTAATGCGATACCTAGAATATAAAAATCTGCTTGTACTACCTTGGCCAGGCAATTCACCAGATATAAACCCAATTGAAAATGTGTGGAATGGTTTGAAGAAAATTGTAAGTACACAAAACTCAACTACAAAGGAAGAATTACAACAACATATTGAAGATGTATGGCATAATAGCGACGAAATTAAAAAAGCAATAGAAAGCTCTATTGGCAGTATGCCAAAAAGGACTGAGGAAATAATAAAACACGGAGGAGGAATAAGCAAATATTAGTAAATATATGTTCAAATTTACTTACTAAAGTACCGGGAAATAAAATTAATTCGAGTTAGAGGTGTTCGAATTAGAGGAGTTCGACTGATATTGCCAACATTACCAACTGTTTTTTTAAATTTTACTCCAAAATTATAATATTTTTAAATGGTCCTAAGTCGATGGCCAGGAACTGTACGTTCTAGAAATTGCAATGAAATAGTGAATGTTGTAGACGATATTCGGCAAACACTCTGGATCGTATTTTCTTAAATGACGGGTCGAGCTTGATTACTCTTAAATACAATTAAATAATAATTTATACAACGAAACGTGATCCAATGATGGTTTTAAAAAGGGCGAATTTAAAATAATATGGGCGAATTGTCAACATGCTAACGTCGTTGAAAAAGAAATAATTAATTATTATTAATATAATGTCTGGTTGATATTCGATATTTATTAATAGGCAATGGTTATGTAGGTTTTTGTAGTATAGTACTACACAGATGTTGCTTATAATTTATAATTCAAAAAGAGTGTTACGTAATACGAAATCAACTGATGCTAGTAATAGTATTCATTGCTTGTAATAAAAATCATGTCGGGAATGTTAATTTACATATCACGTGAGTGAATATCTCAATATAAAAATCGCAAACAGCAAAGAATCCAAAAGAATTTTGCTAATTAATGCGGGCGGCCTACCAGGGTTAATTTTTGACCTTAGTGTAAAGTAGTAGGTCATCGTACCATTAAGACTATTTTAAAAATCGCCTCATACAGTGACAAAGCTGTTTAAATATAGGACATAGCATAATGGGAAGAACATGTCTACGATAGCAATTTTTATGTTTTATATCTGGGCTTATTAATTAGCGTTAAATAAGAACTACAGAATAATCGCAACTAGGTCAAATTGTACTATTTTTAACGTTAACATTGTTGGTATGTGGCGTATGTACTTACAACATTTAAAGGTCCTCGCCGAACGCGGTTAGATTTATTTATTTTATCTGAGGATGCATTAAAATATGTTGCAGTCACTAACCATTCGTGATTTGAATTATTTACGAAAGTAAAATTCGGAAGGCCATGCGAACAATAGTTATTAGTATGCTAGTTGGTGTATATTGCGTGATATTGAATATCAGTAACGTATTTGCGTTGTTAACTGTACATTCAAAACTGACTTAGAGGAAGTATTTTCAGTTGATATTTAGATTTGGCTTGATCTTATAATTAGATGTATTATAATATCAATTACCTAGGTCTTTATTATTAATACATATTGTTCCATGTTTCTTTAAGATTCCATTTACACATCGATTATATTATTTGCAGAGCTTTTAAACTTTGCGGATTCATCAAATGTCAAACTAGTGATTTCACCTTGAGAACTGTTCTACTGTTTGGAGCACCTACACAACATTTCAGTCGGATAAGATCGAAAGAGTGCAGCGAAAATTTACTAATTTTGTTTTATTTAAACTTAATATTGATAAAAACCTGTACTCTTATCCTGAACGACTATCGATGCTGAATTTGTTTTCATTATCGTCTAAACGAAAGATCTCTTTGTTGAAATTGGGTTACAAGTGTATACACTGTAATTTGGATTGTTCTGAATTGCTCTCCTACTTTTCTTTCCGAATTCCTATGGTGAATACTAGGAACGATGATTTGTTTGTTCTCGAGTATCATCGCACATCCTATGGTTATAATAATCCATCGAATTTAGCAGCAAAAGAACAATGCATTTCCAGTTAACATAGACATTTTCAATTTAGCGTACACACAATTTGTTAATAAAATTGTTGAATTTGTAACATTAATTACTTGCTTTTGTTTTTGTTTGTATTATTAGTTATTAAGAGCATGTCTTTTAAATACTGTATGTATGTATTTCTCTTTTGACCATTGTGGGAACTTACCTGTTGGTCCTTATTATTATAATAAATAAATAAATAATTTCTAGGCTGTGGATCGTTGACTTTCGCTATCCCATCGTGAAGACGCTGGAACATAGACGTACGGGTATGATATATTAACAAACAGTGTGGTCCTAAATATCCCAGCCCCGGTCACTTTTATAATCTAGGTAAAACTTAAATATAATGGATTTTTGGGGCCACCCGAACATGGGTATCAGGTGTCGTGGTCACTTATAATCTGGAATATCTAATCAATAGGAAAGACATAAATCTCATTTTGAAATGACCTGAAAGGAAGAGGATTTAAAAAGGGATCTACTTACATGATCCTTAGAATATGTACGAGGGTGTATCAAATATAAACGGGACTGATTTTCTCAAAAATTCCCGAGGGCTTCTAGACCTGGAAGGGGTGATGCGCAGGTAGCCCGTACCGTTAGGGAGAGGGAAGAACCGACTGCAACTCTCTCGGATCCCTTTAGTATCAAAAGAAACCATGAGCGAGAAAGAAGTGCATGTTTCCGTGGAGCAGCGGATTATCATCAAGTTCCAAATGGAGGGGGTGAACCCAATCGAAATTTTGCGGCAATTACCGACACAGTTCGAGGACAATACCCTGTCAAGAACCTGTGTGTTTGCATGGCATAAAAAATTTTCTGGAGGGCGTGAAAAGGGTACCGGTGAAGGCAAAGACGCGGTTGTCAGCCGGAAAGGTAATGGCAACAGCTTTTTTTTGATCGGTAAGGTGCTTTTCACGTTGATTTTCTCCACGATCGATGCACAATTAATACGCAATATTATTGTGAAGTACTGGATGCCGCGAAATTGTCATTTCGAAGGAAAAGGAAGAAGCAATCGCTCAGGAGTGTCATTCTTCTGCATGACAACGGCAGACCTCATGTGGCTAACGCCACGATGCATAAAGTGGATGCATTAGGATGGGAAACGCTGCATGAAAGGCAGACAAATTAAAAAGACCTTGACCTGTTAAAATACGTAGAATAGATACAGACAGCGGAACATATACACATACACATTAAAATACAGGATGTTTCATTATATTTTTACCGATTCTGTATGCTTACATTTTCGGAAGGGCATGAAGTATTAAGATGCGGTTTTCACCATTGAGTTTTATATGAGTCCAAGTTTTCTTATGTACTTTTATGAATATATCATTCCTTCTATAAAGACCGAAATAAAAATTGCATAATTTGACAGACCCGATACGGAATTTTTTTTTATGTAGCACTTTATTTATCCGCAGTAATTTGAGAAGGCGCTTCTTTTAGTGTTTAAATGCTATTTACAAAATTAAAATCGGTAGAGAAATAAAAGAGACAAACGTTTATGAAGATACCACTGTAAAATCAGAAATGGAAACAAAAAGACATTTAACATTTCATGACTGACACAATAATACACAAAATCACAAATCGTTAAACTTCCTAACGAATAGACGGCGTTAGTGTATGATTTTGTTGGCAAATATTGATGTGCGAAACACATAGATTTGTTTAGAAACAATCGACATCTGGCGATTGTTGTCAGATGTAGCTACATTTCATTTGAACAGTAGAGCAAATATAACTGCAGGATTTGGAGACAAGAAAGGCCGAGATTATTTAAGGAGCACGAAAGAGATTCTCCCAAAGATAATATTTGGTGCGGTATTTCTCGCGAAAAAAATTTACGACTCTTTCTTTTTTACCGAAAAAAAACAATTTTCGGCAATAATTAGATGAACATGTTAGAAAACTTCTTTTATTCATAATTAGAACAAGATGGCGTTTTAGGGAATTCCATATTTTCTTTCAACAGGATGGGCCCTCCCCATTTCTCTCATATCGCTACAGAATCTGTTTCTGCAAAATTTGATAACAACTGGATTGGTAGAGGTGAGTCAATAGAATCGGCACCTAGGTCTCAAAACCTTACAGTTCTCGACTTTTCTCCGTGGGAGAGTTTCCGGAAAACATCTCTAATCTAAAATGCAATATTCGGTGTGTTATTGAAAATATTCCAGAGAAAATGCTAAATAGAGCATTTAATAACTTTCTGGGGAGATTAAATACAGGAACACGGCAGGCACATCGAACATTTGTTAAGAGATGTACGTACCTTTAAATGATTATTTTTGTTTTTAGTTAATTGGAGTGTACCATTAAATGTAAGTAAATGTAATTTGAATTCCGACTGTGTTTATTCTTCTGTCAGTCATAGCACGCTAGATGTCTTGTTTCTATTCGGATTTTGCAATGGTCTTTTCATAAATGTTTACCTCTATTATTTCTTTACCGATTTTAATTTTGTAAATAACATTTAAACGCTAAAGGAAGCACATTTTCAAATTACTGTCGATAAATAAAATCGGTATCGGGTCCGCCAAATTATACTATTTTCACTTCGGCTTTCATAGAAGGAATGACATATTCATAAAAGCCATAAAAAAAAACTTGGACTCATATAAAACTCAATAGTGAAACCCGCATCTTAATACCTTATGCATTTCGGAAAATATAAGCTTGCAAAATCAGTCAAAATATAACTAAATATCTTGTATAATGAATAAGACTTAATATACTAAAGAAATAATAGTGACAATGACATAGTAGCAAAATACTCAAGCACTAATCTGGATGTTTATCTCCTTAGTTGACTTGGCATATTCTGTAATACATACATACATACGTCTAAAGAAAGAATTTAAAAAAACCTATTTTTTAGAATCTATGCGCAACCAGTTTAACAAACTGGTATCTGGATATAATTTTATTTTGATACATATGCAAAAAATTTCTTACAGTCTCTTATCCTTTAACTTCTTTGTTGCTAAGAAGTCGAGGAAATTATATACTACGCAGTTTGTTATACGTTTCTAATTGAAACGTTGATAATATGTGAATAAATTGATTTTAAGAACGGTGTACATTCTAAAAATTTCTATTACAACGTGATGCCTTTGTTTTATATTCTAAACTATATGTAATTTTAGCCCAAAGTGCAGGCGGAAATGTAGAATCGCTTGAAAAATAATTTTCAACTAAATAATCTGCGTATTCAATATCCATCGTCCAGGTAGCGAAACTTTTGACCGTGGTCCCAAAGTTACACACCCAGTGTTTTTAGAAAAACTAGTACTAATCTTAACACAAAAAGCATATAGGATGACGTAAGTTGACGACGGACCTTCCAGCCGGAAGTCCACCACATAGAAATATTACGATATGCTGCAAGAAAGGTTTGGTAATGTTTTTGTTGTCATGCAAAGTTGGCTGGGAAAGAGCTCTAAATTATCTCCTGTGATGATGTTGGTCCGATCTGTCAAATATCATTTCTGAAAGCGTAAATTATTTTTTTTTTGTAATTTCTCTACTTTTTGAAGTTATTGCAATTAATTAATTAAATAAATATGTCAAACGATATTCATTATTACTTCAATATCTAGTATATTTCATTGCTTTCATTAGCCCATTTTCTTTTCTTCACACTTCATTTTGCTAAGGAGTAACATTCAAACTAAGTGCATCCATCTTGGTATTTACTAATACTTTAATTTAATCGCAATTTCTCAATTTTCAAGTGAATATTGTCGCCACTTCTAAAATTTTCCAAATTTGTTAAAACTACATTTTAACAATTATCTTAATTTTGCTATCTAAATTAATATTTGAGAAGAAAAACATCACACCTTTTAACTACGATAGATATTTTATTAATAGAGTTGCATTCCAGGCTATATACTAAACTTTCTCGTTTGTTTTTTTGCCTATGCAATTTGTAGAAAGTATGTGAGAGAAATTAAAAGATATCCGTTGATTCATTAGCTCATTGGATATAATTTGTTTCTATAAAATAACGCCAAAAATTGTAATTGATTTCATCATCTACATATATTTGTTTCTACTTACGAAAAGTGTAATTATTAAAGGACATGTCATATATAAGTTACGGGACGCTAAATAATGCATTCCATAGATTAAGCGTAAACAAAAGATCTGCATAAATGTTATCTTTGTTCCTGGTAGTATCGTATGGGAAACCAAGTATCAGCAATGTAGAATAGTATAAACGCTTATCGATGGCTTTCTTTGAAAACCTCGTAAGTCGGAAAATTTTATGTATTTGTTTGAAAGCGTATTTTAAAACCTCGTAACGTTTTTCGTCCATGTATCAAATATTATCTACGAGTAAAAACATTAAAGACCTCTGAAGAGAATATTAGGTAAAACTCGTAAGTCACCTTCACATTAATTCAATGCTAAAAGCTAGTATGTCACACTTACTGGCTTTTTATACTAGATACATAATACATACATTGTTAAGATTGCACGGACATACGAAGTTTTAATAACGATCATTGGGCATACTTTCGTATAAACACGTGGTTTTTTGAGAACATTCAATTATTGGTTATAACTTGTTAATTATTGTGCAAAAGTAGCAACTAATAATGAATGCTTATGTAAGTCGAAGAGAGTTGCTGGTGAAACTAGCGCTAAAATGACTTGTGATAAGTTAATACATAATCTGCAACATTTATTCTGTTATAACCTTAAACTTTGTAGGAGACAGTCTAACCGAATCTTCTTGCTCAAGAGAAATTAGTATCAACCGGGATGATGAATGCAGTAATGTTCTGTTAGATTCTAAATTAAAGGCAGAACTGAAAAAATTTGGCAAATATTACGAGAAGCAAGAGAACTCTGTGAATGATGAAAACGGCAACTATCAGAATCCATCTCTAATTGTTTTAGAAAGATCATCATACAGTCATGAGTCTATTCCATCTGATCACAACAGCAACGAGGATTTAACAGATCAAGCGGAAGTCAGTGATATTCTGCGAGAACCGCTCCAAAATACTAATGACAAGCAAGACCAAACAAGTGAACGCATTCTGGAGGAACCAAAAAGAAAGGAACGAGAAAAGGATACCCGGATTTTAAGAAATGGGTAATAAACCAAAATCAGGCAAAGCGGCAGAATGGTTTAGCTTACAACAGTCTCGGAATAGATGAAGATGGTAAGTGGAGATACACAGTTCATCGATCCGCATGACACCTAAAACCACCATGTAATTGTGCTGAAAGCAGAAGGCAATCCAAAATAAGATATAATGATTTTACGGAAGTGATCTTTAAGAAATTCTGGGAGCTTGAATGGAAGGAGGACAAGGTTCTTGTTCGAACACTTGTAGACACAGTTGCACCACGCGACAAGAAAAATATGAAGAGCGAAACATCAAGGCGACAACTAACGCTATTATTTCATTTAAGAAAACACGGCTTAAGGATTCGTGTTTGTGAGAAGATGTTTCTTCATACGTTGGGAATTAACGAATGATCTGCATTGAATTGGATAAGGATAGGAAAGAATCAAGAACAAGGCATCGAAGGAAAACGTCAGGTGGAAGTTGAAGGAAAAGAGAAAGAAAAAGAGGTGGTACGAAATTTTTTTGCATTGTTTCCCAAAGTAGAATCCCACTATTGTAGAAAAGCTACGACAAAGCAATATTTAGAACCGATTTGGAGAACAAAATGAATGTTTTTCGAGAACATGAAAGATGTTGTTAAAATAATCTTAAATCTTTGAAATATAAAGCATTTGAATGCGTTTTCCATGAAATGAATCTTTCGATTTTTGTACCTAAGAAAGATCAATGTGATACTTGTGTTGGTTATAGTATAGGTAATATTCCCCAAAGTGTTTATGATTTACATCAAAGGAGGAAAGAAGAAGCTAGAAAGCAAAAGAAACATGATAAGCTAAACGAAAAATTAGTTTACACAATGGATTTGCAGTCAGTCTTTCTTTGTCCGGTCTTGAAAGCATCTGCTATCTACGAGGGATGATCGTAAAATAAGGTTCCCATGTTTTTTAAAAATAGACAGCATTCTTTATTTCTTTAACATTACACATCGTTTTAAAGGTAAAAACTTAAGCTATTTTTCGACATAATCGCCATTTCTATCCAAGCATTTTTGTAGACGGTGCTCCAACTTCTGTATCCCCATGTCATAAAATTCTGCCGAGAGTCCTTTCAAGAATCTTTTCAATTGTGGTGTTGGAAATCTCAAGAATCCGAAGAGCGAGTTGACGAATGGCGACCCTCCGATCTTCAAGCAGTATGCTCTCGACCTTTTCAACGATTTCCTCTGAAACTGATGGTCTTCCGCTCCGCTCTTCATCGTGAATTTCCGTCCGACTTTCAGTGAATTCCCTACACCATTTGGGGACGTGTTGAACAGCTATACACTTTTCTCCATAAACTTCGGTTAATTGACGATGAATGTCTATAGGTGAAACCCCTTTCGCGTTTAAAAAACGTATCATAGCGCGAATTTCGCACCTGGCGGTAGCGGCGATCGAGAGTTCCATCTCGGACGGCTGCTTAGCCAACACTGAGCGGCGTAGCGAGACGGGAGTGGTACGTATATAGAGTGGGAGAGCTGCTGCACACGCGAATGTTGTCGCATTTCGTCTAACACGTCTTATTGCTGCTGCAGGGTTTTGGGAGCCTTATTTTACGATCATCCCTCGTATTTCAAAACTAAATTAATCGTCCATATTTATTATAAGAAATAGCAACGGTTATTGTTATCTGTGGGACGAATCAGAGGGTCCTTTAAACGCCAATGACTGCGTGGATCATTTGCCGTTGAAGTACCACTTCAGGCCGGTGATATAGTAACTTTATACAGTGACGGATGCTGCTATCAAAATCGGAACGTTAGATTAGCAAATCAGCAAATCTTGCTATGCAATATAATATTACTATTGTACAGAAGATTCTAGAAAAGGGTCACACTCAGATGGAGTGTGACTGAATGCATGCCGCAATAGAGAGAAGACTACGAAATCAAGATATTTATTCACCTTCTGGATATATTGATGCTGCTAAACACGCTCGTATTAAACCTAAACTCTATAATGTTCAATATTTACATTATGATTTCTTTAAAAACTACAGCCAGTCATGTGCATTTTACAAATCTCTATGACTTGGCAAAAAACAGGAGATCCTGTAACAACAGATATTACCGCAATTCGTTACAATTCCAATGGAGTAATTGATCACAGTGAAGAGTGGCAAGCTCTGCCTCAACGGCGAGATATAAACTCTCAAGCTTTACCAATTACAGCAATCCCCGGTGTTTACAGTAGAAGACTTTCAATTAAAAAGGAAAAATGGACACACTTACAGTTTTTAAAGGGAGTGATTGAGCACGAACACCATCACTTTTATGATTCCTTACCTCATGACTATATTTCTTCACTTTTTTAACCATTTATCTAGAGTATTTTAGTATTATTGCATTGTTTGATATTTTTACAAATAAATAAATAATTTGATAGGAGATTTAGTTGCTTCAATAACTATTAAAACCTCTTTATGTGTCTTTGAAAGGATAACTATCTGCTTAAAAATCAACGTAAGTCTAAAAGTACAAGAAAAAATCACCTTGCGTTTGAACAGTTCAATATTTTATGTCATTGAATTATGCAGAATTATAATACGTATTGAATTATAGATAAGGGGGGTACCCCAAATTATTCATTCACTCTTACGTAAAGTTTTGTATATCTCCTGTATTATTATTATTTTTAGACTTACGCGGTTTTCAAAGAAAGCCATCGTTATGTAATATTTTTTAAAATTAATTATACTAGAGCGTGTGATGAAGATGAATCCATGCCAGTCGAATGTTATAGTTCTGTACCTTTGTAGATGTTGGTGAACCAAAATATAGATTTTTAATATTTCCACTTATGTGAAAATATTAACTCACGTACATATCGTCACTATTTTAATTAGATAAAATATCCAATGGGGACTAAGAACAATGCAATTTTCGTCAGCATAATTATAATGTTAAATTATTATGATTATGTTTCTGATATTACATTTTTGTCGTTGAATAAAATGAGGAAATTTTAAATATGTTATAAAGGTAATATATGTTTTTAACGCTCAGTATTAAAGACGTCAATATATGTAAATGAATGAAACATTTCATCAGTACCTAATTTGAAAGGTACGTAAACAGGTGGGTACGTGGTCCTTTGAATAGCTGAAGTATAAATGTATGTAATTGATAAATTAATGTGAGATTGGAAGAATTTCCTGTAGAATGCACCGCAGGATTGGTTGTTCCTGATCTTCTTTCAGCTTCTCTACTGTTTTGAGTAATAGTGGTCTAAAATATTCTTAGGAATCATTCTTGATTGAAATTAATTAAAGATTTTTTTTGTATATTTTAGTATTACTAATACCGCTTGGTAAGGCATATCCTGTAATTCAAGAGCAACAAGGTTGCGGCTCAAACTATAATTAAAATTTAATGATCTCTTAAGAAGCTGTTAATTATAATTTCTTAAGAAATGCGTTTAAACTGCGGATTTTTATTGATTTATTTGTTGATTTATTGTTAGGTGACCCGTTACATAAGCGACGAACCGTTGGCAGCAAAACATTAAGTACTTGACGGAATGTGATATCCATGATCCAGTATAAACGCTATAAAATTATTTTTTTACTCATTCGAATAAAATTCAACTTTATATTCTTTTTGATTGCGATAACATTTTAGCAAATGCCTCATTCCCATGAAATAGCCTTTAATCTCACTTGGGTTGGCAGATACTGATTTTACTTGTTGGTAAAATCTTGAGAATGAAAAAAAAATTGGGACCAAATTGTAGTAAAATATAATCCATTTGTATACCTTTGTTGACCTCAATAACGTGTTTGCAGAGGATTACTTATAAAGGATTAGTTCAATGTTGACAGAACAAATTCTGGATATGTAATCTACTATGAGCAGCAATCGGTATTGGTCATAATAGATAACAGTTACGACACTAACACGTGATACTTTGTACGTATAAAGGAAGTTAAATGTTGAATAAACTGATGTGGAGTTTATTTTGTACATAAACAGCAAGGGCGAGTACTTTAAATATCGAGAATAAATACATTCTGTTTTAATTTGTATGTGTTGTTTACTTCATGAGTAACTAACTGGTATGTTCTAATTTTTGGAATTTAATATCAGAAAAAATTAAATCTTCCTATGTTTATAATCTATTCCGAAGAATAATCTTTTATATACAAGCTTTGTCCCAAATTTAAAATTTAATTATGTATTGAATTGAAACAATGGTAAACAATACCAATGAAGAAAAAATTACGATAGCTACTCCAAAAGAAGTAGCAGAAGAAATTAAAACTAATTTAAACCCAAGAAAAGCCCCTGGATTCGACTTGATTACGAGCATGGCGTTAAAACAATTATCAAGAAAAGGACTAGTCATGTTAACATACCTATTTAACGCCGCAATAAGATTGAGGCATGTAGCAGAGATAGTGAAGGTAGCTGAGGTGATCATATTACCCAAGCCTGGAAAAATTCCAAATAATGTCAGTTCATACAGACCCATTCCACTATTACCGATAACTTCAAAATTGTTTGAAAAGTTTCTCCTTAAAAGATTGAAACTTCTGATAGAAGAAAACAGCTTAATACCTGTATACTAGTTTGGTTTTCGAGGAAAACATTCTACCATCGACTAAGTCTATAGAGTCACAGATATTATAGAAAAGGCACTGGAAGGAAAAGAAATATATTCAGCCTTGTTCTTAGATGCAGCCCAAACCTTTGACAGTGTTTGGCATGATAGTTTATTTATAAGTTATCTAAACTACTACCAAAACAATATGTTGAGATTTTGACATTATACATAATAGATCGCAAGTTCAGAGTGAAATAAGAAGATGACTACCCTGAGCTTAAAAAAGTTAAAGCAAGGAAGCGTCTTGTGCCCAACTCTGTACTTGCTTTATACCAGTGACATACCACACAGTTGCAGACAATTGCAGATGATGCAACTTTGTTGGTAACTAACAATGACATGTTGAATCAACAAACAAAATTCAGCTACTAGAATGGATTCAAGCCTAGAAAATTAATCTTAACAACGCTAAATCAATTCACATACATTTTTCCAAGAGAAGAAGAAAATACTTCTTCTTTGACAATCGGTGAAATCACAATCCCATATGAAAATAATGCATAGTATCTTGGGATGAACTAAATTGCGATGGAAACAGCATATAAAGACACACATACGTTACGAAAAATATTACTGACTACTGGGAAGAAAATCTCAACTTGCATTTCACAACAAAATTCTTATCTATAACTAGATACTTAAATAAGTTTGGCTGTATGGTAGTCAACTCTCGGGCTGCAGCAAAGACTCTAATGTTAACATAATCCAAAAATTCCAGAACAAAGTTCTTGGAAACATGGTGAATGCCTCATGGTACGTATGAAATAAAAATATTCATCGTGATCTGCATATCCCATTGGTATCTACTGAAATCAAGAAAATGGCAGTCAAGCACGAAGCAAGACTTCACCAACATCCTAACACAGGGCTCTTTAACTGTTGAGCAACCATCATATTCGACGACTGAAGAGGACCAAGCCATTTGACCTCGTATAGTGTTTTATATTGAGGTACGAGTGTCACAGTCGGGTGCGACACCAAAACCAACTAAAGGACATTCTCGAATGGACTCTAGACGATAAGTAGTGGTTTTTAAGAATATAAAAAAAAATTAATGGTTAATCGTATTTGATTAGTTTCAAAATCAACATATATAAAAAAAATAAAAAAAATTATTGAATTTACCCGCAGTTACAAGTTATCTCTTTCGAAGTATGACAATTGGGAAGCTACATAGTGGTCCCAACGTTTCTTCCACCGACCATAGCAGTAGCGGAAGTAATTTTCCGTAAGTGTGTGTAGACGATCGGTTACAGATTTTTGTGTTTTCCATCATCCCGAAATGATGACCCTTAAACTTCAATTTCAACTTAGGGAAGAGGAAGAGATCGCACGGAGCGAGATCTGGGCTGTATGGAGGATGTGGAAGTATGTGACTTGGCGCGTTATCGTGGTGCATTACCCAATCGACTGTAATGTCCTTTCGGATTCATTGGACCCGTTCTCGAAATCGTTTTAGGACATCTTGTAAAAGGCGTAATTGGAGGTACAAATTATTTGTGCACAATGCCACGGCTGTCAAAAGAAAAACAATAATCGTTTTCACTTTAGATCCGCTCATGCGTGTTTCTTCGGGAGGAGGAGGACTTTTCGTGGGCAATTCCGAACTTTGTCGTTTGGTCTCGGGATCGTACTCGAACACTTTCATGATTGTTATTACTTTATCCAAAAAAATTGTCTCAATTTCGAGTCTTTCCTGCAAATTCTCACAAATTTGTACCCGATTCGCTTTTTGCTCCACGGACTTTTTCGGGACTAGTTTTGCACAAATTTTTTGCTTGTCCTAACGGTCTGTTAAAATTATATGAACTGCGTTTTTATCCAAGCCCGTTTCTTTTGCAACCATCCTGACACTTAATCAGCAGTCTTTCGACACCACAGTTCGCGCCACTTCCACATTTTCATCGTTTGTTGACGAGATTGGTCTACCAGAACGAGGATAACTTGCAACATTTTCTGGGCTGTTTTTGAAAGCTTTGTGCCACTTAATAAAAATCATAATTCTCAATAGAGTGGCATCTCCATAAGCTACGGTTAAAGAAGCAAAAGTATCTGTGGTAGACTTGTTGGGTTTCACATAGAATATGATAGCGTACCGTTGTTTAATATTTCCCTGCATCCCAAAACGTAACGAGGTTATAAAGCACAAGTTTACTACTACCGAGTTTGCGACTTACTACACGAGTTTCACGAAATTTCGCAACGCAGCGAACAATTTGTTGATATAAATCAAGATATGATTCTGCAAGGTGTGGAAACTGAAGACGAAATTCATCCATATGTAGTTCCATAGAATAAAACCATCCCCATTCTGTTGCTTTTGTCCATTACGAAAATAGCTTTCAATGATAAGTTTTTGGTGATCTGCAAAACATGCTTTAAAATTTATAAGATGCGTAAATAATCATCAAATGCAATTTGAATTGTCATACTTCTCAATAAATGTCAAGCGTAATTTAATGTTTCCATCTGGGATTTAACTGTCAGATGTAGTTGTAACATTGTAATTAGGGCTGTTGCTCGAAACTGGGTACCCGGTTTCGGATCCTCGAAATTTGTAGCGTCGGTTTTACCCGATTTCAGGTATCCGGTTCCAGGCACTTGATTTCAAGTATCCGGTTCTGGGTACCCGATTTCGAGTAGCCCAGAACCGGGTAGCATCCTGAAAAACGGATACTCGTATTCCGTCGTAGAA
This sequence comes from Dynastes maya, assembly GCA_029619315.2. Taxonomy (NCBI): domain Eukaryota; kingdom Metazoa; phylum Arthropoda; class Insecta; order Coleoptera; family Scarabaeidae; genus Dynastes; species Dynastes maya. The sequence goes on from JAROYE020000002.1 coordinate 64,645,859, forward strand.
CCGAGTACCCAAAAACGATTCTAGAACCGAATAATTGAATTCCCGGTTCCGGGTACTCGATTTTGAGTACCCGGATAGTTGGTTCTAGAACCGGGTACCCGGGTAATCCGGAACCGGGTAGCGCTGAATGGGTACCCGGTTCCCAAAAAAGAACATTGTATTTTAATTTGTTGATTGTGCCGAGAAAAACACGGTTTCTTGATATAAATAAAAATATATTTTTGTTTTAGGAAATAAACAAGTTCTATATGAAGTTAATGGAGGTTTCTTCGCTGGGGAACTAACAGCAATAATGGGACCTTCTGGTGCTGGGAAATCAACCCTTATGAATATTTTGGCAGGATACACGTAAGTGTTAATTTAAAGTAATTATAATAATTTTAATTTCCGAATTCACTGGCGTTACATTCGTTACATTTTAATGGGAACCAATTTTCATTTTCATTTCGTAAATTTTACAAGAAAAAATATTTTTGTGGGCAATAAAAGGTATACATATGCTAATTATTATTATTATTGTTTTACTTTTGAATAATTTTCAGTTAATTCAAGAAAACATGCAATTGGCAACGTTTGATTTGTTTATATTTCTGATAATGTGCGTATCAATTGGGTTTACAAGAGGTCAAGATAACAAAGCAAACCAGACATTATACGTGTTTACGGCGTATTTTAGAATTTTCTTGATTATTTTCTCCCCAGTAGCGGTCATTAATTCGTATTTAGTAGTTTCATGTGCTTTTTTTTTATTATTATTTGCTGTTCAAATACGTTAAGGAAACACATATGTGTAGCAACTGGAAGAATGATGCAATGAACCGCAAAAACATACTACATCGAAATGGTGAAAGAACAACGATAGCGATATACTCTTGAGTTCTAAATACCATCTAGCAATGAAATTGTATCACGGATTGTTCGCAAATTAATTAGCTTTCAGTATCTGTGTACGTATCATCATTGTCTCTAGTTTACGGGCTTTGTTTTATGCGTTCATATACCGGTTTCGCAATCTCTATTTTGATAAAGTGCGCATGCACTGGAATCCCGGTGCATGTGTACCTGCAGGAACGTTCCGCGGATAGGTAACGGTTCAAATAACTCGAAATACTTAGGTGCACATGTACTGGCGATTTAACCTCTGGAATTGTTTTGACGAGTTAATTTTAAAGTACATTAAAAAAGAAAATTACTAATGTGCAATGAATAATTAGTGAAGCGTTGTAGTTGGTTTCATTATCTGTAATTATTCTATCGAACTCTACGCTGTGGCTACTAAAACTAAGACTTTAACACTAGAACGGCCACGTTATGATCGTTGTATTTTAATTTTTCTTCGTAATGCCATTAAATTGATGGCTCTGGCTATTCTAGTGCTAAATTTGTTGTTTGTTTCGATCATATTAACCATCCAAAGTTTTGTAAGCAATATGCGTATGTTATGTTTCAACGTCAAATTTTCGCATTAAATATGAATGAATGCTGTGTTATCTTAGAAGTTATACGAATTAACAGTGTATGTATATGCGTTGAAGTGTTTCTATTGCCATTTTTTGTTTGACAACGGCATTTGTTATGTATGTAATGTAATAGCCGTAAAAAGTAAATAAAGTAAATTTTAATTAAAACCTCGTCTCGATAAAGAATCGAACCTGACACCTTCCTCTTGCCGGACGGGTGTGTTAACCACTACACTACAAGGACCTTGATGCCAGGAATGTTCACTTTTTATTACCTAATTATTATTTTTATCTGCAAATATATCGTAATATTTCGACAAACAATTTTTAATTCTTACATGCCAATTACACTAATTAATTAATATATTTTGGCTGCCGCCGGTTAATTATGAAAACCTGTAATTTCCTTAGCATTTCCGACGTAAATAAATCTCGCCCCGACGGAAGTCGAAATATATTAATTAATTAGTGTACTTGGCATGTAAGAATTAAAAATTGTCTGTCAAAATATTGTGATATATTTGCAGGTAAAAATAGTAATCAGGTAGTAAAAAGTGAACGTTCCTGGTATCAAGGTCCTCGTAGTGTAGTGGTTAGCATGCTTGCCCGGCAAGGAGGAGGTGTCAGGTTCGATTCCTTACTGGGACGAAATTTTTTCAAATATTTAGTTATGTCGAAAATTCCAAGGAAAATTACAAATTTTCATAATTCACCGAAGGAAGTCGAAATATATTAAGTAACAACGTAGTTTCTTCAAAAATCTGTTGTACTTACTACCGTAAATGTATGGGTAACTATAGGTATGTAGTAAAAAACACTTTTATTTATGTTGATTGCTTTTTAAAATTAAGGTTATGTTAATTTTAACGTGCCACATAAAAAATTTGACTTAAATAAATAATATAATAAATAAACGTAACTTCTTAACAGCGGGGATAAGATTGACGAAAAATTTGCACTGTCAGATTTGTTTCCATATTTGTCTCGGGGAAGGATGTTCATCATTTGGCTCCATAATTCAAATCCGGAAATTCATTGATAAATTTAGTGACTTTATCAGCCAACGGTCGTTTATTTTCCTTGTGTACGTTAGACATACTTACATATTGTAGTGATATTTTCGAGTAAATATCAATTAAAACAGGGGGGGGGGGAGTATTGTCGTGATATTCCTTTACATTATTAGAAATGACAGTTTGCATCGTTAGATGCGAAGCAGTGTTGTTGCCCTCTTCCCTTATTAAACGAGTACTCTAAATCTGTGGCACTGGAACACTGAAACAGTTCACTAAAACCCTTATCACAACACTTAATTCGTATTGGACGCACGTTTCGATAGCCAAGCTAGACTTGCTGCTGATGGTGCTAGCTTGGCTATCGAAACGTGGGTCCAGTACGAATTAAGTGTTGTGGTAAGGATTTTAGTGAACTGTTTCACTCTTCCCTTATCTTTGTCTTACACAATAAGAAGTGTGAGATTTTCGTTAAACAAAAAAAAATAAGCCCAGACAACAATGTGTACAGTGAGACACTAATTTGTACTATTCAAAATATGAATTATATTTCTTTTAAAATAAATAATTCAAAATGTACTGAAATTGGATAGGCAAATTGTTAAACACTACAGTTAATGGAATTAAATCATCGTTTTCATGGTAACTACATTTATATTGCACTACCGTACCTACAACATTAAACCACCGTAACCACGGAAGCGAATGAATTTTCTACTGAACATACAAGAGGTAAGCTTATTTAGGAAAATATAGTCAACTGGGGCTTCAGAAAACAAAAAGTGATCAGAGAGAAAATAAACAAGCTTCAACACACAACTAATTTCCAAATTCTTCGAAAATTTCTACATTTATTTAAATATAAATGAAATTTTACTCTGAATAAGCTGCAGTACAACATGTCAAAAGCTTTTCGCAATTGTAATTCGTAAATATCAAGATCCGAAGACCAAGCTTCTAGTCCACCTATTGAAGACCGGTTACGATCCAAAGAAACAGATGCCGAAGTATGTAATACATCAGTGCACAGGTACCGAACATTATTTAAAAGAATTTGGCCAAATAAATAAAAATTTGAAACAAAATCTATTCATTTAATTATAAAATCAGATTTAAAAAATATAAAAATTTCAACTTAACAATTTAACGTATAAATAGCTATCGGTTAGAGTTTGTACAACTACTATTGTCCGAAAGAAATATAATTTATCTTGTTTTAAATTTATATCAAAATTATTATTAATAAATCACTATCTCTCTTTAAAATTATCAAATCGTTTCATTATTCTATCAAATAGTTTATTTGCAAAAAGTCAATAAGTGAGATTTCCCATGTTTTACAACAAAAATTAAACGCTGAGATAATTTAGCATAATTTGTTTAATTTAATTTATAAAAATACAGTTTTTAATTGATATTTACTCAAAAATATCACTACAATATATATCTTTCTAACTATGTGTAACGCTGCGAAAGGTTGAGGAGAAACTACTGCAATAAATCAATAATTTCATTCGATGGGGTAGCTCATGCCGATTCGTCTGTATGTATACATACGTCGCGTCGTGATACCTATTAGGGAAGAAAAGCATGAACGGAAAACTGAAGCATTATTTAAGAAGTACAACCGTTACTATGAAGAATAGCCTAACAAGCGTTCGCATGGTCTGAGTCAGTGAGAAGAGGTAGGCGTGGTGTTGATTTGATTTGCTTTGGAGGTTATGATCTAGAATTTTAAGATTACCAGGGAAATTGCGCGCACTATCGAAATTAACATAAAGAAAAGTAGAAGGGAATATAACTTATGGTAAACGTGTGATGTTGTGAAAATAAAGAAACAAAAGCACGTTATCAGAAAAGTTAAAAACAAAGATGAATCTTTGATTCACCCAGTTTCAGAAGAAGAAATATGTATTTCAAAGACCACTAGACATTCACATTAATTATGGCCATGGATCCAGGGGTAGGATGATCAGTGTAGTTCAACAGAAATTTGTCATTCTACGGCCGTGCGCAGAATTGTGTTTGAAAGCTCGTGAAACCTGTCTAGTTAAAAAGGGTAAAACTGCATCAAAAATCGTAGTGAAGCCGATTACATCCCAACATTTTATTCAAATGTTCAAGTCGATTTAATCGACTTTCAGTCTATACCTGACGGAGAATTTAGATGGCTCTTTGACTACCAAAGTCATGCCACTAATTACATATGCCTCAGACCTTTGCGATCAAAGCAAGCTGTAGTTGCCGTTGGAGAATTGATAAAGATTTTTTTAGTAATATGGAACCCCTTCCATTTTATAAAGTGACAATTGACGTGAGTTTGCAAAGAGGATAGTAGAAGAATTTAAAATCTTGTGGGCGGAATTATTCATTGTTGTCAAGACGTGACGATTAATCCATTCATCAAAAGCTGCGTGTAAGAACTCACGCGTAACGTGGAGGTCTTTCATTTTACTGCTGTTCAACATTAGACTGTTCTATAGTTCAGGAATAACTGGTTTTTGTAACATGTTTGAATAGTTTTTGTGAAGCCTTCTAAGGAATACGAATTTTAGAGACTACCAGATCAAATACAGCCCCATACCCAAACACCAAGAATGCTTAGTTCTGGATTTATTACCTCATAGAGATTTTCGCCACACCAATAAACCATATTATGCTTACCAATACATCCATTTAATTTAAGGGTTGTTTCATTTGTCTAAAAGATTTTCGACTAGAATTGTGGTTACGCTTTGCAAAACTGCACCTCGTGGTCACATTTTCTTCATGCAAGGCATGCTGCAATCCACACGGTTTAAACTTTAGAGTTATTAGTAATCGCTGTATACCTGAACGAAGAGTATTCAATTCCAGAGATGCCTTTGTTTGACTTTGAGGCGGTTTCTCAACAAAATGTTGAGCTATTTCTTGCAAACTGTCTTCAGCCCAGATGTTTTGTTCAAGCAGCAACATTTGCAACCATTTCTTTGAAAATTAAAACAACCAATGCACACTCTTTATTAATAATCTACCACCGTTTCATGGACAACCTACGATTTTACCAGGTAACCATAGCCTTCTGGAAGGCTACAAACTTACTATTTAAGGTAGCAAATCAGCAAAGTGACCTTTAAGATGGTTGTTAGAACATGAGAATAGCTGCACTTTGCAGTTTGAATTATATTTTATTACGTAAAAGCAAAAATGGTGTTGCAATCGAAAATATTCTTTTGAAATGTAGTGTATCTAGAGGGTTTCCCGTACACAACATAAATCCTCTACTTGGTTCATTTCGGTAAACTTTAATAGTGAATCGTTATCGATTTTCGTAATGTTTCCATAAGATTTATCATATAAACGAGTCCTGTCAAATGCATTTGCAGAGCTTTAAGTAAAACACTGTGTACAAATGAATATATCGCCTGGATTATTTTTCCTCAGTCTCACTAATCCTTCATTCATAACCGATGATTAGTCTCGATATCGACAATAAAAATGATGGAACAGGAAATGTGATAACCGAAAATCCTTTTATCTGTAGGATTTTCGTTTGTATCGTACAATTTTGTAGTTATGCATGTCGTACTACCAAGATATGCAATTATTCTTATGTATAGTGAATAAGTGCACAACTAATGCAATTTAGTTAGCGCTATTTAAAAGCAAATGTCCATAGTTTAATGGAAGCAGATTCCGTGGTACACGTCGAATGGACAATGAAGTTTTCACATTGTTTTTACCTTAAATAATTTGCTTATTGACCAGATTTAACGTATCAAACATTCAATTTCTGCATTTTATTCATTCGTAGTTGGCATTATTTTAAAGAATCAGGTATCTTTTATAACATTCGCTTGGTTTTTTCTCTTTGTTAGTGAAACCATTTGAATTATTATCAAAGTGTTATTTATTCCGTAATCAATTTTTCTCAAGAAGCTTCTTTCGTGAAAGATGCATTTGAAAATAGGTTTTAGAAGCTGACAAGGGAATACAGGTAACCCTTCAGAAATTCAAAATTCAGAAAAAATTAAACTACATACTGATATTAATCTAACACCGCCCATTTTTTTAGGTGCCTTATTGCCCGTTGTTTGGGAGTTGAGTCTCTTAACACCACCCTCAGCAATTTATCTCAATATCTCTGAAACTATGAGACGTATTACAAAATCTTTTAGTCAATTTTTTATCTATTTTGAGGGGACTATGATAGCGTCAATGGTTTTCCTCTAGCCATTAACCCCCTCGGAGGGTTTTTTTTTTAATTTGGAGAAAAACAGTATAACTGTACCAAATCCGATATTAAAGCACAGGGGTACAATCTGAAGTTAACAGAAAATATTCAACACATTTTTTTAAAATGTATACAGTATGTCTACTAAAGTTAGCTGCATACTGAAAATTTTTTTATTATTAATTTTAGTGAAAAAAATGACTCTTTATATAAAATTCTGGTTTCTGAGAAAATAACATTAACACATTCAAATTTGAGGCAGCATGTACAGGTAGTCAAAAATAGGTACCATCACTTTCATAAAAATCTAGGACAACTCTTATGAGCTCATTTTGATGTTTTTTCAATCTTGTAATAATGACTTGTCTATTTACGATTGACACTGACAGACAATTTGACATATTTTTTCATATTTTAAAATGTGCAAAGTCATAATAATATCCTTTGTCCCAGATTTTTATGAAAGCGATGGTATGTCGCGTCAGTACGTTGCTAAAAATTTTCGAATTTTGAAATTTTGACTTATGATTCATAAAGATCATAATAAACTAGTACTGTAAAGTGGTTTTCGTTTTTCAATATATCGTTTTCGAGATGTTCGACTTCGAATTTAGGTTGGGAGGAAGATTCGGAGTTCGTATAGGTAAAAATTACAAAATCATATTTTTAACAATAAGTATATCGTATATGACTGTATATTTGAATCTAGTTTGTTCTTTAGAATCACAAAATAGGTTCAAATATACAGTCATGTTTATCTATTGTAAAAAAATATGATTTTGTAATTTTTTCTATACTATACCCTATTGCAATGATACATGTACGTACATTAATATTAATACATTTCTAATCAGTTGCAATGACAGTGACATGTCTGTCACTGATTGTCAAATATTAGTTTGAAAATTTAAGTATTAAGTACTTCTTTTTTAAATTGACAAAGAAATTTATTTTCCACATATGTAACAGGCTAGAGATTTTTAGATTACCTTGACTAAATATTTCGTTTTTGTTTTACGTGTGTATGTACTCAAGCAAGACAAATATATAACAGCTTGAATGTTTTACATAGTTATCAGGCTTCGTTCAAATGTATTTATATCTAGACACGTTATCATAGCCTGCTAAAAATAACGCTGTACATAAATGAAATTGTGAGAGTTAACCTCTAGCTCTAATAAAATCGCAATCGTTTCTTTGAACTCGTATTGAACTTTTTTTATAATTTCAGCGAATAATATAAAAATTGCTGAGATTATTACATACAGATCCAAGAAGGTTATGGTAATTAGGGTATACAGTCTAAACATATGGACATTTAGTCTTCATTACGTATCAAATTGATTTGGTTTGTTGTTTTCTTAATTGTCGGCAATATATTCTTTATTATACTTTGAATTGTTTGATATCCATAGATTCACTTGACACACTACTGTAGGTTTGTTAAGTATTGTGCGTCATGATTTCTGTACAAAGTACAATGAAATGTAACAAAGAAGTGTAATTCTACAATGTTTGATTCGAATATGTGCGGTAATTCTAATCTTAAGCGGGGCGTATATAATAGCTTTATCACTCTTCATTGAAGTGATTTCATAACTGTGTTGTAGTTGGTTATTGTTACATTCTTAGTCATTGTTTTCAGTATCACCGTAAGCCAATATACAGTACAAAATTAGAAATAAATACTTTCGAAGTTTTTCTCTTAAATAATTTTTCCATTTAAAAAATGTTCTTTCGAAAAATTAGGAATTTTATTGTAAGTTAATTATAATATTTGAAGTGTCCCGCTTAAAATATGTCATTCATTTTTTGAATTGCCCTTGGTAAGAAGAAACGTTAGAAAAACTGTAAAAAACAAATGTAGTAATATTCATATCTAACAAAAAGGTTTCAACTTCGCCGTGAGCAAGTTAACTAGTAACAAATCGTTTCAATTCGTTGTAGCGGATTAGCGTATAATTCAGTCTTGTTAGTGTGTACTTATAATCGATAGTAAATATACAGAATGTCCATGGATGGGGTTACAAAGGGGAAAAACTTTTTTAATATGCGTTTTACAGAAAAAAGTTATTCTTTATAAAAAAATCTGCTTTCTTCAAAACGTCCAAAAACACAGTCTAGATTGGACTGCAGACATACACTTGCTTATAAATTAAATATTATTACAGCTGATACTTTTATTTTTCAATTAAACAACAATCACTCTGAAATAAACAAGTAAATTTGGCAATTTTACGTTTATAGTTATAATAACACTTGGTTCACAAGTTTTAAACATGGGAACACAATCAGGTACACATGTGCGTACTGGGTTAATATGTCTAGATACACTAACAATTTTATTAAAATAGAGTAGTGGGCTTTGTATTGTCATTAAATTAGTTTTCTAGATTTAAAAAGAGAACGTACGAAATACGACGAGAATGACATTATGCGACATTATCAGCAATGAGTTCGGTGTAGGAAAATCCGAGGATGTCTTTGAAGAAACGCTGAGTTAAACGTTTCTAAAAGTTTGTTACAACAAATTTATAAAGATAATAAAATCTTGCCTAATAAACCCACAATAACCCATACACTTGGAGATCGAGATGACGCAGAAAGGTTGAACTTCTGTTTATGGGTTGAAGAGAAGTTTGTTGAAGATAGAACGTTTCATAGAAAAATTTGCTTTACTGACGAAACAACATTTTCAATTAACGGCCACGTCTCTTTCCAGAACACAAGACATTGGGCTGCAGTGAATTCAGAATTTAAAATTCGATTAAGAAGCCAACGTTGTAAGAAAGCAAACGTATGGTGTGTTATTTTCTATACTGGCATTATTGGTCTATATCCTCTAGAACAAAATTTAACCCAACACGTTTATTTGGATTTGATAGAAACGTAATTACCTCAGTTGCACAACATTAACCCTGACGAAGAAACATTTACTGGCAACAAGATGGATATCAGCTCATTCAACTCCGATAATTTTTTCTTTAAATCGTCAATTTCCTGGCAAACGGATTGGCAGAAATGACCCAGTTGAATGACCTGCTAGGTCAGCTGATATTACATCGATAGATTTCTTTCCGTGGCAAGCATTAAGGGAAAAAGTGTATGTTCGTGATGGAGATCATAATTCAGATGATATAAAACTAAAAAAATCGAACCGGTTGCATTGAAAATGTCGAAAGTTTCAAAAAATGCATCAACTTGTCTGTTTGCTAACAGGGTAAAAAAGATTTTTATGGCAATTCCCAGACTTAATATAATGGTTAGGAGGTGGTGTGTTTAGTTTGTGACAACAGATAATTAAGTTGGAAAATACAAATATATAGGAAGCATATAAATAGTGCAACATACAAATCAAGAAAAGAAGAAAACCAGAGAAAGACCGTACAGTGAATTTCTATATTTGATTCAACTTTGATGTTAAGTTCGTGTAATACACTAGTTAAAAAAATTGGACTAAAAATGTATCGTCAGTTTTGGAAAGATACAATCCTACATAGAAATTACCAAATCCGTCGAAGCTGGGGGTATTTACCGTTGGTGCGCGAAGGAATTGAGAATTATATGAAGACCATAGTAAAAAGTAGAAAACGCAAGTTGGGTTACGTACCATTGGCGTCCACTTGATAAGTAGGTAACCGCTATTCAGTTCTTATGCAATATGGAGTAATATGATATACATATATTATATATTTATTAATTCAACGATACACTGAACGAAAAAGGTGCGTAAATATAATAAAAAAAGTACGTTAATGTAACAATTTTTTTATAAAAATTGGTCCTACGAGTTTATCATTTTAATAAATGGCTATTTATTATATTGATGAACATATACTTTCGTATATACTGTTATATTCAATATTTACATCGGAAATCAGCTGTCAGTCTCAGACATATAGGGTATTCAGAATATCCACCCGATAATAATGAAATTATTGAAAATATAAAGAATACTTATATTAATGTTTAATGAAAAATCGCTAAAATTTGTTTTACTTCTCATAAAGTAAGTTAATAAATGGATATTTATTATATTGATTGATAAACAGGTTTAAAGTTGATAAACGTAGTTCATTGCTGTAATTAATTTATTAATGAATAGTAAGTAATTTATGCCATAATTTTATTTCCGTTTCAATACTCCTTAAATTCATGTCTAGTTTAATTTAAATTGCCGAAAGAGTGTGTTTAGGACACTCCCGAAACCTCAGATCGTATATTTCATTAACTACTTTCGAAAAATTAGTTATTTATTTAATAATTCCCCACATTTAAGATATTACAATATATGTATATATATATATATATACACACAGGCTGCCCTAACCTTTTAGAATTGTAAAATTGAGCCTATTGTGTAAACAGTAGAAAGCTAATATTTTCTGGTGACGTAATAGACCAAAAGTGTTTTTAAAAAATATTTCCGCATATACAAGATGATCAATAAGTAGCTAACCAGATAGCTACTTTGTGATTTTAAATGGAATGCCCTGTATATTATTTGGTTTCTCCATTTATAAATCAACCAGTATAATATGGATTTCACATGTCTATTTCTAACAGATTTCGAAATTTTATAATTTTGCAATACATTTTAGCGCAAAAGATTAAATTACGTAGCTAGATATTGCATTAGAACGCCTTCGAAATATGGAGCGTGTTCAATATTCAACACCAAACTTCAACCACCAGAAGCGTGATCTTCTTAAATAGCACCATATATTTTTTCTGTATCCACCGTATAGGAAATTTATATCTGTAATGTTTTTGTATAATGATGTATATGTCTGACATTGAAAGTAAAAGAGATATTTACAGTAAAACGCGAGTTCTGCATTTGGACATTGCATCCAAGTAGTGTTTGGTGTTAGTACTGTTTGGTTAACATGACAACAGTAAACAAAACATACTGATATTGCTGTTCTTAACTATTGATTCAAAATGTTAACCCTAATAATAACGAAATGCGAATAATAACGAAATGAGGCACATAAAAGAGAGTTGATACATATGATTTATGTATGAAGTCAAGGATAATGCAGGCATTCCAGAGTGTAACAGTTACAGGGAAACAAAGGCAACACGAAATTCTAGATGTTGATGAAACTTTAGAGACTGAAGAGTACCTTGGTATAAGAACAACAGGATTTTTTTTAGCGGCTGAATCGCCCGATTTCGCGGAACAGCCTCCTCCAAAAAATTGCACGACTTTTACATTTTGGTAAATATTTCGAAATTATAACAGATATAATTTTCTATAGAATATAATTTGAGATATATTACATAGTCTCAAGGATTATGCAAATTATTTTCGAGAAAAATCCATATAGCGGGGGTCAGGTACCTCGTAACATATTTTCCAATAAATGTACTTGTTTTGTTTTCGAGTATGATAATTTAATGCACACTTGTATTAGTAAATAACTTACCAGGCAATATAACCATGAATCAACAACAATACATGGTAATTAAGCTTAACATCACGACTAGTTTTCATATCAACACCTTATCAACATGTGAAACGATAATCTGAAAAGCCAATGACTTAGCAAATCAAAATTTATAGGCAAACTTAAAATTAGGTTTACTAGTTCAGATAGCAATGAATAGAAAGTATTACAAAACTTTATTGTACTTTTGTTCCTCTGCCTTTGTTTGTGAGACAATTTCAAAATTAATCTAATCGATTTATTTATTGTTTTTGTTGTTAGTTGTTTACGTATTTCTAGGCTCGGTTATACAAACTGTTACATTATAATTTCAGTGTCTGAGACTGAAGTGTGTTGAAATACTAAAAATATCCACTGCTTCTCCTATACGTTATCAATTCCATTGTAATCGTTTCGATGAACATTCTATCTTGATGAAAGTCAAGTGGTCGCATGCTTTTACAATATAGTATCAATTTTCGAGTGTTTGCTATTTCAATTTACACCACTCCTCTTCATTTTTCTAATGAATGCTTAGGTATGTATGTCGTAATAACAAGAATTTCATAAATTGGTGATATCTACTATACAAAGTAGTTACAAAGTTAAATATGAATTACTTTTGCAATAATAATGAATTTTTTGTGTAGCTGTACACAAATTAAATGTGATAAGGATAAAATTAAGAACAATATATGGTTACATATAAACAAATGCAAGTATTTAATCTGCAAAAGTAAGAAAGCAACTAGTAAAGGAGCAGATATAATAATAATAATAATAATTGGCAAATATGTGATTGTGAAAATCACGTCACCTCTTTTGTGTCCTCGGTCATAGATCAGTCGTCTGTATGCGTGAGACAGACGAGAAAGAAGGTCAATAGGGAGCAAATTGTACGGGACATGCGAAAAAGGGCGACCGAAATGGAGGCGCGATCGACATAGACCGAAAGGGTGCTTCTTTTTCTATCAAATAGGCGCATTTTCGTTCGAAATGGGGGCTCGCAAGTTTATTAACCGGCGTTCGGGAATTCGACGCGGTAGTGGAAAAAACACGCCGGTTTATGTCTGGGCAAAACGTGAGATGTATAATACGTTATTATTAGAGTTGCTCAATTTGCGCCAACAGCCAGTGGCGAGCGCATAAAAGTTTACACAAAATAAATGGTCAGAAATAAAATATAATACATGCTCAAACACTTACCGTCTTAAGAGTCTTCCGTGAAATCACAAAGTGAATAATGTCTGTCAAACATCTCCAACATTAGATATGTTTCCACAGTTGTTTCGGCATACCGAGTGCGGCGTGAGGAAAAAGTGTGTTTATATGCAGAAAATGAACGTTCTACATCTAGTGACGTTATATTTGCGTAATTAAAATAATCTTTGGAACAACTTAGCGGTTCTATTGACGCACCTTCACAAATTTGTCTTAATGTGCCAAAATCAGAATCTTTCTCTAAAACACTTTCAAACCTTTCTAGAACACAAACATTTTTTGCGTTTTCTACCGCACATAGCTGTGCGTGAACATGTTGCGCTACTTGCAGAGATTCCACTAACGACACCGAAGGATTTTGTAATTTCTCTGTTGCCTCTACTAGTCCGAAGTAATTGTTCTGAATAGTTTTTAAATCCGTTTTAACCTGACTATCTTGAAATTTCGACTGGCTTTCCTTGATAGCCGCAGCTTCCTTTGGATCGAATTGTAAAACCACGTTCTTAATATTCTCAAAATATTTATGATAATAAGACGCGGCCTGTAACCATGTTCCCCAACGTGTAAGAATATGTTCTGGTGGCTCAGGCATACGGGGGCACAGTCTGTGAAATTTGCGAATACGTTTTGGGGATTTGACAAACACTGCTTTTGTATGCGCTATTAAAGCGTCTACCTCAGGATAACATTTTCTAACACTATCTGCCACATGACAAAGCATGAATTTTACACGTAATATGTAACAAATTAGCACAATGTTTTTTAAGAGACCGGCCTACAGAAAGCGTGTTTGCGGCACCATCACTCATAAACATCAACAGTTGGTTTGTTGAAAGTTCAAACTTTTCCAATGTATTTAACACTAGCTTTGAAATTACTTCGGCAGTACATTGTTGTACTCTTCTGGAAGCTAATAGAATTGAAGGTGACGATTGATGTGGTTCCATTGTAAGTACCATTACATTAACCACAGAATGTTTTTTACGATCTGTTGTTTCGTCCACACATAACCACAGTTTTTTATTTTTCAACTCCGATTTAATTCTTTTTTCAACATGTTCACGAGCAGATGGCACAATTCTTTGTAACGATGCCCGACTTGGTAATTTGCAGTCCGAATATTTATTCAAAAAAAAGACATATGCTTCCTTGTCTAGTAAATTAAACAGTAGATTACATGCAGTAAAGGTAACGCATAAAATAAATTGAAATTTGTCATACTGTCGTGTGCAATTTTTTTTTTAAGAATGCTATTTACTATGTACGTGACGTAAACAATATTACAAACTACACATTGAATTTTAACGCCATCATAATTTAGGTCAGGCATTTCTGCTATAAATTCTGTAACTTTGTCCAACATTGGTCAACAATTTTTAAAACAAACGTAGGACTACGAAATAGTATTTACGGCAACGTACATGTATACACAACGGATCTGGTTGAGACTCGCAGTTATACTGAGGGTTGTATCGAACCTCCGCCACTGCCCGTTGGCGCTAGTGAGGAACTCTAGTTATTATATCCGATAATAGCAATAACTCACTAGGACGAGCGTTCGAATTCGCGCTCTTGAACGTTTAAGCGTTTGGGCTCGCATACGGTCGTATTACATCATTTTCTTTCGTATTTCGTTCTGTTTTTCTGGTTCAAGATAGGAATTACTGTATTTAAAAAATGCAGTATGTTTTGGATGGCAACGACTTTTCGATATTTCCTAAAATTGAATTTTACGTTAACAGACACTTTCTTTTAATTTTAATGTAAAAAGTTGTTGACATCATGATAAAAAGTAACACAATACCTACTTGAACAAATATGTATGTAAATTGTTAAAGAATAATTTTTTAAATTTGAACTTACAATATAATTTTTATTTTATCTTTTACATAGATAAAGGGATGACAATGTTCTTATATTTTGAAATCGATAAATTAAATATAAACAAGATGTATAAATTTTCATTAATATATTTTAGTTTAAAGAAAATACATATTTATGTATATAGTAAATTTCTTTATGTAAACGCATATCTGAATAATAAAAAAAACAATCAAATAATTTTAAAAAGAATTTAATTTTAAAAGAAGTGTTCATTCAATTAATTGAAAGCAGTTACATATTTTTTGCAATTTAAAAAGAACTCAGAGATGTTAAAATATAGTTGCTTTAGAACAGACAATTGAACAACAGTAGACATTCTATTTTGTTAACATTAAACATATACTATTTTATATTATGCATTTTTGTATTATGAAAATCTGTGACTTCCTTGGTATTTCCGACGTAAGTAATCATTTGTCCCCCGTGGGGTCGTAGATAACATGCCTGTCCGGCAAGCGGTGAGATGTCAGGTTCGATTATTTACCGGGGCGAGATTATTTCAAACAATAATCCGTTATTGTTATATTTCATTCTGGCCTACGGATGTGTTTTTAAACACGAAACCGGTTGCCCGATTATTTTAATACAGAATTTTGTGAGAACTGGACCCTGTTTCACTTCTACCTTTCATTAACTTTAATTCACACAGAGTCATTATGGATTATTTGAAAAATAAAACAATGACAGGTTGGACAATGTATTAATTGAAAGTATGAATAAAGGAGGATGGTTTAAAAAGGTGAAAGTTAAACAGCTGATTAAACAGGAAAGCTTGCATGGAAATGAAAGAACTCGTATAGAAGATAGAGGAAAACGACTCCATAATCAGGAGTTAAATCAGATTGAATTTGTTGGTTTTAAATCATAATGTTTGCAGAAAAAAATTAAACTGCGCAAATAAGCAGTCGAGAAGGAAATTACTCATTGAGGATGACATCTGTATTATTACAAAAAAGAAACGAATAACAAATTAACGATTCTTTAAATATTTGACTTCGAACTCATTTATTAATCGTTTAGTTGATTACAAATGATTACCATTTAACTATTTAAACAAATAATGAATTGGGCATAGTTGACAATAAATTTAGTACACTATAGAAAACGCTAACAAAGTTTTTGTATATACTAGGTTAGGATTCATTTATAGTCGCGAGTCCCATAACTATATAGAATAATGTTGTCGCTTTGTTGTCACTTTACTACGGAACTTACGAACGCGGTATAACCTCTAACGTGGATACCCTCTTAATTATTCAATATTTGTTTGCAGGATACGCGGCGTTTCAGGAGAACTACAAGTAGATTCGAAGAAAAGAAACGAAGATTTGTTTAGAAAGGAATCTTGCTATATAATGCAAGATGACAACCTGCAACCGCTTCTTACAATCGTGGAGGCTATGACCGTAGCTGCGTCATTGAAATTAGGTCCAGACATCACCAAAGAGGATAAACAGAAAAGGGTAGGTTCGTTCAAATCAATAGAACTAGCTGCGATAATTTTCACTCAAAAATCTTTCACCGTCAGTCCTGCGCCTTTTTCAGATAGACGAAATATTAAAGGCTTTAGGCCTATGGCAATGTAGACTAGTCAAAACAAAATCTCTCTCCGGTGGCCAAAGGAAACGATTAGCCATCGCGTTAGAATTGCTCAAGAATCCACAAGTTATGTTTTTCGACGAACCTACCAGGTAAAAATAAAGCCAGTTATTTTAATATACAAATTCAGCTGTAACCGAATATTATTTCAGTGGGTTAGACAGCGCGTCAACTAAACAATGTGTCATATTACTCAAACAATTAGCTCAAGAAGGAAGGACAATAATTTGCACAATCCATCAACCATCGGCTTCCGTATTCGAAATGTTTGACCACTTGTACATCGTAGCGGAAGGGAAATGTATTTATCAAGGTTCCGTCAAAGGGGTTGTGCCATATTTACAGGAAGCAAATCTCTTTTGTCCATCATATCATAATCCTGCTGATTACTGTAAGTTCTATAGAAGATGATTTTATTAAATTTGGGAATATTTATGCAGTATGATATAAAGTTAAATTTTTTTTCAGTAATAGAAGTGGCAGCTAGAGAACATGGCGACAAAGTAGATCTTTTAGTTGGTAGAATGGAAAATGGTTTAAATTACGATTGGCGAAGGACGCAAGTAGTTAATGAATCGGAAATGCAGCCCATAGAGCATATAGGTAAGATACAACTTTGTTCATTTGTCTCTAGTTTGCAGTCTTCACTCTAACAAAAGCATTGATAGCGCTGGAAGTAAACATTGCAACTTGCACTTCGTTACACTTGATTACATGTTTATTTCTATAGTTTTCGAAAGATCCTAATATACAACAATAGTTTTATCAATAATAAGTAACACTTTTTCCTTAGGATCCATTTATATTACCATTACCACGTCTAAAAATTCAAAAATTACTGCAAGCTCTGGCTCTTAACATTAACGTTCTTAAAGTGATATATACAGGGTGGGGCAGAGCAATTTGTTTATTTGAATTTGGCGCTCTGAAGCGTTGGTTGCTCCGAGGAGGGTGGGGGTAGGCACACTCGAGAGGGCGGGGCGTAAAGTTGTACCTCCCCTTGGTTTAATTAGCATCATGAAGTGGACGAAGGTGGAGCGCGTGTTCGCTGTCGCGGCATACTTTTCTAACGGTCGCTCAATAATCGCCACGCAACGTGCATTCCGTACCCATTTCAATATTGCGCCCTGTGGTCGTGTTCCTAGCCGGCAGTCGATTGTTTCATGGGTAAACAACTTCAGGGAAACTGGTGATGTGTGGGCTTCCGCGAACAGCAAGGTAACCCCAAAACATGCAGCTGCTGTTGGGTTGTCTGCTCGTTCTGTGAGGCGAACCCTCCATAAAGAACTAAAATTTCATCCCTACAAATTGGCTGTGGAGCCGGAACTTAATCCACGCGATTTTGTTGCTCGAGAAAATGTATATGAGGCGCTTCTTGGCATGCCTCACGACACACTTGTTTTCTTCAGTGATGGGGCTCACTTCCATCCTTCGGGATCTGTAAATAAGCAGAACATGCGCTATTGGAGCCCTGATAACCCCAGACAACTTCATCAGGGTCCCCTATATTCACAACGTGTAACTCTTTGGTGTGCACTATCGCGAGTTGGAATAATTGGTCCGTGGTCTTTTTAAGAAAACGAACGGATAGTTTCGGTGACTTCTGACCGTTATGTCCACATGATTCAGGAGTTTTTCCTGCCAACACTCAACGAGATGGATGTGGAACATGTATGGTTCCAACAGGACGGTGCCACGGCACACACAGCGCGTGTGTCAATGACTGTTTTGCGGTAACACTTCCCAAGACGCTTCATCTGCTTGAGGGGCGATCTGCACTGGCCAGCACTTTCGCCTGATTTAGTCCCCTGCGACTATTTTTTATGGGGCAAGCTGTCGCCAACATACCCGTCAATATGCTGAAAAGAGTTGAACGAAACTTCCGAGTTCGATTAACGCAGTGTATTGAGAATAATGGCCTGCCTGATATCATCTTTAAAACTGGGAAAACATAAAATTTAAATGTTGTACTTGATGCCGTTCAAAGAATTAAATATATATCTGCATTACTTTTTTTTTAATTGAATTTCTAATTAAGCAAATTGCCTCGCCCCACCCTGTACAAAACTTACTGCCTTCCACGAGCAATCACTGGAAACAGGTTAAGACAGCACTAGATACAAACCTATCTGCGCTTGCATCTCACTTTATGGTTTACATTCGTTGAACCCGTCGAAGGATAGCCGGGAAAACAAAATACGACAGAATAAGGAACATACAAATAAGACAGATGACAAAGCAAGAACCAGTTAGAATCAAACTAGAAAATAGAGAATTAAATTGGTTTGGCCACATAACAAGAATGGATCAAGATAGACTGGTGCGAAGGGTGATTGAGGCAGGAAAGATGGGGAGGAGAAAGCGGGGTAGGCCAAGAAAGACATGGATTGATGGAATAAAAGAAATAGGTGCAGATAAAAATATTTTCTTGAATAGAGACTGATTTTTGCAAGAAAATCTATTTTCTTGGTGCAAGAGACCATTTCTGTGCGTGTATTTTGCAAGACAAGATGCCAACTACTGTTTGGACGGATTAAAGAGGTGGGACATCGCTGGAAAAAGTTTATAGACTTACAAGAAGACTAGGTTGAGAAATGAAACTGAATTTGACAAAAAAAATCATTGAATGTGTTAGACTGGAAACTTTGCAGGCTCTCGTCGTAGGCCTACGAGAGTTCTCGTTTGAATTGCAGTCTCCTAAGAAATTATCTATTCATATGTTGATACAGTGTTTAGAAATCTTGAGTCACCAGCCGCATTTAGGGGAATAACTAACTACACTTCTCCCTTTACTACGAGGGGGTGATAGTAACAAATTCATAGAACACTTAATACATTAAAGGTTCTTGAGGTTATGAAAAGCTTTATAGCTTGTATACTTGCTGGGCCAACACCACACATAAAAATCCAACGCTATTTGAACTTTTAAAATCTATTTTTTATAATTTTACTACGGTAAACTCCATCATCACGTTTATCTATAGATACATAATACTCACATTCAGTTATTACTGTATTAACATAAATAAATAAACATAAATAAAAAATAGAGTGTTACCTTCTGCACCGTGTGGGGCCAGACAGTGAACTTCTTGGGCGTCACAATCGACGCGGGGCAAATATATAAATAGACTGGCTGGCAAACTGGCTTCTGCTCTCTTTGTGATTAAGATACTGAAGCATGTAGCCACTCATGAAGCAGCAAAAACGGCATATTTTTCTATTATCCACTCTCACCTGTGTTACGGTACCCACTTCTGGGGAACGACGACGGAAGCGCAGAAAATAGTCGTACTCCAAAAAAAAAGCTATGAGATTCTTGTGTAATTTGGAGTATGGAGAAAGCTGCAAAAGATATTTTAAGACCCAAAGAATACTTAAGTTGGTAGGAATATTTATCATGTCAGGGGTAAACTTTGTACGTTGCATAAGGAATCATTTACTTTAAACGGAGTATACCATAATTACCCATCAAGAACGCGAAATGCATTAAGGACACCATATCATCGACTAACAACGTCGCAAAAGGCAATCGACTATTGGGGAAGTAAGCTGTATAACGAATTGCCAAACGAACTTAAACATCTTCCATTCAATAATTTTAAGAAGATAGTGAAGAAAATATTAATTGATAGAGAGTGCTACGATATTTCAAACTTTATTGCCAAATAACGCCTAGTCTATTTGTTTGATTGTTTGTTCTACATGTTTTAGTCTTATTTGTTTTATTTTATCTCGTTTTTATATTTTATTTATATTTTTATCTATTTTATTTATAAATGAACGATGTACATGCTAAAGACTAAGTGAAAGTCTTCTGCAATGGTATGATTACGAATAAATATAACTATTACTATTACTATTCCAGATAAAATGATGAGGAATGGCCTGATGACACCAGTTCGTCCACCAAATATCCCTAGTTTTAGATGGTTAGATATAACGAGGAGGAAAGCAAAATCGGATATCTGTTACGATGACCACTACACAGCGTCATTCCTAAACCAACTCTACATATTACTTAAACGAACATTTCTGGTACTCGGCAGAGACAAGACTCTTACAATATCTAGGATAGCAACCCATTTTTGTATAGCGTTATTTTTGGGCGTACTTTACTTCGGTATAGGCCGAGACGCTTCGAATATGTTGAATAATTTCAACTTTCTATTTTTCACTGTGATGTTTCTAATGATGACTGCCATGAATTGCGTAATTACTACATGTAGGTTTAAAATTTCAGATATATTGAGAATTAATGGAGTACATTGCAAAAAATTTGTTTCAGTTCCCTCAGAAATGCCAATTATTATAAGAGAACACTTTAATAGATGGTATAGCTTACCATCGTATTATTTGGCTATCACCATAGCCGATATTCCGATCCAAGTAAGTACCAATTCTTTTAATCTGTGATTACCAACCAGTATTTTGGTTAATGGTTTTTTTTTCAGATAGTAGCAACATTTTTATACGCGCTAACAACATATTTTATGACAGCCCAACCTTTCGAGATGTTGAGGATATTTTTGTTCTTCAATATGTGCATTCTAATTTCCTTGGTAGCTCAAAGTTTAGGCCTTCTTGTTGGAGCTTTCATGGACTTAAAAGTGAGTAAAAAAGTAGTTTACAGAACAGCAATTTTTGCTCCAATAAATAAGGATGCACTTTTAGATATTAAATTTTATAATCACAGTTAAGGACATTTTATTTACTAGAAAATTGAATTTATTAGTACTTTTTCGTAAGGTGAATGATCTAATGATTCTATTAAAATACACCTAATCTAATTGTATTGGGAATTTAATCTAAGCAAATATATTGGGATCTGAGATGAATCTTACAGATAAAATTTTTGGCAATTTATGCAATCATTGCGATCAAATTTGTTGTATTGTTCGTTAATGGTAAGGTTAAAATTTGTACCGAAAAGCCTGTTTAACAAAAAGATGCCCGTTAACAGAGTTTGTACTTTCACACACTTATTACAGTAATGAAGTATTTTGGATCTCCACTTTCGTAGAATTGTTTCTATATGCCGATAAAGTATATTTAGTTATGCATTTATTTATAGCATTCAAAGGTTGAGTGGACTTTTAAGGGATTAACCTTGGTTCGGTAAGTTTTTTTAATGGCAAAAGTTTTGAAATTTGTACGATTAACACCTAAAATATTTGTTTTAACAGAATATTGCAAAACTGTACTTGGTTATTTGTATTAGTGATTACACTATTCCATATTTTTTGTTTATTCTAACAAGCTCTATACGTTTCCATAGAAACTGTAGCTGTTCTTTTGAACTCTAATAATCCTGTTGTCGTGGGGGATTAGTCCACATCTCTCTGTTTCTTCTTTTCCTATTACAGACCTGGCTGCGTCTTTGCGTTCAAAACCACTTGTCTTCATGCTATCCTGTCTCTAATAAGCTTACTCCAGTTTTTTTACTTTCATCATTCTTAGGCCCTTATCCACTTGTTCCCTCCGTCTTGTTTTAGGTCTTTCCTTCTCCTGAAAATGTGACCGTACCATCTGATTCGCTGCGACTTACGAGGGTGGTCCCAGAAATATCCGACCTGACCCATAGATGGCGATTGTTGTTTGAATATAATTACTATGGTCGAAAGTACCAACCTTATAAAGCTTAAATTTGAAGACGCTACGTTGTTTAGTATACGTTTGACAGCCATCAATGGTGAACGGTATCAGTGAATTTCTGAACATGGATAAAATTGGTCATCGGTATGTGATAACAATATTTTCATTTGAAAGGTCTCAGTCTAACAAATATAAAAGCTGTGCTAGATTCTACTTTGGGGGAGTGTAGTCTATCGTTTACATCGTTTACAACAATAAAATATTGGGAAGAGAATCGGCTCCGAAGAAGGCGAAGACAGTTCCGTCTGCTGACAAAGTCATGGTGTCGGTGTTTTGGGATTCACGTGGGATAATTTTCATTGATTATCTCCAAAAAGGGAACGATCAACGGTGAATATTATCCGAACTTGTTGCAACGTTTAAGTGATGAAATCAAGACAAAACGGTCGCATTTGGCGAAAAAGAAAGTGTTGTTTCATCACGACAAAGCACCAGTTCACACATCCGTTATCGCGGTGGCCAAAATCCATGAGTTACGGTTCGAATTGCTTCCTCACGTACCCTATTCGCCTGATTTAGCCCCCTCGGACTATTTTCTGTTTCCTAACCTGAAAAAATGGCTCGGTGGTCAAAGATTTGCCAACAATGAAGAGGTGGTGTCTGCTGTGGACAGCTATTTTGCGGAGCTCGACGTTTCTCACCATAAACAGGGTATCGAAGCTATTGAACGTCGCTGGGAAAGGTGTATCGAGCTAAAAGGAGACTATGTTGAAAAATAAAGGTTGGCTTTTCGAAATATTTTGTGCCTTCTTTATTAGGTCGGGTACTTTTGGGACCACCCTCGTATATATTCTAACTATGTCTTCGTTTCCCAATACATTCCTATTTTCATTATTCAATAGTGGTCTCCATTCGTCTTCTCCCACTTTTTTGAGTCCCATAATGGCTCGAATTACTCTTCTTTCGAAAATCCTCAACTTCTCCTCCTCCCTCTGTTGTCTTATATATTGTAATGTGTTTATGCTCGTTCCTTTATCCTTTGGCATGTTTCTATTTGTATAGAATGCCCTGTAACCCAGTTGAATCCTATTTTGTACATTTGTCCTTTTGTTTCTCCTATGCACGATTGCCCCTAGGTACTTAAATGGCTCTACTTCTACGAAATTATACTGACTGTAGTTTGAGCAATTCGTCAGGTCACCCTGTTTAGGTATTAGCACTATTATACCTTCCTTTCATTCCTATGGCATTTTTTCTGTTTTCCATATATCTACTACTAATTTGTGGGCCCTTTTGTATAGTTCTCCTCCTCCCTCCCTTAGTAGTTCTGCGTATATTTCGTCGCTACCAGGTGCTTTCCCGTTTTTCACTCTCCTGATACACCCCACAACTTCTTCATATTCTGGGGCTTTCTCTAATTCCGTCATATCTTCAGTTTGCTCATCGTCTGTCTCCGGCAATACTATTTTTTCATCCGCGTAAAGTTCTGCGAAATGTTTTATCCATTTCTCCTCTTCTGTAATAATTGTCGCCGATCTCCCTTTTTTCATTTTGAGAAATTTATACAACGTTGTTCCTCTGATTCTCATCTTCTATTTCCTTCATTATTTCATTAATCCATACTTTCTTCTTTTGCTTGCACAATTTATTGGTTTCCCTTCTTCTTTGTTTATATATGTCCCGGTATGCTTCGTTCTTTGTTCCCAACCATTGTCTTCTTGCGCATCCCTTCCTCTTTATCATTTCTTCGCAAATTGAATGAAACCAATGTTTTTTCTTTTTATTTTGCCCTATAACCCAACATTGACTCCGCCGCTCCCATTATACCTTGCTTTATTATTTTCCATGTTTCTTTTATATTCTTTACTTCTTCATTTTTGATACTACATGATATCTCTTTTCTATACGTTATCGCCGCTCTTTCATCCTTCAAAACTTCTATGTCCATCTCCTTCTCTCTGGCTTCACCTTTCTAATCTTGCATTCTGCTATAACTATAAAGTGGTCCGAGTCTATGTTAGGCCCTCTGTATGACTTCACATCATTAATTGATTTTAGATTTTCTTTTTGATTAACACGTGATCTATCTGATTTCCATCATTTCGGCCTGGTTGCATCCAAGTAACTTTATGAATTTTTTTATGCTTAAACTTCGTGCTATAAACATATCCGTGGCTGCTACAAAGTTGCATAAACGCTCTTCATTATCATTACTTTCTTCATGAATTGTGTGCTCATCCGCTACCTCTCTGCGCCAATTTTCTTTTCCTACTTGTGCATTTAAGTCACCCAGGGTCATTTCCAAGTCTTGTTTCGGGATATCACTATATGCTTTCTCCAGTTTTTTATAAAACTAATTTTTTGTTTAGATTATTATTTTTTGTGTTATACATTATTATAATTTAATAGCAAAAATGTAGAAATAGGTTTTAACACAGTTATGTTATTATATGAAACCTAACAGAAGATTTTTGGGACACTACCTCTGCAATTATCATTTGACTAACGAAACTGTGTATATTTTTATGAATTTTTGTAGTTCTTTTTAATTTACTTCATATATAACACTACTAAGGTTATACTGCAGTAAGATTGACAAGTTGAAGATCAAAATGGTACTTATTCGGCCATATAATTTCATAAAAACCTGATATTACGTTGACTATATTAAAACTTTATAGCGGTAAAGCAGTAACTGTATCAGTGGCACAAAGGGATTTCCTGTTCCATGTTAATTTCCGTTGAAATTTTGTTTTGTTTTTGGCAATTAGATGTTATTGCGTACTTGAATCCTTTGATAACTTATATCCCTAAATAACTAGAAATATTTACAAACCGCTGTATTTGCCGTAATGGCAACTCTGTCAGCGTTCGGATAATATTTGATGCGTACGAATAGCGTACTTTAATTGCTCTTATACGAAGGATTACGAACATGTAATAGATAAGATAGATAAATACCTTACACAAACACGATTTATTAAAGAGAGGTATGATATATACAAATACTAGTTTCGTCAACGTTCATGTACGTAAATATCTATTCTACTACACTAATAACAAACGCATCAAAAATGTCTGGGTTTTAATTTGCCGCAAATGCAATAAAACACTCTAAAACAATTTGCTATAAAAATAGTAACTTGCGTTGTCATTTCTTTAAATACAAGAATTTCTAAAATGTATTTGCTTTCATTAAACAGGGAAAGTACGTTGCAGTATCCTAATTACAAAATCGACTCTTTTATGGATAACTTGACATTGCAATATGTACCTAGAATCTTGTACCAAGCAAGCTAAACAAAATTCTTGGTTACAGCAGAATTAGATATGTTGAGGGCTTTAATAAGAAGTAGTGGATTCATAAACTGAGTGAAATAAATTTTGTATCTTTACAGTCAGGTTCTCTCAATTAGATTTGGTGGTCTTCCATATAACGAACTGCAGGGCGTTTTTAGTAAAAATATTCTAATCCTTCTGGTATTATATCTACTACTTAAGTGAATTGATGTAAGTACAATATTACAAACTATAATTTGTTACAGAACGGTGTCATATTCGGACCATTTTTCCTATTACCATTTACGATATTTTCTGGATTCTTCGTACAGCTTTATGACGTCCATCCGTACATGCGTTGGATCTTTCACATATCCTACATCAAATATGGTTTGGAAGGATTGATGTTAGCCATATTCGGATACGACAGGGAAAAGATGCCATGCAACGCTGACTACTGCCACTACCATTATCCAAACATATTCTTAGAGGATGTTGACATGGCAGATGCTGTCTACTCCTACTCTGTCAGTTTTATGGTGGGCCTAATAATCTTCATCAGAATTTTGGCATTCATCGCTTTGTACCTTTCAATTCGAAGGAGACGATGACCAACGTAGCTTTAGACCAAATAAATTTTATTATGTTATTTTGTGATAACTTGTCGTAGACAATAGTAGCATGGATATGAAAAAGGTGTTGTAATGTACGGAGAAGGGATATTCATGCGAATTAGTGAGCCATTACATCGATTCAATACGATACCGTGTCCGAATTTGAAGCGCAGAGCTATAGTATGCTGTGATATTATGAAGTACTTGATAAATATCATGCAAGTGTTCTTTAGTTTTTATCGTTAATACTGCAAGCCGTTCATTGAGTTTAGCAGTGTTTTGCATCAAATCAGCCTTCCATTGTCCGTTGTGACACTTGCCATCGTATTAGAATATTTTAACTATAGTATGTTGTACTCAATGAGGCGTTTGTGATATTAACTGAACCTGTACTGCTCAAATTAACGGGACCATACAAACTGTTACTCGTACAATAAGGTGCTATAATTTTTATGTGAGTAACAAGATCTAAAATATGTTGACGATATTTTTCGCTAGTTATACAATTCATTTTCATGTAATAAAAATCTTTTGATATTAAAACATTTTAAATTGTTAAAGTAAGCTATTTAAAAATATATCATGTACATAAAATGGTGATTTTGTATTTTAGCTTCTGCAAAATTTTTAAAAACGGCCTCTACGGATATGCATCCAGTAACTTAAAAAGAAATATACGTATAATAATCTCAATTATATGTGAAGAAATGTATTGTCACGATCAATATAATTTTGTATTTTCTAGTGTAGATATGTTAACAGTCATATTGGCTAAAATACAAGTCACCAACCGGTATACGTACATAATAACCTTTTTTTCTTAAAATAAAGGAAAATGTAAACGATAAACAGTATTGACTCTTGCAGTTTAATGTACAGCATCATTTACGACGATGGCCTATTAAAAATATGTCTGGAAATAATTAAAGTATCTTTTTGAAAGTTTGGTGGGCGATATTATGGATAGTGATGTACTTTCCAATAATATTTTCAACTTCATGGCACCTTTGATTAGACCGGAAACGGACTTTCTTATTTTAATACTGTACCTTCTATATTATGGATCCTTTAGACAGAGCTTTTAAATACAAGTTCAATGATATACAATATCATAGATGTAGGACGTACCACCTTCGAGATATTCAATTTTTTCTGAAAAAATTGACAAAAGCAGAGTTTAACTTAAACATCAATATCTTCTATTCGGTGTTACCCACATAAACCAGTTTTGAGATTTTTGTTGGCAACATAAATTCTTCTTTATTACTGTAAATACATATCAAAAATGTTATACAGAGTGTTCCACAAACCTAATCTAAACACTAACATATTCAACTAAAGAAAAATCAATTTTTTAAAATGGCAACCCCTATTTTTGAGAATGTCTACGTATTCTACTCAAAGAAATGGGCATAAAACGTATTTTACTCCCCATAGCTAAATTCGCTCGCTTCCGAGTTATTTAAAAAATCATTAAATCCATTATTTATTACCAATGAAGAACCAGAATTGTAAGGTACTCTTTGTTTTGCCTAGGCTAATGACAAACCAGCACTGCAACAATTAGTAAATGTTCTAGCATACTTCATTGCGCATCCTGAAGCTTCAATTTCTAGTGAGGAGGATTTTCATATTCATCAATACAGCGAATATTACGAAACCAAAAAAAGCACGATTTAAAATGTGCTCGAACCCAGGCGTTAATAACAACTGATTTAGATAGCCGAAGAGAATGTTGTGAATGAATTCTAGTCAAAATACAAGAATATCCAGCCTTTCTTTCTAAAGTACTATATGTGTTGTCAGAGTATCTGCGCATGCGAGCAAGTTATATTAAGCTATATTAGGCTAGGGTCTAGCTTAAGTGAGCTCTCTTTGGATTGAGTACGCATACGGGTACGTTGTAATGTAGATGTATAAGTTCACTTTAATTAAACTAATTAAACACAAGTGCAGTGTTTTAATTACAATATCACACTATAGACTGATCAAGTGAAATTTTCGGCAGAAGGAATGTATAATTCTAAAAATAAACATTGTTGGGCCAACGCTAATCCACATTTAACCAGACCATAACATTTCCAACAAATGCTTAGTTTTAATGTATTTTGTGCTATAAAAGCTTATATTATTATTATTTATATATTTATATTTACTACGAACTACTTTAATGGAATTTATTAATAGTCTCAATGTGAACGAAGTGTGAGTATGTTGGTACCAATTAGATGGAGCTCCAGCACATTGTACACGTCAGGTTACGTATCAATCAACGCAAATGTTTTATGATCGGTGGATAAGGAACCTAGGGCCTTGAACATGGCCAGCCAGATCCGCTGATTTATTTATTTGGGGTTATATAAAAGCAATAGTATATGACAGTCCTATTTATTCTCGGGAAATCTTGAAGGAGCGTTCTTGTCAGTCTATATGATATTGATGTTTAAGTTAAACTCTGGGTTTGTCAAATTTTTCAGAAAAAATTGAATATCTCAAAGGTGACGCCGTCGCACATTTATGATATTGTATGTCATTGAACTTGTCTTTGAAAGGTCTGTCCAAAGTATCCATAATATACAGGGTATACCATTTGAAATAAGAAACTTGATATCCGTTTCCGATTTAATCAAAAATGCTATGAAGTTGAAAATATTTTTAAGAAATGCATCACTATTCATAATATCGTCCACCAAAATTTCAAAAAGATACTCCAGAGATATTTTTAAGAGGCCATCGTCGTGAATGACCTGTATAATTTTTTTCGTTGACTAAATTGAAAGCAACATTATTAGGCGCTAATAAATAATAAAGAGAGATACCAAAAAAAGTAGACTGATAGTATACATCATATAAAATGTAAATATCCATTAAGAATTCATAGTTTTCAAATATCACCATCTTCTTTGCCAAGTAGGATGTAACATTCCACATATATTATGTAGCATTATAAACATAACGACGTGTACAAATTTTTTTAAAGCTATATTTTTAAAAGTAATATATGATATATTTATAGAAGTTGTTGTTTTATTCGCTATGGGCGTTCTTATCTTATAGGAGATAGAAATTATTAGCTACGAATAAACGCCCAATAGGAGAACACTGTACATTTTAGGAAAACAGTGATCGCTGCACTTGCTGCACAAAAATGATTAAAAATTAAAAGAGTTTTTGACTAGGTATGCCATGTTGTGTTGGTTTATAAGCGTATCCGCTTAATTAGACTTTAAAGTTGGACTTAAGTTCGATGTACGATGTAGAATTATTAGATCCTAATCCTCTTGCTGCAGATTTATCACAAAGGTGGGTGATTTGGTATTATCTCAATGTCTCCTGGGTGTGGGCATGTCCAAAAGATCATTATTGGCTCTTTGTTACTATTTAATATTTATATGTTAGATATCCCGCACTCTCACGTAGTTAAAATTGCAACCTACGTGAACAACACAATAATGTGCGTTACCTACCAAAGCAAGATGTACAAGTTGTTCCAAGTTATCAGATCACTATTGCTGATTTTGTTTTTGTTGTAGTAATGTTGGTTAAATTACGACCTACCTAGCTATGAAATCAATATGCTATCGCCACAATTCTCTTATGTCAAGTTTCTGTGACATGTTATTGTGGCTTCTCCAAGTTTGGTTCCAATCGCTTAACATTTGCCATTTTCATATCAGTTTAAAGAAGCGAAAATGAGTGATTTGAACTTTGAACGCAGAAGCGTCATGAAATTTCTATCGCAGGAAAACACCAGCCCGAAGAATATCGATTAGAAAATGGTGGCAGTATATGGAGAAATTAATCCGTTCTATTTCTAAGACAAATATTGGTGCAAGCAGTTCAAATGGTGCGGGGAATTCATTCATCATGACCCGAATTGGGAAGACCTCCGGAAGCACGAACTGACTTGGTGTTGACTGACAGCCGAGTAAAAGTTTCAGTTATTACTAAAGAAATAGGAATATTAGAAAGGAGTGGTTTTAAAATTCACGAAGATTAGGGAATGAGCAAAGTGGCGGCATAATGGATTCCCAGGCTGCTCAGTCCCGAATAAAAACTGTGTAGACGACAAATTTGCTTTATCCCAAGATGGATTGGGGACAACACTGGGACCCTCCCACGAAACAAGAGTCCAACCAATTGACTCATAAGGGCTCTCGATCGCCCAAGAAGGCGAAGACGCAATTTTCTATGCTATTTTCGAAGGCCTAGTGTAATTAGAGAAACGTTGGAATAACTGTGTTAGTGTTAGTGGTTCTGGCGTTGAAAAATAAAATTTTATTCATTCTATAACTTGTTGTTTTCATAGTTAGGTAGATAGCAATTTTTCCACCGGTCCACCCACAATGGTTTTTCGTAAAATATCGTTATAATACTATAACTCTAAAATGAAAAACAAAAGAGATAGAATAAAATTTACATCGACTAAGTGAAACTGTGACAACTTCGTTATTAGAGTAGCTATTGAGATACTGGTAACGTAATTTACTCCACCCAATAAAATGGTGTAATCGAAGAAAAATTGAGCATCGCATTTCAACGTTTGGTTAAATAACTCGCTGTTTTAATGAAACCCTGTGCATTTTTTCGCAAATCGATACAGAGTGACATTACAAAAAAAAATACTTTTATAACATTAAGGTCCCAAAATGAGAGAAAAAAGACATGATTTTAAGATGAAAGTTCTAAAATATGAATCAGAACAAGCAAACGTTACTTTTTTGAAGACATCATTAGGTTAATTTTACAGTTTACACATCTTGTTCGCCATTATGATCAACTAGAGAATTTATTCCTGAGAATAATTGCTTTTTGCTTCCACTTTTTTTTGATTTTTGTTACTTTTGTGTTGATTATTCACTTTATAGTTGTTATTATTGTTACTTTTGTGGTTTATTTTATTTTGATTATAATGCCTTTTACTCATACAAAGAAGTGTGACATGCTTGAGACATTTTCTACAATTACTCTAAAAGTTTCGTGAGATTGAGAACATTTTTAAAGCTAAGCGATCTAAGAAAAACGTAATCATAAATGAGAAAGCGGAGGTAAACGTTCTAGCTTACTATGAAGCTAATTTTGAAAATTCCGTTCGTGAACTGATGCAGGATCTGAATATTAGTATAGAGATCATACCTCACTTCTGAAAAAATACATGTACGTACGTATCTTTTAAATATAGTACAATATAGCCATTTGGATACTGATATGTGTGAATGTCATATTCACAGCAATGAACGTATTGCAACAATTATAATAACTTGTTCTACGAATACCCTACTTAAAAATTATTGTGGGAAAAGTAATGATAGATTAGGTAAAACACCACATAATAGGAAATAAAAGAGCTTGGTGAAATAGCATGTCTGTAAATTTTCTCGTGAAATTGAACAAAATTTCGAATAAAATTGCAATTACTGTATCATTTCAACCTTAGTTTCGTCCAAATACATGTACAATTGTAAATAAAAATAATTAATAGATTAAATATCAACCACAAATACATCTTTCACAAAAACGGTGCTCGGTTACGTGTTTGGTTTTTGCTTTGAAACTTCGTTTTTCCAAAATAAAATCGAATGGGGTGCGAAGAAGGGCTCAGTTGGCGACTGGCATCCTCTTTAAACCAGAAGCCCTTCAAAACTTAAAAAAGAAATGCAAAAAAAAAACGATTTCTTTACCGCTTAGGCTAATATCGTGTATAGCGATACATCACTAACCCAGCGCGATGTCATTGAAGAGCGCTGAGGCCTTGTTATATCGTAGGTAACGAGCTAGCGCCAAAACTATTCTTGTTTGCAGGAACTGTAATAGTAGTCTCTAATTTTCGCACACGGTATGTCTGCTTCCCTACGTGTTATAGAACGCCCTAATTATTAAGAAAGATAAAGTGATAGACAATAGTGACATTTTAGGCCTATTCGAATATAGTGTGAAGTGTTTAATACATCTGTCTCAATAGATTAGCTGCTAAGTGTATTATCTATTTTCATTGCCGTCTTATACATGTAGTTAAGTTAGTGAACATTGCTAATTTGACCATTCGCTTCTAGATGGCGGTCAAGACTCTTTGCGTTATTTATGTTCTGATTGAAGAAATTGTAACGGAAGTAAAAAAAAATAAATTGTACACCAATACGAAGACACCTCTTGATAGTTACATTGTTTCACTTTGCTGTTTAGGTTGAACCTGTATGAACCAGCCATAATTCTACTTACGTACATGTAATATTTTAAAGAAAGTACCTGCGTTAACCTAAAACCAGGACAGCAATCATTAATTTTTACTCAATTACTCTTAATCATGTTAACGTGAAAAAACAACCAATTTCTTTTGTGCGACATTATTATAACATACTTATTTTCTTCGACAAATTTTGGTATAGGTTAAAAATAAATACATTCAAGTATTATTAAAATCGTTTATTTATGTCATGACTCATGACTAGTACTAAAGCTGTTTGAGTAACAGAATACTAATACAGAAGTCCAACGAGTACAACACCGAAAAGACAATTTTCTATCATCACTTTACGATAATATCAATAATAGAGCATATTTGGCAATAACAACAATAAATACCACGACTGTTTACATTTTTTAATATCTTTGGTGATGATAAGATTACGAAATCATAATAATTTATTGCTTGTATAATGTAAATAATAAGTCATGATTTGTACATACATCGAGATAACACGCGCAAAACTTGGTATGTTCAACTAATTTTATAACTACTTTACACGAAATTTCTCTTTTTTTGTGTTTTTCCCAATACAAAAATATTGTTTCTATCACATGAAGATATCTTGTCATTTTGTAATGTTCAATATTTTATAGGTATAATATCATTATTTTAATTCAGATGATGAATAGAGAGCGGAATTTATGCAATTAGCATATCGCATATTTTTTATATGACAAGCAAATGCTTCAGTATATATGCGAATAACCTTTTCGAATTGATTGACGTAGATTAATTATTGCATATTTCGTATATTTTAGTAATTTTTTCAGCGATTATTGAATATTTTTGAACACTAAAGCGTATTCGTGCATTTTTTAGCAAATTTAGAACGAACATATTTTTTTCTTTGAACTTTATTAGTGTATTAGATGCGGAGTCGGCTCTTCTGTCGCTGAACCTCCCCACCGACAAAGAGCCTACTTCGCAAAGAAGCCGTCATCCTTTAGATGGTGGGCTGTCGCAAATTCACTAGATAAAATTATCATATAATTTTCAATAACCCCCATACCGGCAACTGTCTGATTCATAGGAAGTCTAAATATTTACCAAAATGTTTCTTATTCATTGTATAACCAGACGTTGAAATACATTGGTGTAGCAGCGAAAAATGCCAAAAGTGAGTACAAGTTTAATTGTTTCGTAGATCAAAAATGTTCCTGAACTTATTCTAACGGATGAAAGAGTTTTCTGCAAAGCATGTGGGAAAACGGTAAGTTTTGTTTTGTGTACAATACACTAGTATTTAGAATTGTACAGCCATATACGATTTTCTTGTAAGTTTTTGGTGATATTTTTTTTCTTTACAGGTGCCATGTGAACGCAAATTTCAAGTCAGCCAACATGTTGCAACTGAAATGCATAAAAGAAACTGTCGGAAATTTCAAGTTTCAAAACTTAGCCAAGTGCCCTTGACACAATCTTTTGCCGGAACCTCAAAACAAAGTGAGCAACAAATATTTAACGCAGATTTATGCAAAGCGATGGTTATTATCAATATACCGCTCAAAAAGCTGCAAAATCCGTGTTTTCGGCAATTTTTAGAAAAGTACTGCCAAAAGAGTATTCCGGATGAAAGTTTGCTCAGAAAATGTTACGTAACCGATATTTATTCTGAAACGATCAACAGCATTAGGGAAATTGTTAAAAACGAATATATATATTTTACCGTTGATGAAACGACAGATTCCTGTGGCCGCTATATAGCAAATTTATTAATTGGTCATCTAAATAATAAACAGCCTGGTAGATCGTATTTAATTGCTTATAAACAATTAGAAAAAACAAACCATCTCACAATATTAAGATTTCTTAATGAAAGCTTCATGAATTTTCTTCCCGATGTAGTTCCCACAAGAAAAAATTTAGCCATGCTGTCCGATGCACCGGCATATATGATTAAAACGGGTCAACAGCTTAAACTTTTGTACCTTAATTTAATACATGTTACTTGTTTGGCTCATGGATTAAATAGGGTGGCTGAGGAAATTCGGCAGCAATTTCCAGCAGTAAATACATTAGACAGTAACGTTAAGAACATTTTCTTAAAGTCACCATTGAGAGTTTAGATTTATAAAGAAAAGCTGCCGGATACTCCTTTACCACCTGAACCCGTCGTTACCCGATGGAGTACTTGGTTAAATGCTGCAATATTTTATGCAAACCATTATCTAGAGATCAAAAACATTATTTCAGAGTTCTCTACTGACAACTGCAATTCTATTGCAAAATGTCAAGAAATTTTGAAAAACTCTTCTTTGCCTAATGAATTGATATTTATTAAAGCCAATTATGAATTTGTTTCTTTGACAATAACAACACTTGAAAAAGAATCGTTGCCACTAACTGAATCAGTTAAATTAATCAATGATTTAGAAAATAGTGTTTCAAATATTCCGGGTAGAATAGGAAACTCAATAAGTCAAAAGTTTAAAGAAATAATTAATAAAAATGTAGGATACAAAAGTTTAGCAAAAATCAGTTTGATTTTAACTGGTGAATTAAAAATGGATGAAACAGAAACAAGTGTAGAATTAAGTCCTGAGATTATGAATGCATTAAAGTACGCACCAATAACTTCCGTTGATGTTGAAAGAAGTTTTTCGATATATAAATGCATTCTCACAGATAGGCGACATAATTTTTCATTAGAAAATTTAGAAAAGCATTTAATTGTAAATTGTTTTAATAATAAAAATATGTAGTGTCTGAGTATGTATTTTAGCAAATTTTAAGTACCTATGTGTTTATATAATTGTGATTTTAAAATGTAAGTGGGAATAATGTAAGAACAATAAACGTTTGTAAAATGCTTCGTTGTGATTATTCTTGTTTTATAACATTTAACAAGAAGTTAATCGGTATCAGAAGCATATGTGCATAAAACTGCATATTTAGCAAAAATTGTGCATATTTCGAAGAATTTGTCTGCATATATATGCGCATATTTTGTCGATTTCCGATGCATATAATTCCGCTCTCTAATGATGAAATAAGGAACGAGTGTTCTTTATTTTGTGTTCTCACAAATATACATACCTACATATGTATATCTAGGAATTAACCCTTAATTGGTGTACAATTTTCATGGGTTGGTTACTTGGATCTATATAGTAGATCTTGAATCAGCAGTTAAGGGCTAAGTTGGAAAATGTTGAAATGAAACTCGAGAAAGGAAAAATATACACACTACACACAAGTAAATTTGACAAGACCACTTCGTTTCCGAATTCTAAAATAATACCATTGATATAAAAAGAATACTTATACGGAGCTACACATACTTCGGATACATTTACAAAACACCACACAATCTTAACACTACGTGTACTACTACTAATGGAATAAATAACGATTACTTAAATAAGTATAAAAAATACTCTTAACACAGCTGGGAAGTTTTGTAGTAAAAGGGCGTGACCAATAACGGTCAGGAGAGTCACTTAACGCTTGTGCAACTTAAGCCAAACCGCGGCATATGTAAACGCGTGCATCAAGAAGCTGATTATTATAATCAAAGATATATTCGACCATAAATTTACATTTTCCATATCCATTTCTCCTAAGAAATCCGAAGGTACTTGATAATGGCAATACACGGCAGATTCTGGACAATGTAATTTCGATCTAGGCAAGCCATATACGGAATATACGAGACCTTGGAATCCAGCTCTGAAGTAACTGATCGTATACATCCACCTGAACATAACTGGTGTGTCCAAATATCGTATGCAGAAGCCAAAGATTGAAAAGAGGCATGCTAGTACTGGTCCCAAAAATACAGCGATCTGTAATAAGAAATAAGACGTTAATTGTAATTCAAAATAGTAAATAAAAATATTTACCTTTATGGGAGTTGTAGCACCAATAAAATAACCCCAAGCTTGCGCACACAGAGTGCTCAAAGTGCAGAAGACTACGAAGAAGTATATCCTATAATCAGTCGGCTGCTCAGTTAACCAATACGTAATTGCTATGTAAGACCAAGTGCATATGATCTGTAGATTAAAAGAAATAACCGTTTTAATGCAAGTATTTTTGTAAATAACATATAGAAGAACTATTAATGTTTCGGAAAGTTGTTTACCTGAAAGGGTATTTCTATTAGAACTCCCGCAAATATATACGGCGATAGACTGTACCATCTGTTGAAGTGCTCTCGTGATAGAATCTTCATTTCTAAAGGAACTGAAAAAGAAAATATTCATTTTATTGAAAATATTAACAGATTACAATTCTATTGTGATCAACATTAACGTTTTAAATGTATGTGATTATAATTAGAGCGGGCACTTTTTAAATTTCGCGGATGATTTAAGTTGGTAGTTCCGGCAATAAATGACATATATACGCCAATTTCTTAACGTAATACAGACAAATATATCCTTTATTGCCGGAACTACCAACTTAAATCATCAGCGAAATTTAAAAAGTGCCCGCTCTAATTATTTTTGCTTTACTTATTTAGACGATTTTCTATTACTTTTCTCCTAACAATCAACTATTTTATTCGCACTAATAATTCTTAAATTTTCTTAACAAATTTCCATTAGCGCAATAACTGTACTACACTGGTTTAGACAATATCAGTACCTCACGAATAACTATACGAAATAATAATAATAGTTTTTTATTTCATACATTCATACGTATAAACTAATATCATAGATATATACACGAGCAGGAATGCGTCCCAAATGGAAAAGAATACGAACAGTCTACTAAGACTATACGTATGTATATGGAAGTAATCTCTTGAGTAATAGTTTTTGCCTATTAATAGGCTGGGCACAGAGAGCTTCGGGTCAGGTTAGACGTGAGATTGCCGCGCGTACGACACGACGTATGTATGCAGATGAATCGGCACGGGCTACCTCAGCGAATGAAATTATTGATTTATTGCAACAGTTTCTCAACTCTTCTTAGCGTTAGTCGTAATTACAGAGATAAATATATGTACGTAAGTATGTATAACGTATGCAAGGAAAATAAACGACCGTTGGTTAATAAAGTCACTAAATTTATCAGTGAATTTCCGGATTTGAGCTATAATGGAACTAAGGTATTGTGTAGAGTTTACAAAATACTTTTAACGTGTTGGAATAAAGGCGACTGTAAAAGCCATATAAATAGTGTACAGCACAAAAAATGAGAAAAATGGAGTGCCACCTCAAACCCACTTTAGTTGGATTTACTTTTGATGTTTATTGTTTGTGGTATACCGCTTCGCTTATTCGATAAAGAACCGTTTCAACAGTTTTGGCGTACGTACAATCTCGAGTGGAACTTACGATCACGGACAGCGTTACGGAAAGAACTACCAGAAGTATACGTAAAGATATCGAAAATAGGATCAAAGTTGAATTAAAAGATAAACAGCTGTGGCTATGTCTTGATGAAACGATAGGCTGTAGAAAAATTCTATTTTGAATATACTAGATCCTGTTAAACCAAAATCTGCAATCTTATTAGTTAGCAAAAGATTAAAAAAGTGTAATGGCGAAGCAATTACGGGCACAGTGCTCGATACATTAGAACAATTTCAAGTGTCAACTAGTCAACTGTTGATGTTTATGAGCAATGGATGTGTAGTGTGGATGGATGTGTAGTGTAGCCCGTTCTCTTAAAGAAAAGTCTGAGGCACTTTCACATGTTTCGTGTAAAGTACGTGCTTTACATCTTGTGGCACAAACTATTCGAGAATGTTACCCGCACATGGATGTATTAATAGCAAATACAAAAAAAGTTTCTCTCAAATTTCTCAAACGGATTCGAGCACTTCACAGGCTTTGTCCCAGTATTCGCGAACCAGTAAGACGATTCTTACGCGTTGGGGAACATGGTTGCAAGCAGCTTTTTATTATTCTGAACATTTCCAAGAAGTGATTTTGCAATTCGACCCTGACGGTGCTAAAGTTATTAAGGAGAACCAAAAACGATTTCTAAATACTAAACGATTACTAGACGCAATAGAAAAATTGCAAAATACTGGGTTGTCGTTAGTAGAATCAGTACAAGTTGTGGAAGAAGTGAATACATTGCTACACAGTATAAACGACGCAAAAAAGAGGTCGCGTTATAGCAAAGTTTGACAGTATTTAAAAAAAAATACGATTATACGAGATTAAGACAGTTGTGTGGTGATGCATCTGCAGATTCAGTAACTACCTCTAAGGATTACTTTAATTATGCTTGTGTTACTTCCGCAGATGTTGAACGTTCTTTCTCGAAATATAAGGACATTTCTTCATCACAGCGGACGACCTTCACCGAGACAAATGTGGAAACATACCTGATGGTGCAAGTTTTTCAACAATCTTATATCACGCAGTTGGATTGGGAAGTCTTGCCTCACCCCGTATTCACCAGATATCGCCCCATCCGATTATCGTTTATTCAGATCTCTAGATCATACACTAAGAAATACAAATTTTCGATCAATTTATGATGTTCGATGCTAGCTTGAACATTATTTTCCATCCCAGCCAACGCAGTTTTACAAAGGCGAAATTGAAAATTTGCAGAAAAGATGGCAATTTGCAAAAAAGATGATGCGATTAGATTGATAAATAAAACATTTTTTGAAAAATTTGTATCTTATTGTAAAATAATTACTTATGGTTACCCCTGATATATTTTTAATGTAATAATTTTATATACATTTTATCAGAATAAAATTGAAATAAAAAAAAATTTTTTTTTTGCTTTGGGTCAGCGTCAAATAACAATTAATAGCGTTCAATTTATGCACGCCCAAAATTAATTATGTAAATTTAAACACACGCTACGTTAATGTTACCAATTAATGTTCAACATTCAAAAGAATAAAAACTATCAGTAAACAACGCGTACATCTCAGAACTTTTGAAACATATGCCGTCCTAATTGCAGCGAATTAATTTCCACATTAATGAATTGATTTCTACGAAATTATTCAGTACAAATTCTAATTAATGTTATATTCACCTTTCATTCGCTGACATACATACACTTTCTACGTTAGATTGTGTTACAATTATCTCTAAACGTATATGGGCAAAATGCTTTCCGCTGATATTGATTTCTTACATAATTGAATTACCGTGTTATACCCGTCAGAAGTTACTATTACCGAGATTTATAGCTAGCAATACTTCTATTTTGTCCATGTTGTTACAGTATTATTGTTGAGGCAGTAATTTCAAAACATATAAAGGTCGGAAAACATGCCTTGATTCATTAAGTAATTTATCATCGCGGGTGTTGAATATTAAGGCCGAACGTGTTTGGTGGATTGTTGGTCGCTGCTTCAATTTTCAATAAATATCACGTATTTACAACGAGATCCTGACGACAATAACATGTCTATGTCAATGTATGCGAATACAGCGTATATACCGCGCGAGGCCCTGAATTCTCTTAGAAATTTTATATAAATAGCATTACAGGAATAGTCTGGAAAGCTTGATAACAACAGATTTAAACGTTAAGCCTTAAATATCGTTTCCAGATATAGAAAGTGATAAAAATATACAGAGACAATGCTTAGAGTGTCCTTACTTACATGATAGGGTGACTGACATCTGTCCAGTGTAAACGATTAGTAAGAGAGTACCATAGAGGTAGACGTAGTTTGCCAAAACGGTTTGGGCACCGTATCCACAGCTGGAGTACAGGTAACCAAATAGGAAGCCAATAAATATGTGTGCCAGGAAACGATTTAAGTATATTGACTAGAAATAAACATTACATTACAATGTTGCCTATATAAAACGTTAATTGCTTCTACTCTACATAAACATACAAGGTGGCCAATAGATTCTTGGGTAGCACTTTTACTATTGGTAATAGAAAAAAATATCCTGTACAAAAATCATAGATATACATTAGTAGCACACGCTACAATTTTTTTTTAATGGAACAATCTGTATATCAGTACATATTTCGTTTATACTTGAGAATCTAAGGTTACTTTGTATAGAATTATCTATACTTAAATTCAATTGTTTTCGAAACATTTACAAAAAATGGTACATATTTGCAACGCTTCGCAGAAAATGCTGTAATTTGTATAATATTTGACATTTTGCTTTGCACATTGGGTATTAAGTAGCCTATAGAGCTAGGACTATTTCTACTTAGAACAAGACAACTTTTTGATCATAGACCATCTCTGACAACGCAGTGAAAATTTCATTCTTCGAGTGACGTTTTCGTCGTTATTTTAAATAGAACACCCTGTATATTTTTTAATTTTTGATTTTAATTGCTGATAATATTTTGCGTTAACTACGTGAAACTTTCCCTATACTAAAGCTATTTTTGAGGTATTTTGCGTCTTCGACTTATTGTCCCGAATAAGGATAATTAAGTAACAAAAATTTAAATTTTAACACAATTGCGTCCCTGTTTATCTATTACCTCTGTCAAATATACAGTTTTGAACTGTTTTGACAGTTCGTAGAAGTTTAGTAGTCCTTCAATTCCATTAGCTATGGATCTTTCGTATCCAAATATTTTATATTTCTGATTCTTATATTTCCGATATTATTTTAATTTGTAGTAGGCTAGGATTCAAAAATGCGATATTTCTATGCCTAGTGCACTTGTGTATAGGCGAAAATTTGCAGCTGCGTGATTGGTCCTTTCTTCGATAAACTTCGTAAAACGAACGAGAAGTATCTGCTTTAAATTTGAAACACGTTGTAACGTTATGAGGAACATAAACATTGTGTGAAGAATAAAATAATATGCCTTTTTATGGCGTAGAAACTAAATAATAAGCGCGAAAATGGAATTTGTTAAATTTGATAACAGTATATTCATTTCTGATTAAAAAAAGCTTTACGTGATGGGTATTTCCTTCCTTAATTATTTTATTCTAACATTTAGATATTAAATATACTTTCGAATACATATGAAACACTTA
Organism: Dynastes maya; assembly: GCA_029619315.2. Lineage (NCBI taxonomy): Eukaryota > Metazoa > Arthropoda > Insecta > Coleoptera > Scarabaeidae > Dynastes > Dynastes maya. The sequence goes on from JAROYE020000002.1 coordinate 64,687,321, forward strand.
TAATTGGATATGATAAAGATAATGAAGGCTTTTCTATAGAATTAAGGGTAAAACTTACGAATAAACACTTTCACAGAAAATTCAAAGATTATTTTCAAGGTATGATAAGTGTGTGATTTTTACAATTTGTGAGTTTGTGAATGGTATAAAAATAGATTTTTCAATGATAACTGCTCTTCATACCTTTGGAAAATAGTCTGGTTTACCAATAAAAAAGAGAAGAATTGTATAACCAATGTATGATGTATAACCAACAACTACATATAACTCGCAGGAGGTTCCCTTTAGGAGGAAGGAATACAACTTCCGATAGACCTCCAAAAAGCCACAAAGATTATTCATTTTCCAAAAAAAATATGTCATGCTATGGATTTACTTGTTTCAAAAAAAAAAGTCTCGTTCATTAACGTATCTTGCAGAAAATACGTAACATACAAAAAATATGGCTAAAAATACATGTATATTTTTTAATTATGCAATGTCAAATTAAATGTTACAACTTAACGGCTAAGAACATTAGGTTTAATTAATTTAATTCCTTTTTTTTTATAAAAATCGGCCTTTTCTTCTAATAAAATTAAAACATAATAAAAAAGGTCGAAACGTTAAGATGTTGACTTTTTCATTATCTTTTAATTTTATTTAAAGAAAATGCCAAAGCCAAGGAAAAATAATTAAATTAATTTAACTTATATACGCTGGCATGCGAGTGTAGGTGCTGCATTTTTAAATTAATAGGTAGATTTATTTTAAAAGCTGTTTTTAAAAATAATATTGTGTTAAGAAAATGAAACACAACTTTCTGACTGACTTTTACAGTATGTTATGGATTGGTACTAATTGTTCTTTTTGCAACTATCTACTCCTTTTTACATATTACACATTAGTACACGAAAGATATAACAAGAAATATATTCAGGTCTATTCAAAACACATTAGGGATCGAACAAAAAGTACTGCAAGTTACTATAGATATACTCAAGATACTGTACAGGATAAATATGACAATGAATTCAGTAACATGTTAATGTATAAAAACTACACAGATCATAAATAATACATAATAGTTGGGTACAATAATAAGAATTAGTAATAATTAACACCAACAATATTAATACTGTAACAATTAATAATAATAATTCTAAGACACTGCATTACAATTGTTATTAAATTATCACAATTTTTCTCATATAGCCAAGATATTAATCACAAAATTATAAAATAGAAATAAGTTTCCAGTACAAAAACCTGGGTACAGGACAAACATAAATATTTTTGTAATTATATGCAAGATAACTAACTATATATAATTTCTCTTTTAACGTACACATTTAAATATATATTTTGAATTGCCCCCAGTAGCGAATGCACCAATGACGCCATCCTCATACACAAGTGCGCTAGAGATAGAAATGTCGCTTCAAAAATAGGTATAATTGCCATTATATTAAAAATTAATTGATAACGGCTAAAGAATATATAAAAAAGCCTATTATTGGTTTGTATTAATCTCAACAGGTAAGTCTTTATTCAACAACAAAAAACGAACAAAAACAAGGTACCAAGTACAAAATATAAACAACAATCAATAAGCAAATTAAACAAATAAACGAGGTAGGAGACAAAAAACCGATAATAAAACACAATACTAATAAATTTTGTTCAAAAATATTTCCGCCTAACTCTATACAAAGTTGTAGTCTCTACCTATCCGACCGTTGGTCGACATATAGGGTGTAATACTCCGAAAGGCATTTATTATACGTTTTTTCATATTCTCTACTGTTGTAGAAGTAGTGCGGTACTCTTCATCCATTTATTGGAGTAATGTGCATTTAAAGAGTTATCAGCGGCGCGTGTATGATGTACTGGCGTTCCATCATGTTGAAACCACATACTTTTCTACGTATGCTTTTACACTGACACAAAGGAACATTTGTTTTTGAATCCTAGCCTATTATAAATTAAAACAATATTCAAAATATTCTAAAAATTATATTTGGAGGCAGAAAACTTCTAGAAACTATCAAAAAAGCTCAAAACTGTATATTTGAAGAGATGATACATAAACAGGAACGCAATTCTGTTAAAATTAAAATTTTTGATATCTAATTACACCGAATAGGGACAATAAGTTGAAGGTGCAAAATATCTCAAAAACGACTAACTTTAGGTATAGGGAAAGCTTTACATAATTAACATAAACTGTTATTAGCAATTCCAAAATTATAAAAATATAGAGGCTGTTTTACTTAAAATAACGATGAAAACGTCACTCGAAGAATGAAATCTTCACTGCGTAGTCAGAGATGGCCTATAATTAAGAGGTTGTCTCATTCCAAGTGGAAATATCCCTGGCTCTATAATATCGAAACAAAATGTCAAATATTGTACAAACTACAACATTTTCTGCAGAGCGTTGCAAATACCATTTTTCGTAAATATTTCGAAATGAATTGAATTTAGGTATAGGTAATTTCGTTCAAAAAACATAATTTTGATATGTAACTTTTTTTTGGTTCACCTTGTATATGTTAAAATAATTTTAGTGTGTGCTACTAATGTACGAATATCTATGATCTTTCCATGGGATGCTTTTTCCTATTATTCATAGTAAAGGTTCTATCGCAGAATCTCGCACTCTTGCCTCACCCTGTATATGTAAATTGTTTCAAGCTGCAAATTCTCTTTAAGCTGAGCAATATTTTTAACGAAATTTTATGAAGTTCACTAAAACCCTTACCACAACAGTTAGTTCGTACTGGACGCACGTTTCGATAGCCAAGCTATCATCATCAGCAGCAAGACTGAAACTGACCTGAAGAATACTTTGGCTTATTCCCCTCGGCTTTGGATCAGATACGTCGATGACATTTTTTCCATCTTTGACATCAGCAAATGTTCAATAACGGATTTCATAGAACAACTTAACTCAAAATTTCCCTCTATCAAATTTACCCACGAAGAAGAAAAAGACAACAGGATTCCTTTCCTCGACATGTTAGTAATGAGAAATAAAAATAAACTAGAAATAGACGTATATAGGAAACCTACTAGTAATAATAGATTCATCTTACAGGATTCTAATCACTCATATGAATACAAACTTTCGGCTATTAACTTTTTGGTGGTTACTCAATTTTCCTTTAACTAAAGATAGATATCAAAATGAACTAAAAGAAATCATAAATATTTCTAACTTTAACGGATTCTCTGAAGATGTCGTCTATAATACTATTAGGAAACATAAGAATAGATTAAGAATTAGAAATGTAAGCACATTAGAACGCATTGACGGCCGTAATAATAAGAAATATGTTAAATTACCCTTTTATCCATGTTACACCAAGGGTCTTCAAAAAATCTTTTCTAGGGTTGACCGCAAGATTGTTTTTTCTTCGAGCAATAACCTTAAAAACCTTTTAGGAAGTTCCAAAGACACAGTGGATAACATGGATAAATCAGGAATTGGAAGTGTATATTGGGCAGACAAAAAGATCAATCAAAATTAAGTACAAAGAACATTTGGCTCATCTCAAATTCAGAAGGTTTGATAAATCTAGCGTTGCCCTACATATGCTTGAAAATAACCATAATGTTGATAATATAAAGTTAATTAAAAACGTAAAGAGTACTGCTCAATTAAATTGTTATGAAGGCATGGAAATTTACAAAGACAAAAAGCACGTAATGAATTCAAATTTAGGACCGCTAAATTCCAGCCTTTATCCTTTGTTACATCATGTTTAATTATTTATAGTTGTAATTTTAACTATGTGCAATGAACCGCTAAAAAAAAAAAAAGAGTTCAGTCTTGCTGCTGATGATGATAGCTTGGCTATCGAAACGTGCGTCCAGTACGAATTAAGTGTTGTGGTAAGGGTTTTAGTGAACTGTTTCAGTGTTCCAGTGCCACAGTTTTAGAGTACCCGTTTGATGCTTATATCTGTTTATGTATGGACTCAATCTAAATCTTTTATTTAATGAGCAGAAAAAGCTTTACTTTGCAGCTCTAGAAATTTTTTAAGTTGGCAATAATGCGCAGATATAATTATTCTTGTAACATTATCGCTTTGAAATAGAAAATGTCTAGAACGTTCTAATTTTCTCCTTATTTTTCATTTTAATTGTGCCATTATAGATTAAATAATGCATTCGCATTTTTTATGATGTGAATAAATGTAGTTTTTATGTTAATTAATTCAAATTAACAAAATACAATTTATCCAATTCTTGACTAACTTTGATGATGAATAATTACTACGCGTGAAGGTTTAATTTTTTTCTCTATATGATTTAGAGTATGTCTGAAAACGAATGGTGGAGAAGCATAAAATAAAAATTTCTTGTTAATATTGTTTTCCCAAAAATGTCTTACTTTGGAGTTAAATTATACTATAAAGTACTTCATCCAAATCCTTTGACTACCATTACTACAAAATGTAAGTTTGCAGACTTATTTTGTTCGAGGGGCAAATTTTTAGAAAACATTCGGGATACCTTTTCAACTTCCGGTCTCACCGGAAGCGACGTAAACTTAATTTTCTTAAACGGGTTGCCCTAATTTTTATAATTTGACGTAAAATTGATCTATATCGATAGGTTAACTTGAGTATTTTGAAGATTTCAGCAAAAACAGTACTTTATCACTTATTTATTTGATATGTGAAAGTGTTGGTAAATGATTGTTACGAGTTAGCAAGTGAATCGCTAAAATATATGGACAGTATTGCAACGTTTGCCCGCTATGAAAGTATAAGGTGGGGAGTCTTGGGAAGCGAATCTATCAGTAAGAATCCAATTGCCATCAGGAGAGGAGCGCGCTAAACTCTATCCATCCAATATACCCGTCGTTTATTTCTTTAATTGATCATCCTTGCCTCTCGCCTTTTCTCCTTGGTTATTTTTGATTTGCTTTGTTTGTGTCCCGAAATCATACTGTAGAATAGTTTTCTTTTTAATTTTGTTGTTATAAACTAAGAAGTTGTTAAATGGTACTGCGGTAGAGGCAGTATTGCAAATGGCTGCTTATTTGAATATTTATTGTAATAATACGTTCAACTGAATTTTTACACATACAAATACGATTCATTTTACCATAAAATTCCATTAATTAGATTTAGAAAACATGTAAGTATTTGTTATGCGCTTATTATCACTTGAACATTTAATATATTGGATATTTGGAAATGGAAAAATGCAGTCTTAGTTTATAATGAGCGGTTTTATTTAGTTTTAGAATTCGTCATTTTCCTCTTAAATTAAGGACGTTTTCTTTGCTAGATATACGACAATAGTATTTATTTTGAAATAACCAACGATAGGACAAAAATCAAATAAGATGTATTACGTATTTCCTAAAATCTGTGCCGAGCTCTTACCTCAACTACGTATGCTAGGAGTTGCGTGTGTGCGCGCTTGTCTAGGGACACTGAGGAGCGGAGGGGACGCCCGTAGCACAAGGGACAACAATGAATGACCTATCCTAGTATGCCTAAATTTCTAATGACAGTTCGTTAGTGTATTAGCACAGTCATAGGAAGAATACAGTAATGAGAGTCGGTCGTTTTCTGTCAGCCAATTTTTCAAAACAGAGTAAGCGCCAACGGTCCTCCATTGGTTTAAAGACGAGCGCGGTACCAGAAAACGATTCTCCATTGGCTTAAAATGAGTGTTGCGGCAGTAACAGCATTTCAAGGTCATCAAAATTGGATGACAAATTTCATTCATAAATGGGCCAAGTGTCACTACTAACGCTGGCCACGAGCGGTACCGCGCATCGGCGTAGAATCAGTTCGGACCGAGAGGAACGGTAGTATTACTTCGTCCGCGGAGCAGTACGGACATTTTCGCTGCCGGTCATTTGCGCAATTGTTTATCTGTCCTAGAAAAATTATGATTTCGTCAGCAAAACGACCGCGGTCGGACAAACTTCGAAAATTTATTGCAGAAATTCCAGACTTAATATATGAAGGTGCTAAAATTAAATGTGTAATCTGTAAAATCCCGTTAATGTGTTAGTCCAGACAACATTGTCTACGACACGTAAATAGTGAAAAGCATGTCTCAAAAAGAAATTGCGCACGAGACAATGAAAAATTTATATTTAATTTATGCGTTACGTCTATTGCATGTAATATACCGTTTAGTTTACTAGACAAGGAACCATTTATCTGCTTTTGGAATAACTATTCGGGGTGCAAATTACCAAGTCGAACATCGTTACGAAGAACTGTGCCATCTGCGCGCGAACATATTGAACAAAAAATAAAATCGGAGTTGAAAGATCAAAAATTGTGGTTATGTGTCGACGAAATGTAATGGCACGCAAATTGGAACCTCATCAATCGGCACCTTCAATTTTATTAGTCTCCAAACGAATACAACAGTGTACTGCCGAAGTAATTTCAAAGTTAGTGTTAAATACATTGGGCAAGTTTGAACTTTCAACAAAGCAACTCTTGGTGTTAGTGAGTGATGGTGCTGCAAACATGCTTTCTGTAGGCCGGTCTCTTAAAAAGCATTCTGCTAATTTGTTGCACATTACGTGTAAAATTCATGCTGTCAATCTTGTGGCGGATAGTATCAGAAAATGTTATCCTGAGGTAGACGCTTTAATAGCGCCTACCAAAGCATTATTTGTCAAATCACCGAAACGTATTCGCGAATTTCACAGACTGTGCCCCCGTATAGCAGAGCCACCAGAACCTATTCTAACTGGTTGGGGAACATAATTGCAGGCCGCGTTTTATTATCATAAATATTTTGACAATATTAAGAACGTGGTTTTACAATTCGATGCAAAGGAAGCTGCCGCTATCCAGAAAAGCCAGTTGAAATTTCAAGATAGTCAGGTTAAAATGGATTTAAAAATCATTCACGACAATTACTTCGGGCTAGCAGATGCAATAGAAAAATTACAAAATCCTGCGGTGCCGTTAGAAGAATCTCTGCAAATAGTGCAACATGTTCACGCACAGCTATGCGCGATTGAAGACGCAAAAAATGTTTCTGTTCTAGAAAAATTTGAAAGTGTGTTTGAGAAAAATTCTGATTTTGGCACATTAAGACACATTTGTGAAGGTGCGTCAACAGAATCGTTAAGTTATTTGAAAGATTATTTTACTTACGCAAATATTACGTCACTAGATGTAGAACGTTCGTTCTCTGCATATAAACGCATTTTTTCCTCATGCCGCACTAGTTTTGGCGAAACAACAGTTGAAATATATCTAATGTTGCAAATATTTAACAGACATTATTCACTTTGTGATTTCACGGAGGACTCTTAAAATGGTAGGTAAGTGTTTGAGCACGTGTTATTTAATTATTATTTAAAAGATGAGCGAAATTATTTGCGGCAGCAAACATCTCTATTAGCAGAATAACTCTAGTGGAACGCGAGGCCTGGTCGACTCTACGCTACTGCGCGGTACCGCTCGTGGCCAGCTTTAGTCATTACTGTATTCTCCCTATACTGTATTAGTAAACTTCCTAATATATTGCACATTTCGCATGTAATACTTCAAAATACTTTTGTCAGTCTTAATAATAATCTTTCTGTTATGATATTTTTTAACTTAAAAGCAATAGCAATATTTGTCATGGCTTGGTGAATAAAAAGCATTGCATCAAGTGCAATCACATATAAACCACTTAATATTTAGTAGAGTTAAACTATCTATAAAAGCGCCGTTTTTGCCATGAGTTTCATTTGTATTGTATCAGGTGTTCGTAAGACGGCACCATCCTGGATTTTTTGAAATAGCTTTATTTTGCATCACTTGTGAGGTATTTGCGTTATAAGAAGACGTACCATTGTTTTCATAAAAATCTGGGACAACTGTGAGCCCCTTTTAACGTTTTTCAATCTCGTGACAATGACTTGTCGATTTACGATTGACACTGACAATTTGACATTAAATTTTTTAATATTTTACAAAAGACATGTATGTGGGTAATGTCATAATAGTATGGCTTGTCCCAGATTTTTATAAAAGCAATGGTACATTAGAAAGTTGTTTATTTCAGCGATGGTACATGAAAATGTCATGTTTAGGATTGACATATCAGGATTACCTGCATATATTGATTATTTATGAAGAGAATCTGGAAACATTTTAAGTAGAACATGCCCTCTGTTCCGAGAAATTTTCTAAAACTATTTGTATAACTGCCAATAATTGCCCCAATATTCATTTTAGGTATAGGGAAATCATGTGATGAAGAATTTAAGATTCTATCATCTATAATAAAAATATATAGGATGTTCTATTTAAAATATCATAAATATTAATGTTTGATGTAACTCGTAACAATCATTCATCAACACTTTTGCATACCGAATAAGTCAGCTATAAAGAAAAGTGAAGTCTTTAAAAAAGTCAAGTTAGCTTTAAAACGGCAACGTTTAGATCTGTCAAAATAGATTAATGTTACCGCAAATTAATTGCTTGTTTTATAAAAATGAGGGCAATCCACTTAAGAAAATTAAGTTTACGTTACTTCCGGTGAAACCAGAAGTTGAAAAGATGTGAATTTATTAATTTGGAACCTGCTTAGTTTCTGATATACGGCTAACATAAGCTCATCCTGTGACACCCTGTATACAAGCTCATAACATCAAGTATTTCTCCTGAATAGTTATTTTCTGTTTATAGATCTTACAGCCAGTTTAATAATAACTTACAATTAATTATGCAATTTTTTGGTATATTCAAGGTGCTTACACGAAATATTTTAAAATAAAATCCCGATAAAAATTGATACTTAGACGGATCTCGTATACAGGATGTTCTCCGAGTTAAGGCATCTAGATCAACAAAACTTTGAACAATTTTTGTAATAATGGAATTAATTAACAATAGAGCTAAAACCAAAAAAAAACATCCTATAATATTTACCAAAAGAGAAATGAAATTCAATCATTCATGAAGCAACCTTTAATTCCATTTAGACCAGAGTAAAAACAAATCCATTTTGTTACCATTACTGTAAGAATATTTCTTCCTACTTGTAGGAAACACTTGAAAATCTCTCTTATTATTCTGAGAAGTCGTTTTACTCGTAATACAACTTCATTGTTTGCTTGTTTTTCAGTCAGCGATAATAGTGAATGAATGACACTAATGATTTATTAAATTTCTCATGGTAACTATCAAAATCTATTTTTGTTAATTTGGAAAATTATTTTGTGTATTACCTATTTTAAAAATTGGCCTCATTAGCAATTACAATTGTTTATTTAATGATGTAATTATGAAGTAATTTGGGTTATTAGTTCGACGTAGTCCTGGTTGTAATACTGAATATAATATAAATAATAGGTATAATAACAATTAGCTTTAATAGAGCAACAATTAATCTCTGTGATATTTTTATATTGAATTATTTTAATTTATGATAAAACATACATACCATGCTTTGCCAAAGTGCAGTTGAAGGTTATATGTAATTAAAAAGTAATATACAATTTTTGTACGTACCAGGTGGTACACAAAAGTTTCCGAAATACAGCAATAAATAAAATTGAATAATTCGAGGAACTCAATCACTTTCAAAGTCTTCTTCAGAGTACACCGATCCCAGCGCCTTTGCCACAAAAGCAATGCATTCTGGAAGTCTTGTTCTGTTAATGTGTTCAGCATCGTCCAGGATTCAGCTTCAAGCTCTTGATTTTCAACTTTGGAAAAAGGAGAAAATCGCAATGACCCAAGACGGGCTCTGGATGAGGAACAACGGCCACGTTAGGTTCCGTCAAAAGCCGCCGTACAATGAAAGCGGTATGTAGCCTCGTGTTATCATGGTTGAGAAGCCAGACGTTCCTACACCAGGTCTCCCGATGGCTCCGTTAGCTCCGTAAACGCCTTAGAACATGGTAATAGATCTCTGCTTTAATCTTCTGACCTGAAAGATGTGGATAATCCTATCCACATGGAAAAAACAGACCAGTAACGACTTTATGTTCCATTAGACGTGATGGACTCTTCCATTATGACAATTATTATTTGATTTCGGGATCGTACCCATAAATCCAACATTCGACACTTGTAACGACCTTTCAAAGAAAACCTGCTTTAGTTCGAAGGTGTGCTTTCAATTCCCTACAGATATCTCGTCATTTAGTAGTCGTGGCACGAACTTTGCTGCTATCCTTCTCATGTTCTATTCTTCCGACAAAATCCGCTGACATGTGCCTTAAGATAAAACCCCAATGTTGCGATCATTCACAACCGCATTCCGAACAGCAATCATATGCTATGGTGCAATAACGGTGGATAGTCGTCTGCAACGTTCATCGTCATCAACTGATGTGCGGCCATTTTTTAAACGTTTAAACCAGTCGTAAGTTTGTACTTGACTCAAAGAGTCGTTCCCGGGTGCTTTTTTTTTTAACATTTTGTGTGACATAACAATAAAAAATTGTTCATCAATAAAAAACGTTTCCGCTCACAATGACGTCATTGGCATACTGACGCACAGAGGGTATACACGACATTACGTGGCGGCGTTTGATTGTAATTGTGTCGGTTAACACACGTTATTCAAATTTCGGAAACTTTTGGGTACTACTTCGTATGTTATATTGTAGCACTGATAGTACTTTCTGTGTTTAAAAATCTGCCATCCCATTTTGTATGACAAGGTTATCGCCGCATATATATATATTTGGAAAATGATAAACCGCAGTTTCGCCTGTCATTGCTTTAGAAGACGTCTTCATACATGATTTTGTCCTACTTCAAACTGTAGAACAATATTAGAGGATAACAAAATAAATGAGCCTGTTATTATCGAATAACATGAGTAGTATTTTTCCGTACGGTTACCAAAAAAACTTCCATTCTATTATTTAGCCATTAATGAGTAAATTGCCGAAAGCATTGACGTTATTTTTTTTTCGTTGAGCGTATCAATGCATTTTTACTTGTAACTTTCTTTTCAAGTTCATCAAACTCTATGATATACAGTTGATATTGTAGCGCGAAGAAAACGTTTTACGAGAAATTGCAATATGGTTCATTTATAATTAAGATAGAATAGTGGTTTGTAGAAATAGTAGTTAAAACGACATTCCTATTGATATTTTTATTTATATCTTGAATAAACATGAAACTTTTCTAAAATAAAACTGCAGTACATCGTCCAACAAACCCTTTCCGACATATAATTTGAAAATTACATTCCAAGGAACAAGGCTAAGGACCAAGCTACCTGGTTTCCAACGAAGGCTGTTACGATTTCAAAAAAGGGCAACGAAACGCTGTTTCGCTGAGATTTTGCAACAGCGTACAGGTACCCGAAATTAAATATTTGGCAAAATAAATTCAAAAAAAAAATCCAATAATTTTTAATTTAAATATCCTAATTTCAAAATTAAACTTCAATTTAATAATTTAAAACTAAAGTAGCAGAAGATGAAAGATTTATTTTGAAAACTTGAACATTTTGGATTTTCTTTTCTTATGCTTCTATCTTACGTTTGTAACCAAAATTGAATTCGTGCACCCATCGTAATTTCGAAGTCTGCGTTCAAAGTAACGATATAAGATAATCGAAATTCTTTGTTTGATTAGTTATTAGTATGAACTTTAGTAAATTATATAAATTCCAATGTATACTCTATCTCCTATAATAAGTAAAATTTTTATCAGTAAGTACCCCATTTTAGAACTGTACATAAATACGAGGATTGTTCAGAAACTACGTGGCCTAACACAGAGATGGCGCGAATTCGGAGGAATTTTCATTACCATTCTATAGAATCATCTTTTAATAGATTAAATATGACAGCACAGGGCGATCTGTCAATTAGTATGTTTTTGACAGTACGCCAAAGTGAACGTCTCGTGTGATTTTGTAAACAATGGAAAAAACTGAATTGAGAGCGACACCTATCGCCAAGAAACACAGTCACGCCATCCCAGAGGGTAGCAAGACAAACCGGAGTGTAGATGTCCACCACCTATCGGGCAGCTCCTGGGCTGCCAAATGCAAGGGGGCGTTGTGCCTAGGCACAGCGACATCTATACGCGCAAATGATTCCTCAGGCTTACCATGATGTATAGAAATACACGTAGAAAGAATGCCTAATAACAATGACCAAAAAATAAATGCTAATATAGCTCATGGTATTAGTGGAATCATTCCCGGCAAAAACAATGTAGCAGAGAAAATAGTGCTAACACATGGACATGTTTCTGCCTACTCGGCGTCATCAGCATGGTTCTGAGCACTATCTCCTGCCGCTATCATTGCGTTTGCCTCTCAGTTTATGTTGCTAATCTCCAAAGCAGCACTGAATATGTCTCTCGGCGACACCTATCGCCAAGAAACACCCTCTGGGACGGCGTGACTGTTTATATACTTATATACTTCATCTAGTAAGTAACTACTTAGGTTTAAAATTTTGAAACAACAGTTAAGAACAGCAACGTCAGAATGTCTGGTTTACTGTTGTCATGGTAACCAAACAATAGTAACAACAGAAACCACTTGGATGTAATGTCCAAATGTAGGACTCGCACGCAACTGCAAATATCTGTTTAATACAGAAAAAAATACAGTGCTATTTCAGAAAATGACGTTTCTGGTGTTTGAATTTGGTAAAATTTTGTGTAAAATACTGAATATCCTGATTATTAAGTTATCTTAATGCAAAATTTAGATAGGATGTTCCATTTAAAATAACAAAGTAAATGGCTTGTTTGCTAACTTATCGATCACCCTGCATATACAGAAATATTTTTGAAAGATACTCTACGGGGTTTATTATAACATCAGAAAATTTTAGCTTCCTACTATTTACACAATAGGCGCAATTTTACAATTCCAGAAGATTGGGACGCCTGTGGGTATGCTACTTAATAATGTTATGTGTATATCATTGACTTGTGCAAATACATGTCTTACTTGACTTGTGCATGGATGTATCTAAAGATAAAAATGAGAAATTGTAAACGAACTTAAATTTCAAGTTTTTTGCAAAATTAATTTAAAACAATTTGTACTGGTATACTTATAGTAGCTGCTTCAGTTAATTTACGACTTAAAAAAAAATTAAAAGAATTAATTCACGTTCTCAACTTAAGATTGTGAATAAAAAGTTTGGAATGCTACTATGGAAATTAATTAGTTTTTTTATAGAGAAAAGCAGAGCAAAAAGTGCCATCTATTAATACAAATTAGTACTAATTATAAAATCATATAAATCTTCCAAATTTTTCTAAATCTATGAGTTTAGTGTGTCGTAGCAAAAATCAATTCGCTTTCAAAAGTGGTTAAAACCACTTTCACTATCAGAATAAAGTGCAATAATGCTTTCGTTAGGTTTTTCCGTTACGTCTCCTTTCAACACAAAACGTAGAGTAGACATTTTGATATGTGGCGAAACACACAATAAAACGATGTAGATGTGATATCAAAATCTCGAATTTGAAGTCGTAAAGCAGGTATTTTTAAGTGGTTCGCCGATAAAAAAATGACCGGTATTGAAAACTTCGATTAAAATCTTTATTTGGACACTTTATACGTAACAACATTTCCTTTTTTATTGTATCAAAATATTGCAAAAGTACAATATTACTGTCGTCGTTTATGATGACGAGAAATTATGAAATGCAGTTTCTAGTTTCGTAAATTTATAGAACGGCGTCTTAATTTTCGTGCAAACATGAGCTCGCAATATTTAAACTTACATATTCTCGCTTTGCCATTATTAGATTTCTCTTGTACAACAGCAGGAATTGCATCAGCATGTTTGCAGGTGGTAATAACGGATCGGGCGATATGCTTCGACTTCTAATGGACGATATGCCTTGCGATTCTAGTTCTTTAACTGAAATAAAAATAAAAAGTAAATTATGTATGTTCTTAAAATTGTATTCTTATTTATTGCTTCCATTAATACTTTCAGGATTATCATCTATACAATTGGTGTTATTATGAATTGTTTAAAAAGAAGATAAGAAATCTTAAAACCACAAATTATAAATTATGATCAATATAGTAGCGGATTGTAAATTAATTAAAGCAGGATACTAATTTATATCAAATATTAAAAGGTTTCCAAGCTCTTTTTCATAGATACTTCACAATACTATTTCTGGAGGTTGTCATAAAAGAAGCCTTCTGAAATTATCTTACTTAATTAGAACTTGACTCATAGCATTTAAGTGTTTATGTAAGCAGATTTACTGCATGATATAATATTATAGTTATGACTAACGCTGGTCACGAGCGGTACCGCGCATCGGCGTAGAATCAGTTCGGACCGAGAGGAACGGTAGTATTACTTCGTCTGCGGAGCAGTACGGACATTTTCGTTGCCGGTCATTTGCGCAATTGTTTATCTGTCCTAGAAAAATTATGATTTCGTCAGCAAAACCACCGCGGTCGGACAAACTTCGAAAATTTATTGCAGAAATTCCAGATTTAATATATGAAGGTGCTAAAATTAAATGTGTAATCTGTAAAATCCCGTTAATGTGTTGGTCCAGACAACATTGTCTACGACACGTAAATAGTGAAAAGCATGTCGCAAAAAGAAATTGCGCACGAGACAATGAAAAATTTATATTTAATTTATGCGTTACGTCTATTGCATGTAATATACCGTTTAATTTACTAGACAAGGAACCATTTATCTGCTTTTGGAATAACTATTCGGAGTGCAAATTACCAAGTCGAACATTGTTACGAAGAATTGTGCCATCTGCGCGCGAACATATTGAACTAAAAACAAAATCGCAGTTGAAAGATCAAAAATTGTGGTTATGTGTCGACGAAACAACAGATCGGAAGAAACATTCTGTTCTTAATGTAATAGCACGCAAATTGGAACCACATCAATCGGCACCTTCAATTCTATTAGTCTCCAAACGAATACAACAGTGTACTGCCGAAGTAATTTCAAAGTTAGTGTTAAATACATTGGACAAGTTTGAACTTTCAACAAACCAACTCTTGATGTTAGTGAGTGATGGTGCTGCAAACGTGCTTTCTGTAGGCCGGTCTCTTCAAAAGCATTCTGCTAATTTGTTACACATTACGTGTAAAATTCATGCTCTCAATCTTGTGGCGGATAGTATCAGAAAATGTTATCCTGAGGTAGACGCTTTAATAGCGCATACCAAAGCAGTATTTGTCAAATCACCGAAACGTATTCGTGAATTTCACAGACTGTGCCCCCGTATACCAGAGCCACCAGAACCTATTCTAACTCGTTGGGGAACATGGTTACAGGCCGCGTTTTATTATCATAAATATTTTGACAATATTAAGAACGTGGTTTTACAATTCGATACAAAGGAAGCTGCCGCTATCCAGAAAAGCCAGTCGAAATTTCAAGATAGTCAGGTTAAAATGGATTTAAAAATCATTCACGACAATTACTTCGGGCTAGCAGATGCAATAGAAAAATTACAAAATCCTGCGGTGCCGTTAGAAGAATCTCTACAAATAGTGCAACATGTTCACGCACAGCTATGCGCGATTGAAGACGCAAAAAATGTTTCTGTTCTAGAAAAATTTGAAAGTGTTTTTGAGAAAAATTCTGATTTTGGCACATTAAGACACATTTGTGAAGGTGCGTCAACAGAATCGTTAAGTTATTTGAAAGATTATTTTACTTACGCAAATATTACGTCACTAGATGTAGAACGTTCGTTCTCTGCATATAAACGCATTTTTTCCTCATGCTGTACTAGTTTTGCCGAAACAATAGTAGAAACATATCTAATGTTGCAGATATTTAACAGACATTATTCACTTTGTGATTTCACGGAGGACTCTTAAAATGATAAGTGTTTGAGCACGTGTTATTTAATTTTTATTTAAAAGATGAGCGAAATTATTTGCGGCAGCAAACATCTCTATTAGCAGAATAACTCTAGTGGAACGCGAGGCCTGGTCGACTCTACGCTACTGCGCGCTACCGCTCGTGGCCAGCTTTAGTTATGACCACGATCACTTATAAATAGACACAAGCATACTCTAATCTTCGCAAATATAAAAATTTCCAGCGACTATCCGGACGTGTCACCGATACACAAAAAACCTACCTCTGACACTGTCAGTGCTTCCTTTTTCCTTTCGTCGCATAACCTCGGAATGCTTAGATAATTCGTCTACGTTAACTGCATGTTCGCCAATGGCAACTTCCATTACTGAAATAAACAAAGAATTCATTAGGTGTCGCACTCGACTATGTGAGGCGTCCAAATACTTACAAAAATCGGCCGGATTATGATAGGGTGGACAGGTTAGGCCAATGCTTGATAAATGTGGAAGTAGATTTCCTATCGTTCCGTCGTAGATGCAAACACCATCGGAGAGAGCATAGAGTTTGTCGAACTTCTCAAAAATTAACGCCGATGGCTGATGGATAGTACACACTACCGTTCTTCCTTCTTCCGCGAGTCGTTTCAAGAGGGAAACGCATTGCGTGCAAGACAAGCTATCCAATCCACTGGAAGAGAAAAAAATGTTCAAATATTTATTTACATGGTCTGTCGAATGAATTGAATGGAACAAGAAATAAATCGTTTTTATAAGATATTAAATAAAATTAATCACTTGATTGCAATATGAAGTGCTTTGTTGTTAAGGCTTCTTAATATTTTAGTTTTATTTATGTCAATAAATTCGATGCTCCATTTATTGTATTTTGTAAATTTAATATTTTATTCGTCCTAGTTGTAAATTAACCATTTCATTTGTTTTATTTCTTATAAACTCATATATATTGTACTTATATTCATTTAAAATACTGTATATGTATATATGTAACACAAAAACATATTTCAATTCATCTAATGTACACAAATGCAACAAAACCATTCGCATACAAAGTAAAATTTGACGTAAAATTGTATTAAAGTAGAAATAGAAAGCGAAGCACAAATATGCATATCTTTGTCGGATTGCAGGAAGCTTCGGTGGTGCACGGGCGTCACGAGATATAACGTTTGCCATCCGTCGCTCCTTCGGCTATCCGCACTATGTATGGTTTTCGTCTATGTTGCTTTTATAGGGGGCAGTAGCACGGAGCATACATACAGGAAATATACCGTAGCGGTACAAATACTTACTATACCGAGAACGTCTGGGTAGCCGTCTTCGGCTATATCTGCCTGTCTCTTACGACCAGACGTTCAGGCCCCGATGGGGTTTGGTGGTGGCCCTAATATTACATACATACATATAAACGTTGCGATACTGAAGATACATTTTAGGTAGCAAAATGCCTCACACTTGTACTAGATGCGTCTACAATTATGCATACAGATATTGTATACATTGCGAATTTAAGATACACATACATTTATACTGAAGACACATTTATACAAATATATATAGAAATACATCCACAAAATATGTACATAAACAAATAAAGAAACCGCATTATAAAATGTATACAATACTAAGGTGTATATATGATACTTTAAAATATTTTTTATGTTATAAGGTAAACTGTTTTAATAAATTTATTTTTATATACATGCGTACTGAATTTTATGCGCACTGTATTTATTATAAGTATTTTGTACATCAAAACGAAAGCAATTGGTCGTCCCTCTTCACAAGAAGGATATGCCGAAGCAAACGATTAGCGGGATTGTTTTTCAAACCAGGAGAACGTAACATTTGTTCTATCTCGTTGTAAGCAAGCTATTCTGAACTGTTACATAAGAAGCAAGTAATGAAAAATTATACAGATCGTGCTGATTATGGCTGCACTTGAGTCATGCGATGTTTAAGACGTATGTAGTGGAGTTTCTAGGAAGCATAGCTTTACAACAGTGATTACTTTAATTTTGGGTTTAGCAACATTATTCTATATTATAAATTTAGTTAATAAGGATAAGAGTACATCTATTACTTAGTTTTAACAGGAATGTAATGTGGTGTTTGACAAATTACAAGTTTCCAATATTGGCTTTCAAAACTACAATATTCCTGTTTCACCTTCATTATTACTATTGTTAAAAAATAGTGAGTAATGAGTAATGAAGGCTACCAGAACTTAATTGAGAAAGAGCGAGTGTCAAAATCTGAAACCAGTGGGAAAAAAACTTGAGGATTATCAACGATTGAAGCGGTACGACATTATGAAGTTGGGTGAAAAATTAATATACCCGGTGAGTGACGAGTCATTATCAGTCCGTTATTATGTGCATACAGAACAAGAATTTGAAGTAGCTGTAGAACAAATACAAAAACATCACTCAAGAACAGGTAAAAATGTACTTGACATTATGTGAAACCAGTGAAAAGAAATCAAAAGTGGCAAAAAAGGACTTGTATTGCGTCCCATGATTTTTAAGGAGATGAACTCAAGATATCAGGTTGATTTAATTGACATGCAGAGTCAGCCTGACTATGACTACAAATTCATCCTCGTTTACCAGGATCATATTACGAAATTTGTACAGTTGCGGCTTTTGAAAAGTAAAAGAGCAGAGGAAGTTGCACATAACCTGCTTGATATTTTCACAATTTTGGGCGCTCCTAGCGTACTGCAAAATGATAATGGCCGTGAATTCTGCAATCACATCACTTAAGAAGTATGCGAAATGTGGAGTGAATTGAAGATAGTTCATGGAAAGCCGAGACGTAGCCAGTCGCAAGGCTCTGTGGAGCGCGCAAACTCCACATGGGTCTGAGAGTCTGAGATTTGTTCAATTCATGAAGAATAGAGCTCATCATGAATGCATATATTGCAGCCCATATGAGGCCATGTTTGGGGTTCCAGCAAAAGTCATCATCACTTTCTACTGATGTCATCAGAAACCTGGAATTTGAAGAAGATCTGGAAACCTTAATCGACTCTTCTTCTGGTGCTTTAGTACGAGATGAAGATGGACAAACAGAGAATGGTGGCGAAGAAGATGGGAAAGTAACAGAGAATGGTGGCGAAGAAGATGGGGAAGTAATAGAGAATGTTGAAAAGGAAGATGGACAAATAGGGGCCAGAGGTAGTGCTGTAGAGGAGATTTCAGGCGAAAATATGATTTCAGACAAAATCAACATTAGTAAAAAGAAGGGGGAAAATGCCATAGGTGCATTGCAGTGCCAGGCAAAAAAGATGAGACTAATGTCTGAATCGAAGTTTCCAAGAGGCAAGATTGGAGATACTGTAAAAATACGGGTTCCTGATGTCGACGGAGGTAGAAGTGAGTCCAAGAACATTGTGGTCATTCTGCCGATGGATGCTGATGGCAAGATATATGAGATTGGCACTAAGGAAGGACGATTGGCTTAAAAGTATTCTAGGAACCAGTTTGCCGTTTGTAAGGAGAATTTCATTTCACAAGAGGAAGTTCCAGATGTAATTGTGACTCTTCGTGAGTGTGTCAGGAAATCTTCAATCACAGGTGGTCAAGGTTTCAAGAGATGTAACTGCAAGGGAAAATATTTTTCAGGAAAATGTAGCTGCAAGAAGCATGGGTTACTCTATAATTCGAAATGCCATGACAATTTGCCATGTTCACAACAAGTAGAAGGTTGTTTGTTTACAAATGGTAAGAATAAAATACTTTTTAATTGAATAAAACATTGTCTTTTTGTTTCACAAGCACTGATGAAAATTCCGTACTTCCTAAATATTGTAATTTATCACTTCAGCCAAGAGGGGTTGGATTGTATGTAAAATAACCGGTTAAAATTGCATACATATTATTACATTAACCACCTTGATTGGTTATTATGAATAATACCCAGTTATTATGCATACTAACATATTTTTCAAAGTAACGGTAACATATACACTCATTAGAGTGTATATAAAATATTAATTGTTAATAAGATATGTCTAAAGGATGTTTCAACACATTGCACTGTTATTATTGTTTGATTTTATTTAATTATTTAACATCTTATTCGATGTATTTTTGTAGTTATACAGTATTATCTAAAATGTTTTAGACGCTTTAACGGAACTATTTTAATCAAAATAACTAAATAAAATAAAAAGTGTATGATAAACTTGCAACTCAAATAAATATTTACATATGTATGTACGCTGTATGTTTAATAACTGTAAAAGCGAAGACTTGTTCTGAGTTAATAATGATCATATAGGGAGCATAAGCTCTACATATGACACATTATTATTTGCGATAATAATTTTGTTCGAGGAGATGTTCAAGGTAAAAGGTGTGAAGATAGGTTCTGGCCAATTATGTTTTTTGCCAATTTGCTTTCCTTAGTAGGTTATGCATAGTAAACAAAGTTTTTTAGCACATAGATTGTATTAAATTGAATATAAAGTGTTTTCATTTTAATTATTATATATTTAGACTAATTTAATAAGCGTTGCTGATTGCTTAATAATTTAATATTTTGATTGAGTTAAAGTTTTAAGTTAAAGTAATGAGTGTACATGATTATGATTACCAGGAAATAATTTACAATTTCTTCAATAAAATTTGATTACTTTATTGTTCATAACATATTATCAACTGTTAGTCTCGTTAGCGAATAATAAAGGTTCCTGAATCCGTAGCTTGAAGAGATGATCAAAGTTGGTATCTATTACGTTTTAAACATATTCACGGATAAATGCTGTTATTATTATATTATATTAGAAATAGGAAAATTCTAAAAATTGAAAAAATGCCAAGAAATTCCTGCTCATAATGAATTTTTTTATCAAGATCATTTCCTGCAAATTCATAACACCTACACACGCGTATTTTTAGCAATCCCATAAAAGCAAACGTCCCCTTGGCCTAGATCTTTACAGCTAAAGGCTTCCACGTGACGCTCGTTGGTCGATGTGAAATTTCCTGCCCGCTCAAGAACACTTTCATCTTTGTGAACATGAAAGTTGACCGAAGACTTTCTTCGATATTTTTTCTACTAATTCAACAACCTTGGTCGTTGATTCGTGCACATTCTGTACGGTAGATACAAGCACGTTCGTGACTATTGAGTTCATTAAACTCTGAACAGGTAGAGAAAGGTTGAGTATATGATAAGCTAAAACGACGGCAACAATTTTGGTGCTTGCATATACTATCACATATAAGTATTTACTAATAGCGATTTTTTTTGTTCTAATAGATATGTATTTTTGTGGAAAACAATACCTCAGTTAATGTCAACAAATACACCATTGCACGGTGTACTAATTCTTCCAATATTATAATCCTCTAGTATGAATATCTTTGGAGTAGTTGCTGATACTCGATCCACGTTTTCTAAGAAGTACTGACGTTTTGGATAACTGCATCCTAAATACTTGGACAGTTAACAAAATCTTGCAGATTTAAACAGAAGTTGATTATCTGGTCGTTCTAATGTGCACAGCTGCATATTTTTGACAGTTACTTGATTATAAGCTCGACCCCCAAACTTTTTAATTCACACTATTATAAGTCGTCAAAAAGCGAGTGGATTATTGGGAAGGATGGAAGGGATTATTTCAAAAGCTACGTGCACTAGACTTCGGTGGACGAACGGAGTGCAGTAATTGGTTTACAGAAACGTACTGAAAACCACTAACCTTTAAAAGAGTAGTGAAGATGCAATTATTAATCAATAAAATAGTAAAACAAGTACGTAGTAGGCGTCATAGATTCTCAGCCTGAGATAAACTTGATAAAATATAACAATTGTTATTTTTCAATATAATCTACCTTAACTTCAATACATCTATTACAACGATCAATTCATAATTCTCTACCCTTGTAAAAATTATCTTTAATTATTTTTTCCTCAAAATGTTGTATTACAGCTTTCTGGGACGAGGTTCGTCGGGTCGCCGCCATTCCATCGATTCCTTTTTGGATAGAGGATCATAATACAGGACCATTGATTCATTTCCTGTAACAATGGACACCAACATCGGTTTCGGGTCGTCTCCACACATGTTTAAAAACGAGCGCGCAAATTCGACCTAACGTTCACGTTGGAGAGCAGAAAGAAGATGCGGTACCTATCTTGCACTAATTTTATTCATACCCAAATGGTTATGGAGAACTCGGCGAATATTTGTTTCAGAAATGTTAGACGTCACTGCTAATTCCTTCACTTTAAAACGGTGATCTGCTAATTCCATTTTTTCAATAATTGAAATGGTTTGAGGCGTTATCAGTTCAATTGGCCGACCGAGACGCTCATCGTCTTCAAGGGATTCTTGCCCCAGACGGAAATATTTTGTCCATTCTTTACAGTGGAATATGAAGGAGATAAATCACCATAAACGCCGCCGCGTTTGCTCTTTTTCGTTAAAACTTTCATGACCGCGCGGTACTCAATTTTCGTACATTTTCGTGCACTATTCACGTTGTCTGTTGGCTACTAAAAACTACTACCCTTGGGGCCGTAATATATGTAGTGTAGGCCTCGTACATGTGCAACTAAGACGCTCGAACCTGCATAAGCCCGTCAGTCCGAGAATTTATGGCGCCTACCTCGTATATCATATTGGCGCCGTATAAATGTGGTATGTTTCAGTATATGTTTAAATAGACTTAATGTAGAACGGAAGATAATAAACGGAAAGAGAGACTAAATTGATTAAAAGTTGTGGTACTGATAAGCCACATAGCACGGAAATGCATGTAGGTGAATGTCCAAGATCTTGGGGCAAAGAAAACTAGGACAGAAGTATTACGAATCAGCGCCCAAAAATAGATAAATGCAATTAAATCAATAAAATCAATTCTGTTGGTCAGTGCTTTCTAAGAAGAGTGCAGCACTAAGATTTCTGCTGTTATGTAAAGTTAACACATTAAAATATTTGCAAGAGTTGTCATAATTAACGTAGTAGCGTCACGCCTTATTTGATATGTGCGTTTCCTGGATGATAATATTATTATTGAGACCTGTTCTGCAAAAGCATCATTGGAAGCGCAATGGCTCAAGACTTATTTGAGATGCTTGACAGGTTTATAACCGAAAACGATTTGGATTGGGAAAAGTGCATCGGTATGTGTACGGATGGAGCTCGATCAATGTCTGGTCGCTATGGAGGATTGCAGGCGCTTATTCGCAGCAAAGCACCGCACGCTATGTGAACCCACTGCATCATCCATAGGGAAGCACTTGCATCAAAGTCGATGAGCTCTCATTGAATTTCGTATAGAACGTCTGGTAGACATATTAAACTACATGAAAACTAAGCCACTGAAAACCAAAAAACTATGCATGGACATGGGAGCTGAACACACGGCCCTGCTACACTATTGCAGTTCACGATGGCTTTCATGTGGCAACGTCTTATCCCGTGCATTCGAGCTACGTCAAGAAATTCACACTTTTCTACAAGAGGAAGGTCGCGAAAACTGCAGGTATTTTGTCGAACCCGACTTTTTGCTCAAGCTAGCGTATTTGTGTGATATATTTGACAAGCTGAATGCTTTCAGTCTGTCTCTGCAAGGTAATAACATGCACATTTTGAAACTTTGAAGGAGGTTGCGGCGTTTAGGAAAAAACTGCAGTTGTGGATAAGAAAAATCAATGAGGATAGCGGTCAACATTGTTTTCCTGAATTTCACAAGTACGTGGCCTGTAATAAAGTCGTTTCACAAGCTTAGCTGTCCTTTTTCAAGTCCCTTTCAAAGCTCACTGATTGGTTTGCAAAATACTTTGAGGAAGATAGTGTCGAGAAATTTGCGTGAATCCGTGGAAATTATTTCAATAAAGTTCTGGAAATATAACTTATTCGTTTCTTATATACATAGCCACATCCAAAAATACACATAGTAAATGATGTCCTGTAATGTCTAGAATCTTTTAATTTTCACTGTTTACCAATTACCAGAACACTATTGCTAAGTACTTATCAAAATTCACACGCTGATCTTGTTAATTTGCAAATTTTAGCTAAACGGTAGCAGTAGGATGTGACACCTAGTTAACAGTTATGCGCTAATAGATTATATATATATATATATATATATATATATATATATATATATATATATATATATTGGTATGTTGGCGACTATAATTAGAAGAAAATTTATATGAACAATATCACAACAAGCGTGATACTGATGTTTGTTACTTAGCATTTATTAATTCAAATGTTAATATTTAGTTTGTTTGCTTTGCTTTGTTGTATTTTTTCCTCCTTGAAAACGCAGCTATTAACTCTGACATGCATGAATATCTCATATGATACGTCATATCTTTTAGACATTGTTTTCTGTAGCTTCCTGTTTGAATCAATTGCAATTTTCCCGCTTGTACACATGTTCATAATATCCTGTCGTAATTATTTAGTCATTATGTTTGATATGATCACACCTACATATGCAGCATGTTAACTATACCATCCAATATATCCATATCTGTTTTAATTCAGTTTTGATTAATCGGAAGCTGAATATACGAGGTGAGTTAGAAATATAATAAGACTGGCACCATTGCGAGCGATCTAGCAATGCTGTAGTTGTTCTCCCTCATTAGGCATGTTTGTTAGTCTGCTCCAGACCATCAGTCCGAGTTTGAACTTCCTACTGTCACCACGTGATTTTTGAGAGCGTTATCAGTGAAGTTGTGTTTTTGCTGTGTGTCACACAGAATGGAACAGCGGTATTTGGAGCAACGTTATGTCATTAAGTTTTGTATCAAACTTGGGGAATGCGCGAATGTAACTTTAGAAAGATTGAAGCAGGCCTATGGGGAACATTGCTAATCAAGAGCACAAGCTTTTCGCTGGCACAAATCATTTTTGGTGGTAGAGAACTGGTGGAAGATGAACCGTGTGAGGGCTCTTGTGAGGTCAGAGCGTCGTTTCACAATAAGGATGATGAGTGACCAGTTACAATTGAACAGTTTCACCGTTCATCAAATTTTAACTGAAGAATTGCACATGCGAAAGGTCTGTGCCAAAATAGTGCCTAAAAGCCTCACAATTGAGCAGAAGGACATTCAAAAAAACGTGTGCCTTGATCTTCTTGAAAGAGCCTATTTTGCAGAGATCGACAAATCCTATTATTTGGATGGTGTAAAAAAGTTGGAACGTCGTTTGACTAAGTGTATAAAGCTACAAGCAGATTATGTCGAGAAATAAATTTACTAAATGCAAAACAATTGCGTTATCTTCCTTAACACAGGTATTTATCATACCATCCTCGTGCATAAACAGAAAGACGTCTTTGTTGCATATTTTCAAACAAGCGTTTAATTAAAAACGAAAAAGAATTAATGTGAACCTAATCAAATGGGAGGTTACTAGACGATTTACATTAGAAAGTGTTTCAAGTTGTAGTCAATAAATTAACATTATCTTCAATCTACCTTTTCAAATAACCTGCATATGGCAGATTAAAATAATTCTACTTAACTGTAATTATTTTTAAATCATGGAAGTTATCTGCAAAATGTGCAGTGAATAAAAAATGAAGTATATGAAGAATAGTTAGCCGGCGTCTGTGAAGTATACGTATAAATACAAGTTCATACGTGTTTTGTTTTTGAATATAATTAAATAGGTTTGTGACTTGTCTATTCCATTATGTTCCAAAGTTGGTTTTCTGCTAGAGCTTGGAGTTAATGGAAAAACTTTTTAGGAATTCTGTTTGTATTATATAATGATTCATTTGTTATGCACTTGCAATTCTTCTCTATGGTTGACTGCAGGAAACCAAAGGCTTTGTTACGATTGCAATCAAATTCGCGTGAAATTAACACCTTGAGAAATAAAGCGGCGCAATTTAATTGGTAGGTACTTCCATTCTCTATTACAAATAGATAATATAACATGATGTGTTTTTTGGAAGGAATGATAGAAGCAAATTTTTGAGAGTTTTCCGAAAATAGATAAGGTGCAACATGAAATGTTGTTTCTATTGTCTCAATAAGTGTAAATAAAAGATTCATTTACTTATTTGACACATATAAGTTCTTGCTTCAAATTAGATTTAATATTTTATTGGCAGAGAGTGAGGGGCTGCCAATATCATAGGAATAATAATAATAATTTATTTCAGTTGTGACCTTTTAACAGAGGTACGAACATTGTCTAAATAAATACGAGGGTGTATCAAAAATAAACGGGACTCGTTTTTTAAAAAATTCTAACTTTATTTAACTAAGCTTACAAATATATATTATTTTTCTACGTACTCCCTCGCCCTAGAAATACATTTTTCCCATCGGATTGGGAGCTTTTTTATTCCATCATCTTAAAAACTCTTCGGGCGTTCGTGTAGCTATTGGAGCACAAACGCTGGCCTCCAAGCGCTTCTTTGAGGGGTCCAAAAAGATGGAAGTCACAAGGTGACAAGTTTGGACTAATGGGGTGGATGTTCTAGCGTTCCCCATCCTAATTCATCCACTTTTTGCATCGTGGCGTTAGCCACATGAGGACTGGCGTTGTCATGCAGTAGAATTACATTTCTGACCGATTGCTTCTTCCTTTTCTCTCGAAATGGCAATTTCGCGGCATCCAGTACTTCACAATAATATTGCGCATTAATTGTGCGTCGATCGTGGAAAGAATCAACGTGAAAAGCACCTTGCCGATCAAAGAAAACTGTTGCCTTTCCGGCTAACAACCGCGTCTTTGCCTTCACCGGTGCTCTTTCGCCGCTCTCTCTCCACTTCATACTTGCCTGTTTCGACTCGGGCGTGTAATGGTGCATCCACGATGCGATTCAAAAAGGCGTCATCCTCTTGCTGGTATCGATTGAAGAGTCGCTGCGAAACCTCCAATCGATGTCGTTTGTGATCCTCCGATAACAGACGTGGAACCCATCTAGCGGCCACTTTGCGAAATCCCAAGTCATCTGTCACGATCCGTTGGATACTCCCGTAACTGAACTTCCGCAACGATTTCGAAGAGTTATGCGCCGATTTCCCTCTGTGAGATTTCGGACCACCTCGATGTTGGCCTCGGTCATACTTGTCCATGGACCGCGATCATGGCTCTCGTTCTCGATCTTTTCACGACCTCCAGAAAATTTTTTGTGCCATGCAAACACACGGGTTCTTGACAGGGTATTGTCCACCAACTGTGTCTGTAATCGGCGCAAAATTTCGGTTGGGTTCACTCCCTCCTTGGCCAAAAACTTGATGATAATCCCCTGCTCCACGGAGACATGAACCTCTTTTGCAGATCTTCATGCATATTTCCCCTAGTAAGTAGCGTTGTATCGTCAGCATATAGACACATTTCATCGCAATGTATATTGCGTAGGAGATCATTCGCATAAATTAAGAAAAGTATTGGGTCTAAAACTAACCTTTGAAGAACGCCATTGCGAACTGGACGCACGTTAGATTCTGTATTTTGCCATACCACTAGCTGTTTTCTTTCGGTCAGATATGACTGAAGTTATTTGAGTGCAGGTCCTCTAATACCACAGTAATTTAGTTTGGCCAGTAAAGTTAGAATCTTGACGCGATCAAATGCTTTTGAGATATTGCAACAGGTCAGTATAACATCACCCTTCCCGCTTGTATTATTTTATTTGCCGCTGATATCGTGGATCTACCTGATTGGCACCCATGCTCTCGTTTGCAGTAGACGTTGTTTTTTACTTAGAAACTCATTAGGTGATTTTAAATAGCGGTTTCAAATGTTTTGGAGAATAAAGGTACCGGCGCGAAAAGGCCGACAGTTGTATAAATCTCTTTTGTCTCCTTTTTTGTAGACGGATACTATCTTTGTCAAATTTAATTCATTTGGGTAGATTCCCTTTAGCATACACTCGTTAAATGAGTGAGCCAGAGCTTTTGTGATGTTATTTTTTAACAGTTTGTAAGCATCAGGTTACTTACTGTAACATCATTATATATTCTAGATGTACTGGTATACGTTAAATCAAATGAAGATGACTTCCTTAAAAACAGTGAAATACATCAATACTAGAAATAGAAATATGCTAACTATTCCTCGACATAGCCTTACAGTTTGCGAAAGATCGCCTCAATACATGGGAATAAAATTGTTCAATGCCCTTCCTTCAACAATAAGATCATTAAGTACTGTACGAAGTTTTAAAGCTGCAATAAGAACATTTTTGTTAAATGATCCGATTTATACGTTAGAAGAATACTTTCAGGCCTGCACGTCCTCGACTCAAAACTAAAATTACTTTTATTATTTTATTTTTATTAATGTATGTTAAACGTAAACTAAGTTTGTATCAACCAATAACCTCCATGAATGTGATAGCTTATACCCTATCATACGGGTATAAGCTCTACAACAGTATTTCTTACCAAATAAAATCGAGTGCAAGTATTGCAATAAATAAGTTAACCTCTTTTAAGTTAATCTATTGCCGTATAACATATATAACTATTGCATAGTTACTTTCGTACGCATTATGTATTTTTTTTTTCTTTGTGACTTGTCTTATGCCATTGTATGGTCCAACAGACAATTTGTTTTGTTTCACACTTTGTACCATTTTTTGTATTTCTGTGTGTTTCAAAATAAAGATTATTATTATTATTATTATTATTATCCCATAAACAGCCTGTAAACAGCCCGTAAACATCGACCTTTCCGTAAGGCGCGAGGCAATATCGCCGAATTTCCGGTCTAAAGAAGAATTTTAACTGGCTTTGGGGACGGTAGTACTTTTTATTTTATATTTAATACAAAAATGATTTACAAATTACATATAGATAGCCGATTACCACGAGGAAAGTAATTATTTTACTATTAATAATTATCTACTTTTTTAAATGTTGTTTTTCGGCACTCTGTATAGAAAAATACATTTTACTGAGAAGGTAGAACATTTTTCAAAATCAGGTGTGCAATTATATTCAAATAGTTCCGCTAAGTGGGATTTGAACTTATTTGTCATTACTTGCACTGGTTCCACTTATCTGTCGAAGATCTAAGGAATGGTTTAATTTTCAATGCAACTTCCTTTATTAATAGGTATTTCAGACTACTAACATAAATTATTCCCGGGAAAGGTTTTCAAAGCAAGGTTTTCAAAGCAATGTTACTTTGCAATTATATACCTTCTAATTACACAGGATAATCCAAATTAATGTGCTACTATTGCTGTCCTTCCTTACTATTCCTTATTATTAGTTTCACGAAATAGGTTAAATTAGTAAACTAGTAGTGTTTTTGTTGCTGGTAAATATGTAGTTAATAGCAAGATAAGCAAGATAATTAAACACCGCATTTTTGTGAAAAATTTAAATTTATCTTTTTTTAAACGGAACACTGAGTATTTCTCAAAACTGAAACAAAAATATTTTCATGTTCCAAAAATTAATGAATTAATTTTTCTCTAAATGAGATTTCCAAAGATTTGATTTGCTTTTAGATGAATTAACAAAACTTATTTTCAATATTTTCACCCTGAAGCTAACCAAAAGAAATCGCCAAACAGAATTGAAAATCTTTATTAGTCGAATAATATTACCATTCAAATGAACAAGGAAGAGTTGACTCCAAGGGCTAAGGTCAGAGAATATAACCCTAAACATTTATCGAAATATGCTACGGATTAAGTAGGAATGGTAATGGTACTTATAATTTAGAGCTTACAATTAACAACCAAATGGAAGCTGTTAAGAATTAAGGTGTATTTTTAACAGTTACATTAAAGAAGCACTGAATTCATTGACGCCCATGAGTGCGTGATTGGCAATCCCTTCTATAGTGGTTAATTGGAAATACGTAACAATATTTGGTAGTTCACACATTTACAGGTTGATCCATTTTCGGCCCACACCTTGGGGATCCCGCTTATTATTGGAGGTAGAGGGTAATTTGCACCAGTATGGAGAACTTTACATTGAAATAAGTTTAAACCAAACAACTATTCATGTTGGCCACAGCCTGATGATAATTTAAGACCATTTGAGTACTGCAACCAGCTAGTGGAAAGACTAGAAATCGACGATAGTTTTTTGAAGAGAATTATCTCATCAGATGAACTAAATTTACCAGTTCTGGAATCTTTAACAGAAAAACGGAGGATTATTGAGCAATATACAGAATCCCAGTCAATATAGGGCAAGGAGACCACAACATCGTTTTGGAGTAAACGTTTGGATGGACATTTCGGGAAATCGTCTCATAGGACCAGTTATGTATGAGAAAACTTTAAATTGGATTGGAAATAGGGGAGTTGTTGTATGGCCGGCGTGATCTCTTGACTTAAGCCCTCTGGATTACTTTTTATAGGGAGTTGATAAAGATAATATTTATACAGTCGATGTCCCACAAAACATTGAAGAACAACGAGGTAGACTTCGGAACGCCAATGTAATTCCTAGAAGAACCATACAAGGGGAAGTTCAAAATGCCGGAAAGCGTGCGCAACTGTGCATTAATTTTTTATTTACCTTTTGTTAATATGACACAATTTGTATTTTTTTTAATTACGAATAAAGAGTATTACTATTATTGTTAATGAAAGTGTATTGTTTTGTTTTTTATTATTATTACTGTTGTTTTCATTCATTGTTACAAATAAGGAGCAAAAACACACCTTCAATTTACCATTTGTAAAA
Source organism: Dynastes maya (assembly GCA_029619315.2). Classification (NCBI taxonomy): domain Eukaryota; kingdom Metazoa; phylum Arthropoda; class Insecta; order Coleoptera; family Scarabaeidae; genus Dynastes; species Dynastes maya. Next base: position 64,717,771 of record JAROYE020000002.1, read on the forward strand.
TATCCCATTGATTTTCATTCAAATTCCTGTTAACATAAACATTACGCGGCTCGGTACACGATCCATTCTCGACCAAGTTTCTATCAAGAGCTAGAAAAATAACAAGATGTAATCGTAAATATCTTTCACTCGCTATTGTTGTATTTCGGTTTGATGAATAAAAAATACTTAACATATCTCGTTTCTCTTCGCTGGTGTACGACACTTTTCTATTACTAACGAACGATAATTGAAATTTTTGACAGTTTAAAATTTCATAGCTACCTTGTTTAATCTTAAAACGTATTTTGCGTCGATTAAAACATTATATCAAAAACTTTTGTTAATATGTTATACATGGTTGAAATCAGAAAGAACAACTCTTTCTGCTGGTGTCAAAATCCCATATGGCGCCGATAAGAAATAAGAAAGTTGATGAGGGCAAAAAAAAAACGAAACGTCATATAAACATTTCGGCTACACCATTAGATAGAGGATCGAACGTGACCTTGAGGATATATTTTTAGTTTTTATTTGCAAGGCCAAAAGGCCAAAGGAGGTGTAGACGTAAAAGAAGAAAATGGGCAGCTTTGTTTTGAATCTGGATCGTCACTTGTCGTAGGTCCATTTCCTCTTTGAGTTCATAACAAACACAACATTAAACCTACCCTCTATCTCCAATAATAAGCGAGATTCCCATGGTGAGGGTCGTCAATGAATCAGCCTGTATAGTATAAGTGTCAGTATAAAAATTATGTGCTCAAAGTAGAAAAAATAACATGTATGTTTGGCAAGTACTAACCTGTAAATTAATTCCACGATATGAAAAAACAATACATAAAAAGATTAATAATTTCAGCTCCATTACTTTTTTATGATTATTTGTAAATGTAATGAAGATTAATAGTCATTTCCCGTAAGTAATTATTACAAGTAATTTTCAAAGATATAAATAGTTCAGGTAAATTAACAGGAACAACATGGATATTTTATTTCACCGAAAAAAAAATTTAACTAAATTATTTTGATCAGCTGACAGTAATTTTTATAAGTATTATGTTTTTATTTAATATTTATTTATTTTACGAACGACAGGAGGACGTTTTTTTAAAAAATCGGTCGATTTTTATTTTTTGTGAACTAACTTTTGCCGTTGTCGGCATTTCAATTATATTTCCGGTCTCACCGAAAGTGACGTCAATTTTCTTATTTTAAATAGAACATCCTGCATATTTTTACGTTTTTGGAAAGGTAATCGAAACACGAATCCAACGATACCACATATGTTATACTTTAACTTGAGAAATATGACGATATACAGCAATAAAGCTTTTGGTCATCTATTTTTGTTGTTACGCAAAGTTGGCTAGGAAAGAGCGCCAATTCCAAAAGCGTAAATTATTCTTGTTGTTTATTGTTATTATATCCTGCATTTGTCATACGTTCCTTCTTTGTTCTCGTTATTGATTTCTCTCATTTTAACTTGTTTGATTAATTGTTGTTATTTCTTTGCTTTATCGAACTTTATTGCAATTAATTAATTATGGTAAGTTTGTTTAAATCGTGTTAGTTTTTGATAGAGAATATGTTTGTTTTTTAGGCTTTTTGTGTTGTTACCTTTATGATGGCTTAGGCACGAACCATGCAAAATTGCCGGGTCAATTTTAATATTATGTATATCTGGCAACAATTATCATTTTACTTGCCATGGTTGCCCAACAAATTGTACAATAATTTGGATCATATTATCTTCTGTTAAAGCAATTCGCCCTGTAAGTTTTATACTAACTATGCTTACTTAGCCCAAAGTTCAAATATTTCCGGCTGTGCAAGGGCAGTGTTCATTACGTTCCACTTTGTGGCAATTGTTGCCAAATTTACCGAATATTAAAATTAGGTACCTGATGGTTATCTTACATAGTGCCTGCGGGGGCCATTCTGAAATCAACAACATAAAAGACTGAAACTTAACCACATTGCCTGTCAAAAACTTACTAATTTAAATAAACCTACCACAATTAATTAATTACAATAAAGTTCGATAAAGTAAAGGAGAAACAACAGTCAACAAAAGAAATTAAAATTACATAAAATAATAACAAGCACAAAGAACGAAAGTATCATAAATGCAGGTTATAATAACAATAAATAACAAGAATAATTTACGCTTTTGGAATTAAGACTTGACAGTTTGGCAATTGTTATGGTTACTTTGCTTAGCAATGAGCTGTTTAGATCAGTTTGGCGTCATAAGAAACAGTTTGGGGCTCTTTCCTAACCAACTTTGCGCAACTATAAAAACAGATTACCAAAACTTTTATTGCTGCATATCGTCATGTTTCTTAAGTTAAAATGTACCATATGTGGTATCGTTGGATTCGCCTTTTGATTACCTTTCCAAAAACGTAAAAATGTATAGGGCGTTCAATTTAAAATAGGAAAATTGACGTCACTTTCGGTGTCACCTGAAATACAATTGAACTGTTGATAACGGCAAGTTAGTTCACAAATAGAAATCTATTTTCTCTAAAAACGCTAGCTTCTGTCGTACAAAAGATAGCATGGGGGGGGGGGATACTTTAAGACCGCACTATACATCTGACGTGTCTTTGAGGTTTTATTTTTGTGAAAAGTAACAGTTAGAGCAATCTTAAACTTTTCAGTAGACAAACTAGCACTAGTGTTCTGCGCTAACCTGTTAAACTTTCTGTTAGAAGCCTAGAAATATTAATAGGCTAGATGAATCTAAATTCAATTCAATACCAGGTAAAATTTTATTTAATAATTAGCTATCGATTTCGACATAATGTCATCATCAGGCCATTTGAAAGACATCGAAGAGATATAAATAGTAACAAAATTGATGTGCCTTTTATTTTTATATATAAAATAAGTTACAAAGTCAGTACGTATATGTCGTGGTCACATGGTGAAACTCGTCATGTCATGAAAATCCTAGGCAGTTTCTGAAACGTCGGCGAATCCCGTAAACGCCTACGATTTCACCTGCTGACGAGGCTTATCATGACACACCCAACTAGCTTAGACATATCGTATAATTAAATCTTTGAACACTATTTGTCGCATCGTAAGTGTCGAAGTTTCACGAAATGCCCGGCACGAACGATTCCAACAGGCAGAATGTATTTTCGCCTATGGAGTACATAGATATCTACCGAAACGTATTAAATGTGATACTTACCATGGAAGAAAAGCATGAACGGAAAAGTGAAGAATTATTTAAGGAGCACTATAACCGTTACTATGAAAAAAGCCTAATAAGTACACTGCAGATCGGGGCTGCCTCTATCATCGACGCTTGAGACAGATCGGGGCACGATACCTCGCTTTGTCTTAAGCGTCGATGATAGAGGCGGTCTCGATCCGCAGAGTGCTTATTAGCGTCCGCATACTATGAGTCAGTTGGAAAAGGTAATTGTGGTGCTGATTTGATTTGCTTGTGAGGTTATTATCTATAATTTATAGATTGCCAGAGAAATTACACGCGCTATAGAAACTAACACAAAGAAAAGTAGAAGGGAATATTACTTATTGCAAGCGTATGATGTGGAAACAAATGAACAAAAGAGCATTATCAGAAAAGTTAAAAACAAAGATGAACTTTGATTTACCTAGTTCCAGAAGAAGAAATATTTCAAAGATTACTAGACATTCATGTTAGTTGTGGCCATGGATCCAGGGGTAAGATGATCAGTATAGTTCAGCAGAAATTTGTCATTCCACGGCTGTGCGTAGAATTGTTTTTGAAGGCATCTAAAACCTGTCAAGTTAAAAAGGGTAAAACTGTATGAAAAATCGTAGCGAGGCCAATGACATCCCAACATTTTATGTCAAAGGATAAACTTGATTTAATCGACTCTCAGTCCATACCTGACGAATAATTGAAATGGCTCTTGAACTACTAAGATCACGTCACTAATTACATATGCGTCAGACCTTCGTGTTCAAAGGAAGCTGTAGTTGTCGTTGAAGAATTGATAAAGATATTTTTGCAATTTGGAGCCCCTTCCATTTTACAAAGTGACAATGGACGTGAGTTGCAAACAGGATAGTAGAAGAATTAAAAATCTTGTGGCCGGAATTACTCCTCGTTAATGGAAGACCATGCCATCCTTAGAGTCAAGGGAGCGTTGAACGTTGTAATCAAGACGTGGAGCACATTTTAATTCATTACAGGTAGCCAAGTGAGTAAAACAAAGTTTTTATCCATCAGAGAAGCCGTATCCCTCGAATCGTTATTTCATGGACAGGGGTACACAAAATGTTCGTGTCAACCGTCTAGGAAGCAATGCAAGACGAATAGATGTTTGTGCTTTGAAGTTGAAAAAACAACGCAACTGACGGTGACATAGAAGTGGATCATATGCAATCATATGCAATAACTTCTGCATTAAAATTACCTACCTGTTTTCTAGAAAGGGAGAGAATTTAATTTTGTTAAATGGTTTGTGTTTTGTGCGTTTAAATTATCTATGTTTCCAACATTCTTGTTAAGATGAGAGTATATTTAATTTTGTTAGAGAGTTTATGTTTAATTTTGCAATAAAGAACTTGAAAAAAGCCGAAAAATTTTATATATAAAAATAAAAGGCATATCAATTCTGCTGTTATTTATATCTCTTTGATGTCTTTCAGATGGTTTGATGATGACATTATGTATGTCGAAATCGATAGCTAATTATTAAAATAAAACCTCACCTGGTATTGAATTGAATTCATATTCATGTATCCTAGTTACTATGAATACCAACTTAAGCAATTTAATTTATCCTACAATAAATAGTCTATGTTGTAATTTTTTAAATTAAACATCGGTTGCTTCAGCTTCCGTCGAAGAATCGATTTATCTTTCCAACTGTTTGGAGTTTTAGCAATCCATCTTACATAACTGGTTAGTGTCTTTAGCGTAACTCGTATAATTGTGTTAACCATGCCTATATCAACCATTAGGCACTAAAATTTACATACATCATTTCTATGGGAGTCTCTAATTCTTTCACTATATATGTCAACATGTATCTAAAGGTTAAATACATACACGTATACATATGTATACAGTAGATGTACCATGTGTTTCTAATATTTGAAATTAGAATAGCCTTATTAGTTAAATAAACAGAGGTCAATATTTAATATTACTTTTAGCGTTTTCAATTGCATAATACAAACAGGGCTTTACGCTGTGCACTAAAACAGACGAATTGTTACTAGGAATGATATTAGAAGGAAGATAATGGTGCTGTTGAATTCGACAGTTTTATATTGCAATATTCGAATTTCTGTAACTTCTAAATCCGATAATTCTAAGTCGAATTTTAAATTTTAAATTCGAATTTCAAATCTGAACCAACAGTTAATGCTCGCGGATACTGTTGTACATTTTATCAAAACCTCCTTTATGTAGAAAGATACTAGCAACTTATATATGGCAAACAAGTCTCTTTGGTAACCACTTACATCAGGATATTCGACTAACTATACATACGAGGTGTGGCAATTAAATAATCGGATTGGTGCTACAAAACATTTTATTGATCACCAATTACATTACAAAATTTATCCCCTTCAATGTACTCTCCTTGCCGATCCCTACAACGCTCCATACGAATTTTCCACTGTCGAAAGCAGTGCCGGAAGTCCGTTTCTGTCAGCTTGTTGGGAACCTCCGTCGCTTTCGCTTTCACCGCTTCCACACTGTCAAATCCTGTCCCCTTAAGCTCCGATTTTGCCTTAGGAAATAAAAAAAGTCACAGGGAGCCAGGTTAGGCGAATACGGTGAGTGGTCCAACACGGTGATGCCGGAATTCGCAAGGAACGCCTTCACAGAGAAGGCGGAATGGCTGGCGCATTGTCTTGGTGGAGCATGCAGGATTTGCTCTTCCACAAATCGGGTTTTTGTCTTCACACTCGTTCACGAAGGGTAGTTAGAACCTCGATGTAATAATGTTGATTGACTGTTTGACGTTCGGGGGCCTAGTGGACGTAGACAATTCCACGCGTATCCGACGCGACGCTAGCGTAAGGACTTGAACGGGCGATTGCTACAGCGAGACTGAGCGACGTACAACCGTGCCCATCGAGCTCAGAGTGGTTATTTAATTGCCTTTTAAGTGCCTTTTTTATATCTGAATATGCTTCCAATGCTTTTATGCATGTTTAGGAAAGTCCAACATAGGGTTTATGTCAGAAATTTCACGATATCAATCCCAACAGTACCCCGCGATAAGAAATTTGTGAAACTTCCCTTCCACAGAGTATCGAAAGGTATCAGTGAAGTTTTTAAGGGACAAGAGGTGAACGTATTTTTCAGTTTGCGAATTACACTCAAAACATTGCATGTGGTAATTGTGATAAAGCCTATATTGGTCAAACGAAACGAGCGACAGGTACTAGATTCAATTAACATATCAGGTGTTATAGGTACGGGAAGATAGAAACGTCAAGTGTAGTACAACACATAAACGATACCGGGCATAAGATTAAATTAGAAAACCTAAAATTGATTAAAAGCGTGATATCGCCGCTTGAACCGAATGCCCATGGGACTATTTACATAAATAAGAATGCACACCTAATCAATAAAGAGAAGGGGCCTTTACACTGTTTCTGTCTTTTCGATTTATTACGGCAAAGGTAATTTGATTTATGATATGTGCTATAACAAGAGACGTCAATCCTTTCGTATATTCCGCATGTGTCTAGTGTTTAGTTCAGGGGTATAGAGGCGGGAAGAACACACATTTGACGCATAGAAAGGACATACCGTTGTCTCACTCGATTTTTATTAAGATGGGATGGCTACATGTCTTGCGTTTCGCGGTGACAAGACCTTCCGCGTTCTTCTCCTTATTTTAACCTGCCTTTTATTCTTAAACGACAAAAGTAGGTTACTTGTATATGTTTTTATATTTTTCTTGAAGAATAGTGATAGAGCGGGTTCTTTAAATTTAATATATGTTCTCTCACATCAATCGGTACGGGGCTGAGGATGAAGACCCACGTGTTTTCGAAACGGCTGTTCCGAGTTAATTATTAATTTCTGTGATGCGGAGTGTGCTGAGAATATTGTTGTTTGTAATGGACTTTATGTTTGTATATTTCAGCAAAGCGTTAATATACATTGTTAAAATGTTGTGCAATTTTTCCATATAAGTATATTGGCTTTTAGGGTTCATTTTGACTAATTATTTCAAAAAATGGTAATTTTTGACTTGTGTCACTTTTCTATCAACGGGATAAAATGGTGAATCTTTGTTTCAACAGTTGGTAGTCTATCTTTATATGCTTGAGTTTTGGCATCTGGAAAAGGGTCTCGTTAGTATTTCTTGGATTTTTAAATTGAAATCTATGGTACTTCAAACCGTTAATAAATGGCAATGCCGTCACATACCCTGGCCTATACGAAGTGCTAAAAAGAGGGTACTAAAAAAGATTGATTTTGAGTTCTTGGAGCTTTTCTTTTACTTGTCTCAAAAAATATAATAATAATATCCCAATGTTAATTGAAAACTACACATAAACATACAAAACTGATAGGAATTCGACGAATGGTATTATTAACTACAGTTACAAACTCTGAAATCCTAGTTACAAACCATTTATGGAAGAAAGATGTAGATTAGTTTGCAATATGTCTACTAGAAGGCCCAAATAGTTTTTCCATTCTTTATAAGCTTTACCGTATTCTGGAACGTCCCATTACTAACACCAGATTTTATACTGGTTTCTAAACTCCAGAATTTTCAAGAAAACAACAATATTATATGAACTTTTAGAAGATTTAAAAGCCACAAATAAAGGAAATTAACCAATAGTAATTCGCCAATTTTTTTTTATTTAGAAATTTAAACTTTCGAGTTTTTATAAAAGAAACTGCTACTAGAAAAGCATTTAAAGGAACTTCAAACTATACACAAACACATCACACTTTACTGTAAGTCAAAATTATTTTTGTAAGTGGAGCATTGAAAATAATAAGACAGAACTTGTGAATATCATCTAATTTAATATTTCATTAAAAAAAAAACATCTCAATATACAGAATGTCCATGGATGGGATTACGAAGAGGAAACACGTTTTTAATATGCGTTTTACATAAAAGTTACTCTTTATAAAAAATTCTGCTTTCCTCAAAACGTCCAAAACATAATCTAGATTTGACTACAGACATACACTTATACAAATTCAATATTGCAGCTGATACCTTTATTTTCCAATTAAACAACAATCACTTTGAAATAAATAAGTAAATTTGGCTATTTTACATTTATATTTATAATAACACTTGGTTTATAAGCTTTAAACATCGGAACGCAAGTGCGTACTAGGTTTTAATGTCTAGGTACACTATCAATTTACCTTATTAAAGTAAAGTAGTCTCACATAGATATGCCATTTATTTATTTACTCAAACGTTTCCAATACATCTGCATTACACGCAGCTTTTACATAAACTTTTAAATAAGTTTGACGAAACTGGATCTGCAATCGATTTGAAAAAAGAACGTAGGAAATATGACGAGAATAACATTATGCGACATTATTAGCAACGAGTTCGGTGGAGGAAAATTCGTAGTTGTCTTTAAGGAAGCGCTAGCTAGAGTTAAACGCTTCTAAAAGTTTGTTACAACAAATTTATAAAGATAATAAAATCTTGCCCCATAAACCCACAATAACCCTTACACTTGGAGATCAAGATGATGCAAAAAGGTTAGACTTTTGTTTATGGGTTGGAGAGCAGTTCGAAGATAGATAAATTTTCTTCACTGACGAAGCAACATTTTCAACTAACGGTCACGTTTCTTCTCAGAACGCAAGACATTGGGCTGCGATGAATTTACAATTTAAAATTCGATTAAGAAGCCGACGTTGTAAAAAAGTAAACGTATGGTGCGGTATTTTCTATAGTTATATTATTGGTCCATATCCTCTAGAACAAAATTTAACGCAACATCAATAATGATAGCAAGGACTGTGGGGTAGTATGGCAAGCAAAATATTCACAGCACACTCCGCACCACACAAATTATTAATGATCTCGAGAAGGCCTTTCCTAAGACACGTGGGTCAACATTATCAGTCAAGTATCGATTGATGTGAGAGAACATGTATTAAATCTAGCGAACCCGCTTCATCTCCTCTTTCCAAGAAAAAAAAAATATATAGTACCTGCTTTGCCGTTTAGGCTAAAAAACTAGTTAAATAAGGAGAAAGAAGCGGAAAAGATTTGTCATCACTAACGCTGGTCACGAGCGGTACCGCGCATCGGCGTAGAATCAGTTCGGACCGAGAGGAACGGTAGTATTACTTCGTCTGCGGAGCAGTACGGACATTTTTGCTGCCGGTCATTTGCGCAATTGTTTATCTGTCCTAGAAATATTATGATTTCGTCAGCAAAACGACCGCGGTCGGACAAACTTCGAAAATTTATTGCAGAAATTCCAGACTTAATATATGAAGGTGCTAAAATTAAATGTGTAATCTGTAAATCCCGTTAATGTGTTGGTCCAGACAACATTGTCTACGACACGTAAATAGTGAAAAGCATGTCTCAAAAAGAAATTGCGCACGAGACAATGAAAAATTTATATTTAATTTATGCGTTACGTTTATCGCATGTAATATACCGTTTAATTTACTAGACAAGGAACCATTTACCTGCTTTTGGAATAACTATTCGGAGTGCAAATTATCAAGTCGAACATCGTTACGAAAAATTGTGCCATCTGCGCGCGAACATATTGAACAAAAAATAAAATCGGAATTGAAAGATCAAAAATTGTGGTTATGTGTCGACGAAACAACAGATCGGAAGAAACATTCTGTTCTTAATGTAATGGCACGCAAATTGGAACCTCATCAATCGGCACCTTCAATTCTATTAGTCTCCAAACGAATACAACAGTGTACTGCCGAAGTAATTTCAAAGTTAGTGTTAAATACATTGGACAAGTTTGAACTTTCAACAAACCAACTCTTGATGTTAGTGAGTGATGGTGCTGCAAACATGCTTTCTATAGGCCGGTCTCTTAAAAAGCATTCTGCTAATTTGTTACACATTACGTGTAAAATTCATGCTCTCGATCTTGTGGCGGATAGTATCAGAAAATGTTATCCTGAGGTAGATGCTTTAATAGCGCATACCGAAGCAGTATTTGTCAAATCACCGAAACGTATTCGCGAATTTCACAGACTGTGCCCCCGTATACCAGAGCCACCAGAACCTATTCTAACTCGTTGGGGAACATGGTTGCAGGCCGCGTTTTATTATCATAAATATTTTGACAATATTAAGAACGTGGTTTTACAATTCGATACAAAGGAAGCTGCCGCTATCTAGAAAAGCCAGTCGAAATTTCAAGAAAGTCAGGTTAAAATGGATTTAAAAATTATTCACGACAATTACTTCGGGCTAGCAGATGCAATAGAAAAATTACAAAATCCTGCGGTGCCGTTAGAAGAATCTCTACAAATAGTGCAACATGTTCACGCACAGCTATGCGCGATTGAAGACGCAAAAAATGTTTCTGTTCTAGAAAAATTTGAAAGTGTTTTTGAGAAAAATTCTGATTTTGGCACATTAAGACACATTTGTGAAGGTGCGTCAACAGAATCGTTAAGTTATTTGAAAGATTATTTTACTTACGCAAATATTACGTCACTAGATGTAGAACGTTCGTTCTCTGCATATAAACGCATTTTTTCCTCATGCCGCACTAGTTTTGGCGAATCAACAGTTGAAATATATCTAATGTTGCAGATATTTAACAGACATTATTCACTTTGCGATTTCACGGAGGACTCTTAAGATGATAGGTAAGTGTTTGAGCACGTGTTATTTAATTTTTATTTAAAAGATGAGCGAAATTATTTGCGGCAGCAAACATCTCTAATAGCAGAATAACTCTAGTGGAACGCGAGGCCTGGTCAACTCTACGCTACTGCGCGGTACCGCTCGTGGCCAGCTTTAGTCATCACGAACTAAGACATATGGTCATCATACCCTAATAAACTTCGAGTGAGACAACGGTTAGCGGGTTCGTTAGATTTAATACATGTTCTCTCGCATCAATCGGTACTTGGCTGATGATGTTGACCCACATATCTTCGAAAAGGCCGTCCCGAGTTAATTAATAATTTATGTGGTGCGAAGTCTGCCGTGAATATTTTGTTTAACGCAACACGTTTATTTAGATTTGATGGAAACGTTTGTAATATAAACATTTTTATCAAATCCTCACTTGCACAGCATTAACCCTGACGAAGAAACATTTACTAGCTACACGATGGATGTCTAGCTCATTCAACTCTGGTTTTTTTTATTGTCGATTTCCTAGGAAATGGATTGGCAGAAATGGCTCAGTTGAATGGCCTGCTAGAGCAGCTGATATTACACAATGTGCCTGCTACACTAAGTTTATAATGAATTTATTAAGAATTGAAAAATGTATACAAGTTGGAGGCACATATATTGAATAGTGATTGTTAGATCTGTTTTAAATTGAGAATTAATACTTATTTACTTGTTTCGTACAAAGTGATTGTTATTCAATTTTAAGATAAAAGTATCAACTGCAATAATGTTAAATTTACAAGTAAGTGTATGTCTGAAGTCAAATCCAAATATGTTTTTGGACATTTTGAGGAAAGCAGAGTTTTTTATAAAGAATACCTTTTTTCAGTAAAACACATATTAAAAACGTTTTTCCTCTTTGTAACTCCATCCATGGACGCCCTGTATATTGAGATCTAAACCCACTACTATAAACCAATATTTTATAGGTTACTATAAACCTATATTTATAGTAGTAGGTTTTATCTAAACCTACTACTATAAATATATATAAGATAAAATGCAATTATTTCTCTGTTTTCATAATTTTAATTGAGAATAAAAGTGTGACCAGGTTTTTAATCCAATTATGTTCTAACTTCAATTTTAATGAGATTAAAAATAGCGAGCAAGATGACTTTGGACATATGTATGACGTACTATATTTACGTATGAACTTACGTTGTAGGTTCATCTAGGAATAAGATTGGTGGATTACTCAAAAGCTCCAATGCGATTGCCAGTCTTTTTCTTTGACCGCCGGATAACCTCGAAGTCATCGTATTGTGGCATCCTTCTAAGCCGAGCAGTTGCATAATCTGTACAACCTGAAATCAAAGGTTACGTAATTGTAATTTGAAGAAACACTCCATTATTATTTATTTATTTATGATGTACTAAGTTCGCAGTTGTATTTGCATGTGTGGCTTACTGTTGGTTTTATATTTGGAATACATTTTTTAATTAAATTGAATTTAAAATTTTCTCTTCCAAAAACTCCTACCTATCATAAGTAAATCACTTCGTAAATCGTTGATCGTTATTTTATGGAGAAATGATTAATTCTCTCCACTTAAAATTATGAATATCTAAACAATGGCTAATTTATTTTATGTTGTTACACCAGCGCCTCTTAAATAATTAATAAGACTAATTGACTTGTAAGGCATATAAAATGATTTTGTGTGGGATGTTAGACGAGATTAAGTATGCAATTTAGTACACTCTAATGTATTTATTTAACAAGAAACTAATTTTCCTATTCAATTACTGTATAGCATGCTTTTTTTTGTTTTAAATATGTACATGTGTTGAGCTCATTGATGATATATATTTTTCAATTTAGATGCTAAACATGCTCTTCACAAAAGCGGCATTCTTTAAAACTTTCATTATATTTCGGTTACTGTAATTTCTGTTGCAAGTACAGCATATCGAGGAAACAAGAAGATATATATATAATTATAAGATCGTTAACAGTGATCGCGCTTACTTCCTTACATAATTTTCTTAAAACATTAAGAATAGATATCAGAAGATTTAAATTTTACAGCAATAACAATAATAATAATAATAATAGTTTATTCATTTTAGTCTCTTCTCTACCCCCAGGCCTCGTGCTTAGCGTACGGTCTATGATTCTTTTCGATGAAAGTTGACGTTTTACATATATTTTCGAGGAAACAAATTATATTATCTATCGCAAGAAAGTAATGATTACGTGTAAAACGATAAAAGTAATGAAACTTATTTAAAACATGAAATCGGTATTTTGTATTCTATAATTTCTATACATTTGGTTTCCTAAAGTATGTAAATAATTAGCAAATTATTATTATATTATTGTACGATGGGACAAACTCTTATGGAGTGTCCAAATTTTCTATGTACATAAAAAATACTCTAGGGGTAATAAAGTTTTTAACGTTAACTAATGAAAGCCCCTCTTAAAATCATCTATTACTTCTGCAATAAAGGTAAATCCTTTCGATCTGAAGTTAATGTGTTTCAGTGATCTTACGAACAAATAATCTGGTTTTAGACATTTACAGTTGATTGCTCCATTCATTAAATATCCCGAAGTGGCATATTTCTTTTCAATCTCTAATTGACAAGCTCTGGCAAAACGCACTCCATATAGAAAGTTATTAATTTATCTTCTAGTTTGGTTTTCCAGAACTCATTTTCTATACTTTCTATTTTTATTGACGCATGGTCACCGGTCCATACTCCAAAAATGCATGTTTTTCTACTGGTAATATGTAGTTGTCCTTGAATCTGAATACCACCAAGCATTCTTTTTGTTAATAATAACATTATTATCATAATTCCAAAATTATTTTTTTTTTTGGCTTTTATAGCATCCTCAGATGCATACCAAACGCTGAATAAGGGTAATTGACCTCAATGATAGTATTCTTATCTATAGTACCTAGTGTTGCTCCAAAAAATTGCAGATTTCTGTCTAAAAATAGACCACATTTTTCAATTTTAATGACGAGTTTTTATTCTAGTTTGGAGAGTGCCTTAGCGTCATTCAGTTTACTATGGAGAATAGCTTACTAAATTTTTGCTGGACGTAGTTTGCCTTCTGGAACAAACGCTATAGAAGTTGGATGCTGTTATAAGTTGCCTTCTACACTTAAGCCATTCTCCACATTCTGCTTGTTTCATTGTTTTGGGTTGTAGGGAACACCTCTTCCCCTCATTTTTTACCAAATTTTTGAGATAATCTATTTTTGCCTTCTCGAATGTTTGTTTCCCTCTTTCTATAAAACTATAAAATATAAGTAACTCAACTAATTGAACTAATGATAAGCAGATATTTATTTAAAAAACTCTAGAATCCAACCAGTGCATCATACTTCCTAAACCGAGGCAAATCTTTTCTTTTAAAATACCACAATAAGCCCATAAAGTTGGAACCCTAGCCGTGTAATAAATGTCACCTTCAAGATGGTTTATTGCTTTACTCAATCCCACTCCTATTTTATACACACGTAATAAAGTTTCAATTTTCCGAAAATGTATTAATTACCTGCGCCAAGAGATCTCAATTATTTTTCAATATATTTGAATGAAATAACATATATTGCATTCTGCATCTTGAAACCTACGATCGGATCGGTTTAATTTTTCATCTTTCCAATTACATCAACATTTAAAATAAATAGATTTTTCTCTTACGTTTGAAAGGACTTGAAGTTTTTAAATTAATTTTTTAGGCTTCATTTTAATAATTTTGTAAAAATAGCCGGTCTAATCGTAGATAAAGGTTCAAAGATGGGATTTTGAAAAAAAAAAAATGAAAATCGTTCGATCCATTTTTCACTTAGGGTATGTAGTTCCCTATACCACAACCTGGTAGAGAATGCCAGACCTTAACAGGCATAAGATAAGTCAAAGCCAAACAAGAAAATAATATTGAAGATTACAACAGAACAAAGAAAGAAATATTGCTGATCTGTAAATGCCAACACATTCAATAAGACATCTACTGAATATATTACATAATTACAATATGAAATGTACTACATATGTAGAAGTATATGTGAAACTAAAAAATTCGTCTAATGTACAGAAGACGTTATTTTGAAGAAATTCAAATAACTCTTTTTTAAACAATTTAATAGTAACTTAACTAATATATAAAAGTAAATGACCAATGTAATGGCAGAATAGCCCTGAACAATAACTTTTATTTGTATACTTTCATATTTAATTTGATAAATGAAAAAGTAGAAACAAAACTACAGAAGAGCTTCTCTATCAGGTTCTGAAAAAATATACCGGATATTCCATTTCGAAAAGTGATATATGGTAATGATTTCGATGACCATCTTGTAGAATATAATTGATATAATTTTTCTCAATGTGATGGTGAAAACTCCAAGAAATACTCAATCGAATAAAATGAGAAACTGTACTCCAGCATGTAAGATGAGTGGTGCTCTGTGAAGCCACTTCAATTGTTCCGCGGAAAAATCAAATACACAATTAAAAAGTATTGCGAAAGAAAAATCAATGCAATATAAAATGATTTTTATATGGGATTGTAATCAGCAAATGCGAATGACAATTAAACTTTTTTGTTTTATAGTTAATGTGGTATCGTAAACGCACACCCAATTACTGAACAATAACGTCATATACTAGACTACACTAAGTGGTAACCAGTACCGGTAAACGAACAATGTTGCCAACTCTATCGACATCGGTAGTTCTGCCGATATTTGAATGTTTCTACCGACCTATCGATAAAATGTAAAAATCTACCGACATTTTAATTACATAAAATAGAAATATTTTATTAGATAATTTTATCTCTTTTATTAATAAAGAATTCTCATCCTCCCACATTCTTCGGCAAACGTAGCGAAATAAATTGGAAACCAATACTACAATAACTTTAAAATAAAAGATGCTTTGCTAGAAAAAATTAATCTTAAAATTCAGTTTTAAGAATAAAAAAAAAATTATTCTCAATACACTGCGTTAATCGAACTCAGAAGTTTCGTTCAACTCTTTCTAGCATATGGACGGGTATGTTGGCGACAGTTTGACGAATATTGTTCTTCAGGTGAGCCAGGGTCCTAGGACGATCGTTGTAAACAAGTGATTTGAGACAGCCCCATAAAAAATAGTCGCAAGGGGCTAAATCAGGCGACTGTGCTGGTTAGTGCAGATCGTTCCTCAAGGAGATGAGGCGTCCTGGGAAGTGTTGCCGTAAAACAGTCATTGACACACGCGTATGTGTCGTGGCACCGTCCTGCTGGAACCATACATCTCCCACATCCATCTCGTTGAGTGTTGGCAGGAAAAACTCCTGAATCATGTAGACATAACGGTCAGAAGTCACCGAAACTGCCCGTTCGTTTTCTTAAAAAAACCATGATGCCAACTAAACCAAGCGGAGCTACAACTTTACGCAACGCGCTCTCGAATGTGCCTACCCCCACCCTCCTCGGAGCAACCATCGCTTTAGGGCGCCAAATTCAAATAAGTAAGTTGCTCTGCCCCATCCTGTATTTCTTATTAAAGGTCATGGATAATGTCACCATAAAGAAATCTCGTCTTGATATCAATGATGACAATGCTACTGCTAGCACCAGTAGAATTGAAGACAATGAAAGAAAGATCAAAATTGTGAAATCAAGTGGAAATGTTAATCGCTTGTACGACGAAGAATACTTAAAATTCGGATTTACGTAGACCGAAAGTACAGATTGTTCAACTCCTTTCTGCGTTATATGCGGAAGAAAACTTGCCAATAGCGCAATGGTGTCCGCCAAATTTAAATGTAATTTTTCAATAGAACAAAAGTTTTTCAAAAAAAAAAATAAAGAATACTTCAAAAGGCTTTTGGAAATAAAGCTACACGCGACAGCAGAATCTCTCATTTTTCCTGCGTGCTGTGAAATAGTGACAATAATGTTTGGGGAGAAGCAAAGAAGGAAATTTTAAAGATTCCAGTCGCAGAAGAATTAATGACCGTCCTGCAACTTTGAAAGAACAACCGTTGGTGAAGCTTATGTTGTATTGTAAGCACTCTGTGCAAAAAATGTAAGAGTTTAGTGTTCCCCAACTTCAAAACCATTGGGAACCACTGGCCTAGCACACCTTTCTTCACTCCGAGTTCAAGCACCTGATTGTAAGTACGTGTAAACTTCCTGGTAACGGTAGTTTTTACTAAATTAAGACAATCGTTCCAGAACGCAGGAAATTTTGCCCAAAAATGTCTTCCGATTATTGTACTACCTGCTTTTTCATTACCCGTTCTAGCTTTGTAAAATTAGCACATGATTGGAAGTTATAATTTTTGGTTAGTTTTATTTGGCAACAAAAGTTGCTTTGGTAACAATATTGAATGTAAATATTACCATATAGTGTTCTCAATTTAGATTCACTAACGTATTATCATCATTAGAAAAAGAGCAATTGAAATATGAATTGAAATTGGAAAGAAGAAATTGAAAAAGAATAAAACTGAAGCCGTTTGTTTTGGCTTAAAAAAGACCTTCGAAACAATCAACAGGAATCGATTGCTGTGAAAATTTGGTAACCTTAGAACCACGGGTGATGTATTCATATTGATAAAAGATTTCATAGCGAAAGGTGACAGATAACTTACTCAGTTGGAAAATCAGAAATATAACCCACGAGCTTCCCTTAGAAATTCTACAGGATTCCACCCTAGCACCTCTACTACTTTTCGTAAATATTAATAATATTACCTATGTAATTTACAATTAAAAAAATAGTTTATTCGCAGACGAAGTGTCTTTTTTTTGGCTATGAGCAAATAAACTTGAGATGGTTATTCAACAATCTGTGATATGGAATTACAATTGCATAAAACTAAAGTAAAGCTCAATAAGTTATCGTACACAGTAAGTCAGTTACACGCATCATTAACTCAAAGCAATAGTTTCATTCAGTTTTTGACTTGTGTAACATAACACTTTTGTACGTTAGTTTTTGAGTTCAATTCATCATAAGACTCTATTACAGCTGCTGAGTAGGTTAGGGTTTTACAGAACTCGTAAAAAATTACGTGCACTTGCGCATATGTATATTATTTTGTATTTAATTTCAAAAAACTATATTTTAGACCATTCAATACAGAGCAAGCGTACACTCATACGATAGTTAGAATAGATTCTATGTAGGGTGAATTCGTTCCTACGCATGTGTAAAACCTCGTTTCCACTGGAGCAACTTATAGCAACTTTTTGCTGCTTTCGGTTTCCCTTTGTTACGTGTTTGGTAAACTTTCAGCCACGTACACCAACTTTTTGTTTCCACCAAAGCACCTTAAAAATTGACAAAAATATCGCCGTTACTGTGGTAATTTATGAAAGTGCACCTCAGTGTTTCGACTGATTGTGACAAATTGCAGTAACATAGAAGAGGAAGGCTTGATATTAGCAGCGGCGACATATATTGTACTATCATCGAAGAAAAACTATAAAGAAAACACAAATACTCGGTGAAGAAGAGCCTGCAAGAAAGAGGAATCCAATAATCATAATTTTTATAGTTTTCAATGAGTTCAATTACTAATTCGTTTGTCCACTTAAACGGCGTATTTTTTGATTTTTTAAAAATATCTCTACATTGTTTCACACCTCGAAGCAAACTCAGAAATCGTAACTATTTGTCATTGCACCAGCGACATGCGGCTACTTGTTTCTGTTCCGGAGTGTTGCCGATTATTTCTTAAAAGATACCGCTCGAAATGGAAACCGGCAACAAGTATAAAGAATCAACGTTTGTTTCCGAAGCAAGAAGATACTTTCGGAAGCACTTAGGAACTTCTAAAAATATTTTCGGCAAGCAACAGAAATGCAAATGTTGCCCGGTGATGGAAGCGTAGCTTAATATTTTAATTTAAAAAGAAAACTACTCTTAAATTAAAGAAAGAAGACCAGTTTTACTATATTATGTACATTAATTTCACTCTGTACGAGGTGCCTGTTGAGTGTAGGATTGGCGTTGAATCGATTCTAGCTTGAGCTGTATTTGAGTAAGATATTTACTCCACATTTTTCACTGGATACAGTTAAGGATTAACATTATTTTATCGTTTCGAGATTCATTATTAAAAATATACACCTCATACTTTACAAAACACAAACACAAAGCAAAAATATGTTTGTATATTGTTAGTTGCACATCTTTTAAACACAAAATTTATCGAATTGCCAGATAGCAAAACTGGTGTTCGCATCGATTCTGTTGTTACGATTCCTTATACATCCTACGGCATTGTATTTGATTACCGTTCTTGACATTTTTTTATGAGTTTCTGTCACGTAGTGTAGCCGAGAAAGATGATATTCTATAAATGTATACAGTGCCGTCACGTAGGCAAAATGTCTGTTCTGGGGTTGGAACTTGAAACCTTGTAGGATTCGCATCTACAGATATAAATTTTAATTGATTAAAGGAATTAGTTAATTATCTTTTCTATGAAGTTTTTCTTTATCATATAGGACAAATTCTAAAACGAAAACGAATGAAAATGAAAGCAATTACGAAATTTAATTACTCTCCTGTGTAAATGCGAATGTTCTGAGCTTCAAACATCGATTTAACCACGTCACTCTTTAAGAACCATTAGATTTTATAATGAAGTGAAGGACGCAGAACGTTATATAAACATTCCGATGGTAAAAGTAATCATTGCAATTTAGAGGCACTTATTTCGTATACTTGCGTACTGTTAGTAAATATTAGCTCTCAAAAATAGAAGGACCTCTTCAAAGTGACATTTCGATTATAACTTCGTTCATCGACTCCAAGATTACCATAATACATAGGCATATTTGTTCAGAAAAAAGATATTAGCATAATCTATTAATTAAATACGATTAACGATCAAAAATTGTAATAAACTTACCTGTTTCGTTTTGTATTCATTCGTAACACTGTAACCCAATTTTAGATGAGCTGCTACTGTCATATTTTCGATTGCTGTGAGGCTCAATCTGAGTTCCTCGTCTTGCGGGATGTACGCCACCAATTTTTTGAATTTTGGATTATTGTCACGTATTTGATTATTCATCATCACGGTACCGCTACTGCCACGGGTTCTGCAACATAACTGTATATAAGTGCGTTAATAATTGTAATAAAGTTTTTGTTTTGGCAATGCAACAAATCTATGCTTACGAAAAAGCTAACACTAATAAAATATATCTAAAAATCTCAAATTGCGGGTTTACTCTGAGATGAATTAAGATCAAAAATAATTGTTTTCACATACATAATGTATCGGGACTATATTTAATATTAACACTCTTTATTTTTTAGTACAAGCTGATAACAAACGCGCAAGAAACACATCAACAATTTTTTTTTGTGAATTATGTTTTGCGCATTGATATTTACTCTTTTTTTTAACAAAAAAATGAATCTTACTCTTATGTGTAAGACAAGGGCAAAAAATTAATTTAGGGGAAAATCGATTTCAAATGTAAGTAAATAGAATAAACATACTTTTTGAATGATTATATCACTACAATATAATATGTAGTCACTACTTAAGCAAATATATCGATAAAATCTTGTACTGACAAGAAAACACAAGTAAGTGCATCTCACCGATTTAAATAAAACTTTGTGGGTTTATAGACTGATCTAGTGTAAGAACAACAGTACCTATCTTAACTGCCCAATCGCCCACTGGCGAAGTGTAAAGCATCCCAAGGTCAACACCCTTACCCTTCGTTGTTTAACTCAATAGCTCAGAAACTATGAGAGTTATAAAAAAAAGTTAAGACAAGATTTAAACTGTTTTACATGCTCTTAACGATGGCGTAAATATTTTCTCTATAACGAATATTTATTTAAGGAAGCAACCCCCTATCGTATAGAGTTTACTGACAACTGTTTAAAATGTAAGTTAAGAAATACATTACGATTGCGTATACATAGTAAGAATGACAGGTAATCCGTTTAGAAATGTTGAAAACGAAGGAATCGCTTACACCATGCACAACGAATAAACGCAGGCTTGCCGCAAATACACCGTTGTGCATTCTTCGGGAAGCAGAATTTTGCAGGATTTTTAAAATGTCGAAGCCGTTCGACGATATATCCACTACCATCCACTACCAACCTTAGCGATGATGATTGATTATGAGTTAAAGATTGTAACTGTTTCTTTAGTGTAGAATTATGTCGTAATCCATAAGTAGTACTTCATCTGAAAATGTTCTCACAAAATTTTTCCATATTCTAAAACCGTAAACATCTAAAGGTTGTACCAATGAAGTTGTT
Organism: Dynastes maya; assembly: GCA_029619315.2. NCBI lineage: Eukaryota > Metazoa > Arthropoda > Insecta > Coleoptera > Scarabaeidae > Dynastes > Dynastes maya. The sequence continues at coordinate 64,738,887 of JAROYE020000002.1, forward strand.
TTCTTTGGAATTGTAAAAATATTTACTTGTTTGTTCGTTGGTACTAAATTTTGCTCATCACTCGCACAATGCCCACTCCAGGGATCCAATAACCAAATACCTTCAGCTCCAGTATTTAAGTATTTGGTGAGTTTTCCGGATATTGAAGCGAATCAACATTTCTAGCTTTAAAGAATTAAAAGATAAATCAAAATCATGCCTAGTTTTATTATATATTAAAATAAAAATGTATCTCCAGTGACAAATGCACATTTAGCTTGAAATTTTGAAAAAGTATCTTGTGTAAGAATACTTATTACTAATATTATTAACGGAAATTATTACTTTACTTTCCTAAATAACAAACCGAAATAGTTTCCTTTTTTAGAATTTTGCAAGATAATAAATATATAACTTAAAATTACACTAACCTTATAATTAATGTGTTGTTTATGATAGTTACAATCTTCAGCTCTCAATTGTCACCGCCAAGGTTCTTCGATCTATTTAAATACGCATGGTATAAAAGTGGATACATCGCCGAACGGCTACCACATTTTAAAGATCCTGTAGATTCTGCTTCCCGAAAGATGCACAAAATACACAACAATGAGGTATCTGCGGCAAGCCTGCATTTATTCGTTGTGCATGGTGTAAGCAATTCCTTCGTTTTCAACATTTCTACTTGGGTTACCTATCATTCTTACTATGTATACGCAATATGCATCGTAATGTATTTCTTAACTTACTTTTTAAACAGTTGTCAGTAAACTCTATACTCACATTTTATGAATAAAATCATTTGATAACCACCTGTGTGTTTTCTTCATTACTGTAAATATAGTACATAAGTTATGAACTTTTTTACACAAATAAGGATATTTCGTGGCAGATGTAATATATATATATATATATATATATATATATATATATATATATACGTAAATTCTACGTAGCTTCTATATTTTTGTAGTATATAAAAATTCTGAAATTTGCAAAAAAAATAAAGAGGTGGGGGGTTGTTTCCATAAATAAATATTCGTTATAGAGAAAATAGTTACGTCATCGTTAAGAACATGTAAAACAGTTTAAATCTTGTCTTAACTTTTTTTTTATATCTCTCACAGTTCCTGAGCTTCCTGAACCTTTATTGCTGCATATCGTCATATTTTTTAAGTTAAAGTATATGCATATGTGGTATCGTTGGATTCGTATTTCGATTACCTTTCCAAAAACGTAAAAATGTACATAGTGTTCTATTAAAAAAAAAGAAAGTTAATGTCACTTCTGGTGAAACCGGAAATACAATTAAAATGCTGATAACGGCAGAAGTTAGCTTACAGAAAATAGAAATCGACCTATTTTTTCTAAAAACTTCTGTCGTTCAAAAGTTAGCATGAGAAGGACAGTTTAGGCCCTCATATATTTTTCGAAAGCCTCTTTGCAAGAATTCCTCTGTCTCATACCAAATAATGTTCTAATTGCTCCTTTTTCTAAAATAAAAATATGATCTGCTTCGGCGCAAGGACCCCAGTGTATAACTCCGCAACGTATCCTTGAATAAGATTTCGAAAAGTAAAACGATTTATCGATGAAATCATTACATGATTTTTCAACTGCAAAAGCGCATATGACCTCGCCAATTTAAGACATAGCTGCTCTACGTGATTAGACCATTTTAAATTCACATCTCTAACGAATCCAAGCAACCTAGATGGACTGTCTAGTTCAAAATTCAGTATTTCCTCTCGTTAAAGAAGAGCATACAATTAGTTTTATTGGCGTTTGAAACCAATTTATTCGCACTCATCCAATTACTGATGTCATCAAAAATAGAACTAGTTGCTACGAGGGGATGAATGGTGTTTGATATATAATGACATAGGAACTACATTTCTCAGGCAGTTGGAAAGATCATTAACGAAGAGTAGAAATAAGGTTGATTCCAATACGGATCCTTGTGGGACGCACGCCTCTTTCCACAACTTTATCACCCGAAAAGCAATTGCCTACGTTAACATATTGTTTTCTCGTCGAAAGGTAAGATTCCAAGCACTTTAAACAAATATCATGATCCCATGCCCTTAAGTTTGTAGAGCTAAAGATAGTGATCTACACAATGGAATGTCTTAGAATGATTTTAGATTTACGGAGTAAAACCGTGTTGATTCTCGTTGAGCAACCGGGAACGATGGAAATAGTTTATTATTGTAATGTTAACATATAGCTTGGAAAAGATTGGCACAATGCGAATAGGACGATAATTGCTTATGTCATTCTGAACTCCCTTCTTAAAAATAGGTATCGTTTTAGCCGTTTATGACTTCGAAATTATTTTTGAATTCGCCATAAACTTTTCTGTTGTTATTTCAATGTATTTTGTCGATTTCGTGTTTTAAGCTGTTGGACATTGGTTATGTACTAACATTGTTATTACTGTAAAGAAAACAGGAAAGGTAAGCTATTACAATAAATAAAATACACAAGGCATTTCATAAACTTGGACACATACATAAATTACGAAAATGGCAAGCATACATACGATTTATTAACACATCACGTTTCTAAACACGTTCTCAAAACAGGAAGATTTCAGTAATTGCAATACACATTTGTAATACCGGAATAGCTCCTGCTTCAAGAAACAGGTTCCGTTGGTTAATTGTACTAAATTTTGCAGATGTTACTGTCTCGTTAAAGCAATTATTAGGGTAATGTTGCTTGCTATAGTAAGAGAATTAAAGTGGTTACATCAATGGCTCATTTAAAGTGTTCTGACAGTAAAATAACACTCGTAAAGTGTCGCTAATTTTATGGCAGTAAAATAGTTAATTGCAATGAAACGACGGACTAGCTGTTATAGTGACTGCTGAACAATTATGAAAGTATGTTAAACACTTTTCATATTTTTGGTGACCCGTATTTACTTACATAACTGTTTATGTATACTACATACAAAAACAATGAAAATGTTACTGTTAGAACGTTGCAATGCCATGTTACAACTTAATGTTATTTGCAACAATGGATTCCATGTCTTCATTTTTGTACCTACATGGATTTATATGAGTTGTATAATATGAATGTAATATTCTTGTGAAACAAAATAGTGTTTTTGAACTCATTCCTTGTGTCAGTACAATAAGTATTGATTGGCTGTTTTTGACAGTTTTAATGATCTATAAATATTATTGAAAAAGATTTATAAAGGTTTGATTATTTATATAGCTTCAGTTTAGTTATTTCATTCTAAAGCATTTCTCTTTAATGAAACATGTCATAAACTAGGGGCGCAATAAATATCAGTGCACATCATTTATTGACATCACACTACCAACTGGAAAAAAACAAAATGCTTTTGTTTCACACTAGAACAGCCACAGCCGTCAATTTAACGGCATTATGAAGGGAAATTGAAATACACACACTGGCTATAACCCGTCCGTTCTAGTGTTAAAATATAATTATGTCAATTGAGTTATAATCAATAGTTTAACAGATAAATAAATTATTCTAGTTTAGCACATACTATGACTTAAAATAATTAATTATTTATTTTAAAGCGCCTATTATCTGCTAATCGTATTGAAGTACACTTGTCGACATATGTTTCTGTCATCATTATCACATTTGTGCCGTTATTGTTGCTGCTTATTCACGGCTTTCTTTGCTATATTGCTTATTTTATTAAAATTAATCCTTATCAGGAATTTAGTAAATAATCACGTTTCTTGGTGACTGTATTGCCCTAAAATGCTGAAATATTTGCGTAAACAAACAAAGGAAATGGTTGCAGCGTTAATAACGTTCTTTGGATAAGAACGTGATGGTATTCGTATTCAAGGATACCCTTTTGATACCATAGTGTTCAAAGAATTATAAATTATAACCTACATATGTAGATTTAGCGTGTTGCCGCAGCGTTGGATATTAGGATATCTTCTGTTAGTGCCATATCAGAGGCAGGACCCCTGACTGATTCCAAAGCGAATCGACGAAAGCCTAAACCTATATTAGGTATTAATGATGCTGCAAAATCATCTCTAAGGAATGTTGCGTATGATATGTATCGAAATAGATGGTATATAATGTATCAATTTTAATTTACTTCTACATATTTTGATATTTTAGAACAACACATTATATGGAATAGTATGGCACTTTTGAAGAGTGGAGATATATTTCATGGAAGCTTTTCGTCTCTAGGGATTATTTAAAAAGAAATAGGTTTTCGTTGGAGAAAGGATAATCTTCGACAAGGATTAATGGAATTACCACACATAATAAATGCTACGCCTAATTTTTTGCACTCATATGTTAAAAATTTGCGCGTCAATTATTGGCAGTTTATTTACTTTAACGAAACATGGATTTTTTAAAATGGCTGCGTTGACCATTCATGGCCAGGCTCGATAGAGTGTTATTATTAAGAAAATAAAAACTGAAGGCAAAAGGCGTGTACATGTAGATTAGAAGCTTATGTCTTACATATTTGTAAATTTCATTGTAGATAAATTATTTTACAAGCTGACAGTGTCTACGGATTTATACCTGATGCATTCGTGATATTTTGTTTGAGCATTAAAAATTTTGACTATCATGGAGAAATAAATCATGAAAATGTTATTCATTGGTTTGAGGATCAGCTTCTAAAACGTCTTGAAAGATAACGGAAGTTATCATAGTAATGCAAAAGTTCCGTCACACTGAAAAAGACATTTTGAAGTGCTGGGATAGGGAGGTAGGATTTGAATAAACTATAATAAATAAACGGGTCCCTTATATAATTAACATTTTAATACTTTCGTTGATCACACTAATCCTCAGATATTCTTCCGGTTACAAAAGTTTTGATATATTTTTACATAAGATTGAGTTTTCTTGACGTAACATGTAAACACAAATAAATTTTACTTTATGCTATGTTTGATATATCTTTCTCATTTTTTCATAACTAATTCACCAGGATTACCATTTTAATAAATACCTACAGTAGAAAAACTTGTGCCTTCGGTAATATACTATCCACGATAAATAACAACCCAAAATAAATGACAAATTATATGTGAGCCTCAACGTGTTTTGAAAACAGTCCAATATATAATATTATTATATCAACGAAGTGCATCGATATTAATTCTGCCCCAACTATATTGTAAAGAGACTCTAAATAAAAAGAAAATTAATCACTATTTGAATATTTATTATAACAAAACTGAATTTTTACACATACAAATACGACTCATTTTACCATAAAATTCCATCAATTAGAATTAGAAAACATGTAGATATTTGTTATGCGCTTATTATCATTTGAACATTTAATATATTGGATATTTGGAAATTAAAAAATCAAGTCTAGTTAGCTAATAATAAGTGATTCTACTTAGTTATAGAATTCGTCATTTTCCTTTTAAATTAAGGACGTTTTCTTTGCTTGATATACGACAATAGTATTTATTTTTAAATAATAATTAATGATTAAAGTCCATCAATAGGATAAAAATCAAATAAGATGTATTACGTATTACGTTACCTTTACGTATGCTGGGCATATGTATGCGACTCGCGCCCATAAATGAATCCTTACTTACCCTAAAATGTTCAGTGGTAAAAAAATGCACGATATATTGAGCAACAAAAACAGCAAATGTTACTAGGTTTCGATGAGAACAGAATTACATAATGCGTAATAGCTAAAAATTAACATTTCTCTATTACCATACTTCTGAAATCCTTTAAAATTATGAATATTTCAAGAAAAAAATCGTTATCGCTTTTAATAGCATTAAAGGTATATTTTAAAATACATCTGTAACGTGTTGTTTATAATTTAAATTATCGTATCCGTTATTAAAATCTAGCAGTAGGTAAAATAAATTTAAAGCCAAATTAGTATTGCAAGTAGCGTAACATGCACAGTTTGCCTGCATTCTTTGTAATAACTTACGTAAATATGGTGTATGGGAAAGTAGCACAGATAATGTTTAATCTGAGATAGATGTTTTATAAATCCTCGTAAATGTGGGAGAAATTTACTGGATATGTCGAAATCGTCAACGTATTTTATACATATCTATGTAACTGAATTAAGGAAATATTATCTATAATGAGGTATATTAATACTACCAATATTCATTTAGCAACATTCTCATGTGAATATGCTTCGCTTTCTTTTCATAAAAAAACATTATTCAAATAAAAAATAATAATTGTAATATTCGTAATTAACATTTCACCTTGAGAGAACATTTTTGTAATGCACGCAGAAGTTGCAGCGACAAAGTCAAGGTTACTCGTCTTTAAAAACCTTCTATGAGTGCATATAGCACATTATATAATTTGTTTGATGTGGTAGGAAATTTATGATATGATATAAGAAATCGACTATGACAAAAATTGATTTAGTTTAAACACTTCACTTACATGTATCCAGCTAGGATATTCAGTAAGGTACTTTTGCCAGCTCCAGAAGGACCCATTATCGCAGACAGTTGTCCAGACTTAAATTCTCCCGAGACCTTATGAAGAATTTCTTTTCTTTCTGAAATAGAATAATAGAGATTTTATATTTATTCTTTTCCATGCTTTAGAATATGTATAAATTTAGGTCAATTATCTGGGATTCTAGGATTTCCACATAACTGATTTTAGAATGCATTAAAATAGAATGTTTTGCAAAATAACCCAGTTTCATTAACCTACTTATGTAAATAGTAAATTACGTTATAATACTTCGAGATCAAAAGGGTATCTTTTTAACATTCACCAAGTGAGATAATGCAAGACGGAGGGTTAAGGTTGGAGAGTCAAGTGCATCTTTGTTGGAAACGTTATCAGTAAGATTACTTCGGCTTAAATTAAAAACATAGAAGAAACTTTAAAATATAAACAATATTTTGGCAGCTGCTACTAGGCAATTATACAGGGTTTGCTACACAACTCGTTCATTAAAAACTTTCGGAGTTAGCGTCTTAATCTAGTTCTGAAAATTTGCAGCAGGCAAAAAGCGCACTTACTGGATTATAACAATTTTATAACATTTTTAGTTATTTTTACTTCTTATAACTTTGATATTTTTAATGGAATAATACACTTTTTATTGCTTTTTTAAATTCCATGGATTGTTGTCGAATGATTTGTATTAAGATTCCGTACATTTAAAATCAACTGGTTTTGAGTTATTTTCATTTTTGTATTTCCTTTTTTCTTTTACAATATACGGAATACTACTACAATTGAATGAATTTATGTCATATTTATACCGGAAACAATGGAAACTTGTTACTTTGCAGTAATAATGCAACAACTGGTTTATCACGGTGTGTTCAGAACTTAAGATCCAATATACACGTTGGTGCAGATATGAACGGGGCATTGACTTTGTGTAAAAAAATCTCCTGGCAATTTTTAACTTTGTCACTTTTGTATTTGTTGCGTTTCAAAATACGTTTCACAGTACTTCTACTAACACCGATTTCGTCTGCAATTTGCCGGCTAGAGTAAGGTTCGCCCATTTCAACTAACGAACAAACCCTCACTTCTCTCTCCTTCCGCTCGGGGGGCATTAGAGGGATTTGAGGCTATTCGTTTATTTGTTGGCATTTACGGCAGTTTCCCGATTACGTTGCCAAATTTTCTAAACGCTTTGACGATCCTTTCAATCGTCGAATGCGTAGAGAAGGTACAAATCATTGCATTAATGATTTGTACCTTCTGTGCGGTTCTATAAACTAACATAGTGTATCCGAAATCCACGATCACTTGTTAGAACCTTGCGAGCGCATAGATAGACAAAAAATACATCAGAGCCCCTCAGAGCTACGACAGTTGCGCGCAGCGTAGCTGGCCAACGGAGATAGATGCAAGTATGCCAGATCGCGCTACGTACAATATATCTTGCACCACGGTGACACCTGGGCCAACGTGTATGAAATTCAATTCAAGGAAATCGATATTTTCTTAATGGAACGCGCTGTATATGTATGTTAGGTCTTGTATAGTTTAGGAGTTATAAGCAATTATTTGCGTCAATTTACATTTTACAACAGTTAGCCATGGAAAAATAAATATTAAGCAGTTGTGAAGCTATAAATATTATATTTAAATGCGCTTTTTACAAAAAATCTTCTAGAGCCAAACCGAAATGTTTTAAGTAAATTTTATGTAATATGCATATGTGACATAACAAACAACAGAAAAATATAATAAAAAGTACGTAATATGATATAAAAGATGGAGAATTTAAAATTAAATACAAATTACAGATGTTCGAAGTGTCCTCCATTCTCTTTCAAACAAAATTCTTTCCTGCAGTTCTCTTTCTGTAATTCTTCGAACTTGATCTTTTATATGACGCCATCAATAAAAATCAAGAGTATTAAGGTCGGGGGATCTAGGTATCCAAAGCCAAAGTCCATTGGGGCCGATCTATCAATCTTATAAGATATTAATGATTTCGGAACAAACGCCAATTTTTTTAAATAGGCTGCATATGGAAAACTTTTTCATTATTAATTTTAGGGATTATAAAAAGCTCTACTTCCTGAGAAAATAATATTAACAAATTCAAATTTGAGGTGGCATGTACAGGGTAGTCAAGAATGGGTACGTCGTGTCGCGTCGGTACGTTGCCAAAAATTTTAAAATTTTAAAATTTTGACTTCAGGTTCTTAAAGATAAAAATAAAGTAGTAGTACCGTAAAGTGATTTTCATTTTTCAATATGTCGAATAATTTTCGATATATTCGACTTCGAGTTTAGATCGTATAGAGAAAAATTACAAAATCATGTTTTTTAAAAATAGATACGTATGACTGCATATTTGAACTAGTTTTTAATTCTAAACAATTTTTTTTATAAACAACGCGGTATTTATATCCTCATTTGAAGTGAAATAAGAATGGCTCTTTTATGAAAACATAGCACATTCATAGAGGAACGTAGAAGGCAATGAGATTAAACTATTGGCCTTAAATATAGATAGGCAGGAGGCAGTTTCTGAATAATAAAGTAACGCAAAAAATGAGATGACCCCAGGACCTAACTCCATGCTTCAGTCTAGATGAAATGTGCGCATGGTAAAACATCAATAGTGCATGCTAACGCAACATCTAAGCTTGAACAAGGCATAATTCAATGAACACTACTTTGAACAAAGCGCCGAAATATGGTCTTCCCACGATAAAAGGGTATCCACTTGGCAACCCAAGAATTTAGGACATGCCACCACAGGAATCGACTTACCACCCAAGCGTACTAATGGTGATCTATCAATCTGGCGCCTCGTGACTGTAAGAGGCAGTAAAACAGTTTTAGACTTATTAATAAGTAAGCCTTTTCCGATCACACCACGACGACATATTATTAGCGTAAGTATGACCGGTGCAAAATATATCCTTTTCATTACGGTCCGATAGTATAACTGTGGTGTCATAAGCACTTGAAAAGGAATTACGTAGGTCATTGACGAATAACACAAACAAAAGTGGTCCCAAGACGGATCCCTGTAGCACACTTTGTAAATCTTCCATGCAGCTGGGAACGAGCGGTTAAGTACGATGCTATTGCTTGCAACGTTCCCGTATACCACAAATTGACAGTTTCTGGAGCAGGAGCTCATGATCCACAGAATCAAACGCCTGTGTTAAATCAAAAACCAGACCGCCAACCTGAGTTCCGCTGTCAAGAAGACTATAGATGTGATCTAAAGCCTCAAAATGAGCATCTTGTGTAGATTTGAAGTTAATGAAATCAAATTGATTCGGGGCTATAATTTTGAATCTATTCACAAGAGACATTATTATCTGAAACATTACCTTTTCAAATATTTTTGAAAAACAAGACAAGATGGATATTGGCTTATAAGTTATAATTCGACACAAGTTGTTTATCCTCCTTCTTATAAACCGGTATTACTTTGGCTGCCTTCAATAATGCAGGGAATACGCCGTTTGAGAAAGACTGATTAACCATCATTGATAATGGTACTGAAATAAGCTCTGCGACGTACCCTAGAATCTGGCAAGAAATTCTATCGATACTCGAAGATGTCTTACGTGTAATGGACATAATAATATTGAAAATTTCATATCTGTTTATTGATTGCAAATATATTCTAAATTGATCCATAAATAAATTACAAAAAAACCGAAGGATCCGTAATCAACTCCTCGTCACCCTTTATAATAATAGTGCTAGAAGCTCGAGTACCTAAATCGCAACTCATCAGAGGACGCACGAACCTCACAAGTAATCCAAGATTTGTTGTTAGTTTCTGTACGTGTTCTGCGAATAGGAAAAGCTTCGTCAAAATAACTAAAAAAAGTGTTAAAAAATACTGAAAATTATCATCTAAGCTCAGCCTATCCGACAAAACACCCCAAGATTTTGGATATAAGGTCAATAAAACGCTGAGTATTTATCTGAGAAAAACTTCTAAACGCATGAGTTTCCATATCAGAACTGCTGCAGCCGAAGTCTAAACAATGGATCAAGGCGGTGATCAGGGCGCCTCCAAAACAGTAGCTGTGTAGCGCTCGGTATCAAGATTTTTCAGTATATTTCCTATAAGAGTACTGGAATGTGCAGTAACTCTAGTAGGATCTTTTGTTGTGAAATGAAAAACCATAATGAAAAAGAATATCTAACGTACATTGATGGTGATTGAGTTTTTGCTTACGATAATGTTATATATAATATATAACTAAATTCATTGAAAACCAGTTGATTTTAGAAGTAATACAAACCATTCCATAACGATCCATGGTATCTAAAGAAGCAATAACAAGTATATTATTCATCATAATTTGTTATAATAGAGCGGGTGCGCTTTTTACCTTCTACAAAACTTTTAATGAACGGGTCGCGTGGAAAACGCTGTATTCAAACTTATGTACCTATTTACAATGTTTAACTAATTAATGAATTAACAATGAAGCCTTATCTATTTGCTTTTTTTGAAACACTCTGCAAATCAGTTTATATAGAGAACAAATTTAAATCGTAAAACACTTAAATCTGAAATGGTGTAATAAAGTTCCCTACTCAAGCACTTCGATTTGGCTGTACATCATCCTAAACATGCAAATAGGTGTGACGTAACTTCCTTGGTAATACTTTTGGTATGCCGTACTGATGTAAATGTATTAATAAAATAATATCGTAGGTAATATTACGCCAAAGCACAAATTATATTTTAGAATGGTATTCACAATTCTTATCCTTTTTAGTTTTGGAATTTATGTGGTTGCTTTGGAGAAAATCAGAAAGATTGACACAGATATTACATAACGTATATTTCGTAGAGTTTGATTTAATAGAGAAAGATATATGACTTAAATTATACAACAGACGAACATAATTAAGCAATGAGAAGTCATTTATTATATGTTTTTGTACGCTTGAATGGTACAGTTGGGATTTCATAATGGTTGATAATTTTATCGGCCGTTTCTTACGCTTACAAGGGAACACAGGTTAGAGTGTCTCACCGACTTAAATGAAACTTTGTGGGTTTATAGACCAACGTAGTGTAAAAACAACGGTAATTTTCTTAGCTGCCCAATCTCACATTAGCGGAATGTAAAGCGTCCTAAGCTCAACACTACCCTTCGCAGTTTGACTTAATAACTCAAAAACTATAAGAGATATTAAAACAAAGTTAAGACAATATTTAAACTGGTTCACGTGCTCTAAATATTTCCCCTATAACGAATACTTGTTTAGGGAAACAAGCCTCCTCCCCTTATTTTTTGCAAATATCAGAATTTTTGCATTATAGTAAGAAGGTAATTAAAAACAAACCATTTGACAGATCAGTCTTTAGTTAACATTCAAATAATAATTTGGCAGTTTATAGCCACTGCTCAGATAAATGAGACAATAAGTTGAGCGGTGTATGGTAAATTTTCAAAATGTTAACAATTGAACAACGTGCAATGATAGAATTTTTCACCTTGGAAGGAAAAACACCATCCGAAATCAAAGAGCGAATGGTCACGGTTTATAAAGACTGTACATCATCGCGTGCCACAGTTAAACGTTGGTCAAAATTGTTTCGTTGAAGCAGAGAATCCATTGAAAATGATCTACGCGAAGGAGGGCTCGTTACTGAAGTAACACACGAAAATATCAAATTGGTCGAGGAAGTCGTTTTGAGTGATCGACGGCTGAAGGCTAAGAAGATAGGGGAACAAAACGCGATTTCAAAAATTAGTATTTTGAAGAATCTGCACGAGCATTTGGGTATGACAAAAATTAAAGCAGGATGGGTCCCAAAATTGCTCAATGCAGTTCAAAAGGAACAACGTGTCGAGTGTAACCGAAGTTTTCTTAAGCAGTATGAAGCCGACAACACGATCATTAACCAAAAAAACAATGGTTCTATACCATTATCCTTTGTTCAAAAGAGAAACGATGGAGTGGCATCGGAAAGGCGAATCCATCCCTAAGAAGGCCTATGTGACAAAAAGCTCAAAACAGGTGTTGGCTACATTTTTTTTAGAATTTAAGGAACGCAACACTACAAAATGTTATGCCGACTTGCTACGCCAGTTAAGACAAATCATCATCGAGAAACGCCGAGGAAAGCTGGCACGACAAAGCTCCTGTCCACAATGCTGCAATTTCGAAGCCTACTGTGCGCCAGTGGGGATTCAGGGAACTCGATTACCCACCGTATAGCCCCGACCTTGGTGTGACTGTTCATTTTCGAAATTAAAATCGGAGGTAAGAGGGAGAAAATTTAACACCGATGAAGTGATTGATGAGGCAGTTTTAAAGCATTTTGTGAATGCCCTCAGAGCGTAGAGAGTTATAAGCCAGTCCCGATTCTAAATTTATTTTCAAAAATACTTGAAAAGTAAATAGCTGTTCAGATATGGCAATTTATACAGAAAGAGAGACTTCTACCTTGCATTTCATACAGTTTGTACATATCATTCATTTCTATTGTATATTAACGGCATGCACTATTATATAAAATCAGGCATTGTTACTAACTGCGCGGATGACACCTCCTTCCTAGTCCTAGACGATCTAAATGACCTATGTAATAAAATTACTAACGCCACGAAGCAAATGAAGAAATGGTGTAATGATCAATTTAAATAAAGTAAAGGTCCTATATGAAATTCCTGAGTGTTCTCGTTGATACGGGCTTGACTTGGTACGAACACTTAGATCAGGCGATAAACAAATTAAATTTCGCTGTTTTAAAATTAAAGATTTCTTGGGATCCTCAAGATGTTATCGGAGTGCACTACGCTGTTCCTTGCCCGCATTTGTCTTATAATGTGATACTTTGGGTTAAATTCTACCTGAGTAAACATCGGGAGAGTATTATTTATCGGCTACAACATGTTGATATACTGTATTTTTGTATAAGCGTGTGCATATAAATGTCTCATCTCCAAACTACAGCTGTGTAAAAGTTTTCAATAAACGTTCATAATTTTTAAAGCAAACAACATCAACTGCTAATTTTATACAAATATGTTCAATCGTTTTTAATTGAAGGAAGTGTACAGGATGGTTCAAATTACCGGGCCACTATTGCTGTTTTCATTATTGTTGGTCCTACGAAATTGATTAAATCGGCGAACTAGTAGTGTTTTTGCTGCTAATTAACACGAAGTTAATAGAAAAACAATTGAATAAGGTATTACAGACTATTACAATGACTTCTAGTTTCTAGTACAGATCAGCTTAGCAACATTTAAATCTGCCACGCCTACATAAAACCAGATATACAAATTATAAATCCGGCAGGAAATTCAAATATACTCTACCACTGAGAATCCAAAAGACAAAACAAATAGTAAAGGTGTGAAACCATTTCTAAGGACAGACACATTATGTCTGCAAGAATGATATATTACGTATCTGCTAAGCCGTTTTCCTTTAAAGAAAACTTGCAAACTATGATTAAAACTTATCGATCGGTTTTATAATTTCGGCGGCTTTTAATCGCTTTTTTATGCCATTCTATGAATTGCAAAAATAACAATGCATATTGTTTGCAAATCCGATTACGATGTATAACACACCTAAATGCCTAAGGTTGCAATGATTAATGCATAAGTCTATTTGTTTGCATTTGAACAAGTTTTACTATCAAAGGTTAATGGGACTTAAGAGAGGCGTGTCATTTTTTAAAATATATATTTATCTATAACATTGCAATTATCTGTTACATTTACACAATACCCACGTGTTCATGTATTAATGACATTATCACCAATTTAATTTTTGTAATTCAGAATGTTTGTAGTAATGAATGATAATTTACAACAGCTGTATTTGAATAAACAACTGTAAATGATTCAAATGCTATTACTATTATTATTATTAATAATAATAATAATAATAATAATAATAATAATAATAATAATAATAATAGTAATAACAATAATAATAATAATAATTGCTTTATTATCAAATCAAGCAGTACATAACTAATATGTAACATAAATTATAATTCTTTGATAATCGCAAGGTGAGATTCAGCAGTGACCGAAACAAAGTACGGCGACCCTGTTCTACCATCCAAACCAGGCGTGGCCAACAGTTTTTGCCCCCGGGCCGGATTGGAAAGAAAACTTTTTTCACAGGCCGGACAAAATATTAAAATTAAAAAATGTTAAATACAAAAACGATTCGTTTAAGTACATAACATTTTATTATGAAATTAGTTTATGAACAAATGTAAGTATTTTAGTACAACAAATTAACAGAAAAACTAATGTGACGTGTTGAGGCGCTTTGCATCGCCTATTAATTTCTTAATATCTGGCTCTATACTTCTAGTAGCTATTATTAATACAGCCTTCAAATGTAAATCATTCAATCTTGATCTTGTCGTATTTTTATTTAGATTCATTAAAGAAAAAGTTTGTTCACAAATATAAGTTGAGCTGAAGATTATTAGATATTTCTTGGCAAGTTTTTTTTAATTTTCCGTGTTTTCCATTATTCAATTGCTTATAAAAATTGCACAAATTTTCTTGCTCGTCTCGATATTTCTCATGTAATAATTCATCACATTGTAAATTAATTATTTCTAATTGTATATCAACAGAAACGTCATCTACATGTACAGAAAATGTATTTCGGATAATAGATAACATTTTATCAATTTTCTTGAAGCAACCGAATCGCTGCTCGAAATCTGTCATTAGTGCAAGGATATTATTATTAAATTCTTGAATCTTTTCTCTTGAAATATTTAAAGATACAGTCTCTAACGTTGGAAAATGATCAAATTTGCACTCTGCCAGGTTTCTAGAAAAAATGCTTCATTTGAAAAGATTTTAACCTTTGTATTAAATCATGAGCATATAAATCTCTTCGCTGTAAACATACGATAAATTCGTTAAAATGTGTGAGAATATCCAAAGAAAATGCTACATCACAAATCCAATTTGGTTCTGATAATTCAGGAAAATCCTCATTTTCTTTAGGCGTTAAAAATATTTTTATTTCCTCTTGAAGACTCCACACACGTCTTAAAACTTTTCCCAAGCTTAACCAACGGATTTTATTGTGATATAGTACATCTATATAACTGGTATTTAGTTCTTCAAGGAGTCCAATAAATTGCCGTGTTTTAATGCTTTTGATCGAAGGAAATTCACTAATTTCACAACTACGTTTGTAACATGATCGATTTTTTAAATATTTTTACATAATGCGTGTTGATGAATAATGCAGTGTATGGGTATAATTTTATAATTTGGATCAATTTCAGAAATTTTGTCTTCAATTCGTTTTATGAGACCAATATTTTTTCCAATCATATTTGGTCATCCATCTGTTGTCACATTCACCATTTTTTTCCAGTCAATATTGTATTCCAAAAAACATTTCTCAACTCCTCGGAAAAGATCTCCTTTTGTTGTGTCTTTCATAGGAACAATTGACAAAAGTTCTTCCGAAACTTTAAAATCTTCAGTGATAGCTCTGATAAAAATTAATAACTGAGCAATATTCTTTACATCGCAACATTCGTCAAGAGCTATTGCATAAAAATGGGCCGATTCTAAATTATTCAGTAACTGATACAGTCGTGAGTCTTCCACCATATCATTATCATTTCAATCCAGTACAACATTTTTGTAAAATTATATTTATATATTCAATTGCGCAACAAAGCAAAAATATCATTAATGATGTGTACCGCTTGTTAGTGTAAAAATGGTGTAGTAATGGGTTTTATAAAACCATCGCAGTTATCAAATGAAACAAACACGAAGTTTTGACGAATAATTACTTTTAACAATCAATTTATGCAGATACTTAAGACAAAACAAATAGATAGATAATTGGACAAGTTTTTTTAACCTGTGTTGGCACCTTTATTTTATTTGCATATATTCAGGTTTGTTAAATTAGATTTTGGTTAAAGTTTATACATAAACCATCTGGTGGGACGTTCATAAAAACAGGGAGGTATTCAACAAATGATAGTTGGAAAACAGGAATATCCTGTACTAACATCATCAACAACTGGATGACCTCCACAGATGATGCTTATATTTAAAATGATAATTGGTACATGTCTTTCAGCATCTATGTGTCTTATGAAGCTGATAGCGGTGAAATCTTAAGCTAGACACATTCTCTAAATACAAAGGCATCCAGCCAAAAATTATATGGGCCAGTTCTTTTATTGATCGTTTACGAATATGAAAATTGCTCAATTTGATAAATTTTAATGAAGATGCCGTCTCGGATTAAGTTAATGTCAGGACTAATACGGTTTTCAGAGAAATTTTAATGTGGTATTAGAAAACAATTATTTCCATGTTGCTCTCCTTGAATTAGCTGAAAGACAGAATGTATCGATATTGTATACGAGTGACCTTAAAAATTACTTAATTTTATTAATTATGACATATAAATTGCGAAATTAAATTCTTGTTACAAATTAAAAAAAAGTAATTGAATCCAAAAAGCCTCACCTTTTTATAAAAAAGTTTGCATTTCATAAACCGCCAATTTTTGGACAACTAATCGTCTTTACGCGATAAATATTAAACACTAAATTATCGTCATTATAGTAATAATGTCATTTTTTTCAATTCTAGTGTCTAGTTCTTTATTTAGTTACTTTTGAATTTCGCGCCGCTCTAACATGTTATTTTAAAAAATAGGGGAAAACGAAGGGAAAAGGACGAGATGGCGTAGAGTTCGTTGTTAGTGCTACGTATCAACTGTAGTTAAATAAAACATTTGAAGTTTATCAAGACATTCTTTGAATATCAACCAAACTAAATTAAGAGGTGAAAGAAACTCCAGCTAACATTTCTCAACATCTAGCCTTGCACTCTTTTAGGAAAATTTTATACGTTTCGTATCTTCAGGAACAGTCTTTAAAGGATAAAGGGAGAAGAAGGTAAGTAGTAAAAATGTAATTTTAAATACTCACAGAAGATAACTGAAACTGTATTAGGAAATTCCAAAGAGCAAGCAAATCAGAATATAGTTAAAAATGAAATATTTAAAAATTTCTTTTCATTAAAAGATTTAAGGGCATTCATTTATAAAGCGCTATGAAATATCTTAGTCTCTAAAGTTTACTACATCTAAATATGTATTTGTCTTTGTCAAGGTATCGAGAATAAATACTACAAAACCAACCTGTGATATATTTTATGTTGCATTTGAAGAATGTTAATATGTGCATCAAATTAGTTAATGATTAAAATTAAATTTTTTTTTTTTCATAAAAAGAGAATATTTCTTTTCATCAATCAACATCTGTATATACTGAGACTATTTTGCTTTTGCAACAGGTGTCTGGTAGTCTCTCAACTTTTTCATCCGTTCAATCAAATTGTATAATCAAATTATAAAGTGAATCCGGTCTCGGCCTAAAGGAATATGCTCAAGTGGTAGTATTATTTAAGTGCCCATCCTTCAGTAAGCACAATATGAAAAAATAAGTAACAAATCGACTAATAACAGAACCAATCAAGAATTATAATATCTGAAAAGTTGTGAAACACTCACCCTCTTAAGCAGCGTTATCAAATAGGTTGATCGGAATTATTGAACATTAAAAGTAGAAGCACCATTATCAGTATTATCACCCACTGGATAAGGGTCGTAAAAAGTTAACAGCATTAGATATGTTTTCGCAGTTGTCTCGTTCAACGATGTTCGCCGTGGTGAAAAAAAGTGTTTATATCTTGAAAAAGAGCGTTCGACATCTACGGATGTAATACATGCATGGTTAAAACACTTTTTAAATTCAGTTAATGGATTAATCGATGTACCATCACAAATTTGTTTTAATGTAATAAAATCGGAATCTTTCTTTAACACACTCTCGAACATTTCTAAAACGTGATTATATTTTGCGTCATGTATAGTACGTAGCAGTGTAAGTACTTCGTCCACTATTTGCAGTGACTCCACTGACGACAATCCTCTATTTTGTAATTGTTCTATTGCGTCATGTAATCCTTTATAGTTGTTACGAATAGCTTGTAACTCTGTTTCAACGGAAATTGTGTCTGGCTCTCCTTAATAGCTGCAGTTTTGGCGGGATTGAATTGTGAAAAAACTAGCTTTTACTTGTTTCAAATATTCAGCATATTAAAGAGCTGCCTGCAACCATGTTTCCCAACGTGTAAGAATCGGTTGTGGTGGTTCACGAATATCAGGACATTGTACGTGAAATGATGGAAGACATTTTGGAGATTTGGGAAACACTTTTTTTTGTATTTGCCATTAATGCATGTACCTCGGGCGTATAGTTTCTGCTACAAGATGTAAAGCTTGCACTTTATACATAACATGTAAACACTTGCAACCGTATTCAAGAAGAGAGCGACTTACCCAATGCATTGTCGCGGCACCATCGCTCGTAAACATCAACACTTGACGTGGTGAGACTTGAAAGTTTTCTAACGTACTAATTGTAAGTATCACCAGTATCACCTTCACAGTTGCTGCACCAGTACACTTTTCCAGTCTTTTGCTAGCTGGTAACAGTTGACATGTCAGTTTATGAAGATCGAGCAAACGTACTATAATATTTAGAATAGAATTCCATTAATATTTGCATGTACATGTTACTAGCAGCATATTTTTATACCTCTTAATCCCCTTATTAAAAAGTCTGGCTGCGAAAGGTATAATAAATTATATTAAAAGATCTGATATTTCTAATTGCTATTATTATCTATTTTTTGAGGGAAAGAAATAGAAACCACTTCTATGCAGCTCAAGATAGTGCAAAGGTTTAAACAGTGGTAATTCGCATAAATATTACATCAAATTTTTACTTAAGCTAAAATATACAATTTAGCCTTTGACTTTTTCCATTTATTTTATTTCTGCATCAAGATTGAATTAGTCCAGTGAAACTCAAGGCCAGTGTAGTCGTGCTTTACTACGAAGTAGTATAGTTGGAATGAAATTACAGCAAAGCATAAGTTTGCCTCTTTTTTTCGATTAATTAAATTCAGAATCTTCACTAGACTATGATATTTTACATAATTTATATATATGCCTGCCACACCTTACTTGTAATAATAATAGTCGAAAATTCTCAGAAAACCTAGCCAAAACAAAACTGTTGGAATAGCAAGGTTAATTAATCTCCTTTTTTATAAACATGTCAATAATTAATGTTTAGCAACAATGACAGGTACCCAAAAAAATAGTGTTACCAGAACCGAATTTTGAATTAATGCTAAAATGATAAAAAGTCAACTAAAAAGTATACAGTCTATCTGTTACTAACCGCATAGGGTATGCATATTTTTATGCATAGAAGGCATGCAACAAAATAAATTGCATGTCATAAATAAAAAAATAATAGCTTTTGCATTTTTTCCAGTAGCAGGTACAAAATGGAAATGTATTTAGTCCATGAAAGAATACAGATTGTTAAATGGTACTTCCAAGGAAATTCTCTTAGGCAAATTATTGACCTATTTCAAATTCTATTTGAAAATCGGCCAATTGTTTCTGTTAGTACTGTTCGAAGAACTATATAAAAAATTCTGTAAAAAGTATCTGAATGCGTTTCATCTAAAAATCATAGAAAACCTCGCCGTGAAAGAGCTGTTGACAACGAAAACGTGGAAATACAGGTACGTGCTGCAGTAGTAGAAAATAAATTTCAACCTTTGCGACATGTAAATAGCATGGTCAACATGCTTCCTTGAGGGATGCCTCTGTTGAGGTAGGTTAGAGGAGTTAATATAAATTTTACTGCACGCTGACTGGTGTTGAACACTAACAAACTGATTTCTTCCTTTCAGGAAAATTTCAAACCATTTAGAAGCAACACCACGAATACCATACCAATTTAATTTTGCAATCAATAAATCATGGTCTACACCAGGTATGGGCAACCTTTGCTTAGCTGAGGGCGTAATTTCGGGACTTAATCAGGTCGCGGGCCGTAAGTAAGAAATAAGTAGGTAGTAGTGAATAAGAAGGCGATAAAAATTCACACATTTTTTTATTTATTAGAATTATAATAGCATAATCAAACATATAAAAAGCAAATTAACAAGAAAAGATAGAAAAATCAAATGAAAATCAATGAGAGACTTGAGTTTGAAGCTGAGAAACAAGATGATCAATATTGGGGTCAACTGTGGATACTTTTCTTCGGAAAGGTATGTTCTGTAAAATTCGCTTAGTTCCACATCATCAAATTTAGACTTCAAATATGAGTCTCCTTGAAGCTCGATCAACTCCATTTGTAGGTGAAGCGGAGCATCTTCCACATTACACTTACACGGATTTGCAAAAATATTGAAAGTGCTATCCATATTCCTAAAATCGGAAAACCGATCAGTGAATTGCTCTGACAGTAGTTTCAGTTCTTCAACATAGCGACCGTAACCAATGTTTTCGTGACTGGATAATGTTAAAAAATGAAAACAGTTTTTACTTCTCATTTGTGTTTCCCACAAGCGAATTTTGTTTTGAAAAGCTTTAAGATGACTGTACAGCTGATTTACCAATTGCCCTTGTTTTTGAAGCTTCAAGTTCAGGTCGTTTAAGTGTCCTGTGATGTCTACCAGAAATGCCAAGTCACAAAGCCATGTTGGATCACAAATTTGCGGCAATGTTTTCTCTTTCATTTCCATAAAATCAGCTATTTCTTTTCTAACGTCATAAAATCTTTTTAGCATTTTGCCTTTGCTTAGCCACCTTACTTCGCAATAGTATGTCACATCATTGTGTTCTGAAGAGAGTTCATCCAAAAATGCTTTAAACTGGCGATGGTTAAGACCGCGGGATCTAATAAAATTGATGGTATTTACTACCACATCCATAACGTTCTTCAGTCGAATGGACTTACAGCACAAGTTTTGTTGGTGAATAATGCAATGCAGAATTATTAAATCACATTCTTGCACATTCATAGCGGTTGCTCTTTCCTTCAGAATTCCGATAAAACCTTTTCGTGGACCGACTATTGAAGGCGCACCATCTGTGCACACTCCAACTAATTTACACCACTGCAAACCATATTGCTCAAAAGTACTTTGCACCTCGGCAAAAATATCTTTTCCAGTAGTGGTCCCTTGTAGCGGCCGTAAAGCCAGTAATTCCTCTGTCACTACAAATTCTTCATCAACACCTCGTATAAAAATAGCTAACTGAGCTGTGTCAGATAAATCTGTACTCTCATCCAAAGCAATCGGAAATGCTTGAAAACCAGCCAGTCTATCAGTCAATGTTTTTTTGATATCACTAGCCATCATATCTATACGTCGAACAACAGTACGTCGCGATAAGCTCACTTTCTCAAACTCTTTTTTCTTTTCTGGGCACAAAAGTTCTGCAACATCTACTGGGTACTCTTTAACAAACTCTCCCTCAGAATACGACTTCGATGTTTTCGCTATTTTGGAACTAACTATAAAACTAGCTTTAACGACACTGTCTAGATTTGATCTTTGAGAATGGAACATTTCTTGCTGTTTCCCTAAATCGGTAATGAGTTTTTTAATTTTATCCTTTCTTAACTGGCCCGTAAGTAATTTATATTGAGCGAAATGCTTCCTGGAGTAATGCCGCTTCATATTGTATTTTTTTAAAACAGAAATTGTTTCATTACACAGCAAACACATAAGTTTACCACTGTGCATGATAAAAAAGTATTCTTCAGTCCATTTGTTTTGAAATTGATGACATTCTGTGTCCACTTTCCGCTTTTTTAAAGCAGACATCTTGATAGATTTTTTTTCTTCTGAGCTGAATTTGCTTGAATATTTCCCGCGTCTTTTCTTATCAGTTGTTAAGAAGTAATGAGTTGACACGCGCGCTGAGCGGTTTATATATTACCCGCAATAAGCAACTAGAATACTCTCGATCGTACGCGAATATGCGATGCTAGCCGCGTTATGAATAACAGTCGGCTCTGGAGTGCTTCGAGGTCATCGGGCGGCTTCCCGAATGTTTATCTGTTTGTCTCTTTCTAACGACTATTTCTGACTCGATCTGTGGCGTTCCATTGCGTACGCTTAATAATATTATTTATCGATTTTAGTCTTTATGATTTGAATAAATACAGTTTTAGGCTGGTTGACGGTAATTACAAATAAACTATGTGTGCTAAATCTTTAATTTTTTTGGCGCGTTATTTGAATTTCTCTCGCGAGTCGGATTGAAGCTGGTGGAGGGCCGGATCCGGCCCGGGGGCCGAGGGTTGCCCATATACGGTCTACACAATCAAAAGCACGACTCAGATCGCAGAAAATACCGGTAGGGAATCGACCATCATCTAAACCAGATACAACAAGATCATAAAAAGATAATAATAAGAGAACTAACAAATAAGAATTTAAATAAAAATTATTCATGGTGTAACACCAACAATACTTCTCATCGCATTTTTCTGGTGTAAAGATATTTGCGTACAAAAGTTGGATACGCCCCAATGTATAATTCCGTACGAAAATCTACATAAAAATTAACGTAATAAAAAAGTCAAATATTAATGTTTGTCATTGTCGGTAAATGGTGTAGCAGGTAATAGAAGGTCCCAAGAATTTAGTCTATTAAATTTGTCGAATTCATCTTCCTTTAACTTTTAACAATAATCTCTTATAACTAATAAAAGTAACTATAAATGTTCCAATCAATCAATTGTAAATCAACCTGATCGCACGGCATAGACGCCTACATACATATATTTCCATACCTTTATATTTAGACTCACGCAACGAAGCACGATAAAATCTAAAAGCAATAGTGGTAGGGTTTACCGCTTCGATCCGCAAATACTTAACCGTACTAGCAATTGGTCGTCGCTGCCGGTTGCCGCTGTCAACTTACGGCTTTCGATAAATTTCACGCATGCGTGCTGCGTTAAAATCATCTAGTCAAGCTACATTCTATCGAGAAACTTGACGTCGAGACGTATCGCACCGAATTACGTAAGGTTAAATGCCTCGCCTATCCGTAGAAAGTGCTTTCATCGAAGAGTTTATCAACGTTTATCGAAATAACGAATGCCTATGGCAAACCAAAAATAAAGATTACCATAATCATGAAGTTCGCGATGCAAGCTACGAGCAATTACGTCTGGTTATATTTAAGCATTTCGGGGAGAGATTGGCTAAGAAAGAGTACGTTCTGAAGAAGATACGGAACTTACGTACGGCGTATAAGAAAGAATTGAGGAAGGTAAACCGTTCGAAACAGAACAGCAATGGTATAGCAATACACGTGCCAAAGTTGTGGTATTATACTCAACTAGGTTTCCTAGATGATGAAGATGCTTTAAAAGGATCGATTATTTCTGCATCCCAAGATAGTTCTGATACCGAGAGAATTAAGCAGGAATTTCAAGATTTAAATGAAAACGATGATATCTCGGTAAGTTTAATAATATCTTTAAAAGTATTTTAATCAATACAAATATATTTGTTGAAGGATAACATAGATGACAATCCAATGCTACTTGAGTTAGAAGAAAATCAAGTAACGAACCGACCTGGTTCATCTACCAGTAACTTCTCAAACGTCGACCCAATTTCTATTGGAGAAGATGGTATGCATAAAAAAAGAATCCGGAAAACCAAGTATAATGGGATGCCACTACATGAAGAGTCACAGCGCAGATATGAAGAGCTAAGCAAATCTGATGATGAATTTGATATTGCCGGTAAAGATTACGCGGTGAAGTTGAGAAGTTTAGAAACAGATCAAAGATATATCGTCGAGAAATTATTAGCAGATGTTATTTTTCAAGCTAGGTTTAGGAAACTGAAACCGAATACTACTATTTGGACACCCACTGATTAAATTGTATAAGGTTTGATGTACATTTTGTTATGTGTTAGTGTATGTTGTTCTTTGACTTGTAAATTCTAAAACATTTGAAAAGAATATAAAATAATCAGATTTCTGTTTATACTATGTAAAAATAAAGAATATCATCGACTTGTGTTCCTCTTGATATTGGAATTAACATATTTTAAACTGATGCTTTGCTTTTCTTGCCAAGTAGATTTCCATTTGGAATATTGTAGTCTATTTCTTAATTAGCTCAAGGAAACCCGCGCGACAATATTCAAAATGGAAATCTACTGAAGGCAAAGTTCAGATATTCCATCCTAGTTTCTGAGTCAACAGTGGAAGACCACTTTTATAGAGGCTACTTTTTATGATTACTATTTGCTTTTATGACACAGAATTTAAACAATTTGCTAATTAAAGTTCCTAATTCGCGCTAATAAAAGTTTGGAAAAGCTTTTATGAGGTCATTTACTTATCTTCATATTTATTCATTAACACGAACCAGTTGAAATAGAGTCATAGTAAATATTGTCCTTTAACTTTTTATCAATTTTTTTCAACGAAAATTTATACACTAATTAATGGTTATTGTGTAATTATCAAAATGCATTCCGAAATTAGGATTATTAGTAAAGCTGGCCACGAGCGGTACCGCGCAGTAGCGTAGAGTCGACCAGGCCTCGCGTTCCACTAGAAATATTCTGCTAATAGAGATGTTTGCTGCCGCAAATAATTTCGCTCATCTTTTAAATAAAAATTAAATAACACGTGCTCAAACACTTACCATTTTAAGAGTCCTCCATGAAATCACAAAGTGAATAATGTCTGTTAAATATCTGCAACATTAGATATGTTTCAACTGTTGTTTCGGCGAAACTAGTACGGCATGAGGAAAAAATGCGTTTATATGCAGAGAACGAACGAACGTTCTACATCTAGTGACGTAATATTTGCGTAAGTAAAATAATCTTTCAAATAACTTAACGATTCTGTTGACCCACCTTCACAAATGTGTCTTAATGTGCCAAAATCAGAATTTTTCTCAAAAACACTTTCAAATTTTTCTAGAACAGAAACATTTTTTGCGTCTTCAATCGCGCATAGCTGTGCGTGAACATGTTGCATTATTTGTAGAGATTCTTCTAACGGCACCGCAGGATTTTGTAATTTTTCTATTGCATCTGCTAGCCCGAAGTAATTGTCGTGAATGATTTTTAAATCCATTTTAACCTGACTATCTTGAAATTTCGACTGGCTTTTCTGGATAGCGGCAGCTTCCTTTGTATCGAATTGTAAAACCACGTTCTTAATATTGTCAATTTGCGGCCTGTAACCATGTTCCCCAACGAGTTAGAATAGGTTCTGGTGGCTCTGGTATACGGGGGCACAGTCTGTGAAATTCGCGAATACGTTTCGGTGATTTGACAAATACTGCTTTGGTATGCGCTATTAAAGCGTCTACCTCAGGATAACATTTTCTGATACTATCCGCCACAAGATTGAGAGCATGAATTTTACACGTAATGTGTAACAAATTAGCAGAATGTTTTTTAAGAGACCGGCCTACAGAAAGCATGTTTGCAGCACCATCACTCACTAACATCAAGAGTTGGTTTGTTGAAAGTTCAAACTTGTCCAATGTATTTAACACTAACTTTGAAATTACTTCGGCAGTACACTGTTGTATTCGTTTGGAGACTAATAGAATTGAAGGTGCCGATTGATGAGGTTCCAATTTGCGTGCCATTACATTAAGAACAAAATGTTTCTTCCGATCTGTTGTTTCGTCGACACATAACCACAATTTTTGATCTTTCAACTCCGATTTTATTTTTTGTTCAATATGTTCGCGCGCAGATGGCACAATTCTTCGTAACAATGTTCGACTTGGTAATTTGCACTCCGAATAGTTATTCCAAAAGCAGATAAATGGTTCCTTGTCGAGTAAATTAAACGGTATATTACATGCAATAGACGTAACGCATAAATTAAATATAAATTTTTCATTGTCTCGTGCGCAATTTCTTTTTGAGACATGCTTTTCACTATTTACGTGTCGTAGACAATGTTGTCTGGACCAACACATTAACGGGATTTTACAGATTACACATTTAATTTTAGCACCTTCATATACTAAGTCTGGAATTTCTGCAATAAATTTTCGAAGTTTGTCCGACCGCGGTCATTTTGCTGACGAAATCATAATTTTTCTAGGACAGATAAACAATTGCGCAAATGACCGGCAGCGAAAATGTCCGTACTGCTCCGCAGACGAAGTAATACTACCGTTCCTCTCGGTCCGAACTGATTCTACGCTGATGCGCGGTACCGCTCGTGGCCAGCGTTAATTATTAGTCATAGTTACAAACATATTTATAGAATAAATGTAATAAATGAAAACTTACTACAAGCAATTACATTTTATCATGTTATACGAATAACAGGGTTGAAAAAAAACATTTTTTTTTATTTTTAAACAAAACATGTTTTTTTTTTGTTTAAAACAATTTTTTTTTTGTTTTAAACATGTTTTTTATTTTCACCTCAAAGTCATGTTTAAAACAAAAAAAACTTGTTTAAAACACCTGGTTTAAACTCGTGTGTTACGTATAGTATAGTGACAAAACGCTCGTCGCGAAATTTCAGTCGGGGATTCACAAATCCGCGGTGATTCCCCAGAGGCAATATATCCGCGCGTGTCTATCATACGATTCAACAGTTTCAACGCTTTCGAGATAACAATTTGTATCGGCGGTTATTTAGTTTCGTTTATTCATAATGTCGAGTACAGGCCGGAAGAAAGACGCTATTTGGTCTCTTTTTTATGAAGTTAGGGAAGGTAATAAACCTGTTAGAGCTAAATGTAAGAAATGTAAAGTGAATATGGTTGGATTAGTGACTCGAATGATTGACAGATTAAAAACTGTACTCCTCCGGGAACTACACATCAAACACCAAGCGAAGAAACTTCTTGCGATGATCCTGATGACGACATGTCGCTAGCTGAAGTCAGAGAAAATTCCAAAAGACGAAAGATTCAAATTGAAAGAGGCAAAGTATATAATAATATAGGGATATAATAATATTAGGATTTAAAATTAATTTTTTTACCTACTTAAAAAATTTGCTCTGTTTTTGAATTGTAAGTTTGTATGTAATATGTATGTATGTATGTACATATGTATGTATGTGTGCGTGTATGCATGTACAGTTGCCAAATGATACCTAAAAATTTAGTGGAATATGGGTTTGTAAATTACCATATATTTTCCGACTATTTTTTGTACAGGATATGTAACAATCTTTCAAACTGCTGGTTTTAATGTTGTAGCTCTTTGAATTTTCACACATTATTAAATTTGGCGGATATTATACTTATTATGTACGGGATTGTTTAAAAATTTGACTTAAATTATGGATCTGTATATAAAGAGCACTTTTTTGTTATTTTTCAGTTTTCTCACCTTCAGCCACCGCTTCCATATTAAGTACCATAAGTGAGTTCAAGTATAGAAAATGTTATTGTGCGAACAAATTTATCCCAAAAAAAGATAATGGATCTTCAGATAGCTAGCTACAGGGTGGCGGAGACCAAATGACCACATTTGAAAAAGGCGTAGTTTGCGGTCGGTAGGTGGAGGAAGATCGTTCAAGGTCTCATTCTGTAGCCTTCGTTGGGAAGTTTAGTTGCCATGGCCCGTAGGAGTGCTCAACATTGTTCGTTCGCCGTGGAGGCGTCCTTTCGTAATAATTAGTGTTTTGCGGCCACGTGGGGCGCCTTTCGAACACATTTTAACCTCACTCCGCGTGCAACCCTCCCGAACAACCGTTCGATTTTTAAGTGGGTTGAACATTTTCGTCAACAAGATAATATTGTTCCAAAGACCCCCTCTACACGTGTTCCAACTGTGGTGACACCCGAGAATGTGGATCGTGTCCAAGTCTCCGTTGAGAGAAGCCCACGACGTTCAACGAGAAAACGCGCCCTAGCACTTGGAATTTCGCGTCGGAGCCTTCAAACCATAAAAAAAAAACATTTAAAATTCCATCCCTACAAGATAATGGTCGTCCAGAGGCTCCTTCCAACTGACAACGTTCAACACATTTTCATTTGGGTGGTTACGTAAATAAACGAAATTGCCAATATTGGGCAACTGGCAACCCAAGAGAATTGCACCAGTAGCCTCTTCACAGCGAAAAAGTTACAGTGCGGTGTGCTTTGTTGAAAGTTGAGATAATCGGACCTTATTTTTTTGAAAATGAAAGAGGGCAGGCGGTGACAGTGAATTCAGAGCGATACGTCGCTATGCTTCGTGAATTTTTTATTCCCTACTTGGAAGAAAATGAATGGGACATTCACAACATCTGGTTTCAACAGGACGGAGCCACTGCTCATACCGCGAGAGTTTCAGTGGATCTCCTCCGTGAAACATTTCCGGGACATCTGATTTCCAGAAATGGTGACGTTCCGTGGCCACCTCGCTCACCCCCTGCGATTTCTTCTTACACCTGAAGTCAAAAATGTACGTTGACAAACCACGCACATTTAAAAGACGCCATACGACGTGAAATCGCAGCAATACCGGTTGAACTGTTGGAGGATGTGATGAGGAACTTTAGAGAGCGTCTGCAGGAATGCGTCACCGTGGAAGGACGGCATTTATCGGACATCTTTTTCATAATTAATTTTTCTTCTGCATTACAATAAAACTTCCGTTAATTAGCTACAAATTGTGATTTTTTTCATCCCGATAACTCGAAATTTAAAGGTAAGACGTGGTCATTTGGTCTCCGCCATCCTGTATGCCACAAATACGGCATCCCGAGCAATAGAACATCCAGAGTTTAAGAGTCTAATTAACATGCTACGTCCTGGATACATACCACCAAATAGGTATGACGTCTCTAATTCACTTCTTAATGAAGTTTTTAATTCCGTCCCGTCGACAATAAATTTATTATAAATCTACTAAGTAAAAATATTTGCTTATCTCTTGATGGATGGAGTAATGTCCATAATGAACCTATCATAGGTATTTGTGTAACGGATATTGAAACTGAAAGTGTACATACATTTAATTGAGTGTATCGATATTTCTGGAAATAGCCACACCTCGGAGTATCTATTAGAGTTACTAAAAAATGCTATTAAAAGGCATCAAGAAGAATATAAATGGTGAAGATGAGAAGTGATTTGTTCAAAGAAATGGACTGAAAAGATATTACAACCTATGGCTGTTCAGCCCATATACTTAATTTATTAGCTTATGATTTGGAGGCAAATTTGCAATCTCCCGAAGTAAAATCTAAAATAAAAAAGTCTGCACATATTTTAGAAATGTTAATTTTGCTAGTGCTAAATATAAGGAAGCTGGTGGCGCAGCTTTCATTTTGCCACAAGACGTACGTTGGAATACTCTAGCAGATTGTTCAGAAAGTTACTTAAAAAATTGGCCGACACTCTATACAGCTTGCTCTAATTATAAAACAGCCTTTGACAAAGAAATTATATCATTAGTGAACGATATGGATTTAAAAGCCAACGCTCAACACTATCTTATAAAACTAAAATATATTGCTGTAGCGTTAGATAAAGCCCAAAAAAGCGCATGTCCTATAGGAGAAGTAACTGAGGTTTGGATGCAGTTACTAAAGTCATTTGAAGAATTCAGAAACGGGGAATTGAGTCGTAATGATATAAAGAAAGTTAATGATAGTTTGGAAATGGCTCTAACTCCATCTCATTATCTAGCAAATTTATTAGATCACCGGTACAAAAGTGAAAGCCTTAGCTAGAGTAATATAGACTGTGATATGGAATATCTCGAATTATATTACCCAGAGGCAATGCCAACAGTAATAAACTTTCGTGCCCAAACCGCGCCATTTAAAATGTTTAGTAAGCACCTGATTGAAAATGTAAAACCTTTGGCATTGTGGAGATCATTTAAAGATTTCAATGCAGAGTTTATACAACTGTTTTGTACATTCAAAACTTAAAAACAGGTTAGGCAACGAGAAAGCATCAAAATTAGTTTTCATATTTAACGAAATTTAAAGAAAATGACTAAAAAACTTGTTTGCTGTTTCATTTTGAATATGAGTTACCTAAATGAGTAGCATCAAACTGTTAAAAAAGTGGTACAAAAATTGTTTTAAACGTGTTTTATTTAAACAGTTTTAAACAAAAAATGTTTTAATCATTCAACAGAGTTTAAAACATTTTTTTAAAACCAACTGTTTAAAACACAACAATCCCGATGAATAACAAGCTGTTTGTCTGCATCTACGAAGTGATGTAAATCGAAGACGTTTCCCAAGTTCACTTACATATGTTTATTTGCCACTAATCCAGATCATTGTGAGCATGATAAATACCAGCGACATAACACTGGGAACAATATAATTGATATTGACCTCCTTATTGGTTCCACTTGTCTGTAGTATGTAACTTGTACGTGTCGCTGCCTTGTGATATGCTTGGAATAAATAATTGTACCGAGTAACATACATGAATAGACAACAAACGAAATGCGAAAATAAGTTAAAGCGATTCTTGTTTTATTGGGAATTTCGTTTAAAATTAATGATTTTTTACGTATGTCGATTAACTTGAAAAGTACATATTTTCAAATTACCTATGTACATACCTACAACTATACATAGAAAGTTTTTATGGGTATAAATTACCCCCTTCTTCTTTAGATTTGCGTACTTAGATTAAAGCGTCGTCATCTACAAGAGAGGTAATTGTTATAGTACTGAGTATATGTTTGCGGTTAACCTCGTCCTAAATTATAAGCTCTGCAAGAAGTTTCCTTTTATAATACTAAGAGTGTAACAAATCACACGATAAACATGCCAGAATCTAAGACAAAGCAGCAAAGGTGTAGAAGAGGACAAAAATAGATGTATTTGCATTTGTGAAACGGGTTTTTGGACACCAAATAAATGAGTTAAGCGGCCTGTTTTGCATAGAACATAATATTGTATATAATGAATAAAAGGTTGGGTCTGGGTTACTCCCATCGTCTGCAGAATTTGAATAATTCAATTCTAAGAAGAAATGGGCAAACTTTTTCTCGTTTAAAACTGCCAAATACTTTTCCATTTACATTGTTTCGTTCAACATTGCTGATGTGCTTGTCAATTGTTTGTTAAAGCAATTAGGTACGCCTTTATTTTAGAAAATATCAGTAAAGGTCAAAAAATTTGTAAACCTGCGCGATACAAAATTTGCTTATCTGTATAGAAAAAGGTAACTGAATTATAAGCGATGTATCATAAACAGGTATAAGGCAAAAGGCTGCTTTTGAGTAAATAGTAATTGATTCATTGAATGACGAGTGATGAGTACCTATTCTCTAAGAAATACGGATTGTTTACAGAAATATACAAGAAGGTGTGGTGTTATTTTAATCTAATCTAATGTTTTCTGCATTATTCAAAATGGATTTCTAAACCAAACATTACGTCGTGAAATGTTGAGTTAAGAAAATACAATTTTTTTTAAGTAAACCCCTGTGTAAATGAGAGATGGAATGAGATAACGCTGAAAACTATTCTAGTCAACATTACATTGCAAATACATGTTACGTCATATGGGCGTATTATAGTTGGGCCAATAATCCTTTCGTTTTTTAATCCGCCATGTGCGTTGCGACAAAATAATCCGAGCAGTACCGTTAGGGAGAGGGGAGAACCGACCGCAACTCTCTCGGGTCCCTTTAATATCAAAAGAAACCATGAGCGACAAAGAAGTGCATGTCTCCGTGGAGCAGCGAATTATTATCAAGTTTTTGGCCAAGGAGGGGGTGAACCCAACCGAAATTTTGCGGTGATTACAGACACAGTTCGGGGTCAACACCCTGTCAAGAACCCGTGTGTTTGCAAGGCACAAAAAATTTTCTGGAGGGCGTGAAAAGTTCGAGAACCACAAGGTGACAAGTCTGGACTATAGGGTGAATATTCCAGCGTTTCCCATCCTAATGCATCCACCTTTTGCATCGTGGCGTTGTCATGCAGAAGAATGACACTTCTGGCCGACTACTTCTTCCTTTTCCTTCGAAATGACAATTTCGCGGCATCCAGTACTTCACAATAATATTGCGCATTAATTGTGCGTCGATCGTAGAGAAAATCAATGTGAAAAGCACAATGCCGATCAAAAAAAAATGGTCACACTTGTCCTTGGGCGGCGATCATAGCTCGACTTCCATCTTTTTGGACCCCTCAAAGAAGCGCTTGGAGGCCAGCATTTCGACGACAACGAAGCGATGGAAGCGGTTGTGCTCCAATGGCTGCAGGAACGTCCGAAGAGATTTTACGATGATGCAATAAAAAAGCTCCCAATTCGATGGGAAAAATGTATTTCTAAGGCGGGAGAGTAAAAAAATAACATATATTTGTAAGCTTGGTTAAATAAAGTTAGAATTTTTTAAAAAACGAGTCCCGTTTATATTTGATACACCCTCGTATGTAATAAATAAAATAAAAAGGGAATAGCTATTTACTCAAGCAGTAATACATTACCACCTGCAGCGTTGAATAATCCGGCATTTTATCCGTACGATGTGATTTCTGTTATTGTTTTGGTTTCAATAAATAATTTTTTATTTTTTTACCTTTTTTTCTTTAGTCGTTTTGTGCCCCTTTGAAGGTACGTTTACATCTGACACTTATCGTGAAATATTTATTTCTGACATTAGTGAAGACTACCGATACTTATATATCGAACTTTGACATTTGTAGCGACACTTGTGTACTTTATCTTTATTCTAGTGTTTGTCATAATTCCTTGCCACAATTTTAAAATTGGTAGAATTGAAATTGTAAATTACTTTTACAATTTCAATTAATTAACCATGGCGGTTTAAGCCAGATTTATTTAATTCTGTAGAGGCGTTTGCAGCAATTAATTTGACGAAATGCACAAAAGAGAATATCTTAATTAGATATTCCCCATGCGTACAAGCTATCGTCTACTTCGTATATATACGATTTCAGATATTGAAATGCCATTACCTTCCACAGGACACACTGGTGAACCGAAGACAGCGAAACGCGTCTGTGTATGGTGGATAGGTGGTTGTGTGTGGACGAAACAACAGATCGTCAAAAAACATTCTGTGGTTATTGTAATGGTACGTACAATGGAACCACATCGACCGTCATCCTCCTTCTTACTTACTTCCAAAAGAGTTATAAATTGTACTGCCGATGAGATTTTAAAGGTGGTGTTGAACTCATTGAACAAATTTGAAGTTTCAACTAAGCAACTTTTAATGTTTATGAGTGATGGTGCCGCAAACATGCGTTCTTCGAGCCGATCTCTTAAAGAACACAGTGGTTCTTACACGTAACGTGTAAAATCCATACTCTAAATCTTGCGGCACAAACGATTCCTACATGTTTTCCACTAGTAAATGCATGGTTGCAGGCTGCGTTTTACTACAACAAATATTTTGATCAAGTAAAGAAGGTAGTTTTAAAATTCAATCCAGCAGAAGCTGTAGCAATCAAGAAAAGCCAGGAAGTATTTCAAGATAGTCAGGTTAAAAGAGATTTACAAACTATTCACAACAATTACTTCGGACTAGCGGAGGGAATAGAAAAATTACAAAATGTTTCGATGCCGCTAGTGGATTCTGTTCAAATTGTGAATGATGTTCACGCACAGTTATGCGCTGTAGAAGGCGAAACAAATTGGTGTGCAATACGAAAATTTGAAAGTGTTTTAAAGAAAGACTCCGATTTTCTTATATTAAGACAAATTTGTGAAGGTGCGTGTGAAGATGCATTAAGTTGTTTCAAAGATTATTTTAAATATGCGAATATAACATCGCTAGATGTCGAACGGTCGCTTTCAGCATTAAAAAACATTTATTCCGCACGTCGTACTCATTTGACTGAAACAGCTGTGGAAACATATCTAATGATTCAAATATTTAACAGATGTTACCCAGTTTGTGATTTCACGGAAGACTTTTAAAACGGTAAGCGTTTCAGCAGGTTTTATAATTTATTTCTTACCTTCTATTTTATGTGTAAACTTTTATGCGTTCGCCACGCCTCTGGCTGTTACCGCATATTTGCCTAGGTTACTCATAAGCTAGGTTTCCGACTCTTAATTCTGACATCAATTGAGTAAAAGCGCCCAACATTAATTTTGTATTTTTTTATTGATCTGCCCACACATAATTTTTGTTGAGATAAGTATTTTCAAAAACTAAAGAATAATTATTAAATTAGATAAATATTGTTGCTGCAAAGAATAATTATTAAATTAGATAAATATTATCGCTGTTATAATTTGGCTAGTTGTCTGACGAAAATGTGGTTTATTGTTAAATATTTATCAAATATACAGTATCAACTATTTGTAGGCCTACATTCCGTGAAACATTTCCAGGCGAATTCACAGACATTCTCTATTTAATTGGTTCTTCGGCTGTTTACAACGTCTAGAAGCTTTGGTTCCCTTTGACGTATTTAATTTGATTATTAGATTATTAAATTTCTGATCGACATACACCTGATAATATATATAAAATAGTTGCTGTAAATCATAAACGTGATTTAGTAATTATTGGCTTGGTCTTATCACTTTGGTTAATCTCTTTGTTGCTGGTTGATTCATTTCAGAACGACTATAATTCTTAAATAAATACATGCCGCGATTTTCCTTTTTAGATAAGTACATAAACACATTTTTTTCTGCCTCAATTTAAGAGGAAAGGAAAGTAATCGCGCTTTGTTGGTGAAGGTTAACAGTGCAAATATATATACATCCTTTGCAGTATATTTATGTACTATTCGATAATAAGTTATCAGCAGCATTAGATAAAATACATGACATAACCGTTATGTGCTGTGGTGCGTTTGTAGTTTGTATATTTACACTGAACTATCTTCTCGACCATAAGCCAGTAAAGGATTCAAGAATTTTAAATGATGTCAAGCATAAGGACATGTATGTAGATATGATAAAGTTTGACAATGAATACGTCTTTTTATTAACTTGTTTTTCAAATTCGATTCTATCACGCATACTTAAAATATTAATTAATAGTCTTGTATTAAGAGCAGCCATTGACCTTCTGGATATATTTAGGATTCTCTGGTTAATTCGCATCGGCTTTTCAACTTTTTTGTTTTGGAGCATAAATATATACGAGGTAGGTGCCACAAATTCTTCACCTGATATAGAAAAAATTAACTTGGAAAAATATAACAATTTTTATTTTTGAATATAACACTACAACGATTAATTAATATACCCTTGTAAAAATAATCTAAAGTTTTTTCCTCAAAATGTTGTATTACAGCTTTCTAGCACGAGGTTCTTCGGGTCGCCGCTATTCCATCGATTCCTTTTTGGGTAGAGGGTCATAATACAGAACCATTGTTTTATCTCCTGTGACAATGGATTCTAAAATCGGTTTCGGGTCGTTTCCACACATGTTTAGCGAGCGCGCATATTTGGCCCGACGTTCCCATCTTGCACTAATCTTATTGATACCCAAATAGTTATGCAGAATTCGGCGAATACTTGATTCAGAAATGTTAGACTTCACTGCTAATTCCTTCACTTTCAAACGGCGATCTGCTAATACCATTTCTTCAATAATTGAAACGTTTTGAGGTGTTATCAGTTCAATTGGCCCATCATCATTAAGGGATTCTTGTCCCAAACGGAAGCATTTTGCGCATCTTTTTACAGAATTTTAAATTTTATTCTTTGTTTATTTATTGCTTCCACACGCCGCGGTATTATCAACTAAACAATGGGACGTACACATGTTATCGATGCCTTGTCTGAATCAACACAGTTTACAATAAATTAAGCAATTTTATCATTTAAGCAATTTTATAATTTTCTATAAACAAGCAGAATTGCTGTTGAAATAACTTTTGGCCAAAATTATCATTACAGTTTAAAAACCTGGTACCCTACATAAATCCAAAGAGCGTTTCGGATGGGTTACCCCACCCTTGTAAACTTTCTTATCTTTGATTAAAAGGAATCATTCTTGATCAATAATTTGGCTTATTTTTGGATGTTGAATACTGTGCTTAAACTTGCTATAAAACATACAGGGCGTTATAAAAATTACAAAATGTGAAATCCTTTTTAAACAAGGTATCCTTATTACTAATTTGTATTTTGTATTCAACATCCGGAAATACACAAAACAATTGGTCAAGAATGATTTATTCAAAAAATAAAATACAAGAAAATTTACAAGAGTGGAGCACCCCATCCGTGGACACATTGTATATAAATGGTTCAATCAGAGTCCTCATTGCTAGACAACGTATTTCTAAAAATGACTATAGGGTTCCAGAGTATTATGTTTCCAGTGGAGGTCTTTTGTACGTCAAGAAGAATGTCGAGAAAGCGATATGAGGTGGAACCAATATATTCACAGGCAGTTAGGCAGCACTAAAAGCTCTCGAAACCTATTCGTATGAATCTGACCTGATACGCGAACGTGTACAGAGTCTAAGGGAATGGGAACGTAAAAACTTCGTTACTTTACGGTGGGTGCCAAGCCTTCAAGGGATCGAGGGAGATGAAAAAACCGATAAGCTGACCAAAGAAGCAGCGAACATGCTTTTGAAAATGGAAGTGGGAGAAAAATCAAAAGTCCTTGTACTAGCGAAACATGTCAGGACAAAATCAGGCGAAACCACTCATGTCAGGCAGGAAGCAAAGACAGTGCTATCAGCAAGTGAGATCTCAGCATACTGGCAGGCTTATTGGCAACCCTAAAATATGGCTTATATAAACTAGGGAAAGCTGAAGATCAATTCTGTCGTCTATACCAAGAAGATCTAAAGACAGCAGAACACCTATGCAAATATATTGCTATTAGTTACAAAATTCCTAACATCTAGTGAATTGAAGGAAGAAAATCCTAGAGTAATTTTAAGGTTCATTAAAAGCTTCCAACTATAACATAGTATAGTTATATGATGATACACGTAGCGAAAACAAAAACAATGATAGTGAACAAAGAATTGGATCAACATTCAATGCAGCCGGAAAACAGAAAATTCGGAATTCAGATATATAGGCTGAATCGTGCAACGGAAAAACGGATTGTGAAATAAGAGAAAGAATAGGATGGGTCTTCAACCGCATAAAGCATTCTGGGGTAACAAAGACATTCAAAAGGAAACCAGAGTTCATATATTCATATTGAATCATGGACCGCAGCAGACAGATAACGAAAGGGGCTACAGGCAACAGAGATGAGAATCTTGAAGAAAAAAGGGATAATAGTAAATAATAACGATTGTATACGAAATGAAACATACCGTCAAAATCTCAAAATAAAAACTGTAGAACGATTAATAGAAGAGAACCAGTTGAGGTAGTTCAAACACGTCAGAAGAGTGGGAGAAGAAAAAACAGCTTGCCAAATATACAAATCAAGACTAGTGAACAAAAGAACTAGAGAAAGGCTAAAAAAAACAAGAAAACATCACAGGAAAAAGAGAAAAAAATTACATGAAGTACAGAGGACAAATGATCGAAAGAAATGGAGAAACTGGGACTGATTTAATAGCTATATATCTAACAGAGAAAATAATATCGAGGATTGTGGTGTTCTCTTCTCTGTTAGGTACGCAAGTAGCTATTGAATCAGATTTGGCTGACAACCGATACATTAAGCACCAATTTGTCACAACCCTTGAATATTATCAGTTTTGTTTTCTTTTGACGATGACTATTCTCAAAATGCTTGTTGATACAAATTCCAATTTGATTCTAAAAATGCAGAAGTTCCTCATAAAATTATCGATAGTGGTTTAAAAAGGTATGTATAAGTTAGTAGTTAGGAAAATTTGACGTTAGTAGTTAGGAAAATTTGACGTTTGTATGACCTATTTGAATACACATCACAATAAGGAAGACCATCCACCATTTGCAGACAAACTCTAACGTAACATATTCAGAACTTTGCGAAATGTTTAATTATTGCAATGTTGAAAGATGAAATCAGTTGTCCTTGCTTCACTTAAGAAAATTAAACCCTTCAAAGGAATGAACAACATTTTAAAAAGAAAATATTTACTTCGAAATATAACCTAGAGAAAACAACTCTTGCAATTATATTTATCCAAGGTTGACACTGCATTGTTTTTGACATATTATTTTAACGGAGGCGAGTGTAAAAATATATATATATATATATATATACATACATACATATACACAATCTCTAAAGTTCAGTCAGAAATTTTATTAGAGAATAATTAGTCAAAGTCTTAGAGCTATGCAAATGTAACTTTGTCAACTGCTTTTTATTTATTACTTTTGACGTATTGGAGATCTACATCTATTACATTCTGCCTTCAAGCATATTTTTTTATTTTGTATTACATAAAGAAGGAAGAAATACGTCTTAAATTAATCATTCATATAGCAAAAAAGTTAGAACATGAACAGATTATAATAAAAATTTGGATAAGCCAGTTTGTTAATGCGAATTAATTGGTGATTGGCCTCTTGCTTTATTGTAGGTTTTACGTAAAAATATTTATTAATTTTCCTAGAATTTCCAATCTATTTTTAATGTTATTCATTCAATTGCCTATTAGTACAATCCTACATAATTTTGAACAACTAGATATTTTCTGGCATGACTGTCGTCATTGTTATATCAAAAACTTGTATATTTTTAGGATTCTGCAGTTATGCATTACATAAACGATTTACGTCTTGCCTTTACCATTAAACATTTCGGATTTTGAGCTTTAACGATGTACAAATATGTATAATCAATAATCAATTATTTTGATTTATGCGCTATTCCTACGTCATATATAGGCGGCTTCGTTGGTAATGTGGAAAGTAAATCTATTTTATATGTCGGAGCTGTTAGCAAAAATCTGTAGCAAATCTGACACAATTAAGCACGAAATTGTTTATATTCAACAAATTCTGTGGATTGGTTTCCAAGAACTGTTATTGAAATATCTG
Source organism: Dynastes maya (assembly GCA_029619315.2). Taxonomy (NCBI): domain Eukaryota; kingdom Metazoa; phylum Arthropoda; class Insecta; order Coleoptera; family Scarabaeidae; genus Dynastes; species Dynastes maya. The sequence continues at coordinate 64,778,137 of JAROYE020000002.1, forward strand.
TAGATACTAAATGAATTACATAAGCTTAATTATAAGTAAATTTCCTAGTATAAATTGAATTTTTAATTGAGATGAATTCGAAAAAAGAATCACTAAAAATACAAGGTGGTCACTTCTAAACTAGCTGGTTATGACAAATGGGGTCTATATTATAACTGCTGTATGAATTTATTGGTACCCTTTTATTGAAGAAGCATAGAAATTTTTAAAAAGAATGGTACAAATGTTAGTAGAATAGTACTTTCAAAAACCTAACTTAATTTTATTTTAAAACCACATCTACTAGAATTTTTTCTCGTTGCCAAAATATAAGCTTATAGATATTTTTCAGCTAAATAGGTCGTTAGCTTGAGATCTCATCGACCAGATATCAATTGCATTACTCCGAAAAAGGGAGATCAACTAATATCACTTAGTATCCGGGAATGTTTTAAAGTCTCTGGTGTAATCCGTCAACAACAAAAAACAGTAATATTCGTTAAAATATTTGTTAGTTTACAATCATTTAAATCCTGACAACCAACCTTCTACTCGATTCCAATGGATTAAATTTCTGTTAGAAATTATTATTATTAAAACTCGGCAACTTATCTCCTATCTGGTGACACATATTAATAAACTGAAAATACAGGGATTTATGTGAATGTGCCATTTTTGAAGACTGATTAACTGCGTAGACTATATTGCAATATATCATTTGACTGCTGGACATTTATCCAACTATTACATTTTGCAAATTGAAAGGAGTTTTAACTGAGTTAGTGACAGTAAGCATGAGAACTGCTAATCCGTGCTAATTCATGAAATGAGTCCGTCAAATCAATTGTATTTTTACCAGTTGAGTTTAACATTTCAACAGAATATGGAACCAACGGAAACTTGACAGAAATTTTACATCTTGGAGGAATGTATAGTTTTATCCTTTTCAGATGTGTATTCTGTTTGTAATGGAAGAGATATTAAAAACAGCTTTATTAAGCCCTTAATATTTGATTAGTATGTATATCAAATATTAAGGGCTTAATAAAGCTGTTTTTAATATCTCTTCCATTATAAACAGAATTTAAAACATTAGTAGCATTTTCCAGAGAATGATGTGGTTTTTGAGTCCCTAACTTTCTGTGGGAGATAATTTGCCTATAATTAGTTATACCAGCCAATGCTATAAATGCTATAAATCAAATTTCATATTTAAGATGACATGTATATTTGCCGTTCCAAATACCTGATGTTTACACAGGAAAGTATTTGATATTACGGTGGTATAGAGCACTGCACGGGCTAGGAAAAGCCCGGCCCGCTCGGCCCGCGAGCGGGCTCGAGCGGGCCTCGTCTCTTTTCATTGTGAGCCGGGCCTAAAATTGTACGGGCGTGACGGGCAGAGAATGTTTTATCAACTACATCGAATGGATATAACGTATGCAGTAAATGCTGTTTAGTTTGTACGTATCGTTTTGTATTAACAATTTTAATGTATGCAATGTTATGTTACATTTTCCTTTGGTTTCATACAATATAGTATACAAGAACAAACAAAATAATTGTTTCATTTACTCACTATAATGTAGTATTAAAAAATGATTAAAAATAGACGGTGCAGATATAATTACTTAAACAGGCTAAAATAATTTAGACGGGCCAAAATTTCCTAACGGGCCGGGCTGGGGGATCCTTGTGCCGAGGTAATGAACGCAACGGGTGGGCCTACTCCATGCTGTAACGGTGCACGGGCGGGCCGGGTCGTGAAAAATAGGCCCGTGCAGTGCTCTACTGTGGTATTACTGACACTGGCGCAGGTGCGATAGTCAACCGTGCTGTGTAAATGCTTACTGATCTGCTGGCGTGACATTTGTCTTATCCGCTGTCATGAAACTTTCCATCACAGCACTTAAAACAGCTATGGGTGGGCAACATTTTATTGATTTTGTTAAAAAAATACCGAGAATGTGAGTATTTATGGAACACAACAAGTAATCTTTACAAAAGCATTATACCCTGGGGGTTTTATGGCTAATAAAGTAGTGATAACTTGTTTTCCAGTTAACGCCATTTTAAAAATTTTTAGATTTTTAAAAAATTACAGGAGATACAATGCAAAAATACTGTCAGGAATATATCATCACCATGTCTGTGCCAGTACCAGTAATACGTTTCTGTGTAAATGCCGGGTAAATACGTTAGCAAATGGTTTATACCACTTACGCTTATAGAATACGGAAAATCCGTTCGTTATGATTAGAGTCCGTATAATTAGGCAAATGCCTATTCCCTGCCTGTTTTTAGTAATAGCTCAGGTTTTTGCCTTGTTTTGCTTAAAAGTGACTTTTTAGAAAAAAAAAACTGCCTTCTCGCTTAGATTTTGCAATTTTCCATACTTTTTTTGCATCCAGTTATTACGTATATACGATATATTAAAGGGAGAAAGATTTTGTGTTTACAATATTATTTTAATTTTAAACCATGTGTTTTGCCACACAAGTTCTCTTATACTTAGGTAATATTTAGAAAGATATCTGTTTATGACTTTTGCAAACGTGTAACATTGCCAGGCATTTGCGTGCAATATTTCTTTATTACAAGCAGAAATTTTGTGACTCTGAATACCTATTTTCCAGGGCTTATCACGTTTTCGTAGTACTTTCATTACAGTTTTTGTTGAATTTTGCATTTGATTGCTGATATTTATTATTGAATTACCGTATATTCTGCGGAATAATCTTGTAAAACTGTTAAATCTAGGGTTAAAGTTTTAAAATTACTGGGTGGATAATGATTCTTTATTTTGTAGAATTTGTTTAAAAACTGTGAGCAAAGAATAATTTATTGTGCCTATTAGTTATTTTATATATGGTTTCTGCAAATATTCCATTCACAAGTTGACCAATCCTGTTCTCAAAGAATTTTTAGAAACCTTCACAGTTTAATCAGTTCCTGACGAGAAAAAACTGTTTACATATGTATATGCTGTTAATCGGTAATTGGTTTGTATAAAAAAGTCCTTTCGGGCAATTGACAATATTAGAAAAGATATTGCAGAACACTATTTTACTTAAATATATGGACAGTGTTACAACGTTTGCCCGCTATGAAAGTATAAGGTGGGGAGCGCGCGTAGCGAATCAAGGACAAACGGTAACACTACTCGATAAACGCATGAGACTCCCGAGTACTCCCGACTATAAATGAATCCTTTACGTACCCAGTATATTCTTTCCGCCACAGAAATGACGCACTGCGATCATACTTATAAATGAGGACCTCTTGTTATTATGTAACGATTGAATTGCATTAAATCTACAAATCAATCCAACAAAATGTAATGCTATTCTTTTTAGTGAACGTCATATCTGGAAGGAATTAGCAGTGTTTCACATTGTGGTTAACAATGAAGAGATTCCGATGGTTGACAAGTAAAAGAGCTTAGGTCTATGGGTTGATGACACATTTCGATACCAAGAGCAAATTGCTAAATACATTAAGACAGCTTACCTAAATTTGAGACAATTGTATGTTCATAAAAATTATTTAAATACTAATATTAAAATAAAATTATGCGAACCATACGTTCTGTTACCGTTTTCTTATTGTACCAAAGTATATCATCCCAGCATTGATTCTGTTACGGCCTCTAGAACTCAAAAATCTTGTGTACGTTTTATCTTTGGGTTGAGAAAGTATGACCATACTTCTCGGAAAATGAGCGAATTGGGCTGGTTAAACATATGTAATGGGCAGAAACTGCAGACCCTTTGTTTATGTTTAAATCATTACCACCAAAATCTATCAGAAAGAAGTTTAAAATATTGTTGCTCAATGCTCAAACTTAATAGCATTGATGAGGTTTCGTATTGCTGTCTCCAACTACTTTACAGTCCCTGGCCATCGAAATAGGACCACTTAACAATATTATAACTTTGGGGTACAATTTAAAAAAAACAGTTGGTAATGTTGGCAATATTATTATTTAATTACATATAACATGCAAGTAAATATAATTTGAACATATATTTACTAATATTTGCATGTTCCTCCTCTATGTTTTATTATTTTCTCAATCCTTTTTGGCATACTGCCAATACAGATTTTTATTGCTGTTTAAATTTCGTTGCTATTATGCCATACATCTTCAATATGTTGTTGTAATTATTCCTTTGTAGTTGAGTTTCGTGTACTTACGACGTCTTTCAAGACATTCCACACATTTTTAATTATATTTCAAAAAGTTTTAATTTTATTTGTGGGCGTCTATTTTCGCTGTCAATTATTATCATAATGGGGAAGAACAAGGATATAACCACATAGAAAAAAGCACGAATTTCTGCTCTTCTAGAGACGGTAGAGTCCTCTCAACGTTGCACAAAAAGAGGGTGTATCACATCAAACTGTTCTGAGAATCGCGAAATTAATTAAAGCTAATATTTTCAGTACAAGTAGTGGCAAAACATACTATGTCGGCAAACGCAAAAACGGCAAAAAAAACAGTACATCGTTTTTATCCACTAAAGGTGTTCATAAAATGCATAGTGGAAAAGGTATACAAATATCAGCCCGAACAGTCCGTAGACATCTTCATGAAGCAGGCTTGAAATGCAGACGTCCGGTAAAGAAGCCAAGACTAACATCTAAAATGAAAGTGACACGGACTAAAGAATGTAAAAAATATACAGTTGAAGATTGGTGAAAGGTAAGTTTCATTTATCATCTGTATTTTTGGTTATATTCGTCCTCATAGTTCGCTTAGTGGTTCCCTACATGTTTTACATTTTCCTAGATTATTTATAGCGATGAATCACGGCTGGAAGTGCTAACGAAGGGAAGCCAATTTGTTCGTCTACGTCCTTCAGAGCGTTATAAAGAAGCATCTACGATCAAATCTATTAAACAACCCCCATCTCTAATGGTTTGGTCGTGTATTACGACAGAAGGACCGAGGCCACCATATTTCGTTAACGGAACAATGGAACAAAAACAATATAAAAAAATTTAAACTATTTAATACCTTATATTGGTTCATTACATCCAACTCAAGGACCACATACTTTCATGTAAGACAATGCATAAGGCAAAAAGTGTAATGCGATACCTTGAATATAAAAACCTGCTTGTACTACCTTGGTCAGGTAATTCACCAGACATAAACCCAATTGAAAATGTGCGGAATGTCTTGAAGAACACCCTAAGTACAGAAAACTCAACTACAACATATTAAAGATGTATGACATAATAGCGACGAAATTTAAAAAAACAATAAAAAGCTGCATTGGCAGTACGCCAAAATGGATTGAGGAAATAATAAAACACAGGGGAGAAACAAGCAAATATTAGTAAATATATGTTCAAATTATATTTACTTGCATGTTATATGTACATATGTAATTAAATAATGATATTGCCAATATTACCAACTGTTTTTTTTAAATATTACTCCAAAATCATATTTTTAAGTGGTCGTATTTCGATGGCAATGACTGTATATGTGAAATTTTTTATGAGTAGCAATGATTATTTACTTGCGTACATTATTTTAAATGTTCTTATTTTGTTCAGCGTCTTTTTAGTTTGTAGGCGTTCGTTTACAATTGAATTAATTTAATTCACCATGTCATTGCATAATTTGATTTAGATATTTCCTTTATTTTGTTTTTATATCTTGTTTTTCAACAATTTAGATAACAATGTAATTGATTTTCTTTTTGTATGCATATATTGCATATTATATATATGTTAATATGCTACGATTATCAATGTACTAATTTAATAATAAGGAAACTTTCTACATGTCTAGACGTTATAAACAACCGCAAAAAAACGTTATATTTGCCTGTTATTGGGTTAGTGAATACATGATGCTGTTAAGTCGTGTAGATATTTCAAGGATCGATACGTACGTACGTATGTATGTACGTATTTACAGTTGCGTTCGTATGTAAACAAACGAATGGTAATAGTAGTAATAGTTATTTATAAATCAAGCAGGGAAGCAATAAAATGGAAGTGGTCTTACATTTACAATGAGTCAATAATTACGTTTAGATTTTGACCTCCTGCGCGGATAGCAAAAATTGTGTAAAATCAATTGTTTTCGTAATGTTAGAAAATGAATCACTGCGGTGATAAGTTCGACAAATAGTTGTCGTATAATGATACTAATGATCCATATTTACTTTTGCTAAATGACTAACTTTGCAAACGTGCTTTGCTGTGGAATACCTTTAGAAAAACTAACGGATGGTTATATCAAGAACATGACTTATTTAAAGTATTTGGTTAAAGCAATGTTTAGTTGTAATAAAAATGAAGTCACTAATTTGAAGATATTTTTAAAGAAAATAATATTAAAGTAATTTACATTTTAAAGATATTTTTTTGTAAAAAATTACCCGAAACTCACAAACACTCATTATTTGGAATCCCATCATCAAAATGCACAACGTCATCTCCAGTATTCAAAATGAACATCCCAACGACAAATTTAAAAGTATCAAGTCGTTGGATTGGCAATGACCGTGACATCGAGTAAACCAACCGTTTAGAAATTTAATTTAAAACTCCAGCGTATTTGAAACTATAAACTTAAAAGTATTAAAAAGCTGTTAAAACTAAACAGAAACAGTTTAAAGAAAATAATCAAGAGAATTTGATCAGAGAAGACGACTAGTGAGGTTTATTATAGGAGGATGTCGAATATTCACTGAAAAAGAGGAAATCCGGATTCAGAAGACGACACTTAAAACGACACACATTAATATAAGTAAATCTAAATCATTTTGTAAATAAAAAGTTGAAAATAATAAACGACAATTGATTATCATTCAATTTAATATTTTCGTTGTCAAAAAACTTGATAATTACAGAATAGGGGTTCTTTCAATGAGCTTTTTCGTAAAAATTTATCTTGGGAAGAAAAATTACAATGTTTACCAAGTTCACCATCTTCGTTGCTATAAATTGCGCCATTTTGGATATCGCTTAGTTCACTCCACAAGAACCAACATGCTTACACTCTGGGGAAATCTACAGATTCTGCCTCGAACTTTATCTCTGATAGGATTCAATGATTGCTGGGTACACAGCAATCCACCTTGGGTATGTTTATCGACGTGGACGAGGCCTTTAATGAGACCACCTTCTTAAAAAATACTATAGCTCTGGAGAAACGTGTAGTTCCACATACGTCGATAGGCTGGATTTACAACATGCTTGCCAAACGACCCATCGCTGTCAGCCTGGTGCCTGACAGCATCCGAGGCGTGGTAGCTAAGGGCTTCCCACAGGGAGGAGTGTTTTCACCATTACTGTAGAATCTAATCATAGATATCCTGATCTGTCGTCTAGACGCGGAGGGCTTCCAAACGGCTGCCTATGCTGATGACTAAAAGGTGACAAACGGTTGCACCCGCTGTATTTACTATGATCGAGTGGACGTTCGGTTATTATTGGTTGATCGGTGTGTGTGTACTATTACATCGATAGTACACGCGAGCAATAGCACACGCACACCGATCAACCGATAATAACCGAACGTCCACTCGACTCCTTGTGCAAACGTTTCTCACGGTTTACTGATGACTTGGCGATACTGGTAAGCGGTAAATATGAAAGCATACTACGTGAGCGTACGTAAATGGCACTAAGAAGTGCTGAATTCCACTACTACGAATTATCCATCAATCTAACTAAGATGGAGATGGTCCCATTCACAAGGAAAAGAACGATAATGTAATGTAATGTACCACTTAGCTTTGGTTCGGAGGTGGAATATTTCGGTATCATCACCGACAACAAGCTATTGTGGATCCCGCATATTGACCGTAAGATCAACAAAGCTAGTGTTGCAACGACGTTGTAAGACATGATGGTGAAATGCACCGCAAGCTCTGGGAGAACGCGTGCAATAGATTGCCGATCCTGGAGGCTGGGGCGGATAACATTTCGCCCCTTCTTGTCTACAACAAATCCTACAAAATTTTGGCACACCAATAGACCGACAGCGATGAAGACAGTTTGTGCAGATACATCAAAATCCAGCAAAGAAACTGGAGCAGGAGTATTTTCTGAGGAGCTCCGCCTAAAAGAAGCATGGCCGCTAGGGATGGAGGTCACCGCCTTCCTGGCTAATGGGTTCAGTCCCGATATCCCAGAACAAAGAAAAATTATATATCTACAAGGATAATCTTACAAATGTTTTGTTTTGTTGCTATTCACTGACACAAATTCAATGTATACAGATTATTCTAAATATGCTGTTGATTTATTATACGTTCGTAATTTTTTTTTAAACATCTGCTCTGCTTGGATCAGTGACTAATATCAGCGAATAAACTTGTAATAATAGTGTGTTAATACCATGAAAGTTGATCGGTTTCATTAAATATGTAATTACTGCAAATTATTCAGTTTTTTGCAGCAGCAATTCCTGCATATTGAAATAAACAACACCGTCAACGTTTATCTTTTCAATATCGCCTAGTATAACAATTGAAAAGGATACATTGACCCCATGTCTTGGATTAATGAATTTCGTTGTGCAAACTTTAATAATTTTTTCTGCGTTTGCTACACCTGTTTATTTGGTTAAGTTTGTTTTTAATGTCAATTGGAGGTAGTTGTAACCTAGATAGTTCTAATCGAGTATTTGACACGATTATCCTTTTTTTTTGGACCGCTTCTATTTAAGCTTTACACAGCTAGTGGCGTATATTTCCGTTTGCAAACGGCATATGCGAGGAGTTAACATTGATTTTGATTCAATCACTTCTATTGCTTTACGATCTCTTTTGAAAATTAATTTCGCTAAATCGGTAATATGAGCTTCTGGAAATAAAAATAATGTATCTGTGCTCGTTCAGACTGCTAAATTTTGCATTAATAACATGACTTGCTTGTCGAGAGAAACCACAAAAATTTAGGATTCATGCTCGATTCTCAGTTTACTTTCATAATATAACCGATACGAAATGGTTGCTTATTACGCTGGTGGATCCCTTTATATATCTACATGAGACACGCTGTAATTTGAGGTCTATACTGAATATTTTTAAAAACTGGTAAAATTTTATCAGATAGAAGAAGCAGATTAAATTCAGCTAAGGTAAAACGATTATTATTTTTAAATTCTTTACGTTAGTTACTTTTAAATTTAAATATTTTTATTCTTTTATTAGAATTCAATTTATTTTGAATAAATATTTAGTAAATAAATATAACTACACGCTGCTACAATTAAGAATTACGCTGCATATAGCATCTTATATGAGACCGCGACCAGGAACGTCGCGAATTTAAATCGCAGCGTATCCTCCATCTTAAATGAATAATGTATCTGGGTATCGTCAGCATAAAAATGATAACAACAATGGTTCAGGCAGGTGTGTAATTTCGGGGTGTGTAAATAAGTGGGCTCAAAATTGAACCCCGAGGAACGCCACTGCGAACAGGCAAAGTATTGGATATCTTATCAATCAATACAACCTCCTGACAGCGAAAAGAAAGATAACTTTGCACCAAACGACTCGCTTCCACACTGAATCCAAGAGATTCCAGAACAACGATGAGTAATTTATGATTTACTGTGTTAAAAGCACGAGAAAAATCTAGGAGGACCAAGCAAGTAAGTTTCCCACAGTCACTAACTATAAGAATGTCATCTGTAACTGTCGATAGAGCTGTCGCACAACTATGATTTGGCCTAGATCCAGACTGATAGGAGGGTAAAATGTCATAACAATTTATGAACCCATGGATTTGACCTTCTAGTAGCTTCTCACAGATTTTCGACATTGCACACAAAATACTTATTGGCCGTAAGTCTCCAAATAATGCCGGATATTGCTTCTTTGGAAATGGCAAAACACATGATTTTCTCCATATGCTGGGAAACATACTGGAAGAAATACAACAATTTTAAATATTGCATAAATTCGGTAAAATGAAAGCTAGGAATAACAAACAAATCACTACTCAAGTCACTGTTCAACCAAGTCTCTGTTAACCCAAATACACCGCAGAGTATTCAATAAACTCTTTCAATAAATCAAATCCATTAGTTAATGAGCGACAATTTATATGACAAATGGTTAAGTTACTCATGACACTTGAAAAAAAAATGGATTTAAGCACAAATAGTAAAAATTGTATGATATGCTAATTAGGAAATAAAATGAATAGAATTAAGCGGTTAAATAGGTTGCAAATACACAAAACCCTTAAAATAATTAACAATCCAAAGCAAATCAAAAGTGATATTAAAAAGGTTAAAGTATTGGATGCAAATATAAGGGTAACTAGTGGTATATTGTAATATGTAGATAACAAAAATAAAGTGAATTCAAATTCAACACTTAAATAGGTTGGAAATTAACAAAGCAATTAATAACAAATAGCAGAGTTATTAACATACAATAGTGAAAAAAAAATGTAGAACAGAAGTATAAGAAGCAAAGTAGTAGGATGCAAACAAACTAAATAATTAAAAATAAAAATGTTTCAGATATCAAAAAAATGCGGAAAAGATAAATGTAATTCAATAACAACACGTACAATACACGGCCAAATCAAAAATTAAATCATTTGCTGAAGATCTTCAGACGTTCTAATCATCATACGGGTTCCTTTGTATTTAACGAAGATGCTGCCATCATACAACCAACAGTTCTTATGCCCAACTTTCTTAGCAGTCAATTTGTATAGGCGGTAACGTTTATCAGTGAGATCGTCAGCAATTAACATACCGGAACCCTTTAATAACTTTTTGTTTTTGACGACAATTTCGTTAGCATAATAAGATGTAAACTTTACAATTATTGGTAGTGGTTTATTGGCAGCAGCAGCGTCAATTGTTGTTTTTATTTTTTCCCTTTCCTTTCCTACTTACTTCAACTTCTACAGAAAAACATCTTTTGAAGTATTAGATACCATATATATGACGCCCGTTTAAATTTATAGTTAAAAACATTTTAAACAAAATAAATGTAAACAACGAAACATTTAAAAATGATATCAAGTTCTCGTTGTTTTTGTTTTTGTTTCTCTGACAAATTTCAAGTTATTTTTATCATTATTTGCTTATCAGATATATACATACACAAGTATTTTTATTGCATGATCATGTTTATTTTCCATAAAAATTTTTATGCCAGTTTGGGAAAAGAGATAACAAAAACGTAATCCTTAATAAAGCCCCAGCAAGTAAACGACACACTCACATGTGATCTGTGTATGTACAATATATAAGAAGCATTATATTTTGCACACTTTACAAAAACAATACAGTATCTACAGATAATAATGTAGCAAATAAGTAACACGCTGCTAATTGACAGTTGTTAATTTATCTATAGTTACGTAAATTCTGACTTGCGACACTAATGTGTGTTCCTATTTTTATGTAAATTGCGTCTACAATGTTAGAAACCTAACAGTAAACTGTAAACGAACCAACCAACAGTTCTATCAGCAACGCGCTTGACCTTATTAGAGCAAGTATGTCTGTATATAGTTAATGGTATTCAGAGCGTGAAATACCATGAACAGCCCATGCCTAAATTCAAATGAATGAAAGAAACATGTCGATAGCAATAAAACGTATATATAAGTACCTGGATGCCGTCCAAATATAACTACAGTGCGTCTGCCTGTTTACCAATATCTTAAACTATTATAGCTTCAGACAGAGGAGGTCAATTTCCTATATTTCCTCAATTAATTACAGCAAAAATAGTGATAATTACAGGAAAATACACTGACCTGAAACGATCAAGGTGTAATGTTTCAACATCTCATTATTTAATTTCAAATGCTTTTCAACAAGGTTAAACGTTCCTTCCCAATTGATGGTTCTTTTAATTTTTTCAAGCAAGAGTACTTCTTAACGTATTACTTAAGTATTACGGGATAACAAATGAATGAATTTATTTATAATAAGGTTGAAATAAAAGATGGTCTTGAGTCACAAAATTCTATATTAGAACTAATCAATGCGACCGGTTTTGTGCAACGCGCACATCTTGAGGCAAGAATTTAGTAATCAGTAAAAATTTTTGTCAATGATTGAAACTAAATGTCGGTTGAAAATTTCTCCATTGGTCACGATCCAAGCAAAGAAAAAGTATTGCACCAATTGGAATAACATGCGAACGCTAATACCTTTAAGTTTGATATTTGGTAGTGTTATACTGCTTACTATAACTCATTTTTTGACCTAAGTTTCACGTATTTTATGGAATTAGTGTTTGCAGGATACCGCCATATTGTTTTTTTATTTGAAAGGTATTTACTCAAAAAATTCAGAAAAGTACGAGGGGAGTTTTTTATGTTATCTACCTAACTTTGAAAACAATGTCATCGCGGCAATTTTCTTATATCAAGTCTGTGACATTTCTGTGGACCGCGTACGTCCAAGTTTAGTTCCAATCGCTTAACATTTGTTATTTATATATCAATTTAAAGAAGCGAAAATGAGTGATTTGAATCTTGAACACAGGAGCGTCATAAAATTTCTATCGAAAGAAGGCAGTAGTCCGAAGAATATCCATGAGAGAACGGTGACAGTGTATGGAGAAAACAGTCCATCCTATTTTCATGTCAAATATTGGTGCAAGTAGTTTAAATGGGGCAGGGAATCCATTAATGATGACCCAAAGTGGGGAAATCCTCTGGAAGCGCGAACTGAAGAAATCATTAACAAAGTTGAAGATTTGGTGTTGACTGATGGCCGAGTAAGAGTTTCAGTTATTGCTAGAGGAATAGGAATATCAGAAACGAGTGTTCTACACGCAGATTTGGGAATGAGCAAAAGTGTCGGCACGATGGCTGCTCAGACACTCACAAAAGCTGTGTAGACGACATATTTGCGAGGAAAATTTGACTGCTTTATCCGAAGATGAAGATTTCTTCTATAGAACTTCTATATAACCGGGGATGAGACCTGGATATAACACTGGGACCCTCCCACGAAACAAGAGCCCATACAATGGATTCACAAGGGCTCTCCACCACCCAAGAAAGCAAAGAGGCAACTTTCTGCAGGGAAATAATGGCCACAGTTTTCTGAGACGCGAAGGCGATTCTCTTAATTGAGCATATGTCAAAAGCGATTATAATGACGGGGCATGTCTACAAAGGCACAATTAGGAACTTGAAAGCGGCTATACGCGAAAAAGGACTCCGCAATTGCGCTCAGTAAACTCTGCTTCTGCACGACAACTGCAGGGTGCATAAAGCACGAATTGTTCGTTGTGTTGACCCCACAGGATGTTAAACGGACTCTAATTCCTCTTGGTCCAATACTTTTTACACACACAGTATATATATTTCAAAGAAAGGAAGGAATTTCAAAAAGCAAATAATTTATTCGATATTAACGACTTTAATACTACTACGGCGAACATTGTAAAAATAATTAAATAATATTATTAATAAGTTACAATTTTACTCCATTGTATTTGTGTAAATAACCTCTCTATTTGTTCCGCATCCTTGAACTTAGCTGTAAATCCAGAATAATTTCTCCAACAAAAACCTAATAAAAGCATATATTATCAAGTCATATGTGTGAGGAGTTTTTAAATTGGATTTTAGTTATTCTTTCTGGCTGTAAATTGAAAATTACAATGGCAAATATCTAAAATAATGTTGCGAACCAGTAAATGTTGACGAATAGAATCAAATATTTGTCATCATCTTTAAATGTGATTATTAGCTTTTGTGACCTTGATCTTGAACAATGCAAGCCAATTAAATTTTTCGCCAAGTCCATTCGAATCTACCTCCACAAACTAGTATCTATGATTCATACTTCTTTCTGGAGTAAATGTTGTTCTACCACGTTACTTTGCCAATTATTGACGGACACACTTAATCATACACATAAATAGGCGCATAAGGTTTCCTTGTTTGTCTACGAGAGTATTAACCATGTAATTGAGTTCGTTAAATTTAAAACAAATAACAAATTATTATTACTAGATTAATTAATGATAATTTTGCTATGGTTCTGTTTCGCAAACCTTAAAAAGTTTTAAATTATTATGTACCTGCATTCTACAGGGTGTGCTACTCAATTAATTTGTTACAATGCGATAATATGTATGTACAATAAAATAGTCTTTTAATTTGCTTTCATTAAAATATTTACACTTTTTAGCCAATTAGTCTGCTATAAAATAGAAATGTCAACAAAGTAAAGTTTTCCGTCAATTTAACAACTAATTAAGTGATTTACAATCATTGATGATATATCACCTATTAAACCACATTTCTAACAAATTTGTGCAAATGTAATATAGTGTGATATTTAATTGTAATGATCAAAGTGGATAAAAGTCTTCCGCATAAAACAATAATACTAACAATAAGTGAAGTAGTGAGTGTCCCGTATAAGTGATTCAACCTCTACAGACCCAATATTCTTAAAGTTTCCTACAACTGTTGGCACGGTTTGCACATCATAGTGCACGATAAATACCTGTGTTAAGGAAGTCAACGCGATTGCTTTGCATTTAGTAAATTTATTTCTCCTTGCTTGACGCGAACTGCTTCCCGCCAAGCAATTTTTTCAAGTTTGGAAAAAAGAAAGAGATCACAGGGGGGCAAATCTGGTGAATATGGTGGATTGGGCACCATTTCGTATCGTAACTAGACTAGTCTTGCTGTTGCAATTGCCGATGAGTGGGTCGGGAGAGAGCGAAGAATCTATTCTTCGCTATCTGGGGCCTTTTTCTCTTTAGTTCAGCGTCGAATCGGTCCAATACATCAGCATAGTACTGTCCGGTGATTGTACTTCCCACTCTCCACATAATCAATAAAGATTACGCCTTGCGAATCCCAAAAACGTCGCCATAACTTTTCCAGCTGATGGAATCGTCTTCGTCTTTCCTGGTGCACGTTCGACAGGAAAAACTCATTTCGCCGACTGACCTTTAGTTTCTGGCGTGTACTAATGTATCCATATCACATAACGGCGCAGAAACTCATTTGTATTACGCTTAAACATTGCTTTGCAGTTATTACGCAACTCCGTTTTTGACAACAGACGCGGTACCCATCTCGCCGATTGCTTTCTCATGTGAAGGATGTTTCGCACACCTTCAATTGAGATGTTTATCATACTAACAATCTCTCAATCTTCACTAGACGGTCTGTTAACAGGATATCATGAACTTTATTGTTTATATAGTCCACAATAACCTCTATGGGACGACCTAGCCGCTTTTCATCAAAGATGTTCGGCCACGTTGGTAGTCATCGAAAGTGCACGGTTCTTATAAACTGCATCCAACTTCTGATTTCTGCACACGTTTTTCCATAAAAAAAAAAGAAGTCGAATCATTGACCACTATTGTTCTTTTTTCCATGATTTCACAAATACATAGACTAGATCACTTTCAGCAGCTCTCAAAACAATACTACTCGATGAAATTTTGACAGACATCGACTAAAGAACAGCACTCACAGTCGGTAATGTGGATTTTAGCATAAAGCGTCATCTGTCTCCAAACACGAGTACTGCTCATACCATCCTCGTACATTAATTTTCGTAGTAAATTTACACCCATTTATACACATAAACTACTCTTCTGAAAATGCGTTTTATATGCTACGCTAGGCAGCGCACTCCATACTCCATACGTTTTTGTTGAGAAATATTTTGTTGTAAATTAGGTATATTACTTATCGGGTCTCTGGATGGAGCCAATTTTTAAAATACGCCATAGTATACACCAGGTCTCCACTTTGTAGAGGTTAGTAGCTACCAGCCTTATTCATAGACGGAAAAGAAATGTGATGTTAACAGCGAAAGCGATATTGCAATAAGGAAAGGAGCATGCGTAAACTATAATGTTCGAATTGCAGCGAATTAGGCTGGAATTATCTTTGGCGCGTTTTCATTTCAGTAGTTTGACAAGGTAAATCCTTCGGAAGTTTGCACAAATGAACAGTTTACGACAATTGGCAAACAATAAACAAGAAGAGTTATATTTCATATATACTCTCGAACTGCACAACATGGATTTTCGTAATCTACTTTAACTGGAATAGTAACCAGAGTAATAAACGCTCTTGTTCAACACCTGATCAATTTGATAAATCACCAGAGGCGTGCGATTGCTGCATGGCAACGCACACAAGTACACTGCTGGTATTGCACAAGCTGCAATTTTCAAATCGACCACCCTCCGGGCATTCGCGAGCGCTGTTTCAGTGACGACCAAATGGTAAAACCCGCAGTTTAGGCACATTTTGAAGACCCAGAAAAGAATATTTTTAAGGGATGTTGCTGAAACGTTGTATTTTATTTAGTGTGGTGACGCCCCAACGAGGTGTATAAGCTTTTAAGGCTTGTAATTAGTGTGTAAATTGTGTATGTAAAGTGTCCCATGGCTTTGTTACTACCACTCCCTCGCTGTAAGGGGTGAAGCGCAGTTAATTGTACCCCAACTGGGAATAGTGACTCGAGAGTGTACTGGACCCACCAAGAAAATTTGATCCTAGCAAGACTCGAACTCATGGCGCCTAATTCTGCCCCGTCAGGCGCAGGCACTCTTATCACTAGTGTGCTTTTCTCTGTGCAAGGTGAGTCAACGATAGAGTAAAGTAAGTTTATGATTTATCGGTAAAATTTGCGATAAAACTGTATATATCGTATGATATGGTTAGTAAGTCCGCACATTTTGAAAATATATAAAAGTATACAGGGTGCGATAAAAAGTAGAGCAACCAAAAGTTGTATTCTTTTAAACGGGACAGCCTATATATGAATTAACTTTTAATTCTACGCTTAATTCTAAAACTTTTTTGTTATGTATTTGTTATGTTGAAACCTTGCAGCTTTCGAGATATTCAGCTTTAAAGGTAAAAACTCACATTTTCAAGCATTTATTTAATTGAAAATTTTACCGTCGTTTCTGTAAGAAAAATGTTTATATTTGGTAGGTGGAAAGACAAATATTAAGTTAATAGGTACTCTCTAAAACATTTGAGATATCAGCTACAGGATGTTGAATATAATTGTCCAAACATGAAAAAATGAAATTTTTAAAAATCACTTTTTTCAAATGGCACTCTGTATATTTTTATTTTATCTTATAAATAACTAAGAACCCTCAAATTTTTGTTGAATGTCCTATACCTATTTTCAATTCTCTTTGAGATTTTTTTCATTTTCTTGTTTTGCCTTCTAGTTTATTATTGCTTCAATCGAATTGCCATGGAAAACAGTAGCCAGATTAAAAATCCACGAAATGCCAATATAGAGAAGCGCAGTGTTGTGACAGTAATGCAATATTTTATTATTTTGATCAACTTTTGTGAATTATTGCATTTGAAATGGATTATCCAAAAAAATTAATTAATTGATATGATTTATATATTAGGTGAGGCTGACAAAAACTGTTATCGAAAAATAACATTTAATTGTGGGTCTACAATGCTTCTTTCATAGTCAGATCGGGAATTTTTGGCGCTACTCTTGTAAATGTTGAAAGTTATTAAAATTGAATCTCCTATACTGGGTATTGTATTTTCTCCGTCATTTAGTACGGATATGTAAAGATTTTCTATGGGAAAGAAAATATTATTGTTTTTCAAATTTGACACGATTTAGTGCAATAAGTTGCTTTAAAACGTTCCAGGTGTCACAAGTTGCCCACAATTTATTTGCTCGCTTTAAGTATTATAATATTATTATAATATTATATAAAACTGAATGCAATTTCTATATCAGTTGAATATTTTATAATATTTCTAATAAGAATACAGGCGACATTAAAAAAAATAACTGTTACCGAGTAGCAAACAGATGTTTATTAAAACAAAAAAAAAATTATAGTTGAGACAAATTAAATATAAAAAACGTGTAGGAAAGACGGACAGGAAATATTTAGTGTTTTATTTCATGGCGTAGGTATACCAGGAGGAGTATTCTAGACATATGATGATCATAATTGCCTTGTAAATATTACGGCAATGTGTAATACCTGTAGCTTGTCTAGATGTGACTTTTGTGAACGCAAGTTATTGCAGATATAATGAGACAGATTGAATCTAACAGGTATCCACAGTACAATTATTTGTTAAATTTGTTATTTTACAACATTAACATACATATAACATTGCTACAAAGTCCAGCTAATCATGAAAATATGCTCTAATTATTCATTTATTTCAGTTTAATAGCTGGCAAAAATTATTATTGCAATAAATGCTGTTATTAGACTAAATTTTTATAGGTAAGTTGATGGGCTACAATTAAACTTAATAGTGACTAATTTAATTTTTGATCCTTGTTTAAAACTAGTGCAGGTATTGCAAGAATCAAAATAGAAATGGTTGTTTGTTTAATAGTACCTTAATTGAAGTACATTATTGGAGTGGACTGTATACTAGACTGTGCCCGCTTGCGCGGGTAGAACTCGACTCCAGTAAAGTAATTCAATTAAATTACTATTAAACAAACAACCATTTCTGTTTTGATTCTTGCAATACTAGCTTTAAACAAAGTATTAATTACTTGAAAACAACTAATCCTTACGAAAACACGATGTTTTACAGAAATAAATGTAAATCTAATAAATATTAAATATTTCCATCAAAGTATGAATAAATTAATTCAAATACAAAATGTATATATTTCGAAGTTGACAGGGATCTTTTAGAATTTTCATTATATCTTTATGATAATTTTATCTTATGATATAAATAAACTTACCTATGGATATTCCATTACTGAGTTTGAACATAAAAGTCCGGTAGTATACTTCTGCGAATTTCAAATCTATTGGGTCCTTTCTTGCGAACCTATGTGCACACTTATCAGGTCCATTATTGTTATTGTTGTTATTGATCAGCGAAGTGAGCATTCCTGAAGGACTTTGCGACACTAAGTCATTCAACGTTTCGCAGAGTCCACCATCTTCGTTACCGACGTTTAGCGATGCTGCAGAGCCGTTTTGGCAACACTTCGAGATTCTGTTAAGCTTCTTTAATTCTTCTCTACATTCCATGGTTGCAAGTAGTGCTTTTTCCTAGTTACAATCGGAACGAACACTGTAAATGCAAAGAGAGGAAACGATACAGTTCGTGAATCAGCCGATTTATTTTTATCTGTGGTTTTTTTATTATTGTCAGTTTGTTTTTTTAAATAATAGTGCGCGCCTCTCAACTCCAATTATTGTAATCGTAATGTGGAGCGCGTTTTAATATAGAGAACATGCGCGACGTTTGCTTTGCCATGCGTTCATGTACTTATAGACTGCTGTCGGAACCTAAGCGAGTGCTTTTATATTCTCCCCATCTTTTTTGATAAGAAGTTTCGGTGTAGTGAAATTCACGCTTCCCACTAACGAACATCTTTTCCGATTTCCAAGAAAACATGCGTAAAAATATGTGAAAAAGTTGTTTTTGGATAGATATGATATATTTTGTACTTGCGCATTATATTTATTTGAATCCAGCATCCCATACTATACATACTTATAGTTAAATTATTAAATAAGATAGACTAGATAAAACAACTAGAATTATTTTTTTGTGACGACAAAGGGGTTTATTAGTAAATATATAAGGAAAAATAAAATGTAAATGATTGATTTCGCCGTTCGAGAGATTTAATATGTTTAGTTGAAAATAATTACTATACCAAATTGCGTTGTTATATTTTTTGCTGATGCATCGTTCATTATTTTGTTAAATTATAAATTATTGGAAACTATGGAGTGGTTGGCAGATCATTTTTTAAGGGAATGCGTTGAAACTAGAAGTGAGACTATAACGTCATTTCAACTCTTTCAAACATCCTTAAAATAAGGCCAACCGCTGGATAAAATTTTCCAATAATGGAAGACATTTTTGTTGCTACAATGGTGGAATGGTACACTTTTCCATCCACAATTGGTGGTATAAACTGTATCTATGCAATTATTATTAAACGTCACTACAACTGAAAAAATATGTTTAGTATACACACATCTCGCAGCATATGAAGTGAAAATTCAGATCACTAAAATATGATGATAAGAAAAGGTGTTCGGATATTTTGCCCACATATACAGTCCTTGGTCATGGAAATAGGACCACTTGGGATATATTAAATTAATAAGGATATTTATGAAATACAATTTTAATTTCGAAAATCTATAAAAGCATAATTGTTGTATGGCCACAGATAATTGTTTGTTATAAAAATAATGCTTAGGGGTGCAATAAACCGATTATCCACCTGCTATGAATCACGCCTCTTGCCATTCGTACGTAGAATAATTATGAAAAAATCTATTAAACACCCCCCATCTCTAATGGTCTGATCGTGTATTACGACAGAAGAACTGGGACCACTATATTTCGTTAACGGAACAGTGGAACAAAAACAATATAAAAAAGTTTTACATGGTTCATTGGATCCGACTCAAGGACCATATACTTTCATGCAAGAATACACCGTGTTATAAGGCAAAAAGTGTAATGCGATGCCTTGAACAATTGAAGAAGCGATGCTTAAAGTAAATGTTGGACATTACCTTTTTCCATTTACAAACATGCTTGACATCTTCGTACAAATGAATTTCGCACTCTTTCGAAAATTCCTGGAGATTGGCGAATTGTCTCACACGCTTCGCCGGAGATCCTTTATGTTATTTACATGGGTAAGATGATCAAAAGTCTAGTTATGCTTTTTGCTGAAAAGAATATAAAATCAATTCTATCTCCGAAATGACTAGTTTTAGGACCTAGGTTTACCAGGCTTTTTTATTTATCTTGATGAGAACTATAAGTGGGCAAAATATCCGAACACGTTTTTTAACACTCTGTATATTTACTTTATGAGAATCTACTCTACCTTTTTTAATTAGTAGGTGCAATTTAAAGTTTATACCTCGAAATGCTCATTCTTGGAGTTTATACTTATTAGAATTGTTCTCACTTTGATTCACTGCTAAAAAATAAATAAAATAATAATAGTAATTGCCTAACAACTTAGTTATACAACTAGATATAGTATAATTTCTCGAGTACATTTAGTTTCAACTTGGTAGGTATGTTTTCAAAAAATTAGATTTTGAACTAGCAAATAATGAATATAAAATTGAATCTTGGAAATTAAGCATAGTATAACAATGTTGTCAAGATATGCCGAAAAAATATGCTGAATACACTATTAACATGTATTAACACTATTAAAAATATCAAGAAAAAAGTATCAGAAATTATTGGTGTAAACATTGAGTTACTGAAGCGGTTCCATATCATACTAATTGTTTTATCAGGAGGTCACAAAATTAAGCATAAAGTATTTGATAAGTATGCTAAGGATATTGCGACATTATACGTCCAGCTGTACGATTGGTACCGTATGCCTCCAAGCATACACAAAATATTAATACACGTATTTTTGGCAATTAAACCTGGTTTTCCGCCAATAGGTCAACTGTCAAAAGAGGCTCAGGAATCGCGTAACAAAGATTATTTGCGGTTTCGCGAACACCATACTCGAAAGTCTAGTCGACAAAATACAAATCTAGACTTAATGAATAGACTGTCTATCAATATCGTCAGACCCGATAATATCATCGCTTCGATCTATTCAGACGGCTTCCAAGTCTAAGCTTCTGCGAGAAGCATTAAATCTGCTGCAAATGGCAGATAGTGATTCAGATAATTTAAGTAGTTCCGAAGAAGACTAAATTTGTACTTGACATAAAGTGTGTTTTCTATTTGTTTTGTAGTTTCTGATGTATGTATGCGATATATTATTTTTTATTTTTTATTATATTATTTTTATAAAGATGATTTTTTTTTTATTATTGTTACTTTTGAAAATATACGTATAAATTTCACATTTCCGAATTATAATTACTTAATTGATCAATATTATTGCTGTTAAATAGTCTATTACTTATTAGCATTGCCTTAACTTTAAGTTATTTTATACATTAATGCTCTCCTCAAACACAACTTTATCGATTATTTTATCTATTTATATTTTATTTATACTATTGAAGAAAAATAGAACGCAAACGTTTGAAGTGGAACGTGATGTGTCCCCACTAGATTAAAAAATAGAGTCTTCCTATCACACATTTATCTGAATGTAATTTGGAACAATAGAGGCTATATTACGATTATTTTAAATATTGTGGGTACTATATACTTCACAATATCAGAAAGTAGCAGGTTAACATTTTAATTTTTTAATGATAATTATCATTTAACGAGACTTGGTTTTGATGTCTACAATCAGCTGTTGTTCACAGGATTAAACACAAACAGATTTATGTAAACAAGTCCATCTGTCAGATTAAGTTTAAATTAATAACAACAATAAAACGAAAGACTTATATTCTTAAGCATTCTTTCCGACAGAAAAACCAGCTTCTTTATTTAGTTAAAACGACGTACAATGTTATTGTTAAAATACAAATAAGTGCAATACAGAGAGAAAAGCTATTGTTGATAAAGTAACTGGCTAATGAATTCATATAGTTATTATTCACCAAAATAAAATTAATAGTTACGGGATCGGACAACATACCTTTTAAACTGGTTGAGCCGTCTACGCATGCACATGTCTGAATGTCATATAACTTCTTTGAAAAGACATTGGCGAGGTTCAAAAAAAAATGTTCAACAATCAATTATTATACATAAATATTAAAATACCAAGAAGGAAACCATAAAATAAAATGCTAAGCGATTCCCCCCACAGCTAGCAGCTTAATTTTATTACGATATTTTTAAAATGTGAATAATTTTTTTGTGTGATTTCTCATTTGTTATTATCTTATTATATAATTTTATTTCGGATATCGACAGGAAAATACGGTAAACTTCAAACTTTCACTTCGGATATACTTACACATACAGTAAATGCATATTCATATTGCAATGAGACTCTATTGAAAAAGATTCACTTCTCAGGATTAAACGTTAATTGAAATATTAAATAAGTGCAATCTGAATAAATTTTATTATTTATCGAATAGAGTTAAATCAAAATCAAGTAATTATTAATGCCAAAAGGAGTTTACAGTTTTATTAAATCTACACAGATAAAAATTGCTCGAAGTAAAAGGGGACGGTGTTATATTTCCCGTAATAATGTAAATATACCCCGCAGTTTAATAAAATTGTCACCTATTTTATGTTAAAATAAAAACCATTGTTGATAAAAAGTAACTAACCAGCAAGTAGTTGCTCTTTTTTAGTATCTTAAACGGTGAAAAGATTATCTTAGCTTATCCTTAAGGAGTTAAAATGATTATTATTTTAATTTTTTATTATAATTTTGTATCCATAACGGTGAATAGTTCATACTTTGTGTAGTTAGTAAATCTGTTAACATTATTTCGTAGTTAGGAAATTACCTAAACAGACTTAAAATAACACCATTCACTTGTTAATTGTAATACCAGTGCAAAAAATATAAACAAAGTAGTTACTTAAAAAATCTATTGTACTTAATACCGTAACAATAAATAATAATATAATAAATAAACGTAACTTCTTAACAGTGTGGATAGGATTGTCGAAAAACTTGCACCATCAGGTATGTTTCCACATTTGTCTCGGTGAAGGTTGTTCGCTGTGATGAAGAAATGTTCTTATATTTCGGGAAATATAAGATGTATAATCGGATTTTTTTTTAACACGGTCGAACTTTGCTATAACCCGAACGTTTTTTGCGTCGTTTACACCGTATAGCATTGTATTAACTTCATCCACGAGTTGCACTGATTCTACTAACGACAACTCAGAATTTTGCAATTTTTCTATTGTCTAGTAATCATTTATAATTGTTGCTAATACTTTTTAAATCTGTTTCAACAGAAGTATCTAGAAATCCTTTCTGGCTCTCCTTAATAGCTGTAGCTTCGTTAGAGTCGAATTGTAAAATTACAGATTTTACTTCTTGGAAATGTTCAGAATAATAAAAAGCCGCTTGCAACCACGTTCCCCAATGCGTAAGAATCGGCTGTGATGATTTGCGAATACCGGGGCAAACCCTGTGAAATGCTCGCATCCGTTTGGGAGATTTAAGAAACACTTTTTTTTGTATTTGCTATTAATGCATCCACCCCCGGGTAGCATTCTCGAATAGTTTGTGCCAGAAGATGTAAAGCCTTACATATAAGGTACCTCACACTTTTCTTTAGAAGCACGACCTACATATTGTCGCTGCTCCATGGCTCATAAACATCAACAGTTGACTAGTTGACATTTGAAATTGTTGT
Organism: Dynastes maya; assembly: GCA_029619315.2. Classification (NCBI taxonomy): domain Eukaryota; kingdom Metazoa; phylum Arthropoda; class Insecta; order Coleoptera; family Scarabaeidae; genus Dynastes; species Dynastes maya. The sequence goes on from JAROYE020000002.1 coordinate 64,802,361, forward strand.
AGCATATCGAGCACTACGCTCGTAATTGCTTCGCCAGTACATCTTTTTAGTCTTTTGCTAGTTAATAAGATTGGAAATTTTGGTTTAACAGGATTTAGTACTCGTACTATAATATTCAAAATAGAATTTTTTACAATTCGTCGGCTCATCAAGACATAGCCACAGCTATGTATCTTTTAATTCCGCTTTGATCCTATTTTCGATATCCTTACGTATACTTGGTAGCTCTTTCCGTAACGCTGCCCGTGATCCAGTCGGGATTGTATGTATGCCAAAACTGTCAAAACTGTTCTTTATCGAGTTAACGAAGCGGTAGACCACAAACAGTAAACATCAAAAGTAAATCCAACTTAAATTAGGTTTGAGATGGTATGCCATTTTTCTCATTTTTGTGCTGTACACTATTTATATGTATTGTGGTCGCCTTTGTTCCAGGTACATTAAAGGTATTTTGCAAACTCTATACAATACTTTAGTTCCATTATCAAATCTGGAAATTCACTGATAAATTTAGTGACTTTGTTAGCCAGTGGTCGTTTATTCTCCTTGCGTACGTTAGACACGCCCACATACATATATTTATCTCTATAATTGCGACTAACGATGCGTACGATTGATGAGAAACTGTTGCAATAAATCAATAATTTCATTCGCTGAGGTATCCCGTGCCTAATCATCTGTTTACATGCGTCGCGTCGTGGGCGCGGCAACCTCACTTCTAACCTGGCACGAAGCTCTCTGTGCCCAGCCTAGTTATAAATTTGGCGACTTTTTTTCTGAGCAGAACTGCACGGTACGAATTTAATAGAGGGGGAAGGGTATAGGAATAAAATTTATACTTTCCATTTCATACTGTACGTTAGGAAATTAATGAGGCGAAGTGCATGAGCACGTGATATTTGTGAAAGCAAAATATCAAAATAAGAGGAAATAGGTTGAGGTGGCCGCCATTTCCCTTTTATTATTCTTGAACCGTTCAAGGTAAGTATGAAAACTTGTGAATGCATTCACATGGTAAAATAACATTCTTGCCGGTATCCTCCTCCTAGTGCTCCTTAAATTAAGTATAGATTAATTATGACAAATTAGTGACTTCTGACGCAAACGTACTATTTTTTTTTTCTAAAAGAGGACAGCGCTGGGAGAAATAAAGAACCTTTACATTGTGATCAAAAAATTTTACATTGGAACAATAAGATTTTACACCCCGATGGAATCTGAAATTGAAAATGTTCGTACTGTAGCACCAAACTAGGGAATTTGCAGATAAATTCTAATGCGCAGGTAGATATATTAACATTGAACCGGCTAAGTTCTAATCCGCAGAGGAAAACAATAATACAGAAAGAGAGACATTTTTCTCACTACGGAAAAAAGAGCAAAACGGAGAATTTTTCATTATAATTCTTTACACCAAAAATTTAACTTCGACGATTCTCACTATTTGTGCAAATGGACGCGAGGGTGCATCCAGACGGTGTTAAAACGTATCGGATCTACTTCCGGATTTTTGTTTGTACAATAATAGCAGTACCTCTAGAGGTACTGCTGGGAGTAACGCCGCTTCACATCCACATTCAGAAGCAGGTTGTATCGAGTGCCCTCACTCTTAGTAGAACGAAGGGATTATAGCCTGGGGATCTTAGGGGGCGCCTCAAAATCCTTGAAGATCTCAACATAAACTATCTGATGTATATTGCAAAGGACACGATCCTTATGTAATACAATGTTGATCAGCCTTATAAGGTGATCATTGAAAGCCGTACTGAACGGGCCTCCGGTGAGTCTCAACGCAAAAGAGGTACCCTGGAATGGTACACGGACGGCTCGAGAATAGAAGGTGTTGGAACAGGTATAGGCATTAGTGATCCTAACTTTCACCTAAAAATGCCTTCAGGACCACACACTAACATATTTTATACTATATTACTTATGCGCCATAAAGAACCTCGAGAAAGAGATACGAGGCGTAACTATAAATATATACAGCGACAGTCGGGCAGTTCTAAAGACAATTAAGGCCTACACATATGAATCTGCTCTGATACACGAATGTGTACACAATCTAAGACAACTGGCATGCAATAACCACGTTACTTTGCGGTGGGCCCCAAGCCACGATCGAAGTAAATGAAAAGGCAGATAAGTTAGCCAAAGAAGCAGCGAACATGCCTTTCATTGGTTCTAACCCCTTCTGTGGTCTCTAAAAGAGCATCATAAAACAAGCAATTAAGGCATGGGAGGACAATCAAAAGGCCTTGTTCTGGGAAAATGTTCCAGGACAAAAACAGGCGAAAGCACTCATATCAGGCTCGCCAGGGACAGCGAAAATAGCGCTATCGTTCAGTAAAAGGGATCTTAGATTACTGGTCGGATTTCTGACAGGCCACGTAGCCCTAAGATATCACTTATTTAAACTAGGAAAAGCTGAAGACCAAATCTGTCGTCTATGCCAAGAAAATCTGGAAACGGCAGAACACACCCTATGTCAATGTGTTGCCATTAGTCGCACACGACACCAACATTTCTTGCACTTACTGAACTGAAGGAAGCAGATCTTAGAGTAGTACTAAGGTTTATTAAAAGCCTCCAACTATTCTAACACACATAAGGGCATTTTGTTATAATAGATCTATTAAGGTCGCAGTGATTAAAATCGGGCCATGGCGCAGGGCCCGACTATAATAAAAATAATAATTGTGTAATAATTATATTCGCTTTTATAAAATTTTGAAATTTTAGTTTCCTAAATCAAACCCTAACCGACAGCTGTTTTTATAAATTTATTTAATTAAATCTTTTCAAATGTGTGTGTTTATTGGCCAAATTAATGAGTTTTTACTACTCACTGCAATTCTTCAAGTGAAAATGTTCTTCAATGTCCTTAGCGAATGTCGTTGTATCCAAATCAAGTCCAAAATGTATTCGTGCTTCAAATCTTCTTTATAATTTCTTAATTTTTAAATTAAACGAGTCCAAAATGAATATATAATGTTTATACTTTAATGTAGATATACTTTGATATTTATTTGCAACATTTAAGCATTTGAAGAATTTTCAAATTTGTTGTTCAAAACTTATTTATTTCCATCTTCCCTTGTTTTCGAATATACATACCGAAGTTTACTTTATGAACACAATTGAATAACACCTTGACTGTGATTCCAATATGCACACCAGAATGTATTGCGCTTGTATGGCGATCCGGCATGTCAAAATTTTGAAGATCGATATGTTTCAATGGTTAGCATATTTACTTAAACAATTTAAATACTGCCTGTAAGTACGATCACTAATACACAATACAATTAATTAATTTTGAGTTTAAGAAATATAATTGTTTTCCGATGGCGAATTTTGTTTTGGGCATTAAAAGTTGTTCACTGGAATCTTACCCACATGTGTAAAACAAGGACAATAAATTAATCTAGGGGAAATCCAGGGAAAATGTCATCAGCCAGTTCAGAAAATGAAAATGTTAAATTTCAAATTTCAAATATAAGTTAGATAGAATAAATACACTTTTGAATAATAATTATCACAATAATACATATATATGTACATATGTGATTTGATCACATATTCTGATATTCATAGGTTCATACCTATATTCATTTATATAAATACATACATAACAAATATGTTTATCAAGGTCAAAGCCTGGCAAATTCCTGGCAATGTAAGAGAGTAAGTGTTTAGTCATCAATCTGAAACGATTAATCACATGGGAAACCATAATATTATATGATGCATGATTTCACGCGCGTGCATGTCTTTGTATAATAATAATAGGAACGAAGACTTTGTAAATAACATAAATTGTTTGTATCATGCATCGTTATAAAATGGTATCTATTTCCTGCTCATCTCATCATTCTAAACAAGTATGGTTGTTTCATAGACAAAAGAATTCTATGTAATTGTGTGAGCGTGTTTGATAAAACGTTTGTACTGTGCACTTCTTAATGTATGATGTAGTGTGCATGAAGTATGAATTAAATCACTGGATTTGGTTTGGGAAGTACTTATGCATAACATTTGACCACATTGGTAAATATATTATCAATTTCTTTAGGGGCAACACAATTTCTTCCAAATATCGCGCATTGTCTCGATCTCCCTCTTTTAAATTACTTCTGCAGCACTTTTCGACTTGACTGGCCCATTTATATACGAATGATTATTCGAAATACAGTGTTCAAAATATAGTTCAAATCCTGTGTTACATTTTGTATGTATTATACTACGTTTATGCTCTTTAAGTCTGGTATTGAAGTTCCCGCCTCTTTGTCCTAAATAAATTGCATCACAATTGTCGCATTTGATTTGATATATTCTGGATTTATTTTGATTTTCCATGGGATCTTCATTGTTTACCAATAACGACCTCAAGTTATTCTTATTGTTGAATAATCACTCGTTTAACAATGTCGATCTCAAGGTATTACATCTATGTAATAAAAGCAAGTAGTTAAATTTAAGGGAAATTTTGTATATTAAGAAAGCGAAGAGGAAAGGGCTGAATATTGTTAAAGATAGGGAATTCGCTTACTCGCCACTGTTTATGACAGCAATTGCCCTATAAATCGCTAGTCAAATTATTGCGGTCCGTTTTATTAACTAGATTATAAATCTGTAATACAATGCCCGTAAGGTGGTTTCCGTGTATACACGTCGGTCCAGATACGAACGGGATATTGCCTATGTGAATGGCAACAGAGCATTCGAATTCCACTGATAGATCGCATCCAATCGCAGTATATCATAAGCCGAGCAGTGGTACGCACGCTTGCCCGCTCAATCACGTAATTTTATTCAACGTCTTCTGACAAAATGTGCTAATACAGAATTACTGCGTAATTTTTCTGTATTCTCAGATTGTTAGAAAGAACAGTTTCTTATATTCATTTTGTTGCTGCTATACGAGGTAGGAGAATGAAAAAGTCATTCTAAGTAGGAAAATAAACAACGATTCTTATAAAATTAAACTAAAGAAAAATAAATTCGATAATTATACAAAATAAATTGAAATTCTGACAATGTTACTTTATTAAGGCGAAAAATCTCCCGGCAATATTGAACTTTGTAACTTTTGTATTTGTTGCGTTTCAAAATACGTTTCACAGTACTTCTACTAATACCGATTTCGTCTGAAATTTGCCAGCTAAAGCAAGGTTCGCCCATTTCAACTAACAAACAAACCCTCACTTCTCTCTCCTCCCCATCCGGGATGTGTTAGAGGGATTTGAGGCTGTTCGTCTATTTGTTGGCATTTACGGCAATTCGCAAAATACCATTTAATGATCTGTATCATCTCTGCGGTTGTAAAAACTAACATAATGTATTCGAAATCTTCGATCTCTTGTTAGAACCTTCGACGGGGATAAATGCAAGGATGCCAGATCGCGCTACGTATAATATATCTCGCAGTCCGGTGAAGCATGAACCTACGTGTATATAATTGACCATGTTCTTGATTTTGTATTATACATCTTGATAATGGAGTAAAAACCGAAGCAATTGTCGATTAAATATACTATTTTTGTAAAACAGTTACTAAGTGTTTTCTTGTGTTTTTATTTTCTATTTACAATGTTTCACCAAGTGCTGACAAAAGAAACCATCGAATTTATTATATTTGCAGTTTATTCTAACAGAATTAACGACAAACAATTTCTTTAAGATACCAATAATTTATTCAACTATTTAGGAGATTCGCATAAAGCATGATGAGTTATAAATAACGCTGGCCACGAGCGGTACCGCGCATCGGCGTAGAATCAGTTCGGACCGAGAGGAACGGTAGTATTACTTCGTCTGCGGAGCAGTACGGACATTTTCGCTGCCGGTCATTTGCGCAATTGTTTATCTGTCCTAGAAAAATTATGATTTCGTCAGCAAAACGACCGCGGTCGAAGGTGCTAAAATTAAATGTGTAATCTGTAAAATTCCGTTAATGTGTTGATCCAGACAACATTGTCTACGACACGTAAATAGTGAAAAGCATGTCTCAAAAAGAAATTGCGCACGAGACAATGAAAAATTTATATTTAATTTATGCGTTACGTTTATCGCATGTAATATACCGTTTAATTTACTAGACAAGGAACCATTTATCTGCTTTTGGAATAACTATTCGGAGTGCAAATTACCAAGTCGAACATCGTTACGAAGAATTGTGCCATCTGCGCGCGAATATATTGAAGAAAAAATAAAATCGGAGTTGAAAGATCAAAAATTGTGGTTATGTGTCGACAAAACAACAGATCGGAAGAAACATTCTGTTTTTAATGTAATGGCACGCAAATTGGAACCTCATCAATCGGCACCTTCAATTCTATTAGTCTCCAAACGAATACAACAGTGTACTGCCGAAGTAATTTCAAAGTTAGTGTTAAATACATTGGACAAGTTTGAACTTTCAACAAACCAACTCTTGATGTTAGTGAGTGATGGTGCTGCAAACATGGTTTCTATAGGCCGGTTTCTTAAAAAGCATTCTGTTAATTTGTTACACATTACGTGTAAAATTCATGCTCTCAATCTTGTGGCGGATAGTATTAGAAAATGTTATCCTGAGGTAGACGCTTTAATAGCGCATACCAAAGCAGTATTTGTCAAATCACCGAAACGTATTCGTGAATTTCACAGACTGTGCCCCCGTATACCAGAGCCACCAGAACCTATTCTAACTCGTTGGGGAACATGGTTACAGGCCGCGTTTTATTATCATAAATATTTTGACAATATTAAGAACGTGGTTTTACAATTCGATACAAAGGAAGCTGCCGCTATCCAGAAAAGCCAGTCGAAATTTCAAGATAGTCAGGTTAAAATGGATTTAAAAATCATTCACGACAATTACTTCGGGCTAGCGGATGCAATAGGAAAATTACAAAATCCTGCGGTGCCGTAAGAAGAATCTCTACAAATAGTGCAACATGTTCACGCACAGCTATGAGCGATTGAAGACGCAAAAAATGTTTCTGTTCTAGACAAATTTGAAAGTGTTTTTGAGAAAAATTCTGATTTTGGCACATTAAGACACATTTGTGAAGGTGCGTCAACAGAATCGTTAAGTTATTTGAAAGATTATTTTACTTACGCAAATATTACGTCACTAGATGTAGAACGTTCGTTCTCTGCATATAAACGCATTTTTTCCTCATGCCGTACTAGTTTTGCCGAAACAACAGTTGAAACATATCTAATGTTGCAGATATTTAACAGACATTATTCACTTTGTGATTTCACGGAGGACTCTTAAAATGGTAAGTGTTTGAGCACGTGTTATTTAATTTTTATTTAAACGATGAGCGAAATTATTTGCGGCAGCAAACATCTCTATTAGCAGAATAACTCTAGTGGAACGCGAGGCCTGGTCGACTCTACGCTACTGCACGGTACCGCTCGTGGCCAGCTTTAGTTACAAATCATGCCTACTATGTTAAAAAAATATTTAAAACCGAGCCGGAAAATTTTTATTTTCTCTATTATTTCAGTAGTAATTGCGTTAGAAACTCAAACCCATTGTACTCATTGTACTCAAAAAAATGTCAATTTATTACGTGTTTGGTTGATATATTTGTAATAAAACACATTTTTAGAAATACAAATATTTTTAGGGGTCTAGAATATATAAAGAAAACACCGTTATTTGACGAAACAAAAACAAAAGCAAACGGTAGCCAATCTGCTACAAAATTTGGTCATTAGAAGCAAATAGAGTAAAGTTATTTTCAAGAAATATCCCGTGAATGTTTGACTGTTATTACGAAATACGCCCATTTCGTACGATTCTTACTTTTAAATAACACCTTCCTTTTAGTCAGAAACTTTAATCTGAGAGTAGTGAATTCGCTTTCGAAACGTAAGAAATTATCATAGTCGGAAATTACATGCCACAAGAATTACATGCATTTCGCGACACAAAATCATAGCGTACACGAAATTTCAAAATTCAGTGGCAGCGGAGCCGGATACACGCCAAGCCCGAAATTCAAAACGTTACAACTCGGTTAATATTGAAGCACAACATTTTCTTCTTGCGGCACAAAACGATACAAAACTAGTAGAAAATGATAGCGTATATGAAATTTAAAAATCCAGAGGTGGCGGGGCTGGGGACATTCCATGCCCAAAATTCAAAACGTTATAACTCGCTTAATATTGGTGCTCAAAATTTTCTTTTTGCGACACAAAACGGCACAAAACGAGCACAAAATGATAGCGCATAGGAAATTTCAAAATCCGAGGGTGGCAGGGCTGCAGACATGCACCCAGCTGTATGAAATGAAACAAAAACTTCCTAAATATATATTTAAGAATAAATTATAAAATCAAATAACCGCATTACAGTATTATTTACTTGGGTAGGTTAAGGTTATAAACTTTAATAGATTTAGACTTGTAAAAAATAAACGGGAGACCACTTATATAATTCCTTTCCAAAGCAGTTAACAGCGGTTATTGGTATTTATACACAATGATCTTTAAGAACTCCTAGCGTACTTCGACGTATATTTTTTTAAATCCTCGAAAAAGTTGTATGAACACGTATTTCCGCTTCTTACACATAATGTGCAAATAAGTCTATCAAGTCCCTCCACAAAACAAAACTCAAGCAATTAGTTTTTACAATAATGTTGCATGCTACACTTTAGTAACAAATATTTTAGTCTACAGTGTTAATATAAAGTAACTGTAACTATGAGAAATATTATTAATTTTTAGTATTCTTCTTCACTTTGTCTGGTTCTAAAAAAATAACTAAAGCTCGAGTAACACAAGAAATATTGTGAGAATGAGAGCTTTTACATATTTCCTTCAAAACCTTTTCATTGAAATTCCCATGCAAAAAACTTTGATTTTGGGAATAAAGTGTACTTTTGAAGCCAATTCGGCCACAGTGCGCTAGCGCGTTATGTAACAAAATTCAGCGTTAAAACATTAAATGATGGAACTTGAATTAACCTTCGTCTTGAAATAAAATGTTTACATTACAATATGTACAAGCTGCATTAGACTTATGACAATAATTAAAACAAATATTCATTATTTTATCACCATTTACTTCTCGTTGGTTAGGTTTCTAATCAGTAAACAAATTAAATTTACACTTATATTTTTACTACTATACTTTTCGAAAATGTACTTACTTGATCTATTCTTAGAAATAAAGGTTTTTTTCTAAATGGGTTGGCTAACTGCTGGTTAATTTTAATTGTTATTAGCTACAGCTACAACTAAGTACTTTATTTGCAGGAATACACAAAATCAGAAAATATCCGCGTAATGAGATACAACAAATTCCAATTGCATAGCAATAGGATATGTTAACAATTCTAGGTCATACATTGAATTTTATTTTAATGATAACTAACTAAATAGAATTCAATTATGAACATATAGTATAGAAAATTAAAATAAATTATCCATAGAATTATTTTAGGTTAATTGTTATCTTCCACGCAGCTACAAAACAAACGATCATTTAAATTTAGTGTGGTTACATTTAGTCGGTTGTTTGTGTTTGAGTGAATTGGTTCTATAGCATAGATTTTTGCTATATGTTAGGTAAATATAAGCAAAACCAGACAATGCAGTCAAATTTTGGTACTTCTTGGAGCGACCGTAGTGCATGTTTTCTGAACAATTGATGCAAGAAATTTTTGAGTGCAGAGGCCTATTTGTTTAATCAAACTTATGGCAACCGATTACAATGACGTTTCGGAGGTCATAGTCACCTTTTTAAAATTATTGGATAAAACATATTTCATAATTCACATTTTTGTTGCACATTCTAACATTTTAACAATTTTTTTAAATAGCTTTAACGCTACATGTCTACTACGTTACTACGACTGACATACTACAGTCGCCATTATCTAAGATTACGCAGGGTCTTCTTTAGAGGGCTCCACAAAATTTTGAAAATGTTTTAGCCAATCTACAAATAATTTTCGTTCATCCACCCATTATCCGAACACACGTACAAAGCACCTGGTGGATCACTCTTTAAGATGTGGGGTCATTCTTTTTCGTGAAAAAATAAACATTGGTCGTACATAAATACCAGAAGCACTAAAACCGCACATAGCTGTTGTTGTCTTTCCCTTCTCCCAGCTCGTCACAAATCCGACCCGCTTTTGACCAGTTTCAGCATAGATTTTATTCGGTCGTCGGACCGTTGTGATGCCAGTTTCATTGGCATAAATATTCTGGTTACTGGAAACTTAAATGTTTCCATTATACTTTCGAGACTTTTATAAAATAGGGACACCTCTGCAGTAATTCTATTAAAACTGGTGGACTCCGGTTTTATTAACGGAATTCCCGGATTTTTACGCAAAATATCTTCAAGCCAATGTCTACCTGCTGCGTGATTATTTGTTGGAAAAGGATTTTTGAAATTATTTCTGATTGCGTAGGTATATGCACATTTTATTTGAGGTGTTGTTACCTCAAAGGAAAATTTCGACAATGTAACGATTTGCTTGGCCAACTCTTTTTCTTCTTGGGAAGAAAATACTGACTTCCGTCCTAACGATGGCCAAGACATATTTTTATTTTTCCGACGACCGAAGAATTTTAAAACGCCTTGATGTTTCCCTTAACGAAACAACATTTTTAATTGCGCCTAACGCAGTATTTAAACTTTCGGAGGTCCAAGAGGCTTTATTTGTTTTTCTTACATATTTATGAGGCATCCAATAGGTAAATAACACATTTTTAGTGGAAAGTTGGGTGCTTTATGGTGCCCTCCAAGTGCACGGTGTGATATTAGAATACGTGCCCAAAAATTGGTTTAAGAATTTTGAATTGTCTGATTAACACTGAAACGTATATGGCCTCTGTTGCCTACTGTCCTGTTTATAACATTTTAAAATCATACACATCTTGAAAAACACAGCGTCACTTATTGGATGTCGCGTTATTCACAAATTTCGTTGTAACCACGTGCCGGTTTGTAACAAGTGACTATTAATTGGAACGGACGTTCAACGGTAAGCAACGAGATGGCAGCACAAGTGTCAAATGTGCAAATGTTTATTTAATACAAAAATTCACGTGCAGGCATTTCCTCCAAGGCCGCCATTCCCCCACACTACCCCATACATTATTTTTTAATTCGTTAAATTACGTTATTGTAAAAAATTGATTCAATCACTAAACACTTCACTATCACCCTTACCTCAACACTTCAATAGCACTGGACGAGCGTTTCGATAGCTGAGCTATCATCATCAGTTCAGTGTTAGTGAAGTGCACCTATACCGATTAGGAAAATGCGAAATTAGCCATATCGCTACCCCGTCCTCGCTTTCAAGCGGAGGAATAAGCGGGCCCAAGGTTTCCGATGTGGTTAATTACGAAGTAGACTGCCTTATGTGCCGACGATCTTAATAAGAATTACGTGACTGACGAATACAAGATGTCCATTTATACAACAGCAGAAAAGGTTCAAATTATTCAGTGGTATTTATCTGGACATAGCCGACAACAGACGATCGCTCTCTTCTCTGTAGAGTACGTCAATTGGCCTATTCCAAGCTTACAGACGATGTCAAATATCGTCGATGCGTTTAAGAAATTTGGCTGTGTTGTCGGGTATTGCAGAAAATGCTACCAAATGGACGAACAGCCTTGAATCCCTCGAAGTAATCCCGAATTATTTTTTATATAATTTTCTAGAGTATTTATTTCTCTTTTCTTTCATTTCATCAGAATCTGTTTATATTTTCGTATTTAAAATTTCTTATTAACTTCGTAGCAACAACAAAATAAATATGCGAAACTCTCATTTCCAGGCAACCTTGACTTCAAATTATTACGTGCGCTTTTCGCACAGTAGGTCTACATCTCAACATTATTCCAAGTTGACTAACATGTCCCGCATGGAATTGCTGGGATATCATTCAGTCCCCTCCACGCTCTCTCGGATGTACGGCGAGAGAGCTCTCTCGCATGTACGACGAGAGAGCGAGGAGGAAATACCGATATAGCTAATTTCTCATTTTCCCAATCTGTATTAGGTAATAGTGCAAAGTGCTGTCGTCTGGCGTCTGCCGCGTACATCGGAAGTAAGAGGGGAAGAGTTATATCCGCACAAGCAAAAGTCAATGTCACTGCAGCAACACTGACTTCAATGTGCAGAATTGCATTTTTAAAGTAATTATAAACAAAGATTTAGTAAACAAGCGCTAAGATCCTTTCAGACCGCAATAGTGACGTGTTTCAGTTTTCGAGTACGAGACCTATTTCATTAATTCAAACATTTTGATAAAAGTTTAATTTTAATTGTGTTTGTAAGTCGATATTCTGAAATACGTATTTTCTACTTTGAATTAAAAAAGAATTCGTTATATTAATATCACAATTAACATACATATTATGTATTTATTTTGGTATAAAAAATTGCCTTTGGAAGTTCGAACAATAAATTTGGTTTTATGCTTCTAACTTTTTCTTCGCAGGTCTTAAAAACCTTGAAAGTGAACGTATTACTCATACTCTATATAAGTCGACCATAATTTGTTAGAATTTCGCATTATCTTTTTCATTATGAATAAAAACAGAATGGATGTTGAACTTTTACTATCGTCATATATCAAATTAATAGAAGTGTGTATTTATTTACTTAGAATTTGGATGTTACCAACGCTTTCAATCAGATGCCTTGCGTTTGGAAATTCATAAAATTTAACAAAACCGCTGTAGAAAACAAACAGCTGTAGAAAATATCAAAAATCCTAATAGTTTTCCTTTTATAATAATAATAATAATACCATTTATTTGTCCAACGGTATACCCAATTATAGGACAACTAAATTTAAATACATACACTATAAATGAAATGAAAGAGAACAAGAGAGAAAAAAAATCTTAAACTAAAAAAATCATTGTAAAATATTTCCGCATTACGGCACATGGCTACTATTGGGGAACTCTGGAGTAGGTTGGTACGAGGAAATGGCAATGAAAAGGAAGAAGGAGAACGGGAGGAAATGCGAGGTACAAGGAAATTAATAGAGGAAAGTAAATTAGGAGAATTAACATAGCCATGCACGACCTTCCAAATAAACTTAGCTCCTGCAACATCACGGCGGTGTTTAAGTGACTCCAATTCATGTCTTTCCAGGAGCGAATTGTAATCTGTGCCGCGTTCGGGATAAATACCATCAATTTTAAAAGACATACTTCAAGAAATGCCGTTGTACCTTTTCGATAGCTAGCTGAAGATATACATAATGCGGTGACCAGATAGCTGACGCATATTCCAGTTTGCTGGCAACAAAGCTAAAGTATAAAGTTTTCAACAAAGACGTGGAATTGAATAATTTACAAGTACGTAGAACGAAACCTAACGTTTTAGAAGCAGAGACACATAAATAATTGCATGATATGAGGAGAAAAACTCAGCCGAGAATCAAACAGTACACCCAAGTCTCTCACAGTATTAGCCCTTTTAAGAGCGGAATTATGTATCGAGTATATCGAATCAATATAGTTAACTTTTCTGGTGTAGTCAACGAACAAAACCTATTAACATTTAACTTTAGTTTAAAGGTTGAACACCACTTGGTAATTACAACCAGATTATATTGTAGATGTAGGACATCGTCCCAAGATCTAATTGGTAGATAGATTTTCATGTCATCGGCATAAACCAACACAGGACAGGACAGAGATATTAATAGGTCGTTAACAAAAAGAACAAACAGAAGTGGTCCCAGATGCGACCCTTGAGGTACACCAGATGATGGACGAAACACAAAAGAAAACATGTTATAATCTGAAAAGAATAGAATTAGAATGGTCAAACGTTTCAGGGAAATCAGTGCTGTTAATATGTACAGAAGAAAACCTCTCGGCAAAAGCATCATCTATTTCTTGAGGAGAGTCAACACATGTATCATCACGAAATAGGACGTTCGGTATACGTGCAGTTCCTTTTTTTGTATGAATAAACTGAAAAACTTGTTTAGGATTACCTTTAATCGATGTTTCCACTAGCTGTAGGTAACTGGAGTAAGCAGCAAAAATGTTTGCTTTGCATATGGAGCGTAGACGCTTAAATTGGTTGTAAAAATAACAATTGCCTGTAGTTCTTCACTTGCGCCGGTAATATTCCTTCAATTTGAGGTTAGAAATTATTTCTTTTGTATACCATGCCCGATAAGTGAACTGCGTAGAGATAAACTTTTATGTAAATATTTCAAGCTTATTTTTTTGCTTCTCTAATATCTAACTATAAATTAGCGGCTTATAAACATATGGTGGTCGTATAGAAATAAAACCAGCAGTTAGAAACACAATAGCAATTATTTCGAAGTCTGTGAAAACCCATGGCATACTATGCATTCAAAGTTATTACTAAATCAAACTTTTTATTTGGCGAAAGTCGAGACCTATTTTAAAAGAAGGGTATACGTATAATTACGGCAATTGCACTCGAACGTTTGATATTGGAGAGGTACGTATGAATTGTTTTATATACTTTATTTAGAATGTATAAGCCAACCATTTATTAGAACTGTTAGTATTCACTTAAACGTATTTTTTGTTTTACCAAAAACCAATAAAGTTATGTTAAATAACTCGATGATTTAGTCGTAAACCAGCTTAAATTCGCAGAGAATAGTAGTTTTCCATAAAAGATACTTTTACCTCTCTAATCACCGATATTTTGAATATGTATGGTGACTCCTGTAAAGTACCAACAATAGAAAAAAGGTAGCATTGGTAAAATTTTCCATAAATATCAGCAGGTGGTCATTAAAACTTGCATTTAAAGACAGCTGTCATTAGCATCCAATTAGCTACTTATCAGCACATAAAACAGTATATTCTCTAACTACAAAATAATAATATTATTTCAGATGCAAATACCCATTTATCTATTGCTAAGAGACTAAATAATGTAATTATTTATTTTAGTGAGTAATAGTGGACAGTAACCATATAATCTGCTACTAATCTAGATGTTGATGCTTGAGATTGATATAATCTAATTTATGGGGAGTCTGTGAACTGTACAAGCAAAACATATAAACATTTAAACACGTTACGTTTATTTTTTGCACATCTGGTTTCATTGGAAGTGATGCCAGCCTTCTACGGACTTCTAAAATGGAATACCCTACATATTCTTACATTTTTTGGGATCACGATGAAGAAGTAAAAATCCAACAGCAAAATTGGTTAGCAAAATCATCCTATGACATCGCGTTTGTCCACAGAGCTCGTTGCTAGGCAACGTAATTACAACAATTATCAATCTACTAATAGCATCCAAATTCCAATTCTAGAAGCTTAAATTACTTTTCCTACTACCGACTACGTAAGTCAATCATTACTGCCCTGATTGGAGGGATGTAAGTGCGATTTACAGGTTATGCACCTTGGTTGTCCTTGACAGCGAGATGTAATGAAATTTTACATCCCTAGGGACGTAAAGTAAAAATACATCAATATAGCTATGTAAGTATGTATATAAAAAATTGCAAATACTTCCGTAAAATGCTGATTTTTTCGAAAATTTGGGCCGGTAGTAGGAACAATATTGATATGATATAACACTCGGGCCGTAAGCGCTAGGTGGACACGCTGTATACTTTTTACAAAATCATCCTGGATAACATTCAAAGATGCATAATTTTCTTGGGAAATCACATTGTTTTTAATCTGCCAAAGCGTCAGTTTTCAAATAAAAGGTATGAAGAGTAGGAATATTAGGGATTAAAAATGCCGAAAGTGACTAGAAATTGGATCAGAAATGTTGCGCAGTTAACCATTGTTAATTATTGAGGTGCTTGACCTCGATGTTGAACAAGTCAATTTAGTCTTTTTAGCAAAGTAGTTGATATGGTATGTCGTACCAGGTGAGTTGTAACTCATGCCGAAGAACTTACAACGTATAGGAGGTCGAAGTAGGTTAGTGAGTCTTCTGTCCTTGATCTCCCATACATGTGCAATGAGTGGAAGATCCGGGGATATCAGCTGCTACGTCAATAGACTAATTTGGATATTTTGAGAGTGATTTCGAATCTCCCTAGCCAGGTGTGAACGAGGATTACCTTGTTGGAATATGGAGTTGTCGAGCATGCGAAAATTTGGGGTAAGATCCTGTCATATTGTCAACGAATGCCAATAGTGGACCAGACCGTTCTCACAATACTAGGACCTAAATACCAAAAACTGAATTATTATTGATGTTAACTTATGACATAAATAACTATTTGTTATTTATTGATATTAAATCCTGTGTTTCATATTTTCGTTTTCCGTTCTCGTTAGTATTTTCCTTTACTGTTGCCACTGTAATTGTTGTTATATGTTTATTGTAGTTTATTGCTTATTAATTAATTAGTTACTATGGTAAACTTCACCAAAAACAATTTTACACCTTAGAACCTCACTAGGTATACACTGCCAAAATTATACTGGTAAATGAGGCCAAGAAAACATCTTTAAAAATATTTTCGAAATTCTGAAGTTGCCGCAAGATGGCGTAATTTGTTATTTCATTTTTATTATTGCCGCTAATAATTATTTACAAGTTTGATTAATGACACACTATGATTACGCCTCTTGTAAAGTGGAGAGCACACTTTTTATCACACAAAAGTCCCTGTGACCTGAAGGGGATTTCATTGGGGTACAAGCCATTGGCATTGTATAGCATTATGAAGGAATTTAAATGGAATTGTATGGCATTAGTTGGAATTGCGATGGTATTTTGGACATTCTTGTAAGGCTGCGCGTGTATTTTCGTTTGATGAGTAGAGTAGAGGTGAGCATTTTGAGATTTTTGTAGGCCCGGGTCGACACATTGTTAGTGCAGCCCGGCCCGGCCCGACACATTTCTCAGCTTGGCCCGGCTCGGCCCGTCACATTTGCCAACCTTACTCGCCCGCCAGCTTCCCCGGTTGTCGGCCCATCAAGTGTGTTTGACTCAACAAGTTCGTTTTGTCCGACAAGAAGATGGTGAAATCCCTTCGATTCTACTTCAAAGGATGTGAAAAAATTCATTTATATTGTACTATTTTTAGTATTAAGAAATTAATAATAATTTTAATGACGATTTATTTATTACTTATTTAACCCTAATAAGTACCATGGATGTACTAAAACACGAAAAGGTTTTTCCTTCTTTATGACAACACTATTTTAGTTTTACGAATTAAATTTTTTCGTATGAAATTGTCTTTTTAAGTAAGCTTCTTATTTTTGTTTATATTTTCCGGTAGCAAATTATCAATGTACTTAACTTACACATTATTCAATTTAAAAGTATGTAAATACCATAACATGTTTATTCTTACTACGTCTTCTCAAAACAAAATTTTGCGAAGAAGATGTTTGAATTTCAAAAAGGAATATTGGAAATTAACAGCGAACGGGCTTGATGGGCCAAACGAGCTTAACGGGCCACCCGTCCAATTTTAAAAAAGGCCGGCCCGGCCCGCATCTGAAATATTCCGGCCCAGCCAGGCCCATTCGTGCCTCTAGAGTAGAGTTGTAACTCTCGGCGGCGCGACAGGATCGGATGCGTTGTTGTGCATAGATGCATCTCCGATCGGCGGTCGATGTTAATATTCGCTTCGCTCAGTCGGCTATCTGTTTGTGGGTACGTACATACATACTATGATTCTAGCGCGCCGCTCGAAAGTTACAACCCTATTGATGAGTATGTGCTTTCGATACTACAGTAAGAGAATAATTATACCCGCTTTAAATCTGACAATTCTGCGATTAATTTTGCCATCGGTTTAGAGGACTTTGTGCTAGCATCGCCATGGAAAAATAAAAATTTGCGAACATATTCTGTATAGCGCTTGTAGAGTGAACAGGTAAGTGCAATGTAGTCAATTTCAAATATGAATCAAGCAATCTGAAGGAACTGACTCACCCAGTATATAATCAAACGCTAATGTGCTAAAGTGCTGTATTTTGAGCTGGTGTGGAAAGAAATAATAAACTATCTTTCAATTCTTTTTATTTAACTATATTAATTTTTTTTTTGATAACATATTAGCAAGCTCCCTTTTTTCATTAAGAAATCGGTTGTATTTAAAGTTTAAAATCAACCAATCTTAAATTCCTGTAACGGTTTGGAAAGCATCTTGTAAAGAAAATACGCACCAAATTTGACATTTCAAATTGCACAATATCTCAACTCAAAAAGGAAATATTAGAATTATGTGGGATAGGATGTAAGAAAGCAGTTACAAGCGGACTAACAAGACCTCGATAAATACATAAGATATAAGTGAATGTAACACATGTTCTTTCTAGAGTATCTCCCTTTATAGATTTCTCTAAAAGTAGGTAAAACAGTTGTGGTTTCTCAATATACTTTTCATACTTCTGCGTTGGATTTTATTACGCATTATCAAAAAGTAATCAATTTCATTTAAGCATTTACAGAATAAGAAGTTTGATTAATTTCCTTTATTATTTTTATCAACAAACACGTGTTACCTAATTTCTATTTTCACGTGTGTACAAGGTTCAAAGTATGCTCTATTGACTATTCTGAACGCAATCTGTGGTTAATTTAAACTGATTGTCCTTGACATATTCCTCTATTTAATTGTTTCGATAAAATTGTCTTTGAAACAATGGTATTTATCGCGTTCTCGTTTACAAATAGACCCCAAATGCATGGAATAGCTTAGTAATGTGTGTTTCTCTATTAATCTCAATGAAAACCTTTAAACTTAGCAAAACTTAAATGCGCTAGTAAACTGAGTTTATTTTAAGCTGAATACTCGCGTTTGTTTGTCAAAATTTTAGATTTAGATTTTATAAAAATCGGTGTCATTTAAATCTAAAAGATAGTATTCGACTTTTTAATGGATTGCTTAATAAAAACAATTAAAAAAGTAAATGAATACTTTCTCTTGCACAAACAATCATCCTTTTCAATTTACACTATTGGTGTTAATTGAAACCCACATTTGCACTTTTTTAAAGCTCTTTCCACGTTCTGCGAAACCAGTATTTTATTTAATGATATATCAATAAGACAAGACTTAGTATTGTTTAAATATCCGTGGAATGTTTCAGTTATAAATGCAGGAGTTACAAATTAAACATTGGCGTTTAACACATACTACATACTAATATTTACTTTTAAAATTACCGGATTTAGTTATTGTTAGCGAATGAATTTGAAATAATTATAAAGTAAATAGCAACTCTGGATCTCTTCTGTATGGCCTAGTTTATAAAAGTTTGGTTTTAAAATATATGTTTTGTGTATTTACGCAATTTATGTTGTTGTATATACTTTTCTAATTAAGTTATAAAATTTCCATATATGATTCTCTAATTTGATTTACCAATACTAGGTTATTGTCGACATAAAACTGTGTGAGCTAAACGTTCGTCGATGTTTATTTAATTAGATCCACTTATCATTATTCTTTAAATGCATTTATGAGTCTAATAATCACATAATACTTACAAATACGTAAGGGCAGATGCACTACCGTGTATTTAATATTGCTCGGTAACTACCACCATATTATTGAACGCCATGTTTCACGAACCGACTGCGCAATATTTCTGAAGCAGGTAGCTTTGGGGTGAGCTTATGAAAGCAAAATTAAACCCTAAGAGCGGATACACATACATATATTTGCTATACGTTTCAAAGCAAAAAAAAGGTAATATTTAAAAACATAGTACTTAATTGCTTATTACTAGAAAGCTATAAATATCTTCTGGCATGCATGATTTGTAAAAATATAAGAAAAACAGAGTACTGCGTTGTGAAAAAAATATTAAAATCAAAACAATTTTATGTCCTAACCACTTAATACAACTGGTCTCGCGTAATGTGAATAAATTATACCTTTATTGTTAATATTGATACTTTGTACAAACAAACTTATTTTTGTACAGGGTTTTTCATTTTATTTTGACCATTACTTATTTCCGTTATTATTGCAGATACAAAAATGTTTTTTAATGGAATACCCAATATATTTTTATATTTTTGGATAGCCTTTCATCTCCCGATTCCAAATACAGCAGTGATCGGTTAAAACGGACCCGCTTAAAGCGAACTACCGGTTGTTGCGTACCGAAACAGAGGGTCCCGTTATATTTACCACAAAAATAATATTAAAAAATACCTTTTACTGCGAACTCGCTTATGACGAACTTCCATATAATACGAACCAATTTTAAAGTTTTAACAGAAATTGTTTCTGTTTAAAGCGAACTTGTTCGGAAAGCCCCGGCAATACCAAAAACGATCTTTTACGTTACGAATTTGTTCAATGAGTTCAACACCACTTTTAAAATCTTATCGGCAGTACAATTTATAACTCTTTTGGAAGCAAGTAAGAAGGAGGATGACGGCCGATGTGGATCCATTGTACGTACCATTACATTAACTACAGAATGTTTTTGACGATTTGTTGTTTCGTCCACACACAACCACAGTTTTTTATCTTTCAATTCCGTTTTCATTCTTTTTTCTATATGTTCACGAGCAAATGGCACTACATTTCGTATATAAACGATAGATTACATAAAATAAGAGTAACACATAAATCAAATGTAAATTTTTCTTGATCTCGTATGCCACTTTTTGCAGAAGAATGCTGTTTGCTTTCGATGTGACGTTGACGATGGCTTCTGGACCAACACATTAAAGGGATTTTACAAACTAGACATTGAATTTTAGCGCCATCAAAAATTAAGTCCGGCATGTCCACTATAAAGTTTTTAACTGTGTCTGCCATTGGTCGTTTTCGCGACGTACCTAACTGCGACATTTTTAAAGCAAACATAAGCATACAATTACGAAATAAGTTACGACAGCCTACATATACACAGAACTACTCGCATACAGCATCGATTTTATACTGACGCTGTGAACGCGTGAAATAAATAATCGCCGACTCCGCACCACATATCTACTACACTGACTGTTACCGCTGTTTGCCCAGACTAGTGATCACAGTGATTTTCAAACAGCTGAAACTCATTTTTTGCAAATGGAACACACAATATATGTTTACCACATTCGATACATATATAAAATCTCTTTGATTCCTACAGAACACTACTTATACCAAAGCTATCACCATTAATGAAAAAAAAGAAAATCTAATTAAATGTTGAATTCTCTTTTACCTCTAAACCGGCTACAAATAACAATTTTCCTCCGTGTATTATTGCAAAATTAATTTACTTTTCACCTATTTTTATTGTCATCCGTTACTTGTTTTTGTTATTTAACTCCTGTTTTTTGTTAATTGTTTTTTTTAAGTTAATTCTAAAATGATTTTTTCTAAAGAAGAGTTAATCGACATGATAATAATTATTGGGGAAACCCAGCGAAACTGTTTATTGGCAGTTTGTATAAAGCAAAATACACTAATTGTAGGTGCTCTCAAGTATCAGTATTTGAGCGAGTAAAACCAAGGTTTGCTGTTAGTGGCCAAAAACAACTATTACCGAATAAAATAAAGAGGGGTTCTTACAAGCAGTTTTAGAACATCCACATACTAGTGTATGTACGAGCTTGTACGTAAACATCTCGGGATCAGTGAAAGATCAATATCAAGAATATTAAAGAACAAACTTTATCCATATAAAATTGCATCAAACGTTGCTAGCAGATTTTTTAAATAATATACAAAGCCATATTCCATAATAATGGATATGAAAACAGGCACAATTGACATTATTGGTATTAGGTTTCAATTTTTATTTATTCATTTTCATTATAAATTGTTTAAAGCATAAAACTGATTGTTTATTTTCTAATGATGAGATGTTTTTTTTCTGTATGTGAAACAACATCCTTCGGCTCAGCTTATTACATTTACATATTTGGAAAGTAACTGAGATAGCGTGAAGAATAATGGATGTTACTATACTATACAATTAATTAAGACAATAACATATTCTGTTTCTAACTCAATAAGTTTAATATTATTATTGCGTAGTTGAATTAGCAGTAAAACAGAATTCAACACTAAATTAGATTTTCACTTTTTCATTAATTGCCACAATTTATTAGTAACAAATGTAATAAGCTATTACATTTACATTACAGAAATATCGAAACGAGAATAGCACAGGGCAAACAAGCTACTAAAGCACTGCATTGTGAAATATGGAACAAAAAATAGAATTTGCAACGAAGAAATTTGGCAACGAATGATTATAACGTCCTCCATTACAAAAACGCTAGCACTTATGTGGTATGAACACGCATATAGGATGAACGAAACAAGATGACCCAAGAGAATTCTGGAATAGTAACCACCAGGAGAAAGAAAAAGAGGAGCACCACCTTTATTATGGCATAAATACATCAAGAGAGCGATGGAGGATAGAGATCTACGCGATGGTGGAAATGATAGAGAGTTGTGAAAAGAAAAGACGGCAAACCCAGAATAGGCATAAAGCAGAAGAAGAAGAAGGAAAGAATAACTGTATTTCTAATGCTATACAAAACTTAAGAAGACGATATCAGTTGGGCATAGACAACACTTTGAGCAGTTCCTTTAAGCTTGAATTAAATACTGGATAAGTTTTTGTAACATGTGTTTGCTTTTGCACCTATTTCCTGTGATTATATTTTTTACGTTTTTTAATAACATGAGTCGCTAATTATTTAAAATATTCTTTTATCGTATTATATATTTGGAATTAGGAGATGAAGGGCTATCCAAAAATAAAAAATATACAGGCTGTTCGATTGAAAAACGCAAATATATTGCAATCGGTAGAGAAAAAAACCTGCAACTTTTATTTGAAACCTTTTAGTATCTGCAATAGTTACGGGAATAAGTAGTGGTCATTATAGAATTGTATTATGCCTCCCCCTTGCGACGACTAAATATCGAAACTATCTTCTGCACGCTAGGTCGAGCACTTCGGTTCAGCTCGGATTCACAGGTAGAAGAAGCGCAGGCAAGGACATTATTTCACAAGAAATATTTACGTACAATTTTGCTTTTTATCCTAACTTTAAAAACATTTGTAAAAACTAAATTAACAAAACCAACACAATCAGCAATGAATATTTAATGTTTGATACACGGAAAAACGATGTCAATATCGTAAATTGCTTCCTCTAATCAACGTACCCTTGGGGAATTTGTTCCCATTCCTCCAATAGTGCATTTGTAAGTTCTTGTAAGTTCTGAGGTGCAGGACTTCTGTTTTAATTGTCTTCCAAGTCTGTCTCAAACATGCTCCATTGGTTTTAAATCCGGAGATCTCGCTGCCCATTCCAGGGTGTTCAACTACACCTCTTGCAAATACTAAGTAACAATGTCTGCAATGTGAGAAATCGTATTGTCTTGCATTAAAAGAAAGTTGTCTCCAATATATGGTGTCTGTCACATATCTTGCAGCTGTTAAGGATCCACCTTTTACATTGTGAAGACCTGTGGGCGCTTCCAAACAAATATCACCTCATTACATCAACAATCCTCCACCATAAGAAACTCTTTCGACAATGTTACATTGGACAAATCTTTCACCTGATCGCAGCCGCATTCTTACCCTTCCATTATCTGGCCGGAGACAAAATCTGGACTCATCACTGAAGAGCACCTGACTCCAATTTCTTATAGACAAACGACGGTGATTTCCAGTAGAAGCCTTACGAGCTACTCTGTGTTACCTGGTTAATAACGGATCTTTGGCAGGTATACGTGAAACCATTCCTGATCCTCTGATCCTTCCTTTTACGGTATTTGTACCTATATTCACCTGACGTACTTGCTGAAAGCCGCACAACACGAAAGATTAATGATTTTGAAACACTCAGCATTTCGGCCACCTCTCGATAACTGTATCTTTCGATCAGAGTGACAGCTATAGCATATATGTTACCGTTACTTTGACAAACGAGGATAGTATGCATAATAACCGGGTACTGTACATAACACCAAGCGCTTCTGATTAATGTGATAAATACTTTATATTTTAAAGAATTAATCACATTAACGCGTTATTATGAATAATATCCAGCAACCTCTGGTTAGTATGATAAATGTCACACTTATGCAAGTTTGAACCTGTCTGTGTGCAAGTTTCAACCTGTCTTACAATTAGTTGCACGTGACATCTCGTGGTTGAGTGTTCATTGAGTGCAGATGCCTTGTGTTATCTTAATATGGATACCGGTCGTTTTAACACAATTGAGGCTCGTCGACAGTTTATTGAATGTTTTTAAGAATAAGAAGGAAAATAGTGGGATTATGACTAAAGAAGGCTACCAAAACTTAATTGAGAATCAGTACGGCCGTGAATTCTGCAATCACATCATTTAAGAAGTATGCGAAATATGGAGTGAATTGAAGATAATTCATGGAAAGCCGAGACATAGCCAGTTGCAAGGCTCTGTGGAGCGCGCAAATCAGGACATTGGAAACATGCTGACGACTTGGACGGAAACAAACCAAACTCCACACTGGTCTCAGAGCCTGAGATTTGTTCAATTCATGAAGAATAGAGCCCATCATGAAGGCATAAATTGTAACCCATATGAGGCCATGTTTGGGGTTTCAGCAAAAGTCGGTCTTACAACTTCATCACTTTCTACTGATGACATCAGAAACCTGGAATCAGAAGAAGATCTGGAAACCTTAATCGACTCTTCTTCAGGTGCTTTAGTACGAGATGAAGATGGACAAAGAGAGAATGGTGGCGAAGAAGATGGGAAAGTAACAGAGAACGGTGGCGAAGAAGATGGGGAAGTAATAGAGAATGGTGAAAAGGAAGATGGACAAACAGGCGACGGAGATAGTACTGTGGAGGACATTTCGGGGGAAAATATTTCAGACAAAATCAACATTATTAAAAAGAAGAGGAAAATGCCATAAGTGCATTGCAGTGCCAGGCAAAAAAGATGAGGTTAATGAGGCTAAGAATTGAAGTTTCCAAGAGAAAAGATTGGATATACTGTAAAAATAGGGGTTCCTGATGTCGACAGGGGTAGAAGTGACTCCAGGAACATTCTTGGGGTCATTCTGCAGATGGATGCTGATGGCAAGATGTATGAGATTGGCATTAAGGAAGGACGATTGGCTCAAAAGTATTCTAGGAGCCAGTTTGCCATTTATAAGGAGAAGTTCATTTCACAAGAGGAAGTTCCAGATGTAATTGTAACTCTTTGTGAGTATGCCAGGAAATCTTCAATCACAGGTGGTCAAGGTTTCAAGAGATGTAACTGCAAGGGAAAATATCTTTCAGGAAAATGTAGCATCAAAAACCATGGGTTACTCTGTAATTCGAAATGCTATGACAGTTTGCCATGTTCTAACAAGTAGAAGATTGTTTGTTTACAAATGGTAAGAATAAAACATTTTTTCATTGAATAAAACATTGCCTTTTCATTTCACAAGCACTGATGAAAATTCCGTATTTCCTAAATATTGTAATTTATCATTTCAGCCACGAGGGTTTGGGTTGTATATAAAATAACCGGTTAAAATAATAAATTGCATACATATTATTACATTAACAACCTTTATTGGTTATTATGTATAATACCCGATTATTATGCATACTAACACATTTATCAAAGTAACGGTAACATACACAAGAGAACGAACAGGAAGATTAAGCACAATCATAATAATTAAAATTGGTTCAAATACTTTTATTGCTACATTATTAGCAATTAGGTAGATAAAATATCCGAAACATGTAACTGGAGTTAAATATCATTCAACAAAAGTACAGCACCAGTTTTATTGGGAATGCCTATCTATAATTTGCAAACTAAAACGGGAATACCTAAATGCAAAATACAAATCATATCTGCGAATCCGAAAATAACCGAAGTACACGGCTTATAGCGTGAGGTAGAAAGTATAGATATATACATCGTCGCAAGGGGGAAACATAATATAATTTTATCCCTGTACATATATGCACATTTTAACTGAATCGTAAGAACATACTCATGTATATAGATATATGTACAAAGAATGTAACTTCCTGAATTGTACAAATATTATAAGACAAATATTTACTGTTAATGTATTAAATGTTTGAGTTTCTGGGAACAGTAAAATCATTTATATTGACTTATTAATGTATTTAATACATAAAGTGTATTTTGGATTGTTTTACCAATCAATTTGTAGTCGGTCAACGCAATTACATGTTTACATATATATGTTTTATGGACGCTGTACTAATAATTTACGATTCCACTTGTCTCCTACTAACTGAAACAACATTCAATTAACACCCCAAAAGTGCTGGAAAGACAATATTTTTTAATATCTTTATGCGTTGTCGAATATTTTAAGTGCTTTTCATCATGTTATGTGTACTCGCACATCATATCAATGTTTTCTGCGAAGAGAGATTATTTTTTTGACATCAAGAATTCATAACTCATTAGCAGCATTGCTAATAAATAAATACAGTGATAGCGTTCGAAGTGCATAATTGGACTTTGGACAGTGCAATGCCCCACTGTTGTAACAATTACCTTAAAAATGCTATTACCAAGTCCCAATGCCGCACTTCGATGTTTATGCATTGCAGGATTAGGGAATTGGGATGAAGACTTATGTAATCAAAATTCAACCCAGAAATTGTATACATACATATGTATATAGAATAAGAAATTAGAAGGTTTTGATAGTACCTTGGCTATTATACGATATATCGGATAATCCAGAAACCCGGATAATCGAACAAGGAATCTTGCATTGAATGTCAACAGATTGTATCAAGATTTTTTTAATATTTTTATTATTTATGTACACTTTTTATTACTAGTAAATACTTTTGCATAAACGCGGTACTGCTCATAAAAATACGTGATTTTAGGTTTTATTCCCAATAATATCTGAACTGCACAGAGAAAAAAAAGTTCAAACAAATATGCATTCAGTCAACCACATCGTAACTTTCAATGGAAATCGTTATTTGATTCAAATATATGATCTCTTGAAATAAATAACCTCAAGTTTGATTTGAAACTATATATCTGTTTGATTTAATATACGTAATATGTCTAATTCAACAACGTAGTTCTTTCTTTAAAAAAACTTCGTAAGTTTGAAACAAATATATGTTTCTTTACCAGTTATTTGACTTCACGTTTTAATAGGGAACGTTCCCAAAATGAGAACATACTAAAAAGTCAAATTGTTATTGACTTAATCATATTATTTGCATAGAATTTTTATGTTTTAAAATATGCATTGTATATTTACATAGATATAAACGTTTCTGATTGTTAATTATAAAAATGTTATTCAAATAATATGATTAATTCAACAAAAATCGATTTTTTAGTATTTTTTGGAAACGTTCACCATTAAATATAGATAGGTTAGATAAATGTGTATTTGTTTAACAAAATATTTCTGTGGTTTTACGTATGCTGTTAACTTTAACAAATATATTTTTATGTTGGTATTATTACTCAACTGAAATGGTTAGTATGATACTTTCTTCTTTTTAGGGAAAAAAGCATGGCAAAGGTGCTTTTAGAGACTTTGTTCAGGAAACATAACGGCATGAAGGGGAACTAACCGGCACAGACGCAACCGCGGTGGTTGTGAACCTGCATGCGATCGTTCTTTACTTTCTGGGCGACCCGCGTATATGGTTCTCCTTAATAGCGAGTTAAAAATTTAAATTTCTGTGTTTTGTTTATGTAAAGACAAATAAATAAAATAATTGTTTATAAAAATGTAAATAAGGTAACATTGGTAGATGCCACTTTAAAACATAAATACATCTAACATATGCAGATGCATACGTAATTGTTCCAAGATTAATTACAACATTAATTTACAAGATGCTAAATGCAAAATAGATGCTCATGCTGTTGTATTAAAGTGCGGGACACTTCAATTTTATGTGGAAGTTTGTTAAAAGGTTGTATTGTCACTAATAATAGATATTGAAAGAAAATTGTTAAATTTTCTAATTTTAAACTAAATTAACGATTCTTAGTGGGTTCGGGAGTATCCCTGGATACCCTTTCGGCAATTTTATAACGAATTTCCAAATTAATAAAACGAAATTAACGAATTTTAAGATTCTAAAAGTAACTAACCTTGAACTTTGTACAATGCAAATATTATATAAGCTCTCTGTTTATATAACCACTATAGGAAACTGCCTGTTCTGAAATTTAACCCTTTTCTTTTAAAATAAAGACTTTGATTTCATAATCGAGCATTTTATATGGGGATCGAAGTTAAGAAACACTTTGATTCAACCAAGGGTGAATAAAGATTGATGAAAAATTATGGCGTCGTTCATCTTTCTTTTGTTTTAAATCGCGAAAGACCGGCGATTGTTTTATTTCACAGCCAATTTTGATAATTTAACCCAAATAGAAACCTTTTACGATGAATATCGATGAAATGTTAGTATTTCTGCAAATAGCATACGAGAATGACCGTAGCGACTCAACCAGGAGGTTGTATTTCGACAACTCTATGATACAAAATGTCACTGACAAGCTTTAAACGTGAAAATCCTCTACTAATTTACAGACACCTTTCAGATAAAGATTTAATTGATGAAATATTATTTAAAATATCTTTTTATTTACGCTGTTGCTTATTTCAGACGATTTCTACATGAATTTGGACGAATTACGTGAATAGGAAAATTAACTGACGAGTAGATTTGTCCATGCTACCCCACACTCGTCGTTATCTGGACTTATATTATAAATATAATGTCCTCGCCCCAAGGCCAGTTGGCTGGGGGGAAATGGTAACGAGGAAATTTCCATTTTTCTCCGCAAGAGGGATATTTAGTTACCAACGAGTGGCCAACCTGACATTTAGTCGTTCCGAAGTGACAACTGAGAGAAGTTGTTGTTATCGTACATACAATGTTGAACATAACAGTATATACATACCTTTTTTTAATAACGTATTATACGAGGGATAACTTTTAAGTTTTTACAAAAACAATGGAAGAGAAAAAATTTTTGGTACAAATTATTTTATTGTTGTTCCATTAAGATATTACACTTTTGCATGCGTTCGAATCAATTCTGGAAACATTTTTTCTACCACAAAGGTGGTATCCCCAAAACATGGTTTTTGAAGGCGTCAATAGCTTCTTGAAGTGGTAAAAATCGCTGTCCACGTACTTTTTATTTGACATTCGGAAACAAAAGAAATCGTTAGGCGATGAATCAGGAGAATACGGGCAATGGGACATGAATTCGATGTTTTACTCCTTCAAATTATCAATTGTGCTGTGTGAAAGCTGGCATTATCATGTTGAAGGATGATGCGACGTTGTCGATTGTTTTTCCTCATTTCATCGATGACTTCTAACAAACAAATTCTATACCATTCAGCATTACATGTTATCCTACCTATCCAGTACAACGAAAGAAACGAGCAATAACTTTTTTGGAAGTGCTTCGTGAACAAACAGCTTTTGTTGGATTCGGTTCATCTGGGAACACCCAAACAGTTGGTTGTTGCTTAGTTTCCGGCTCGTACGAATATATCGAAGTTCCATCACCTGCTACATTGTTGTATACGGATTTTGAAGTTCCTCTGTCGAATATTTTGAGTATTTCCAATTGTCCAATTGACATGAGCCTTTTTTGCTTGGGTCAAATTATGCGGAATCCAACGGGAATAGATCTTTTTCGCCCATCTTTTTCACGCAAAATCGAATATACTGCAGTCTTCGACATGCTTAAGGATGCTTCTGTCTCACGGTAAGTCACATGCCGATCCTCTTCAATCATGTTGCGCCTAGCATCGATGTTTTTTGGAACAACAATTGATTTTAGTCGAACTTCACGAAATTCATCACTAATGGAAGCATGACCACAACGGAATTCTGCAAACCAGTTGTAATCAGTCTTTTCTGATGGTGCTTCATTACCAACAGTTGAACGAGGCGACTCGAGGCATTGTTGTTGTTATATTAGGCCTTTACTAAAATCATAAATCATCCAATGAAAGGATTCATGTGAAATTTCCATTTTTTTCATAAAATTGCTTTTTTTAAACCCTCGTAAATAAAGTATTTGGCCGATTTTTGTGCTGTCACTGCTTCAACAATAACAAATACCAAATTTTACGAAAATCTCAATAGCGCTATATAGTTCTCAATTTCTGCAAAATTTGTTTACATTATTCTCGCCTTTTCCAAGCAATGCTCGCTTCTTAAAGGTGTAAAACAAAATTAACAAGGAAACATCGGGGAAAAATTTCTACCTTAAATAATATCCATGAAAGCCTATATTCCATAGAAAGTCAATTAATTTCCTTTAAATATTTAGCCATTAGAAGTAAATTATAAAAAAGTAAATTATTGTGGCACGTAGTAGATGCATCTAGAAAATTGTGTGGTAATAGAACAAGGTAGGTACCATGCAGTTAATAGTACAATTAGTACTATAACTAGATATTTAGTTCTAATGATTCTTTTATTATTTTTTCATACCGCCATTTCAAGTAAATATAATAATTTATATTTTAGCATGTGTGTATAAGTGGGATGACAAATTTGACTAAACATTAATTGTCCCCGTTCAATTATAAACGCATTACTGTGATGATGCTTAAAAATAATAAAGCTGTACAACGAAGTTAATTAAGCGTTAAATGGGTTATCTTATTAATGAAATTCAGAATTGTGTGTTGCAGTAACATTGTGTCATGCGTCAAAAAGGTTTATTAATTTATTATGAAGCTATCATATAAAAATGTATTCTTAGTCCAAGTATATCAATACAGTCAACTTCAAGAACTGATTTCAGACTCAAAATGTTACGTATGTACTCAGATAGAAAACATATAGGTGTGCTTAATTTAAAAACTATATTCAAAATATATCTCTAAACGGAAGAAATACTATTGGAATTAGGTATATGCTATTGGATATATGTACTTAATTCTTTTATAATAATTAGTATTGTAACGGAAATGATAAAAAAGTAGTTTTTCGAAATTAATTAACTGTGCGGTCTAAAGTTTCGGGAGTGCTCCTAAACACTCTTTCGATAATTTAAATTAAATTATCAGTTAATGAAATTTTACGAGTATTAAAACTTGAAAATAGGAAACTAACCTGGAACTGTGACGTTCCAATGTAAACTCTATGTTTATACGTTACGTACTGGAACTCTGTGTATCTTTTAAACCATCAC
Source organism: Dynastes maya (assembly GCA_029619315.2). NCBI lineage: Eukaryota > Metazoa > Arthropoda > Insecta > Coleoptera > Scarabaeidae > Dynastes > Dynastes maya. The sequence continues at coordinate 64,833,517 of JAROYE020000002.1, forward strand.
ACTTGACTTCTACTTTGTATTTTTTGTCGAATGCAAACGCTGAACACTTAGAGAATGGGAATACAGCCAAACACGTGTTATCTGGATAAATATTTTGACTAAATGTGAGCAATTAATTAGCGTCCCGCAACTACTTTATTTTAATCGCGATAGCGATTGTTTAATCACGGCTAATTTGGATAACTGTATATTTGGAAATATAACTTAATAATAAATTTCCAACGAATATTCTTATTTTAAAAATAGCAAAATGCGTGTCATGCAGGGACGCAACTGGAAGACTGAATCCATGCTACTCTATGACATTTAGCACCACCAACAACTGCACAATATTAAAATTTGTTGACAAACAAGACGATTATTTGGTGGACGATATGTAATTTTCGAAATTCTGCTAAAGATACTGATTTTATGCTGTCAATTGTTGTAGGAAAATATTCCATTCGAGGATGTGAAGAAAATGAACAGAAGACAAGTTACTTATTCGTTCCACCATAGTCGTTATTGACTGAAATTAAAATAATCGCTTAGTAGCCCCGCTCCAGCGACAGGAGGCTATAAAAGGAGTTGGAACTACTGAAAAAGAGCTAATATCCGCTAGAGGGATTTTGACATTGAATGAGTGGACATACTGAACTCACTATACGTGCCGCTAATGACAGCTGCATTCGGTGTTGTAAATTATAACATTATAGTATTAATTATATACTATAATTACTTCACATAAATATTTTTATGTGAAGTAATCTGATATTGTTGAAGTAAATAAACAATACTGAAAGTTACAATAATCGTATTACAACCACGTGTATTCCCAAAATAAGTAAAATGAATAAAGGCCTATCATTTACTTATTTATATGTAGTAAATATCAGAGAAATTGTTTTCTATACTAAACAAATTGATTGTTTAGAGTTTAAAGAGATTGTAAATTCTAAATAATAACGTTTTACAAAAAATAAATTGAAGGAATAAAAACCAAGCTCAAAGTTTGACGTTAACCCGTCCTCGCTATGGTAACGCGTAACGTACTCAAAACCCTGCATTCGTTCGAGTAATCAAACTTCAATTAATTTCGTATTTGAAATAAAATTTGTATACTACTACTCTTGAATTTACTTGGAAAATAAAACACTTAGCCAAAAATATCTTCACTCAACGACGATTTGAACTATCGATAGCATTTGTCAGAAATCACGCCCAATTACGATACGTGTTTTCATAATAGACAATATTTTAAATACTAAATTTTCAATCAACTAAAATTTCTTTTCTCTAAAAATACCATATTCAAGCTTGTAATAGGTCATAGGAGTTAGCGATCTAATGCCTAACTGTTTGACGTTAGCGAGTACCGGCAACCGTTCAATGTGGACATTTAGTACCGGACTTAACGACTTGTTACTACGTAATCTTCAATTCGCGACATTATGGCAAAGATAAAATAGAATTTATTCTGTACCTGTTTATAGAAAAATACTACTTTAAAGACCAACTTTAAAGGCGTGAAGAAAATGGAGCGAAGACGAGTAATATTGCCATTCCCGGGATTATCGTTGGTCGGAGATAGGATTTCCGGGAGAATAAAAGCCGCTGAATAATCCGAGAAAGAGGTCAGAATAGCTTAACCCTTCCAGAAGGTGGTTGAGTGGACACTGGCTGGAGGACACTCCATATGGCGCTAATGGCAGTTACCTTCGATGTAATTTTTAATAGTACAATTTATTGCAAAGTTATAGTCTAATTCCAAGCATACGATTCTTACTCTAAAACAACCATTACGCCCTTTGTGTAGTTGTTTGCGTAATTAATTTGTGTATTTGATCGCATCTGATTGAATCGGTCTAACCGAGCCATTTTGGGTGAGAGAGCGTTGTACAGATCATTTTTGTTGTTGGAATTTATATCTTAACATTTTGCGGAATTGTTTCTGCTACTGAAAATACAATTCCACCAGCCTTCGTATTTCCCAGAGTGAAATTTAGGTATCGCTTCATTAACGACGCTTCTGCAGTGTTTAATGATTGGTATTTAAATCATCCGAGGACGGCAGTGACAATTTCTGGTCTGCCAGGTTTAACTAAAGTGCGTTACCATGATTCTTTCATCTCAAAAAACATCCTAAGCAGTTTCGCAAAGCCAGGGATATAACCGTTTAATAAGCAAACATTTTCTGATTCCGATTTTTTAAGTTCTTTTGTAACAGGTAGACCTTTAGATGAACAAGTCCCACCACAAACCCCTTGAAGAGAAAATGAAGGAATAATAGAAGATAGTAAAATATAACATATCATATTACCAATCAAGGGTGTTATAAAAAACTACAAGAACAGAATGCATCCAAGAGTTCCGGTGATTTTTAACTCCAGAGAATGTACGACCCCCTCCAAAGGCACAAAAACAGAAAATCAAAAAATAGGAAGCAAAGAAGGTCTACAATTTTCACCGACACTTCGGAGAAGAGACAAATGGAAGCACCAGAGCAAGAAAGGCGACAGACAAATCTTTAGAATCTAGAAAGGGAAATTTCACAAACCGAAAACAAGAACAAAAAAGCGTTGAGATGCCAAAACAACTCATTTTTGCTCTTATTTCTTGATTCGTGAAAAAAATAACACAAAATCCACTAAATTGTGTTTAACAGTAATAAACAAGTTGCAATTGTTTCTACGACATTGCTATTGCCGGTTCAAGTACGCCTGCCCGAATATTGGCACTCTTATTTGAATACATTTTGGTAAAAATTTCCATTATTTATCAACTGATTTTGACAATTTCTTATTGTTATATCCAGTATAAAAAATCTTGTTAATCGGGGTATTACAAGTGGTACTTTGCCATTTGAATTTTTAAAGTTGGGGTTGCTACCCCTTAGGGGCGAAGGGGTGGGGGATTGAAAATTACATGCTCGAATGGCAATTTAAAAATAAAAATCGACGTGTCTGAGCATTTTTCTGAAATATTTTTGTCAACGATTTTATAGAACTTCTCCGTTGCTTTAGGGAAGCTCTGTATGTATTTTAAATCCATATAACGAAAAACTTTTCTTTATATGTGGAGGTAAGCCACGTGTCAATAGTTTTTTTTTCGTAGTATTATCCATAAGAAAAGTTATTGTAACCTACATTTTCCTGCAGATTAGAATAATTAATTCTTTTAACAGGTATCAAGAAACAATATTAACAAAGTTCATTGAATTAAATACGTCAGTTAATTCTTATTTAACCTTTTAGTCTCTTTGTTTAACCTTTATTTGTATTTTAATTAATCTGAATTAACGAGAGTAAGTAGTTTAAAGGCAATATAACATAATAACGGTCATCGAACAAACGCTCGACCAACCCACAAAATGTAGCAGTAGTTTAAATTTAGAAATGTTTCAGCTTTCTAGGAACTTATCTTATATGCATATACGCATGTATATACGTTAGGTGTATGGTTTATAGCTGCCATTTAATTTGAGAAAACATAAATCTAATTTTATTTTTAAAATATCACAATTTTTTTCTTTTACCTTTCCTCTTTCTTGACGTATTTAGTTAGCATTACAGTTATAAGCCGCAGCTTCCTCAATTTATAAACATGCGAAATTCTGGGCTTTACTATTTGTTTTTCTTTGAATAGAAAAGGATAGTTTTTTATATTATCGTGGTACTTGTTCTTTCCAACCTTGGTACTCCCATAATTGCTGATGAAATTCATTAATACTGTCAGAAAAAAATAGAAGAAGTCAACTTTACAAGCTTGTCAGAATATTTGCATCTAAATACTCTTTCAATGTTAATTTTTGAAAATCCGTGGTCAAGCAGACCGACGCAGACGCTAGTTCTTTCACGTCGGCAATGGTGTAAATTTAAGCAATTACACGTTTGTAGTTACGAAAAATGTTTCTATAATTTATGACCACAAAGATCACGCTTGGCCAAGGATCTCATATTTTTTGACCAGTTTTTTTCATGTTTACTTGGATAGCCGCCCTCGAATTTATATACTCCTAATATTTAACCAGTTTATAACTCACGATTTGTTAGATTATTAATATTTAAGGAGTGGATACCTTTTGCAATGTTATATTCGACATGTATAGTCTAAATATAGACAGTCACGAATATTGAGAATGTATGGCGTTGGGTGGGGAATCCCACAAATAAATCAACCGACTGTATGTCAACATTGGATATTCAAAATCATATATCTTAGAAGTTATTTAAAATAATGGTTATGATGTCTAGCCGTAGGCTAAATAATAGCAGTGTGTATAACAATATTGTGTTGGAGTATTTAATTTAATGTGAAACCACAGTCATCCACATAGCACATTTTCACGAAAAACAACAAGGTGGTTGTCCCACATCCAGCGTACTCGCCTGATTCGGCCTCTTGAAACTTTTTCCTCTTTCCAAAGATGAAAACCAAGTTAAGGGAGCAAAGATTTGACACGATACAGGAGATTGAAGCTGAACACATTAATAAAACTGGAAAAAGATTTCCAAAATGCATTCCTTTCGTGGCAGAGGCGCTAGGATCGGTGTTTGCAGCCACAACCACTACTTTTAACGTGATGGTGGTGGATGAAATCATGATATTCTTCAATTTTGTTTATCGCCACATTTCAGAACTTTGCGAACTAAATTAGCTTCTGGAACGATTACACGAAATCTGGTAAACAGAACCCTTGTAATTCCCTTAACAAATATTTCCTAGTTATTTATCTTTCATCAAGTGTTATTCACACGAAGTTAAGCAAAACAAAAAAGTTTATTATCGAATGTATTGGAGAACAATAAGAATTTGAATATACAGAACCAGTGCATTATAATGTAAGAATACCATGAATATACAAATATTTACAAAGACTGGATTATTAAATAACACTATTTATATACATACATATGTACGTTACTGATCTCTTCTTTCTGATTTCTAACAATCTTAGAGACTATAATTTTACGGTTTTTTATCAACGATACCTAACTTAAATCCGTTTGTCTTTAGAGTTCGCCAGACTGTAGTAACTGAATATTGTATTCCGTTGTTTTCCGACAAAAAAAAAGACAGATCTGATAGAGTAGGGACCTCATTGCTTTTCAACATACTGCATATTTGTTACCCGAGGGTATCCATCTGGGTAGCACTTAATTTCCTACGCTTCTCTTTATCACACTTTTCTATTAAAGACACCAAAGTCCACAATTTTTTATACTGCACTATAAAGGAAGCCCTGTCAACGTATATGTTCTAATTATCAGTTTCTTTTGGCCTCCATAGTTTTCATTTTTTGATGTGTTGTATACACTATTTTTAATGCTAAAAGGTGTAAATGCATCTTTACAATAACCAGAAGATTTTTTGGGGTAACATTGTCGGTTGTTGTCAGAGTTCTGTTGTCCATTTCCAGAATTCCCTGATATTTCCGGATGTAGAAGTAGGAAATGAAAAAGGATTACAAGGAGAAAAGGGAAAACTTGGTCGAAAAGGAATGATTGGTGATACAGGCTATGGATCTACTAGTCAAAAGGGCGAGGTAGGAGAGCCCAGCTTTAAAGGTGCAATTTTCCTGGACCGAAGGGAGTGCGAGGCAAACCTGGTGTTCCAGGACCAGTAGAACTTCCAGGGTGGCCAGGTTATCCTGGAAGGAAAGGGGATGAAGGTTTTCCTAGGTTCAATGGAATATTCAGCATTAGAGGGAATAGAAATGATGATGGTGATTTTGGAATGGATGGTTTGCCTGAACTGCATGGGGAACAAGGTCATCTTGGACTACCAGGCTCTAAGGAAGAAATAGGCGAAGTAGGGAAAGATGGTTTACGTGATGAAACAAGTCGCACTGGTTCTCCGAAAGAATTTGGAAATGATGGATTGCCGGGTTTCAGTGGACCACAAGAACTTCTAGGTGATAGAGGCTATTCAGGCTTACGCGGCGCCTCCACCGCCTGTTATGTAACGTCTCGCTATCTATTTACTTAATTTTATTTAACTTACACAACCTTGTATATGTTATCGTACTTACATCTATCTTACAACTAATTAGTTCATCGATATATACGCCAGAAGACCCATCGTATGCTGTTTCACCTTCCGGCGCGTCGGTGATAGAACATTTTTAGTGGAATTAATTAAAAGAGAGCTATAGTTCAATTAGTACACGTGGTAAATAGTAACAGAAAGAAAAAAAATATTACATTAACCGGTATCTTTTGAAAATGTTTATGAAACGTTGTACGTTAAAAGTTATATAATTGTATGCGTAAGTATGGTATCTGTACACCAGTTCCGTCGCTACCATTTAGGACGGCATGACTATAACTACTGGGACTAGTTGGCGCCAGGAAATATTTCAGTTGCTGTTTCTGAAGATTAGTGGCATAAAGTGAGAAATGTAAGAGCAATGTTGCCAGGAGCAAGAAGCTTTAATGCTTTCCTCTTCTCGTACTGTTTTTGTCGGTAGTGGCTCCATCAATACCAGGAGCTATTTATTAGCATTATCTTGGTTATTGTTTCTAGGCACTTTTTCAGGTTTGCTTCTATATTAAGCTCACCTTTATTTGAACATTATTCTGTAGATAACCTCTAATTTAACCTTTTTAAAATCATAAGCAATGTGGATAATTTGCTGCATTACGGATATGTCGTACTATTTTCAACAAGGTAAGCGCAAATAATAATGTGCATGTAAATAATATGCATTTCAAGAATTCTAAGTAAAAAATGCTTTATTTTAAGATTTAAATGAAACTATTGGTTTATGAACAATACTTGAACGCTTTCTGGAATTAAGAAAATTGTTTACTATCCTTAAGAAAATATTGTTTTGTGTTATAATGGCCATTTACTTATATTAAGAATTCCTTTCTTTAAATTTTCTGCAAGTTTTTCTTGAATCAAGTTAACAAATATCTTAAACAAAGAAATACAATTATTTCATTACAAGTATAAACTTCTCTTAAGGGGAGAAAGAAACGCTAAGAAAATATTTCTTTTGATTTAAATCAGCCGTTGTATTGCTTTGATACAAGTAAACGTTTCTCTGCGTGTAAGGATCAATATAGGTATGTGTGTTTGAACTTATTCCGAACATATTCCTTCTTTATGCTGAAGAATGACGAATGTAAAAATAATTATTTTTCCAGCCACACCTACACCGAAACGGCAGACACCAATTACGGGAAGCAGTTATAACAACATAGTGTTTGTTGCTATGTCTTTGTTGGGTGCATACCTTGAAGATACGAAGCAATTATTTCAAACAAAAATTATACCACAAAGAGACTACTACATTTTTTCTTTGAATATTACATTTTTTCTTTGAATATTATATTTTTTTTGGACATTGAGAAAGTCTAGTTTTCTGTGAAAATCCCTGGATTTTGGAATAAAATTTATGAAACGCAGCATTTTCTATAGTAATCTTTTTGCTTGTCTTCTTTAATGTTCCTTCAATTGTTTTGACTGTATTAAATTCGGAAGATTCACTTTGATATTGATAATTTTCATGTAAGACTAATTTGACAAATCAACCCAAATGTGGAAAGGTATAACTTCCACGTAAAACGGGACTTATTGTTAGTACTTTATACCGGGTGCGCTATTAGTGTGTCGGCGGAGTTTAGCGGAAAACTATCAAAGGTGGAGAAATGAGATTTATTGTACGTATACAGTATACCACAGCGCATTTTGTAAAATTATCAACAAATATACAGGCTGTTCCAAATTTCTGCAACCGCCTTCAACTTTTTTATTTTAAATGGATTGCTATACTTTTTATTGATTACTTTGATAGCTACTTAAATTATCTTTGCAATGATATACGGTTATGTGCACTTTCGATAATTACCTTTGCTTATATTGCGAATTTTGTTAAAATTTTGAAAGCTACAGGACTATGCTAACTAATTTAGACTTGAATAAATTGAATTGGAAATTTAACGCCAATATTAATCAGTAGTCAAATTCAACAAAATAATGAATAAAGAGTATAGTATTAGAACTAGAATGTTTGCTTTATTGAGAATATCCTTTTATTGTATTATTCATTTTCTCATTATTATCTAAGTAAACTTATAACATTTTCTTTAATACGTCTCATAGGTTCACAGTACAAAAAATAACGTACTCTAATCTATTTAACAACTCTTTAACGTAAATGCCTCCATAAAATATACGAGTTGTATGCATTTCGATTATGTATTGTTGACGTAAAATATTATGTCCTCATAAATTTGCACAATTTATTTTTAAATGTATGCTATAAATATTTGGACACTAATTAAGTTAAGTATTGCATCTGTAATCCGAACTGAAGGTATTATATATAGATACTATGGGATTAAACGCTTAATTTATTTTTTTTAACATAACAAACGATGTTTACATACATATTATGTAGATGTTATGTTTCCGATGAATCGTTACAATAGCTCTCGATAAACATAAAAAATGGTAATATGACGTCCACTAAGTGACGTTTAGATGGATTGATACACGTATACAGCCATACAATTCGCATATAAAGTGCTCTGTAAAATCACCTACGTCGGGCATACGTAACTAGAATTTCTTTAGAACGTTCTTAGCCTTCGTTGACGTACATGAAGCAACTAAGACTTTCTGAGATTTACAATTGCTAAGAAACAAGTAGACGAATATTAAAATATGTTTATTACTGCTCCCTGACTTAGAGTACGAAAATTTATCATTGATGTCGTTAGCTTTTTTATACAGGGTTTCAAGTTCTAAGAATGTAACAACTTGCGCATAATCGCATCATAATAAAATCAGAACAAAAAAACGGATTAATTTCGTTATGACATTATTGCTAACAACGACAGATCTTATTACCATATACACACTTCTTTTGCCTTGCTAATTACATGTTTTATGTCACGTACGGATACTTCTGAATGTAAAGCATTAGCTTGGCATATTGCGCTTTTTAGTTAAATTAGGAGCAAAGACTATAAATTATCTCTCTTTTATTACCTGCTTAAATCTTATTAATGTGGGACGTATGCATGGAAATTTAATGTCTACACATATTCGGATATGCTAGTTATTAAGAAGGCTGTCTGGAAATATACTACAATAGGCTTAAATTATGTATCCTTGAACTTTCCAAACACCGTGAAATTGCGTTGGTCGGATTGCCTTTAAAGAAATTTAGTTATTGCTAACTATTAACAATAGGTGAAACAAAATCAATTTTAGTCCTTGTGAAGATTTTCAGAGAAATCTTGAAACTAAAAGAACTTATATGGAAGAACAAGTTCTACAAGAAATGAAATTGTTAATCAGAACTTGTTATGCCAAACATTTCAAATGAGATCATAGCATACTGAGGTATTTCAAAAAATTAAGGCAAATCTTGAAAATATTAGGAACCAGACAAGAAAAATAAATGTATTGGAAAAGTAAAAAAGGTTGTCACGGATAGAAAGCAATGAAACTAATCAAAGACAAAAGCTGCTTCCAATGCTTATAAATGCGTTAATATTACTGACAAATTTAGCCACAATTATAGCAATCTACTTATAAGATTATCTAGTAGTGTTAAACAAGTTTTCGTTTGATTTTACATAATTTACGATGAAATCTTCACTAATAATTTGTAGTATGGGTAAGCTGAAGCAACAAATATTACTACTCTACCTTGTAGCAACTATTTGATGCTACAGTTGTTAATTTATTTATCTTACATACCTTTTTCTAATTTACTAAACTATTCTGCATCATTCTAATTTAGTTTCTATATATTTTTTGTTTGTAATTCGCAATACCAGTGGTGTGGAATTTAAAATAATCAACAAGAACATTATCAATAAGAATACAATGCAACAATAACAACTACAATCAACATATGTTATTTGGTCTCACAATGCGTAGCAAGTAGGTCAATAGATATTTTTTCTCCCGCCTGTCTAGAAGGACTTTCCTCCACCCAACCTGTCTCGTATATCAAACTGTACACAAAACAGGTCTCCTTACTAATAGATAAACATACATTTAGGAAAGCCTAATACTAAACTAAATCTATTACCTAAATTTATACAAAACGGATACTCTAAAACTGTGGCACTGGAACACTGAAACAGTTCACTAAAACCCTTACCACAACACTTAATTCGTACTGGACGCACGTTTCGATAGCCAACTAGTTCAGTCTTGCTGCTGATGATGATAGCTTGGCTATCGAAACGTGCGTCCAGTACGAATTAAGTGTTGTGGTAAGGGTTTTAGTGAACTGTTTCAGTAAATTTATACAAATAATAGATTTAACGGACATACAAGAGTAATACAAGGGATGATCGTAAAAGAAGGTTCCCATATTTTTGAAAAATAGACAGCATTCTTTATTTCCTTAACATTACACATCGTTTTAAAGGTAAAAACTTAAGCTATTTTTCAACATAATCGCCATTTCTATCCAAGCATTTTTGCAGACGGTGCTCCAACTTCTGTACCACATGTCGTAAAATTCTGCCGCCAGTCCTTTCAAGAATCTTTTCAATTGTGGTGTTGGAAATCTCAGGAATCCGAAGAGCGAGTTGACGAAAGGTGACCATCCGATCTTCAAGCAGTATGCTCTCGATCTTTTCAACGATTTCCTCTGAAACTGATGGTCTTCCGCTTCGCTCTTCATCGTGAATTTCCGTCCGACTTCCAGTGAATTCCTTACACCATTTGCGGACGTGTTGAACAGCTATACACTTTTCTCCATAAACTTCGGTTAATTGACGATGAATGTCTATAGGTGAAACCCTTTTCGCGTTTAAAAAACGTATCACAGCGCCAATTTCGCACCTGGCGATAGCGGCGATCGGTAGTTCCATCTCAGACGGCTGCTTAGCCAACACTGAGCGGCGTAGCGAGACGGGAGTGGTACGTATGTAGAGTGGGAGAGCTACTGCACACGCCAATGTTGTCGGATTTCACCTAACACGTCTTATTGCTGCTGTAGAGCTTTGGGAACCTTATTTTACGATTATCCCTCGTAAATATAACTAGGCAAAAAAAAACGCTTGCCGGCGGAATGTGTAATGTATGCCCTCACATATGCAAGTAGCTAAAAGTAACGAATAATTGAATCGAAATGTTCTTTAGTTTAATTTTTTTTAATTTAAAAGTTCAAATTGATTTATGCCTTAACAAAAGGCAAACCAAGTTTACAGTCAGCAATACAACTAGTAAAACGACAAATCAAAAACATATTCGTTTGTTTTAGAATTCCAGAAAATAATCTGAGTTTATATGAATAATAAATTTAATGGACATTCAGAAATAATAAATATGACCTTATGCCCTCACATGTGCAGGTAAATAACAAAAGCAACTAATAATCTATTAGAAAGTCTTTAAATTAATTTTTAAATGTTTAAATTCAAAACTTATTTGGCCTTAACAAAAGGCAAACCAGCATTATAGTAAACAATACAACTTGTAAAAAAGACAAATCAAAACCGTATTCGTTTGTTCCAAAATGCCAGAAAATGAATTAAGTTTATCTAAATGATAAATTTATTGGACCACCAAAAGTAATAAATAGAGCCCGGTAACAGGGAGCCGTGCCATAGCCGTACCTGCCTAGTTTACAAAAACAATAATAAGAAAATAGAAAAAATAACAGAACTAATACATAATTATAATACGTGAAAAGTAGTGAAACACTCACCCTTTTAAGCAGCCTTGGCTACGGAACAGTAAAACTAGAAGCACCATTATCAGTATTAACAGCATATGGACAAGAGTGGCAAAAAGTTGACACCATTAGATGTGTTTCCACAGTTGTCTCGGTGAGCGATGTTCGCCGTGGTGAGAAAATGAGTTTATATTTTGAAAAAGAACGTTCACCGATGTTATATGTGCATGATTAAAATATTCTTTGTACTTAGTCAGTGGATTCGATACACCATCACAAATTTGTTTTAGTGTGCTAAAATCGGGAACTTTCTGTAGCACACTCTCGAACTTTTCTAAAACGCGATTATATTTTGCGTCATGTATAATCAGTAGCTGTGTATGCACTCCGTCTATAATTTGCAGAGACTCCAATAATGTTGAATGTTGAATGAAATTATTATGGGCGTAAGATACTAATTCTAAATAACAGAGAAAGAACATATCCTTGGCATAAAATGCTGCCACAAAGAAACAAATACGATAAAATACATATGTATTTTAAAGTGTTTTAAAGAAAATTACCAACTACCATATAAGCCAACAGTCAAAAAATGCAAAAAAAAGGTTTAAAAAAATAATGCAAATTGTGTAAATTCTTAATTGTGCGAAAACACATCTCTTAGGTTTATTCTAGTACTGTTTTAGTAAGCTTGGTTTATTCCGGCTTTATTGTTTCCGAATAAAATTATTCCACATTCATTAGTCAGCGTTAGTATTATTATTAGTCGTCATTGACCATTGTTCTGTATGACCTGTCACTGACGTTAAACTATGATGATATGCATGTATAAAAATGTATAACTGTGTATAAAGGTTGATTTCTCTCTCATCCTTTGTTTTTCAATCCTCAATCTTGTGCAATAATGCTTCTTCGTAATATTATGATTAAGTAAATAGGTAACTGATTTATTTTATCTATTTTAGAATAAAAATAACTCTGCTTGATTAAGAGCAATTATACCTGCAGCTGTCCACTTCCATAAATGTACAAACTCAGTCATCCACATGCAAATGGGTTACCTATATATACAGTGAGGTTCTCAATTACCCCCCCCCCCCCCCCCCCCGCCCTCCACACACACACACTAAAATATTTGAACATCAAAAGATAGCGTTTTTAGAAAAATTAGGTAGATTTTTTGTGAGGTATATTTTGCCGTTATCAGCAGCTCAATTGCATTTACGATGTCACCAACTTTCTTATTTTAGAACACGCTGTACAAATCTGATAAATAACGGGGTGAGACACTGGGTAATGTTTTGACAGCTTCTTCAGCGATTACTACAGAACTGTAAAAAACACAAAAATTAAACAACAATTCATAGTTGTTGTAGAAAAAACAAAAAACTTACAATGGAGTCAAGGAAGCCGGCGAAACAAGATTTAACAACCATTAACAGGAATCATCAACTAGATAAAAATCACTAATCAACTATTTGATTTGGTTATAAAGTAAATACTTGAATATATAGAAGAAAGATAAAAGTTATTTAAAATTCTCTAAAATGTATCTACATTGGACAAGATATAAGGTTGAAATGCGAAATAGCAGTATTACAAATATACAATTTTTTTTTATATATTAATATTTCTTATATATGAAAGAACAACGGCCAAAAATTGAACGTACATCCTCGATCAAAAATCCCACAATGAACGAAATTACAAGACAGAAATCGTCTGAGAGTCTAACACATTGTTGTTTTTGGTGTTCTTGTCTAAATGCAAAAGTAATGAATAAATCGAAGTAAGGTTGTTTATATCTGTACGAAAATTGATGGTATTCTGGTTCTTATGAATATAATACATTTCTAAAAACAGTCTCTTAAAGTAATTCCGCTCTATACACAGTATTTTTGCATTGTAAAAGTCTAAGAGATGATTGTTATCTACATGATGGCAACTAAGGGCAATCTTACTAGATTTAGAATCACAATCATAACGATGTTGGCTTATTCGTTTCTTTAAATACTGGGAGCTTTGACCTATGTAAACTGAAGAGCAGTTGGAGCAAGGTATCAAGTAAACTATATTTATTGGTTGATCTTTTGTTGTGGATTGTTTGAATTTTGGTAAAATTGTCTTTAAATTGTAGTTAGCTATTCGGAAGGGATCCTTTATGAATTCCTTAAAAACACTTTTTACACTTTCTGAGAGTCCCGGTAAGAAAGGAAACCTGAAATACCTGTAAGATGTCTGTAAATTAGGAAATATGTCATGTTCACGAATTTCGTGCCTTTCTTCCCTGTGTGTAGTGTCCCTGGATTGAGAGTTGTAGAGTAATCTGTTAACTAATTTTGTAGGGTAGCCATTATTTGTAAAGTCATCGCAAAGGATCCTCAAGTTCTTTTCGTGGAAAGAAACATCAGAAATTTTTAGAACGTGGTTCTTCTGAGCTAAGATTAAATGAATCTTTTGGTTAAATGTGTGATTGGAATGGTAATTAATGTAACGACCAGAGGTTGGGTTAATTTTAATATTATGTAAATCTGGCAACAATTATCACCTTATTTGCCGTGGTTTAATTTAAATCGTGTTACCTTCTGTTAAAGCAGGCCGCCCTACAAGTTTTATACTATCTATCCTTACTTGGCGCAAAGTCCAGATATTTCCGGCTGTACAAGGGCAGTGGTCATTATGTTTCACTTCGTGGTAATTATATTAAAATTAGATACTTGATGTTTATCTTAGTGGTCCACGTGGAGGTCATTGTAAAATCAACAACATAAAAAACTGAAACTTAAACACATTCTCAAAAACTAACCAATTTAAACGAACCTACCATAATCAATTAATTACAATAAAGTTCGATAAAGTAAAGGAAGACAATAATTAACAAAACAAGTTACAATGAGGTAAGATAATAACGATCACAAAGAACGAAAGTATGACAATTGCAGGTTATAATAATAAATACGCTTTTGGAATTGAGATTTAACAGTCCGGCAATTGTTATGATTACTTTGTTTAGCAGCGAGCTCTTTAGGTCAGTCTGGCGTCACAAGAAGCAATTTGGCGCTCTTTCCTAGCCAACTTTGCGTAACAACAAAAATAGATTACCAAAACCTATATTGCTGTATATCGTCATCTTTCTTAAGTTAAAGTATAATATACGTGGTATCGTTGGATCTGCTTTTCGATAGCCCTTTCAAAAATGTAGACAAATATAGGGTGTTCTATTTAAAATAAGAAAGTTGACGTCACTTCCGGTGAAACCGAAAATACAATTGAAATGCTGATAACGGTAAAAGTTACTTCACAAAAAATAGAAATCGACCTAGTTTTACTAAAAACGCTAGCTTCTGTCGTTCAAAAGTTAGCAAGACAGGAGGGCACTTTAGGACCTCACGGTATAGAATTATCATCGGATGCTATCCAATTTCTTAATGGTTATGTCTTCAATAGGACTCAATCTCTTAGATTACCTGGCGGCGTTTCTGTGGTGCGTGGCGTTCCCCAGGGCTCTATATTAGGCCCTTTGTTCTTCTTGACAACGTCAGTGAAAACCTCCAAGATTTCCATGTATGCTGTGATATTTAGTTTTATCATACATTCAACTTTTCTAATAAAGAGCAGGCGTTATTCGATATTTCGTCTAATTTAAACAATATTGTTGACGCCATTCGTTGACCTTGAATTTTTCAAAAGCTTTTATCGCTTACTTTTTAATACTATCAGGCTTTCCATTAACGGTATCTGTTACCCGTGGTTGACGAGGCTAAGAATCTGGGGCTAGTAATTGATTGCGACTTTAGATTTAATACCCAAATATTAATTCAGCTCATAAAATAAAAACCGAGCTGTGTGAATCTTTAGTTTTGTCCCAATCTAATTATTGTTCTGCACTTTTTAGCTCATGTTTAACTCAGGGTATGTTACTTAGTTACAACGTGTTCAAAACTCACGTACTCTCCTAATATTTCGTATTCCCTCTGTCATTCAAAACTTCAAAACTTAGCACTTTAGGACCTCACTGTATATATATAATTTGGAAAATATTTTGAATATTAATTTATTATATATAAGTTATAAGTACTTATATATAGCGATTAGCAGACGCTGACGTCAGAGTAAAGATCAGACCCAATTGTTCAATACAAGTACTTCTAATTTAAGTGCTCTCCTAAAGAAGGTGTACAATGGTATGGCGTGGGGCACCAGTACATCATGCCATAAAACATCTGTACTGTCCATTAAATTTCGCAGTAAGATGCCTTTGCATATACACATAAGGAAAGAAAATGTCTAGCTATACGAAGCGCGCATGCGACAGCGGTAAGCGAGAATGGGTGATTCACTACAAGCAGAGGGGTTAGCGGCAGCTCACGACGGTTATCGATGTGGTTAGTTACGAGGTAGACTGCAGTATGTGCGGACGATCTTTTATTTCATCAGAATCTGTTGTTATTTTCGTCGTTAGAATTTCTTATTCGTTTCGTATAAGCTTCAGCGCAACAACAAAATAAATATGCGAAACTCTCATTTCCAGCCGACCATGACTTCAAATTATTACGTGCGCTCTTGCAAACAGTAGGTCTACATCCCGACATTGCTGGAAGCGTACTACATACTAGCGCGACTCTCATAGAATTGATCGGATTCTAATCAATTCCCTCCTCGCTCTCCCGCCGTACATATAGCGATATAGCTAATTTCACATTTTCCAATCGGTACATATATACAACAAGCCGACGTTATAAACAGAATTATTAATGAAAATTTTTCTCCACCGAATATTTACTAAATAAGTATCGATGTCAGAAAAATTGACCTTTTGAAACTAAAGCATTTTGTCACAAGATCGTCGTATGTTTTTTGTAAGTGCATATGTGTTGTATGGTAACGCAGTTCGCTTTTCTGTTCTGAATTCATCACTTAATATTAAGTTAGTTTTAACCCTTAATTACTAACGTTCTACGTTTATAACGCCACTTCATTTCAAATATCTTCAAAATCAAAAGAGCAACTTCAACGGAAATATACATAAATATTCTTAAACCAAAGAATAAAATGTACATGGGTGCGAAATGAATTTAAAAAAATTATACAGCCAGATATCGTGCGTTGTTCTTCATGATGCCGTCCGTGAGACGTATGGTTAGTGCTTAAGGGTTAAATATGAACTCTTTATTTATCTGCAACCCAAGTTTAAATAGATCCGTTTTTTTATATAATCTATATACGAAAGTATGTGTTCATTGATATAATAAACAGTCATTTATTAAAATGAAAACTCGTTCGTTGGACCAATTTTGATAAAAAGAATTGTTACATTAACGTACTTTTTTCTTGTATTTACGCACCCTTTTCGTTCAATGTAGAGCTTTAAATCCAAGTGTCACTTTGTTTCGTAATTTTTGTGTTTGTATGTTAATATTTATTAAAGCCACGTTTGACAGGGAAAAATTATGCTAAAATATATCAGAATTTTATTGTTTTCGAAGAATATGATCATCAGCAAGGGATTTATATTGAAATTTTGTAATTTAATCCGAATGTTTCAAACTTTGTTTAATAAAAATTTTCTTTTATAATGCAAAATCGTTGCTAGTACTGCGCCTGTTTTTATTTTTATGGAATACATTGAAAGGAAATGCGAAAATATGTTACCCAACAACAACATTTAAATACCATACATTATACCCTTACCTTCATACATACATATATCATTCAATGTAATTATATCAGTTCAAATACATGAAGTTAACCTTAACTATACAAAAATTTAATATTAATTATCACGCTGTACTGTATATATTACGAAGATATCGATAACTGCAAAGAATTTGTGGTGCATTCAGCACTTGCTTTGATTATCTTGTATAAACATAAGACATTTCAAGAGTTGGAAATTATGATTCTCTCAATCTGAATTATAGGCAAGATTGTGCAATATCAAATACAAACTAAAGAATTGATTTATAATATACAATATCAATAATCAATCGCAAGTGTTAAGTACTCATGGAAGAAAAACATGACAAATAAAATATTTTCGGTTTTACTTACCACCAAAACATTCTGATCCAATTTTAAGGTTTTGCAAGAGAATTGACTGTTAGAACACAAAGAGAGAACATTTATATGTGAATTTAGAATAAAACATTTATTGATTATTTTTTATTTTAACAAATATTCCTATTACTTTTTTAATTCAAAATAAATTAACAATGTGGTAGTCAGGCGACATCTACAATTATAAAGAAGCGTTTAATGCAATGAATGGACGTAATCCTATTTTTATAAAGCATCTAAGAAACACACTCCCAATTCATCTACTACAAGTGAATGACTTTATCTACAGATGGCGCACCATGCTTTAAAGTACTTTTATTCAAGTTATGCAGATAATTGCTCTTAAGAAAACTACATTATGAATTCTTCAATAATACATTGAAATAATTTTCCTTCAATGAGCAATAATTTAAAAATGGCAAAAAATTAAAATTTGTTGCATGATTTTGCGCTCTAACAACAAAGATAATCAGTTTAATCCAATTTAATATAGGAAGCAACTATACTTAGATGTAGTTTCAATCTAATATTTCAAAACACCCTTGAATTGTAAATGTTATAATAATAAAAATAAATAATTAAACATTATATCTTTCCTATTTTTAAATACTTACAGCATCATTCAGTTATTGTTTTTAGATTATATGTTTTTAAATTATATATATAAAAGTTGTACCAAGAATCCCCAAGCATTTTTCTTCATGAAATTTTCACTAACGAAGGGAGTTATCTTCAGCGGAACAAACAAAATCAATTTGGAAAGTTTCAATTACCATACTGATAACTTCCTGGAACTGTAATTAATTTGAAATTATTCCAGCGTAAATAATTTTCCTTTTGTGAGGAAAAGCATGATTATCCCCAGATTTTGCTTGCATACTAAACCACTAAAATTGAAGGGAAGGACAAATATTCTATATTAGTATCTGCTTTTTGTCATTTCTTTATGTAAATTAGTAGAACCGATTCTGATTATTTGTTAAGTATAGATATATACTTATACGTCTACAGCGTGTCCATCCAGTGCGTGGACGGAAGTTTTCAAATAAAAAATATTAGATGTGTTTCCACAATTGTCTCGGTGAGCGATGTTCGCCGTGGTGAGAAAATGAGTTTATATTTTGAAAAAGAGCGTTCAACATCTACCAATGTTATACATGCATGATTAAAATACTCTTTGTACTTAGTCAGTGGATTATTTGATATACCATCACAAATTTGTTTTAGTGTGCTAAAATCGGAATCCTTCTGTAGCACACTCTCGAACTTTTCTAAAACGCGATTTTATTTTGCGTCATGTATAGTCAGTAGCTGTGTATGCACTCCGTCCATAATTTGCAGAGACTCCAATGATGATAACGATTTATTTTGTAATTAGTCTATTGCGTCAGCTAATCCTTTATAGTAGCTACGAATATTTTTTAAATCTGTTTCAACGGAAATATCTTGAAATTTCGACTGGCTGTCCTTAATAGCTGCAGCTTCGGCAGGATTGAATTGTGCAACAACAGCTTTTACTATTTTGAAATGTTCACCATAATAAAAAGCTGCCTGCAACCATGTTCCCCAACGTGTAAGAATTGGCTCCGGTGGTTAACGAATACCAAAACACTCTGTGTGAAATGATCGTAGGCGTTTGGGAGATTTCAAAAATACTTTTTTTGTGCTTGCTATTAATGGATTTACTTCGAGAGAGCGTTGTCGAATGGTTTCTGCCACAAGATGTAAAGCATGCACTTTACACGTAACATGTAAACATTTACAACCATGTTCAAGAAGAGAACGGCCTACCGAACGCATTATCGCTGCGCCATCGCTCATAAACATCAACACTTTGTCTTTTGAAATTTGAAATTTTTCCAACGTACTAAGTACAACCTTCGTAATTGCTGCAGCAGTACACTCTTGTAGCCTTCGGCTAGCTAGTAACAGTGGTAATGTAGGTTTACTAGGGTCTAGTATGCGTATCATAATATTTACAATTGAATTTTTTTTACAGTCTGTTGTCTCGTCAACACATAACCAAAGAAACCGTTTTTTCAATATGCGTTTCATTTTCTTTTCCACGTCATCGCGTACAAATGCAACATGCTTACGTGCCGTTTTCTCCGTTGGCAACCGCAACTCGGGATTGTATCTGTCCCAAAAGTCCTTAAACGGTTGTTTATCGAGTAAGCCTAGTGGCAAATTACAGTTTATCAATATAAGAATTACATAAAAAAAATGCACTTCTCGGTGGCATGCCCAATGTTCGTTTTCTATGCCTTGCGGAATTTACGTGTCTTGTACAGTTCCGCTTCTTATTTGACATCAAATGTATTTTGCACACTTTACAAACTATCTTACTCCCGTTGTAAAACAAATTGGGAAAGTCAGAAATAAACTTATTTACTATGTCTTGAAAGGGTCGTTTTTTAGCCTTCATGTTCACTAAAAACTACAATTAATAACTACGTCTCTATCAATAAAATCAAAACGCACTACACTAAATAATAACTACAATTAATAACTAGGACTACATCAATAAAATCAACACACCCTATCCGCTATCCAATGCTATACTGAACTGAGTGATGATGATTAGTTGTGTCGTATCATAATCGACCAGCCCTCCCCGCCCACCTAAACACAGTCACACCGCCGCTGCGATTGCTCTCTAGTTACCGGGCTCTAGTTAGTAGTATTGGATAAAAGTGCATGCATTTCGCCCCGATATCTCAAAATTTTATAAGTTGTTAATGAACAACAATCACAAATCCTTTTTATTTTCAATGATCTACTTACAAAATTTACTTATAGCTGTTCTCTGTGTGTGTTGTATTTGTGTAAATAAATTCTTGTTAAAATCCTCATCTCTTCCTTCTATGAATGTTGAAAACCTTCGATTCTACTTTTCCTTTTCATAGTTTTCTAAATGACTTTAAACTTCTTTTGATGTAGTTTAATGATCGAAATACTTTTAATGTTTGCTTGAAAATTAATTTCTAAATAGTTTAGTCTTCTGCCAGAGAAAACTCTATTCTGTCTGTTTGTTTACTTGTCATCATGGAATACCAATCCAAGCACTTCTATATTTTAATGGTCGATCTGTCGATAACTGTATGTGATGTTGCAAACAATATTAAGGATTTTGTTGATTCCAATAACGATAGCATTTCCCATGATTTTTTGTGTTTTTGATAGTGAAAACTAACAATTATCGCGATTTAGTCTAGTGTATCGAAAAAAAATTTTAGCTGAATTTCTTAAGGCAATGATGTTAGTAAATGTTCAACAAAGAATACGGAATCGCATTACAGTTTGCATGAAGGCAAATGGTGTTCAGTTAGAATATATGTTGAAATTGTATATTGTAAGTAATCTGTAACATTTAATACATAATGTTACAGATTACTTTTAATGAATATCTTTAGAAAAACGAAAGTTTATAGTATTTTGTCGCAGCACTTTAATTTACTAAAGAACGACACATTTTATGTATGAGAAAATGTGAAAAAAATTCTAGAACAGTTTCCCATCAGATTCTGGAAAAATATATAGGGTGTTCCATTGAAAAAAATCTATATATTGCCGAAACCTTCAAGAAATACTTAATCGAATAAAGTCCGAATCCCTGCTCTAGCGTGTAAGACGTTTAAGAAATCGGCCGCTAAAGAAACAGTGGCATTTTGCAAAAATCTCAAATTATGTCAATTACCTCAAAAACTAAGACAGATAAGTATAGGGACTAGTGATAAAAGTTTGACGATAACATGAATTGATGATTGAATCGTATCATATGTAAATAATGCATGAAATACGGGAATAAAGATCCCAAATAGGCTAAATTTACTAATAAAGATACTTGTTGTAATCTATCAAAATTGCCATTGTATTATAATTTTTCGTAAGATAGAAAAATGACTTCAGTATTGATGAAGTAACCTAATGCTTACAATTATATCTAGTTCTAGGAACTTATACAATGCAAAAGATTCAAAGTATCGTGGAAACGTATAAACAATTCATAAGATTTACGTTGAAAAGGAATGTTATTTCATCATCAATAAATATGTATAAGTCTGAAAACTGTAGATTGATGAAAGGCACGTGCGTTCTAATTTCCGATTGTAAGCTTCCATTTCTGAAGCTTTATAAAAATATTTCACACTTGCTAATGTATACAATAATTACTAGAAGATTACTTGTTAATAGGTCTGTTGAATAGAGGCCATTCTGCTGTTTACTATATCACTATTTCTTTACTTCAAATACAGGGTGTTTCAAAAGGTACGGTCAAAACATTAGTATACGTTTTGATATTTTAAAAGAAAATTTCAATAAACTTATACGTTCTATTTTCATTTGTTATGTAGGTTTGGGAGAATTCAATTATAATTTTAAAAATGTACATTTTATGGTCAGTTGAATCTAACTTTTCTAATTCAAGTATGTAAAAAAACATTTTATTGTCATATTAATCCAATTTTTACAATTCAGGTATGTGCAACAAAGAAACCAGCATTATTGAATTAAAAAAAATCGTCTGAGAGTAGATCCACGCAATCTCCAGCATCGATTTAGTTTAAATGTGTGGTGCAAATTAATGGCCAATAGAATTGTTGGTCCAGCTTTCTATCATGACACTTTAACTGGAGGCCGCTATGTTGGGTTATTGACAGAAATTCTGGATGACCATTTAGATGATATGCCTCCGTATTTATTTTCAGCAGGATGGGACCTCCTCGTAATCACGATGACAATACAAATTTGCGAAATAAAACATGTAATCAAAAATGGATAGGAACCAACCATTCGTTGGCTTGACTTAACATCTCTAGATTTTTATCTATAGGGCTTCGTAAAGGATAAGGTTTGCAAGCAGCAATATTAAAATGTGAACTCGAAATCAGTATTAAACAAACGTTAAATAACATTTCTGGTCGAACTATTACAAAAGTTACTCGCAGTTATACTGAGGGTTGTATCGAACCTCCGCCACTGTCCGTTGGCGCTAGTGAGCAACTCTAATAATCACAGCAGACTGTTTGTATAAATTGTTCTTATTTTAAAAACACCAGGGTTGCTGTCCCCAAATTTTTCTTTGTGTAGATAAATTATATTTGTGATTCTTTACATCGTTATTACTAACTTTGTCTTCAAGTGAAAGGGGAACATTTTGAATAGGTGCAGTAAAATTATTTTTAACTTTTCTTCTGTTGTATATCCCTATTTTTATTTCTAATATCTTAATAAATATGAATACTAAAGCTAGAAAATAACAGAGACTTCGATAATGGTTAATAGTTGTTCTTACTTACTCCAGCATCAACATCTCCTTAATACACGAGCCATGCTCTTTTAGAATACCAAGTTAGCAAGTAAATAATAAAGACAATCTATAGTACACATATAGATGACTTTAGAAGCTGCTGATAGGTTTCGAATTAATGCGGGAATACTTCAAAGATGTCAATTAACGACCAAAAGGTTCAGTGTCCAAGAAAGTAGTCACCAGCACTTTTAAGAGTTGCCCAGATTACGAGTTAGAATTAAACTAAAATTATGTCTACGGCAAGGAATCTTTTTATCTTTAACAGATTATTGTGTGTTTGTTTTGCATCTGTTTTCCATAAACTATTACCTGCACGAAAGCATCGAAACTTGCAAGTAGTAAACTGTAAGATAAAATATTATGAATAGACTCAAACTATGTACCAGTAACTGCTTATCACTTCACTCACACATGAATAGCCCGACCCTAAACATATTACACGGCAATAATTTTCGTTACCCAAATAAATATTTTGGTTGTTTCAATAACGTGTCTTTTATCTCAAGTAATTAATGCTGTATTTTCGATATTCCATGTTAGAGGTTATTTATTAATGTGCATGTAAAAATTTTTATCCTTTACTGTAAAATGGCATGTTTAAAATTGGAGAAGGCAAGAAAATGATTCACTGGACTTCAAAAGAAGAAGGAATGGTAGTATTAATTTTGGTTTGGCAAGGTAACGACAAACGTGGAGAAACGGTGAAGTTATTCCTCTTTAGTTCATCGTCCTATTTTCGTAACTCGTCAAAATTAACGTAAAATTCTCCTAAAACAAACAACAGCGTAAATTCAAAGGTATTTCTAACATTATTTTGTATGTTAAATATGTTTCGTTAAGGTATCTTCGTTTTTAGCAGTAAAATTTCGTATTTAAACGTTGTCAGTTGTATTTTAGAGCATAGATTTCTACTTCTAAAAATAACTTTATTTATCAAAAATTCTTCGTTGGTTTATATTTGGGTAGATATCATCAAAATTTGCTGTGGAAAGAAACAATCGCCATCGCGATTAAAATAAAAGAGAGAAGGGACGCCAATAAATTCATCAATCCTGGTTAAGCTTTCTTCGAGTTAACTAGTATTTTGACTGTGGTCCCAATTTAAAATGTCTGATATAGAAATAAGAGAATAAATTCAAGGTAGAAGAAAAGTTTGGAGGTTAGAACAGGCAGATTTTTTGTGAATGTCATAAGAAACACAGAGTTTAGATGGCATCTTCGATAAATCAAGGTTAGTTTCATTTTTCAATTTTAACATTCGTTAATTTCCATTTATTGATCTCAAAATTCATTGAAAATTGCCGAAAGAGTATCAAAGAATACTTCCGAATCCTACAAAAGAGTTAAAAATTTAATTAGTTTACAAAATTCCAATTTTTTTTAACAAAATTCCCTGATATAAAACATTTCACTACATTTAGAAGCTCTTACAAATATTATAAAAGGAAAAGTTAAGAGATTGCAAATTTTGATAAGTAAATTGTGACAATAGGTCTTTGAAAGATTGGTGTTGTGAAGTGACCAAACTATTTTAACTGAGAATCTGAGAAAAGGATCATTCTCTGTTAAGAACTGCAATCATCTCATTATCCAACCCTACACATATTCAGTTAAGGATTTTCAGACTTGTTTAAGTGTCGAAAATAATTTTTCGCGTCTCTACCTATCCAGACCCTTTCCAACCAGCTCCCCTTTTTTACTACAGGATCACGTAATCGTGGTACAACTTTTGATTCAAGAGAGAGTACTTGCGTGACTCACGTGCACGATAGCGAGACGGAGGGAAAATAGAAATTCCTATTAGACAAAACGCTGTAGGGGTGGATATCGTATAGAGGGTAAATACTACCCGGTGGATGTGTGCGTGCTTTGTATACGAGAGTATACCGCCATGCAATTTCAGAAACGCTAGTTGGAGGATCACGTGGTAACAACAAGAAAGAGGGGAACTAAAACAGAAACGCACTGACGCATTGCAACATACAGAAGAACTTGGAATGGTTGTACACAGAGCGTAGAGTATAGCGTTGTAGTTTAGTCGCGTGTAGTATCCTGAAAGTGACGAAAATTACATAAACTGTGCGACGATCTTGAGAATTTTATAACTTATACACGTTCATAAATAAAAATTTTTATAAAGAGTTTTTTGATGTAGAAAATTTTAAAATAATTCGAAAAATTAGAATAAAATTTTAATTTGATAATTGGGAAATAATAATAAAAAGAACTTTAATAATATGTGCGAAGTTATTTAATTTACATCCGCAACTTCCTTGTGTAAAATGGACGAGTAAGTTTTTTATTGCAATTTTAATATATTTTGCAACAATCCCGCTAATTTTTGTTTACATTTCCTTGTTTTATTTACATTGTCATCAGTTTCAAAGTAAACCCATAAGCACTTCATTATCATTAAACTAATTCAACATTTTCGAGTACACTGTTTACTGTTTTGCATATTTACTGTCGCCAATCACGCAATTTGATTGTTTTGAACGGATATTTTCAGTAAGACTAGTACAGTGCGACGTTCGATCGACGTCTACGGCGTCGTGGCGCTTCTTTGTTGGAAACAGGTGTCTAGCGGGGGATGCACATGCGACCCCCTAAGCAATTTAAGTACACTTCCAGGATGCATTCCTATTCACACGACTTTTCCAATAGTTCCTGAAACAAAGCTCGTGTAATTCCTCTTTTGTTGCGCAATGGAAGAAATGTAGATTTAATCCTGGTATTGTACTCATTTCGTTGAATATCCTTCAACCAACCAAATCGCACCGCTAAATACTTTTTACAAAACAAAATTTCAATTACTATTTTTGTTTAATAGACTAGAACTTTAAACGATAATAATTTTATTAACAGAAACAATTTTTTACACATTTCCTTTATATAAATTCTGCAATTCATAGTAGTTCATATTAATTTCCTGAAGAGATCTGTAAAAAGAATGTCATTCTCAAATTTTTTCGTGCGAGGAAAAGTATCGCAGCCTTGGCTTAGTAGAAACTTATGTTACGCGTTCTTACCTTAGCATTGAAATTCCATATTGAGATATTGATTCGTTACGCAAAACTGGACACATAGACCTGTTGTACGGTTAAAATTTACACGCGCGTCATAACAGTAAATTAGTTTCTATTTCTTGTCCATTAAAAAACTTAATGCTTAATGTAATGTGGTCGCAGTATATTGCGTAGATGTATAATTGAAAACCAGAGTTGAAGCATTTAAATCAGCATTATTTTCTGTGCCTTTAATGTTATGTACGAACACACTGTACGTGTTTGAAAAAAGAAGCACTTAGAGCTAACTTCGGTGATGTGTTTCGATATTAAACAACTCCTTTTTGGATATAAGAACCAGTTTAATATTAAATTAACTAACTATAAAATTGTTGCTATGTGAACCATATAATTTTCGATACTTGCAACAAAATTTTTTTGCTTCGAAACTATTTGAAAGATTAAATGTCAGTTGCTTACAAAATTTATTGGAAAGAACTATTGATGCAAAATATAAGTAGCAGCTGCATACTAATTGTATTTTTTTATTGAAACATATTTAGGCATTTTAACCGCGTAAAATGTCTACTAGAATTTTAAGATTCAGATATATTTCTTTCAATAAGCCAACATCAACAAAATCATATTGAAGACCGTCAAACAGTGAAATTCAATAAATCTTTAGGCATTAATATATCTCATGTGCATATGAATTAATAAGTAATATTGATCTATTATTATACTGCGACCTTTAATAGATCTATTATAACAAAATGCCCTTATGTGTGTTAGAATAGTTGGAAGCTTTTAATAAACCTTAGTACTACTCTAGGATCTGCTCCCTTCAGTTCAGTAAGTACAAGAAATGGCCTACTGAAATGTTGGTGTCGTGTGCGACTAATGGCAACACATTTACGTACGATGTGTTCTGCCGTCTCCAGATCTTGGCATAGACGACAGATTTGATCTTCAGCTTTTCCTAGTTAAAATAAGTGATATTTTAGGGCAACATAGCCTGTCAAAAATCCTGCCAGTAATCTAAGATACCTTTTCTTGAACGATAACGCTATTTTTGTTGTCTTTGGCGAACCTGATATGAGTGCGTTCGCCTGTTTTTGTCCTGGAACATTCTCGCAGTACGAGGCTGATTGCTTTGTCCTCCCATGCCTTAACTGCTTGTTCTATGTGGCTCTTTTGGAGACCACAGAAAAGGTTCGAACCAATGGCCAACTCATCTGCCTTTTCATTTCCTTCGATCCCTTGGTGGCTTGGGACCCATCGCAAAGTAACGTGGTTATTGCGTCCCAGTTGCCTTAGATTGTGTACACATTCGTGTATCAGAGCAGATTCGTATATGTAGGCTTTAATGGCCTTTAGAACTGCCTGGCTGTCGCTGTATATATTTATAGTTGCGCCTCGTAACCCTTTTTCGAGGTTCTTTATGGCGCATAGGTTTAAAGCAGAAATCTCTGCTTGAAATATGTTGGTGTGTAGTCCTGTAGGCATTTTTAGGTGGTAGTTAGGACTACTAATGCTTATACTTGTTCCAACACCTTCAATTCTCGAGCCGTCCGTGTACCATTCCAGGGTACCTCTTTTGCATTGAGTCTCACCGGATGCCCACTCAGTACGGCTTTCAATGATCACCTTACAAGGCTGATTAAAATTGTATTGCATAAGGATCATGTCCTTTGCAATACATCAGATAGTTCATGTTGGGATCTTCAAGGATTTTGAGGGACCCTCTAAGATCCGCAAGCTGTAATCATGAGGGCACTCGATAATATTGATCTGACATTGGTCGTTTCAAAATACAGAAATTAAAGTAAATAAAAATAATTTTGTTTCAACATACGATCACATGTTTTGGCGAAGGATATTAAATTCCGCAAAACATTTTTCCTAATTATTTTCTCATGCTTGAAATATAACAATAATGCGTTCTAAATTTGTGTAACCAATCAGAAATCATTGAAATGCGGTACCTCCTTCAATAAAAACGAATGCTTTATAAAATGCCGAGAAACCTTTTTCAATGTCAACATTTTTCAACTGCTCGTACCTGCACAACTTCAGATAAAATCTATCTATATGTTATTAAGCCAAAAGGAGCTCAAATAAATAAATTCTAAGTTTAAATTTTTACTTAAAAGTAGCGCAAATGTTTGCAACTAAAAGACTTCAAATAAATCATAATTAAGGTTGCTGGTAATCACTAGATGCAGCTAAGGAGAAACCTAGGGTGGCACGATTTGGAGGGCGGCAAATTTTGGGGAGAATAGAAAAAAATATAAACTAAAGATTAGTATTCCTGAAGCTGCAATTCCTCAATTCGCCCTGGACTTTATCTTTGCACAATGCCTGAAAGGTGGTTCTCCAAATTCGTCTATCGTTCTCAGAAAAACTTTTCAGCTTTACAACTTGACATTTGATATCTCAATTTGGTGGTTCAAGAGAGGCTTACTGAATCAATGAAAATCTCAATTTACAGTCAGTTGGCTCCAGGAAGCAAACAGAGTACGTCACTGCAAGTTCTGCTAGATCCTGATAAAGTAAATATTCCGCATAAATTCTAATTACATTTAACAACATGCAAAATTCTAAATTTGTTTATCATTATTAATCCAGATAATGCCATATTTTTTCAAAATGGACAAAGTTGTCTCTAATATTTAATCTTTAAATATTAGAGACAACTTTGTCCATTTGAGATGGGACCAATTGCACTGATCATTGAACTACTGAAGAGAAAGGTTTCGGCAATATCTAGGTTAAAATTGTTTAAAAATAACATCTTAGGGAAGTTCATAAATCTAAAGTACATTTTAGTTTATTCCGTTAAAGTGACTATTGCTAGTTTTCTTTTCTACAAATTTATGGTTAAACGTGTTCTTTCCTAATTGGGATGGGCGTTGCGTTTATTCTTCACATAGAGTACCACAACGTTTTGAAATGATACTGGTTGGAATTAAATTTGAGTAGTATCTTATCGATATAATGTATAGCAGAATAATTATTTAAATAACTTCTGAACGAGCCCGCAATAAGACCAGCGAAGCATTGGAATGCTGAAGAAACATTACAACTCCCAGAAGAAACTTCAATACCACGGCCCGTTTAATTTATTTATTGCTTCACAGTAAACTCTTAAGACCACAAGCTTTTCCTTTCAATAGCTGTAAAGTTGTTTGTACTGTTTTCGAATTGTATGTAAAGAATAATCACTCACTGGAATTAATATGTCAAGGACGTTTAGTTCTGAGACCGATTACTTCTGGATATTGTTTCCTGAAAATTACTTGTTACAAACGTCTGAAATCTCAATCGGTATTGTGTAAAATTCATGTTTTGTTATGCCTAAGAAAATAGATTAATAGGTTATTAATTTAATGCCTAAACATTGTTTCTGAATATTTGGCTATTTTCTTAGAATTTTTGCTTTAAGTCTAATATTTTGATGTACTTTGCAGGATCCACTTAGTTCTATTTTAACTCTAGATAGACATTTTTTCAAAATTGTTTCCATTGAAAACACAATAAAATGTTTACAATTGCTATTTATAAACATCGTGTAATTTATTCTCAGGCACACAATCGTCAGTTTTACACTTCGCACTTTCAAATGTGTAAAGTAATACTTGTTCCAGGTTTATTATCAAGTAGAATTCTCCCATAATTCAAAAAATTACGATTATTTGTAATTAACAATTGTGATGTGTGTTTGTACGTTAAAGCTTCTCGTTTGTAGTCTTATTATTAGCTAATTAGAATGCGCGAAAATATTATGGTTATGTAATATTAATTAAGAAGAATTAAGAATTCTACATATATGAAGTATCACACATTTGTTCTATACGGAAATAGCGTCTATCAAACCATCAGTCGGCAATGATAAGTATAGCAATAACCGGTTAGAACTTTTGCAGACTGCTTCAATAAAACAGTTATCTTGTTACCGATACATAATTTATAGACCCGCTCAGAACGACCTAGAGACAGAAAACGCTCCGGAGAATAAAACCAGCAGAGTTCAAAGTAAACAGCAAACGTCGATCATTTTGAAATTCGCGATGTATATTTTTGCATATTATTACCATAGACGTGTAACCAAAAATAGAAATAAAATCGCAGAAATTACGTAATACCTCAACATTTATATGCATACATACATAAATCATGTAGAATTAATGTAAATGAGCTCAATGTCATAAGTAGCATATAAATGTATTGAAAAATGTAATTAGAAATATATATTTTTGTGGAAAAGATGGATTATCAAAATAAAAGAAGACAACCAGTTAGGGCATCGTAAGACATAAAATCAATAAAAATTGATCTAGTTCTACCCTCTCCTCAATTTTGAATTAATTAAAACAAATACGTTGCGGATATGAAATAATTTTAAAAAAAGATGTGTTCATTCAATGGTAATCTTAAAGTGTAATCATTGGTGTAACTGTGAGATACTTCGTACGTAATAATTAGTGTCCGGATATATAGGCAAACGCCTGTTGCTTGCCAAGATTTTTGCTACGTTTTTCGCCGTTTTTGTATTCGGTTAATATGTAAAGTTAGTAAAGTAATTTATTGTATGATATTGATATATTAAAGGTACGAAGGTTTTGGGTGTACAATGTTATTTTAATTTAAACTTTATGTAATAAACCATGAGTTTTGTCATTCAAGTTCCCTTATACTTAGGTAGTATGTATTTAAAAATATATACCTGGATTACCGGCTTATGACTTTTTGTAAACGTGTAACATTGTCAGGAATTTGTTTGCAATATTTCTTTATTACAAGTAGACATTAGGAGTGTCTTAATACTTATTTTCCAGGGCTTATTACGTTTTCGTAATCCTATTATTGTAGTTTTTATTGAACTTTGCTGATATTATTTGTTATTGACTTCAATACATTTATTACAACCATCAATTCTATATCCTTGTAAAAATAGTCTAAACTTTTTCCCTCAAAATATTATATTACAGCTGCTTGCAACTCACTAGTCCTTAAAACGACGTCCCCTAAAGTTTTTCTTTAAATGAGAAAATAAATAAGAACCATTGTTTTATCTCCTGTGACAATGGATTCCAAAATCGGTTTCAAGTCGTCTCTACACATATTTAAAAACGAGCGTGCACATTCGACCCGATGTTCACGTTGGAGGGCAGAAAGAAGTTGCGGTACTTATTTTGCACTAATCTTATTCATACCCAAATGGTTATGGAGAATTCGGCGAATACTTGTTTCTGAAATGTTAGGCATCGCTGCTAATTTCCTCACTTTCAAACGGCGATCTACTAATGCCATTTCTTCAATAATTGAAATGTTTTGAGGCTTTATCAGTTCAATTGGCAAGGGATTCTTGCCCCAAACGGAAACATTTTGCCCAATTTTTTTTTTAGTGGAATATAAAGGAGATAAATCACCATAAACGCCGTCAAACGCTGTTTAATTTGATTAGGCGTATGCCGTTCTTTTGTTAAAAATTTAACGACCGTGCGGTACTCAATTTTCGTTACCTGAGACATTTTCATGCACTAGTCACGTTGTCTGGCGGGTTACTAAAAATTACTACTCTTCAAACCGTAATATGTATAGAGTAGGCCTCGCGCATGTGCAACTATGACGTAACGGAGTTTAAACACGCTCATACCTGTATAAGCCTGTCAGGCCGAGAATTTATGGCGCCTACCTCGTAAGCAAAGGAGTCAGTAATTTGAAGTGATTCTCATACAAGAGAAGGGTATTGTAGTTTAGTTACAAATATTAAGATATTTTAACAAGCCACCAATTAAGAAAAACAATTGATATGAGTGGGAAAAAAATTTGAAAAAGTGGATAATGATTCTTTATTTTGTAAAATTTGTTTAAAAACTATAAGTAAAGAATAATCCACTTTGCATATTAATCAATTTATACTTCATTGTTATCCTATTAAATAGTGCATATCTCTTACAGATTAAAGCAACTTACTTTTGGAAAATGTTAGGAATAAATCCATGCAACAACTTTTATTTAAAAATGTGGTCGTTGGTTGACCTTCAAACAGCGGATCTTCGACATCAGCATTTTGCTTAAAACTCTGTGAAGTACTGGTTTCTGCAAATATTCCACACAATAAGTTGGCCAATGATATATTAAAAATAATATGCTGCAAATTGTCTCTAGATTTTCCTTAAAGCCCCGTTACGCGTTGTTGTTTATAAAGAAAAGTTTTTTAATTTACCATTGACTCTAGGCCCTGCTACAACGTGATTGGGAATATGGGTATCAGCTTGTAGTTTTTATGCAAAAAATTTCGAAGCACTAACAAAAGTTCATTTTTCAAGTTTCTTTGTATTCAAATCCGGACTCTAATAATAATAAAATTGAGATGGTAATTATATCATATCAAAGGAAAATAAGATATTTAAGGGAAACGATATAACAGAAGATACAACTAACAATAACTGTATCAAACATCAAACTGCTCTAAAGTAAATGTACAAATAACAGGAAGAATCACACGTTCCAGTTTCAATTTAATTAATTAAAATTAGAAAGTATATTGTAGTTCCTTGTAATTCACCACACTTAATTAAGATTATCATAAAATTATAAGACATTTATTTTACGTGTGTGAATGTATGCCGCAACATCCATGCATTCAAC
This sequence comes from Dynastes maya, assembly GCA_029619315.2. Lineage (NCBI taxonomy): Eukaryota > Metazoa > Arthropoda > Insecta > Coleoptera > Scarabaeidae > Dynastes > Dynastes maya. The sequence goes on from JAROYE020000002.1 coordinate 64,866,182, forward strand.
CGATGATGGAAGAAACTATTTTAAGCTGTTGATGCGTTCATTGCAGTAATTATGCGTAAAAGATATTAATTATTACTGCATAATAGTTTATGGTCCTTCGTTAATATAATTTTATTTCATTATGAACGGTATGATTGAATTGCTCGTATTCTATAATTTACAATGAATGTTTTCTGAATCAGAGGAGCTGATTTTAATAAAACATAGAAGATTTCTATAGATATGGTGCTCCGTATCGCGTTTTGTTTCGGCTAACAAATTGACTTTAAGGGAATCAAGTTTGGACTCCTGTTTTTTCTTAAATTACACCGAAATTATCGAACCAAGAGAATATTTACGCATGTAGCAATAGCACTATTGATTCATCTTTAGATCTTCAGAAATACACAAACCTTTGTCCCTTTCCTTGCACTATAATTGCTTTTTTTTCTTTAATTGAAAATCCTGATAAAAGAATCAGATATCTTCACATTCTGTCGATTTTTTTTAACATAAACAACTTATGATTCTGAATCTTTCACTAATTATATTTGAATTTATGCAACTGTAAATTGCCAAGGTTTTGGTACAAAAAACTGATATGTCCTGACATATCTAAAATGGTCCTTCTCACCTATAGGCATTTTGAATTTACTGTTTTTTTTATCATTTCTTCTCCAGTCAAAAAAATGTCAGCGTAGAAATGAGATATGTTCAAAATTTTCAGTTTTTTCTTCCTAATTTCTATTTATTAAATTACCAAAATTCTAGGGAAAAAATAGTTTGATTGTTGATAGTAATGGTAAATAAACGTAGAAATTTTGAAGAAAACACATTCAGAGACAATAAAATTATTTTCCATTTATTTAAAAACGGAGATGAGAACTGAGTTATTTCTAAAATATTATTGTTTATTATATTAAAGAATTACACCGATTGATTAAATGAAACTATGAATGTCCTCTATGATGCACAGACAGTTCAAATTGTATAATTGTTTTTTTTTTGTTTTATTTAATGAAAAATAATAAGGGTCTTCCCTATATTTATTAAATTAAATATTAACAGCAAAATCTATAACTTTTTAAATTTTATGAAGCAAAAATATACATATATAACAACACATGATAAAAACTACCGCAATTGACTACGATTATCAGCATCGCAACCAATAGTGACATTTGCACTTGATAGACTTCCTTGACTTAATAAGCGCATATAAGGATAGCGGTGTTAAAAATTACTACAAATAACAAGGGAGGCAAAGCTACCAAATACTGCACCAGCTAGTTGAGGCAACCTATAAAAGGTCATGAAATGTTGAACTGATTTTACACTTGTCAATTTATTCATCAATTTCAAGATCTTAAAATTGATCAAATTTTAGTTTTTAATTAGAATTTGTTTTTGTTTTACATCTATCAATAATTCCGAGATCCTAAATTTGATCAATTTCTAGATCTTAAATAAGAACTTAGTCCTTGTATTACACCTGTCAATAAATTGACATAAGTCATAAGTGTCTAGTGACGTCTGGTGTTCGATAGTTACTTGTCCTTTAACAGCATTTGAATTTTTGAATTATTTCATTTTATTCATAAAGTAATTATTAACTTTTCTTTCGCAGTTACAGCAATTCTAAAAAACATACAGCAATTCTAAAAAACATATCCTCTTTTGAAATCGTATCTCATTCAATAGTTTATTAAAAGAATCTTCATCCATTCGAAGGTATTTCTTAAATTGTTTTGGATCAGTTGGAAATTCTGATGCAACTAATGATAAATTGCCTTTTTTTGGTTTCAGCCACGATCTAACCCATTATCTCTTGATCGTTTTGACTCTGTTATAAGGTTAGTTACTTTAGCTAACAGCAGAGAAAACAACATTTCCCAAATTTGTTATTCGCTTTCTTTGCCTTATCGATATTATCCTTGTGATTGTATGTACAAAATCACAACGTACATACACGCACTATTCATGTGATACAATGACAGTAATGACAATTATAACTAGGAAATTGAAGAAAAATTGAAGCAGTAATAGAACATGTTCCAATTCATCAATTTCTACAATTTGGCCAAGTTCTTATAATTTATTGACAAACGTAAAGACATAACTTCAGGTCACACCATCTAATTCTAGAAATTGATCAATAAATTAACAGGTGTAAAATCGGCTTTATATTTCAAAATTTAAGTTGGTAGTATAAATACTATTGACAGATGAGGTTATGTTGTCTTGGCAATAAATCATTGCGATTGCAATCGATGCAAATTATGCAATCGCAACAAATGCATGAGAGATTCAGCTGTCGTCGTCAGGGAATATGCAGTGCAGTTTCTTGACAGACGACACCATAGGATCGAGAAATACTATCGCGGATTTTGTGGACAGACGAGACCACTTTTAATAGTGATGGTTGTGTAAATCTTCATAACACGTATTACTGTTCATAAACGAATCTATTGGATGCAGGAAGTCCAGTACCAAGGTTACTGGTCCATATACGTATGGTGCGGAATTCTAGGTGGACAAATTATTGGATCTTTTATATTTAATGAAGCCCTTACTTTCTAAGAAATGTATTACCATTTCTTTTAGAAGATGTACCGTCGGCAATTCGCCGTCAGATGTCTTTTTCAGCATAACGGGTGCCCGGCGCATTTTACGGATTTTTTAGAGCTAGCTAGTGGTTAGGACGAAGAAGTGTATTTTCATGGCCAGCTAGGTCTCCGGACTTAACTTGCTTAGATTTTTGTTTATGGGGACGAATAGAGAATCTCGTCTTTGCTACCAGGCCCATTACAAGTGAAGACAAGATTCTTTAAATAAGAAATGCAATTCGAAGCATTTCACAGACAGAAGTCGAGACAGCAGTTTTCTCCATTTGTCAGAGAATAGAATCATGCATAGAAAATGATGGAAGATAGTCCGAACATCTAGGAAGCTAGTGATAATTCCTTTATGTTATATTCCACAAAGGGACAGCACAGTGTTAATTAAATAATAATATTGTTTTTCGAAATTCAGGTTTGGGTTAATCAAATTTTTATTGTTTATTTCAAGTTGAAATCGTTAAAAGAATGAGATCGAGTTTATTGATGAGGCATTAAAATAAATAATTATCTTTGAAATAGCGTATATTTTTTTATTTTTACTAATATGGTTATATTTAGAAATTCAAAAAAAAATAGTAGACAGTCGGCAAAACCGGGTCGTCCAGGTGCAACAAATAGTTACATTTTTTCGCGAACATCTCCGGTTGGAGAAAAGATATCCCGATGCGGTTTTCACTGATGTTTTGAGTTTTTAATTCCCAACTTTTCGCATGAAAAGAAACATATCGTTCTATTTAAAATTTTTGCGAAAAGCCGCTTTATTTGTTATAAAGTCAGATAACGCCCTCTAGTGGTAAAGGTATAATTCATAAGAAGTAGACCAAAACGGCATTTGATAGATCAAATAAAGCTCTTTTAAACGAGGTAAACGAGGCCAAGATGGTTAAAATCGGTTAAGCCTAACTAGAGTAACCAACATTTATTTAAAAAAGCAATTGACATCTCCCCATCACTTTACTTTAGAAGATACGACAAAATGTGTTAAGTGCAAAAGAAAGGGAATTGGATTGGGAAAAAAATGCATATATTTTCGATAACTCTTAATTAGACAAAACACGATGAAAACTTTAATTTTATACTTAGTCCTGACCATTACGCCATGTTCTGGTCATCTTCCAAACATCAAAATCGTTTCCAGTGTTTTCTTCTAGCCACGTTTATTAAAAAAGATTTTACCCGAAAGCTCTGTGATTTCTAGTTTCTGATATACAGCCGGTTGTCAATCTTATTTGTCCACCCGATACATAATTGAAATAGCGTTCTTGGATAGAAATGAAAATATTAATTTTTAACTTTACAGAAACAAGTATATAATGTGACGTATTACTGAAATTGCTCTTGCTGAAAATACTATTCGTTACCCACTCCGTAATGGATATATGCTAACATAAACGGAACGCTAGATTGTTAAAATCTCGATTATTCATATGCATATTATCCATAGGTGGGAGATAATAGGTATACATTTTTAATAAAATTTCTTTTGTTAAAAAGCGAGTTTTTCTTATTAATGTGTTAACCTCACCTCAACCACAAAGATAGACTACATGTGTTATTTGATGAGGTCACTCTACCTTCTAGCAGGTAGGAGTTACAATGCATTTTCAGCGTAAACATATTGAATAAAATATTCCGTGCAAAAACAACGTACTGACATTTCGGAATAATATTTCAGTAAAAACAGTATTGACAGTAGATTCGGCAATATAATAATATGTATACTATTTGTGCTAAAATAATTGTTACGGTTTCATTTATTCCCTATGTTTCTAGCAACAATAAATTTGATATTATGACATTTTCCATAGACGTGTCTAACTTATAATATACATCGTGTGGGAGTATCGGACCCCTGTTAACCACAACTCAGAATGATCATATCAAAGAAGCCGAATGATATTTAAAGTACACGAGAGCTTTAACGTGGGCGTAGAGACAACGGCGAACTCGAGGGGTGTTCTTCACAATGACCTGTCGCGAATATAGAATTATCAAGCTGATGTGACCTTATAACGCATCGTTTACCCTTACACAACATAAATCGCCTTCGTACATACCTGAATAGTCACACGCGGATCCCGAACGGATGTTAAATGAAGTATCTAATACGTTCTTTGACGCACATCCTACGGCCGCTGTTTCGTGCGTACCATCGCAGACAGCGCGGCGCTGAAATCCAGAGGGTGGCGCCCCCACGACGTCGAACGGTGGAGAAACGAATCAACAGGAATAACATCGAGAGCGCATAACGATTGCAGTCTTCTCTCGGTTCGAACACACTTGTACATATCGCGCACAACTCACCGTTCATTCTAATTTGATTCATTGCATCACAAGAAATAATACTTTTTTCTTCCGTTTAAGTTAAAGACAACTTCAATGCTCCGCTCGGCACGAACAAAACAATGAATCAAGAGGAAGAGGATACATATCAGTATGAGTACCACTAGCGAGAAAGTACAAAATAAAGTTCGAATTCAGAACGGTAGCGATAGATTTCAGGAAACACAGAAGTGTAAAGTTAAAATTGTAAGTGAAACAGTATAATATTTATTGTCTTTTTCTTGTACTATTTAATCCACGCTTTCAATTTAACCCTTATTCGTTAATTGTACTATCTGTATTGTGTATTTCTGTACGTGTTAAACGCTCCTATTTTCCGGGCGTGTTTTAAGTTATTTCCCGAATTAGGTCAAATGGATTGCAAGGCTTCTGTTTTATGTGCGAATACTGTCGGCGGTATTCACTTACGCATTGTACCATTATTGAAACCGTATCCGATATGATTCGATGGTTGAAGAGATTGTTTTCAATGTTAAACGGAAAATAAAAATTCTGTAACATTAACATATGGTTGCCTATTTAAGGAATTAGCTATACAAAAGGATTTATCATCTCAATAACTTAATTTTGAACGTTTTTAGATGATTCTATTTTTAAAGAAAGTAACTACACTATTAAATGAATCGATAAATCGAAGCATTGATTTCAAAATTTAGTTCATTATTTACATAGGTCAAATGTCAAAGAAGCAAGCATGTGTATCTAAAGTATAATTGCAAAATAAATTTGAAACAAACATTTGACTTTGGGTATTCAAAATACGATTTACATTTCTATACGTTCCATAAATTTCCTTATAACATACTTATTCAGTGTGCTAGAATAAGCACTATCATTAATCATTACTTAGATTAAGCATATGATCACTTGTTGCGCGTATACCCTATTCCTGAAAACTATACACGCATCTAAGATTGAATAGTTTTAAATTTAAAAGCGTTTCAGTGTGATCCATTCCATTGTTATCCAAGTGATTAATAGTTATTTTTACTAGTTGGTATTTGTACAGCTTGCCTATTTTGTTTTCTGCGCGTAGAACCTGCGAAACATAAGGAAACTCAGCTAAATTTTGTCATGTATATTTATACAACGTTATCGATTAGTATTGATGCCTATACGGTAACAAAGATTACATAGATTGAATGTTTAATTATAATTACTTACTACATACATATGTAATGTTATGTCATTTACTTATTTTTAGCAAATTACTCGATCTGTAGTGTTGTTTGCATAACGCAGAAGTGTTATTTTTAAAAATTACACTATTTGAAAGATATCTTTTAGTTATTATGTTTATGTATTTTAGAATTCAAACTGCAACGTCATACATAACATACTCACCATACGGGAAACTTCTTTATTACGGGTTTTTCGAAAAAAAGTTATTCTTGATAATAGTTTGTGCATCCCCTAAAATTAAACATATACCAATAAAATATGGAAAATTTCTAATATTATACGCGGTACGTCTGAAAATTTGATTTTGTTCCAAGAGTTAAGTACCCTTATTTCAAAAAATACTGAAAAATGCTATTTGAAAAAAAATTTTAGCATCAAAAATTATATCTAAATTTAAAGTCATGAGTGTCATGATCACCTAAGTAAAATATCGTCTTCAAAAAATAAAATTTGTTTAAAACAATAAATAAGCGACATTATGTAAATAACGTTTCATTTAAACCCTAATAATATTACAAATTGGCCAAATGTTATGTTAACTCGGTTTTTTAAAAAATGTGACAAACTTTAGAATTTTTTTGGTGTAAAGTTCTTTTTATTTTTGTTAACACCTAAAATTGCTTAATCTCGTAACAAGAAAAGAACATTTATTAATACCTACAGGTTAAACTCCAAAAAATGAACAATTTCTGAACACCAATTGTTTTTATTTTATAGAAGTGTTTCTGCCAAAAATGATCTTTAAAAGTTGGCTTTGAATACAAATGAATGTTCGACATGGTGAGCAATCATAAAGTAGTATACCCAGTCTATATTCTACATCCCAGTATGATAATCCATCGCGTAACATACACATTTCAGTTCTTCTTACAACATCGTTAACTGCATTTGTAATATGCTCCGGTTTCATGGCCCTTACACAATTACTAATTACAATTTTTAAATATTCTCTATCCCTTGAAGGGACAATGTCTGTAAACTTTATTTTTCAAGTAACCCCAAAAGAAGAAATCCATTGGGGTTAAATATGATGAGCGTGCTGGCATAGGAAACTCTGAATAATGTCCTATCCATTTTCCGTTAAAGGTTTCATTTAAATATTGTCTTATTCTTACGCGACAATGAATGGTCGCTGCATCTAACTGATAGGAAATTCTATCTTTTTGTCTATGTGGCTTTTGATTTAAAATTGGTAATAAATCTTGCAAAAATTTCAAATATTGATTGGCAGTAAGGTTTTCAACAAAGAAGTATTGTTTAATAATCCACATAAGACATTTACATTAAACGAGTATTGGTCCTTGCATTCCACACTAAAATGAGAATTTACTGTAGTTCATCACCTACAGTTCTGTCAGTGCCGTTCCAAACAACTTGGCCACCTGTGTGCGAAAATACTTTGCCACCGCTCCTCTCCTCCTTATTTTTTATACTTGGGGAATAGTTATTATATGCGTAGGTATTGTGTTATAAAAACCACTAACTGGTGATTCACTTTAGAATTTAATTTGAAAAAGAAATTTCGCTTTATTTTACATGACATATGCTAAGTACATGCAACAAAAGGTTGCTTAAAACAACATTACGGAATTTGTAATATACAATATACACCATTTTCTGAAGGAACCCGGGTAAGACGAATTCAATGTGCATCGCCTATTCCCTACCGGTCGTAGACTTACAACAAAAAATAGATGCAAATTTCTTGTGAATACCGTGCAATAAGGAAATGTAGTATACATTTATACATACAACTCAAAATAATATTAACACATTTAATTTTTTTTTTAATTTATTAGTTCTATATGTTGCTACAAGAAAGCCACTTTCCTACTTATGTATACGTAACATCGGTTAGTTTGTTTATTTTAAAATGCAGATACAATTCAAGGGCGAAGTTCTTCTACGTGTCAGGTATTATTCACGATATAACTCTATTCTGTAAGCTCGAGTTCGTTTATTTCTGATGATAATGATCAACTGGCGACGAAATGGAATAATATAAAATAATATACAACGAAAAGTAACAACATTCCTTACAAGCATTTTTTATCGTAAGACTAAACAGTTAATAATTTATATCCTTCAGACTGTTTTGATTTCTGCTTGCTCAGTTCGTGCCGCCTAACGGCTCATTTTCCTTGTTGATTACTTGTCACCGATGCCGCCCTTTACATTGGCCTGCCAGTGTGCAATGCACACTTCGCGCATCCATACGGCACGGCCCTGAGTTCTGTGAACTTACTGTTTCATTTGCTGAAAATGTTGTTTCATCGGTTCATAGGAAACCATAAATTTTCTTCATACTCGCCTTGAAACCACGCAGCAAACTGAAATCTTGGAATAAAATCTTTAAAGTATTTTAATTTAAAATGTGTAAATTTATTTTTTTAAGGATTCTTTGTACAGTAGTACACGGTATATCAAGAGATGTCGATATCTGTATAATTGATGTCTTACCATTTTCCACCATTATTAAGCATACCTCCTCTTCTGTCTCTATAATTACTTTTGAAGCATTGTGAGATTTCTTGAAATCATTGTTAACACTGCCCGTTTCTTTAAATTTATTTAAAATATGCGTTACTGTAGTCTGATTTATAATGCTATTAGGACACCCGGCATTAAACATTTCTGCACCTTTTCTGGATGGAGTATTTTCCCACACAACAAAATAATCTCTACTTTTTCTTGCTTTCCAAGCATATTAATATTATTTAAATAGTACCTATTACCAAACAGTGACAAAATAAACAATAACTACGAAATTCATGTTTATCAAATACAAGTGCCTTCTGTCAAACATTCATTTGTTGTCAAAACCAACTTAAAAAGGACTGTTTTGGGCAGAAAAACAAATGTAGTAAATTTGTGTTGAGAAATTGTTAATTTTTTGAAGTTTAACCAGTAGGTATTAATAAGTGTTTCTTTTTTATTATGAGTTTATTATTTTAAGCAATTTTAGAGAGTTAACAAAAATAAAAAGAACTTTGCACTAAAAAATTCTTAAGTCTGTCACATTTAAAAAAAAATTGACTTGAGTTAACATTTGGCCAATGTATAATATTATCAACTTTTTAAATGAAATGTTATTTACATAATGTCGTTTATTTATTGTTTTAGACACATTTTGTTTTTTGAAGACGATATTTGAAAAAATAGTAAAAAAAATAAAATTTGCGTTAGGTGGGCATGACTTCAAATTAGGTATAATTTTTAATGCTAAACAACTTCTTCAAATAGCATTTTTCCACATTTCTTAAAATAATAATACTTTACTCTTGGAACAAAATCAAATTTTCAGACCTACCGCGTATAATATTAAAAATTTTCCATATTTTACTGGTACATGTTTAATTTTATGGGATTCACAGAATTTTATCAAGAATAACTTTTTTTCGAAAAACCTATAATAAAGAAGTTTCCCATACGGTACGCACTTTATAGATGATACTGTGTATGCAGATATGTTTATAGTTAGTTAAGTTATATTATATTTGCCATCGTTATTAAGGTTGCGGTGATAAAATGTTGAGATTTTAATGGTTTGTTGCCTGTTTGTTGAAGTTTATGCATTTCTTTAAACACATTTAATATATTAATTTATAAATAACACTTCTTAATCGTTGGTTTTTATGTCAAGGACTATATGTATGTACGCTTATTAGATAAAAGAGTAATGAAATGATTTAATTGAGTTTTTAATTATTTTAAGGAAACACATGATTAATCATTATTTTCCTCCAACTAACTACTTAAATTACATACATTTAGCCAAATCGTAAGTACAATGAACACAAAATTTCGCAAAAATTGCAGAAATTTATTTTGAGAAAAGCACTCAAATTTGTGTACAGGCTGATCTATGTAAACCCTAATTTTTTATTAATTTTTTAAAATCTACACAAGATTCTAAATGCATTTGGTGTAACGTTATATTTAATTCAACAAACCAAATAATATCAATGATTTGAAAGATATTATACGTATGTGTATCAAGTTTCATAAAAGTTCAAGGATCATTAAGGCTATTGTCAGCTGGTTGAAAAAGGACTTTTGTCCTAACTTACCACCATTGCTTCCAACATCGTGAGAATGAAATGCTGCTTTAACTCCCTAACAATGATTTCTAGAAAAGTAATAGAACTAACAGATATAACACTCAAACAAAAATAGATAATACTAGTTAAAGCTTGTTTAAATTATGTTACATAAGATTATAATAAAACTTATTAACAGAGCTGTTCAGTAGCGCCAACGGGCAGTGGCGGAGATCTGTTGTGTATACATGTACGCTGCCGTAAATACTATTTCGTCGCGAAAACGACCAATGTTGGACAAAGTTACAGAATTTATAGCAGTAATGCCTGACCTGAATTATGACGGCGTTAAAATGTAATGTGTAGTTTGTAATATCCTTTTAATGCATTGGTCCAAAAGGGATTGTCTACGTCACGTAAATAGTAAACAGCATCCTTCAAAAGAAAATTGTACACGACACTATGACAAATTTAAATGTAATTTATGTGTTACCTTTATTGCATGTAATCTACCGTTTAATTTACTAGACAAGGAAGCATATGTCTCCTTTTGGAATAAATATTCGGACTGCAAATTACCAAGTCGAGCATCGTTACAAAGAATTGTGCTCGTGAACATGTTGAAAAAAGAATCAAATCGGAGTTGAAAGATAGAAAGCTGTGGTTATGTGTGGACGAAACAACAGATCGTAAAAAACATTCTGTAGTTAATGTAATGGTACGTATAATGGAACCACATCAATCGTCACCTTCAATTCTATTAGCTTCCAGAGGAGTACAACAATGTACTGTCGAAATAATTTCAAAGTTAGTGTTAAAGACATTGGAAACTTTCAACAAACCAACTGTTGATGTTTACGAGTAATGGTGCCGCAAACATGCTTTCTGTAGGCCTGTCTCTTAAAAAGCATTGTGCTAACTTGTTACATATTACGTGTAAAATTCATGCTTTCAGTCATGTGGCAGTATTAGAAAATGTTATCCTGAGGTAGACGCTTTAATAGCGCATACAAAAGCAGTGTTTGTCAAATCCCCAAAACGTATTCGCAAATTTCACAGACTGACACCAGAACCTATTCTTACACGTTGGGGAACATGGTTACAAGCCGCGTTTTATTATCATAAATATTTTGAGAATATTAAGAACGTGGTTTTACAATTCGATCCAAAGGAAGCTGCGGCTATCAAGGAAAGCCAGTCGAAATTTCAAGATTGTCAGATTAAAACGGATTTAAAAACTATTCAGAACAATTACTTCGGACTAGTGGAGGCAATAGAAAAATTACAAAATCCTTCGGTGTCGTTAGTGGAATCTCTGCAAATGTTTGTGGTCTAGAAAGGTTTGAAAGTGTTTTAGAGAAAGATTCTGATTTTGGCACATTAAGACAAATTTGTGAAGGAGCGTCAACAGAACCGTTAAGTTGTTCCAAAGATTATTTTAATTATGCAAATATAACGTCACTAGATGTAGAACGTTCGTTTTCTGCATATAAACACACTTTTTCCTCACGCCGAAACGACTATGGAAACATATCTAATGTTGCAGCTATTTAACAGACATTATTCACTTTGTGATTTCACGGAAGACTCTTAAGACGGTAAGTGTTTGAGCACGTATTATATTTTATTTCTGACCATTTATTTTGTGTAAACTTTTATGCGCACGCCACTGGCTGTTGGTGCAAATTGAGCAAATCTAATCATTACTTACTGTTCTCGACTGGACGCCCGGCATAAACTGCTTAACTCCGTATAATATTGGCAATACTTGCAATGAGTCATATTTAACTTTAGTTTCCGCATATACTGTTAAGTTATTTAGAAACACACATCAAAGGTATCTTTCACTACATTCAAAACATGACAATCTACTTATAACCCATTCAAATATAATTATTTTTACAAACAGGGCACTCAAAGGAACCTGTTTCGGTTTTTTAGGTTTCGATTATTTATGTCATTAAATTATGTACGATTTATTACGATTATGTCGTACTTATTATCTATTTTCCGTCATATATTCCTATTATACCGTAATAAATCGCTAATAGTGCTACATTCACTGCGGATACGAGATTCTGATTTCATTTTTTCATTTCGGGGTCTCAAGAGTACGGCGTTATGTATTAATAAAATTTATTAAGCAATAACTTTCCTTTATGATCAAATAGTACGGTTGGCAGATTAATGTGACACGGGATTGTAATGCAATGGAAACTACATACATATACTAAAAACTTTGAAGAATATGGCTTCGATATTTTAATTTAATAAATAAAGTATACAAATGTGTGAATACCTAATGAAGCCAGAGTCTGGTGAAACAATATTGTACTGGTGGCTATAATAAATTATTTGAAAGTTCCAGTTCAGTATACTTTGTTTATTATTTTATGGAGTTTCAACAAGTATCTCCCTTATCAATTAATTACTCAGATTTATGTAACTTTTCAACTTGATAGCATTTATGAATGAAAAACAGGAAGAATAATATATTATAATCGTGATTGTTTCTTAGAGGTTTTCATTTTAAATATGCACTATGAAGTATGTAATCATATGCAGGGTGTGTCAGAAGGAACGCACCAAACTCCCAGTGTGTATTCTATACGCAAAAATAATTAAGAAAACTGTAATGTTATCAGATTTTTATATTTTTTTACATTAAGTTACGATGTCGTAACAAAATTTCCTTCACACATTAATATTATTGCAACTTTCAAGTAATAGTTTGTCAATATCGGTGTATTGGAAATCGTGGCTTAACATTTATTGTCGTTATAATTTTATTACGTATTCTATTCTTTGTGTTAAAAAATGCCACACATTTATCCATACAATGGGAATGCTACAGCTGCTGTTAAAGAATATCAATATATTCTTATAGTCTTTAACAAACTGTGCGAGACCAAAATGCATAACATCTGAACGTGCAACGTTCGTATCGGGTACACTTTTTACCAATGAGGTAGTATTCCTCCGTGTCGGCACCTACAGTCCCTGTACTAGGACCACTTAAAAATATTATGATTTGGGGGTAAAATTAAAAAAAAAACAGTTGGTACTCGTAATATTGGCAACATTATTATTTAATTACATATAACATGCAAGTAAATATAATTTCAACATATATTTACTAGTATTTGCTTGTTCCGCCTCTGTGTTTTATTATTTCCTCAACCCTTTTCGACATACTGCCAATACAGCTTTTTATCGTCTTTTTAATTTCGCTATTATGCCATACATCTTCAGTATGTTGTAATTATTCCTTTGTAGTTGAGTTTCGTGTACTTACGATGTTTTTCAAGATATTCCACACATTTTCAATTAAGTTTATGTCTGGTGAATTGCCTGACCAAGGTAGTACACGAAGATTTTTATATTCAAGGTATCACATTACCCTTTTTGCCTTATGACACGGTGCATTGTCTTGCATGAAAGTATATGGTCCTCGAGTCGAATCCAATGAACCAATATAAGGTATTAAATAGTTTTGTAAAACTGTTTTATATTGTTTTTGTTCCATTGTTCCGTTAACGAAATATGGTGGTCCCGGTCATTCTGTCGTAATACACGACCAAACCATTAGAGATGGGGAGTGTTTAATAGATTTGATAGCACATGCTTCTTTATAACGCTCTGAAGGACGTCGGTTTCTCTCCGTTAGCACTTCTAACCGTGAATCGTCGCTATTATTAATCTAGGAAAAAGTAAAAAATGTAGAGAACCATTAAGCGAACTATGAGGAAGAATTTTACCAAAAATACAGATGATAAATGAAACTTACCTTTCCCCAATCTTCTACTGTATATTTTTTATATTCTTTAACCCAATTGAAATGGTGTTACTTTCATTTTATATGTTAGTCTTGGCTTCTTTGCTGGACGTGTGTACTTCAAGCCTGCTTCATGAAGACATCTACGGACTGTTTGGGCTGATATTTGTATATCTTCTCCACTAAGAATTTTATAAACATCTTTAGTGGATAAAAAACGATGTTCTGTAGCCACTTTTACTGTACGACGATCATCTCTTACAGTTGTTGCATTTGCCGGCACAGTATGTTCTGCCGCTACTTGCACTAGGAATATTCTCCTTAATTTCGCGATTCTCATAATAGTTTGATGTGATACACCCTCTTTTTGCGCAACTTCACATTGAGAGAATTCTCCCGTCTCTAGAAGAGCAGAAATTCGTTCTTTTTTCTCTGTGGTTATATCCTTCTTCTTTCTCATTATGATAATAATTGACTGCGAAAATAGACGCAGACAAATAAAATTAAAACTCTTTGAAATATCGTTCTTCGGAAAATCGGTAAAAATACTGCTTTTATTTATATTTGCAATGCTACTAACAAATTAATGAACGACACCATTCAAACTAAACATAATTGTTGTCCGTACGAACGGCAAGAGGCGTGATTCATAGCAGGTGGATAATCGGTTTATTGCACCCCCAAGGCAATCAGCAATTATCTGTGGCCATATTGTATTACGGTATTACTCAAATAACATTTATGCATTTATAGATTTTCCAAATTAAAGTTATACTTAATAAATATTCTTATAAATTTAATATTTCTCAAGTGGTTCTATTTTCATGGCCAAGGACTGTACAGTATTCGCAACTCTCATGTATGATCAGACAACAGCCCCACCCATTCTCAGCACAAGTTTTTGGTGTATGTATGATGTGGTTGATAGTTGTTTAATTGGCCCTTTCATTTTGGAACATCGCCTTACAGGAGATCAGTACTTCAATTTTTTGCAAAACGCATTACAAGCACTACTAGAAGGTGTTAAACATCATAATGCATATATATTATCAACAAGATGGAGCTCCTACACATTTCGGTCATCAGGTCAGGCAACATTTGTGTGCAGAGTTTCCAGGACGTTGGATTGGTATTGGTGGTCCTAGTACTTAGTTTGCAAGATCCTCTTTCCGTTGAATTATCCATTATGTGGCTGATTTAAAGAAAAAGTATACAGAGTAAAAGTTATCCATGTTGAATAATTATTTGAAAAACGCAATAATTAGAATGCCGGGAATTTTGCTATGTCGTCACAATTTCAAAACAAATATAAACTAAATAACAACATTTGGGCTTTTTAAACTATTTTTACGTGTAGAAAACACTCCATGAGTTTGGAGCGTTCCTCCCGACTCACTCTGTATTAATATGCTATCAAAACAGTACACTTTCAATTTTAAAGATAAAATTATTACAATCTTTAAAGCAAATGATCGATAGGTTGCAAACTTGATCTTAAGAGTAAATAACCTCGAAACTCGCCACTGAAAAATATCGATTTCAAAGATTCTGTTGATATGCTAATTCCCCTATTCAAAGGACAAAGTATGTTTACTTTCCATACAACGACTTTACGTAATCATTTCGATCCACGGCCAAAGGAACTTTCAGAACTGTTTACACACCGGCTGGTTTGCTTTCGCTTCCTATAGCAGAGTATACGTACTAGCTCCACTCTGCAAGGAAATGGTTTTAGGGATAGCACTTAATTATTAATAGGATAACGTGTAGGCTATAGGTTGAGGGTACATGCTTTATATAGACGTTGGATCATCTATAATTATGTACCTATTCTCTCCGTATACTTATATCCCCTTCCCATATGCATATGTGATGATAGGGATGATCCCATTTTTTACAATGCCTTCAATACAGTTAAAAATAGACATGAGGCTTGTATGTGTTAAATGAATTTCTAACACATATTGATCAAGCAAGATATATTCAAAATATATAAGGCAAAAGAATTTGGTTGTATCTGGAAATATAAGAAAGTCTTAAGGAAAATGTGGTAAATTGTATCGCAATTGTCTATTGTTTGGTAGTTTCCACGAGGGAACATGTTTATTCCAAAAAAGACGAAAGTGTTCATTGTCTACTAGGTGTTGTGGGATGTTGCACACACTTAGGATAAAAATAAAATCATACAGAAATTCCCAGTACGGAATATTG
Source organism: Dynastes maya (assembly GCA_029619315.2). Lineage (NCBI taxonomy): Eukaryota > Metazoa > Arthropoda > Insecta > Coleoptera > Scarabaeidae > Dynastes > Dynastes maya. The sequence continues at coordinate 64,882,333 of JAROYE020000002.1, forward strand.
TTGCTTAAATTTAGTACATGACGTCTTCTGAATAATAGTGCCTGTATATTCCAACCCAGGGAAACGGCTAATATATTTATTCACCTACGATGCTAAAGGTAAACCTCGCTTACGACGATCCATGCTTTAAAAGACGCACACCGATAAACTGACAATTATAGAACGACCGTTCACTTCCACGCCTATCGAATGACTAAACTCTCCACGTTTGTCGAACCTTACTTATTACAACATGTATTATCTTTTGAACATATCTGATACTTTATGATGCATTCATTATCACTAGAGTTGGCCACGCGCGCCAACGGGCAGCGGCGTTGTTTCGATTAGGCCTCGGGTTCCACTAGAGCTATTGTGTGTAGGTGTTTGCTGTCGTAAATACTTTCGCGTAGCTGTTGAATAAAAATAAAATAATGCGTCCTCAAACACTTACCATTTTAAGAGTCCTCCGTGAAATCGCAAAGTGAATAATGTCTGTTAAATATCTGCAACATTAGATATGTTTCAACAGTTGCTTCGAGAGACCGAGTGCGGCGCATGGAAAAAAATTGTTTATATGCAGAGAACGAACGTTCTACATCTAGTGACGTTATATTTGCGTAATTAAAATATTCTTTGAAACAACTTAACGGTTCTGTTGACGCACCTTCACAAATGTGTCTTAATGTGCCAAACTCAGAATCTTTCTCTAGAACACTTTCAAATTTTTGTAGAACACAAACATTTTTTGCGTCTTCTATCGCGCATAGCTGTGCGTGAACATGTTGCACTATTTGCACAGATTTCACTAACGACACCGAAGGATCTTGTAACTTTTCTATTGCCTCCGCTAGTCCGAAGTAATTGTTGTGAATAATTTTTAAATCCGTTTTAAACCCGGCTATCTTAAAATTTCGACTTGCTTTTCTCGATAGCGGCAGCTTCCTTTGGATCGAATTGTAAAACCACGTTCTTAATATTCTCATAATATTTATGATAATAAAACGCAGCATTTAACCAAGTTCCCCAACGTGTAAGAATAGGTTCTGGTGGCTCAGGTATACGGGGGATAGTCTGTGAAATTCGCGAATACGTTTCGGGGATTTGACAAACACTGCTTTTGTATGCGCTATTAAAGTGTCTACCTCAGGATAACATTTTCTGATACCGTCTGCCACAAGATTGAAAGCATGAATTTTACACGTAATGCGTAACAAGTTAACAGAATGCTTTTTAAGAGACCGGCCTGCAGAAACCATGTTTGCGGCACCATCATTCATAAACATCAACAGTTGGTTTGTTGAAAGTTCAAACTTTTCCAATGTATTTAACATTAACTTTACAATTACTTCGGCAGTACATTGTTGTATTCGTCTGGAAGCTAATAGAATTGAAGGTGACGATTGATGCGGTTTTACGTGCCATTATATTAACGACCGAATGTTTTTTACGATCTATCGTTTCGTCCACACATAACCACATTTTTTTTTCTTTCAACTCCGATTTAATTCGTTTTTCAACATATTCATGAGCAGATAGCACTATCCTTCGTAACGATGTCTGACTTGGTAATTTGTACTCCGAATAGTTATTCCAAAACAAGACAAACGCTTCCTTGTCTAGTAAATTAAACGGTATATTACATACAATAAAAGTAACATAAATTAAATATAAATTTGTCATAGTCCCGTGTGCAAGTTTTTTTTGAAGGATGCCGTTCACTGTTTACGTGCCGTAGACAGTCCCTTTTGGACCAACTCACTAACGGGGCATTACATACTACACATTCAATTTTAGCGCAATCATACGTTAAGTCAGAAATTTCGGCTAAAAATTCTCTAACTTGGTCCGCCTTGGGTCGTTTGCGCGACGTACGCAACATTTCTAAACAACACGTACCGCGCTAATGGAAGGTCGAAGCTACACTGAGGCTTGTATGTAACCGTATAGATACGATGCAGCTGCCTGTTGGCGCGCGTGGCCAACTCTAATTATCACTCTGTTTTCATTTTGTTCAATCGCTTTATTGATATAGCTATCTCTCATAAACCTAAATTGAAAAAGAAATTGTTAAACGCATTATTTTAAAATACGAGTTTGGTGGTTACGTGTTCTTTGTTAGTATTTCTGAATTTATGAGGAATACTATAACGTATTAACAAATAGATTGATATATTTGTTTATATGTTACCTTTAACACATCTAATTCTTGTAGCGTTAAAACATTCGTTTTTTTTTATGAATTCCAACATAAATGCGTTGCAACAAAATCCTTCTCTGACAGTTTTCCGCACATTTATTTTTGATTTCAGTAAATATCATGACGTCATGATGGCAATCGTGTATATTCGAGTATTTCCGAATGTGGTCGCTTTGTTAAGATAACTTTTACACATTATTGCTATTATTGTATATTGTTTTTATTCATACCAATGTATTAATAATAATTGTTAGTATATATTTTTCAAACGCGTGTACTCTATTGTGAAAGAAATATGATATCGGTAACATATACGTAGCTTTACAAAATTGAATTTTGTAGCAACAGAAAATGGCCTAATAATTTAATTAAAACGTCTACTATTTAATTGAATGCGAAATGTTGGTCACGTTGCACTAAAGACTAGGACATTAATTACCACATTTTCGTCATTCAATAGCCAACATTCATTCTATTTATTGTAACAAAAAATTGTGTAGTCACTTGGCGTACGTATTAATTAGTGTAGCTGCACACAACTGTTTGTATGTTGTACATCTGGATCAAAATAAGCGTTAATAATCGGTATGTGCAACAGTGCGACGACCTAATCTCGATGAGGCACCAGCAGACACGCACCTTTGCCGCTGCAGTTGGTATTGCTTTCATTTATTGAGTTCTTTATTTCCGGCTTGTTGTAGAGAGCGGTCAGCTTCCGCCCCCGGTTTTTAAATAATGAATGTATTTAAACACGACCGCTTTTACACCGAGTTAATGACATGTCTGGTTATTTGAAACTGAATGCGACTAGTACAGTAGTATTTCAGTGTTTTTTTTCCTTTCCTTCGCGAACTTGATACCCATTTTTAATCACAACACGCGATATTTTTATTACAACATTTTTTTGTTATGTAATTGTAGTAATCTAATAACGGTTCTTTATTTTAATAAGCCCATGTGCATTAATATGTATTATTTCCATGTACAGGTGTCTTACCGGGTATTGCAACCATTAGTGCCTGGAAAATATAAGTTAGAGTCATCTGAAAATTTGACAGATTAACATCAACGGTGCTTAATCATTTAAAAAACACTCTAATATGCCTGTTGCTACCGGTAATGGTGGAAATAATTATCAATTTGCTTATTTTTAACGGAATACTCCATAAACTGTTAGATTTTTGTATTTTATATAAAATTTTAAGCCAAGCTCATGCAATATTCCTTTTTCAATTATTTTGCATTGGTGTATGGACCCCAAATAACGAATTTTTCTCATTCTTTCAAATTTTTTAATGCGGTTTTCAAACCTTTGTAATATGGGATTTAATGCATTATAGTGCAAACTAATATTCTGTTGTACAGGCTGCATCCATAAGGCATCATATGATTATTAACTGAGGTTTTTTTGGGGAGGATTTTAGATCTTCATTACACGAGTAAAAACTTTTTTTTTGTTTCCTTTTCTTATATTTAGTTTATTCCAACGTTTCGTTGGTTATTTTGTCAACTTTTTCAAACTACAAAGAGGTTTTAAAGATTAATTATTTACAGTTTCTTTATTTAAAAGTCTTTTTGTTTACCTTACCTTATCATTAGAACCCGGTAACAGGGAGTCGTGCTCTAGCCGTACCTGCCTAGTATACAAAAACAATAGTAAGAAAATAGAAAAAAAATAACAGAACTAATACATAATTATAATATGTGAAAAGTAGTGAAACACTCACCCTTTTCAGCAGCCTTGGCTACGGAACAGTAACACTATAAGCACCATTATCAGTATTAACATCATACGGATAAGAGTGGCAAAAAGTTGGCACCATTAGATGTATTTCCACAGTTGTCTCGGTGAACGATGTTCGCCGTGGTGAGAAAATAAGTTTATATTTTGAAAAAGGGCGTTCAACATACACCATCACAAATTTCTTTTAGTGTGCTAAAATCGGGATCTTTCTGTAGCACACTCTCGAACTTTTCTAAAACGTGATTATATTTTGCGCCATGTATAGTCAGTAGCTGTGTATGCACTTCGTCCATAATTTGCAGAAACTCCAATAATGATAACGATCTATTTTGTAATTGGTCTATTGCGTCAGCTAATTCTTTATAGTAGCCACGAATATTTTTTAAATCTGTTTTAACTGGCTCCCTTTAATAGCTGCAGCTTCGGCAGGATTTAATTGAGCAACAACAGCTTTTACTATTTTGAAATGTTCAACATAATAAAGAGCTGCCTGCAACAATGTTCCCCAACGTGTAAGAATTGGCTCTGGTGGTTGACGAATACCAGGACACTCTGTGTGAAATGATCGTAGGCGTTTGGGAGATTTCAAAAATATTTTTTTTGTGCTTGCTGTTAATGCATCTACCTCGGGAGAGCATTGTCGAATGGTTTCTGCCACAAGATGTAAAGCATGCACTTTACACGTAACATGTAAACACTTGCAACCATGTTCAAGAAGAGTACGGCCCTCCGAACACGCGCCATCGCTCATAAACATCAACACTTTACCTTTTGAAATTTGAAATTTTTCCAACGTACTAAGTACAACCTTCGTAATTGCTGCAGCAGTGCACTCTTGTAGTCTTCGGCTAGCTAGTAACAGTGGTAATGTAGGTTTACTAGGGTCTAGTATGGGTACCATAATATTTACAATTGAATTTTTTTACAGTCTGTTGTCTCGTCAACACATAACTAAAGAAACTGTTTTTTCAATATGTGTTTAATTTTCTTTTCCACGTCATCGCGTACAAATGCAACATGCTTACGTGCCGTTTCCTCCGTTGGTAACCGCAACTCGGGATTGTATTTGTCCTAAAAGTCCTTAAACGGTTGTTTATCGAGTAAGCCTAGTGGCAAATTACAGTTTATCAACATAAGAATTACATTAAAAAAAAATGCACTTCTCGGTGGCATGCCCAATTTTCGTTTTCTATGCTGTGCGGAATTTACGTGTCTTGTACAGTTCCACTTCTTATTTAACATCGAATGTATTTTGCACACTTTACAAACTATCTTACTCCCGTAGTAAAACAAATCGGGAAAGTCAGAAATAAGCTTATTTACTATGTCTTGAAAGGGTCGTTTTTTAGCTTTCGACATGTTAACCAAAAACTACAATTAATAACTACGTATCTATCAATAAAATCAAAACGCACTACATTAAATAATAACTACGTCTATATCAATAAAATCAACACGCCCTGTCAGCTATTCAGTGCTAAACTGAACTGAGTTATAACGATTTGTCGTGTCGTATCATAATCGACCAGCCCTCCCCGCCCACCTAAACACAGTCACACTGCCGCTGCGATTGCTCTCCAGTTATCGGGCTCTACTTATCATCCTCTTTTTCAATAAAATAATTAACCTTTAAAACCTCTTTGTAGCTTGAAAAAGTTGACAAAATAATCAATGGAACGTTGCAATAAACTAACTGTAAGAAAAAGAAACAGAAGAACCGAACGTCCACTCGATTCCTTGTATGTACATAGTAAACACACAGCTACTTTCACGGCACCTCTGCGGGTGCAACCGTTTGTCATGCTTTAATAATTATGCTATCACTAAATTACTAAAATATTTATTGACACAGATTATGACTTCGTAAATGTATATGACTTCGTAAATGTGTACGTCACACAACGTTACAATTTTCTTGATTTGAAAAAGTATTCGTTTCTCTAATGTGAATCATTTTTGACTATCTTGAGGTGAACACCAAATGACAATTTGAAATTCGATAAAATATAGGTCTTTTTAAGCATTTAGCTTCACTGTTCATCGCACTACAGGATTTATGAATGTTACCGTACTACTAGCAAATATTTAACTAAAGAAATTCTTTTATTACTTACAATTAGTGTTACGATAGAAGCGTCTTATCTAAGCCAATTAAAAGTATGTTAACAGCTGTCCATCTATTGACAGATTCTAAGATTTCAAATTTATCTTTAGCTGGAATAATTCTTTTGGACAAAACTTTTCAACCATTAGCTATACCACGTATTTCATGGTTCACAATCAAATCATTTCGTTAAATCAATGAATAAACCCAAGAATATCTCACTTTAAATCACTTACTATACGATTACACAAACAATACAAGAAGAAACCTTTTGAACGCCAATCCTGTCAGTCTTTGTGTCAAGTTTGAGAATGTTTAGATCAACCAGAAGAGAATTAAAACATTTCACGCTACTAGCTCTCTATTTTTACCACAATTACCTTGTCAGATGGTAGTCGGTTCATCGTTAAACGGGCAACATGAATAAACTGTTATTATTATCTCTCCGTAGTAATTTCTATGTAGTCCGTGGAATTCTGAAAATAAGAGGGAAACCTTTATAAAAGTTTGTTTTTGTATGAAATGAGAGTGTTTTGTTTACACTCGTGTAATTTTCGATTACGTGTGGAGTTCTTTATTCGAAATGATATCGTGGCATTCAGAATTCGCGTTGTATACAACATTTCCAGGTGTATTGTATGATCTGCTTGATATTAAAGCTATATATGTATTTCTGTTTAGATTTTCTTAAAAGCTACATTATTCTTTTTTAATATAAGAAGTACCTTGCAAAAAAGATTAAGGTTTAATTAAAGATAGAATAAAGCCTAGTGCCCTTTAATAAGCGTGATATGTTTGGCACGTTAAAAATCCCTACCAAACACCTCTGGATTCGGCAAAATTCTAGTGGGATCGGCTAATGATCATGTTTTAAATAATCCTGTGTATATGCATTCATTAAATATCACATTCACTTTTTTACAAAGAACACGATTCAATCTCATCTATATAATTAATTTAGATTGCATTTTACGAGCGCTTATGAAATCAAGAATCAGGAAGCTGTGCGCTCTGATTGCTTCTGTTTTGTTATGTGTAATTTAGTGGGTTCTTCTGGTTTATAAATCTAATTTAGGATATGTTGCCTATGTGGTTCGAATATGAGACCACTTCAGACTACGTCTACTCCGCGCCAACAGCTAGGAAGACAGATGCGTTTATTGCATTGCATTTATTGTTTGTTGTGCAATTTAATGAATTCCTCTGCTTTATAAATTTAACGTAAGACGTGCAATTCTACGCGAATTGAATATGTGATGAAAATCAATACTAGTCCAGATTGCGCTTCTTGTACAGTACTATCCAGGAAATGAGAGGTTGTAAATCGTAAGTCGAGTGCCTTATTAAATTTGGGGCAATTTGAAGATGCGAGAACATTTGTAGCTGGAGACTTATTATTAGATCACAATTCGCTATGTTATGGTGCAGAATCTAAAATATTTTGCTATTTGATAGAGTTCGTATTTTGTTCAGTTTTCTATAAAAAGTCGATTAAAATTAACGCATTTTGCTAATTATGTAGGAAACGTTTATTCACCTTCGACATACTAAACTATATTTTAAGTAAAAAATTTAAAAAAATTCGTAATATTCTTAATAAATAGAAAATTGACAAAAATTAAATAGAAGACTACCACTGTGTTACATCGTCTTTTCGCCTTATTATTACTGCCTCGAAGCGTCTCGACATCATGTGGAGTGAAATTGTCCCATATTTCTTGGAGATCAGCACACGGTCGCGTTAGTCGAGTATTTTGTTAAATTTAAATTATTCCTCAAAACAGTCAGCTTGAAACTGAATATATCCGAAGATGCTTTTAAAAATACTCTAATAACATTTAGAGAGACAAAAAATCACAAATTTTCAAAAAATGTTTGCTTTATCATGATATAATTTCACAAATGAGCGCTTAGGCCAATTTCAAAATTCCAAAATCAGCTAGACCTACTTGATCTGTGGTGTGTTGAGAATGGTGTCAATCTTAATATCGAAGTGTAACATTGTCTCGTTTTCACGTAAATTTACCTTAATAGACCATCAATGTCGTATTAATAACATTGCAGTGAATCGTTGTGATAGTATAAAGGATTTAGAAGTGACATTTGATTGTAAACTTACCTTCAATGAACACATCAAGAACATTATTTCATCATCTTTAGTCATTAGGTTTTATTATACGCAACACGAAACATTTCTCGCGGTCACATCCATTGGTGACGCTTTATTTTTGCTGTGCACCCTAAATTAGACTATGCTTCTCTCATTTGATCACCGTTTTACAAAACTCATTCTTTTTCACTTGAAAAAGTTCAAAGACGTTTACTAAAGGATATGTATTTTAAACAATAAAGCATATATTCACAACCTGGTTATGATCATATCACTCTGTTGAATCTCTTTGAATTTCAATCTCTTAACAACGACGCACTATAACCGACATGAAATTCCTGTACAATTTGGTGAATAATGTTAGTGATGCAATAGCGCTTACCAATAGTCTTTACTTTTCTGTCTCCCAGTACTCGGCCGGTCAAGTTAATACTTTCTACTGCTTGCTTGCTCGTACCAATTTGCTATTCAATTCGTCTCTACGTAGAATTTGCTCTCATTTTAATAATAACTTTGATATTTATGCTTCCCCTTAAGTACACTTTTGAATTTAGTTAATCCCCAATAAGCCTTTTGTTTTTATAATTTACCTTATTTAATATTTTGTTTACATGCTTCACTTATATCTTTTAGTTGTTGTGTTATATTATGTTCTCCGTATTAAGTTATATCCTGTATTCTTTTCCTGTCCTGTACTTGGATGTATGCTATATCGTCTGTTGGGCAGAATACATATTATTATTTCATTGAGACAAGGTTTGTACACTGTAAAAGGTCAGCTGAAAATTACATACACTATGAAGCAAAAATACTATCTTTTTAAAGTAATTACACATTGGTCAGGAAGTAAGAGTATTAACCATGCTGTATAAATATATTATGTTTCACATAGAAATACTATTTCCGTTGAAATTCACTCAACACAATAAGACAAATACAACTTGGAATTGTTATTTAAAATATGTAAACAGAAAGGACTGAATGGATGTAAAAATAATAATAATAGCTTCCATTTAATAGAATCGTTTGTGCTTATCCCATGTTAGTGAGTATTTTTACTCTATGTAGGAAAGATACAGAAATGTGAACAGATTTATATAAGGTTTAATATTGCTAAATATCAATGTAAAGATACAGAGCAATGAAGTAACAAAAACTGTTTAAGGATATAACAATTCAATCCATACGATTTAGAAATAAGAAGCGTAGAATAAACTGATTCTACTTCATAACTTAATATTAAGAGTATTGCTGCACATAATACTATTAGTTGTCCAGCTATCGGTATGTTAATTCGCCGTTAAAGCCGTTAAATACATTCTAACATGTTGGTAGATACGTATGATAAATGTTGCTTTACCTTCGGTCCTGAAGAATGCAAAAAGATGTGTGAAATTACATTCTCTTATGAACTATGTTACCTTAGGATTTGTAAATATATTCTGTTAAATATCCGGTTACAATCACAATGAAAAATTATAAATAAAAAAATGATCTCAGGTGTAATTTTACAAAATTCTTATTGCGGTGTAACATCTAACTTTATCATTGTGTGCATTAAAGAAGGATACAAATTATAATATGGTTTACATGTTCAAAAACATTAAACAGAATTTAACTTTTTGTCTAATAAACGTGTATGTGATTCTGGTTCTTATAGATTTCTTCTATTTATTTCAAACCTGTTGTGACGTTCGTCCTGTGTGAAGTGGCTTATTCTTCTTTTGTACCTAAGATTAACTTCACTAATTCGTATTAACTTTCAAGAATATATCTCTACTGAATACCAACTTAAAAACAGCCTTCTCTTGAACTTTTTGCTCCACCCAGCTTCAGTACATCTCTCTTAGGAGCCCAGCAATGATCAGCTATTAGGTATATTTAAGTTCCATCTTAGACTACATGCAGAAGGTTATCAAAAAACAATTTAACCAGAGATAATTAAACATCGGTTAATTGATTAGTTTATTAATTTCTTTCTAATGGAAGCACGGGAAAAAATGCAAATTCCATTCAATTACAAATTCAGAAACAAAACGACATTATTGAAAATCAAAAAACTCTATAAACAAAAAAAACGGAACGAAAGAGTAAATGTTTACAACGTGTGACACCTCCCCTAGCTCTGATAACTGCTTGGATTCGCCGTGGTAAGCTCCCTATCAAATTTTGGATTATCTCTTGGAGAATTCTATTCTACTCGAAAAGAACGGCTTATTTCAATTCCTGGAGATTATTAGAAGCTGGTAAATGATGCCTTACTGATCTTTTTAGAGCAGCCCAGAGATGCTGAATTAGATTTAAATCTGGGCTTCGTGGTGGCCAGTCCATAACTTGAATATCAACCTCTTGTAAGTAATCCAAAACTTGTCTAGCGATGCGTGATTTTACATTATCCTGCGTGAACATGAAATTGTTCCCTGAAAATGGTGCAAAAGGCATTACATGATTGTGAATAATGTTCTCTAGGTAGAATTCAGCATTCATTGACCTTTGGCGAATAGGTATTAATGCCTCTCCAGAACATTCTTGATCCACCAGCAAAGGGTTTCCTTTGAGAGCTTGTGCAGTCAAGGTACCTTTCTCCAGTACTTCGCCATATTCTTTCGCGGCCATCTGGCGATTTTAAATTTACTCTAGTCCCGTCCGAAAACAAAACCCACTTCTAATCTTCACCTGTCAAAATCTCAAACGTTGTACTCTGTATGCTGCGGTAAATAATGGTTCGACCCCAGGTCACCTACTACTCAATCTTACTTCCCTCAACCTTCCCCTTACAGTTAAAGCAGAAGCTCTGACATTTCTGACTGTTTTAAGCTGGTTACTGAATTCTGTACGTATTATTTAATACCTTGACCACGTCTTCTAGAATGCGATCCGGTTTCCCTGAATCTTCTAACCATTCGACTGACTGTCACATGATTAACGCCCAGCAAATTAGCATCATAACGCATTGTACGTCCTTATTCTAACAAAGTTGAAGCTCTTAGGCATTCATCATTGGTTAAATGATATTGTTGCTGAACGATTTTCAATTTAAACTTTATTAACTCAAATTCTATACACGCAAAAGATTAATAAACTCGTAATTAAAGCTTAAATGATGCCTGAACTGTAACTTAAACGACTCAAGAAAAACTTCAACAGAACTTGACATTAACTTGCGGCCATTTTCACCAAAATAACTTTATAGTGGCATAAAGCTACTAGATTATGTTCTGTTAAATCAAAAAATTTTAGAAAATACAATTATAGAAAATATATCAGAAACATTGAATGGTGTGTTAATAAATAACATGAGTTTTATGTACTTCGCCACTTATCTGGTTGACCTCAAGAAAAGAAAATAGCAGCCAGTAAATGGCTCTGTTATATTTAAAACCAGTACTTACAAATACACAAAGTCGGGCAATAATTACCTAGCTGATAAATTTATTGTTGACTAATGTACTTAGTCAATTAATACACAATTAAAATGTTAATTAAATCAAATTCTAGCTGCTGTAATACTCGTCGTTTGTGTCTAAACTCTGAATAAACAAATTTATTGTGAGCTCCAATGGTTTAAATAGTTACAAAATTCATTAGCAAGACTTTTAACACAATGTTTTATCTAATTCTGAAATATAATATTTCCTACACTTTTCCAGATGGTTCTGTAAATTCTCCTGTTTACACTAATTTCTCTACACATAAATGTGAGCATGATGTATCTCTTCCCCCTTAAGATTCTATAGTAACCTAGTTATTAAAATTAATCTTATAAAATAAATATGTGCCTCATATCTAACAAATCTATTTTTAAAAAGAGATCAAATACCAGAAAGCCAATGTACCTTATTACAAACAAACCCATCCCGAAATTCCCGGAAATGCATGAGGCGCATTAATTAATAAATATCTAACGAAAAATCTGCTTCATGTTCTCGTCGCGAAGAACCAGTTTTGGAAACACTTTCCATGCAAGGCGACGGAGAAGATAAATATTTTCTCGATATAGTACGCTTTAGGTTTCGTTACTTTTTATTATATATGCACATAAAATTAAAGAAGCGAAAGTAATAATTCGATCTGTCTGGTCGATTACTACGGTTCCATTTCAAGGTAGACATGAACCGTAAATATCAATTATAACATCAGGCAAAGCTCTCATGTAGTCTCAGCGCGTTGGTCAAAACCAGTTTATTGGCATCCAATCGCTGGTAAATCTTTTACGTCATATTAATTAAATGCAGATTAAGAAATCGAAGTTAGGTAACTTTCTGAGAAGATGTTGGTTTCGTTCTATTGTTCATTAAAATCTTATGGCTAGTTTATGTTGCAGGCATTCTTTATAACCAATTAAAATAATTAGAAACTAGACCAGAAAATGTAATTAATGTAAAAACGAGAAACGATTTGAAGTTAACATTTTAGAGTTATTAAAACCATATGTCACAAACAAAATTCACTGCCCACTTTTCCTGTGGTTTACACAAATTAAGGCTGAATACATATTTGGAACAATAATCAGATCTTATAAATACTTTAGTAGGATTATCTCGTTGAACCAAACTCTTAAGAGTTTGATCTAGGCTGACTACCGAGTTTGTAATACAACAAACAAGCACCTATAAAAACATTCCCTATATGTAGAATTACACTTTTACCTTGATTTTTCAACGTGTGTTCTATCTTCCCAACATTACAATACAGTAAGGTGGTCTTACCTTACCAAACAACCGCAATTATCTTTCACATATATCTATATAGTAACTACAATAATATGAACAATTACGTTTAGTACTCATTTCTCCTAGTTTTTTGTTTAATACGCTGTCATTTTTGAAAGGACAAACACGAAACGAATTCACTACAACTATAAGCCATTTCCTTTATTGACGAAAGAATAATATAACTCAACAGAGAAAACATGTAATCAGTGTTTTATATACATTGTCTCCAAAGTCTGTACGCCATTGTTAATTTAAAATTGCTGGATTAAATAACTTAAGGATGTTAAATTCGAAATGTTTACAGAAACAATCTTGCATATCTTTACATGTTTTGAAATATTAATTATGAACAAGAACTTTTTAATATATTAGCAAGCTAGTATTAAGAACAATTCCGCAAAAACATTTACATTTTGAAATGCATCCTAAAATAAAACTTAAGCAGGCAAAAATAGACAAACATTGATTGCAACAGTTGCTTTTTATGTAAGATAAAATGCTTTCATAATAATAAATCTAATTCACTTGTAATTAGTGGAATTTAAAACTTCATAGTCAACATTTTATTGGCAGACCACAAGTTTAAACTTTGTTTAAGTTTGTATCCTAAAACCTAAATGCTTTCTGTCCGTTGACTTTTAATATTAAGTAGATTGTGAAACTTTTGTTCAGAATTACTTTCAGAATCTGTGAAGATAAACAGTGTTCTATTTAAAGCGATCTTGTTTCCAGAGAAAAAGTCCTAAAAATTCATTAATATAATCAGTTTTGTAGTTTCAGTATTAAGGAAATCAGCAAGAGTGCCGTGCTAACTTTGTGGATGTATCCGTATTAAAAGCAATCAGAAAACGGTAAAAATATGGTTTAAAAAGATAGGTTAAGTAAACAATATATTCAATCATTATAATTATTCATTTTCCTTGGTTCTGTAATATTCAACTTTAGCCTGTCTTCAAACGGCTGCGTGACCCAATAGTAAGAGGGTCTACTCCTGATTGTGGCAGAGTTGGGCGCTGTGTGTTCAAATTCCAGCAAGATCAAGTGGCAGTTTCTTCTGGAGAATCCGGTACAATTTTGAAACTTTACACGCACTATTAACATACTAAGAAGTTCCTAAGATTATGACAAGTTTATATACCCCTTAGAGCCGTCAGCCCACATTTAAAAAAAAAAACCGAGAGAAGGCCAAATACTAAAAACTTATTTTCTAAACGTCAACAATAAAACCCTCTCAGAAACAAATATCAACTTCTTCGTGCCAGAGCCAGGTATTCGCCTATAGGTTGTATAATCTCTTGTTAGCAGTTCGTTGCGTACTGCTTGGGGAGTTTGTGTAGCGGATCTCCTAGTGCTCTCCGAGCTCAATTATCCCTAAGTTCCAATCTGCATGACGTGGTTCTTTGGAGATAGCTGATCTTGTGGATCCACGACTTCTTTCATTAGCGGGTCCTCAGATTTCTCCGCACAATACCATATCCTCACCGCCAGCTACCTGGAGTAGTCGACTAAAATTGAAATCTTGAGGTCTTCTTTCATTTGCGTATTTCTCACGAACCATGGGCTACGGGATCATTCTAAATACTTTGTTTCGCAATGTTTCCAGCCGCTGGAGATGATTATTAGCGGCTATACACCATGTCAATACACCATACGTTAAAATAGGTCTCAAGCACCGTTTTGTAAATCAGTAATTTTGTCTTCATAGGGAGCCGACTGCGCCTGCATAGCAATGAGACGACATTCCCCCTCACGCTTGTGTATTTGGCCACCATGGCATCGATGATTCTTCCAGGTCAGCTTTTGGTCAAAGGTCAACTTATATCGTATATTAGAGGACCATGGCAAGCGAACTCCGTTAATAAAAATATTATCCGCCGAAGGGCACCTCTTTCTCGTGAACTTGACTGCAATTGATCTAATTTGTTGATATTTAACTTCCAGGTGTCAGCTCAGTTCTCTCAGAATGTTTGGATTTGTTAGTAGCAACACAAAATGGCTGGGAAATAATGCGCCTTATAAGTTTTTATAATGCATTTATTAGATCTAAGCTTAAATATTGCTCAATGGTATGAAACATGAATTATGCTAAATACGAGGATGGTATGGGAAGTACCTATATTTAGAGACAGATAGCACTTTGTGTCAAAATCTGCAATACCGACTGTGAGTACTATTCTTTAGTTGACGTCTGTCAAAATTTCTGAGAGATTCATCAAGTAGAATTGTTTTGCGAGCTGTTGAAAGTGAACAAGTTTACGTATTTGTGGAATCATGGAAAAAGGACAATACCGGTCAAGTGATTCGATTTCATTATTTGGATGGGGAAACGTATGCAAAAGTGAAGGACAAGTTGGGTGCAGTTTATAAGAACCATGCACCTTCAATGATTACCAGATACTGGTGTGGCCGAATATCCGTCTTTGATGAGGAGCGGCCAGGTCATCCCATTGAGGTGACTACGGACGATATGGTCAATAAAGTTCATGATACCGTGTTAGCAGACCGCCGGGTGAAGATTAGCGAGATTGCTAATATGGTAAACATTTCAATTGAGCGTATGCAAAACATTCTTCACGAAAAATTGGATATGAGAAAGCTATCGACGAGATGGGTGCCGCGTCTGTTGACGATTGATCAAAAACGGAATCGCGTGATAACTTCAAAGCAATGTTTGAACATGCTTAAGTACAATACCAATGAGTTTCTGCGACGTTATGTAACTGCAGGTCAACGCCAGAGACCTAAGGTAAATCGGCAAAAATAGGTTTTCCTGGCGAACATGCATTAAAGGAGGCGAAGATGATTCCATCAGCCAGAAAAGTTATGACAATGTTTTGGGATTCGCAAGATATAATCTTAATTCATTATTTAGAGAAGGAAAGGACAATCGCGGGACAGCTGATTTATTGGACCGATTCGACGTTGAACCAAAGAGAAAAAGGCCCCACCAAAAACACCTCGGGTCACTTATCGGGCAATTGCAGCAGCAATACTAGTCCAGCTACGATACGAATTGGTGCCCCATTCACCATATTCATCAGCTTTGGTCCGCTATGACTTCTTTCTTTTTTTTACATTTGAGAAAATGGCTTGGCGGAAAGCGGTTCACGTCAAATGAAAAGGTCATTGCCGGAACAGAGGATGGCTTAAAAAAACTTGGAATATCGCTGGACTAAGTGTATAGAGCTATAAGGAGATTATGTCGAGGAATAAATTTACTAAATACAAAACAATTGTGTTGTCTTCCTTAGCACGGGCATTTATCATACCATCCTCGTATAGTAAAATTGTAGAGAAAATTCAGAGAAAGTTTCTAAATATATCTTCTATAATTATCCGTATGACATTAGTGACATTCGAATATATTTCTTCAGCTATTCGCAGAGTTGTGTTACAACATGGTTTTTGGTCCGGAATTATTGGAACTTTTGGGATTTTAAGTTCCTCGACTGAGTATTCAATCAATTGATATCTTTAATATTTCAGTTCGCTCACTTAAAAACCTGTTACATAATAAATTTCAAGAAAGTCGTTAGCTAGTTTGTTTTGTGTTATTGTATGTTGCCATCTTTTTATACTTTCTGCAATGTTACTTAATTATAAGCTTTTTATCCTTTTTCCTAAAAGGTTTGACTACAAATCAACAACGCAGATATTTTCATCTAACAAAACTGCTATTCCAAGTTCAATTTAATTTTGTCTATTACACATATGGTCTATACATATTCGCGCTATCTTAAACATTATTTTACTTTAAGAGAGTATCGTATAGCTTACAAAAGTCTAAATGATTGACCAATTACACCTAACTCTGGAAACTCTTTCACTATGTGATTTAGAACATTATTGCATGTATTGTTGATTTTTTTTAATGCGTTTTTCTAATAAATTGCTTTTTCTTTTCTTATTACATCATTTGTGGTATACTCTGCGTATAGTTTCACTTTGTATATTGTTATTACAAGGTGCAATAGACTTAGTATTATTAATTGTAAATTTCGAAAGTACTACAAGCGTAAATTCATGCAAAAATTATACATCACGAGAAAAGAATGGTTCTGAGGTTAGTTGCTGTAGTTTCACGTTTTTAACCGTTACACTATTACTTCCACTTATTGTTAGCAATATTTAACGCTTCGTGAACTATCGAAGGATGTCTATACGTTTGCGTAACACCATCTCATTCACCTAAGGCTATAGTCCATAGATGGATCCCTTTTGTCTCGAAACTTGTCGATCATGAAGTGAAACGAGCTCAAAATGTTAAGATCTAGGTCTTATGTACGTGAAACTTATATAAAATTTATTTTTAGGCTATAACAATACACTTAAAAAAACCGTAAAATAGATTAATGTCGTTACTTTAACTTTTGATATTCTAATGTTATTCGTTTTCTTTCATATTAACAGCACGAAAACCTTCTGTCCGAAAAACAAAGTTTTATGCTTTGCTTATGTTTAGATACTCGTCCTTTATAGTTGTTACATCAATATTTCCCTCGGATATTTTTAGCTACCTTTCAGAAACGTATCCAATGCTAAGAACCAGACGAAATATTTTTTATATGTAGTTACGTGCATACCCTAGTCATGTACTCAAGATTACGACATTAAATGCCTAGCATTTAATGGCTTACTCTCTCATACCACTAATCTATCGTCTCAGTTGTATGTGCAACCTAGGGAGCGCTTCCGTTGAATTATTAAGAAAAACGTTTTGAATGGAGAAATGTTTGTAGTTACGTGTTCCGGTTCTTAATGGCGGCTTATTCGTTATTAAATAGGGATCGGGCGCTGTAAACAGTGATTTTGAACCTGCCGCTGACATAAGAATGAAGCAACCGAACCAGATGTTCGTACAATGAGATAAGAAAACGAAAAGAAGTTTTTCCATTTTCGGACATAGCACTCGCGATTTCATATCGGTTCTTATTGATATACAGTTGCTGAATACGTACGTATGAATGGAGGGATCGAACGAGTTTCGATGTTTAAAACATATCAATGTAAGGTGAAACACAAAAGAAGTAAACTTTAGGTTTTGATAAAATCGGTATACGAGTAAAGAAACATACACTAGAAGATATATTATTCAATCTCGTTCATCCAATCATAAATAAGACATTGGGTTATGAAGAGCTTAATATAACATTACAAATCAAAAGACATGTTCTCCATTTCTTCTGTCTTTAAACGTAAATTGAAGAAGTTCAATAAAAATAACTAAAGCGTATTTTCTAAATCTAAAGGATCAATCAAGTTATTTTAATGTTAAACTTATATCCCCAGTTTTATTTTTCAAAGATGTATAGGATCCCAATTTATAGTAGCTAATAAATGTTTTTAATAGAAGAAAAATATTCTAGATAGCTTTTCCTCTTGCTTTATACTGGTACAAATATCTGTGATAAAGGAAGTGAAGAAGGTAAAAAGGCCTGTAGGTGTAAAGGCCTGAAGGTCTAAAGGCCATCAATAATTTTACATCGACGTTTTTTCTGTAACAATACAGTTACGTTAATATATTGGCTTCCATTGGTGAAATGTGAAAATCTATAGTTTTCTTGGTATTTCCAACGTAATTAAATATTTGAAAAAATTTCTACCGAGTAAGAAATTGAATCTGACATCTCCTATTTGATGTTATTTGTCTGCAAATATATTATAATATTTCGACAGATAATATTCTTACATGCCAAGTACGGGATGGGCCAAATTGGTCGTATTTCATGGGTATACCTATGAAGGAGCATACCTAGACCAAAACGAAGTGTAAAGTCACGGGCCCGTTTTTCGAGATAAATTAATTATTGAGTTATTGAGCAGAAATTGAATTTTTATACGTTTCTGTTAATCGTTCTATCTCTTTTATTTCTCATACGAGAAAAACATGCTATTAACATTTTTTTGCAGGTAATGTGACCCTATTTAATTTTCCGTTGACGTTTATCTTATAACCTTAAACAGTTACGAGATATAAAACAAACTTTTGTTTTTTTTTTAATCATCGCCTTTTTCGGAGCCAATTCGCCCTTCGTAATCCCTTGTTTCGACTGTATCTTGGCATCGGGAGTGTACTAGTGTCCAAGCTTCATCTACGGTTATTAATCGACGCCAAAACTACGACTCGTTTCGCTTGAACTGCTTCAACAGGGCTTTGGAAATATTCATTCAAATGCGTTTTGGGTCTTGAAGGAGTAAGCGAGGCACCCAACGCGCGGTTATCTCTTTCATGCCCAAATCAATGTAAAGTGGAACACAAAAGAAGTAAACTTTAGATTTTGATCGGTATACGAGTAAAAGAGCATGCACTAGATTAGAAGATATATTATTCAACCTAGTTCGTCGAATCATAAATAAAATAAATAGGATTAATTTAATGCTTAGTTGTTTCTTGTTTTATCAAACATATTTAGAATTGTTATGTATCCTTCAAAAACGGAATCTTCCTCAGTGGTTATCAGTTTTTTCTTTTTTCTCAACCAAAAGCACTTAGACCAAACGATTTGCGCTAAAGTTAATGAAAATAATATGCTTAGTTTAGGAGTTGCAACGTAGTAATAGAAATGTTGTTAATTAAACAAAAAAGCTTGCAATTGCGTTGTAGGTACATTTAGCAACACTGTAAATTGTTTCCAAACAAAACAAAAGATTTGACAGTAAAGTCAATAATGCCAACCCGTGGAAGATTTTTCATCTTTCGAGGAGAATTTTATCACATTTCAAAAAAAGGAGAAAAGGGAATATGAATCATTTGAGGGTAAAATAAGAAAAAGCTTTGGCCAGTATTGTAATATCATAAAATTACAACAGGTAACACCGTGTGGTGTGGCCTTCAACTAAGCGCGCTCTGAGTACCTGTGCCCTAGCTATCCTTGTTTCTGGCCTATTTTCAATTATCCGGTGGCTTATATCTTCATTCAACGATAATCCCGGCGGAACGGCAATATCATTTGTCTTCGCTCCATATTCTTCACGTTGTAAATGTTTGGCTTTTAACGTAATATTTTCACACTAACATGTACAGAATAAATCCTACGTTGTCCCTGACATAATAATAATAATATCGTTTTATTCGCAATCAAGCTATTACAAACATAATCATATAATATATTTGGTGTAAAAACTACACTTTGTCAAAATCAATAAAAATCAATATAAATAATTAAAATAGTATAAGTAAAAGATAAATAATGATATCAAGGACTGTGGGGTAGTAGGACAAACAACACAACAAGTATAAAGTTTGAGATAAATTCTTCTATACTATAACACTCCAGTTCTTTTAGTGTTTGTTTCATTGACATTTTAAAACGACTTGGGGGTAATGTTTTCATATCGGATGGTATAATTCTAGATAACTTCGTAAATTAACTAACAATTGGCAAGAAGTCGTCAACTTACATAGTAATGTCCACATTCAACGATTGCCAACACTCGGTAGTGTCATATCGCTAAGCGATAGAACGCAAAAAATTTACCTGTCATTTAATTTAAAACATTGTCTATTTTGAACCGTGTACCGTAATTGGCCGCGATATTGAACAAACGCTATCGGGAACAAAGGAATGAAGGAAACAGATGACAATTTTGCTGTTTAGTTCAAATCGGGTTGAGTCAATTTGGTTAAGTGTTTTATTTTCTACGCAGTTCCAAGTGTTTCTTAAATTTTACTTCAAGTAGAAGGTAAATTCCGGTTTGATTATTCAAAAGTGCATGACGCGTTGCCATAGAGAATTCGCACAACGACAAAATTTTGGGGTTAGTTTTTCTTCTTTCAATTTAATTCACCTAAAACGTTATTTTGTGCTGCGATTATTCCGTACTTATACTTGATTTATGTATACGCCCCTGAAGTATGCTCAAAATCGAAATTCTGGGGAATTTTGAATTACACTGTGAGAAATTTGGTTCATTTCGAAGAAAATTAATTTAAAATGTTGACAACTCGGAGCAATGTATGCAAATTAGAAGAAAATTTTAGATTTAACTTACGAAAACGAATAATTCCTTATTTCTTTAGTGAAATTTCATAGCTCTAGCGAAGACCAAAAACACTTTACTGATTAATTCCTTAGATAAATAACCGCGAATGCATACTTTCTCGAAGATTAAACAAATTATTAGCGCTGCTACAATGGGGTAACAATAAATTTTCTCTAATTAAATCTACGTTTAAATTTGCAACGCCTATAAAAGGTTTAATACAGTAATGATGTTGTTTTATATAGTATGAAATTCTGTTTGTTAAGTTTTGTATTTATATTATCACTTGAACGTTTTGTGGCATTATTGTTATTATGTAGAAGATTATACTCCGCAGGTATAATTATGACTGCGTATATTGTAAAATTCATATATGTTTATCTCGAAATGTTAACAACAAAAGCAATATCAATAGGGGTTCTTATTTTTTGTTTAAAAATAATTGACTTCTTAACTCTAACATTAATCCTGGGACGACATCTATGGAATGCTAATGATTCGTATTGATGTAATGTCACATTTTATATTAAAATGAGTAAGTGGTTAATTTTGTAACTATATTAGGTAAATAAGATCTTCAACATACATATAAAGTTTGCATTAAAATTTGCATCATGTCCGTTAATATAGCGGATCATGCAATGCCGTACTTTTAAAGATTAGAGTAAAAATAAAGGTCCAACAAAAAATTCTTTCAGAAATTTTTCTTTAGCTCTCTTCTAATCAACACATTTTTCTAAACTACGACAAAATCTAAAAGAAATTCAAAAATTCTATGCTTATATTTTTCCCTTCAAATTAGATACTATTGGATATTGATTATGAAGGAAGAATTGTCGATAAAACATTCTATAAACGCGCAGGAAGCCGTGACGCCAAACGCTACGTTGATGTTTAGTACAAATAAGGAATAGTAGTACATTGTTTGCTAATTTTCACATCTACATCTATAAATCACGACTACTTCTGTTTATCAGTTCAATTTATGTGTTTCAACTAACTTTCTGAATGAAAAACTCTCCATATTGCTACAAACTCTGAATAGATGCTAATAGATCGGGTTCTTTATTTAAGGCACAATTTTTGTCGCGGTATATAAAATAAAATAATGCGAGTTATATATACTTGAATTTCATGTACGTCAGCAAAGTAACGAATTCTCTGCAGTTTCTCCATTAATTTATATATAAAATGTACAGTTTTCAGTAATTATCTGATTTAGAAACTTAACACTGCCACGTCTAGATACCACACATTAAGGGAAATGAGCTTCATAATAACAAGAGGAAATACAATTACATACAAATAGGTGTTACATAGACAATAATTTTGGGTAGAAGGGTCAGAATCACCTGAACAATGCTGTTGGTCTGTCTGGTTGGTGTCTGGTTTACCATTCATATAAACAAGAAGAACAGCCAAGGTGCAGGGCATATAATAAACATCAAAATTATATTACACATACGGACAACGCGAATTGACAGTACTATTGTTATTTTTAGCCGTGAACAGAACCGAAAACAAAACACATTTTTTTAAATTTATAATACCCCGCCATTGATTTACTTTAAAAGAACAAATCAAAAACAGAGGAAATTAACTACTTTTAAAACCAGTAACTGATAGGTATTCAAAACTCCGAGAAATAGAATTGTAAACTGTAGTAATGTTACAAAAAAAAGATCCCACCAAAAGAGCGGTACTGTATAAAGGGGGTGTAAGGGCACTTTTATTTCTAATATTAATATTACGTATATGAGTTCTAAATGTAGTTTACAATGTAGATAAGGAGGTATTATAAATATGATATAATTAAAGCAAAAACAGGCGAAATGTAATCTTCGCGATTTCATATTTAACCATTTTGCCCATTCCAACGTGTGGAAATTTTGGTGGCTTTTGCTAATTTTCCTGATTATGAAGCAAAATCGAAGAGAAAACGCATCAACAATTATGGCGAATAAAATGAGCAGAATTTTGAACAGTGTGGAATAAGTTATAAACGTTTGAGTGCTTATAACGCAGTATTTTGTAGACTCTTAATATAATCTAGCCATGTTTGAAGTTAGTACATGTGTTACACCGGCAGAAAATAAATTAGATTCTAACATATTTATGGCTTCGCGGTGCGGTGATTCCAAACAGCATTTTGAATGTAAACGGCGTAATGTTTATTTATGGATATCAGTTCTGAGGTTAAGGCTAAGGTTATATAAATATGAGAATTACTTCTAGTAATAAAAAAACATATGGTCTATTTGTTTATTAACAGCTTTGCAAAATCAATCAATGTTTTCGTCAATAATAATAATAATAATAATAGTAATAATAATAGTAATAATAATAGCAATAATAATAGTAATAATAATAATTTATGTTTTCTATAATGTACAAAATAATACAGAAATAAGACAATAATAATGGCAGTAAGAACAAATGTAAAGAAATCAGCAGAAGGCAAACCTTGTTCGTGAGATGATACACTTTAAATCATGCAACTATTGTAACATACACACGTATCACATACACATTCTCAATATAAACAAACGTGTTGATTATGTATTTCAATTTGTTTTGGACCCACTGCTTTAATTTCATTTTAATCTTACATATATGTACTAGTAACTAGTAATAGATCTTATGGCGTTAGGGATTATATTATGTAAACGTGGAGTTTGGAATAAATATGATCTCAACAGTATATTTTGGTACGGCTACCTTATCAACCTTAAAATCCACAATTTTAGAGCATAGGTTTTGAAAACGTGATGAGGATCTTCCTTTGGTATTGTAAAATGGACGTAAAAGTATACTCACAAGTTATTACTTCATTTGTTCATCAAATAGCCTTCATAAGTATAATAATTATTGTAATTAAATTTAATATTATTGTTTAATTTTATTTAGATTCAGCTTAAGCCATATAATTTAAATTTAACGGTGGTCAATAGCGGTATTCATAGCATAAGACCGTTACAAATTATTTCGATTTTTCTTCCATTAATTCCCCTCGTAATTGCTTTAGCTGAACCACTAACATTTTACAGTAGTACGTCATATGAGATCCGGGATTTAGCTTCAATAACAAATTGCGGCAAACATCATTCAGTTCGCTTACATTTTCCAGTGCTGTCCAAAGAATTGCGTAAAATTCCAATTCTGACTTGAAAAACAATCTTGTTTGTGCGTATTTGTGTTATTAGTTTGAATATTTTTATCAATTCAACGATTTATATTCTGATTTGTACTATTTTAACCATTTTAACTTGCAAACATTTGTACAAATTTAGCAATATATTGCTGATTTTCATTATTCTAATTTTAAAGCTGGCCACAAGCGATACCGCGCAGTAGCGTAGAGTCGACCAGGCCTCGCGTTTCACTAGAGTTATTCTGCTAATAGAGATGTTTGCTGCCGCAAATAATTTCGCTCATCTTTTAAATAAAAATTAAATAACACGTGCTCAAACACTTACCATTTTAAGAGTCCTCCGTGAAATCACAAAGTGAATAATGTCTGTTAAATATCTGCAACATTGGATATGTTTCAACTGTTGTTTCGGCAAAACTAGTACGGCATGAGGAAAAAATGCGTTTATATGCAGAGAACGAACGTTCTACATCTAGTGACGTAATATTTGCGTAAGTAAAATAATCTTTCAAATAACTAAACGATTCTGTTGACGCACCTTCACAAATGTGTCTTAATGTACCAAAATCAGAATTTTTCTCAAAAACACTTTCAAATTTTTCTAGAACAGAAACAGTTTTTGCGTCTTCAATCGCGCATAGCTGTGCGTGAACATGTTGCACTATTTATAGAGATTTTTAAATCCATTTTAACCTGACTATCTTGAAATTTCGACTGGCTTTTCTGGATAGCGGTAGCTTCCTTTGTATCGAATTGTAAAACCACGTTCTTAATATTGTCAAAATATTTATGATAATAAAACGGGGCCTGTAACCATGTTCCCCAACGAGTTAGAATAGGTTCTGGTGGCTCTGGTATACGGGGGCACAGTCTGTGAAATTCGCGAATACGTTTCGGTAATTTGACAAATACTGCTTTGGTATGCGCTAGTAAAGCGTCTACCTCAGGATAACATTTTCTGATACTATCCGCCACAAGATTGAGAGCATGAATTTTACACGTAATGTGTAACAAATTAGCAGAATGCTTTTTAAGAGACCGGCCTACAGAAAGCATGTTTGCAGCACCATCACTCACTAATATCAAGAGTTGGTTTGTTGAAAGTTCAAACTTGTCCAATGTATTTAACACTAACTTTGAAATTACTTCGGCAGTACACTGTTGTATTCGTTTGGAGACTAATAGAATTGAAAGTGCCGATTGATGAAGTTCCAATTTGCGGGCCATTACATCAAGAACAGAATGTTTCTTCCGATCGGTTGTTTCGTCGACACATAACCACAATTTTTGATCTTTCAACTCCGATTTTATTTTTTGTTCAATATGTTCGCGCGCAGATGGCACAATTCTTCGTAACGATGTTCGACTTGGTAATTTGCACTCCGAATAGTTATTCCAAAAGCAGATAAATGGTTCCTTGTCTAGTAAATTAAACGGTATATTACATGCGATAAACGTAACGCATAAATTAAATATAAATTTTTCATTGTCTCGTGCGCAATTCCTTTTTGAGACATGCTTTTCACTATTTACGTGTCGTAGATAATGTTGTCTGGACCAACACATTAACGGGATTTTACAGATTACACATTTAATTTTAGCACCATATATTAAGTCTGGAATTTCTGCAATAAATTTTCGAAGTTTGTCCGACCGCGGTCGTTTTGCTGACGAAATCATAATTTTTCTCGGACAGATAAACAATTGCGCAAATGACCGGCAGCGAAAATGTACGTACTGCTCCGCAGACGAAGTAATACTACCGTTCCTTTCGGTCCGAACTGATTCTACGCCGATGCGCGGTACCGCTCGTGGCCAGCGGTACTAATTAACGTTAAGGAAAGTATTATAGACAAACCTTTGCATGTTTGTATATACAGTACGGTCCTAAAGTACTCCCCCGCCCATGCTAATTTTTGAACGGCAGAAGCTAGCGTTTCTAGAAAAATAGGTCGATTTCAATTTCTTGCGCTGCCGCTATTTGTAGTTCAATTGTATTTTCGGTATCACCGGAAGTGACGTCACCTTTCTTATTTTAAATAGAATATCCTACATATTTGTATGTTTTTGGAAAGGTAATCGAAAAACGAATTCAAGGATACTACATATGCTATACTTTTACTTAAGAAATATGACGATATAATCTTTTGGTAATGTTTTTGTTGTTACGCAAAGTTGGCTAGGAAAGACTGTCAAATTGTTTTTTTTACGCCAGACTGATCTAAAGAGCGCTTTGCTTAGCAAAGTAATCATATCAATTATTACAATTATTCCTGTTATTATATTTGTTAGTACTGATAGACATAAGCATTATTGTTATTATAACCTGCCTTTGTCATACTTTCGTTCTTTCTTCTCGTTATAATTGTATCTCATTTTAACTTGTTTTGTAAGAATAATTAATGCTTTTGGAATTGAGATTTGACAGGTTGGCAATTGTTACGATTACTTTGCTTAGCAACGAGCTCTTTAAATCAGTCTGGCGTCACAAGAAACAATTTGGCGCTCTTTCCTAGCCAACTTTGCGTAACAATAAAAGCAGATTACCAAAACCTTTATTGCTGCATATCGTTATATTTTTTTAGTTAAAGTATAACATGTGTAGCGTTATATTCGCCTTTCGATTACCTTTCCAAAAACGTAAAAATATATAGGGTGCTTTATTTAAAATAAGAAAGTTGACGTCATTTTCGGTGAAACCGGAAATACAATTAAAATGCCGATAACGGCAAAAGTTAGCTCACAAAAAATAGAAATCGACCTATTTTTTCTAAAAACGCTAGCTTCAGTCGTTCAAAAGTTAGCGTGGGTACTTTAGGACCGCACTGTATAGTAGATTATAAACATATGTATTTTGCAGTTGTTTGTACAGTTTCTCGTCTTACGTAATAATATGTTTACTTAACAACAGAAAAAAGCGTCAAACATTTCGTCACATTAATTACCACTCAGAACATTAGATTAGTATTAAGTAGGCGGAAGCAAATTAGAAAAATTTTCTCCTCACCTACGAATTTCCGCAACCTTGTGCCTGTTATTTATCGCCCAGGGAGAAAATGATTTAATATATTTTCTTTTTATTCTAAATACTTTAATTATATGAATATTAAATACAACTAACTTTAACCGATAGTTACACAAGACGGAAATAAGTTATGTTTATTCTTATATTTCAGTATAGACTGTCGAACATGCAACGCTGTCCATACATTCATGAGATGAAGGAGCGTCTTTTAGGGGAACAAATACCGATGGAAATGATGCCTAAGAAAATACCTGACCCACCGCCTTTAATAATGGACCAACAACCAGTAGCAACTGTAGTAAAAGTAAGTTTCATGCTTGTATAAACATAAAAAAGAAGTAATTACTTGAATTATTTGTCTTTTTTTGTTTTTGGAATATTGCACGATTTTAAGGCTTAATTTTATCAAATGTTGCAAAAGCAATGTCCAAAATTGGCAATTCTTCATTTTGCATTCAAAAATGCATTGGCTAAAAGGGGCGCAATACTCGTTCTGCAAGAATATTCACCTGCTCTGGAAAACGTTATAATTAACAATATACTTAATAAACTAAAACTGTTTTTGAAAAAATTATTGCTTCACAAAAATTATTAGAAAAATGAAAAATAAGAAGTCGATAAATTTTTTATCAACATGAAAATTACATTCCTGAGTAAAATTTACTTACAATTAGTTAAATAATATACAGCGTGTCCCCGAATTAACGCGTGGATAGGTAAGGCAGACAGAAAATTATTGAGTTGAAATTTCATCTTTTGGGGCTCAGCCATGCTTGAATGATAAGTAACTTATGCCATAATTTTATTGCCGATAAATCAAGTATATCTTGGAAATTTACAAAGAAGACATTTTTTCAATTAGTAAAATGTATTTTCTGTAGGAGATACGATAAAAGGGTTATTAAAAAACAGTGTTCAGGATAATAAATTATGCTATTATTTAGTGTGTAAGCATGGCCGAATTCCAAAAAGATGAAAATTCAACTCAGTAATTTTCTGCCTTACCTAATCCACCGCACCTAATCTAGGGACACACTGTATAAGACAAACAAAAAATTCTTGGCAAGCATATTTCTAAAAACCAATCGTTTTAGAAGTATAGACAATTCTAACATTGTTATATACGAGGATAGTCTGAAAAGTTTCCAGCCTAACGCAGAAAAGTTTTTTTTCTCAAATTCAGTTCTATTTCTCAACATAGTCTGGTTGTAAGTCTATACACTTTTCTCAGCGATGCTCCCGTTTCTCTAATCCGTCCAAATAGTAGTTGGTATGTTGTTCTGAAAAAAATTTGCGTTTACGAATGTGATGGCCTCCTCTTTCGATGAAAATCTCTGTCCTTAAACGAAACTTTGGACATAGGAAACAAAAAAAAGTTACTGGCGGTCAGATCTGGTTAATAGGGTGGGTGGTCTATCAATTCGAACCCCAAGTCGTGAATTTTTGCCATGGCAATCACTAAAGTATGAGACGGTGCGCTGTCTTGGTGGAATAAAACATTTTCTTTCTTCAAATGCGGCCGTTTTTCCGTCTTCAGCATGTCAAATAATGATGATACAGTGATTAATTGACGCCAAAACCCCGATTTATTTCACTTAAATTGCTTCAACAGGACTTTAGAAATATTCATTCGAATGCGTTTTTGGTTTTTGGCACCCAATGCGCAGTAAGGTTTTTCATGTCCAAATCTTCAGTCAATATATGACAAACACATTATTTCGAGATGCCCACAGCTTCTGCTATCCCTAAACCTTAATTCGGCGGTCGTCTGGCACCATTTGGCGAACTTTTCCTATGTCGTCGGTAGTAGTTGCAGTTTTTGGCCGTTCCAAACGTTCATCGTCAACCAAGCTGGTACGACCACGTTTAAATTCAGCTGTTTAGAATTTCACTGAGGAAAATGATGGCGCTTGGATGCTTCATCCAATCGAGAAGACGGACGCAATGTGTCAGACCTCACATGGCAATATTCTACAAATTGTTCTCTCCCAATTAAAGAAGATCTAAGCAGCGCTAGCAGAGCAGGTGGAAAGCCAATAGTCTGTAGTTTTCAAAGTAGTACATAGTGGTCAACTTGGTCAAGTGCATTTGAAAGTCAGTGTAAACTATGTCAACTTGGCTCTGTCTGTCAAGGGCTTCCGAAACAACCTGAGTAAAACAACTTAAGTTCGTAACTGTAGAACGTTTGGTCATAAATCCATTGTAAATATGGTCGCATAGTATGGATTCGAAGATTTTTGCAAATTACACAGAATAGATATAGGCCTGTAGTTGCGTATGTCATCTGAGCTTCCAGAATTAAGACAGGGCACGCTGTATCGGTTTTTCATATTTTTACTATCTCTAATGATTTTAATATCAAATTGAATCAGTGAGATAGCGGTTCTACAAATATTGTAGCACCGTCAGGAGTAATAAAGCTCAGAATTCCATCAACACCAGCTAGGAAGTTATTTGAAAAAACCAATATTGGGAAAATTTTGCAAACCAGCAAAATTGATTGTAAATATACACCGTTAAAATATTCACCGAATGCATTCATGTTAATTTCGATATTATTATTATGTAGGTCAGAATGCCTGGAATTCTAGTGTGACCACGTTTGCTGCTTGTAAAGCACCACAATTGCCTTGGACCTTTTGTTACACACTTCTCAATGTATACAATATAACGTTTATATAGTTCATTTGCAAACGATTTACAGGCGATCTTAATTTCTGGAAATTTCAAATTTAATTCAGTAACATTTACAATTTTGTTAACTAATAGTTACAATAATAATAGACAAATTTTCATAATTTTGAAGTTTTAATAAAGAAAGGGTGAGTGATACCAACATATTCGACCTGAATCAAACTTATAATCACAATACTACTAACAATAATACTTATGCGCATGCTACAAAACAATGTTTTGTGCAATTTCTGTAGTAAAACCTTGACAGTTTAATAGATTAGAGAGACAGATAAAAATTGTGCACTTTTTGTGTAAAATTCTCTGCTGAAAATTGTTCAGGTTATTGCATCGTTACAAACGAGCCTAAGTAAGTGATATTTGTCTACAAAAACTTGAATAATTAACATATGTCTCTGGAACACACGTAAAATTTTGCAAATATTTTTATTATTCTTTGACTAAATTACCCTCCGTAAAACTTCGTCGCAGATCTAATTTTAAAATAAGCGTGACTAAAATGGATTAAAACAAGTATAATATAGAAGAATATAGCGTTTCCTATTTACTAAATCTAGCCTTTCGACTATACCCGATAGCCGGAAAAACACATGCGGTGTCGTTTATGTTAGCTCGAAGTGTTTATGGAATCGCGTCCGCGATCAAAATACACTCGTAGAACCATGGTGAGTCAAGCGAACAAACTGCACATTACCTTCCGCTTTTTATTTATAATAAATTTTCACGCGATCCTGCGCTTTGTTATTGAAACTATCCGTGCGATTTTCAGCTAAATTCGGACGGATACGGTTCACACACGTCCCCAACGCATCACCGCACCGATCGGACGCCACTGATGCCCAGATCTTCCACGAGTGACCTGGACAGTACTGATAGAAATAAGCATCCAAAAAATGCGAAGTAAGTAACGTATTTTATTTAATTTTTTTTACAAAGTAACCCCAGCCGTAATGAATATAAATCTCAAAATTCCAAGATGAAACTGTTTAACTATGAACATCAACGTTCAAATATACGTAATTATAAAATATCTCTGCATTTATGACCCAGTATAAGCAATAAACTGAAAATATAACTTCTTTTATTACGAATATTTAAATGCCTCAACTATTGGCAACGAAACAAGATCGTAAAACTATTGTATATCTTAAATAAAATCAAAAATAACTGGCTTAAACAAATTATTGTAGTATTGAGAACGTAACGTAAAGTAAACTGAAATTGAATTGCAAACTAGAATAAATATTTTCTAGTAAAACGAGCGCGTTGAGAAGATGGAATTTCTAGATTAGGTAGAATCCTTGCATTGCGATGCTTTCCGGCTGTTTATTTTCCTCGGTATTTTGCTATTTTAATATTTAAAAAGTATACTTATGCTGCAAGCATTTATGTAACACAAATAAACTTTCAGTATATTTAAAATTAAATCTAAAAAGATTTTATAAGAATGTAGTCGCCGCATCTGCGTCATCTAATGGAATTTTATGTATTCGAATTTGCTTTATTCTTTTACAACAAAAAATGCATGTAATGGTTTCATTCTTCTATCCCAGATAAACTAAAATTAGCAAAGGACTTCATTTAACAGAATAATTACTAAATATTCAATTATATTTCTACCCAAAACAGATCTTTTTATTTTCACTACAACATGGATTTATTACTTTTCACTTTAACTATATCAATCGTAATAAGTGCATTTTCAATAACAAATATAATTTTTGAAATGTAATTAAGCGTAATCCATACTCTAGAAACAAATATAATATCATCAAACCTCTTATTTTTACGTAATTATATGATTTTATCAATATTTCAGCAATAATATTGGGTTACCATTCATAAATTGGATACAAATACTATAATGGTACTATAGGTAGTAAATAGTAAAAAGAAACGAATGTTCATTCATAGTTTTCATGAGTTTATCCAATGGTGGAGCTGCATTTTTCATAGAGGAAATATCTTAGACGCAAACCATATCCAAGAATGTCACATAAATTATATTTTCCATACGCAACACAAAGCACAATAGTGTAAACTGTAAATAGGATTCTCATAAACAGAGAAAGAATAAAACAAAATCAATGTCGTAAAGAATTTTAAAAATTAAATAAAATAAATTATTATATTGTAGAGGGTGCATGTGTAGTTAATCCCAGAACTGTCATATGACATTTGAATATCAAATATCAAACATAACCTCTAAGAGATCTGTATACAGTGATATCAAAAATATCTGATTGTGTTGGCGCACCTGAAAAATTGGTAGAACACGAAACAAATTCATAGTTATTATGAAAATTTCAGTAGCGTCGGAGACGGGAAGTTGTATTTATGATGGGTAATTATTGACGTTTAAATCTTATTGATAAATTTGTCAATACTTTTTCTAATTAATTAATGAAATGAAACCTCAGACACATATTTAGTATTATTATATGATATTATGATATCTATAATGTTCCTTGGTACTTGATTTATGACCTAAATAACATAGATTTAAAGGTCGTTTTCCTTAACAACAACATTTTGGGTGTAATAAATAAACATGCGCCCATTAAATATATAACTACATCCAAACCTCCTGCACCGTGGATTACCTATAATATTAAATTGTTAATGAAAGCTAGGAACAGAACGTTAAATGAATATCGGAAAACAAAAGATGTAGCTATTCATAATTTGTATAAATTTCTGAAGAATTAAACAAATCGTGCTATAAAACGAGAGAAAAATACTTATTTTCGATATCAATGTCAAACCAAGCTGCATGATAAAAAGAATCCGTGGAGTGAAATCAGAAAGCTTAATATTCAAAGAAATAAACTCAATGATATTCCTCTTCATTTGAAGGATTCAAACGCTATCAATTCTTTCTTTTCGTCTCCTCCACTTACACAGCAAGATGATCTTTACACGTATTACAAAAATCCACCTATTATAGGCAATAAGAAATTTTCCCTTAAGAAAACCTTGGGCTTGGATATCCTTCAAGCATTACAAACCTTAAAAAGCAATGCTACGGGTACGGGCGGTTTGAATATCAAAGTTCTAAACCTCTGCATTCCCTTGCTAATAGATTACATCATCCATATTTTTAACTACTGCATTGAAAATTCGGTTTTCCCTAAATTGTGGAAATGCACCCTAATTATCCCACTCCCAAAAGTACCTTCCGCTACAGAGCTTAAGGATTTACGTCCAGTTAGTATCCTGCCAGCCTTAAGCAAGATTTTCGAAAAAATCATTGAGTTACAGCTACGTTCATACATTACTGATCAAGCTTTTGCCTAAATTTCAATCCGGTTTCCGTTCTGGACACAGTTGCACCACGGCTCTGTCGTGCGTTATAGATGATATTCTAAAAGCAACTGATGCGGGTAAGGTTTCAGTGCTGATACTCTTGGACTTTAGCAGAGCATATAATACGGTTAATCATGCAATATTATCTTCGATCCTAAGCTCTGCCGGATTATATATCGCCACTTTATCTCTAATCGACTCTTATTTAACAGACACCAACAAGTTTTCTTAGACAATAGTTATTCCGACGAATTAGACGTACGCTGCGGTGTTGCGCAAGGCGTAGTACTTAGCCCGCTCCTCTACTCTATTTATACGTCAAGACTTCCAGAAGTCATCAAGCATTGCAGCTACCATTTATATGCGGACGATACCCAATTATATCTGCCATTTCTTTCATCTGATTTACCAGTCGCGCAAGAATTAATAAATAAAGACCTTGACAACATATGTGCATTTTGCAATCTTCACCAGTTGCAAATTAACTCGGCAAAAACGCAAGTAGTAGTATTTCGATCTAAGAATGCTCCGGTGCATGTGAAAAATAATATAGACATCCATATCTCAAACGAACATATATCCCCTGCTAATTGTGTTAAAAACTTAGGTATGTACATCGATTCCCGTTTGCGATTTAACCACAATACATCACATTGAGTGAAGAACGCTTTCTTTGCTTTACAAACAATTTATCCTCACCGACATTTGTTTGACATTGATATCGAAAAGCTTCTCTGCGAAAGACTGGTGCTGTCTCATTTCAACTACGGTGATGAGATCGACACACATTGTATTACCCAAGCTGATTCCAAAAGAATTCAGAGAATTCGAAATTCTAGTATTAGGATAATTTACAGCATGCCCAAATATAGTAGAGTTTCATTTCGCTTAGTCAAACACCCTCAATATGGTCAACAGAAGGATGTTCTATTGGTTTCTATTGGACAGTTTATAAAGAAAAGAAACCCCCGTATTTGTTTTGTAGATTGCGAAATCGTCGCCAGGCGCACAGTGTTAATGTTCGTAACAAATCGTGTTTAACCATACCAAAACATAGGCAAGAGATCTTTAAACGAAGTTTTTCATATAACGTCGCTAAAACACTGAACGGATATATGTTTGAGAACATTATTTCTAACACAACCTCTACAAATTGCCTAAAATTTAAAATGAAACATGCCTTGCTAGAAACGCAGTAATGTGGTGTTCGGTGCAATCTTTCAGTTTAAGCTAATTACTTGCCACACACCTTATGTGTAACTTTGTTTGTTTATTGTTTATTATTGTTATCGTTTTATTTTATTTCATTCAATTATTATTTCTTTTTTCAAAAATAGGCTATACGTAGAACGCTAAATAATTATTTTGTAATTATACGGCGATATAGTCCTTTTTGGCAGCGGGTTACTATATTAATTGTATAATTACATGTACAGTTAACTGGTTCTCATATTATTATAATGGTACTCATATTATTATAATTGTACATTTGATCTTTGTCTGTCTGGTATGCCAATAAACTGTATTATTATTATTATTATTATTATTATTATTAAGATGTGGAAAATGTAATTCTATATGCAACAAAAAAAACAAAAGTTCTACATATCACATTTCAATAAATAAGACAAATATTTACACATGTATTACAATAAAAAGAATGTTTATAACAAATGATACATATGTAGATTTCACGTAATTTCATTCACATTTGAATTCCATAGATTAATTTATGAATATAAGACTCGTTTGTTACATTAATTATTTCAGTACGCACAATACTAAATTTCTTATAAAAACTGTTCAAAATGTTCACCTTCATTATTTAAACAGACTTGAACTCTTCGTTTCATGTTTTCGAAAACATTTTGTAATGTCTCAACTTTAATATTTTAAATTTCGTTTTCAATAGCTGCCTGTAGTTCGTCAATATTATGAAGTCGAGTACGATAGATTCTATTCTTCAAGCTTCCAAATAAATAAAAATCTAGAGGAGTCAAATCGGGTGATCTTGGAGGCCATCTCCCTCGGCTAATTACTCTCTGAGGAAAGTGTGTTTCCAAAAGTAGCTGCAGTTGTATGTGCAGTGGCACCATCTTATTGAAAATAACCTCGTTGCATTTCATCATCATTTAGTTCAGCTATAAATGGATTTAAAATCTGTTCTCTATATCTCTGAGCGTTAATAGTGGACCAAGTACGATAGTTCTGGGAATTTACGTAGCTAGATAAATGGAATCAAGCCTCATCAGTAAAAAATGTATTGTTCAATGCATCGTTGTCATTCATTACGTCAAGAAACCACTGACAGTATTGTACTCGGGCATTAAAATCTTGGGCAAGCAGTTCCTGAACCACAGTCATTTTATACTACGCTAATTTTTCAAATGTCCAGCTACTTTTGGATCAGGGCTTATAAAGAATCTTTCAGGGAGTCTAAATTACAGTATCTCGTTTAATATTCTACCAGTTTTATTTCTGCAAAATTTACCCTTCGGAAGTCAATGCAAGATGCTATTGCCTTGCATGGCAATTATTTCTTAGCATATCGTATACATTACGTTCATCTTATCTACTCCCACGAATTATAGGAAAATTAAAAGTAATATTTGATTTATTTTCATAAATCTGGTTATTAGTTACAGTAATAAAATCTATACTTAGTTTGAAGCAGACGTCCATGCATATTTGTAATCTTATTCACATAATCTGTTTTTCAATAAGATATTTTTACCGCAATCTATGGAAAATCGGAAATATCCTAACTTCTCCTGTCAATTACAACGAAATGAACGAAATATTGGACACCTAAACGTATCTTTAGCTATACAACGTTTATCTTTACTTTGCATCGACCTTTATCTCGATGTGTGGTTGTACACCTGTAAAAGAGCATTGTTGTACACTCAATCGTACGCCCACGCTGAAAATAATATTCCCGTATACAATATGAATGAATACTTGATGACATTTTGATGTAAAGATTTCAGGATGTCTGCTGGTGGCAAGAGATATGTGTGAACATACAATGCAGATAAATATAGAACTAGGGAAATAACAACTGTAGCGAGAAATTGCTTGTGCTTTTTTTACTCATTTGTCCTATGAAGGTTTTGGTTTTCTAACAAAGCTGTCATATAATTGAAAGATCTACTCTCTACTTAAATCGGCGTGTCTACCTGCAATAAATTATTATGGACATCAATGGATAATACCAGCCTCGAATGTTTTTAATAAAGATAACAGCATGCCTATATTTGCTTTCTTCTGAAATAGCGTCAAATGATATAACTGAAACTTTTCCCAAATAGGATCCGTATTCGACATATTTCCTGCGAAAATTATTGCAGGACTATAACAAGTTATACCATAAATAACTTACAAGCTTAGCTTATTGTTTTATATGGGGGAACATGCGATCGGTAATGTAGTTTAGTTCGCAATATTTTTCAAGTTGGGACAGGTTAATCTAGCTTGTTCTTCTAAAGTTTTATAATCAAGAGCGGGGATTACACATACTGCTAAATAGAGATGAAATTTAAATGACGTATCGGACATAAAATTGTGAAGATAATCAATAAATATTATCAAGACAGCAACATTCGAGATGAAATATTCTTTCCTACAACACGAGAAATAAACGTTTCAAGTATTACTTACTTAAATCGATTATACATTCTAAGTATTATGATGGCAAAGAAAATATCGGAATCGTAAGCACATTGAAGTACTTCAAGTGAAGCGCTGATTGCGCGAAAGCTTAATGTGGAGAATAGAATAGTAGATATTCGTTACGAAATAGAATTATTTCAGGAAATTTGATCTGTAAACACAAGTAAATACGCTAGCTTTACATTATGAATGTGTGCACGTTTTTGGAAAGCTTCCAAGGAAACGAATGCATTTAACTACCGTAAATTTTCGCAATAAAACTGCAACTGTTGCTACTTCCTTGTGTAAAACGTAAATTTAGAGAATTCTTAAGTGATTTTCTTAATTTGCATACAACTTTTTCTGTATAATATTTTTTAGAACAATATGCTTGAGACAAAGTTTTTAAGTTTGGCAAAGATCTTTTGCCATAATGAAATTAATTTTATAATTGGTGGTATTTTTTTATTCCTTATAGATCTGTAGAGCGCATTGTTGCTTATCTAAATTGGGCACCTAGCGGTTTCTAATATTTAAACAAATTACATTATCAATTCATTGAACTAACAGGCAGCAAATAAACAAATGTTTTCTCCGTGGTTTTTAATTTTCTTTTCAACAATAGAGACTTGCAAACCGTGGCAGTATTTTCTAGTAGCCATATGTTTTTTGGAATACATCACCAGAAGAGTCAATAAGGGTACAATAAGAATAAGAGGGGGCCAATTAGTAGCGTACAGTGATGACGTAGTAATTGTGGCAAGAAAGAGGGAGATAATGAATAACATCTTAAAGAAATGGTAGATTAAGGTAAGAAGATGGGATTGAAAATAAACGAGAACAAGACAAAAATAATGAGAATAGGAAAAGAGCTGAGCAAAAGAAAAATTATAGTGGGGAATTATACTTTTGAGGAAGTAGACAAGTTCAAATATTTGGGAGTCACTATTGCAAATGATGGTAATAGAGAAATGGAAATAAAGGAGACAATAATGGCAACCAACAAAGCTCTACATGTAAATAAACACCTACTAAGAAACAAAAATCTTTCAAAGAATACAAAGATAAAAATTTATGGAACAACCATAAGACGAGTAATAATATATGCAGCGGAAACACTGACAATGACAAAAAGGGATAAAGAAAATTTGAGAGTCGCTGAGAGACCAATACTAGGACCAGTCAGAATGGAAAATTTATAGGATAAGAACATATAGGATAAGAACAAATGAGGAGGTAGCGGAAGAATGTGGAGAAGGTATAGTTAAGAAGATAAAACAGCAAAGAGGAAAGTGGTTGGGGCATATGTGGAAAGCAGGAGAGGAGAAGATAGTAAATATAATAATAAATTGGGAGCCATCGGGAAAAAGAAGGAGGGGAAGACCTAGGTCTAGCTGAATAAATGAAGTGAAGGAAGATTTGAAGAGGATAGGGATCGATAAGGCAAACGGAAAAGCTAAAGATAGAACGGAGTGCAGAAGGATATGTGAAAGAGTGGAATAGGAAGGAACAAGGGTACGTGGTGATGCTAAATGAAGCCCTTATCTACTTACAGGACTATACTAAAAATGGACAAGTATCCTACTTTAAAAGAGAAGCAAAAGTTTCAGAAAGTTTTTACCACAAAAAGGCTGTTTATTTTGAAGTTTTGAAAGCGTGATTGGACCCCGAAGTAAATAACAACATTGTAGATACGAGGTAGGTGCCATAAAGTCTCAGCCTGATATAGAAAAAATAAACTTGGTAAAATATAACAATTTTTATTTTTCAATGTAATCTCCCCTGATTTCAATACATTTATTAAAACAATCAATTCATAATTCTATACCCTTGTAAAAATAATCTACCGGGGCGCTCACCATCTTCCAGGAATCTTTGCCCAAAACGGAAACATTTTGCCCACTTTTTTACAATGGAATATGAAGGAAATAAATGACCATAGGTGCTGTCTAAACGTTGTTTAATGTTATTAAGCGTATGCCCTTCTTTTGTTAAAAATTTAATGACCGCGCGGTACTCAATTTTCGTTACCTGAAACATTTTCATGCACTAGTCACGTTGTCTGGCTGGCTACTAAAAGCTACTACTTTTCGAGCCGTAATATATATAGTGTAGGCCTCGCACATGCGCAATTATGACGCAACGGAGTTTGAACATGCTCGACCTGATGCAACTTGCATTTGGACGTTTGAAGCATTAATCATTAGACAAAGTTACATCCTAAACAATACCATATTTACAAAGTTTCCATCCATCAAATAACGATCACTATCCATATCAATAACTAGTCTGGGCAAACAGACAAGGTGGTGTTCAACTCATTGAACAAATTTGAAGTTTCAACTAAGCAACTTTTAATGTTTATGAGTGATGGTGCCGCAAACATGCGTTCTTTGGGCCGATCTCTTAAAGAACACAGTGGTAACTTCTTACATGTAACGTGTAAAATTCATACTCTAAATCTTGCGGCATAAGCGATTCCTACATGTTTTCCACTAGCAAATGCATTGACTGCTAGTACAAAGACAGTGTTTCTAAAGTCCCCGAAACGTACCCGACTATTTCACAAACTGTGTCCTGATTTACCTGAACCACCACAGCCGATTGTTACATGTTGGGGAACATGGTTGCAGGCTGCGTTTTACTACAACAAATATTTTGATCAAGTAAAGAAGGTAGTTTTAAAATTCAATCCGACAGAAGCTGCAGCAATCAAGAAAAGCCAGGAAAAAGAGATTTACAAACTATTCACAACAATTACCTCGGGCTAGCGGAGGGAATAGAAAAATTACAAAATGTTTCGATGTCGCTAGTGGATTCTGTTCAAATTGTGAATGATGTTCACGCACAGTTATGCGCTATAGAAGGCGAAACAAATTGGTGTGTAATACGAAAATTTGAAAGTGTTTTAGAGAAAGACTCCGATTTTCTTATATTAAGACAAATTTGTGAAGATGCGTGTGAAGATGCACTAAGTTGTTTCAAAGATTATTTTAAATATGCAAATATAACATCGCTAGATGTCGAACGGTCGTTTTCGGCATTAAAAAAGATTTATTCCGCACGTCGTACTCATTTGACTGAAACAGCTGTGGAAACATATCTAATGATTCAAATATTTAACAGATGTTACCCAGTTTGTGATTTTACGGAAGACTTTTAAAACGGTAAGTGTTTCAGCACGTTTTATCATTTATTTCTTACCTTCTATTTTATGTGTAAACTTTTATGCGCTCGCCACGCCTCTGGCTGTTACCGCATATTTGCCCAGGTTATCAATAACACATCAACTGTCAGGTAAACTAACATCTAACAAAAATATTGCGAAAATTGCTGTTTCCAAAATTTTCATAATAATTCATTTACTGTTGAGTATTCTAGTTTTATTGTAAAGCTTTGCAGTCATTATACCAGATACGTAAATATTTATGTTGTAAATTGAATTGTAAAACGAAAGTATACTCATTTCTGACCTAAAGAATATGCTTATTAGATTATATAAAATCGGCACTGCCTACAATAACGCCTATTAATTTCCTATTTTTATAGTCTGTAGATATTAAATGCTAAATATAATTGTAATTGTACAATAGCACCTATTAAAAAATAACAAAAACCTTGAGCTTTTATCTGCCTTTTGAATCAGAGCAATTAAAGTAAATATTATACATACTATTTTATTAGACTTATTAGAAACACATATAATCTATCTATAACTTGTTACACTGCGTTAGTTTATAATTTGTTTTGAATCATCCTCTAACTCCTTTTCGAAAGCGTATGGTTACGTTTATTAATGATAATAACTAGTAATCCAGCAGAATGATATTCTTTCTTTTAATCCGAATAAGCAACTTATGTGTAACCCTTTTCTGAATCTTATAAGGTAATAAATTTAATTTGCGAGTCGTACTCTAGAAACATTATTACCTCAGTTTGATTTATTAATCCATAAAGCCTTATAAATAGAGCGGGCCAAATTGCGCCATCCAACAGAATCGGAATCAGGCGCAACGGCCGCTTATTGTAAATAGCGTATATGTGAGTCACAGCAGATATGTGATATTTCGAAATTAATACACAAGAGTAAAAAAATAAAAGCTGATGCAATAATAATGTTTAGTAATTAGAGCGAGGTGTTTTTATTTTCATTATGATTTTTTATTTGATTGAAAACCGTATGCATTGTAAATGGGATGTAATAAGGAAATAACTGAGAAACTGAACGCTTTTTTTATTCTGTTGTACTTAATAATGTAACTGTAAATAAAGATATAATAAATAAATTCTATCCTTCTTAATAATGCGGATAGGCTTGTTTAAAAAGTTGCACCATCAGATAAGTGTCCACATTTGCCTCGGTGAAGGATGTTCGCCGAGACGAAAAAATGTTCTTATATTTCGAAAACGACCGTTCCACGTCTACCGAAGTAAGACAGGCGTAATTAAAATAATCTTTAGACTTAGTCAAGGAATCTGCAGATGCCCCATCGCACATTTGTCTTAATCTCGTGTAGTCCGGATTCTTTTTTAAAACACTATCGAACTTAGCTAAAACTCGTCCACTTGTTGCATCGTTTATACTGTGTAACAATGTACTAACTTCGTCCACGACTTGCACTGATTCTACCAACGACAATCCAGAATTTTGCAAATTTTCTATCGCGTCTACTAACCCTTTGTAATTGTTGCTAATATTCTTTAGATGTGTTTCAACAGAAATATCGAGAAATCCCTTCTGGCTCATCCTAATAGCTCTAGCTTCGGCAGGGACGAATTGCAAAATAACGGATTTGACTTCTTGAAAATGTTCATTATAATAAAAAGCGGCTTTTAACCACGTTCCCCAACGCGTAAGAATGGGCTGTGGTGGTTCTCGAATACCAGGGCATAACCTGTGGAATGCCCTAGTCCTCTTAGGACTTTTGAGAAACACTTTTTTGTGTTTGCTATTAATGCATCCACCTCCGGGTAACACTCTCGAATAGTTTGTGCCACAAGATGTAAAGCATGGACTTTACACGTAACATGTAAAAGTCCTTCACACTTTTCTTTAAGGGAACGGCCTACACTACACATTGTTGCTGCACCATCGCTCATGAACAACAACAGTTGACTGGTTGACACTTGAAATTTTTGTAACGTTTCGAGAACTACGGCCGTAATTGCTTTACTAGTACACTGTTTTAATCTTCTGCTGGCTAATAGAATTGCAAAATTTGGTTTAATAGGATCTAATACGCGCACTATTATATTCAAAATAGAATTTTTTTGCAATCTGTCGTCTCATCAAGACATAGCCACAGCTGTTTATCTTTTAATTCGGCTTTAATTCGATTTTCAATGTCCTCACGTATTCGTGGAATATCTCTCCGTAACGCTGTCCGAGATGGTAGTATCCACTCGGTATTGTATGTACCCCAGAATTTTCGAAATGCTTTTTTATCAAGTATACGAAGTGGTAGACCACATACCATAAACGTTAAAAGCAATTCTAATTGAAATTGACGTTGTTGTGACACACCATTTCTTTTATTTCTGTGGTGTGCGCTATTTATATGTCTTTCACAATCACGTTTGCTCCAGCACAGTAGTTTCTTTTTACAAACTTTACAGAAAATTGTACTCCCATTGTAGTGTAAATCCACAAATTCACTAAGAAATTTATTAACTTTCGTAGGTAATGGCCGTTTATTTTTAATAGTTACGTTAGACATAATCACTAAAGCGAGCACACCGACGCTTGTTTCTAGTATGCCACGAAGTGGTGCAAACGTAACATCTGCAGACTCGTCATTTGTTGATGAATAGAGCGCGTCATCCGTAAATGAATAAGCGCGCTGTTAGTTCGTAGCCGTCGATGAATGAACTTTTTTTTTGTAGTGGCCCACTGTGAACAACGCCCTATTTATCAACGAACACCCAAACTGCAGGTGTATATTTGCGCGTCTTCACGACGTAATAGACAGTGGTTTTGGTCCTCGTCCTAATAATTACATATTTAAATTACCTATGTTTACATACATATATGCGCCCGGCAGCCTGATTGCGAACCTGGCGCGTGGCGCTCTTGGCCCGCTCTACTTATAAAAACAAGGATTAGTTAATCATAATCTTTATTAATTCCAAGTATCCATATGGATAACAGAATTGGTCAAAGAAAAGTATAATAATAATGCAAATAAAAACAAAAATAACAGCTAAAGTAAACTAAACTAAAGTCCACCACCTGTATTACACTAAAAAACAAGTACAAACAGTTAGAAAGGGAACGTAATCTAAAGTGTAATAGATTAGCAAATAGCGTCCTCTAAAAAATCGTCAACAAT
The DNA here is from genome assembly GCA_029619315.2 of Dynastes maya. Classification (NCBI taxonomy): domain Eukaryota; kingdom Metazoa; phylum Arthropoda; class Insecta; order Coleoptera; family Scarabaeidae; genus Dynastes; species Dynastes maya. Next base: position 64,925,324 of record JAROYE020000002.1, read on the forward strand.
GTAGTAGCATTTTTGGACCAGAAAGTTTTTTTACATTCTGCTTGAATGATACCGTGCCTTCTAGGCAATGAGGTAGCATGTTGTATAATTTTTTACCCAAGGACTGTGGGCTTCTATCAGTCAAAAACAAATTGCATCTAGGTATACACAAGTCACAGGCAGGGCGAGTGTGATGATGAATGCTGTTGTTAGTTGGAAGATTATTTCCGTTTTTGTGTATGTAGTGCGTTGCTTCCAAAATGTGTAAAGATGGAACCGTTAGGATTTTTAATGTCACAAATATCGTCTTACAGGAATCGGTTGAATTTAAGTTTCCGAAAATTCTAACAATTCGTTTCTGTGCTAGGAAGACGATTTTCGCCGAAGAATATGAGCCCCAAGGTAAGAATCCGTAAACCAGTCTTGATTGCATTTCTGCGTGATATACGCCTAATAATGTATCATCACTTAAAGTAGGAAGGATGTTGCTAAGTTTAGTACAATGACTTTCCCATAGCATATTGGTATGGTTACTCCTAAAAATTTGGTACTATTTAATTATTCCATCGATTTGTTGTAAACTAGTATGTTTAGTATAATTAGCATAACATTTTCAATCTGACTGAACGGGCGGCTTATATGCATTGATTGATTGATTGATTGATTGATTGATTTTCTACCAAAGCAGGGCTGGTCTTTACATCCCTAACACTGAAGCTTAGTAGCTTATTGTATTATTCCTGCTTCGGTTTTGTTTTACTTAAACAGGTTAGTTCCCGCAATCAGGTTTAACAGCCTATGTAGTAAATCTTTCTCCATTGGTAGTTCAATTGTGCTTCGCATAGCGAATCTGCGTTGAGCTGACGCTGCACATTCGAAAATAATGTGAGAAGCTGTTTCCTCCTCCTCATTGCAAAGTCTACATAAGGGCTCATCTTTGTAGATCCCCATCTTATGCAAGTGGCCTCTCAAACAGCCATGTCCTGTTAATAGACATGTTGCTGCTCTAAGCTGTATCTTGTTTAATTCAAGCAGGTCAGCAGTCAGATGTTGCGACGGTCTTCCCATCATCCGTTTGCTGTGCTTTTGTCCAGCTGCATGTTTCCAATTTAATTGGTGTTGTGTTATAATCCACTCATTAATTGCACCACGCACTGCACTCTTGGTAATACCTAGACCCGGTTCAGGGCCTATATAATTCATTTTTGAACCTTCCCTCGCTAGCTGGTCTGCAATTTCATTGCCCGCTATGCCCCTGTGCCCTGGCACCCACACCAGTGTGACTTTGTTGTGTTTAGACAGAGCCATTAGGGTTTGCAGGCACTCCCATACTAGTTTGGAGGCTTATATGCATACTGACCACTTGTCAACATGAACCTTTCAAGAAAACGTATTTACAAGGGAACACAGGTAAGTGCATCTCACCGATTTCAATGAAACCTTGTGGGTTTATAGACCGATGTAGTGTAAGAACAACGGTCTTAGCGCCCAATCGTCCACTGGCGGGGTGCACCCTAAGCTCAACACTACCTTTCGCTGTTTAACTCAATAACCCAGAAACTATAAGATATCAAAAAAATGTTAAGACAAGATTTAAACTGCTTTACATGCTCTTAACAACGGTATAAGTATTTTCCCTATAACATATTTGTTTAGGAAAACAATCCCCCAAGCTGTGATAAAAACTTTTCCACTGTATATTTTTAAACGTATTCGATCAGATATTGTTAAATATATTTAGGCAAATTCAGTAGAGATAAACAGGTGTTTGGGGCGCTAATCTGTAGTTCCATTGTTTTTAGCATGATTGATATCCGTAATATTTATATTAATAGGTTTCGTTATAGAACCTTACCCGAATAGATCTCGGCATGTAGAATGCATGATTCCTAAATGTAATTATTTTAATTTGATTAAATTTATTCCAAGTTCAGTATTTCGATGTAATCACTATTGTTTTGTTGATAATGCCTTATATTTCATAAATCCTTGTCCAGAAAGTGAACTTTCCAAATGCATACACGTAGAGGATGAGAAGTTAAAGCTTGCAGTTTAGAGTTTATTGACGACGGCTACACTTCACTATGCTGTTGTTTAAAAACATTGTCGTAATCCGAAGCTGAAAGTATCTTATTGGAGTCCTGGAGTGGGCATTATCCGAGTGATGTGCAAACTTTAGTACCAACGAACAAAGCGGTAAATATTTACACGATTCCAAAGAAGGCAACTTCAATGGTACAACCTTTAGACGTTTACGATTTTAGAATATGGAAAAATTTTGTGAGAACATTTTCAGATGAAGTACTATTTATGGATTACGACATAATTCTGCACCAAAGAAATAGTATTACTCAATTACAAGATTCTTCAATCTATTTAAATATGCATGGCATAAAAATGGATACATCGCCGAACGGTTACCACATTTTGAAAATCCTGTAAAATTCTGCTTCCCGAAGGATACACAAAGTACACCAAAATGCAGTATTTGTGGCAAGCCTGCATTTATTCCTTGTGCATGGTGTAAGCAATTCCTTTGTTTTCAACATCTCTACACGGATTACCATTATTGCGGTAACTATGTGGCGCAGACTGTTATAAGCAGTCGATTTATGAAATATGCTCCACATCGTACGACCTTTCATAGGGTGCTTTACACTCCGTCAGTGGGCATTGATTGGGCACCTAAGATTGCTGCTGTTGTTCTTACACTACATCGGTCTATAATCCCACAAAGTTTCATTTAAATCGGTGAGACGCACTTACCTGTGTTCCCTTGTTAGTAGAGCGTCTTGACAATAATTTTCCAAATCTGTTGTCATTGCTTTTGAAAATCGGTACTACTGCAGACGACTTTAGCACATCAGGAAACGTATCCTCCACAACAGGCAGACTCGTTATACAGGCTGTCCGAAAAGGTCTTTGCGATTTCTATGATTCTTTTAAATCGCAAAAACCTTTTTGTATACCCTGTACTTGCCAATACCGGTGACAACTCGTCAACACATCCCTTAATTATTTTCACTGATATTTTACGAAGGCATTTTAGTTGTTTTATTAAGTTTGAATCATCATACACTTTGCTAGATGAAGTAATTCTTTCATCTAAAACGTCTTTACTTACCATTTTCTTATGGATTTTGCACAATACTTCAAACCATTGATTGAAAATCAGAACACAACGTTTGAATACGTGTTGGAATTCGGAAAGATTAGGTTGTTAAGCAAGCGTTTAAATTCATTAGCCCAATAATCATCTATTCTATACGAACAGGATTCGCTAAGCGAAATTGTCGTAGTAAGATGACATCAATTGTTAACAAACAAACTGAGTGCAGGTAAATATTATTACATGTTAATCAAATTTGGGGAGCATGTAAGAAATATTTAGAAACTACCGATGTATTTTGGACAAAATGCATTTCATGTCCTAGGTTTCTTAATAGCTCTTTTGATAATTTAGGTCACAACTACTTCCTTGACAAAAGCCATATCTAGCTTTGCTAGCTTTGTATACACCCATAAAAATCACTTAAGTAATAATTACGAAACAAAATTTCGCAAAGATAAGAGATTAGCTCCAAACATCTTACATCCGAAAGTATAGCAATTGTTTCGCTAGAACCCACCTTGAACTTGTTATGAAACGAGCCGAGGTTATTAACAGCACTCGCTAGTCGCGAATTCATTAGCTTAGGTACCTGCGTTTACTAGCACACTTATACTATATTGTTAGCAAAAGGAATTTTGTTTGCGCCGGTCCAAGAACTACGAGCTCTCTTTTTGATTACCCATTCATTGAATCAATAGCACTTCGTTTTCGCCGTTTTAACGATAGTTAATGTCGCCCAGACTTCAGTTTATATAAGTCAGTAAACCTTACGTACGAAAAATGCAAGTATACTCATTAATTAATAATTCTTAATAAGCGGTAAATAGACTGCTGATTTGCATATTCATGAAAAAAACTACACGCAGAGAAACGTTTACTTGTATCAAAGCACAGACATTAAGACATTTGTTAACTTGATTCATGAAAATCTTGCAGAAAATTCGAAGAAGGTGATTCTTAGTATAAGCAAATATCCATTATTACATAAAACAATGTTTTCTTAAGGATAATAATCCCAGAAAGCGTTTAGGTACTGTTCATAAATCAAATACAAAGTTTCGATCTCTTAAAATAAAGTATTTTTTTCTTAGAATTCTTATTATTTGCGCTTATCTTGTTTAAAACAGTACGACATACCCGTACATAATGCAATAAATTATCCATGTGATTTTAAAAAGATTAAAGTAGAGGTTACCTACAGAATACTGTTCAAACAAAAGTGAACTTAATGTAGAAGTACACATGAAAAAGTGCCTAGAAACAATAACCATACAATGATATAACCTTTAGCGTACAACGCTTCATAAACATTTTCAAAAGATACCGGTTAATGTTATTTTGTTTTATTTTTATTACTATTTATCATGTGTACAAATTTAACTATAGTTTTTTTTATTATATTGTAATGGGATGTTCGACGTGAAGAGCGAACGTTTAAATGTTGCTAAATTCACATTAATCAATTTAATATCGAAATTCGTTAAATATTAGATTTTAACAGAACATTTGCGTAATTTGTAAAAATGACATATACAAACACAAGTAACACGCTGTATTTAGAAAACAACAATCAAAATCTCTTACGTCACGTGCGACACCGAATTCGATCATCAAAACATCAAAATTAAGTATCAAGTTGTTAGATTGGCAATGCTAGGGACAACCGATAAACAAGAAGTTAGTTACGTAAACATTTTGACAGTAAACAAACACTTTTCGACAGAAAAATCTAAAAATTGCATTTTAAAAACTAAACGTTGCTGAAATTATTAAGTTTAAAATAGAAACAGTTACAAATAATAATGAAGAATATTTAATCAAGTAAACACCATTTTAAGAAGCAATTAAGAAAAATTTCATCGAGATGACAATCAAAGGGGTTTTAGAAGAGAATATAAAATTTTGATACTGCTGAAAAAAGAAAACTAGAACTCATTAGAAGAAGGAACACACAAACACATATAACACACCCATATATTAATTGTAAGTAATAAATTTTATCTCTGTAAGTGAAAAGCTTAAAATAAAAGGAACGCAGATTATCTCCCTATTCAATATTTTTAATCATCATTTGAGACATTATAATATACTAAATAATAATAATAATAATAATAGAGCTAAATAAACTTAAATGTTAACTCATTAATTATTAAACTACATAAAAATAATGCCTACTTAATTACATTATTAAAAGAACAATTTTATTATACTATAACCTATAAAAAAAAACGTTTTCATTAGCTTATTCACTTGCCCCTAACTTAATTATTAACTTTAGGTTTTTTTTCCATTATTGTAATTTTTCTTTTATTGGATATCCTTGTACCTGGCCTGATGATGTGTTTTTTGAACACGAAACTGGCCGCCTGATTTCTATAATAAATAGAACTTTGCGAGATCTAGACAATTGTCTCATTCCTACCTTTAATATGAATGTTTTCTTAACCTAAAACTAAATGATTTACTTGGAAAAAATGTTTTTCTGTCTTGGATTTTCTTAATTTTCTAATCTTAAGAAAATATTTATTTAGTCCAAATAAAATTTCAAGAAAATTATTAATATTTTCTTATATTATACATTTTTCTAGTCTTGAAATAAAAATAATTTTCTCGAATAGAGACTGATTTTTGCAAGAAAATCTATTTTCTTGATGCAGGAAACCATCTCTCTGCGTATGCAGAAGGAAAAAGAATGAAAACCACTTCAATGTAAACGAACTAACATTTGTTTCCGGTTGATAGATATTGAGAATAATGTCAAAAAGGATAAAATAGTAGCGCCTAGAACATTACTTTTTCCGTACTTAAATTATCTTTTCACGCTTTCTAAACACGTTCTTATATTCTTTCGTTATTAACACATTTACTATATCAATCATTACGTCAAATTCCTCATACGAACTGACAGGGTGTAGAAAAGATTTCGAAAACTGCTCAAATTTACGCGGAAACACGAATAATGAAGGAAGATATAATTTGTCACTTTAAGTACCGGCCGCACTCAGGTATTTTAGAACCCGTTAAGCGAATTTAATTGCGCGCCTCGTTAAGCGGCGTATCGAGCAAAATAGTGAACAAAAGATCGCACTAACAAATGTGCAAACAATTTTAACGAATGTAGGTAACAACCAGCGAAGTCGAGGAATTTGAGAGTTGACGTATTAATACAGAAATGAAATAATTTCACGTTACTTCGTTTGTATGAAAGTTCACGTACTGTTAACTGTGTGTACTTTAGAAATAGTAATTGGAAATTGTTAATGTAAAATTTTTCGTATTGAATTTTGGATAGGATCATTGTCTAGTCAAATCAAACTCCTGATTTTCATCATGATTAATTAAGTTGAGATATTTCATAAGAAGTAGTAGCTCCTCTAACAAACCAGGACAGGAATCATTCTATTCGATTTGCCTCACCTAGATTTGTATGTTTTCATCTAGCAATCTAAATTTTTAATGTCAGCTTCTGTTTGCTCTTTCCATCTCTACCTTGTTCTTCTTTTGGGTTTGCTATCTGTATGTATATTTGATTCCATTCAATAATTCTTGTCACTTAATTTCTTTTTTCTCTTAGGTGTAGGATGTTGCAGGAAGAAAGGTACTTCGAGGGTGTACTCAGAAGAACACAATAAGAAAAATAAATCCACGGTCAATAATGTTAAGGTTAATACTAGCAAAATATAAGAAATAAACAATTTACATTGTTACATGTTTAATTGTGACTCAACTCATCAATCGATGCAATCGATGAATATTGGCGTCACATTGTGACCTGAACAATTCCGAAAAGGAACTATTTGAAAATATTTTCCTTTTTGGAACCTTTTATAGTCTATTGGGAAAATAATTTCCCATCTAACGTACCATTAAGGTCCATTGACAAAATATATTCCTACTTATATATGCGCATGCGGGAGTACTGTATTAAAAGCAGTATTGCATATCTCTACCATGGCACCTACTTTAGTATGTAATATCTCTCTCAGTACCAAATTATTTATTTATTTCAAAGATAATTTGAAGTGATCTCTTAGGAGGAAAAAGTGCTTTGCCATGAGGTGGGAAAATATTTTTCCAATCACCACCAATATATTTCCAGGTAAGGGGTGAACGAATATTGGGAAATAGTTTCCCCGGTCCCGGTAGAAACCCGCGATAAGAAATTTGTGAAACTTCCCTTCCACAGAATATCGAAAGGTATTAGTAAAGCTTTTAGGAGACAAGATATGAACCTATGTTTCAGTTCACGTAATACACTCAAAAACCTTCGTGGCAATCCGAAAGATAAACCGGACATGAAAGAAAGGTCAGGAATTTATAAAATAAAATTGCATGTAATGACTGTGATAAAGCCTATATTGGTCAAACAAAACGATGAATAGGTACTAGATTCAAGGAACACATCAGGTGCTACAGGTACGGCAAAACAGAAACGTCAAATATAGTACAACACATAAACGAGACCGGGCATAATATTAAATTAGAAGACCTGAAATTGATTAAGAACATAACGATTTGAAACTACATATATATATTGAAATGTATTTCTCAGGGGAATTTTGGGAAAAATTTGACATTTTTTAAATTAATCTATGTTTCTAAATTCTTTGTGAGATCGGGAGTATTCCTGGATACTCTTTGGGTAATTTTCTTGTGCATTTTGAATTAAATAAATTGAAATTAACAAACTTTAGAATTAAAAATATAAACTAACCTTGAATTCATAAGGTGCTATCACGTAAACACTTTATTTATGTTAACAGGAATCTGTCAGCTCTAACCTCAAACCTTTTCTTCTATGAAATTATACTTTCATTTCGCTATCGAACACTTTCAATGGAGACCGTAGTCAAAAACACTAGTTAACTTAACGAAAGTCTAATCAGAATTGATGAATTTTCTGGCGTCCCTATCTTGCTTTGTTTTAATCGCGCAAGGCGATTGTTTACTTCCGCAGTTAATTTTGATGATTTGAATCCAAATATAAATTTTCTGATGCCTTTTGAAGAAAGGAAGTTATTGCATGCGGTAATGCTACCAGCTGACAGAAATTAGGCGATTTTATGACCTAAATTCTGACTGACAAGGTTTAAACGTGAAATTTTACTAACGATTTGTTGAATAACGTGCGGACAAAGATTTATTTTATGAAACGATGTTTGAAATACCTCTGAATATACCCTGTTGTCTGGTTTAGAGGACTTTTACATTAAGTTTGACGATTTTCAAGATTAGGAGAATACACAGAAGAGTGGATTTGTCAGTGTTACACAACGTTATAACACCTCCGCTCCCAGGCCAAGTCGGCGTGGGGGAAATGGTGACTTGAAAAATTACATTTTTACTCGCAAGAGGTACCTTTCATTACCAATGGGTGTCTAACTTGAATTATTATTGGCCTCGACTAGAAATCATTAGCCACATACATAATTTCCTAGCCACCCGAACGGACACCAGGACAAACAGAACACACACTTCACGTCTAACCTGAATACCCTATACGTTCTGAGATTGACAGTTGATGTTGTCATTGTAAATATTGAACATTACAATATATATAAAAAACAATCGAAACCTACTGAACAAAGACCTTCCACCTCTTCATTACTTCTGTCTTTTTGATTTACTAGAGTAAAACGACCATATCTTTTTTCATTTTTTTATACTACGTGTTACATTGGCAAAATACTATATTGTCGCGCCCTGTACATCTTGCATGGTTAGAAACAAAATGCATAAACGAAAGAAAATCACATTTGACGAGAGGGTATGTATTGGTGTCTTGCTCCATTTTATGAGGGTGGAACGGACACGGACCTTTTTCGTTCCGTATATACTTTGCATATAGTCAGTTCCAAACGGCAAATAGCAGGTACTTGTAAATACATATATATATAACTTTTGTAAATACATATATCTTTTCCCGAGAGAGGGATAAACAAGTACGATAGAATTAGATTTATATTAGAGATATTTTGTGTTTCTCGCTCAGATTTATTCGGTCATTCGGTTGATAATGAGGTTGTCCAGAAGCTCCCGAAGCAGCTGTTCCGGATTAATTTAATTAATATTTTGTGTAGTGAGGAGCGTTCCGATACTTCGTGTTGTTTGAAATAATTTCCCACCTAAAATTTAGGAGTTTTTTTTTTTTTAATATTAACTTATATTTCCATAATGTGTTGAAATAGAATATTCAAAACATTATTTCATTTGCCAACCTTTTTTTCTCTATAAAGGGTTAATTATATCAGTCATAGTTGAAAATGTGACTTAAACATATTGACTTATTTTCCTTATTTTCAGCTTCTCAATATGCCCTCGACCTACATTCCTTTCCTTCCAAAGCACTCTGTATCGGGCCATAGTTATCATTGATTTAATTATTCAAAATTTTCCATTGCTATTAGCTTTTCAATTTGATAATTCATTAATTCTACGTTCGTTTTCAATTATTTGCCTTGATCTCATTGTGGTTGCTTCCTCTTTAATATTTGAAGTTTTTCTTCTTTCTTCTTCCTTCTTCCTTGGGTAGATTTATCGATTTCAATGGCATGCCTTATTTCCCTTCTGCATCCTTTCGCTTGTATCTTGTTTTCAACATTTTAGTTTACAAATACTTCCAAATACATGAATGCTTCTACTTATTTGAATGTATATCTTCCACATTTAACACTTGTGACTATTCTGCTGTAGTACATATCATATTTAGCTTTCTCTTTATTAATCTGTAGTTCTTTTCTCTTAATTTTTCTTTTTTTAATACTTATTAAGATTCGTATTTGAAATATCAAGTCTAAATTTCAGACAATGTGACAGATGCCTTCGTGTAAGCTAGGTTTATTAAATAAACATATTTTGAGATTGAGAATAATATTAAATTACAATGCTTTTATCACAAATCTAGCTAAGTGCAAAATGGGAATATCACATGGTTATTGGATCTATGTAAGTTAGTAATACTCGTAATTGGACACTATTCATCTACACAGTAAATGAGGAATCTTCTCTTTAACAGCTTTCTAATAGCGTTTTCTAATTGTAAAGCTAGTACTGCATTGATTTCATTTCTATGTTCCAGTGGAAGGTTTTGTTTTAGTTTTTATGTTTCAATGGCAAAACAGCACAACAGCACAACAGCAAGTTGCACCAGTGCAGTTTTCCTCGCCGTGCCGTTCAGTGCACTCATCGTTGCTTATACCCAACAATGTTGTACATATGACAGGGTAGTTTGCAAATAGAAGCGCTTGTTTTAATTTTTAACTTCTTCTAACAACGATGATATTAACTTGAAGTCTGGAACTTGCAGGTAGAAAAAAAACCGGAAAAATAGTTTCATTCAACGATCTTGCTTATCAATATAAACAAACTTCAGGTTAAATCGACGTACTTATTACTAAATTATTGAAACATACATCTTCTTCTTATAAAAAGATTGTAAGCTATAGAGGATTACAGTGTATATCGGATGAAACAAATTTTTCGTTTATATAGTTTGCGGCACACAAAACTTGCTTATGGTATGTTTCTCAATGATCTGAGGTTGATGAATGTACTACAAATTATAAAGATTCCAACAAGTATTGTAAACAAGACAGTTCTATGAAAATCTGTAATTTCCTTGGAATTTCCGACGTAATTAAATACTAAAAAAAAGTATTTAATTACGTCGGAAATTCCAAGGAAATATAATTCACCAACGGAAGCCAAAATATATTAAGACAGTTCTATATTCGCTAACTTCTTAGCGTAATGAATGCGAATGTGATCTTTCTTGAAGTCTATGGAAATATCTCAATTTCCCCATCTTCTGGGTTATAACAAATAAGTATTTCTCCCTTTTACTTAATTTATAGAAATACTAGAATCGGGGAAAATTCAATAAATCCGCAAAATTTATATAACAACCTGGTAGTGATGTGTAACTTGGGTAAATATGCGGTAACAGCCAGAGGCGTGGTGAGCGCATAAAAGTTCACACATAAAATAGAAGGTAATTTTTAAAGCAAACATAAGCGTACAATTACGAAATAAGTTACGACAGCCTACATATACGCAGAACTACTCGCATACAGCATCGATTTAGTACTGACGCTGTGAACGCGTGAAATAAATAATCGCCGACTCCGCATCACATATCTACTACACTGTTACCGCTGTTTGCCCAGACTAATGATGTGTCTACAAGACAACTGACAGACCAACAGAAACAATCTACAAGCATGTTTAATGAAAACTAATACCGTTCCTACACGTATCGTTCCAGTAAGCATGCACTAGTGTAGTACAACACCAGTTATACAATTAGAAAACGCTACTAAAGTTATTCTAGATGAAGTGAAGTAATCAGCTATACTTGATGTTTTGAGACGTCTTTTTTGCTGTTATACCGGCCGGTCGGAAACGACCCGAACGCTATAGTTGTATGTTGCACTGCGAGACTACGACACGCAGCACTTTTCTTATCTAAATGTGACAGAGTCATCAAAAAGAAGGATTATTCAAACTAATGATTCATTGAATTAGAGTATTTCTTGAATTCTTCTTGAATAAATAACTTATAAATACAAAAATTAACAATGCTTTTTAATTTTTGTATTTATATGTTATTTATTTCGAATGAATAGAGTTGCTTGTTCATTGAAACTGGGAATCGTAGCTTATTAGTGCCAGGGTTGACTTTTTTTGTTCTTTCGAGTGCGACGGAGTAATTATAAGGCAAATCCCCATATGAATATTGTACGTACCCGATCGAATCGACGATTTCCACACGGTATAGGTATATATCCAATAATTTTTTTCATTTCTAGGTCGGAATTGGAAAACAAGATTGGATTATAGGGGTTTCAACATCTCTCCACAGTAGCTCTACAATCTGCTGTTGGTTATTTTGAACGAATGTATTTGAAACATTGCTGTATTAATGTTTTAAACTAATACCACTTATACGATATTTCAGGTTACTACGGGTTAGACATCCTTCAGTTTTAGATTTATTCATAAAGTGATGTGATTTGAGAAATCAACTTACTGTTTGTGCATTGAATCATAATTCTAACAACCCTTTGCAATATTTTCTTAAAGGTATATCAAAATTTGCATCTGAACATATTATTTTTTGCTCTAGTTCTACTTATAGAAACACTTACTACTACTATAGAACGTGTTGGACTAGCAATAGCATTTGAGACAAGCTTTTGTGGCTGTAATTAAAATTTAAGAAATACGTTCTCACAAAATGATAACGTGTATCTGTTTGTGCACAATTTATCAAACAGGTTCTCGCATCCTAAAAGAAATAAGGTAAATTTTATTATACTTTCTACGCTGCGAGCTGAGCAACTCAGGAACATAACAGCGGCACTTTGATAAGCTCTATTTGATGTTAAACGCGAGCTTCAGGGCATGTTCACCCCTACAGTAATATAGTGGGGAGAGGATCAATATCTTATGTATACAAAAATTCCGCTTAATTTTTTTCTGTGTTAAATATTAAAAGATACGTTTATTGCTTAGAAAAAAATACGTGAGAATTCGAATATGGTACATTTTTCTTTAATTTATTTTTCACCTGGATTGATACTTAGTTTCAGTAACTATTCGATTTGAATTTCCTTTCATATTTTAAGTCATTTACAAGTATTTATTTATTTGTTTAGAATAAGGGGTTAAAATTGTAAAATGTAAGTAATAGTGTATATTGCATTTTGGGTGAGGTCATGTGAGGTCACTGGGTCGAATCCCGGGGACCAGCTATATTACGCATCCAATAGCATTCGAGATGATGTGTCACGTGACCCCCGCAGCATCCCTTCTCTTTCGCGCCGATCCTTCGAGCTTTCGAGTCCATTGTACGTTTGCATCTAAGCGCCTAGCTTTTCTCTAACAACACATTCAAAAAGCCGCTCGTGTAAGAAAAAAAACTGTTGTGAGTTGTGTTTAGGTTCTATCCGTTGGGCGTCTAAACAGATCGAAAGAATAGAAAATGTGATTGTTCCTATCCGCTTATCTGGCAAAAATTCATGCGACAAGCAGCGAAAACGGCTCAAAATGAGACGAAATTCGACGAGATGTAAGCGGTAAAATTACCACTGCGTGCGTTTTCCCGGTTAAACCGTGGGTAAGCTATTCCGGCCTAACAACATCGATTATTCCTAAATTATGTGATTGAAGCATCGAAAAATTAGAAAATTCAGGCAAAAAATTTAGAAAGAATACTTTCGGAAATTTTAGAAGAAAATTGTTAAATTAGAATCTGGTTGAGAATTCATCAAACGAAATGGTAGGCGGGGGCGAACTCAAAGTCGCCACTGTTGAGGTGGAGTCTGTGGACAACATGGCGACACTTCCGGTATCGAGGGCTCACGGCGGAAGCGATATTGTCGCAGAGAAAAACAATGCAACCAACAAGGAAATGGAACTGAAAAAAGTCCAATCCAAACCAGACAAAAGGTGAAATTATACTCTACTATAAAAGGGTCTTTCATCTCTTTTGGCTATTGTTTTCCTTAAGTACTGCTACCTATTTTTTTTTTTTGTTAAATATAAGAGTATGTAGAATGTAGACGAAAACAAAGAACTTTATTTCTGAATTGTTTTCATAGTTTTATTAAAAGCTCTCAATTTTCACACTTTTAATAACTCCTTCATATAAAACAAGGCAGTAAATTGGAATTTGTTCTTGTCAAAATTATATATTTACTGCGAAGAGGTAAGGCCAGTTTAAGCACTCTCAATACATAATTTTGCGGTTAAATTATTTCAAGTATATTTGAAAGATATATGACGCTAACAATAATACCGCAACACTGTTTGATATTGTTGATACTTTGATCGTGTTTTTTGTATGAAATGCGAATACTGTCTTGAATCTTTGTCAAGTATCTATACTTTCTGATTTTTAATTGGTATTCAAACGCTTTAATAAGCAAAAAGGAATTCATATTGAAGTTGTATGGAGTATGTATAACCAAAAACCACAGCCTTGAAGATTAGGGCAAGTTATTTTCAGTAAACACGGGATCTTGTAGAGGTATTCTCAAATTCTGTTGTGAAACCAAAAGATTTTCAATGGTCCATTTGCGTTGGAATTTTTCATTTCATGTATAATAATTCCTTATGGAAGATATTTGATAATTTTTGTAATATAATTCTTATTAAAAGTTCAGCACCTCATTTATCAGCTTTTAAATTGCATAAATAGTTATTAGAATTTTCTAGAAAGATATTTCCTAGTCAGTCAATTGGTCAATTTTCTTCACAGCTATTTGGAAATATACTGCAATTATAACAACAGCAATAAGCAAGGTTTTTTTCAAAATTTATCATACGAAACGTTATCAAAACTAACAAAATAAATGCATGAAAAAGACTCTCTAAGAATTTCTCTTCAATGGTACTATTATTTTGTGAATTTCACATATTATAATATCCCACAAGATAATAACAATTATCTCGATAACATTTAGTTTTCACCCTCATCGTCTAGGAGGGACCCCTCTAATATTAGCAATCGATACAAATAATTCAAGATTTTTAAATCATGAACACATTCTGTAAGAAAATTGCCACGAACCATAAGCTCAGAGACGCGCAGACAAAACTATCCCATCGTGGTTACCCTAAATGTAAACCTACACCCAACAATTAGAGAGAGGATGTGTAGTTAATCAACTAATCGTATAGCGTAACCCCAATGAGTTCTAAATTATTTAGAAGCTGACTACACCGAATTTATTGCTTGATGTTCGAACCTGTCCTGTACATTAATTTTTAGGGAACTGAACACGCTTCACATGGTAAATGCAATAGCATTAACGTAGAACACAGGCAATTTGTTATTATTAAATAATTCCACTTATGTTGAGAACAATGGCTTAATGATGTTATCATTGAAATCTGTTACGCCAGCATAATTTGTCCAAGTAGGGTGGCTAATGTTTGAGTACCAATTATAAAACAGTAATTACGTTGAATTTTTTAATTAGCCAGTGACTTACAAATAAATTCTGACCAAACAAGTAAAGTTGTTGGACAGCTTCTCTCATTAACGTTACGCTTTTTATCGCGGAACGTCAATTGCTTATTTTTATATCGTTTATATAGGGTTAAAAATAAATAAATCAATAGGGCTAATGAAATATTAACATGGATTGTATTTTCGCTACGAAATATATGTAAACAAAAAAATTACGTATTTGCATGCAAATACCGCGTTCATTAATGTTCATAAAAAAATAACTCAAAATATGTTTCCAAGGCTTCAGCTATAAATACATCCATTGTGAAATCTCAGTAAAGATAATGCAATGATTTTTTTTTAATAATTGTACGTATGTACTAATAGGGAGCTTGCCTTTATTTTTCGTATCAATATCATTTTGTTGTATCTAAAAAGAGTATTCCCCAAATGTTGTGAGGTGCTCATATCGAAAAAGGAAAAAGAAATGGTCCAATACTCACAAAGTTCTTTAATAAAATGTAATTATAATGCGACCGGTTTCGGGCAAACGCTCATCTTCAGGACATAATTTACAAAAACAGTAGAAATTCGTCTTACAATAAAATAATCTAGATGTGTGGCAATGAACGTACATTTGAATATATTTAAAATTTCTTAAAATGCTTAACATAGGTGTAAAAGAGGACTATCACAAACGAGTTAAAATAGATATTTTAACTAGATAATTATAAATTCTGGCCTGAAGATGGGCGTCTACCCGAAACCGGTCGCATTATAATTACATTTTATTAAAGAATGTTCTGAGTATTGGACCATTTCTTTTTCCTTTTTCGAGTATTCTCCAAGTATTGTCCCTTAAAAACCAATAATAACGTTTAAAATGTTTAAAGTTTCGCGCATTCCGAAAGCATTTCGAACCACCTCCAAAGCGCGCTAAGTCGGTTGACGTCATAGCGTATGGTTTTGACTCGCTAACTTTCCAACGTGCCCGACTGTGCCAATGGTAGATAGATTTTTATAACTTTTGTACTTTCTTATTTGTTTCAACACCACGCGCTTCTTCAAGAGGGAAACTCACTATTTTTAATAAAATTTGCTACCATAAACATATCAATTGTTTCTGTTGTTACGCAAAGTTGGCTAGGAAGAAGCCCCAAATTATTTCTTGTGACGCCAGACTGATCCAAAGAGCTCGTTGTTAAGCAGAGTAACCATAACAATTGCCAAACTGTCAAATCTGAATTCCAAAAGCGCAAATTATTCTTGTTGTTTATTGTTATTATATCCTGCATTTGCCATACTTTTGTTCTTTCTTGTCGTTATTATCTTCTCTCATTTTAACTTGTTTTGTTAATTGTTGCTTCTTTTTTATTTTATCGAACTTTATTGCAATTCACTAATTATGGTAGGTGTGTTTAAATTTGTTAGTTTTTGATAGACAATATGTCTTTTTTTAGGTTTTTGTGTTGTTACTTTTATGATGGATCCGGCACGAATCATGCAAAATTGCTGGGTCAACATTAATATTATGTACAATTTGCAACAATTATCACATTTTTTTTTCCGTGGCTGCGCAACAAATTATACAATATATAATAATCATATTATCTTCTGCTAAAGCAGTTCGTTCTGTAGATTTTGTACTATCTATCCTTACTTACAAATATTTCCGGCTGTACAAGGGCAGTGTTCGCTATGTTCCACTTCGTGGTAATTGTTGCTATATTCACCGAATATTGAAATTAGGTACTTGAAGTATATCTTGAGTGGTCCATGCGGAGGCCATTGTGAAATGAATAACCTAAAAAACTGAAACTTAGACAGATTGTCCATCAAAAACTAACAGCTTTAAACAAACCTACCATAATTAATTAATTACAATAAAGTTCCATAAAGTAATGGCGAAACAACAATTAACAAAACAAGTTAAAATGAGAGAAAATAATAACGAGAACAAATAACGAAAGTATGACAAATACAGGCTATAATAACAATAAATAACAAAAATAATGTATGCTTTTGGAATTGACATTTGACAGTTTGGCAGTTGTTATGATTACTTTGTTTAGCAACGAGCTCTTTAAATCAGTCTGGCGTCATAAGAAACAATTTAGCGCTCTTTCCTAGCCAACTTCGCGTAACAACAAAAACAGATTACCAAAACCTTTATTGCTACATATCATTATATTTCTTAAGTTAAAGTATAACATATGTGGTATCGTTGGATTCGCCCTTTGATTACCTTTCTAAAAACATAAATAACATAAGAAAGTTGACGCCACTTCCAATGACAACGGAAATGCAATGGGGGGAGGTGGATACTTTAGGACCTAACTAATATTTTTTCCACAATTTTTGCTCAATTTTGAGACGGACAATAAAAAATAATATATTTTTTTTGGGGGTCGTTTTTGAGACCAACCAGTAGAGTATCATACACCACAAAGATTATCATGCAAGTTGAATAGGTAGAAGTTGTATCACAATGTCACTGGTAAGGTAAATGGTGGTGGCAACCCCTAACGTCAAAATAACTCGTGAAACTATGACTGATATTGCAACAAAACAAAAACCATATGTCGGGTATATGCTAGTACTAGATTGTATAATTTTGTTATAATTTTTTGCTCAATAATATAGGGGGTACAGAAAAATTAATTTATTCTTTGGAGGTGACACCATTCAAAAAAAATTACGAATAATTATCTACATACAAAAATTTCAGAGAAGTCAATTTGCTGGAACAAGGTTAAGAAATTTACAAATGAAGTAATTCTCCATATTGACTGACATTTTCCAGTGTCCCTATAGTTAGATAAATTTTCAATAGTATCACTACCACATTAATTATCTTTTGACGAAGGGAAGTGTTCATGACGTTCATTTTCTAAAAATTTTGCCCACCACAGGGAGGAACAATATCAAGCGGAGAACATTTCACTCACAATCAGTTGTCAATTATACGTAATTTATTATAGTTTCAAAAGTATTTATCTGAGAGCACTTACATACGAGTCCAGTTATGTCGTATTGACTGGAACTTTAAAAATTATATAATTGTATTACCAGAATTAGCAAAGAATTTTACATATTGCAGTTAACTCGTTAACCCAAATTATAATGTATGGTTACAATTACATTGTTAATTGGCAACGTTTTCAGCAACGAAACTAAATGTCATTTAGAATTGCGTAAATTTTAATTAGAATTAATATGAATCCTTGACTTCCTTATCAAAGCATTTGTATTATTTGCAAAATTCTAAACATGTAGAATCTCATACGTTCCTCAAATTTAATCCGCATTTCAAATAGTTACCCGGTATATTAATTACTTATATTTATTTGTCACTAAGGTTAGAATAAAATGACAAATCGAATTTAGTATAGAAAAAGTCCTAGTAAAGGTGTTATTTTCGTTAATATCCAATAATATACTTTCAAATTCATTATTTGTGTGATTGTTGTTATTGTAAACGTAGCGCAAAAAATACTGTGCCTACAAAGTCATCAACCAAGGCCAATAGTTCTAATTTCGATTTTCACGTATAGTGCTTTTCTTGTAACTTGAAACTGTTTAATCATTCAGAGTTTTACCACGGCCCAATGAATAAAGAGGTTGTTTTTTACCAGGTCATGCATACAATAGATAACAATAGAAAACAAATTAAAGTAATTTGAGGTCTTGTAATATGCACAATGGTGAGTTTAAATAAAGGAATTTCAATAAAATTGTTTTTATGGCTGCGCACTTTCTATACTTTTTCTATAATATTTAATTCATGTGACTCGATTTCCCTATTGTTTCATATTCATTTCAATTATTGTTATTATTATTTTTTATTTACAGTACATGTAATCAATACTATTCGATTTAATTTGAGATGATTTTAATATAATCGAATGAAGATATGTTTTGCAATATAAGATATACAGAAAGAAAGACGGGTTGACCGAAAGTCGATATGAGACTCTAACGGTAAAACGGCTTAATTTGTGAACTTCAACATTTATTAATTGAAACTAGAACAGTTTTTGAGTATTTTGGTATAAATAAGCATTTGTTTTAATAAATATTTTGCACACGTGTTCACCATCTTGCTACATATATTTGAAATGCGAGAGTTCAGCTTTGTTCTTTGAAAAAGATTTTACATAAAGATAAAAGGAATTTCGGATAAAGTAAAACTAATATTAATTATGAATTCAAATTAGATGCGAAGCGGTGGAATAGTGGGAAGCTAATAACACAAACCATCGCATTATATTGTATACAATTAACTCTTTCTAGCATGTACACGAGTCGCGCGGAAATTCTGCCTAATCTGTGAAGGTTCTAAGCTGCGTTGCGTATCCGGGAGTACCTTTCTGTTTTGGAAACAAAAAATCATCCAAATTTTCTTCGCTAAATATGCGACATACACTTAGTGCGTCTTTGTATCATGTTTACGATTCACAGCTCTGAGTCATACCCCTTACGATTTTGTAGTTCACTGGTCATAACCTAACCTAAATTTATCTGTTGATATTAAAATTGCTTTTGTAATGCATAGAATTACACAGAAACGTTACATGGTATGTTCGTTAGCAGTTTCTGCAGGAATCATGACCTATAAATTCAAAAACAAACGCAGAAAATAATGTTAAAGTTTGACGTGTTACACTAATTTCGCGTTACGTTATGTAAACGCTACTTAAGTCCTCTCATCTCAACTAAATTTTCCCCGCTATTACATTAATCGGAAAATGGGTTTTTGGTTGAGTTTTTACAGAAAGGTTCCAGCAAATTTAGTATCATTGCAAAGAAAAATAAATGGCTATTTCAAATATCCCGTACAAGGTGCATATTACTTGTATTCAAACTAGAGAAAAATAACTGCTAATTTGAAATATCTATATTTACCCTGCTTATTTCATCAATATAAAATTCAACTTTCATAAACTGTGGTCCAAATCTTTACTAAATACCTGTTAAATAAATATGTAGCTAAACGTGTAATTTAACTTCCGCAAAATATGAAAAAGTGAAAAGTTTTCTCCTGGCTAGTAACATTTTTAGTATTGAAAATTGAAAATATTAATTTAACATTAACAATTTAACATTAACAAGATAACAATCTCCTTAAGGGTATGGCGCCTTATCAAGCGATTACATATAAGAATTCATTTTCTTAAATGGGTTAAAATAGCTCTTGTTTGGTTTAACTCTTTTAATATAAAACCTACTCCGTGTAAAGATTTACAATGAGCCACAATCAGAATAACAAAGACTAGGACTACAAGTACATAAGAGAAAAAATCCCCATTTTAGAATGAAGACATGTTGGAAACATTATAATTATACCATTTTATTGGTAAGCATATTACTATAAAATAAAAAAATTAACTAAAACAGAACGTTCTGATAGTTATTGCATGGTCTATGATGTAAAGATTTACCTGTAATGGGAAGAATTTGGAAAGGTTTAAGATTTTGAAATCTACAATTTTCCTCGGAATTTCCAACGTAATTAATTAATGAAATTAATGTTATGCCCGCGGTAAGGAATCAAACCTCGTATCTCCTGCTTGCCGGGTAGGCGTGTTAACCACTACACCACGAGGTCTATGCAAGGATCGTTCACTCTTTAATACCTTGCCGTGGACATAATTTTAATTCAATTCCAAGGAAAGTTATAGATTTCATAATTCACCGACGGAAACCAAAATGTATTAATTAGTCTAAGATTTTATTTAGATACTTAGCTTTAATAAAAGATACGCATGTACAGTGCCTGGCCATCGAATTAGGACTACTTAAAAATATTATGATTTTGGGGTAAAATTTTATTTAATTACATATAATACGCAAGTAAGTATAATTTGAACATGTATTTACTAATATTTGCTTGCTCGTCTGTATTTTATTATTTCCTCAATGCTTTTTGGCATACTGTCAATGCAGCTTTTTATTGTTTTTTTTTTTAATTTCGTCGCTATTATGCCATACATCTTCGATATGTTGTAATTCTTCCTTTATAATTGAGTTTTGTGTACTTATGATGTTTTTCAAAACATTCCAAACATTTTCAATTGGGTTTGTGTCTGGTGAATTGCCTAGCCAAAGTAGTACACGTAGATTTTTAGATTCAAGGTATCGCATTACACTTTTTGTCTTATACCACGATGTATTGTCTTGCATGAAAGTATATGGTCCTGGAGTCGGATCCAATAAACCAATGTAAGGTGTTAAATAGTTTTGTAAAAGTTTTTATATTGTTTTTGTTCCATTGTTCCGTTAACGAAATGTAGTGGTTCTGGTCATTCTGTCGTAATACACGACTAAACCATTAGAGATGAGAGGTGTTTAATAGATTTGATTGTACATGCTTCTTTATAACGCTCTGAAGGACGTCGACGAATAAATTGGCTTCTCTGTGTTAGCACTTCTAGCCGTGATTCGTCGCTATAAATAATCTAGGAGAAAGTACAAAATGTAGAGAACTATTAAGCGAACTATGAGGATGAATTTGACCAAAAATACAGATGATAAATGAAACTTACCTTTCCCCAATCTTCAATTGTATATTTTTTATATTCTTTAACCCATAGAAATCGTGCTGCTTTCATTTTAGATGTTAGTCTTGGCTTCTTTGCCGGACGTTTGCATTTCAAGCCTGCTTCATGAAGACGTCTACGGACTGTTCGAGCTGATATTTGTATACCTTCTCCGCTAAGAATTTTATATACACCTTTAGTGGATAAAAAACGATGTTCTGTAGCCACTTTTACTATACGATGATCATCTCTTGTATTTGTTTTTTTTTATATTCCCAACATTGCCAACTGTTTTTTTTTAATTTTACCCCAAAATCATTAAGTGGTCCTAATTCGATGGCCATGTACATAGGTGTTAATTATTTAAACAACAATTTATATTAAATAGTGTAAGACGGTTAGCGTCATATCGTTCACGAAACGTATTTATAAAATTTTAAAATCATTTAAAGTAAGTGGCTTGGAAGCATATTTTAGTCATTTCCCAGTCTGAAGTGGGTGGATAATATCTCAGAAATAACGAAATTCTGAATTCACTGAAATCATACTTGGTGTGAAGGAGTATAACTAACACCAGGTTTATAAGTGCACAAGAATGAAAATTACAATTTACGTGTGTCACATTTAAATATTATTGTAAAACGAAAAAACTTAAACAAGGTAAAAGCTAACAGGATGATCTACGATATAATTATCATTATTTCTTAACAATTATATCCTATCCAGCTAAACATTTCTTCTGTACTGAATGGTGATAAAAAGAAAACAGCAAAAACATTCTACAACCTATGAAATACGAATGTTATTCCCCATTTTCTTTTCTTCGCTTCGTTGACAACGACAAGATTAGCATTTCATTTTAGAATCCACGGGATATTACGCATTCTCACATAAATCAGAATCCTGGTATTTTGTGATTTGAAATCAGAACTTTTACGTATCACAAATAAAATCACATTATTGGTATCATGATCACGTTTTATTTCCTTAATGGACAGTTTTACTCTTGTATCGTCATTCAGAAGTCTGGATTTAGATGACATTCCATTCCATTCATGAATAATAAAATTTAACATTTTACGATAACATCAACGTTGGTGATGTGTGGGTGAGAACCGATGTGTAATACATTAGGATCGATCCTTATTATTGAATATTTATTGTTGTTAAAATATTTGAGTATGGATATATACGAGGGCGAATCAAATATTAACCGGACTTTTCTTTTTAACGCTCCCTAGGTGAAGTGAGTAACGTGACGTGTTGATATATGTTGTATGGGGATGTAAAGTGGAGGGGAGTAAATCGGTTCGGCTCGCCAGAACAGATTGGTTGTTAGTAGCATCATGTCTGAGTGAGAGGTGCACACGTCTGTTGAGCAACGCATTATTATTAAATTTTGTCGCGGGAGGGCGTAAAACCGGCCAAAATTTTGCGTCGACTAACTGCACAGTTCGCTGAAAAAACGCTTTCAAGGACCCAAGTCTACGACTGTTACAAAACATTTTTCGATGGCCGAGTGAGTGCAAAATGAGACCCATGCACGCCGACCGCGGACAAGCACCAGTGAGACGAATATTCTTGTGATCCGTGAGATCCTGCGTACTACTGTCAACTGCTTGATGAACTGAAACTGGCCTATCGACGAAAAAGACGAGACATGCCTATTCGAAGTGCGATTCTGCTCCATGACAACGCTCGGCCACACACAGCTGCATTAACCCAAGAAAACTTGGACAAAATTCATTGGGAAACACTGGAACATCCGCCCTACAGTCCCGATCTGTCGCCGTGTGACTACCACATGTTTGGGCCACTCAATGAAGAACTGGGAGGTCATCACTTTGACGACGACGAAGGTGTAGAAACGTTCGTGCGCAATTGGTTACAGACGCGACCACATTCATTCTTTGATGACGGAATTAAAAAACTTCCGATTCGGTGGGAAACATGTGTGAATAAAAGACGAGATTACATAGAAAAATAAGGTGTATTCAAAATTTTATTTACTGTACCAATAAATGTTCTAAAACAAAAGTTCGGTTAATATTTGATTCGCCCTCGTAAATGCAAAATACAAAATATAATAAATTTTGAAAAAATTATTTGATTTTGAGAAATGGGGAACCAATAAGATGTCAAAGATGATATTGACTTATTAAATTTAGTTATAGTACAGCTAGGTCGTAAGCTAGTTTGTTTTTGCAATAAAGAAAACTACATCAACTTTGACGGTTAAGGTAAAACAATAACGGGAACTCAATTTGGTATTTGGTTTAATAATTTTGCGTCAAAATATATTTCTGATAGTCTCTAGTATCAATAATCCTCAATAAAATATGTACAAATTTGCTACTATTATAGCAAGGGACTGAAGGTATCCAATATATCCATAGGTAACTATTTTTGATTTACTGCAATATTAAATAGATTTCAAGGCGTAAAAGATATGATTAAGACGTTTTAAGGGATAAACTTAGAGAAGTTCTTTGTAATTTTCTAAAAATATAATCTAATGAGCATGTCGCCTTTTACCTCCACGTCTCACTTACTACTTTTGTGTAAGGAAGTAAAGTTAATTTCTACATTGCATCGTGTTGCATATTTTGTTGAGAGTATGCCAGAAATTATTTGACTTTATCTTAGATAAGGTGAATTCAAATAAACTTATACTATTAGCGAACCAACTCAGATAAAGCTATGGGCTACAAATGTAGAAAGTTAGATGATTCTAAAACAACTAGTGCTGCAGATATCCGAAAAAATTGAGATCCGGATACACTATCCGAATCTGCTATCCGGTTCTCTGATCCGGATCCATTATTATTTTGCAATTTAGAAAGTGTTTATTAAAGAAAATATGGAATTTGTGTTATGTGGAGGAAAAATGCAATAGTTTTTAAAATCCATGCATTCAGAATAATACTGGGTTTCCATGCGCACAATTCAAAGTTACTTTGCATTACATAGGCGTTCAATAAATCTGGTGATTGTTACAGCTATACTGCTTGATAATTGCTCTACGTACTGCAGGTATTTGCCCAGAAAAGGTGTCAGAGAACGGGGCTGGATCCACGTTATCAGATAATGAGTTCGATCGGATAAAGAATTTGAATTCACGATTTCGGAAAGCGGATCTGGATCTGAGTTATCGGATAACGGAGCCAGATCCGAGCTTTCGGATAATGGATCTGGATCCGAGGTTTCGGATAACGCATCCGGATTCGAGGTTTTGGATAGCGGATCCGGATCTGAAGTTTCGGATATCCGGATAGACTTCTTGAATTAAAAAAGGAATGAAAAATAAAATTTACACTATGGTGTTAAAATTGGCAGATTGGAAGAAAACGAACAACTTTTTCCTTTGACATTCTATATAAATCATAAAAATAATACAATATTTTGTAATTTTCTGAAAAAAAATGTCATATTTGGCGGTTATAAAACCACGTGATTGCGCGTGCATATTGGTTGGCATCATATTTTAAGCAAAAACAAATAAAACAAAAATTTACCTACATATATGTGCATACATTGATTAATAGAACAAATGCATGATGCAGACTTCATGTGTGACATTGCATAAAGGATATTACTAAATATATGTTAATAAACAATACAAATAAACTTGACCCACAATGCAACGCAACTCAATAATTTGCACACCTACAAGGAATTGACTGCATATATTGTACTTACCATTTAATAACAAAGCCGGCAAGAAGTCAAGTCTATATAATTATGTTTTTTATATCTTCTCGTAACTTTCATGAACACCAGATAACCTAAAATTATCACTGAACCGTAACAAAATAAAAGACTGCCAATAAAACAAGCAAAATGATCCGCGTTTCGCTTAAGATATTATGATGATGTGACGACCTAGCCAGTATACATAACGCTTATTTATAGAATATTAGTGTTCAGTAGACTTCCGTTGCGTGCGAATGCAAAAATTGGATTACAACGGCGGTCCACATAACGTAAACAATTTCGAAAAATGTAATTATCAACTTTGTAGATAACACAAACTGCTGCCCAGCTCTATTAACAAATTAGCTTATTTGGCTTCGTTAAAAATTAAATTGATGTCTTTAATCAAAACTCTCTAATTTTATCAATAAAACATAAATCATATGCTTGGCTTTTCTATTTTTGTAAATCAAATCTTCACTTGCTACCGCATTAATTTGAATTTATGTCTTAGATAAATAAGATTAACATTTTATAACCAAGTTGATAAATATACATATAACTAAATCATTTCAATTTTGCATTGTCGATATTAGTACACTTCACATTTTGTTTCCTTTATGAACTTTTTGCTTAGAATATCGTCATACATCATAAATAATCGATGGGTGATGATTTTTTCCAGAGATGTTCTTTAAGTGTTAAAGTGATAGACCTTATTTGCTAAATAAGTTTTAAAAATTTTTGAACTGTACTGTATGCTAAATTTAAGCAAGAAAAATTCGAGGAATTTGTCGAGGAGTATTGAACTAATCTCAAATAAAAATGAAGTGATTTTTTCTAAAAAATTTAAATTCAAAGATGATATAGTCTCACATAAATACAGGCTGTCCATGGATGGGGTTACAAAGAGGAAAAACTTTCTTAATATGCGTTATACAAGAAAATATTATCCTTTATAACAAATTCTGCTTTCCTCAAAACGTCCAAAAACATCATTTAGATTTGACTACAGACATGCACGTACTTATAAATTCAATATTATTGCAGATGATACTTTTATTTTTCAATTAAACAACAATCACTCTTTGAAATAAACAAGTACTATTGGCTATTTTACGTTTATGTTTATAATAACACTTGGTTCATAAGTTTTAAACATCGTAACGCAATCAGGTACACAAGTGTTAACTCGGTTTAAAAGAGATACTAACAGTTTATCTTATTAAAATGAAGTATATAGAAGGCTTTCCCCTCAATTGTAATTAAATTAGTTTTAGGCTGTGTCAAATACTTAAAATTTAACTTCCAAAATGCTCACTAAAGAAGAACGTATCTCTCTGATTAAATGCTATAGCATTGTATAAGTCTCACAGGTATGCCATTCATTTATTTAATCAAAACTTTCCAAATACATCTGTATCACACGTAGCTTTAGGTAACCTTTTAAATAGGTTTGATGAAACTGGAGCAGTAATAAATAAAGCGTGACGAAGGGTTGCACATGCAGAGGCGCCGTGAAAGGAGCTGTGTTTACTATGTACATGCAAGGAATCGAGTGGACATTCCGTTATTATCGCTTGATCGGTGTGCGTGTACTATTTATAATGTTCGAGAAACTAGTGGAACCGTTCGGGGCGTACCGCGCAAAAGTAGATACAGTATTAATAAAAAAAATAATAGATTGTTACCTTTTATTGACGTATCGATGACCACTGCGGTAATGTACGACTGCCATGGTACGCCGCGTAGTACTGCAACATAAGCAATGCTTCCATTGTCGATTCGGTCAGGCCTCGACGACGGTGTGAAAACGTTCTCGTATACTTTGTAAATGATCGTTCAGCATCTAATGAAGTAAGATTTGCGAAATTCAAATACTCCTGTATCTCTTCTGTGCAGTCTTGAATTCCAAATATAGATCGAACCTTTTCTAAATCCGGATTTTTATTTAAAACTGCACGAAATTTTTGCGCGACATCTAGTCCTATAGGATCCGTCAAGCTTTCTAGAGCGTCTTGTATAGATAAGTGAGTATTTTCTAACTGCGAAATAGTTTGTGTCACTACAGAACAGTTTATGGAAATGTCATCTATTTCTTTTTGAACGTCCGAATCGGAAAAAAGTTGCTGACTCTTGCGAACCGCTACAGAATTAGAAAAATTAAGTTTGAAAATGAGATCTTTCACTTGGGAATAATATTTAGGATAGTAAGATACTGCCTCGATCCATGTTCCCCATCGCGTCAATACAGGCTGAGGTGGTAGCGGAATTTGCGGATACAATTGTTTGAATACGCGTATATGTTTGGGAGATTTCACAAACACTTTTTTGGTAGATGATATTAAATCATTCATCCTAGGATACTTGGTTCGAATTGTTTCTGCTACGAGATAGACATGCGTGTATGAGGCATGTTATGAGAAGAAGAGTCGGAAAGCATACTTTTAATATCTTACCAGCTTTCAGCATTGTTGCGGCTCCGTCAGAAACTAACATGGTGATTTGGGCTCCTACGATACAAAATTCTCTTAACATATTTTTTATTATGTTTACAACGGTTTCGGCATCAGTTCTTTCAATCCTTTTACTGGCTAACAACAAGGAAGCTGCTGGACCATTACGTTTTAAAGGACGCGCCACAATATGAATCACGCTGTGTTTCTGAGCATCAATAGTTTCGTCCACAGTGAGCCAGATTTTTTGATTTCTCAACTCGTCTTTTATACAGTCTTTTACTGTACTTTGCATATGTGGTAAATTGTACCGGAATTGTCTTTTTGTTGGTAGCTTCCATTATGGAACATATTTATCCCAAAAAAGACGAAAGTTTTCATTATCTACAAGGTGTTGTGGGATGTTGCACGTGCTCAACATGAAAATAAAGTCATACAAAAATTTCTAGTACAGAATATTGTTCCTTAAATTCAATATATGACGTTTACTTTTAATATGACTTCTACATTCAAATGTCGTGCGACCTAGCAAGCTTGTACCGCAAAATTTGCAACGAATGTGCGAACCTGTAAATTCGAAACCAGGGAAACGCTAAATACACTCGTAGTTATAAACACTGCGTAAAAAATAACTTTCCCCCACATTTTACAACAATGAGTTTAATGTAACTGAAGTATGTTAAATTCAATTTATGCTGTATAGGGTTGGATTAAAACAGCTGTCAAACTTTGACACAACCTCGGCGTGGCTCTGTATCAATACTTTCTATATTTGTTTTTGAATTTTTACGTCACGATTGCAGTCATATAACATTTCTACAGCCATATAACATTTCAGCCATACATTTCTTTGTAATTCCATGCATTACAAAAGAAATTATCAATATCAACAGACAAAGTTAGGTTACATGATGACAAAGAAAGTCGTTGGTGTCAGTTCTATCTTAGTGCAGAATATTGTACTAATTTCGTCCTAATTCTTAGGTTAATTTCACATTACACTATATGAACGCGGCCTAAAAGGATTAAGCTCAATTGTATTTGTAATTCTTAACTGAATAAGTCGATATTGTTCGTTTATGCAAACTCACAAATGTATTACAAAATACCGTTTAATTTATTCTTCTAACTCATCCAAGCTTCACTCTGAATAATTTACAAGATTAAGTTCTCAAAAGACAAAGCAATGGCCAACAACATTTTTATAAGTTTGTAATTTCCTTGGAATTTTCGAGGTAATTAAATGCTTGAGAAGAATCTCGTACCGGTAGGGAATCGAATCTGACACCTCCAGCTTGCCGGGCGAGTGTGTTGCAGCATCACAGCACCACGGGAACCTTGATGCCAGGAACGTTCAATTTTTAATACCTAGTTGTTATTTTGTCCGCAAATATACCATAATATGTATGAAAAGTGAACGTTCCTGGCTTCAAGGTCCCCGTGGTGTAGTGGTTAACACACCCGTCCGGCAAGCGGAAGGTGTCAGGTTCGATTCTTTACTGGAACGAGATTTTTTCATTTAATCACGTCGGAAATTCCAAGGAAATTATAGATGTTCACAATTCACCGACGGAAACCAAAATATATTAATCTTTATAAGTTCTTTCAAGTGATAAGCGATCTTTATTTAAACATCACCTTTAGTGTATTATTGAAGATAAAAGAATGAGGTTAAGAAGTACTCTTGCTAAAAAAATATGTATTGTTAAACAACATTTTACAATAACTTCTGTAGCGAATTTCCAAGCACAGATCGGAATATCTAAAATTACAATTCATAAATGCAGAATTAGACATTGAATATCTTACCGGTACTACCAAAGAACGCGGTACAACGTAAAAATTCGCTCAAGTACGTGCATATATATACGTAATTATGCTAATATCAAATTCATTTATTATTCCGTACACCTGATCATCCCATACATACATAATCTCTAATATTTTTACTGTTATGTTTTATTTTCGTTGCAGGACTTCCCTGTTCATTATAATGAGTTTCGTATACGCAAAACTCCTAATAGTCGTGTGCATTGCATACGTGATATCGGACGTAGTCACGCATAGTATACCGTTATGGTATTACGAGGGATTCTTCACCTACCTGTACGGTATGAGCATCCTTTTCCTCTTGTATGTGTTCTGCTTTCTGCTACAAGAGAGTACGTGCTGTTCCGGCGAAAAAAAGGAGAAAGTAAAGAAACCACCTAAGGAGAAGACAATTAAAGAAAAGGAAAAGAAGAAGGAAGAGAAGGATAAGAAGAAAGATGATAAGGATAAGAAGAAAGATAAGAAGGATGATAAGAAAGATAAGGATAAAGATAAGAAGATTAAGAAGCAGGATAAGGTGAGATGAAGTTTAATGTTTCTCTTCGATAAGTGGACCATTACTAATTGTAAGGATTGCCGTTTGTTTAACAATCTCATTTATTTGGAAGATAACTATTTAAAACTACGAATTGATCTTAATTATAAGTCCCTTAAATGAAAAATAATAAATTGCAAATGCTCCTTTTATGATGGATCAGAAAATAAATTGATAATCATAGCAAATTTTAACCAGTTATCTTCCAATTTCGTGTACTTTCTCCATGTGTACATGTGCCCCACAAGCTTTAGCTGTTTTATTTTTAACAAAGCTGTAACCGTAAACCAATTCGAAACAAAAAAAAAAAGTTAATTGGGTGGGTCATTTCCTTTGTATATTTATGTTTCCGTTCCCTTTATTCGAACATTTACATAATTTATGTACTTTTATTTAATACTGTCTTTTATTTACAATTTTCTCTTGGTTCCCTTTTAATAATATTATTTTACGTTTAATTTTCTTGAGTTATTTTTGCGTTGCTGAGCATGTTGTGCGTGTAGCGGGAGGTGTTTCCTCGTAAGATGAAGGACCTGGTGCAGCAAAGGGCGACTACTCACATCCCCAAGGTGAGCGAAGGTTGGTTGCTAATTTTCTCCCCCCTTAACCACCTGCGCTATATAGTTGTATACGTATTATAGGGTAACGTAGAGGGTTTTTTTTCTATGTTTAGTACAGCGATCTAGGAAAGTAGTAAAGCCAAAGAGTTGATCAAATAGCAGTTTTAGGGGTCCAACATAAAACGCTATTTGTTTTTTTTTATTACAGTAATATTGAAAAAAGAAAACAATTTTCTTTGATTTAATTAAGTGCACATATTTCCGTTGCTTCTTATATTTAAAGAAAAAAATTAAAGAAAAAGTTATAGATAATTAACAAGATAGTCCGGTCAAGCTGTTAATATGAGCTGTCTTGTTGTAATTAAGACATAAGCCTGTATATTTTTAAATGGGAATTATAGTTAACCACCTCTGCTTAAGAGAAGTATATACTTGCAATGAAATAATTGTATTTCTTTGTTTAAGACATTTGTTTACTTGAATCAAGAGAATCTTGCAGAAAATTTGAAGAAAACGATTCTTAGAATAAGTAAATGGCTATTATAACACAAAACAATATTTTCTTAAAGATACTACACAGATTTTTTAATTCCAGAAAGCGTTTAGGTATTGTTCATAAATCAATAGTTTCATTTTCTTAAAATAAAGCAGTTTTTACTAAGAATTCTTGAAATGCATATAATTTATACGCACATTATTAATTGGGCTTACCTTGCTTAAAACAGTACGACATATCCGTACATAATGCAGTATATTATTCCCATTGCTTGTGATTTTAAAAAGGGTAAAGTAGAGGTTATCTACAGCATAATGTTCAAACAAAAGTGAACTTAATATAGAAGTACACATGAGGAAAGTGCCTAGAAACAATAACCAAGATAATGCTAATAAATAGCTCCTGGTATTGATGGAATTACTACCGGCAAAAGCGATATGAGAAGAGAAAAGCATTAAAGCCTCTTGCTCCTAGCCTCGACCATATCGCGTTTTCCTTCAATTTATAAATGTATTTCATATTGATCTACTCAAATGACGAAAAATAAAAAAAAAATCAAACTAAAACAAGCTAGATAAACGCGAAACTAAACGATTTTTAAGTGTTGACAAATCTTTATTATCAAGGCTATGTTGATTTCTATGTTAAAACAGAAAACTGCCATAACCATATTAAGTGTACTTTGGAATAAAAAGACATTTTCGTGAGACCATAACCAACTATAATTGCCATTTAAAAAATATGAGTTTATGTCATAAGTTCAGTACGACAGGTGTAACTTGATTAGGGTATCTCATAAAGATTACAATTACCTATAACTTTCTTCTTAACATTTTTCCTGTCAAATAAATAATAACGAAGGCATAATGTGAATTTAACGAAATCGTAGCAAATCGATTTTTTCGATGTATCTAGTTAGTTATGATTGTTTCTAGAGGAACAAATAGTGTTTTAAATTGGTCTCGCAAAACTGCAAATCTATTCCTGTTTAACTGCTTCTCTAACTCCGCTAGTTTTCAATATTTCTATACTAAACAACGAAAAAAAACTCACGCTGTATACAGAAAATCTATTCATGTTATTCCCTATAGAGATTATCTGACACTTTTAATACTCTGTAATTGTCTTTTGTGCTTCACAATGAACACACTAATAATCATAGATAACAACTGTATTAATAATTGTGTAAATACTTTTATTAAGATGGTGTCTTACATGATGTTAATACTGCTACCATATATTAACTTTTTTCTTAATAATTACACACCTTTTTAATAAAGGTAAACATATACATACCTGGCGTTCTACATTCTAAAAGCCTTGTCCATTTTACACGCACAATATATGCGCACATTTCGATTAAACTTATTTTTATATGATTTTCGTGAGCTATCAAAGTACTGCTGTACTAAATAAATTTTTATTACTTTTAAATAAATGGCTTAAAGTGTTAGAAATATCAACATATACCGACCTCACATCTCACATTTTACTAACCTCTAATTCACTAAATATAGTTAGCAGTTAAATACAACTTACACTTAATCAGCTTTTTCCAAGGTTAAAATGTGTCAGTGCTGTAATATTTCCAACGTGCAACATCTTCAACGTTCAATGAAAATCATATCTGAAAGAGTAGAGGTTCTTCCAGCATATTTGCCTAAAAAAAATCTCGTCCAATTCTAATGCATATTTACATAATTTCGCAGATAATAGATCTAATACGGTCAAAGCATTCGAACGCCAACCAATCAAAACCTCTATCTATTGCAGTGGAATGGTTCTTTCTTTTCCATTTATTTAAATAGCAATATAGAGTTGAGTAACAAACTTAAAAATTACCAATACCATCAAATTTTTTTCAAAACCCTTTATTACGAAGGTAAGGTGAAAAGTTGTCGGCCTGATAGTGAAAGACTGTATTTTTTAATATAAAAATGCATTTATTTTCTATGTAGTCTCCAACATGTCTCTAATAAACGGATTTCATCCCTGAAATATCCATCAACCGCTATTATCACTTCTTCATTTGATCCGAAATGTTTTCCAAACACAAATTTCTTTCGATTTGAGAATAGATTAAAGTTAGAGGGAGCCAAATCTGGCGAATATGGTGGAACAATTCGTACTTCAAATCCCTTAATTTTCCCTTTGCCAAAGCACCTTTGTTGTCTGGTGCGTTGTCCTGGTGGAAAATAATTTTTTTCTTTTGCAATCCAAGCCTGCTCTCACGAATTTTTTCATCTACCTGATCAAGAAGATGTGCTTGGTAAGTGTCAGTCATTGTTTTACCCTTTTCAAGGTGATCAACTAAAAGAATCCCTTTTGCATCCCAAAAAACACTAGTGATTTTCCCGGCAGATGTAATTGACCTCGCTTTTTTTGGTGCAGAACCACCCACTGCTGTGACTGCTGTTTTGTTTCAAGCGTAAGTGGCGGATCCGCGTTTCATCAAATCGGCACATAAAATCGGATGGATTCTTTTTAAAGCGGTCCAAACAATGCTGCTTTCTCGTTTGCTTTTGATTAGTATTTAACAAATGCAGCACTCACCTTGCACAAAGCTTTCTCATGCTTAATTCTTCATGTAAAATGTACCAACTCGTTTCTTCCGAGATGCCTACAGCCATAGCTATGTCATATACTATAAAGCGATGATCGTCCGGAACCAAAGAATAGATTCCGTATAAACTTTTACCAACTTTAAATGAATTCCTGTTTATGATAAACCGTCCAAAACAAAGAATTTTATGACAGCACGGTAACCATTTTAATAAAATTTGACATTCGTTTCTGTGACATGTGTGCCAAAATCACAGAACAAAAATTTTATTGATATCAGCGCCATCTCTGTGCTAGACCGAGAACTTTTCGCCTTGCTCTCGTATGAACAATTTTATAAAACTAGCCTTAATATGAACAATGATAAACTTTATGTTGCTATTACACGTCAACAATACATTAAGAGAAAATTGTGTAATATAATGCAACATATATTTGTATTGAGTACGTGATTTAATATTTTAAATATGATGTGAATATCTTTGAACCTATAAATTTTGCCAAAAACGTAAAGTTAATGAATATATTTAACGCTGAAAGTTTATGTTTTTCCCTTAAACTTCTAGTGAACTAAAAATGTTCATAACAAATACACTAAAAAATTATACAGTACGGAAATGTTTAAATATTTAATTAAACTTACCACCAAATCACCGAACACATAAAAATAGTCAACAATGTTAAAACACAATAATAAATTACTTGAAACCACTAGAAAGCAGTTTTTTAAGGGTCTATTGTGACGTTATCTTTCCTTTCCGAATAGGTACTATTCAAGTGTATCATTTTTATCTCTCATTGACTTGATTTTGTGATGTTACTAATTGCAATTAAACTACTTTAATCATCGATTAAATTAGTTCGTGATTAAATCACTTTGACATCTGTCAGATTCAACATCCAAACTAGTAAAATACCAAGGAAATAGCTTATTTATTTTTATTTAAAGTAGAACAAATATTAATCACCTAAATGAAGTTGCTAACATACTATGTTTTTGTACTTAAATTCGAAAAAAAGAATTGTTTTTATTGTAAGTAATACCGGTGCAAAAAGGGCATACGAAGAGAATCAAATTATTATTAGGCTCTTGCTTCGTTATTTGCTTCATCCAACCCGAACCAATAAACGTACGATTTTAAAAATACCCTAGGTTGTAATGCTTCTTAGTTATACGCATAACAATTACCAGATTGTAGCTTTTGCATCCTAATTAGAATTCTAGCTAGAATATACAAATGGCTACACCTTGTCTATGTCGCTATAAATTTTATCGTACATACTGAAGAATTACATCAACATATTCGGTTTTTAAATTCAAATTAATCTAGAACTACCTTTGAATAACTATTTGCACCACGATTTCACAAACACATTTAATACATATGTATCTAATCTAGGCACTAAGCAATCACACGCAGCATAATTA
Source organism: Dynastes maya (assembly GCA_029619315.2). Classification (NCBI taxonomy): domain Eukaryota; kingdom Metazoa; phylum Arthropoda; class Insecta; order Coleoptera; family Scarabaeidae; genus Dynastes; species Dynastes maya. The sequence continues at coordinate 64,960,471 of JAROYE020000002.1, forward strand.
TAAAAGTGAATAATAGTCAATGCACAGTGGTACTTTGGTAACTCGTTTCACGTTCTTATTGTTTGCTTGTTCTTATTTGGTTATTTGCGGGGATAGAGTACTTATCGTCGCAACTCAGAGGGGGTGGTTGATGCTGGGTTATCTGGGGTACCGGTGCCCGTCGCTGAACTTGAAGCACAATCTGAACACCCTGTTGATCTTCAGGAACAGCAGCAACAGCAAGTCCAACAGCAACAGCAGCAGCAGCAAGCGAATTCTAACACGGACGTGGAGGTTGGACTCAACTTGAAGAAACGCAAGCGAAAAACGACTCAAAACGATCAAAGCCACGGGAGTTTTTTCTTAAGAATTGGTGCTATAGGTAACTATAATTATTTCACTAAAATTGACTGTTAATATATCGATAAATAATAATTTTGTTCAGGTTGTTAATAAAAAGAAGATATAGACTGTTATCTGTTGAAAATATCTCAAAATAAATGAGTAAACAATAGCAAAGCTCTTATCCCACATACTGGGATTCAAATAAAGAAAATAATGCATTTTCTACCATTTCTGCTACTTCTTCTTATCAAATTTCTTCATTTGATATTCTTCATATTAAGCGATTGGAACCGAACCTGACACTACAAAATGGCACAAAAACATAGCATAAGAAAATTATCTCGGTAGCATATTGTTTTCATAGCTAGGTAGATAGGATAAATACCTCCCCTCGTACTTTTCTGTATTTTTTGAATAAATTCTTTTCAACAAATACAAAGTTAAACCCGTGTTCCTATTTAAAAAAAAAAAACAATATGGCGGTATTGCACACCAATTGCACAAACACGTGAAACTTACGTCAAAAAGTAAGTCATAATAAACAGTTTAACGCTACCAAATAAACCCAAATGCGTTACCGTTTGCATGTTATTCCACTTGGTTAGTTTTTCAAGCACAATGAAGCTTTTCTCAATCATCCGGTGACGTTGCTCAAGTATCAACTAATCAACTAATCTATTCTCCTCTGACGATATCTGCATTTATCTAGAATTTATTTTAAAAAATGCAAGAATGAAAGTGGTGGAAAGATTTTCGCGTGCTAAGACACGAAAATATAATTTAAAATTTTTAAAGCTTTGAAGGCTCTTTGACGTACCTACCCATTTCACTTCTGGTACAAATATGCTAGACTATACAAAGTCCTTCATGAAGTTTGATAAATAGAACCTATTTTGAGATATTTTTCGTATAAAAAAACCTTAAAATTAATATTTTACAATAAATTACCAAATTATATTTAATTTACCTAAATAAGCTCTGCTGTGCGTTGTAAGTTGAAGGAATAATACTTGCTATGCACCTGATTTTTTGATTTCATCAGAATAATATACTTATAATTAGTATATTTTAAAGGTAATGTTTATTTCAGCATTCGGTTTGGGCACCATGATCTACAACGGATTAGAATTCGGATCATTCTTCGAAATACCCTTTACGTCGCCTTGCTACATGATACTTAAGGGTATAAATCCGGTGCTTCAGATGGTTTTCACGTTCATGCAGATGTACTTTATTTTCATGAATTCTCGTGTGAGTAGGAGATTATTTATATCACTTATTGGGAGTTGTAATATGGCAACGAAGCTATATATGGTGTTTAATTATGTTTTTAGTTGAACATACATCGTTTCAAAGTCATCGCCAGATTTGGTTTAATGCACGTCGTCGCGACCAACATTTGCGTTTGGTTTAGAACGTTAGTCATCGAGTACCTCAAAGAAATCACCGTCTACCATAAAAAGAACGCGCTTGCTGGTGAGTTCTTAAGACGTATCCATGTAACTACACGTTTCTTTTTTCAAAGCAATTCTAGACGTGCTTTCATCACCGCTTTTTTTAGAATTATGTCAATTATAATGCGATTACAAAAAGGAATTCAATCGTGGTTAATTACGCTGTAGTACTAGAAAAAGAACAGATTTATAGCATTTAGAGAAACGGTACTAGGTATATTGAATAGCGGTGGCTTGATAATCCTTTTTCATTCTTGGAATTCTGTATACAAGCGTATAGATATATGCGTAAAAGTAATAAGAGTAGATAGAACCTCTAAGTTCCAAGTTCATAAGTATTTTTACAGTAGCAAAGTTAAAAAACCTCATAATTAATAGGTACAACAGAAAATTCATTTTTAGAGACACTAAAATTATCAAAAGCGAATCCATGAGAATTTCATTTCAATAATAAAGAGAATTTAGTATCACACGATCGTTAACTTTATTATAACTGCATTGCATTTCTACAAACATATATCGATGCAGCTGTCTATTTGTATAATCTCCATGAAAAACTTGCCATCCAGAGAGCTTTTTCTTTTCAACATATGCTTCATAAATATCTAATTTCATTTTAATGTTATGATACGACATACATAAAAACATAAGCGTTAATGTCAGTCAAAGAAACAAACCGTATTGCTTCAGATTTTGTAATCACAATATTAAATTTAAAAGCTCCGAAATTAGGGTATTGGGTTTAAATTACTGCGACTAATTTCGTAATCGAACAAGTGTTTTATTGTGCATACGCGTAGAGGCATAACGAATATGAGCCGCTCTCAATATTTGTAGTAGTTCTATTAATACGTTCCTATAAGTGTTTTGCCGTTAAGTAGGTTAAAATGAGATCATAGCCACTCAACAGGGCAACCCGCCGAATCACTTTCATATAAATTTCAACGTTTTCATCCAAATATTTTGATTCGAAATTCAATGTTAAGGTCGTCGTACTTCTTGAATGCCTCTTTATTGATAAATTGGGAAGTTTATTCATATTTCTTGAGTTCCACTATAATACGTAGTAGGCGCCATAAGTTCACGGCCTGATACAGAAAAAATAAACTTGGTAAAATATAACAATTTTTATTTTTCAATATAATCTCCCTTAACTTCAATACATTTATTACAACGATCAATTAATAATTCTGTACCTTCAAAATGTTGTACTACAGCTGCTTGCAACTTACTATCGTCTTTAAAACAACGTCTTTTAAAGTTTTTCTGTAAATGAGAAAATAAATAATAATCACTTGGGGCCATGTCCGGATTATACGATGGATGTTCCTATTCTTGAAAGCCACATTCGCGGATGGCAGCTTTTGTAATGGCGGCGGTATAGACGGATGCATTGTCGTGCAATAATCAAACATCTTTTGTCAATTTTCCTAGACGCATAATATGTGCAATTTTTCCAGTAATTGAAATGTTTCGAGGCGTTATCAGTTCAATTGGCCGCTCGGAGCGCTCATTATCTTCTAGGGATTCTCGCCCCAAACGGAAACATTTCGCACACTTTTTTACAGTGGAATATGAAGGAAATACATCACCATAAACACCGTCTAAACGTTGTTTAATGTAATTATGGGTGTGCCCTTGTTTTGTTAAAACCTTAATGATCGCGCGGCACTCAATTTTCGTTACCTGAGACATTTTCATACACTAGTGACGTTGTCTGGCTGGCTTCTAAAAATTACCACTCTTCGAGCTGTAATATATATCGTGTAGGCTTCGCATACGTGCGACTATGACGCAGCGAAGTTTGAACAGGCCGAGAATTTATAGCGTACCACCACACAACTGCAATTCATCAATATATTTCAAGTAAATAATTAGATACAGTTACAAATAATTATTAAGCAATAAAAGCAAAAATATTCAAAATATGGGAAGTATATCTCAATGTTTTAAAACTACCATCAACTCTTTCTAGATTAGTGAAAATCCTTTAGTGTCTTTAAAAAACCATTCTTAATTTTTGGGAGAATAAAAGCAGATTCAGATCATCTAGAAGGAAAATACAGGAAAACAAAAAACCATAAGTGATCTACCTCCACATCCGTTCTAGCCATCAGACGCATCCAAATATCATCTCTTTATATACAAGAAAGCTCTCTACAAGATTAATCAAAAATAAAGATCATTACTTTTATTCACCGGAGGTAAATTAATGGGTGAAGCAGCCAAAAATAAAACAAGCTTTCGCAATTTATTCACTGCTTCATCAGAGAAACCAAATTGGAAAAAATGTAAGCATTACACTTGATACAAAGTTGTAGAAATAAATAATCACTTACATTTGAGTATCATTATCATTGGAATGAATAATTGAATACGAGGTTAATTCGACATTAATCTAGCCTTCGATAAATGGCGTTACGTGAGAATGAATTGCTCTCGGTTTTGACATCTGCCATCCATCACATGAGGTCTGTCAAAATTTCAAGCAAAAAACACAATTAGTTTAGTTTTAACAGCCGTCGAAAGCAAGCAACTTTTGTGTTTTTTGAAAATGGAAAAAGTCGAATATCGTTCAGTAATTAAGTACCTTCATTTGAAAAGGAAAAACAATGCAGAAATCAAAGCCCAACTGGATGCTATTTATGACGAGTCTGCATTGTAGTTAGCAACAGTGAAATTTTGGAAAGCTGAATTTGTTCGTGGTCGTAAGAGTGTGTTTGATGATGAATGTTCAGGTGCCTCAAAAACCGTCACTACATCAGAAACCATCAACAAAGTCCATGATATGATCATGGCAGACCGTCGAACCAAAGTGCGTGAGATAGAAGAAGCTCTAGACATGTCAACTGAGCGTGTACATAACTTCATACACGAACATTTGAATATGAAAAAGCTATCCGTGCGATGGGTGCCACGTTTGCTCACTGTCGACCAAAAACGTATACGTGTGACGGATTCGAATAAGCTTTTGGCAATGATAAAACGCCACCCGAAGGATTTTTTTCGCCGATACGTCACCGTTGATGAAACGTGGGTCCATTACTACACGCCGGAGACGAAGGAACAATCAAAGCAGTGGAGAAAAAGCGGTGAAGGCCCACCGAAGAAAGCCAAGACCATCCGATCGGCCGGAAAGGTGATGGCGACGTTTTTTGGGATGCGAAGGGCATTATTCACATTGATTACTTGTAAAAGGGTAAAATAATAACTGGCGTGTATTACGCAGATTTATTGGACCGTTTCGACGCCGATTTGACGAAAAAACACACTGGCTTGGCTCGCAAAAAAAGTTCTCTTCCATCAGGACAACGCACCCGCTCACAGGGTGGTCGTTGCACAGGCAAAATTGCACCAATTGGGCTATGAATTGATCGACCGCCCACTGCATTCGCCAGAATGCTCCCTGCGACTTTCTCCTGTTCCTAAACCTAAAAAATAGTTTGGAGGACGCCGTTTTGCAGCGAATGATGAGGTCATGACCGAAACTTCACACTATTTTGAGGAGCTCGAGCAAAATTACTTTTCGAAAGGGATAAAAAAGCTGGAAAACCGTCTTATCAAGTGTATTGAGGTAAAAGGAGACTATGTTGAAAAATACATGAGAAAAAGAACAAAAATCGTGCGTTTTCTTACTTAGGCTAGATTAATGTCAAACTACCTTGACTTGACTACCTCGCCCATTAGTTTACCTCCTGTGCAGCTAACAAGTACAACCAATACTTCTTTTCAACTCTACATTAACTTTTGTGTTTGTTATGCTACCCTACTAATCATGATCCAGGTGAATCTTTACAAAATATTCCTTTTACGTTTTGAGTCTATGCATAAGTGGTGATGGAGTTTTTATTTTAATGTTTATCAGGAAGCATCCAAACGGAGTTAATTGTGGATTTCGTGTAGAGATTTTCATTAAATTGCTTGCCCTCTTGATGACCTGCCGAATATCACATTTTCCTAGCTTGCTAGTTGCTACTCTTGCCATAATCTTAAAAAAAAACACTGTTTAATTGTCTGGCAATCTGCCGAAAATTCTTTTTATATTCAAAAAACCAGAATCCGCACGTCTGAGATTAGATATCTTTGTAGATGGAACGACAGTGTATAATAGAATATATCATCAACACTTTCAGAATTAGGACCAATGACTTTATTATTTTGAATATTATAAAACACGAAACACAAAAGCTAGACCATTTTTATAAACTTTTTAAACAAGCTGCTCCTGTATTATATTTGATATACAACATCAACAATTCCTTCTAGGAATTTTTTTGTATATTTTTCCAACCGTTTCGTTAATCTATACTCCAAATTCAACTTTATATATTTGGCAAGCCTAAGCATTCAAAATCAATAGCAGCAATATATTAGATAACAAGGAACTTTCAATATGAAGTACATAGTTCAAATGTAAACAGTGATTTTTTAGAATCATATAGGTCAATTTAGCACATGGAAAACATTTTTTCGGTCATTCGAAAAATGTCACCAGTGTACATACATATACATTACAGAAAGTATTCGTTCGCACGCAATGCGGAATGCTAACACTGTTTTGGGAACGCATATGGCAATTCCCGATTCTGTGGCTACCACAACCGCTACTCTGACGACTCCAACCGTAAGTTCTACTATAAAAGATATCGCTTCGTCAACAGTTCAGGCTATTACGACAACGTTACGTAGCGTTCCAACGACATCTCCTACAGTGCCGACGACCACTGAACGTAAGTACAAGAGCAGTCGGCTTCACGTAGTCCTAATAAATAACAACTAATTAGTATTGTAAATAACTTTATCCTAGAAAAAAATTCTGCGTATGTTATGTATATAGTTCTTGTAATGAAAACATGTAGCACTTAACATTTATGCCTGCAAGGTGGAGCGGATTCTCTTGGAATAGTAAAAATTACAAGAGAAATATAGGTTGCATTTGTACGAATAGATATAATACGTCACAATAATAATCTTAAGTGCTACCTTATTTTCTGCAGCTTTTGCTTTTTCAACTTTTACTAACAATACTAACATTTAATCTTAAGGTCTTTTCACAACGCCGTCTACTATTCCAACTACGCTGTTCAGGGTAATCAGAACTAATCCCACCACCACCATGTCCACCACTCAATTCTCTACTCCGACTACTACTACACCCTTTCAAATTTTTACAACACCTACCACAACTCCAACAACCACAACCACGGCTACCACCACCACAACCACTAGCCTTCCCATTACCATTCAGCGATTTTGGGAGTCGGTCACCCATTCCTTGTCAACTACTGCAAACCCCTATAAAGGCTTTTTTGATTATAGAAGCATGAATAACTTTGATAACAATATACTAAATGGTAATGGGTACACAGAACGCTTTTTGATAGTATAATAAGGGGCATATTTGCAGTTGCAGATGAACCAGTTACAATATTTAATGATACAAGCGACGAAGTCGTTCACGAGATCTTCCCCCAAGCTCTGATTTATTCGAACAATACAGTGGTGAATAACGTGAATAATTCTATTGTTGCTGCGAGTTGCGGTAGGATTAACATTATGGGAACTATTGTGCAGGATTCTGCACCTTATTTGTATCCTTTCATCATTGAATATTCACTAATTGGCGCAGCTGTTATATACGTCATGTGGAAGCATATAGGTCGAAATCCTAGGTAAGTTCAATTGCATTTAAAATCTCTGCAAGGTGCGACTGTAACATGCTATGTCTTCAGCTTCTGCTGCTATAATTTTAGGTTCATAACTGAGGAAGATTTAGAACACAGACTGGAAGTGATGCTTTCAAGACGAGCAGTTGCAATGGCACAGGCACAACAGGGTCGAGTTGATTGCGTCGGAGCATCTAAGGGATTATTTTTCGGGTTACTTCTATTAGTTGGATCGCTCATTTGCTTAATATTATTCTTTGTTCTGATTCACCATCCAGATTTAGGCCTTTTGGCAATATATCTTGCAGACGTATCGCATTGTGTATTGATGGTGTTGAGTATAATAGCCATAATTGTTGGTTTTGTGAGGTGAGTTTAATTAAATTTATGGGATATAATTGCTTCTTAAATATCTTATTTTGCTAATTATAAATATATCTGTGTTGAAGGAAACTGTTGCTTAAGTAAACGCATATTTCATTTGAATATTTTGTAGCAGTTGAGAAAATCATTCATTCTTAATTTTTTATCTTCTCTTACTTACTGCATTTGTAGCATTTATCATATTTATTTCCAAGCTTAACAGTGGACAGATAAAAAGTTTTCATTTGAATTTATGCAACATTCTTTTATAATTTGGACCTATTTTTTATCTGTGAGTGTATCTAGCATGCTCATTTGCGAATGCTTCTTTATTTTTAGTTTGCTTCTTTTTCTTTTTCATTCATAGGACTCGTAAGATGAAATCCGACCTGAATTCTAGGGTTCAACATCTCAAATTCAGAATAGAAGAACAGAGTGATTTAAACGACATTTTATTACGCGTATCTGCCTTTGGATTGTTCCTGTACGCTACATTTAGTGTAATCGCAGGATCTTTGAACGCCTTTACCAAAGAACCGAATCTGTTAGTTATGATAACTGGCGCATTATCAATTATACAAGTAAGGATTTGTATTGAGGCGAGTTTTTGTTGTAATGCAAATTTTCTTAGGTCGTGTTGCAATTGCTATTCATTGCTGATGTCTCGCGTCGTCGAGTCCATTTACCAGAACATGACCGCTCTAAACCTGGAAGGCAAGTTGTTACATTCTTGCTGATTTGCAATATTACAATGTGGATCATATATACGTTCGAGATGCAAAAGGTAGAAGCTAATCCTGTTCAGTTGGAGTTCTACGGATTCTTAACCTGGGCAATGGTACAACGTATCGCATTACCTTTGTGCATCTTCCACAGATTCCATTCAGCTGTGACGCTAGCTGAAATATGGAAAACTAGTTATAAAGCTAGGCTCGAATAATTCTTTTTGTCATAAATATATTGTTACTTTTACTTGTTTTATTCTTTATGAAAATGATTTCGGCTCAATATCGTGTATTTTAAATAATAAAAGAAGGAAACAAATCTACAAAATATACGTTTGCTCACCTGTTAAAAGTGTTAGCAACCATAAATTGTTGGATATATTTGTTAAGACGTTTTTAAACCCTGTCTTTTTGTAATTCACTTGTAAATATTTTCACATATCTTACTACTATACTTGAGGAATTATTTTTGAAAACACAACGCACAGATATTAATAAAGAAAAGGTGAACCGTATATAGTTAAATAATAATAATATTCGTAATGAAATAACAATAATTTAGCCATCCATCGATGTTCAAAGGCGTATCTGAAGCAAAGCTCATGGTCATTAGCAAGCATTAATTACTCATCTTCAAGTAGGTTTTAAAATTTTATAAAACTAACTAAAACGAAATTTAAATCGTGTAGATTAGGCAATTCGGTGTTGGTACATGTGTGCAAAAAAATCGTTTCAAATTTAAGAATATTCCAATTATCATAAAATAAATTAAAGTATGAATGTCCATTGAAAATTGAATCACTTTTCATCGTAAAAATGGCAGTTCAGAAGCGTACGCGTAATTTTCCATTTCTACTTTTATATACACGGAACACCTACATATAAGAACCATAGCAAAAAGACGAGAAACCTATATACTATATGTAATTTAAGTGGACCACACCATATACCAGATATTTGTACTTATAAGACGAAGAAAAGAAAATACATCTACTTACCAAGAAACTTAACTCTCTATTGTCGTTTTGTAGTTTTAAGTTCATGTGCTGAACTCATTTTAAGTTAGTTTTATATGCAAAAACGCAACATAAAAGATGTATTTGCATATATTTACTAACTTATTTGCATTAGTATAATGTGGCCCAAGTTTTTAAATATTTGATATCCCACAAAGAACTCCAAAAGAAAATCCAAAGAATCTAACGACATTCCTTAACCATTCTAGTAGGCTTCGTATATTTTCAAATAATCATTTAATTTAGAAGACATCATCGCCAATTCAAAAATCAAATATCGTATACAAATTTAAATCAAACTCTTGAAATAACTATTTATAAAAAAAATAATAGTCCATAGTTTTTCATTAATTTGGAGATGATGTTTTGTGTATTTAATAAATAAATTATACACAATAAATTAAAAATTCGTGCTACATTATCGATCATTACAAAATGTGATTCCATTACCAATGTAAAAAATCTTAGGCTAAGTCGAAAATAAAAGTACTCAATTGTTGTAACATCACATCTACGTGTATACATTCTATATGTTCGTGACTTACGTGTTAAAATAAAAAGAATATATTATATGAATAAATACAAAGAGCATAACATATTATATTGTATAAGTACTGTTATAGATTTAGAGTCTGAGAAAATATAGTCATATATGTATATATTATTATATTTTAAATCTTTACTACTATTTATTTTTCATAGGTATATTTATTAAATTATTTAAAACAGGAGCATGTATGTGTGCGTTTTCGGTCACGAATACACACGCGTACACATATTATTGATGACGTGAAAATGTGTAGTTTTTTAAATGTAAGCTCAAATGTCCAAACAAGAGAAATATCTGAGAACTTACGTATTTATAGCGAAAGGGCTTTGAAAAGTACTCAACACTGCCGATTTCTCTATATAAATATATATTATAAATGTCTACAATTTAACTTTTTTAAAGTGAATAATTGCTTAAATAACTAATTTCCTATACGTTTTGGTATGACGTCTTATATTTGATATTTTAGTATGTTGCGTGTAATTTTTCTGTATTAAACGTAATAAATAATTAGAAACCATCTTGTTTGTCAATATAGGAAGCACTTTTTAAGCAACTAACGGCCAATCTCACCGAACGGTCTTATATCGAACCAAAATTAAGTTTTACGTCAATTTAAGAGTTCCTATTATTCTATTCAGTTACAACCATACTATTTAAGTCGCGGATTATTTTGCACTTAAATTACGATGTCGCTATTTAAAAGGGCGGCGGCAATTTATTTAACTGTTTTCTCCAAAACTAAAATAAATACTGCTTTTTATCTAATACATTACATAGGCGAAATAAGTAAGAAAAATACAAAAATTTCTTCAAATGTTGGATTAATTATCAATATTGTAATTTGCCGCCTTATTGTTTATGTGAATTCTTGTTTGTCACATTTCTAACGCCAAAATTAATAAGTAAAAACAAATGTTATACAGCACAGCACATATTATAACTAGAGTTTGTTAAAATGGTGGTACCGGCAATGGTGCACCGCATAAAACTAGGTACGTAATATACAATATTAGTGAAAAATAATATTGTTACCTTTTCCTGTCGTCTTGATGTCCACTGTGGCAATTGGCAACCGGCCTGGTAAGCTGCGTAGAATTGCAATATCAGCAACGCTTCCATTGTGGATTCATTCAGCCGTCGACGGTGTTGTGAATACGTTGTCGTATACTTTGAAAATGATCGTTCGACATCCAGTGAAGTAAGATTTGCAAATGTCAGATATTCCTTTTCCTCATCTGTGCACTCTTGATTTTCAGTTATAGACCGAACATTTTGTAAATCAGGATTTTTCGTTAAAATTGCACCAAATTTTTGAGCAACATCGACTCCTATAGTGTTCAAGTTTTCTAGAGCGGCTTGTAAATTGTTTATGCAATTTAATGCGTCTCGTGCAGATAAGTGACTGTTTTCTAATTGCTCAATAGCTTGTGGAATTTCAGAATAGTTCATGGAAATTTCATCTATTTGTTGTTGAACATTCGAATTGGAAAAAAGTTGCTGACTATTTCGAACTGCTGCAGAATCATTTGAATCAAGTTTCAAGATGACATTTTTCACTTGTGAAAAATATTTCTGATAGTAAGATACTGCCTGGAGCCATGTTCCCCCATTGCGTTATTACAGGCTGAGGTGGTGGTGGTAATTTCGGACATGATTGTTTGAATACACGGATGTGTTTGGGAGATTTGATGAACACTTTTTTGGTAGATGCTATTGACTTATCCACCATCGGATACTTCTTTCGAATGGTTTCTGCTAGGAGGTGACATGCGTGTATGAGGCATGTTATGTGAAGAAGAGTCGGAAAGCATATTTTCAACATCCTACCAACTCTCAGCATTGTTGCGGCTCCGTCAGTAACGAACATTGTGACTTGGGTTCCTGTGATACAAAATTCTCTCAACGAATCTTTTATTATCTTGACAACGGCTTCTGCATTACTTTTCTGAATCCTTTTACTGGATAACAACAATGAAGCTGGTGCACCATCACGTTTTAAAGGACGCGCTACAACATAAATGACGCTGTGTTTCTGAGCATCAGTTGTTTCATCCACACATAGACAGATTTTCTTATTTCTCAACTCGTCTTTTATACATTCCTTTACTGTACCTTGCACACATAGCAAATTGTATCGTAATTGTATAGATATTGGCAGCCTCCGTGAAGGAACGTACTTAGCCAAAAAAAACGAAAGTGTTCATTAGATACTAAATGTTGTGGGATGTTGCACACACTTAACATAAAAAATAAAATCATATAAAAATTGCCAGTATGGAATACTGTTTCTTAAATTCAATACATGACGTTTACTTTTACAATGTTTTCCACATTCAAACCTATCGCGACATAGCAATCCGCTATTGCATATTGTGCAATAAATATGCGGACTTCGATATTCTAATCCAGGGAAATGCCTGAGATATTTATTCACATTTGAAGGGAACGTTACACCGTTGGGGCGTCCCATCTCCGCGTACTTATTTGGCGTGCAGCGTGCAACGTACTGTCGCTTTGAACTCTCTCGCGGTACTGTCGAGATCGACTACGAGTTGAAAATTACCCCTACCTACGCCGCTACCGCTACACTACTGACATCCGGTACGACCATTTTAATAAACTCTAATTATAACAAATACATAATAAATCCATAAGTACAACTAAGAATCAGGTTATCCCGATGCGAAAATAGTCAAAACGGAACAAGAGGATTCAACTACACTTTATAATAGTCATAAGATGGTAATATAAAACAAAAAAAGGCATGCGGTGACAAATAATGAAAAAGACGCTTCTTGGCAAATGAATTTAATTCTTTATCGTTGATAAACACTTACAGAGATGTTTCTTAAAAAAAAAAATTTTAATATGCAAGTGGCAGTGAAAAAATATTGGAAAAATTCTAGAACTGATATTGTGTCAAAATGGTCATTTCTCGTATAAAAGCAGTTGAAATATTTTAATTAGGGTGCAAGAAGAAAAATAGATGCCACAAACCGAACTGCGTTAAATAAAGAACATATTGATTGCTACGATGCCACACGCAGAGAAATAGCTTTTTGCATTAAGAAATTGGATTTTCTTTCAAAAATCAGCTTCTATTTAAGAAAATACTTTTATTTCAAATAATTTTCTTGAAAGTTCATTTGTATTAAATAAATATTTTCTTAGGGTTAGAAAATCAAGAAAATCCAAGACAGACAAATATTTCTTCCAAGTAAATCATTTAGTTTTAAGTTAAGAAAATATTCACATTAAAGGTAGGAATGAAAAATGGTCCAGATCTCACAAAGTTCTAAGAAATTAGGCGACCGGTTTCGTGTTCAAAACACACATCATTGGATCAGCTATAAGGATATCTAATAAAAGAAAAATTGCAATAATAGAAAAAAAAACCTAAAGTTGATAATTGAAATTAGGAGCATGCGAATGAATTAATGAAAAAGTTTTTTTTTTTATATATTACAGTAAAATTCAATTATCTCTTTAATAATGTAATTAATAAGGATTATTTTTATGTAGTTTAATAGTTAATATTTAAGTCTATTTATCCATTTTTTTATTATTATTTTTATATATTCAAAAAAGCTAGTTAAAATAGTACACGTGCTAAATAATAAGAAAAAGAAAAAAAAAATTACATTAACCGGTATCCTTTGAAAATGTTTATGAAACGTTGTACGTTAAAGGTTCCATCATTGTGTAAGCATTGGGTAAGCATGGCATCTGTCTTCAGATTTCTATCGCTACTATCTAGGACAGCATGACTATATCTCTTGAAAGTAGGTGACGCCAGGAAATATTTCAGCGAGTGTTTTTAAGATTAGTGGCATAAACTGAGAGATGGGGAACAATGTGGGTAGGAGCAATGAGCGTTACTGCTTTTCTCTTCTCACGTGTTTTTGCCGGGAGTGATTCCATCAATACTAGCTATTTATTAGCATTATATTGATTATTGGTTCTAGGCACTTTTTTCATGTCTACTTCTACACTAAGTCCACTTTTGTTTGAACATTATTCTGTAAATAACTTCTACCTTAGCTTTTTAAAATCACAAGCAATGAGAATAACTTCCTGCATTATGTACCCATATGTTGTACTGTTTTAAACAAGGTAAGTGCAATTAATAATGTGGATATATGTAAATAAGAGGCATTTCAAGAATTCTAAGTAAAAATAAATGCTTTATTTTAAGCAAATGAAACTTGATTTATGAACAATACCTAAACGCTTTCTTGAATTAAGAAAACTATTTACTATCCTCAAGAAAATATTGTTTTGTGTTATAACAGCAATTTACTCATACTAGGAATCGCGTTCTTCAAATTTTTTGCAAGATTTCCTTGAATCAATTCATTACAAGTATACTGATTGGGAAAATGAGAAATTAGCTATATCGGTATCCCCTCTCGCCGTACATGCGAGAGAGCGTGGAGGGGACTGAGTGAAATCCCAGCACTTCGATGCGGAACTTGCTAGTACACTTCAAACAATGTTGGGATGTAGACCTACTGTGTGAAAAGCGCATGTAATAATTTGAAGTCATAGTCGCCTGGAAGTGAGAGTTTCGCATATTTATTTTGTTGTTGCTACGAAGCTTAGACAAAATGAATAAGAAATTCTAACGACGAAAATAAAAACTGATTCTGATGAAATAAAAGAAAAGAAAAATAAATACTCCAGAAATTCTTTCTAAGATCATCCGCACATACTGCAATCTACCTCGTAACTAACCACATCGGTAACCTTGAGCCATTTACTCCTCCGCTTGAGAGCGAGGAGGGGCTAGCGATATGGCTAATTTCGCATTTCCCCAATCGGTATACATACTTCTCTTAAGCGGAAAAAAAATGCTAAGAAAATATATTTTTTTTTATTTAAAACAGTTATCCTATTGCGGATAATTGAAAGAGTAATTGTCTTGAAGTAAGGCGGACAGCTATGATACAATTAAACGTTTCTCTGCGTGTAGTGGATCAACAGTTGTATGTGCACGGCAGAGTTATGGCCATCGATTAAGGTACACCATGCCCAGAAGTGAGATAGTTTTATTAAGAAATCCTTCTTTTTCTAGTAAAAAGATTTATTTATTATCTTATATATATATATATGCCCTAAGTGCCATCGCTCACGGACCCTAGTTACATTATTTTGATTGCTGTATACATGCATTGGAATTCCGTATAATATCTAGATACCGTCTTTTAAATTGCGACAATTACAAATCTTAGTTCATATTTTAATGTTTAACTTCATAATAATACAAAATACACGTCGAACCAGTCAAAATTTTCAGTTATACATCAACATCGCACAGATTAGGTTAGGTTTCCATTTAAGTTATCAATAACTAGCGCTTAAATTTAAAAGACTTAAATGGACTGGGCGCTATAATAGGCACCGATTGGTTTAAGTTTGGCTAGACAAGAAACGTCAAGAATTAAGTTTAAAGTCTACTCGTAAATGCCAACTCAGCTCGGGACAGGAAGTATTCTATACACTCATAAAATATATGAAAATTATTCCGAAAATAGGAGGCAACTTTTCTACCTTCTATAATACCGGTAATTACCCCAGTGCCAGTGGGTGAAATAAAAATGTTGTTTTTATGTTCATGTATATCGATGTAACTTAAACATTTTTCTACCTTTTTGCAAGGTTCCAAGACAAAACTGCTAGCGAGTTCGACCAACTAAGGCAAAACCGGAATGAGAACACTGGTGTATAAGGAATAAAAACACTAATTATTTTATCAAAAATATTCAAATTGATGTGCTTCAACAACATGGCAGTGTCCTAAGCGAACGTAAAACGTATTCACAACGTTAGTTAGAAAATCGGTGTAATTCAATTCGAAACGTCCACTATGTTTTTTCCGTAACTCTACTAAATTTTCGGAGCTAGTCGCATAGACCTTCCTCGGTGGCCCTTCTATTGTGCTTCTTCTATCAATCCATCTACCAGTAAAAACATCGTTGATAATAATTCGACCTTCCAGAGAAAGGCTGAAACCAACCTCATCATGTACGCTTCTACGCAACAGCATTTTTCTAGTACGTTTGCAGCTTATGGAAAATATTTTTATTTCTTTTATTTAACGCCCGAATGCAAAATGTTACCGTTAGCTCATTTTTTAAACTAAAGTAAGCGCAGATTGTAGTAAATAGCTTACAGTCGTCATCATTGCGTATATTACAGTATTGCCACCAAACTTGATCTACAATTCCCTTTGAAACGTATGATAATTGCCTAGATTTCACTATAGTTAAATTTACAACTTTAACACTCGGTCTCGATTTTTAGTGGCAAAAATATATATTACTTTTAAAAATGGTGGGAGTAATATGCATGCTCCCAAATTATATTGATATTTGAACTAAAAAAATTTGACATCTCGTACAGCACGTGTGCAAGTAAAACAAAATAAAAAATTATTGGGAATTAAGTATACATCAGCACAGATGCCGATGAATACTTGTATTATATTTTGCAAAATGTTGCAAAAATAAAAAAGCAGCCAGTGTTATTTAATTTTTAGAAATACATAGTGCAGGCTTAAAAATTGCTTTCTGTTTTGCACCTTTGCCTTGTTTTAGTTAGACTACCCATGTGTTCTCCCTCAGATATACATCTAGAGCTCTTATCTGCTTGTGAATTATGTGCCCGATTAACAACATCCACCAGTAATACCACCTAATAAGTAACCAAGATTAACTTACTTATCCACCAGCTAGGCATTTTGTGCACATTGGCATGGAGACCATTAAACTCAGTCCTTTATAGATGATGCTATTTCAGCAGACCTCAATAAGTTCCATTTATTATGCTATGTAAAATGCAATTTTATATTTTCAACTACATGTATTTAGACTTTTTAAGATATTTTTATAAACAAATTGTATATAAGAAAACGAGAGAAAAAACACTTTTCGTTTAACATGTATTAATTACCATCATATCATATAGTCCCTTATACTACTTTTATTATCCAAAAAATCATCAGGTCTTTGTAAGATATCTGGTGCCATTTTATATTTACGAAAGTCTATGCTGCGTTGCAACAAATCATAATTTAAAGTAGCATCAGCATCTTCCAAGTATTGGTCTCCATTTTTTGAAACTTCAAACCTACTCCATTTATAATTTGAACATTTTCTTGTACCAGGAGAGCTTTGTATTAAATTGAGTACTGTAGGATGTGTAAGACCAAAGAAATCATTTCCTCGTGGTCTAGTTGTTACAACATTCAATGAAAGAATATCATTAATCCTTTGTAGTAAAAGGGAATGGCACACATCCGGTGTACCACCAACAATAGGGCCTTCATTGTCATCTGAGGCAATTTCAAATCTATAATTAAATGAAATTAATAAATCTAGATTATTAACAAGATTAAAGTAGATTCACCTTGGCATACCGTTAGCATCAGATATTTTACAAGTGTACATGCATTTCATGGTAGGATCCTTAAGGCTTCCATAAATTCTAGTTGAAACATACCCCACAGGGTAAATAGCTTCTTCGCAATGAAATTCCTTGCGATCAGATAAAACCTCTCCCAAAGAATGTATTGTTAAATTTCCTAACTCTATAGGAAAAACAGGTCTACCAGTAGAGTCTAATGGTATTGGTTGAACTAATTTTTTGCGAATCTTAACAGAATTCTTTCTCGATTTTATTGGTTTTTCTAAAACAATCAGCAACTAAGTAAAATATAAATCCAAACATCTTATTATATTTACCATTATTTTCTAGTGACTTCTTTTTACTTTTCTTAGTAGTAGATTCACTATGTGATATAGGTTGCGTTTGATTGAATCCACTTTTAGACAAGGCTTCAACTTCCATTTCTGTTTGTGGCTCATATTGACATAGTTTTCGTAATAAAAACTTTCGTTCTTCCGATCTAATTATTATTTCTTCCTGTACTTCAGATATTTCATCGCAAAGCGCAGCATTTTCAAATACAAACTCCTTAATTTGTTGCTTTAGATCTTCTAGTTTTAATTTGTATTTACTAGGTTGTCTATCAGGTTTGGTTACCTTCAAATTGTGTAAATATTTGTCTGCCATTATTAATCAAGTTAATTCAACAGACGTATTTCAATTATATTGTGAATTATACCAGAAAACGTAATTAAAACCATAATTCAAACAAATGTCATAAAAGCAAAAAAGCTGTTTTATTTTGGTTGTCAAACTTAGCAGAGATCTAAACCTCAGCTTGATAGCAGCGCTAATCTGCTTGAACTGAACTCACTAATGCATGGACGATAACAGAATTATTGCTATTATCGACTTAAATATTTTAATTTTGAGAGTGGCAGTCCTGATTTTTTAAAAATGAAGTTATTTGTTATCTATTGTGTATGTTTTTCTTTGAATTTCATTTTTAGTACGTTTTGAAAAACAACATAAATATAAATGATTCGCATGAGATAGAAAGTAAGTAAAACCTTATATTAATCCTTATCTTTGTAATAGAGTACACGCGTATGACCAATATATTCGCAAAATAACTGTTCATGACAAACTTCGTATGCCATTAAATATTGTTTAAAAAAAAGTTTCAAGTTTAAAATTTATCTCGAATAGACACGATTACCATCTTGATGTCAGGATGTTTACATCCATTCGAATTATCTGTTTTAAAATGCAATTCTACTTCAATTTTAGTATTATTCTATCGTCTAGTAACAAAGTATTACCATATAAACCTGAGTGAACAATGTCTGAGGGCAAATTTGTTGTGGAGCACTCATATTGGAATTCATAAAAAGAAATGAATGTTTTAACACCATAGACAGTTAGTATGTTATAATACTTTTATAAGTGTATTTTACATATTTTAAATGTTAGAAATATTAACATAAGGACTGCATAACCACCAAATTTACTGTGACTAACTCGTATTGTAAGATACTGCATTTAACATTTTATTTTTAAAGGTGTTTTGGTGATTAAAGTAACAACTTTCATGATTTTTTTGTGAATGCATTACCGAGAAAAGGATTTTGACTTAATTTTTATTTACTGTACTAGAGGATCTTTCATACTACCATTATACATAGGCTACAGAACTTGACAAAATCGCTCATGTATCCTATTCAAGTAGCTACTGCAACAATAAACTGCATCTGCACAGTATGAGGTAGAAAATCTACAACTTACAATTTTTTTTTCCTTTTGCCAAATTTAAATAATACAATTCAGATAACATTTAAAACATTTACAATAAAATAATATATTTTGAAAATCACACTTTACAGTACAAATAGGTAATATTATTTTCAATAATGCAGTACCTACTGCTTTTATTTACTTGACTTAAGAATTAAAGGATTTGATACTTTGAAAATCCGCGGTAACATCTCCGTTAAAGATTGAAACACGTCGCTTGAAATACCCTAAAAGTAAATAGGTAAATTTTATTTCTAACCTATGTAGACAAATAGCTGTACCTCTGGTAACATGAACTGTAAATTTTTTAAATCAGATCCTCCCCAAGATGCCATTTCGATCATAAAACCTTTTACGCACTTAAAAACCAGCTCAGCTCTTTTTTCACACCAAGAAATTGTCATGTCCTAGAATTAGTATTGCAATTTAAGTTAGCTGAACTGTATTAAACTTACTTCAGACATTTCATAAGTTAACAGCAGTGGAATTGTTAAAGAAGTTATATCATTGGAACAAGCAGTCTTTACAATATTCCTCAAACCCAAGACAACTGGATGTCTACTATTTATATCACTACCTTTCGAGGTGTCATCAGAAACTATATGGAAAATAACATGAACTTGCGAAAGATTAGAATGTCTTGTAATATAAAAATCTCCAGGTTGTAAATGCTTGGTACTCTTTCGTGTCTGTGATTCAGAATCTTTCCTTAATTGTTGCTGTAATTGATTGATTCTGTCAAGTTGATCATCGATATGTGGAAAATGAAATTCAGTAGATTTTTGGCAGATTTTTTTGAAATCCTGAATTAGTCTAGATCCAATGATCTCATCATTTATCAGTACTAATCCATTTAAATCATTTGAATATAACCCTAATGCGGTTTGAAGACTTTGGGGTGTTGGTTCAAGACTAAAACATGATTACATGGTTATTATAACTTTTTTACCATTACCTTATAAAAAAAAACCTACGTATTTTCATTTATACTACATAAATTCATTACATTTGCTCTCAAAATTCTTATATTATGCATTTGCTTTAATTGTGAACCTAAATGAATTGTAAAACTCTCTTCCAATATAGGATGTACCACTTTGCTTTGTTTGCTGTTTCTGCAACTTTTTACGGGTATCATAGGAGGAATAGGTGCGACTGGTGAATTTCTAAAAAAGTATATCTTAGCTCTTTAATACTATGATATTACTTAAAAATATCACTTCGGCGTTGGTAAAGAATTATTTGCCTGGTTTTGTTCTAACATTTGCATTAACCACTCTCTATATTCACGCTTTTGGGCTTCTTTTATAGTGTCTATTTCACTTTGCAGTTGCACCTGTAAGAGAGTTTGATCTTCAAAGTGTTTTCCAGCTAATTCATTTATATCAGACTCTGTGATGCCTTCTTCTAATTGATCTACAGCTTTAGTCATTTCATCTGTTTGTCTATGATTCCAACAATAAATTCAAAGTGAAAATATATTTTATATTATTTTTACCTATTCGACAATATGCTAACTTGCTTATCTTTCTCTTCGCATTTTTCTTTGACTGTTAAAGCATATGCATGTTCCAATTGCAGCATAGTTTCCAGTGCAGGTGAATGAACTAGTTTATGATAAGCTGTTGCAAACAGTTCCTCATCAGAAGCACATCTTCGTTCTCCATATTCAGTCATTTCCTTACCAATTACATGATTTAATAAATATTATGTTTGTATATTAAAAAAAAACATACTTCTCTAAATATCTTTTCCCACTCTTTTGTAATGTCATCTATATCTATAAGATTTCCCTTACTTTTCTGTATTAATGAAGTTGTTACATCATCGTATAGCTTAGTAGTTGATTCAGATATAAATTTTGATAATTCGGTGGAAATTCCTATAATCCTGTACTGGTTATGTTTGTATTATTTTTTAGCAATTTTAAACTTACTGCTAGCGATATAAATAGGTAAGTTGTGGTTAGTTATTAATATATAAACATATTCCTCAATTGAACCTTCAAACGGTATTGTGATTGTTGTTTCAAATCCATATTTATTGTGTGGGAAAACAAATATCTTTTCTTCAGATATCATATTGGATTTAAATTACTTTATTGTTTCGTCTGTGCTTATTTACCAAGGCCTTATATAGTATTGAGTGACATATGTTTATGCTCTCATAACCTTATTTGTTCATCATTTGTTGCAAAGCTAGAAAGTAGATGGCACTACCTAACAAAATAAGCCCTACCAACTATATTCTTTTCGAAAACTATTTCCTAGGTACAAATATCTGAATTTCTAATGTTGAAAGCTAGAAAATAGATGGCACTACCTTACAAAATAAGCCCTACTCTTATTATTGGTGTTCGTTAGGAGTATGGCACTCCACGTGCTCTTTTCTCTTAATCTGTTCAGATCAAATATCCGAACTCGGGTATAAAGAGTGTTATACACGACCCATGTGCAGAATTATGTACACTATGTATCGAGTAAATCAGCAAACCCCGGCCAAAGTTATGTTGGAGCTATACACGTTGGTCCAGATACGAACGGGGTATTGCCTTTATGAATGGCAACAGCGCATTCGAGTCTCTGATAGATCCCTTCCAATCGCAGTATATCATAAAACGAGCAGCGGTACGCACGCATATAAACACGCATGTCCTCCGCTCAATCACGTAATATTATAATATAATACCTTCTGACAAAATGTGTTAATACAGAATTACTGCGTAATTTTTCTGTATTCTCAGATTATGTTAGAAAGTACAGTTTCTTATATTCATTTTGTTGCTGCTATACGATGTAGGAGAACGAAAAAGTAATTCTAAGTAGGAAAATAAACAACGATTCTTATAAAATTAAACTAAAGAAAAATAACTTGGATAATTATACAAAATAAATTGAAATTCTAACAATGTTACTGTATTAAGGGGGAAAATCTCCTGGCAATTTTGAACTTTGTAACTTTTGTATTTGTTGCGTTTTAAAATACGTTGCACAATGCTATTAACACCGATTTCGTCTGTAATTTGCCGGCTAAAGCATTTACGGCAATTCTCAAAATACCATTTAATGAGTTGTACCATCTCTGCAGTTGTACCGGTATAACCTAACATAATGTATTCGAAATCCACGATCTCTTATTAGAACCTTATGAGCGCTCAGAAAGACAAAGAGTGCATCTGATAGGCCTCTCGGAGCTACTACAGTTGCACGCGGCGAGGTTGGCCGGTGGGGATAAATGCAAGGATGCCAGATCGCGCTACGTGCAATATATCTCTCCGGGCGCCATATATTAAGGCTGTTTTACACGACCCACAATTATGTGGGTCGCGTATTAAGGCTGTTTTACACGACCCACAATTATGTGGGTCGTGTAAAACAGCCTTAATACTTGCGTGCTTCCAAATTACTAAGGGGATGCACGTAATATTGTTTTTTTTAATCGAACGCCTTGTACATTATTTTAGTTTGGAATTTTGTTTGCAATGTTTTATAAAACAATAACGGATTAAAAATTGTTATCCCTTAATTTTACTTTAACTTCTACCCGATATGGATGTAACATGTTTCCTTTTTAATGTCTTCCCTACGATAGTTTGGCTGATGCTTAGATTACTAAGACAATTTGTCGTGTATTGAGGAACATTTTCAGTTACCACAGTGTCCACAATAAGAACCAACAGCTAATTCTCTTGGGGGTTTTTATTTAGTTGCATAGTTTCCGGTAATAAACATTACTCCTAGCTATAAAGTTAACAGTCGTCTGAAGGCTGCTGGGGTTCTTCCCGGATAGTGGTAAACTTGACTAGCAAGTAAAAAAATCCCTGTTACCCTCCCCCTTCACAAAAACCATTTCTATCGGTACTTTTTTCGATAACTTTATTATATACTATTAAAACATTTCTGAGAAACGAGTTAGAGAAGATAAAATACGTTCTGTTATGAATACAATTGCTATTAAATGTTATTATATTCAGTAATTATTCTAATGAGCTACTTGATTTTGTTATGCCAAATTGACAAAACAAATATTGACAGTAGTTCAGTTTCAAAAATCCCACTAACAATCAGAAAATGACTGATTTTAGACTACTGACATGTGAATAATTTTTTCTCTTCAATTTTACCAAAAATTCAAAGCTGAAATAATATGCAGGGTTTCCATTTAAAAAAAATTACTAACAAAAATATCATACCAATTTAACCAATTTAACGCAATATTATGCACATCTCGTTAGCGATTTGGAAGCACATAAACACGTGTATGAAGTCCTTTTATGCTTCATGTAGGTACTAAAAATCATATCTATCCAATACGCACTACTGGTTTCTGTAAATTCCGACATAAAAAAAAAACCAATAACTCTGAAATCCTTAATTTTGAGAATTGTACCTATTTATCTACCTCTTGCCTCAGAGTTTAATGAGAATTCCAAAACTGCAATATATAATATAATGATAATTGATAATAAATAGCAAAATATTGAATATCCGCTATTGTTAATTTTTTTCTTCTGGCGGCAAATGAAAAAGACATTTATAAGTAAGTACATATAATATTTATAAATTCCTCTTTATTAAATATATCAAAGCAAATACATTTTTCATATTTTGTTTTCATTTTATACACCTATATGATAAAATTAAAATTAAAAAGCCGATACATCAAAAATTCGAACACCAATTTTCTTTTTGTTAAAAAGAAACCTCAAAAAGGAATCAGTCTTCAAAGTGTGCTTGCTCTTGGAATTGGTGTTCGTAGTGTCCTAATATTCTTTGGTTTTTAGGATCAAATGGACTTCTCATGTGTATAATTGCTGGATACCTTTTACTCATAATCTCAACTTCATAGTTACCCTTCTTTAAAAAGCCTTTATCTAATTTCTGTCCGGTGGGATGCTCAATATATCTAAAAAATCGTCTTCTTATGCTTTGTACTCGATTACATTTAACTAGTAATTTTACCCAATTCCCATATTGGTATCCAGATAATAAGCATATTCGCCTCTTCTTAAGAATCCGACAATGACGTCATCTCTCCATATCGCCTCAAGACCATATATAGCAACTGTTTTGTCAGGAACAGTGACAAATACACGTTTCTTTGTAATTCCTTCTTCCTTCATTTTATCTACTTTGTCTTTTCCAATGTAAGTACCATCTTTTCGGCATGCAAAACCTAGACCAGCTTCTATGGGGTTGTCGTTTGGTCTAAGATCAAAATTCCATAAATGGAAACCTGAGATTAATTAAAAGAAATTATATTAAATTAAACTTATAGAATGGTAACTTCTATTACCTTTTTCACAACTCAAAGAATATAGTGCTCTATAACCAGCGTGTTTCATATCAAAGCTTTCGCCTGCATCTGTTAATTTGTTGTATATTGGAATACAAGAAGCGGTCGGGATATGCAGTTCGTAACCCAATTCTCCTACATAGCTTATTCTCATGGCTCTGCATGTGTGGCCGTTGATAGTTATTAAATGGGACATGCCTATGGGAAATCTATCATCTGTTATGGGGGTTTCTGTTATTGATTGAAGTATTTCTCCGCTGCAAAAGGTTGAAGTAAGCAGGTATGAATTAAATGTGATCAGGAGATTAATAATTTACCTCTTTGGCCCTTGCAATGATAAGATCCCCAGTCGTTCTGTAACATCTGAAATAACTGCTCTAAAATCTCTCTTTTCGATTTCTTTACGTAGATGGCAAATTGTATGATAACCATTTGCTCCTCCAGCTACAATGTAGTAACCTCGACCCTAAATGAATGAATCGTTAAAATCTTGTACGAAACAAAACATTGATAAATGAATATACCTTCAAAATTGGACCAACCAGACGTCCAACTCCTTCTTTGAGTGGAGTAACTGTTAAGTCAGCTTCAACTCCACCGTTTTCATTTAGAGCACATGAATAATGAACTTTGTCTGGTTCGCGATCTGTATTGGCAGTGAATAACCAGTTAGCTGCTTTTTGGGCTTCAGGTCCAGTTAAGTACATTTTGGCGAAATATGACATGTCGAACAGTACTGCGTTGTTGCGGCAAGCTAAAGCTTCTTCTCCTATCTAAATTTGTTTAGTAGAGGAGATGAGTATATAGTGAAAGTTTATATACTAACTAAATCGTGATTTCTCGAAAATCCAAAGGTGTAGTCCTTTTCTAATTCTTTAACGTATCGTCGATCGTCATTCTTCACATGATCGTACCAACCGTACCAGTCGTACCCTCTAACTGGAGCAGTTCGATCCTTAACGTAGTAACCCGGTCTTTCCCATCCTTGGGCTTGCTCCATAACAGCTCCATGCGCTACTAAATTCTTTTCACAGATATAATAATGATAGTATTGACATATTGGAATCTTACCTCGTGGAATGGACCAATTTTGAAATTTCTTCCTGATAAGAATTGATCATGCGGATATACAACGCTGTAATTTTTCACGTAGCTTTCATGACTAGTTTCTATAGTCCATGATCTTGCGTTGCGCATTGAAGGAGTAAATCTGCGTATGTCATAAGCAAACATCGGTAATTCAGGTCTGCCTTTAATTATCCATGTTGCCATTTGTTCCGCACAACCACCACTTAACATCATTCCAGCAGAATTAAATCCGCAGATGTAAAATAGTCCTAAGGCGAAACAAAGATAGAAGAAGTAAACAAGTGGGTTTTACGGACTTATTGTTAGAATCTTACCTCCTACTCTAGGATCTTCTCCCATTATCGGTTTGTGGTCCGGTGTAAAGGATTCTGGACCACAAACTGTAGATTTTATCCCTGCCGTTTGTAACGCGGGGCATAATTCTGTAGCCTTCCGCATATGCACATCGAAAATCGAATGATCTAATTCATAAAGACTGAATTGAAAGTCGCTAGGTACCTCCTTAAGAATTACCGGATTGTTCTCATATCCCCCTATGCAAATAGCATCCCCTTGAATTCTAAAATATACTGATGCGTCGTGATCACGAACGTTGGGCATGTTTTTCACTTCCGGAATGGATTCCGTTATGATGTAAGCGTGTTTCATCGGTGACAATGGGATGTCTAAGCTAATCATGTTCGGGAATTTTCTTGACCATGCACCAGCAGCATTGACGACACATTTTGTACTAATTGTTCCCGATGGAGTTTCTACGCCAGTTATTTTCGTAACGCCCGTTGAAGGATCTGTTAGAATATTTGTTACAGGACAGTTTTCATATACCTGAAAATAAGTTAAGCCGACGATGTAACTATTGATTGTACTGTATGCATGGAAGTACCTTTCCCCCTTTGGCGGTTGCTCCTTTTATTAATGCCGAGCAAAGCATGCTTGGATCAACACATCCATCTCCTGGACTGTATAATGCTGCCGTGAAGTTATTGCCGTTCAATACAGGTGCTAATCGAACCGTCTCTTGTGGTGTTAACATTTGACTCTCGATTCCGAAAAAATGACCAAGAGTATGAAGTCTTTGATACTCTTGTACGCGTTCCTTAAAAAATAATCAAAAGACAAGTTGATGTTCTGATGTAAAAGCATGGTACTAATTATTTATTTGCAATAAGTTTCTACAAATACATCTGATTCATTTAGACTTAAAGTTGGTAAATAGAATATGGAGAAAAATGGAATTGCTTGGAGATAATGTATGTCACTATTTACAAAAGATGTTTGTTTTTAGTAAATGTTTACCAAAATACTTACCAACAACATTAGCAGATGATTATAATATTATGACTATGTAGTATAAAGTAATTTATGAAAATCAGTTGTTTTCGAAATATGTTTGATTATTATATTATTATTGTAAAATTTAGAAGAAGATGAATTTGGAATAATAGAAGAGCTCGTTTTTGAAATAAATCTTTATAGATGATTTTGTTTATAAAGTCCCGGTTTTTACGATTTCATAAATAAATAAATGTCGTCTTTATTTCCCTTTCACAGGTGGAACTGAACAAAGCAAATAAAGAGGTACAAGCTTTGCTAATTCATGGAAGTCACAATAAGGGGCAGTTCAGACGATCTGCATCAATGTGTAAACAGCGTGTCCACCTAGTGCGTGAGCGGAAGATAATTCTTTTTCTAAGCAATTTAGGAAAAAATTTTTCAAATAAAAAATGTTCTGAGACAAGTTCTGCACAACATAAAGCTCTATTCAAGAATACAGGGTGTTCAGTTTCCGCAGATACAAATTTGGTTTTTTAAATGAAACGCCAATATATTATTACGTTTTTTGGATGCCTCTCTTCATTTTATATCTTCAATATTCGTATATACATCTATGTCAGTTTTTGAGATAATTAAGAAAATTTGAGATTTTTAGGCCATTTCGCTTTTTCTTTAACGGCCGATACCTTTAATGTTTTCTGCAATACATCAAAAAAACTTTTACATTAACTAGCGCCCAAAAGATGGCCATCGAAATCGTCATGTTCTAGAATTTTTTTATAAACATTTCCCTATACCTACAATGCGTCGTTCTTTAGTAAATTAAATATGAAGTTATGCAGATAGATAAGTTTTTTGTTTAAAAACATTGAGCGTTGCAACGAAACACTATAAACTTTTATTTCTGTAAAGATATTCAGTAACTAGTATGTAAACATTATCTTTTTTGGTACAATTCCAACATATTAGTAGTAGAAGTAACCATACTTTTACATATACGAGGTATGTTCAAAATCTCCGGATTGGGTTTATTAAAAGAAAAATATAACACTTCGGTATATTATTTAGTCTCCTTTGAAGTAGTCCCTTTCCGAAGCTACACACTTAGACCAGCGCTGGTTCCACTGCACTAAGCAACTTTTGAAGTCGTCTTCGGAAATAGCGAACAGCTTCCTCGTCGCATTTTGTTGTATCTCCTGAATATCTTGAAATCTTCGTCCTTTCAAGTGGAATTTAATCTTTGGGCAGGATGCGAGATCTGGCGAATATGGTGGCTGTCGGACCTGTGGAATGTGGTGTTTAGCAAGAATCTGCTGCACAATCTGAGATAAGTGTGCAGGTGCGTTGTCATTGTGGATTTTTCACTCGCCACTCCCATGCAGTGCCGGTCTTTTGCGACGTACTGCGTCCCTCAAACGGCGCAAGACTTGATAATAGTACTCCTTATTTAATGTTTGACCTGGCGCAGCCTGTACGTGGTGCACAATTCCCCTATCGAAAAACACAGTCAGCATCGTCTTGACATTCCTGCGGCTCAGTCGTGCTTTTTTAGGTTCGGGTGAGTTTGGGATTTTCCACTGTGAAGACTGAACCTTAGTTTCAGGATCATATCCGTAAACCCACGACTCATCACCAGTAATCGTAGTTTTTAAAAAGTTTTCGCCGTTTCCGACGCACTCAAACAGGTCACGAGCAGCTGAAACACGGGCCTGTTTCTGGTCATCGGAGAGCAATTTTGGAACAAATTTAGCTGAGATGCATTTCATGCCCAAATCGTCCGTCAGAATCGACTGCACTGAACCGAAACTAAGACCAAAGTCTTCAAATAACTCAGGAATAGTGATTCGGCGATTTGCTAACACAGCTGCGCGCACCCTTTCCACATTGTGTTCACTTTTCAAAGCATCTCACACAAGTTTTTTAATAGTAAAAACAATAACATACCGAAAATGGTGTAAAAAATTTCGCAATTTACCTACATAGGAACATTTATGAATAAATTTTCTGGGTGAATGTTTTAAGGTAATGCATACCATGGACACAAAATATTCCTTCCGAAATGTTAGTAAATATTCAACAAAATACAAGGAATGGCATTATAGTTTGTACGTAGGAAAACTGTCATCTTCGAATAGATGTTGAAATTGTATCCATAAGTGAAATTTTACCGATTATTTTTAATGAATATGTTTTGAAAAACATTTGTTAATATTTCGTTCTATGAATTTTAGCAAAAATCTTATCTGCGCAGCTTTATGTTTAATTTACTAAAAAAGAACACATTTTAGATATAGAAAAATGTTTATTTCTCTATCAGATTCTTGAAAAATATATGGGCTGTTTCGTTTTAAAAAAGTGAAATAGCATGAATCAAACATGACAACGATTTCGAACGCCCATCTTGTGTAACAAATTCGATATATCGCCGAAAACTCAATAGAGAAACAGGGGAAATTCGCTAAAATATAAATTATCACAAAAACTAAGATGGATTGGTGTAGGAAATATTGAAGAAAGTTAAGATGAATTGAAAAGAGGTATCCAACTAGCTGTAAGTAATACGTACTTCTGTTCGAGCAATGAACAATCCTCCATTTTGAATGAAACCCGGATTGACACCAGTTTCCTCCTCCAAACTGTCTAATACATTCTTTGTTCCTCTCAATAATTGCACCTCAACATCGTTTGGTCTTAGTCTCCAAAATAACCCAGCGGTATGCCACGTTGTACCACTAGTAATTTTTGCTTGTTCCAATACAATTGCCTTTACTCCCTTTCTAGTTAGATGGTACAAGGTACTACATCCAATAACTCCTCCCCCTATTAACACATCATATTTCTAATTATTGTGTATTATTTGTTTGTTAATACGCACAAGAAAGACGCAAATTAATTGAATAATTTACAAGTTAGTGTATTTTGGACTTCTTACCCACATTTGCAATTATTATGTACACTATTGGCCATAAATATTTGCTCACCTGCATTTTTGCTTGGATTTTAGAAAATTATTTATTTATTGTTATTTAGGGGGTATAGTTATTTACCTACAAGTAAAAGAAAGATATCACACCAAATAATTTTACAAAAGACTCCTATAGTACTTAGGTATCCATTGAATCTCCTTAATCTGAAAATTAACGGGTCCAGGTAGGGCCATAAAAAGACCCGAAATGTAATACAATTATCCTTCACTAATAAAAATTTAATGTAGTGCAGGTAAAGATAACAATTCCTTATTTACCCGAACTAGAATTATGAATTTAGATTTAGTAGTTGTTGTTCTTTTAAAAAGTGAATATCGTTAATAAAATTATTAATTGGTATTAAAATACCGAAAACAATATAGTTGTCTTTAGAAATCCGCACAATGATTGTTGCTTTATATAATCTTAGTCGAAGTAACAGAGATATGGCATCCAAATTGAAATTAAGTCGCCGAACTGTTGACTATAATGTTAAAAAGTATCAAGAGGCTAGAACATTATCAAATAGGAAACGAGCAGGACGATGTAAAGTGTCAACATCTGCGGAAGATCGTCGAATAATTATGACGAGTTAACGGAATAGACGAAAAACTGCTCTTGAAATAACGGCTGAAATAAATATTGAGCGTGAAAAACGAGTTAGTTTAACCACCGTGAAAAGGAGGTTAAGAGAGGGTGATTTATTTGACCGAATAGGGTTAGGTAAACCACTCCTACGCAAGCAAAATAAAACGGCTGCAGTGGGTTAGAAAGCATCAACATTGGACAGTTGAGTGGAAAAATGTTTTCTATACTGATGAGTCCAAATTTGAACTCTTCGGTTCCAAGAGAAGAACGTTCGTTCGAAGGTCGAAAGGAGAACGAGCAGCAGAATCATGTGTAGTACCTACAATCAAGCATGGGGCGGATCGGAAATGGTTTGGGATTGTTTTGGCGCCGTATCCGTGAGACTTGGTTAAAATAAATGGAATTTGAAGAAAAGAGCGCTACCGGGAAATTTCGGAAACAAATTCTACGCCATGTGGAATGAGAATAATCGGTGACTATTTTATATTTCAACATGATAATGATCCGAAACATATCTCTAAGTTGTGTCGTGAATATTTAGAATCGGTGGAACGCGAAAGGAATATCAAAATAATGAAATGGCTTCCTCAACGCCCAGATGCCAATCCCATAGAGCTTTTGTGGGAGGAACTCGATAGGAACTCGCTACTCTGACGAAATTGATAGAGAGAACGCCGCAAGTGTGTCCGGCAATTGTTAAAAGTCGAGGTGAACATTTCGACGATACGAAGATTTAGTTAAATAAATTTTATAATAGAAGACTAAAAGACTATCAACTTCTTTGTTTTAAAAGTATGTTATTAAATGCAAAACTACAATTTCTTTTTCAGTGAGCACTTCCTTTATTTATGCGTATTTCTTAAAGTGGGCAGATAATTATGGCCGGTAGTGTATGTATGTAAAAGTGAGGTTTCAAAAACTCAAAGGACGAAGTTTTTTAACATGTTTGAAATATGCAACGCATGATAAATTTTTCGGGAACAGTGATTTTATCTTTTTTCCAAGTCTTACGTAATTCGTTTATTTAGTAGCCCAAAATAAATTAATATAGGAACGATAATGAATTTTTTAGCGATATAACGGTCCTGATACTTTGATAATGGAGCGGATGGGCTAGTATAACGTCAACACAGTGTAATTATCTAGATTCTAACGTTTAGTTAATTACTTGCAACCCGAAGGTATGCTAATAATGGTTTTTATATACTTTGGGAAAACACAACAAGCGTAATAAAATTTGTATTGATCCAGTAGAAAAGCAGGGTATATCATGGAAAATTATATGAGTCTTCTCCGTTCTTATTGTTTTGCAAATTTAACCAGAAATAGATTAATTATGTTTGTTCTTCAGATAATTCAGTTTTAAATGAGTATTTTGAAATATATTTTAACAGATTTATATGTTACCGGAATTTAAAATAAACCGGAATTTAAAATAAACATAATAATAAACATGTGAGTAAATTTTTCACCGATTTAAACCGTATATTCATTAAATTATTTATTATTTTATAAAGGACATTTTGGCGGACATTTTTTTTTGTTACATAATCAGAACATCGAAAAGACCTTATTAAAGGAATAAAATCACTGTGTGATGTGGAAGACATGCGACTTATATAAAATTAATAAAACAAATATAAATATTGTTTTTACTTACCGATAATTACTACATCCGCTTGTTTTGGTACATTTGTGGCGTCATTGGAATAATTTTTAACATTTTTCAATTTTCTTGCACAACTTATCTTGTACTGTCGAACCAAATTCGACGAGCGCAGCATTGTCTGAACCGTATTGCCTTTACAGGAGTATTGCACACTTGGAGCGGTCTTAGGCTCCAGTTGAACAAATCAAGATAAATTGAATATGATTAGTACAGTGGGATTTATCAAAACATGTTTGACCTTTCCTTGTACTATTATTTTTAATTACAAGTTCGATAACTCTCATTCTTTGTCGGTTATTTTAGTTTAAGAGTGTCACATTACCCTAATACGTGGCTGTAAGAGTATCTACATTTTAAATATACAACACAATATTAAACATGAAATCGTAGATATTACCTTCTTCCACATTGTTGGCTTTTCTTTTAGGCCACCAAGATTTTCCTTTTTTAGAAATATTCGGGAAGTGTATGGTTTATGGCGTTCGCAAGTATAATGTTTAAGAGGGTGTGTAACTTCAACGTGTTCAAATTATGTAACCATTATCTTATTATAGAGCAATTAATTTCTATTGGACTCCAAGTCAAAGCTATCGCACGTCACAATAATTGATCATCGTAGAATAACAACGAATGGACAGTGTCGTATTCCTTTTATAAATACTGGTTGCAGATTACTTTATTAGAGAGGTTTGATAAATTCATATACATGGCTATTTCGATCAAATATACAGGATGACTTATGGAATCGGCCCATTCAAAGTTTATCAATAGGTAATAATTTATTTTGAAATTGCTAATAATAAGCTTTGTTATTTTGAACAGAAATACGGGACTTTTTCATCAGTTCTAGTTTCAATTTTAACGCCGCTTTTATAAAACATCTCGAACTAATTGTCACTGTTATAGAGTTATTAGTTCATTTATTTGTTCCTCACTTGTAAATATCAATTTATCAAGTTACTGTATTCACCTCTTAACTGGCTAGTAAAAATTTTACTGGCTAGTCAGTAAAATTTTACACCTGTGCTCATATATTTTATACTATTATAACTTGAAATGACAGCCGAAGTTTTTAACAAATTATTTATTATTAACATTTGAAAATTGTGTCATTACTATCGTATACATTAATTATCATAGTGCAGTTGTTATTTCCACTAATATTGAAGTTTCCAAGCGACGTTAAGTCACTTGTATTTGCCCGTGTATACTCTGTAGAAGTGGATGGCGTGGATTCTTTAAGTGGGAAGATTCTTTTTGACAAATCAATCTTGTTATTAATTGAGTCATTCACGTAGCTCTCTGCAATTGTTGTCGGTTTCCATCCCTCTGCACGTTTCAAAGTTAAAATATTACCACCCGCATCAACAACCATCGTTGTTAAATATTCAGCAATTTTCTTAGGTACGGTGCCAGCAGTATGTTGACCGGCATTTAGGACCACACATCTTCTATTCCGGTACGTCAAAAACAACCGCAGGTCCTTACTTTTGTAAGGCTGTAGAGCCGCATATTTTCGATAAATAACACAAGGTTTAAAACCGATCATCCGTTATTGTAAACCTCCTAGTTGTAAAATTTTTGGTTTCGCGTAAGGTAACAACAATATGCTTGCCCAAATCCTCCACATTATTTAAAGTGTGGGATAGAAGCTCATCGCATCGACAACAACCAAATATACCAAAAATGGTAATGACTTTAGCAAGCAACCACTTCTCGTCAGGAGCTTCAAGTATAAATTTCTCCACTTCCTCCTTCGTCAGAGTTTTAGCTTTCTTGGGAACATAGCGTTCATTTCGTCTTTTCCAAAACGCAACCAGCTTACGAAATCTAGCAATGACAAATAAAAACCTGACTTAAAAAAAAATTAGAAAAAAAATCAAACCTGCGAACATCAATGTTTTCTCTAACTTCCAGTTCTTAACCATTGATCACTTCGACCGTAAAGAATTCGGGCTGAATTTGTTGGACTAATTATTGATATACGCTAATAGAACGTCTTCCGTGACACTAATCACGTTGTTTTCCTTTGGCCACTTTTTGAACTCAGCGTACTCCTGCTCGTATCTTGCTGAAGATTTTTCGAGCAATAAACTTGCAGCCACACTTGCTGCTTCATCAATATTAGCTTGCGGCTCATTCATTTCAATAAATCGAAAACGATATATCTAAATGACATACCTAACTAAACAACAAAATAAGTTTCGTGCGTTTCCAAAGCAATACTTGCAGTACAGCTCAAACGATTTTTTTCTAGAATTTTTAATAGTTTATAATAGTTATTTACAAGTGAGGAACAAATAAAATATTCAACAATACACGGAAGGTAACGGGTTTTTACTGGCGGACAGAAGGGTATGACTGATGAGTCGAAGGCGAACCAGTCAGCTTTTGCCATTAGGACGACGTTAAATACTATAACATCCCCCTTGCCTTAATTCTTACTGTTATATCAGATAACTTCCATTTAATTTCTGAACATTGCTCTATAACTAGGCTTAAGTATCTAGATTTCGCTTTCATTATGATAGATATCTGTGACTAAAAATATAAGCTAGATGTCATTTTCTACAAATTTGTCAATATTCTTTGCAAAAAATACATGCATCCAAAAATTTACGTTGTATTTAAAACAAAATAGATAAATTTATTTCAAAATGTCTGGTATGGGGATAGATGAGGATTTGAATCTATCTCATATAACCGTTGAGACAGCCGATATCACAGTAACTTCCTAGTGTGCTTCTTTTAAACATGTTTACTAATATCAGTTAATTTATTTATAGTCGGGAGGGGAACCATTAGCTACGACACCTCCAAGAGAAAAGCGTGAATCTCTGCTCCATTGGTAATCAAAAAAGGTTTTGTAAATTAATACGTCATTGACTTCTGTAATGTTTTAGGTTCGATAAAACTTGCGAGGAAGAACTGCACAAACGTCGTTATGAAACTTTTTCACCCACTTTGGATATTATTGGTCAGCAAGGACTGGGACATCCGAATGTAATACGCTCAAGTGCTAGTGGTATTGATATAACTGGTAGACTGAGATCGGAGCAAGATACCGACCTATTGGAAGCTGTAGAGAAATTTGCAAAAGCTGAAGCTATGGTAGCTTTTGAAGGTGCTGTGAGAGCAGCAGAGAATGCAGCGGCTTCCGTATCGCCGGAATATGCCGAAGAAGCAGCGGTAGCTGGTGCCAGAAGTTTTCAAGCAGAATTGACGACTGTTGTTAAGGAAACTGTTCCGGGCATTAGACCTATTGAAGTCGTTGGATATGTCGGCATTACAAAGCCAAGAAGACCGAAGAAACCATAAATTTTTGATTATGTGATTCTACATTTGTAATAATTTTGATGTTATGTAAAATCCTTTGTATAACGAAAAAGTAAATAAATTGGTTTTAAATTCTTGAAAGTAAAAAAGCGACTCTGTTGTGTTTGATAATTATATTAGCTACAACTTCGGCACAAATAAGTACGACACTGATTTTAATAGAAAATACTTTAATAATTTCGAAATATTTAACAATAATTTAACTACACTACTTCATCGCCATATTTCAGCGCACTTCCCTTCCTGCGCTCGGCTCCCTTCCCCTCTTTCCCTCTCTATATCGTTTTCTACAATCGGCTTATCCTGACGTACATTTGTCCTCAAACGTAGACTTGATACCAGGCCGGCGCTCGTACTCGTCGTGTGGGTCTTCGTTGATCTTCCCTCAGCTCCACTTCTGCTTTTTCCGCCGGCTGGTCTTCATCATCGGTGGTTGCATTTTGACCACTGATATCGCTTCCTTCTTCCTCTTCTTCATCCGTAAAATCCATTTCATCATGGTTCTGGTACAATTTCATTTGGGAAACGTGCATAGTTACGACCTTGCTTCCATGGTAGTTCCTACCCGGTAGCCTCTGTAGTTGGTATATATCGGCTGCTATTTTATTTATGACTACATACGGACCTCTGTATTTCAACTGGGTCTTCATCGGCTGTCCTGTCGAAACTGGCACAGACTGGATGGATACCACATCACCCACTTCATATGTAACACCCTCATAGCGCTTCCTGTCATAGTACTTCTTGTACTTTGCTTGCGCTTGGTCGGCCTTATCTCTAGCTCGATCTATGATTTCCTCTCTTTTTAACACTGATGTCTCTCGTCGAGCTTCCTGGAGCATTTTGGCATCTTCAAATGCTGGCTGATAACCAAACAGACATTCAAATGGGGTTGTGGCTATGGTCTTATTAAAAGTTGTATTAATTTTCTTCTCTACCGCAATCAAGTTTTGGTCCCACTTATCTTCGCTGAAATTTACTGTTGTTACGATCACGGGTACTATGTTTCTCATTTTACTTTCGAGGAGACCGTTCGCTTGAGGATATCGGGTCGCAATGGGTTGATGGCGGATGGAGTATTTCTCGCAAAGCTTTTGGAAGTCACTGCCCCATGAACGCGGTCTCTCTGTCGGATACGATAGTTCGGGCGCACCAAAATGATTAATAAAGTTCTCAATTTTCTTGGCTGTTTCAGACGAAGACGTACCTTTCACAGCATACAACTTGATGTAGCGAGAGAAGGCGTCAACGACAACTAATATAAGCATCTTGTTCGCGAGGCTCTTTGGAAATGGTCCTAGTGGTCCTGGTGAACTACATGCAGTTTGAACATCGGTCGGGCAGGCATTCTTGGGGGATGAAGCTTTCCCGGCTTTCTTCCTCCAGGAATCTTTTCCATTAGACATTTGAAGCATCCTCTTCTATGTTTCCTGACGTATCTCCTTAGGTTTTTAAACCAGAAATTGTTTAGAATTTTGGCTGCCGTTTTATCTAACGAAAAGTGTCCCATCTGGTCGTGGTACTTTATAACAGTAGCCTTTCTCATGCTGTCTGGTAGCACGTATAGCCATTTTTCTTCCCCATTTACCTTGACTCTTTTAAACAATATTCCGTCCTCAATTTCATAGTCTTCCGCCCTATTCTTCTCTTCTGGTGTTCGTTCTTCTTTCAGGGTCTTCAAAATTCGTAGTAACTCTTTCAATTTCTGATCGCAGTTTTGAATCATTAGTATTCGATCCTCTTCGCTAATGATTTGAAACACGTTTAATCGCTTCTCGTATATTTCTTCGGTCATACCTGTCGGATCTGCAGGTTCAACTGCAGCTTTACTCAAACTATCCACATGGACCATTTTATCTCTGCGGCGATGCTTAATTTCAAAGTTGTACTCTGATAGAGTTGCATACCATCTCGCAATTTGCGGCTGTAGGGTCTTCTTTGTGTTTAGGTACACTAAACACAATTGTTTCACACCCTAATTCGGCGAATGTCTATCTAACCTCAATTTTCACCAGTTCTTTTTCTACACTTTCCTCGCTGTTCATATCTCACTGTTCATATCTCGCTTCTGAAATATTAGCTACAACTTCGGCACAAATAAGTACGACATTGATTTTAATAGAAAATACTTTAATAATTTCGAAATATTTAACAATAATTTAATTACACTACATACTTCATCGCCATTTTTCAGCACACTTCCCTTCCCGCGCTCGGCTCCCTTCTCCTCTTTCCCTCATCCAACTCCCCTATCTATATCGTTTCCTACAATTATTTATATTATTAATAACTTACTTAATATACATCCAAAAATGGTGAAAGTTTGAATATCTAAGAAAATTTCATAGGAGAAATGAATTGTTGAAAAGATGACAATAATAAACATGTTCAATTAAAAAAATCAATAAAACAGTGTAGGCATAATATTGATGCTTTTATTAAATAAAATTTTTAACATTCAAATATATTAGTAGTTTGAACTTTGTTGCCTTAATTTTTTGATATTCAATTAAATTTTATGTAACTTCCCTGTTGGCGCTTTGTTTTGATGCAATTATATTGGCTACACTGACCAGAATTATTTACGTATGTCAAAACTTGAAAGTTTGTATGTTTATTTTTAAGATCGCTGTCTGGCCTTTATTAAAAAATGAATAGCTTGCTCAATTTATCCGAATGTTGCCGTGCTTGTTTAAGAGTAGAATGTTCTTTAAGTTCCACAGGTGCAACTGACACCGACAATATTAAAGTAGGGGAGAAATTAAATAGTTGTGTGTCGGAAATAGTATGTTTAAGTATTCGCCCCGTTCATACAAACGTCAATCTAATATGAAATTTTAAATTCTAGTGCTGGTTAAAAGAAGACTTCACACAGTTAATATGTTCTAATTGCATAGATAAGTTGAGGATAGCCTATGACTTTCGAATACTCTGTCTACAGTCAGACAATACCTTACAGCAATATCTAAATCAACAGAAAGTTACAACCACCGTACAAACTTATACTGATGTAACGAATTTTGAGTTAACTAATGTAATATCTTTACAAGCAAATAGTATCAATTCCGATAAAACATTAGATCAACAATCAGACTTAATTAGTTTGAAACATTTCTTGGATAACGAAGAAGTGCTAGTAAGATCGAGCAATGCAATAAATGAGCTACAAAATTCTAGGAGTGCGACTCCAGATTCTGTAGCAACAACTAGCTTGGCAAAATGTGATAAACCAGTTTGGAAAGTTAATGTAAGTACGAAATCCGTAAAAACACAAACGCAGCACTTACCTCAGTATCCAACACTTACCCCAGCTGCAGCACGATTAGAAGCTACACAGATTAAACCAATAATTGTTTTAGACAATCCTTATAAATACTGCTGCCAGGTTTGTGGAAAAAAATATGCGAAAAATGCAAATCTTAAGATTCATATGAGGACTCATACAGGTGAAAAGCCTTATGAATGTAGATATTGCGAAAAGAAATTTTATCATTCATCTCATTTACGTGAACATATTCGAAGGCACACAGGCGAAAAGCCTTTTCAATGTTTGGTATGCCTTAAACGGTTTACCATAACAGCTGAGCTAACTGTGCATATGCGAATTCATACTGGGGAAAAGCCATATGCTTGTAATTTTTGCGAGAAGAGATATATTAAAGCATCCGATTTGCAAGTGCATATGCGTTCACATACAGGAGAGAAACCGTTCGCTTGTAGTTATTGTGATAAAAAGTTTACTAGTGGATATATCTTGAATTCCCACTTGAAGACTCATACTGGTGATAGACCTTGGAAATGTCAAGTCTGCAGCAAATCATTTACACAATCTTCTCATCTTACAGTGCACATGAAGAGACACACGGGAGAAAAGTTTTCCTGTAAATTCTGTAGGCAGGAATTTACACATTCTTCTCAATTAACAGTCCACATGCGAGAACATACAGGTAAACAACCATACAAATGCACTCTTTGCGACAAAGTGTGCAATTATGCCTCGGAATTGCAAACACATATGATGAAACATACTGGTGAGAAATTTACTTGTTTAACGTGTGATAAAAAGTTTGCAACAGCTGCATATTTACAAGAACATATCCGGACACACACCGGAGAAAATTTACTCAATTGTTCACATTGTGATCGTACTTTTACACGGGCAACTTACTTAGAGAAACATATACGGACGCATACTGGTGAAAAACCTTTTGGCTGTGAACTTTGTGGTAAAAAGTTTACACAATCTTCCTCATTAAATGTACATATGAAAAAACATACCGATGAAAAGCCATATACTTGTACTATTTGTAATAGGGGTTTCATCACTAGTTCATATCTTGCAGTTCATTTACGTAAACATAAAAAGTATACAAGTCTTTAATCTTCAATAAAACATTTTATAATATCTTTAAATTAAGTTTAACATAAAAGTCTTAAAATTGTTGTTTAAAATTATTAAGGCATGGTAATATTTTATATCAAAGAATTGTAAGTGCCAAGTTTTACATATTTTTATTATTTCTAATTTAATTTCTAACTTCTAGATGTAGAGTAAAAACAATTCATTAAAGCCTCTTCCAGGCATTTACTCTTGCTTTAGTTCTTTAAACAGTACCAATTTATAATTTTGCCATCAAGTTTAATTTGTATGTTTTTGTAAATTATGTGCTGTATGCTAGAACTGTGTGTAATAAAATAAAATATATACAAGTCTATAATCTTCAAATAATTTTTTTATAATATCTGTAAATTTAGCTTTACTATAAAAGTATAATATTATAATAAAATATTTGTTTAACATTATTAAAGCATTATAATATTTTGAATCAAAGAATTGTAAGTGACAAGTTTTACATATTTTTATTTTGTTTTTCTAATGATAAATAATTAAAGCCTTTTCCAGTTACTCTTGTTTTGGTGTATTAAACAGTACCGTATTATGAAATCTATAATTTTTCCTTGGAATTTCCGACGTAATTAATTAATTAAATTAAAATGATATAGGTACTAAAGAGAGAACGAATCTTGTATAGTCCTTGTGGTGTAGTGGTTGACACGCCTAAACGGCAAGTAGGAGATGCGAGGTTCGATTCCTCGCCGTGGGCATCATTTTTAATTTCATTAATTAAGTACGTCAGAAATTCCAAGGGAAAATGATAGATTTCATAATTCACCGACGAAAGCCAACATATATTACGTACCGTATTATTTTTATTTTTCCATCGACTATGCAAGACTTAAGATAATACAGGGCGTTTCAGGAGGAATTGTAAATATTTTACGAAGTACAGTAACTGCTAGTGTGTGTAAAAAAGTTTATCAACATGAATCCAATTCTCGTAGTTACGAAAATACGGATATTTAAATTTAGTATGTAAATGTTGCATGCGCGCGTGTTAAATCTATGAATGCGTAGATTTAAAATAAATAGAAAAGCTACACATAATATTCATGGTTGATTTTTTAACATTAAATTAAAGGAGTTTTATAAAGCTTTTTGTGGGTAACACCAATACAGCTGTATTTTCGTAACTATTGAGAACCATCCCATGTTTGATTTTTTTTTAAATTAAAAATCAATAGTATGAGGGCTGTTCCCTTTCCGCTGAGCCAATCTAGCAGGCTATGATATTTTGAAACAAATTTTGCTTGACATTTTCACATTGTTGTTCACAACTTTAAGTATAGTGAAAGTTGTCAAATATACTTGTAGATTTTTAAGCTACATTCACAACCTCCAACTTATACTTACAATTAAATAAGCTAATTAACGCGGTAATTTACGATTTTTGATCATTCATAATCATAATACACCACGCACTAATTTCAGTTAATCTGTATTTCTCTTGGCGTCCTCCATTAACCACATTGATGTTATAATTAATTCGGTAATGTAGAGTCGCTATATTATCGACTGGGTTAGGAGGCACCAATGAAAATGATTGATATATTCGATCTGTTCAAATATAAACCTAACCCACTTCACTTAATCTTAATCATTACGTAGTACGTTTCAACATGGTTTTAACATTACCAAGATCATATTACCAAGCATAACCTTGTTGCTGCTATTCCAAAACAACGCATGCGTCAACTCTACATATATGTACGTACAAGTTTGGAATTTACAAACTTCTCTGTTTCTGCCAAAATTAAGATTATTAATTTTAAACATTCTGAACGGACGCACTTAAACACCTTTGTTATACTTTAAACATTAATTGTAACTCTTAATGTATAGCTACTAATTTTGAGGTTGTAAATGTAGCTTTAAACCACATTTTTGAAGTAATCCTTTTCCTAAGAAATCATGAAATTGATTAATGAG
The DNA here is from genome assembly GCA_029619315.2 of Dynastes maya. Lineage (NCBI taxonomy): Eukaryota > Metazoa > Arthropoda > Insecta > Coleoptera > Scarabaeidae > Dynastes > Dynastes maya. The sequence continues at coordinate 65,002,298 of JAROYE020000002.1, forward strand.
CATTATCGGGCTGTGATTTTTTTACAATTTCAAGCGTGGCTTAAGCCGTAAAGATGAATGATTTGTGGAAATCAATCGAGTGTTTGATGACAAGTCGTGTTACTATAGCCACCGTAAAGCGATGGTACAATGAATTACAACGTGGCCGACTTTCCTTAAGTGACAACTTTCGAGCTCCTAAACCTAAAACGGCAATCACCGAAAAGAATATTGATCTTGTACGAAATATACTTGAAGAGGACCCGCATATTACTGCCAGGAGTATTCAAGCAACTTTAAATATTGGTGAAAGCAATTGACACCATTTTACACAAACGTTTGATAGTACCTAAGCTTTGTGCCTTTTAGATTCCCCACAATTTGATTCCAGTTCAAAAAGAAAACTGTGGCATGGTGCAGATCTACACTGGATCGTTTTGATAATAGATCGTCTTATTTGGTTTACGTCATTACAGATGATGAAACGTGGGTATGCTGCTATGTTCTCGAAAGAAAGCAACAGTCGGCAGTTTGGGTATTTGAGAATGAATCGACTCCAACAAAAAGATGGTCGCTACATTTTTTGGAATTACAGGACATGTTTCCGCTGTAGCACTGGAGGATCGTCAATGTTATTAATGCTGAATGGTACACTACAGTCTATTTTCCTCAAGTTCTCCAAAACGGTACGCGAGAAACGTCCAAGAGGAAAGATCATCTTACTCTGCCCGAACGACTGAGTATTTGAATGCTCAAAACGTTGAAATAATAGGTCATTCGCCCGTATAGTCCAGACCTAGCATCTAATGATTTCTTCTTATTTCCACGTGTAAAGAATAAGTTACGAGGTTTACGTTTAACATCGGCCAAAGATGCGGTTGGCGCGTTGAAAAATGAAATAAATAAATTAACGCCTGAAGATCCTAGAAAATATGTTAAAGACTGGTTTTCGCGGATGCAAAAATGCATTGACTGTGACGGGAAATACTTTGAAAAATTATAGATAAATGTGTTTTGTCAATAAATTGTATATTACTTTACTAAGTCTTGCGGAAAAAGAACAGCCCTCGGTACCACCATCTAAAATATTTACATCTTGTAAAAACCCCTGCATATTTTCCTATTTATTGATATATAAGTTTATCTTTGCTTAAATCTTTTGAGGATAAACTTCAGCAGTAAATTATAATCATTAATGCTTGCTTCTTAGACTAAGGTTCAATATCGATTTAATTAATAAATAATAAAAAGTATCTGAAAGTAAATGAAACATGTGAATAGTCTAGACTAAATAGCTGTATTTATTAGGTTCGTTCCAACACGCTTATAAAACCGTAAATTTTCCGTCCGGTTGCTGGGCAGTGCAAACGAAGTGTTCTATCTACATTATGTACCGTACCTTAAAGGATAACAATAGTGTTCCAACCTAACTTTCTATCGCACAAGTACCAGTTACTGTACGGTCATATCGGTACATCGTATTGAGCAAGAACCGTTTGTACTGACATGCGCAATGTGTATCTGTACCAATCGAAAACATTCATATTGCATGTTACATCCTTGTCTATTATTTTTTTTCTCAATAGCGGTATACAATCTATTCCATAAAGCGTTCCAACATTTACGACACCATTTACTAATTCACAAACGATGTATGTCTGACGCACGCGCAATAATCGATGTGTGAACTGGTACGCGAACCGTACAGAAATCAGTAGTTGGAACGAACCTATTAAGTATGCTGAGTTACGTCCTGTTTACACTTGATGTATTTTCTCATTCATTTTAGTATGGCGATTTACTAAATAAAACTACGTGTAAAATTGTTAAAATTGGTTTTGTATATCATTTACTGTTTAATATATACATGTATAATTTACATTTTCTATAGTTAGTTTTAAAAATCGTCTATGCAAGATAAACATGTGAATATTTGGAAGATCTTTTCTTGATTGTAGCGGCTGTTTGTGTGAAATTCTTTAGGGTTTTAAAAACGCATAATTTACGTTTCCACAATTCTTCTTGTCTTCTTTAGAATGTTTTACTTAAAATACATAAAAGATACGTCAACTACACTAACATTAACAGATTTGTGTTTAATTAAATTTCAGATTCACATTGACAATCTGAAAAAGTAGTTTTTTATTTTCTAATAAATAATATATAAAAAAGTTCTCATGTGTGTACTGCGTGACTAGGAATCGAGACTATTCGTTTTTTCGCAAATATGGCGAAAAGTAAACATTAAGAAAAATTGTTTAAAAATGCATAAATAAAAATCCACGTATAATAATGTTAAAGAAATTTGTTTAACCAGAAATGTTAAAATGTTAGTGTAGTGAATGTGTCTTATGTATTTTAAATAAAACATTCTGAAGAAGACAAGAATTATCGAAACGTAAATTATGGGTTATTTTTAAAATCCTAAAGAATTTCACACAAATGGCTGCTATAATCAAGAAAAGATCTTTCAAATATTCACAAGAACGGTTAAGAAAAATAAACTACAATTATCTCTAAAACGTGAATATTTTATTACATAAATTTTCGAAAGTACTTAATAATTAACATTGTGTCTTGTGGATTCCTTGTGACCATGTTCTGGACAATACTGTGCTAGACTAAAATGTACATAATTTTGTTTAATGGTTTTATATTCTAAATAAAATTGTAACTTCCTCTCTCTAACATTCCTATTCCAATTGGTTATAAGTTTCAGAGTCAACAAGAGATGAACTGTGTGTTTAAGCTGCAATTTAGAGTTTGTATGGCGGCTAAAATTGATTTATATATTGACAAAGTGTGCTTTTTAAATACAACTATCCAATTCATTCGAATGCTGTTTGTAAATTATGTTTGATGTGCAGTATAACTTATGTTTACATTTACCTTTAGCAACAAAATCAAACATTAGATACAATTTAAAGAACACTACTACCATAGTAGCAGCAATTTAATTGCAGTAAGGAAAAATGCGTATTTAAATAAAACATATTGAAATTATGATTGTTGCATTGATTGTAGTATAATGTAGAATTTATAGATCAAATACAATCAGATATAACCAAGTGTAATATTTAAAGCCGGTTTTACACTTATGAATACATGGATCAATTTCTACAACTCAATAAAAAAAACGTTTTTGAGTGACTTTGCGTTGGCAGTTGGTTTCTGTTTCAAAATCTGAAAAAGATCGACGGCTAAAGGTAGGTTTTCGATAACGCCAGCAATGAAAAGCACCAGCCAATCACAATCGAGTACGCAGTTGACGCGGCGAAATTTTGTGCGAATATTTCGATAGAAACGATTTTTCCACTAATAAGAGTGCAGTATTTTATATAGCTCAACATAGATTTTTCTATCTTATTTCTATGAATTTGAGTTGAGATATTTAAAATATTAATATAACTTTAATATTTTAAACATAAAAAAGACGATTTAATTGTTACATAGTGGTATCTGCGTTATTCTCACACGAAGAAAAAATATTGTAATAACTAGCAAATGTAAACGAGCACACTACCTAGTAGCAACCAAGCATCCTTTTTCTGTAGCATGCGTTGTGTTTGTAGGTATTCAAAGCCCGTAGGTTACGATGAAACCACTAACTTATTAAGTATAACTTTTAATTACTCTAATCTGTATTTCAATCCATGGCCCACCTTTCGTCACTTTCGTAGACATTTATTGCGTATCGTTCAGGTTTACTTTTGTACATGTATAGGCGGAAAACAAATCTGGTCTATCAATCCCAAAAATTAATGTCCTGTATATTGGGTTGCCTCCATTTAGGGGCTCTAACTAGTTAAATACAAAAATTTGTATTCCCGGTTTGAGTTTTGTGTTACGTCATAAAATTAATTCTGCCCAGAATTATGCATCATGCAAATCAGCAAACCAACACTAAGCAAAGTTATATAAGACATATACGCATTTACATGCGATTTTTGCATAACACAGACAATTAATATGCTCAATAATGATGGCAAGGTCTGTGGGGTAGTATGGCAACAACAATATTCTCGGCACACTCCGCACCACACAAATTATTAATTAACTCGGAAATTTTTGTTGGTCTCCTTAATCAATGAAAGTCTCTGTCCTCCGAGCGAAACTTTGGGCATAAGAAACAGAAAAAAGACGCTGGGGGCCAGATCTGGTGAATAGGGTGGGCAATCTATCAATTCGTTAATTTCTTTATCATAGCAACAATTGAAGTGAGATGGTGCGTCGTCTTGGCGGAACAAAACTTCTTTTCTTCAATTGAAGCCGTTTTTTCGCAATTTCTGCCTTCAGTTTATCAAGTCGCCATAACTTTCCCGGCCGATGCAACAGTCTCCGTCTTTTAAGGAGCCGATTCACTCTTTGCAGTCCACTGTTTCGATTGTCTTGGCTTCAGGATTCTACTGGTGCGTCCAGGTTTCATCCACGGTTATTAATCGACATAAAAAAAATCGACGTAGCTTAAACTGCTTCAAGAAGGCTTTGGAAATGTTCACTCGAATGCGTTTTTGGTCCAAGGGTTTCTATCCGCTGGAAGGCATCATGCACTGCCTGAGACAAGCGAAGCAGTTAATCAGTAGATAAATCTGCCCTGAATCCAAACTGCTCATCCGGCAGATCCAGGATTGCCAAAATCACAGATTCCGGTAACTTGAAACTCGTTATTTTATTTTATCTCGATAAAATATATAAAAAGTGAAGAAAAAAAGGGTTGTAAAGAGCAACATAAGAAAAAGTAAAATATCTTTTTATCGCTGAAATGCTCGATCTGATTGTAAACAAACTGTTTGAAAATCATAGGCAATTCTAAGTTTTCCAATACACATTCTTTCAACTTTCAGAATTATTTCTCTGTCAATGTTAACGCAACAGACCTACTATTCCTGATACACAAGCCGCTAATTTGTCGCAAAATCTTATTAAGTCGCTATCCAAAGAATTTGCTGTTGTCAAGGAAGACTCAAGTCCTAAACATATTCTACAGCAATTAGCCAAATCAAATTGGGTATCCAATTTAAGCACATTTAAATTGGTTTCTTCCTAAAATACAATTTCGGTTGATATATAAATAACCTTATTTCTAATTGTTTCAAATGTTTATAGGTTCGTTCCAACACACCAGCAAACCAGTTTGTGAATCGCCGGGTACATGCGCGAAGCAAATATGGTGTTTCAACATAATAACTGACTGAAATGTGTACGAATAGTCGGATGTTCCAACATAAAATTTGACGATGACCGAATCGTTCACTGACCGGTCGAATCAATCTCCAGACATCCTCCAGACTTTTGTGGAATCGCTAGTCAGAGACGTGCGCAGAATGTAATTAGCTTATTTGATTTTCGTACGTGCAATAAATGTCTGCAGTTTATAACCTGCAAATAACGTAATTGTTTACTATTAGTATTTATTTAAGAAATCTGTTAAAATGAGGAATTTGGAAGCGTTCTCCGATTTCTTAAATAGTTCTTCCAGTGATGATGACGATTTAGACGGTCAGTTAGTGGTTGCCAAAAGAAATAATGAAATAATACGAGTGTCGGTTAAAAGTATGAGGGACTAAAGAGACTAAAATAGAAATTTGAAAATTTACATACACAAATTATCCTTTAAAACTAGCTCAGCCAAAATATGTTCAACTGCCGGTGTCTCTCTCTTATACCTGAAGCAGTCTTCAACTTCCCTATTTTAAATGGAACAGTACCATTTTTATATCAAATTTGGATTCTGTGTTTAATTTTAACATTATTTTACGCAACATACCCTATCCCTAGAATTCACTCTTAAAGAGATTTTGCAACTTTTCAAAAAAGTTTGACAGATATGGTGCACTACAAGTTTTAAAATAACTTACAAATTGTAAGACGCCAAAAAAATTGCTTTCTGGTAATATTCATGAAACGATGTTTTCATAGTAACAGATAAATTTGCTAAATTATACAGGATGTGCCAGTAGAGAGAGGACAATATCCGAGATATTTAAACTGAGAAATCTCGGTTTTTTTTTAATAGCAACTCCTAATTTTCTAAGCGGTATTAGATTCTGCGTCAGAAAGTAAAGCAAAATGTATAGCAAGTGCAGTAGCTAAAGTTAATAGTTTAGAAGATATTTCGTGAAAACCTCTTTAATTTTAAATTTCGCATTGTTTGTCAATTTCAATTTGCCATGGTTAAATATTTGAAGGTAACTGTCAAATGTACTGTCAACAGTAGTAAACACAGTAGTAATCTTCAGTACTAATTAGTCAACATGATTCACTCTCAATTATTCATACTACAGTACAATTATTCGAAAAATAGAACGAATTTTTATTAATAAACAGAAAAATATTTATATTGTAATAAATGCTCGAAAACACCATGATTTTGTTGTTGTTTGGGTGGGGTTAAATCTGGAGATCGTGGTGGATACTTAAAGGACAGATCCATCGATCGTCAAACATTTCAATAAAAATAGTTAATATACCACGTGTTACGTGGGTAAGCTCCGTCCATTTGATACCATGTATTCCGCGCTTCTTCTTCCGGTCGAAGACGTAATGATTCGCGGATAACGTTATCTAAAATTTCCTCATAACGCAATCTATTTAAATTATATTCCAAAGTAAACAGACAGAATTCTATTGTTCTTCAAAGCGCAGAATATACGTTAAAACTCCAAGAATCTTGAAAATTTCGTTCTCTTACCACGTGCGGGTTTTCTGAAGTCCAAAAATGACAATTTTTACAGTTAAGCGTTCCGTTTCTGCAAAATTTCGCTTCATCGCTACAAATATTATCCAAAAATGCACCATCCTATTGTGTTCAAACCAAAAACCATTCACAGAATTCTCTTCGACGTTTAATGTCCACAAATCTTATATTTTTGTTTTACCAAAATTCTGTGAATTGTTTTGGACGATGTTCTAAGCCCTTGTTCTGCATCATGGATCAAGTTAATCGGGTATGCAGTAAAATAACCCAATGTCGTAGTTTCCGAATGCTCGTCACCTACTACAGGTTTGGTTTTTTTTGGTGTTTTCGTAAACAAACAAAAATCTGTAGTTTTTTAATGCTTCGAGTAGGTTTTGGTATATCAGGATATCTCTCCATGAAAATTCGACACGTTCTATCAATAATGACATTTCATTCGCGGTAAATTATGATTAAATTTAAATAATCTTCATTTGAAAATCCTAAGCGAGACATTTCGTTAAACTAAGAAATACGTGCAATTATGAATAATTGTACTACAACTGTGTTTATTACTGTTGACAGTACATTTACCTTCAATTATTTAGCAATGGCAAAGTGAAACTGATATTAAACAGTGCGATATTAAAGATTAAGTTTTTTTTTATAAAATATCTCTTAAACTATTAACTTTAGCAATAGCACTTGTTATACATTTTTGCTTTATTTTTTGACGTGCAATCTAATACCGCTTAGAAAAGTAGGAGTTGCTATTTCAAAAAAACCTGGAAACATCGTTTCATTAACATTACCAGAAAGCAGGATATTTTTTTTTTGTCGTCTTACAATTTGTAAGTTATTTTAAAACCTGCCATGCACCACATCTGTCAAACTTTTTAGAAAAGTTGCAATATCTCTTAAAGAGTGAATTGTAGGTATAGGGTATGTTGCACAAAGTAATTTTAAAATTTAACACAGAATCCAAATTTGACATAAAAATGGTAGTGTTCCATTTAAAATAGGGAAGTTGATGTTACTTCCGGTATAAGAGAGAGATACCGGCAGTTGAAGATATTTTGGCTGAAATAGTTTTAAAGGATAATTTGTATATGTAAATTTCTAAATTTCTATTTTACCCTTTTCCCCATATACATTTAACCGACGTTCACCGCGACATAACCCGTATCATTGGTTACCGGGTGAGTTATATATCTGCATATCTGAAATAACTTGCTTAATACTAGAGATGGAGGAAAATAGCATTAAGAATAATTGAATGGTAGTTACACGGCTACAATTCTATTTGATCAGGTGTTTCCAAACTTCAACTGTTTTGACGTGACCACGCCCCCTTATTTTTCTTTAAATTGGATGATACCTATTTTTTACACCATTTGATAGAGAATTATTTTCTCTTTCTGATGGTCTAAACATTACAACACTTGACATAACAAAAATTTCGAAAAAAATTCAAACAAACTTTCCATTGCGATAAGCGTGGAGATGATACGAAAATCGTAAGATCTGTGGATTTTTTCAACAAATTACTTTTAAAACTTTGCATATTGAAATGAAAATGTTCATTACAGAGTGATATTTAATTACTTACTACATTAATAATTTACTTATGAATTCTGGCAATGTACCATCCCTTTCATAAAAGTCTGGGACAAGCGATACTATTATGACATTACCCATTTTAAACATGTCTTTTGTAGAATATTCAAAAATATATGAAATTGTCTGTCAATGTCAACCGTAAATGGACAAGACAATGATTACCATATCTCTTTAAATCAAGAGCATTACGGAGACGATTTTATCAATCGTACACATTTTTGCAACTGGGTGCTAGAACAGCTGTGGCTTGATTACGGCTTCACTTTCAAAATTTTATTTTCTGATGAGGCGACTTTTAAAACCAACGTGCTAAGTCGTCATAATATGCATTATTACGCAACTGAAAATCCCCATTGGATGAGGGAATCGTGGACGAACATGTGACTGGCTCCTTCTTCCTTGAAAATCGCTTACGTGGAGACGTTTATCAAAATTTCCTGCGAAATGAATTACCATTATTATTAGAGAATGTGAATCTACAGTTACAACGAGAAATAATTTTCCACCCCACAATGCAGGAATAGTAAGGCAATTCATAGATGGTACGTTCGCTATTTGGATAGGAAAAGGTGGTACAATACAGTGGCCGCCCAGATCCCCCGACTTAACACCACTTGACTATTCTTTGTGGAGCTATGTGAAAGACTGTGTTTATAGAGAGATTCCAACAACCAATGACCTCCCAATGGATTCTCGAGAATATGAAAATTAGAATAAGAGATGCACATTTTCATTCCCTTACTGTAGTTTAATAGCTCTAGATAATGCAGTACGGCAAGTTCTAAAAGTAATTTGAGAAAATACACAAATGTACGATTTTCATTTCATGTCCACGGCTCACCGCGATAGAAATTTTTTTTGCATTTTTCTCGAAATTTTTATTATGTCTGGTGTTGAAATATTTAGACCATCAGAAAGAGAAAATAATTCTCTATCAAATGGTTTGAAAAAATAGGTGTCATGCAATTTAAATAAAATAAGGGGGCATAGGCACGCCAAAACAGTTGAAGCTGATAAAACAGATTTTTAGCAGTGTAACTATCATTCAATTTTTCTTAATGCTATTTACCTCTATCTCTAATATTAAACGAGTTACTTCACATATCCAGAAATATGACTCATCCTGTATAGGTACTTACTTAAACAAAAAACTTAAAGTGACAGACAGGTTGAAATTCAGTAAATGTCCATAAACCGTTCCAACACGCCACTACACGGAATCGGTCGGAAAGTAATACAATTTTAACGCATGCGTAGAAAACGGTTCATGAACTAATCCATGTATACATGTATGATACACAAACTGCATGTTGGAACCTTATAATGGCCAAGAATGCATTGCTGGACCGACATAGAACCAAAATAGAAACACACAATGAGCTTTGGATGATATTACATCCAGCAAATATTGAATTTAAAACAGAAAATTATATTTCTTATTTACTTAGTTCTTGTGTGTATACTGTTAAAGCTGTAAAATAGTCGTTATTCACTATCGAGTACTTTTTACTGCCCATTAGATGTGCATTTTTTGCATATACTTTTCCATAAACCTGACAGGTATGTTTACGAAAGTTATTTAGTGTCTCCATAGTTTCTAATTGTTATACCGCTGAAGTAACTGGGGCATATTGAAGTAAAGGCGGTGTGTGCATTTTCACATATTTTATATTTAAAATATCTTGTTCTACTGTTTTATCATATCTTGCTACGCCAATCGTTGCTACAGAATCCGGAGGTGCACTCCTAGGAGTTTGTATTTCACTTACTGCCCCTTGTAATTGATTTGTGTATTGAAGAAGTGCTTGATCTGATTGTAAAGAAACTGTTTGGAAATTATGGGCAATTCTTAATTTTTCTATACATATTCCACAAATAAAAGAAGGCAAGCCTTTCTTTGCCCATGCCTAAAAACAGGAATAAATTCTCTGTCTACATTAATGTGAAAAACTTACCAATCCTGATACACAGGCCGCTAATTTCTCAGAGAATTTTATGGAGTCGCTATCCGAGGAATTTGTTGGTGTTAAGGAACACTCAAATTGTAAGCATGTTCTACAACAGTCAGATAAATCAAATGCGGCACTGGTTGAAAGATCATTTTGATCTCTTATTATTGCTAATCTGTACTGTCTATACTAAGACCGGTTATAGTTGGCTATATATCAATTGTTATTGATCATAAATTATTGATGACGATTCCGAATGCATTTAAATTCCTTGTGGCGCCATCGCAGCAGTGAACTAATTTCTTATACGGTTTAAGATAGGTCGGTTAGGTAGCAGCGCCTATACTATTTTTTGGCGGGCTGAAAAGCACATTGAGCGGCCCCTTTCAAGTTTAATAGGAGCAAACTGAACGCTTCCCCCTTCATAAAAATATAAGGTAACGGTATGGGAGATCGGTGATAAACATCGATGTCGATTATCGATGTAAATTTCGAACACCAGCATCGATATTTGGAAATTATCGATGATTTTCTAACATCCATATTTTTTGTGTAACTAAAACTATTTTAAATTTCCTAAAAGCAAAAAGAACTTATCTGTAACAAAAAATATTGTTTCGTAATTAAAAATAAACTCCAGTAATAAATAACAATATAGAGAAAAATAAACTCTATCAACAATTAACAATAAACTCTACTAAAACTTTTGGTTAAATAGTATTAATTCCTAAAAATGTAACAATAAATATAGTTATTTATTTTACGCTGCTACAATTAAGAATTACGCAAAGAATTTGTAGTCTAAAGGTATACCCTTGTATTCCTATCACCCTAGTCATTTACTCCTTTCTGATTCTGTCTTGTTAGGTTGGCTGTTGCAGTTGTTTTAGTCTGTCTGCGGTATGACATTATATGACATTTGTTTCTTAAACACCATTCCATACATCAACAATAAAGTTGTTAACATGTCAGTTGAAATTGTATTTGAGGAGGAAAGCGATTTAAATGATCTTTCAAACGATAGTACAGATGCCGTATTTGATTTAGATGACTACTGTAGAACATGTTTACGACGTGAGTGTTCCCTGACGCCGACAAATTCTTCGGATAGTGACTCCATAAAATTCTGTAATAAATTAGCGGCCTGTATATCAGAAATGGCAAGTTTTCCCCATTAAAATTGACAGAGATATTATTCTTAAACTTTTAGATGTGGGCAAAAAAAGGTGACCCTTCGTTTATTTGTGGAAAATGTATAGAAAAATTAAGAATTGCCCATAACTTCCAAACAGTTTGTTTACAATCAAATCGAGCACTTCGTCGATACACACATCAATTACAAGGAGAAGCAAATCAAAGACGAAGTTCTAGGAATGTAACTCCTAATTCTATGGCAACAACTAGCTTGGAAAGATGCGATAAAACAATCGGAAAGGTTATTTTAAGTGCAAAGTATGAAATGCAAATGCAGTCTTTACCTCAAGGTGCTCCAGTTACCTCAGCCGCAGCACAATTAGAAGCTGTGCAGATGCTAGATAATCCTCGTAAACGCAGCTGCCAGGTTTGTGGAAAAAATATGCCATATTCTCTTGGCAAGTAACAAGTACTCGATAACAAATAGTAACTCTATTTTCAGCAGTATATTATTAAATTATATTAATATGCGATTATAAAGAAATATACACATTGGGAAAATGTGAAATTAGCTATATCTATACATGTGCGGGGAGAAAGCGAGGAGGGGATTGAGTGAAACCCGATCGATTCGTTGCGGGTCGCGCGTTAGTACACTTGTAACAATGTTGGGATGTAGACGTACTGTGTGCAAGAGCGCCCGTAATAATTTGAAACCATGGTCCATTTGGAAATTAGAGTTTCTCATTTTTATTTCGTTGTTGCTACGAAGCTTAGACGAAACTAATAAGAAATTCTAAAGGAAATAAAAACAGATTCTGATGAAACAAAAGAAAAGAAAAATATACAATCTAGAAATTCTTACTAAGATCGTCCGCACATACTGCAGTCGTAACTAACCACATCGGTAACCGTCGTGAGCCGTTGACTTCCGCTAACCCCTCCGCTTGCGGTGAATCACCCATTCGCTTTTACCGTTATCGCATGTATGCTCTTTCGTATAAATAGACATTTTCTTTCCTTATGTGTATAAGAGACATTATACAAAAATTAGATGCAGTGATACCTTGGTCTACTCAATTAATTGGTTTCAAAAAGACATTTAGTAATTCGAAATTTGGTAACTGGAATCAAATTTTATTATAAAAAATGAAGGAAACAGAAATAATCTATTCCCATGACCAAAAAATAATCAAAAATTACATTTTATGCATTTTAAATACATTTTAACACATAGAAAATAATATTACGTAGAGAAATCAATAAACACTTTTGATTAACATGAAAAAGAAATAACTTCACTTATATAGGGTACCTTCAATGAGGATTCTTTTTGACATATGGAAGATGGTAGGGTGAGGTGATTTTTCAATCTTGTTGGCGTTCGACATCAAAAATAAAGAATATTTTTTTCGAAAATATTCAATTCCCTGCATCTTGTAAACAAGCTCTGAAGGTATATGTTCATTAAAACATTCTTCTCTAAAATTACTTGAAAAATCGCCAGTGACATTTTCATAGATAAAATCTGGACCATTCTGCCATGCAATATTAGCGCCGCACTGTGAGCAAAGACGCGAATCTAGGAGGATAAAATTACTTTAGTAATCTAGTGTGTGCAATAGGAAAGATTTTTATGTGGATTTCTCTTAGTATGGCGTATCAGACTTTTCAGGATTAGCATCGACATGTTATCGTCAAATATAAAATTAATGTATTACGAAACTTATACAAAGTTATTCAACTATGGCCGGGGAATTCTTTTGAAGAAAACAATCTTTCTAATGAGATCTCTTTAATCGACCGGCAATATCTTGTGTTTGCAGGAGTTAGATTTTGCCATAAAATAGTTTTTCCACCTGCAGAGCAGTAATGTAATCTTAAAAGCACAAGCGATACTAGGAACATAGTCCTATCTCCTCTTGCCTGATATCCTTCTTCACTAAAACTTTGCTTATACCGACTTAAACCTGAAGTATTATTGCGACCCCATTTGACGATGAATTCCACATTATTTAGAACTTTCTTTGATTGTAGCAAAACAGATTTTAGCACTTCACGTAGTCTTCTAATGGTATGGTTTATTGACAACTGCAATTTTATTACAGCAAAGTTTTCGGTAATTGTTATGTTTACGGGGTAACATTCCTTTTTTGCCTCAGCGATGTACGGGTAGGAGGGAAATGCTTTGGAATGCACACTTTGTATTCACTGCCGAATAACGTTATATGTTGTTTTATTCAGCTTTGCATCTAAAAATATAGCCTGTTCTGTCCTCTTTTGTTAGTTTTATACTTGGAGTTGAAGGGGAATGAAAAGCTTTCCTAATTCGTGTTGCTTATTTTGGAGAAGTAGTTGTTACTTTTAATAATCCTATGGCATCAGGTCGACCTTCACAATATAAACTTGTGCGGTATAAACAATTTCTTCGCCTGTTGATGCACCTAGTAAATTTTGAATCCGTTGTTTAGTTCTCACGGCCTTCTTCAATCGATTTTGTTGGGCGCCCCGATGCTCTTGAAGTGGAAGGCTGGCTTTCAACATATTCTCCGTATTTATCTATTTCTGAAAATGTCAGCTTTTCGTCTAGTCAGGAAGAGTTATTTTCTAAAGACATTCCCCTTCGAAGGCTTTGCTGCCATCTTTCAGACAATTTGAACTCAAACTTAACTAATTTGTCTTTTATAATTTCTTAGATAGCTCAAATATTCCGTTGAACATTTATACGATCCAAAATATAGGACAGCAATACTGCGAATCTTTTGTTTTTGTCCACTTCACTTGCCATAATTCTAATAAACTTCGAGGAGATATAGCATAATTCTCTAAATACAAAAATATAAACGCCGGGGGCAGGTAAACTAGCGTAGGTCTAGTGTGCGGAACTAAAAATTGTGGCTATACACAAACTTTGCGTACTTCAAAATTCTAACTTGCGGGCGTCTAATATTTTAAAACCTTCTATTTTAATATAATAAATACTGCGCATGCATTATATTTCACTTTAAATTAGAGTACATACCTTTTTAGTTTTAGGATTATCTCAGAATAACAATGTTTGTTGGGTAATAAACTTTGTTATATCTACTTTAAGGAATAATTAGTATACTTAGATTTTCTTCAACTTCGGATTTTTAGGTTTTGTACTCCTAGATTCGTGTTTTCGCCCACTGTGCGACGTGACAAATAAGGAATTGATAGTAATTAGTAGAACTTTCGACTTTGTTTTTTGAAAAACATGAAGATAAAAGGATTTTCCAATACAGTAAGAATAACATTAACTATGAATTCAAGACAAATGCGAGGCGGTGGAATAGTAGGGGGCATACAACGCAAACGATCGCATTACGTTGTAACTATCTCTTTCTAGCATGTATACGAGTCGCGCGGGAATTCTGTTGAATGTGTAAAAGATGTAACCTGCATTTCGGATCTGGAAGTGCCTTTCGGTTTCGGAAATGAAAATTCATCCAAATTTTCTATCGTAACCCGAAAATTCCGTAACTAGATACTGGCATAAACTGAGGTACCACTGTAAATAAGAAAATATTTTTCTTCTAAATTTAATACCTGCTGAATATATCATCCAAAGTTCATCGTGTATTTATATTTCTTGCCATGTTTAGCAATACATACATCACCATTATAAACATTAGAAATAAGATTATTCATATGTCAACTGAAATTGTACTTTAGGAAGAAACCAATTTAAATGTCCTTATAATGGATGCAGAATTTGATGTGGCAGTTTGCTGTAGAACATGTTTACGACGTGCGTCTCCCTTGACAACTACAAATTCTTTGGATAGCGACTCCATAAGATTCTGCGACAAATTAGCGGCCTGTGTATCAGGAATTGTGAGTATGTTGTATTAGCATTGACCGAGAAATAATTCTTAAAGTTTTTAGATGTGGATAAAGGAGAATTCTCCTTTCATTTGTGCAATGTGTATTGAAAAAGTAAGAATTGCCTATGATTTTCGAGTAGTTTGTTTACAATCAGATCAAACGTTTCAGCGATATGTAAATCAATTACGTGAACATATTGGAAAGCACACAGGTGAGAAGCCTTTTCAATGTTTTAAATGGTTTACGATAACAACCGACCTAACTGTGCATATGCAAATTGATACTGGACAAAAGCCTTGTAATTTTCGCGAGAAATATGTATAATAAAGCATTCGACTTGCGAGATTTGCATGATAAAAAAATTACTAGCAGATTTATGACGAATTCTCACTTAAAAACTTATACTGACGATAAACTTTGACGATGTAAAATCTGTAACAAATCATATACACAGTCTTTTCATATTTTCAGTGCACATGGAGGAATATACTGGAGATAAGTTTTCCTGTGATTTATGTGGTAACAAATTTACACAGCGTTCTTCTTTAAAGGGCCATGTGAAAGTACATACTGCCAATAAACTTTCGCGATGTGAAATCTGTAACAAATCATACCGACAATATCGTCGCGTTTTAGTGCACATGAAGAAACATACTGGAAGGAGTTTTTCCTGTACAGCATGTGACAAAAGGTTTTCGCAAATTTCCTATTTAAATAGACATATGAACACACATATTGGCGGAAAGCCTTATAGATGTAGTAATTGTAGTAGGGGCTTCATGACTAGTTCGGATCTTGCAGTTCATTTACGTAGATATAAAATATATACACAATCTTCTTCCTTTAAAACGCACTCGAAGAAACATACTGGAGAGAAGTTTTCATGTAAATTACCTGGTAGTAATTTTATACAACCTTCCGCCTTAAGTAGACATATAAAAGAACATACTGACAATAAACTTTGGCGATGTGAAATCTGTAACAAATCATACCAAGAATATTCTCACCTTTCAGTGCACCTGAAGAAACATACTGAAGAGAATTTTTCCTGTAAAGCATGTGATAAAAAGTTTACACAAAATTTCCATTTAGATAAACATATGATAACACACATTGACGGAAAGCCTAATATATGTAACAATTGTAATGAGGGTATCAACAGTAGTACGGATCTTGCAGTTCATTTATGTAGACATAAAACATATACACAATCTTCTTCCCTTAAAACGCACTTGAAGAAACATACTGGGGAGAAGTTTTTGTGTCATTTATGTGGTGAGTTTATAAGATGTTCGGCTTTAAATAAACATATGAATACACATATTGGCAATCACTTTTGGCGATGTGAAATCTGTGACATATCATACCGATCATATCGTCACCTTTCAGGGCACATGAAGAAACATACTGAAGAGAATTTTTCGTGTAAAGTATGAGACATACCTGCAATTTAAATACACATATGAAAATAGACATAATATATAAGGTTTGTTCGAACCCGCAGTTCTGAGTAATTCTGGAACTAGTGCGCATATACAGCGTGACCCAGGATTGATGTTACAAGAGGTGTGAAGAACTAAAAATCTTCGAATCCTAATTTGACCTTTTGGAATTAAGCCCTGCTTGGATTGAAACTTATTTTTAGTTTACTTTCGATTTCTTGAAATCAAGTATGCCTTAACAGTTGAACAAAAACTATTTTCCTTTCAGGTAAAGTTCCTTTTTCGTCCACAGTATACTAAAATGTTACTAAGAAAAGTTGTTCAGAAGGAAAAGCTATGGCGTTATGCAAGTTTTCTGAATGATAAACCTACTTTGATAAAATCCATTACTTGTCAACTTGATTTCAGATAAAGTGCCTTTTCCGTTCACAACACGCCGAAGTTTTACTAAGAAAAGTTGTTCAGGAGGATCTACCTACTTTGACTAAACCGTAATTTTTTAGATTAAACAAAGTAAATTGTATTTACTCACAAACTAAATTTACAACACGTAATAATAGCTTTATTCTACAATCAATTATTTATTCAACATAGCTGCCACCAGTTTCTGCACACCGTTCTATGCGATGTCTAAATTCTCTGAAACTGTTCCGAATTTCCTCTATCCGTATTTGTGTACGGCGTTTCGTGTCTTTTCTTTTAGTATTTCTCTACTGTTGGGCATGGGTTGAGAGTAAACCAGGTCTTTGAGGCCAACCCATAAAAAAATTTAATCTAAAAAAATTACGATTTAATTAAAGTATATATTTGACTTGTTTTTAAATTTTGTATAGAGCCATAGCTCGTAATTGTATGTAAATATTGCACGTTTTAAATCTGAGAATACATTTCGACCCATGCAACGAAGACGATTGTACTGATTGCTGGTGAAATGACTGCAGAAATGCTGTATTGTGTTAATCAAATAAACTAATTACATTCTGCGCATGCCTCTGACTAGCGGTTCCGCAAAAATCTGCGGATGGATTCGAGCTTTCAGTGAACGATTCGGTCATCGTCAAATTTTTTGTTGGAACATCCGACTGTTTGTACACATTTCAGTCAGAAGTTATGTTGAAACGCGCCAAATTTACTTTGCGCATGTACCCGACGATTCACAAACTGGTTTGCTGGTGTGTTGGAACGAACCTAATGTATACTCTTTCATATATCGATTGATGCAGCTCCTCGTGACACTCCTGTATATCTGTTTTAAAGTAAAACAATTATTGATGTAGGCTATGCAGTTAAATTAATTACTACTAATAAGTCTAAGTAAATTGATTAAAAAATGAACTAAACTGTTGTGAAATATTAATGCCCTTTTGCAATCTAATTTTTCAAGAATAAATAAAAACATTTTTAATTGCGATTGACTTTTATGTACCTTTTCTAAATAAATTTTAAACTTTTTTAAGAATATTCACAAATTAGTGTTAAGATAGCAATATTATAATCATTGGAGTTGGCATTTTTTTAATTTCGCGGATGGTTTAAATTGGCGAATATGTTTTATTGCCGTAACGGCTTGGTGGTCCAGTGGTAAGAGGGCCTCCGCCTGGGCATTCGCACCATTCGCAGTTGAGGAACAATTAACTGCGCTTCATCCTTTACGACGAAGGGGTGATAGTAACAAAACCATGGAACACTTTACACATACAATTTACACACTAAACGCTCCTGAGGTTATGACAAGTTTTAAAATGCTTATACACCCCATTGGGCCGTCACCACACTAAAAAATTAAAAAAACTACTTAACTTAAAACATCCAAGAAATTAAAAAAAAGCCAACTCTGATAATCATATTTAACGAATAAGTTTGCTAGCTTGAAAAACATTTATATTAAGCGCCATTTACTTTTTGTGGCCAGTGCTGGTAGCCTTAGGGAAGTTTTCCTATCTGGAGAGACGGGGAAACTAAAAAATAAGACGACTTATGACAGAACTGGTTTGTACGACCGTGCACGACGCAGGATTATGCACATAAAGATAAACGCATTGTGTGAAGTAGGAATAATATTCAAACCCACATTTATCCTATATTCTGTTAATTACTCGTTGTGGTCACCCGTATACCCACTAGCCATAGTTGATAACGTAAACGAGGGGCTGCGAACAACGATCCGATTTCCTCGTGTATTTTCCTTGTATAGTACAATATGTAAGGAAAATACACGAGGGAATCGAATCGCTGTCCGCGCCCTTCTGTTTGCGTCATCATCCACCGTTTCTACAGGCGAGTTCGGGTATTCGCTTGGAGTAACTCCATTTACTCCAAGTGCTCGTGCTCTTTAACGTTCGGAAATGCTGTAGAGTTACTCCATCCATTCGTTTAAGAGTACAGCTTGAATGATACACGCTTGCTCTACTCCTAATTCCCTTCACGTGCTCTGTACTTTTGATCTGATTCGAACGAATACCCGAACTCAGCTTACGTATACCCAAATTTTTGGAACACGTATTCAAAGGAGAATAATAAATTCTTATAAAAAAATTTACTTATGAGAAACAAAGAGGAAATATCGAAATCGCATATCACCATTGAAGTATTTAAATTGATTTATGTTGGAATAACGCTAATAATGACACTGGGCCATCTTTAGTCAGTCAATTTTTCAAAACCCAGTAACATGCGGAAGATGCGCATGGTAAGTAGAAAATGGTTCTGAATTGATTTGGGATGAGCGCGGCGGAGCAACAGCATTTGAAGGTCATCAAAATTAGCCGAGGATTTCATTCATAAATAAGGCAAGATCATTAATCATTACTACATTCTCCCTATACTGTTGAATACTTTCGAGGGAATTATTCCTGTAAAGGTTACCATCATGGTTTTGGGTTATCTTTTTCTTATTTGTGAATTGGTAGTGTAAAATTTATACTTCGGCTTATGATACCATATTTGTTTGTTAAAAACCATTATAAACACGAAATAAGGTTATTCATATGTCAACTGAAATTGGTTTTAAGAGACGAACCAGAGTAAATGTTCTATCAATGGATACCATATTTGATTTGGCTGACTGCTGTAGAACATGTTTACGACTTGAGTGTTCCTTGACACCAACAAATTCCTCGGATAGCGATTCCGTAAAATTCTGTGATAAATTAGCGGCCTGTGTATCAGGAATTGTAAGTTTTTGTATTAGTATAGACAGAGAATATAAACTCAAATTTTTAGATGTGGGCAAAAGAGGGTTTGCCTTCTTTCATTTGTGCAATGTGTATAGAAAAACTAAGAATTGCATATGATTTCCGAACAGTTTGTTTACAATCAGATCAAGCACTTCAGCGATACACAAATCATTTACAAGGAGAAACAAAGGAGGCGAATACTAACAGATCTTTAACAACACCAACAAAATTTGAATATACGATATCCAATGTGACACAAGATGGCCTACCCTGTATTATAGAAGAGTCACAGAAGTATCTGCACTTGGAGAATTTTTTAGATAATGAAGAATTACTTAAATCTGAACAGATGGGTGAGAATACACAATCGTCTAGGAGCTCTACACCTAATCAGAATAACACTCGCAGTTTTATCACATCAGAAGATGGTATGCAAACTGGTGATAGTATTAAAAGGCCACTTGAAACACCACAGATTCGGGAGGTATTATCGTTTCTATTAAAATATTTAGTTTGAATTTTATTTTATGTTGTGATTTTAACTTATGAATTCATTGCAACATGCTTCTAGTATTTTTTTTATTGTATCTAATGTATTTACCTCTTATAGTGCGCCGACAACTTTGAATAGTCTATATAGGGTGTCTTACCAGAAACCAGAAACTGCATCGATCGATATATGAAAGAGTGTACATTGGAAAATTCTGAAAACTTGGTAATATACTGCAGCCTACATGTAAGGTATAGTACCCAAATAAAAGATACCTTTTAAATAACTGCTTTTAAAAACTGATTAAAAATAACTTTTTATATTCCGTACATGCAATATGTTCATAAAATTGTTTATTTTCAGATATAACATTATGAAACACATACATATCAATCTTCATAAAAAGCTAAATAAAGTGAAAAGCGAAAAAAAGATCAAATTGACATAAGGGGTCCAAATAAGAGATACCTACAAAAGTTAATATGTTAATTGACGGACCCTATAAAATGCAGTAAATGGCATATTAACACATATTAGAACACAAAAAATGCACTGACTAGTTCAAATCTTCAATAAATGACCTATTCACACTAGGACAACACATAAAGTTATTTTTCTTTTCTTGGAACAATTTGGACAGATGAATGGATCTTGATCACCGCCGCACTCTTCTTATGCCCAGCTGTAGCATTTAATGCATTGAGCCAATTTCTGCCCATCGTGGTCATCTGAAAAGAGGCTTGCACAGAATGAGCACTCAGCATCAGCATCATCAACGCTAACTCCAACAGCTCCAGAATCTGAATCACTGGAATCTATTGGCTGGACTTCAGCATCTGATTCTTCTTCTAGATTAACTCTCTTGGCGCTTTGTGCGTCGAGGTTTTGATGGTTCCAATGTCTTTTCCTTCTCGAACAGCCTCTTATGTGCAGGACCTTTTCCTTTCTTAGCCCTGTTTAAACTTTCTTCAAGTGTCTGTTGGTAGGGGCTAGATGTGATCAGTGCAGCTTTTCTTTCCCTGTTTTTCCGTTTCATTTGCACTCCACTAGTTGAAGATTGCTGCTCCTCCTGTCTCCTTGGTAACTGAGGCAAAGGTGAGATGTCTGCTGGTCCGATGAAGTTTTCACAATTAGGAATTACGATGCCATCACTTCCTCCTCCAGTGTGAATGGCAAAGTTATCAGAAAACATATTTCTGTTGCAAGGAATTAAGCCAATCTTACTAAAAGCGTTTATTGAAATTTGTAGAGTAGCAGCCTTCTGGTAAGCAAGCCCAAAGAGACCTGCTACTTGGTAATGTGTTACTACACGTCCTGGATTGTTGCGAAGCCAGTTACAAATTTCCTGTGCGTAGTAGGTCTTCATTGGTTTCATAAAACCTACATCCACCAGCTGCATTTTAGCAGTAGAATGAGGTGGAAGATAAATGATTGACACGTTGCTGTTTCTGCCTTTTTCAATAACCTCAATATTCCTTGTGTGGGAATAATGGCCATCAAGGATTAAAATAACCGGATCTGCTTGTGTAGGCTTGGTAAATTTTATGAAATGGTCGAACCATCGACAGAAAATGTCGGTTTGTATCCATCTGGATTGATGTCATGCCGAAATTGATCTAGGAGGTGCGTCATCCATTAACTCGGCCTTCATGTTTTTCCAAGGAAAGACGAATAGAGGACGCTCGAAATATCCAGTAACGTTCATGCACGTTACAACAGTAATTAATACCCCTCTTTCTGTAGAAGTCAAATTAGATATCTGCTTCATGCCTTTGCAGGAAACGTCTTTCTGCATCTCATGTTGCACAACAGTCACCCCTGTTTCGTCGACATTGTACACTCTGTGGCCATCCTGCTTTACCTTTGCTAGTTCGACTTCATAAATATCGAAGAAAGCGGCCACATTTTCAGGAGTAAAGGACTTTATCTTTGCTGCCGAGACTCCTTGGGGTGTACGTAGAGAAAGGTTCGGATGCGTACCTAAAAATGAACCATTTTTTCCCAGCGGTGGCATTTTGAGAGTTGAAAGGATGCTGCATGCCATTCTGAATAGCTAATTATAAATGCCATTCGTTTGACATCACCTGTCCTCAAGCCAAAAAACCTTTCATCCATTTGCATGCAATACTTAACTAAAAGTTTTTCTAGATTGTCTCGATGCACTGGTTTTCGACCGGATCTCATTTCGATTATGTCTTCAGGTGTTTTATTTCTGTTTTTGACATATTTTTCTAATGTACCTTTAGGCACTCCAAATGTTTTAGAAGCTAATAAGTAGCCCATTTCCCCAGACCTTACAGCTAATATGGCGTTTTTCATTTTTACTGGGTCCCAAGTTTTACGCCTGCCTGGCATCTGAAATAACAACATTAATAAATTAACGAATGATAGAAAATTGCATTACTAGCTTACAAGTGCCACACATCTGTATAAATTATATTACGACGATGCAGACCACTTTATACGGCAGGATTTATATCACAGTGAGAAAACATTGTCAGGTCCCAAATAAGAGACACTATTTGGGAGAGATGGGGGGCAATAACTAGATGCCAGTTAAGTACGTTAAAATGTGCTACATCAGCATTTAGACAAAGTGAATAAAATCTGTGTAGGTGCTTACCTTTACTGATTATCACGTCCTTAGTTAAGCCGCTAGAAAATATTAAATGGAGAACAAACAACGTATTCTCAGCTTCGCTTCAAGCTTCCAACTGACGCCACAGCGCAGGAATCTTCGTTTTCAAGCTCAAACAACTAGTTCTTGTTAAATCCACCAGATGTCAGGAGCTCCTTGAGAAAATAGTTAGGTATCTCTTATTAGGAGACTGCCTCTTATTTGGGTACTTTACCTTACTATTAAACTAAAATACTATTAATAATCTGACACATTCGGCTATACCGGAAATATCTGTAAACTTCGTTATTTTAAATGGAACACCCTATATATTATGACATTTACACGCTGCATAATGTTTTCGAAAAATTGATTCGGATTGTAATACTACCTTATACGGTCAATAGTTCTGCAAAATGTAAATTCTCCAAGTTAAACACCTTCACAGTTATAATAGTTCACATGCACTCGTCCATCTGTTAAAAATTTTCAAAAAATGTAAATAAATATTTCAAATATGGTTAGAAATAGCAACATCGTTTTATCAAACAAACCTTAAAATTGAATGCATAATTCAAAAATGTAATAATATATAGGATGTTCCATTTAAAATACCAAAGCTGACAGATATTTCCGGTATAACCGGATGTGTCAGATTATTAAAAATATTTTAGTTTAATAATACATGTAGGCTAGAGTATATTACCAAGTTTTTAGAATTTTCCAATGTATACTCTTTCATATATCGATCGATGCAGTTCCCGGTGAGACATCCTGTATAAAAGAATATGATTTGATTACTAATGTATTTGCATTTCATTAACAGGCATATACGGAAACTGTTACTGTGGAAATTCAAGGTATCTCCTTGCAACATACGGAGCAGCAAGAACAGCAACAACAACAAACTCAATTGGCAATACAAGAACACCAGCAACAAATACAATTTACTCCTCAGTTAAATGGGCAGCGTGCAATTATGACGAGGACCACCGGAGTGCAAGTTCGTCCAGCCTCTCCTACCACCGATAACGCAAATGAGTTGCAAGTGAAACCTTTTGGATGTAACATGTGCGGAAAAAGCTATAAGAAAAACGCGAATTTACGAATTCATATGCGGACACACACCGGTGAAAAACCATTTGAGTGTAGATATTGTGAGAAACGGTTCTATCATTCGTCCCATCTACGCGAACATATCCGTAGACATACCGGCGAGAAGCCTTTCCAATGTAGCTTCTGCGATAAGCGATTCACGATCAGAGGCGAGTTGACGATGCATATGAAGACGCATACTGGGGAAAAACCTTTCGCGTGTACTATGTGTGATAGACGTTGCTTGACGTCGGCCGACTTAAAAGTGCATATGAGAATACATACTGGGGAGAAGCCTTACACTTGTGAGACGTGTGGAAAAAAATTCGCAAGTAACTACATTCTAAATTCGCATAACAAGACGCATACAGGTGAACGCCCGTACCCGTGCAGGCTTTGCGATAAAACCTTCACGCAATCGTCCCACCGAAACGTCCATATGCGGAAGCATACCGGCCAAAAACTCAACTGCAAAGTTTGTAATGCCGAATTCATGCATTCCTCGCAATTAACAGTGCATATGCGTGAACATACCGGAAAGCAACCGTATAAATGCAGCGTATGCATGAAAGTTTGCAATTACGGGGCCGAATTAAGAGCGCACTTGTTGAAGCATAAGGGAGTTAAGTTCGCTTGCAATACCTGTGATAAAAAGTTTACTACCGCTTCGTACCTTCAAGAGCATATTCGGGTTCATACCGGCGAAAACTTATCCACGTGTACGTTGTGTAATCGACAGTTTACGAGACAACAGTACCTTGAGAAACATATGCGAACTCATACCGGGGAAAGACCGTTTGGTTGCCTAACGTGCGGCAAGCGGTTTACGCAAGCCTCTTCGCTTAGGGTGCACAAACGCATACACACCGGCGAAAAACCTTTTTCCTGCACTATGTGCGATCGTAAATTTACAACATCGTCTGATTTAACTCAACATAATAAGAAACATAAAAAGTATATTAATTTGTAAATACCAATTTTGTTTTAAGGCATGGTTTATCAAAGCTTGGTCACAGAATAACCCAACTACACCGAAACGACAACTTTGTCGGAAACTTTGATTTTTGCAGTATCAACTTCAGCGGCCCTAATAACCACTTATTTGTATTACACATAGCGGCGGCACTGTGGCTGCTGAGCTGCATTACAACGCTTCAATTCCTTGGCATATTTCCGTTGTATATCGTGTACGTTGTACCATGAAACGAAAACACACGAGGAAATCGAAGCGCTGTAATTAACCTATTTACGTTACCACCAGCCGCTATTAATAACACAGGCTACATTTCAAGACGGATTTACATTGAATAAAGTAACCTAAATGAAGAGGTCGTAAATACTATCATTATTGAAATAAACTTTCACAATTTTCATGTATTATTTGCGGTAATTGTGCCACACACAAAAATATATGCAGTGTGTCTACCTAGTGTATGGGTAGAAGGCAGTTCCTTCCTTGACTCATTTTGGGAATAAAAAATATTCGGAGACAAGTTCTGCACAACATAAAGTAATGTTCAAGCATGCAGGGTATTCAGTTTCTTCAGTTCAGTCCTCTCTTCAATTCATGTCCACTTTTCCTATGTCTATCTAGCATAGTTTTTGAGATCATTGGTGTTTTTTTTTGCGAAATGCAATTGCTTCTTTAACGCTCTATATCTTAAACATTTTACGTACTAGAGTGGTGATTCGTATTATATTCGATTGAGTATTTCTCGGAGTTTTCAGTAGCACATTGAAAAAAATTATATCATCTAGGTTCTACAAGATGGTCGTAGAAATCGTGACCACGTTTGTTTCATGTTATTTAAATTTTTTAAACGGAACATCTCTACATTTTTCCAGAATCTTTATTTATTTGTATCATTTGATCCCACTTCTTTATTCACAATATTTATTTTATTTATAAAAGTACATAAGGGACACTCCCTTTCTAACTAATTTCATCACTATAAATACAAAATATGGTATAATAAAATGATTTTAAGATATTGTAAGATACAATTTACCTTTTCAAACGATGTATCACCAGTGACCTAAAATTTAAAAATTTAATAGGGACTAACTACTGCAGGTGGTACATCTTCAGGGACTTTCGAGTGATTGATAATATTTTAGTAGTCGGTGGAAGTCACTCTAGTTTGCTTCCTTAGGACGTTTCAATGTTTCTCCGACTAATTTCGTTGCTGTAAGATCTGCTGTCTTCTGATTTTTGTTTCATCTAGTTTTTCTTGCAACCTAACTAGGAATGAAATGGGATTGTTTGCTGGCATTCTAGCATTTGGAATCTCTTGGGTGTGTGTTTAGTCGTCTTCAAGAATTTGAAAGATAATATGCCTACAGTTTGATGGACATTATTGAGGCTGTCATTTTCAAAGACTGGGTTCAACACTTTCCGATGACTAGAATGCCAATCGTGCTGTAGGTTACGGACACTCCATGGCTCCGAATTGTTCGGGTTAAGATCCATCCAAATGCTCGATAGTCGAATTTTTCGCAAAAAGATTAATACAACTTTTCATTTAATTACCGTTTGGTTGCCTGACGTGCGACAAGGGGTTTACGCAAGCCTCTTCGCTTGGGTGCATAAACACGTTCTTATCTCTCATCGGCGAAAACCTTTTTTCTACACAATGTGCAATCGCAAATTTGCAAAAAAAGTTATAGTATTTTGTTACAGTACTCTGCATTTTTGCAAAAAACTTATCTGTGTAGCTTCATATTTAATTTACTAAAGAAGGACTCATTTTAGGTAAAGGGAAATATTTATAAAACAAAAATCTAGAAGAGCCTCTATATCAGATTCTGGAAAAATATACAGGCTGTTCCATTTAAAACAAATTGAAATAATATGAATCAAATCTGGCACACGATTTAGAATGAAAATATTTTGATGTATTCCCGAAAACTCCAAGAAATACTCAATGGGATAAATTTTGAATCATTGCTCTAATTTGTAAGGTGTTTAAGGTATCGGTCGCTAAAAAAACTACAGTATTTCGCAAAAATTTGAAATTATCTCAGTTATCTCAAAAACTGGATTGGATTGGTATGAATATTGAAGAAAGTTTACATGAATTGATGGGTAGCATCTAGAAACGCGGGTGTTCAATTAAAAAATTCAAATTTGTACCGTGCACAGGGTTGCCAGTTCAATCCAGTAGTTTATTCCTTCAGTATTTAAAAATTCAGTAGAAATCAGTAAACTAAGAATATGGAAAAAATAGTGGGATAATTTGGGATTACTAGATAAATAGGACTATGTTGGAGAAAAAAGATGTATATTTTCTTAGAAATAAAGAAAAGTAACAATATAAATAAATAAAAAATATATAAAAAACAAATAGCACTTTTTTATCCTTGATTTAAAAAAGTGCATTTAGTATGATTACATTTAATTTTGTTTAGACTTTGGTTAATAACTCGGGTAATTGTTCCATTAAATTATATGATAAATTGTGCTCGGTTATAAAAGCTGCAAGATATAAATCCGGAGTTTGTTGTTCAGTTGTCCTTTTAAAAACCGCCATATCTGTTAAAGTGACCTGCAGTTTCACAGATTTGTATTGATTGATGTGCAGTCTGATGACAAGTTAACGCTAATCTTCCAGTTGCTTTCATGTAAATATCGTTGTTACAAACACAGCACATAGCGAAAGCATTCATCTTTTCCTTGTATGACCCACTTTTCAAATTGTTCTTCAACCCAGCTTTTCTTAAATTCTTGTTCATATTCCATTTTTTTTTTCGATTTGAGGACCTTAATCTCCAGAATTATAATTTCTAGCTCCTGGTTATTTAAACTGAAAAAAAAATCAATATTGATAACATAAATTAATTTCTAAATAAACAAAGTGCCCACCTACCTCATATTTAATTAAATCCAGAACTGTCTTAAATTTTCAACCAAATTGCACTGCTAATACACTATTATATTATTGTATCACATGACAATGCAATACATGTGCCTAATAAAATAGCAACGACAAATATCCGAATAGACAAGCGAGAACCTGCAAGGAACAGGGAAGTCCCGGCCATTCGGATTTCATCGGCCTATCGATCACTAGGACGTTTTATCATTACAGACCTTTGAGTAGATTAATAAGATATTTCAGTAAATCAGTAGATCTTTTGAAAAATCAGTAGATCTGACTACTCTGACCGTGCATCACCTCCTATTCTTGAATGTAATTTTATGTTATGCAAAAGTTATCTCTGGATAATTTTTATTTGAAAATTTTTTCTTTAAGTTGCCCAGAGAAGAAAGTATGTTTCATTCATGCACTGGGCGGACACGCTGTAGATGAAGATAATTTACTTTAAAATATTCGACTGGATATAACATTCAAAATGTCAAATGGTACGCGCGCTACAAAACTTTAACCATGCTGCGTTTATAAACCGGCCGCAAAAGACATTGTGTGATCATTTATAATTGCGATGATGAATTTGTGTTGCAAGGTGATGAATTTGAAAAGACCCATTCAAACCTATCATAATAGAGAATGAATATGTGGTTGTGTAAATTAAGTTTCCACGGCTGATATTAATGTATCAAGTATATCAAGTATGTATATCTGAATTCTGCCGTGCGAACCAATAACCGGTTTTTTATTGTCTTTTATGGGGTTATTTGATAACTTGGTAGTATTTCCAAATTTATATCGGGCTCCTATCATGTTTACAATTTCAAGCATAAATATTAAATCACTGAAATGACAGAGTAAATAATTTAAACTTATTAGCTTTGTAGTAAAGGCTTATATTCAAAGACAGAAAGTCAGTTAGGATCGAGGCGTGACTGAGAGCGCCACAGCAATACGTCAGCATTAGTAGCGGTAGAGAGGCGGCATCGCATATGTATTGCTAGGTCACGTACATCATTCTATCGTTGTCTTAGATAACGATAGAATGCATATGCGATACCGCCTCTCTACCCCTTCCAATGCTATCGCATTGCTAAGTTACGCCTCGATCCTAACTGACTTTCGTCTTTGCTTATATTATAAAAGGAGTAAATCATCTCGATCGTCAATTGTCACGTCAGAATACTCTTCAATTGGAGTTGAAATGACAGGTGTACCATAAATATAAAGTTGACATCAAAATAGTTGCGGTCAGAGCCGTCTTAAGCCAAGCGGGGACCCACGACTCTAGCAACATTTAGGATCGTTAAAAAAGTCTATACCGATACAAGAGGTACCTTTCTGGATTTTTGATTGGCATAATCAGGAATGACACATGAGGGTCCCGGTCGTACGAGTCGGTTTACTTGAAACCCGCGCGTTCCGTTTTACACACTACAAAAAATTCTTTTAGCTTTTGGCTATCGTTTGGTAAGTAAAGTAAACATAACAAATTGTCACAGATTAGTTAAAACAAAATTTGCTTGTAAATCTTGTAATAGTAATTGGATCTTGTGGTGAGTGAAAATCATAATCATCGGTTAGGTTGTTGTCGCAAGGGCTAGGGTCCCCATGGATCGGGCTGTCCTGGGCTTTAGCTCAGCGAGCCCATGCGTAAAGATGGGTCTGATTGTAGTTTATTTGCGGTTTCTAGTGATTATTCATTGTTTCAGAAAATTGACGGACGCTTAGGTTAAATATTTGGTAGTTTTATAAGGATGTTGGTGTGTGATGAAGGTTATTTTTAATAGTTTACATCTAGCGCCGCAATGCAATATAAGTGGAGGGGATAGAGAAACCAGAAAATTGTAACCTGAATGTAGTTACTTTGGTGACAACTGAAACAATTAAATTCCAGCTACTGCGTTCCGTAAACGTCATAATTTTCAAGAATCCGTTAAATTCGGGACACACAACCAAGAGACAGGTTACTATTTTTTTACGGTACACGCCCTTAGTAACTATGCAGTGTAGAAAAATACAGTAATTTGACTCCATCTAATTTTTATCTTCGTATACACATGCCTAGAGACATTAGGTTTGTTTCTGCAGCGATTTAAAATCGTTAGAGCATGCGCATTACAAAAATAGTGTTGGTCCAGTTAAAACGCCAAAGTTGGACTACTAGTTTGACGTAATTTGGCGTTCGTGCAGATCTCCAAATTAATTTCTAGCCGTTTGCTGGTAGATGCTCCAATTTGAAGATTATCGTTCAGTGATCCATCAAACGCATGCGCATTGTTATATTGTAAAGTGAAAATTTGTGTTATAGGTTTTTTTTGTATATGTTCACACTTCACGCGTGTTTTATTCACGTCGGTGGTTTTGTTGGGAATTAACAGTTCCTTTAAGGTTGTAATAAATTTGTAGTTCTCTCTAAACATTTCGCGTTTATTTCTGTTTTCACTTACCTCTTTTTGTAATATTTGAATGTAAGATAAATCTATTGTTTTCATCTGCATATTTGAGTATATTTTCTCTCTTAAGTCTATTAAATACGCTTGTAACTTATACATCGCCTGATAATTGCAAAAAAAGCGTTCGTGCAGTTAAATTGTTAAATCAGTTTCAAATCAGTTTTAGTTTGCGCGTGCGTAGATTAATTAAAATCAACCTCTCTCAAACTATCATAAATCGGCTGCAGAAACAAACCTATTATATTATCAAGTAGAGTTGTATTTGATCACATATGTACTTGGAATTCGATTTCGTATTTAAAAATAAATAATAAGCACTTCTTAAAATCACTCAATACATCATGTAGATTTAATTAATGATACAACAGACTTTTTATGTTTATGACATCTAGTAGTATTTGGACAACTAAGATCTTAGACGTCAAGATATTATTAAACTTTATTCAAAAGAAATATAATGCCTTTATAAAAGACTGTAAACCGTTATAAGCATTTTAGGTTAGTGAATCTACCTTACAAGATGTTCCTCTATTATATAATGGTAACATAAATTTAAGCATTATAACTGCTTGAGGAATGTAAGAAATATAATAAAAAAATTGACTTGTTACTATGTGTTCAATAGGTTAAAAGTATTTTGATTTTTAAATTATTTAGAATTAATTTAATCGGGTACTCTAAATCTGTGGCACTGGAACACTGAAACAGTTCACTAAAACCCTTTCCACAATACTTAACTCGTACTGGGCGCACGTTTCGATAGCCAATTCAGTTTTACTGTTGATGATGATAGCTTGGCTATCGAAACGTGCGTCCAATACGAGTCAAGTATTGTGGAAAGGGTTTTAATGAACTGTTTCAGTTTAGAATTAAGTGATTAATTTTGCTAGTACACATTTTACTTTTCCGTATATTGTTATATCTTTAAATACTCTAAATAAATTAAGTACTTTTAAATTTAACGGAAGTCCGCACTATAGCAATCTCTTTACATGTGATTTTCAGGACGTTTTAAATAATAAATAAATCGAATTGATGTGTAATTTTAAATTAAAAGAGCTATTCCCCATAGACATTTTTAAACGTCACGGACAATCTAAGTTGGTAGTTCCGATAACAAAGGACATATTCGCTAATTTTTTATTTTTTTCGACTTGAATTGTCCACGAATTTTAAAAATGCATTTGGGAGGATTCCTATTAAAAAGTTGCTAAAATAGGAAGCCACAGTAAAACCAATTTTTATTTTAAAAATATGCAATGTTTTACAAGTACAAAATTCGCTCTTCAAATAAATTTCGTAGTGAACATATTGAATCTTCACCCTGCTATTTCAGTATTTGTTTTTTTTTATTTAAGTATTCCATCTTAGCGATGGTTTATTGTAACAATTGAAACAAATCTCCCAAATTATATAAAGATACCTAAACGCAGTGGCAGTAAAATCTTATATTGCTCTTTGTTCAGAAATAGTAAAATGATTTTTTTTTGTGTGATATAGTTAGTAGGTATGTTTTTTATATTTATGTAAATTGAGAAAAATTTAAGATACCTGACAAATTTTATTGTGTAACGCAGTGAACTGTCGTCGAGTAATAGGTTTATGATTTTTATGCAAGAACAATTAAATTGTTTCTAAAAACAACACCTGTTTATGGGAAAGACGAAGGTTTTTAATATTTAAGGTCCAATACAATATTAGATACTTTGATTTCTCATCTGTCCTGAAGAAAATATTTTCGATTAATTAATCCCTTAAATTCCATAATTCTAGATATATTATTTTTATGGCTTTTGTAATTGCTTTAATTTGGAGACCATTCAAAGGAATTAAGTTTTACAAATAGGAACCAAAAATGAATAATACTAATTTTCCTTAGAAAACGAATCTCATAAATAATTGTACATGATTACCTTTAGATCTATGTAATTATTTTTTTAATTGTTTTGGTTTTGAATTTCAACAATGTATAGCGGGTGTTGTGTCCACATCTGCTTTATGACATATTCCTTACTGTATATAAATAACTAAATAAAGCTTTATCTAAAGTTTTGATTCAATTTTGTATTTTTTTCAGAAATACGAAACTATCAACCATTATCAACCACTCTGTTAACAATAAGAAGCGTGTTTTGATTTTAGTTTTGATAGAGGAAGCCACATGATATACCTGTTTGTTCTTGTACTAATTCAAAGTGAATTATTTACAAAATGTAATCGGTGATAATCAACAAAAAAGTATGACGTTTGCTATTATGACTAGAGCGGGCACTTTTTAAATTTCGCGGATGATTTAAGTTGGTAGTTCCGGCAATAAAGGAGATATTTGTATTAAGCCTGTTTTACATGCCGCGATTTATTGGTCAAATAATTTTATCGTACCGTGTAAAACAGCAAAAATCGGTACGACTCCTTGAACAATTTATCCTACGATTATTTGAATTGAATAGAACATGCTGTACTTTTGCCATGATTTTTCGATAATTTCTCACTGACTTTGCTGTTTTAACGCCAACCTAATAACAAAGGTACCTACAAATTTTGTTTAGTGTTAAAGTAAAATGAGGATAAATTTCGAAAATTTACGTTAATCATGATGTAACGGATAAATTGAATTATGTAATCGGCAAAACATTTGACAAAGACACATAGCCAATCTATTTTTATAAGCAGATGAAAATTTCCTACTTAATAATTCCTCCGTTCAACTATTAACGAAACTAAACGAGTATTCACGATCGTTAAAAAATTCTTCAATTGTAGCGTGTAAAGGCACTTGGACAAGAACTTGTTCAATTAATTGGCCAATAAATCGCGCCGTGTAAAACAGGCTTTACGTATATGTTATTTATTGCCGGAACTGGCAATTTAAGTTATCCGCGAAAATTAAAAAATGTCCGCTCTAATTATGACAATGGCATTATTATCATATAAAACACATCAAGTAAGGATATAATCAAATAAAATGGTGATTTTAATGTTTGCGAAAATTTAATTTGCTGATATATCTACGTTTTCTGAGTATAATAAGATAACGTACATAATGTATTTAGTCTATATGAAAAAAAAAATAATGAATTGATGTAGATATGGATGAGAGCAATCTCCGTTAAAATAATTTGTCTACGTAGCAAATATACTATTCTACTGTGCTGTATCCATAATTTAGTTGAACTGTTTTAGAACTTGTGATTGCTCAATTTTGATTTATAAGCATTGATTGGTAGTAAATACAATTTGGGTAAGTATTATTTCCATCGAAAGGATTTCTATAAAATTAGAACACCCAATATTGTTACTAAAGGAATTATTTCCATTTTGCTTAATTTTGCAATAAAATAGTTGTGGATATAACAGTATAAAGGTTATGTTATGTTACAGAAAGTTATTGTAATTTGAAACTTTTATCGACTGAGACATACAATTTCTAATATAGAAATTTCTTCTTTAAACAACTTCTCCCAAGTAATATCTTTCAGCTACTCGCCAACAGATGTCGCCACATATTAGAAATATTTAGTAATTTTTTCAGAATATTTGGAAATTAAATATATACATTAAAAGAAAACGAATACCTATTCCATCCAATGCAGTATCCTATGTATAACTAGTAAAATTTATTTAGTTCAAATAGTTTTATTTAAAAGAAAGGAACAAATATCCCATCCTTTAATGACGATTTTTCATTTTTCCGGAAACCACTGGTTCTCCTGAATATATCTCAATTGCTTTTACATACAAAAAAAAAATAAATTGAGTGTACAGTGAAGGATGTTGTTTTATAGGTTTTATTTGGGAATGCAAAGTTGGAGTAATTTTTTACTTTCAAAGTGCATATATGAGATTCATATGTTATCCAGGATATTAAAGGGAGTAGTTCTAGAAGTGCGAGAGTTTGGAAACAACATTCCTTCAGTAGAATTAAGAAGGCAATATTTTCTTATTCTCGATAGAAACTACAATAAATTATCATATGTAAATACTGTTCTTTAATCAAATAATGCGAAATAAACTTTCCCACTAAGAACTTATCAGGAATTTAGTACACTGTAAGAAGTGGAACTCCATAGAATGTCGATATAATGAATGAAGCAATTAAGGCAAAAGTTTCTTGGCAATTATGGAAATTTTACAAGTTCTAAGTGCAAGAGACACTTTAAAATTTCTGTATTTAGTGGCAGCAAACTTAATATTGTCTTCATAGTGAATTTGAAAAGTTCCTATCATTTGTTATTGATGATACATATTACATATTCTTTGTTGTATTTGTATTTGATAGTATGTGTTTACTTAAGCTTGTTGAAATTGCGTCGGGATTGTAGAGCTACTTCAATAAATTACAGTGTAATACAGCAGTGTTTATTGTGAAATCCATTTATATTTACATGGATCTGATTAGCGGTAATGGTTTCTATGTCTAAAATTGCTCTTGTCTATACTGCAATGATCGGAAGTAGTGGTGGTGTAGAAGTTAGTAATTATAAAACTGTTTGTAATTCCACGGGATGATAGTTGTAACAAGGTGATTGTTAAGAAGGGGAGCACAAATACGGTTTTCAAATTCCTTCGTGGTCCTCACTGTCAATTATATTAGCAATAATTCCAGCCATTTTTATCAGTTAGTCAGTTGGAAGTTGTTCGTTCAGTATGCCGTCTGTTGCTGATGTGTCTTACCTTACAATCAGCCAGCATTGATAGTCAAAATAACAGATCATTTGCCAAGAAAAATGCCATCAATAAACTTTCTGTTACGATTTTCGAACAATTAACTATGCCCCTACGCGGTGGAAGCTATTTTCTGGATCAATAGAAATAAATAAATTGTTTCTCAAAACAAATATTGAAAGCTTACAATCATTGAGTGCTGATGTTAACGCACCACTGATTTATGCCTTAATTTATTAATGGTAATATTTTGAAAATCCGGGATAAGTTAATTGGTGACCTGTTAAGATGAAGTAAACATAACCTTAGTGTATTTTTGTAGTACAAAGTTGGTAGTAAAAAAGAAAATATATTTGGCAACAGAATCTAATAAGAAGGAGTAGTAATGGTGGTCACATAATGTTTTGTGTTTTGTAATGTGTTCAATATATCTATTAAAACTGTTAAAAAGGAAGGATGTGATAGTTTGTATTTAAAATACAATCATCAATGCTCTACAGGAAACAACTAATATTTTAACATGGTAGCAGAGCGTAGTTAATTCTCTCTGGAAAGAATATATGTTAAGTGACCTAAAAAAAACAAAAATGGCGGTAAGCAACGCGGCAGAACGATATGGAGTAGATCGTTTTAATGGAAAAGATTTCAATAGTTGGAAATTTCGTGTAGAGGCTGTACTGGATCAGTTGGATTTAAAAAAATGCATAACTGAAGATGTTAGGGATAATGCATCGGAAGATTTATTAAAGAAAGATAAACAATGTAAAGTTTTGATTATACAGTGTATTACAAATGACTATCTTGAATATGTTAAAGAGAAGGAAAGTGCGTATGAAATGTGGAAAACGTTAACAGAAACCTTTGAGAGAAAAGGGGTAGCTTCACAATTGTATTTGTGGAAAAAGTTTTTAACAGTGAGGTACGTAGAAACAGAAGCTTTGGAGAGTCATTTCAAGAAATTTGATGAAATAGTTAGAGAACTTAAAGCTGTCGGGACAAAACTTGATGATATGCTAGTAGTATGTCATTTACTAAGCACTTTACCCAATTCCTTCGATGGTATAGTAACAGCACTAGAGACCCAAGATCCAAAGTTGTTGACAGTGGATTTCATTAAATCAAAATTATTGGATTATGACATAAAGAGGAAAATGGGATCAGAAAATAGAAAAACATTTCAAGTGGATGCAACAGCGTTCTACAATAAAACAAATAGGAATGTGAACAGTAAGTTTAGTAAAAATAGAGGTGGTAAAACATTCAATCAAAGTAGACATTATAATAGCAACTTTAACAAGGCGAGTTCGAGTGAGAATGTGCAAAGTGCAGGTAAAACTGATATAGTTTGTTATAAATGTGGAAAACATGGGCATCGTAGATTTGAATGTAGAGCTAAGACACAAGCGAATGTGGTGAATAGTGAGGAGCAAGACATGCGAGTGGCATTCTTAACTGCCACATTATCTACACACATAGAACAGGACAAAGAAGGTCTTGTTACATTTATTATTGACTCGGGGTCAACTGAACACATGGTTACTGAAGAAAGATACTTCAACAAGATAGAAAAATTGGAAAGGGCGATAAAAGTAGTAGCAGCCAAAGAAGATACTGCAATGGAAGCAACAAAACGAGGAGAAATAGAAATTTTAATGAAAAACGGTAACAATATAATTCCAGGTAAAATTACAAATGTACTATTAGTTAAGAATTTACGACACAATTTACTGTCTGTATCAAAGTTAGAGGAAAATGGAATTAAAGTAACATTTAGTGATAGTAAAGTATTTTTGATTAAAAATAAACAATTATTAGCAACTGGCTTTAAAAATAGAAATTTATTTATAATGACATTTGAATTAGACAACTTTAGTATACAGGGTGAAAGCCATAATTGCATGAATATTTCAGAAGAATTAGAAAATTGGCATAAAAGATATGGACATATTAGTTATGATAGTTTATTTAAATTAAAGAATAAAAACATGGTAAATGGATTCAATTTTGTTTCTGGAAAGGTGCAATATAAAGGTAAATGCGAAAAATGTGTACAGAGTAAACAGACAGAGACATTTGGGAAGAAAATATTAAAAGGAAGAAGTTCAAGGCCGTTGCAACTTATACACACTGATATATGTGGACCATTTGATCCGGTCACTACAAATAACTAATCATACTTCCTTACGTTCATAGACGACTATACGGGATTTAAAATTGTCTACTTGTTAAAAACAAAGAATGAAATGTTCGATTATTTTGTTCAATATGAAGCATATGTCACAGCTCACTTTAATTTGCGAATTGCTACTGTTAGATGTGATAGAGGCGGGGAATATAGATCAGGAAAATTCATTCAGTTTTGTAAAAATAAAGGTATAAAGTTGCAATATACAGGACCATACAATCCTCAGTTGAATGGAGTAGCAGAACGAGCAAATCGTACAATTACTGAAAGAGCTAGAGCAATGATATTGGAGTCAAATTTGCCTAAGGAGTTTTGGGGAGAAGCGGTGAGAGCGGCTACATATGTAATAAATAGGAGTCCTACAAATGCCTTGGAAGAAGACAAAACACCTGCAGAAATGTTTTTTGGAGTAAAGCCTGATGTGAGCAAGCTAAAGATATTTGGATGTTTGGCGTACAAATATATTCCTAAACAGTTTCGAGGAAAATTTGATCCAAAGAATGAAAAATGTATTTTTGTTGGATATGTGGAAAATGGTTTTAAATTATGGGATCCAATACAAGAAAAATTCAAATTCGCTAAAAATGTGACATTTGATGAAAATAAAACCATAAAAGAGTTAAATTTTGGGAATTGTTCGGAAAGGCAGGTGATAGAGGAATCTGACATAGAAGACAATGTAGAAGGCGGAGATCAAACGATACAAAATGAAACTGAGAAAGAAGCAACAGAAAAGAATGAAGGATCCAAAAGAAATAGAAGATTGCCAGAAAGATTGAAAGATTACGTAGTAGGCTCATTTTTGGCATACTCAGAGAATGCTCCAGAAAGTTATGAAGAAGCGGTGAATAGGCAAGATGGTGAGAAATGGAGATGTGCCATGCAAGATGAACTGAAGTCAATGAAGGAAAACAATGTTTGGGAGTTAGTAGAGAGACCAGATTGTGAAAAGGTAATAGATAGTAAATGGATATATACAATAAAAAACGAAAATCAAAAAGACGAGCGATATAAAGCAAGATTGGTAGCTCGAGGTTTTATGCAAGGAGGAAATACAGTACAAGAAGAGATTTATGCACCAGTAGCAAAAATGCCTACAATTCGTATGCTTATAGCAGTGGCAAATCATTTAAGGTTACATGTAACTCAATTAGACGTCAAGACAGCAGTTTTAAATGGAAAAATTGAAGAAGAACGTGCAGTTTATATGGAACAACCTGACGGATTTCAAGAAGGAAACAGATTGGTTTGTAGGTTGAAGAGAGCTATCTATGGATTAAAAACGTCGCCAAAGAAGTGGAATGAATGTTTTAATGAATTTATACAAGATTTAGGATACAAAAGGTCAGACAATGACAGTTGTTTGTATACGAAAATTAATGGCGAGAGACGAATATATATTTTAATATATGTCGATGATCTGTTAATTGTTGCGACAAAGAAAAAGGATCTCGAACAATTACAGAAGAAATTAAATAGCCGATTTGAAATGACAAATGTAGGAGAACTTCGTCATTTTCTGGGTCTAAATATTGAATGGGATGAAGATACAGGAACAGTCAAATTAAGTCAAAAGACATATATAGATTCTACACTAAAGAAGTATAACATGACAGAATGCAAAATAGCAGCAACACCAATGGAAACCAATTTAAAGTTAGAAAAGAACGAGGACCCAAGTAAAATCACCAACAAGCCTTTTCGAGGATTGGTTGGAAGTCTTATGTATATAGCCCTCAGTACACGTCCTGATATAATGTATGCCGTGAATTACTTTAGCCGGTATCAAGAAGCACCAACAGAAGAGATGTGGACATATTTAAAACGCATTTTGCGATATTTAAAAGGAACCAGAAATTATTCTCTACAGTATACAAGAGATAAGATGGAAGTAGTGTTGGAAGGTTTTTCGGACGCGGATTTCGGAAGTGATCCTGTGGATAGAAAGTCAGTGAGCGGATACGTGTTTAAAGTTAGTGACAACGTAATCTCGTGGTCATCTAAGAAACAAAGTGTTGTGGCTTTGTCCTCTACCGAATCCGAGTATATCGCATTAACTGCAGCAGCGTGCGAAGCCGTATGGATGAAGGGAATAATGAAGGACTTACAAGTGTTTAATCAAGACAAGATAGTGATAATGGAAGACAATCAAAGTGCGATTGCTCTTGGTAATAGTTCAGAGAACACCAAGCGTACTAAACACATTGACGTAAAATTTCATTATATTAAAGAGAAAGTGTCAAGTGGAGAAATTCAACTTAAGTACATTAGGTCATCAGACCAAGTTGCGGACATGTTTACAAAGAGTTTAAGTGTAAACCTTTTCCAAAACCATTGTAACAATTTAAATGTTAAATAAGTACTTGTTCAAATGTTTATTCTATTATCATATGTATTTTCACCAGTTATGTTTAAGGAGGAATGTTAAGATGAAGTAAACATAACCTTAGTGTATTTTTGTAGTACAAAGTTGGTAGTAAAAAAGAAAATATATTTGGCAACAGAATCTAATAAGAAGGAGTAGTAATGGTGGTCACATAATGTTTTGTGTTTTGTAATGTGTTCAATATATCTATTAAAACTGTTAAAAAGGAAGGATGTGATAGTTTGTATTTAAAATACAATCATCAATGCTCTACAGGAAACAACTAATATTTTAACATGACCTAAAGACAAATGAGCGTAAGAAGAGTGTGAAAGCATTTATAAGTTGATAACTAATTTTATAAATGATAGCAATTTTTTTGCTCAACAAGAAAATGCCGCACAATTATTTTAGGTTTATACACATATAAGTACCCGTGTTTGGAGACAGATGGCGCTTTGTCTCAAAATCTGCATTACCGACTGTGTGTACTATTCTTTAGTCGACATCTGTTAAAATTTCGGAGGGATTCATCGAATAGTGTTGTTTTGAGAGCTGTTAAAAGTGAGCAAGTTTATGTATTTGTGGAACCATGGAAAAAGAACAATACCGGTCAGTGATTCGATGTATTTTTTTGGATAGGAAGGCGTGTGCAGAAATTAAAGAGAAGTTGGATGCAGTTTATGAGGACCATGCACCTTCGATGACTATCATCAGATACAGGTTTAATGAATTTAAGTGTCGGCGAACATGCGTGATTGATGAGGCGCGGCCAGATCGCTCTATTTAGGTGACTACGGACGATATGATCAATAAAGTTCTTGATGTCGTGTTAGCAGATCGCCGGGTGAAGATTAGAGGGATTGCTAATATGAGGTGCTTTCTATTTGATCCAAAGTACTGTACTGAACCGTTTGTACGGTACAAATTTCAAATATGTGTGTTCCATTTAAAAAGAACAGATAGTTCCAAACCGTCCCTTCGTGTCCTTACCGAATATTTGGTACGTTCCGAACTGTTCTGTTGACGCATGTGCAAAACATAGGTTTATTGATATTCTCCACATTATTACACTCACTGAGGTTAGGTTTAGGGTTATACCTGTGTTTATAATTCGAAATTTGATTTACATTACATACTGGCCTTATCTATAGCGAATTTATTTCTGTTTACATTTCTCAATATACATAGAAAGTTAGGTTAGAATTATTATCTTTATATCCAGTGCAATAAATGCATGTTCCATTTAGCTCACTTATAAGTACCCTTCAGTACAGTACTCTGAGGAACGACACGGTACAGTTAATAAAACAAATAGAAAGCACCTTAATTGAACGTGTGCAAAACATCCTTCACGAAAAATTGAGTATGAGCCACAGACTTCGACTTTTATATTTTTGGGTATTTGTTTGTTTGCTAGGAATGCATGTTTTATGATATTAAAACATTTTCCTGCTGCTGTTGGTGTAATTTCTTCGTCTAAATTTCCCATGCAAGTTACTACTGCTTCCAGGTACTTGATTTTTCTACATGTTTTAATTCTTCATTGTTTATGTTTAATTCGTGTTTCCTTCCACTATTGTTGATGATCATTGTTTCGGTTTTTTCAAAATTTATCTCCACGTTATATTTGTATAGTATTTCCTGATATGTTTTAGAATTTTTGTTGAGCGCCGTAATTGCCATATCGTCGGTATAACATACTTTCGATATTCTACTTTGTGCATCTTCGAGTAACCAATTTCATATCTATGTGTGCCTCGTCCAGTAGTGGGGAGAATAATATCAGGCTTATAATACATTCCTGTACCTTTGTTTGTTTCAAACATTTCCGAGGTTTCGTGTTTTATCCTTACGTAGTTTTTTGTTGTTTGGTACAGCCTTTTTATTCCTTTAATTATATATATTTGTATTCCTCGTTTTTCTAATATTATATTTCGTAGATTGTTTCTACCTATTTTATCGAAGGCTTTCTATGGATCCATAAGGCAAATGTGTGTTTCCCTATTTTCTTTTAAAGCTTTTTTTGGTATTTGCCTTAATATGAATATGGCATTCCGAGTCTCTTTGTTTGTTTTAAATCCAAATTGTGCATCTTCGAGTGTATCTTCTAGTTTTTGTCTTATTCTTCTTTCTACGATTGCGTATATTTTAGCCGCATTGCCGAGAATTCATTTCAATGAATATTTTAAAAACGCGCCTCTAAACTTAATGAAACAACTACTAGTTAATGTTAGTAACAGTGATATGAAGCTTCAGATAGACAGAACGATCTTTTTAAAGCCTGTTTCACCCGTTGAACTCTTAAATATCATGTGGGAAATTGAAAACAGATACTCAGTGGGGGCGGATGAAATACTTGCTTCTGTTTTGAAGACGGTATACATAGCGATCGTACCTGTATTATCCCATCTAATCAATCTATGCTTTGAACAAGGCCAATTTCTGCTAAACTAGTAACTATTTATCAAAAAGGCAATAAATCTTTGATCGAAAATTATCGTCCTGTTGCTCTTACATCTGACTTTTCAAAATTTTTTAATACTGTTTTCTAAATAGGCTGGAGGATTTCTTAGATCGATATAATATTTTAAATGTTAACCAACATGGCTTTAGAAAAGGATACTCAACCTCAACAGCGCTTCACGCATTATATAAGAGCATTATCATTTCTATTGAAAATGGTACCTACCCTGTAGCACTTTAGTTGGACTTAAGCAAGGCTTTTGATTGTGCTAATCATAGAATTTTGATGAATAAATTACCTGTCTACGGTATTAGAGGTCTCGCTCTGGAGTGGATAGAATCGTTTTTGAAGAATAGAAGAAATATGTTAGCATTCCGGACTATAGCAGTAGTTAACAACTACAGTACCTCTAGCAAACTTACAACTAATATCAGTGAATACAAAATTTTAGGGGTATTGATGAGCTACTTAACTGGAAAGTTCACTGCGAAGACCTTTTGTCAAAGATTAATTCTCTTTGCTACCTCTTTCGAAGCCTGAAGAATATTCTAACAGTTCAACAGTTGCTAAGATTGACTCTTTATAAGACAAAAGAAGACTATCCGTTGTATTGCTGGGATTAAACCTACATATTCATGTAGGAATTCTTTTCTAAGCTATGATATCCTGACATTACCTTGTATATTCATTCAAGAATTAGCTATTTATGTTCATATAAATAGGTAGAATTATAGATCTTATCTAGATTTCCACGACTATGAAACTAGATTCGGGGAGGATCTCCTCACTCCAAAATCTAGGTTGACTATGTGTCAGCAGTCGCCCGAAATTCTAGCTATTAAGATTTACAACAAGCTACCTTCACACGGAAGAAGTTCAATTTAACTAAATTTAAACAGCAAGTATAACATACATATGTTGAGTAGCAACGGCTTTTATTCACTATAAGAATTTTTAACAAATAATGTTACTTGATTTTAATTGTATCTAAATCTGTTAATGCTTTAAAGTGTAAGCACTCCGCCCAATCACCTTATATTATTGCCTTCGTAATTGCAGGCTTACTTAATGTCTTTTTATTGTTATTATTGTTGTATTCGTGTTTGTATTGTGTGAGTCTCTGGACCACTTCCTATACTTTTGTAAGTCGTTGGAAAAAAAATAAATTGTATTGTAAAGGTAGTTCTGGTTATCGCCATTCCTGTATATTGGGGGTTTCATGCCTTTTTGCCATTCTTTTGGTGTCTTTCTCTATTTGAGCATCTTATTAATTACTTTCTCCATTATTTCTATCGCCGATTTTTGTAGTGCTCGTATCAGTTCATTTGCTATGTTGCCATCTCTGGGCGATTTTCTTAGTTTACATGTCCCAATTATGTCTCCCAATTCCGTTGTTGATATTTTTTCTGATTCTTCGACTTTTGGTGTTATATTTGTTTGATCTGTGTTGCTCCTTGGTGGTGTTATCTCTTTTCCCTATAGTTATTCTTTGAAATATCCCTTCCATCTTTCCATTATTTTATCTTCCTTTTTTATCTTTTATGGCTTTTAGGGTTTTGTGCTTTGGTTTCTTCATATTTTTTAAGGTTCCATAGAAAATATTTTGGCTTTCTCTGAAGTTATTTATTATTTATTCTCCAAATATCTCCCACGATTTCTTCTTTCTTTTCTTCGTTAATTTCCTTCCTCTTATCCTACTGTTTTTGTATTCTTCGTATTTGGTTTTATCCTTCGTTTGTAGGCATGTCTTTCATTTCTTTTTCTCCCCGTTGACTGGTTTTTTAACTTTTTTGGTCCACTAGTAAGTTCTTTTATTATCCCCGTTAGTTCTTTTTGTCATTTCGCAGCTTTTCCTTTGCTGCTGATATGATTGCAATCTTAAATGTTTTTCATAACTTATCTGTTAGTTTTTAAGTTTATGCAAACAAGATTTTTCTCTACTATATCTTGGAATGTTCTTTAAAAAAATAAACAGAAAATAATCTTTCTCATCTACCAAATTTCAATTATAACATTGTAAATACATCCTTTTCCTTTTTCAGAAAGATGTCGGGTAATATAAACGAACAAAATTACTGGCAGCAAAATCCCGGTTTTCAACAACAAGGCTATGGCGACGTTAATTTCGAAATGCCCATTCAGCAAGATTTTGGCCAAGAACTGTGAGTACATGTACACTTGAGCAAAGTCTTAATTTTGGAGAT
This sequence comes from Dynastes maya, assembly GCA_029619315.2. Lineage (NCBI taxonomy): Eukaryota > Metazoa > Arthropoda > Insecta > Coleoptera > Scarabaeidae > Dynastes > Dynastes maya. The sequence goes on from JAROYE020000002.1 coordinate 65,046,536, forward strand.
GGTTTAATGATAATTGTGGAGGGTATTTGCCGAGAGCTTTTCCTCCCTGCGAGTTCGTGATTAGACCTGCTTAGTCAGTTTTATACGTTACTTTTAGGTCGTTCCAATCGTTCGACACTAATTCGTCCGCAACTAACGCTTATACGGACCAAGCCGGCTACGGAAACAATCCATACCTGAATCCGTCGACGGCGGCGGTAGAAAATTTTGCTGGGGGTATGTCCGTATCGTCCCCAGTTGGAACGGGAACCCAAAAATTCGATTCAATAGTAAATGAGTTTGAGGACGAACCGCCGTTGCTGGAAGGTATGTATGTGACACCGTATATTTTCGCTCATTAACTAAATTAAATTTGTTTCCTTTTCTGCACTCGAAAACCCTACTTAACAAATTACACTTTTCACTCTGAAAATTCGACCTAACCAGTGTCGAACGAAATAACGAGTTGAAAATGGAAAAAATTAACAACTACTTCTCTAAGTAATTAATTTAGTTGGCTGACGTCTAGAATTCGGTTTAGAAACGCGACAGGCTAAATAAAATATTTAAAATTGAGATGTACTGTGAAAGACGTTCTACAGATAAAATTTGTTTTAATTTGGGTTTACATAAATACCTAATTAGATAACGCGTTTTTTGTTGTTGCTGCACTCGTTTTAGATGTAAATTTATTTTGTTATTTACTAACTTATACGAGGGATACCTTTTAAGTGTTTACAAAAATAATAAAAGAAAGAGAAATTGTTGTTACAAATCATTTTATTGTCTTTCAAAATAGTCGCTATTAAGACTTATACATTTTTCCATGTGTTCGAACCAATTCCCGAAACATTTTGTCCACTGTGAAGGTGGTATCTCCAGAACATAGTTTTTGAAGACTTCAACAGCTTTTTGTCCACGCATTTTTTGTTTGACATTCGGAAATAAAAAGAAGTCGTTAGGCGATAACTCAGGTGAATACGGGCAATGAGACACTAATTCGATGTTTTTCTCCTTTAAATAATCAATTGTTGTACATGTTGTGTGAGAGCTGGCATTGTTATGATGGAGGATTATGCGACGTTGTCGATTGATTTTCCTGATTTCATCGATGACTTCTGGCAAACAAATTGTTGTACATCATTCAGCGTTAATTGTTCTTTGACCCTCTGAAGCAATGCTTGCGACATGTCCATTACAATGAAAGAAGCAAGCAATCATTTTATTGGAAATGCTTGGTGAACAAACAACTTTTGTCGGATTCGGCCCATCTGGGAACACCCAAATAATTGATTATTACTTAGTTTCTGGCTCGTACGAATATATCCAAGTTTCGTCACCTGTTACGATGTTGTATACGGATTTTGAAGTTCTTCTGTCGAATTTTTTGAGCTTTTTTTGCTTGAATCAATTGACGAGCCTTTTTTGTGCTCGGGTCAAATTATGAGGAATCGGTCACTCATAGGTGAATCCCAAGCCATCAAAGGATTGAAGGAAATGTAAAGGCAGATAAGCTGGCCAAAAAACGCGTACATGCTTTTCATTAGTCCTAACATCTATTGTAGTCCGCAAAAGAGCCACCCAAAACAAGTAAACAAAAAATGAGAGGATAACCAAAAGGTCTCACTGGTAAAATATGCCAGGACATATTAGGCAAAGGCACTTATATCAGGCCCCCAAAGACAGCAAAGATAGCGCTATCGTTCAGCAAAGGGGACCTTAGATTACTGGCAGGATTTTTGACAGGTTATGCAGCCCTAAAGTACCACTTATATAAACTAGGAAAAGCTGAAGATCAAACTTGTCATCTATGCCAAGAAGATCTAGGGATGGTAGAACACATTTTGTGTAAATGTGTTGCCATCAATCATACTCGACATCAACACTTCGGTAAGCCACTTCTCATACCTATTGAATTGAAGGAAGATCCCAGAATGGTATAAAGGTTTATTAAAAGCTTCCAACTACTTTAAAACACCGATACAATAAATTTAATTGGGTCGTAGTCACAAAAGGCATCTGTGCCATGGCCCGTCTTTAATAATAAAGGGCAAGTTGATTAGTATATCACTGTTTAATGGAAGTATTTGCAGTAAAGAAAATGCAGAACAGTAAATTCCTAAACGTATCCTGCAATAAAAAAATTAGGGCTGTTTGCATAGAATAGAATTGGCTTTTACAGAATCTCAGAAAAAAAAACAAATAACTAACCATTCAAGCTTTTGATTTTATAAATATCTAAGTTCTAAATATTTCGCCATTGATCTAGTGGATGACCTTTTGTGTTCAAGTTGAAAATAATATCACAGCATGTTCATAAACCTAGGAGTAAAAAACTTTGCCGACACGTATACCTTGTAGAAATATGTTAATAAGCAAATTGGTAAATAATTGATGAACTAACTTTAGTGAACATACTCCTGAATGCAGAGTTTGAACAGAACTTTGAAGAGAGGTGCTAAATGACTTTTAAAAATAACTACATGTTGATAGAAATGAGTGTGGTATGTTGTTTGCAAACACTAATTTTATAATAGCAAGCAAAAGATCTATGTGCTTGATTTTTTCAGAAGAACTAGAATAAACAATCATGTAACTGTGGAGACTACTGAGACGGGTCACGGCATTGGTGCCTTACACGTGATTAATACTGTCGGGATGACGACCAAAGTTAAAAAAAGTCTAACTCTTTTAGATTTCACCACCTGTATTTTTAAAGTTTCATCAGGATCATAAATGAGTTAAAATAGATAGCCAGACTTGTGAATGATTCTGTCAGAGCTCCTAACACGTAAAACATTGAATCTTTAAATTCAGTTTTGTTTACGGTTGCCATCAAACAATAACACCAGAAACCACTTGGATGCAATATCCAAGTGCAGCACTCGCTTTCAACTATAAATATATCTTTTACTTTCAATATTAGATATATGTATCATTATTAAAGACCACCATTCTGGATTCCCTATCATATGCGTGTGTGGGGTTGCTTATTGTCTTATTTACGAATACGCGTACGTATAATTCGGATCGAACGCATTGAAAATGTCGATAGTTTTTGAAAACACATCAAATCGCCTGTTTGCTAAGTGTATGTAAAAAGGTTTTTGTGGCAGTTCCTAGACTTAAAATATAATTGTAAAGAAGTGGTGCGTTTAGTTTGTGACGAAAGTTTATATTGAAGAACACCAATGTGTAGGAAACATGTACAACTTAAATTAAACAAAATCGGAGAAAGACCGTACAATGCAATTTCTATTTGATTTAATTTTGGTGTTCAGTACGTGCAATATACCGATTGAAAAAATCGGACTAAAATGTGTCATCAGTTTTATAAAAAATACAATCCTACGTGGAAATTACCAAGTCCATCGAAAGCTGTTTTTCTTAAATCTTTGAAACATTTTTGGCTATTTCATTCGCAGTGTCATGACATACCACAACCACAGCCAATTCTTATACGATGGGGTACATGGTTAGAGGCTGCATTTTATTATTTTCAACATTTTGAAAAGATAAAGTTATTGATTTTACAACTTGACGCTGAAGAAGCAGCTGCAATAAACCAAACTCCAATGTAATTCCAAAATCATCAAGTTGCAGCAGATTTAAAAATTGTTTACGACAATTACGTTCCAGTAGTGGACGCAATAAAAAAATTACAGAACGTTTCGTTGTTCTTACCGGAATCGTTAGAAATTGTTACTACCGTAGAAACAATGCTACAGACTTTAAATGATGAAAAAGGTCTAGATTTTATGAGATTACGGCAGATTTATAATAATGGTGCTTCTACAGATCCGTTCAACTAATTCAAAGACTACTTTAACTACGCGTTAGATGTCGAACACATATTTACATCGCAACGGACGAATCTCAAAGAAACAACTGCAGAGACATATGCAATGCTGCAGGCGTTTAGTCACGCCCGCCTGGGTTTTTTTATAGATATGTAAGCATATTGCGTAAGTTGACTGACGCCACTGTTAGGGAAACTAAGTGGTGGGCTCTAATCATTATACACAAATGATAGAGACATACCTTTTCTATACGGCGAATGTAGAAAAAAATATATCATGCGTGTGAAGTTGGCAGAGCCAGGTATGTAATTTAATATGTGTAATTTAAATAAATTATAAATATCTAGAAATCTATTATAAATAGTCTTATGAAACCCATGTTATGGTTTATTGTCAAACGGAAACATCAAAAGCATAATAATATACAGGCGTTCCTTTTAAAATAATGCTCTGTACAGATGGGAATATTTTTGAAAGATTCCTTGTGAGGTTTATCTCGTTATCAGAAAATTTTAGTTTCGTATTATTTACGCAATAGGCGCAATTTCGCAATTCCAGAAGCTTGGGACACCTATATATATATACAGGATGTGGCGTTTAAACCGTCGGTTAGCTGAATACTGAGAATTGTTACTAGCTGAATGCTAAACATTTGTTTTCGCGGATTTTGGATACTGATCTTTCAAATAAAAATATTGAGAACTCTGAATGACTTCCAGTTACACCGGAAATGGATGTCACCTTGCTTATTTTAAATACAACACCTGTATATTTTTTAATTTGTTGATAGCATATATTATTCTGCATAAGTTCTGTTAAGATTTCCCTATACCTTTGACCGGTTTTTGAGAAGAACGGATTTTAATGAATTTTTATGTTTTGTTGACAGTGGAATGGAAAGTGGATAACTGAGAAAATGTTTAAGTTACAAGGTTAACATTTTCTGGTTGTGTAGTCAGTACATTATACTACTGTGCAAAGATAAAAAATTGTAAAATTAATAACACATGGCCATACAAAAGCTTATGAACTTATATTAACTAATAAGACGTAATAACTTACTTATTTTAAATAGAACACTATCTATATTATCGGCGCATATGATTTGTCTGATTATCCTCTCTAAATTAACACTCTCTCTATCGATCTCCACCAGTTTATGAGCTATTTGAATTTTTTCATGTTAGGAACAAATTCGGAGAGAAAATTAAGCAACGAAAGAAAAAATAGGTTAAATAAGGATATAACAAGTACATAAATTCAAAATTTGAACAAATGTGTTCAAAATTTCCATCGCTTGTTCCTAATTTGTAAACTCTTTTTAAAATACCCAAATTATCTATTATCGCGCTTTTCTATTTGACAACGCAACGGAAGATCTGACGCTTCTATCGAGAAATGTGAAATCGTTCCATAATTTTATTATTGCATCTTATTGGTTAATATAAGTCTATAACTTTTTGCATCGCCCTGTATTACTAATTTTACAACGTTTTAATTTTATACAGTTGTACAACGTACAGACTACACAACCAGAAAATTTCAACCTCGTAACTTAAACACTTTCTCAATTATTAACTTTCCATTCCACTGTCAATAGAACGTTAAAATTCATTAAAATCCGTTTTTCTCAAAAACGGTCAAAGATAGGTATAGGGAAATTCGGAAACAGAACTTATGTAGAATAATATGTGCTAACAGAAAATAAAAAAATAAAGAGGATGTTCTATTTAAAATAATTCAGAGTTGCTAATCCGTTTATTTGAAAGATCAATATCGAAAACTAATATTCAGCATTCAGCTAGTAATAATTTCCAGTATTCGGCTAACCGACGATTTAAACGCCCCATCCTGTATACACATTTTTTTGGGAAATGCAAAGATAGTTTTTTTATGTTTCCGTAAAGTTAACACTTTTGTCACAGGCGGTTTAATCATAGCAATCGAGATATGTGTGTCAAAGATGTCGGCAAAGATCCAAGTGATAATTGCATGAGTTGAATACAGTCAATAATATATTATCCAACAATAGCGATTGTACTCGAGAAGCTTGGATTAGACAGACGTAATATCGCAAAATACCCTACATGTAACTGCTAATCCGTTTATCGAGTACATATTAACATGGCTGATAAATTCCCGTACTTTCAAAGTCCCATATATGTACTTACATGCGCGGAGTCCGATTTGTTAGTTCTGAAACTTAATTAATAAATGTAGAACTGCGATAAACTAAATGGAAACGGCTGAGTTGATAATAAAAGCGACGATACAGGAAGTTTTACTAACAGTGAAGAAGATTAAGGTCAAACGTTAAATGGTTTGTTTTGTTAGTTGTAAATCCGCTCCAGCCGTGCTGAAAACAGGATAAGGCACTAGGATATATCTAATGCACTAGATTTTACTTCTTAACTTAAAGCCACCTTAATCTAGGATAAATTAATCATTTCAGTACACTTCCGTAAAGAACACGACAGTTCCATTTGAATTCGATAGTATTTTGGGAAAGGCTTTAGTAACCAACAGTGCACTTAACCTGCTTTAAAACAAGCTGGGAGAATATTGCAACAGGCACTGATAATATAGAATGTACGAATTGTCAGTCAGCCATGTCTATTAGCAGTATCCGGCTAAAGCTGCAGAAATTACGAAAAAACATGTATACAAAACAATGAACATACAAGAAGGAGAAAAAGGCAGTCTTAGTTCGGAATAATTTATAGTTAATGAAATATAAAGATTGTAAAAGAATACCCACTTACGAGGGTGGGTCAATATGTCCGTGACTTTTTGAATGAGAGAGTTTATCGGCAAAAAATGTTTTACTTCTCAACTCAACATTTCGTCCAACGTTTCTCCAATTCTTTGATCTCTTCCAAATATAAGATTTATCGAGGCTCATAAAATAGGCGTTTGTTTGAGCGATGATTTCTCTGTTGGAGTCAAATCTCTTTCCGCAGAGCCACTTTTTTAGATTTGGAAACAGGATATAGCCACTGGGGGTTAAATCCGGAGAATATAACGGATGGGGGAGCAATTGGTACCCCAATTCATGAAATTTCGCCATGGCGACTACGCACGTAGTGTTTTGTCTTGATAGAATAGAGCTTTCTTCTTGGCCAAATACGGTCGCTTTTTCTTCAAATCGTCATTGAACCTGTGCAATAAGTTGCCGTAATATTCGTCGTTGATTGTTTTTCCGTTCTGAAAGAAATCGATGTGGATTATGCCGCTTGCATTTTAAAAAACTGTTGCCATGATCTTGTTGGCCGATAGACCCACCTTGGCCTTCTTCGGCGCTGATTCGCCCAGAGAAATCCACTGTTTCGACTGCTGATTTCCGGTATGCTGTGGTGTATCCATGTTTGGTCAGTGGTTATGAAACGGTGCAATAACTTGTCCGGATTAGGGTTAAACAACGTTAAACACTCCTTTGTTGCCAGACGATCGCGTTTCTGGTCAATTGTGAGCAAACGCAGCACCCATCTTGCGAATAGCTTTCTCATACGCAAGTGATCATTCAAAATCGAAACTATTCAGCAAATTAGATATGCTTATGGCTTCTACAATCTCGCGCACTTTCAATCTCCGATGGGCCAACCATATCGTGGATTTTTTCGCTTGTTTCGTGTGTAGTGACCTCAATTGGGCGTCCAGAACGTTCGGCGTCATTAGTGCTTGTACAACCAAAACGAAATTCAGTAAATCGCTTCCTTACTATCGATTCTGATGGTGCAGAGTCGACATAGTATTTATCAAGTTTAGCCTTGGTTTGAGTGATGGTTTTCATCCGCAAAAAATAATGCCTTATGAGCACATGAAAATCATTTTTTCCATTTTCGCCAAAATGCACGACGTCCGCCAGGGGGTGGCGGCTCTTGGAATTCAATGAGAAAACTATTTTGACTCCTCTCGTAGATATACCACAAACTAACCGATATCTATCTCTTTCATAATTGGTTTGTACGAGGGTGTATCAAATATAAACGGGACTCGATTTTTAAAAAATTCTAACTTTATTTAAAATATATATTATTTTTCTACATACTCTCCCGCCCTAGAAATACATTTTTCCCATCGGATTGGGAGTTTTTTTATTCCATCATCGTAAAAACTCTTCAGACGTTCGTGTAGCCATTGGAGCACAAACGCTTCCACCGTTTCGTTGTCATCGAAACGCTGGTCTCCAAGCGCTTCTTTGAGGGGTCCAAAAAGATGGAAGTCACAAGGTGACAAGTGTGGACTATAGGGTGGATGTTCCAGTGTTTCCCATCCTAATGCATCCATTTTTTGCATTGTGGCGTTAGCCACATGAGGTCTGGCGTTGTCATGCAGAAGAATGACAGTTCTAGCCGATTGCTTCTTCCTTTCCCTTCGAAATGAAAATTTCGTGGCATCCCGTACTTCACAATAATATTGCGTATTAATTGTGCGTCGATCGTGGAGAAAAACGTGTAAAGCACCTTGCCGATCAAAAAAAAACTGGCCTCGGTCACACTTCTCCATGGGCGGCAATCATGGCTCTCGTTCTCGACCTTTTCACGCCCTTCAGAAAATTTGTTGTGCTATGCAAACACACGGGTTCTTGACAGGGTATTGTCCCAGAACTGTCTGTAATCGCCGCAAAATTTCGGTTGGATTCACCCCCTCCTTGGCCCGGGACCCGTGAGAGTTGCGGTCGGTTCTCCCCTCTCCCGAACGGTACAGGCTACCTGCGCATCAACCCTTTCCAGGTCTAGAAGCCCTCCGGAATTTTTAAGAGAATCAGTCTAGGGTTTCAAAGTTTGTAACATGTTTGTAATGTTTGTAACCATATTAAATGTGGTTGAAAATGTCATTCGCTAAGTTCATGCCGCGTTCTTGTTTAGTTTTGGTCGTTTGTCTGTATTGTGGTCTATATTTTTCTATGAATTATAATTGATTTCTTCATTTCGTACTCGTTTAGTTCTGTTGCTTGAAGTTTTCGTTTAAAAATCGGTTCTTTCAAAGCTGCCTGTACGGACAAATTTAACAATTACAAGTATTATAACTACAGCAATAGGTGCGTTTATTGTTTATGGTATTTGTAAATTATGTTACTTAAAAATATGTTTATTTGTAGTACTATCGTTGTAGATCCCAAATTAATGGGGCAGCAAGTTTTTTAGCCTTCTACGGAAATTCGCAATGCAATATTTTTGCTTTAATGTGGACAATGTATTTTCTCTATTGAAAAACGTACTATATCGAGGGGCACCCATACACCCTATGGGTACTGTGTCATATCTAGTCTTGAATCCTGCTAATAAATGTATATGAAAATGAAAACTTGTGTTTTGTGGTCTAATATTTGTATTAAGTACAGAATTTGACAAAAATTGAAGACAATTTAAAATAAGTAAACCGGGTATTCTGCTGCTAGTTTCCGGTATGTCTACGAGAGACGCCAAAATACGGGACCACGTCCATGGCCAGAGTTGCCCTTCTATCAATGGCTGTCAAACTTTAACTAAATGACTTTAACTAAATGACGCAGCTTTCTCAAACTTTGACAGTAGTGTATTGACAGATGGTGGTTGACGGGAGCAGTGTTGTTTCCAATTTGCAACGTGGGAAATCCAAAAAGTCACGGACATATTGACCCACCTTCGTTTATTCCAATCAGAACGTTACAGACACAAAAGTTAAAAATACTTGTATATAATAACGTTTGTTAAATTCAGTTTTTAACTAACATTATATCGACTAAATATTTTATTTAACAAACAAGATGAGACAGGCACTGCTTCCTTTATTAGAATTAATTATTTAAAGAAAAAAGCAAAGGCTCGTATTTTCGATAGTAAAGAGCTTTATTGTCTTAACTGTCGAAAGACTGTGTGTTAATTTTTGCTACTACTCAAAGAAATAGGGTGTAATATGTCTATTAAAAACGATTCGTTGAATACCCACACTGTAAGAAAACATGTTCAGCCAACTAGTATCTTAGAGTAGAATTCATTTTGTAACTCTCGTGACTCTCTCGTTATGTTGGTTGTTTTATTGCTCAAATCAATATCAAACACTTGAAAGTCACGCTTTTTCAGTACAGCTAGAAAAAAAATTACTCGTTAAGAATTCTCACATTCCGTATATATTTTTTGTTCACTCTGAAATTTTGCAGTTTGTGTTTTTTCATAAAATGCCAGGAATTGTTTTGACAGATGTACAAACAATTGTGAAAATTACCTTTCTAGAACGTTACGTTGTTTTCAAAATTAAAATCTTTTTCGGTAAAATACTAACAATTACATTTCTGTAGGATATTATTGATTTTTCAGTCAGAAGCAACGGTTCGTCGTAACGTAATATACCTGCCCATTTAATCGGAACCTAAAATTAATTTTAACGAGTCAACGATTTCTGATTTGCGGTCATGTTTATACCCTTTTGTATTATAAAGTTGGTAGTATAGAGGTTTAACCGACGTAGTTTACGTCCGAGTTTAGAGCGCTTTCATTTCAAGCAATTTCAGTAATTTCGTACAAATACATTGTTCAAATAATATCATACCATCTTACCTAGGCTAGTTATTATAACTTTATGTATGTGCAAATTATGTAGCAATGAACATGTTGTAAATTACACTTGGATGGTTTTGAGTTTTTACGATTCGTGCAATACAGGCTAACGTTTTGACGGTTTTCTTTCCTATGGTATTAATCCTTTCAGAGACAAGTATTTCTTGTTTATTTACGTTTATCCTGAAATGTAGCGTTGTGTACCCTATGAACGCATGGTTGTCCTCAATTCTGGTCGCTTTCGTTAGCTTTTATAATCTCAAAGTAAATTTGAGAAACGTACACGTACACACAACTTTAAAATATTGCCGAGCGTTATTGGGGAATGCCACTACTTTAGAGTAATATTTTTTCTTCGCGAGATGCTGACGTAGCCAGATAATCCTGTTGGCCATTCGAGGAGCTTTCTTGGTTTTGATTAAATGCTGTACCTATAAAAGGAATAAAGAAAAAGAACAGAAGATCCTCCGTTTTTAAAACGAATGAAATCGTTTCCGAGACGTATCTTGCTCCTATGTTAGTTTTCGAGGTAGAACGAAACAAATATATTGTATTCTATAAATGTGCTAGGAAGTAATTGAACTGCAGGAACTGGTTGTTATTAGAATAAAATAGATTCCACTGAGTGCTTGAGTTCATAAATGTCTATAATGTATGTGGTCTGCTCGTATAGATTCAGCAAATTAAAAGATGTTATTGTTTTTTTTTGTTCTCAAGTTATCTAGGAAATATTTTTAATGGCGTAGTAAAACACAAATTCGTTTGTAATTTTCACTATTATTATATAAATTTGCATAGTAATTGCTTCACCACCAGATCTCTTTAGTAAAGTTGTATGGATCTTTATCCGAGTAAAAAAGAATGTTTATGTTATAATCTTTATCCAAGTGTGTATTCCCTACCAAATGTTTTGTTAATGAAATATTCCGAAATTCGTTTACTTTTTTTGTATATATGGTATGCGGCCCAACGAAGCTTATAATCTAATAAGCTTGTCATAACCGTAGGAGGCTTTAGTGAATTTTATATGATGACCATCGAAATTGTTGCCGTGTTTGTTTTATGCTATTTTTTTTAATGGAACACCCTGCAGGTTTTTTCACGATCTGATAGAGAAACTGTTATAGAATTTTTTAAATAAACATTTCCCTAAAATACACATGAAAAAATGCCTAGTAACAATAACCAAAAATTGATGTTAATATATCTCATGGTATTGGTGGCATCATTCTCGAGAAAAACAATGTAGCAGAGGAAATAATACTAACACACGGACATGTTTCTGCCTACCCAGTGTCATCAGCGTGGTCATCAACGTTTCCCTAAAATGTGTGGTTCTTTAGTAAATTAATTATGAAGATAATGTAATTTATGAACAAACAACAAAAGCAAAAATTCAAATGAGATGTTCAAAGTGCCCTCCCTTCGAAATCTTTCGGAGATTCCTGCGTTGGCTTGGATTCCGAGATAGTTTTGATCTACTCGTACACTAAAGTTTTCAAGTATCCCCAAAGAAAGAAATCGAGGGGTTTTAAATCAGGCGATCTCGCAGGCCATGATTACAGGTAAGCCCCTTTGCACTCATCTTCGTCTAATTGAAAAATTTGCCGGAGCACCATCGTGCTGGAACTACATTTGTTGCCTTTGGTTCAAAGGAATATCGTTTAAAGGATTACTCTTTGTTATATAAATATTGTGTTCCGCAGAAAGTATAGCTAAGCAGCGCCTGTTAATGAGATTGGTAAAACAACCGGACCTAGTAACCTGTTGCCTAAAATACCCATCCAAATGTTAAATGAAAAACGTACCTGATGCCTGATCCATAATAGCATGGGGATTTTCGTCGGCCTCCGCATACGTATTGTGGAAATTAAAAACTTCATTTCCTGTGAAGCGGGCCTTATTAGTAAAAAGAATATTGGCAGCAAAATTAGGATCCCCAGCATTATTGCGTAGAAGCCAGAGGCAAAAGCCAAACTTGATTGATAAACAGATGGATTTAGGGTCTGTAGTCTGTACTCGTTGTACTTGGTAGGCAAGAACTGTTACTTGTGGACGATTCTTACATTAGTTGATATTCTCCGCAAACTTGTCTCCGGATTCTACCAGTGTTAAAGTTGCTTCTTTTGCCTTAGGGGTAGACACCGACCTTGGTCTCCCGGAATTACGGGACTGTTTCCCAAATGAAACGGTACCACGCAATGGTGCAGTTTTACAAAAACACGAACTGAAGGTATTGGTGATTGGGATGAGCGTCAACATAAATAAAGACGTTGCGCTTCTCTAGCATTCAATGTTAAAGTAAACGGACATAGCGGAAATTCGTAAAATTGTGCAGCTTTCTATTCTCTTTCACGTTATAGAAGGTACTTTGAAAACTAAACAAATTTCAAAACAACAGCAAAGAATATTAATTAAATGATACGATTATATCTTTAATTCGTATTCCACTTCGTAATAACTTCTTTAATTCCTTTTTGTTTCAGAACTTGGAGTTAATCCGAAGTATATACTGCAAAAGGTAGGTTTGGTTTCAGCTGTACTGTAGTCGAGTTATTCCGATAATTCTAAAATTCATTGAACGAAATTAATTAAAATAATCCTCCAACTGTTCCGCCGTAACTTTTCGACCCTCCGAAAGATCTAAATTAATGCCATCGTTTTGGATCTTCCTTTACTAAACTTATTTGTAATTCAACTTATTAATTAACAGGAAATATTCATATTTCACTTATTTCACGTTTTTGTGACATTCGCCGGGCGGGGTAAGAAAGCGGATGGAAAGTAATTTCATAAAATATCATAAATCAGATACGGATGAACTTTTGAAATATGATTTCTTTAAGTGATTTATGGTAGGAATTGATGAAAAAATGTTTGAGCTACAAGCTAAAATAAACACATTTTGTCGATGCTGGCAATGTTATTTTTATTACAGGGAAAGTATTGTATCAAATGTCAAGCTTGCCTTATTTGTACGGTTTTACGTTTAATATTTATTCTGGCGACCTGCGAAAATGTCGGAAAAAGTGGAATTTTCTTTCAATCCTATTTCCTAAAAAAGAAGAGAAAAGACCTGACTGCAATAAAGAGATCTTATGCTTTCTGTACAACTAATGTAATAACTCCTAAGATAGTTTAATATCAATTTAATAAATAGAAGACTAAAAGGAAATACTATGCGATTTCATAACATTAAGAACTCTTGCCAGTAATTTAAGGATAGTCTGAAAAGTTCCAACCCTCAAAATAAAGATGGCGTTACTCGTCAAAAATATTTTGGTAATATAATTGCGCATGCGTTGAAAGATAATTTTGAAAATTTCAGCCATGTTGGACGCTCAGTTGTTGTTTAACAGTCGATATTAGTGTCTTTGTAAAAAATTACTATCGAGTTGTCATTAAATTCTTCCATTTGAAAAGCCACCTGCTTACGCAAATTAATGTCGAGAAGGGCGCCTATTTGCGGGTATTCTGCACCATCATTTGCCAGAGTGAAAGTTTGAGCAGCAGAATTTAAACAACATCGGAAAACTTCACCAAAGTGATAGCAGAGGTTGTGGGCATCTCGAAAGAACGTATTTGTTATGTATTGATTGAAGAGAACAAGATTATTCTAAATTAGTTAATTAAATTTACGGTCTGTAGGTCCGGGGGTATCTCTCGACACTCTTTCGGCAGTTTAAGAAAGAAAATACCCGATATTTACGTTTTATAAGAATTAAATTTGAAAAGATGAAACTAATCTCAAATTGTGACGTTTCAATGTTAACTATATGTTTATATGTTATATACATGAATCCCTCGTATTTTGAAACCACCAAACTTGACTTTTGTTTCGTATTGTAAGATGATTTAATCACTAAACGCTTGTAAAAGAACACTTGGCCAAACCCGTGATGATACAACGGCAGTTTGAACTAAACTGAGAAATTGTAAGGCGTCCCCTGACTCCCTTGTTCGCGATAGCGATTTTTTTGATCACGGCCAAGGATATACCTTTCAAATTACATTTTGATATTAAATTTCAATTAACTTTCTCTATTCTAAAAATAGATTAACTTTAGAGGACAAACGGCCATGAAGGTTCTCCACTTTTAAAGCGTAGTTCTATGATCTCAGATATTTGACATTACCAACAACTATACAATATTAACTTTTTCTAACTGACACGACAACTTACGTACGAAAGATATTTAATTTACGATATTATGACAGAGATACAACTGAATTTGTACTGTAAATTGTTTGTTTCATTAAATTTGGGGATTTAGGAAAATGGCAAATGGAAATATGAAAAGAACACGATGGTGGAATGAAAGGATACAGAGCATGACAAGAGAGAAAAAGAAAGTCAAAATATATGCGTATAAAAAAACCTGAAGATTATGGCACATATAAGCAAAGAAGAGTTGAAGTGAAGAAAGCAGTTAGAGAAGCAAAAAAAGAATCATTGGAGAAATTTGGTGAGAAAATGTACGATGATTCTAAAGAAAACCAGAAATTATTCTATGGAACTTTAAAACAATTAAGAGCAAAGAAAGAATATACAATGCTAAATGTGAAAGACAGGGAAGGGAATGTAATCACTAAGGAAGATAAGATCATGGACCAATGGAAACAGCACTTCCAAGAACCTAAATATGACAAGAAATGACAATAAATGCTACTAAAACTAAAAGTATGATAATAACAAAACAAAGTAAAAAACATAATATACAGTTAAATGAACAAAAAATAGAACAAGTTTATAGCTGTAAATATTTTGGAACAATTGTAGAAGAAAATGGTAAAACGGATAAAAGAAATAAACGAGAGAATTAGTAAAGCTGGAAAAACATTCAATGCGGTAAAATGAACGTTTCTAGGAAGACGGGAGATCCAAAAGGAAATAAAAACGGAAGTAGTAAAGAAGATAGTTAGACCAGTGTTACTCTATGGTAGCGAATCATGGACAATGACAGAAAATCACAAATCGAGGATAAACGCTATAGAAATGAGGTTCCTGGAGAAAATATAAGGTAAAATAAGAAAAAACAAGATACGAAACGAGGTATTTAGGCAACAGCTAAAAATTGGACCGATACGAGAAAAAATAGGAGAAGGACAATTAAGATGGTATGGACATGTTAGCCGCTTGAAAGAAGATTAATTCACAAAAATAGTCTACGAAACAAAAGTACAAGGGCGAAAAACAGGAGGAAGACCGATAAAAACATGGACTGAGGGAATTAGAGAAGAATTTGACATAAGAGGAATAAAATAGGAAGAAGTAAAAGAAAAAAAAAACGGAAGACAGAAAAGAATGGAGAAAAATATGTAGAATGGTCAAATGAATAACTCAACTCATAGCCTTACATTTCACGGTGAAAGGCTTAAGATTAAGAAGAAGAAGAAAAGTTATTTATCCGTTCCCATAAGATCACTGCTGTAGTGAGATAACATTATTTACGATCACTACCGCTACAAAGAGAGGGAAACCCGAGCCGAGGCTATAAAAGAGGCTGGATACAGAGAAAGAAGTCAGAGGGATTTTGGCGTTGAACGAGTGGTCATAGGTAGTTGGCTGAACGCATTATACGTGGCGCTGATGACTACGTTCGATGTTGTAAATTTTAACATTACAGAACATTTACAAAGCCCTGTTGAAGCAGTTTAAATGAAATAAGTCGGAGTCTTGGCGTCGATTAATAACTGTAGATCAAACTTGGATGCACCAGTACACTTCTGAAGCCAAGGCACAGTCGAAACAGTAGACTGGGAAGGGTGAATCAGCTCCGAAAAAGGTGAAGCCAGTTTCATCGGCCAGGAAAGTGATGACGATTGGGTTTGTCATGGAGTTGTGTTAATTGACTAGCTTGAAAAAAAAGAAACAAAATGGGGACATAGTATGCATCATTAGTTGACATGCTGAAGGCAGAAGTTGTGAAAAAAACTTCCTTACTTGAGGAAAAAGAAAGTTTTATTCCATCCAGACCGTCTCATATTTCAGTGGCCGCCATGGCTAAAATTGGGGTTTAAACTGATAGACTGAAAGTTTCACTCGAAGGACAGAGATTTTCATCGAATGAGGAGGCCGTCACATTCGTAAACGTCTATTTTGCACAACAGCTACTATTTGGATGGATTACAGAGATAGGAGCATCGCTGGCAAAAGGACTATGTTGAGAAATAAAACTGAATTTGACAAAAAAAATACTTGTTTCTTTGTTAGGCTGGAAACATTTCAGACTACACTCGCATGTCTTCTTCAATTTGGTTTTCTGAACTGTTTTTAAATTAACGTGGTAGTAACTCACTTCCTTGAAGGCATTTTAATTAAGAATATAGGTGCAGTTTTACAATTCACTTAAATTGTTAACTTTATTGAAATTGCTTACATAAAATCTAGGAGCGCTTTTTCCATATACTTTTATGCTTCCAAGTTTTTTAGTTCATTGCTGTAGATTACTGTAATAACAATGAAGGTTTACTAAAGCTGAGTACGACTAGAACAAGTAATATCAGATATTGGATGTTTACCAATACCAGTTCAAAAGTGAATAAAACTTCTCTTTGAAACATAATTCCGCAACGCGTTCTACAGCCGAAATACGTAATACTTTTCCTTTTGTTTTTATCGCTAGGCCTGGGGTTTTATTGTAAAAGGGGTGCGTGGAGTGTACGTATATACAGATACGTACATATGTTCCAGTTTGTAACAAAAAATATCTCAACGATATGTCATCACGGATTTATTTTTAATTTAAAACCAGGACCACACAGCCAGCTTAGTGCTTAGTGTATATTTTAATTGGTATATCTGTTAGCCTGAACTAAAATTCATCTATAGCTAACCTTTTCTGCTTTGCCTTTAATAAAATGCATTTTTAACGTGTTGTTTTTCTTATATGTTTATATTTGCGCGGACGCTTCTCCTTTTATGTTCCCAGCGTAGTACGAAAAAAATACAACTAGCTCGCACAACGTATCCCCAAAGCTCTGTTTATTTTGCATATTTTATTAATCGTGAAATTGAGGTCTCATCCCGGCAAATTTCTGTTGACTGAAACAAGCCTTAGTTAAACGATTCTTTTTTCACTACAGTTTAAAATGCTGCTTGTGCAAAATTTATATGCTTTGGTTACATTAAAAATATCTAAATGATTAGGTCCGAAGGCTTCCGTGGTCGTCAATAATACTATACTCTTAGTAAATTCTCTAATTAGTAAATTCTCTAATTAATTTCCATTATGAGGAATAAATTAAACTAATAAGCTCAAGGTACAGGTAAATAGCTAATCTTGTCATCCAACTTGTTTGTCGTTTATTCTTAACAGTTGTTGCGATATACATATATATATTTATTTAGCATCTTCCGTAGCTACATTTACACATTGAATTTGTTTTAATATTATGTTTAATATGTGGGGACCTTTTAGTGATAGAAAACGCGAATATTTTAGTAAGCATGAATGTAATTTTGACAGTAATGGTGAAGAAAAAATATTTATCAGCAGATGCATAGGACATTATTTTTAATAAAAATCTTCGTGAAAAATGTAGTTCCTAATTACCTTAATGTCCACTAAATTCTATATGTGACCGACTACGAGTACAACCTTCTCTCAGGCATTAACAATTTAATAGTCCATGAAAGAAGTTAAAATTGAGACATTTACTGTGAAGAAAAAGTTTTTTGGTAAAGTTTATATAAATTGTGAAATATGCACAAGATTTTTCACTGTTGAAGTGGACATATCCAAGTGAAATTAACGTTAGTTCCACGTCAACAACGAACAATCCTTCGAACATTTTACAATTTATATAAACTTTACAAAAATTTTTAGAAAATTATATCCACGTTGGTCATTATTTCTACGTGGATATGTCCACCTCAACAATGAAAAATCTTTTGCAAATTTTGCAATTTATGTAAACCTTACAAACATTTTTAGAAAATGTTACAAAATCTTTTTTTTTCACAATCAACGTTTCAGTTTTAACTTGTTTCATGGACCATTAAATTGTTAACGCCTGAAGAAGAGTACATTTTTAATCAAGATTTTTATTTCACACCTAATTATGGACATAACTATTATTATTTTTAATATTTACAACGGTTAAATGGAGGAAAGTAACGAAGGGAAATTAAGGAACATTGAACGTACGTCTGAATTAACAAAAGTGCCTATTGGAACAATGTACAAGATAGTTAAAATGGTGTAGTAACTCGAAAAGAAACAGATCACCTTTGTTATCTGTACTCAATACTCCTTTGAGTTAACGACTACAACACCACTGATACTATCCGGCTAGAAGTCTATGTATTGAGAGAAAATGTTGTAGCATCACTTGAATGTTTTCATATAAGAAGTAATGTTGATAATATCAAAACTCAATGTTCGCAAACAACCTTGTGGCGAGTTATAAAAAGGACTGGCTTTAAATTCGGCACAATTGATAAAGCGTCGCACAATTATGGAAAACCCTATATTACAGAAACTGGAACATGGCCATTTAATGGCAGTTAAAAAATATCGTGAAGAGGGACGATTAGTGTGTTGTCTAAATGAGATGTGGTGCGATTATTATTATTACAGATGGGCCATGGGACAGATGCCTTTAATCACTGCGACCTTAATAGATCTATTGTAACAAAATGCCCTTATGTGTGTTAGAATAGTTGGAGGCTTTTAATAAACCTCAGTACTACTCTAGGATCTGCTTCCTTCAGTTCAGTAAGTGCAAGAAATGGCCTACTGAAATGTTGGTATCGTGTGCGACTAATAGCAACACATTTACATAGGATGTGTTCTGTCGACTCCAGATTTTCTTGGCATAGAGGACAGATTTGATCTTCAGCTTTTCCTAGTTTAAACAAGTGATATTTTAGGGCTACATGCATGTCAGAAATCCTGCCAGTAATCTAAGATCCCTTTTGCTGAACGATAGCGCTATTTTTGATGTTTTTGGCAAGCCTGATATGAATGCATTCGCCTGTTTTTGTCCTGGAACATTTTCACAGTACGAAGCCTTTTGATTGTCCTCCCATGCCTTAATTGCTTGTTTTATGTGGCTCTTTTGGAAACCACAGAAGGGGTTAGGATTAACGAAAGGCATTACTGGTACGGTGAACGTGGTACGATAGTCACGATATTATTTCTAAGGGTTGGGTGGATAGTTCCGGCATACGTCAATTGGATGTGCCTGTTTCACCAGGAAAGAGAATAATTATTCTTCATGCCGGATTAGAGAAAGCATGGATCGGACAATCGTGATTATCTGCAAAGGATGTAAAACCATCACGAGGGCATGACTTCATCTTTATTTGAAGATCCGGTTTGCTGTACCCTGTTGCCATATTTACAAAAGTTGGTACAAATAATAGTAACAAGATATTAAAGGATTTTTAGAAGCAAATGATTTCTGTTTACAGAGACCGTTACACAGAAAAACAATTATTAGAAAGCCAGAAAAGCGGGGTATATAGTACCACGTTGACCACCATGTCACTGCATCTTCAATCCAATAGAGATGAAATGGGCGCAACTAAAGGGTATCATAAGACGAACCAATCACATTTTCAAATTTAGCGAAAACACTATAGTAATAATAAACATTAAAAATTGAAACTCTCGCATTCCTCGCATTCCTACGTATCTATTACTTCCTTAAACATATAATGTTGAGCAGTTTCTAAAACTTCAGTATTCATTCAATTCTATTAGCTATGAAATTTCCCCCTCCAAATATCATTCTCATAGTATTTCGGATATTTTGTTAGTTATGTAAAACTTTCTTCACGTTTAGCAATAATCTGATTTTTGCGTGCAACGATGGGTACATTTCGGTTTTTTTCCAAAATTCATGTTTTACACGCGGTACGAAATTTTTAGTATTATTCTATGCCAACTATAATTTCTTCAATCGGGGGCTTATTAAATTTAAGGTTGTATTTAAATCCTTTGGTTAACCGAGTTTTTTCTTAAAAAAAGACTCGGATGACTCATTCAGAAGGGTTAATTATTATCTAATTAAATTCTAATATTGGATGGTATGAAGTGCAAATAAGGAAATTAATCTTCTAAAACCAATTAGAAAAACTCATGTGCATGGCGATTGATTCCTTCATCAACTTAACTAAATTGCTAAAAGAACTATAGAACAAATTTCTTTATAAATTTAGAGTTTATTACTGTGCGTGTTCTATAGAGAGCAATTATGAATGCCTTAATGTAAAGTTTTTCAAAGATCTTCTTTCTAATCTTAGTTATCTTATGCAACGTTCATGCGCTAACACGTATCTCTACGAACACACTTTACGTTACACGGCTCTTGTTCGAGCCGAGAGAGCGTTAACGTTAATTCAATAGCTAGCCATTCTATATGCACGCATAGACACATGCATAATAGGACTACAAGTCAACTGCACGCTGATCAAGAGTCAAACAAGTTATGTGCATATCTGAGCATGCATAATAGAGCGCCGTGAAACGCAAATATGCATGCATGCTCAGTTGAGTGTGTAGGTGTAGGCATTCAGTGTTGCTGTTTTGGTCGCCATCTTGTCTTTGCATCATTCTTCCGTGAATTGTAGAATTGTAGTGGTAGCTAGTAAGTATAATCCAATACAAATGCTTTCTTGGTACAATGGCTTTGTACGGGAATACGGAAATTCTCATTTTTATATTGTTAATAGCATGTTAATGTAGACAAATTAAGCTTACCTGAAATACAAATTTAATGGGTTCTCATCACATGCTTAAAATTATATCTGGAAATAGACGATGATAAATACCTGAAAGTTAATATGATGCAAAAATCTTCACGTTTTATTTTGTGTTTTTGTATTTTTGAGGATTATTAAAATTGTTACGAAATAATAGCTCTTAAAACACGAAATTACGTAAATATTTGCAAGTTAAGGAATAAAAATATGCTGACAGTTGACTCTGATGATTTGATTTTCCAAAATTAGTGATACTTCTCAGAAATAATAATAATAACAATAATAATAATAATAGGCAAACTTAAATATAAATTGTTTCAGATACGTTTACTTAGATATTTTTGGCAAATTTGTAACACACAAACATGTAAATTGTTTAAAATACTTGCGTTTAATTACTCATGACAAACGTACATGTAAATTGTTTAATATGCATACATTCAAAGATTTATAACAAGTTTAAGCATAAATTGTTTGAAATCCTTGTAGTTATCAATTTTATTTGAGATACCTTAAACATAAGCTGTTTACAAAACTTGGATCGGTTAGTTAAAATAATTTACTGAATTTGTTAGAATGCCTTTTTTGGAACGTTAGGTCAAGGCTCAAGCGGCGTTCACATAGGGTAATGCGAAATTAGTGTACTGCGAAATTATACACACGTCAAACTTTAGCACTACCATTGCGGTGCAACGATATTTTGCACTTTTGATTGTGAATTTGTATGTCATGATTACTACACAAATAATTGCTATTAAACACACCACATAATGTTTCTGTGTAATTCCGTACATCACAAAACAAATTGTTAATATCAACAAATAAATTTAGGTTAGGTTATGACAAACCAAATCATTGGCGTGTATCAGTTGTCAAATTCTTACACTAATTTCGCACTATTCTATGCGAACGCAACTATATGTGTTGTCAACTCTGTTGGGTGTTGGTATTCAGAACAAGTATCTTGTTGAATTTTATGACTATGTACATACATACATCCACATTTCTAATAAACAGTGCGGCCCTGAAGTGACCCCCTCCCCCTTGAACGACAGAAGCTAGCGTTTTCAGAAAAAATAGGTCGACTTCTATTTTTTGTGAACTAACTTTTGCCGTTATCGGCAGTTCAATTCTATTTCCGGTGTCACCGGAAGTGACGTCAACTTTCTTATTCGAAATATAACACCCTATATTTTTATATTTTTGGAAAGGTACAAAAGGCAAATCCAATAGAGGTTTTGATAATCTGTTTTTGTTGTTACGCAAAGTTGGCTAGGAAAGAACGCCAAATTGCATGTGATGCCAGACTGATTTAAAGAACTCGGTGCTAAGCAAAGTATCATAACTAACGCTGGCCACGAGCGGTACCGCGCATCGGCGTAGAATCAGTTCGGACCGAGAGGAACGGTAGTATTACTTCGTCTGCGGAGCAGTACGGACATTTTCGCTGCCGGTCATTTGCGCAATTGTTTATCTGTCCTAGAAAAATTATGATTTCGTCAGCAAAACGACCGCGGTCGGACAAACTTCGAAAATTTATTGCAGAAATTCCAGACTTAATATATGAAGGTGCTAAAATTAAATGTGTAATCTGTAAAATCCCGTTAATGTGTTGGTCCAGACAACATTGTCTACAACACGTAAATAGTGAAAAGCATGTCTCAAAAAGAAATTGCGCACGAGGCAATGAAAAATTTATATTTAATTTATGCGTTACGTTTATCGCATGTAATATACCGTTTAATTTACTAGACAAGGAACCATTTATCTGCTTTTGGAATAACTATTCGGAGTGAAAATTACCAAGTCGAACATCGTTACGAAGAATTGTGCCATCTGCGCGCGAACATATTGAACAAAAAATAAAATCGGAGTTGAAAGATCAAAAATTGTGGTTATGTGTCGACGAAACAACAGATCGGAAGAAACATTCTGTTCTTAATGTAATGGCACGCAAATTGGAACCTCATCAATCGGCACCTTCAATTCTATTAGTCTCCAAACGAATACAACAGTGTACTGCCGAAGTAATTTCAAAATTAGTGTTAAATACATTGGACAAGTTTGAACTTTCAACAAACCAACTCTTGATGTTAGTGAGTGATGGTGCTGCAAACATGCTTTCTGTAGGCCGGTCTCTTAAAAAGCATTCTGCTAATTTGTTACACATTATGTGTAAAATTCATGCTCTCAATCTTGTGGCGGATAGTATCAGAAAACGTTATCCTGAGGTAGACGCTTTAATAGCGCACACCAAAGCAGTATTTCTCAAATCACCGAAACGTATTCGCGAATTTCACAGACTGTGCCCCCGTATACCAGAGCCACCAGAACTTATTCTAATTCGTTGGGGAACATGGTTGCAGGTCGCGTTTTATTATCATAAATATTTTGACAATATTAAGAACGTGGTTTTACAATTCGATACAAAGGAAGCTGCCGCTATTCAGAAAAGCCAGTCGAAACTTCAAGATAGTCAGGTTAAAATGGATTTAAAAATCATTCACAACATTACTTCAGGCTAGCAGATGCAATAGAAAAATTACAAAATCCTGCGGTGCCGTTATAAGAATCTCTACAAATAGTGCAACATGTTCACGCACAGCTATGCGCGATTGAAGACGCAAAAAATGTTTCTGTTCTAGAAAAATTTGAAAGTGTTTTTGAGAAAAATTCTGATTTTGGCACATTAAGACACATTTGTGAAGGTGCGTCAACAGAATCGTTAAGTTATTTGAAAGATTATTTTACTTACGCAAATATTACTTCACTGGATGTAGAACGTTCGTTCTCTGCATATAAACGCATTTTTTCCTCATGCCGTACTAGTTTTGCCGAAACAACAGTTGAAACATATCTAATGTTGCAGATATTTAACAGACATTATTCACTTTGTGATTTCACGGAGGACTCTTAAAATGGTAAGTGTTTGAGCACGTGTTATTTAATTTTTATTTAAAAGATGAGCGAAATTATTTGCGGCAGCAAATATCTCTATTAGCAGACTCTACGCTACTGCGCAGTACCGCTCGTGGCCAGCTTTAATCATAACAATTGCCAAATGCCAACTCCAAACTTAATTCTAAAAATGTAAATTATTCTTGTTGGTTGTTGTTATTATAACCTACATTTGTCATACGTTCTTTCTTTGTTCTCGTTAATATTTTCTCTCACTTTAACTTGTTTTGTTAATTGTTACCATTTCTTTACTTTATCGAACTTGTTACTTTTATGGTGGCTTCGGCACGAACCATGCAACATTGCTGGGTCAATTTTAATACTGTGTAAATCTGGCAGCAATTATCATCACATAAGTAGCCTGAAGAGTTAGCAATAAAGAATAGTTTTACCATTCACACAAGTAAGTGGCATTATTATTTTAATATATTTTAAATAGGCAGTAGCGAGTGATTTCTGAGCACCTGCAGTCATTAGGTCCGTGGCAATGTCATATCAACATTTGAATCAATCATCTGTGTGTCGACTATGAATTATATCCCAATCATATGATTGGAAATGAGGGCCTTTAAATTCAACGTATCTTTGTTGTGTGCTTTCTTTGCTCGAATTTGGCAGAAAGTGTTGTATTATTACAGCTATGTTAATTAATCCTTCAGCTTAGCTGAGGTTAGAACTAATTCATAATGAATAAAGTTGTTAGGATTACGCATTGTATGTTACCACGATTAGCTACAATTTACATACTACAAATTAGAATGGAAAGTGTGGGATTAAAAACGAAATATCTTTTGTGTTATGGTGTAATAAAAGCGTTGTTAAACCTTGTGCCCGCAATCTGACCGTTCCTATAATTAACTGTTTATGTAAGCAAGATAATTGGTAAGCGTTCCCAGAAATAAGGTACGTAGCTGAATCTCTAGGGATGGCAGGAAAAATGTATTTCCTCATATTATCGCTTAAGCGAGTTTAAGCTTCATTTCATTTACGCCAGCCATTTATTGCCGGGCATAAGAAAGCATGCGGAGAATACCCGCAACGTTTTAAAAGACTCTAATTAAGCTGGAAGTGGAGATGCAATTTAAATTTAACTTTTCTATATAGTAAAAAAGAAAAATTCTTCAGTGTTTAATTGTTTGTAGGAGCGTGTAAAGATGTCGCTGTCGTCGCTATCGTCAATGCGAAAATCTAATTTGCAAAATAAAGCGTCTTGCAATCGCTTTAGTGAAAATTAATTTCGTGTAGAAAAGTTATTGTCTATGCCCGGTTAAACGTTGAATATTTTTAAGCGTTCCTGCGAATAACTTCCACCTTTTTTCCTCGCAGAAAGTTTTAATTATGGTTATTAAGTTTGCGTGTTAAATGGAATAAGTTTGTTTTAGCCATAAATATTTTTAAAGTGGATTATGAAAAAACCGTTACCTTTTTTCTAGTTGAAATATTTCTCCAGTTCTTACTTCCTTTTCTACTCTTAGCAAATTGAAATTAATCCCGCCTGGTGAATAAATTATCTTGTCTGCTTTATGAAATATGTATATATTTTTGATATGTTGCTTTCAGTTAAATCTCTGTTAAATCCAAAGAAATTAGAATCGAAATACATGATTAAATATCAAGGTGGTAGATGTAGCCCACATTTCTCAAAATTTTGTTGGCAAATTCTTTGATTATTTGTTTAAATATAGAAGAGAGAAACTCAGTTTTATTTCTCAAAATAGTCTCCTTGTAAGCCTGTACACTTTTCTCAGCACTCTGTTTAATCCGTTCAAGTAGTAGTTGGCATCTTGTTCTGTAAATTGGCGTTTACGAATGTGATGGTCTCCTCATTCAATGAAAATCTCTCTCTTCTGAGTAAAATGTCGTTGGGGGCCAGATCTGGTAAATAGGGTGGGTGGTCTATCAATTTGAGCCTTAATTCTTGAATTGTTGCCATGACGACCACTGAAGTGTGGTCTCTCTGGACGAAACTTGGAAGTTTCAATACATTGAATGTGAAGCAACAACTTTATTAGGCATTTTCTTAACCAACTTAATTGGTAACCTGAATTTGTAACCGAAATATAAACTACTTGTCATAGGCTTTCCTTGTTTTAAATGAAATTTTCTTACTTGTCGTTGACAGGAATCCTATATTATTGGCTTTATAATATAGTTGCGTCTTCTGCCGCTGAATGTCGCTATGCGTATTAGGAATATAATTATCTATCAGAATAAATAGCCGTCGTGAAATAAATAATCACCACGTGCTAGCTAGTTAAAACGAAAGATGTTTGCGGATTCAATGGCTAAGAAAAAGCGAGTGACTTGTGATTTCAATTAAGCACGGCGTACACTGACAATTCTACTTGTGGTAGCCTCTGTGCCCAGAGGTACAGCAAAAGAAAAAAAAATTTTTGCAAATAAATTGCCAAAATTGTCAAATTTTTACAAGTATTTCGGTTCAAAAAGAAAATAAACTGAGACTGGTTTCGGTATTTGAATTAAAAAGAAAGAAACTGGCATAAACTCTGAGGTGTTTGCTGACACTACAATTTCAGATCCGGACTTTGTGCAAGGATTTAACGGATTTCTAATTTATCTAAATTTATCAAAGAGACGATAAGCTATGCATTACGGATTTTCGGTGATTGGTAACAAGATGTACGGATTTATACGTTGTTCGGATACCAGTGCTTCACAAATGTCAGCCGAAAGCCGCTCAATTGTGGAACATTGACAATTTCCTCATCCAACTACACAAAAGTCGGTTTTTAAGTTCTGCCCGATTGCATAGGACAGATGAATCTCCGTCAGCTGTTGCAAAAGTCGGCTTTAGAATGTCGCCCAATTGCGCCATTCAGAGGGGTTCCTTCTACCCAGTTGGAGGCCGGTGCAGTAAAGACCAAGCTATATTTTGGATGGTTTATATACCCGTATCTGGAGTGACGTAGCACTTTTTGTTAGTGATGCATCGCGACCTTGTACGCGATGCGTAACAATTTAAAAAATTACATCGTCGCACAAGTTCCGTAATGATTGAGTTTACATAATATGTACACTAAAGCTCAATATAGAACAACAATATACACAAAATACGCTCTTGCTCAAAATAAACGGTTCGGGTATTTGAAAAATTAATTAATGAAATAAATGCTTACAAAGTTGGTACATGATTTAACTACTGATTACAAAAGGTAAAAATATAATTTTATGTCCCTTTCCAGATCAAACAGTCTTTAAATCGAATAGACTTCGATGGTTTCAGTATTCAAAGTATTTCTATAGTACGAAATAAGATTTAATTCACACAGTGCAAATAAGCTTTCATCTATTGTTTTTAAGAAATGCATAGCTGCCGAATATTGAGTTTGTGACAATCTTTGATATTCTTCTTCTGCATAAAGATTTTCATGCTGATATTGATGGCTTTTTCGTAAAATGTTATTTTATTCGTATATACCATGTGATCACTACAAGAACAGCTGATTCGGAGTTACATATGCACATATACTTTAAACTTATTTCCATATTAGCATTCGCTCATCACTTTATTAGTACTGAAACCCTAATTTTTGTTTACATATATCTTTCATTATATTAATAACGAAACGTAATAGAATAGCAAAATTAACTAACCATATATGTAGTACAGTTTCGACATACATAAGGATATTTATTTCCTACCTGTACCTGTATATTGTAATAGATTTTATTGAGGTAAAGCATAGCATAGATTGCATAAGCGTATTATATAGCAGACGGATGAAGGGGTGAGCTTTCCAAAACGCGAGGGAGCCGATAAACATCACTCGTATTTGCGTTATGTATTAACGTGAACAACATGAGCAAATAACCACATCCTAGTAACCAACAAACAGTTGGTAGACAGTAATACGTGGAGACGGCAGATGCTCAGGCTTCGTCAATACTTTGGATGTTAGACAAGAGACAGGTTATGCCACCTTTATTGGCATTTGTACTCGGCATAGTTGGTAATACACGCGATAAACAAACTAATTGGAGTAATATATGTATGCCTACCTTTAATTTGCTTGGTACGTAGCGATTAACTGGCTTAAGTAAATGGGAGACCTCGCTAGTGTGAAAAGGTACCTTGTATTTGATGAAAATTTATAATTAGCTTTAATAAAAACGAATCAGATATTAAATCTGTGATTTAGTGGTTAACACGCATGTCCGGCAAACGGGAGATATCAGGTTCGATTCTTTATCGAGGTGAGATTTTTTCAAATATTTAATTACGTCGGAAATATTAAAGAAATCACGAATTTTTACAGTTCACTTACAGAGGCCTTCGTTTTGATATGGATTTATTGGGTCATACAGCCCAAAGTCCGCATCATATGGAAAAATTGTTTATTAATCAATGTAGGTCAATGATATCTAATGATATGCACACAAATGACCTTTTTAACTGCCAAATTCGACATTTTTTGTAGAAAATTAGAACATATGGAATTATTTTTCACATTTCTGGGAAATGCCAAAGGAAACGATACCTTACTTTAAAATTTTCTACCAATTTTCTACACTCTCGTGCAGCTTCTACTTTTTTCGATTTTTTTTTTATAATTCATTTTGGAGTTATTCTACACAGGCAAAAAATCCGATTCATTTGAATTTGTCTTCGTAAAGAAAAAATGTTTTGAGATGTAATCTTAAAGTTGGTGATAAATTTAAACGAAACAGATAAAATTCAATGAAAAACACATTTCCATGCAAAAAAAAATTACTTTATTGAATTATATTAGATTATTTGGGAATTCAGAAAAGTTATGAGTTTTATTAATAAAAAAGCAATAAAAGCAAAATTTTATAGTACGAGTACCGAGCATTTCCACCTTAGGCCCTTTTTGATAGCTTGCATATGCCTCGGCATGGAGTTAATTAAGTATTGGACACCATTTTAGCTCCCATTCTAGCTGAAGTGCCGCATCAAGTTCAGCCAAGTTATTTGGACGGGGTTCACGTGCTCGAATCTGCCTTCCTAGTCTGTCCCAGAGACGTTCTACTGGCTCGCGAGTTGACCAATTCATACGCACAATCCCGATCTCACTTAAATATTCGTTGACGATTCGAGCACGGTGCGAACGTGTGTTATCGTCCATAAAAATGAAATTAGGCCTTATAAATGGAGTAAAAGGAACCACGTGTTGTTCTAAAATGGTGTTTATGTACCTTGCAGCCGTCATAGAACCTCCAATTCGTAACGGAGCGTTCCTGGTGGTTAATTTTTGCCGCAATATTGCATTGAGAAGATCGCTGTCCCTGTCTTCTCCAAATTCTTTCTCGGCCATCTGGCGATCTTAGGCAAAATCTGGATTCATCCGAGAATAATACGTTGTACCAATCGGCGTGATTCCAGTTTTTGTGATTTTGTGCAAAAGCTAATCAAACTCTAGGATGTTCTATAGATAGCTGCGGATATTGGGCTGGTCTTCTAAACATTAAATCAGCTTCGGCTAGTCGTCGACGAACTGTCCATCTATTTACAAGCACATTTCTTACATCGTTCAGTCGATTTGTCACCTCAACCGAAGTCGGATGCCTATCTCTCAAAACTGAAGAAACCATAAATCGTTCGGACGTTGCTCTTCTACTTGATCCTGGTCTCCTAGTGTGGCTATCGGTTTTATTAAAACGCAGAACGGCTCCTTAGGCTCCTGAAGGAATAACGTCTAGTACCTGACTGCATCCGTTGGAGATATTTTTTAAAAAGAAAACTGGAGAAGTTTCCCGCTTCAATCACTTTTTAATTGTCAAAATGTCTAGTTCCAAAAATAAATACAAGACACACTGAATATCTTTTCGATTATCGACCACTTTGTTAAAAAGGACATCATTCCTCGTTTGTTGGCAAAATGCAAAACAAAAAGTCAGCAAACTGATATTGTTAAGGATGAAACAAGTAACGGATCGAATTTTTTTGCACCTGAGTGTAGTTAAAGCAAACTTATATAAAATTATTTCATTGCGAAATATTTTCTTAAGCTTTAATTAAATATCCCACGGATTGTTTTATTTTTCACGCAGGAATGTTTTATTATTACTTTCTTAAATGAAGCTATTTTACGATTTGTGCATTTCAAACACTTTTTTTCAATAGAGCACTTGGTCAAAAATATCGTGGCCGCACATAAAAATTTTATTCCTATTTAATCCTTATTTACGTTTGCTTGAAAAGTATATCGAACGTCTATGGTTTCGTGTGGAAATATTTCGGCTTCAAAACAAGATAAAAGCATTAGAAAACGCGGAAGTAGCTTGCTTTGCTTCTTTTCTGACACATTCTTTCCTTTCTGTTGGAGGTTTTTTTTTAGTTATATTCTCTGAAGTGCGAGATAAATTTGAATTCCGTCTGCGACTTTCAAGAAAGAAACCAAAAATGCAGGAAGTTAAGACTTTGATAAAGTAAATAAAGCTTAAATGCTTCCCTGGGGCGTTTGTTCTTGGCAACCTGTACAGCAGCGGTGAACTATATTTCTACTAGCAGATATCTCGTGTTATTAAGGAAATAATAGAGGTTACGTAATATCACGTGGAACGTTAAGCTGTGCCTTCGCAATTGTTCGTTTTGTTTTGCTTTAAGTTTCATTTGAGATGTTGTACGCAGTATCACATATTCGTTATTTGCATTAGAAATACTATACCGTTCGTCTCGACTACAATAGGTGGAAAATTGAATTTAGTTGTAGACATAACAAGAACTGTAATCAGCTTCACAATACACCTTTCGAAAATTCCTTTTTTTGTTGCATATACGAAAACTTCGCGATTGTAGCTACTGCTTAATTTTCATTTAAATACTTATGATTAGAGTAACCTAAACTTGCGGACTCGCATAGGCGTCGGTATTACGGGTTAATATAAGAATACGAAAAATTCATAAATAAACTAAACCGGTAGAGAAGCAGGCATGTAGTGTCGACCTTGAATATAAATCATGTTAAACCGCGCTGAGAGAGATTTCGTTTTAGTACCGGTTGAGCTGTTGCAGAGATTAGTCGAACGGTCAAGGTTATGTACTTATGTGTCGCTTTTGGAAATATAGTTGGTGTTTTTTGTGCGTTGTAGTATTATACCAAGTACATAATTAGTGTATCGTTTCATATAGAGCTAATATTTACATACCTAAGAAAACAATGCCTCGTAATAGATTTGCTATTAATGTACATAAGTATGTGTCACTTTTTCCCCATTTAAAATATGACGGTAGTGCAGTTTTTTGCTTAATATGCAATGTTCGTTTGGTTGCATTGGACAGAACTGATTGCCAGAGGCATGCCAATGGTATTAAGCATATGAGAAATGCAAGAACTGAAATACCTTATACACTATTCCTCATACATTTATTAATTATGTTTACGTCTTGTAATCCTCCGTTGTCGTTGGTGAGAAAAGCAGCTTTTAAAACGTTTTGGCGACAATACGTTCCAAAGTACCCATTACCCTCACAAACACAATTACAGAATCATTTGCCGCGCATGAAAGAGATGCTAGAAAATGTGTGTAAACGTGATTTGGGTTCCAAAAAAATACGGATTACCGTGGATGAGACGACCGATATAAAGAAGAACAGTATTGTGAATGTAATAGCTCGCGTTTTATCTAGCGAGAACACAGCATCTCGATATTTGTTGCAAACGTGTTCAACAATGTACCGCGGAAAATATTCAAAAAGTGATAATGAACGCTTTGAAAAAATTTAAAATTGCCCAAGATCAAGTTGTGATGATTGTGACAGATAGTGCAGCAACGATGTTAAGTGTTGGGCGATCCTTAAAACATATATTTCCTAACTTAATACATATAACCTGCGTGCTGCATGCTTTGCATTTAGTTGATGAAGTTGTTCGACATTACGGAAACGTTGATCGGATGATTGGAAGTACTAAAGCAGTGTTTCGTAAATCTCCTAAACGTTTAAAAGAATTTCGTAAATTTTGTCCAGGTATTCCAGAACCTCCTGAACCAATTTTAACGCGATGGGGTACTTGGCTAATAGCAGCTTCTTACTATTTGATCCATTTTCAATAAATTCAATCAGTTATAATGCGATTTAATTGGAATGAATCCAAAGCAATTAGAGAAAGTCAAAGAGAATTTCAAATTCCCCAACTTTTAGAAGATTTAACAACAATATGTACCAATTATACAGTATTACTAGATGCCATCAGAAAACTACAATGTACTGAATTGTCATTGCAGGAATCATTAGACATAGTGGAGAGTGTAAAAAATAAATTACACACATTAAATGATACGCCAGGATTATGCGCTAGTCAAAAGTTGGCAGATGTTTTAAGGAAAAATCCCGATTTTAATACTTTAGAGACCGTTTATAATAAGTGTAAGAATAGTGAACTTTTAAGTGATTTTGAAAAACAGTTTCAACATGTAAATGTAACTTCCTTAGATGTGGAGAGATCGTTTTCTATGTATAAGAATATTTTTTCTTGTCGACGCACAAGGTTTAAAGAAGTAACTGTGGAAACATATGCAATGATGCAAGTTTACAGTAGTTCACATCCTGATGCCTCTAATTTGTTGAATAATTAGCAAGTAAGTTTATTTATGAATTTTTCGTATTCTTATATTAACCCGTAATACCGACGCCTATGCGAGTCCGCAAGTTTTGGTTACTCTACTTATGATCTTCTTACATATTGTCCCTATTTCCATCCATTGTCTCCAGTAAGAGAAAATATTAACAAATTATGGAAATTTGCGTTTAGTTGATATGCAAAGTTATACAGCTGTGTATAGGAATAAATGAATTCTATTTATAGATTTAAGTTGTAGGTTTACAGTTTGTTTTGTACATATGATGATACGAGGGCGATTCGTAAAGTAAGTTCCGTTTTCGCCTAGTGAGTAGAGGAGTGGGGATATCAGTGCGATCGCAGCGCTGCGGTGTAGTCTGGCTCAATGTGAGTCTGGCAGTGCTAGTGAGAGAATCGTTCGGACACTTTCGTGCAATTTTGGTTGTTTTAAATGGCTGCTGCAATTGAAAATCCTGCCGATTGTGAACTGCGTGCTATCCAATTTCTGTGTGCAAAGAACACGAAGGCCGCTGAGATTCATCGTGAACTTTCTTGCGTTTATGATGAAAATGTCATGAGTGACAGTGGGGTTAGAAAATGGCCCCCCATGTTGGGAGAAGGACGAACTGACGTCCATGATGAAGAACGGAGTGGAAGACCAACTGTTGTGACGGACGATCTTTTGGGTAATGTCGACGAGAAAATTCGTGAAAATCGGGGATTCACAATCACAGAACCGAGTGCCTTTTTCCCTCAAATTTCACGTACAGTTTCACGTACGGTTTGAAAGCGATGAAGAACTGCAGGATAGTGTTATAGCATGGCTTAATTCAGAGGCGGCAGAATTCTATGAAGAGGGCATTAAAAAATTGGTTCATCGCTATGACAATATCTCAATTTTTATGGCAACTATGTAGAAAAATAGCTGAAAGTAGTAGCTTTACGTTGTATATAATAAAAACCTCTTCATGAAATGGTGTATTTTTAAATAACCAAACGGAACCTACTTTACGAATCGCCCTCGCATTTTTGTATTTACATATGTAGATTTTTTCAGTTAAGCTGTTGCGTTAGATAGATAATCCAATATACCATTTGATCTTTTTGGAACTTGCACAATTTAATCTACAACAGCTTATTATTTTAGGTAATACCGGGGCACAAGATAAAAATAATGACTTTGAACAAACATCTTTAGGGTTTTCTAACTTGTAATATTCATTCCTATTCGCTAGGATCTACTAAACATCTTATTACTTAATACTTTCTAATACGCTTTGTATTTACAGACGCTTAGTAATTATTAAGGTTCGACAAACGAGTGCAAGTAGGTACGTGAGATACAGTATTACTAAAAAATAATATATTCTTACCTTTTATTAACGTCTTGATGTCCACTGACCCGGTAAGCCGCGTAAAACTGCAACATAAGCAACGCTTCCATTGTCAATTCACTTGGCCTTCGATGTTGGTCTGAAAACGTTTTCGTGTATTTCGAAAATGATCGTTCTACATCTAGCGAAGTAGGATTTGCGTAATTCAGATATTCCTTTATCTCTTCTGTGCACTCTTTATTTTCGGTAATAGACCGAACCTTTTGTAAATCGGGATTTTTATTTAAAACTGCACGAAATTTTTGAGCGACATGTAGTCCTATAGGATCCGTCAAGCTTTTTAGAGCGGCTTGTAAATTATCTAAGGTATTTAATGAGACTCGTAAAGATAAGTGACTGTTTTGTAACCGCGATATAGCTTGTACAACTGCAGAATAGTTTATGGAAATTTCATCTATTTGTAATTGAACGTCCGAATTGGAAAAAAATTGCTGACTCTCTCGAATTGCTGCAGATTCATTTGATTTAAATTTTAAAATCATATCCTTCACATTTGCGAAATATTTATGATAATAAAATACTGCCTGGAGCCATGTTCCCCATCGAGTTATTACAGGCTGAGGTGGTAGTGGAAGTTTCGGACACAATCGTTTGAAAACGCGGGTAGGTTTGGGAGATTTCACAAACACTTTTTTGGTAGATGCTATTAAATTATTCACCATTGGATACTTCTTTCGAATGGTTTCTGCAACGAGATGATACGCGTGTATGAGACATGTTATGTGAAGAAGAGTCGGAAAGCATATTTTCAATGTCCTACCAGCATTGTTGCAGCTTCATCAGTAACTAACATTGTGACTTAGGCTCCTGTGATACAAAATTCTCTTAAGGAATCTGTTATTATTTTCACAACGGTTCTTCGCATCGACCTAAATCCCCTGTCGGCGCTTCTGCCGTAGCACGCGTTTGTCGAACCTTAGTAATTATCTATTTCATAAGAATGTATTTTCTCAATCCAGCTTATCCGTTTGGCTTTATTGACGTACATTTTATTGCAGTACACATAAGAATAAAGCTTTTGAAACCAGAGCGATCTTCAATTTAGTGTTTACTAAAAACAATGTTCTAGACTACAATTTCTTTTTTAATATTTTTGCGTATGTATAATTTTCTTTCATTGTATCTATTTGTATTTTTTTGTTGTTTCCATTCTTCCTTTGCAGCAAAATACGATAGACATAAGCAATTAAATAACAATAACAATTAACATTAATGATCTAAACTAATAAATCAAAATATCAGATGCAAAACAAACGATTTTATCAAAAGAAAATCAATTTAAAAAAAGCACTAGTGTGGGTTACCTTATGTGAGTATTTAAAAACTTTATTATATTGAATATTCAACGAATCGTTTTCA
Organism: Dynastes maya; assembly: GCA_029619315.2. Classification (NCBI taxonomy): domain Eukaryota; kingdom Metazoa; phylum Arthropoda; class Insecta; order Coleoptera; family Scarabaeidae; genus Dynastes; species Dynastes maya. The sequence goes on from JAROYE020000002.1 coordinate 65,081,819, forward strand.
AAAATATTACGCTGAATTTAAGTTTTCTAATTTGGAAACCGAGCATGGTTACAATTTTAATAAATATCAATATTAGACTGCTAGTGTTGTAAAAGCAGATAGAAATTTACCAGACCTTCGTTTCATTTCGACATCTGTTTTATGCTTTAATAAAGTTAGCTTTAACACCGATTGAGTTTATTTGCAATAAATCCGATGTAACGGCCACTAAAACATTGTATCAGAACATTGTTACAAATACGAGTCCAGCAAGCTTTATCGTATGTATTTTACCGGTTTATACTACACTGGAAGTTAAAACGCGATGTACAGGCTGTTAAAAATTATCTGTTATATAAAACAAATGTTGTAGGGTTCTTCCTATTAATTGCAGGGTTGTAAACAAAGATAAATTAATTGCGCATCGTATTCTCGAGCTAATTTGTACAATTAGTGTGAAAATAAATTTAGCCTTATGTTATTAAAAGCAGAAAAAATGCTCTGCATTTTAAATTATCCGAAATGCACAACAGATTATCAAACTTGAATGTATCGCCCTCAAGTAAATGACCTATCATAGGAATATGGTTTAATGTCTCTGCTTTTGGAAGCATGAGGGCACTTTTTTGTGGATTTTCCAAAATATGAAGAAGTACTTACGTTGAAACATGTTCACTCCTATTCGAAAGACGCCAGTTTATATAACAGGTTGTACCTCGCAAATTTCAAGACATCTTGGCGAAATATAAACCTTTCACGGAAATTTCTGAGATGAGAAAAGTCAAGGAAACTTGATACACGAAATAAATCAAATAATCCTAACGGCTTCCTCATCAAATGATAGATTCTCTATGAATCTTTTCAGATTGGGTCTTATACCAATCCTAGTTGTGTTTACTGTACAAACGAAGTCAGTTCGTTCACCGGTAGAACACCAAACGTCGCTGCGATCGGTTAAACAGCTGTTGCGTCTAGTATTCTTTGTAGCGGGGAAAATGACATTCAAAATATATAATATTTTGTCAATTATTAAACATTAAGAAAATTACAATATTGATTACGGTGAGTGCGGAATAGTGTCTCCTGGAGCAGTGTTATCTAAACAAATTTATGTTTTATTTCTACCTGATGATGAGCTCAGTGAATACATTTAACTCCATGAGTTCTAGATTATCAATTAAAAGAAGTAAGTCTCTTTACTATATTTTATTGTCAAACTATCCACATTAATAAAAATAACTCTTTGGCAAGAAAAAAAAATAAAATAAGCTAAGACGAAAAAAATTCAGTTGTAGTTCAATTAACAAACGTTAGTTATATTTTGAGTCTGCATATAAGAATTTAAAGTTACAGATTTCACTTTTTGTTGAAATTAAAATGTTTGCAAATATCTTGAAATTGATTAGAGTCTACTATCACGGTTTTCGGTAGAGGTCGGGGCGGTAAATTAGATTATTTGCGACGAATCTCCAGAGGCACGACAACTAATAGTTATATCGTCAATTCCTAGTGAAACTCAATCGCAAGTAATCTATCACGGTAAAATGCCTAACTTGATTTCGGTTCGACAGAGAGCGGATTTCAAATTCTAAGATTCGTTATCTTCAAAATTATCACAGTATCAGCAACACATGGTCGGATTATCAACTGTTGCAATTTTTTCGACAACTCGGGGAAATAAAACGGTAAAACAAGTTGCGATAACTGATCCTGGTATATTGCAAGAATATAATCAAGAAGATCCTGATAGTAAGTTCTATCAACATGACCAATACGAGTCTAATCAACTTATAATCGATAGCTTTGTAAATGTTATCACCACTCACAGAGATATATGATTTAGACAAGACTAAAGCCCGTCTGATCATCATACAAACTCTATAAGTAACGAAGACATTTATCGAAATACTACTCTCGGACGGCATTCAGGTACCCGTCAACGAAAGCGAGCTCGGCGGTATCTCTCTGTCGATCTGTCGTGTGTCCATCGGACATGTATTTATATGGAAAGCGGCTATGATGTTTCAAGTTCTTATATGTAGACGTCAGTCGATAAAACATATTCTGGAAACAGGTGAACATATTAGATACAAATATAACGATAAAAATAAAAATTGCACATCAAATATTTCGGACGAGAAAATTATACGGAATATATAGGTATATTCAAAAGTAAGTGTACATTATTTACAAAAGAATTTAAACGCAATATAATATTTGAAATTAATAATAGTAATTTCACTAATGCCTTTTAAAAATTGTTCTTTTAAATTCAGGGTCGAACCGTGAGTGGTTTGTCACAACGTAATGTCACGCTCTTCTCTCGATTGGTAAGCAAATATGTTGGTGTTCCAGGAAAAGTTGAGCACTGCAGTATATCAGACATCCCCAAATTTGAAAATCACGTAATTTAGCTGTATGTACGATGAGAAAAACGTATGTCTCCCTCTGTCGGCGACTCTCTATCAATATCGTCTTTTGCAAGCGTTTTGGTAGTTCTCAAATACGCACATTTTATATCATTTGCGATTCTGAAAACAGTCGAAGAGCTTATGGAAGGTGTTATTGATAAACAGTGTGTTTCAGCCTTCTGGAATTGTAAAATTGCGCCTGTTATATAAATGACAGGAAGTCATAATTTTCTGAAAATACTCAAATCCAAGATTCGTCTTTGACTATAAGTAGCTGTATCGGTTTAAAATATTGAATCAATAGTGAAAAGGCCAACGATAGTATTGTTTGTTTACTGTTGCCATGGTTACTAAACAATATTAACATCGGAAATCACTTGTATACAATATCAAAATGCAATACTCGCCTTTAACTGAAGATGAACTTTACTTTGAATATTGGACATATGGCATTACGTATTATACAAAAAATGTTAGATGTATGAATTTTCTATAGGCTGGACACAGAAACAATATATGGCGCTATTTAAAAACGTGACGTTTCCGGTGTTTGAATTTAGTAAAATTCGGTGTTCGATATTGAACATACTGTATGGCCCAGTATGCAATTTCAACTTGTACAAATTTACATTAAAATGTATTTGCCTTTCGTACTTTTTGAAGGAAATAAATAGCTGTATTTAGGCAATTGGAGACACAATTATAAATATCTCAAAATCTGTCAGAAATAGACATATGAAGCCTATATTATATTGATTTGCTTATACAACAAAGTAGGTGTCTGTGCCACTACTTATCGATCAGCCTGTATATACGAAAATAACTTCGGAAACTATTCTAGAATGCTTTCTATATTATCAGAAAACTTTAATTTCTTTCTATGTGACCACTTCCTATTAGGGGACTACAACTGGCGCAATTCTACAATTCCAGAAGATCGGGACATTTCTATAGTCCCCTGTATAGTTGATAGGAGGTGTCGTTAGTCTTTTGTGTCACCGTACGTAGCCAGTTTTGAATTTATTGAAATATCTTTCTTGTATTTCATTTTGCTGGTTTTTTTAAATCTTATTAATTTATATAACGAGTTATTTTAAAACGCCATCCCCATGTAGGCTCTAGTAATTTTGGAACAGACAAGCTATGAACAATATTACATTTAATGTGCTGCACCAAACAATGTATTTATATGTTAAATTAAAAGTTGTACACGATATATTCTGTACTCTGGTTATTGGCGTTTATTTGGTAAGGGCATCCATGTAACTATTATTTCTGTGATTGCTGGTGAAACTGATTGCTGTTATACTCAAAAATAGGAGAAAATTAAATTCATCACTCGCAACTGTTTTTGGATTATCCCCCCCTTTCAAAAGCAAATTATTACTGCTACTAGTATTGCAGTCAATTAATAGTAATAGTGTTGGGCTAATCTACCATGTGATTATTAAGGGAATATTTGATAACATATTGTAAACAGAAAACTGTTGCAATATGAACAATATATTAATTTGACACAAAACATTTAATTAATAGAACTAAATATTTTCATATTAAAATATCACCAAGCTCTGTTTAATTAAATTTAAACCAAGGTGATTAACTAATCTTTAATATCACATTTCAAGAAAAAAAATAGCGAATCCACAGCGTATCTCATTTCCGCTGTGTTAATTATTAGCTATACTTTACGTGAGACATATTAAGCAGCCTCCAGTCCCTGTAGTGGCATTATGTTGCAGAAAAATCCGACATGCATGACAAACGACATCAGAAACATTTTTCAAGTGAAATGCGACCCAAGTGTTGTTTGCTTTAGTCTGAAATATTGCCGTAAAGAAAGATGTACAAGAAAAATGATATTCGTAACCTAGATTTCAGGCGGAAATATGCTTAAATTGTACGAATTACGGAAAATGCGAGTTACTCTCTGACTTCGCCGTAAGTTTGAATGTCCGCATAGCGACTATGTATTCTTCTAGACACGCGACTCAGCTTGGGCTCGTTTTCTCTCAGAACGCCTAGTTATGTTGTTTGTAAATTTTTGTAGATTCTTTATACAATTTAAGAGATCTTGTATTAACTAATTTGAGGAAGACAGCTTTTGTTTTTTAAATTCCAAATTAAAATCAACTACCTCTGGCGAAATCTTATAACAAAGTGTGTCTTTCTCAGACGACGCTCCGATAAATTGCTTCTAAGAAAACAGCGGAATTTGCTGTACTTAACATCGCACTCGCGTATTTAATTATAAATATAGCTTAATATACTGGATGCGCTTACGTAGCTTGCGTGTAGTACATAAGAAGCTTGGGAATTGAAAGTTTGAACGGTAATAGTAGTATATAGATGCTTTTTAGATATAATAGCATATTGTGTGAACCGAAATAAGTTATCGATTGAAGTTTAGTTTTGTATGGTAAATTTTCCACATAACTATTTTAGTGTCAGAAGATTTATTGCTCTTTGACAGTTGTTATAATACCCATAAAAATGTTGGGAAAGATTATTATGCTTCAAATCCGTGTTATTGTGTAACACGTGGTGCTTCCTCTCCGGACTATTTATATTGGATTTAGGAAACTTCAACATTTGCGAAATATGGAGAAACAATTTTGCCAATTATTTTCTCAATTGCTTTGTATTTGTAATATAAAATAAACAAACGACATTCGGATCAAAGGTATTCAATCGAAATTAAATTCTGATCTTAAAATTACAAATTTAAATAAAATTTAAAATTCAAGATTTGGGTTGAGGCGTTACTACTGCCAAGACAAGGCTCAACAGCTTTGACGTCAACAGGCTGTGACGTATTTATATTTAGACCATTCAAACGTGTTTACACACTGAGACCATCTCTGCGTTTTAAATTGATTTATCCAAATTATATTGGTTTTAGTTAAAAAAATACCGTGTAGTGATATTTTCCTACTTTGTTGGTGATACCTGCAATGTTTTTGTGTTGTATAAGCGATCAAACCTTTTCTGAAGCGATAAAAACGAGATACCTAACCTAAGATTGTGTCGGTTGTTTTCATATGTTAGGATCGATGGTTGCGTTTTGAATTACTTTATCCAAATTATATTGGTTTTGTTTAACAAAAATACTGTGTGGTGATATTTCCGTACTTTATTGGTGATACCTGCAGTGTTTTTCTAGTATTGTATAAGCGATAACGAGATAAGTTAGATTACCTCGTTATCGCTTATACAATACTGCTTTGTGTGTGAGTTACATTTTGCAAATAAAGAAGATATTATTTATTTTTCAACAGCTACAGATTCAAGGACCGGGGAAACTATAACTGTAAGTAAAAAAAATCCTAGCATTAAAAAAAATACTATTCCAACTCAATTCCCTAACTGTCCGTCGTATTTGACAAAAAACGTGAAGATGTTATTGTTCAAATAGTTTTATATTCTTACGTTATATTTAACAAAATTATTTTTGAATACGAAGAGACGTTTTTAAATATGTATGTATAATAAACGTTCTGTTTTGGAATGTTTTGGAACATTTGGATACTGATATGTGTAAATGTCATATTCACAGCAGTGAATGTATTGCAACAATTATAATACCCTACTTAAAAATGATTGTGGGAAAAGTAATGATAGATTAGGTAAAACACCACATAATAGGAAATTAAAGACCCTGGTTAAATAGCATGTCTGTAAATGGTCTCGTGAAATTGAACAAAATTTCAAATAAAATTGCAATTAATGTAATCATTTCAACCTTAGTTTCGTCCAAATACATGTATAATTACAAATAATAATAATTAGTCGATTAAATATTCACCACAAATACATCTTTCACGAAAATGGTGCTCGGTTACGCGTTTGGTTTTTGCTTTGAAAGTTCATTTTTTCAAAATAAAATCGAATGGGATACGAAGAAGGGCTTAGTTGATGATTGGCATCCTCTTTAAACCGGAAGGCCTTCATAATTTAAAAAAGAAATGCAAAAAACGATTCTTTTACTGCTCAGGCTGATATCGTGCATGGTGATACATCGCCTAAACAGCGTGACGTCATCGAAGAGCTGTTAGGCCTTATATATCGGTAGTAACGGTTGAGGCCATGTACAAAGAACTGTAAGTAACGTTAAATTTATTTGTCGCGGAAGACTAAAACTTGTTTACAAGAGGAAATAAACCGTGTCTCGGAAATGAGTTCCCAAGTAGATAAAATCAACCAATAAAACTATTACCAGTGAATTAAGAAAAGTAGACTTTGCATTGAGGAGGAGGAAGCAGCCGCTCAAATTATTTTCGAACAGCTCTAGCTCAACGCAGATTAGCTATGGAAAGCGCAATCGATCTACCAATGGAAAAAGATTTACTACATAAGCTCTTAAACCTGATCCAGGAAACTAACCTGTTCAAGTGAAACGAAACCAAAGCAGGAATAATACAATAGGTTACTAAGCCTCAGTGTTGAGGATGCAGAGACTAGCCCTGCTTTGGTAGAAAATCAATCAATCAATCTCCTGCCCGACCCTTCGCTGACGGTTTACCTATTGTCTGAAAGGCCTTAGCTCGCCTAATGAAGTTGTTATCAACTGAATTTTGATAACTGACTTGTATTGTCTATGTTCTCTTAATTCATTGGTAACAGCTTTATTGGTTGATTTTACCGACTTGAGAACTCATTTCTGAAAATGCCGTTTATTTTCCCGAGTTAGTTTATCTCACCGACTAGAGCTGTTACCAACTGAAATTTTCATAACTGGTGGACGGACTTGTATCGTCCTTGTAGATCCCCATCTCATGCAAGTGGCCTCTCAAACAGCCATGTCCTGTTAGTGGACATGTTGCTGCCCTAAGCTGTATTTTGCTTAATTCAAGCACGCGACGGTCTTCCCATCATACGTTTGTTGTGCTTTTGTCCAGTCGCATGGTTTCAATTTAAATGCTGTTGTGTTATGATCCACTCACTAATTGCACCACGTACTGCACTCTTGGTAATACCTAGACCCGGTTCAGGGCCTATATAATTCTTTTTGAGCCTTCCCTCGCTAGCTCGTCTGCAATTTCATTGCCCGCTATACCCCTGTGTTTTGGCACCCACACTAGTGTGACCTTGTGTTTAAACAGAGCCATCAGATTTTGCACGCACTCCCATACTAGTTTGAAAGCTATATGATAAGATGCTAGTGCCTTCAAGGCTGCCTGACTGTCAGAGAGAATGCAAATCGTTCCACCCTGCGGTCGGAAACGCAGACTCTCCCCGGGCAGGAGAAGACTTCTGCTGAATGCAATTCTGGTCGGCTTTATATACAAAATATCTGGTTGTCGTATTTGTTTCGTGTACATGACGTATGATGATAAGAACAATTTAAAAATAGAATGTTACACAAGCTCTAGAGCGATTATTGGCAGGTTATACACTATTGGTCCAAAAGTTATATACAGGGATGTGACAAAATAAAAATTGAATAAAAGTGAAAAACAATTTAAAGAATTGATACAAAATTATTCAAAAAATGATTTTAATATTCTTCTTTGTCTTTAAACTCATAGAAATGGACCACGGTTCGTTACAATATGTCCAAAGTTTTGCCCGAAAACTTGTTTTTATCAAAGTTAGTGTTGTTGTTAACCTTTCTCGACTAAATTTCGTCCCAAAATTGGTTTTGAAGAAAAGGCAAGTAATTTGACTCCATCAAGAGAAAAGATCAATTCCGTTTTAACACTTTACCTTAAAGAAGTTATCCAAAATTAGCAGATGGTTTTCTCTATAGCAGATTCTCTGCAATAGACTACACTTACACATGCTTCATACAATATTTTAGGAATTAATAGCACAACACAACGTTCTGTCACAGCGAAAATAAGTATGTAAAATATAACATGGGATCTTTATTTGCAGAAAATAATAACTGTTTTTTATCAATAACAAACTTTAGTTTGCTTAATTATTATTTAGGGTAAGTCCAGGGGAGATTCCCCACCAACGAGAAAACATATTGTTTACCACTATTGTAGTTTTAAAATTAAAACGTACTAGGTCAGTCAGACAGAACAAAGTTTTATTTTGGTAAAATGCGCAACAAAATAATTACAGTACGGTTTTTACATTAAAAAACACGAACTTTTTAAAAAAAAAATCACATTCCCATGTATTCCAATTTGTCAAAAAAATATTTTCTTTGTTATAAATAGAAACAGAAAAACATAGTAAAAACTGCCTTTTAATTAAACTTGCCGCACAAGTCACACATTTTCATATTTTGCGTAATTCTCATGTATCCATCGTTTGCATCTGACATACTGAATCCAATCATCTAGACGTCTTGTAGTGTTGCCGTCTTCAAGGCATCCGACACATTCGTTTTCATTAAGTTCTTCGACATCGCTGTTACTTGCATCCACGAAGTCTTGATCCTTTTCATCTGATTTAAGTATGGCTCCGGGAGGCATATGCTCTCATTTTTTGAGCATACCTTCAACTCGAGCTACTGACACTCCTTTGCCCTTTCGAATGACTAAATTAGGATGACGCAAAAGCAATACATTTAACCAATTATTTTCTTTTTCACGTTTGAACTTGTGATTTATTTTTAATTCATTTAGAAAAGTGTAGGCCAAAGATCTTAGGTCATCCTCTCTTTTGCAGCTTTTTGATATAAGCCATTAACTTAACCTCGTTAGTTATTCCTAAGGATACAGTTGGTCCCATGGGCTTTTTCGATGAATCGTTATTCTGCAAGCTTCGTCCTAAAGTCCTTGATGGTATGTCAAATGTTTTCGCAGCTAAGTTTACACCTATTCTATCTCTTACTGCTGTTATTACATTTTTGACACCATTTATTTGACAGCCCCAGCTAGATCCTGCCTTTCTAATGTATTTATCCCGAAAATCGCCGCAAATCCTCGTTTAAAAGTTAGGGGATTTAGCCTTTTTAGCTTGTCTTGTTGTATTTATTTTTGATAACCAATAAATTCATAAACAACATACTTCTTATTGTTAAGAATATAAATCCATTATTTGAAATAAGTCTGAGCTACAATGAGAAAACAACATTAACAGTATAGAAAATTACATATATTGCATAACATTAAGGTCCAGTACATCATTTTCGTGCATAAAGTGCATATTTTCCGTTTTTAGAATATGAAATCTTATAACTTTGCACACGAAGTTCGGAGAAATACAGAAAAGCCGTGTAATTGTTTTGCTAGGAAATGTTACATTTTAATAAATTTTAACGTTTATCTATACTGGATGATATCAAAGATAATACGACAACTGCTTTGTGGTGTACTTCAAGGAAGGATTTTCAGCGGTGCTTTTTGCAATGGCAAAGCCCTTATAGCAATTGTGTTTGTGCAGCCGGGAACAAATAGAAGTCGTTGGGCAATAAATTAGGTGAATATGGATAATGAGACATTAACTCGATGTTTTTCTTCTTCAAATAATCAATTGTTTAGCGTGCTGTGTGTGAGCGAGCTGGCATTTGTCATGATGAAGGATGATGCGACTTTGTCGATTGTTTTTCCTGATTTCATCGATGACTTTTGGCAAACAAATTGTTGTATACCAGCATTAACTGCTCTTGGAGCCTCCAAAGCAATGCTTGCGACACGTCGGTGGTTCGTAGGTGAACAACTTTTGCTGGATTCGGTTCATCAGGGATCATCCAAATAGTTAATTGCTGTTTAGTTTCCGGCTAGTACGAATATATCCAAGTTTTGTCACCTGTTATGATGTATACGGATTTTTAAGTTCCCCTCTCGAATTTTTTGAGCATTTTCTTACACCAACTAGCTTGGGTCAAATTATGCGGAATCCATGGGGAACAGAATTTTTCCCATCTAAATGTTAATGCAAAATCGAATGTACTGCAGTCCTGGATATGCCTAAGGATACCTCTATCTCACGATAAGTCAAATGCCGATCTTCTTCAATCATGTTGCGCACAGCATCGATGTTTTCTGGAACGACAACCGATATTGATCGACCTTCAGGGTTCATCATTGACGAAAACACGACCACGACAAAATTCTGCAAATTAGTTGTGAAGAGTCTTTTCTGATGGTGCTTCATTACTAAAAGTTGAATGAAGCGATTCGAAGCATTTTTGTTTTACTAGACATTTACTAAAATCGTGAAAAATCGTACAACGGAAATGTTTACGTGAATTCCATTTCCAAGGTCATTGTAAACAAACTACTCGTCCGATTTCTACGCTGTCACTGCTTCAATAATAACAATTGTTAAATTTTACGAAAATAGTAATGCTAAATCTCAATAGCGCCATCTAGTGGTCGTTTGTAAAAATTCAAAACGTTACCCTCGTAATTTATATCACTTCCCATAAATTCATACTTGACAAAATCAATGATCTATGGTTTCTTTTGTATTCACAACTGCACATTTCCTTTCCAGTTATTTCTATACGAAATGCACAATATCTCCTATATATTTTGCCAATTTTGCTGTACGTGCTTCATGTACAAACGACAAAAAAGTCTCCGCCAGAATTCACACGCACTCGAACAAAAGCAATCTAAAAATTTCTGACTAACGGTTGAGTTCCTACGTTCAAAGGTTTAAGTTCACCGCATAATTTAATAAAATCTCTGCGAATTCCTCTCGTGATTGCTCGAGAAATATAAAAGATACTTTTCTTATACTGCGGCGAACATGTGCCACTCCATAATTTATTTGTTCCTGTATTTTACGTCGGCACACTAGCTTTGAATTTATATTTACTGTTTGTCAAAGGGAGCGCTTTCAGCATACTCGTTCAGTGGCATACATACTAAAGCAGTGGGTACAGGACTCGATTTACCTTCCCATTTAGTACCTTCGGCTGTTATTTCTAACGTGCATAAGAATATTTGTTCTCTCTTTTTTTCGTGCAGGAGTATGTGAGTGCTTTGAAAATTTGTATACGTTTTTGAAATGTTACTCGTGAAAGTGTTCTAGGTTAGGACGTATATATCTTATTTTTTAATTAAAATTAAGGTATATTCTTCCGGAATCGATAAAATATATTATTTTATCTCCAGTTTATTTCTTAAAGTCTCACAAGTCCTCCTTTTTCCTTAGGAGATCAAATAGTATAATCATTTATGTTCCTTAACTTATATCTATGGGGAATTCTAAATCTCTTGAGTCTTTAAATGAAGATATCAGTACTCGTAAGTACTTTTGAGGATTTTAGCCAAAAAACGCTGAGTTATTGGACAATCTCGTCTGTTGGTTGGTTTAACTCAAGAACATAGATAAGTGCATCTCACCGATTTAAATGAAACTTTGTTGGTTTATAGACCGATGTGGTGTAAGAACAACCGTAGCTATCTTAGCTGCCCAATCACCTACTGGCGGGGTGTAAAGCACCCTACGCTCAACACCACCCTTCACTGTTTGACTCAATAACCCAGAAACTATAAGAGATATCAAAATAGGTTAAGACAAGATTTAAACTGTTTTACATGCTCTTAACGATGGCATAAATATTTTCTCTATAACAAATATTTGTTTAGGAAAACAATTCTCCACCCCCTTTGCAAACTTTGCAAATGTCATAATTTTAATTTTTATTTTTTACATTAAATATTCCTATTTGTGTTAAAAAATTCAAGTGTTCTTCAAGTTCTAAATGTTTAGATGTTTCCTTAAACACTTTTGCTAAAATCTCCGTACTCTAGTCCTTAACTGTTTGTTTTGGGATTCCAAATTTCAAAATAAAGTTGTTAACAGTCAGTTTAACTACAGTCATCATCCCTAGCAGGATTTGTCTCGATGAATTTGTTCGCACTGAATAGTTAAGATGTATTTGCGATCATCGTCTTGGTTTAGAGGTCCAACCAAATCCAAATGTATCTTTTCAAATGCTGTACACGCTGTCGTTGTGAGGGACAACGGTTCTTTGTTTAATTTTGAGTGTTTATATCGTTGACAGCTATCGCATTTGTTTGCTATGATTACATTACATTGTTGCAACTCTGTATCAACCTACATATAAATTTAATTCCTATCTTTATAATGTAAATATCGTAGTCTGCCACGGAATGTTACATTTCAAATATAACTGCAATACAGACTTCAATTTAAATGATTAATCACATACCAACACACTGTTCACTTCCATTCGATTATGAAACTATTTGGGGTTAAAATCTTAAAAAAGCACCCCGTTCCAAAGTACGGACAAGATCGGTTAAATTTAAATCTCAGTATTAAGTGCCGCTGGTTGTTGGGAGATGTAGGGACAGACCATTAGTCTCGGAGTCTTTGTACTGAACAGGCAAACGTAGCCAAATTTCCTGAAGTTAATTAAGTATCGTTCTCATGAATAACGTGTCATTAAACAAAGTTCAAAAACGACGAGTACGAAATCTGTCTTTTACATTAATCAATCTTATTTTTCCGAAAAGATAATTGTATAAAGACGTAATGAGAAAACGAAATCCTATGTTTTTATTTTATTTCAACTAAAAGCCCGATAGAACTTAAAATTATAAAAAATAATACGAAAAATTAAATTCTCATCAAATTTTTGGTATGATTCGAATGATATGTTCATTGCATTAACATTTGTAAATTATTTCGGGCATATGGCCACCACGGCTGTTCTTGATGAAGCGTATCTGGACATCAAATTTTGGGTTACGTTCTCGAGGACTGCTGGTCGTATGTCATGAATAGCACGAGCAATGTTAGCTTCCAAGGCGTCAATTGTTGCTGGTTTATTGTCATAAGCCAGTGACCGTAGCCCCACAGGAAATAATCGGGGAGTATCAAATCGCATGACATTGGAGGCCCATTCCTCGAAAATAACTTATCGATAAACTTAAATTTCAATAAGTCAATGGTTGCCGACACCGTATGACACGTAGCGCCATCCTGTTGAAACCACATCTCGCCTGGACCAATGTCCTCCATATTTGCAAACAAAAAATCATTAATCATGGTGCGGTAGCGATCTCCATTGACGGTAACACAAGCTCCGGCCTCATTTTTCAAGTAATAAGAGCCAATAATGCCACCGGCGTGTAAACCGCCCCAAACAGTGCATTTTCTGGATGTAATGGAGTTTGTAGTGTCTATTGTAGATTGGTCCCACTCTATATGCGGCAACTTTGTTTATTTACAAACCCGTTAAGCCAAAAATGACACAATTTTGCGATGAAACAACGGGTCAGTTTCTAACTGCTCTTGAGCTCAACCGGCGAAAGAGCGACGCAGGTGATGGTCTCGTGGTTTTAATTTCTGGACCAACTGGATCTTGTACGGATGTAGACCAAGATCCGTACACAAAACTTTCCACGTGTATTTTCTTCAGTACGTACATTCCTTCGACGTGTTGGTGTTATTGCATCATGTAGAGAGTATGTGGTACGAAATCCATCCACGGTTCGACGGATGGCTTGCCCAGAATGACGATTGTGGGCCATAAAAATCACGAAGTCGTCTGTTGTTACGCGAATCGATGACTGATTTTCAAAACAAATTTGAATAATTTGGTAGCGTTGTTCAAGCGTGAGTCAATCCATGATGACTTGCCAGACTATACCGATCATAGATGTCAAAAAGTGAACGTTGTGTGACAGCTCGTTTAACAGTTAATTTTTTCATATGTTCTATCTAAGCAAAAAAGACACCCTTTAGTTGTCTTCATATTTTATTAATTTATCGGATAGATCTCTAAAAAGCTTATTTGGTGGATAACCAATCAAGAACAGGATAGGTACTTGGATAAAAAGAAATTTAGTTGCTTTAATTTCATTTACCTATTCATATTATACATTTTTCAGCGTTAAATTTCAAATTTACTTCACCTAAGCTTGCCTCATTACACTTTACTTTGCGTCAAATGCCTAATTTACGTGAAAATTAATATAGTTCATTACTCCTTCCTATAGATTGGTTGGATTAGAAAGTTAGTATTTATTTCGTTAAATAAGAGCGCTTTTTAAAGGTCAATTTACCTGTACAGAAGTGCAGGTTAAAGTGACATTAGTGAATAAGCACTGCTGATTTTATATAAACAGCAAATCTGAAAGTATATTGAACGTAACAACATGTATAAACACAGGAAAGCTCAACTGCCTTACAATAATATCTACCTTTAAGCTGTTGCTTTAGAGCGAAACCGATATGATCCTGCCTTAGTTTATTCTTTTAAGATAAGGGAAAATCGAATCCTGCTACTTTACCTGGGTTTCCGTCGTGCAGCTCCCTTGATTCAATTCAGTCAATACACTAGAAAGGTTTACTGTTTTTTTGTATCATTATTGGTGTAAATGTAAATATCTTTTAGCAAGTACAAGCTTATTATAATAACTATATTATATAAAGACAATGTATAATAAAGAATTTCCTCAAGGCGCACCTTTTTTGTTGAGTAGTAATCGTTTAAGCAAACAGAACAATTATAATAAGGCAATTTTTGTCAATAATTTAATGAAAATTATTAGTACATAGAAATTTGTTTTGGACAAAAGTCAAGTGATGTATGGCTTACTACATTTAAAAGGACCTAAAGTAAACTTAATGCTATTACTTCTTTCCTATTCTATTATACAACAAGTACACATATGTATATCGTTAGCTGCAAATAAAGTAAGCCTGTGTTCAGATATTACTAATTTACGCAACGTTCAAGGAGGTCATAACATAGTTATTCTTGCAACTTTTACATCTCCTCTCTTTGATATCTTTTAAAGGCTAATACTGTAGGTAATTACGGCAACAAGTACCTGAGCTTGTAGTAACTGCAAAAGCCTCAGCAAGAGGGTATCAACTCCATATTACCATTACAATATGACAAGCACCCGGCGCCTCCGCCACTTATGTCGCGTCCATACTAACTAGGCGTGTTCACATATCACTGGCTGTTATTTTGCTTATAATATGTTAAAAATAATTATAAGGTTTACCTGTGTGAATAAAGCTTGTGTTGGATAGTGCTACTTTTTATTCGCACTTACGAGGGTAGTCTGAAAAGTTTCCAGCCTAACACAGAAACAAGTATGGCACCTTGTTCTGTGAAACAGGCTTTTACGAATGCGATGGCCTATTCACTCGACGAAAATCTCTGTCCCGCGAGCGAAGCTTTGAGTCTGGGAAACAGATCTGATGAATAGGGTGGGTGGTCTATCACGTTGAACTCAAATTCGTGAATTTATGCCATGGCGACCACTGAAGTGTGAGTGTCTGTCTTAGTGAAACAAGACTTTCCTTCTTTTCAAACACGGCTATTTCTTTGCAGTTTCTGCCTTCAGCTTGTGAAGTAATGATGCGTTGTATGCCCTTTTATTGTATTTCTTTTTTCACGATGGTCGATTAACACACCTCTATGACTGGTTCAAAAAACAGTCGCCATAGCTTTCCCGGCCAATAGAACAATTTTCTTCGGAGATTTACCGACTTACCTTTCGCAGTCTACTGTTTTTACCGTGCCTTTAGGTGTGTACTGGTATATCCAAGTTTCACCTACAGTTATTAATCAGTGGCAACCTATCCGGCTTATTTCACTTAAACTGCTCAATAGAGCTTTGGAAATGTTCTTTCGAATCCGTTTTTGGTCCTGAGTATGCAAGCGCGCCACCCAACGCGTGGTTAATCTTTTCATGCCTTAATCTTCAGTCAACAACGACAAACACATTCTTTCCAGTTGCCTACAGCCTCTGCTATCTCTTTAAATTTAATTTGACGGTCGTCTAGCACCATTTGGTGAACATTTCCGATGTTATCGGTAGTGGTTGCAGTTTTTTGCCGTCTCGAAAGTTCGTCGTATAACCAAGTTGGTAGGATCACGTTTATATTCAGCTACCTAAAATTTGAACGTGGCAAATTTTAGGCAGCTTAAAAATAAATAAGTGAAATCGATACTATTTGCTCTACCTCTGGCCCTTATGACTGGCTCCATTTTTCTTATCATTATGCCAGGGTATGAATGGATAATGTTTTTGGCGATTGCAATCCATTGACATGCACCAACAATTCTCTTACATTCAATATTAGTATATCTTTCGTCCAATGCAATTCCATACATTTTCGATGGACGAAAGGTCAAGTGGTGTGACCGGTCATGAGAAAGTTACACTATTTTCCTTAGGAAAATATCGAATACCAAGCCGACATTAAGTTCCTGCATTTGAAAGACAATACATCTGCGCAAATTAAAACCAGCTGCCTAAAATTTGACTGTAGCAAATTTTGGGCATTTCGTACATTAAATATGTTCCGTTAAGCTATCTTCATTTACGTCGGGAAGTTTTTGTATTTTTAGGTTTGTTGTGAGGGTTTTCTAGTATAGAGTCGTCTAGTTGAGTCATCTAATAGAGTCATCTAATAGAGTCATCTAATAGAGTCATCTAATAGAGTCATCTAATAGAGTCACTACATTCATTCTCTCATGCTACTTCTTAAAATCACTTTATTTTTCACAAATTCCTCGTTAAATTATATTTGGGTAGATATCACTAAAATTTGCTGTGAAAAGAAACAATCACCATCGCGATTAAAATAAAGGAGGAAGGGGAGGCCAATGAATTCATTAATCCTGGTTAAACTTTCTTCGAGTTAACTGGTATTTTGGGTGCGGTCCCAATTTAAAGTGTTCGATATAGAAATTAGAGAGTCAATTCAAGGTAGAAGAAAAGGTTAAAGGTTAGGACAGGCAGATTTCCAGTAAATGTCATAAGGAACATAGTGTTTATATGACATTTTAAAAATCAAGGTTAATTTTCATTTTTCAATTTTAACATTCCTTAATTTCCATTTATTAATATCAATGATTGATAAAAATTGCCGTAGAGTTTCAAAGAATACTCCCGAATCTCACAAACGAGTTAAAAATTTTATCAATTTTTAAAATTCTAATTTTTTAGCAAAAATCCCTGAGATAAAATATTTCAATTTATTATGGTTCGAAGAGTAGTA
Source organism: Dynastes maya (assembly GCA_029619315.2). Classification (NCBI taxonomy): domain Eukaryota; kingdom Metazoa; phylum Arthropoda; class Insecta; order Coleoptera; family Scarabaeidae; genus Dynastes; species Dynastes maya. The sequence goes on from JAROYE020000002.1 coordinate 65,099,116, forward strand.
GTAGTTTTTAGTAGCCAGCCAGACAACGTGACTCGTACATGAAAATGTCTTAGGTAACGAAAATTGAGCGCCGTCAGTAAATTTTTAACAACAGAAGGGTATACGCATAATCTCATTAAACAGCATTTAGACGGCGTTTATAGTGATTTGTCTCCTTCAGATTCCACTGTAAAAAAGTAGGCAAAATGTTTCCACTTTGGGTAAGAATTCCTTAAAGATGGTGAGCGCTCCGGTAGGCCAATTGAACAGATAACGCCCCAAAACAATTCAATTATTGAAGAAATGGTATTAGCTGTCAACAGCACATATTATGCGTCTCTGTTGCATAAATTGAGGGACAATATTCGTGCTTAACGTCTAGGGAAATTGACAAAAGGTGTTCGATTATTGCATGACAATGCAGCCGTCCACACTGCCTCAATTTCACAAGCTGCCATCCACGAATGTGGCTTTCAAGAATTGGAACATCCACCGTATTGTCCGGACGTGGCTCCAAGTGGTTATTATTTAGTTTCCTATTTTGAGGGAAAAATTTTAGATTATTTTTACAAGGCTATATCAGGCGGAGAATTTATGGCGCCTACCTCGTATACTTACTTGAGCTAAGAAAACAATTCCCTGTGTGTACGCAGTAATCTCTATAATTTCAGGCCAAGAAAAGTATAAGAAATTCTGTACAGCAATGAGGTAAGAAGCTATTAATATTTAAGCTAAAGCGTTGTACAGATTATAAAATTAGATAACCTTCTCTTCTGCGTTACACTTGTACAGTCAATAATTTATTCAATATAGAATTACCTCGCAATATATTTGTGTATATGCTTTCATAGCTGTAATAAATAACAGAAGTTCTTGCAATTCGCTAATTTATGTGATTGCTGTATTAACATGCATACTGTATGCAAACGTTTTCCATAATTATGAAAACCTGCTATCGGTTGTCGAATGTAGCTTTTTTCTTTTAGTTCCCTGAATAGTAAGCTTGTGCTTCTCTGTATTCGCGTGCGACGCAATAAATGTTTGTATTTAGATTAATGCTGTTCAGCAAATGATCATGCGGCAATCGCAACGTTCATTAGATGTGGGAAAGGTGGCAAAATATTGACACAGCAAACTAATTTCAATAGCTGAACACAAACTAATTTTAGCCATAAGATTCACCGAAGCTGTCGAAACTGTTGCTCTTTGCAACGTTGCATCAGCCGAATTGTGTAAACAGCTTTGATTGGTTCGGTGTGTGTATATGTATGCACGTACACATACGTAAAACGAATATTGTGTGGGCAACGCGGTACTCGACCTTGTTATAACCGACCCGATCAATAGAAAACTTCACTAATCTTTGAAAATATCAGAGCCATATTTAGGTTGGCGCGCGTGGGAGAATCACGAATGTTTGCTACTATATACGGAGTGCTTCAATACTGCGATACCTTGGAATTTCCAAACGCATACCAATTAACACTGTTTATAGAATACTGAAACATCTTCAAACGCAATATTTTATATACTGATTCGAATGCACTAGTCAGAGTGGTTAGAGATTGCAATACCGGTATACCGGTAAATTGCGAAAATTCTTTAAAATTTTTTACCGGTAGATAATATGCGACATTTTACCGGTAATTGGAAAGAATATTAAATACATATACCGACAGAATAAGTATAGAAATAATTATTTTTTTAGGTTTTCAAAGCAGTTAGTAAAAGCCTTACGTTACTTAAACTTTATTTTATACCTTAGTTTGTTACTTATTATATCACGCAGATGGTAAGTAAAAAACCTCATGTGTTTATGTCTTTTACAATTTTTGGCCTTTTTTAAAAACCGCACTTGAAGTACTGTTTCTATAGCCATGTACCGCTTACAACGTGTTGTGGCGTGCAGTGAGTAGGTTTAGACGTGTTTAGTATCTATACTGAAAGGGGCATGCCGCTCTCCTTCTCGACTCTGAATTTATTCTAGTGGGTGCAGCGAACAGTGCGAGTGGTTAAAGTTGCTCAATTTGCGCCAACAGCCAGTGGTGGGCGTATAAAAGTTTACACAAAATAAATGGTCAGAAATAAAATATAATACGTGCTCACACTTACCGTCTTAAGAGTCTTCCGTGAAATCACAATGTGAATAATGTCTGTTAAATATCTGCAACATTAGATATATTTCCACAGTTGTTTCGGCAAACTGAGTGCGGCGTGAGGAAAAAATGTGTTTATATGCGGAAAACGAACGTTCTACATCTAGTGACGTTATATTTACGTAATTAAAATAATCTTTGGAACAACTTAACGGTTCTGTTAACGCACCTTCACAAATTTGTCTTAATGTGCCGAAATCAGAATCTTCCTCTAAAACACTCTCAAACCTTTCTAGAACACAAACATTTTTTGCGTCTTCTACCGCGCATAGCTGTGCGTGAACATGTTGCACTATTTGCAGACATTCCACTAACGACACCGAAGAATTTTGTAATTTTTCTATTGCCTCCACTAGTCCGAAGTAATTGTTCTGAATAGTTTTTAAATCCGTTTTAACCTGACTATCTTGAAATTTCGACTGGCTTTCCTTGATAGCCGCAGCTTCCTTTGGATCGAATTGTAAAACCACGTTTTTAATATTCTCAAAATATTTATGATAATAAAACGCGGCCTGTGACCATGTTCTCCAACGTGTAATAATAGGTTCTGGTGGCTCAGGCTTACGGGGGCACAGTCTGTGAAATTTGCGAATACGTTTTGGGGATTTGACAAACACTGCTTTTGTATGCGTTATTAAAGCATCTGCCTCAGGATAACATTCTCTAATACTATCTGCCACATGACTGAAAGCATGAATTTTACACGTAATATGTAACAAGTTAGCACAATGTTTTTTAAGAGACCGGCCTACAGAAAGCATGTTTGCGGCACCATCACTCATATACATCAACAGTTGGTGTGTTGAAAGTTAAAACTTTTCCAATGTATTTAACACTAACTTCGAAATTACTTCGGCAGTACATTGTTGTACTCGTCTGGAAGCTAATAGAATTGAAGGTGACGATTGATGTAGTTCCATTGTACGTACCATTACATTAACCACAGAATGTTTTTTACGATCTGTTGTTTCGCCCACACATAACCACAGTTTTTTATCTTTCAACTCCGATTTAATTCTTTTTTCAACATATTCACGAGCAGATGACACAATTCTTTGTAACGATGCCCGACTTGGTAATTTACAGTTCGAAAATTTATCCCAAAAGAAGACATATGCTTTCTTGTTTAGTAAATTAAACGGTAGGTTACATGCAATAAAGGTAACACATAAATTAAATTTAAATTTGTCACAGTGTAGTTTGCAATTGTTTTTGAAGAATTCTGTTTACTATTTACGTGATGTAGACTATCCCTTTTGGACCAACATATTAAATTGAAATTTATGCTTAATGAGCTAACGACGCAAAACACATTTTTAAGTAACGAACTTAAAAACACACTGATATGATGTATGTATAAAGGAACGACGAACTGTTTATTCTGATGTTTTGTAATTTCTTTATGGTAACAGCTTCAAGAATTCAAATAAAGAAGGCCATGGAATTTTTACTGAGACCAACAAATCTACAATAACGAAGATAATCGTAGAATTAATTGAGCGCATTTACGATAGAAACGAAACAGACATTAACACTGAATTTATTAGAAACTAATGATTCTGATTCCTCTAAGATTTCAATGACAACTGTCCAATAATAAATTTCATTACGATAGATATTCAATTTACGAAATTATGCTCGTAATACCTTCCAATTTATACTATTGTTTATTGTAGGAACATTTTTCATTAAATTTTACGATTTTACGAGATGAGGAAATTGAAAAAAAGAGGAGTTTATTCTCCGCTCCACCCTAATCGTCGTTGGCTGGAGTTAAATAAATTATGTAGTACCCCTACTCCGAAGATCGGAGGCTCGGGGAGGAATAGGGGCTTCCGAAAAGAGCTAATATTCGCCTGAGGACTTTTCACATTGACCAAGTGACCATGAATACACTATATGTGCTCGAATGATGATGTAAATATGCACGTTCGACAACGTAAATATGCATCACTTCAGTACGTATGCGTAAAACTCTTGTAAATTTTTACGTGTAGTGCTTGGAGTGGTAGGTAACAAACAGCTATTCATATACTATTCACCTCATTAGACCAGAAAGAGCCTTTTCTTGAAATATGTTGGTTCTATATCTTTTCACATAATTACTAAACAGTTCTAATAAACAAATTAAACCGGTTTAGAAATTACCCTTACTCACTACACAATAGGTTTAAATTTATACATGCGGGATATAAACGATGGGTTTCCTCAGTGTGACAACTGCACGTAAATGCAGGTCACGGTACATGCTGTACGAACTCCGGGAGCGTGTAACTTCAACTGCTGTTATAATAGGATAGTCTCTATATTTTCTGGCGGTAGCGCCCACCATATTCGTACGCAATATTATATACGTTGGAAGCAGAAATTTAAATTCGAGTCGCCGAGTCTGAATTTTAGAGAACACTTTATAATAAACAATACAGGAGGCTATTACTGAACTGGAGAATAGATGTGGTTTACAAAAGAGCCATCTAAAATGAGATTAAAGGAAGGAAGAGAAACCAATTAAAACAAAGGCTTGATACTGGAAAAAATCATCACAATAAGGTGGAATTATTAATTTTAATTTTGTCAGGATCAGCGAAAGTAAAACTATGCTTTAAGCAAAGGAGATCTCAATATATTGGCTAAATTACCTGAGTTTACAAGTAATTTTTAATATATTGTTATGTTAAATATTTACATCGGAAAGCTTAGCTGTCAATCCAAAACGTATAGGCTGTTCAGTGTAGCCGCCCGATAGATATGAAATTCCCTCTGGCGGATAAAAGCAATTTTTCGTAGCCACAATTTCTTTCCAGGCCGACTGGCCTTGGAGTGTGGGTATTAAATAATTTATATAACCCCAGCCAATGACAACCTTGGTGGATTGATGCCGAAACTACTCTTTCTTCTATTCTCCTCACTTCGTAGATCTTAAAAATTAACGTAAAATTTTCCTATAACAAACAACATGGTAAATTCAGAGGTATGTCTAGCAAGGTTTCATAAATTAAATATCTATCGTAAAGTTATTAAGTAGAACGTCAGTGAATTTTGTTAAAATTACATTGTCAGTTGTATTTTAGAGCATAGATTCGTCCAGTTTGAGCCATTTAGTAGCGTCACCACCTTCATTCTCTTATGCTACGTCTAAAAATAACTTCATTCATCGAAATTCATCATAATATTACGTTTAGAGAGATATCATCAACATTTGCTGTGGATGGAAACAATCGCCATCGCGATTAAAATAAAGGAAAAAGGGATACCAATAAATTCATCAATCCTGGTTAAGTTTTCTTCGAGTTAACTAGTATTTTGGCTGCGATCCTAATTTAATGTGTCCGATATAGAAATTAGAGAATAAAATCAAGGTTAGTTTGCATTTTCAATTTTACATTCGTTAATTTCCATTTATTGATATTAAAATCTATTAAAATTTGCCGAAAGAGTATCAAAGAATACTCCCGAATCCCACAAAAGAGATAAAAATTTAATTAATTCACAAAATTCCAATTTTTTAACAATCTCCCTTAGATAAAAACATTTCAATATATAGCCAATAGTCTAATTAGCGTCAAAGTCACATTATTACAATGGTTATAAACTATTTAAGTTTCTCCACTACAAAGAATAAGAAACAGTTGAACACAACAAAAGTAGGCTTCGTAAAGGGCAAGTTGAGATACTTACACAAACCTGTGCAGTATTTTCAAAAGCAACCATATGAATTTGATAACTGAAACCTTAGATAATTGCTTATAATGTCTTTGAGAGAGAGGGCTGTAAAGAGACTGAAAATCCATCAACTAAGGACATTCATTCATTAAAAATGCTAAAATTGAATTATGTAATATGAGTAGAGAGATATCGAAGCAGAAATTATGATTGCTTATTTGCTGGAAAAGAGTATCATAAACTATAGATTCTGATTGGAACCTTATAGATATAACCAGTTAACAATTCTTTCTTCTTGGTAAATGTATTACTACGTATAAGATTTCTGCTAGCTATTAATTTCTAGCATAAGATCATGTTCCATATACCTTCCTCATTTTCTTTTATATTTGAGAAACTAATATCATACTGGAATAGGGAATAATAACACTCTCTTAGGGAGAAAAGGAAATGTATCTGTTGTTCCTCCATTTATGAACAAAATAAATACACGCAATTTGTGCTCAAGACACACTAAATAGTTTGACGTGTTTATTGTAACTAACTTATTATACATACCTAGTGAAGTTTTCAATAATAAAAATGTTCTGTATAATTTCCAAAATAACAGTTTTGTTAGATTTTATCATTTAAAGCATATTGTGATTCAGTCTCGCAAATATTAAAATTTTGAAGTAACGTTGGCATAAATTAGCGTTTTCTAATGAAGCTTGTACTTGCTTTATCAACATTCAACAATGGCATAATTGCACCACAATCCAATGTGATGGACATGGTGCCTGTTTGCTGTACGTTTAGAGAATTTGTTGGTAATCCATAGTCTTAATTAATCACAATCAAAATTACGTTGTTTGTAAATTTAGTAAAATAATCAACCTATACTTATTTCCAGGTTATAAATATTAAGGGATCTATTATTAAACATCAATTGAGATGAACTTGCACCAAATATTTTAGTTTTATGGAAAAATATCTAAATTTTTTCCCATCACAATAGAAAGATGTTAATTTATAGAAAATTATTGATTTTGTTATTTACAGATATTGTTCATTGATTAATATTAGAATTAATAAATGAATAAGTGAGTTGTAATCGAAAAAATTAGACTAATTCTGCTTGAACTCCTCCTGGTTTGAAGGAGTTTCTCATGTAACTTATAATATGTAAATAAAAATCCTAAGTACAAATATTCACAATGTATACGCTACCGGCCATAATTATTTGCCCACCCCAAGAAATACGCATAAATAAAGGAAGTGTTAACTGAAAAAGAAATTGTATTTTTGCGTTTAATAAAATACTCTTAAAACAAAGAAATTGATAGACTTTATTCAATTATAAACTTTATTTGACACAGAAAAATTAAATCTTCGTTTCGTTGAAGTGTCCACCTCGACTATAAGTAATTACGACACACACTTGCGGCATCAATTTCGTCAGAGTAGAGGGTTCTATTTTAAGCCAGGCATCCTGTAGTTGTTTCCACAACGATTCCTTGGATGTTGGATGATTTGTTTTCACTTGCCTATCGAGTTCCTCACACAAGAGCTCTATGGGATTAGCATGTGGGCTTTGAGGAGGCCATTTCATTATTTTGATATTGCTTTCGCGCTCCACCGATTCCAAATATTCGCGGCACAGTTTAGAAGTGTGTTTCGGTTCACTATCATGTTGAAATATAAAATACTCACCGATTATTCTCATTTCAGATGGTATAGTATTTGTTTCCCAAATTTCCCTGTAGCGGTCTTTTCTTAAAATTCCACCTATGGTAACCAAGTCCCCTACGGATGCGGCGCCAAAACAACCGCAAATCATTACCGATCCGCCCTCATGCTTGACTGTAGGTACTACACATGTCTCTGCTCCTCGTTCTCCTTTAGACCTTCGAACGAATGTTCTTCTTTTGGAACCGAAAAGTTCAAATTTGGACTTATCGGTCAGAAAACATTTTTCCACTCATCAACTGTCCAATGTTGATGCTCTCTAGCCCACTGCGGCCGTTTTATTTTATTTTGCTTGCGCAGGAGTGGTTTACGCAATGCGATTCGGTCAAATAAACCACCCTCTCTTAACCTTCTTTTCACGGTGGCTAAACCAACTCTTTTATCCCGTTCAATATTTATTTCAGCAATTATTTCAGGTGCAGTTTTTCGTCTATTCCGTTTACTCGTCATAATTATTCTAGGATCTTCCGCTGGTGTTGTGACTTTCCGTCGTCCTGTTTTTTCTCTATTTAATAATATACCAGCCGCATGATATTTTTTAACGTTACAGTCAACAGTTCGGCGACTTAATTTCGATTTTTTTGTTTTAATCATTTTAATACTAATTTTAGATAATTTTATTAACGATATTCACTGTTTGAAAGAACAATAACTACTAAATCTAAATTCACAATTCTGGTTCCGGTAAACAGGGAATTGTCGTCTTTCCCTGCACCACATTTAATATTTATTAATGAAGGATAATTGTATTACATTTGGAGTCTTTTTGTGGCCCTATCTGGACCCCTAATTATCGGATTAAAGAGATTCAATCGATAACTAAGTATGAGAGGAATCTTTTCCGAAATTATTTAATGTGGTATCTCTCTTTTACTTGTAGGTAAATAGTTATAACCCTTAAATAACAATAACTACATAATTTTCTACAATCTAGGCAAAAATGGGTGGGAAAATAATTATGGCTGGTAGTGTATATTTACTATCGGTTATAGGTACACGCTAACAAAGCTGAATTATACGTTAATCCGCTTAAAACGGATTGAAAAGGTTTTTTACTAGTTAACTAGCTTGCGATGAAGTTGAAATTGCTACTGTTTCTAACAAGCGCGTAATTCAAAAAATGAATGACATATTTAAGCGGGAAAATTCAAATATTATAAAACAATTCCTAACAAAAGCTATTAAAAAGATTGAAAAAACTTATTAAGTACATTTTTAGAAGCCGCATAAATTTTGTTTAAATCAGTAACCTTATATGTACGGTGAGCCTACGTCGTCATACAAATATTGACCCCTAATGAATATAGACTCTTTTCGACTAAATAAACGATTGAATATTTGCTTAAATTATTTAGAACGATTACCAACAGCAGCCAAACGGTAAATTTACTTTGGGGCCGGGGATAATGAAATTGTAAAATCCTCGAATACCTCTTAAAAATTTCAAACCGTTTTGAAATTAATTTATCTTTCGTCATTTGCGCTCCTTATTAAATGCCAGCCCTTTGTGTTTCGAATTTCCTTTTGAACTCGTGCCGGTGCGTAATAATTTCTGCGCCGCGTTATTGTGATTTAAGAAATTACTTTTTTAAGTTTAATATTAAAGTTTTTGATGGATAAATGAACTTGTATCTTAATATTTCATTCTGGAAATGACGACTAAAGTAATACCTAATGTTTCATTGATGAATTAGATCAATGTTTTTGTTAGCATCAGTATTTTAGTACCTATATCTGTTTGTATAAAAAAATTGTAGTGCAAAAATATTGAAAATTTGGTATTAGGAGACTTTCTGCAGGAATATTGTGCAATTGCTTGCTGCTTTAGTATTGCACTGTACAGGGTCCTGCAATAATGCGTCGGTATTCTGTTTCTCATTTGTTATTGAGGATATGACATATTCTAAAATTATTTTCAATTATACAGGATGTCTTAAAAAAGAATATCAAAGGTCAGCTAATTTTTTTTTAATGGAGCACCCCATATATTTTTGCAGTTTTTTATGTCTATCGATGGTCCCTATTCATGTTGAAAATATTAGCGACATCCAATCATAGGTTGCCGAGTTACAATATTAAAAAGAAAAAAATTGGCTATTTCATACTACTACTTGAAAAATCGTCACATTCGCAAACACGAAGTTCAACGAATAATATTTGTACTGTACTGCTGCTAAGGCTTCGGCAATTTATTTTTATAAGTTTCGTTCTGTAATATTATACAGGGCGTTCAAAATAATTTTTTCAATATGGACAACTTCACGGCTGTTTTTCTCAACCGTTTCAAGTGGAACACCCCATATATTATGTTTCCATATTATAGAAAATTAAATTCCACATCTATTAGTACAAGGGTTCCTTATATCTTCCTTATATCTTCCATCGTTGTAAAGATACTTAACGAAGCACCCTTAAATTAAATAAGAAAAAATATATTTTATTCAAGAACTGGGTAAATAATAATAAATAAATTTAATGACAAGCAGAACACGCAACCAGCATGTACAACACTAAAAACAAACACAAAATGAGAAAAAATACTAGGGCGCTACAAGACCTTTTTCAAATAATGCAAACTGAATAACAAATAAAATTACGAACTAAGGAAAAAATTACAACGAATATTCGAAATGTTGTTCATTTTTTTCCAAACATTTATCTATTCTATCCAGAAATTCTGTTTGGACCCTATGAAGCATGTCCGCTGTTACACTTCGAAAGGCGTTAACAATTCTTTCGCGCATATTTTGTGCTGTTGTTGGTAGTTCCTTAAAGACCAATCCTTTTACGTAACCCCACAAGAAATAATAGATTTTGGTTAAATTAGGTGATCGAGCTGACCAGCTGATGATATAATTTCTACCAATCACTTTCTCAGGATAAACCTGATTCAAATAATTTCTAACTTCCAGTGAGCAGTAAGCCGAGTGCACCGTCAAGCTGCAACCACATCTCTTGATTTACATCCAAGGGAAGATGGGTTAGCAAACCTGGCAAGTGATTCTAAAGAAAATTTAAGTATATTGGACCAGATTTCTCTCAAAAAAATAGGGACCGACAATGTGTTTACCTCCTCATACATTTATGCTCCATTGATGCTGATAATAACTTCTCCAACAATATGCGGATTTTCTGGAGAATAATAATGAAAATTGTGCCAGTTTTATGAAAAGTTATTGGTTGGAAAATAAAACTTTATTAAAAAATTCTCAATTTTCCCGTGTCTTTTGCCTGGCCCAGTTGCAAAATTTTATCCCTCTTTGAAAATCTACCTCATATCATTCTTGATGTAAATGAATATGGTAAGCGTGATACTTATTCCTTTTTAATATTCTTTTGACAGATCTTTCACTTACATCTGTTGCTTCACTAATACTCCTGTGAGGATCTTCAGTTACTCTCAATAGAACTTTTAATTCATTTTCTTCACGAGTAGCTCTCTTAGTTCTAACTTTCTTTGGATATGCAACGTTTCCTGTTTCCGAAAATGTGTTTAAAAGTTTCCGAAAGCTATTCTCATCTGGGTGTCTTCGTTCCGGATAGCGTTGATGATATATTCTACTTGCTAAAAAACAACTTCCGTGTGCTTCACCCAGCACAAAGGTTATGTCAACAAGTTCGTTTTTACTGAAATTCATCATTAATGAAAAAAAGTTGTTGGTGTATCAACATACAATATCAAAGAAAGGTATATTAAAAATTACAGCAGCGAATGATTGTGGCAAAATATCGCCTACCACAAACATTTTTAAATAACAGTAATTTTTTGTAAGCTTAAATAAATGTTATTAAATATCTCTGAAACAACGGCAGATAAGGAACCCTTACACTAACTGATGTGGAATTTAATTTTATATAATATGGAAACATAATATACAGGCTGTTCCATTTGGAATGATTGAGAAGAATAGCCGTGAAGTTGTCCAAATTTAAAAAAAATAATTTCGAGTGCCCTGTACAATATTGCAGCACGAAACATACAAAAATGAATTGCCGAAGCCTTAGCAGCAACAGAGTACAAATATTATTTGTAGAACTTCGTGTTTACGTATGTGGCGATTTTTCAAGTAGAAGTATGAAATAGCCAATTTTTTTCTTTTTAATGTTGTAACTCGGCAACCTATGATTGGATGTCGTTAATATTTTCAACATGAATAGGGACCATCGATAGGCATAAAAAACTGCAAAAATTTATTGGGTGTTCCATTAAAAAAAATTAGATGACCGTTGATACGCTTTTTTAGGAGAGCCTGTATAATTGCAAATAATTTTAGAATATGCATATCGTCCTCTTAAATGCCTACTGAAAACTCGCTGTGTTACTAGTAGTACAACTGACGCCACTGACTGATATTTTATGATCAAAACAGAGTTTCTTATAACACTTTTGGTAAAGGCATCCTTTGTCGTCGCGATACTGCTTGCAAGCTTTGAAGCACAATTCTAATTTCAATTACACAAAGGACCGAAACATCGCCCAGGAAACTTCTTTGTTGACACACAAATTTATCGTCTTGGAAAAGTAGCACCGTAATTCATTCACGTCTTTGCGTACTTAATTCCAAAAATCAACACGAAATTATTACGACTATGTAAAACTTTCCTAATGAAAGAGACCGTTTTCGGACTATTTGTACGACAATTTTCAAAGAATGTCTTTTCTCGTTTTCGGTAATGCATTAACATCATTTTTTCCTGAAATCTGGTAATATTTTAAAAAGAATGAAAATATTCATGAGAATATTTAAATTTCTACTACCGGGAGACGCCCGCGGAACAAGGAAATGCGGGAGAAAATCTTCGTCGGTCGCCGCTGTCGTCGTTATTGTCATCGCCATCCGCGGTTTGAAGTGTATTAATATTCAGTCTTGACTTTATAATCAAGTTAATAATATGTTCGTCGGAACTCTAGAGAATAATACTGGAAAAATCACGTACATTTTTGAACGGTTGTCGCCTTTGTAACGTTGACATTCAGACAAATCGAATTATTTTGAAATACATAATTTATAGATTTCGGTCCAAGTCATGTACAGAATTAAACTACACATGTCAGTCTTTTGTAGAAATGTTAAGATTATTTGTTAAACAGATCTATAGAACACAAACTTAATGTAAATGTAGCGTTACTTGCCCGAATGAAGTGACTGGACGGGATGGAAATGGAGTCGATGCACGTCCTTCAAGTAAAATCTTTGCAAATGAAGAATCTACTATATCTACTACATCTACTACTACAGAGCAGTACTTCCTGTGTTTATTTGCTATAGTTTATATCAAATTGCTATTGTTATTATATATTATGTCCCTAAGGATCCATTCTGTAGTGATATGACCAAATAAAATAACGAAAGTGAATAAAACTGTTTCTAAAGCAGGTAAACAACATTTAGAAACGCTGCATTATCGTACACGAGAATGTCATAATCTAAAAATACTTTACAGTATACATCTTTAAACATAACCAGGAACTTGTTCTCGAAAATTCTCAGCGTCGTTCAGTACCAGTAGGGAACTTTTGGGTGCTCATACGGTCTCTTGGGGTTAACAAAACGGAAAAACCGAAACGAAACTTACGTGACGACGGTATGATATCACCATTTAGATCGGTACCTAAGAATTCCCCAACGGTTTTCCAACAAGTGGCGACAAAATAAGTGCTACACGTATTACTGATGCTACATACGTCCTCCCAAACGCACAGCTCAACCAAGATTCTCCCAAAAACTAATGTTAGTGTCACGTTATTCCAACAGATGCAAGTGGGGATGTGAAAGATTGTGTCGGTATTTTATTTAGGGATTTTTAAAAAGTAAGAAGTCTCAATAAATGCAAGCAAATTAAAACTTAGCGTATAACAATAGCAAATTTTATTATATCATGGGGTTAGAAAAAACGTCAAAATGAGCTCATAAAAGTTGTCTCAGATTTTTATGAAAATGATGGTACATTTCAATGATGACATGCCTGCTGTCAATCAAAACTGGTTTAATAATTATGTATCTAACAGAGAAAAGAATATTGTGGTAGCGACCTTAGGACTAGTGATGTGGACCAGTGAAGTGCTTTTTTCTCTTTTAGATACGTATGTAGATACTGAATCGGATGTGGTTGACAATTGCTCTATTAGAAGTTATTTAGGTTTACGTAACGACTTGCAGATTAACATTGAACGTGTCATTTCTGATATTCGGCCCAATTTATATGAAAAAGTAGTGGAAAATTGGATTTAACAGATTCATTCCTGCCAGCGCTTCCGAGGAGGACATTTGAATGATGTATTCCGTAAATAACGGTATTAAACGTAGTTTACATCGAGCTCAAGATAACCTGAAATTTCTTGGGAAACCTATGTTTTATTATACAAATAGAATGCGCCGTTAATGAAGAATGTTTTAAATAAGATCCAGGTTTCAATATCCTCCATGGATAATTGACAACTTTTAAGTTTCTTGTTTGGTATTCCTCCCACTGATTTAATTTCTTTGGTAATTAACTTTTCCACTTTCGTATTTTTCTATTTGTTTTCATTGATTTTCTTTAGGAAACATAATGCTTTGACTTCAGCAATTGTGTTTGGTGGATATGGTTATAGGTTGTCCGCATGCGATTTTAAATATATTTCAAAACGTGGTGGATAATCATAAAATTGTTTGCTCTTTGTAACGTAAGGAGAACTTTTTCGTAAAGTCCTGTTTTTTCCACCTTTGATATTTAAAGTTCAGAAGTCAGTCTCTGAAATGATTAAATATTTTATAATGTACGTAGGTGTTTACGTGGTATACCAATAAACTAAATTTTGCAAGGTATTTTCACGTTACTAATTAAGTTGTAACTTAATAATCTGCTTCATTAAATATTTTAGTTTTAATAGATGTAATTAACTACTAAGTGAAATGTTTAGTTTTTGAGTATCTTTCTAGAAGTGACGACGATTCTAAATACAGAGTAATTTCTTGAAAACATACAGGGCAACTTTTTTATTTGAAGTGATAGATTAATACTCCCAAAAGCAAAATTGTAGGAAATTATTTAACTAAGAAAAATTGACAAATAACTCCTTTTCAGTATTGCCAGATATCCCAGTAGCTACCAAAACAAAGATTTTTAAAATGGCAACACTATATTTTTTTAACATAATTTGACGTTATATGATATTTTTTTGTTTTAGTAGCCGTTTTAGGGGAATCGGTAAAACAAAAGCTAAAATCATAAAATTTATTTTTCAGTAACAATAAAACAATATTTCTTTGTATAAAAAAGAAACAAAAAATATAATAAAAACAACTGTGATAACTTAGTTGAGAAATTACGTTTTGCAATAAATAATCAAATTGGTGATTTCCTTGTAGTCTACAGAAATGAATTCATCCAACAACACAATTATCGGGTATAATGTTGTTGATTTCTCGCCCCATGGATTGCTTTAGATTATCAATAGATTTAGGAGTCACGTAAGCTGGTTCTTAAAAGGCTCTACAGAAAAGACTAATCTCGTACATATCGCGTAAAATGGGATGGTGCACCATAGTGTTGAAAGTAGAACGGTCTTCTTTCCGCTAATGGTTCAAGCTCGTTTCTTAACGATTCCAAATAAACTTCACCATTTAAGTTTTGCTGTATAGAGATAGGTCCTATCATTTTCTGATTGTAAATTCCCCACCACGCGTTAGCTCTAGGATTATTTTGGCTTCTCTTCTTAGTGTCAGGCCAATATTTGCAATTTTGTCCAATGACCATATTATTATTATTGGCTTTGGCTTGCGCCATTGAGCCATTTACCACAAATGACCATATTGTTTAAATAAGAGCTTTCTTCGTTGCTTTAAAAAATGTGCTCCTCGAAATTGGGCTGCTACCGTTTTTTTTTCCAAAAACCACTCACAAAATTTTTCCTTGTAAACTTGACCAGATCTTCTACCCAGAGCAATTTCGTACGTTGATTTATGAGGATTTTCCACATTACAAACAAGAATATTTTCTTCAGTGGCAACATTTTTGTGCCTTTTGCCAGTCCTTGGACACTACCAGTTGGTCTCAGTTTCTCTAAATTAGAAGTTAAAAACCCGGGATGTGTAAGAGGCTTACATGAAATTCAGCGTACGCATCGCGTAGATTTAAGGCATCAACATGGAAGATTAATTCCACTCTTTCCTGTGGAGTAATCTAACTCATCTTAGTAAATAAATAACAATTGATCTAATTTCAGCATCCTATTTTTCCAATTTTTCCATAAGTTCCTCTCTCACTCCAGAGAGGACACTTAAATAATTAATTTAAATATTATTTTCATGATAACTTTTTGATGTTTATTATAAAAAAATTACCGCATTATTTATTGAACAGGTAGAGGGAGTAGGAAAGAATATTTCATGTAGATTCTTACACACTTTATTACCACTTTTAACTTTTTTAATTTGTTGTGTCCGTCCAATTTTGACAAGATTTTAAAGTCATTGACTCTAATTAACACATTAGGTAATCTAACAGTTGTTGATAGTTATATAGAATGTGTAGTAGTTTTTATTTATTTATTTGACAATTCTTCCTACTATTATATTAACTGTAAGTACAATAGTTTCTATAAAAATTACAACATACAATAAAAAAATTAAGAAGAATTCATAGTCATCCTCGCTTAAAAAATAGCAGATTACTGTCATTATTTACAATCTCAATTATGATCTTTCTTCTTAATTTTCCTACTTGTACCATGGTCAGACAATATATTCAACATGCAGCTAAAAAATTTATAAAGTTAAACAAACAAAATTACTTAAACTACATTATTTCACAACAATTAACTTAAACTATTGTATTATTTCATTGCTAGGTTAATATCTATTAACTTATTTTTACTACAGCGTTTCTTTGGATTATTTCAGCGAGCCTGAGGATGGGACACTAGTCCCGAAACCGGTCGCTCAATTTTTCAATAATTCGAGTTATTGTGAGACAATGGACTTTTCTTTCAACCACCTTTAAAAAATAAATAACAATGTTGTACGAAGCGTTCTGCGGTCGTCAATAACACTGTACTCTTGGTTTCCGGGTTGGAACCGCGTCGCTGTCGTAGCTTCTGCCGACGTTTCATCTACACACCTATGGGATATTTTCAGGGCTGTTACTGCACCCTGACTAGAGACTATTCATTCAATGGAGTGGAAAAGTTATGGATCAATGAAGCGTGGTGGTTGCTAGGAGATTTAATCAGTTGGGATTTTCACGTGTGATGTAAGGGGTAGCCATTTTCGCGATTTAAATTGTTGGAATGTTTGAAGATTTTTATAGATTCACGGACTTTTTTATTGTAATAGTGAGGGTTGCGACACAAGATGCGGGTTGTTGGATTTGATGGTTAGTTTCCAGCCTATGCTCAGCTAGCGCGGACCCGGCTACACGCAACAACCGCGTACAACGCTCGTACTCAGTAGCACGAGTACTGACTGATCTGTTTGTTTCACTGATGTACACAAGGGCTTCTAGATGGGAAAGCAGCCTGAGAGTTTCAAATTGAGTTTGAGGATGGTTTTTATATTGTTCCTTAAGAGAATCTTGCTGATGCGATCGGTGACACCTTGAATGTAGGGGAGGTACGCTTGCTTACGGAAATTAAGGTTGGACAGAGGGAGTTGCTATGGAGAAGGGTAGGTGTAACGGTTGATGGTAGTTTGAATATCTTTCCTAAAATAATTATTGCGGAGCAGAGTTTTGGTGATGTGGTTCAGTTCTTGAGGAAGCGATATGGTTTAGATATAGAAATGGCCCTTTGGATAAAAGAGTTGGTAACACCGTGTCTTTAGGCTGAATTATGGTGTAAGAGGCCATTATGATATCTATCCGTGTGTGTGGGTTTTCGGTAAACGGAATATCCAAGCGCACTGTCAGGACGCCGGTGCACGATGGTGTCCGATTTGACCTCCATGGTGAAGCGTATGGAATCATGTTGGAAATTCAGAAATGACAGAAAATTGTTTAAAGATTCGTGTCCATGGGGCCAGATGACAAAGGTGTCATTAACCTACTGGTACCAACACTTTGGCTTAAGGTTGTAAGATAATAAGGCTTGTTGTTCGAACGTTTCCATAAAAACGTTGGCGACGACAGGAGACAGAGAATATCCCACAGCTGCGCCTGAGATTAGCTCGTAGTGTTTACCATGAAACTTGAAATAGGTAGAAGAAAGACAAGCCTCAAGCAAGTCAGCCAGATCATTTGGTTGGTCATTGGAGATGGATACTGTATCTGATATGGGAACTTTGGTGGATAAAGATTCCACCAGGATCTCCCGTCAACTCTTTCAGTGGTTTGATGAAATGTTGTGAATTTTGTATGAAAGAGTCCTAGGACCTAAGATTTTAGAAGGTTAGAAAGGTACTTGAACAATAGGACATAAGGGGATATTGGGTTTGCGAATTTTAGGGAGACCGTATATCTTAGGGACTGAAGAATTTAAGTGACCTCTGGATATTGGTAGGGATAGATGACTTTTTAATGGAGTTAATGATGGAACATTCAATTCAGGAAGTAAGATCGCGTTTAAGAAGTTGATAGGTGTAGTTTTGCAGTAAGGAAACAACTTTTTGCTCGTACTCTTCACTGGCCAGTGTCACCGTAGCATTTTCCTTATCAGTTCTTAGTACAGCGATTTTAGGGTCGGACAAGCCCATATATAAACCCTTTCGGAATGAATAGCCCCCAATCAGTGTGCAGTAACAGCCCGGAACATGTCCCATGAGGGTATGGACGACACGTCGGCAGAAGCTACGACAACGATGCGGTTTCAATCCAAAAGCCAAGGGTATAAATAAAACTGTTATTTTTATAACAGACTCAAGCATTTTAGTTCGTTTCAAACAACACAATAACAGCTTCTTTCAGACAACAGAATTTTTGTCTATTCTCCAAGGCCTATTACTGCTATGTGCTGATTATCTCTGTAGATTAATTTAGCCTGTTTTTGCTATAAAACGGCTCTTCCAGTAACAAAATGTCATATATTTATTTATTCAGAATTTTGAGATCTATCAAATCTTGTTAAAAAAATATGGTATTACTATTTGAGAAAACATCTTTAGTAGCTACTGAGATATCTCGGAATACTGAAAAGGAATTTTTCTTAGTTGAGTAATTTCCTACGACTTTGCTTTTGGAAATACTAGTTCATCACTTCAAATAAAAAAGTTACCCCGTCAGGTTAAAAAAATACGCCGTATATACTCAATATAGCTAACATATTTCCTTAGGAGTTTTATGAAGATTAAAATATTTAAAAAATCGTCTTTCTTAAAATACTTGATTTTTTGTTAGATTCTTTAGATTGAATCTGGTAGAAAATAAAGATAATGTTATTTTGATTTCAGTCACTTTCCCGACGCTTTTTTTGTTACACGATAATCAATAGGAACTCCCCGGTATTTATTAATTATTAATTTTCGCAAAGCAAGCTTTCCCTTTTTTTCCTTTGACCTTTTATAACATCTGCTTATTTATGGGCGATGCTGGCAAAGTGCCTTGAGCGCTGCGATACGAAAAGATAACGTGATCCAGCATTTTTCCGTATTCAGTGGCAAATTTTAATTTGAAATTTGATAATGTTTACCGATGCTTCTCACGAGAAAATCGCTTTAGAAAATTACATTCAGGGATTTGTGATATTAAACGGGCTCATCTTCCTGGAAAGTGTTAGATGTTCCGAGGGATAACTCCACGGCGGCGATCAATATTTACAAGAAATAGGAAAAATACAGCCCAAGGAGATAAATATAAAACGCGCTTATTTGCCCGGTTAGTTGCTGTGGCGAGTTGTATCACGATGTATTGATCTTTTTATTGTTTGTTATGCGGACAGTGACTTGCCGATTAGATGTTTCGCATTATTTATCTAAGTGATTGGTTTATGGTGGGTGTTGACATTTTTATGTGAGAATTACAAAGCTTACAATTGTTTTGTTAGATTTGATGAAATACACAAAAAATGTACAATTGTAACTATACCTAAATGTTAGGGTAAGAAGTTTACTTCACTACAATCAATGGTCCAATAATTTATAAGAGGGTTGTCTTTTTAGTTATGCATATAGCCACATAAAGGTCGCTACCAATGAAACGTCGCCTCTCAAAATTAATTTCGATATTTATTGAACTTAAATCCAAAATTTCATCAAGATACGGCAAGTGATTTAGCCACAGCAAACTTTTAAAACTGACAAGTCACTCGGAAGATGGAATTGGGCCGAGAGAGATTTCGCGTTTTAATTTTTTACAACTTTCGGAGAGGATTATCTCAACAATAATGTCTCGTCGAGTTAGTTTCTGTTTTTGGTAATGGGGTGCCACATCAGTCGCCAATTTCTCGCCGGTACTGCCAATTCCAACGTGGAGGCACCAGTCTCAACGAAGATCTCAGGACAGAACCAAAGGCAGCAGTCACTCAAAAAATATACGCCAACTGATCAAGAAAGGTCGACATGTCACATGTCTTCCTTGATCAGTTGGCACACAGCGCCGCGAGATTGAGACATCCTTAGACATTTCAAAGACCTAGATCCAAAAGATTTTGCGAGATGAATTGGCTTTAATAAAGTTAATTTCCCGTTGGATCCCACATCTTTTAAATGGAGAATGAGGAGTGGCTCTCGTTAATAGGTCTCGAAAAACAACAACGGAAGCTCAGTAAATGTTTATAGTATCGTGAGTGGTGGCGAATCATGGATTTATTCCTTTGAATCTGAAACCAAACGTCAATCCGCTGTGAGGGTGTTTGACGGTGTCATGTTGCTACAATTCCTTTAGAAGATTGAAGAGCGATTAATGCCGATTGGTATACAACCGGTTGTTTACCAGTAGTGATTACCGTGCTCCGAAAAACTAACCAAATACGTTGATTCATCCTGCACCATGATAAAGCGGGTTCACAGAGGGCTGAAAAGGCGATTGAGTTTTTAGAGCAGCAAAACATCGAGTTATTAGATAATCCTTCGTACAATCTCTCTTAGGTGTCAACGATTTATTTACGCTGTCTAGAATAAAGAATAGGTTGCGTGGTCAACGGTTCCAGTCCCCGGAAGAAACAGTCGATGCCTTTAAAATGGCAATTTTTGTGGAGAATAATTTGAAAAACGATAAAGCGCTTTACGTTGATCTACTGTTCGTATAGTTCGATGATGCTCGTATACCTGATGCGTATCCCAACGTCGAGGAAATTGCAGAATTGCGCTTATTGTAGCAATGGTAGGGGAGTAAAATGCCCAGACAATATAATAGGTACCATTTAGGTACCTATTATACTATATTATCTGTAAAATCGTAAAATGCTAATGACGATTGATTGCTCCGTACATCCGAACATCTGCTGCCAAAATGTTCGTTTGTTTCAAGCCCTTTACCAAAAGAATGGATTGTCGCTGTGCTAGTTCAGGCTTCTTATCATATTATTCAAACGAGATTGCGTGATTTCAATGTGATTGCATACGTTGATACGCCTGCTTCTGCGGTTTTCATGGTTTCTAGTGCTGATGGCTCAGATTGTTTTGTTGAAATTGGTCTTGTTGGAACAGGAATTGTGTTGGAATGCGGCAGCGGCAATTGAGTATATGTCGTTGGAATGTATTTCAAAGAATCACTTTTTCTTCTGTTCATACCGTCAGTATAATTTACGCACGTATAATATTCAGCTGGATCATGTTCTCTTGGATCTATCCAAATCATAGGAACACCAAATGGGATAGCGGCTCCGGTTTCTGTCCATATATTTAAATTCAAAACGTATGTTGGACAAACAATAGATGGTGTCCAATACACATCAGTAAAAACATTTTGTGAAAATAGCGGTTTTAGTACTTATTTTACGCCGAGTGGTCTTAATTACAAATTGTCCACACACGCAACAAAAGGTATTCAATTTAGAACATTTATCCATTTTGATATTTCAAATTAATTGATTTTACCAGCCAATATGATGAACAATCTCGAATTTTCACTGTTCACTTTGGTTTGGGTTATTTGCGTTAATCTTTAGATATTAACACTTTGACTCCTGAAAACAGATTGAGTTCTCAGCGGTTAACAGTGCCTCTTATACACCCATTTGACCAAGTGGCAGTAGCGGGGATGGAAGTTTCTAGAAGGTTCGCGAATGGTCCATGAACGGTCAATGGAAGGTTCTCGAAAATTCCAAGAAGCTCTTCAGCCATTGATTAGATTTTCCAGAAAATTCCAGAAGATTCTTTGGGTTTAAAATTTTTAAATTGAAATTGTTCGAAAACGCGAGCTAACCTTTAAAAACGGTTGGCACTATTGGATTCAGCGTACTCGAATTAGGTTTACCCCCTGGGTGCCCAGCTTGTTGCATTTTGCAACTAGCATAGTGTTATTAATGACAAGGTTGATTAACTTCTAATCACCTTATCTTTTTCTTAGTTTGGCTTCTCTTAGATTCTTTATAAGGCCCCTGTAATTGTCTTTTTTTCGTCACAATGCTGCATTTCGTATATTTTCATCTTTTATTTCTTTTGAGACTAATGGTCTATGTGATTTTTCTTTTTGCTTTTTGTTTTGGCGTTTCTTAAAAAAATTCTAAATAGAATTAGTTTAGTAATTTGTTTCCATACTGTTTGTTCATTACCATATGAAAATCCTATTTGTCGACTACAATTTCCGTTGATAATATTTATTGCGTCACACATTGTAAAGCGGGATACTTGCGCTATGTAAGGAACAAAGCGAAATAAGTAGGCATATTAAATACCGACCATTTATAAATATTAAGCACAGTGTTTAACAGGTTTCGTTACCATCAGCGAGGGTAATTGTGCGAGCGCGCTAGGTAGGTAGGAAGATACCTACCTACTTCATCGAAATATAAGCAACCAAACCAGCGACCCGACGAGCAGGCTAGCAAGAAAGCAAACGACGCTAACGCGACGAAAGGCGGCGAGGAGCGGGAAGTTCGCAGTGTAAATCTAATAAAGGACAGGACTTAATCGTATTCGTAATTTGAAAGTTGTATTTCACGGATACGACGCGATGAGACTGTTTCATTTACACGTTTCCCAAGTGCCTGAATGTTAACCAAGAGGAACGGCGGCATTATCGAGATTTATAACGAAACCTGAGCCTTAAACTATAAGATAGAGCATTATTGAGTCTTAACGTGAATTAAGATCTACTACATCCGAACGATTTTAAATGATATAAATTTACCGTGCCGTCATTGTTAAATACCTGAGGGAGATTTTATGGTGTTTCAGTAATTTTCGTTCTTTCGATTCGACTACGAATTGATCAATTGCCTCTTTATTTTACTTTCCATTTGACGCTTTCCTGCCTCGTATATACCTAACCTATCCTTTATAGTGAGGACGAATTGAAATAAGTTAGCAAGCGATTGATTTATACAGGCTGATTGAAATTAAGTACGCACCATTGCTATCTCCGCTATTATAGAATACATTTTTAGTGGCTTGGTGGTGCTATGGTCAGAGGGTCTGCTCCTGATTGTGGCAAAGTTACGAGCTGTGCGTTCGAGCCTTACCAAGGTTGGTGGCAGATCTGGTGGGTCAGGTACAATCTCTCCACCATTCGCATTCTGGGGAATAATTCGTTTACAGACTAAATGCTCCTGAGTACATGCAGGCTGTTCCAATCTTCTGGAACTGTAGAATTGCGCTTCTTGTGTAAAGCCATCTTTTAAAAGTATTGCTGGATATACAAAGTGATCGATAAATAGCGAACAAATGACCTTCCATGTCATTTTAAATACAACACCATGCATCCGATTGCACTTTTTAGTTTATTCATCTAGAAACAAAACGTAATATGACTTTTGTATGTCTATTTCTAGTAGATCTAGAGATATTTATAATTTTGTTTTCAATCAGCTAAATGTAGATACGTCTATATCCTCCAAAAAAATCGGTATGCAAAAACATATTAACGTAAATTTTTACGAGATTAAATTGCTGTTAGATGCAAAAATGGTACAAGACATTTGACCGTTCTTGTATACAGTTGCGATGCAGCGTTTGCCCACTAGCGCCCTCACAGTCGAAGACTGACCACGCTGCCGTGAACATTGTGCGTTGTATGACATACATTCTGTTCATTTTTAGTTCATAAAATCATTAGTAAATACACCCAAGTTGTTTTTACTCATAATCATTAACAATTGCACACTTGGCTCTATCTAGACATGATATTAAATAATTAATAGATTGAGTAATAACAAGACGGGGGGTGTTGATAACATACCTGTGACTGTGCTGAAGTAATGTGGTTCAATTATTGTAGGCTCAATTGCAGAGCTTATAAACTATTCTATTGAGACGGGTCAATTCCCTGATTCATTGAAAATAGCAGATATGTATCTTACTCATTTCTAAAAAGGGAGATGCAGAGGATATATATATATATATATATATATATATATATATATATATAACCGTAGGCCTATTGCTATTTTAACAACCTTATCTACAATATTTCAGAAAGCAATTGCTCATCGCATTACAGATTATTGCAATAAATCCAACTTATTGTCTAGTAGTCAGCCTGGGCAAAGGCAGGGCCTTTCTGCAGAAACAGCTGCATAAAGAGGGCTTCTATATCTCTTGGCACTAAGTGGTGCCAGGAAATATTTCAGTGCTGTTTTTCGATATTAGTGGCTTAAACTGAGAGGCGAGCAGGAATGTGGGCTGGAGGAAAATGCGGTCGGAACAATGCTGATGACACCAGTAGGCAGAAACATGTCAGTTGATTAGTGCTTTTCTTTTCTCATATTGTTTTGCCGCGAGTGATTCTCTCAATACCATGAGCTATATCAGTATTATCTTGGTTGTTGTTTCACTTTTTTCGTATGTATTTTTTATTATTTTAAAATCTTGTTTTGACACGTTATCTCTATAAAATTAGAAATTTGGATACCTCAAAGATGCTAGAAAGGCGCCATAAATTCTCGGCCTGACAGGCATAATTGTACATGTGTGAGGTCTACACTATATATATTACGGCTCCAAGAGTAGTCGTTTTTAGCAGTCAGCCAGATAACGTGGCTAGTGCATGAAAATGTTTCAGGTAACGAAAATTGAGTACCGCGCTGTCATTAAATTTTTAACAAAAGAAAGCCATCACATTAAACAGCGTTTAGACGGCATTTATGGTGACTTATCTCCTTCATATTCCACTGTAAAAGCGTGTGCAAAATGTTTCCGTTGGGGCAAGATTCCATTGAAGATGATGAGAGCCCCGGTCGGCTAATTGAACTGATAACGCCTCAAAACATTTCAATTATTGAAGAAATTGTATTAGTATATCGCCGTTTGAAAGTGAAGGAATTAGCAGTGTTGTCTAACATTTCTGAAACAAGTATTCGCCCTGCTCTCCAACGTGAACGTCGCGTGGGGTCGAATGTGCGCGCTCGTTTTTAAACATGTGTTGAGACAACCTGAAACGGATTTTGGAATCCATTGTCACAGGAGATGAAACAATGGTTCTATATTATGATCTATCCAAAAAGGAATCGATGGAATAGCGCCGACCTGATGAACGTCGTCCCAGAAGGCTGTAATACAACATTTTGAGGGAAAAACTAGATTATTTTTACAAGGGTATAGCATTATTAATTGATCGTTGTAATAAATGTGTTGAAGTTAGAGGAGATTATATTGAAAAATAAAAATTTTTATATTTTAACAAGTTTATTTTTTCTATATCAGGCCGATATTTTATGGCGCCTACTACGTAATAATAATAAATAAATACATTTCAATAAGAAGGCTAAATATCAATAGATAGTGTGTATCTTTCCTGGAGGTAGTGAAGCGGCTAATTACATCAAATATTAACGTGGACTAACATTACACGATATGTTGACATTATAAACCCGCTTTAGCTCTTTTGCTGAACCGGTATTTCCAATCTTTACGTTTTGTTGAAACAAGACGATATCGATCAATTCAGTGCGGTGTAGATTACCAATCAACTAATTGTTCTTTGCCTTCTGGGTTTGGCGCCGTTTATTACTTGATTTATGGGTATTTATGATGTAAAAAGTGTGAATTAGGAATGAAAAACGAAGATTATCGCTTTCGCAAGATTGTATTTACATATCGATAAATTTTATAAATGACATGAAGATTTGGAATGAGAAATAACAGAAACAGGTTTATTAAATTCGAATATTTGCTTGAAAAGCAGTTTTAGGGTCTAATTTTACGGACGTCTCGAAGAACCTTGTACTTTTTTGTAGATTGCAACCGTTTATAGAGAAATAATACATTCAATAAATATAGAAACTGTATCCATGCGTTTTTATATCTAATTTTAAAAACTAGCTCAAAATTTCATGATCGCATTATGCTAGCTAGTTAAACCATTGTTGAGATTCCTAAAGTAGGCAATCGATATTCTTCAATATATTAAATTATCAAGGTTATACCTACATTCATGTCGAAAAGGCGTGACATTAATTATTTCCATTAGTTTCCCTTGATAATAAAATAACGAAATTGTTTGTCAATACAATTCTTTCTAATAAAATGCGCAATAAAATATTTACGACAGATATAAAAGTAATGGTAGCGTTAATGGGGCAAGTTTTCTTTTCGATTTAAGTGAATATAATAGTCGTATAGAAAACGGGCTGTAATAATAAATACGAAATTTTTGTTATGTGCCTTTCAACCATTCACGTAACATAAAAATCCGCGATAACGTTCACGTTTTTTAATTGGGGAAGGTATTGGAAATATTTGTAGATTTTGCTATAGGAATCAAAAGACGCTTATTTCTACAGCAGCAATAAAAACATTTAATTGTACTCGAGGAATATTTTGTTTTATGTTTAGTTACTGGGGCGTCTAATTTAACAATTTTTCATGACGGGAAAGATTGGAACATTTTCGTCAGTTAATTCTAGTTTAATAGTAAACCTAATATTCTCTTTATCCATTACTAACTACGATTTGTGTTTAAATCATTTCGTACTTCCTGGTTGATTGGTGCATGAGTAATTGTTTATATTTTACTAGACCTTATAACCAGATCGTTTTTACAATAAGTAAAAGCTTTGCTTTACATTAAATTAATGCATTAGAACTTCATTAATAAAAAAAATATAGATACCCCCTCCCCCCCTTAGGGAACACATTGATTTCAGATGAAATCAGATCCAGGTTAAATAGCTTCCTAAACCGTATAAAACCCACTCAATTTTTTGTTGTTCTATCCTTTTGTTATTTTGGATTTTTTTTAACTGATTCCTTTTGCAATTCCAAGGCGCTAGAACATAGCAAAATACATAATAAAATAATAATAATTTTGTTTATGGATTTAATTGACTTTTTAAAAGATATATCAGGCGCGACCTTGGGACTTTATGGAAACACCGCCCATGGTCTACTAGCTTTTACTTACTTTTTTTTTATTTCTATCTCATCTCAATGCATTCTATCATGATAAATGAAATATAAATTCTTTGATGGGAAATATACTCTATTCAAATATAGATAATGTAAAATGTAAGTTCATACAACTCGGAAATTTAATTTCTTTACCTCCGTTGAAGGTTTTATTAAATCGAAATGAATCTCTCCTCTAAGAATGCATTTCCCGTCAACATAAAGCGATTTTATATTAAATTTCGCTAATGAAATGACGGGAACACAATTAGCGATATAGCAAGTGATCCGGCAGCTGGTAAGTACGCGTACATTAAATCGCAAATTAGATCAACGGGCACGACTCGGTTGCGTACGGTCGTGATATATCGTTCGCGTAAGATCAATTATTTGAAATTGAATTAATTATCGATATTCAAATATATATGTAATTATACGCCGCGTTGTGCACGCCACTATATACGGGTGAGCGTCTTACCGTTGCCCCCTATCTGCCATCTGATGCGTCGAGTGAAATTACTGTTTCTAGTCAGTCAGTCATTGAATTACGTCGCCTGAAACACGGGTACAAAGCGCCGATATGACTGTGCGCATAATTGAATTAAGGGCTCTGCATATGGCACTAAAAGGTTTCACTTACCCGCCACAGCAATTACACGTCCGTGCTTCGATATTCTAGGTATAAATGTGCGCGCTCTGGTCTTGCGAAGATCTTACTTTTTGGTTTCGTTATTCGTTTTTCGTTTTATTTCCTGTCTCTGCTGCTATGCTTCTGTCCCTGTGTGTGTGTCTGTGTGTACGAGTGTAAGCCGGAGGAACGTTCCAACGGGGGAAGCGTCCGCCTCTTAATTACTATTGCTCTTAATGAAGGAGCAGACTTGGTTAATGCGCGACGCTTTTTTCGGTACATGCATCCAGCTCCCTTTTTAAAATTCCTGTCGGTATCAGCGCATTGTTTACAACACACACAGATACACCCGCGCTACCGTGAAACGATGGTTACCCTTGGACTCGTGAAATTCGAAATTTGCCTTCGAAATAAAACAACTTTCGTAGCACGCGAACATATAAATAAACTCGCTTATGTGTGTTTATGAACATATGTTGATATGGAAGTATAATTTTTAAATTACCAAATAAAGAGGCGCGGACTCTTTTATTCGTCAGCTTCAATTAGTTTTTGTTGTCGGAACGTACTTTGTTTGTTGACTTAATATAGGTTTACTTTTTTCCGTATTAACGAGGAATGGTACTCAATCCGGAAATTCAGAATTTAATGAAACTTGGGTGGTTTGCAGACCTTCTAGGACTATGTGTTATTTTCGTTTCTGCTGAAGGCGGTTTTGGGGGGTGAAATCGGAGGTTTCTCAGTTTTCCAATTGTTTCCTATTTGCTAACAAGCTCCATTCTTGATTCTCTCTTTAGAAGCCCCCTATAGCGCGCAAGTCTCTCCTATGCTGCAAATTCTATTGGAGAGAAACCCGCAGTGGTGGCTGCTTCTTCAGCCGAGATGATTCTATAGGAACAGATCATCCTTTGTAATCTGGTAAGTTTTGCAAGGATCTTCTGGTTTTTGGTTGCTTCTCACCACACGGGGGCGGCGTACAACATCTGTGAGTATACCACACTGGCCAAAGCTCCCCTTTTTAAGGATCGTGGATTTCGGATATTGGGGATTAGACTTGATGGGGCAGCGATCGTCTTTTTCCGTCTTTGTTACGGTTTCATTAATATGTCTCGCATAACAACCTAGTGTCCATCCATACTCCCAGGTATTTCATTGTATTCGACGGACTAAAAAGTGTACATCCTAGATCGAATTTTATTATTCATATCCTTCTTTTCGTCGTAAACAGTACTTCTTATGTCTCCGCCATGTCAATTTTACGCTTTTTGAATACAATTTAACGTATAGAAAATAATATTACATAGAGAAATTAATAAAAACTTAATGACAACTTTGCTTTATTACACAAAGATTAAAGGATTTTCGGATCAAGTAAGAATAATATTAACTATGAATTTAAATCAGTTGCGAAGCGATGGAGTAGTGGGAGGCACACAAACGATCGCATTATGTTATATACAACTATCTCTTATCATGTACACGAGTCGCGCGGAAATTCTGCCGACCCTGTATATGCTATAACTCGCGTTCCGTATCCGGGAGCACATTTCGGTTTCGGAAACAAAAATTCATCCCAATTTTCTTTCGTAACCCGAAAATTCCGTGACAAGGTACTGTCATAAACCGAGGTACAACTGCAAATATTTACAGTTGGAACTCAGGATATCCAAAGTCGTCCTAGAATAGCTTTGTAATGAAGCTGTCTTTGAAATGTTGCTGCAATACTTTTGAAAAATACACCATGAGAAGGGATCGTAAAACGAAAAATTAGCTAAGTTAAAAATGAAGGTTTTGAAATTTTTAGAACGTTTCTTAAAGTATTGTATACATGCATATGCAGATGAAAATAAAAACAACTACGTGACTACCATTATTTTTACAGGAGGTGGAAAAATCGCCTCTTATTTTGGGATAACTTTCACCCATTTTTTAAGGGTGTAACCTCATTGGTCATCACTGCAAGATTTAGCTTCCAGATATGCCGACTGGGAAAATGTGAAATTAGCGACATCGTTATATCAGCGTACATATATATATATATATACTAGGGTACGTAAGGATTCATTTATAGGCGCGAGTCCCATACATATAGCGAATAATGTTGTCGCTTGTGCTACAGCGTCCTTGATTCGCTTTGCGCGTTCCCCACCTTATACTTTCATTGCGGGCAAATGTTGTAACACTGTCCATATATTTTAGCGGTTCACTTTATTACGGAACCTACTAACGCGGTATACGCTGGCTATATGTACGGCGAAAGAGCTATATGTACGACGAGAGGGATTCTCTCCTCGCTCTCTCGTCGTAGATATAGCCATCGTATATATACGAGGGCATATTGATAGCTAATGCCTTAATGGCCATAACTTTTATAATGATGGGCCAGACTGCGTCAAAAATGGTTTACCATTTACCTTAACTCTTGGTACATAAGTCTCCCTAGTGGAGATTCTCAGCAACATCGAGTATGCGCACGACAGTTCTAAAAATGGCGACCGGCATGGACGTGCGTTTAAAGCAACGAGGTGATGCTTTTCTCCACAGAATTATGACCGGCGACGAGTCGTGGGCACATCATTACGACCCTAAAATGAAACGTCAGTCCATGGAGTACAGACATAAGGGTTCGCCACAACCGAAAAAATTCAAAGCAGTTCCATCTGCCGGGAAAGTCATGATTACCGTTTTCTGGGATTGCGATGGCATGGAATTTTTGGAACGTGGCTGTACTGTCAACTCCGAAGGATATGTTAACACCTTAACAAATCTGAAGCGACGGCTGCGTAGGGTTCGTCCTGACAAAGTGCCAATTCTGCATCATGACAACGCTCGGCCTCACACAAGTTAGAGAACGCGTATAGCACTGGAGAAGCTTGGGTTTCATGACGTTTTACCTCATCCACCTTATAGCCCAGATCTTGCGCCTTGTTACTTTTTCCTCTTTCCGAAGCTTAAGGAACATCTCAAGGGCAAGCGTTTCTCTTCGGTGCCGTGCGAAGACTTCAGACTTTTTCCGTGACGGATTTGCACAACTCGTGGTATGTTGGCGTAAATGTATTGCTGTCAATGGCGATTATTTGGAAAAGTGATTACATCAGTGGGTAGTGGACAGTTTATACTATCACTTCACACTTGTATGTAAACAATATATCTATTACTAATAAAGTTATAGCCATGGAGGTATTAGTTTTCAATATGCCCTCGTATATATGTACGCTGATATAGCGATATAGCTAATTTCACATTTTCCCAGTCGGTACGTCATTAAATAAATAAATAATGAAATCACATTCTAAGATAATATATTGCAATTTTGCATTCGAAAGTTAGAAAAGTCCATACAATTTTGTTAGAGAATATTGTCTCGAGATGCCACATCCTTTGCATATAACAGGTATTAAAAAGTTAATGCACTTTTGAGTAGTGGATGCTTTGTAGTAGTCGTATCCTGTTATCAATAAAATATTTGAGTAAACTCCTCTCTACTTGCCAGGTTGAATTTTCAATTCTAATAATGAATCCTTTAAAACAGTGTCCTCCTTTTAAAATAATCAAAAGAGTCTTTTTATAAAAAGGTTAGGGAAGATCCACACAATAATTAGCGTTGTTTACAACTTTTATATTCGACTAAAAATATTTTATTTTCGGCGATTTCCACGCTCTCTTCATCAATCATTTTTATCTGATTTCCGTTTCTGGAGGTCTCATAATTTCATCTTTTCCCGTCACGAGACGTCTGTTTTGATTCTCTTTGTGCCTCGTTTTTGTAAATACGTAACTCTAACAGTCTTTCATTTGTCATAATTTTTATAATCTGCTCCTTTCTGGTACCTATAAAATAATTTTATATAAATTTGCAACGATAGTCGATTTCATTTTCACATGACTAAGAAGTCGTAATACTCCGTGAATATACTGAGTTAAAACAAAAAAGAGAAAATTAGAAAATGAAAAGGAAAATAAATGACAAGAGATTAGTAGAGATAAAGATAGTTCTATGGTTAAATCACATTTGCAGCCAAGTTCTTTAGTAATAAATTGTATTTTGTAGAATATTCAAACACTTAATACAAAACAGTTATTATTACCTAACCTGGTTATACTTCCAGCACTGTGATGCTCATGCAAAGATACGTACTCTTTTAATTGCACAGAACTGCTTCTATGTGCCCTTGTGCTTGATACTTATAAGAAAATGAAAACTGATTATAGAACAATAATAAGATAGAAGGTAAACTTTAATTGCTATGAAAATCTTATTATTATTAATAATAATAATAATAATAATAATAATAATAATAATAATAATAATCTATATTTGTCCAACGATTAATCACATACAGGACAATACATAAACAATTTTGAAATTATGTAGAAATACATCAAGACAATACATCACTGCACGACTGCACTTTGAATCCAACATACAAATATACAATATCAATAAGGAAACATTTTGAATTTCTACATTACATTTGATATGAGTGAACATAACATTAAAACAGTTGTATACAGTCAGAATACGTTATTATTATTATTATTGTTATTATTATTATTATTATTGTTATTATTATTGTTATTATTTATGTTCAAATTTAGGCATAACCAAAACACGATTTCTGTGAAGAAACAAAATTTTTGGCCACGTATATTGGAACGAAACATTTTTTAAGTGAAAGTAGGCACAAAGTACTTAACACTGACGACACAAAAGCACGCTTTGTACTAGATTTGCTCAGAGCGCATTAATATTTATAAGGGAAATTTGAAGAGAAACGTAAAAAACTCGCAACATCATTTATTTTCCAATTATTGCATTTTTCGATAAAGGATAAAAAATAATTTACCCTGCATTTTTTATATCTCAAATGTTGTAGTCGTTTTTGAAATAGAACAATTTTAAAGTAGTCTTTAGCGGAGTCTCCCTCAAATACGGAAATTTGCTTGTTAACTAGTGACGTCACAATCTGGTTTAGGGTTCTGTTTGTATCCATTATCTGTCGCTCATTGTGAATGCCAAACGTCAAATACGTCTTGACATATTTGCATCGTTTCATTAACTATGTTTATAGTTTTCACAAGTTGCATAACCTTAATCAACAAAATATGAAATTTCAAAAGGATACGGGCAGATACCAATAGCTGCACTAAAAATCCCTGCTTTTCAACCAGTGACGTATGATTTCATCTCCATATTTTTGTGTGTAAACTGAGAGTGAAAATATTTAATCGAAACTAGAGTAAACAGGAACCTATAAAGTACCAATTTTAATATTTGTGGAAGTTTATAGAAGTAATAATTGTAAATACCACTTCCCCATTACAAATATACAAAAAACCAGTGCTTGCAACTGTAGTTTATTTTTGGAAATTTAACATCATCAAATTATAGATTAATGATCTCACCTAGCTCGTTTTGTCTTGCAATTGAATCGAAAATATACGCGTGAAATTCAAATCTGTAATATTCAGATTTTAATAATAAACGCAGTCAGGCATGATTTTTTCTTTTCAAAGTTATCTCAAATTCAGAAACTGCGGTTATACTAGATTCATGAAAGAGGTACTGCCGTACGAAAATAAATACGATTGTACTGAATCTACTACAGTCAACCCTCCTATAATGCGGTACTCTTATAACACGGTTTCCACATAACGCGGATCTAAAACTGCGACAGCCCCCCTACCTCCTATAACGCGGTACTCTTATAACGCGGGAATTCTCCTATAAGTGAAGAAATAGACCATATGATTGGCTGTTGCATATTTACGTGAATTTCTTTATCTAATAACGCTGCTGAACTGCCGCTGTCACAGGTACTCTCTTTGTCATTTGTTTTAAGTGCAATCTGGTTTGTATCAGGTTAAATCTAAGTTCCTTATAACGCGGTTTCCATATAACACAGTACGAATTAATCGTGTTATAGGAGGGTTGACTGTACAATTGTAAGAATAGTAGGAAACGGCAACACTGGGCATGTACAGAGGCTAACGTGATAACTATTTTAATTTTTTGTGATATACTGTGCGTTTTGTAAATTTACGCGTAGCTTTGTGAATTTAAAAGATTATGTATGTGATATTATTTATTTAATGTGAGATAACTTAAAGTTTTGTAATTTAGTACAGTTTCTCAGGAAATTCACCTATACTTCTAAGTGCATATCCTATTAAGTTTTAAGTATAGTTTGCAGCGCTAGTCTATGTGATTGCTTTGTATTCATAGATTTTTTACAGTTTACCTATCTACCTGCCTTTAAAATCGAAGGAAATCTTTTTTATTTCTCGGCTCCCTCGAAGTTCCCGAACTCTTCTCTGCTGAAGGGCTTTCGATCGATTGCGCACCGTAGCCATCGACATCGTGAATGCAAATTGTAAAAAATCAAATCATGTATGCAAATTTTTTAGGACGTAATATTGTTTAAGTGATAGAACGGACGACTGAGAATTTTTGATTTCGTTTTCGTTTATTGAAAATTCACCGTCGAAAGACTTCGGCCGATCGCCACCCGCTGCACGGTTTAACCATTCGGAAATTCCCGTTCGTCGTGTCTTTTTGAGAATATTAAATGGAATTTAGAACCCCATTTCAGATACGATTTCGCTCGTTAGACGAGTTTTTTTGCCGGACCATGTAATTACGCCTGAATTAGCCGGAGTCTCTAGTACAAATTCGAATCGCCCCGCATCAGAAAATCTTTCTTTTTCATTACGTTTTTGTCATCTACGAATTCTACGTTGGGTATCGTGCGACGTTCATATTTTACATTGGAAATTGAACGTATCTCTTTTTTCTGAGGATTGATTTATTTCACTAGAGTAGGGAAAGACGATGTATAGCTCTTTTTTCGTTTGCTTTTATCGTCTTTCCAAAGTTTAGTAACTATTAGATTTGCTCAAATTTAAGCTTTTAGTTGATCCAACTTATTTTTATAGCAAAAGGGTTTTGGAGATCTGGTTGTAGTACATGCCTAAAAAGCTGCTATTGGCTAATGCTTAGTGGCAATGGAAGCGGTGAAGGAATACTATTTGTTTTACCATACATCAAATCAATATTTAGTTATGCACCGGGGGACCAAATAAGAATGGCAGTCGGCTATATCTCAGAAACTAATAACCACATAGCTTTCAGGTAAAATCTTTTTTAATAAACGTGGCCAAAGAAAATACTGGAAATGGTATTGAAGTTTGTAAAATGACCAATAGATGGCGTAACAGTCACGACTAACAATAAGTATAAAATTAAAGTTTTCATCGTGTTTTCTCTAATTAAGAGCTATCGAAAACATATGCATTTTATTCCCAACCCAATTTCCTTTCTTTTGTGTTAAACACATTTTGTCGTATCTTCTAAAGTAAAGTGGTGGGGAGACGTGCTTTTTAAATAAATATTGGAATATTCCTTTTAGGC
Organism: Dynastes maya; assembly: GCA_029619315.2. NCBI lineage: Eukaryota > Metazoa > Arthropoda > Insecta > Coleoptera > Scarabaeidae > Dynastes > Dynastes maya. Next base: position 65,134,078 of record JAROYE020000002.1, read on the forward strand.
TTAACCGATTCTAACAATCTTCACCTCGTTTAAAAGAGCTTTATTTGATCTATCAAATGCAGTTTTGGTCTGGTTCCTATGAATTGTATCCTCACTACTAGAGGGCGTTATCGGACTTTATAACAAAGTGGCTTTTCGCACTTAAGATAGCGAAAACCACGCCTCCGTATCTTTTCTCTAACCGGAGATATAACGAAAAAATTAAAAAATTTGGTTCACTTGGACGACCCGGTTTTGCTTACTGTCCGCTATTTTGTTTAAACTTCTAAATATAACTATATTAGTAAAAATAAAAAGATATACCCTATTTTAAAAGATAATTATTTATTTTAATGCCTTATAAATAAACGGAATCCCATCTTTTTAGCGATTTCAACTTGAAACAATGAAAATTGGATTAGCCTAGTAAGCGAATTCTGAGAAACGAGTGGGCTATGAACAATAAAAGGTGCAGAATAAAATAAATAAGATATTATATGACAACGCCGAAAAGGCTCATGTCTTCGTTAAGGCCGTTTTGTTAATACTTTTTTTTCGCCATTTTAATTATCAAAATATGCGTCTTACAAGCGAAGAAGTATTTGATGATGATACGGGTTTATTTTAAACGCAACTGTCGCCGCCAGGGCAGTTTCCTGAGAGACGAACAGGAAGTGTTCATCTCCCTGTGCATAGAAGACGTGGTACAGGCTGCAGTGAAGGAAACGTTATTAACGTTTTGGCCTATGTAGATTTCAATCCCCATATAAGCGACCTGAACTTGTGCCGAACTACCGTTCAAAATATTCTTAAAGACTATAGGTAAGCATTGATATGACATTAAAGTAAATAATTATCACTGAAATAGGGCATATTTTTTATTTTTACCAATATGGTTATATTTAGAAGTTGAAATAAAATAGCAGACAGTAAGCAAAACCGGGTTGTCCAGGTTCAACAAATTTTTAAATTTTTCGTTAATATTTTCGGTTAGAGAAAAGATACGGACGCAGTTTTCGCCGACAAGTTTTTAATTCTCTACTTGTTCGCGTGAAAAGGAACACACCGTTCCACTTAAAATTTTTGCGAGAGACCGCTTTATTTGTTACAAAGGCAGATAAGGTTCTCTAATGGTGAGGATACAATTCATAAGAACTAGATCAAAACTTCATTTGATAGATTAAACAAAGCTCTTTTAAACGAGATCAAGATTGTTAGGATCGGTTAAACCTAACAGGAGTAACCAATACCTATTTAAAAAAGCAATTGGCGTCTCCCCACCACTTTACCTTAGAAGATACGACAAAATGTGTTTAACGCAAAGGAAAGGGATTTGGGTTGGGAATAAAATGCATATATTTTCGATAACTCTTAATTAGACAAAACACGATGAAAACATTAATTTTATACTTAGTTGCCACTGTTATGCCATCTACTAGTTATCTTACAAACTTCAAAATCATTTCCAGCATTTTCTTTTGGCCACATTTATTAAAATGGATTTTACCCGAAACTCCTGTGATTACTAGTTTCTGACATATAGCCGATTGCCGTTCTTATTTGGCCACGCTCTATAGAGGTGTAGCTATATTTTTACGATACATTCTTTGTTGCAAAGGCTTGATGTAACTTCTTTCAGAAATGTTTTTGTGTAAATAAAGACAGTGATCACGGGAGGATACAGAAAAATGGTAGGAACAGATTACTGAGGCCTTACAAGATGATCTTAATTAACAGGCCATTACTGCTATCTCCGCCATCATTGGATCGAAATCGGCTAAATTGACAAACCAATAGTGTTTCTGCTACTGATTAATATGCAGTTAAGAGGAAAGCGATTGAATATGAAATCAAAATTTACTCTGACATTTTAAGATCTGGCCAGAAAACAGATGTGGTATCGTGAGTTCTTATTTTGCGATCAATTTAGGGACTAACACTTTATACGTTTCAAGATGGTATAATGTAAAAACATGTACAAGGTGTTAAATCTGTCGTGTAGAATTTATCGAAATTCAAACGCTTTTTTTTCTATTTTTTTAAACAGAACCTATACTTTTTAATAGTGCTAGCAATTCCCTTATAAAATTACCTTTAAAATGGTACCAATAACGTAATACTTTTACCACTTTTAACATCACTTTTAACACCAAGAATGTCAGCGGAATACCCCTTGTGATGTTTTTGTATGGCCTAGGTGCTATAAAAATTGTTTACACGACACCCCCTACAATGGCAGAAAACATGTAGCAGCGAGTAAGAAACGCCTTTCTTCAATTGAACGAGGACAACTTGGCTAAAAATGCAAGCCAGTCCATACAGGGATGGTTAAGAATATGCACAGAGCAGAATGGAGACATATTCGAGCCCCTTCTGAATTAAGATTATTTTATTATGACGAAATCTAAAAGTGTATATTGTTTGTTGGAATCTGAGAGTAATAATAGTTTTGTATTACGTACAGTTTCTTATTTCTTGAACATAATCCAAACAATTTACGTAAAAGAGAACAATTGAGTGAAGGTAGATGGTTCCGTTTTTATTATTTCACAATTTTAAAACCAAATTAAAGAAATGTGGTACTTAATTATTGCCTTCTACGCTACATGGTGATACATATTAGAATTGTAATACCTTAGAACGTATTGGGAATAAATATGTATAGAACGATATTTTTTAATAGTTTGGTTGAAATTATTGGAAGTGGTTTGATTTAAGGAGCAAAGTGCATTTTTTTACCACTCAATATTTACAATCCACGTTTTTTTTTTAATTTGACATGTAAGCGTTTGACATGGGGAGTAGCTACTGGGATTATTACTGAAAATAAGATATGTCAAATTTGACATTTAGTGCACAATCAGCTTGTAAATAATATGGAATGCGAAGGTGGGTACTTCGAACACTTGTTTTATTTTGTATTTCTATTTCGATTCCCTTTTCAACATTTTCTTTGCTAATACATAATGAACCACTACCATAACGCGTTTTTTTGTGTCCCGTAAAACAGACTGGATTAGATAAAAAATTAGATGTTAATTTTTTAACATTAAATCGTTTGTTGAAATAAAATGGTATTCAAATGGTGTTCAAATGCTATTCAAATTTAGAGCTTATTATCTTATTGATAGGAAAGATATTCGAAAAGGTCGCAGTTTATAACTTACGATAGTACTGCGCCTGAACGTGAACGTGAACGTGAAAATTATTGGCAAGATACTTTTGCCTTAAATTTAGTCAGGATTACCAATTATAAGTTTCTGTAAAAATACCATCAACTGGTAGTTCTATTTGTGAAAATTATTAATACAAGCTGCACAGTATCGGGAAAATTAGTACTGGATATATCTAGCCGCTCATGTAATGCCATACCAACATTCAATCGGAAGTAATGGAAAAGTTATGAGTAGTATTCCATGCCATGGGATTATGTACGTTTCTCATGATTTGATCTGCGATGAGTCAATTGGGAAATAAAGTTTAATAGGATTTACATACGAATGAATATGTAATGTGTACATACATACGTATGTAAGCCTATAGTTATGAATGCAATGAAAGGTAATAACATTCACTGGAATTATACACGGTATTAATAATGTAATTTGTTTGGTATTATCTTTTATTTTGATCACTATATTAATTAATATTATTGGAAAATATTGGATTACCAGCGCATTTCTCATTTATGTTAGTGTCATGTGCCAAATGCAACAAAGCTTCTAATTTTATATTGTTTGGCAGTTCATTACATAATGCTACGGCCTGTTAGTGTATATATATATATATATATATGTATGTATATTCATATAAATTTTACCAATTTCTATAATTAAAAGTGATGCCAGCGAAAATAATTGGAACTGATGTGCTAAAATATTGCAATAGAGTTGAGTAATACCCGAATGGAAGTTATTTCAATAAATTACACTTTTGTACGTTCATTTTTATACAGCGTGTCCATATCGTGCGCGGACGGAAGGTAATTCCTTTCTACAGTAGCAAACTAGAGAAAAGTAAAAAAAAATTACGAGAGAAATTCTGCTCCACGAAATACTCAATCGAATCAAATTTGAATCATTGCTCTAATGTGTAAGCCGTTTAAGATATCGGCCGTTAAAGAAACAGCGACATTTCGCAGAAATCTTAAATTGTGTCAATTATCTCAAAAACTAAGATAGATAGGTATAGAGATTATTGGAGAAAGTTGGCATGAGGTTCTACTTAAGAAACCAAATTTGTGTTGTACGCAAAGAAAACTGAACACTCAATTTACTTGAATATAATTGTGTATTGTTCGGTACTCCGTACACACCTTCAGAGATTTCTACCATTTTAACGAATTAAGTTTTCAATACGACTTAAGATAACATTTTTTATACGCCGGATGTAAATGATAAAGTTTATTTTTTTACTTCACAATTACTCCGACTTATCAATGTTCACTGTCCAACTAACATGCGTAGAACAAAGATTCGTTATTCTACCTGGATTACATATGTATAATATAAAACTATTCATGTTACTTCGTGGTAAAGCTAAACATAAATTTCGAAAAACTGGTAAAGCAGCTCAATGCAATTACAATAAGGAATTGAGAGAAATTTTACAAGAAAATGTGTATACATTGAAAACGAGCTTATTTACAATCTCATTTAAATGTTAGAGATTCAAAGACATTATGGAAACACCTGAGATCCTTGAACATCTCATCGAAAAGACATAGTTTCACACTGCCACCGCAAATGAATAGTTGGGATGAAATTAATAATTTTTTTGTTAATTCGGTACCTAAAAATTCAACCCCAACTAACAACCTCATACATTACTTTAGTCACAATACCATAACAAACAACAGTTGCAAAATTAGTAACTCTATTGCTGGTAAGTCTTATGGTACAGACTAATTAAATATAATTTGGTAAAGATGTGCTGTCCATGTATTTTAAAACACTTGGCACATATAATTAATTCTTGTATTTTGAAGGAGTTTTGCCCCATACTTGGAAATACGCCTACATATTACCTCTACCGAGAAATTCTTACCCCACTTCTTTTGCAGATCTAAAACTTATCAGCAGTTTACTTTGGCTTTCCAAGATTCTTAAAAAAAATTTGAACAGTCAATTGCGGAAGTATGTTCAGGAATATAACATCTTGCCCAGTTATCAATCAGGGTTTCGCTCTGGGCACAATTACGAGACGACATTGTTGACCACCGACAGTATCTTGACTGCAACGGGTGAGGGTTTGCTTGCAGTCCTAGTACTGCTTGATTTTAGTAAAGCATTTGATACTATCGTCATTTATTTCATTATTTATAATTAGGGAGCGACGTGGTAAATTTACTCAACAATTTTCTAGACGGAAGGGTGCAGTCGGTGATGCTTGGAGATGTGGTTACTAGAGGGCTCAGTGTTGAAAAGGGTGCCCCACAAGGATCCTCAATTAGTCTCCTTTTATTCTCACTGTATACATGCAAAACTTTTGTTCAAATTAAATACTACACAATGAGAATGTATGCGGTCAACACTCAGCTAATCTATTCATTTTCTCCTGCTTATTTTATTGAGGCAGTACAAAGGATTCAGAGGATATAAGATAAAGTTGTTACGCATTGTTTACAACTTACAATTAATGGTTTATTACTGGCATTGCTCGAGTCTTCGAAAAATTTAGGTTTATACGAGAGAAGGGTTACACGAGAGAAGGGTTACACGAGAGACGTTCAATAATTAACGAGACAAATGGTTGTGGAAAAAAGCAATTTATTCAACAACAATGAAATTTACACTACTTTTCAATGTAGTCTCCACCAACATTTAGGCACTTCTCCCATCGCTTTGTGACCTTTTTTCCAGTGCTGAAGAATTCTTGACCTTGGTGTCCGAGTCACTGTGTACAGCTTGTTTGATCACTTCGTTGTCTTCGAACTTGCCGCGTAAAAACTCATTGAGCGGGCCGACAGATGAAAATCGTACAGTGCGAGGTCGGGACTGTAAGGAGGACGTGGCAACAGCTCCCAACCCAAATTTTCGATCACCTCATTTTCTGGGAAGTATGGGGGCGGGCGTTATCGTACAGCAGAATTACACCTTTTGAGGGAGCATCCTGGCGTTTTCTTCTTATTGCAGGTTTCACTTTATGTTGAAGCAAGTTACAATAGTACTCACTGTTCACAGTACGTTGTCCTTCTAAATAGTCACAAAAATTGGACAATGAGAGTTCCAGAGGACCGTTAACACCATTTAATCGTCAGACGCGAGAGGTTTGAATTTTTTCTTAGCGGGCGAATCCGGATGTTTCCATTCAAGACTTTGCCGCTTGGATTCATGTTCATAGTGATGAATCTATGTTTCATCGCAGGTTATAACACGGTTTACAAAGTCATTACCTTCCGTTAAAAACCGTCGTTTGAGTTCAGAACAAATGCGAACATGGGTTAACTGTCTTGGAACACATCTCGAACACGTTTTGCAATAATTCAGCTTGTCATGAATGGTTGAATACACAGTTTCAACACTAACATTACATAAATCAGCTATTACCATAATTTTTATACGCCTGTCATCCAGAATAAGGTCATTTATGCGATTTTGTAGCGCGTCGGCCGACACTTCAACCGGTCGTCCGGAGCGATAAATGTCGGTGACACTTGTTCTGCCCGATTTAAACTGTTCAACCCACTTATACACGTCTCTGTGGCTTAAAAACTTTTCGCCATACTGTTTCAACATTCTCGAGTAAATTTCCGCCGGCTTCACATCTTCGGATAACAAAAATCTTATTACTGAACGTTGTTCTCCCACCGTACACGTTTCGAGAGAAGCTGACATTTTGAAATTACCAAAAGAGGTTATGTTTGCTTTTATTTCTTTCAAACAGACTTAATTTGTCTCCAAGGTTGCTAACTTGACCCACAGAAAGTTGCATCTAATAATATTCAGTAATTTTTCCGCTAATGCAGGTTGTCTCGTTAATTACTGAACGTCCCTCGTATATCAAGAATTGCTTTAGATTTAAGAAGCAACTTTCAGTCTATATCCAATGGGATTACGTTAGATTAAAAGAATTGTTTCTGCATTGTTCCTATTTGTCATGAGAAACTAAATCTATCCTGTGTAACTTCATGGTTCTGTTACATTTTTCATATTGTTTCAGCGCTTATTGGCTGTGTTTGGACGAAATTTCCAAAGCTCGAGTTCAAAACTCTTGCCTTGGGTTATTTTCAGTATTTGTAAATATGAAGATTCTCACATACATTCGGGTTATGCAGTTAGTTAAAAATAAAATATTGATTTCTGTTGCATGCATCGGCACCTATTTCATTCTATAATAATTTATAAAATTCCCGTATACCTTTACAGAAAAATTCAGTTTCGAACGGACGTCGATAATTTAAACATTAGAAGCAAGAGTTTAATCACTCCGCCTCTGCACGGCATGGCCGTTTTCGAAGGATCGTGTTCATATAACATTAGCAAAATGTTTAATGCATTGCCCGGTTTCAAGAAGTCGCTACCTCTTAATAAATTTAAGTCTGAAATGTATCTACTGCGGTAGATTTTCTTAGTATGATGCAAGTGTTCGAAATGCCGTCCTTTAAATGTCTTTTCTTTAATTTGATTGTGATTTAAAAAAGCTGCACAAAAAGTACAAATACTATTTTTATTTTGAAAATATAAATTACTTTAAAATAATGATATCAACCATCAATTACAACAATCTACTACAAATTTACCCTTCCAACTTTAACTTTAGTAAATTTTATAATTAGGGGTGCGTAGTCTAGAGTGGCAGCCAATATAGATTCAACAGAAATTGGTAACAGATTTCTAAGTTTTGTTTGAACTTATTAAATAGTATTTTATTAATTTTAATTCGGAAAAACTTCTTTCGCCGCTAACGACAGAAACAGGGCGTGTTAATAAAATTCTCAGAGCGGCAACAGTATTCAGATATAAAGTAATTAAGCTATTTTGGCACAAATAATTTAAAACATACAAAGGTTTCATAGAATATGGTAGCATTCGGGATACAACACGTAATTCTTCACAATTTGCATTTATATTTGATACATTTCGGCCGAAAGTGTTGACTGGAGATTGTTACAATAATTTTCTAGCGTTTTGTCATCTATATCTTTGAGTTTTCAAATCTCATATATAAACTGAAAATTGTTGCTATGGGTTTTCAGAACCGTGAATCGTTCATTCAAAGCATTAGGGGTAATGTCCAGAATATAATTGAAAAAGTTTATCTTAAATCTATTCTCCTCTGTTGAGGGTTCATGGACAGCTTATTTAAAGTCATATTGACGCTTTTTCCTTCTGGCTCTAACTTCAGTTTTAGTAGGAAATTCTGTACTGCATTCCAGAATTTCTGCAATCTCATTAGGAGCAATTTTCATCTGATCATATCCAGGTTGTTTATAACTTTTCACTTTTTGTATGGTTTCTGATAACATCCTTACACAATCTGAGAAATTTATAGGTGCAGATTGCAATAGCTTCGAGACTGAATGCCGAAAAGTTAGACCACATATAAACTTGTAATTATTTCTTAAATTTAAACTTGATACTAGCGGTTTTTCCTTTAATTATAGGTTCATCGAAATAAAACGTTTCGACAATTTTTTTTATCTTCTTCAGAATTGCGTTATTTTTTTTTCCTAAAAATAAAAGAGTGTCAACGCATACAACACTTTAAAAGTTGTTTTTCATGAAACAATGATTTTTTTTGTTTACATTATTTGGTTTTTTAAAATATTTAAAATGATTATTGTTGCTATTTTGTTAGCCGAGGAAAAGGTGTAGCACACATACCAGGTTTAGGTCCAAATTTCAGTTTACAGTATGCATTTAATAAAAATATCCTCGTAAGTAACATTGTAGCCTGCGACCTTTTCAGGGCTATTGTGGTTCCTCTGTCAGAGATCAGTTACACTAGCCTTGCCTTTCACTAGACCTATAACAACCTTGTGTGTGATCTCTCTGCCAGACACACGTCTCGGGTACAATCGCCGATTATCGAAAAATATTTAGCGATTTTTATTATTTCGACAATTTTGCTTAAAATTACATATCCTATCAAATTTATCAATTCATCTGGCATATTATTGCTTAGATAGTCATAGATCATTTATCAGATTCACGTTGAACTCTCCTGATATGTTCTTCCATAACTGCATCAAACTCAGGAAGCAATTCTATCAACTTTAGGAAGTTCTCGTGCAAAGCATTGTGAGACCAATAGTCTAATTATTGACATAATTCCTTTAGAACAGTTCTTTTTCTGCTTTAATCGAATGTGAAATTCTTTCTATGCTCTAAAAGAATGTTTGTGATTTACAGACTCCTCATGCATTGTGAGGGCTCTTATAAGATTTTCCTAGTCGGAATAGCCTTTTTTTTTTAGCAAAGTAAAAGGTAAAGGTAAAGATTTTTAATTATTGTGTGGTTCAAATTATATTTTGATTTCGCTGCGCATGCCTGTTGCGGCCGCCTCTCTGTATCATAGCACAGCACGGCCCTGCTCAAAACACCAACCGGAAATTTCTTTAAGTATATGTACATAATATTTATTTCATCAATATACAATTCACATCTACGCGCAGAATTCGATTAAGTTAATTGATAGGCTGGACGTAGTGGAAGAATAGCGAGAGTTAATCCTTAAGCCAATCTACGTTCCGAGAGTTTTCCCTGTGTTACTTTTGTTATATATGTTTTGTTTCTTTTTTTGTATAATGTATATGTCTGCAGGATTAAATAAACGAATTTGTTATTATTACCATTACTTATCTCCGAATATTTTTCGTTTGAAAATTGTTTCTCTAAATTACTCAGGGAAGGAATTATTTTCCACCCACGCACTAGATGGATCCGCTGTGTGCTTTCAAATGCAGATCCAATTTGCTATTGGTGTTACACCCCGCATGTTTTATCAAGTACACGAAACGATCCTTTTATCGGTTCACTTGATTCTAAAACCCAATTTCAATTTTTTCTACGCTCAGACTATCTTTAATTACAGCTTCTATCTAATTCAATAGGCGGAATTCGTGTTGACACGTTCTTCTAAAAACAAGTTTTCGACTGCGTACCCTGTCTAATTACTAAAGTTCCCCGGCAGGTGAAGTTTGCGTCAAAGTGTTGGCTTTTCGTTGGAAGCATCGAACTTCGGACACGCTCCTAGCCGCCTGGCGTTCTGCCATGCTTTCTGGTAAAGGCGTTAATTAAAAATAAATTAAAGTCGGAGAGATTATAAGCTACCGCAGTCATAACCACAATTTTCTCAACTATTATAAAACCATCGAAACTTCTTTCAATTTTGCTGCTGATATATTTCCGCTATCATTTTTAAAATTAGCCCTTTTTCTTTAAAATGCTCGAAAGTATTTATCGTCATTCTTGGAATGAAGGAAATGAAATTTTTCACATATTTAATGCGAATTGTAATTAGCTTCTTCGCAAGTGGCATTAAATGTTCATCTAGAATGGATCCTGTGGGCGTTCTCAATTTTAAGACTGATTTGAATTCATCAATTTCCTAATAATATAACTTGGCATAGAATTATAACCAAAGTGCGGATAATCTAGGCTCCTATCGCCTATGAATCATCTTAAGCGCGCGCTGAAACAGAGGCGTACAGTTTAGGAAAACGCCTGGTCAGAACTCGCACTTTTACACTTTTACAGGCGAAATACAGGCTGTATGCAGTAGATAATTGTATTTTCTGGATGCAATATTCTTTTTTATTTCTTTGAATTTGTTTAAGTATTAAGGTATTTGTTTATTTATTTTAGTAGTTGTTTGCAGTGGCAACGGCAAAGATATCACAAGTACTGTTTAAATGTTGTTGCTAGATATAGTTGTACTAGAAAGTCTTATTTATTGAATTTAAGCCATTAGAGTGTATGATCTTACTTCATTTAAATTAAAAACGTGACTTACGTATGGCATTAGGTTTATTATAGAAAACAGAGATTATCTGCACGGTCAAATGTAACTATATTAACGCTAGATGACTCTGATACATGAAATTGACGGGATTCCCCAAGTTATTACTTGATCGGTCAGAGTGAATTAAATTAGTGAAGTGCAATTAATTGATAACTTTAAATTTAGTTTTAGTCAGAGGGTATTATTCGAATTGCGAAAGTGAAATCCTTACTGGCAAGTACTACATTTTATAATAAATCTAATTCAATCTATAAAGATAACTAAATATATAACCTCAACCAAATGAAGCCAACCTACGTTCTACGTCATATTAAATTTATCATCTAGCTAATGTATTTCTCATATAATATGAATAACTTCGGGGCTTTCTCTAAAACTTTTACTATGCACCTTTCTTTGAAAGTATCTCATGTTAAAACTGTACATTTTCTTTGAAATCAAATTTTCTTATGGTCGCAAGACTCTCTCTTTGATAAAGTAGAAATACATCTCAAATTTGAATTTACACATCGATTTTCACACAAAATCACACAACCTGTTGTCGCGGTCTTAGCTAGCGTTTTTAGAAAAAAAGGTCGATTTCTATTTCTTGTGAACTAGCTTTTGCCGTTATCAGCATTTCAACTGTATTTCCGGTTTCACTGGAAGTGACGTTAACTTTCCCATTTTAAATAAAACACTGTATATTTTTACGTTTCTGGAAAGGTAATCGAAAGTCGAATCCAACGATATTACATATGTTATACTTTAACTTAAGAAAGAGGACGGTATGCAGCAATAAAGGTTTTGGTAATCTGTTTTTGTTCTTACGCAAAGTTGCCTAGGAAAGAGCACTGTATTGTTTCTTGTGACGCCAGACTGATCTAAAGAGCTCGTTGCTAAGCAAAGTAATCACAACAATTGCCAAACTGTCAAATATCAATTCCAAAAGTGCAAATTATTCTTGTTATTTATTGCTATTATGACCTGCATTTGTCATACAAACAACAAAAGCAGGTTACCAAAACATTTATTGCTGCATATCGTCATATTTCTTAAGTTAAAGTATAACATGTGTGGTATCGTTGGATTCATCTTTCGATCACCTTTCCAAAAACGTAAACATATACAGGCTGTTCTATTTAAAAAAAGAATGTTGATGTCACTTCCGATGAAACCGGGAATACAATTGAAGTGCTGATGACAGCAAAAGTTAACCCACAAAAAATAGAAACCGACCTATTTTTTATAAAACTGCTAGCTTCTATCATTCAAAAGTTAGCATGGGGGAAGGGCACACTTTAGGACCGCACTGTATAGGCGTGTTGATTCAATACAAGTTTAGAATTTTTATTGGAGGGATAGTACCAGATATTTTCGAATCTCATGGCTGTGTTAAGATATATGATACTGTCGGAAATTTTCCTCTCGAATAAGGACAACAGGAAAATCACTAATGACGGCCGAAAAAGTGACACTGCCGCAAAACGTGACCTGCCTATATGAGTGGCTGAAATAGAACTTACGAATTTCTCGTTACAGAAAATCCGAGTAAACCAATTTTAATGCTTTTTCATGTGACGTTTAATGTTAGGTGGAGAATTCGGTATATTTCAACACGGTTGGCAGACTAAAATACATCTAATACTTGTTTTCGTATTTATATTTCGTGGAGAAAGGACTTCCAAAATGAAAAGTAAAATAAACAATGATGGTGCTTTTTAAATTAATTTTTGTAATCTCTTTCTAGGTATATAAGTTTGGTGGTTGAAAATTGTTTGGCTTAGTATTGAGGATATGCGATCCTTTATTAATTTTACATATCCTACATGCAATGCATAAAAACAAAGACTTTATCGGTGTATTTTATTTTTAGGTATGTAACAACCCACTACATGCTAACTTCTTCAAGAATTGGTAAGTGAAAAATAATTATTCTGCATCTATCTAAGGCATTATATTTGGTAAAGCTTTTAAGATATTTTTATGTGACAAATTTAATTAAAAGATTTGAATTAAGGAGATAATCTGTTTTGTTTTTATTTTAAGTATTTACTTACAATGGAAAAAATGAATTTAATCTAATTCAAATTACTTACAGTTATATTGTGGCGTGTTTTTTATATGTGAGTGTGTGTGTAAAATCCTACTGGTTCCTGGTTCCTTTTTCTCTCTACTTCGTGAAATCCTCTTATTTTTGATTCCTTCTTCCCTCTGCTTCATAAAGTCCCCTTGTTTGGAAGCCCTCTGATAGTTTTCTTCAATTAACTTTCTTCAAATGGTTTTTAAAATTTTGTAACTGATTAAATATCGTTAATAATCGTTGGATATCATTTATAGTTCACTTGAAATGGTTTTTATATATTTGCACTGGTGACTTTCACGATGTTTTAACTTTTTTGTCTCAATTTTCTAAAAGTCAATCGGAAAGATGTTGTTATCTGTCAGAATTGTTTTTCGTTGCTGACTTCTCTTTTTTCTCGTCGTCCCTAACATTGCCAATCTAATGACTCGATATTTAAATTTTGATGTTTTGAACTTCCAACTCGGTGTCGTAGGTAACGTAAGGAATTTTAACGATCATTTCCAAATACAATGTGATTTTTGTGTGTGTATGTGTCATTTTTACAAATAATGTCTTTAATATATAAATAACTTAAAATAAGCTGAGATGTTGACTCTCCCCTGTAACATGTCATTAACTGAGTCTTTTTTTTTTTTTTTTTAAGAAAAGATTAGTAATATAAATAATCAATAATGTCGGAACCCGAATATTAATCGAAAATAATTCAAGTTCCGCATTAAACTCTATTAAAATATAATCTCGGCGAATTTTGATATAATATTAATTATAATGAATTTAACATATGCTGTTCACGTTGAAACATCCCACTACAATATTTAAATAGTAAATTATTTCGGATAGTGCTTGTTTTAATACTAGTGTGAGTCACATACATACCAAATCAAAGAAAAAACATTTGATAGTACCTTGTTTGCCTATTAAATCAACAAACATTTGCAATGCAGAAGATATATTGGTTTTTGCACATGTCAACTATCAGTTTGCTTCCTTTAGACACGCCAACTGTGTTACATCGTAATCTCGATTGCGGTCCCGGTTCCGGGGATATGTATAGACGTACATTTTCTCGCGACCTATCATATTCTTGCGGAAGCTTGCGTTTTCTCCATGTGATATGATACGAGAAGGGAAAATATCTTGTTTACGACTACTAGGCACATCGCACCGAAATATCTTCAATGCAGTATACTTCTCACTTCTCTAGAGTGGATTCGTTGAATATTAGTTGAGTATGATTTTTGAATGAGCATTGTTTATGTAGGAATTTGTTGTTTTGTTAGTCGTCAAAGAAAAGAGCAAATATATGAAGCAGTTATTTGTGTAAATGATATTTTTTCTATTTAAGTTATAATAAAATATAAGTTAATACATACTACATAAGCATTTACTTTTGACGACATTTTGTGCAGTAATCAACTTACATAAATAGGGAGGAAGAAACTTATTTGAATAGTGATTCTCGTTGGTTTCCAGTTCTCTTTCAACGACTTTTTAAGTGTGTTTGTGAAAAATACTAAGAGTAAGGCATGAATTGAAGTATCTCCAATACAATTGTTATTTATTTATGCACATTGGCAAAATGTTAAATTAGCTATATCTGTATATGTACGGCGAGAGAACGAGGAGGGGACGCACGTAATAATTTGAAGTTATGGTCGCCTGGAAATGAGTGTTTCGCATACCTATTTTGTTGTTGCTACGAAGCGTAGACGAAAATAATAAGGAACTCTAAAGACGAAAATAAAAGCAGATTCTGATGAAATAAAAGAAAAGAAAAATAAATACTCTAGAAATTCTTACTAAGATCATCCGTACATAATGCAGTCTACCTCGTAAGTAACCACATCGGTAACCGTCGTGAGCCGTCGACTGTTGCTAACCCTTCCGCTTGTGGTGAATCACCCATTCGCGTTTACCGTTGTCGCATCTACACTTTTTCGTATAGCTCGACATTTTCTTTCCTTATGTATATGTATTTGACCAACTCCCAAAAAGATCACAAAAGTTACACATAGCCGTATTTGCTTAACTTAATATACATATATAACAAATTATATCAAAATTACAGAACTAAACTAAAAGCAAATGAAAAACTTAAATCTAATTTAGGATAGTTGAAAAATATCGATATTTTTTTGGAAGCCGATTCAGTTCCCTTGCAGCCAAATTTAAAGGGCAGTTATACTCATAGGAGGTTCTATGGAAAGCCAGCGCGAAAAGATCGTTATTTCGGGTATGCACTCCAGGTATTCGAAAGTAGGAATGAGAAAGTGGATCGTGACATTCCATTATGTTACGTAAAAGTATACCCAAATCTTTAATTTGATCTACGCGAACGAGTGTAACACCGCCAATCGAATACGCATAAGAGATAGTCTCTCTCCTCCTTTTGGTGAATGAAATTGGCATCGTAATTTAAGGGCAGAATAAAATAATCCGCGACTTAAATAGTATGGTGCAACTAGATACAATAATAAGAACTACTTGAATTAAGGTAAAGCTTAATTTTGGTTTGATATATGACCGATCGGCGAGATTGGCCATTCGTGAACTAAATAGAACGAGTTCAAAGATGACTTACATTGAGAAATAAAAACACTTTTGCCAAAAAATTTGCGTCTTGTCTAGACTTACAAATTAATGATCCACCCTCGTACAATATACAACTGTTATAAATTGCCTTAACATCTTTTTGAAACAAAGTTCCAAACTACGCCTTAAACGGACTTCCTAAATTCTAGAAAACGATTGTGACAAAACAATTACCATCGACAATTAAGTTTATCGGCTGAAAGGGGATCCGTGAAAGATGAATGGTCTAACGAAATAGAAAAAAAAACAGAAAGTCAGTGAGCAGATCGTAGATGATAGCGCTTATCAGCAAGAGGACGATCGGATTTAGCAAGTCTAGGGACTGACATTTGTTCGGAGCGAAATCGAAATTGCCGAAATAACTTACCTTCATTCCGGAAGCCAGAATCAATGAGAGCGAGATAAATATTATTCTAGAGGATAATACATGATGTCTAAAATATAAAGTTGGCAAATAATTGTAATAGACAATCACTCACGCTGTTGTCCCTTATATAACAGTGCACGAATTTTTAAATTGATTTTTTAGAATTTATTGGATATATGTAGGTTTAATATGTTATTAATTTGCATGAAGATGGAGGCCTGAAGCGCATTCTTCTACGGTGTGGAATTTACCTTCCGTTGATAGATCACTATACGAGGGCCAAAAACCCGACAAGATATACTGGGAGTTGAGAGTATAAGTCAATTGAACTGTGCCTATTATTATGTGCAAGGGATCATTAAGTTACCATCTTTTATCATTAATCAATAAACTGTTTTTTGATTTTTGTTTTCAGCTCAAAGGTTGATGTAAATCCAAATTATTTTGATTGTGCGATTATTGTGCATTGTAACTAAAGTATTATTTTGTATTAGATACTTTCAAATCCAAATCACAAGGCGCAAAGGAACAGTACAGTTGAATGTCATCAGAATACAAGTGAGCCCTAGAATGTTTAAGATTCTGATTGTGAGTGAAAGACGCGGTATATAAGGAAAATAAAAATGGGCTTAAAATAGAACCTAGTGGCACTCCCTGTTTTATTTCTAAAGGTAGAGAGGTTTCATTTCCTATCCGCACATACTGAGATCTGTTTGACAAAAAGCTGGTCAGTAAATTTAAAGAATCCGAGCCAAATCCCTTAATTGTCATTATTTCTAAAAGTTTTCTGTGAGACACTGTGCCAAAGGCCCTAGAAAAACCCAGGAACACAAGAACAGTCATCAATCTATTTCCTAAAATCTGCGTCGAGCTGATACCTCGAGCACGTATGCACGTATGCTAGACTGACTAACTTGCGTGTGTGTGCGGTTATCTAGCGACACTGAGAAGTCGAGAGGCCGTTCCTGGTACAGGTGGCAACGTTATTCGCTGTTTGTATGAGACTAGGGCTTATAAATGAATCCTTGCCAACCCTAACACATGACTTTTCCACATAGTCACCATGGTTGTCGAAACATTTGTTTAATCGATACACCAACGAATTGACCCCGGTATAGAAGAAATCAGCGTCAAGGTCGTGGAGCCACGTGAAGACGGCTTGCTGAACTTCGGTTCTGAAATGCCGTCCGAAGAGACGAAGATCACTTGCTACGAGGTCTGTTGAAATTCTCAGATGTGAAGCGACCGTGATGCTACCAGGTTTCGAGATCATACAAAATAGACCCAATAACCGATAGAACCAGAAAATTTGTTCAGATCTGAGCTGTTCTTTCAATTCTCTACAGGCATTTTACAGATGTCTTGGATGGTCTGCCTATGATCATTCACAGCTGCATCCAAACAGCAACAACATGTTCTGGTGTAACACTGGTAGATGGTCGTCCGGAATGTCCATCGTTATCAACTGATGTTCGTTCCCAAATTCTCTCTTTTGCATTTTGTATGTTTCTGCTGCAGTCACGTTTATGGCAACCTGTAACAGGTAGGTAAGACCCGGATTTTGATCTGAAATCAAAAGCATAAGGCATTAATTTTGAAGTTATTCTTGGAGACATAAATTATGCTGATCTTAAATCAAAAATTTTCAAAAAAGTAGGAGAGAAAAAGTTGAGCCTAAGTTTTGTTGCACCAGGATGTCGTAGCAGCTCTTTCAACGTTTTTATTCCATTTTACGGATTTGCACCTATATAATTACCTTAAGCTGAAGGAACATTTACAAGGAATTGTTTTCTTAACGACGAAATTGCAAGTGTTATTATGAACTTCCCTTGTATGTCCAGATACGTTCTTTTTATGGAATCGCACATGAAAAATAGACACAAGGATTAATGAACCGTCACGTTATTTTATATTCTAGACTACAACTAAACTAAACAGGAAGACTATTTTGCCACCGTAGCATGAAGGAAAGATTTTATGAAAGGTATCACGTTAACCCATAAAAGAATAATAAATAATCTTTACTCACTTGACAGGAAATCGATTTATCGGCTGTTAATTTTCTTAGACGGAAACTTAGGATAACACGGAATACCTCAATTTAAAAAACAAACTGAAAACGAACACGGATGCATACACACGTTATACGCGTGTGCACTGTTGTAAATAGGCTCTTTTTAAATCAATACGTCGTGTTTAACTATTGTCAAAGTTTAGGGTCTCACGAATGTGTTTCTTTGCCGCCGAAATCGACTTCCATCGTAAGCAAGCGTCGAACGGGCCAGAGGAAAGACCTCTCCCGAACGGGTGATCGATGGTTGGCCGCGGTCTCAAGGGAATTTTGCCCCTTTCCTTAATTTACATAAACATATAAATCCGACAACTTTATTATCCACTTACTTGCTTGTATTTTTTTAACGCCTTCGTAGATACAACGCGTTTTGCGTGAGAGGCGTAAAAATTTTGTATCCACGAATTTCCGGGTTCGATTTGTTGAAAATTTAATTTTTGCCCGGGCATGAAAAGGAAGAAGCAAGGGGAAAAAAGTTATACATCAGAATGTAATTCCAATTTATCGACATCTCTGGGTCGATGAGATATCAATGGATTTTTTAAAATTTCACGAAAGGATTTGGAATGCTTTTAGTAAGCTTTTGAGAACCTTATAAGCGTACAACCAGATTCTGGAAATATAATTAATACTGGAAGTGGTTTAAAATATGTTGTAACACCATGTAATTTTACGTAGCATTAGGAAGAGGATTAAATAATTTAAATGTCTGATATTTTAACTGTTCTTTTCTTGACGTAGCCACATTTATTGGTTCATTTCATCGATTAAGCTTAGATGTTTCGTTGGGGCAATAAGTAACTTTCTACAATTGTAATGTGTCACGTTTTTATATCAAATAAGTTGGCAATAGTTTCATGAGAATAGTTTTTGTGCTACTTATAACATAGGTGCACTGACGTGAAATAGAGAAAAACACATCCAAAATCGAGCAAAAGGATGATGGTGTAGTATATCAAACATTTCTTGTTAGAAAAGGTTTGTATCCACAGTTTTAAGTAATTTGTTGAAGTATTTAAAAGTTTCTGAAATTGGAAACGTTTATGCAATCCTATATTGAACAGAGTTACGAGATTTGCGGCGACCCTGCCGATGTGGAGGTGTCGTTTGGCGGAAAGTCGAAGTGGGCATATGTCGATAGATGAAAGAAGATGCCTGGTTGCTGTACTATTTAGCACACGCGCAGTGCTCTAATTAAATTGACGTAGTTGGTGCCAGTTCTTAAAGGCTCAATGACGCAAAGTTATTCAACATGGGTTGTAGATTGAAATAAGTGAAGTATTAAAAGAGGTAAACTTTAACCTCTTTTACACCTACCTTTAAAGCTTACACCTGTACTACACGCAGAGAAATGGTTTCTTGCGTCAAGAAAATCTTGTAAAAATCAGTCTCTATTCAAGAAAATTATTTCAAGACTATAAATATGTATAATATTATATAATGGAGCCGTACAATACAAGTAAATTCCACACAGCATAGAAAGCGAAAATTGGGCATGCCACCGAGAAGTACATTTTTTTTTATGTGATTCTTATGTTGATAAACTGTAATTTGCTATTAGGCTTACTCGATAAACAACCGTTTAAGGACTTTTGGGACAAATACAATCCCGAGTTACGGTTGCCAACGGAGAAAACGGCACGTAAGCTTGTTGCATTTGTACGCATTTGACGTGGAAAAGAAAATGAAACGCATATTGAGAAAACAGTTTCTTTGGTTGTGTTGACGAGACAACAGACTGTAAAAAAATTCAATTGCAAATATTATGGTACGCATACTAGACCCTAGTAAACCTGCATTATCACTATTACTAGCTAGCCGAAGACTATAAGAGTGTACTGCTGCAGCAATTACGAAGGTTGTACTTAGTACGTTGGAAAAATTTCAAATTTCAAAAGATAAAGTGTTGATACTGTAGGATGTCTCTTCCTGTAGCTTGGCACCATTTTGAAAATAGCTAAAAAGAAACAAGAATTATTATGTCAGTTTGATACGATATACATTTACAAATTTCTTTACGAATTATAGTGTGTTCCACACATGTTCCAACAATAAATATAAAAAATACTAGACAATATGGAATGTAAGGGGTTTCCCAATAGCTATGATATGTTTTCGAAATGCCACGGCGGCCATTTTGGAAATGAAAAGAAATTTCATTTCTTGACAGTTCTGTTCAGTATAGTCTAGCATTTCATCATGGTGAGATACACGCTCCAAGAACGTCTGATTATTATTCAAAAGTTTTATCAAAATAATCGATCTTTTCTCCTAACCAGTCGCTCCTTACGTGAAAATTTTGGAAGAGATAGTCTTCCTACGGTGCTTGCAATTCGTCGCATCGAGAAAAAGTTTGAAAGTGAATTTATTTTACACGATAAAAAAACATCACAGCGACGACGAAACGCAAGAAATCTAGACAATATTGCTGTTGTAAGAGCCAGTGTTGCAAGTGTGTCGGTAAATCGTGGTTCTCAAGAAGTTGCACTCTCAAGGATGACAACTTGGGGAATTTTGAGGAAGGATTTGGGTTTACACCCTTACAAGGTTGTGCTGACTCAAGAACTGAAGCCACTTGACCATCAGAAGCGTCGTTTGTTTAGCAATTGGGCTCGAGAGAAACTTGAAAATTATTCTGATTTTTTTAAGAAAATCATCTTTCCTTATGGAGCTCATTTTTGGTTAAACGGTTCTGTAAACAAGCAAAACTGCCGTTTGTGGAGGGAAAATAATCCACATGAAATTCTTGAGAAGCTTTTGCATTCAGAGAAAGTCACGGTATGGTCTGGTTTGTAGCATGGTGGCGCCATCGGACCTTATCTGTTCCAAAATGAGGAAGGAAATGCGGTTACAGTGTACGGTGAAAGATATCGAATGATGATAACGGATTTTTTGTGGAATGAATTTGGATGGCATGTTCTTCCAACAGGACGGTGCCACATGTCACACTTCTGGTGAAACCATTGATTTATTGAAAGAAAAGTTTCCTGAAACATTGATTTCTCTTGATACGAGAGATCCAAGAAGAATTGGACAACCTCGACTAGATGCTTGGCCTCCAAGAAGCTGCGATTTCACACTATTGGATTATTTTTTATGGGGTTACGTTAAGTTATTGGTCCATGCGAACAAACCACAGACAGTAGAGGACTTGAAAACCAACATAGAGCGCTGCATTCGTGAAATAAATGCGGATTTATTCCATAAAGTAACTGAAAATGGGGTTCATCGAATTCGCTCCTGCAGTGGTAGCCGCGGAGAACATTTGAGTGATGTGTTGTTTAAAATATAAATGGTATCGATGAAACTTTCAAATAAAAAAAAAATCTGGATTAACTTTTCTTTTCTGTGTTTTATTTACATTTAAAAACATATCATTCTTTTTGGGAAACTTTACTAACCCTTAATTAAGATGAATATCTCAAAAAAAAAACTATAAAAGTAAAGCTACAGCGCTAGAGTTAATCAAAATTTTTATTTTGTTTCCTATGTAACGAGGGAATTGTTCATTTAATACATTTATTTTTTGTACTTACGTTCTGTGTGTTAATTTAGAGAGCAACTAAGTAAGCGAGCAAATATACAAAAATTACATATATCTAAACATAAGCAATTGGTCCTCCCTTTTTACAAGGAAGATATACCGAAGCAAACGACTAGTGGCATTGTTCTTCAAATCAGGAGCACGTAATAAATACTACAGAAAGAACTTAATTTTCTATTGTACTAAAAAGTTTGATTTTTAAACGGAGTCTATACTCCATATTTGTACGCTTGCAGTAGATAGAAATTGACATTTCCACTATACTGGTTATATGCAACATGAATATTGATAGTAAGTATGCAGAAAATATATAGTCGGTTTTACTTTGAATACCGTGTTACTCGATTATGCGCTTCTTCAAAATTTATACCCTCTTCTTACGTATACCGTAACTCTAGAATAATAATACTATAGGCAAAGCGCACCACAAAATACATTTGGGAGTATTGCTTTATGCATACCGGAACTTTATTGAAAAATGCAGGCTAACAAATGCGTTGTTAGATTTTACGTTCCCGCATAAATTCACTGTATAAATAATGTTTTGAGATTTGTGTTCTTGACGTCCTATTTACTTTAAAATATAGTAAAGCTGGGTTTTAGACTTATTTTGGGAATACCTTTATGCGATGCCTGGAATAATAGCCTCACGTTCCTGTAATGCAACGCATACGAATTAGATTTGAGTCCATAAAGTATGAAATATAACCTAGTTATATGAAAACAGTAGACGCATATATTGCGCTTTTTTACGGGAAGTCAATGCAAAATAAGATGTAATTTGATCTGGCGGCCTTTGTTTATAGACTAGATGTAAGAAAGCTCAGTAAATATACGCCTACCTTTGGTTATAAATATCCCTTGCGATGTAATGTATTTAGAATCTCTGTGCTCGATAATTTGGTGTTATATTGCGATAGTCTGTCGCGAAATGCTTCACTTGGCATCAATTCTTAAGACAAGGGTAAAGAAAAAATCTTCACAAGCACGATTTGAAAAGTTTGCACTAATTCCAGGGGTAATTATTGAGTTTATTAAGTTGTACGTCATTATTTTTGTCCACGTACTACCGTCCCTTGGTCCAAGGTAACATTAAAACCGACATGTGCTATTTTTAATAATCTGATACTACCAGTTATACCGGAAATGCCAATTTTATTGTTTTAAATTGAACATCCTAAAATCAACATCCCTAAATTGAACAGTGAAGTCTTAAAGTATCCTCCCCCCCCATGCTAACTTGTTAACGATAGAACCTAGCGTATTTAGAAAAAGGTCAATCTCTATTTTTGTGAACTAACTTTTGCCGTTACCAGCAGTTCAATTGCACTTCCAGTATCATCGGAAGTGACGTCAACTTTCTTGTTTTGAACGGAGCACCCTGTATTTTTTTACGTTTTTGGATAGGCAATCGAAAGGCGAATGCAACGATGCCGCATATGTTATACTTTAACTTGACGATATGCAGCAATAAAGGTTGTGGTACCCTGTTTTTGTTCTTACGCAAAGTTGATTAGGAAAGGGCGCCAAATTATTTCTTGTAACGTCAGATTGATCCAAAGAGTTCATTACTATGTAAAGTAATCATAGCAATTGCCAAACTGTCAAATCTCAATTCCAAAAGTGTAAATTATTCTTGTCGTTTATTATATTCTCCATTTGTCATACTTTCGTTCTTTGTTCTCGTTATTATTTCCGTTTATCTTAACATGTTTTGTTAATTGTTGTTACTTCTTTACTTTATCAAACTTTATTGTAGTTAATTAATTATAATAGACTTGTTTAAATTTGTTAGTTTTTGGTTTTAGGTTTCTTGTGTTGTTACTTTTAAGATGGTTTTTGCACGAACCATGCAATATTATGTAAATCTGGCAACAATTATCATCTTATTTGGAGTGGCTATGCAACAAATTGTACAACAATTTAAATTTTCATCTTCTGTTAAAGTAGTTCGCTCTGTAGATTTTATCCTATGTATCCTTACTTAGCGCAAAGTTCCAAATATTTCCAGCTGTACAAAGGCAATGTTCATTATACTTCGTGGTAATTGTTGCCAAATTCGCCGAATATTAAAATTACTTAGGTACTTAGAGTTTACCTTGCGTGTTCCATGCGGAGGCCATTGTAAAGTCAACAGAAAGAGCTGAAACTTAAGCACATTGTCTAACAAAAACTAATAAATTTAAACAAACCCACCATAATTAATTAATTATAATAAAGTTCGATAAAATAAAAAAGAAACAACAATTAACAAGACAAGTTAAAATGAGAGAAAATAATGACGAGAGCAAAGAACGAAAGTATACTTTAGAACCTCATTGTATATTATTACATTTTTGAATCCCTACTTCAATTTTTAGGTTTGTTTGATAAGACAACTATGCTTCTATTTCTAACCAGTTCTCTTGAGACCATATTAAAATACATAAATTCACAAAAGCTCACTCGTCTTGGGAAATCAGTTTTCTTTAATTGCTGAACCATGGAAAATTGGTACGGATGAAGAAAAAATAGAAGAAATAATAAATCCTTTTGGTATCAAATTGAATATATATTCATTTATCCTTCATACCATGAATACCAAATTGAGTAATTTCATCACTTTCATCAATTTGATAAAATTCTAATACTAATTTTAATACCGCCCTATACGGTCAACAGTTCTGCAAAATTTCAATTTTGCAAGTTAAACACTTTCACAGTTATAAAAGTTTACACGCATTCGTCCATCTGCCAAAAATCAAGTGATGTAGTGTGCCAAATTTATTTCAAATACAACGTTAGCTTAGATTCAGTCATTTGAAAGAACACGGGGTTTTTTACGTGACGCGCTAGCATATGTTAGAGTTAAACTTTTAAGGTTGGTTTTTCTTTTTGTCACCAATAGATCTTTTCTAAACGTTATTATTAGAGCAACGCAACTGCGCTGAAAGCCAGTGGCGGACGCATAAAAGTTTACACAAAATAAATTAAATGTGATACGTGCTCAAACACTTACCGTTTTAAGAGTCCTCCGTGAAATCACAAAGTGAATAATGTCTATTTAATATTTGTAACATTAGATATGTTTCCAAAGTTGTTTCGGCAAAGTGAGTGTGGCGTGAAGAAAAAGTGTTTTTGTATGCCGAAAACGAACGTTCTACATCTAGTGACGTTATATTTGCGTAAGCAAAATAATCTTTCAAACACAAACATTTCTTGCGTCTTCTATCGCGCATAGCTCTGCGTGAACATGTTGCACTATTTGCAAAGATTCCATTAACGACACCGAAGAATTTTGTAGTTTTTCCATCGCATCCGCTAGTCCCACGTAATTGTTCTGAATAATTTCCAAATCTGTTTTAACTTGACTATCTTGAAATTTCAAGCGGCTTACCTTGACAGCCGCAGCTTCCTTTGGGTCGAATTCTAAAATCACGTTCTTTATATTCTCAAAATATTTAAGATAATAAAATGCATCCTCTAACCATGTTCCCCAACGAGTAAGAGTAGGTTGTGGTGGTTCAGGAATACCGGGGCATAGTCTATGAATTTCCCGAATACGTTTTGGAGATTTTACAAACACAGCTTTTGTATGTGCTATTAGAGCGTCTACCTCGGGATAATATTTTCTGATACTATCTGCTACGAGACTGAGAGTATGAATTTTACATGTAATATGCAACAGGTTAGCACAATGTTTTTTAAGAGATCGACCTACAGCAAGCATGTTTGCGGCACCATCACTCATAAACATCAACAGTTGATTTGTTGAAAGTTCAAACTTTTCCAATGTATTTAACACCAACATTGAAATTACTTCGGCAGTGCATTGTTGTATTCGTCTGGAAGCTAGTAAAATTGAGGGTGACGGTCGATGTGGTTCCATTGTGCGTACCATTACATTAGCCACAGAATGTTTTTTACGATCTGTTGTTTCGTCCACACATAACCACAGTTTCTTATCTTGCAACTCCGATTTAATTCTTTTCTCGACATGCTCACGAGCAGACGGCACAACTCTCTGTAATGTTCTCTCACTTGGTAACTTAAAGTCCGAATATTCATTCCAAAACGAGACGTATGCTTTCTTCCTTAGTAAATGAAATGGTAAATTACATGCAATAAACACATAAATTAAATTTAAATTTCTCATAATCTGGTGTGGAATTTTTTTTTGAAACATGCCCTGCACTAGTATGTTGACTAGCTTCTGGAATTTTCAACTTTGCGTAAATATGATGACGTGCGTAAATTTCAGGTAGGAGTTGCTTCAAATGCTTCTGATGGGAAAGTTAACCATTAGATAGTCTTAACTTTCGGTGTAACTATAGTTGTTATTAGTGGAAATAAATGTTAATCATGTCAGACCAGAACACCGACTGACCGTCTGATTATTTATTGTTAACTCTGTTTAATATACAATTTGGTCCTGTTACAATCCAAACAGTCCAAATTGAAAATCATAGCGCTCAAAAATTTACAAACTGGTTACGTCGAATATTGCCTGGAGCAACCATTTTCGGATACCAAAAGAGATATCAAGATAAGGAGAAGCAGGGGAATGGAGACACAGCATTCATTGTACTAGGAGATACGAAAGAAAAAGTGATAGAATTTAAAGCAGTTGACAGTAGAATATTGTATATGAGAGTGAGAAATAAGCTGTATAACGTGACAATATTAAACGTGTATGCACTCACAAAAGCAGCAGATGAAAGCATAAAAAAATAGTTTTATGGAAAACTGGAGAAAACATATAGTGATACCCTGACATGACTTGATAATGACCCTGGGTGATTTTAATGCACAAGTGGGAAAAGATAATTGGTGCATATGTATATTATGCAGTTTTTCTAAGGTTAACAGTTTGTATTATTAGCTTGCGAAACAAAGTGTGTTTTATCGCATTAGAAATCTTATACCTGCGTAAAGGAAAGTCTCAAGATATCTTATTTTCCGACGGATATAAAAGTTAACGTTTTTCCGCAGATTATAGTAAGAACAATGGGCAAGCAGTTGGTGCACAATCCACGCGGTCCGGAAGTGATTAGATGTGTCCGGCGGGAGGGGATAGGTGTAATGGCTCTGTAGTTTTACACCTTAATCCCCTTGAAACTCGACTGCTGGAGCAAATTGTCCCTAGATACGTATAAGTACAATGAAGGAGACTGTCCCACTGTAAACTGCCCTTATCTTATACATACAACCACCCTAAACACACAATTACAAGGAGACGTTATATGCTAAGTCATGGACACACAAGTCTCTATGTGCGCGTATAAGGATGAAGGTCTGAGCGTGTACGTGTGTTGGAAACACTTTAATATTATGCGCAAACTTTAGCTGTTGACAATTCCGTCAAAGAAACTTTTCTAGCTCGTAGGTTATTCCGAAGCGTTTTCCGAGCTCAACCCTATGTATGTGTCTACGAAATTTTCGTTTTCTTTTCCTCCATCTTATATTCTTCCCGTTCTTTGTTTCCTACGCCATATGTTTTTAAACTAACGGTTATGTTCTTTCTTTAACAGCTTCGGCGAAGTGTTTTAAATATTTTTTAATGCATAAAATGTGCTATCACTTACGTGATACGGTTGCCGCTAAAGCTTTTCAAAATGCTAATTACTATTTAATATGCACAACCTTATCTTGGAGGTTCCAGGGTTACGAGAAATATGTTATTATATATTTAAGCATGTAGTTTGGTGTGTATATGCGATTATCTACTTTACGTATACTTAGGTTATCTACTTTTCAATGCTACTTTTGGCAGCGTATCCACCTCTAACCCAAACTTTCGTTAAAATTTACTATTGATAGTCATTGTGTTTAAATATTTCGTTATCTAGGATTATCATTATTTTAATTACTAGCATGTTTCTATAGTAATAGGTGCATTGGCAAAACATTGAAATTTGCATATAACTTTGATTAAAGTTCTTTGTATTAACGTTTTTAGTTTCGAAATACGTAGCATGCAGATTCGACCACGAGAATCTCTGGGTAGCCGTCCTCGGCTATTTTCTGCTACTGTCTTCGCGACCGAAATGCCTCTCACTCGTATTATCATGTATATGATATATGTTGCGAATTTAAGAAACATACAAACTTTGCGATTTATATATACCAAAGATACATTTACACAAATGTATTGTTCTGTTAAATATTTACATCGTCAAACGCAGCTGTCAATCGAGGACGTACAGGGTATTCAATAGGGCTACTCGGTAGATATGAAATTTCCTCTGGCGGATGTTAGTTATTTTTCGGAAGCCTCCTTTCCTCCCCGAACCTCCGATCTTCGGAGTGGCGGTACTAAATAATTTATTTAACCCCAGCCAACGACGATCCTGGCGAATCGGGGATGAAACTACTCTTCTTTTCATTCCTCTCATTTCGTAAACCCTCAAATTTAATGTAAAATTCTCCCAAAACAAACAACAGGGTAAATTCAGAGGGATTTCTAGCAAGGTTTCATAAATTAAATATCTATCATAACGTTATTAAGTAGAACGTTAGTAAATTTTGTTATTGTTTGGTTGTCAATGCTATTTTGTATCACAGAATGGCATAATTTCAGTCGTCTAGTTGAGTCAGTCCATTCATTCTCTCATGCTACTTCTAAAAATAGCTTTATTTGAATTTATTTATCCTCGTTAAATTATATTTAGACAGAAATCAAAATTTGCTGTGGATAAAAACAATCGCCATCGCGATTAAAATAAGGGAGAAAAGGGACGCTAATTAAATTCATCGCTTCTGGTCAAGCTTTCATCAAGTTATCTCGCATTTTGGCTGTGCCCCCCGTTTAAAGTGTCTAAGATTGTAATCATAGAATAAATTCAAGGTAGAAGAGGAACAGAGTTTATATGACATCAACGTAAAATCAAGGTTAGTTTTACTGATGCAAAAAATCGTTTAAAATTGCCGAAAGAGTTTGTAAGAATACTCCCGAATCCCACAGTTCATTTAAAAATTTAATTAATCTACAAAAATACCAATTTTAGAACAATTTCCCTGCAATAAAACATTTCAGTATATGGAAATGCGCCTACAAAATATTTACACAAACAAATAAGGAAACGGCATTATGAAATATATACAATGCAAAAATATATGCATACTTTTATACAGAGGAAAACCTCACATTTTTTATATGCTTTTTGTAATTAGAAGGGGAACTGTTTTAATAAATTTATTTTTATACACACGCACTGTGTTTCATGTCGAGAGGTTCTCAGCGATCGAACAAATAACCAAATATTTTATACATCAAAGCAAAAGCAATTGGTCCTCCTTCTTCGCAAAAAAGATACGCCGAAGCTGCATTGTTCTTCAAACCAGGAGAACGTATCAAATATATTAATCCGAAAATATTTTGTTTCTGTTTTCAATCTTTCGAACATTTTTGCTTGTTGAGGATAATTTTTGAAGGACAAAGAGGTTGAGGGGTATTTAATCACAACTTGTATAATATAATACTCGGACAAATTGTTATAGAGTTTGGCCAAAACGAATTATGAAATAGTTATATGGACCTAAAGCATTCGGGAGGATTTTAATTATCTACCTCTCCAATTAATAGCTTTTTATAACGCTGCAATATTGCGAAATTGTAATGATTTATTGTTGAATAGAAACAGGGCAAATAACGGACTCTGCTGCGTGTAGATATATTGTAATGAGACTTTGAATAAAATTAATCAATAACATTTTTATAAATTATTTTAAAGTGTGGGATCTACTTATTTTCTTTTGCTAATGGAAATTGATTGAAAAATTAAACATTTTTTAGTGTTTAAAAAATATATTTCTTTCGACAAAGTTTTGAATTTTTAAACACCTAGCGCAATCCCTAACCCGCAGCTATATTGAAATTTTAATGTATTTTTTTGAGTTTTTGAAATTTAAAAATTTTATCCAATCGAATATCTTGTTTATAATAGTACATTTTGTGCCTGCTCACTGATGTTGTTCAGTGAATGGATGTACGTACTTCGATGTTTGTTTCTTGATACTCTGGGTTCGAAGCTGCATTCGATTC
Organism: Dynastes maya; assembly: GCA_029619315.2. Classification (NCBI taxonomy): domain Eukaryota; kingdom Metazoa; phylum Arthropoda; class Insecta; order Coleoptera; family Scarabaeidae; genus Dynastes; species Dynastes maya. The sequence continues at coordinate 65,163,684 of JAROYE020000002.1, forward strand.
AAAACCAAATATGTTCTTTCTTCAATTCTTGATCATTTTTATTTTGTTGTTCGATGATCCAAATAACTTTGATAAATGATATTTCTAACAACGGTCTAAGAAGATGGAAAGAAAAATCCTGGGGATAGCAGCCAAAGAAAATAAAAACTCCCTTTTATGAGATTATTTTGTTTGGCTGCTATCCCCAGGATTTTTCTGTGGTTATGATGTTCGAATTTCCAAGTACGGCAATGTCAGAATGGTTACTATAAAAACGACTCCAATTTAATGACTGCATGTGAATAGCATTATGTTTGTCCATATACAATGCAGCAACATAATTTTGAAATGAAGAAATATAATTGAACTTTCCGTTGGTAAATCTAGTTTTTGTCACCAAGAGTTGTTTACTGGACTCTTATTTTTTTAAATAAAAATACTTCTTGCGTACATATGTAAGACAAAGACGTAAAATAGATCTAAGGAAAATTGGAAGGAAGGGGTCACCAACACTGTTTCGCCTCGTAATAAAATGGAACTAAATGCAACCAAATGCCGAAAGAATAGACTTTTGAACGTAAGTAAGCAAATATCATAACAATATATACGTGGTATATATGCATCTCCAATCGGCGGTCGATGTTAATATTCGCTTCGCGCGGTCAGCTAGCTGCTCGATGCTGACGCGCCGCCCGAAAGTGCCAACTCTACTTACAAGTGTATATATAATAAGAAGCTCAACAGTTGTCGAAATTGTTGTTAGTGGTGCGCTATTGAATTTTATTTGGGTAACAATAAGCTTTTTATTTGGATAATAATGAATGGTTGGTGGTATACATATGATATTATCCGCACCCTTATCTACCGTAGGTGTAGAGGTAACTATCCTTTTCCACTTGCTTCTGTTTGTTGCCTTTCTTTTCGCTTGGATCCATGTTAGTTTTCGTTTCTTCACTGCCTCTGCTACCTCTCCACTTCACTTTCTCCTTGGTTTGCCCCTCCTTTTCCTGTCTGCCATTTCCATCTCCCATATCTCCCTTACCACTCTCTTCTCATCCATTCGTATCATATGTCTGAACCATCTTAGTTGTTGTCTTCCAATTTTTTAATCTTGTCACTCCCGCGATCTTTCCAAGTACTTTCATGTCACACGCACTGAATTTCTGTTTGAGTTTCTTTGTTAGGACCCAGGACTCACATCCGTACAGGAGTATAGGCGTTAACACATATTCAAATATTCGTACTTTTGTTTTTTCGGTTATTTGTTTTTTGTTGAAAAATGGTTTGTACAAAGTTCTGTATAGCGCCATGGTTTTTTGTATTTTGCCCCTTATCTCTCCCTCGAGCCTTCCATCTGGTCGCGTATATGTATTTTAGTCTATTAGTCTCCTTTATTTCTTCTCCTCTTATTTGTATTTACCCCTTCTTTCTTGTTTGCAATTTCCATAATCTCTGTGTTTACTCTTAGTCCATATTTACCCATACTTATATTCCATTTCTCTATTCTTTCCTGTAGGACTTTCCTATTTGTTGCAAACAATAGTAAATCACCCGCGTATAACAGTTTGTTTAGGAATACAGGCCGGAGTTTTTTGTATCCTATTTGTGTTTTCTTTAGGTTTTGGTTTACCTCTTCGGATACTTCGTCCATTATTACGTTAAAGAGTAGCGGACTCAACACACCTCCTTGTTTCACCCCTCGGTTTGTTATGAAGCTATCGGATGTTTTCCCAATTACACGCACTACATTTTCGGTTCTTGGGTATATACTTTTAATCACTTCAATTAGTTTTCTGTTCACACCGCTTTTATTTAACACTTTCCAGATTTCTTCCCTTTTTATACTATCGAAAGCTTTCTCTAGATCCACTGCTCCCGTGTACACTTTGTTATTTATTGCTAGTACTTTTTCTGTAATTTTTTTAAGTACCCATATCCAATCTTGTGTCGATCTATTTGTTCTAAAAGCGGCCTCTGTGCCGTTTAGTGTTTCCTCTACTTCCTCTTTCAATCTTCCTTCTATGATGCGTTCATATAGTTTATAAGCTACTCATAACAAGGATATGCCGCTGAAATTCTTACACTCGTTCATACTTCCTTTTTTATATATTGGCGTTATAATTGCTATTCTACACTCGTTGGGAATTTCGTGTGTGGCCCATTCCAAGTTTATTATTCTATGTAACAGGTCTATTCCTTCGTTTCCTTTTTTACCATTTCTGGTTTTAATCTATCTGTTCCTGGTGCTTTTCCACTTTTAATTTTTTGCATCGCTCTTATTATTTCTAATCTATTAATTCCTTTTTCTTCTTTTTCATTTTCTCGTGTTGCATGTTCCTCTGTGTTTTATTCTTGTTCTGTCACTTGTTCGACGATCAATTCATTCTCCGTTCCTAGCAATTCTTTATAATACTCTCTTCATCTTTCCATTATTTTACTTTCTTCCGTGATTATTTTGTGTTCTTTATCTTTGACGTTTCTTACTTTGTTTTTCTTCTTTTCTCAGTCCTCTTAGTACGTGATACAGCATTTTTACATTTCCAGTAGCATTGTTCTCCACTTTTGTTCTGAACTCATGTAAAAATAAAATTGTTAAGAAGAGTTTAGTTGTTTTTGTTTTATTTGAAAACGGTACTTACTTTAAAAACACGCCTCGTAAATTTAACCAAAGGAGTACCTGTTTACTTTTATATTGAATTAATTTCAGTGTATAAGAAATAGCGTGTATAGCGAGCATATTTTTTCTATAGTTACTGCGATAAATCTATTATCCTGTCATAAACAACATGGAAAGATAGGAGCCATAAATTGCAATTAAAAGTGTGTGTTGCACCGTACACATAAACGTCGACTCAGTGATTGTGACATAGGATGTTTCCGAGTCAATTAGTAGATGTCGCCGCTACAGTACTTGTAACAATAAGTCACGCTTTATATTACGTGCTCGTACGTGATATCTTGAACACGTGCGATTTTAAACAACGTTTCCAGCAATGCAGGAACATGTGTACAATGTCTGAATGAATACTTCAGTTCTTCTATGCTGCGACACATCCATTTCAATGTGTTTTTAATAACCTCGGTATTTACATTTTCCCCCGATACATTATTCTTATTAGACATCTAAATAATTAACGTTCACACCTTTGCCGTTCACAATGCGGATTACTTATGCGGAATTTACGTAGCTAATCAGTACTTCTTTAGAATTATTCGCGAGACGATTTATTGATTTTATGCTAAACGTTAAAAAAGACTCTCTCTCGTTTAGGAATTTTTTCGCGTTAGGTGCCAAAGATATTTGCTAATCAAGTACGTGAACTTCTTCTCTTCTATTGTAATGGCAGTGACGGCAGCTTCATTTATAAGAATTTAAAAGATTTCTCAGGGAAATGAGTATTGATTTTCAAATGCCAAACGAGGATAGGCAGGAAATTTAAGGGAAGGAGGAATTTGAAGATATTATCGTGAATCTCGCAATTGAGAAAAGTGCGGTGGACTTTTTTATTGAACTTGATATTAGGCCTTTTTTGCTTCATCATAATTTTAATAGAGGTTGTTTCTTTAATTCCTCAGAGAAGTGTTGGACGAAGATGTTTTCGATACGCATGTATTTGAACAGAAAAACGAACTATTCATGCTCAAAACATGCTCACATTAGAACAAAGGATTTTTTTACTTAAATGGTAATTTTTCTACTAAACTCCGATAGTTTATGAAAGGTAGTCAAAAGATCGACAATATTGGTTACGTGCTGGAAGGAAGAAAACCAGGAAACAATGTAACGATGGCTGCATCATGCTAATAGCATTGTCATCGATGGAAGAAAATCTGAAATTATCTTTACGAAGAAAAGCCTAGAAGTTTGGGTCCGAGCAAACGTCTTTTATAAAGAAAACAAAATCTTAAACATACTTGGAAATCTAACGGGGATTTAGACTAGGATTTAATTGATGGGTTGGCGAGAAATTTATTCAAAAGTGAAGCGGATGAAGCAAGTTCTGGAACTAATGGTACAGTCTTTTTTCAGATCTGTGAATTCTGGATAGAAGGAAATACAGATTTTAGAACTAATCCGAAAAATTAATATTCTAAGAAGGTGAATGCACGTGGTGGATTCTTTTTCAAGTAAAATTATTTGTCCTTTTTTAAAATTAACTAATCAATTAATTTGACGGTTCGGTAGTTTATTGGTAAGCGTTCCTGACTGTGACAGGGTTAGACGCTGTATTATATAATATTCTAAAGTAGCATCATAATCTTTGTGTTAATATGGTTGTGGCAAGGTTAGAAAATGTGCATTCGGGTCCTATCAGGGTTGGTTGCAGATTTCAGGCGGGTTCGGTGCAATTTTGAGTCACCATTCATGTGATGGGGAATAATCAATTATGCTTCACCATCTACGTTGAGGGGATGGTAGTAACAAAGCCATGAAACACTTTACACACTTCATTTACACTATAAAGGCTTCTGATGCTATTACAAACTTCACAGCTTATTTACCTCATTGGGCCATCACCACACGTAAAAAATAATTATTTGGATATGATGCAAAATTTTGTTTCACCGTGATTAAGGTGTATTAATATGCAAGACATTTATTTTCAAAATATACATAGGTGGCTCGTGCACTTCACTAATTTCACTTTCTTGAAAAAAGGCTAGGCGTTTTGGACCAATACGTTGAACGGTTTGCTCACCAACTTTGACACCAATAGATTTTTACTTTTGGGGACATCCTAGAGAAAGAGCAAATGAAAATAAATACTCCTGCTTCAGAGCAAATTTAGAAATGTTGAAAGCCGAAATACGGACCGTAGTTAACGAGATAGGCATTTAAACATCGGGGAATGAGTATCGTAAATGTAGGAATAGAGTAGAAAAATGTGTAGACGTAGGTGCAAATTATGTTGTGTAACTATTGCTATCTAAATTTAGTACAGAATAAAATTAATTGCAATTACTTGTTTTCTTAATTTATGTAGTATTTCATTCAGTTTTACATTATTTCGAGAATTTTCAAGATAAACAAAAGCTTTTAATATATTTTTATAAAATGCAAAATATGTTTACTTTATTTTGAACCAAACTTAACACACTGCAGAGCTATGAAACAAGACAAATTTATATAGATTATTGATCATAATAAGTGGTGAATTCTGAGGATGTTTACATGTAGCTAAGTAAAACGTTGCTATAATGATTCTAGAGTTTTCACAGAGGTTTATACAGGCTGAATCAAAAGTAATGTAGGTATACAAGAAAAGGGTTAATAGTTACAGCGATATATAAGTAATTAGACGCCTTTGTTCGTAAAAGGTTGTGAAGAAAGTAAATAGACATATATTTGAACATAAGTGTAACCTTCTTTTTATGACAAAAAATACTTTAAATTTCACAAAAGGATAGAGTACAGCTACATAATGGATAGGAAATAGTTATGAATGTTTTTGTTTGGTTAATTGGTATATGTCAAGTTCAATAATTTGATTGTTAATACACCTCATAGACAATGTTTAGTCCAGAGCTATTTTCTAGAGAAAGACAATAACATTTGGAGAATCTTTATGCTCTTGCTTTGTCTTAATTTTAGTGTAATTGACAACCCTGTTAATTTATGTTTATATCGGCTTTGAATACCTACAGTGACAAGGTAGTGCCTGGTTAAAGATACCACTTTGTTTTGCAGTGTTTCCAGCCGCTTGAGATGACTGTTGGTGTTTGTACACCACGTCAATACTTCATTCGTTAAAAGGGTCTCAGACACTGCTTGCAAATTAATAATTTCGTCCCCATAGGAAGCTTGCATAGCAATGAGATTGCACTTCCCCCCGCATTGATGTATTTGACCTTCTTGGCGTCGATGTGATTCTTCCAGGTCAGCTTTTGGTCAAAGGCCACTCTCAGATATCTCACACTAGAGGACCATGGCAAGCGAACTCCATTAATAAAAACATTATCCACCGGAGGACATTCCTTTCTTGTGAACCTGACTGCAATCGATTTTGATTCATGGATCTACAGCCTCCAGGTGTCAGCCCTGCCCAATAAGTCGTCCACCGCACGCTGTAAATTTCCATTCATAATAGTCTCGTCCGCGGCTGCATGTGTAAACCGCTGTATCATTGGCATATATAGCTAAGCGTGAAGCCGGATGCCTCGGAACATCATTACTGTACATGATGAACAAATCTGGTCCCAGCAGTCGCCGACGAGTAGAGAGCTCACCCTCGCATCTGGGCGTTAAAATCCTCCCTGGAAGGTGACAGAATCAGCCACGTCAACTCTAAAAACCTAGTTTCCTCATTTTAAAAATGTTGCCGTTACGCCAGATCGCATCGAAAGCCGTTGTGAAATCCAAAAAGACTACCCCAACGGTCTCCTTGCACCCCAATGCATCTCTGATGACCTCAGATAGTCGGAGAGATAAAAAATCAGTCGACAATCCGGTGCGAAAGTCGAATTGTTCATCAGCGATGGTATTATCATCAAGAAGATGTAGTTCCTTCCTGAGTTGCGTGAGGACAACATGCTCAGCGACGTTTGGCAAAGTAGAAAGGGGACTGATGGGACGATAACTCTCGGGAAATGGCAAGTCCTTAGCGGGTTTGGGGATATTCGTGACCATGACCTGCTTCCAGATCTTAAGGAGATACGACAGTCGGAGTACAGAGTTGATGACATTCAGCATGACCTTAATCATACATGAGAAAGGCATTTGAGGGCCCGCCTCGTGGTATTATCAAGGCTGGGTGCTTTTCAGCTTTTTAAGTTTTTTATGATGGTCGATAATTCATCTTTCGTAGTGGGATCGAGAATCTCACCAACGGCGATTCCCCGCCGCCGCCGGTCTCCAAAAAGTCCATATGAGCTTCGGCTTTATCTTTCTCACAGGTTGCTTGATTTTGTTCTGCCATTGCTGTTGTATAAATAATTTTAGCTCATCACGAACTGGTGATGTCCACAAATTTGTCCTTCTGGAGTCTGCCGGGCATAAGGTGGTGCGAGGTCCTTTCACAGCTCTTCTCTTTTCCTATATAAGAACTTCAATTCTTGCAGGCAGCCGGGAGTCCGCAACCCTTGAAGCGATAGACGTGGGCTCCTCCAGAGTGCAAGAAGTCGATATAGTTGAGGTCTCCGCAGCCAGGTCCAGCTGCTCCTCAGTCTCTATGAAAACAGTCGACTGCAACCGTAACGCGCCAACGGCCCGAGTAAATTGCCCCAGTCATACAAACTAGACTATATTTATCTAAACATGACACACGATTCATTATATGACACTATTTTCTTCTCTTTAACGTCTATCTAGTGGTATCACGTATACCACTTAGTTCTTTTTACTAATGGCTCTTTATATAGCTTTGACCAATTGGTAAGTCCGCTTTCTTTGTCCTTAGATGGTAGAACATTAATTTTCGATATTTTTCTTTGTAACAATACACCTAGCTGTATTGCATTATTCTGAGTGTAATTTCAGCTGTGCCTGAATGCTGCTCACTTGTTCAGTAGAAGGTTGAGTCTCTACGGGAGATTATACTCACTACTATTTGACAAACACCTTTACCATTCAAAACTTTATTGATTGTAGACTACCGTTGAAGTGTTCCTCATAGTTCTTAAATTCCGCAAGATTGCCACATTGTTTAAAGACAAACTGTCTGAAAAGAACCTGAGGTTGCAGCTTCATCTGATATAATTATATTACATAATCCTTAGTGACTCTCATATTCATAATAAAGGTGAGAAGAAAGAAAAGAAGGTCTTCACTTACCAAATTCTCTTAAATACAGTTAACAGAGGGGACCGGTTTTGTGCAGGATGTACATCATTCGACAAGAATTCGATAATAGAGGAAGCAGTTGTCAAAACAATAAGATAATTGATTGCAGTTGTATATATTTCCACTGGTCATCAAAGAAGACTATATAATTTCATAAAAATTGTGAAACTTTATAAAATTGAATAAGCACTATAGATTAAAAGGATTGCTGGTAATCCATTGGAAATATGTACAACTGAAATTAATTATTTATTGCTTTGACAACTTTTTGCTGTATTATCACGTTCGCCCGTTTCAAGTATTTATTAATTAAGCAAGTTTTGTGAGCTAAAACCTTATCTTCTTTCTTCTCACCTTTATTAATTATATTACAACTCGTCGACAATAATCTCTTATATTTTACTTGGCAGGGACAGTTTTAGTATTATATACGGGTGACGCGCAGTCTTAAATTTTTGTCATTAAAAGGTAATTCTGTTACCGCCATTCTGTTTACTTTTACGCGTACAGCAAGAGCTTCCATGTACATATACAAAGCTCATTTTCGTAAAAACCATTCCGCTGTTTTTCTTTAATTTGAATTATTCAACTTACATCGGGTTCCTTCGCACTTCGGAGAGAATGCTAAGGCACGGGCGAGTCGTTTAATTTTCATATAAAACTGCGGCAATTTACGTACAAAATAATTTCGGGAAAGATGTTTGCTTACTTTGCGCACAGTACATTAACGAAAGGAAATTAAATTGTTGCAGATTAGCTGGAACGCGACGACCAAAAATGTTTAACTTCTCTCGCAATCTTGAAGCATATGAGCAGGTATTGTGTGAGCACGTCAGCATTTCACGTTTTTCGTATGTAAAGTTATTAAAACCGGCTAGCCGATTTCAAGCACTAATTTCCTAACGGTTGAATATGTTCAAAAATAAGTTTTCACAATTTCCTATGTGTAAGAGAAAATTACATAGAAATCATTGATGATTTCGGACGTAACAATACATATATACATACATAATCTTTTTGCTTTTATACCCTGAGGTGTTGAGGTTGTTAATCTAATTCCTGTTTCTCGTTTTTAGTAAACGTTTTCCACTTCTTTCTGTCTTTTGTCATCTGTTTTGTTTTCTTCCACATCTTCCTTTTTCTGCGGATTATTTCAACGGTGTTTTCATGCTTTACATGGTCTTTCTCGTTTACTTTTCCGCATTATTTTTGCTTTCCATTTTTTTTTTGTTTATCTTTTACTATCTATTATAATATGTCCTAGTCAGTTTAATTTTCCTTCATTTAAGGTTTCTATTAATGGTTTACTCTTTGCTCATTGACTTATTTGTATGTTTTTAATTGTCTTCTTATTAGCGCTGTAGGTATCCGAAAAATTGGGATCCGGTTATCGGGATCCACTATTCGATTCTCGGATCAGAATCCGCTCTCCGGTTCTCGAATCCGTTATTATTTTGAACTCTGGAAAGCGTTTAATAAACACATCGAATTTGTGCTGTATGGAGAAAAAGTGTAATAGTTATAAAATTCGTGCATTTAGAATAATACTGTGTTTCCGTGTACACAATTCAAAGTTACTTTGCATTACATATGTGTTTAGTACATCTGTTGATTATTACAGCTATATTGTTTGATAATTACTCGACCTATCGCAGATATTTGCTTGGAAAAGTTGTCAGAGAAGAGGGCTGGATCCAAGGATCCGGATAAAGAATTCGATCGGATTAAGAATCTGAATTCAAGGTTTCAGATAGCGGATCCGAATCCGACTTATCAAATAATGGATCCAGATCTGAGGTTTCGGATAATGGATCCCGGTCCGAGGTTTCGGCTAATGGATCCGGATTCGAGGTTTTTGATGACGAATCCGTTTCTGAGGTTTCGGATAGCGGATCTAGATCTGAGGTTTTGGATAATGGATCTGGATGAGACCAAGATCCGAATGTCTGGATAGAAAATTATTCGGATCCAAAATTATCCGGATTCGGAAAACAGCTCTGCTTCTTGTGCTCAATACTTTCTTGAGGCTTCTCGTTTTGGATGCTTTTAAACCATTGTTATGTCCTTTAATATTGAGTTTTCTTGTGTTTTATTGAGGTCATATTCAGTTCACATTCAAATTAAAGGTAGGATTTGTTACTTACTGTTATTGCTATTCTGGTGTGCCACCATGGGTACTTCAGCTACCAGAATTTTACAGTCTGTATGCTCCCATTCTAACTTCCTTCTTGATATGGGCGTTAAAAGGGGTAAATTTTACATGGTTTCCGTAGCAGTCGCTGGAAAGCTTTTAATGCCTCCAGTTATTCAAAGGCATGCCGGTATCTGATTTCTCGAGAGATTAGCTATCGCAAGCAGTCGTAATCTATCATGGGTCTTACACTGTAGTATACGGCCAGTATGTCATATGTGGTTTGTCTTCCCATCTGTTCCCAATTGTTTTTGCGGGTTGTCATTAACACCTTCTTACATTTGTCCGTCACTTTTTGAGGGTGTGTATTCCAGGCTAGAGCTTAGGTTACTCGCAAGAACTCAACCCCTCGACCGATTTGTATTGCTTTATTACAAGGAATCGGTACTCTAAGGCCATGCAACTTTCTTCTGTTGGTGAAGGCTACTAGCTCTATTTTCGCAGAATTTACTCTAAGTTTCTCCTAGTCGTATCGTACTTCCATCATCTTTAATGCTCTCTGCATGAATTTTGATATTATGCTGGCATTCCTTCCGAAAGTGAATATTACAATGTCATCGGCATATCTAAAGGTATGGGAGTCGCTAGCCAGCATTGATTAGCAAGACCAGCAGTTTGTTTTCTTTTGGGCATTTCAGTATTACCAATTTTATTTCATCGCTGTTTTCCTATAGCTCTTTAATATTTTCTATTAATTCTTCTTTGCTGATACATTTCCCCAAAGTTACCAATTTTTCACAGCATACCACAGATTTTCTATTGGATCTGGACCCGGATAATTTTCGGGCGGCAAATTTTTCGTTACTATCCTCATTTGGTGGTGTAGGCTTTAAAGCGCATTTCTTCTCAATCCTATACTGGATGAAGTGCTTGGTTGACCATCAGTACCTGGCGATGGTGACAATGATGATGCTCGGGGTTTCAAGGGGTAAATCATCTTCAGCATCGCCATCCTCATCAAATTCTGAAGCACAATAATCTTCATCACCAACATTTGCTATTATTTCCTCCAACTCAGCTTGAGTTAGCGGTCGATTTCTTGACATACTGAAAACAGAAAGAAGTTTGATGAAACGTTCCTGCGATAATTTTGAAATACGTTCATAGCGCCATGACGATATATTAAAATATTCGCAATAACGTGTTGACACCTATTTTGTACTTGTCTTAGGAATAAAACGAATACTGTCGACCGAAAATTACGTAGAAACTATTATTGCTGATTTGTTATGTCTTAGTACGGAAAAGATTTTAATTTTGTTGGCTGCTGGAGGTAATCAAATGCAAAGTTTACTAATGAATAGAATGCAAAAATTTACTTAAGTTACTTACCTAATGAATGCTTCTATTAGACTAAATTAAACACAAAGATGTTTTACATCAAAATAACCAAACACTACAAAATTCTTTACCGTCGGTATCAACAACGGATAGATCATCCTACCGCACGTAGTCGCGTACGCTAACAAGGAGTAATATTTGCATGTTTGGTGTCTACACTTACCGGCGGACAATTTGCTTAACGGCTAAATTTATTAGAATCAGATTCGCATGACCGATCACTGTAGGACTTAAAAGTGGCTGGTATATATCGTGCTAGAAAGTTCTGTAATAAAATGAACCGCTAAAATACATGGGCACCGTTGCAAAATTAGCTCGCTATGAAAGTATAAGAGCGGAGAGTTGCGCAACGGGAATGAATCAGTATCAGTAATAATCTAACCGCCGTTATGAGAGGATCGCACAAGGCTCTAGTCGAGTGATGCGTTATACCCCTAATTTATTTCTTTAATTGATTATTGTTGCCTTTCTCGATATTTTGCTCCTTTGTTATTTTTGATTCGCTTTGTTTGGATACTGTGTGATAGTTTTTTGAGTTATCTTCTTTCTAGGAAGTCGTTAAATGGTACTACGTCACTAGCAGTACTGCAAATGACTGCTTATTAGAATATCTATCAATTACCTATCGTAATAATGGGTTCAACTGAATTTTTATGCATACAAATACGATTCATTTTGATAAAAAGTTCCATTAATTAGATTTGGGAAACATGTTTTTGTTTTGGAATTAAATTTATACTTAAAAATTTATGTTTCTGTTATGCACTTTCTATTATTAGAACATTTAATGTATTGGATATTTGGAAACGAAAAAATGTAATCTAGTTACTGTATAATGAGGGGTTCTATTTGTTTTGGGGATTTAAATTTTTTTTTAGAATTGAGAACAATTTCTTTGCTTCATATACGGCAATATTACAATTTAGTATTTATTTGGAAATAATCAACGATTAAAATTCATCAATACCATAAAAATCGAGTAGGATGTATTGCGCGTTTCCTAAAATTAGCAGTAAAGTCTAGCTCATAATTCAATGATAGGCGACTAATTGGCATCTGGCGTGTGTGTGGGGAAAGTGAAGAGTTAGCAGGGCGCGCTTATACATAAGCAGCAACGTTATTTGTTATATGTATGGGACTAGCGCTTATAAATGAATCCTTTCGAATGCTAGTATAACTACCGGAGGACGTTAAAGGGTTAAGCCTATAAAACCAAAGGTCACACGTTGCGAAATCGGGTATGGTGGACGTTCTATTACTTTTATATTCTCTTAATCCAAGATCTTCTGCTGTAACATGACTTGGCAGCTCAGATTCCTGGAGAAAAAGCAGCTGCAGCTTCTGTATAAGTTTCGACAAGATAGTATTTTTATAACCAAATCAGTAGACTTGAATGTGTAAAATTAACATCTCCGGACGAGGTACATATATGACTTAAAATGATATTATTTATAAGAAGATTGTATGGATGAAACAGTTTCTGTCCAAATAAATATACGGTAAATCATAAAATGCCGTAATTTTGTGAGGATGAAGGTTGGTAAGCACAGTCCAAGGAATATGGTAAATGTGCAAAGAAAAGATAAATTAGAGGAATTCTATAAAATAAACTGTTTGAATATATCAAATTTTTAAGTTATTATAGACAGCATAGGTAATCTAAAGCTGCATGGATGACAAGCTAAATACACTCTGTGGTAAAACATTTGCGAAAATTTGTATGTGGTTCTGTTTTTTGAATGTGTTGTATTATGATTTATTGTTTTCCCTGTTTATGCTGGACTTGTAAAACACAAATATATCGCAAAAAAAACGATTTAACGAGCTTGGATTTTAACTCGTCATATATTGGATCCACACATGTACAATAAAAAACCAAACAATCATCTGTTAGAATTTGAATAATAATACTCTTTACTGCGGCAATAAAAATGAAAAATCCCGTTGTCTTGTTATAATAAAATACAATCCGATGTCGATAAAAGGGCTTGATAGAGAGCAGAAATAAAGAATAGTAGGGGTGGATTTTGATGTGATCCGGTTAAATAGGTCTGCAAGCTCGCTTTGCTTCAGCCGTTTCACCCTTCTGAAGCCGTCGTACGCAAATGAGTGTGCACTAAATCTCGCGACTGCTTGTTACTATACCCAATCAGACACAAAGAAGTTATTTTTATTTGCCGAAATCTCTTACTTTCCCGAATCAGAATTTGTTTTTGATTTGAAATGATCGTTTGTTCGACTTCGTTGACTTTAATTCTATCAAATCAACGTCTCAAGCCTTTCGGATTTAATTCCAATCAGTTTACCGGCATCCTCTGTTATCGTCCTTTCTATCTTTTATTATTTTCCTTATTACTTCTATTCGTATTCAGTAGTTGTATTTTGTTCCCCTAAAACGCTATCGTCATATTGATTTTGTTTTGTAATTATGTTTGGAAATACTGTGGAATTGTGCTATTGTATATAACTTGAAACAACGCCACCTACCTATCTTTCGTTTCCGTTAAGGTGAATTTCTATATTAGGTCTCTTTTGTGTTTTCAGAACATTTAATGAAGCTCAATTGTATTGGAATCTTACAAAAAGAGCTTCGTTAAATTGCTTAATCTGTTTAGTAGGGATGAAGGTAATTGTTTTAGAAATTGCTTTGTTCTTATTAATAAACTGTTTGTAGTAGGTTATTGTATATTTTATTCACATTTATTAGAAATTCAGATTCCTTTTGAGGCTAAGAAAATTATTAGAAAGTTCCTTATGTTTTCGTAGCACTTTATAGTTTCAGAACTATAATTACTGTGTGATCAGTATATTTCTAAATACTTTTATAAATGATTTGAAGAAGCATTTATTTTGGTAGGTTTTCTACTCTTGTTAGCCCTGATTTGGTATGGACTTGGACTTTTTTCTCACTATCCTGCAGCTGCTCTTTTTCAGTGAAGAATGTCATTAGTGTAATAAAGTGTGTGCCAGTAAAAAGCCTACGGATAGGGATGCAAAAGAACAAAAGAAATAAACAATTGAGCACTTTAATAACAAAAAGGCTTAAAAGAAATATGAGGATGAAAGATAATGTAAAATAATAATAATTTTTAATAAGACAATTTCTCAAGCTCACAAAATTTATAAAGATCATTGAAGTGAGACGCAATTGATACAAAAGAGGCTCTGCGTTATTTTAATCATCACAATACACAGGAAATAACGGTCCTGGTATTAAGTCCTGTAGAATTCTTAACGAAATTACTTTGGTTTCAATTTTTTTTGTATTCACGCTGCGTTATCGGATTCTATTTTTTAGTGCTTTTCGTATTTAGAAGAACGGCAAAAACTTTATCTTTTTTATTCCTTTTCCAATTTGCTAAAATTAAGTTTTGCTTATAAATTTTACAACCATGTATTATATTTGACCGGCAGAACTCAGTATATGTCGCTTAGGAATAATAATTTCTCAGAATGCCTTGTGACCTGTGAAGTTCTCCAAGGATCAATCTTAGGCCTTCTGCTTTTTTCATTGTTTAACGTTGATAAGTCTTTAAAATTTTGGTGTCATAATTACACAGACATAGTTATTTTATTCATTTTATGCTGAGGTTTTGATAGCGAACGATCGTGTTAATGAGGATCTGGCGCCCTTAGTATAGTATTGTAGTTTACATGCAGTTAAACTCTATAACTCTGTACAGAATCGCCTTAAACATTTAACTTTACCCTCGTTTAAGTGGCGCAATAGAGATATATTTCTTACCGACCAGAAAAGTGCTAACTGGTAGTCTCTGTCTAGTCTTTGGTTCTATGTTCTTTACTTCTGCGATTTTAGTGCTAAGAGTTCACGCCATAAGTGTTAGAACCTCTAGCGCTATCTCACGTGCAGTTTGTATAAATCATTAGGTAGCTGCATTTTGCTTTCTAAATTAATCAGACCCACATTTTTGTCACATTCCATGTATAAGTGTCCTTTTATGGGAAACGTAATTTCTACTAAATGAAGACCCAGTATGGACAATGTAGTGGGTAAATCTAAACATTGTATAATTTTTGGTTTGCCCTCCTGCTGCATCGCAAAATATGTGTAGGTGTTTAATTTTCTCATCAAGTTGGTTTATTATAGAATCAGACATAAACGAACACACTTCATCGGTTCCTTTTTTTGTAAAATGTTCTGGATACGTATAAAATTGTGCAGAATTTGATGCAAGCATATATACGAGCCCAGGCTCATAATAGTTCGGCCGGCACACATTTTAGGATAAGTGCTTTAATATAATGCGAAATCTATACAAAAGGCGAAAAATTTCAACAAAACTATTACAACTACAATAAAATACAGACTTTCAACTTATAAAAATTGAAAATTATATTTAATTTACATAACGGATAATCTTTGTATAACAAGGAATGTGACTCAACTGATGAGCCATAATAGTTCGGCCAGATTTTAATACTGGGTAACGCCACCTTTATTAGCAATAACCGCCTTAATTCTGCCAGGCATTGTGCCCACAAGTCTTCCACACTCTTCTGGTGAAATATTATCCCATATGTTCTGCAAGGTAGCTCTTAATACAGGTACTGTGCGTGCTGGATTTTTCCGTAGTTGCTCCTTCATGTTACGCCAACCTGTCTCGATTGGAGAAAAGTCGGGACCAGAAGACATCCATTTTAGCATTGAAATGTTATGGTCCTGGAGCCACGTACGAATAATTTTTGCCGTATGGCACGGTGCACCGTCCTGTTGGAAAATAAAGTTTGCACATTGTGCAATTGATGGTAAGAAGCTTTCTTCCAGAATCTTCTTATACTTCTGCGCATTAACTGTTCCATTGACAAAATGTAATTTACCTACGCCTTTTGGCGATATGCAACCCCATATCATGATTGATGTTGGGAACTTTACTTTTCTTACTAGACAATCATTATGATATGCCTTACAGGATGTCCGCAACACTCTTTTGCGAGAATCACCTATGCAAACATCAAATTTAGAGTCATCGCTCCAAATTATACTTCCCCATTGTCTTTGAGTCCAATTTTGGTGTTCTTTAGTCCATTTCAGTCAATTATGTTTTTGTAATGTCGTCAATAATGGTTTTTCTTTTCTTTGTCAGAAAAATAGCATAAGTTACCAATAAATTTCACAAAAAAAAAGGAAAATTGTCACCTTATAGAATTTGTATGCTATTTTTCTGATAGCTCTTTGTTGTAGACAACTAGATATCGTTGCCTATACTTTCCCTCCACAAAACAGTTATTTCTTTGGTATTGGACCGTCGATTTGTTTTAACAATTCTACGTAGTGCTCTTTTATTTGCTTCCGTAATTGTAGCTGGTCGGCTGATTTTGGTTTTTAGGTTAACTATACTGGTTGATTTATAAAAATTGTTAATATCTTGAACAGTAGAACGTAGCACTGAATGCGAAATTGAAATGCGACGTGCTGAAATGCCATTTTTATATGCATTAACGATTGACAAGCGCAAATCGTTACTTAATGGCTTACCACGAAGCATTACACTTCTGAAGTGAATAATAACTAATACTGACAGCTGCCTTGTTGATTTGTTCAATGATTTTTTTTTACCAACGGATTCGATTTCATGGCAATTACGATCAGCGGCCGAACTATTACGACCCATCAGTTGAGTCACATTCATTGTTATATGATTCTCCGTTATGCAAATTACATATAATTTTCAATTTTTATAAGTTGAAAGTCTATATTTTATTGTAGCTGTAATAGTTTAGTTGAAACTTTTCACCATATGTAGATTTCGCATTATATTAAAGCATTTATCCTAAAATGTGTGCCGGCCGAACTATTATGAGCCTGGGCTCGTATTTAAAAAAAATGCATAGAGATAAGATAATATATATTAATTGAGGCGTTTGGAGGATAAACGGTTTGCTGAAAGTCCATTGCAATGGCTTCGAAATCAGTAGCTTTTCTGACCCAGTATTTTTCACTCTCTTTTCTGGTCTAGTTGTCGAATCTCCACGTTTGAATTTCCTATTAATTTTTGCAGCAAATTCATCACAGGCTGAGCAAGAGTCAGTTCGAGGATATTCAAAACTTATGTTAAATTTACTATTAAAAATCTTTCGGTATGTTTCATAGGCAATGTTCACATCAGGATATTTTTTCTTAAACATTTGATGCATTTTTTTAATGTTTAATTCTTGAGGAAGACAAATTCTTTTAGAATCCTGAAGACTGTAATGACAAAACTTGCCTTTGAAAGAGTTGAAGTGTTCGCAAATCATATCCTAAGTTTTTTGTGGCAATTGTTTGGTCGGAGAACTGTGTCTTCCTTTCTGATCTTTAGGAGCCATACCTGAAGTTCTTAAGGATTTTTGTAAATGTTCTAATTTTCCATTTGATATACCGCGGATACTGAAAAGTATATTGAAGCAAACATGTATTTCTTTCACTCTAACAAGATAAGAAAAGCTGCTGTGCCGAAAAATTGCTTCCTCTTTTGGTTTTCGATTACGTCTTCTATGAATTGACATAATAGATATCAATCCACATAAATAGCCGTTCCGTTCATCATTACTACTTAAGTTAATGTAATTTTTTTAGCGATTGTTTTTCGTGCAACTTCATTTATATTGTGGCGGACCGTTAACCGCCCGCACTAATTTAAAAGCCTCTAGGTTAAGGAAAGGAGTGTTAAAATTAATATAACCAACTTTTCTGTAGTCTGTAAATTATTTAACTATTTTATTCAATTCTAGTGTGATCAAGTTAATTTCTAATTAGTAATTTAAATTTTTATCTTGTACATTTATTTTTGAGAAAACCCTGTATACTACTTTTGTAAAACCTGTGTATATTTTTCATTAGAGTCGATTGGAATTGTGAAATGATGTATGGTAACGAGTGTTTTGCCTGTACGCGTCATGTACAAGGCTAACGAACGTCATAGGACAGAAACATGTGACGTAATGTTCTCAAACGGTATATAAAGACCCAGAATTCGCCTTGCAAGATAGTCGCTCTTATCGTGATTTCAAGGAACTGAGGTATACTAGGTCGCCGGCTAGTGATCATAAGCTACAACAGTTTCGACTCTGCGAGGTTGTGGTCGGCGTTTTAGGCAGATCACGGCTAAGTCGAGTCTGGGGAAATATTCCTCGGGCAGTCGGACTTGTGCCAATAACCGGGGCTTATTTTTCACTAAGATTTTTAAAACTGACATTGTTTTTCCGAATTTCAAAATCTTTAAGCACATGTCAGGTGTTTCGACATTGATACCGTAAGCCGACATCAATAGGCGGATGCGTCTGTTAACTTGCTAAGCCCACAAATATATTTTCCTGTAAGTAATCGACGACGTATAAGATAATTTAAAAGGGGGTTTTATCCTTTTGTTTTGACTCATAACGTCATAACTCATAAGCATAAGATAAAGCATAAAGAAAACTTTAAGGTGAATCATTTATTCACGTTTTATTAGTTACCGAAGTTGCCGAATCTCTCCTGAGAGGGAACACTTGTGTTACATTCGACCGGTTCTTCCGATTAGAGATTGGTGCGAACAATTTTCCCGTTACTTGCTAAAGGTGGGCCAGCGTCGGCGCAAGTTATCACATTGGCATCCGAAACCAGAGTCTGACAAGCGGAACATTATCAAAACATTTTAAGCATTTGCAAGCACACGGTGCACCTTCTCGACAAGATGACAATTTCAACTTTTTCATTACATCCTGACCTCTTCCAAATCTCGATCTTTTCTTTGGCAATTTATTATTTTGATTTTCACTCATTGTTACTAGGACACACTAAACGAAACTTAACCTTAACAAAACGGTAACAGTTCCGGTAACAAAATAGTTTAAGTCGATTTAAACAAACTGAAAGTCAAGTTAAAGCTGAATGGATTTTCCTAGTTTTATGTTGATTTTGTATGGGCTAACCTACTTTTAACCGTGTAAAGTAATTTTCTATTTTCTAAATTTTAGCGGACTCTTCTGTGTTTAGTCTGATTTGTACGAACCATGTAAAGCCTCTTAAATGAAATATAGATGGCAGTTATAGTTGAAGTTACCTTGTTCTATTCGTGCACCCTTCATATGTATGTTTTGCTTGATTAGTTATTATATAAGTTCGATATTATGCTTAGTTTTGCTTGTTATTAACTCAGAATTTACATGTATAATTGAAATTAATTGCTTCTTGAAAGTACCAGATGTTAGGCGTCTGCATATAGTCTCTTATAGATCTGTGAAGTCTTCCTTTTTTGTTGTTTGTGGACTTTATTGCTGTATAAATAAATAAATAACTAAATAAATAAATTACAAAAAAAGAAACGTATTAAAATTAAAGACATAGGGTGACGTTAATATTCATTAGTCGGAAATTAATGTTATGTGGCAAGACACCCCTTCGCCATTTCACAGTTCTTTTAATTAATTTCGTCCTATATAATGCAGATTTCTGAGTTCTAATAAGAATCTCTTATTTAAGATCGTACAAGAGCTAATCTAGTGGTAATGAATCGCGATGCCTTCCATTCGTAGAGGCGAACAATTCAACGATCGTGGAGAGCATTCCTCTTGCATCTGAAACATGTCCGTCATTACCGTTCGGACAATTGCAGGGCCGAATTAAATTGGTCAAGACCGTTTCTAATGGACGTGATAAGATCCTAGCGCCGTAGTGTTGATCCGAACTAAGTCGTCGCGGGATTGTATTGGCTGTTTAATACGGTGACGATAAAATACTGCACCTCTAGCGACAGCAGTAGTAACCAACGGTCGCATAAATCTCACTACAGGCTCGTGTCTGGCCTGCCAACCGCACGCCGCCCTCTATACCCTTCTTTATCATTGCCGACTTGATAGGCTGCCAATAAATTACGTAGATGACATTTTTCGCACCTTCGTGAATTTCCAAACTCCCATCTTAGTAAAATGTGGAGGAACAGCTGGATTATACTTTTTCTCGTTTGTAAAACAAGAACACTAATCATATAAGTTCGATATCGACTTGTGGGAACTGCGAAATACATGATCGGAATAGAGTATGAAATAAAGAAAGGCCAAGGTGGATGTATTGTATATATCTGCATCTATTTTATCTTTCTCACACTTTTATTCCACGTAGACACATGATTTTACTATTTATTGGAATATTTGTAAGTTAGAAAGTTGTGAAACTGTACTATAAACATTGGCCCATCACCTTTTTTAAATTAGTCAATTGAATCACCAGTCTGTTGTTGATTATATGTTTGGTAATTTTATATTTACTTTTTTACATACTCAAATTTACTTTGTAAATTATGTTCTATCTTGTTGTATAACTAAAGCTCAAAATATAATATGGGGTCCTAATGATTTAGTGAAAAGGAGTAAAACCAGCTACTTATAAACTATTTATGGCTGGAGTGTATTAAAATGTCAGAGAGAAGCTCTTTGAAGTGCTAAAAGACTACTTTAAAGCCGCCTGGGAAATCCTTAGGATATATGTTGTGTTGAAAGACTTCTTTAGTGCCAAAAAACATTTGTAACAAATATAGATTTTATTTTTCTCTATCAAGTTACAAGAGATTCATATTATCGTTTCATTTTTTTAACTACTACGTGTAATACTAGATGATCTGCATGTGCAATTTTAAATAGTGGATGTAAATAGTTGTTTTCTGAAAAGAGAAATTCCCGATTTGAAAGCGATGATGGCTGCACCCAGAGAAATGGTTTCTTGCATCAAGAAAATAGATTTATTTGCAAAAATCAGTCCCTATTCAAGAAAATATTTTATTTCAAGACTATAAAAATGTATAATATAAGAAATAATTTTCTTGAAAGTTTATTTGTATTAAATAAATATTTTCTTAGGGATAGAGAATCAAAAAAGGCCAAGACAGAAAAATGTTTCTTCCGAGTAAATCATTTAGTTTTAAGGTAGGAATGCAAAAATAATTCTGGTTTCAGAAAGCTTTATTAGGAAATTAGGTGACCGGTTTCGTGTTCACAAAACACATATCCAATAAAAGAAAAATTACAATAATGGAAAAAAAACCTAAAGTTAATAATTAAAATTAGAAGCAAGTGAATGAACTAAAGAAACAGTTTTTTTTATATGTTGCAATATAATTAAATTATTTCTTTAATAATCTAATTAAGTAGGGATTATTTTTGTATAGTTTAATAATTAATGAGTTAATATTTAAATTTATTTATCCCTTTTTTATTATTATTTATTATATATTTAAAAAAGCTATAGTTAAATTAGTACACGTGGTAAATAGTAATAAAAAGAAAAAAAAATATTACATTAACGGGTATCTTTTGAAAATGTTTATGAAACATTCTACGTTAAGGGTTATATCTTTGTATGGCATTTGTACTCGCGTTTCTATCGCTACTATATAGGACGGCTATATCTCTTGAAAGTAGGTGGCGCCAAGAATTATTTCAGTGCTATTTTGAAGATTAGTGGCGTAAACTGAGAGACAGACAACGAGCAAAGAGCGTTAGTGCCTCTCTCTTCTCATATTGTTTTCGCCGGGAGTGATTCCATTAATACCATGAGCTATTTATTAGCATTATTTGGGTTATTGTTCTTCTAGGCGCTTTTTTATGTGTACTTCTACATTAAGTTCACTTCTGTTTGAACATTATTCTGTAGATAACCTCCTTTTCAAAATCAGAAGCAATGAGAATAATTTACTGCATTATGTACGGATATGTCGTACTGTTTTAAACAAGGTAAGTGCAATTAATAATGTGGATATAAATAATATGTATTTCAAGATTTCTAAGCAAGTAAATGCTTTGTTTTAACAAAATGAAACTATTGATTTATGAACAATACCTAAACGCTTTTTGGAATTGAGAAAGCTACTTATTATCCTTAAGAAAATATTATTTTGTGTTTTACTTACACTAAGAAGCTATTTACTTATACCAAGAATCGCCTTCTTCAAATTTTCTGCAAGATTTTCTTGAGTCAAGTTAACAAATGTCTTAAATAAAGAAATACAGCTATTTCTCTTAAGCGGAGGAAAAAACGCTAAGAAAATATTTCTTTTGATTTATAACAGTTATTGTATTGTGGATAATTGAAACAATAATTGCCTTGAATTGAGGTAGACAGCCTTGATACAAGTAAACGTTTTTCTGCGTGTGGTTATTTGCTGTCATCGATCACTGTAGTCTTATTACATTCCTGTGCAATTTTTAATAACTCAGGAAAAGTACACTGTATTCTTAGTTGTAATGTTACATTTTAATGTAAATCTCCACTGTATATTCAAATATGTCTACTTTGATTAAATGTAATATTTTCTCGCAATTTTTGTATTTGTGTAGTATGTTGATTTAAATTTATACAGGCACTTTTTTATTATAAATTTACCTGTGAATTATATTTATAAATTTACATTTCCCTTCTTTCGAAGTTAGTCTAGCTTCTTAGAATATTGTGATTCTTTAATGTTATTCCCTTTCGCAAACGTGGGAGTTACAGCTTTATGGGTGCGTTTACATAGAGTAGTGCGTAATTAGTGTAAGAATTGGTCTGAGATTAGTGCAATATTTCGCATTAATTTGGCAACTAACACCAATGATTTTCTTTGTCATACTTAAATTTATATGTTCTCCGTTGCAAAGCACGGAATTGGCCAAAAACGTTATATGGTATGGTTTTTTCTGTATTTGTGTTTTAATTTTGATGTGCTACAAACATATATTATTATCATTATTATTATTAGTAGCTTTTTTAAGTAATCATGGTATATAAATCAAAAACAAATGTGGGAAGTGAAAAATTCGCGATTTCCTTGGTATTTCCGACGGAATTAGATATTTGAAAAAATCTAGCCCGGCAAGAAATCGAACCTGGCATCTCCCGCTTGCCGGACGGGCGTGTTTACCGCTACACCACAGGAAACTTATGGCAGAAACGTTCACTTTTTAATACATAGTTGGTTACCGACGGAAGCCAAAAATATATTAATTAACTAATGTACTTTGCATGTAAGAATAAAAATTATCTGTTGAAATATTATGATGTATTTGCAGATAAAATAACAACTAGGTATTAACAAGTGAACGTTCCTGGCATAAGGTCCCTGTGGTGTAGTGATTAGCACCCTTGTTCGACGAACGGGAGGTGTCAGGTTCGATTCCGTATCGGGGTGAGATTTCTTCATGTATTTAATTACGTCGGAAATACTAAGGAAATCACGGATTTTTAATTCACCGACGGAAGCCAAAAATATATTAGATGTAGGAAGTATTCACGCAGCGTTGTAGTAGTATAAGTTTGACTTGTGTATAATTTCGCACTAAAGTAATTCTTAATTCTGTACTACACCGCTGTGTACGATTATCTTAATTTATATTGTGCAAACTTTCGCATTACTATTTAATTCTTGCACTAATTTCGCACTACCCCATGTGAACGCCGTTTTAGGCTCATCCCCATTTGTTATTCTAACATTAGAAAGCTTGTTTGTCTTCGAATGTGTGTTGATCACCAAGAAACTTTTACAGATTGAAATCAAACTTCGCATTTAGCACATTTCTAACTTTGTTAATCTATTTTGCACACGAAGTCAATTTAATATCTGCATATTATTTTTTGGGTTGTAAGTCGTCTTTAAAAATATACTTTCAGCCTGTAGAAGTTTCTTTTCACTGTTATGTGTTTAACATTCATACACTTCTGCAGTACTAATGTATATGCGTACTACATAGTACATCACAAACCGGACAGACATGTGATCGCAATTCGTGGGCTTTGATTGGAAAAATGTGCTGCAGCTGCGTCGCATTATTCTCTAACGTGCTACACTGTAGTAAACTTAGTAAAAAGGTAAAGACACACTTTTATTACATGTTTCTTCATTTTATTTTACTTTCATTAATGCAAAAATATTTCTTACGATGACATTTCTTTTAATATGATTTTAATACATCGTTTCATAAAATATTTTACATTAGTGGTAATATTTTCTTCACTTCAATGATGTGAACAAATTTTACATTAAAAACGATGGATTGTTATAGTAAAACTTAATTAGTCTGTATAGAATAATGGTGCCTTCTCAATGCAGGTACGGACATAGGTTCTGTTAGAGTTCTATATATCATTTTTCGTCGTTTTTGAAATTAAAACATGATAGTAATAGTCATAATAATAATCAATTGTTAATTATTACTATTACTGATTATAGGGCACTAGGTTCGAACCCCGGAGTTGTTTACTTCCAGAATGAGATTTTCGTGGTTTTTCTCATAATTTAAATATGTAATTATTAGGACGAGGACCAAAACCACTGTCTATTACGTCGTGAAGACGCGCAAATATACACCTGCAGTTTGGGTGTTCGTTGATAAATAGGGCGTTGTTCACAGTGGGCCACTACAAAAAAAAAGTTCATTCATCGACGGCTACGAACTAACAGCGCGCTTATTCATTTACGGATGACGCACTCTATTCATCAACAAATGACGAGTCTGCAGATGTTACGTTTGCACCACTTCGTGGCATACTAGAAACAAGCGTCGGTGTGCTCGCTTTAGTGATTATGTCTAACGTAACTATTAAAAATAAACGGCCATTACCTACGAAAGTTAATAAATTTCTTAGTGAATTTGTGGATTTACACTACAATGGGAGTACAATTTTCTGTAAAGTTTGTAAAAAGAAACTACTGTGCTGGAGCAAACGTGATTGTGAAAGACATATAAATAGCGCACACCACAGAAATAAAAGAAATGGTGTGTCACAACAACGTCAATTTCAATTAGAATTGCTTTTAACGTTTATGGTATGTGGTCTACCACTTCGTATACTTGATAAAAAAGCATTTCGAAAATTCTGGGGTACATACAATACCGAGTGGATACTACCATCTCGGACAGCGTTACGGAGAGATATTCCACGAATACGTGAGGACATTAAAAATCGAATTAAAGCCGAATTAAAAGATAAACAGCTGTGGCTATGTCTTGATGAGACGACAGATTGCAAAAAAAATTCTATTTTGAATATAATAGTGCGCGTATTAGATCCTATTAAACCAAATTTTGCAATTCTATTAGCCAGCAGAAGATTAAAACAGTGTGCTAGTAAAGCAATTACGGCCGTAGTTCTCGAAACGTTACAAAAATTTCAAGTGTCAACCAGTCAACTGTTGTTGTTCATGAGCGATGGTGCAGCAACAATGTGTAGTGTAGGCCGTTCCCTTAAAGAAAAGTGTGAAGGACTTTACATGTTACGTGTAAAGTCCATGCTTTACATCTTGTGGCACAAACTATTCGAGAGTGTTACCCGGAGGTGGATGCATTAATAGCAAACACAAAAAAAGTGTTTCTCAAAAGTCCTAAGAGGACTAGGGCATTCCACAGGTTATGCCCTGGTATTCGAGAACCACCACAGCCCATTCTTACGCGTTGGGGAACGTGGTTAAAAGCCGCTTTTTATTATAATGAACATTTTCAAGAAGTCAAATCCGTTATTTTGCAATTCGTCCCTGCCGAAGCTAGAGCTATTAGGATGAGCCAGAAGGGATTTCTCGATATTTCTGTTGAAACACATCTAAAGAATATTAGCAACAATTACAAAGGGTTAGTAGACGCGATAGAAAATTTGCAAAATTCTGGATTGTCGTTGGTAGAATCAGTGCAAGTCGTGGACGAAGTTAGTACATTGTTACACAGTATAAACGATGCAACAAGTGGACGAGTTTTAGCTAAGTTCGATAGTGTTTTAAAAAAGAATCCGGACTACACGAGATTAAGACAAATGTGCGATGGGGCATCTGCAGATTCCTTGACTAAGTCTAAAGATTATTTTAATTACGCCTGTCTTACTTCGGTAGACGTGGAACGGTCGTTTTCGAAATATAAGAACATTTTTTCGTCTCGGCGAACATCCTTCACCGAGGCAAATGTGGAAACTTATCTGATGGTGCAACTTTTTAAACAAGCCTATCCGCATTATTAAGAAGGATAGAATTTATTTATTATATCTTTATTTACAGTTACATTATTAAGTACAACAGAATAAAAAAAGCGTTCAGTTTCTCAGTTATTTCCTTATTACATCCCATTTACAACGCATACCGTTTTCAATCAAATAAAAAATCATAATGAAAATAAAAACACCTCAGCGTGTACATATATATATATATATATATATATATATATATATATATATATATATATCCGCTCTAATTACTAAACATTATTATTGCGTCAGCTTTTATTTTTTTACTCTTGTGTATTAATTTCGAAATATCACATATCTGCTGTGACTCACATATACGCTATTTACAATAAGCGGCCGTTGCGCCTGATTCCGATTCTGTTGGATGGCGCAATTTGGCCCGCTCTAGTAATCATCCTTATTCACTGATGCCCCCTATAATTGGCGAAAGCTGTTGCGGGATGTGAATGCGTGGATTATTAATGTACGGCTTAAAATGACGTTAAAGATGTTAATTTGACGTAAAACAATTTTTGAAGATGTGGATGTTTTAACTACTTGACTTGGATTAAGGTAGAAAAGAAATCATATAAATTTTGAAAATTAAATAAACGAAAAAGGAATAAGAACACATCACTCATTCGTCAGATTCATTTGTAGGTAGCAACAGTCAGCTTTATTTCAGAATGTTTTGTTACAAAAAGAAATTTGTATGATAGTTGTATTGCTTTATTTTAAATATACCTGTAGAATTTAGTCAACTTTTTTTAGTCAAGTTTTATTCCTGATTTTCGTACAAAATGAACAAACGCCTTGTTTGTAATCTATTTATATCAACTTCTAAAAGGAAACTTTCTTCAAAGACTATTCGAAAATGATATAGCTTATCATGAATGTTCTATTCTAGATCGCGTTATATTTGCAAAAAGCAAGGTGCTATGAAAACTCGATACAAATGCATGCAGTATTAAACTTTATTTTTATAATCTATCAAAGCTTTTCCGTTGCAATTTTATTCCCATCCCACCTATGTAATGCTCGTATTGAACTGTTCGGTTTCCATTATTATATTGCACGAAGGAAGCTCGGTTCCCTTGCGAGAACGCGTCTGTAACTGTAGTGCCGCATACAAACATGAGTATTTTGCACGCGCGCTGACCATAAAAGTGCGTGTGTGTGTGTGTACGTGCCAACTTCTATCTATGGATTTCGAAATGTGCGGTTAGATGCGGGCGTTTGAAACCGCGCGTTTTACCTTCTCCACTACTAGCATTTCATTGTAAACGTTCCTCTGGATCGCATTATAGTCGTGGATAAAACCAGGACAAAAATTGCATGTTGAAAAGAGTTCTGCTCGATATGTTTGTGTATCTGCACCATTTGTACACATATAGAAACTCTCTCCTGTACAACTAAGAAAATTTATTTTAAATTACAGGTTCGACAGTAAATATTTTTTTAATTCAAGATTCAATTACCACTAGTGTTTCATTTACGTCCGTAGGCACTGTTCTAGTATTATTTACTTCAAACATTTGAATAAAAAGAGATTTAACATATAAAATACTGCATTACATTTCTTTGTTACTCATATTTTATTTTACATAGTTGTCACTGTTGTAACAATTTGTAGTGATACAAAGAAACTGAGATATAAACTTTTACAATAATAATGTAGAAATTCTACTATACTTTAGTAATGGAAATTATGAAGACGAGTGTGTTGCTCCTAATACTTCATGAGGTCATCGGAAATATAATACTTAAGCTTATAAAGCATTTGTACGCATCCATCTCAAACATGATGTGATCCAAGGCCTCAAAATTAATTTTAGATTTATATAAACCGTGTGAGAAGTAGTTGCCAAACTATTGCATCAGATTTACTACAATTAAGCAGAAATGCAAATGAGTCAATCAGGATGTAAGGTAAAGACAAACATGGGTTAAAAAACACTACACACGTTTGTATACTGTAACGTGTGAAATTCTATTTTATCAACATAATTGTATTTCTTACTGTCAAGGGTTGTTTTATGTTTACAATAGATGCTACGTTATCTTTTCTAATATGCTTTAAAATTTATAATACGTTTTTCGTTCTATTTGTTTTTGTTTTGGTTCTTTTTATTGTACCTAGATTTACCTAAGTTCATTGCAATAGAATGCAATAATTGGTAATTAATCCGGCTCTTTCTGGTGGCGACCGTCAAGTGAGAAGGACCGCTTTTCGAAAATCTGCTTGTGGCTGTTTGCCTCCACTTAATGTAGGATTTAAAGATTTTCAAAGCATTACAGTAATAAGTCCTGTGAATGATTCTGTATTCAGTTTTTTTATGTAATCATTATCGACATTATCGGGTGTGATAATTTTCACGACGGCACGCCAGTCGTTTATTGAATAATCATCGATCATTGGCACGTAAACCCCTCATTCATCCGAGGTAATCACTTCTTCCAACCATATTTTGTTAGATATATGCTTATAGATCGTTATTTTCCACATTTTTTTTGTCGGGTTTCGTTAAAGCACATTTTGCCGAAATCCACTGCGTGTTTGTGACACATAAGATTGCGTCCCAACCCGGAGACAGGACTAGCTCCGCTTTACCGCTGCTCGACCAGGACAGCACAAGGTTACTCGAAAGCTCCAGTTGAGCACAGCCCAGATAAGTGGACTTATCGTTTTTTTTTTGTTTTCTGTGTATAAACATTATTTTTTCTCAACATTTTCAACTTTTTATTTAAGTATTTCATTAAGGTATGGGTATGCTGTAGGAATCTTTTATTATTACTCTAATCCTAATTAGAAATTTACAAAATTTTTTGTAATTTGCGTTTTGAATATTTTTTATATATTATTTGTTTTTTTTTACGAACATGTTACCACAGCTATTCTAATGAATAATATCATTTTCTTTTTTTAATTTGTACATTTTATGTGAGTAATTTTAACGAATTGATCATACATAGAAACGCATTCTATGTATGATCGATGTTGAATCGAACGTAGTGGCCACTAACGTCGATTCCTAAGCTAAATTTTGTTTATTAACAGCTTAGTGCCAATATTTTCGTCTTTGTTGATTATTATTCTCTTTTATTTACATTAAAGAACTTTTAGTAATAATATTCTTTTCTCTACGCCTCCTCCACCTCGCGTTCCTGTTTTCACGGGTAGTTCTCCATAATTCAAACGGGTGGCGCATATATTTTTTTTGTTAGTCGTTAGCTGTTCATGCTAGCGAGTATTTAGTAGAAGAACTAGGATTAGGTAGGTCTGCAATTTCTTTGATTGCTTTTTTCCCTATTTCTGTTGTGCTACAATATATGTGGAGAGATATAGGGTGAGCCAACCTTCTGGAGTTATACAATAGCGTCTATTGATAGAAAATTTTTCTGAATATTGACCGGTTTTCAGATAAAAAACAAATTTGAGGGATGATCGTAAGATAAGGTTCTCAAAGCCTTACAGCAGCAATAAGACGTGTTAGGCGAAATCCGACAAGATTGGCGTGTGCAGCAGCTCTCCCACTCTATATACGTACCACTCCCGTTTCGCTACGCCGCTCAGTGTTGGCTAAGCAGCTGTCCGAGATGGGAATCCCGATCGCTGCTACCGCCAGGTGTGAAATTCGCGCTGTGATACGTTTTTTAAACGCGAAAGGGGTTTCACCTCTAGACATTCATCGTCAATTAACCGCAGTTTATGGAGAAAAGTGTATAGCTGTTCAACACAGCTGTTCAATGGTGTAGGGAATTCACTGGAAGTTGGATGGAAATTCACGATGAAGAGCGGAGCGGAAGACCATCAGTTTCAGAGGAAATCGTTGAAAAGGTCGAGAACATACTGCTTGAAGATCGGAGGGTCACCATCCGTCAACTTGCTCTTCGGATTCCTGAGATTTCCAACACCACAATTGAAAAGATTTTGACTGGCGGCAGAATTTTACGATATGGGGATACAGAAGTTGGAGCACCGTCTGCAAAAATGCTTGGATAGAAATGGCGATTATGTCGAAAAATAGTTTAAGTTTTTACCTTTAAAACGATGTGTAATGTTAAGGAAATAAAGAATGCTGTCTATTTTTAAAAAATATGGGAACCTTATTTTACGATCATTCCTCGTATAATAATCTATAGTAGTAATATTTTGTTTGAATTTAGAAAGTCAAATTCATGTGGCTGTGATAACGGACTTAATTACTTCAATGTTCAGAGTAAAAAAAATCATACCGTAATATTTTGTAGACATAAATTTCAAGTAACCACTTATCTAGTAGCTTCCAGATAATTAATTTTACTATCCGGTGTTTAAATAAATTTAGTTTTTAAAACGTATAATGCACAGAGGACTACTAAAATTGAACTTGTGCATGCGAAAACTTGGTGGCAATAAACCAGTTATATTTTTATTTTACGAATTTGCATAAATGAACCATAACCTTTATTTATTGTGTAACATAAAGGCCTACTTAATTTTTGTCTCGTTCAGTATCTCGCCTCTAGAGAAACATTAAAACATTCTATAAAAAATATCCTTATCATTTTAATGAAGCCATTTAACAATGATTGATTAACTGTAACGCAAGCTTAAAGGATGCATTCCTCTTGCCGGGTGACCTACTTAGTTAATAAACTTTCTAAATATAATGTATTTGACACCCATTAATTCCATTGTTTATACGTATTCTAGCATTAAACATTACAACGAACCTCTGGAGATTAATTTCTGCGGAGAGATTATATTCCTTTTTCAGAGGAAATTAAAAGAAACTAACATGACTAACTGATGCTAAGCAGTATTAACGTTGCAATCCCGGTATATATTCGGTTTATTCAAATATTTGCGTGTTCCTCTGTGTTATTAACTCCGCTAGGTTAGGATTAGTGTTGTGTGCTCACAATTATAACCGCTACATGTATACAATGTACGGTTGCGAATACACCACTGCTATGCACAGGTGAATACGTAAATCTCTAGGTACAGTAGAATCTAGGTTACTCGAACATAGATTATCGTTACAGCGGTTTATGCAATAATTCCTTGACCGAATGATTAGTGTATTCACTCCTCATTCAAGAGATTGCAAGGGCATACCATGCAGTTGATTTTTAATTCAAAATGGAAGTGAAGGATAATAAAGCTGTAAACCTACCGGATGCACACACATATGCACCACTTGTTTGGGATCTCTTTCAATTCGAGAAAACTTTTATGGGTACTGGTCGATAATCATAACAAGAGTTGTGTTTTAAAAGTGGTAAATTGTTGAAAAAAAATAAATTTTCAAAAATTAATTGATTAATTACATGAACTGAGGGTTCGGAAGTGTTCTTAAAAAATTTTTCAGCAATTTAGACGAACTTTAATATCAATTACTGAGATTCTAAAGGAAATGAAAATTAAAAATGGAAACTAACCTTGATTTTACGAAGATGTCAATATAAACTCTATGTTTATATTTACAGGAAGCCTGCCTATCCTTAATCACTAACGCTGGCCACGAGCGGTACCACGCATCGGTGTAGTATCAGTTCGGACAGAGAGGAACGGTAGTATTACTTCGTCTGCGGAGCAGTACGGACATTTTCGCTGCCGGTCATTTGCGCAGTTGTTTATCTGTCCTAGAAAAATTATGATTTCGTCAGCAAAACGACCGCGGTCGGACAAACTTCGAAAATTTATTGCAGAAATTCCAGACTTAATATATGAAGTTGCTAAAATTAAATGTGTAATCTGTAAAATCCCGTTAATGTGTTGGTCCAGACAACATTGTCTACGACACGTAAATAGTGAAAAGCATGTCTCAAAAAGAAATTGCGCACGAGACAATGAAAAATTTATATTTAATTTATGCGTTACGTCTATCGCATGCAATATACCGTTTAATTTACTAGACAAGGAACCATTTATCTGCTTTTGGAATAACTATTCGGAATGCAAATTACCAAGTCGAACATCGTTACGAAGAATTGTGCCATCTGCGCACGAACATATTGAACAAAAAATAAAATCGGAGTTGAAAGATCAAAAATTGTGGTTATGTGTCGACGAAACAACAGATCGGAAGAAACATTCTGTTCTTAATGTAATGGCACGCAAATTGGAACCTCATCAATCGGCGCCTTCAATTCTATTAGTCTCCAAACGAATAGAACAGTGTACTGCCGAAGGAATTTCAAAGTTAGTGTTAAATACATTGGACAAGTTTGAACTTTCAATAAACCAACTCTTGATGTTAGTGAGTGATGGTGCTGCAAACATGCTTTCTGTAGGCCGGTCTCTTAAAAAGCATTGTGCTAATTTGTTACACATTACGTGTAAAATTCATGCTCTCAATCTTGTGGCGGATAGTATCAGAAAATGTTATCCTGAGGTAGACGCTTTAATAGCGCATACCAAAGCAGTATTTGTCAAATCACCGAAACGTATTCGCGAATTTCACAGACTGTGCCCCCGTATACCAGAGCCACCAGAACATATTCTAACTCGTTGGGGAACATGGTTGCAGGCCGCGTTTTATTATCATAAATATTTTGACATATTAAAACGTGGTTTTACAATTCGATACAAAGGAAGCTGCCGCTATCCAGAAAAGCCAGTCGAAATTTCAAGATAGTCAGGTTAAAATGGATTTAAAAATCATTCACGACAATTACTTCGGGCTAGCAGATGCAATAGAAAAATTACAAAACCCTGCGGTGGCGTTAGAAGAATCTCTACAAATAGTGCAACATGTTCACGCACAGCTATGCGCGATTGAAGACGCAAAAAATGTTTCTGTTCTAGAAAAATTTGAAAGTGTTTTTGAGAAAAATTCTGATTTTGGCACATTAAGACACATTTGTGAAGGTGCGTCAACAGAATCGTTAAGTTATTTGAAAGATTATTTTACTTACGCAAATATTACGTTACTAGATGTAGAACGTTCGTTCTCTGCATATAAACGCATTTTTTCCTCATGCCGTACTAGTTTTGCCGAAACAACAGTTGAAACATATCTAATGTTGCAGATATTTAACAGACGTTATTCACTTTGTGATTTCACGGAGGACTCTTAAAATGGTAAGTGTTTGAGCACGTGTTATTTAATTTTTATTTAAAAGATGAGCGAAATTATTTGCGGCAAAAAACATCTCTATTAGCAGAATAACTCTAGTGGAACGCGAAGCCTGGTCGACTCTACGCTACTGCGCGGTACCGCTCGTGGCCAGCTTTATTAATCACTAACCTTCACTTCTATCTTGAATTTATACTACAATTCGAAATATTAACACGTGAAACTGGGAGCGCAACCAAAATACGAGATAACTCGATGAAAGCTTAACCAGAATTGATCAATTCTGAAAAGTGAGAAAATCATTTGGCGTCCTACTTTTCCTTTGTTTTAATCGCGATGGAGATTGTTTTATTCCTGGCAAATTTTGATAATTCCTTTCCAAATATAATTTAACGATGAATTTTGATGAATAAACCTATTTATTAATGTGGCATAATGAAATGAATGTAGTAACGTGACTGGATGACTCAAAATATTGGGTATGTCGGAAAGTTCTGTCGTATTTTTTAAATAAAACAAATGTGAAATTTAGAATATATTAATTAAGTAATTAATTAATGTGCTGACCATCATTTCCTACAACTGTTCTCCGTCTTTCAGGTAGTCAATTAATTCCGCCAGCAAAAGAATTCCTGACGTGGCACCTACAGACTTTTACGTTTTTCGATCTCTACAAAATTTTTTGAATGGAAAAACTTTTCATACAGAATGGCCTTAACTGAGTACTTCGATTCCAAACCGGGGAATTTTTTTTGCTGATGGTATTAATCGACTACCTGAAAGTTGGAGAACAGTTGTAGAAAATGATGGTCAGTACATTGTAGATTAATTATTTAATAAATATATTCTAAATTTCACATTTGTTTTATTTAAAAAATACGACAGAACTTTCCGACATGCCATAAATTACTCTGTGCTATAGAAAATCCCCGAAAACCCAACAGTAACAAATTTTACTGACGAAACCGTTAATTACCTGACGAAAGATATTTAATTTATGAAATCATGCTGGAAATACCTCTGAGTTTGCACTGTTACCTGTTTTAGAATGATATCCCACTGATTTTGAAGAGTTACGAAAATAGGAAAAAAACAGAAAAGCAATTACTTCATCGTTCCACCATGTTTGTCGTTATCTGGAGTTAAATAAAGGTCCTAGTACCCCCGCATCAAAGATCGGAGGCTCGTGGAGAAGTCGTAGCCATCGAAAAAGAACTAATAACCGCCAGAGGGAATTTCACATTGATCGAATGGCCATACTGAATACACTGTACGTGCTGGAATGAGAGCTGCGCTCGACGATGTAAATTTTATAAATACTTCAATATATTCAGAACATACCAAATGTGAAAAAAGTTTTTGATGAGCATAAGGCTCTTTGCAAAGTTATTGAAATATTTAGATACAGTGATAAATAGATTTAAGTAAACATCAACAGTTGACTAGTTGATACTTGAAATCGTTGTAACGTATTGAGCACTACGCCCGTAATTGCTTCGCCCGTACACATGTTTAGTCTTTTGCTTGCTAATAAGATTGCAAATTTCGATTTAATTGGATCTAGTACTCGTACTATAATATTCAAAATAGAATTTTTTTACATCTGTCGTCTCATTAAGATCTAGCCACAACTGTTTATCTTTAAGTTCTGCTTTGATCCTATTTTCGATATGTTTATGTATACTTGGTAGCTCTTTCTGTAACGCTGTCCGTGATGATAAGTTCCTCTCGGGATTGTGTGTACGCCAAAACTGTCGAAACGATTCTTTATCGAGTAAGCGAAGCGGTACAGCACAAACGATAAATATCAAAAGTAAATCCAACTTAAATTCGATTTGAGGTTGCACGTAATTTTTTCATTTTTGTGCTGTACACTATTTATATGTCCTTTACAGCCGTCTTTGTACGGTCGTATATTTTCCTTGCGTACGTTTGACATACTTATGTACATATATTTATCTCTATAATTACGACTAACGCTGCGAAGGATTGATGAGGAACTGTTGCAGTAAATCAATAATTTCATTCACTGGGGTAGCTCGTGCTGATTCATCTGCATAAATACGTCACAATACACCTCACTTCTAACCTGGCTCGAAGCTCTCTGTGCTCGGCTTCGTTATAACAACAATAACTAAGGTTTTTTCTTATTTGACAACTATAATTACTAACTGCCTGTCTTCGTTGGGTATCTGTAAAGTAAGGAGTCAGGGTTGCGGATTACTTATTATCTAGGGCCTGAAGTACCCTTGAACAATTTAGTTTTAAGGCACAAAAGCGAAGCGAAGCTATTGCTGTGTTTGCCATCCGCTCGCGCCCTAAGGTTACCTGGGGGTATGAGAAGGACAGCAATATCATGGGCAAGGTTAGCTCCGGTTCTGTGTCCTAAGACTAAATTGTTCGACTATACAGTACTAAGATGTGAGTCTTGGAACTATTGCTTTCGTAAGGTATCGTATTAGTTCGTCAAATAAATAATTTAAATAAAAAGAGTTGATTTTAGTCTGTGAATGGAATATCTAAGGTTATTCTTTGAGTTGTGCAAAAGAAACAGGACCAACTCCTTTTAAATGCATATTTGATCATGCTTTTTCAAGGTTTTCTACATAATGTTACATACACAGTATAGATTACAGTAACAGAAATTATTTTATGTTACACTTATAAATTTAAACACTAAGGTGGAGTGGTGGGTTTAATTATTGTTTGTTTGAAGGAATCTGTCAATGTAAGTAATCAACTCTAGCTATTTTACTAGCCGAATCGAGCTATTTTTGTTATATCTCTAAATAAATAATATATTTCACTCTTGCAGTATTTTGTAACAATATGATGTGTGTCGCACATAGAGGGTAACATATTGCAAAAATGAAACACAGAATTCATCACTGGTTGCCAATAAATTTTCCAATTGCAAAATCTATTAAAACGAAAATGAAATATCGTTCCATAATTCAAGCAGTTAATATTTTATTCTATTTAGTGCCATATTTTATATCCCTGCGTTATAAATAATAATTACGGCTAAACGCATAAAATAACTCGAATTTATTGCACAAATGTTTATTATTTTTTCCCGAAACATCATGAAAAAGGTATCTATGTCATTGTCTGATGTTCATGCATCGCTGGTGGCAGCATACGTACGAGGATGGTATCAGAAGTACCCGCGTTCAGAGACAGATGGCGATTTGTGTCAAAATCTGTATTACCTACTGTGAGTATTATTATTTAGTCGACGTCTTTCAAAATTTCGGGTAGATTCATCGAGCAGTGTTATTTTGAAAGCTGTTGAAAATGAGCAAGTATATGTATTTGCGGAATCATGGAAAAAGAACAATACCGTTCAGTGATTCCATTTCTTTTTTTTTTGGACGGGAAAACGTGCGCAGAATTCAAAAAGGAGTTGGATGCTATTTATAAGGACCATGCGCCTTCGATGATTACCACCAGATATTGATTTAATGAATTTTAGCGTGGCCGAACATTCGTCTTTGATGGGGTGCGGCCAGGTCAAGACTGCCGGGCGAAGATTGGAGAGACTGTTAATATGGTAACATTTCAACTGAACGTTTGCAAAATATCCTTCACAAGAATTGAGTGTGAGAAAGCTATCGGCGAGATGGGTGCCGCCTCTGCTGACGATTGATCAAAAAGGGAATCTAGTATCTTCAAAACAATGTTTGGATATGTTTAAGCGCAGTACGGGAGAGTTTCTGCGGCGTTATATGACTGTAGATGAGTCACGGGTACATCACTACATACCAGAGATCAAAAATCAGTCGGCAAAATGGCTTTTTCCTGGCAAACGTGCACCAAAGAAGACCAAAACGTTCCATCAGCGGGAAAAGTTAGGGCAACGATTTTTTGGGACTCGCAGGGTATAATCCGAATTGATTGTTTGGAGAAAGGAAAGAAAATGACGGGATAGTAATATGCTGATTTATTGGACCGATTTGACGCTGAACTAAAGAGAAAAAAGCCCCAGCTATCGAAGAACAAGATTCTCTACCATCATGATAACATCCTGGCCTACTCATCGGCAATTGCGACAGCAAATCAATTCATCATAATCGCCAGATTTGGACCCCTGTGACTTCTTTCTTTTTCTATACTTGAAAAAATGGCATGGCGGAAGGCGGTTTACGTTAAATGATGATGTCATTACCAAAATAGAGGCCTATTTTGCAGAGTTCGATAAATCCTATTATTTGGAAGAGATTATGTTTGGAAATAAATTTACTAAATGCAAAACAATAGCGGTATCTTCCATAACACAGATATTTATCATGACATCATATATTATTCAGGCTTTCGAATTTACCGATAGCGTAAGCAAATACTAAGAATTCGTTTTTAATAATTGAAAAGTACGTTTTAGGAGCTTCTAAACTATTCACAAGCGCCTGGAAAGTAACAATAGTTTAAGCAAATTACACTCGCATTCATAATTCAGTTAGAAATTGCTTCCAGGTGAGGCAGATTCTTTTATAAGATCTATTATAACTTGAACGCCGTCCAAAGCTGGCAAGCGGAGAATTGTGGTAACAAACAGAAAGGTCGGAGCTCCTAGCCGTAGGGGCTTCGTACTTGAAATCACCCTTGACGGACAGGGGAGCCAGGCTGTTACGGTGCTCCCCTCGATAGAGCAGTGAATGCACTTGAAACGGTAAATAACTCACTCGCAAAATTCAATCGCACCAACAAATCTCATTTTATACACTGGATCGCAACTGCGAATAGAATTGCCCGAATCACTTCTGAAAGGGCTGTTTCTTTTCTGTCGGACACAAGTTTGTATAGTTTGAAGTAATTCACTGCCCTCCACTGTCTGGATGCGACTACTTTTTTATAAAATGCTATTAGTAAATACATTACCAGGATAGAATTGTTAAGATTTTCAAGAACCTTGGAATGATGTAATCAACAGATGCGTTGATGGAAATAAATTGATAAGTCGTATTCCAATTATACGGAAGTAGTGTAGAATGCTTGGCACGGTATTGATGCACAGCAGATTTGATAGTTATGTTTTTAAATTAAATTTGTCGATTAGAGCTTCCTCTAGTCGTAATTAACACCTGCCAACTCTGATATAATCAAATTTATTCTGTATTTACCAATGCTTCGCATTGCTTCACGGGTATGTATATAAATGCTCCTTGTATGTAGTAGTTAAGAGACAATACACGGTGTATATGCTGTATGTATATACATCTGTAAGGAATTACAGTGGATATCGATGTCGGCTTTCTGAAAATATTGTGTTGGAGGGTGTTATTATTAGTCTGGGCAAACAGCGGTAACAATCAGTGTAGTAGATATGTGGTGCGGAGTCGGCGATTATTTATTTCACGCGTTCACAGTGTCAGTACTAAATCGATGCTGTATGCGAGTAGTTCTGTGTATAAGTAGGCTGTCGTAACTTATTTCGTAATTGTACGCTTATGTTTGCTTTAAAAATGTCGCAGTTAGGTACGTCGCGAAAACGACCAATGGCAGACACAGTTAAAAATTTTATAGTGGACTTAATCTTTTATGGCGCTAAAATTCAATATCTAGTTTGTAAAATCCCTTTAATGTGTTGGTCCAGAAGTCATTGTCAACGTCACATCGAACAGCATTCTCCTGCAAAAGGTGGCATACGAGACCAAGAAAAATTTACATTTGATTTATGTGTTACTCTTATTTTATGTAATCTATCGTTCCGTTTACTGGACAAAGAAGCATTTGTCTCCTTCTGGAATAAATATGCGGACTGTAAATTACCTAGTCGGACATCGATACGAAACGTAGTGCCATTTGCGCGTGAACATATAGAAAACGGAATTGAAAGATAAAAAACTGTGGTTGTGTGTGGACGTAACAACAGATCGTCAAAAACATTCTGTGGTTAATGTAATGGTACGTACAATGGAACCACATCGACCGTCATCCTCCTTTTTACTTGCTTCCAAAAGAGTTATAAATTGTACTGCCGATGGGATTTTAAAGGTGGTGTTGAACTCATGGAACAAATTTGAAGTTTCAACTAAGCAACTTTTAACGTTTATGAGTAATGGTGCTGCAAACATGCGTTCTTTGGGCCGATCTCTTAAAGAGCACAGTGGTAGCTTCTTACATGTAACGTGTAAAATCCATACTCAAAATCTTGCGGTACAAACGATTCCTACATGTTTTCCGCTAGTAAATGCATTGGTTGCTAGTACAAAGGCAGTGTTTCTAAAGTCCCCGAAACCTGCTCGACTATTTCACAAACTGTGTCCTGATTTACCTGAACCACCATAGCCGATTGTTACACGTTGGGGAACTTGGTTGCAGGTTGCGTTTTACTACAACAAATATTTTGATCAAGTAAAGAAGGTAGTTTTAAAATTCAAGCCGCCAGAAGCTGCAGCAGTCAAGAAAAGCCAGGAAATATTTCAAGATAGTCAGGTTAAAAGAGATTTACAAACTATTCACAACAATTACTTCGGACTAGCGGAGGGAATAGAAGAATTACAAAATGTTTCGATGTCGCTAGTGGATTCTGTTCAAATTGTGAATGCTGTTCACGCACAGTTATGCGCTGTAGAAGGCGAAACAAATTGGCGTGTAATACGAAAATTTGAAAGTTTTTTAGAGAAAGACTCCGATTTTCTTATATTAAATTTGACTCATAGCGAGCAAGAATTTTATTTTTGCAGCGTCTTAATCTTGTTAAAATTGGTTTATTACATTCACTGATTTCAACTGTTTAACATTGTTTTTCTGGTTTGGTAGTCCGATGTGGCAGTAAGAAGACCTACTCTTGTCTGTGGCACGTTAGGAGCCGTGCGTTC
The DNA here is from genome assembly GCA_029619315.2 of Dynastes maya. Classification (NCBI taxonomy): domain Eukaryota; kingdom Metazoa; phylum Arthropoda; class Insecta; order Coleoptera; family Scarabaeidae; genus Dynastes; species Dynastes maya. Next base: position 65,203,798 of record JAROYE020000002.1, read on the forward strand.
GAGATCTGTCAGTACGGTGACCATTTTTTCTCACAGTATGTCCGTTATAGTCTCAAACATGTTGGAAAATAATTAACTGCTCATTTTTTACGGAAAAGGAATGATATTAGCAGTCCTGAAACGCTTCAAACACTATATAAAGATACCAGGCTCTTGCTGTTGTGACCGACTGAATAGCTCATAGAGCCCGTAGGACCGCCCGCAATATATACAAAAAAAAACTTTTATCCTGCTGTGTCGAGGTTTTTTTCTTCTTATTTATACAACTAACTATAATATAACTGTTAAGGCGGAATTTTGGCTTATACCCTTATTCCCTTACAACGATGCTTGGCAATAAGGTAAAACAACTCGGAAAGAACTTACTGTAATAAACGGCAAGGCAAAGCTACAGCAGCAATAAGCATTGGGAATTTTATGACGAACATAAAATTTAACCTTTGTCTAACCTAAATCCGACATTATTACGTTAACGACAATTGAATGTAATAACATTTTATTAAACGGGTGCGCGTACCGGCTTATTATACGATGATGCTTAACAATAGCCTTGATTTTAGTACAGTTTACAAATTATCACATTGATATTTACATAAACATACTGCTTTAACTACTTGAATGTACTACACTGTATAAAGGGCAATTATGTACGAGGATGGTATGAGAAGTACCCGTGTTTGGAGACAGATGGCGCTTGGTGTCGAAATCTGCAGAGTGTATTAAAATTTTGGAGAGATTCATCGAGTAGTGTTATTTTGAGAGCTGTTGAAAGTAGGCAAGTTGTGTATTCGTGGAAAAATAAAAAAGAAAATACCGGTCAGTGAGTCGATTTTTTTTTGGATGGGAAAACGTGTGCAGAAATCAAAGAGGAGCTGGATGCAGTTTATGAGGACCATACATCTGCGATGACTACCATCAGATACTGATTTAATGAATTTAAGCGTGGTCGAACATCCGTTTTTGATGAGGAGCGGCTAGATCGTCCCATTGAGGTGACTACGGACGATATGTTCAATAAAGTTCATGTTATTGTGTTAGCAGATCGCCGGGTGAACATTAAAGGGATTGCCAATATGGTACACATCTCAATTGTATCAAACATCCTTCACGAAAAATTGAGTATGAGAAAGCTATCGGCGTGATAGGTGCCGTGTCTGCTGACGATTGATCAAACCTGAAATTGAGTGATAACTTTAAAGCACTGTTTGGACATGTTTAGGCGCAATACGAATGAGTTTCTGTGATGTTATGTGTCTGTAGATGAGATATGATGAGATACGACTACTGGAACTGCATCAGTTTCACGCAGTTTACTGAAAACACGACTAAACACTCTTGAATCGGGTACTCTGCGGTTAGGAAATCGTCTACCGTTTTCTCTACAAGCAGCAACAGCGCGACCATTACAAAACGCGTACACAAATACCATATCGGCGTACTCAGTATTTATAAATACGTGCGGTATGCTTAAACAGTACCGTAGTTTGTTGCTTAAATGGTACACGTTTATCACAGTTAAAAAATTCAATGTAAACTCAAGCACAATCTTACAACTTGAACTTCAAAACAAAACATAGCAACTAGGAGAATATCATCACGCGAAATGAAAACCTTTCTCTGTAAACAACTGTATCTCAGTAACCAATAAAAACTAGACACATGTTATATGAAATTTTTTATTCGAATTAATCTACACTATCACCCACTAAAATATTTACCTTTCCTCCTGAAACACACTGTATTATCAAGTATCTTGAAAGGTAATTTAATTTGTGATACAAAGGTTTTAATACCTTCAAATTTAGACAAATCTGGAATCTATAAAATTGCTTGCAATTCTAGCGGTGATTGTTACGTGGGTTAGACTAGAAGGCCACCTATGATTTAAAGATCAAACTATAGTTATAAGGTGGAGACCTGGGGAAGTCGGTCATAGTAAAACATTTTATCACCGGACATGCCCTTAGTTGTGAAGTCCAGAAATCAGAACTTGGATATACAGGCTGTTTTGACATCTGCCGACACGGCAGCAGCACCGACAACGATATCGGTGGGCTTCAAATCTCATATAAATAAAGCGAACTTTTTCTCATTTATCGACATGTAGGTGTCGTGTCATTGCAGTCGCCAACCTGTCGGCGGTTATCAGTCATCCCATCGATGACGTGTGTAAGCTTTTTCATTATTTCCCCTTACGAGCTCAAGCAATTCATTTGCTATAGCATTAAAAATGATTGCGTTTAAGTATGATGATATTACATTAATGGAATTAGCGGAATCTGAGCTTAGTCCTTAAGATAAAAACAATGAAAGTAATAAAAACAAAATCTTTGGGATAAAAGTTGGCAGGGAAAATTTCATTATATTTGAACGATGGATATGATGAGCTATCACAGACAGAGAAGAAAGAAATAGCTCACTGTAATTATTTATTTTATTTAAGAAAAGGCAGAATCATAGAGCAGAATATTAGAGTATGCATAGATGATAAAATGGAAGACGAACAAGCAGCTTTCAGGGCAAATAGACAAACAAATGGCAGTATATACCGTTATGTTTAATATTTACATCGGAAAGCCCAGCTGTCACTCTAAAACGTATAGAGTATTAAGTACAGCCACCCGATAGACATGAAATTCCCCCTGGCGGCTAAAAGCTATTTTTCGTGGCTACAATTTTCCCCCGGGCCGACTGAGCTTGGAGTGGGGGTATTATAAAATTGAATTCAACTCCAGCCAATGACGATCTTGGTGAGTCGGAGTTGAAACTACTCTTATTTTTATTCTCCTCATTTCGTAAATCTTCAAAATGAATGTAAAATTCTCCTGCAACAAACAATATGGTAAATTCAATGGTATTTCTAACTTTATTTCGTATATTAAATATGTTTCGTTAAGGTATCGTCAAAATTTCGTATTTTAATGTTGTTGTTTTGAGGTTTTCTATCACAGAGTCGTCTAGTTTGGTCATCTAGTAGCGTCACTACATTCATTCTTTCATGCTACTTATAAAAATAACTTTATTGATCAATTCTGGTTAAGTTTTCTTCGAGTTAACTAGTATTTTGGCTGCGCTCCCAGTTCAAAGTGTCCAATATCGAAATTAAAGAATAAATTCAAGGTAGAAGAGAAGCTTGGAGGTTAGAATAGGCAGATTTCCTGTGAATGTCATAAGGAACTTAGAGTTTGTATGACATCTTCGTAGAATCAAGGTTACTTTGCATTTTTCAATTTTAACATTCCTTAATTTCCATTTATTGATATCGAAATTCATTAAAAATTGCCGAGAGAGTATGAAAGAATACTCCCGAATCCCACAAAGGAGTTAAAAATTTAATTAATCTACAAAATTTAAATTCTTTTAACAATTTCCCTGAGAAAAAAACATTTCAATACATCTTGAGAAACCTTATGGAAAAGGGAACGAAAACAGAAGAAGAAATGATACTAGCTTTCATAGACCTACCAGCAGCTTTCGACGCAGTACAAAGATCTGTAGAAATGATTGTTTGAGAAGAATACACACCCCCGGAAAAGTAATACATCTTGTCAACTCAGTATATAGAAACGCTAAAGCGAAAGTACAAGTGAATGTAAGTAGATCAGATAACCTCCAAATGAAGAAAGGTATCAAACAAGGAGATAGTATAAGCCCACAATTATTTATAATAGTTATGGACAGAATACTGAAAAATGTGAGGGAAAAACACAAAGGCCCGAAGACTACTACAGCAAAGCATCAACAGATGAAGAACGTACTCTAAACTACAATAGAAAAGTTTAAAGGAAGTGACAACGATAGAATGTTTAGGAACTACAATCTCAAATGATGGCAAAATAGACTCAAAAACAGCTAGCAAAACAAGAAAAGCAAACAAACATACTATGCCCTAAATAAAACAATAAAAAAAAAGAATTAAGTCGGAAAATTAAAATACAAATATGCGGGGTGTTTGGTTCATCGGCGTAAATCTGAAAAGGAGGTCGGTTTAGAACTTGTTCAACCAAAAATACCATTATACAAAATGTCACCGTTTCTGAGGTAAAGCCAACTTAGTGATTTAACTAATAATTAGACACTATTGCAAGTGTTTAATTCCTCGTAACTTTTATTTTAAGAGTCTTTGATATCTATTCCACCAAATAAAATCATTCCATAATCTCTTCATGTGTTGAAAAAAATTGGGGTCGACTAAAGTTCAAAAATCGTCTAAATTTGATTAAATCACTATGTTGGCTTCTTATCTGAAACCATGACACTTTATAGAGTGGTATTTTTGGTTAAATAAGTTTCAAACCGATTCATCTACCACCTCCTTTCAGATATACGTCGGTGAACCGAACATCCTGTATAATGCCATAGTAGCTCTAATAGTGCTCTATTTCTGTGAAACATGGACGTTGCAACGTAACCATATGTCCCAATTAACAACCACTGAGAAAAATTGCCAATAAGACAAAATATGATCACATAATGAGTTGAGACAACCGATCTGTGCTAGATCAAGGATCAACATGCAAAAAGAATCGAAAGGCAACAATTAAATTGGTTTGGCTGTCTCAACAAAATGCCAACAGAAAGATTACCTAGTAGAATCATGGATGCAAAACAAACGGAAAGAAGGGAAACAGGTAGATCTAAATTGTACCTTGACAGATCAAATCGCCAAAATAGGACAAACAAGAGGCAAGACGGAAAAGGAAATGAAGAATTGTGCAAGGGCCGGGAGAAATGGAAGTTATGGATAGAGAAAGCAACAACCCAATACCCCATTAGGGCAATTGATGATGAAAAAGAAGAGGAAGTTGTGTTGTATTCTCCTTGTAGTTTATAATTAGGTTGCTTTAAAGTGCCCCTTATCGACCGTGATGTCCCAGTGTAATTATTTGGATCATGAATATATTTTTTATCTTTCAAAAATTTAGTTGAACAACACAATATTAAAAAATTTCTTATGCTTTATTTTTGTTTAAACTTGTGTTAACTGGTCCATTTGATTGGTGAGCAACAAAATTCCTTTGGAGTAATTAAAATAAACAATGCTACGCAAATTGGACATTTAGCTAATTTTATTAGGCCGTTATATCTCCACTCCGGCCTATAATTTTAAATAACACACGCCAATGTACTAGCTCTCATGTAATCCGGTGGTTTACGGTCCCGTTCAATATGGCTGCGAGTGTACGAGTACATATATATGTATATCGGTCGGTTGAAATTGGAAGGGCCGCAATAATGGGTAAACATAGCAAAAGTGATGAATTGTTGCATTAAGACGTAGGAAACTTGAAATTCAGTCATCAGTTTCACTCGCTACATTGCTCGCTTGGAAGCTAGCGACCCCTGGCGAACATACGTGCGCTTATCCCCCGCTCGGGATAAAACTTTAATCGTTGTATTATTACTTACCGCATTCAATATTTGTTCGTTGTATTGTGTTAAAAGTAAGAAAAGTTTAAATGAATGTTCTTCAAGTTACATTAATTGAATCGTTGAATATTGAATTTTTAGCTTAGTATAATATAATAACAATTTGATAAAAAAGTCAGTTGTGCAATGTTTATATTAGAACCAAGCTGAGATACCAGTTAATAATATATACATTTATTGTTTACAATTTAGGTTATTGGAACTATTTATGTTCTATGGGAACGGGGTTAAAATTGGAAATTTGAATACGAAATTTGAATACGTTGTCAATTTGCGCGCGATAAAACTCTAAAATGATTAAGATTGCTTCCGGATGGTGCCATTGCTTATTGTCGAGTGCGCGTTGCATGTGCCCAGGTTTACAGTAAACATTGTGAGCATTTGACTATCGCCTTTATTGATTTGGATTCAGGTAGATTCTTTCAGAGAAGTCTCTCAAATTGGGCAATGTACAGTGAGGTCCTAAAGTACAAAAAAAAGTTGACGTCACTTTTGGTGACACTGGAAATACAATTGAACTGCCAATAACGGCAAAAGTTAGTTTATAAAAAATAGGAATCGACCTATTTTTTTTTAAAACGCTAGCTTCTGTCGTTCAAAAGTTAGCATGAGGGGGGGGGGGGATACTTTAGGACCTCATTGTATAAAAGCGATTTAAAAAAGGGAAATTAAAGTGATATTGCAATTTTAATGAAATAAAAATTTTACTACATTATTTTTACCCAGTGTTATCGGTGACGTATTTATATTTTCAAATATATCACATACAAAAAATAGATAAGACGTAGACAATAAAAGTGAGTTAATAACCATTGTCACCATGCTTTGTTATAATGTTAGTAAGCTTTTTAATATAGAGTGTGTCCACGGATTATGTTCCTGAATGGTCAGGCTACTTTGATGAAATCCATTATTTGTTAATTTCGTTTCAGGTAAAGAAGCTTTTTCCGCTTAGAGTACGCCAATGTGTTACTAAGAAAAATTGCTTAGAACGAAAAGTTATGGAGTTCTGCGAATTTTCCGAATGATAGACCTACTTTGAGGGAGTTGAGAATAGAAAAAATAATTTTATTATATTAAATTAACGACGAACAAATGAACTGAATGAGCCGCAAATCATTTGTAAAGCGTACAGTGAATTTCTTAGGAGAGCAGAACGTTTAATAAAGAATGACATTTCGTCGTAAAATTAAAACAAAGATTTTCCTCCTATTGTCTCTACCATGATCATAAAAGTAGGCTGATCATTAAAAAAAATTTGCATAACGCCATAGCTTTTCATTCTGAACAACTTTTTTTAGTAACACTTTGGCATACTGTGAACCTAAAGGACTTTACCTGAAACGAAAAAATAGTTTTTGTTCAACTGTAAAGGCCTACTTGATTTTAAAAAATCGAAAGCAAACTAAAAGTAAGTTTCAAAACAAGCAGGACTTATTTCCCTAATATTACATAAATATCAACTCAACAATTTCTTGTCTGCCATACCTATTGTCAACACCATCCCTGGACACATTGTATATTGTTATACCTCTTATTATGGATGGAATACCCCACTTGCGAAAAAACATAATAATAATCATTTATCACAGATATTAGACACGTCAATACAAGAACATTATTCTTTTATTTAACCTAAAGGTTTATAATTATAAAATTCGCTAAGTGTGTAGAATGCATTCATATTTAAAAGCTCTTTGAGCAGCTCACAAGTTCACTCGCTGTTACATAATGCCCTAGGTTATTCATATAAATTAAGAATATTAGCGGATCCAGTATCGAACCCTGGGCCACTCCCATATCTTTTTCATAATATGAAGAGGTCCCATACTCGTACAAGGCGTTATTAAAATTAAAGAATATGCAATCAACTTCTATGAAAGTATCGTCATTAATTTTATGTTTTATTGAAAATGACACTTAAAAAGTGATTTAACATGATTTTTATTTTAAAATTGAAAGAAATGGTTAATACATAAGATTTAATTATATCCATAGTTGTTATCACTAAATTATCTCTAGTTTAACAAGAGTTACGCATTTTAATTTACTTTTATTGAAGAATTATTTTCTTTAGTTTTTATTTGAACTCAGCAACTAAGTTTTTCATTAGATTAGGATCAAGCTTCTTTAATAACATTACAAATACAAATTAATAGTACGGGTAGATAAGAAGAGTTTAACTTTTTTAAATTTATATATAATATACTGGGCGTTATAAAAATTATAGAACTGTATTCTAAATTCCAAGGTAAGCCTAACCATTGATCAACAATTTTTTTTAAACAATCAAGAATAGGGAAGTTTACAAGAGTGGGATATTCTATCCGGGGGCACATTGTATATTCTGACACCTTGGAGAAATTTGCCCTTCAATATTTTTGTTCTCAAAGTCTGAGGGATTCAATGACAGAAGGGCTTACTCCTGACTGTGAAAGCGTCAGGAGGCAAGTGATCGAATTCCAGACATCATTCGGATGTTGAAGGACAATTAACTCTGTTTCACTCATTCTGACGCGGCGACGGTGATAGTAATAAAGCCAGGAAACGCTTGATACGCGCAAATTATATACCAAGCGCTTCTTGCAGTTATGGCGAATTTGTAATTTCTTGGGCCCCTTATTACACTAAAAATAATGAAAGGGTGATTATACCTTTGCTTACGTGTATTCTACATCTAAGTAACATATCACTCAAAGAAAAGTAAGGGTTTCTCGCGAATCACTAGTGAATCCCCAAGTTGTGTATCTGCGTCCTCTAGGTATTAATCTTGGTTTAATGAAGATGTTTACAAAAGTTCTGGACAAAGAGGGACAAGCATTTGAGTGAGGGCGAAGTTCGCAAAAGTCGGTGGATATGAAGTAAAAAAGGGAGTTTTGAACTAAACTGGCTTGGAAAATAAAGGTGCCCCAATTTATATGAATTGTAGAATTGTGCCTTTTGTGTAAATGGTGGAAGGTCAAACGTTTCAGTTAATGTAATAGACACCATAACTATCTCCAAAAATATTTTCGTATATAAAGGCTGACCGATAAGCAGCGATCCAGACACTTACTTATTGTTATTTTAAATAGAACGAGTTTCGAAATATACAGAATGTTCAGTATTGAACACGGCGGTTTGCCAAATTTAAATACTAGAAACGTAATAGCACTATATATTTCTTTCTGCATACACCGTATAGAAAATGTATATCCCTAACGTTTTTATACAATCTTGTGTATGTCTAACACTGAAAGTAAAACAGATATTTACAGTTGAACGCAAATGCTTGGATATTTCATCCAAGCTTTTTCCGATGTTACTACTGTTTGGTTACTATGACAACAGCAAACAAAACATTGACATTGCTTCTTAAGTGTTGATTCAAAATATTAAGCCTAAGCAGCTACTTACGAAGTGAATTAGATAGAAAACAGTTAATGTATGAAGGTAATGATAATTCAGCATTAAGGGGACCGTTAGAGTGCCAAGGAAAGTGCAGAATAGCTTTTACAAACAATAGCGTAAATGTATTGAGGTGGAAGGAATGAATTTCGAGCGTTCAGTGTAGGCAAACAACACTAAGTATCGGCACACTCCACACCACACAAATTAATTCGGAACAGCCGTTTCAAGGACTCGTGGGTCCCCATCTTCAGTCACGTCATTCGGTCATTTGTGCGGTGCGGAGTGTGCCGATACTTAGTGTTGTTTGCCATATTACCACACAGTCCTTGCTATCAGTATTGTCTACTGTAGATAGACAAATAAGTAAGATAGCTATGAATTACAATAGAGGTTATCAGGTTTATTCATACTATATTTCAATTGTCTTACATGTTGTATTTTTCAGATTTCTTTGTCCTGATCTTAAATTTATGTTGACATATTTACATTTACATCACTTATTGTTGGTCACATCAGTAGAGTGAATGTTTCTGGTAGCATCAAGTCGTCTTTAATTTGACAAATGTTTTTGGCTGTGGACGTCGTCTGTCAGGATAGCGCTGTCAACACGTCTTACTAGCTAAAATACAGCATTTCATTCACCTTTTTCTAGTACATAAATCATACATTTTATTTAACTCTTTTTTACTTAGGTTCGAAATCTTGAATTAGCTGGTAACGCGCCACTTATGAAAAACCTGGCGTTCTTGTCAATAATCAAACCTGAATTAAACTTGAAATTGAAGTAAAATTTGTGCTACAACACTCGAATTTGCTTCGAAAATTAATTACTTAACCAAATACAAAGGCGTCACGAACTAAACAGGCAGCTTGTCGTTGCGTCCCTTCGTTCCTTTGTTACCTCTAGTGTCTGTTAAAAATCGCAGCCAATTACGATATACAGTTCACATAGACAGTGTTTCATATTTTTACAAATAAAATTTCAACCAACTAAAATTCCTTTTCTTTAAAAAATTCACGATCTAACGCCTAACTCTCATCGGGCTTGTTGCCTTTTTACCAAGTGATGTTTAATTTGGGAAGTAATTGTAAAGACATGGGAGAATATGTTTTCTATTTATTTGTAGGAAGAAATTAAATTAAAGACGGACTTTAAGGTTGTGAAGAAAATGGAGTGAAGGAGAGTTATTTAGCCATTTCCTCTGGAATTATCGTTGTATTATAATATATATATATATATATGTTTTCTAAGTCACGAATATAAGTCAGATTATGATGTGTTAATCCAAAATAAAGGAAGAACGGATTTTTTGTTAGACCTGTTATAATTACTATAATCTTGATAGATACGATCTAAAATGCATTACGTATTTTCGCAATATTCATTAACGTCATAAATATTCCATGTAGCCAGACATAATATAAATTACTCCAAGCATGGATAAATTTGTATATGTATATTCGCGGAATAGAACCTTTTGCGTGTCCAATAACGTAACGCACACGTAAGACCCCTTTTTTCTCTGTGTGGAAGATGAAGAAATATCAAAGGCAGCACACTGTTCAGCAGAGACATCAAGGGAACGTTATGCACGCAAACTAAAGATTTATTTACTGCGAACGTAAAAGATACTATCTCCTGCGCTGTAGGTCTCCCTTAAGGAAATCTCCTGTTTATGGTACCTTTAGAACTACCTTCACCCTATTAGCATCTCCAACGGATCGCAAACTTCATTTAAATTATTTAATGTAGTTACATTTTTTCTCAAGTTCTTTTCGAAGTGACAATGCAATCTAGATCTTTTAGTCGAAAACAAAGCAGGGGAGAAGAAAATCATTTAGCTTTTATCGTGTAATGTAAGCGCAAAGTAAATTTTGTGTCACTTAGGCAAAGCACTTAATAAAACACAAGTGGCATTGGAAAAGAAGCACTATGGAGTTGGAATTACCTGAAGACAAAATTATCGCATTTGGTCTAAATATAATTCTCATTGGGGATGGTATGTTAAGCAATAATGTGACTTGACCTTTCTTTATTGAATGCAGTTGTACATCACTTTGGTACTTAGATTTGCTGAGAAATTGTACCCACTATTGCTAGACTTTATTCCTTTCCAAAAAATTCATTAGATGTTGTAGGTTTCATTCACCGATGTCAAAGATAGATTGGTTTCTGACTTGGAACCGTGTTGACGATTTGCTCTCCATTGCATGAAATGAAGTGCAAAACTATCGCCCAGTGGCAGTTGGATGTAAGTTCGCAAGATGTTTTGAGGAGATCCTCTATGAAATTATATTTGCCCACGTTAAACCACTGATACATCATAATCAACATGGCTTCATGAAGAGATGCTCTACCACGACGAATTTGTGTAATTTCATCCGGTTTCTTTCGGAAAGGGTGAACTGTGGGAAACAAATAGATTATACAGATATCTCTAAAGCATTCGACCGAGTTCCTCATTCTATTTTGCCGCTGAATTGCATCTACATACATGGACTGAGCGCCCATCAACAGTACGTTGAATACAAAGGCATTAAGTCATGAATATGCAATGCTACCAGTGGCGTGGGCCATGGCTCAAAGTTTAGTGCATTTTTATTCAACTTGTACATACATATACCGGGTGTCCGCCTGGAAGGTAAATTTTGGTTAAATGAAAGAGAATGGATCCAATGTCGATAAATGGTTTATTTAATGTTGGCAATTATGTATGGAATACAATATCAGATAAATGTCTGCCTCTGTTAGCCTCACAAATGCGAGCTCTTTTGAGCACATTTTTCATTACATTTTCACACATTTCAACCGATATTTCATTAATTTCACCACGAATATTTTGTTTGAGTTGCTCAAGCGTTTCTGGTTTGCCCTTCAGATATCCCCACAAAAAAAAGTTCGCGGCAGTCAAATACGGCGACCGTGGAGGCCAATCAACATCACCATTTCTTGAGATAACTTGCTGTGGAAAGACGGCTCGCAGTAATTCCATTGTAATCCTGGCCGTATACGATGTGCCACCGTCTTGTTGGAACCACATGTTAATCAAGCTCAAAGCATGCAGTTCTGGCGTCAACAAGTTTTCAATCATGTTACGATATCGTTCATTAATTCTTCTCGAAGGCATGCAATTTTGGCATGCACACTTTCTGAGTTGTAAAAAATAGCGTTTTTTAAACGACGAACTTCTTGGTCGATGGGTGGGGAGAAGTAGCGTCATGAAATGGGCGATCCGTACTTTTGATCTCATATTCTCGATTTTTTCGTGTGGAGTTATTTCAAAAGCAGTGTTCAGAAACGTAGGCCCAAAAATGTAAACGAGCTGAATACCTATATGAGAAATGATTTACTTCAAATGCGAACCAATATTTTTTGCGAGGAAACTGTCAGTTGTAAAAAAGGCAAAGTTTCGAACATTCGAATCTGGTTTTTTTATTTACAGTCGCTGTGAGTAATGAACTGACGAATGAAAGTTGGCTTCGTTCTTCGACGAGAGCATCTCTTCATGAAGCCATGCTGATTGTGATGTATCAGTGGTTTAACGTGGGCAAAAATAATTTAATAGAGGATCACCTCAAAAAGTTTTGCGAAATTACATGCAACTGCGACAATGCGGTTCCAAGTCAGAAACTAATATATCTTTGACATCGGTGGAGGAAACCTACAACATCTAATGAATTTTTTGGAAGGGAATAAAGCCTAGTAATAGCGGGAACAATTTTTCAGCAAATCCAGGCACCAAGATAAGATGTGTTAGGATCTTTTGTATTCTTGTAGATCTATTTTCTCTGTACCCATGTTGAGCATTAGTGAGAAAACCATTTTTTTCGAAGTACTCTATTAAACGTTTGGTAATTACATGTTCATATATTTTTTATGCTGCCGGTAGAATTGATATAGGTCTGTAATTTAATGTCGCCTTTTTTATGTTTTGGAATTACCTTCGACACTTTAAACTCATCTGGGAAAACTCCTTCGAGAAGACATTTCTTTATTAGTTCTGCTGTAGGCATATGCATGGCGTTAAATATATTCTTGAGCAGTTTGGTCGTTATATTATAGTGGTCTGATGTAGTCTTTCTTTTGATTTTATCCATTATATCCTCAACTTCATGAACAGTTGTTGGTCCAAAAAAGCAAGATTTATCATTTGCAATGGGCATTTTACCTAGATATGAGTTTGTGTTCGCATCGACCTGGTAATTTTCGTTTATGAAATTTGTGATTTTCAGCGTCCAGTATTGTAGGTTCTGCGTGCCTTTCTTTTTATTCTATAAATAAGCAGCTGTTAATCAATAAAGAAGCATTGATTAATAGCTGTTTATTTATGATATATGAAACATTTGTGAATAATTTTTGCGTAATACTTTTATGTTCGAATAAAGAGAAGTTAATTTAAAATGATAGTAATAGTAATGATAGATAATCGGGTACTCTAAATCTGTGGCACTGGAACACTGAAACAGTTCCATGCCTTCATAACGATTTAATTGTTATGAAGGCATGGAAATTTACAAAAACAAAAATCATTTAATGAATTTAGATTTAGGACCACTAAATTCCAGCCTTTATCCTCTGTTACATCATGTTTAGTTAATTACAGCTGTAATTAGGGTTTTAGTGAACTGTTTCAGTAATGATAGCAAAAAGTCATCTACCTATTTGATTGCTTATTTCCATATCAGAGATTTGAATACTTCTTGAACAGCGGTTATAACTTAAAATCATTTCACATTTCTAAACATTTCCAACCCTATATCACTCTATTTCCCCACTATCTATAATTTTGCTGTTTACTAGCTGTTTGACTTGCTATTCGCAATTAAATACTGTGTCCAGATGGAGTAATTTCCCGTATAAACCAACGTACATTAATCCACTCAAAATTAGATATTTGCATCTTCCCTTGCAACCCTCAAATTACAAGCATTAGTCAGATATTCAATGCCCGGCCAGTTAATTGCCTTGTCAGTTAGTTTAAGCTGACCTAAACTAAACGTTTCTTTAAGCCCATCTATCAAATTTAGAAGTTACGAAAGCGTACCGAATTTCTAATCCAATTAATCCACAACCTAAATTATAATTCGGCCACGCTTAATAGCTCGCTGCAAATTACTATATTCGACAAAAACAACGATTCACGCGCTATCTTTTTCCCTTGCCCTTTTCACTAGTTCACCGAAAATTAATTAACCGGGCGCGTAATATATTATATTTAGAGAAAATTGTAGTGTGAATTTATAGCCGTTAACCTACGCCAACGTTTATTGTCTTTTACAGTTATAGTGTAGTGTTTCGTTTTGTTTGTTATTTGCTGCTAATATATTAAGCGTGATTAGAACTTCCTTGTCAGGTGGGAATAATTTATGATGCCACTCTAGTTATGGAAGGAATGCAAATGTATGTATATGTGCATAGCAGCAATATAGTCCGATGCAGCGTCTTAAAATTCCTCCAGAGATGTCAACATTTATACAGTGATGTTTCACAAATTGCAATTTTACTTACCTATTTGATACTTATCCCTGTTTACTCGAAGGTGTAGGGATTTGTGGAGTTGAGTTGGACTTTTCCTCCATATGTCTTTCCATTGATTTCTATCTTGGGCGATTTTTTTCACGTCCATCCATCTGATTCCCCTCTCCAGAACTGCTGCTCTCGCCACTTCTTCCTAGGTCCTTCCAGGTCTTCTTTGCTTCTTCTTTCCTAGCCCTTTTACTCCATAGATTTTTTTTGTTAACCTTTGCCCGCTCACCCTCATTATGTGCCCCAACCATCTGAGTTGAATCTGTTTAACTGACTCTGTGGCAGGAATTGTATTTAGTTGCTCCTTGTTTTTATCTTCTCTTGTCTTTGATTCTTCTTAAGAACCTCATCCCCGCGCTGTCGATTTTGCTTTCTTTGATTTAGGGTCCACGATTCGCGTATAAGGTAAAGTAGGCTTAACAACTTTTCTGAGCACTTACTTTTATTTCTGTGGGTATCTCCTTTTTCCCCAGGAAGCTATTCCTAATGGCATTGTACAGTCTGCCGGTTGAGGCCAACCGTTCGTTAATTTCATCTTCGAAGTTCCCTTGCTCATTAATCATTGAGCGCTAATATTTAAAATTTTTAATATGCTCCAGTTTCTGTCCTTCCAGGTAGATACTGTGCTTGACCTCTTGTCTTCCTACTACTAGTGTTTTTAATTGTTTAGTTGGAATTTTATAGAGAACAATTGTTTGTTTTAACCCTCTGGTGGGAACATCTGCCTGGGAGGCAGACACTATTCTTTCTATTCCTACTATCATCATTAGTGGCGCCACAAGTACGTCAAGCGGGTCGCCAACCTTCTTATGTGTTTTAGAGCATTTCCAACTTTCAAGGAGGGTGAATTATCTCAGCTGAGGTGTGTGGCTTATTCGGGTGAGCTTCCTTTTTCTGGAACTTACGATGCCTCTTAGGTACGTCTGCCTCACAGGCAGGTACTTTCATAGGTGTATGTTTTAATATCGGATTCTCGGGCAAATGTTTCCTAGCTGTCACAGAATTCCTCTATAGTTTATTCAGAACTGTCAGCAGTGCTGTGGGTGCACATGCTTGTGTCTATGAAATACTTGTGGTCTTCCAAGTCTCGATACGGTTTCTAGCGTACATGCCAAAGAAGTCTGCCAAATATGGCATAAAGCTCGCACACATTTATAGTAAAAAAGTAGCTGATGGTGCGACGCACACCAAAAAGAAGGAGATTGAAAATTCTTTGTTTCTATGAAAAGTTCTAAAAAAATGAGAACTTTTGTTACTTATAGCTGTTAAGACTGAAAATAATGTTGAAAATAAAGTTTATAGTACTTTGCATTTGTTTTTTTTTTTTTGAGAAACTACAATCCACGTTAAAATTTTGAATAAAGTCCTTTTAAATAAGAACATATGTGAAAAAAACAAGAACGTTATTGAATTCCTTGATTTAGATCTGACTTATTGACGATTTTTTGGTAAAATCTGAGGTAGATGTTCCCCGTAAAAGGGAAAGTAATTATGTTTCCACCAGAGGGTTTATAGTACCTAATGCAAATATACTAAATTTTTTTAACTACCGGTTAGATATTGTTGGTATTAAAGAAGAGAAATGGAATTTTGCAGCGTTTATTGCGAAACTGTAAATGTAATCAAAGTCGATAAATTATTATGAAAACAAAACTTTAAAGTGTTTGCCAAAATCGAAAATTAAAATTTTAGTGCAGCAGTATAAATTTTTTAATTAACTGCTGCCCATTATTGGATTTAATTGTTACTGTTACTGCACATGTTTTGGGTATGAATAAAATCGTATATATTGAAATGCTTTACAAGAAAATTCAAAATTTGAGTGCAGCACAGCATAGTTTTCAAAAAAAAATAAAAAAGTCATTGTTCAAAATATATAAAAAGGTTTCCGTTCCAGCGATGGAGGAAAGGCAAGCAATCTAGCTATTTCCCTGGGATCATTGTTAGCTGAACTTTATCTAATAAAACGCCAGGGAGAAGGAGAGGGAGATTCGAGGCTATATAAGCCGCTGAAGAATTGAAAATGGGCCGGAACAGGATCTCTCATTACTTAGGTTCTGGGACTGCATTTGGGTGAATGTCACTCCACATGGCGCTAATTGCATTGATCTTCGAACGTGTAATTTATGATGAAATAGTACATATTTTTGGACTCTCAGAAATATTTTGATTACAAAGGCTGTGAAATTGACTTTTTGTAGTATCCCCTTTACATTCTGTCCTTTATTTGAGAATAGTTTTTATTGGATACTACTGTACTCCTATTAAATTTGTCGGGAAAGGAAGCCCTTTCAATTTTATATAATTTATTGATATTATTCTGGCAGAGAGATATGAAAATTTAATTTATCTTTGCGTAGGTATAGGTACTTAATAACAAAAAATTTTCGGTATGGTTACTAGGGATATTAATAAAAAATGTGATCACTGTATTAGATATACATACAGTGATCGCCTGTAAAATAGCTTACTTATTTGAAGCCCTAGTTCCTTTTGGATTGCTACGGTGATCCATATAATCCCGTTGTAATGGAATGCAAATATTTCATAAACGTCATTTCTGCGAGAATCAATATACGTATGTTCATGTTGACGTAAGCATATCGACATGAATATAATGCTTGCGACGTTAACTAAGCACACAGGCTGTCTAATCGATGACGATCATAGGGTATTGTGGAATGGTTTTTCGTCTAGCAAAGATTTAACCTCTTCTAAATTATTGCTTCTCTTCGTTTAGAGAAGAGAGGAAGTAAAGCAGTTCTTGGCAATTTGGAAAAAATAGAAATAAGGTTCAGATACAATAATAAATAGACGTAAGGTAATTTAGATATTTATATTCCCTTTAGCTTTCACCTTTAATTTTCATTTGATTACCAATTCCAGGTGTATCCGTCGATTATTAGAGAATTGTACCAAATATTTCCAATTTTCGATCAATATATTAGACAATTTTACAGGGTATACCTGCCCATTTCGTGTAATTATGTGTTATTTGTATTCAGCGCAATTTTTGAGATTGCTTAATAATGGGAAGCCTCTATAGAGGGCACCTATTATGTGAGGATAGGTAGGCGGCGGGATGTCATATTTCCGCGCGAAGCCGGCATACCTCGCAATTCATACTCCCTGTATTATACACAATTGGTCACGAATCTCATTTTCGGATCGCGCGTGCGGAATAAAAATGGCAAGGAATGCGAACGAATTGACCTAAAACGCCTCGTTCGTTATTAGAATCAATTAATACGTAAATTGGATTTGAATTTTTTGGACCACGAACGTGCTCTCCACTCAATTCCGAATGTTTTGACGAATGGATGATGTCGTTTCCAACTACGCGTTTGTCACGTAGATATAATTGGTAATAAATAATAATTTCGGTCTATATTAGTTGCACCGAAGAGCCGATTCATTTTCGTTTAAGTGATATGCAAACGGATTTTGTCCGGAAATTAAGAGTAATTTGCATATTTTCCATTATACAATCGCCGAATTTAAACCCTACCGACCACTAAATTTTCAAATTATTATATTTAATATTTGTCAATATTTCAAATTATTGGGCAAAGATTGTTTATATCTTCTACTCACGCTAGTCTTTTTAAAATAAGTTTTCCGAAAGAGATCCTTGCTGAACTCTAATCCTGGGGAGACAGCGAAATCTGCTCGAAATATGTTTTTCTTCAAATTCCTACGAACTGAATAATTTTCAAATATACACTCTTTATATTTGAAAATTATTCAATAAGAGCGCAAGATTTGAATTGCGCGCCAGCTTGGCGGTGGTGATGGCACATGATTATGACATGCCAAGTCGATAGGAAACAGATGGGAGTTAACAAACATGGAGTTAAAGGTTATTATCAAAATGGTGAAAGTTTGATTGCCACGATTCGTAAAATTCGTCCAATTTTCGGTCGAAATAATATTCCTAAATCATCTACTGTGAAAAGAATAATCGCAAAATTCGAAAGTACTGGTTCGGTTAGTGATGTGAAACATACGACACGAGCTCATAGAGGTCGTTTAGAACAAAACATCACGGCAGTTCGCGAGAGTGTGGCCGAGAGTCCAGGGATGTCGATTCGTCGTCGTGCACAACAACTGGACATTATAACAGCCACCCTTCGGTATATTCTCACTAAAGATTTGGGCCTCCATACGTACAAGGTCCAATTGACTCAGCAACTCCTGCATATAGATCACTTACAGCGAAGAGAGCTCACCAATTGGATCTTTATCAACAAGAAGTGATTGTCGATTTTGCGGCCAAAATCATCTTCAGTGATGAGGCCCATTTTCACCTCGATTGCTTCGTAAATAAGCAAAACTGCCGCATTTGGGGCTCAGAAAATTTGGTGTGCATTGTGGGCCGGAGGAATCATTGGACCGTTTTTCTTCGAAAACGAAGCAGGTATTGCAGTAACGGTGAATGGCGAACGTTATCGTGCTATGTTAACCCAGTTTTTTGTGTCTCAATTGCACGATATTGCTCTCGACAACATGTGGTTTCAGCAGGACAGTGCCACTTATCATACCGCCCGTGAAACATTGGCGGCCTTACACGAGATTTTTCCTGGTCGTGTCATCTCTCGATTTGGTGACCAGAATTGGCCGCCACGCTCTTGTGATTTAACACCTTTGGACTTTTGGCTGTGGGGTTATCTGAAGTCACAGGTTTATGCTGGCAAACCCGCGACCACCGAAACATTGAGGGCTGTATCGACGAAATACCGCCACATGTATGCAACACCGTTATAGAAAATTTCGCCAAAAGAGTACGCATGTGCCAGCAAAGCCGTGGCGGTCATTTACCAGATGAGTTGTTCCATTCATAATTCCTAAATGTCTACATTATAACTCAATAGATATTTCAATACTTTGCTACAGAAAAACCATGTTTTAACGAACCTTCAAATCTTGCGCTCTTATTCAAACACGCTTTAGAAGCTCACAAAAACATTTGTTTTGTTGATTAAAACAATTTCAAGCTTACTTGAATGTATATTGTCTGGAAATTAGTATATCATACAGGCATCTACCTCAAATAATAAATAGTACACATGGTTGAAGTATAACAAAAATTGTTTATCGTTATAGTTGTTAAAAGTCTGATGTAACTCGAATTTTCTTACACAGTTATCTACCGTACTGGCAAATTTATCAGAAAAGAACGGATTGAAATAATAATTGCTTAGTATAAAACATCAACCTTTCAAAGAAGTCTTATGTTCATGGGAACGAAATTGTTCAATGTTTTGCCTAACGAAATGAATGTGTACATTTTTAAGCGAAAACTAAAGTTATGTCTCCTCCAAGTTAATGCTTACTCAATTCAAGATTTTATCGATTTCTTTGATTAGGTGGTAACTATATATCATATTTGTTAAATGTTATATTGTATTTTTAAATATCGCGCGCAACTACTTCCACAACATACAATATTTTTAATTCATGTATATGTATTGTTGACGTTTTTCTTGTACATCTGTTAGCAGCTTGTACTGAGAAAAGAAAGAGTACTACTATATTCCGTAGATCAAGCTAAATCACTATTGTGTTCAACTAATTTGCAAATTTTTGTATCATTTCAATGAATGGAAAGAATAACCCTTTCACATAATCTTAGAAGAAGTCGAGATGGCGGCCTGGTATAAAAGATATTTACTGAAGCCTGTTTTACACGTTGCGATTTATTGGTCAATTAATTGAATAAGTTCGTGACCTAGAAATCGCTAGAAATATGCTGTTTTACATCTACAATAAATTAGACGTTTTTTTAACGATCGTGATACTCGTTTAGGTTTGTTAATAGTTGAACAGGGGAATTACTGAATAGGAAGTTTTCATCTGTTTATAAAAACAGATTGGCGATCTGTTTTTTTTCCAAAGTTTTGACGGTTACTTCGGTTTCGGGTTTCGGTTAGTTATTTCAAATTATCCATTACATCATAATCGTCGTAAATTTTTCTAAGCTAACCTCACTTTACTTTAAAAACACTAAATAAAATTCGTAGGAACTTTTTTTTTGTTACTGGGTTGGTATTAAAACATCAAAATTAGTGAAAAATGATCGGAAAATTGTAGCAAAAATAAAGCATGTTCAATTAATCGTACGATAAATCGCTCAAGAAATTGTACGATTCTTGCTGTTTTACACGTTAGCATAAAATCGAAGATCAACCTGTTCAATTAATTGGCCCACAAATCGTAATGTGTAAAACAAGCTTAAGACAAAAGCTTGTTTACACCAAATTACTTTAAACATTTTGAAGTGTATAAATTAAACCGTTTCAACGTTAGAGCATCTTCTTCAGACTTTATGCCACTTTGTTTGTCAATTTTAAAGGCATATTGATTTTTTTTCAACTAAAGTGTACGTCTACTTATGAACAATTTAAAAACTGGGATTATTTATCATTACTGCATAACGGGTGGTATTAAAGTTATAGTGAAATGCTGGTAATGATTTTTTTAATTCAGAATTTTGTTTCTACAATGCTCTCGGAGCACCAACATACAAAATATATTTAAATAGTATCGTGTTATAATCTAAAAGAAGAACTAATATATACCCACACTTGTATTTGCTGAAGTTCAACATTTATAAAACGATATCAGTATAAAACGGATTGATCCAAAACAACTAGAAGTGGACGTATTGCATTTGAATTCAGGGCACATAATTCGTGTTTTGCTGATCTCCTTTTGAACTATTTCTTTGCCTTGAAACTTCAGACTAATCCCACGGACGATATATCTATTTCGAATGTCTTCCTGAGCCGAATAATTTATAGGAAAATACGGATACGCGTGTCATAAATTTATTTTACGGTCGCGAGAAATTGAAAGGTTATGGAATAAAGACAGAAAGGAGGAGGGCGAAAAAAAACGTCACCTACAATGCTTTATTCCACTTGAATCTAAAAATTCTTATAATTCAAACCAGATTACCTCTCGCTGTGAAATATGAAGGGTTACGCTCCCGTCATAAATCAAAAAGGGAAGAGAAAAAGAACAACGTAGTTGTAACTATTTTCATTCGCCAATAAAATAAACGAGGAAAGTTATAAGTAATATTTTTGCGCTTGTATGTGTTACTAGCACCGGGGCACCCATTATACTGAGTTATGAACAAAGTGCGTCAGAAGTTCTATTAACATCGGGGAAGGCTGCGGCGATAATCCTGAGAATAAAAATCATTCCTTGAAATTTATGTTCGGAAAGGAAATATTATATGCACTTAATTTAACACTTAATAACAAGAAGGGAATGTGGTGGAACGCAAAACAGATGCCTGGGAAACGGGTAAGTACTCAGTAGTAACAAATTCCTTACGTAATATTATATAAGTACAGGGTAGTATTTGAAATCAGTTCAAAGAATCTATTTATATAGCACTTACTCATATGATTATATAATTATTTAATGTGCAAAATAAAAACTTTGAGTTGAGATCGTAAGTAACTGCACAATTTATTGTGTTACAAATAAAAAAGGAACTCTGAATTCTTTGGCCATTTTGGTTGTAGCTTTTTGATATTGAATAATCCAGAACTCTTAGTCGCATGGTACCACAATAAGATTTATGAATTAGGATGATTAGAAAAAATTTCTTCTAAAATTTGATACTTTGTTGAATATTTGCAAGTGAAGTGATTACCAAAAATTTACTGTTGCTAGTATAGGAAGTATATTTAGGTGAATACATAATTCAAAAAATAAAGATTGGATATAAATGAATGTTGGTACCTCGAACTTTCTGTAATGAAGCAATACAGATCGGCCAAGAGGCAAAGTTCTTGGAAGTAACCTTGGACTCTAAACTGACCTGCAATTCAATAAATGACCGATAAATGTAAGAGAGTGTTAATGACTATGAAAAATTCTAATAACTAGGGAACCTACTTTCGAAGGACACCAGCGTAGAAACAGTAGTAAAAAACCCTACTCTTGGTATGGGTAATACTCAGTGTGGAGTAACTATCTCCAGGTAGTTAAAGCAACTACTAAACAATGGAAAGATAGGAAATCTCAAGACTGGTGGATGAGTATTCCGGATCAGAGATATGGTAAACAATTTCTGATTGGATACATGACTAAATTTACAGCAGACCTACTAAGCAGGAACAGAAAGTCCATTAGAACAATAGTAAGCCTGCTAACAGGACATTGTATGCTCAAGAAACACATGAGCAACCTTGGCCTGACAGAGGAAACAGCATGTAGATTCTGTTGGGTGGAAGCAGAGTTTGCCGTCCATGTGATGTGTGACTGTACAGCACTTACAGGAATGCGGACCTTAGAAATGGGTGCGGAATATCCAAAAGTCGAAACCTACGCAGAAGGATCACTCACAAGGTTGCTAGGTCTACTGAAAAAGGCAAGCCTAACGTAATTCATCTAATCATAGAGGAACCACAATAGATTTGAGAAGGTCGCAGTGGGATAGGTGAAGAACCATGTCGAAGACTAATCTAATCTAATCTAGCTATCTAATCTAGTTTACCTCCAAGATCTTCTATGATAGATCATTCAAAGCACTTTTGAATTGAGAAGAATGGTGAAGTGAAAAGGGAAGAAAATTGAAGGCGGAAATCTGATATACAGACAGGGCAAGAACGGATGCTGGTTCTAGTGTTGGTATAAATGAAGAAAACCAAGGATATAAGCTACATGTGCTACTTGGGCGATATACTACGGCATTTCAAAAAGAAAAGTGTATCATACAAATCTATGCTTGAGAGAATCTGTGTCAGCGACCTTTGGTTGAGGTGATTTTGCGTTCTCCTTGGGAGATACTTTCGTGTCAACGCATAAAAGTACAGCGGGCAATGAAATTGGGGACAAGCAAGCGAGAGAAGGTTCCAAAATGAATTTCACAGGATTTGAACGGAGTCTAGGTGTAACTAAGAATCCAGTACGTGGTGCAATTAACGAGTGGATCATACAACGTCACCAAATTTATTGGAATAAAACAAATGGATATAGGTACATCAAACAAATGATGAGAAAATCCCCCCAAGATGTACACAACTGCTGACGTGTTTGCGTTAATCGGGATTCAATTTAGGACAGCAACTTGGCTATTAAATAAGACACGACTGTGGGGCATATGAAGATGAACAGCTTTAAACAGACTTTGTAATGAAGAGCAGAAAACAGCTTCTCATATTAAACTTTTAGAGTTGGTGATGAGATTTTTTCCCATGAAAGTTTTACTTCAGAATTAAATATGGAATTAAAGTCATTCATTTAAGCTATTTGAATTGAAAATCTGAAAAGTTTCTGGCAAAAGCTTTCACTTTATCATTCTGTGCCATCTTGAAAAACCTTTGCAGCAAATATTTGCAATATCATTTTTTTTAAGTTATTGTTTAAGTAAAAAAAAGATTAACATATATATTTGACGTTGGCGTAAATAAAAAATATTAATTATTAATTATTTTATGAAAATTACTTTAAGTTATATACATAATATTATTTTAAATCTGTTAATTCGCTTTAGAATTACACCGCTTTAAAATTACACCAAAGTGATATTGCGAACAAGGAGCCGTATTGTTTGTGGCCGAATCTCGTCTTGAAACTGCGATTTTGCTTTTACTTTCTTTATTCACATTTCCGTTTTTTGTTTCCCTTTTGAGCGTTGTTCTGAAGTAAAGTACTTCCTTTAAATTCAACAGATCTGAGTGGAGGTTTCATGGTTATCAAGCCTACCATACCAGTTTTTAAAACAATAAAGGATTGCTTGTAATTATCATTTAACACTCATCTCATTGCATCATTTGTATCGTTAGGAAACCAGTTAGGACTTCTTTTGAATAGTACTACATAATTGCCATGAAGTAGTTTGAAGCTTCTAAAAAAGCAACAGAGAAGACACATGAGAAGTTTTCATGGATAACTATAACGTGTTTTAGTTTCGTGTGTTACCGCTTGTAATCAATGCTAAACTGGTAGAATGTTCTGTAAAGTAAGTAGTCTGGGCAAACAGCGGTAACAGTCAGTGTAGTAGATATGTGGTGCGGGGTCGGCGATTATTTATTTCACGCGTTCACAGCGTCAGTACTAAATCGATGCTGTATGCGAGAAGTTCTGTGTATATGTAGGCTGTCGTAACTTATTTCGTAATTGTACGCTTATGTTTGCTTTAAAAATGTCGCAGCTAGGTACGTCGCGAAAACGACCAATGGCAGACACAGCTAAAAACTTTTTTAGTGGACATGCCGGACTTAATTTTTGATGGCGCTAAAATTCAATGTCTAGGTTGTAAAATCCCTTTAATGTGTTGGTCCAGAAGCCATTGTCAACGTCACATCGAAAGCAAACAGCATTCTTCTGCAAAAAGTGGCATACGAGACCAAGAAAAATTTACATTTGATTTATGTATTACTCTTATTTTATGTAATCTATCGTTTCGTTTACTAGACAAAGAAGCATTTGTCTCCTTCTGGAATAAATATGCGGACTGTAAATTACCTAGTCGGACATCGATACGAAATGTAGTGCCATTTGCTCGTGAACATATAGAAAAAAGAATGAAAACGGAATTGAAAGATAAAAAATTATGGTTGTGTGTGGACGAAACAACAGGTCGTCAAAAACATTCTGTGGTTAATGTAATGATACGTTCAATGGAACCACATCGACCGTCATCCTCCTTCTTACTTGCTTTCAAAAGAGTTATAAATTGTACTGTCGATGAGATTTTAAAGGTGGTGTTGAACTCATTGAACAAATTTGAAGTTTCAACTAAGCAACTTTTAATGTTTATGAGTGATGGTGCCGCAAACATGCGTTCTTTGGGCCGATCTCCTAAAGAACACAGTGGTAACTTCTTACATATAACGTGTAAAATCCATACTCTAAATCTTACGGCACAAACGATTCCTACATGTTTTTCACTAGTAAACGCATTGATTGCTAGTACAAAGGCAGTGTTTCTAAAGTCCCCGAAACGTACCCGACTATTTCACAAATTGTGTCCTGATTTACCTGAACCACCACAGCCGATTGTTACACGTTGGGGAACATGGTTGCAGGCTGCGTTTTACTACAACAAATATTTTGATCAAGTAAACAAGGTAGTTTTAAAATTCAATCCGACAGAAGCTACAGCAATCAAGAAAAGCCAGGAAATATTTCGAGACAGTCAGGTTAAAAGAGATTTACAAACCATTCACAACAATTACTTCGGACTAGCGGAGGGAATAGAAAAATTACAAAATGTTTCGATGTCGCTAGTGGATTCTGTTCAAGTTGTGAATGATGTTCACGCACAGTTATGCGCGGTAGAAGGCGAAACAAATTGATGTGTCATACGAAAATGTGAAAGTGTTTTAGAGAAAGACTCCGATTTTCTTATATTAAGACAAATTTGTGAAGGTGCGTGTGAAGGTGCATTAAGTTGTTTCAAAGATTGTTTTAAATATGCAAATATAACATCGCTAGATGTCGAACGATCATTTTCGGCATTAAAAGACATTTATTCCACACGTACTCGCTTGAAACAGCTGTGGAAACATATCAAATGATTCAAATATTTAACAGATGTTACCCAGTTTGTGATTGCACGGAAGACTTTTAAAACGGTAAATGTTTCAGCGCGTTTTATAATTTATTTATTACCTTTTATTTTATGTGTAAACTTTAATGCGCTCGCCACGCCTCTGGCTGTTACCACATGTTTGATCAGGTTAGTGATAAGTGTTGGAAGTATAGTAAGATAATAGAGAAATTCATACACAGAGAAAGAAAGTTCTTGACTGAAACAAATACGCATTCATTCAACCAAATCGTAACTTTAAATGGCAGCAAAGATATATTTTTTTTATTTAAAGAAATAACTTTTTTGACATCGTCATTTGATTCAAACGTATGATTTCTTGAAATAAATAATCTCAACTTTGATTTGAAAATGTATCTGTTTGATTTAATTTCACCTTTTAATGGCGAACGTTCCTAAAATGGAAACATACTAAAAAATCTAATTTTTATTGAATTAATCATATTATTTGCATAAAACTTTTATGTGTTTTAACCCTAGAATACCACCTATCAAAGAATATTTTGTTTTACTACCCTGGGGTGCAGGTGTATCCCAATAAAAGAAAGTAA
Source organism: Dynastes maya (assembly GCA_029619315.2). NCBI lineage: Eukaryota > Metazoa > Arthropoda > Insecta > Coleoptera > Scarabaeidae > Dynastes > Dynastes maya. The sequence continues at coordinate 65,230,268 of JAROYE020000002.1, forward strand.
TAGAAAATTAACTCTTATTTTTTATATACTAAAAACATAGTTTGTGATAAATTTAGGCTTTAAGTAAACGAATGTTATCATTTTTGAGTCACTTTGATTGCTCAGGGCAAACTTTGATTTGATGATTTAAGGATATGAACTTCTTGCACTTTTTACACGAAATCCGCGATTTGCGAACTTTTTTTCTGGGACAGAAAGAACATCTGCCGGAAGATGGTAATCTAGGTATTGGAATATGAAACTACTAACATTGGTGTTACGGGCCTTGAAAACGATATCGGCGAGATTTCTATAATTTTTGCTAGTCCCTAATACAAACAGGAATTCTGACATTCACCAATCTGTGACAACTATTTTATTATTATTTTTTATACAGAAATTTTAACGTTAGTTATCCGGTGGTAAAAATGTATAAATCCATTATCCTGCTTACCCATTATTTTCTTCATCGATTATGAACCATCTCACATAACTTAAACTAGGACTACGATTACGATTGCCTGCGTTCATGCAACGGAAATTGCCGACGACTCGCGAAGCATACATATATTTGTTTGACTCAACAAAATTATGTCAAATGAAAACGTTTGTACATTCAAACAGATTCAATCTGTTGTTTTAAAAAAATGTGCTTCCACTCAAATAAGCCTTTGTTAAATTGAATACATAATTTCAAAGATATATATTTGTTTGACTCAAGAACTTGTTTTTCTCTGTGTGGAGGGTGACGTGGTAAAGTCGGAGAAAGTTACCATCTAGTGGTGTGAGTACGCATGTTATAAAAAGAAAAGATCCTAGGGAAATTGATGGGGAGTGGCGTACGGTAAAATCGGAAAAAGTTGCCATCTAGTGGTGTGAGTACGCATGTTATAAAAAAAATCGTCTCATTTTTTCATATTACAAGTGTGAAATTGCATAATAAACACGAATTAAATTGACTTTATTGGCAATTCGTAATTAATTTCGGGTGTCAGACTTCCTCTTCAGGAAATTGCTTCTGCGCTCGCCTGAAATTTCCTTGTCGATAATATGATTACCTATATCTTAAAAGGACTTTTAAACTGCTATAGTCGATCGTAGATCAAGCTTTTTTTTCGTTTTCCTTAAATGAACATCTCTTACAAGAGTCATCAAGACGGATATTGGTTCTTTATTCGCGAAGGATCGATTCTATACAGACTCCTACTTGCAAGTTTCAGTTTTACGGCGACGTAATTGACATAGGGGGCGAACGGCTGCAACCAATATTTCAGAAAATACAGTCCGGAAATTTCGTTTTAAACTTGAATTACTCCGCGTTTTCCGCACGGTTTGTCGGAATATCGTATTTATATTTTACCTACTGCCTAGCTTTGTTCTGGGTTTCACGAGTTTATTAAAATATGTGACAACCATTGTCATAAAAATATTTCACCTAGTTCGTCGCTGTTTCATATTTGGTGGAACATGGAAGATATTTTTAATCAAAGTTCTGTTATGCTAACAGCAAATGTCTGGAATAAAACATACTACTTGATTTTGGTTGAAATTTAAAGAAAATTCTTAGACACGTAGATTTTTACTTCTTGTTGGAAATTTATTACAGATGAAAGTTAAAGTTACCCATCACTTTATGCGGCTTGAAGTCATTATTTATTACTTTGACATTATAAGCATATTTGTCGAACATCCGGGAATGAATAATGTTCTTGCAAAAAAATAAATACGAGGGCGATTCGTAAAGTAAGTTCCGTTTCCGTTTAGTGAGCAGAGCGCGATCGCAGCGCTGCAGTGTAGTCGGGTTCAATGTGAGTCTGGTAGTGCTAGTGAAAGAATCGTTCGGATATTCTTTCGTGCTATTTTGGTCGTTTAAAAAGCCTTCATGTTTTTTGCACACAGAAATCGGATAATAGGACGCAGTTCACAGTCGACGAAATTTTCTATTGCAGCAGCCATAGAAAATTTCGTCGACTGCGTGCTCTTATCCGATTTCTGTGTACAAAAAGCATGAAGGCTGCTGAGATTCATCGTGAACTTTGTTCTGTTTATGGTGAAAATGTCATGAGTGCCAGTGTCGTTAGAAGATGATGCCGTATGTTTCGAGAAGGACGAAATGATGTCCATGATGAAGAACGGAATGGAAGACCAACTGTTGCGACGGACGAACTTTTGGGTAATATTGAAGAGAAAATTTGTGAAAATCGGCGTTTCACAATCACAGTACTGAGTTCCTTTTTCTCTTTAATTTCACTTGCAGTTCTGTACGAGGTTGTAAAATTGTGGCTTTCGAAATTAGCTTTTTCTCCGCTAGAGGGAATTTCATTAGTATCGGGTGGCTATCCTGAATGGCTTATACGTCTGAGATTGACAGCTGATTTCCGATGTAAATATTGAACATAACAATACACAGTAGAAATATTGTTTAAATATGTATTTTAGATTATGAATCAAGACCGCTTTTGTTTATAACTAAATTATGTTAATCTAACCTTGTTCAACTACGACAAATAACATTTTCCGAAGCTTTAAAAATCCTAGCACGTCTACCATTTCAAGTGCAAATGAATTGTATTTTTCTTCAAATTTATTTCAAGTATCTATGGTCCTAGGCATATTCGAGGCATTTCGAAACATATTTGATACCATCAAAGATAAGATCGTAGTTAGAAAATAAGTGTTATTGAAAACATCCATGCCTCGCAGTAATCGTTTTAAAGTATCGAGAAAAGCTTTTGTGTGTCAGATGGAAACATTGAAAATCGATTAAGGCTCTAAACTGATTTAATAGTAGTACCTACCTTGCTTGCTAATGCTAAGACTGTCAACACGAACTTCTACGAGTAGGTTGCCTCTTAAATAAGCGATTAAAAACTGATATACATTTTACATGTCATATGGGAGTAGTGTCTTTTTTTTTCTTTAGCTAGAGTTTCATTTAGAGTGTGCTTTATAGAACTTTGATAACTACCATTTGTAATAGGTCTGCTTGAAAGCTTATTTTTTATTTGGGTGAAAAATTTCCATGACTTGTAAGGTGTGGAAAGAATTCTTTCAAGTAATAGGGGCCCTAGTTTACTTGTCTACTGATACATTTAATGAGCTTCATTAGATAATTACCGCATAATTTCAGGTCGACAAAGCTTGGAATACTGTATTAGGGTAATAGAATTTGTTGGAATAGAAAGGTGTTAAGAGTATTCAAGAATTGGCATTGACGAAAATCAGTGGAGAATTTGACCCTTTTTACCATATCATAGCAATGTTGCTTTTATCAAGAGTAACATAGACATGGGGCAGAGCACTGGAAAAATAAAATTTTCGAATTTACTAAAGTTGTAATATTGTTAAATAAATTATAGGCACTGTATTTACTTCCAGCATATCTGTAACTACTGAAACTGCTCAGTTTAGCAGATCTTAGGCTTCGAACATTTCTATCCCATATGAGCTTTAATGAGCTTGGATATGGATACTAATTCGGTCACGGGTATGTCTTTAAGGTTTCTCGTTGGTAACCATTTTACAATATCGCGCTTCTCTGTGCGGTTCCTTAGTTTTCTGTTGGAAGTAACATTTTCATACAACGTTTGTTTTTCTGTTGACCATTCGCCATAGATTTTTTGTTACTAAATAATTGAAATTTTGATTCGTTATTAATAGTCTTTAGCATAAAAGCCATTGCGTTGTCCGAACAAATTGAAATATCTAAATCACTTTGCTTTCGCAAGAATGCTTTTGATAGTCCATTGGTCCAGTGATAAGAAGACGTGCACCTGACTGTGGCAGAGTGCTACCAAAGTCAAGTGACAAAATTTTCTAGTGCGCTTGGTAAAATCCCGCGTCACCATTCAGATATTGGGGAATAATTAACTGTGCTTCATCCTTTACAGCGAGGAGGTGATAGTAACGAGGCCAGGACATTTTACACATTCAACATTCCTGAGCTTATATACTCCACTGAGCCGTCACCATGAGTAAAAGAAGGTAGTTATGTGGCCTCTGAGGACGGCGCGCATTTAAAGATTCAAATATCGACCAGACGCCACTAGCACTTTTTACTTCGCTTGTTGTGTACCAAATACACAACACGCATAGAACAACGTGTTGTGTGTTGTCTGTCCGCTAGTCAGTAACTGTGGCACTAAATCTGTGACGACCCTTGAGTTCATAGGCCTCAGGAAGGCGTTGACATAAAGCCGGGGCTATACCCCTGCAAAACGATGGTTTGTATTACAATTTCGCAGTTTTAGTCTAGTGACGTCTTGCTTCTTGCTTACAATTTTAGGGGAAACAATCATGACATGAAGATATCAGAATTTGTAATACTATGGACGTATTACTTTGGATGTAAATTCAGCTACAGTAAACAATAAAATAACATGGGTGTGCTTTCAACCATTTGAAGAGATTTCATTTTGGTTACGGCAGCCATGATAAAGGAGAAATAAACATTTCTTTTTATTCTGGCCGCTATAACCAAGAAGTAATTTTTTTTAATGCAACTAAGTAGTAATTAGGTCAGAAAACTGGACAACCACTTTTGGCTCAATTGTGATCCATTCATCAATATGTTCTGATGGCAAATAATGTATTCCTAATTAATTTTTAGTTTGTGAAGTCTAATAAAGTAATAAGATTTAATTATTTTAAACATATTTTGAAAGTAGACACTTTCCCGTGTGTATTACCGTAAGTTTGTCGCAAGCGGAAGAATTATGTGTAAATAACGTATGGTGAAGTTTCATGGCCTTGATATAGCAGCTCTTTTCATAGTAAGCCCGTTACTGTGTATAAAAAATCTCCAAACAATTATAGGATACAGGAATTTGTCCCCAGTGAAAATGGAAAGCTTATACGCGGATGACTTAGTTCTAGTAGCAGATAAAAACAAAATGCAAAAAATACTGAATATATGTCTGGAAGAAGTAGAGAAATATGGAGGTAAACATTAGCAAAAGTAAACTAATGACTATAAATGAAAATAACAAGGAAATAGGAGAAAAGATACTCATATATAAAAACCCAAAGTTCGAAGAGGTATCGACTTTTGAATATTTAGGTACAGTCGTCACAAACGATGAAAAAATAGACTTAGAAGTCGCTAACGAAAGTTAAGGAAACAAGCAATATATATTACCAACTAAACAAGATCATATTCGGTGAGAGAGAAATTGATAAAAGAGTAAAACTAAAAATACATATATAACGCAATAGTAGCACCAACAATACCTACACTGAGCTGCAAAAAGTTCGATTTGAATTTTTCTTCGTAAAGAAAAAATATTTTGAGATATCTAATCTTCAGGTTGATGATAAATTTAAGAAGAACAGATAAAATTTAATAAAAGACACATTTCCAAGGAAAAACAGATTAATTTATTGAATGACATTAGATTATTTGGGAATTCAGAAAATGAAAAGGGTTTCATTAATAACAAAAATAATAAAATTTTAGTAATCAATACCGATTATTTCTCGTCTCGACATGGAGTTAACTAAATTCTGAACATTAATTTGGTCCAATTGCTCCTATTCTGTCTGAAGCGTCGCGGTAAGTTCAGCCAAGTTGTTTGAACGGGTTCTATTAGATTGAGGTCGGGATTCTAGATTGGCCAATTCATACGCACAATCCCGACTTCACCTAAATATTCGTCGAAGATTCGAGCACGGCCCGGACGCGCGTTATAGTCCATAAAAATGAAATTAGGCCCTATAAATGAAGCAAAAAGAACCACGTGCTCTTCTAAAATGGTGTTTATGTACCTTGCAGCCGTCATAGAACCTCCATCAACCACCACCAATTTAGTAGAGGCTTCCATACTTATGCCAGCCCAAACCATGGCGGAGCCTCCCTGGTAGGTATTAATTCTTTTCACAATATTGCATTGAGCAACTCTCTCTCCTTGTCTTCTCCAAATTTCTTCCCGGCCTTTAGGTGAACTTAGATAAAATCTGGATTCATCCGAGAATAATACGGTGTGATTCCACTTTTCATGATCTTGTGCAAAACTAGCCGAGCTCTACGATGTTCCACAGATAGTTGTGGGCATTGGGCTGGTTTTCTAGACATTAAGTCAGCTTCGGCTAGTCGTCGACGAACTGTCCATCTGCTTAAATGCACATTTCTTACTTCGCTTAGTTGATTCACCATCTCAACCGAAGTCAGACGCCTACCAATCAAAACTGAAGAAACCACATATCGATCGTCTCGGATGTTGCTCTTCCACGGTCCAATTCTGGTCTCCTAGTATAGCTGCTGGTTTCATTAAAACACAGAATGGCTCTTTGAGAAGCTGAACGAGTAATGCCTAGCAGCATAATATTGGCTACGGCTACCTTGAACTACAGCTACTGCCTTAGCTGCATCCGTTGGAGTTAAAGATATTTTTTAGGAAGGAAACTGGAAAGTTTTCCGCTTCAAGCACTTTTTAACTGTGAAAATAACACTTTTAACTGTCAAAATGTTTAGCTGCAAAAATAAACACAAGGCCCACTGAATATCTTTTCGATTACTGACCACAAATTTGTTAACAAAAACATCATTCCTCGTTTGTTGGCAGAATGCAAAACAAAAAGTCGGCAAACTGATACCTTTTAATAATATGAGTGCCAATCTACGCCATGCCGCAAGTCAAGAGTTTTAGAAGTACAAATAAAGATGCAACAAGTAATGGAACGAATTTTTCGCACCTGGGTGTTACGGTAGCGAAACGTTGGCACTACAAGAAAAATATAAGCCGAAATTAGTGGCTGCAGAGATGAGATACCTAAAAAAAGTTGAAGGAAGGACAAAACTAGACCACATGAGGAACAAACCAATCAGAGAAAACTTAAAAACTGAAAACAGACAATTAGAATGGTACGGTCACATACAAAGGTTACAAAAAAACCGACTACCAAAACAGATTATGAAGGCGAAGGCAGTAGGAAAACGGAAAAAGGGCACACATGGGAGGAAGGAATAGCCGAAATAGGAGGAAAAGAGGAAATAATATTGCAGAAGTGACAATGTTAAGAAGAAGAAGCAAAACATTCAATATAATAATTTGAAAATTTACCTACCGGTAGGGTTTATTTAATATTTATATTCTTTTGGCTATCAAATTTTGTTTCTTTTGACTTAGATTTTTATATCACTTGCAAATTTGTCTAAGATCCCACTTATTTAATTTCATGTTTCAGTTTTCCTTGAGAAAGTATCAAAAGACTCACTACAGTGTATAGGAATGTTTGAGTACCTATGGTAGCAATATGCGATCTTGTTTAATTACTTATTTAGAATATTTAGGGTGTGGTTACGTTCGTATGTGACGTATTGGAAAGGCGTTGGGAAGCGGCTAACATTCGGCATGGAATGTGCGTGATGCAATTGTGGAATGTTCGAATACGACAGTAATGTATTCTCTCAATCGGCTGGGCGGATGAACCACGTATCCCTTAATTATGCTTCGATTTGCCCCGGCAATCGATAACCTGTCCGTGCTGTGAAAAATGGAATAAACACTATTATTTTGCCGTAACAGCCTCACCCGCATGGTCCTCATCAATAATGAGGAACGTATTGTGGTTGAGGAGGTAAATACTAAATAATATACGTGCTTGCTACAACTTGGTTGGATATACAAGTTTCTGTGACGGAATGTCTAGCTTTAATAACAATTTAAAATGTTGGGAAGTTTTGTAAGCAAATGACTGTTGATTGTTACACATTAGAGTTAAGGACCTAGGGCGTGCTGTGTTTTTGGACTCAAGTAATGAAGCGCTGCTCCCTAATTATGTAATTAAGAATTTTGATGTCAAATAAAAAATTCAGTTACGGTAAATAGTCCTAACCTGCTATGTCATTGCCAAACATGTAATTTTTACTCTAATTTCCAAGGCTGTATCAACTAACATTGTAAGTATAGTATAATTTACGTAGTATTGAAAGAAACATGTTTAACATAGCAAAAACACGTACAAAATGTGTTTCCATAGGGAATGAGTAATATTTTGATTATATCTGAACTGGCAACGAGAAAGTGCGTTTAGGGTACTGTTTAGAAGTGTTTTGCATGATTTATTCAATACGATGCGTGTAAATATTCTGAAAATTACAACCAATAAGAAAGGATGTTTTTACTACAACAGGAAGAATCCCATAGACCTGATTTACTTTGCAGATGTAGACATCAGATGGGTAAAGCCAAAGACTTTAACAATTTAAAATTCCCCTGGAACTTCAAACATACGCACTATAACGATAAAGTCTTCAACTTACCATAATGAATTCTCACGACTACGATCCCTAATTAAGGCCGTTTACAGGGAGTATCATAAAACTATTCAAAGAAATATAGTTAGTGATTCGAAATTATTTTGGAAATTCGTAAATTTTAAGTGATCCACCTCCAGAGCTCCTGGGTGCGCTTAGATGTTGAGAACTTAGTCCTCGATAAACCTATGGGCATTGCTCACGCATTTGCAGGTGTGTTTTCCAAAGTATCCGTTTGTAACATACTTACTGATCCCAGCCAGTTTGGTTCAGAATTTCAGAATTTTGGAACAAAAAAATAACGTTAAAAAATAAAGAAGAAAAGCAGCCACTAAGAGCTACTATAGGTTACCTGTAATAATCTAAACACGAGCAGGCTGTGTCTAAAACATGTGCATGACAGCACCAAGCTTCTGTCACCGTTATTATAATTGAACTGTCAAGTATCTTAATTTTTTGTTGGTATTATTTGAAATGTTTGTTTACACAGTAGAAGAAAGGGTGAAATTCCTCACAGCTTACATTAAAAGTATGTCCAGCAGAGAAATTAGGGATAATTTTGCAGCCCAAAATCCCAACCAATACCGAGCAAAAATTACAATATTAGAGTTGTGCAAATGTTTCATTACGACGGGGAGCGTAAATCCATAACACCACAGGCGAAAGTAGAAGGCAGGTATGGTAGTTACGGACAAATTAAAAGAAAATGTGTGTATCGCTATTGAAGAAGACCGTTCTTCTACATTAATTGAATTGTCAGCTCAATATCAAGCATCCAGATCTAGTTGTTATAAGAATGTTACAAAATTCAGAACCACCAAGAATTAGTTGAAAGAGATTATTTACTAAGGATGACATTCTGCCAATATTGGACTCACTCAATGAAAATTCGAATTTCTAAATTTAATTCTTTTTTCGTCGAAAAAACTTTTTTCTTACATGGAAAGGTGAATAAGGCAAACACGAGAAGATCCATATTTTTTTTTTAGAAACCCATACTCAAACTCCTCAGAAGGTCAACGTGTTAAAGCTATTGGCAATATTTGTGTAAACGGGAGCATCATTTACCAACACGATGGAGCACCACCACATAGCGGCAGGGAAATTACAAAATTTTTGAATAGTGAATTTCCAGGTGGATGATAGGTCGTCATGGGCCGCTGAAGTGACCAGCAAGAAGCCTTGATTTAACCCCGTTGGATTTTTTTATTTGGGGCTACATTGGAACGAGAGTTTTTGACAATATTCGACATAGACCCTCTAACATCAACGAATTAAGGCAGAGAATAATGGAAGCGTTTAGAGAAGTAACAGTAAGAAATAACAGTAAGTAACTTTCAAGAAAGATTAGAATAGTGTTTAGCAGTGTTCGGTCAACAGTTTGAACACTTGCTTAGTTAACTTACTTCATGATACAATTTTTTTATAATTTATTGTTTGTTACCCTTTTGTTCTAAGAGTGTATTTTTTGTTGTTTTGGTTTTTTTTTGTTCATGGTTGTTCGTTTCCTTTATGTATTAATAGTGTATTTTTTTGTTTAAATAAATAACAGGCATTCTGAATTACATGTCTGTTTGTAGTAAATTACTTGAATAACACTAGCTGTAGCTTTGATTGATACCACGTGGACTGATATTTCCAGCTGCAAAATTGTGTTTCATTATCTCTGCTAGAAATTCTGGAAATTGCCGCTATAGCTGCTACTCTCAAAACCACATGAAAATCGTTCCAACTACATGTGAACAAAAAAATTAATCAATCACTCTCCGTAGGAAAGCCATTAACATCACATAAAGGTTTTACTATGCAAATACCTATGGCCAGTGTTATCTAAAATGCACTATACATCGTATGATATGGTTAGTAGGTCCGCACTCTAAAAAAATATATCGAAGAATACAGGGTGGGATAAAAAAGTAGACCAACTAAAAGTTGTATTTTTTGAAACGGGACATCCTATTTATGAATTAATTTTTTAATTCTACGCCGAATTCTAAAACTTTTTTGTTAAGTATTTGTTATGTTGGAATCTTACAGTTTTCGAGATATTCAGCTTTAAAGGTAAAAACTCACATTTTCAAGCATCCATTTGATTGAAAATTTTACCGTCATTTCTGTAAGAAAAACGTTTATATTTGGTAAGTGGATAGACAAATGTTGATTTAATAGGTACTCTATAAAACATTTGAGATATCGACTACAGGATGTTGAATATAATTGTCCAAACATGAAAAAAATGAAATAAAAAAAAAATCACTTTTTTCAAATGGCACACCTTGTATATTTTTATTTTATCTTGCAAAGAACTAAGAACCCTCTAATTGTTGTTCTCTTCTCTTGTGGTAGGTTGATTAACATACACCCTGTTTTTTATATAACCCCATAAGAAGAAACTTAATGGGGTAATATCGCAAGATCTTGGTGGCCACTCAATGTAATCTCCACGCCTAATCCATTTTTGTGGAAATTGTTAATTCAAAAGTTCTTGAACCTCATGGTGATAGTACGGAGGCGCACCATCCTGTTGAAGCCACATATTTTCCTGCTGATTTATATCAAGTGTTTCAAGTATACCACACTTGATGTAAATTTCATTCAAATTCACTTAAAAAGTTTGGATAACTAAGGCCAGTTAAGGTCTGATTAAAGAAATATAGACCAATTATTCTGTTGTGGTGGATGCCACACCAAACATTCACATACCAACGGTTTTGATTTTGAACCTCCCGAACCCAAAATGGGTTTTCTGTAGCATAATAATGCATATTGCGGTGATTCACGACACCATTACTTTTAAATGAAGCTTCATCGGAAAACATTGTTACATAAGTTTTCAGTTAATTGTAACCGTTCAATCATTACATGGCAAAACTGCATTCGTCTTTCAAAATCTTACCCTCGTAATTCCTGATGAAGTTCGATGTGATACGGGCGGTATTTATACTTTCTTGTTGTCCGATTCGCAGTTGATTATGAGGTATCACATACGTTGCTAACTCTCTATTACTTACTTGAGTATTTTCCAGAGTATTCATTAAAATTTGAGGTTCCTTATTTTCATTAGTAGCTTTTCTATTGACGACTATATAATTAGTATAATCAACACTACCGATAGAATCAAATCTTTCTTTTAGATTATGAAAACTGTGAGAACTAGATGTTCGGCGTTCAGGAAATTTCATTTTATAAACACGTTGTGCAAGAACACAGTCTTTATAAGCCTCACCTAATATATAAATCATGTCAATTAATTCATTTTTTGGATAATCCATTTCAAACGCAATAATCCACAAAAGTTGAGCGTCTTTCCTCTCCCAAGTACGTTTCGTGGTGCCTCAATATAATCGCAATTCTATTGACATATTTTGTGTTTCATAAGCACGTAGTGTTTTACTTAAAGCACCGTTTAATCATATCAGCAGGAATGCCAGTTGTGTGTATTTATACCTCTTTCGTCGTTCCATTTTCCTCTCGTAGATTTGGAAGTATCACCTAGCTAATTTTTCGGCAGATAGTAAATCGCAAAAGATGAATTGATGCAAAAAAACTAACCTTAGAATTGGACGTTTAGACGCACTCGCTATGCTAATGCGTCACGCAAGAAACACCATGTTCTTTCAAATGACCGAATTTGAATTAATCTTGCGCTTGAAATAAATTTTGTATACTGCAACACTTGTAATCACTTTGAAAATATATCACAGAGCGAAATACGTTTTCCCTCAAAGGCGATTCGAGCTAAAGTGCCTCGCGCGTCTTACTTATTACAGCCTGTAATATACTATTCGAGTTCGCGATCTAATGTCTAACAATAGCAAGTATCGGCAACCGTAAAATATGGACATTTCCTACAGGACCTGACGGTATTGAACTTGCGAAATTATGATGAAAACAAGATAGAATCTATTTTCTACGTGTTTGTAGGAGGAAGTTACATTAAAGATGAGAATTAATGAAAGAATACGGAGCTAAGTTATGTTATCGTTTTTTCCGTGATGATCTTTGGCTGGAGATATGTTTATCTAATACAACCCCAGGGATACAAAGAGGGAAATCAGGGGTTATATAGGCCGTTGCAGCATCGAAAAAAGGGGTGAGGAAGGCGTTGCTTTGACAGTTGTAGCCAGCGCGCAAATGGCTGAACGTCATTCCTAGTAGCGCTTATAACTGCGATTTTGTATGCGGTATCTTCAACATTACCATAACTAGTTGGTCCGATATGTAATAATAAGTATACGTATGTAGGCTTACTGAATTGGACAGAGATGTATCATCAAACAAGAAACTGTTTATGGAATACATCTAAAGCATGATTTTGAAAAGTAAAAGAATAGGGAAAAAACTATTGAAAGAATATTTTATGAAAGAAATAACTAGAACCATTTATGTAAGATAATTTTACCAAGAATGCTCTTACCAAAAGGTATGTACATAGTGCACATAGCATTACGGCTACTAATAGGATCAGCATTCCTAAATCTTGCTTATCCAGCATAAAAGAACTGAAGATCAACTCTGCCATTCTCACTGGAGAATTAGAAAAGCAGTAAGAAATATTCTATGAATGTATTGCTATTGATCATTATCAACATCAACATTGATTTCTAAGATAGGAGTGGTAGATTAATCCTATGTTTCAAAAGGTCTAAAGTTAATCTAACAGCCTGTCAGTTATAATTTGCAATGTATTTCGTAGACACCTGCTTGATGTGTTGTGCTTGTATCTTAAATTTATTTTTCTTTGCTGATGATATGGGTTGCTCCAAACTTTTATTATGCTCCTTAATGTAATTTTTTTTTTGTATTTGAATCCAAATTTGGAGATATACTTCACTGACACACACTACAGTACGTCATGACAATGAAATTGTTGCTGAAAGATTGTCTTTAGGAAAAATTTATTTTTTTCCCTAATAATTCATTCATTTGTCCACCATCAAATTAACAAATTAACTTATTTTATCGTCAATTATTCTTCTGTTTATTTTTTTTTGTGTAGGTGAATGCTTGTTTAAATTTTGTTTTAAATTCGTTCTGCCTTAGCTCGTATACAAATGGGCATACGTGTCCTAAATACACTATTCATAAGTGAAAATAATTAAAGGTTAAGTGGAGATTTCTACGTACTAAAATACCACCTAAAGCAGTAAATATTCAATGTTTACACGTCAATGCACTTATTAACGTCTCCATTGTAAAATCGCCCTGCAGAAAGAAGTGTACGATAATCGATGCAACGCGGTTCGATTCTATTAAAAATTTATAGAATTTTCAAAGGAAACTGAATCGATAAGTGGGGAAAATTGTTCAAGAGCTTACCTAAATGTAATTGTTGGGTAAATTCGATTATCGCGAGCAGTCAATATTTCACTGCAAACATAAATCTTTAACTCAATTATATTTTCTCTTTGGGGTGGCCTTATTAAATCATCAATTTGTTAGATGACGCGTCGGTCCCTGACGACCCAAGAAAACAAAAGTAAAAAAGGGAACAGTATCGGGAGTATTAAACCTTTAACGAGGAGAGTGGTACTGTGTATGTTAGATTGCCCATGGCGCCTATTCAAGAATAAACCTTTTACATCTGGAAATTAATAGAAATAGGTATAGACCTGATTTGTTCGGGTTTTTCCAAAGAGTAAAGTATCACGGGTTCGACATACGAAGCAACTATAGTTGACAAAACTTTAAAAATCCTAATGTTGTAGCTTTTGACTTGGCTTTGATTTACTTTAGGGAAGGAGAAACCAATGAGGGGAGTCAAGAATACAGTTCCTTTCAAACTTGTGTTCGTTTATCCATGCTGTTACACTTTGACTTTCGTCCTATGAATTGCAAAACACTTCTGTGACAATAATTAGATTGCAAATCTATACACACTGAATTTTATTCATTGCTTTACGGCAAACTATTTGAATCCAGACAGAAAAAGCTACATATGCTTCGTAAAATTGTGAGTTGAAAAGCTTAATTAATATTAAACTTTGGTATACCATACGAGGTAGGCGTTATAAAATTCTCGGCTTGATATAGAAAAAAAAACTTGGTAAAATATAACAATTTTTATTTTTCAATATAATTTCCCTTAACTTAAATACACTTATTACAACAATCAATTAATAATTCTATTCCCTTGAAAAAATAATCTAAAATTTTTCCCTCAAAATGTTGTATTATAGCTGCTTGCAACTCTTTATCGTCCTTAAAACGATTCCTTTTTGAATAGAGGATCATAATATAGAACCTTTGTTTCATTTCCTGTGACAATGGACACCAAAATCAGGTCGTCTCCACACATGCTTAAAAACGATCGCGCACATTCGATCCGACGTTCACGTTGGAGAGCGTTCATACCCAAATGGTTATGGAGAATTCGCCGAATATTTGTTTCCGAAATGTTAGACATCACTGCTAATTCCTTCACTTTCAAGCGGCGATCTGCTAATACTATTTCTTCAATAATTGAAATGTTTTGAGGCATTATCAGTTCAAATGCTGGTGGACCAATTGAACTGATAACGCTCATCATCTTCTAGGGATTCTTTCTTCAAACGGAAACATTTTGCCCACTTTTTCATAGTGGAATATGAATACCATAAGCGCAGTCTAAATGTTGTTTAATGTGATTAGGCGTATGCCCTTCTTTTGTTAAAAGTTCAATAACCGCGCGGTACTCAATTTTCGTTACTTTTCGAGACATTTTCATATATAACAGCGAAAATATTCGTTATGCAACAAGAAAATTTGGTAACATCTAGAAAATCGAGCAGTGTGAGTACGCAACACTAACGCACGTGAATGGAATGGCTGATACAATAGGAAAATAGAGAAAAAAAAAACAGTAATGAAGATCCATTAAGCCTTACCAATAGTCACAGACAAACCACCCAGAACCAGGGCGAAAGAAGTCTTTAGACCCGAATGCAAATATGGAAATTGCTACAGTGGAGAGACAGGAAGTACATATATCGGAAGATAAAGTAATATCGAAAACACCTCAGGTACATAGATCAGAATAGGATAATCAATTTCAGCAAAACACGGTTTACATATAAAATTGATTTTTATAACGCCTCCATTTTGACCTCAACAAAGCATTACTATCGAAGATCTATCACGGAAGCAGATAGAACAACAACAGAGAAGATTAATACCGACTAAGCGAGAGTTCCGTAGAATCAGTTTGTAGAGGGATCCTGAAGAAGCTGATAGTGAGAAAAGTGGAATATCGATTCAAACGAATGACACATAGTAAAATCTGAAATAAGTTACCGCTAGAAAGCTATATTCTATAACAAAAAGAAATTTCGAGTGTTTTTAACTTTTGTCTTATTATCCTAAGTTTGTTGCAACATCAGCTTATGCACTTTCATGAAAAGGACCTGCAGCAACACAATACAACAATCTTCTCAAGTTTTAGTGCAGTATTTTAACACGTTTGACATTTTAGGTTATGTTATGTTTTGGTATTAGAATCTTTGACTAAGAATTTAATAAAAGGTATTGTCGTATACTGACAAGAAACATATTGCCTAGTTTCTACATACCTTCTAGAGATTCCTGCTTTAACATGAGAATCATTGAAATCATATGAAAAGATAGTATCGACCAAAAACACTGCATTGCATGTGAAACAGTGGATAACATAACTTGTATCAATTGTAAATAGTTCCTCGATTTTCTGATTATCCAGCCAATTTATATAGTCTTTTTGCAATATTTTAGCTATTAATCTCGATGGTTTCCAATAGGTAACAACTCAAGATATATTCAGAGATACAAAGCATGTTCAAGATGGATTCCGCTGCAAATGCACAAGGTAGTCTAAGGATATAAACTCGGAGCTATTAGACAAGAAAATTATTTATTTTATGTATTCTACATTAATATGCGAGCGATAGATCATGAAATCTTACAGGCCACATTGTAGAACTTTTGTTGCCAATCCAAGAATTTGGAAATTGTGGATTTAAATATTCAGTTACATCTATCGAATTGTGTGGAGGTGCACCATTGTTCTGAAATACCATTCCGCGTCTAACTGCTAATCGCATATCATCAAATAATGTTGACATTCAATGTTAAGATGCCTTCATAATAACATGGACCAAAAATAGTACTATTTATAATTCCACACCGTTGATCGAGATTTGTACCTCTTGTTTGCCGATAATGTGTATTATCTCTATTTAATATACCATTATTAGAAAAATTGGATTCATCTGACCATAAAATTTTATTTAAAAAATTAGATTTGCAATACTTTGCAGCATTAAATAATTGCAAAATTGTAGTCTTCTCATAACATCGCTGGGATGAAGATTATCAATTTATGAATATGTACCCTCGTATGTGTTGTATTTAATTCCAGTGTAGCTTCTCTAATTGAATTTCTAGGGTAAATATTGAAATTTGTTGACATATCAACTTCCAAATTTTAATTTATTTCATGAGGTTCGTCTATTCTCGATAAGGATCTAGTTATACGCAATTTATTTTCTAATTTGAAAAAATGCGAATGGTATGGATGAAGGCGATCCGGATATTGTTGTCGGTATAAGTGCAGGGCTTGCCTTGCATTAGTATTTGATAAATAATATTTCGTTATATTTGCCTTCCCATTAATTGAATAATCTGCCATTATTGATACAAATTAATAATGTATTTAAACCACACAAACTTTATTGTTTCGCAAAAACAATACAAAATAACATAAAACTGTCAAATTTTGTTCTCATGGCAATTTTTATTTTGAAAGGAAACACTTCTTTTTTCTTTAATATCTTAAAAGCTATTAAGTTCAGAAATAATTTTTTATTAGCTGGTGTAAAAATATACAGGTGTACTATTTAAAAAATGGTATAAAATTTAACGTAACATTTATGAAAATTTAATTGTTTTTTTTTACCAGACTTGTATATATTAAGATAGCTTATTACAAGTATTAAAATCTTTATCTGCTCAATTTTTTTGCATCTATAACCTCGAAGAGAAACGGTGTTTCCTGTTCTTATTTCCACCCTGTATAGTGTTAGAATAACTTTATTATAATCGGTTTGCTTAGCGGGTGGTTAGTGTTGTTTAACTACCGACGCCTAGCATGACGTTGTAAAGGTTTATGTAGGCGATGACCTGTTATTGGTCCTTTTTGGCTATTTGAGCTGTTTGATTAAGTGAATAAACATCTAGCTAACGATAATTCCAGGAAAACGAGGATATAATTCATCTTCGTCGTATATTCTTTCAGTCCCTAGTTTTAAGATTAAAAGAGAGATTCTAGTCGGCATAAAATAATATTTTTAATAATTTTTAATAATATTAAACACCGTTATTTAATGAGTCGTTAAGCAGACGCGTAGCGATGACGTTAGATGGCAAACCTCAGAGTGATCTTACAGTCTGGAAAGGAATTTGTAACCTGAAATCGTGTATATAAATATATAGTACGTATATAAGTTATGTAATTTTATTTTAAGAACATTAATTATTTTTAAATAGAAATTGTTTCGTAAGTTATTATTGGTCGAAAATTAATAAATGCTATCACGAGCGAAAGGGATGATAAAGCAATCGAGGGCTTTGGTCCTAGCTGTGATAGAAAATAAACGCGTTTAGAGGTGAATTGTAATCAAAGTAATGTAATTAGTCCATTCAGTTGTTAAAAAATATTTCAAAAGGTCTTTTGAAAAAGCGCGGGATTTGTTATACGGAGCGCGCTTAAACATCAAATTGCAAGGATAATTTTCTTAAATTTATTAATAGTTTGTAACAGTTTATTTTCGTTCAAATTTTAGTTATTAAACTGTCGAAGGAGTGTCAAGTTGATGTTCGCTAATTCATGACTAAAGCTGGCCACGAGCGGTACCGCGCAGTAGCGTAGAGTCGACCAGGCCTCGCGTTCCACTAGAGTTGTTCTGCTAATAGAGATGTTTGCTCCCGCAAATAATTTCGCTCATCTTTTAAATAAAAATTAAATAACACGTGCTCAAACACTTACCATTTTAAGAGTCCTCCGTGAAATCACAAAGTGAATAATGTCTGTTAAATATCTGCAACATTAGATATGTTTTAACTGTTGTTTCCGCAAAACTAGTACGGCATGAGGAAAAAATGCGTTTATATGCAGAGAACCAACGTTCTACATCTAGTGACGTAATATTTGCGTAAGTAAAATAATCTTTCAAATAACTTAACGATTCTGTTGACGCACCTTCTCAAATGTGTCTTAATGTGCCAAAATCAGAATTTTTCTCAAAAACAATTTCAAATTTTTCTAGAACAGAAACATTTTTTGCGTCTTCAATCGCGCATAGCTGTGCGTGAACATATTGCACTATTTGTAGAGATTCTTCTAACGGCACCGCAGGATTTTATAATTTCTCTATTGCATCTGCTAGCCCGAAGTAATTGTCCTGAATGATTTTTAAATCCATTTTAACCTGACTATCTTGAAATTTCGACTGGCTTTTCTGGATAGCGGCAGCTTCCTTTGTATCGAATTGTAAAACCACGTTCCTAATATTGTCAAAATATTTATGATAATAAAACGCGGCCTGCAACCATGTTCCCCAACGAGTTAGAATATGTTCTGGTGGCTCTGGTATACGGGGGCACAGTCTGTGAAATTCGCGAATACGTTTCGGTGATTTGACAAATACTGCTTTGGTATGCGCTATTAAAGCGTGTACCTCAGGATAACATTTTCTGATACTATCCGCCACAAGATTGAGAGCATGAATTTTACACGTAATGTGTAACAAATTAGCAGAATGCTTTTTAAGAGACCGGCCTACAGAAAGCATGTTTGCAGCACCATCACTCACTAACATCAAGAGTTGGTTTGTTGAAAGTTCGAACTTGTCCAATGTATTTAACACTAACTTTGAAATTACTTCGGCAGTACACTGTTGTATTCGTTTGGAGACTAATAGAATTGAAGGTGCCGATTGGTGAGGTTCCAATTTGCGTGCCATTACATTAAGAACGGAATGTTTCTTCCGATCTGTTGTTTCGTCGACACATAACCACAATTTTTGATCTTTCAACTCCGATTTTATTTTTTGTTCAGTATGTTCGCGCGCAGATGGCACAATTCTTCGTAACGATGTTCGACTTGGTAATTTGCACTCCGAATAGTTATTCCAAAAGCAGATAAATGGTTCCTTGTCTAGTAAATTAAACGGTATATTACATGTGATAAACGTAACGCATAAATTAAATATAAATTTTTCATTGTCTCGTGCGCAATTTCTTTTTGAGACATGCTTTTCACTATTTACGTGTCGTAGACAATGTTGTCTGGACCAACACATTAACGGGATTTTACAGATTACACATTTAATTTTAGCACCTTCATATATTAAGTCTGGAATTTCTGCAATAAATTTTCGAAGTTTGTCCGACCGCGGTCGTTTTGCTGACGAAATCATAATTTTTCTAGGACAGATAAACAATTGCGCAAATGACCGGCAGCGAAAATGTCCGTACTGCTCCGCAGACGAAGTAATACTACCGTTCCTCTCGGTCCGAACTGATTCTACGCCGATGCGCGGTACCGCTCGTGGCCAGCGTTATTCATGACAGACCTAAAAAAATTCTTATTCCTATTAAAATTCCGAAAATAATATTACAGTACACAGTTATTCTGCTTCTGTAAAACTTGAATTCACCTTTGTTGAATGTTATTTATTATTTAAGATTACGTAATGTTTTCAAATTAAACATAATTGTTTGTGCAATTTGGAGACGGTCAAGTTTCAATATAAATACTTGGAATATTTGTTGTGTTTTTGTATTAAAAAAAAAGAAAAGTGTCAATGAAACATGTAAAGGAAAGTCAGTATTAGTTGAATGTTGTCATGAAGATCCCGTAAGATATTCTTAATTGTAGTAGTAAGCTAACCATAGCTAATTATTGGCCGAGATGTGAAATTCATGCAACAAGTTTTAAACTATGTAGACAGATTTTTCGAAAAGTTTAGGTAATAATAGAACGCGATGTGTAATCTCACAAATGACTTTTCCTATTAACTTAATTAAAAAAGTTTAAACTGAATCATATAACGTTCGTTTGTATTCATATCAGACGTCGATCTTGCATAAAAAACCTGTTAATCTAGGATTACTTTCGTCGTTTTTATGATTGCATCGTACGAAAGACAATATGCTTGGCGTACCCGAGAAGCGCACTTTTCATAAATCGCGCATATGCATTTTATGAGAGCAATTTCTTTCACATTTTCATGTTCCTTGTAAAGTAAATCCTTGGCGAGATAAATTTCGAGTAAAGGTGGTGGTTACAGAGGAGGTTGCCCAGAAATAAATAACTTTTGAATTTGTGAAGGGAGCTGAGAAGGCGCCTTAATAAATCACTTCTAAAGATCACCTACAAGCAAATTCGCTTTTAAGAAGAACCAGAACGTTGCGACGCCGACGTCCAAACACAAAGCGTCCGGCCTCCTGAATATGAAATAAGGAATAAATCACTTCTCCATCGGTGGAGAATACCCCACCTCAATTGAGAATCATTCAATCAATTCAATGTTCTTTTTACATTTGACAACTCTACTTAATGGTTTTTAAGGATAAAGTATTGCCTAGTATTCCTTCTTAAATCATATGCGAAAGGAATAGCATTATTGAAACAATTCCAGTAACGATTTTATTGAAACCAACTTATATAGATATTTATTCTAGTATACTCTTTTCACTTCATTTGTGTTTGCTGACTTCATAATTTTGTTGCCTGTAAAAACATTTATTTATTATTAGCGTATTATTATGAGTTGTCGATATTGAAGTTAAGTTGAATGAATGTAATTGCGGTAAAACAAACATTTCAAACATCATTTTTAACAAAGAATGTTATTACAGGGGGCATCGACTGGCCCTGAGTTACTATTACATTTGTACCCGTGTTATGGTTTGAGGTGTTCAGCTTTAGTATTCCTCATGGGATGAGGAAAACCGCGAAAACCTCACCCTGAAGGTTAGCCCCCTTACATCGTTAGCCAAACGCGTTAGACGCTGCTTCTACTTGAAGGAATGGAATGAAGTTAATTCATTCTGCGCCGCAAGAGTCACTGATGTATCCGAACGAGCGGACAGCATGAAGTTACCTCAGATGGTCCAAAATGAACCTACACATGGTTGTTGAGATTCTGACTGGATGTTGCCGGCTATAGATGGGATTAGCCGAAGACTTGTCTTGCACGGGCTGACAAGATTAAGACGAAACAGTGTAACACTTCTTCTGTAAATAAAATTACAAGGACTATGCTAGATGACGAGCAGCTATGCCTTGCTGCCATTAGAGGGATTCCTTTGGGCAACATCCTAATCTATGTCAAAGGAGTATGTTGATTGACGACCTATAGGGCTCCCCGGCGTAGATACCAGTCATAGTGGGTTAATTGTCGCTTAAACGCTCCATCTCAACCTCTCGTTGATGTGGGGCTCTGGGTTATTCTTCCTTCGAAAGTTTCTACACCGTTGCAAATATTACATTAAGGGTGAGTTCTTCAATTACTAAGACGAAAGAATTATTCAACTCTTCTCATTTAGACTCTTTGAGTACTTGTTATTTCAAGGAAGAATCATGCTCCTTAGAGAAAAATTAATATATAATTTGATTATAAAATTTACTTACAAGGCATCTTTTCTTAACTTGAATATGACAAATTAGAAAATGTACAATGACAGCCATAAAGTCGACAGTAAATGGGGAACATTTTTATTTGTAATTTTTGAGAAAAGCTTTTATGGCACTAATTTGTGCTTGTCCAAGAACTTGTTAGCCTTTATCAGATACACCAAGTGATGATTTGTTATTTAAAGGATGGGGCTTTTCTAAATTTTCAAAACCTGAAGAGTGCTATTTTTCGAGAACTAAGCAAGATTTCAATTACATTTTTCTATCGTATGTTAATTTTAGCTATCTAAACAGTCTGACGGCAAAAAAAAACATTTTTTCTTTAACTTCTGCAATATTTGAATTTCAAATTTTTTGAAATATTAGCAAAATATCATGTACCAAGACCTAATTTTAAAATTTATTTCTTTTTATGAAAATTTTAGAGGGTTATAATTAGAGCAATCACAAAGTGAATAATGTCTGTTAAATATCTGCAACATTAGATATGTTTCCACAGTTGTTTCGGCAAACCGAGTGCGGCGTGAGGAAAAATGTGCAGAAAACGAACGTTCTACATCTAGTGACGTTATATTTGCGTAATTAAAATAATCTTTGGAACAACTTAACGGTTCTGTTGACGCACCTTCACAAATTTGTCTTAATGTGTCAAAATCAGAATCTTTCTCTAAAACACCTTCAAACCTTTCTAGAACACAAACATTTTTTGCGTCTTCTACCGCGCATAGCTGTGCGTGAACATGTTGCACTATTTGCAGAGATTCCGACACCGAAAGATTTTGTAATTTTTCTTGCCTCCACTAGTCCGAAGTAATTGTTCTGAATAGTTTTTAAATTCGTTTTAACCTGACTATCATGAAATTTCAACTGGCTTTCCTTGATAGCCGCAGCTTCCTTTGGATCGAATTGTAAAACCACGTTCTCAATATTCTCAAAATATGCATGATAATAAAACGCGGCCTATAACCATGTTCCCCAACGTGTAAGAATAGGTTCTGGTGGCTCAGGCATACGGGGGCACAGTCTGTGAAATTTGCGAATACGTTTTGGGGATTTGACAAACACTGCTTTTGTATGCACTATTAAAGGGTTTACCTCAGGATAACATTTTCTAATACTGTCCACCACATGACTGAAAGCATGAATTTTACACGTAATATGTAACAAGTGGGCGCAATGTTTTTTAAGAGACCGGCCCACGGAAAGCATGTTTGCGTCACCATCACTCATAAACATCAACAGTTGATTTGTTGAAAGTTCAAACTTTTCGAATGTATTTAACACTAACTTTGAAATTACTTCGGCAGTACATTGTTATACTCGTTTGGAAGCTAATAGAATTGAAGGTGACGATTGATGTGGTTCCATTGTACGTACCATTACATTAACCACAGAATGTTTTTTACGATCTGTTGTTTCGTCTACACATAACTACAGTTGTTTACCTTTCAACTCGATTTAATTCTTTTTTCAACATGTTCACGAGCAGATGGCGCAATTCTTTGTACCGATGCCCGACTTGGTAATTTGCAGTCCGAATATTTATTCCAAAAGAAGACATATGCTTCCTTGTCTAGTAAATTAAACGGTAGATTACATGCAATAAAGATAACACATAAATTAAATTTTAATTTATCATAGTGTCGTGTGTAATTTTTTCTGAAGAAAGCTGTTTACTATTTACGTGACGTAGACAATTCTTTTTGGACCAACACATTAAAGGGATATTACAAACTACGCGTTGAATTTTAACGCCATCATAATTTAGGTCAGGCATTTCTGCTATAAATTCTGTAACTTTGCCCAACATTGGTCGTTTTCGCAACGTAGGCAACATTTTTAAAACAAAGGTAGAACTACGAAATAGTATTTACGGCAGCGTACATGTATACGCAACAGATCTGGTTGAGACTCGCAGTTATACTGAGGGTTGTATCGAACCTCCGCCATTGCCCGTTGGCGCTAGTGAGCAATTCTAGTTATAATTGTAAAAAAAATATTTAAATTGTAAATTATTTCTTTAGTTTTGTTTTTATTCAATGAAAAGTAATATGTTCGCATGATATTTGCACTTTTGATGGAAGGTGCCTTTTAGGAGAAATGAGGATTAAAGTAAAACCGGAACCAGTCTAAATAACAGTTTTTGCTTCCAGTACTTTTGTAACCATCATGTATCATATTGTTCAAGTTCTTATTGGTCAATCATTCTATCTCAACTTATTGCTTAACACTACGTACCGTTATCAAACTGCTTCTCATAGCAGATTGTCAACAATTTCTGTTGCAATTATTACAATAACCTTGCCAAATCTTACGTTGAAGCCAATAATGTATTTAATTTAATAAAAAGCTTAACCATACCTTTCACTTTTGAAATGTGTTATTTTACATAATATGTATTCATTTTAAATACTTTTGTGGACAAATGCATAACGTGATTTTAATTTCTTTCTCAGAAGTGAATTTCTCTTTCTTTACCATTTTTGTACATAGTAGTATGTGCTTTGTATTTTAAAACTTTAGTATTACAGCTGCTGAAAATGAACTATTTGAAAAATGGTTATGAGTAATCGTAGAATCATCAGCTTTTAAACGCTTTTAAGTAACAAATAAAATTTAAAGGCAAACTTTCAGGATGAGTTAATTTTCCACGCTTTCTAGTAAGTTGAATGTCGACGTTTCTTGAAACAGCATTTTTTTAAAGCTTGGATTGTTGATGCAAAAATTTATTATATCATTATTTTAATCGCACAAGCTACGCTGTTTATTGGCAATTAAAAGTTAGCGGATAATTTAATAATTGAGTACGATGTTAAAAGTCGGTCTAGTGGTCCGATTAAATTTAATAATAAATGGAGCCTGTTTTGACCCCAACAAGGGTAAAATTAATCTTGAAAATATAAGCGGCCTGCGCAATAAATAAAGAAAATTTAATATGCACACAGGGTATCTGTGTTTTGTTATCGGAAAAGCAAAAGGAGGGAGAATGAATATCCTTCTTATTTGTGTTTTTCAGGCTCAATAAATTTTTTTGTGGTTTTTTTAATACTTTTATAATATATATGTAACGCAGTACTATTAATTATGCATATATGAAATGATATCTGATATTTTTTAAATTTAATATAACAGGGGGTAGAAGGACCCAATTCGAACGGGTTGCGAATGCTAATCCTTTTATCTAATTATAACACAATCGTATAACTACACGAAAGGGAGCAAATGCTCAGCAGAACCAATCCTCTAGTTAAGCTTGCAGTGGAACTGTTTTTAAATGTAGCAACATTTAAAAACACTTTCACCGAAATGCTTTTGAATTCACAAGAAAAATGTTCCTTTCCGTAAATTTTGCTTCCGAATTATTGTATTATTGTAAACACTTTGTTTAGTGCTCAATATTTTTAATATTTGAAAGGATAAAATGGATAAAACAAAATTTAATGACAATGTAAAATAAAAGAAATTAATCGCGAAGTTGTAGAGATTATAAAAACACATAAAGCAGTGCGTTCATGTTACTGCAAATAAAAAGATGTCTGATTGCAGGAGTAAAATGGATACATAAACAGTACGTTAAAAACAATGTTAACAATCAGTAATTTGCACTGCGTAATTGAAGTATAATAAACCAACAAAATTATGTTGTCGACGTGTATTTGTTTGGGTTTATCAACCTACGTACTTGATGTTGAGTGGAATATGATGACTAAAGACCGGAATATATGCGTTTTGCATATTTGTGCAAATTTGCGTAAAATATGCATTGTTTACATATTTTGTAGTAGTTTCGTATATTTGGCATATTTATATATAAGTATCTATATTATATTTATTGTACTAGCTCAAATAAACATTTTATATCGCAAATTATAAATGTATTATACGTGTAAGGCAAAGGCGAAAAATTAAACTGGAGGAAATTGAAGGGAAGAGGTCAACAGCACTGCTTCGCCTGGTGATAAAATGGAATTAAATGTAGTTTAACTGTCAAAATACAATACTCTCTAACTTGAGTAAATGAATGAATGAACAATATGTATATAATAATAATTGTTGTTAAATGTTATGCGTGCGTGAGTTATACTGACGGTATGAACAGAAGAAAAAGTGGTTCTTTGAAATACATTCCAACAACATATACTTACTTGCCGCTGCTCCATCTAGATACAATTCCTGTTCCAAAAAGACCAATTTCAACAGAACAATCTGAGCCATCAATATTAGAAACTATGAAAACCGAAGAAGCAGGCGTAAGATAAGAAGCCTGAAATTATCACAGCGACAATCTATTCTTTTAGCAAAAGGCTTGAAGCAAACGAATATTTTGGTAGCAGATGTTCGGGTATACGGAGCAATCAATCGTCATCATCGTTTTACGTCGTCAAAAAGCACTTTGAAAGCGGTTTTGCTACATCAATTCAAAGAATTCCATTCCAATTGCACTGAGCAGCAATATAAAAGAGACATATGCATCGCTAAAAAAATCATGGATTTAGTGCAAGATAATGACCAAAGATGGAAAATTTGTGCCGACTATGTGTGTGGTATGCAAAGGGGTTATACCAAAAATATGTGTTATATGTACAATTGAAGACATGCTCACTGCTTTTCACCGTTTAAATGTTCGAATGTTATTAAAAATTAATTTTTTGCATTCCCATGTAGAAAAATTCGCCAAACAATCACCAAACGAATTCGATGAACGTCTTCATCAAGTAACGGCAAAGCTCGAATATTGGTACAGCGGCAAAACGCCACATGCTCTTTTTAGTGACATTTGTTGGGATTTACAAGAAGAAGATGTCGATACAGAAGAATCAGAGCAATTAGAGAATGAAAAATAAAAAAAAAATTAGGAAAGAAATGTTATTTTGCAAAAAAAATGATGAAAAATCGACTGAATCGATTCAATTTTTTTCACATAGTTTCTATTCGACGTGTATTCGTCGTATACGATGTCTATTCGATCGATTTCCATCGATTTAAATTCAATAAATGGTTAAAAGATGATAAAAATTACGTTTTTTTGGGGTCTTTGGGCTTAAAATTTTTAAATTGAAATTCAAAAACGGTTAGCACAATTGGATTCGGCATACTCGAATTAGGTTCACCCCCGTGTGCCTAGCTTGTTGCAAAAAAAAGAGCCTGGAATTCGAGCACAGTATTATTGATATACGTAACTATTTTGAAAATCTTCTATCTGATCTATTAAAATTAGCAAATTTGTTAGAGGTCCCGCTTGAATTTTTTTATACAGTGAAGTTTCCCTAAAGCCAACAATCTCCGTTTCGTAACTTCGAAGAGCAACGCCTGTTTAAGACTGTGTACATGTACTTCATATTTTAGAAAAATTATTTTCCTTGAGAATTAACTTACCAAAATAATCCTGCAACATTTGATCATGACTGTATTAAGCATTAAACATTGTTATAAAGTCAAACTCGTAATAATGCTAGACGCTAAGCAGTAAAATTATATTAAGGCTATTAAAGAAAGGCACCCTGCCAGTATCAAGTTATTGACAATCTAAGTTTAAGTTTATTATGAAACATCTAATTAATTAATTTAATCGAAATAGGAGGCGCAACTGTGAAGGAAATAACAATAGAAAATTCAGATGGGTGGAACTTTATATGTAAACGTAAATCTTTAAGGTACGTCTTTATCACTGATAATGTCTACTACTCTGTATAAGCAACTTCGCTTTCCATCGTTACTAGAATATAATTTATTTTAGTGGAAAGCTTTTCTTTTTTATTCCAAGAATTCCTTGAATAAAACATGCATCCCACCCTCAACAGACGGGGACGAAGGATCGTGAAAACGTTTTCTTCTTCCCCAGCGTTTTACCAAACAATTATTAATTCGTACTCGTAGCAAACAAATGTTTTCGTAAAAGCCGTGCGAACAAATGTCGAATAATTTCGTGGTTATTAATCATGTTTTTATAGGTGCTACACTACAATGGTTCCTTTTATGTAAATTCTTCCCCTTATCTTAGGCAATATAAATGTACACGTACAGAAAAAAATCTGACATTTCCTGGTAATGCGAGAGGAAAATTGCCTTTTGTAATATCTGTGTGCGTCGACACAAATTAGAGTTATCTCGGCAATGAAGATAATTAGTAAGGAACCGTTTCGTCTTTGGCTTCGCCGAACGTAGAAGGTGTACGGCATTTGGAGGATTTGAAGTTATCACGCGCCTGATGTCAACATTGACGGCATATTATAAGTCTCAAAGTAACAATTAAATTTAACGGTGATGTTTTAAACCATTGTTTTGTGATTTATTTCGGCGTGTTTTAATTTTATGTGGCCTACTTAGGTAAATGATATTGCCGTAACACTCTCCGTTTTATTTAATGATACAACTAATTTATTAAAGTCTAATGATTTTCATTTTCTTCATTTTAGCACTCGCTTTAAAATTTTAGTTAGTAGCTTTTTAAATCAACAGACTGTTCACACTGGTCGACATATTTAAGGAATGTTTGCATTTGTCGTGTTTAAATGCAACGTTCTGTCTACATTGGCTTTCTAGATGAAGTGTAAATTATTGTAGCATGGAGGACGACCTATTAATGGTTCCTGTCTGTTTTATAATTTTTGATGAAGATTTGCGAAAACGGAAGGGTAATTGTTGGGTTCCTTCAAGTTTAAAGAAAGGGAAGAATATGGCAGAAAGGAGTTATTATTAGGTTTAAAGAAACATGACTTTGTATTAAAACTCCATACTGATGCACGCAGAGAAATGGTTCCTTGCATCAAGAAATTAGATTCCTTGCAAAAATCAGTCTCTATTCAAGGAAATATTTTTATTTCAAGCTATAAAAATGTTTAATGTAAGAAAATAATTTTCTTGAAATTTCATTTGTATTAAATAAGTATTTTCTTGGGGCTAGGAAATCAAAAAAACCCAAGATAGAAAAATGTTCCTTCCAAGTAACTCATTTAGTTTCAAGTTAAGAAAATATTCACAATTCATTAACCGATATCTTTTGAAAATGTTTATGAAGCGTTGTACGCTAAAGGTTATATCATTGTATGGATAAGTATGGCATCTGTATTCTGGTTTCTGTCGCTACTTTCTAGGATGGCATGACTGTATCTCTTGGCACTAGGTGGCGCCAGGAAACATTTTAGTGCTGTTTTTGAAGATTAGTCGCGTAAACTGAGAGATTAACAGTAATGTGGACAGGAGCAGAAAGCGTTAGTGCATTCTCTTCCCACATTGTTTTTGCCGGGAGCGATTCTGTCAATATCATGAGCTGTATATCAGCATTATCTTGATTATTGCTTCTAGGCACTTTTTTCATGTGTACTTCTACATTAAAATTCACTTTCCTTTGAACATTATTCTGTAGATAATCTACTTTAGCCTTTTTAAAATCACAAGCAATGAGAATAATTTACTGCATTATGTCCGGAAGGCAGGCCCACTACAAGTAGACCCACTAATACTATCATACTAGCATACTTGCCTTTCGGTCCGAACGGCGCGGGTTCATATCCCGGTCGAGACGGTTGTTTTTTACTTACGGATAAAAATCAAGGTATGCATTCTTCTCGGATAAGGAAGTGAAACCGTAGGACCCGTATTAATATGATGTTTGGCACATTAAAAATCCCTACCAAAGGTTGGAACACCTCTGGATTCGGCAAAATTCTAGTGGGGTTGGCTAATGATCATAGTAATCGATGCCTAGAAGTGCGAGGTGTATTCCGTAACCCGACGCTTTGCCCAACACACAACAACAACAACAACAACAACAACAACAACAACAACTATCAATCTCAAATACAATTTTAATAAGAACTAAACTAAAACGTTAATAACAGATAAGGAAGTATAGAAAAAACCCCAATTAAAGCCGAATCTATCTGGTACACAGGAGTCGGTACAGAATTAAAACAAGAATAGTGACAAAATACTGGCAAAGCATTCAACAAACAGAGAAGTAAGAAACGAATTATCGATCTATTGCTATCAATTCACACAGTCAAGCAGTGCCAAAGGCACTGGACCTCGCACAAGCAAAGTCGAAACTGGTGTGGGACTATATGAACTCGCTAGGTTAACTGGATAACCGAGTTAAAGTAATCTTGGTATGGCTCGCGGACGTTAGGACCATCGAGGAAATCTCAAAGTGGACGAACTAGCGCGAACAGCCTTGTCAATTACTGACACAAATCCGAGGACCTCTGTAGGCATGGTATACACGGAAATTAAAGCAGTTACTGAGCAATGGAAAGGAAATACATCTCAAGATTTATAGAAAAGTATTCCAGGTCACAGACATGCAATTCAATTTCCAATCAGACACTGGCCTAAATTTACTACAGATCTACTAGGTAGAGACAGAAAGTCTGTTGAAGTGATAGTAGTTCTGCTAATAAAACATTGTGTGCTCAAAAAACATATGAACAACTAAGCTTGATAGGAAAACCAGCATTCAGGTTCTGCTAGGTAGAAGAAGACTGCCGTTCATATACTGTGCTATTGCAGGGATACGGTTGTCAGAAATAGGCTCGGAATATTATACCTACCTAAAGGATCCCTGGCGAAAAAGGCAAAGATGATATAAACTGTGGAACCACAATAGATCTCAAGAGGTCGCAGTAGGGTAAGCCAGGGTTCACCTTGATTTTAATCTAATCTAATCAAAGATTTCAGTTTACCAAGCAAGCAGTCAAAGAAACGGTTACGCTACCAACATATGGAAAGGAATTTGTCTAAAACAATTCAATCCTAAAGTTTTGATACGTACTGAATAATTTAGATGCGATTGAAAATAGTAAACGCAGAACAATTGTTTCTAAGTAAACTACATATAATAAATTTGAAACGGATGACATATAAAATTGAAACATGGAAGTCTGCTTATCAATTAGTTGGATGAACTCCAAAAGATGATATGAACATTCTTCCTAGTCAAAATGTTTTTCGACCATTTATTGCAAAAAAAGTGAGGAAGTAATGACATGTCTTGATTTGCTAAAATGTGTACAGCCACAAAAATTGGGCTTGAACAGAATCAATAGACACATTTCAAGTACCCAAAATAGAGCTGGAACATCATCGCGAAAACTGGATGGTCGTTGTGCTGAAGTCTTGGGAGAGAAGGAAACGCCTAAAGTAAACAATAGATCAACTCAAAAAATTCCCGGACGTAATCGCATTGCTGGAAACATGACGGTTGTAATGGATGGTGGAAAATATCTCGACTTATTCAATTGGAAAATCGAAAATACTTCGATATTCAGAATTTTCCAGTTCAAGCTAAAAGCGAAATTTGCGAATAATGTGTTGACGGGATGCACTATTTTAGAATTGGGGATTTCAACAGTATAATTCGAATGAATTGGAAGTAATGCAGCGAATCCATGCTACAAAATTGTTGAATTTTGTCACCATTCATCGAATAAACGATGAAATATTTAGCAAATTTAACCTGGGCTTCATGTCATTATGCGAAAATGATTGAATGAAAACATGAAATTTTGTACCCATACAGAACAATCCACCAGATGCTCCAGAAGAATTTTGACCACTTCACAGCAGAAAGATGAATATTATCCAAAAACCAATATGGAGTGTGTTGATAAAATTAAGAATTTGTGAATTTGACTTTGTACTAGCATGTTGGTGCAACTCGTCATGTTCGGTTTTTAATATTTCCGCTCTCATTATTTCATTAAATGTTCACTATGCAACTACTATTTCCAACTATTTGCTCCTTATGACATTTCTTATTTCTACATCTAAGAAAAATAGATGCCTACTTTGTTAATCTAAGGATATAAAGATGAAAAGTGGTTCTACAATGGAAAAAAAAAATTTTACTCTGTTCCAGAAATAGTTTTTAATTTAAAAATCTCATTTCCATCTAGATAACCCTCGTACTGTTTACTTCAACAATATACTACTGCTTTTGAATATCACAAAATCACAGAATTTTCCTAAAAATTTGTTAAGTGGATACTTAATTGTACATCCTCGAAAGCAGATTACTTAAAATTTTAAAACTAAAATGATTTGAAATCATCTGTTTAAAAATCTTTTTCATTATAAGCAGAATGTCCTTTCAATGGTTCCGAAAATATTGAAGATCTATTTGATCTTTATGCTTTAGTAAGAAAAAACAGTTTCTAAAGAAGGTTCTCACACTCAGCTACAATTTAATAATGGCTAGTCTATAATTACATTAATCATGTTCGAAATGTAATAAATAAGAGAAGGTCGCAAATTATTAGTTTCGTATTTATAAATTAGTTTCTTCGAAACCAGACAGTAGATCTAATTAATCTAATGATCGGAGATATTTACGACCCTTCTGGTATAACTTAGGAGTTCCCTAATCCACCGTACTAACGCTAATGGAAAATTCCCAGTTTACGTAGTTCGGAAAATTACTGGCAACTGTAAGTTTGAATAGTCGTTACATTACACTGGTTGTCCCCTAATTACACGGATTTCTTCAAAATTATGTCACGCCTGTGGAAGAGGATTTGAGGATATTGAGAATTTTTGGGATCATATGATTCCCTTTGCTAAAAATTTCTTAAATTTGCTTAGTTTTTTAAACATTATTTGCTATACAAAAATTTTCCAAGTAACGTCATGACGGACACCCGTTCCTAAAGCAACTTTAACAAAATACTGAAGACTAACTCATTGTTAGAAAGTTTCTGCGGGGTGTGATGCATAGGTAATAATATGGTAAGAGGGTCTGCTCTTGACTGTGGCAGAGTTGGGAGCCGTGCGAACATGTTTGGAGTAATTGACTGCATTTCATCTTTTACAGCGAGGGGGTAATAGCAATAAATCCATGGAACACTATACATACCTTTACACACTAAAAGCTGCTGAGGTCCTGATTTATTGGTATTTAATAGATTTGATCGTACATGCTTCTTTATAACGCTCTGAAGAACGTCGACAAACAAATTGGCTTATCTCCGGTAGCACTTCTAGCCGTGATTCGTCGCTATAAATAATCTAGGAAAAGTAAAAAAATGTAGAGAACCATTAAGCGAACAATGAGGATGAATTTGACCAAAAATACAGATGATAAATGAAACTTATCTTTCCCCAATCTTCAAGTGTATATCTTTTATATTTTCTAGCCCATTGAAATCGTGTCACTTACATTTTAGATGTTAGTCTTGGCTTCTTTGTCGGACGTCTGTATTTCAAGCCTGCATCATGAAGACGTCTACGGACTGTTCGGGCTGATATTTGTATACCTTCTCCACCAAGAATTATGAACACCTTCAGTGGATAAAAAATGATGTTCTGTAGCTACCTTTCCTATATGATGATCATCTCTTACAGTTGTTTTGCATTTGCCAGCAAAGTATGTTCTGTCATTACTTGCACTAGGAATATGCTTCTTAATTAATTTCACAATTCTCAGAATAGTTTGATGTGATACCCTCTTTTTGTGCAACTTCACGTTGAGAGAACTCCCCCGTTTCTGGAAGAGCAGAAATTCGTGCTTTTTTCTCTGTGGTTATATACTTCTTCTTTCCAATTATGATAATAATTGACCGTGAAAATAGACGCACACAAATAAAATAAAAAAACTCGTTTAAATATAAGTTTTTTTGGAAAATCGGTAAAAATACTTTTATTCATATTTGCAATGATACTAACGAAATAATGAACGACACAATTCAAACTAAACATAATTATTAATTATTGTACGTACGAATGGTGTGATTCATAGCAGATGAATAATCGGTTTATTGCACCCCTAAGCATTATTTTTATAACCAGGAATTGTCTGTGGCCATAATGCATTAGGGTATTACTCATGCAACAATTATGCTTTTATCGATTTTCGTTTTTTGTTAATACCCTGTATCTTGTAAAACATAGATAAATGTATAAAATCTTAAACTGCGAAAAAACAAAAGTAACAGTGAATATGTGAAAGAACAAATATTACATTAAAAAAATATAAAAATTTCTTGACACATTTATGGTCCATGTTCGAAAACACTACCATTGTGTGCTAAGCAAGTTAAAATCCATGTATTCATTGCGTTGTTACTAGCACGTCGACCGAAGTTAGCACATATTCCATTTAAGGCAAGTCGAACCCTTGGCCTTCTATAGTTCTTGTTGTATGTGTAAACACTCGGTTTTTAATGTA
This sequence comes from Dynastes maya, assembly GCA_029619315.2. NCBI lineage: Eukaryota > Metazoa > Arthropoda > Insecta > Coleoptera > Scarabaeidae > Dynastes > Dynastes maya. Next base: position 65,264,312 of record JAROYE020000002.1, read on the forward strand.
TCCCCAAACGTAAAAATCTATGGCTGTTAAATCAGGCATCCGTGGTGAATCGATACGGATCATTATTGCCAATCCACTGGTCTTCGAATATTATATTCAACAACTGTCCCACGGGACCCGTATTGTAAGGTGGAACTCCGTCCATTCGCTATTTTTTCTTCTGGGAAATGGTTTAACGCTTCCTTCACTACGTTTTACAAAATATACAAATATCCTTCCCCAGTTAAATTTTCGCCGTAAAAATATAGACAAAATATCCTATTATGCTTTACCGCGCAAAAAACCTTAGAGCACCAGGATACCTGAAAATTCTGTTCTTGTACGTCCAGGATTTTCGTCTGCCCAAAAATGACTGTAACGTCTACTACATAAGCCGTTTTTAGTAAAAATTTTTGTCCTCATATGTATATTGTCAGTTTATATTGGATTCCTTAGTTGAATAGACCTATAAAATTCACTAGAAAAAAAACTTCACGTCAAATATTATGCCCTTTTTGAGATGTGTTTTGGGAAGATCAACTTTTATATTTGTTTCATACTGAACTCATTTTCTGAAAAGCGGATGTATAGTTTTGGCTAGACTTATTCTTCCGTACTTGTATATCTCGGAGCATAAAATTTTGCAGAAACCTAGGAATTAATATATTTTCTATTGGTCTGCAGCTATCTGTTTTTTGCATTTCGAATAGCTTCATGTCTGAACGGCCACCACGTCTGTAGTTTATTGATTATCGTCCAGAACAGCAATATGAAAATGGTAAACCAGTAATTGATGAATGTCATATAGGTAGCGAGGATGAAAATAAACCATTTTATCTTTCGATGTTTTTTAAATATGCGGCCGCCCGACGGACTAGGCGGCTTTTTTTCCTCTCGGATTCGGATAACTAAATCTCTTTCCGTAATTGAGTTTTCGATGATTTGCAACGATGGTAATTTCACAGTATAATGCTGCTGCGATGCATGGGTTCGAAATTGAAACTGTAGATGTTTTATATGCAAAGCTTGACTTTAAGGGACTTTAGAGAGGGCTCTACAAAATTAGAGAAAGAAATGGGAGATTAGTTGTCGCGTATTGCATTTATACTGAGTTCCATTTCACGCAGCCGTGCCTTTTTGTTGCTCCCCGATTTATTGCCGAATTGTGTGTGTCATACTTGCTTGTTGAAATTTTACGTGGAATTTTTTAAAGTTCGGATTAATTTTTGTATTGGATTTTCCCCCAGGCACCGAGAGCCAATTTCCAACACGTGTACATTCAAGTTAAACTGGGAATTATGAATTGTAATGATTCCGAGTTTGTCGATTACATAAGCGTGATCCCAAATTTGTACATCGGTTATTACGTTTCAAAATTTTCAATTTCTGTGTTGTAGTACTTATGGTTATTGAGGCTATAACAAGCTTTTTTCACGCATGGCTTATTCTACTCTTTTTCATACGATATAAACTAGCCAAGTTAAATCTAGTAGTACAATTTAAAATGATTTTTCGGTAAAATGCACTGTACAGGTTTTGCAACTAAATAAGCACGTTCAATTGTGACAAAAAACGTAGACTCGATAAATTTACATGTAAATTTGAAAGTTACGGAAATATGGTTTTGAAATATTGATAAACGATGTAATGGAACCTTAATAAAATGGAAAGAGCACGTGAACCTCGTTATTTTAAACAGAATGATATTTTTACAAAATGTTGAATTAAATAACGTTCGGTCTCCCTTTTTCAATCTAGTAACATCAAACGAGGTGGTACAGATTATACGAAAATTAGAAATGAAACACACGAAAGGATATTTATAGCAACTTTTAATGAAAGACGTCACTTGTCCGAAGTCATGGTGGACGGTGTTCCTTTGGCAAGTATGTTTAACAAATGCATAATTCAATGCTTTTTTCCGAATGACTGGGCGATTTGGCATTCAATATTCAAGGTGGCGAGGTGTGTTTGTATGCCGACGGTACGTCAATTATTGTAAATAAATAAAAACGGCGAAGCTGGGTGAGTTTTGGAATCAGTTAGGTAGGTAGTGCAATAAACATTTCAAAAGTTGGTTTGAGGGGAATAAATTGAAAATGAACCCAAGCGAAGTTCAAAACCTAGCTCTAACAATGAAAACTACATATAAGGGTACACCAGTAAAATTCTTGAGACTGAATTGGGTCGTGCTAATTAGCAAATATTTTAACATCGGCAATATGGGCTATCGTAATATTATCAAATTCTAACCATGAGATAGTCAAAACCGCCTACTTCTCATCTGATATATGGGCTACTCTTCGGGGAGCCTTATAAACTAAACAGGAAGCCGTAGGACTTCCAGAGGGTGTTCTAAAGAAGAATAGAATCATTGTCATTATCGCTGTGCAATCTCCTTGGATTATGGCAGATATTTTGCAACGCAGTGCGGTCCTAAATTACTACGATAGATAGTATAAAATTTACAGGGCAAACGGCTTTAACAGAAGATAATATGATTTAAATTATTGTGCAATTTATTGCGGAACTATGGCAAATAAGGTGATAATTGCTGCCAAATTTACATGGTATTAAAATTGACCCAGCAATTTTACATGGTTCGTGCCGAAGCCATCATAAAAGTAACAACACAAAAAACCTAAAAAGCAGACATATTTAAACAAACTTGCCATAATTAATTAATTGCAATAAAGTTCGATAAAGTAAAGAAATAACATCAATTAACAAAACAAGTTAAAATGAGAGGAAATAATAACAAAGAACGTATGACAAATGCAGGATATAATAACAACAAACAACAAGAATAATTTAGGCTTTTGGAATTGAGATTTGACAGTTTGGCAATTGTTATGATTACTTTGCTTAGCAAAGCTCTTTCCTAACCAACTTTTCGTAACAACCAAAGTAGATTACCAATACCTTTATTGCTGCATACCATCATATTTCTTAAGTATAACATATGTGGCATCGTTGGATTTGCTTTTCGATGGCTTTTCTAAAAACGTAAAAATACAATTGAAATGCCGATGACGGCAGAAAATAGTTCACAAAAAATAGAAATCGACCTATTTTTTTTCGAAAAATGCTTGCTTCTGTCGTTTAAAAGTTAGCATGAGAGGGGGGGGGGGGGGCAGTACTCTTTGTTCCTTGACAGTCACCGTCCACATTGCCTCTTGCTTTTTTCTCGGTCTTTCTCAGCTTCCTGATTTTAGCGGGAGCCAATTTATCTTTTTATTACTTCTGTGGGTGGTCCTTTCATTATGTTTCATCCATTTAAGCTTTTTTGCTTCTATTTGGTTAACTATGTTTCCTTCTTCCAGTTCTTGTTCAGTTTCCATGTTCGTTTTTGCTCTTTTTTGTTCTCTCATAGTTCTCACAATTTTCCTTTATAGAATTTTCAACTCCGTTTCTTCCTTTTTTACCATTTCGCTGGTTTGTGATGTTTTTCATTTTTGTTTTTTACTTATTTTCTTAGTTTTGAGCAGTGGCTTGTTTCTTTCGTACGCTTGGTTTCCCTTCATAATTCTTTCTTTTACTCTTCCTTCGTTTCTGTGTATAACCTTTTTATTGTTTTTACCATTTTCTTTTTGCTCTTCGATATTATTACCAGATCATCCGGTTTGTTGTATTTGTAAGAATTTTGTGCGTGGTACTTAGTGGAGTTATTGTTCTGTAATTCTTAATGTTTTTCTCCGTTTATTTATCTGTTATTGCAATTGTTCCCCTTCGTATTTTACTAGTTCGTTTATTATTCTCTCTTCACTCAGTGCTTTTTCATTTTTCAAGGTTTCTATTTCTTCTATATACTGGAATTCGTATACATCCTTAGTGTTTGGAAAAATTCATTAAGTTTTTCACGTGCTGCTTTGTTTTCTTCCTTATTTAGGGTTCCACCGCAGTGTTCTCACCAACCTTTTTTTCTAATTTCTGGGTCATGTTATGATTTTTATTCTGACATATGCATCACATTTTGGGGGGATATGGAAGGCTGGTGTTAAATCCATGAAGGTACCACTTAAAGAGAATTATAACCGGTGAAAAACTGACGTTCTGGCAATTACACGAGGATGGTATGAGAAGCACCCGTGTTTGGAGACAGATGGCGCTTTGTGTCAAAAGCTGCATTATCGATTGTGAGTACTACTACTAAATGCAATTGCGTTGTTTTCCTTAACACTGGTATTTATTATACCATCCTCGTACACGGTATTTACATTAATTGAAGTTATTCTAAATTCAAGACCATTCACTCCGTTGTCATCAGATCCTGTCGATTTAACTATCTTAACTCCATCACATTTCTCAATTGGAAAACGTATATTCATCTTACACAACCCAACCTTTGCACCCGTAACTAACAAAATGTTAAAGTGGGAGCAGCTGCAGCAATTGCTACAACACTTTTGGAGCAGATGGGCTGAAGAATATGTCTCAGAGTTGCAAATACGTCAGAAATAGACCACTTCACAAGGGTGGCGACGACATAGTCAGGGTAGCATCTATTCAGACCCAGACAGGAATAGCGGAAGGGGCATTTTTAAAAATATGTTCGCTTTGTGAAACAGAAACTGAACAGCAATATTATTTTATTTATTGTGCACATACTCACCACGATTTCCCAATACGTATTGTTAGCATATTTTTTTATTTGCCTTGTGATATGTCAAACTGTGTTGCATGTATTAGCTTTGTTGAAAAACATTCCTTTCAAGGCTGGGAGCATGTATAGTAAATTTAATTTCATTTTAAATTGCTTTCTATTTCGGCTGAAGGCATAGTAAGAAAAACAATATATAGTAAAATAATGAAAATGTAAGCCGCTACCTATTCATCACACATAGACGCATTTCGTCGTCTACGGCTCATCAGCGTGTCTCTGTGAAAGGCACTTCGAGACACAGAAAAGGCTGCCAACGAGGAGTGTTACGAGGTTGAAGATTTCTTTGTGTGATTTTATGTTATTTTGTGATGAAATTATATTTTTTTGTGATGAAATGATATTTTTATTATATTCAGATGTACGCAGGTATAATACAATGGTTATGGTGAATGATTCTGTATCTTAGTCTTATTTATCATTTACCTCATACTTCTATTTGCACGGAAGTGTACAATACAACAGATTTTTTTATTGTTAGTTGTAGCAAAGTAACAGCAAGCGTATATTAAATGAGAGAGTTCAGAGAACTTCAAAAACATACTTTGTAACTGAAATATTAACGCAGGGAAAACATCGTACGTTGGCAAATTGTGTTTCGTTCTTATAGAGCGAGATTGGCGTATTTCCCAAATTTCGGGAAAGAAGACATCAATCTTCGGCCGGGCTTGTTTAGTGAAAAGGAGTGTAGTTTATTTCAGGAGGCAATTTTTAAAACGTCCAGATTCACTAAAACCATTTATATACAATTCGCTACGTAACTGCTTTTATTTTATATAAATAAACCCTAACAAATTGGAAGCGAAGTGGTGGGTTTTCGTTAAAATGTAAATGTCGAACTCTGAAGAATAGCAAGACGGAAACTATTTGATTCACTTCTATCTTTCAGAGTGAATGCTGTTCCATATAGGAAAGAGAGGAAAAGAATTATTTTAGCACTAGAATTAGTGAATTACTAATAACTATTATATAAAATTTGGTTTTACTAACCTTTTTTGATTGCAAATATGCCATTATGCGATATTCTATTTTTTTTCTAAGTAAATTCTTGATATTTCGCTAGATAAATAAAATTTGGTAATTCTGTTGTTGTTGATTTTCCATTAATTATCGTTCACGGGATCCTAAGAACTTTTATGGCTACAAAAGAGGATCCTTACTGTTATTATTTATATCTCCCTTCAGCGACAGAAGCTGAGAACACTACCACATAAAATAACATTGCTGTTCTCAACCAGATCATGCCAAACTTTGCTGTAAACATATGAAACTAACAAGCAGACACAGTAAAAAGTGCACATTCGAGAACCGGTTTTAAACTTAGAAAGCCGGTTTTATATACCAAAAATAATAGGTAAAAAGCCAGCGAGTTGTTTAATTGAAAGCGTTAACATGCTGTTTTAGAATTGTATCGGTTGGTAGTTTTCAAACTTTTCTTCATTCAATAATCTTGAACTTAATGAGAGCATAATCAATAATTTAAAAAATATTTCGAAGATCTGGCTACCCAGTACCATCTCTCTCGAAGATATTGTTCGATATATCCTCGAAGCACTTCCTTTTTTTCCGGGAACCTCTTGTATGTGTAATACGGTTTTAATTACATGTTGTTTTTCTCTGTTTGTAAAACGACCTCTGACTTTAAAATCAGTTTTTTGGGATTCTAAAACCGGTTTTCTCAAAAGTCGGTTTTTAAATAAACCATAAGATATATAGGGCGTGGGATATGTAGAGCGTGTAAATGGCAGAATGTCAAAACTTTAAAATAATCTAACAGAAATCATATTCTATCTTTCAAAATGTTTCTGGACATACAGGATGGTCGATAAGTGGCGAACCAAAGACTTAATTTGTTATTTTAAATAGAACACCCTATATTTTATTGCATTCTTAGTTTTTCCATCTTGAAATAAATCGACGTAGTATGGATTTCATATGCCTATTTCTAGCAATTTTCCAGATATCCATAATTTTGTTTTCAATCACCTAAGTGTAAATTCCTTCAAAAAATTCGATACGCAAATACATTTGAACAGCGCGAACCTCTACGAGACTAAATTGCTCACTTGATTCTATCTGGACATGGTACTAAAACAGTTTCCAAATGTACAGGGTGCTTAGTATTGAATACCCAACTTTGCCAAATTCAAACACGAGAAACTTTTTTAAGTGGCACCATATACGTATTTTTTCTGTATCCGCCGTATAGGAAATTTATATTTAGGAGATCTCTAACATTTGCGTATAATGATGTATATTATGTCTAATATTGAAAGTAAACCAGGCATTTACAGTTAAATGTGATTCCTCCATTTGGACATGGCATCCAAGTGGTTTTTGATGCTAGTATTGTTTGGCTACCATGACAATAGTAAACAGAACATACTGACATTGCCGCTCTTAAGAAAATCAAGAGTTAACTGTTGATGTAAAATTTTAAGCCTAAATAGCTACTCGTAAAATTAATTACATAAAAATATGGTAATACTTATGAGGTTAGGAATAACGCAAGCGTTGCAGAATGCAAAAATTAGTGTGCTATTATTATTATTAGTATTAGTATTATTATTACTATTATTATTATTGTTTTTATTATAGTCGAGCTAATGGCACAGATGACTTGACACTGCTGCCTTGGTAGATCTATTGCAACAAAATACCCTTGCGAGTGTTAGAATAGTTGGGAGCTTTTAACCTTTAAGTACTATCATGGCGCCTACGAGGCGCCAGGTCTTTTACAAATTGTAATATCTTTCACAAAATTTAATTTACGTCAGTTTACCTAATATGTATTCCTCGAATGGTGTTTCTAAAACCTATGTAACATTATATAGTCCAGATATTGCATGCATTGAAATGTAAACAAAAGATAATTTATGACCCTGCACTCGGTGGTGTCTGAAAGGCGCCGTGTCAGTAGTTACGTTTGCTTTTTTGAGCTTTCATTAGACATAACGGGTGTTTTTGTGAGTGATTTATAGTACAGTATTTAAAAATATCTATGCCCATTGAATATTGACTTACTAATTCGTTGAGCCTTAACGTGTACAGTTGACATTATGGGTAGTAAACGTGGATTATGTGTTGAAGAAATAGCGAAATTGTTGGAAAGTGACGATTTTTTGATAGAATTTGATAACGAAAGCATTTATCCCGAAAGCGACTTAGGTTCAGATCGTGAAAGTGTATCTAGTCATGATAGTGATTCAGTCATCGAAGAAGATGATAGCAATACGGAAGAGTTATCTGATGTTACAGATTTTTACTTAGGTATATAAAAATAAACACTGTTGTAAAATACTTGGCTCTTATGGTTTATAATTTCATAGGTAAAAATATAACTTCAAAGTGGAATAAAGTACCACCTCCAACATCACGAACGCGAAAAAGGAATATTGTTATTCATCTTCCTGGTTGCAAAGGTTGTGCGAAGAATGTAAAAGAAATTTCCGCTATATTCGCGCTATTTCTTGACGATTGGGTAATTGGAATATTAGTGGAAAATACAAATAAATACATTGAGTTGAAGGTAAGACCCAACTTTCAAAGAGCTAGCTGTACAAATTCCGTGACACACAATGAAATAAAAGCTTTCATGGGACTGCTCATTGTCGCCGGTGTACTGCGATCATTGAATTTCAGAGACTTATTCTCTGATAATGATTTAGCTAGTCAATTTTTTTATACAACGAGTTATGAAAGATTCTTATTTATACTTTGTTGTATTAGATTTGATGACATTACTACACGTAAGGAACATCTTCAAATAGATAAACTTGCCCCAATACGGGATTTATTCGAGAATATTGTTTCTAATAGCACTGAGTCTTTTTCGCCCTCTGAATTCGTTACCATTGATGAACAATTGGTGGCATTTCGTAGTAATTGCAGGTTTCGACAATATATTCCGCCAAAACCAAATCGCTATGGAATAAAAATTTTTGCTCTGTCTGACGCTAAGAATTTTTATACTGTAAACATGCCGGAACTCAACTACAAGGACCTTATAAAGTCAGTAACTCTGCAGAGGAAATTGTTGTTCGATTGATCCAACCTATCAATAAGACTGGCAGAAATGTGACAACCGATAACTGGTACACAAGTGTATCCTTATCAGAACGCTTATTGTTGGACCATAATTTAACATTAGTAGGAACAATACGCAAAAATAAAAGAGAAATTCTAGCAGTGTTTCTTCCCAACAAGAATAGAACTGTAAAAAGTATACTGTTTGGATTTTCAAAAAATGCAACGTTGATTTTTTATGTACCAAAAAAATCTAAGGCAGTTCTTCTGCTCTCCACAATGCAAAATGATGCAAACATTGACCAAGATACCGGAGAAGAAAAGAAACCGGAAATCTTCTTCCTTCAGTTCAGTAGATGTGAGTAATGACTTACTGAAACGTTGGTGTCGCATGTAACTGATGGCAACACATTTACATATAATGTGTTCCGCCGTCTCTAGTTCATAGTAATGGCGACAGGTTTGATCTCCAGCCTTTCATAGTTTGGATAAGTGATATCTTAGGGCTACATGACCAGTCAAAAATAGTGCCAGTAATCCAAGATCTCCCTTGCCGAAGGAAAGCACTGTTAGTATGCTAAGAAAAGGAGAACATTTTTTATAAATAATTTCGCAAATGTGAAATGTGTCGAGGTGGAAGGAATTTCGAGCGCCTACTGTAGGCTGGTAAATAGGTAGGTAGCTAGTAGTTACTGCAGTAAAAATTACAATAAGGGTTATTAAGTTTGATGATAGCGCATTTCAGTTGTGTGATAGGATATTGTTTTTTTTATATTTTTTGGTTTAATTTTAATTTATGCTGGTATATTTTTGATTTCATGATATATTGTTAGCCTGTATGCATTTTTTTTTAATTAGATACGCTGAAACATACTTTTATCGACGACAATATCGACGTCGTACTTATTGGGCTTTAAGTTATACGTCATTGCAAAATAACTAATACTGCTTGTTAGAACAACCAATTCTACACTATTCGCGATGGCGAAATACTGACTTAGATATAAAAATGTATAGTGTAACGTGGTTATTAGTGTTCTACGCGATTTAATTGAGTATTTAAATATTTAAGAAGCACTAGAATAGGACGTTTAAAATATCCCAATGTTTGTAAAAAAGGAAAAATAATAAACGTAACTCTATGATTTCAGATATATGACACTACGAGCAATCTTTGGATATGAAATTTGACCAACGGACATGATTACTTCTTGATCAGAAATATTTAGTATTATATTGAAATTCGAGAGGGATATCCTAATTGGCCATGATAAGACAATGGTCATCGCGAACAAAGGAGTCAAGGAACGCTTATACTTTTCTCAGTTTAGGTCAAATAGTTCTTGTATCTACACGTATTTTTCTAAGTGTTCTATTACAAGTGTCTAGTGATTAAGTTCAACGATAATTACGGAGTGAGAGTTAAATTTGGCAAATCTCAAAATACGCGGGGTTCGTGTATGTAAAATGTAAACATAGCGTTTATATTTGAAACATTACAAATTGGAGGTTAGTTTTCTATTTTCGAATTTAGTTCTTTTAAAACGTTTGTATATAGTCACGGTTGATTCGTATTTAAACTGCTGAAAGAGCGTCTAGGAGACACTCCCGGACCTACAGACCGTACAATAAATTAGTTAATTTCCATAAATCAATTTTTCCTCCTCGTTTATAACATTAGAGTACATATACATATATAGGTCGTATAATGGTCCTCCATCGTACTTAGTGACGGGGGATGTTCAGAGATCACTTGCTATTATCTAGATTATAATATATTAAAATAATGATAAGACTTACTTGCATCAAACTTAACTCTTTCTTATCTGGCTAACAAACAACTACTCCACTGTCCAGAATTAAACTAGCCATAGCCGCACTTAATGACCCTTTTGAAATGTTAATGCTTAGTTGGCACAAATCGGTTAGTGTACTTTAATAATTAAATACCTAGAACAGCACTAATTACATGTGCTTAAACCTAATGCGTTCGTAGCAATACCACATCAGTCAACGAATTAGTATATTTCGCAGTTCCAAAAGTAGCAGGTCCAATCCACTGCTTACATTTTAAAGATTTCCTAGTTTTGACAGGCATTGTAGAAACAACTTTCCACATATTCTCCGTTCCTAATCCCATCCAAACAATAAAACTTTCCCTTACACGAAACAGGTAAATCGCTTTCTGATACCGTTCCTTCCTTTTTCTCTTTTACATCTTTTAAAGCTTACTTTTTATTTCCCAGCGTTATTATCAACTCGATCTTTTATAATGTGAGCACTTGCCGTAAAAACGGTTATCTGGGTTTAGTTTGATCAGAAGGATCGTTTATATTACCCCACCAGAGCGTACTATAAAACATAAGATGAAGCGTCGCCGAACAGTCCTAACGGAAAAAATAATGGCGGAAATGTCTCGGCATCGCTCAATTTATAGCCAAAATAAAGTGTATAAGATAAATGGTCAGTTGTTCAGTGTGAAGGTTTATCGTACAAATGACACAACTTCATAAACCATTTATTACATTTAGTTATATAATTTATTCTGTATATTGCCATCTGTATTGATTGCGCCTGGTCTATGTATTTCACACGCTAACTGTCCAGTTTGCTTCCATATTTCACTACACTAGAGGCTAATGTACAAGTAGAAGGTAACGCATGAACAAATGCTAATGACATATTAATTTTCCTTTATTATTCCTTTTTTAATATGTCTGCCCGATACATGAATTCAGACACTAATGGGCAATCATTGCTAATTTGCGAAAATTTTACACGTTGTAATACGGGAAAACGTAATTTTATCTCAAAAGTCTATATTCACATTTACACACATATATATACGTATGCATATATTGCACGATATAAATTACTTGTTCAGTCGTCCTTTTGCGGTAACTGTAAATTACTGGATATAGGATTATTGCAATTATGGTCATCTCATCGATGCTAATAGCGATGTCTGTATTATCCGGTAATTGAAGTAACAGGTTCTGATTTTATTGATGACGAGGGATCTGTACAAAAGGCCTTTTTTTTTCTCAGGCAATATAGTTGTTCATTTCTGTTAGTATCTAAAGATGGCGCGCAGTTGGGTAGTCGATTCTAGCTGGACAAAATTATCTTGGGATTTTTATAACTTGCAAATGATTTCTTATTGCAAACAACATACTCTATAGAGGACAGTAGAAGTTTTTAATAACATTTGTGAAATATTGACTTCCTATATCATCAGAAATTGCAGTATTTCACACATGATTACATTACATTATTAACACAATTAAAAATTAAAGTCTGTCTAAATAAATGTAATCAAAGATCCAAGCGTAATCATTGATCCAACCTTATCTTTCTCTAAACATATAGAAATTATTTGCTTGTCCGTTTCAAAAATGCTGAGATTTCTGATGAGAACTTCACGACATTTTAATGATATCCGACTGCTAAAGACACTGTTTTATGCCTTTGTCGTCAGTAAATTAGAATATGCTTATGTTTGGCTTCCTTTTTATACGTCTTCCAGTTGAGCGGATTCAAGACCGTTTTCTGAAGTTTTTGTCATGGAAAATCGATGGAACTTATCCGGATGGGGGTATACCTTACCATGATCTATTTTGTAGGTATCAAACGAACTCACTAAGTCATCGGCGCGAGCTCCATAGCGCTCGGTACCTACAGAAGCTTCTCAACAACAAAGTTTGTTCTTATTTTGTTTGTTCTTACTTGCTGTCAACCGTATGCTTTAACGTTCCTCGATGCGTCTTTCAGTATGCCAACACCAACCTACTACTTCGAGCACCAATCTACCATGTGACACGCAATGCCAACGTGCGCCATGAAGACATCTTTGTCTGATCTGTTTTCAATTGAATGGTTATGTTTGTTTTCCTTAATGTGCTATGTTTTTTCCTTGTAGTTTTATGTTGTACTGACAATCTATACACATACGTATATTTTTTGTCCTATCAATTAGGGTTAACCTGTTGTACAAATATATTGTTATTATTATTATTATTGTCATTGCCATTATTAATTAGAAGAACAAAAATAAGAATATATAGAACAATAATCCGAGCTACAGCTGTCTATGGTTGTGAAAATTGGAATTTGGGAAAGAAGGACTTTAATAAGTATACTTGGAGGTAAAAAAGATACAGATGGACAATGGAGAAGACGAACTAATAAAGAAGTTATGGACGTTTACTAACACGTAAATATCACACAAACAGTTAAAGCCCAGAGAGCAAAATGGCTAGGTCATGTATGTATACCAAATGCCGAATCAAAGACCTGTAAGAAAGTACTTTTCGAAGAAGAAGGCGAGAGAAACAGAAGAGGTAGACATAGGAAAAGATAGTTGGGGGCGGCCAAAGAGGATATTGGGCAGGCAGGAATCTAGGATTGGGAAGGCAAAATTAATCAACTGTATTACAGCTTACTCTATTTACGTATTATGGTATCATTAGACTAAGAATAAGTAATTGGAATGTTATTGAAGTCAATTATCTCAGGTAACATGGTTCATTTATAGAAAACTTCCGCTTAGCAAATTTTATATTACATATATACATAGTAGGCGCCATAAATTCTGGGCCTGATATAGAAAAAATAAACTTGGCAAAATATATCATTTTTTTTTATTTTTCAATATAATCTTCCCTAACTTATATATTTATTACAACGATCAATTAATAATTCTATATCCTTGTGAAAATAATCTAAGGTTTTTCCCACAAAATGTCTTTCTGGGAAGAGGTTCATCAGATCGCCGCCATTCCATCCATTCCTTTTTGGATTGAGGATCATAATACAGAACCATTGCTTCATCTTCTGTGACAATAGACTCCAAAATCGGTTTTGGGTGGTCTCCACACATGTTTAAAAATGTTCAGAAATGTTGGACATCACAGCTAACTCCTTTACTTTCAAACGGCGATCTGCTAATACCATTTCTTCAATAATTGAAATGTTTTCAGTCGTTATTAGTTCAATTGGCCGACCGGGGCTCTCATCATCTTCAAGGGAATCTTGCTCCAAACGGAAAAATTTTGCTCACTTTTTTACAGTAGAATATGGTGGTAGATCACCATAAACGTCGTCTAAACGTTGTTTAGACCCTGCTCTTCTTTTGTTAAAAATTTAATGACCGCGCGGTATTCAATTTTCGTTGCCTGAGACATTTTGACGCACTAGTCACGTTGTTCAAATTAAGTCAGCTGTTTGACAGACATAAAAGCAAACATAACCTCATTCGTTCATTTCAAAGTGTTGGCTCTTCTCGAAATGTGTGTGGTGGGAGAACAAGGTTCAGTGATAAGATTTTTGTGATCCGAAGGTGTGAAGCCGTCCGAAATTTACTCGAGAATGTTGAAACTGTGTGGTGGAAAGTGTTTAAGCCGCGGAAACGTGTATAAGTGGATTGAGCAGTTTTATTTCGGGCAGAACAAGTGTCACCGATACTCATCGCTCCGGACGACCGGTTGAAGTGTCAACCGACGCGCTACAAAATCGCATAAATGACCTTATTCTCGATGACAGGCGTATACAAATCGTGACAATAGCTGATTTGTGTAATGTTAGTGTTGGAACTGTGTATTCAATCATTCACGACAAGCTGAATTATCGCAAAACGTATTCGAGATGGGTTCCAAGACAGTTGACTCAAATCCATAAGGACACCTATGTTCGCATTTGTTCTGAACTCAAACGATGGTTTTTAACGAAAAGTAATGACATTCTAGACTGTGTTATAATCTGCGATGAAACGTGGATTCCACTATGAACCTGAATCCACACCTTCGGATAACAAAAATCTTATCACTGAACGTTGCTCTTCCACCGTACACGTTTCAGAACGAGCCGACATTTTGAAATGAACAAAAGAGGCTATGTTTGCTTTTTTTTTAAAACAGCCGACTTGATTTGTCCCCGAAGTTGCCAACTTGACCCACAGAAAGTTTCATCTAATAATATTCAGTAGTTTTCCCGCTAATCCAGTTTGTCTCGCTAATTACAGAACGTCCCTCGTAACTATTAGCTTAAATTCTGGATAATGATGGCATATTATATTAAGTAAAAATAAAAATTTTTGAGGAGTAAAAGAGGATTTCATATTTCCTTTTGACATTACGTTTTGTAATATCACAATTCATGGTGAAGTATATAAACTGTAAGAAATCGCAAATATTTTCTGCTTATTTCTTGCTACAATAAAGTTACCAATTTGCAAACCTAGTTTTCTCCTAAATATTTAAAGTGACTGGAATGGAAATTATTTTGTAATTAATGATATTTGTTTAATGCAACATAAAGATGCAATAATGTGACCTTTTTTTTACGAAATGCATTACTTGTCTCGCTTGACAGTTTCAAGGACACTTTTGTCTTGTTGTTGTGTAAAAATAAGCTATTTATTTCACTTTCGTTACAAGTGGACACTAAACATTACACCCGTTTCTTTTCAAAACGGTTGCCTCTTGGAGATACATCAATCGGGGTGTAACTACCCTTTCGTGTCGTAATGTAACACGCTAGAGCGAGCAACGTCACGGATCCTCAATTAACACGCTGTAAAATATGCGCTTTGGTTGCTTACTGTGGTTAATTTAGAATCAATAATTTGAAACGTTATATCCTGGGTTGGGATTCTTGGAAATGCTTAGGCGTGCGTCGGATTCAATCACCAGCGGCCATTTTACTAATTCGGGTAATCCTAATATGTAGGTATGATTTATTTATTTGCGGTTGTATATTTAGCTTGTTACGTAATGCATGAAAGATAGATTCTCGCAAATTTATAAGCTTGTTGTATCTGTTTGTTGTACTTCGGGAGTAGAATGTGAATTGGCTGATATTGGCTGGTATTTAACAGGTCTTTAAATGCTGCAAAGGTTTTGCACTAGATAGTGATCCAGCAACGTAGCAGCCCAAAAATAGGATAAAGAAATTGACAAATACGTTTTAAATACAGCTCAAGAAGTTATGATAAATTGTGTTTTAAGTTTAACGACTTCGTAAAGAGCAATTCATGACATTCTAGGAGAAACAATTATAGACAATGTAGTGTTACAGGTCAGGTTCATATTAATTACTGTTTAGTTATTACGTAACTTCATAAATGCATTTTCCGTGTTGCGACAGTTAGTGTTGGTGCCGCGACAGATTCTTGTGACAGATGCGGCCGCCTGGAATTATGGTAATTAATAAAAGGGAGTATGGAATGTCGGGTTTAGAAAGATTCACTTTACATATTGGAAATTCAAAGATGCAACTTGCACTTCCATTAAGATCTTTGCAGAAAAATACAGGAAGTTGGCCTGATTCAATCAATGTAAAGGAGATATCCAGGTACGAGAACACCGAATTTGTGGACCCTTATCTTGCATACCCTCACACAATACATACAATAAATTGACAATGCTTGGATTTAAATTCAAGAAACTACTCCAATTAACAGTAAGGTACAATTATTTTATGATTACTTCGTGGGCTAATTCATAATTTGCTCTCTGATCAAACAAGATAACTGAAAAAAGCTATGAAAATAGACATTAACGGCGTTGAGCGAAGCAGATAAAGAAGGTTCTTGCAGATACTGACAAAATTTCTAGTAGACATTTCAGAAAGAACTGTGTGCTGGAATATTCAAAGAAAAAGGTAAAGCCAAACAGAACAACTAAGGGAAATCTCATGCTCTAGACTGAACTGTCGGGAGCCCTGTTCTTGTAGAAACTATTCTACACTTCTATAGTCCTTATTTCGTATTGAAGTATGTGATTCATATTGAATTTCGAATAAGTGGTTCGCTTCTTTGGTTGATGTCTGATTATCAGAAGAACAGATCACGCTACGTATTTTACAATGGGTTTTCTTATATGATCTGGGATGCCACAGGGGTTGAACCTTGGTTCTTTATTATCCAACATTTTTTTTTAATGACCTACTTCTAAAATTGAGTGGTGAGTTGCTGGCGTGGTCAGATGAACTAAAAATACATAACGTAGTTAATTCAGAAATTGAATGTATAAAAACATCTTACAATTATTGATGAATGGTGTAGACAGTATAGGATTTCCTTGAATGTTGCCAAGTGTTCAGTTGCATCTTACACTAAATGTATTACTCTAATACTTTTCAATTCATCAGCTCGGAATCTATTTTCAATTAACCTGTTTGCAAACGTTTTCCCCATTACTTCATTTTAGGCTTATGTTTATGTCTGTTGTTTACTAGTGTTTTAGTATAGCATGCAAGTGTAGCCAACCAATATAGCAATAAGCTCAGATAGGATTAAGATTTTTGTCTGTATTTTGATCGCTGCTTTGTTTCTTTTCTTGTATTTATTATTTGGGTTGTAGGATACTGCAATTTTCTTTTGTTAAATAACAAATGAAAATATTCACTTTTTGTGTTCACTTGATGTGATTACGAATTTGACGAGAGTTTGAATAACATTGGATAAATATTGTTTAGCTAAGAGTCAATTTTTCTGAATCCCACTTCATGTATGATGCACAGTCATCTTTTCTGACAAATAATTTGAACTGTATATTTCATTGGAAATATCTATTAGGACGAGTTTATCAAAATCTTTATTAATGATCTACACAACAATGCGTTAATGAAATAAGGATAATACCAATAACGCTCAAAGCCTTAACAAGCAATTTATCAGAAACGGCATTTTGAAAAATGAGGCTGGCATAGAAATATTTTTTTAATGAATCCTTTAATAGCAATATTTACTACCTAGTTAAGTACGGCACATAAATAGAAACGTTAATATCCCGGTACTTTGGACGTAGCTACAATCCCATTACCAATTTTATCTCTATCGTAGGGCGTCTAAGTTGCATTGAATCGTAGGATTCTATATAACCGTATTTGCCAAGGAAAACGGTATTATTCAAACAGGCCTGGGGTATATAAATTTTATGTGTTGAGAGAGGAGTTCGTAGTGCCGACGTGGCAACTTTATATGTGGGTTGTTCACGTTTAATTTGCCTCGGATTAATAAAACGGTTATTGTCCACACTGTGCGAAAGTCATAACGGCAATTTATGCGAAAATCTTTGCTCGCGAAGAAAGCCTTCCATACTATATGGTAAGTTCCTGAACTTAAACAAAGCTTTTGGGGATTTTCGGGCATCTCATCGTTTCTGTCATTACATATTTCCGCAGCCAAAGTGCTTCTATTCAAGATGGGAGGCGCAGTTGTACGAATTGTTTGCATACGAAATTGAGCGAAAATATTACAGGGCGTGGGAGGAAATTACTTCTTATTTAAAGTAAAAAAGAAAGAAAATGAGATGTGGATATGCGAAACGTAGAGCTTTACATTTTCAAGTCAAACAGATATTGCTTGCCTTTAATGAACTGAAACTTCAACAACAGATTCCATATCCTGTCTGAAAACTAAATATTCAACTGTAGTTCTTTTTAATTTTTTATTAGCAAACACAATATTCACAGCACACTCCGCACCACACAAATTATTAATTAACGCGGGAAGGCCTTTTCGAAGACACATGGGGTCATCATCAAGCCAAGTACCGATTGATGTTAGAGAACATATAATAAATCTAACGAACCCGCTGGCCTTGGGGCGTTGATGTTAAATAATAAAGTTCAGTCCAGACAACGACGATCGTAGAGTAACACGGACAAATCCACTCTTCCGTTTATTTTCCCAATCTTGTAAATCTGCAAAATTAGTGTAAAAGTCCTCTAAAACAAACAGCCGGGTAAATTGGAAGGTATTTCAAACATCATTCCATAAATTAAATCTTTGTCCGAATGTTATTATGTAAAACGTTAGTGAATTTCGTCATGGTTATGTTATCAGTCAGAATTTAAGTCATAGAGACCTCTAAATACAACCACCTGGTTGCGTCACTGCATGCATTCTCGTATGCAGATATGCATAAAAAAATTTTATATTTGGGTTAAATTATCAAAATTTGCTGTGGAATGAAACAATCGCCATTTTTCGCGATTACAAATGAAAGAAAGATAAGCGACGCGAAAATTTTCATCAATCTCGATTCAGCTTTCGCCGAATCAATTTGTGTTTAACTTGACTACGATACCAATTTAAAGTGTTCGATAGTGAAATTAAAGCATTTATTCAAAGAAAAAAGGGTTGAAGGTTAAAGCAGGCAGATTCCTGTGGAAGTTATTATAAACAGAGCGTTTATATGACATCGGCTTCATTCGAATTCAAGGTTAGTTATATTTTTAATTCTAACATTCGTTAATTTCGATTTATTAATTTGAAAATTCACTAGAAAATTGCCCAAAGAGTGTTCAGGAATTCTCCCGATTCCACAAAGAATTAAAAAATTTAGACTAATTTAGAAAATTTCAAATTTTTCTCGAAAATCACGTTGGGTTTGAGATTGGCGGTTTAAACTTAAGGCTCGCGTTAATAAGCTTTGGGAAATTCTTCAAAGTCTCTTTTGTTTCTCTGACCATAGACGGTAACGGCTTTTTATTAGATTCATTGGAAATGTAGACTGCCTACTATTCTTCGAGATGCGTTTTTTTATTTCAAGAGGTAGACAAATAAAACATTTAATAGTAAAGCATTTGCCAAATTTTGAGGAATAAGGAAACTGCGGAAAACCTTACTGTCAGAGAGTTGTGAGCCTGGGGATCGAACTCAGAACCCCGACACCGATAGCTGGGCACATTAGTTATTGTGCTTATCAGTACCGACACTGATGAAAATGATTTGACTGTACAAGCAGATCTTTCACTAGAAATGAATCAAGTTTCCATAACATCTGCCTGTGAATAACCAATATTATCCGGCTTAGGCCTAAAGCAGGAAACATTTAGTTCATCAATTTAGATACGTTTCGATAATGAAACCGTCTGTATAAATAAATTATGATTTGCTTACAAACATTTTCTATGATTTATCTTAATATAGGAAAATAAATCCGTGAACATACAGCCTCCTTCCAAGTTTTGGAAGTAATGATTAGCCCAATATGCGGTACAATGACGCAATTCTATTCCCGAGTTGTTTCTTACTATTTCTTATTTTTTTATAAAATGCAAAGCAAATTTGGTTAACTTATTTGGATCTTCTGCAATTGCTTGAATCGGTGCCATACCGAATAACAAAACTCTTAATTTTTGTTGAATAAATTTATTCAATGCTTAATAATATTAAAACAGTATGCATTCAAGCATATTGTTTTATTCAAGTGTTAGGAATTAGGCTACATTTTGTGAATTATCGTTAGTTTTAAAGCAAATGCTGTTACATTAAAATGACTCCAATGTTTTAATAGAAATTACTGTTTAACGAGTGAATTTTCAGTCCAATCTACAACAACGTTGTTGCAATTACCTTTACATAATTTGTTTCTATGTATGTAGTTAGACCTAAATTATACAGTATAAATAGCATTCTTCCCAAATCGGCAATTTCAGAAACCATAATACTTCTTTTTTACAAAGTTAAGGATGTGATCTTATCGCTTAACTCAAATACGAATCTAGAGGCGTTCGAATCATTTTGACTTTTATGTGGATGTAGAACTTTTTTAATATCAAACTTTCATACGATTATACAGATATATAACGTGTCGAATAGATTTTGATCGTAAAACTTATCGGGCTATTGTAACAGGATTAATTTTTCATTAATTCGTTACAATGAAGGGCTAGTGCAGATATTTTCTTACAAAGTAAAATTCTACGTTCTCTCTAAGGGAATCTATATTGTCATATTTATAATTTAAGATACCGCGATATTCTTACAGGGGGTGATACAGAAACCACTTGACAGTATTATTACAGAAAATTTTCAAAGAAGAATACTGCTAAACATGTTTTAAGAAAAGCTTTGTTAAAAATATTTTACTAAACCTACAGTTCATTCCTGGAGAGGCAGATAATATAATTGAATGGTGTCTTTAGATCTAGAAGCGTCACTTTCTCTTGGGCAAACTTTTGTTTTATGCTCGCTAGGATTATATATAAGTTTATGGGATTTTAATCTTGCTAAGTATACAAATTGTTTTAAAACTTGGATTGTTAGAAAATTATTTATATATTTTTTTGGTAAGTAAGGGAATAAATTCAAACTCGTAGTAAACGCATCTGTGGCATGACATCATCTCTTCACATTTTCGTCACTACTTATTGCCTGAGTTACCGTTTGGAATACATGCCGATTCTTAAAGTATGAAATTGATCAGTTTGATTAGACGTAATGGTCCACTGTTCACTTCAAAAGAATGTCAATATTTTCTTTTTTATTTCATAAAAGTTTGTGATGCAGTTAGCATTGTGAAACGACCGTTGAATTTGTTCTTAATGCAAAAGGAAAGAAAGTTGTTGCTTGATGGTTATTTATATTAAAATGTAACTGTTACAACAAAATAAAGTGCAATGCTCGAGTTACAGCGTTTGTAGCAACTGTTTTTAAAGAAAATGGAAAGCATAACTATACTGCAGATGCCAGAGAAGCAGAAAAACATCACTTTATATATAATACTTTATATAATAAGGTACGTGAAAATGCGATAACTACAACGCACCACATCCTGTAACCTCTGCTACATCTGTTGGACTTAGCTAGGCTACTGCAGCATGTTTGCCGAAAGTTCCTAGCATGAAGAGACCTAAGAAATATTAGTGCAAAGGAAGAAGAGTACAAATTAACAACATATGAAGAATCCTTACTGCTGTACCATTCTGGACCAAATGACTATGAGAAGAAATATTTCACTTGTAGTTCAAAACGCCCATTAGTAGCGGGTGGAATATTTCAAACAGCGCCACACTTATTTTGTCGACTGTTCACGGTACATGCGTTCAAGCAAAATATTTCAATTCCAATAGCGTGTGTGCTATTACCAGACAAAACAAAAGACACCTAGATTAGCTTGCCGCAAAAGTTTACGCCTGGGGTGTCACGAACTGCCATCCTCACAGATGTCGAAACTGGCATGATAATTGATTTTACCCAAGAATTTATAGCTTCAAGGCATCGTGGATGCTTCTTTTATTTTTCAGAGTACATTCTTAGAAAAATTCAATCAGGGGGTTTAAGGAACCAGTACGAAATCGATTCAGAATTTGCATTGAGTTTAAAACTCGCGTTTCGGCGTTTTTTATTTGACTTTGCGGAATGTTTAATTTCTAGTGTTCTAAACTTGATTTACGATTAAGAGAAGACAGTGTAGAATGTGCCTATCTCTGAATTAAATTGTAATACATACCTGATTTATGGTTTTAATAACTCCGTTTCACAGCTGAGAGTTCATACAGTTTAAAGCTAACTGTGAAAATGTCCGTTGTATTTTCAATTTTCTTTTGGCTCTAATTGCAGCAGTTTAGACAATATCTACTTCTTTCCTCTTTACTGCATGAATTTTCCATTTTCACATAGGTCGAAGGCAAGGGTAAGTTGGCGAACTTGGAACTAGTTTGTCTATACCCTTGACTTGGATCTTGTTTCTAATATTAGTAAGTATAGATATGAAAAAGACTGTTGGTTGTGAAATTATGATTTGAACTGGAATAGTAATCTGGTAAATTAGTGTTTTTTTTTATATCAAACACTGCAAAAGGTTCTTGGGGAATTTGACACCAAAAATAGGGGACAAATTCGTTATCTCCTACTTTAATTTCCCAAATGGAAAATTCTAAACTACAATACGAAAATTACCACACATCAGTTTAAAATTACCTATCACTTCTAATATTTTCACTTTATATTTAAAATTCCATTCTATTAAGTAATTTTCTCTGTAGTTCTTACACTTCATGGGGATTTTAACAGTGATATTTCCTTTCTCATTCAATATTACCGAAGTAGCATTTAGTATTACATTCTAAAAGTTATTTTTTCCTGCAATTTTTATACTGTAAGGTAATCCTCCCCAGGATTTATAACCCTCAATATAACTTCATAAGTGATTTTTATACTTTCGGCGTTACGTTGCAGGGTAATCTTACCGAGAAATGTGAACCTTACATGCATTTTTGTACGGGATTTTTACCTATTAGGATAATTTTCACTAGAACTTATATCTTGGCCGTTTTGGGATTCACTGGGTATCGATATAATGTTCTTAGTGAGACTAGTGTCTTTGTTTTATCTATTCGTAACGGTCATACAACGAAAACAGAATCTACATAAGCTACAAATATTGTTTTTATTATTGTTATTAAGCAAAAACTTGCAAAGTATAAGAATTTGTTACCAAAGTTGATTTACAGATCATGTTAGCAAAAGTACCTACATTGAAATTTAAAAATTAAAATTACGAGTTACATGGAGTGTATATATATATATTGCTTTTACGAAAAGTGGAAAGGTATACCGTAAAATCGCTTTTTATTTGAGACGCGATCAATCAAAATTTATGTAGGTTACGTTGGTTTTTGAACTGAGACGTATATATATATATAGTGCAAATTAACAACCTGTTTCAGCCAACAACACGTCCCATTTTACTTCTAAAACATTTTGAAATTCCATGCCTAGTGACTTCAAAAGCATTTTACGTTTTACCGCAGGATTAATGATGTGCGCGCAACAGATTTTAAAATAAGGTTTACAACGTTTTAATTAGCTTCGCAGGCTACGTATATATACTTCTAAATACTTTATTAAAAAAATTCCGTTACTGATATCACCATAGGTACCTTATGCTAATTTGCACAAGCGTTGACAGATTTATGTTCCATTTCGTCGGAATTGGATTGTACTGAATGGTGATGTGGTGATGATTCGTATACCTACATGGCGCACGTGGGCTACATTAACCTAAACTCATTTTGGGGCCATACTCGCCAACCGATGTATTAATTGTTTTAATTGTAATACTGTTGCAATAAAATTCGTATCAGAATATGGAGGGCACATCGGCGTTGTTTTCCCTTGACGGCAATAACATGTTTTATCCGCAGAACCGCTTGTAGAACGGCCGCATAATTGAAAGGGAATTGACAATTAATAGCCTCCATGCGGTATAATTTCATACCGCTATAGGCCAACAATATTTGCATTACTAACCTATGGGTGTCATGAAATTCTTTCGAGTGTAACGAAAGGGAGCTATTTTAAACAACAGCGCAGTTTATTGCGAAAAGAAATGGCTCTCCTGAGGAATAATTCGTTTAGATTAAAGGTGGTGTATATGCATATGTTTCTATTAGGTGGCCGGTATATTTAGAGCTGCTGGTTTGCTATTATCATCGTAGGATAAAAATAAATGAAAATAATATAAAACAAAAAATCCCAGAATTAAAACACATTTTTGTGATTCCTTTATTTTGTCGCAGCTTAATTTTTGTGTCGTTTATGATCCGTGTTGTTACAAAAAATCGAATTCAAAGATTACAAAACTCTTGTCTACGGCTTATCTTCGGTATTAGGAAATATCATAAAATCAGCCATAAGAAGGACGCTAACTGGCTTAATATGGAGCGGCGTAGATTTTTGCGTAGCGTATAAAATAATTTCATCCAAAACTCCAAATTATCTTTATAATAGGATTTTTCGTACTGATGTTCACCATCTTAATTTGAGATTTAGAGGCTTGCTGTCGCTGCCTATTCACAGGCTAATACTTTTTATTATATAGTTAGTTAAATATACAGTGAGGTCCTAAAGTATCCCCCTCCCCTTATTAATCTTTGAACGACAGAAGCTAGTGTTTTTAGAAGAATTAGGTCGACTTATATTTTTTGTGAGCTATCTCTTGTCATTAATATAATTTACGCTTCTGGAATTAAGATTTGACAGTTTGGCAATTGTTATGATTACTTTGCTTAGCAACGAGCTCCTTAGATGAGTCTGGCGTCACAAGAAAAAATTTGGCGCTCTTTCCTAGCCAACCTTGCCTAACAACAAAAACAGATTACTAAAACCTTTATTGCTACATATCGTCATATTTCTTAAGTTTAAAGTACAACATTTGATATTGCAATACCAATTACAGGTGCAGGAGATTTTAATATTGACTTGACTGTCGTCTTGAAAATGACAAATACTTGCAACTAACCAATATTCTTCAAACTTTCAATTTGTCTCAACAAATATTCCATGCAACTAGAGTAACTGCTGATTCAAGTACAACTATTGATAATGTTTTTTCTAATTTAGAGGTAGATCTACAATATGAAATTAGAGATGTTAATTTTTCTGATCACAGATTGATATTATTGTCCTCTCACCTTTCTAACCAATCACCAAAACATTATGAGTATCATAGATTATACAAGACTGACAGTAAAATTTCTTTTTTACAGTATTTAAAAAATGAAAATTGGATTCCAATGTTTGACGCACAGGGTCTTAATGAGAAATTTACAAAATTCTTTGAAATTTTCTATTTTTATTTTGATATATCTGTTCCCTACACTAAAAGAGTTTTAGTTAAAATACGGATAACTGAGTTAATAATGAGATTAGACAATCTAGTGTAAACCTCAAAGACCTATATATGTATATTAAAAAAGAAATTCCCTTTTCTGCAGGACACCTATAAAGTGCACCAAGGAAAGCATAACAAATTAGTTCGTTCAACCAAGTTTAACTATATTAACTTAAAAATAATACATTCTGAAAATAAAAATAAAATCATAACTTGAATACTATGTACTTGTACCCATATTCGGAATCTGAAATGTTAAATATATTTTGTAAAATTAAGAACAAATTTACGTCAGGTCCTGACGGGATACCTGCCAATATCCTTAAATTCTGTAAACAGGAATTGCTGAAGCCGATCACTCATTTGAGTAGGGTATTTTTCCGGATCTGCTTAAGACTTCTATTGTTAAACCATTACATAAGAAGGGGGATCTATTTAGTGTTGCTAGCTACCGACCAATTGCACTGTCTTCATCTTTTTCAAAACTTTTTGAATATTCTTTGCCAGTACATATTGAAAGTTTTATAAATAAATATAATCTTTTGTCTTCATATCAGCATGGGTTTAGAGCTAGTAAGTCCACTATCACTGCTCTGTTTGAAATTTATAATTCTGTATTAGAAGACATCGAGTCAAAAATTTATCCTATCGGTATAATTTGTGACTTGTCAAAGGTCTTCAGTTGTGTTGAACACAATGTACTTTTAGAGAAACTTGATGTATTGGGTTTTCGAGGAAAGATAGCGGACTGGATTACATCATACCTATCCAGCAGATTTCCAACAGTTTGTTGACGTTGATGCAATTAATACTAATAGGAAATTCACATAGATCTTCATTATTGCCAAGTAATATTGTAGTCCCTCAAGGATCTGTCCTTGGCCCATTATTATTTTCCTTATTTTTAAATGATATAATTGATTTTATTAGTGATTTTGCTGTAGTATGTTATGCTAATGACATAGCTGTTACTGTTTCGGAAAGAGTTGATATCGAGAGCGCTGCAAATTTGGTCTTGGATAAACTCTTTAGATGGTTTTGTGCTAACAGGCTGTCATTGAATTTTGACAGGACTAAATTCATTCTCTTTCGTACGGTACAAAGAAAGATAAATAGTTTCATGAATTTGTATCTCCAAAACAATGATATACAATCCGTAGATTCGGGAATTTTTTTGGGTTTAACATTTACCTCTACTTTAAACTGGGATGATCACTGCCAACAGTTGATAACCAAATTGTATAAGTCAAGTTTTAAACTCAGATCGTGAAAAAATATGGTTGAATCTTACACTCTAAAAGCAGTATATTACGCAGACTTTCAATCTCATTTGATAAATAGAATTCTTTTATGGGGGTTCTCTCCCTCGGCAACTCAGGTATTTCTGAAACAAAAAGCAGTAATTCGATGTATCACAGGAATTAACCAACTTACTTCATGTAGAAATTACTTTATATCCTTAAAAATTATAACTGCCTAATTTGTATATACTGGAATCCAGCTTCTATATTCATAAATAAGAGCTATTATCCACATACTTACAAATCCATAAATACTCTCCATGAAACATAGTTTAAAGTTAACTGCTGAAAGTCCAGGTATTTTGGCTATTAAAATATATAATCATCCATCTAGTAGTTGGAAAACGTTAACACCAAAACTGTTCAAAAAGTCTCTCAAAACATGGTTACACTCACAACCTCTTTACTCTCTATCAGGATTCTTTGCATGTAATCTAGTGTAATGCAGTTAGAATGTAATAACACCGCTGTAGTTTGACAAATTTTATACTGTAAAGTCCGTAAAATAAAGAAACTTACTGCCTTGCATACACATGTGGTATCGTTCGATTCGCCTTTCAATTGCATTTCTAAAACTTAAAAAATGTATAGGGTGTTGTATTTAAAATATGAAAGTTGACGTCACTTCCGGTGATACCGGAAACGCAATGGAACTGCGGATAATGTCAAAAGTTAGTTCACGAAAAATAGAAACCGCCCTACTTTTTATAAAAAAACGCTAGCTTCTGTCGTTAAAAGTTAGCATGGGTTGAGACACTTTAGGACTTCACTGTATAATTCTATTCATCCTAATCTAAAGACTTTATCGCCTCAATTATTTAGATTTTCTTTACGCAAGCACTTATTGCAATTGTCTTTGTTATTTCCTTTGATTTCATGTGCGGGCAATGTTGTGCAATCTCTTTGTTTGTGTTTTTTTTAGATTGCGTCTTCTAGTTGCGTCTCTGCATGGCATGCATTATGCTACCTTTAAAAATAAGTGTATTCGTTGGAAATTCATTATCAAATTATATTTCCAAAAGTAAAACGATCAAAAATGTTTAACGTTTAAATCGTATCATAAATAAGAAGTTCGGTGGTTGAAGAATAGGCAGGTTTCCAGTAGGTAACATATAAATATAGAGTTTATATGGGATCGTCATAAATCCTGGTTAGTTTTCTCTTTTCCAGCTTTAATATCTGTAAAATTTCATTAATTGATATCTAGTTTAATTTAAATTGAAAGAGTGTCTTTAGGACACTCCCGAACCTTCAGAATGCACAATTAATTAATTAGTTTCCAACAAGTTTTTTTTTTTTAATAATTTCCCACCTTTAAAATATTACAATGGTTAAAACATTGATAACAACAAGTTCAAGTAGAAGAGCAAATGAGAATACTTTTATAAATCTATAAATAGTTAATAATGTATAAATTCATAATTGTGCTTAAGTAATTGGCCGGTACAAAGGACCTTCACTTGTTAAATATCTAACCAGTATTGCCTATTAAACCCCTCATCTTCTTTTTTCGAAACTCAATCTTGAGGGTAAATTGTAACGATCCCTTTTTATCCTTAAGAGCGCTTTAAAAACAACCTTTCCTATCGTCAGTTCAGCCCTTTATGGGGGAACAGAGTGGCGGGAAAAAACAACGCCGACCGCGCTCGTGTGTATTTCTTTTTTTCTTTCGTGCTGCCAACGCACAGTTGAAAATGTTCGCCTTCTGTGATGGCGGTGCTGGAATGAAAAGAGTCCGGGAAATGAGAAATTACATAGGTCGAAGTACCAATCGTTCGGCGTTTGATAAATGCGGTGGTCCGAGAGCTAATGGACCGAACACATTGAATACAAAAATTAATGAAGAAGTTGAACACCATTTACTATTTGAAATGCTTAATTAACCTTATATTCACTAAGCCGTTAATGGCAATAATAAAGAACGCAACTAACATTCTCCATGGAAAGATAATAGTTGGAGTGATTGAATAACTTGAAGCGATAAGTCCCTAGATTTATTGTTGAATGGAAACTGCAGTGATATATGAGAGTATTTCTTTGACTTTGCGTGTTTTTGTTTACAGGTTTTTTTCCTGTTACATAGTTTCATAGCTAACTACTATGTAAAATTTTAAATTCAACTAAGATACAGAATAAGGGGAAAGTAAAGAAAAAATAGTGAGTGAGTGAAATGTGTTTTATTTTGAATTAATTATAGTAGTCATGCAGTAGAAAATGTAGATTTTATTGGCGGTTAAATATTCATGTTATGATATTAAATTTTTACATGAATTCAGGACTAATTCGATCAAGTTCATACCTGCACATTGACTGACCATATTTAGTCAGTGTCCAGTAACAGCCCCGAAGATGTCCCATAAGGTTGTAGACGAAACGTCGGTAAAAACTACGACAACGACGCGGTCCAACCCGGAAACCAAGAATAAAGTGTAATTGACGATCGCGGAAACCTATGTACCAGTATCCTATACTATTATAAAATTTATTTAAAACATTTTCGATTTATTGTGGCGTCATGCTTTGGAAAGCCTCCAGAATTCTATTCTAGAGCTCTTCAATTCTAGCTACAAAAACATTATTGTATACTGAAGGCTTCACTTTTCCCCCGTAAAAGAAATGCATTGGATTCCATTGCATCCATGGGATTAAGTCAGAGGATCTTGGCGGCCAATTAATTAGTCCTCCTTTTCCGATACACAAGAAAATTTTCCTTTCAAATTTGCATAACATTCCTCGAATAGTGAAGTGGTCCACTATTATATTGGTACCAGATTGCGTCTATCAAGGAAACACAGGTAAGTGCATCTCACCGATTTAAATGAAACTTTGTGGGTTTATAGACCGATCTAGTGTAAGAACAACGGTGATTATCTTAGCTGTCCAATCGCCCACTGGTGGAGTGTAAAGCACTCCAAGCTCAACACTACCCTTCGTTGTTTGACTCAATAGCTCAGAAACTATGAGAGATATAAAAAAAAGTTAGGACAAGATTTAAACTGTTTTACATGCTCTTAACGCTGACGTAAATATTCTCCCTATAACAATATCTATTTAGGGAAACAACCCCCCACCCCCTTATTTTTTTTGCAAATTTCAGTTTTACACTACAAAAATATAGGAGCTACGTAGAATTTACATATATACATATATATATTGCACCTGCCACGAAATTTTCCTATTTGTGTAAAAAAATTCATAACTAATGTGCTATACGAGGGCTGTTTAAAAAGTATCCGACCTTTGGCTGGGAAAAATATGTTACTTACGTGACGGGATTGGGACCTTAATCCCCTTTAAAGTAGGCCCCTTGCGCCTCCACGCACTTAGCCCACCGATTCTTCCACTGCCGATAACATTTCTGGAAGGCTTCCTTTGGAATGGTGTTCATCTTCCTCGTCGCGTTCTGCATTATCTCTTCTTTACTTTCAAGACGGGATCTTTTCAAGGGCGCTTTGAATTTCGGAAACAACCAGAAATCTCAAGGAGCCATACCTGGAGAGTATGGAGGTTGGGAGACGACTGGAATTCTGCGTTTCGCGAAGAAAGTCTGTATCAGGAGCATTGTCATGATGCAGACTCTTGCGCCGAACAGCATCACGGAGTCGGCGTAGAACTTCTTGACAGTACTCTTCTCTCACTGTTTGTCCTTCCGGTGCACATTCGTGGTGCATAATTCCACAGATATCAAAGGACACAGTTAGCATCACCTTGATTTTGCTTCGCACCTGTGGCGCTCATTTCGGCTTTGGGGACCCGGGACGCTTCCATTGCGACGACTGTGCTTTTGTTTCCGGGTCGTACCCGGACACCCATGACTCATCCCCAGTTATCACGGTGTTTAGAAAAAATCAGGATCACTGTTGGGAATCTTTACAAACCTCTTCGCCAATCTCTCGTACGGTCAAACGACGATCTTCTTTTACCAGATTTTCCACCCTCTCAACAACAGCTGCATTCCGAGCGGTTTGTGGCCTCCCAGAGCGCTGATCACACTCCATCGATACGCGGCCATGTTTGAATCGGTTGAACTACTCCTTGATTTGTGTTACCCCCACAGCATCGTCTCCAAACACTTGCAGAATCTAACGAATTGTTTCGCTTTGAGAATTACCAAGCTTTTGGCAAAATTTGATGCAGTATCTTTGCTCAACTCGTTCAGTCATCTTGAGAGAAATCAAAAATCTGACGAACAGTTATAACAGTACCTCACTCGGCGGCCATATTAAGCTATCTTCTTCCACTATGCACAGTGGCGCCGACCTAGCATCACTACTGTGGATGGGAAAATTCAAGGTCGGATAGACGTCGTATTTAGAGTAATGAAGAAAACACTCAGATGGTTATCAAATGATTTTATTAATAAAATGTGAGTATAGAGATTACTGACTGTTGAAAATGAAAGAATTACTTACACCATGCACAACGAATAAACGCAGGCTTGCCGCAAATACTTCATTATTGTGTATTTTGTGCATCCTTCGTGAAGCAGAATCTTACATGATGTTTGAAATGAGGTAGCCGTTCGGCCACTTTTATACCATGCGTATTCAAATATGTATGCTATTCTGTAATTAGCAGTTTGGCTGCTGTTGGATAATAAATATATTATTATGATTGTTACTATTATTACTATTGTTACTATTATTATTATCCTTCTGAATACCACGTGTAAAACTGATTTTTTTTTCTATTGTGTACATTGTAATTTCAAAGGAATTGAAAATACGAACAAGTTTTCAGTTTTTAAACTGACAGAAGTAATAATTCACAACTAGGAAAAGGTGTAGTGATGGTCTAATTCTCATAATAACTTTCTAGTAACACAATATAATAGTTAATATAGTTACCTAAAAATAATAATTTATTTTTAGGTAACTATGGTTTTCATAACAAGTTAATTGTAATTAATCTAAAGCATGTAGAGCGTTGTATTGGTATACAAACACCGCTAACCTTTCGTAATAGAAAAGTTCTAATTGTAAATCACATGACTTCATATTCGCTAAAACGAAGTGATTATAACCAAAATGACAAACCAGGTACTTCCAATTCGAGGTACCTATTATTAAATTTGTAAGAGTTGGAGAACATATTTCAGTAATGTCGTTAGTTTCGTACTTTTACTTCGCATTACACAAGCAGAAAATACATCATTCCATATACGCTAATGGAAATATTGCCATTTCTCTTACATCCACCGCACTTACGGGATGTAACCGTGAGTGTACACGTGCTCATGTATGTGTGTAATTTCTCTTACAGTTCATCCAGTGTTCGGCAAATTCTCTCGAAAATGAAAGCGATTTTCTAACGAACTATTGAGTGAACCGGAAAATCGTCTTAGTTGAAGATATATGAAATAAAATCACGGATGGCAAAAATTGATATGAAATGATCCGTGAAAAATATATGAAAGAAAAAAATATTCTGTCTGTGCGCTGTGGCGAGATATTTCCAGTTTAATTCAATATTCTGGTCTACTGGAACAGAAAAAGCTGCAATTAAATAAAGGGATTTCTTTTGTTCGAAATTTTATCAACTATAGCAAATTCCATTCGATCAAGCAAAAACGAAATATTCAATTGTCCATGAAAGTATTAAATTTCTGCTTTTGAAGTAATAGAAGACGTAATTAAGCGTGCTAATATCCGTATGGTTAATGTAGAAAGTCCTGCTTAACTATTTAAATATTTGAGAGTCGCTTAAAGAACCCAAGTATTTAGTACGAGCCCACTCGCATTTGAAAAGGACTAAGCCGGCGTTTTTAAAAATAAAAGCCCTGAACTACCGGTCGCAGTCAATCTAGCTAATTGCCGTTGAAGCAAATTTAGATCGACCTATGCTTAAATTAGACTTGGGGTTATTTTAAGGCTACGATAGAACTCTAAAAATGTATTCGGCAATCGAATTTACCAAAATTAGCGATTGTTATGGTATAATTTATAGATATACTTATATCACCTTTTTTTTACTATTTATAGCAACGCGTAGGATAGTTTGAAAAATCCTATAACTACGCAGCTGGATTTTTCCTACCAGGGCGTGAACTTAATAGCACAAGCATTTCTAGCAAAATCATTCCTTTTTACTCGCTTCCGATTGCATAAAAATTGTGAATGAAATTTAAGTGAGCCTTTTACCCATTAAATATATACGGGACAAAAATAGATATAATGCAAGTGAAACGGTGACTATGTAAGTGCGATCTAATCTCTATCAGAGATGTGTGACAAGAGATAATAACTTCGTAAAGCCCGGAGATAACAGTTTCGGAAGTAGTGAGGAGGAAAATAACTGTGAAATATTCTAAACTTCATTAGCGTTAGTCGCGATGTGTGTTCCCGCATTAATGCGCTTGTTCGTGTCATCGGTTAACTCGCCACTTATCCGATAGTTAAAGAAGAAAAGGAATCTGCGGAATTGGAAAATACATTTTAAGGTAGAGGCGTGGGGGTTCGCTTGATTTAGTTTGATACATATGAAACAGTATTTTTTTATGGCCCCTATAATTGTCCTTCTGAGCAAGCCATGTATCGAACTGTGGATAGATTTCATACCACACACTCTCTACATGATGCAATAACACCAACACTGAAGAGAATATCGTTGCTGTAAACGAATGCACGGAAGAAGATCCCTATTTATCCATTCGTCGTCGGTCACAGCTACTGGGGCTCTGTTCTGGACAATTTTGCGCAACGATAATAATAATAATAGTATATTACATGCCCAACAGATATTACATCCAAAACGCACATTAGTGTAGAGAAGATAATACGTGTGAACATTCAGTAACAAAAGAAAATATATATAAACGAAAATATATCAAAATAAATTTCGAAAATCAAAAGAAAATTAAACATTATTGAGAATAAGATTATTAATATAAATTCAGGCCAAGTTGATTAAACTTTCTTGCCATGTGGACTAAAGGTGCACGCCACAGTACGTTCGTCCGCGCAGTGGGAATGCGAAGTAATTGGTTCTACCTTGTTTCCATACGTGGCACGAGGATATCAACTCTGGAGAGTAAATCAGGAGGGTCGATTTGGCTGGTGATAATATTCTTCATAAATGTACCACTAATGTTTCTTCTTCTATCGGCAAGTGTAACTATGCCATGCCTCTCAATCAACTCACTATAAAGAGTTCCATAGACAGGATAACGACCATCGATCTTATAAGATAGATATTTCAAGAATTTACGCTGAATCTGTTCGAGAGCATTTATTTGAATATCATAAAAAGGGTACCAAGCAACGGATGCGTATTCAAGTGTAGAGACAACGTAAGCATAGAAAAGGGTCTTGATGGTATCAATGTTGGTAAAATCCTTACAGGTGCGAAAAATAAATCCTAATGATTTAGAGGCCGCTGACGTAACCGTCGAGACATGGCTGGAAAAAGTAAATTTCTCATCATATATTACACCTAAGTCTTTAATAGAAGACTGGCGAGCAATATTAGTATTGTTGATGCGATATTGAGAAAGATTTTGTGAAAGATAAGAAGAAACATTTATCAATGTTTAGTTCAAGATTATTATCTAATCACCAGGAATAAATTTTGTCGAGATTACTTTGCAAAAGGACAACGTCACTGGGTGACTTAATGGTATGGTAAATCTTAATATCATCGGCGTAGGCTAATACGGGGCAGTTGATGGATTTGAGAAGGTCATCGATGTATATATTAAAGAAGAGAGAGCCAAGGTTCGAACCCTGTGGTAGCCCAGAGGTTGAGTAAAAAAGTCGGGACTTAAAACCATTAAAATAAACATAATTAATTATGCGCAGAAGATATGGTCGAATTAATTCAAGATCTTGGCCTCGTGTAAATAGTAGGAGTCAGTGTGCAGTAATAGTCCTGAAGATGTCCCATAAGAGTGTGGACGAAACGTTGGCCAAACTTACGACAACGGCGCGATTCCAACCTGGAAACCAAAAGTATAGTATTATCCACGACAGCAGAAGGCTAGGGATCAGGTTTCGATATTAGTTAGAAATACACATATGAAACCCATATTATGTTGGTTTTTTTCTAGAAGTAGAAATAAGAAACGGAATAATATACAGGTGTTCCATTTAAAATAACAAAGCAGGTGCCTTGTTCGCTACGTATCGATCACCTTGTGTATACGGAAATATTTCTGAAAAATTCTATATAATGTGATATCATCAGAACATTTTAGCTTCCTGTTAATTACACAATAGGCGCAATTTTACAATTCCAGAAGTTTGGGACGTACTGTATATTGTACTAAAGGAACCAGGAGGCAAACTTGGGCTTCTAGTTCTACAGACACCTTTACCTCATGTAAATTGACCTCATTGTAAGATCTTTCTTCCATTTACAGAATCAACACCTACGAAAAGAGTTCCCTCTATCATAAAGAACGCGAAAGAGGAAAATTTCCATCCATTATTCCATAAATGTTAAATTAGCTTTCGCACGACAAGTATAAGTGTGCGCGATAAGCAAACATGGCCCTAAATTATAGGAGGACAAGGAAACATATGGGCTCCGATTCGATGCATAATATATTCGATAGAGGAAAAATCTTAAGGGATAACGTTTCCAATAAAGTTCAATTGTTTCGCCCGAGAATTGTATCGTCGTCACTCGAGCTTTGAGGTATTTGTTCCGTGCCGCCAAGGTTTTATTAAGGTGTGAACTGTGTGGTGATACTCGAATTTCTACATTCATCGTGCTCTAAGACAACGTTTGGATTTCTAAAGGTTTTCCTCCGTGATATAAATCTAAAGGAAAAGAGGGCGTCGGTAGTGTGATAGCGCCGGTGGTGGTGGCGGTAGTGGTGGCAACATTGGTGGAGCGACAATGCTGGCGCAGAATTGATTTCAAGTGAGAGACCGTAGTGCGCTTAGACGCGCGATCTAATATATAACCGTGCTTTCTGCCTCCCTGCCTGCCAGTTGCAACAATATCGAAGACGGCTACCATACTAATTCATTATTCCTTTGTCTATGTGGCACTTCGGTACTTGTATTCAAATTACGAACCTCTTTCTCGTTTCCATTTTGTTGACCTCTCCTTCTAGCTTTACCACTTTACCGAAGTTCTCTCTGTCATTCTTTTTGGCGTCGTCTCTATCCATTTCTCCTGTCTCCTACCGTCCCACTCGAAGATTAGTTCTCTCGTTTCGGTAATCGTTATACGTTTAATTTAATATTGATTGAAAGCTTTGGACTAGCGCTCGCTGTTTTGTATTTGTTTGAATTTCTATCGCCGAGAAACATGGACGAGTGACGTCAATCGGAACAAATTGAGATACAATACTTTATATTGGTCTAATTGTGGCAGTAATTGGGCATATCAAGCGGTCTATCAGTCTTCAGAAGTGCTTGGTTACTAAACTCTGCAAATCAGAAATGTTAAAAAGACTTATTATACATGTGTATGTAGTGATGGGCAGGTCTGGCAACACCTAAGTAGGCAGTGCAGGCCTAAAGTGTCCCTCCCCCCCATGCTAACTTTTGAACGACAAAAGCTAGCATTTTTAGAAAAAATAGATCGATTTCTATTTTATATAAACTAACTTTTGTCGTTATCAGCATTTCAATTGTATTTCCGGTTTCACCGGAAGTGGCGTCAACTTTCTTTTTTTAAACAGAACACCCTATATATTTTTACGTTTTTGGATAGGTAATTGAAAGACAAATCTAACGATATCACATATGTTCTACTTTAACTTAAGAAATATGACGATATGCAGCAATATAGGTTTTGGTAATCTGTTTTTGTTTTTACTCAAAGTTGGCTAGAAAAGAGCGCCAAATTGTTTCTTGCGACACTAGACTGATCTAAAGAGCTCGTTGCTAAGCAAAGTAGTCATAATAATTGCCAAACTGCCAAATGTCAATTCCAAAAGCGTAAATTGAGTTACTCTGTGGATTTGCTGTATGGTAGAATGCTCTTTTCGGAAGCCAAATTGGTGGTAGGGTATCCGGTCCTTTGTGTCAGTCTGTCAGGAGTCTTTCCAGGACTTTATATAAGATTGCAGCAGGTTGTTGGGTCGATAAGAAGAGGCTATGTTGTGGCTTTTGCCTTGTTTCGGGTTTAATATTATTTCTGCAGTCCTGAAGAGTTTTGGCCAGTAGTTCTGTTTTAGGACGGCATTGTGATTTGCACTACGCTTTTTTTTCGCAGTTCTTTAACCATTGTTGGAGTAATTTTATCAACACCAGGGTTGATTACATTTGCGTTTACATTAGTAAATACCAAATTTGCTTCATTGTATAACTTTTTCTCATTATGACTTATTTAAAGTTTACCCGAAAACTCTTTAATCGGGTCAAGACGTAGGGTGACCGGGACCGTTGTAGAAACTCTCTAACAAACTACAATAAGGAGATTAGGAAGGCCAAGAGGGAGTCTTGGAGGAGGCTCTGTTAGGGGATTGGTAATGCATTTGGCAGGGCAAAAATCCACAAGATTCTCGCTAGGGATCCAGTTCATTCACCATGGGCTTTAAAAAGGCCAGGTGGCACTTATACTTACTCAAGCGCGACGAGGTTAGAGCAACCTACTTCCTAGGTTGCCTAACCACTTGCTAGGTTGTTAAACGACGATAGGGTGGGAAGGACCATGGCTTCCCGGCCCATCATCGGACGACTGGATAGTGTCCCGAAAGATCGCCGATGTAGGCGGGTGGACTGAGCCAATCACCCGGTTTTACGTTGTAATTATAATTGTATGGAAAGTTTGATAGAGTAATTTTTGTAGTAAATAAAATAGCAGTACTAGAGGAAGCAAAACAATCGCAAAGTACTACTACTCACCATTGAGAACTGGCACAAACAGATATCTAGAAAGCTTAGGAGAGTTTCTTAAGTTTCCTAAGTGTACGCTTAAATTCAGTTGTAATAATCACAGAACAATTGAAGAAGAACAGGAGCAGCCCGGAATAAAGGAAAACACACGAGAATAGCCGGGGATAGGTTATGAAATAAAAAAAATATATAATTTTTCTATTACCCATTCGTCGAAACTTCCTTGGAAAAAGTTCCTTTTTCCAAATATAACATTTAAATAAATATGTATAAGAGTAGAAATAAACCAATAAAGCTTTGATTCAATCTAGATTTCAGCTTTTCAACAAATATTATTAGTAACTTTCTTCAAAAGCAATGAATCACTACATCCCGACTATTATGTATCTTTTAGAACTAAATCGAAACAATAATTAGAGTGCGAAAATAAATTTAGTTGCATAGATACACAAATGCAACGCATCTTTTCAGTATTCATATATGCGAAATTTCGATCCCATCTTAGGTAATAATAGAAGACCTGCATAATAGAAAAATATAGTGGAAGGGTTTTACGAAATTTTCTCTCTCAGTAAAATAATATCGATTATATTCCTAGTGGAGTTAAAAGAAATTTACCTAGAGCGCAAGGCCACCATTAGTTCATATCATAAGTATTCGCGGGAGCAGATAATCTGGTGTTATCTCTGCCGAGCATTATAACCCCGGGATATCGATTTCATGATTTGCATATTGAAGAACTGATAGAAAATGCATTGAAAAATATTGCAGCACTGACTCCATAATTTTATACGTAATTACTGGGGGAATAGTTTGTTATCTAGAATTGCAAGCAAGTAAAATATGATATTGTATGAATTTCAATACATTAGTAGCTTATTCATTAATTGCATTCGTTTCATATGCATTTCTCACTCTAATTTATTTAATATGTGTTGTGAGAAATAATTTCGCTGGGAACTGCTTTACGTATTACAAAATTAGTGTGGATTTGAGATTAATATTTATGATCGCATTCACAATTTAAGGAAAAATGGATCCAATTTAATTAAATGCGATGTGAATATCCGATCTACCTTGGCGTGTAACGGTGCTTTACCGCAAGTTCATTATTCCGCAAATTATGTGATTTTGAATTGAGAGGAAATTACTGTTCATATGCTGACACGTGATGCAATGGTAAATGTCTTAATACGTGTAATAAGCGAAAAAACAGTTACCTTTTTATTGATTTTCTTATTTCCATCTAACTAACTAAATTAAATATATCTGTAAATTAGATAAATAAGTCAGAAGCAGATAACCGAGAAGAAAATGCTGCGATAGGGAAATATGACGTACATCTACGAAATAAACTCTACTCCATTAAACAGGTATATTTATATTAAACCAAATTTGATTGTCAACGCATACAGGATGTCCCAGAATTGTAGAATTGCGCCTCCCGTGTAAATTGTAGTGTAATAAACCATAAGCTATCTTTAAAAGAAATTTTTAGATATAAAGGGCGATTGATAAGTACCGAGCTAACGACCTACTTTGTTATTTTAAAAACAACACTCTGCATTTTATTACATTTTTAATGTTGTCATCTAGAAGTAAACCAACGTGACATGGGTTTCCTATGGCTATTTCTAGCAGATTTCGAGATATTTATAATTTTTTTTTACTTCAATGCCCATATATCTGTTTCCATCAAAAAAATTCGGAATGCAAATAAATTTTAGCATAACATTTTACAAGATTTAATAACGCACTTGTCTCTATCTAGAGTTGGTATTAAAATGCCTGGGAAATATAGAGGGTGCTCAGAATTGAACACCAAGCTTTGCCAATTTCAAATACCAGGAATGTAATTTTTTGAAATAGCACCGCATATAGGAAATTTGTATTTGTAACGTTTTATCTATGATGCATACCTATGTCTAATATTGAAGGTAAGAGAGATATCTAGAGTTGAGCTTCATTACGTTGAAGCAATTTTAGATATTAATATTGTTTGGTTACCATGCCAACAGTAAACAAAATATACTGAAATTGCAGTTCTCAACAGTTGAGTCGAATTTTTAACCTGCCTGCAAAATTGAATTACATAAAAAATATTAATGCCTATGATTTATCTACGAAGCTAGGGAAAACGTAAGCATTCCGGTGTGCAGCAGTTATGTGCTAAGAAAAACGCAGAACAATTGCGCAAATGTATCGAGATGGAAAGAAAGAATGTTGAATGATTAATTTTTGCATTAAAAATTACAATAAAGATTATTAAGTTGATCGGTAGTGTATTTCAATTGTTATTGTTTATTTATGACATGACTACTCTACATCGTTACTTCCTCCTACATGTTTGGACTTTTTGCTTCGATGTTCAATTACTGCTGATATATTTATGTTTACATCTCTTATTGTTAGCCATGATGAACTTTTGTTAAAATATTGTTTCCCCTTGCTCTTTTTCGTAGAAAAACATAGCTCTATTAAAATAAACACACGAAGCTCGTCTTTGCTCATTACACATTTATTTAAAATGTACTCTAGTACTAGTTTTAGCTTACGCCATTATCAGCTAGAATAATCAAGCCATTGCGTTAGAATAGTAATGTTAGTTCTAGCTGATCATGGCGTAAGTCGAAAGTAGTTCTATAGTACATTTAAGCAGCAAGGAGGAATTTTGTATTTTTATTTTATTATTCCAAATCTTCGAATATGGCAAATATTCCATATTCGAAGATCGTTTTATATTACACCATCAAATAAATTTCAAGCATTTACAAATTTGAATACAGGTGTATTAGCAATAATTGATTCTGTCATTTATTTAACACTATAAAAATCCATCCATCACCCTTCATATTTACATTTTATCCGTGGATATGTATTCAGATGTAGTATGGCGTATATATAGGATCAGCCCGCGTAGGTTATATATGTAATATTTTAGGGGTAAGACTTGATCAAGAAAAATTATCCACCCTTTGTTATTTTACAAAAACTTCTCGCACATAATAACCCAGGGGACGAAATGTAATCCGGTCGTTTTGTAAATTTATTATGTAGGTACGGCAATATTAGTTCGAAAGCGTTTGCAAATTTTATACTGACTGCTAGATATAGCGTAGATATGTGTACGTACGCTAATTGGGTGAATACCAAAAGTAGGCATAGGGTTACCTTAGCGTAGGAAAGAAAAACCGGAAGTAGATGGTGAATTCCGAGAATCGGCTCCGTTATTATGGTTAGAGGTGCCATCTTCATTATCTATTTGCGGTTAGCGGGTGCTATCTTCATTATATTGTCATCCCACCCACGCATCCCTGTTTAAGTCATTCCTGGAGCTGTTGAACCTGTTCTATTTAAACAAGGATGCGTGGATGGGGATGACATGAAGACAATGAAGATGGCAGTCGCTAACTGCAAATAGATAATGAAGATGGCGCTAACTACAACGAAACAACGAATTCTCGGAATGAGCTATCTATCTTCGCTTTTACTTTCCCACGCTAAGGTAACCCTATGCCTATTACCAGACTTATATATTCGGAGACTGTTAGCTTGATTATAAATTAAATATTAAATTTTAGCCGTCAAAGTCAATACTACAAATTGCTGTAATGTCTTGTTTTAAGAGATTCACAGAGACAGCAGACAAAATGATTGGCACTAATACGAGGAATACCTCTTAAGTTTTGACAAAGACAATGTAAGAAAACATTTTTTTGGTACAAATCGCTTTATTGTTTTTCAAAATATTCGTCGTTAAGATTTATACACTTTACCAACCAATTCTCGAAATATTCTTCCCGCTCTGAAGGTGGCATTTCTAAAACATGGTTTTTGAAAGCTTCAACAGCTCTTTAAGGTAATAAAAAACGCTGTCCACGTATTTTTTGTTTGCCATTCAAGGATAAAAGAAATCGTTTGGCTATAAATGAGGGGAATATGGGCAATGGGATATTAATTCGATGTTTTTCTCTTTCAAATAATCAATTGTTTGACGTCTCTACACAGTCTACTGTACAGTTTTTTACTGTACCCTGCAAATGGGGTAAATTGTATCGCAATTGTCTATTGGTTAGTAGTTTTCACGAGGGAACATATTTATTACAAAAAAGATGAAAGTGTTCATTGTCTACTAGGTGTTGTGCGATGTTGCACACACTTAGCATAAAAATAAAATTATACGGAAATTCCCAGTACGGAATATTGTTACTTAAATTCAGTACATGACGTTTATTTTTAATGTCTTCTACAGTGAAATGTATCGCGACCTATCAATCGTGTATTGCAAATTTTGCACTGAATGATAGTACCTGTATATTCCAACCCAGGGAAACGACTAATATATTTATTCATATGCGATGCTAAAGGTAAACCTCCCTTACGATGATCCATGTTTTAAAAGACGCACGCCGATAAATAATTATCGAAAACCGTTCACTTCCACGCCTATCGAACGAGTACACTCTCCACTGGGTTGGCATCGACCTAAATCCCCTCTCGGCGCTTCTGCCGTAGCACGCGTTTGTCGAAAGTTATTATGTTATTATTATATAAACAGAACGAGTTTCAAGTGGCATAATTAAATTGGTATTGGTAATGTATTACATTGAAGAACATCTTGGATAGGAGATTATATAACTGAAATTGAAGCACTTGTAAAATTCTGAAGTTCTTCAAGTACAAACATTTTGTCGCTATTACAGAATGGAAACTTTCCGTTATTGTAGCAAGAGGTTCTCTTTTAATATTCATATACATACAAATGTGCATTACTTGAGCAAATATACATATAAGGATTGACAGATTGCTCCGACGAGAGAAAATCAGTACCTGTGTATACCTTTTACGTATATGGATTTAATAGACGGTATTGTTTCGTTTCTATTTTACGTTCATAATACATATGTACATGTCTAAGAACAAGGAATACTTTTAGCAATAAAAGCAATTTTTATAAAATATATGTATCTTATACGTTATCTTTGTATAATGGAAACGTGCCTCCAAAACCTACATTCTTCTGCGCTGCTCCACTTATACGAAAGTAACAATAAATGATTCACGAGGTCATAATTTATGATACATTAGGAATTTCGAATGCGGCCGAAATTCACTTCAAGTGCGAAATCTTTCCTCTTTATGTAAATATGTCAGACGGGTGCTGCAGGGGTGATTCTAAATGATGCGTACTATCAACGACAACATTTTTTTCCTTCTCGGAATACTTTCTCTACGTGTATATAACTCTCGCATAATAGGGGTACCTCGCCGCCTCTCTCACGGTGTTGCCGCCTCGTTACATAAAAAAAAGAACAGCGGTGCGTCACTCTTTCATCGTATAAAACAAATTGATAAGTTTTATACATCCTAGCCTGTCAACTGTCGACAGAGACAAATGTACTACCAGATAATAATAATACTCCGTATATAGATCGATAACTTAAAGTGCGAGAGTGTAATCTTGCAGAAGTAAGTGCAGAAATCAGGCACTGTGTATGTTACAGTGTCAAGCCGTCCCCGCTGCTTGCTTGCTACAACGATAGGGAAATGTAGGGTATGGAATGTGTGTGCGTGAAGCAGCAGCCTTGCTGATAAGACTGACACCGGTTCTCCCGAGGAAACCTTCGCAGCCAGTTCCGACCGCTCGAGTTTTACTAGTTCCGCTGCATTTACATACAGACATCTCCCCGTAACGATAAAATAACTTCGTTACTTGTATATTAACCAAATTAAGACGAAAAACTTTTATGTATGTAGGTCTTTATCTTGAACTCATTTCGGTTAATGCCGGCGTAAAACATAACCGCACGTCATGGAGTGCGCAAGATATGTCTCGTCGGCGCTACTCCAGTTATAAACTTGGTAAGTCTGGTTAGATAATTAAAAGACAGTAAATTTCCTTGGTATTGAATATTAAATCAGAGACGAACCCATTTCTTGAGAACTGATCCTAGCTTGATATCATCGTATTCTTGGGTAGGCTGTTTGTATAATTTTTGTGCAATTAACGAAGTTGTCTCCAAAACGACATTGCGGTTACTGTATAAAAAGGAAGGATGCCATATCGCCCGGAACAATCCTAAAGTACTCTAGATTATTATTTTCATTTAGAATAATTCATCAGATTCTCTAGATTTCGCCAATTTCATTTATTATGATATTTCTTCCTATGCTCCAGCAACTGCTTTTATCTCAACGGAGTTAATACGATAGATACATTTTAAGTTTCTACAAAAACAATGAAAGAAAAAAATTGTTGCAAACCGTTTTATTGTTTTTGAAAATATTCACCATTAAAATTTATATACTTTTGCATGCGTTTGAACCAATTCTTGAAATATTTTTTCTACTCTGAAGATTGTACCTCCAAAACATTTGGAGTTTTGATAGTTTCAACAGCTTCTTGAGGCGATAAAAGTGGCTATCTACGATTTTTTGTTTAACGCTCGATAACAGAAAGAAATCGTCAGGTAATAAATCCGGTGAATACTGGTAATGAGACATTAATTCGATGTTTTTATCGTTTAAATAATCAATTGTTTGATGTGCTGTCTGAGAGCTGGCATTGTTATTATGAAGGATAATGTGACGTTGTCGATTTTTCCCTGATTTCATCGATAACTTCTGGCAAACAAAATGCTGTATATCATTCAGTATTAACTATTCTTCGATATTCCAAAGCAACGCTTGCGACATGTTCA
This sequence comes from Dynastes maya, assembly GCA_029619315.2. Taxonomy (NCBI): domain Eukaryota; kingdom Metazoa; phylum Arthropoda; class Insecta; order Coleoptera; family Scarabaeidae; genus Dynastes; species Dynastes maya. Next base: position 65,308,175 of record JAROYE020000002.1, read on the forward strand.
GTACAACGAAAGAAGCATGCAATCATTTTGATGGAAATGTTTTGTGAACGAACAACCTTTGGTGTATTCGGTTCATCTGGAAACACCCAAACAGTTAATTGTTGCTTAGTTTCCGGCTCGTATGAATACATCTATGTTTCGTCACCAGTTACGGTATTGTATACGGAGTGTGAAGTTCGTTTATTTATTGAGCGTTTTCTTACACCAGTTGACACGAGACTTTTTTGTGCTTGGGTGAAAATATGCAATATCCATGGGAAAATCTTCACACCTAAATGCTCATGCGTCTTCGATATACCTCTATCTCACGGGAAGTCACATGCCGATCCTCTTCAATCATGTTGCGCACAATACCGATGTTTTTTGGAACAGCAGCCGGTTTTGGTCGACCTACACGAAATTCATCACTGACGGAAGTACGACCACGACGAAATTCTGCAAACCTTTTCTGATAGTGCTCCATTACCAAAAGTTAAACGAAGCGATTTGAGGCATTGTTGTTGTGTTAGGTCTTTACTAAAATCGTCAAAAATCAGGCAACGATAATCTTCACCTGAAATTTTCATCTTTTTACAGAATAGCTTTTTTTAAACGCTCACTGCAAACGAACTACTCATCCAACTTCTGTGCTGACACTGTTTCAATAATAAGAAACGTCAAATTCTACGAAAGTAATAATGTCAAGTCTCAATAGCGCCATCCAGTGATCGTTTGTAAAAGCTTAAGACACCACCCTTGAAAAAAACTTAGCTTGTCACAACCACAGTTGTGCTTCACCTCCTTATTGTAAAGGATGAAGCCCAGTTGATTTTCTTTTCAATATGCGAGTGGTAATTCAAGATTTTGTAGGATCCACCAAAAAAGTTTCCCCCATTCCTAGCAGGTTTTGAATGCACTATTCTTAATGCGCAAGACACAGGAACAAGCCCTCTTACTTCTGGACCCCTTGAAGAGTGGACCATGGGATGTGGGGATGAAAGTTACATATATATATATATATATATATATATATATATATAGTGACTTACAATACAATACATTAAATACAGCATGCATTCAGTCGCCAATAGCATCTCGCCGCATTCCCGTCATCCTTCGCCAAACCTCTCTGTCCAAGGTATCTTCCTCTTGTTAATTGCGGTCATTCATAGATCTTCTCATGTTTTCATTCCATGATCTGTGTGGTCTACCCCGCTTTCTTCTTCCCGGTGATCTTAACTGAAATATTCTTTTTGGCCATTGTTATTCAGGCATTCTTACTAAATGTCTAAACCACTTCAAGGATCTTCTCTCTATCCTATCCATCACTGTCTATTCCGCTTTTATTCTTGCCCTGATTTCCTCATTAGTTCTTCCTTTCATCCTCGAGATTTTTGCACTTCTTCTCACATAATTCATCTCAACAGTTAGTAGTCTTCTCTTCAGATCCGCGTTAAGAGTTCATACCTCCGACCCATAACATAAAATTGACTTCAGCATCGTTTTGTCCACTCTACTCTTGTTTTTGTTGGAAGTATTCTTATCCCACTAGAATGAGTTAAGGCTTCCTATGATTTTTTTACTTTGTTGGATTCTGTGTCTTATCTCTGCTTCTACTAATCCGTGATTGATTGATTGATTTACTACATAGGCTGTTAAACCTGATTGCGGGAACTAACCTGTTCGAGTAAAACAAAACCGAAGCAAGAATAATATAATAAGCTACTAAGCTTCAGCCACTTGATTGATGTCAACATCATCATTAATTATAACTTGAAAACTCGCATCACTGTTCACTGCTAGATATTCTGTTTTAGTTAGACTCACATGTAGTCCCCATTTCTGATATTCCTGATTCAACTTTATCATCATAAACTCCAGGTCATACGAGTCCTGGGTTATCACAACCTGGTCGTCCGCAAAACTAAGAGAGAACAGTGTATCGTCCTCTACTGGGATTCCCATTCCACCACAGCATCGCTTCCAATTTCTAAGAGCAGTCTCTACGTACAGGGGTGAAAGTTACAGCGACTATACATAAAAATGATTTTGCACTTTTCCTGAAAATTAACCAATTTACAATAATTTAGAGTAGATAACTTTCGTTGACATGCACTGTATATACTTGCAATATATGGGGGACCATACAAAGCAGCAGTACCTTAACCTACTTCGAATCAATGAATTATGAAATAAAATTGCAGTATTCAATCTTGGAAAATATTGAAATGCGTATTCTCATAATGAATCTCAATAACTTAGAATCCCTAGAGGAAACGTCTACAATAATATAATTATTAACGGATGATTATTTACAAACAGACGTGGTAAAAATTTCTTTTTGAGATGTAATTGCTCCTTTGTATCTCAGTAGACAACAAAAAAGTATGTAATAAAAGTTTTACGACAAACAAATAATTTAAAATTGTCTGCGAATTACATCGATTGAATACTTCTTATTTTACATAAACAAACAACCGAAATTCAAGCGTTCTTAGGTCCAAATAAGTACGCCATTTGAATATTTATTCGATAATAAATCAATAATTGAGGGTAGATATCCTATTAATTGTTGTCGTTTTCCCATTGTCTCTATCGAGAGATGTAACAATGTTATAATGGAAGAGGGATGAATAACAATGGCGTTTATAACCTTGTTGAACGCCTTTATATACCCGTTCCCCAACTAGTTGCACGATAACGTAGATTCAATGAGCAGCTATCATATTGCTATTGATGACCATTAGGGAGGCCTTGTTCCTAAACCGTAATCTCAAGAGGACTGTACTTCCAATGTTTCAAAGCAAATTGCTGCGTCGTTCTCTGTAACGTAAATTGTCTTGGGAAACAGGCTCTTATGTTGCTAAACCATGATATTCTAATAATAATCAATATATAATAGTCCAAGATTACCCAAGTTACCTCTTAAAATCGATGCTCTAAATCAGGTAAAGACTGCGGATATAGTTGTGGACAAATTGAAAGTAATTTATTCGCTAAATTGTAAAACAGCTAATAGATTCTGTATATACACTACTGACCATAATTATTTGCCCACCTACATTTTTGCTGGGATTTATAGAAAATTGTTTACTTAATGTTATTTTGGGGGGGTCTCATTATTTACCTACAAGTAAAAGAAAGGCATGGCATTAAATAAGACTCCTCAGATACTTAGTTATCGATTAAACCTCCTTACTCCGATAATTGGGGGTCCAGGTAGGGTCATAAAAAGACCCGAAATGTAATTATCCTTCACTAATAAACATTTAATGTAATGCAGGTAAAGATGACAATTCCTATTTACCCCAACTAGAATTATGAATTTAGATTTATTTGGTTGGAATTATTTGGTTATTGTTCTTTTAAACAGTGAATATCCTTAATAAAATTAACTAGAATTAGTATTAAAATGCCGAAAACAAGAGAGTTGCCTTTAGATAGAAACATCAATGAAATCTGATCTTAAGCAGTTATGGATCTGTGTTCATGCAAGGCAAGGGAGGACACGCATTCCTGGGCGAACTTCACGACACTTTAATGATAGCCGACTACTCATCTCAACAGTTTCCGGTTGAGCGGATTCAACGATGTTTTCTGAAGTATTTGTTATGGAGAGTCAACGGAACTTATCCAGAGTGGGGTATATCTTACCATGATTTACTCTGTAGACATCAAATGGATTCACTAAGTCATCGACGCGAGCTCCATAACGCTCGGTATCTGCAGAAGCTTCTTAACAACAAAGATGATTGTCCTTACTTGTTGTCAACTATATGTTTTAACGTTCCGCGACTGGTATCCCATCATGCGTCTACTTTCAGTATGCCAACACCAAAGACCAACCTACTACTCCGAGCGCCAATCTACTGCATGACACGCAATGCCAGCGTGCAATATGAAGATATTTTTGTCGGTTCCTTTTTCGCATAAATAGTTTTCTTATTTCTTTTTGCACTTGTGTATTTTTCTTAATGTACAATATTTATTTTTCTTTTGTAATGTATTCATATTCTATATATTTTCTTTGTCCTGTAATTGGGGTTAACCTGTTGGGCGAAATATATTATTATTATTAATATTATTATTAGAAATCCGCACAATGATTGTTGCTTTGCATAATGTTGGCCGAAGTAATAGAGATATCGCAAGAAAATTGAAATTAAGTCGCCAAATTGTTGACTATAACGATAAAAAATATCAAGAGGCTGTCACATTATTAAATAGAAAACGTACAGGACGACGGAAAGTGACAACACCAGCAGAAGATCGTCGAGTAATTATGACGAGTAAACGGAATGTATGAAAAACTGCACCTGAAATAGCGGCTGAAATAAGTATTGAGCGTGAAAAGCGAGTTAGTTTAACCACCGTGAGAAGGAGGTTAAGAGAGGGTGGTTTATTTGGCCGAATAGCGTTGCGTAAACCACTCTTACGCAAAATAAAATAAAACGGCTGCAATGGGCTAAAGAGCGTCAACATTGGACAGTTGGTGAGTGGAAAAATGTTTTGTAGACCGATGAGTTGAACTCTTCGTTTTCAAGAAAAGAACGTTCCTTCGAAGGTCGAAAGGAGAATGAGCAGCGGAATCATGTGTAGTACCTACAGTCATGCGTGTGGGTGGATCGGTATTGGTTTGGGGTTATTTTGGCGCTGCAGCCGTAGAAGACGCCAATATTTAGAATTTGTAGAAGGCGAAAGCAATATCAAAATAACGAAATAGCCTCCTCAAAGCCCAGATGCTAGTCCCATAGAGCTTTTGTGGGAGGAACTCGATAGGCAGGTGAAAATAAATCATCCAACTTCCAAGGAGTCGTTGTGGAAACAGCTACAAAGAAGTCTGGCTTAAAATAGAACCCGCTGCTCTGACAAAATTAGTAGAAAGAATGCCGCAAGTGTGTGCCGCAGTTATTAATAGTCGAGATGGACATTTCGGCGAAACGAAGATTTAATTCTTTTTGTGCCAAATAAATTTTACAATTTACAACTTTCTGGAATTGTAAAATCCGCCTATTGCACATATTGTGTACATAGTAGGAAGCTGGAATTTTCTTATGCATTAAATTAGGCACCTTCTTCGTAATTTTAAATGGAATGCCCTGAATATTATTGAGTTTTTGGTTTCTTCCTCTAGAAATAAAGCAACATAATATGGGTTTTATGTACCTATATCTAACAGATTTCCAGATATTTATAATTTTGTTCTCAGTCGCCTAAATTTAGATATACTTATTTTCTTTAAAAAATTGGAAATGCAAATACGAAGAAACTAAATTGCATATTTGCCTCTATCTATATATGGTATTAGGACACCTTTGTAATATACAGGATGTTCAGTGACATCAAATATTGCAAACGTCAATTTTTAAATAGCACCATGTTCTTTCTGTAACCACCGTCTAGGAAACTTATGTCTCTAGCGTTTTTGTATAATGTGACAACATTATTCGCTATATGTATGGGACTCGCGCCTATAAATGAATCCTTACCTACCCTAATATGTATTAGGAAAAGTAAAAGAAATGCTATATTTTAGGTAGCCGGATGTATGGTCTCCCACAATTTATACAATAGGCACAATTCTACAATCCAAACAGATTGGGACATCCTGTATGTTGATCGATAACGCATTGAAGAATCATTACGTAAATTGGCCTAAACTTTTCTGTTTTCAACGCAATGTAGTTAATTTATTTTCGTCAAAATATTGACCCATTCGCCGGCAACAAAGACGTTTACATGGCAATGACTGCCAGCTACTCCATTGTTAGAATTCCCTGTTCATTATTCGCCAAGTTTGACGAGGGGTATAAATTTATTTTAAACCGCAAATAGCCTGTCAATTGGGGGTCTGCGAGCATATTTTAACGTACAACGGCGTTGGGTAGCTTATTCATTATATGACGTTTGGTAATAGCTCATTAATGAGCTGTAAACTGAGGTATTATAATTATATTTGCAAAACTGTAGTAATTTGGGAAGTGATCGATTTTCGTATTCACCTCATTGACATGTTCTACAAGAGAATATTCTGTAAATAAATGAAGCAAGGACATGTAATTTCATCTTTGATTGCTTATATTATGCAAAAGTTATTCCCTTAACTTATAAGTAATTAAAGCGTTATCCTTTAAATTGAATCTATAGGGTGAGTTTTTTTCCGATGCTTGGTATGGATATCTCGGAAACTAGCGGAGATAGGGAGACGATCTAGGGGGAAAGGTATTACAGTCTTACGAGGTCAATTGAATGAGAGATTTTTGTTGTTTGGAAAAAATGCATGGTTAACTAGATGTTTCGAAAAAACTGTTTTTTTGTTATTGCGTTCGGTGCCTATAGCTCTGTTATTATTGACTTTAAAAAGGAAGTGTAAAGTGGAAAGTTGTAGATAATTATATGCTTAATAAGACAGTATGACCGAACTTTTTATTTAAGGTATAATTTTTGAGGTATGACTAATTTTTTTTTTTTAATGGAAACCATAGTCAGCCATGACTTCATAAAAAAATCATTTTTTCAATGATTCCAACGATATAGTACTTGACATGGTTATTTTTACAAATGTATAAATTACAGCAATTTTCCCCTTTTAATTTCCGAACTATTCACGTCGTAAGTTATTTTTCTTTTAGTTTCGAAATTATAATCATAATTATTTTGGTGTGAAATGTTTATTCCCTTGGAATTACGATTTTGCATGAAAATGATTTCTGAGAAACTAATAAACAGAAAATGACAATCGAAAAATTAAGAAACAATAAAGGAAATTAGGATATAATTAAAGTAGTACCTAAGATTAGATTAGATTAGATTTAATATGGAGGTGGTTCTTGACCTATTCCACTGCGACCTTTTCAGATCTATTGTGGTGTCTCTATCATTAGATCAATAACGCTAGCTTTACCTTTTTCACCAGATCTAGCAGCCTTGTGAGTGATCCCTCTGCATAGGTTTTGGCTTTTGGATATTCTGATCCCACTTCTAAGAGCCGTATTCCTGCTAGTGCTGTACAATCGCACAGCACGTGGACGGCAGTCTCTTCTTCCGCCTGGCAGAATCTACGCGCTGTTTCCTCTGTCAGGCCTAAGTTCCTCATATGCTTCTTGAGCATACAGTGTCCTGTTAGCAGGCCTACTATTGTTCTGACAGATTTTCTGTCCCTGCCTAGTAGGTCTGCTGTAAATTTATGCCTGTGCCCAATCAGAAATTGCTTGGCCTGTCTCTGACCCGTGATACTCTTCCACCAGTCATGAGATTTCTCATCTTTCCATTGTTTAGTACTTGCTTTAACTACCGTATATGCTATGTCCACCGAAAGATTTGTGTTTCTGTTAGCATTTGACGAGCCCGCTCGAGTTAATTCGTCTGCCTCAACATTCCCTCGGTGACCTTCGTGTCCTTAGATCGGCTGCCCAACCTATTGAAGGCATTCGTGCATTCCCACACTAGTTTCAATTTTACCTGTGTGGAGTCCAGTGATTTTATAACTGCTTGACTATCTGAATGGATAGCAATAGATCGATAATTGGCTTCTTGCTTATCTAGTTCTTCGATACACCTCAGCACTGCTGCTATTTCGGCTTGAGATACTGTGGCGCTTTGAATTAGACTTAGCGACTTAGTTATTTTTGGTCTAATCGCGAAAATTCCGGCTCCGACTCCAGTTTCCGTCTTTCAGCCGTCTGTGTATCAGATAGATTCGGCTTTGATAGGCGGGCCTTTTTTCCATTCTCTATCTGGTATTACCGTTATATAATTCTTGTCGAAGCTGTATTTGGAACTAATGGCGTCACTGAGTCCGCTTGTTATCGGCCCCGCCTTAAGTTCCTCTAACAGTTTCTGATGATCTGCATCATGCGATCTAATTATGGGAGGTTGACCATTCATTAGCCTGTAGCTTGTTAGCCTGGCCTCTGCTTGAATATGTACATGTAGAGGTTCTAGGTTAAGGATTACCTCCAGAGCAGCTGTCGGCGTGGTTCTCATGACCTCCATAGCACACAGACATGCTAGTCTTTGTATGCTACTTAACCGCCTTGTTACCTCCACCTGTAATGTCTTTGTCCACCATACCACCGAGCCGTATGTTATTATTGGTCTGATGACCCTCATGTATAACCACAGCATCATTTTTGGGCTTAGTCCCCACGTTTTTCCACACAACCTTCTACATCTGTCTAGGGCAATAGTAGATCTGTTGATGGTTCCATTCCATGTAAGTCTGATCGAACCATACATAAAAATATTTGATCAATGGAATCTCCACTCCTCCTAGCTTAATTGGATTTAAGGCTCGAATTATGCTTTTCCTTGTGAATACGATGATTTGTGTCTTTTGCCCATTAGCTGTAAGCCTTTCCTGTTTACACCAGTTATCTATTGAATTTAGGGTATTCTGCATTCTTTTTGATATTACCCCGGCAAATTTGCCTCACTGCTATTGCTAGGTCGTCGGCATATCCTAGGCAATAGGGGTCTTCTTTGGACAGCTTGGTTATTAGGTCGTCCACAAGGGACACCCATTAAAGGGGCGACAATATACCTCCTTGAGGGCAACTCCCTTGTTCTTACTTTGATATTAGCCTCCCCTAGAGACACTATTATTATGCGTTCCTCCAGGACGGCCCTTATCCATTGACAGAGTCGTGAAGGGACTCCCTTTTCCTTGATTGCCTCCACTAAGGAATTCTCGGTGGCGTTGTTAAACGCCCCTTCAATATCCAGAAAAGCAGTCATTGCTATCTCCTTATCCTCTATTGACTTAGAGATTAGCCCACTTAGGTCATCTAGCGCTGAGTTTGTCGACCTTCCTGGTTGGTATGCGTATTTACATGCGCTGAGCGGTTGCTTTGTCAGCATTTCATTTCTAACATACCTGTCCACCAGCCGCTCCAGTATCTTTAATAGAAAGGAGGACAGGCTGATGGGTCTGTAAGATTTTGGTGTTAGGTCAGAGACCCTTCCCACTTTGGGTAAAAATATGACCTTAGTCATGCGCCACTGAGTTGGCATGTATCCCCATGCCTGACAGTTTTTGAAGCTCCCATTTGTAGTAGAACTGGGTAGATTCCGTCCACTCCGGGAGATTTGAATGGTTGGAACCTGTTTACTGCCCATCTAATTCTATTTGGTCTAGTCATTTTTGTGACCAGTTTCCAGTCCTAGTCCAGTAGTACCTAAACAATGTAATTAAACTAGGTAAAGTATTTAACACTATATACATATGTTAAGTCCACCGTTATGATTAATGCATTAATGCACACCTTTCTAAAACTGAGTTTGTTGCTTTTCTAATGGAACATCCATCAGTATTAGCAAGAGCTTCTAGTACAGCTTCTCTAATGTCATGTACTGTGTTGTATGATTTTCAATACACACTATCTTTTACCATTCCCTATAAATAGGGATCTAAAATAGACAAACCGGGGGATCAAGGAACCAAGTACAAAATTCAATACGCTCATTGTAATCAGCAGCATATGGTGTTTGTGCAACTGGTAATTTGCAGGGATGAATCCTATGCTTCTTCACACTCAGTACGTTGTGCCGTGCCTGCTTCTATTGAAATTTATCGGGTTCAAATCGAGGGATTTCACATTATACGTGCCAATACGTTTACCTTATTAATGCCTCTTCCAGTCTTATTTAGATTAGAGAATGAACCACACTTTACCAAAGTATTATATAGTCTCTTAAAGGTAGTTAGAGAAGGCGGGCTACGATCGAAATACCACTCGAATTATTAGTATGGCACAAAGTGTAATAATCGTATCATGCTTTTCTAGAAAAATTCATGTTGCCAATTTACGAAACTTCAACCAACATTAATTGGAAACTAAGGTTACTTGCACCTGTCAATAATTTTCCATAGCCTTACTATGTGGACAGCTCGGAAATAAAAAAGAGAAAATGGCCATAATTTATTGTGATGTTTCAAATGATGATTAAAAATATTGAATAGGGCGATAATCTGCGTTCCTTTTATTTTAAGTTTTTCACTTACAGAGATTAAATTTATTACTTACAGTTAATATGTGGGTGTGTTATATGTGTTTGTGTATTTCTTCTTTTAATGAGTCCTAGTTTTCTTTTTTCAGCAGTATCAATATCCAAGAGAGGGTTTTAGAAGAGGATACTTCTAAAACCCCTGTTTCTTAGGTGAAACTCTATGTGCTGGCTAAGTCAATAATACACTGTGTTTGATACAAGACAGATATATTTGTTATATACAATATGGACGAAGTGTTTCTTTAGTGAGAGATCTTGAGGAACTGACTGGTTAAAGATATTATACCAGTAAGGAAACCTCGGTGCTATTAACAATTACCTACAGTGTATACATAGGGCATTGTGCCCACAGTGGATTTTCCTATAATAAGATAAACACGGTTACCGCAGGTAGCTACAAATTTCCAGATACCCTTTGTATCCCCTTGCAAGTAGCAATAAAATTCTTTGAAGATCCGTAGCGCACTACTACTTAAACAATAAATATAAATGGTTGATAAAACGTAATTCGAAGTACCTGACGAAATACATTGTAAATACCGATATTAATCGGAAAGTTGCCTGCTGCCCGGGAAGGCCCTCATAAAATGGTCATTATCGTACTTTCCAATAAACTTATCGATATTTTGAATGTAAAACAATATCTATGTACAATTGTCTAATATAGCTATGGAGTAAAACATGAAAATATACATATACATTAATGTTAGTCCATATGTAAATAGTCTCTAACAACCCCTTTGATCGTCTTCTCGATGAAATTTTTCTTGATTGCTTCTTAAAATTGTGTTTGCTTGATTAAATACTCTTCATTATTATTTGTAACTGTTTCTATTTCACTTTTACAGTTTTTCAATACTTTAAACTTAATAATTTCAGCAACGTTTAGTTTTTAAAAATACAAAAGAGGGACATTACCATACAGATTAAGTAATTATTTGTATATACGCATATACATACATGTATACATAAATTATATTTTAGGTAGTATGCCATGTAACATGTATTTTATATATCATTCAGTCTTATATATTAACGTATCAAACATAATTCTCCCTATTTCTTTTTTTTTATACCTATATTTCATAAAATAAAATATAATTTTTATATTGTTCGAAGAGCTCCGTAACATACACAACGTGGGATTTGAATACGCTCCTTACCGAACGGGTGGGGGAGGGCATCATAATTTTTTTTAATGGAACTAGGGTGCTATTTTCATATATATATGTAGTTGTGATGTATAAGCACTATTTTATATATCATTCAGTCTTATATATTAACGTATCAAACATAATTCTCCCTATTTCTTTTTTTTATACCTATATTTCATAAAATAAAATATAATTTTTATATTGTTCGAAGAGTTCCGTAACATACACAACGTGGGATTTGAATACGCTCCTTACCGAACGGGTGGAGGAGGGCATCATAATTTTTTTTAATGGAACTAGGGTGCTATTTTCATATATATATGTAGTTGTGATGTATTAGCTCCAGTCATTGCCGAGTTATTTCAAGAAAACCGAAAATCTACATAACTTTCAAAGCTAGTTTCACCCTTTTGAAACGAGATAAGCCGATAAGGAAAATACTTTCGAACATTTTTGGATGTGTTTCGGGTTTGGGATGTTCCCTTGTAAGTTGGTATGTAAAACTTTGATTAATTGATAATAAAGAAAAAATTTCCAATACATTGTCGAAATCGAAACTAAAGTAAAACGTTAATTACATACAAATGTAATTAGTAACTACTACTGTATGTTGTACGCTATTATACAAAATGTGTTGTCGAAGATGTAAGTAAATATCCGTAAAGGTCTATTGTATATCCAATAAAATTACTAATCTAGCTAAGTAAATGATAAGTAATTGATATTCTACTATTTTGTCACATATAACCCAGATAGCATACTGCAAATTCACAGAAACGTCTTTATCATACTAATTTCTGGTTCAGAATAACTGTACGATTTATATTCCCTTCCACACAAATTGGCAAATGAATGAAGATAAAGGTGCCGTCATTAGATACAAAATTTTTGGGGAAAACATATTTTTAAAAACAAGATTTCCTGTTAGATAAAAGCACACCATGTACATAAATGAAATTATGCCACTTTTGTAATTTTACTCGTTTAAGAAGTAAGGTATTACATTTTATTTTGTAGCTACTATAAATTCAGCGCTGTTAGTGCAATTGTGTGTAGATACTTTTTCAAGCTTCCTTTTTTTACTTTGAATCCGTCCCATTTTTTTTTGGTTTGTCTGCTTTTCGAACGAAGCTATTCTGTTGTTTTTTCCTTTTCTTTATCTACTATTAAAGTCGCTGTGGTAGCCACCGCAAGCGTGAGGCTTGTATTCCAGTCTCTCCACTAATTAGTTCTTTTTGTTCTAGCAGTGTTACGCGTGATCTGTTGTAATGATGGTGTTGTACCGCACTGGACGGTTAATTATTGTGTTTGGAGAAAACATTCTGAGATGGATTAAGTGTACATTCAGAATATACTTGAGCGTGTTAGTTTTAGTTTATTCATGTATTACAAAGGTTGTTTTTATTTATGAATCATAGATGGTATTTCTATATGATCAGAAATGACAATTGCCCCTTAAATATGCGCAAAGTACGGTAATTATGTTAGCTCCTGGGATTACTGCCTTTTCCTATTAAGTTTCATTCATAATTCTGTTGTAGTTATTTTGTAAATACGCAGTGTTTTATAAAGATTGAAATCCTAAAGCACAACTTGCTACCTGGCCGAAAAGTCGTGAAACCAATTTAAAAATTAAAGACAAAGTTAAGGTAATTCCAAATATTGTTCTAGCGTTAAGCTGAGAGTTCCCGGTGGTACTTTTATATTCATTAAAATTTTAGTATCAAACCTCGTGCTCTTTTTGCTCTAAAATTCATAAATTTTATGTAGGCAAGCCTTTAGCTTAATTTTGGTGTGACTTGATTATAATTGCTGAAGCGTGGTTTTGTAACTTTGTTACAACCAGCGGACGTTTTGTACTCGTCAAATAGCTCTAATTTGAGTTGCCCGTTAAAATGTTCTTTTTTTGGTGGAAACATTGTTAGCTAGCAAAGTGTTATACGTTTAACTAGTGTTACTATATCGTGTAATCCGCCATGTTTGCTTTGTATGTTATTTCATTTTGCTTGTGCGTGCTGGCAGATGTGCATAATTTTAAATTAAATATGTTTAACGAATATATTTCTTCAGCGTTATAATTCTAGTTTCCGTTCTCTATTTCGGTAGCACCGGATACGAATCCTTTCTACTTTACGTATGCTTGTTTTATAATTATATAAATAAAATAATTCCTGTTTTACAGTTAACGTTGACAATAGCTATTCACTTCGTTGCAACTGTTAAATACTATAAGTTCATAATTTCAAAATTAACAAGATTGTAAAACGCTAACAAGAACAGAAGTATAGATTCAGCTTATTATAAATGAACTCTTATAAGTTGTGGTTTCAAATTATACACTTAACAACTTTTTATTTTTTGGATAGCTGCTGTGCGTAATGTTTGTGTTTGCCATCCCTTAAATAATGTTTATATTAGAAACATTATTTGAGCTAACATTTTATGAACACTGATACTATGACACTAGAATATGATACCAAATTTCAAGTTAGTGTATACTCGATTATGAAAGATATTTAGTAGAGTGATAAGTTCTAACAAATCATAAAATTAATTTGATAAATATTTGAAAGCATTTCCAGTCTAAGAATTCAACAAGGTGTAAGCCAAGAAGGTTACTAGAATAATTTACAGGAATTGAGCTTCGCTCGCGTACGTGAAAGCGGATCGGTGGAACTGAGGCTAAGAGGAGAGGGCACAAGAGGCTTTGGCAGCACTTGTAGCCGCCTCGGGAAAAGCCAAGCCTACTAGCGGACAAGTGAAGACCTCGACCGTAAAGCCAAACCAAGTTGAGACCCCGGCCAAGACGGAGAAGGCACAACCCCTGGAAGACTGGTGGCAAAAATGAGAGAAAGGTCTGTTACTTCCTTGGGAGCGCCTCCGCACAACCCGAGAAGAAGGTAGCCTTGCCTCAAAAACAGTCGAGTGGCTACAAAAGTCTTGAACCTCCTCAGAGTAGCCATTATCGACAAGGGCAACCCTCTCGGCAAGTTGTCACAAGAACGAGCAGACCTTTGTGTCCTGGACGTATGCAGCAGAGATCCTTCGAATCACCTCCAGCGATGAGGCGTCTCTGGAATGGGTCAGGAAGGTTGTAGAGCGATCCATGCCATGGGAAGGGTCGAAACTCTAACGTGATTCCTCAACATTAGTTTTCAAGCCTGACTAAGACAGCCTTGTGGATCCCTCGGAACCCCTGTGTTTCGGGAAATAATGAACGTAAGTGTACGCAAGTGGTGCATGTTCCATCACATCGGCAAGGACGACGGCCAGCTGTTTCTCTTTGGTGTAGGCCGATAGGACATCCACACTCTCAAGGAAAACGGAGGGCGCCTGAATTACATGTTTCAAGGCTTGACTCCCAAAATCAACGAGGTGACAACTGACACCAGCGGAGAGAGTGTGGGGATGGAGAACGACTCGGCACTTGCCATTCAGGATGCAGCCCCAACATTCCCCGTATCGACCAAGGAGAGCACGATCACCCCACTACAACATCAGTGGCAGATGATGTCGCTGAAGACTCAGATGAATTTCTCTCTTCAATTGCTGGCACTTCCCTATCACCATTGGCTAAGAGGGACCGTACCGTGAGTTTCATTCAAATTAACTTGCATTATGCTCGGACTGCCTCGGCGCAGTTTTGCAAGCAATTGGACCCGATGGCAGATACAATAGCTTTAATACAGCAGCCTTGGATTGTGAAATCCAGGGTTTTTGGTTTAGGTGAGCTTAATGGAATTATTTACAACTTATCATCAACCAAGCCGAGGGCTACCATCTACATACGTACCCTGGCAATATCAACCTTATCTACTACCACTTTACTTGAGCAGCGACCTTGTGGCTGTTCGAGTGGCGGGGTGTGTGGAGGGGAGATATTTGATCCTGGCATCTGCGTACCTACTTCAGGAGGGCCTAGTACTGACTACGGAACTGGAGGACCTGGTGCACCGTTGCGGTGAGGAATAATGGCACACCATCATTGGGTGTGATGCTAACGCTCACCACTCCACGTGGGATGCGCAGAAAGCAACAGCGGATGTAAGTCATTACATGACTTCATTATCAGTAACAACTTGCTTCTACTGAACAAAGGGCGCGGACCGACTTTTGTTAACTTGCGTATTCAAACGATAGTAGATGTCATTCTGGCATATGCAAACACTGTGAATAAAGTTCATGAGTGGCATATGTCGACAGAAGTTTCGATGTCGGACCACGGTTGGGCTAAATTTAGGATGGGGCTACGAAAGACACCTGATCGACGCATTCGCAACCTCAGAATGACTGACCTAGAAATACAAACTTCGGACAATGTTAGCGACCTGGAAGGGAATACAAACTCTACATAGTGCGCGCTGATAAACTCGTACAAAAAGGATCACGCTGGGTGACGAGCGGCTATGTCTTGCCGCTATTAGGGTGATTCCTCTGGACACCTATGGCAGGTTGGTAGACGACCTAGAGGGCTTTTCGCCATAGAGAGGATGCATTGTCCATAACCATACAGTCACTTTCCATTTTGCTTACTTCTGAAGGAGTGTAGAAGTTTTGCTGATATTTGGCATTAAACAATTTTTATTGCATCATAATTCAATTTCTTTTTATTGGTTTAGAATCTGATGTCAGTTCCAAGTCAAAATAGAATAGGTCTCTTAAGTTTCTATTTTTATACACGTTTATGTTTCACCTGATTACATTATTACATCAACAGATGAGAAAGATGCCCAAATTCCTTTGGTTACCAAATTTTTGGTAAGAATTCATCCTATTGTCTCAAAATTCAAATAACCAGTTTACCTTCCGTAAATCTTAAAATACATCGCTACCAGTGATCAAGTTTGGTGATGTCAGTTTTGCTGCATATACTTTTGCTGCCTTTAGCATTTTGGGTAGACGACTAACATTTGCTGAAAAATAGGATCTAGGTTTAATGCTAGCTGCTTGCTAAACTAATATCGCAAAAGATTCCATAAGGCATAAGTCTGAAGTATTTTACCCTTTAATAACGTTCAAAGTACGAGGTGTGGCAATTAAATAACCGGACTAGTGCCACAAAACATTTTATTGATCACCAATTACATTACAAAGTTTATCCCCTTCAATGTACTCTCCTTGCCGATCCCTACAACGCTCCATACGAATTTTCCATTGTCGAAAGCAGAGATGGAAGTCCGTTTCTGTGAGCTTGTTGAGAATTTTCGTTGCTTTCGCTTTCACCGCTTCCACACTGTCAAATCTTGTCCCTTAAGCTCCGATTTTACCTTAGGAAATAAAAAAAAGGTCACGGGGGCCAGGTCGGGCGAGTACGGTGGGTGGTCCAACACGGTGATGCCGGATTTCGCAAAGACAAGGCGGAATGAGCTGGTGCATTGTCTTAGTGGAGCATCCACGATTTGCTCTTCCACAAATCGGGTCTTCTTCTTCTCACTCGTTCACGAAGGGTAGTTAGAACTTCGTGTTTCACAAGAAACTTGAGGTTAACTCGCTGCTCGATCTGAACACTCTGCATTTTTCCGATGCGACGCTAGCGTAAGTACTTGAACGGACGATTGCTACAGGGAGAGTGAGCGACGTACAACCATGCCCATTGAGCTCAGGGTGGGGGAAGCATCTACAAGCACAGGCATGTTTAAACCTGCCGTGACGTGCTCGCTGTTTGCTGATAGTAGCACCAGTCCGGTTATTTAATTACCACACCTCGTACATCTTCTGCTGGCAGCTATTATTATAATTTAAGATGACGTATGGGGAGTCTGCACTAGTGAATTAATGATAAACGCAATTAGTTTAATAGAAGTAGTATAAGGCGCTAAAAAATCAACATTTGGCATGGTAATGCTTTAGAAATATATGTTCTCACATGACTTTTGTGCAGGTTTAAATGTTATTAATTGTTTTGTTAATTATTTCTTTGGATTGTGTAACTTGGTGGAGTCAAAATACCAGAGGTCTCTTAAACCATTATGTTTCTAGTACATATTTGCCAAGCTAATTAACTTGGTGCAGCCTTTCATAGAACTCCATATATTTTGTGTTGTGATTACTACTAAATAACATCATAATCCTTTCCAAATTTATTTAAATGTCATCCAAACTTCAACGCAGTTTGGTCATTCACACCTTTTTAATTTAGAAGTATATATGATATACCGCGTTAGTAAGTTCCGTAGTAAAGTGAACCGCTAAAATATAGGGACACTGTTACAACGTTTGACCGCTATGAAAGTATAAGGTGGGGGGTCGGGCGAAGCGAATCTATCAGTAAAAACACAATCGCCGTTAGGAGAGGCGCTAGACATAGTAATAATTCAATCGCTGTCAGGAGCGGATCGCGCTAGACTCTAGCCATGCATTATACCCGCAGTTTCTTTCTTTAACTGATCATCCTTGCCTCTCATCTTTTCTCCTTGGTTATTTTTTCCTTTTTAATTATCTTCTTATAAACTAAGAAGTCGTTAAATGGTACTACGGTAGGGTCAGTACTGCAAGTGACTGCTTATTTGAACATTTATTATAATAATACGTTCAACTGAATTTTTACACCTACAAATACGATTCATTTTACCATAAAATTGCATTAATTAGATTTAGAAAACCTGTAAGTATTTCTTATGAGCTTATAATCATTTGAGCATTTAATATATTGGATATTTGGAAATGAAAAATGTGGTCTAGTTAGTTTATAATGAGAGGTTCTATTTAGTTTTAGAATTCGGCATTTTCTTTTTAAAATAACGTTTTCTTTGCTTGATATATGACAATAGTATTTATTTGGAAATAATCAACGATTAAAGTCCATCAGTAGGACAAAAATCAAGTAGGGTGTATTACGTACGACTACGTATGTTAGGCGACTGAGTTGCGAATGTGTGCGCTTGTCTAAGGGGACTGTGAAGCCGAAGAGGGGGAGGGGGGCAAACACAAGCGCCAACATTATTCGCTATATGTATGGGATTCGTGCCTATAAAGGAATCCTTACCTGCCCTAGTATATGATTTTTGCATAACTGTAGCGCAAAAATATAAGACTAAACAGTAACATCGTGTAAAATACAATAAATCATGTTGCGTATATCAAAGAAATTGGTCAACAGTCGGCGACAGAGCAAAAAACTACACCTTCTATCAAATAATAATTTGAGAATAGCTCCTGTGAAGACGCTTGACAATGATGTACTTGTTGGCGAAGTGCCGCCTTTGTTTCCACTTCGTAACCGTAAGTTCTTTTAACAAAGGGCTGCCGGTTGAATATTAATTAATGCAGATAGCTCGTGTCGCAGAGTAAACACACAATGGCCTCATCGGGATGCCTGAACAGGAACCGAAATGTGTCGTAGAATGCCCTTCACCTGATGAACGATTCCCCGACGACTGACGTCAATGATTATGGCGAAACTTAGCAGCAGCTCGCTCAGAGAGGCGCCGGATACATCTCATTTGCAACTTCCTTAGTTAGTTCTTATATAGGTACGGGGAAAGACGAGCTCTTAATTTTAAGGATACAATACGGCGCGAAACGGTTCAACTCTTGAACCTGAAAAGATGTATTGTTTTCGCATTATGGAATTTCTCCGGACAGGTAATTTATAGAAACCTCGATGGAAATGCGAATTGAAAGTACGGGAAATTCAAAAATGAAAAAAAATCGCTGTTCAGTATTTCTTATAATTTTCTGATGTAGGAAGGAAGAATTGAAGTTGTAATAAAACTTTTAATTAAAAATGGTTCTGGGAATAGTATATAATACGAAATTACTTCTGCCATTGTTTTATATTCTTTATTTCCCAATATCTCTCCAATTTACTTTTAATTTTCTTCGTATATAAGATAAAGGGACTTCAAGGTCTTTGCTAAAAGTGTTTTCTCTCTACAATAGTTCTAGGTAAGGGTAGGAATGATCTTGAAAAACTAATTTAATGGTTTAATGACAATAAACTTTATTTATTTATGTAAACATTGTGTGTTACACAACGGGGCTAAAAACTCCAATAACATATACATACAAATTTCATAAGTGAACATACGTACATGTATACTAATAACAATTTATGTTCGTTAAAAAAGAAGTAATAAATGGAAAATGAAAAATTTTACATATGCAAGCACAGCAGCTAAACTATATGATAAGTAATTACATATACGAGGTGAATTCAAGTTATAACACCTCCGATTTATTCTCTCAGAACTGGAAACACAAACATGCTGTTTGTTTTAAAATAAGCGGGCACTCTTTGTCAATGCGTGACAGAGATGGCAGCATTGTACGGCACACAGAACCTTTGGCGGCAGCGGCGAGAGTGAGAATTGTTTTTGAATCATGTAATCATTCATTTTCTCCATCTGCGTGGTGTGGCACCGATAGAAATTCATCGCTAATTGAGTGAAATATGTGCGACAGTTCAAAGAAGGCAGAACGTCGTGTGACAGCAAACCAAGACAATCTCGGCCTCGTACAAGCCGGTCTGACGACATGATCGAGCATGTGGAGAAAGTTGTTTTGGGGGATCGCCGAATGAGCGTGGAACAGATCGCGTCCAAAGTTGGCATTTTCGTGGGATCTGCGCACACAATCCTGCATGACGACCTGAAAATGCAAAAAGTGTCCTCTAGACCTGACCTGGCTCCATGCGACTTTTGGCTGTTCCCAACGATGAAAGACACTCTCCGTGGCCGCACATTCACCAGCCGTGCCGCTATTGCATCAGCGATTTTCCAGTGGTCAAAACAGACTCCTAAGGGAGCATTTCCAGCGGCCACGGAATCATGGTGTCGACGTTGTGAAAAATGTGTACGGCTACAGGGAGATTACGTCGAGAAGTGACACAAGTTTCATAGTTTTCGTGTGATTAGTTAGTGGGAAAAAAAATCGGAGGTGTTATAATTTGAATGCATCTCGTGGAATAATTGACCAACATTATCGGAGCATATTTTTAACTAAGATCATACCATTTTTCATACCAATACCCCTATACAAAGGCGAATTCATGTAGATAATAGTATTGCATTTGCGCAAGTAAAAGGTAGAACTCAGCCTTGTACTATAAGATGTCACATTAGAATGCATATTTTGCATGCAATAAAAGCTATCAATCTTATTATTTGGCAGTTTATAAAGAAAAACAAAGTCTAAAAATAACCTTCTATTAGCAAGAGACATTATTCCGTACTCATTCAGGCAACGCTCGTACGACTCAGAGTTTCTAAATGGAAAAAATTTAAAATATAAATGTTTTAAGAATCTACGCTGGATCCTCTCAATTCGGCCTATATAAGCCTAATAACAGGAGCTTCAAACAACTCAGCTACTACCTACAAAAGTCGTATACAAAATAATAATAGTGTTAACCTTCTTAAATTCACGAGAGACACGAAATATAAGGCCCAGCAATCTAAATGCTTTTTGTATAATGAAGTCAATATGATGGCGAAAGAGAAGTTTACTGTCTAAATATATACCCAAATCCTTAATACATTCCACTTTTTGAAAAGTAATACCATTAAACACGTACGAAAAATTCAGACCGGCTATATTTCGTGTAAAAGTGATTGCATGACATTTCTCCTCATTTATTGTCAACCTGTTTGTCACACTGTAATTATAAAATTTATTATATATATATTATATATATTTATTATTATAAGTCTTCTTGAAATATTTGGTAATCTTGAAGTGTGACTATAGGCGCATACAATTTAGTATCAGCGTATAATAGACCATGACAGAATTGAAAGATCGTTCACGAAAATACAGAAAAAGTAGTGGTCCCAAATGGCTAGTCTGAGGAACCTCGGATGTAACCTTGAACGTTTTGGATGTAAAGTTGTGAATTGTTACAGACAGAGTTCTAAAGCTTATATACGATTCAATCCCCCTCAATAGTGAGCCGCGTGCACCGAAGTTCCCTAGCTTAACAATCAAAGACTTATGATGAATTTTATTAAATGCCTTGGAAAACTCGGTATAGACAGCATCCACCTGTACTCTATTGTTCACCGACGAGGGCAGAAATGAAATAAATTCAACCAAGTTAGTAACCACAAACCTGCCATGAAAGAAATTGTGCTGCGATGTGTTAATATAATTTTTACATTGGAAAAATAACGAATCGATACTCAAAGACTCAAAAGTTTTACCAAAGTGGGATAAAATAGATATTGGTCTATAATATTGAACCTCTTTCTTAGACCCATCGTTAAAAATCGGTATGATATTGGCGTGCTTCCAAATTGTTAGAAATAAGTGTAAGTGGTATACAAAGAGAAGTGCAGCACATCTTAATAAAATAAGGCGATATTCCGTCAGGTCCAGCTCCCTTATTGGCATCTAATTTATGTAGTTTTAATCGGACCTCATCTTCAGACACTGTAGAAACGTTAAAATTCTTTTCAGAAAGTTGATGTTCTATCAAGCAAGGTGTATTATTAGAATCGCATATATATTGAAATATCTTTCTCAGGCGATTTTTGGGAAAAATATGAAATTTTCTAAATTAGTCTAAATTTTTAAATTCTTTGTGGGATCGGGCGTATTCCTGAATACTCATTGGGCAATTTTCTAGTGAATTTTCAAATTAATAAATCGAAATTAACGAATGTTAGAATTAAAAATGTAACTAACCTTGAATTCGACTCAAGCCAATGTCATATAAACGCTCTGTCTACAATAACTTCTACAGAAATCTGCCTGTTCTAACCTTCAACCTTTTTTTCTTTGAATAAATACATTAATTTCACTATCGAACACTTTAAATTGGCATCGTAGTCAAGTACACAAAATAATTCAACGAAAGCTGAATCCACATTGATTAAAATTTTGGCGTCGCTTATCTTTCTTCTATTTGTATCGCGAAAGATGGCGATTGTTTCATTCCACAGGAAATTTTGACAATTTAAACCCAAATACAAACTTTTGTGATGCATTTCGATGAAATGAAGTTATTTATGGAAATAACATAGAAGAACGCATGCAGTAACGCAACCTGCTGATAAAAGGTAGGCAAATCTATGACCTAGATTCTGTCTGACAAGGTTTAAACGTGAAATATAACCAACAAATTACTTAATAACATTCGGACAAAGATTTAATTTATGAAATGGTGTTTGAAATACCTTCCAATTTACTCTGTTGTTTGTTTTAGATGACCTTTACATTAATTTTGACGATTTACAAAATTGGGAAATTAAACTGAAGAGTGGATTTGTCCGTGTTACCCTACGATCGTCGTTATCTGGACTTAACTTTATTATTTAACATCAGCGCCCCAAGGCCAGTTGGCTGGGAGGAAATGGTGACATTTTTACCCGCAAGAGGGATATTTCATTACAAACGAGTGGCTAACCTGAACACCTTATTCGTTCAGAGGTTGACAGCCGATGTTGTGGATAGTTGTAAATATTGAACATTGCAATATATATGAACTCTTTGCAGACCGTTTAGGTCCATAGCTTTATTATCCCTTTCCATTCTTTCCGACTTTTCGCCTTTCTCCTCCAGTCCTGGACTTGTCTCTCTCTCAGGTCACCCTCCACCGCATCCCTCAATTGCTACTCCGGTCTTCCCCTCTTCTTTTCCCCTTCAGGAATCTTCCATGCCACTGCTTTCGTTTCCCTCCCTTCCTCCATCCTTTCCAGATGTCCCAACCATTGCAATCTTCGCTTTTTTATATAATTACTTATGGTGGTGTCATTAAATATTAGAATCGCATATACAAGAAAAATAGGTCACCTGTTTCTTGAATACTATTTGATACATCGCTTTCATAGGACATTTGTATTGGAATTGAACCTGACGCTCGCTTACTTGATATGAACGACCAAAATGATTTAGTGCTATTTTTGTTAATTACACTAAGAAGTTTATCATACAAAAACAATCAATTTCACTTATTTCATTATTTATAATACCATAGTTTGCGCGACGATATTCATACTGTTTAAAAGAACCTTTAATATTAAATTTTATATAGTCAACAGGCACAACAATATCAATAGCTTTATGATGGCTATCTTCCGGAACAAAAGGATTATGTTTGATAAAACTAGGTCCAACAGTTTACCACTCACATTGTAAACATATTTATTTTAAAATATTAACAAACGTAATATAATCTTTACACGTCATTTTGTGTTCCACTACCTAACGATTTGCTCCTGCGTCTCCTTGTTAAGTTATTTTAAAAACCCAAAATGCTGTATTAGTTAAAATTATTATACATACTACGGGGGTGTATCAAATATAATTGGGACTGATTTTCTTAAACATTCCGGAGGGCTTTTAGACCTGGAAGGGGTTGATGCGCAGGTAGCCTGTACCGCTAGGGAGAGTGGAGAACCGACTGCAACTCTCTCAGGTCCATTTAGAAACCATGAGCGAGAAAGAAGTGCATGTCTTCGTCGAGCAGCGGATTATCATCAAGGAGGGGGTGAACCCAACCGAAATTTTGTGACGATTACAGACACAGTTTGGAGACAACACCCTGTCAAGAATCCGGGTGTTTGCATGGCACAAAAAATGTTCTGGAGGGCGTGAAAAGGTCGAGAATGAGAGCCATGATTGTCGCCCAAGGACAAGTGTGACTGAGGCCAGTTTTTTTTTATCGGCAAGGTGCTTTTCACGTTGATTTTCTCCACGATCGACGCAAAATTAATGTGCAATATTATTGTGAAGTACTGGATGCCGCGTAATTGTCATTTCGAAGGAAAAGGAAATACCAATCGGCCAGAAGTGTCATTCTACTGCATGACAGCGCCAGGCATTATGTGGCTAGTACCACGATGTAAAGAGTGGATGCATTAGGATGGGAAACGCTAGAACATCCACCCTATAGTCCAGACTTGTCACCTTGTGACTTCCATCTTTTTGGACCCCTCAAAGAAGCGCTTGGAGACCAGCGTTTCGACGACAACGAAGCGGTGGAAGCGTTTGTGCTCTAATTCCTACACGAACGTCCGAAGAGTTTTTAGGATGATGGAATAAAAAGGCTTCCAAACCGATGGGAAAAATGTATTTCTAGGGCGGGAGAGTATGTAGAAAAATAATATATATTTGTAAGCTTAGTTAAATAAAGTTAGAATTTAAAAAAAAGCGAGTCCCGTTTATATTTGATACATCCTCGTATATACATACATGTTTTATAGTTTAAATTGCATTAATTTATAAAAATTTTAGTAATGTTACCCGAATCATTATGATGCATTCTAATAAGCACTTAAGCATAGAATCCACTAGAACTTCTAAATAGTTTTATCAGAGACCATGACATTCGCTATAAATTAATCTGTGCCGCCAAGCGCGGTTTAGAGCATTCCGCAAAACGCGGCAATCTAAATTTGTTAATACAACATGTTTATGAATTCTCGTACAGTACCTGTAGCCCTATATTTGAATCACTTGATTGGTAATATTTTAAACGTTAACGACAGAATGTACAAATTTGAATTATTGCTGGCACGTGATCGAATTCGTGAGTCGATAACGACATATTCTTCACCTACATCATCGATCTACTATCTAGTAAGTGCTTCTAAGAAATACCGCTGCTTTATTGCTTTTCCTGCTGAATATGTTCTGCGGGAATTTAGTTGAATATTGAAATGTAGTGGAACATATGTACATTCCGCGCAACATGAATAGGGACACGCACGTATTTGTAGTTACTGTAAACATAGTAGCGCACTGGAATTGTTATTTTCGAAAATAAGAGGGAGGTGTAACAAGATTTACTCCATACATCGAGGACCTCCATGTATCGTTCTTGAAACTAGCGTTGAACAACGCGCGCGGTGTGAATACTGGCATTATCTTATTGACAAATAAATGCCTGACCTGCCATAACCTTAGAGAATTTGTTTTTCACTTCTTCTAGATGCTGGATGTTTTTTTTTTGAATTCTGCCTGCCCTTCTATTACTAAATCAACAGGTCCGTTGTGGGAAACGGCTCCCCTTTCCATGATTGAAAACCAACATCGGCACGCCGTCGTGACAGAATCACTTTTTCATTACGTAAATTATGCTAATAATGGGAAAATCCATCTGGGCCATCCAAATTAAACTTCTCCTCGTCACTGAAAATGCATGGATTGGAAAATGGAGTTAAAAACGGAAAAACTAATCGGGGAGTATGAGGCAGGGTTTCGAAAAGGGAGTATACAAAACTTTATTCTACGGATCGGAAACATGGGCGATGAATTTTTGGATGGAGACGAACTGAAGAAGGATGAGAAAGAAGATCGAATAAAGAAATGTACGACATATCTAATGAACCAAAGATCAGTGGTGTGGTAAAGGCAAGACGACTGTAATAGGCAGGGCATCTGGAAAGAATGAAGGAGGAAAGGATAGTGAAAACAATAGGTTGGAGAGAGCCGGAAGGGAAAAGGAAGAAAGATAGACCCAGAAGGAAATGGAGGGAAGCCATCTCAGAAGATTTAAAGGAGAAGCAAATATCAAATTGGAGATTTAAAGCAAGAGATAGGGAGCAGTGGAAACAAATTACACAGCTATGGGCCTAAAGGGCCGATTGTATTACGCCACACAAGAAGTTTCACTTCAATAAATAATGTAATATAATAAATAAACGCAACCTCTTGACAGCATGAATAATGAATTATATATCGAGAACGACCGTTCAACATTTCCGAAAGCAACACAGGCATAATTAAAATATTTCTTGGAATTAGTTAATGAAACTGCACATGCACCATCGCACCGTCGTCTTAGTCTCCGTAAGACATACTTACATACATATGCGCATTTATCTTTATAATTACGTGCAATGCTGCGAGAGGTTGAGGAGAAATAAATCAATAATTTTATTTTGTTCACTGAGGTAGCTCGTGCCGAGTTGTCTGCATACATGCGTGGCATAGTGGGCCGGGCAACCCTACATCTAATCTGGCGCGAAGCGCTCTGTGCCAGGCTTAGTGATCTGTCTTATGATTGTCGTTTTTCATGAACTTGTAAACCATATCTGGTTTCTAATGTAATATTGGCCAATTTCAAAAATAATTTAGCAGCTATATTGATATATTATACATTTTACAGTAAATTTCATACTGTTCGTTGAATAAGTAGGTATAATTATGTATTAGAACATATTATACAGCAACATACTTCATAGTTTATGAAGTAAAGTCGTTTATGGTGATGTTACAGTTGTTATGACATATTCAAAACGATATAAACTATTTTAATTAGACCGCAAAGTCAGCCACCCAGCGTGAGGATTTCGGTTTTAGAGTTTTACTGAAGTCCCTGGTGTTAATTAGTATAATGTGATGTGGTTTTACATATACTCATATATTAAGTAGTTTCAGGCAAGGAGTTTTGGCAATATTTTACGTAGTATGGTAGTTCCTAAGTACTCGTAATAAGAGCTTTAGATTTTGCGGATCGGAATGGCAGAACTATGTTTTGCTTGGGTTTGAGGTGTCTTTCCTACAATAAATCAACCTTAATTTAAACTGTTTTGTAGAATTAAAATAATTTTTTCTTGAGATTAAAGCATTTCAAAATCTACCACATTTTCTAACCGTCGGTATTTACCGTGTCGGAGCCCTCAAATTAGGTATCATTGAATTTGGAATGCAGAGAGTAATAGGATCAAAAATCAAGATGGTCTTATAGTTCCAAACAAATGAAGCTATGCTACAAGATAGTAATAAGAAGTTTTGTTTGAAGAATCTTTACAAAAAATTTAGATAAAGTTATTTACAATCCGTTCTTCTTGTATGTGTTAAAGCGGGTTGTGTAAAATCCTCTTTGGTCCCTCTTTAATATATTTATGTTGTAACAATGTTTTGAATGACGCTGTACACACGCAAATATTTATCTGGATTTGTTGCAACATTGAGTTTTCTTCTGCTTTTTATTGCGTATGATTTTTGGGTGTATCTTCGACCGAATAAAGTTTTCCTTCGTCCCTTCTCTCACGAACTCTGATCAAGATCAGACGTGAGGTGTCTCTTTGTGAAGGTACTTAATTACCTTGAATAGGTGAGTACTTTTAAGCGATCTTTTTCTAACATATATTACTTAACGATTTTTGTGATAATATTTTATCGCAGCATAAATTTAGTAAATTTTATCTTATCGCTTTTGCCGAGTTCTGTATTTACCTTATCGCACGTACTTCTTTTCGTCGAGCCTCGTGCACGTTTTGCAAAAGCTTTCTCTTTTGTACATTTTTGGACATAAAATTTCTAGAAAATTTACCTTTTGGAAGTTACAATATTACTTCGTGTTCTTTTTAAAAGCGTTTATATATTCTACAGTTTTGGAGATCTGGAGATCTCCTTTTTACATTGAATACTAAATCCTTAGCTTTTATATCTTCCATAATTTTTTTTTTTTTTGAATTACTGGGCGCTACACATTAAATAAAGGGTGGTCCATCATGTACGCCGGATTTAGTTTTAAAATGCAACACGGTAAATTATTATAATAACATTCGCCTTCCCGTCAGCCAACAAAGATGGCTAGAATAATTATTTTAAAAATAAGTTAAAATAACCAAAAGATTGTAACGTAAAATAGTGTTTAATGTTTTTATTTGATAAAACAACAATATTTTAAAGTGTTGTGTTAGTTGACAATGTTCTATTTTTGGACGTATACATACTGAAGAAGACAATAAAATTTGTCGAAACGTAAAATGTTAAGTTTTAATTAACTCAAACAATAATATATTTAGCAATTAAGCCGCTAAAATCAAGAAAAAAAAAGATTTTTAAATTATTAAACAAGAATGGCAAAGAAACGAAATATACTTTTGTATTGTAAATTATTATTTGACTGGGCAATTTTCGTTAATTTATAAAGTAGACATGTTGAGATTAATTAGGAAATATGATGTCGGCCAAATTTTCGAAGATTTTTTCCAAGTCAGTTGGCTCAATTTCAGCAATAACGCGTTGGATTTCTGTTTTCAGTTCAGGAATCGTCTGTGGTTTGTTAGCATAGACCTTGGATTTTACAAAACCCCAGAGGAAAAAATCGCATGGCGTCAAGTCGCAAGATCTAGGCGGCCAATTAACGTGAGCATTTTTGGAAATCACACGACCAGGAAAATAAATCGATGGTTTCTCTTGCTGTATGGCATGTGGCACCATCCTATTGAAACCACATTCCTTTGAGGTCCGTATCGTCCAATTGATCTCACAAAAAGTTTGATATCATGTCACGGTATTGTACTCCATTTACAGTTAAAGAATGGCCAAACTCTTTCTCAAAAAAGAATGGTCCAATTACACCTCCAGCCCATAATC
The DNA here is from genome assembly GCA_029619315.2 of Dynastes maya. NCBI lineage: Eukaryota > Metazoa > Arthropoda > Insecta > Coleoptera > Scarabaeidae > Dynastes > Dynastes maya. Next base: position 65,336,587 of record JAROYE020000002.1, read on the forward strand.
CGCACCAACAGTGGCTCTTTGTGGGTGCGTCGGTTTTTCAAGTATAGCACGAGGATTTTCATTGCCCCAAATCCGATAATTCTGCTTATTAACAAAGCTATCCACATGAAAATGAGCTTCATCGCTAAAGACGATGTTTTTAAGAAAATGTCATTCACCGTTTGGTTTTCCATCACCCAATTAGCGAATTGTCTCCGTTGCAAATTGTCACGTGGCTTGAGCTCCTGAATTAATTGAACTTTGTAAGGGTGAAGGTGAAGGTCTTTAGTGAGAATTCGTTGCAACCTGGTTCTGCTAATATTCAATTGTTGAGAACGACGACATGACGATATTTCTGGATTCTCATCGATACTCTCATTGACGACCGCAATGTTTTTGGCCGACCGCGCAGGACGAGGATGCGCTAGAGTTTGTTTGTCCATAACGGAACCAGTTTCCCCAAATTTTTTAATTAATCTTCGAACAGTGGACTCATTAAGTGAAATATGGACACCAACAATTCCACGAACTTTTCGAACAGTCTCGGCAAAACTTTCGCCAAATTTGTAATGTGTTTGAACAATAACAGTACGTTGTTTTTTAGCGTAGCGATTCATTTTTAATAACTTCAATGACTACAGATGAGACATGTGAAACATTGGGGTTATCAACTTAACTTTTTTTTCTTTCTCGATATTCATTGAACATATATAATTTTTTATTTTATTTTTCCCTGATTTCACCCATTTCACTAGCTTCCGTTTTGCTATAGTTTTTTGTACTTCTAGGTACTTATAAACTCAGTAGTAATTGCTTTGACTGTGGTGGCAGACCCTTAGCAAACTACGACTGTAGATGTGTCGGCGAAAAAGCTCCTGGTGCTCATTTTTTTTTGTTATAATGTAAATACTGTTGGGTCCCTTTTTGAGATATTTCCAACTTTTCGTAGTTTCTAAAAAATGTTTTCCATAACATTCAAAATGTTTAAATTTTCTCTCTAGTCGATTTTAAAATTATTTCTTTAAAAAGTTATTTTTATGTCAAAATATTTTTCGGTCTGTCTATTTGTTCATCACAAATGTATATCCACAAGGTTAGCAATTCAAGGACTTCTATATTTTAATATCTCGACCTTTTCGATGATTGTGTACCTTTATTCAGATGACATTATAGATTTTGACAACTTGATTCCAATATTGACAATGTGTTTAGTGTTTATGTGTGTTTCCGTCAAAAACTGTGATTCGTAAATAAATTCTTGAAAATAACTGGTGACATTCATTACTACTTGCAAGGACGCCTTTTTTTTTAAAAGAATATAAAATTGTTAATGTGAATCATCAAAATGAAAGAAATTAAATTGGGTTATTTAAATTGTGCAAATGTAAATATCCAAGTATTATAACATTGAAAATTCAAAACTATATAAAATAAGAAAATGTATTTCCATAATGAATATATATGACCTTGATTGGGGAATACTCGAAAATCGATATTCCCTTGATTTTAGCGATGTAATTAAATTTAATTAATGACATAAAAATCTCAAGACGCCGGTAAGTTTCGAACCTACGACTACCTGTAGGTCTTAGGTCTTGGTGGAACAAAACGTTTTCTTCAAATGCGGCCGTTTCGCCGCAATTTCTGCCTGTAGTTTACCAAGTAATGATGTGCAGTACGCTGCCGTTATTGTTTTTCCTGTTTCAACATAGTCAATTAACAGAACTCCATGACTATTCCGCCATCACTTTTCCAGCCGATGGAACAGTCTTCGCCTTCTTTGAGGTCGATTCACCTTTCGCAGTCTACTGTTTCGATTGTGCTTTGGATTCGAGAGTGTATTGATGTATCCAAACTTCATCTACACTTATTAATCGATGCCGAAACTCCGACTTATTTTGGCTAAACTGCTTCAACAGGCCTTTGGAAATGTTCATTCGAATGCATTTTCGGTCCTGATTGAGCAAGCGCGGCATCCAACGCACGGTTAGCTCTTTCATGCCCAAATCTTCAGTAAATATATGGCAAACACGTTCTTTCGAGATGCCCACAGCTTCTGCTACCCCTCTAACCTTAATTCGATGGTCCTCTAGCACCATTTGGTGAATTTTTCCGTTGTTGGTAGTGGTCACAGTTTTTGGCCGTTCCAAATGTTTATCGTCAACCAAGCTGGTGCGACCACGTTTAAATTCAGCAGCCCAAAATTTCACTGTGGGAGATGAGGGTGTAGAGTCCCCATAAACAGCCTCCATTTCGGCTTTAATTTGGATGCGCGTATTGTGTTTTCCATTCTTTATAGAAAAATTAACATCGACCGACACAAACGACAACAACTGAGTGTCCAACATGGCTGAAAATTTCAAAAGTACCTTTCAATGCATGCGCAATAATATTGGCGGAATATTTGTGACGAGTAACGCCATCTTCAGGTTGAGGCTGGAAACTTTTCAGATTTCCCTCGTGAACTTGTAACATCTCAATACATCATATATTATGCGAACATAATTATAATCTCTAAAAACATTGAACCGTATACAACTAAATTAGATGGAAATAGAGCATTGAAAGGTCGTTCCATTAGAACATCCCTTACTGAATTTTCATTAGATATCTAATATGAAATTAATATACTGTGAAAAGATCTAGGGCGGTGATTTGAGTTATGGCAGCGTTGAAATAACGCAATTCCAGCGGAAGCGTCCAATTAATTTACTTAACATGATATATTTTCCGTCCATTTTGCGGTATAATCGTACGAAATAGTGGTTACAAATCCAGAGATGTAAGTCGCATGGCAACTATACTGTGTATAGACCCATATATAGAATAAAAAAGCAGTAGGCACGATTGTTCCGCCTCCAACATATAAAGAATATTTATTTGGACTCGTTTCGTGCGAGACGTGGATGTATTGCGGCTTGAATTGGGCGTCTCGTTCGAGTAGCGAGCTTTCCCCCCTCTTGCTGTTCCTTTCTGCGTATTTCGCTCTTCCTCGATTCGGCTTCCAGAAAACGCCAGTCATGGTAGCGCGGCACACACACAGGGTCCGTACATCCGAATACCATCCAACATCGTCATCCAGTGCCTACCTCACCCACCCTTTTCGACCCATCTTCCAAAGCCACTTCGTTCTACGTCCGGCGTTTTAGCCGAAACTTTGGCGATATTTCATTCCGACAACTATACACGAAATTCACGACCCCGGGCGATTACTATTTCACGAAATAATTCAATTGATATTCTGGAATAAATTACCTTTGGCATTTTCTCCTTGTACGTTTCTGTATACTGACATATCCCTCCCCTGTTAGTGATATGTTAAATAGGGCTATTGATTGTAACCATAGTGCAGGTCACAATCTTACTTTATCTCTTAAGATGGCCTATTATACTAACCCAGAATTTGCTTTAACCGTCCAGTGCACAGGCTGGGTTTCACAGGCCCCGCGGCGCATTTGATCCTGTACCAACATTTTTTCGCTCCTGCACTGAAGGGTTAATCGAATAAGTTGACTCTTTCAACCACTCTTTCCAGCTAGCAGAGGCACATGAAAGCGATGTCAGAATCTGGTAAGAAAATTACGAAAAATGACCAATTGGTGATGTAAATATGACGCAAAAATGACTTCCTAATGTCTCACATCTTTCTTGACGTGATTAAGTGGCGTGAATTTCACGTTTAAAATGTTGTTAATTTGTTCTCTTGGAAAAATTGTATTCGTGCCTAAACAAAATTTTGTGTAGTCATATATTAAGAATAACACTTCTGGGAAAATATTTTCACACGACTGGATGTGAATATTATGTCACCCTACTTTTAGTGTTACTACACAACAGAGTTGATTTTATAAAAAGTTACTAAACTATGAATGGTAGATAATATGAAATAGTTTTAACTAATGTAGTATATTGACAAGGATTAATATACATGACGTAACAGAAAGCAAGTTTTGTTCACACTTTTTTAGTTTTCTGCGCTTTTTTAATGTCATCTATAAAACATTAACAAAGATTAACGTTAAAAGCTAATTGTAAGACAATTTAAAATTATTATATTAATAACCTCAATTAGGACAAATTATGGAATCTAATATGCATTACAGACATTCGAAGTTTTAAGTGAATGAAACAAAATTAACAGCTATCAAACAAAAAAATGGTTTAAAATTCTTATGGCAAAATATAAAACTATACTTACTACACAAAAAAAAAAAAAATATGCGCCTGACTCCAGAAATCTTCCATTTATTTTCATCTGGTTGCTCCGAAATAGTAAGTGTCCTACAAAAAGAAGTATTGGGTGGCCAAAAAATTTCACGTTTGAGAATAAACCAGGAGAAGTGCACTAGGCCTATCAAAATAATGTTTGCTCATCGGATGGGGGCATTTTGGACGCAGAGAAGTGTTTACTTGTATCAAAGCTGTCCCCCTTAATTCAAGACAATTACAGTTTCAATTATCCGCAATACAGTAACTGTTTGAAATAAAAAGAAATATTTTCTTAGCGCTTCTTTCTCCGCTTAAGAGAAGTACACATATACTTGAAATAATTGTATTTCTTTGTTTAAGACATTCGTTAACTTGATACAAGAAAATCTTGCAGAAAATTTGAAGAAAGCGATTCTTGATATAAGTAAATGGCCATTATAACGCAAAATAACATTTTCTTAAGGATAGTTAATAGCCTTTTTAATTCCAGAAAGCGTTTAGGTATTACTCATAAATCAACAGTTTTATTTTCTTAAAATAAAGCATTTTTTACTTAGAATTCTTGAAATGCGTATTATTTATATGCCCATAATTAATTGTGGTTACCTTGTTTAAAATAGTACAACATATCCGTACATAATGCAGTAAATTATTCACATTGATTGTGATTTTAAAAAGCCTAAAGTAGAGGTTGTCTACAGAATAGTGCTCAAACAAAAGTGAACCTAATGTAGAAGTACACATGAAAAAAGTGTCTAGAAACAATAACCAGGATAATGCTAATAAATAACTCCTGGTATTGATGGAATCGCACCGGCAAAAACTTTGCTCTCAGTTTATGCCACTAATCTTCAAAAACAGCAACTGAAATATTTCCTAGCGCCACCTAGTGCCAGTAGTTATAGTCATGCCGTTCTATATAATAGCGACGGAACCAGAATACAAATACCATACTTACTCATAACGATATAACCTTTAACGTACAACGTTTCATAAACATTTTCAAAGGATACCAGTTAATGTAATATATTTTTTTATGACTATTTACCGCGTGTACTAATTCAACTACAGTTTTTTTAATGTACAAAAAAATGATAGATACACTCAAATATTAACTATTTTTTTATTAGACTGTATAAAAGTAATTCCTATTTAATTACATTATGAAAGAAATAATTCGCTTATACTGTAACCAATAAAAAAAACGTTGTCATTTGCTTGCTCCTAATTTTCATTATTAACTTTGGGCTTTTTTTTTTCATTATTGTAATTTTTCTTTTATTGGATATCCTTGTAGCTGGCCCGATGATGTGTTTTCTGAACACGAAACTGGTCGCCTAATTTCTCAATAGAACTTTATGAGATCTGTACAATTTTTTTCATTCCAACCTTTAATATGAATATGTTCTTAACTTAAGACTGAATGGTTTACTTGGAAGAAACATTTTTCTGTCTTGGAATTCCTTCATTTTCTAACCTTTAGAAAATATCTATTTCATCCAAATATAATTTCAAGAAAATTATTTTCTTATATCATACATTTTTATAGTCTTGAAATAAAAATATTTTATTGAATAGAGACTGCAAGAAAATTTTCTCTGAGTGTTCTTAAAGGCCATACAATCAGAAGCGCTGATGATTGAATCTTTCCGACATTATGCTTTAAATGGTATGGGAGGTCAATCTTTTCTTCCTTTCTCTACATTCTGCTATTCCCAATCACTTCCATACTTTATCTTTTCTCTCCACTAATTCCCATACTCCTAGTATAACTTGGTCTCCTCATCTCATTTTAGGTCTTCTTGAGACACCTTAATTTTTTCAATTCTACAGTCTTTACAATATCTTCTTACCTTCTAGTATTTGATCTTCTACTTTTTTTTTTCGTGTATCAATTTGGTCCATGTATTCGTCTTACAATTTCCATTTCTAAAATGTTTAAAGTTTCTTCATAGATTTGTTAGACTAATGTTCTTGTTGTTGTTTCGTACATTCAGCAGAATGAGAATAATATTTGTATGAAACCATGTTTGCTGTATGTTGGTGAGATTCGTAATTCAGGTCGCTGTCCAGTGTGACGAAATATCAGGGTTAATGATGGTTTAGTGGTAAGGGGACCTGTGCCTGAGTGGGCAGAGTTACGGACTGTGCGTTCGACTCCTACTAGGTTCATATTTTTGAGTAGGTCCGGTACTATCCTAAGTTTTAATTCATATGTTGGGGAACAATTAACTGCGCTTCACCCTTTATGGTGAGGAGGAGATAGTAGCAAAGTTATGAAGCACTTTACACACATAATTTACATGCTAAAGGCTGTTGAGGTTCTGATAAGCTTGAAAAAACTGTATGCATCCTTTGGGCCGTCACCACACGATAAAAAAATAGATAAAATAAGCAAAACCAGCAATATTCAAGATGGTTAAATTAGAACATGGAAAGTTAGGACAAAATGATGCCTTGATGGAGTTAAGCACGGAATAACGTTTAGATTAATACGGTTCCTGTTTGTGGACGTAAACACCTAACCTCAAAACTGACGCCATGCGAAAATATTACAATTGGGAAGAATTTTCCGTATGTATGTGATTGATCCAAATTAGCAGTACAATTTTATTTTCTGGTAACAAGGCATTAATTACGCCTTTTAGCTTATTAGGTATTACCGACCGGACAACATAACATTATCTTATAATTATGTTTTATGATTATCTTACTTTTGAAGTTTGGTCTAGCTCAGAGAATTTGTAATACTTTAAGCTTATTGAAACGGAAGATGTTAAATGTCAATTTATGCTGTAACTCATCCAATGGACGTACTGCAGTTCTCTTTGACCATCACATTAAGTAATAGTTTCTCTGTGAGCCTTTGTGTGCAGGTCTGACGCAATTCTTGTTTTGCTATGAGTATTAGAGAAAGATTGTCTCTACTTGAGCGGCGAGATAATGACGTCCAAAGATAATATAGACTAAGTGATACAAATTAACTGTCTTTGTAACAACACTGCGGTTAACCGCCTTTTAACAGTGTGTCATTAAAACGAACTTGTGTTTGAATTGCTTTGAATCCTTTTGTGAGAGCATACTTGGACAAAATAAAAGCGATTACTGTATATTATTGCATACTGACGTGTACAGTATCCTCTACAATGTTCTTGCCCTTACTACTAAAAAATAACATGGATACCTTAATTGGTGAACAGAAGAGTTTTTGGAGAGCTCTGTAATATAAGTAAGAAAATATTGTATGTGCCCGCATATTTTATTTATTTTGGTAAGCTAGCTAGTCCCATTCATCTTCTTTCACATGCAACAACGCAGCTTTTTTAGGAATAAATTTTTCACGTAGGTAAAAGTCTGCGTTTAATGTGGAATGTTCACGGATGAATATTACATAGAGAATGGCCCCAAGGAACCTTTCTGCTTACTGCGGTGGCTTCCATACTGGGGCTTTTCATTGCGACAGATATGTCTCAACTAGCTTAATTTATTGCACTACCTATAAGTTTGTCTAGTGCGCACTATGTAGTATTTTATTCTACGTATTCCTAGATGTGACAATTTTATGAGACTCGCATTATTTTCATACGATTCCTCAGTTACTTCCGAAACCTTCCTTGCAAAGTAATCTGTAACAATGTAGATTTTAAAGAATAAAAAAACCTACTTTATTCGCATGTGTATGTTTGGAGCCACATTTGAAAGAAATGCGTTCACATAGGATAGCGTGAAATTATTTGCAATATTCTGCTGTAATTCTTAAAATAATTTCCTGACATAATGATAACTAGCATTGCGGATTACTTTGTCGTGTCATAATCTTAATTTATCTGTTAATAATTTCTTATGTAATGGATGGTATGACACAGAAATACATATTTCTACAATAATCATGACGAACAAATTTAAAAATGAATTGTAAAAAGAGAGATGTTGGACGGTACGTTCCATCAACACAAAAGAATCAAAGTGACTATTTAAATTTGATTCAAGAAATCTTAGATCATGATCCTGATTCTTCTATGCAGGAATAAATGTTGATTTATTTGAAAATTTATTGAAAATAGTAGAAGCAAATCAACGGTTTGTCAAATATTTCGAGAAACATTTAAAGTGCTGTGGACTGTACTTGTCTAGTACTTACCAACACGAGGCAGTCTCCTAATTGTATAGGTGTAATGTACATTCATATAAAACAACCTAACAATTTTGGCTTTTTATATTACAGCTATAAGAAAACTTTTAATATTTTATTTGCTGTATGAATGCAAATTATAAATCTGTATGTGTGGATATAGCAGCCTATACATTTTCAACTGATGGAGGAATGAATAATAAACAAATCAAAGAAAATTAAACCAAGCTACATAATGACAACGATATAAAGGAAGCATTATCGTAAAGGTATAAATATAAGTTGCAATAGAAACGACTAATGTTTATCAAAAAGGAATAATACTATGTATCTAATTAGAAAGTCAAATCAAGAAGAAGTCTAAGAAGTTCTGACATATACATAAGGCATTAATTGTGTTATCTAACACCTCTAAGTCTTTTTCCAGAGTAAGCAGTATGTTTCTAAAACATATCCCACTCAGATTGCTTCCAATTTATACGGATGCTTTTACGAAAAGCACCACAGCAAATTTTTAAGGTTAATATCGTATACTTCTATCTTATAAAATACCAAGATTCCATATTTACTGATGCACAACAAATTAGTCTCACTTCAACTACACACCATATATGTACATACATGCTCGGGTCTCCTCCGGATGAATATTTAATGTTGTATACGCCATCTCAATCATTCGTCTTAATGTCCTCATGTTTGGTAAATGTAGTGCTTTGTTTATGTATTCATATATCTTTGGCCTCAAGAAATACAAATTTAAAGCAAATAACTTTGCATCTTTGTGTTCTACGTGAAACTTTACAATCAATGCTGATTCACTAATTCAGGAGATAACAAGGTCACATAGTTGAATAAAATACACACAAAGTACATATTTCGTTTATTCTCGAGAATCTAAGGTTACTTTGTGTAAGATTACCTATACCTAAACTCAATTGTTTACGAAATATTTACGAAAAGTGATATTTGCAATGCTCTCCAAAAATAGCTGTAGTTTGTATAATATTCGACATTTTGCTTTGCACATTGGGTATTAAGTAGCCTATAGAGCTAGGGATATTTCCACTTAGAACAACATCTTGTTCCTAGTCCATCTTTTACAACGCAGTGAAGATTTCATTCTTCGAGTGACGTTTTTGTCGTTATTTTAAGAAGAACAGCCTGTATATTTTTTAATTTTTAAATTGCTGGTAATATTTTACATTAATTACGTAAAACTTTCCCTATACCTAAAGTTAGTCGTTTTTGAGGCATTTTGCATCTTTGACTTGTTTTCCCGAATCAGGGTAATTACCCTGATTTTTCCTACCTAATTAGGTAGGAAAAATTTAAATCTTAACACAATTGCGTTCCTATTTAGCTATTACCTCTCTTAAATATATAGTTTTGAGCTTTTGACGATTCCAAGAAGTTTAGTAGTCCTTTAGTTCTATTAGCTATGAATTTTTCGTCTCCAGATGTCTTATTTATATTTCTTATATTATTTTAATTTGCACTAGGCTAGGATTAAAAAGCAGGTATAATTGTCATTGTATTAAAAATTAATTGGTAACGTCTAAAAATATATAAAAATCCCAATTGTTGGTTTGTATTAATCTCAACAGATAAGTGTTTATTCAACAACAAAAAACAATAAACAAAAAACAAAGTGTTAAATGCAAAATATAAACAGCAATCAATAAACAAATTAAACAAATAAACTAGGTAAGAAACAAAAAGAACAATATAAAACACAATACTAAAACAGGTTATAAATTTTGTTCAAAAATATTCCCGTCTGACTCATACATAATTATAATCTATTTATATGACCGTTGCACGTTGGTCAACATATGGAGTGTAATACTCCGGAAGGCGTTTATTATACGTTCTTTCATACTATTGCGGTACACCTCATCCATTAATTCGGGTAATGTGCATTTAAAAAGTTCAGGGGTGCGTGTATGATGTACTGGCGCTCCATCATGTTGAAACCACATACTTTTCTAAGTATGATTTTACTCTGACAATTATATCTCATATAAAGGAACATTTGTTTTTGAATCTTAACCTACTGCAAATTAAAACAATACCCGAAATATTCTAAAAATGATATTTGGAGGCGAAAAAACCATAGGTAATAGGATGAAAGGAATACTAAACCTCTAGAAACTATCAAAAAAGCTCAAAAATGTACATCTGAATAGATAATACATAAAGAGGAACACAATTCTGCTAAAATTTAAATTTGTGATACCTAATTACACCGAATAGGGACAATAAGTCGAAGATGTAAAATATCTTAAAAACGACTAACTGTAGGTATAGGGAAAGCTTTAGATAATTAATGTAAAATATTATCAGAAATTAAAAAATTAAAAAATATATAGAGTGTTTTATTTAAAATAACGACGAAAATGTCACTTGCAGAATGAAATCTTTATTGCGTTATCAGAGATGGCCTATGATCAAAAAGCTGTGTTGTTCTAAGTGGAAATATTCCTAGCTCTATAGAGCTAGCTACTAGATACCCAATGTGCAAAGCAAAATGTCAAATGTTATACAAACTACAGCATTTTCCGCAGAGCGTTTTTGTAAATACTTCGAAAACAATTGAGTTTAGGTATAAGTAATTCTATTCAAAGTGACCTTAGATTCTCGAGTATAAACGAAATATGTACTGATATTGTATATCAGTACATATTTATACATGTACAGGCTGTTCCGTTTGAAGAAACATGACTTTGATATGAAACTTTTTATTTGGTTCACCCCCTATATGTAAAAATAATTCTAGCGTATGCTACTTATGTATATCTATGATTTTTATATGGGATGTTTTTTCCTATTACTAATAGTAAAGGTTCTATCGAAGAATCTCGCACTATTGCCCCACCATGTATATCAGAGTTTTTGTTATTAGTTAGTTTATCAGATCATATACAGACGAGATTTAATCAGATAGCAAACAGCAAAAGGATATTTGCTCCATCGACATATTGCATGACATATTGGAAAATTCCACTTAAGTGTGTCTTCTATTAAAATTCACTGTATTTGGATAGCTATGGAGTTTCGAATGTAATACAATAAATTAGATAGGTACGATTTAAAATCGCCAAGAACGTACGACACAATTTAGTGATATATACACACTGTCGACGTTGGTAGTGATGGCATAACGTCAGACTAGATTTCTCGCGTGGGCGTGAGCTTGTGAGCTCCCGTATGTGCATGTGTGTGTGGCAATTGCTGCGATTCAAATTCTCAGCACTGCTCGAACGTAGTAAAATTGATTTCGCCGACAGAGTTTTATGTTGATGTTATGTTAATTCTTTGCTCGTTTGGAAAACGTTGAAAAAGGAAGATACCGCTGGCGAGAAAAAATGTAGGGTATGTATATGGGTACATAAATCACTGGAAAAGCTCCGAGGCAGTTAGCATTGTTTCTACCTTTATTTATTTATCGAATAAATAAGTGCTATAAACATATTTTCTCCTTTCTGTTTGTGACGTAGCCAGTAGTATTGTGTGTACTACATTTAGTGTGTCTAGGAATTATCTTGTACATGATTTGGAATTTCAGATTATTTGTTTTTATATTACTCTACAGGATGGCCAGCAAAAATAAGTAAGAAAAATGCCGAAAGAGTCAAATTTATTATTGAAGGGTCCACATGTTTGTTATACCATTAACCTTTTAACTTTAGTGTCTCAGCAGGAGTACCAGCCCTTCTCAATTTAAAGACAATTTATTGGATTTTCTTTATAATGAAGCTCCATTTGTTGTGTTTACAAGATGATTTAGAGAAAATAAAAATTTGGCAATATTTTGACGAAAGTTTTTTGTGTGACCTATATTAAATATGAATTTTTGCGTCGAAAATTGTTTTCACAATGCTAAGATATATACTAAGTACGTAGTGAAGTAGTGTTATAAAATCTTTAAAATGCTTTCCAATTTTTCTCCAAATGAATGTATCGATATGTTATTAAATCATGGAGAGTGTCAAAAATTCTCACGAAGCAGCAACACTTTGTGGAGAGCGATTTTCTTACAGAGTAGTACCATCACATGTGACATTTTCTCGTAGTACAAAAGATACTGAAGTTGCAGAAATATCATGATTTTAAAATTCAGTTGCTGCAAGCATTAAGGCCTGCATATTTTGAACGTAGACTAGAATTCATTGCTGTAATGATGATAACACGGTTACCAACAACGTTTTATGAATTGAAAAGGCACGATTTCATAACAATGGGGAGGTGAATCGCTATAACTGCCATTACTGGGCTCCAGAAAATCCTCATAGGATGCGTGAAACTCAATCTCAGGTAAGATGGGGTGTCAACGTTTGGTGCGGATTATTTAGTGGACGTACCCTTGGTCTATATATCTATGAAGGAACTTTGACAGGGCAACGTTATTTACATTTTTTACATAATGACCTTCCCGAGTTAATGGAAGATATTCCATTAGTAGAGCGCAATGATTTGTTGTGGCCAAATAGGATGGTGCTCCGTCTTATAACTCGCGGTTGGTTGTAGAGTATTTAAGTGATGTATCCCAGTGGATGGATTGGTACTAACGGTCCTATTCAATGGTCAGCTCGCCAGACTTCAGCCCACCGCCTTCTTTTTGTGGAGGTATTTGAAAGAAGTTGAATATTCTACTCCGCCTACGAACTTAGACGATTTGAAACTTAAGGTTTGGCGAACATGTATTACCGTTACAATGAATATGATTACAGCAGAAACTTCCAGGGAATTAATTAGTCGATTTGAAGTGTGTGTTGCGTCCAATGGCGGTCAGTTTGAACAATATCTGTAAGCGATTAATTTCCTGAATTATTAATTTATTTAATGTTTTTTTGTTATTTATTATTGATATGATCATTTTTGTATTAAATATTTCTTGAATGTAACTTTCGTTTATATCGTTGCGTTCCAAACTCTTCGTACTTCAGTCATAAAGTCAAAAAGATGAGGGGTGTAATTAAATAAAATTGGCTTGGGGGAGGTTAAAGGGTGGCTTACTAGGGGTAGTTTTAAAAAGTACATCTTTTAGGATTTTGCAAACCATTTTCGACGACATCTTGCTCGATCTTATATATCTACAAATAAGAGTCTTGCAACATCGAATCTGAGACACCCGGTATATAACCTTAACCTAATTTTGATATTTTTTTAGCAAATAAAAAAGTTGTACATTTGAAAGAAATTACATGTGGGGAGTTGTCCCGCAAACTGGGGGAAAACTGCTGATGCTATCATTTGATATTAGTACAATAGTTAAAAGGTTGTTTAAGATATTTTTCAATACTTCCCATGGTTGCAGAGGCATTAGTAAAAATAGCGAGGAATTGTGTTGAGTTTAGTGCATCTTACGTCCCGAAAACAGGCGATTGGGCACCTAAAAAACTACCACTGCTCCTACACTAAATTGGTCTATAAATTCACAAAGTTTCATATAAATCGGTGGGTTTGAATTACTGGTGTGCCCTTGTTAGTCCTAATATGCTCTACTACCTGCCGTTGTATTTTAGTTAAATAAATTGATATCCTTTACTGCAGAAAAAAACAATTTGTTCCTAATTTATAAAAGATGTAACTTTCTGAATAATACAAGTGAAACTTTTAAACGTTAACATTAAAATTGCTTTTTGATTCTAACCGCTTTCAAGCCATCAAATACCTAGCGTTATATATATTTGATGTTTCCTCTACAAACTTTAAAACGTGCGTCAAAGTTTAATTTAAACAAATAGCGATCATTATCAAGCGGTGGGTAAATCATTTGTTTCATTGTGAACAACAATTTCGCCAAACACCGCTGAACAAACTTTGTAATTGCGCTTCTGTTTTTATAAAGCTTTACGATTATGCGCGCTTGTGAATATTGTTCCTGGGAAAGCAGTTTGCTGCAGTAGTAGCGATAATTTATGCTATTACGGACGGGAAATTTGCAAAAAAAAGGTGAACTAGTTCGTATTTTTTTATTATTAGATAGCAGCGTCCAAACGCTAATGACCTTTGATCTTTTAAATTTTAAATTCGTTAGTTTTGTAATTGTGTACTGGGTCTATCATATAGGCCCATACATCAATAATTACAAAGTGAACGAATATTGTCACGATAATGGCTGGAAAATGACAATTGAGCGTAAACGATTTTTTCAATTGTTAAACATACATTTTACGTGTCCGGTAAATAAAGGATTTTATTTCGATATTATGAAAGCTCTAGAGGTCGATTAATTTAAAAAGCTCATTAAATTAGTTGCCCTCATGTGGCTGGTGTTTTAGGGCGACGACATTTTCTCTCCATTTATTTCGTTTTATCTTTCATTATGATGTTGTAAAATAAATGCTGAAATGTTTTATATTACACAATATAATTCGCCACGAATGAGAGCCAACATTTTTTACGGATTTATCTGCGTAATAAATGTGTTTTTCAAAAGCAAATATACAAACAGGTGGATATAATTGTTTCATATTTGATTTGGAAATATATAGCGATTAGTATAATTATTTTGCATTATTTTGTATTAAAAAAGAAGCGTGGCTTTGAAAATACAGTAGTGTCCGGATATAATGAACCGCAAGAGACTGAGAAATTTAGTTCGCTATATGCGGAGTTCCTAATAAACGAAACGGATGAAATACATTTGACAAATTAAAAAATTAGTGATAATTACATCATTCAAACGATATTTATTTACATTTATTTACAAAAGTACAAATTTTGAGAAACACTGCATACATATATTTCAATATTACATGTATTAATTACTGATTAAAAAAGTCTGTAGTTTTTGTTACTGTTTCAATTTCGTTCCAGCGAAAATTTGTTCAATATTATCCCCAATGTTGGCGAATATATCCAAAGCATCTTTAGGGGTACTATGAGCAAAAAGTAGCGAAACTTCCTAACACTTAGCAGCGCTTCTTGATTAGTAGGGGTTGGCATATCTTTGCATATGTTACTTTCGTCACTACTGGAATCGTCTACAGATTCATTTAGTACGCTGTTGATTATGTCATAGTCAGTTAAGAATTCAGCGATTGCAACTTGGTCATCTACATGAACGAATTCGTTAAAATTGATATTCTGCGTAACACTTTTTGCGATTTCATTATCAACGATAGATAAATCGCTGTTAAAGTTGATTTTCGCTTCTTCAACCATTGTGAAAGTGATAATTCGATAACTCATCAAAAGAAGTACAGAAACCAGCATGTTTGAAACAATTATTGACAGTTTTCTCCGTAACTTTTTGCCATGCTTTATGACTAAAATTTATTGCATCCAGTAAATTTATACACCTAGTTTTACCTTCATCAACAAGTTCATAAGCTAAAAATTTTGATAGTAGCTTTTAAATGCGTGTATTATTCCCTAGTCCATAGGCTGAAACTTGGAGCTAGTGTTTAGTGGCATAAACACTAATTTAATATTACACAAATCTTTCACTGGAGAGTGTACAGGGCAATTGTCAACCATTAGAATAATTTTTCTTTCCTTCACTAATAACTCTTCATCCCACAGTCTCAGTTCTTCTACAAACAAATCGCCAATCATCCATGCTTTTTTATTTGATTTATAATTCACAGGAATTTATTTAATGTGTTTGATCCATCGTGAATTTTGTGACTTACCTATCACTAGCAATTTTCTTTTTTCACTTCCCTTTAAATTAGCGCACAGAAATAAGGTTGATATATCTTTTAAAAGCTTATGTGCTTCCTTTTTCTAAAAAAACTTTTATCTTAATGTGCAGACAAGATCCCTCTTATTAAATTTTTTATTTTGATATGCCTGAGAAAGTTTTGAAGAGACTCATTTTAATATATCCCCATTTTTGTACGCAGTAAGTACAGGGCAAAGCAAGTAAATTTTATAGATGTCTAATAAATTTGTTAGAGACCATGTACTAAGCACCTTCCAATTAATTGCTGTCCATTTCTTCTAATATTATAAGAATTTTCTAATAAAATATATATTTTGTGTATAGATTTTATAACTGACACGTGTTAATCAATATTTTACTGCCGAACATGAACTTTGAAAACCTTAACGTTTTCCGTGTCAGATACGTTCTTCTGTAGAAAGAAAAATAGAAGAGATTCCGTAATTGCGATCGGAGAGCCTCTTCAGTTTCCCATTTTAATCTACAACACAATTTACGTCGACGTTTGCATCGGAAGAGAGTTGACGCTAACACCTCTCAATAAATAGCGCGACTCTTCTGCATCGGTAATTGCAATTGCAGAACACGGTTAACAAACACACAAGTGTCATTACACGTTTCGAATACGTTGTACATCGGCAGAAAGGAGCATAAATAACGAACAGTACCGCTTTTATTGTCCCAGGCCATGATGCTCTCGCTTTACACGATCATGCTGGGCGTGTGTCACTGGCGCGTATTTATCGAACGGCTTACGGATACGACTCTCTAATGCGACTAATAAAAAATGATGGCTGAGCGTACGATTGATGATTAGGGCAGATATTCCTTTAAACATGCTAATTCATTTAGTCAGCACCTGATTAGTACGCGTTGGTGCTGAAGAGAGGTTGTAACATAATACTCTGTTGGGTATTACTTTACTAAGTTGACCGTGGGGACCTTAAACTGTACAAAATGCTCATATAGAATTTGGTAAGGTCTTAAGCATTTATTTATATTATTTCAATGAAGAAAAATGCAATATAAGACGTTATTTTATTGTAAACTTGCAAATAATAAAGATATGAAGCAATTGTCTTAATTATAAAGCGGATTACGCTACAAGGTTTACTAATTATGAAACTAAATTGACTTGGAGGCTTTGGAATATTTTTCCTCCTCACTGGCAAACTTAGATACAGGCTGTTATGTTCCAGGCCGATGTTTTTTTGTAACTATTAAATGAAAAAGAAAATTATAATTTGTATTTTATTTACTGATTATATGATCTTTAACATTATTTATGAAAAATGATATGTGTCGGCCTCTGGTCATGGCGCTCTTTTAAGCATGTTTTTCATAATATTCTCGCAGACTTCTGTTGTTATTTCTGCAATTTTGCATCAGGATTGTGGTTGGGTTGCTTGTGTACACCTTTCCCTTTAAGTATCCCCATAGGAAATAATCGGGGGTGGTCAACTCAGGAGATTGTGGGAGCCAGTCGATATCACAATTTTTTGACATTATTCGACCGGAAAATTTCTCGCAAAATTTGCATCCTAACACGAGCTGTGTGTGATGCGACATTGCCCTGTTGCAACCACATGTGCTGTAGCCTCAATTGACACGATAACGGTTACCAGTAACTGTTATACCATCACCTCCAGCATCTCCAAAGAAATATGGCGCAGTGATGCCGCCGATCTAAATGGCACACCATGCAGTCACTCTGGGAGGATGTAATGATCGTTGGTGTATCAAATGAGGATTTTCAGTGCCCTAATAGCGGCTATTTTGTTTATTAAAAAAGCTAGCCAAATCGAAATGTGCCTCGTTGCTAATGACGATTTTTTGCCAAAAATTTGGGTCGTTTGTACCGAGCTGTAAAACCTGAGTACTTCAATTTTGCCGCCATTCATGGTTATTCTCTTGTAGCCCTTGCGTCAATTGAATTTCATACGGGAATAAATGCAAATCTGCTCGAGAGTTTTTAACAAACATCATGAAGACATTCCGAAGTCCTGTGCACGCCGTCGGTGAGAGGCGCTCGGTCGTTCACGAACACTCTGTCTCACTGCATCAATATTTTCTGGCACGTTGGCTACGTTTTCGGCCAGACTTTGCTTTATCTCTCAGTGTATATGCAAGTTTTTAAAATTTTTCATTACACACTGAGTGGTTGACTTGCTTGGCACATGATTAACACAAAAAACTTACGCAATTTTCCTTGTAAGTCTGTACACTTTCCACAGCCACACTCCCGTCTCTTTAATCCGTCCAAATAGTTGGCACCTTGTTCTGCAAAGTAGACGTTTACAAAAGTGACAGCCTCCTTATTCGATGAACGTCTCTATCCTCCGAGCGAGACCTTGAGCCTAGAAAAAGCCTAGGAAAAGAGAGCCTAGGTCGCTGGAGTCCAGATCTAGTGAACAAGGTGGTTTATCAATTCGAACACCAATTCGTGAATTTTTGCTATGGCGGCCACTGAAGTGTGAGACGATGTGTTGTTTTGGAACAAAACTTTCCTTCTACTATCGAAGATTGTCGATAGTACTATCGAATGTATCGATAGTTGCTCCGACTATCAATAATACTGTCGACAGCAAAAAATACCAAGTGTACCAAACACTAATTGGAGCATATATTTTTCATAAACAACTTTTTTTATCAAAATTTACACACATTTAAAGATTGACAACTGGATTAATGCCTGGAAATTAAAAAAGGGTAATTTCTTTCGTCTATGGATTATTTTAGATGATGAGTTGGAAATACAGGCTGGGGGAGGGAAGTATCCCTACTTTCGAGATGACGTTGTGAATGGAGGGGACGTGTTGGAAGGGTGAGGGTAGGCTCTAATCACGCCGCAGTCTTGGAAGTTTCTTTTAGTGCTGCCATTAGTTGTAGACATGGGTTGGTCGAAAGAGCAACGCGCGTTTGCCGTCGAGACGTATTTTTCCCAAAACAAGTCTATCGTGGCAGTGCAACGTGCGCTGCGTACGCGTTATCGACTTTCCCCTCGTAATGCTGTTCCAGACCGAAAATCCATTTTGTTATCGGTGGGAAACTTCCGTGCACGTGGTAGTGTTTTGCAAAACAGAGTTGGGGCTTAGAGGTCGGTTACCGTCAATTCTGAGCGGTATGTTTACATGATCCAACAATTTCTTGAACCACAAGTTCAACAGATAAACTGGAGACTAGTGTGGTTTCAGCAAGATGGTGCCACGGCCCATACTGCTAGAAATTCCATGGCTGTTTTGAGGGAAATGTTCCCCGGGCGCTTGATCTCCCGGTACGGTGACATGCCATGGCCCGCGCGCTTGCCGGATTTAACTCCGTGCGACTACTTTTTATGGGGCTACCTCAAGAGTGAGGTGTTCAAACATCGACCCAGGATCCTCGAAGCCTTGAAGAATGCAATACGCCTTGAAGTTGCCCGCATTCCGCAACAGATGCTTCGCAAAGTTGTGGAGAACTTCAGAAACCGGCTACATCAATGCATTGATAGTGAGGGACATCACTTGAATGATATGTTGTTTAAAACTAAGTAAAATTAACTTCCAGTTGTTACCTTCTGATGCCACAATAGAGTTTTGTTCTAACATTTTTTTTTTTTATTTACCTTCAAAGTTAGGGATACTTCCCTGCCCCACCCTGTATTAAGCAACAGTTCATCAGCGGTCATTGCTTTGTGGGTACACAGGAAAAAAAGTTCTTGACTCAAATAAATGTGCATTCAGTCAACGAAATCGTAATTTTAAATGGCTGCAAAGATATATTTTTTTAATTTAAAGAAATATTTTTTTTACATCGTTATTTGATTCAAACATATGCTCTCTTGAAACAAATAACCTCAAGTTTGATTTAAAAATATATCTGCTTGATTTAATATACGTAATATGTATAATTCAACAATACAGTTGTTTCTTTTAAAGAACTTTGTCAGTTTGAAACAAATATATTTTTCTTTACTATTTATTTGACTTCATCTTTTAATGGTCAACGTTCCCAAAATGGGAACACACTAAAAAAAATAATTTTTATTGAATTAATCATATTATTTGCATAAAATTTGTATATGTTTTAAAATATACGTAGACGTAAACTTTTCTGATTGTTGATTATAAACATTTTATGAAAATAGTATGATTAATTCAATAAAAATTAAATTTTTTAGTATGTTCCCATTTTGGGAACGTTCGCCGTTAAAAGGTTAGGTAAATATGCATTTGCTTAACAAAATATTGCAGTGGTTTAAAGTATGCTGTTACTTTGACAAATGTAATTCTGTTGGGATTATTACTTCACTGAAATGGTTAGTGCGATAGATGCCTCCTTCTTTTTAGAGAAGCAAGCATCCATTTATGAGTACAGGGTAACAATGTGTTAAAAATACACAATCCTTCGAAAAATATTCTTAACATTGTGGATAAGCTAACAAAAGTACATAAAGGATGAATATAATGCCGAAAATTAATCTTCATTTGGTAGTGACGTGGTGCTTTATTCTTGTAGATAAACCCCAGCTCCTTAAAATACCATTAACTTCCCCCATTACGTTAAGGTGATATAAGGGCCTTCCTAAAGATCCACGTGGTCGCAAACAAAAACGGCGAAGCTTAAATCTTACAGATTTCCTTCAAGTTTCTTCCAGATTACTCACATTTCCCAGGAATGTGTAAAGTGAATCTGGTTAGGTTAGGTCTTGATGTCTCGCCGTTCAATCTGTATCAAAACAATTTTAAAACTTGCCCCTAATAAATCTACATAGCTCTTAACAAAAATATTTTAAAAATATTTTGCCGTTTTTCGTATGTAAATCGACGCGAATGTGCTGCGCCACCCTGTATATAGAAGTCAATTGAGACGGAAAAACTACGTTGCTTTATGGTTCCAAACCAGCAAGAGATCGAGCGAAATGAAACGGCCGATAAGCTGGCCAAAGAAGCAGCGAATATGTCTTGCATTGGTCTAATCCTTACTGTGGTCTACAAAGGAGTCAGCTAATGCATGAAATTAGGAAATGGGAGGAAAATTGGAAGACTTCGTAATGGAAGAACGTACTAGGGCAAAATTAGGCAAAAGCATTCATATCAGGATCGGTAAAGACAGCAAAAAATGGGGTCTCAGAATACTGGTTATTCACTGGTCATGCAGGGCAAAAATATCACCTACATAAACTCGGAAACGGTAAAGATAAATTCCGTTATCTACGCCGAGAAAATCTGGAGACTACTCCATGCAAATTAGCATTTATTAACAATTATAAAATATACAATTTGCGATGAACGTCAAAAAGACCACTTCGCCTATGAGTTACACCCTTCGGCGCTCTTCTTGCGGCTTATATTTTTCGATAATACATTTCGGTAGGCAATTCCTGGCACCTACTGAACTGAAGGAAGAAGATTCTCGACTAGTATTAAGATTCACCAAAAGCACAGTTATAATAATTCTATATAGAAACGTACGTCGCAGTGGATATATGCGCATCAAATACTTATACGTATGATGATTGAAAATACCTAGAGTTTATCGTTCACGAATGATTTTTTTTTTGTGAGAACTGTACATTACGTTGTTATTAAAGGATTTCTTTACTCGCAGAAAATATGTACGTTATACACACACGTGTAATTAAAAGAATAACATGTTACAGTATGTATTTGCGGAAATGCAGTGAAAACATTTATTCGCCTCTAATCTTTTAAACGAAATTGTGTACTCCAACGGCCGTATTTTATGCCGCTCTTCGATGTATAAACAAACAACAAAAATGGTGTCAAATCCAATGTTAATTAAATCACAAGTCTTTCGAAGTACGACGTAAAAGCAAACAGCCAAACAGCCATGCGAATAAAGAGAGGGGAAAACAGGACAAAGCAAACAGCAGTGTTCGTAGCATTAAAGGCCTGAAATTATTGTTGACATGCTCACGTTCCACACAAACTGGAGAACGTCGACTGCAGTTGTTCCTGCGAAAATGGAATAATTCGCGGGAGCAACCTTACTGTTATTGATCTAACCCTGTAATAACATTTTCAAATCCAATTATACTTAACACATATCGAACATAACGGTAACGGATGACGTCCGTAAAAAGTTTCTCTAGATTACCATTCGGGCGACAATTCCAATGGAACGAATTTAACTCTTCACGACTTTCAATAATGCGAGCACAGCTAAGATCACAACATTCAATTATACGGAAAAGTTTAACCGAAAACTTTGGGGGGTTTTCGTTTCTAATTTCATTGTCTCCTTCACTATTCATAAATGATTTATTGAGCTGCAATGAATGCAGCTAATATGAGCTAATAGACGGGATTGCGAACAATATGTAAGTATAGACTTCAAATACTACACTGTATCTCAAATACAGAAGGAGTAGCGGAAGCAGAACGGTTCACACGCATAACATTTAATGACATTACAATTCCGAACAAAAAGGATATAAGATGGCGCGAAATTTGAATCCATAACCCACTTATGCATTACTACTTATGGACGGATGTTGCCGGTACACATCTATAAAATCTGTTATAAATTGTTATAAATGTTTATTAATTTTCTAAACCGTAGCTCGCAATATCTGTAAATCAAGTAGGTATTCTTCGCCATACTACCGCAACGGTAAGAATTTGTCCGCGCTGCATAAATATCTGCGTGTGTGGTATATTGATACATACTCGGCACGAGCAAAAACGTGCCGAAGTATTGCTGACTTGTGGAGTGGCTTGTATTGAATCATAAACAGAAACATTTTCTCATGATGTCTGATCACTAGAGCCCGGTAACTGGAGAGCAATCGCAGCGGCGGTGTGACTGTGTATAGGTGGGCGGGGAGGGCTGGTCGATTATGATACGACACGACAAATTATCACTCAGTTCACTTTAGCATTGGATAGCGGATAGGACGTGTTGATTTTATTGATATAGATGTAGTTATTAATTGTAGTTATTATTTAGTGTAGTGCATTTTAATTTTATTGATACAGACGTAGTTATTAATTGTAGTTTTTAGTGAACATGTCGAAGGCTAAAAAACGACCCTTTCAAGACATAGTAAATAAGTTTATTTCTGACTTTCCCGATTTGTTTTACAACGGGAGCAAGATAGTTTGTAAAGTGTGCATAATACATTTGATGTCAAATAAGAAGTGGAACTGTACAAGACACGTGAATTCCGCACACCATAGACGAAAATTGGACATGCCACCGAGAAGTGCATTTTTTTAAGTGTAATTCTTATGTTGATAAACTGTAATTTGCCACTAGGCTTACTCGATAAACAACCGTTTAAGGATTTTTGGGACAAATACAATCCCGAGTTGCGGTTGCCAACGGAGAAAACGGCACGTAAGCATGTTGCATTTGTACGCGATGAAGTGGAAAAGAAAATGAAACGCATATTGAAAAAACAGTTTATTTGGTTATGTGTTGACGAGACAACAGACTGTAAAAAAAATTCAATTGTAAATATTATGGTACGCATACTAGACCCTAGACCCCTACATTGCCCCTGTTACTAGCTAGCCGAAGACTACAAGAGTGTACTGCTGCATCAAGTACGAAGGTTGTACTTAGTACCTTGGAAAAATTTCAAATTTCAAAAGATAAAGTGTTGATGTTTATGAGCGATGGCGCAGCGATAATGAGTTCGGTAGGCCGTTCTCTTCTTGAACATAGTTACAAGTGTTTACATGTTACGTGTAAAGTGCATGCTTTACATCTTGTGGCAGAAACCATTCGACAATGCTCTCCCGAGGTAGATGCATTAATAGCAAGCACAAAAAAAGTATTTTTGAAATCTCCCAAACGCCTACGATCATTTCACACAGAGTGTCCTGGTATTCGTCAACCACCGGAGCCAATTCTTACACGTTGGGGAACATGGTTACAGGCAGCTTTTTATTATGCTGAACACTTCAAAATAGTAAAAGCTGTTGTTGCACAATTCAATCCTGCCGAAGCTGCGGCTATTAAGGAGAGCCAGTCGAAATTTCAAGATATTTCCGTTGAAACAGATTTAAAAGATATTCGTAGCTACCATAAAGGATTAGCTGACGCAATAGACCAATTACAAAATAGATCGTTATCATTATTGGAGTCTCTGCAAATTATGGACGGAGTGCATACACAGCTACCGACTATACATGACGCAAAATATAATCGTGTTTTAGAAAAGTTCGAGAGTGTGCTACAGAAAGATCCCGATTTTAACACACTAAAACAAATTTGTGATGGTGTATCGAATAATCCACTGACTAAGTACAAAGAGTATTTTAATCATGCATGTATAACATCGGTAGATGTTGAACGCTCTTTTTCAAAATATAAACTCATTTTCTCACCACGGCGAACATCGCTCACCGAGACAACTGTGGAAACACATCTAATGGTGTCAACTTTTTGCCACTCTTATGCATATGATGTTAATACTGATAATGGTGCTTCTAGTTTTACTGTTCCGTAGCCAAGGCTGCTTAAAAGGGTGGTTGTTTCACTACTTTTCACATATTATAATTATGTGTTAGTTCTGTTATCTTACTATTGTTTTTGTATACTAGGCAGGTACGGCTATGGCATGGCTCCCTGCTACCCAGCTCTACTGATCACAGCGAACTTATTTGCGCGAAAATTTGAAGGTGTATGCCTTTATTTACCAAACATTTTTATTATATCAGTTTTTAGTTTTTATTATAGGGTATTAATTTCAAAATTTTACTTCTGTCGAGCGTGAGTCACACACATACACTCATTTTTTATAACACACGGCCCGTGCGACTGATGCAATTATGTTGGGAAGACCAATTCTACCAAGCTTAATAAATATTCTCAAAACATTTCTTAAAGAGAGTGCTATTCATCTCTTCATGATAGTCAGCGGTGCTTTTACCATCGAACAGGTACAATCTACCTTCGAGGAAACCTATATCGGAACCGATATGGAGTACGATAAGCCTTTTTCCTTGGCCTGTTGGATTTTTGACACCGGTTGACAAACCTTCAATAAAAGTCTATCAAGAAGAAGTGGAAGACACTTGTATCGGTCCACACTCTCTTCTCATGTATCCTTCATTCACTCATGTCTCGTCCAAATAAAATATTGGTTTGTCCTTCATTCTATATTACTTTATCAATCAAATAACTCTTTCTTCATCTTGTAATCTCATCCCTTTGTATTGAGAAGAATTTTTCTGGGCGTTACAACATCTGAAATTAAGTGTGAAGCTGATAATACAATCAAGCAAGATCTTTTATTTAAGCTTACTTAAAGTTGATGGTTTTTAAAAATTTGTGTAATCACTAATTTTCGATATATTATTTCGTGCATTGATTTCTGCCATGATTTTGTTTAGCATCGACAGATCATACTTGAAAAAGAAGCTACGTACTATCGTATAGCGGTTTTGACATTTTCATAAAATATTTTGAATTTGGAATGACGACTGTGACTGTTTTTTCTTTATATTCCTTCACGACTCTGTCGACCGTTGACTTTGCTATGTCTGCAATAATATTACCATAAATAAAGGAAAACGCACACTTATAGCTTACCCAAAGTATTGAGAACCTCAGACACGCTTAATTTCAATGAAAACATCTTGAATCTATTAAAAATGCTGTTTTTCTTATCTGGACGATTCGACGACTTAGTTCCGAAAAGAACTAGTTTTTTAACATGGAAGCTGCCAAATAACCAAGAAACAATGTAGAAGATTCAATCTTTAAATGGTATTACGGGCACGTTGACGGGTTATAATAAACACTAAAAATTGCCAACGACGTCTTCTGTTATCATATTGTTTTTGTGTAAGCCAGGTTTAATCAAAGGCAATAGAAGCGCTTACTTTTTGCGTGAGTAATTCAAATCACTCTTCTTCTATTTTAAATAAACCATAGCAAAGTAAAAGCCTACTGTCTTAAGCTGTTTGCTCTTGCATTAAACACAGCCGCTGAAGATTCTTGTGTCTTGCCTAACTTCGTAGACATTTTCTCGAAGAATCCAGAAGTGCTCAGAACTTTGTGTCACCTTAGCAAATATGTTATTTAACAAAAGTTGACGAAACTACTATAAGAGCTATATTTTTGTAAAATATAATATTTTTTTAACAAGAAGTGGATACCTCTTTGGATTGGTTATGTACAACACTAACTTGCATTTAATACTCTTAGATCAAATTGGAAACAGGACAATAAATTTAAAGCTGCCCGTTATAGGCTTTTATTACCGTAATTTGGCAAATCTTACAAATATTTACAGGTACTGTCGAGGTAAATGTAATTAGCGCAAATGTCTTAGAGACATAGATCTTACTTCCTATTCGAAAATGAAGACGGTGGCAAATTAGCCTGAAACTGTTAAGCGTTTGTAAGAGAATTTTAGATGAAGCCAATGCTTCGAAAGTGCGTCGAACAAAATAATTCCACTGTCATCCCGGACGAACAAAGTTTGAGATCGCGTCGAAGTAACATTTGAAACTCCGCCGAACAAACTACCTCCAATGCATGCCAGAGGAACCACAGCTGCAGCATGGCTGGATAAACTAGAGCAACACACTACTGGACGCATTAGTGCATAAGTAAATCGATTAGCTAACTAGATTTAAAACGCATGAGGATAATATAATTACGGAATTACTGACAGCAAACCCTGGGCTATTTTATTTTCAGTTTCGTCAGTTCTATAAACTAATTAGTATTATATTAACTTATTGCTAATTTAGAAAACTACTTCCATGTGCGCATATGAAATGTACATTTTGCGGTTATCATCATTTCATTAATTACATATCTAACAAGTGAAATACGTAACCATTGTTGACGAAAAAAAATGTAATGTAATTCTTCCGCATAATGTAGGAATTTCCTTTGTAGATTTATAGTAGCTATATTATACATATGTCTCTTTTTATATGTCTGTGGATTTGCGCAAATGTGAGACGGACTGCTTCATTCAACACCACTACCGTGCATATTTTTTGCAATCACTCATCTGTCACGAGATTTTCCATATTTCTGTTGTGCGAATTCGTACTTTCACAATATTTTTGCGTTCTCTACTTTTATTTCTCGTTCTTCTCTCTGCGATAAAACTCGTCGGAAATATATATGTGTTACGGAAAAATTATTAGGTACTGCAGGAAACTATGGAAACTGAAATCTGTGGCAGATTTTAGTGAATCATATTTATCATTATTTTCCTACAGGGGCGTTCAACCATTAATACCATTTAGGCAATTTATAGAAAATATTTTTAGAGATAGTAAAAGTAGAAGTTATTCGAATAACTCTTATATATAGTATGATATCATTGGCTATTAGAAAACTAAGAATTGGCTTGCATTGTGGTAGCTGTATTTGTTTAAATTCTGGCGAAATTTAACGACTGCAGCAGTTTCCAGACAATGTAACACTGATACTTGCGTTAAGGTAGCGGTTCTCAACCAGTGGAGCGTGCCCCCTGGTGGGGGGTGATAACGTTAAATGGGGGGCGCGAGCATATCGAAAAAAACTAAAAATATATTTTACAAAATTATTTAATTTTTACTGAAAGAAAAGCAATAGAATACATTCTGACATAATAAAAAATAAAATACACGTTTGTACTGATAATAATGCACTTATAAATAGGATTGTTTCAGTACTGCACAATGTATTCAATAATTAACTTATCAATACAAAATTACACCCTCGCCCAAAATTCAGACTGATTTATTACCAAATTGCCTTTTGATTTCACCACTTGCCGTGAAGTCTATGAAGATTTCTTCTTCAGCAGTTGAGAGACATTCAGGAGTATTTTAAAATACTGCCAGCATGGCTAAAGGGTTTTCAATGGTTACAAAAACAATTTTCACATGTTGTTCTTCAGCCTTGTAGATTTTAACACATTCCTCCACATTTGCAAACATTTCTAGGCATTTTACTTTACATTTTTTCTCCACAGTTTCATTTTTCTACAAAAAGTATTAACTTTAGGCATTTAATTTCTCGAATATGTCCACCAAGTAACTCAATTTCATCACAAATAGGTTATCTCGAAACTTCTCGGCTTCTGATCGGTTTTCCTCTTCTAGAAAAATGGCGATTGCATCTCTTAATTCATAAACACGTTGGAAAAATCTCTCACTTGATAACCATCTTGTCTCGCAATAAAATAGTAACGATGAATATACTGTACCCATGTCTTTATAAAGTGCAGAAAAGATTCTTGATTTTAGGGGTCTCATTTTTATACAATTTACTGCGGTTGCAACCGTCATTAGCACAATATTCAGACCAGGACTCATTTCTTTGGAAGCCAGAGCTTCTTGGCCGATCATACAATGTGTCCAGATACACTGTCGAGATTTTTGTTTCACAAGTGCTTGTATATTTTGGAATCTTCCAGACATTGTATGAGCGCCACCATGCTTATTTCGACGCAGTTTTTCCACTCCATGTTTTCCTCGTTTACAAAATCATTTAAGATAGCAAATAATGTAAGCGCCGTTGCTTTGAGTTCTGTTGGTTTGCAGAAAAATAGTTCTTCTGCTGGTGACATACTATTATAAATTCGAATATAGGCAATTAAATGTGCATTTGTCTTGCTACCTATCTGTTGCCTCATCAAACTGAATTGAAAACAACTTGTCACGCAACTTCCCGAAAAGCTGATGCTGTACATCTTCAGCTATATCACCAATTCGACGGGCAACAGTATCATTTGATAGAGGTATAGGCAATTGTTTGGCAAAATTATCTCTAAACATTGTTTCTACAATCTCAATTGCAGCTGGCAGAATAAGCTCCTCACCAATGGTGAGAGGTCTTTCACATCTGGTTATTTTATATGAGACTTTGTAAGAGGCAAATAAAGCAAATTTTAAATTGAAGAATTCTCGGGGTTTGCTAACGTACTCACTATGAAGCGTTTCCAGATGTTGTTTAAGTCTATTAGGTTTCATGCTGTCTGCTGCTATGAGAATTGTGATTGAAAATTGGGTCGCCAATATTAGAGAGTTGAGAACCATTGGGTTAAGGATATCATTAATGCAACAGGAACTAATTACAATACCTGGAAATGAGGGAAAATCGGCATCATGTATCGGTCGCTGTAAATTCATTTTTTAGAAGATGTCACAAACATATTGATAGTGGCGAATTTCATTTCGAACAGTTGCTTGAATAATCTAAATAAATTCATTTCTTCAATTGCAATTTATTTTCATAAAATGACTTGTATGGTGGTTTGGTTCATGCATGGTATTATTATTATTATTATTATTATTATTATTATTATTATTATTGTTATTATTATTGTTATTATTATTATTATTATTATTGTTATTATTATTATTATTATTATTATTATTATTATTGGCCTCGTTTTATCACCATTATCCATATACTTTTGAATTCCTAGCCACCCGGATGGACGCCAAGGTAAACATATGACCCTTCACACTCGGGGCCGATCGAGTGGCTAACTATGCATGGTAGAATACTCCCAAAACAGTGAATGCTGTTCAAAAAATGCAAAATTGAACAAGAAATCTAGCAAGATAACCAAAATTGTATTTTAGTCAGTGGCGTAGAAAATATTTAAAAAAAGGAAGTCTAGGCCCAGATAGATTAAATAACTTATCACTTATACCAAAATGTGGATACTGTTGATACTGTGACAAATTTCGAATCATTTTAATTAACCATTTTGTAAATATTTAAAGAACATTATTTTTTTCGAAAATATTCAGTTGCCTGTACCTTAAAAACTAAAAGTACTTGAAAAATCGCCAGTGACATTTTCATAGATAAGATCTGGACTGCCCTGTATATATGTTACTTAATTCTATTTATTGCTTGCAGTTTTAAATAACACTATGCGCATTATCAGTAGGTGCATCAGGCCTACCCCACTTTAATGGCTGCCCATTTCGTCCAACATAGAATCTCCGGCAATAAAGCGAAGTAAGAGCCTGATTGCACAGTACAAAACGATCTGTCAAAACTCGGACTTTTCATTCCATGACGATATAGCCACACTGTTTCAAAGACTTAAATCAAGAAGCACATGCATAAAAACTTTAATGGAACAGAAAAGTAGAGAGCAGAATGGATCGCCTTAGCCCCCACCTGAATGGCATCCTTTGTTTGATAATCTACAGTCCCCGAAAGGGTTTGATCTCCTTGGAACATATGAACAGCCCTCAATAGAATCAGAACTGGCTATTTTATCATTACGTAGATGAGGAATGAGAGAAACACCAAACTGAGAGTGCGGCAAAGAACAACAAACTGTATGACACATAACGTTTGACTGTCCGCTCCGAAACTACAGGAAACCACTGGTAGACTTCACTCGATGCAATACAATGGTTGCAAAATGCCAATGTTGAATTTTAGTATGTTTTTGATTCTAGTGTTTTGATTGTACTGTCTATCTTAAGTATGTTGAGTGCATTTATATGTTGTATGTTTATTTTAAATCTAGTGTTATCGCCATACGATAAATAAATAAGTTGCTTGCATTTTTAAAAGGTGTACCAGATATATTATGATCTTTCCATAGAATAAAGATATTTCCTTGTTCAGAAGGTACCCTATAAAATCTAACTCGCATATGTATGTAAAGTCAATAAGAAGTAATAAGAGCCGTCTAAAGTTTTGCACCATTCAGGCTTTACAATATTCCTACGAATGATGTTTAGACACGTTCCTCTATTATTTATATGCATTTTCTAGGACAGGTGTATACCGTGCAACGACGTATTTTATAGTGCACGCTATAAAATGATAAATCTACTATTGAAAACCGTGAATAATAAATGCGAAATAGCGAATGCACGTAACACCCCGTCGTTAAAGCGAGAGAGAATACGTCATAAAAATGCAAAACTTCGCCGTTAATATATAAGCACAATATTGATTAAAATTTGCGAAATTGGTTACACATTACTTCGATACCGATAACGAAATATTTTCGAAGCTTGGACCTTTCCGTTCCGTTCCCGCGACCGCGCAGGTTATTAAAACGGAATGTATTCATGGCGTATTTGCATATGCTCGAAACCCCCGCGAGTACATCCGATGCACTTAATCATTTATTTGCATATTAGGCGGACAACTATTCGGAGCTCGTAAAACTTTATTTCGTTTCCCTTTAAAATGACAATAAAATGCAAAACAGAGTGTGTGCAATGATTCTCGAACGTCTTATACTCTTACCTATAAGATTCCAATGAAGTTATGGGGTAATCGTGAGGAACGGCATCGCCATAAATTATAATGAGGGTGGAAGATTGAGGTATCATCGCTCTAAGCACCTCCGTGAGTCGCACGTATGCTAAGTATACTCTAGAGTAGCAAACTTTAGGCCTTTAAATCCATGTTTCTCCGAAGGATTCGTTGTACCCGATAAACCCGTTTTGTAATTGAACCACAAGGATAATAAATTAAATTACCATAAAATACGCTGTAACAATTTTACTAACTGTCTGGCTCGTTTCTTGCGCAATTAATCGTCCCCTAGCTGCCGTAGCGTATTCTATTAAAATTGTTAGTGCTCGGTTTAGTTACCATTTTAAATTTCGAACTTTCGGAATAATTAGTCTCGTGATTAGAGGATTATAACCAACGTTTCCTTAAGCCTGGTTCATACCGTAATATAAAGGAATTATTTTTATATGAATAAGAACTAGAGACGTGTTTCTAATGACATTACTATAAAACAATGTAGAAATTAAAACAAAACGATCTAAAAAGTTTTGATGATGCTACCTCTAAAACTTAACACTTTTTCTTGTTCAGGAGTCGTAAGAATAATCGAATTTAAGAATATCCGCTGGAATTTAGAAATTTTTCTATACCGGAAGTATATAATTTTACCTAATTCTTTTAACTATGCGGAAACTTCGTAATACAGGGTGAGTCGAAAGGAACGGACCAAATTCGAGGAGTGTATTGTACACGTGAAAATAATGCAAAAAAACTTAAATGCTTTTATCCGACTTTCATTTGTTTTCAAGTATAGGAGTTATGTCAGGCGGCTTTATGCTTTTTCTTACGCATTACAACGATTGGACTTGTATATGGTGATTTACTTGGTCGAATTTTATTCTTTTCGAGTAAGTTGTCCAATAAAACCCTAAGTTTTTGTTTGTCTACACATGACAATCTTCGCGGTCGGAAACTGATGGGTTGTTCTTATTTTAGGCTAACTGACATCTCAAATTCATTCTTAGGTGTACTGTCCTCCAAGATTTTAAGGTGGTCATTTACATATGAATCATAAATCTTTTCAACAATTTTTATATCTAATTTAGCGTTTATTTTTAAGTCTTCGTTAACCTCCACCGCCATATCAACATAATCAATGTTCAAAATTTGTTCTACACAAGTAAGATTGTCAGTTAAGTATCTACTAGTTCTAGTATCTTAAAAAATTCTGAGGTTACTGCTTACTTTTGGATTGTGAACGAAATCGCGACCGATAATCGCTGCGTATGACATGGTGTCATACGTACGAAAAATTGTAAGGTTGCGCTAATCCCGTCAATGTCAATCTCCTTAGTAAAAGTGCTATTTGCTCTCAACTCTGAATTATTAAGTCCCACAAAATTACATTTTTTGTCAATCGGCGCCCGAGAATTCAATGAAACATAACTTCCCTTTATTAAACTGATCGCGGAACCGAAATCTAACATAGCGCTCACGACAAATTGACAGCAGACATTATTTAAGTAATTCGCAGAATACATGGCCGTTACCATGTAAGGCGGAGGAAGTTCTTCTTGCTGCACAACAAGCGTTGGTGGACGATGTCGGTCTAGATGTCCGGCGGTCAGTGGACAATCGCTCATCCGGTGTGTCGTCGATCCATATCGGAAACAGGATCCCTTGACTCGCCTTGGTTAGCTGCACTCCATGGACTTGTGCCCTGTCTCCGAACAATTGTAGCAGCGAACTGTTTGCTACTGCGGGGTTTTCCAGGGTAACTTAGCTGGTTTCCCTTCGTTTTTACACTCGCGCCCTCTGCACTTTTTTGGCGTTAACGCAATATTTCTATATGCCATTAACAATCTTTCTTTTTTTTTTAACACACGGCACGGGCTTGATTTTTCAAATATAACTCGCCAGTTCCATCATTCAAGTAGTCCACCATATCTGCCTCTCGGATAGGCAGTTTACTAGCTAATATTACTTTGTCGTGATAGTATTGTGTGAAGGATTCCGTATGCCTCCACATCCTTCCTTCAAATTTTCAACCTACATCTGCTCCCACAGATCCGTGACACTTAAGGCAATATGTTCGGCTTTCGAATGAAACCAGTTGCCAGCTTGTCCTTTCAGCTTCGTACTTATTAATAGCTTGGTCGCATTAACATCCACACTATACGTGGCACATAACAGCTCCACTTGTTACTTCCAGTTCCAGAACGTGTTGTCAGTTCCGTCAAATTCACAAAGCATATCGCCAACCGTGCGCATGCTTATACTTGGCCCTGAGGAATTCTGGACATTGTCGCTCCGTGAATTTCTGCTTCGTGGGCTGCTTGATGCACTTAATGCGGCCTCCCGACGACAAATTTCAGCTTCTCGCTGAGCCAAGTCTCTTTCTCTTTTGAGCATTTCAATTTCCTTGAACAGCAAGTCAGTTCTCTTTGATTTATTTCAATGTTATCTTGAGAACCAGTACCAATTTCTGTTGGTGGGTTCGCTGTTTGTGCAGCGGCAATAGTGCTCCAAATGTTATTTCGCTCGTCAGGTCAAGTAACATTTGGGCGATAGATTTCTAGGGGTTGGGATTGGTGGCGGTGGTCCTGTTAGTTGGTCTCCAAGATCTCACACCACTGGACTAATGTTTATGTGGCTGGTTCAAAAATGAAGTTTACAGGGTAAAAGTCTACACTCGGGATGCACTACTTCGACGTATTGGAAGTGCTGCAGCCGATATTAAAAAGAGACATGAAGCAATCAGGAAAGCAACAGGCACCCTTTGTAAATGAAGTATAATATGTTTAGAGGTTAATGACGATGTTTTTTAACATTTATTAAAGGACCGCTATGATTAAAGACTATTTATATTAATGTATGAAATTTTGTTTATTTGTAAGTACGTTATAACTTGTTTTTTACATTATTTTCACGTGTACAATACACTCCTGGCGTTTGGTCCGTTCTTCCCGACTCTCTGACAGTTCAAGAATATCTAGCACCAACTGTAAAGCAATGTGGAAGGAAAGGAAATAAATAAAGATATAACATATAAGCAAATTAAGATGTATTATTATTACATATTAGATATTATTATTATTATTATATTGCCTCTACCGAAGTTAAAACAAGGCATTCTCTCCTCAGTATTAACTTTTTTCTGTCCTCGTGTCCTCGGTGTTCGCTCTTTTAAAGTAAATTAATGGAATCGAAAAAAAAAAATAAAATGAACTCACCAATTCAATCTAAAAATGTTGAATAGCGCGTGAAAGTGACAATATATTTGGCACACCGCTTTTAATCTAATGGTTAGATGTCAATTTAGTTTAAAATGCCAATCGTGGAAATCCGCTAAATGAACGAAGTAACGTATTCTAACATTAATATTTGAATTGAATTTAAGAGCCGTATCAATAATTTATATAAGTTATTTCACCTTGTTCTAGATTCAGTTTCAATGCATTCTTTTTTAAATACCCCAGAAAATGATATAGACAGGAACGTGTTGTAGATATATATATTCGAAAAAAAACCTTTTTTGTGGAAATTAGGTTTAAAAAATCATTTAAGGAATAACGTATTTAGAATATCTGTTCGAGTTCAGTACAGACACTACGTTGAGAATAAAATTACTTCGAAAAGAGCATAAATCATGCAAGTTAATTTTACTTGATTGAAGTGTGTGGTATTTATAAGTTAGAAAACGACGTTAACAACAATAGTATTAAACATCTAACTGATTAAACCGATTTAAAATTAAGAAGACAATTAAATTTGCTACTCAACGAAGTTATACGTGACTGAATTTTGCAATAATGTACTGTGGCATTTTAAACATTCGCCATAATATTCAATTCTCAAAAAATGGCACAACAAATACTTCAGACAACCTATAATCCATAAATAAATCTTGACTTGATTAAATCAATCTGTTTCAGCAACATTCACCTTCTTTACGAACCCTACATTTACAATCTAAATATCTCGAAGCCAATCTTTCCAGGTAGAATTAAAAAAATTATTAATACGTATACATGAGTTCAATTAAAAAGAGACAACTTTCGTAAGCCACCTTTTTTTAAGAATCACGCTATGTATTGCAAAATGTTTTGTAATGCAGATCCAAACGAGCTGGGTTGGTTTTCGAAGGAAGGGGTGTTGTTTGTCTGTTATAAGACAAGTTCGTGCATTCCTCCTGTTGCCTGCATACATTGTTTGTATTTGAAGTTATACATTTAACGTTTTCAAAAGAATTTTAATTTTGTTCTTGGAACTCTATAAAGTTCTGGTTCGAAGGAGAGCTTGGAGTCCAAAACCAGTCAGATATAGCAAACTGAAATTGAAATATAAATGCACATCTCAATTATGCATTCATAAATGTGTTCTCAGCATTTGCATTAATCAATAAGCACACAAAATAAGAGGAAAGGTGATGACTTTAAGTTTCGACATTTTACAACCACTGTCAAAACAAAGAAGAAAGCATAGAAACCGTAACTTACTTTTGAAAACTAGTGTGTTAAGTCTGATGAGTGGGATCAGATATCTGTTTAATTCCCAGTAGGAATTCAATTGATATCTGATCCTACTCGTGATCGGTTCTTGTTCTAGCTGAGATTTATTGTTAAAATAAGTAATTAAGAAAATATATTTTGCAGTTTTTCTTTCCCATTTAAATCTTTCAAATAAACCACTATGTAATTTACAAACATAGAATGATAGATTAACAGTGCAATATAACATTAATAACAACAACGCTAACAAATTCTTGGACATATGATATGCCGGTGACTTAAACATAACATTGGTTTTAGTTCTATGCACTCCAAATGAAGTGCGAGAACGAGAGAACAGTCAATCTTATTAAGAATAAAATTTAACAAAGACCGTACTCTATGCATAGTCCTTCGTTCTGTGAGAATATCTATTAAGGAAGCGTAGTGAATCATGTGTTCGCTGTACGAGGGCAGATTGAAAAGTTTCTGGAATTACAACGAAAACAAAATAAATCGGATTCAAGTTATATTTTATTGTTCAATATAATCCTCTCCAAGCTCAACACACTTGGTCCAATGTTTCCCTAGCTTCTCGATTCCCTCCCGGAAGTGACTTTCTTCGAGGTTCCCAAAATAATCGTTTACAGCCTCTATCAGTTCTTCATTCGACTAAAAATTCCTTCCCACCCAGAAATGTTTTGAGCTTCGGGAAGAGGTGGAAGTCCGACGGAGCCAAATCAGGCGAATACGGCGGATGCGGAAGGATTTCGAACATCAATTATGTCAATTTTTGCTGAGCGCCTGCACTTGAATGAGCGGGGGCGCTGTCGTGATGAAACAACACTTTTTTCGTGACCATTCCTGGGCGCTTTTCCTGAATTGCTGCTTTTAGTTTGTCCAAAAGTGTTGTGTAATATTGGCCAGTAACAGTTTTTCCTTTTTCAAAATAATCAATTAGTAAAATTCCTTTTGCGCCCCAAAAAACCGATGCCATCACCTTTACAGTCGAGTGAATGCACTTTGCCTTCTTCGGAACCGATTCACCGCGTTCAATCCAATGTTTTGATTGAATTTTTGTTTCTGGTGTGTAGTGATGGAACCAGGTCTCATCCATGGTCACGAATCGTCTCTTGAAATCCATTGGATTCCTCGTAAACACTTCCAAACATGCGTTTTCAATTCATTATGTACAATATGAACTACTCGCTCATAAGAGATGACCACGGCTTGTTCAGGCACATTTATTCGGCGATCTGCCAAAGCCATGTCATGGATTTTATCCACAATTTTTGGCGTGGTAGCCGTTTTCTGGCGTCCTGAACGTGGTTTATCACTTGTATGCGTGCCTCCACGTTTGAATTCCGAACCTAAAAACTCACGGTGGTGAAGGTGATGAATCCCCAAGAACGGCATCTAACCTTGATTTGATTTCCGTTGCGGTTTTTCCTTCTAAATAGAAAAATGTGATGACCGTTCGAACTTCGTTTTTATCCATAATTGAAAACACAAAGAGGTACTTGACTTCAATGGTTGCCAAAACTAGACTATTTGACAGATCAATTTAACATTTGCAGTCAATTGATATGAAAGAGTTGCCAACAAAACGACATAAAGTATTTGGAAAAAAGCAACCCCCTAGCAGCGATTCCGGAAACTTGTCAATCTACCCTCGTAAGTACTATTAATATAATATGTCGAAAGCCTCAAAAATCTTTTTTGCAGCTTTTAACAATCGAGTTTTGACAAATGTAGTGAGGATACCATATCCAAGAAACGTATTCTTGTCGACTTCTTACCGATTGTAAGCGGATTATGGACAATTTTACGATTAAGATCTAACAACAGAGCTAAGATTTTTAGATGCAGATAAGCGTATAGATCAAAAATTTATAGTAATTTATAAAATATAAATGAAACCCCTAAACGCTTTATTTTATGATTTTCAGCAATTGACTCAAAGCCTACCCATTAACAACCACAAAAGAAACGGACGTAAATTTAAGAAAACGTTATTTTTGGCGAGCTGGAAGAGCTTGGCGATAAGATCGTGGTCTAGCTGAATAAAAGTTTTCAATAGGCATGCATCTCTAAATAATTCCTACTTGAAGGTATTTTAATTTTTACTCATAGCGGCTAAAAGCATTAACATAGACGACAGAAAACTGTATTAAATTTATCATGACTGCTTTTATATTTTTCAAGAGAAGCAAATAGAAATAGGAGCGAATATACCGGCACCTCCACCAAAATTGTTAATATATGTAATATAGATTTTAACATAATATTATATGTTAATATTAAATATTGGTGAGGTACAGACACCCCACATGTACTTGTAAGCAACTTTAGATCAGCGCTCATTACGTCTCATAAGGTACAAGTACAATTCTTGATCAAGTATCACAGAAGTCTTTAAATTGCATCTCAAAATTTTCAAAACGAAATTAGTTTCTTTATGTTGATACATCCTGGGGCCATTTAATCGGTAAAAAAAGATTTTCATTACCTTCAGGGATATGCTGATAGGCTATCGTCGCATGTAACCCTGGAAACCTACAATTATGTTTCCTTCTTTAAATGTAGTTTAAGAAACTAGTTCCCACACTTAGCAAATCTATTACGTGAATAATGCGCATGAAACTAAATATGTAGGTGCCTGGCTTTAGTGCTTTTATTACATTAGACTCCATTTTACCCCTTAACCGTATTAGAAATTCGATCGGATATTATCTAGGACGGGGTAACGCAACACATGTATATGATTGATATGTTCCCTGCGTTCTCTACTGCCGTTCCGAGTATTCTAGACTAGGTTAAGTTTCTCGTGTTGCAACGGTTATAAACTTAGGGCGACGACAGCAACATAGGACCGGAAACGTTACCTTAATACTTTTAAAGTTTTCCCGTTTCCTCATTCTCTTCTACATGCCTTTTCTGTTATCTACTGATGTATTGACTATCGATCTTGAAATATTTTGCTTGGACAAGGCGTCGTTCTGCTATTTTATTTTCACGTGACGGAAACTTATACATCATTCCGCTTTTATTTGAAAATTTTGATTAATGATAGTAGTACGGACGTTGTTGTAAAGAATTGCTTTATGTGTATTGCTAAAATCAATATCTGGTATGTAATTTTTCTATCTGACACTCTCGATATGTTATTATTTGTTATTAATGCGATAACGTGAAAGAAAATAGAATCGCACTATAAGATAGTTAAAAAAGAATGTTCATGAGAAAATACTTCAAATTTGTTCTTCCGGTGCAATTTGTACTCACCTCACCGAAATAGTAAACAATATTACGACGAAAAGAAAAATAGCTTAATTTAATTTTGAATGGTACAATCGTGAGAAGAATAAATAAAATTAAGAGACATGATACAGATGGAGCCTGGTGGATTTGTGAAAGCAGATTAATCTTGTTTACTTTCGGGCTCATTTCTACAGCTTAGAATCTTAAAGATATTTGCAGATATAACGAAAACAGTTATTCAAATAGGTGTCATATCCATATTTTATACGTGATAACATCCTCCAAGCACATCCCACTTATGTTATTTTTGGTTCGTTTGAAGATCGATTGTGAACAAAGAAGGTACCGAAGGAAACGTTAAGAATCGCTGACTTGTACGTTGATGGGAGCAATGGAACGAAGTCATAGAAAATGTCTTTTCAGTAATTTCTCAAACAGAAAATAACCAAAGTGACCTAATATTTTGCCTACGTACAACAGCTTTTTATGACAACTATGATAAACTTAACCAACAGGTTCAATACCAAATAATTCCAAAAAGCTGTTTAACGTGTAATCAAGAAGAACTTACGATTTGCAGTTGAATTTAGAACATTTCACTAAAAAGTTGTGTTAAGGCCATTTAATATTTCATTTATTTTACTTGTGAATTCAGCATTTTACTTGTTTTATTTTGTAAGTCCAACATTTTATTCGCAATGCAAGGTTATACACCGCACGCTACGTGGTTCTCCTCTCTATCGCTTCTTTAGGAGAGAGTGACATGGAGCAATATGTAGTAGAGATGGTGTAGCAAAGCCATGAAACAACGAGAACGCCTGGGTAGCCGTGAGTTGCATTGCATTGTTGTGATCTGCTATTTTTGCCACCGTCGCCAGGACTAGATGTTCGGGTTCTGAGTATTAGAGTTTGGTGGTGGCTCTAATAGTGATGGACAAGGCGTAGCGCAGATTTTGATCCATTTTGTCGGTCCAACCTTATTGTTAGTGGTGTGTTTACGCGCATTTTAAACCGTAGTGTACATTGTGAGAGACAAAAATGTCGTACACC
Source organism: Dynastes maya (assembly GCA_029619315.2). Lineage (NCBI taxonomy): Eukaryota > Metazoa > Arthropoda > Insecta > Coleoptera > Scarabaeidae > Dynastes > Dynastes maya. The sequence continues at coordinate 65,376,566 of JAROYE020000002.1, forward strand.
AACTGCCTGTCGTCTGCCCTATGTTTAAAATGTTGCCAATATAAATACGTACACAAAATACATGCAACGTGTAAAATCCATACTCTAAACCTTGCGGCACAAACGATTCCTACATGTTTTCCAATAGTAAATCCATTGATTGCTAGTACAAAGGCAGTGTTTCTAAAGTCCCCGAAACGTACCCGACTATTTCACAAACTGTATCCTGATTTACATGAATCACCACAGCCGATTGTTACACGTTGGGAACATGGTTGCAAGCTGCGTTTTACTATAACAAATATTTTGATCAAGTAAAGAAGGTAGTTTTAAAATTCAATCCGACAGAAGTTGCAGCAATCAAGAAAAGCCAGGAAATATTTCAAGATAGTCAGGTTAAAAGAGATTTACAAACTATTCACAACAATTACTTCGGACTAGCAGAGGGAATAGAAAAATTACAAAATGTTTCGATGTCGCTAGCGGATTCTGTTTAAATTGTGAATGATGTTCACGCACAGTTATGCGCTGTAGAAGGCGAAACAAATTGGTGTGTAATACGAAAATTTGAAAGTGTTTTAGAGAAAGACTCCGATTTTCTTATATTAAGACAAATTTGTGAAGGTGCGTGTGAAGATGCATTAAGTTGTTTCAAAGATTACTTTAAATATACAAATATAACATCACTAGATGTCGGACGGTCGTTTTCGGCATTAAAAAACCATTTATTCCGCACGTCGTACTCACTTGACTGAAACAGCTGTGGAAACATATCTAATGATTGAAATATTTAACAGATGTTACCCAGTTTGTGATTTCACGGAAGACTTTTAAAACGGTAAATGTTTCAGTACGTTTTATAATTTATTTCTTACCTTCTATTTTATGTGTAAACTTTTATGCGCTCGCCACGCCTCTGGCTGTTACCGCATATTTGCCCAGGTTAATGATAACTTATTTAATAACATACATCTTATAAATTACTAGGACTCATTGCTTCGACAAGCTTTCGGAACAGAGTTTATGCACAGCAAAATTGCGCCCATTAGTTCGACCTATTACAAGGATGTACCTGATCAAAATATTACTGGTTCTTATTTTAAGGATATAAAAACAATTTCTTCTTATTTCTTTTGCGACATACTTCGTATGATCATACGTCTGTGTGTTTGTATTTTGCTTTCTAGCAGGAAATTTGCCGGGTATTGTATCCGAGAAATGAAATGTCTATCCGTATTATATAACATCAATGAAGTATCGATTGCGCACGACTCAAAAACAAAAGGGAGTTAATTGGAGCATCGACTACACGAGATTCCGTGACTTGGTCCGATGACGTGCCGATAAAACCTAGACCTAACTTACTAACCACACTACATAACACACACTAGCACGTAATATGGGCCCACGCGCCGGCAACAGTCAATTCTTTTATCGTTGCTTATCGGATAATTCGCGTTTTTATTTTACTCTCATAATGGTATAATGTGATGTAAAGGCGCGGTTGCCGCCAAACCTTAAGCGGCACCGCTTTCTTTTTTTTATTCCTGCTCTACATTTAGTCGCAGATTTACGAATTTTATAAATTCAGTATTTGTAATGTTTAACCTCAGCGCCATAAATTAGCATGGTATCTGTAGCACCCTAGACATTCGTAGCGATAAGAGCTGTTCCAGTACTCAAATAGTAATGTACGTATGTATGTGTGTCTGTTAAAAGTTTCATCGGTTGCCTTGGGATTTTGTATCGATTAGCAGGAAGGAGTATTTTTCAATTATTTGTTTGTGTTTTACAATATGTTCGTGCGTAGACATGTAGAGGAAAACGAGAGTTTTCGCTTATATAATTGTACCAAGTAGTCACAAAATTCACCCAGTCTTTGGAGATTTGGAAAATTACAAACTAAATCCAAAGTAAAGACGTTATTGACTTCGCCTGGGTTGTAAAACTGAAGTCGAAAACAAATTTTAAACATTTTCCCACTTTACTATTATTCTTATATTTACTCCTAAATTTTATATTTTTCTGAACCACAACTGAGATAAATGAAATCTATAGGCAATTGTATTACTATCATTCCAAAATTCGACGGCTGCATTGTGTACTGCCATTTCAAAATCTAATAACATTTCTGGGTCGAAAATGTAAGTCCTTCTTAAAACATTCTGCGATTATTATATTGAATAACATTTTATATGTTCCCATGTTTTTGTTCGGTAACATACAAAATACCAGTGGCACATAGTGTCCATTCTTGTAACCATGAATTGAAAATAACTGGGTAAAAAATTTGCGAAAGTACTATCCATATACACATTTTAACAAGAACACAGAAGATAAAGATTAGTGTAACAAGTAAAAATCATGATTTTCTTCGATGAACCATTGACCATCAAATCTTACTGGTTTTTATGGTCCCTCTACAGCTACAAAAACTTCATCCAGTATTTGCAAGTATGGATGAGAGTATCTAATTAAAGATACTCTAATCACTGAAACACATGAAATCACATACGACAATTTCAAATACAACTACTACCTTCCACATAGCTACGCCGATGAGCCGTGATACGGCGAAACGTGCTTTCGTACATAGTGGTTGCTTCATTATTATTCATTCAGTGTTTTTGAAAGGTTGGTGTTTTAAATTTTCGAGACATCCACATGTTTTGCCTAATATGATTTCGAAGGTCCTGACGAATGATTTTTGCAGGCTCTTCGTACAAATCATCCTACGCCCGTCTCATCAAATTGTTGCTGATTGTTTGTCTATGAAGGTCTTCCGCCTCTGAATGGTTGTGATTCAATTCTAAATCTAGTAACACTTCCACCTTTTGGACACATATCTCCACCGCACATTTCCATTTTCCAAATTTGAAAGTATTTGCAATCAGCAAATCTTTGCCCTTTTCACTTGACACTTGTATCACATTTATCTTAACGACGTCGCGAACTATACGAATTTCTTTAAAATTGTGCAAAAAATTAGGTAGTGTCCTCCTGTGAGGCGATTCTCCAAAATGAAAGGATCAATTAAATAACCATGGACCATACCATACTACACGTTTCCCGAAAACTTATGATGAAAATTCCTTTCGGCTGTTGTGTGGGTATTTTTGTTTGACCATACATGAGATCATTATGCACGATGCAACACGACGATTACTATTTATCCACTGACAAAATTTCATACGCTTAGTATAATCTTCCGGTTATAGGTACTGTACACGCTGAATATGGTATGGATATAAGCCTTGCTCGTGAAGTACTCTTTTTGTGGAATGTCCAATTGAGTACGCGAGCTGGTCGTTGCATTTTCTTTTACTAAATCCAGAATACTTTTTACTTCTTCTAAACCTAGTCGAGGGGCTCGTTTCGATATTAGCACTGGGAAGCGTTCCGGTCCCGCACGGTTTGTTGGAAACTCTAATAAATATGTTTTTACCAGGATTTCTCTGATGTAGTTGACGATATTCTTCAACAACTACTGTAGCATTCCTATTATAAAAACTATAAAAAACACCATATTTCCATATTCTAAATTTGAGTAAGCGTGTGTCATTTGCTAAGAAAATAATGTATAAACTCGAAAATAAACGTTAAATCACTGTCACAATACACTGACACTGACACATATCAGAACAACAAAATTATTGAAATGATTTTGATCCTCGAAAGGATTGATTCAGATAGCCGGTACGTCATATACGATACGAAGCGAAAAAAACGCTTAATATAGAATGTACCTGACTTTTTATTTTATATGACTAATCAATGTAAAGGTATTTTTATTTTATTTAAGATGTATTAACTTGAAGACAAGCGGAAATTTGGACCATTTACAAGAATGCTAGTTAAAATTTTGTAATTTCGCTATAGCTTGAAAACAAATGAAGATCGGATAAGTACTGAAATATCTTTCTCATGGGATTTTGGGAAAATTGTTAAATTTGTAATTTTTTACACTAAATTAACGATTCTTAGTAGGTTCAGGGGTATCCCTGGATACCTTTTCGGCAATTTTGTAACGAATTTCCAAATTGATAAAACGAAATTAACGAATTTTAAGGCTCTAAAAGTAATTAACCTTGAACTATGAACGATGCCAGTGTTATATAAAATCTCTGTTTATATAACCACTACAGGAAACTGCCTGCTCTGGATATTTAACCCTTTTCTCTTCAAATAACGACTTTGATTTCACAATCGAGCACTTTATATGGGGATCGGTCTTAAGAAACACTTTGATTCAACCAAGGCTGAATAAAGATTGATGAAAAATTATGGCGTCGTTCATCTTTCCTTTATTTTAAATCGTGAAAGACCGGCGATTGTTTTATTTCACAGCCAGTTTTGATAATTTAACCCAAATATAAACTTTTACGATGAATTTCGATCAAATGAGATTATTTCTGCAAACAGCATACGAGAATGAATGCAGTGACTCAACTAGGATGTCGTATTTCGATGATTCTATGATCCAAAATGTCACTGGCAAGCTTTAAACGTGAAAATTCTCTACTAATTTACATTAACCTTTCAGATACAGATTTAATTGATGAAATATTATTTAAAATACCTTTCCATTTACGCTGTTGCTTATTTCATACGATTTATACATGAATTTGGACGAATTACGTGAATAGGAAAATTAACTGACGAGTAGATTTGTCCATGCTACCCCACACTCGTCGTTATCTGGGCTTATATTCTAAATATAATGTCCTCGCCCTAAGGCTAGTTGGCTGAGGGGAGATGGTAACGAGGAAATTTCAATTTTTCTCCGCAAGAGGGATATTTAGTTACCAACGAGTGGCCCAACCTGACATTTAGTCGTTCCGAAGTGACAACTGAGAGAGGCTGTTGTTGTCGTACATACAACGTTGAACATAACAGTACATATGAGCTTTTTAGATTATTCCCACGTGTACGATACACTCCTGGAGTTTGGTCCGTTCCTCTGGACTCACCCTGTTTATAAAAAAAGTACGCACACATTGCAGTAAACAAATTATTTATTATTACTTTTGGAATTTGTTAAGTATTCTTCAGCAAGCAGGACTTCAGTATAACTATGGCAAACTAATTTTTTCTATGTTTGATAATAGTAACGCGTTTTGCTTTCCTTTTTGCAGAAATAACACTTTTTTCTTGTACTGGGAGCTATAGCCGCTTGTTGCTGCAGTTGCCCTCAGATTTGTTCTTCAAGAGTATGTTATATTTCAAGCAGTGTGCAATTAAAAACTGAGTATTTAAGAATGCTCCTATAAGACAGACGCTTACTCTCTTTTAACACGCTAGTTCGTCTTTCATTAAGGAATTAAAGTATATTCAGCACATTGCACTTAATAAAGAAAGACTAACGGTCTATGAAAACGACGTTTTGAAAGTTGCTCAAAGTTTGTTCAACACACTAATTATAATCGTTTAAGTTTTGTGAGGAATTTCTAAGCTAGCTTTCTATCAAAGAGAACTTATTGCATAGTCAGTATAACATCCAATTACAAAAGTTCTAGTTAATCAGCATCGCATTTTAGAAAACTAAATGTGTTGTTTCTAATAATACATACGACATGGTTTATTTTCAAACTTTTAACCTTAAAAGTATCCTTTGGAATTAAGAAAGGGTAATGAATGAAAAAAAGTAAGTGATACATGTGAATTAGTATTGATTATATGTAGCTAAATTTTGATGAATGAAATTTGACATGCTTCAATCTCCATATTTTCGAAAAAGCGAATATACACAATGTGTTTGTTACGAAATTGATTATTTAGGACCTATGCTGACGCACTGCACCATGAATATGACAGGAACTCTATACGAGCTATTGTCTTCATCCACTATTAAACGCGCTACATCAAACAAAACTTCTGCTAACGGTAATTTGTTTGTTATGAACCATGTAAAATGCATGCGATGAACGAGCAGCGGCGGATTTCAAGAAATATGTTTTGTTGTTAGGTATTTGTTTGTTTTGGATTTATTGTTTCTGTTAAATTCGATATTGTTGCTACATTGACATAAACGCAGTCAATATAGGAAAATTGTTTTCATATTCCATCGAACATTTTGCGTGTAAGTAAGTTTTAAACATATGGGAATGAACACTAGTCTTTCATAAAAAAACAATAATGCACAAATTAGTAATTAAAGGATTATTGTTGATGTGTGATTATGATACTAAATAAAGATATTGAGTCTCTTGGTACTTTCCTAGAGAAAATTGAAATCTAAAAATTAAATAAGTGGGATTTTATTTTTTATAATTACTATTAAAGTTAAACCGAAAATAAGCAACATTTGCCAGAGCTGAAAGAGCATTATTACTTATTATTATATTTTATTTCTTTCAAAGCAACATACGCAAAACTGAATTATTGCCTTTGCAATTGTAGGCTTACTTAATGTATTTTTTTAGTGTTATTACTGTTGTATTTGTGTTTGTATTGTGCGTGTCTTTGGACAATTTCCTATACTTTTTGTAAGTCGTTGGAAATAAATTGTTTGTTTGTTTATTGAAAAACTTAACATGTTTGGATGAGGACGTGTACGACAAATATATGAAGTGCCACTACCTTCCACATAGACACACTAATGAGCTCTAGACGAAGAAACGTGTCTGCGTGTGATAGATGGGTAGTTGCTTATATTTTCTCAAAATACATTTTTACAATGCAGTACTTTAAGAAAAATGTTAAAACAATTACCATGTGAAATGTATTTCTTGGGGGAATTTTGGGGAAAATTTGAAATTTTCTAAATTAATCTAAATTTCTAAATTCTTTGTGGGGTCGGGAGTATTCCTGGATACTCTTTGGGCAATTTTCTTGTGAATTTTGAATTAAATAAATTGAAATTAACGAACTTTAGAAATAAAAATATAAACTAACCTTGAATTCGTACGATGCTGTCACATAAACACTCTGTTTATGTTAACCTTTACAAGAATCTGTCAGCTCTAACCTCGAACCTTTCCCTCTTTAAAATTATACTTTAATTTCGCTATCGAACACCTTCAGTGGCGACCGTAGTCAAAAACACTAGTTAACTTTACGAAAGTCCAAATTAAAGCGCTGGTTAAGTTAATACTTTTTTCTGCAGCTTCAAAAGAACTTTCGAGGTTTGTGAATGTTAGAAGCCTTCTGATTAGAAATTTTCTATAGCTCATCTGAAACTTGATCCGTTGGCTGACATTGGGAAGTGGTGTTTGGAGGCAGGAAAATGATGTTCGCATTTTCTAGTCTCACTTTTGGATGGGACGAGGCGTTATAATAATAATAATAATGGTCTTTATTATCCAACAGAAAACAAAGTCTAATTACAGGATAATAATAATAAAGAAAAAAAAGAAAAAGGTGCACAGCACTTCTGGACATAATATACAGCGTACACATATACAAACGCCAGTTATTATAAAACAAACAACTCTAATAGCAAAAAAAAAAAAAAATAAGAACATTGATTAGGAAAAAAAGATACTGAACCAATTCAGTGCCACAGTTCCAGCACTTAATTAAGAAAAAAGATCACCATAAAGTTTATTAGCATTCTTCGACATGTGCGTTGTTGGGGCTTTAAGTAAAATATTAGTCTTCGCTGTGGGAACAAAGAACGTTTCCGTTTGTCTAGTTTTGTACTGAGGTACAAGAAACCCAACTGCTGCAAGTATGTTCGGGCATCAATTTTATTAGTAATTATTTTAGCCAGAAATTTAGCGCTGGCTATCTCCCGACGAGTAGTTATAGTTTGCATATTATGTTGTTCCAATAGGCTGTCATAATCTGTTCCGCGTGGTGGATACGTACCAGTGATTTTAAAGGTTAAGTATTTTAGGAACCTCTTTTGTGTCCTCTCAATTGCAAGTTGTTGTTGGTAAAGGTATATTGGGTACCAAACAACAGAAGCATATTCCAATCTAGGGACCACCAGGCTAAAAAACAAGGTTTTAAGAGTTTGAGGATTCAAAAATCCTCGACATGTTCTTATAAGAAAACCTAGCGATCGAGAGGCAGAATTGCAAATAGTAATTATGTGCTCAGAAAATTGAAGTTGTGAATCAAATAGAACGCCCAAGTCTTTAAACTGCGTTGATCTTGATATGGCGACGTTGTCCACCGTGTAGCCAAAAAGCATAGGATTTTTGGTTTTGAAGTATGTAACAACAGCACATTTACTAACATTGAGACGAACCTTATTATTAATACACCAAGAATGGATTCTGTTCAGGTTTGTTTGTAATTTTACTGAGTCAGCGGTTGACGATATCTCAGAAAATAGTTTTAAGTCATCTGCGTGTGCGAGAACACCACAATCAAGACAGGATAGGAGATCGTTAATATATATATTAAATAAAAGGGGACCCAAATTGGAACCCTGTGGAATTCCCGAAGAAGCAGTGTATACATTAGAGGTAAAGCCGTTATAGCAGGTGTATGCGGACTATTTTCCAAATAGGAAGCAATGAAATTTCTAATTTCAGATGTAAAACCAAATGAAGAAATTTTGGAGGCAAGTATGCAGTGGTCAATAGTGTCGAATGCCTTGGCAAAATCTGTGTAAATAACATCGACTTGCTTATCCAGAAGTAATAAGACTTTTCTATTTTCTTTTCTCATTTTTTTGTCCAATTTTTTTAGCGAGGAGCTCATAATCTCTGTTGTCATCCAAGCTTTTTTATTAGATACCCATTCTAAGGGCAGTTTGTCGATTTGAGATCCTTTAAAGCATCGAGGGTTTTTACTTTTCCCAATGGTTAATGGGGTTTCCTTATCACCTTCCGTATTTGCGTAAAATAAAATTGTCAGTCTGTGTTTTGCAGTTTTTTTACCGGCACATTTATCGTTTTTTAGAGCAAACGTTTTGTTGGGCATTGCAAGATAAAAAGGTCCTGTTTCGTCAGCATTGTACACATTTTTTGGTGAGTGGTCCTTACTTGTAGATTTGGTTTCCAGGCTTCAACACTGTCCAAGTCAACATGAGCCGACTCACCACAAATTGTTTTAAAGGCTATATTGCGTCTTTTATAAAATTTATTTAGCCATCCATTTGAAGCTTGGAAACTCCTCAGTTTTAAATTTCTACTTCCAAAGCTTTTTCTCTTATTAAAGGTCCAGATATAGGGAGATTTTTATTTCTGGCTTTACAGAACCAATTGTAAGCTATTTCGTCAATCGCCGATCCTTCGGTTTTGGGAAACTTTCTCTTCTGCGCTAAAATGGAGCCTTCTTCAAAGCTCTTCTTTAAGTCGGATTTGTTTTTTATAATTTCACTAATTTGTGTTCTTCCATCACTAAACTTTTCAGCCAACTTTCTAGCACTGGTACTGAACTTTTCACTTTGCGCAATAATACCAATTTTGTCTTTAAGAGACAAACGTTTTCTTTTTAGCGACATGATGATCGTTACAAAAGCACAGTCGAACACAAACTAACCCACAATCTATGAAACTAATGTGCTCCAAGTGAATTGGCCGAAAAGTTACAAACAACTAAATACACACAATCATACATACATATTATGTACATAATTCTCCCAAATCTTAGAAATGTGCAATAAATCTGCTTGCAATCGTCCCATCTGTATTAAATCGAATGAATAAACGTTAATTACGGGAAGGTCTTTGATGTCTTTGAGGTGAGTAAGCCTAATACCGTTTTTCAGAATTGACTGATAATGAGAGGTAAAATTGCAAGTATTTTCAGAAGAAAATTTTCATAGAAGTGGCCGTAGCCGCTTTATGGAGGTGCCCGCCATTAGGAGGGTCATTATTACCGGTATTCCATATAATTGGTTTTGTAAATTTGAAAAGCTGCCCGTCTTTAGAGGCGACCGCTTTTAAGTGGTGGCCGAAAATAAAGATTTTACTGTATATCATTTGTCATCACCTGTAAGTGTTTCCGTAAAACGTATCCAAAATTAAATAGTTTCTAAATTATACGGGAATTGAGTAGTAAATTACAATTAATATAAATAGTACCGGAACTTGGAATTCATATAGCGATATCTAGCTGCGCAAGAGTATCTCGCGTGGAACGAAATTTATTAAATCGTATTTTATCAATACGGACGGGATTGAATGCAAATTATAATTGATATCGGGGTATCAATTACGATATTAATGTGTGGGTATCACAGAGAATTCAATAATACCCAATTATGAAATCGGATTTTGTTGGCGATTATTGGTAGCGAATAAAAAATAGACAGTTGTATTACTGACAACGGAAAATTCGATTAGCCGATTTCAACCATCTGGCGTATTCGTAGGGGAAGAACGAATGGGCGATGCGAGCGCTATCTTTTCACCGTTCCGTTCAACATACAAACAGCGTTCAATTTCGGTGTTATGTTAAATTAATTTGTACGTTGTTTACATGTGTGAAGTGCATGGCATACACAAGTTAAATTTGATTCCGTATAAAGCGCTTAGATAGGAGCTAAGCTTTTTATTTGACGGATAAAGCTGACTCATTTTTTTAGATTGTTATTCTTACCAATAGAAATATATACCATACAGATCCATTTTAGAGGCTCTCTTTCCTCTTCTTTTCTAGTTTATTTTACTAAAATTACAAAAATGCTTCTGAATTTGTGTATCTCTATTTCATTGATATACTCAGTGACATAGACATTTGCACCAGCTAGAAGGGGTTGGAATTTCCGGATGAAATTTGGTAGGAATATTCACCTATGTAAAAGTAATAAATGATCAAAATTTGGGAGGAAAATCTTTATTAGTTAAACAAAATTTTATAATAATTGTTAATAATGTATGGGGCTGCCTCTCTGATTTACACATTCATTTACACGCCGTGGCATTGATTGAATAAGGTGGTTTATCTCGTCTTGCACCTCATTCCTCAAAGCCTCCAAAGTCAAAGGAGGACGCTGCAAGTTCTGCAACCTTCTACCCATTATGTCCCATACATGTTCGATGGGAGAAAGATTTGGAGATCTTGGAGGCCAGGGCAAAAGATTAATCTGGGCCTGTTCAAAGAAGTTCAAGGAAAACACTGGTACATGAGGACGTGCATTATCTTGCTGGAATAATGGATCTTTGAGCCCTTGTAAGTATGGCAGACGATGTGTTCCAACCACCTCCGCAATGTACCGTTGTGCTGTCATAATGCCTCGAATGAACACCAAGGGAGACCTGATGCCATAAGTAATAGCACCTCAAACCAGAACATCCACAGTGCGGTGTACGTGCTTCTCAACGGTAAATCGAAGATTGCGTCGTTCACCCGGTCTTCTTCTGACTCTCTGACGACCGTCGTGCATGCCTAAACAAAATCATGATTCGTCACTAAACACAACACGACGCCATTCAAGATTCCAATGAGATCTTTCATTGCACCATTGTAACCGTTGCTGATAATGTTCTGCAGTCAAAGGAAGCACAAGTTGCGGACGATATGATGTTAACCCAAAACTTCGAATTTGGCGATAATCTGTTCTAATGGTTACATGGCGACCTTCTTCACCAAACCATTGGTCACCAATTGCCCGAGTAGAGGAAAATCGATCTCTAAATGCAAGTTGTCTTAAGCGACGATCTTGACACTCATTCGTTTAAGTATCATATTACAGCTGTGCTATTAGAGTTCGCGGTTTAGCATCTAACGAACTGACATTAGCGAGTATCGGCAATTGAAAAATATGCACATTCGCACGACTTAAAAAGCGATATTTAGTTTGAGAAACTGTTTTTATAATCCAAAAAACTTATTTCCTATGTGTTTAGCGATACATGTTCTAAAATAATAGACCAAAAGGGTATGTTGTTATTTCTCCGGAATTGTAGTTGGCTGGAGATGTAATTACCTACTAACTAGATTTTGCTAGAGCACTTGTTTGTCTGAACGGTATTCCTCGTGGCGCTAATGACAGCGATGTTTATGAGCCATTTTCAACATTATACGCAATGCTAAAAGTTTGCTTCACAGTTTAATTTGAGTGTGCTACAATTTTAATTATTGAAAATAAAGCCTTTGTATTTCAGTACACCAGTGTGTAAATAACTCATCTACTAATAAAATAATAACTATGTCTTCTCTGTTGTATTTCCTGATAATACGTAAAGAGCATTAAGCAATAGCTAGTGATACACCTCAGGACACATAAAACTAATTTATTGTGTTATCGTTATTAAGTCAACAAACATTACTATACAGCGTGTCGATTTAGTACGTGGGTGGAACATAATTCCTTCCCTGAGTAATTTAGAGAAAACGTTTTTAAATAAACGATATGCAGAGGCAAGTGCTGCACAATACAAATTTATATTCTACTTTACAGGATGTTTAGTTTCCGTAGCGTACGGTGTAAGTGTGATTTTCTAAATGAGGCATTCTGCGTATTACTATGTTTTTGGATGCGCCCCTCTTCAATTCATGTCAACTTTCATCAATATGGTACACATATCTACCCGAGGAGTAAATTTCTGGTGAAAATTTGTACACTAAATTTCCAAATTACTGTGATTTCCACAAGATATCTAAAAATTCCCCCTACTTGTTCACGGAGTAGATCATCTAATATAGTTCTTCATCTGCCAGGTGTAAAAAGTCCACCAGCAACTGCTTCTGTCAGAACACCCTTCCAAGCTTGGTCTCTTTTGTTTACCGAATACATTACAGCTGGTTATGTAGGACATTTGGATGTAAGTATTGAAAGCATTTCTGGGACTGTTGATTTTGGCTGTTGATTTCAAATCAACTCACACAGATATCAGAAGCCTTTTGCAACAGATGGCTCTGGGAAGACAACAGCTGCCAATCCTAGAAACCTTTCAGTGCCCGCACGCAAAATACTAAAGTTAGTTTCAGCGATCCTAAGTACTAACCTAAACGTTACAGGAGATAATTTGCTTACTTCGATAGAGTTGACAGATCAATTAAAAGGAGTTAGACTGACTTATGTTGCGACTCTATTCAAGAACAGCGAGAAATTCCACCAACGTTTATATAATTTAAGAATTTATCAGTTAACTCTAACAAGTTTAAATTTACTTGTGACACATTAGTTTCGTATGTCCCGAAAAAGAATTTGTTCCCTTACTATCTTCCATGCGTCGTAATGACAATGTAGAAGAAAACAGATAGAGTGGAACAGTTAATTTTTACAATGAATCCAAAGGAGGGGGGGGGCATTGTATCAGAAATGCTTAAATTATTGATATCAAAGAAGAACCAGACGATGGTCCACGGCTATATTTAGAATACTTTAGATATTTCGCGTGTAAACAGCCATGTCAGAAGAATCGTTCAAAATTACAAAATTACTCAAAGAGAATTTGCTATTAGTCTAGGAAATGAACTTATTGATGACCATATTAATAGAAGATATCATACAAAATAACTGAGATGTACATTGCAAAACCCAGTTTTTTACATAATTCTAAAGGTGAATTAACAAAAACTGCAATACTTTTGAAAATTTCTACGCTAGTATCTCCCATCTTGAACAACATAGTATTTGCAAAAATATATTTTAAGGGAGACACGTCCAGATAAACTATGCTATTTGTAGAAAAATACACAACTCAAAAACTGCGTTTTGCGATCAACTGCCAAGACATCTAAAGTGAATTATAGAAGACTTATTTGGAAGCGTATAATATCCCACGATAGTCTAAGCGTTACTTGAAAACAGGATAGGACTTGTAGGTCAATATAATAAACAAAAGATTTTTAAACACCTTTCAACAGTTGGGATTTAAAACTTGATTAGATTTACTGCTTAAACACATTATTTTGATGTAAGTAATATCAGCATTCTCTTCTAAAGGTTTATTTAGAAAATAGAAGGTCAACTGGATTTAAATATCTATAGCATTAGTGGGGGTAGTTAGTGATGATGGAGTTTGCTAGATTCTATGCAACTACGAGTAGAATGTTCCAGATAAATCAGTCAAGAAAGTAGGAAGCTTATACCGTTAGTTCTTTTTTTATGAGCTTTAAATTCTATATAGATTTTTCTATCAAATTAATACTTCCTTCAGAAACAGCAACTCTTTTTCAAATGCACGATAATTTTACAGTCTGGTTCATCATGAAAAGCAAAAAAAAAGAAAATACTTCTACTTTACTCTTACCTTAATTACATCCAAAACTACAAAAACTCATTAGGATATTTCATAAAAGCGCAAATATAACATAAGCTGCTATATACTACAGGCAGCGTTATCGCTAGAGAAATATTTGGCCCTCTATCATACGGAATTGCACAGTATTTTAGCCTAGGTGGTATCTCTTCTTTCGGGAATTGCAATTTATTGTTTTAATTTCGAACTAGCATTATACCCACCTTAGGCATAAGAAGGCCTACCGGAAGGAACGTACAGCTACAGAGGCCACGCATGTGCGCAGCTAATGTTTTTATTCATGAGAATTAAGTTAATGTCGTACATAATTTATCTGCCGTTTCGCAGAAACCCCGTCTAGCTGTTGTAGAAAGGTTAGACGGCAGGTGACTTCCACTTAGATACATATTTTATACGCGGGAGCTAAGTGAGCTGTACTAGAACAATTCAACAATTCCTTGCTCTACAGTGAAGGCAGACAATATAGACAGTTACATTCGTACGTTTGAGAAATAGCTGTGCGCCAAATTCGTTGTTTTGCTCTGAAGGTTTTCCGCTGCAGTAAGAAAAACACTTTGCTGGCGCAAGCTACATTATACGGCTTCTTCTTTTTTGTAACATGAGCAAAGGGAGGTAATCGATTTAAGCTGTATGTTGTTGTTATATAAGAATTAGCATCATTCATTGATTACTCGAGAGCACTCGAAATGTTGGTTGGTTTTGCTTCTGTACTGTTTTGTTCTTGTTTTAAATTACCTCTTGTCTTCTTATCTTTTCTGTGAAAGATTTGCAAGCCTGGGGATGTATGTATTATAAAACAACGAAAGATTTAGGAAAACAAAGGTTTGAATTTCCACAATACCTGTGCCGTTCACGTTAAATGTTATTTTGATGCTAATTCCATGAATTCATTTAAAAAGAGTCTTAAGCATTTTATCTAATATTGTGTGAAGTAACTCCATACAAGAAAAGATTTAACTTAGAGAAGAGGACTTCAAAAATATATGGAATATAATGGAGCTCCTCGTTCATTATTTTGCTAGCAAATTCCTCTTGTTATAACAATAACCTTTCGTACGTATTTTGGTAAAACGGAGAAGCATATACAAATATATCATTAAACTGCCTACTAATAGACTCAATTTCTTGTTTCGACGCTTTTTAAGCATTTAATGTGATGGAAATTGATTTGCCACAATCGTTTTTATTTAAATCTGCACGCAGATAAACATCTACTTGTATCAAAGCCTTAATTCAAGAAAATTACTGTTTCAATTATCCGCAATACAACAATCGAAAGAAATATTTTCTTAGCGTTTCTTTCTCCGCCTAAGAGAAGTATATACTTTTAATGAAATAATTGTATTTCTTTGTTTAAGACATTTGTTTAAGAAAATCTTGCAGTAAATTTGAAGAAAGCGATTCTTAGTGTAAGTAAATAGCCGTTATAACACAAAACAATATTCTCTTAAGGATAGTAAACAGTTTTCTTAATTCCAGAAAGTGTTTAGGTATTGTTCATAAATCAATAGTTTAATTTTCTTAAAATAAAGCATTTTTTACTTAAAATTCTTGAAATTCATATTATTGCGCTTACCTTGTTTGAAACAGTAAGACATATCCGTTCATAATGCAACAAATTATTCACATTGCTTCTGATTTTAAAAACGCTTAAGTAGAGGTTATCTACAGAATAGTGTTCAACCAAAAGTAAACTTAATGTAGAAGTACACATGAAAAAAGTGCCTAGAAAAAATAACCAAGATAATGCTAATATAAGTAGCTCCTGGTATTGATGGAATCACTACCAGCAAAAACAGTATGAAAAGAGAAAGACATTAAAGCTTCTAGCTCCTGGGCACATTGCCCTTACATCTCTCAGTTTATGCCATTAATCATCAAAAACAGCAATTGAAATATTTCCTGGCGTAACCTAGTGCCAATGGTTATAGTCATGCCGTTCTACAGCGTAGCGACGGAACCGAGATACAGATACCATACATACCCATGCAATGATATAACCTTTAACGTACAACGTTTCATAAACATTTTCAAAAGAAACCGGTTAATGTTATATTTTTGTTCTTTTTATTATTATTTACCACGTGTACTAATTTAACTATAGTTTCTTTAAATATATAATAAATAATAATAACTTAAACATTAACTCATTAATAATTAGACTACATAAAAGTAATCTCTGTTTTATTACATTATTAAGGAAATAATTTAATTACACCGTAACCTATAAAAAAGAACTTTTTCATTCACTTGCTCCTCATTTTAGTTACTAGCTTTAGGTTTTTTTTCTTTTATTGGATATCCTTGTAGCTGGCCCGACGATGTGTGTTTTGAACATTAGACCGGTCCCCTAATTTCTCAATAGCACATTGTGAGATCTGAACCATTTTTTCCTTCCTACCTTTAGCATGAATATTGGAAGAAACGTTTTTCTGTCTTCGATTTTCTTGATTTTCTATCCTTAAGAAAATATTTACTTTATCAAAATAAGATTTCAAGGAAATTACTTTCTTATGTTATAGATTTTTATTGAAATAAAAAAAAATCTTGAATAGAGACTGATTTTTGCAAGAAAATCTATTTTCTTGAGACAAGAAACCATTTCTCTGCGTGTGTAGTTTTCTTATTTTGTTTTTCTTTCGATAGTATCGGACCAAAAACAATGGGATTTGTGCGAAACTCCTTGGAAAATATTCTTGCTACAAGTCCTTTGTTGGTTTTTGTCCACGAAGAGACATATCGCTGTCGTTTTGATGATGTGTCAAAAATTTGTAGGGTTTGTCGTAGACAAAAAGGGATGAAACGTTATCCGTCCCAGCCTCCAGGATCGGCAATCTATTGCAAGCGTTCTCGCAGAGCTTGCAGTGCATGTCACTATGTCCTACAACGTCGCCTGCTCTATTCCATTGCATAGCAGACGAGTCATGGTAGCCAACGCCACTCTTAGCCCGAGGATTCAGCTCCAAAAATGGTAAGCCGCAAGTGTCGTCGTTGTGAATGAAACTTCCTGCATTGTAGTTCCTATTCAGTTCCTTTTGGTCGACGGATCTTTTCTCGTCAAAAGGTTTTCCACGGTCTTCCTTTTGCTCTTCCTTTGAATACCCAACGCATCTTCTTAATTTGAACAGAGTACTGTAATGTTATAATTTACCACAACCAACGTAGTTGTCGTTAGCGGCACGTATAATGAGTTCAGTATGTCCACTCGTTCACTAAATAGCTTGCCTTGCGTTCATTTTTATCACATCCTTTAATTTTAATGGAATATTTTCATACAACGATTGACAGCATAAATTCAGTTGTAACTTTAGCATAATTTCGAAAATTAAGTATCGTTCGTCAAGCAATCGTCTTGTTTGTCAGTAAATTTTAATATTGTACAGCTGTTCGTAGTATTAAATGTCATAGAGTAGCATAGCTATTAGAAAGAAATAAGAATATTCGATTAAAATTTATTATCAAATCATATTTAGAAGGGTATAGTTATGCAAATTAGCCATGATTAAACAATCGCTGTCGCGAATGAAATAAAAGAGTGAATGGGGGCTAATTAATTTCTTACTTTTAGTCAAAATGTTGATCCAGGTAATCGTGTTTGCTTGTGTTCCAATTTTCTGTGTTCAGTGTTTAAATCCTACAATAAGTAAAAGTCAAGTTTGGTGGTTTAAGAATTACGCAGGGTGCAAGTATGTGACATATAAACATAGAGTTTATATTGGAACGTCACAATTCCAGGTTAGTTTTCTCTTTCCAAGTTTTAATGCTCGTAAAATGTTATTAGTTGATACCTATTTTCATTTCAATTGCCGAAAGAGTGTCTAGGAGAACTCCCGGACCTACAGCCCGTACAATTAATTAATTAATTTCCAAAAATTCATTCTCTTAAAAAACGTTCCCTCGTTTAAAACATAAATACTTTTTGATAATAAAACTAAAGTGTTATCTTTTTCTCATTACCATTATTTATGTAATTCTTTGAAACTGCAATCATATTATTAATGTATTGAGTATACGGAGTATTTCGTAATACATACATCATATTTCATATGGTGTGATCTAATCGAAAGTTGTGTGCTTGAAAACATTCAGTATAATGCAGTTGTTTCGTCCCAATTTTCCATTAACCATTGTGTACGGATCGTAATAAATACGTTACATAAAACATTTTCCTATACATTTCGTCAATAGCAGTACGCATTAACTAAATCCGGAGTAGGTTCGGGAATAAAGGAAGGACGATTTAATATATGAAATTTATACAATAATAAATCAGAAGCCAACCGAGAAGAGTTTTTGTCGTTCTCCCTATATAAATCAAAATTTGATAAAAAGTGGGACATTCTGAATTTGTAGGCGGTATTTATTTTCACTAACGTTAGTATGTTGCTCTGTTCTTGATACATTGAGCACCGGCTGTTGCAGAAATTGTGACAAATGGCGTTCAGGAGCAGCGGAAACGTGTTCCTCTCAACTTTTCTGTGCGAGGACCGGCTGCTGGTGGCCATTTAAAACCGCACAAACTTCTCTCCTACATTCGTTCGCTGGAAAGACAGAGAAAGACAGCCTTCTGCCGGAAATCGGTCTACCTGCTTTGCCAATCATATCGGAGGACCAGATGCTAGGGAATTAATTTAATTCAAACAAATTTACCCTTTCTCCGGCCAGTTTTTTGGGAAAATAAAATTAATTTGGAAATTACAACGCTCCGCTGGTCGTAAGCTTATCGGAAAAAAGATGTTTGCGGAACATTATAGACACGTATAGTCTTTACGTATCTTTACTATATTTCCCGTAATTTTAATTAGTAAATTTGTCCGTGCGATAGTCTCTCTCGGTAATAGCTAATTAAAAGTTCGGATCAAATATTTATATTTCTAGCATGATGGTTTCCCTTTTATGGTTATTAATAATAATAATAATAATAAGCACATTTATTTCTAAAATGTTCCATACAATGCACACAACACAGAGAAACAGGTCAAAATTTGGTATCTTTTTTACTAGTGTGCGTATTAAATGAATTAATAATATTTGGTCGTATGAAAGTGCCAATAGTTGGCTTTGATAAATTGTGACATTTCTGACAAAATAACCGATGCGCCAAGAATGACGAGACGCGCAACTGAAATTATTCCAAAACGGGTTGTGCACTATTACGTAAATGTTGTTAATCACGATAAAAAGCACCGTACGTCATTTCTGCACAGAAGGAATATCGCGATATACTGTGTATAATGCAATTAGAAGATTTGAGAATACGGGAACATCCAATTACAAGACGATAGCTGGTCGGCCTACAACAGTAAGTACCATTAATACCCAACGAGTAATTGCGAACCATCAGCTTCTATACGAAAATTGGCTCACAAGCTTAATATAGCAAGATCTACTCTGAGCTATATTAATGTTAAGAAGCTAAAAGGCTAGGACAAAGAAAATAGTTCCCAAATACATTAACAATCAAGAGCAACGTGCAAAAACTGGTGCCAGTTATATTGCAAGAAAATGCGGTCAGAAAATACTAATTATTGATGATGAAACTCATGTTCCTGCAGACCCTGCTGAAGCACCAGGTCGGAAGTTTTACCATAGTTCCAACCCTGTAGAACTAGAATATACACATAAATTTCGTACAAAAACGGAATTCTTAAAAAAATATTTAGTATGGCAGGCCTTGATCAATTTGGCAATGCATCCGAACCTTATATTTGCGAAGGGAGTATGAATGCAACAACATATTTGAAGGAATATATTATCGAACGCCTGGTTCCGTTCATTCGCTAGTACCATAATGAAGATCAAATTTTATTCTAGCCAGACTTGGCAACCATACATTACGCCAGAAATGTTACCGAGTACTTGAATGAACATAAGATTCAATTTTTACCGGAAGATCAAAACCTACCTAACTTCCCCTAAGAAAGTCCAACTGAACAATATTGGTCCTTATGCAAAGGGCGATATGCGAATTACAAAAGAGCGACTAAAAATTTAGTAGGATCTAAGAGAATATGGAAGAAAATTGCAAGGGAAGTGTACAAAGACTATGGGCAATCGCCAATGAATCATGGTATGAAGATGCTCAAACAAATTGGACGAAAGGGGATTAAGAAAACAATGTTAGATATTTTAAAATAGTTCTTTTATCACACTTTTCAAAAAATGTATAGTTCAAGTAGTTCAGGTTTTTGTAAATTTAAAAATATAAGATTGAAATTTGTTCCTCTAGTTATTAGACATCCTTTAGTTAACATAGTCAACTAGACTGTGACAATTGCGCTGTTGCAAGTGTTCTTTAGTACGTTTTTTAAATAAATGAAATGAATTAATGGACCTTATGCTTATAGGAAGTTTATTGTGAAGAAGGCAACCTCTGTATTCGAGACTTTTTTGAAAGATTGCCGTTGAATGCTTAGATGCAAACAGATCATGTCTAGTATTAAAATTGCGAGAAACATTATTTTTACTGAACGAATTATAATATTTATACACAAAGCATAAAACTTCAAATATATATGTATGTATATTCCATAAAATGTGGAAGTTATTTTCACTGGAAACACTTTTACAAAATTCCAACGGTCCTAAATTGAACATTATACGAAGAGCTCGTTTCTGCATGAGAAAAACACGGTATGCGTATGGAGAACAACCCCAGTGAATTACATCATAACGTACAGCAGATATAAAATTAGCACGATAAAAGGTTTTCATGGTGTCCAGATTACATGACTTGCGCAGGGACCTCAATGCAAAACAAACCTTGCCCAATTTACCACATAGACAATTAACATGATCTTCCCATTTAAGATTATTGTCAATTTCCAAACTCAATACTGCAGCGTTATTACTAAGCATTGTTGGAAAAGAGTGATAAATCCAAAGCAACAGATCTAGAATTAGCAAATAACACATACTTTGTCTTTGATTGATTAATGACAAGTCTGTTATCTGAAAACCAATTGCATAACTTGTCGTAGATTAATTGAGTAAACTGAAAGAGTTTTTCTAAAGTATCGTCCTGTACAACCACGCTAACATCGTTTGCATAATTGACAAGGTGACAATCGATGTGATCAACTGCATGTCATTTACAAATTCCAGAAAGAGAGTTGTTCCAAATACGAGTCTAATCATCTTATAATCGATAGCTTTGTAAATGCTATCACCACCCACAGAAATCATATGATTTAGACAAGACTAAAGCCCGTCTGACCATCATACAAACTCTATCGGTAATGAAGACACTTATCAAGATACTACTCTCGGACGGCATTCAGGTACCCGTCTACGAAAGCGAGCTCGACGGTACGTGTCTGTCGTGCCTGTCGTGTGTTGATCGGACATCTATTTATATGGAGAGTGGCTATGACGTTCCAAGTTCTTATATGCAGACGTTAGTCGATAAAACATATTCTGGAAACAGGTGAACACATTAGATACAAATATAACGATAAAAAGAAAAATTGCACATTAAATATTACGGACGAGAAAATCATACGGAATATACAGGCATATTCAAAAGTAAATGTACATTATTTACAAAAGAACTTAAAAGCAATATAATATTTGAAATTAATAATAATAATTTCACTAATGTCTTTTAAAAACTGTTCTTTTAAATTTAGGGGTGAATAACGTTCGTCACAGGATTAGATCTCTTGATGACATGAAAAGTGTGAAGAATCTGTTTAGAGACTTCTTGTATATTTTGAACTCGTCGTATGATTTTTTATGTACCCAGATACAAGTAAGAAGGAAATTATCAAGTGGAGGTAATGGGAAGGGGAATAACTTCCGACTTAAAAAAGTTAAGGGAGGAACTTTTGAATTGTTTCATACTGTCTCGAATATATCTGGAATTGGACAGGCACAACAAACTAAAATAAGTCGAAAAAAAAGTTTAGCTGCGACAAAGAAGATGTACTTTTCACAACGTATCAGGAATGCTGGAAACGTACCGCGGGAATTATGACGGCACGTCGATTCCCAATTAGGCCGAAATAACAGGAGAAACGCTGATCCCTCACAAGTGGGTGCCATTTTGCGCAAATTTGTTACTAGCTTCCCATATTTGAATGTCACCCGAAATTTGGGTCCGGTTAAACCCGATAATTGTACACTGTCCCTATTCCTACAAAATTCTATTGCTTTTTGTCCAGTTGCCCCGATGAAGTTGCAAATGCGATAAACTCGTTAAAAGTAAGCATACCACCGGTATGGATGGTGTACACACGAAAACGGTCAAATACACGCAGAGAAACGCTTATCTGTATCAAAGCTGTCCGTCTTAGTTCAATACAATTACTGCTTCAATTATCTGCAATACAATAACCGTTTTAAATAAAAAAAAAATATTTTCGTAGTGTTCCTTTCTTCTCTCTGAATCTGCGACAAAAATTTAATTGTTTTGTAATTTAACCGTTTTTATATCTTTAGAAACAAAAAAAATATCCGTAGAACGGGGTTCAAACTGAACACACTATATAGTAGTGCAATAGTGTAATGGATTAGTTATTTAGTGCGAAATATTACACTAATTTCACACTAATTGTTACACCCGCCAATATCCATTAACTTTATCCTGTATCTTTTGATGTTTTGATTATGTTTACTTATATGCGTTATTGGTTTCAAAAACGATCTTTTTAGTGAAATTAAAATATTAAAGTAAACCTGAAAATCCTACGTGCATTTCCGTAAGTTTGAAAGTTTAGCTTCTTGTTTATCGCTTTTATTCAGTACCTGTTTTAGAACGTACACATCAAATGAGAAACACTTCTTGGGTATTCGGGCGATGTGGTAGATTGAAGTTGCGTAAATAAGTTACTTATAAAGCCAGAGTCTAACAATAAGGTGAATTACTCGGTTGTAAAGTGCTTTACGCTATAGCGAAAATCCTAATACTTTTGCGTCGGCAACCTGGCAAATAAGAGGCTGATGAAATTCAAAATAATTTGCTTTTATTTCCCATCCTGTCTTATCGAAGGTGTTTGTTAGATACTTTGAAGTGTAACCGAGCGAAATCCCGTGCTGGCGGATATTAGATTGTGTTGGTTGGAGAGTTTAGAGTGTGGATATGGTGTATTTACACGTCGCCAACAATAAGAAAGAAAATCTAATATTTTCAATGAGAGAAAGTAACTGTTTTTAAATATTGTACGTATAAGCTAAATTTATATTTGGTATATATTTTGACCTGGGCTTTTGAAAAGTTTAAATCATATAGAATGAAATTATGTTTTTATTGTGAAAAGCTACTCATTTTGTTTTGTTCTACTAAAATTTTATATTGGATAACACTGTTGCAGAGATTGGGTATTGGGTAGCCCATGAAAATCAACGGACCCATCGCATGCAACGTAGGCTGCAAAACTTACTTTTTGTTTTAGGGAGAGCTGGTTAAATATCACTGAAAAATGTTAGCGCTGATTGAATAGCTGTAGAATTATCTGTTCTAGGATAATTTTTGCAATAAATGTAAAGGCTGTTGGGGATGAAGTCATTATGTGAGCAGACTATTTAGTTGTTATGATTAGAGATGGATCATTTTGCTGGCGCACAGTAGCGCGGCGGGTACAAGTTCGGTTTTTCCTGCTAAATATGCATTCTTATTGTTGAATGTGTTGTAAAATGGGTAAAATGTGTAAAATGTGTGTATGGTATATGTTTGCAATAAGCACTTATTTGGCTAATATTTGAAGATTATTACATGTTGTTCCCTTACTACTTTTTGCAATAAAGTCCTTGTAATTATTGTAGTGTTTTTTAAGGTTGAAATAACTTCTATTATGTATCTCTCTAAAATGTAATGAAATTTCATGTTTTTAGAGATGATTGGTGTAGCTGTAGGAAGAATTTTGTATAATGTAGAATAGAATGTAATAATATATCGCACGTAACTCCAATGTACTCCAATCCAATATTCGCAGGTTTAGATTCTACAACGCAGAATGGGGCAAATTCCCGAAAACCTGGCCAGTACCCCAAATTTTAAAATAAATTTAATGGAGTTTTTTCTCGCCGAAACATTAAGCTAGATTACCAGGCGATAATCTGGATGTCTAATGAAGAGGATATTGATGCTACTTGAATACCCAACTCAGTCGAAAGTTGAGTGTGGCAACGCCAATAGTTCTTACGTTAAACGTATACGAACTTCTGAAGCAAAGATAAGTAGTTTCAAGTGTTTTATTGCAGTGCGTTCTATACTTGGAAATAAGTTAAGTATTTATACCATACTTTAGGATACAATTGCGTGATAAATTGTAATTTTTTTATTTCTTTTATGAATATTTAATATTTTTAAGCATGTAAGTATACTACCAAACTAACACTTGTTGATAAATTTGTTAGACTTTCGGGCATTTCCGGATAAAAACCATTTTTGTCCCTTATAGGGCAGTTACTTAGCTATACGACAATGGAAAAAAAAATTATGGCCTACGACCACCATTGGTTAAAAAATATTTTAATTAATCACATTTCAATCACTTAATTTTATTTCTGTAATTAATAATA
Source organism: Dynastes maya (assembly GCA_029619315.2). Taxonomy (NCBI): domain Eukaryota; kingdom Metazoa; phylum Arthropoda; class Insecta; order Coleoptera; family Scarabaeidae; genus Dynastes; species Dynastes maya. The sequence continues at coordinate 65,401,174 of JAROYE020000002.1, forward strand.
ATAATAAAAAATCTTTTTATTTCAAGCTCGAAAGTCCAAGTCCTTCTACAAAGTTTGAAGATAAATGTGACCATCTTCGAAGATATGTAGCTGACAAAACAAACAAAATAAAGTACCCAGAAAATCTATAAGTGTGATTAAGTCTTTCACATTTAGTTTCGGATTTTAAGACTAAGTTAAAGATTACGCAAGAAAAAAAGACAGATTTCTAGCTCAGAACCAGACGTGGTTAGACTCAAACATGGTGTTTGTATATCTCAGACCTCTAATTGCAGGAGGTCGACCAACTCTTGAGTTTTTAGAAAGTAGTGGACGTTCCAAGCGCCGAAAAACTTAGAAGCTTAGGTCAGAAACCAGTTCTACTGAACTAGCATATGCTATTCAGACGAGTCTTCGCGCAGAAAGAAGTAATAATAGTGCAAGTGTAGTTAAGGAGGCAATATTTTCAATCTCAACACATGCTAAAAAATATCGTAGGACTTACAGAGAAAGTCTAAAACGTTATAATCAACTTGTTATGCCCTAATTTGCGTTCCCAGCGAAAATGCATTTGAATTTCTTTAAAACCGCATTATTTTAGCGTTCGTTCTTGAACGCTAAAATAACGAATTAAAATTTCCCCAACCGTTTTTGGTGACGCGTAGTTGTTCCCGCCCATGAATCATCGTATTGGGTTCAGACCCCAATACGATGTGTTTCATTGGAATGTTTATTTCTAAATAAAATACCCAATATCTATATATTTCAAAATTATGCGCGGCTAAATACCTTCGTTATACCCTATTCGTCGACTTTTGGCCAGATCGTCTAGAATACGTACTGTTGTACGGATATGAATTGGTCTTCATATGGATTTTGACTAACAAGCCCGCAGTAGTCCCGAGCACAATGTCATCAAGATTATTTCCAACTGAATGAACCCGTCACCCATTTACTTCGTCGAGCAGCGCATCAACAGCCCTTTTATCTCTTGATCAGAATCTAATGGAGACCTTATCCAGTTGTAATTTTAATTTTACTTTTTTTTACTGAAAGATATTAATGATTTTCGTTCAATCTAAAAGTATTATTCTACAGTCCCTTATTACTTATTTAATAATGTTGACGAGAGTTCTTTAATGTGCAACATCGAATTTAAGTAACTATGGATATGACTTACTCAATTTATACTACAAGGCATATTAACTTGATAAAGGTTTACAAAAATTAACTTGAATAGAAAATATAATTTTGCTTTAGATTTTAGTTAGCTTTGCTGTAAGGATGGGCGAGAACCAACTGCTCCTTAGGCGGTTATGAGGCAACTGGCGATTCTCAATAAGAATAAGTTAAACGAAATTTGAAATAGAAAGTAATTAACGACGCTTCAAGCTTGCCTATAATAATAAAAAATCTAAACAAGTCATTAGAGTGGGCCAATAAATATGCTATGTTGCCACTACAATAAGTTTTCTAACAATGTTCGCAAGTTTTCGTTAACAGATCCCAACGTCTTTGAATTGCTAAAACAGTTAAATATTTCAGGATAGAAATCTATTCGTCGATGTGTTGCCTATCTTTGAAATGTCTCTCCTTGTTTTGTTTGAAATATTTTTATAGATTGGACCATTATTTCAATTCTAGAAGATACTTCAAATAACAAAATTAATAAAATTTTAATCCATATTATCCTAGATCCTAATAATCTATTATATTTAGCAGCAAAACGTCTTTAAACTGAGAAAAGATTCATATTTTGGCAAGCATAGTTTCAAGCTTCGCTTAATGCTGTTTTTTTTACGCTATCGTGAACGTGTATTAGGGCATCCTTGGATGAAGTTTCGTACTTCCGTACACATGATCTTGTACGCTTAATAATAGAACAGTCTCATGTAGTAAATGTTTCATGGTTGTAATATTTCGGAATGGGGATGCCGTCTTTTATTTTCCAGGATGTATTAGTAAATATTTAATGACCGTCTCCTACCAAACCTAGGTTCTGTGAGTGTGTATGCATTACGCGAATTTCCTTTTTTTTTGTTGAAGTGTTATTCTTCTTTAATAATTAATTTTAGAAAGTTGTCTGCCTTTCATGCGGGATGTTACTTCAATTTTTGTAGTTAATATTTAAGTATATTGCTTCGTAATGCGGAAAACCTATTAATCCATTCTTTATCCTAGCATCACAAAATTTATGCAAATGAAACATATAGCGGTTAATTGTCTTCACCAGCCTATTCTTAAAACCGACCGAAGTAAAAGTTAACCATGTGCCTGGGAGCGAGGAAGTTGTAAACCTGTGGGATAAGGTTTCGGTCTATATCCACTAGCCACGCAGCATTCAGGAGGTGCTTGCACCTCAAGACCGACATCGCGGTGTATGCTGAGCCTTAAAAAGGTGCCCTTGTTCAAGATCGAAAATTACGGATCTAGACTTGCCAGTCGATAATGAGGCTTCCTGCCCAGCTGTCAAGTCGTGGCTAAGGGCTTGCACAGGGACCAACGGTGCCGGCGGTCTGTTCTAGCTACTCAAGCCAGCAGCTGCTGATACACCATACACCTGTGCGTTTCACCGACGGACTTTTGTGAGGTACCTTGGCTTAACCGCCCGGGTCGAGAGGAGACAACGTCAATAGAAACACCAAAGCCATAATTGGTGGAACAGTTTCTGCCGAAGACTTTTTGCCCCTCGGGGCATGGCCACGTGGGTTAATATTGGTCGTGAATAAGCAAACTCCAGACACCTGCCGCCCTATGGTTTCAACTAGGCTTGCCGCCCGAAAGGGATAACAAGATAAGGGAGCGCTGACCCGGTCAAGCTTTAGATCTTCCCTGCTCGTGGGACCAATATGATGGAACCAGACAAAATTACTAAAGAGTCAGATGCCACTCTAAGTGCATCAGAGGAAGAAATCCCTTTTCTACCAAGTCCTGCAACAAGTGCAGGGAAACCTGTACGCCATGAAGAACCTCGAGAAAGGGATACGAGGTGCAACTATAAATATATTCAGCAACAGCCAGGCCGTTCTAAAGGCTATTAAGGCCCACACATACGAATCTCGTCTGATACATGAATGTATACACAATCTAAGACAATTGAGACGCAATAACCACGTTACTTTGCGGTGGGTCCCTAGCTACCAAAGTATTGAAGGAAATGAAAAGGCAGATAAGCTGGTCAAAGAAGCAGCTAACATGCCTTTCATTGGTTTTAACCTCTTGTGATCTCCAAAAGAGCCACATAAAACAAGCAGTTGAGACGTGGGAAGACAATCAAAAGGTCCCTTACTGGGAAAGTGTTCCAGGACAAAAACAGGCGAAAGCGCTCATATCAGGCCCGCCAAAGACATCAAAAATAGTAAAAATATTATTCAGCAAAGGGGACCTTAGATTACTGGCAGGATTTTTGACAGGTCATGTAGTCCTAAAATACTATTTATTTAAATTAGGAAAAGCCGAAGATCAAATCTGTCGTCAATGCCAAGACGATCTGGAGACGGTAGAACACATTCTATGTGAATGAATTGCCATCAGTCGCACACGACACCAACATTTCAGTAGGCCGTTTCTTGTACCTACTGAATTGAAGGAAGCAGATCCTAGAGTAGTATTAAGGTTTATTAAAGTCTCCAACTATTCTAACACACACAAGGGCATTTTGTTACAATAGATCTATTAAGGTCGTAGTGATTAAAGGCATCTGTATCATGGCCCGGCTATAATAATAATAATAACCACGTAGCTTTAGACTTTGCCAACCTTTAAAATATTTGTATACAGTGGCGGCTGGTGGTGACGTAAATAGGAGGTCAAATACAAAGCTTCGATTCCCTCGTGTACTCCCGTTGCATACCGTGTACGTTGTATTTTATAAAAATAATACACGAGGAAGATGAAGCGTTGCCCTTGTGTGTTCTGCAGTTCTGCAGTCATATTGCATCAGCCGCCGTTATTTGCATACATTACTGAAACTACAGAAACGTTTCTGTTGTTGAAGAGTACGAGTTTGCAAAATAAAGCAGCACAATGATGAGTTTGCAATGTAAAGTAAATTAATTAATGAATTCATTAGTATAAAAATAAAAAATACAATGCTAAGAGGCCTCAAGAGTAACTAATCTTAATTTCTTTCTTGGCAAGTGGATAACTTATGTTTTAAATAAGAAATATTTTGCTCAGATTTTTATAATTGAAAATTTACTTCAGATGTTTGATTGAAAACAAATATCTGAGGCAAAATAATGCAGTTTTTAATAATTATTTCGATAGAGCGTTGTGTATACATGTGTGATACTGGTGGTTCCAGTAACGCAGTTTGGTATGCAGTACACGTGCTGGAGACAAGGATTCCAATATTAGGTTCTAAATCTGAAATACTGCATTCCAAAGGTGTTTCTTTGTACTAGTTTAACAGATGCTTCTCTTTTTCATCTTCCTCCATATAATTAATTATGTTCCTAGTCTCGCTATTGCATTTCCTTGTCGTTTGAGGAGCACATCATGAACATTTGAAATTACGTGATATTTTTACTTACGAAGGTCCCTTTGGATGTAAATAGTGAATTTTCTGTCGTTCATTCTTCAATTTATGGCAATACATAACTTTTAAAAGCTTGGTTTAAAATAAAACTCAACATAAGAAGGAATTCCTAATAAAAAGTCTCAGTCATGAACTGCTCAACTAGATACATCTAAACCAAATAAATATATCTTCACAAACGTTTGCAATGATTTTTAAAGGTCTGATGTCATTTAGAATGTCTTTTTTATTTTGTATTTCCATTTTTTTCACGCAGTTCACGTACGTAGGTTGGGCAGAGTAAATATATTTTATATACCTTTCTACATGGTTTGTGGGTGGAAGATAATTTTCTCCGTGAGCGATTTAGAAAAAAAATTCAGAAAAATTATTCGGATACAAGTTCTGCACAACGTGAAATTACATTCAAATACACAGATTGTTTAGTTTCTGACGTGTACGGTACAAGTTTGGCGTTTTAAACGGAACAGCCTGTATATTATTGCGTTTTTGGATGCCTTTCTTCAATTCATGTTAACCTTCTTCAACATTCCCCCATACTAGCTTCGTGGTGTTTGTAATAATTGGGATAATTTGAGATTTTTACGAAATGTCAATGTTACTCACAGTACTTGAATCAGTATTTCTTGCAGATTCCGACAATGCATCGATATGTTTTTGTATCAACTAGATTCTGCAAAATGGCCATCGAAATCGTTGCTACGTTTGATTGTTTTTTTTTGTTTTTTTTTTTTAATGTAATGCCCTGTATTTCCAGAATCTCATGGAGAAGTTCCTCCAGAAATTTTTTATAAATATTTCTCTATACCTAAAATGCATCCTTCTTTGGCACACTAAATAGGACTAGGCAAATACATTTTTTGCTAAAATGCATTAAGACCTGTGGCGAATTCCTATAAACCTTTGTTTTTCTAAAGCTATTCATTAAAAAAATTGTTACACATGTATTTATAATTCATGTACTAACCTACCTGTCCGAGGGTAGTCTGAAAGGTTTCAAGCCTCAACATGAAGATGGTGCTACTCGTAAAAATATTATAGTAATATAATTGCGCATGCGTCAAAAGATACGTTTGAAAATTTCAGCCATGTTGGACGCCCAGTTGTTGTTTAACAGTCGTTTGTGTCAGTCGGTGTTAGTGTTTCTGTAGAAATGGGAAAAATCGAATATCGAGCTGTCATCAAATTCTTGCATTTGAAAAGCAATACGCCTTCGCAGAATCAAGCCGAGATGGATGCCGTTTATGGGGAATTTCATCATTATTCGTCACAATCAAATTATGGGCGGCTGAATTTAAAGGTGGTCGTACTAGATTGGTTGACAATGAACGTTCGGGTCGTCCACAAACTTTAACCACCACTGATAACATCGAAAAGGTTCACCAAATGGTACCGGACGACCGTCGAATTAAGGTTAGAGAGACAGTAGAGGCTGTGGCCATCTCGAAAGAACGTGTTAGTCATATATTGACTGAAGATAATGAAATAAGTCGGAGTTTCGGCGTCGATTAACAACTGTAGATGAAACTTGGAAATACTAGTGCTTTCCCACAGTCGAAACAATGGACTGAGAAAGGTGAATCGGCGGCGAAAAAGGCGAAGACCGTTCCATCGGTCGGGAAAGTGATGGTATCTTTTTTTTGGGATAGTCATGGAGTTGTGTTAACCGACAATCTTGAAAAAGGAAAAACAGTAACGGGGGCATAGTACTTATCATTATTTGATAAGCTGTACGCAGAAGTTGGGAAAACGTCCGCATTTAAAAAAAGGAACTAAAACAACACTCTCGCACTCCAGTGGTCGCCATGGCAAAAATTCACGAATGGGGTACGAGTTGATAAACCACCCACCGTTCAGATCTGCCCCTAGCGACATGTTTCTGTTTTCAAGGCTCAAAGTTTCGCTCGGAGAACAAAGCCTTTTTTTTACAGCATAGATTTTATTTTTGAAACATATACATAACATACATATATACGTCACGTACATATAATACTGCTGTCTCCTCTGTCTTCACCTGGAGAGTGGGCTACTGTCCGTCTCGGGCTAATGGTATCGAGGGCTGTTCGGTTGGTTTTTCAGTTGTCGCTCTTCTTCTTAGTTTCTTTTTCTTATATTTGCGTTCGTGTTTTATATTCAAATGTTGTACTTTAGAATGCTTAGTTTTATGATTTTTTTTGAAGTTCTATTTTGTTGTATTGTCTTGTTGTTTCTGTTGTCAGGTTTTGTGTATATGTCGTCTGATGTTGTACGTGTGGATCTGTTTACTTGTTGAGAATTTAGTATTAGTTTATTTTTTATTTTGTATAGTAAGAGTAAGTTATTTAGTGTCATTATTTGTTGTATGTTAAGTTCTTATATTTTGCTGTATACTTTCATTGGTTGGTTTTTTTTTGTCTAGTGAATAGAGTATCTTTAGGACTTTGTTCAAGTGTCGTTGTATGGTACTTATGTTTCTCTTAGTTGTGTTGCTCTAGATGTTTATTAAGTAGTTATTTCTTGGTGTGAATATTGCGCGGTGCACTGTTTTTTTCATGTCCTTTTGGGAGAAAGTTCCGTAGTTTATATAGTGCCCCTGTGGTTTTTGTGTTGCTCTCTACTTGGTATATGTGTTTGTCTCGTTTTAGGTTGTTTTGTATTGTTATTCCCACATATTTGATGTGATGTACTTCTTCTATTTCTTGGTTTGTGATCTTTATGTTGAATTTGTGTCTTTGTTTTGTTGTGAAAACCATGTATTTAGTTTTACCCTGATTTATCGTTAGTAGATTGTTGTAGTACCAGCCCCTATTTTCTTGCAGTCTTCATTATGTTGTTTTGCAGGATCTTTTATTTTGTTCCTGTATATATTAGGCATATGTCATCCGCGTACGCGAAGATTTTTCCTTTCTAAAAGATCGTTTCTGTATAGGATATATAATACTGATGGCAAGTTTCCGCCTTGAGGAATTCCGTATTCGGTGTGAGTGGATGGCTTTCTTTGTCGTTTATTTATGTTGTTTATTTCTGTTTTTTATATAGGTTTCAATTAGCGTTAGTTCTTTATTCTGTATTTCTAGAGATGGTAGTTTTTGTATTAGTTTGGTTTTAGAAATTGTATCGAAAGCTTTTTTCATATCAATGTAGATTGCTATTACTGTTTCTTTTTTTTCTAAATTGATTCTCACTTCATTAATCATATCTAAGGCTGCTGATGTTCCGGAATTTTTTTGGAAGGCATATTGTTGTTCGTTTATTATTCGGTTTTTTGTAAGGTGTGCGGAGATTCTAGTTTGGATACATTTCCCTAGCATTTCATTTAAAGTTGATAGTAGTGCTATTGGCCTATAATTTTCTGCGTTTTCTCTATCTCCTTTTTTGTGCATTGGTCTAATGATAGTTTGTTTGATGTAGTCTGGATAAATGCCGTTTTGAACTATTTCGTTTGTTATATTTACTAAAATAGGGGTTAGTTTTTTTTTGTTTCCTTTTAAAATCTTGTTGGTGATTGCATCAAATCCTGGTGCTTTATTGAGTTGTAATTTTTGTATAATTTGTCTTATTTCTTCTTCAGTTGTTTTTTGAAAGTTTGAAGGTGGATATTAGTTTTTTGTTATTGTGTTTTGTGGTGGAGTTGAACCTTTTCGAATTTGATCTTCTGCTAATTGTTTCCCTATTGTGGTAAAGTATTTGTTGGCTACGTCTGCTGCTTCCTTTTGTGTTTTGGTTTTCCTGCCGTCCTCATTTAAGATAGTTTCATTTTGGTCATAGAGTTTTTGGTTTGCGTATTTGTTGGTTTATCATGTACGAGGTTTTGGTTGAGTAGTATTTCTATTTTCTGAATTTCTTCTGATAATATTGCCTTTTTATATCTTTGATTATTTTGGACACGTATACTTTCTGTTGTTTATATTCATCTCGTACTTTGCTGTTTTGTGGGTGCTTTCTGTGCTTTTTGCAAAGTTTGTTTCATCTGCTGGATTACCTGTTCGTCTATCCACGTACAGTCTTCTCTTCTTTTTCTTTGAAGAGTTACTTGATTTTCTTTTATAATGTTTTGTAGGTTTATTAAAAGTTCTTCTATGGTTATTATATTTTCGTAATCTTGCTGGTTTATCCTTTCTTTGATATTCTGATTGTTTGTTTGCACGATTTGGGTTGTTTTGTAATCTAGTTTACATTTTTCTTTTTGTTTTATTGTTACAATTCCTGTATTGTGCTCTGATATGTCGGATTCTTTTATTTTTATTTTTTGTATTCTAGTTGTTTCGTTTGTGATTACGTGATCTAGTATTGTGTTGTTTCCATTTGAGATTTCTCGTATGTAATATTTTTTAGCTGTTTTATGTTTTTATGTAGTTCTTTTTTTCTGTGTATTACATTATTGGTTAGTGTATTCTCTGGTATTGCAAAGGTTACTTCGGGTAGTTTATATATCAGTGTCATAGCTATATTTTGTGCTTCTAGTAGTATTGTAGATATTTCAATGTTGCTAATAATTTTTTTCATGAGTAATTTGTGTTTCATGTCCTCTCTGATATACATTGTTGATCCACCTCCGTGTGTTCTTCTTTGTAGTGTGGAATTGCATAAAGGTGTTCTTATGTAGGTTGTAGCTAGGTTTCTGTGAATGCTATTTATTTCAGGATTTTTGTGGATTATTGGTATGGTTTCTATTTCTTCAAATTTGTTTCTTATGCTTCTTATATTATCTAATATTATTTTACACATTTTAGTTGATCGTTTTATTTCGTTCTTGTTTTATTAGTTTAGTAATAGTATGTCTTCGTCGTTTCTAGTCCTGAAGCTTTTGCTTGTTTCGCTCTTTTTTGCATAAATGTTTCCATCTCTTGTCCAGAAGCATTTAATTTTTTCTTTTTTCAAATTTCTTGCTTGATAGAATAGTTTGTTTGTGGTTGCTGAGAGTTGTTCATTTATGTATAGTTGGTAGTTGGTAGTTTTTTATGCTTACTTTTTCTATGTTTTTGCTTGTTCGTGACATTTTAATTTTCCTATCTTTATTTTGTAGTTCGACTATTTTCACGTACGTAAACGCCTACTTTGCAGAACAAGATGCCAACTACTATTTGGACGGATTAAAGAGATGGGTGCATCGCTGGGGAAAGTTTATAGACTCACAAAGAGACTATGTTGAGAAATAAAACTGAAGTTGACAAAAGAATACTTGTTAGGCTGGAAAATCTTCAGACCATCCTCGTATACACGTGTGTCTGCCCATTTTAGACAAATAACGTTGAATTAGGTTGCAGGTTTGACTCGCGGATAAATCATTAATCTTGGCTCCGTTCCTTACAACTTCTTTAGAACGAGTCCAGTATAGCGTGAAGAAATGTAGCAATTTCTGTGTGCTAAAACTTTCGGGGCTATATTTCAAGTCTGCCACCGCGCGAAACTTACATTTACTCCACGGTAATATAATAACATTACAAAATTTTACTTATGCTGCTGTCATAACTTTACTTAATATGTTACGAGTTTGTTTTTAATAAAAGCGGATGAGTATTTCTTTAATTAAACTCCCTCAGCTACGACATTCCAAAGATTTATGTGCGTGCTTGAGAAATTTTGTTCTTCCATAATGAACGGATTAGACGCGAAAACATTGTAATTTTATGCACTTTTCTAATTTATCCGATTCTCGTTGTATTTATCGAACAACATAAATCTATCTTGTTCGACAATAAGGAGAGACTTCACGGTAAAATCCCTTTGTGTACTGGCGAACGTTATATATTATATTGAAACATCAAAGCAGGCAACGTAATGAAACATAAGCTTCCAATTAATGCGTCTGACGGCTGTTGTCGCCTATGAAAATGAGGTCATTGTGAAATATTTATAAGCAATTGTAGAAAATAATGCTTTATAAAAAGTATTCTGTTTTCAACTACCCACTCGTTATAAATCCATAAAATATAAGTAGTAATAACACGAAAAAGTTTAGAAAGAGGTTATTTTAGAGATATTTAATTAGATGGAGGAGGATGGAAAAGAGAAGCATCGGTTAAGCTGGTTCAAAGAAACACCTTGGGAACGCAGTGTTTCAGATTTAGAACCTAATATTGGAATATGTGTCTCCAGAACTTGTGGACTGTACATCAGAATGCGTTACTGGAATCACCAGTACCACAAAATGAAAGATTGATCTAAAACAGGATTACAACAAGAGAAAAGACACGCATGTATTTGCAGTACTTGTTTTAATTCGTTTTATTAATTTTAACTGGAACGGATCTTTTGCAGATTATTAAAAGCTGCTTTAATCTGCCTGAAATATTTGTTTTCAATGAAATATCTGAAGCAGGTTTTTCAATTATAAAAATCTAAGCAAAATAACTTTTACTTAAAACATAGTTTTCTACTTGTCAAAAAAGAAACTAAGATTAGTTACCGTTGAGGCCTCTTAACATCTAATTTTTTATTTTTATACTAATATATTCGTTACTTAATTTATTTTACTTTGCAAACTCATCATTGTATTGGTTTATTTTGTAAACTCACATACAGTGTGACCTACTTGAAATGGAAACACCCCTGTAAAACCCATGTTTTACATTAAAATGAAACCATTTTCTTAATACATAGTTAAGCCGGGCACAATCAATCTTCGCAACAGAATCGGATCAGTCGCATGGGCCGCGGATTATAAATAGTGCATGTGTGACTCACAGCCGACGGAAGTATTATTTTGAAATCAATACTCCAGTGTAAAAAATAAAAGGTGAGCTATAAAAATGTTTGATAAATAAAGCGAATATATGCACACGTTGAACTGTTGTTATTGCCGTTATTAGTTTTTTTTTTGTTTGAACACGACATTTGTTGTGTATGTAATGTAATAATCGTAAAAAGTAAACAAAGTAGTTTCTTCAAAAATCGGTTGTACTTAATACCGCAACAATAAATAATAATATAATAAATAAACGCACGTTCTTAACAGTGTGTCTAAGATTGTGGAACTTGCACCATCAGGTTCATTTCCATATTTGTCTCGGTGAAGGTTGCTCGCTGTGATGAAAAAATGTTCTTATATTTCAAGAAAGACCGTTCAACATCTACCGAAGTAATACAGGCTTAATTAAAATAATCCTTAGAGCTAGTTAATGAATCTGCAGATGCACCGCCACACATTTGTCTTAATCTCGTATAATCGGATGTTTATTTAACACTGTCGAACTTTGATATAACGCGACCGCTTCGTCGACGATTTGCACTGATTCTACTAACGACAACTTAGTATTTCGCAATTTTTCTATTGCGTAAGTATAGTAATCGTCTATAATTGTTGCTAATACTTTTTAAATCTGTTTCAACAGAAGTATCTAGAAATTCTTTTTGGCTTCCCTTAATAACTATAGCTTCGTCAGGGTCACAGATTTTACTTCTTGGAAATGTTCAGAATAATAAAAAGCCGCTTACAATCATCTTTCCCAACGCGTAAGAATCGGCCGTGGTGGTTTGCGATAACCAGGACAAAGCCTGTGAAATGCTCAAATCCGTTTGGGAGATTTGAGAAACAGTAATATTACACGTAACATACAAAAGTCCCTCACACTTTTCTTTAAGAGAACCGCCTATACTACACATTGTCATTGCTCCATCGCTTATAAACATCAACAGTTGTCTAGTTGACACTTGAAATTGTTGTACTTAATGTATCCAGCACTACGCCCGTAATTGCTACGCCAGTACATTCTTTTAGTCTTTTGCTAGCTAATAAGATTGCAAATTCCGGTTTAACGGGATCTAGTACTCGCACTAAAATATTCAAATTCAATTTATTTTACAATCTGTCGTCTCATAAAGACATAGCCACAGCTGTTTATCTTTTAATTCTGTTTTAATCCTATTTTCGATATCTTTACGTATACTTGGCAGCTCTTTCCGTAACGCTGTCCGTGATGGTAAGTTCCGCTCGGGATTGTATGGACGCCAAAACTGTCCTAACGGTTCTTTATCGAGTAAGCGAAGCGGTAGACCACAAACAATAAACATCGAAAGTAAATCCAACTTAAATTGGGTTTGAGGTGGCACGCCATTTTTCTCATTTTTGAGCTGTACACTATTTATGTCTTTCACAGTCGCCTTTGTACCAGTACATTAAAGATATTTTGAAAACTCAATACTTTAGTTCCATTATAGTTCAAATCCGGAAATTCATTGATAAATTTAGTGACTTTATTAGCCAGCAGTCGTTTATTTTCCTTGTGTACGTTAGACATACTTTCATACATATATTTATCTCTATAATTACGATTAACACTGCGAAACGTTGATGAGAAACTATTACAATAAATCAATAATTTCATTCGTTGAGGTAACCGTGCCGATTCGTCTACATACGTACGTCGCGTCGTGGGCGCAGCCACCCCACTTCTAACATGGGGCGAAGCTCCTTGTGTCCGGTTTATACATAGTAGATCAAAAAGTCTACCTTCCCACAGAACTTCAGAAGTTCATCTAAACTTTCAAAGCACACTGTGATTATTTTTTGAAGTCGAAAATAGTAAAATTTTATTAGCGACCCTTTAATTAAAAATGTGACTGTACTGCTGAATTTAGAAGATCCTGAAATGGCATAAACGAAAATTTCATTCAAATATGTTTGTTATTAAAAAGTTATGAGAACATCATTATTCAAACTTTAGAAATAGACCACTTACATACACAATAATTTCAATAACAAACGGGCGTTGTTATTCTTAACTGCTATTTCCCAAAGATTGTACTGTTGGAGTTGTAACCCTTTTCCCACTCATGTGCCGTATATAACAATATCTATTTATTTATAGGTAGGTATAGAATGGCATAATTGAGCCATATTTAAATAAATGCAAGAAAGCCAGTATAATCAATTTATTAATTTACAGGTTTTTCATTCTATTATTAATAATAATAATAATAATAATAATAATAATAATAATAATGTTTATTGTCCAACAGGTAAACCCAATTACAGGACAAATATACACATTGTGAACACAATACATATTGATTTAAAAACATGACATAATTATACAAAAAACCATTATGTTTCGTGTATCATGGCGCCAACTCTCCGGTGAAAATATCACTAAATATCTTCTCAGCGTTCCTGATCATGTGATAGATTGGCGACCGCAAACGAAGATTGGTCCTCGGTGTCGGCATAGTAAAGGTTGGAGCATAACGAGATGCTATTTGAGGTACGTTGAATCCTATGTGGGAGACCAGCTCCATACAGTCGATCCTATCATTTAATAATTTGTGTAAAAATCGAGCGCTATGGTAATCACGACGGGATGACAATGAACGAAATTGATGCGATTCGAGAAGGGTGTTGTAAGAAGTATGCCAAGGCGGATATTCGCCATTAACTTTGAACGACAAGAATTTGAGGAATCGACGCTGAACACGTTCAATTGGAGCTTGATGGGACATATAGAAAGGATACCAAACAATAGAGGCATACTCCAATTTCGAGAGTACAAATGCAAAATAAAGGGATTTTAGCACTAGTGCGTCATTGAAGTATTTGGACGTTCTCATAAGAAAACCCATCATTTTAGAGGCAGATGAACAAATTTGTTCAATATGTATGTTAAACGATAAAGTTGGATCAAAAGTGACACCTAGATCTTTAAGATTGGTAATCTTGTCGATGGAAATATCGTTAATTTGATAAGTGGAGATATATATATTCTATTACCTATTATCAATCCAAAATTTTTGTTCAAAGTTATAAAGCAGTGCAAAATTTAAAATCATAGTTTCATCGGTAATAAATACGCAAGCTTTTGTTTGACGTTTATCGTTGGATATAAATAATTATACAATGAAAGATAGAAAATAAATATGCTTAAGTATCATAATCGTAGAGTATTTTAGTATTAATTAATTATCGTTAAACTAATAAATTGATTATACTGTCTTGCATTTATTTAAAGCTCTATTATACCATTCTATACTACTTAAAAGTAAATAGATATTTGTACATATATAGTACTGTGCATAATAAAATTATATTGTTTTCATTTATATTTATATTAATTTAAAATAAACTTAGGTAAAAAGGGGTCGTTGTGATAACAGATTTCCGAGCTCGACAAGATACATAAAGTGACACATGCTAATTAACCGACCTCCAATTTCGTACCTTGAATACGGTAGGCAACATATTATGCATGTTCGAAGCTGGTGTATCCTCATTTAATTATTAACATACTGTACATAACTAAGGAGACCGCATTCTGCGGAATTCACTACACTTATGTATATATATTTTCTTGATATATAAGAGGAAAACCTTACATTCTTGTTATTTTTATTTGTTTTATATAAGGAGAACTGTTTTCAATAAATTAATTTTTTATACATACACTTAGAGGGCAACCGAGCAAGCAAATAAATAAGCAATCATTCTATACACTTAAACAAAAACAATTTCGTCCTCCCTCTCCATAAGGAAGATACACCAAAGCAAACAACTGGCAGCATTCGTTCTTTAAACTAGAAGAACGTAACAGTTGCTAAAAAGAATTTATTATTGCAATATTACAAAATAAATCCTGTACAATACACAAGGTGAAATGCTACTTAGGAAAACGATCGAAAGCCTCTGGAATGTGATGTTGATGTATACAGTAATCGAAAGAAAAATACATTAATGTTTTGTGTGACCATAAATATACGTGCAGAATGTACTGGTTAATGGAATAAATCAGAAAACTTATTAATCTTATTAGATTATTGAGTTTACTAGTTCTCGATTACTTCTTTCAATTTAATGTTTAAAGCTAACTCATTTTCAATCGAGATTGTTCTTAGTCCAACAAGTTTTGAGTCATTTAAAAAAACATTCTGTATGTTAATCAAAAGGTATTTTTTTTATTTTTCTGTTTCCCAGAATTTTGCTCTTCTCCAAATCGTGGGTCCTGCGCGGAACCATCCCGATGGCGCTTTTCACACACTTATGTTCTCTTTTACCTAAAGAATTTTGTTTGCAATAAAATCTGCGATCTCATCAACTTTAACGTCAATTGCTTTAAATACATTAACGACACATAATTTGTAATATATAGGGTTATTCAAAACTAAGTTCCCAATTTGCAAGGGTTCTATTTTTTGTACATATTAACAGTTTGGTTTCATGTAGATATCGTTATGATTTAGAGAAGGTTGGGTTTTTTTTTGTATATCGAGTGGTTTAATTTTTGTTGCTATGTTAACTCAGTTTTTCTAATGATAAAATAAGTGTCATACTGGGGTTTTGAATGCTGACAGCAATTTTCAATCGATACCGTTAAAATGGTTTTGCCGTTACGGGTTTGTATTGGCCTCATTCAGTGCTATTACAGGCAATATGCCAACGCAATAAGAAGAACAATACATGGATTGAGAAATCGACCTTGGTCAGTAAAATCATTTCGTAAGCTCGTGCAAAAATGGGAGTAGACCTAGGTTAGAAGAAGACGAAGTGAGTGCAGCAGTTTTACAAGAAGTTCAGGACGTTCCTGAAAATTCTGCATATGATATAGGATAACGGCAAGTGACTAGACAAGATCTGTTGGATAGATGACGAAGCATTTTAAGATAAATAGGGCTGTTAACACACAAAACTACAGGATATTGGCGGAAAATAATCCAAATGTGATTGTCCAGCAAGGATTAAATGATGTCAAGGTTACCGTTTGGTGCGGCTTCACATAAAACTTTCTGATAGGACTTTATTTCTTTGAAGAATCTGATCATGGAGAAACGAAAGCAGTAACGATAAATGGGCAGCGATGTTTTAGAATGTTGCAAGCTATTACCAGCATTACAGAATCATGATATTGACAACATTATTTGCATACAAGACAGTATTATACTCCACATAGACAATAATGTAAAGACACTACGACGCAACACATTTCGCAATCGTGTAATTAGTGGGCATTTTCAAAACAGTTGATCTTCTAGGTCACCAAAGATGAATCCAGCTGACCATGGGGTTACCTTAAAGAAAGGGTATTTCTTAGTAGAAGCAGTCGATATCGTATGTCATCAAGGATATTCCTAGGACTGCTCTTACTAATGCCATTCATATCATATCATGGTCATGTTTAAATTTTCCTTGTTTCTCCTTTTAAAAATAAAACTCCATTTCTTTATGAATAATTTGGCGTTTTTGTTGCTGCAGAATGTAAAAATTTGGCAAGGTTGCCGTGATTTCAAACTGGGAACTTATTTTTGAGTAACCCTATATGTTATGCCAAAAGTTGTTTGTAAGCAACATCGCCTTATTTTCTCTTTCTCGTTTGCTAAGGAGCGCAGAAACAAACATTAGTTTTCTCCAACTTTGTGCGAAAATTAAAGAAAAAAACATATTTTTAGCCCATTGCAATATTAATCCTGTGAAAAGAAAAGTATTGGATTCATCGCAACGACTGCTTAGCTAAATAATTAAGGATGACAAGGTACTGAATTTCGGAAAAAAATACCTTTTTCTAACTTACCAGAGTGGACTATTAAAAAAAGTAGGGCAAATGAAAGAAACTTTGGTATTTTGAAAATATCGCAGCTTCTATGATTCATATTAGAATTCTTTTAACCTTTAAACCTTAGAAAGCATAACGAGAACATGCAATTTCATTGATTTTTTTGGATTGGATTATTACAACTCATGTCAATCAAAAGCTATCTGTATATATTTCCAAATATTTCCTTGCGTGTTAGTTTTCCTACTACATCTTACCGCATGTATGTACAGTGAAAATTATTCTGGTCTATTGTGCTAAATATTAAAGACGGTATCGTAATAAACGATACATTGTACCTCTAGGCGGTAAACAAATATTTTCGTTTAATTGCGTTATATTTACATTTAATAAAAATATACCAATAGACCCCACTCGGTAGTGAAATATATTCACAAACAAAAGGAGATGAATAATTTAGAAGTATTGAGCGGACAATTATGTTTATGAAAATCACGTAGGCGTCACCTTCGACTTATACACCGACTTTAACATTTCATTTCGTTTACGTTCGCATATTCAGTATATTACCGTTTAGGGTCTATATTTTTTCCGGCTACCCACGGTAAAACTTGTAAAATAAATCCATTCTTAGTTTGCGTTTTTGCTTTATGGTACCCGCGGGAATAAGTTGATTAATCTGCGTCGTACTAAGTCGTGCAGTAGCAGAAGAGGAAATCGGTTACTGCTGGCTGGTATCCTCCTACCTCGCCTTTCGGGCAACTCATTCACATAAACAACATTCGCGTTGAATTGGCGAAATCCATCGGTCGGACACGTCTCTTGATTACATTAACGTGACCAGATGTTATAACGTGTCTTGCTAAGAATTAGTTCGCGAAGTAACGAAGGTCTTTGAAGCGGAAGACTGGAGGCAACCGCAAACATCGGCCCTTATTTCCCAACTGATTCTAACATTTGACTGCGCTACCGACTGCCTTTCTGCTTGACATCTTGAATAATTATTGGACTCCGACTTACTGCTGCATTTAAATGACTTAAGATACCGCGCCCAAATTTACATCGGAATGCCAGTTTTTACGAGATTCCTGCTCCTCTGTGTCTTTAACGTCCATTTTAGAACGAATCGTAATATGCGATATTTCCCTAATTTAATGAACTGCGTATTTTAGTCAATTTTAATACGGCATTCCTAAACTGTAGAGGGTTAGTTGCAACCTCGCAAGGAAAAAATTATTTTACCCATTTGAAATGGAGGCACCCCTATAAAACCTAGATTTTGCGTTAAAATGAAACCTGTTTTTTTGAATACATAGTGGACCAACAAACTTCCACATAAAATTTTAGAAGTTCATATTAATTTTCAAGACACACCGTGATTATTCTTCGAGGTCGAAAATAGCAAAATTTTATTGGCGATTTTTTATTAAAAATCTGATTACACCACTGAATTCAGAAGGTCCTGAAATGGTTTCAACAAAAACTTTATTCAAATATGTTTCTTAATTAAAAAGCTATGAGAGAATCAATTTTACCGTGCGTTACTTCATAAATTCGCATCTTACAACATCTATTGACCAAAATTTATAAAAAAAACAACTAGAAATTAACTAAACCTACTACTAAATGTCACAAAATTGCAAATAACCATTTAAAGAAACCTAACTACAATTAAAAAAGTGAATATAATAATGATTCCCTCATAATTTCCTTATTAATGAATATATTTGAATGAAATTTTGGTTAACACCATTCTAGTACCTAATCAATTCAGTGATGTAGCCACATTTTTAATAAAAAAATCGCTAATAAAATTTTGCTATTTTCGAACTCGAAAAATAATCATAGTATGTTTCCAAAATTTAGATTAACCTCCGAAATTTTGTGTGGAAGTAGGCTTTTTAACCCACAATGCATTCAGAAAAATTGGCTTCATTTTAGTTTAGAATATGGGTTTTGCAAGGGTGCTTCCACTTGGAATGTGTCAATACTAGCGTATTGTTGAAGTAAATAAAATTTAATAAATTCTATCTACTTACTAAAGTGAACTTTTGAGAACCGCTGGCCGTACGACTAACTACTACAATAATTGCTCAAAGTTACCTGTGTTGTGGAAACCTGTTCTACGATAATAATTCAAAGTAACAACGTCACAGGGATTAAACAAAGGTACTACACACCCAAAAAGCACTCGAATACTTGATATGTATGTACTTCACCAACAGAATTAATATAACAAATGGAAATGTGCGTAAACGGGATGATAGATAATCAAAGTCAGGGTTACTAAACGTATAACAAGGAAACAATTAATTAACACTCACGGTATCCTACTGTTCAATTCCTTTAAACGAACCATCCCTTTATTAGCAATTATATCCTCTAACAAGCACTTTCTTGACGTCCACACCAGCATCCCCACTAATACCCCTCCCCCTCTCACCTCCCACCCCAAAATTTAAATGCAATGACCCATAGTGTTGTACTTCAAATAAAGGCTTACGTTCTTATGATTAAATTGGTATATCAATTGCTCATTATTTTCATGCAGCAACGACTAAGTTAGATTTACATCACAATATGAACAATAAATTCCTCTCAGAACTCTGAAATAGAATCAATCATGCACTTGGCGTCTTGTCACAAAAATTTTCAATACTTTTTCTCCATTTCCTCATCCCCTGCATTGTTTTCCGTAAAAATTGTGTACACTGTTGCTGAAATTATCTTCATTCTTGTGAGTGATGTGCTAGTGTCACAGCAACAGGTTTTAATGAAAGACGTCCAGATAAGAATATGGAGCATAAATACGTACGAAAACTAGTGCAAAAACTTAAAGCACGGGATCGGTGGCGAGCAGAGGAGGGCACGATCACCGGACTTGACAAGTGTCGATTTCTTTCTTTGGAACCAAAAATCAGAAGGTTACAAACCTCAACCAATAGAGTTAAACGATTTGCGTCGACGTATTATCAACGAGTGTAGAAGCATTCCACAAGGAACTTTTCAACAAATAAAGCAAGAATTTGAAAAACCGGCTCTATTTTCCATGCAGTAGGGAAACTAATGATCATTTTGGGCAGTTCTTGTGAATATTATTTTTTAGTTCCGTTTGCTTATTCTAATGCCCTTATTGCCAACACCTCTCTAGATGTTTAAAGACTTTAAAGATACACTTTTTTGTGGTACCACACGACGGATCTTACTGTTTAATATTTTTGGTGTGGGGGGGGGGGGGGTGTTCATGGGGGCGCGGGTGCAATTGTCATAGGTATGATTAGTAGGTAAAAGCATGTCTTTCACTTACGTCTACTCTCATTTCTAACATATTTGAAATATTCGGGAATTGTAATTAATACTCTATTTTAGATTTCCCTAGATTATTCAAGAATTAATATTTATAAATTTATATTTGAATTCCTCGTGTTTTGCTAAATAAATTCCCACACCACTCTAATCTTCAAATTATGATCGCAAGGACTGTGGGATAGTATGTCAAATAACACATTATATAATATTGGGACATTCCTCACCGCACAAGTTATTAATTAATTAGTCCGGAACAGCCGTTTCGGGAATTCATGGAGCCTCGGAACAGCAAAATAATACAACTGCAATTAATAAATCTTCAAAACTATTTTTACTATTGATAATATAATGAGAATACATCTCAAATAAAATATATGCTTACATTTAAAGTGAGTCAATTTAAGCTGACGATTAGAAATGAAGCTGAACCTTAAAGACAGTACAAACGTCAACTTTTGCTTACAATAGAATGGCGTTTTATAAGCTCCCCAAGCATTTTCCTTTGGAGAACGTTTATATCAAAAATCGGTTACTTATTCTGTTCTGGAAGAAGGAGAATCTTCTCATTCCCTGGTCTAGAGCAGATGTTTTCTGAAATAATAGAAAACATGCTTCCGTTCTGCATTTTCTCATTGTATTTTTTCTTAATGAAATAAACAATTTTAGTTATAGTCTTAAGTAAATATATAGTGGCCTGTTTTGGAAATATATTTTAAAATGAACATTTTGCTTCCGTGAGGAATTGTAAACGGATTTTCAGCTCCTTAGGCTCACAGAAGCAATGCGCAAAAGGGAAACAGTGCAGGCTGTCTTTTTGGACGTTGGTAAGAACTACTGGAACCAGGAGCTCCGGTATAAGATGAAAAAACTCGGAATAAATGCAAGGCTTATTATGCCCGTTAAAAGCTATCTCTCGCTTTGTAGTGAAATTCAAGGGATATAAGTTCACGAAAAAGCCTATTTGGGCCAGAGTTCCGCAGGGCTCTCTTCTTGCCCCAAAGCTGCTCAATTTGTTTACGTACAACATCTCAAAACCATAAAATCGAACTAGTAATCTACGCCGATGAAACATCTGTCTATTCTTCGTGCAAAGACGATCGAATGTTGACCAGGCAAACACGTCGCAATCCGCTTCACCAAGAAATTGAAGCCTCACGAAACCAACATTGTCATCGGCGGTGTTTGGCTGACTTGGGACACATCGGTCAAATACCTGGAGTTGGTGACCGATAACAGGCTTAGGTGGATTCACAATGCTTCGGAGGTCGAGACGAAATTTCTGCGAGCCAAGCAGCAATTAATGCCGCCCATGGAGCTCAACACCGTGCTCGATCTCCGTGGCAACAGGACGCTCTACTTTACCATCCCGAGACCAACACTCACATATGAGACACTGGTATGGTCAACCATCGCGGAATACCAGTTCAAAAACATAGAGATACTCCAAAACAATTCCATCGCTGCGGGAGTATCTCAAAAACCTCTCCAACAACACCTGGGAGGGCAGAAGACAGTGATAACCCCTTGGTCAGGCTGGTGGTAGAACCTCAGGACCGCCCACCACTTAAAGTCCGGGTGCATCGAATCCAGGACCGGCTACAGTGAAAAGCTAGTGCTTTAACAATCTCTTCCTGACGATTAGATGAAACCTGTGGTATCCTTGAGGCGTCACTTTGTGTTGTCACTTGGCCCAGCCCTAGGAGAAGAATGTGGACCATATATAAAATGGGTATTTTCAAAGATATGTGTCTGATTTCATGTGCAATTTAATAGATATGGTGATAAAGAAGGTTCTCTGCAGATTCTCTTCGTTAGCCTTCTCATTTTATTTTTAAACTTGAAAATAGTTAGTTATAGTTACATATATAGTTAGGTGACCGACAAGTAGCCTAGTTAATAACGTTTATTGAAAAATGAAGACCGGAGTAAACCGGAAGCAATATTTAACATTTAAGAAATTTTTATTAGAATCCGCAAGATGACAAATTAGTCATTTGTCTCGGAGAGACTCCGGGCGTTCAAAGATAAAACTGTCGCGTCAAATGGATGCACAGGTACGTGCTCACCCTCGGGCCGATATTAAAAGTTTTTCCTCGGCGAAATGGAGGAATCTGACCCCAGATTGTTCCATATTTAATGGATTTTACAGTGGATTTTATTTTCTCTTGCTCGTGATGTTCTCATATATGTATATCTGTTTTAGTTGTACGTAGGTACTTATACGTACGTATGCGAGGGCGTCCGGAATTCGTGGAACTCTTTGAATATTTAAGTACATGTGCGTACGTGTACGAATTGCTAACTTGCGAAACGGCACATGATATCAGCGGTACCTTTACGCGAAATACTATTTTAAGCGAAGATTTTATTCATAAAACTGAAATTTCGTCGGATGTACAAGTGTTGGTACTTTATTACGGTAGGTGATTAGCTTACTTACCCTATAAATAGAATAAATGTCAGGAAACGTGTATTTAGTCGTCTACTACATAAAGGCGCTGGAAACGAGCAAGAGTTACGCCAGTTCTTAAGAAGGGAAGCAGCACTGATGTGACTAACTATCGTCCTATATCTATTTTATCTAACTTCGCCAAGGTATATGAACAACTTTTATATTTTTCTATATTCAACAATGTACAGCCGTATATATCTGCGAAGCAACATGGTTTTATACCTAAAAGATCTACAACAACTAACTTAGCGACAGTTACACAGTTTATAAGTGACACACTGGATGATGGAGGGCAAGTCGATGTTATATACACGGATTTTTCTAAGGCCTTTGACAGAATTGACCATGGTATTATGCTCTTTAAATTAAGTTCTTTTGGCATGTCACCTCGCCTTCGAGATCTGATGGAGTCCTACTTAAAAAAGCGGTCATGTTATGTTTTCTATAATGGCTTCAGCTCATGTGAATATGCTATTACGTCAGGTGTTCCACAAGGATCCAATTTAGGACCTTTGCTCTTTGTGCTTTTCCTCGACGATCTGCTGGAAGCGTTGACCTGTGACACCTTAGCTTATGCAGATGATGTGAAGGTATACGCAAGAATTCATTCCATTAATGATATGGTTAATCTGCAAATGAGTATTGATTACGTATTCCACTGGTGCCAAGAAAATAGTCTTATGTTAAATGAAGCAAAATGCACGTATGTAACATATACTCGCAAAGTAAAAAGCTTGCCTACTACGTACAGTTTAAGCGGTTACCCGCTGCAGAGGAGCGATACCATAAAAGACCTAGGAGTTATCTTTGATAGTCAACTATCCTTTAAACAGCATGTTTCGCAGACGTGTTCCTCGGCCGCAGCCATGTTAGGATTCATCATACGATCTTCGAAATACTTCACGAATCAACATCTTCTGAAAACGCTGTATAGAGCATTTGTCTTAAGCCGGCTAGAGTATGCTTCCATTGTATGGTATCCTTACTATCAATCCTACGAGGATTCTATTGAGAGAGTACAGCGAAGGTTCCTGAAATTCCTATCTTTTAGGATCGACGGTATATATCCAGTGAGGGGTATAGACTATGCCACATTATTGGAACGACATGCGGTCCGGAGTATCTCGGAAAGAAGGCAAATTTGCAGTGCGCGGTTTCTCTACAAACTTATTGACAATCAAATCGATTGCGCATATCTGCTGTCAAAAATTAATTTGAACGTTCCTCGTTTGTCTTCGCGTAGTGTTCAATCGTTTCGGCCTTTAACTGCAAGAACTAATGTGCTGCTGAAATCGCCAGTTCAAAACATGTGTGAATGCAAATAAATATTATGCAGATATTTTTGTCGGTGACGCTATGCATTAATCGGTGGAGTATATATATATTATTTTTTTTTCTATTATTTTTCAGTTATCTTTTATTAAGTATTATATTTTATTTTTCTCTTTGTAATATGTGCACATGTATTCGTATTATTATTTCGTCCTGTAATTGGGGTATCCTGTTGGGCGAATAAAGTTTATTATTATAAAGTTTATTATAAAGGTATTTTCCTCAACAAGCCAAGGCAGTGTAATACGTGTAAGTACCACTTGGCAAATGTTAATATAATCGTGGTAGGTACTTTCTCATCAAGAAAAAAATAGTAGATACATTCATTTATTGAAAACGTAAAGACAAACAGGATGTTCTACTTAAAATAAGAAAATCGACATCACTTCCGGTGACACCGGAAAAGCAATTCAACTGCCGATAATAGCAAAAGTTGGTTCAGAAGCAAAAGAAATCGACCTATTTTTTTTAGAAACGCCAGCTTCTGTCGTTCAAAAGTTAGCATGAGGGGGGGGGGGAATACTGGACTGCACTGCATATACAATCTTCGTAAAACTGTCTCTTTTTGTAGCATTCCAAAGGGAAATTATACTGATGTTAGAAAATAATATTATACGGATTTATATATGTAATTCGATACATATATACAGACATATTGATACGATTATATAACATGACAGCTACAATTTACGCGATCCGACCTAAAAACGTCGTAATGAATTTGTTCAGCCTCGTGAGCATTCGCCAATTTTCAAGACGTCGCTTCATTTTAGTTTAATGTATTCACCATATAGCAACCTGTTCGCGTTAGATTATTATCTTAATGTACTTCCATTTCACACCCTTACACCGTTAGTATCCTGTCTAGGAACGATGTTATCTTTTACTTGCGCCTCCGTTACACATAAATGTATTACAAATCGTCCTCTAGTTGCTAATTAGATATTGAATAAAAACCTGCTGCGATGTCGAGGTCTCCAAGGTATTTAAAAAATGAAATTATTTTTTATTACATGCTTTTGTCACAAATATATTATTTTTTTGTAATGTAATGCATTTTTGTGCATTAGTTTCCATAGTTAAAAAGGAAACAGGAAAACAGGAACACAGTTTTATGTGTGTTACAAATCATGATGAATTGATGCTATAAACAAAAGTGTCTTTAAAGATATCCGCACATTGCAGTATTTTAATTTGACGTAAAAGGATTTAAAAATGGTTATACAAACTGATATGAAAGTTTTACGCTTAAAAAAAATGTCAATTTGAACTGAGTTGATCAACGAAAGACGCATCTAAGTTTCTCATGGTATTCGTTACATGTCGTAAACATTACAATGACATTTTAAGTTTATTTGATTACAAGTAAATACGAATTCGCACACTGTACATCCTGCAAAGCAATTCATGAGATAAAAATAAAAGAACATATCCCAAAAGTCTGCGAAGACATTTATCTTAGTGGAAGAAGACGAGTAACTGATACATTTCAGCTGGAATTACTGCGAATGCAATTTTGAAAACTCTGCTTTTCAATTTAAACGGACTTTAAGATCGTAGTCGAGGCTATTACAAGATGTACTGCTTCGCCGTATTAGTTGCCACCTAAATAATCCGCTTTTACTGGGATGCATAGTTCTGGTGGAGGTGCCGGTAAGGTGGTATTGATTCTAATACTTTTCTGCGATATTATAGTTTATTAACAGGTAAAGCTGTGAGGAACGGAAAATATAATTTTTGTCTCAGCTGTTTAGCAGTTAAGACATGTTTTTTTGTGTATAGTGGTTTACAGGTGTAACATCAAAGAAATCATACAATTACATTTGCAAGGAGTCTACTGAGGAGGGCAGTTAGCACCGTTTCCGCTTTTTTTTTGTTGATTCTCGTCATCTAATTATTATTTTGATGTTTTAGAATGTTAAATTTATATGTTTGTTTTAAAAGGTTTTATTGTTATTTGTATCTGAGTATGCTCGGGTATTTTCATTATTAGCTTGCATAAGCATTGTAGAATATAGAGTGTTTTAATGTAATTCTTTGCTTGAGCAATTTAGAGAAACAGTGTTCAGATAAAAACTACTTGAGAGATAAATCCTACATTACATAAAATCATATCCAATTGCCAGAATTCTTGAGATATCACGCTGTGCTTGGCATTTTCAATCTAATTTGAAAGCAAAAACGAGCTTCATATAGTTGGTTTGTATGTTGCATGTATTGAACGTGCCTTCTAGTGTAAAGATATCTTAATGTAAAACGGAAATTTGTTCAGGTACTGGTATTTGCTGTCTAAATCATCAGATTGGCAAAAAATAAGAAGTTGAGGAATTTGCTGTAGGTGGAAGCATCATATTATAAAAAACTTATTTGTGAAAATTTGTAGCTTTAATATATTTTCGCTCTTTTTTGCAGCTATATATGCTGCAAAGTGTTGAAAATGTCTGGGGAAATAAAACCTCTGCCTGCTCAGACGCGTAGCATTTTACTGGAATATATAATGCAAAAATGTATATAGAAAATGATAGGGACAAGTACGTAAACAATACTGTTTTAACTTTTTATTCAGATCTTCAAAAATAGGATGGAAGGTATGCCAAAGAAACTCAACAAAGCTTTTAACAAAATATTCAGTTTTGTTATGTGAACAAGTAGCTTTTAAGAAAGTTGAAGCAGCAGATATCTAACCTGGTCATGGTCGTCCACAAAGAAATTCAAAGAGGTTATTGAAAAAACGAAGAAACGCAGGGTTAAACACTTAATAGCATCTCATAGTGCATCACAATTAATCTTTGCGGCTCGTGCCAGTTTGCAAGCATTTGGAAAGCGGGACGTTGCAGTAATTATAAATTACACAAGTTGTGAAGTTGAAAGTTGAAAAATACTGGAAGACGTACTAACTTCAAAAGGAAGCCGTTTTACTGCAGAAAATATAGAAAAATCTCTTGTGGTAATGACTAATTCCCTTCTCTTATTTCCATCTTGACACAAATTTATTACATATGTACATATTTCTATTTCAATTTATAATTAATATATGAATTTCGTTTAAAAACGTTTATAAAAACTTGGCGTCTGAAATGTGCAACATACACTCAGTGAGTTTCTGTATCATGTTTACGATTCGCTACTCTGAGTCATATCCTTTACGATTTTGCCGTTCCCTGAAAATAAGGTTTAGTTATAGATGAGTACGTGCCATTCAATCATTGGTTTTTTAAATTTTAAAATACCCTTGTCTTTAATAATGGGTTCATTCCGTATTTTCGTTCGATTCGGTGGCGAATTTCGAGAATGCTACCCGAGTCACCCTGGACAGATTAGCTTTTATTAGTATAAAGATTGACAAAAAAATTGACGATTATTAATTATGTATTTATTTAATCAAACTTAATTAAACGAATACTCTATTTGGCCAACGCACATTTTACCTACATTTACGGGTTCGTGGAAAATAAGGTTTCATTATAAATGAATACGTGCCCTTCAATCCTTGTTTTTTTAAATTTTAAAATATCCTTATCTGAGCAGACCGAGCGATAAGCTTTAATAATGCTCCTTTCTATCTAGAACGTGCGCTAACAAAGACGACATGTCCTGATTCATCTTGTCTATCGGCATTGACCATGTCCTATGGTCGCATCTATCTTGATCGGATACATTCGGAGCGGGAGAGGGGATATTCATTTATTACATTACTCAAATATGTTTATGTCACGGCTGTTAATTGTCTGTCTTATCAGTTATTTACTTTATTTTCCTTACAACAAAAGAAACTTGTATAAAATCATTTCATATGTGCTGTGTACAGTGGCAAATTTTAAATTTGGCGGTTTTCGTATTACAAAGTTTAGTTTAAAGGAAAAACAAGTTGTTCATCGATCTGAGCACTGTTTAAACACTGCACTGCGCGGGATCTGCCAGGATAAAGACGATTCCTTTCCATCGGTTTTTCCCAGGGGGTTATAAACGAAATAGGGAAAATTCGGCCTCATTTTTATTGGTCAGCAAGTGTCTTCGATATTTGTCATCAAGAAAAATTTCATTGGTCTTGTTTAATTTGAATGAACGGTACTTATTTTTTTAAATATTTTACGAACAGTGCAATCCAAAGTGTTGAACTGCTCCGCTATTTTGCGAGAAATTAATTGTGGTTGTCCTTCTACTGCAGCACAAAGTAAAAGATCCCGTTCTTCATTTTGTAATTCTGCGCCTCTTTTGTGTTTGCACAGATATAAACAACTACAATTTTCAAAGTTTCTAATTATATGGCCTACTGTTTGAAAACCAATAGTTTTTTCAAATTTAGTTCCAAGATGATAGGATTTTATCACAAATTTCTTTTTTTGCAACGAAAAGCTATCCATTATGTAACATACAATTAGTTTAATATAAGGAAAGGTAATGCGTCAAAACCAAAACGTCAACTTTAAGCAACTGACAGTTAAGAGCGGTGACATAATACATATTTCAGTAATGAACGAATATCCCCTCTCCCACACCGAATATATCCGATCAAGATAAGTGCGACCATAGGGCCAACTCTCAATCTGTATATAAACATTGGAAATAACAACTAGTTTCTTTTGCGTTCTTCTTTTTGTTATACGGCAACAACTGGCGTGGTGTTCGGCCAGGCGAAATAGGCGGAAGCTCGTCCATACGCCTCTAAATCCGTTTTTAGATGCTAACTGGAAATTCCGTTCAGCCTATGAAACCCTTCGAAGGTACCGCTTATCGTCCGGACTTGTTCCGTATCTCTCCTAAGATGTCTAGATAGCGGTTAGCGATGCATAACTTTCGCCGTATGGACCCGTTCGTCAGCTATTCTATCGGGCACGTAACGCTCCTGACAGAGATGGTTTTATCAGCTATTATTAAGCATAATAATTGGTTTCCCATGCTTGCAACGATTCGCAAAATATTTATGCATGGTGTGACATAATCAAATATTCTATGCTTCCGATTGAACAACTAACCGAAGATGCACAAGAAGCTCACAACGAAGACTATAAATTTTATCGTGAGCATTGTACCAGAAGGATGGCGAGAATCCAAACTTCATTTATTACCTATATTATCTGATTCTCTTATTTCGAGTAAAAAGCAATTGCAAGAAAACATAAAACCAGCTATCCACCTGAAGCAACAAAACTTTCAAAATCTCCGAATGCACTCCATAGATACGAATGCAATGTAGATAGTGAAACAGAAACGGAAGCAGAATAAATCGCACATGAATTCTTTAAAATTGTATATAAATCTTGGTTAGATTTTCTTTATTAATTCATTTTTCTTGTTGCTGTTGATGGAATTCCATACAAAAAAATGTTTAATTTCTAATATTTCCTGGTAGCCAAAATTTCATGAATACACTTATTAAATGTTATTTTTACCCGTATTTTATCACTAGTTCAAGTAATAGGATTTTACGAAAGGCGTCTGTGTTTTGATTGTTGTACTATATTTGTATTAAAATGCATAATCCCAATTTAACTTCTTATACACAATTCTTTTGTGTAGTAATATATTGTAAAATGAGATTTTTGTCCACATAGATTGAAAAAACGCAGTACACAGTATTAAGAAATTTATTTAAAATTTCTGGTGCTGTTTGTGTTTTAAAAGAAACAAGAACTTTCCTAAAGAATTTCTTTTTCATAAATCCGTAATAAAAAATATTTCTTCTTGCAACACTTATCTAGTAAAAGTATATTTTACTTTCAAGTATAGACATTTTTATCACAACCTACGATTATAAAGTACAGGGTGACACACGAGAGAAGGACGTTTTTTTAATAAAAGGATACTCACAAATTAATGTATGTTTATTAAAGCTCGCTAGTTGCAATTTTTATGTAGGACAGACTTATGTGTGAAAAATAATGTCGTCGAGGTAATGTCCATCATTTTGAATGCACGTCTCAATTCTCTTCTCAAAATCCTGCAACACACGGTTCAACATCTCTGGGGGGATGGCAGTGATTCCATTCTTCAATTGGTCCAAATTTCGCGGTTTGTGGATATAGACACGGCACTTGAGGTACCCCCAGAAAAAAAATCACACGCTGATAAGTCGGGGGATCTGAGAGGCCAAGGAACATCGCCAAAACGTGAGATAAGTTGTCCAGAAAACAGACGCCGAAGAACTGTAAATGAAGCGCGCGCGGTGTGCGCTGTTGCGCCATCCTGCTGGAACCAAATATCTCTTAAAGGGATTCTTCGTCTTCTCAGTTCTGGTTCGAAGAACGTTTGGAGCATATGAATGTATCGAGCAATAATGCCTAAAGAACCAATAGCGCACCAGACTGTCACTCTTTCAGAGTGTAGAGGACGCTGATGAATAATGTATGGATGCTGAGGGGCCCAGTAACACAGATTCTGCTTATTTATAGTCCCGTTTACATGAAAGTGTGCTTCATCACTCATAACAATTCTCACATTATCAGTCGATCCCAAAATCACTTGCATTCTGTAAGCAAGTCCTCGCTTCTAGCGAAATTAGTTGCTTTCAGTTGTTGCGCAATGAGAACTTTGTAGGGATGGAATTTTAATTTTTTATGTAAAATTCGTCAACAGATTCATGACTGATTGCTAGCTCACTAGCATGACATCTAGCTGACCGTCCTGGGCTTCTGACTATCGCTTCTCTAACCCTTGCGACGTTTTCTGGTGTCGTTACACTGCGTCTCCAACCTGTATGCTTCTTATTCATTATGTTCCCAGTTGATCTGAAGTGTTCGACCCATTCGAGTATTGTGTTATGACTCGGAACAGCTCCGTGTTGACCGACATTGAATTGCAAACGA
Source organism: Dynastes maya (assembly GCA_029619315.2). Lineage (NCBI taxonomy): Eukaryota > Metazoa > Arthropoda > Insecta > Coleoptera > Scarabaeidae > Dynastes > Dynastes maya. The sequence goes on from JAROYE020000002.1 coordinate 65,432,047, forward strand.
AACATTCGCTGCGTAGCTGTCACAGATTCACCCGTTTTAACGAAACTGTCATAGACGAACAAACAATGCTGCAAGTCCCACTGCTCCGTTGTTACTAAAATGGCGTCTTGTGTGGAGAAGAACTGCCTGTCATACGACCTTCCCCCACCACCGCGCTCTCAGTACTGCGCAGTTCAGAAACGTCCGTCTCCCGTGTGTCACCCTGTATTATGAATTAATCTCTAGCACTTTAAAATATTTACCTGATAGAAATGGTCCGCATCTAGGTCACTTCGATGGACATTTCCCATTAGCAAGTTCAGCCTTTGGTTTTTTTTCCTTATTCGAAATATGATTAGTTTAACCTACACGTCACCGTTCGGAAGTAATTTAGCGTATTTAATATCAGCGGAACCATCACAGTCGGAGGAAATCAATTCCCAATAAGTGGTAAATTACCGAAAAGGGGGTCGGAATCGATCGTTCGCGTTACTCTTTTGAAATTTTAATACGTGCGTAAATTTCGGCCACCACAGAAAGGCGTAATTTCGCTAACGCACAATTACACACATTAATCGTCATCGTAAAATGCATAAATATCTAAAACAAAAAAAAACCATCGAATAAAGCTTAATTATAGCGGGCGAGACCGGCGGCAACCTTTTTTTTTTGCGAACGAGAGATCGCTCGGCGCCAGTAATTTATGCTAGGACCGATTCGTAAAATCGCAGCCGTTAGGGTTTAATGCTTTACGCTGCTGTTGTCGCGGTTCCAGCCGCCATCTTTCTACCTACCAACAAAGTAACGACGCTTCCGCATCTATTGACACGTAATGATTGTCAAATTGTAGGATGGGAAGGTTATTGACCATTAGTATCTTTTTTTGGAAAACGCTGCATTCTAGTCCTACCTGACAGGAAAGCTTTATTAAAATATTTTCTAATACGGTACATTTACAAACGTTTTCGTTTAACTGAAATTATAACTGAAATAACCAATAAAAAATGTTACTATCAATGTTTAATATCTATGAAGCGGCAAACCCTATAAAATATTGAATAACCCAATAAAATATTGAAAACCTTTACTCATATATGCACATATATTACACACCTCTGGGAAGATCTAATATTTACACTACTACTAACTTTCAAGTTTGAATTATTCTGCGTATGAATGTGTTAATGCAATTTTAAGGAACTTTTCCTTCCAGATATGTTCACATTTCAGATATAATTTAAAATTGTAGTAGGCTATGATTGAAACACAAATGCTTCCCTCTATCAGACATAAGAATGTCAGTATTCAACGTGCTAAAAGTTAGAACAAAATGATTTTTTCTAGGAAAGAATGTATGAATGCATGCAATGAATGAAGTTGATAGACATTCTAGGAGAATGTAACAAAAACTGTTTATTGTATTGCTTCGCCTATATTGACGAACGTAGAAGGGTGGTTTAGATAAAGACTAGAACTATATTTTTGTACAAAATTTATCAGCACTTTTGGTATTGTGTTTTGTTATTTTTGTCTACATTTCTAGAGTGCTATTAATTATTTTTCTAACTTTTCAAAACTTTAATATTTATGAAACAGCAAGTCCAATAAAATGTTGAAAAGCTGTACTCATTTCTTCTGAGAAGATCCAATATTTATTGTAGGTGGGATATTGGGGTGAAGTGCCTGGCACTTGCTCCTAAATTCATTAATTTATGTAATTATAATGGGTGTTTTTTAAACCCGATGGAATTTTAAATCATAAAAAATGATACGAAAAATTAAAATCTAATAAAATTTTTAGTATTATCCGAAAGATTTATTCATGGCATTAACATTTGAAAATGATTTCGGGTATATAGCCACCGCGGTTGTTCTTGACGAAGCGTATTCTGGACTTCCAATTTTGGGTCACTCTTTCGAGTACTGCCGTATGTCACGAATAACACGAACAATGTTGGCTTCCAAGGCGTCAATTGTTGCTGGTTTATTGACGTAAGCCAGTGATTTCATGTGGCTCCCCAGGGAAAAATCGAGAGCTGTCAAACCGCAAGACCTTGAAGGTCAACTGACAGGTCCATTCCTCGAAATTAACTTATTGTCAAATTTTAATTTCTATAAGTCGATGGTGGCCGCTGTTGAAGCCACATCTCGTCCTCCACATTTTCAAACAAAAAATTATTAATCATGGTGCGGTAACGGTCTCCACTGACGGTAACGCGAGCTCCGGCTTCATATTTTAAGAAATAAGAGCCAATAATGCCATTGGCGTGCAAGCCACACAAAACAATGCATTTTTCTGGATGTAATGGAGTTTGTAGTCCCATGTGGATTGGTCCCACTCCATATGCGTCAATTTTGTTTATTCATAAACCCGTTAAGCCAAAGAGGAGCCTCATAGCTGAACACAATTTTGCGATAAAACAACGGGTTAGTTTTCAACTGCTCTTGAGCCCATTCGCCAAGATCTTTACGCAAAATTTTCTGCGTAGTTAATTGACAAAGCCTCAATGACTGTGATCGACAACGATTGGATAAATTGGGATTTTCTTCCATACTTTCGTTTACAGCAACGATGTTCTCTACATTACGCACATTCCTTCGACGTGTTGGTGTTACTGCATCATGTACGGAATATGTGGTACGAAATCTATCTGCAGTTCGACGGATGGTTTGCTCAGAAGGACGATTATATGGGCCACAAAAATCACGTTGTCTGTAAGTTGCGCGAATCGATGGCTAATTTTCAAAATAAATTTGAATAATTTGAGAGTGATGTTCAAGCGTAAGTTTATTCATGATGACTTGCAGAGTACACTGATCATAAATTTTAAAAAGTGAACTCAGTATGACAGTTCGTTTGACAATTAACTTCTCCATAAGTTTTATCCAAGCAAAAACAACACCCGTTATTTTGAATTTTTAATAATTATCGAAATTAATTTTATGTTTACAGAATTTGAATTATTTTTAATTATACTTCGAATTCTGCAATTTTGATAATTTATATAACTAATTCGTCGTATCTTAGAAAAAAAGACTCCGTTAAAATTAATTTATAGGGAAATAATGAAAGTCGGAAGTTATTTTCAATAATTTACCTCATTAATAGTATTCTTTGCGAAAAACACACAAAATTCTTGCGTAGCACTATTTACCTGGAATCTAGTAGTCAAAATCCACAATGTCATCTGTGACATCGCAAACGATCATCGAGATTTTAGGGGATAATACAAATTGTAGTTTATATAGCGTGCGTCACTGGAACCGGTTGTTCTTTTAACAGATGGTACATGCAGGTGGGAGACGTACTGACCAGGGTAGAGAACATTCGAACTATTAGGTTATGTCATTTCAATAGTCACCACTCATTTAGAAGGAATAGAAGATATAACATTAGTAAGTGACAAGATTATATCTCCATTAAAAAACACAATTTTGAAACATTAAGGGCAAGATTACTGAAAGCAGTTATATATTACTAGATTTCTTACTTGCGTATTGCAACACATAATTGGAAAAACCGTAAACCATGTGACTAAAGGTCAATGTAATAAAAAGTGATTGAATGTATTACTCTTTCGTCAGCGCTTCTGCACGCCTTATAATTGCGGCTGTCGCAAGTTTCATTCGCCATACCTGTATAGGAAGCTCTACAATGAACTGGGGATCCATCGTACTGGTACCATAGTACACTATTCGGGATATCCAGACATTCATTAATTGGAGATAAAGTAGCTAAGACCGGTAACAATGGTTTTATAGTAAACCCAGATATTTTTATCGTTCAACTTTCCCTCAATTGCTTATGGGTTCAAGATGCTGTTCTCTACAATAACTACCTTAGTGTTTACCTTTTGTGTCTTTTGTTTATTTACTCTATCATTCAAATAAGATGTCGCTTCGTCTGAAAACACAATTCGTTTCAAAATTGAGGGTCGCTGTTACATCTACATATGCAGTATAACTTCATAGAACTGAATTCTTCTATCGGGGTCATCCTCGCTTATTTCCTGAACTAATTGAACTCTGTAAACACGCACTTTTGTTTTTGCTTGAGCATTTCAGGACATAAGTTTGGGAAATTACATTATCTGCTAGTATCCTGTGGCTTGGTTTGTATTAATTGTCCTGTACAGGTAATAAAACAATTAATTAGGCATCTTCTGCAAATCTAGGCCAACGTTTTGTAAAGCTACCTCTGACATGTAAAAAATTTCTAAACACTTTTTTATTTTGCTTACAGTTGACACCATAATGAGTAATCTGTTAGGATGCTTATTGTTAAATTCATAGCACACCACTACTTGTGCCGGAATTCTATTTCCACAGCCAATTATCATTAATATTTTGATCCGTTCTTTCTCACGTAAACGTAACATTATTTAAGGAGTGATACATTTCATCGTAGGTTATTTTTATTTGTCACTGTTTACAGAAATGGAATAATTTAAGATTTAGTGTTACAATTAATCTCGGATATATTTACAATATGAGAAAGTGAGTTATTATGTACCAATTTTGGCGATGTTTAGTTCTGTAATTTGTTACCAATGAGCAAACAAAAGTCTCTTCCGGGAACAAACTGAACTTAGACTCAGTCATGCAACTAATTTCTCAATTTAAATAAGTTACACCTATGCGAACAACGTCTTACGGAAACGGTATTTCTCACCAAGGACAGCGCTATACGCGGTCAGCGGTACAATGGTATACCTTGACCAGGACAGCGCCATACGCCGTCAGCGTTGCAAGTGTCGGAATTCCTCACAGAGGACAGCGCTATACGCCGTCAGTGTCGTGAGGGTGAATCTTGCCCAGGAAATCACTATACTCCGTCGGCGTTGCAAGTGTCGGGATTCCTCACCAAAGATAGCGCTATACGTCCTCACCGTCATGAGGTATATGTTTGCCGTCACCGTTGCAAGTGGGATAGGGTCAGGACAGGAGAAGATCCTGCAGAGTAACACAAAAACAAGACAAACATGTGCATCGACAGATAAAGCAAAAATACACTGCCATTCACAAGAAACTCACACGGTTTCCGAAACGTTTGATTACATAAAATAAAATTTAAACAGTCGGAAGTATACAATTCAAAGAACTAAAGAAATATTACGCTAATAAAATATTTTCCTTTATTTTTCTAGATAAAAAATGCTTCTAATTGTTGACGATCAGTGATTCGTCACAGTTTGACGTAAAGTAGCCACATATTCTGTATTAGTGATACTATGGCATACCTACTTTTACTGCCATCGACAAAATAGCGGTACAGTATTGACAATGGGGGCCAATTATTATTTCTTATGCAAGAACTTTAGGCCTTAATTTGGAACTAATTCGTCCAATACTCTCATGCAAATTTTGAACTATATAATACGCATAATTCTTAAACGGTAATTTATTGTCTACAACTTCATGGATAGTAATACATTAAAAATTTTATTACTAATTGTATTTTAGTGAAAATCAATAAAATTAATAATTTAATTTTATGGCATATACGTCACATTAAATATTTGGCAATTCTTTCCTATATTTAATGTACTGCATAAATAATAGGATTTACTTTACATCCTGATATATGTCCATATATTACGTTTAAACATTTATTGCGCTTTTTGCCATCAATTAACTTTATTTCAAATTTATGTTTGTTAATAAATCGGAATATTAGCACAATAATCAAATTTTGAATATATTTTATTTCGATCTCCTAACCGTACCGATGACTTTGCTGCTGGTGTAACATTAATTTAAATTTAGTGTTCCACTTTAACCTATGCAGCTTTGTTGATTGTTTCGTAAGATTCTACAGTAATAAGGAAGCACTGGTAATTGATACTCACCGATATAGTGGTAACTTTTTTAAGTGCCCAATCGCTCAATTTCGGGGTGTAGGGCACCCTAAATGCAAGACAACTACTTGCTATTTGCGTTAATATCTATGAAACTATGAAAGATATTAAAAGACAGCTTCCTTACCCTTTTATTAGCATTAAATGATAGCGTTAGTACCTTATTTTTTTTCAAACATTTTTATTTGCTAAAAAGTATAAAGATTATATCGAATTTGTACATGTATATACATAAAGTTTGCAGTGAAACAATCGTAGTATCATTTCTGTCCGAGGACATCCGATTCATACTGAACCAATTTTGAATCGAAATCTGCATTTTTTTTTTGATTAGACAAGGACATTATAAAATGGTTAGAAAAAGCTATTCATATGCTTTTTATATCCGCAACCGTATATCAGATTTTTATTAATACGTCACATTCAATCGCAAGAGCGCTTTGTGTATAAAATTGTCTCGCGTTTTATTTTTGCCGCGAGAGGAGAAAAAACCGAAGATAACGTATAAGACGTCGTTACCACAAAGTCACGTAAAAGCATAAATTTCTTAAAAAGCGCTGCATTTCGTGTTTTGCAGATAAATTTATATATCGCAGTGCTTTTGCGTCGCATGGATATACGTATGTGTGCGCAGATTTAATTTCAGCGGAAATTCCTTCTGCAGTTAACAATAGCAGTAAATTTCCGATATTGTTTTCACTTTCAGCGGGAAACTGCTCTATACACAATAACACAATATTCAATTTCCAATTTCGTTTACTTTTATTGTTAAGTTGTTGCATTCTACGATGTAATTTCTCCGATAATATTGGCCAAGGAACAAATACGTACTTGATTAGAGTTACGACAAAGAGAGCATTAAAGAACGCTGGCATTAGTAGCAAATAGGCATATAACAATTTTGCAGTAGAAAACAAGGAGCAATTCATAGTTTTAAGGAAGAAAAAAGATTTTATCAGAAAACGCAGCACGTAGAACAAATAAATACTACTGTTAATGAAGTGGCTAATGGTTAATAGGTTAATTGTGGTTTGGTATTTGTAGGCGAATTCACAATGCTTGCCGAAATTGACTTTACTTCTTTAAAATAAGCTACTTGAAACAGATTGATTTTCGTGATCTCTGCACACTATACACCACGTGGGAACGTTTTCCGGCTCATTCGTGCTCGTTCCTTGCCGCCCCCATTTTCGGTTTTGTCTTGTTTAACGACGGTATTTTAGCCTCCAATTTTGTTTCTGTAACTGTCACATTTAAACACCATCTCTATCTCTTACCATTCGAGAATTATACAGTGAGGTCTTAAAGAGTCTTCCCTCCATGAAAACTTTTGAACGACAGAAGCTGGCGTTTTTAGAAAGAATTGGTCGATTTCTATTTCTTGTGAACTAACTTTTGCCGTTATTGGCAGCTCAATTGTATTCACCGGAAGTGACGTCAAGTTTCTTAAGGCGAGTCCAACGATACCACATATGTTATACTTTAACTTTAAGAAATATGACGATATGCAGTAATAAAGGTTTTGGTAATCTGTTTTTGTTGTTACTCAGAGTTGGTTAGGGAAGAGCGCCAAACTGTTTCTTGTGACGCCAGACTGATCTAAAGAGCTTGTTGCTAGGCAAAGTAATCATAACAATTGACAAACTGTCAAATCTCAATTTCAAAAGCGTAAATTATTCTTGTTGATTATTGTTTTTATATCCTGCATTTATCAAACGTTTCTTCTTTATTCTCGTTGTTATTTTCTCTTATTTTAACTTGTTTTGTTAATTGTTGCTATCTCTTTACTTTATCGAACTTTATTGCAATTAATTAATTATGGTAGGTTTGGTATTGGTGGAATCATTCCCGGCAAACACAATGCGAGCAGAGAGAAGAGAATACTAGCACACAAGCATGCTTTTGCCTACCCGCCGTCATCAGCGCGGCTACAAGAATTTCCCTCTCAGCTGCCTGCATCGTGTCTACCTCTCGGTCTTACGCCACCATTGTCCACAACAGCATTGAATATATCTCCCGGCGCCCCTTAGTGCCAAGAAATAGGGGGCGCCGGTAGATATTTTCAGTGCTGTTGTGGACAATGGGGGCATAAGACCGAGGGGTAAACACGATGCGGCCAGATGAGAGGAAAATGCTCGTAGCCGCGCTGATGATGCCGGGTAGGCAAAAGTGTCTCTGCTCGCATTGTGTTTGCTCGGAATGATTCCACCAATACCATGAGCTGTATTAGCATTATTTGTGGTTTGTGTTACTAGGCATTTTTTTATGTGTATGGTAGGTTTGTTTAAATTTGTTAGTTTTTGATGGACAATATGACTGTTTTTTAGGTTTTTTATGTTATTACATTTATGGTGGCTTCAGCATAAACCATGCAAAATTGCTAGGTCAGTTTTAATATTATGTAAATCTGGCAACAATTATCACTTCAGTTGCTGTGGTTGCTCAAGAAATTGTACAATAATTTAAATCATGTTATCTTATGTCAAAGCAGTTCGCTCTGTCCTTTTTTGGCGCAAAATTCAAATATTTCCGGCTGTACAAGGGCTGTTGCCAAATTGACGGAATATTAAAATCTGGTACTTGGTAATGTTTATCTTACGTGGTCCATGCGGAGGCCATTGTAAAGTCAACAACATAAAAAAACTGAAACTTAAGCACATTGCTTATCAAAAATTAACAAATTTAAACAAACCCACCGTAATTAATTAATTACAATAAAGTTCGATAAAGAAAGGGGAAGTAGCAATTAGCAAAACAAGTTAAAATGAGATAAAACAATAGCGAGCACAAAAAACGAAGGTATGACGAACGCAGGTTATAATAACAATTAATAACAAGAATAATTTACACTTTTGGAATTGGGATTTGACAATTGTTTTGATTACTTTGCTTAGCCATGAGCTCTTTGAATCGGTCTGGCGTCACAAGAAACAATTTGGCTTTCTTTCCTAGTCAACTTTGCGTAATAATAAAAACAGATTTCCAAAGCCTATATTGCTGCATATCGTCATATTTCTTAAGTGAGAGTATACCATGTGTGATATCGCTGGATTTGCCTTTCGATCTCCTTTCCAAAAATGTTAAAATATACAGGATGTTCTATTTAAAATAAGAAAGTTGACGTCACTTCCGGTGACACCAGAGATACAATTGAGCAGCCAATAACACCAAAAGTTAGTTCACAAAAAATAGAAATAGAGTAGTTTAAAAGTTAATCTGGTGGGAGGGGGGATACTTTAGGACCTTACTGTATAGAAAAGACTGAAAATTGAGTTTCATCTCTACCAAGTTTCATTAAAATCTGAATTTGACATCTCGAGAGGTTTTCTTTATTTCACTAGAATAATTTGTTTGTAATAAGTGAATACAGTTTGCTGCTACTAGTATCCACTTCTTAAGTAAAATAGTGTACTTACCGTAGATACTGAATGATAGAAACGTTTTCTTGTGGTAAATAAAGACCTCATCCATCCTCTGTTTTATTATAGGTTTTACTTGCGATTATTAAATATTTTATTAGGACTATGAAACATTTTTCTCAGTGTATGTAGTAGAACAGTTTTTGTTCATAGTTCATGTTTTACATTGTTTTTACTTCTTTGGAGGAGCGCTTGAATGGCTTGCTTTAGTTTCTGTACATTTTGTCTTTCGTTATTTATATATTGTAATGATATTTGTGTGTAAATAAAGTTAAATGTCAATTAAATGAATTAAATGAATCAAATGAATCTCGGGGCTGTTTTGAAAATGTTTTCGTTAATCGTGGGATGTCACTTAATGTTTTATTGCAAATCAACAAATGATAAGAGAAATAAAATGATTTTATCTTTTTAAAAGAGACAGTGAGTTTGTTTGTAATTTTAAATAAATAAATAAATTGGGATAGAATTTGTTTTAAAAGAAATAAAATGTAGATTTCCGTTAGTAAAATTAGTGTATTACTTTGTCCGTTATTTACTGGACGAAATAGGACTGAACCAAATTACTTTATGTGTAAGACGGAGAAAAGAAAAACTAGGGGAATATAGGGGGTAGTGGTCACCAACACTGCTCTGCCTCGTAAAAATATGGAACTAAAATAATTCCAGCTGTCGCTTCAAAACACTTTTCAACCAGGTAAATAAATATCACAACGATATATTAAATAAAATAGGTCTTAATATAATTAAATAATATGCGTATAAATTTCGATTAAACAGAAATACAGATTTGAAATAAGTTTTCGTACATACACAATCGCCATTTAAGGCTTAACTTCCAGGAATTGCCAACAAACAAAGTAAAGCGATAAAAATAAATTCGGCGTTCATGCAACGAGGATTCGAAAGGAGGCTCATGAATTATATATTAGAAAACACGACCGAATACATTTATCCCGATTGAAGTTTTTCTAACAGATTTCGAATTACGAATTCAGTTCGTGACTGCTCCGCCTATTACTATTGTGTGTAAATATCGGATACGTGTTATCAGATTTGTTCAAAACCATCGGATTCCGTAACATTTTGACGTCGGATGCTAAGGGGAGATTACGTAATTTTCATTTCATTAATGTAAATGTAAATATTAATTTTAGAATAGAAATAGTAAAAGGTTCACATCCTATTTGCTTTTGACGTGAAACTATTTGCTATAGCATGTAACTGATTTCGATCTTATTCTTTCTTTCTTAGAGGTTACTACGTAGCGGATCTTATTTAATATGGTGATTGATGGTAAATACCCTTGCGATACATTTAGTACATTATACGCTTTATTTACTAATTCATTAGATATACTTTCAGATAACGTTCTTCAGGTTAATAACCTAGTTACTTAGTGTAATGGCTGATTTAAACCTCACCCAAAGAAAGGCGTGATATATAAATATTATCTGTAATTAAAAAGGTTATTTCACAAAATGAGGGCACATTTATTTTCTTGTTATAATAGCATAATATTTTTATCCTGTATAACTTGTAGCACAACTAGCTTGTTAAATTCAAAGTATTCTGCATGCATTTTTTTTCTTTATAAGAGAAGAAACTTAATATTATATTTGGATGCTTCAGTTTTTGTCGAAATTACTGACAGTGGAAAGGTTTTCTTGTTTCAAATTTATGAGAATTTCGTTAATTAGGCATTATTAATTATTTGACGTTCTTCAAAATTGCAATACAAAAAACAAAAATTATCATATCAAGAACTGCGGGGTGGTATAGCAAATGCGAGTGGTATCGGCACAACCCGCGTCATACAAGTTGTTTAATTAATTCGCACTTAATTGCGGATGATTGTACTTTCACTTATTTCACAAATTCTAAATAGTTCACAATGTATACTTTTATTAATTTGGAATGGCAAATGCAAAATCTTCTAAAATAGAAAGACATTTTTTAAGACATAATTGTGGTAAATGGCTCAATAGCGCAAGTCGAAGCCAAAATAATAATAATAATAATAATAATAATAATAATAATAATAATAACAATAATAATAATAATAATAATAATAATAATAATAATAATAGTAATAATAATAATAATAATAATAATTTGCTATTTTTTTTTATTTTTTTTTTTTAATTCCCCATTGCCACCACTGCACCACATGCAGGTTACGGTTCTAACACTCGCCAGCGAGGACCGGATCTCCGGAGACCCACCGGCTAGCGCCAGTACCAGCAACCGCCCACAAAACTTGTGTATAAATCTTATTTCATTATATTCTTTTTACAACTTATTCTCACTACATTACAACTTATTCTCATTAATCAGTAATTGATCACATATTTAAACTAAAGAGATATTTCATTTCAATAAAAATAAAACTCCTGTACTAAGCCGCTAAGCGATAGCTTGTCGGCAGCTTAGTAACAGTTCAGCGCCAAAGCGAGAAAACAAAATCTTCCTCTCTTTGCAGTAATCAAACCCAAAAATCATAAACTTAGTGGCGGGTCACTCCCAAAACAAGATATGAAACACGCGATATATCAGAACTAAACATTCGTCTCCATTAACCAAGCATTAACATTTGATTTTAGAGCATTCATTGAGGTGAGTCCTCTACAACAATTTGGTAACATATTTAAGATTCTAGGAACTACCGAGTTTCTCTGCGATCACCGTATTTGCTATTGGATTTAGTGATTTTTAAACCCCGATTTGTACTAGACCTTGTTCCATAGGCGTGGTCCACCTCGCCATATTCACTAAACTTAAAATAAGTATTCGTTATCACTCTTTGAATATACAATTTGTTTATAGCGAGTACCTCGGCAGACCCATATATCTCATCCATCGGGGTATTGTTTGGTGATAGTAGCTTAACAATTCTGTTTTGAATATTTTGCAGTTTTTTAATATAGCAGCTGGAGGCACTACCCCACACGGAGATCCCGTAATTCAACACAGATTGGACTAAACTACAATATATTAATTTTAGCGTCTCATTCGGGGTTATGTCATGAATCGTGTGAAAAAACCAAGCAAAGTACCTTAGTCGTTTACTCAAGTTAGCTATGTGAGCTTCCCACAGGAAGGAGAAATCAATAATAATTCCCAGGTATTTCCGTTGTTTGACAACTTCAATGTTCACAGACACTGACAATAAGAATCCAAATCAGCTGTATGCATCTTATGTATACATTGATTGTTATGAAAAACAAGGTTCACATTGTGTGATTCCTTTAAATGAGGAGAAGGTATATGCATTAATATCGTCTTACTGCGGTTAGTCTTCAGGCCCTTATCGTGACACCACAATTGAAAATTGTAAAAATCTATTTAGTAAGTCGTTTGCGGTCTTTAAATCTTTATGCACAGAGACTATCAACGTATCGGCCGCGTATAGATAATATTTGCATGTTTCAAAACAGCACTTTATGTCGCTGACATATAGAAGGTATAGAAGTGAGCCTAGGATATTTCCCTGGGAGACTCCAGTTTTAACTTGTACTTATCTACCTACAGTTTGGCCAATCTTAACTGCAAAACAACTATTGCGCAAATAGTCCTCGAACCACCTATTTAATGAACCTCGTATACCCGCTTTCTCTAGCATGATCAAGATCTTTTTATGGTCTAAACTGTCAAAAGCACGCGAGAAATCATGTTTTGTGTGTATTCAATGCCACAATCTTGTGGTTACTTTGATTTATTTTTAAAAGGAATATTCTAGCCATCTTTGTTGGTTGACAGAAAGGCGAATGCGAATACTCCTTTTAAAAATAAATCAAAATAACCACAAGATTGCAGCATTGAATATTTTATAATGTTTTATTTGGCAAAACAAAACCAAAACCAAGTGTTTGTGTTAGTTAACAATGTTATATTATAAGTTCAATCAAACAAAAAACAAACAAAAAGACCGTATTACTTAAGACAATGTATTTGACTTGTTACAGTTGTGGACATGTATTTCTGAAAAAGACGATAAAGATTGTCGAAACGTTAAAATTATAAGTTTTAATTAACTCTAACTACAATATATTTAACGATAAAGACGCTAAAATCAAGAAAAATCGAATTATTAGCCAGTGCAATACTCCAACATATTGCTTGTCAACTACGACATTTAGGCTGTACAAAAAATGAAGTAAAATAAGGATAAGTATCTTCTTTCTATTCAATTATTACGAATATAAACGTTTAAAAAGCTCTGGACTTGTTGTATGTCGTCTCCAAAAAGTACACAGAGGAAATAATAATAATCCAAAATCATCGCAGAAGAAAATGTAAAAATGTATATTACCCGTTGCTGCATATTATTGCTCAATTTTTGTGTTGAATTGTTGATAAACAAATTCATAATGAAGATCCATGTGTAAACTAGTTAGTCGTTGTGAGTTCGAGAATCACCAGGGTCAAGTGGCATATTCTTCTGGTGGGGACATACTATGCATCATTACTTAACAAGATGGAGGCAGAAATTGTGGAAAAACTGTTGCCTTTGAAAAAGGAGAAGGTTCGACTTTTCTTAGTAACACATTGGCGTACTGTGAACGGAAAAAGTACTTTACTTGGAACAAAATTGACAAATAATGCATTTTATCAAAGTAGGCCGATCATTCCAAAGATTTGGATAACGTCATAGCTTTTCATTCTGAACAATTTTTCTTAGTAACACTTTAGTATACTGTGAACGAAAAAGGTACTTTACCTGAAATAGAAATGGTTTTTGCTTAACTGTAAAGGCCTACTTGATTTTCAAAAATTGAAAGTAAACTAAAAGCAAGTTTCAGACCAAACAAGACTGATTTCACAAATATTGAATTCCAACTCAAACATTTTTTGTCCATCAGACCTATTGTCTACTCTATCCGTGGACATACTCTATATATACAAGCTCGTATCCACTATTCGTGTAACTGGAAGTGAATCAGTGATTTTCATTTTGAAGAAACGATAAAATGATCAATGAGGCTACATATTTCTGGATAATATCTCCATAGTTTCTCAGTAGGTAAGTGATTAGGATGGTGGTAGTCTTCATATAATATAATCTAACATACGGCTTTACAGCTTTGATATCTTTTACATGAAGAATAATGCTATTTTTCTATCACACACCACAAAAGAGTTTTTGAGAATTTAAGGTATATATAGGTTATATGTGGCTACATCCTCCTGGACAAATTATCCACTTGAAAACGATTTTAAACTGTAGCAATTTCTACGTCTGCGGTTCCCTAAACAATTTCTATAAATATCCCATAAATCTTTGCCCGTTTCAGCAGTTTATATACCGACGCAAAAATTTAAATAGCCACCGCAATGTTGCGGTGTCGTTGTCGGGAATTCGAATCGTTGCGGCGAAGACCAGAAAGGCCTTTCGGACGTAAAGTATCCGACCGTTGTGTTGACTTCCTTGCTTCTGCGGTTGTTCTCCCTAAGAAGTGGTACTATGTTTTGACAAAAACCACCCTGACATTGGGTTGGCTATAAGGGCGCACTGAAAATGTTCCTTATATCCGGCTTGCCCTATAAACTAACAGCCAATTAGGAATAATGCGGAACCTTTCGTACAGATGAGAAGCGGGGGAATTCTCTTAGAAATTTTTTGATAACACAAAAAGAATTTCAAATAATAAATTGTAACTAGAGGAAATATTTTAATTAATTAGTAATAAATATTAATTAGAGTTATTATAAAATTAACAGCTTTATCACGCGCATGAAATGGTTTGGTTTTTCTTTTCTAGTAATTTCTTTATTAAGATGAGTAGAATTATAAGTCTGGTTTCTTTTTGAGTTAGAATGTTGCCACAACTTTTATCGTATCAAGAAGAAGCAAAACAGTATAATACATCGCTTTTTCTCGCTACAAGTTTACAAGAAAAAGGGGTGGAGAGCAGTGTGGTAGCATATTTTTCCAACATCAAATATAGCAGTTTTCCTGTAAATATAATTTCGCTTTCATTATAATTACTAAGTTTAGCTTTACTTCAACATACAAGATGTGTAATTTCATAATTGTTTTTCAAAAATAAAACAGGTAGCTAAGGAAAAATTGTTCGAAGTGTTTAGCAGAGCTGGCTGTAGTAATTGGGTCTAAACACTAGCAGAAGAGGATCAGTTTAAATTGGTAGTCACTATTGAAGTAATGAAGTGTGAGGGTTCATAAGAAGTTAGTACATCATTGTAGAGGTACCCGATTTCGTTCTCCAATCGCCTCAGATTTCTAGAAACCACATGTCAAATAGTCATAAAGAATGTTTTTCGTTTTTAATTCTCAAAAACGAAACACCAAATTAGTTCAAACTTGTTTTAATTGCTGCTAAAGTAAAGGGCAGTTTTTGAATATTTATTGATGAAAACTAACCATTTGTAAATGCGTACCATCCGCTTCTTCACACTCATTAAGCCTGGAATTAAAGTTTTCATTTGCTCTTGGAATATCGGTGATTTCGTCTGTGATTTTTTGTTTTAAAACATTCAAGTTGGGTGGTAGTAGGTTGAAAACTTTACTTTTTAAGTAACCCCATAGGAAAAAATCAGCAGGCGTTAAATCTGGACTCCTCGGTGGCAAGTTGTTGTCCCATCGGCAACTAATTACTCTTTCAGGGAATAAATTGCGAAGAGCAGCTAACGTGTCATTTGTGTAAAACCATCACCTTACGGCTTTACGTTTCAATTAATTAACCTATGACGGTTTAAGCCAGTAGTAGGGGCTAGTGTCGCGTTAGAATTTGGAACAATACGATTTGTTTATTTCTGTAGAGGCGTTTGCAGTAATTTACTCGACAAAAATGTACAAATGAGGATATCTAATTAGATTTCCTCATGCGTAGATGTAAATTGTCATTGCAAGATCACAAAGTACGACTAATTAAACATTCACAATTTTCAAACAAATTAAAGCCAGTAAATATATTAGCTTACAACTGCACATTTCTTTACTTACTTTGAAATGCTAAATTAAAAAAAAAATCCGCATTTCGCCAAAATTGCGATAACCTTTTTATTATTCACTTAACCAACAAGTCATCGGCTTGTGTCATGTTTTTGTTAACCAACTTGAATTGACATCACCGCATCTGAACTAAATATTCCAATTCGAGGTGAACTGCATAAAATATGATGCGCATACTGCTGTCGATTACCGCACTAGACAAGCTTAGAGTTGGCATGTATTATGTATTTTCAGCGGAAATTCTCTGAAGACGCAGATTTCATCATTGGCTTCCGACGGTTATCTTAGTAGCATAAAAATTTTGTTGTAAAATGTGGCAACGTTTCTGCCATCGAAGGACGTGGTATGGCTGTAGATCGTACATTGTTCTACAAACAAAATCGATTTATAATATCGTACATATGTAGCATTTTCTTTCCGTACTCTCCGGGGCATTCTAATTTTAGATCTTTGTATTCCTTTTCTGAACCGTCTCCGCATTATTTGTTTTCAGATTGCAGGCAGGGAAATAGAATGAATTTGTATGATGTTCTAAGTAAATTATTTGAAGCTGTCGTAGGTAAGAAGTAACTAGATAAATGCACCTTTGCTTGTTATGGATTTTCCGCGATGTGGTTTGTTTTCTGTTAAATAAAATTCATATTATTTAAATGCGGATATTGTAATGTAACGACTACGCAGAGAAAAAGAAGTTCTTAAATCAAACAAATATATACCTTTGAAATTATTTATTTAATTCAACAAAGGTTTACTTGAGTGAAAGTACATTTTTTAAGAACAACAGATTGAATTTGTTTGAATGTACGTTTTTATTTGAGATAATTTTGTTGAGTCAAACAAATATATGTTAGAATCGTGCGCTTCGTGCGTCGTCGGCAATTTCCGTTGCATGAACGCAGGGCAATTGCAATCGTAGTCTTAGTGTAGGTTATGTGAGATGATGGCTCGTAGGCGGTGAGATGTAAATGAAGAAAATAATAGATGAGTAAGATAATAGATTTATATATTTTTACCATTGGATAACTAACGTTAAAATGTCTGTATCAGAAAAAATAATACAATAGTTGCCACAAATTGGTGAATATCAGAATTCCTGTTTGTATTAGGGATTAGCGAAGATTACAGAAATTTCGCCGATATCGTTTTCAAGGCCAGTAACACCAATGTTACCAGTTTAAATAAATTGCACTTCAATGCACCACACATTTAATAATGCTTTGATCTTTACGTTTTTATAGATTGTACCTGTTTATATTTTGTGCTTCCTCCTTTTTTATATAACAATTATTTCAGGAAAGGCAAGTGATAAGTAGAGCAACGCAAACTGCGCTGAAAGCCAGTCGCTGACGCATAAAAGTTTACACAAAATAAACACGGCCGGGACAATTCGGTATAAGCGTCAGTATAACTGCGACTCGAAAGCCGATCTATTGTGTATGCATCTACGCTGTCGTATACTATATCGTAGTTCTACGTTTGTTTTGAAAATGTTTCATACGTCGCGAAAACGACCAAAGTTGGACACAATAAGAGAATGTATTGCAGAAATGCCTGATTTAAAGTGTGATGGCGCTAAAATTCAATGTGCAGTGTGTAAAATAGATTTAATGTGTTGGTCGAAACGTGATTGTCTACGGCACGTAAATAGTGCAGGGCATGTTTCAAAAAAAAAATTCCACACGAGATTATGAGAAATTTAAATTTAATTTATGTGTTTATTGCATGTAATTTACCATTTCATTTACTAAGGAAGAAAGCATACGTCTCGTTTTGGAATGAATATTCGGACTTTAAGTTACCAAGTGAGAGAACATTACAGAGAGTTGTGCCGTCTGCTTGTGAGCATGTCGATAAAAGAATTAAATCGGAGTTGCAAGATAAAAAACTGTGGTTATTTGTGGACGAAACAACAGATCGTAAAAAACATTCTGTGGTTAATGTAATGGTATGCACAATGGAACCACATCGACCGTCACCCTCAATTTTACTAGCTTCCAGACGAATACAACAATGCACTGCGGAAGTAATTTCAATGTTGGTGTTAAATACATTGGAAAAGTTTGAACTTTCAACAAATCAACTGTTGATGTTTATGAGTGATGGTGCCGCAAACATGCTTGCTGTAGGTCGATCCCTTAAAAAACATTGTGCTAACTTGTTGAATATTACATGTAAAATTCATACTCTCAGTCTCGTAGCAGATAGTATCAGAAAATGTTATCCCGAGGTAGACGCTCTAATAGCACATACAAAAGCTGTGTTTGTAAAATTCCCAAAACGTATTCGGGAATTTCATAGACTATGCCCCGGTATTCCTGAACCACCACAACCTATTCTTACTCATTGGGGAATATGGTTAGAGGCTGCATTTTATTATCTTTATTTTGAGAATATAAAGAACGTGATTTTAGAATTCGACCCAAAGGAAGCTGCGGCTGTCAAGGTAAGCCGCTTGAAATTTCAGGATAGTCAAGTTAAAACAGATTTGGAAATTATTCAGTACAACTACGTGGGGCTAGCGGATGCGATAGAAAAACTACAAAATTCTTCGGTGTCGTTAGTGAAATCTTTGCAAATAGTGCAACATGTTTACGCACAGCTATGCGCGATAGAAGACGCAAGAAATGTTTGTGTTTTAGAAAGGTTTGAAAGTGTTTTAGATAAAGACTCTGATTTTGGCACATTAAGACAAATTTGTGAAGGTGCGTCAACAGAACCGCTAAGTTATTTGAAAGATTATTTTACTTACGCAAATATAACGTCACTAAATGTAGAACGTTCGTTTTCGGCATACAAAAACACTTTTTCTTCACGCCGCGTTCACTTTGCCGAAACAACTTTGGAAACATATCTAATGAAACAGTTCACGAAAACCCTTACCACAACACTTAATTCGTACTGGACGCACGTTTCGATAGCCAAGCTATCATCTTGTACATCATTTTCTGACCAATCTACACCGATTGAAGAAGAACAATCTACTAGGTCAAGCATTGAGCCAACCGATGACATCTCATATTCTCAAAAAACCAAACCTACAGATATGCAAACATTCACACCAAGAAAAGATGATGATGAAATCGTATGTATTACACCAGAGTCAGTGCAGCCATTTCCTAAAGCACCTCCTAGAAAAGAAACACTGAAGGGGAGAGAAAGAGGGAAATTAAGAATATTGACATGCACTCCCGAAAAAAATCGTATTGAAAATAAAGTAAAAGAAAAATTAGAAAAAGAAGCAGCAAAACAATTAAAAAGAAAAAATACAGTGAAGAGGGGGTCTAATTCAAAGAAGAGACTTTTTGAAAGAGAGGTGATTCATCAGATTTAGAGTTTTCCGAGGATAAGGAACAGCCAACATGAAATAATGTTCATGGTATTTGTGACTTCGTACTAGTGCAGTTTGCTAGTAAAAAACAAATAATGATTGTGAGCTTTTTAAGGAACAAAGATTGCTGTGCAAAATTTTATTTCCCTCAATGTGAGGGCACGTCCCCTGTTCATCAAAGTGACATCAAAATAAAGCTGCCTAAACCAATGTCATCCGGAGGAACTGAGAGAGTGAAAAAATTGTTGTCATTTTCTATTGCACTTGAAAAGCTCAAAATAGGTTAAAATAATGCATGCTGTTTCTTCAGATTTTATCACTAGTCATTTATGTATTACTTCATGTTCATTTTTAGTGCTTCAATAAAACTTTAAAATATGCAAAGAAGTTAAATTAGTAACTTGTTCAATACTGCTCCATGTCTGTTCAAATGTGCCCCTTGGTGGGTCACTTTTGAACATTTTGCACTATAAAATTGCAGGATGTTTATTGCCTTCTAAAATTGCAGGGGTTATAATGATTTTATGAAAAACTAGAATAATTGTAGATTGTGTTACTTTAGTTACATTTTATACCCTCCGCTTCTGGGGACACGAGAAACGCCTTCATAGAAAATGTGTTCAAATGTGCCTCCCTCTCCCCTACACTTTATTTTCTATTTGAAGAGAATGTTATTTACGCTTGCTTTAAAAAGAAATAATGTAATCCTTTACATAAAATATAAATAATATTTTGTTAAAGCTACTTTTATCAATTTAAAGCGCAGTGTTTTGATACTGCATATTTGTAAAATCATCGATATTTAACGCCGATTGTAACGCCGATATTTAACGTCGAGTGTTTAACCGATGCATGCTGGCCGCTAAAATCGAACACTGAATGAATTCAAACAACCTTATTCTGTTGGTAGGTAAAGTGGGGATGCGCTAAGTAACAGAAGCAAGGGTTTTATAGGGTACTTTGGCCAAAAGCAGTAATTCACATTTTATTCGATTGAGTATATCATAGGGTTGTTGGCAATACATCGAAGATTTGTTTTGTGTCAACTAGCCTGTAGACGCTACTTGATACAAAAAGTCCCCATCGAAATTGGTGCCATGCTACTTCAATTTCTTTTAAATGGAACGCCCTCTATATTTTTCCAGAGTTTAATAGAGCCAGATAAGTAAACATTCTATTTACCTGCGATTCACCAAAATAAGCAATCCCTATTTGTGCTTCCACGAATTCCTCAAGCTAGATAATCGTCTACGATTCCAATATTTTCAGATATATGTAGCATGCAAAAAATTTCAGGATAGTTTTTTATCTATCCTCGCTCAAGAAAATCCAATAATTCGTACGACGAACGTAAACAGCAATATCTTTGTTAAATTAAATTCTGCGTCAGTCGGAGCCATTATTAAGGAAGAAACAACGTATAAGCGTCGTCGAGTAGTACGTGATTTGACACATTTATGCTATTAGTTTCCTGTGAAACCGCGAAGTTCTTTGTGTGCAAGGCGTTCGCGGATCAAGACATTTCTCTTGGTTTTGAAATACAATTCTTTGTGTGTGGTGTTATGTTAAGCTCTGCCTTTATCACAGTTACCGCGCCAAATCTTCAAGATTTTCAGAGATTTAAGGCATCACAGACTATAGTAATGTTTACGGTAGAAATGGCGGTGCATTATGGGAATACTGAAATGGGCCATACCTGATGTAATTTAGGGGGATTATGTTCGAATATAATACTGTACAGTTGATGTTCTAAGATAAGTAAAACGTTGCAATAAAAAAGGGCTACTATATGTTGCTATGCTATTTAATATGAAACCTAATTAATTTTCAAAGGTCTAACTTTACGGAGAAAAACATATGTAAAGCTCATGTAGTAATATATAATTAAACATCTGTAGATTGATCTTTTACAAGAATCTTTCTCAACTTAAAATAATAAGGAAGTGCGTTACGTGATTTGTTAAGTATTTTTTTAGGTAAGCATAACTTTAGTTATATTCCATGAACATCTCTATATGAATTTTTCCATAAAATAGCTACTCTTTTTTAGTGCCTCTTTCAGTGGTTACTGAGGTAAAGTCGAGTAAAGCATTATCTTATTATATTTTAATTCCCATTTCATGTTACGAAAAATACACAAACGCTCATCCAATAAATGTAAATGGGAATACACACCCGAGGTCATTTACATATATAAAAGATAGAGTAACACTTCTACAAATGCCACCCACTATTAACTTTAAATTTAAAACAATATATGAAGACAATCCGGGTCAAATGATTTATGAGGATAAAGTATTATCGAATCCTAATGAAATAGTTAATGCATTTGCATCCTATTTTCCATCTGTGTATACTAGCCACGGTGATCATTCCAGTACTGAAGACATTTGTACTAATATTAGTCTTGGATCTCAAAACCGTTGCTGAATTAGATGTTACTACTTCTATTAGATACATGAAGGGGGGCCTGACTATGGGACCAGATAATATACCTGCATTTCTTATTAAGGATTGCGCTCCATGTTTTGTGCAGCCGTTAAAAAGTATTTACAACGCCATCTTATCACGAAGAAACTTCCCCAACATATGGAAGATAAGTAGAGTGTCACCAATTTTTAAGTCTGGAGTACGGAACTCTATAGAAAACTATCGTCCCATATCGCTAATAACAGGATTTGCGAAAGTATTTGAAAGGATTCTGGCTGATAACATCTACAACCATATCAAACCTTTTATAAGTGACAATCAACATGGATTCGTGAAGGGCCGTTCCACAGCAACAAATTTGTGTAACTTCACGCAATTTGTGGCGGAGGCAATGGATGGACGCGATCAGGTTGACGCGATATATCTCGATTACACCAAGGCTTTTGATCGGGTCCCTCATAACACTTTGATGGTTAAATTCAGAAGTTTTGGATTAAATTCCAATCTAGTAGAATTATTTAGGTCCTACCTCACTCAGCGGCAGCTTTTTGTGGAATATAAAGGTTTTAAATCCAAGTATTGTACTGCAAGTAGCGGAATAGCGCAAGGATCCAATTTAGGCCCAATTATGTTCGTCCTCTTTATAAATGATGCGTGTAACGTGATTTCTTCGCGAAACTTGTTATATGCAGATGACTTAAAAATATATAGGGTGATAAAATGTAAGGACGATTGTGGTGCGCTACAAATAGATATAACTAACCTTCTAACTTGGTGTAATAATAATGGCTTAACATTCAACATAAATAAGTGTAAGGTAATAACATTTTCACGGAAATCAAATATCCTTTTGCATGACGTGGTGCTTTTATTCTTATAAATAAACCCTAGCTCCCTAAAATACCATTAATTTCCTCCATTACCCTGAGGTGATATCAAGATCTACGTGTCCCAAACAAAAAGGTGAATCTTAAATCCTTCGAGTTTCTTCGAGATTACTCACACCTCCCAGGATTGATTTGATTGATTGATTTTCCTACCAAAGCAGGGCTGGTCCTTACATCCCTAACACTGAAGCTTAATAGCCTATTGTATTATTCCGGCTTCGGTTTTGTTTTACTTGAACAGGTTAGTTCCCGCAATCACGTTTAAGAGCCTATGTAGTAAATCTTTCTCCATTGGTAGTTCAATTGTGCTTCGCATAGCGAATCTGCGTTGAGCTAGCGCTGCATATTCGAAAATAATATGAGGGGCTGTTTCCTCCTCTTCATTGCAAAGTCTACACAAGGGTTCATCTTTGTAGATCCCCATCTTATGCAAGTGGCGTCTCAAACAGCCATGTCCTGTTAATAGACATGTTGCTGCCCTAAGCTGTATCTTGCCTAATTCCAGCAGGTCAGCGGCCAGATGTTGCGACGGTCTTCCCATCATCCGTTTGCTGTGCTTTTGTCCAGCTGTATGTTTCCAATTTAACTGGTGTTGTGTTATGATCCACTCATTAATTGCACCATGCACTGCACTCTTGGTAATACCTAGACCCGGTTCAGGGCCTATATAATTCATTTTTGAGCCTTCCCTCGCTAGCTGGTCTGCAATTTCATTGCCCGCTATGCCCCTGTGCCCTGGCACCCACACCATTGTGACCTTGTTGTGTTTAGATAGAACCATTAGGGTTTGCAGGCACTCCCACACTAGTTTGGAGATTATATGATAAGATGCTAGTGCCTTTAAGGCTGCTTGACTGTCAGAGAGAATGCAAATCGTCTCACCCTGCGGTCGCCGACGCAGACTTTCCCACGCGCAGGTTTGTATAGCATATATTTCTGTTTGAAATACCGTGGTGTACCGCCCAAGTGGTACACATACTTTGTATCCCTGGTTTTCCTCATATACACCAACGCCAGAAGTAGTGCCCGTTTTGGACCCATCTGTGTACCAAACTTGTGTTTTCGGTTTTCTCCCCTCTCCATCGCTCCATTCTTCCTAATTCAAGAAAACTTTGAAAGGTTTTCTTGAATTTTCTTCCCAGGAATCTGTAAAGTGAATCTGGTTACCTTAGGTTAGGACCCGATGTCTCCAAGTTGTAAAATGATTTTAACGATATTAATAACATCAAAGCTAGGTATAATGCGCAGATGACTTTAAACAGACTCAAAAAAGGAGGAAATATACTAACAATTAGTTACAAAATATGAGAACGGAAAAATCAAAGCATTGTTAAATGTGTGGTGAATTGAATCGCAATTTATTTAAGCTGCTAACATAGGTGTTACTGGCCTTGAAAACGATATCGGCGAGATTCTTGTAATTTTTGCTAATCCCTAATACAAACAGGAATTCTGATATTCACCAATCTGTGGCAACTGTTTTATTATTTTTTTTTATACAGAAATTTTAATGTCAGTTACTCAATGGTGAAAATATATAAACCCATTATCCTACTTACCGATTATTTTCTTCATTTACATTTCACCGCTTACGAACCGCCATCTCACATAACCTAAACTAGGACTACGATGGCGATTGCCTGCGTTCACGCAATGGAAATTGCCGACGACGCGCTAGCATGTATTTGTTTGACCCAACAAATTATGTAAAATAAAAACGTTTATACATTCAAATTTATACGTTTATACATTCGTTCTTAAAAAATGTGCTTTCACTCAAATAAACCTTTGTTAAATTCAATAAATAATTTCAAAGATATGTTTGTTTCATTCAAGAACTTCTTTTTCTCAGCGTACTAAAAAAAAGATGATGTACCACACAAGGAAAATATGTTTGCAAATAAAAAAATAACTAAGCAATCGTTTTTCCTTATTCTTGTCACGGAAATCGATCTGATGTTTCTATAGTATTATATTTTAAAAATAAAAATTGCTCTGAAATCGACGAAATTTCAGTAACACTTTTAAAGTTTTGTATTTACGAGATAGCCAGGTCTCTGTGCTATATCACCAATAATTCGTTTATGACCGGTATATTTCCCAAGAAACTACAGTTGCTTATTCACTTTGCTGGTTCAGTAATTTTGTAGGAAATACAACATTTTCGGATACAATTATATATAGTGAGTTCCTCATGTATCCCCCCTCCTCATACTGTAGTTCCAATTACAATAGTAGAGCCTGGTGGCTGGCTTAATCTACCCACGTATATCGACCAACAAGGTCTATTGTAGGCCGCCAATGTAATTTTAGAGTTCACTGAGTAGACCTATCCTTCTGCCAAATAAAGAAGATTTGATTCTGTAGACGGCAGGACAGTGGCAGAAAATATGCATAACGGTTTTCTCGTCTTCCAAACTCAGGCGACATCCCTCTTAAGCGAGCCCCACTCTGTATAAGTGTTTCCTTAATCGAGCATAGCCGGTAAGGATTGCTATTAGGGCCCTGACAGGCTCCTTGCCAAATCCTATAAGCTTCCTGGATCTGTTTCTACTGGGCAACATAAATGCCTTCGCATGAGATAGACCTGTGGAGTTACCCCAGGTTCGAAGCGGACTGTGCTCAGCTTCCTTGTTACTAAGGGCATCGGTTGCCTCATTGTCATCAATGCCAGTGTGCCCTAATTTCCGGATAAGAGTAACCTAGAGTATCCTGATACCCACATCGATAACAAATATTTCTGTCGTATACCTGCCCGGACTACATGTCCGTCCAATTAGAGATTTGCGACAGTAGATTGCTGCACCGACTCCTGTGTACATTCTGGAACCATCGATGTAAAGGCTAATGTCAGCCTTAATCAATGAGTCGTACTTACTTCTCCAACAGTTCCTGTTCTCCAACGATGTTGTAGCACAACGGTGTGTGTACAACGATGTTGTAGTCCGATGGCATTGACAGAACCTGGTTTCCTTAATCTTAAAATTAGTTTCGAAATTGAGACTACACTGGAAGGTTTGTTATTAATTATCTACATTATTACCAATTGTACATATAGCTAAATTTCCTTTCTAAAATATGGTCCCTTAGTACAAGTACCAATGAAAAACTATGCTTAAATACTTTGTAAACAATCACCGTCACTCAGTCTTTTTTTATTTATTATCAATTATCACATATCTATGCCTTCTATATATTTGCCTATCTGCTTCCTAATACTAAAGGCATATACAGTGTATCCCGCATGGATAGGTAAGAGGGACAGAAAATTATTGAGTTAAATTTTCATCTTTCTGGGGCTCAGTCATGCTTACACACTAAGTACTAGCATAATTTATTACTCTGAACATTGTTTTTTAATAACCCTTTTGTCGTATCTCCTACAAAAAAGACATTTTACTAATTGAAAAAATCCCTTTTTTGTAAATTTCCAAGATATATTTTATTTTTCGCCAATAAAATTATGGCATTAATTACTTCTACAAAAGATGAAATTTCAACTATTAATTTTCTGTTTGCCTTACTTATCTGGGGACACGCTGCCGTATTATGCTGAAGTTTGCTAAAATTATGAAAATTGTGTTCTATTAGAAGCTGTTGTGAAATTATGTAATATTTCGAAAACATATAACTTCATTGGAATTCTCGCTTATATCTACGATGTAGGCGCCATAAATTCTCGGCCTGTCAGACTTGTATAGGTTCGAGCGTGTTCAAACTCCGTTGCGTCATAGTTGCACATGTGCGAGGCCTACACTATATATAGTACGGCTCGAAGAGTAATAGTTTTTAGCGGCCAGCCAGACAACGTTGCTTGCGCAAAATGTCTCAGGTAACGAAAGTTGAGTACTGCGCGGTCATTAAATTTTTAACAAAAGAAGAGCATACGCCTAATCACATTAAACAACGTTTAGACGGTGTTTACGATGATTTATCTACTTCATATTCCACTGTAAAAATGTGGGCAAAATGTTTCCGTTTGGGGCAAGAATCCCTTGAAGACGACGAGCGCCCCGGTCGGCCAATTGAATTGATAACGCCTCAAAGTGAAGGAATTAGCAGTTATGTCTATCATTTCTGAAACAAGTATTCACCGAATTCTCCATAACCATTTGGATATGAATAAGATTGGTGTAAGATGGGTACCGCATCTTTTTTCTGCTCCCAAACGTGAACGTCGGGTCGAACGTGCGCGCTTGTTTTCAAACATGTGCGGAGACGACCTGAAACCGATTTAGGAGTCCATTATCACAGGAGATCAAACAATGGTTCTGTTCAAAAGCCGTTGAGAAAGGTGATGACCATAATATTCTGGGATTGTGGAGATATTTTACTCATTGACATTAAAGACCACAATACAACTATCAACGGCACATGTTATGCGTTTTTGTTGCATAAATTGAGGGACAATATTCGTGCAAAACGTCGAGGAAAATTGACAAAAGGTGTTCGATTATTGCACGACAACGCATCCGTCCATACTGCCGCCATTTCATAAGCTACCATCCGCGAATTTGGCTTTCAAGAATTAGAACATTCACCGTATAGTCCGAATATGGCTCCAAGTGATTATTATTTATTTTCTCGTTTAAAGTAAGATCTTAGGGCAAGTCGTTTTAAGGACGATAGTAAATTGCAAGCAGCTGTGATACAACATTTTGAGGAAAAAAGCTTTAGATTATTTTTACAAGGGTATAGAATTATTAATTGACCGTTATAATAATTGTATTGAATTTAGGGGAGATTATATTGAAAAATAGAAATTGTTATATTTTACCTCATACATACTTTTACACCATAAATGTATTTTTACTATTTCAGGTTATGGAAAATAATACATGCCATATATTGTGAAAGGTTCTTTGTGTATTATGTGCTTTGTGAGTAAATAAATTAACTTTGTACAACATACATCTATACTATGAATAAATTTAAAAAAAGACGGCAATAATCCTTTGTTTGACAGACTGATATTTCGTTGTTGTTTCATTTTGACAATCAAAACCAATATAAAAATTGATCCACAGTTAAATTCCAAGTTAATTATAACAAACTTTAATCTTCCATTGCAAAATACTTTTTTAATAGATAGAATCATTAAATTTAGATTAGCTATAAATGCAATATTTATATTTTTGATCTTTTATGCCGTATTTTAACTCAACAAATAGAATTTTTAATACATTCGCATGTTATATGCGTATACCTGCCTAAATCCTCTTATAGGAGGGGATTACCGCATTTTCCTAGAATTTTTTAATATCGTCTAATTCCCGGTTAGGTTTTGACGGTCTTCCGTTTTTTCTTTTTGGCAACTGTGGAGGATTTCCTCCTGCATTAAATATAAATAATTCAGAGGGTTAATGTCAAAAAGGTTTTTCTGTAATTTCAAGCAACGGATACGCACCGAAAGGTATAAAGGTTAAATTTCACAGACAACCAATTACTGTTAGTTCTCTAGTTCTGCAAACGTTATTTTCTGTATTTAGTAATACGAATTTAGGACAATAATTATAACAATAACAAAACTAACGTTCTTTATTCAACTCTCCATAAAATTTTCTTTAGGTCTTTAACTCCATTATAGGGAAAGTATTTACTAGTTACAATACACAATTTATAGACTTGTTACATATGAAACTATTTTCGATGCATAAAATATGCAACATAATTTAAATTGACAAAATATTTATCTGATATTAATGAAAAAACCAAAGCAGTTGAAATAGATCTTTGAAATGCTCAAAACGTCCCATTTTTCGATAAAAATACTAATATATAACAGTTTTTTCAAAGAAAGAAATAGATTTCCATTGGTACAGATGTCTAAGTACTTTGAACTACATCCCATAATTCTCGGATACTGGAGGATTTATCACATCCTTCTTAAAGTCAATTGATAGGTCTTCAATGAGGTCCAGATGAAGGTCGTAAGCAGGCTATGGCATTACGTTGATCCTTGGCTAGCTTCAACCGAATTGGCACCTCGTCCTTGCGTATGACAAAATTGCGTCTTTGAATATGGTGAGATACGTATGTTCTATCATAATTGGCACTGCTCTTAACCAGCAAAAACACATACAATACATATCTGCGAGGTCCATCTCCGTTCGGTATGGTGGTCCCTACTGTGGATACCCGGTCAGCTCTAGAGGGCCTTAGGGATCAGTTTTGGAATCAGATCTCTTCCTGCTCTATGTGAGTGACGTTCCAAGAGGAGCCAAAGTGCATCTTGCCGTCTATGCAGACGACACCGCGTTTGCAGGCAGCACGATGATGGGATGATGATTGGGAACCATTGGAAATGCAGTGAACAAGCTTGCTTGCCGAATGGACAGATAGATGGCGCTATACTCGCTGGGAACATCCACATAAACGGTACTTGTCTTCCGTGGTCATCGACGGTACGATACCTCGGAGTTGTCTTCGACCAGAGCCTCATCTAGAGACGCCGCATAGAGGTTCTGAGGGAAAAATTCACTACACAGGGAACCAACTGCTCCCGTTAATTTACAGGAGCAGTGCTCTGGGCATTGAAACGAAGCTTATACAAACAATGCCTCAGACCCATTCTTGCATATCGAGATTTAATTTTCCAAGCAAATCCTACTGTGTTAGTATTTAAATTTTACTTCAAGTAAATGGTTAATTTTGATTTTTTAGATGTACGCTAGGTTTCTATCACGAAACACGTTGCCAGAGAGCGGTAAAAGTTTCAGGTTAAGTTGTTATTCTATCAATTTAATTTTGGTATTTATTTTTATTTAAACTGTCGAAAGAGAGCATAGGGGACACTCTCAGACCTATATCGACCGTGAAAGTTAATTAACTTATTTAGAAAACAATTTTTCTGGGTGTTATAAAATTATTCCAGATCACAAGATATCTTTGAAATTGATAGCATAATAGGCAAGTACACTGCTTACTTGTATGTCAGTTTTATGACTAATAGTTGTACGTGGTAGAGTAATAATTAAAATATAATGCGTGTTTCAAAATATAACTTAAAACTATGAATTCTTGGATGAAATTTCCTTTTAGAGTGATATTGTCAGCTGCTTCTCTTTGAAAGTAGTATAATTAAAATGTATACTGCTTTCGATTCATCGCATTCTAGTTTATCGTGTGCTCAGGGCCGAAGTTTAAAAATCCAGTAATATTCTTTCAATAAATTCTAGGTATGCTTACTAGTAGATAACGAACACCTCTAAATAACAGCATGATTATTTGCAACTCCCTTGTAGAATAGATTCTTCTAAGTGTCAGGCTTCCATTTCGTTCCTTTCGATCAACTCCGAGAAAGCGTTTTCTTTGGTCCATATTCAGCAATTAAGTTCCGGCGGAAGAAGCCATGAGCACTTAACATGCTAATAGCATGATGCAAATTTAATTTCGCCTCCTACAAATATTTTATTTGTAGGAGACAATTAAACGTAAAAATCTTTCGCTGGCCCTATCTTTCTCCGTCGCTGTTCTTGCGCCACTGCTCTTTTTGTTTCTAATCTCTTCCGACGCGACCGCATCAAAAATTTAAATTTAATTTCTCTTTAAATTCATTCTTAAGGTATTCGGACTTCCGCGAAATTTTTATAGACTACAAGGGTGATGCTAGACTGAACAGCGATTTTTTTAAATTTTTTTAATAAAATAATATTCTTAGAATAATGTTGAAACTTCCGCCTTTTTTGGAACGTGGTAGCTTTAAAAGTGAAAGGTGATAGCTTTTCAAGTAGAAAGGGCAACCGTTAGTGATACTTTTAATAGCAGAATTCCTGTGATTAATTTGCAGTATACTTATTTCTTGGAAATCTTGATATTTGATCTAAATTTCGTACGCTCACATCCTTTTGTCAATCAAAATCAAGTAACTTTCAGACAAGAACCTTTAATAATTTTTGTTTGTATCTCGTTTCGTTTAAAAGCTGTGTTCTACCCAAGATTACGGGTTTATTTGAGTGTTTTTTTATTATACAGGAAAAATCAAGTGCGATAAAATATTCATGAAATAACTCTCATCAATGCTTTTATGTTTGATGAACTGTTTCAACTTGGTAATACTAATACGTTTCAACATTGGCTTAGTTTTGTTTCTTAGTGAGTGAAGATATTGTTATATGCTTAGAAAATATGTTGGGAGATATAATATATCTTTTTCTCCAACATATACCGCATAAGGTTAATTCAGGTTTTGAATAAGAACTTTTAAACTTTGCTTTGGAGATCAAGCTAATATTTGTTTGTATAACGACTTAGATACATGGAGCCTTTTGATACAAAATTATATTTTTGATCACTTTTTGCAATGTTAATCTCAATAAAAACTCCGACCCAAATTGGAAATAATGCTCATGGTTATTGAGTATTTTGAGGAGAGCAAAGAGATTGATCCCTGTAGTAACATACGATCCCTTACAATACAAAGAACTCGATTGGGGACTAAACTGCATTTTTGCAGGACAAACCGATTAAAGATCATGATAAACGAAGCAGACCCCAATTAAATTTTTAGCCCTCTGCGTTTAAATTTATTATACGAACGGCCGCATGGCATTTCGGTATTTCGGCATTCGCAGTGACAAAAATAAATCACGACATCAAACGCGCTGGCATGGAAATCCCGTTCTGTTTTTAATTAATGTATCACAAACGTATATTGTAAAATATATTAGCGATAAGCTGTCGCGCTCCTGTTTATCAAGGATGCGTGAATAAGCCCACTTGACTTGAGGTAAGCGTTTCATTTCTCGCTTTCATTCGAACTCTTGAGATTTTCCGAGTTGATACTGTCCAACATGTTTTGCACGCATTATTATTATTGTTATTGTAGACTCGTTTAAAAAATTGCCCTCTTATTCGTACCACCTATGTATTTAATTAGTGTGATAGTACCAGTATATTTCAAAGATTTATTACTGTATTAATAATTACATTCTCTATTGGCTCATTGAGCAGAGCTGTAATTATATACTCTGAACACGCAATTTTGTCAATTTTCATTAATTTGTAATCATTTTATTGTAAGGGAGAAATATCTCTTGTTAAACGAATGTGCTTTCGGTAATTTATTTAATAGCGACATTGATAATTTAATCAAATTTACAATATTGAAGCATTAATTGTGTGTGACATGAAATTAAAACAATCAGAATATAATGTGCAAACGGGAGAATGGTGATTAGTAAAGCCCGGACTTATAGCACTATGAAATTATAGAAATAGGCGGCAAAAAGGCAATAAAAAAGACAAAAAAGGCGCAAAAAATAGGCATTTATTAGTTATTTATTATTTATTACACTTATTACAGTTATTAGGTTATTAGTTATTACATTACATTATATTACAAGAAAGGGTTATTGATTTACCATTATTACTAACAATTTTTGTAAGTGTTCAAATTTTATACTCTGTCCTCTATCAGATAAAACATGCTTATATACCGAAAACGATCTTTCGACATCAACAGACGTCATAGGTGCATACTTAAAACAAGAAATTTGATTTGGATTCATAAAAGTAATTTTAACTGTATCTCCTTATAATGCTAATAAATTTCACGCAATTAACGTAAACCGCTATTACTCTGTATCACTTTCTCACACTTTTCTTTGATGAAATTCCCTTTTAAACCCGGTGCCTGTTTAATTATCTGCACGATGTCATCCAGAATGTGAAAGTGGTCCGCTAGTGTTAAATTTTTCTCTTCTAGGGATTTGATGAAATCTGGCAACGAACAACACTTCCACATGTCATATAAAAATGCATTTTTCTATATTAGGGTAATCAATTATCAAATTTTACTCAAAGAGATGCTAAAAGTTCCTCCATTCCAACCAATTTCACTTTTTCCAATGATTATCGCATGAAATCTAGTCTAGACTGTTGTTCTGTTTCTTTAAGTCATTTAGTAAACATGTTTCAAAAGGCAGTGGCTAATTTGTAAGTTACTCAAAATTTTGAATAGGTCACGCCCTTATATGCACTTAAATTAATCTGTGGTTTCTCGTTGCTAATGAGCGTGTTTTGGAAAAAGAAATTGAGCTAATTATTTGTCTTATTTCTAACTATGCAGAACCTGCGGTTTGAACGAAAGATATATAGCCTTGTGGGTACATTGTGCTTCAAATGAAAGGCGGTTTAATTCGGTATAATCGAATCTGTGTTCTCTCTGTGTTGGTGAGCATGTTTTCGAAAGGAAATGGAAAATAATTATCTATCTTGTTTCCAACTAGCGTGTAGAATTTATGATTTGGACAGAGATGTACTGTCTTATGGATACGTTATGTTTCAAACAAACGACAGTCTAATTCGGTACAACAGACTGCTGCCGCTGCTGTCATTCATATAATTGTGGAAGAACTCTTGAGGAATTGTATTGTATTATTTATGCAACCGAAGCTACACGAACTGCATATCTAGCGACGCGTAATTCCGAATTTCTCGTAAATAATTATTAATTAATATAAGTATGTGTTATATTTCTCACATTTTTATAAGATTTGCGAAGCTTTGATTCGCATTTAATTTGAAGGTGAACATATGATTCAGCCTCATTCAGCATACAGTGAGGTATATTAGAACAATATTTGTCAGTTTATAAATGTTTTTAAAACTGTTAATGTTTCTTATAACAAAAAGAATTATTAGGCAAGGTAAAACTAATAAGATTGGAAACAAATGGGGACTGACGACAATTACTAACCCCATACTACCTGAGAAGTTCAAACGTGCATACATGCAGAACTGTCCTTAAAAATGAAAAGCTAAATGTGTTAGTTAGAACTTTCCTCTTGAAAACCCAAACAAAATTTGTCAACAACTTCAAAAACGCCATCAATTCGTTGATTAAAGTATAAACATCTGCGTGAGTATACACGAGCTGCAGGAAGATCCATAGCGAACAAT
Organism: Dynastes maya; assembly: GCA_029619315.2. NCBI lineage: Eukaryota > Metazoa > Arthropoda > Insecta > Coleoptera > Scarabaeidae > Dynastes > Dynastes maya. The sequence goes on from JAROYE020000002.1 coordinate 65,465,823, forward strand.
AATAAGTTTTTTGTCCAGGCACTTCCATTAGGAGGTTGCGACAAGAAACGGCATATGCATGAGCTACAAGAATAATTCGCAACTCTACAGCGCTATTTAATGATCAGCTTTCTAACTACCAATGCCGCGAGCAAGCGCTGAAGGTCCCGTGGGCGTTATGTAAAGCGTCTCTGGCGAGCAAAACACGTTGCGTTATAGATAACAAGCAGATTCTATCCTCTATCGAATGATTTACGGAGGAGTTTGTATTGCGCACAAAAAAGGTCATATAGTTTCCTTCATACCAAAATACCTCTTCTATTCCTTACATATATTGAAGTGTAAATTTTACATCGTCGAATGCAGCTGTCATTCCAACACGTACAGTGTATTCAGTATGGCCACTCGTTCAATGTGAAAATCCCTCTAGCGGCTATTAATTCTCGTTCAATAGCTCCTGCTCCTCCACGAGCCTCCGATCATTGGAGCGGGGATACTGAATAATTATTTTAGGTCCAGGCAACGACAAACGTGGTGGAATGGTGATGTTATTTCTCTTCAGTTCATTTTCTTCGTGACTCTTCAAAATTAATGGAATATCCTCCTACAACAAATAACAGTGTAAATTCAGAAGTGTATGTTTCCTCATATTTCTGTCAAGAATACCAGTAAGTTTTATTATTATTGGGTTGTCAGAATTTTGTGGCATAGGGTAATATATGATGATTCACCTAATCGCGTCACTACACTCATTTCAAAATACTACTTTCAAAAATAACTTTATTCATCGGAAATTCATCATCAATTTGTATTTGGAAAGGAATTATCAAAATTTACGGTGGAAGAAACAATCGCCATCGCGATTAAAATAAAGCAGTATCAGAACGCCAATTAAATTTGCTAACTTTGGGTCAAGCTTTCATCGAGGTACCACGTGTCTGGTTATGTTCCAAGCTTTCAAGTGTTTATATTTCAAATCGTACCATAAATTCAAGATAGAAGTGAAAGTTGGTGGTTAAGAATAGGCAGGTTTCCTGTAAAAATCACATAAACAGAGAGTTTATTGACATCGTCATAAAATCCAGGTTAGTTTTTCAATTTTCAGTTTTAATTTTTCGTTAAAATCTCATCAGTTGGTATTAAAGTTCATCTAAATTGCTGAAAAAGTATTTTAGAACACTTCCGAACCCTCGGTTCATGTAATTAATCATTTAATTTTCTAAAAAAATAATTTCTTTTTCAACAATTTACTACTTTTAAAACATTTCAATATGTATGTATATAATTGAGATGTTTTGTACAATTAAATATCAAAATTAAATGATAATCAAATCTTTATTATTTTCAATTCTCTACTTGCAAAACGATTTTGATTTGCAGTAATGTGTGATGTGTGAGTGTATTGTTTTAAGTTCTACCTTTAAATCCTATTTCGTTTATTTTCAGTTAATGCTCAAAATCCTTTTGTAATAAACCTCTCCGGTCATTTTTCTTAGTTTCCTTAGCTTAGTTTCCTTAGTTATCTTCTTCAAGATGTTTCTGTTTACTTTTAACAGTTTCTAATACTTTTAAATATTATTTTAAACTGAATTTCTGGATGAGTTAGCCAAAAACTGTCTGTTGTCAGAAAAATTATTTTTTATCCACCTGTATACTCGTTATCACAGCATTAACAATCGAATGACTTGATACTTTTGAGGTTGGCCTAATGATGATCATCTTTGATGCTGCAGATGACATGAATTTTGATGGCTAAATTCCAAATATTGTGTGTTGTATATGAGTTTTATGTGATCTTTACAAAAAATAACTTCAAGATGCAAATTCTTGAAAATAACTCGTGTCTTTGATTATCCCTCACAAAGTAATAATTGAAAATACTTCGAATTCTGCAAATATTGAATTAAATTTTAATATTTAACAAATATGGAAATTAAGATAATAAAACTAATGAATTGAGATATATGTGCAAGCACTTCACTCCAATATGTCCCACTAAAGTATATATCTTTGTTATAACTAATCTGGGCAAACAGCGGTAACAGTCAGTGTAGTAGATATGTGGTGCGGAGTCGGCGATTATTTATTTCACGCGTTCACAGCGTCAGTACTAAATCGATGCTGTATGCGAGTAGTTCTGTGTATATGTAGGCTGTCGTAACTTATTTCGTAATTGTATGCTTATGTTTGCTGTAAAAATGTCGCAGTTACGTGTGTCGCGAAAACGACCAGTGGCAGACACAGTTAAAAAATTTATAGTGGACATGCCGGATTTAATTTTTGATGGCGCTAAAATTCAATGTCTAGTTTGTAAAATCCCTTTAATGTCCAGAAGACATTGTCAACGTCACATCGAAAGCAAACAGCATTCTTCTGCAAAAAGTGGCATACGAGACCAAGAAACATTTACATTTGATTTATGTGTTACTCTTATTTTATGTAATCTATCGTTTCGTTTACTAGACAAAGAAGCATTTGTCTCCTTCTGGAATAAATATGCGGACCGTAAATTACCTAGTCGGACATCGATACGAAATGTAGTGCCATTTGCTCGTGAACGTATAGAAAAAAGAATGAAAACGGAATTGAAACATAAAAAAATGTGGTTGTGTGTGGACGAAACAGCAGATCGTCAAAAACATTCTGTGGTTAATGTAGTGGCACGTATAATGGAACCACATCGACCGTCATCCTCCTTTTTACTTGCTTCCAAAAGAGTTATAAATTGTACTGCCGATGAGATTTTAAAGGTGGTGTTGAACTCATTGAACAAATTTGAAGTTTCAACTAAGCAACCTTTAATGTTTATGAGTGATGGTGCCGCAAACATGCGTTGTTTGGGCCGATCTCTTAAAGAACACAGTGGTAACTTCTTACATGTAACGTGTAAAATCCATACTCTAAATCTTGCGGCACAAACGATTTCTACATGTTTTCCACTAGTAAATGCATTGATTGCTAGTGCAAAGGCAGTGTTTCTAAAGTCCCCGAAACGTACCCGACCATTTCACAAACTGTGTCCTGATTTACCTGAACCACCACAGCCGATTGTTACACGTTGGGGAACATGGTTGCAGGCTGCGTTTTACTACAACAAATATTTTGATCAAGTAAAGAAGGTAGTTTTAAAATTCAATCCGACAGAAGCTGCAGCAGTCAAGAAGAGCCAGGAAATATTTCAAATAGTCAGGTTAAAAGAGATTTACAAAATGTTTAGATGTCGTCAGTAGATTCTATTCAAATTGTGAATGATGTTCACGCACAGTTACGCGCTGTAGAAGGCGAAACAAATTGGTGTGTAATGCGAAAATTTGAAAGTGTTTTAAAGAAAGACTTCGATTTTCTTATATTAAGACAAATTTGTGAAGGTGCGTGTGCAGATGCATTAAGTTGTTTCAAAGATTATTTTAAATATGCAAATATAACATCGCTAAATGTCGAACGGTCGTTTTCGGCATTAAAAAACATTTATTCCGCACGTCGTATTCACTTGACTGAAACAGCTGTGGAAACATATCTAATGATTCAAGTATTTAACAGATGTTATCCAGTTTGTGATTTCACGGAAGACTTTTAAAACGGTAAGTGTTTCAGCACGTTTTATAATTTATTTCTTACCTTCTATTTTATGTGTAAACTTTTATGCGCTCGCCACGCCTCTGGCTGTTACCGCATATTTGCCCAGGTTAGTTATAACGCATAAAAAATATCCGAATTCCCTTGTAGTCTACGAACTTAATTTAATAATACTAGTCTAGTAATAAGTGAAACCTTAGATAACCGGCTCCATGCTCTAGAAGGAAAAACATTCTTACGAGACCGTAGATTTGGTTTTAATTAAAATGAACATTGCAATGCTTTTTATGGCGGTTAAAAGCAACAGGGGTAGACTGGATAACTTCAACTTACGAGTAGTAAGCAATTTTTATGAAAAGCAGCAATGCAAGTGAAATATTACATTTCAGTGTGCTACAGTAGAATAGAGGAGCTACTATATTACCTTAAGATCCATCAGGATAATTATATTAAGCTCTAGGCGACTTTGAAATTATTCATGAAGAGAGTAGGTACAGATCCTTGGTTATTGAACTAGCGAAGTAAATAAACAGCACAATTTATTAAATATAAATCTGCGCAAGTAAACGACGTTGTTATACTGTCATTCAATAAGGATAAAAAATCGAACAAATAAATATTATTTATCTGCAATGAACTCCTCGAGAGGAATTGTCCTCGCTGGTTAATATAACGCATTTTTAATTTAAAAAAACTAAATTTATTATTTTTTAAGTAGAATTCCCTGTATATTGCATGAAAGATATACTTTCTAATATGAAACCTCCTAAGATTATTGTTCAGAAATGAATAATAAACTTACAGTGGGTTTTAGTTTCTGTTTAAAATAGAAGTTTGTAGTTCGAAATTTACAGTAGACTGTTGTAACTGCATGCGAAACCAAATACTTCACGTCCTTAAAGTGTCAAAAAGGTACACACTATAAATTCTTCCCGCGTCAATTCAATTGCACCTTTTTAGACATTTAGACGTAAGTTATTTGATTTCGTACAGAGGTACAACGGACTACTATAAATACTTAGGCTACAAATGCATGCCTTTAATAGAAACTGAAAACCACTTATTATTTTGTATTATCTTTCAACAGTTGGATAAATATACGGAGTGTTCTACATAAAAAATAGTAAATTCTGAAGTTAGTGTAAATTTCCGCGGTTGCTGTTTTTCTTTTCGGAAAGGTTTCCAGGTTGAAACTGCGTCATGTGTGCGTCAGTATGATGTTTTACTCTCTATAGCAGAGAGCTTCCTCTCTCACGCTGTGTTGCTCCACGCCGACAAATAATATTAGAATCATTTTCCGCAGCAACCCATACGGTAAAGTGATTACACATTTTTGGAGTATGTTAATTGCACGTCCGAAAACGCTGATACAACAACTAACTGCTTGTGATTGACTACAATAACACTGCTACAACAAATTTGAGTTCTTTTCCCGCCCTCTTAATTAAGCTACGACATTTTAGGGAGAGTATGAGTACACGGTTGCAAGTACAATGTCGGATCCGAAATAACTGTCAGGGGTAGTAACCAAGGGATGCGAAATGATTTATTATTTCTTTGTAATCTTGAGCTTTCGTAATAATTTATTACATCATCAGGAGTATAAAATAGTAAATGTTGATGCAGAGTAACTCGTAAAATACGTAAACATTAGGCCATATTTATAAAAATGAAGCATTTACTTTAAAGTAAAAGGTAGCACCAAGAAGTAAAAGGTTTTGACGCTGAAAAAATACGCGCACATCCCAAAATTCTAGAAAAAACTCAACTTCCAGCGGTGAAAAGAAGAAAGCTACTGCTTTAATTAAGATCGTTGAAGAATATGTGACTCTCTTGGGTAAATAAAACCTCTTTGGTAAACGTATGGGAATTAAAGCTTTAGTGAAGAAGGTAAGCAATATGAAAACACAACTTAAAACTAAAAGAGATAAAAATAAAACAGGAAACATTGCAACCTTCCTCACCTACGGCAATGGATTTCAGTATGACAGAAAGTGACGCTCATCAGATGGCTCCATCTGGGGCAACAGGAAACAGAAAGCGATCGTCACTGGTTCAAGAGGCAGCTCCAAAAAATTACCACCGAAGCCTAAATTACTACCAAAGTTATCAGTGGTTGATACAAAAACAGAAGAGTATGATGAGACTTGAAAGTTGACGACCAACCAGCTTCAACGATTGATTTTACTTGAGCAACTAAAGGTTACTCGTATCCTGAACTTCTCGTCACTGAAAATAATAGTTTGCCACTCTCTTGCGCACCCCATTTTTGTTTGAAAAGCCGATGCATTCGTTCCCACGTTATTCACGTTTTGTCTTGTCGTTAACGCCGAATTCGATACTTTGCATAATATGGCTCGACGTTCTCTTTCAGTTGTAACGAATTTTGTGCGCCTTTTACGTTTTTCATGATTTTCGGAATCACTAATGAAATCGTTCAGAACCTGGTGTGATCAACTTACCTTCTTTACAATAACACTGGAGGAATAGCGTTCTTGACGGAGCACTTTTATTTTTCTAGTTTCTTCCGCCGTTAAACACTTTTGTCGCCCCATCGTTGCGCAATACCCGTAATTAGCGATGTTTTGAAGTTGTTTATTTGTCTGGATACGCGTTGTGACTTGTCACGCATTGCCAGCTTAATACTAGATACTGGGCGTATCCAAACGATGCAGTGCTTTTTATTCGTATGCAGTGCACACTTCCGCCAGTGCATAACGCTAGGGATTATTGCGCAATAATGCGTATTATTTGCCATATCATAGCATTACAGATTTGCATTACAATTTAATTGAATTAATTGTTTTCGAATTTTCCGAAAGCTTGCAACAAATCTGTTGGTGGTATTCATGTGGCGCGGAGTTAGAGCACTGCACGGGCCTATTTTTCTCGGCCTGGCCCACCCATGGCCCTTTACAGTATGGAATGTACCCGCCCGGTCCGCCCGTCGCGTTCATTACCTCGGCACAAGGCCCGCCCGGCCCGCCTGTTAGGAAATTTAGGCCCGTTTGGCCCGTCTAAATAATTTTAGCCTGTTTAAGTAATTATATCTGCACCGTCTATTTCTAAACATTTTTTAATTACTAAATTATATTGTCTAAATTTCGTTTTATATATAACCTGCAACACGAAGATCATTAGTAAACATTCTCTGGAAATAACATTGCATACATTCGATACAATTTTAGGCCCAGCTCGGCCCGACCCGCAATGAAAAGAGACGATGCCCGCCCGAGTCCGCCTGCGGGCCGGGCTTTTCCTAGCTCGTGCAGTGCTCTACGCGGCGTGTATATCCTGGTGTATAAGTAGTGTGTAGTGGATTAAACAAACATCCGTTTCAATTCAATTAGCGTTAAAATGCAATGATTTGGCTCTCCAATAATTAAATGAACTTAGATATTACTACTGCTTTTGTGCAGGAAATTAAACTGTTCCATATTATGAAAATCAATTTATGTGTATAACAAAGATAGAATTAAAATCCTGTGTGAATGGTACGTGATAGTGCAAAACATGAAAGATCGTAAGAAAATACATTATAATCACATATTTGTATGCAGAGGTTAAAACTTGCGTTGTATGGTGTTATAAATCCAACAGTAAATTCAACAATTTTTCTTTCTGTATCAAGAAACTAAAACAGATCAACTAAAACATTACTGGTGCTTGAATAATGATATTCTATAACATATTTGACAAGATAGTGCTAATTACTAATCTTCAAATAACTTTATGACATAATACAATTATGCCCACACTTGTGTAAAGAGTTTAGTACAGCCCCCATAATCCCGTTAAATGCTTCGAATAGAATAAAAGCTAATAAAAAGAAAGGATGCAAAAACGTCCGTCCGACAAGAGGTACTGATAAAGTGGCATATCAACAGCTGGGTTTCGCAAATGTTTGGCTCCTTTGCGTCGGATCACATACTCTATCCACCAAATGGCTTTATCCAGAGGTTTTACGGCCTGGTCAATTGCTAAATCTGCTAACGCTTTCATTTTAAATCGATATCTCGGAAATATATGCAAAGTCGACATTTTTTATTTTTTTTTTTTTGAGTATTCCAGTTTAACTTACTTGGGATTTTCGATTATTTCTAATAAGGCATTTTTCAAGATAGAGTCGCTTAAATTATCGTTATCTTGGGAAAGTTCCTATTCCATAGGTTCAATAAGTAATAAAACTGGTCTTTGGGGGATCGAATAGTGATCGTGAATCAGGTATTTTAGACCGGTTTTCCTCTTTCAGGTTTATTTTAATAATTTAAAATTCTTCATATTTCTAGGTATTTGTTCTACTTGATTGTTTCTTGTTTTCATTCACACCTTGTCACCTTTACTCTACAGTTCTTGATATTGAAATGAAACAATAATTGCTTCAGTATCAAAAACAAAAGATACTATTCACATAGAACCTATAGCATTACACATATTTAGACACAATTACTTTGTTTTCACGTAAGCATTTATAATGTTTTAAACGTGGGAAGTTATTAAATAAAAATTACTTTTTCGAAATGAATTAATTAATTGTGCGTTCTGAAGGTACGGGAGTGTCCTAAACACACTCTTTCGGCAATTTAGATTAAACTACATATCAATTAATGAAATTTTACGAGAATTAAAACTGAAAAACAGAAAAGTAACTTGGAATTATGACGATCCCATATAAACTCTATGTCTATGTTAGTTACTGGAAATCAGCCTATTCTTCAACCACCAAATTTGACTTTTACCTTGTATTTATGGTACGATTTAAACGCTGAACACTTACAGAATGGGAACACAGCGTAATACGTGTTAGCTGGATGAATGTTTCCACTCAAACTGAAAAATTAATTAGCGTCCCCCCACTCCTTTATTTTAATCGCGATAGTGATCGTTTAAACACAGCAAATTTGAATAGTTTTACATATGAAATGATGAATTTCCAACGAATATTCTTATTTTTAAACGCAGCATAATACAAGCCACCCAGGGACGCAACTGGAAGACTAAATCTATGCTACTCTATGACATATAACACCACCAACAACTGTATAATAATAAAACTTACTTAAGAGCGAGATGATTAATTGACGAACGATACATATTTAATTTTCGAAATTATGCTTACGAATTTACTGAATATATGCCGTCACTTGTTTTAAGAAAATATGTAATTAAAATTGAAGATTTAGAATGTCAAGAAGATGAACGGAAGACAAGTTACTTATCCGTTCCACCTTAATCGTCGTTGACTGGACTTAATATAATCTCCTACGACCCCCGCTCCAGCGATAGGAGGCCATAGAAGGAGTTGGAGAAAAACCGAAAAAGAGTTCATAGCCGCCAGAGAGATTTTGACGTTGAACGAATGGACATACTGAACTTACTATATGTGCCGCTAATGACAGCTGCGTTCGATGTTGAATGTATATTAGAATATTACACATAATGAGTTCAGAATGGCGTTTATACATAAAAAGCATAGTCGACGGGACCACGTTGCTTTTTGAATTACATTTCATATTGGTTATAACCACATCTGAGGTGTCGTCCTTTTATCCTACTAACTAAATATTTATTGATTCAAAATCACCATACAGTGTGTCCCTGGATTAACGCTTGGATAGGTAAGGCAGACAGGAAATTATTGAGTTGAATTTTCATCTTTTCGGGGTTCAGTCATGCTTACACACTAAGTACTAGCATAATTTTCTGAACACTGTTTTTTAATACCCCTATCATCGTATCTCCTACAGAAAATACATTTTACTAATAATTGACCCTTTGTGTGTATACTTGATTTTTCGGCAACAAAATTATGGCATAAATTACTTACTATTCAAGCATGGCTGAACCCCAAAAGATGAAATTTCAACTCATTAATTTGCTGTATAATCACTTTGACGCTGATAGCGTTCCATTTACAAATATTCAGCTTCGGTGCAATTGCTAAGACAATGAACAAGCTCAGATTGTAATCGCTTGCAAGTCATTTCAGTTTATAATCACTTAGTTATTTCGTAAAAGGAGGATGCCTCTGACAGTTAAATCCGAGATTGAAACTTCAAATTACGTTTGACATTTATTGAAAAGTTTGACAATTCAAATTACACTAAGTGTTTATTAACGTATCTTATAAATTTTAAAGCATGCTTGCTGCAGATCACAAAACGTTTCTCATTGAAAGCTGTTTTCGTAATAGACAAGAGCAAAAGAATGGCGAATGATCTTGCTCTATGCAACCATGTCTGTATGAATTCCCACCTCAGTATTTTTGTAGTATCCTAGTCTTGATTTATATGAACAAATTGTTCGCTGCGTTGCTAAATTTGGTGAAACTGCTGCAGTAAGTCGCAAACTCGGTAGATGTAAGGAGGCGTATTTTTGTGTCATTCACTTAAAAAGTCAATTAGAAAGCTTTCACCGGAAACTAATTTGTTATATGGTCATTGATCAATGCTGCAATTGGTTTGAAAATCACATAAATGATTATAATATCCTTAACAAATCCTTCTTCTCCGACGAAGTTTGGTTCCACCTTAATGGTTTTATTAACAAAGAAACCACGCGTATATGTTCACATATACACATATGTGGATTTAACGATTAATGAGACCTCGTTTCTATTATTTCACTACATTCGTTCATATACAGGCGTAAGTTAATAAAAGGATCGTTTGAATTAGTGCTGAATAATTTGGATATTACATCGTACTTGTCCACATTATTATTACCATTGGTGGCACATTCATTAAATATTATTAAACGATGTGACACATAGGATTTGATTATGTTTTATAAAGCCTCTGGCGGTGCCGAATACGTATTTGTATCGTCCCTATTACAGCATTAATATTGCTATTACTGGAGGTTGTGATTGCACAGAATACAATTTAAGCGTTTGTTCACTTTGTTATTATGCTGTGTAGGCGTTCACATGTGCGAGGCCTACACCATATATATTATGGTTCGAAGGGTAGTAGTTTTTAGTAGCCAGTCAGACAACAAAAAACGTGACAAATACATGAAAATCTCTCAGGTAACAAAAATTGAGTACCGCACGGTCATTAAATTTTTAACAAAAGAAGGACATACGCCTAATCACATTAAACAACGTTTAGACGGCGTTTACGGTGATTTATCTCCTTCATATTCCACTGTAAAAAAGTGGCTAAAATGTTTCCATTTGGGGCAACAATCCCTTGACGATGATGAGCGGCCCGGTCGACCAATTGAACTGATAACGCCTCAAAACATTTCAATTATTGAAGAAATTGTATTAGCGGATGGTCGTTTGAAAGTGAAGGAATTAGCAGTAATGTCTGACATTTCTGAAGCAAGTATTCGCCGAATTCTCCATAACCATTTTGGCATGAATAATATTAGTGCAAGATGGGTGCTGCATCTTCTTTCTGCTCTCCTACGTGAACGTCGGGTCGAATGTGCGCGTTCGTTTTTACACAGGACATGAAACAATGGTTCTGTATTACGATCCTCTATCCAAAATAGGATCGCTTTGAGGACGATAGTGAGTTGCAAGCAGCTGTAATACAACATTTTGAGGGAAAACTTTGGATTATTTTTACAAGGGTATAGAATTATTAATTGATCGTTGTAATAAATGTATTGAAGTTAAGGGAGATTATATTGAAAAATAAAAATTGTTATATTTTACCAAGTTTATTTTTTGCATATCAGGCCGAGAATTTATGACGCCTACGTTGCAGAGGAGTCTTATTGAATTGTAATTAGATGCATTGTAACGAGGCTGTTTAAAAAAAACCTTCTTTTTCAGGAATTACGTAAATGGAAAAAGAAATATGTGGGATCTAAATGAATTTTATAACTTACTGAATACGAGGGTAGTCTGAAAAGTTTCAAGCTTCAATATGAAGTAATTTAATTGCGAATGTGTTGAAAAATACTTTTGAAAATTTTAGCCATGTTGGACGCTCAGTTGTTATTTCACAGTCATTTCTATCAGTCGAATGTTAGAGGTTCTGTCAAAATGGAAAAAAATCGAATATCGAACCGTCATTGAATTCTTGAATTTGAAAGGCAATACGCCCACGCTAATTAAAACCGAGATGGATGTGGTTTACGGGGACTCTTTACTGTCACTTTCCAGAGTGACGTTTTGGGCAGCTGAATTTAAACGTGGTTGTACGAGCTTGGTTGACAGTAAACTCTCGGGATGGTCAAAAACTACAACCACTACCAATAACATCCGAAAAGTTCACCGAGTGGTGCCAGACGACTGTCGAATTAAGGTTACAGAGATAGCAGATGCTGTGAGTATCTTGAAGGAGCGTGCTCGTCGTATATTGACTGAAGAGTTGTGCATGAAAAAGCTAACCGCGCGTTTGCTCACTCAGGATCAAAAACGCATTCGAATGAATATTTCCAAAGCTCTGTTGGAGCAGTTTAAGCGAAATAACTTGGAGTTTTGGTGTCGATTAATAACGATAGATGAAACTTGGATATACCAGTACACTCCCGAGGCCAAGGCATAGTCGAAGCAGTGGACTGCAAAGGAATCGGCTCCGAAAGGGGCGAAAACTGTTCCATCGACCGGGAAAGTTATGGTGTTTTTTGAAATAGCAGGGAGCTGTGTTAAACGACTGTCTTGAAAAAGAGAAAACAATAGCAGGGGTATACTAAGCATAATTAGTTGACAAGCTGAAGGCGAAATTTCGGAAAAACGGTCGCATTTGAGGAAAAAGAAAGTTTTGTTCCACCAAGACAAGGCCTCATACTTCAGTGGACGCCATGGCAAAAATTCGCGAATTGATAGACCAGTATTCGCCAGATCTGACACCCAGCGACATTCTTTGACTTCTAGCCTCAAAGTTTGGCTCGGAGGACAAATAATTTTCATCAAATGAGGACGTCATCACATTCGTAAACGGCTATTTTGCAAAACAAGGTGCCAAATATTTAGAGGGACTAAAAGAGATGGGAGCATCGCTGGAAAACTATACAGTGAGGTCCTAAAGTGTTCCCCCGCCATACTAACTTTTGAACGACAGAAGCTAGCGTGTTTAGAAAAAAGAGGTCGATCTCTATTTTTCGTGAGCTAACTTTTGCTGTTATCGGTAGTTCGATTGTATTTCCGGTGCCACCGGAAGTGACGTCAACTTTCTTATTTCAAATAGAACACCCTGCATAGTTTTACGACTTTTGAAAGGCAATCAAAAAAGGAATTGAACGATACCACATGTGTTAAACTTTAACTTAAGAAATACGACGATATGCAGCAGTAAAGGTATTGGTTATCTGTTTTTGTTCTTACGCAAAGTTGGCTAGGAAAGAGCGCCAAATTGTTTCTTGTGATGGCAGACTGATCTAAAGACCACGTTGCTAAGCAAAGTAATCATAACAATTGCCAAACTGACAAATCTTAATTACAAAAGCGTAAATTATTCTTGTTGTTTATATTGTTATTATATCCTGTCACTTTTGGTGACACCGGAAATACAATTGAATTGTCGATAACGGCAAAAGTTAGTTTACAAAAAATAGAAATCGACCTATTTTTTCACTAGCTTCTGTTGTTCAAAAGTTAGCATTGGGGCTGAAGGGGGGGGGCACTTTAGGTCCGCACTGTATAGACATACAAGGGAAAATGAAATTGAATTTCACAAAAAAATACATGTTTCTGTGTTAGGCTGAAAACTTGTCAGCCTACCCTCGTATGTGTCTTTTTTCTATTAAATCCGGAGACACAAATAGGTTAGTGTTTAATGTATTGACTCCTTTCCTTTTGATACATTTGGATTCATTTTTAAGGTTGTGAAACAATGAAAGGAAATATACAGATTAGTCCCTGAAGGAATTGCTTTGGTACTCACCTTGGTACGTGTGTATAATGGAAAATAAGGTGTCAGAATTTTGTTACTGCATATATGAAAAATTGTAATATATTGAACATTTAGATAAGCTACTTTTGGAAACTAAATATCTTGAAATCAATAATAGATAAATCTGAAAACCGTCAATAATGATAAAATTTAAAATTAATTTTTACTTTCTCCATATTCGAATACAAACCATGGTTTCTTTCTGGTTTTTATCAGTATATACTTTATTCGTGTTTTTTACGTATTTTGGATTCATGTTATGTCGTTATTTATCTACATTTCTTTTATTCCATCAATTTGTACCCTGTACATAAGTGTAAACTTGGTGTATAATTTAAGTATAATATAACTTACCTTTTCAATTCAAAATTATAGAATTCTAAGTTATAATTTATATTCGATATGGATTTGTCATGTAAATTTTATAAATTACTAATTGTTGGTCGTTTTGGAAAGTTAAATCCATTTGCATAAATAAATTCACGGAAAATTATATTCCACTCCACTAGAAGATAACACAACTTATTTTAGTAGCTATTTCACAATCGCGTTTAATAATAATATAAGTGATTAAGCCACCGAGTTTATAAATGATATTGACCACACAAAGCTTTTAAATGCAGAAATTTCGTAGTAAAACCACCAATGGTATTGTATGCAATCCATTCATTGTACTCGTATAAGTTTAATATAAGCTGGGACTAGCGGTCTAATCGGATGAAACCCCGGTATTGTGGGACCAAACAATAGCTTCGCATTATTTTGGACGTCAATACACTGTCGAAACCGTCCCTTAAGTATTTCTTGTCTACAGCCCCTGTTTTTAATATAAATTTGTTTGTGTAAATACATCTTCAAGGATTTTATATTCATGGATTTAGGTTTTAATTTGCATTAGAAAGATTTTGTGTTATCTATTGGCTATAGCTTTAGACCTTTAGAATATTTGCTTTCGATTGAAATAATTTTTATGGGCGAACATTAGTGAACATTTCAATCTCTTCCGGATTTATTCTTACTGCATTTCTATTTGCACAAATTACACAGACTGCCCCAAAACATTTTATATACATTTATCGTACACAACTAACTTTTCAGAAATGCAAATGTAGGGAATAAACTTAAAAACGCTTACGTGGAATATCATTTTATCTCATCACCCTCTTGCTTATTGAAGACTTTTCCCATAGGTGTTGTTTAATCGACCTAATTCCTTTAGTATTCTAGTGTTCGTTATTGTTTGTAAGAACTACATAACCATAAAGGAAATACAATTTTTTGTTATTTTATGAGGTCACCATCAGGCCTTGTTGTTCAAAAATTGGTGCTTACAAACAGTATAATAATTTAGAATTTCCAAAGTAGTGTATAAAATATACGGTTCAGTAACCGCGCAAAAATGCCGAACCACTTCACGAGGAGTTCTTGGATTGCTGAACACGAGAAGTCGTCCGCCTGAGCGCCTACAGGTTTACCTTGATGTATTATATACATAGAAAAGTGCCTAGAAACAATAACCAAAATAACGATAATTGGTATCGATGGAATCACTGACAGCGGTTTCTGCCGCTGCTTTCTAAACGGCACGACATGACTGTATCTTTTGGTATCTCTGATAAGCTGAGAGGCAAATAGCGGTGTGAGGTAAGGAAACACACGCAGCAACGCTAATGACATCGAGTAGGCAGAGACATGTGCGTCAACTAGTGCGTTCTTTCTTCACAATGCTTTTGCGTGAATGATCCCATCACTACCATGAGCTATATTAGCATTACTTTGGTTACTGCTACATAAGTATGTGACGAAGCGTTTCAGGTTTGCACCAATTTAAAGGACTCTAGAGTGTGAAAAAGAACGTTAACATTAATATAACTGACTTCTTGTAGAGCAATTAAATTATTTCTAGTATTTTATACCAGTTCCAGTGTGAACAAGTTCATTTTCCAATCAGTAATTTTAATTTTTATCTTTTAAATTGATTTTTAGAAACTCTGTATGATATTTTTACGAACCTGTGTATATTTTTCATTTGTCGATTGTAATTGCGAGATGATGTAACGCGTGTTCTGCCTGTACACATAACGTACAAGACCAGCAAACGTCATAGGGTAAAAACGTGTGAGGTAGTGATTTCAAATGATATATAAAGGCCCCGATTTAGCTTTTCAAGCAGACTCGTTCTTCGTGATTCTCGAGTCGCTTCTCGTGATTCTCAGGTCGCTTAACGTGATTCGAAACAACTGTTGTAAGCCGAGTGTCGCACATTTGTGATCTTAAGTTACAACAGTCACGGCTCTTCGAAGTTGTGGTCGACGTCTACATAGATCACGCTAAGACGAGTCGAGGGGAATATTACTCTTGATGTTCGACCTTGTGTTGATAGTCGAGGCATATTTCTCTCGAGTCCGAAAAAACAGCCATCAGCTGTAACCGCCGCGGAACTTAGTTCATTCTCGATGCCGCAAGACCGTTTCTTTCTTTAAGTCCCCCGTGAAGCTTAGATTATTTTAATGAACAGATTTCGATATCGCGAAACCGTTAAATTTTCTAAGACAAATAAATTATCCCGCACCGTAATAATTTCGGTTATTTTCATTAAGAGGACTTCGAAACCGCGAAGTCAATGGAGTCCATTTATAGCCCTCACAAGCTAGAGTCACGAAAGTTACATCATCTCTCAACCGCTAAAATACGTAAATTTCGATACTGTATATAAGAAACATCGCAATTTACATTGAATGCTTATTTTGATCAATAAAACCTACCTTGGTTTCTGCGAGAAGCTATCCCGGTTGAAATATGAGATATGTAACAGTTATAAACATTTAACCTTCCCGACATTGTTTACCGAAATACAAACGCCTAAACACATGTTAGCTGTTTGACATTAGTACCGCAAGGCGACATCTACAAGCAGATGCGTCAATTAATCTGCTAAGTATACAAGTAATTTTATCCCGTAAGAAAGCAACGATAAGATAATTTAAAAGAGTGTTTTATTTCTTTTCCTCTGTATTACAAGTATAAGATAAAACACAAGGAGAATCTTGAGGTGAGTTGTTTATTTACGTCTAGGAATTACTGGAGTTGCAGAATCTGTCAAGAAAGAACGCCACACTCCGCATGTTTGAATCAGTTACAAAACTGGTTAACCCGCGTATAGAGAACGGGAACGGGAACACGTTACATAATTGGCCCCCGATAGCAAAGACCAGTTACAAGTATATAAAAATGATAACGAAATAGGTCAAATTTGTGTTTGTTCTTTGTTTTCGCGCTATTTTGTCTTCTAATTAATCTTAATATCGGGTAGTCAGTGACACTAGAACATTCCAAATAATTTCTCGGTTGTCACAGAATTTGCATGAATATTTTCTTTAATGTGGATTTTTTGTTTCATGAAGTGTGTTATTCATTAGAAAACTTGCATTAAGTTTTTTAAAGTAATAAAGTGCAAAACGTCATCTTCATCAATCTGGTTTATGAACCCGTCAAAGTAATAAAGGTAATAAAAGTAGTAAAGTGAAAATAAAGTTGGCATCTAACTGGAACCTCGCATAACTAAAGTGATGCCACTTTACATAATGCCAGTATTGATGGTTTTATGCACTTTGCATGCTCGCATTTTACAGTTCTCTCGGTAATATTGCAGTAATTTTGTATTGAAAGTTTTTTTTTGAGTGCTACAGCTTACTGATAGTATTTTTAACGCTAAATCAATTGCCAATAAAAATAATCTTTTCTTCGCACAATTTGTTTCTCTGTTTTATTCCATGTATAATTTAAACTTCGACGATGTGGACTTTTTAGTAATTACTTAGATTAATTTCACTTTGCTAACTTGTTTTAAAGTTTTCAACTTTCCCTTAATCATGTTTTAGTTGTCCTTGATGTAGTTTGTTTATTTACCAATATACTTTTAACCTTAATTTTAGAAATCCTTGATGAAAATTGATCCATTATAACTCAGCACAGTTATTTATCATTTGATAAATTTTATGTACAAAATCCTATCCTGAGATAGATTACCACTGATCACTTTTTAGATCTAGTCAGACCAACTTTACCATTCCAACTAGATTTAGTTAAATTTAATCAAGTTAATCTTTATGCGGATTAACATGACTGTCATAAGTAGAGTTTGTTAAAAAGGTGGTGCCGGCAGTGGCGCACAGTATAAAAGTAGGTACGTAATATACAATATTAGTGAAAAATAATATTGTTACCTTTTCCTGTCGTCTTGCTGTCCACTGTGGCAATTGGCAACCGCCCTGGTAAGCTGCGTAGAATTGCAACATTAGCAACGCTTTTGAAGTAAGATTTGCAAATGTCAGGTATTCCTTTCCCTCATCTGGGCACTCTTGATTTTCAGTTATAGACCGAACCTTTTGTAAATCGGGATTTTTCGTTAAAATTGCACCAATTTTTTGAGCAACATCGAGTGTTCGTCAAGTTTTCTAGAGTGGCTTGTAAATTGTTTATACAATTTGACTCTTTTCTAATTGCTTAATAGCTTGTGCAACTTCAGAAAGGTTCATGGAAATTTCATCTATTTGTTGTTGAACGTCCGAATTGGAATAAAGTTGCTGACTATCTCGAACTGCTGGAGAATCATTTGAATCGAGTTTCAAAATAACATGTTTCACTTGTGAAAAATATTTCTGATAGTAAGATACTGCCTGGAGCCATGTTCCCCATCGCGTTATTACAGGCTGAGGTGGTGGTGGTAATTTCGGACACAATTGTTTGAATACACGGATATGTTTGGGAGATTTGATGAACACTTTTTTGGTAGATGCTATTAACTTATCCACCATCGGATACTTCTTTCGAATGGTTTCTGCTACGAGGTGATATGCGTGTATGAGGCATATTATGTGAAGAAGAGTCGGAAAGCATATTTTCAACATCATACCAACTCTCAGCATTGTTGCGGCTCCGTCAGTAACGAACATTGTGACTTGGGTTCCTGTGATACAAATTTCTCTCAACGAATCTTTTATTATCTTCACAACGCTTCTGCATTAGTTTTCTGAATCCTTTTACTGGATAACAACAATGAAGCTGGTGGACCATTACGTTTTAAAGGACGCGCTACAGCATGAATGACGCTGTGTTTCTGAGCATCAATTGTTTCATCCACACATAGGCAAATTTTCTTATTTCTCAACTCGTCTTTTATACATTCCTTTACTGTACTTTGCACACGTGGCAAATTGTATCGTAATTGCATATATGTTGGCAGCTTCCATGAGGGAACGTACTTAGTCCAAAAAAGACGAAAGTGTTCATTAGATACTAGATGTTGTGGGATGTTGCACACACTTAACATAAAAATAAAATCATAAATTGCAGCTCCACACGTCTTATAAACCAAAAAGTTAACGTAATTGATGCTATGTGAAATGGGGTAATGGAATTGTCACAACCATCTTTTCATAAACAAAACCTAGAACAACGTTTAATATTTTTCTTAATATTGGTTACTCTTACTAAACAGGGTGATCCAGGGCATACCTTTATCGCCACCTAATTACGTTCAAGTGAGTGAAACAACCCCTATTACTATACCTTTAGATATTTTATATTTTAGATTACCTAATATATCGGAACCCATAGATGTAATTATTGGCATAATAAGGAGGTTTAACATTTAAATTTGATATAATATAAACACACTCAACAATTTATTTACTAAATTAAAAGACCCTACCTCAGTTGATTTCAAATCCAACGTAATCTATTCCTTGTAAGTTTTGCAACCGAATACAATATTGGCCAAACGTCAACGTGAATAGAATATTCCATTACTGACTCGGTGTGGTACTTAATAAACCATAAGAGGGTAGAAAAAGCTGAGGTCTGGATCTCGCAAATTCTTTATTAAGAAAGAGGATAAGTGACCGGTTTCGTACGTTTAGCTAGCCAGACTTCAGTTTTTTTTACTCTCTTGTGGTTTTTTAAACAAACTAATGCGCAAATTAGTGGATGTCAATAATGTAAAAGCTTTATCAAATGTGAACAACTATAAGGTCTGTTTGTTTCTTGAAATGGTTAACATTAATCAGCATCCTGACACAAGAAATCTTAGATCTGACCTAGAAAGATTGAACAATATTTATTCGTACTTATTGAAAGATGGAAATAAAAAAGGTTCTTTGCTCACAAGATTCTAGTATATTTGATTTCGGGCCAGCTAAAAAGGACAATCCATATAATAAAAATGAGGTCTTAATGTGTAAATTAAATACGGATAAGAATGTTTTCTATATATGTTAAAATGTTGTTAATATATAAATTTGTGGAAATAGTGATTAAATATAATGGTTGTAAATTGCATGTATGAACAATAGAACAGTTTTTAAAACTTGTACAATTAAGCTTTAGTATAAATTTAAATTTCATTATCTGTAATATATAAAGTTAAGTAGCACGTTGTGCGTGGAAAAGAACTTACAATTATCTATTTCAGTAAAAAGTTTTTGTCACAATTTTAAAAATATTAAATTGTAAAATATATTTCTGAAGTTTGCACCATGAAGACAATTTGTACTGGTCAAGAAATGTATTATTAAAATTAATGTAAATGGGGAGGAATACGACATTTTAAAATGAACACCGCTGTTGCAATAAAAGAACAGTAAGAATAAATAAAATTAGTTTTTTTTTCAACCCTATCCCCATTTGAAATTGTAAATTAGAAAAATATATAGAGACCTCTGTGAATAGGTATCGGAAACGATGATTGACAAAATTTTTTTTATTGCATGGATTGTTCTTTTTAGCTGGCCTCAAGATTTGCTCCACACACTAAACCGGTCGCATTCATTAATCATCAAATATGCTAGAATTTTGTGAAGAAAGGACCTTTATCTCCATCCTTCAATATGAGCTCACACAGTCACCATAGATTTAAATAAAATATTCATCTTTATTTTACTTACAATTAGATAAATGTTTAATCAATAGGTGGAGTTGAATTTTGACTTCGTAATTCAATGGTTTAATGTTTAAAAATGTTAATTTGAGTTTTGTTTTAATTTAACAATTTTCAACCTTTATATTTTCTTTCAAATCTCGCAGGCAGGTATCTCCAATAAGTATCGAGTTCTTATATTGTCATATGTATGTACTGCAATGTTATAAACGGAGATATCTTTTTGTTTCTCTAACTTGACTAATTGATTTTTCACGGTCAGTAGGTCCGGGAATGTCCCCTAGACACTCTTTCGACAGTTTAAATTAAAAATTAATAACGACTATTGACGTTTTACCAAAATTAAATTGAAAGGAGAAAAACTAACCTCACCCCGACGTTTCGTGAACTCTATTGACACGCTTCACGGATTCAAAGCTCAAACTTGACTTTACCTTAATCTCGAAAGACAATTTAACCACCAAAATACTTGTTTTTTTTTTTAATATAGACACTTAGCCAAATACGTGTTTCCTCAACGGATATTTGAACTATTTGTCAAGTCACGGCCACTTAGGATACTCATTTCAAATTATATTTTAATTAAATGCCAATTAATTTTTCTTTCTTTAAAAGTATCCTTTTTCAACGTGTAATATATGCGACGCTAGGACGCAACTTAAAGACTGATTCTATGACCTTTGACATTGCCAGCAACCCTTTAATGTTGACTTTTATTACAAGAATAATTTTTTAACTTTATTGGCTCATCTCAATGCAATTGGCGTATGTAAATCTCCAATATATTATCCAAACAGCTGGTTTGACGTCTTCTTCACAGATTTCAAGTTGAAAATAAGCATAGTTGACACTTTGGTATACGAGAGTCGCTCAATAAGTATGAAATCGGTTATTAATAATGTACATTTTTAATTCTTCTTAATTTGTTGTCGTATAATGCGGTAATATTTCTACCAAATTCTTAGAATCTGGCCAGTCAGTTACTCCGTTAAAGTTGGTAATTTTGATTATTTATTTAAGTTCGCTTTGAGACCTGTCTTTAGTTAAAGGGGAATTAAGCAAATGATGTACAAAAAAGTTAATATCCGAAAGTTTATGTTCCCATGGGTGATTAGAATCCTGTGGGATGAATCTATTATTACTGGTAGGTTTCCTACATACGTCTATTTTTAACTTATTTCTTATTAGTAACATGTCGAGGAAAGAAATTCTGTTGTCTTTCAAAAAATCAGAGATTGAACATTTGCTGGTGTCAGAGATGCAAAATATGTGATCAACGTATCAACCTCAAAACCAAGGAAAATAACCAAAACTATTCCTAAGGTCAGTTTCAAATTTACTCATAAAGAGGTTAGTCATAAAAGGAGATAAGCCGTTACCCATTGCCGTTCCTTTAGTTTACTGATAAAAGGTGTTGATCCGGAAAAAGGTTGTTTGATACAATCTTACTAAAGAAACTAAACTAACAACCTTTTCACTGTTTATTTTTGTAGTAAGGGGTAGTGAAGTGTTCCAGAGTTACTATTACTAATTGTGATTGGTGCGTGTATAAAAATGAAATAATAAAACATCCAGAAAAGCTGTTATACGCTTGTAATGGATAGCAAGTAATTCAGAAGAAGGAAAGTTAAATTTTTCTAATTACTTCCTTGATTACAGATAAAGGTATTCTCGGTCGTTACTATCTTGCCCAATGCGTTGTTACATGAAGCTAGGTTTCCGGTACGAAGTAGATATTATTATTTTACCGATACGCGGAAAACATGTACACTGTACATTCATACCGAACGTATCCATATAATTCATATAACATAAAATGTAGATAAATGTAATTTTCGCCAAACAATTTATATTACTTGAACATTAAACCCAATTTTGTTTAATTATTACATTGTTGCATCGTGTATAATATATCATGAATAAATAAGTTCATACAAAAATCAATACGCGGCTGTGTAATGTATACAACATACCGTTATACATTCCATTATTTTGGGCAATTCTCTATCTAAATAAACATATGACTCGAATTTGAATTTTAAATGCCTTTAATTTTTCGCTAAATGCATAAAATTGGAAAATAAATGCAGTGCTTCGATATACCATTCATGTGCAATTATACAGTGTGTTCATTTGAAAACTTCCAAGGCGGCCTAAAAAGTTTTCAAAAATGTAAGTTAACTTTTGTATTTTTAATTCTGTCTTGACTATAACTGTTTTTTTGTTTTTTTACCTTTCTAAATTTGTGCAGCCAACACAAAAAATGCTGAATTTTTACATTTTCCACGCATCCGCCTGACCCTCCTACATCCGTCGTGGGCCCACAGACAAAATCTATACTCGTCACTGAACACAATTTGATGCCATACTTGTGCCCAGTTCGCTCCTTCGTTGTTCCATTCTAGTCTGCAGGCACGGTGAACTGGGTCAAGAGGAAGACACAAATATGGACGGTACGAGTGCAGTCCATAAGATTTTATCTGTCGATAAACAGACGACATTGACATTCTGTGTCCTACACCTCCCATCCAGTGTATTGCAATTGACCGAGGAATTGTGGTAAATCTGTCTCTTGTGACCAAAAGTTATAAACGACGTTCTTTGTGATCTGTAGTCTCCCGGGGTCGTCCAGATCCAGGGCGACGTTGTTTTCTTCGAACCATCTGGAACAACATCTCACCACCGTTGCAACATCACGACTAACATGACCAGCAATAGCTCTAAGCGAAAGTCCGGCCTCTTTCATGCCAATAAGACGGCCACGTTCAAAATCATTTAATTGCCGATAATTTGCACGTTGACGAACTCGGCATTATTAAATGTTCAGAAGGCACTAGTTGACAAACAAATCGCAAAATTGACAATTATTACACTACCAATTGTTTTATTTCATAAAAGTTAATCTTACTAAGTGCAAACATACAGACAAACAAAAAACAACAACCGATAAATAGATTTTATTGAAATTTCAACCATGTTTCATCAAAATATGCATTTTCTGAAAATTTCATTAAAATTGGTAAACAACTTCCATGTTCAATAATGATAGCAAGGACTGTGAGGTAGTATGGCAACAACGTTTGTGTGCGGAGTGTGCCGAGAATATTATTGTTAACTTCCATGTGTTGTGATTTTTATGAAAGTCAGTATATGTTATATATTATTCTACACAGAAAAAAAATCCTGCAAAAATAATTGTGACAGCGTTGTAGGTTAAATTTTGTATTGAAAATTAACGCAATTGGAAGAAACTGTCCATTCGTTAAACAGTAATTTTTACTAAAATATTGCAGTAATTTTATTGTAGCAGGATTTATTTTAAAAATAGGGATAATTCACAAAATGTAGTCTTATTCCTAATATGTTTGACTTTCCTCTTTTGGTATTTTCCAAAAATTTAGAATTTTGTTATTCAGTATTATACCAATTCAAACAAAAGATGTGTGAAATGCGTAGTAAAAAACACTCGGGAATAGAATTGTGTCATTACCTCTAAAACTTAAGGTTGTTGCAGTATTGTATCACATTACGCCGTATAATGGATGTTTTATGTTCGTTTCCCTACCTTAGGATAAATAACATAAAATGAGTGAGTTTATAAGTAAATCACTATTAATTTGTGCAGTCGATTTGATTATCGAAGCGTACCTAAGTGCGTGGAGTAAATGTGTCCTTATAGTATTGGCTATTCATAAAAAATGTAACGAAATCTTCATTATTTTCTAATGAAAGATCGGTTTATACAGTCAAATCCTTTTTTATCAGCAGCGGCACTGGTAGCGTCATGCCTAGTATGCCCAGCTATCGGTCTTGGAGTTCGAGCCCCGGACTCGCAAATGCCTCATAGTAAGATATTCCTTACACCTCCAAATTTGGCGAATGGTTTTAGGAATGAATACCTTAAGACGCTCTACGAGCGCACGCGTAGTAATAACTAATGGCTGGCTCACGCCCCTTGTAAATGGCGAAAGTTGTTGGAAATGCAAAAATGTGGATTATTATTATTTAGTTCTTTCGGCCACTATGATCAACCATAAGAGTACTACATGAGTCGTGGTAGTTATTAATACAGAATGTTTTAATTATGCAAATTATTGTTGCAATTTTCTTTATATTTTGCAGCTTACTTGAGTGAATAGTAATACGAGGCGTGTCCGGAAACAAAGGTACACTCACTTAGAAGATACAAATAAATTTATTAAAAAATAAAAAACGTATTACAGAATGAAAGTGCGGTCCTTAAACTATTTTTCAACGTAGTCACCTAGCCGATTGAGGCATTTGTTCTATCTGCGGACGAGGTCTAACGTACCCCTGGTACAGAAATCAGGTCCCTGTCGACGCAGTCACTGTGTTGTGGTTTGAATGACGTCCTCATCCGACCGAAACCGTTATCTTCCTCGAATTGTCAAACGTCTGTCGGTGATGATGAGTTATTGAACCCGCTGGATGCTTCGGTCCATCAGAGACGTTTTCGGTCTTCCAGATATTAGAAGATCATCTAAGTTTGTCCGACCGTTTTGAAACTCTGAACACCAAACCGACACTTGCTTGCGTGACATAACCTCGCCATAAGCTTCGGAAATTCTTCGGTGAATTGTGGTCGACGATTCCTTCATGGCCACACAAAAGTAGCGAACGATTGCACGAACTTCCAGTGGGACGCATTTTGACAGAGGAGGCTCCATTATTATCGCAATAATTTTTAAAGTACTGACCGGAACAAAATAAACGACACACTAACATTGAGTCACAAGATGACACAATAGGACGACTTGATTGCAGGGTTGAAATCACGCGATACCCTGCACATGCGCAGGAGTGTACCTTTGTTCCCGGACACGCCTCGTATTACAGATATTACAAAACGATGTTATAAATATTTGCAAGAAACTAAAAGAAGAACTATTCTGCTGAAGATGTCGAATAAACTCTGTTTAATTTATCGAAAAATTGCAATAGTAGGAAAAAGAGTTCACTTCAGCTAAAATAGCTACCGGCGCTTTCATGCAGCTTTAGACTTTATATACATTACGTCTGATTTAACATTAGATATATAAATATGGGTTACTCGTTAAAACTAACTTGTGGGAAATATTCCTTTTCATGCTCCTTAGTAGTAAAATAGTTTTATTTTTCGTACGAACTTTCTAAGTTTCTACGAAATCAGGTTTAAACGCGAAGTACTTCTATTGTGAGAAATATTTCACCATTTTGCTAAGCCACCTAACTAACTTTGTCAATTGCTATCGCCTAAAATATCAAAAGTTTTTATAGGGTGTCGCTGTCGGCTGAACTTTCCAAAGAATCTCTCTTGAGGGTGTGAGGTACCCTTTATCCTTTCACGATCTACGCGACTAATGTTAGAGAACAGTGACTTCGGTTTCGTAGCTCATAATACGCTGTAATTTGAATCTTTTCCTTTTATATTTTTTAAAGTCGACTAATCCTTTCTTTGTTTCAGGTAAGAGAGGTTCTATACACTTCATTCCTCAAATGGACTTTATACATTCTTTTATATACTAAAAACATCAAAGGTAAGATCAATATGTATATATGCAAATATCAAATCAGGTGCGCGTTTTTTATCAATTCTGTTCTATACGTATAAAACTACTTGAATCAACGATAGTAGGTGGGCACAAACTTGTGAAAAACTGCGCATGTCTGTGGCAATATTATTCGAAAATTATTAGTTAAATTGGTAAAATTGTGCACCAAATCAGAAAAAAATGTTTCAAATAAATCCAGTCACATCAATTGTTAAGTATAACACTTCCCAATAAATATATTGACTAATTGTAGAAAGGGCCTTTAAGGTAGTTCTTTATCATCAGACGTCACATGAAACCAATATTAAGTAATAGTGCTAATAGTTAATACGCCTACAGACATACAAAACAAGGAGAATAACTACTCGCTTATACTCTTAAAACTATGGTTATTATTCGTTTTGTTACTAATGCTAAGTCGTTTACTGACTATGGAGTGCAAGCTCGAGAGATATGCCGGGTATGAGGACAGAAAACGCATCGCCAAGTCTCATGGAGCACACGAACGCAATTATTCATGTCTCTCTAGAATTTCATTTTCTTGTTGTAGTTGTGCTTTTCATTTTTTTTTTACCATTTTTTATTTCAATTACTATTGCAGATACAAGAAAGGGGTTCAAATAAAAGTTGTAGTGTTTTATCTCCGCTGATCACAATGGCGTCGAGAAAAACGCAATTGCACACCGCATTTCAGCGATAACTTCAATTGTTTATATTTTTTAAATTTATCACCCTGTATATTTTTCATTTATTCGGTAGAAAATGAAATTCTGCGTAAAATATCCTTGTAGTAATCCTTATTTAATATTTTTAAACCTATTATTATTATTATTATTATTATTATTATTATTATTTTTATTTAAATTTGAAACATCTCAATACAGGGTGTCTCACGCTGAACTGCATCGAACGATATATATAAGAGAATACATTGGAAATTTCTGGAAACTTGGTAATGGGCTAAAACCTACATGCATTATTGAACCAAAATATTTTCAAATATCTAGGACTTCCGGTTGTACCGGAAGTAGCTGTCAACGTTGTTATTTTACATAGAACGCCCTATATATTATTGCATTTTTGAATTCCTAATTGAATTTTAAGGTATATTTGATGGAAAAACTATGTCGCCGTTTGTAACCATATTTGAAATATTTCCATTTTTTGAAAATTTTCGACAGATTGATGAGTGCACGTGAACTAGAAATGCAAAAAGGTAATAATATGTAGGGTGTTCCATTTAAAATAACAAAAACAGCTACTTCCGGTATAATCGAATAAGTCTGAGACAATAGAAAATATTTTGGTTCAATAGCACATGTAGGTTTCAGTATGTCATCAATTTTTCAGAATTTTCCAATGTATACTCTTTCATATATCGATCGACATAATTCCTCCTGAGACACCCATTATTATTGTTATTGAAAAAACGATAATATCCAAAGAAGCAAACAAATTTATGTGAATAAGAAGTCAGAAGACATCTTAACCAAACTAGTCCACCACAATGATAAAAATTGGACACAAATGTGATTGTAATAGCTACAACATTGTTCGTAATTCAAATTTCAAGAATTTGATTTTCTCCCAAGGAAGCATAATAACTCCCACTTAATATGGTTAGTATTTTAAAATAAATCTTTACTTGGTTCTTGATTGGTGTATCTTCGGACCAAGAAAATAACAAGTAACGGTTATTTTCTCCCGTATAACATCCTATTGTTTCATGGGGTATTTAAATTTAAACAGTATACTTTTTAGTACTGAATGCATGCTGCAGAACTGAATGTTTTAGTTTGTTGACTAGTATTTGTCAATAGAATTGACTGGGATGCCGAAATGGCAAATATGTGTTTGTCTACTTCAGAAGCTACGGTTCACCACAAGTGCTTTTGTGGCGATGTTCCCGCTGAAATCAATATATTGTATAACAGAGCTACGTAGATGATTCGTAACATCTAGTGAACTAAATATTTACTCGGGCAAACGAACTGGGTTGGACCTCTGGTCACATAGAACAGTTCAAACATAATACGTACCACCGAGCTCCGTTATAATTTATACAAATCGGTCGATGTTAGAAGACGGCCAATAATTAATTAACACAGAGTTTAGTGGTACGTGGGTACCCTGATTTATATTTTATTTCCGCTGTATAGAACGTTATGTAGAACGTATAGAACATTACGTAGGAGAAGCAGTAATTCTGCTTATTGTTGCCTGTTGAATACGATATTCTTGATAACGATGCCTGCGTTTGCTGTCACGTATTGATCACAATCTGTTTAAATAGCAGTTCTTCTCTTTCTGATTTATTGACGTCGCTCCATACGTCTGTAGGTGTCTTGAGACGAAATTGAAACGTAATCGTCTATAATATATAGGTATATGATTGACATTCATAGTCTTTAGAATGCTGTTTATATAAGGTCGAAACAACTATTAGTATGTTATACAAAATTTGGTATTTTGACCTTTTTAACTTGATAAATTGTGGAAGTAGGCATTGTTCTCTCGAAAAATTCCCTCTAGTTTTCCTTGCATCTTACACCAAAACTTGATCAGCGAATCCTTGGGATTTATCAAAGAATTCTGTACTCTAGTGCTATACTCTGCACATTGTCTAAAGTGTATGAACGAATATTCGAAGTGAGATTGAAGAAAATTACAGAACCACAGAGATTTCGAAAAGGCATAGAGGTACAGGATCACATCTTCACACTGAAAGAAGCAATACAAAAGAACCTTGCCAGTGATAGATATGCAGCCTTTATTGATATTAAAAAGGCCTTTGACAATGCGTCCCGTAGAATAGTGTGGAAAAGCCTGATAAGAAAAACAGTGAACAAGAAACTGCTTGAAGGGGTAAACAGTTTCTACGAAACCACTAAAAATTATGCGGGGAAGACCAGGTACACATTTGACAATTTTTGAATTCTGGTCTCTATATTTTTTTCTGGAATCCAAATATATATGACGCGCTGTATATATATTCGGATTACGCGCTTGGTCAATGTTTAAAGATAGTATTTTGTCGATCACTGTTTGTGCAAAAAATAAAGTTCCTTTCCTAGAGTTTCAAAAATGGGTCTGTCTCATTTAGCCATACTATCCTCGGACCAGGGTGAAGAGCGGACAGCCTTAGGGAAAACATTGAACGTGTTTTGAGAAGAACAAAAACAAAGGTAATATTCGTAAAAACCAGTTTAAGCATGAAAAATTAAAACTACACCTAACACTACTACTGCAAATTAAATTCTGTCAAATCCATGTTAAAATACAACATGTTTTTGAAACGAAGATGCATGTCTTTAATCGCTTTCGACAAACAAACAAAAGCATATGAAGGGAAATTCTTCTTCTGTGGCCTGCAAGCCGTTTGAGGGAAGTAGCCGTTTGTAGAAGTTCACTTCATACCCGTCATGGAGCTTGCGTTCTACTCTAGCTACATAGTTTCCTCCGGATTTTGCCGACTTCCCACGAACTTTGAGTAGCGATCATACACTTTCTGCGCTTCGTTCCCCCCTTGTTTATCTTTTTAGGCTCAGCGTTTGGGAAAGGACTTATTTGTTTTGCAGAAATAAATGTGTTTGTACCAGCGGCAATACTAGTCGTAGGTGTTGCGACATCGATTATAGTCATATTGTTTACTGGGCATGCATGCGTGCCAAGGCTTGCTTTAGGCTCAGGTGGAGGGAGGCCTAAGGCTGGAGAACAGAGAAATTCATGATCTTGCAAAATATTCCTATCAAGTGGAGATATCCTACATTTGTGGAAGCAAGAATTCACATTTTCTGGAGTTGAAGTCCGATCCCAAGCTTTAGAACACAATTCAGGCAGTGAGTGGGTCGTTAATGTTTGATTTGGATGCGGCAGCATCCATGAATGGATTGCTTCATTGAAATATTTGTTAAAAGGTCCGAATACACAGTTGTCAAGGAGTTGGGGCTTATTCGATGTGTGCGGTGGAAGTGTTAAAATTATAATTTCGTTTTCCTCGCAAAAGCTAATTGCTTCTACATCGATGTGAGATTCATGATTGTCCATGAGTAACAAAATTGGGTTGTTTGTACTGCATCTAACATTTTTCTTAAAGAATTTTGAAACTGGAATGAAATTTGCAATCGTCATCCAACCTGATTTATGCACTAACCCCAGCGATCTAGGAGTTGCGCCAACCATCATACAGTGTTCGTCAAATCGAGCCCTTGGGAATACCCATATAAGTGGCAAGGCATTTCCATTTGCGTAAATTATCCCTACTACGAGCCCGATCTGCTTATCTCCCTTCTTTCCAATAACTCTTTCAACAGGGGGTACTGTAGTCACGCCAGTTTCATCCCAATTGAAAATTTTACTTGTTTCAAGATAATGTCTTTTATTTACCTTCTCGAGTTAACAAAAAAATTCACTAGGCTGTCCATTGTATCCTCGTGTCCAATGTATCCCCGATCCTCCCTAAGGATAGAAAACTTAGAATCAACAGAGTTTATTACCAATAGAGCGCTAAGACAGGGTAGTGTCCTAAGTCTGACCCTTTTCAATGTTGTACTAGACGAAGTGTTAAAAGAAACCAAAGGAATGACAAGAAGACTACAAGTGGGTTACAGAAATCTAAAGTTAATCGAAATAGTAGCATGTGCGTTTGTGGACGACCTAATTATTTGTGCCAATAACGAAAGGAACCTGCAAATAAAGTTAAATATATGGAAAGAATCTTTAGAGAAGACAGAAACTTAAAAATTAATGTAGAGAAAACGAGATAAATAATTGGGAGTTAAAATGCACAAAGATGGAAAACACAACGCAAAAATAAACGAAAGGCTACAGAGTGCAAGCTATATTACGTTCTAAACAAAACTTTCATACGAAAGGAAGAAATCTCACAGAATACAAAGATAACGGTGTTTAAAACCATCTTCAAGCCTACTTTAGCTCATGGAAGTGAAAGTTAACAGACAAGCAAAATGTTAGATTCAAGCATTGGAGATGAGATATCTGAGAGCAGTAAAGGGAATTACAGGAAGAAATAGAATTAGTAATGAAGTAGTAAGAAAAGAGTTGAATGTAAAACCTATCTTAGAAGATGTTGAAATACAGCACCTGTGACGGTTTGGGTACGTTGTACGAATGGGAGAGGAGAGACAAACAAGAAGAATATGGTAGGCAAAAAAACAGGAGAAATGACAGGGAGGCAGGCCCAGGTAGACATGGGACACAGTAATCTCAGAATATTTGAAAAAACGAGGCCTAACAAGAAGGGAAGCAGAAAAAATGGTAAAAAACAAGAAGGAATGGTCAAAATTTATTTGTAACTGAATTTTTGATTGTATAAACCTTAACACTCTAAGGGTTTACTAAGGATGTAGATTATATACAGGGTGGCGTAATAGTGCGAGATTCTTCGATAGCACCTTTACTATTGGTAATAGAAAAAATATCCTATACAAAAATCATAGATATACATACATTAGTAGTACATGCTAAAATTATTTTGACATGTACTAGCAAATATTCCCCCAAAGCTCATAGCTATTGTGACTCGGGCACAACTATGATGTATAAACGTTGGGACTACAATGGCAGAATGGCATTATTAAACAAGGCAAAACGGAAACGAGGATGGTAGGACGCCAGAAGAGTTCGGAACGTATATTCGCTTATGCAGATTCCGGGAATGAATTCCCCATGAATTGGCAAGAATGAGCCACGTGATGCATAATGTGCAAATGGGAAGATCGTCTTTACGGAATTTTACGACATGCAGAAATCGATCAGTTTCAAGTAGCTTGGTTAGCTACCAGAAATAAATTTCTTCATTTGTATTTATACTTATTTATGGGTTTTATTTGCGGGTTTATCATTTATAATAACTACAAATAACTACAAATTAATGTATAGTTATGGCTCAGCGACACAGTTCAATCGGATGTTTTCTCCCAGCTTTCATGCAAAGCATACACTGTAATGAACACAAAATTCGACGTCATTCATGCATGACGTCCACAAAAACATTTTATTTTGGAAAAACAGAACATTTTTTTATTAAAAATATGGTTTGTTTTAACTTTTAATAAAGATATCTACATAATCTGGTACGTAGGCTTCCGCGGGCGTCAATAACACTATACTCTTGGTTTCCGGGTTGGAACCGCTTCGTTGTCGTAGCTTCTGGCGACGTTTCGTCCGCACTCTTATGGGACATCTTCAGCGCTGTTAGTGCACATTGACTGGGGACTATTAATTCTTGAGGAGTTTATATGGAGCTTATTTCGGGTCAATGGAACAGAAATGTTATGGATCGATGGTGCGTAGCGGTTATTAGGAGGTTTAATCAGTTGGGATTGTGTGATGTAAGGGGTAGCCATCTTCGCGATTTAAATTGTTGGGATGTTGGAAGATCTCTATTGAATAGTGAGGGTTGCGAGACAATATACGGGCAGAGTTAAATTGGATTTGGTGACCAGTTTTCAGTCTATGCTCAGCCAGCGCGGAACCGGCTACACGCAACACCCAAGTACAACGTTCGTGCTTAGTAACACGAATGCTGACCAATAGCTTTGTTTCAGCGATATACATACGCTGGCAACAGATTAAACCTCCTAGCAACCGCTGCATTTCATTGATTGATAACATTTCCGCTGCAGAACGAATAATTCCCAGTTAGTGTACAGTAACAGCCCTGAAGATGTCCCATAAGAGTGCGGATGAAATGTCAAGAGAAGCTACGACAACGACGCGGTTCCAACCCCGAGTATAATATTATCTACACAATATTTAATTTTATTATTATAATTTATAATTTTTGTAAATGGGGGGATGAAAAGGACACTCGCAAACCATTATTAATAAGCTCTATACCTTATTACCGATAGTATATGAACATTATTTTTAAGCGAAGTAAATTTAACAACGTTGAGCAAAACGTTTCTAGTATTGTGCTATTTACGTATGCGGATAATATCTTTGGTAGCTTAATCAAACATAGCACCATATATTACGCTTCTAATTCTATTCGACATTCCAATAGCGCAGCGTTTTCTGTTCTTACCGCTCGCTGTATCTGTGTATAGATACATTGGAATGCGTCTTCCGGTCTACCACATATGGGGTAAAGGAGACCCGAATCTGGGAGCGCTCGGCTGCGATGCGACAGGATGATTCATAGGGATGACAAATATGACTTGCATGTCGTCGAACGTATAAATACAAGGGTGGAAATCAGGCTTAGCTTGATTTATGAATATAATGGATAATACAAAATCGAACCCCAACAATTCTTTTTACAGATTGCTTTGTTTCGTTGCGCTCGCCTCAGATATTTTGATGTATGTGTGCATATAGATCCATGCAGGACGATAACTATGCGCAATTCCCCTAAAAGCGTTTTCATTATTGGATGGGTTGCATACAATAGCAGTATATTCTTATTCTGCCTGAAGAGAATGCATTTTGGCTGTAATGTGGAAATTTCATCACTGTTGGTGTTTTTTAATATTTCAGCGGTAGTAAAAAGCGGTAATGTTAGATAGCGGTATACCCTTCTTAGTGACACGTATCTTAAAAAAAACTCAAATATACGTGACAGGTGCTGGCTTATCTGGGAAGGATAAAAGAGTGTCTTGTAAAATAAATATATGCGGTTTCCAGTAACTTAATAGCGACAAAATCTGAAATCATCAATTGAAGGCAAGAATACATATTATTTTTTCAATTAATACATTCATACCTTCCTGCTTTTATTTTGAGTAGTCAAATCTACATTGGATTGAAATATACAATGGGGTTCTAAAGTGTCAGCCCCCCATGCCAGCTATTGAAAGACAGAAGCTAGCGTTTTTAGAAAAAATGGGTTGATTTCTATTTTTCATGAGCTACCTTTTGCGGTTATCGGCACTTCAATTGTATTTTCGGTTTCACCGGAAGTGACGTAAACTTTCTTATTTTAAATAGAACACCCTATATATTTTTACGTTTCTAGAAAGGCAATTGAAAAAAAATCCAACGATACCACATATGTTATACTTTAGCGTAAGAAATATAACGGTATGCAGTAATATAGGTTTTGGTAAACTGTTTTTGTTGTTACACAAGGTTGGCTAGGAGCGTGAAGCCAGACTGCTCTAAAGAGCTCGTTGCTAAGCAAATTAATTATAACAATTGCTAAACTGTCAAATCTCAATGCCAAAAGGGTAAATTATTCTTGTTGTTTATTGTTATTATATCCTGCATTTGTGATACGTTCCTTCTTTGTTCTCGTTATTATTTTCTCTCACCTTAACTTGTTTTGTCAATTGTTGTTATTTCTTTACTTTATCGAACATTATTGCAATTAATTAAGTTTGTTTAAATATATTAGTTTTTGATAGACAATATGTCTGTTTTTTAAGCTTTTTGTGTTGTTTTATGATGGCCTCGGCACAAACTATGCAAAATTGTTGGGTCAATTTTAATACTATGCAAATCTGGCAACAATTATCACCTTATTTGCCATGGTTGCGCAATAAATTGTATAATAATTTATATCATATTATCTTCTGTTAAAGCAGTTCGCCCTGTAAATTTTATACTCTCTATGCTTTCTCCGCGGAAAGTTCAAATATTTCCTGCTGTACAAGGGCAGTGCTCATTATGTTCCACTTCGTGGTAATTGTTGCCAAATTTTTAGTAGATGTGCAATTTCCCACTAGCTGGTATTTTTCGATATTTACGCTTCCCCCTTAACTACACATTGAATTCAATTAATCCTTAGTGAGGCTGCTATTTTTTTTCCAATTTTCTCTATTTCATATTTTTTTAATACAGATTTTTATTTAAATGCCTTACTTATACTTTTACTACGTATTGAGTTATGGCATGTACTAATTTCCTGTCCTGTCATTGGATATACATATGTACTTAATCATCTGTTAGAGATTGAGATGTTTTAATGAAACATAAAATTAAAAAATAATCACAAGGCTTCTTTATTCTCAATAATCTACATACTTACAATCAATTTTGAAAAACTACTTACAAGCGCAAGTGAGGTGTATGTGTGTCTATTTTAGAATCCTTCGTTAAATCTTCTTTTCTTAGGTGATTTTCTAAATTCTTTTGGTGTAAAATCTTTTCCAACTTTTCCAACTTCTTCTTTTCTTCGAAATGGTTTTACGGTTCTTTTGACTGTTTTTTTATGACCAACACACTTTAAATATTTGTTTTAAATTGAATTTTTGAATACTTTTACCCAAAACTTCGTCTGATATCAAAACTTTCTATTCCTCTCTTTTGTTTATTTTGTTGTCACAGGAATGACAATCCAACGGTTTCAATATTTTTATGGTTGGCCTAGCGACGACCATTTGCGATGTTACAGATGACATTGAAGATGTTGGTTACTGGACTCCATGTAAATAGTGTTGTGCATGGTTTTTCTGTGTTTTTTAGAAAGAAACATTGTTATGAGGTAAATTATTGAAAATAACTTGTGATTGATTATTCCCCATAAACTAATAGTTTTAAAAAAAAAAACAAAAAATTAATAATATAGATTAAATTACCAAAATGCCAGAATTCGAATAATAATTAAAAACAATTCAAATTCTGTAAGTATAAAGTGAATTTTGATAATTATTGAAAATTCAAAATAGACTTATAAATAAATGAGCCCACTACAGCGATGCAATTTATACAATAAAATATAATCTAATCTAAGTAACATAGTGTTACAGTGACGAACTCATTCCATTTCAAAGTAAGAAGTATTTTATGACTGCTTAAACTTGATGCAACAATACAGTGATCAATAAAATCATACTCAGCCTTTAGCTTTACATATAAGTTGTATTTGCCATAATAAATTTATGGTTATCTAATTGTAATAAGAACCTTTCTCGGAATATACGAATTTTCTTGCTCCATGCACTGTTGTCCGGTAGAAAATTAGAAAAACATATATACTCTTCTATATGAAATTAAAAGCGAAAGAGGAACATCTAATATTAAACAAATCATAGCTTCTACAAACCATTTAAATTTGGAAGAATAATGTTCTTAAAAGTCAAATAATGTTTGAAAATACGCATGAAACCTATTTACCTAGGAAAAGAAAACCAAACTTTTGCTTAAAAGCTGATCTTTCATTATTTATGATGAGTAAACGATTGCATTACAAGTTTTGTTTAATGACTAGTACTTATGATATAACTTGGCCAACCCATGGACGTTAGCGTGGAGAATTTTCCAAAATGTTTTATACGGAAAAACAACTTTATGCAATGGAAGCCAACAAATGAGTATTGCAAGAATTCGTGAGAAATTACCGGCTGGGGTTGGTACCAGAATTAATGGAATTATAGCAAGAATAGCCAGGTCGCTAAGCTTAATTCAAGACGCTAGAGTATTCCAAGCAGAATCAGCGGCAGTGCCGGGATCGATTGCTGTCTACTCAAACAGTCAAGCATTGCTAGAGGCATTTGGCTCCATACAAGCAAAGTCGAAACTAGTGTGGGACTGGATTAGTACTTTGAATAGGCTGAGTAGCCGCGCAAGGGTGGCGTTGGTCCGCGTACCAGGACGTGAGGACCACCGATAGAATGTCGGAGTAGATGAATTAGCCCGAGTAAATCCGTGTACACGACAGTTAAAGCAGCTACCAATCAACGGCCAGAAAAGGAATCTGAAGCCTGGTCGAAAAATATTCCAGAATAGAGACAAGCGAACTATTTCCAAGTAGATGCGGGTCTACATTTATGCAGCTGACGCTAAAGCAATAGCAGGTTTGCTTACCTGACAGAGGAAGCAACGAGTAGATCCTGCCAGTTGGAAAAAAGGATGCGGTGCTATACAGAACGAATAGGGATGCGGCTCTCAGAAATAGGGTCGCAATATCCAAAGCCCGCCAACTCCACAGAACAATTGCTTCGAAGCCTGTTAGGCCTAGTAAAAAGGGCCTAACAGGCTTCGATTCATTAATTGAGGAGCCACAATGGTTCCGAAAATGTCGCAGTGAAACAGACTATGGACTAATTCAATCTATCATTTAAGCTCTAACTGCAGGATTCAGTGTGTAACATTTTGTTTGTCAAGGAAGACATGAGAATGTTATGCGTATCTAAAAAATTGAAATTTCTTAAGCAAAAGATGTTCTCGTCGAATGTAGGCTCTCATAATTGCAGTAATATGGAGTAGCTTGCATATGTACATTACACTGGAAATTTTGTCAGAATTAATATTTAGCTGATCACATTGTCAAATCTTCGGAAGTTCTTTAATTGCCAGGATCTAAAACTTTAGCGAAGCTACCACTGCAATATCCGGAAAACATTTCTATATATCTAAATTATGGTTTACGGTGCACGTTTAATGAAATGGGAGCAATAAAAAATAAAAGTAACAACTAGAATCTGAAAAACTTTCACCCCGCTTTTTGGTGCCAGCTACTATTTTTGGCAAATTTGTAATTCCGCTAAGTTGTAATAGAGAGTTCTCTTTTAGCGTGTTGTGTATGTTTAGCGCTTTCCGTGAACGCAAAATGTCGGCGTTGACTGACAAATGGGTTAATTAAAACATCTGCGCCCTGTATAAAACTCATTAAGATATAAATGAATATGGACTATCTGTTTATTGTATGGTTAACCAATTTATACGGGACTTATTCTGACATAAATAAAATGCAAGGGTCGTCCCCTTTATTAAGGACCGCAGGGTTTACATCATCAAAATTTTAAATGAGTGAAATATCCTTAGGAATACGTTGGAACGGGCCTGGGTACTTTTATTATGCCCATGAGACTAAACTTAAGGAAAATTAAATATTTTAGTGGTGTGTAATTGATATTTGAGGAGAACCCTTTGTGCGCTGACATGTCGGAGCCATTCCCACTAATTTTAACGGCAACGCGGTAAATTTTTATTAAAAAAGGTTTTTTTCCGCCCGGTTGCGGGATGATTTTGTAAAATGAAACGATTTTGTGTTATTTGCGTTTTGTGTTGTCCGCCAATATGCATACTTCAACTCGTAATTACTGTATATTAAATTGTTGCAAATAATGCTGTTCTGCGGTTTAAACTGTTCCCATTTACCGGCATGCGGGATTATTACGCAAATGTTTGGAGTTACCCGGAAAATATGCATACACACATTTATAATTATTGTTTATAAATAGCACTATTATTGATTCAACAAAATTACGATTTATAAAACAAACAGAACGATGCCCGGGACGTTTGTTATAAATTCAATTATAATTACCGTAATTCCAATAAAAAAAAATCTATTAAGCTCATTTTCGATAACTACTAATGCCGATTTTTTGTATATGTATCTACCACATAAAAATAGCGAGTTTATTTAGTTTTATTGTTAAATTCTCCGATAAAATATAACTAAAAATACAGATGATATGATGAAAAGGTTGGTAGAAAATTACAAAATGGAATGGCACCTTTTTAAGAACCCCTTTTTCCAAAGGTGCCTTTAGAGATAAATGATTAGAGTTGGCCACGCGCGCCAACAGGCAGCTGCGTCGTATCTATACGGTTACATACAAGCCTCAGTGTAGCTTCGACCTTCCATTAGCGCGGTACGTGTTGTTTAGAAATGTTGCGTACGTCGCGCAAACGACCCAAGGCGGACCAAGTTAGAGAATTTTTAGCCGAAATTCTTGACTTAACGTATGATGGCGCTAAAATTGAATGTGTAGTATGTAATGTCCCGTTGATGAGTTGGTCCAAAAGGCACTGTCTACGGCACGTAAACAGTGAACGGCATGCTTCAAAAAAATCTTGCACACGAGACTATGACAAGTTTATATTTAATTTATGTGTTACTTTATTGTATGTAATGTACCGTTTAATTTACTAGACAAGGAAGCGTTTGTCTTGTTTTGGAATAACTATTCGAAGTACAAATTACCAAGTCGGACATAGTTACGAAGGAT
Organism: Dynastes maya; assembly: GCA_029619315.2. Lineage (NCBI taxonomy): Eukaryota > Metazoa > Arthropoda > Insecta > Coleoptera > Scarabaeidae > Dynastes > Dynastes maya. Next base: position 65,504,641 of record JAROYE020000002.1, read on the forward strand.
AGTGCCATCAACTCGTGAATATGTTGAAAAAAGAATTAAATCGGAGTTAAATGAAAAAAAAATGTGGTTATGTGTGGACGAAACGACAGATCGTAAAAAACATTCGGTCGTTAATATAATGGCACGTAAAATGGAACCGCATCAATCGTCACCTTCAATTCTATCAGCTTCCAGACGAATACGACAATGTACTGCCGAAGTAATTGTAAAGTTTGTGTTAAATACATTGGAAAAGTATGAAGCAAACATGGTTTCTGTATGCCGGTCTTAAAAAGCATTCTGTTAACTTGTTACACATTACGTGTAAAATTCATGGTCTCAATCTTGTGGCAGATGGTACCAGAAAATGTTATCCTGAGGTAGACGCTTTAATAGCGCATACAAAAGCAGTGTTTGTCAAATCCTCGAAACGTATTCGCGAATTTCACAGACTGTGCCCCCGTATATCTGAGCCACCAGAACCTATTCTTACACGTTGGGGAACTTGGTTAAATGCTGCGTTTTATTATCATAAATATTATGAGAATATTAAGGACGTGGTTTTACAATTCGATCCAAAGGAAGCTGCCGCTATCAAGAAAAGCCAGTCGAAATTTCGATATAGTCGGGTTAAAACGGATTTAAAAATTATTCACAACAATTACTTCGGACTAGCGGAGGTAATAGAAAAGTTACAAGATCCTTCGGTGTCGTTAGTGGAATCTGTGCAAATAGTGCAACGTGTTGACGCACAGCTATGCGCGATGGAAGACGCAAAAAATGTTTGTGTTCTAGAAAAATATGAAAGTGTTTTAGAGAAAGATTCTGATTTTGGCACATTAAGACACATTTGTGAAGATGCATCAACGGAACCGTTAAGTTGTTTCAAATAATATTTTAATTACGCAAATATAACGTCACTAGATGTAGAAGGTTCGTTCTCTGCATATAAACACATTTTTCCTCGCGCCGTACTTGGTCTGTCGAAACAACTGTTGAAACATATCTAATGTTGCAGATATTTAACAGACATTATTCACTTTGCGATTTCACGGAGGACTCTTAAAATGGTAAGTGTTTGAGTACGCATTATTTTATTTTTATTTAACAACTACGCGAAAGTATTTACGACAGCAAACATCTACACACAATAGCTCTAGTGGAACCCGAGGCCTAATCGAAACAACGCCGCTGCCCGTTGGCGCGCGTGGCCAACTCTATAAATGATATTAAAACCATTAGCAGAAAATACCTGAGTTAAATAACTTCATTAGTGTATGTATATGAATTTTCTAGTATACTACTCATTTTAAATGAGAGATTACCACTGGCTAGTAAATAAAACATTTTGGAAAATTTGAAATATAGACGAATCCTCTATTTTACAGTCCTTTATCGTCCTAAACAGTATTGCGGTAATATCTAGACGGACTCTGTATATAAAAAGCGATTCTAACTTACGCACTGAAACCTCTTGCTCTATTATTAAATTATAACATTTTCATCTCGAAACTCATACAAGTGACTCCACAGAGGGAGAACAACTTAATTTAAATGGAGCACGTAACATTTAATTACATTTTAACATTCTATGCGTTACATAATTTATTGGAAAAAATTAAATGAATGTGTGACATGAACTTGCTAAATTCGAGAATTTCATTTTATCCTCCAATATGGCAGTATGGGGAACGTGATCCATGAAGAATGTTCACCAATCGGAAGCGAAGAATTTGCGCACGTAAATGACCACGTGTTTCCAAAATGACGAATAAATAGCCACGCACGTACAGATTGTGTTTTTGATCAACCAAAAAGATGATGTTGAGGGGAGTGATTCAGGCCCTCGTCCTAAGAAGGAAAAAAGGACGCGTCTTATGAAAACAGTAGGAATTGTGGACAGTTAAATTTGCCATACAAGGATTAGAAGATTAAGAGAAAATTGAGTAATGAAAATGAGACGAAAAGTTTGAAATATTGAAAGAAGCTTGGAAAAACATATAGTTAGAATCTAGAGAAAGATTTTGAGTCAAATTTTATTAGAAGTTAATACAATAAAAAAATTACAGATGAAGATTTTTAAAATAACTTTCTACAGCCAAAAATTAATTCTAATATAGCTCGTGCTGTTGGTGGAATCATTCCCGGAAGAAAACAAAGCGAGAAAAGAGAAAGCGCTAGCCTACGGACATGTTTCTGCCTACCTGACGTCATTAGCGTGGCTCCGAACACGATCCCTTCCTCGCCGCGCTTAGGCGCACAGGCGCTATGTCATCTTGTAATCTCCCCTAACTTCAATACATTTATTACAACGATCAATTAATAATTCTATACCCTTGTAAAAATAGTCTACTTTTTTCCTCAAAATGTTGTATTACAGTCGCTTATAACTCAGTATCCTCCTTTAAATAGCGCCCGCTAAGGTCTTTTTTTGAATGAGAAAATAAATAATAATTACTTGGAGGCATGTCCGGACTATACGGTGGATGTTTCTGGAAATTGAAATATAATGCTTGTGAAATGGCGGCAGTATGGACGGGTGCATTATCGTGTAATAACTGAACACTTTTTGTGAATTTTCCTCGACATTTTGCACGAATATTGTCCCTAAATTTATGCTACAAGGACGCATGATAAGTACTTTTTACAGTTGCGTTGCGTTCTTTAAAGTTTATGAGTAAAATACCCTCACAATCCCAGAATACTGTGACTTTCGCCTTTCTGAGACGAGATTCATCGGGTCGCCGCCATCGATTCCTTTTTGGATAGAGGATCCTAATACAGAACCATTACTTTATCTCCTCTGACAATGGACACCAAAATCGATTTCGAGTTGTCACCACACATGTTTAAAGACTGGCGTAAATTCGACCCGCCGTTCGCGTGCAGAAAGAATATGCGGTACCTATCTTGCACTAATCTTATTCATGCCCAAATCGTTATGGAGAATTCGGCGAATACTTGTTTCAGAAATATTGGACATCATTGCTAATTCCTTTACTTTCAAACGGCGATCTGCTAATACCATTTTTTCAATAATTGAAATGTTTTGAGGCGTTATCAGTTCAACTGGCCGACCGGGACGCTCATCATCTTCAAGGGATTCTTGCTCCAAACGGGAACATTTTGCCCACTTTTTTACAGTGGAATATGACAGAGGTAAGTCACCATAAACGTCGTTTAACGTAATTAACTAAAAACTACTGTTTTTCGAGGCCTGTCAGGTCAAGAATTTATGGCGCCTACCTCGTAGATATAAAAAGTATTTTTAGTTTCTTTTGTCGAAGGACCAGCCAGGTATTTTCTTAAATAAAAGACTTGGTGGACGTAGCGTATTGTAATATAGCTGTTTCTACTTAAACGTACACTACGTTATATACACTTATAATGCTTAAGAACCAAACTCGCAATGATTTTGAATGTTACACTTAATAATGCATCGAAGAGTTCGCCAACAAGACTGATTACATTATTTTGAATTGCTTCTTTCAACCCTTATTCCCCATTCAAAAACTACTCCCAAGCTGCGTTATTTTTGACAAGATGACATTAGGAGCAATTCTAATGGTTGGACATCTATTGCTATTTTCAGAAATTAGATCTAAAGATTAGCAACCTGAGTTGCTGTTATAATATTACGGATGCCTACGAGAATGTAATAAGGGTTTTACAATGAAGCGGGTAGAGAACCTTCGTGTTTCATAAATAAAAGAGCAATTACAAATTGAACGGAAGATGCGAATGACGACATATTCCCAGAAACTTAGGAAATTAAAGAATGAGGAACGCTATAAAATGTGACCGAATCTTTACGGAATCTTAACAAATTAGGAGACTTCGGCGAAAGCCTGATTTTATAGCGGCTGTTCGTGCCATTTTATTCCAGAAACTGAAAGTTATACTAAAGGGGTAATTGTACGCTTATGTTTGCTTTAAAACTGTCGCAGTTAGGTACACCGCTAAAACGACCAATGGCAGACATAGTTAAAAACTTTATAGTGGACATGCCGGACTTAATTTTTGATGGCGCTAAAATTCAATGTCTAATTTGTAAAATCCCTTCAATGTGTTAGTCCAGAAGCCATTGTCGACGTCAGATCGAAAGCAAAGATTCTTCTGCAAAAAGTGGCATACGAGACCAAGAAAAATTTACATTTGATTTATGTGTTACTCTTATTTTATGTAATCTATCGTTTCGCTTACTAGACAAAGAAGCATTTGTCTCCTTCTGGAATAAATATGCGGACTGTTAATTACCTAGTCGGACATCGATACTAAATGTAGTGCTATTTTCTCGTGAATATATAGAAAAAAGAATGAAAACGGAATTGAAAGATAAAAAACTGTGGTTGTGTGTGGACGAAACAACAGATCGTCAAAAACATTCTGCGGTTAATGTAATGGTACGTACAATGGAACCACATTGACCGTCATCCTTCTTCTTACTTGCTTCCAAAAGAGTTATAAATTGTACTGCCGATGAGATGTTAAAGGTGGTGTTGAACTCATTGAACAAATTTGAAGTTTCAACTAAGCAACTTTTAATGTTTATGAGTGATGGTGCCGCAAACATGCGTTCTTTGGGCCGATCTCTTAAAGAACACTGTGGTAACTTCCTACATGTAACGTGTAAAATCCATACTCTAAATCTTGCGGCACAAACGATTCCTACATGTTTTCCACTAGTAAATGCATTGATTGCTAGTACAAAGGCAGTGTTTCTAAAGTCCCCAAAACGTATGACTATTTCATAAACTGTGTTCTGATTTACCTGAACTACCACAGCCGATTGTTACACGTTGGAGAACATGGTTGCAGGCTGCGTTTTACTACAATAAATATTTTGGTGAAGTGAAGAAGGTAGTTTTAAAATTCAATCCGACAGAAGCTGCAGCAATCAGGAAAAGCCAGGAAATGTTTTAAGATAGTCAGGTTAAAAGAGATTTACAAACTATTCACAACAATTACTTCGAACTAGCGGAGCGAATAGAAAAATTACAAAATGTTTCGATGTCGCAAGTGGATTCTGTTCAAATTGTGAATGGTGTTCACGCACAGTTATGCGCTGTAGAAGGCGAAACAAATTGGTGTATAATGCAAAAATTTGAAAGTGTTTTAGAGAAAGACTCCGATTTTCTTATATTAAGACAAATTTGTGAAGGTGCGTATGAAGATGCATTAAGTTGTTTCAAAGATTATTTTAAATATGCAAGTATAACATCGCTAAATGTCGAACGGTCGTTTTCGGCATTAAAAAACATTTATTCCGCACGTCGTACTCACTTGACTGAAACAGCTGTGGAAACATATCTAATGATTCAAATATTTAACAGATGTCACCCAGATCGTGATTTCACGGAAGACTTTTAAAACGGTAAGTGTTTCAGCACGTTTTATAATTTATTTCTTACCTTCTATTTTATGTGTAAACTTTTATGCGCTCGCCACGCCTCTGGCTGTTACCGCATATTTACCCAGGTTACTTATTGTACTAGAAATATAACTATGTAAAAATACAAATAAACTAACAATAGTTAGGTACACTTAGAGCCTTCATTCTTCGAAGAAACATGGCCTTTGTTCTTCGACGAAACAGTTGTTCGTGTTTAGGAAATCATTTCCATTAGAGGGAATCTTTTTGTTTAATAAATTAGGACATATGTTATTACACCATGTAAATGGTGAGTTTGTCGATTGCAAATAACAGTAAATTCAATTAATTTGGGATCTTGTTTCTATAAATACGATGCCAGTTAATCAATAATATTGGATAATTTTCCATCCGACAACTCCCAGTACTTGGATGATATTTAAACGGTTATTTGAATTATAATTTACATGTCCATGGGACCGATTTCAATCATTGTCAATTTACACCAGTTAATATATGGGTTAGTGTTCATTAATAGGCACACTCTCGCGGAACTTCTGCTAAGCCGTAATGACACTATTTATGTAAATTGCACACACATTGCTGGTAAATAATTTACTAAATTCGAATTTCCATCAGGACCGCAAACGGAATTAGCGTACGCGATAATCACAATAGGAATTTGTTATATGGGATGCTAGAGGTGTCTTCGTTTTACTCGTTGGCGACGCTTAACTCGAACAGAATGGGAAATAAACCATCATATGCCGCAAAATTACGTAAGTACGGGCGAGATTAGATTAAGCAACTGCATATCACACTAGAAATTCTGCCGTTGGCTATATATATATATATGTATATCTCTGTGGTTGGAGATTGGGCGTATGCACATCGTGTGCAGCGACGGACGTACTGAAATCACCGGCAAATTACAACCCAGAGTAGAATTTAATTTGGGGGGTTTTATTACATTCTTCTACATATATTTCACTTCGTCAATGTACGTGTGTGATTTTTGCTTTTGTTAAGTACCGGTGGAGCCGACATTAGAGTACTTCAGCAAAAGTCATAAAATCTAGTAAATTTCCGAGTTTATATTCTCCTCTAAAACAAAATATATTGCAATCAAAATCTGAAATAGATGCTAAATCAATTTATTTAGTTTAATAGTAATAAATAATAGTAGCAAGAAATGTGGAGTAGTATGGCAAACACTAAAGTATTGTTCACATAGAGAGAGAATTTGTTTTTACCCGATTTCTGAAGACAGCAATAGATGTCCAACCAATAGAATTGCTTCTAGTGTCATCATGTCAAAAACAACGCAGCTGGGGGTAGTTTTTGAGCGGGGAATAAGGGTTAAAAGAAGCAATTCAAAATAATGTAATCAGTCTTGTTACCGAACTCTTCGATGCACTATTATGTGTAACATTCAAATTCGCTCCTAGTTTAGTTCTTAAGTATTGTAAGTAGAGTTTGTTAAAAAGGTGGTACCGGATGGCAGTAGCGTAGTTGTAGCGGCTTGCCAATTGCCAATTGCCACAGTGGACATCAAGACGACAGGAAAAGGTAACAATATTATTTTTGACTAATATTGTATATTACGTACCTACCTTTATGCGGTGCGCCACTGCCGATATCACCTTTTTAACAAACTCTAATTATAAGTGTACATAGTGTCTGTTTAAGTATAAATAGTTATCTTAGAATACGAGGTATGGCAACTAAATAACGAGAAATTGTTTCGAACGCTCGAACTGACAACACTGGCGGGTATTCAACGACGTAGGCATAAACTTCCACAGTTTTACTAATTGCGCAATAAGTTTCAACTCGGTCGAGTGCTTTGTGTGTGAAGTAGTATGTTTGAAAGGTTGTTGTTAAAGCGTTGTATGTCGAAAAAATGTGCGATAAAAAACTCGAACAGAGAATTGTGATCAAATTTTTGACGAAATTAGGCGAAAACCGTCTGTTATTTCACAAAAATTAAAACTGGATCTTCCAGTATGACGCTGAGACTCATCGGCAAAGTAAACACTGGGTTGAGATTGGAGGAGAGTGTTCTCAAAAAGCAGCGGTCACAAATGAAGACAATGCTCATTTGCTTCTTCGACATCAATGGCATTGTCCACAAACAATTCGTTCCGCAAGGCCAAACTGTTAATTCGGCCTTGTATGTTGAAGTTTTGAAGCGGCTGTGTACCAGGGTTGCGCGGGTAAGGCCTGAACTGAAGAAATCTGAACGGATTCTTTATCGCGAAAAAAATAATTCTAACGCTGCCTCACCCCCCGTACAACCCAGATCTGCCACCACTGGAATTCTGGCTGAAGAGTCCCGTGAAAGGACAACGGCTCGACTCCATAGAAAATATCCAGAAGGAGACGACGACGGTTTTGTAAACTCTAACTTCGAGCGGCTTTCAGAGATGTTTCCAGAAGTGGGAAGAGAGATGGAATAAGTGCGTGGCACTCTGAGGGGTTACTGTGACGGAATGAATGCGTAATTATGTTCAGTTTTTTATAATAAATCTTTAATAAATAAATTCTCGTTATTTAATTGTCGCACCTCGTATGCTAAGTCCATCAAGTCTTTTACTTAGGAAAATACTTCGCTGGTCCGTCGACAACAACTGAATAAAATTAGTGTTGGAGTAGTCTTTTCTACAGTCCACAAAGCTCAGGGTTTAGCTCCGGCACACGATCAACGCAATAGCAGCCGACCAGTCACAGTTTAGGTGCGTTAAACGATTGGTAAATTCACGGCAGTTAACAATTCGTGTCAATTTCTATGCGTACTTCTGAGGTTATGATGTCCTCTTGATTAATCTTAGAATTGTTATCATATGTTTATATGCATGTTACATGCAAATTCCTATTTTTATTAGTTTTTACAAACATTCTTCTTCATGGTGTTCTTCTTGAGATTGGATGAAAAACTTAAAATTGGACTTCATTCATAATCAGCATAATCACTATCTATTCCAAAATGATTGTGTTTTATTTGAATATCACTTTCTACTTTCTTTCTTCTTCTTACTAGACGTGATTTAACTAACTTATTTTAGTAATTCTTGACATGTGTGCTTCATTTCTGATTCATAATAAAACTATTTCAGCGTTTGCATTCATCCTTTGGTGTTTAAAGTAAAACAATTACTTTTTCCATCAGTAACATTGTTACTCTTGTATTTATCAAAAATGTTAAATGAATAGATATTTTTGTGTTCAATAATGTATTTTGTATATTAAATAGTATCAATTAATTAAACTGATATTGAAATTGAATGAATTGTTTTTGAATACCTAAAACTAAGGCTCACAAGTGTTAAACGTCATATATTCCACCTGTTCACTTTGCAGTACCTGCAAAATCATAAATTAACATTCTGTGCCGTCCGACGCTAGACCAGTATTCACTAAAATTCTTATGGTTTCGCTTAATTAAAATATGGTACCTATTTTCTTACGAATCGATACCAGATATGCCACCACGCAGCAGCGCTGTACGACGCTACAATACAAGTCGCTCAGATTTAAATAAAAATGAATACCGAACGTCGTGAAGAATTTAATTTATTGCTATCAAATATTCGATACAAGTTCAGACTCCTTATTGCTTGCCAGCATTACGCCGTCGATATGACCGTAATATTCACACAATATAGGGCATCCCTTCATTTTGGAGTTTCAGTTTAGTAGAGTTCTGCGTTGTTCTCACGTGTTGAGATAGTTTAGGGATTACGTGCGGTTAACCTAAATGCATACTAATTATGAAGAAGGACCGTCTAAATCTAAGTATACAATATGCATATGTGAATTGATTTAATATGATGATCATGTAGGTAAGTAGGTATACAGATAGTCTCGCAAAACTTGTTTAACTTGGTTGTTACGAGGTACGCGGCATAAATTCTCGGGCTGACAGGCTTATACAGGTTCGAGCGTGTTCAAACTCCGTTATGCCATAGTTGTACATGTGCAAGGCCTACACTATACATACAGCAGTTCCAAGAGTAGTAGTTTTTAGTAGCCAGCCAGCCAACGTGACTAGTGCATGAAAATGTCTAAAATTGAGTACCGCGCGGTCATTAAATTTTTTACATAGAAGGGCATACACCTAATCACATTAAACAACGTTTAGACGGCGTTTATGGTGATTTGTCTCCTTCATATTCCACTGCAAAAAATTGGACAAAACTTTTCCGTGGGGCATGAATCCCTTGAAGATCATGAGTGCCTTGGTCGGCCAATTGAACCGATAACGCCGCAAAACATTTCTATTATTGAAGAAATGGTATTAGCAGATCGCCGTTTCAAAGTGAAGGAATTAGCAATGATTCTAACAATTCTGAAACACGTATTCGCCGAATTGTCCATAACCATTTGTGTATGAATAAGATTAGTGCAAGATGGATACCGCATCTTGTTTCTGCTCTTGAACGTGAACGTCGGGTCGAATGTGCGCGCTCGTTTTCAAACATGTTTGAAGACGATCCAAAACCGAAATTGGACACAGGAGGTGAAGCATTGGTTCTGTATTATGATCCTCTATCCAAAAAGGAATCGATGGAATCGCGGCGACCATTCCATCCCAAAAAGGCGAACGTCGTTCGGTCAACGAAGAAGGTGATAGCCACAATATTCGGGGATTATGAGGGTATTTTACTTATTGACTTTAAAGAGCGCAATATAACTGTCAACAGCATATATTATGCGTTTTTGCTACATAAATTGAGGGACAACATTCGTGCAAAACGTCGAGGAAAATTAACAAACGGTGTTCGATTATTGCACGACAATGCACCCGTCCATACTGCTGCCATTTCACAAGCCGCCATCCGCGAATGCGGCTTTCAGGAATTGGAACATCCACCGCATAGTCCGGACATGGCTCCAAGTGATGATTATTTATTTTCTCATTTGAAGAAAGACCTTAGGTGACATCGTTTTAAATACGATAGTGAGTTGCAAGCAGCTGCAGTACAACATTTTGAGGGAAAAACTTTAGATTATTTTGACAAGGGTATAGAATTATTAATTGATTGTGTAATAAATGTATTGAAGTTACGGGAGATTACTTTGAAAAATAAAAATTATTATATTTTACCAAGTTTATTTTTTCTATATCAGGCCGAGAATTTATGGCACCTACCTCGTTGATACAAACAAAATGTCATTCTTGTAGCGTTCATTTGTTATTAACTTAAACAACACAAAACCTGCCTTGTTATGTCTGTTTTTTATTGGTAATTTTTCACAATCTTTTAAAATAGCTCGGAAACGAGCGAGTTTGGGTATAGAAAGTAAAATATGTTTCACTCGCAATTTTTCGAGTAGAATATGTAGATATGTATATACAAAAATAGGGGTTGCCCCTTAGGAAACATGCAATCTTTTTAGTTGAATATACTAGTGCTTGGACTGGGTTTTTGGAATACTTTGTATAACATTTTTGGTATGCATTTATAAAAACGAAGAAGAATTTACGTTGCAAATAAAAATCTCAAAGCTGGTTTACATGGGTAATACCTAATAGGAGATATCGATTGGTTGGTTAAACATTGCGTTTGTTAAATTTTCCAGAAAAAAACATCTCAAAGGTGGTACATCCTACATCTATTATATTGTATATCGTTAAACTTGTCTTTGGAAGGTTTATCTAAATCATACTATTTGAAATAATCCGTTTCCATTTTAATTAAGAGTGCCATGAATTTGAAAATATTTTTAGGAAATATATCATTATCCACAATATTGCCCACTAAATTTTCAAAAAGATACTTTAATTATTTCCAGAGATACTTGTAAAAGACCATCGTCGTGAATGACCCTGTATATAAGTTTATATAAGATTAGTTTACCAGGAGCCTCTTTAAAACGAGTGCAAATTAGTAATTCTTAGTAAAACAATAGTATGTTCCTATTATGTATTAGAAGATAAGCAATGTTTCTTTCGGTAAGTGCTTACATCTTGATTATTTTGAAGCCATATATTCTAAAACTGAAACTACAATTAATTCCCGAGATGAAAAGTTTCCAATGGGGCCATGCACGGAATCACCCAGTACAGTTCCTTAGAGCACATGAATTTACGAGTCCTTATCGTGTTACCCTGGAGTACGTTCGTTAATCCTTGTGACAGGACGTGTCCTAGTCGACGTTGCTATTAGAAATATCTGCGGGTGGACATAATGGCCTTCATTGTGTTCGTTTGATTAATGAATATAAAAGACCCGATGGAACAGCTGATAACACCCTCAGACCTACGATTGTTCCTACTTACTAAGCGCTCGTACAGGTCGTATGGACGCAAGAGATACCATTAAAATTTGCATATGTCTCATTTTTAAGCTTAATTTAATGTGGAAAACAGTAATTTTTCTCTATTGTACGATGCGCATGATTAATAGATTCTCGTGTTAGAGTTCTATAATTGCGATCGATTCGGACGATATCGGATTATGAAATTATTTGTTTATTAAACCGAAGTCTCGTAAGCGCGATAAAAATGAATTATTACTGCAGTTCTGGCGATATTGTCAACGTGTTATTTATTTAGTTAGATAGCCGTTATAAAATATGTTTTACACTTGTTTATTTCTTTCGGACGATTCTATTGTCATATTTATTGTGTTTATATTCATTTTTCGTTTCCATAATTGGCATTTGTACAGCTTTTCACGGAAAGCGTGTATTTCAAAGGGAACGTCGATTTTCAAAACAAAATAATTTAATAATTTGTTCAAAATTAGTGTAATTTCTCTTCCTTTTTAAATTAAGGCCCACTATAAATGCAACGCTTTACGTTGCACCACAACGTTTAATTCTAACAATGAGTGGGATGTCGAGAAAAAAGCATGTTTTACCAAAACTACATTATTTTTTGGGGTAATTCATAGATGAACCTTCCATTTAACTCATCTAAGGAACCTGTTTTCGAAATCACGCTGTATATTTTTACATCATTAAAGATTCCTAACTGCTCCATTCATCCCCAGATTATGAAAGTAATCTGTTTTGTGGTTTTCGAGTTACAACTGCTTCTGTTAAAAAATTGAAAAATCACATATCGCAAAGAAAGTATTTCTACGTCCAAACACTTGCAAATTTAGCAATAAAATTTGTTGCGTGGATTGATTGAGATTGGGTGACGATGTCAGTAAATTGTTTTTATCACCGGATGTACAGGATGGTCATCAGGAAGGTATTGACTTTACCAATTTCAAAATGATTTTTCTCGATTCTCTTAAACGGTACACCTGCATATTATGACTAGAACTATGTAGTGCAGAATTACAGTCTGCATCAATCCATATTCGGCTTCCCTATACCTGTTTTTTGCGATTTCTACAATAATCTAGAATAATCAAAATTTCAAAGTTGTTAATAAAGTTAATGTACCTAATAGATTATCGAGCTAGCGGCTAATAAGAAATGAAATAAATGGTAAGTTATCAAAGTATGAAAAGCACACTGAAAAGCGTTCGTTTTATGTAAAAATCTCTAAAGATGATATGGTAGATATGATTTTTATACTGAGCGAAGCAGAAGGGAATCTGCTTTTAACCAGTAGAATTTACAGTGAAAGACATCCAAACAGGAGACCTCTACAAAAGACAGTTTTTGAAAAACTACTGACGAAATTTATTGAAACGGGAAATGTCGCTTATAAGAAATGCGAAAAAACAAAAGGGGTAAGAAATTAAGAAAACGAGTTAAACGTTCTGTGGACAATTACTGAAGATCCAAATATATTTTGGCTCCCGTCGGTAAATTTTGAAAATCTGTGATTTTTAACGTAAATTAAATATTGGAAAATGCTCGCCCAGGCAAGGCATTGAAACTGTCAGATTCAAAATTAGTCAATTTTCAATCAGTGAATTTCGGCCGACAAAATCTACCTTGCATATTTGAAGATACTCTACATCCCAACCAAGTTTTATCAAAATGTGAATTTGACACCTGGAGAGGTTTCCTTGTTAGTGGTGTAACTGTATTTCCTTTTGACTTATACGTTGTAACAAATTTAATCATTTAGTAACAATATTTCTATACTTTGAGATAGATTTCTGCTGTAACTTAATTCATTAATACCATTAAATGTTTGAAGTTAGAAGGTAGCCCATTGAATATTTTGGAAGTCGGGGAGGGGCAACTAAATAACCGGACAGGTGCTACTATCGGCAAACAGCAAGCACGCCACGGCAGGTTTGAACAAGTCTGTGTTTGTAAATGCTTCCCCCACCCTGAGCTCGATGGGCACGGTTGTACGTCGCTCAGTCTCGCTGTAGCAATCGTCCGTTCAAGTCCTTACGCTAGCGTCGCGTCGGATACGCGTGGAATTATCTACGCCCACTGGGTCCCCGAAGGTCAGACAGTCAATCAACATTATTACGTCGAGGTTCTAATTACCCTTTGTGAATGAGTGAGAAGACGTAGACCCGATTTGTGGAAGAGCAAATCCTGGATGCTCCACCAAGATAATACGCCAGCCCATTCCGCCTTGTCTGTGAAGGCGTTCTTTGCGAAATCCGGCATCACCGTGTTGGACCACCGTACTCGCCCAACCTGGCCCCCTGTGACTTTTTTTTATTTCCTAAGGTAAAATCGGAGCTTAAGGGGACAAGATTTGACAGTGTGGAAGCGGTGAAAGCGATAGCGACGGAGGTTCTCAACAAGCTGACAGATACGGACTTCCAGTACTGCTTTCGACAGTGGAAAATTCGTATGGAGCGTTGTAGGGATCGGTAAGGAGAGTACATTGAAGGGGATAAACTTTGTAATGTAATTGGTGATCAATAAAAGGTTTTGCAGCACCAGTCCGGTTTTTTAATTGCCACATCTCGTATGTATCATATTTAGGTTTGGTAAGATTTCAAATTGTTCTTTCGTTGTAATTAAAAAAAACAAATATTATAAGTACTGTTTGAATGTCAAACAAAAAATGCATCGTCAGCGACTTTCATCACCTCAGGTAGCCTTCAAAAATTATGTTTTGAAGATTCTACCTTCAGAGTGGAAAGAATGTTTCGAGAATGCATGCAAAAGTGTATAAATCTTAATGATGAATATTTTCGAAAAACACTATTTGTACTAAAAAAGCATTTTCTTTCATTGTTTTTATAAAAATATAAGAGATGTCCCTCGTACTAAGCATATGATGTACGATATTGCATACGCATTGATCCTAGTGGTATATAATACGTTTAATGTATTAGATTTCAACATACGCTACCTTTATGATCGAATTTTAATCAATTCAAATTTCCTGTAATAAGTTAGTACGTTGTTCTTTGGAGGTTCAAATAAAACAAACGAATCTGCTACGCAGCATTGTATTTGCATGGTACATTTCGCATTCGTAATGCATCCCATGTTTGCTGAAATGTCAAGCTGCTTGACATAGGTAAATCGCTTGATACATATTGCCTGCAGTTATACGTAGCAGAGAAATCCGCTGGCTGCGATTGTGGGCGTTTCCATATTACATACATCCGCGTTCACGAAATCTTGGTGGACTTGAATTGTACGGGAATTTTTTAGAAGATAGCGATTTTAAAGGAGGAATGGTCCAGATACCTTACCATACTTCTGAATATACATCAGCTTAAAACTGAAAATCCATTCCTGGTATTGTTCCAATTGCTTCCTGGATTTCTGGTTTTGTCTTTCTTTTAGACAGAGAAAAAAAAATTCTTGAATCAAATAAATATATATCTTTGAAATTATTTATTTAATTCAACAAAGGTTTATTTGGGTGAAAGCACATTTTTTATGAACAACAATTTACTTATTTATTTAATTGTTCAAATTATATCCATATAAAGGACAAAAAAACTAATTGAACGTAATACGTACATTAAAGTAAACTCTAAATACAAAGCTAACTAACAACTAATTTACAATAATCAATGAATCATATACAAATAGCACCGCTATGAAGAAATAAGAGTTGCTGTTCTTACAAGGGGAGTCGGAAAAGTTTCCAGCCTAACACAGAAACGAGTATTTTTTTGTCAAGTTCAGTTTTATTTCCAAACATAGGCTCCTTGTAAGTCAATACATTTTTCAAAGCGATGCTCGCATCTCCTTAACCCGTCCAAATAGTTGTTGGCATCTTGTTCTGCAAAATAGGCGTTTACAACAGCGATGGCATCGTCATTCGATGAAAATCACTGCCCCCCGAGTGAAACTTTGAACCCAGGAGGCAGAAAGCGTCGCTGGGACCAGATCTTGTGACGAGTCGGTGGTCCATTAATTTGAATTCCAATTCGCGAATTTTTACTACGGCGACCACTGAAGTGTGCGTCCGCTTTTCCGCAATTTCTGCCTTCACTTGTCAAGTAATGATAAGTAGTATTCCCCCGTTATTGTTTTTCATTTTTCAAGAGAGTCGATTAGCATAACTCCATGAAGATCACCATCACTCCCCTGACCGGTGGAACAGTCGTCATCTTTTACGAAGAAAATGTACCCTTCGCAGTCCACTGTTTCGACTATGTCTTGGCTTCAGGAGAATATTGGTGTATCCGAGATTCATCTCCAGTTATTAGCCGACGTCAAGACTTATTTCGCATAAACTCCAATGCGCTTTTGGTCTTGAATGAGCAAGCGTAGCAGTCAACGCGAGATTAGCTTTTTCATGCCCAAACTTTCAGTCAACATTGTAATGATTAAAATAAATGTAATGTTCAATATTTACAACAACAACATCGGCTGTCAATCTAGAACGATTAGGCTATTCAGGGTAGCCACCCGTTTGTAATGAGGTGTCCTTCTTGCCGGGTAAAAATGTAATTTTCCAAGTCACCATTCCCCCCCACGCCAACTGGCTTTGGAGCGGGCGTACTATGAATTTAAGTCCAGACAACGACGATTGTAGGGTAACACGGAAAACACGGAAAAATCCACTCTTCTATTTATTCTCCTAATCTTGTAAATCGTCAAAATTAATGTAAAAGTCATCTAAAACAAACAATGGGGTAAATTGGAAGGTATTTCAAACACCATTTTATAAATTAAATCTTTGTCCGAACGTTATTAAGTAAATCGTTAGTAAAATGTTTCGTTTAAACCTTCAGTCAGAATTTAGGACATAGAGTCCTCTAATTCAGACAGCTGGTAGCGTCACTGAATAAATTCTCTTATGCCATTTCTATAAATAACTTCATTTCATCGAAATGCATAATAAAATTTTGTATTTGGGTTTCGTTTCATCAAAATTAGCTGTGGAAGTAGACAATCGCTTGCCCGATTAAAACAGAGGAAGATAGAGACGCCAGACATTTCATCAATTCTGGTTGGACTTTCGTTAAGTTAATTAGTGTTTCTGACTACGGTCTCCCCCTGAAGAGTTCGATAGCGAAATTAAAGTATAATTTCAAAGAAGGAAAGGTTCGAGGTTAGAGCTGGCAGATTCCTCTAAGAGTTAACATGAACAGAGTCTTTATGTGACAGCATCATACGAATTCAAGGTTAGTTTATATTTTTAATTCTAAAAGTCGTTATTTTCAATTTATTTAATTCAAAATTCACTAGAAAGTTGCCCAAAGAGTATCCAGGCATATTCCCGACCCCGCAAAGAATTGAGAAATTTAGATTTAGAAAATTTCAGATTTTTTGCAAAATTCCCCTGAGAAACACATTTCAATACATTCCTCGGAATCTTACGATAATCAAGGATAAAATGCTAGATTGGTCAAAATCTACAAAGAGTCTAGGCGATAATGTACGAGGGATGATCGTAAAACAAGGTTCCCAAAGCCCTACAGCAGCAATAAGACGTGTTAGGCGAAATCCGACAACATTGGCGTGTGCAGCAGCTTTCCCATTCTACATACGTACCACTCCCGTCTCGCTACGCCGCTTAGTGTTGGCTAAGCAACCGTCCGAAGTGGAACTTCCGATCGGCGCTACCGCCAGGTGCGAAACTCGCGCTGTGATACGTTTTTTAAATGCGAAAGGGGTTTCACCTATAGACATTCATCGTCAATTAACCGAAGTTTATGGAGAAAAGTGTATAGCTATCACACGTCCACAAATGGTGTAGGGAATTGACTGGAGGTCGGACGGAAATTCACGATGAAGAGCGGAGCGGAAGGCCATCAGTTTTAGAGGAAATCGTTGAAAAGGTTGAGAGCATACTGCTTGAAGATCGGAGGGTCACCATTCGTCAAGTCGCTCTTCGGATTCCTCAGATTTCCAACACCACTATTGAAAAGATTTTGACTGGAGGCAGAATTTTACGACAAGGGGATACAGAAGTTGGAGCACCGTCTGTAAAAATGCTTGGATAGAAACGGCGACTATGTCGAAAAATAGCTTAAGTTTTTACCTTTAAAACGATGTGTAATGTTAAGGAAATAAAGAATGCTGTCTATTTTTAAAAAATATGGGAACCTTATTTTACGATCATCCCTCGTAATATACAGAATAAAATTCGGGCATTTACTGACGCATTGCAAATGTAGATAGATTTGAATATTTACGCGTTATGTTTGTGAGATAAGATCAAAAATAATCTAACATCGGTTTACGGACTTTGTGCAACGATTTAAATAACTTTATATTTTCGCCAACAACTTTGACAATATGAATACTCGAAATTATGCGAGAATAGATATCAATTACCTCGCAAAGGCCAGTAAATCCGTACGATTGCGAGATATCGACGCGGTCGTCCGTACTTCGCAAAAACCAGATAAATCCGAAGATTGCGGAGCACGGTCGAGAGAGGTCTTTTCGCTCAGCTTAGGTCAGGCACAAGACATCGGAGGGGTCTTTCCGCTCAGTGCAGGCCGGGCATAAGACATCTGAATAGCATTCTGGGCGGTTTATATAGCAGATTTCGGGTGTGACGCGCTGCTTCTTGTGGCTGACGTATTTCGACTTTGTACGTAAAGTAGATTACGAGCACGCTGTTGCACAAATCCCGCAATTATTGAGCTTACATAATAAGCTCTAACGCTCAACATAAACAGTAACATAAACGAGGTACACTTGCTCTCAAAATAGTCGGTTCCGGAAAATAGTGGGATGATGAGAAGAGAAGGCTAGCAAAACTTAATTGAGAAAGTGCGATTGTCAAAATCTAAAACCAGTGGGAGGAAACCCGAGGATTATCAACGATTGAAGCGGTACGACATTATGAAGTTGTGATAGTGAAAAATTAATATATCCGGTGAGTGACGAGTCAATATCAGTCCGTTATTATGTGCATACATAGCAGATCTTCAACATAATTCACGAATCGCACTTGGCGATTGGACATGGAGGAAGAACAAGAATTTTGAAGCAGCTGCAGAACAAATACAAAAACATCACTCAAGAACAGATAAAAATGTACTTGACATTATGTGAAACCTGTGAAAAGAAATCTAAAGTGGCAAAAAAAGGACTTGTAGTGCCATGATTTTTAAGGAAACGAACTCAAGATGTCAGGTTGATTTAATTGACATGCAGAGTCAGCCTGACTATGACTACAAATTCATCCTCGTTTACCAGGATCATGTTACGAAATTTGTACAGTTGCGGCCTTTCAAAAGTAAAAGAGCAGATAACCTGCTTGATGTTTTCACAATCGCGCTGTTAGCATACTGCAAAGTGATATGGCCATGAATTCTGCAATCACAGCATTCAAGAAGTATGCGAAATGTGGAGTGAATTGAAGATGTTCATGGAAAGCCGAGACACAGACAATCGCAAGGCTCTGTGGATC
This sequence comes from Dynastes maya, assembly GCA_029619315.2. Classification (NCBI taxonomy): domain Eukaryota; kingdom Metazoa; phylum Arthropoda; class Insecta; order Coleoptera; family Scarabaeidae; genus Dynastes; species Dynastes maya. The sequence continues at coordinate 65,523,708 of JAROYE020000002.1, forward strand.
GCGCAAATCAGGACATTGAAAACATGCTGACGACTTGGACGGGAATAAACCAAACTCCACACTGGTCTGAGTGTCTGAGATTTGTTCAATTCATAAAGAATAGAGCCCATCATGAAGGCATAAATTGTAGCCCATATGAGACGATGTTTGGGGTTCCAGCAAAAGTCGGTCTTACAACATCATCACTTTCTATTGATGCCATCAGAAACCTGGGATCTGAAGAAGATCTGGAAACCTTAATCGACTCTTCTTCGGGTGCTTTAATACGATGAAGATGGGGAAGTAACAGAGAATGGTGGCGAAGAAGATGGGGAAGTAATTGAGAATGGTGAAAAGGAAGATGGGCAAACAGGGGACGGAGATAGTGCTGTAGAGGACATTTCGGGCGAAAATATGATTTCAAACAAAATCAACATTATTAAAAAGGAGAGAGGAAATGCCATAAGTGCATTGCAGTGCCAGGCAAAAAAGATGAGGCTAATGTTTGAATCGAAGTTTCCAAGAGGCAAGATTGGAGATACCGTAAAAATACGGATTCCTAATGTCGACAGAAGTAGAAGTGACTCCAGGGACATTCTTGGGGTCATTCTGCAGATGGATGCTGATGGCAAGATATATGAGATTGGCACTAAGGAAGGACGATTGGCTCAAAAGTATTCTAGGAACCAGTTTGCCATTTGTAAAGGGAATTTCATTTCACAAGAGGAAATTCCAGATGTAATTGTGACTCTTCGTGAATGTGCCAGGAAATCTTCAATCACAGGTGGTCAAGGTTTCAAGAGATGTAACTGCAAGGGAAAATGTCTTTGAGGAAAATGTAGCTGCAAGAAGTATGGGTTACTCTGTAATTCGAAATGCCATGACAGTTTGCCATGTTCTAACAAGTAGAAGGTTGTTTGTTTACAAATGGTAAAAATAAAACAATTTTTCATTGAATAAAACATTGTCTTTTTGTTTCACAAGCACTGATGAAAATTCCGTACTTCCTAAATATTGTAATTTATCACTTCATCCAAGAGGGTTTGGGTTGTATGTAAAATAACCGGTTAAAACAATAAATTGCATACATATTATTACATTAATCACCTTTATTGGTTATTGTGTATAATACCCGGTTATTATGCATACCAACACAATTTTTCAAAGTAACGGAAAGATATTTACCAAATGAGTTGGAAATTATAAATGATTACCGTAAATTATTTATAACTACGGCATTTATTACTTTGACCGTAACATATACACACATCCTTTTGTAGAATACAAGACCAATTAGAGTCTACCTTTTAAGTGAGATTTATAAATTGAGGTTCTTTTATGTAAAGAGACTATTCCATACGGATGTATGTATTTCATTATCTTCTAAAGCCTTTTCACCAATACACTTTCTATGTTTCGATATCTGATGTATCAATAATGGGCTTCTCACTTTGCATAACAAAATTGCTTATCGTCCGTACAGAGGGGGCGTAATATACTGGCAGCACGCTAATCTACAATCCAAATGAGCATTCAAAAATTCGGTAGTACAATGACAAAGTAGGATACTCTTAATAAAATCGAGTTAATTTAAAACATCGTTTCGCACGACAAGTATAATCAAGTGCCGTGTTTTTGAACGTAACCAGAAACAGTACGTTTGCGTGCAGATGTTACCCCTCGACGGCATAAGTAATGCGGAGCAATCTATCCGACTCATATTCCTTAGTTGCTATCAAACAAATCGTTAACGAAGCGCCGAACAACCCAATTTAAGTTGTGCCTATTTATATACAAATACAAACATACAGACGTCCTTCAAACGAACTGAGGGAACTTTTGGAAGGTGCTGCTTTGGGAAAACGATAATTATTGAACCGGAAGTGAATTATGTTCTATTTTCCACATATGTATGTTCTTGTTACAGTTCTTACATGTATCGTATGTCTTATTTTCACATTTCATTTCTTGACATGTACGTTTTTTGCGAGATTGCTTATCTGTCTTTGATCCAGTCTATAGGTTCTTGTTGCATTTTTGATTCGATGTTCCCTCCTGAGGGTCTTCTTCGTTGTTATTGGATTGTTGCGAGAGTTCTTTTGCCGATTGCAGAGTGAAGTCGCGACGTTTTATTTTTTTGCCAGTGATGTCTTTGTATACAGCAAACGCACTGATTGCAGCAAGATCCAATATATAATAAAAAAAAATTTTGAATCCAATTAGCTATAAAGTGCAGTCGAAAGCATGTTTTGCATTTGGAAGCTACATCCAAATGGTTTCTGGTGTTGATATTGTTTGGTTACTAAGACAACAGTAAACAAAACATATTAGCATTGACGATCTTAAACTGTTGACAAAAATTCTAGCAGTAAGTAAGTAAAGAAGGGTTAGGTAATGGGTATAATTTGTGTAGTAAAAATGTAAAGGAAATGGTGTATTTTAGCTGAGAAGATACATAAGCTGCGCTATCCTGACGAACGGCGTACACAAGCAGAGACATCTTCCAAATTCAAGCTAAGAGATGATACTGGAAGTAGTCACGATATTGATGTGGAAATTTAAAAAAAGGAATTATAGTGCTAATGCACCTTTAAGCGAAAAAGAGCAAACAATATTTTGATATTTCTTTATAAGGCTGTTCGGGCTAATACCCATTACCCGCCAACACCAAGGAATTAGTAACTGATAAAACAAATCAACTGCGACGATAACAAAGATGAATGAACAAACAATGAAATTACAATTAATTGCCATCAACCACCATACATGGACGCGTTTCGCTGTTATACAGCTCTTCAGCATGTCTTTGTGGAAGATGGCAATTTTAGTTGATAAGTCGTATATATACGAAGTTCATGATAACTTGTATGGATGAGAGTATATAATTGAATACACCCTAATCACTGCAAATGTCGAAAGTAAACGCTATATCGACTTCTACAGAAGTTAGCAACCAACGTTGCATCGGTGTTTCTGCGAAGGTAGCAACTCGACTAAGTGGTATCTCATCAAAGGTAATTAATTAACAAACAATGACATTACAACTAATTGCCATCAACCACCATACAAAAAAAAAAGATAATGAAGTTTAACTTATTTGGAGATTAAAATAGAGGATGCTCTAGGATACCAATCACCGCTTTAAATTCTGATATCTGTTCGCATAATGAACTTGACCATGCTCCTGTATAAGACTTATAGCGTTACTTCTTGAAATACAAATTATGTTTGTGGGAAATTGGATTTGATGTTCAATAAAGTCTTTGATAAATTGCTGCCTTGGGAATTCGTACTTCGGGCACTGAAATATTAGGTGGTTGATATCCGCCGCCTCTTCACAGTTGCAATAGGGATCTAATCTTAGATGGATTCTATGTAAATGCGCTGAAAACTGACCGTGTCCAAACTTCAATCTTGCTATAGACTTTGTAATAAAAATGTATCAAAAATGTGTATAAGAATAAGTGATTTAAACATATAAATGTCAACATAGATTTAAAATCAGAACAAAAGATCTAAAAAAAACAATAACACCTGACGCAATTGGAATACAATCTGTATTGTATTATTGTAGTTCTTATTGCAATGCTGAATGGTATCTACTCATTTATCTCTCTACAGTGAACGCTTGAAATTCTTTTCTTCCATGTACATACATTTACGTAATCGTTTGCAAAAGCTACTCTGCAACTTTTCTTAGCACATTAAATCTAAGAACCGCAACAACGATATGTTTTGTTTACCGTTGTCATGGTAACTAAATGATACTAACACTAGAACTTACTTGGATGCATTATCCGAACGCAGGACTTGTGTTTATTATATTATTGAAACAGTTCACTAAAACCCTTACCACAACACTTAATTCGTACTGGACGCACGTTTCGATAGCCAAGCTATCATCATCAGCAGCAAGACTGAACTGTTTTATTATATTATATATAATATATTATACAAAAACGTTCGAGATACAAAATGAAAGATATCTATGAAGTCTATTATTATTTAAAAATTTGGACCTCCTATTATTTACACAATAGACGCAAGATATAAATTTTCACTAGAATTTTTTGTGTTGCTATATAACATATTAGGATGTAAGCCATTTACAAATCGAATAAATGTTCCCAGGAATTTGGTATTGATTTTGTTGCACCCCTATTTCAATTTGTAGCTTATGTAACTTTCTGTTACTGTAACTTAGATCTGTCTTAGAACAGGCCGGTGAATTTGTACGGTATTTAAACGTCAAAAGACGGCTCTGCGACACCTAATTATGTTTGAATTATGATCAATGAAATTAAATATGGCGTTCTCATAGCAGTAGTACTCTCTAATATTAAATCCTATCTTTAGTACGGCTTCGATATCTTCTGGAGTTAAAACACATACGTGCTTTCGATACCGCAAGCAATAAGAGTACATAAAAGTTTACCTACTCTTCATTTGGAAATTTTAAAAATATACCTTATACACTCGTCGTTCTTGATTAAAAAAGACTGTTAATGGATCATCATATGAAAATGTTAGAACGGTGTGAAAGAATCTGCTGGATAAACAACCAATTTGTTGTATGTGCGCACTAGAAACTTCTCATATTGAAAAAGTTCCCAAATTGAGTGTAATTATATTTTGCGTTCGATATTAGAAAAGTTTAGGAAAGATAAATAGCAGAGGAACTTTAGTAATTTTAAATGTTTGTTACTTTTGAGCATATTCGTATTCCGAAACGGGTATCAGGCGGGTAAAAAAGGCTTTTACAAGGAAAGCGTTGTAGAGAGGGAGAGAGAGAATGCGCGTTTTTTTTCAGACATTTACTCTTGTATCTTCTACCCTTATAAACTGCAGCGTACAAGAAATCTCTCTAGGTAATGATGCTGGTTGTGGAAGCTAAAAAAAACGACCTGTCCTTTCAGTAAAGAGGAAAATGGAAATTCAGCGCACAAATTTTATCTCTCCATCGTAACAGAAACGTATGTTTAAGTCAAATGATTGCACAAGGTTAAATAATAGGACAATGCTCGCTCAGAGAGGTAGATAATCTTTCATTAAGTATGTAGATAGATGCTGAGAAATTTCCCGTAATTTTAGCTTCCCTAACTAAAAACCACTGCAACTTTCTTGTTATTCATTTCGGAACAAGTGTCCGTAAAGCTTCTATATACAGTGAGGTCCTAAAGTACCCTCTTCCCATGCTAAGTTTTGAACGACAGAAGCTAGCATTGTTAGAAAAAAAATAGGTCATGCTCGCTTCTAAAGTGGTAACTCTGGTTCGCTTTTGCTCGGACCAAACAGCCATTGATTATTGTTCTAATTGTACCGTTTGAAATGTCTGCTATCTCTGCTAAGTGTTCAGTGGTTAACGGATGATTTTGTATGATCAAGTCACAGACACGATCAATAATTTCCTTGAGTGCACACAGTTTGCGGTGGACCAGCATCTTCTGCATGTTCGCAAGTTGTTCTACCACAACGAAACTTCCCAGGCCAATTCATCACGACCTGGTATGAAGGGGCATCATCCCCATGCACACTAATCATATCTTCATGAATTTGCTGTGGCGTTAAATTTTCTTCTGCAGATATTTAATGACAACATGAGGCTGGTTTCCCTCCATTCTCTAAAATTTTTGGGCACCTTCTATTTTAACTTAGCACAACTTGTTAACAACTGCGGCTACAAAAACCTACGTTGGTCCTTTGTCTGACAGATAAATAACAAATATGTTGTGCTGATACGGAAACTTTATTTCAACGCCTAATGTGTTGAAGACAATAGAAACTGTACAGTCCTCGTATCTTTCAATTTTTTTTAGTATACAGGATGTTTCATTAAAAAATACTAGATTTAATTTTTTTTTATCGAAATGCGTTATTCAAATGTCAATTACTCCGATTTCGTAGGACCAATAATAATCGATATAGAAAAGTAGCATGTCAATTTGGATTACCCTGTACATCTAATAAGTAAATGAATTATTAGCAATTATAGAATATTCCACGTATATGTTGCTTACTGTTGTGACCAATTATCGCATATTCGATGTTTGTAATGTAAACATATTAGTTTTTGCAATCAAGCAATCAGAGAAGACAGGTTTAAATAAAAAATAAAAGGATAACCATGCATGTGAACGAAATTAGATGATTCAAAAGAAGCAAACAACTTATATTTCTCATAGATTTGCGTTATAGAAACAAATACCGAAAGAATGTGCTGTTACTACTGCAACTTATTCTTGAAATCAGTAGAAAGTTTCGTTTAAATTTGAATTTTCAATTTACTTATGTTGTCCTGCTGGTACGTTCAAGTTTATTCAAAAGCGCTTTAAAATAGTTTTGGAATCTGCGTAATAATAATAATAATAGAGCTTTATTTCACAGATCACAACAGATATGAAACAAGTCAGAGAGTACAAAATAGAAGTATACACTAAGAAGAAAAACAAAAATATGATGACCCTATGTTTCTTAATTCATACTTCAAATTGAAAATAAGAAGCATATAAAGTCCAGTAGCGTGAGCAACTGAGGAACAAGAACACAGTGAGCTACAACATATGTATAAAGATTTATTTGTCGTTGAAGAACTCTTCTAACGAGTAGAAGCACTTGGTCAATAACCAGTACTTGAATGTTTTTTCAAATTTCCTAATACTAAGCGTTTTCCAATCATTCGGAAGTTTATAGCTGCAATATGTGTACAGGCTGCTGATAACTGTAAATTATGCTTTGTGAGATGTATTTTGGGATCACGTACCTTGTAAGCATGTTGGGTATTGTTTTCTGCGCTTATTTTGTCTTTCTCTTTATGGATGTAGCAACTGGCTTCTAATATGTGTAGTTCAAATGGTGTTAAAATTTTTAAACTCATAAAGAAACTTCGATAAGATGTTAATTGATTAGTAATAATAATAATAATAATTTCCAACAGGTCACAACACATAATGATAAATCCTCACCTTTATCCATCATATTATCGGAAGAGACTATTAGAACACATCGTGGTTTTCATACATTTTATCTTCAACAAAGTCTAAAAAACATTTTTCCAGAGTTTAGCAAGAATTATACAGATTTTCCATGAAACCCAGGAAGAGTAAATTAATGGAAAATAATATTTCCTTCAATTTAGTGCCTAGCAGGAATCTTTCTCCAGGAAATTACGAACCTACTTGACGCACAAATACCTAGACAGAATAGCTTACTAAATAAATGAAAATCTTCTAAATTATAATAGCCTCAGCAACTCGGTTTGATGTTAAATTATTGGGAACAAGGAAAATTTTGAGACAAATATATTTATTGTCACAACTCCTAATTTTCCTAAATATAATTGGTATGCAAATTTTATACACGGCCTACGCGAATAAACTTTACATATTCGCATATGCACATATAATTAGCATTTAGTTCAAACTACTTCCAACATTGCTCCACGTTATGAGGGTAGCCTGAAAAGTTTCCAGCCTAACACAGAAACAAGCATTTTCTTTCGTCAGATTCAGTTCTATTCTTTAACACAGTCCCCTTGTAAATACACTTTTTCCAGCGATGCTCCCTTCTCCTTAATCCGTCCAAATACTAATTGGCATCTTCTTCTGCAAAATAGGCGTCTACAATGTGATTACCTTCTCATTCGATGAAAATCTCTATCCATTGAGCGAAACTGTGAACCTAGGATATAGAAAAATGTCGCTGGGGCCCAGATCTGGTGAATAAGACGGGTGGTTCATCAATTCAAACCCCAATTCGTGAATTTTCTCCAAATGCTGCCCTGGGAGATGTATGGTTCCAGCAGAACGGTGCCACTGCACACACAGCGCGTATGTTAATGACTGTTTTGCGACAATACTTCCCAGGACGATCTGTACTGGCCAGCGTTTACAACAGTCGTCCTAGGACCCTGGCTCACCTCAAGAACAACATTCGTCAAGCTGACGCCAACATACCCGTCGATATGCTGGAAGGAGTTGAACGAAACTTTCGAGTTCGATTAACGCAATGTATTGAGAACAATGGACGCCATCTGCCTGATCTTTAAAACTGGGAAACATAAAATTTAAATGTTGTACTTGATCCTGTTCAAAGAATTAAATATATATCTGCATTATTTTTTTTTTAATTGAATTTCTAAATAAGCAAGTTGCTCTGCTCCATCCTGTATGACAGACACGTTCTTTCATGGTGCCCACAGTCGCTGCTATCTTTTTAACCTTAATTCGACAGTCGTCTAGCACAATTTGGTGAACTTTTCCGATGATATCGATTTTTAGCCGTCCCGAACGTTTTCTGGCAAATGATAGTCCAGAGTCCCCGTAGACAGTGTCCATCTCAACATTCGACAGAAACGACTGTTAAACAATAACTGACAGCATGGTTGACATTTTCGGGAGTATCTTTCAACGCATACGCAGTTATATTACCAGAACATCTTTCTTCATGTTGACTTGAAACTTTTCAGACTACCCTCGTATTCGTTGATATCCTGGATTCGTGTGTGTTCGTCCAGTTAATTAGATAATTACACGTCACATTGCGGCTAACAGGTATGTATATTTTGAACCAGATTTAGAGACACGATAAAATTAAATTAATTTAATATTACGTTGATTTCACATTCAAATATATGTAAAGGTTTCTGTCGTATGTACGGCAGCATTTGGGGATCAATATACCCGTTTAATTTGTTTATAGAATTTTTATTTTTGCCAAATGTATCTGCATGTATAATTTGTATTCGTTTCGTATCCAAGATCGGAATTAAATTTGTTCCTTTATCAATAAAAATATTTTAATTTTGGAGAAAATCTGTGAATAAAAATACAATTAAATCGGATTAAGTTCTTACGACAGCTTACGCATATAAAGCGGAATAAAATGCGTAGGTGTGTTAAAAGTACCCAGATTTATTCGTAAGCAGGTTGGCATTATAATTTTACTCCCATGCAGATGAATATTCAAGGCTTTTTTTGTTGGAAGATGATAGGATGCATATACACATTTCAAGTAAACTTTGGTGTAATTCATAACAGCTTTTAAAAGTGCTTCAAGCTGATGCATTTGGTAGAGTAGCAAAAGTATCATGAAGTGGGATAAAATGTAAATCGTTTTATGTGTCACCGAATATACAGGATTGTATAAATCCGTCCTGAAACCTTCACAAAAATGAATCTGAAGTGGTTTGAATACTAAAAACTGACTAAAACTAGCCCAAATTCATGAGATCATATTGTTAGATATGGAATGTAATTTGAATTAGACTTTGATATGTTTATGTCGCGTATAATTGAGAGGAGATCATACAAAATGCTTCTTTTATACATTTCAGGGTTACTACACTACATTCATTAGGGTGTGAGATACATTTACTGGTGATATTAGAACCATCTAAATGGGATTAATTTCTAAGGAAAGTCAATCTCAAAGGTTAACAATTTTTCCTGAACCCAACAAACCCGATAACATACTAAACTTACCTTGGCATGAAACCCTTTTGGATTCTGAGATTCAAATCATATGCTATAGAAAGGGAACAGGAATGCAATTGTTTATATTTAAGATCCGTTTGTTAGGCTTAAGTGTGTACTTACTTGTTTGCGGCAATATTATGTAATTCTTTGGATTATTGGCAAATATTCTTTTGCTTCTTCAAAAAACAACGAAACCATTAGATATATTTAAAAATCGATAAGACAGGTTTTCAATTGTATAAAGACGACTAAACCATAGCATAATCGACATTTCAAAATTTATTAATTTGAAGGGAAAAACTACCCCCACCCCAACCTATTTCAAGGTTTCTTAATTTTTATGTAGCTCAAATAAGGGGTCGTTTCATACAGAATTCAACTGTATACATCTTTGTCATTAAGTTCTACCTTTAAATCAAAAAAAAAATAGTTTCTTATGTTAAATGTATGTATACGTGCGGATGTACTACATATGAATGTAAATGAACGAAAATGTGATAAAATTTTTGAAATAATTGTAATTGTAATTGCGCTTATTTTAAAGAAATTTATCGAAACCATAGGGCTTCTTGTTAGAAAAATGTGTTTAAAGGCATCTACTGAATAGAAAAAGTAAGATATATCACAGAATATGTACTTACACAGTTCCAAGATGCACTTACACGAGGAAATGTAGTGCATGATATGAATTTCGACGTTGGGCTCTAGAGGCGAAAGACGAAATTGGACATACAAGTTTTAAAGCAGGACATTAGTGGATAAGGCGAACGAAATCTGTTACTCATTCTGCTGCAATTGATACTACCGAATTACATAACGTAAGCGACAGATTTATAAATAACGTAAAACCTTATATTAATACCCTTGGAAAAAATAATATTTATAATGCAGACGAGAGTGGCTTTAATATGGAAATACACTCTGGTCGGACATTGGTTCCACGAGGTGAAAAGCATGTTGAAGCCACCTTACAGTCCTTATACTTTATTACTCACAGTTATACTATAATGCCCACAATTTCTGCAAATAGAAGATCATTATCTCCACTATTTCTAGTTTTGAAAGAGGCACTTTAGGACCTCGCGTACAGGAAACACTCTTTCGCCCAATTAATATATACATATCTGCACACTTCAAAACATGGTGTACAGATGTTTTCTTGTCAAATGCTGGTGCCAACAATTTGCTACTACTAGATTCATGGAATGGACATTGTCCAACAGAACTACATACACTAACGCCAAAAGACAATAATGTAAATATTTGGCGATTTCAAAGAAGACAACTGCGATGATTCAACCATTAGACGTGTATGGTTTTAGGTTATGGAAAAATTTTGTGAGAACTTTTTCCGACCAAGTTATTTTGATGGGCGACGATATAAATTTGCGCCATAGAAATATTATTATCAAGTTACAGTCTCTAACCCACAATCAGTTTTCGTCTCCAAGATTTTTTGGCGTTTTTAAGTATTCGTGGTACAAAAGTGGATACATTGCGGAGCGACCAAATGCTTTTGAAAATCCAGTAAATTTCTGCTTGCCAAAGCAGTACAATCCACGCCACTGTGTACTATTTGTGGAAAACCTGTTCTCGTGGTGTAAGCAATATTTGTGTTTTGAACATTTCTTTTAGATTACCATTATTGTAATCACTATGTTGAATAAAATTAAATGACAATAATGTATATCGTATCTAAAAATTAGAAAAAGTTAAAAAAATTTGGGGTGGGAGTAGTTTCTCTATTGAAATTAATAAATTTTGAAACGACGATTATGCAAAATTTTGTCCTCTTTAAACAATTGAAAATCTGTCTTAACTTTTTGTTAATATCTCTAATACTTTTTGAGATATTAGCACAAATTCCAGGGGTAATATTTTCATTAGAGCGTCCTCCACTCCACATACGGAGGATTCCGCAGAAAGGGATACACGCAATGATCTTACACTGGACCCCTCTACAAATTCACAAAATTTCAAATTTTTTTGGGGAGTCCGAGTTGCCGGTGTTCACTTGTCAGTGCAACAGTATTGGATCTATTAGCTAGGAATATTTGAGAAAATTTTGCATTAAATTTATAACTGATAGAGTGGACTTACTTTGGGGGAAGGTAATAAGATTGGAATTGCTGGACAATTTGTTGTGGAGCATTAGAACTGACTCAACGTATTTTTCATGGTTCATCGTAAAAACATAAAAACTCGACGTATAGAAGGTATTTCACGAAACTCGTTAGTTAGAAATGTTAATGATGTTATTATGAATGGGAAATTTTGAAATAAGTAATTATAGTATCGGATCTATTAATTTAAAATATTTTCGCCTACGAAACACTTCCGGTTGAACCGGATGTGGATTCCAACTTTCTTATTTTAAATGCAATGGTATATTGTTTATCAGCTTAATTGATTGTACACATCCCATGTATAAGGGTACCTTACACCTAAAGTGGACTGTTTTCGAGATAACAAACCTTTATTTCATAGTGTACAAAAAGTATGAAACATGTCAATAGAAAGAATGGGTAGTACAAATTGAAAAAGAAAACAAAAGAACATAGTATGCTTGACAAATTACTAATCATTTATGGAGTTAAAAGAAAACATTCTTGAATCAGAAGTTCCTTAAGATTTTTTTTAAATCTTTAAGTATATATATATGTCTTAAATTCATACGGCAGTTTGTTATAAATTTTTAAAACGTGCGTCACTATACCTTTATGTATGCGCGCATACGTTGTTTGCGGCACACGAAGAGTTGCTTTTTGGCATTCCCGAGTGTTGTAAATATGGCTAGTTTCGTATTCGGCAAGGATTTCATTGTAATGTTTTTTTCGCGAAACACGCACATTCATAAATATCATAGATATTTACGACCATATTGAAATGTTAGCATTTGCACCGCTCTTGTTAAAATTAAATATTTGAAAATGTCATGAAGATTAAGGTATTTACTTTTGTAGAAATGAAACGGAAGGTCATGCGTACCACACCTTATCGTTATATTTACTACATTTTGTACAGGGTGCTCATAAACTGTTTCCAAATATAGATATTTTCAAACTGGAAAAATTGCTTTTTTTTTCAAATGGACCGTGGTATCTTTAACTACACTATTGAATTGGAAAGGAAACTCCACATTGATTCATATTAGGGTTTGATATACCCATTTTTATTAGTTTTCAAGATATTAACGATTCTTTCTTTAAACTGCAAATAATGGGTTAATGTTTTACAGTAGTGTGCCATGACACTAAGTGACATTATAATATCTGAATATCTAGCATCAGTAACTGTCAAGTAGTTGTCAAACAGCGCAATCTTTTAAGTAAAGAATGAATGCTATACCACTTAATACATGGTGCACTATTAAAAAACATTAACCCATTATATGCAGTTTAAATAAAGAATTGTTAATATCTCGAAAGTCGATATGGAATTTCCTTTCCACTCCGATAGAGTAGTCAAAAATGCAACGAGTCATTTGAAAAAACGGAGTCCTTCCTTTTTGAAGTATCTATATTTGGATATCATTTATGAACATACTGTATGAAATTTAGTAACGATAACGATAAGGTGTATGCATGACGTTCCATTTCGTTCCAACAAAAGTAAATACTCTAATCTTCATGACATTTTCAAATATTTAATTTCAACGAGAGCGGTGCAAATGCTAAAATTTCAATATGATAGTAAATATCTCGAAAACAGTTGACTTCAGGGGTAAAGTGTCCTAATTCAAATTATTTATATGTGAAGTGTTTCGTAGGCGAAAATATTTTAAATTAATAGGTTCGATGTTATAATAACCTATTTCAAAATTTCAGAGCTCTATTCGTACACTAAAACTTCTAACTAATGAGTTTCGTGAAATACCCTGTATACTGTCAGATTCTTCAGTAGTTTTCTAAAAACTTGGGTCGTTTTCTGTTTCTAGTTATATACTTTGACGTCGTTTGATGGGCCGTGTCTATTACTATTCGGGCTGTGTCCATTGTAGTTTGTCATTTCGCGGTTTGCTCTCGCGTATTGACAACCTCTATGTGTTGTGTAGCCTGTAACGGCCTTCCTTATTGAAATTATTAGTGTTCATTATTTGCAATGACTTCATTGGTGGTAGTGGTTGCTTTTAGCAAATATCTTGATGTTGGTATAGCCAGTGACTGCCGACTTCTTCGTTTGTTGCTGTTATGCATCTCTGTGGTGTTCCTTGATTGTGCACTATATACTGTATCCGTTATTTAAAATTGCATAAAAGGCCGAGAGTTAAGTTTTTTACATGTACACCACCATCGCGCCCCTTGTTACTGCTATAGATTTTTTAGAAAAGTGAAGCCTTCTCGCAATTCAAAATTAGATTGTTTTTCGTACACTACCATTTTATTTCTGTTGTAACTTTTACAATAAGTTCATCCAACTCAGTGATAGAGGCACCATCCATAATAACCGAAGTGTCATCAGCAAAACCAACCATAATGCCATCATCAATGTACCTACCACGGACATGTCATCGATATATAGGAAGGATAGCGGGTCTAATGATGGATTCTTGTGCATCGTCGAGATTTAGAGAGTAGGGCTGAGAACGCGTATTATTATTTTTTACCCGCATTTTACGATTCGACAAGAATGACACCAGCTTACCCAGAACTAGTCCTGACACCGATAGAGGACAGTTTATTAGAAACAAAATCAATAGATATTATTTCAAGCGATTGTGATAATTTTATTGTTTCCCCTTTGAACTTGACAACAAGCCAAACAGTATTGAAACTTACTTAAAAAGTCAAAATTACTCGTTACCCAGTTAAATCATAACTACACCTTTTATATCGCATATCTTTTTGAATTGCTGAATTTCCGTATTCCTTTCGTGCCTCAATTATTATACTTTGACATTAGAGCGGAAAAATAAATATTAATTGAAGTTAATAGAAGCGTGTGCCTTACTTCGGGCGTAATCGGAAAAAAATCAGAAAGACTCTAGAGGAATGTGAAATTGTAACGTAAACTTCGCTGCGAAGCGGATAAGTTTCTTCGGCTCTTATTGTTTATTCAGTATTCTCAAAAGAAGCAAATGGTATCCAACATTTTAAGGGAGGGAAATGAAATTTATGCTATAATCTTAGTACGCGACTTTTGCATTTAATATAGAAATGTGAACGATTCAGAAGCAAGAAAAAGAGCGAGGACAAAAAAGCGAATAATATGAACTTCGTGAGGAATATGTATCCCTCTTTGCTACGTACCTTATTCTTTCCGACAAAACATGGTGGTGGTTATAGATATTCGATATTTCCCTGACGAAATTCAGTATCATAATCCAAGAAATCCCCTTACTTTCATGAATTGTATAAAGAAATACACAGTAGCCAAAATAGAAGCTTAAAATACAGTAGAATCCCGATTATCCGAAATCCGGTTATCCGAAACTCAGCTTTATCCAAAATAAAATGTAGAATTTTAACTACCGCATTATCTGAAATACCGGTCAAAACGCTCTCGATTATCCGAAATGTTCTGTTTCGAAGCGAAAATGGCGCACTTCTTCCACAAACTTGTGAAAACACGTGGCGGCGCTTTTCGAATGGCTCCGATCAGCGGTTATTTTGATTTGTGTGCGGTTTGGTTACGTAAAACTTTAACAAGGAGGAAGTTTCTGCGCCTGGATATAAAAAAATGTAAAGACTGGGCGATTATTTTCGCGAGCAGCAATTATTCTGAACATCATAAAATTCACCCCATGGGCATTTGAAAATCTTAGCTCTAGCGTGATGCCGTTGTACTATAAACATCAACAAAGTTTATGGTTGTATTCGAAATTATTTAGAAACCGTTCTTTTGAAGAGTTTGTTGCATTGATTGGCTACAAAATTCCTTAAGGAAAATGGACTACCTAATAAAGCTTTGTTGCTAGTGAATAATGCACGTTCTCATTTGTCTGAAGACGAACTTAGGTTTGGAGAAATTGAAGTTCTATTCTTACCACCAAATATCACCTCTTTACTTCGGTCGATGAATCAAGGTGTTTTGGAAAGTATGAAAAGAAACTAGAACGGAGGGAACGACTTAAGAGATTGTTTGAAAAATATTAACTTAAAAAATGTAATGCATTGGATTACCTGGAATAAGGAAACGGTCACGGAACAAAATTATTAATAAACCAAATGAATCAACAGACCCTAGTCAACATGAAAGTGAAGAAGATGTAGATAATGTATAAGATACGTGGCTTTAAAGACATTACTCCAGAAGATATTGACGGATGAGTTTAGTTAGAAGAGGAAGATGAGGAACAATTGTCAAACTTAGACCTAATTAATCTAACTAGCGAAAATGAAAATCCCCATGACGAAGAAGAAAATAATGAGGCAGAAGGAAATCCAACGCAAAATATTTCACCGTGAAGCAGTAGAATGTTTACACAAGGTATTAATCTACATCGATGAAATGAAATGATGTTTTTTTTTATTAAAAGATGGAGATACGTTACGCACAAAATCAATACTTATGCAAGTCCAACCAATTAAAAATGGATTCTTTTGTAAATCATTATTAAATTTTCAATAACAAAAAACTGTTTTAAATAGATAGGCACATAACTACTGAAGTGGTGTATATTTACACGGTCGAGCGGGGGTAAGTAATGAATTAATATGGCTGAAATTTGTTGAGAATTCCTCCAAGAGATGCTACCAGTTAACAATAACCTCAATACGCACCGGCGGCAATCTCTATGACTTTGCAAGGACTTCCCAAACCACCCTCGTAGGTTAATTTTAGATTAGGTTAGTTCAGTTTGACTATTGAAGATGATAGCTTAGCTATCGAAACATGCGTCTAGTGTTGGAGAAGTGTTGTGGTAAGCGTAATAGTGAAGTGTTTTAATGACATGATGTTCAAGTACGTTTTTTGTAGTATATACTCTATTGGATATATAAACCAAACACCAATTATTCTGCTTGTGGTTTTAATACAACTCTATGAACAACTTTTATGGTGACGCATATATTTAATATACAGTGTGGTCCCAAAGTGTCCCCCCCCCCATGCTATCTTTTGAACAACAGAAGTTAGCGTTTCCAAAGGAAATTGGTCGACTTCAATTTTTTCTGAACTAACTTTCGCCGTTATCGACAGTTCAATTGTATTTCCGGTGTCACCAGAAGTGACATCAACTTTCTTATTTTAAATAGAACATCCTGTATATTTTACGTTTTTGGAAGGGTAATCGAAGGTCGAATCTAACGATATCATATATGTTATACCTTAACTTAAGAAATATGACGATATGCAGCAATAAAGGTTTTGGTAATCTGTTTTTGTTGTTACACATAGTTGGCTAGGAAAGAGGGCCAAATTGTTTCTTGTGAAGCTAGGCTGACCTAAAGAGCTGGAACATAATGAACACTGCCCTTGTACAGCCGGCAATATTTGAGCTTTGCGCTAAGTAAGGATAGATAGTATACCATTTAACAGAAGATAATATGATTTAAATTATTGTACATAGTATAAAAAAGACGAATGGTTCGTGCCGAAGCCATCATCTAAAACCAAACAGATTGTTTATCAAAAACCAACACATTTAAACAAACTTACCATAATTAATTAATTACGATAAAGTAAAAGAATAACAAAAAATAACAATTAACAAAACGAGTTAAAATGAGAAAAGCTAATAACGAGAACAAAGAAGGAACGTATGACAGATGCAGGATATAATAACAATAAGCATTAAGAATAATTTACGCCTTTGGCAATGAGATTTGACAGTTTGGCAGTTGTTATGATTACTTTGCTTAGCAACGAGGTCAACGAGATCAGTCTGGCGTCACAAGAAATAATTTGGGGTCTTTCCCAGCCAACTTTGCGTTAGAACAAGAACAGATTGCCAAAACCTTTATTGCTGCATATCGTCATATTTCTTAAGTTAAGGTAGCATATGCATCGTTGGATTCGCCTTTCTGTTACCTTTCCAAAAACGTAAAAATATACAGAGTGTTATATTTAAAATAAGAAAGTTGACGTCACTTCCGGTGACACCGGAAATAGAATTGAATTGCTGATAACGGCAAAAGTTAGTTCACAAAAAATATAAATCGACCTATTTTTTCTAAGAACGCTAGCTTCTATCGTTCAAAAGTTAACACGAGGGGCACTTTTGGACCGCACTGTATAAATTTAACCAAAGGTTTCATACATTTGTGGAATTAAAATGAAATTAAATCAATGTGTTGAAGTTCGCACACATATAATATACACTTCATTACGCAAGTTTTACATCACAAAATTTTAAAACTACGCGCGTATATGAACAAAGTTTTGTAATTTTGTTGCTGTTTTCCCACTGTGTGTAACATCATTAGGCTGACTGACAACGACATGAAAATTAGGATTACCGGTTTAGATCAAAGCCACTATTAACGACGACCTAATTATTTCGTTAAATACACTCGTGACACACCGCCTCCGTTCTAATGTAAATTATGTCTCCGTATCGATCTTCCCAACTTCTGATAGATATATCAAAGTTCTAAGATACTGTACAAAATTCCTGTCACGGATTAGCTCCATATCCTCCGTTCTCTCGCAGCCTTGACGCTATTGACCGGATCAACTGCCACAAATCACAATTTAGGCACGGATTATAAAGAGATAGGACACATTTACAAATAATCTGCTTAATGTTCAGGTATTTGATGATTATTTTGACTATCTGCAGTCCATTGTCGAACCGTTTATTGCGTTCTGACCAATAAAACGACGGATAAATTTGCATTTGGATGACGGTTCCGCCGTAAACGATATTATCGGTAGTGCGGTATGGCATGGTTTTTTGGCCATATATATAGGTCGCACTGCTTTTTTAAGGATATAAAACGGTGACGCCAATAAATTGCAATAGCGAATGGCGACTTTAGAAATATGTTACGTATTTCTGCACAACACCACAAAAAGCGTTAATTTGAAACAGTTTAAACGCATTTTCCAAAGATAAGTTTACGTACATACCTTAAATAGTCCTACCTACCGATTGATTGATTGCAGCATAAGGGGTTGCTTATGGTTTGCCTCGGTTATAGTTTAATAGTCCCAGGGTTATAGATAAACCAAAACAGGTTGCTTCATCTTTAACTGAAACGATTCTGCAAGTGACAGCAAAAGCTAGCTATTGAAAAAATCGCCAGGGTAGATATCGCTAACACACCTTTGTACAATATTTTGTGAGTGAGAATGTGTTACGTAATAAAAAGTTGCTACATTCTAGCGCCTTGGAATTGCAAAAGGAATTAGTTAAAAAAAGAACCCAAAATAACAAAAGAATACAATAACTTTCCCCCCGTAAATTTCATAATTTAGTAAATAGTAAATCCTTCATTCAGGATGCCAACCTGCTCGTCGGCGAGGGAGTGGTTCAACACACTCACCAAGACAATTTAACTTTATGTAATCGCCACCTGCTTGAAATAACCCTGTTAGGCGATCGGGGTAAACAGGAACCCGTGAGATAGTGATTAAAAATTATAAGGAGAAAAGGGTAAATTTGGATTAAGACAAAATCTCACGAATTTAACATCGAAGGAGCAAGCTCCTTTAATGACAAAAATTAAGTACGGTTACAAAAAAAGACAATATTGCATAAAAAAAATGTATGCGAGTAATAAAATTGGACCAGAGTACTTCTCTGATTAAAGCTTATCAAAGGTCACAATAGTCAAGAAAATTACCGATCGCTATGGCCAACGCGCTACGGTTTACAAATGCAAACATTCCTTATGAAAAAAATTCTGACCTAAGGTAGGTAAAAGTTTTCCGGTTTTAAACCGACCAAAGAATAAATCAGATAATAGAAAAAAAATAAATTAACTCGCTTAAAATATCCTGACGTTACACAGATTGAATTTTTGTATAAATCAAAATTTTGATTATTATGCAGAATTAAATAAGGTAATAAATGATAATCTAAATGACTATAGATTGTAGAGTCAAACAAAATACAATTACCGCCTAGAGAAAATGATTACGGTTAATAGCATTAAACTTAAAAGCAAACAAACACTGAATATATTGTAATTAATGGCCAAATTTAAAGGCTCAAAACGAGGGAAGGTAATTTAAATACTAAGATCTAAACTTAGCTGGTAGTATGGTCGAGGTGATACAGGGATAGATCCGAAACGTAATTTCAAAATCGTGTTTCCAAAACGGTTGAGTCGAAAATACGTTAAACCACAATTAGGTATACCCAAAAAAACAGCAATCTCCAAAACGAGGTAACACAAACAGCGTACCCCAGAATAGAATAGAATCCCTAAAAAGAAACAAACGAAACCCCAAAATTACAATGTGAAATATAAACAAATTACAAGCTTACCGTTAAAACGGGGAAAACGATTAATGAGATGGGGACGAATAAAAGTCTTGATCCCACGTGGCCAAATCAAAGACGGATGTTAGAGACGTTGTATTCAAGTCTTGCCTAGCAGAAATCCATGGCCATCCTCTCAAATATTTCCAATTCAATAATCGAGACCAAATGAAGGCAACGGAAAATACAGCTAGGTTCCTAAAATATCCACACAACGTGATTAATTCCAAATAATGGCAAGATGGAAGACACTGCCGTAACTAACGTCTCAACATTCAGGCCACAAGTGATGAAATTCAACGACCAAGTGACCGGAAATACAGCGGGAAATGCAATTCTACCCCATTCAGGAAATACGTCATAGAGCACTGCATTGGGCACCTTAAAGATGACTGGAAACAACAGAACGCGCATGCCCGCGATGTGTTTGAACGCGCTCTACTCGTTGGACACAGAACGTACTTAGGATCTGTCACTCGCGCATAACATAATCAAATCAGCTGTTCGACTCAAAAATCCCTTCCAGATGTAAACACTTCCAATTAAAGTAGAAAATAATAATCAAGGAAAGACGCAAAGGGTTGCTAAGACAAGGAAAAAGTATAGGCACTCAGGTAAAATAAGAGACTAATTTTAACAGTTTTCTAGATGTAGAAAAATTAACAACACTGCAAAAAGCAAATCTAACGTAGTCTGTGATACCCACAGTTACAGAAAGAATAACAAAAGGGTAAATAACTAAAAGGAAATGCCATAAGTAAATAGAATCTGTTGTCGGAGATTTTCTTGGAGCATACATGAGTATCGTAATAAACTAAAATGTCAAAAACCTAATAAGGGCTACGAAGGAAGGTTAAACCGATATATTTTAAAGGAAAAACATAAACAAAAGATTTAACAAATTAAAGTAAGCGGAATTATACAGTGTGACTGACATTTAAGAGCTTGTCACCTAGGTTAAGGGAAAATAAAATGCAGTACTTCCAAAAGTAAAACGGCAGCTCGTGCAAATTTAAAAATAAAAGTCCGCACGTACACTGTGCTTCAAAAGAAAACGTAACAAATGATATTCTTTTCAAACAAGATATTGACTTCACCACTACAACGATAGAGAGACATTGCCAGAATCAATATTTTGTTATTAAATAAAGCTGTATTTGTAGAACAATTTGTATGCAATCCTTGTTGACTTTTACTAATTTAATTAAACTTATATAAATACAATTTACTAAATTTCTGTTCATAATTGATTCATATTTTTTCTATAAAACTGGTAATATACAAACAGGGGGGTAGTTTTCGAGAATATTTGAATCACCTTTTTTAAGATATGATGAAAAAGTTCCATTGCTAATAGACATATTTAGTAGATAACAAAAAGGTGTCAAGAGGATTCAGCACATTTTTTATTACGAATGTATGAAGTTTTCTTCAAGAGCCTTTGTGGAATGCAACTTATGGCTCTCGACAACCAAAACCAAATACTGCAAACAACCGGCCAAGGAACATTTTACTTTATCGTTTATAAAATTTGTAAATATGCATCTCATATTTAACCCTGGTACCAGAAATTGCATAGACCGATGAATTGGGCGTTTATCTGTTTCATCCATAGATGTCTCTGTTGTACATGCTGTCTACACCATTTTTAATTGATAAGGTGCTGATATCGAATTTTCCGCACTGGTTTCTATTCTGGGTTAACATTCTAGCATTTTTCCAACTTACGTTAACTTTTTTTAGAATATCAACCGCTCTTCAGTTCCAATTTTTGGGCGGTTAGCACTCTTCTTTTATTTTGATGTTTACCTTCTACACTTTCCCATTCCATTACATGCCCAAACTTCATGACTTGACTCCTAATTTATTCTTACACGGAGACGACACCGTCCTTCAATGTCTATGTTCCCAACGTAGGCATCTCTTTTAACTCCTGCTACTGTCGTTAGTTACCTCAGTCCACATACATTAAATTTCATGCTTCAAATTTTTCGGTCGCAATTCACGCTTCAGATCTAACAATTAAAATTAATAAAAACATTACCCTCAACACAACAAATTCTTATTATTCCATTCATTGAAGTAATAAATAATAATAACCTTTTGGCTAATTAGTTTTGAATATTTTCCAGCACAAAATAAGTTTCCATCTACCCAAATGAGTTACGAGAGCTGTTAGTAATTTCTTCTTGTATATTGGGCATTCTAGTCACAAAGTAACAAGGAAAATCTCCCATTACTGAAAAGATTCTTATCTTTAACGAAAAACGTTAGGGAAGCATATTTTGTATCATAAAAGGCACGCCTGGCCTAAGCTAACTTATTCACCATGTTACCTCGAGGTATTTTATGTACGCTAAGGAACATACGAGATACGAAATTAATTCAGATTTATTCCCTCCATCAACTTACTATTACTTTAATCTAGATAGGTCTGGACTCCTTATGAACCTTTCCTGTGAGGAATGGGCGGAAATTTAAAATTGTCTGCAATTCCGACGGGAATTCTCTCTCCGAATGGTGTACGTGTAGGAAATTTACAATGATACACGGAAAAATTATGACTTTCAATTAAAGATTTTCTCAATTATTTTCAGGCGTCATGATGTTGGCTTGGCTACTAATGGCCGATAAAGTCCTAGATTATGGAGAATTAAGACAGTTACACAGCACTAAATAAACATTTAATAGCCACTCTAATTTTATTACAGTTTTACGTTACAGCATAGCGAAGGTGTTTGAAGTTACAAGAAGAGGTTCATAAAATAAGCATTGTTTCGCTTAAGCGGAACGCTAATTGGTTATAATATAGGAAGTTGAAACGATTATATCTTCATACTAGAATTCATCGGATTCTATGCGGTGTGTTTGATAAGTTGCACAGTTTTCAGTTCGCAGTAATAGTGCAGGGTGTCCCAAACTCCTGGAATTGTAAAAACTCGTCTATTGTGTAAATTTTACTGAGTTGAGCTTTTATGATAATATAATAGACGCAATAGAGCATCGTTCAAACATATTTCCGTCTATACAGGGTGATTAATAAATAGCGAACCAGGCACCTACCTCATTATTTTAAATATAATGCCCTGTATATTCGGTTGTAGGTTTTTGATTCTAGAAATAAATCGACATAATGTGATCTCCATACGTTTATTTCCAACAGATTTCGAGATTTTTTAATTCTATTCTCAATCGCCTAAATACCGGGTTCTTTTCCTCTCTTACACATTTTTCCTATGTGTAACTCTAAAAAGAAAATTATCAATGCATTAGCGACATCGTAGGCAATCAGTTATACACCGGTATTATTACTCTACTAATACAGCGCTAAATAATATATCCAGTACTTATTCTAATATTATTGGTTTTGAAACGGTTGGCAAGATTTAAAGCAGTCAAAAGTTCCTTTTTTTATTGCGCCTGTTGTTGAAGATGATGTTCGTATTTTCATTAATTAAGAAGTTGAAAAAAGAACAACCGTTTCGTTTCGATAATATACATCTACTGTCCTCATCAGTTGATTTGAAACTAGGTAAAAACATTACAAGAAGTACCAGATCTAAAGTTGACATGGTTGAAAATGAAGATCAAATGAAATAAAATTAGAAAATGAAATTGAAATTTGAACTATATTGTTGGTTGCAAACGATAAATTGCAAATATTATACTTTAAAAAATATTTGATGTTCTCTGATATTTGTAGTAGGACAAATATCAGAGCAACAAATTCTAAGTTATATGTATATACAATTGATTTAGAAGAAACCTTTAATATTCACCGTGAGCAAATTTTGAAGGTTCTAAAGGAAAGAACGATAAATGAGAAAATAATGAATGTAATAAAAAAAGGCATATATGTGTAGACACATGACATCTTACAAATAGGAGGAATATATTGTAGTGTTCTAGTTTACATCTTCGAACGCAACTGTCATGACCGACACGTATAATTCAGTATAGCCACTCGATCAAAGTGAAAATCGCTCTGGCGATTATTAGCACTTTTTCAGTAGCTCCAACTTCTTTCCTGGCCTCCAGTCTCTGGAGCGGGGGTACTAGGGACTTACTATAAATCCATCCAACGACAAACGTGGGGTAACGGACAAGTATCTAGTCTTCTGTTAATTTCTTTGATATTGTAAATCTTCAAAATTAATGGAATATTTTCCTACAACAAGTAACAGCATAAATTCGGAGGTATTTCTAGCAGAATTTGTAATATTAAATATGTTTTGTTAAGTAATTACCTTCAACGTCAGTAAAGTTTATTATCGTAGGGTTGTTAGTGGAGATTAGTATCACAGATTAGTATAATTTGAGTCTTATAGTCGCGTCACTGCATGTATGTATATGCTACTTTTATAAATAAGTTTATTGATCATAAATTCGTCATCAAATTATATTTCGAAAAGAATTATCAAAATTTGCTGTGGATGAAAAGATGGCCATCGCGATTAGAATAAAGGAACAGATTGACGCCAATTAATTTCTCACTTTGAGTCAAGTTTCTCATCCAGATAACACGTATTGTAACTTGTGTTCCAATTTCAAAGTGTTTAATATTTCAAATCGTACCATAAATACAAGGTAGAAGTGAAATTTAGCGGCTAAGACTAGGCAGGTTTTCTGTAAACTTAATATAAAGATAGCGTTTATATTACATCGTTATAAAATCCAGGTCAGTTTCCATTTTTCAGTTTTAATAATAATAATAATAATAATGAAATTTATTTCATGATATTAATACAAAAGCTCCTTCAATTCCATTAATAGATATTAAGTTTGGTTTAAATTGCCGAAAAAATGTTTTAGAACACTTCCGAACCCTCAGTTCACATATTCAATAATTTCACACATTTAAAACAGTTCAATATACTAACAAGTAAATGATAAATGATACGAAATGAATACATTTAGTAACTAACCAGTAGAAATCAGAAACCTATTCTATGCAGGCAATATTGGAAATATTAACAAAATTTGGCTTCAAAATAAATGCACAAAAAACGAAGTGCGAAACGAAGTTCGATTGCAAAAGCAATCAAAGCGGATAAGTTAGAAATACAAAAAGAGGGAACAAAAATAAGAGAAGTGGAGAAATTAAAAAATTTGAGGACGATGACAGATTCTCAAGGAATATAGAAGGATTAAATGCTAAGTAGAATTAACAAAGTGAGTGCAGTATATTGCATGTTACATAAAACATTCTCCAACAAACGAGGAATTCCAAAAGAAACAAAGCAAAGAGTATTTGATTCAGTACCAACGAACTATCTAAAAGGCAAAATTACTTCCTATGGGAGGAAAATATTACGGAAAAGTTGAGGGTGTGGCTAGATTAGACAAGGTGAGAAATAAAACTATACAGAACAACCTAGAGGTGAAAAGGGTGATACAAAAAATAAGGACACAGCAGTTGAAATGGGTCGACCACTTAGTACATATGTCGGAGGATAAGATGGTCAGAGTAACATAGGAAACAGACGGAAGTTAAGAGAAGAAGAGGTAGAGCAAGAAGGAATGGAATGCAGCAACATCAGGTATTATAAAAGAAAAGGCAATGAGCTGGGCTCAAGCTAAATTCTACACCGATGGTAGAAGATGATGGAGATGAGAGATATTTTAAAACATTTTGAACTAACTGAAATCTAGCTAACTAGGGGCTGCACCTGTTAGGTTCACGCAAGTGAAGAATAATTTTAATGAATAAAGCAACCGAAAAAAAGCAGAAGACTCATTTTACTGCTTCCTTGGACAAATAGCAGGTTCCGATGTATTTACGTTGTACATGTAAACACTTTCCAGTATTTTTTCAGTATGTTACCTGATGAAGGAACACAAATTTTTATTTCAGCTGCCAGAGCCATTAAATTTGCTATTCACTTCTGTGGACTTGACGAGTGCAGCTTGGATTTCTTTTCAATGCAAGAAACTAGTATTTCCTGTCTTTGTTTTCGTTTATAATTAGCATACGCCGTTTTCGTGATATGCACTGTAGACTAAAAGTTTTAATATTTTATCCATAAAGGGATAGGATACTTTGGACGCTTACTTCAAGATTTTGATCCAAATCATTTTTCGTAAATCAATTGTTCTTAATATCAGAACGTGGACAATATTTTCCTGAAATTAACATCTAAATTGCAACTACGATAAACCATAAAATTCAGTGCAATATGGTACTCGTCTGATGACGAGGAAAGAGATTTGACTTTGAGGAGGAAATAAAGAAATTTGAATTCTTCCTAAAAGATTGGATATCGGAGCACCTTTCTCAAAAACTTAGTGTACTTATACAATTCATACGTTTCCATTTGCTTTACATAGTTTTTACACTTGGTATAAAATGTGAAATTAAACAAATCCAAATTCTTCAAAAGTAATATATTTTAAAATACTTGGTCGACTTAGGGCAACATTTATTTTGTGAACTAAGAAATATATACATGGTAATGCTTTTTCTAATCTACCTGAACACGAGATTAGAAGTTCTTGGGATTAAGAGAGAAAAAGTTTCTTCTCTGTCTGGAATATGGACAAAGTCATAATACGCAGACTGGTACAACTTTAATATTGTTTTGATGGTCTGGTTTGCTTATGATGGTTTATTTGGGCATTGAATTACTCAGTTTTCTATATAATTTAATTTTGCGGTAATTCCAAACACGTAATTGTAATACAAAAATGAGGAAATTTTGTTATGATGAAGGTATGAACTCAAGATTTTGTAGGGTAGGTTACTGCTAGGAAACCATGTGAATTTCTCTGTGGATCCTAGGAACTTAACAGATTCCACATGTACTGAACTAAGAACGAGTAATATAGTAATTCCAATAACATTTCAGGACGAGAACAGAAACCATATCACTTTATGCTGAAGATGTAAACGGAAACAGTGTTGACAGATATAACGCTAGAACAAACTCACTGCAGATATCAGTCTATTACGATTTGCGAAAAACTAGTTGTTATCTTAGATCTACTGTTAGGGTTTGAACAATTGATGGAAACGAGATTTACGTACTGAAGCGCTGCAAGCGTGAGGCGCTACCATAAAAAATTGATATACGTGCGACTAATTGATAGGGATTTCCCTCCTACTAAACACCCTTAAATATTTTGTAGACAGCAGGTAATAATCCCCACAGAAAACTTGAATATCAAGTTGGTTGGAGCAGCGAAATAAAACAAAAATCAATATCGTGACCTAGAAACATGATATTTTAACATTTTAATTCACAGCTGACTGAAATAGAATTGCCGTTCATATATAATGACTGTGTACGTTACGCGGAATATAAATTTTTAGTAGTGTAATGGAGACCTTTGCAAAAATATCGATTTTGATTATTGTCAAAGTTGTAACGAAACAGCAGCGATGGTACTCCTATCAGGAAGAAAGAAAGCATTTTTCAGTTGGGAAAATGGTTCTCTATTTGCTATTAGGTTCGTATACGTATGATACGGCGCTTGCCTAGTGGGTAACGTGCACTTGAATACGTTCAAAGCGGTGGAATGTTGCTTGCACTGGGCTGTATTTTGCTGAATATTACGCATGCAAATATCGTAGACATTTTCTTTGATCGGGTTTATGTTCGTTCTTTGGATTAGAAACATCATTCTCTAGCTATTTTAGAAATATTGTGTTATTACCTTGACTAAATTTAAGCTAGATTATCGTTGTAGTGAGGTCGACTATTCCATATATGTACATTTTTCAGAATACGATTTCGGGAAATTGTTAAATACCTGGAACGGAGGTTAATAATTTTATGAGGGGCGGCTTATAAGTTCCCAGCTTAAAGTATTACATAAAAGAAAATTGCAATTAAAGAAAATTATTTCTCAATATAACCTCCCTCGAGTGAAAGGCATTTCTCACATCGGCCACCCAGTGCTTTAATACCGTCCAAAAAATTGGTTTTTCCTTTGCTTCCAAAATGGCTTTGTACGGCCGCCTTCATTTCGTTCTCATCTTCAAATCTCCGGCTTTGTAGCTCCTTTTTCAGTTTGGAAAATAGAAAAAATGGAGACCAGTTGATCGAGTCGATAGCCGTTGCATCTCCATTTCAATAACAAAGGTGCGCTTGATCAACTAAAGAAGTATGAGCTCGGTATAGAGCTATCATATTTTTTACAGAAATAATCGTTTTTTTCGATATTTCCTTTTCAATTCTATATTTTTTTGTTACAAATCGATTTAGAATTTTTTTCTACATCTTGTTGTGAAGACAGATTACATTTTCATAGTTAATGATATTTTGTAGTTTCCTCTTAAAGCTTAATCCAATATACGCGTTCTTTTTATTTGCAGCGAAATAGTATTTTCTGGATGTCAACTTACTGTTTTTAAGAAAGAAATAAGATTCATCATCTAATATCAATGTCTTTCCTTTTTCCAAGTTTGAAGTGACTGAAAGTCAATATTCTCGAGCAATAAATTTGTCGTTCTTGTTGCTCCGATATGGATTTTGGAGCTTCCGTTTTACAGAAACGATTTATATTGTTTTACTTCAGCACTTTGGACACTGTTTTGTCTAAGACACTAAACTTCCTTACAATTTTTACCACTGTAGCACATTTCTTTTTGGACATTTTTACAATTTGGTATATTTTTCGATCATTTAGCTTTGTTTCTGTTGTTCCAATACCTGGCTTTCTTTGAATAGTGCTCCCTACTTTATATTTTTCCATCACCTACACACTGCCGGTTATTACATTTTAGCAGTTATCCCACCACAGCTGGAAGCTTTCCCATTTTTTAGTGAATTTGGCCCCAGTCCACTCTTGAAATTTTATTGTCATTGACATTATTCTCTTTGCCTACGTCTTATTATCGGCTTGTCGTCTATAATTGTATCATCTTTGTTTAGAATCTATGCAAGCTAATTTGGTTTTCTCAATCTAGTACTTTTCAATGGATCATAAAATAGTTTCTGGTTTTCCCTGCTCTCCGGCTCTATTTTTTTCTAATGTGTTTTTTTAGTAATACATACTCAAGGGTTTGAAAACCCAAGACCACAATTAATATTTTGAATCGCAGTATATACGATCTATTTCAAGCATTGCCACGATTTAGAAAATTACGACAGCTTGGTCCATTCTAGATAATACAAACCGGTATCTAGGATTTCCAATAAATATTTACAGCTTAGAATACTCGATAAAAGAATTGATCCAGAAGGAAGACAATTTCCTATAGATATAAATGTTTTTCACTTGAAAGCCTATCAAACTCTAACATGTATGATCTTGTCGCAAAGGTATGTGATCTGTATGTGACTAAATGATCCACATCGTTACGTCGGAATGTTGCAAAGTGAAGATGTAAACCGTACTTCGGTGAGTAGTTGTCGCCTATCTGCCAGCCATTCAGTTCATTCTAACAAATGAAACCTACTGATTATTCCCTTATCGCGACCGCCTCCTCTCCACGAAACTTTTATTTCCGCGGCAAACAATGCCAAGTTGTAGAATATCTGCTATTGTTGCGTGAGAATTGAAAATTAAAAAGCGTTTTATTACAATATGGATGGCATTATCGTCAATAAATAAGCCCCGCAATTTACATCTCCGTATTAAATAGAATGAGGTTAACCGTGTTACTACAGTGTACATATACATAATTTCGTACTAGTAGATGATTATTGTTTGCTTGAAATGATTCGTAATGTAATGGAGTACCTTCCACTCATCCTATCTTTTTAAATATTCGCAATGTAAATAGTTTGATACCCTTATGTACACTTAATACAAGAGAGCCTTTAAATCACTTAAAATTAGAGGTTTTATGAGTAAAGTAATAATAAATAATTTGTAGGGAAACTGAATATTAGCCATTACCATTACCTGCACCTATATATACTGGAAGACCAATACCTTTGGGTCAATTAAATTTATTTTGTTAAAGGAAACTTTTAATAATAATAATAATAATAATAATAATAATAATAATAATAATAATAATAATAATAATAATAATAATAATAATAATAATAATAATAATAATAATAAATGAATTTATTAACCTAAATAATACAAGCAGTAAAAGGTACGGATTCAGACAAGTCTATTTTTCAATCCAACACTGTCAGACATATATTTAACAATAATAATAATCATTTATTTATTTGCCCAGCGGAGACTATTTACAGGACAAAATAATACATAATTATAATATGTGAAAAGTAGTGAAACACTCACCCTTTTAAGCAGCCTTGGCTACGGAACAGTAAATGTAGAAGCACCATTAACATAATATGGATAAGAGTGGTAAAAAGTTGACACCATTATATGTGTTTCCACAGTTGTCTCGGTGAGCGATGTTCGCCGTGGTGAGAAAATGAGTCTATATTTTGAAAAAGAGCATTTAACATCTACCGATATTACACATGCATGATTAAAATACTCTTTGTACTTAGTCAGTGGATTATTCGATACACCATCACAAATTTGTTTTAGTGTGTTAAAAACGGGATCTTTCTGTAGCGCACTCTCGAACCTTTCTAAAACGTGATTATATTTTGCGTCATGTATAGTCAGTAGCTGTGTATGCACTCCGTCCATAATTTGCAGAGACTCCAATAATGATAACGATCTATTTTGTAATTAGTCTATTGCGTCAGCTAATCCTTTATAGCAGCTACGAATATTTTTTAAATCTGTTTCAACGGAAATATTTGAAATTTTGACTAGCTCTCCTTAATAGCTGCAGCTTCGGCAGGATTGAATTGTGCAACAAAAGCTTTTACTATTTTGAAATGTTCAGCATAATAAAAAGCTGCCTGCAACTACGTTCCCCAACGTGTAAGAATTGGCTCCGGTGGGTGACGAATACCAGAACACTCTGTGTGAAATGATCGTAGGCGTTGGGAAGATTTCAAAAATACTTTTTTGTGCTTGCCCATCTACATGTAACATGTAAACGCTTGCAACCATGTTCAAGAAGAGAACGGCCTACCGAACGCATTATCGCTGCACCATCGCTCATAAACACCAACACTTTATCTTTTGAAATCTGAAATTTTTCCAACGTACTAAGTACAACCTTCCTAATTGCTGCAGCAGTACACTCTTGTAGTCTTCGGCTAGATAGTAACAGTGGAAATGTAGGTTTACTAGGGTGTAGTATGCGTACCATAATATCTACAATTGAATTTTCTTTACACTCTGTTGTCTCGTCAACACATAACCAAAGAAACTGTTTTTTCAATATGCGTTTCATTTTCTTTTCCACGTCATCGCGTACAAATGCAACATGCTCACGTGCCGTTTTCTCCGTTGGCCACCGCAACTCGGGATTGTATTTGTCCCAAAAGTCCTTAAACGGTTGTTTATCGAGTAAGCCTAGTGGAAAATTACAGTTTATCAACATAAGAATTACATAAAAAAATGCACTTCTCGGTGGCATGTCCAACTTTCGTTTTCTATGCTGTGCGGAATTTACGTGTCTTGTATAGTTGCACTTCTTATTTGACATCATGTGTATTTTGCACACTTTACAAACTATCTTACTCCCGTTGTAAAACAAAACTGGGAAAGTCAGAAATAAACTTATTTATTATGTCTTGAAAGGGTCGTTTTTTAGCCTTCGACATGTTCACTAAAAACTACAATTAATAACTACGTCTGTATCAATAAAATCAAAACGCACTACACTAAATAATAACTACAATTAATAACTACGTCTATATCAATAAAATCAACACGCCCTATCCGCTATCCAATGCTAAACTGAACTGAGTGATGATGATTTGTCGTGTCGTATCAAAATCGACCAGCCCTCCCCGCCCACCTAAACACAGTCACACCGCCGCTGCGATTGCTCTCCAGTTACCGGGCTCTAATTATTACTTCAACCATAAAATCAAAAAGGTAAGTGGTGCAATTTTAAAAAGTTGGTTTGGCAGAGGCTTCATATAGATTTAAAAAGTATATATTTTAGGATTCTGCAAGCAATTTTCAATATCTTATATCTCTACAAATATCTCTACAAATAAGGAAGATATCGCTTGTAACATTGAATTTGGGACATCTGGCATATTTATGTAGCGGCTTGAACTATTTATAGTGTTCTTAAGTACAATTGACCCTTGGTTTCCATGTATAATTGGAATTATTTATATATATATTATTTCTATAAATAAGATGAATTGTTTAATAATCAAATATTTTATTAAAAGATGCATCTACAGTAAGAATACGGGCAAAGTTTTCCAAATCTATTTAAATTCTCTTCGGTCCTCTGCAAAAGTGAAATGGCTTTTTATTTTTCCTTTCTTTTTCCTATAAATGTAATAAAGTAGTAATAAACTCGTAAGTTTTTGAGTGTCCTTGAAAAGCGTTATAAAAACACAGCGTCAGTGGCAAATAAGTGAATAAGACAAAAATCAGGTAGGTAACCATAACCTCAAATAAACCCAACCCCAGAGGAATAAATATATGGCATTGAACGCGATTGAAGCTCAACCTCATTTGCTTTGCGTAATTGCTTAACGTAGCTTTATTTTATTGTTATATTTGCGTGTTGGGTTCAATAACGCCACTTATTATTATATACCTATTCCTATAGTTCATTCTAGAATCTGAGGTTGAAAGTACTGGGTATGAGTGGATCACTTTTCTACCAGCAGTTTGCCCGCTCTCAGTTAACTAGTTTATTTAACTCATTAGAATAGTTTATTTACAGTAAGTAAATAAATTGTGCTGCTATTTGTAACCTAGTGAAGTAGTATACTTACCGCAGTTACTGAATATCACGAATTTTCGTTAATTGTTCACTGATTATCGTAATATAAGAAATTAAATACACTGTCGTACTCTAGATCAGACAATAATAATAAATCAAGTTTTGTAAAATTTAAAATTACACAATGAACTAGTGTGTAAATAGGACAACACAAGTTAAAATATTATATCTGACGATGAAGGAACAACAATAACAAATTTGACATTTGTTATTGTTGAAACAGAGACAGCACAGAAATCGGCCGAGTAGTTTGTCCATAGTTAACGTTTAAAGAAAGCAACTTTGTGAAAAAATTGAATTTTCACGGGAAAGTTTTCGTTGGAAGATTTCTTACGTTCTTAGTAAAGGTCTAACACAACAATAGTGCCTCGAATGGATTCGTTCAACTATTGGTAATGAAGCACCATCACAAAAGACTGTTTACAATTGGTTTGCAGAACTTTGTCCTGGCCGTGCTTTCGTCAGTGACGAATTTCGTGAAGGTCGAACAAAATCGGTTCTTGTTCCAAAAAGCATCGATGCTGTGCGCAACATGATTGAAGATGAGACTTACCGCATGAGACTTACCGTAAGATAGAGGCATCCTTAGCTTTATCGAATACTACAGTACACTCGATTTAGGTGTGAAAAAGATCTGTTCCCGATCGATCCCGCATAATTTGATCCAAGCACAAAAAAGGGCTCGTGTCACTTGGCGTAAGGAAGTACTCAAAAAATTCAACAAAGCAACTTCGTAACAGATGACGAAACTTGGATATATTCGTAGGAGCGGGAAACTAAGCAACAATCAACTATTTGGGTGCTTCTAGATCGAACGAATCCAACAAAAGCTATTCGTTCATAAAGCACTTCCAAGAAAACAATTGCTTATTTCTTTGTGACATGTTGCAAGCATTATTTTGGAGGATCAAAGAACAGCTAATCGATGAAATAAGGAAAAGATCTCGACAGCATCGCATCATCCTTCATTATGACAATGCTAATTCTTACTCAAAAACCATGTTTTGGAGATACCACCTTCAGAGTAGAAGAAATGTTTCTAGAATTGGTTCGAATTCATGCAAAAATGTATAGATCTTAATGGAAAATATTTTAAAAAACAAATAAAACGAATTGTACCGAAGTTTTTTATTCCTTTATTGTTTTTGTAATGAATATATTGAGTATATTTCTAAGAAAAATCTTTATCAACTAATTTTGGCTCACTTAAATGTAAGCAACTCACAGTTTATACAGGTTTGCTTAGTGAGAAACCCTTATTAAATTCCCATCGCTGTTTTACTAATAATAAATAACCTGGGCAAATATGCGGTAACAGCCAGAGGCGTGGCGAGCGCATAAAAGTTTACACATAAAATAGAAGGTAAGAAATAAATTATAAAACGTGCTGAAACACTTACCGTTTTAAAAGTCTTCCGTGAAATCCCAAACTGGGCAACATCTGTTAAATATTTGAATCAGTAGATATGTTTCCACAGCTGTTTCAGTCAAGTGAGTACGACGTGCGGAATAAATGTTTTTTATGCCGAAAATGACCGTTCGACATCTAGCGATGTTATATTTGCATATTTAAAATAATCTTTGAAACAACTTAATGCATCTTCACACGCACCTTCACAAATTTGTCTTAATATAAGAAAATCGGAGTGTTTCTCTGAAACAATTTCAAATTTTCGTATTACGCACCAATTTGTTTCGCCTCCTACAGCGCATAACTGTGCGTGAACATCATTCACAATTTGAACAGAATCCACTAGCAACATCGAAACATTTTGTAATTTTCCTATTCCCTCCGCTAGTCCGAAGTAATTGTTGTAGTTTGTAAATCTCTTTTAACCTGATTATCTTGAAATATTTCCTGGCTTTTCTTGATTGCTGCAGCTTCTGTCGGATTGAATTTTAAAACTACCTTCTTTACTTGATCAAAATATTTGTTGTAGTAAAACGCAGCCTGTTCCCCAACGCATAACAATCGGCTGTGGTGGTTCAGGTAAATCAGGACACAGTTTGTGAAATAGTCGGTACGTTTCGGGGACTTTGGAAACACTGCCTTTGTACTAGCAAGCAATGCATTCACTAGTGGAAAACATGTAGGAATCGTTTGTGCCGCAAGATTTAGACTGGATTTTACACGTAACATGTAAGAAGTTATCGCTGTGTTCTTTAAGAGATTGGCCCAAAGAACGCATGTTTGGGGCACCATCACTCATAAACATTAAAAGTTGCATAGTTGAACCTTCAAATTTGTTCAATGAGTTCAACACCACCTTTAAAATCTCATCGGCAGTACAATTTATAACTCTTTTGGAAGCAAGCAAGAAGGAGGATGGCGGTCGATGTGGTTCCATTGTACGTACCATTATATTAACCACATAATGTTTTTGAGGATCTGTTGTTTTGTCCACACACAACCACAGTTTTTTATCTTTCAGTTCCGTTTTCATTCTTTTTTCTATATGTTCACGAGCAAATGGCACTACATTTCATATCGATGTCCGACTAGGTAATTTACGGTCCGCATATTTATTCCAGAAGAAGACAAATGCTTCTTTGTCTAGTAAACGAAACGATTGATTACATAAAATAAGAGTAACACATAAATCAAATGTAAATTTTTCTTGTTCTCATATACCACTTTTTGCAGAAGAATACTGTTTGCTTTCATTATGACGTTGACAATGGCTTCTGGACCAACACATTAAAGGAATTTTACAAACTAGACATTGAATTTTAGCGCCATCAAAAATTAGGTCCGGCATGTCAACTCTAAAGTTTTTAACTGTGTCTGCCATTGGTCGTTTTCGCGACGTACCTAACTGCGACATTTTTAAAGCAAACATAAGCGTACAATTGAGAAATAAGTAACGACAGCCTACATATACACAGAACTACTCGCATACACCATCGATTTAGTACTGACGCTGTGAACGCGTGAAATAAATAATCGCCGACTCCGCACCACATTTTTACTACACTGACTGTTACCGTTGTTTGCCCAGACTACTAATAAATGTAGAAGGATATATGTAGCTCTAGAGGAATTATATGGTTACATGATTGGTAAAATAATTAACAAATCTGCAATTGAATTCAAATTAGGTGTACATACAACATGGTTGCAGTAGGTAATGAAATCGCCGGTAACAATAACATCAGTAATTATTGAAATAAATGTTTTAACTATCGGTAATTTGCGGCAGTTGTTCTGGTATCCACGTATATGTATACATAATTGTGCGTTACCTATTCAAGTTTAATACCTCTTCAACATGACATTTACCAATGGAAAATTTGAAGTGGGAAATGTTCCAATTTGTAATCTAACTTTCCTCATGATTACTGACAAACGAAAATGATACTTTCCAAACTCCCCTCCAGATTTACAACATCCACATATTTTTCTCTGTTCAAGAGCAGATACTAAAACATGCCTTGTTCCTTCAGGAAATATATTCTACGGCTGTTTACCGGAAACGCTTCAGCTTCGGCATGAAAAGGTTATCGTAAAATTTATAACCTAAAAGTATGTTCTTATAAAGTGTTATTTACTTGATATACATACGAAGGTGTACGCACGGGACGAAAAGTGAACGCTTTTTTATGATCTGCTTCGGATTTTTATATACGCGGTTTGAAGAAACAGAATGTAAAGATGTGTTTTGCGAGGCTGAAAAGAATTATGCATTTACTTGGGTTCTTTGGAACACCATTGATATACTCTTGTGTATTGTAATGCTCAGCTATCTCAAGTGATATGTAACATAATAAGTAGTCTATAAACAGAGGTATTGGTTTTATTTAATCGTAAAATCTATGACATTAATTTAATTTATCAGGCTTACCTCACTGAACCAACATGTAGAAGTACTTTGTTTTGTGAGAAGAGTATTTGCTTGAATAAAATAAAGTCACTTTATTTACAAGTAAATGCTTACCTTCTATAATTGCGGTGAAGGGGTCAATGCAATAGGTGGACAAGTACAAAAATGTCAGTTTTTCAGAAACGAGCAGAAATATGTTCTTCACGATATGTGAGAAGAGTGGACTTCTTATGTATTTTGTTTGTTGTGATTTTAAACTTTTATTTTTGTGTTAATATTTTTTTCGCTACTAACAGGGAAACACAGGTAAGTGCATCTCACCAATTTAAATGAAACTGAGTCAATGGCTCAGAAACTATGAGAGATATAAAAAAAAATGTTAAGATAAGATTTAAACTGCTTTACATGCTCTTAACGATGACGTAAATATTTTCTCTATAACGAATATTTATTTAGAGAAACGCCCTCCCACCCCTAATTTTTTAGCAAATTTCAGAATATATATTGTAACGTTTAGTATTTATACATACAACACCTACTGTCAATCTCGGAACATATAGGGTATTCACGTTAGTTATGTAAGATCCCTCTTGCAAGTAAAAATGTAATCTTCCAAGTCACCATTTCCCCCCACGCCAACTGGCCTGATTTTAGGAAAATTCACCTAAAACAGTTCACCTAAAGACAGTTCACCTACGTAACAATTCACCGCAGATGTAATTCACCGAAAATTTATTAATTATGTAATAATGCCTGTTAGCGTTACCCAGAAAACACCACGAGGAGGTCGGTCTTGTAGTCTTCCATAGGCGTACCTCTTTTTGAAGTAGTTGTCTTTTTTTTTTAATTTTTCTATTTTTTTTTTGATTTTTTATAAATTTTTTTAATTTTATTTTATTTAATTTATTACATCTTGTTAATTTTTTAGTACCTTAAATTGTGTTTTGTGGATCGTATGAATGCACTACTGTTTTTATTCTCTGTGCGGAGTCTTTATATTTTTTCTTTTTGGCAGGCGGGCCTTGACCACTTAAGTATTGCGATATGTTAAGGTCATTCATTGACTGCTCTCTCTTTAATGCATCTACAAATTTCCTAATGCTTGGATGGTCAGCATATAGTTGTTGTTCAAAGGCGCGATGCCATCCTTCTACGGAATTATTGGTTTTCGGCAAGCTATCATCAACTCTGGTGTAACAGTTCCATACATTTAAGGAATATCGTGGTTCTCTTCTTCTATTTCGCCGTTGTGGACGCCCAATCCATGTGTCATCAAAGTAGTCGACAATTTCCTGAGTTTCTTGTGGTAATTCTTGGCTGTCACACAACGTTTCAAATGCTTCTTGTACATGAGTCTCAGGAACAAACGCTAGAGCAGCTAACATTCTAAGTCGCAGTGAAAAATCGGCATCACTGTCATATCGCTGCTTTAATCCGTGTTGCTGAATATGGCGATATATAGCTTGGCAGAAATGGAAGAAACATCCTTGATGTCGCGTGTTAGGAAATTCGGTTTTCATCGCATTTATGAACCCCATTTCAAAATCAGTCATGATCGTTTGTGGCATTACATATGCGGGAAGCAGCTCTTTTAAAGCTTTCAACATTCTAATGTAAGTGACAGTTGAAGATTTTTCTTGGTCGAAAATACTAGACGCATTTGGATTCTTTCTCCTATTGGACATGAAGATTTCACTATCCACTGGCTGTTGGTTCCTTTCGCAATATAATGAAATCCAGTGGTTTACGTCTTCGTGTTCGTTACGTCTTCCATACAATAATAACAATTTTATTTATACTATTATTTACAACTACATTCTCATATTCGCTAGGCAGAGAAATGAGATCGATATTTTGGACAAACTTAGTATAAAACAATTTATTTAAAATCTTGGAATTCAAGAAAATTGCAAGCGACCGTTAAGGAAATTTTGCCAAAATTAATGTCAAGACCAATTACGAAGTAGTTAGGATCAAATAAACAACGTTATTTTTAACAATATAGACATAAGAAGCAAACATGTAGATGCGTAATGGATCATTATCCTATTGTACAAGAATACGCGAATATAATCCGGACATCTGTATTCCGAGATCATTAAGTTATACAAGATCCAGTCTGCACATAAAGATCTGTTTTTGGTGAAGGCAGCTCAAATCATAGCTCCCGTTTTCTTATGCCCGGATTGTCTTGAAAGTATCTACATATTGAGAATGTTTTACCTTACCTTGTTTGATATTTGTTCTAAGTTAAGGCAACGTATATAGAGAATAATAACCAGAATATGTTAAAATGCAGTGAAGACAATATGGATGTGGTAGTGTGCAGATTTTGCCAATAAAAATGCTTGAGAAAAGAATTCCGGTATTATTGCTGAAGATGATAACTTAGCTGTCGAAACATGCGTCTGCTTTAGTGAAGTGTTCCATACCTTGATTAGACTTATTTATCACTAAGATAGCGACGCCAAATAAGGCCATCTTAACGTTTAAATTATCCGTGTCTCGTTAAGCAATACAGTTGTAAAAAATCTCATACACGCATTTTCTGATATAGTAATTAAATGATTTCAAGAAGAAATCTTTAATAAATAAACAAGTAATTATTACTTTTTATAATTTGTAGAATGGAACTTGGTATCAAAATAAGGCCAATATCATTTCATACCCAAATTTACTAGAATAATAACGCGTTTAAAGGGGAAATACAAGAATGAATACACAATCTATAGAAAAAAAGTTATATTCATGTTAAAATGAAGTTTCAAAGCTATGCGTACCATTTAAATACAATGAAGACATATAAATGCTTCGTTATCATTTGTAGTTCATCCTACGCTTTCCTCATGTACGTATTTATTACAAAGAACACACTTTCGCATGTTACACACTCTATCTTCGGCACATAAAAAGCAATACCATGACTCTTTAGTGTTCTTACCGCATTTTCTGTTTACTGCGTTGCCATTGCCCTTAGTCCTATGTTCCTGTTTATTATTTGCTTTCGGTAAATTCAATTTACCTTGATTTTTCTTATGTTTTGGTGGGATTGAGCTATTGGATAGCTCACCAAATAAATCTCTTGTAACTTCTTGAGCTTTGGCATTAATCGCTTGTCGACGTGTCTCAGTGGATACTTTCAATTCGGGGTAGTTAGCAAACCAGCGTCAGTAAAACTTACATCAAGTTTTTCACATGTTGCTGTCTTCTCAGTATTTCTGCTGAAGTTTTCGGTTTTGTTCCCTTTGTCTTTATCACTTTTCTTAGCAACCTGTTCTTCGACATCTCCATCTCAGCCATAAATTTCATCTCTAAGATCGTCATTGGAATTTGTATCACTCATATAAGATCTCGATGAGTCACTGCCTGTAATTGAAACGTTCGTTTTGAACATTTTATTCTGTTTCCTTTTTTTAACTCTTTCAGTCTGGCTACTTGTGAACTGTTGATATTTATTTTTAATTATACCGCTGCTGTTGTTGCGGCAGGATGGCTCAACATGCTGTTCTCCGAAAACATTTGCATTGTTATTGGCGGCTGGTTCAATTTCTATTTCAGTATCACGATCTGCTTGCAAAAACCGGTCGGTTATTTCAGCAGCACGTTGTATAAAACAACTAGGTGCAAAAGCAGGGTCAGGAATAATATTTGGATTGAATGGCCATATCCCTGTTGTTCTAAATCCCGAGCAAATATTATCTGGTGACATCGATTTTAACCAAATCCGAGAAAATATTTGTCCTCGTTTATAGCAACATGCTTTATTCAGTCAAGAGTATACATCCAGTGTAACAGCGAGGAGGAAATGAGGAAGAAATGAATATAAAAACGTGAAATAATCAGACGGTTCTGTATAGAATTTTGATTAACGTTTCTTATGTTAGCTTTCATAAAATTCAACATGATTTCAATTTCAACTACGAATATAGGAGATCAAAATGATGAGCTTTTAAGACTTGTAGATGCAAATGTCAGAATCCTGCCATTTAAATTGTTTAACTAACCTCCATGATCACTAAGATTCTATATTTACACTTCTTCTACTGATATGGAAAAGTTATAATCTTTAGGAGTTGTCTAAAGTCTGGTGTTGTTTTATTTCGTTGGACCATATCAAGCAAACCTGAACAACATCGCTATAATAGAAAGCAGCCGCATTCAATGGTTTTCACCATATTTGTATTCGGATTAGAGAAACAGCGTTCAAAATATGGTATGTGTAACAGCAGAACGCTATAACCTTTCTCTCTAGCAGTGCTCTTAATTAATGAATTTCAGCAGCTATTATAATAATTTAATGTCGAATCACTTGCAGCCAGCAAGGGCAATTGTGTGTACCATATGTTCATATCATATAGCGTTTGCATAATCCAATAATTAGTTCGATTCCATTTCGAACGTTTGCCGTTTGACGAAATAATAGAAACGACAGGAGCTGCGGTAAATTAAATTCTGTTTATTTGAAATATCAGCGAAAGCGCGCCGGAAGTTCGAACAACCCGTGTCACAACTCGTACTTGTTTTTCTTCGCAATTCCAAATTTCCCAGCTAAATCCTACATCAAGTTTCACGAACATGCTCCGAACTTTGACCTAGGGTACACGTTATGGTCCCATCTCCAACGCTGTTTCATTTATTTCGCCTATATATATCTCTCCAGATGCGGAAAACACAATATATGTGGTTGCTATTTCGTCTACCTACACGTTATCTCAAAACGTTTCTCAAATATTTATATCTACGGTCAGTCGGTATGAAAACGGTAAGAACGAATGTATGGCATATTATCTATGAACGTCAACTGATATGGTACTCTAATAAATATTAAACTTTTGCAAATGACGTGGAATTTGCGGTTTAAATAGCTGTGGAAAATGAAAAGTAGGCGTATCTGGATGTGAAAAATTTATCAGAAGGGCGAGGTAATCATCTCTGCGATACATGAGCGTTTCACCGGAGTAGCGAACTATGTACAAAAATCGATTCTCGCTTTGTCAACCACTGTTTGTTTATTTTTCGCTCAGTTTAGGAAACGAGAGCGTGCGTTGTGATTTGTGCTACGTGTTATTTATTATAAATATATAATTATTAATTTAAAATGTGTAATGTGAACAAGGCTAAAAAAACGATCCTTTGCTGGTGCAGTAAATAAGTTTATCTGTCACCTTCCGGATTTGTTCTACGACGGTGCTAAAATAGTTTGTGAAGTGTGCGAGAAACATTTGACGTACTAGAAAATAGAAATAGAAGAAAGGGCGTACCAGCGAGAACTTCCCTTATTTTTGATTTACTTGTTATAATGATAACCTGTAATTTGTCACTTCGCTTACTCAAAAAAGAACCGTTTTAGAAATGCTGGTATAAGTACAACCCCGAGTTGAAGTTGCCAACTACGAAAACGGCACGCAAGCATATTTTATTTTTACGCGAAGACGCGGAAAAGAAAACCAAATCTATTTAAAAATCACTTGCTTTGGTAATGTGCTGACGAGACAACAGATTGTAAAAAGAATT
Source organism: Dynastes maya (assembly GCA_029619315.2). Classification (NCBI taxonomy): domain Eukaryota; kingdom Metazoa; phylum Arthropoda; class Insecta; order Coleoptera; family Scarabaeidae; genus Dynastes; species Dynastes maya. Next base: position 65,565,612 of record JAROYE020000002.1, read on the forward strand.
TTATTCTAAGTGTTATAGTACGTGTACTGGACTCCCATAAACCGACATTTCCACTGTTACTAGCCAGCAAAAGACTGGAAAAGTGTACAGGTGCAGCAATTGTGAGGGTGATACTTACTGCGTTAGAAAACTTTCAAGTCTCACCACGCCAAGTGTTGATGTTTATGAGCGATGGTGCCGCGACAATGCGTTCGGTAGGCCGTTTTCTTCTTGAACACGGTTGCAAGTGTTTACATGTTACGTGTAAAGTGCATGCTTTACATTCTGTGGCAGAAACTATTCAACAATGTTCACTCGAGGTAGATGCATTAATAGCAAGTACAAAAAAGGGTTTTGCAAATCTCCAAAACGTATTCGATCATTTCACGCACAGTGTTCTGGTATTCGTGAACCACCACAGCCGATTCTTGCACGTTGGGGAACATGGTTGCAGGCAGCTCTTTATTATGCAGAATATTTCAAACAAGTAAAAGCTGTTATTCTACAATTCAATCTTGCCGAAGATGCGGCTATTAAGGAGTGCCAGACAAAATTTCAAGATATTTCCGCTGAAATAGAGTTAAATTATTCCTTACGAGCATAAAAGATTACATAACGCATTAGAACAATTCCAAAATAGAGCATTGTCGTTAGTGGAGTCACTGTAAATAGTGGACGAAGTACATACACCCCCATATACATGACGCAAAATATAATCGCGTTTTCGAAAAGTTCGATAGTGTGTTAAACAAAGATTCCGATTTTATCACATTAATACAAATTTGTGTTGGTGCATCGACTAATCCATTAACTGAAATCAAAGGGTGTTTTAATCATGCATGTATTATATCTGTAGATGTCGAACGATCTTTTTCAAAATACAATCGTTTTTTCACCACGGCGAATATTCAACGAGACAACTGTAGAAACATATCCAATGCTGTCAACTTTTTACGACTCTTATCCAGTGGGTGATAATGGTGCTTCTACTTCTAATGTTAGGTAATTCCGATACAGCCCGCCAACCTACTTGATAACCCCGCTTAAGAGGGTGAGCGTTTCACAATTTTTCAAGTATTATAATTTTTGATTGTTTCTGTTATTATTATTCGATTTATCACTTATTTTTTGGTATTGTGCTTACTGAAGAAAACGCACGTCAATGCCGCGCAGAGACATTACCTCGCTTTATTTATGAGAGTTTTTCTTTGCATTGCATCCTTGCCTTACACATAACTCCTTAAAATTGAACGATTTAGTGTTTACTATTAAGTTTTGGCTTTTTCCCAATGTGTGAAATTTTTCAATAGCTTCAATTTCAAATGCAGCTTGTCTTTTTGTTATTGTACTGTCTACTGTTTGCCATTTCTCAAAAGCCTTTTATCGACGTAGATATCTATTTTAATTAGATATGTGTGGATAAATTCCACAAACGAAAAGGAACACTGTTTCCGTATTCATTCCTGTTAAAAACAGTGTTGTCATCACACTAAATAATTCTACCCCTCAAATGTAATGGATGGTTCTGATCTTATTGGGGACAAACGATTTTTTTTCTAACCCGAGTGTGATAGTCATCTTTTGAATGAGAACCCAAATGTACTTTTTCTCTTCTTGTAACAAAGAGGGTAATAGGCAAAGTTTTTAGGGTTTTTTAAGTGTGTGTTTGGGTAGATGCAACAAACTGTCGGCTCCATTTCTCAGAAGGCTTACACCTTGAGATATAGAAACAACTATAGAAAATTACTTTGTTAAATGAATAGAAACAGTAACAGTTTTTAATTAATGGTTTTATGATTTAAAACAAAAAAGATGGGAATACGTTAGAGTTGAAGGCATATAATTGAAGCAAATGTCAAGGATTGTACGAGGTATGGCAATTAAATAACGAGAAATTGTTTCGAATGCTCGAACTGACAACACTGGCCAGTATTTAACAGCGTAGGCATAAACTTCCACAGTTTTACTAAATGCGTAGTAAGTTTCAACTCGGTCGAGTGCTTTGCGTGTGAAGTAGTAGGTTTGAAAGGTTGGTGTTGAAATATTGTATGTCGAAAAAATGTGCGATAGAAAACTCGAACAGAGAATTGTGAACAAATTTTTGACGAAATTACAAAAACCAAAGAGCGTGTTCGAGACTCGTCGGCAAAATAAACAGTGGGTTGAGATTGGAAGGGAGCGTCCTTAAAAAGCAAGAATGAAGACAATGCTCATTTGTTTCTTCGACATCAAAGGCATTGTCCACAAAGAATTCGTTCCGCAAGGCTAAACTGTTAATTCGGCCTTCTGTGTTGAAGTCTTGAAGCGGCTGTGTGGCAGGATTTTGGCAGGAAATCTAGATGGATCCTTCATAACGACAACGCGCCCGCCCATTCGTCGCTTCTTGTTAGACAGTTTTTAGCGAAAAAAAATAATTCCAACACTGCCTCACCCCCCATACAGCCCAGATCTGGCACCACTGGACTTCTGGCTGTTCCCAAAAATGAAAAGTCTCATGAAAGGACAACGGTTCGACTCCATAGAAAATATCCAGAAGGAGACGACGACGGTTTTGCAAGGTCTAACTTCGGGCGACTTTCAGAGGTGTTTCCAAAAGTGGCAAGAGAGATGGAATAAGTGCGTGGCACTCCAGGGGGGTTACTGTGAAGGAATGAAAGCGTGATTATGTTCGGTTTTTTATAATAAAGCTCCAATAAACAAATTCTCGTTATTTAATTACCATACCTCGTACTTATACATGCCAGCACTTAAAGATTTGTGAAGTTCAAAAACCTTTTCTATTTACTCAATTCTGCCATACTTTCTTGATTTAGTCAAGGGACCCAGAATTTTAAGTTTATAATATGTTCCTGCTACAGCAGTGAATGTTCAGCGATCGTAGATTTATGGGGTAGCCTGCAACATATTTTGTGTTCAGTTACCTGAGTCGAAACGCTCCGTTTGGTGGTACCTATGTAAACACCGCCGCAGCTACAGGGGATGGGGTACACGCCTACTGACGAGAGAGGGTCTCTGCGCTCCTTTGCTGACCTAAATTTCTTTTGGAGTTTTTCCTTGGACAGATAGACAGCTTTGACATTGTGTTTAACCAAAAGTTTACCAATCTGGTCGGCTACGTAGTTGTGTTAGTAGAAATTCAGATTCTGACCGTCAAAGCCTACAGTCTTTAAGGATAATTCATTACCCCCAAATTAAATAGAAATAAGCTTTCCCTGGAGCAAATTAGTTTATTCGCTAAAAATATTGAAAAACCAAGGAAGATGTGAATAGACAGTGGCATATATTACGTCACAATTGGACATCCTCAAATTTCAGTTGTACGAAACTTGCCAAGAATCTTTGTTACGCAAGTCTATGCGAACGATAAATTCAAGACGCGAGTATTCCGCACTTAAATAATAATTCGTACTAATTGTTTTTGGAGTTAAGTGGTCTATAAATTCAGTAACAAACTTTTGTCTAACGAGGGTAGTATTCAGGAGATGAAAGTCTCGCGACCATCCTCCGCTCTTAAACTTAGGATTACCGGAGAGAGCGGCTGCGGTTTGCGCTGGGCCGCGACCTTTAAAATTTAGGATAATGAGTCTTTCATAACGATTCAGGTTTCGGTATTGGCATCGGCAAAAATTGGGGCCTGCACTCGTACGGCACCGTTCTATCACCGCGCGAAGGGCGCATCCCTGAATTTATTTCAACTAAATTAGAATCGGCAGGGTGTAGGCACTTATACATACGCGACAAAATCACTAGCCCTGGTCGCAGACTGTCTGGACGTGCCCAGAAACATTCACTAGAAGCAATGTTTTCGATTGCGGCCCTTTTAATAATTCAACTCACTATAATACTCGGTTTGAGGTTAGTCGCTTTGTAACTAGATTCGAAATTAAATTTTCACCGTCAACCTGTTCGGAATTATTTAACTTAATGAAGCTGCGTTTAGTGGCATAATAGAATCACGTGCCAGTAGGTACATTCTGCTCAAGAGGGAATGGTCGCACGCCTATTGCATTAGGAAGTAGTATTAGGTTCATATTCACCCTTACATCTGTGTAAGATTAGTAAAAAAAAAGAAAAAAGAGGAGAAAGAAGAGATTCAAGTTTAGTTAGTATATAAAAGCCAATTTTGGTAGTACAAGCTTTCGGTAGTCAGCCTTTAATATGACACGTGGTTTAAAACTGTCGGGATGACGCCCAAGGATTCAGAAAAATCTCTTAAATTTCACCAATATTTCAGTTTTATTTTTAAAGGTTCATCAGGGTCATAAATAAATTAAAGTGGACAGACCAAATTTGTGGACTTAACGACATCCATCTGAGGACTTATGACTAGGCCGGGCACATAGAGTTTCGCGCCAGGTTAGATGTGAGGTCGCCGCGACGTATGTATGCAGACGAATCGGCATGGGCTACCTCAGCGAATGATATTATTGATTTATTGCAGCAGTTTCTCATCAATCCTTTGCAGCGTTAGACGTAATTATAGAGATAAGTGTGTCTAATGTACGCACGTCAACGACTGTTGGCTAATAAAGTCACTAAATTTATCAGTGAATTTCCGGATTTGAACTATAATGGAACTAAAATATTGTGTAGAGTTTGCAAAATACCTTTAATGTGCTGGAAAAAAGGCGACTGTAAAAGACATATAAATAGTATGCAGCACAAAAATGAGAAAAATGGCGCGTCACCTCAAATCCAATTTTGATGTTTATTGTTTGTGGTCTACCGCTTCGCTTACTCCATAAAGAACCATTTCGACAGTTTTGGCGTACATATAATCCTGAGTGGAACTTACCATCACGGGCAGCGTGACGGAAAGAGCTACTAAGAATACGTAAAGGTATCGAAAATAGGATCAAAGCGGAATTAAAAAATAAACAGCTGTGGCTATGTCTTGATGAGACGACAGATTGTAAAAAAAATTCTGAAAGAATATTATAGTACGAGCACCAGATCCTGTTAAACCGCAATTTGCAATCTTATTAGCTAGCAAAATACTAAAAAAGTGTACTAGCGAAGCGAGCGATGGAGCAGCGACAATGTGTAGTGTAGTCCATTCTCTTAAAGCAAAGTGTGAGGGATTTTCACATGTTACGTATAAAGTTCATGCTTTACATCTTGTGGCATAAACTATTCGGCAATGTTACTCGGAGGTGGATTCATTAATAGCAAATACAAAAAAGTGTTTCTCAAATCTCTCAACGGATTCGAGTAATCCACAGGCTTTGTCCCAGTATCCGCCAACCACCACAACCGATTCTTACGCGTTTTGGAACATAGTTGCAAGCGGCTTTTTAATGTTCTGAACATCTCCAAGAAGTAAAATCTGTGATTTTACAATTCGACCCTGGCGAAGCTATAGCTATTAAGAAGACCCAGAAAGGAATTCTAGATACTTCTGTTGAAACAGATTTAAAAAGTATTAGCAATAATTATTAACGATTACTAGACTTAGTAAAAAACAGTCGCGTTATAGCAAACTTCGACAGTGTTAAAAAAAAATCCGATTATACGAGATTAAGACAAATTCGTGGTGGTACATCTGCAGATTCATTAACTAACTCTAAGGATTATTTCAATTATGCCTGTGTTACTCCCGTAGATATTGAACGGTCTTTCTCAAAATATAAGAACATTTTTTCATTACAGCGAACAACCTTCACCGAGACAACTATGGAATCATACCCGGTGGTGCAAGTTTTTCAACAATCCTATTCACACTGTTAAGAAGTTACATTTATATATTATATTATTATTTATTGTTGCGGCATTAAGGAAACTACATTGTTTACTTTTTACGGTTATTATCATTATATATACAACAAATGCCGTTTTCAAACAAAAGAAACTAATAATGGCAATAAAAACACTTCAAAGGGTGCATATATTCGTTTTATTTACCAAACATTTTTATTGCGACAGGTTTTATTTTTTACAGTGGGGTGTTGATTTCAAAATATCACTTCTGTCGGCTGTAAGTCACACGTACACTATTTATAATCCGCGGCCCATGCGACTGATCCGATTCTGTTGCGAAGACCGATTGTGCCCGGCATAGTTATGACCTCTGAATGATTCGACTCCATTATAGCAGATAACTGTTGTAGGTAATCATCCTACCAATTGCGGTCCATAGTTTTAAAACAATATTAAGTAAGATATGCCATTCAGTAAATAATATGGCTCAAATATAATTGTTGTATTTTTGTGCAGAGCAATGTTGTAATATCAAAGGCTTATAAAACTGTACAGAATTCATACAATTCAGTGACACGTTTATTTATAGGTCATCTACTGATTAATCATAATATACGTAGCTCAAATTGGTTGCGTGTTTAATATCTAAATAAATAAAATAGATTAGAGAAGGTGTCTACCCTAAATCTATTTTCGGCGTTTCATTTAAGTCATATTACGTACCTAAATTGAAATCAGTTGTTTCTTTTATGTATTAAAACGAATACAACGAATTTGTGATATAAAAAGGAGCATAGGGTGAAATGATTTATAGCACACAACCAATAGGTTAATGTGAGTATCGTAAAGTTCGTGTTAAAGCTTATTACGTGATATTATAGCAATATGCATTACTATAATCAAATACATAAATAAATAATAATTATCTCATCTTTTCACAGTTTAGCTAACGATTATACTTATAGTTGTATCGATCCAACCCCAGGGTACTAAAAAAGACGAAGCGCACATACGGCTACAACTCCTAAATGATACAAGAAGTTGAGATTTTATATGGTACTATCATCGCATCAGAAACAATTAAATATAAATCTTACGGATAAACATTTATGCAAATTAATTCAGTTATCTGGCGGCGTTCTAGTGTATTTCGTACATGTTTTGTTTCAAAATCAACGGCATGGTGCTCCCCAAGAAGTAACTTTCATGAGTAAATATTGATGCTGTATATAATTATTGGTTAAGTATTATAATTAATGCGACCTTTGAAATCTGTACCAGTTAAGTAAAAATAACAACAACGACTGTGTTATTTACTAAATTTTCATGTTAGTTCAACTTATAAGCTTTAGAGTGACTTCTTGTTTGTTTACTACAGACACAAAAAATCTGAGGCTCCGGTTTATACACTTGTGGATTAGCATATATGTAACCTAAGGTAAATTCCTCAGCAAGACATAATAGTCATATTAGGGGATGCAAATGCAAAAGTGGGCAGAGAAGACATCTACAGGTCTATAACAGGAGACGAGAACACGCATGAGTTTAGTAATGATAATGGTAGGAGGTTGATAGAATTAGCTTTAGAGCAACATATGAAAATCATGAGCACGCACTTCAAGAGGAAGAAAATCCACAAAAGAACGTGGACGGTACCAAGAACAAAAGAAGCAAATTAGATAGAACATGTGCTGATTCAAGAGAAATACTCGAATATAATAACGAATGTCAGAACATGTAGGGGAGCGGAAGCTGACTCAGACCATTTCCTGGTAAAAATAGCATTTAAATACACAACCCAAAAAAAAAAAAAACGCGAAAGGAAAGGAGGATAGAAGTCATGCGTAATACAACAGATTTGCAAAACGAAACAGTAGCACAAATGAATAGGAACAAGATTATGGAAGCCTTTAGCAAACTGCAAATAAACGACACAGATGAGGTGGAGGAAGAATGGAAAAATATAGAAAAAGCAATAGAGAAGGCATCACAGAAACTATTACCGAAAAGGAAAAAAGGGACGAAACCACAGGTGGATGGATGAAGAATGTAAGAAGGAAATGTGCTAAAAAAACTCATTAAGACAAAAAATGTTACAAACAGGAACTAAAGAAAACCATAAAAATATTATGAACAAAGGAAAACCACAAAACAAATATGTAGAGAGAAAAAGAGACAAATGAAAGAAAAAGAAATAAAGATATGGAAGAAAAATGTAAGAAGAAGGGAATGAGAATCAAACAACAAGAATCAAACACGACTGGCTACAACTTCTGCAAATCCCCGCGGTCGGGTTACAGAATTGTGTTAATGACTGCTACAATATTGTAATGCATTCTATCAAGTGATTTTTTTTCGTGTATATATATATATCTATGTGTTGGAGTTATTTCGCGCCTCAGCAACATAGCATCTTAATCAAAGAATAATGTACAGGTGTTAAAATTGCTGATAAATCCTCAAGGTATGTTTCTCATTCCTCTGCACATCAAACTTGTTTGGTATAAATATTTGGGTGAGTGCTAGGCATAAATAAACTTTAACTTATTTGAGAATCATGTGGTTAAAAATCAGCAGTGATAAGAACTTGGCCTTTCTATTATTCTAACAATGTAACAACTAGATCTTCAAAACGCATTGTAGGTGATGGAAAAGGGGGTATGGAATGGTCCTATTGTTTGAAGGGCTCTTTTAGTAACTAGAAAGGTGTGAGGTATGGAGGTATGAAGGAGCACTTGTGTAGCTTTTGTGCAGACTTTTTTCTAGAAGAGCCTAAGATGTGCAAACAAGTATCACGGTTTTCCTCCATATCCATAGAAAATTGAGCTATCTATTTTTATTGGCTCGGCGTTAACTATAAGACCATTTTAGCTTAGAAGGCATTTTTCGACGAATTATTGGGATAATAATTCTATATGATTTTATGAATTCTGGTTTTAGCTAATTAATTTTGGTATACAACAAAGTTTGTTGCGTATTTGTGCAAATGCGAAGTAAAACATGCAACTAAATACGCACCAGTAGACGCGTATACCAAACTGTGCATCCGAATTATCTCCAGCATGACCGTCCGCAAACTATAAAGGTTTATTTTTATCGCAGTATGCATAACGTGGATTGGAAAGGTACGAACGTATTCTGGCGTTATATTAGCACAACAACGTATCGGTGAAAAACGTGCGAACTCTTAACGCCAGCAGCAAGATAAAACCCGGAATGGTGCTGTTTATTCGGCGTGAATAATTCCTGTTATGGATCACAACATCAACATCAACACCCAACACCAACGACGAGCGAATAAAAAATGCATAGATAAGAATGACTTTTTTCCATCGGTTTCTAGTTTCTTATTCATTGTGGCGGAGTAGCGATGTGGAACAGGATACTTTCGTACTATACACACAATTCTTAACAAATTGTTTCCGTGTCCTGCGATGTGAACGCCGATGCTACTTAATTTCCTGACCGTGAAGACACGCATTTGTGCATCTCTTTAGAGACGGATCCATACATTCTCGACCATTACGGCCGCTTTAAATAAAAAAAAAAAACGAAGAGTAGAGTTTAGGACGGCAGCGTTGTCAACTCGTGCGGTGATATGATTCCCTTTAGGCTTTTTCAATTGCTTCTACTTTTCTTTCTCTCCACTCCAACACCTCCTACACCTGACGTCGTTAAATTTTACTTCATGCTCGCGTATAAGGCTATCTCGTTTGGTAATTATGGAAGAGGAATCACATTAAAGAACGTTTAGAGGGCGTTTATGGTGATTTATCTCCTTCATATTACACTGCAAAAAAGTGGGCAGAATGTTTCTGTTTGGGGCAAGAATCTCCTGAAGATGGTCGCTGGGCCAATTTAACTGATAACGCTTCAAAACATTTCAATTATTGAATAAATTAGCAGATCGCCGTTTGAAAGTGAAGGAATTAGCAGTGACGTCCGAAACAAATATTCGCCCAATTCTCCATAACCATTTGGGTATGAATAAGATTAGTGCAAGATGGTTACCGCATCTTGTTTCTGCTCTCCAACGTGAACGTCGGGTTGAATGTGCGCGCTCCTTTTTAAATATGTGTGGAAACAATGGTTCTGTATTATGATGCTCTATCCAAAACGGAATCGATGTAATGGCGACTATCCGATGAACCTCGTCCCAGAAAGACATTTTGAGGGAAAAACTTTAGATTATTTTTACAAAGGCATAGAATTATTAATTGAATGTTATAATAGATGTATTGAAGTTAGGGGAAATTATATTGAAAAATAAAAGTTGTTATATTTTACCAAGTTTATATATTAAATATTAAAACATTATAAAGTCGTTGTCTAGAATACGTATGTGTGATCAGTTTTGTTTAAACCACTGTACTTTTACACATTCTAATAACTAAAGCGTGACAAACGGTTGCACCCGCAGAGGCGACGTGAAAAGAGCTGTGTTTACTATCTGCTTACAAAGAATCGAGTGGACGTTCCGTTATTATCGGTTGATCAGTGTGCGTGTACTATTTATAATGTTCGAGAAACTAGTGGAACCGTCCGGAGCATACCGCACATAAGTAGACACAGTATTAATAATAAAATAATAGACTGTTACCTTTTATTGACGTATCGATGACCACTGTGGTAACGTGCTCAACATGAAAATAAGGTCATACAAAAATTGCCAGTACGGAATATTGTTTCTTAAATTCAATACATGACATTTACTTTTAATATGACTTCTATATTCAAATCTAGTGCGACCCTATACCGCAAAATTTGCAACGAATGTGCGAAACTGTAAATTCCAAATATATCTCTCCCCATGCGATGCAAGAGGTACACCAGACTTACGTCCCATGTTTTCGAAAACACACAATGAGAATCCGATAAATAACCGAACCTCCAGACTCCTCAATGTCTACCGCATTACTGAACTCTGCATCCGGATACGTATAGACACCCTCCCGTCTCTGCGGGTGCAACCGTTTGTCACGCTTTACTAATAACACACAGGGCTGTAGATATTCATATTCATATATCCTGTAGTTGATATCTGTGATATCTGAGCTATTAAATAATTCATATAGACTGAAAGCTCTAGTTTTACTTTTATGGCGTCTTGCATTAGTTTATCAGTCCCTGACTTTCGTTATTACAACTCAAAATAATATGATTGATGTCGTCGCGCTCATCATTACAGATCTTACATAAATCGTTATTCAGTACCTGAATTTTGAAAAGATGAGAAGGAAATCTCCCGTAGTTAAACGTTATTTTGATACATGGAAAAATTGTGTAATAATTGGAGGGATTGTGCTTATAAATTTCTCTGTATGAAGACTCCTCGTTATTATAGAGATCTTTTTTCAGCTAAAATTCCAGTGTACGGCATAAATACATTTTACTGTCACTAGGGATCTGTTTATGCTTAAACCGAAATCCGAAAGTAATATTTCCCCGATAAGAACAGAAGATTTGTAGTTAAAGTTTTGCAAGGACATAAGAACGCTTTTGGAGTCAGTAAAAATATTAAAGTTGTTGTGACCTAATGCAATATTTCAGAGCCTTTTTTAACGGCCGCAGCTTCTGCGGTAAATACGCTGGCTTCTTCGGTGGGCATAAAATATTTGCTGACTTCATTCTGTGGTATAAAAATTGCACTTCCAGTGCCCAAAACATTGTTTGCGCCATCTGTGAAGATATACGTATGTGGATTCGAAACATCGATTGACAATTTCCTTATATAAAACTTTATTTGAATATAGATTTTGAATAAAATATGCAAAGATTACTTGGGGTTTAGACAGTATGAAGCATTTAAATGGAATACTACAGCTTTGGGCAAAATTATTTGGCACCCATTACATTTCGTTATATTAGAAAACTGATGCCACCTATGCAATTATTTAATCATTCGGGGAATTATAAATAGTATATCTACATATTCCTCGGGGATTACCGAGTTATATTGCATGTTTGGAAGTTTATAGAGCTTATTGTGTTTTGCGCTGTTAGTTACGACAGTAATGTAGGGTGTAAGAACATTTGTACATCCAAACAAAAGTTAGAAAGAGCGGTAATAGAGGAATGGAATAAAATATCAGCTTCTACTTGCGAGAAACTTCTTGCTAGTTTGCCGAAAAGGATAACTGCTGTAATAAACTCCCAAGGAGGATCAATATGATATTGAATTTAACTTTTTCTTAAATAAAATATTATATTTATACCATCCGTTTCATTTATTTACTGGTAAAAGTTGAGATATAGACCATTTGCGAGGGTGCCTAATAATTTTGTCCAAGGCTGCATAAAGAAAAGATCTATTTTTTATATCATAAATGGATATATCCACAAAGGACAACGCAAGTGGTAGAGGTACTTTATGTAACTAATATGTACTAAAGATGTCCTGAAGATTCAACTTGGCGTATTTAGTAATAATTTTTCTCCTTGAAAATCTATTTTTAAGCATGAACTTGTCGCGTAAATATTTTCATCTGCCAAATAGGGTTCCTCAATTTCCATATATGTTGCATCTACATGGGTACAGTTGCTAACAGGCAAAGTACTATTTTTTTGCCATAATACATAGGCAATTACATAGGAATACCATAATGGTATGTTATAAATTGTGCTTAATTATTTGATTAATTAAACCAGTGAAACAATTTTAATCAAACGCAAAGGGCATAACAAAGCTAGTTGACCTACGTTCACCAGTATTCAAAAACATTGTGTTCCTGTCGAATCTGTGATGCTAGCTGGTGGGAAATTTCCCATTTTACGGAAGAAATCTTAGTCTAATTCGAAAAATAAGGAAAATGGGAGAAATACAGAAACGTCGACAATTTGAGGGTAAAATGGAAGAATGAAAAAAAATTTTTTTGGCTGTTGCTTCAATGAGCTGCTCTTTTCATTTTTCTACCGGGATGTGGCTTCAATTAAGTAAGTTGAAGTAGAAATGTGGCCTATGGATGACAAAAAAGAGATATCATAGAAGTAATAGGCAAGTCTAAAAAATGTTTCAGTTGCCTGTCATTTTGGTTTATTTAAAACATATTGGGTTGAATTTACACTGGTATATAAATGACTTCGAGCAAAGGAAAAATTTTAAACACCTATAGTTCCGATGAACTAGAGTTATGTTCCATTCTTTTCATAAAAAGCAATATATATATATATATATTGCCTTACTAGTCTTTATCACTTTCTTAGGAGCTTAACTAAGGTATTTTTGCTTGTTAGGTACAATTTTTACTTTTATTCATAAAATTTGAAAATTGTGAGGAATTTAAAAATATACTTTGAAAAATTAGGCAAAATTTTGTTTATTTTAAATTATGAAATTAAGCTTAACACGTTAGCAATACTCTGTCCAATAAATCTCAGAGCATCATGGATATATATAACTGACAGACACTTTCACTAAGACGAAGCTCCCGCTTTTAATTGGCGCTTGGGTGGAAAAAGGGGTATAAGTCTTCCACGATGCTTATAAGGTCGTCCTGCACCTTTGGGAAAATGTGTATAAATTAAAGTGCCTTGTAAATGCCAAATATTTTACTGCGCATAAGGAAAGAACTTCAATAACAAGCGGATGTTGTTATACCTAACTGCTATTTCCCAAAATTTCTACTTCTGGGCATATATCCCTTTTCCCACACGTCTAAAGGTGAAAATTTGGTAACTAGAGCATTCACAGGGTTAATTAATGTCTATTATATTTCTCTTTTTTGTATGTATGGTGTCGGCCCAACAGGGCATACCTGCTTAATTCTGGTGATAATTAGGTGCCTTTGATGTGTGACATGGCGTGTAGTGTTTCATGGCTTTATTATAACCATCCGCTTGCGTAGAGAACGAAGTGCAGTTAAGTGCTTTCTTTGCATTCTTTCTCATTTGAAGGTCTTTAATTTTTAAATATTTCAAAAGAAAACATCGCACCGACTCACTACTTTGGCTCTGTAATTTCGATAATAACACTTTATCTTTTACTAGTAGTTTCGAGGAAAAGAATACCGAAAGCAATGTAGCGTAACCATATAATAATATAGTAATAGCCATGCTAAAATAAGGGAATGATTCGCTAATATCCTCTACCGTTTGATAAAATAACACAGCAAAGCCTACAAAAGGATTTAATGCAGACAAAATCAAACAACTTCGGCGAACTACGCCTACACCGATTATCTAATTAGCTGACAGTTCAGTTATTTTTCAAGCTAGAAGAACGTCTAACAGAACTTTGATGTCCTTTCGGATTTATCAAATATATGTATATACAATACAATTATGAGGTATACCAAAGGATTAAACTCAGCGAACCATTTACGTTTCTAAGCGGGGTTCACGGTACGGATATGTGGGGATGCTCTGTGGGATGATTAATATTGCTGTGAAACTCTCAAGTTATTCGAAAGCTCTTTTTGCTATTTTGAATACTGAAATTAGGTAAATATTCATACGAAATAATATTTATTCTTTTCACCGCCGTTTAGAGCTAATTATTAATATAGATCTTTAATCCTATTCGAATGCATTTATTTGTCACAAACAGCAGTCACTATTTCATAATTAGATTAGGGACGTTATCGAATTTATTTTACGTCACCAGTTAATTCACTTGCTGTATTAAGAGCGTTACAGCAAATCAAAAATCCTACAGTAGGTTGTGACGTGAACCCAGACACGTACGAAGGTAGTCCCAAAAATAAGGTCTCCAATTTTTTTTAGAATACAAAAATCCGTTCATTTTCTATAATATATACATCATTTTAAAGTTTGAGCATTTCTCTATTTTTCTACACAATTGCCATTTCGGTCGATGCATTTTTGTAGGCGCTATGACAGTTTCTGTATGCCCATGTCATACCAGTTCGCCGCTATGTCATTGATAAAATGTTGAACCTCCTCTTTTACTTCATCGTCGGAGCTGAATCGCGTTCCGGCCAAATGTTCTTTCAACTTAGGGAACAGGTGGTAGTCACGGGGTGCCAAGTCCAGACTATAGGGTGGGTGAGTGATGATGTTCCATTTAAACTGTTGCAGGAGAGCGACGGTTTGACGGGCGACGTGTGGGCGACCGTTGTCGTGGAGAATGCTTACCCCCTTGCTCAGCATTCCTCTTCTGCGGTTCTGAATTGGCACCCAGTGACTACCGCTTGTTCCCTAAGTTGAAAGAACATTTGGCCGGAACGCGATTCAACTCCGACAATGAGGTGAAAGAAGAGGTTCAACGCTTTCTCAAGGACATGGCGGTGAGCCGGTATGACATGGGCATACAAAAACTGTCACAGCGGCTACAAAAATGCATCGACCGATATGGCGATTGTGTAGAAAAATAGATAAATGCTCAAACTTTAAAATGATGTACATGTTATAAAAAATAAACGGATTTTTGTATTCTAAAAAAGATTGGAGACCTTATTTTTGGGACTATCCTCGTACACTAATATGTATGCAGGTTGTCCAAACCTTCTAAAATTGTAAGGTTGCGGCTGTTATAATAAACACCATACAATATCTTTTAAAAATGTTCCCGTATACACAGGCTGATCGATAAACAGCGGGCCAGGAACCTATTTTAATGGCTTAAATGGAACGTCCTCTTATACTTTAGTTTTATAAGTTTAACGATCAATAGGGTATAGAAAACTATAAACCCATTGTATATCCAAATACAGAACTGACTGTAAGTATCTTCCTTACTTTAAAACAAAAATGTTAGAGGTATAAATTTCCTCCACGATGAACCCGAATAAATATATGGTGCTCCTCAAACAAATAACGTTTCCGGTGTTTGAATTTGGCGAAATTTGGCGTCCATTGAATATACTGTACATTTCGAAGGAGTTCTGATATGATCTAGGTATACTATGCATTCTAACCTCGTGAAAGTTTAAGAGCGAAACTAAAATCCCTAATAATATAGAGGAGATGTATTTAAAATAACATAATAGGTTTCGAAAATATTTTTGGAAGATACCCTTTTCAAAATTGACTGTAGCTTCTCAGTTGAAATAAAATCCTCACATAAAGTTATAACTCTACTTTCGATGTTGGCCAAGTCCGGTATGCGTAAAATGGGTCAAATAACACCAGCTTTTATCTGATATATCTTTTACACTATATTATAAGCTGTTAATTGAAATAAATTGTCAACCTTGTAGGTAAAACAAACCTTTCAATTATTAACCTACAATCAGCTTAACAACTTCTTGGCAAGGAAATATTTGCTAATGCTGCTAGCAGATCTCACTGTCTAAGTGGTTACAGACTCCAAAGACTGTCTCGTCCATTATTTAGTAACTTTTCATGAAAATTGGCATCGCGGGTACACTAAGCCCTGGGGTTGCCCCAGGTTTGGTCCAGTTGCCTCGTCTAATAGCTCATCCAATTTAACATCTCTGGGTTTCTTTATATGGTAATACCAGAATTTTCTTTATAATGTAATAATAGAATAATTACCTTAAACTTAAACATTTATTGTGTTTCCCTATACTTGGACTTTATTTTAATTTTATATGCCCAAAAAGTTGACAATAAGAATAAATAAAGCTAACAGGAAAAATCAATATTTTTTATTTTATATCTTACAATTTTGCAGTCGGGGAAAATACTTCAGATGAAAGTTAAATCAGTCTTGAAATAGCGGCTGCCAAGTGAACTTGAAAACATCACGTTATTTCAAGCTGTCGGGGTGACGACCAAGGTTTCAGAAAAATGTAACTCTTAAATTTCACCAATACTTTACTTTTATTAAAAGCTGATGAAGCTTTAAACAAAAGCGAAATATTAGTAAAATCCCGACAGTTTAAAACCACGTGTTAGTTCCTAACGACCGCCATACTCCTTAGAAAACATCGACAAAGTCAGTTTATAATGTTACCATCTATTTCCATTTCAACGTACGGCAACCTTTATTTGACATATCTTTTTTTCTGGAGCATAAGAGAGCTTCAACGTTTCAACCTTGCACTTTTGAATTCTATCAAAGGAAGTTGGGTTCCCTTAATTTTTGGCAAAGTGCAAACATATTAAAGAATTTGTGATTATTAGTAATAATTTTTTACTTTTACACGTCTTTTGGAAACAGTCTACAGCATTATCTCTTCTCGTTTGAATTAATACACGGACAATTAAATTTTTCGTGCCTATCCAAAATTAACTTCAGCGTGAGATATAATCTGAGTCAACAGACACATAAATATCATAGCTTAATACATCCTGTACAAAACGTATATAAATTGATGTCTAATTTAGTTTCTCTTAAAATTGAATCTGTCTCAGCTTTAATTCCTTGATGACCGATTTAAAAACTACAGGTCTAAACCGAATGATTCAGCTCTTTTCTATTCTTTGCTAAGCATGACCGTGAACTGTCAGAACGAACGGAACGAAACTTCAGCCGGTAGAATAAGTTTCTATGCATTATAACGCAATTTCCTGTGGCCTAAAAAGATATGCTCCAGTGAAAAGACAAACAATTATAAAAACACCTTGAAGTTTTTTCTTTTCATTTTAAACTGTTCAAAATAATAAGTGTACAATAGTAAGTATAATAGCGAAGTTGAAATTATCTTTGTGGTCTACGCTTTTGGAAATAAACATCAAACCACGAGGATTTTTATTAATTTTACCGTTATAACCAAGAATTAACGTCCCAAGATATGATTCCTTTTAGGTGAAACTCTATAATCCAGAATGTGATCTAAAAATACACAAGAAAGAAAACAACAATCGTACATTCTAATATGTTTAAAATGTAACGTTGTACGCTTGGTTGCATAACTTTGATCGCGGAGTAAGCTGATTAAAAAAAAAGCTTTTAAGGCAATTTCTTTGACAAACACGCTAACGAATTTCACTCTGAAGTAGTTTGTGTAATTCACTCCCTTCAATCAAGCCTACGTTGGGAAATCGCCCTTGCCTGCTAGAGTGCCAGAGAATAAGTTAAATTAACGGGAAGTTTAAAATTTTAATTACATTGGCGAGATAATTTAAATTAACTTAAAAGTTTTCAGGAAAACTAAGTAAATTAAAACAAATATTGTTTTTAATTAAGAAAATTAATGTAGTCGATGCTCCAACGTTAAGATGGTTATTCTAACGATACTGCCGCTTAGAAGTGTAACCTGCATCGGAACTTAATTTTATTTTAATCAGGTGAAAGCAAGATAAATCGATATTAAGGGAAATGCAGATTAACAATAAACGTACACAAGCAGTAGTTGTATTAATTCTGCGTTTGGGAAGCTTGATATGTTTTCAAAATTGGTCATTTTAGTTTAGAATCGAATATTCGACGAACCGAATATTCAATTCTGATATCAGTTTGCAGCCAATTCGTTTCTAATTGTCTGGCGACCTATAGTTTTATTTCGATAGACAATTAACAGCCGAGAGTAGTAGCCTTTTTCAGGATGTAACTGAACAAAACGAACGCGTGAGTCACACAATAGCGTGCGGTGCAGGTGTAGTATGGTGAAACTAATACCTACCGCAGCTACATACGTTCCTCATTAGTTAAGGGTAACAGGAAACGTACATGCTGATAATTATAAGTACTGTAAAAGCTTTATATTTATGTAAATATTTGACTTATTTTAGTATTAATGAAGTAACCTTTCCCTTTTCTTAATGGATTAAGTACCATTAGATGTATACAAACTGATCATACAAGGTCTAAGCCCTAAATTGATACGTTGTAAATACAGAGATATTGACAAACTATGTTTGATGAAGATATTAACAATTTAAAAACAGTTAATCAGGTGTTAATCTGAATTTCTTGCGACACTTAACTCAAAATTCGAATCTGTTCAATTTAGAGTAGAAGAAGAAGTGAGCCACCAACTCCTGCTCTTAGAAAAAGATGTAAATAGCCATCTATAGGAAAGAGGCAAACACTCATAGATACGCAATGAGAGGTTCGAATGGATAGACAACACAAATTGGCTGCCATTAACTTCCTTTGAATAAAAACAGATACAATGAGGAACTGAAATTTAAAAAAATATAGCAATTTACAATGGTAACTCCTCTAAAGGTGTTGATCGCATCCTTAAGAGGAAATGTAGAAAACTTATCTTTCGCAGAGTATTGAAAGGTATAAGTAAATTTGGAACAGAAGTATGTGACCACACAATGTCAGAATTCAGCAAAATTAACTGGGCAAGACTGTCAAAAGTCAAACAGTGATTTGAGTATTATTTACTTTTGACCGTTTTGCTTAGTATAAGTAAAGTGTTTAGGGAACAAAATACCAGATACAAAAAGGTCGAGAATGTATATAATTACATGCGAAGAGTGTGATAAAGCCTGTATTGGACAAGCGAGACTGGTAGTAGACACCCGGTTCAAAGACCACCTAGGATATTTCCATTGTGGGAGGTTTGAATGGTCAGGTGTAGCTCAGTGCATAAACGAAACCTGGCATAATATTAAATTAGAAAACCTCTAATTGTTAACGTAATTTCGCCGACGTCTGTGATATCAACAACAAAAATCTGTTAAATTAATTCTGTACTACCTGCATTCTCCTTGTGTCCTGTTGCGTAATGCAGAAAATGTTAGTACTTTCACAGAATGTGAGGTTACATACAAGTGCTTCGCAAAATATCAGTTTGGTTGATAAATCTAGTGCACACGCACAAGATGAATAACAATTGTTTTGAGGGTTAGGATGGATTTCAAATGTCACGTATTTTTGTAGAAACGGATGTTGTTATTCAGAAGCAGCACAAGGTTTTTTACACTGTTAATGTAAAGCTGAGTATCATCAGAATATACATAGGTGGTACTTGCAACGCTAGGGGCAAATTGGTATAGAAATTGAGAAGCGAGGCACTGTATTATTCCATATTGCAGAAGCCGAGATATTGCTATGAACAGTCATAGATGTATCATTTCCTTTAGGCAAGCCTTTAAAAGCCAACAATCTTCCTCCAATTTATGAGAGACTCTATCATACTTTCTGATACCAAAAATAAGATTTTGCAATTTTTGGACACGATGAGCATCTTTTTGCCTTAAACAGGGGCCATAAATGACATCGCCATAATTTACTTGTGATAGGACCAGAGATTCACACAGGAAAGTTTTTATTGTTTTGTTAAAAGTCTTCCTATGTAGATAAATTAAGTTTAAACCACCGTAACTACGTGGAATACATTTAGAGATGTGCGCGTTAAAGTTCAATTTATTTTTAATAATCACCCCCATGCTTTTTGATTCATCCATTAGGCAAATCTCAACATCGCAAATTTTAATTTTATCATTATTAATGTCAATCTTAATATTTTTTACCAATAAAGCAGACAGCTGATTTCAATGGATTTAAATGTAATGAATGCTGTTCTGAAAATTCTGCGAGTCTAGTAAGGTCAGAATTTTAAAGTTCGCAAGTGTGCTCGATTTCATCTCGTGGCGAAGATATATAAACTTGGATATCATCAGCATAACAATAAAAATGTGCATGATGAAGTGAAGCACGCAGTTGAGAAGCGTAAATAGAAAACAACAGAAGGCCATTGACAGATCCCTGCGGCACTCCTTTGTAATGCCTAGGGAATAAGCGCTTTTGTAGTCAAAAAGATTATCATTTATTTTAACGGTGTGTTGTCTGAAAGATACATGATATGTCTAATACGTTTACCTCGTATGATTTCTTGTGATAGTGTGAGAATTTTAGTTTATTTATTTCTTACTTATTTTGTTTTCGACAGCTTTCATTTTCTTTTCTTGAAAAGTGAGACTGCAAAAAATGTTTTTCTTTCACTAGACGTAAATTGTACTAAAATATTACAGTAAAGCTAATAATCTACATTAGTTATTTAGAATAATGTTACATCTAATATATGTGTGTCCTATGTAAACTTGTACGGAATATTTCACGAAACTCGTTAGTTAGAAGTTTTAATAATGATATTATCAATGGAACTCTGAAATTTTGGAGTAGGTAGCCTATTAATTTAAAATATTTTCGCCTATGAAACAATTCCGGTTGAACCGGAAGTGGTTAGCAACTTTCTTATTTAAAAATAATGACATACATTTTATCAGCTTAATTGATTGTACACATCGCATGAAAATAATTTATATTAGGGCATCTTACCCCTAAAGTCAACTATTTTCGAGATATTTATGATCATGTTGAAATTATAGCATTTACACCGCTCTCGTTGAAATTAAATACTTGAGAATGTAATGAGGATTAAGGTATTTACTTGTGTAGGAAGGAAATGGGAGGTCATGCCTTATTATTATCATTATTAAATTTTATACAGGTGTTCATAAACTGTTTACAAATATAGATATCTTCAAATAGACCGTTGTATCTTTGAGTACTCTATTGGATTGGGAAGGAAATTTCACATCGATTCATATTAAGGATTGGTATACCTATCTTTAATAGTTTTCAAGATAATAACTATTCCTTTAAACTGCATATAACGGGTTAATGTTTTACAATAGTGTGCCATGCAATGAGCGGTATAGAATTCATTCAGTAATCTTTACTTGAAAGGTCGCGCTACTTGACAGTTATTGATGCTGGATATTCAGACACTATAATGTCACTTAATTTCACGGCGCGCTATTGTAAAACATGCAGTTTAAAGAAAGAATCGTTAATACATTGAAAACTGTTAAAAATTGGTATAGCAAACTCTAATATGAATCGATATGGAATTTCCCTTCTAATCCAATAGTGTAGTTAAAGATATCACTGTCTATTTGAAAAAATTGAGTTTGTTCAATTCGAAGATATTTGTATTTGGAAACAGTTCATGAATACTTTCTATAAAATTTAGTAATGATAACGATAAGATGTGGTACGCATGACCTCCTATTTCGCTCCTACACAAGTAAATACCTTAATCTTCAAGACATTCTCAAATATTTGGTTTTAACGAGCCGTGCAAATGCTAAAATATCAACATGATTGTAAATATCTCGAAAACAGTCGACTTTACGGGTACGGTACTCTAATACAAATTATTTACATGTGATGTGTACAATCGATTCAGACGATAAAAAACATATCATTGTATTTAAAATAAGAAAGTTTGGAATCGCTTCCAGTTCAACCGAAAGTGTTTCCTAGACGAAAATAATTTATATTAATAGGCGCAATGCTATAACTACCTCTTCCAAAATTTGAGAGTTCCATTCATGGTCACATCATCAAAACTTCGAACTAAAAAGTTTCGTAAAATACCCAACGAAATTCGCTATCCAATGTTTTTTTTTCTTAAATTGATATATGTGAATCACATAAAACAGTACATCGAAACGGATACATACTTTTTATCAGTACAACACCATCTTTCATTCGTTATTATTTCCAAACAGCCGAACCTGCGTAGAAAATAAATGTTCCAGAATGCCAGAGAAGAACAGTGAGAAAGAAGTAGAGCGAAGAAGATCAGTATAATCACTAAACCGAAATGCCCGATACCTTAATGCCATAATGCTGCAAATGTATTTACAAACACAGATGTATTAGCCTATGTCTCCATGTGATCCTAAGAGAGATCCCTTGTTCGTAATTTCTGTGGAACGTAAATTTTTCATGTACTTCTTGCTACCATTCGTTATTCGGTATCGTTAAATTCTGTCATATGTCAGTAAACCGTATGTTCGTAAGCCACAGATCGTTTGAAATATTTAATAAGCTTTATTGTTCCTTCCAGCCTTGTGTAACGCTTTTACTATTGATGACGACCGTTGGAAATAATCTTTCAGCGAGAATAACATTTATTTATTGATTTCCCTCTCAAAAAAAAGTACGGTTATTCGTTAGGTTGGAAATAAAACGTTATCTTATAAACTGCTGTAAACGAGACCTTTCGAACGTTAATACTACCATAATAAAAAAAGTTCGTGTCAATCTAGGACCCCGAAACCTATCCAATTTCAGATGGTGGCGCTTCAAATATTTGAATATGCGATCCGTATTGAATTATAGCTGTCAAGAGAGAAAATAAGTCGGTTACATCCGAAAGTCTCTTCGAGCTCCATCGAAATGTCACGGTCCAAATTAGGAAACCGTCAAACTTCGGCGAAGCTTTCTTTTAATAAAAGGCTATTCACTTTCGTATAAATGTTCGCTGCAGATTTACACAGAACGAACAAACCGCCAGAGTGGAAGGCATTCCTTTTTATATTGGTTTGAAAATTTGAGAAACACAAATATGCGACTGTCTACCATATACACCCAATGCATTTTTGCATGTAAGATTTAGTAGTGATTTATTATTTATAATCATTTTTATTTCCCACAAATCTGAGACTTCAATATGATCTACTTTTCTCTGGTGTATTGCGAACCATAGTAGAACGATTTTTCGTATGCATTTAGATTTTATCTGGAAAGCATAGACTGCGACAAAAATATTATTAAGAAGAAAGATGTATTGAGAAAGATACTTAAATATGTGGAGGGAATGTATACTTTATGGAAATACAAAAGAGCAATGTCATATAAGGAACTATCCCTTCTATCAGTGGCGGCTCATGACTTTTTGACGAGGGAGGAGCGATTGTAGAAAAATATAATAAAATCTGACCTTTAATTTACAATGATACATGATCTTTGAAAAAAAAAGAAGGAATTGTTGACACACTATTAAAAAATACGGGCACTGGTGGGTATAGCAGCGAATATAATGTGCACAAGGATATTTATTTTTAATGTGTGCCTGAACGCCGCTCATCTTTAATTCGTTTTAATCCTCAAAAGTGTTTATAAATGCTGCCATTAAAGGTATATTTAAATATAATTACCATCTGACAACAATTTGTTACATCTGTAGTTTTGTCACACAATAGGTACATCGGAATTTTCAATTTGACTTGAAATTTATATTCTGCAAATAGCAAGCATAGAATCTTATTTTGGATTGTATTTGAAGTTCCTTTAAAACACTAGAATTACGTAAATGTTCTCGAAGCGCCGGATCCAAATTAACGGAAAAATCGACTAATTCCCTAGATTTACCAAGATATTCTGATTTTTTTGCTGCCATCATGATCTCTATGAGCCAGTTCAAAAGTGCAACAAAATTTAATACAACATATTAATCGTTTTAATATACTGGCCGGTCGGAAACAACCCGAACACTATGGTTGAATACTACACTGCGAGGCTGCCATACGCAGCTTTTTTCTTTATTTCGACGTGAGAGAGTAGCAAAAAAAGGATTGTTCGGACTAATGATTAATTGAATTAGAGTTTATACTAATTTCTAAAAGGATCAATTAATTCCTAAAAAGCATTGTTAATTTTTGTTCGTAAAGTTGTTTATTTCGAATAAAGAAGGTTATTTATTTATCGAACTTGACAAGTATAATCATAACATTACTGTTAATATGTTTTTTGGTCTTTCGGGCGTGGCTGAGTAACCGCAAAACAAATGCCTACATAAATGTTCTACGCACCCGATTGAGTCTTCTATCTCCACATGATATAACGACTTTTCCTAACTTTCTCGTTGTAAGCTGAACTGAGCTCTATCAGAATATTAGTTCTACCAAGAAAGCAAATGCCACACAGGCATCAATGTGACCACGGGATTCTTCATGTTTCTTTATTTTAGCGGTTAAATGGTATAAATCTTTCACACCAGCTCTAGCTCCACTAAAATCTGATGATTCAGATGCAGTATTATAGAACAACACACATAAAACAATATAATAAATTTGAAACTTCACATCCACATATCCATTTATCTTTTCTATAAATTTCCATGAAGAGCGTCGTGTGGACTATCTATTTTTAACTCTTCTTCCCATTATTTGCTCCAATTTTAGTTGAAGTTATGGCCTATCTAACCCTTACTTTAATGATTTCTTGTAGAAGAAGTCTATAAGTCACTTTTAAAAATTACTCTATGATTCTATTAATGTTTAAGGTTATTATAAACACTTGTCACTATTTAAAAAACGCGGAAAAAATCTATACTAAACAACAACACCTTGTCTCGTAGCTAAAAGAATACTGGCCGCGAAAATTGTGCGTCCCAAATATATATATATATACCAGCTAAACTGTGATTGGTTGCTTGGTCAGGCGTCGTACCATTGCCATAGCAACAAGGGCCGGACCATGAAATAAATTGGTAGCCGTGGGATATTAAAACTGTATTTTCGCAATAATTATGTAATATAACTTGAATCATTTTGTTTGATGATTGAATTTTATATGTTAGGGAGAGGGTGCGGCCTTGAGGCCTTATGAAGGCACCGCTTATGCCTTCTATACTTACGATTATCTCTTGGTGTTCGTTACCTTTGCTTTGTTTGAACTATTTCCATTCTAGTTAGACATTTATTTGTATCAAATTTCAGCCATGTTGGACGCTCAATTGTTGTTTAACAGTCGTTTGTGTCAGTGGATGTTAGAGTTTGTGAAAATGGTAGAAATTGAATATCGAGCCGTCATTAAGTTTTTGCATTTGAAGGGCAATACGCCTACGCAAACTACGCTCGAGATGGATACTGTTTGCGAGGACTGCACCATCAATTGCTGCAGTGAAGTTTTGGGTAGCTCAGTTTAATCGTGGTCGTACCAGCTTGGTTGAGGATGAACGGTCGCGATGGCCAGAAACTGCAATCACTACCGATTACATCGGAAAAGTTCACCAAATGGTACTAAATGACCGTAGAATTAAAGTTAGAGATATAGCAGTGGCTGTGGGGATCTCGAAGGAACATATTTGTCATATATTGATTGAAGATTTCAGCATAAAGAAGCTAACCGCGCGTTGAGTGCCACAATTACTCACTCAGAACCAACAACGCATTTGAGTGAACATTTCCGAAGCCCTGTTGAAACAGTTTAAGCGAAATAGGTCAGAATTATATCGTCGATTAATAGCTGTAGATTAAACTTTGATACACCAGTACACCCTTGAAGCCAAGGCACAGTCGAAACGATGGACTGCAAAGAATGAATCGACTCCGAAGAGTAAACCCAAATTATCCGCGAAATTTAAAGAATGCCAAGTGGGTATAGCCATATCTCGCAGCACTATCGGATAGAATCTCAGATAGACAGGGGAATATGCAAAAAATAGATATCCAGACTCCATCAGCAGCAGACCAGGAAAATCACATACTTACAGCCTTTGAGCCGGACTTAATTTCGCAATCTTATATATTTTACCAACGACAAATAGAAATTTATCAAAAACTCGGCCATTTCACCCCAGTTGACGGTACTTTTCCGATATTACTATTCTCTTCTTCAACCTCTCTATATGCACCCATGACTCATTATTACAATTCTGCTTCGGACAGTGCATTCTTTAACTATTTTGTCGATGAATAAGCAAGGAAATAAGGAAACTTGGAACTCTTTCTTGTTTTAAACTTCCGGTGGTTTTAAATTAGGAGAACATTCTTGGGGGCAAATGTTTCCTAAATTTGAATGTACGAGGGATGATCGTAAAATAAGGTTGCCATATTTTTTAAAAATAGACAGCATTTTTTATTTCCTTAACATTACACATCGTTTTAAAGGTAAAAAACTTAAGTTATTTTTCGACATAATCGCCATTTCTATCCAAGCATTTTTGCAGACGGTGCTCCAACTTCTGTATCCCCATATCGTAAAATTCTGCCGCCAGTCCTTTCAAGAATCGAATAACCTCTTCTTTGACTTCATCGTCGGTCCCGAAGCGTACCCCACCCAAGTGTTCCTTTAATTTTGGGAACAAGTGGTAATCGCTTGCAGCGTTTCTGCTTATGGTCTTCCGCGAGAATTCGCGGTACCCACCGCGCTCACACCTTAGGGTAGCCCAGTTTTTTGATCAAAATCTTTTCAATTGTAGTGTTGGAAATCTCAGGAATCCGAAGAGCAAGTTGACGAATGGTGAACCTCCGATCTTCAAGCAGTATGCTCTCGACCTTTTCAACGATTTCCTCTGAAACTGGTCTTCCGCTTCGCTGTTCATCGTGAATTTTCGTCCGACCTCCAGTGAATTCCCTACACCATTTGCGGACGTGTTGAACAGCTATACACTTTTCTCCATAAACTTCGGTTTAATTGACGATGAATGTCTATAGGTGAAACCCCTTTCGCGTTCCGAGTTCCATCTCGGACGACTGCTTAGCCAACACTGAGCGGCGTAGCGAGACGGGAGTGGTACGCATATAGAGTGGGAGAGCTGCTGCACACGCTAATGTTGTCGGATTTCGCCTATCACGTCTTATTGCTGCTGTAGTGCATTGGAAACCTTATTTTACGATCATCCCTCTTAGTAATAGATCAATAATTGGTACACTCTTGTATACATTTTAGCTATACTTCAGCACACGCTAGTTGTTTATGTTTACAGCTATAGTTCTTCAAATAGTTCCTTTGAGACTAATAAATCACTATAGCTACGATTTCATTTCCCCTTGAGATAAATTTGTGTGTTTCACTTAAAAGATAAGCTTTACTTAAAAAGCTTCCTACGACACTTGACGAAATGCTAGTTTGTCTACTATAAAACTAGGAAGTACAGAAATATGTAACTCAAATAGGTATTAATTTATGTGTATTATCATTTAAAGCTTAGATTTTTCACCATGTTTTAACGTCGTAGCTTTAGAATATGTAAACCTTTTTGATCGATGTAATTATTATTTCTACTCTTTACCCTCTTGCTTTTCCGTTATTAAAACGTTGTTCAGCGGTGTTATAAAAGCTGTTACTTTTATTTAGTATTCCCATCGCTGGGAAACGGCTTATCCATTTACGAATTGTTTTGATAGTGGAGTTTTTTCTGGTATCTTTGTGTACTCAGTATAGAGGAATCGATATTCGACACAAGAAACTTAAACAGAGGCAATGTTGTCCTCACAGGTCTATTCTATACGGATGTACGTATGTGCATATTCCTAAAATTTGATTCTAGGAATATGCATAATTAATATTCTTTGTTTGAAGGTTTACTTGACACTGAAAGAGTATCACTTCCATAAAGCATTGCTGTAAGATGTGGTAACTGAGTAAATTTTGTCTAAATAAGGGATTAACATAAACACGAAATCAAAATAAAGTGGATCTAGGGCAGAACGGTTTCATGTACAAATACCACAAATGAATCAGAGAAGCAAAGCTGTATAAATTGTATTTGTCAGATACTGTTACAGATAAGTGATATAACTAGTGAAATATTTAAATTTGCAAAGGTATTATGAAGTCGTCATCTGTATTTTTATTCATGTACGAGTTATTTTCTGTCATAAGTCATATGTACGGATAGTAGGATATCTTTAATATAAATCCTCCTTTTAATTTGTTTGAGTTACAAGCTCTTGAAATGGGGTTAAATAATATTAAAGTACCGGTATACTCAGTACTACACAAGTTATTAAGTAATTCGGAACAGCCGTTTCAAGAACTTGTGGGTCCTCATTCTCAACCGTATGATCAAATATTGTGAGAAAAATATAATTCTAAGATGCCTGTTTTATCCCTACTCTTGAGAAAAATATTTACAAGTACCTACTTTTTCCGCCTATATACACCCTAGAACTAAAGCAAGCGAAATATACGGAAAAATAGACGACAGGATTTCCTGTCATTGTAGCACGAAACGTTAACCATGTGCCTGCCTTACCCTAATAAATCAAAAAGACTAGAGCAAGACAACGGTCCGTTATAAAACTCTACACTCAAAACAATGTCTAACCATTGTTCGTGGAGAACTAGTACTAAACATTTCACCTCCAGTTTCGCCCTTACTTGAAACTAAGAAATGATTTTTTTTTTCAAAAAGGAACATGGACAAGGAAATGTTTATTACAGCTAGTTATGCAGATATAGTGGCAGTATCTACTACAGTAATGTTGCGCTTCCGTACCTAACAGTAAGTACTACTTATTTGAGCAGTGCTTATACTAAATTTAAAGTCAACCTGTTGTTCAAATTGATATTGCAAGTAGCAGACACTAGTCATCACCTTTTGTGTCTATAGAATTTGGAACGCATCGTCTCAGTACTTTGAAATCTTTATTATCCTTCTATTCTATCACACGCTACCGTAATAGCTTTACTTTCAAACAAGGAATGCAAAACAAAATAATGAAGATACATCATGAATATTTACAATATTAAGACGCATATCACGCACCTGCATTTCAGGTTTCCTCCGCCGATACATAACCGAAACCATTCTTGAATGAATCAGACAATAAATGCAGACTTCGCCAGTTAGGTTAACCGGGCGAGAAATACGAAAAGGGCCAATTGCGGACTTGCCCGAAGGCAAAAGTAAGACTTCTGAGTTCGCCAGGTGCACGTTTAATCCAGCACAGTGCACATACCGGTTACGAGATGCTAGAAAAATTGATTAGCGGGCAGAGTACACTTTGGTGCATTAGTATCACGTTACTGTATTTAAGAACGAAAACGGACGAAGACCGTACAATCTTTGAAAGCAGGAATGTTAAATTTAGAATTTAAGCTACAGAGTGTCATACTGTCGACTATGTTAATAATGTAATAATAGTAATAATTTTTATTAATAAGCATAGAGGTGTAGAATATATCAAAAAACAAAAAATAGAAAAATTATAATAAAGAAAGAAAATAATAATGACAAAATAATAATTATGGTAAACCGAAAAAAGTGTACAAAAAAATTCATTGCATACAAAAGAAATATAACTCAAGCAGGAAAGGTAACTGGAGTACCTAAACACAACTGCAATTCTATCAAGGAAAGTAAGTATAAGAAGTTATGAGTCAAATAATTCAACTGAAAACAAATCCTCTAGGGATAAACCAGACATGAGAGAAAGGTCAGGAATTCATAAAATTGCATGTAGTGACTGTGATAAAGCCTTTATTGGTCAAATGAAACGAGCCACAGGTACTAGATTCAATGAGCACATCAGGCGCTATAGATATGGGAAGATAGAAGCAACAAGTGCAACACAACACAAACGAAACCGGGTATAATATTAAATTAGAAAACCTGAAATTGATTAAAAAAGTAACTTCGCCGCGGGAATTACACGCTTACGAAACTATTTACATAACAAGAAACACAAATTTGATGAATAGAGAGAACGGACCGTTGTCTTGCTGTAGTATTTTTGATTTATTAGGGTAAAGCGGGCACATGGTTAACGTTTCAATGACAGGAGACCCTTTCGTCTATTTTTCCGTATATTTCACTTGTTTCAGTTTTAGGGTGTATATAGGCGGAAAAAGTAAGTACTTGTAAATATTTTTTTCAAGAGTAGGGATAAAACAGGCACGTTAGAATTATTTTTTTTTTTTTTAAATATCCTTGATTCATGACGATCAATTGCATAAATAGATATAGCTGTTTGGAATATCTAAATGGTTGGCACGATGTAGTATTCATTTCGAAGATTTTGGTTCATATGTATGTAGCCGAACTTTGTGTATCAAAGTTTTTGAAAGCTAATGCTATGGCACTGAACTGTAAGTTCTAAATGTGGTAACATGAACCTCAACGGAGATTCGAAATCGGCAACATTTCCCAAAACATATGACATGATTTTGACAAACTACCCAAAAAGTGAAACTTCACTACAATCTAAAGTCAAAACAAAGTCACTAGAAGTGGAAACAATTTAGTAACCTTCTGTATAAGAATGTGGCAATGTTGATCAATGTGGAAGATCACGCTTGCAATATTTTAGGAAGTGAAGAACAGATTTCGTAAATGGTCAATCAGCTTAGAGTATATTCTTCTGAACGAACTAAAAGAGGCTGTTGCTGGAAATAATTTTTGTATTACTCGTAAATGTTCTTGGGAACAATGTATGTATCCCAGTTTAGGCGATTGAACACAAAATTATAAATATCTGGGGATCTGTTAGAGATAGACATATGAAATCATATTGTGCTGGTTTATTTCTAGATGGAGAAACCAAATACCTAGTAATATACAGGATGTTCTATTTAATATAACGATGTGAGCGTCTGGTTTGCTACTTATCATCTTTTTTTGGATAATAAATTTTTTGGAAATAGCTTATGATGTCTATTACATTATGGCCTCTTGATATTTTTACAATAGGTACAGTTATATACAATTCCGGAAGATTGAGGTAGTTATGTGCATACCTTAGAATATTTGTAACCTTACAGGAGTCTCAAACAGAAAAGCGCATGTTACTTCATATGACTTAATTTAGTACGGCGAGTTGATTATCACAGATCAAGAGGTGGACCGTACTTCACCAGCGTACCGTTATCGTTTGTGAAGAGGTTAGAGGTGTTCGGAGCAGTTGCTTGGCGTTTAATGTTCTGTATTCCTTATCGTTTTATGAACTGTCTTCTTCAAGACATTTCAGAGCTTTTAATTTTGATATATGCAAACACTTTACACAATTTATCGTTTTCTTTTTTTTGATATTTCAGCATACCATACTGTTCAAAATATCTACAGCAATAAGTTTTGTTCATGCAGAAAATGATGTAATATGTATTTCTTTAATTGAGACTACTGTACTATATCATTTTTATGTTCTGCACTACATTCTGAATATATTTTATTACAGGTATATCATTTCTTTGTTATCCTCACTAAGATATTGTGGTAATGGTGTTAATGAAGTGTCACAGTGTTCGAGTACGTGATTTAGAGATACACTATATCTTACTCTAATTGATTTTGAGATATTTAGATTTTTTTTTAATGATCCTGTTTACAAAGTTACTTATACTTCGTGACAACGTTTATCATAGACTGAATCCTCTTATAGGTAGCTAGTGTAGGGTCTACAATACCTCACTACTACGTTGAAATGTCCTCTCGTTACACAGGCTGTTATAAATGAATTGGCAAAGCATACAGGATTCGATTGATAATAACTAGTTTATATTAAATGCAGTAATACCTCAAATTTGTATTAACGGCTTGTAATTATACAAGTATTTGTGGATAGATTGAAAAACGCAATTAGGGGGAAGGGGGGCAATGTTTGACACTATAATAAAATTATGTAAAAAATTAAAATATTTATTTTAGAAACAAATAAGGGCACTTTCTTTTTGTGTAACATGTACTACAAAAGAGCAAGGGACAAAACTAAACATAATTCTTTACATATCAAAAGAATATACATTTTTTATGAACCTCATATTGTCCGATTATGCCCCCCACCATAAGGGTAAATTCGAACATCTTATTAATTTAATGATACGTGCGTTTGTTGCATCTAAATGCAGGTAAATCCTCATCTTGCAATCCAGTGCAACCTTCGTGAGCCCATTTTGTGCATTCCAAACATTGCACCCAACCATCATCATTATTCACCGGTTGAACTGCTCTTTGCATACTTTCTGAATTTCAAATTTGTCTACTCGTCTTTCTTCTATAATTCTTCATTTCCGAAAAGTAACTGATGACTATAGTATGTTTTTACAAAATATTTTGTCAATGGGGCATGTCCGATTTTGTCCCGTCCGATTGCATCCCATGGCAGGTTTATTAACATTCGCTAACATTCGACATTGCATAACAACATATAAGAACAATTCTATTCCCTACATTACGGCGCCAACTCTCCGGTGAAAATATCACTAAATATCTTTTCAGCATTGCTGATCATGTGATAGATTGGTGATCGTAAAAGAAGATTGGACCTCGGTGTCGGCATCGTAAAGGTTGGAGCGTAACGGGATGCTATTCGAGGTACATTGAATCCTATAAGGGAGACCAGCTGTATATTGTCGATTTTATCGTTAAATAATTTGTGAAAAAATCGGGTGTTATAGCAATAACGACGGGATGACAATGGACGAAATTGCTGCAACTCGAGAAGGGTATTCCAGGAAGTATGCCAAGGCGAATATTCGCCATTAACTTTGAACGACAAGAATTTCAGGAACTGCCGTTGAACACGATCAATTGGAGCTTGATGGGATATGTAGAAAGGGTACCAAACATACTCCAGTTTAGAAAGCACAAATGCAAAGTAAAGCGATTTCAGCAGTAGTACGTCATTGAAATATTTGGAGGTTCTCATAAGAAAACCCAGCATTTTAGAGGTTGAATCAAAAGTGACACCTAGATAAGTGGAGGTTTTGTTTTCTTCTGACACACATAAAATTACATTTACTAGAATTTAATATCAATGTATTGAATTTAGACCAGTCAGTATGTTCGTCTCAAGACCCTCAATGTTTTGTTGACAGTT
Organism: Dynastes maya; assembly: GCA_029619315.2. Taxonomy (NCBI): domain Eukaryota; kingdom Metazoa; phylum Arthropoda; class Insecta; order Coleoptera; family Scarabaeidae; genus Dynastes; species Dynastes maya. The sequence continues at coordinate 65,598,450 of JAROYE020000002.1, forward strand.
AATATTACAAAATAGCTTAACATCGTCGACACAAGCAAGCACATGGCAAGATAAGGATGTTAAGAGGTTGTTTATGTATAAAAGGGAGGGCAATCAAAAGGCCTCATACTGGGATAATGTTCCAGGACAAAAACAGGCGAAAGCACTCATATCAGGCTCGCCAAAAACAGCAAAAACAGTGCTATCGTTCAGCAAAGAGCATCTCAGATTACTGACAGGATTTCTGACAGGCCATGTAGCCCTAAAATATCACCTATCTAAACTAGAAAAAGTTGAAGATCAAATCTGCCGTCTATGCCAAGAAGATTTGGAGACGGCGGAACACATCCTACGTGAATGTGTTGCCATCAATCGCACATGACACCAACACTTCAGTAGGCCATTCCTTGCACTTACTGAACTGAAGTAAGCAGATCCTAGAGTAGTACTAAGGTTTGTTAAAAGTCTCCAACTATTCTAACACTCATAAGGGCATTCTGTTACAATAGATCTATTAAGGTCGCAGTGATTAAAGGCATGTGTGCCATGGCCCGACGAAAATAATAATAATAATAATAATAATAATGTATAAAATGAACATCAATAGACCAAGACTACATAGATCCTTGCGAGGTACCGCTACTAGATATAAATTCAAACGAATTAAGTCCATTGCAAAATACATAGTACTATTTACTAAACAAGATTTGATTACCAAAGAGGAATTGGGTGCTATATAGGAATAATTCAAAACTGAGAGTATCAAATGCGTGTGAGAAGTCGGTAAAGATAATGTTAACTTGTTCGCAATCATCTAAGGTTTCACTTATAAATTGTGTGGAACTGGTTCTTGTTACTGTTAAGCGTTCCTTCACAAAGTCGTGTTGATAAGTTGTGGTATGCGAGTGACTATTCCTGTATGTGGTAGTAAATATAACATTAAACGGATACTCTAAAACTGTGGCACTGGAACACTGAAACAGTTCACTAAAACCCTTACCACAACACTTAATTCGTACTGGACGCACGTTTCGATAGCCAAGCTATCATCATCAGCAGCAGGACTGAACTGGAAGGTTCACGAATTAAGTGTTGTGGTAAGGGTTTTAGTGAACTGTTTCAGTAAATATAACATGTTCAAAAACCTTTGCGAAGTTGAGAAAGGAGATGGGCCTACAATTTCGAATTTGATTTTTATATCCCTTCTTAAAGACAGGTACAATTCACGCAAGCATCTATCTGGAAAAGTGGAGGTCCTGATGGCAACATTTATAATCTGACGTAAAGATATCGGAAATGCATTACGTAATTCCTAACACAAAAGCTCGGTACCAAGTCATCGTTTGCGGTAGCTTTATCTGGAAAGGCAACCATGATTTTAACCAATTCGACTTCTGTTGTTAGGACCAGACTAAACGACTGTAATTGTGGAAAATAGGACGGAGAGCCAGTCACGTTGGAGAAAGTATAAACTTCCGAAAGTATTGCTGCAAATGCGTCAACAATTTATTGAGGGTTATCAAGAGTGGTTCCCTTCGTACTTCGTAAGAGACCATGAACGTTTTGGTTCTACTTTGATAGCACCTTCAGTTTGGGAAATATAGGCTTCATATGCGCGTGATATTTGGGTTCTTGTTAACGGACGAAGTCTTCCAAATTCATGGAGAAAGGTAAGATCTTTCGTTCTTTCCTTTTTTCCGGTAGTATTCTTTTAATTTCAGATTATGCCGATTTATTGACAGGACACTTAGGTACACACTTATCAAACATTTTGTTCAATGCAGAATAAAACTAGTCAATCGCAAAATTGACATCAGAACAATCGTAATTAAGAAGGTGATGGTAAAGTTTATCAAAATTACTTTTTCGAAAGATGTAACGCAAATTACCATTTGATGGAAATTTAGTATATTTTGGTGAACTGAAAATATCAAACCTAATACACAGTGCAGGATGGCGTGGATCTACAAAAGGATGTTCATCTCTTGTGATTTCTAAAGTGGAATGGAAATGACATAATACCAAGTTTAAAAGTCGATGGTCAACATTTAAAACATCGTTGAATTGATTTTGCTTAACTGCATTGCAGAAATCGAGAAAAAAAAGGAAATAATTGACCTTGGTCACACCGTAAGATACAATGTTTGCACAGATAACCTTTGACAAATGATACGATGTAATTAGGTTTGCAAATGAAGATGTAATTATCGAAAATGATATAATGCGGTTTGTTGCGCGAAGCTATCTTCTACGTGCACGCATGTTTGTCTACATACCAGCAATTTCGACGCCTTTCACCCTTTATTAATCAGCAAATAGCTTTCACTGCGTTACAGTAGTCTCCACAACCCCGGAAGAACTTCCTGAGATAGTTGGGATCTTATTTTATTCAATTCTGTGAATAAATCATTCCTTACAACCGGGAAGATTCTCCTCGCTTGACACGTATATGTATATGAATATCTTCATGTTTAATGACGATAGCATATTTACAATTCCATTCATTAATCTTGCAAACGTATATGTATGTATACGCGTATTAATGAATCTACATCATCGCAATGTTCGCCGCCTAACGGCTTCCACTCACAATTTAATAATTAACAACGTACGATTGTTTACGAAATCTATGAATTGGAACTATTAACAAACATCGCCATTGTGGAACGGGAAGTTATTACGCAAGTACACATGAATTAATTTCGTGTCTATCTCTATTGTTCTTAAGCATAATTAACCCTTGCTTTCCATGTATAATTAGAATTATTTGCGCGGCTTTGGCACTAGAAAGTCAAATACAAGGCTTTGAAGTTAAATTGCCATTTTCTATACAAATAGAATGAATTATGTAATAGTCAAATATTTTACTAAAAGATGCATCTACAGTAAGAATAAGGGCAAAGCTTTCAAAATCTATTTAAACCATCTTTGGTCAAATTCAAAGATAAAATGGCTTTTTATTTTTCCTTCCTTTTTCCTATAAACTCAATAAAAAAGGCCTTGCAAAAACATGTCTAATATGTCAGCCGAAACGAGAAATACGAGGGACGTTCAGTAATTAACGAGACAAATGGCTGTGGAAAAAAAAACAATTTACTCAATGACAATTAAATTTACACTACTTTTGAATGTAGCCTCCACCAACATTTAGGCACATCTCCCATCACTTTGTGAGCTTTCTTATTCCATTGCTGAAGAATTCTTGACCTAGGTGTCCAAGCCACTTGTGTACAGCTTGTTTGACCGCTTCGTTGTCTTCGAACTTGGTGCCGCGTGAAAACTCTTTGAGCGGACCGAACAGATGAAAATCGAACGGTGCGAGGTCGGGACCGTAAGGAGGATGTGGCAACGACCCCTAGCCAAAATTTTCGATCATCTCTCGCGTTTTCTGGGAAGTATGGGGGCGGGCGTTATCGTGCAGCAGAATTACACCTTTTGAGGGAGCATCCTGGCGTTTTCTTCTTATTGCAGGTTTCACTTTATGTTGAAGCAAGTTACAATGGTACTCACTGTTCACAGTACGTTGTCCATCTAAATAGTCAAAAAAATTGGACAATGGGGGTTCCAGAGGACCGTTAACATAATTTAATCGCCAGACGCGAGAGGTTTGAAATTTTTCTTAGCGGGCGAATCCATTCAAGACTTTGCCGCTTGGATTCAGGTTCATAGTGGTGTATATAAAGACAATGAACAAGTTGATAAAAATAAAAAAAGAATTCAAAACGAATTTCGGAATAAAATGTCCTTAATTGTTGACAAGCCTAAACTAGGCTTTGGGAACTCGGATGACGGAAATGTTTCTCGTAAGTTTTTCCAAAATTATGAATTAAGTGCCTCTATCACTGGAGTTGATAAGGAATTAATCCGAAGATTTTATGTAATACTACAGACTGTATCTTCGGGTTTCAAAATAAATACAAATGAATTCAGAATTTTTTGTTTAGAAATAATAACACTATGTATATGTCAGCCTGTACCCATGGTACCCTATGCCAGCCAATGTGCATAAAATATTAATAGATGGAAGTGAAGTCATACATCACGCATTGTTGCCAATCGGTCAACTTAGTGAAAAGGCGCAGGAGGCTAGGAATAAGGATTTTAAAAATTTTAGGGAACGATACAGTCGAAAGACGAGCAGAAAATATAATCTTCAGAATATTTTCAATAGACTTTTGCCTTCAACCGGAAGTCGTATTATCCAGAAGTTGTGGACATGCTAGAGATCGAATCCACAGCTTCGGATCTGGATCCAGAGACTTCAGAGTAGAGAGCTAGCTAGCAGCACTACTAGTACCTAGATTCTTCTGAAAACATTAACACTTTTTATATTTGATATTTTATTTTTGTTACGTTTAGTGATTGAAGTTTTTTATAATTTATTAATAATTATAATTTACTTTAGAAGCATTAACTAATTTTTCCGAAACAATAAATATCTTCTTCTTTTCTAAGCTTTGATGTAGTGCTTTACCTCCAATTCCAATTATGTAACTTCAAATATATTGAAGATGTGTTGTTTGTTACCTGCATCAATGAAAATCTATTTCACTTTAAACAAAGTTAGGAATTTTGAGCGCTCATTAATATAGGAGCCCCCAGTGTGGCGTCGTCTCCTTTTTTTACTTAACTTAATTCACTTAAAATTCATTTTAAAATTGAATTGAATGGGGAATCGACATACATTTATTGAACTCACACACAAAAAGGAGAATTCTTATGCGAGTAATTTCTAAATTATAATTGGAGATTCAATCCTGAACATAAAATGATCGACTGGATTTCTCAAATTTCCTTTTGACTTTTTTATAACATCTCAGTGTATGTGAATATATGTAGATGGAATATAGATAGATAGAATAGAACATTATCAATGATTAGAAGTTGAAAGAAAAAAATGTGGTAAAATTTAATGAATAATATATTAAACCAACTCAATGTTCTACAAATTCACTCAGTCTATTTGGTAGGAATCCTATGAAATAATTAATTCTGTCTTGCTGTACCTTGTCTTATGCGTGTCGTATCTCATGCCAAAGAGTTTTCAACGTCTGGGACGAGCTTGTGAATCTTCTGTTCTTGATATCTCATACATGTTTAAATGGGGAAAGATCTAAAGATTCCGATGGCCACGGTAAGTTGTGTTGAAAGTGACTTAAAGCTTCCCTACACATACGTGAATATTCCTAGGACAAATTGGGGTTGGGGATGCTTGGAACATATGAAATAAGCTGGAGATCTACTATTTCCTGAATGGAGCATGTAGCTGTGAAGCTGTCTGACAAATACCAGAGATAATTTACAGTAGGATCCCAAATGATAATATCTGCTACTTGGTGTGCACTACCGTACAAAAAACAAACCAATTGAAAAAATTAATTAGTTACACTATATTTGACGACTCTATAGCTTATAAAAATGAACGAATTTTACGAAAACGTTTTATAGCAAAATGGTAAAACGGTTATTTAAAAGAACTTTACTTTAACGTCCAACTAAAAATTTAATTTCAAGATTTTGAGCAAGGGTAATGCATGTATTTAGCAATATACACATTACAATAAACTAATAGAATTTGTAATGAATTTGTAATGAAACTATAAAAATGGGGATAAGTAAAATAAAAATAATCTTAGAAGCACGTATAAGATCTCCTAAGGTATAGAAGTGAAGGTTTTAGAATATGCAAAACAGTGATGTAGGCATTGTATATTTAATTTAATTCTAGCGGAGTGAATAAGGTGGAATTTCCAAATAATTGACACCTGTCAGGGTGAGCTTTAACATGGGTCCTTGGTAATACTTTTCAAAATATTCAATATTAAGTTTGTCAATATTCGAATGAAGCTTGTAACTTTTCGCAAAATGATGGATTTTTTTGTCGAGTTATTTAAAAGTCACACCGCCTAAAAACATGAATTTAGCGAATTTAGACGCTTACCGAATTTTATCCGAATTCTGTTCGAGAACATGCGGCACCCGTTATCGAAGATTTTATATTAATTATTGTCCTATGTAATAATTTCGTTAAAATTCTTTCTTAATTGGTTGCACATAAATTCACATAAGGCGTAGGTAACAACATTTCTTGCTTAATACCGTGTGTAAACATTGATGATTACTACTAGTAAAGAACAGCCGTGACTTATCATAATTAGTTACAGTAGCAATCTATTTGGAATTGCAGGAATTCATTTTGGAAGAATACAGCAATGAATCGCGCAGAGCGCAATTGATTTCAACTTATTGTTAGTTTACTGCTTTTCCAAAAAACTAATGTAAAAACGTTGCCATGCACTTGATTGGATTAACAAACCTTGACCCATTTTAAAATTATATTCTGAAAAAAATAGCATTGTTTTTTTAAAGCTGCAATAATTTTATAGCGATAATACAGTTCACTAAAACCCTTACCACAATACTTAACTCATACCCACGTTTCGATAGCAAAGGGGAAACAGCGTTATTAATGTTATCATAGAGGACAGTGACGATGTGGGTTAAAGTGTTCAGTGAGGGATGTGAGAGTGTGGCAGACATGGCTCGGTCAAGTAGGCCCAGTGTCAATGAGGAGCAAGTGCAGGCTGTTGACGCGTTGTTAGACACAGATCGACGTCAGGCGATACGTAAATTAGGCCACGAGATAGGATTGGCGAATATGACTGTGCTGCATATTCAAAAAAATCTCCTGAAAATGAGGAAAATTGCATTGCGATGAGTTCCACAACTACAATGCCGTTCAAATTCACTTGGAGCGTTATGGTCCTGACGTCGCATTATTACACTAGCCTAAGCTTAAGCGCCAATGAATGGCGTCTTTCCGGATCATGACGTCAAACAAAAGTTCGTCCTATCCCCACTAATGTGAAAGTAATGGTGGTTCGAGGGCAGACTGTTAATGCACAATATTTCCTTCTAAATTGTGCTAAAAAGTCTCCGTATAACTTTCTGTTGACTCTCCAAGAATAGTTGAGAGCGTATATTTGTAAAAGTTACTCTCAAATGGATATGCTTCTAAAAGTTTTTACATAGCTACTGTGAAAGTGACTCTGGAGAGTTATTTTCTAATGAACAGCTTAATAGCAATAGCAGATTAGATTTAGATTAGTATTCGAGGTGGTTTTTGACTTATCCCACTGCGACCTTTTCAGACCTATTGTGGTTCCTCTGTCACTAGATCAACTGCCCTCTTCACCAAACCTAGCAGCCTTGTGAGTGCCGGCAGTCTCTTCTTCCGCCTGGCAGAATCTACATGCTGTTTCCTCCGTCAGGATTAGGTTGCTTATGCGTCTCTTGGTGTCCTGTTAACAGGCCTACTATTGTTTTGACGGAATTTCTGTCCCTGCTTAGTAGGTCTGCTATAAATTTAGGCCTGTCTCTGACCTGGAATACTCTTCCACCAGACCTGAGATTTCTTATTTTTCCATAGTTTAGTTGTTGCTTTAACTGCCGTATAAGCTATGCCTACAGTGTTTTGGGTTTTTGTCAGCAGTTGACGAGCCTACTCGAGCTAATTCGTCTGCCTTGACATTGCCTCTACGACCTTTGTGTACTGGTACCTAGACCAGGGTCACCGCAGTTCGGCTATCCAGCCTGTTGAGCGCATTCATGCAGTCCCACATCAATTTCGACTTCGCCTGTGTGGAGTCCAGTTCTTTTATCACTGCTTGACTGTCTGAATAGATAGCAATAGATCGATAATTGACTTCTTGCTAATTTCTCAATAAACCCCAGCACTGCTGTTGTTTCGACTTTAATTACTGTGGTGCTTTGAATTAGGCTTAGTGACTTAGTGATTTTTGATTTAATTCCGCAAATTCCGACTCCGACTCCAGTTTCTGTCTGTGTACCAAACAGATTCGGCTTTAATAGTCGGTCATCTTTTCCGTTCTTCTGTATTTGGTATTACCGTTTGATAGTTTTTGTCGAAGCTGAATTTGGGATTAATGGCGTTACTGGGTCCGCTTGTTATCGGCCCTGCTTTGAGTTCCTTTAACAGTTTCTGGTGATCTGCACCATGCGATCTAATTATGGGAGCCTCTCCTTGAATATGTACATGTAGTCGTTCTAGGTTAAGGACGACCTCCAAAGCAGCTGTTGGCGTGGTTTTCACCGCCCCCTCCACCTGCAGTGTCTTTGTCCACCATACCACCGAGCCATATGTTATCATTGGTCTAATGACCCTCAGGTATAATCACAGCATCATTCTTGGACTTTATCCCCACGTTTTCCCTCACAACCTTCTACATTTGCCTAAGGCAATAGTAATAGTAACGAGCCGTTATAAATTTACGAACTTGAGCATTTGCCCGAATCTTAATGTTCCAATATCCTTATGTTTTTTAGAAAATAATGTCTTACTTAAGCAATAGGCGTAGAATTGTGTATGTAATTTTCTCATATGCTGGACTTCATTTTCATAAAACGAAATATTAAAAATCAATACTGCACCATTTCTTTCCCGTTATTCGCCTCTACTTACGTAGCCTGTTTAAACTATAAAGCATACATACATTTTCTATATAACGAGTAATATCAACAGCAATTTTACGCTAAAAATTCAGAATACTTAAATATATATCGCGCTACTTGGGAACGTGTAAATCGGTATGTACTGCTTTATGTATACAAGAGAATTTTAAATTATTTCGTATCGATTTTACGAACGATTCCATTTCTCATATTTGAATAAAATTAATATTTTACGTCGTAACGTTTCAGAGTTCCTATAAGGTTGAAAGACCTGAGAATATATTAGATTATTATGGTGTGCTGGTTGTAAATTCATTTATACTATCGATAGGTGTGTGCATGTAGTAATTACCAGGTGTTATACTAGCAAGCAGTACAGCTTTGCTCTGTTAGTCAGATGAAGTAACGTACAGTTACTATTAATATACGGAAACAGTTACAAACTGTAATAGTTATTAAAATAATCATTCCCACATAGGAAAGTAATTAGGTTTTTTTGTTTCCTTTTGCTGTTCTCATGAAACCGAGTTATTTCTTTTACTATAACATATAACAGTCGGCTGGTGTTATACGTTTGGCCAATTCAGCACCCAACATAAGGAAATATTCGCTAGGAAGTAAAATTGAGATGCATAAGTAAACTATATCAAGAGAAAATTTATCCATCATCTTTTTATTTTAGCGTAATAAATCTTTTACAGTACACCGTACGTAATGCTTTATCTTTGATGTATTTTGAGAACTTTCAAGTTTGGGAAGTATAATTCTTACATGATTCTCTACATGAACGATATACAACCTGGATCGTGACCTAGTACATACGTGTATTTCGAAGACTTTACGAGCAGTCAGTTGTGACAGTATCTCGCAGTATTAAGGATGAACCTTTGTTCATACAATCTGAATTGGAAAAGTTTATTTCTTCGTTAAGAGTGTTTAACCCTGCAGAAATTCCACTGTATAACATGCAGTAAAGATTGTATATAATTTATTACATAAAATATCTGGGACTGTTATATTTATAAGTAGAGTAACCTAAACTTGCGGACTCGCATAGGCGTCGGTATTACGGGTTAATATAAGAATACGAAAAATTCATAAATAAACTAAACCGGTAGAGAAGCGGGCATGTAGTGTCGACCTTGAATATAAATCATGTTAAACCGCGCTGAGAGAGATTTCGTTTTAGTACCGGTTGAGCTGTTGCAGAGATTAGTCGAACGGTCAAGTTTATGTACTTACGTGTCGCTTTTGAAAATATAGCTGGTGTTTTTTGTGTGTTGTAGTATTATACCAAGTACATAATTAGTGTATCGTTTCATATAGAACTAATATTTACATACCTAAGAAAACAATGCCTCGTAATAGATTTGCTACTAATGTACATAAGTATGTGTCATTTTCTCCCCATTTAAATATGACGGTAGTGCAGTTTCTTGCTTAATATGCAATGTTCGTTTGGCTGCATTGGACAGAACTGATTGCCAGAGGCATGTCAATGGTATTAAGCATATGAGAAATGCAAGAACTGAAATACCTTATACACTATTCCTCATACATTTATTAATTATGTTTACCTCTTGTAATCTTCCGTTGTCGTTGGTGAGAAAAGCAGCTTTTAAAACGTTTTGGCGACAATACGTTCCAAAGTACCCATTACCCTCACAAACACAATTACAGAATCATTTGCCGCGAATGAAAGAGATGCTAGAAACTGTGTGTGAACGTGATTTGTGTTCCAAAAAAATATGGATTACCGTGGATGAGACGACCGATATAAAGAAAAACAGTATTGTGAATGTAATACCTCGCGTTTTATCTAGCGAGAACACAGCATCTCGATATTTGTTAGCTTGCAAAAGTGTTCAACAATGTACCGCGGAAAATATTCAAAAAGTGATAATGAACGCTTTGAAAAAATTTAAAATTGCCCAAGATCAAGTTGTGATGATTGTGACAGATAGTGCAGCAACGATGTTAAGTGTTGGGCGATCCTTAAAACATATATTTCCTAACTTAATACATACAACCTGCGTGCTGCATGCTTTGCATTTAGTTGGTGAAGTTGTTCGACAACATTACGGAAACGTTGATCGGATGATTGGAAGTACTAAAGCAGTGTTTCGTAAATCTCCTAAACGTTTAAAAGAATTTCGTAAATTTTGTCCAGGTATTCCAGAACCTCCTGAACCAATTTTAACGCGATAGGGTACTTGGCTAACAGCAGCTTCTTACTATTTGATCCATTTTCAACAAATTCAATCAGTTATAATGCGATTTAATCGGAATGAATCCAAAGCAATTAGAGAAAGTCAAAGAGAATTTCAAATTCCTCAGCTTTTAGAAGATTTAACAACAATATGTACCAATTATACAGTATTACTAGATGCCATCAGAAAACTACAATATACTGAATTGTCATTGCAGGAATCATTAGACATAGTGGAGAGTGTAAAAAATAAATTACACACATTAAATGATACGCCAGGATTATGCGCTAGTCAAAAGTTGGCAGATGTTTTAAGGAAAAATCCCGATTTTAATACTTTAGAGGCCGTTTATAATAAGTGTAAGAATAGTGAACTTTTAAGTGATTTTGAAAAACAGTTTCTACATGCAAATGTAACTTCCTTAGATGTGGAGAGATCGTTTTCTATGTATAAGAATATTTTTTCTTGTCGACGCACAAGGTTTAAAGAAGTAACTGTGGAAACATATGCAATGATGCAAGTTTACAGTAGTTCACATCCTGATGCCTCTAATTTGTTGAATAATTAGCAAGTAAGTTTATTTATGAATTTTTCGTATTCTTATATTAACCCGTAATACCGACGCCTATGCGAGTCCGCAAGTTTTGGTTACTCTATTTATAAGTGCAGGATGGCGCAAAGATAACGTTACAACTAGTAAATTAGCGCAAACAGTTTATTTTATAAACAAATAGAAATTGTTATTTCCATAAAATGTTACATACTTACGTATTTATGGCCGATTTCACCTGAAGATTCAAGTATAAGGACCTATGAAGTACATAGGTTCTTTTATTGGTCTGTATCTATTTGAATGTAACTATCCTTTCTTAGAGTTGGGAGCGTTGCCAAATCAAATGTGGACATTATTCCTAGAGTAAAACTTTTTCTGGAATTTTTCCCTTCACACATCTGTTTTTGAGTGAGTTAGTTTTCTTTTAACTGTTGCTACTTTCAATAATGTCAGCTATTGTGAATATTAATCAAGTACGCGAATTCTGTGGTACTGGAACATTGAAACACATTTTATCAACAAACGGGAGGAATGGCAATGGGTAACAGCTTAGCCCGGTTTATGGCTAACCTCTTTATGAGTAAATTTGAAACCGACCTTAAGAATACTTTGGCCCATTTGCCTAGGTTTTGGATCAGATGCGTCGATGACACTTTTTGCACCTTTGACACAACTTAACTTAAAATTCTATTAAATTTACCTATGAAAAAGAAAAAGACAACAAGATTCCATTCTGCGATATGTTAGTAATAAGAAATAAACGTACACTACCGCTCATAAGTGTTTGGGCACCTCAAACTTCAGGGTAAACCATTAAATATTTAAATGGAAATATTAAAATACAGGGTATTAAAAAAAAAACGTTTAAATATTTAAGGAGCATATATTACGATCAAAAACAAGTAAAAAAGCCCTAATGAACATGGGTCCGCAAATCAACCGTCTTCGTGATAAGTGTTTTTGTCTTTTTTGAAAATCAACGAAAGCCACAATTTTCATTATTAGTTTAGTGTTTTTTTTTGGTTGCTTTAGTCATAGAAACCACGACTTTCTCTAAAGTAAAACAATTGTTTTCATAAATTTTATTATCAGTTCGCAGTGCTATGTATACTCTGTTTTCCAAATAAATGCGATTTAATAAAAAAAAACAACAACTTTATGTAAAACATTTTGTTTTCATATGACATTTGCGTTATTAATCAGTTCGCTGTCAATTCATAAGCTGTTTTCTGGCAGTGAATTTATTTTCGACGCAAGGCAAATTAGTTTCCGATTTGCAATGCCTTATTTAAATGCTGAAATGGCCGACATTCTTTCCACGGTCCAAATTTCTTTCCACGGTCATGTTGAGGAAAGTTCGGAGATCGTTTTAACAAAATATAAAAACGATGTCTTTATAACAATTTCTATAAACAATCAAAGTTGACCGTCCCGACGAAATGAGGGCGCTGCAGGAAGAGTTAGGGGCTTAGACGGTTTATAAGAATATTATCAGTTCTAGACTTTGTTGGAATGGCCTGTTAACCGATTTTGTTTACATAACGTGATTGTGTTACATTTGAAATGGATTTTACCGAAAAAAAATCTATTGCTGAAATCTATTGCTAACTTCACACCGGTTAAATTAACGCGAGTTATTTTAAAGCGACACCTACTTGCTTTCTTCTGTTTGTTTTCAATATACGAATATCTATTAATGTTTATATCTACAAATAGTTGTTAAATAAAAAAAAGGTTTCAGATAAAAGTTATTTGTTTTTTCGTGGATAGTAACATAGTTATTAAAAAAATATAGGTTTCCATTTGAAAAAATTAACTTTACACTCGAAAGACATTGATGGCACTTTTAAAATTAAACGTAGACCTTACAATACGATATACTTTCCCCCTTCGTATTATTGATTCATGTGAAGAATTTTTATCTACATTTTTTTTCGAATAAATAAATGATTTCTGAGTTATTCAGTCGTCTCAAGATAAATGAATAACCTGGTATAGGTGTCCCATTGAAAAATGCAAATATATATTTTGTTGAGCGCGCCATCTACATGCAGTTCTGAAAGTTATCACATTTTTAATCGGTAGAGATAACAGACTACAACTACAACTTTTATTCCAAACATTTTTTTGTATCTGCATTAGTAAAAACCCTGTATATATGTTATATTTTTGATGGAAAAGATAACACGGTAAGGAACATCAAATAGTAATATGCAAACAATGAGTCAAAATATATTTTATACATTAAATTGAAACAAAAATTAATTTAAGTTAAAGCTTGAAATGTGTGAGCATTGCTTATCAATATTTATTATTTGTTATACTAAGCAACAGTTAAGAAAAACATATTTTTTCTAACATCATTTTTATTGTCTCGATTATCTGATATGTATAATTGACTTGCATTTGAAGATTATTACAACGTGCTAAAACGTATGAAACTGTTTGAAATAACTCCATATATCAGCGTACTTCAGTGGGATTCTAAGCTCTCAACAGCAACGTATACACTGCAATTAGATATGAATTTCTTTAATGTAACTTTCTAGACACACCCAGGTATACCATCATATATTTTTGTGACGTAACTCCTTAAGCAAATTTCCGTAATAACGCAAAACATTCCGGAAAGTATTTCCGTTAATATAACTACTTAATGTCATAGTGAATTTATCTACGCTCGCACAGTTACTCATGCCTTACTTATCTACCGTGCGAATAATCAATACACATGTCCGCAAAGAAAAGAGTTGTAAATACTACGTTCGTAATTGATTACACAATTTTAAAGCAAGTATCGGTGTGTGAATGAAACGCCCAATGTTTGAACTGTACTTTCACTACGTGACTAGATCCGTTTCATTCAATTCCTTTGCAACATTCACAAATATCTCACAAGAAAATCTAATTTAAATAACAGTCAATATAAATCCTGTTTTCGAAGTATAGGAAATATAAAAATAGACCTATATGTAAGCATGCACTTAAATAGAATCTATTGTAAATTGTACCTACCTTGTACACTTTATCTCAAGTAGAAAATCTATTATACATAAACAATGAATTTGCAAATAACTTAAAGAATAAATTCTATGCTGTTCCTTTCTAAATACTTTTAACGGTTCGTTTCGCTCTAGACTAGCAGATCCAATATTACATTATCGCGCAAACTGGAAAAAGCTTCTATGTGACTTGGAAAACAAACACATAAACTTTTTGGCCCTGATGTTACTATGGCAAGACCAACAACACAATAAAAACAAACAAATTAGATTAAATGGAGAAGCGTTTGGAGACACATGTGGATGTTGGTGCCCTTCAATGGTTTTAGATTACAGAAATGTAATTTGTGTCTATTTAAAGACAGTGTTAACGTTTCCAAGTACTAAAACTTCTTTATTTAGGGCACTTTGTACCTTAATATAATTTTGGGAAAGTCTACAAACTAGTTTAGTTGATTTAGTGCTTAGTAGTAGCTAGTAAATTAATATCAGCAGATAATTTACTAAATTGGGTAAACTAATACGTATTTAATATTACTATTTAGTTGAACGACAACTATTGTTCCTGAAGTGACCGGTGTGAAGTTAGCAATAGATTTCAGCAATAGATTTTTTTTTCGATAAAATTGACATCAAATGTAACACAATCAAGCTATGTAAACAAAATCAGTTCACAGGGCTTTCCAACAAAGTCTAGAACTGATAATATTCTTATATACCGTCCCTAACCCTTCCTGATCATTCCTAATGAGGCGCGCTGCCGTAAACTTTATCTATTTTGACAGCGTTTGTCACCTTTTAATCCAAATTTCTTTCCACGGTCGTGTTGGGGAATGTTCAGAGATCGTTTTAACTAAATATAAAAAGGTCAATATCTTTATAACAATTTCTATAAACAATCAAAGTTGACAGTCCCGACTAAATGCGCGCTGTCGTAAACTTTATCTATTTTGATCACGTTCACCACCTTGTAATCCAAATTTCGTTCCACAGTCGTATTGTGGAATGTTCGGAGATCGTTTTAACAAAATATAAAAATGGCAATATTTTTATAAAATTTTTCTACAAACAATCAAAATTGACAGTCCTGACTAAATGCGCGCTGTCGTAAACATCATCTATTTCGACAACGTTCGCCACGAACGTTCGAAATTGTTACAAAAATATTGTCTTTTTTATATTTTGTTAAAATAACACGACCGTGCAAAGAAACTTGGATCATTTCGTCGGGGCGGTCAACTTTGATTGTCTATAGAAATTGTTGTAAAAATATTGTCATTTTTATATTTTGTTAAAACGATCTCCGAACATTCCTCAACATGACCGTGAAAGGAAATTTGGAGTAAATGGTGACGAACGTTGTTAAAATAGATAAAGTTTACGGCAGCGCGCTCATTTCGTCGGTAGGGTCAACTTTGATTGTTTATACAAATTGTTGTAAAAATATTGTCATTTTTATATTTTGTTAAAACGATCTCCGAACATTCCTCAACATGACCGTGAAAGGAAATTTGGATTAAAGGGTGGCGAACGTTGCCAAAATAGATAAGGTTTACGGCAGCGCGCTCATTACGTTGGGACGGTCAACTTTGATTGTCTATAGAAATTGTTATAAAAATATTGTAATTTTTATATTTTGTTGAAACGATCTCCGAACATTCCTCAATACGACCGTGAAAAGAAATTTGGATTAAAGGTGGCGAACGCTGTCAAAATAGATAAAGTTTACGGCAGCGCGCTCATTTCGTCGGGACGGTCAACTTTGATTGTCTATAGAAATTGTTATAAAAATATTATCATTTTGATATTTTGTTAAAACGATCTCCGAACATTCCTCAACATGACCGTGAAAGGAAATTTGGAATAAATGGTGACGAACGTTGTCAAAATAGATAAAGTTTACGGCAGCGCGCTCATTTCGTCGGTAGGGTCAACTTTGATTGTTTATACAAATTGTTGTAAAAATATTGTCATTTTTATATTTTGTTAAAACGATCTCCGAACATTCCTCAACATGACCGTGAAAGGAAATTTGGATTAAAGGGTGGCGAACGTTGCCAAAATAGATAAAGTTTACGGCAGCGCGCTCATTACGTCGGGACGGTCAACTTTGATTGTCTATAGAAATTGTTATAAAAATATTGTAATTTTTATATTTTGTTGAAACGATCTCCGAACATTCCTCAATACGACCGTGAAAAGAAATTTGGATTAAAGGTGGCGAACGTTGTCAAAATAGATATAAAGTTTACGGCAGCGCGCTCATTTCGTCGGGACGGTCAACTTTGATTGTCTATAGAAATTGTTATAAAAATATTGTCATTTTGATATTTTGTTAAAACCATCTCCGAACATTCCTCAACATGACCGTGGAAAAAAATTTGGATTCAAGGGTGGCGAACGTTGTCAAAATAGATAAAGTTTACGTTTAGGAGCTTAGACAGTTTATAAGAATATTATCAGTTCTAAACTTTATTGGAATGCCCTGTGAACCGATTTTGTTTACATAACGTGATTATGGTACATTTGAAGTTAATTTTACCGAAAAAAGATCTATTGCTGCAATCTATTGCTAACTTCACACCGGTTTTGAAGTGTTATGCATATAGGTTCAGAATATTAAAATGTATTAATTTTATTTATTCATTTAAATTGTAATGAGATCCTTCTAAAAATATATTTATATATATACTTTCTTGGGGATTACGTCTACGTATAAAAAAATAATTAGGTGGGATCTAGATGAAGTTTTTAAATTTATTTAATGAGTTTTAAGTAAAATCAGGCAATCTTTCAAAGTTAAAAAGAGTTTAGAATTTATTCAATTTAATAAGTTAATAGTTATATTACATTTACAAGATTTAAACTCAAAATCTAACCGACAGCTGAATTAAAATTTATTTTATTAAACGTTTTCAAATTTTAAGTCTATTGGCCAAAATAATAAATTCTTACTAGTCATAGTAGCTTTCCAAATTAAAATAATGTTCGAAATCCCTTTTGATCCTTCTACCCTATTGAAATTTTCAAATCAGCTCCGAGATACATGTTTTCCAAATCAATAGGTTCCAATTCATTACATATAAATAGTTATATGCATTTCATTTGATATTCTTGTGTTTATGAACTTGAAGGTTAATTTATATGTTTTTCGTAAGTCAAAAAATTACAAATCCCCATTTCTACCGTTTTCGTATTTACAACCAAAATCCACTTTATAAATAAATGATTCTAAGTTGCACATCAAAAGTATTTCGTTTCTACAGCAACCCTTGTCACATTTTGAAGCTCGATATGGTTTCAATGGCTTCAATGTTTAATTTAAAATGTTAAATACTTCGTGTGAATAGCAGAATGAGTAGCAATACACAATACATTTAATATCAAAGCGGAATAGAGCACTTGTGAATTATGGAATGTAAAGAAATAAAATCAATATCCCACTTCAATTGATAATACTAAATTGCAATGAATTGTAATTTTAAATCATCAGTTGTGAAGTGAAGTGTTGATTTTGTCTCTTTACATTTAATGTGTTCAATTTAAAGAAATATAATTAAAGCTTGGCGATAGTGAATTTCAATTTAAACATTACAAGTTGTTGACTAATTTTTTTCTTTTTTAGAGCAAAATAGGTCTTACCCTCATGTGTAAGACACAGACAAAAACAAATTGGGGGAATATCAAGAGAAGAGACCACTAACACTGCTTCGCCTTGCAATCTTGCAACTGAAAGCAACTAAATATGAAAATTTAAATCTGAAATGAAAATTGATATGCTTGTGAACGATAACATCGCTGCCAATATAAAAGCATTTTTAAAGGTAAAATCGGATACTTTCGAAGTAGTACACAACATTGATGTCTGAGTCACCATTCTTTAAATAAGAAGTAATCTTCAAAATTGACAAAGTTAGCTGCTTTTCTTGGTCATACCTAGTGAGATTTTTCAAAAAACTTTGGGTTGTTAAATAACTTTTCTAACTCTTTGCATTATTCCTGGATCACAATCTTAAACCTGTTTTACACGGCACGATTTATTGGTCGATTAATTGAACAAGTTAATCTTCGATTTTATCGTACTGTGTAAACAGCAAAAATCGGTACGATTTCTTAAAATGTAAAGCAGCATATTTCTATCGATTTCTTGGTCAAAAACTTGGCCAATAGATCGCGGCGTGTAAAACAAGCTTTACCTTTGTTTTGGTAATTGGAGTTATACACGTTTATACGCAAAGTTAGACTTTCTGAATCTTGTTGTCATTTTTTTCCACCGTGATTATTTCTTTTTAAGCCAAAATGTCTTATATTGCAGCAACTAAGACAATTTAATGTTGATAAACTATTAAGAAACTGTGAAAAAATGCAATAATTGGTACAGCTGGAAGAAAATAGTATTCTACTTCTTGATAACATTGATTAACAATTCTGCCGTTGTCAGTTATTGCTTTCACTGTATTGTACGTCAAATAGATGATGCCGTGGAAAAATTGCGTGAAAAGTCAGAGTTGAAGCTTGGAAAAATATCTTGATTAAAAAAAAACTGCATCGATTGATATATGAAAGAATATACATTGGAAAATTCTAAAGGGTTGGCAGTATATTAAAGCCCACATGTAAATTAATCGAAAATATTTTGGACCTGTTGTTTTTGGTTATACCGGAAGTAGTTGCCCACCCCCTTATTTTAGATTGAACATCCTACACAAATTAATACGTTTTTGAATTCCCAACTTCCCAGTTTATTGTTTGATCAAACTCCCTCGTTGCTAAGTCTAACCATATTTGAAGTATTTGCATATTTTGAAAATGTTTGACAGAGGAACGGGTGCATCTGAACTTTTATAACTGTGAATGTATTTAACTCGGTAAATTGAAATTTTACAGAACTGTTGACTGTATAGAATAGGATGAGAAAATGGAAGAAATTTTCGTAAACATTATACAGCGTGTCCGAAAATTACGGTTAAACTTTAAAATGGAGAAAGTCTCAAAACTTAATTTTTCTAAATCTAACTACCTACTTTTTTTTCTCGTCAAATTGCTCCTACAGAAAAACAAAAAAAATCATATTCCCTACGCATCTAAAATAGATACTTTACAATATATTTAGCAAAATGTGTTTTGTTGCATAATTTGCCTATAAAAAAGGACCCACCAATGTAAGCATGCAGCTTATGTAGCTTCTTTAGAATATTACCCAATGTATACGTATCTAAATTGGTCACGATTATCAAAAAACATTTCAGCATTGATTCGGAGATTCCAATTATAAACAATACCGGCAGGTTTAAATTATAAAAAATAAAAAAAGATTTTTTTTATTTTTTAACAATTCAGCAAAATTTAAATTTTCCAAGTTAAACATCCTCGCAGCAATAAAAGTTTAGGTGCACCCATCTGTCAAAAATTTTCAAAAAATGAAAATTTCTCAAATATGGTTAGAGATAGCAACATAGTTTTATTAAACACACTTTAACATTGAATTAGGAATTCAAAAACGTAATAATATATAGACTCTATTATTTAGAATAACAAAGATGAAGTGTCAGATCATTGAAAATGCTTTAGTTCAGCAGTACATTGGGTACTCTAGTATATTGTCAAGTCCTCAGAATTTTCCTATGTATAGTCTTTCATATACCAATCGATGCAGCTCCAGGTGAGACACCCATAGCGTTTTTGAATTATATCAAATTTAGTACATCAACTAATTTACAGAAACATTAATATTCCAAAAAAATGTAAGAAATTGTTTATCCACTGATAGGTTGGCAAGATGGGTATTTAAATGAAACAAAAATAATTTTTAAGAATATGCGTATGTATTTTCTTTTTAATAAAAAGTACGCAATATTTTTCCCACATTTATATACAGACAATTTATTTGGTAACATTAAGAATACTGGATTATTATTGTTAAGTTTATACATAAATATCTTTATTGTTTACTTCACATTTAAAAACCGTTGCAGTACATACAAAGGACGAGAAAACGTTTAACAACATTTTACTATTTATTAATTTTCTTAAATGTATTTACATGATAGGTATGTACGATTATATTAATTTTTTTTTCGTACCAGCATTCTACAATTTTTATTTAGTTTACTTAGTATTTTATTTTATTTTCCATTTTGAAATACATACAACATCTAATAAATATAAAAATAAATTACTGTGATCTTTTACACTTCTTTTCTAATATTTACACATTATCGGGCCATTGTCTGTCTGGCGAATTTTTGTAGCAGCGGGTAGAATAAAGCAAAGAGATGACAAATTCCCAAACATGCGTATGCGATAGATTTTTAACAACAAGAAAATTATATAAATAGCAAAAAGTACACGTATGTATATATATATATAGGTATATCAGATGTATATTGCAGCCGCATGCTAGGGAACGTAAGAGAATATCGACTACAGTTTGAATCGAATGATAAATAACAAAAATGAAGTGAGCAGGTGCTGCAAAATGTGTAATCTGTGCAAGATATCCCGATCATGCTCGGAACGTTTCGTCTGTTTTTTAATAAAAAAGATTTAAATTAACTTACAAAATTAGCTATTAACTTAGCTAAGATCTTCTCAGTCTTGGAACCGTGTATACTTCGCGCTTATATTCTAATGCATTCTGAATTCTCTACAATTATACACTTATTTACAAAATATACATTTTTTTCTCACTGAATATATCCATATTATCACACAAGGGTTATATACACCAAGTGAAGTGTGCCAGCTTACAGAAGCACAACTTCCATAACATATTCTAACGTAGTCTTTAACTCAGCGTTTCTTTGCTTACATTAGGAACTAAGTCTTTGGTATGATGAAAAATTGCAGTCCTTTACACGTCCGTGCCACAGCCTTCTTGATATCCTTCATCGGGTGAATTTCTGCTATGACTAAGCGCCCTCTTCAGAGCGGTAACGGGTGGTAACACGGGCACTCCACCCTTCTGCCACACCCTCAGCGTTTTGGCGTTTGCTGGCATATTTATTTGTGTCGCTGTCGTAGACGGTGCAACAGACTCTAGCTTTTGTTCAATGATAGGTAGACCATAATCAGATGGATATCCAATGATTTTATTTACGCCAGGGTTAACTCTGCAAGTTACGTCTTCCTCGGAGTTGGCAACGCTCATATTTTCGCCAATAATCGGAGTCTTATCGTCGTAATGGAAGCCGGGATTGGATGTGTTCAAGTTTCTCGTATACGCTTCAGAGTCGTGTTCCCATAAGCCGGATGGATACAAAGAATCAGCATTCCTACTATATTCACCGCTATCCGGTCTGGTAATCGACTCAACAGAATAACCTTCTTCCGCCGGACCCAATTCGCCATTCTCGAACATTTTGGTGTCATTAATTAAATCGGGATTGTTCCCTGATCCGGAAGATGGCGACACGAAGCAGGAACTCGGATTTATAACGCTGCCATTTCCATTGTAATGTGCAGTTGTGTAGGGTATTTCATTTATACGAGGTGGTTTCTGAACCGGATTGCAAAAATTCAAATCCGTTGGCAATTTTCTTTCGGTAAATGTTGGCGTTTCCGGATTTGGGATGGTGGGCGAAATTACCGATTTCCCATTAGGTATGGCCGAACCATTCACAACTGTCACGACCTCGATCTGTCCAGGAGTCTTGCTTTCGGAGAAAGGCATTCGCCTCAGACGTATTAAGAGGAAGAGAATGATCAAGAGGATGAACAAAATTAAAAAGACTAAAGCAGCGCTAAGACCAGCTATTTGCCCGCTGCCAAGTGTAACCATTCCAGCCGCTCGCATGGATACTCTAAGGGTAAAATTCGCCTCGGCACTACCCGCTCTATTTTCTGCAACGCAGTAAAATTCGCTGGAATCTGTCTCTTGGGCGTTAGTCAATATGAGATTGCTACGCTTCTCGAACCGGCCTTCTTCATATATAAAGATACGTTGATGAGTACTGAAGGCTGAATTATTTACAAGCAGCCTTCCATTCCAGTACCAGTTTATGCGCGCCGAAGGTACAGCGCTTGCTCTGCACATGATGGTAGCATTATCACCGGCAGTCGCTTCTATATAACGATTTACTGGAAGAATATCCGGTTTGCAGGCGAAATCGTCCACGTGAAGTTCGGCAAATGTTTTATGTATGACCCGCTCCGGTCCACCACTACAAACAGGTGCTATCGGATAAGGTATATTGCGGTCGGTTATCCATTCTTTGACGGCCCTCAATCGACAATCGCAGTGCCACGGATTATCGTGTAACTCGACGCCATTCAAGCGACTCAATATCTCGACCGTT
This sequence comes from Dynastes maya, assembly GCA_029619315.2. NCBI lineage: Eukaryota > Metazoa > Arthropoda > Insecta > Coleoptera > Scarabaeidae > Dynastes > Dynastes maya. The sequence goes on from JAROYE020000002.1 coordinate 65,620,963, forward strand.
TTCGGTCGCAATTCAGTCAAACGATTTCCGTTCAGCTTTAGCAGCCCCAAGGCTTCGACGCCTTCGAAGGCTCTTGGCGCTACCGTCTGCAATTCGCAATTTGACAAGTCCAGCTTTATCAATGTCGGAACCATTTTGAAAGCGTGACTGTCGATCTTTTGTATCGGATTACTGGACAATATTAGGTCCCTCAAGTTGGGAATGTCCTGAAACGTGCCTGATGGAACCGCCGTCAATAAATTCTGCGACAAGTCTAGTTCGATAAGATTTGTTAGACCCTTAAAAGCGAGATCGTCAATCTGTCCGATGCGGCAGTTTCTCAGAAATACCCTTTGGAGATTTAACAGACCCGTTTTCACGAAAGTCTCGCGGGGTAGGATTTGTAGATTATTCCCCGACAGATCTAACACTTGCGTCTCCGAGTCTATACTCGCGGGTATCGAAATTAATCCGCGATCCGTGCACTCAACAGTCTGTTTACCACCTTTCCACTTACAGATGCACACCGAGGGACAAGTGCCACCCATACCACTAGTTAACTTTAACATCACAGATAACAAAGTTAAGAAGAGCGTAAACGCTCCACAAGAACATTTACTTAATATCAACATAGCGCACAAGAAGTGTTGTGGTAAAATTTTTTGATTACATTTAAACTACGATTTTATATAATTAAATGTTTCTGTCACTATTAGTTTTCAAACTATAATTTATTTATGTATGTTCTATTAGAGCAGACATCATTAAATAGGCTGCTATAACACGGACACTTTGAACACTCGACGTCCGCATACAGACTGAAAGAGCCTTCGTCGTTCCACTACCATTCTGTACGTCCCTATCCCGTCCCTTACCTCGTGTTTCCCCTTCCGTTGCGCACTGGTTCAAAAGTAACCACCGCAACACCGTAGAGCGTACTGATTTTTGCCTCCACATACTTTTATTATATCTTAAGCTAATGTAAATTAGTCTTCTTGTTCGTTTCTCCGATCGTCATCGCCAGACAAAACACACACGCACGCATGAATCATATAATCGACGGCGAATGACACTGCGCTGCGGCGCGATTCATTCTTAAAGGCGAAATATATACATAGGTATTATATCAAACGACGTCACTCGTATAGAAGAGGAAAAATTGTTTTGAATTGCAAATTTCGTCTGGCTCGATATTGAATTGGTACACGTATGTATGTTTGAATGCTAATATAATCGGTAACATTTTTTAAATTTTTTTATTTATTTATTCCACCTATATCACTTACATAACTAGATTCAAAAGAAATTTGTACTAATAAAATTTATGTTTGTATACTACTTGTGGTTGTATGTCGAAAACTACGCTTGATATGGTTCTGAATTGAAAACTTCATCAAAATATTATAGGCCATACGTCCCCACGAGGTTCTGGAAGTTCAGTCCCTTAATCCACAAATATGCGTAAAGATGAATGTTTAATACTATTTTTTCGTAAACGTTTTTTTACCGTTTCTCCATTAACATACTTTCACAAACAGCACATTTGGCCATGTTGTAGAACGATAAGTTTGTTGTTTTATTTAGTATTGCTTATAATAAAGTCTTGTTTTATTTAACATTTATTCCATTTTTTAATACACTCAATTGTACATCTTGTCTATTTTGATCTACTTATTACTACTTATGTGACATATATTAATGTTACCAACTTGACAGTGTTATCTATATACTACACTAATTTTTTGTTGAATACAAGTAATAATAAACAATAAAAAATATCACAAACAACAACGGGTAAATAAATAATTGACAAACAGAACACATAAATGTAAATGACGTGGTATCATAAAACTCCCACTCCAGAAACATGGCCTTGAATTTAAAGCTTTTAAGGTGAGTTCTATAGTTCTTCAGGCACATTGTTGTATAATTTTGTTCCCCAGCAGTCAATTGCTTTCTGGGAACACGTCAGTTTTGATACGGCACTCCAATTTCATTTCTTCCTCTGGTTTGGTAATTATGAAAGTTTTTGTTTAAGAGAAATGCTTCCTTGTTTTGGTGGACATAGGTGACAGCTGCTAAAATAAATGCCGATGAAAAGATGAGAATCTTTCTCTTTTAAAATACGTTCTGCAGCTATCTCTAAATTATAGGTTGCAGCAGGAAGCTGATGGCCTTTTTTGTAATAGAAAATAGTCTGTGCATCCACGGAAGTTCCCCAGAATAGGTACCCAGTTGGTTTTCTTATTTCCCGTTCATATCGGTTCCTAATACATGAAGAGTACAAGGATTCTCTTTATCTTCTCGGTTTTGTACGACGCGGTCTTCTATTTGCTACTGTCCACAATCGTTATATTTTCTCAGGCTTGTATTATTGCAAAACGTTTTAGTTTTCATTAAATATATACTGTTCCTCCTTAAAGTATAATCATTTATGTTCTTGATTAAGTATGATCTGGGTTCGTCAAGTTTCTTTATAATAGTTGCTTTTTCCCACGTTTTTTTCAAATCCCAAGCCAACAGCTTTTAATTTTTCCCAAATGATATCTCTTTTGTATTAGCCGTGCGATTATATATATTATAAAGATAATATTTATATTTCTGTTTATTTAATTTTATGTTGTCTTTGACATTTCCTATTCTTGGTATTAATAGTTTATTATGGATAAGTACCTTTGTTCTAATCTGTCTGTTCTTTAACAATTCAGCTGGCGATGATATAAATGCCATCTGAGTTCGTATGAGAACATTTCTTTAACATCTTCTTCATTATGCCTACCCCCTTCTCAACTAGTCCACTGCTTTGGCTGTGATGTGGATTACTGGTAATAATTTTGAAGTTCCATTCTTCTGAAAAATGTTTATAGTCATTACTATCGAAAGGCATATTCTCTGAATACACAACTTGAGGAGTACCTAGTCTATTGAATATTTCTTTCAACGCGTTGATTACGGATGTACTTGTGACTAATTTCTTTTACTTCTAGCCATCTGGAGACGTAATCAACTAAAACAAGATAATTTTCATTTTCATATAATGGAGCTGTGCTATATCAATTCCTACTTCATGAAACGGGTAAACTGGAGTTTCCTTTTGCTAAAAATTGCATTCCATTGAGAATGTTAGAAAACCATTTTTCTTCCACGGACGACACTTCGGAAAACGCTATAATATTTGTACAATGTAAACAGAGAGAATAGCATTAACACACGGACATATTTCTGCCTACCCGGCGTCATCAGCGTAGTTTCGAGCGCTATTCTCTGCTGCTTACATTGAGTTCACCTCTCACTTTGTACCACTAACTTCCAAAAAAACAGCACGGATATATTTGCTGGCGCCTAGAAATTTTTGGTTATTGTTACCAGGCAATTTTTCCTGTGTACCATCTTTGAAGTATGTGGTGCGTGAAGCAATTTCTTCCTGTTAAGAGTAAATTAAGGCCTTTTTCAAACTACGTATAGAAATAGGAAAATACACAGCATGATACGGTATTCATGCGATTACAGTAGCTGCCATATTAGTTTAATTCTCAATTGGTATGACGATTGGAAAAAGCTTAATTCAGGAGTGGATTATGTAACAAATCATAGACATCTTGAATTGATCTCTATATATTTTAAATATATATATTTGAAAACGCAGTAAACGTGTGTGTGCCATTTTGTAAGATATATTGAAACGTTACTTTCTTTTCACTTATGTCACATTATTTACAGCCTCTTAAAACAAAGGCACAACAAAAGGAAATTGATGATTGAAGTTTCTTCCACACTTTTTCGCTAACGGAAAAGCCAAGACATAAATTATGTGTAAAAACGAGACTACATAGCTAGAATGCAGTGATGCGTTAAGATGAAGGGTCTATTTATTTGTACACATGCGGGCAACGACGCGGCCTACAAGTTGTTTTCCTTAACAACGTAATAGATACATTGTGTTAGTGTAGTGTGCACCGTCGGAAAGAAGACAACACCTCAGTTGTAATTAACTAGTTTAATTAAAATATAGAATACAACAGACAACTTTCTCGATACTTAAAGATAGACTGGTTACAAGCGATGTGATCTTCGGTATACTATGCCCCCTTATACATTTCTACTTCTTATATTTATAATAATTTCTAATCATTAGTAAACGAACGATATATCTAAATGACATTTACAATAATAATGGCAGTGCGTGACGCAGAGGGTTGTTTGTTTTGTCTATATGTAATCACCCTGTGCGTCGCTAGTTTATATTGTGATATATGAGTTTATATTAACATAATTGTTTATATTGTGATATACGAGTTTATATTGACATAACTCCTTCATCAAAAATGAACAATTGGGAAATAAGTAATTCGGACAATATTTAACGTAGATAATAACAATTCTTAATTATGTTTGATACAAGAATGAATGACAATGTTTGGTATGACTAATATAATCTCAGGCGATGGATGATGGTAAATACAATAGATTGATTACGTACGTTGTGATACATTACACATTACAATACATTACAATACATTACAATACATTACATTAGTAACATTTTCATGAACGCGTGAGAAGTTATCAAATTAGTTTTTTGTTATTATTCCTTAAAGATTATAAACATGGACTAATATTACACAACTAATAAATGTATAATATATAAATACAGGATAAATTAGACGGCTTTGAGAATAAGAATATGTAATTTAAGTCAATTTAACTAGCAGAGTTATTGAATGGGATGAGAACCTTCTTGCATATGAAAACTACGGTGATTGTTTTTAAGTTAGTGAATTTTATTTTAGTATAATCGTGATCAACTTATTTTAAGAACTACTTTGCTTATTAGTTTTTATGTTTACACTTAAACAACACAAATACTTTTACTTTTTGTAGCCTTTCTGCAGGTAATAATGAATTTTCAATCAACTATCTAGTTTACAGTACAGTACAGTGTTTCGCAAAGTGGTGTATACGGATCTCCAAGGGTCGATTTTGTCTTGCTAGGGCTCCATGTCAGTGAGCAAAAAAAATGGGGGTCCACGAGATTTTAATGGGGGTACATCAAGCTAGGATCAATGTTCAAGTATTCCGTAAATGACATAACACATCTAACACAGACTGTGTATTCATAATACTCATTATAGCTATAGAAATTGTTTAATTGATTTTTCATAGAACTGATTATGCATGTATCTGCTTTGTGGTGTTTCACTGATGTTTATATACAAGTTTTTTACAAGTTTTCATGCAAGCAGCAACGCGTATGCGCATGAGTAACGCGGAACTTGTCCAGATTTGTAAGAAGCAATGTATGTAAGAGTGTTAGAGAGAGAACACTGGTCATTTGTTCTCTGAATTTTGAGAAGAAAACTAGTTTCAAAATATTTTAACAACATATATAAGTACAAAAGTTGGATCAATCACGATGTGGAAAGCTTATTGTATTATTTTGCTGTTCAACTGGACGAATTAACACTATCTGATAATAACGCACTACTATTGGTATATGTTCATTTTGTTATGGACCAAGAAATCCATGAAGAACTGCTCTGCGAGAATTTTGATAACAGACACTAAATACCAATCAATGGAATGTTCCGCAAGATTACATCATGGAAAAAGCAATTCCTTTATCAAAAATGATATCAGCTTCATCGCTGTATTATAAGTCTGTTGAAAAAAAGGGTACCCGGAGTGTTTGCAATTCACAGCGTCATTCACCGACAATATTTAGTAGCTAAAAATCTTAGTACCAGATTCTATGATTCTGTTCGATTCGTCATAACGGCAGTAAACAACATTCGTAGCAAGGCGTTGAATTCTGGGTTATTTGCGCAGTTATGTGAAGAAAATGACGAAGATTGTCATCGATTACTCTTTCACACTGAAGTGCACTGGCCGTCGAAAGGCTTATGTCCGACTTCTTTCACTTTTTAAGACCGTTTTAGAGTTTTTGGATGCTACAAGTGCTATTTTGAAAAGCAATTTAATTAAATGGAAGCTAGATATTGCCTATTTAACAAATTTATTTACTAAATTTATTGACGTTAACTTGTAGTTACAAGGTGACAGTCTGAATTTAATGTAAACAGAGTCCATCATTGCAGCTTTTCCTGTCAGAATTAATCTAACGAAGCAAAACATTGGAAGGCGCGAACTTTCCCAGCTACCAAACTTGTCACTGACAAACGTTCAGGACGTTTTGGCATACGTTCAACACTCAATTTAAATGACAGGATATTTCGACTATGGAAATTCCATACTGGATTATCAATGCATATGGTGAAATTGAAGAATCGGATCATATTACAAGAAGAACTGATCGGAATGAGCACCAACCAATAACTTAAAGTGTAGTTCAAAAGGAGGTGTCAGCAGAGGTATCCCGCTTTAGGTAGTATTGCAAGAAGATGATCTTTGATAGATTTCCCATCTTCATACCTCATGGGAAGGGGTTTTAGCCCGGTAACCAATCTTCTTACGAAACAAAGAAATCGATTGCAAATCACTGGTCGTGAAGATCTGAGGCTATGTCTCACTAAATTGAAGCCAAATCGCTCCCATTAACATCATTATTTGCGTATTAGCTATGTAGATTTTGAAGGCAGCAGGCGTTCACGGGGCAAAAGAGTTTGGGAATCTCTGGAAGAATCTCTATAAAATCCGAATTCTCCTAAATATATTCATAGGTAAAATATTGTAAGAATGCTTTTACTGTTTAAAAATAGCACTGGATAACAAATTTTAATTTAATTTGTTGTATCTTGTTTGAAAAGTGCATTTTTTTGTTAATTTTGGGGCGCTGAATACAAAAATGTCAATGAAATTAAAAACTTTTGCAGTTTTCAAGAACAAGTTTTTTTATTTTATTTTTAACAAAATACTAAAAAATAGATACTTTTACACTTTTAGAGTCACTAAATGCGCCGTTTTTTTGCTATTCTTTTGTGAATTGTTTCTGGAGCATCTCTAACAAGAGTCCAACAGTAGTCGGCAAGCATGGAAGCATTCCAATTTCCCTGGTACCTTTTCTCCATTGTTGATATATCAAAAGGGTTCAAGGTTCTTCAAAGTCAGTTTGAAGAACCTTAAACCCTTTTGTCCTCTTATGCTAAAGATGGCACATTTCACGCAGCTTGTAATTGGTTGGGGGGGGGGGGGAGTGTGTACACATGTGTAGTCATCTCTTTACTTTGGTAGGGAAACTGGGGCATATCCCGGGGCCATGTGCGATCGTCTGCGGCTGCAGCGCGGCCAGGGTTGAAGAAGTTCTCTGGGCGACGCACTTTCACTAGGGGAGGGGGCATATCCTGGGGTTCGACGATCAGCTGGACGCATGGGTTTTCGTTTTCGCGGGCCCTTGCCCACAATGAGATGAGGGCATTCTCTAGGGACTAACCTCTCCGCTTTGTAGCTGCTTATATACCCGAATACGGTTTCTAGATTTTTAGAGAATATTCGAGAAGATTCGAGAATTTTCTGTTCAATTCCATAATATTCGCGATAGTGGCGTTTGTCATTTGTTTGTATATAGGGGCTGTTCAGTACAAGGCGGACTTGCGGTTACAGTGCTAATATATAGGGACACATGGCATCACGTATCTCTAAAACTTGAACTAATATTAAAAGGATATGTATATTTTCCGTTTTAGCACGCCCAAAAATAGTAAGATTTAGTCCATTTTATTTTAGATACATTTTGGCCAGTGCAATTTAAAAAAAAATACATAAATTTGGAACAGATTTCGCAGTATCCCAAGGATTAGAGGTCAGAAAGGATCCCTTTTGACAAACTTATTTTAAAAAGAATACTGTATGTAGAAGATACAAACGTTTTTGGCAAATAATTTAAAATTTTGAGAAACATTTAATAAAACAATTTTAAAATTTAGCTTTCGGGATGGTTCAAATTACGATTGTTTCAAAATCGGAATTTTGTAAAAGCGATGTAATTATTTCCTTGATGTAATAATTTTTTTACACTGCTTTGTTTCTTTTGATTTGAATTTTTATAGTAATTGCAAAATTTTCCAAGATTCTGTTTATTTCATTTTACATTTCAATTTTTCCTAACGAATTATAGAATAGCTAGGTTTCTATCTAATTTTTTATATTTTCGTTGTCATGGCAATTTGCTGGCGGGATTTATACTGAAGCAAGATCATGAAGATTATTTTTAAGTCAATGGAATCGCTTATTTTAATGTGATCGTAAATCTGTTTCCAAGTAATTGCCATTTTACTGCTTTATGGGAATGCAAGTTCTCGTAATCCAATGATAACTTTATTCCTACTTAATCTCATATTTCGACATGATTTATTTATCTCTAGAAACACCTCGCTAATTAGCAAGTAGTTATTCCAATAATCTGAGTTATTTTTGCTAATTCTTTTACAAATCACTCTAGCATTAACTTTTAGTTTCTTTGAAAATGTCATGAAGTAAACATGCTTACCTATGTAACGGATATCCAAAAGAAAATTATAGACTCATCAGAATCGACGGCTCGTAGTTGTATCGTTGAGAAAGCGTTCGGAGTTATCGAAAGCTGTACTCTACATAACTGTTTTAAAATTTAAATCCCGTCGTATTTAAATTTCAAATTTTATCAGCCAATAAATGTTAATATTATTTGCGACCGCCATCGAATCAATCTACTTCAAATGTAAATCTTTCTGTAATTATAAATCGAACCTATTATTTCCTATTGTTTGACGAAATCCCTTTTTCCCCCGCGCAATGCATTAATCCAACAGTGTTTGTTGGTACAGTTATGTTCGTTTTAAATGTTAAAAGTTGCCTGTTTTTTGGTAAAATAATGTTCGCCTACGCGTGCAGGAATGTGTACAGAATGGCACACAACGCAAATACTACGCAGAAACGTGAAACTCACGCATATACGCACATACATACATTACCTAGCTTCGGTACATACACGTGTATATACGAATTTGCTCATGTTATGTATCGAATGACACCATCGAGTATTTAATTTAAAGTGAATGAATGTAAATCACGTTAATGCAATTTACCACCGTTGGAAATTTATTTGTTGTGACAACGGTTCTTTTTTCAAGCACTAAATAATTCAGCGGATATTTCAATACATTACGGCAAATATCCTAACTATAATGTTATTGTTATGCGATTAATAAGTTATTTAACAGATACATACATTACCTTTCGACAATATTTGCGTTTTAATTTTTATAAATGAAGTGAGAGTGTAAAATTGGAATTGAAATTATAAAAACCGCGAAAAACTGGTGTCACTAGTATATAATTTAATTTAGGAGATAACTCAAATGAACTATGGTGCAATATTGATACTTTGTAATTATACGGGAGTTTTGGCATTAACTACTAGTATCTACATATTCCTGAGTACTTTATGGTGTGAAGATCTAGCTCAGCTATTCTGACGAAAGAAGTAGGTATCTACATACAGTCCGCGACAAAAGTATGGTCGAATGTATTAAAAGTGCATTATTTTTGTAATTTCCGACAACTATTAATGCTTAATATAAAATAACATGTACAACGGTGTACGAGGAACACATGTTTACTAAATTCATTGTTCTCAGGTGTATACTGTAAGCTATATGTAAAGTTTGTTAAAAAGGTGGTACTGGCAGTGGCGCACCGCATAAAAGTAGGTACGTAATATACAATATTAGTGAAAAATAATATTGTTACCTTTTCCTATCGTCTTGATGTCCATTGTGGCAATTGGCAACCGCCCTGGTAAGCTGCGTAGAATTGCAACATCAGCAACGCTTCCATTGTCGATTCATTCAGCCGTCGACGGTGTTGTGAATACGTTGTCGTATACTGCGAAAATGATCGTTCGACATCCAGTGAAGTAACATTTGCAAATGTCAGATATTTTTTTCCTCATCTGGGCACTCTTGATTTTCAGTTATAGACCAAACCTTTTGTAAATCGGGATTTTTTGTTAAAATTGCACCAAATTTTTGAGCAACATCGACTCCTATAGTGTTCGTCAAGTTTTCTAGAGCGGCTTGTAAATTGTTTATGCAATTTAATGCGTCTCGTGCAGATAAGTGACTGTTTTCTAATTGCTCAATAGCATGTGCAACTTCAGAATATTTCATGGAAATTTCATCTATTTGTTGTTGAACGTCCGAATTGGAAAAAAGTTGCTGACTATCTCGAACTGCTGCAGAATCATTTGAATCAAGTTTCAAGATGACATTTTCACTTGTGAAAAATATTTCTGATTGTAAGATACTGCCTGGAGCCATATTCCCTATCGCGTTATTACAGGCTGAGGTGGTGGTGGTAATTTCGGACACAATTGTTTGAATACGCGGATGTGTTTGAGAGATTTGATGAACACTTTTTTGGTAGATGCTATTAACTTATCCACCATCGGATACTTCTTTCGAATGGCTTCTGCTACGAGGTGACATGCGCGTATGAGGCATGTTATGTGAAGAAGAGTCGGAAAGCGTATTTTCAACATCCTACCAACTCTCAGCATTGTTGCGGTTCCGTCAGTAACGAACATTGTGACTTTGGTTCCTGTGATACAAAATTCTTTCAACGAATCTTTTATTATCTTGACAATGGGTTCTGCATTAGTTTTCTGAATCCTTTTACTGGATAACAACAATGAAACTGGTGGGCCATCTCGTTTTAAAGGACGCGCTACAGCATGAATGACGCTGCGTTTTTGAGCATCAGTTGTTTCATCCACACATAGGCAGATTTTCTTATTTCTCAACTCGTCTTTTATACATTCCTTTACTGTACCTTGCACACGTGGCAAATTGTATCGTAATTGCATAGATGTTGGCAGCTTCCTTGCGAGAATGTACGTAGCCCAAAAAAGACGAAAGTGTTCATTGGATACTAGATGTTGTGGGATGTTACATACACCTAACATAAAAATAAAATCATATAAATATTGCCAGTATGGAATACTGTTTCTTAAATTCAATACATGACGTTTACTTTTACAATGTTTTCTACATTCAAACCTATCGCGACTTAGCAATCCGCTATTGCATATTGTGCAATAAATATGCAGACTTCTATATTCTAATCCAGGGAAATGCCTGAGATATAAGTGTTTAGAAGATTTAATACTAATTATTTATTAATTTTCTCATATATTTAGTCATTAAGACCTTATAAATCTTCGATAGTAATATTTTGTTCAATATCAAACTTAGGCTTCCAAATAGAACAGCAATCAAATCGTATATTAAACCCTATACCTCGCTTTCTTGAAGAATAGAAGTATTTCATATAAATAGGTATTCTATAGGGCGCCATAGCCCGGTGATTTCACGAAAATACATTGTTAAAGAAACATCGCTTTCGTGTTCATTATTCATTGAAAATCGAGTAAATAAGACCCCGAACCAAAAACGAAAACGGAATCTGTTGATATCCACAAATGTATCGTTCGACAGGATTCGTTCTCATTGTGAGTTTTTCATGTCTCTGAAAATAGTATAAGTTCTCCGAATCGGACGCATGACGAGCATATTTCTCTCTCAGGCAGGTGACAAAGTTCACATCGTGATCGGCTTGTAGAGATGAGAGAGAGAGGGAGGCAGACAAAGACAGACTAGTGCCGTCTACCTGACCGTATGGGACAATACCTTACCCAAGACCATTGAAAAGTAAATTATAATAACCTGGCGGTGGACATTGTACGAGAGAAATTGGTTTAAGCTGAATAAAGTTAAAGGAAAGAATGAAGGTGTCGGCGTAGTAACCTTGAATGCTTCTTAAAATGAGTATTTTGTAACGGAAAAGGTATTAGTTGACATAATGGTACATAAATACGGGATTTATTTTAGTTACCAACGGAACTTGTTTCTTTCTTTCTTTTTGGAAATTCTAGACACAGTAACTGTGTGAAAATAAACATACGCAGATACGTTCGTTAAATTTCAATCTATGGATTGCCTTAGGATATTGGTATGTGTACACATATGTTAGAGATATTTAAAAGAAATAGGTGTAGAAAAGTTTTCTCTAAAGGACAAGGTGGGTTTATTGAATATGATATAAAGGGAAGTATTTTTACTGCTGTGACTCTATGTCTAAAGTATTTCTTGATTTTTATTTTCTTGCCAATGTATGGCAAAATGTTTGTAATTAATTAACTGTATTATGAAACGCATTCTTGGTAATTCAAAAAGACGTAATGCATAAATTCCCTCACAATTTAATATGGACAAACGTTAGTACACGTAAACTCTAGTTGAGTATAGGCTTTCACGGCCGTTGTCTACTGCCTTCAGCTCTGTTGATTCGTATTTATTCCGGTCAGATAGGTCGTTTTCGTCATGGCATGGTTGCTTCGTCCGTGTTTCCGAAGAGTTTACCTCCAGGGGTTGAGTCTGCTAGGATTCTATATAATTTCGATGTTATGGTCTCCATTTTGACAGAAATGTTGAGCTACTGTCGATTTGTCTGTGTGTTCAAGCTACGCGTCCCGTCGATGTTCCCTTTTGAGCAAAAAGGGAACTGTACGCGAATCTTTGAAAATTATGAAAAATTCAGGCCACCATATGAAGGAACTGACAGAATGATCAGCGATGTGTTAACAATAAACTCAATGACACGGCAACACCCGGAAAGTTATTTTACAAGTGAACCTCAACTTGCATTTTACTGGACCCAAACCCGGTATAGGCATAACTAATCCTCTAGTGTAGGGTGTTGCCAGACTACGCAGTTGGGCAGATTCGCAGCAAACAAATGTTGAGAAGACCATTCTAATATTTAGCTGCTGGAATACTGGAATTAAACAAAACGCAATGTAGAACAGCGACCTGTCTGCTGACAGAACTTGGTTGCCAAAGAGAGCATTAAAATAAGATACTAAACCTAATCAAGGGGGAAAGCCTGTTGGAATAAAACTGAAACCAAATGTATTCTGATTCACATTGCTAGGAATGTAAAAGCCTTTTATCTTACACATACGGTTGCAATCAACCAATAAATTATATCACACATAAGGTTAAGAATGTAATGTGAAAATTACATTTCAGATATGATCATGTGCGCCACCAGTAAGTGTTATATCTTTCTAGGGGGTTTTATTGTCTTTTGAACCACCTTCTTTAGTTTTTGTTTGTCAACAAGGTCTATATGTAAGCTTTTAATGTGGAAATCAAGCATCGGTAGTTCTAAAGTCTTTGCGATCCAGTTCTTAGATTAGTTTCCCAACTTTCTGGATTCTGTTAAGGCATTTAGTTATTTCTGAAATTTATGTTAATGACCATTTAAACTAGCATTTATCTGCATTGATATTTAACTTTTTAAAGTTTCTTCCTTTTGTCTCCTATTTGATTATGTTTTTTAAAGCAGGATGCTTAACACTTAAACTCTGACAAACTTGATGATATTCTACTTACGTCGTTAGGAATTCGTTTTGAAATATCCTTTGTATTTTTTTCTACAATTACAGCGTTAGAAGCTACATTTTAATGCAATTACTTTAACCACGACAAAAGAATGTGCGCAGCCAAACTGCCAAACAAATTTAAATTTTGAAAATAAGTTCTAAACAATAAGATTGTAAGAAAACAAGATTCTAATATATATTTATGATTTACATCAGTAAGTACTTGAAAAACGTGTTCTAACATAAAAACTGCAAGCAATCCTTGTAAATGTAGGCAGTACATTCCACACAAAGAAGTTTCTCGTAACGTCCACACTGTTCATTGGTTTTCTATCTTTGGATCTTGGACAGAAAGCACATCGTCTTCCTTTATTTTCAGTACGGCCTATAATTGGCATTAGCAATTTTATCACTCTTGTTGTAGCTACTCGAACTTCTTGAGGTATTCTATAGTTATGTAGACGGCGTTGAAGGTGAGGTAAAACGAGTTCATAAGCCAAATCCTTTTACAAAATTTATTCGCAAAGCGTTATTGATAGTCGGAAAGCAATTATACAGGGTATAAGAATTTACACTAGCTATGTTTTTTACGAGATCTTACAAAGATGGAAGATGACTTCTAATGATATTATTATGACAGAGCATACAGTGAAGTTTGGGGTGCAGTGTCTGAGTGTTTGAGTCTATTTTTACCATAATACGATTTACTGACTGAAGCTTATTCAATTGTTTCTTCGTCTGTTACATAAACACTTTGCAGAATATTTGCGTCGGTATTAGAAGTGTACTTTTTACTCTCTGTTCCAGGTTCTCCATCGTCACTAGTTTTATTGTCAGTATTGTATTTACTTCTTTCCTCAAAGCCGATTCATACCACTGTAGTAAAGTACTTTCAAAGTCCAGACTGCCGTACTTTATACTTTCCTTCGAACAAGCTATAACGCACATATATAAAGCGTGTCCCCGGATTAACGTATGGATAGGTAAGGCAGACATAAATGTATTGAGTTGATATTTCATCTTTTCGGGTTCAGCCATGCTTGAATAGTAAGTAACTTATGCCATAATTTTATTGCCGATAAGTCAAGTATATCTTGGAAATTTACAAAAAAGGAACTTTTTCAATTAGTAAAATGTATTTTCTGTAGGAGATACGATAAAAGGGTTATTAAATAACCATGTTCAGGGTAATAAATTATGCTAGTACTTAGTGTGTAATCATGACCGAACCCCAAAGGATGAAAATTCAACTCAATAATTTCCTGTCTGCCTTACCTATCCATGTGTTAATCCAGGGACACACTGTGGAATACAGATTGCTGCAGTACTGGTGAGGTGAGGTATTAGATACCCCAAAGCAACTATACGGCAGGATATTTGCAAAGGCAACATAACTTTATCAAACGCTTTACTGTATCGCTAACTGACATGCACTGCGCAGCTATAGACTCAAGGTTGTACGCGTACGCATAAGCTTTGGATATGAACATAAAGAAATGCATGAAGTCCTAAATACCCCCACATCACCAGTAAAGGGTTAAATAAACGATTATAACAGTTAAAAGCACCTGTTTGATTGAGTGGGATGTATTTTGTCTCTAACAAATTGCGACAATAATTGCTATAGTATATGGACACATGAGAAGCACGCGTAGTATTTGAAACTAGTCGAATGACCTTCTATTTAGTAAACAGTGACCAGTATTAAGTTCGCCGAACTACTGCTGTTATTATTATTTTTTATCTCGTAACTGTTAGTCATTCATACTGTCATCTAACGTAAAATGCGAAGTATTCGTAACCACAAGGACTTTTTATAAAAATACAGCATAGGTAATTTGCATAATTGAAGTGTTTCTGCGCCGTGTTACATTGATCGTTTAATTCCTAAAAATAGCGATTATATATCAATGACACAGCTACTTACTTATTTTTGGCATGTAGTATTGTGTAACAGGTATTTATAAACAATTTACTTGCAATACAATATGCGCGCAAAAGTGAAATTTGGCATAAATTGTTTTGGTGCTTACCTCCTGGAGATAGAATTTCTTTTTTTGTTCTTATTTATAACTGTATATCTTCGTACGATATTAACAGTGACGTATTCTAAATACCAACATGTATACCATTAGAAAAGTCAAATATTGTAAAATTCAGGTTTTCCATATTATACGGAGTGTTTTGTAATTAAAATAATTAAACGGTTCCTAGAAAGCGTAGCCTTAAAGAGCATTTGCTAGAGAATGATTTTTATACTTATATTTACGAATTTATTTTGTTATAATTTTTATATCTAAACTTTTCTTTAATACTCTTTGGGCAATCTTCTAGTGCATTTTTCCAATTAATAAAACGAAATTAACAAATGTTAGAATTAAAAATATAACTAACCTTGAATTCGAACGAAGCCAATGTCATATCACTTGGCGTCGTTTATCTTTCTTTTATTTGTAATCGCGAAAGCAAATTTTGATAATTCAAACCCAAATATAAAATTTCACGATGCATTTCGATGAAATGAAGTTATTTGTAAAAATAGCATAGAAGAACGCATGCAGAAACGCTACCAGCTGACAGAAAGGCAAATCTATGAAACAAATTCTGTCCGACAAGATTTAACAACGATTTATTTAATAACATTCGGACCAAGATTTAATTTTTGAAATGATGTTTGAAATACCTTTCAGTTTACCCTGTTGTTTGTTTTAGATGACTTTAACATTAATTTTGACGATTTACAAGATTAGGAAAATAAACTGAAGAGTGGATTTGTCCGTGTTACACTACGATCGTCGTTATCTGGACTTAACTTTATTATTTAACATCAACGCCCCAAGGCCAGTTGACTAGGGGGAAATGGTGACGGAAAAAGTACCTTTTTACCCACAAGAGGAATATTTCATTACCAAGGAGTGGCTAACCTGAACACTCTATTCGTTCAGAGGTTGACAGCCGATGTTGTCGTCGTTGTAAATATTGAAAATTACAATATATAAGTCTCATAAAATATACTGGATGTTTCATTTGAAAAAACTGAAATAGCATGAGTCAGACGCTGGTTCATATAAAAAAAAATTTAAAAAAATACAACGTCATTACGTGAAAATCTCCAAGTTCTGTCAATTATTTCAAAACCCAAGATAGATAGGTATTGACAATATTGATTAATGTTGCCATGAATTGAAGAGGGGTATCCGAAAACGTAACAATGTGCAAGGTGTTCCATTTAAAAGACTAAACCTTTACCGTAGGCTGAAGAAATTGAACATCCTGCATACTTGAATATAGTTCTATGTTATCTCTGGATACTTTTAATTGAAAACTTTGAATTACGTTCCACCCACGCACTAAATGGACACGTTGTATATCTTGTTCAATGTTGTATTACAGCTGCTTGCAACTCACTATGCTTCTTAAAACGACGTCCACTAAGGTCGTTCTTTAAATGAGAAAATAAATAATAATCACTTGGAGCCATCTCCTGACTATAAGGTCCAAAAGCTGTATTCGCGGATGGTAGCTTCTTAAATGGAGGCAGTGCGAGTGCATTGTCGTGCAACAATCGAACACCTTTTGTAAATTTTCCTCGACGTTTTGCAAGAATATTGTTCCTCAGTTTATGCTACAAGGACGCATAATATGTGCTATTGACAGCTGTATTGTGCTCTTCAAAGTCAATGAGTAAAATACCCTGGCAATCCCAGAATATTGTGACCATCACCTTTTTCGTTGATTGCACGACTTTCGCCTTTCTGGGA
Organism: Dynastes maya; assembly: GCA_029619315.2. Lineage (NCBI taxonomy): Eukaryota > Metazoa > Arthropoda > Insecta > Coleoptera > Scarabaeidae > Dynastes > Dynastes maya. The sequence continues at coordinate 65,638,081 of JAROYE020000002.1, forward strand.
CGAGGTTGATCGTGTCTCCGCCATTCCATCGATTCCTTTTTGAATGGAGGATCATAATACAGAATCATTGTTTCATGGACTCCAAAATCGGTTTCAGGTCGCCTCCACACATATTTAAAAGCGAACGCGCACATTCGACCCGACGCTGACGTTGGAGAGCAGAAAGAAGATGCGGTACCCATCTTGCACTAATTTGATTCATACCCAAATAGTTATGGAGAATTCGGTAAATACTTATTTCAGAAGTGTTGGACATTACTGCTAATTCCTTCACTTTCAAACGGCGATCTGCTAATCAGTTCAATTGGCCGACCAGGGTGCCCCTCATCTTCTAGGGATTCTTGCCTCAAACCAAAACATTTTGCCCAGTTTTTTACAGTAATATATAAACGCCGGCCGTCTAAATGTTGATTAATGTGATTAGACCTATGCCCTACTTTTATAAAAAAATTAATGACTGCTCGGCACTCAATTTTCGTTACCTAAGACATTTTCATGTACTAGTCACGTTGTCTGGCGGGCTACTAAGACTACTGCTCTTTGAGCTGTAGTATATATAAGCCTGTCAGGCCTAGAATTTGTGGCGCCTACTTCGTATATTTTAATATTCCACTCGTCTCGATAATTTAACATAGTATAGGTGTAGACCTCCTTCAGTTAGGTATTCGTAAATGTTTTTGAACCAATCCATTGCGCATAACATAAATTAACGATCATACGAAGAAAAGAAAGTGAAAATCTTACGGAGAAGTCTTGTGTTTATTAATTTAATGATTATTATAAAATTGCGTACATTTCAGCGGAACTATTTTCGATCGTTTTCAACTACCAAACGGATCAATGTTTCGAAAGTACCTGAAGTGCATTCTCGACGGAAACGTCTTCTATCTTTCCCCTTCTCTCTTTTCCACTCTATCTCTCTTCCACCGTATCGTATTCGCTTTATTAAAATTTCATGTTTTAAAAACAAGTTTACGATATGATTGAATTTTTTGCGCCGACAAGTTACGAGTCGACTGAAAGCGGAGATTCCTTGGTGGTCACATCCGGTGCATACTATACCCGAAGAATACACATAAATATTTATGGGGAGATACGTGAACAGCAGATTAAATTTTATTTAACTTAAAACACCATACGTGTACTGACGACGTACATGTCTACATATATATGTGCATACCTAGTTAGATATATGTGAGCAGTTTTGTACTGGACCGATAGTTTATGAGAAAATAAGATTGTCGTAAATGAGGAATGTGTTATTTTGCGATAAATATCGAGTTAAGGACACTATTATATATTTTACGAACATTTGTTTGGAAGTATAATTTAAATTTGGTACGGACAGGATATTTTTGAATATACATTCCTTAACCCTTGAGTAATCGCATGTGTAGTTGTTTAAACATTAGTCGCATCGGTCTCGCAGACCGCTTACAAATAATATGTAAATACAGTTATTTATAATGTTAAAAAGGGAATCATAACATTTTATCTATCACGTAATCAATTTTTTTGAGTTAGATAATAAATCCCTCATGAAATAAAATTTCCCCATGAGCAATACAAAAATTGTAAACAAGAGGATATACATAGCTACATCCTATATCAGCGTAATTACAAAATACACTAATTTACTAATAATTCATTGCTACCCTTTGAAGAAATTGGCAACGAGAAGTATTTATGCCTGGATTATTCCATTTATTAGAAGTGAATTTATTCCAGCCGCATCAGCATTGAATAAAATATTACCATTGGCCATCTTTTTGTAGTTCTAGCGTAATTATAATCAGTAATTATTATTGAAATATCTTTCTCAGGGGTTTTTCTCAAATTTTGTAAAATTTTCTAATTTAATTCGAATAAATGATTCTTGTAGGTTCGGGGGTATCCCTAGATACCCTTACGGCAATTTTTGAATGAATTTCCAACTCAGTAAAATGAAATTAACGAATTTTAAGATTTGAAAAGTAACTATCCTTTAACTTTTGAACGATGCTAATGTATATAAACCCTCTGTTTATATACCCACCTCAGGAAACTGCCTGCTCTGGATATTTAACCCTTTTTACTTCTAATAAAGACTTTAAATACACAAACGAACACTTATATTGGGATTGGATTTAAAACACACTTTTATTCAACCAAGGCCGAATAAAGATTGATGAAAATGTATGGCGTCGTTCATCCTTCTCTTATTTTAAATCGCGAAAGACCGGCGATTGTTTTATTTCACAGCCAATTTTGATAATTTAACCCAAATAGAAACTTTTCGATGACTATCAATCAAATGATATTAGCATACGAGAACGAATGCAGTGACTTAACCAGGAGGTTGTATGTTGATGATTCTGTGGTCCGAACTGTCACCAACAAGCTTTAAACGAGAAAATCCACTGTTAATTTACAGAAACCGTTCAGATAGAGATTTAATTGATGAAATATTATCTGTTGTACTTTGCAATTTATGCTGTTGCTTATTCCAGACGATTTCTACATTAATTTGGACGAAATAAGTGAATAGAAAAATCAACTAACGAGTAGATTTGACCATGATACCCCACACTCGTCATTATCTGAACTTATATATTATATATAACGTCTTCGCTCCAAAGACAGTTGGCTGAGGGGGGATGGTAACGAAGAAATTTCCAATTTTCCCTGCAAGAGGGTTATTTAGTTACCAACGAGTGGCCAGCCTGATATTTAGTCAGTACCAAAGTGACAACTGAGAGAAGTTGTTGTTGTCGTAGATACAACGTTGAACATAACATAACATTATCTATCGGCTTTAACTTTTCAGGTATAGCGGTGTCCATGGAGTCGCTGTCATGCATACTTGACACTAACAGGTCTTTTTTCGCTTTTTGGAAGATAGCTTTCAACAGTGCAAAATTCTCCAAACCCCAACATATTGGAGTTGACAGATTGCCGAGGAAGAACAAATTCTATTGACAATTTTCTTTTGTTCTTCCTGGTAGTACTTATACATTTATAGCTTTTCATCTAATAGCTTTTTTACTAGACTTGTTGTTAGACTAGTAAACCAATTCTCTAGTGTAACATTTCTGTTTGAGATACATATATGTATATTGTTTCGCCCTATGGACTGTTACTCAGGCGGTAAGGGCCTACTGGCTGTAATTCTACATCTTCTACGATCACCAAAACCAACAATTATTATAAAGCAATTCGATACTTCCAATTTCAGTTATATTCATTTCACTTAAACTTCAAATTTATTACTAATGCTAATGTTACTATAGTACTAACACAAAACAATTGCTTTACAAAAACAATTTATTTGTTTTTCTTCTACATTCGAACCGATTCTGAACCGTTCAAGATGTTTCACCAATACAAATCATGGTATAGCTGTATACGATATTAAAGTCTGTAGTGCTTTCAACACTAACTGGTTTGAACGATTTTGAATCGGTTCAACCGTGGAGGAAAGACAAAGCTAATAAAAAATGTTAAAGTTTTTGTTATATATACTACTTTAAAATAACTATAACTTGAAAATAATTATTTTACTTAGAATGAATACTTTATATAGTATCTGTGCACACAGCATGGATGGATCTACATATTATAAGTAGGCCGGGCACACAGAGCTTCGCGTTAAGTTAGAAGTCAAGTTGCCGCGCTCACGACATGACGTATGTATGCAGATGAATCGGCACGGGCTACCTCAGCGAATGAAATTATTGATTTATTGCAACCGCTCATCAACCCTTCGCAGCGTTAATCGTAATTATAGAGATAAATATACATATGTAAGTATGTCCAACGCACGCAAGGAAAATAAACGACCGTTGGCTAATAAAGTCACTAAATTTATCAGTGAATTTTCGGATTTGAACTGTAATGGAACTAAAGTATTGTGTGGAGTGCAAAACACCTTCAATGTTTTGGAACAAAGGCGACTGTAAAAGACATACGTAGTGTACAGCATGAAAATGAGAAAAATGGCGTGCCATTTCAAATTCAATTTAAGTTGGATTTACTGTTGATGTTTATTGTTCCACTATGCTCACTCGATAAAGAACGGTTTCGATAGTTCTGGCGTATATACAATCTCAAGTGGAACTTACCTTCGCGGACAGCGTTACGGAAAGAGCTACCAAGTATACGTGAAGATATTGAAAATAGGATCAAAGCAGAATTAAAATAAAAACAGCTGTGACTACGTCTTGATGAGACGACAGATTGTAAAAAAAAAATCTATTTTGAATATTATGGCACGAGTACTAGATCCTGCTAAACCGAAATTTGCAATCTTATTAGCTAGCAAAAGATTATAACTGTGTACTGGAGAAGCAATTACGGGAGTAATGCTCGATACGTTAGAACAATTTTAAGTGTCAACTAGTCAACTGTTGATGTTTATGAGCGATGGAGCAGCAACAATGTGTAGTGTAGACCGTTCTCTTAAAGAAAAGTATGAGGGACCTTTACATGTTACGGGTAAAGTTTATGCTTTACACCTTGTGGCACAAACTATTCGAGAATGTTACTCGAAGGTGGATGCATTAATAGCAAATACAAAGAAAGTGTTTCTCAAATCTCCCAAACGGATTCGAGCATTTCACAGGCTTTGTCCCGGTATTTGTTGCAAAATACTAGGTTGCCGTTAGTAGAATCAGTGTAAATCGTGGACGAAGTTAATACATTGCTACGCAGAAAATGGTCGCGTTATAGCAAAGTTCGACGGTTTCGATTATACGAGATTAAGACAAATGTGTGGTGGCGCATCTGCAGATTCATTAACTGACTCTAAGGATTATTTTAATTATGCCTTTGTTACTTCCATAGATGTTGAACGATCTATTTTGAAATATAAGGACATTTTTTCATCACAGGGAGCAACCTTCACCCAGACAAATGTGGAAACATATCTGATACTGCAAGTTTTTCAACAATCCTATCCACACTGTTAAGAAGTTACGTTTATTTATTATATTATTATTTATTGTTACGGTATTAAGTACAACAGATTTTTTAAGAAATCACTTTGTTTGCTTTTTACGGTTATCACGTTACACATACAACAAATGCCGTTTTCAAAAAAAAAATTATAATGGCAATAAAAACACTTCTACGTATGCATATATTCGCTTTATTTACCAAACATGTTTATTGCGTCAGCTTTTATTTTTTACACTGGGGTATTGGTTTAAAAATATCACTTCTGTCGGTTGTGAGTTACATACACACTATTTATAATCCGCGGCCTATGTGACTGACCCGATTCTGTTGCGAAAACCGATTGTGTCCGGTTTAATTATGAGTATTAAAGAGAACAGGCTAACATTAAGGCACTTAAAGGATACACGCCTGAATACAAATTTGCTTCAATGGCATCCCAAGTAAAAGTCTTATCTGCGCTTGAAACACAACTTCAAGATCTCCCTCCTATATATTTATTTTCTAAACAATCTAAACGGTGTCTGTGCAGCAACCTTCCGCCGTCCTTGAAAACACTACACATATAATAAGATTCTAAATTAATTTATGCTACGACCTTCAAATGTATTGTGTGCATCTATTTCTTCCTTCGCCTTCCTATAATTTGTGATTTGTTTCTTGCTATTAAATTGCATCCAAATTCAATTAAAATATGGAATGTATACAGGCATAAATTCATAGAAATATCCAGACCCTTCGACAATCGTTTGTGTAACATAAAAACTAAGTGAAAGAATTTTTGATGTAACGAAATGATATGTTTCATTCCAATATTTCTCTTTTGAACCCGTGGTTGTATATAGTGATGTTTTCCTTTGGTTCACTCCTTAAACTATATCCTTCGTGAAGCGAATCACTTTTTATAAGTTTTTTTATCAAATATAAACTTGTATACTATTTTCCGTTCCAGGGAAAATATTTACATACAGATAGTTTTTCAATATTCATGCTCTGAGAAAACTTTGAAAAGGAATCAATAAACTTTTTCTTTAAATAAAAAATGCAATAGGTTCTTGTAGAATCGTTACTTTCATTGAATTGTTTTATTACAACTTTATTGAAAATCAATTTAAAGTAACTGGCTTTTACTTGAGTCAGTTTATTTTAATAAAATAAATAAACTTGAATAATAATAATAATAACAATAATAATAATATATTGATCACGTAGCCAATTGCTTGGATGTGAAATGTTATATAATATATATATTTGTACATATGTATATATGGACATATAGGTATACCGGGTGTCTCATGAAATGATTGTCACAGCTAAAGGATATATTGCTCAAGCAATTTCAAATCAAAAATGTCCAAAATTCCATCGTAAAAAAGGTACAAGCATTTGGAGTTTTAGGAAACCCTACTAATGCAGATGTAGGTACCGCTGTTGGAGAATCTCATTTCCAAGAAAAAAAGTCCTGCTTATGCAGAAAATCCTGTAAACAGGGAACAGTTTGTTGCTAGGATTATGGATGCCGCAGAAAATATTCGTTCTGATCCTGAGATTGTTAGCAGAGCTACCTCTTCAATCGAGAAGAACTCGAATGTGTATGCAGCAATTAAGTGGGCATTTTGCACAATTAATGCAATAAAGCAATGTCTTTTTAACCGATTTTCAATAAGATTTTACCTGATATTTATTCAGACTTCGAATTACCCTAGCTCAGTTACGATAATTTTGGGTATTTGCTTATTAGACATTTTGAACATGAAATTGCTTGAGCAGCGCATCCTTTGTATAAACCTCAAACATATTGTAATTTAATAAAAAAATGTCAACGTTCAGCGAAGAATCCTCCCACAATATAATATACCTTAGATATTAAACAAGTTTCTAATTTTTGTTTGAATATTTTTGTTTATGTTCCTGTAACCTTCAAATCTATGAGGAACCACAATTAAATTACTTTTATTTCTAGTATACAGATGGAAAGAATTTCTTACTAGCTATATTTCTTTAATTTTATAAACTGAGTTGTTAAAATAAAGCAGCTTCTTTTAAAACAAAGAACGAATATATTTAGTTGAAAAATTATGATTTTGTTTGAACAACGGGATGATTTACCACTATTCAAAAGAATTATTTCTTAATTCCATGCATATTTCTCCGACTTCTCTTTTCCTCTGTGTATCATGACCAGTGAACGGCAAAATCGTAAGGGATGACGTCAGCCGCAGCAGAGCCATACACAGGGCATTTGCTGTATGCGGAGATTATTTCAAGATCGAGTATACAGTTCTATTCGCATCGAGCTCTCTCCGGATTATTCTATTTATATTTACTATAACTATTCTTTATTTCATTATTATGTTTCTAGGGTATTTATTTCGCATATTAAACACTAACCATGACGACGCAATACTTCGAAAGTTGAAATATAAAATTAGAAGACGCGATCAATACATTAAACGACACAATTAATAGGTTTAAAAGTATTCCCAGTGATATTACAAATAAACTGATATAAAAAGTTAATGCAGTTGTTCAGCAAAAACCCGCAATTTAAATACACCGTATCAATGGTCTACAGACTCTACAAAATGTAAATACAGTGGCACCTAGGTTTACGGAATTAATTGGTTCCAAAAACATTTTGTAATCTGAAATTTCGTAACTGGAACCAAATGCTCTTATAAGAAATAAAGGAAATAGAGATAATCCATTCCCATAACAAAAAAAATAATCACAAATTCATTTCATGTATTTTAAATACAATTGAACATATAGAAAATAATGTTACACAGAGAAATCCATAAAAACTTTTATGATTGGAATTAAAAAGAAATAACTTCACTTACATACATTATTAGGACACTTTCTGGCGTATGGAAGACAGTGAGGTTGAGGTGGCTTTTTCATATATATTACAATATTAGCGACGCGACATCAGATATTTTTTGAATGTAGAACTTTCGGTTTTGTTCTTTGAAAAAGATTTTACACAAAGATAAAAGGATTTTCCAATAAAGTAAGAATAATATTAACTATGAATTCAAGTCAGACGCGAAGCGGTGGAGTAGTGGGAAGTTAACCACACAACCCATCACATTACATTGTATGTAACAATTTCTTTCCAGCATGTACACGACGCGCGGGGAAATTCTGCCGAATCTGTAAAAATTGTAAGACGCGTTTTGTATTCGGGAGCACCTTTCGGTTTTGGAAATAAGAATTCATTCAAATTTTCTTCCGTAACCCGAAAATTCCGTAACAAAGTACTATCGTAAACCGAGGTACCAGTGTATATGTACAACATATTTTATTTTGCTCCAGTTGCAAGTTATGAAGTTGAAAGGACGTTTTCAATACTGAATACATACGAATTTCAAAAAGAATCCGTTTTACTGAAAATATAGAAAAGTCTCTTGTGGTAATGGCTAATTCCTTTCCCCTATTTCCTACTTGAAACAAATTTATTACATATATACATATCTTCTATTTCAATGTATGAATTTCGTTTAAATACATTTATAAACTTAGCGTCTGAAATATGCAACATACACTTAGTACGTCTCTGTATCATGTTTACGATTCGTGGTTCTGAGTCATATCCCTTACGATTTTGCCGTTTACTGATCATGACTATTAATATTACTAACAATATCAAAAGGAAAGAACTTGACGACATGACTCAATTGGCTCCACGTCGAAAATAATACGTATTATTATATTATTTTGCAGTACCTGATAGGCAAGTGAGTAATAGAAATAAGTTATTAACTTTATCATGTGAGACCCAGTCCAGATTAGATAGTCATTATGAATTCCTAAAAATGTGGGCGTTAACATTTATTCTAACACGTAATTGATATTAATTATACTCACCTTAGAAAAATTCTTATTATTTGGTTGATGGTTGAACAAAATGAAATTAGTTTTCTCCGTATTAACTACTAATTTATTTATATAACACCAATAATGGGAATCATCAATAGTCCTTAGTAAATTAATTTTGAATGCATCGAGACCTTGATGTATCATCTGCATACAAAAATATATTTTACAATATGGTCAGGAAGGTGGTTCATGAAGAGTGGGAAAAGCAGTGGCCCCATTATTGAACCCTGTGGCACACCTGATGTTTGCAAGTGGATATCCGAGGTTGTATTGTTCAGTTTGACATAAATTGTTCAATTGGAAAGATAAGATGACAAGCATTTGTCAATGTTCCCCCTGATTTCCAAATTATATAATTTAGAGGACAAGAAAGAGTAATCTACTGAATCAAATGCTTTTCATAGGTCAAACAGAAGTATAGCAACTTTCAATCTTCCATTTAACAGATCATTAATACACCGTACAAATTTAGTACGGGTCGTTTCTGTAGAAAATGCTAGCTTTTGTGTTAGTAATACGGTATTAACAACACTGCTTTTGCTGTCCATTTTCTCCATGTAAACCCTTATATTGTTAACACAGAGCCAATCGTGAACATACGCGTGTAGGAAGGCGTACTGGAAAGTTGTTATTACACAAGTTTCGATAATTACGACCCTTTCGGCAGTGTTTATGATTTTCCATATACTCCGCATAATCCATTGTTTGGTTATCGTTAAATCTTAGGATGTATCGAGGCAAGCATTTGCTGATTCCGAATACTAATTTATATGCCATATTGAGCATTAATTGTTCTCTCAAGTACAAATTCCACCAAATAATTCTATTTTTGGCAACTCGCTACGTGTGCCAATAGTAAACTGAGAGTTGGCACGCAAAGATAGGCAATTAAGTTTGATTAACTGGGCACGTACAGATATTAAACGTTCAGCGAACAGCTATATAAAATAATTTTGAAAATTTATTTTTAGGTAATTGTCTAATTTCTATGATATTAGACATTTTTAATTGGTATAATTTGTTGGGAGGAGAACGTTAATTTAATAGAAAATTTTCTTTAGGAAGGATTTGTTCTAAAGCGAGCTGTAGAATTTTAGAAGATACTCTCAACCATCCATGAAATCGGGGTTTTCACATTATTTGATGCGTCTAGCAATAACGCATAAACAATCAGCTGTTTTCTATTTACAACAGTATAGCCGACTGATGAACAAGTGTGACCCTGGAGGTGCGAGTTAAATGTGAACAGTAAGTTTTTCACAATTTATTAAAGATTAAAAAGGAAACTTTTAATTTCTACAATGTGTGAAATAAAAAATTTTGACAGCTGAATCTATTAAAACTAGATCAGTCCTAATCACTAAAGCTGGCTACGAGCGGTACCGCGCAGTAGCGTAGAGTCGACCAGGCCTCGCGTTGCACTAGAGTTGTTCTGCTAATAGAGATGTTTGCTACCGCAAATAATTTCGCTCATCTTTTAAATAAAAATTAAATAACACGTGCTCAAACACTTACCATTTTAAGAGTCCTCCGTGAAATCACAAAGTGAATAATGTCTGTTAAATATCTGCAACATTAGATATGTTTCAACAGTTGTTTCGGCAAAACTAGTACGGCATGAGGAAAAAATGCGTTTATTGCAGAGAACGAACGTTCTACATCTAGTGACGTAATATTTGCGTAAGTAAAATAATCTTTCAAATAACTAAACGATTCTGTTGACGCACCTTCACAAATGTGTCTTAATGTGCCAAAATCAGAATTTTTCTCAAAAATACTTTCAAATTTTTCTAGAACAGAAACATTTTTTGCGTCTTCAATCGCGCATAGCTGTGCGTGAACATGTTGCACTATTTGTAGAGGTTCTTCTAACGGCACCGCAGGATTTTGTAATTTTTCTATTGCATCTGCTAGCCCGAAGTAATTGTCGTGAATGATTTTTAAATCCATTTTAACCTGACTATCTTGAAATGGCTTTTCTGGATAGCCGCAGCTTCCTTTGTATCGAATTGTAAAACCACGTTCTTAATATTGTCAAAATATTTATGATAATAAAACGCGGCCTGTAACCATGTTCCCCAACAAGTTAGAATAGGTTCTGGTGGCTCTGGTATACGGGGGCACAGTCTGTGAAATTCGCGAATACGTTTCGGTGATTTGACAAATACTGCTTTGGTATGCGCTATTAAAGCGTCTACCTCAGGATAACATTTTCTGATACTATCCGCCACAATATTGAGAGCATGAATTTTACACGTAATATGTAACAAATTAGCAGAATGCTTTTTAAGAGACCGGCCTACAGAAAGCATGTTTGCAGCACCATCACTCACTAACATCAAGAGTTGGTTTGTTGAAAGTTCAAACTTGTCCAATGTATTTAACACTAACTTTGAAATTACTTCGGCAGTACACTGTTGTATTCGTTTGGAGACTAATAGAATTGAAGGTGCCGATTGATGAGGTTCCAATTTGCGTGCCATTACATTAAGAACAGAATGTTTCTTCCGATCTGTTGTTTCGTCGACACATAACCACAATTTTTGATCTTTCAACTGCGATTTTATTTTTAGTTCAATATGTTCGCGCGCAGATGGCACAATTCTTCGTAACAATGTTCGACTTGGTAATTTGCACTCCGAATAGTTATTCCAAAAGCAGATAAATGGTTCCTTGTCTAGTAAATTAAACGGTATATTACATGCAATAGACGTAACGCATAAGTTAAATATAAATTTTTCATTGTCTCGTGCGCAATTTCTTTTTGCGACATGCTTTTCACTATTTACGTGTCGTAGACAATGTTGTCTGGACCAACACATTAACGGGATTTTACAGATTACACATTTAATTTTAGCACCTTCATATATTAAGTCTGGAATTTCTGCAATAAATTTTCGAAGTTTGTCCGACCGCGGTCGTTTTGCTGACGAAATCATAATTTTTCTAGGACAGATAAACAATTGCGCAAATGACCGGCAGCGAAAATGTCCGTACTGCTCCGCAGACGAAGTAATACTACCGTTCCTTTCGGTCCGAACTGATTCTACGCCGATGCGCGGAACCGCTCGTGGCCAGCGTTACTAATCACTCTAGGTGACAAGGAATGTATTCAATAAAGGCTGTCTACAAAAAAAAATTGGATATTTATTTCTTTTGTCGCCTCAATTGCCATTTTTGTAAAAAACACTAAAAGTGAAATTAATTGGAAATTGATTGGGAACGATAGTACCCACTCTAACTAAAGGAGAAGAACAGGAAATGCTGCAACAAGGATTCCTTCATGCGCTCATTTCGTTTGTTTTGATTAAGGGCTTTCCTGGGTTCTGTTTTTTTAATGGATATAAGGTTGACGGTACATTTTTAGCATTTATTTGAATTGTGTAAATGCACAACAAACCAGATATAATAACAGATATGGCGACAACAAATAATATGTGATATACAACAGTATTGCGAGTTTCTGTTACAATGAAAATAGAAGAAAACATACATTTATATACACCAGTGCAGACTGGGAAACATCCCATTATTTACGCTGGCAAAAAAATGCCGGTTATTCGTACGTTAATTTTCGTTTGAACGTGAAATTTCCGGTGAAAAAGTAAATTTCAATATTTAGGTACGGTATGGCAATTTTCCGTTTTACTTTTGCAACGATATTAACTAAAGCTGGGAACCTTTTAACTTATCTTATTCGAATAGTAATTTGGAAATTCATTGGAATATTCGAATTATTCGAATAGTCGAATATTATCAAATTATTCGAATATTCGAATTATTCGAACTACTAGAATTTTCGAATTATTCAAATGTTTGAATATTCCAATATTCGAATAGTATTCTAATGTACGAATAATTCGATAATATTCGAATATTTGAATTTTATTAGGATATTTATATATTAATTTATTAAAACAAACAAAACACATCAAGCAAAGCAAAAAGAGGGAATTAAAAACTCAAATTAATTATGTTTTTACAGATTTTGACTTAAAGAACAAATTTTTTGACGCTGTCTCCTTTTAAACAGGAACGTTTTGCAGTGGCAATATTTCCAGCTTTAGAAAATGCTCTTTCCGAAGGAATAGATGTGACTGGTATGCACAAAAATTTTTTGGCCATTTTAGATAACGCATAATATTCTTCTTCTTCTCAGTTCATTGGCCCTCCGCCACGCTAAGGGGGAAATATTTTTATTAATTACGCATTCTATTGCATAAATATCTACTTTATTTCTAAATGGAGTTTCTTCATCAGGAAAAAAATACCCAATACCGTTTTCTTGAATAAATGCAATTCTTCATTCGATTCCCTTTCTCTCTCCTCAAATACTTCTTTTAAAAGTAAGTTTAATTTGTGTTTGTTAGGATCGAGGTATGTACTAGATCATTTTCCAAATCAGCGTCTGTTTCTATGTCACACGAGAAAGATTTAAATCGTTTCCTTCTTTTTTTTTAATAAAGTTTTTCACAGTGAACCACTAGGACGATTATGCCTATTAAAATTTGTGCAGCTAGTAATATTTTATGATGAAGTGGTTATGTCCATTGTCAAATTCTCAGATACTAAAATTGTTTGACATGTGTCCATTTTATTGTTCATAGAATCATCTAATCCATCCCTTGGTTCGTCATCACGTAACTGGTTTAGAAAAGGTTTTCAATAGGTTATTATGATATCTTTCTACTAAACGGATACTCTAAAACTGTGGCACTGGAACACTGAAACAGTTCACCAAAACCCTTACCACAACACTTAATTCGTACTGGACGCACGTTTCGATAGGTCAGTCTTGGTGCTGATGATGATAGCTTGGCTATCGAAACGTGGGTTTTAGTGAACTGTTTCATATCTTTCTACGTTTACCATTTCATGGGAAAATAATGGACCAATAATTCTCCTCCGTGAAGTTGCTATCTAAACACCAACCTTTTCAGAACGCAATGGTTTCTGTATCATGATGTAAGGGTTTTCACTGGACCATCCTGGTTTGTTTGTTAATAAAGCCATTAAGGTGAAACCAAGCTTCGTCAGAGAAGGAGGATGTGCCAAGGATATTATCATCACTCATGTGATTTTCAAACCAATTGGAGTATTGCATTCTCACTACGTGATCAATGGGCATGAGTTCTTGCATAACATGATTTTATATGGATATTTTTCGAGATCTGTTCCAAGAGTATCCTGACAGGTGCCATATGAAAAATTAGTTTCCTACAAAAGCTTTTTAATTGATGCAATAGTTTCAACAGTTCTTTTGTTGAAGCTACCATTACCGGGTTCTCGACTTGTTACACAAGTTAATACGAGGGTGGATCAAATATAAACCGGAATGCTTTTCGTACCAATAGTGAGGTGAAGAAAGAGGAACGTGGCTTCTGATGTTTATCGATGGGGATGTATCGAGGACATTCCACCACTAGGGAGCGCCACGTTACCACCTAGTCAGTAACTATCGCGATGTCGGAGCGAGAAGTAGCGTCGTCCGTTGCGCAACCGATTACAGTTAAATTTTTTACGAAAGAGGGCGTAAAACCATCAGAAATTTTGAGAAGGCTTGAGGCACAGTTCGGGGATAAGACACTTAAAATGACACAAGTGTATTTATGGCACAAATAATTTGTAGAAGGGCGAGAAGCCGTAGAAAATGAAGGTCACCAACGTCGACCAAGAACCAGCGTGACAGCGGAGAACATTCATACTGTTGGCCGACTTCTCGAGGACGATCGACGATTAACAGTAGCCGAAATAGCTTCTGAGGTGGGAATCAGCTTTGGCAGTGCTCATGCGATCATTACAGACAACCTTGGGTTTCGGAAAGTGTCCGCAAGGAACATCAAAAACGGAATCGTATGGAAGTGTGCACACGGCATTTGGACCGTTATGCGGCTGTAGGGGAAGGTTTTTTGCACCGGATAGTGACTGGTGACGAAATTTGGGTGCACCATTACACCCCGGAATCGAAAGAAGCAAGTATGGAATGGCGAAAGAAGAACGAATCTGCACCTGTCAAAGCCAAAACTCGGCTTTCGGCTGGAAAGGTTTTGGCGACCGTATTTTTCAACTTTAGAGGAGTCTTACATATTGATTTTCTCCACGACCGTCGAACTGTAAATGCCACGTACACAAAGTTGGCTGTAGAACTTTTAGACGAGACAAAAAATGCATATCGTCCAAATAGATGCGGTTTTCCCATAAGAGACGTTATCCTGCTGCAAGACAATGCCCGGCCCCGTACATCTGCCATAACGCGGCAAAAATTTGAAGGATTGTCATGGACTACACTAGAACACTCTCCCTACAGTCCGGACTTATCGCCCTGCGATTACCACCTGTTTGGACCGCTGAAAGAAGCTCTTGGAAGACAACGTTTTGATGACGGTGTTGCAGTTGAAGTTTTCGTGCGCAATTGGCTTATGGCGCAACCATCTTCGTTTTACGATAACGGGATAAAAGAACTACCCATTAGTTGGGAAAAATGTGTCACGAAATCAGGAGATTATGTAGAAAAATAATTTTAAGTCTTTGTATTTTTATCATGTCCCAATAAATTAAAAAAAAATAATTCCGATTTATATTTGATTCACCCTTGTATAAATCCAGATATGATACTGCAAAATGTGGAAACTAAAAACAGATTCTGTTGCGTTTGTCCATTACGAAAATAGCTTTCAATCATAAATGTTTGGTGACCTGTAGAAAACATGCTTTAAAATTTGTAAGATACGTTAATGAAGAACGATTTGAGCTATCGAACTTGTTAATAAATGTCAAACGTAATTTAAAGTTCGCTTTTACAATTTCAGGATTTTTTAAAATTCCATCTAATAACCATCATTTCATATAAATAACAAAGCTTTGCGGGAAAATTATTAATTTCAAGGAAAGTAACTTATATATACATACCAAAACTTATTCTTTTTCCGTAATATGAGTATTTAGATTCATTCTTAGTGTAGTTTCATATTACGATTTTCTATTAATTAGCACATTTCCAATAAAACGTGAATTGCATAATCTTTTTGAAAGCTCCTTGTATAATTTGAAATATTTTGTAAACTACCAGAATTCTAAACAGAAGAAATCTCAAAATCAATGTTAAATGAATACTGTGTTTCTAACTCACAAATGTTAAAACGCTCCACGCACTAAATTATTTATGTGTTAATCTCTATAAAAGTAAAGAAATTTATGATACCGACCCGGCGGAGTTCAAATTCCCTGTATTTGTCGAGGTTTTTTATTTATGGTTTGCGGTTGGTTCACTATTTTTTTCTACGCGCAATAAAAATACGAATAAAGTTAGTATGAACTTCGAACTCTTGTTAGGGGAAAGTATGAAGTAAGTCAAAATGATTCCTTTAGGGAAGTATTATTTGAAAGTCCCTGGAAATATTGATTTTTGGATTACAATGTTAAAAGTTTTGTAAATGAAAGGTCATCAAGTGTGATTTTTTGAGTTCTATGAAATTAATCGTGCGTAGTACATAATACATTTGTTACTTCATATGTACGGTTTTCTATGTTACAGTAGAAGGAAATACAACCTATTGTATATGAAAGAAAATGTATCCATTGTTATTTGGCACGTAGGCTTCTGAGGTTGTTTGTCTTTACTCCTTATAATTTGGCTCGGTGGCCTAGTGATAAGAGTGGCAGAGTTAGGCGTTGTATGTTCGAGTCCTACCAAGGTCGCTGGTAGGCTTTTCTGGTGGGTTTGGTAGACCATTGCCATGTTGGGGAGTAATTAGCTGCGTTTCATCCTTTTCGGCAAAGAGGTGACAGTCATAAAACCATGCACCACTTTTCACACACCATTTGCATACTAAAAAGCATGCGGTTTCTTTTAAACTCTTGCCGTCATACTCTACACCCTTAATGTTTTCATTAAGTATATTCATACATTGCGCACGGATTTAAATCGGACGAATTTCCGGGGTTACTCTTGGTTCCATTTGTTTGTGTTTATAGTACGAAAACTAAGGAATTTTTGCATTGCAGTGAGATTTATCTTGAATAAATCCTCAGGCACATGTATCCAGGACTTTTGTCACATTTCTTGAGTTCCATCTAGTTATATATAATTGGCTATTATAAATAAACGAAGGCATATGTTTGGAGTGTGCGGATTTACGTAAATCAAATAAATGATTTTATTGCTATTTATTAATATTTTGTTCAGCTGATTTTTTTCTGTAAATGGCTGTTGCTTAGGTAAAAGCGCTTTTTTTACCATTGTTTTGGATGACGATTCGCTCTAGTGGTTAAAATGGAGATATGAAAGGAATTTCGGAACATCTTCACGGAAAGGGACTTTACAATGTGTTTGACGACTTTCTCGAAGACAGGAAGCTTTTCATCAAACTGCAGAGAAGTATGCAATAAGTATCCATTTTTCGACACTTTCCGATATCTACTTTTAATATGTATTATATAAATGTGAAACTTTATTTATTAATAATTAACAAATCATATAAGTTGACGCATTATTTAGATTACTTCTTACGTTATTTTCACTTTATACACATTAGATTTCATTGCCAATGGAAAGATTTCAAATATAATGGTTTATTTCGAATAAACACAGCCTGCCTTTATACCATTGTTCTGAATAACGATTCGTTCCTATGGAAAAGAAAAATAAAAATGTTGCAGCATTTTCAGTAAGGCATGATGTGCATGAAGGATTCCTTCAAGACAGGAGGCTTTTCATCATCAAACAGCTGCCAAATATACAGATTCGGCGAATGAAACTTGCGACAGTCGTACCATGTGTAGAATTACTGACGAACGGATAATACATTCGATCGCGTTCCATATTGATTTGTAGTTCTCTCATTTATGTCTCGTTAACAGATAGTAATTGTAGATCTGTCGGATTTGTGATTTGGAAAAAAAATAATAGATTTCACAAGAGGATAAAAGAACTTTCGAATAAAGTAAAGATAACAATAATAATAATTTATTTATTTGCCCAACAGATTCAAGATCCAATTACAGGACAGAAATAATATACGATTCATACAAAAGTAAACCATGTTAATGTATAAAAATTATTAAACTTAAATGAAAACTAAACTTAAATCTAATAAATTATGCAAACATGAAAACAGAAAAAAAAGCTGTATGACTATAACCTTGCACTGGATGTTCGCCAAGTTGTTTGTAGTATGAATATTTTAAGAGCTTCCTTTGCACTTTTTCGAGGGAATACGCATGATGTTTATAAAAGGATGACAGGACATTGTCCTTAATGCGGAGCTGATTGTTGTAGAGATGTGCTTATCAAATGAGAATTTTGAATCGAAAATAATACCCAGGTCCTTACATGATGACTGCCACGGTAATGTAATGTTGTCAATTTGATGAGTATGGTGTACTGGATGAACCTTGCGTGTATAACTTATAACAGTACATAATATTAACGAATTGAAGTCAGATATTAAACGATGGCATTGTGGTACGGTACCACACAAACGATCGCGTTATAGATAACTATTTCGTTTTGGCGTTTACACGAGTCGCGCGGAATTTTTGCTACACCTGTATTATAAAGATCTATTAATCGACAGTTTATTATAATATTTACTTTTGGTTTTCGAAGACATGTTCGCCATTGCACTCTATTTTTATTATCTTTACTTTTATAATTACGAAACTTTATTTGTAACATGAATAATTAACTAAGCGTGTCATTTTCACTATACACATTTAAAAAAATAGTGATAGCAAGGACTGTTGGGGGGGGGGTCATTAAGGCGTGTCTATATATTTTAGATTTTATTACTAAGAGTAAAATTTAAAAAAAAATGATACATAGTTCATTTCAACCTTACCTTTATAGCAATATGTAACCGAAAAATGTACAAATATAATTAATGTAGGGTTACTTTTTTTTTAAATATTTTAACATGTGAAAGACTCTTTAGGTGTACAACCCGTACATATTTTGTCAAACGTACCTGGGTGTGTGCCTTGTATCTGATGCGGCTAATGGGTTAAAAATTTTGGAAAGCGAATGCATACATAGACACGCGTGGGTGTGGGTCCGACACAGCCGCGGTCGAGACCGGCATTCCCAATGCGTTATCTCCTCCTTCTCCGCCTCCTACAATTTCTTTCTCCTTATTGAAACCCGCCGCGGTGGCACCGGATGTCGTGGAATTGATTTATTCGAAGGCCAATGCCCACGTTTTGTCTCTTTGCTTTTCCCCTTTTTGTTCCTTTATTATTTTTTCATCCTACGATAATGGTGCCGGTTAGATATAAACTTTAATTTACGTTATCTCGTTAACTATCATTTAATTGATGAACTAGGTGCTCCAACGTCGGCGCCCTTTTATTAAATAAACATTTGCCGGTTTCATTACAGGCGTGGACGACCAAGAAACCATCGAATTTAGTCGCCGACGAAAACATCATCTGATCTGATCGGAATGCGTGGCAAAACTCTTTCTTTGATGTAATTAAACCGATATATTCCTGTCTTTGTGTTGGACGTATTTATTTGGAACGTCGGTCTACTTATGCTCTCTTCCTGGAATTTTTGTTCTTCCCACAGATGCAATTACTAATACATTATTGCTTAACCGGACATGTGCTGGGTTCAATACAATGTAATCAGATCCTTTTGAAAAGGAATGAAATCTTCAGGGAGGAATATTGATTGAAGCATTAAATGCGTGGGGTCTAACTAAATTTTGTTGTTTTCCGAATAGAGTTTAATCAAAGTTGAACGATTTTTAATACAAAAAGAGTTTACAGTTTTATCGATGTAAAATAATTATATTCCTTTTTTACAAAATGTTGAAATGCTGTAATTTCCTAAATCAAAACCTAACCGACAACTGTTTTTATACATTTACTTAATCAATCGTTTTCAAATTTTGTGTTTAATTTGGCCAAATTAATGAATCTTTAACTACTCTAATTCTTCAAGTAACAGTGATATACGATGTCCTCAGCGAAAGTCCTGTCTTGTCGTATCCAACCCAACTTCAAAATGTGTGTTCGTTATTCAAACCTTATTTATATTTTTATAGTTTTCAAATTGAAGGATCCAAAAATGACTGATGTCTTGCCAAAAACTCCAAGAAATACTAAATCGAATAAAGTTCGAATCACCACCCTAGCGTGTAAGGTGTTGAAGATATCGGCCGTTAAAGAAACAGCATAAAGAAACACTATGTCAATTATCTCAAAAACTGAGAAAGATAGGTATAGAGAATATTGATGAAGATTGCCATGAATTAAAGAGATGTGTCTAGATTCGTAATAATATACAGGATGTTCCATTTAAAAAACTGAACACTCTATATACTTGATTATAATTTTATGTTGTACAGCATTTGTTTCCGAATACTTTGAAAACTTTTTCTCTAAATTGCTGCTAAAATCTTCCGTCCACACACTAGGTGAACAGGCTGTATATATACATATATCTAAAAATGATAAACATACGTAGAGTGAAACAATTTATGAATATGTACATTCTAATTACATTGTTTTTCTAGTTACAATGTTCTGCGGGCATATTACTACTTTACAAATACGAGGGGAGCGCCCTAAGCTTTTACAAATACAAAGAAAAGGGAAAAAAATTGGTGTAAATCACTTCGTTGGTCTTCAAAATATTCGCCATTAAGATTACACATTTGCATGCGTTCGAACCAATTCTTGAAACATCTTTTCCACTCTGAAGGTGGTATCTCCAAAACATGGTTTTTGAAGGCTTCAACAGATTTTGAGGTGATAAAAATACTTGTCCATGCATTCTTTGACATTTTGGGACAAAAAGACGTTGTTAGGCGACAAATCAAGTGAATATGGGCAATGAGATACTAATTCGATGTTTTTCTCCTTCAAATGATCAATTGTTTGACGTGCTATGTGAGATCTGGTATTGTCATAATGAAGGATGATACGTTTTCGTTTTCTTGGCTTCATTGGTGACTTCTGGCAAACAAATTGTTGTGTACCATTTAGCATTAACTCCTCTTCGATCAGGGACGTAGCTAGACATTTCATATTGGGTGGGCCACAACTGGGCCTACATTTTTGAGGGTAATGTTTATTTGACGAAGAAGTCCTACTGCCTCTGAAGCATGATCACCACTTTGTAACACTATTTTATTTAAAAAGACAAGGATTTCAGAAAATATTTTTTTTACTGCAGAATAGGCATAAACTTGTGCTGTCCATCTTGTGTAGCAAATTCGTTTAAGTTCAATTGGTTTCTTTTCAGGGTGTAATTGTCTTTGGGTTTCAATAAATTGGCTATGAATCGCTGACTCCGAAATAAAAACATAAAGAGATTCGATGAATTCAAAACACAATTTTCCGTGTTCTATATTTTTTCATATGTCTACTACAATTAAATTCAGTCTATGATTATAACAATGAACATAGATTGAATGAGAAACTTCTTCACGAAAAAGCGTTTGAACTCCACTAACTCCATTAACTCTACCACTCATCATATTAACATCATCGTATGTTTGAGCTACACATTTATAAATGTCGATGTCACATTTTCTGAGAACTTCTTTTATATATGAGAACAAGGTCGTCTAGTTGTTTTGCAACATGGTATCCGACAAACCGTTCATAAATACTTCCTTTTAAGTAGTATCGAAGTACTATCGACAACTGTTCTGTTTTACGAATACCCTTGGTTTCATTACAAATTATTGCATAACACTAAGTTTGATTAACTTCTAGTTTAATTTGTTCCAGAATAATTTTTGAACAAATATATAATAATTCATTTTAAATCTGTGGGTGTATTTTGCATTATGTGCCACATTTTCTGAAAGCTTCTTCTTGACAATTGAATGGTGCTTCGAAAAAAGACGCAAGAGTTCTAGTTTCTTTACTCCCTCTTTGTGGAATATTTTGTGTAGCCGTCAACGATGACATATCTACAATCACTCTGATATATGCACGATTTTCAGTTATAAGAGGCAGATGTGCTTCGTTGATTTGACTTGAAGCAGATAACTCTGGTTAAGACTGTACTTTTGCAAAATTCAACCATTTTACCATATTATTTTTATGCTCCACGCTGTCTTCATGGTTTTTGAACCCAGATTCGTTTTCCAAGGCGCGCTTCCAATTTTTATACCCAGTTGTAATGTAGATTTAATTTGAGTTAACAGAAAAATGTCTACATACGAAATAAAGTACCGAATCACTTGCTACACTGTATTCTAACCACACTGGATAAAGTTTATACCACTGTGTACTGAACTGTCTTGATTTTTTTTCCAAAGTTTGTACTCGGGACTTAGAGAGACATCTGCTGTCCCGGGCAGTTTAATGTTTGTAAAATTTTTGGTGGAGTCTTCTGCTGTGTTCTGTAACCTATCATTAAAAGACAAAACTGCTTCTTTATCTTCATCTTCAAATAGTCAAAAGCAATTTCGACTTCATCTATATCGGACTCGGATAAAGAATCCTGATGGTTTCCAGTATCCGTTACATCCAATGAAGCACCAACCACCGTACCACTACTACACGGTTCAATTTACGTCGAATGTTTTTGCTTCTTGCAGGTTGATTCAAAAAAGTCTTGTATTGTTCGTTTACCGCTCATTTTATAAAATTTTAATTGACGAACGAAAACCGGGTTGAATGGAGTTCACAATAAACACCCTTGTTTAAATTAGGACGTGATTTATTTTTGTAAACTTACACATTTATAAACTTTCACCTATCTAACGTCCTAACATTATTTATTATGACATTTTGGTTAATTACACTAGCGTTATCACACCTTTTACAATTTAATCTATTTCTGATCTAGAATTTGACAGAACTAAACTATTTAACTTGTAGCTGTCTTAACGAAACCCCATAGGCATATGCAATTTAGTACATATTTTTCTATTGTTTGCTTAACGTCTTTCCAGCAATATTTCTATATATTACAAAACGTGACAATTTTAGAATTTCAAGACATGACTTAAACTGAGGAAATTGTTGATCCTCATAATATTTATGGAGGTTCCCTTCAAAAGAAATTAAGTGTTTGTACCGACAAAGGAATTTTATGGAAGCCAAATGTTCAAGCAATGCGAATCATTTACTTACATATTTTGTAAAAGATTTAAACATTACACTATTCCTTTCGACAATTCAACATCTGGCTGGTCGCAAATAATACTAAATTTGTCGTAATAATAGGCGGAAGTAAGTTATTAAAGTAAAGCGTACATAGAATTTAGAAGCAGTTCCTTACATTGTCATATTGTAATGAAAATTATGCAGATGTATTTACTCACAAACGTGCCGAAATCTCTTACTTCTAAAATGTCATCTAAATAAAATATTTACAAAAATGTTCTTGTATTTCTCTTTCAATTGTAAATACTAAACAATATTTTTATTGCCTTGCAGCGACGGACCTTCGATATTACGCGTGCCGTGCCGTTGAATGCATTGCAGATAGAGAGTGGACAGATCTTTCGATAAAACGTTGTATTTGCTCAATATTTGAATATACAACCAGGAATGTTAAAAATAAGCATTATCCAAGTTTTGAATATTTTATTTTTATTAATTCCTTTCTTGGTACCCAGAAATTTGTATACTTTTAATTAAAAAAAAAAAATTATAAATGCTCAATGTGAATAATGTACCACATATTCATAAATATTAAAAACTATTACTTCCGTACCAAAACTTTTGTAATGAGTAATTGTGGTAATCATTAGCTGAGTTTCAACTTATTTCCGCCTAAGTCTAGTCATCACAATGCGATGAATATCTTATTATGTACTTTGTGACACAAATGTAAGTAATAAGATATTCTTTTATCATGGATCAATTTAAATGATTACTCTGAGAATCACTGTAATGAACACGTCCTGAGTAACCCATTGTTTAAAAACCTATTGGTAGCAAAATGCGAATAATATTAAATTTGTATACATTTAATAAAAAAAATATTTTATGTTACGAGTACATAAGTAGATTAAACTATTTGAGATCATATTCATATTTTTGCCGGGTGGGCCTGCGAGTGGGCCGCAAAATTTTCGGGGTGGACCCCCACCCCCAGCTACGTCCCTGTCTTCGATCTTCCAAAGCAATGCTTGTGACGTATCAAGTACAACGAAAGAAACAAGCACTCATTTTCGTGGAAGTACTTCGTGAACGAACAACTTTTATTGGATTTGGTTCACCTGGGAATACCCAAACAGGTAATTGTTGCTTAGTTTCCGTCTCGTTCGAATATATCCAGATCTCGCCACCTGTTACAATGTATACGGATTTTGAAGTTCCTCTGTCGAATTTTTTGAGCATTTGGTTGTACCAATTGTCACGAACCTTTCTTGTGCTTGGGTCAAATTATGCGGAAGCCAGTGGAAACAGATCGTTTTCAGATCGAAATGTTAATGGAATATCGAATGAATTGCAGCCTTGGATATGCATGTGACTATCTCACGATATGTAACATGCCGACCCTCTTCAATAATGTTGCGCACAGCATCGATGCTTTTGGAATGATAACCGATTTTGGTCGACTTTCACCAAATTCATCACTGACGGAAGCACGACTACGATAAAATTCTGCAAATTAGTTGCAAGGAGTCTTTTCTGATGGTGCTTCGTTACCGAAATTTGAACGAAGCGATTCAAGACATTGTTGTGTTAGGCCTTTACTAAAATTGTAAGAGATCATTCAACGAATTAAACGTTCCTGGTAAACAAACTGCTCCTTCTATTTATCTGCTGTCACTGCTTCAACAATAACAAATTTCAAATTTTACGGAAACGGTGAATCAAATTTCTGTAGCGCCGTCTAGTGGTCGTTTGCAAAAATTTAAAACGCTCTTATTAAATATCTAATATTAAAAAAACAAATAAAACAAGAAATAAAAAGAGGATGATAATGTAAGATAGAGTAAAATTTAAAAAATGTAAACAACTGTAACTCATTGACTTTTCAAAACCTCTTCAGAGGTAGCTTGAAAAAGTTGACAAAAAATCAACGAGATGTAGCAACGGAATAAATGTAGGAACAGGAAAAAAAAAGGTTTTTTTCTTTTCTTACTTTAGAAGAAAGTACCAATTAATTATGTAACGATGTATTATTATCTTTACATATTCCTAGATCTCGATTCTCCTTTTTGGCAACAGGTCCGCACCTCGTCTCGTCTACCATCGATTCTCCACCAGTTTTGGCGTATGCCCGCCCCGAAATCTATTAATTCATTAGACACAAACGCATCGCCGTGTGTACAAAGCAATTAGAAACGTGTAAATACTGAAACAGAATGGGGAACTCTCCGCACGTTGTTCGCTGGCGTTCGAATTTAAATTAAACGCCGCTATGTTGTGCGACAACCAGCGAAAGAGGAATGAATAAGCGGGACAATGATAAAGAAATAATTTCTTTGTCTTAAAGGTAAATAATCTTATCCTAAATTACGACCTCGATGTTCCTTTCGCCGGAATGGAAGCGCGACAGAAGACAATTTAAAATAATTTCGTTTAGCGATAGATAACACTGGTTGGTGGCGATTGGACCGAGCGTCCCGGCGCAACGCGACGCCCGCCGTTCCGTTGGAAACAGAAAGTCCCTGGACTATGCATAGCGAAGAGCACAGACAGTAATAATCCAATTTCCTCATCGTCGATCTCCTGGGCGTTTTTATATTTGTAATTTAAATTGCGTTCGGATCTTACGATTGTCGTAAATCAACGGATACCCGTTCTGCGTTACATCCGGTATAACAAGAATATGATTCAATTTATTGTTTACGATGGAACTTTATGATATTAGATAAGACTTTTATTGTTTCCGCTCGGGAGTAATTGTAATACTCGTTGCGTATCATGAACTTAATATACCAAATCGTGTAGCATTGAATTCTTTAGCAAAATGATGTGTTCAATAAAATTGGTAATAGCAACAGTTTTATCCACGTTCTTCTTCTCTTTCCAGAGCTGGGCAGTTATCCATTAAGCTCTCTAATCACTCAGATGCAGGGTAATTCTCTCTGTTCGAAATCTTAAGTATTATCTCCCAAATAGTGTTCTTAGTTTATGTTGAAAATGTCGTTACTCTAGTAAATGACGTCTCGAATTCTGACCATCTATATCGGGGTGGGGAGGGGGGGGGTCCTGAGTCACCTCCTTGAGTCCTTGCTAGGATATATCCTTGCGGATATGTCCTAGCAATAATGTTATTTGGAAGTCCTCACTCAATTGTGTGTTTCTAACAAACCAAGACCCGTTTGCGATAGGCCTTACCATCTTGTTTTGAAGGACTTCCAATTGTGTGTAAATTGCTTGCCAAGGCTGTCACTCATGGTAATGCGCCATATGTGATAATGGGCTTTAAACAAGACTTATAAATGAGCAGTTTAGTTTTTAGGTCGGGCCTTTGGCTAGAAGAAGTGCGTTTCTGGGCCGGAAGAATTGCTCCCTGATATGTTCTATATGCAACCGCTATGCCAGGCGCTAGTCAAACACTACACCTAGATAACGAACCGAAGAACTCCAGGGAATATCCGCCCCTTCGATATTGATTCCCTCCGGGGCAGCGATATACTCTTGCTACTATTAACCACGAGCTTTTATTTCGTCAGCTACAACAAGTTGTCAAGTGCTTCCTGAAGTTGTGTCACTACCAGGTCTTTGCTACTCGACGACGTGTAAATTGCTGGGTCGTCAGCATACATGGATAGTTCTACTTGTGGGGAGTGGGGAACATCGCTGGTGCATAAAATAAAGAATTCTGGCGCCAGCAGGGAACTGGTCTTCGAGATGATAATGCCAGTTTCTTACTGAAAAAGTTCTATCAACAGCTATCCCCTTCATCTTTCGCAGTAAATCGCGGTGCCAGACCATATCAAGAGCCCTCGAAATATCTAAAAATACCGCCCCAACTGCCTCTCTGCCTTCAAAAGCGTTTCTGATGAATTCAGACCCCCGAAACAGTTAGAGATCTGCCGAAAGCCCGGCACGGATACCAAACTGTTCGCCTGTCGCATACAATGCATCTCTAAGGCGACTTAGGATGATTACCTTCAGCAGTTTCGAGAGGGAGGATAGAAGACTGATGGGGCGGTAGTTCTGAGGGTGAAGCGTATCTTTATGTGGTTTTAGGACGGTCACCACGAAATAGCAGAATCTTATGGCTGCATTTTATCTCAGCAAAAGGAAATGGAGTACGACCCTTCAATATATCTCTCTTGGTTAGAAACTGAACTACAACTCAGTCGTTAATCGTAGGTTTATAAAATCTGCGTTTTATTTTACTTTTATTACAATTTTCAGTTAGCGCTTCAAATTCCAGATCTGACAGTTCTTTTTTCTCAATATCTCTTACGAAATCTTCTCTGCCGTAATTATCGCTATCCTCGTGTAGAAGATCAATTTCACTCTGGATTTTTGAATAATTCTCGGACGAAACAAATGCTGTATAACATTAGTAGGTCGTTTTGTTTTGGAGTACACTTCTGTTGTACTTTCAGGCTCCTGGGCTTTTAGGGTGTCTTAGATTGGATCACATTAACACCCATCAACTGTATCATATTAGCCTCACAAGTCTGAGAATTTACATCTCACACTCGAGTTGATATTTTGTAGGTTTCCAAAGGCAAGAAGATAGAGAATTTTTTTCCGAGTATGGAGCAGTTTTCAGAAAATTTTTAGTTTAATAAATAACAGAGTTACAATAAACGTTTAGACCTAGCACGGAAAAAGTTTTAAATTTTTTTGATGCATTCAGTGTGTTTTTTTTTTGAGTGACTCCTTTATGATCCATAATAGTATAATATAATTTTGTCGTAGTTTTTGGCAATTCGCAGATAACCTTTTCCCAGTGTATCACACTAGCCCCGTTTTTTAGAGTGTATCATGTGTTAGGCCCGATTACATATATATATATATATATATATATATATATATATATATATATATATAGACGATCAAAGGGGTTTTAGAAGAGGATGTTGGATTTTGATACTGCTGAAAAAACTAGAACTCATTAGAAAAAGGAACACACAAGCACACATAACACACGCGTGTATTAACTGTAAGTAATAAATTTTATATCTGTAAGTGAAAAAACTTGAAATAAAAAGGAACACAGATTATCACCTTATTCAATATTTTTAATCATTTGTAACATCACAATATATATATATTTCTCGACGAAATTTTTCCTAATTGCTTCTTAAAATGGTGTTTGCTTGATTAAATATTCTTCCTTATTGTTTGTAACTGTTCCTATTTCACTTTTACAATTTTTCAATACTTAAAACTTAATAAATTTAGCAACGCTTAGTTTTAAAAATGCATTTTTTAGATTTTTCTGTCGAAAAGTATTTGTTTACTGTCAGAATTTTTACGTAACTAACTTCTTGTCTTTTCGGTTGTCCTAGGATTGCCAATATAACAACTTGATACTTAATTTTGATATTTTGAAGATCTAATTCGGTGCCGCAGGTGACGTAAGGGATTTTGATGGTTGTATTTCAAATACACTGTGTTACTTGTATGTGTATATGTCATCTTTATAAATAATGTTTTAAAAATGTAAATAACTTTAAATAACTTGGAATTTTGACTATTCCCTGTAACGTAACTGTAACTGAGTCTTTTTTTTAAGAATAAAGGATTAATAATGTAAGTAATTAGAATGTCAAAATTCGAATATTGATCGAAAATGATTCAAATTGCCCAAATGTTTTGTTAAAATCTAATATTTAACGAATTTTGATACTAAATTGATCAAAGTTTAAAAAGTTTTAAAACTTAATAACATTTAAGCGTACGCTCTTTACGTCAAACATCCCACTACGATATATATATATATATATATATATATATATATATATATATATATATATATATATATATCATGTATCTCCGATAGGTGGTCGATGTTAATATTCGCTTCGTCTAGCCGGCTATCCATTCGTGGGTGCGTATGTACTTACTACGATCCTGGCGCTCTACCCGAAAGTTACAACCCTATTTATTACTCCATTGTCTTCGTTTAAGCGTAGTTCTTCAGTTCATTTTGATCCATTCGCTTAGTTCCATTCCAAAATTGTACCTGAACGTTAAAGTTAGTATATATAGGTGCTCTTTCAACTTGTCGATAATATTCCAAAATTTTATATCAGCAGTAGCTTCAAGGACGTATATTTTTGCAATTGCTCCAGTTTAAATTTCTACATTCTTGTTAATTAATCGTCCTTGACTATTTAAAGGTGGCATCGAACTGCTGGATATTTAGATGAGACAGAAATATATTTTCTATTGCAAAGAAGTTGGAATCGTGAATATTTTCTCTAAAGGAACAACGTGGCGAGTAAACATTAGATTACTTCCAATTAACAATCAAAATCCGGTTTTTTGACATTCGACAATTTTCTTAGACTCTGTATAGACGTATTCAAGCTAGAAATAATTTTCTTATCATGGAAGAAATTGTTACGAGCTGAAAGTTTTAAGAGCATCCACCCAGGTAGGTAGGTGGAAAGTTTTCTGATTACGTAGTGAAACGAACAATCTAGCTGCAGCGCTGAAACGAGCAAACTAGCTGCAGTTATTAACGTCGCAATCGGTTAGGAGAAACGTAAACATCTAACCGGCACATTTATATTCCACAGCTAGGATGGCGGCTACTTTGTGTAGCAAGCAATAGTATTAGTGCTTGTTACGTTTAATGCTTTTCTCTAATAATTTATTGGGTGAAATTGAAGCTGAAACGTATCTCATCAAAATAAAATTTTATGCAGACTGGAAATGCAAGTTTACGTTATACTAGCGAACGAGATATAGTAGGGTATTGCACTTAAAAATTGAATTATAATGAATGGATCTTCGGTGTAGTAGATAAATTTACGTATTTGCATATATTTTGTTTTTGCACTTCGAAACTGAATATTTTAAATTCTCAGGTAAATATAATTTTAATATTTATGTATTACTCTTTTTATTATGAACTGAACGTTTTTCGATGTCATGATTGCCTGACGCAAATATTTCGAATTTGCTACTATCACGCAAGGTATTTTCAGAAGCTTTGATGCATGCTCGCAGGCTCTGTAAAGAATTGAAAGAACAGTTTCGAACTGAACCAGATTTTCCCTGTAAGGTCGTTGCAGGTGACGAATGTTGTATGGGCGTTATACCAAAACCAAACAGCAATCATCACAATGGAAGACAGACGATTGACGCAGAGTAATATCGTGACGTCTTAAGGCGGCTAAGAGGGGATATGAGAAGGGAACATCTAGATAAGTGGCGCAGGAGCGACTGAGTTCTCCACCATGATCACCCGAGGCCACAAGCTGCTTTCATCGTACAGCAGTTTTTGACAAAAGCAACGTAGCTGTTGTTTCTCAACCAGCGTATTTGCCTGACTTGGCTGGCTCCTTGTGACTTCTTCCTTTTCCTAAAGATCAAAAAAGTTGAAGGGGTGAAGGTTTGACATGATGGAGGAGATTAAAGCCAAATCCCGGACGCTGTTGCACACAACAAAACAAGACTTCAAGAATGAATTTTCGCAGCCCGTCGACTGCGAAAGTAATTAGGATTAGTGTTTGCACTCCTAAAGGAGCTATTTGAAGTTGACGGAGGTGGATGAAATTCTGATAAGGTTTGAGTAAATGTTTGCCTAGGTTCAGCAGAAATTAGCGAAGTTGGAATGGTTTGTTGATGTTTCCATGTTTCGTAGTCCATAACGTGTATGCATTCAAAGCGGCTATGTTGATCATATCTTGAAATAGGATAAACAGCCACCTATGTGTTTGCCTTTGAACTGTGTATTCACTCACCATCTTGTCCATGGTATCAACTGCACCTTTAGTCTTGTTGTAGTGTTGTATTATATGCGGTTTGTAGTTTTCTTCCTCTGTTCCCACTTTATCGTTGTGGTGTTCCGTGCTTAGTAAAACAATACATGATTTTTTTTTGGGACATATGATACCAAACTTGTGTCTTCTTGAAAAGCAAACATCGATGACATTATAGATTTTTGCCGCGAAGGTAACAATTCCATAGGGACCTCCCCTTTATTTTTACACAGGGTTTCACATGAAGTTAAATTTCTTGCTAGAAGTTCTTTTGCTATGGGTATACCAGTGAAGAAATTATCGGTTGTAATTCCGTATCCACCCCCTAAACATTCAGTCGGATCTAGCACCACTCTTTTTTCTTGCAGCGTTTCTGGTTTGTTGTTTTCTTTACCAGTATATACTTGAAGATTTAGAACGTATCCGGTTTCAACGTCAACTAATGCCCAAACTTTGATGCCGTATTTAGCTGGTTCTGACTTCATGTATACCCTAAATGGGCATTTACCACGAAAGAGTACCGATTGTTCATCAACAGTAAGGTGGGAGGTAGGATTGAAACTCGATTTGCAGTTGACCACAAATTTCTCAAACATCTCTCGGAATGCAGCCAGTTTATCTTTTTTACGGCGATCAAATCTCATAAAGGATAGAATTTCTTGCATCTTTTCACGCGGCATTGTTGCAGAAAATGTACTGCGTATATATAATGGATCCTTAACCCATAAAAAGTATAACGGTTCTCTATTGGCCTTCAGCGCACCCATGGTAATAAGAAGTTCTATTACTGCATACATTTCTGTCGCACAACAGGATTTCCATTGCTTCTGACGTGATTGCCCTGCTGCTCATACTCGCTTTCTGAAACATAAATTTTACAACCATATTAATTATTTCATCGTCTACAAAAATCTTGAAAAACTCATCCACTTCAGAGACATATTTCGATTTGCTGTTTAGACCTGGAAGCAGTTTCACTATACTTTCCTTCGTTATGCGTCTTGTCCTTGGCGGAAATTTATTCCAAATAGTGTCTGATAAAAAATAAACCAGATATTGAGATTCATAAATAAAAAATTCCAGTAGAGCACATACCTGTAAGTCATTTTCCCTTTCGCCAATTTCCTCATTGTCTTCTATTTCGGATACGTCAGAGTCACCTGCGTCATCAATAAAGTATTCATCTGCTTCTTCAAACCACTGAAGAGCAATTTCATAATCACGTTCATTGGTAAGATCCAATTTTTGCGTCTTTGATATGTTTGCATGTACACACCACGACAGACCTATCTAGATTGAACAATTTCGTGCGAGTTTGCAAATCAGTATGCCTACGCATACAAGTTCAAACACAGCGACAGGTCAACATCCGATTAGAATGACACAGCTACAAGTTTTACGAAGAGGGGTACAAATGAACCCCAAACACATTTTTTTAGGGTTTTCACGAAAAAATAATAAAAGCAGTTAGAAACAACAGCAGCGATTAAAGGAATGCATAATAGAGGATAAAATAAAACACGAAAGCGCTGAAGCTACGTAGTACAAAATTATCTAAAAAAAAACAAAATTGGGGTACGTTTGTACCCCTCTTCGTAGCAGGAAGGTTAAAAACACTTAATCAATTAATCTGCTTCGAACAGTTTCATGTTACAATCAGTATCAATTTCAAATAAGCTAATGTCAAACAAACGTAAACATTATAAAGATTCAAGGGAAATGCAACCACTGCCATATCTTCAAATACAAGTTGTATTGCATGTATTATAAAACGTCTTGCAGATGTCGATTTCAGAACCAAACTAAAACCTACATATTATGTAGAGAGAGGTAATTGACGTCTTCTAGAACTCGAAGTTAATGTATTTAGCACCGAATATTCGTGAACTTGCAGATGTTCCAAGTTGCGTTTTAACAATTTATCAATACGCTACGCTGCAAAAGCTCGCAAGATTATATCAAAAATCTACACCAGCCACGTTGTACATACAAGTACATATTTGTGCTTATCGATTATTTGCTACGTACAAAGCTTTATCAACGCGAGTATCGGTGTCTTTGATTTCGTGCTTTTCAAGACACGGAACCATTTAGAAATATTCAAAGGTTTCGTATTATTTCTGTACGATTTGCCACTCCATGTTTCCTGTAGGAAATGGCATGTCAATTTTCTTTATAAACCGGGGCCTTTCCTGCTTAAGGAGTTCGTGTGAATTTAGTTTAAAGATTAAATGCTTTTATATTGAAGCCTCAAGAACCAACAAAAGAATTACCTGCCTTATTTAAGTAAATGTGGAAAGGTTGTGTGCTATAAAGGCGATGCTTTTGTATTGTTGACATTGCGAATAGAATAATTTTATTATGTAGCCGTTCCTGAATTTTACAAGTGCTTTTACTTGACGTAAAATGTTACGCTGAGGTGACTGCTATTTCTTGGAAATATCTATGTTGAGATGTCTTACTCCGATATATTATTTAGTTTTTGTACAGAGTGGTCCAGAATGCATATCTAACGCGAAGTATACAGTTATAATTAGAGAGGCCACGCGCGCCAACAGGCAGCTGCGTCGTATCTATACGGTTACATACAAGCCTCAGTGTAGCTTCGACCTTCCATTAGCGCGGTACGTGTTGTTTAGAAATGTTGCGTATATAGCGCAAACGACCCAAGGCGGACCAAGTTAAAGAATTTTTAGCCGAAATTCCTGACTTGACGTATGATGGCGCTAAAATTGAATGGGTAGTATGTAATGTCCCGTTGATGAGTTGGTCCAAAAGGGACTGTCTACGGCACGTAAACAGTGAACGGCACGCTTCAAAAAAAACTTGCACACTAGACTATGACAAATTTATATTTAATTTATGTGTTACTTTTATTGTATGTAATATACCGTTTAATTTACTAGACAAGGAAGCGTTTGTCTTGTTTTGGAATAACTATTCGGAGTACAAATTACCAAGTCGGACATCGTTACGAAGGATAGTGCCATCTGCTCGTGAATATGTTGAAAAAAGAATTAAATCGGAGTTGAAAGAAAAAAAAAATGTGGTTATGTGTGGAGGAAACGACAGATCGTAAAAAAACATTCGGTCGTTAATATAATGGCACGTAAAATGGAACCGCATCAATCGTCACTTTCAATTCTATGAGCTTCCAGACGAATACAATAATGTGCTGCCGAAGTATTTGTAAAGTTAGTGTTAAATACATTGGAAAAGTATGAACTTTCAACAAACCAACTGTTGATGTTTATGAGTGATGGTGCCGCAAACATGGTTTCTGTATGTCGGTCTCTTAAAAAGCATTCTGTTAACTTGTTACACATTACGTGTAAAATTCATGCTCCCAATCTTGTGGCAGATGGTATCAGAAAATGTTATCCTGAGGTTATTAAAGACGCTTTAATAGCGCATACAAAAGCAGTGTTTGTCAAATCCCCGAAACGTATTCGCGATTTTCACAGACTGTGCCCCCGTGTACCTGAGCCACCAGAACCTATTCTTACATGTTGGGGAACTTGGTTAAATGCTGCGTTTTATTAACATAATTATTATGAAAATATTAAGGACGTGGTGTTACAATTCGATACAAAGGAAGCTGCCGCTATCAAGACCCAACAGGGTTTGTAAACTACTACGCTAACAACAAGAGAAGTTGTTTTCTAACTAAATTAATTTTTGACGCTCGTTAGGTCCGGGAGTGTCACTTAGACTTCTTTTCAGCAGTTGAAATAAAAATATATCGCAAATAATAAGGTTTCACGAGAATTAGACTCTCTATAGTAACGCGTCACGCACTGAAATCCCACGTACTTTTGAATACTCAAACGTTGAATTAACTTTCTAATAGAATAAAATTTAAGCACTAAATACTTGGAATTGCTCGGAAAATAAGTGAAAAAATAAAAAAAAATCAGTCTACGGCAATTTTAACTAAACAGAAAGTTTCTCGTCTTTTTTCTTTGCTGCTTTATGTGCGATAGCATTTGTCAAATATCACGGCTAATTACAATATACGTTTCGAATACACAATATTTAAATTAAAGTTTCAATCAAAGCTTCATTTAAATTTCAATCAACTAAAAATATCATATTACAGCATCTAAAATGCCATGCGAGTTCGCGTTTATGCCTAACTCTATGATCTAAGAAAGTATAGACATCCGAAAAGTATAGATATCTCCCACATGACTTGACGATTTTTTAGCAGGGGATATTTAATGTGCGAAATTATAACAAAGATACGATTGAATTTATCCCGTATATTTTTGTATGAAATTATTAGAACCGGATATTAAGGACGTGAAGAAAATGGAGAGGAGACAAGTTATTTAACCATTTAACGGGATTATCGTTGGCTGGAGTTATGATTTGCTAATAAAATGCTAGGAACTGGAAAAGGAGCTTTGAAATGAAAGCAGCCATGTAAGGCCTATATTTTACATTAAAGTGGAACCGTTTTTTTTTTTTAATATATGGTGGATTAAGAAATGGACTTCCACACAGAATTTCAGAGATTTATCTAAATTTTCAAGGCACACTATGATTATTTTTCAAGGTTGAAAAGAACAAAATGTTATTAACGACTTTTTTATAAAAAAAATCTGACTACACCACTGAATTCAGAAGGTCCTAAAATGGTTTTAACCAACATTTCTTTCAAATATGTTTATTAATAAAAAAGTTATAAATCATTTTTCGAACTTTTCCGTCCTTTATAAATCCGTTTCTTACAACATCTTTTGACCAAGGCGGATTAAAATTTATAGAAAAAAAAAACAACTAGAAATGAACTAAACGCTAAAAAATAGATTAAAGAAAATCGGAAGTAACTATTTTTTTTTAATCTAACTAGAATTAAAAAGTGAATATCTAGCAAATAGCAAATTTTAAAGAAATAAGTAATACCTACTAGCTACATTGGTTTTTAAAATAATCTCGCTTTGCCTTTACTTAATGCATTTTTGTATTGCAGTATCTTAAAAAAATGTTTTAATTGTTAATAGTAATTATTTCATCCGAAAATACATGTAATTTAAATAAAATCCAAAGTAGGCTATGATGTCGAAATTAATAACTTATAAATGAAATCAAGGACATTGACATCTGCTGCATAATTGTTCATTAACTTAATTGATTGCAAGCTAGGCGTGATAATTGTTAAAGTAAATCTGAATAAGGAAGTACTTTTTTTATTTAATTTTTAGTTTTTTTTTAATAAATTATTAGTTAAATCTTCCCTTCCTGAAATTTTTTTCTCGTGTGATGTTCTCACTATTTTAAATTCATTATTTTTGGCTTTTTTAACTACTTCATTACTACGTCTGGGTATTTTGTGTACACAAGAGGACATGCAGCACCATTCATATTCGGCTACAAATAACTTTGTTGTTGTTGTAGTTCTGTCATGTCTTCACATGCTAATACTTTCAATATCACGCTAAATCTGTTAATTATCTCTACATTGAGACCAGTAATTGCTAGTTTGGGCTGATCCACGAGTATCCCCAATACTTGGCCGAGTCGCCTTTATTGTCTCGAATTTACTCAGTTATATAACTTCTTTATTGGCTCCCCTTGCTTGATATGTTTTTGTATCTAACCTACACTTAACATGTGAACAGCAATCTATAAATCGTATTCATAAATGAAGAACAAAGAGTCCAATGTTGTAATATCCAGCTCCGGGTGTCCTCACACCTAATTTGTTTCACTAGATTTTGTAAGACAGATATAACACATTTGAGCAGATGAGCAAGTTGATAATGAATTGCAAATTTGCATCGTGAATAGTACTTCCTAATTAACTACAACTTTCACTAACACTTAGCGTCACAAGTGCACTGATCTGTCGGTTTATTAAGAAAGTTTCTTGCTTAATTAGTTCGATTGTTTCTTGCTTAATTAGTTGGCTTTTTCCTTCATGTAAATTTAATTGCCTGCAAAGTTGCTTTAGCCATCACAACACACTTATAAATAAAGCTGGCCACGAGCGGTACCGCGCAGTAGCGTCGAGTCGACCAGGCCCCGCGTTCCACTAGAGTTATTCTGCTAATAGAGATGTTTGCTGCCGCAAATAATTTCGCTCATCTTTTAAATAAAAATTAAATAACACGTGCTCAAACACTTACCATTTTAAGAGTCCTCCGTGAAATCACAAAGTGAATAATGTCTGTTAAATATCTGCAACATTAGATATGTTTCAACTGTTGTTTCGGCAAAACTAGTACGGCATGAGGAAAAAATGCGTTTATATGCAGAGAACTAACGTTCTACATCTAGTGACGTAATATTTGCGTAAGTAAAATAATCTTTCAAATAACTTAACGATTCTGTTGACGCACCTTCACAAATGTGTCTTAATGTGCCAAAATCAGAATTTTTCTCAAAAACACTTTCAAATTTTTCTAGAACAGAAACATTTTTTGCGTCTCCAATCGCGCATAGCTGTGCGTGAACATGTTGCACTATTTGTAGAGATTCTTCTAACGGCACCGCAGGATTTTGTAATTTTTCTATTGCATCTGCTAGCCCGAAGTAATTGTCGTGAATGATTTTTAAATCCATTTTAACCTGACTATCTTGAAATTTCGACTGGCTTTTCTGGATAGCGGCAGCTTCCTTTGTATCGAATTGTAAAACCACGTTCTTAATAATGTCAAAATATTTATGATAATAAAACGCGGCATGCCACCATGTTTCCCAACGAGTTAGAATAGGTTCTGGTGGCTCTGGTATACGGGGGCACAGTCTGTGAAATTCGCGAATACGTTTCGGTGATTTGACAAATACTGCTTTGGTATGCGCTATTAAAGCGTCTACCTCAGGATAACATTTTCTGATACTATCCGCCGCAAGATTGAGAGCATGAATTTTACACGTAATGTGTAACAAATTAGCAGAATGCTTTTTAAGAGACCGGCCTATAGAAAGCATGTTTGCAGCACCATCACTCACTAACATCAAGATTTGGTTTGTTGAAAGTTCAAACTTGTCCAATGTATTTAACACTAACTTTGAAATTACTTCGGCAGTACACTGTTGTATTCGTTTAGAGACTAATAGAATTAAAGGTACCGATTGATGAGGTTCCAATTTGCGTGCCATTACATTAAGAACAGAATGTTTCTTCCGATCTGTTGTTTCGTCGACACATAACCACAATTTTTGATCTTTCAACTCCGATTTTATTTTTTGTTCAATATGTTCGCGCGCAGATGGCACAATTCTTCGTAACGATGTTCGACTTGGTAATTTGCACTCCGAATAGTTATTCCAAAAGCAGATAAATGGTTCCTTGTCTAGTAAATTAAACGGTATATTACATGCGATGAACGTAACGCATAAATTTAATATAAATTTTTCAATGTCTTGTGCGCAATTTCTTTTTGAGACATGCTTTTCACTATTTACGTGTCGTAGACAATGTTGTCTGGACCAACACATTAACGGGATTTTACAGATTACACATTTAATTTTAGCACCTTCATACATTAAGTCTGGAATTTCTGCAATAAATTTTCGAAGTTTGTCCGACCGCGGTCGTTTTGCTGACGAAATCATAATTTTTCTAGGACAGATAAACAATTGCGCAAATGACCGGCAGCGTTCCTCTCGGTCCGAACTGATTCTACGCCGATGCGCGGTACCGCTCGTGGCCAGCGTTACTTATAAATCAATGTTAGCCAGTGAAAACCAATCGATAGAGATTCTGGAAATTTCTGTAATAGAATAAAAATGGACGTAATAAATAGCGTCACTAAATAATATGAGAGATATTTAATATAATACAAGTATAAAACAGTACAGAACTAAAACAAATTAACTTGCAATAGAAAACCGAAATTTAGGCACTATGGGTTCTACTTGGGCCTTAAATGGTTTATACCAGCTAAAGGGGTTTGGGGCAAAACGTTTAATGTTCAGTACAAGACAGTAGGAATCCAACATTTTGGTACAAAATTGTACAAAATTCAAACAAAATATGTACCTACTCATACCTACAAATTTCCCGAAACTTTCTGTATTAGAACCCCGATTTCGGCATACTGAATCACATGTATGTACCTACTAAAAGAGATTGGTTCAAAAAGTTTGAGTTTTGGCACAAGACGGTACAAAACTAGTATAATAGGTTGGCACAAAAAATTCTAAATTTTTATGTGGAGGGTCTGTCATGTCCCTGGCTCTCCTGTCAGAAATAGATTATATCTTCTAAACAGAAGTGGTACAAAATTTTCTCTCTTTGGTACGAAACAGTACAAAGCTGATACAAATCTTTGACGTAAAAAAAGTTAAAAAATATCTTCTAAACATAAATGGCACAAAACTTTGACGTAAGGGGGGAGCATGTCCCTGTCCCCTGCAGTATATAGTTTTAAGGTTATTCATATGTGTGAACAACCAAGTATAACATAAAAATACTTTAATAACAGTGGAATTAGGTTAAGCACTTGGCTTCAGAAATATTTCACATATCTAGTAAACCTCGCAAGATACAATTACCAAACTTAAACGGTTATTACAAGTGAACTGACGGTATTATCCAATGTGGCTGTTTATAATAGCAAGTTCGCCGCGGAAGTATTTTTTTAGATTTGTAAGTTGCTAATTATACCGCAACATATATAGTATGCAGATTATGGAATTTAAAAGCCATTATCATAATTTGGCAAATCACTATTATTTCGCGCAACAAAAGCAATCTAGACAACTATAATCGGAAAACACTTAAAACATTTTTCAGCTTTAAATAGCCAATTAGAAGCGAATTAAAACATTCAGGCGTTTGCAATCAATAAATTTAATCTCTACTAACGCAATTTATACGCATTTATGTATTACAACCACAACAACAAAAGGATGCAGAAATGAATGATTTCTTGAATATGAACCTTCATTACTTATATAAAGTTAATGAGAAGTACTTTACAACTATAACGCTTGTAAAGCTGCCGAGATAAAATTTTATTGCTTCCGTTAAGATTCAGACGTATCCTATATTTGGCCTTCGCGGATATTATTCCTGTTTAGTGTCTTACTCAGGCTTGGTGATAAAATATATGAAACGTGAAAGAACTGCTTCTATGGTAGTAAAGCGTCGTGTTGCTTTGTCAATAATTTAGCATTCTGTTTTAGAATTTTCACAGTACAGGGTATCGTTTTGTTGCAATTTTACAGCTGTAGACAAGATACTTATTGAAATTGAACATTAACGTTCTTTCCCATTAAAAAATTCCAATGTTGCACCGTAAATAAATAGCATATGGATGCCCACGAATATTAAAATGTTATATAATTTTGGATTGATCAAAATTACATCATGCCACATCATGTCACTATGCTAGTTTACTGGTAGCGGTCAATTAGCGCAAGTCGGCTCGTATGTTACCGGCATAGGGTAAACAATACCTAGCGCTAATACTAATACTAACTATAGTTTATACTTTTTGTATACCTGTCAGCAAAGTAATAAGCCAGTACCAGTGTGAATATAAAATTGTAAAGACGTTATCATATTAAATAAACTACTTAAAAGTTAAAATACATAACAAGAGTATAATATATTTACAGAAAAGATAGAACAATAAACTTCGTAAAATCTTAGTCGAATATCATAATATACAACCATGTACTTTGAGGTGATGTCTTTCGAGATTTGCCATGTTCATTGCACTAATGGCTTTTCTTCAGAAGTTTTGTCTTTAGAAAGCTTTTGAAGAAACTTACTGTGTGTTTATCGAAGCAAGTATGCTAGTGAACTAAACACGGCAAAACTCGAAACATTATTAATATTAATGCTAATATTACTATGTGCTTTGAGATTGGGTGAGATCTCGAAAACTTAAATATTCAGTTGTTTAGTAAGCTCTATTACAAAGGAATAAAGAAAGGTTTTCAAGTATTTTTCTCTAAAAATTTATTCCAACATTCCTTCGTTAATTAATTTTTATGAAATGAAACCTAGCACAGCAATACTTCTTCTACTCTTTGTTATAAATGTATTTATATTTACTTATTTTACTGGAGCTCACTAATGCAACGGTGTAGATTACTCTTAATCGACGCTGGTACGCCTCAAGGTAATGTTTTAGGCCCCTTAGTTTTTTTAATTATTTATTAACAATCTCCCATGTTATATAACCCAAATACGCGAAACAAATGTGCGAATGATTGTCGTTTCTAGTTGTAGCAAAACCGGGCTTTTCAATAAAATCAACAGAGCTTCAATTGAATTTGAGAGCTGGTGTTGCACTAACAAATTATCGATAAATCATAAGAAAATTGTTTTTAACAAATTCTTTAATAGGTGCAGATCACTTTCTGAATTTACCTTCTCGTTTAGTGGTCCTAGCAACTTTCGGAGCATGTACATTTTTGGGAACTACACTTGACTGTATCCTAGTGTGGGCTAATCAGCTTGGCAAAGTTTGTGTAAAGCATCAAAATGCTTACTATTTCTTGAATGTTTTGTCTATTTGATCATTGTTTGGAGGCAAGCGAGCGTGGCGTTTTTGGTCGGGTCGGGTTCAGTGAACTATAAGAGCGCAAATAGCGGAAAACAACATTCGTTTGTTCATGTTTATAAATAAATTATTACTTATTGCTATTCCCATCAATGCTTTCTAAAAGCAATTGACTGTTTTTCAAAACACATCATCACCTTAATTCACAATTTTAACCAATAATATTGCAAATAATAACATTTAGCCACGTTTTTTGATTGATTTACTTGAGCAGGGAATTTTAATTAAAATCATTAATTTCATAATTCAAAAACATGATATATTATCAATTCATAAGAATCATAAGGTTGTTTGGATAATTTTGAGCAATACAAAACCATTTTTCTACACCTTCTCATCATAATAATGTAATTTACCAACATATTATCGAAATTATCAAAAAGTTATTTTAGTAATTGTCATTGATTGTAGTAGATGAAGAATGTAAGCAATTACTTACGTCGTGTACCCCCAGTCTGGAGCACATAAATGTTACGGTTTATAGTTTGTCTCAGATGCAACTTGGATCGACACAATAACATCGGGTACAATAGAACGCTGGGCTAAGCGTTTTACCTCCGACAATTTAAAGAATAAATAAAAATAACTACATTGGAACACATTAGTGCGGTACCGTCGATGAATAGGTAGCTGCTTCTTCGTCGAACCAAGAAGGAATGTTTTTAAAAGGAGGACGGGAGTTGTTCAGTATTTCAGTACAATTATTGTGTTTGCCCGGATGTAAGGCGCGCAGGTAGAAATACCTTTTCGGCTTTCCAAATCCCATAAAATAAGAACGCCGCAGATAACTTAAATTAAGAATAAAACGAACGTGACTATGTATAAATTTGTCAAACCTTCCCCGGTTCACCAGAACTTGTTTACTTAGCATGACGAATTAATTCCTATTGCGTTTCGAAGACGCTAAATAATTAAAAAAATAAATACTTTTCCTTTAAATGGTATTCTAACACCGGCAGTTAGGTGTTCCTCTCTTAATTTAATTATCTAGTTCGTATTTACATAACAGGAAAAAGGCTAACTAGTATTCGTAGTTAATTATTTGTTCTCAGTTCTTGCTAATTAGTGCTTTCCGTTTAGCAGAGCAAATAGATACATACCTACATCGGTATGGTTATATTCGGGTAGCAAGTAAGAAAGCATGGTAAAGTCTCTGTAACTCCACTTCTTAGTTTGGTGCAGGATAATCTGTTGAGCTATCTGTTAGTGTTTTTAAGGATTTCTTCAATGAAATCATGTTTGCGCAGTATTTGTTTAGAACGATAATCAAACAAAAAAAGCAACACGAAAATATAGAGCGCACAATTAAGCAGAAAATGCTAACGGTACTGTTGTTTACGTTTATAGCCATTATAATTTTCTCCGAACGAAATTCACAAATAATGGAGCCGATCATTCAGAAAATTTGTATAACGCCATCATTTTTCTGAATACGAAAATAGTTCTTGCTCAACTCTCAAGGCCTACTTGATTTAAAAAAATCCAAGGTAAAACAAAAATAAGTTTCAAACCAAGCAGGATTCAATGATTTTTAGTCCCGCATACCTCTTGGGATACGGTGTATATGGTTTGACGTGAATTTCAGGCTTCTAGTCACTCTACTACTGCATTAGCGGCACTAGATCCTTGAACGGTCCTACCTACAATTTTCTCAAAAGCAATATAAACCCTAAGTATATCTGCTAGATGCTCCTAATGCATTAGTTAATATTCCTATTGTTGACTAGTAATGTTACAGTGTCAAGATATCACCAACCCCCCTTAAATAAGGGAAAACTTACTTTGCAGTATAACAAATTTGTTGGTAGTCAATATATTGCTATGTAAATATTACCTAACCTGAATAGTATAAAATTTGAATATAGTGGAAGCCCTAAAGTTATGGTCACTTCAAAATGTATTAAATTGAAATTACTGGAATCCCAAAGTATGACAGTTTAATTTTTAGAGAAGCCTGTATTTTCACTTCTTTTGCACAAGAATTAACCACGAAAATCTATTGAATACCAGCATTATATGAGACTGTATTAAAGTATATCCACATGTTACGTGCTGCGAACTAATTAAATAATGAATAATCCCATTCCCTATAAGCAGAATACATGCGCCTCGTGGGCAGGCGAAAGTGGAACTATTAACACTAATTACCATCGGCTATTATACCGATATAAATCAAATATTATCGCTAATTTGTAACCCTATTATTTTGGGTTAATTTGAAATCAGATTCCGTTCTAAACCTACATCGATAACGGCCTGTAACGTAATTCAGGCTGACAGTCGAAACAGTAATCTGTCCAACATATAAAGTTGGGGATTTCGCAAGATGCACATAATAGAAATGGAAGCCGGAATTTACAACGGCAAGAAAATTATTAGTTTCGCGACACGGACAGAAGATAAATGGTCGACTCAACCCTCTTCTTTGGTTGATATGTTTTGACGGATTAAAAATAGAACAGTGTTA
This sequence comes from Dynastes maya, assembly GCA_029619315.2. NCBI lineage: Eukaryota > Metazoa > Arthropoda > Insecta > Coleoptera > Scarabaeidae > Dynastes > Dynastes maya. Next base: position 65,681,712 of record JAROYE020000002.1, read on the forward strand.
TTACTTCTATTCAGAATGACGGCGACTAATATAGAATTCTATGCTAGTAAATTGTGTGATATTTCAAATATGTATAAAGTTTAATTAATCAAATAAAATTGTATACTTGAACGCTAAGCGAAAAGATCTGGCAGACAGAAATAGAACGCTGAAAATGGATGGTGAAAACAGTCCCTAAAACTATGGAATAATCCATAAAAGAAGGTTAAAAAAGCGTTGTTATTAACATTAAAAAATTACTAAGAAAGGAGCACCGGCAACCCGGAAATTTAGATATCGGAGAAGCTCTAGAGATTGATATAAGAACAAGACAACTTTTTGCGGCTGAATCGCCAGATTTCGGGGTATATCCCCCTCCGAAGATTGCAAGATTTTAAAATTTTTATAAATATCTGGAAAACTATAACAGGTATTTTATTTTTGAAAAAATTTGAAGTATACTATAGAGTTTGTAGAAAGTTAGAAACCAAAAAGGTAGTGATAGTACATAGAGAAAGAAAAATTCCTATCTTTGAAATTATTTATTTAATTCAACAAATGTTGATTTGAGGTTTTCTTGCAATTAATAAAACTTTGTTGTCTCTATATCTTGCCTTATATCACTAATATTACGAACTCTTGTACGTATTTTATCTAACACCTTTCCTGCTTTTTGGAAGTAAACTATCGTAATCCCCATTTCTAAGACTTGCGTTCTATCAGCTTGTTACTCATCCTGTCCAGAGTTTTAAAGAAAGCTAACTTCCAGCTTCGATTTCATTTAGATTTAAATAACATTATACTAGAGATTCAATTCGGATTTCGTACGGGACATACACAGAGAAAAAAAGTTCTTGAATCAAACAAATATATATCTTTGAAATTATTTATTTAATTCAACAAAGATTTATTTGAGTGAAAGCACATTTTTTTAAGAACAACAGATTGAATTTGTTTGAATATACAAACGTTTTTATTTGACACAATTTTGTTGAGTCCAGCAAATATATGTTAGAATCGTGTGCTTTGCGAGTCGTCGGCAATTTCCGTTGCGTAAACGCAATCACAATCGTAGTCTTAGTTTAGGTTATGTGAGATGGTGGTCTGTAAGTGGTGAGATGTAAATGAAGAAAATAATAGGCAAGTAGGAAAATTGATTTATGTATTTTTACCATTGGATAACTAACGTTATAATTTCTGTATGAAAAGAAATAATAAAATAGCTCCCGCAGATTGGTGAATATCAGAATTCCTGTTTGTATTAAGGATTAGCGAAAATTACAAAAATCTCGCCGATATAGTTTTCAAGGCCAGTAACGCCAACTTTAAATAAATTGCGATTCAATTCACCACACATTTAACAATGCTTTGTTCTTTCCGTTTTCATATTTTGTCACTAATAGTTGGTATACTTCCTCCTTTTTTGATATAACAGGTATTTCAGCAAAGACAAGTGATAAGACATGCATAAGTCCTTTGAGGTATCTGCTGTTTTAGGCGATTCTCGGGATTCCTACGAGATCACCGAGGTAGTAAGTTTTGTAATGTTTCTCGCAAACAAAAGTGGTACAAGTATCACTTTAATCTTTATGTATCTGTACACACACAAGTTATTTTTTGGTTATGTCACCTTCACTGAAATAATTTTGTACGTATAAAATTACAAAATTACGTATACATGGATAATTACTGTTTTTATAGATACCTATGTAAAAGTGCATACCTTTTAACAATTCTTTTGTCGACGTGTTTTTGTAGCTATATATTATAACAATTTGGACATACTACAGTCTGTTGAAAGTTATCGGCGCACTGCACCTAACTTTGATCTTATTAATGTTGTTAAAATCAGGTTACAACTTCGACATCGAGACCTAACCTAACCTAACCAGATTCACTTTACAGGTTCCTGCGAAATGTGAGTAATCTCGAAGAAACTTGATAGAAATCTGTAAGATTTAAGCTTCACCGATTTTGTTTGCGACCACGTAGATTTTTAGGAAGGCCTTGATATCACCTTAACGTAATGGAGGAAGTTAATGGTATTTTAGGGAGCTTATTTACTAGAATAAAAGCACTACGTCTCTACAAAACGTTGATTAATTCTCGGCATTCCACTTATTCTTTATGTACTTCTGTTACTTTATCCACAATGTTAGTAAAGTTCTTTAAAAGATTGCGTACTTTTAGTACATTGTTACCCTATGTGCTCATAAATTGATGCTTTCTTCTCTAAAAAAAGAAAGCATCTATCGTATTAACCGATTCAGTGGAGTACTAATACCAACAGAGTAATATGTTTGTCAAAGTAACAGCATACTTTAAATATATATATTTATCCGACCTTTTAATGGCGAACGTTCCCAAAATCGGAACATAGTGAAAAATCGTCTTTTTATTGAATTAATCATATTCCTTTGCATACAATTTTTACAATCAAGAAAGTTTACATCTATGCATATTTTAAAACATGTAACATTTTATGCAGATAATATGATTAATTTACTAACGTTCCCATTTGGGGAAACCTTCGCCATCAAAAGGTAAATTCAAATAAACGGTAAAGAAAAACAAAAGTTCTTTAAAGGAAAGAACTACATTATTGAATCAAATATATCACGTATATTAAATCAAACAGATATATTTTCAAATCGAGTTTGAGGTTATTTCTTTCAAGAGATCATATGTTTGAATCAAATAATGATGTCAAAAAAAATATTTTTTTAAATTAAAAAAAAATATATCCTTGCCGCCATTGGAATTACGATTTGGCTGACTGAATGCGTATTTGTTTGACTTAAGAATTTGTTTTCTTTGTATAATGGAACTGTATACTGGATGCTGCAAAAATAGTGGAAAGAGATAAAACCAGCTAAGTACGGTTCCTTAACGATGCCAAAATAGAAATTCCAACAAAACTTTCATTCTACAAGCCAAGAAAATGAAATTCTGATTTCTGGACTGCACGCAAGGAATTAATATATCATATATTCAACGTGAAAAGCAAGACGCCAAAGATGCTAACGCTTGCATTGAGAATGTATAGTAAGTGCTCCAAATATAGTGCAAAGGAATAAAAGCTTCGAAAACAGTAAGGAAGGAAATTCGAATGTGGTAAGGCATGGACATACAAACATTGAACGGAGAAAGATTCTAAACATCGTTGTTGCGGCTAGTAAAATATGTACGAACTGTTAACAATGATAAAATGGAAAATATAATATACCCTGCAAAAAATCACTCTTGAGGGTGTGTGGTCAAGAAATGCAATAAATAAAATTATGGTATCTAGACTGAGAAGAAATTAATAACATATAAATACATGACCAAGCGGAAGAATTACGTAATCCAAATTAAATTTCAAGCGATATGGGAACGAGAAAATCTTGAAATAGAATGGCAATAAACCATGTACTCGAACACTGTGCACTGGTACACTGACACACTTCACTATCACCTTTACCGCAACGTTTTACTAACACTGGATGCACTCTTCGATAGTAAATTATATTCATCATTAAAACTGAACATGTTCAGTGATAGTGAAGTATTTCATAGAATAACAAGTTCATAAAACAGCATCCATAGCCAAAAATAAGTAAAAAATACATACACAAACACAAAAGGGTAGAGGAACAAGTGAAAGTATGTTTATTAAAAAAGTGGCATCTAAAATCGTAATAATATACAGGGTCTTCCATTTAAAAACCAATTTTGTATCGTGAGCTGTGAACACCTTGTATACTCGAGTATAATTTTATATTGTACCTATATGTGTATATTTTTATTTGAAAAATCATTCTCTAAATTGCACAGGAAGGGAATTTTCTTTCGCCCACACACTAGGCGGACGGGTGTATGTGGTATATATGCATCTCCGATCGGCGGTCGACGTTAAAATTCGCTTCGCACAGTCGGCTTGCTGTTTCTGGCTACATATACACTTACTGCGCCTGGCGCATCGCCCGAAAGTGCCAACTCTATTGATTAGTTAACGATAAACGGAAACGATTTCTAACGAGATATGCATACTTTGGGATATAAATAGTAAACAAGCGCACCACAGTTATGTCCTCCCCTTTCCCATACATAGAACCATGTTGTAAAGTGTCGTAAGTTCGCTAAACTTAATTATTGCTCGTTCTTCTTTCGCAGTGAACTTATATATATATATTTATTAGGCGATTCTGAATTTATGAAATTAAGTCCAAGAGGTACACACAATGAAGACGAAAATTGTATAATACTCCAATTAAGATATAAAATTCGGCATAAAGTTCTTTCCATAATTAATTAATTTTATCTGCTCCAGCGTTATAAATAACAGCGAGGACCGACAACGACGAAACGAATCGTTTCTGTTATATTGCTTTTTGTTAATTTCGTGGCGGCGTATAAAAGATAACGTTTGGAATGGTGTTTTCACTACTACACCTAAAACGTTTTCGAGTAGTAGAAGAGCGCCTTTAATTGATGGCGAGTATTACATTGTTTGTATTTTATTGCGCTTTTATCGCTAAAATAAATCGGACGGCTCCATTAGGTCAAAAGCAATATTCCTAAACGTTTTCACGCAGGCACCGAGAGATGACGTCTATTTATATATATTCTTCGATAAGGACTCGAGTTTGTCAACAATTGATCTTATTAATTACCAGTGTGGCTGATTTATATGAGTTTTCTACCTACGTGGCCTACGCAGGTAGTATAGCATCCGGCCATAGCAATAGAATCAATGTTCTCTGGTGAATCAACATTCAACTATGCAAACCATCCTTTTAGGTTAAAAAACCTATTATTACAGCCTACTATTTCCCTTGAATCTTGCGTGCTTATACAAGGTATAGTTTAATTTAAACTAGTTGAATATCTCGAAAAGGATGCATTTTAGAAAACAGTATGTCAAGTAGAAGATATTTGGTGTCGAGTAGGAAGTACCTTTGTGATACCAAAAGGTAAAGCTGATCACGTTTTCAGATTTATTTCGTCGCCAACCTTTTTCCCAAGCATAATCTGATTGAGGGTAGGTTTTATTTGAAATATTTTCTTATGCAATTGCAAAATGAAAAGATATTAATTAATCTGGGATCCGCACTAAAGAATTAAGTGTAACATTGCAATTTTCCATATTTTGCAAAATTCCGTTTTTCTGCAATTTTTCTATACAAAAAGGTAAAATTTTATTGTCCCTCAAGTGTATTTTAAACATGATGGATGCATTTATTATATGTATGCAATATCCTTTCTGTTAACGGGTCGGCGAGCCCAATGGTAAGAGAACCAGCTTGCTACTGCGGCAAAGATAGACGCTGTGCGTTCGAGCCCTACCAAGGGCAAGTTGCAGATTTTCTAGTGGCCCTGATACGATCTAGAGTCACGTTTCTCATGTTGGGAACCAATTAACTGCACTTCAACGTTTACAGCGAGGGGTGATAAGTAGAGCGGGCCAAATTGCGCCATCCAACAGAATCGGAATCAGGCGCAACGGCCGCTTATTGTAAATAGCGTATATGTGAGTCACAGCAGATATGTGATATTTCGAAATTAATACACAAGAGTAAAAAAATAAAAGCTGACGCAATAATAATGTTTAGTAATTAGAATATATATATATATATATGTATGTACACGCTGAGGTGTTTTTATTTTCATTATGATTTTTTATTTGATTGAAAACGGTATGCGTTGTAAATGGGATGTAATAAGGAAATAACTGAGAAACTGAACGCTTTTTTTATTCTGTTGTACTTAATAATGTAACTGTAAATAAAGATATAATAAATAAATTCTATCCTTCTTAATAATGCGGATAGGCTTGTTTAAAAAGTTGCACCATCAGATAAGTTTCCACATTTGCCTCGGTGAAGGATGTTCGCCGAGACGAAAAAATGTTCTTATATTTCGAAAACGACCGTTCCACGTCTACCGAAGTAAGACAGGCGTAATTAAAATAATCTTTAGACTTAGTCAAGGAATCTGCAGATGCCCCATCGCACATTTGTCTTAATCTCGTGTAGTCCGGATTCTTTTTTAAAACACTATCGAACTTAGCTAAAACTCGTCCACTTGTTGCATCGTTTATACTGTGTAACAATGTACTAACTTCGTCCACGACTTGCACTGATTCTACCAACGACAATCCAGAATTTTGGAAATTTTCTATCGCGTCTACTAATCCTTTGTAATTGTTGCTAATATTCTTTAGATGTGTTTCAACAGAAATATCGAGAAATCCCTTGTGGCTCATCCTAATAGCTCTAGCTTCGGCAGGGACGAATTGCAAAATAACGGATTTGACTTCTTGAAAATGTTCATTATAATAAAAAGCGGCTTTTAACCACGTTCCCCAACGCGTAAGAATGGGCTGTAGTGGTTCTCGAATACCAGGGCATAACCTGTGGAATGCCCTAGTCCTCTTAGGACTTTTGAGAAACGCTTTTTTTGTGTTTGCTATTAATGCATCCACCTCCGGGTAACACTCTCGAATAGTTTTTTGCCACAAGATGTAAAGCATGGACTTTACACGTAACATGTAAAAGTCCTTCACACTTTTCTTTAAGGGAACGGCCTACACTACACATTGTTGCTGCACCCATCGCTCATGAACAACAACAGTTGACTGGTTGACACTTGAAATTTTTGTAACGTTTCGAGAACTACGGCCGTAATTGCTTTACTAGTACACTGTTTTAATCTTCTGCTGGCTAATAGAATTGCAAAATTTGGTTTAATAGGATCTAATACGCGCACTATTATATTCAAAATAGAATTTTTTTTGCAATCTGTCGTCTCATCAAGACATAGCCACAGCTGTTTATCTTTTAATTCGGCTTTAATTCGATTTTTAATGTCCTCACGTATTCGTGGAATATCTCTCCGTAACGCTGTCCGAGATGGTAGTATCCACTCGGTATTGTATGTACCCCAGAATTTTCGAAATGCTTTTTTATCAAGTATACGAAGTGGTAGACCACATACCATAAACGTTAAAAGCAATTCTAATTGAAATTGACGTTGTTGTGACACACCATTTCTTTTATTTCTGTGGTGTGCGCTATTTATATGTCTTTCACAATCACGTTTGCTCCAGCACAGTAGTTTCTTTTTACAAACTTTACAGAAAATTGTACTCCCATTGTAGTGTAAATCCACAAATTCACTAAGAAATTTATTAACTTTCGTAGGTAATGGCCGTTTATTTTTAATAGTTACGTTAGACATAATCACTAAAGCAAGCACACCGACGCTTGTTTCTAGTATGCCACGAAGTGGTGCAAACGTAACATCTGCAGACTCGTCATTTGTTGATGAATAGAGCGCGTCATCCGTAAATGAATAAGCGCGCTGTTAGTTCGTAGCCGTCGATGAATGAACTTTTTTTTTGTAGTGGCCCACTGTGAACAACGCCCTATTTATCAACGAACACCCAAACTGCAGGTGTATATTTGCGCGTCTTCACGACGTAATAGACAGTGGTTTTGGTCCTCGTCCTAATAATTACATATTTAAATTACCTATGTTTACATACATATATGCGCCCGGCAGCCTGATTGCGAACCTGGCGCGTGGCGCTCTTGGCCCGCTCTAGTGATAACAACGAAGTCGTGTAGCACTTTACACGCACCTTCACCAAAAAATGTACCTTAATATTCGAAAATACAAACTCGCAGGTTTATAGTCGCTTGACGTGCAAAAGTTTCAATTTGTATAATAACTTCGTGTTTTGTAGGAAGCCTTTTTTTAAGGAATTTTTGTGCTCGCTATTATTTTATGTCATTTTGACTTGTTTTGTTCATTGTTGTTTCTTCTTTAGTTTATCGAACTTCATTGTAATTAATTATAATTAATTATAATAATTATGGTAGATTTGTTTATATTTGTTAGTTTTTGACAGGCAATGTGCTTCAGCTTCAGTTTTTTATGTTGTTGATTTTACAATGGCCTAAACATGGACAACGTAAGATAAACATCAAGTATGATTTATATGATTTAAATTATTGTACAATCTGTTACGCAATCATGGCGAATAAGGTGATAATTGTTGCCAGATTTACATAATATTAAAATTGCCCCAGCAATTTTGCCTGGTTCGTGCCGAAACCATCATAAAGCTAACAACGTAAAAAACTTAAAAAACAGACATACTGTCTATCAAAAACTAACATTTAAACACATGTACCATAACTAATTAATTGCAATAAAGTTTGACAAAGTAAAGAAATAACAATTAACAAAACAAGTTGAAATGAGAGAAAATAATAATGAGAATAAAGAAGAAACGTATGACAAATGCGAGATATAATAACAATAAACAACAAGAATAATTTACGCCTTTGAAATTGAGATTTGACAATTTGGCAATTGTTAGAATTACTTTGCTTAGCAACAAGCTTTTTAGATCAGTCTGGCGCCACAAGAAACAATTTGCCGCTCTTTTCTAGCCAACTTTGCGCAACAACAAAAACAAATTACAAAAACCTTTATTGCTGCATATGCGTAAAAATATATAGAGTGTTCTATTTAAAATAAAAAAGTTTACGTCATTTCCGATGAAACCGGAAATACAATTGAACTGTCGATAACGGCGAAAGTTAGTTCACAAAAAATAAAAATCAACCTATTTTTCTAAAAAGGCTAGCTTCTGTGGTTCAAAAGTTAGCATGGGGGGGCACTTTAGGATCGCACTGTATAGTCACATTTTTCAGTTTTATAATATCTTCTTCTACAATTAAGGATTATGCTTAAAAGCACAGGGTAACTTGGATTACTCAGCGGCGCCTCGCCTCAGGATTTCCTAATATCTAATTCTTTTTTTTTCTTTTCCTATAACCTTTCGTTCGTATTTCCAAGTATATTAGGAAATAAAGAAATTTATTATTATTATTACTATTATTATTCATATTATGAAGTTATGTCAAGTTTCAAAGTTTAGGTATCCCATAAGGCTGTCAAGACACGTAAACAAATTGTTTCCTAAGATTAATTGTTGAAATAAAGAAGGTTTATAGAAAAAATATTTCGTATTTTGTATGGTTCCCACAGTGAGAAAAGTGCGTAACTCCATTAAAAGGAAATATAGGAGGCCAAAAACACTGTTTGGTTTTAAAATGAACAAAACGTAATCTCTAGCTTCTCTTTTAGAGGCTATTGTAGAACAATTTTAATGATTTCTAGGAGAAAACAATTCTGAAAACGTTACGTTTTTTTCTTACTAAGGCAACGATATATTGCAGCGTTACACTTGCATAAAAATGTTTATTTTGTTAAGCAAATTAAATTTGAAAAATCAAGTTTACTATGCAAAATGAATTTCAAAATATAACTAAGGTCAATTTATAGGAAATCGTGCCTTTATTTTACAAATTTCTCTGCAAAATGCGTCGTTTCCGAAATATACGGCTACTTGACGGTTCACCTCATATTAAAGTATAATCATTGTAGACAAAACATTTGAGCTCGGGATAACTAAATTGTAGTCATCTTTATTTTAAAGGAACTGTTACACTATAGTTACAGAACAGATATAGTTCCTACGATTTCATCACAGTTCTTTGAACACATAAATAAAACAAGATTCTATCATTATTTTTTGTGAGTTTTTTGTTAGCTAATCAATATTGCTTCTTGAAATCAGATTATGAATGCTGCTTGAAGTTTTTAAGGAAGTTAGTGAAGGTTCCTTCTTTGTGTTCGTTGTAATCTGCCTGAAGCTTTAGATTTAGTTAATTACCATGCAGGAAAAGGAGATAACCTTTCGCGTCACCAAAAGTGAACACATCAATTTGCAAAGTATTGCTGCATATTATACTATTTCAATCATGCTGTACATAGTTCATTAACAGTTGATTGTTCCTTTATTCTAACAACCTTATCTGAAAAAAGTGCCTAGTAACAATAACCAAAATAATGCTAATATAGCTGATTGTATTGGTGGAATCACTCTGGGCAAAAACATTGTGAGAAGAGAAATGCGCTAGTCAACGGACATATTTCTGCCTATCCGGCTCCGTAGTGCTCAAGCGCAACGCCATCTTGCGTCAAGCAGTCTAAAAGCTGTTCGAGAGGTGGTTTGGCATCTGTACTCCGCTTTTTGTCGCTGCTTTCTAGACGGTATATCTATATTTCTTGGCACTAGGTGGCGCCGAGAAATATATTTTAGTGCTATTTGTGGAAATTAACGGCATAAACTAAGAGGGGAACAACAATGGTGAGCAAGGGAATGTGCTCGGAGAAACGCTGTTGACGCCGGGTAGGAAGAGACATGTCCATTGGCTAACGCATTTCTTTTTTCACATTGTTTTTGTCGAGAGTGATTTCACCAATACCATGAGTCACACAGTGTAAGTGTATAAGTTTCGAGACTGACCGTGGAAAACATCATTGAAACAAGATATCTGAATATTCTTCGATTTTTTTATTCAAAATATTCTCCTCTAGTTTCAATACACTTGTTACAGCGATTCAACAGTGATTCAAATGCCTCTAGTGCTCGTGTTGTAGCTGTTTTGATGGTCGAAATGTCATTAAACAACATCCTTTCAACTTCAATTTCAATTTTGGGAATAGAGAGAAGTCGAATACGACGGATTCTGGCCATCAGACGCTTCAAAGCTTCGAGATAATATGCGCCAGTAATTATTTGGCCAGTTGAAACGAATTCCCTGTGAATAGTTCTTTTGCTATCGAAGAATGTAATGAGCAACGACTTCTTTGGAATGATTGACGCGCATCGATTTTTGGTCATCCGTCATCTTCTAACGTCTCTCTGCCTTCCAAAAAACGTTTATGCCACAGAAAAACATTTGCTGTACTCAAACAATCACCGCCGTACACTTGCTGCATCAACTGGAATGTCTCTGATGCATTTTTACCAAGTTTTGCGTGAAATTTCATAACTGTTCTTTGTTCCATGTTAGTATTTCAACATTGACAAAAAAGTTGTTTTGATTGAAGCAAAGTTGATGTTACTGGAAAGAGGAATGTCATAGCTTTCACACGCTGGTCTGAACACATAGATGGCGCTACTAGTTAGTCAGATATGGTTCGACTCTCGGAACTTATTTGTCGGACTGTGTATATTAGCATTATTTTGGTTAACCTTGTCTGCATTAATGAATGTATCTGGTTTAGTATTTATTGGCACTTTTTGTTAACAACATCAATGTTGTTATCAACAGGGTGAATTGATCAGTAGATGGGGTGTCATTTTTCGCTTGAGTTCAAATCTGTGTGATGAAATTTGCCCTCTTCCGAGATTGAAGTTTAACTTCAGGACTCTGCTCAAATAGATTTATTTGCTGGTGTGTTTTCCGAGCATCTTTCGTTTGAAGATATAATGGAACTGTAATTGGACAAGAGTTTAATTACTTTTAAGGAGATCGCATCTATTAATAACAAATGTGTGTTCTTTCTGAAAAAGATTTATTTTGGCATTTGGTCCTAGTCCACTAATTTAAAAAATACACTGTTTGGTTCGTTTCCTATGAACCAAGCGGTATATTCTTATATTAATTAGATCATCCCATTTAATGATATCGGTTGCAGGGCTACTATTGTGACACTAGAAACACTTTTTAACACTTCTCATTTTTATTTCTTTTTATAGAAATGTTACTATTATTAACTATAAAGTCAAATATTATTTTATAAGCTCGCTAATCACGAAATCTAACCTTCTAATTAATTTGCTGCGATAACTGAACTGATAAAGATGTAGTTTAATTTCCATTTTAGTACCGTGCGGCATAAAATGCTTTTCCTTCCTATTGTGGAAAGATAATTAGAAAACGAAGACAGCGTAGTACGCCCCCTAAAACACAATGTTCTCTGTCCTCCGTTCTAGTAACGCCACTGATAATAATAAAGTCGTTATATAACTCTGAAGGGCGTCACGATTGGGGCGAGACCCAGTGTGAGTCAAATCGGGCAGGTACTTTCTTCTGCTACCCTTTCGCTCGCTTTAAGTTCAAGTTTAATTGGTGGGTGTGGCGTTTACGAGTCCAGACGAGTTCTAATGAATATGTGATCCACTAAAATTCTAAATTAACTTCCAGCTTAATTTTACCAATACAGAAAAACGAACGATGAAAGAAAACTGGAAGGCCAAGAGGACTTGGTCTCTTAATCAATCCGATGAATATTGATGAAGTAGCTAGATGGAGCGGATGTGCTTTAATTTGATTTAAGGGTTTACAGTAAATTAGTTTTGCCTCTCTTTCTTATACGTTGCGCGCCATAAAATTAAATTCGAGAAAAATTTAATCTCGTTATTGCTCGCCAGAATTATTTTTAACTTAGGGCTTTAATTTTATTTGCTTACTTTTTTTGTATAAAAACTATAGCATAGAGAAAAGATATACATAATGACTACTACATACGAAAAATCATATATTACTAACACGACGCTGCCTAAATAGTGTACTATATAAATGGATTAGATTATATTTCTGTCTGGGGGGAAAATCGGAAAACAAACAAAAGTTAGCCGAATTCTAGAATTTTGGAAAAAACCATTGAAATTAAACGAAACAAGAATTGAGCGCCAAAAAGACTACAAATTTGTTATAAGCAAAATTGATTTTACCGCAATTTTAATATTTTAAACTTCGATAAACAATCTGTTATAAAAATAAATAATTGATAATTTCATTGTCATTAAAATATGTACAAAATAAACAATCTCCCCTACTCACAATCTTTTTTTTTTAATACACAAAAAAAACTCTTCGTCCTCCTACCCCGAGGAACAAGTTTGGTTTCTTTTGGTCGTATAAAAAGACGAAATCCCAATAAGTAATAATTTGGACGGATCTTTTCCAGTCAAAAGCTTCTCCTAGGTCTTCCTCCCGTTTGTGCCTTTCAATACCTGACGCATGCATCTAATTTGAACAGAGTACTGTAATGTTATAATTTACAACAACGTAGCTGTCGTTAGCCGCACGTATAGTGAGCTCAGTCCACTCGTTCAACGTCAAAATCCCTCTGGCGGCTATTGGGTCTTTCTTAATAGCTCCAACTCGTTTTATGGCCTTCTATTTTTGGAGCAGGCGTGCTAGGAGATTATTTTAAATCCAGTCAACAACGATCATGGTGGATCGGGTAAATAACTTGTCTTCTGTTCATTTCCTTCACATCCTACATCTTCAATTTTAATGGAGTATTTTCCATTAACTGTTAACAGCATAAATTCAGTTGTATCTTTAGCATAATTTCGAAAATTAAATATCATTCGTCAAGTAATCGTCTTGTTTGTCAGTGAATTTTAATATTGTACAGTTGTTGGTGGTGTTAAATGTCATATAGTTGCATAGTCTTCCAGTTGCATCCCTGCATGGTATGCATTATGCTATTTGTGAAAAATAAGAATATTTGATTGAAATTTATTATCAAATTATATTTCGAAAGGTATCGTTATCCAAATTATCCGTGATTAATCAATCGCTATCGCGAGTAAAATGAAGGAGTGAAGGGACGCTAATAAATTTGTCACTTTCAGTCGAAATACTCATTCAGGTAACACGTGTTTGGCTGTGTTCCCATTTTACAAGAGTTCAGCGTTTAAATTCTACCATAAATACGAAGTAAAAGTTAAGTTTGGTGGTTTAAGAATACACAGTGCCAGTGCATAATATTTAAACATAAAGTTTATATTGGAGCATCACAATTCTAGGTTAATTTTCTCCAATCAAGTTTTAATACTCGTAAAATGTCATTAGTTGATATCTAGTTTAATTCAAATTGACGAAAGAGTGTCTAGAGGCACTCCCGGACCTACGACCGTACAATTAGTTAATTAATTTCGAAAAATCAATTTTCTTTTTCGATTTCTCCTCGTTTAAAACATTACACTACATATCCAATATATCCCCAGTATGTATTTGAATATACATACCTACGTATCCATGGTACACACAGTAGACAATTTTGAGATCTAATTCACTAATCCAGAGTCTTCTTATAATTTTGTGGTCAAAACAGTGTTTGTAGTAGAGTAGCATTAAACACATAATCACTAAATTCATACGCCAGTTGTTGATATAATAATAGGTGTTTTAAAGATATATTGTAGTCATTTAATAACAGTTCTGTGCAGCTGCGAAAGCCTGTAAATAGATTGCTCCTACAAACCGCAATAAGTAATTGCGAAAAAAAAAATTACGAAGATGATTCAGAGAACACCTAAAGGTTTTCGCAAAGGAATCCTTACTGGGTGAAAAACGGGAAAGGAACATGTAAGACAACGTCTAGGAGAGACTAAATCAAACTAGTTATTTATACCGTAGCAATAAAGAATACGGTGTCTTTCTGGATTTTGGAAAATATGCAGCCACCAGGAATCTAGTAATATCTATAGATATTATTGGAATTTTGATGGAAGGAAATCTAGAAAACTAAATGTTGTTTTTGTAGAACTGAAGGTTACGATTATCTCAAAGACTATAACATTTGATAATGTTGAAGAAAGTTGACCGACACCTTTCAAAACCGCAATAATGTTCAGGATATTCCATTTCAAAAAAAAACAAACTTGGATCGTTCATAGCGGAAACTGAACACTCTGCATACTTGGGTATAATTTTATATTGCACAGAACTTGTCTCCGAATAATCTTTATTTAAAAACTTTTTCTCTAAATTGCCCAGGGAACGGAATTATCTTCCAGCCACGCACTATAAACATACACGCTGTACATACTCAATAATATCGCTTGAAATCTATCTTCAACCATCCTTAGCTTGATTCTGCGAGTGATAAAAGGCTAAAATCAGATCAAATCACTTTATTTTCCGAGTAATATTATTCTTAGTCGGTAAACTTGATATAGGTTGAGCGTAATTGAAGAGGGCAAGAAAAATGTCAAGACGTAGGCTACAGTTCTTTTGGCGGGAGACATTTTATTATATTATATGTTGGCCGTTTATTTTTCTCCACAGAAACTGTTTCAGCAAGAAACTTGGGAAGGGCAAACGTTTCCGCATTTCGGATTTTGGTGTAAGTTATAAAAGATTACATATTACATGTATGTATATGTACATATGTTTCTAAGCGATGGTAAGTTTTATAGTGCGCGTGTGCTCATTTTTTCAGGCTTGTAAATGGTTTTGTCAGAGAGTTGTTAATTTTCTTTAGTTTGCTCTAGCTATTGCACATATTTAATAAAGGTAATGCCGAGGAAATTATAGTCGTGCTTAAAAGAGAAAACACTTACAGACAATATTTTAGCAACGAGCTCTTTAAATCAGTTTGGCGTAACAAGAAATAATTTGGTGCTTCTTCTTAGCCAACTTTGCGTAACGACAAAAACAGATTAGCAAAACCTTTATTGCTGCATATAGTCATATTTCTTAAAGTATAATATATGCGGTATCGTTGGATTCGCCTTTCGGTTACCTTTCCAAAGGCGTAAAAATATATAGGGTGTTCTATTAAAAAAAATTACCTTGACGTCACTTCCGGTGAAACCGGAAATACGACTGAAATGTTGATGAAGGCAAAAGCTAGTTCATAAATTACATCCTCGATCGCAAAACTGCACTTACATCCCTCGTGGCATAAATAACTATTGTATTAAACAAAAATGATTCTTCCTTAAATAATTTTATTTCTCACATCTAAGAAAGAATAACAATTAACCCGTTGTGGGACTCCAAATTCATGATCTACAATATAAACATTCAACACAGAGACATCTCTTTTCAGTGGATGCCTAGTAAAGAAGGAATCAAAGGAAACAAGTAGGCCGATCAGCTTGTTAGATTTGGCCGCCACTTAGAGCTATCAATAATCCAAATGAACCCAATAAACTTTCTTAAAATCCTCAAGAAGCAGATGTCTTTACAGTGGCAGTTATGGTGGAAGGAATCCGTGAAGACAAAAAGAAAGACGCTAGACGCCATTTAACTCAAAGTCGATGTTATCTCACGGCTAGAGAAATTTTTACCTCTATAAATAGAATACGAATGGGCCATTGTCCAGTTGAGCAACATGTCTGCCGTATTGGGGTTTTAGACTTACCTCTTTGCTCTTGCTCGTAAGAGGGCGATATTTATCACAAGTTTTTCGGATGTTCCATCAAGAACTCGTCATCCTTATTAACAGAAACGTTGATTCAAGTTGGATTTCCTCCTCCTCGCAACATCCCAAGTTTATTAGCGACTTCGAGAGTTCTACAAATTCTGTTCAACTTCATCAAACAACACGGGATCAGCTTATAGTTGCCATATTACTGTAATTTCGTCAATTTCACTTTTCATTTGCCTTGAAACCCGCTTTTGCTTATTGTACTATATTCATGCAATCTCATCACACGACTAGTATTAATTCATGCTTGTATTATTGTTATGTTTGTGATTTACGTAATTTTTTACATCAATCTTTGTTTCCTTTTTAGAAGGAAATTACTTTATTTGCTTTTATTTTCATTCCGGAACTGGTTTCAGATGTGCTCCCGTTCCCTTTGGAAGAAGGAAAACCAACGCAACCTAGTTAAAGAAAGAGAAGAAAAAAGAAAAGCAATTATTAGAAAAACTAAAGTTAAAATACATACTACGAGAAGAAGAAAATAAGTTTTATTTGCTTAAGATTCTACTTTAACTTTAAAGCAGAAGGCAAAAATTCAATCTATCAGCACAAATTCGTTATTGCATCGATGTTGACTAGCTATTACTCCACCTTTAGCAGCCAATTCTGCCATTCAAATTGCTTGAAGAATCGACAATAATTCCATACTTTAAATTCAAACGAGCGAATAAACTGAAGACAGAAGCGGTTTCGAGTTTATGTGGGAGCATTTAGTGCGAATCGAACGTCTTGTTTTCATTGGGCTTAACGCAAAGGAGGACCGACGAGCATTTCCCAATCAAACTTTTGTTACTATCCACCGCCAAGATAGGGAACGGAAAGTAATTCCTTAAATAGTTTAAGATCTGTATAGATTACCGAATTCGGTCGGATTACCTAAATCGAGAAAGTAACGAGCACAATTAGTAAGTTTGCCGGATCGACTTTCTTCATTGAATTCCTTAATCACTTACACAAACCCGCTAGACTGGAACGCATTCGATCTATTTCAGCGCGTTAGTTTTATTAGATAGAAGCGAAACAATTTATCTTACAACTGATGGGAGAACATATCAAGAGGAGCTGAGAATTAGTGTGTTAATAAGTATACATTTAATAGCACATAACACTTGCTATTTCTATATAGTTTCATTGTCTGCCATAATGCAGAAAATAAGTGATTATAAAGAAGAAAGCACTAATTTCACTGGGCAAGGGAAACATATTTTCTTGTCACAGAAATCGCAATTTCTGAATCTAATTATATTTTTGCGCTGGTTTCAAAAGTGTAGCCAGAATTTTCCTACCACATAAGGATTTTGAGTGAGAAGTGATTCAAATTCTTAATATATCTCATTTATTGTATTGTATATTGAGAGAACCAAAACAAAAAAAAAATAAAGAGAAGGAAAGATATAACATAAAAGAACCCTTGACAATATGAAATACAATTATGTTGGTAAAATAGAATTTGACATGTTGTGATATGTCATTAATAGAAATTATAAAAAAAGAACGTTTTCAAAGAATCTAGTAAAAGTAGCAGCAAAAAAATTAACGAAAATCGTTAACCAACCTATAGATTGACTTAGATTACGATATTATGTTATTGGTTTACCTGTACTATGAAAGCAGTTGTAATTGTAATATTGTTTTTACTGCCTTTTACCCATTTAAAGTAATCTTCACATTCTAGCGTGTTGATGCAGTGATTCACACTTTATGTTGCATAGCTATTTGTTCATATTTCCTACAGACTAGTATACATTTTATACTTTCAAAATAACCAGCCTACATTATAGATAATGCAATGTTGTAAAAATGTAGGTAAAATTCAACGGTATATTATAGATCGTCAAAACATTTATGTAGATATAGTTTAACTTACTATGTCGTGTGCATAACAACAGCCAAGTTTACTTTCCCAGAAGATTTGTTACGATGCATAGAGTCGCTGACGTTTTCCGTTAGTGATCACGTTAGTGGAAAATATGTATGTATACCGGGAAATGTGTTTTATGAGGCAATGCGGTCTTTTTGTGTAAATACATTATCAACTGAATGAGAACAATATTTATATGATGTACTATATCATCTTGTCTTGATCCACCTATGTACCTAATTGTAATAGAAGATTTTATATCAAATCTGAATTTTTTGCAATTCTTCAGTAAATGAAGCGATTGCATTTTATAGTTATTGGACCATTTTAAGCTTTGTTTTAATTCGTGGCAATTATTGAAAATACTCGTAATACAAACCCTGCGGCTAAGAGTTCGAAATGCATGTAAATGACGTTGATGTGCACAGTTGAATAAGCTTATCATAGTGTGCTAATATATTGTAGTGATATTTTTGAGGCAATAACAGTTAAATTTTGATTCATTTAATTTGCTTAATTACAAATTAAATGAATCAACATTAATCTAAATCATCTCACGGTTTACCTTTTAGTAAATTGTGGGAAATCTCACTTATTGACTTTTTGCAAATTAGCAAATTGAATAGAAAAATGAAACGATTTAATAATTATTTCTTTTGAACACGAAATGTACAAAATACCTATATCAAACCCTAAACGATAGCTAATTACTAATTAAATTGTTAAAATTAAGTTTAAAATTTTGAAATTTGGATTTTAGAATAAATGATTGGATTTTTATTTCAATTTTATTTATTTGGCCATTTTTTTTAATGTTCGGTGCCTGTGCACTGTTGTATCACTTCGATATCCTTTTCTTTGGTTCGTAACCGGTCTCCGAAAGGTGGACTACAAGGTACAATTGCAAAAGGGCTTTTGATAAGAAGAAGAATTTTGCAAAATATTTGTTTGTCGAAATTTTGTTTGTATCTGTCTGATCTCTTTTTGTTTTGAGCACCCAATTGACTACTTTTTGATAAATAAACTTGCCTCTTGTACGTCGATTAGAAAATTCATTCGCTTCCTTGGTTACGGTAGATTAATGTTATAGGTACGGTAGTGCAATAAAATGTCGTTTGCATATAATTAAAATTTTAATTAGTAAATTTAGTGTATCACTGAGTACGCAGTTCACTGGACTCTTATGAAGTAGGGGAATTTCGAGGGAAGAGGGCAACAATACTGCTTCGCCTCGTCTAAACGAACTTTGCTTGATTTAAATGCATTTTTTCACTTTCTACATTTTATGTGGAACTAAATAATTACTATCAAACTATTCATGGGTTTCCTATGGAAAGGCTTAAAATATTATATAAAAATAAATTATATAAAAATTAATACAGACTTGTTCCATATATTACCTATATACAGTGTAACCCATTTGAAATGGAAGTACCACTGTAAAAACTACATTTTACATTAAAATGAAACCAATTTCTTTTGAATACATAGTGGATTAAAAAGTCTACTTCTGCACAGAATTTCCGAAGTTCATCTAAATTTTCAAGGCACACATTGGCACATGATTAATTGATTACTTTTCGAGGTTGAAAATAGCGACATTTTATTAGATATTTTTATATTAGAAATCTGACTGCAACACATTCAGAAGGTCCTAAATTGATTTTAACCAAAATTTTATTCAAATACGTTCATTAATAAAAAGGTTATGAGAGAATCATTTTTCAAACTTTAGCGTACATTATCTCATAAATCTGCTTCTTGCAATATCTTTTGACCAAGGTAGATCAATATTTACAAAAACAAACCAACGAAAAATTAATCGAACTTATAATTAGATGCCACAAAATTGCCAATAACCATTTGAAAAAAAATCTAATTACAATTATTAAGGGAGTGAATGGAACAGTATATCTACCAAGTTGCACATTTTAAAAAAATAAGTCATACCTACTAGCTACATTGGCCTTTTAAATAATCTCCCTTTTCTTTTATTTAATGCACTTTTGTATTGCAGTATCTTAAAAGAAATTTCAATTGTTAATAGTAGTTGCTATTTCATCCAAAAAATATATGTAATTTAAGTAAAATCCAAAGTAGGTTATGACGTCGAAATTAATAATTTATAAATGAAATCAAATTAAGGCTTTCACATTGACAGTTGCTGCATAATTTTTCATTAACTTTATTGTTAGTTAAACGATTGCAAACTAGGTTTGATAATAATGTAAGTCTAAATCAGGAAGTGCAAACAAATGCACTTCCTTACTTTTTAATTTTTCAGTTGTTTCTTTTTATAAGTTTTGGTTTACCATGGTTAGTAGATGTTGTAAGAAGCGGACTTATAAAATAATGCACTGTAATGTTTGAAAAATGATCCTTTCATAACCTTTTTATTAATAAATATATTTGAATCAAATTTTGGTTATCACCATTTTAGGACCTTCTGAATGCAGTGGTGTAATCATATTTTTAATTAAAAAATCGCTAAAAAAATTTTGGTATTTTCGAACTCGAAAAATAATCATAGTATGCCTTGAAAATTTAAATGAAATTTTGTGTGGAAGTAGACTTTCTGATCCGCTATATATTGAAACAAAAATATTTCATTTCAGGGTGAAAAACAAGTTCTACAGGAGTGCCATTCCAAATGGGTCACACTGTTTATGTTCATACTTCATCATACTTCTACTTGCTGTACTTATTTATTACACTCACTCCGCAAAGGAGAGAGATTGAAAGAACGTGTTTTAGAATCGCTTCCGAAGAGTGAAAATGCCTGTGATTGGATAAGTGTCACCATGCTTGATCGATTATACAAAATCGCTAACGCCCTTAAAGTGAAATCTATTGTACCTTTTAATGAATATTTTATGTAGTATTCTGTATATGTCGTGCTACTATTGAATATTTTGGATGTTGCGTTATTGGCAAAGCAATGAATCTGGCGCAATTATTAGAATTGTCTGTGATAGATGAATATTCAAAGAATGATCTGAGCTTTGTATTTCTAGGAACCATTTACTTGTGATCGCGAAAACCATATAATTTTGGTAAACAAAATAAGCAGAGGTTATTCGAAATCAAATAAAAGGGTTACTAATATACTGAAGTATCCCTCCCCAAGCCTCCGATCTTTGGAGCGGGGGTACTAAATAATTATTTTAAGTCCAGCCAACGGCAAACGTGGTGGAACGGTGAAGTTATTCCCGTTTAGTACATTTTCTTATTTTCAACTTAACTTCAAGATTAATGAAATATCATCCTATAACAAACAACAGTGCAAATTCATTATTTCGAGCATAATTTCGTAAACTAAATGTGTTTCATCATGTTTTTGTCAAGAATGTAAGTTTTATTATTATTGGGTTGTTAGTGGAATTTTGTAGCATAGAGTATTATAATTTGAGTCATCTAGTCGCGTCACTACATTCATTTCACCATGCTATTTTTGAAAATAACTCTATTCATCGAAAATTCATCGTCAATTTGTGTTTGAAAAGAAATTATCAAAATCTGTTGTGGACAAAACAGTCCCCATCGCGATTAAAATAAAAGAGTAGAAGGACGCCAATAAAGTTGCTAACTTTTTGTTAAGTTTTCATCGAGGTAACACGTGTTTGGCTGTGTTCCAATAGTTTCCAATGTTTCAAAATAATATAAATTCAAGTTAGAAGTGAGGGTTGATGGTTAATAATAGGCAAGTTTCCTGTAAATGTAATATAAACATAGAGTTTATATTGATATCGAAAAATCCAGGTTAATTTTAATTTTTAGTTTTAAATTTCGTTAAAATCTGATTAGTTGATATTAAAATTCGTTTAAATTGCCAAAAAAGTGTTTTAGAACACTTCCGAACTTTCAGTTCGTATGAATTAATTTTCGAAAATTTAATATTTTTCAACAATTTATCACATTTAAAACATTTCAATACCTAATTATTGCTTGAGTATCATAAAACGAGCAAATAACTTTCACAATGACAGGTCGCAGTTTAAGTCAACTTATATAGTGCGTAAGTGTTAGAGCTGAAACAATATTGAAAAAAAAATGTTGATAAGCAATTATGAACGCAACATGCTTTAGTTTTAGCTCCAAATATAACGCGTAACTGAATAAGGTCAGTCTAAAAATCACCGACAAATTTTAGGGGCGGTAGGTAATTATAAAACAACATTGTCTGCAATTTCCCCAAAAATATTTTCATCTAAATCTTTTTACTAAACCGATTACAAAATATCGTTGATATTTTGATGAAAAATAGCTCTACTTTAAAATCGTCCCACCTCTAAAATTCATTAAACTGTGTTATATTTATTAGAAGCTCATAATATTAAGGAAAAATCCCTCCATGACATTTCCTGCTAAAAGGCAAAACCAGGCCAGAAATGCTAGAAAGATCATAGTTAACAAGGAAACGACTGAATGGTTTGAAGCTGACAAACTAAAACTAAAGGTCAGCAAAACCCTACAACTGGAGTGCGCTACAGTCACACGCTGGATAGTATTAAATACTATCAAAATGTTTATCACCAGTCTTCTTAGTATTATATTTGACAATATTTTACTGCCTATATACCTATAAGGGACTGATAGCGCGGTGCCTAGCGCGCCGGAGTACCAGTCTCGGGGTACCGAGTTCAAATCCCTGGCACGTCACTCTCCGAGTAAGGTTTTCTGTAGTTTTCCTTACTCCAAATTTGGTGAATGCTGAGGGTAAACATCTTAAGACGCTCTACGGGCGCCGGCGTAATAATATCTGATAGCTGGCCGATGCCCCCTATAATTGGCGAAAGCTGTTGGGGGATGTGAAGGCATGAATTATTATTATTATTATAACTCTGGCCTGAAGACGAGTATGCTCGAAACCGGTCGTACTTTAGTATTAAGTAGAGTTTTGTGAGAGTACACCATTATTACTACCTTCCTTAATTTTCAATTATTAATAACTGGAAATCTGTGATAGACACATGAAACTCATATTATACTGGTTTATTTCTAGAAAGAGAAATTGAAAACGTCAAAATACACAGAGTGTTCCATACAAAATAACATCTAGTTCGCTGTCTATCGATCACATACACGGACATATTTTTGAACAATGTCTATTATGCCATCAAAAAATGTTCCTTCCTACTATTTACACAATAGGCATAATTTTACAATTCCAAAGGTTGGGACAAAAATATGTATCTAGCAAACTATCTGTGACATTCTATGAAATGGAAAAAGTCAGTGGGAGAAATACTTATATGCAGTAACAAATTTTTATTATACGACGCCTTCTACGCCGAGAATGATTTTCCATGTTACTACTACTAATAGATGTATTTATTTTAATGCCCTCTTCGTGACATGGTATTATTATACACTGTCCTACGTTTCATACATATACGTATGTATATTATGTTTTTCTAGGTTTCTTCGGCTTTTATTGTAATCTTTATAACATTAAATAAATTGCTACAACTACAATTGTTCTGTCAATGGCGTTTTCAGTTAGACTTCTTTAAAATGTATTTCAATTTAGTATTACGAACAAATTAATAATCAAATGGCAAGTATTAAGATATAAACTTGGACGATAAGAAAAGTGATAAGCTTTCAGAAATACCGTAATTAAGCACAATCCTAGCTGAATGAAATCAATATTTTTATGTGTAGTGAGGGCCCAAGAAGGTGTATAATATATGATGCTTGTCATAACCTCAGAAGTGTTTTTTAATGTGTTAGTGGAGCGTGTAAAGCGTTCCACGGCTTTGCTACTATTACCTCCTCGCTGCTCTTTATTTTGCAAGAAATGTTAATGTATGTGAACGTCTAGTTTTGGTAGACGTGGCGTTACACATATTTTGCCTCCACAATCTGTCTAGCACACTACTAACTTTTCAATCAAAAACACAATTAACGCTGTCTCTATTACAATCTAAACGTCACGAAAAACAAATATTAAAAGGAAACGATTAAAAAATGACTACGTAAAATTTAATAAAGAGGTGCTCATATCTGAAATTAGATATCTTTCGTTTCACGTAATGCATCGAGTTGATGCAGAACCTCCGAAGCAAACAGAAACTTAGAGATAGATTCAATTAACAAGTTCGCCGCGGTCGGTTCGTTACCGTAGCATGTCATTTAAAGAACCTGAAGCATACCTCTAATGGATTTGAGAGTCGGTAAGTGTATTTTTTGTGCACCGGAAATCATTATTTATACCTCCAGCCAGTCAACCATTCAAACGACTGCCTCAAGAATACACACGCAGACCTTCATAATTGGCAGACCACTTCGATACCATCGGCTTTCTCGTTGGCCTTTTTTTCTCTTCTTCCTTCTTCTTCTTCTTTTCCTTCACCTCTCCCGATCCGAACGTTTTGGAAAAATATTTAATCGCTGCGATGTAAATGTAAATTAACGGAAATTTGTTTCAGCTCGATTTTATTTATTAAAGATGCCAGAAGTACATCCGTTGCCAATAATAGCTTTTAAATGGGTATAAATCGGTAAGAATTTTTTAGCGCATAAAACAAAAACTATAAAAGTACTTCCTCCTCACGTAAGCCGCGTAATTTGTATGCAGTAAACGCCGAAAATATTGTTAATTTCCTTTGGTTTCTTCGACGGATATAACGTATTTACCTGTTAGTGTGTAAAGTGAAAGGATTATGTCAATGACGTTCATGTAACAATTATCTATAGATCCGTAGACCACTTTGCTTGTCTATCGAAAATCAATCCCTTGCAGAAGATTGCCTTTGCTAAATAATAATACTAAAACCAAAATTAATGGTAATTTGATAAGAGTGTATTTCATATTTTTTAAGCTTCTATAACGCTGTGTATGTTTTATAACAAGTTTGGTCACTGTATTCAACATCCCAAAATATGCGAAACAATTAACCTAGGATAACTTTTCTTGAAAAAGTAAGAAAATTTACAAGAGTGGGGTATCCCATCCAGGAACATATTACATGTGAAAGGAATAGCGTTGAGCTTGCGGGTATATTTTCAGTCAGTAATCTGATCAACATTGTTTTGTGAGCTCAAGATATCATTCCAGTGAGTAACAGATCTATAGTCTGTCGTCGGAGTATTAGAGTAACAATAACTTATTGGCCCAACAGATTTAACACCTAATTACAGGATGTGGTGGATGTGATGGAATAATATACAATTCATGCAAAAGTAAACAACATTCATGTATGAAATTAATTAAACTAACTAAAGTAATGAAAACAGAAAACAGGAAAAATGTAGCCTTTTAAATCAAACTGGACGCCAATCTAGCAGCTTATCAGATAAAGATTAATGAGGGGTGTACTTATTTAGAAGTGTAGTAAGGCAGGAGAAATGAACATAAGTGGAAGGATCTAATAACAAGTTATATGTGTTACATATCCTATGTTTTGGCGACTTTAGCATGATATTTGTTTTGGATTTTAGTGTATAAAACTTAAAGCAAGACCGAGTAGATGGACGGGGTATGATATAATCAAGCTAGGTCAATAACTCAGAGACCTGTGGGTTACTGAAACAGTTCACTAAAACCCTTACCACAAATCTTTTGTGTTTGCGGTAAGGGTTTTAGTGTGACGGTTTCTCGGTCTAGTTTACTCAACCGTTTCTTTAAGGTAAGAAGCAAGATTAGTCTAGTTAATGCTAATATTAAATTTCTGAAGGATTGTAGAAAATTTAATGTTTTTCCGAATTTCATTCACTAAAGTATTGTGCTAAGGGTTTTAGTGAACTGCTTCAGTGTTCCAGTGCCGGAGATTTAGAGTACCCGATTAACCTGTAGGTTGATTGAACCCAAAGTGAAAAACCATCTTTCGTAAATATTTCAAGTGGAGTTAACTTCTCCAACAGAAATCAAATGCGTAGCAATGTACAAGGTGTTCTATTTAAAAGGATATAACTAATTTCTCACCATTGCTTCTCTACGTTGGCAGTAAGTAATAACCTATCTAAGAATACTCATTACTAAATGACGATTGCAGAAAATTTTTAATTAATACTACTGCATTAATCTCTTCAGGCTTCCCGCATTCATAAAATAATTTAGCAAACATTATTTGAATTTCATTTAAGTAATCCCAAGGTCCATAACCAACATTAATACGCGCAAGTAAAGTATCCATACACGGTTGTAGGCCTAGTATTGTTTCGCTACGGTCACATCCTGCTAAAACAATATTCGATTATATAAGACGCTATTATCCCACTTAAATTGGCATTAGTGCCGTATAACTCACCACATCATTAGACGTATAAACAGGATAGGGAGCAATTATACGTCATTACCGTAAATAAATTTTCCGGTTGACTTTCCCTGAATATTGTGTGAGTGTGTCCTTTCGACGAATAGAAAAGCGTTGGACGGAACCATTCTGGGATCGCAAAAAAACTTTACCTGACACTAATAAGCTTGTTTGTTGTGAATATAACAATGCCGTATCTAGATTCCAGGCAAGATTCCACTTCGACTACGGCAAGAGTAATATTATCGCATGTAGTATGATATTGTTCCATGAAAATAAAAATAAATTTTTATTCTCGTATAACAAAATAAACACTACTGTATAATAAATATATAGAGAGTCCTTGGAAAACAAAACGCTGAATATCGTTGAAGAAAAATGTTTCTCATAAATTTATTTATCCATCGGTTCCTTGTTGACACTGCTGATAACTATTGATCAAGCTTCTATATTCCTTCAGATTAATGGAGTGTAACACTTTAATAATACTGTGCACGTCATTACTTTATACATACAATATCCAGAATTGTTTGGTAAGTTATTGTGAGCTTTATACGTAGCTCTTAACCCTTGCAGGACCAACCTTTTTTTAGAAACAGCGAGGACCAAGGGGAGATCAATAAATGTCCACGTATATTTTAACCAAAAACGTGCATTTTTATTAAAACCAATTTAAAAATAACACCTTTACAAATAAAAAAATATTCCTAAACATTACTAAAACAATTAACAGGATAAGAATTTATAATTTACTCGGTGGAATTGGCACCATCCCAGGATACACAAATATTGGACTTCTTGTTGTGCTTACAGCATACATACTTCTGGCATTTTGAACAAATTACGGCTGTTTTTGCTAACTTATTGGTCTCTTCTCTTTTGGAATTTGCTAACTTACAACATAAATGGCATCGTCCTTTTCCATGTTGGAACTTGGATAACTTTGAGTTCGGGTATATTTCCCAAGGCATGCAATACAAGATTTTGAAGTCCATTTAAATTTGCAGCTCTTCTTTCAATAGGAGGTCTAAGGCTAGTCCCAATTCTTGTCGAAACAAACGACGACGGTTGCTCTTATTTCATTCCAATTTGGAGAATATCCAACAGAGTTGAAAAAACTGAAAGTGACCATCATCGTATCGATCGCTTCAACGTATATTTTCTCGCCATTTGGTCTACGATATCAACACCTCCTTTGATCTCATTTTAAAGAAGGTTAATATCTGATTTATGTTTGTATTCGCCGCTTACAATATCATCAGAATGCTAGGTTGATAGGAACAGAAGTATCTTTGTAGGCTTCTGACGTATTACATAAGAAAGAAGAGTAACAGGTGGGTTTCCAGACTTCGGATCTGAAAATGCAAACATGTTTGTATACAAATGCCTTCTTTCCCTTTTCTTAAGTACTTCTAGTATATGCTTGCGATTCTGCTGGAGAGTGCCAACTAAAGTCAGGACAAGGTCTTTGTAGAGATCTTCTGCAAGCTCCACAGAAGCATAATATCAGTTCGTTGTTACGTTACGTCCAGAATGTCGAATCGGAGATAGCAATCCTTTTACTATTCCCTGTGGACTCCTAGACGCTGGTGTGCAAAACGTAACGAGTTGAACAATCTGCAGGTACTCATATAAGAACACTATATTTACCGGGCGTTTCTTTCATGAAAACGTTCAAGGGGCATCTGCCTCGAAATAAAGATAACATTTCGTCTATCACGACGTTCATGTCCGGTGTAAAATATCTTAAAAATGTATCGTTCAGCAAATCAAAAATTTCACGTAGGGGGGCAAACTTGTCTGTCTGTTTCCTCTCAGCTCTGGTGGTTATATCGTCAAATCTTGATAATCCAATTTTGTGTCATCATTAGCTTCCATCAAAATGAAAATACCAAGTAAAGCCAAAATCTCGATATCATCTGTTTTTGGGACGTTTGCAGAATTTACAGAATTTCCAGAGTGAAAAATGTTTGGAACGACTGCAATATACTTTCTACTTTGCCATCATTTCGAAGTCCATAGAAACAACAAAGAAGCGCGAAACGACAACTTAACGTGGCGGGGGCAGTTCAAATACTGAAAAGTATCACTTTGGGGTAAGACTACTTTCACACGAATTACATTTTGTCGTGGTTGTATACGGCAACGATATTGTGTATAGCAGTTACGCATTGTTTTAAATGCAAGTTTCCATACGACACGAAAATTGTATCGTGTCGTGTCGTGTGAAAGCTTGCATTTGAAGCAACGCGTAACCACTATACGCCGTACACGGCCACGGTAAAATGTCGTTCGTATGAAAGTAGACTAACTGTTCACACATACTTGCAACGTTGTCAGCTATAAACTACCGGGCAGCCTAAATAATTGTCAGGCTTGTAGTGAACTGAAGGGGGGTTATTTATTGTCCACCGTAAAGTTTTTATGAGAGTAAGAGGAAATGTATTAAATTTTACAAATGCTAATTATTTCGTCTAATAGAGCAGAGTCATTCTGATGGCAATCGCATGATCCTAATCCCCAAAGTTTTTAGTGCATTTTTGGAAATGTCGTTAGCTAGTTGCTAATCTATCAAGTCGAAAACCAAAAAAAAAATTGGAACGTATGGACGAGTTGTTGGATAAGCAATATGGTATTACACTATTGACAATAGAAAGATTAATAAAGATATAGAAGACTTATTTTCTTTTAAGCAGCACCCAGATTCAAATAGCAAAGTAAAGGAAATTGGAGGCACTGTAGGGAAGCAAGGAATTGATGGATGCTTATAGATGTTCATATTACTTTATCATTTAAAGCATATAAACAATATAAAAGGAATTTAAATGGAAAATTTTTACAAATTTAATGATTTATTTTGCATATGCGGCATTTCGTGTGATCGGTACACACATCAGTACACTGATGCATTTTTACATTGAAGCGCTTGTAAATGCAAAAACAATAAAAAAAAAAATAGAAATAGAAAATATATTGTACTAAAAATACAATGAATGAATACATGAAAGTAAGCAGATCAAAGTATGTATATACGTACTTTACTAAATCTAGCAATACATTGTTTACTGGGGAAACTTCATTATTTAGTATTTTTTGTAAATTGATTCAAAAGTGTTGAGATTCTTGTTGTTACTTCCTTTCAGTAGTGTTATGTTTTCTGTATCCATGTTGTGGCCAATCGAATTTTTGTTCTTTGGCTCTGATTTCGGGAGACCCAGGTATTTGACCCACGTAAACGAATTCACAATCTCTACATTCAATCAGATATACTCCAAATCTTTTCTGTTATAGTATCCTTTCGTTTAAATTTTGGTTTGGAATGGTTTTTACGGTGTAATGATTGGAGAAAGCAGGTTTAAGTTTATATTTCTTAAATAAATTTGACAATTTATTCTGCTACGTTATGTGAAGAGGTATCTTTGTAAACTTGAAATAATTTTAAACTTTCTAGATTGGTGTCAAACTTGTTCTTTTTCCCAAAAATATCTGCTTTTAACTTTGTTGTAAAGTGGCGCTATAATCATTCTGTCTTGCTACTTGTATATGCTCTTTCTCCACATTTGTCTTTGATAAAGGATTTTCTATTTGTGAAACGTACTTGAACTAAAATTACCTATGGAAATACCAAATGTTTGGCGGAACTTTATTCCACTGGATGCCGGATGGAGAAGCGAAGCAGTTGGGATCACTATCGGCCTCCGCTGTAGCTACATCTTCTTCAGACTCAGAATTTGAAGAGTCTGAATTGACTTCTAATGAATCTTGACCAGGTTCTTCAATTTCAGACGTTTCACTCCCTTTCGATTAAACTTCATCACATTCCTCTGCCCACCACATTAGTGTTTCCTCGTAATTGGGATCTCCATACTTTACTGTTGCACTTTGCCCGGTCGATTTTCTTGAACTTGAAGCCGCCATATCGAACATTCATAAACAAACACCTCAAGCAAATTTTAGCAAGAAGTCTTTTTTATGCGTTCGTATATTTATATGACATGCATTTCTGCGTGTTGAAACCTGTTCCTACATGTTATAACATGTTGCAGCCGATTGTTAACACATTGTATTCCAAATAATATTGTAATATGCAGTACGTTGACGCCAGAAGCAACAAATTATTTAAACAAAGACAGTTTTGAATGTAAATATAAACGATTATCAATCAAAAATAAACCGGGCCTACGAGGCCCGAGAAATGTAAATATGCGGTAGAATTCAAATATCTAAAATAGATTTTCTTATAAATTATATAGATCCAACGCCAAATAGAAATAGCAACAGGAAGATCCAGTTGAGGCATAGACAAGGCCCAGAAGAAAAAAAATTAAAGATAAAGAAGTTATGAAGCTTAGAATACCACGCTGGGCTTCGGAGGCCCGTGTTATGCATCCTACGGTTAATAAGAAACACCTATGCTAAAGAATATCTAAAAATGTAAAAATATATCTAAAAAGTGAATACCACAATAGAGATTTCACAAAAGCTGCTTCGGAGGTTGTAATCTCCGGATACTAAACTTCAAAGCACATTTTCTCTTCGAAGCAAAGGCCAACACTATTGCTGCTGTGCGTTTTCCACCAGCTTGGATGTAGATTGCAGCTTATGTAGTAATCGATTTTTTTACACTGTTCAGCACTATTTACGGTATACTAAAGTAAATGAAGCAGTTTGAACACAAAATATCTTAAGCTAAGGCAAACCAAGTTCACTAAATATCGGGCTTAAATATTCCAGCATTTATCATTTCATACGTTGGAAATAAGACATTTGTGATATCCTCTTCAGTTGCTTAATTTAACAAGATGCTTAGATCTAGCTTCTTGCATGTGTTTTTGCTTTTACCAGTCTTCTCAAAACTCTTGAAAATGCATATGAGCAAAATAAGCTTTAGGGTCTATTTTATTCCTAGGCTGCCTAAGGCTTTAATAGAAAGTTTGAAACAACCTGTAGTTTAATCTACTGCAATATTTTTTTCTTTACGCATAAAATAACGTAGCGGTATCGAATGACATGGATATGTTAATATGGTCCACATCTAATGTTGTTATTAGAAATTAATCAAGTCAAACGAAATCAAGAAATACAATAATTCCCATGAATTATTATCAACTTAACGTAATTCTCGTCCGCTTGATTGTGGTGGTAATAATCTGCAAAGGTGGTCTTTATTGAGGTACGCCCTGGAATCCGAGGAAGTATGGTCTGTTAATCTGTAAGCATCTGCGCCATCTTCTAGCATCAACCACACTCACACGCATGCATGCAGACACCTTGTAATACATCAGCTGCTTTCCGATATCATTTTACTCTCGACTACGTGCATTCCACAACACCTGGATAATTATCCCCTTTTCGATACGAAATATTTTCTTTCGCTTTTTTTGCACCGCTATAACATCAAATTATATGGGGAGGATACGTAAAATATTGTACACATAAAGGTATATTTAGCGCCCTGTAATAATAAACAATTGTAAGAAAAGGAGATCAAATACGATGCGGATTAGTTTGTTAAAATGCGCGATCGAATTTCAAATATTTGGATCCGAACATCCCAGAAATAATGGAATTTCATCTTGAAAATTGTGCCTTTTTCTCTCTAAGGATGAAATTTCATATTTTGTTGACACAAAAAGATTGCGTTCAAAAGTACTTATTTGAAATAATTTAGTTTCGTACGGTTTGTTATTTCCTTTCCTCAGGAAGATTCAATTTATTCGTCTACGGGGTGTAATAAATGGGAACATCTGTAAAATACGAAATATAGGTATTTCTGTATTTCGACGAAATATTCACCATTTCCTTCTTTCATATAACAAATGTTATGTGTGTGTGTATTTTATTATGGTCGGTTATATAGCGTTATATAGGAATGCTACGAAATTTATTGTGAATGAAGGTTCTTATATCCTACAACGTTCACTCATTTTGGTTCTATAATATTTTTTAAAGATATAGCATTTAGATAAATTAGAAATTGGGATCGAGGGCGAAGACTTTGATATTGGCTTCCATATATTTGTGTTTATTGCCAATTTGGAAAATCGCCAACATTTCTCTGTAGCTGTAATTACGCTTAGCCGTACAAAACATTATTCAATTATTAGCATTAATTCATTCTGTTTCAGATCTTGATTATTTCGTTTTTCTTATATACTAGGACGAAAAAAGCAGCTTCCGTATTGGAAAATAATTGTTGGTCAACAAAGCGTTAACAATTGATTTTCTATGTATAATCTAACCAGCAAAGGATCATAATATATTCAGCAAAGATTATTATTAACAAGTAGAACTTAAATACTGGCTGTATACGGTGTTAGAAAGTTCCGTAATAAAGTGAGTCGCTAAAATACATGGGCACTGTTTCAAAATTTGCTCGCTATAAAAGCCTAAGTGCGGGAAGCAGCGCGACGGGAATGAATCAGTATCAGTGATAATCTAACCGCTGTCATGAGAGGACCGCACTAGTCTCTACTCAAGTGATACGTTGTACCCCCAGTTTTATTGATTATCGTTGCCTATCTCGATCATTTGCTCCTTTGTTATTTTTGATTTGCTTTGGTTGTATCTCGTAGTTATACTGTGGAATAGTCTCTTTGAATTATGTTCTTTCTAGGAAGTCGTTAAGTGGTATTACGTTACAAGCAGTACTGCAAATGACCGCTTATTTGAACATCTATCCATTTTCTATCAAGTTTAATTAAATTTTTACACAAACAATTCATTTTTATTAAAGTTCCATTAATTACTTACTTACCTGAACATTAATATGTTGGATATTTAGAAACGAAAAATATAATCTACTTATTTTATAATGAGAGGTTTTATTTATTTTTGGAATAATGGCACTGTGGGTAGGAGCAAAAAGCGTTAGTGCTTTTCTCTTCTCACATTGTTTTTGGCAGGAGTGATTTCATCAATACCATGAGCTGTTTATGTTAGCATTATCTTGGTTATTGTTTCTATGCACTTTTTTCATGTGCACTTCTACATTAAGTCCATTTTTGTTTAAACATTATTCCGTAGATGACAATTCCGTAGATAATAATAAAACTAAACTATAGTATACATAGTTCTGATTTACATACAGCTGGTTGTTCTATTCCAACAAAAACGAGCTAAAACAATCAGAAATTTGCTGGTGCTTTTAAGTGAAACTTTCTATATTTCATTCTTTACCTAACAGTGTTTTTCCAAAATCTAAAGGAAAATCTGTTGATATGGTAGGTCAAAAATGCAAAGCGAGCTTCTAATAAAATATTACTAAAGTAGAAAATATACCCATAACATGCATTGTTCATTCAATGCTACGGAAAGGAAAAGGTCACAAGTTATGCAGTTGAACTTTAACGAATCTCACCTTTACAGTTATAAAAATTTTGAATTTAATTGATATGAAAATAATTTTTTAATCAGCGCTAATACTTAAAGTTATGGATCGGTAATTATAACCTTAAAGAGTTTTGCTATCAAAATATTACCATATCAACTTGGAAACTATTTACAAAAGCTGTATTAATACGCTGCTATATTTATGTGCTTTTAACATGCACCAATTTGATATGTGAGTCTATTTATAACGAGAAATGT
Organism: Dynastes maya; assembly: GCA_029619315.2. NCBI lineage: Eukaryota > Metazoa > Arthropoda > Insecta > Coleoptera > Scarabaeidae > Dynastes > Dynastes maya. Next base: position 65,715,480 of record JAROYE020000002.1, read on the forward strand.
AGTTTTCTTTTTCAATAACTGCTTATAAAAAGAAACAGAGTTGAAACCATTGGAAATCTTTCGTGGTTTAATTTATATTACGTGACTTTAATAATAACTAACTAATATTGTGGTGGGTTATTAGGGTGAAGTGGATGCACTTGCACCCAATATTAGTATTTTACATAAATATAATTACAATTTTCAATTTATATCAATATTCGACTTCATACTTCTTAAAAAAAAGAAAAACAAGACTCCATTAAAATCATACTTTGAAGGAATAACCAAGTTACGACTTATTTTCAAGAATTTGCTTCTTAATAACAGTTTTTGTGAAAAATACGTATAAAATCATGCGAAACATTATTTACATTGGAATCCAGTCATCAAAATCCATAACGTCGTTTGTAATAAAATTATCAATAGGCCAATCATTAAGATATGAAAGTTTTTGGTTGGTATTCCTGCAGGGACGGGTAAAGAAACAGACACAATAAATGTTTTTGACAGAAGACAGTTTTTTGGAAGAAAGTATTTAGAAACAACATTAACAATATAAAAACGAAATAAAAACGCTATGGAAATAATGAAAAAGAAAATTGAACCGAAGAACGTCCAATGAGGATTTTTTTCATTGTAACCGCCGCAAGCTGACCGGACACAAGTGGCCCCAGGAACCTGTAGAGCTGAATCTGTCAATCCAGTCCAATACCTGTATGCGAACTATTGTATAAAAAGTACAAAACGAAGGAAACAAAAACAGAGGACATCGCCTCCAAAGATTGATCGAAAAGGACAGAGAATTTTAATAAATTTTAAGTATTGTAAGTAGATAGATAGCAAAATAAAAAAAAAACTTGTAATTTTTCATATTTTTATTTAAACTTGTAAACATATACAGTAAATAAATAAATGAAAGTGTAAAAGTAAAATATATAAATAACATACAGTGTATAAGAAGACAATCGCTTAGTTTATCACGAACAATAACACGAACAATAACACATTCAATTACTTTTCAATTAACACATTAAAAGTTTACCATAGTCATATATGCATTTGTCAACCAAATATTCTTTCACTCTTTTTTTTTTTAATCTTAGAGTTTGTAATCACCTTGGTTGCAGACGAGTGTTGAATGCAGATGCAGCAGTAACTTGGTGATGAGACTGGCAGCATAGCGTCTAGCGCGCTCGGCTTCTGGGGTTCCGGGTTCGAAGCTCGGGTTCGCAACTCTCAGAGTAAATTTCTCCGTAGTTTCCCGTACTCTAAATTTGGCGAATTTAGAATGTGAACACCTTCAAGTATGGAGGTGTAATAACAAGTCGTGACAAGGCGATGCCCCGCTGTAATTGGCGAAAGCTCTTGGGGGATGTGAAGGCATGGATTATTGTTATTCAAATAAAGTCACTCTTTTAGTTATACTACTAGAAAGCATAGGAAATAGACAACCTAGTAAAAGGTATTCGATTTATTCCCTTTTTTTGTTCACATACAAATATTCAAATGTGGTCAATGGTTAAAGATTGAAAGAAAAATGTTGTTAATTAACTGGTCTTTAATTAATCACTTTCACACGTTCGACTATCACAGTGTTTGATACTGTTTTCCAGTAGTTCGCCTAATGTGAGTTGTAGGTCATGCCAAAAAGTTTAAGGATTTTTTTACGTATTATGTTGTTTGCAAAAAAATGTATTTTAAGATACCTATAGGTTACAAAACAAAAATATATTCTTTTTGTTTCATTTTTGAAAGAAATCTTAAGAACACGTTAAACAAATAAATTCTTCGTTGTTCTCCAACACCTGCGCAAGCATCATGTGCCCAGTCTTTGCAGTTCTGGCATTGAATCCATCCCTCCCCTCGTCTTGACTCGTCATACCTGCTTGGACAATATATGCATACGGTGCTAGTGTCTTACTACTTAACATTTCCACAACTTTCTTTTTCACGCCTATCTTTTTTCTTATAACGAGCTTTTCTTGGGTATTTTCAGTAAGTTTTCTTTTCACACTTTTGGTATTTTGTTTCTTGTCCGTTTCTTTTGCAATAAGCTGGTTTTTAAATGGGGAACTTGTCAGTTCTTCAGAATGCTGAGCTTTACTCACCTCCTTCTTTGAATTGCGGTCTTTATTTTTACGGGCATCTGACCTTGGCTTTAGAGAAACCTTCAAAATAACATCCTTAAACGAAGTGTTACTACAGCTACGCTGTGGTTCTTTAAATACCTGTCAGTTTCAGGTTGGAGGTTTTCAGTTTCTTCCTCCGCCGAAACATCTGTGACTTCAGCAAGCAAAAAATCTTCGTTCGAAAATATTTCGTCATTTAATGAATAAATACCAGTCATTTGGAAACCTTTTACGGCTTTTTCCATGGTGGCAATACGAAGAAATGCTTTTGAAAAAATTTCTACTGTATCATACAATGACAAACGAGAGCTAGGGTTATTAGTGTGCCATAGATCACACTCGTTTGCATATTGGTATTTCAAAGACTCAAACACAATGTGGTCAAGTGGCTGTAGACAATGACTGGTATGGGGTGGAAGAGAAACCATTATAATATTGTTTTCCCTTGCTTTATTTATTGCTGCTAACAGCTTGTGACTATTGTGGTTATCAAGAACTACTAATATTTTGTTGATTGGGCCGGGTTTCACGTGGTTAATAAAGTGGTCTAAATATTTGGCAAAATGATCGGAATCCATCCATCCAGAACCGTTAGCATAACCAACTGCACCTGGTGAACATCCTTTCATAAATAATGGATTTATTCGCTGACGGGGAAAAAGAAAAAATGGTGGAAGGTAGGATCCTGCAGTTGAAATCCCACAAACTGCAGTTATATTAAACCCACGTCTAGTGCCGACTATACGCCCGACCTGTTTTTTTCCTTTTTCGGCTAATATTTTTCTGGGAACTGATACTGAATTGACCCCAGTTTCGCCAATGTTGTAAATCTGGCCCGGTTGAGTATTATTAGCCTCGAAAATTGATCGTACAACATCAAAAAACTTCCGAACTTGTGGTTTATTAAATCCTGCTGCTCGTGCTATGCTTGTAGGCTCGAGAGCTCTAATAGAAAGTTGAGGATTTCTCTTTTTAGATCCAGACAATCAGTCATTCCCAGCCAATTTCGCCGATTTGTTAAATGGATGATTTAACTGCATTTACTCTGCTAACTCAATCGCAAACCGACGAGCATCTAAAGGTGTTATTCCATAAAAACGTCTCTCCAAGTTTAAAATGTGCGCCATTAACTCATTTTCTTGTTGTTCGGTAAAAATTTGTTTAAAATGTTAATTTCTAGGAGTTTTTTGCATTTATTCGTTTTTCGTTCTTCGCAAAATACAAGTCAATGCTTGTCATTTCTTCCTGTGTCTATGAATTTTCTGGTCTTTACGTAGTTACGTACCATCTAAGATTAGCAAAAATGTAAGCAGTTATAACGGTACGGTGTAATCTGTTAGAGGAAATGAAAATAATACAAAAATATTGTCTTGTATTTTAGAAATTGTTTATAATAGGGACGGAAGTTTCAAAGAAATCATAAAAATTATAATATCTTGAAAACCAGCAAGAAATGTATAATATATATTATGGTTCATTCTACTGCAATTGAGCTCTACTAACACATCTATGTACCAGTCACTCTGTATAGTCAAATTACATTCATCATTAGCACAGGTAGTGCATTGTCTAGTTCTCCAAGCTATTGGTCTCGGAGCGAGCCCCGAACTCGTAACTCCCTCAGAGCAAAGTTTTCCATAGTTTACTTCATTCCTTCAAATTGGCCGAATGCTTGGAGGGGGCGAGCACACGCTTATGAGCACAAGTGTTATGTTATTATGGCCCACCAATGCTTCTCTGTAGATAGCGGAAGCTGTTGAAGATGCGGAAACACGGAATGGTTATTGTTATTTCGTTTACTTGTTCATTTAACTATTATAATTATAGGAACACTGCATAATTTGTGGTAGTTTAATGTAGAACGTTTTAATTATTCAAATAATTGTTGCAATTTGTGTGATCTAAAGTGGTAACTGCTAATATTCATTACATTTGCATTTCAATGAATATGATACATACATTTGTACAATTCTTGAAAAATCTGCGAGTTTATTGTAGCAAACGTTGCAAAATTTGCTCCACTCTTGTTTCCTACAATATTGTTTCATTAATTGCTACAAATTGTCCGCACCACGGATTTTATAACTGTTTGTAATGGCATTTCCTACAATTGTAGAAGTTATTGTAACATTTTCTTTCTGTGTTAATTATTGCTTAATGCTAATTACAGTTCCAGCAATTGTATGAGCATTCGTGTAGTAATTCAGAATGCAGGTGCATTTTTGCAAAAACTAATGTTTTCTGACATTTCGCCTGACGATCTCCTTTATTTTAAAATTACGTAACTATTCATATATTAAAATGTGACGGCAATTTACCAGACACTTCGAGCGAGAAAAAGCTTCCACGAGCCGAACTGCGTAGTTAACTTCATTTACGAAATCAGAATTCAGTGAAAAAGTGATTTTTTAAGTAAGGGAAAACTTACAAAGGATCTTAATTAAAATTATGAATTATGCATTTCGTAATTAAATATTTTTATTCTTCGGGTTTGTTCTCGCTGGCCGCCGTTGGATTCACACTCCGTAATTAGAAATTCTTGTTAGTTTTACGCGGTACCGCGCTACTGCCTGCGAACGGTGAAATGTTGAAAAACGGCCGAGCCACCACCTCCTTTCTTCGTAACGAATTTAAATATCAAATAGAGTTCGTGAATTAATGCCTAACACACACAGTCAGTCCTACAGCACCTAGAAGTGTATAGAGAGTTGGTACGACATAAAATAGTCAGTAGGGGATGAGTCATTGGGAAAATTGTTCAGAAGTTTGCTTACAATATAAGGGTAAACAATGGGTACCGTAACCCTCTTTCCAAACCAGACATTTCACACTTAACTATGGCGGCAGCCGCGATTGTGTATTCAATATCAATATTTGGCTAAGTAATACACAGAATCCAAGTCAAACAGAGCTCGTCAGCTAGTGTTAAATTTTATCTTGTTTTCAAAGCAAATCGTGTATTCTTTTCGCCAAACCAAAGAACGGGTATAAAATTTAACATCTCTATGAACTTTTTGGTGTAGCTATATTACCACTTCCACTTTAACAACTCTTGTTTCTTCTTCCCGTTAATCTCTTCAAGAGTTGCTTTTATTATACTTATTGTTACTATAATTTCATTATTTGAGCTTATAATATTGTACGTTATATGACATGGAAAATACAACACCAAGAAGGGGTGCGAATTTTTTTACCAAAGTTAGCTGGAGCGTATAACTACTCAAAGATGATAATAATTAATGATAATTTTGTTGCGATTGCTGAAGTGTATTTCTTATGAGTTTTGATCAAATTTTCACCGTTTTCTCTTGTCATACTTTTGTTTAACGTGCTTTGAGGGTTTAATTATGCCTTATAAGTGGGACAACATGGAAAATACCGCCAGTTGAGCGAATTCGACAGAGGTGGAATTGTTGGCTTGTGTGAGGGTGGTTTTTCGTTCAGGGAAATTGCAAATCGCTTTAACTAGAATCAATCCACCAACATGCGTTATTCTCAGTCATGGATTAGGAAGGGTAGAAGAAGAACTAATGAGGTGCAGGACCGCCACCTTCGCCTAATAGCTCTAAGAGGTCGATTCTCCAGCTCCATATCCATTGCCGATCTATGGTTAGGTAATGAAGGTCGTCCTATGACCCTGCGAACCGTTTACAGCCGAATCAGGGCATTTGGTTTGCAATCCTACCGACCATATCGTGGGCTACCACTTGGGCTCAACACCGCCAGCAATATTTGGAGTGGTGTAGGTTGCCGATGCACTGGAACGTGGAGTGGCATCGGGTGGTGTTCCGTGATGAATTTCGTGTAGGAATGCAGGATGGCCGCATGAGGGTCAGACAAAGGCGTGGGGAACGTCGCGATATTCAATTTTCTGTTGAAAGGCGTATGCATCGAGCCATGGAAGTTATGGTATGGGGTGTTATAGCATGTGGGAGTAGATCTCAGTTGGTGTCTCAGTGATAGGTTGACGAGGTGATGAAACCCCATATTCTTCCATATCTTCAGCTGCTCAAAGACCCATTTTTCCAGCAGGATAGTGCCCATCCCCACGTAATGAGAACTTCTCTAAACCGGTTGGAAGAGGCCCGTGTCAATGGCCACCCAGATCCCCTGACTCCTCACCAATCGAACACATGTGAGACATTGGAAACTAAGGAACTTAGCGAATCTTCTGCAAACACTGGAAACTGTCGAGCATGAATTGCAGGTTACTTGGGACACCATACCCCAAGAGGACATTAATCATCTACTGGAATCAACGCCACGAAGATTGAGGGAGTGTGAAACTAATAGGGGCGGCCCAACACATTATTAATGAAAATAAAATTAATCTTTCATTCTTTTTCTTTGAAATTATAATTAATTATTACCTTTGAATAGTTATACGTTTCTGCCAAGCTTGCTCAAAAAAATTTGCACCCCTTCCTGGTATTGGAATTTCCATGCCATGTAGCATATATGATATGCAAGGGCTATAAAACAAATTAATCATTGTCAGCTGAAATTTGAGCAGGAAAAATGAGAAGTGAGGAAGGAACGGGAAGATAAGAGCTATGGAAATCAAAGCGAATCCGATTGCTGCAAACAGCAGAAAACAACGCTCTCAGTTCACAACGTTGATTCTATGCAAACTGCTTTCGTTTGGAGAAAGAGCTACCTCTACGGATGACAAAAAATTACATTTATTTATATCAAGTGGTCAAAAAAAGAGCGGCCAATAATTTGCAAAGCTTTGGACAAGATCGATCTGCAAGCAATTATAAAATCTGGTGGAGGATCCACTTTGGTGTGGGGTACTATGGGAGTGAATATATCAGGACGAATGCGTATGGTGGAAGAACAGATTCATCTGATCCTATTATTACTTTTGTATATTTTTTTAATATATTACATTTCCGAATATGATTTGCTCAATATATTTCCAATTTTGCTTAGTCATTTTTCTTCCTTCAACAAATTTACCAAGGTTTTTCCTTTTTTGACGGTGATTTTTGATGTGAGGTTTACTTTAGACAAGTACAATACTCACTAATTGGAACAAATATGCAAACTAGATCTACCTACTGATACCTATCTGTAGACCTGTATTTTTATATAGTGCTACATTCAATAATATATTTTAGTGTAATTCGTTGGTATATATATTTATAGTTTTGAGTATAGTTTTTCATTCGGTTTTACACTGAATCTCTTTCATTTCATCGGAAAAACTTATACTGTACTTAAGGAAAAGTAATTGAACAGATTTATCAATATACTTTTCAGACAAATAATGTAAGAATTTGTGCTTCTGAATGTTAGGTGACACAAGAACACATGTGCATAAGAAAGTGATGGTGATGGCGTTACGGAGTATATAACCTTTGATTCTTGTCATAACCTCAGAAGCTTTTTAGTGTACAAATGGTATATGTAATGTTGGTATGTTCCATGGCTTTGTTACTATCACCAACTCGCCGTAAGAAGTGAAGCGTGATTAATAATTTCTCAACATGCGAATGGTAACTCGGGATTGTAGCGGACCCACCAGAAAAATCTGCCACTTGACCCTGGAGGAACCCGAACGCACAGCCACAGCCAGGATCAGGACCTCTTACCGCTAGGTTACCGAGTCGTTTACACTTAATTCGTTGAAACTAGGGTAAAGACAGACACAGCGGTTTCAACCGAAGCGTCTAACGAGTCGGTGTCCGAGTCGATATGTCATGGAATATATCATAATAGTGTAAAACATACACAGCGGTGCCGAGCGTTTCGTTTCGTGCGGCGGTTTCAAAACAGCGTTGGTAAGTGGTTGATGTGAGGAATTGAGACGGTTTAACTTACGTGAAGCGTAGGGTGCTTCAACGTGTTCAGATAGCTCTGTTCAGATACGGGCGTTTGTTGACTCGTTTTCTTTAGAAATGGCTGGAGAAAAATTTGATGCCAAAAAACTAATAAACGAAGTAGAAAATCGACCGGCAATTTGGGATAAGAGGAAAAAGGAATACGGCGATAGAGTTATAAGAACAAAATGTTGGGAGGAAATAGTGGATTCGTGTGCCAATGAAGACATGACGAAAAGAAGAAGTTGGGCAAGTATAATTTATTTACAATAAAAAAAGTTTAACAACAAAATTCTACCGTCTATAATTATTATTTTAACGGTTTTCCTCTGTGTGTGGTATCTGGTGCTAGACTCTCAAGATTGGGATCCTCATCTAACTTCTCGTCTTTCGACCGTATGCCGCCTTTTGTCATAAAATTATGTAACACACAAGCAGCTTTAACAAGAGTTACAGTTACATCAATATCGAGGTCAATAGGCCGATGAAATATACACCACTTGTTGACTAAAATGACTAAAATCTAGCATTGGAAGTGTCTTTAATACATGTCAGTTGTTGTCCTCCACATGGCCTAAGAAAATTTTCGGGTAAAGGGAATGCCTTATCGCCAACTATTACAAAAGGGTATCTTTCACTTGTTTTCTCAATAGCATATGGTGCAGGGACTCCTAACATACCATCACATAACCGTTCATAAAGTTTTGAATGTTTAAATATGCTAGCATCATTTGATTTACCATATGATCCTACCTCGATGTATGTACGTGAAGCAACAATTGGCATCGCAAATTGCAAACAATACCGTAGAAATGTATTGTTTATAATTGTAGTGCATAGACCCACTATTTGGTGGCTGCTTAGTCCATATATGTTTCCCGTCTATTGCTCCTATACAATTTGGAAACTGTGCAAATGTTTGAAACCCTTTAGCAATTTCGATCCACTTCTCTGTTGAACATTGCGGCATAACTTTGTCTGCTAATATTATCCATATTGCCTCACATACTTCTTACATAATGCTACTAGCAGTAGATTTACCAATACGAAAATTATAATGTAATTCGACCAAAGAGCACCCAATAGCCAGATAGCCTAAAAGAAAAATTACAATTGATTAAGAAAATATATTGTAGGTAATTCTACTTTTGTTACAGCTGATGAATTACATAAAAAGTGGAAAAATATCAGAGACAAGTATTCAAGAGATATTCAACAGATAAAAGGTAATTCAGGAGTTGGAGGACGTCAGAAAACCCCTTACATTTATACACAGAGGGTACAATTTCTCATGGATATAATCGTACCCAAACCATCAATTCTTTGGAGCCTACTGAAACTCTCGATGATGAATCTTTCCACGAATTTGACAAAATTATCCCTGAAACGTCCACGCCAATTTCTACAAAAAAAAAAATCGTTCTAGAATTGGCAAAGAAAGATTACATTCTGTGAAAGCGAAAAGCTTAAGTTCGAAAACAACAGCTAACAAGGCAGTGATTCAAGATGACAATCACTATTTTGCGCTTTCTTTAGTACCATCGCTTGCCTCGCTGTTGAGGCATTTAAACACAAAACGCAGGGTTGAAATCATGCGGACAATTTCTAAATATGTAACCATGGCCGAACCACAACAGAGCACATTCACCAGCACATCAACCAACTTTTTCCACAATCCATTATCCCATTCAGTCAGCACCTGTACCACATTCACAATAACAGTATGGAATATCCTCGGGAATATCTTAGAATGCGGCGACAGACGTTAGTACATCCAGCACCTTCACCAGCACAATCAGCTGCATCGTACACTTCAAATTTTTCCGACGACTCTCAGTTTAGTGTTTTTTTTTTTAATACAAATGAAATAAAAATATTCTTAAATAATAACGTAAGAAAAATTGTTGAACATATTTTTGGCATATTTCTTGGCAAATTGTGAGTAACTCATCAAAAGTACTTCGCGACATCCTAGTGAAGTTGAAAAATTTTTCGTTGTCTCTTTGTACTTCAGCAAACAACATATGAAAATGCCATTTTTGTTGCATTTCTTTGATAATTGGATGCATCCACCTTTTTCGTTTTAGTTTTTTTTTCTTATACATTTTCCAATGCAAATACAATATTGACAAATACACCTCGTCGTCCATACTGCAAACCGGATCGATCACTGCACAAATTGCTTAATAAAACAGCTCAATGTGGTTTGTTAGAATCTAACGATTTACGATAAAAGAGCTTACTACTTTGTTAGCTTAGTCACCAATCAACAAAAGGTTCATCCGATTATATTTGACTAGACTATTTAAAATAAAATTGGTCATTAAAAGGAAAAAATTTACTATTGGTTCATGCAATTATGTGGCATTACAAGGTTTGGAAAAGAACGTTCTTAGTTTCTTGAAATACTTATGGATAAATGCAGTTAGGAAATGGTAGTAGTAATGATGCATTTATTTCAATGCATTTCCTGTCTACGTTAAGAAATACATAAATAGAAGCTCCAAGAATAAAGAAATAAATTGTTATTAGTGCGTGCCTACTCCTGTACATTATCCATAACTCAATTTCCCTACATTGATCCTCTTAATTTAATATCTGTATAGTTCAAGTATTTGAAATATGTCGGAATTCTCGGAAATGAAGGAGGAATATATAAGCGAGAAGCAAATGAGGTCCTCTTATAGGTGTACTACACCGTTCACTTCTGGGAAAATGTAATAATAGCAATAGCAAAGAGAAGGCCAAACAACGTGTACAATATACGATATCAGATCGCAAAAGTATGGGAAAAAAACGTTTTTTTCTTCTAGTCACCTTGTTACTTTTTTTGCTTTCAGCAGTTTTAGAAGTAAACATTGCATTACTAATACTTATGTAACATCTTCTAGATATTAAATAATAAACAGAAACAAGTTCGACTCCATACTAATGCAAACGTTTTAATTAATAGCAGATCTACATCAAAAAGAAACCAATGCAAAAATACTACCGATTAAGAAGTATTACATTCAAGGTATCCATGTCTATATTAATTTCAGTAAATACGTTAAAGAAATGTTGCAACAAATTTGTCAACAATAAGAAGCAGAAAGCAAGCATTTTAAAGCTTGCTCCATAATCTGTATGCACCAGAGTATTTGGTTCCGTTGGTTCTGATATACTAGTCAGTAAAATAGAATACATGTTTGTGCAGAAGGAGACAGGCAACAACATAGAACAATATATTGGTAATCGGATCAATTCTATTCAATCTATAGATTAACGACTTACCAACCAACGTTCTGAGCCTCGAGGTTTACCCACATGCATAGAGACCACCATAGACAAACAAATAAAAGATAAACAAAGAAAAAACACGAAGCTTGCTACTTACCATCAAGAATATTGGTATGGACTCTAGCATTAAACTCCTCAGTATGATGGTAGTCTCAATACTCGCGTCCAAACTGATTTCATTGGAAAGGTTGAGGAAAGTATCTTACCCTTTTACGCCACCAGAATAGCCAATTTCGCCGCGTTCCTTGTTGAGCAATGTTGTATTTTAGGGATCATCTAATGAGACATCGAGAATATTTTTTCTGTAAAAGAGAGCGATTAGATTGTTATGCAATGTTCGGAATCCCATAAAAGGAAGGAGTATTTATTACGTAGGCTTCCGCGGTCGTCACTATATAACACTATAATAATAATAACACTATACTCTTGGTTTCCGGATTGGAACCGCGTCGTTGTTGTAGTTTCTGCCGACATTTCGTCCAAAATCTTATGAAGGTGTCGCATAAGATTGCGGACGAAACGTCGGCAGAAGCTACGACAACGACGCGGTTAGAACTCGGAAACTAAGAGTGGAATACTTATTGTAGTTATATTTATTTTACCTTAAGTTCGATGAAATTTATAAATGCTTTGCTTTTATACATTTTATTTTAAACTTTATTATATACGACAATTTCAAGAACTACTACCTTCCACAAAGGTACACTGATGAGCTGTAGACGGCGAAAAGCGCATCTCTATATGGTGGATGTTGGTAGCTTGTATCGTTATTATTAAATTTTATTATTTTATGCTATTCACGTTTATTATACATCCACGAGATTTGTAATTTTTTTTATTATCAAAACAAAGCATTACTATTTTTACTATTGTTATTAAAGAATTATGTTATATAGAAACTGTTTCAGAATAGCGAGTTATTCTGTACTGGGGCAAGGCCAAGCACCGCCAAAGACGTGTTACCTGGAAGAATATTTGGCTAAAAGTGAGAAATTGATTAGCGTCCCTTCGTCCCTGTATTTCACTCGCGATAGCGATTGTTTCATCATGGCTAATTTGGATAACTATACCTTTCGAAATATAATTTAATAATAAATTTCAAGAGGATATTCTTATTTTTTTGCCCTAATTCTTTTAGAATAGCAACCGCTTGACATGAAAAGGACGCCTTTTTGCAATTAATCTTAAGCATTCAAGATATCCCCTTTGCATCTTAAATTTTACTCAAACTCTAACGCACTAAATTTGCTAAACAAAGAGCGCAAAAACTTTAATCTTCTACATCCTTTCAGCGGACGCTCTTAATAAGCAGGTGTCTCGTATCTCGCTTTTTGCTATATACTTATGGTATTAATCGAGAAGCAAATAATTGGCATCTCAGTTGTACATTGCTGGGCAAAAGGAACTAGCAACTAATGAAATTCACGGAATAGTATCGGTGAAAGCGTTTATAGTTATTAATGCAATCGCGTATATCTTAATTAAGCTTTACCTGGAAATCAGATTTAGCTTAGAATCGGAGTAGTAGACCGTAATTGTGGGAGATTCTTAATTGAACTAATATTTCTTATGAGAATCAAGTAAGTTTCTTGAAGATTGGCTAGGATTAAGGAAAGGTGGTAATGCTTCAACTAACTCAATACCACCTGCTTATACCTTCGTTTTGGAATACAGAATCATTCAAATGTATTGAAACCGATTTTACCCAAAATGTAACTTATTAAGCTTATTTATTTGTATTTTTTTACAAGCGGTGTATCTTTTACATGTATTTTCATGGGATTTAAAGCTGTAAGGTGTGTTTAGAGTCCTTGCAATTTGTAAAAATTATCTTAGATTTAATGTATGTCAAACGACAAAGAAGCTATTTCAAATTAAAATAATAGGCAACTATCATAAATTTATACAGTTATCACTACATCTAAAATCAAGATACCCTTATATACAAACATAGTGTACACTCTATACTAAATACAGTAAAAGTACCAACTTTATCGTGTTCGACTATTATATACTGTAACATCCCATGTAACACTACAAACTGTACTTTTCTTACACTAAGAATGCACTTGAATTTACTTCCATCTAGTGTATCGCTTAGATTATATTTAACACTAAGGAGTGCATTTGATTTTGTGCTATTCTACATTAAATATTTTACCCATAGGAAAGTTACACGACGAAATGTTTTGCTGTGTAAAGAAGACGATAGGACAATGATATGAACATCTGCATAAACACAATAATAACTTTCAATAGTACATACTCAGTGGCACCTTACAAACAGCTATCGGGGCTCACAAAATTAGCATTTATAATGAAATGAACAAGGGGTGCTTTACAAAAAACATTGGTTACAATGTTCTTCGTATACAATATGGCCGTCTGTTAGATTCTGCATCATGATTTGCCCGAGCAGTTAAGACTTTACATCAGTAAATTTTTAAAAAGTTTCTATTTTTACATTATAACGCCATATATTAAACACAGAATGTATTTAATTTTACATATTTAATTAAGGAAGGGAAACGTATTTATATACGTTCCTAGAACTTCATTGGTCATAGAGATGGGAAAAGTAATGCATGTCCCTTCTAACAGCAAATCAAGGTTCATGGGTTATCATCAACTAGTTTTAATAGGCAACAAAATAACGAATAATCCAATTTCCCACAAAATTCTATCAAAGATATCAGGCGACCGGTTTCGTGTTTTACCAACACATCTTCAGGTCAGAATTATATATAAGTAGTTGGAGATGGTCTCAGATATAAAAATTAAAATTTAAAACTGAGTAAACAACATTCATGAGACAATAAAATTTTAACTGTACGAAATTCATTTAAATCATTGCAAAAAGAATTAATTGCAATTTTCTCACTTACTATTTTTAAAGATTTTAATAAATTTTCGTCGTTATCTGCTTGTGCTAAAGTTAAATCATTAAAAAGTTGTTCAATTTCACGTCCAAAGTAATTTATTGATTTGTTTAATTTTTTGGCTTGATGTAGCTGATTAAAAAAAAATTCTCACGGATATTTTTTATGAGAGATTCAACAGTATCACAATTTTTATTTAAACGAATTTTAACAGATTCCGATAATCGCGTTTTTAATGCGTGATTTATTAAGTTTTGCCTGTCCTCTGATCATAACAAACTTTCATACAATAGAATTGAATAAATAAGTTTTTTTTTTTAGTTTCTTCACATCCATCCACAGATGACAATAGAGAACCTGCCGTTTTTAAATTAAACTAATCCATATTTGAGTCTACATCTAACCTTTCTTTGAGAATTACGTTAATTTCCTTAATAAGAGTTCCAATTTCCTTCATGTAAATATTGACATCAGTAACTACTTCTAAGCTTTCTATGATTACACTTGATTTTGATTTTAATTATTGTAACTTAATGGAAAATTTCTCTAATTCTAACACTTTTTTATTTTTATGTTTACATTTTTACGGCTAGCTTTGTTGTCCTTAAGAATATATGTCTAAAATACCTTAGTTTCATGATACAGTTCCTCGATGTCCTCTAAGTTGGATGCCATCAATTAAAACCCAACTTTCACTCACTATAGCACTTCACGTATTTCACTTGGCGCTTTGGACACCAACAGCAATGAGTTCCTGACTTCTGCCAACTTCTCTTCGTATTTTCTTGCACATGACCTTCTTACAATGTCGATATATGAAATAAGGAGCACTAATAATAATGTTATGAATTTGTCGTTGCGCTTCCACTGTTTCCTGCTTGGCTAACAATAATTTCTTTCTCTTCTCTTGATTGGCTTGTACCCATGTTTATAGTGTTAGCCCAGAACTTGCCAATTTAATTTATTTTCCAAATACTTGGCTCAAAGCCAGAATCGCCATGAAATAAACAAATTAAAAACTGATCAGTTTTCAACTTGTTGTTTGCAATTTTCTCTGCTTTTGTACTTCGATTTAAATGAGTTAAAATTTAATTGTTTTTTGAATGTAGTTTTCCCAGCACTGAAAGGTAGAAGAGTGTAGTTTACACAATTTTGAATTTCAATTTTAATATTTGACACCATCTCCAACTGCCTATATACAATTCTAGCCTGAGGATATGTTGGTAAAACACGAAACCGGTCGCCTGATATCTTTAATAGAATTTGCTATCGAGAATTTGTCCAAATTAAAGTACCTATCAGCAGAAACAATGAAAGGTATATACCTCCTGAAAAGCGTCTGCGATGTCTAGTAATGTTTTCAGCAGGACCATAAACTTTGAATGCAATAATGAAATATTCAGAACAAAAAACTTTCTTCATAAACATAATAAGTGCCAACACTGGACTAAACTGCACAAGCTCGTTTGTTTCGCGCGACACTGTAGGTTCATTTATAATGTAAGCGTATCATTCGTTTCCTTCGCCATCGCCGTCGCGTCATTAAAACAAAATATAAAAATACAAATCACAAAATACAGTCATTGACTTCGAGAAGCGGCTACGAGCGGATGTCTACACATTTAAGGTATATCTTGTCGTGCAGGATGTTGTATATACACTTTATCCGTCAATTTGCCGGATGAAGGCGCGCACAACCGCAAAGTCAGGTATTACCAGCTCCTCTTGACCGTTTCCTGTTGTTACGCCGGCTACATACAGTCGGCGACGTGTACTAGAGAGACAATAAGATGGCAAGGTAACAAAACAACCACGAAATAAACGATGTGGGTATACTTTTTACGCCCATAAAGAAAGGAATTTACGGTAGTACAATGTTAAGACCTTCCCCGTTTTATAATATAATCCTGTATTAAGTGTCTATATATGGAACAGATTGTTATCTCAAATATTTGCTTTACTGCAGATGGAGAGAATCTAAGCAAATTTTAATGATATCTTGGATCCTTTTATTCGATTAGATTTGTACGTCTACATAAAAGTACATGCAATTTGCTTTGATCTTTGTTACCTACCAAATTTACAATACTTAATTATGAGTACAGTCCCTGGCCATCGAATTGGGACCACTTAAAAATATAATGATTTTGGGGTAAAATTTAAAAAAACAGTTCAGTTAGTTTAGTTTAGTATAGCACTTAATAGTATAGAATACGTCAATAAATATAAAAAGACAATACATATACACCACAAAACAAAAAATAAAAATATGATAAAACAAAGGAGAACTATTGCAGTAACTTCTCACAATTGAAAAAGTCTCTTAACCTATAAAAAGAATGTTTATTTAATATTAATTCTAATTTGTACTTAAATTGTCGATCACTCAAAAGGCGTAATTCTACGGGTATGTAATTATAGATCTTAATTAATTGTAAAACAACATTTTTCTGGACTATTGTTAAATTAGACTATTATTAAATTTACATCGGAAATCAGCTGTCAGTCTTAGATGGTTAGGGTATTCAGGATAGACCCGATAATAATGAAATTCTCTCTAGCGGAGGAAAAGCTAATTTCAAAAGCCACAATTCCCCTCCAGGGTGGCTGACCTTGGAGTGTAGACATTATATAAAATATATAGGTTCAGATAACGACGATGTTAGTGGATCGAAGACAAAACAACTCTTCTTTTATTTTTCTTATTTTCGTAACTCTTCAATATTAATGTAAAATTCTCCTACAACAAACAACAGAGTAAATTCGAAGGTATTTCTAACATTATTTCGTACATTAAATATGTTCCATTAAGGTATCTTCATTTACGTCGGGAAGTTTTTGTATTTTTAGGTTTGTCATGTGGCGCAAGAAGATATTTTGCTCGTTGTTTCAAAGGATAGTAATATAAGCCGAAAGATAAATAGCTGTGTGAGGTAGAGAAATACTCGGGGTAACGCTGATGACGCCGAGTAGGCAGATACATCTCCGTTGACTAGTATTTTCCCTCCTCACATTGCTTTTGCCGAGGAGCTATTTTAACATTATTCCGGTACTATTATTTAACATGTTCTAATGTCCTCTAAAACTAAATCCACTCTTATAGATCAAAAAGAAATTTTGATACTATGAACAGCATTTTGGTTGACTTGTCGGTTAACCGGTTCTCAATCATTCTAATGTTTAACTGACAATTTTTACTCTAACTAAAAAGTGTGAGAGGGTACTACTTGAGGAACTAGCTTCATGCCGAAGAGATTTCATTTTATTATAATAATGTTGATTGACTGTCTGACCTTCGGGGACTCAGTGGACGTAGACAATTCCACGCGTATAAAAAAAAAACAATCATCATGGCCTCGTTTCACGTCCCTCCTTAAACCTTTTATACCACTCAAAAACTTGTGTGTGCGATAAACACTCACTTCCCTATACCTCCTTTAACATGGCATGAGCTTCTGTAGCAGTTTTTCCGTTTCACAAGAAACTTGAGGTTAACTCGTTGCCCGATCTGAACATTCTGCATTTTTCCGACGCGACGCTAGCGTAAGGACTTGAACGGACGATTGCTACAGCGAGACTCAGCGACGTACAACCGTGCCCATCGAGCTCAGGGTGGGGGAAGCATCTGCAAGCGCAGACATGTTCAAAGCTGTGGCATGCTCGCTGTTTGCCGATAGTCCAGTCCGGTTATTTAATTAAAAAAAATTATATAATTATTTGGATTACTTTTATAGAGAACAATTCAATTTATAATTTAAAATGTTAAATAGCTAGTTCAAACGACAAGAAAATTAAAAGTAGACACTTCTTTAAAAAATTATATCTGTGGAAAAACTTCATCAGTTGCTTTGCTGGAATATTTCAGATCAACCTATTGTAAGGCCTCCAGAGCAAATGGCAACTCGTTTTCGTCCAACTTTAGGTGTATATTCTTCTTCTATGTGAAATTAAAAGTGCTTATGTAAACAATCCTCATAATTTCACAAAATTATGTCAAATATTCCGGAATTATATAACTTCTCTGCAAATATAATCATGGTCTTAAAAAAGCAAACGATCTAGGCGAACTAGTGAACTGGTTCACGGCAAGACAATTAGTCAAGACGCTTTGTGCTTGATATTTCAGCACGCATTTGGAACGGTAAGCTCGCCTAAAGTACAGACAGATGTCGGGAGAGAACAAACTTGAAAGGTTTTGCTTTAAAACCTCGGGGCATTAAATAAAGAAAGAGAACTTTCCGAGGAACTAAAATGTGCCTTAGTACGAGGTGAGAGGTTTTAAATTAAGTTTTTCTCTTCACAATACAATATGCAAAGAATGTTTTAATTTCAAAATAGACGGTAGGTCCCTTCGGCGAAAGAGATTTCCTTGACATCCAGAATAAATGGTTTTTTGTGCTGCAAGTAATTGGGTCAAATACCTTTATTAAGGGGTACGTGTATACATGCATATATATTGAAATGTTTTATCTCAGGGATTTTGTAAAAAAATTGGAATTTTGTAAGTTTTTTAACTCGTTTGTGGGATTCGGGAGTATTCTTTGATACTCTTTCGGCAATTATTCATGAATTTTGATATCAATAAATGGAAACTAATGAATGTTAAAATTGAAAAATGTAAACTAATCTTGATTTTAAGAAGATGTCATAAAAACATTAACCTCCAGGCTTTTCTTCTACCTTGAATTTATTTTCTAATTTCTATATTGGACACACTATGATCGTCGTTATCTGGACTACATATGTATAAAGCCAGTTGTCCTTCCATTTCTACGCGGTTATTCGTATATCTTTTAGTCAAAATATTACTTATATTCGCTTACGTACACCCAGCGAACACTGTAACGATTATAATTTCTAATCTTTCGAAGCGAGAGCGCTCGCAAGCGTTACTTTATGCCACCATATCCATTATTTCTGAAGACGAAGGCTTAAGAAATCGATAAATACTAGTAGGGCAACATATGAACAAGAGCGGAAAGAATTTTAGGATCAGCAATTTACACTTCGCGTGTTATTTAGCGCCCTATAAAGCACACGGCCGTGGGTGCGCTGCCGAACGCCATCGAACCCGGTAGTGTATCAGGAGACCCTGTCACATACATTGTACGCTCCTTCCTAAGGTTGCTTTTCCGTCGCAGCTAACATTTCCTCCTTCTATTTCTGACATGACGAGCAATCGAACAAGTTTCCTACCGTTTCGCTTGAGTGATTAATCTTTAGGGACTCGAAAGTCCTTCCAACAATTGATGTTCTGCTACATGGAACTACGCTCTCGAAGATGTGCGCGCGTGTATGTGTGCATTAACACAACTAACTCCAATTTGCGGATCATCGATTCAGATTAAATTGTCAAATACACGTCGACCGAGCATCCCCCGAAAAGTTTCCAAGATTTAATTATTAACGGTTGGAAGGGACAAGCATTTTCCTTTTTATTCAATCAGATATAGGGTGCCAGATGGACAAATATATTATTTTTCCTTATTAGTACATAGTGCGTGGGAAATCGACATGGATAACAACACAAAATTGAATAAAATCTCATCTTCAGCGCAAAAGCAAAAAAATTTTGCAAATATACGTCAGAGATAAAGAGCAACGTTGGGACCCACGATCCCAGATACTTTTGGTTTATATACAATCCTTCACTGCCAATGTAACCACAATAGTCTTGAAAAGGTCGCAGTGGAATAGGTCAAGAACCACCTCGATATTAAATCTTATTTAATTACTGCCAACATTAACCACACATTTAAAACGGTATATCTACAAATCTCTATGTTGCGTAATAGACTAGGGAACTTTACATACGATTTTTTAAAACAGTGTATAAAGCCACTGTTGTATGTATCAACATATTATAGCCTAATTAACGCCCAATATATTATTATTATTGATAGTAATAATAATAATAATAATAATAGTAATAATAATAAACTTTAGCTTTCAGTTCCATTTTGAATGTTTTTAAACGACGCATATTAAAAAGAAATCTCGGTAGATTGTTAAAAAATGTTGTACCAGTGTAAGGTGAGTATTTCTCACTTAATGTTAGTCTATGTACAGGACAACTATTGTTTAAAGTTCTTGCGGCTTACTTACTTTTCTCTTTTAACAGGAAAGTATCTTTATTGTTCACGAAAAATATGCATTCGTATATATACAGTGAGGTCCTAAAGTGTCGCCCCACCATGCCAGCTTTTGAACGACAAAAGCTAGCGTTCTTAGGAAAAATAGGCTGTTACTGGCATATCAATTATATTTACAAATCCAACGATACCACATTTATTATACTTTAACATAAGAAATATGACGATATGCAGCAATCAAAGTTTTCGTTGTTACGCAAAGTTGGCTAGGTAAGAGCGCCAAATTATTTCTTGTAACGCCGGACTCATCTAAAGAGCTCGTTGCTAAGCAGTGTAATCATAACAATTGCCAAACTGTCAAATCTCAATTCCAACACCGTAAAGTATTCTTGTTGTTCATTGTTACTATATCCTGCATTTGTCGTACGTTCCTTCTTCGTTCTCGTTATTGTTTTCTCTCATTTTAACTTGTTTTATTAATTGTTGTTATTTCTTAACTTTATCGAACTTTATTGCAATTAATTAATGATGGTAAGTTGGTTTAAATATGTTAATTTTTGATAGGTCTACATGTTCGGTAGAAAGATGAAACTTGGTTCTTTGCAATTCTAACTTTTTGCTGTCTATTAGTTAGGTACGATCGATACAGTTGCCAGGCACGCTCCCTTTATCCCGTACGATTGCAGTTTTTTAAGAAGTAGGTAATTCTAAGTTAATGCAGTCATATGCCTTGCTCAAGTCAAGATACAGACCCATTGCAAGTACTCCTTTTTCTATGTATTCTAATATTACTCGGGTGAATTGAAATATCGCATGCCTATTAAAGAGATTGCAACATTTGAAGAAGTTTGTAGTAAATATGTGTAGAAATAGTTATAGGAACCGTGACGCGGACAATTTGTAGCAATGAGTGAAAAAATATTGTAGGAAACAAGAGTGGCGCGAAACATGTATTTTTCAACAATTATGCAAGTGTATGTATCGTACTTATTGAAATGTTAATATATAGCGAATTTTAGCAACTACTACATTAGTCTGTACAAATTGCAACAATTATTAGAATAATTAAAACGTTCTATAGTAAACTACCACAAATTACGCAATGTGCTTACAATTACAATGGTTGAAAGAACAAGTAAACAAAATAACAATAACTATTCCGTGTTTTCGCATCTCCAACAGGGAGACACTAGCCGGTCATAGAAACATTACGTACCTGCACTTACCCCACAAGCATTTGGCAACCTTAGAGGAGTAAGGTAAGCTACGGAGGACTTTACTATGAAGAGAGTTGCGAGCTCGGGGCTAGATCCTGAAACACAGAGGTGGAACATGCGAATATTAGTAAAGATATGTTCCAATTATACTTACTTGCATGTTATATGTAATTAAATAATAATATTGCCAACATTACCAACTTATATATTCTTTCATCTCAGGGAAAATTGTAAAAAATTTGAATTTTTCCAATTTAATTAGATTTTTAGCTCGTTTGTGGGATTCGAGAGTATTCTTTGATACTCTTTTGGCAATTATTTATGAATTTTGAAATTAATAAATGGAAATTTAACAAATATTAAAATTGAAAACGTAAACTAGCCTTGTTTTTTTAAGAAGATGACATATAAACACTATGTTCTTTATGCTATTTACGGAAAATCTGCCCTTCTAACCTTAAACCTTGTCTTCTATATTAAATTTACCTTCTAATTTCTATACCGAACACACTAAATTGATACCGCAGCCAAAATACTAGTTAACTCGACTAAAGCTTAACCAGGATCGATTAATTTATTGGCGTCCCTATTCTCCTTTATTTCAATCGCGATGGCGATTGTTTATTTCTACAGCAAATTTTGATGATATCTACCCACGAGGAAATTTTGATAAAACAAGTTATTTTTAGACCTAACATAAGAAAATGAATATGGTGACGCCACTCGATGACTCAATTAGAAGACTCTGTGATAGGCAAACCCATCTAATGCTTTTGCCGTAAGTGATTTCACCAATACCATGGGAAGCTATATTAGCATTATTTTGGTTATTGTTTCTAAGTATTTTCTGATGTGTTTCTAATACATCATGGTAAGCTTGAACTAATCATTTACATGTTCATGTACCCAGAGAGCTCATGTTCACGCCATCTCGAGTTCAGCAGCCCAAGAATTGTTCAAGAGTTGGTTTGGGAACTGAACCCGGTCTTTGCCGCTAGTTTATAGACGGCATGCGTGTACCTCCTGGCACTAGATGGCATCAGAAGAAATTCTGCTCGTTGTTTCGAAAGATAATGTTATAAGCCGACAGGCAAATAACGGTGTAAAGTAGAAAAGCAGCCGGAGCATCGATTTGCTCACATTGCTGTTGCCGTGCGTGATTCCATCAAGACAATGAGAAGCCACGTTAGCATTATTTTGGTTATCAAAATTTTCTTAGCAGGTTCGGTGCACTCCTGAGTCACCATTCGCAGTTGGGGTACAATTAATTGAGTTTCACCCTTTACGGCGAGAGGGTGAAAGTACCAAAGCCCGGGAACACTTTACACATTCAATTTACACACTTAAGGGTCCTGAGGTTATGACAAGCTTGTGAAGTTTATACACCCCGTTGGGTTATCATTACACTAAAAAAAAATGTTCCGAGGTGTTTTCTTATGTGTTAATAATACCGGGTGTAAAAAAAGTTTTTGTTTTCGAAATTCATTCAAGAAAGACATCTTTTTCAGTCAAGTAGAACTCAATATAGTTTGCCCCCAAGGAAGAAAAAAGTACTCCAACTCAATGAGTAAGTAATCCAACAATACGCCGATTTCTCACGCAGACATTGTATTGAAATATAACTCTCTATAACTAACAATAAGCTTTAGCGCAGTCGGAACGAGATGCGAAACGCAAATTTAATAAACCCAATTTCGTTTATGTGCAAAGGATTACTGTAAGCGGACATTTCGTATGGCACATAACGTTCTTCGGTGGCGTCGCATTGTAGTGAAGGCGCCGCTGCCACGGTTGTAGTTGAGAATTTAATTTACTTTTTCCAGGAATGAGCAACAGCATCTGTCACTTCAAACGATGTGTGCATTCGAATTTGCATTTAATAAAGACCAGTGGCGATGCGACACGGCACAGCAGCAGTAGAAATTCACAATGCATAAAGAGGCGAACGTCTGCGTCAATCTGTATCACACTACTGAGCATTGCAGCTTGCAACGTACCGACGGAGGCATCATTTGCGCATAATCTCATCCAGTATTATCGTATTAACGTAAGCCGTTTCAATTATGCTATCGCCGTGCAAACGAAAAGCTTAACACGACGCGATACCAGCTAGACATCGCCTAGCAATATGTAGTGTTCTGTTTCAGATAAACTGATGGAAAGAGAAAATCTAACAATTAAACGGAAGCCGCTCCAGGACATCGTAAAATTATCTTTTAGGTAATCCGAGTTTGATGTGAATACAATAGATTTGAACAGTTTAGTTGTATTGCACAAGTACTAATTTTTTACTTGAAGAAGTTCATATACCCTGAAAGTACATAAGATAAATTGTGTTCCTTAACCTTGAACATCGTATTTTTAAAGTGCCTTGGTTTTTCTGGTAGACGATTTCTGTACCCATCATTTCCTATGTTCAGCAATGTTGTAAATTATTATTTTTAAGAATAGATGGATAACTTTTTCATATGTACACAGGAAAAAAATTGATGGAGGGAAATACGAAGACTCCGTTTTGGATGGATTTTGGTAAAAAAAGAGTTCATATTAGGTAAAAACGGCCAATGTTCCTCTTTTTCGGACAAAATTTCACCGAAATGGAGGTACCAAGTTTCTTCCACATTTCACCAACATTGTCAAGGAAAAAATTACCTAATTTTTGTTTCCGCTTTCTGCAGTGTGTCGCTAGATTAACGCCTGGATAGGTAAGGCAGATAAGAAATTATTGAGTTGAGTTTCCATCTTTTGGGGTTCGGCCATGCTTACACATTAAGTACTAGCATAATTTTTTATCCTGAACATTATTTTTTAATAACCCCTTTATGGGTGGTCCTAAATTGATGGCCAGGGACTGTACTATTTTTAACATAACGCTGAAAGGGTGGAAAGTAGCTCTTAAAGGGAAGAACCATTTACCAAGTTTTATTTTAACTGTGTCATCCTCTACTAAACGCATACGCAGTGCAACGCATAGATCAACTACATCGCTACTCAATGACATAATTTTTTTTCTTAAAACTGTGATTAAGCAGGTATTCTGATGGAAATGATAAACGTTGAATACTTACATTTATACGTAAAAGTTTATTACAAAAATCGTAAAAGCTGGGCAAAAATTGCTGACAGCAAAATCATCAAGGCAGGTGACTAATTTGTATATAATTAATTCACACTTACAATTTTTGTTCTTCACCAAAATAAATGGCCGTTTTGTTTTGTGTAGGATTTGTATTGCGTATAGCATTCACAAATCATAAGTTGTTTAGAACCAAAAATCGAAATAATCCTGAATCCTTGATTGTAAACAAAATGATTATGCATCTCTTACAGATTGGGACAACACCACAATTGTTATAACATGAATCCATCTCCTTTCGCGTACGGCAAGGGGCAGTACTGGATTAACATAAAGAAATATATACAAGAGAGTAAATAACCTCACTATATTTCGTGATATAAGAAATGTATGTATGTATATCCTCAGTGGTAAAATGTGTAACTAGAAATTCGTCTTTGTGAAATTTGAGGTCCTCACTTTGTCACTACTATACTGTAAATTTCACAAGTGCATCATTGTGTACAATTAATTTATTGACAGAACTTACATTAAAATAAATTTATTTTCGAAAAGCAAATTAATCATATTTCTATTTATAGATTTGCTACTACGGTACAATTTAGGGTCGCAGTTCTATCGTGGGCACTAGAAGTCATCACTACGTATGTGCAGCCTTGAAATATACCCGTTCGCTAGCAAACTTGATTACATTTAAACTTTGCCCAGGTTACACTAGGAAATTACATTTCCTAGTGTAACCTGGGCAAAGTTGCGGATGTAGGCGTTATCGTACTTTCTATCTCTCATATTTTCCCCCAAATCACACAGGAGGTGTGTATTAAAGTCCAGGATTTGCTTACTAAATGCACGTACTTAATTTAGAAGAATCCTATATTAGGCCAAATAGGATTATTTCATGCATGTTTTTCATTGTATGTTACATTAAATTTGCAAATTATCAACAAATTAAAAAAAAAAGCAAACTGTTTGAACAAGACATCCGGAGTAGGAAGAGGAGTTAAAAATAGGAAGGGAGAGGTGTGTATAAGCTAATGAAAGATGGCGTTGGGGATAGTATTTGGGTTCGTGGGAACTGCTACTGAACAGGGCGATTATATTAGTAGTCTCACCACTATAGTTACTTTCATTCACACGTCCAATTTCCTTGACTTAGCAATTAGTTAGCAGTCGAATGCTTTTATACAGTTACATGATTAAAAATCTCTAGCTGTTTTGATCAACAGAAAAGCATCCTCGCACTCCTTATTCCATTTAAACTTTGCATTTTTTCTTAGCAAATGGTAAAGTGGTTGCAAAACTGTCGACAAGTTTGATATAAAACGGCTACAGTGTGTAACTAAACCAATTAAAACGCTAACCTCTTTGGGATTTTAGGGTGCTTTATCATTAAATATAGTATCAATATTGTTTAATCCCTTTTTGTCTAAAATATATCTTAGGTATAATATTTTATCTGCTAAAATTTCATATTTTCCTTTCTTTAAAAGTACATTTTGCTTGCGACATATTTGAAAGAAATTCATATGACATTGCTAGACTGCAGGAGCATTTGCGACACCATAAATTAGTCGATTCATTTCATACAATCCCGTAGATGTATTTATTGTTAACAGTTTAGATGATTATGCAACCAACTACGATACATAATCTTATCAAATTCGTTTTCAATTATGTACAAATCATCTATAACTTTCTGATTTTTGTATGCTGCTTTAACTTTAACAAAACCTAAGACGGGTATTTGTTTTCTGGTACTACATACTCGTATTGCATTTTAAATACTAACATTAATTATAATTTTAGGAGTTGGATTGTTTATTAAGCTACCATTAATAATTCAGAAACTTCTATATCTGAGTTTTCTTGAGTTGTGAGAAATTTGTTAGATGCAACCGGTATATTACGTTTCACACCTCAAACTGTTGATAAATGAGCGATTTTGGAATTCCTGTTGGTATTTTGGCATTAATGAATCAACATTTAGGAGTTATATGATTTTTCTTACCGCAACGGTAGCATACGATTTTAGAATTGTTATTAAAACTATGATTGGCATTTCCACAATTACCAGCATTTTTATAAGAGTTATCAATGATTTTCGAACTACAATTAACAACAATGATTTATGATAAATTCATTAATTTTATGATCAGATCATCAGATTATGTACCGTAAGAAAAGTTTGTTCGTTAGCCAAGCCTTTTGTATTACTTCTTCGTTTTTGGCATTGATGAAATCATTCCTGAAGAATCGAAGTGGTTATGTATACTACAACGGAGTATAGCATGCTGTCGGATGTACCCCCAGGATCTAATTTAGGACCGTTATTATTCTTAATTTATGTCGATGACTACTAAAATCACTTACATACCTGCCCTGTGTTGGCCTACGCTGATGATTTAAAAATTTATTCAACGATCTCCGGGCCTGATGATATTGCTTTGCTCCAACGCAACTTGGATGTGGTCGCTGAGTGGTGCGAGAACAACGACCTGAAACTTAATATTGTTAAATGTTGCAAAGTCATATATACAAAAAATTAGAAGCTCTAATTAATACTTACCTCCTGTGTGACACACCACTATCCACCAGTGAAACCTTTCATGATCTTGGAATTCTTTTTGACAGTACACTCACGTTTGTTACACATCTTAATGAATTGCGTGCAACAGTGTCGAGAATGTTGGGATTCGTTATAAGAACCTTTAGGGAACTTACCGGCATCGCCGCTATTAGGTTATTGTACAACATATTTGCAATCAGTAAGCTTGAGTATGGCAGCATTGTATGGTATCCAATTTATACAACGCACTCTCACATGTTGGAGCAGATTCAGCGAAGGTTTTTGAAATTCATAATTTATAAAACAACGGTAGCCACCCCGTACACGGTTCTAATCTGGACGAAACTATGAACCAATTGCATATGCAGTCACTTACAACGAGAAGGGAGTTCCAAAGCGTACGACTTCTAAGTAAACTACTCAATAATTACATCGATTGCCCATATTTACTTTCTAAGATATGCTTCAATGTGCCAATTTTTGCTACTCGTCATAATGCGCCATTCTATATGCCTGCATCCCGGACTAATGTGTTGTTGCGTTCACCAATTTATACGATGTGTCGTAACGGTAATTGTGGACTGACTTTCAAATAATGTTAATTTGTTACATTTTTTTTTAATTATTTTGTTTTTCTGTAATTATATTTAGGTATGGAAACCTACTTTGTTATGTCATGCATTTATCATTGTCCTATAATTGGAACTTCTGTGGGACAATAAAGTTATATTCTGTTCTATTCTATTACAACAAAAAACATGTGTAATAAAAACAATTACCAAAATCTTTGGTGTTGAGGATCGAAAACCATAGTCAGAGATATAGTAATCATTATCGACAAGCTCTATATATATATAGTCGCTCCCCTTCTACCTTTCGGTGTAGGGGTAGTACGCTTTGTATTTCTATTTCTGTACAAAGTTTTTCTATTGTTTTCTGTCTAGGGCTAAACTTCTAGCTTATATTGAAACAGTTCACTAAAACCCTTACCACAACACTTAATTCGTACTGGACGCACGTTTCGATAGCCAAGCTATCAGTTAGTTCAGTCTTGCTGCTGATGATGATAGCTTGGCTATCGAAACGTGCGTCCAGTACGAATTAAGTGTTGTGGTAAGGGTTTTAGTGAACTGTTTCAGTGTTCCAGTGCCACAGTTTTAGAGTATTCGTTTATTCTAGCTTATATGTCATAGTCTCTACTCTGTCCTGAGTATTCTTTGCAATTACGTTTTCCTATGTTACTTTTGATCTGCCTCTGCCTCTTCTAACTGTTGTCTTCGTTTCCCATATCTTCCTTACTTATCTTGTCTCTTCCATTCTCTGTAGATGACTCCGTCAGTTAAGTTGTTTCATTTCGACAAACTTCAAGATCGATTCTATTCTAAGTTCTTTTCTGACTGCGTCATTTCTGATCCTATCTCTCCTTGTTATTCCTTTTACTGCACGTAGGTACTTGATTTCGGTAGCTTGTATCTTGCTTTTCATTTGATTCGTTAGTACCCATATCTCTAGTACTCATTAATTGCGTGGTGCAATTAATGAGTGGATTATAACACAACACCAATTAAATTGGAAACATGCAGCTGGACAAAAGCACAGCAAACGGATGATGGGAAGACCGTCGCAACATCTGACTGCTGACCTGCTTGAATTAAACAAGATACAGTTTAGAGCAGCAACATGTCTATTAACAGGACATGGCTGTTTGAGAGGCCACTTGCATAAGATGGGGATCTACAAAGATGAGCCCTTATGTGGACTTTGCAATGAGGAGGAGGAAACAGCCTCTCACATTATTTTCGAATGTGCAGCGTTAGCTCAACGCAGATTCGCTATGCGAAGCACAATTGAACTACCAATGGAGAAAGATTTACTACATAGGCTGTTAAACCTGATTGCGGGAACTAACCTGTTTAAGTAAAACAAAACCGAAGCAGGAATAATGCAATAAGCTACTAAGCTTCAGTGTTAGGGATGTAAAGACCAGCCCTGCTCTGGTAGAAAATCAATCAGTTACATGAACGTTTTCTAGTTTCCGAACGCCTACATGTAATTTCTTTAGGTCAGGATTGCATATCTTTAGCATTTCGTCTATGAACACATTAAACAAAGCTGGGCTCAGTATTCCTCCTTGCCTCTTCTTTCGAAAATCTCTGATGTCCTGTCTTTGCTATTGATATAATTCCCTTTTAATCGCTCTTATTAATCTTTTGCTGCTTTCTCTCTTTGTTAAGCTGTTCCAAATAACGCTCCTCGACAAGCTACATTAGTTTAATTCATGTTTACTACATACAAAAGTATGTATTCCATTCTAAAGCCAAGATATTAATTTAAATGTAACTCCTAATCAGAAAAGTGTAATTAAATAAAGGAAATGATAAAATGTTAACGGATTATATCCATTTGTCATTACTGAAATAACTTCATGTGGTAAAACATTGCTGTTTAACTTTAAACAAAGGATAAGGCGTGACGAAGAACGTTCCGGCATATGGTTGTACATACTGATTTCTCCAATATTTCTTTTGTGTCATAGAAGGAAGTGATTCACGCGAAAGCAACTCATTTAAATGTACCGCCTCCGCCGCGTATATAAGAATTGACGTGATGGCGTCTGCATTTTATTCTTCGTGATTAATTATTCGTAACGGCGAATTTCTCTACTTACATGGGTAATAAGAGCGTAACATTTACAAGCATTCGCGTTGTAATAGGGGATATTACTACACAATTATTATATATAATTGTTACTTATTATTACTTGTGTTTGCAAGTAGACTACATGTAAAACGAGCGGTTACATCCGTCACCAAAAGTAATTGAATACACAAAATTCTTCAACCTTCTGAAATAATATTTCCTTACTAGGCACGGATGCTTGTCTTCTTTTCTAATATATCCTCATACATCAACAAAGGCTGAGAAGACTCAGATTACAATAGCAATAAAATTATGTTGGTGATTTTGATAAACCAATGGAAAAGTTCATCAGCATCAAGATTTATCAAACCTATCTATACAACATATCCACCTAGTGTGTGGATGTACAATAATTCCTTTCCTGAGCAATTTAGAGGAAAAGTTTTCAAATAAAAAGTATTTGGAAGCAAATGGTGCATAACGCAAATTTATATCCAAGTATACAGGGTGTTCAATTTTCGCCGAGCATGATACATTTTGATTTAGTTTTTTAAATGGAACAGCCTATACATTATTACGATTTTGGAAGTTTCTCTTCAATTCATCTCAACTTTCCTCACAATTCCTTATACCTATCTACCCTAGTTTTTGAGATAAATTACACACTTTGAGATTTCTTCAACGGCCGACCTCTTAGACGTCTCAAACGCTAGGGTGGTAATTCTAATTTTATTCGATTGAGTATTTCTTGGAGTTTCATCGGTGAGTTTTTTTACATCAATTGCAATCTACAAGAAGGCTATCGAAATCCTTGCCATGTTTGATTCATGATATTTAATGTTTTTTAATGGAACATATATATTTTTCCGCGATCTGACAGAGAAGCTGCAATAGATTTTTTTTATAAACGTTTCCCTATACTTAAAATGTGTCATTATTTAATAAATCAAATATAAAGCTATGAGGATAAATTTCGTGCCAAAATTCATAGAGTGCTGTGGCGAAATACCATAAACTTTTGTTTTTCTAAAGATATTCATTAAAAGTAAACTGCAAAATTTAATTCATGCATACAATTTCACAATTCGAAGTGAACACCATTTTGCTTCATACAAGCTATAATGCAAGCCCTTGTATTTTACTGAACATTTACCAACGTCGCAGGGGTATTATTTTGTGTAATGTCCATGTTATGCATTGCCTTAAGCAATTCATCCAGGAAGTTCTTTCATAAATATTTCTATTTTGCTAAATTGCAAAATTTTTTAAACAACTTTCAATATAATAATAATAATAATATTCTTTATTTTTCAGTAGCCACAAAAAACTACATGTTTATAAATCTAACTAACAATAAAGCTATAGAAAAATCTTATGGAACTGATATCAGGAAAGCGGTGTTGAGGACGCCGTTACCTGCTCTTTTACCAGCACCATAATATTTCAAGTAAAAATTAAAAAGAAAAGTGTTCCTATGTTCTTATTATATTTCCCACGGCTGAAAAAACTTAGTATGCGATGCTAAATAAATCTATTCCTTTTATGTTAAACTCTAACTAACATTTGTTTATTTTCGCTATTAATTATTTATACGTGCTAGTTAATTTACTGAACACTGTATTTGGGAAAATGATGATTGTTTCGAGCAGATGATGACATTGTTCCAAAAAAGATAACGTTTACACATTTGCTTTAATGAATATCGAAATAAATTATTATTTCTGGATAACGCCACATCCCATCCAAAAGTGGCATCAGAAAATGTGAACATCCTTTTCCTGCCTCCAAACACTATTTCCCATTGTCAGCCATTGGATCAAGGAATTATCCATAAGTTTAAGATGAGCTATAGAAAATTCCTATTCAGAAGGCTTCTAACATTCACAAACCTCGAAAGTTTCTTTGAAGATGCAGAAAAAAGTATTAATTTATCAGCATCTTGGAAAGACGTTTCGCCAGCAGGATTCTCGGAAAAGGATTTCGATCAGGAAGACGAAATTCCACTGGCCCAGCTTCTTCCTGTATTACGTGATGCAAGCCTAGAAGATTATGGATCAATTGATTGCAATGTTTTGAGCGAAAATACCAGTTTTAACGTTCAAGAAATAATCAGTGGATTAATTGATGATCAAGACTGTAATTCAAGCAGTGAAACTGATGTGGAAGAATCTGACATTTGTAATTCAAACATTAAAGATATGGATGAAATGTGTGAAAAACTGAGGGATGTACAAAGTTTCTTATTTTGTAATGATGAAAGTGAACTAGCTGTACAAATTGCTCAAATTTTAGCAAAATGTGAATCTCAGGTTTTACAAACAAAAATTAAAAACTTAAAACAAACCTCAATTGAACAATATTTGAAAAAAGTATAATAATGCATGTAAAATATTTTTATTTTTTTTTTATTATTTAAGTTAATTTTTGATATTTACATTTTTTTTTAAATAAAGAAAACACAAAAATAAGTTTTTATTTATTCCTGACTACCTCTCAATAACGGTCACCTCCCAATAACGGCCATTTTTACAATAAATTTTTGTGGCTGCTATTAAGAGGTTTTACTGTAGAAATTATCAAAGTCCTGTCCAAACTTTTATATAATTTTTTTATGTGTATGATAAATTCAGTTGCAATAGCAATGTAAGGTTGCGTTAATTTTCAGCCGTCGATAAACTCCAAGTAACACATGTTGTCATCATTTCTATAAAGTAATCTTTTTGAAGATTATCAACAAGATACTAATGCTTTTTACGCCGTCACCGCCCATATTTAAACAAATCTTAACTGAATTAATACCATATAAAGTCCGCTATATGTTATTTTGTCTCATTATACTAGTTAGAAGTATCTATATGTAGTTAATCTGAAAGAATTCATTTTTGCTCTTTATACCATAATTAACGTTAATTCTCATTTCTATAAAATCTTTTGGAATGCTTTTAACTAGATGCAAATATCTCCAATATTTTAATCAGTAATATTTTCATCTTCTCATACTAAGCACACTATTCTAAAGAAAAATAAGGACAGAATTATTAGTTATACCGCATCTACTAACAATTATTTATGCATCATATAATAATTATGATACGGGAATAATTATTTTTGACACGGACTTAAGGAGAGTATGTTATCTTTGCTAAGAGAAAATTTACACATGCAACTGCGAATCCTAAACTAAAGCTTGAAGAAATATAAACCATCAAATGAAATGCAAATATATTATAGAACTCGATAGATAAGAAATTCCCAAGTAATTCATAATTACATTTATCTCTGCTGTTCGTTACCTGCGAATCCGAAAACACCCGAAGGTCGCTCTCTGACGCACGGAAGGTAGTATTGATAATCGATGGCCGATAGGAGAAGACATAACTTATTTTGCTTAGTGTACATAGTTTTATTTACCTTCCATCGTTATGCAAAGAAAGAGAGGGAGAGAGACAGATACTTAGATTATGCACCATTCGCGCTACATTGTAATAAACTCATGGCTCACAAACTTGCGAGCGTGACTTGTCAGTCTTTTATCGGATTTACGCGTCAGTATACCTATTAAATATTGAATATATCCGTATTATTATTAAACGTAGCGGAGAGAAAATTCTTGAGAAAAGGAGATTTTATACAGATACCGCAGTTTTCATCAAATATTTTCTTATGTAAAATATTGGATATTATACAGCAAAGTTATTATGTACAGAACAACATTTAACCTCTTTCCTATTCATAGAACTTCAGGAACGGTAATTAAATATAATATTTAACATGTAGCAGCAGCTTGTACAATGCAATAGGGAAAATGGTTTAAAGAATAAAAGAAGCATTATGGCTTAGGTATATGCAAGCTGATCCGTACCACTATTGCAGTCTCCGTTATTTGTAGTTATAGAATGTAGGTTAGATTAGCAAGATTAAATTTTTATGCAAATTAATGCACGATTAAAAAGAAAATAATGTAATATTTTTAAAAGTATTGAAAGATAATTCAATTTATGATATAAATTTCAATAAATTATAATTAGTTTTTGGGAACAATTCTTTTTTATTGTGTAGAAATTATTATACACTTCCTATACTGGAAAATATGGAAAAGAGCTATATAAAAAACAAATGAAAGAATTCTATAGAGATGTGAAAAAGGAAAGAAAAGGACCACAAAATAAAATACTGTTTTGTAAGGATAAATGTGGGCAATTAATTGGTGGGGTCAAAGAGATTACTTACGAAGATGGACAAAGTACTTCGAAGAAGTATCTAGGGAAGAAGAAAATGGCATACTGAAGCAAGAAACCGGAAAAACCATAATGAAGATGGACGATACACCATACGCAGAGGAGATAAGGAGAATTATAAAAACTCTTAAGAACAACAAACCACCAGAAGAGAATAGAGTGATAGCGGAATAAATGTCCTGTAAGGTTACACGACAAGCATGGAAGGAAGAAATAAGATGGAGAGAAGCTGCAATTTGCTCAACTTATAAAAAAAGGGGACGAATCAGATTGCGGAAATTATTGGGGCATAGTGTTACTAGAATAACTTAGATGATACTGGCAATAGCTATAAAAAAGAGATGGGAGGAAATAACTGGACACAGATTGGGAGAATATCAATGCTGTTTCCGGAAAAATAGGTCGGTAATGGATGAAGTCTTTATCGTTAAACAAATTATGGATAATAGTATCGATCAAAAATTGACACTCCGTATGGTCTTTATAGATTTTAGATAGGCCTATGATACTATAAAACGATGTAGGGTGTATGAAGCAATGGAAAAACTGGAGCTAACAAAAAGCTCATAAGGTTGGCGCGAATGACTTTACAAGAAACAGACTATAAAGTACAAGTGAATGGGCATATTTCGGGAAGTTTTATCGTTAGGAGAGGACTTAGGCTAGGGGGTCCCTTGTCAATGCCATTGTTTAATATAGTATTAGAAAAAGCAATTCTAGACAGCCAAATACCAACTAGAAGAACAATATATAGTTAGAAAATACAAGTCATCGCCTATGTGGATGACATAGTGATTCTTACCAAAAATAAAGAAAACATAATAAGGGAAATAAGAAAGATTGAGCTGTCAGGAAAGGATAAACGATTAAGAATAAATGAGGAAAAAACTAAATGTATGGTTTTAGAAGAAGTGCAAGGAAGAACGCATGGACAACACTAGAAATAACCTCAGAAGATGGAATGCATTATGGTTTTAGAAAAGTACAAAAGTTTAATTACTTGGGCGTAACAATAACGAATAAAGGCGAAGATGGTACGAAGATACAAGAAAGAATAGCAAATGGAACAAAATGTATGGTGTCACCGAATAATGTCTTAATATCTAAAAACATTTCAAGGAAAATTAAAATCAAAATCTATAAAACAATGCCAATCGCTACATAGACCATTAAACCATTAAACCAAAAAGAGAAATCAATGTTGGAAGTTTGAGTAAGGAAAGTACTAAGAAGAATATATGGGGGCAAAAAGGACGGGGAGCTGTGGTTGAGAAGAACTAATAAGGATCTGACAGAACTATATGGTGAACTATCAATAACAGGTGTGCTTAGAGCGCAAAGGATGACAGCCATCTCATCCTTTGCTCGAAAACTGCTGGAATAAAGAATTGCAAAGCAAGTGCTAATGGGAGGAATTATTGGAAGGAGGCGGAAAGGATGACCACGAACAGGATGGCTAGAAATTGTGGAAAAGGACCTGCAAAATTTGGAAATTATGGACGGGAGGTAAATGGCGAGGGATAAGAAGAGATGGAGTATTTTATGCAATGAAGCTATGGGCCTACTTGGCTTGGAACGCTCATTTTATACAGTGCTATCTTAAAGTGTCTCTCCCCACGCTAACTTTTGAATAACAGAAGCTAGCGTTCCTAGAAAAGATATTTCTATTTTCTGTGAACTAACTTTTGCCGTTATCAACATTTCAATTGAATTTCCGATTTCACTGGAAGTGACGTCAACAGACAGATCTGTAGAGCCCGTTGCTAAGCAAAGTAGTCATAGCAACTGCCAAAAATTTATTGTTATTATAACCTGCATTTGTCATACTTTCGTTCTTCAATGAGGGTGCACATTTCCTTAATTCTTAAATCTGTTATTTCTAGTTAAAAAAACAATATCGCAAAATGTAGAAAAGTTCAAATCGGCGGAATAGTTTAGAGTGGTCTTCATAAAAACGGTTAGTGAAGTTTATGAGTTAGCTTTTTCTTTTACTTGAATTCAAAATTTTACTTCACTTACACCACTATTTACTAACTTAAAAAGAGCTGCAACTATGTATTGACGGAGCAGCAGGTTCTGACCCCCAACTTAGGTCCTGATCAATTAAGGAGGTCAAGTGCACTTTCACCGTTTAACCACCACCAATAAAATGCTTTCTGATTGTTGCTAAATTGGGCAAGTGCGTTCTTGTGTGGATGTTACGCAGATGGATACTTAGGAAAAATTTATATGCATCCTTCTTGAATGCGCTTATCGCTTAGATGTTAAATGGAAATTAAGCTTTGAGTTCTATTTCATGTTTTTTTAGGCAACTCTTATGAGAAATTAAACGGAGCCTTAGGGTTCTGGAAAACACACTTTGATAACCGCTGGTTTAAAATACGTTCTAAGACAAAACTTTATTATAACTTCTATATCACGAGTTTAATTATCTTTTAAAATTCTTTTTAAATCTACTAAAATTCTTTTTAAATATACAAAATATTTCCTTAGAATATGCTAAACATTCA
Source organism: Dynastes maya (assembly GCA_029619315.2). Lineage (NCBI taxonomy): Eukaryota > Metazoa > Arthropoda > Insecta > Coleoptera > Scarabaeidae > Dynastes > Dynastes maya. The sequence goes on from JAROYE020000002.1 coordinate 65,751,913, forward strand.
ATTTTCTCGAGAATGGTATTCAATTGTATTCCTTCTTAATTGTGTAGAATAGCATTTTTCTAATTTAACTTATTTTGTAGTATTAAAGTGATGGTGGTTTTGAATACAACCAGAAGTGAATAAACATTGCGCCTAGATAATCTATTTCATAAATTTGTTTTCGAGTAAGTTGTAAAGTTGATAATAAGTACATTTACATAGAAGTTAGAATTAGAACTTATACAATAATCGATTCTACGAAGGAAAAAAGTGAAGATAAAGCAACAGTAACATTTATATTTAGACATTCAACTACATTAGATGCTGAATCTTTTAATCAACTGTACGGGGTTAGCACCACTGTTCCTCCGTATTTCTATCTCGGAGTTTGTCGCTCCGGGCAATAAAACCACATAAACTCAGACAAACACTGTTGATTCGGTGTTTTCCCGGAGGCTTTAAGTCCCTTCTTCATGGACAGGTTAAGTGGCTGTGACTTTTCGCATGGGATGAGACGCAAACGAATAAACTCGATGCTTACAAACCTACATCATTTCAGGTTTTTATTTAAGTCGAACCTTAGACAGTGTCTGTCTAGAGAAAATCCATTAGAATTTGCTATGAATAAAATTATATAAAGTGTAGGCGATTTAAAACAATATCTTCAAATTACGGCCAAATTTAATTAATTAGAAATTCGGGTAGGTAAAGTTATGGAGTTCAAATGAGATCATCTTTTAATTACAATCCAGACCTTTTTTCTTTATGTGGAATGTAACATAATTTCAGAACTTTTTAACAAAATATTTTAAATTACCAACTTCCCACCGCTTTTTCAAATTTTCATCATTTTTGGATTGCAATACTTCCGAAAGAGAAGAAGTTTCAACGAAAGACGTTCCAAGCCTAAAATTAAAAAAAAGTCGTTTCCGTGCGTTGAAAGTCAAGTTCAGGAGAAATTACACTGTTTCCAGAATCTTCTATACCAAAACCTAATAGCTTCTACAACGGTCGAAGACCGTGACGGCGTTCCTATGGACACAAGCTCTTCAGATATTTTTTTTTTACTTTGAAGGGAATCCTGATGCTCACGGTTCTTGTCATCAAGACAATGAAAAGATGAAAAATTCGAGAAACGCATTGTGTTGAGCGCGAATAATAATAATAATAATAATAATAATAATAATAATAATAATAATAATAATAATAATAATAAATGACTTCATTGTGCATATTATGGTTGCCTCAGAATTACAAAAATAGAACACATATGGGGGAATTCATCATTCAACTGTTAGGTCTTAGGTGTAAGTGTGTAACAAAAAGTGTAAGCACTATTTTGTATTTTATTTAGAGGAAGACATTTTTTGTGATAGGTAATTATCATTTGCCAAAGAACTTAAAAATAGTTGAATTGCTCTAGTAGCTACAGCTCCACCAAATCCGAAGATTGGCTTGTTTATCCATCGATCTTTGCCCGAAATCCCGATTGCGTATTCTGACCTTTAATGGCAGGGTCCTAACATCCTCCGAGACTGGTACAATGTTGGGAACTGTACTTGACTGTAACCTACTGTGAACCAATCAAATTGACAGCGTTTGTGTAAAGCTTACTGTATCTTGAATTTTCTTAAAAATGTTTCTGATGTTGAGTCTCCTCTTGATGTTTACCATGCAGCTGCGTATTGTGCTATAGTCTATGGCATTGTTCTTTTGGGACAAGCAAGTGAAATAAAAGATATAAATCTTCTTCTAGACCTAAAGAAATTCAAACCTCCTTCAACAACGTTCCTATACTTAACACATCTACTCCATCTACTTTCATCATTCTCTGTTTATAATTTTCATAAGATATGTAGTGTTTTCATCGTTGCTCCAATATTTCTGAGAGTTTTCTTCAGAATAACTTTTATTGCATTGATAATTTTCCCATCATAGTGGCTCAGGATATATTTTACTTTATTGGAATTATTCTTATGTGTTTAATTCATTGCATATTTTTACAGCTTTTGCATGTTCACCAGTGGCAGTTGGTGGTGACGTGCATGGGAGGTCAAGGAGAAGGCACTGATTCCCACGTGTATTTCAGTAGCATATCTCGTACATTATACTTGGCAAAAAAATACACGGAAATCGAAGCATTGTCCTTGACTTCCCATTTACTTCACCACCAGCCGCCACTGTGTATCATACCAATTTTACCCAAGTTGAATTAATTATGATGATTTTTTGCGATGCTCAAATACTGGTGCAGAGAACTGTAGAAATCTAAAATGTTTCAAATTTTTGTAAAGGAAATGAATTTCTTTTTAAAAATCCCACATTGTATGATGAATTATTGATTTCAATGGTGCAACTTTCCATGAAACCATTATTTGATTTCCTATGTGTTCATTTTGAATTCTTTTTGATTAGTCTGCTGTGGATTATTCCGAAACAAATTTTATTAAATTCAAAATTTACAAAGACAGTGTAAATAGCATATATCCGACTCTGTTTTGATAGGCTGTATTTATCCATCAGAACGTATCGAATTTACCATCACAGTTTTAACCAAAACAATTAACGAACTAAATTGAAAAGCTAATGCGAGGTTTTTTCGCAAGAATAGATACGCACTTTGTTTCCATACAAATCAGTAGTTTCAGCGTTTCAACAACATGCAAGCAGCAAAGGTTAATAAAGCCACACTAGCAAGCCAGTACCAATATCTAAACAAAGAATATTCAATGAAATATAGCATTCATTAGTAGAGAGTCGGAAACGTGGAGAAATAACAAAAACGGGACGCAGACGTAGTATAGACGAACGAGAACTCAGAGATTTGCATGGACCGGAAGCTGCTATATTAGGAAAATCATTAATGCGTGTCTGAATCATCTTCGGATTTCATAGGCATGATCATTCATGTGGTAAAATCTCGGAATCGTATTTAAAGGTTGCACGCATGAATGAACGTTAAATAATGTCCAACGATGCATGTTTACTACGATTGAGAATGTTTACACTTGCGACGTTCTTATGGAAGGACGTGCATTCAATAATATATTCAGATAAGGTCCTAATGATAGGAAGATGAGGAAGTAGATTTTGATGTAGGGAAATATCATTAACACATATTTCTCTTCGAACAAAGTAATACTATATCCGCGAAATACTTCACGGATCATTTGAGTATTGAACGTAGCACTTGGTATGTTGTGGATATGATAGTCGTACGTATTCTGTATTTAATCATTTTTAGAATTGAAAGGATATTACAAAGTACCTATTGATATGTTATGATGGTCCTGGACCAGGTAATAAGTTTTGGATTAAAATTGTCGTTCAATCATTGAACAAGCTCTAAATGCTACGCTTGATATTACGAGTTAAGTCACCAAAAATCACCAGCAACCTCTTACTCTTGGCATTTCCTTTTCAATTTTCCTTGTAACCCCTTTACATTTTTTTATACACGGCAATATGGTTGAAGTTGCAAAATCTATTGTCGAAACAACCTGTGCCTGAACTAAAAACAAACAGGTTAAAAGTTAATAGAGTAGAAGATGCAAAAATGGAATATCATTTTGTTTTATGAGTCCATCTTCGTTGTAAATCGAGTTATTTAAAATTCAATTTCACTAAAATATAGTCAAAACAGTTACGTACTAAGATCTTTATTTAGATTTCTTGTGGTCTTACACATTCTCGAAAAAAAATTCTTGAGAAAAATGCCAAAATTATTACTTAAGGAACTGGGGTGCAAATATGGAATACACTGGGAATTTACCACATAGCATTTATTTATTGATAAAATATACAGATATTCCTTCTTCTTTCTCGAAATTCTTCTCGTTGAATTTCTTCTTTGTTGTGTTTCCTTGTTGAGTTCCTTGTTGAGTTTTGTTGTTCCTTGAGTTGCTTTGTTGAGTTTCTTGTTGCTTGTCTTTTAACGAGATCTTGATCGCTTCCAGACCCTACCTTATAACGTTGCGGAGGTTCCTTTGATTGATTTTGAAATCTTGGCAGTTTGTTTCTTCACCAGCGTTGCGTCGTTGGAGAGTTGCATTGTCGGACCGTGTATATTCTGCAAACTTCTTCCGGCTGTCCAAAGGATTGAGATCCACTCACACGTCTTCGGCGTTGGTAATCCTCCAGCGGTGATGACCGGAATCCTACTGACGCCATTTAACGAACGGGACTTGGTGTTCATTAAAAAAATGTATTCGAGGTTCAGACAGAAGGGTAATTATAAAATATACTGAGCACAGCTAACACAGTTACATAGTATAATTACTACTAAAGTTATTATTAAAAATACTTGACATAGTAAACGAAAATGCTTACTTAGATTCAAGATATTGTTTTGCAAGCTGTCTATATTGTTGCAAAAACACTGCAAACCGTATACCGTCTGTGTAAAATAAATGCGAGCTGTGAGTTGTATACAGCAGTTACTTATCAGCGGATATAACTCATGTTTGTCAGAAGCACATTTCCATATAAAGGAAAATCAGCTTAATAGTATCGTAAAGAGAAAATAAATTGTCCTAACGATCACTAAACATTTATTTCATTGATTAATGATTAAGATTAATAATATGCGCCACATTCGTAATCCGAATGGGAATAACACGTTTTAGATAACGCTTAAATGGAATCGGTATGGTGATTTACTGTGGTCGATACAATTAGAGAAAATTATATTGAATCATAACGATAATTAACCATCGCGGCGGGGTGCTACACAATTGCACCCCTCATTGGACGATCAACTCCGAGTTATAACACCATTGTTATTTGATAACGATGTCCATAAATCAATAAACGTAACGATCTGTTCCGGATCTCGGCGGCCGCTATCATACATATTGAATTTTTTACTTAATCCGTTCTCCCTCTCGGCCCATTGGTTTAGCGCACTATGTATATACGCTAAGCTCGAGAACGTTTACTGAACGGAAATAGAAATTCGTTCCAGTTACAAAATAAACTCATATACGGGATTTAGAGCAACCGCATATATCATCGGTTTTGTTTAACTACGTATAGAGGAAAAATTGAATCATTTAACTATTATACGGACTAAGCGATGTCTTAACTGACTATTTATGCTATGCGCTATGGGAGTGATTAAAAGCTAATATTTGTAATGGTAAATCCTACAGAAACAAAGAGCGTATAGCTCGAGTCAATTCATCACAGGAAAAATGTTGTTATTAAATGCAAGCAATATAAAGCAAAGCCCCAGGAGCTTTCAATTAAAAATCTAAATAGTTTTTTTATTATTTCAATATTCTATTGAATAATATGAAGTTTGCTGGAGAACATAATTTAAATATTTTGACAAATAAATTGACTAAGCTGTACCATTAAATTGAAAATATTTCCCATATTGAATGTGCTGACAATTGCCGTAAGAAAGAAGTTTCACAGGAGTACGTCTGAAACAAAATTAATCATCCTCCTTAGGGTAGTCACTATCAAAAATATCGCCATAACAATTTTCCGCCAGATTTAAAAAAAAACTGTCGTTTAGACGAATCTCTGAGGACAAAGATTTGCAAATAAATGGTTAACTTCACAAGTACTTTACGTACCAAACACAGGGGAAGTACGTATGTACGAATTCTCTTGTTAAAAATATCCCCGAGTGTAAATGAATGAATCCCCCAACCCATAAAACTTAAATATCACAAAATAATTCCCTCAAGTAGCCAATATACAGATCAGTCCGCTCAACTAGATATTCTCCCATATTGCGAAGTCCGAGTAGATGCTCGAGTACGGAACTCGACCACACAGCGCCTAACTCTGCCCAGTCAGGCGCAGGCTCTCTTACCACTGGACCACCAAGCCGTTTAAAAGTAAATAAATAATAATAATAATTCGTAAGAGAAGAGAGGAGGAGTAAAAGTAGCGGTTAAAGAAGCAAAAAAAAAGAATCATGCAAAAAATTTGGAGAAATAATGAATAAAGGCTTCATGGAAAACCAGAAACTACTCCATCGAACTAACTAAGAATGAAGAAAGAATAAAGATGGAAAAATAATAACGGAAGAAGATAAAATAATGGAAATCTGGAAACAACAGTTTGAAGAATTACATAAAGCAGATGGCGAAACAGAAGAAGAGAACGATGAAAGAAGAGACACACGCAGACAGGAAAGAAAGCAAATTACTGAAGAAGAAGAAATTAAAGTTAGAGAAAGCCCCAGGTGATGATGAGATTGCACCAGAAATGATCACACTCCTAGTAAGGGAGCGAATTGAGGAACTATCAGAGATTTTTAATCTAGCAATAACAACTAAAGAGATACCTAATAATTGGAAAGCAGGAATTACATTACCAACATATGTAGTATAGAAGCGGCGATAAAAAAGAATGCAAGAATTATAAAGGAATTACCTTACTAAGCATAACAGGAAAAATATTAACAAGAATTATGGAGAATAGAATAAATGAAAGCATAGAAAATACAATAGAGGAAACGCAATGTGGTTTTAGAAGAGGCAGAAGCACGCTGGATCTTACATTTGTAATCCCATAGACGAGTGAAAAAGAACTGAGCAAAAGCATAGACATACATATATGTTTTATTGATTTAGAAAAAGCATTTGATAGAGTGAAAAGGGCGAAAAGATATTTGCAACACTTTAGAAAAAAAATTAAGCGATATTGAAACAATCGAAGCAGTCAAGACAATGTAGAAATATAATAAGAACTGTGTAAGAATCAACAATGAAGTATCTGAAACATATACAATAGAAATAGGTGTAAGTCAGGGATGCGTGTTGAGTCCTTTACTATTTGCAGCAGTAATTAATGAGACAATAAAAGAAGCGGCGAAAAAGATGAGTAAATTAAATTTGGGATACTGGAATATGGTACAAACCAAAATTACAGAACTGATGTTTGCCGACAATATGGCTGTTCTGGCTGAATCAGAAGTATACCTATAACATAATTTAAATAACCTACAAAGCGAAGTAGAAAAAATCAATGTGAAAATAAATATAAAAAGCGTATGATAATATCAAAAGGAAATAAAACACATGATATTAAATTAAATGGACAAACGATAGAATAGGTTGAGAATTACAGATATTTGGGGACTATTATTGAGAAAAATGGAAAATTGGGCAAGTAAATAAACGAGAAAATGAAGAAAACAGGAAAAATATTCAACACAATGAAAACAACATTCTTGTGCAAAAGGTAATTCGATGAAACCCGAGGTAGTTAAGAAAATAGTCAGACCAGCGATACCATGCAGAAATAAATCATAGACGTAAACAGAGAAGCACAGATCGAGAATAAATGCAATGGCATAAGATTCCTAAGGAAGATTAAGGGCAAAACGAGAAGAGGCAAAATACGGAATGAAATATCCAAATATCAACGGCAAAATATCGAAAAATCAACCAAAATTGTTTGGGCATGTATGCCGAATGCCCAATGAAAGACTACTAGAAGAATAGATGAAATAAAGGTACCAGGAAAAATGCCGAGAAGAATCCATAGAAAAACATAGTGGGAGCGAATGAATGAAGAAACAAGTTTTCTCAAAAACGATTAAAAATGGATAATATTGGAGTGCCATATTTAATATATTAGTCTTGTAAAAGAATACCTAAAACTAACCAAACGAAAACATTTAGTTTGGAAGGTACAAAGCAAAAACTGGTAAATAGTGTAGAAAACCAAACCGCTATAATGCTTAGAGGTTAAAACGGTTCCAGAATATGTTAGAGCTTCTCGTATACTTTCCTTTTTTCTAGGCCTACTAACGAACTAGAAGCTGCGTAAATCTCTGATTTTAAGGATTTTCCTTGGTTTCAAAGTTTTTCAGTTTTTTCCATCGCTCCAATAAATACCACGCATCTAGCATTTCTTCAATCAGAATGTTGGATTATTACGAAGAGAAAGCCATTGCAAAGTTCAATCTTTTCGTGAATGGAACGATATTAAAAAACGCCGATTTGAATGGCATAAGAATGGTTTTATTCCTTACACTAGACTTATATTAGAGGCAGCAACTTAACTTCTCAGGTGTGTATTTGTTTATTTATGGGTTATATAGGTTTATGTAATATAAGTTTCTTTCAACTTCGCTCTCTATAAGCCCACATACATTTGTAACAATAATAATAGTTCATGGGTTTCCTACTACGCTTCCGCCCGTATAGCGTTTGAAGTTGTTCACCTTAAACATTCGCCAAATATTGGAGTGAGGTGAACTATGGGAAATCTTGCTCTGACAGGTGAGAACTCAGTACCCCGAGAGTGATAGCTCAGCGCGCTAGGCACTGCTCCACTAGTTCCATTCTCTTTAATCCTCTTCTCTCTTCACAGCGTTTTTTCTCTTTTAACAATCATATAGTTTTAAAGGATGCACTTAACATTTTTAACACATGCGTTCGTGCTTAAATTGTTAATAAATCTACCTTGCTTGACTGAGGTGTTAATGGCAAATGCATTTGCCAAAGCAAATTCGTCAAAATATATCGTTATACGGATTCGAAAGAAGAAATAAATAAATTGTAACAAGTTAGATGATCAGTGCACACCAGACAGCGTTGTCATACTTATTATCATAACTAATAGAGATGTGTTCACTGTACCATCTCTCGTAATGAGTGGACTTTACTGAATCTACCTCAGTAATGGATTAATAGAATAAAATATGCCGCAGCGCGCATTTTAGGGTTGATATTTGGAAGGACAGAAAGACCGAGAATGTATTTATTGACAACCAAATCCGATTTAATGGCTACAAACGTATTCCGTACGTCATATAACAACGGGTGCTATGTAATGGATGTTGGATGCACGTAGCTATTAAATCAATATTGGTTGCCAACGGGTAAGTTCTATGCTTCTTCGAACATTTGCAACATATACTGCATTGCCCTTCGATATATTCCTTTTCCTATTTTACTTCTTTCTCCAAACATCAAACTGCAGCTTGCAATTAAGCAATCGATGCATAGATATTAGCATTGGCGCATTCTAATGAATAAAGTGAAATAAAATCGAAAAACTTATTTTTAGCATCTATCCATTCGACCAAATAAATGTTAGCTATAGACATGCTGTTAATAATTTTGAATTTGTGGCTAATTAAAATACACTCCCCTTGCTAGATCGCAGACCTACAGAGAAAATACATATGTAATGGTTCTTGCTCTAGTATAAATATGGTCTACAAATATTCCTTCTCTATAAAATATATTTCATTGCTTAAAACTTACTAAATTGTTTCTGTAATAAAGGAAAAGTGTTGACCTAATGAGTTCAAGTCATAGCAGGAATTGTACTCCTTTCGCTGGCGCATCACATTCACATCATTAATTTTATTTAGACCGTTGCCATCCTGTTTAAAAAAGGGAGCGCTGCCGCCAACTTCTAAAAATTCTCGAGTTTGTTGAATCCGAAAGTCGGTGATGTCAGGAGGGTCCATTTATCATATTGCCAGCTTCCGTTCTCTCCAGAGGAACCACCGCTCATAACTAAACGTCATCTTGGGATGGAAAAATGTTTGGATTCCATTTTGTTTTAGGTGCAATCTGGAAGTTAGGAAAACATAACCCAGGTTATTTGCATTCGAGGAAACTCCTTTAATGTCATTAAATATCCTTGCCTATAAGTTACTACGTAAATTATGCTCGTAACGTTTGCGAATATTCGGGTAGATTTGACACTGAAGTACTTTGAAAATTATTGGGGCCTTATCTATTAGCGAACTGAATGAAAATTAAGTAACGAGTACGTTGTCAAATGATTCTAAGTAGTGAGATTTAATATGCTTAAGTTAACATGTTTTTGAGAGTACGAAACGCTACTGCAGATCTTAAAGAACAAACAACATATTTTTGTTAAATTTGTAAAGTACAACCATAATTATTGTTTTTAAAACGTTATTGTTTATATTTAACAAAAGAAATCACCTTAAGACACATAATTAACTTTTTTAATTGAAAGCATTGAAAGAACGTATTTCTTTGGCAAATGTAATTAGTTGTAATTTTCATAGTTTTTTGTATCAAAACTTTCTTTTCATATAATAATGGCAAAATTTAAAAATAGTGAACTTTATCAGAGTTATAAGTACAACTCAAGTGCTTTCATTACGCTGTAAACAACAAACAGTACCCACCCAAAATCAAGTTTTTGGATTCAAAATATTTTTATTCAGATGCCAACAGTGCACTTAGAGCTAATAAATATATGCGTTTACAAATCGTGGCCAAAGAAATAAGGCAGTGAGAGAAAATAATTAACAATCACTCTCAGACAAAAGTACCAGACATCTAAAAATGTATCTGGGCTACAAAGAGGTAACCAACGTGAAAAAATAGGAAAATATGCTCATCGAGAGGCGGTATTATAAATTAGGGTCAGTCGACTACTGTATGTAGTCGACATCAGTGTAGATTTTAGAAAATAGATAATACGCGTTATTTGATAATGTTTATCCCATTGAGACACTCAAACGGTCCTTCATTATTTTCAAATAAATACTTAAATGTAATATTGTCGAGCATGAAGGAGCTATCATTGTAATAAGTGTTCAAATGGATAATCATCAAATGCATAATCACTAACGACGTCCTGGTTTATAAGAACACAATTAAAATGAAAACCATTTCATAGTATAACTACGAGATACAACCAAAGCAAATTAAAAATATCAAAGGAGCAAACGGTCGACGGAGACAAGGATGATCTGTTGAAGAAGTACAAAGGAGCTATAACGCATGACTAATATCTAGTGCGGCCCTTTCATGGCACCGGCTAGATTATTACTGATTGATTCCTGTCGTCGTGCATCGCGGAACTCCCCGCCCTTATGCCTACGCGCTTTTATAGCGTGCGAATTTTGCAACCCTGCCCATGTATTTTGAGCAACCACTGCATTACGGAGCTTTTAGCGGGGTAGCGCAGGTTGACAAAAATGATTAAATTACATCAGATATTTAATGAATATTGTAAAATATACGTGAAGAGGCATCTAACACAACTCAACAGTTGAGTTGTACATAGCAGTTTCTACCAAGAACTCTTTCTTGTGCTCTGTTTCATTTTAAAAATAGGTACACAATAAAACGAGAATTAAAGAAGAATGAAAGACAGAAAGGGGACCTCCCTAAGTTCGAAGTAAGACCTGAAAGATGTAGTGTTGAAGATTTGGGACATACCAAAATCCATGGCTAAGGTCATCAATATGAATGGAGAGCCTACTAAATTTGAATAATATACAGGTTGTTAAATAAAACTAATTTAACAGCTATGCAACTAACAGATAAATGTATATTTTGGTGGCGAATTTGAGCGATATTCCTCCCTACTAAAATATTTATTTCCTCCGGCGGCAATATCGAGGGATGATTATCCTTTACTTCATCATCTGTTTAAAGGAAAGGTTTGTAGAAGTAAACATTAATTTAGAAAATCATTGTAGAGGGTAATATAATCATCCTCTGCAGTGGATATCAACAGAAAAGGATAATTATTTTTGAAAGCATGAGATTCATAAATATACTGTCGGACCCCTCCGGACTACCTTTTGAACGACAGAAAAAATAGGTCGATTCCTATTTTTTGCAAACTAACTCTTGCCGTTATCGGTAGTTTAATTGCATTTCCGGTGTCACCGGAAGTAACATCAACTTTCCTATTTTAACTAGAACGCCCTGCATATTTTTATGTTTTTGGAAGGATAATCGAAACGCGAATGCAACGGTACCACATACCTTTTACTTTCACTTAAGAAATATGACGACGAGACGTTTTGGTAATCTGTTTCTGTTGTTACGCGAAGTTGGCTAGGAAAGAGCGCAAAATTGTTTCTTGTGACGCCAGACTGATCTAAAGAGCTTGTTGCTAAGCATGGTAATCATAACAATTGCTACACCGTCAAATCTCAATTCCAAAAGGGTAAATTATTTTAGTTGTTTATTGTTATTATATCCTGCATTTGTTATTCTTTGTTCTCGTTATTTTTTTCTCTCATTTTAACTTGTTTTGTTAATTGTTGTTATTTCTTTCCTTTATCGAACTTTATTGCAATTAATTAATTGTGGTAAGTTTGTTTAAATGTATTAGTTTTTGATAGACTATACGCCTGTGTGTCTTTTTATGTTGTTACCTTTATGATTGCGACGGCACGAACCATGCAAAATTGCTGGGTCAATTTTAATACTATGTAAATTTGGCAGCAATTATCACGTTATTTGCCATGCGCAACAAATTGTACAATCATTTAAATCATGTTATCTTCTTTTAAAGCAGTTCCCCCTGTAAATTTTATACTATCTATCCTTACTTAGCGCAAAGTTCAAATATTTCCGGCGTGATGTTCATGATGTTCCACTTCGTGGTAATTATTGTCAAATTCACCGAATATTAAAATTAAGTACTTGATGTTTATCTTACGTGGTCCATGCGGAGACCATTGTAAAATCAATAACAAAAAAATTCAAACCTAAGCACATTTCCTATCAAAAACTAACAAATTTAAACAAAAATTACAGTAAAGTTCGATAAAGTAAAGCAGAAACATCAATTAACAGAACAAGTTAAAATGACATAAAATAATAACGGGCGCAAAAAACGAAAGTACGACAAACGCGGCTATAATAACAATAAATAACAAGATTGATTTATGCTTTTGAAATTGAGATTTGACAGTTTGGCAATTGTTATGATTACTTTGCTTAGCAACGAGCTCTTTAGATCACCCTGCCGTCACAAGAAACCACCTGGCGCCCTCTCCTAATTTTGCGTAACAACCAAAACAGATTACCAACATTTTTATTGCTGCATATCATCACATTTCCTAAGTTAAGGTAGAACATATATGGCATCGTTGATTGCGATTACTTTTCCAAAAACATGATAATATACACGATGTTCTATTTAAAATACGTTGATGGTATTTCCAATGGCACTAGAAATACAATCGAACTGTCGATAAGAGCAAAAGTTAGTTCACAAAAAAAAATAGTCCTATTTTTTCTAAAAACGTGAGCTTCTGTAGAGTTCTATAGAGGACACTCATTTTCATTTAATATATCGTAATGTGATCCTTTTTGGAAACAAAATGGACTCAGAGAAAAAAAATAAATGGAATTTTTAATGCGTGGGATTTAGATAATTCGTACATTTTCGAATATATTTCGGTGAGTTTAATGTCTGTCTTTTTTGGATAATACAGTAGCAGCTTTATTCCTTGTAACCACTTGCGATAGTCAATTAGAACAAAAAAAATCGTTAAATATCAGTGGCAAACAGACGTAACAAACAAACACACACGCAGATTTACAGCAAAGTAAATCCTCTTTACTGGCCGTTGTTTGAACCGATGAACCACACGTCCACATGCAGAATAATATCGAAAAACACATTATTGACGGCAAGAATAGCAATAAAGAATCTATAAAATTATAAAATTTTGTCTTAATTTTGTAGCAAAAAAACGGCGTTGACTGTCCTTCTTTCTTAACCGCTATCCTATACTACATTTATTTAATTTAAATTATATACATTTGTAACCATTTCTAAACAAATTACGGTTACTGAGCCGAAATATGTACTATGTTGAACACAATCACATCATATACTTTATTGCGCCAGAAAGTTTCAGCATAAAATCTTATTTCAAGTTTTAAGTTCGCAAAGTATTGCTACTTGTAAGTTCAATATTCCGGCAATAAGTTTATTATAACTGACAGAAACTCTTTCAGGGTAAAAAGGCGCACTTACACGAAAAAGGAAACTTTTCTTTTCGCCTTTCGTCGCTTTGAGAGCGACGCGCGCGCCACCTTCTCCCATTTAGCGGTAATTAATAAATACAAAAGTTCCTAAAAGTAAAACGTATCAATAGCAAACACTTAGTGCACAAATTTAAATTTTAAATTAACAATTATTCGTGATGAAAGGGGTTTTTAGCCGAGATATTACAAAAGATTTTGCTCGCTTTGTTAGGCAAAAATGATAATATATTTACATCTTTGATTGCGATAATGGAACGAAATTAGCATACTTTTGCCTTGGCAAAGGGAGCCGTATTACAAATTAATACTGGAATTATTAAGACTTCCGCTTTATTTTGGAAATTCATTCAGCGAAGCTATAATTAGACTTTGTTAATAATTTAAGGTGTTTCGAGTTGTCGAACATGATACAACACCAAAAATTGCAGAAGAAATGCTTACTTCAGAATATTTTAACGTTGTTTCCATTGGTAGCTGTTACGTTCTGCAGGTTTGAAGAGCAAATGCCGCTAATTGTCTTCTTCGGTGTATTTTCCTTGAGAAGAGAGAGGATCAATTGTTTTTGTTTAGATGTATAAAATAGCTGGTTATTTGCTCGCACAATCAGTTACAGTAAGTACATATATACAGTGCGGTCCTAAAGTGTGCCCCTATGCTAACTTTTGAACGATAGAGGCTAGCGTTTCCAGAAAAAGTAGGTCGATTTCTATTTTTTGCGAGCTAACTTCTGCCGTTATCGGCTGTTCAACTGTATTTCCGGTGTCACCGGAAGTGACGTCAACTTTCTTATTTGAAATAGATCACTCTATACATTTTTACGTTTATGACGATATGCAGCAATAAAGGTTTTGGTAATCTGTTTTTGTTGTTACGCGAAGTTGGCTAGGAAAGGGTGCCAAATTGTTTCTTGTGACGTCAGACTGATCTAAAGGATCTAAAGAAAAAGCAAAGAGCTCTTTAGATCAGTCCGCCGTCACGAGAAACAATTTGGCGCTCTTTCCTAACTAACATCGCAAAAACAGATTATCAAAACCGTTATCGCTGCATATCGTCATATTTCTTAAGTTAAAGTATAACCTATGTGGTACTGTTGGATTCGCCTTTCGATTACCTTTTCAAAAACTTAAGAATATACAGCGTATTCTATTTTAAGTAAGAAAATTGACGTCACTTCCGGTGACACCGGAAGTACAGTTGAACTGCCGGTAACGGCGAAAGTTAGCTCATAAGAAATAGAAATCGACCTATTTTTTTCTAGAAACGCTAGCTTCTCTCGTTCAAAACTTAGCATAGGACTGCACATTATAAAAAAATAATCTATTGAAAAAAGCAGTTCCCCTTGAAGTATTAACTAAAAAAGGAAGAAAACAGGATTTAAAAGAAGAATTTCAAAGGAAACACTTACACCCATGACACTTTACTGTAAGTAAGTCAAAAATATGTAAGTAGGGTATTTGAAAGAAACAGAACTTGTGATTATCATTTAATTTGGTGTTTTATTTAAGAAAACATTTCAAATTTGGCGATCCTGCAGGATAATTCGATTAAGTCGAAATATTCTACTTTTCAAAATTCAAAATTAACTTCAAGCATAGTTAGACCAATAGTGTAAACTATCAAAATGCCAAAATTGGAATAACAACTGAAGATAATTCGAATTCCGCAAATATTAAATTAAATTTTGATATTTAGGGAATATTCAAATTAAAATAATAAACATTAATGAATTTACACCTTAATTCATGAACGTTTATTGCACGCAATTCACCTCAATGTCCCACTGTAGTATGATATATACTCGCGTTAAGGAAAACAGCGCAATTGTTTTGCATTTAGTAAATTTCTTTCTCGATATAATCTCCTTGTAGCTCTATACACTTAGTCCAGCGATGTTCCAACTTTTCTAAGCCATCTAAATAATAGGATTTGCCGAACTCTGCAAAATAAGTCTCTATTTCGGCAATGACCTCTTGGTTTGACGTGAACTGCTTTCCGCCAAACCACTTTTTCAAGTTTGGAGAAAGAAAGAAGTCACAGAGGGTCAAATGTGGCAAATATGGTGTGCCTCACCCTCGTCCCCTGTGACTTCTTCCTTTTTCTTCCAATTCGCGCTGTAACTGGACTAGTTTTATTGTCGCATTTGTCAATGAGTAGGGCGGGCCGCAATCATGATGGTAGAAAATTTTATCCTTTGCTATGTAGGGCCTTCTTCTCTTTAGTTCAGCGTTGAATCGGTCCAATGAATCAGCATAGTACTGTCTCGTGATTATCCTTCCCTTCTATAAACAATCGATTGTTCGGTGTAAGTTTGCCCGGAAAAATCCATTTTGGCGGCTGACCTTTGCTCTCTGGCATATAGTAATGTATCTAAGTCTCATCTGCAGTCACATAACGGGGCAGAAACACACTCGTATTGCGTTTAAACATGTCCAAACATTGCTTAGAAGTTATCACGCGATTCCGATTTTGATTAATCGTCAGCAGACGCGGCACCCATCTCGCAAGTAGCTTTCTCAGACCCAATTTTTCCTGAAGGATGTTTTGCATATGTTCGATTAAGATGTTTGCCATATTAGCAATCTCTTTAATCTTCACCTGGCGGGTTGCTAACGCAATGTTTTGAACTTTATTGATCATCCCTAGTTACCTCAATAGGACAACCTGGCCGTTCCTCATCAAAGACAGATGTTCGGCCACGCTTAAATTCATTAAATCTGATTATAGTTATCGAAGGCATGCGCCTTCGATACTTGACCCTTGTAAATTGCATCCAAAAAAGAAATCGAATCATTGACTGGTATTGTTTTTTTCCATGATTCCACAAATACGTAAACTTGCGTACCTTCAACGGCTCCCAAAAGAACTCGATGGATCTCTCCAAAATATTCACAGACGTCGACTAAAGAATAGTACTCACAGTCGGTAATGCAGAATTTGATACAAAGCGCCATCCCTTTCCAAACACGGGTACTTCTCATACTATCTTCGTATGTATCCTCCGTGCTACTGTCCCTTATATAAGCGTCAAAGACGGGAACCACGTATCGCGCGATGTATAAACGTTGCGTTACGCATAGCCAAAGTAGCGACGGAAGGAAACGTTGGATTTCGTGAGGTAACATAAACGTAATATATATTCTCTACGAGTAGGCCAGATCTCCGACGAAGAGTAATGCACAGTTACAACACTTGCTTATTTGTGTGATGCACTAGTACATTGCAATAATACAAGCGCCAGCGGTAACTCCGCCTAAGTTAGAGGTATCTATTTTGATAGAATTTTACGTGGTTTTTTAATATATACGTTGCTTGTTTTGATACATGTACATATATGAGTTTACAAAATAATATAGATAATGTAATGAATTTATTAACATAAAAATAAAATGTTAAATATCCTTAACGGTAGCAGTTTACTCAATTTATTTTAAAGCGCTTCAATCGGTAGGCATTAAGAAGTTTAGTAGGGAGATATTACAAAATAACTTGATAATATATAAGGTTTCCCTCCGTTTTATACAGACCGAGCAACATAGTTTCGGAACTAGAAGAAATCGAACGAATTGAAACAATACATTAAATAAGTAGCGGATCACAAATCATCATACTAAGCCAGGGAGCTTACGCCAATTGATTATATCCTTGAAAGCAATTGTAAAAAGGAAATATATAGCTACGATATCCAGAGCAGGCATGATAAATCAAGCGTGGGATAAAAATGATCGCGGCCGGGAAATAAATTGAAATCGATGGCCCTATTGATTATACTCACTACTAACATGCTAATCGCAGATGATTTTTAAAGGGGATCGACCCTCGTTGAATTACCTTCATTATCATTTATCAAATTACCTTCGACCATTCAAATTTTTTGCCGTATCAGTGAAAGCGATTCTATTTTCATTCTATTACCTCGGTTTTGCTGTATTGCATTATAGTGTTACATACAATTATTTTGATTATACACCGTATCCACCTGGTGCGTGGGCGTCCTTTCCTGGGCAATTTAGATAACACGTTTTGAAATAAAAAATATTCGTAAATAAATGCCGCACCATATAAAATTATATTCAAATTTACAGGATGTTCAGTTTCCGCAGCGCACGACACTAGTTTGGTTTTTTAGATGAAAGGCTCTGTATATTATTGCGATTTTGGATGTCCCTCTTCAATTCATGGCAACTTTCGTCAGTATTCGCTGTGCCTCTCCATCTTAATTCTTGGGATACACTAAAAATGTTTTTGCTATCTCCTAGCCATCGAAATGGTTGCCATGTTTGATTTATCCCATTCTCTATTTCAAAATTTTTTCTGTAAATTATGTAGGGAAGGAATTATCTTCTACCTACGCGTTAGGTGGACACCCTATATATTTTACGATTGAAACACGCTATTTGGGTATATAATTATTACCCAGTGCAATTACCTACACTGCACATATTTGGTCTATTTCGAGTGTTTCAATTCCAAAAAATTAACGTTTTGATATTTTTTGATGTAATATCATTATTTTCTTGTCATAATTCTAAAAATGAGAGTTCATTCTGTATTATACATTCCTTCATTCTAAGGCGTACATTTTCGATTGACTATGAATTCCGGTGGATGCGCCTGGTCCGATCTCAGGTTTTCATGTGAAATATCCTTCTTTTGATTCCTCGATTCAATAGGGATGTAGAACGTTGAAGTAGTAAAGAGTAATTTGCTTAGCTGAGAGTTTTATTTTTATTTAATTATGTTGAGTTCGGCCTTTGTCGTTAATAATTAAATCTTATTGTATTTGATATAGTTAAATGTCAAGTAACAAAGAAATCTCAAGTTCTATAGGCTCATCAATAATACGTGATGAGAATTTTTGATGTTTCTTAAAAACATAAATAACACAATTATTTCCATCGCACACCCGGTTTTCAATAGATTGTGACAGTTTCTTGTATTATATTGTTTTGGTTCGTGGATCATTTGTAATGCTTACTAAAAATTTTAACTATTATTCGATAATCGTCATTGTTACGCTCTCTTGGTTTAAAGAACACATGCTGCTAGTCATCTGATATGGTGTATCTTCGTTGTGAAGAGGGGAACCAATTGCTTTCCTTAATTGTACAAAATGTTGTTATTTGCTTGCTTATTCGGGTGCTCTCGAAGCGAAACACGGTATGTATGTATAGAAAATAAATTTATAAATAAAACAGTTTACAAAATTAAAAAGATACAAAGAAAATGCTCTTTATCTCTCTTATAAAAGCTGCATTGTATCACACACGGATATACCCCCAGGAAATAATTTTTTTCGTGTCCTAACGCAATCTATTAAACGTACACGGTTATTGTACTGCAATCGCGATGCTGCTCCCCTTTCGTCACCATATTCCTCAGTTCATAAGTAAGGTAAGATAATCGTGTCGTCCCAGCATAGGCGTAACAGTTGGAGCAGCCAACGGAAATCGGCGCGCGCCTGTCTGATGCGATGCGTAAACATCCGCCGGGTGGCAAAACAGTTCAAATTCGTACACATTCATCATCACTAGCGCGACATGTGCGTGTGAATACTAGTTATTCAAGAAATTTTTTAATTAAAAATGTCCAGTGCGCGCAAGGCTAAACAACGACCCTTTGCTAATAAAGTAAAAAACTTTATCTGTGAGATTCCAGATTTGTTGTACGACGGTGCTAAAATAGTTTGTACTGTGTACTAGTGCAGCAATTACGACTGTGATACTTACTACGTTAAAAAACTTTCAAGTCTCAACGCGTCAAGTGTGTTATGAGCGATGGTGCAGCGACAATGCGTGCGGTAGGTCGTTCTCTTCTTGAACACGGTTGTGACAGTTTACATGTAACTTGTAAAGTGCATGCTTTACATCTTGTGGCACGAACTATTAGACAATGTTATCCCGAGGTAGATGCATTAATATCAAGTACAAAAAAAGTGTTTCTCAAATCTCCAAAACGTCTTCGAACATTTCACCGACAGCGTCCCGGTATTCGTAAACCACCACAGCCGATTCTTACACGTTGGGGAACCTGGTTGCAGGCAGCTTCTTATTATGCTGAACATTTCAAAAAAATAAAAACTATTATTCTACAATTCAATACTGCCGAAGCTGCAGCTATTAAGGAGAGCCAGTCAAAATTTCAAGATACTTCTGTTGAAACAGATTTACAAAGTATACGCACTATAGATGACGCAAAAAATATTCGTGTTTTCAAAAAGTTGGAGAGTGTGTTACAGAAAGATTCCAATTTTATCACATTACAACAAATTTATAATGGTATTTCGACTAATCCATTAATTATTATTATTTTAATCATACATGTATTACGTCAGTAGATATCTTTCTCCAAATATAAACACATTTTTTCACCACTGCGAACACGGTTCCATGACACAACTATATCTAATGCTGTCAATTTTGTACGATTCTTATCCACTGGGTTATAATACTGATGATGGTGCTTCTACTTCTTCCGATCAGTAATTCCAATGCAATCCGCCAGCCTACTTGATTACGCTGCTTAAGAGGGTGAATGTTTCACAGCCTTACAGATATTATAATTCTTGATTAGTTTTTTTATTATTACTCGCTTTATTACTTCTTTTTCGGTATTATAAGTATTGAAGAAGCCGCACGCCTATGGCGCGACGAACGATTATCTTACTCTATACATATGTTGCTAAGAGTCCCTAATAGTCATCCTTGGTTTTCTTTAGCACAAAAATATAGGTACTTGCGCTGCTGCTACTCTTGATCCTAATGAACTTTAACTTTTCTATAACGATCCTTGTGTTAGTTCTAGGTTCTGAGCTGCATTTCGAATTACGTATGTATTTTATATAAAATTAAAAGTATAGCATTTGGAAGTTCGTAAAACTTACTTACAAACTTTAAGAATTAAAGTGCTAAGGGCTATAGGATAGAATATCTTTCAGAGGTAGATCTAGTTGCAATGCAAAATGCTTCATTTTGGTAGGCGTTTTGTAGAAACTTTTCTTAGTTAAAAGGAAAAATACCTA
The DNA here is from genome assembly GCA_029619315.2 of Dynastes maya. Classification (NCBI taxonomy): domain Eukaryota; kingdom Metazoa; phylum Arthropoda; class Insecta; order Coleoptera; family Scarabaeidae; genus Dynastes; species Dynastes maya. The sequence goes on from JAROYE020000002.1 coordinate 65,772,670, forward strand.
AGAATTTATTACATTAACCGCTCCATATTAACAATTTACAGCTGTCAAAGATAAATATAATAGTTTTCGATACATTGAGTTCGGTATTTCGTAAGTGCATGGAAATACTTACGTATCAGGAAGACATGAAAAACAGTGTCAACCTACCCCTTGAAGAATAAATTAACTAAAAATCAGTTCTTCCTGTAGTGGTGGGCAGGTAACTGAATAGAAATGAGCACAATTAGCACTGACAAAGGTTTAGATTCATTTAGTGGTATACACATATGCTGCTGATATTGCATCATGTCACATATTAACAAAGGAATATACGAAATATCACACAAATAATAAGTTCTAAAATAAATTAGAAATAAAATTTTAAAAATATTCAAATCCCACCCTCTCTATATTTTCGCGTCAAAAACTTTATTTAATGAGTAGAAGCTATTATTGCGAAAAGGTGTCTAAAGCGCAAGATGAATTTTATATCTTAGTGCTGGTACGAACACGAGAAGGTTGACATTTATTTAATTTGGAATATTAGCATCCAACTTGACCAGCATCTCGCGTATTGCCGTGTTAGTCGAAAATTTGCAAATATTGTCATGAACATAACATGCTGCCGCCCATATGTATAGAATGCACCTCTCTTGCGTTCTCTTAATTGTGAGTTGTTGGTAAGGTATGCTGGGTATCAAACAACAAATGCTTATTCTAACCTAGGAATCACTAGGGTAAAAATAGGAGTTTGCAGATTCGAAAATTATCGACATGCCTAAGGACCTATAAGCAGAATTGCAAATAGTTACTGTGTTCAGAAAATTTAAGTTTTGAATCAAATAAAACGCCCAAATCTTTAAATTGCCTTGATCTTGGTATGGCGACGTTCTCTACCGTGTAGCCGAAAATTGCATTGAGACGAACCTTATTGTTAATACACTACTAGTTGACTCTATCCAGGTTTCTTTGTAATTTTATTGAGTTAGCGATAGATAATATCTCAGAAAATAGTCATCCGCATATGCGAGAACTCTACAATCAAGCCAGAGGAGGAGATCATCAATGTATATGTTAACTAAAAGGGAACCCTGTGAAATTCCAGAAGAAGCAGTGTATATTTGAGGTGAAACCGTTATAGCAGACGTATGCGGATCTATTTTCTAAATGGGAAGGAATGAAAATAGTATGTAATTTTTGATGTGTAATCAAGTGAAGAAATTTTGGAGGCAAGTATGAAGTGGTCAACAGTGTCGAATGCTTTGGTAAAACCTGTGTAAATAACATCGACTTGCTTTCTATTATCGAGGGATTGGTTAATGTAGTCAGTTTTTCGGCAAAGTTACCGAGATTTTTATGGATTTTTCCGACACGAACTTGCCGGAAAGTCGAAGTAAGGATGCTAACCAGTTGGCGAACATCGCTTGTCGTGTCAATAGACGCGAATACCGCGTGTCGTATCATCTCCAATGTATCGGATGGTTACAAGGATTGCGAAATCTATGAATTTTGAGTATGATGAATTGCGCCAGTAACTATAATAGATAATAATTGTGCACGGATTATGGGAATGAAAATTCAAACAAGTATAGAGAGAGGATAATGTAATAATGTACCTTGAGCGAATGCCATTTTATCTTTTGTGTAGGTATATAATGCTAATTTGTCTTTCTTTCTTTTTTCAGGTAAGAAACTAACATGCTATATAATTTTGTCAGGTAGGTGTTTAATTACTTAATATTAATGTTCACTTATAGGAATCCTAATGACTATATGTTGGAACGGTTGCTGATTTTCTCAAAAATTCAGTATATTTTTAAGTTACACTAAAATATTTGGAATCTGGTCATAAAATCGAAAGAAACTACATTTTTTTAAACATCTGTCAGCGTCTGACACTTGCCAAAATTTAATTTCTTTATTTATATTTTCAATTGAAAAAATATACGACTCTTCTAGACAGAAAACAAAATTGGACACTGACTTCTTACCTTTGTTGGCAATCTATTGTTAATGTCTAAGCAAATAACAGTGTTAGTTTTTTTAAGAATAGTTAGAGGTGCACCTGTTTCACAAAAATTGGGCAAAATTATTGTGTCCCAGTATTGTCGAGGAAAATCATTAGAGCAAATCGCCCCTGAATTAAGAATGGCAAAATATTCAGTGGGAAATGTTGTTAAATACTTCAGACAGACCGGAACCATTGAAATTAAAGGAAACTGGTAGACCTCCAGTTATAACCGAACGAAATCAAAGAAATTTGGTCAACATTGGCAAAGAGCAATTGTTATAATGTGCCGCGAGAATGTTATTGGAAATATATACATAAGCTGAACTCGAATTTTACAAGAATGTACATACGTAAATTACATAAAAACTTATTTAGGCCAAAGAAAAACTTCTATTAACTGTTATTCAGAAACAAAACTGATTTGGGCGAAATCAAAGGGGCTTTTAATGATTGGTAGGAAATAATTGTCAGTGACGAGCCAAGGTTACACGCTTGTGTAGGAGATAATTAACAACAGGTGATTAGATATAAAAGGAGGGCTTTTCAAGAAGGTGGTCTCAAAAGGGCAAATGATATGTGGTTGTCTGTCGGTGGTTTAGACCAATTGGAATTGATCGAGGGTAAGGTGAATGCTGTAAAATATCAAGAAATTTTGCAGGACAGTTTGTTGCCCAGTATTGAAAAATTGTACTGAAGAGACGTTGATTTTATTTTCCAACAGGATGATGCCTCGTGTCATACCGCGCGTTCAACCAACGCTATTGATTGATTCAACGCGCTCAACAGAATATAAAGGTTTTGTCTTAACCCTCAAGTGATCCGGACTTAAATTGAAAAATTGCCAGAGAACAATTGCTGATTCAAATGCCAAATTAATACAAATCTGGGACACGTTATCTCCTGAATTTGGCATAAGCTTGTAAAAAGTATGCCAACACGTATTCGAGCGGTTATCAAGTCAAAAGAGACATCGCGAGTTGCATCCGTACCCGTAAGAACTTCTTTATAAACATGTTTTTTCAAAGTATGAGTAGATTCTCTTTCAAACACTTATGTGTTAAGATAATAATAATAAATATTAATAATAATAATAACATATTTACTGGCCCAACGAATAACACCCAACTACAGGACACTACATTTAACATACATGTAATTCAGTTACAAATTATAAACAGAAATGGAAAATAACGCTGGTATAGGAAGAGAAAAGGTGCAAATTAGCTTCCCACAAAGATATCTTCATAAATCTTATTAGCATTCTTGGACATTGCCAAAACTGGAGCTTGCAAAAGTACATTTGTGCGTGCAGTTGGGATGAAGAACGTCACAAGATGCACGGACGCTAAGCGACGGTCATTGAATACAACGCGAGATAGTAAAAATTCGCAGTCGACTCTATTATGAAGAATGTTCAACAAAAACCTTTCGTGTTGATTATCAGGTCGCTGGGACAAAGATTCCATTCCATATCGTCGCAATAAATCACCTTGACATGCATCCGTCGGTGGGTAAATCCCATCAATCCTGAATGATAAAAGTTTCAAAAATGTTTGGCTGAAGGCATAACCAATGTAGATGGAATTCCATATGAGGCTAGCGTATTCCACTTTGCTACGGACGAAGGCGTGGCATAGTGTTTTAAGGACATCTGGATCCGTGAAGTGTTTGGTCGATCTGTATAAGAAACGAACAGTTTTATTCGCTGTTAAGCAAAGTTCTTCGATGGGGGCAACAGATCTCATAGGAACGTCGAACACCACGACACGATCCCGCACCGAAGAGACATTTGATAACTGATAATTTCCAACATAATAGTTTGTCAGAGTTGGTGACGTTCTCCTAGAAAATGAGGCAGTACAACACCAAGTATAACTTTTATTTGTTTGTCTCACGCCAGTCCATAATTGTGAGCAGATTACTTTGCAAGAGAGTGTCATCAATTCCGTAAATTGCACAATATATTTTCACACCATCCGCGTATGCCAAAACCAGTCAAGTAAGGCTCTCAAGGAGGTCGTTTATGAAGATGTTGAGCATTGTATAATATCCGACGTAGGCATAAATTGGCATGACCGATGTCTATTGTAAAAAATACAGTTCATCCTTTCATCCAAATGAGAATGCATTAGCCGCAACAGGTTAGGTAAAAATCCAAAACAGCTTAATTTCTGAGGTCAAATATTATGATCAAGAGATGCAAATGCTTTAGAAATACCGGTGTAGATTACGTCGATTTTGATCTTCCTATCCATGTTTTAATAGATGAATTGAGAAGTTGTTGCTAAGTTGGTGATGGTAGATCTTGTAGCCACGAAACCGTGCCGGAATGTTGAAATATAGGGTGTCGTAATAGAGTATGTATAAGCGTAGGGAAGATGTTTGAACACTTTAGCGTTTATTAGTAAAGTTTACTTTCATTAACAAAATAATTTTCAATTATTACACTGCGCTTCAACATATACTTGTTAGAACTCGTAATAACATACTGGTTATCAACCATTCTCTTTTAGAAGAGATGTATGTATCTAATATTAAAAACGATATTATGGTGGTACCGCCTACCAAGTTTGTTCCTAAGAATACGTTTTCTGAAAATAATTTCTAGCAACTTACTATTTGAATAAATATGTGTACAATGAACTTCTTAATCCGGTTGCTGTTCTGAACGTTGTGAATTAATTTTTACTGAACTTTTACATGTCTGATAGGAATTTTCCTTCGATAAACTTCTAAACAATAAACGACAGCGTGAGAGATTAATGACTTTTCGCGTATAAAATTTTCACGGTATGCAGTGCCAGATTTGAATAAATCGAACGCTAAAAAAAGCTTCGAAACTCTTACCTAGAAATAATGGCGTATTTTAAGAAGTATTGATTTTGAAGTTTCAAACTAATGACTAAACTACCTAAAATACACTTCTAGCAGAATGGTGTTGTAGGGCTGAATCGTAAATCACATCTAATTGCTATAATCTAAGAGGACGAGGAAATGAGGTGAAGATTAATGTAGGTGCATTTGTTAGAGACTAATGGTCCGAAAGGTTTAGAAATGTTTTATCGGCACCACGTCTTATATTTCTTTGACCAAGTGATCAGTGTATATCAACGAAGACGTAGAGTTTTCTTTACATTTGTACAATAGAAGAAACTATACTTTGCAATAAATGAATACAAAAACTAAACGCTCGTGAGTAATAGTGGCGTCCTAGTACAATAAAATTGAGACCCTTAATGATGTAGCATATAGAGAAATCTATATTGCTATACAGAAATAAAGAATAATGAACCGTTCGGCGTCCGTATATGATAGAGGCTATTACGATATCAATCATAACAATTGTGATATTTCGAAGTTGTCCTGTGTTAGTAGGGATTAATTCAGAATAATCAAATTGAATTCTATAGTAATTGAACTTTGTGAGAGGTAAACCTCTCAAACATGACAACCCTTATCTGTCTGTCACTGGCTATAGAAAGTCGTCATGATTTAATGTATAAACAAATTGGCCATTGAATTAATTAATTATAGTAATGGATGTAAAATTAAATTTTAAGTGCTTTTTAGGTGACATGTGATTATAATTTAAAGTTATTGTTGCGTTACAGCAACCGATACGTGGTATTGAATGCTGTCTAGGCTACAGCCACAATTACATCTAAAATGTAAACATAGCTTTAAAAGTAAATACTTACAAAATCACCAGATAGAAGGAATTTCTTGCTACCTTTATTAAAAATTTCATCAAGAAAGAGGCGCTGCAAACATTGTGCAGATAGTAATTTTGACGTAGATATCTAGAAAGAACATAGATCTCAGAAAGAGCAGTTGCTAACGGCATAGTGGTGAAGCGAAGGACCTACAGCGGAATATAGGAATCTAGAATGTAGTGCTAGAAGAATACGGGATTGAACTAAATTCGAGGATAAATCAAAAATTACTTACACTTTTAGTTCTACTGTATTAAACTGTATTAAACAAAGATAGATGTACAACAGATACATTATTTTTCGATATAGTCTCCACCTTCAGTAATGCACTTGGTCCAGCGAGCCACAAGCTTCCGTATGCCTTCCTGGTAGAAGGTTTTCGGTTGGTCGTGAAGCCACTATTGCACCGCATCCAGAACGTCTGTGTCTGAGGCAAATCAACGATCTCTCAAAGCTTCCTTGAGCGGTTCAAAGAGATGAAAGTCTGAGGGAGCGATATCAGGGCTGTAGGGAGGGCGTTCCAGGGTCTCAAAGCCTAATCTGTTGATAGTTTCTGTGGTGTTATGAGCCGTGTGCGGACGGGCGTTGTCTTGCAACAACAAAACTTTCTTTGAGAGTAGACCACGGCGTTTGTTTCGAATTACTGGTTTCAGCTTATTCGCCAACAAATCAGTGTACCTCGCACTATTTATGGTAGTCCCCCTGCCGAAGTAGTCGTCCAGTATAGGGTCTTTTTCATTCCAAAACATTTACTTTGCGCTCGAAATTATAGACCACGTCCTCATCGATCGATTGATGCAAAGTCAATGGTTGCGCAGATGTCGCGAAAAATGCATTAAACTCAGTGGCTGTCTCCTTATGTCAAATAATCGTCGTTTAGTTTAATTTGAATTTTTTCGTTTCTGTTATTTCTACCCAATTCACCGTTTACTATTTGTCACATACTTTTGGTCTTATTGTTAGACTGGCTTAGTTTATTATTGATATTTAGTTTTTTTAATTCATTTAAAGCCAAGTTATATGCGTGGTTAAGTTTAGTGAAAGTTTCCTGAAAAACGTGGTACTGTTTACTTAAATCACCCACCAAAGAGAGATGATATCTTCGTTCTAATAGTTCCGGAGTTTCCCTAACACCTCGTGTCGTATTAGGTTCAACCTTTCTTTGAGGGAAACTGCGATTAAAATGTTTTTGAATAATACATTCACATTGCTAAATGCTCTATTTGTCTCCATCTCCTCCAAAACCCCCAGCCAAGATTCATGCTTTAGTAAATTACAAAATGTATTAATATTTGAAGATTTAAGCTGTCTGATTTTGTAACTGTTATCCAATTTCTCAACGTTTATAATTAATGTCAAAGTACTTTGGTCCAATTAATTTGCACGGTGCTGTATTTACGTGTACATTTATGTATCTATGATTTAGAAATGTTTAAAAAGGTATTTTCACCAAAATTAGGGTAACCAAGCATTTTGTGTTCCAGGGCTTCGTTATTTACACCTTTATCATAAAAGGTAAAAGCCGTTAGAAAAATGTAAATATTTATACGTATATGAAGGATATGCTTTTTGTTAGAGGCTTCCAAATGGTTAATATTTACTGTTTCTTGCTTTGTTTAGTTGTAAAAGATTGCCTCTTCTGATATTGCTAATTGCTGCTATTAATAGGAGCGACTATTTAGCTACAAAAGATCGCCTCCCCTGATATTGCTTCATTACAATACTCTGCTGCTGTGTATTGTTCTCTTTTAACTGCTAGGCACTAAAGTTTATTTCTACAGCCATTAAAAACCGTATTTGGTTTTTTCACTACTTTTACAAAATATAAGAATAGTGCTGTTCCTAATTACTACACGGATCATCAAAAAATTACCTTTAGATTTTTCAGTTGTTTCCGGAAATTCCGTTGTTGGTTGAGATGCAGGATAAGAGAAATCTTCATTTGTACATCAGTATTTAAAATGAACCTTTTAAATCCTTTCAGCATGTCTTGGTAAACAGATTAAAATAAATTGTTTTACTGATGGATCTCAGTTAGAAGGAAATTAAGTTTAAGGGCGTATTTTTGCGCTCGATGGATAGAAGAAGAAGAAAAAAGGGAGAAGAAAGGGGAGCAACGGAAGTCTTTAAAGAGTCTTACGTTTTAAAGTTAATTCGTTAAAGTTTGTTGCTTACGCAAGTTCGCGAAATAAGGATATCAGATGGAAAGTGGTGAGGACGTACGATAAGCCGGTAAGAGGGTCGTTTTGGGGCACTTTTCATTCAGATTCCACATCCTCAACGGCGTCGTCTCTGCCTGTTACAAGCAGCTGCTACGTGCGACGAATCCAAATTAGCTTCCAATATTCTATTGACAACATTTATACTTTCTTCGGAATTCTAATCTGTTTCGGTGTTTTGTAAATTTAATATTAATAAGGGGTCAAAAGGGCACGAACTGCTCCTTTCGAACGCGGCCAATAAGAAAGGGATCCCGTTCGTTTTTATCTCCCAGCGAGAAAGCTTAAACGCCCTAATTTATCAAGGTTGGGCGGAAAGTTTTATGGCAATGTAATCGTTTATTCAGCTTCTTCTTTATTCGGATTGTAATTTATTGACGCGAAACATAAGTATGCAATAAATATTAATACGATTCACTAACTTCCTTTTGACATTAATTTATGCAAACTCTTTTTTGAATATCACTTTGCTTATATTTGATTTAAACTCAAAAGCTGTGACATCACTCGAACTTTAAACATCGTACTTAACGTCTTGCTCGTTTACAACGTCTGATAGTCAATAGATTCTTAGAGATGGTTATAAAGCAAAGCATTTTTCTTAGTATATTTTTTTCAAAAATATCGTACCTTAGAGTTAAATGGTGTTAGAGTCTTTATTCTCCTTATTTAATCCTCTCGTATAACCTGGATTTTACTAAGCTAGCTGTAATGCCTTTAACAAAAGCTAACTTTATTTTAAAATTATTTAATTTGCACACAAGTTATTTACTGTCGATGATTTTTTCATGTAAATTTGTTGTAGTATCATTCCAGACGTTTGAATGTGGAATAGGTTAGCACCTTTAATTTGAGAGCAAAGCAATTCCTAACCAAGGTTTTATTTGATAATTAGCTATATAACATCTCTCTAACTTTGTTAGTGATTCTTAGACGGTTTTTGTGTACTTCTGTCAAAAACAAAATAATTCGATATATTAGACAACATTTTGGCTTATATTTGATAATTTGACCATTTTATTTTCAATTGAACCTTTACACAAATTCAAAAAAAAAGTTACCATCGATATCCCTTCTTTGAATACAAATGGTTTCGGCCCCTAATTGGAATACTTCTATTTCGAATTTTGTCCTACTTTTAGTACCCAAAAGCATCCAGAGTAAGATGGTGTTTGTTCCATAACTTCAAAAATGTTTAAACTTGCTTTTAGCTTGATTTTAAAACGATTTCCTTTTAAACGTTGTAATTATATCCAAAGTAGTATTATGTTCGATATTTACTTCGAAAATATCAGCTGTCAGTCTCAAACGTATAGGGTATTTAGGATAGCCACTCGATAGTAATGACCCTCTACCGAAGGGTACCCAGGCCGAATGAGACTTGGAGTGTGGACGTAAAATAAATAATGTAAGTCCAGATAACGAGGATCTTAGTGGAACAAAGACAAAGCCACTTTTCTTTTTATTCTCCTATTTTCGTAACTCTTCAAAATTAATGTAAAATTCTCCTACAACAAAAGTACATAGTAGTCTAGTTGAGTCATCTGGTAGCGTCACTGCATTCATTCTCTCATGCTACTTCTAAAAATAACTTTATTCATCAAAAATTCCTCGTGACATTATATTTAGGTAGACATCATCAACATTTGCTGTGGAAAGAAACAATCGCCATCGCGATTAAAATAATGGAGAAAAGGGACGCCAATAAATTAGTCAATCCTGGTTAAACTTTCTTCGAGTTAACTAGTATTTTGGCTGCAGTCCCAAGCTAAAGTGTTCGATATAGAAATTGGAGAGTAAATTCAAATTAGAAGAAAAAATCAAGGTTAGTTTTCATTTTTAAATTTTTACATTCGTTAATTTCCATTTATTAATTTCAAAAATTCATAAAAATTGCCGAAAGAGTCTCAAAGAATACTCCCGTATTCCACAAACGAGTTAAAAATGTAATCAATTTACAAAATTCCAATTTTCTAACAAAAATCCCTGAGAAAAAAACATTTCAGTAGTTTTTGGTCTGTCTGCTAGTTTGGTTCGAATGCTGATATTGTTTAATGTATGCTTTTGAGGAAAATTGCAATTGCAAAATAAATACTTCCAAACAACTGACAAGATTAACATATTTTGGCCTCCTTCGGTGAATTATGAAAGTCAGTAATTTTCTTGGTATTTCCGACGTAATTAAATACTTGAAAAAATCTGGTCCCGGTAAGAAATCGAACCTGACACCTCCCGCTAATATTTCGTCAGACAATTTTCAATTTTTACATGCCAAGTACACTAATTAATTAATATATTTTGGCTTCTGTCGGTGAATTATGAAAATCTGTAATTTCCTTGGAATTTCCGACGTAACTAAATACTTGAAAAAATCTCGTCCCGGTAAAGAATTGAACCTGCAGATAAAATAGCAACTAGCTGTTATTTTATTTAATACTTATGTAGGTATTAAAAGGTGAACGATCCTAGCATCAAGGCCCCCGTGGTGTAGTGGATAGCATGGCCATCCGGCCATCGGGAGGTGTCAGGTTCGATTCCTTAACGGGACGAGATTTTTTCAAGTATTTCATTGTGCCGAAAATTCCAAGGAAATTGCTGACAAAAGAAGAGGCCGACGCTGATAACTTTGTGCCAATGAGCTTTTCTTCGAAACTGTTGATTCATCTACGATCAGCCACAATTTTGACCGCACTTCACGCCGAATTATATTCTGTATTCTTTCACGCACACATGGTAAGTACGTAGTTTCGCAATGTTGATTCATTTGGCAATCTCCAGTCGGGGTTGTATTTGTCCTAAAACATACGAAACTGTTCTTTTTGGATATTATCGAATGAAATTTTACAAACACTCGTCATAAGTATTAATTCCATTACAAATTCGGTCTAAGGCTTATGATCGCGGTTTTTCCATTTGTGGTTTCCATGTTTCTCGCATCGTGATAGCAAACCAGTAAATCCCTATTGCACACTATTGGTTGTATTGGGAACGGACCGAAATGATATCGGCAGACTTTACGCGATGAAGTTTCTCGCCTCTTAGGTATGTGTGTAATAAATGTTTTCATTCGTACGGCACATGGTATTACCGGAATATTACCTGCCTCTCTGCACGCTCATAGCCTGGCACCAGCTTTGCGAACTTTAATAATAATAATACCTTATTTAACTCTTATTAACCAAATTTGCAAAATCAGGGATAGTTTGTGACATAAAAGCATAGCGCCCTTAGAATATCAAAAGAACTTGATATATTATCATTATACGAGGCGGCTTTCTACGCTTGCGCGCTGTGCACCTACATCTGTTGACAAGCCACAGACGTCATTGCATAAAGTTTCGACCGTGTTTACGTTTGTTTGTCACTATTTAAAATGTCTCCGCCGATCGAGAATCCCGCCGACTGTGAAATATGCGCTGTGATTCGTTTTCTTAGTGTTAAAGGCATTAAATCGGCCGACATTCATTGTCAGATCTGTGAAGTGTATGAAGAAAACATTATGAGTGATGGAATGGTACGGAAGTGGGCGAGAGCTTTTAAAGATGGCCGGACGAATGTCCATGAAGAGGAACGAACGGGACGACCTTCTGTCATTACTGAAGATTTGGTTCGGAAAGTTGACGAAAAAGTGAAAGAAAACAGTCGCTTTACGATTTCATCGTTATCTGATGACTTTCCTCAAGTTTCCAGAAGTGTTCTCTATGAAGTTGTGACCAGTGGTTGTTAAATCAGGCGGCAGACTTCTACGACGATGGGATTGTAAAGCTGATTGTACGATACGATAAATGCCTCAATATTGGTGGAAATTAGGTAGAAAAGTAGATAGTACAGGTCAGTAATAAATGTAAAAGTTTACTGCTTTTTTTATTTAAAACGTGCTATTAAAACATGTTTATAATTAATACCTAGCTTTGTTGATTTTTAACGGTTGTATTTAAATATAACCCCAGTTTATTAACTTATCTACACATCTGTTTTTCTCTTGTATTGTATTCTATTTTACTTTTCTACAATCATGCTAATTGTCCCTCTGTTTCGATTCATTGTTTTACATCTGCTAAGGCGAATCAGTTTTCAACGCAGACTCAAACAGGAGTAATCAATTTAATACTTTCGCGAAACAGTACCAAAACAATGTGTTAAAATAGGCATCAGTTTAAACAAATTCTAAAAAGTACTAACAAGTAATAATAACCATCAAACTTAATATCACATTCCTAATATTTGATAAGCGTAGACTAAAAATAATCATAAATTAAAAATACGCATTTGCAAATATTTGAATACCATTTACAAATATTTAATGGCACTGTCATAGAGGTACAATAAAATATATTTGTATTGATTCAATATTTGTACATTCATTGTAATCATCAGTTCACAATCTATATATACGTATATATATATAATGGAATTTATTATTTACCAATGGATATCGAAATATTTGCCCAATATTATATTACGTTATTATTACGTACCTTTAAAACCGTACTTATAAAAAAAAATTAAATGCCAGCGTTAACTTCAAATGTATTTGTTTAATCTACACTTACGCAGTAAAATAATAGATATTGCTATCTATAGAATTGCAATAAAACACTTAATCTTACTTCTGAACTTTATTACATCGCATCCCGATACATTTACCAGTACCGAACTTTACAGCTAGCGAAGGATTAGTTTCAGCGAATTTAACTGCACTTTAATAAAGACACATGTAGTACTTTAAGTTATTCACCGTTAATTATTTTACTGTTGCAAGAACTTGGGTAATTTTGTTTAATGTATTTATTTTCGTTTAACTGCAATGGATTACCGCTTGAATTAGGACTGCCTGCAACTACAATGAGTAGTTATAACTTTCAGAACACATAATTATTTGCACAATGAAACATTGTTACATATTATGTTTTCAACAATAATGCAAAGCTATACTTCGTTGGTTCTGAAATCTTTATTTTACCGGTCTTATTGATGTTGTAAAAATGGTGCATTTCGTTGTTTTTACGGCATCTATTTCCATTGTTATTGAATATTACCATTAATTACTACTTTGATTTCAGTAATTAAAAAAATTCCGCATTTAAAGTCGCTGTCTTTAGCGCAACGACGAATACCGTCCAGCCACGAGCGATTCGGCAGTATCTGTGAGGGTGGCGTTTTCCCAACGCCTTTTTTGAATCTGTTCGGTCACAGAATAGTAAAACAACCAGAAGTGAAACTCTTGTCGGGGCCTTTGATCTTTATTAGACGAAATCGGTGACGTTGGCGCCATCCTGTCTGGTTACAACTTACACATTACGTGACGTTGTTTGGTATATTGGTATCAGATAAATTGCAAATTCAATTAGTTCCGTTAGTGGTTATAATGTCTTTTTTGTTGTAAATTTTGAATTTTTGTAATCTGTCTATTTTTGATTGTATCGGATGTCTTTTCATAATAATAATAATAATAGTTGTATTTATTCGTAATCATACCATTACAGAACATTGTCACTTGGTTTTTAGCATGTACATCGTACAATAGTTCATTTATAAATAAAATAGATAAAAATATAAATAAAAGTATAAAGTGTATATACACATATGTATAAATAAAAACGTGATAAAATAAAACAAGTATAAAAACAAATAGGTAAATGATTCCTTATTGCAATGAACAAAGTTTATCGCTGACATGACAAATACTCCTGCCAACGTAAGTATTCTTTGGGTCTTAAAATATATACATATATTGTAATGGTATTTATTTACCTATGTTAAAAAGTGTTGTATTTTGACAGTTCTATTTCTTAACGAGGCGAAACAGTGTTGTGGACCTCCTCCCTTCAATTTCCCCTAATTTCATATTTATTCATTGTCGTATACATGGAGACAAGGAGTATTTTTGTTAAAAAAAGAGTCCAGTAAACAATAAATAATGTTAGAAACAAAATTTACATTATATTCTATAATTATATTCTAATTATATTCCTTTCTATAAAAATTATCTGATCGTATCGTATTTGGATTAAATTCGTTTCCATGGTAACCACTTGAATTAAATGTACCTGACACCACCCTACCTGTACTTTTGGACAGCGTCACCATGGAAGCGAAAGGAATTTGCAATGGATTTTAAGTAACCAAGAATGTTTTATATTATTCAGACAGTATACTGGGGTGCTGAATAACAAAAACAAATAGAGAGATATAAAGCAAATTTCGACAAGAAAATAATTTCCAAAATTCTTCGATAATTTTATTCATATTTCAAGTAAATATGAGATTATTTTATTAAAAAGCTGAAGATCTTCAATAAACAAATTCACTTCGACATTATATATTCAAAATTGTAATTTACGAAGCAAGATCCGAAGAGGGTTGGTTGTAGATGGAGAGTTGGTTGTAAATCTGGTGCTGTTACGAGTAGGAGATATTAAGAACAGACGTCGAAGTACTGCTACTCTGCGAAGATCGCCAGTATGCAAGTACCGAAATTTAATATTTGGCCAAATAATCAATCGAAAAACAAAAAGAAAATTGAATTTAATAAATTATTTTTAAAATTTAAAATTCCAAATAAATAAATTTAAATTTAAATAATTGTCGGATAGGTTCTTTGTCTCAAAATTAATACCCTATTCAAAAGAAATATAATTACTCTAAATTCTAAATAAAAACTTACTGTCTCTTTCGAAACGTTAAAAATTGTTTGATTTTATTATTCTTTTTCGATTAGCAAAAAAATAATTAAGTAGATCCCACAAACGTAGTCATTTTTCAATAACGTCAACTCTGAGACTCATTCGATTCATTTAATTCTTTACTTTGATCGATTGATTGATTTATTTCTACCAAAGCAGGGTTAGTCTTTGCATCCTTAACACTGATGCTTAGCAGAGTCTATGTAGTATATTCTTCTCCATTGGTAGATCAATTGTGCTTTGCGTAGCGAATCTGCGTTGAGCTAGCGCTGCACATTCGAAAATAATATGAGGGGCTGTTTCCTCCTCCTCATTGCAAAGTCTACATAAAGGTTCATCTTTGTAGATCCCCCCTTAATTAAGCAGATCACCAGTCGGATGTTGCGACGGTCTTCCCATCATCCGTTTGATGTGTTTTTGTCCAGCTGCATAGTACCAACTTAATTGGTGTTGTGTTATGATCCCCGCATTAATTGCACCACGCACGGCACTCTAGGTAATACCTAGACTCGGTTCAGGGTCTATATAACTCATTTCTGAGCCTTCTCTTCGTTAACTGGTCTGCAATTTCATTGCCCGTTATACCCCTGTGTCCTGGCACTTACACTAGTGTGACCTTGTTTTGTTTAGTGCCTTTAAGGCTGCTTGACTGTCAAAGAGAATGCAGATCGTCCCACCTTGCAGTCGCTGACACAGATTCTCCCACATGCAGGTTTGTATAGCATATATATCTGTATGAAATACCGTGGTCCATCACTCAAGTGATCCACATACTTTGTATCCCTGGTTTTCCTCATAAACACCAACGTAAGAAGTAGTGCCCGTTTTTGTCCCATCTGTGTATCAGATTAGAGTTTTCGTTTTTCTCTTCGCTCCATCTCCCCTTTCCTCCCAATTCAAGAAAACTTTGAAAGGTTTGTCATAGGAGATTCTAGAGATTGCTATGTCGCTACCCATATCAAAGATAGAGTTTGTAGTGTTTCTATTCTGGTGTGCCCGGACCCACTGTGGGTTCTTTAGTTACTAGCGTTTTTCAGTCTGTAGGTTCCTATTCTGGCTTCTCCCTTGATATAGATCTTAAGAGGAGGTAGGTTTAGCATGGTTTCCATAGTAGCTGTTGGGTTGCTTTTAATGGTTCCAGTTATACATAGACATGCCAGTCTCTGAATTTTCGAGAGACTGGTTATCGCATGCTTCTGTGTGATCTTAGGCCACCAAACCAGGCAGTCATAAATTTTCATTGGTCTTACCACCGTAGTGTACAGTCAGTACGTCGTATCTGGTTTGAGTCCCCATGTTTTCCCAACTGTTCTACGGGTTGTCATCAACACCCTCTTACATTTGTCGGTCATTTTTCGTAAATGTGGGTTCCAGTTCAGTTTAGAATCCAAGGTTATACCTAAGAACTTAGGAACTTAACATTGCAAAGAGTCGGCGCTCTTAGATCGTCGAATTTTCTTCTCTTGGTGAAGGGTGCAAGTGCAGTTTTTCCAGGGTTTAGTCTAATGTTCTCCTTCTTGCACCATACTTATACCGTTTTTAATGCTCTCTGCATTAGTTCTGAGATTATGCTGGCATTTCACCCACTGGTGAATAGTACAATGTCATCAGCGTATCCCTGTGTATAGTAGCCAGCATTGTTTAGCAAGACCAGCAGTTCGTCTATCACCATGTTTCACAATAGAAGGGATAGTACCACTCCTTGTAAGCGTCCTCTGGCGACAGACACCTGCATCGTTTCACCCGTCAACGCTACCTCTATTTGTCTGCCATGGAGCATGGCTCCCACCCATCTGTAGACAGTGATCTCTACTCCATGGCTGTTTGCAGCCTGTAATGGTGATTGAAATGCACCTTCTATGTCAAGAAATGCAGCGAATGCAATTTCTTGATTGTTTAATGATGCCTCCAACCGAGACACGAGTAGACGCAAAACACTTTCACATGATTTACCTGCTTGACAGGCATGCTGATTGGGATGTAATGACCTTTCTATGAGATAGGTTTTCCTGGTACACTTTTCAAGCAGTTTTTCCATGGTCTTTAGGATGAAGGATGATAGGATTATTGACCTGCATGCCTTTGCCTCAGCGTATGAACCACGCCGAGGTTTTGTAATAAACACAACCTTCACCCTATTTCAGACAGATGGTATGTAACCCAGTGCCAGGCTGGCTTTATAAATTCCGCAAAGCATTGGTACTATTGCATCTTTACCTTTAACAAGGCTGGAAAGATCTCGTCAGGTCCAGGTGAGTTATAGGCCTCAAACGAGTTGATTGCCTGGACGATCCTGTCGTATGTTATTGCCCGTTTAGCTAGATGCCAGTCATCCTTTTTTGGGCCTGCGGAAGGCCATTCGAGGTCCTGACCACTTGGTACGCTAGTCAGGTTAACATTCTTTGAACCTGAGAAGTGCGCTTCCAGTAAAAACTCAAGCATTTTTGTCCTAGCGTTCGTAAATTTTCCTGTGGGTTTTCTAATATTTCCCAGAGGATTTGTTGGATTTTTAGTAAGTAGTCCATACAGTTTTGCACTTTCAGATGTTGTTTCTATGTCTCCGCAGAACCTCCTCCATGACTTTCTTTTAGCTCTTCTTAGGGCCTCGTTTTCTTTCTTTACTTTAAAAACAACATTTATCTTTATAATATATTTAATTTGTTGATTAAAATGCTATAAATAACTAATCCAACTTTACTTGTTAACTGTTTTTCGAAATCTGCAATGTTTTTTCGTATTTTTTCAATTTCTAAAAATGCGTTGGAAACTAGTAATCCAATAATGAAACGTTCAAATTTAATGCTTAAATTTATGTTACCTAATTTTATATGTGAAAGTTTAAATTTATAAATTTGGCATTAAATCCATTCGCTTATATCTCAATAAAAATATCGTGTGGTCCCTTAGTGTTGCTAATTTGGTTTCTTCTTTGATCAATATTTTAAATAATAAAATAGGTATGCTACATACTTCATTAAAAGCACTTGATGGTGATGTGCATCTTTTATAATTTTCTAACACGTAATTATTAAAAATAAAATTCAAAAAGTGCGAAACACTTCAACTGCTTCACGTCTCCCCTTCGTTTTATCATTTTGTGGCAACGGTTACCGTTATTATATTTTCGTATACAGTCGTTTGCCGTTAACGGTTATTATCGCTAAAAAAATAATAACCAAACCGAAGCTGACTGTGTAACAAACCGCGCTTTATCATTGCAAACATGCTGCTAAAACATTTTCGGTAAGGAGCCGAGCCATGGTAAGGGAAATTATGAGATAATAGGCACTTTAAACTTCCTACCGGGGAAAGGGCTTTTACATTTAATCTTCGGTTATTGCATGGTAATTTGAATAGCACACACTCTGGAAGTAAGAGTCTAATTGTTTCTCTCGGCTGATGCTCGGTGCTCGTGACTCGGTACCCCATTTCGACCTCGCATACAGGCATTTAGCTGTCAGAAATCAATTTGGACGTCTGCAGTGCAATCAATCGGCGCAATCAAGCTCGTTACGTGACCCTCTATACCACCATCTTGTTGAACGTACGCATGCAAACTATATCCCAAGCCTCAAATCGGAAATTTTAATTTATCGTTTAACTACCACTATCGATCTTTTTCATTTGAAATGTTAGTTTCGGAGTTTACTTCAGATATAGAAAACTTCTTTTACAAGCTCGCGATAGGTGTTGCCTATGCACTAAGGTAAGATTAAAACATCAACATCTAACAAATTCCTTCCTATTGATAAGTAATTAATCTTTTTGATGCATTAAAAGAAGAAGGCACTGGTCCAATGGAATTTAAGCTCTCAAAAGTAGTGCCAATACATAAAAAGGCAGAGCAATCAAATATAAATAATTAAACTCCCACAGCAATAACACTGACTTTTTCTAAAATCTTCGAGATTGTAAACCAGAACAACAAGCTTCTTTGAAAAAAAAAATAAATGTTATGTTAGATCTGGTGGAAGAAGTGACAGCATTAGATGACGGAGAAGGCCTTGTGCCAACCTGTTGTGATTTGATAAAAGCCTTCGACTGTGTAGACCGCGAGCTGCTGCTGGAAAACTGATATTATTACGGCATAAGAACATAAAGACAATTTCTGCTAAAATAGAAAAAGGAGTGCCGCAAGGATCTCTATTGGGGTGAACATCAAGGAATAAAGAGGTTTTCCAACATCCTACATTGCAGTTTTTCCTTAAAACATGGACAAATATTAATTGCTATTCCAAATTTGGAATCAAAATTTGATTTTAGGCTTTTCAGATGGTCTTAAAACGATTTTCACAAACGCTTTTACGATTAAACAAGGCCTACTATGTTTTTTCGATGTTTGATAGTGAGTAAATAGTATGTAAATTTGAAAATTATACAAAAATTTAATTGAAAGAGTTCTATATCTCATAAAAGTGTTAAAAGGTATAGGAGCGTTAAGGTGTGAAGAGAAACACACTGTATACGTAACACATAAACATGCTACGCCATACTTGGATATATCCATCTGTATAACACACGAAATGTGATGTATTTCATTTATCTAAGCACGCGAAATATGATGTACGGAGATGAATGAAACAGGTAATTTCATTCGAATGTGGCATTTGAATTTTCAGCGCGGCGAATATTGATTCCACCATCGTATAGCAGCGAACTCGGCGAATTTGACCGTTTCAAAGTTCCAGTAATCAAATTAGAGCACGCTATTGAACAATTTGTCTCGCTTACTTTAAATTTTATGTGAATCTTGCGTCTTACTACCGTTGTTGTTGCCTTGTCTTGTCTTTAAGCGAGAGACAACGCATAATTATTTAAAAGATAATTGTATGCATAAATCTTCTTGGAAGTGGCTGATAAGACATTGCTGGGATTCATTTGTTTTTCTGTAGGGCACGCAGTCTTCAAGGAACCTCTTATATTTGAATTCTTGCCTACCCCCTGCGCCATTGTATTATATTTATTTTTGTACGACTGTTTATTCACGCTAGATGGAGACTGTTGCAGTTATCTAACTTTATTTATGTATTTGTTACTTTGAATACTATATTGAATCTATAGGAGGAAACTTGATGTTCTCATCGAAAATCTATGTACGTAGCATCGATTTACCAATTTTCTTTTGGTAAAAAACCACTTTTAGAATTATATTTACCAAAATAATACTTACGGAACCACGAGTCAGCAACTTAAATTAAAACTGAGGCTGAAACTTGTTTTTTTTTTATTCTTAAAATGAGTTTATTTTCTCTTTGCTTAAAGGTGGTGTAATAAAATACACTGCAATGCATTTATTTACTACCAACTTTGCAACAGTTGTAGTTATAGAATGTAATTTTTAAAGTAAAAACAAAAGTTCTTACATATGAATTAATATTTCTATTTGGTCAAACAGTATGCTGGGATTTCAAATATTTTATGAATAATAAAATTAAATCTATACTACCTAAGAAAATACGAACAGCACCTATATAGTTTCTAACAAGATTTCTGTTGCTAAATTTCTCGAGAATGTTTCATTAAAATTCGGTAATTCTGGAGTTACTTTCATTATCAAACAGAACGGCAGGCGCATACTCCTCAGTTGGCTTCTTAGTTTATTTTTATGTTCAAAAATGCCTGAAAATCGACAGACGTCCAAATATATAACTTTTTAGTTGAATCGACGTAATAAACACACAACATGACCTTGTAATCTAGTAGGTAGGCTTTCTCGGTCGTCAATTACACTATACTGATTTGAATTTTTCATCTGTTTGCGATATTAATCAAGTATTTTTTCAACTAGAATTAGCAGATTTAAAACTCAAGGAGGCGTGACGTTTAAAATTAAAATCTTAAACATAAATTTGGATGATCTGAGACAGAACATCTTAAAAGACAAGGTCATGCTATACTTTTAGTTTCTGGATGGGAAGCGCGTCGTTGTCGTAGCTTCTGCTGACGTTTCGTCCGCAATGTTATGGGACATCTTCAGGGTTGTTACTGCACACTGACTGTCATTGTCAGACAACGGCGCGGTTCCAACCCGGAAACCAGTATAACATGACCTCGCCTTTTAGGATCTATCTCAGACCGTCTACATTTACGTTTAAGGCTTTCTAATTTTAAACTTCACGCCTCCTTGATTTTTAAATCTGCTAATTCTAGTTGAAAAAATACTTGATCAATATCGCAAAAAGGTGAAAAATTCAAATCGGTTGGTTTAATCTCAATAGGTCAAAATACAAAGGACATGGTTGTATTTTCCTTTCTAAATTCTTTAAATCTCTCACCAAATTTCAATTTCATATTTACCACTATAAGTGGCTGATGAAATTAGAAAGTAAAAAAAAATACTTGCATTACTTACATTAAAAATTTTATGTTGTTATAGGCGCATTATTTACTAACTTAGAAAGAGACGCAATTATGCATTAAAAGAGCTATAAATTGCCAATCCTTATTTAGAGCATAGCGGGAATAAATTTCTAAAGATGATTTCCGTTTCGTGTCTAAAGTCTTAAACATCAAGAATTATGTATCTAGCCTCTCATATAATGCTAATATACTCATAGTCCTTCACTCTTGTTACTTCTAGATTTACGCTTAATTATTTCACTTCCTCGAAAGTCTTTGATTGATAAGCTGTCAAATTATTCATTTGTATATGCCTATGTTCGACCAAGTGGCTTTTTCTGGTATACACGTCGGTTCAGATACGAACGGGATATTGCCTTTGTGAATGGCAACAGAGCATTCGAGTCTCACTGATAGATCGCATCCCATGGCAGTATATCATAAAGCGAGCAGCGGTACGCACAAATACGTAATTTTTGTGTATTCTCAGATTATGTTAGAAAGTGCAGTTTCTTAAATTCAGTTTGTTGCTGCTATACGATGTAGGAGAACGAAAAAGTAATTCTAAGTAGGAAAATAAACAACGATTCTTATAAAATTAAACTAAAGAAAAATAAATTCAATAATTGTACAAAATAAATTGATTACTTTATTAAGGGGAAAAATCTCCTGGCAATATTGAACTTTGTAACTTTTGTATTTGTTGCGCTTCAAAATACGTTTCACAGTACTTCTACTAATACCGATTTCGTCTGTAATTTTCCGGTTAATGCAAGGTTCGCCCATTTCAACTAACGAACAAACCCTCACTGCTCTCTCCTCCCGTTCGCGATGCATTAGAGGGATTTGACGCTGTTCCTCTATTTGTTGGCATTTACGGCAATTCCCAAAATACCAACTTTGTTTTTCTGATATATGTCAGCGTCAGTTTATTGTGACAGTGATTTAACGTTTATTTTCGAGTTTATGCATGGTCTTTGTAATGGGAATGCTACAGCTTCAGTTGAAGAATATCGTCAGCGGTTTCTACATCAGAGGAATCCTGGTGAAGACGTATATATCTGAACTTTCAAAAAACTGTGCGAAACCGGAATATTTTCCAGCGGTAACATAACACCTGAACGAGATACTCGACAAGATTTAGAGGAAGTAGAAAATATTCTGGATTTAGTAAAAGAAAATGCAGCGACCAGCTCACGAAGAATAAGTACTTAATTGGGCATTACACGAAAAGGAGTAATAAACACACTTCACGAGCAAGGCTTATATCCATACCATATTTAGCGTGTACAGCACCTACAACTGGAAAATTATGTTAAGCGTATGGAATTTTGTCGGTGGATAAATAATCGTCGCGTTGTATCGCGCATAATGTTTTCGCATGAAGTAATACTCGCCAGTGATGTCATTAATCATATTCTTGTTTTTCAAGCATGGTCAGATGAAAATCCCCACGCAACAGTCGAAAGTAATTTTTAACACAAGTTTGCGGTAAACGTGTGGTGTGGTGTGGTCCGTAGTTAACTAATTAGCCATTTCATTTTGGAGAATAGCCCCACAGGAGAGCACTCCTTAAACTTCTTACAAAATAAATTACAAGGACTACAAGGATATTCCTCTAAACATCAGTATTCAAATACTGCAATTCGGCTTGGCACGAAGTGTTTCGTCATGACGACGAAAACGGATGGAAAAGGGCGGAGTGTGCGGCAGGCTTAAAGTGCAGCTCTTCTTGTAGCGGCAATTTGCAGTAAATTTAAATCGTGCTGCGTAGAAGCTACATATTTATGCACATAAGAGATGCCTTTTCTGTATGCCCATCGGATACATTCACCTCTTGTGCAGATTACACCCCCCATTTTTAAGATATAATTTCAAATGTCCAAAATTCCGTTCTTTAGGAACCTTAGGCTTACACACATACTCGTCTTGTTTACCACAGAGGTTTGAACTGTGCACACAGGGAGGTACAGTAAAACGGTTGGAATAATTTAGGAAAATAGTATAGCGTGTCTAGGAAAATAGCGCGAAGCATAGATGATATAGCAGGAATGTTAATTAAAATCATCCAAAAGGCTGTGGTCATGGGAATTTACATGCTTACGAAGGGTTTTAGGTAAACTGGGCCGTGTATATATGCAAATATCGCCAGTAAATATAGTAAAAGGATTTGCTTGTACTCTAGTAAATGAAATTCCAGTTTCGCAAGTTAAAATGTAAGAAATTAGTATATATAATATTGAGTTTTTTATATAAACCACTTCCTTGATACTAAATGCATGCAGACTTCGTCCACAAATGTAGAGTTTACATTGGAAATATATATTTAAGATTATTGGTTATTTGCAGACAGAATAATATGTCAGTCCGAAACGTAGCACCTGGGCTCGTTCTCTATTTGCTTAAATGTAATATACCCACTGCAGGATGATGACAAGTGCATAAAATAGTGCACTGCATTACTCTGGTGGTGGAAATGAAAACGGTTATTTTTAGACTTGTAGTTGCCCAAATGATGGCGATGTGCTAGCGTAAATCTGCTTTTCAGAAGTAACGTCTTTCAAAACCTATTAATTTTGTTAGCTGCTTGCAAGGTATTTAATATAAGACACGAACTGAACTTTGTTAGATTTACTTTTCCCCTTTTTTTTGAGTTTCATTTCAATTTTACAGAATCCGTATTTTGGCTACAAAGTTTATGTTTATTGGAGTGAAATTGTTGTTTGCTTTCTATGGTGCAGTTTGGAGATTTATAATAAAAAGATACGATTATTTGTTAAAAATATTCTTTTCTTTTACCATGGAAATATTCCTAGATCCATATTCTTAGATCTGTATTAACACACAAAGTGAAAAATATTAAATATGATTACAGTTATTTCCGTAGAGCACTGTACAATTTGTAAATATTTTAAAAACAATGGACTATACGTACACGTCCTATATAAAGTGACCCTAGATCCCCAGCAGTAACCAAATATGTCCTAATATACAGGACCTTCCATTTAAAAGAACATAACTTTGATATGTAACTTTCCTTCAGTTCAACCTGTATATGTCAAAATAATTTTAAATTATGTTAATGCTATATTTTTCATGAAGGTTTTTCCCAAAAAGCAAAAGTAGCAAAAGTAAAGGTGCTATCAAAGAAGCTGCTACTCTTGCTCTATCCATCCTGCACACGTAACTTCATTGGGCTGATACCGCAATGAAAACATTATTATTATTATTACTATTATTATTATTATTACTATTATCATTATTATTATTATTATTATTATTATTATTATTATTATTATTATTATTATTATTATTATTATTATTATTATTATTATTATTATTATTATTATTTATTATTATTATTTTAACGAGAAATGAGTTAAAATTTAATACAACTACACATTGCTACAAAATTTTCATTTTCTGCTAACTTTAGTATTTAAACTACTAAAATATTTGTTTATTTTATTTGAAAAACTTTATATCTAAACCTTATTTTACTTAGCATAATTTTTAATTCAAATGATTTAGTTACTGTATTTGTCCATGCGATTTTTAAGTGTACGAGTATCCTAATTTTGTTTAGGATCGCAGTTGTATTTACAAACTTGAGACTGTTTTGTTGATTTTGATTTAAGCTTTTGTTGTGAATTTTGGTTGGTACATTTATTTTCTTTGCAAGTTTAGGAGGCCACTTACTCCGGTCAGCTATATAGCGCCGGCTACGTCCCATTAAAAAAAAAATATATTACTACTACTATTATTATTGTGATTATCATTATTGTTATTATTATTATTATTAATATCATTATCATTATTATTATTACTTACTATTAAGAAAACCAGAGCGGAAGTATTTGACCGTACGACGTTGACAGCAAAAATAAAAACTTCAAAAACCGGGTATGCGGTTTAAACAGATGGCATACTCAGTTATTTTAATTATTATTATTTATTAGTTATCTAAAAAAAATATTAATGACTATCTACTATTCAAATTAAAGTCAAGGTAAGTAAACATTTTTCAAATGTTCACTCTAAATAGTAATCATGGGTTAAACTGAAGTAAAACAATTAACTACTAAATTGTTACACCAGTGAACGATCTCCATCAATTTGAAAAAGCAAAAACTTTTAATATATTGTAATTTATGTAATTTTCTTCATTTTATCACATTTTTTCGAGTGTAGTTACACTCGTCATCAGGGAAAAAAATGTGAACTTTCTTCTAAACATTCATCCTATTGAAAATCAAACCAAATAGATGAAAAATGTCAAAACTCTTGAAACAGTTCGCATTCTTGTGCACGTAATCTTGAATTTTGAGATGTTTCATACATTTTGTTTGATTTTCAATAGGATTAATATTTAGAAGTTTCACTTTTTTCGCCCTGATAAAAAGTGCAGTTATACTCGAAAAGTTTTGGTGATAAAATAAAAAAAAAATACGTACATTAGGCTTTTCTAACTTTTTGCCTTTTCCAATTGGTGCAGTTCGTTGACTGGCGTTACAATTTAGCACAAAGTAGAAAGAAATGGGGATAAATTTAAGTCTTCATAATACGAAAAAAGTATATATCTCCTGAATAAGCAAAAGGAATTTTCCTATAAACCTTTAGTATTTATTAGAAATTATGCAAAAATTTAGATCATTATTCAAATTCTACAGAAATTTTAAAAAATTCTGAAATCTTAAAAGCGTATTTTAAAATTTTTTAAAACCGAAACTTTCTTGATGGTATCAAAGCTCCGGTACGTATAAAAGTATTATATCTCCTATTCTTTAAAATATTTTAGGCGTTGACGCCTGAAAAAATCAACTCTTTATTGTCGTATGCATGTTACACGGCTATATTTGTGCGGCATTAGTGCTTATATTATACTTTTGGATACAAGAAAAAAAAGTAACTTGTTATTTATTTCAAACAATCCATATCAGTACTTAGTATGTAATGCAAGGGCTTATTGCATGAAAATGGAAAAGTTATACAGGCCGTGTTATTTGGAGGTTAGAACGTGCAATGTATTACATATTGCTTTATTATAACTGTATATACTAAATCGGCAGTAATATATAACCTCCTACTTTTGCATTTTTTGATTAAATCAAGCTATTTTTGTTTTTGTCAGTTATGTGTAGACATAATACAACGTGTGTCAAAAAGTAGGCACCATGTGGAATCTTTTTTGGTATGGACTATAAAATTGTAGTGGATGAAAGATAGGGTTTTTCATTTTTTTTGACCACTACTTATTTCTGTTACTATTGCAGATATAAAAAATGTTTCAAACAAAACTTGTAGTGTTTTACCTCTGTCGAATAAAAATTTGATAATTATCAGAATGTGGATGGAACATCGTGTATATTTATACATTTGTCAATAGCTCTTCATTGCCTGATTTCAAATATATAATATTCGGTATATAACTTGCTTTCTCACTCAAAAAATTTCCTAATTGTATTCAGTAAAATAACTTACTAATTACTTAACACGTTAATCGCCAAATGAGAACAAAACAATAAGTTCCGATTCTCCTAGGAAGCATTTTGATAATAATCCTTCACGCAGCGCTATTGGCCACACAATAGAAGAAGTGATTTCAAAATATTGTTTATCCAGCGACGAAAGTGATGTGGAACAAAGAGAAAACACCTTCGATATCTCCTGGATGCTAGTGCAAGGTACGTTCCTGAAGAAATTTTCCTCCAATATTCCTTCCCATGACCCAAAGAATGACTGGATTGAAGAGTTTATTACAAAAGAACCCACCGACTACTTCGAAATATATTTCAATGCAGAGGTATTGACATTGATAGTGACGGAGATTAATCGTTAGGCACAACAAACAAAAAAACAAACCCCTAAAAGAGCATTCGCATTCTACAAACTTTGTTGCAAAGTAGTATACACTTACAATTTGAAAGTTTATTGTGGGAAGGATAAAGATCCAAATGTGAGCGCACTCACAAAAGTTGTTTTATCATTTATGGCTCCTTTGCTGGACCAGGGAAGAGTTCTGTACACAGATAACTTTTATACGAGTCTTCATCTTGCCCATGAACTTCTGAGTCGTCAAACCCACCTAGTAGGAAGTCTTAGAAAGAACAGAAGACTAAATCCAAAGGAAGTGATATCAAAAACGCTCCAAAAGCATAAAACATTTGCGGTATAAAGTAAAAGCGGAGTTGTCGTTCTTAAGTGGAAAGACAAGCGCGACATTCTTTGCCTGTGAAACGATTGAAAAACCCAATCTTATATGCGATTATAACAAAGGTATAGCGTTCATAGATCTTTATGACCAATTAAAATCTTATTGCTCATCTCTGAGAAAAGGGATAAAATGGTACAGAAAAATCGCTTTCGAAATTTTGTTGGGTACATCAGTAATAAACGCACATATCTTCTACAAGGATATAACGAAAAGTAGACTTTCAATTACAGGATTCACAGAAGAAGCTGTGAAAAACCTAGTGGGACTTACAGAAATTGTGCAACCAGAACATCTTCTAAATTCCGAACACCGTTTAGAAGAAACACTCTAAAAAATCGTAAAAGATGTGTAAACTGTTATGAAAAGATCAGCGAGGAAGAAGGTAGAACAATAGCTCAAACCAAAACACCCAAGAGTAGATTTCGGTGTTTAGGGTGTGACAAACTTTATTGCTTGTCTTGTTTTTTCATACCTGCACAAGTATAATTTATTTATTTACTTGTTTGCCATGTTCTAACATACATTTGTATCATTATTTCTTTCGAATAAAGATTTTTTTCATTTTTAGAATAATTGTCGAAAAACAAAAAAAAAATCGGGGCTCAAAATGCTATTTAGTTCCGCGGTCCCCTAAAAAGAGTTTTCCATAAAAACTAATGTAGCCTGAGAATCGTACGTCCACTCACAGACGCAAGTGTTCCAGCATTGCATGAGACCCACAAGTCGGGTCTCTGAGCCTCATTACGAAAAATGACTGGGAACCAAATGTAGGTTCTTAAAACCTATCTTGGGCGATTAACGTGTTAAAATAGCCTTATAAATGTAATATAATATATTTGGAATCAAAAAATGAGAGGCTATCCAAAAATATAAAAATATATAGGGCATTCCATTAAAAAAGGCATAATTATGTTTTGCTGGCCGCGCCCTGTATACATATTACATTTTTATTCGGTAGAGGTAAAACGCTACAACTTACACTTGAATATTTTTTTGAATCTGCAATAGCAACGGAAAGTAGTGGTCAAAATAAAATGAAAAACCCTGTACACAAATCTAAAGCAAATTTTTATTATGGTAGTAATAATAAGCACTAAATATCATGTAGATAAGGAATTTTTAGTTTTCAACTTTTTACGTCGGAGAAAAGGTGTTATACTCTATGTGAATTTTCACATTGAAATTTACTTTTCTGCCGGAAATTTCATGTTGCGACGAAACTTACAGTACAGATAACCGTTACTTCTCCTAAATTTGAAGCAATTAAATTTTTAAGACTTTGCTTGAATAGCAAGTTCAAGCTTCTTCAATTCAAAATTCGTTATTCAGTTCTATTGTTGCGGCTTAACTTTTACTTTAGTATTTTCTCGATTTATCTCATAACGTGCACCTACATGTACATACATACATACATAGGCATAACGTCTGAATCACATTCGCCATTTTCTCGCCGCCTCCCAAACTAAAAGTAGATATTGACGCCTCCTTCGTCCTCTCGCTTTCACCTCTTCTTCCTCTACTCCTTGCGTATTACCGAAGAGAGGTTTCCGTTGACGTGAATCTCTTAGTTATGACAAAATACACATTCTCTGTCTCTCCTCCTCTGCTATAACGCGGAGCGTGCTATGGGCTTCAATTTCCCAGTTGGCGGTGACATAAATCTCCGGGGTTTCTCCGATACTCGGGGCGCGCTAATATCCAATTACTGGGGCCTATTTACTCATGCGATGTCTCATTACAGTTCGATGTTACACACATGTGTTCGCGTCGCGTATAAGGACGAAAGGACCGGAGAGTAGGGACGCCGGTTTTTGCCACTACGACCGCATTCCCGTTTGTGGCGTATTAATTTGGAGAAAGTGGCGGTCGGATAGGAGATGCGGCGATGTAAGGCGGAGGAGGAGAAGAGGATGGAAGGAACAAACAAGGCGGACAAACTCGAGAAGGCCCTTTAAAATGAAAACCGGGTGGACGTGGGTGGACGTAGAAGTCGGCAACACCACCGGTGTAGCATTCTCGATTGAAAAAGTTGCCGACGGAATTATAATGACCCCAAAAAGTGTTTTCATTACGCTCTTTAAAAGATAAATATTCATAGTCGATGGAAGTAAAAAACTTGGATCTCGTCCTCGCCGACCTGGACGGATAGTTTAATCTTGATGCGAAAGAACTTCCTCCACACACACCCTCGATAACGAAGGTTCGGGCTAATTAACAAAAACCGATGACCTTGATTTTTGTACAAGGAAGGAAAGACAACAAGATGTCGGTTCTTTATAATTATAGAAATGAGAACTACCATGTATTTTTGGATTGTAATATTATATCAAACTACAAGTTACAAAAAATGAATTAACATCTTTGGGAGAATATACTGTTAGAGCCTTTCAAGGAATGTCGGTTCTGTGTTGGAACTGCAATTGCACCAGTTAACCTGGATGAAGACCGCGAGTCGCGGAAATTGACCTTTGATTCTAAATATTGTCAGCAAATATATTGTTTAAGGATGTAGCACTGATAGAACGCCCTCTTTCAACAAGTGACTCAAACCCAGGTCGATTCAACATCACTTCGTTGTCTAAACCACGATATACTACATTCATTTTCAATGAGAGACAATTGAAGGACTTCCGTTATATGCGTTCTACGAGGTAGGAGCCACAAATTTTCGGCCTGACCATCTTATACAGATTCGAGAATGTTCAGACTCCGTTGCGTCATAGTTTCACATGTGAAAGGCCTACACTATATATATTACGGTTCGAAGAGTAGTAATTTTTAGTAGCCAGCCAGACAACGTGACTAGTGCATGAAAATGTCTCAGATAACGAAAACTGAGTACCGTGCGGTCCTCAAATTTTTAACAAAAGAAGGGCATACATCTAATCACATTAAACAACGTTTAGACGGCGTTTACGGTGATTTGTCTCCTTCATATTCCACTGTAAAAAAAGTGGGCAAAATGTTTCCGCTTGGGGCAAGAATCCCTTGAAGATAATGAGCGCCCCCTCCATAACCATTCGCGTATGAATAAGATTAGAAAAGGTGGGTACTGCATCTTCTTTCTGCTTTCCAATGTGAACGTCCAGTCGAATGTGCACGCTCGTTTTTAAACATGTGTGGAGACGACCTGAAATCGATTTTGGAGTCCATTGTCATAGGAGATGAAATAATGGTTGTTATTTATTTTCTGATTTAAAGAAAGACTTTAGAGGACGTAGTTCTAAGGACAATAGTGAGTTGCAAGCAGCTGTAGTATAACATTTTGCGAGAAAAACTTTATTATTATTTTTACAAGACTATAGAATTATTAATTGATCATTGAAATAAATGCATTGAAGTTTGGGGAGATTATATTGAAAAATAGGGATTGTTATATTTTACCAAGTTTATATTTTCTATATCAGGCCGAGAATTTATGGCGTCTGCCTCGTAGTAAATGGATGCATGTGTAATATACTGGAAACCATTCTGCTGAATGGTTGGAATATGGAGCTACTACTCCATATTGCCACGAAGGTGTTAGGTTAAGGAGATATATAATTCTTAAAAGAAGCTGACCGGTTTATACCAACTAAGCATTAATAAGTAGGACATTAGGTAGGCTACGGTTGGTATAAATCGGGACAGTGGTGTAATGATAGTTAGTTAGTAATTTGAATAAGAAAAGAGAGATTGTACCCAAACAAGAAAATAAAGAACAATCGTGGTAAGTGGAATTATTATTATTTTAATATATTATCTGAGCACCCCAGTCACTAAGCCCGTGACATATTTCTAGGTTCTTCATATATGTGCGCTGTGCCATCTATATCAAATGGTATCTCACTTGGTAATACTGTTTCCGTAGAAAAGGTAACTCCGGAGGTGCAAATGGGGTTTAAAAGCGTAGTGGCAGTGTAGCTGATTGTCGTTGTGGTAGTAGTGGCAGTTGCTGCGTTCCTATTTCTTAAAATAGTCTTAGGGACTGCGCCTGTGCCAACGGGGGTGGAAGTAGAAGAAAGGGGAGAATTAACTGATGATTGGGGTGGTAAAGGAGGGTGGCTTGAAAACCTAGTAATTTCATTGTTAGAAAAAATGTATTGTCTCGTCTTGTCATGGTGGTGGTCGCGGTCGTTCCTGTGCCACTTCTCTGGGCGTTTCCTTCTCACATCCTCTCTTAGCCGCTACGGTAGGACGTCACGGTAGATCTCTGCATTAAACGTCAATGAGCTGTTTGTGGATAATCCCATCAATATTGGAAAAAGAAATCACTGAGGACTTGATGTTGCTTTTTTATTTGACGGTGCTTCTTTGGCCAAGGTTTGGATTGGGGATCATATTCACAAACCTAATCTTTTTCACATGTGAAGACTTTACAAAGGAAATCTTCTTCAGTTCTGATCAATTGTTGTTTGGCCATTTTTGAAGCGATTAGACCAATCGTAAGTTTGTGTTAATCTAAATCTCTCCTTCAACATTTTGTGTGCTTGATCAAGATTCCTCACATTGGCCATTAAAAAATCGCAAACAATCAGACGCAACAACGAAAAATTCAAGAAAGGTGTTCTCACTT
The DNA here is from genome assembly GCA_029619315.2 of Dynastes maya. Lineage (NCBI taxonomy): Eukaryota > Metazoa > Arthropoda > Insecta > Coleoptera > Scarabaeidae > Dynastes > Dynastes maya. Next base: position 65,804,386 of record JAROYE020000002.1, read on the forward strand.
ACAATGGCACCACTTGGCATACTGATTTACAAAGGATATACATAGCACCACGTAGTTGCGTTTGATTGGAATTGCCTTCTTCCACGTGCGTGAATCAAATTTCGAGAACTTTTGGGTACTACCTATATAAAATGTATATCTGTAGAAAATGTGTAAGATATAACGCGCCACCTACGTCAAATTTATCCAAATTAACATTTATCGTGCTTCACCAGGGCGCCTTATACGTTTTTAGTGCGACTCAAACTAATTCTCAAAAATCGAAGTTACATGCGCTAATTAATGTGTCAAACAATGTAGATATTTTATCTCGGTATTCATGTACTTTCCGCGATCGTCCGCTGGAATACAATAAAAAGTCAGTGTACATCGTACAACATATATTGTTAGCATAAAGAGCGTTGTCATGCTGAACGCGGTAACATTTTTCGTCGTGTAAAAATTTGAAAAAAGAGGAGTCGCGTCGTACTTTTTGCGTCGGTTATGGACGAAAACACGAATTCGAACATGCCATGTTTTGAAATACGTTCGAGGAAGTTTTCGCTTAAAATGGTCATTAGTAAAGTGTCGAACGACCCGGGGAAAGGGAAATAACTCATGCTTGTTTTATATATTGATTTTTCCGTTTGGTTTTCTATCCTAGTGTTCGTTCTATTACTATTGTTGTAGCTATTGCATATACCTAGCGAGTCAGCAGAATAAACATTGCGAGCGATGATAGATTATTCAAACGACATTGGTATAGAAACACAAATAATGTGAATGAAGAAAATCACAGAGGAAGGCGGCGTTTGTGTTTTATTACAGGAAATTACATGCAGTAGATTGTAAACATTTCGTATTCCGCTATAAATTCTCCGTTATAATATTGCACACAAATACACCGTTGACTTTATGCCAGAGAAATGCTCATTTCACGGGATTTATGGAAAAAGGTTCGGCAAGGTTGGTTACGTGATATTTCTTAATTATCAATGTTAATATTTTATTTTATTCGCTTGCCGGCGAAAGTATAATAAACAATTTAACGAGTTATGGTATTTTCAATGCTTTTCATCAGTTATTTATAAACGTTTATCGTATTGATTTTAAATAATGAAGTTTGCTAGGCGAAAGAAACGCAAGAGCCTAGTGACGTAATATAAAACTGATGAATTATTGACCTTGGGGTGTGGGAAGCGGATTACAATTATATTTATCGAATAAATCTTAACTCCCTTGCGATAGAAAAACCAATTACAAGTAGGAAACAATCAAAGTTAAGCGATGGGAAAACAAAACCCTGAAATAAAGGAGTGTGAGAGATTGAATGCTTAAAGGAAGACTTTTCCTATTCAAAAACAGTCAGCAATTGATAGTATTGCATTTTATATATAAATTTAAATAGTAAGGCATTTAATATGTTACACTAGTAATAATAAACGTTTTCGCAAATTTTTATGTTTACGTGTGGTGGCGGGTCTATACACAGAGAAGAAAAAGTTCTTGAATCAAACAAATATATATATTTGGAATTATTTATTTAATTCAGCAGAGGTTTATTTGAGCGAAAGCGTATTTTTTTAGAACAACAGAATGAATTTGTTTGACTGTAGCACCACGTCACTACTAAATGGAGATTAATTTTCGGCATTATACTGTAATGTTCAATATTTATCAACATCGGCTGTCAATCTCAGAACGGATAGGTTATTCAGGTTAGCCACCCGTTTGTAATGAAATATCCCTCTTGCGGGTAAAAATGTACTTTTCCAAGTCACCATTTCCCCACACGCCAACTTGGCTTGGGGTGAGGACCTTATATTAAATATATAAGTCCAGATAACGACAATCGTAAGGTAACACGGACAAATCCATTCCTCTGTTTATTTTCCTAATCCTGCAAATCGTCAAAATTAGTGTAAAAGTTATCTGAAACAAACAACAGGGTAAATTGGAAGGTATTTCAAACATCATTTAGTAAATTAAATCTTTGTCCGAACATTATTAAGTAAATCGTTGGTGAAATTTCACGTTTAAACCTTGTCAGAAAGAATTTAGGTCATAGATTTGTCTACTTTCTGTCAGCTGGTAGTGTTACTGCATGCGTTCTTCTATGCTATTTTTACAAATAACTTCCTTTCATAGAAATGCATCATAAGAATTTATATTTGGGTTTAATTTATCAAAATTTGCTGTGGAATGAAACAATCGCCATCTTTCGCGATTACAAATAAAATTCAGCTTTTGTCGAATCAATTTGTGATTAGTTGACTACGATACCAATTTGAAGTGTTCGATAGTGAAATTAAAGTATTTATTCAAAGAAGAAAGGGTTGAAGGTTAGAGCAGGCAGATTCCTGAAGAAGTTGTAATAAACAGAGCGTTTATATGATAGGTTAGCTATATTTTTAATTCTAACATTTGTTAATTTCGATTTATTGATTTGAAAATTCACTAGAAAATTGCCCAAAGAGTATTCAGGAATACTCCCGATCCTACAAAGAATTTAAAAAGTTAGACTAATTTAGAAAATTTCAAATTTTCCCAAAAATCCCATGAGAAAAATATTTTAATACTTATTCTTTAAGTACTTTTGTTAGCTTATCCACAATGTTAATAAAGTTGTTCAAAAAATTACCCTATGTGATTATAAATGGATGCTTTCTTCTCTAAAAAGAAGAAAGCATCTATCGTACTAACCATTTCAGTGGAATAATATATTTGTCAAAATAACCGCATCCTTTAAACCATAGAAATATTTTGTTAAGCAATACATATTTATCTAACATTTTAATGGAGAACGCTCCCAAAATGGGAACAAACTAAAAAATCGATTTTTTTATTGAATTAAGCATATTATTTGCATAAAATTTTTATCATTATGTATGTTCCCACTTTGGGAACTTTCGCCATTAAAAGGTGAAGTCAAATAAATGGTAAAGAAGAATATATTTGTTTCAAACTGACGAAGTTCTTAAAAAGAAAGAACTGAATATATTACGTATATCGAATTAAACATATTACGTATACCAAATCAAGCAGATATATTTTTAAATCAAGCTTGAGGTTATTTGTTTCAAGAGATTTTTTTCTCTGTGTGTATGGAGTACATAAACATTATAGCCTGCCATAGTCTCAAGAGCCATTCACTATGTAAATGTGTGTATAAAGTGTTCTAGTGCATTGTTACTATCACTAATTCGTCGTAAAGGGTGCACCGCAGATGATAATTATTTCCACAACATGCGAATGATGATTCAAGATTGTATTGGACCTCTAAGATAAATCTGCCACTTGACACCGTAGGACTCGAATATCCAGCGCCTAACACTGACACAGTCAGGAGTATTGTTGTAAGATTAGGCCACCTTGAAAAATTTTCCGACACATGTTTAAGACTAACATCTAAAATAAAGGTGACACGACTTCAGTGGGCTACAGAATATCAAAAATATGCAGTTGAAGATTGGGGAAGATAAGTTCTATTCATCATCTGTATTTTTGGTCAAATTCATCCTCATGGTTCGCTTAACGGTTCTCTGCATTTTTGACTTTTCCCTAGATTATTTATAGCGACGAATCACGGCTAGAAGTGCTAACGGAGAGAAGCCAATTTATTCGACGACGTCCTTCAGAGCGTTATAAAGAAGCATATACTATCAAATCTATTAAACACCCCCCATCTCTAACAGTTTGGTCGTGTATTACGACAGAAGGGCCGGGGTCACGATATTTCGTCAACGGAACAATGGAGCAAAAACAATATAAAAAAGTGTTACAAAACTATTTAATACCTTATATTGGTTCATTGGATCTGACTCCAGGACCATATACTTTCATGCAAGACAATGCACCGTGTCATAAGGTAAAAAGTGTAATGCGATACCTTGAATCTAAATATCTGCGCGTACTACCTTGGCCAGGCAATTCAGCAGACATAAACCCAATTGAAAATGTGTGGAATGTCTGAAAAACATCGTAAGTACACGAAACTCAACTACAAAGGAAGAATTATAATAACATACTGAAGAAGCATGGCATAATAGCGACGAAATTAAAAAAAAAAACAATACAAAGCTGCATTGGTAGTATGCAAAAAAGAATTGAGGATATAGTAAAACACGGAGGAGGAACAAGGAAATATTAATAAATATATGTTGAAATTAATTTAGTAATTAAGTAATAATATTGCTAACATTACCAACTGTGTGTTTTTTTTAATTTTATTCCAAAATCATATTTTTAGGTGGTCCTAATTAGATGGCCAGGGACTGTATATCCCGATTAGCTAGTAAGAATTAACTAGATCCATGTTCCGAAAAATTTGTGTTATCGGTAAAGAGTGAACGGACAAGGTGTTTACGTTTGCCTATAGAGGATTGTAGAATTTCGGTTAAGTGAAATGGAATAAAAGCTTAGGAATATACGGATCATTTAACATGTTCAGCCCTGGCGTTGAAAACAGAAAAGACAAAACCACAGAAATGGACCTTTCAAATCTCAACTTAACTTATGCTGTAGCGTGGTAGCATTATACTGGAATGAAATCGGAATTGCATAACGAGTACGTGGCATCTGGCTGATGGCTCGCGATCCAATCATTACAATTTTCTATTAATATACTACTTAATTAATATAATACTAAGATAATGAAGGTACGTCATACCACATATTTGGATAGTTAATACAGTCACACATTTAGATTAAATAATTTATGTAGCAGTAAGTAAACTACAACCCAAAATCACCACTAAATCGTAATTTGAAACTTTCATATTTTAATAAACGGCTGATAGAAAAAAGAAACATTCAACAACCATGTCAATTCAAGCAATTGGAGCAGATATAATTGTTTAGCTGGCATTTCAATATGTTGCTTTTGTAACTGTAAGTAAAATTCCAGTTTGCGATTTCGCTAGCACGTTTTAACCGTTTTAAGTAATTTTGTATTCAACTTACTTTATTTAAAACACCTACATGTCTTCAATAGGTACCCATCAACAAACTGGACACTTTTGATGTTCGATGGCATTGAAGTAATAATTAGTTTTGTATGACCTTAGCGCTATCTATGTAATAATTTAGAAATAATTTTCGTTTAAATTTATATATATTTGATTAATGTTTTAATTTCAAAACCACGTACATTAAATGTAAGCAAGCGAGTAAATATGAAAAGTTGACTCTTTTGATGCTTGTTTACCTACTCCAGTATTCTCCACAGTAATTATCCACTACATTTTTGGTCTCCAGGGAAGTTAAGCAAAATAAGAGAATTGTCTAATTAGTCACCTCAGCTCGCTTTAGTGAACGGGGAACGGAAGAACAAATCAGATAACTCCCTCCTTTTTACATAGAACGATAATTGGACATACAATATATTTATATTAATTTATGCGGAGGACGGCGTAGCTAATGGCATTCTATTAATGGATTTTTAACGGGGAAATTAAGATCTGAGGATTTAGGGGTCTCTTGGTCCGACACGTCTCGCGTCCTAGATTGATTGTGCGTTGTCGTGCAGCGAGCCCTTCGCTACCCGCCGATATTGACCAGAAAGGCGGTGCATTCGCGTTACTCACGCTATACCTCTCCGCCGTTCAGCTGTTTCTTTTGCCACTTGGAATTTATCACGAAATATGAATTTCTTGCAGGTTGGTTTAGGTGAAGTATTCAAGAACACTTCGTATTTGCTAAAAATAAACTGGAAGGTAGATCGCACGCAGGAAACTTCGTAATTCAGGAAATTTGCTTCCCTCCAACGCCATTATATAATTTTCGGTAATGAGATACGTCAACGTCTAGGTTGCAAACTTTCTTTTTTTCTTCGGGATACTTCCGCTTTAATAATTATATCAATCTTGAACAAAACGTCGGACGAGGTGGATATAAATTATTCGTTTTAGCGGTGACCAATTTAATTTAGAAACTTTCTAGAGTTAATAAGTGTTTTTCAAAATAATGGATGATATTAGGTTTTACTTTGATTGGAACCTTATATTGTGTAAATAAAGAGATAAGTTGTGGGGTGTACTATTATTTTTATTTGACAAAAAACTACACACGAAAACGAAAACCGACATGCCTATTTATGTTATAACAGTAGCTTTCTTACTTTAGAACATGTGTACAGTAGCGGCATGAAATTTCTACTGCGCAAGTGCGTAGATGAAACTGTACAATCAAAATATCCCCAATAGCCAGTATCACTAACAAGCCGGCTCGCGTTGAAATAACAATAATAATAACAATAATAATAATAATATACGTTTATTTCGAATAATACGCAGAGCAGATACTGACGAAACACGTCACAGATAAATGAAACAACAAAAAAGTGTAGATGTAAATATATAAGCAATTATAGCAATGTTGGCATTAATACAATCATTGATTGAGTAGCAATTGACGCTTAAAAGATAACGTTTTACATGATTTTGAAAAATCTTGAAATTATTAATTTGTTTTATATTGGGTGGCAATTTATTATACAACTTGCATCCCGTGAAGTTCAAATATGGCTGAAAAGTGGTTGTTTTGTGTTTGGGTGGTAGTAGATAGTTCACATTTCCTGTATTGTGTAAATGCGATGAGTTAGTAGCAAACCCATCGAGGCATTTATGAAGAAAACATGGCACTTCGTAAATATATGAGTTATAAAAGGTTAAGATACCATATTTCTTAAGGGCGTCTTTACCGGAACTTCTCCAGCTAAGTCCTGCTAGCAATCTTATGGTTCGCTTTTCCAAAATAAAGACTCTAGTCGCAGTGGTGCTCATTCCCCAGTGAATAACTACATAAGTCATTGGAGAATAAAAGTTAGAATAATAGAAACTTTTTAAAATATCGAAACTGCAACTCCACCTTAAATTATACAAAGCATAACAAGTTCGTGATAACTCGCCGCGCGAAGCATCGATATGATTTGCCCAACTGATACATGCATCGACTAATGCTATTTACTTGTTGAAAAACCTCAAACCTCAACTAAGTAGATTAACGGAGACGGGATATACTCCGCTGAGCTTTTGACAATGAAGGAATCCACTTCATAATCTCCAGCACTATGTGATGAACGTAATTTCAAGATTGCTTCCAGGATATCACGTTCAAGGATGATTAAAAAAGAATGGTTTATATGGAATATGGTGCGTAGGTCTCCGCGGTCGTCAATAACACCATACTCTTGGTTTCAGGGTTGGAACCGCGTTGTTATCGTAGTTTTTGCCGACGTATCGTCCACACTCTTATGGGACATCCTCAGGGGAGTTACTTCACACTGACTGGTGTGCAATAACAAGCCTTGAAGATGTCCCATAAAAGTGTGGACGAAACGGCAAAAGCTACGACAACGACGAGGTTGCAACCTGGAAACCAAAAGTATAATGGTTTACATGTTTTAAATTACTTTTAAGAAAATTAAAGTCAATGGAAGAATAGCTATAAACCCAGACAATACTACCCGAAAGATTAAAGAAATGATCATTAAAAGCATTACATAGTTCAGACACGCTGGAGAAATTATCTGGCATTTTCTTGTCACATAACTCTGTCTGTTATTATTTATGACTGACCAAATTGCTTTAGTTTTGTTTTTAGGTGATAAAATGAAGTTGTCATTGTTTTGTTTTTTTGTTGCAGTGATCGTTTCCTTATAAAATTTTTCGTAATCGAGATATTAAGCTTTAAAGTCGGATATTTTTTGCTAAGATCACTTAGCAACTGCAGACTATTTTTCCTCTGCAGCGCTCTTGTCTTTAGGCGTGTATTTTTTACTGCGCGAAGATGATTGAACTCTATGCGATTTTGTTCGTGGTGTTATTGCAATTTTTTGTAAGCAAGTTTTGCACATGAAAAAATGCCTAGTAACAAAACCAAAAAGAATGCTAATATAGCTTATGGTATTGGTGGAATCATTCCCGGCAAAAACAGTGCGAGCAGAGAAAAGAAAGCAGTAACACATGAACATATTTCTGCCTACCCTGCGTCATCAGCGTGGTTACGAGCACTTACTGTTCTGCTGAACGAGAAAATGCTTAGTAACAAAACCAAAAGTAATACTAATATAGCTCATGGTATTGGTGGAATCATGGTATATGTGATCCGGTGTGTGTCGCCACGGTCTAGGACGCCATGATTGTGTTTCTGGCGCTGGAGGGCGCCCGCAGATATTTTCAGTGCTGTTGTGGACATTGGGGGCATAAACTGGGAGGTAGATACAGTGCAGATAGGCAGAAACTAGTGTTAGTGCTTTCTTTTTTTCTGCTCGCATTGTTTTTGTCGGGAATGATTCCACCAATACCATAAGCTATATTAGCATTATTTAAGTAAGCTAAAGTTTGTTATATTTCTTTTTTCTTACACTATCTTAACTTTTTGTCGTTTTCTTCAGTTCGTGATCAGGGCGACTTTTTGCCACTGCCAAACTGCCTTTGTAGTTTAGTGATTCTGTTGTCCTTGGTTACCGTATTTTTCAAAAATTCAAAACAAAGATCCTCGTATCAAAAAAGTTAGTGTCGAGACCTAAATATCTAAGCTCACTTAGCCTTGATGTTACAAAAAATAAGTTTGGTACAATTTAATTCTGAATACACTTTCTACTAAATATGAACAACAAAAAGATCTTATCGTAATTTTCCGACCTTAAAAGCTTCCCTTCCAGTCCATGTTCTTTCTATTGTTTGCGTTAGGTGAGGGGCATAAATTTAACACTGCCGTCTTAAAACAAGCGACATATTTCATCCAATATTCAGCTGGGCGCAGCACACTGCAGAGAATAGAAGACGCCTGCACATAATAGATATATAAGTATAAAGTTATTAGCTGGATATCGTAGCGCAGCCGCTTTACAAAGTTATAGAGTGGATGTATAGAATGGATTGGTATTTGTAAGGAAAGCGGTAATTCACGCCGAGCTTAATGCAGATAAAAGGAGCGAATCGTCAGTTGCAACCGAAGGAGCTTCTCATTCGAGAAGGAAGAACGTATAATTTAACTCTAACCATATATAAAATTACGCCGAATTCTCCTATCGCGTTCAGAGACTTGTCTGTCTTTTTATAAACAAGTTGTCTTGTGAGAATTACACTAGAGTGCAAATGATTATATTCCACCTTAACCGAAACGCCGTGTCGTGCCGTCAAGCAGTTTTGAAAAACACCTCTAACAAACACAAAAAATAAACTTGACTCTCGCTCACAACCTTACACAATTCGAAGTGGAAACTTGCTCCCTTGTAAATTCAGTTGCTTTTGTTCTTTTTCGCATACGCTTTCAAGGAAATTGCATTACGAAAGGGTCATCACTTTTAAATGAAATTTTCTTCTAAAACTCTATTATTTAGTGGGTGGAAATATAGATACACGAAAACGCTACAGGAAGAGAGAAACAAAGGAAAATACTTGTGTTCAATTCTAAATTTGAAACAAGTTTTATTTGGAGGGCAACGATAATATGGTTCCGGTATACTTTCCTCTAGCACAATTATATTACCAATCCGGTAAGGTAAAAGAGAAATCTTTTATAGGAAGGAAATATTACAGGAATAGTTCACGATCAAAACCAAATTGGAGACTCGAAAGTGCATGGGAGCCCTTATAGCGAAAGAAAGTCTAATGAAATTAGATTAAATTAAATTCAAATTAGTGATTAAGTTATAATTTCCAATTATTTCCAGGATTCGACAATTTCTGCACAGCTAAAGTAGAGTGTACATACGAGGGATGTTCGATGGAAGAGTGGCTTTTCAAAGGTTGGCAACACTTTCGCTACGGTAATTATGTTGTTGGCTTCCGATGTCTACTGTCAAAATTTCAAACAAATCTAACAGATAGGATATGCTTTATATTCATTTAAAGAAAACTGTTTTCGTTGTTGTGTAAGCATGGAAAAAAGAATTTCTAGTGTTAATAAAATATTACTTTTTACGTGGAAAAACAATTAAAGAAACCGAGAAAAAGTCACGTAAATATTATCGTGAATGTGCCCCGTTCCATAGAATAATTTGTAAGTGGTTTTCTACTTTTAAATGTGGCTATATGAGCACTGATGATGCAGCACGCTGGGACCATCATTTACTATAACTACTGAAATGGTTAATAAAGTCAATGCCCTTGTAATTAAGGATCGATGAGTACGTGAGATAGCTAATGAAGTAAATATTTCAACCGGACGGCTATTCAATATTTTGCATGAACGTTTAAATATGAAAAAGCTACACCGAGAAAAAAGTTATTGATTCAAACAAATATGGTACATATCTTTGAAATTATTTATTTACTTCAACAAAGGCTTATTTGAATGAAAGCGCATTTCTTAAGAACAACAAATTGAATTTGTTTGAATGTACAAACGTTTTTATTTAACATAACTTTGCTGAGTCAAACAAATATATGTTAGAAACCTGCGCTTCACGCGTCGTCGGCAATTTCCGTTACGTGAACACAGGACAATCGCAATCGTAGTCCAAGTTTAGGTTATGTGAGATAGTGGTTCGTAAACGGTGAGATGTAAATGACGAAAATAATAGGTAAGTAGGATAATGGATTTATACATTTTTACCATTGGATAACTAACGTTAAAATTTCAGTATAAAAAAAAAATAACAAAATAGTTGCCACAAATTGGTGAATATCAGAATTCCTGTTTGTATTAGGGATTTGCGAAAATTACCAAAATCTCGCCGATATCGCTTTCAAGGCCAGTAACACCAATGTTAGCAGTTTAAGTAAATTGCGATTCAATTGACCACACATTTAATAATGCTTTGATCTTTTCGTTTTCATATTTTGTAACTAATTGTTAGTATATTCCTCCTCTTTTAATATAACAAATATTTCAACAAAGGCAAGTGATAAGCCATGATTGAATGTATAAGTCTATTGCGGTATCTGCCGTTCTCCTACCCTTTTTGTCATAATACCTAACACCCTTCTAGCACCTAACCATTTAGTTATCCCTGTCCTTTGTTTGCGGTTCTCAAGATTCCTACAAAATTACCGAGATAATAAGTTTTGTAGTATTCTTTGCAAACAAGTATAGTACAAGTATCACTTTAATCTTTATGTGTCTGTACGCACAACACACAAGTTATTTTGTGGTTACGTCATCTTCACCGAAATAATTCTGTGCGCATACAATTACAAAATTACGTATACATGGATAATTACTGTTTTTATGGATACCTATGCATATGTATAAAAGTGCATACCTTTTAACAATTTTTTGTCAGCGTATTTTTGCAGCTGTATATTATAACAATTTTTTCCTACGACACTGTAAGAAAGATGTCAATTTCAGACAATTGGGTAGGCATGAAAGTTAACAATTTCATTCATCAAAAACCCGTGTTATAACGCACGGTTATAACGTAATAATTTGCTTTTATCAAGTATGTTGCTATTTTGTTTATCTAAAACGGGCGCTCAGAAGCAAGAGAAACGTCAAAAATTTTCGGGCAAATTGTGAGCTAGAAACAGATTTTCGTAAGTTTATAACACTGTCCATAAGTTTTTATGTTATATTATTATTGGCTTTGTAGAAAACGATGGATATAGAAAGCGACTCGTTTATAGATATGGAATGTACACCACCAGAAATACTTGAAGCCGCAAAAAACAATTCTTTCAACCTATTACCACCTAAATCCATCAGGGACAGGTACGAGTTTTCCTACAAACGATTTATGGATTGGCGAAACAAAAAAGAAATAAAATCGTTTTTTTCTGAAATTGTACTGATAGCTGGAGAGTTATCTGAAAAACTCAAACCCAGTTCTTTGTGGACTCAGTATGCTTCGAAGTACCCTTTGCGTTTATCATAACATAGATAGAACGAAATATTTGAAATTAAGAGCACTGCTGAAGCGTAAGTCAGACGGTTTTAAACCGAAAAAGTCAAAAACTTTAACGGCAGAGGAAATCAATCGATTTATCCACGAAGCTCCAGACGACAAGTACCTTTTTACCAAAGTAGCATTGATTATTGGTATAACTGGCGCATGCCGCAAACAAGAATTAAGCCAGCTGAAGATTAATGATATTGAAGATCTGAGATCTGCTGCTTTGATTAAAATACCTGACACTAAAACAAAGAAACCACGTTTCTTCACAATTACTAGTGAATATTATAAAATTTTTAAGAAATATGCGGCGCTTAGACCATCAAATACAAATGAGCATCGTTTCTTTTCGAATTATCAAAACCAAAAATGTACTAGACAACCGGTAGGTGTGAACAAACTTGGCAGGATCCCTAAACAAATAGCCATTTATTTAAACCTTAAAAATCCAGAACTATACACAGGACATTGTTTTCGCCGGTCCTCGGCTACCATTCTTGTTGACGCAGGTGGAGACATCACAACCCTTAAGCGCCACGGTGGATGGAAATCTACTGCTGTCGCCGAAGAAGAAAGCATCTATAATACTGACCACTGCAGTGGAGTAATAATACCAACAGAATAACCTTCTAATGGCGAACGTTCCCAAAATGGGAACATACTAAAAAATCGAATTTTTATTGAATTAATCACATTGTTTTCCTAAAATTTTTATAAATAATCAGAAAAGTTTACATCTATGTATGTTTTAAAACGTATAAAAATTTTATGTAAATAATGTGATTAACGTAGTCATATTTGTCTTAAGACCTTGTCGGATTGTTGAAATTTTGTCAGGCATAGGGTGTTGTGCTAGATATTCTATCGTGGATTCTATTATGCGAGTATGCTTGTTGATTTCTTAAAATGTAAACAATTATACACAACCCTATATGAAATAGCAAAGTGTGGTACAATGTTAAAACTTCAATTCATAGTTTGGCGTTTTCTAAATGTATTTTCATCTCTTCATGCACATTTCCAACTATACATAGTAATTCATTCGTAGCTGCTTTGAGGGTTGGAAATCATTTAGCGTGTTTAGAAATACGTACGATGAAAGTGCTCCTAATTGCGGCTATATGTACGTGAGTCCAAAACATCTCATTTGGGGAAGATTAAAATTTGTGTTATTGAAACGAGAACTATACGTTGAAATTAATCCTGGAGCGTACACTTCGAAACTCATGTATATTTATGAGGGCTTCTCGTAAAGTATGCAGCATACATAGGTATACCATCAGTGAAGTGGATTTTTGGAAATATCCTTGAAATGCCAAAGCGAGTGATTACTACGGTATACACGTTCTAGGGATAACTATTACCTACGCGCTTAGCAAGTATTCTCTCTAGGATGCATATTAGATGCTGCGCACATTTCTATACACTAGGTAAGTTATTAGATAATAATTTACAATAACTGTTGATTGAATATATACGAAGTTAGTGTTTCGACAGTTTCTCAATAATCTTGTGTTGATAGTGAGATGTGAGCTTTCTAAGAAGATGCTGGATAATGTACTGCTAAAAACAGAATAAATTCGTCCGAGAACGTCCACTAGATACTCTTTCTGCAGTTTAAATAAATTGTAAAGTGCACATAATGTTTTACAAAAATTAAGTTAATAAAATTAAAACTAACTTCAAAGTTTGACGTTGATACGTCCCCTCTATGGTGACCTAGCCAAATGCGTCTGCTTTCAAAGACGACTCGAACGGAAGGAATAGATTATCGTCTGTTTCCCTCCTTTTTCCGTTATGATTTGTCAAAAATCATGGGCAATTACGATACATATTTCGAATATATAATAATAATAATAATAAGCACATTTATTTCTGTACTGTTCCATACAATGCACATACATAGTACACAACACGGAGAAACAGGTCAACCAAAAAAACGCAGCACACAAATCAGTTGACATAGTCGTCTAGACTGTAAGAATAGCGCTGTAGTAAGTATTCTTTAGTATGTTTTTTAAACAAATAAAATGAATTAATGGATCTTATGCTTGTAGGCAGTTTATTGTAAAGCAACTCCGCCATGTAAGAATCGGTCCCGACAAAAGAAATATACCAATTTGTAACCCTGTATGGATAGTGTCAATACTTGTTGTTCACCTTGCCAGTGTTCCGAAAGTAATACGATATCTGCTTCAATTGATTTTAGCATTATTTCCAAATAGGCTATTCTATTGCTAACGCATTGTACATTCTGATGCAGAATTGTTATGTTTTATTTTATTTCGTCCTTTTTCATCAAGCGGAACAAAAAGGGATTTACACAAACATTCAGAGGCTACATTTGAGGATTTGTAATATTGTCCCTATGTGTTGAAGGCACTGATATTTTGAATGATGAGTACTCATCTGGACGCTTGGATACCATTTTGCTGCATTTAGTATTAAATATATTATTTTCTTTAAGATATTTAGTTAAATCTTCTACCGTTCCAGTAGGCTCCAATTTACAGACATTAAAATGCGCATAGGTGGTTATTCCCCTAATGGAGGTATTTTCCGTGGTATCACAAATTGAATTAACTCCTCTCTTAGTACGTTTTCTATTAATAGTAGTCCATTTGTCTTTTTCTGTTTGTGATTCAATCTCTATCGCAATCTGTTCGTTTTTCGGTTTGTTGCACTCTTTTTTCATTTAACAATTTTCTCCTTCAGACTGTACTTGTTTGTTTAATTTTGAACTTTTGTATCGTTGAATTTTAGTTAGTAATCGTATTAATCCAATATTCAATTGTTTCAGGTTAGCAATGTCATTTAGTTAATTTATTATTAAATTCAGATGGTTAACTTCTTTTTGCACTATATTTTGAATAATAACGGCAAATTCCTCACTCCTCAAAAAAGAAATGGGGTCCTTAATCTTCTCAGTACCCGATCTCAAGTCCGGCATATTAGATGCGAGCTTATGTTAACACTAATTTAGAAGCAAAGGTAATCCCAAATTTATGAGACAACTATTCACACACGTCTGTACTGCACAACGAACGCACCTGTAATGATATTTAAAATCTCTTTTCTTTAAAGTACCATATTACAGCCTGTAATGTGTCATAGGAGATCGTGATCTAATGTCTAACTATTTGACATTAGCGGGTATTGGCAATTGCATAATGTGGACATTTACTACTGGACTTGGCGACTTCTTACCGAATGATATTTAATTTACAATACCATGATAAAGGAATAAATGTTGGTAAATGTTAGATTAAAAACGAATTTTAAAGACGTGAAAAAAATGGTACGAAGACGAGTAATTTTGCCGTTCCCCCGGGATTATCGTTGGCCGGAGATATATTTAAAACCGATAAAGAAATCGGAACGGATTTATCTTGTTAGATGTTGGATGAACGACACCACCCATGGCGTTAATGACAGCGATCTTCTGTTGTATAGTTATAGTAGTACAATAGATGAAAATGTACTAATGCTCCCTCAATCGTGCTAAAACGTTAACTGTAAGTTTCAGCTTATTGTTAAAGCTGTTAAGTACATCGGAAGTAGTTTGGATTTTGTCGTGAGGTAAAGCAACCGAAAGGTCATTCACATATTGAAATGCAAAAGCAAAATCAAAACTGACCGAAGCCTTAATGTAGTACAGTAAGTATTCATAACGATTTCAGCAATAAAATGACCCCTTAATAGTACAGCCGACTTTTTGAGAAGAAAATTCATTGTTAAAAGCAAGAATAAGGTGAATTAAATAGAAAAGTAATTATTTCTAAAAAAAGAGGTAAGGTAATGGAACAATGTTCCAAGATTAAATGAAAAAAATCAGATATAATAGTAAGTACTAGGTCAAGCCGGATCTTTTTTTTTCTTTTCTAAGTTTGTGGAATCAATTGACTTTACATTACGTAGTACCCCGCAACTTTTGAAAACGCCAAATTACGTAACTTTATTCAATATCTTCCAATTACTATTGTTCAATCCTTATCCGAGTTTTTTCTACTAAATTCGAACTTAACAAATAATCGATCAGGGGGCACTTTAATTCCGAATTGGGTGCCTGGTCAAGCGGAAAGAGATACGTTAATTCATTATCGACAATTAACCAGCGGGGCCTATAACTATAAGCTAAAATTAAATAGGACCGAATATTATTTGCCACTTTTCCGTGTAAACCCCTTCGAAGCGAATTGTACGAAAATAAAGCTAAACTGAATTTTAAGGCCACCGCAGAGTAGTCAACTCTATAGCCTCTCTGTTTTTCAAAGACCGCGGCTGTGGCAAACGAGCAAGTAATGTTCGTCTTGCGCATCTTCGTTGGAACCTGAGCCACTAATGTGATATTTATGAGTCTTTATCGGATATAGGAAGCGCCTCGAACAGCAATGGCGACGTGTACCATTACATACATTATTATTCTTCTCTTTCTGCTCTTAGTATTGCTTCGTTGGGTCGAATTCTCTCTCCGAGATTATATTTTACCGTCAGCCATTATTATTTTATTGTGTTTATTATTACTGTTATTACCGTTATTGCCGTTACATCAAGTCTCTCTGTATTTTGGAAAGGGATAATAGGTATTTTTTATGTAGGCGCCGTTCGTAAGGCACTAAATCCCGCAGAAGGTATCCAACGGCGAAATGGTAGTATGTAAAATTTCTAAGATTAATCAAGAACTCTAGCGTTTGAGGTAATTAAAAGACGATAATTAAAGGATTAGATGGTTTCAGTTATTTGTTCCCTCCTTCCTTGCGAAAAGGGATTCGTTTTTGAAGTTGGCAATAACTTTTAAATTTATGATTTCACTAGAAACGACTGAATTTTCTTTGGAAGTTTTATGAGGAAGTAATGTTTTCTTATTAGTTGTGTGCTTGTTTTAAAATTCTCATTTAAAACCAATCGCTAATTAGTTTGATTCAAGGCAAGAGGTTGTTAGACCGAAAACTAGTGCAGCAGTGCTAAGAAAATATCAAGCGTTCTCATGCAGGAATACAGAAAGAGGAGGTGAAATTGCTTGACTTAGTGGAAACGTGAGCCTCTTCTTTAATATATAAATTAAACTGTAGTTTCTTTTTCAACGGAAACAACATACTCCTTTTCACTTTCACATACGTAAATGAAAAAAATAAATGCTGCATGCTAACTTATTAGAATTTTAGGTTCAAACCCAGTTTTCAAAAAATATAAAATAAAAATTATAAGAACGCTAATAAGTAACGCTGGCCACGAGCGGTACCGCGCATCGGCGTAGAATCAGTTCGGACCGAGAGGAACGGTAGTATTACTTCGTCTGCGGAGCAGTACGGACATTTTCGCTGCCGGTCATTTGCGCAATTGTTTATCTGTCCTAGAAAAATTATGATTTCGTCAGCAAAACGAAGTTTGTCCGCGGTCGGACAAACTTCGAAAATTTATTGCAGAAATTCCAGACTTAATATATGAAGGTGCTAAAATTAAATGTGTAATCTGTAAAATCCCGTTAATGTGTTGGTCCAGACAACATTGTCTACGACACGTAAATAGTGAAAAGCATGTCTCAAAAAGAAATTGCGCACGAGACAATGAAAAATTTATATTTAATTTATGCGTTACGTTTATCGCATGTAATATACCGTTTCATTTACTAGACAAGGAACCATTTATCTGCTTTTGGAATAACTATTCGGAGTGCAAATTACCAAGTCGAACATCGTTACGAAGAATTGTGCCATCTGCGCGCGAACATATTGAACAAAAAATAAAATCGCAGTTGAAAGATCAAAAATTGTGGTTATGTGTCGACGAAACAACAGATCGGAAGGAACATTCTGTTCTTAATGTAATGGCACGCAAATTGGAACCTCATCAATCGGCACCTTCAATTCTATTAGTCTCCAAACGAATACAACAATGTACTGCCGAAGTAATTTCAAAGTTAGTGTTAAATACATTGGACAAGTTTGAACTTTCAACAAACCAACTCTTGATGTTAGTGAGTGATGGTGCTGCAAACATGCTTTCTGTAGGCCGGTCTCTTAAAAAGCATTCTGCTAATTTTTTACACATTACGTGTAAAATTCATGCTCTCAATCTTGTGGCGGATAGTATCAGAAAATGTTATCCTGAGGTAGACGCTTTAATAGCGCATACCAAAGCAGTATTTGTCAAATCACCGAAATGTATTCGCGAATTTCACAGACTGTGCCCCCGTATACCAGAGCCACCAGAACCTATTCTAACTCGTTGGGGAACATGGTTGCAGGCCGCGTTTTATTATCATAAATATTTTGACAATATTAAGAACGTGGTTTTACAATTCGATACAAAGGAAGCTGCCGCTATCCAGAAAAGCCAGTCAAAATTTCAAGATAGTCAGGTTAAAATGGATTTAAAAATCATTCACGACAATTACCTCTAGCTAGCAGATGCAATAGAAAAATTACAAAATCCTGCGGTGCCGTTAGAAGAATCTCTACAAATAGTGCAACATGTTCATGCACAGCTATGCGCGATTGAGGACGCAAAAAATGTTTCTGTTCTAGAAAAATTTGAAAGTGTTTTTGAGAAAAATTCTGATTTTGGCACATTAAGACGCATTTGTGAAGGTGCGTCAACAGAATCGTTAAGTTATTTGAAAGATTATTTTACTTACGGAAATATTACGTTACTAGATGCCGTACTAGTTTTGCAGAAACAACAGTTGAAACATATCTAATGTTGCAGATATTTAACAGACATTATTCACTTTGTGATTTCACGGAGGACTCTTAAAATGGTAAGTGTTTGAGCACGTGTTATTTAATTTTTATTTAAAAGATGAGCGAAATTATTTGCGGCAGCAAACATCCCTATTAGCAGAATAACTCTAGTGGAACGCGAGGCCTGGTCGACTCTACGCTACTGCGCGGTACCGCTCATGGCCAGCTTTGCTAATAAGTCCGTACCTCCTGTATTGAAAAATTTAAAAATGGGACATTATTAAAAAAATTAAATGTTCCCAAATTAATAAAATAGTTATCTAAACTGAGGGTTCGAAAGTGTTCTAAAACACTTTTTCGGCAATTTAAATGAACTTTAAATTTGACGACGATGTCAATATAAACTCTATGTTTATATTAAATTTACAGGAAACTTGCCTATCCTTAACCACCAACCTTCACCTCTAACTTGAATTTATAATACGATTTGAAATATTATCACTTGAAACAGGGACCGCAGCCAAAATACAAGTTACCTCGATGAAAATTTGGCTTAAAGTGAAAAAATCACTTGGCGTCCTCTTCTCCTTTATTTTAACTGACGAACTGTCGATGAATTTTTGATGAATTCAGTTATTTTTGAATGTAATATAATCCAATGGATGTAGTGGCTCGAGTAGACGACTGTAATTATACTATTCTACGACCTAAAATACCACTGGCAACCCAATAATAACAAAACTTACTGACGTTCTTGACAAAAACATAACGAAACATTTAATTTACGCTATTATGCTAGAAATACATCTGAATTTACACTGTTATCTGTTGTAGGAAAGTTTTTCATTAATCTTGAAGAGTTACGAAAATAGGAAAATGAACTGAGGAAGAATTCTTCACTGTTCCACCATGTTTGTTATTGGCTGGACTTAAATTAAATATTTAGTATGCCCGCTCGAAAGATCGGGGGCTTGGGGAGGAGTAGGAGGTATTGAAAAAGAACCTGCCAGAGGGAATTTCACACTGAACGAGTGGCCATACGGAATACACTATACGTGCTGGAATGACAGCTGCGTTCGACGATGTGAATTTTACAACAGTTCAATATAGAAGTAGACCCTAAACTGGGAGTAAGTCGCCAAAACAAAACGCGTTTATATGGATGTGCCAGACTTTTAGAAAACTCTCATTGAACAGAACAAATCTAGAAGCAACGGATGACACTCTTGATACTTTCTCAGGGAAAAATTGAACGTTAAATATCATAGGCGGTATCAGTGGTACCTTGGTTTACGATAGTACCTACTTAGAGAATTTTCGGATTACGAAAGGAAATTTGGATGAATTTTTGTTCCCGAAACCGAAGGGGGGACACTTTAACCCCGCACTGTATAATTAAGTCAAAGCAAATCTGAAGATTGGAAGATATTACTAGACTGCCTGGGGGCTAGTCGGTTAAAAAAGATTTGAATGCACGGGTAAAAATCAGTTGGGTAAAGGAAAGTAAATCTAAGAAGCAAGTAGGAAATAACTAAAAAGAGAGATCAATTGGAAATAAAGCTTGAAATTTTCTTAATCTACAATGCTAAATGCATATGCACGTGGTGCGTGTAGTAGATTAAAAAGTTCTACATTTACGAGGGATACAAACAAAACCATGAAACACTTCACACACCACACGTAGATACGCCAAAGATTCTTGGAATTATGACAAGCAGCTTATTTTACAACTCCGTTGGGTCACGCATCATACAAAACATAGAAAAATCCTTGTATTTGTGAATAGCAGGTCCTTAGAGTTAAATGGTCGTGTAGAATTTGATAAGATTTGGTAAGATAACGTTCTTTGTATATGGCTAAATAATGGAACGCAATAACAAACAATGAATTTGGGGACTTCATGTTTTAATACACTGTTTATCAATTTGCATGGTTAAACTAGAAAGTAATGAAAATGTGTGCATGGCATTTGCAAAAAGTGTTTTAAAGAATACTTTGTTGACAGTTCCTGTTAATCTCTAATAAACGTATTTCACTAAACTCGTAGTGAAATTTAACAAATTATTCTGTTGCAAAAATATTTCTACACAATTGCCACATGATATTTTTGGCAACGCAAACGTTTTTACAAATAGCAACTAAAGGGGTTACAATTTATAATTTCCGACTCGTATTTTATCTTTGGCGAACAGAAGTGTATTTTTAAATCATCCGCTAATGATGTTTCTTCTACCTTTGTGAATATCGATCAGTTCTAAAATTAGAAAAATGGGTTAATGCACCTGAAACGTGTTTTTCAGGAAATGTAAACGTAAGTGCAAAATTAGGTGTCACTTAAAGAAGATGGCCAGTCCTATCCACGGCTAAATGATGTAAAGTTTTTGTTAATCTATTAGGAATACATTCCGCGTCAATGTTATAAATGAAACTGGGGCCGGGTATATGAAGTGTTCCATAGCTCGGTTAATATTATCCCTACCTCTAAAAATTGAAACAGAGTTAATTATTTCCCTCGAGAAAAAATCGCCAGGATTCTTGGCCAAGATTCGAACTCGTGACTACCGACATTCCCACCATTAAAATCAGCTTAATCTCCTGATTTCTGTTATCAGTGAAAGTCACAATTGATCAACTCCGTTTGCTCTTTTCATCAATACTTTGAAAGCTTTTCTAACCAGTTCTTGGTTAGTTTAGGAATGTGTTCTAATTTTCGATTTGTCTTTCTTGCTTTAATCACTGATACATATTAGCGCAATACCCTAATATAAGTCTGTTACTTCTTAGTCTGTTCTTTGATCATCGTATCGTTTATTTCTTCTGTTCTCTAAGATTGTTCGTGTGACGAACCTGTCAGTAGTTTCTCTACCTTGTAGTTAAACCAAATAATTTGTTAAACGGGTACTCTAAATCTGTGGCACTGGAATACTGAAACAGTAAAGTATTGTGGTAAGGGCTTTAGTGAACTGTTTCAAATAATTTGTTCATTCATGGGAAAGTCTTGGTTGGCGCAGTCAGTAGGATTTAATCATCATTGCCAAGAAGGTAAAATTCCCGAAAGTGAATGGGTGAATTTTCATTCTCTGGAACATATTTAATACAAAGTTCAGATAGCTGTCGATGTGACGTTAAACATTAGATTATTAGAAATTACGAAACTATGTTAGAAATAGAAGTTAAATCGTTACGTATAACATACAATCATAAAATAATTAGATCTGTAATCACAATATGTCACGACGAATTAACGAACAAAAGAATATTTTAGATTCAGTTGCTTACATTTAATATTTTCACTTAACTGTTTACTGTATGTTGTATTGATTATCACTGTAATAATCACAATTTTCTTAAGAAAATTTAAGAAAAGCAATACTAAAATTAATGAAGTTATCGAAATGCAAATTACCTCCCACAATTTAAAGAGACGGTAAATTTGTTTCTTTGCTTCTTCACAATATACTCCAGAAATTAAGAGCAGACACTGGATCTGCAGAAATATTATCAATGCCCTTCATAATTGTATAGGTAAACAACTAATCAGCATTATAGAAAAGTATAAAACTTCATGTTATAATTAGAATTGGAATTTTCTGTAAAAACATATTTCTTATTATTAAGAATGTACATCCAATATTTGAAAGGCATCTGAACTACATCGAAATAACAGGATTAGCAGTATGAAAAATTACACTTGAAAATTTATTAAAAATTGATCCAGGTAGAATTGTATTAAATAAATTTAACAAAAAGATATCATTAAATCCGATTAATCTTTAGATTTAAATCCCGACCATATTGCTGCACTAAAATATGTATCAATCACATCAGTCGACGTTGAAAGAACATCTTCAACGTATAGAAATATACTAACTGATAGAAAGTTTGCTGTTGAAAATCTTGAAAAACGCTTAATTTGTATAACATGTTAAATATATCTGATTGTGAAAATCAATAGCTCTTCTGTAACTCAGGAGTTAGTTTTATGTGTTATATTGCATTACTATTATGTATTATGTAGTGTAGTGCTACTATTTACTACATCAAAAGCAGTCATTAGCACCACATATAGTGCGTTCAGCCAACTGCATGCATATGTCTACCCGTCCAACACCAAACTCCCTCTGTGTTCTTTTTCGGTATCTCCAGTCATTTTATAGCCTACTATTTAGGTGGCGGGGGTGTGAGGAGATAACTGTAAGTCCACTCAACGATGATATTGGGGGAACGGCTAAATAACTTGTCTTCTATACATTTTCTTCATATCCTAAATCTTCAATTTTAATGGAATATTTTCCTACGGCAATTTAAGGAATAAATCCAGTCATGTCTCTGTGCTAATATCGTAAATTTAATATTTCTGGTTACTCGTAGTGTCATATATATGAGACCATAGAGTTACGTTTGGAAATGAAGAACCTTCATGACAGTTTGTTTTCTAATCTAGTTTTAGAACAGGGAAAGTTAATTGAAATTTAATATTAATTTGAAATCGAAAGGCATATCTTAATTGGCCATGATAAAACAATCGCTATCGCGAACAAAAGAGTGAAGGGACGCTTATAATTTTCTGAGTTTGGGTCAAATAGCCGTTGCAACTAGAGGTATTTGTCTAAGTGTTTTTTTTATATGCGCCTAGTGATTAAATTCAACGTTAATTACGGAGTGAGGGTCACGTTTGACAATTTCAAAATACGCGGGGTTTGTGTATGTAAAATATAAACATAACATTTATATTTGAAACGTCGCAAATTGAGGCTAGTTTTCTCTTGTCAATTTTAATTCTTTTAAAACGTAAAGTTGGGGTTAATTCGTATTTAAACGTATTAAAACTGAAAGGAATCAAGGCAGTGCAAGTTTACGAAACAGTATTAGAACAAAAACAGAGTACAATAAGAGTACAATAGAAACGGCATTAGATCATGCACAAAGAGGCTTTAGAAAAGGTAGAGGAGTACAGAACCACATATTTACAGTGAAACAGACAACAGAAAAAACGTTACTGACTGAAAACACAAACACACATGGCCTTCATTGACCTGGAAAAGGTATTTGGCAGGGTGAAAAGATAAATGACACAGGACAGTTAAAAAAAAGAGGAGTAGACAGAAAGCTAATAGAAGTCATCAAAAGCCAATATAAGATAAATAGGAATTACGTAATATGCAAGAACATGAAGTCCGCGGAATTTGAAACATTAGATGGGTTAAGACAAGGAGGTGTTATGAGTCCGACACCGTTCAATATTTTTATGGACGAAATCATAAAAGAATGTACACCGAAATTGAAGAAACTGAATGTGGGATATCGAAATCTAAAGAGAGTCAGAATATCAGAGTGTGCATTTGCAGATGACGCGACGTGGTACTTGTGGCAGAAAAAGTGGAAGATCTACAGAATAATTTACTGACATGGAACAACGTATTAAGGAAACACGGTACAAAGATCATGGTAATAGCGCAAGAACAACAGATAACAAATCTACAAATTAATGGAGAGAAAATAGAATAAGTATAACACTTTCAATATCTGGGAGTCATAATAGAAAATAATGGAAGGCAAGATAAAGAAATAAAAGAAGGAATTAATAAGCCAGTACTTATATACGGATGTGAGTCCTGGATATCAATAAGAAGAATGAAAAGTAGGACTCAGGCTCTAGAAATGAAATATTTTAGGAGAGTTAAGGGAGTGACAATGAGAGATCGAATAAGAAACACAGATATAAGAGCAGGGTTCAAGACTAAACCGCTCTTAGAATACATTGAAGAAAAACAGCTAAGTTGATGGGGACACATGAAGAGAATGAAAGAAAAGGTACCAGTAAAGCAAATATGGTAAGCTAGGATACAAAAGAAAAGAAACAGGGGAAGACCAACGGAAAACTGGGATACAACGGTCGCAAAAATTATCCAAAGGAAAGGGAAAACAGTAGCAGGAGCAAATAGATTGGCACAAGATAAGAAACAGTGGTCAAAGTTTGTACACACGTGAAGAGAGAAAGAAAGTCTCGACACTGAAAAGTATAAGGGACGTAAAAAGACTAAATATATATACTGCCGAAAGGGTGTCTAGGGACTTCCGGTTCTACAGACGTACAATTAATTAATTAATTTTAATAAATCAACTTTCTCTTCGTTTACAACATTGTAGTAGTTAATTAGTTTTATTTGAAAATATATGTTGTTTGTAAGGAAGTATGAATTGTGAATAAAAAGCACTTTTTTGGCATATTTTTTAAAGAAAGATGACGTATTTATGCGTATATTTACATAATATTTTGTGCATAAAAATCCGAACTTTAGTTGCACACAGTACTGGATTATGTTTTAACAGAACCTTAATAGTCCTGTGTTAAGCTCCAGTATCTTGTAAACTGCTGGTGCACCAAATCAATTTTTTCAGGGTTTCATTTATTTGAATATCTGAACTTGTACTTTAAAACATTTTTCGGAAGTGTAATCCTAAAGAGAAAAATTATGTGTTACTTAGTGACCCAGGGTTAATGAATTAAAAAAAGTATCCATCCTTATCTACGGTTAAATGATGTTGAACATAACATAATGCAGAATTTCTGCCAGTTCAATATGAATATGTTCCGTGTTACTATAACAAATTAAACTAGGGCCGGATGTGGTTAGAACCCGTTCATTCTCTTTGGAACCTCCACACTGATTACAGCAATTAAGTCCGTAATTAGGGTAATATGTTCATGGAAACGGTGACAGAAGTTTACGAAACTGTAATAAGAAATCTTACTTCATCATAAATGCATTTATTAAGCACCATAAATTTTGAAAGCGTCGTTCTGCATTCGCTAACGAATCGAACTTTGTAAATTAATTTCGCTTGAATATTCGAATTGCTGCGGACCTTCTATTCGACTCGCAGTTGGCGAAAGAATAAACTACTTTAATTCGTTTCTTTCGCTGGATAATTCGAGGCGATTCCGAATTTATTGTGTCATCAAAAGCAAACTAAAATGGAACCTAATTAATCTGTTCTAAATATAGTAATATAATACATTAGTAGAATCCTTTTTCTCATTATTTCAATTTTAAAACTTCCCTAGGAGTCTGTTTTCATTATTAAATAACAAACTTGCTTATTACGTTTGAAGATCATCTATTCCGTATCGATTTCTACATGAAAGCCCACAAAACATTTTATCTAAAATCCACTTCATTGAGGATAGCGTACATAGTTTCGTATATTAGATTTACGATGAAGTATGGTGGATAAATAACGAGTTTAATACAGAAAGTAGCCGTGCGTTAGAGTTACATCATGGTCGGCTTTGTCCGTTCCGACCCTATTATTTCACGTTTATTAGCATTATTTGCGGCTTTAAACTTTCTAGCGTTATTACAAATGTTACTACATTCTGAAGCTCATACGCGGCGTGGAAAATAGTGCTTTTCGTTGCACCTTTAGAATTATTATTAATGGCCTGGATATTACTTGCATCTATTATTTATAATGCAACGTATGCAAATAATTTACTTGTCAAAATTATATTAGAAAGTACGTGAAAGTGTTTTTGTTTAAATACTATAGTGTTATGAATTAAATATCTATAGGATGAGATAGACTTTTCATTATTGCACAATTATTTGTGAATTGAGAGGTACCACCTTGATACCTTTTCGACAGTTTAACATATGACGAGCAAAATAATTCACTGACATACAGCCGAAAAGCTTCAGAAATATAAGTAAAGGAACATTTACCAACTCGAGGTTTTGAACAAGAATTTGAGAATAAAAATTGTAATTTGTCTCTAGTTTTCAAAATTTTAAAAATAAATGTTCATATCTACATACATTATGTTTCTACTTTACTTTATTATTTATATATTTATTATATACAGTGTGTTGCCGGAGAAGAAAAGCTTTTTTACTATTGATTTTTGAAAAAAAAAAATTGTTCTTCATAAAAGGTTTTGCTTGTTCTAAAACACACAAATAATACCAAACCTTTAAAATAAATTTTAAAATGAGGCGTAAAATCGACAGTTTCTGTATATTTTATGCGTAGTTCTTCCCTGTTTTGTACTATTATCAAGTTGCATAGATTGTAGTGTTGACACATCACGTTACGTTATCTACTGTCGCCCAATTTTTAATTGTTTTAGAACAAGCAAAAACTTTTATGAAGAACAATTTTTTTTCAAAAATCAATAGTAAAGAAGCTTTTCTTCTTGCGACACGTATCCGGCAACATATTGTATATTGTTATGCCACTGGATAATGAAAGCATGATATGAGAAAAAAGTCAGTTATCTTTATATATTTCTATAGGTTATTAATATTACCAGCTCAGAATTTCACTGTGGTACATGAGGGTGCAGTGTCCCCGTAAACAGCGTCCATCTCGGCTTTAATATGCGTAGGGGTATTGCCTTTCAAATGCAAGAATTTAATGATAGCTGGATATTCGATTTTTTCCATTTTTACAGAAACAATAACATCGACTGATATAAATGATTGTTAAACAACAATTGAACGTCCAACGTGACTCAAACTTTGAAAAGTACCTTTCAACGCATACGCAATTATAATTACTGGAATACGAACAACGCCATTTTCATGTTCACGCTTAAAATATTTCAGACTACCTTCGTAAGTGAGGCCAAAGTTAAAACGAAGATATTCGTAGATCCACAGATTTCTAGACTCTTCAAGGATTTGCATTCTCACATTGACTTTTTCCCTGACAACTGTGATTTTGTATGCGATGGGCATGGCGAACGCTTCCATTAAGACATCTCTGGTATGGAGAGACGCTACCAAGGGAAATGGAGCTCATCAATGCGCTGTTTTGATGCAAAAGTATCCTAAGTCACATGTTTATAGAATCAAGAAATCGATAATTGAGAATTTTAATTTGAAATAACTTTGTTTTTGGGAAAAATATTGCTACTTCGGCACCCTAAAGGTAGACAGCAGCAACTCCTTTTGACGGACGTTTACGAAAAATCTGGATTTCGTTTGAAATGTACTTAAAATGTGTGTTACTACGTTTTAAAGGATTTTCGAGCAAATAAAACTCCCAAATTTGGATTCATAAATTATTTTATTAAGAAAAAATCATTACATAAAGTATGCATGTTACGTGGGTATTCTTTTTGTAGATAAGGTTATTTACTACTCAAAGGAAAAATAGGAATTCGGTAGGAAGCGAAACTGTAACCCCTTTTAATGTCAATACAGCTCATGGTGTTGGTGGAATTACTCTCGGGAAAAAACAAGGCAAGAAAAGGGAAAGCAATAGCCGGGAGACATGCTTCTGGTTATCCGACGTCATCAACATCGCTCCAAGCATGATCTTTTTCTAGTCGTTGTTTTTCACCTTTCGGGTTTATGTTATTACTTTCCACAAACAGCATTAAAATATATTTCCTGACGCCACCAAGCGCCAATAGGTATAGTCATGCCGCCTAGGACGCAACGAGAGAAACTCGGAGTGCAGATGCCAACCACCTATCGAGTAGCTTATGGACTGCTTAACGCAAGATGGCGTTGCGCTTAAGTTCTACGGTATCTGCACATATAAATGATTTCTCAGACTTACCATGATGTACATGAAAAAATTCCTAGTAACAATAACCAATAATTAATGCTAATATAGCGCATGGTATAGGTAGAATCACTCCCGGCAAAAAACAAGGCGAACAAAGGGAAAGCGTTAGCCGACGGACATGTTTCTACCTATCCGGCGTCATCAGTATTGCTCCGAACACATAGGACAAGGTAGGCAGAAACATGTCCATCGGCTAACGCCTTCCCTTTCCTCGCCTGGTTTTTTGCCGGGAGCGATTCCACCAATACCATGAGCTGTATTAGCATTAATTGTTGGTTATTGTTACTAGGCATTTTTCATGTGTATTTTTAGAGGAACATGAACCGAAATGTTAATTCCTATCTTCACTGCCAGAAATTTTTATTTTTCTATAGAAGTCATGAAACTGAATACCCACTTCAATGATAAAAGTAGATGATCATACTTCCTTTCTGCAGTGCCCTTGGGATCTTCTTGTAATTCAGATCATTTGGTATGATATCTTTGAGTCTCAACGATCTGTTCATATTCACTATCTTGAAATCTTCTTGTCTAAAGTCGGTCTTATAATAAAGCTATCCAAAACCATACTGCCGAAGAAATGTAAAATGTCTCCTTAATAGTGTTTTGTTTTTTACTTGTGAAGGGTGCTTGCAAGTGTGAGTACAGCACTAAGAAACTCTTAAATTCCTCCAGTTCCATATCTAGCACTACTTTTCCAATTGAACTCACTAGTTCTTTCCAATCCCATGATGTATCAAATGAGTGGAAGGAAAGTTTCCCAAAAACAAAGTTTTACGCTTTAGAAAAACTTTAACTATGAATTTTTTTGCACACCAATTGACAATGTTGAGACTTCTATAATCTACACAACACTCAATGATCCAAATTGTTCTATTTGAGGCAATTTCATTCGAACGGATCGCATAAGATGTCTACGAGAAGTACACGTGTGTGGAAATACTATTGTTTACTTCTGACCAAATCGACTGCTGTGTTTCGAATGTTACATTGCAATAGGGGGTACTATTCTTTACCACGAAAACACGTGCACATACCATTTTTTCTAAAGTCCTTATAATACTTTTAGAGTAGCTATAAAAAGATCATCTTTTATCACGTATTATATTCTGGATCTGTTACTATAGACGAATATGTAATTAACTCAATTTTATCAAAAAAATGGAGTTACGACTTTTTGCCTCTAATGTACCGATTTATATAGGATTCTAAGTGTTTTGCAGTGTGCGGGTTATTGATGAATTACAGGAAAACTAGCCTTCTTCGTTTTACGTTTATCACCCCTCTCCATGTATATAAACCCTCCGTTCTTTCAAATTACACAAAATTATTCAAAGTAGGAGGAATTTATGTATGAACTAATGAATTAATAGCTATATACTGATTTATTCATCTACAATGAACGTTCGAAACTCTTTCCACCTCGATACATTTACGAAATTGTTTGTAAGAGCGTTCCTCTTAATGCACTGTATTGCACTGTGGAGTGATTGCGTTATCCCTAACTTCCTCCATAAATCTTATGTATTGACACTATTTGATCTAATTCATTTTGCAAGTAACTACTTGGCTTGAAATTTCGATGTATGTTTATTGTTGTCATGGTAATCAAATAACACAACTAACACTAGAAACCATTTGGATGCACTGTACAAATGTAGGAGTATTTAATTGTAAATATCTCTTTTACTTTCAATGTTAGACATATGCATCATTAGACGAGAGAGTTAGAAATATAAATTTCCTATAACGCTAATATAGAACCAATGTATGGCGCCATTTAAAAAAAATGACGTCACTGCTGTTTGAATTTTGCAAAGTTTGGTGTTCAATGCGAAGGCGTTTTAATACAATGTGTGGATAAAGCCAAGTGCGCAAAAGTTTACGCTGAAGTGTACTTATATTCCGGAATATTTTTAAGGAAACAGGTACATCTGTTTATTTCTGAGTAAAGAAACGAAAAGTGTAAAAAATACGGCATTTTCTATTTAAAATAACAGGTAAGTCCTTAGCTCGTTACTTATCAATCACCCTGTATATCCAGAAATATTTTTGAAAGATGGCTTATAATGTCTATTAAGTTATTTCCAAATTTTGACCTTTTGCCGTTTACACAGTAAGCACAGTTCTGCCATTCCCGAAGTTTGGGATCTCCGGTTTAAACAAATTTGAATTGAAATGATAATGATGAAGTTCTATTAACCACTAATAACCATATTACTAAGGAAATAGATTCAAATAGACCTCGTGCGAAGAAGAAACATTTTCATCGATTTATTTTAAAGCTCAATAAAATGTACTGGTGTCAAATGTTGTGTTAATTACTTATATACGTATTTGCGATTTGGAACTTTCTAATGGTACACATTGGCCAGTTTAGAACGCAATATGAAAATCTCTCCAATCCACTCCGTAAATTTACCATTAATTGCGACTGACAAAAAGTTATATTTTATACCTCGGCGAAACTTTCCCGACAAGCTTAATTCAACAATGGATAAATAATTTTTTGCCGGCTTAGAAAGATTGATGTTGGAAGTTTCTGGGCGAATTATTATAACTTTAAGTGGCACGCAGAAAAATATTGTGTTATTTTGTAAAGGGCTGTCGTTAAACGCGTCTAGACGATTATTCTCCCAAACTCTAGCAGGCGTAATAATTTAAAATTAATATCGTCTTTTTTGTAGACGTTTCGATAGACTAACGTACAAAATGTAATTTGTGAATAACAGTACGGTTTTTGCTTAAATTTTGAAGTAGGCGTATCGCAATTACAATTACATTATCTTTCAGGTTAATGCCGTTAAAGTAGAAGAAGTCAATAAAGCTACCAGTACGATTTTGCAAACTTCTTTGGTAACAGACGATTTTTTTATAAGCAGTAACTACAATTTTGAAAGTGGTACCAAGTTTACCCTACGTATATCGAGATACTTTAGAGCAGTACATTGATTTTCCCGGTTTTTGTAGACAATTTTTCCTCGTTACAACTTATACTTTTACTATGGAGGACTACGAAAGTACTTGAATCAGGCTTTCTCCGTTAAGCTTTCATTGGAAGCACTCGAAAATACGCTAAGCCTAATTCCACTACATTCTAACAACAATTTCGGCGCGGTAAACAACCCGATTATACAACGTCAGTAAACCGGAACTATTTTCTACGCTATGCATTTCTCCATTACATTCACCGATGCCGCCAACACCGCTGCCAACTTTACTCATTTGTAACTAAATCCTGACACTTAACTAATTGTATTTCACGCCAAGTTTAGGGTTTTATATGGATGCATTCGCGATTGCATTTTAAACACAAACACATTTCCAGCGCATGGATACGTCGCTCTTGCTGGTATGGTACAACAATCGGTTTAGGAGGCTCTATATTCTGTACGCTAATCACTTCTTGTTAGCTGTTTATCAAAGTCATTTTGGACGCCGTTATTAGGATTGATGATAATTGTATAGCGGCAAGAAATGAGAGTATCGTACACACGCCTTCGCTTCCATGTATGTTAATGGATATTACTTGTATACCCTAATTTCATTCGAAACTTTTCCGTTAATTTATTAATCAGATTAAACTTAAATTTTAGTTATTATAATTAGTCGGCGCATCGTTGTTTGACTACGATTAAAAAAAATATTGTTTGCTAATTGTATTAGAGCGAAAAGCTCTTTAGGCTTTCGGAAATTTTAAGGAATAGCTTGACACGAGTTCCTATATTAGATATTAACGTTTTGAAAGCGTAATATTCTGTTTATAAATATTAGTACAGTAAAACCTCTAAATAGCGGCCACAAAAACTTATTGTAAAAATGGCCGTTATTGGGAGGTGACCGTTATGAAGAGGTAGTCAGGAATAAATAGAAAAAAAAATTTTGTGTTCTCTTTATTTAAAAAAAAAAATAAATATCAAAAATTAGCTTAAATAATAAACAAAATAAACAAATAAAAATATCTTACAAGCATTATTATACTTATTTCAAATATTTTTCAATTGAGGTTTGTTTTAAGTTTTTAATCATTGTTTGTAAAATCTGAGATTCACATTTTACTAAAATTTGAGCAATTTGTACAGCTAGTTCACTTTCATCATTACAAAATAAGAAGCTTTGTACATCTCTTGTTTGCACTACAAATGTCAGATCCTTCCACAACAGTTTCACTGTTTGAATTAGTCTTGATCATCAATTAGTTCACTGATTATTTCTTGAACGTTAAAACTGGGATTTTCGGTCAAAACATTGCAATCAATAGATGCATAATTTTCTAGACTTAGACCACGTAATACAGGAAGAAGCTGGGCCAGTGGAATTTCGTCTTCCTCATCAAAATCCTTTCCTTGCTGCTTATTTTCCGAGAATCCTGCGAAACATTTAGAAATTGTGTCTAACGGAACGTCTTTCCAAGCTGCTGATATCCTAACTAAAGCGCTGGTTAAATTAATACTTTCTTCTGTATCTTCAAAAGAACTTTCGAGGTTTGTGAATGTTAGAAGCCTTCTGATTAGAAATTTTTTATGGCTCATCTTAAACTTATGGATAATCCCATGATGGCTGACAATGGGAAGTGGTGTTTGGAGGCAGGAAAATGATGTTCACATTTTCTGGTGTCATTCTTGGATGGGACGTGGCGTTATCCAAAAATAATAAGACTTTTCTATTTTCTTTTCCCATTTCTTCGTCAAATTTTTTCAGCCAGGAAGTCATAATCTCTGTCATCCAAGCTTTTTTATTAGGTACCCATTCTAAGGGCAGTTTGTCGATATGAGATCCTTTTAAG
Organism: Dynastes maya; assembly: GCA_029619315.2. Taxonomy (NCBI): domain Eukaryota; kingdom Metazoa; phylum Arthropoda; class Insecta; order Coleoptera; family Scarabaeidae; genus Dynastes; species Dynastes maya. The sequence continues at coordinate 65,837,255 of JAROYE020000002.1, forward strand.
CATCGAGGGTTTTTACTTTTCCCAATGACTAATGGGCTTGTCACCTTCCATATTTGTGCAAAAAAAAATGTCAATCTTTGTTTTCTTCAATAATAATGTTGCAAATAAGATTTCACTGGCATGGAAACACAGGTAATCCAAAAATACACAAAAATTTTAACTTTGCGGGTTTGTAGATTGATATAGTGTAAGAACAACGGTAATTTTTTTAGCTGCTCAATCACCCGTTTTTGGGAAGTCGAGCGCTCTAAGCGCAGTACCACCCTTAGCAATTGACACCAATAACTTCGGAACTATGAGAAATATTAAAGAAAAACAGTTTGGACACCTTCTTATCTGTTTCGAGGGTTCTATGTGATGTGTCAGTAGTATTCCTCTAGCCACTATCCCTTTCGGGGAACGGAGGAATTCAAAATATTTACTTTATGAAATGTGTACGTAGTTGGCCACGAGTAATCAATACTTAACAAAAACTGTTGGTAATAAAGGAGCAAACAGACTCCAAGACAATTGGACCTTTTTTGGAGTCGCCTTTGAGGGAAAACATATTTCGCTTACTTTAGGCGAGTTACCATAAGTGAGGTTGCATCTTCTTCAAACATCAGTCACGGTTTTGCCTATTAAATTATCCACGATGAGCTCAAATTTCGTAAAGTGTGTGCGCGATGAATACCGCGAATGCTTACCGCAGAAATCAAAACCAAACGTTTGGACATCTGCCAACGCTTACTGGATCGCTTCAACGCGGAAGGCGACACATTTTTAAGCAGAATAGAGACAAATGACGCGATCATGATTAAATTCCGCACACATGACCACAGAGGCGCCAACTCAACGCATGCGCAATCGGCCGCCACTATGATAACCTTCAAAGCTTGTTATGGCGAAAGTGTAGATAATATTTGACTTACCCTCGTATTTTTAAGGAATATTAGTCCAGTGAATTACGTCCAATGAAAACGAAATTAGATATTTCAAGATTCAAGCAAAATCCATCAATCTTCAAATCACTTTAAGATCTTTTATATTGTAGCATAAATGGTGGACGATTATTATGACAGGGTAAGAACTTTATAGCCCTTAGTTTACAATATGTACACTATGCATATTATAAATGAATACAAGTTCCTTCTTAGAGAAAAGCAAAGACCATGCAACGCTAACGCAAAAGCAAAGTAGTCAGAGATCGTTACTTTAACTAAAGGTCGTCAATTTGGAATGATTTATTGTACTTATATTCTCATGAATATTCTCCTCTTGAATACCATCTCTACATCTACCACATCATCTTTTAAGTTTCTCCTTAATCCCTCAAATATGAGAAAGAAGATATAAATCATTCTATTTGCATTTAAAATACTGATTTTCGAACATAAGAACACTTTGATTTACATTACGTTTAAGCAAACATTTATAGGAAGAAAACCAGAACTAATAATGTGAACACTTCTTGATTGAAAAATGTTGAATTGTCCAATGATAATGACTAGCTGGGATTTGATACTGACAGTGTAACAAAATCATTTAGTTATGAACTAACTGTTAAATCTGTTTGATAGAAATATAATGAGTTTGCCAGTCCGTTAATTTTAATTCTAAAAGTTAAAATGCTTTAGAATACATTTCAAAAGCCATTTGACGACGTAAGTAACCATTGAAACTTTTGCCACTATTAATTTTGGTACTCGTGGACTTAAACTCATACAAACTACTTTCCCAGGTTATTTAAGTGCATATATTTTACGCCAAGTATTAACTGTAGTTTCCAACGCATACAACTTCATTAAAAAATATGAGAGCAAGATAATACCTATTTCACTAAATTCCATTAATATTTTGTTTAAAAGAACATTTTATTATTATTAATAATTATAATTAAATGTTCAGGAACCTTTGGATAAATTACAGGAATCTTCGGTTATTGATAAGAAACTCTCAAGAACGCTTATCGGTATTGCATTCACAAATTTTCCAGTGTGCGCCGAAGAGGCGTCATCATTAATAAAAGAGGTAATTTATAAAATTCAGAAGCAACGCCATAACTTTCATGATGCATTAAAAAGAACTAAAAAGTTATATCTTATACATATGATATATTAATTGATACGTCATAGTAGATCCTTTATAAAACCCCTATAAAAAATGAGATCCAAAAGCTTTAAAAAGTGGCATTAATAGAGACGTTGGGGAAAACATCTGGGATCGACTGTATTCCATCCATCAAAGACATAAAGCGCGAGGTGACAAAGTGTGTAAGGCAGGCTTAGTAGTGAACAGCATCCGCCGCCATTCATCAAGGTTTCAGTGTTTAACTGAAATGCTTAGTCCCCTCAACTAGGAACTTATTCTCCCGTCGCTCCGGCAGATTGCATTATATCTAACGTTACAAAGGATTTTTGTAATTTATTTTCAATCGTTGATATATCCCGCCGTTGAAATTGAAATATTTTGTCTAGCTACCCAGTGACGTTAGTTTAGTCGAGTTTCAATTAACAACGCCATGTAAACAGTGAAAACAGAAATATGTAAATAAAAAAGGTAGGAAAAAATGTAATTTCCTTCAACAAAGCGTAAAACGTACAAATGCAATGGGCAGTTTTATAACGCAGATTCAAAGCAACTACAGCAATAGTATAATATCGTTTAACGTTGAACCATTTTGTAATCACATCCGGGCTTTATTAAAAAAAGGTAGCGCTATTTGTTCCCAGCTGTATAAAAACAGCAAAAAGTAAAAATTTGTTCTAACGCGTTGTTTGTTGTGCAATATTACCTATACTAGCTAATATAACGCTTGCAAATATAGCAGTTGACCATTGAGAAACGTTAACAGCATATGTTGTTGAAATTTCTGGATATAATTTTAGAAACACTTATTAATTGCAACAACATATAGGGAGGCAGATAAAAAATGCTCAAAATGTAGACAAACTATTCAAATTACAGTTAAAAGTATGTCTGAAATGGTTGAAGTAATTCTTGTGTATAGTTTGAAACAAATTATGGGAGAGGCATAGGAAAGTACGATTGAAATAAAAACGGTATCTGTAGCAACTAGCCTCTGATATCAAAAAAGAAAATTGTGTACTTTACTGAAGGAGCTCAATATACTAGTAAATCTAAGAAAACTCGCAGGAGTCATGAAATCTACCAAAACAGAAATAGCAAAAACGAAAACAAATGGTCTTGAAGTAAGTGTTAAGCAAAGAAATACAATGTCCTCCATAATAGAAGCGGTGGTGGTGTGCCACCTAGCGGGAGAAAATGAAAACATCAACCTAGGTCCTAGTAAATGAGATGTACTGTACACGCAGAGAAACGTTTACTTGTATCAAGACTATTCGCCTGAATTAAAGACAATTACCGTTTCAATTATTCACAATACACTGTATTAAATCAATAGAAATGTTTCCTTAACGTTTCTTTCTCCGCTTAAGAGAAGCATATATGTAATAAAATAATTGCATTTCATTGTTTAAGACATTTGTTAACTTGATTCAAGAAAATCTTGCAGAAAATTTGAAGAAAGGGATTCTTAGTGGTAAATGGCCGTTATAATACAAAACAATATTTTCTTAAGGATAGCAAATAGTTCTCTTAATTCAAGACAGCGTTCAGGTATTGTTCATCAATCAATAGTTTAATTTTCTTAAAATAAAGCATTTATTCACTTAAAATTCTTGAAATGCACATTATTTATGTCCATATTATTAAGTACACTTACCTTGTTTAAAACAGTATGACATATCCGTACATAATGGAGTAAATTATTCTCATTGTTTGTGATTCTAAAAAGGCTAAGGTTATCTATAGATTAATGTTTTTAAATAAAAGTGAACTTTAATGTAGAAGCACTCATGAAAAAAGTGCCTAGAAACAATAACCAAGGTAATGCTGATATATAGCTCATGGTGTTGATAAAATCATCCCGGCAAAAACAATATGAAAGGAGAAAAGCACTAACGCCTTTTGTTCCTGTCCACATCGCTGTTTATCTCTCAGTTTATCATCATCAAAAACAGCATTGAAATATTTCCTTGCGCCACCTAGTGCCAAGCGATATAGTTATACTATCCCAGAAAGTAGCGGCAGAAACCGGAACACAGATGCCATACTTACCCCTACAACGACATAACCTTAACGTACAACGTTTCGTAAACATTTTCAAAAGATACCAGTTGATGTAATATGAATATTTTCTTAACTTAAAACTAAATTAGATTGTATTGGAAATCAGAAATGATTATGTGGGTTGCCCTGAATAAGGGACTTAGAAATGCTCTCAAAGCTTGAATTTGAATTTTTTTAAATATATTTTTCAAATCAAATTTTGGGTAGCTGAATTAAATGACAATTTTGTCGTATTATGGGTAACTGCATTAAAAATGTGATTTTATTAGTATTTGTATTTGACATCCGTAAGATAAATATAAATTTCGCTTAAACCTTTCTGATTCATTGTTTATTGAATCTTGTGTTTTGGTTACGTAGATCAGAGGAGCATTATATATATTTGCGTTTGGTATTTGTTTAACGCTGTGGAGGAAACGTAAAGTTATTCTCTGTGCCAAATCTTTTAATTTCTAATGTAGCTAGGGTTTTGACGTATCAAGTATAATAGCGGTAGTTTTTAAGTAATTCTTGGCAATCCATTAATGACAAAAGTTGTTCAGCACGATCACATTTCCAAGTAGTAAAGTAACTTTTGTTCAATGAATTTTCTTTAACATTAAGGCAGTATATATCTCACTGCTGGATGTTCTTGGGGATGATAAATTCTGTCAAAATGAGCGACTGAGTTTTTATTCGACGGCTGCGTTATGAGCTATTAAAGCTTCACATGATCAGCTTTTTAAGAGCATCTTCTACTTGCAAATACTCATGAGAAATCCCAACATTTTTGAAGCGGACAAGCAAATAATTTCTAAATGGTTAGAGAGGGATAAAGTTTGATCAAAAGTTACGCCTAGATCTTTGCTCACATTTATTTTAGACAGAGTTTGGTTTTCAATTGAGTAAGAAAATTGATACGGCTTGAGCAACAAGTTATTATTCGCTGACCATCTAACCAAAAGATCAATATTGTGCTGCAATTGATCAGCTTCGTCACGACCAGATACAGCGTAAAACAGCTTAACATCCGCGTATGCCAAAACAGAACAGGTAAGTGATTGCAAGAGATCGTTTACAAATAAGTTAAAAAGGAGATTGTGGATACAAAATTAAATTACTCAAAACCGTTAAAGTAATCGTTTGATTTGCGTGTTAAATATGATCCTACTAATAAGCGCAATCCAGGAGAGAAAGTAAAAGAATCTAGTTTATGTAAGTTTATGATCAATCCTATCAAACGCGTGAGAGAAGTCAGTGTGTATGGTATTCACCTGTTCTTGATTATCCAAGATTCCACTAACATACTGATTAGAGAAGCATAAATTTGTCGTTGTAGAACGGCCAGTCATGAATCCATGTTGATATGGCGATATGTATTGTTTTATATTGAAAAATATAGTACAGTACAAGTATTGCTCAAGAACCGTAGAGAAGTTATTTATGATAGAGATCGGCCGATAATTAGTGATTAAAGCTTTGTCGCCTTTCTTGTAGATTGGAACGGTTCTTGCTCGCTTCCATCTTTCAGGGAAGGTAGATGTGCTAAATGCCAAATTAATAATTGTGGGAATAGGCTTGTTTAATACGAAACTTGGTACAAGGTCCTCACCTGCAGTTAATTTGTTCTGAAACGAGGCCGTAATATTAGCTACATCGTCTTCACAGATCGGACGAATGTTGAACGTCTGCAGTTGTTGGAGGTTCTCAGGCAAATCCAGGGTGCCAGTCGGCAAATAAGTTTCGGCAAAACAATAAGCAAACCCGTCTACAATGCCTGTAAAAGTCTTTTAGATGAAGAAACTATTATTATTATTATTATTACTATTATTTATGAGGATTTTCAAACGCTTTTGATAAAGTGGGAAGTAGTGAAATTACTTTGCATTTGTTAATGGTCTTTGTGTTGAAGTAGAGAAATAATTTTAGATATTTTAAAAACATCAGCGAATCTTCCAACTTGAGTGAAACTACATATTAAAAGTGTGTGCATAGGAAATTCCTAAAGTCTCGAATGTATAGTTTATAATCGTGTTTCTTACGTGTAAATAAAACATTTATTTGAAGGATAATACGTACAGGCAACTTGAGTATTCGCTAATTCAATTCTTCAAAGTTAAGAACTTACGTGTTTATATTAAAGCGTAAAATCCAGAAACTATTCCATTTCACATCTGAATGTTAATTTGTAAACTAATTTTGCTGCCGTTATTCCAATCTGGTCTGAGACCAAATTAAGTTGTAACCAAAGATGCTAGCAAGGGAAAGTGCGCTTTAAGCTTAAACAGATGCAATACAAAATTACACTGCAATTGGCGCTGGAAGCTCGGGTAATGTCAAAAATTACATCTTTAAGTAGCCGTTAACAATGTACGATAAGGAGTTAAATGTCTGTTTTGTAGTTCGTAGAGCAAGACGTTATTACGTACCGGTTTGATTTCATTACGAAAACGACATAAGAAAAGGTACCTGCTACATACGAGCGGTATGCGCGAGCGTATTCGCGGAATGGGTTTCATCCACAATAACGTTATTTTTTCATAATCAGCACGTAATAGCGTCCGTATGTGTTAAAGTTTTATAATCTAATTCGTTTTTATTCGTCGTTGGGCGTTCTCTCGGCGAATTGAAGAGTTGCTCGTAGTTTCTCGGAGAGAAGTTTAAATGTTATACCGCCTTTATACTCAATAGAACTTGAATGGCTGAACACAACACAATTTCACGGACTAAAGCTCTCATGACCTCTCATTGTGTACCGTACAAGTCGTCGTGAGCAAAGGAATGGAAACTATTTATCAAAACAAATCTATTTTATTAAAGTGCCACATGCACGCTGTTTTTCATAATTTCCATGCGGGCGAGCCGAGATTGAATCCGTTGTAAGCATAAGCAAGTCCTATTCATTTGAATACGATTTCGCCTCTAATAAAATCAATAGCGCTGCAGTGGTAGTGGTGCAACGAAGAGTGTTAGTTAATTAATCAAGTGCGCCCCCTTCTTCTTCGTTGTGACTACAAAGTGTTATGCCGTAGATAAAGTTTACGGTGGAGCAGGTATTAAATAAGCAGCAGGAACTTGTGAAGCTACCGACATCTATTGAAAGCTTAACGCGGGAAATATAAAGTTTTAATTATTGATTATTACTAAACCGCTGAGAGAATAGGTAAGTGTATTAAGTGCATCTAATGCACTGATTAAATACGGTGAAGTTTCTATAAACAGATTACCTTACGGTATTGACTGCATCTACAAAACTATCAACTACACGTATAAGGATGCTATTGACAATTAACCTAATATTACCGAAGGATAATTTACGTAGCCTAGAAAATAGAACTGTCTTTTAGAATTAAGTATATGTTGTAATATTTAAAATTCACATATTTTCCATTTATGCAGTGTAATTTTTTTAAAACCTGACATAGAACAATTTTTTCATTTAATAATAATAACATATGTTTTGAAATAATATAATTTAGAGCTTCGAATGTGGTTGTCATTAGCGGCATGCGGCCACTCGCTCAATGTTAAAATCCCTCTGGCGGCTATTAGCTTTTTTTCAGTAGCTCCTACTCCTTTCCTGGCCGCCGATCTCTGGAGCGGGGGTACTTATTGTAAGTCCAGCCAACGGCAAACATGGGGAAACGGTTAAATAACTCCTCTGATGTTTATTTTCTTCACATCGTAAGTCTCAAGTGAAATTTCATGGAATATTTTTTTACGGTATTTCTAGCATAATTTTATATATTAAATATCGTTCGTGATGTAATCATCTTGTTCGTCAGTAAATTTGATTATTGTGTAAATGTTGGTGGTGAAATATCATAAAGTTGTCTAAATCCAGACTTCCAGTTGCGTCACCAGCTACAATGCATCATGCTACTATCAAAAATAGGTGTATCCGTTGGAAATTCATCTACAAATTACATTTCGAAAAGGATTATCAAAATTTGCTGTGTTTGAAACAATCGCTATCGCGATTAAAATAAAGCAGTAGAGGGCTGCTGATTAATTTCTGATTTTGAGTCAAGATTCTCATCCGGGTAACATGTGTTTAGAATGTGTTCTAAAGTGTTTAACATTTACATCGTTCCATAAATACGAGTTAGAAGTCAAATTAGGTGGTTGGAGCATTAGCAGGTTTCCAGTAGAGATCATATAAACATAGAGTTTAGATGGATCATCGTTATTCCAGGTTTTTTTTTCATTTTTCAATTTTAATACTTTCATAAATTTTGTTAATTGATACCTAGTTTAATTTTAAATTGCCGAAAGAGTGAATTCCCGAACCCTCATATCGTATAATTAATTGATTAATTTAAAAAATTTAATGTTATTTAACAATTTCACACATTTGAAACATTTCAATTTATAACACATCAAAGTTAGAATACAAGTTGAGAAAAAAATACAAATATTCATATCAATGTAGTAGAGGGAAAATGGATGAAAACAGACAGTTAGCATAAATATCCCAGTGTCTGTTTTTCATTACACCCACAACTGCTGTGGCAAAGACAAAAGGTACATTATGTCGAAATAATATAAAAAAAAATAACAAAACAGAAAAAAGCAAAATTGTATATCAAATAACAAGACAAAAACAAAGCGGTATTCATCAAATGTCAGAGTTCAAAATTATGTGTCGAATGTGACGTGTAAAACAATGAAGTGTTAAGCTAACAACGTGAGCGGGAAGATTATTATTGAATCGCGCGATGTTGAATGAGAATGATCTCTCAAAAAGATTCGTGTGATGAGCACGAGGTGTGATACAATGATTAAACCTGATGTTAACGTTGTGAACCTCACTCTTGAATCTCAACCTAATATAAAAAGGGAGGAGTCTTCATGATGAGAATCTTGTAATAAAAGCTAAATTGGTGCAAATGTCGACGATCACTCATTTAATCACGCTTATGTACAAAAATCTTGAAATTAAGCGATAATATAATAGCATCGGACAGGCGTTCTTTAGATACAACAGAAAGGTAACTCCTGTGGGGTAGAGCCACCTAAAACTGGTGTGAGCTTTACAGATACATGAACTAACCTGATTTTTAAACCTAAAGTGTGAATCCATAAGAAGGTTTTTAACGGAATCGGTTATAGTTAAAAGCGAATCATTAACCTTAACTGTCATGAAATTAGTAGCATGTATCGCCGATGTTTTACTTGCCTTAATATGTAAATTATGTTGGCTAGAAAATGTGACAATTTGGTTAAGATTGAAGTTAATACGATCATTGGCATCTCGGGATCATAGCCCATCTGCCTCGATGTTGTGGCTATTATGTAGGGATCGACTTTGTAAAACTTGAGGTGTCAACAGGGATACACATTTCACATTCCGGGGCCTATCGGGATGACTAACAACTTAAACATCACAAGAAAACGGCCAACGGACTATAGGTTTACCCACTCAGCTAGTGGAGGGATGGGGAGTCTTACAAAGCCGATCTCAAACGTTTACTCTCATTCTACTAAGTACAGTAACTATAAGGTCAAATATAGTTTTTGAATTAACATACATTAAGGTAACTAAACTTGTTGGTAAATAAACTCCATTGGAAACTAACTGGTATACGAACTCGTCTAGGATGTTTTTGTGTACACCACAATTATATAATATGTGATTAAGGTCAGCCACTTCACTACCACACTGACAAGCTGGCGACTCTTTCATGCCCAATCTATATAGATGTGCTGGGTATTGGCCGTGCCCGAATTTAGTACGACCAATTGTAGTACGATAAAATCTAGAGATGCCGTATGAATAATACCATAGCATGCTATCGACTGTTGGATGAATGCAGGCGTATTTAGTCATTTTGGTGGTATACGCTTTATGCCAAAAGTGTTCCCAAGCACGATGTCGTATTTCCTCGTCTATCAGATTTAGAAATTCAACTTTCGGATTTGACCTCACAAATTTTCGACATCGGGCACAAAATACTTATTGCTGGCAAGTCGCCAAATAATGCTGGATATCGCTTCTCCACAGAACCAATCTCCGCATTGAAATATAATTTAATAATGTCGCGATCTGGATCTAAATCAGATGAACATGAAGCTACAAAGAAGTCGTTTATGGAATCAACAACACATAACTGTGATGGGAATAAGGTGCAACGTTTGCGAGGATGGTTGATGTTCATATCAGAAACGTCCTTGCATGCAGTTTCACTGTTTGAAATCCGCACGCGTTAATCTAGGTAACCTTTCTTTTCTCTTTTAATAGCAATAGTCGTCAAATTATAGAGCTTCTCAAGTTGCGAGAACGTTTAAATTTGTATCATTTACCTACGGTTTATGTTCTCGTGTAGTCCTACAAGTACGATAAGGAGCATGACGATCAAAAAGAGAAGTTATTAAGGGCTTAAACATCGCGATCTTGTCGTCGACACCATCAAGGGTGAAAATCATGGCAAGAGACATTAATCAGTTCAGCATTAAAGCATAGTTAAAGCAGCATTCAACCTTCATAGTTAAAGCATTTAGCTTAGCTATTAGCTAAGGAAATAGAAATTTCGCATGAAACTGAAAAATGGTCCGAAAAACCATTAATAGGTTTCACTTGAACGTTGGTAGTGATTGATATTACTATCAACGTTAACCTCGAAGAGTGATCTGAGGTTAATATTATATCCAACAAGGAAACGGAAATACTAGTTACTATCGTTCGTTTCTGCACAATTTGATGAAGGCCGGAAGTCTCCACCAATTCAATAAAGGAGTCTACATCAGACACACCAATATTGAGAAGATTGAAATCACCAGTGCTGGTCAGAAAGTCACACATAGGTATCATAAAAATAATTTGTGTGAAAAGTGATAGACTAGTATTTTCAAAACTAAAATTGTGAAAAATTCCTTAACTAAGAATAATTGACAAATAACTCCTTTTTAGTGTTGCCAGATAACCCAATAGCTACTAAAGCAATGTCTCTTGAATACCAATACCTTTTCTTTAAGATAGTATGATCTGAAAATTCTGAATAAAAAATCTTATATATTGTTATGTTACAAATAACAATTAAAAGATTTGAATTGGGGAGATAATCAGTTTTGTATTTATTTTAAGTTTTTACTTACAAACAAAAAGGAAATGAGTTTAATCTAATTAAAATTACTTACAGTTATGTTGTGGCGTCTTTTTTGTACGTGTGTGTGTTTGTAAAATCCTACTGGTTCCTTCTTCCCTCTTCTTGGTAAAATCCTCTTATTTTTGGTTCCTTCTTCCCTCTTCTTCGCAAAATCCTCTTATTTTGAAGCCCTTTGATGGTTTTCTCCAATTAAGTTTCTTCAAATGGTTCTTAAAATTTTCCAACTGATTTAATATCCCTAACAATCGTTGGCGATGATTTATAGTTCACTTGAAATCTTTTTTATATATTTGCACTGATAACTTTCACGATATTTTAACTTTTATGTTGCAATCGAAAGGATCTTCTTCTGTTTTCTCTCGTCGTCCCTAGCATTGCCAATCTAACGACTTGATATTCAAATTTTGATGTTTTGTAGTTCCAACTCGGTGTCGCAGGTGACGTAAGGGATTTTGATGGTTATTTCCAAATACAGTATTTTTTTTGTGCGTGTAGGTATCATTTTTACAAATAATGTTTTGAATATATAAATAACTTAAAATAAGCTGAGATTTTGACTCTCCCCTGTAACATATCATTAACTGAGTCATTTTTTTTTAAGTTAAAAGATTGATAATATAAATAATCAAAATGTCGAAACTTGAATATTAATCGAAAATAATTCAAGTTCCCCATAAAACTTTATTAAAATCTAATATCGGCGAATTTTGATATAATATTAATTAGAATGACTTTAACATACGCTGTTCACGTTGGAGCATCCCACTACAATATATATTTTTTTGCTGGTGTAGCCGTATTAGAGCAATCGATAAGAAAATGCTAAAATAATCGGCAGTTTTAACTAGCTAGCGCAGCAGTGGAAAATGATAAAAAATTGTGATTTCAATTGAAGAGATTTTGGTGTATGCTAAATAAATTAAAAGAATTATGGATTCGAACGGTTACCCGTTTCTTACTCTATGCATTTCTTCTATGGATGAAAGTTACCAATTACTTGACACAGTTCGCAGGAAAATATGTGAGTTTCTTGTTTTATTCCCTTGCTTTGTGCTTTTTCGACGAAATATCCAGCGATTTTGAAAGGTAAGTAAAGTTGAGAGATGAATACAAATAGCTGGCAGGCTTTAGAAGATTCGAACACATGATGTTGTATTTTGTGCTGGATTCTTATGTGTACACATCGCTTTCGTTTGTTATTATTTTTAGCATCTTCCAATACTCATACTTTTAAAGTTAACTTTAAAATTTTCCGGAGGATGCTTTTGTTATATTTGGCCGAAAAACAGAAATAGGTTAGATATATGACTTTTACATACACGGATCTCATGATATTTGTCTTACCACGAGAGCTCTCCGACCGGATTACGAAGGGAATTGAAATATAAGAAGTCCGACGTATATATGCTTGTCAATAGCAAATAAACAAGATTTTATTAAGGAAGCACCGAACAGAATTGAAATATTCCCAGGCAATATATACGCATCATGTTTTGTGTATAGCGGAACGTATCTCATAATGCCGATATTGAAATTTGCATCCCTGTTTATATAATTTCTGGGTCTGGCAAACAAGAAAAAACATGGAGATTAAAAAAATTGCTATCTTGGAATCTCTTTGTGCCGCTTTAGAAGGTGGTTTAACGTTGAGTAAATGCGGTAAGAAATGGACGTGAATTGAATGAAGTTCATTTAAGTAATTCTACTTCTGGAACGTTCATACTTGACTGGGAAATAGCACTTACCTTGAAAGTAGAAGCCACTCCTCACACAACTATGTTCATTAAAATACTTTCAAAAACACCCCGAAGAAGAAAGTTCTTAATGAATGCAATTACTTACGCATAACTTTAGTTACAAACCCAAGTCAGTAGAAAAAAAAATGCAGGCAATATATATTATGTTCAAACATGTTTTTTTCTTTTTGAGTTGAAACAAGTACTGGTGCTACCTAATTACCTAATCGTTATGTCCACAGGAGATAATATAATAGTCAAAGCAGCCAAAATTAAAATAATATACTCAACTGCTCAGTTCTTAGCCTCTGCAATTTCTTTATTGCTTCATCAAGGGAATTACACTGGAAAATGTGAGCATTACAACTAATACAATGTTGTAGAATATTCAAAATTCCGATGTTAGTATCATTGGTATGAATAGCAAGAAAACTAGACATGAATTAACCATCAACTGGTATCACGTGTCGAAAATAACCCGATCGGTTACGTATTCCTAAGATGATACCAACTGAAGGTTAAAAAGTTCATTAATTTAAAACATTAAAATTGATGAGAAAAAGTTCCCACGGCGTAACACATGGAGAATGCCGTTAAAAAGTGCGCAAACACAAAATCAAGAGGTTATGAAACGACAGTTGGAAACCAAAAAGTTGCTAGATGCAAGAGGAACCATATAGCTTACAAGTCTGTTCAGTCCCATAAGCCCCATTCTTGCCTTAACTTACTCCCGTTGAACTTCCCTCTTTCTTCAAATACGTTAAGAACCTCGTCGCTGCTGTTCCTCCCTCGTATATAGAGACCAGACTCTCTGTTTTCAGTGATTTACAGGGTACCATTCAATTTGCTGTTGAACGCGTTGAACACTTCCAACTTTGTCCCTTCATTGGAAGCTAAGGTGAAAAATAACCAAATTATCTTTTCGGATTGGTACACAAACCCTACTTTCTAACCACCGCCTTAGACAAAAGATTAATACTCTGAGAGCTACTAGCAACCGCGTACTGAAGATATTTCATCCTAAACTACATTATAGTAATTTAATTTACTGGCAAGTTACTTTTAATATTCCGGAGCCATTATTTTCATCTCCGGATATGAAATGTTATAGTTTTCTATTTATTCCAAATGTAAATCTATTAATTACAAGTTTTATTACACTTATTACAATTGTTGTTAGTCATTAGCTCTCCTTGGCCTATATTATGTGAATGGCTACGTCTGTTTGGTTTCTATTATGCCTGGTAACTATTCGGCTTCCAACTGTCGCTGCACAACCTCCTGATCTATTTCTTCTTACCGGCGTTTTCCACGTGTTATGTCGTGCAAACTTTTTTTCTTTAATTTTGACGTTCTAAACTCATGAATTCTAACATGTGACTTCGATAGTTTTTAATTAATGGCTCGTTTTGTTGTTAGCCATGCCAATAACACTCACCTGTAAGTGCCCACGTTTTCCAGTGTAGTTCCTTTGACGAAGCAGTAAAAAAATTGCGAAAGCTAAGAATTGATCAAGAGAGTATATTGTTTTATTTTTGGCTGCCTCAGCCATCTCCTGTGGACGTAATTTTTTTTTGTTCTTGACAACACAAACTATTAAAACAATTGGAAACATAGGATGTGTATCAAGCATAAATGGTTGCTGTTCCTAAACAGATTGAAATTATAAAGATATCGAATAAAATGGGAAAAAAAAGCTAATGCTTAAACTAACTTAGCAATAATACTTTGTTTGTGTTGGGCCGAGGAAGCTATGCCACAGGGACCACAGAGCTCATTACAAAAGAAAAAGTGTGATGACACAGGTGTATCACACAAAGTACGTTTAGTGACGATTGGCAGGAAGTTTCGATGAAGAAAAAGTATTTAAAGGTGGTCGAAAGAAAAGTCCACTGTCTCACTTTGTGAAACAGTGGAGTTTTCTTTCAATCACCTTTATTCTTCCTAATTGTGCTAAAGTTTTGAGCAACTTTGATTCCTATCTTTAGGTAAAGGTATCGAAATGAACTAAAAGAAATCATAAAAATTGCTGACTTCAACGGATTCTCTGCACTATTGAACAGATTGACGGCGGTAATAAGAATATGTGAAATTACCTTTTTATATATATATATAGAAATAACCTATTCCTATTATTTTTAATCCAATGCTGTTCACAATAGTAACGTTTGCAAAGTTAGGATTTGTATGTTTTTCTTTCATTTTTACATATTCTAAAATAAAAGAAAGAGTTCATAGGTTTCTTATTACCAACGCTTATTACATAGTATCGTCTTCGGATTTCCAAAACGTAACCAATTCTAACCGAACAAAAGTTCCAAGATAGAGTCACGTTCTGCGGATCATGACCGATCTACATCTATAGAAGAAACCGCACAAATTTCACCGACGTCCTCCTTTTTGTATTAAGGAACTGTACACTGTTTTTCGGAAACATATTATTGGTTTCGTTCGAGTTTACCCCGAATATAATCGGAAAGCGGACTCCATAAAGGTTAAGAGTGTATAGCGTTCCGGCAGGCCTTTCAGGTTAGGGTATTCAAACAGTGCTATTTCCGGTCCATTACCAGAAAGGCAGTCACATCCGCCAGAAGATAAAGGGGAATGTCCACGTGGCCCTCGATGGAGTATCTCATTACGCACGTCGTTTCCCGCCCAACTCAAGACCTTAACTTCAACAGACGCAGTCATTTTCCCACTTTACCGAATCATTCTCACCATTCGACTTATCGATGATATTCCATTTGCGAATACGCTAGCAGGCGAAAGATTCCTCTTCGCAGCCAAAACGCTTCTGCTTCTCGTCTATTTATGTGCCTTGTTTACAATTTGACGTAAAATAATAAACATCAGGGAAAACCGATAAATGTAAATGAGAACAGTTTACCGAAACGATGATCGTTAGCACTTGTATTCTGTTATCACTAAACAAGATAAACTTATGCTCAGTACTATGTTTGTTAGATCTGTTCGAAATTCTTCAGAAGAAATATATCTTTTTCTTTAAACTTGAAAAGTAATAAAGGCAATCCCAAAATTCAAATTTAAACGAAAGTTTGTGAGTAGAGTAGAAACAATTGCAATTCTTTATATGTCATAGATGCAACACTGCATTCTGCTATTTCCGTCAATAGCGTTGAAGCTTTACTAAACGCAAAACGTTTTAGACCACTTCTTAGTCGTCAGTGGGTGCACTCCAAGAACGCACCAAAGTTCTTTAATCCATATTAACATTCATTGATGAATAATTATAATAGTTGGAAAATCATATAGGTATCTTCTTTTCAAAATCTATATTTGCTTTTTTATTTTCTTCCGGGATTATTGCTATTGCAATATGGTTATAGACAATAAGAAGGTGAGGTATATCTCACAGTATTTAGATCACTGTAGGTCCATTACGCATCCTCTCTATACCGCGAAGCCCTCTAGGGCGTCAACCAACCTGCTAACGTTGCGTAGGGGCATCGCCCTAATTCCAATTGACGTTAGCGCACGACACATGCAAAGAGAGTGTTTCAAAGTGTTTCATCCTCAGCTTGGCAGCTCCTACATGGCAGGTTTTCGGCTAATTCCATCTTGTGGAGGTGTCCCTTTAGTCGGCGATGTCCAGTCAGTCGAAGGTCTGTTCTGTCGAAGGTCTGTTCTGGATAGCTACAGGTGTCTTACGTCAAAGTGACTTTAGTGGTGCAGCAGAAACCAATTTCATTCCATTTCTTCAAGAACTTCAAATGGGTGGTAGTTCTGATCTTTTGATAAAGCGCATAAATAGGCGGTTGAATAGAGTGTTATGGGCCGTGTACAATCATGCTCATTGCCACGATTACCATTGTGGCCCCTCAGTTATATTACATCGATATTGTTTATTTTAGGGACTAAGGATAAACCTCTGTGGCAGTCTAGTTGCAGATTCGACGCTATTGGTCGGTTCAATCCTGATATTATTTGGTGTCAGTAAACAGGTTGATGTTTCTGTTTACAATCTTAAGATAAATTAGACAGTGAGCTACTAAGCTCAGCGTCGAGATTTCCGCCTGGAAAGCGGTGACCTCCTTCTCTAGCGGCAATGATTCTTTTAAGTGTAGCTACGAAAAGAGTAAGCTACCTTCATTGCTGTAGGTCCGTTGGTGTACTAAAAATTTGCAGGATTTGTCGTAGACAAAAAGGAGTGAAATGTTATCCGCTCCAGTGTCCAGGATCGCCAATCTAGTGCGAGCGTTCTTCCAGAACTTGGGGTGCATTTCATCATCCTTTGCAACGTCATCCTGTTTTATGCCATTGCATAGCAGCCGGATGATGGTAGTCAACGCCACCTCTTCAACTACTAATAAGTCAAGAGGCGGCAGGCAATAGATGATCTCCATAGCCGTAGCACAAATTGATTATTTTTTTTTACTTATCTGACGTATATTCAGTTTTATTGTAACTGCAATAAATATTGTATCTATACGCATTGGTGTTCACCTCTAACACCAGCGATTGTGCAAAAATATTGCCAAACTCCATAGTTTTGTTCAAATCCCAGTTTTCAAGTTACCTACATTCTCCTATTAAGTATTATCACCTATGCAATTATCGAGCAGAGCATGTTTCCGTACAGAAATTTGATATATACCGAAATTATAAAAAATAGTTATTGTTGGTTTCAATTTTATACGGCCCTCGAAATAAACACCTATTATTATATACCTGAAATATTACATTTTCAAGTGAAAAACGTATACCGTAAGAGTCTAGCGTACAGCCAATGTTTCCCTACCATTTATGGGTAAACTGTGAATGACTTTCGGTAAGGACTTGCGGAACCCAATTTCACTACTTCAAAAGAAGGAAAGCGCTTTGCTAACTGGAGCAGTTTCATAAAAGGAATAGAGCGTTCGCAGTTTGATATCTACCGTACCATTTAAACATTTTACCTTCCAAGGAAATGCGTAATATCGACAAAGGGAAAAAGTGTTTTACATAAAACACAATGCTCTAAAACCGCAGATAAAACTTCGTAGAAAGAGAAAAAGTAGCTACATAGCTGTATCCCTTTGTGTTTGCAGAGCAATTTTAAATGATTGGTAGCTTTTCACTTTCAATACAAAGTTGTTTTAAACCCTTTTATTAGAAGTTTTAGTGTAATGTCTTGAATTGGTACTTTGTAAACGATAGTAAAAAAACAGTTATTTGAATAACATTTCATAAATAAATAACAATTACACATTCTTATTTAGAGCGATAAAGTTGCCTTATACTTGTTACATTTTGTAGATATACTTGAGAAACATGTCGACTTATGTAAGAAAAATTGCCTGCAGCTTGGAATAACCTTTTTTTATCCCCAATTTATTTAACAATCTGTTCCCTTGGTTTGGAACAATAAGTTAAAGGTATGACTACAAACAAAGGTCATGCGCACTTCACTGCTAGTGTCGAACAACTCACTCGTAGCACATTGGGATGCATATTGAGATTTCTACCTTGATTGTGGGAACCTTTACAGGATTTCTAAGTTGGAATTACTGGCTGAGCCCCACAACTGGATCCCATCGGTCCAAACAGGCTTTAATATAGACTTATAGACAAGTAATTTGTTTTGTGTTGTGATTTTCTACCAATGATCCAATAAAATTCGTTTCTTTTTAGTAAATATATGTTTTTTCCATCTTAGTCTCTTGTCAAGATGCATTCCTAGGTATTTTATGGAATCTGTTTGAGTTAGTTGGCTACCGTTTAGATAAACCGGAGGACAAGCTTCATTCCGGGTTGTGAATATCGTGTGGGTCGATTTTGTTTCATTTGCTTTGATCTTCCATTCATTAAGCCATGTTTGTATTTTGTTCAGATTAGCTTGCAGGTTTCGTGATGCTTTCTGTGGGTTAATGTGCGAAGCGAGAACGGCTGTATCATCAGCATAAGTGGCAGCTATGGTTAGCCTGTTAGTTAGTAAGTCAGCAGTATATAATAGATACAAAACAGGGCCAATTACGCTATCTTGCGGGCCCCTTGTTGTTTCGCTAGAAAATAACGATCGGATAGGTACGACTTTAGAATTAAATAATAATGATAAGGGAGACTTTTCTTGAGTTTGTATAAAAGTTCGGTATACCAAACTTTGTCAAAAGCTTGAGTGATATCTAGGAATGCTGCACTTTCAGTATCTTTTATTCTTTAGATCGATGTACTTGTTCTATAGTTGCGTGTTTGCTACGGAAGTCAAATTGGTGGTGTGGGATTAACCTTAAAGTAATATTCTTTTATTTTGTCTGTACTTCTGCACAAATTATCATTATCGTAATTATGAATAGGTACATATATACTGTGCTCTAATTTTCTGACTTTAAGTAACCGTGGTCGCTGACAGCCACTTACTGCAGATTTGAAGCAACGGTATCCAGAAGCTTTAGGTGTGCTATCCGGTCTATAATCTTTTAATGAAGTAGGCAAAATAATGGTACAACGGAGCAAGCATAAGAGAAGAAAATAACATTTCATTACGTAGCAGAGTGGAGATGACTTATTTTCGGATTAAAAAATTGGGCAAGTGTACTTTCAACATGGACAGACAATGGCTTTTTGTGTGCCCCATAAAATCTCTATACTTACTAAATTTAAGTCAAATTGCTAAGCTCCTATCAAAAACGCTTCTTTTACAGGTTAAAACCTGGAAAACCTGATATGATGAAAAACATTAAGTTTTAAAATAATGATGTGTAAAGAGAATGGTTTTAGTTACAGCAGTAGCTAAAAGAAGGCAAAATTTATTTTGCAAAATGAAAACCATATGAACTTAGAAAGTAACACAGTGTAGAAATTTGACCGATGCCATTTATTTCTAGAAGTATAATTATTATTTTATGGAAATTCTTATCATTTTTTTACTTACAATCACTAGTTAATATTTATGCATATACGCTGCAATATTAGCAATCCATTTTCAGATGAATTAAACAGAGTGAGTTAGAAACACGTACAGTCCATCCTTAAGCGTTAGCGAAAAACAGTTTGTTTGGTAGGTACATATACAATGTAAATTTCCTGCAATAAGCTAATTAAATCAATGACAGAGTTATAAAAGGAAATAGATAGAAGTGGAATATTTCTGGTGGATCGAAAGAAATTTTAATTAATTTCGAAAGAGTGGAAAAAATGGCTTCGCCAAGAATCTTTGATATAAAGGGAACGGAGGATGGATGGTGAAAAGATACAAACCGAAAGATCTATGAAATATACACCAAACCAAATATTTCCGAAATCGGAAGAAGTAAAAGGCTTCGATGGTTAGGAAAGGAAGGGATGGCTAATGGAAGAGAAGTGAAGTATGTTCGATCGGACTGAGAAAGGTATTGGAAAGGATCCAGGGAAAGGCGGAGGGACATGGTTCTGGAAAATCTGGAGAAAAAGAACTTTAGACGATGAGACGGATATTTTTGTATATCACATCGATTTTGTCAAGAATTCGGAAGTATCAACTTGGCACTCTTTCGGCAGCTTTAATAATTAATAAATTACAGAAAAACTAACATTTATTAAACTGACGTTTATAGCGCTCTCTCTGTTCAAGCGCATCATGTACATACACCTTCTCTGTAATGAACTGAAATGTAGAAACGTAATTATTTTTTAATAGAACCACGTATTTTTTCTGTGTCCACTACATAGCAAGTTCATATCTTTAAGGTTTTTGTATAACGATGCATATATCCAATACTGAAAGTAGAAGAGGTATTTCCAGTTAAACGTAAATTCTGCAGTTAGATATTAGATCCAGGTGGTTTCTGGTGTTAATATTATTTGGTCACCATGACAACACTAAACAAAACATACTGACATTGTTGTACTTAACTTTTGATTCAAAATTTTCAGCGTAAGTAGCTGCTTACGAAATGAAGCACTTAAAAACTGGGGAAGTGCAGAACAGCTTTTTCAAACGATTACGCAAATGAATCGAGGCGGAAGGAAGGAATTTCGAGAGTTCACTGTAGATAAATAAGTAGAAAGTTATAAATTATTAAACTCGCAATGAGGTTTACTAAGTTTGTCCACAATGAACTTGAACTGTGGTACATACTGAGCCTTTTTTCGATTTTTTGCACTAATATTAAACTGATGCTGATATATGTATGTTTGCATTGCGTCTTGTTAGTCTGTGTAAACTTTCATTAAAATATTGTATTCCTTGATCTTTCTCGCTAAAAATACGTATTAACATCATAATTGCTTTCTTATTTCTACATTAATAGAATGAATGTTTCCGGTAGCACCAAATTTTAGCTTTAATTTGACAATTATTTTCGGTTATGGACATCGTCAGTCAGAATAGAGCAGCTTATACGTCCTACTAGCTAAAATGCACCATATCTTTCACTTCTCCTTAATATATAAATTGTATCTATTACTCAACTCTCCGTTATTCAAATTCGAAATTTTAAATCAACAGTGTAAGATCGTCAATGTCAGTATGCTTTTTTTACTGTTGTTGCGATAACCAAACAGAAACCATTTGGGTGCACTTTTTAAGTGCAAGACTCGCCTTTGACAGCGAGTAGCTACTTGGATTTAAAGTTTTGAATGACCAAACGGTACTAACATCAGAAACCATTTAGAAAAGTTGGGTGTTCTATACTGAACCGCGTATATTTCGAAGGCGTCCTAACACGTCTAGATAGAGGCAAGTATGCAATTTGATATTCTAAAAATTGACGTTAGGATGCATTTGCATTTCGAATTTTGTGAGATACATAAGTATCTCGAAATCTATCAGAAATAGACAATGAAACCTATACTATGTTGGTTTATTTGTAGAAGGGGAAACTAAAAACGTAATAATATACAGGCTGTTCCATTTAAAGTACCAAATATGGTGCCTTGTTCGCTAGTTATCGATCCCCCTGCATTTGCGAAAATATATTTGAAAGTTACTCTGTGATGTCTGTTATGTTATCAGAAAATTTTAATTTCGTACTATTTACACAATAGGGGTAATTTTAGAAGGTTGTGATATATATAAGGTTTATTGTCCAGCGTCAGAGCGCAATACCACCAACTGTTTAAACAGCGATATTTGATTTGGGAAAACTATTATTGGGATCAACTAAGATTATTTCCTGTTTATTTACGGAACGAAGTTACTTCAAAATTTGAAAATTAAGGAACGAAAGGATATAGGGCGAAGATGATTTGTATTTTCGTTTTTCCAGAATTAGCGTTGGTCGGAGATATATTCACTGTGAAGTAAAATATATCATAATCTTACAATCAGAGAAATATAATATTAAATTGAACATAATATTATAAAATATCTGTTCTATATGTAATTTTGTCGTGCTAGGAGTTAGCAACTAGAATTTTATGGAAATGAAAATATTCATGTATTTGTCTCCTTTTATCCATTTTAATCCAGTTTAATGAATTGTATGCATGACTAATATTATCATATTTTCGAATACTGCAAATGAAGCGAATACAACAATTCTGAAGCCTCTGAATTCTATTCTTATTGCATGAAGTTAGATTAGGACCATACAGGGTGTCACAATAGTTAAGCCTATTCAAAATGAACGTATCACAAAAAAACTTTTTTGTTTGTTGATCGAATAAATGTCTATTTTGGTATAATATTTTCAATTTATAAAAGAGAAAATAGACTAATTTTGTTATATGTTCTTCGAGCCATAAGGCTTGATCAATTTGTACGCATAAAAGCTTAATTGAAGTGGTTGATTTCAAAGTAAAACCCTTAATATGAATTACAAGATTGTTTCCCAATTTTCTTGTTACTCCTTCTATCGAACGTGATCATCGCACATTTGGACGGATTTAGTATTAATCCATGATCAAAACAGGAATTAACAAGTCGTTCAATATCTTAATTTATTTTTATCGGCGCTCTACCGATTTCGTTAAGGGCAAACGAGGCATGTAATTGGGAATCGTCTGCATAGAAGTGATAATCGCAGCCTTTTAAACGTTTCTAAACTACTGGTGTAAATGGAATATGGTGTAGGACCCAATATGGATCCTTGTGGAACTCCTGAGTTGATGCGCACGTGATTTAATGGCGTCTATAATGTCCTGACTTCTATTGCTGAGATACTGCGAAAAAAAAAACCACGGCTGCATCGCCCAATCCTATATAGTGTAGAGTAGTTTGTGGTTAGTAACTTCAAAAGACTTTGAAAAGGCAAGTAATATCAATACTGGAATTTTGCCTGCTTTTGTAGCTTTCAATATGTCGTTACAGATCTTTAAGGACCGGTGTTTCAACTATAGCCTTTTCTAAATCCCGATTGCTTGTCAGGTAGTATGTTGTTGAGTTTTAAATGTTCTTGTAGTTGCACATTTAGGGCTTTCTCCATATCTCTTAGTTATAGCAATTGATAGATATGTATGCAAGATGTTTGTTAAATAATACCATATTTCACATAAAAGTTTACATTTATAATGTCAAAATATTTATGTATCTTTTACACGAACTACATAAGTTAATAGTGACAAAATTTAAATTATGACTAATATCGCATGTGTCCTTTTAAAATCTTTTTTCTTAGAGAATTGGGTCATGCCTATTTTATCCCATTCAACCAGCCCTCTACTTTTTATCGTTAATTAGATCCTAATGGTAAATACACTAACTAAGACAGTCAGTGTAGATAAAGTTATCCTGCATTCAAGCTCTGCGAGGATCGACAATGTAACATACTCCAAAGCTGTAAAATCTTTTATTGTCCAAATGTTACCACAGCAATATTGCACAATTTATGCTTGAATAATTAAATACTAATAAAATACCCGACTTCTACGCAAATTTCAGAAACGATAAACTGCCATACCAAACATACGCATTGATAAACTCGAACAAAGTAAAATAATCTCGAAGAAGTGGCATGACATTTATTTACTTAACGGAAGATACGCACACCGCATTGGTTCCGTCATACAAAGGCTCTTTATCTCCACAGGTTAATAATACTAATACCGTTGCTGAGTCGTATAATACAAAACAGTCGGCATGTGCGAAACCAATTATTCTCCCCTTTTGTATTCTCCGTGGCTTATCTAAACCGAATTTTCCTCTAATTTTGTTTTATTTCGTTACCCATTGTGTTAATAAGTTTAGAGGAATGTGGGATGCCTATATAAGTGCGAAATATATATATATATATTCTTCGTGTGCACCACCGCATTCGTGCCTACGTATGTGTTCCTTATAGCCGAGATAGAGTGTGTGTGACTAAAACGCGCGTAATATATTAATTTTATTATACTTTACGACTAAATTAACAAATTAGATCTTTACACAAATATTTTGCCAACTCCGCGTAAACAGCATGTGTGGCGGGAACTGAGGCTTCAAGGAGACAATGTGGGAGAACATTTACATTCCTTTCTCAACTTTACAGCTCGGTTAAAAGTAATTAATGGGGTAATATTTTTTCTCTCTAGGGTTTATTCGCGATGAAATTAAACACTTAGGTACTTATGAACTATATTGGAACGGCGTGATGTAGGATTAAATTTCATTTACAAATGATTGGGGCAATTTAGTCATAAAGGATGTTGCAGTTTCAGTTCACTAAGTGCTTTAAATGTTGAATAGAGAGCATGAGACAAATTAATAAAACTTAAAACTATAAGTTCACAATAAAATACATTTATTGTTAAAGATAAAGAGGAAAAAAGGGTTAACAGGCATAGATGGTACAAATAAATTCTAAATATTAAATATATTGCCAGAAGACTAAGTCCAAAGTATGATGCTTAAGATTTTATTCCATGACTGTACGATAAGGAAGGTAAACCAAGTATGCAATAAAACGACGTAGATATAACTTTATTTGAATGCTGCTGAAGTCTTAAGTGGCATTCGCACGTTTCTTCAGGATGATGACGACCCGGTATTCGAACCCCTGGGTGAATAACTTGATGTTTACTAGGACGCTACTGAATGTGTTTATTCATCGTCTCGCTCGATGTTCAAATGGCCGGTGAAAACCATTTAGAGTTTTCAACGAGAGGGAAGAAAGGAATCGTACGAATATTCAAAATAATTTAGCAAAAGTAGATTAAAATATGCGGCAAATTTAAAATAGCAGGCAAAATGTTACACAGAAATATTTCAAATATCTTTCGTTACTAGCAAATTATAATGAAAGTTCTTCAAGTAGAATATAAATATTACATAAAAAAAGAATAAGTAACATAAATACGTACGCAAAATGACCACAACGTGTCATGCACAACAACTCAAATAGACAGCAAAAGATATTAATTATAGCTCGTAATCTTACGTAGATAGATAGCTTAAGATTAATTCACATGGAGGTACTGGTGGTGACACGCTGTGGATATGTTGGAGGATCAGATGCATTCCGATGGTCAGAAAGTTTTGTCGATGGCTGTAACTTCGCTTGACCGGAATCCGTAGGGTAGGAGAAATCTGTACCTCAGTGCGTTTCCTGGGCTATCGACTCAACGTGAAATATTCGCAAAAACCAAGTAATCGCCAGGAAATGGACCTTGCGTACTATATATCATCCAGAATGGTTATGTCAGACGACAAATGTGTAGTACGCTAAGGTAACAGGGGTTTCTTTGCTACTTAGCCACTTACGGCTACTCTTAACCGGCAAACAGTTCGACTGCTCTCAGATAAATGATGATTTCATCGGGAAGGTACCCCCTTTTATGCCTTTTACAAGGCGTGTGTAAATTCCAATCAGAATGCGAGATATTCCGTACACCAATAATAACGCAGCAATAGATATATTAGCTTATGACGTAAGCGAGATGTGCTTATAGAAACGGATTAATTGTTAATTGCTGCGATTAGCTACGGATAAAATTCAATTTAAAGATGACCATATTCTAGAGCAGGACGAGTACTATTATTAGACTAAGTATTGTTTGAAAATTAAAACAAATAAGGATTTCCAGGTGCCTAGAAACTATGCGTACGACGTTCGGTTACTGAATGAAACTACTAATTAACGAATATATTAATGAACTATGAACGTAATGCAAATTAACTGCTACCATATGTAAGAATAGGGTATAATGAAGATATTTGGCCGGGTAGAATCTTGAAATATCAAATATTAAGTGTTTTATTGGAAAAAAAAATATACCAGTGAAACTCAGATCTAGCGTAAAGATGCACAGATTCGACCATTTAGCGGTGTGGCCAGCGGTGTGTCATAAACGGTGGGAAATATCGAAGTTCGTTACAATGAGGATATTGGCGAGAAAAGAAATAACGTTGTTTGGAGCATTTTAAATGTAGATTTGACAACATCGCTAATTAAGTTGTAACGGAAGGAAAACATCCTTTGAGGTATTTTCTTGTAAATGGATGCTTAGATTATCACTGAAGAAAAATTTAGACCTAGAAAGGGACTATGTCGGTTTTTCTATCTAATCCAAAGAGATAGCTTTGTGGCTTGCCGCGTAAAATAGAAACCTTACGTGGTAAGACAATTTGTATTTCAAATCGAAAATCAGCGTACCCCTCAGAAGAGGTACATGTCATGAAATATATGCTTATATAACTCCACACTATTTTAGGAAAATTTCACACTGTGAATTTGAATAAGGTTTACCAAAACTATATAGTAAAATCCGCATTCTGCTTTTCGATTTTTTACACCCCCAGATGTAAAATATCTCTAGCTTTTTTTGCTAAATTGACTTTCGTGACAATGTGCAACTTTGACCAAATTTGGTGTTAATCTTTTACCACTTCCTTTTTAGGCTTTACACTAAAATTTTCAACTGTGTATTACCGAACAAAAATTTCTTGGAATTTATTGGAATGGATGAATAGTAACTTAACGAAAGAAGTAACATGAGAAGTATATTTAACATAGATAATTTTGTTGTTGTTTAGCACAATGATGACTGAGGTGGGTACAAAATATAGAGGGTATATAGTGATAATAGCCAAATTGAAATTTTTTAATTCAGGGATATTGTCAAAAAAATTGGAATTTTTGTAATTTGATTACATTTTTAAATGAACTGTGGGGTTCGGGAGTGCTCTCACACACTCTTGCGGCAATTTTTATATCAGTAAAGGAAAGTAACGAAAATTAAAACGGATAAATGCAAACAAACCTGGATTTCTAAGACGGTGTCATATAAGCTTTATGTTTATATGGGATTCATGGGGAACTGCCAAGTCTCAAACTCCAACCTTCACTTCTACCTAGAAATTTTACTGTGATTTTACTATTACACACTTTGAAACTTGGAACGCAATCAAAATACGAGTTGCCTCGATGAAAGCTTGACCAACTGTAATCAAATTAATTGGCGCCCTTGACTCTATTGTTTTAATCGCGATAGCGATTGTTTTTTCCACAGCAAATTTTGATGATACTTTCCTAATATAATATGACTATGAGATTTCGATGAATAACCTATATTCGATGAACTGACTGTAGCGACTCGACTGGATAACTCAAAATAGATTATTCTATGAGCTAAAACACCACTAACAACCTAACAATGACAAAACTTACCGACGTTTTACTTAATAACTTTATGTTAGATAGATAATTTACGAAATTATACTCGAAATACCTTTGAATTTATGCTGTTGTTTGTTGTAGAAACGTTTTTCATTGATTTTCAAGATTTATGAAATGGAGAAATTGTACAGTAGAGGAGTTTTGTCCACGTTACTCCTCACTTGTCGTTGGATAGACTTATATAAATAATTTAGTACCCGCACTCCAAAGATCGGAGGCTCGGGGAGGAAAGGAGACTTCCTAAAAGGAGCTAATATCCGCCTGAGGAATTTCATATCTGTCGAGTGGAAATACTGAACACACGTGTTCGATTGACAGCTGCGTTTTTGACGATGTAAATATTTAACAGAAGAGTACATAATGAATACGTGATATAATGAGTCTAGTAAAAGTATATAATGTTAAAACAGAGTACATAATAAAAATAAAATATGTTAATGGTAATAATATTAGGAAAGTTTTGCAGATATTGCAGTTACTCATTATAAGTTATTCCATTTTCAAAACACTGTTCAGCTCCTGTCGAATTTATAACATTTTCACACCCGCCAATAGGGGCTTTTTGGTGTGATTTTCCCTTTAAAGAGAAAAAGCATTGAACTTATTTTTTAATTGCTCAAACCTCTGGTCGAAAAGTTGAGCAATACAAAGTGCGTTTTTTAATTAAGTCAAGTAAAGTAGAGCTGCATTTTAAAATTAGCCGAACCGATTTACTAGGTTGTTCGATCATCTTCCTCATGCCTAACGTGGCTAGTGAATTTGAACACGACCTTGAGCGTTATGCTATGTACTAAAAATAAGACTATTCGTTTGAAATGTATTATCAAGTTTTATTTCGAAAAGTATAGTCATCCAAATTAGCTGTGGTTAAACAATCGCTATCGTGATTAAAATAATGGAGAGGAGGTACGCTAATTAATTTATCACTTTGAGTAAAGATATTCATCCAGGTAACACGTATTCTCATTTTCTATGTTTTGACGTTTAAATCGTACCATAAGTTCGAAGTAAAAGTCAAATTTGGTGGTTCAAAAATAGACAGTAGGCAACATCTAAACATAGAGTTCATATTGGATCATCGTAATTCCAGGTTAGTTTTCTCTTTTCCAGTTTTAACACACGCAAAATTCCATCAGGTGATACCTAGTTTAATTAAAATTCCAGAAAGAGTATATTTAGGACGCTCCTAGACCTCCAGACCACACAATTAATTAATTAATTTCTGAAAATTCATTTTGTTAAAATAATTTCCCACGTTTAAAACATTACATTATATTCCTTTCCTTTTTAAATTTGTGTGA
Source organism: Dynastes maya (assembly GCA_029619315.2). NCBI lineage: Eukaryota > Metazoa > Arthropoda > Insecta > Coleoptera > Scarabaeidae > Dynastes > Dynastes maya. The sequence continues at coordinate 65,866,021 of JAROYE020000002.1, forward strand.
AAGTGATTATGAAGTTACTCCCATAGCATTTATTGCAAAATATACTAAAGATATTTGAAACATGTCATAGTACTACTGTGATCCTTTCTAATGGAAAATTGTACCTTTTGTGTGCGCTTGACAACAGATATTTTGCAAATTTATCAAAATTTCGAATTATGGGAATTAAGTTTTCTGTTTATCCAATATTTTAATTCAGGATTGAAATAGATAATTATCAACAAACGCTACAATTTTGATATTTACCAGAATCATGGGGTGGGAGTTGCATACAGGGACTCTTGCTGGATAGTTTATGAATTAACTTATATATAAAGCGAAAGCAAGCAACTTCCATAAACAAACACCAAACTTAAAATAGCATACCAAAATAGCTTTCATACAATTTAATATACGATAGGAATCTTCGACAAATAGTACCTTTGCGTAATATTTGCTTGTATATTCGTCGACCGGTTGTGTATGTGTGTCTGTATGCGAGGCAATATACGTTATTTGTATTTGAAAGAAGGGTCAGCAATGTGTATCGCGCTGAATGGATCGTAGCTTAAGGTTAAAGAGGTCGTATTGTAAAGCAAAATACGTATCTTGCAAACGCGGTTGTTGCTTTTTCTATCGCAAGGAAGTGATTCGGTTCAATACCGACCCGTCATCACTTAGTTACACAACGAGCTGGAAAATTGGGGTTGCTACAATTCTGGGATCTCCGCAAATACTGTCTTGTAGTATATCTATGCTACTTCGATCCGTTATGATATTACACGCTAACACCATCTCGGTGTCGTTCGTATGCCGTAGGCAAATTAATATAAAATTTATCGTACATTTTTTACAAGTAAGAAACCAATTGCATCTTAGCAGTAATGCTAGTTAGTTTTATAGTAACATTGTTTCTAATCGTTTGGTTATTAAGCAAGGACTAGAAATTCATATAACAATATTGATAATAATTAGGTTTTATTGCTTCTTCTTATTCTTGGTGGTGGCATAAGTAACCGCCAATCAAAAATACATATTTTTACATGCTAATGGAAAATAAAGGAAACTATTATTAACATTCCATCTAACCACTAGCTGTCACGAGCTTGGGAGCTCTTTTATGCTATACGCCTCGAGATTTAGTGATAATTTATAATTTAAGTTTTTGAACACATAAACTTATAGTTCGTCGGCTTCCGCGGTCGTCAATAATACCATACTCCTGGTTTCCAGGTTGGAACTGCGTCGTTGTTGTAGCTTCTGCCGACGTTTCGTCCGCACCCTTATGGGACATTATTATTATTTAATATTATTATATATTCGGGCTATGGCACATATGCCTATAATCCCTGCAATCTTAATAGATCTATTGTAACAAAATGCCTTTATGTATGTCAGAATAGTTGGATGCTTTTAGTAAACCTTAGTACTACTCTAGGATCTGCTTCCTTCAGTTCAGTAGGTGCAAGAACTAGCCTACTGAAATATTGGTGTCATGTGCGAGCTATCTGGCAAGTAATAAATAAGGAATCTAGTAGGAAACATAAAGCAGTAGATACCATAAGCACATTTCTCACGCCAGATATATTTAGTGATTATTTTAGTAGCATCGGAAATACCAGAGTTAATGACGATGTCAATAGTCCAAGCTACAATTCTTTTCTAACAAACATAGCTAAGGGTCCTCATAATTCTTGTTTTTTTGAACCGGTTACTATCGCTGAGGTTTAACACATTATCTACAACCTAAAAAACAAAACAATGAGAGACATGTATGATTTCGATGTTGGGGTGTTGAAGCAGGTAGCTATTGAAATATATGTACCTTTAATGTATGTAATAAACACATGTATTAACCAAGGAATATTCCCTAACGAGCTAAAGTTAGCTAAAATTATTTCTATCTATAAAGCTGGAGAAAAGAACAATAAGGAAAACTACAGACCCATCTCTTTACTGCCTGTAATATCGAAGATGTTCGAATGCACCATGAGGGGAAGAATATTATCGTTTTTTGAAGAGAATGAACTCTTAACTGACGCACAGCATGCATACAGGCCAGGAAGGTCTACTATTACAACAGCCACTAGCCTTGTGGAGAATATCTTAGCTGCCCGAGATGACAAAAAAAGAACAGAATTAGTACTGTATGATTTCAGTAAAGCTTTCGATACTGTTCGGCATGACATGTTACTACAAAAACTATATTACTACGGTATCAGAGGTATTTTTTGGAATTTGATGCAATCGTATCTACAGGAAAGGAAATATGTAGTGCTGTGGAACAATCATTGCTCTTCTGTGCGGCATATGTTCCGCGGCTTACCACAAGGCTCGATTGTCGGTCCGGTTATGTTCATCAGGTACCTTAACGATCTGCTGGACAACACAGGAGAAAGTAATACTGTTTTGTACGCCGACGACACTTCACTTTTAGTAACGGGCAACGATGAAGAAATGAAGTATAGGAGAAAGTCAGCTATTTTATCGACAGAAAGATGGTTTAAGGCCAACAAATTTAAAATAAATGGAAACAGAACACAAACTCTTACTTTCTCTGGTGCGTGCACGGAAGAATCTGTGTGTTTTCTGGGTATTTTCCTGGACGCGAAACTGGGTTGGAGCTACCATATTGGCAAGCTATGCAATAAATTGAGCTCTGCAGTATATACAATTAGAAGGATTAAATCAGTGTCAACGTTTAACGCAGCTAAAACAACCTATTCCGCAAAGTTCCATAACATAGCTACATATGGGATCCTGGCCTGGGGCACGTCGACAGACGCTGATCATGTCTTTCTCCTTCAAAAACACGCTATTAGAGTGCTATTTGATCTACAACAGAGAGATAGTTGTCGTGATTCTTTTATACGCGGGCGCATACATCCTAGCATGTGTGAGGTTCACACATAAGAACTTGTCAAGTTTCAGTACACACTCAAATTTCCATAACTATCGAACTAGGGACAAGGACGCTTTAGCGATTCCACTGCACATACTTTCCGGTACGCAGCAATCGCTTGACTACTGGGGTCCAAAATTGTATAACCATCTTCCAGAAAACATCAAAGGAATGAACTTAAAGAAGTTTACCGGCAGTGTAAAAGAACTCTTACATAAAAATGTTTTTTACAATATCGCTGAACATGTCCTTTTCCTTTTAAAGAATACAGTGTTTATTTACAATTTTATTTTGTCTATATTTTCTATTTATGATTTTATCTATACAACCTGAATGTCTTCTTTGTCGTGAATGTTTTTTTTCTGTTTGTTGTTTATTTATCACAATTATCTTCTTTATAAAATGGTTTAATACAGGCATACGTACCTACTATATAGATACACACACATATACATATATATAATTATATTTTTTGACAGACCATGTAAAATTGATGGCGCTATAAACTACTACTACTAAAAAAATTAAATGTATAAATTGAGAAAAGTAGCGGTCCAAGAATAGAGCCCCGATGTACCTCCGACGTTAACGGAAGAAAGTTTGAGAATTGCTCCCCGACACGGTCACGCTGCCGTCAACCAGATAGCTATGGATAAGATCAACAGATCTTTTTTTTAAACCGATATGAGCCAATATTGTACCTACTAAAGTGTAATTTAGTAAGTAAGTAAGTAAGTATATTTATTTATATAACAACTAGTGTATATAAACGTCAAAAATAAGCAGAAATTAATATAACAACAAAAAAAGGAGAGTGTACTATTAATCAAAAAGTACAAGAGTGAAAAACAAAAAATTACAAAAAGTTAAACTGAGAATAATATACTTATGTTAATAACACATAGCTAAATTAATTATATAACAGAATGAGAAAAAAAAAGTAGAAACAAAGTTTTATCCTTTTTTAACTGGCAATACCAAATGAAAGAGAATCAGCCCACTACTGAAACACAATAATAACACTAAGCCAGATCAAAAAATTCTTTCACAGAATAAAAAAGATGTTGGAGGAGGTAGTGCAATTTATTGTGCCAAACGCTTTAGTGTAATATAACAAACAAAGCAAAGCTAAATAGCTTTTATCAGTAGCCCTCAGGGTATCGTCTACAACATTTAGCAATGCAGTATTGCAGCTGAAATTTTTTCTAAATCCTAATTGCACTACAGGCAAAACATTATTCTCCATTAGGTCCTCTCTCAATTGAAACTCAATCACCTTTTCAGCAATTTTTTACAGCACTGATAATAGACTTATCGGCCGCAGCTCGGATATGTGAAAAGAGTTGTATATAAAACTAAACCGCTAGGTTTAGCCGACTTAAGAAGAAGAATAACGCTTGCGACTAGGTCGGTCACACCACGGATGTTGAATAACGATAGAAGACAGTTTTATTTAAGATTAGGATGTTGCCAAGATGTTCGAGGCGATCATTTTGAACATCTACTACATTAAGTTTTATGTTCTTTGTTTTACGTTATCTAGAACTAAACGGTACTACCTATTAAGTTCCCAATGTGTTGTGACGAATTTTGTCAATCAGATGATTTCATTTTCTTTTATGTTAATTTTTGCATTAGATTTGAAAACAATACAATTTTTGAGTAGACAACGAAGAGACCTTGTAAATGGCGAATCACAAGCTCCTACTCCCCATTTAAAAATGTAGGGGTTGCAACCCTTACTCTAAGGGTGTTAAATTTCGGGATGACATTTTTACGCAGTAAGATGTAATTTTAAAATCTAGTCTTTCGGGATTTTTTATAAATATGCACAATGATTGAAATAACGAATTTATTCCATTTGGCTGTTCCGCACTGTATATATATATAACATCAAACCTGCTATTAGACCACCGTAGAGCTTAATCCTCATCACTTTAATACGACCGAAGGGTCAATATGACAATCCTGATAACAAAGAAGTCTACACGTCACGGCTTTCCATCCACTGCCACAGGCTAGACTTTATGAGAGGATCAAAACTATCAAATTTCTTGAAAATGTGAGAACAAACTAGTTGCTGCCTCACGGTTAAAGGCGCTCTGACTTTTCCGAACAAACGGACAGCATTAAGATACCAGAGACTGTCCAGAAAGAACTCCGGCATGATTTCAAGGGTTTTGACTGTACAGCCAGCTAAAAAATTACCGCTTCGGGATGGGATTAACAGGACGAACCATGCTGGATGAGAAGCGGTTTCGTTTTAGAGTGACGTCGTGACTTATGCCAAAGCAGTGGGTAAGTTAACATCCTAGAAGGCTCTCCAGGTTAGAGACGACGTTTAATGGGCTTACTTTGCCCTCAAATGCATACTATGAGATTTCTCATTGCCCTGTTGTCCATAACCATAGATGGGCTTGTTAAGTTATGGTTAACAGTGTTGCTGTGTGAACTCCGTGTAAGAAGTTAATTTTGGGAAAATACTTGTTAGTACAAAACACATTACAAAAACAACAAACAGTTTTGACAATCCTTCACTGCTTAGTAGATGAAGCTGACATTCAATAAACTTACGGCCGGCATTCCTCAGAATTTTGAAAGCTGCATTATCTAAGCACAACACGCAAGATGCACAGTGTGCTTGAAATGATATCTTGTTACAATGCTACTGCATGTACGGGTTTATAACCAGGAAACGATAACAGATACGTAGACATATACAACAAACAAACAATAACGCGAATTAATTCAATGGCTCTGCATTCACGTCCGAAACGAAAACGACGGCATAAATTCGAAATCCGAGAATTAGTTATTCTTATCTCGCTCGCAGTTCTGGTTCGGACGAGCTATAAGTTTCATGTCGAAAGGTCCTGCTTGCATATCTATCTGGTACCAGTTAATAACGGGAGTTATCATTGAGATAGCGCAGCGTAATGAAACTGTCCCATTTAGGAGGCCTGCGTAATATTAGCGCAACATTATGTGCTCACGAACTCCCGAAGACCTTACACAAGGCTCTCATTAAATTTTATAACGTTGGTTTTCTTGAAGTAGAATTCAATTACTACCACTACTACTACACTTTTTTATGGACCATAAACTAACGATAATCGTTTATATATTAACACCGTTCCCCGACCGTAATATATTATTCTGTCGCGCTAATAAGCGTTCGGATTATACGAATAGTGCGGAACCCAATTTCGAACGGAGAAAAGTATTATTACTTGGTTAACAAACTAAGACATTATGAAGAGGGTAGTTTTGGTAAGTATGCATCATTGCGATTCCAATTTCAAGGTTGCGGAACAATGAAAGAAATTGAAGTAATGAATGATAAATAAATCTTAAAGGAAGAGGAAAAGAACTTAGAATTAAACGTATGTAAAGGTTTATTTAACAAGACGCGGATTTGTGAAGACTTCAACACGTTCAAATAAATTGTGGGGAACAATACAGACATAAACTGATTGGTGGCAAAGTAAACAGTCCTCTCCAACATTAGCAGTAAATTGTGGTGTTCCCCAGAGTTCCGTCCTGTGTCCTACATAGTTTTTAACTTATGTTAATAATTTGCTTCATGTTTGGACTCATTGTTGTTTGTTCCAATACGGTGACGATGTATCCTCTATTGCATCCTGTTCTTCACCTGAAAATGTGAGCGTCTTTGCTTCTAAAGTTTTTGATAATTTTCTTTGTTAATTATCGAAAAAAAAAGGCCTATTGAATTAAATATCTTCCAATCTGGCGTTACATAAGAGTCTTTGTATAAAAATACAGTCGATTTCTGATGTGACTAATATGGACATTCTTGGTATGAGTTTTAAAAATTGATTATTTCGAATTTATTGAGGGAATTGTCGTCCGCAGTTGATGTATTAACATTTTTTAATTAATTGATTTCGTAAGTAGCTACTTAAGCTTAAAGTTTTGAATCAACAGTAAAGAGCAATATGTTTTGTTTATCATTGTCATAGTAACCAAACAATATTAACACCAGAAAATATAAATCTCGTGTACGCTGTATGCAGAAAAAAATATATGGTTCTATTAAAAAAAAAATACGTTTCCGGTGTTTAAGCTTGCCATAGTTTGGTGTTCAATAATCATCCTGTATATTTTGAAGGCGTTTTAAATACCTTGCCTGGATAGAGCCAAATGTGCATCTTGTAAAAATCTACGCTAAAATGTATTAGCATTTTTGGCATTTTGATGGAAATAGGTGTATTTACATTTATGCCATTGAAGACAAAATCATAAATACCTCGTAATCCGTTTAGAAATAGACATATAAGATCTATATTATGTTGGTTTATTTTTAAACGAAGAAACCAAATACGTAATAATATAAAGGCTGTTCCGTTTAAAATAGTGCCTGGTTCACTACTTATCGATTACCTTGTATACACTGTAACAATTTTATTGTTAGGCGGTGAGTTTATTTTAAACGACGCTGTATACGCACAAATATTTATTTCGATTTGTTGCAATATTGAATTTCTCTCCTGTTTTTTTTTTATTGCGTATGATTTTTACGCGTATCTTCGACCGAATGAAATTTTCCTTCGTCCCTTCTCTCACGATCTCTGATCACGATCAGACGTGAGGTGCAGCTCGTTTGACTTTTCTTTAAAAAAAAAGTACTTAATTACCTTAAATGAGTGAGTACGTTTGAGTTACATTACCTTTGCTTTCAAAATAACGATTTTTGTGATAATATTTTAATTGCAGCATCAAATTTTATTTAATCTATTTTATCGCTTTTGCCAAAATCCATCGCTACCTTATCGCATGACCTCTTTATCGAGCCTCGTGCTCGTGTTGCAATGGTTTCCCGTCTCATGAATTTTTAAATTAAAGAAGTAGAAATTAATCGGGGGGATCAACATTACTTCATTTGCATTTTGTGTCTGAGAACTGCTTCAGAACTTCGTTAATGTATTCTAGAAATTTTGCGAATCACTCTAGTTTATTTGCATTAAATACTAAATTACTAGCCGTATTATTTTTTTGTTTTTTTATGGTTTGATCATCACTTTCTCTTTTCTTTTTTTTCGATATTCATTGAACACTTGAAATACCTTTTTTTCTATCAATCTCTTTTGCTCAATTAAATTTTGCCTGATTTAGCTTCCCTTTTGCTGTTTCTTTTGTACTTGTAAGTACTTAAGAACAAAAAAGAAAAGAACAAAGCCTCGATTGCAAATTATCCTGGTGTGCCTTAACGAACTCCTAGGACCAGCGAACCGGTGACGCGTGGCCCAGTGTGTGCGAGGATCTAGTCGACCTAATAGGACGAACACCCCTGGTACCCAAGTCAGCCTAGGATACAGGTTTTCTCAAAAGAACAGGAAAAATCCGTAGTATCTTCATATCTTTTCTTTATAAAAAAGTACAATAAATTCAATACTTTGCTTTTGTGTGTACATGTGTACATGAAAATTATTTATCTAATAAAATTGTTGTTAAAATCTTTAGATTTACGTTATATGTATTTCCGTATATCAAGGGGAGGTGCAACAAAGTTTTTGGTGCTTTTCTTAAAAAAGCTCTTAGCGCCCTAAAGAAAAAGAAAAAAATTCACCATATTTCAAACTTTGATGGACCTCGACTAACTCTTCGAAGACCTCTGCTATACCCCATCCTGATCCTTGTTCTAACTGGAGGCACAGTATAACACTTTTGAAGGTTATAATACGGAGATATTTTTGAAAGATACCTTGCATACCTTGAATATTGACATTCTACCGTTTACACAATGTGCAGAATTCTACAATTCCAGAAGATTGGCACACCTGAGCAAGAGAAAAAATATAAACATTTTAATCATATCTAAGCACGTTTGAATGTTACCTCCGGAAAATTTAAAATCAATCAACTACATTGCATCTAGGGAACAAACTTCAAGTTCCTTAATTCTTTCCAACTTTGTAGCGAAGACACAATGCTCAACAGCCAAGATTGGACATAAAAGATGGTATAGACGCAAGTCAAAGATTATATTTGATATCATTAGTATCTCTAATTATTTTTATCAATGTAGCTTAAAAATGTAGAGCGCTTGAAGCTTCAGCGAGTGTATAGTTAAACATCCGTATCAGGTTATTACAATCTAGACACACCATATTTAAACTTTAGCTCGTTAATGTTTATATATAATTCAATCGAAAATAAATTTTAATTCGTCCAAAATTCGTCATTTCCCTTGGGAGAAAGAACGATGGACTGCGATCCTTGGTTGTTACCTATACATGCAGATTTATCATTAATACTTTATACGCTAATTGGTTATGTGGCAGAGTAGCTTGTATTACATTAGCAATATGGTGTGTGTTGTTAAAGCGCTTTAATCAAGAAGATGATACGGAGCCTAACAATTATATTATTCTTATGTCGAGGGCTGACACTTGGCATTAGACTCTCTTAGGTCAAATACGTTTAAATAATAAAATGCCAAATCATTGCAACAGAACTGACGTTTGACGTAGTACATATATATCATATATATCGTAGACGTTAACATATTAAAATATGGACTGGACTGAAATTCCTGAGAGTACATGTGGACTATTTTAAGTATAATCGCAACGCTTAAAAGAAAATCGTTTAAACATTAAATTTAAAAGCGAACTGAAACATTTTAGAAGTTATAAAGTAATACTATATGAGTCTGTACGCTTTTGGATATCAAGAATATGACTACATTTAAAATAGAAATACTCCAAGCAGGGATCTTCCAGAATTTTCCAATACATACACTGAATTTTCCTAAATTTTTATGAAGATTCTATTGAAAATAATACGGTCAACTAAACTGTAAAATCTGTTTTTATTATTAACTTCAAACATCTCAGTCAGAATGAGAAAAAAAAAAAATATATTGCTTATATGCAAACATTTTCGGTTTAGAACTCTCTAAAGATTATTATTAGATTTCTATATCATTGCTTTTAGCAGTAACCTCATTTCAATTCGACTAAAGATCAAAGAATAGATGAAAATTGTATTAATTATATTCGTGGCAAAACCTAAGATAAAACATGAAAGAAGCAATTTTCTTTCAATGAATTAATTAGTGTTTGGTACAACTGCATTTAACAAATTAAACATTGAAGTGATTTATAAACCATTTCAGGGTAGTCGAGTTTTCTGCATCCGATTGCAAAAATAATAGCGTGTTGCAGCCCGGACTTGAAGTGTTTATTCACTTTAATTTATCGCAATTCAAAAGGCCGCGATTAGAATGTAAACACAAATAGCATGACTGTTGAAATATTCGGCTTGATTTTCGTGAATGTCTGCCAAACTTCATTATATACGATCCTTTTCTCTGAACAATGTGCAGTTAAACCTCCCTAGAATGAAAATACGTACATTCTATTCTTTTCCAATTTAAATAGCATTTTGATAAATGATGAGCCTTTGTGAGATATAGAAGGATTTGTTTATTTATTTGTTATATTTGTGTAAGTAGTGTATATTTGTTAGTAGAATAATTCTATAATTATTATATAAAGCAGCTGCTTTTTTTAATTCATAAAAAATGAATTATAAAAATCGTGAATAATTTGATAGGCAGAACCGTGACTGAGAGACAAGGAGCCTGCTGCATTGAACCGTGATTGTTAGATCTTATAACCCTCCCAAAAAGGTTGTTTTACTATGCCTGCAGCTAGGACAGGGCTCAAGGCGAGGTATAGCAGAGGTCCATCAAAGTTGAGATATATGGTATGCACAAATAAGGGCGTCAGGAGCTTTTTAAAGAGAAGTGCCAAGAACTTTGTTGTACCTCTCCATGACGTGCGGAAATATTTATGAGACGTAGATTTTGAAATTTTAACAACGATTTTATTTGAATAAAAAGAAAAAATTATATGACAAAAAAAATAATCAAATTTTAGTTAGGTGTGATTTTTCATATAAAAATCAAGATAATATTGTTGTTAGTCTAGGTGCTCTTGTCTAAAAACCTGGCTTCTGAGCGTCGTTCCCGGGCAGGTGGTACCGCTGACACATGGTACCGCTTCTTAAGTAGTAACTTAGTAAGGGTCTGCTACCACAGTTGGAATAACTGTTACTGGGTTTATAAGTACCTAGAAGTACAAAAAGAACAGCAAGAACGGAAGCTATGGTGAGCGAAATCAGGGAAAGAATGAAATGAAAACTTATTTGTGTTCAATGAATATCGAAAAGGAAAGAAAAAAAAATAAATGAGCATCAAACCAAGAGAAGATGAGAACAAAGTTATTTCACTAGTAATTTACTACTAATTTATAGTAGTCAGTAATTCGCAAAAGAAATATTTTAGAACATATAGAATCTAAAGATTTAGCATTCAAATAAAGAAAGAAAAGAAGGATTTTCAGTAATTTGCCAAAAAAAAAATGGTTAAATATATAAAGCTTCTAAAACAAGCCGTTTATTGTAAAATAATACGGAAGTAACATCCTACTTTAAAAAAGGTAAATTTTCCAGCAATTTAACATCAAGAAAAAATTGCAAGGGGGAACCCATCTTAATTGGTGTACGAGGCTCGATGAAAAGAAACACGTGCGATAAGGTAGAGATGAATTCGTGAAAAGCGATAAGATAAAACTTACAAAATTTATGCTGCAATAAAATTTTATAACAAATTAAGATATGTTAAGAAAAGATCGCTCAAAGGTACTCACCCATTTGAGGTAATTAAGCACATTCACTAAAGTACGTCTCGCGTTTGATCCTTAACAGAGCTCGTAAGAAAAAGGCGAAGGAAAATTTCATTCGGTCGAGAATACGCGTCAAAATCGTGCGCAACAAAAAAAAACTTAAAAGAAAAATTCAATGTTGCAACAAATCGAAATAAATATTCGTGCGCATACAGCGCCACTCAAAATAAACAGACCGCCTAACAATAAAGTTGTTACAATCTGGTTTATGTTTAGAATTAACACTTATGTACTTGTTTATTTTAAGTGACTGTTGTTTAATTTAAAAATCAGCTGGAATAATTGAATTTATAAGTAAGGGTATGTCTGTAGTCAAATATAAATATATTTTTGGACATTTTAAGGAAAGCAGAATCTTTTATAAAGAATAACTTTTTTCAGTAAAACGCATATTAAAAAAGTTTTTCCTCTTTGTAACCACATCTATGAACATCCTGTATACTCTCTATCAAGACAATAAAAAATCTGAATTAAAATGTATGTAAACCTGCGACGAACGTTTAAAATTTTAGCCCTGACTTCGTGAAGGGCCGGCAAACTTCATTTACAACTTTCGGGAAGCGGATGCGGCTTTGGCTTAATAAAATCTGGAACATACATGAACGTACGCACGTAGCATATAAATTTTTTGAATAAACTGCAAGTCAAGGCTGCCGTATATCAGAAAAAGTACGCCGGTCATGTACAAGGGCGCAGAAACGCCAATTTGCATACTTTACACGGTTGGTTGCTCTAGTATAGACTTCCACTTACAGTTTCGGCCAGCATAAAAGTGATACACGGTCCTAAAAATCTTTGTATAATGGCGCACTCATATATGACGCGAGCGCTCATTACAAACGGTTTTCTGGCTGCGGCGCCACATGCCCTCGGCTTTTTTAATAGACAGTGAACATACAAAACACGCGGAGACGGCGCGATTTTATTTATGCGGCCCAGAAAGCTGAACTGCTAAGGACCCGGTTATAGCGGTGTTTCTCTCCTGTACCTTCTATCCGCCGCCTTCTCTTCGACCCTATAAGATATTGGACTTCGGCGTCGCCATAAACAGCTTACAAAGAAATGAAAAACGCTTTGGCAGCGTTTTAATGTCCCTCGTTAATTTGATTTACTGCTTAGTTTGTAAGAGTCCGAAAGTACTTAAATTTATTTTTCGTCCACTGCTGGAATGAATTTACTGCCGGTATAGCTACTGGAGAGAAACTTAATTTGTTTCAAGATACTGTTGGGTATAATTGGCAGTATATTAATGTATGTCGGGTAACTTTACACTTGGGATCTAGTAAGCATGATTTTCTCAAGCTATTCCGAGCAATCTATTAAAACAAAGGCTACCTATTACCAGCTTTACTAATAAAGTTTGAGTATTATTAGCAGAGAACGCAAAAATTGTACGGGATGACGTCAGCCGCAGCAGAGCCGCATGCAGAGCATGTGATGTACGGGGTGATTACTTCAACATTGAGGAATCAGTGAATGGTGTGCAGCCACAGTATTCGCATCGAGCACTCTCCTCCAGTTGATTTTACGTATATTTACTGTGTCTATTCTCTATTTCTTTATCAATGTTTTAATGTCAATATTAAACGCTCAACAGTGACCATACAATACTTGAATGAAAGTCGAAATATAAAATTGAGAGACGCGTTCAATATATTAAACGACAAAATCAATGAGTTAAAAAATATTCCGGGTGATATTGGAAATAAACTGATTAAGTTCAGTAGAAACCCCGATTTAAATACATTAAACCAACTGAGAGAAATACAAAAATTAGATACAGTAGTACCTTGGTTTACGGAATTAATTGGTTCCAAAAAACATTTCGTAATCCGAAATTCGTAATTGGAACCAATGTTCCTATAAGAAATAAAGGAAATAGAAATAAATCCGTTCCTATAACCAAAAAAATAATCACAAATTCATTTTATGTATTTTAAATTCAATTGGACGTATAGAAAATAAAGTAATCAAACAAATTCTTAAGATTGAAATTAAAAGTAATAACTTCACTTACATACACTACTTTTAATAAGGACCCTTTCTGACGTATGGAAGACATTGAGGCCGAGGTAACTTTTTCATACATATTACAAAATTAGCGACGCGACAGATAAGAAATTATCTGACCATAGCACATTCGGCTTTGTTCTTTGAAAAAGATTTTACACAAACATAAAAGGATTTTCGGATAAAGTAAGAATGACACTAGCTGTGAATTCAACTCAGCTGCGAGGCGGTGGAATAGTGGGAAGTTAACCACACAAACAATCGCATTATATTGTATATAACTATCTCTTTCTAGCATGTACATGAGTCGCACGGAAATTTTGCTGAATCTGTAAAAGTTCTAAGTCGCGTTCCGTATCAGGAAGTACCTTTCGGTTTTGGAAACAAAAATTCATCCAAAGTTTCTTTCCGAAAATTCCGTAATAAGATACTAACGTAAACCGAGGTACCACTGTAAATGTATAAAATATCTCTCCTGTATTACATTGCTATATTACATTGCTCCGCTTACATGTTGTGAAGTTGAAAGAACGTTTTCGTCGAAGAGTCTCTTGTGGTAGTGGCTAATTCATTTCTCTTATTTCTATTTCATATCTTCTATTTTCAATTTATAATTAATATATGAATTTCGTTTAAATACATACATTTATAAAAACTTAGCGTCTGAAATATGCATCATACTTTTAGTGCGTCTCTGTATCTTGTTTACGATTCGCGGCTCTGACTCATACCCCTTACGATTTTGCCGTTCACTGATTATTAGAGCCCGATTAAAATCAGATGACACCTCCTCTGCGCAAACAACGTGACATGAGCATGCACAGATCAGCTTGCAAATATAGGGTAAGCAACATATGTTAAATGTCAAACGTATGTATGTATATAATCTCACTAAAAATAATACTTCACACATTACCCTTATTTGATAATTTATCTATTTACATCTATTCTTGCATAGAAAAATAGCAATGTGCAACGGTATTGTGTGTATTATCATCAAAACTAATACATTTACATTGTCAAAGCAAAAATACCAAAGAATTGGAAACAAGAAATAGTGTTTGATCATAAGGTTGCTTATGTATGCCATGTTTTGCTTGGTAGATGGTAAGCTAGTAGTGGTAGTGACCCCCCATAAAACAGCATTTTAGAGATAACCCACGAAACAAAAAAATGCTGTGATAAGAAGTATGCCCCCATTTCTATTGGAGTGAACGTAAGATCACTACGAGTGCAATACAGTAGGAATAATAACAATTATTTGTTGTTATAATAGCTATAGGAACTGTTACGAAAGCCAGCTAAACGGATATGCAGTTATCCATTTATATTTAGACAAAGTTAGTTGGGGATTCTGTTCGATGTAGTTTCGCATGTAGTTTCAGTGTAGACAAGACGCTCAGTTTGACAACATACCGTTTCAGTGATGATGAGTTTCGCCACAAAACAAATGTTGCTGTAGTTATTGAAATGCAGTTGGGCGAAGCCTATACCTCGCACTTCTAGACATCGATTGTTATGATCATCATCACATAACATCTGCACGAGATATTCGATAAGGTTTAGAAGAAGTAGAAGGTATTCTGGATTTAGTAGAAGAAGATGCAACGATCAGCTTACGAAGAACAAGTACTCAATTGGGCATTCCACAAAAAAGAGTAATGAACACACTCCACGAGCAAGGCTTACATCCATACCATACTCAGCGTATACGGCACCTGCAGACAGAAGATTATAATGTTAAGATGAAGTTAGCAAGGTAAAAGTCAACACTAGGGATGCACCAATTTGACGGATTAGAAATACTGCAGCTGATATTAGAAATACGAGGGTGTATCAAATATAAACGGGACTGATTTTCTTAAAAATTCCAGAAGGCTTCTAAGGGGTTGATGCGCAGGTAGCCTGTACCGATAGGGGGAGGGGAGAACCGACCGCAACTCTCTCGGGTCCCTTTAATATCAAAAGAAACCATCAGCGACAAAGAAGTGCATGTTTCCGTGGAGTAATGGATTATCATCAAGTTTTTGGTCAAGGAGGGGCTGAACCCAGCCGAAATTTTGCGGCGATTACACTGTTCGGGGACAACACCCTGTCAAGAACCCGTGTATTCGCATGGCACAAAAAATTTCCTGGAGGGCGTGAAAAGGTCGAGAACGAGAGCCATGATCGCCGCCCAAGAACAAATGTGATCGATGTCAACATCGAGGCGGTCCGAAATGTTATAGAGGGAAATCAATATTATTGTGAAGTATTGGATGCCGCGAAATTGTCATTTCGAAGGAAAAGGAAGAAGCAATCGGCCAGAAGTGTCATTCTTCTGCATGACAATGCCAGGCCTCATGTGGCCAACGCCACGATGCAAAAAGTGGATGCATTAGGATGGGAAACGCTGGAACATCTACCCTATAGTCCAGACTTGTCACCTTGTGACCTCCATCTTTTTGGACCTCTAACAAACCGGTGGAAACGTTTGTGCTCCAATGGCTACACGGACGTCCGAAGAGCTTTTACGATGATGCAATAAAAAAGCGCCCAATCCGACGGGAAAAATGTATTTCTAGGGCGGGAGAGTATGTAGAAAAATAATATGTATTTGTAAGCTTATTCAAATAAAGTTAGAATTTTTCAAAAACGAGTCCCGTTTATATCTGATACACCCTCGTATATATGAAGCAATCAGGAGAGCAACAAGCGCCTTTCGTAGACGAAGCATAAAACGTCTAGAGGCCAACAGCGGTATTTTTGAACATTTATTAAAAGAACGCTAGGATTAAAAAAAATTAATCTGTGAAATGTTATTTATTTGTAATTGCGCTATAACTTGACTTTTCAAGAGATTTTGTTTTTATAATTATTGTCGTCCCCAAATGACTATAATTCATTAATTTCAGAAATTGGAGAATTAATTCACACTAATTCTTAATTTATTTTTTTATGTAAACGAAATCTATTTTCTCGACATGTGTGTGAATGATCTTTCTACTGCAACTTTTGTAGAAATCATTTTCCTTTCTCTCTTAAAAGCTGCGTAACCTTTTTATCAAATCTTTTACTTATTAAATAAAGAACAATAGATAATTAAATCATCTGAAAATGTACAGCGCCCTAGTTCTGTATGCTTATCTCTCATCTGTATTTAGGAAGAAGAGAGTATTTCAGAGGAACTCCATGTCGCAGTGCTTCGTAGGCCGCACAAAGCGAAGCAGACAAAGACGAAATGAGTTATTTCATAGCCACCTCGAAAAGACCCATCACTCGGACAACACCTTATCTTCCCTTAATATCGACGTCATAATAAATTATTTCGTGGCCGAGCTTTCTATTCAAAATTCCTTCCGCTACCGTATTTATTTACAGAAAAGGGATGCCGATTTCGTAAACGTTTCCAAAGACGTTACCTAACCCAGCCGACAGCGAGGAAAGCAAATGAGCCGAACGAACATTAGGCCAATAATTCACGAAATTACCAAAATCTCGGCGGAATTATATAACGGAAATTGTAATGAGCGCCGGAACTAGTAACCAACTCGATATATTCTCGGGACGTTGATGACTTCTCAGAACAGCCGTTTCAAGTTCTTCGGTGCAATTACACGGATTTAGCATACGTGGTTTTCGACTCATACGAGTAAATTAAAGGATCATATTAGATATTCGCCTTGCGGAATCGTTGTATCGGTGGAGCGAAAGTTATTTGCCTCATTCGCTAACGATTTTACTCTGAATGAGACGCGATGGGTTTATTAAATTATAACCTTCCACGGAGTGAAATGTAATTAATACAAACATTGGAATTCTAAGCCGTTTCAGCGAAATTGTGAATATGTACTAGAAATTGGAGAGTGAGTAGGAAAGTACAATGGTTAAATTTACAAAAAAATTAAAGGGAAAAATTTAGAGCTACTCAGTAGCTTGTGGCTCCATCTCTTTTGGCGTTATGTTGAGGTATGGGGGAATTACATCTATTTGTTAATGACACGCAACCGTTGCCAATGGTGATGTTAATGCATTACATACGGCTTAATTTCAATAATGGGTAGTATGGTACGGTGGTCTTTGGTGCATTCTTGGTAGAGCATGGTATAAGTGATTGTCCCATTTTTTTTTTTGTGAGTGTTTTCCAACTGAAGGTAATGAGGTGATAACTGTAGTTACTATGTTGTGCCAGTGCCCACAATGAGTATTAGACTAGTTGGAGGTTTCCGATGAACCTTAATATCAGTTTAGAATCTCCTTCCTTCAGTTCGTTAGGTGCTAAAAAAGGTTTACTTAGGTGTCGTTGCTTGTAGCTAATGGCAAAAAATTTGCATAGAATGAGTTCTGAAGTATTGAGGTTTTTTTCGGACAGCTGGTGGAGTTGATTTTCAGTTTTTTCTTTTTGGCTGGAATATAGCATTGTCCTTACTGTGTTTAGCGAACCAGACAAGAGGGTACTCGCCTGTTACTGTCCCGGTATGTTTTGCCATTATAAAGCCTTTTTATTTTCCTCACATTTCCTGCTTTAGGTTGCTCTTCTGTAGGCGACAGTGAGGATTTAGTCTAACTAAAGGCATGTTCATTACTTCCTTGGCTAGCTTATCAGCATTTTCATTTCTCACAATCACTTGGCGACTTGAACCCCATCATAACGTAACGTGGTTTTTACGTCCCAGTTGCCCTAGGTTCCGTACACACTCGTGTATCTGCTAATATTCATATATGTATGTTTTAGGAGCCCTTTGCCGACCATTTGTGAAAATATGTATGGTTGCAGCTCGTATGCCCTTCTCGAGGTTATTTCTGGTGCACAATTTTAAAGCAAAATATATCTTCATGGAATATATTAGCTTGAAGTCGCATATGCACCTTTACGTGGCACTTGGAACTACTACATGATGCCTATACCAGTTCCGACTCCCATTTTCGAATTCTGGCATGGTACACAGACCATGCCAAAATTCTTGGTTTAAACTGAGGTGCATCTGCTGTAAATTCAGCACGGTTTTCAATAACCGTTCAAGGCCAATACAATAGAAAACACCTTCTTTGCAGAAGATTGTATTATATAAAGTGAATTTTGGTGGATTTGACATAACCACAGGGATTAAAAGCTAATGCACAATGAAAAGCTATGACAAACTAAAATATTCAATTGCTAGTAGAGATGTAAAACCGTTTAGTTTGCAATTTTCAAAAGAACAATACACATCATTCAAGGGCCTCTATCGTACTCCTAGTGTTAGATTCATTGCGTCATTGCGTCACTTTTCAAGAAAGCCTAAGTTCACTCTCTGTAGAAGTAATATCACACTTATGAACCAATTGACCTTTCGCATTTCCACATTAGGTACAACAAGTTTCAACAGAGGTCCATAAAAATCAATAGTTGTAGGGACTTTATAAAGTTTTCATCGTACTGAAACTGATTTAATATTTTGACTAGAAAAAGGTTTCGGGCCAATTTCAGCTCATCCTCAGGCCTTGAATTGTTTTAATATTTTGATATCAATATTGCCCCTGTAATTAAAAAAAAGTACGTTATTGGGCCTTAAACTTTTCGATTATGGTAAAATTACAGCTGCTCGTGAAACAGACATATTTAAGAAAGAGATTCGGAATATTTGAATGTATTATGTATCAGTAATGTTTACGATCTAAAACGCTCTTTGCCAAAAACGCCTAACTTCAGAGTTATCCTCTTAGTTCATTGAATTATACTACTGAAGAGCCACCTTCGAGGGTAGTTAAAGTTTTGGCAATACAATTGCGCATGCGATGAAGGTACCTTAGAAAATTTCAGTCAGGTTAGTATATTTCTTTAAAAATGGAAAGGATCGACAATCGAGCCCTCATTATATTCTTGCATTTGAAAGGCAGTACTCCTATACAAATCGAAGTCGAAATCAACGCTGCATAGTGAAATTTTACGCAGCTGAATTTAAACGCGATCGTAATAGCTTGGTTGATGATGAACGTTCTGGACGGCCAAAAACTGCAACCACTGCCGATAACATTGGAAAGGTTCGCCAAATGGTGCTAGACGACAGCTGAATTAAGGTTAGAGAGGCTGTGAACACCTTGAAAGAATGCGTTCTTAATATATTGACTGAAGATTTGGCTATGAAAGAGCAAACCGTTGCATGCCGTGTTTGCTCACTCAGAACCAAAAACGAATTCAAGTGAATATTTCCAATGACTTGTTGAAGCAGTTTAGGCGAAATAGGCTGGCGTCTTGGCGTCGATTAATAACTGTAGATGAAGCTTGAATACACCAGTACACTCCTGAAGCCAAGGTTCAGTCGAAACAGTGGATTGGGAAGGGTGAATCGGTTCCGAAAAAGGCGAAGACTGCTTCATTGGCCGGAAGGTGATGGCGACTGTATTTTGGGATAGTCATGGAGTTGCGTTGGTCGACCATCTTGAAAAAGGGAAAACAATAATGGGGGCATATTATGCCTTACTACAAGTTGAAGGCAGAAATTGCGGAAAACGGCCGCATTTGAGGAAAAAGAAAATTTTGTTCCAACCAAGGCAACGCACCGTCTCACACTTCATTGACCGCCATGGAGAAAATTCACGAATTGGGGTTCAAGTTGATAGATCACCCACACTATTCAAAAGATCTGGCCCCAACGCCCTTTTTTTCTATTCCCTAGGCTCAAGGTTTTGGTCGGAAGACAGAAATTCGTCGAAACGTGATTTTGCAGAACAAGATGCCAACCGCTATTTAGACGGGTTAGGAAAATAGGAGCATCGTTGGAAAAAGCGTATGAACGTACAAGGAGATTATGTTAAAAAATAAAATTGAATTTGGCAAAAAAGTATTTCTTTCTGTGTTAGGCCCTCCTATCCTGTCTTAACACGCTTGCATAACTGAATTATTATTAGGTCAGTTGCCAGATACCATTGACCAGAAATAACTATTTTAAAAATTAAAATAGAAATATAGAATTTCTCTTTATTCCCCACAAATTTATTTAACAATATAATGATGTTTCAAATGATGATTAAAAAATATTGAATAGGGAGATAATCTGCGTTCCTTTTATTTTAAGTTTTTCACTTACAGAGATTAAATTTATTAGTTACAGTTAATTTGTGAGTGTCTTATATGTGTTTGTGTGTTCCTTCTTCTAATGAGTCCTAGTTTTCTTTTTTCAGCAGTACCAGTGTCCAATATGCTTTTCTAAAGCCTCTTGGATCGTCTTCTCGATGAAATTTTTCTTGATTGCTTCTTAAAATTGTGTTTACTTGATTAAATACTCTCCATTATTATTTGTAACTGTTTCTATTTCACTTTTACAGTTTTTCAATACTTTAAACTTAATAATTTCAGCAACGTTTAGTTTTTAAAATGCAATTTCTAGATTTTTTCTGTTGGAAAGTGTTTGTTTACTGTCAGAGTGTTTACGTAACCAACTTCTTGTTTATCGGTTGTGATAGCATTGCCAATCTAACAACTTCATATTTAATTTTGATGTGTTGAAGATCGAATTCGGTGCCGCAGGTGACGTAGGGGATTTTGATGGTTGTTTTCCAAATACAGTGTTACTTGTGTGTGTTCGTGTCTTTTTTACAAATAATGTTTTGAAAATGTAAATAGCTTAAAATAACTCCGGATGAAAGTTTGCTCAGAAAATGTTATGTAACCGATATTTATTCTGAAACGATGAATAGCATTAGGGAAATTGTTAAAAACGAGTATATATATTTTACCGTTGATGAAACGACTCCTGTGGACGCTATATAG
Organism: Dynastes maya; assembly: GCA_029619315.2. Classification (NCBI taxonomy): domain Eukaryota; kingdom Metazoa; phylum Arthropoda; class Insecta; order Coleoptera; family Scarabaeidae; genus Dynastes; species Dynastes maya. Next base: position 65,887,355 of record JAROYE020000002.1, read on the forward strand.
CAAATTTATTAATTGGTCATCTAAATAATAAACAGCCTGGTAGATCGTATTTAATTGCTTGTAAATAATTAGGAAAAACAAACTATCTCACAACATTAAGATTTGTTAATGAAAGTTTCATGAATTTTTTTCTTCCCGATGTTGTTCCCACAGGAAAAATTTTAGTCATGTTGTCCAAGGCAGCGGCATATATGATTAAAGCGGGTCAACAGCTTAAACTTTTGTACCCTAACTTAATACATGTTACTTGTTTGGCTCATGGATTAAATAGGGTGACTGAGGAAATTCGGCAGCAATTTCCAGCAGTAAACACATTAGTCAGTAACGTTAAGAAAATGTTCTTAAAGTCACCATTGAGAGTTCAGATTTATAGAGAAAAGCTACCGTATACTCCTTTACCACCTGAACCCGTCATCACCCGATGGGGTACTTGGTTAAATGCCGCACTATTTTATGCAAACCATTATCTAGAGATCAAAAACATTATTTCAGCATTCTCTACTGATAACCGCAATTCTATTGCAAAATGTCAAGAAATTTTGAAAAACTCTTCTTTGCCTAATGAATTGATATTTATTAAAGCCAATTATGAATTCGTTTCTTTGACAATAGCAAAACTTGAAAAAGAATCGCTGCCATTAACTGAAACAGTTAAATTAATCAATGATTTAGAAAATAGTGTTTCAAATATTCCGGGTAGAATAGGAAACTCAATAAGTCAAAAGTTTAAAGAAATAATTAATAAAAATGTAGGATACAAAAGTTTAGCAAAAATCAGTTTGATTTTAACTAGTGAATTAAAAATGGATGAAACAGAAATAAGTATAGAATTAAGTCCTGAGATTATGAATGTATTAAAGTACGCACCAATAACTTCTGTTGATGTTGAAAGAAGTTTTTCGATATATAAATGCATCCTCGCAGATAGGCGACATAATTTTTCATTAGAAAATTTAGAAAAGCATTTAATTGTAAATTGTTTTAATAATAAAAATATGTAGTGTCTAAGTATGTATTTTAGCAAATTTTAAGTACGTGTGTGTTTATATAATTGTGATTTTAAAATGTAAGTCGGAATAATGTAAGAACAATAAACGTTTGTAAAATGCTTCGTTGTGATTATTCTTGTTTTATAACATTTAACAAGAAGTCAATCGGTATCAGAAGCATATGTGCATAAAACTGCATATTTAGCAAAAATTGTGCATATTTCGAAGAATTTTTCTGCATATATATGCGCATATTTTGTCGATTTCCGATGCATATAATTCCGCTCTCTAATGATAAATTTACATTAAGTAAAAGCAAGAAGCATTAAGTAAGCAACGAAAGCATCAATTACGAAATTACTTGGTTTGTCATCGCTTACATAGAAGTTACTTATCAGAATCTTGTATATTATTGTGTTTATTCTCGAGAGTTAAAGGAACACGAAGAGATTTTCTTCGTTTATAATTTTGTGAACTATGTCGGGATAAATAGATCAGCAATCTACTGGAGCTAATAAGATCAGTGCCAGCGAAACTCCAATAAGGATAACTCAGTTTGGCATCGAATGCCCAAGAGCTATGCCGGGCAATCATTTGAGATCGCCTCAGAAAAATGGGATCCAAAGTATTAGTTTGTTCCGGTATGATTGATTGAAGTTATTTTAAGTTGGAAAAGTGAAGGATTTTATTGCTCTTATAATTGTGTTTTGCAACCTCTCCATTACGGAACTTCTCTTGATGAATTACTATTTTAACCGAATCGAAATAGATAAAGTGGGGTCGGAATTATATACGTCTTCGTCTATAACGGATAGCTTTTTTTGTGGAAAACGTCATATATCACTCGGTCGTCTCGTCCTTGTCCTGCTTTTGAAAAGAAAATGCTCTTACATGCGTATATCGTTTAAACATTCCCTATGCGTAAGAGAATAATCTAAATTAAAATCAGATGTTACGCGTACTGTTAATAAACTTAATAATACGTTGTTCTTAAACACGCTGCCTGTTTACTAAAATACACCTACAAAGGTAATTACTAATTTCTGTTTATTAAACTCACGTAGGCGCTCTTCGTACTACGCTAGTTATTGTGGGGATCCTTAGCATACACCTAATTATATGTATGTACGTTAGAATTAACAAACATATCTAAACATGAAATGGAATATCGTGTTCAATTTAATTTATGCAAAAAGTATGTCCTAACTCAGAGTATTAACTTTAATTATCAGTGTAATGACATATGAAAATGCTCTTAAAGATATAATTTTAAATTTAAATTATAAAAATTAATTTCTGTGAAATAATAGCATTAATAATACATATGTATAAAAATGTATGTGCAATAGTAGCGATAATGATAATATTAATAAGCGGTAAACAGGCGTGTTCAAATTAGAAATAGGGGAAGGGATAAATGACTGCAAGAATTAATCTATGTAGTGCCTTGAAAGGAAAATATTCGCATATTCAGTTCACCTTGAGATCTTTTCGAAATAACATCCATTATAGGTTGTCCTCTTCGACGCTTTTTGTTATGTGTAGCCAACCTCAGTGCGTTGCTTAACATGTAACCTTTCCTTTTAGCAAGATCTTGCCGATATTACAACCACCATTACCAAAGAATTGTGAGGGAGTTAGGAACTAACGAAACCAACTACTTGAATAAGGAAGAGAGTCACAGATTAAGTAACACATGGAGGTTGGCTATACGTAATAACCAATAATAAAACGAAGTTAACACTAGTCTCCAGAAATCTTCTGAAGAAGATGACAGTATGTTTACTGAAGCGCAAAAGACATTAATGCAATAAAGACGACAAAATCATCAGACACTCCTTCCATGAAAAACTTTCACAAAGAATCCAGAATTTTACAAATTCTTAGAGACGTGGTACGAGAAAGTTTATAAGCGATACTTTATCTATTACCTATGTAATACCAGTGTATTATTTAATTACCATAGAAACTATTATACTTCTCAATAAGCTCAAAGAAACACAAATTGCTTAAAACATAAGCAATAAGAATATTACAAGAAGCTTAAGCTACATTATGCAAAATGGTGGCAAACATATACTGGAATAATACAGTTACTGACCATACCATTTCAATACACATACAAATTCAAGACAAACGTATTTTTTCATAATGCACATAATCAGGTACATATTGAAACTCTCCAGAGTTACAGCTGAGGAGACAGCTTTATTGTTACTTCCAGATTGCCCTGATTTAATTTATAGACTATTACCTTGAGGACAGGGATGGGAAACTGATCAGCGACTTATTTATTTCCACATTATTGCGTGTACTTTTCAAGCGACACGCTAGGCGTGCGATATTGCATGTGTGAATTCGGCTTGAATATTAAAAATTGTGTTCCAATTTAAGAGCACGATATAAAGGGTGCGGCAAAAATAACTAAGTGATTTAAAAACATTACAGCATTTGACACCAAATTTTTATTTCGCTTGCTCTTCTTCACTAAAGCCTATTTCACACTTATCAATTTATTGATCGATTTCTAAAACTAGAAGACGTGAATTCAAGTTATGTCTTTACAATGAATAATAATAATAAGAAGAAGAGAAGTTTATTAACTGTACAAGTTACAAGAGGCAATACGACAACACAAACTGAAAATCAATTGTATCAAATACCCAAAAAAATATAGACAAGACAGTAATACAATTTCTAGTTACTAACGTAATACCTGACTTTTTTTAATAAATTGTTCAATCGTAAGAAGCAGTAGAAATTGATGAATTAGAACAAGTTCTAGTTTCGCTTTCATTCTTCTTCAATTTTCTAGTTATTTTATTTGTCATTGCTATTACTGTTATACAGCACTGTATCACATGAAGAATACGTGTACGTTATAGGTTGCAATTTTGTACGTACAATAACGAGAATAAAGTCAATAAGGCAAAGAAAGCGAATAACATTTGAGAAGGGTTATTTTTTTTTTGATGTTAGCTAACATATCTAACTTTATAACAAAATCAAGGCAACCAAGAAGGTGGGACCATGGCCGAAACCAGAAAAATTCAGACCATCATTAGTTGCGCCAGAATTTGCAACAGATCCAGAACTGTTTAAAAAATACCTTCGGATGGATGAAGATTCCTTTAATAAACTATTGAACACAGTCAAAGATACTATTTCAAAACATGATATGTTGTCTAGATCTACTGTAACACCCAAAACGTATGTATATAAGTCTCACGTACACACTTCATATAGCAGAATCACTAAACACAATTTATGACTTATATCAATTTGTGCCAATTTATTGATAAGTGCCACACAAGGGATGAGTTCTCGTTTAAGAGTTAGAAATTGATCAAATTTAAGATCTCAGAATTGTTGATACACAAACAAAAATAAGTTCTAGTTAAGAGCTAGAATTTGATCAATTTTGAGATCTTGAAATTGATCAATAGAATGACAAGTGTAAAATGGGCTTATTTCTATATAAATATAGTGAATGTTTCCAGCAGCATCAAATCTTAACTTTAATTTGGCAAATGTGTTCAGATGTGGACATCGTCAGTCAGAACAGTTTGTACATTCTACTAGCTATTATACACAATTTCCTTAATTTTTTCCTAACACAAAAATTATACCTGCTACCCAACTCTTGTATACTTATGCTCGAAATTTGGAATCAACAGTCTAACATCGTCAATGTCAGTATGCTTTGTTTACTGTTGCCATGGCAACCCAACTATGTTAGCACCTGAAACCATTTGGACGCAATTTCCAAGTGAATCAATAGATTAAAAACGTTGATGCTGGTTCCTTTTGTTTACTATTGTCATGGTAACCAAACAGTACTAACACCAGAAACCATTTGGATGCACTAGTCAAATGCAGAACTCGTGCTTAACTGTAAATATCTCTTTTACTTTCAATGTTAGACATATGCATCATTACACGAAGACGTTAGACGTATATATTTCCTATACGGTAGATATAGAAAAATAAATAATAATAATAATAATAATAATAATAATAATCTTTATTTTGAAACACACAGAAATACAAAAAATGGTATAAAGTGTGAAACAAAACAAATTGTCTGTTGGACCATACAATGGCATAAGACAAGTCACAAAGAAAAAAAAAATACATAATGCGTACGAAAGTAACTATGCAATAGTTATATATGTTATACGGCAAAAGATTAACTTAAAAGAGGTTAACTTATTTATTGCAATACTTGCACTCGGTTTTATTTGGTAAGAAATACTGTTGTAGAGCTTATACCCGTATGATAGGGTATAAGCTATCACATTCATGGAGGTTATTGGTTGATACAAACTTAGTTTATGTTTAACATACATTAATAAAAATAAAATAATAAAAGAAATTTTAGTTTTGAGTCGAGGACGTGCAGGCCTGAAAGTATTCTTCTAACGAATAAATCGGATCATTTAACAAAAATGTTCTTATTGCAGCTTTAAAACTTCGTACAGTACTTAATGATCTTATCGTTGAAGGAAGGGCATTGAACAATTTTATTCCCATGTATTGAGGCGATCTTTCGTAAACTGTAAGGCTATGTCGAGGAATAGTTAGCATGTGTAGTGTAGTAGCATGTGTAGTAGCAAATGTATGATGCTATTAAAAAAATTACGTTTCTAGTGTTTGAATATGGGAAAGTTTGGTGATCAATACCAAACACGCTGTATATTTCAAGGGCGTTCTAATACAGTTTCTGGATAGAGGCAATTATGCAATTCAATCTCATAAAAATCTACATTAGAATGCACTTGCATTTATAACTTTTAGGAAGGAAATAAATATATCTAAATTTAGGCGATTGAGGACAAAATTACAAATATCTCGAAAGTAGGCGTATGAAATGCACATTATGTTGGTTTGTTTCTAGAAGGAAAACTAGAAACATAATAATACACAAAGCGTTCTATTTAAAATAACAGAGTTTGTGCCTGGTTTGCTACCTATCGATTTTCCTGTATCCACGAAAATATGTTTGAAAGGCACTCTGAAGCCTATTATGTCATCAAAGAATTTTAGCTTCGTACTATGTACACAATAGGCATAAGTTTGGGACAGCCTGTATACACGGCACTTCAACAGATTTTACATCAACTGTGTTGACCTCGGTTAGTCCAGGGCTGAGAGATACCAAGATTCCAAGCGACAATTTGCCTTTTTAATAGAAATCTGTTCCACTAAACATTCTTCATCAACAACTCTAAAAACTTCATTCATATATCGAAAGATGTCTCCACAATCAGTAAGGAAATATAGTTTGAAGTACATGAGATCTTTTAAGGTTGGAACTATAAAGTTTCCAGTGCCAGGTAAAATTAAACGTGGTGCTTATTGATCCTTATTGTGATAACCTTCTGCCTCTGAAAATGAATCCTGGGAAGATTTCTGCAGCTCCGGCTCCGGAACTAAGTTAATGTTTACTTTCTGAGTTAAAAAATTTGAGAAAATGTTTTCATTTTTCGTTAACCTTGCTATGTTCTAAGGCAATTTTTTGAATAAATGTTTTTTGAGCTGTAAATTACTCTTTTCATTGACTTGAAAACTAGTTTAAAGAAAGCCTGTTTGCAAACACCAAAATACGAAAAATGTTTTTATACTGTGATATTACAATATAGTTCCATAACACCTCAAGGATAGAGCCACAAAGTTCCAAGTACTGTTACAATGTTTCAAAACATGTATGGCATTTATGATTTAGGTAGGGCATTGTTTCAGGGGGTTTTGTGTTCTCAGGTACCTAGCCAAAAATGTAAAATACGTTGAAGAAATATAACTTTTAACAAAACAAATCTATTTAATATCAATGCTTAAAACTCATCCGCCGAAAAATTTAAAAACATTGCTTGGAACCCTATGGTTCTCAGCCATCGTAATGCCACAAAAGAATACCGGAAATGATACCTGCACTACAATGAATTTGAGAAAATACTATCGGCGGTTATTATGATACTCCATGCTATGACATTTAATGTAACTTTTTATTCACTTCAGCGTTAATTCCATTTTACTGCCCGAATTATCGATTCCTTAATGCTCTGCTTTCGCACTGCGTTTGTTTGGGGTAAGAATAAACACTTTAATCATTCAGCAAAAGTATTACAACTGTTACGTAACTGAATTCTCATGAAATTTTTATCTAGAAATTGCTGGGAATCTAGGTTGCGGCGTGCATGTTTTATGCAAAGTAATTTGGTAACCAATACGTTATTGTAGCCTAACCGCCCCCCCCACATAAGAAATTACTTTATCGCCGGGATTAAACTACAAATTGAAAGCAGATAAACAGATACTGGATGACGGGATGATGAAAGGATAACCTAATATTCGGGATTATACGTTATTTATGGCCGCGTTTCGCAGCATATTAATGATATTTTATCAGATGGTGGGATGTAGTTAATAAGGATAATTAGGATAAATTTATCCGCAAGACGTACGTAAGTTGCTCTATACCTTTAATGTACTAGATATACGGTAGACGTTTTGAAGAATACTAGCTCTTCCAAAGGTGGTAATAAATTATCGGCGTACATATTTGTCGAGTTTTAATCCATAGAACAATTTTTCTTTTGAAGTTCCTCCTTTCAACCTCGAAACTCCTTTGCCCTATATAAATGTGACACATATCAAGTACTGAAAGCTATGCTACAAACTATAGATGTTCCAGACGTTGACCACGCACCAATCTAGTTAAATGAAAAGATAAGGGAACTAAGTGATAACCAGTTGGCTACAAAAGTCCTATTCGTCGAAGTATATGAGGTTAAAGCACCGATGTCAATATACAGTAGCAATTTTAAATTAATTTGTTTTTAGTGTGATATTAATGCCTCTCCTTTCTGTGAAATCGTTAAAGATGTGTAATTCATACAATATTCGGAGATAGCAAGGAAAATTTAAGGAATTTAACAATTTAAAACTAGAAATTTAAAGAAATAAAGGCCTGAACAGAAAATGCTATTCTCACCGCGCCTTAAGATAGTATTCTCTTAAATTTTCGTTTAACATTTTCAGCCACAAAATTGTCGCCGTACTCTTAAAGAATGTGACGTTCAAGGCTATGTTCTACTTCGGTACACTATTCAGTAGTGTATCTCAACAATAATAGATGAATTGGTGTATTTCTTTGTATATTTACTGTTAGAAAAATATCATAGAAGCTAAATATTGTCCCTCAACATGTCGTTAGATACACATAAGGTATTTTTCTGAGACAGAAATCACATGCTCTTTGAAATGACATAAATTTTATTTGATATTTCGGGTTGTAGAAAGAATTATTTGTATTCCTAGTGAATCAACTCCAACCACATATAAATCCTGGCAGAACGTAACTGCAATAAACTTTTTGTTGAAAATAAAGCAAATATTGCAACAATTGTGAACAACATAATTTTCTATTTATATTAATTTCTGCTTATTTTTGACGTTTGTATACACTACGTGCTATATAAATAAATATATTTAACGTATAGTCCCAAAGTTTTCGGAAAATTTTCAAATGGTTTGTAGTTGTACAGAACGCATTTAATTAAGGTGTTGCTGGAAGTGGAGTGTCACAATTGCCTTGTTTTAATGATCAGGTCTGTATCAATAGTATCGTGCGTTAATTTACCCAGAAGTGGTCGACCAAGAATCTAGAGCCAGGCGAGGGAACAGAGAATGATTGGAGCCGCGAAAATTAGATCGAAGATTTCGTGTTTCAAAGACCACTGTTTCTCAATCAATTTCCCGAAATAACATAGTGTTTCGAAAACGAAGAGAAGCACCAAAATATATTATTATTATTATTATTATATTATTTAAGATTTTGTTGAAGAAAATATAGCATGGTTCGCTTACAAAACAGATTTGACTTCCCCGTGACCTTGAGGCACCTATCAGCGATGTGCTTTTAAATTATTTGCATGTGGCTATATAAATGAACCACCCAGAATAGTATTATTGTACTTATTGATTTCTTTCCTATTCAATTATAAATGTCTCTCTCCAAACGACTTAATGTACAAGTCGCGTACCCACAACAATTATTTTTTAATCGAATTCAAATAATGAATGAAGTAACTATTGATTAAACGTCGTAGTAACAAGGAAACTGCTAATTTCGTTTGTTTTATTAAACATTCATTTCCGAGTGACTCATTTATTCTTAGGTCGAAAGGAGCAAACCCGCCGTATAACGGTACTGTCGCTAATAATATTTTTCTTAGGCTCCATTCAAGTCACACACACAAGTCGTTATTTGCAGGCTGTAAAGTTCTGTGTACAGGGTAAACAGAGATCCTATCAGCTCGCAGATTACAGATATGAATAATTTCCGCACAATTAATGAAGTATATCCGTTGGTAAAAGCTCTCAAAGCTCTTTACGAGCCTTCCTTGGAGGACCTCGAACTCGACTTCAGTTATTATTGTTTCAACGACGTCTATTCATCACCGTTGTTTTGATATGCATATCATACGGCCATCTTTTGTCATGCAAATTCTCACCAGAGATTGTAATCTATATTCTTGTATAACCTACATTAGTACCTTATCCTACTTACGACAAAACCTCACAATTTTACTGTGTTGCCTTTTGTAAATATCTACCAGTACACACTTCATTGTTGTAACGTGAAGGGTGTGCAATTGTTTCGAAATTAATTAAAAAGGGGGTAGTTAAATTGAGGATACTCTGCGAATAAAAGGTAGCTGCGCAGTAAGTACTAAATTAGTACTAATATACATATGTACATAAATTCGTCTGTATTTATTTGTAAAGGTGGTGTTGTGGGAGAGAAAATGTTTGATATGGCATTAAATAAAGTTTGTTCTAGAAGGGAGCCCCTTTAAATTTAAATTGAAATTGGTTTTCCTTTTCCATTTGTTTTTATCCCACTTTCATCTAGTGTACGTGTTTTTCTTTCACCTCTATAATAGAATGCTTCGAATTTAATTCCCTAATTAATCCTGTTTGATTATATATCTATTAGTTTTGTCTAGGATAAATATAAAATTCTTGCCAAAGCGTTTTAATGGCCCATTTAAAGTCACTTATGTACACTACCGTCCACTGAAGCTAGGACAACTAATAGAATTTTAAAAGATGGAATTTTTGCAATATTTCTACAGCAAAGTTGGGAAAACGATAAAGTATTTCAGACGGAAATCGTTATTAGAATAAATGTTATAGAGAGATATTTCAATTTATCCTAATAGCAGATAATAAAATTATTAGAAACGATATTTAATAAATGGCCTATAAATTTAATATAAAATTTAATAACATTGGTAAATCAATCTTCAATAATTGCCGATGGAAGCCACTTATATATTGGCCTATAAACATGTTTACAAAAGAGGTAATGGGTCTAGGGGTCGTAACATTTTACCTGCATGTCTCTGATTATAATACGGAGTACTTCTTAACCAGTTTCGATACGAATATTCGGTTGGAATGTTTGTGGAAGTAATATTTAAACAATGCCGAAAGGAAAAGATATTCCGTGCGTGTGATTGCGGAAAAATTACAAGTTACAAAATCAAGTGTGCATTATACTATTCGCCGATACCAAACCCGAATCGGTCAAGAATGATAACGGGTGCGGGAGATCGATGCCTTACAGTGCTAAGCAAACGAAACCGGTGAATGATGGCGCATGAAATTGCAGCAGAAATTAACAGGAGGCGCGAACTACCGATTTCTGTAACCAGCACTAAACGCCGCTTAAGAGAAGCTGATCTTTAGGGTCGCGTTGCGGTATGAAAACCGTTACTGCGTCGTGGAAACCGCCAAAAACGATGACTATAGTCTTTATCCACGTTTGCAATAATTCAGTAGTTGTCCTAACTTCAATGGCCGGTAGTGCACCCACATTCCTGGAGAGTAATAACAGCAGTAAAATTAAATCTTCATGCCACATTTTCCAACGCTTCCAGATTTAATTGAATTTGCTTCACTTTTGAAAAAGTGTTATTTTATGAAATGCAACAAATAAGAACGCCCCAGATTTGGAATTTCAAAAAAGCTGGGAGCGCTTTCCATTTTTAAGGTAACACAGTATGAACTACTTATCCAACGATTTAATTTCCGTGAAAGAAAATGGGAGTGGCTTAATGCTAATCAGTTGCTGTCAGTTGTTGTCCATTATTTATTGTTCATTTTTTTAATGAAGCTTACAAACACTTTGTATAGTTAAACTGTTTATTCCACTTTGTATTATTATTTTGTGCGTGGAAATGTGTTACTAATTATTTTATTCCTTTCCAAACGTTAATTCATTGGTATATTATGCGTAAGACACCATTATATTATTATACCAAGAAGAGTTTATTTACATTATGCCCTAACTCGCGCGACTTGCAAAGATTTTAAATTACACTCTGAAAAAACTGCCACCCTATTTATTCTAGCGCGGCAAGAAGGTTCCCTGATTCTTATTCCTGCAGCATATGCGGTTTAAAACATTTGAAAGAGTTTACGGTGGTGCTATATTTATGACCAGACGATATTTCTTAACGGAATGAAAGCGACATTTACACTATAAAATAAATCTTGGCGGACGATTTTCCTACTTTATGCCGACCTTTACGTTTACGGAGGTTGGAAAGGAGATACCACAGAAGAAATGCACTAAATATTTTCTGGTTATAACAAATGCCAATAAAACTCATGTGAATGGCAGCCGATGTAACTTGATTTACGTTACATTTTATCGTCTTTATAACGAGTCAAGAATTTAACAGAGTTTAGTACCGTATCGTTAAAATCAATCTATACTGATGTGAAATAAGTACTTACACATTGGCCAACGTGACCACGTCAAATTAGATCTTGAAAATATTTAGTTGTAATGGCAATGTGATAAAATTTACATAAACACGCTTTTAACAAGAAGAAAACAGTTGCCCAGAAACGAAACAATAATTTTGGTCGCCTTAGCCGTTTATTGAGAAGAAAAGTTTTGGAAGATTTTGGAAAGGCTTTCAAAGAAGCTTTCATTCGACTAGGTCAGTTTGTTTTATTTAATTTAGTCCTATTATTTACCTACACAACTTTTGCAAATGGCATACAAGCAAGCATCTTATATATATATATATTCAAAGCTGCACAGACAATAAACCAGTAAGCATTAGTTCAATTATTCGGAATATCAAAAACTTCTCATCTATCTAAATCACCAAGAGAAAGTGGCAAGAGAAAATGATGGAACAATCCAAACAAAGAATAAAACTTGATAAAACCCCAGAAATCAGAGACGAAAATTTGGGGCCAAAAGATATTTATTTTCAAAATCTTTTGATGAATATTTTGTTCAATACATTTGTGACGACTAGAAAGTACGCAAATTTGAAAGGGGATCACAACTATTATACAAATATAGAAGAGATGTACAGATATCTTGCAATACTACTTCTATTTGGATATGTAAAGGTGCCTTACCGGAGGCTGATGTGGCAAATGTACAAAGTTTCATTGCATCAAATGCAATGTAGTTCTACACCCCAATGAATGCTTCAGAGTTTACCATGCATTCTAGAGAGAAGTTTTATATGTATACGCTTTTGCACCAGTTGTGGCAAACATTTATACTAAATAAACTTGAATATGAAAAAAATTCGCTTTGGGCAATCATTTGGCTTATAGATAAATTAATTTCCTCAAATATGAAGAATATATTTAAAATTAAATTACTCGGTCTTTAAAGGATTAAGTAAAACGAAACCAAAGCAGGAATAATGCAGTGGACCCATTGGGTCCCAGGGTTAAGGATGTAAGGACTACTCCTGCTTATGGCAAAAATCAATCAAACGTTTGAATTTTGCTACCGATGAATCTTAGGTTTACTTTCGAGGTCGATATATGGCTGCCCAATTTTTGACCAGCCTCAGTCCCTGTACAAATACAATGGTAAGGAAAACTTTTTGGATTGGACCATAATAGGCAATGAAAATCAGCTAATGAAAAGAATAAAGAGCTGGAGTCAAGGATTAAGAGTACGAAATTACAATGTCATTGGTTGTTCGATGAGATCGGAAGAGAATCACAGTTTTAACTTCTACTACCTGGTGTAACCATCCCGCCAAAGTCAATATGGCAATTCAAGACGGCCTTGTGGTTATACCGCAGTGAAGAAACAACATCTCATAACTAGCCAAACTAGAGTTGCAAAGTTTTACAGTTAACACACGTAGTATGTTCACAAGTTTGGCACACTTTTGGACAACCTAGTTGATACGGTCAGTTCACTTCAGCTTGTTATCAACAATCATACGAAGATATTTTACTGAGGTAACAATAGACAATACGAAGTTGTTTAGAAAAAGCTCTCCTTCAGGGGGATTCCGATGTTTAGCAAAAAACATTACTTTGGTTTTATTAGGAGACAATTCTAAATTCTTTTCCATTATCCAGGTACTAATTCCTTTTATGGCAATAGGAAGCCGTTTCTTTAAAAATTCTAATGATTTTTCAACTACCGCAACGCATATATCGTCCGCATATTGAAAGGTGTGAAGATGTAAAGTGGGATGTAAGGGCGTCATGAAAATCCGCCGTCTACAAATTAAATATACTGGAACTTAAAGTGGAGTCTTGTGCAAGACCTACTGAACAAAATGTAGGTCCATAAATTTGAGTATTGCGCAAATGGACATAAATTTTAGCTTTTCAAATTTGCAATGCTCTTTCACTTATTTTAATACGTATCCAGTTTAAAAGATACAGAAATAATGATAATTGATAATTTAAAGTTTCTTGAAGAAGGAGAAACATTATTGGTTAAGTTATACGGCGACACCCTGTATATGTATATCAGCAAATTTTACAATACGAAAAGATGAAACTTCAATTGTCTAAAGGATAGTTAATTTACTTATTTCCTCTTAATTACGTTTACTTTAATCTTTATAAATGTAGCGGCTAATACTAATTACATATGTCCATTCAAAGCATTCATTCGCTTATTGCAATAGAGACACACATTTCATTTATTTTATTTTTAAGGATCGATCTTCTGCTCTCGTTTATTCCAAGCGCTGCTTTTTGTTAAGATCTGTGAGTATGACGAATAGTTTCAATAACTTTCTCGATCCGCAGCGTGTATTGGAACTTGGGGCAAAAACGTTCTTTTTATCTTGGAATACATTTTTCAAGTTGTGTCGTCTGACTCTGTGCTATATTTTTCTTTTATTTTGCGCTCCACTTTTATTATTCTGCTCTGTAGTGTCTCATCACATGCTTCTTATTTCCGAATGCGAGTAAAAATGGTAACAACAAGGCTTATTTTCCGATTCCAATTTATGGCTAATGTTAACTATATCACTGAAAATAAATTCTGGAAATTTGTAGGTATGTGGAGACGTCAATCTTTAATGAGGTAATGTATTTCATAACATATTTTCTGCTTTCCCTGTTTTCATCCTTTGTATTTGGTACTTTGATAAAGTGTAATGATTTTAATACGAACTAAGCGAAAAACTTGTTGGAAAGATAATTCACTAGAAGTAAAATTATTAATCAATGCCAACGTCTTCTTAGACGAAGGATTTCCTAAGATATTTTTCAAAAGAATCTATAAATATCGAGTTTGCCACAGAAGTAATAGGAATTGATTTATTTTTGAAATGTGTGTTGGTCCTATTTAGATATGTTATCATTGTTGTCCTATAAGTCCTCTTAAATGAGTGTGTGAACTTATGAACGAGCTTCAACATGTACTTTTTGAATCTGTTCGTAATACTTTGTTTCCAAGTAGCAGTGGATGCTGCAGAGATTATGGATTTCTTCGTTGTTTTTCTGAACCTCCTCGAAGCTGGTGGTACTGATAGTGAAGCATTATGCTGTCCTCCTGTGGCGTAGGTCCTTCTTAGAGTTGATCAGCAACTTTAAAACTAGCCCAGCTTTTCTTGTCGTTTGTCTAGTTCACTTGCCCCTAGTTAGGTTGAAGATGAATATTCTGATACCAAACCTATACAAGATGGCGTACCACAAGGCAGTGCACTTGGCCCAGTGCTCTATCTGTTGTACACCTACGACTTGCCTGTCATGAATAACATAACGACTGTTACGTTTGCGGGTGATACTGCCATTTTAGCAGTAGGCAACAAATCGGAAGAAATTACTCAAAACCTATAACAAGCTACTAACGCCACTTGTAGATGGGCAAAAAAATGGAAAATTTTTAGTCAACTTTACGTATAGAGTGACTGAAAAAGTTAATACGATCAAAATTAGCGATAAAATCCTTACATACACCAACTCTGCCAAGTACTTTGGCATGAATTTGGACGCCAAATTACGTTGGAAAGAGCATATTAAAAAGGAATGGACGAGAACTTAAATTTAAGCTAAGTACAATGTACTGGTTGATTTGACATAAGTCACTTCTATCTATACAAAACAAGTTAATGACCAATCAAATACTGAAGCCCGCGTGGATGTATGAAGCGCAACTATGGGGTTGTGCTGCTGACATTAACATAAAGTGTATTCAGATATTCCAAAACAAAGTTCTTAGATGTGTAGTTGATGCTCCTTTCTGTGTAAGAAATACGGACCTCCATAGAGATCTACAAACACCTACTGTTTCAAATGTGATTAAAATGATGGCTACACAAGACACAGATCGACTGGCCACACACATAAACGTCGAAGCAATACAGCTCCGTGATGACAACCTGCCACTACGTAAGCTTGAGCGTAAGCGACCCTTTACGTTAGTGGAGTGAGATTGTGCTAATGAAAGCAAAGTGCAGTGCAGAATACGATTTCTACTTACAATAATCGACAGAAGTACACCGCCATGATGACCGAAGAGATCTTACATCTGTGTTAAGTGCTGGTGGAAAGTGATTAAAAGCAGAGCAATGTGCGTAGTCAGTGTCTTGCTACTACTATTTAGCCTAAGTTAAAAACTACAGGTAAGCCATTGGGCAGACAGTAGATATATGTTCTAAGTTTAAGTTAGTTTTGGGTTAGTATTAACTTAGAATAAAGAATATATTAAAAGCTAAAGAAAAATAACTGGCTAGTCTGCAATGACTAGTTGCTATAGAATGGCGTGTAAATGTTCTATTAATAAAAAAAAAACTTGTCCCCACCTTTTCTTCTTGTGCTGGGGATATGACGATATGGAATAATTGGTTTAAGGGTTAGGTCTGAAATAGAGTTGAGACATTCTAATACTGTGTAGTGGTTAAGTAGATCAACTTACGTTAGATAGAGAGATATCCGTAAACAAAGACCGTAAGTGAGAGAAATGTACCATGAACCATGGAGGTAATGCACGGGAGCCCGTGCCTATTGGTAGTAGTCTCACTACCAAGGAAAGATTATAGCTTGGTCCATGGTACGGCGACGTGGTGACATTTGAAATTCAAAAGAAATGTAATTTATAACTAAAATTTTTTTCTCAAGGTACATAGCACGCTATGTATAAAATTCATGCTCTCAATCTTATGGCAGATGGTACCAGAAAACGTTATCCTGAGGTAGACGCTTTAATAGCGCATACAAAAGCAGTGTTTGTCCCTGTATACCTGACCCACCAGAACCTATTCTTACACGTTGGGGAACTTGGTTAAATGCTGCGTTTTATTATCATAAATATTATGAGAACATTAAGAACTTGGTTTTACAATTCGATCCAAAGGCAGCTGCCGCTATCAAGAAAAGCCAGTCGAAATTTCAAGATAGTCGGGTTAAAACGGATTTAAAAATTATTCACAACAATTACTTCGGACTAGCGGACGCAATAGAAAAGTTACAAGATCCTTCGGTGTCGTTAGTGGAATCTGTGCAAATAGTGCAACATGTTCACGCACAGCTATGCGCGATAGAAGACGCAAAAAATGTTTGTGTTCTAGAAAAATATGAAAGTGCTTTAGAGAAAGATTCTGATTTGTGAATGTGCATCAACAGAACCGTTAAGTTGTTTCAAAGAATATTTTAATTACGCAAATATAACGTCACTAGATGTAGAACGTTCGTTCTCTGCATATAAACACATTTTTCTTCGCGTCGCACTCGGTCTGTCGAAACAACTGTTGAAACATATCTAATGTTGCAGATATTTAACAGACATTATTCACTTTCCGATTTCGCGGAGAACTCTTAAAATGGTAAGTGTTTGAGCACGCATTATTTTATTTTTATTTAACAACTACGGGAAAGTATTTACGACAGCAAACACCTACACACAATAGCTCCAGTGGAACCCGAGGCCTAATCGAAACAACGCCGCTGCCTGTTGGCGCGCGTGGCCAACTCTAATCATAACCGCTTTACCTTTTTTGGAAACGTTAGAAGAAAGTTTGATATTTTTTGTGAAGCCGCATCTTGGGTATCTCTTACCACATAGATACAACACGTTTAGCCATTTCACAAAGAAGGCCTTTGAGACCCCGAGTAAGAATGTATTTTCATCAATTCATCCGCCAGCGCATAAAATAAAGATTAACTATTCTACTTGAAGGTAGATAGCATCACAAGGCAATATTTTAAAATTAAAAAAAATTGCAGCATAACTAAGTTTTACTGGGGTCTCGAAGGCACCACGTCAGTAGTTGAAGGTCAAATTGTATTGACCATATGCCACCATAGGTAGGCGGAAAAATTAACATACAAGTGATTGTGTGTTGTAAATTAATAATTACTTGACAACATTTTATTATCTTGTTGCAATTTTATAGTGATTACAATATTCAAAGCACTATTTGTAGCTAAATGTTTTACTTTAAGAGCAACCCATTAAGATGTTTGTTTAAAGTAAAGAGGTTTTAACAGTTTCTTCGCTCCCTTCGAATATTTTAAACTAATCAGGCATGTAATAGTGGAAACAACATGCATTAAACTTCTTGACTTTGTTAAAAACCGCCTGCTTTTTAAACTAGCGGCGGTGGTGTTAGCGCCATGATAACATAAAACACAATGTAGACATTAAGTTTTAGATGTAAAAGTTTGCAGCCGATCTGGAAAATGTTAAATAATTAAGATTTTTTGGCGTAAGACTTTATCAAAACCATAACGGAAAGCATTAATTCAGGCGATGAACATAGTTATTGCGCTAATAATTTAACCGCGCGAGTTATATAAAATTCGTGCACGTGCTGTCACATCGGCGCCCTCAACATTCGAGCGAAATAAATCCGAGAGCCGGGGGTCTCATTGTTTGGTTTTCGTGATGAAGCCGAAATGCAGATTCATTTTTCATCATGCACACGAGGACTGCTTAATTATTAGAGCTGTAGGCGCATAAATAACATTTCGTATTCCTTATCTTCTACTCTTAATAAATTACGACGTGAAACATTTTTACGACAACGAAAATGTGTACTTCCGCTCCTTTTGTAAATTTTCCTGCACACGGAGAAGAAAATACATTTACTCCGAAAGTATGGGTAACACAGAAGGAATTCCTCGACAAAATCTTTTCATGTGGATCTTACGTGGTTCTCGGAAGCAATATTTTCTTTGTGTTTCTGAAATTAATATAAACCAGAAGTTTTATACACCACAGTGAATTTGATATGTATTTAGCAACATTCATTCAGCGGACATGTCAGCAACAATCTGAAACGATGCAATTAATGTAAGTTTGCTTCCTAGAAACTAATGCGTTATTTTTACACTCTTGTTCACTCAATTGTTCTATTAGCAGAAGCAGCAGTTGTTATTGTTTCTCATTCTAGATCAATGGTGTTGAATAATTAACAATAATCAACAATAATCTTTAATAAGAATATTAGTAAATGAAATATGAAGATAGAGAAACTGAAATAGAATTTTTTTTATAAACATTTCCCTATACCTGAAATGTGTCGTTCTCTAGCAAATTAATTATGAAACTATGCGGATGAGTTATTTGCTAAAATTCCTAGAGCGCTTTGACGAAATACAGTAAACTTTTGCTTTTCTAAAGATATTTATTAAAAATAAACTGGAACATTTAATTTGTGCAAACAATTTCGCAACTATGCCAAGTAAACACCATTTTGCTTCATGTAAACTGTAATACGATTCGTTGTATTTTATTGAACATTTGCTAACATCTCGGGAATATTATTTGGTGTAACGTCCATGTTATGCATTGCCTTAAGAAATTCATTCAGGCAATTTTTTCCAAAATATTTCTATTTATCTAAATTGCGAAATTTTTTAAACAACTTTCAGTATATTCTTATTATTGAGGTAAGATAATCGTGTCGTCCTAGCATAGCCGTAACAGCTTGAGCAGCCAACGAAACTCGGCGCACGCATCTGCCGGGTGGCAAACCAGTTCAAATTAGTAGACAACGACCCTTTGCTGATAAAGTAAAAAATTTTACCTGTGAGTTTCCAGATTTGTTGTACGACGGTGCTAAAATAGTATGTAAAGTGAGCGAGAAGACTTTGATGTGCTGGCAAAAGAACGACTGTAGGAAGCATGTAAATAGTTCAAAACACAGAAATAGAAAAAAAGGCGCGTCAAATAGAAATGACTTTATTTTCGATTTACTTGTCATGATGATAACATGTAATTTGTTCCTTAACATACTGGATAAGAAATCGTTTAAGAACTTTTGGAACAAATACAACCCGTAGTTGAAGTGGCCAACTACGGCAACAGCACGTAAGCATGTTTTATTTGTACGCAAAGAGGTGGAAAATAAAATCATATCTACATTAAACAATCAGTTGCTTTGGTTGTGTGTTGACGAGACAACAGATTGTAAAAAAATTCTGTTATACATGTTATAGTTCGTGTACTGGATCAATATCGCACGTTAAAGAAACAGCTGGATTTTGCAGAAATCTCAGACTATGTCAATTATCTCAAAGACTAAGATTAGCTAGGTATAGGGAATATTGACGAAAGTTGCCATGAATTGAAGGGGGGTATCTAGAATCGTAATAATATGTAAGGTGTTCCATTTGAAAAACCAAATTTGTATCGTGCGCAGAGGAAATTGAACACTCTGTACACTTGAATATAATTTTGTGTTGTGCGGCATTTGTTGCCGAATATTTTTTATTTGAAAACTTTTTCTCTGAATTGCTCAGGAAAGAAATTATTTTCCGTCGACCGACTAGCTGGACACGCTGTATAACGTAATAATTTTGCTTTTTGATTAAAAACTAAGGTACCGTTGGAATGATTTTTAAAACAAAAAACCATCGATTAGAGCGTCAAAAATAGTTTCAGAAACTGTCACAAATCAGAAGTCCCTAAAAATTCTGATATATGGTATTAGAATGAAGGTATCGGTATACTCGTTTCCATCAGTTGCCTCGCTGACACGAAATTTACGTCAATGCTGCCTGCTCATTTTAAAATATGGCCGCGAGTACGATATTTTGCGTTCGTTAGCTTCACTACAATGCCGTATAAGCGCGGTTACCTTAATTGCCGGAATATGTAAATATACCGTCTGCCTCGTTATTCGAATACGGCATAATTCGCTCAATTTATAGAATTGTCTCTGGCGCTGGCTAGGACCGGCAGAGCGGTATGTCGTTTAGCTTTTCACGTGCACGCGTGTAACTATTTTCGCACGGCTTTATCATATTCGATATTTAAAGGGGTGTACCTTGATGCAAATTCGATTGAAAAGAATTTAAAATTTTATGCAATAATTTTTACGTCACATAAATGTTCAAGAGGGAATTTTAAATTAATAGGTGGTGCAGTAACTATCGGTGCTTAAAATCAGCTGCAGTTTTCGTGATCAGCTCGAAAAATAATGCTGATTGCGCAAACGCGTGTTGTGGGAGATATTTTCAATATTTCTGTGTGCCAAGGTAGATGAAATCATTAAAACAGTAAAGCGCTTTTCATTTAAATTTAAAAAAATATCTCAGCACTGCGTTGCCGGTTAAATATCATATCACAAGAGGATTTTCTTTTCATTATGGATTCATGAAAAAAGATTCTTATAAAAGCTTTTGCTTGTTCTAAAACTCGCAAATAGGAGGAGACTTTTGACTATTTTTACCTGTTTTATAATTTCGCCTTATTCCACAATATGTTGAGATGTTTTGAAACATTTAAAAGTATTAAATTGCGTGACAATCTGTTCCGTTTATTATTTTTAGTATTTCACTTACAAAGATAGTATTTTCTTTAAATTACTTACAGTTGTGTGTGTGTTGTGTATGTATGGTTTTGTTCCTCTTCTGAATCCTGAACTGCTCTTTTGAAACAATAATATACACTTGAATAGACCTCTCCAATCCCCTTCTATGACTTGTTCGGTTAGATTTTGCGTTGATTTACTTCTTCGAACTGTTGTTGTTTAGTTTTAAGACTTTTTAGCTTATTTTTAAGCTTAGCTTGTTAGACTTTTAAATTTAAATTTTTAAATGAATCGTCGAAATGTTGTTTCCATCTTCTTGTTTATGCGTTGTCTGGGTTGCCAATCTAACGACTTGATATTTTTAATTTTGATGTTGCGATGTTCGTTTTCGGTACTGTAGATGACGTAAAGGATTTTTTTGCTTGGATTCCAAATATAGTGTGTTTCGTATGTGTGTCATTTTTACAAATTATATTTCCAAAATGTAAATTACTTAAAATAATTCGGAACTTTGATTATCCCAGAATTCGAATAGTAATCCAAAATAATCCGAATTCTGCAAATGCTACGTTAAATTCTAATACTCTACGAATATTGATATGAAATTGATTGAAATGAATGTATTAACGTGTGAATGCACGCATTTCAGGTGAGATGCTCCACTACAATATAGTGCCTTTTGTTTTCGAAATTCCTCGCAACAGTTTTGTAATGAGTGTAATTTTGACAATTAATAATAATAATAATAATAATAATCCTTTATCGACTCAGATAAAAAATATTTGTAGCCATTGTCAAAAGATATAAAAACAACACAAAAGTATAAATATTTAAGAAAAATGGTTAAAAATTTAAAAAAAAACGACAAACAAAGCTCATCGCTAACACAGCCCGTCAAGGCACTTGTCCAATGAGTAAAAAACGTTGCAAATCAAATGGTGTTTAATTATCTGTTTAAACGACACCAGAGTCGGAGTATACCAACAACTGCAGAAGGGAGGTTGAAGGCTTTACTAGCGTTGTATATTGCTTGCCTCTGAAACTTCGACGTTGTATGTCTATCCAGAAGAAAGGCTTCGTTTTTATGCCTAGTAACAACTGATGTTGTTGAAAGCAGTGTAGGCATCGCACAACGAATCGTACATCGACATACGTCATAATTCCCAACTCCCTAAAGGCCTCCCGACAGGTAACCCTCGACGCCATACCCGAAGCAATCGTAGCGGCTCTCTTTTCAATGACGAAAACCATCTGCACCTTACTATATAGCCTCCAACGCACTATCGCGTGGTTGGAGACAAGCATAGTGCAAACACTTTATTAATTCAATGTGTGGGGGCCAAGTAAGGCATTTATCGGGTATTAATTCCAACAACCTGACGGAGTCGAGGATTACTAGCCCACTGGAGAGCTGTAAATCGATATATATAGTATGTTGCATGCTAAACAATACGTAAGCAGTTTTCACTACATTTAAACTCAATTTTTAACCGCAGATTTTGTCAAATACAATGGCTGCTGACCGCAGTACAGCGATTGATTGAACGTAAATTATTTGAATGTTGGTATCGTCGATATAATCGACTAGCAGCATATTCTCGTCCGCCAAAGAATACAGATGATGGTTAATATAAGTATATCGAAAATAACTTAGGACCGAGAGTAGATCCCTGTGCGGCGCCCACTTTCACACACCCAAGCGATCGGAAAGTATTCCACTAACCTCGACGAGCTGTGCTCTATCCCCAAGAAAAGGTTTGAACCAACCCAACGAAACGCTTCTAATCCCGTAAAATTGCAGCTTGTTAAAAAAAAATATCGTGATCGGCACAATCGAATGCCTCGAGAAAGTTAATCATTGCGTTGATGAAAACATCCAACGCGATGTTTACACTAGGACCTTTACGGAAATCGCGTTGATATTGACAATATTCTCAAAAATGTTGGAGAAAAGGGATTATAGCGCGCAATTGGTCGGTCATTAAATAGAGGTTTCTTGTTATCACGCTTATGGATAGGAATAATTTTCAAGTTCTAGTGAATTTAGAAAATGCCCAAAGAAAAGGACAAATTTTTTATATGACTTAGTGACGAAGAAATGTAACAATATGCCTTTTTTATGAAGAAGGAAGTAATATTGTCATAGCCACAGGAACGTGAGCTTTTAACTTCATTATGTATGCTTCAGTTTCGCTCAAGGTTATAGGATTCAGATAAAAAGGTTGCGGGTGGTATTTGAAATGCGTGATAGATATTCTAAGTAATCCCTTTGCATCATTGCCGTTCTAACATAGGCGCTGAAACGAACATTAATGAAGAATACGTTAAATTAATTAACAACATTGCCGTCGTCTAAGTAATTACCCCCCAAATTGATCTTTATTATTATATTCCACATAGTTTTGGCTTTATTGTCAGCTCTTATAATGTGGTTCTCAATAATGAATATATGAATAATGAAAATAGCTTCTATTTTGTGTTCGGTTAGTTCTTTAATATAAAGAGAGTTAACTTTCGCAAAGCTTTCTCTGAATTTTGGATATCGTTGAAGTCAAAAACACTCTGTAGTACCAGTCCATCTAACACTATGTGGAAGGTATTATAATCAATGCAATCACATATAAGCACAATATCTATTAATAAGGGAAGGATTTTGCTTCGCTAATTACAAAAATTGCCATTTTGAGCAGTGTTAAGCGATTTAATTAAAAACCTTAGAGATTTTTGTGAGTTTCGGAATAGGCAAGCATTTTTACAAAGAATTTAACACAATCTAGACATTAAATGGCGAATGTAATTAAGGATACCAATAGCTGTTGAAATAGTATCCACCAGGGACCATATTGGTGCATCTATTGCAAAGGTAAAGTGTAGGAAATATTTGTAAAAGCTCACATGTTTTCTGTATGGTAATGATTATGCAATTGGTAGGGGAATAAAAAAGTCATCGTTTTCAATAACGGAAAAGTAGCAATTTTGATAGTATAAGTGGATTACACACGGAAAAAAATGTCAAAAAGAATCGAACAATTGTAGAACAATTTACTACAATTAGTTTGAGAATACACGACTGGCTAAAACTTCCGCACACCCCCCGAAAGAATTGTAAGACCGATGAAAATGGTTTGACTATATAAAACCAGATGATTCCTTAGGAAAGAAATAAGTTTTCATTAGTGAATAACCAATGCTATCTGGGTCTAATCCTAATGCAGGAAGCATTTGATTCACGCATTCAGGTAGGCTTCGATAATAAAATCGCCTGTACAGATAAGTGATGATTTATTTATAAACTCACACATTTTCCGTTATTTATTTTGAAAAAAATAGGAAGTTTTATGTAAAAAATTGTAAAAAATCTTATCCTGCACGTCTCGACATAAAGATTGTTGGAAAAAATTACACATTTATGTGAAACAATAGAATACAAACTTGACCATAACTTTGAAGTATTACCTGCGACGACATGTAATACGAGGCACGTTCAGTAATTAACAAGACAAGCTGCATTAGCGGGAAAGCTACTGAATATTAGATGAAACTTTCTGTGGGTCAAGGTGGCAACGTTGGGGACAAATTATGTTAGCTGTTTGAAAGAAATAAAAGCAAACATAACCTCTTTTGTTCATTTCAAAATGTACAGAAGACAATTTATAACGCATGTGCTAAACTTGATTGTTAAAATGTACAGAGTAAATTGAACAGAAGAAGGGAGATGTCTTTGATGTTAAGGGTTGCTACCCCCGTTTATCTTTTCAGCAACATGGCGATACAACTGCTATCGCTGGAGAAAGTAGTGATGAACATTTTACTTTGACATTGCACCTTAGATCATACCAAATCAATAAATTATTAACTTTATATGTAGGCGCCATAAATTCTCGGCCTGATATAGAAAAAACAAACTTGATAATATATAACAATTTTTATTTTTCAATATAATATACCTTTGTAAAAATAGTCTAAAGTTTTTTCCTCAAAATATTGTATTACAGCTGCTTGCAACTCATTATCGTCTATAAAACGATTCCTTTTTGGGTAGAGGATCATAATACAGAACCATTGTTTCATCTCCTGTGACAATGGACTCCAAAATCGATTTCGGGTGGTGTCCACACATATTTAAAAACGAGCGCGCGCATTCGACCCGACGTTCATGTTGGAGAGCAGAATGAAGATGTGGTACCCATCTTGCAATAATCTTATTCATGCCCAAATGATTATGGAGAATTCGGCGAATACTTGTTTCAGAAATGCCAATTTCTTCACTTTCAAACGGCAATCTGCTAATACCATTTCTTCAATAATTGAAAAGTTTCGAAGCGTTATTAGTTCAATTGACTGACCGGGGCGTTCATCATCATCAAGGGATACTTGCCCGAAACGGAAACATTTTGCCCACTTTTTTACAGTGGAATTTAAAGGAGATGAAATAGCATAAACGCTGTCTAAACGTTGTTTAATGTGATTAGACGTATGCCCCTTTTTTGTTAAAAATTTAATGACCGGACGGTATTCAATTTTCGTTATTTGAGTCATTTTCACGCACTAGTCACGTTGTCCGGCTAGCTACTAAAGACTGCTACTCTTCGAGCCGTAATGCATTATTGTAATATCGCCCTGATGCTTCGCTCACTTGGATTTGTTTGTGGATGACGAATAAGTGTGTATACGATTCGAATATTTTTACGATTGAAAAACTTTTATTACGATTATAGGTAGCATCTAAGATGGATTTGGGAGTGACAATTTCCTCCAAATATGAATTTAAACATCGGATAATAGTATTGCTGTTGCATTTTCTGTAGGATATAACTTTTCAAGTTTTGTGAAATGATCTAAAACGACTAATACATCTTTGTAGCTATCTATAGCGATCAAATTTTGAAGAAAGTCGATACAGATAATATCTAAGACTGAATTGGCACAGATTGGCTTGACAATTGCCACAGAAGGTTTATTTTTCACTTTTATAAGAAGACAAGTCTCACATTTATTGTTTACATAAACCGATATCCTTTTTTTCTAAAAAACATTCTCTGAATATTAGATGTAATCATTGTATGTTTACCTCTTTTCTTGCATTGTTTCTTTAAATAATTGCTTTGAATTTTTAGCAGACGTCCTTGTGTTGAGAGAATTAACGACAATATATCTAATCGATCACGATTAGTATTCCAAGGTCTGCTGGGATTTGTACCGATATAAAATGAAATCCGCGAAACCTTTGTCTGTGAACTTGGAATCTCATTGATTGCTGTCTCGATTTTGGGAATATAATCCAACCAATCGGAGTGAAGATGTTGTAGAACTTTTATCACATGCAAAGCAATATTTTAGTAAAGCTCGTAGACAATCAAGAATTAATTGTCTTAACAAAAAATACAATAAAAGTTCTACAACACCTTTATGAACCTTACATTCAGCCTGGCATACCGTATTCAATGAAGGTGATTATGTCGTTGTAAAGACCGTACTGCAGATAGATCACAAAATCGGGTGAAAAAATTATATCCATATGTCCATATTATGAAGGTTCATATGTAATTTCCGAGAAACTTGGCTCAAATACCTACAAATATTTGCGATAGAGGATCTTTATCCGCATGAGTGCATGCAATACAAGTTTGTTTCTAGTGGTTCGATGTTTAAGAATGTTTCTGTTTGAGTTAAAATTTTAGAACGTATCCATTACAGATTTGTCTACAACCCTGTCTAGTATCAAATGAATCTAAACAAAAACCTGAATTCGAGAAATATTCGTTAAGAATTTAAATTTTACATATTTACTGTTCCTTACACGTTTATCGAAAACATTATTCGCATTCTCCTAAAATTTCCCTCTGGCGGGGGATACTTGTTATCTTCAATATTTACATCGGAAATCAGCTGTCAGTTTCAGACTTATAGGGTATTCAGGACAGCCACCCTATAGTGATGAAATTTCCTTTAGTGGAGAAAAAGCTAATTTCGAAAGTCACAATTTCCCCCTAGGCCGACTAAATCGTCAGTAAAATTCATAATTCATATTCATGTTGTCAGGTGTATTTCTAGCATAGAGTTGCATAATTCCAGTCATCTGATACCGTCACCACATTCATTCTCTCTTGCTATTTCTATAAATAACTTCATTCATCGAAATTCGCCATAAAATTTATATTTGGGTAGAAATCATCAAAATTTGCTGTGGAAAGAAACAATCGCTAACGCGATTAAATAAAGCAGAAGAGGGACGCTAGTATATTCATTAACTCTGGTTAAGCTTCAGTCGAGTTAACTAGTGCTTTAGCTGCGGTCTCAATATAAAGTGTACGATAGAGAAATTAGAAAGTAAATTCAAAATCGAAGCGAAGGTTCGAGGTTAGAAAGGCAGATTTCTTGCAAACGTCATAAGAAACATAGTGTTTATATGACAGCTTCATAAAATTCGCAAATCATTGCCAAAAGACTATCAAAGAATACTCCCGAATCTCACAAAGAGTTAAAAATCTAATTAAATTGCCAAAATTCAAATTTTTTACAATTTTCCATGAGAAAAATATTTCAGTATATAGTGCAGGCCTCGCACATGTGCAATTATGACGCAACGGAGTTTGAACACGCTAGATCCTGTATGAGCCTGTTAGGCCGAAAATTTATGGCGCCTATCTCGTAGATTATTATGGTTATGGTGGGCTAATATGTAGATCATTGGATTCGTGAATTTGTTGATGGTGACATAGTGATAATGAGAATCTAAAAGATTTTCTATTACTTATATATACATTTACGGGATTTTTTAATTAAAAAATATAATTCCCTCTAAAGTTAACCTTTAAATTATATTCAGCATTTGGTATGTTTTGAAGCCAAGTTTAATACAAAGTTACTTCATCTTAAAGGAAAAGGTCTAGCCAAAATTAATAGTGTTCATTATTAGAAAAATATTTGCTATAGCTGTGTACCTTTATCTATTGCGTTCCGAATATATTTGATTTACATTGTAGATACTGACTCGAGCGATGTCTGGTGTGTAGCTAATGTACGAAGCAATTTACTTGCAGATTGGTTTCCTATAGATCTTTAGAGACTAGTAGAAGTTGTAATTAGTTAAGACTTCCTAAAATTATGTTAGACGTTATATTAGTTTGATGAAACCAAAGGTTACCTAAAGTCAATGAACGTCTGAAATATGTTTATTTAGAGTCTACCAGCGAAATTCATCAACTTGAGAAAGCTTCATAGATCTCAAACTCACATCTATCAGTACATGCGCGGCATATATGAATATAGATATAAATATTTATACCCAAGTGTTTCTCAAACTCTATACTTATCTCAAGCAGCTCCTACGCAATCCACGTGGGCGTCTACTACCGTTCGC
The DNA here is from genome assembly GCA_029619315.2 of Dynastes maya. NCBI lineage: Eukaryota > Metazoa > Arthropoda > Insecta > Coleoptera > Scarabaeidae > Dynastes > Dynastes maya. The sequence goes on from JAROYE020000002.1 coordinate 65,915,770, forward strand.
CTCAAGTCATTCTCATTCTTCCCGCCACCATCTCCGTCTTTGTACCGAATTTCCTGACTATCATATACAAAATCCCGAGACACTTCAAGAAGCTGGATGGTAATTAAGAATTTTAATTTGACATAAATGAGGGTTTAATCGAATGCCCATCTACAAAGTAAATGAATATGCTCTCGGTAACAGCGAATTATTTAATAATACCAAAGCAGATGTTGATGAAGGGCACCATAATGGTTCTAGGAAGAAATTTGTGTAAAGTAAACGCTCATGCCTACAAGATCTTCTGTTTTAGACAGGTCGCTTTAATATGAAGTAAGTGTAACAGAATCATGCGGATCGGCGAGAATTAGTTTTTTTTTGCGGCTACTTTTTTCTTAGTCGTGCTTTCATTTAAGGCTACTAAAAACTCATCCTCTCAATTATACGTAATTATACGTAACGTACATTTTTAATAAAAAAACTTTTGCTAAACATGCTAACACTAAACTTTTAGTTAGTTTAATCAAGATGAAATGAAAAAATAGTAAAACAACTTTACCGTTTGCGTTTGATTCCATTCCAAACATGTTTTGGTGAAGGCGGTCACCGTGTTTATCGTTAATACTTTCCGTATTCTGAAGACAGAAATTTTAATGCACTTTAATCATTATCAAAAGTTATTTAAAATGAGATTAAAAGATAGAAGCCAAGAGTAATGAAAACCTCACTCTAGAGAAGCATACTAGTACCAAAGTAAGGCGAAGGCATTCGTATAAATTTCAGCAAGGACAGATGTTTCTCAATCAAGGGAATCTCAAAATATTGGTACAATTATTAGCAGCACGTGAAGCTCAAATATATCGCATGCGGAATAACAAGCTCAAGATCAACTCTGCCGTCTACATATGTATATCAAAGATATTTAAGCGGTATCCGAAAGTTTATCTCCATGACATCTACTACTGACTAAAATCTAGCAAACCACACTATTAGTTTAGCGAACAAAAGTCGATTTTAAAGATTATGCAATTGAAATTCAATTTAGTACAAAATCCATAGATAAAAGTCGAAGGAATGCGAAAATAATCAACAACATTTGCTCCTATTACTGTTTTTAAGGTCATAAGACGCTTTGAAATTCAACGAAGAATTATATGAATAAATTAATTGCATAACGGTGCTAAAGACAAACTCTTCCTTCTACTATTGAATCTGTTATTATCCAAATAAGTTTTCAACCACTTTATAGTGATCTTTTGACATTCTTATGAAAGTACACAATGCAAAATTCGTAAATAATAACTGGAAAAGGGCGGTTTTCAGTCAACGCTGTAAATAAGGATTTAACCTTTAAGTACTAGCACCTATTGGACATACATAAGTACTAGCATGGCGCCTACGAGGCACCATTGTAAAATTACTACTATAAAATTAATGTTTTAATTTTAAAGGTCTCTTGTTTTAGGAATGTAGGTACCTGATATGATACAAAACGGTAAAATAACATATAAAAGAAGCAAGTATCTTTAATAAGTATTGTGTACTATTTATTCATAGCACACAATTTTTTGTATGCTCTGAACAAATATTTTTAAAACATTTAGAGCATATTTGTTTAAAATGGAGGATATTTTTTCTAGGGCACAGGTAATACCGCTTTCTTGAACTTGTAGTTGGAATTTCTACAGGTTGTGGCTCAATTTCTAAACGCCCGATTAGAACTTTTCGAATTTTTCTTGGCAATTAAGGGTACTTCAAGCGATCTAATTAATATGGTTTTACAAGTTTTTGTCCTAATATTTCGAGGAAATTTCTACGCGCAGCGACTGATTCAATATTATTAAGTTTATAAATAATGAAAGCTCTTAAGGCGCAGACATTAATGAGATGGAAAAATAAAACCAATGACCATTTCCTTGTTCGCCGTCCTACATTGTACGTAGCACAGAGTTTATCTGTTACGTTCACTCCACCCTTAGTTGTATTATAAAATGTCAACGTTTCCGGTTTCTTTTCTTCTCCGGTATCTTAGTCAGTGTTTGCATCATGGTGCATTGTGGAGAGCAGAAGAACTGCCTTAGATTTTTTTGGTACATAAGAAATCAACGTTGCATTTTTTGAAAATCCAAACAGTGTACTTTTTACAGTTCTATTCTTGTTGGGAAGAAACACTGCTGGAATTTCTTTTTTATTTTTGCATATTGTTCCTACCAATGTTAAATTATGGTCCGACAATAAGCGCCCCGATAAGCATACACTTGTGTACCACTTATCGGTTGTCACATTTCTGCCAGTCTTCTCGATAGGTCAGATCAATCGAACGACAATTTCCTCTGCAGAGTTACTGACTTTATAAGGTCCTTCTAGCTGAGTTCCGGTGTACACTTGCATGTTTACAGTATAAAAATTTTTGGCGTCACACAGAGAAAAAATTTTTATTCCATAGCGATTTAGTTTTGACGGAATATATTGTCGAAACCTGCAGTTACCACGAAATGCCACCAATTGTTCGTCAATGGTAACGAATTTAGAGGGCGAAAAAAACTCAGTGCATTTAGAAACGATATTTTCGAATAAATCCCGTATTGGGGCAAGTTTATTTATTGGGAATGGGGACTTTGAAAATTACATTTTTACCCGCAGGAGGAATATTTCATTACCAATGAGTGGCCTGAACACCCTATTCGTTCAGAGGTTGACGGCCGATGCTCTCGTCGTTGCAAATATTGAACATTACAAAGTGCTACCAGAAATCGTCTTCTCTGCGAAAAATCCCGACCAAACGCTTACTTTTGGCGTATCTCATTGGCATTGAGGTGTTACATTTAGTGTTCATCTCCCAATATTCTCCATATTCGGCAATTATGTTAGTAGTATGTAGAAAATCATGGAAGGTGTAGAAAACTATACATTTTTGTAATTGGAATATTGCATACTATCAGAATATAAAACATATACGTATACGTTTCATTTAAAATGTCAAAGTTAAAGGTGGCTTTTGGTAAAATTGGATATTTCTATTTGACTTCCCATAATCAGTTACTTACAAGTACAAAATTTTATAACAATACCTGCGGTGTTATTGGACATATTTAGATATTTTCGGACTTCTGCTTATCACTATACATACTCGGCCTTATATTGGAACATCTATTCACTTATTACTTGCTAGATTTCTACACAAGATAGAGGTTCAAATACCATAACTACCGATTTTTAACGCCAGTCAACAGGCTCCACCAATTAAAAAAGCAAAAAAGGTAGAATAGCCTAACTAATGTATTTTCTTTATTTCAAACACCAAAACTTTTCTGAAATGCCTGAAATAAGTGTTAAAAACACGGTGAAGTGCAAAAATTATGATTATGCCTTGCGAATCCCAAAAAATCGTCTTCATAACATTTCCAGCTGATTGAATGGTCTTCGTCTTCTTTGGTGCACGTTCGCCGGAAAAAAAAAAAAAACATTTTGCCGACTGACCATTCATTTCTGGCGTGTAGTGACGTATCCATGTCTCATCTGCAGCCACATAATGCAGCAGAAACTCACTCGTACTGCGCTTAAAGATGTCCAAATATTGCTTCAAAGTTATCACGCGATTTCGTTTTTGACCAATCGTCAGCAGACGTGGCACCCATCTCGTCGATAGCTTTCTCATACTCAATTTTTCGTGAAGGATGTTTTGGGCGCATTCAATTGAGGTATTTACCATGTTGGTAATCCCTCTAGTTTTCATCCAGCTGTCTGCTAACATGATATCATGACCTTATGGATCATATCGTCCATATCGTCCTCAATGGGATGACGTAGCCGCTCCTCATCAAAGACGCATGTTCGGCCACGCTTAAATTCATTAAACCAGTATCTGATGGTAGTCATCGAAGGTGCATGGTCCTGATAAGCTGGATCCAACTTTTCTTTTATTTCTGCACACGTTTTTCCATCCAAAGAAAATAAATCACGTCACTGACCGGTATCGGTCTTTCTCCATTATTCCACAAATATATAAACTTCCCCACTTTCAACAGCTCTCAAAACACAAAACAAGACTACTCGATGAATCTCTCGAAAATTTTGATAGATGTCGTCCAAAAGATAGTACACACAGTCGGTAGTGCAGATTTTGACATCTGCCTTCAATCACGAGTACTTCTCATACCATCCTCGTACCATACGTACATGTGGGCATTTATAACCGAATATGTTTAATGTGTCTATTTACTGCACTTTATGTAAGCATGACTGATGGAAATGTAGTCAGAAATTCTGAAGGATCGAGCGTTGGTAGCATCATCGTTTAATATTTAATGGGTAGTAAGGGGTACCATTCTTTTATTATCTAAAATCGAATTATATACCGTTACAATTTTAGGGGAGATGAGTATCTATAAAATTAGTATTGGAACACGTCTCAGAATGCACGGTTTCACCAAATCAATGGTCCTAATTCATTTTCCTATGACCCTAGCTAATCTATCACATGCTGTAGTCTACTACAAGTATCGGATTCAAGTAAATTATCTTCTTGGTGTTACGTCAAAGTTACGTACATATGACTGATTTTTACTATCGTTTTAGGACTTTTCATGCCAATCTCCACCTCGTCGATTTACGTTTAACCTAAAAATTATTTTGGTTCCTTCAGCTCCGCATTTCCTATTACAATAAGTACTTAAACACTCCGCAAATTGTACGAAAGCCTCAGATAAAAGAAATGACGGGCTTTGTCTTTAAAATAAATGTATTCGAAATTCGAGTTTTAATGCGATATCCTTATAACATGAAGGGGGAAAGAAATAGATCAACTCGAACGCCTCGGCGTTTGCGTACCCTAGGATTTGGCGGATTTCGAATCTAAATTGAAGAAGGGATTCTCTTAAGGCTCGTCAGATGATCTTGATCGCTTAAATATCACCTCACATGTTTCATATTAAAACTGGATCGATGGAGAAGCTACAGTGGAGATACGATGTTGCGGCCGAGCAGTTTATTTTGTTTGCTATTGAAAATTGTTTAAATCTGCATGGTATTATTATCGGTGAAGAAGATTTTAAAATGATCATAAGTGTATCTGCTTGAAAGAAATTAGGTATCTAGTTATTTACGCAGACTTTAAGCAAGAAACTTGGACAGAATTCACCAAAAAAAGATTTAGTTCAGTTCGTTTGTTTCGTTGCTGATGATGGTAGCTTAGCTATGGAAACGTGATAGTGAAGTCTTTCACCAAGCTTCTATTCTAATTCTGATATCACTTAACGTGAATATATAAAACAGATAGTAAAGATTCTTAGGAAAGCGCGTAACATACCGTGACCTTTAGTTTGGAAGCTATTGGTTTGCAATGTAGGCTAGATAAGCGGAACAGTTTTAAAAATTGCATTCATCAGACGATTATATAAAAAATTTTGTGCAAAGTTCAGTATTACTCTTCAACGCAAGAACTTCTGCCGTTTTTCTATTATAAATGGTTCAATGCTAACTAATTTTTAATGTATCCTACAAACCTTTCGAAGTGAGCCGAATGATATTTTTAAAAAATCAGTTCCTAAACATTCAGAATAGTTTCCAACTTTTCACTAAAAGGGTAGCTTTAATAAAATAAATGTTTGCGCTAGAAAACTTAATATACCCACTCGGCCTGTGTATGACTTTCGCTTACGCCCCTTTTAGGCTAGCCGCCCACATTGCCCGCAATCAGTATTTACCATCTACAATACAATAACTCCGAACTGTGCAAACTGTCTGCTTATCGCCAATGGCGGACGTTTACATAAAGACCCCGTCAGGAAGTTTTGAAACAGTTGAGATTCATCGGTCATGCAATGATATCACAATGCCGTTGGTGTATGGGGAATTTTCAGGGTGCGTGCATAATTCTATCTGTGAAAAGTTGAAAAACTAGGAGACTGGTAGAAACATAGGTATCGCATTTTGTCGTTAGGAAAATTCCCGAAGTATTATCTGAATCGCCAACTTTTAACTAATTTGTTGTTAGCGCAACTGGAACTAACGTAAGGTGTTTGTATGTGTGTGTGTGGTACATTCATATGTAGATGCATTTATGCGGTATTATTTTGACCGAGTATAAACGCTGGGAAGAGTAAATGAATAGAGTGCTAACGTGAAAGTTTTTAAACAAGTGGTCCATCGGGGTACAATTTTTCTTGCAAAATAAGTTTGTCACGAATGAGGCCAAACGAGATACTCGTACTACACTTAGTACTCAGTAACAAAGTTACATAAAACCGTATTTTAAAAACTTTTCTATATATATTTTTGTCATTACTTTCAATTGTTATATTATTGAAATAATGGACATCGAAAACAACGATAGAGATTTACCAATAATTATAACCTAACGCTTATTCACTGAGAACTTCGAAGATACCTTGTGTATATTAAACATTCTTATTCTTAGTCAAAAATAATGCTAATATGGCTCGCCACGGTCATTAGCGTTGTTTCGAATGTTTTTCTCTACCTAAGATCGTTATTCTCTTCTCGGTTTATACTATTATCCTTCAAAATGACGAGCCAGATATTTCTTGGCGCCAACTAGTGCCAAGAGACATACGCCCGCCGCCTCGAGAGCACTGACAAAAACTGGGTACTGTTCCCCAAACTAACTCTCAAGCAGTTTTTAGACTGCTTAATGCGAGATAGCGCTTTGGGTAAATCCCAAAAGATTGCACATGTAAATGATTCCCACAGGTTTACCATGATGTATTAAAAACACATCAAAAAATGCCCACAAACAATAACCAAAATTAATGCTAACACAGGGTAGGCTAATATAGGGCATGCCCGTTGGTTGGTGTTTCCTCTCCTCACATTGCTTTTGGTGTGAGTGTTTTTAATACATCATGGTATTAGGAACACTGATGACGCCGAGTAGGCAGACACATGTCCGTTGGCAAGCGCCTCCTCCCCTCACATTTGCTTTTGCCGTGAGTGATTCCATCAATAACATGAAGAGATATATTAGCATTATTTTTTATTATTGTTTCTGGGCATTTTTTGATGTGTTTTTAATACATCATGGCAAGCCTGTGGGAATCATTTACATGTACAATTTTTAGGGATTTACCCAATGCGCTATCTCCCATTAAGCAGTCTAAAAGCTGCTTGAGAGTTGGTTTGGGGTACAGTACCCAGTTTTTGTCGGTGATTTCAAGGCGGCGGGCATATGTTTCTTGGCACTAGGTGGCGCTAAGAGATATCTGGCTCGTCGTTTTGAAGGATAGTAGTATAAACCTGGGCATTTTATTGATGTGTTTTTCTTGTTGCTATTAAATTGGAATGATTTCGTTTTCAATATATAAGAGAGCTTTAATTTTCTTTCTGGAGTCCCTCAGGATTCAACGCTGGGACCGGAGATGTTTTCTATTTACGTCTTGGACAAGGTCCCGTGTCCCAGCCTGTCGGTTTTTGTTGAAAAATTCAACATTTTCTCTGAGGGAAACTTCAGAGAGTGGTTGATGACGTTATAGAGTGAGCTGAAGGATAAAACCTCACAACTAGCGGAGAGAATTGCATTGCTGTTGGTTTCACTAAGAAAAGATTACCTCCCTCTGGCAATATATTTGTTAATGGAACTCGTCTTTCTTGAGGCCCCTCTGTTAAATATTTGGGGATCTAAGATGATTATCGGTTGACGTGGAATCTCCACAAAGACTCCATGAAAGGCAAATGCCATGCAGCTCGCAGTGCGGAGAACAAGTGCTTATTACATCTACGCATCTTAAGAGCCATTCTGTGTTATAGCACCTGTGCTCGAGTGACCGCGGAATCACATTTATAAGCCGTACTGTAGAACAACAAGTGACCGAAATTTCCAGTTACTGCGCGACTTGCAGGTTCCAAGCCTAAAGAATCATTTTATTGCTATCAGCAAGGGGGTCGTTCTTCAAATCCGATAATGAGGAGCTAAGCCGACTTATCTTCCTCCACCGCCTATTAGGGTTACTCGCCTCGGTAACTTTCTTGACGAGTTCTAAAGAGTGTCCACCGTTGAAAAATCTTGTGTACAATAGTTAGGTGAAACTTGTCTTTCGCATATTACTATTTGGTTGAGGAGAGATGCCAAGAAGATCGGAGAGGTTCCGCCCGAAACTAGTACGGGGCTGAAGTCCATAGTGGATATTTGATTTAATTAAGGATAGAAATAGTAAGAATAACATGCTCGAGTGAATTTTTAAATTTTTGTCGTTTGGATGAATATTATAAGCTTGGACAGGTACACCACCGAAAAACAATTCACGTGTGAAGGGCATTCTTAAGTACAGACCATATTAAGTTGGTAGGCATAATACTAATTATAAGTTGAATTGGCTTAGATTTAGAAATGACTATTGATTGCCTCTCATTGTGTTAAGAAATTAAAACAGGATATACAGGACTTACCAACATTCACCAAATTTTAAGTAAGGAAAGCAACGGAGAACCTTACTCAGAGAGTTCAAGCCCGGGGTTCGAACCCGCTACCCCGTGACTGATAACCCAGCGCGCTAGGTACTGTGCCATCAGTCCCCTGATTTTCAATCTTCTCTATCAATAAGACGCGAATCACTACCGATGTATGCAGAAGTCGAAATTGCAAAGCAAACTTAGCTTCTGCAATATTCAAAGAACGAACAGATCAAATTTTTATACACAGACGTGAATATTGGTCTTCAAAGGTTAGTTGGTTTCAGATAGTCTTCGAGGTGTGATATGGTAATTGGCTTTATTGGCCTATTTTATTGCCTAGTTATATATTGCAGCTGAATGCTGAATGTTCTGTATGTTTCTAAAATGAGTTACCGTAAACTGGGGTAATTATCATCCACTTTTTATTTTCACCTACCTGTAATTTGTCGAAATTATTATGTAGCCATTCAAAAAGCAGTCTACTTATAGGAAGGGTATGTGTTCGCTTAGTTTTTTTGGGTTTTGAAGAACAACAAATTTTTTTTTCGTATTTCTTAAAAAGAATATTGGATGCTCATATTCACTCCTTATTTTGGGGTCACTATGGCCATGTAATTTAATTTCGCTGAGAGCCATTGTAAACTACTTCTAATGGGCCTCTAATAATTAAAAAAAATAAATTTATTTTCAATTACGTTTACCCACAATATAGAAAAATAACAGCAATAACTAGCTAAGAAGGTTTTAAAGAAAATTTCAAATAAAGTAGTTGTAGAACATTATAATGAGTTTTAAAAAATAATGAATGACTTTAACTTGGAAAACTATCACGAAAAATACAGTTATTAAGATATATTTTTAAGCCATTTTTCAACACTTTCTTTAAACGTTTGTCAAAAACAAAAGGTAAGCATTGGATGGATGTTCACACATATATTTTTAATTTTCAAGTCTGTTTGTAAATTCAAATCATGACATTTTTAAGACATGCATTTTTTAACTTTTTAAAAATATTGGCCATTTTCACCCCTGGCGGCTATACACACCCCGGTTTACGGTACTTATTAAATACTAGCCCTACAAAGTACGAGTGACCCCAACACTTATGTATATAGTTATTTATATATACACTCTAGGGCTAGGGATGTAGTTAAATTTATGTTTAAAAGAAATTCACTGCAAAAGCAACAATGTGGATAAGATTTAATCAGAAAGCAGACAGAATAAAATCAAGGGGATTTATTTTTGTGTCCTATTCTAGCAAACACATGTGAAAGTTCCGTATAAATAGTGCCCCTAAAACTTTACCTTTGTCTTGGGTTACACATAGCAAAGCACGCTGCAGTTTTACTTGTTACCTAACCGGAACGTTGGAAATAAAAGTGCTTCCTTCCAATTGCATTTTCGTAAGTTAATAAATAACTAGCTACCTAAATGAAACGAAGTTATTCCGTGTCTCTCTCGAAACAGAACGTAATTCTTTGGCCGATAAAACTCTACGGAAATGAAAAGTGTCTCTCGCAGTCGGTTTTACGGGGCACTTGACAGAAATATTAATGTTTAAAGAGATTACATGACATCCATATTATCAAAATCAGAACATTCGCTTGTATGAATGAAATTTGATATCATAAATTACCATATTTGTTAATGGATAAGCGCTGTCGTTTGTCATTCTTGCACGGTTCTCACCGCCAGCATTACAGCACCGCCTCCTGCATTGGATACATAGAATGCGCGCGTAGAAATTTTTACTTGAACTTAATGTTCTTTTGTTGTCACATCTACGTGCATACGTTATTAATATTGTCAGTTAAAGTGATCATTAATAATATGCGTTATTGTCGTCGGTAAAATGACATAATTATATTCACCTATCTACTGCTTCTGGTATCAGATTATATAACAAGGTGTGTATAGTATAGTAGTGTGCTGGTGTCGGTGGCGGAATAACGCCCAGATTATCACCTGGAGTAGAGACAAGGGTTTATAATTAATGGTTCGTAATAACGCGCCATAACACATGTTTCCTTTCGTCCTTATGTTGTCAGAGGATATTATTCATAAACCTGCTCGCGATGGATGGATAGTTGTGCGTATAGTTTCCTTCGCCATGCGACTGACCAGACACTACCATCGATTAAATGCAATGTCCATATAGTTAGCACTTAACAAATATTTAAGAATTAACATTTAATCAAGAATATTTTTGACTAGGCAATTGTTGAACAATGCCAACATATTGACTCCAACCACTTCTTTAGCAAGGGGAATGGGATAACTCGCCGCGGCCAACTTGCTATGAGGACAACTCGCCCCGTAGACAGCTAACTTCAGAGACAAGTAGCCCCGTTTTGAAATTGATACATTAATAAAATACTTGTACGAGGGGCACACTGTATGTTTCTGAATACAGGATAAGAACAAAAAATATAAAAACGAACAATATTTATTCTTTTTCAAAGTACTCTCCTTTACATTTAACGCACGTCGATATCCTCTCAAACCATTCTGTAAAACAGGTAGCCCAGGTTTCCTTGGGCACAGCACTAACATGCTCTTCAAATGCATTAACAGCTTCCTGTGGTGTTAAAAGATGGATTCCACGTAATTTCTTCTTAACAGTTGGAAAGAGGAAGAAATCACACGGAGCTAAATCCGAGCTGTAACGTTGATGTGACATTAATTTTATCCCAGCAGAGCGAAAAAACTCCGTTGTCGAAAAAACTCCGTTGGCAGAGTGTGCAGGAGCGTTGTCATGGTGTAACACAATTTATTTTTTCTTTTGACAACAATGTTGGCAAGCAAATGGTTGTATACCATTCTGCATTAACTGTTTTCCTATTCTCTAGAAGAACAGAGCAAATGTAACCAGTACGGCTGAAGAAAGAGGCAATCATTTGTTTAGCACAACTTCGTGATTGTTTTATTTTTGTGGGTCGCATTTCATTTTGAAACATCCATTGGGTAGATTGCCGCTTTGTTGATGGATTATAGCAGTAGATCCATGTTTCATCACCTGTAACGATATTATAAACGGCCTTAGACGTACCTTCATGATAACTTTCAAGGTTTTCTAGGCACCAGTCGACCATTGCTTTTTTTTTGATCAGATGTTAAACAATGTGGTATCCAACGACAACACACTTTTTTCACATCTAAATGTGTGTGAAGAATTGTTTGAATTCCAGTCATTCCAATGCCAAGAGTTGCCCGAATTTCACTGTAGGTCACCCGACAATCTTCTTCAATCATGCGACAATCGGCATCAATGTGACTTTTCATCCTCAAGAGATGATCTTCCCCGTTGGAATTCTTTGAACCAGTTAAACACGGTCGTCCGACTTGGAGCTTCTCCAGCACACGCATTTTGCAAACGAACAAATGATTCATTAAAGGTTAAAGCTCAACGAAAATCATATAAAATCATTGCACGAAAATGTTCTCGGGTTACTTCCATTTCACACTGACCGTTTAACATTTCAAAAAATTCTAAGCTTTTGAAAAAAAATATCGAATTCAAATAAACTGAGACATATTCACAAACACTAAAGGTGTAACGTGTCAAATTACATTTTATCAACATTGTACTTGTTACTGTAAAGAGTTGTTTTATATTTGCAATAAATGTCGCTACGTCTAATATGCTTCAAAATTTATAATTTCTATTAGTGACATATTTAATATTTGGTTAATTTACTTTTCGTAATTTCAATTATAAAACTTGGTTATTGAACAATTTTCATCACGTTATTCCTTCTCTTTATTTTCTTATTTTGGTCCTTTTTCATAACTAAATTTACCTAAGTTCATTGTAATAGACTGCGCGATATTCGTGGATTCGTAATTAACCTCTCTCTTTGTTTGGTGGCAACCGTCAATCGAGAAGGAACGTTTTGTCTGTGGCTATTTGGCTCTACATAATGTAGATTTTCGAAGTATTACGGTATTAAGTACTATGAATGGTTCTGTATTCTGTTTTTGTAATCATTATCGACGTTGTCGGATGAATTAATTTTTACGACAGCACGCCAGTCTTTCATTGAACAATCAACGATCATCGGCAAGCAAATCCTCTATCCATCCGAGGTAATCAATTATTTTAATCATATTCCATCAGGTTTATTCTTATAAATCGCTATTTTTCACATTTTCGGGTATTTTTGTTGGGTCTAGGCTAAATATTGCCGTTCCATTTGGGGTAGAGCCTGGCGGCGTGCGTCCTTAGATAACTCCCCCTTTCAATTGGGACAGGACCGGCGCCAAATAGTTGCCACTCGATCCCAGATAAGTGGGCAGTTTAATTTACTAACATTTTTCTTTCTTTTTTCTTAGTGTAACCGGTCCTTTTGGATAGATACTAGTATTTTTATTATTATTTTTTTAGATTTTTGATACAAGCTTTTGAAATTCTAAATATTATTTTCTTTTATTTTAATTTACGAAACATTTTCCTATGTGAGTAATTCCAAATAATCTTGACGGCTATTATTTTCTTTCTTTTTTTAATTTGAACATTTTTATATGTGAGTAATTTTAATAAGTAATTCGAAAATTATCCTAAGGGGTATTATTTTTTATTTGTACATTTTTATATGGGAGTAATTTTAATGAATTTCGTTTTTACGTATGATCGGTGTTAAATCGTTCGTAGTGGCCACCTACGTCGATCCCTTAGTTAGTTCATGAATGGATTCCTTGCTCCAATTGAATCGCTTGCACCAATATTAGACTTGGAAATAGGACGGATTATTTTCTCCATACACTGCCATAATCCTCTCATGGATATTCTTCGGATTACTACCTTCTTTCGATAGAAATTGCATGATGCGTCTACGTTCAAGATTCAAATCACTCACTTGCGCTCTTTTAAACTGATGTATACATGACAAATGTTAAGCGATTGGAGCCAAACTTGTAGATGACACCATAAGACGTCATAGAAATTTGTCATAAGGAAATTGTCGCGCGAGCATATTGTTTTCATAGCGAGGTAGATAACATAAGAAACTTCCGTCGTATTTCATTTCCTATTTACTACAATTTTTCATCAGAAGAGGAACAATTTTCGTGAACGGCAATCGAGTTTGGTAGGCATGGTTGATGTCGGAATGTTTTAATTTCGATTACCTGTCATCGACGAACATTATGCTTATAATAACATATTTGTTTCCTAACAATTGCGTTTGGTTTTTCAATTTTTAGAAGAGTTTGTTTATCCAAGATGCATTTAATTTGTAACTTTAGAAAAAGAATTTAAAGAAGAACATTACAGACGATATACTTTTGTTCTACTAACAATTCAATTAAAAGCATTTTGTAAAAGAAAATAATTTACCAATTATTTCCTTTTACAAAAAACCATGGATTTTTTAAAAACCTGCTTGACAAATTTTAGCATCAATTATAGGTATCCGGTTCTTATTTTCTCATTCGTTATTACACACACAGCTATATACGCACATGCACAACGACAAATCAATAACCGAACCTACATTTTTGCTCCTCGTTTGGAGCCCAACTAATCCAATTAATCTAGGGATTCATTAGTTCACCGAATTGGTGCACACGTACGTGATTTTCGATGCATTTTCTCTGTACTTTAAAACATTATCATGTTAAATTAAGCACTACGTAATTAAGCGGAAATAAAGCACCAAACCGGAAAAATACGAATTTTTGCAAATAGACAATAGCAGGTAAAATAAAAACATTTTCAAATATTTATTTAATTGTAGTCATTCACGATCGTAGAACAGCAGTTCCAGAATTATATTCTTACTCCAGATCTTTTCCGCTCTCCAGAGCCTCTTTAAAAATTAATCCCTTGCCTACGCTTTTTTATCACACTGCATCTCATCGTTGTAATTTAAAACTTTTAACACATTTCGCTTTACTCTGTTGCTGGGCGTAAACTATGCACTCTTCCAACAATTTTTTAATCCAAGGAAATCCAATTAGATCTCATTTAGTAAAGGAAATTGAAGGAAATGGGTTTCTTTAGAGGCGTTTCCTCTGTATACTGCGCAGACATTCCTTTGTTTGAGTAATCAATAGAAAAATTGACGACTACGATGTGATCTCAAACTTGGAATGCATTTACTTTCATTTCATTGGGGTTTGCAATGTACGTTGTTATATTTAGAATGCGTAGGAGCACAATTTTGCATGAAAAGGTTAGATATCTCGCGAAGAATTGCGACGTGCACCCCTTAAAAAAGAAATGTACTCGCGACTTGTTTAAAAAAAATAAATAATAACGCTGTGACTAATGGGTAAGGTGGTCGAGAATTCGACAAACACCAAAGAAATAATAACGAAATCAACTACCAACAACCACCATGTACGGATGCGCGTTTCGCCGCCTAATGGCTCATCAGCGTACCTCTGGAAGTTGGTAGATGTATTTGAAATTGTCGAATATATACGAAGATAGTGAATACTAGTACGGATGAGAGTATCTGGTTAAAAGTACTCTAATCATTGAATCTACCAAAAAAATAGTTTAGGAAACAAATTTAATAAATTTTATAAAAATATAAAAATGTGAATATAAAATTGTATTCTGTATAAATTGACTTCTTTGTGAACCAAACATAACAAGTAACTATAAATAATCACCCCTGTATGAAACGAACTAAAATTAGACGAACAAAAATTAGAAAAAGCTTCCCACTTTGGCGAAAACAATCAAAAGTCAAAAGTGAACTGATAAGAAATCAGGTTATATGCTGCAAAACAAATGCAGTTCGACAATTCAATGAAAAATAAGAAAAATCAATATGAAATTTGAAACGTAAGTAAACATAGTTGTAATTCATTAAATCATATAAATACTTTTATTTGTTTCACATACCGTTCACAGTTGTGTGTGGTTTACAAGTTAATTATAAAAAGTTCAGTGAAAATTATGATAGGTACTTAAATGGCAAGTTAATTAATAGAAATATTCGAAATTTAATTACATTATAGAAAAATGAATTTAGTATTATAGACCGTATACTACATACATCACTCTATAAACTAACAGGGCAGCTCCAGGCATAATCGTTACGTACAGCTTCCTATACTTCCACAGATGCTGTCGGGGTGATACCATACAGGTCATCGGCCTTGTGACCAAGATGTGTACTGCTTGGCAGGCTCGATGAGAACTACGTTAACCAACACATAAGACGAGGACTTGAAGCTTATAACATTGACCGCAGCCTTCGGACCATGCCAATTATCAAAGTTTATTCCATGACATGTAGAATATGTATGGATTATTGTCTGCGATTAGTGTTTCCTTAATCTCTTAATCTAATGGTGAAAATAAGCGCAATACATGAGAAATACATAGTTTAAATGAGAAGATATTAAACAAGATTAAGTTAAAATTGGAAAAATCTTAATACTCACTTAGATGTTATAAGTTTCTTATTTGAGTACATTTACTGTAGACAGATAAGACAAAAATTGTTTAACTAAAACAATACCAGTTTAAATTATTTTAACACTAAATAAACTAAATTGAAAATTTTATAAGCGAGCACATGAATAGTATGTCGAAAAAGGATATGTATCTAAGAAAAGTAAGTAAATGAAGGGATTCAACTAATTGCAGGTCATTCTAATGTGCATACGCTTGTGTCCAAAAGTTTTATACGTTACAGAATTACTAACGTCAAACATAAGGTTTCCCTAGTTTTAAACCAAACGATTACCTTGGATTTAAGTAATTAAATGTACCATTCTTACTTATTTCCGTCTCTCCCTTGTAGTATTTACAAGAATGATTCGGACGAGTTTCTTCCTTACTGGTTCCGTGCAAACTTTTGACTGAAATACGAGTGATTTGTTACCTTAATTTGTACAAAACTTTTCGAAGACTACTACGCTGAAGATTACCAGATGCGCATATGTATGATAGTTCACCACAATTTTGGTATTCGATATTCAACGTAACAAATTACAAATTTTGGGAAGGCTCTGAGAAGATAATTTTAATACAATAACTTAGGCAACTCATGGAGATACACGTAATTTGATTTTCTTAATTGGAATGAACTTGTAGTTTCACCTGCATTTGTAATCGTTAGTCAAAGTCAACGGTGGTAAGACATCAACACCTAAATTTACATTTAGTTAATTTGCGATACATACTGAAGCTAAGATTTAGGGTTGAATGGCTGATGCAATTGAAGCCACTTCGGGTAGCAAAACTAACACTTTTGGTGTGGACGGAGAAAATGATTTTATAGATCCTTTACGTTACCAAGGGAGGTACTTCATCACCAACGTCATAATAATAATAATAATAATAATAATAATAATAATAATAATAATAATTTTAAAGAAATTTTTATATCAGTAAATGGAAATTAACGAAAATTAAAACTAAGATGATGCCATATAAACTTGTTTATATGGGATTCACGAGGAACTGCCAATTCTTAAACCTCGACCTTCACTTCTACCTTCAATTTTTACTATGATTTAAATATTACACGTTTTGAAACTTGGAACACAGCCAAAATACGAGTTACCTCGGTGAAAGCTTGACCAAATGTAATCAAATTAATTAGCGTCCCTTGACTCCATTATTTTAATCGCTATGGCGATTGTTTTGTTCACAGCAAATTTTGATAATTCCTTTCCAAACATAATTTCATGCTGAATTTCCGATAAATAAACCTATTTATTAATCTGGCATAATGTAATAATGCAGTGACGCGACTGGATGACTCAAATATGATATTCTGTGATCCAGAATTTCAATAGCAACTGTCCAATAATAAATTTTGCTGACGTACTTGACAAAAACATTACGAAAGATATTTGATTTGTGAAATCATGCTCGAAATACCTCTGAATTTACCCTGTTGTTTATTGTAAGAACGTTTTTCACTAATTTTCAAAATTTGGAAGTTGTACAGAAGAGGAGTTTCGTCCCCATTACCCCACATTAGTCGCTATCTGGACGTAATTACATTATAATATGTATATTTATATAATGAATACTCCACTCCGAAGATCGGTGGCTCGGGGAGGAATAGAGGCTTCCGAAAATAAACTAATATCCGCCAGAGGGAATTTCACAATGACCGAATGGCCATACTGAATACATTATACGTGCTCGAATGACAGCTGCGTTAGACGATGTAAATATACACCACTACAATATATATAACAAAAAACGATACTACAGTTCTAGACATCTACGCACTTCATAATAAAAACAAACTGAATTCTAATTCAAACAAAAAATATGTATTTTATCAACCTGTCCGCAACTTTGCAAATAATATTTATCGACGCTCGTTGCAAGACATTTGTTCGTGCTGTTAGAAGATGAAACGTGCTTTCATGTTTAGCAGAGGTTCCCGGAACCCGGAACGACACCAGTGGGACTAGATACTCGCGATGTTGTTGTGAAGAACTTGGCGCAGTGTGAATCCGTCCTCTCGACAAGTGGTGACATTCCGTGACGAGAAGGCAGCTCACTTGACACACTCGAATCGGTGGATACACTCCATCTATCTTATAAGATAGAAACTTTAGGAAACGTCTGTGTATTCTATCAACAAACAGTACGATCCATAAATAGGACGCCAAACAATATCCGCCTATTCCAGCTTGCTTAACACCTATGGGAAATAATGAGTTGCTTGCTCAACATGAAGTCTAAACGTCAGCTGCGCATCAAAAACTACTCCCAAGTCCCTGACCTTCAACCTCCTAAGATGCCACCATGAAATGAATCATCAAAAAGAAGCGGTGCACTTTTTTTTGAATATGTTACGGCGCAACATTTTTGTACATTCAGTTGTTAATTGAATGTAGTGCATCATTCCATAATGTAATTTAAGCTTACCTGCAGCTGTCGGGCATCCGCAGCTGAGGAGATCTCTGAATAGAGTTTGATGTCACCCGCAAATACTAAAGCAGGAGACTTAATGTGCAGTAGGAGATCGTTGACGAACAGCAGGAACATTAGTGGACTCAGATTTGATCCTTGTGATACACCAGATGTTGCTATGAATTTGTCTACGTGACATCTTTAGGTTCTGAGATGCATAAATTGAATAGTAGTGTTGTAAATAAATTATTGACATTAACAGAGCAGAATGTTTTAGCGCTAATGCGACTTTAGAAAAGAACTCAAAAAAATGGAAGAAATGGCTTTTATTAAAAGTTAAATGTTATAACCTCTGTTTAATTGGTACAGATAAATACCACTTGGTGAAATAATTCTTCAAAAAGAATAATAAGGACGACAACAATATCGTAATTTTTATTCCCTCTGAAAAAGTAGCTTAACATTTCAAATAATTTCCTGTTTACATCAGAAAACATATTATAGTAGATTGTTTTGTTGCCCGCGGGATTTTAACAAGTAACTATCAATTAGGTATTCTGAAGTACCTAGCAATGGTACGTTCTAGAACGTCATATTAAAAGCATAATTATATTTTATTCGCTTCGCGTTAGGGCGGCACAGGCGCCCAATTGCGACGTCGTTGGTCGTTATATACGCGGCGCCGCCACTTCTTCCCCTTCCTTCTCGCTCCCGTTTCCCTTATTCTGCCCTATCTCTTGTCGCCCATCGTCTCACCCATCCCTACGGGCAAATTTTAGCCGACAAAACGCGAGACGGCAGCACTAGAGCATTTCGATTTGTAATTCAATAATTCGCAAAACGAAAGTTCTCTCTGTGCATATTATAGAGCCGTGTTATTGTCAACGGATCCGCTTCCAGCCTGCGGCTCTCACGGCGAAAATGGGGAAGTCGAGTTAAAGGTTTTATTGATTAACTTCCCTTTGGTTTGCTACCATTAAGTTTGCGAGTTGGCCCGATCCCGCAGAATTAAACTTCAACCTGTTCTCTTCTTTACTTCTAATGAAGTTCGCTTACTATCAGTTAATATACGTATCAATTCATCCTAAATGCGATAGGTATTAGTAGTTCGCTGAAATTTTTCAGCACGCTACTGTGTTTATAAGAATTTTCTCTTGGAATAGGAAATAGTTGTTAGAATCATTGAGGCTTTATAATATTACGATATGAACTTTTAAAGAATGTTTATGTTACATCCCGTTCTATTCACGTGTTTACACTCTCTATGCATTGCTACGCTCCATCAGGTATGAAACTAATCCTAAGCAGCATTTTTATACTGCCAGGTCTACGTCAACCCGACAAAACAAAAATACGGCAGCAACTTAGCCGTTCAACAAGTCGCCAACAAAACAAAAACTCCCGTTTAGCACTATATATCTTATATACATGTGTATACGCTTCTATTTTTATTAATATCTTGTTTTTACATTGCTTAACAAATAAATTGTTTAATAAATTCAAGAGGTATGTACGAAAATTCGTGGATTTCCGAAGTGCACCATAATTCTGTTAAGTAACTTGGGTGGTGCGAAGTGTGCTAGCTATACTTCCTCATAATACCTGCTACTTCATTTATTTTGCTGCTACTGAAATTTTATCTCTGGAGTACGTGGACGTAAATTTTCATTTCCTTTTGCTTCTTGTCCTTTCGCTGTTTCCGCTTTGTTCCATATTTTCATTTTATTATCGAGGTATGGATCTGACGGAAGAAATGTCTTTCCAACTTTCCAGCAGACTCACACAGGTTGTGGTCTTGTTTTGTGTTAAAATATTGGAAAATGGTATTAGAGGGCAGCGAACAGAATATGTGGGTGTGAGGCAAAGGAAGAATAAGGAGATTTGATTTGATAAAGACTGTAAAGAAAATAGATTAAAAACTCAAGGAGCTAGAAAGGAAATGATACAGAATAACAGTCCCAAAAATGTAGACAGATATAAAGGCAGAAGATACTAATAAAAAGGTTTTATAGGAGAACAAAAGGAGCATTTCTAGAGAAAAAGTTACAGAGAATGGAGGATTGTTACAAAGGAAAAGAGATTAAAAATCTTTACCAAAAAATAAAAACTACAAGGCAGCACAAACAACAGAGAAACCTATTTTGTAAGGATAAGAAAGAAAAGGTGACGGAGAAGCAGTGGGAATATAGAGAGATTATTACAATGAAACATTAAACCCAACAAGTAACTATGAAGAAAACGCAAATATAGAAATCAAATACGAAGAGCATGTCATAGTTACGAAGATAGGGACTAATCTACCCTAAAAAAGCGAATTGTAAGGGTTTCGAAAAGAAGCGAAGTTGGTAATTCTTGGTGAAAGAGAAAATAAAGAGAAAATAAATCTTCATATGCCTCATAATAAACCAAAATATGCAAACAGAGAGATGTGGCTAATGTTATAGAGCACTATGTCTAAACCCCTTCAAACTTGAACTCCATTGAAAATTTAAAAACAATCTTGTGACAACGTGACATTTTTGTCAAGCTTTCACAGAAAATAATGGTGATGGCTTGAGAGGCACGACACAATTTTCTTATTTGAATATTACATTTAAATTTTTCTCTAAAAGAAAGAATAGCTTTATTATTTGTAGTCAGCGAGATTGTGCAAGTAAAAGAATTTATAACAGCTATGCACTCAGATACTTAAAGTAAAGAACACAAGGTGCATAAAATAGCTAGATTTCAATATGCAAGTGTATTTTCTACATACAATGTAATACTCTCGGAATAGTAAAGCAGCAGTAGTTGTATAAATTCGTTTAAATGTTGCAGAGTGTTCAAGTTATTTATAAGTAACGTTTAGTGTGCAACATTTCATGGTTTTTACTCCAAGCTTAAACGAATAATTTATACACGAAGTTCAAATCTCAAGTTCACAGGACAAGAATAAAATACCCTGTAGCTTTCCCTAAGGTACGGTATAAGGAAACTTTTACTTTTTGCTTCCTTTTAGTTGCAAAAAGATATGTGTTTCCCTCTTGTTTTATAAAAGCGTAGCTTCGAGAGCTACAATCCAACGTTTCATCATTCCTACTCGCATCCATAAGTTACGAAATGTTATAATTGTTGTTGATTATTCTCCTTCAATAAAGTTGTGCACTTTATTTCCAGTATATTTCAAACTTCGCATTCTGGCTGTCGGTAACATATCCGCGTAAAAATGGTATTGTTTACAGGGCTCAGGCTTTACGAAACTATTTTGTATTTCGCATTTGTTCGAAAATTAAATTAGTTTCTGAAGTTGGCGCTGAAGCGATTTTATCAAGTTTAAATTTTTCGATTTGTAGTAAAGGAACATATTTAAATGCAAATTTTCGAAAGCTCTCCGCTTCACAGAAGAAGTATCTTTAGCCTGTAGTCGGAGGCGGATCTGTAATTTATGTGGAAAAATGGATTTTCTTGTTGAAGTAGTAATTTTTAAACGCAACGGTATTCATTAAAAAGTAAAATTGAACACGTGATAAGAGAATGTGAGTTACGAATCTAAAAGAATTGTTTGAAACCGCTGTGCAATATTTAGGATTGAAAAATTTTCAAACAGTCTTTAATAGAGTTATTTTATAGAAACGAATGGATTTCTATTTGAAAACGCCACTTTATCATTTTACTGTAACCTGCTTTTAATCGTAATAAATTTAGTATTAAACGTGTGCAATGTGGAGATTATTAAAAGAAATTTGGCTTTTCAATGACAGTACCCTCTAATATGATAATATGATAGCTGTTTAGAATGTGTGAAACTTTAAGCGATTGTAGTATAGTATCATAAATCAACATCTACAGTGGTGCGGTGGTTCACCGGTTGACGAACAGTCCGGGCTACAAACAAATGCTATAACGAACATATTTGCAGAATGTTTGTGCTCGAGAGACGAATACATGTTTGAATAAAGAATACTAACTGGCATAGTGAACACTACAGGGATTGCGAAATGCCGCTGATTTCTCTGATCACACAGTCACGTAACTTTATTGAGAAGTTTCGACGAGCCATAAAATTAAAAACAATCACAAGTCTTTTTTATTCTCAATAACCTACTTACAACAAATTTCAAAAAGTAACTTATAAGGGCAAGCCCCCGAATGTGTGATGCGTGTGGGTGTGTTTTTAAAATCCTTCGTTAAAATTAGGGATCGCAACGATATATCGACATTTTAAATATATTGATAAATTTGAAAAAATATCCGGTAGAAATATGGGTAAATACTTTTCTGATATATCAAATGATATATCGATATACTCCCAAATATAATGAACGTAATTTGAATAATCAAAACTTATTTTTATGGAGCTACCAACTCCTGGCAACTGCCATAATTAGTGGAAATGTAACATCCATAGCCTGATGTACTTACGTAGAAGATTTTTTTCTTTTAAGAATGTAGTTATTCTCAATAAAAAAAGGTAATACTATATTTTTTAACATAGTAGCAGTACTGGCAATGATTAAGTGTATTATGTATGGAGAGTAGGTTATCACATTACGTATTTATGTTATTATTACCAAATTTAAAGTGCATATCAACTAACAAAAAAAAAATATAATTCAGGTGTACTTCTAACATATACATTAATACACATATTATGATTATAATTGTTAAACCTATTCAAAGTTATTAATTTAGTAGAAAATATATAACTTGAACATAGAGTAACTAATATCACTCATAGTAAATTTACATTGTTAAATAATCAATAATTAGAATTAATGCTAATGGCAAATTATGAACCTACTCCGTGTTACAAAATGGGACACCGCCGGTGCCATCGATATATTGGCACCAATATGTCGACGATATCGCTATAACATTGCGATATATCATATTTTTCTTTTCAGGTCCTTTCTGACTAATTCTCTGATGTTAAATTCCCCAGAGCTCCTTTCTCTATCTCCTTGGGTTCAACTTTTCTTCTTGCCTAATTCTAGTTTTACGTTGAAAAATGCTATTGATATAAAATATGTACACAATTTTATTAAAAAATTACGTAATTTCCATCAAAATCTATTATATCTAGTACTAATTAATAACTCCGAGTATTTACCTTGCATTCCAATTATTTAGCTTACTAGGTGGTGCAAATTGAAAACAATTCTGGGCGCTTAAACCGAAACCATCTACACCATCTAAATAACCCGCAAGCAAGTTACTTTTGGCACAAACCATAATAAGTAACGCTGGCCACGAGCGGTACCGCGCATCGGCGTAGAATCAGTTCGGACCGAGAGGAACGGTAGTATTACTTCGTCTGCGGAGCAGTACGGACATTTTCGCTGCCGGTCATTTGCGCAATTGTTTATCTGTCCTAGAAAAATTATGATTCCGTCAGCAAAACGACCGCGGTCGGACAAACTTCGAAAATTTATTGCAGAAATTCCAGACTTAATATATGAAGGTGCTAAAATTAAATGTGTGATCTGTAAAATCCCGTTAATGTGTTGGTCCAGACAACATTGTCTACGACACGTAAATAGTGAACATCATGTCTCAAAAAGAAATTGCGCACGAGACAATGAAAAATGTATATTTAATTTATGCGCTACGTTTATCGCATGTAATATACCGTTTAATTTACTAGACAAGGAACCATTTATCTGCTTTTGGAATAACTATTCGGAGTGCAAATTACCAAGTCGAACATCGTTACGAAGAATTGTGTCATCTGCGCGCGAACATATTGAACAAAAAATAAAATCGGAGTTGAAAGATCAAAAATTGTGGTTATGTGTCGACGAAACAACAGATCGGAAGAAAGTGTTAAATACATTGGACAAATTTGAACTTTCAACAAACCAACTCTTGATGTTAGTGAGTGATGGTGCTGCAAACATGCTTTCTGTAGGCCGGTCTCTTAAAAAGCATTCTGCTAATTTGTTACACATTACGTGTAAAATTCATGCTCTCAATCTTGTGGCGGATAGTATCAGAAAATGTTATCCTGAGGTAGACGCTTTAATAGCGCATACCAAAGCAGTATTTGTCAAATCACCGAAACGTATTCGCGAATTTCACAGACTGTGCCCCCGTATACCAGAGCCACCAGAACCTATTCTAACTCGTTGGGGAACATGGCTGCAGGCCGCGTTTTATTATCATAAATATTTTGACAATATTAAGAACGTGGTTTTACAATTCGATACAAAGGAAGCTGCCGCTATCCAGAAAAGCCAGTCGAAATTTCAAGATAGTCAGGTTAAAATGGATTTAAAAATCATTCACGACAATTACTTCGGGCTAGCAGATGCAATAGAAAAATTACAAAATCCTGCGGTGCCGTTAGAAGAATCTCTACAAATAGTGCAACATGTTCACGCACAGCTATGCGCGATTGAAGACGCAAAAAATGTGTCTGTTCTAGAAAAATTTGAAAGTGTTTTTGAGAAAAATTCTGATTTTGGCACATTAAGACACATTTGTGAAGGTGCGTCAACAGAATCGTTAAGTTATTTGAAAGATTATTTTACTAACGCAAATATTACGTCACTAGATGTAGAACATTCGTTTTCTGCATATAAACGCATTTTTTCCTCATGCCGTACTAGTTTTGCCGAAACAACAGTTGAAACATATCTAATGTTGCAGATATTTAACAGATATTATTCACTTTGTGATTTCACGGAGGACTCTTAAAATGGTAAGTGTTTGAGCACGTGTTATTTAATTTTTATTTAAAAGATGAGCGAAATTATTTGCGGCAGCAAACATCTCTATTAGCAGAATAACTCTAGTGGAACGCGAGGCCTGGTCGACTCTACGCTACTGCGTGGTACCGCGCGTGGCCAGCTTTAATAATAAGAATGAAAGTTTGTTTACTGTTTTGAAAATCGTACCACTTGGAGCTTATGAGCTTAAGTGAAAGAGTATAATTTATAAGCGGCGACAATGGTCTTGTATTTAAAAATATAAACCGAAATTTTTGTAATAAGCTTAGTTAATTAGGTAATTTGTTTATCTTTGAAACATAAATTAACATTGTCTTCCAAAGAATTTCCAGAAATATATTGTTATGCTGATACATTTGTTTTGAAAAAGTGTTAAGACAACAACAAATATTATATAAATCGAAACTTTACTATCGCCTAACGTAATTATATTGCTCTGCATAAAGCTCATTAAACGCATTTAGTGCTTGTGTCATGCGCTGTTCTGTTAAATATTTTATATCGTCAAACGTAGCTGTCAGTCGAGCACCTATAATGTGTTCAGTATGGCCACTCCGTAGATATGAAATTCCCTCTGGCGGATATTAGCTCTTCTTCGGAAGCCTCCTTTCCTCCTCGAATCTCCGATCTTCGGTTGGGGATACTAAATAATTTATTTAAGTCTAGCCAATGACAAATGGGGAAACGTAGAGAAAAACTCCTCTTCTGTACAATTTCTCCATTTCGTAAATCTTGAAGATCAATGAAAGATTTCCCACAAGAAAAAACCGCGTAAATTCACAGGCATTTCGAGTATAATTTCATAAATTAAATATCTATCGTAATCTGTCTGTCTAGAACGTCAATTAAATTTAGTATTGGACAGTTGTCGATGCTACTTTGTATCACAAAATAGTACCTATAATTTCAGTCGTCTAGTCGAGTACAGTCCATACATTATCTCATGCTACTTCTAAAAATAACTTTATTTATCAAAATTCCTCGTTAAATTATATATGTGTAGAAGTCAACAAAATTTGCTCTGGATAAAAATAATCGCCATAGCGATTAAAATGAAGGAGAAAAGGGACGCTATTTAATTTGATTACATTTGATCAAGTTTTCATCGAGTTAATTATATTTTTAGTTTCCATTTCCTTTAAAATCTCATTCATTGATGTTAAAAATTCATTTAAAATTGCCGGAAGAGTGTGTAAGAACACTCCCGAATCGCACAGTTGATTTAAAAATTTAATTAACTTGCAAGAATTAAAATTTTTCAACAAATTTCCCCCATTAAAACATTTCAACGCATTGTTTGAAATTCTAAATTAAAATGGAAACCATGGTATTTTTACCGTACGTCAAAATTGACCTGAGTCGCTGCAGATGCGCTCATAGTGTTTGAATTGGGAACGTCATGATACTTACTTTATTTGAATAATTTGAATAATGGAGATTAGATTTGAGAAAGATGCGAAAATAAGGAAAGTTTCTGACAAAAGTAAACAACCAGCATTTATAAAGTGTGATTTAAAATCGAAAATTTCACTCAAATAAGCTTGAAATAGTATTTATCAACAAAACACAAGTATTTCTGAGGATTCTATATTTCAAGAATTATTAAATGGGAAGAAATTTTAGTAAAATACATAAAACTGTGGCAGATTTTGCAGGTTCCTTTGGGCAAACTTATTTTTAAAAGACTACTTGTAAGTAGGAGACATAAATGTTTTTGGGACATGTTTATGGGACATCTTCAGGGCTGACTGTCAGTCGGTGTGCAGTAGCAGCCCTGAAGAGTCCCATAAGAGTGTGGACGAAACATCAGCGAAAAGTACGACAACGACACGGTTCCAACCCGGAAACTAAGAGTATAGATTCAATATAATTATTTTAAAATTTAGCTACCGGTCCGGTTTAAATTAGCAATTGTTTAGAATTCAAAATTTTGTAAAAGCGACATAATTTTTCTTTGATGTAATAAACTTTTATACTCTTTTGTCATTTAAATTTTGTTTCTTTTCACTTTAATTCTAATAGGAACTGCAAATCTTTCCAAAAGATTCCATTTATTTATTAATATTTCAATTTTCGATGAGAAAGTATCAACGGACTCATTACAATATATAGAAAAGTGAAGTGGATACTTTGAGTCTAGGGAGTTAAATACATTGAAGATAACAGACAAGAATGGAGATAAGCAAGAGTTATTTTAAGTTTATCTTAAAATTTGTCCATAACATTGCTGGTTTTAGGAATTTATTGGGAGCTGAATTTAGTTGTCTAAAATGTCGATTTACTTATAATCCTTTATGAAACTTGATATTGTTTTATTATTGCATAATATTTAATTCTAGATAATTAAATGTTCTCGTTATAAGAGGTTCTCATTGAGCTATATGAAGCTAACAAGATTTGTAACTCCTGCAATATTGAACTTCTCATTAGATCGGTCATTATGGAGCAAAATAACCTCACACCGAAGAAATAAATTGAAGTTCGCAGGACGTGCTTCTGTAAACATAAATCATTACCTTTCAGCGAAAAACGTATAAGCCACTTAATCTATTACGCCACTTCATCTACCTTGCCTCACGAGATCAATCAGAAAATCGATAGCTCCTAGTGCATGTCAAAGGCTTCACAATACTTATCCTATTAAATCATTCTGCGTGTTCGGGTACGTCAAGTTTGAAACTAAATTAATTATTAACTCGATAGTAAAGTGTAATAAATGTTTTATAGCAAATTTACCATGCACGTTCAAATTGTCTTGCAACTTGGCTAATTTAGTTTAGATCCGGGGATAAATTCGCTAGTGTGTGTAGAAGGATCTCAAGCTAATGTGTTCCCTAAACGTTCGCCTCTTTTATTTTTGCCAATCCATTCGGAAAGTTCGCGATGTTACAATTGCGAGTTTGCTTAAGACGTTAGTAAAGATAAACACACCGAACTAGCCAACCGTTAGAAGCTCGTTATCAAATTATTCAACGTTTAATATAATTAGATTATGGGCCAGTGTACAACACAACAATAACAGCGGTAATGCGGAAGATATTACGAAGAAGCCCTTGAGTGTGCTGTATTATAATGTAATCTACCAGCAAGTTTCTGCTAAACCAAGCCGCGGAAACCTCATAATTTTCTGTGCAAATCCAAAAAGCGAATTCAGTAATTTTAATTAAAGTGACGAAGGAAATCACTACACAGTAATTATTTCTCTTATTAGTTGCATTCCCTTTACTTTTATGCATATTTGTATTCCACTCTTTAACCTACTTTACCCCTTTCTTCTGCTGTTGCAACTCCATTATTCCCAGTGTTCTAATGATGGAACTATAGAACTGGGCTTCCATCTGTAAGTAACTTTAAGCGTTTTGTTTTTGCCTAGATACAAAGATACGTAGAACATACAAAGATTGCTCAATCCCTAACTCACAATGTATTCTCACGTGGTTGCGTGACGTCACCTGCGTTCAATATGGCGTCGGGTATCGTGTGCTACGTTCTGTTTTGATAATTTTATTTCATTTCGTGTTGTTTAAATACCTTTTACTACCTTACATTTAGTATTTTGCATTAGTGCTTGTAGCATTTGTAAGTGGCAGTTGTAAGTGTTGAAGGCGAAGGAGTGTTAATTCATGAAGAAGGCGGGCAGACATTGTGCAATTGCTGAATGTAAAAACAATTAGCTCGCAGCTAAACTAAGTGTTTCGTCGAGATAGGAATGTCGATTCGACATTTATGACTAGATGCTCTCGAAGAGCAGATAAATTCGATTAGGATACAAACCAAATGTGCTTATTTCATATCTGCAAAGAATGACAACATTTCAATGTCTCCTTAGCCCACTACATGCACATAAGGATTTGAGGGATAAACTTGCAATAGTCGCAATCACTTTTTATTTTAATCTATATATTTTTTCTTATTTATACCAGAAAGTTAAAGCTCGAAAAACTAAAAACTGTTTAATAGTAATTGTAAAACTATCGGCTTCGTGATTTGCAAAATAGATATAACGAAAAATTACAAAGAAGTTGCAAAGAAGTCAATTATGTCGACTATAATAACTTACAATTAGTGAGGTTAGACGCAAAGCGGTGGAATACTGATCCACACAAGCGATTGCATTAGGTAATTATAAAATTCTAATCTGTTCACAATGTTTATTATGCAAATTGTAAATTCTAACATTAACATCATTATTAATAACACTGAATTATAATCAATAATAATAATAATAATAATAATATCTTTATTTCCAGAGCACATGTATAACGTGAGGGAAACAAGTCAACAAACTATAACAAAATTAACAAATATTAGTACTTGCGAAATAACTGAAGTAATCATCCAACGAATAACAATTGATACTTAACAATAACTTTTTCACATTTCCTTGAAAAGTCTTAAAATTGGAAATATTCCTGTAGTTTATAGGCAATGAATTAAATAGTCTACACCCCATGAAACTTAAATATTTTGGGAAGCCTGCAGTACGATGACAGGCTGGTAGCAAGTAAGTTCATTTCTTGTAAAATAAGAATGTGAGACATTAGACTGAAATAGATGTCGATACCTATACACAAAGCAAAGAACTTCATATATGTATATGTCATAAAATGTCAGTATTCTACAAGATTTGAACGTGCTCTTACAAGAACTGCGCCAACTCAGATTAGTCATCAATCTCACCGCGCGCTTTTGCAACAAGAACACCCGCTCGGATGAAGAACTTATACCCCAGTGCACCACACCATACGCCATCCTGGAGTAAAAGTTGGAATAGTAAAAGCTTTTTAAAATTGCATAGCTGCAAGACTTTCTGATATTAGAGATATCAGCACACCCGAGCCAACTCCCCGAAAAGTTCCCCAACATGAGCCGACCACCTCAAATTTTCATCAACATGAACTCCCAGGATCTTGGCTGATTTAATAAAGGTAGTGAAAGTAGTATTAAGGAGAAATCCTTGTACGTTAAATTTGACTTCGTTATGAAAGAGCATGAATTTACTTTTTGTAGAATTAATAATTAATTTATTAGTATTCATCTAGCTGAAAATTTGCATATAAACATTATTAATTTCAATAAAAAGGTCAGTTAAGGAATTGGAACTTATGAGAGCATTTATATCATCAGCATAGAGAGTAAGATAGCTCGAAGATTTTAAGGAGGTTGGCAAATCATTAATATATATTAAAAAAAGGGTTGGTCCTAAGAAATAAATTCCAATAAATTCTATATTTACATATTTAGCCCCATACATAATTATATAATCCAAATTAAAATTCATCAAAATCATGTATGTTATCTAGTATACATATTTTGAGCTAATATTAACATATCAGCATCAAAATCTATATATTCTTCCTCTTCCGGCTCTTCTTCCTCTTCCAGCTTTTTTCTTCGCTACCTCCTATATAAAAAATTCTTCCTCACTACCGTCCTCCACAAAAAATTCTTTCCCCTCTTCAATAAATTCCCCCGTCACTGATACTATCCTCCATATCTTCATCACTGATACTATCCTCCGTAAGAGATTCATCTTCTTCCTGCTCCATATCAGTATCAACAAATATTGGAGGAATTTCATTGAGCTCAGCATTAATCATTTCAAAAAAACTAAAGAATAATTCACGCTTATTCTTTTTTCGTAATATAACACCCATTTTTAATATTCTTCTTTCTTAATATCTTCTAAATTCCCAAACTTCTGATATCAACAATACAGTTGTTTCCTAATAGTTATGGTTAACTTGGATATCTCCAAAGCTGGATGACACCTCAAACAACGACATAAGCTGCATACAAGTTTTGAGACATTCTCCATTTGAAAATATAATCGTAATTGTCGGACACGCTGTATAATGTTTTCGAAAAATTTAGTTCGGGATCTGATCCTACCTTATACTGTCAACAATTCTACAGAATTTCAATTTTCCATGTTAAACACTCTTACAGTTATAAAAGTTCACATGCACTTCTATCAACAATTTAAAAAAAGTATTTCAAATATGATTAAAAATAGCAGCGTGGTTGTTCTATCAAATAAACCTTAAAATTGAATTAGGGATTCACAAATGTGATCATGTAGTATAGGATGTTCTATTTAAAAAAATTAATTTGGCAGCTATTTCGGTTATAATCGGAAGTGTTAGATTGTTGAAAATATTTTAAGCCAATACTGCATTTAGTATACCTATTACCAAGTTTTCAGAATTTTCCAATGTATACCCTCATATATTGATCGATGCAGTGCCTGGTTAGACACCCTGTATTATATGTTAGATAAGAACAAACAACAAAAAGTATTGGATATTGTTTTTGTTTATAACCCGTCTGCGAACACAAGATATTTTGTTCGGAATCAGATGTCCCTACAGTGAATTTTTCCAATTGACTCTGAGATAGCTTCTTTGTCCAGACGGTTTAAGATGTGCTTGTCCTATGGTCAATTCTATTTTCCATTTAAAAATACTATGTTGCCGTAGTTATTTTATCGTTAGAAGGGTGTGGCATTTGTAATAAATGAAAAGCAGAGTGGCGCAGTGGAAGCGTGCTGGGCCCATAACCCAGAGGTCCGTAGATCGAAACTACGCTCTGCTAGTTATTTTTTGTTTATATTTATATATATATTTTTTTATACAAAACGTAAGGAGGATGATTTTTTAAAAGAGATTTAGTAAAGTTCTAAGTGCAAGAAAATGTAAACGTTTTCGCAACTGCTGAAAATGGTTTCATTTTGCTTCCTTTCCTTGTCTGACTGTAGTTCTAGAGAATGTTTTAACCTATTTGCCTTGTGCTATTTTTACCCTTCGAAATACTTTGAAATAGAACTGTCACTAATACAAACTTCAATTTTCACAATGTCATAATGTAATTTATTTACATAATGTAGCACATGCAAATACCCAAATTGAATGTGTCAATTATTAACGCTATTGCCTTGCCATTTCGTCGTATTTTCACGCAAATCAATATTTCTAATTTTAGTACCAATATTAACTCATGTATATGTAACTGTCGGAACTTTTAAAATTGTTATGAAATGAATATATCTGGCAGCAGAATTGTATACCAGTAGAGCGTATAGAATAGTTTAATAAGTAAAGGGCGGAATATATGCATAAAAAACTTACGTATAAATATGCAGGTCTTTTAGCCTAAATGTGCATATTCTCCTGGAAATATGCAAATAGTGAATACTGGAAACAACACAAGCTGCAATACCATAGAAGGAAATATTATTTTGAGTTTATTATTAGCTTATTTACAACATTTTGACCACACAATTTATTAACTATGAACAGATTTTACAACTAGATAGTTCTCAATATTTTCTGTTGGGAAATTATGGCGCTTTTCTGAAAACATGTGTTTGTACAGTGAAAAGATTCTTTCTACATGGACGATTAATATAGGAGTATTTTTAAAATGAATAAGGTGATCTTCTGCCAACTAGCTGTTTTCGAGTAAATCACCACAAAATATTCTGGCAATATCCTTTAGTTGCTGATGGTCCATGTTGTAAGGTTCGATAATGTTAAGATGAAATGCAAAAATCCTCTTTACTCTTTAGAAAATTTTTATTTACACTAACTAGTTTCAGCAATATGGCATCATCAGCTAGACTACTTTAGATTCTGGCTGATGGTATATTGCCCAAATTAGTTCCAGCGTAAATAAAAATTTTGTAAGAAGGAAAGATGGTTTTTGTATTTTATTTGAATACCCTTTACATTTTTAAAACCCTCATTCTTTTCGATTACACTTGTAAATTTTCCATATACGGTGTTTCCCACTCTTCCCTTAACTTTGGAATATGAGTTTTTTTCTTCTTTCACTATGTCCTTATGCCCCCCAGGGCGTTGGATTTGAAGTCGCGCTCTCATCCACTGTTTCCACTCTCTTCTATTTTGCGCTAATTTCTACATATCCCTTATTTCCATCCCTTTTCTTGCGCCTATCTTGCGGATCTGCTCCATCCAAGTTTTCCTCGGTCTTCCCCATCTTCTATTTTTTCCTAGAACCGCGTCGATTACCTTCTTCAGTATTCTGTCTTAGTCCAGCCTCATTACGTGTCCAAACCAATTTAGCTGTTTGTGTTCTATTTTCTTTTGTATTAGCTCTTGTTTGAGTTGCGCCCTGAAGTCCTCACTTCTACACCTGTGAAATTTGGTTACCCCAGCTACCTTTCTTAAGTATCTTATTTCTGCTGCATTAATCATCGACTCGTGCTTCTTTTGTATCCTACACATTTCCGCTCCGTATAGCATTAGCGGGTTTGCGATTACATTATACACTTTGGCTTTCGTTTCTTGACTATTTTCCTTTTTTGCAAATATTGTTCTGTTTAGCACATAGTAGACTTTAATTGCCTTTTTTATTTTATTGCTTATTTCAAGATCTATTTTTTCGACCTCTGTTATCACATTCCCGAGGTATTCTTATGATAGCACCTGTTCTATCCTTTGGTCCTTTATTGTTATACCTCCAGTTTCGTCCTTTCTTCTCGGGTTTACTATTATAAACATTGTCTTGCTAATGTTAACTTACATTTTTAGGTTCTCTATTTTCTTCGTCCATACATTCAGTAGTTTCTGCACTTTGTCTTCCGTTTCAGCCGTTAGGACGATCATCTGCATATAGAAGTGAGTTTGTTTTTATCGGTACTAATTTTCTACATCCAACTATACACTGGTATTTGTTTGCCTGTTCTCTTGTGTTTTTGATTAGTGTCCTTTATAATAATAAACAGCAGTGCATCCCCTTGTTTGATACCCTTCTCCCATCTTAAACCTTTGTAATAATACGCCTTTCACTCTGACTTGTGCATATACCTCCACATACACAGACTCTATCGCTCTTATCAATTTTCCCCGTAGGTTATACTTTCTCAGTGTATTCCAAACTATTTCTCAATTTATTGAATTGAAGGCCGCCTATGTGTTTTCAAATTTGTTTATTATCTCAACGCTTCCGATCAGCGGCGTAACTGTTTTCCAGCTGCAATACAGAATTCGAAATGAAGCCATGATTGACTTTAACGAACGGCAATTGCTAAGGTACTTCTTTATTCGAATATACCTTTTGGTCGTCTATTACAAATTGTGCATCGCTCTTAAGATCCATGTTCATTGGCTTTATTTTTTCGTAATGATTCGCATGAAAAATAGCAACTTCCAGCCAAGTGCCTCACCGTGCCAGGTAAATTTTCTTTGAAGAACTGAATTCCCAATGGAGCCTTCAAAAACACTTTCTTTAAATCTACTAATAAGAGTTTTTGCTAAAGGAAAATGATATTTGACACGAGTTAGTCCATGCGCCAAGCAACAATTTGTTTCGAACGAATTGGACCATTAGAAAAACCTTGAAACACGTGTATAGATGTATATTGAAGAGTAATATTTTATTCCTTGTCCTTAAGTGTTTTCCGTCACCGCTAGGAAGTTACGAACGACCCCTGGTCGTATCTATAAAGAAACAACGGAAACCTAACTTAAAAGATGTGAAAATAATTGAATTTCGTATAAAATACAGCAGCGAGGGAGCTTGAACATAATTTCGTACACTTTGTTTTCTTTCTACAGCCGATTATGTTGGAAGTGACAAAATGAATGAGATACGGTTAAAACAATTTCTACGGTATCCCTCTCGTAAAATGAACGATTTTATTTATGCGTCAGTTGCTAAACGTAAAGTAAGTGTATTATGTGCGATGTAGCCATTGTCTTTTAAAGATATAATCCCGTGCAGACATTTATACAAAGCGGTATTAGGCTTGTTTTTACGGAACTGTCCCTCCATTGTATAGTCCGCGTACGTAACGCATATTATCCCATTTCAGTGGAACACTCAGAATTCCGGGCTTTTTACCGACGTTTTGCAAAGCTTTTGAATGTGCGGAGGCGCACTAAAAGGACAACGACACTCCATGTGTATAAAGCTAGAAACCGAATGAGGAAAATAATCAGCGAATGTTGCCATTTTCGTGTAAAAACGCTTTACAAGGAACTTGAACGATGAATACGGAAACTGACGCAATTTAATTATCGTTATCCGTAGCTACATACATAAAAATTCAAAGGGTAGTCATTAAGTAATCGTTTGTACCTCTTATTTGTATCTTTATATTAATAAAACATACTGTTCTTAACTAGTAAAAACGTAAATACGTAGGACAATTTTCGAGAACGTTTTGATAACCAACACCTATGTATTTTTATTAATCAGGCTTTGATTGTATTCAAGTAGTGTGTCACCTTCAACTGCACTATTACATTAGCATAGAACAAGTTCATCTTACGCTTACGAGTAGTTCAACTTACACGTCTAGGTGCTATACTAATTGTTGTTACTTACAGGTCGCTATTTCATATACTTTACCTCTCAAATGCTAACTGGTCGGAAGAAGTTTGAATCGGTAAATTTCTCAATTATTGTTAGTTCTTAAACGACAAGCGCCTATGATTTGCTGCTTTCCAGAAACTGTTTAAATTGATAGCAAATGTAGTGATCTTGGTAGTGATCATGGTTAATAATCATGGTAGTGATCGTGGTAGTGATCGTGGTAGTGATCATGATAGTGATCGCGATAGTGATCGTGATAATGATAATAGTATTTATCGGCATAATACAATTCAAAATCTTCATGTGGAATAAACAAAAACCAAACAAAAACCATAGAATGAAGGGCACAGTGGCCTACCTTTAGCCTTTGGATTGGATAAATATAATAAAATTAAATAATAATTAAAAAAATAAAAGCAAGAAAATTAAATACAAAAATAAAAAACAAAAACAATTACGTGGTTGTGACGAAATCGAAATTAATTTACAAGATATTATTGAAGTGCCGACAGATTCAATCGTGATTTTATTAGGCTTGCAGATAAATTCAAGTCCTACCTAGGTTTTATTAGACTTAATACAGCAGATTTCGTTGACATTAAATCTATTATTCGGCTATATAATGCGTATATTAGAACAAAATTAGAATTTACATCAATAATATGGTGTCCTGCAACAATTTCTAAAATTGTTTAGTGTGTTTACTATAAAAAATGTAAAGCCAATCCACCGTTTGAATCATACGATAATATTAGAAAAGAGTTTTCTTTGCCCTTGCTGCGTCAAAGTCGTGAATTTTCAATGATTTATACACTTTACAAAGTATTCAATAATTATTTTAAAGATGCCCGTCTTCTTTCGCTATTTCGATTACATGTTCCATTTTATGGCATACGGCCTGGTCCACCAATGCAGATAGAATTGAATTCCATTTCGCCAGCTTGCAGAATCGCCAAACTTTATAATTTTCATTCTTAATATATTGAAATTTTTGGTATCTCTAATCTTCATTTTTCAAGTCTGCCAAATGTATGGTACTTTACCGCTAAAGCTATATACATATGAATGTTGGTTTGTGCTTTGGTGTTCATTGAATCCCCGAACATTGAACCTTGGGATTGATTATGTATGTGTCTATATGCATACGTTATTATGTGATGTATACTAGTGAATCATTACTATTGCCTGTTTACTTTGTCTCCTCAATGTATTTTTGATTTTATGTATGTATGATGCTTCTTAATTAGGTTTATATCTGTATGTACTTATTTGAAATAAAATAAAATATAATAAAATAAAGTAATGAACACTGCCCTTGTACAACCGGAAACATTTGAAGTTTGCGCTAAGTAAGGATAATACAAAGTTTACAGAGCAAGCTGCTTTAACAGAAGGTAATGTGATTTAAATTATTGTACAATTTGTTGCACAACCATGGCTAATAAAGTGATGATTGTTGACAGATTTACATAATACTAAAATTGACCCAGCAATTTTGCATGGTTCTTGCCGAAGCCACCGTAAAAATAACAACTCGAAAAAATCTAAAAAACAGACATAATAAAATAAAAAAAAAAGACCAAATTTAAACAAACCTATCATAATTAATTAATTGCAATAACATTCGATGAAGTAAAGAAATAACTAATCGGGTACCCTAAATCTGCGGCACTGGAACACTGAAACAGTTCACTAAAACCCTTCCCACAATACTTAACTCGTACTGAAACGTGCGTCCGATTTTTTCAAATGTGGTATCCATAAATTGGCTGGGCGTTGGAAAATGATTGTCGAGAACGGTGGCAAATTGATTAATAAAGGTATTTTTTTACAGTAACAACTACTTGACTTTTATTTACAAATCGAGCACGAACTTTTGCACTGACCCATACCTTGAATTTATGGGATAAATGATTCAACATCTGATAACTAATATGTTGAAGGTTAATTGCTCGGCTTTGATATTGATGGAAAAGAAAAATGCTATAATTCAAGCAAATTTATTGGTATTTTACCTATTCACAGATATTGCAACGTTTCGGTGCTAACTTAACATGCACCTTTTTCAAGCTAAAAAATTGGTTGATAAAACAATTGGGATTTTTTTTATATTTAAGTAGAGTAAGACGTTATTTCTTTGCACTTATTGTAATTAGTCAACGATTGTTTTCTTTTTAATGTCTCTTAAAGCTGCTTTTCTTCTACGCATAAAGTCTGTACATTCACTATCCCACCATGATGGGCTACTTTTCTTCTTAATCATAAAAGAATGATTTACTTTAAAAACCAAGTCCGCCGCTTCCCTGATTGTATCAACAACAAAAATCATTTTTTTTCGGCAGTAGAAAACAATGGAATATTCTTCATATTTATGTGTTGAGTAAATAAATGCCAATTATCATCATTAATTTTCCATCGACGTTTGGGATATATTATATTTTTAGACTCACCACTATACCCTATTGATATTAAAAATAGGAAAATGATCTGAGGTAAATGTATCTCGCAGTACTGACCAATTTGACTTGAGAGCTATGGTTGGTGAACAAAAATTAAGGTCAATAGCAGACACAACTTCACCGGGATGCTCAAGCCTTGTGTAACAACAATTTTATAGTAGCATAATGTCAAAAATAAAATAATAAAAGACCGTCATTTCCAGATTTTTGTATTCATTTTTTCAGTAAGTAATAAACTAAATATATTTTTGTAGCAATAATAGTGTAAGCTACAGAACAACTATCTTCTCATTCATTTGAGCTACACTATGAAGTTATTCATACGCTTTTGTTATTACGTGCTCAACTGTTTATTAACATTTACGCTGGACACAGCTAATAATCTGCGAAAGGGTGTATAAATATTATTATGCTGCTACTCCGGTACCCTCTCTGATCCACGTTTGTATAGTACGGACACACATACGTGATTTACAAGCGGAGATAATGCTGCTGAACTCAGCGATGCGTTTTATACGTGATGTAAATCTGTCGGTACTCGCTCCAATGAATATTTCGAATACTACAATTGTTTGACCGACATATTGTGATTTTCTGCCCTTTTGTACCGCCAAACTGATCGCTGTAATGTATACACTGCTGAATATTTAAACTGAAGCTGGGACCTCGGAAAAAATCAACAGTGGAAATCGTGTACATCAGTTAATCAGCTTTTGGCTTTTTATTGAAAATTAATTTAAAACCGAGTTTATCAATTTATTCTAATATGTAAACCAGATACGAATTTGCATGCATACTTTGTTGTCTATTGTAACACCAAACGGTTTGCTAAATAGGTACAAAAGGCACATTGAACAGTAGCTGCACACAGAGAAAGTCGCTTGTCAACAAAAACTTTTTTATTAGAACCTGCATGGACAGTAATATTGGTCAGTTTAGCAATTTCAAGCCAGTTACATCACATTAGTTTAACTTTATCTTTTTTTATTAACGCAGCAGCGTTTTTTGCTGAATGAACAAATAACACATGATGAAATACAAATATAGCATATACATTAGTATGTGTTTTGTGAAAACGGTAGCAATGTGTGACAACCTAGAAGAATTGGTGCAAGAGTGGCGATAAAATAATCTAATGCCCAGTTAATTATACTGTGCACGAATTGGAGACTTTTTTTGCAACAAGCTGAGCACTCGGGCACTGAACCTAATCCGAGTATGCTCAATCCAATGATGCTAACCGTTTTTGAAAGTTAGCTCGCATTTTCGAGCAATTTCAATTTAAAAATGTTAGGCCAAAAAAAACGTAAAAAACGTAATCTTTATCATTTTATTTTTACCATTTATTGAATTTAAATCGATCGAATGGACATTATATCAACGAATATACATCGAATAGAAACTATTTGGAAAAAATTTAATCGATTCAGTCGATTTTTCATAATTTTTTGCACAAAAAACATTTTTCTTGATTTTTTTCATTTCTCGTTATCTGATTGTCCTGATTCTTCTGTATCGTCATCTTCTTCTTGTAAATTCCAACAAATGCCACCCAGAAGAGCATGTAGCTTTTTACCGCTGTACCAACGTTCAAGCTTGGCCGTCGCACGCTCGCCATGCTCATCGGATTCGTTTGGTGATTGTTCATCTGTTGCCAAAATGTTCGTTTGTTTCATGTCCTCTGCCAAAAGAATGGATTATCTCTGCGATAGTTTCAGGTCTGTTACAATCGACACCGGCCCCGTTACAATTGACATCGGCTCCGTTACAATTGACACCAAAAAGGTGTCGGTAGCAACGTGTATCCAGACATTGTTTATATGCACGGCACTTCAAAATGGTCTCCTTCAAGTAAATTATAAAAATTAAATAACTTGTAGCACACATCATCAGTTCTTGCATAGAAAGAGAAAACTGAAAACTATAGATGGATTAGTAGTAAAAAATAAAAGTTTAAATTTTGCTACAATTGACACCAGTCTCCCCTACTGTTCAGAAACACGGAAAGTTGTATTAAAAATTGATTGCAACCTGTAAGATGTGTTCCTTAAGGTATATTTGTGTTTCTGCTTCCATTTATGCTAGAGATTTTAACTTACTTCAATATATGAAGGTGTAGGTATATTTATTTTATAATTTGAAAAACAATGTGACTCGTCATTTGGACCAACCATAGAAAACACCATTTAATAAATATGGAAAATGTGTACGAGGTGTGGCAGTTAAATAACGAGAATTTGTTTATTCAAGCTTTATTATGAAAAACTGAATATAATCACGCGTTCACTCCTTCACAGTAACCCCCCTGCAGTGCCACGCACTTATTCTATCTCTCTTTCCACTTCTGGAAACACCTCTGAAAGTCGCCCGAAGTTAGACCTTGCAAAACCGTCCTCGTCTCCGTCTGGATATTTTCTATGGAATCGACCTGTTGTCCTTTCATGGGACTTTTCATTTTTGGGAACAGCCACAAGTCCAGTGGTGCCAGGTCTGAGTTGTACGGGGGGTGTGGCAGCGTTGGAATTATTTTTGTCACTAAAAACTATCTAACAAGAAGCGACGAATGGGGGGGTACGTTGTGGTGATGAATGATCCATCTAGATTTCTTCAGTTCAGGCCTTGCTCGCGCAACCCTGGCACACAGCCGTTTCAAAACTTCAACATAGAAGGCCGAATTAACAGTTTGGCCTTGCGGAACGAATTCTTTGTGGACAATGCCGTTGATGTCGAAGAAACAAATGAGCATTGCCTTCATTTGTGACCGTGACATTCTTTCTTTTTGAGGACGCTTTCCTCCAATCTCAACCCACCATTTACTTCGTCAACGAGTCTCAGGGTCGTACTGGAAGACCCAGCTTTTATCCTCTGTAAAATTTGATCACAATTTTCTGTTCGAGTTTTTATCGCACATTTTTTCGACATACAACGTTTCAACACCAACCTTTCTTTTAGCTAAACCTAGCTAAACTTTACTTTTAGCTATTTATCTCATATAAAGACTTCATCTAAGAAAACGCAATGTATACGTAAAAAACAACACCGACAACACGAACACATCGTTAGCAATTTGCTGCTATACATTATACTCCCTTATTGTATGGAGACGACAAAGGAGAACTTGCCAAGATCCTTGAAGTATTGTGTAAGTTCGAAGTGAAGTACTCTGAGAACGTTTTCAACAAACTTATTAGTTTCAAATACGCTAAATTAATATGGAAACCACTGAGAAACACTTTTGGTATAGATTATGTACATTTAAATGTTGCATAAGTGTATAAATGTAATACACAACGTAAAAATAATGAAATGTGATTTTGCAAATTATTCTAAAATGACATGCAGGTGTTCCTCTGAAAAACCAAATAAAATCGAGACACAATCAATTCTAGGAATCAAAATCGGTTATACAATCGTGTTGCTTCAATGTTTAATAGTACTCACGCTTTAATTGCGTACGGGTTGTCAAATCATCAAACCAGCACAAAGTAAGAATCTGCCATAAATATTTAATATGGCAATAAAAGCGACAGATAAGTGAAACTAAGAGGACATAAATTGCAACTCTCCTACAGGAATTTCTCAAACTAAAATTGCTTAAAAGTTAAAGTGTTTACGTCACGCTGTTCAGTTAGTCATAGGTAAATATAAGACTACTGGATCTTATAAAAATAAACCAGGAAGCAACCCTCGCAAAATAAGAATAGCCAGAGGGGACATCTATTACAAAAACTTTCTCTTTCCAGCTGTCTGCTGAAATTAGTGCAGAAGGTGATCCACAAATTTTGGCTAAAATGATTAGAAGACGCTTAAATAGTGCGGGTTTAAAAAATAGTGAAGCAAGAAAGAAGCCATTATTACCCGAGATCAACAAAAAATTTCAGCGATTATCCATATACGGATTCGTCGACACTAAAGTTGTCAAAGAGAATAATTCCTAGCGACGTCTAAAGGTGCCCTAAGACGTCGTATATCGTGCAAAATTGCTACGACAGCAAATATTCCTTAATCTTCTCCTTTCACACCGAATTTAAAGGAAACATAATTTGAAACGATTCTATGCAGAAGCGGCTAAGGTCCCTCTTCAAGACGCGGCGATGCATTTCAATGTAGCAACTACCGATAGACATAGACAAATTGATGTAGTCTAGACGCTCTATCGTTTCTCCGTTGTAGATTGATTCGTATTTGTGCAAAACAGGGTGTGCAGGTTGTGTACGTCGAAATAAAAATAGCAAATTGAATTGTGAAAATTTAAATTAGAAATGCCTCGAAGCGAACTGGATTTAATATTGCTTGATCTAGTAAATTCATCACGACCTAATAACATGACGCGTGTTTCGAACAAATGCATACTAGTAAAACATGTATGACTAAATTCATAGAATATAGACGCCCGACTAACACCAGCAAAATATTATATGTCTGTATTCGAAGTGTAGAATTGAAAGGGGAATTTAATAAAAATTGCGTTTCGAAATATTGACTATTGTACTGTTTATTAGAATATTTTTATTGACAAGCACGGTGATATGCATACTTGAGATTGATAAGGATGTGTTAACAAATTCATATCTATATGAATCTTGTAGAAAATATTTGCAGTTTATCAGATGCCACATATTACGCTAACTGTTAGGCAATACAGAAAAACAAATAGAAATATCACTGCCAAAAACTAAATTCAGAAATCGATCAAATATCTGCGGTAATGGGAAATTTCTTATTTTCTCTATTTCTTTTTCTTTAAAAAAAAATCCTTTATGATAGAGGATCGAAATTTGTTTATTCATCAGTCTGTCACCTACAATTATCGAAGTTCTAGAGAAAATTCTTCATTGCCAAATTAATTAACATCTGTGTACGCGCAACATTTTACCATCTTGCCAATCAGATTTCATACATAACGCTGTACTACCACGTTGTTGAAGGTTGGACATTCTCTCAGTTAGAGACAAAAGAGATTTAACTCTTTTGGTTTTATTAGATAATAGTAGACCTTTTTTTGTCACTATAAATCATGTCATTCTTCTCAGTATTCTCCAGCATGTTGGTTCTGGTTCTTGTATTATTGTTTAGCTAACTAGCTAGCAGATCTCAGTACGTGAAAACTCCGTTTGGATGTTCTTCGATGCGGCGACTCGGTAAAGGCCTTGCGCAAGGCTTCCTACTGAGGCCATTACCATTCTGTACCTATACTACATACTTTGCTACCGCTGGTGACGTATGTGTGTGTGCATGCGTGGCCCTGGCCCCTTTAGGCACCAATTACGTTACCGCTGGCACTTAGGGGCAATTGAAATGTAGCAAAATCAGCAAAAACAGTAAAATTGTGATTAAACAAGTCGTTTGTAAGTCGGTAGCCAATTATGTTACCGTTTGCGTTAGGAGTTAATCTACTATCAGGGGAGCAAACATTATTAGGATTACTTTTCACGAATTGCCCGTGACAAAAGCGTTCGGTTGTGCATGAGATGATTGTTTTACAGGCGTTGCTACACACAAATGTTTCAGCGATGTACATAAATAAAGGTATTAACTGCTTTAGCTCAGTGTTTGGGTAAAAAGTACTTACGGCCGACCTGCTTATGACCGTTTCGTTGGGTCCCAGAGATTCCGCACTCTGGCACTTCACTTGGTAGCTTGTTGTCTGTATTGAGCTTATCATTTGCTTATAGGTTGCACTTTTGTTCTTTTTAGACTTAGGGATTTGTTTAGCGTTGTGCGTAAATTCATAACCACACAGCTCAAACATATATATTCAGTTTATTACAATTAAATATTTTGTAGTTACAATGTATGAGTATATTTAATTCCCCAGGAATATCTTAAATATTTCATTTAAAAATTTCTTTTTCTTTTAAAAATTAATTTAAGAAAGATGCTACTAGTTAGGTGCGGTGGGGTTTATAATAGGATAATATTTATATAGGGTAATGTTTAATTTCAGGTTTTCATGCCACCAACCAAAATGTACAGGGTTATGACACAGGAAAAACGTGCGTAGGGGACCAAATAGGCGAATACGTGTTGTAGGGGAAATTTGGGCGGTTGAGAAGGGCACAAGAGGTTCATGCAGGGTACGGAACGCAGTAAGTGGGGAATTCTGGTGCATAAAGGTCTTCCGGTATTTTGGTCCGGCTGAAATTGCAGTTAAATTCAGGAGGCGCAAATCGCACGCAGGCTGTTGAAAAAATATGGAATATATAAACACAACTCAGGATGGACTGTACTACACAAACGAGTGGAAATGGTTTGGAAAAAGGCGTGAAGGGCTCTGGCTCCAGCTGCAGGGTCACTTAGCTGTCAAACTATTACAGGTTGGGGTACCAAGACAATCAAGACATAGGTAAAAAGGTTAGGGACCTCTAGGGTACGGGTTACAACGAGAGATAAGGGTTCGTTCCGTGCTAGGGAATTGCTGAATCGCTGTCGAAATAGGAAAAATCAGGGTATTTTATATGACATTTTGTCATGATGCCGGCGCCTCCACCAGGATTGGTCCTCCGTCATATTGCTGTAACTTAGCGAAAAGGGCCTATCGGAAGCGATGCGGAAGAGCCTGCTGGTGCCGTTTCGCAATCGTCCGGATGAAGGTGCAAATAATTGCAAAAAAATTGAATTTAGGTACGTGGCATCGGAGCACTCGCGGGCCGAAATTAAAACTATTACTGTAAAGATACGAGTAATCGCGGAAATAGCGATATTGTAGAAAATTGCCTGGTTCGCATGGCATGTAGGTGTATTCTTTTTAGAAAATAGTCTATCATTTAGACTGGCCTTGTGCTTAGAAATCGACTTTAAATGCGAATAAATCGCAAACGGGTCAGGCAATTTTGTTTAAATTTGTTACGAGGGTACTGCTTAATGCATAAAATCCCCAATAACCGATGTAAACTCAGCAGTGAATCAGATTAATCATGATCTGATGGAGATCAGCATATTTTCCAAACATTATGCACTTAAAGCAAATCCATGTAAATCTGTAGCAATTCTGTTCGGACGATGATCT
Source organism: Dynastes maya (assembly GCA_029619315.2). Lineage (NCBI taxonomy): Eukaryota > Metazoa > Arthropoda > Insecta > Coleoptera > Scarabaeidae > Dynastes > Dynastes maya. The sequence goes on from JAROYE020000002.1 coordinate 65,960,512, forward strand.
TACCACTAGACATTTTATGAAAACAGCAATGTCAAAGATGTTACCTTCTTACAATAGATTTCTAATAGGTTTCTATATAAAAAATTGAACGCCTTCAATAAATTAAATTAAATGTCGATTTACTGTAACAAAGAACTTTCAATGTTGTGTGTTGTATTTTGCCCTTTTCTTACTGCCAATAGACACTTACTTCAATTGTATTGTATAAATGTATTTATAAATTCATATTAGCATACATTGTGAATCTAAATAATAAACATGAAAGAAGGCAAAGGTAAAAGGCACCCGCGGCAAGGCTGCAGTGGGCTTTCAATGTATGGGTAGAGTTAATTAACAAAATTATAAATAGCAGCTATTGTAAATTTGGAGTATAAACACACACTGCAATTAAAATGACAAAAAGAGGAATAGTCGCATAGTCACCATTATACAAGTACCTGCAGCGTTCCAAATTTAAATAAACAACTCTTTGTTCATTGTGCCGTCATAATTTCAATTTGCATACTTTATTTCTCTAATTGTGCGAACGCATAGCAGGTACCTATTGTTTTCTCAGTAGACGGTGGCGCTGCTGCGAAGAGAACGAAATACTTCATAACTGCTTAAGTATGTGCTGCATCGGTAAACAAGTTTATTTGCATCTCAAAGCCATGCACTGCAGTAACTATATTTACATATCTATAATGCAGTGACGACATTTCTGATCTCTGCGCTCGAGCGCGGATCTTTTAATTGCTTGATCTATTCTCGACAATGAAGAAATACTGTTATGGATGTACATTTGCGTATAGATGGAAAACGGGAAATTTTGCCTTGGATCGTACGCCAAAGGTAACGTATTCATTTCAGGATGGTATGCAAATTATTACTTTTGATATGTACCATTTTCGTTAACGAGCTTAGTATTGTTAGGCAATTTATAGCGGCAACAATAAAAGTAATACAAGTAGTTTTTGGGCTTCACGAGCGAATGAAGCGATATTTTATGAAATAAACTATAAAAGCAATCTAGATTGCGTGTATATAACTGTGGTTAACTAGATGTATGCAGGTAGAAATAAATTACTGATTTCGAGATAAAAGACCTGTCATAAACTAATTACTATTGAACGCACATGTAATCAGTAATTTATGTGAGTCCATTAAATTTAATGCAACATGTTTTTATAATATTCCACCAAGGAACAATTTTGGAAAAATTTAGATAATTAGTAGACGAATAATGAATATCAAATATACTGTTTATAAAGAATAATTTTATTCATACAAAGGCTATAATAGTTACTGCAAGTTAAATTGTGCTCATACGAATAGTTGTTTTTTTTATCGAACGGTAATTACATATTAAGGCAAAAATTTTCGCTTATAACTTTCTCTGGAATGTTTAATCTGTGGACATTTTCGCTTGATGCTCCAACAATAGTCAGCCATCATATGTACATCCCATTTACCTTGATACCGTGCCTCCATGACCTTCAAATCCTGGTGAAATCGCTCACCCTGCTCATCACTGACTGCACCAAGATTTTCCGGGAAGTTAGCAAGATGGCAATGTAAAAAATGCAATTTGGTGCTCATGTTGCAACCTAGCAGTTTGAAACTCTCCAAGAGTCGCTGGACAATTTTGGCGTAATTCTGTGTTCGTGTATTTCCAAGATAGTCTATAACAACGTTTTTGAATGCCAACCAAGCATTCTTTTCAATTTCTGACATTGTTCCCATGAAATGTTCATCTTTAACAAGCTGCCGAATCTGTGGACCATCAAAAACACCGGCCTTTATCTTTTCAAATGACAAGCTAGGAAATGCCGAAATAAGATACTTGAAACAGTCTCCTTCAATTGGCAAAGGTTTAACGAATTGCTTCATGGGACCCCAATTTATATGCAGAGGTGGAAATATAATGTTCTTTCTGTCAACAAGTGGCTGATGTACAATGTTTGGATCACCAGGTTTCAGGTCAGATCGTGGCAGCCAATTCGACTGCACCCAATACTTCTCACGAGTTCTGCTGTCCCACATACACAAAAAGCAAGGATACTTGGTATATCCGCGTTGCTGGCCAAGAAGGAAGCTAACCATTTTAAGGTCAACACAAATGATCCATTGGTGCATGTGGTATTGCAACAAATCAATGACTCTCTTTATGTCGTCATATTCTTCACTCAAACGAGCTGAATGGCCTATCGGGATTGAACCAAATAAATTTCTATTGGGGAGAAGAACACACTTCAAGCTCCGCTTTGAGCTATCGATAAATAGTCGCCATTCAGTTGCGTTATAGGCTGACATTCCCAACTCTTCCATTAAACCATGTACGTTATGGCAATACACAAATCCATCATCACTTCGAAAGTATTGTAGAAACGCACTTTCTCTTGATCGAAAATAGGATACCTTAGCTCCCTTTTCAAGCAAGTTTTTCTCGTGCAGTCTTGATGCTAAGAGCTCTGAAGCTTTTTTGGATAGTCCCAAATCTCGTACCAAATCATTCAACTCATGCTGGTCAAATCCATTATGAACGGAATCATCTTTAATTTCAAAGTCTTCATCGTTGGGGTCACTTGGATCTTCACCAGACTCGTATTTCCGTATTTCCAAAGAGGGTAATTCATTGAAAACTGGCATTGGGATTTCGGCTGAATGAGGCACTGGGCGTATAGCTGATGGTAAACTAGGATACTCTATTTTACTTTTGTTTTTCTTGTTATATCCTGACGTTTTCACTATACAAAAGTAACAATGACTTGAATGATCTCTGGGGTCTCGCCAAATCATAGATATACCAAATGGAAGTTAATCACGTGTTCCCTTGGTCCACATCCGTAAATCCTCAACACACTTTGTGAGGGGCCCATGATTTATCTTGATCACCAATTTTCACTTTAAAATAGGCAAAATAGAGTTGCCTCACAAATGTACTGGTGTTTGTCCTTTGACTGGGAATGCTAAAACTGCCATATATGTAACAAAATGAATCGGGGCTGTTTAAGCACTTACGACGTGAACTAGCAGAGGTAGACATAAGGAAAAGTTTCGGTTCATATATAAATAAACACTAAACACTGCTAACCTTGTATATAAATAAGAACTCAGACTCCACGTCGGGCTACACCGTTTCAGAGCGACACACAACGTCTCACTACAGTATCTCAGGCGTAACTGAACAAGTCCAGACAAGTATAAACCTCTCGCTGTTCTCCTATGCGTCATTCACCCGGCGCCCATCGGAGAAGGTTTGGGTCAGCCAATAGGAGAGCAATAGTGCTTCCTATGATCCATGCTCGATTTCGCGGAGAGTGGTCACATTCTCATAAGGTGTAAAGATAAAACTTGACGTGGTAGAAGAAAACTAACTACAGTTTAGAAACCAGCATGCCTAATTAACTACAACACAGCTCAAAAACCAAACTCAACAGAAATTGTGTTACAAATTGCTCCCCAGTGTTTGTTTTTAATAAACCTGAATTACATTTTAATTTGGAATTTTCAGTTGCATATTTCTTCGTTCCTTTGCATATTTGGACAAAAAAACGTATACATATGCGCATATTTATAGTTTTTTTTTGTGCATATAATCCGGTCTTTACTCATTACATTACAAGCTTCCCTTTTTCTACATGCTATTTATATTGAACCTTCTCATTCTAAATTGGAATTTCAATTGTGCGTTAACGAGTCTCACCCATTTCACTTCAGCTACCTACTGACATGTAATGATTATCGAATATGCTTTTTCCTCCCTGGGTGATACAACAACCGAGCAAACCAATATTGTTTCTCTCGATAAAACGTTCCGCAGGAATTGAAGTATCGACAGGTTGATGGTAAGATATTCCAATCGCTAGTCCCAGCCGTATACACAAAAGGCACTTGTCCTAGTGTGGTATATCAGCTAAATATTTTCGTATAAATCGATGCGCTTTGAGAATAAAATGAAAACAAAATGATACGTATCAACACTTTCCGTGACGAGCGTTAAAAACATTTCTGTACGGGCGGCGAGGATAAAATTGTATATATCACCGCTTCGTCGGTATTTATTCTTGTCAAGTGCGGTGGCATCGTGCGCACAGCTACCATATAGCCACGTTTCGCGCGACGCGAATGACAAAAAAAACAAAGCCCGTTTTAATTCAATTTATTGTACAAAAGAACGTGTCAACATTATATTAGTGCGTCATAAACACAAAACGTCGGTGCTTGCGTCTGCCGAGAACAAATCACGTGTCACCAAGAGTGTTCCGCCTGTCAGTATCCAGGAAGAGATAAAACATCACTTGTCCGCCAGCGCGTGTTCACCGTATCGCGCTTATACGTTTTTCTATTTAATTAAGAGTATCTAGTGCGGTGCTATATTGATTTCTTTTTGTTGGCGAAATGATTGAAACATTTCCTAGACACTTGAACATATTGCTGTGCTTTTTTTAGCTTTATTGAACTCAGAAAATGTGATTACAGTCGTTAATCAGATACACTGAGAAAAATGTTCGCTAGCCCTAATTAAATATTTAGTAATCGCAAGTAAAATTTTAATAAAATAGGTAAATGCTTATTTACTTAAGTAACTTCACAGAGTATCCTCTAAACATATTTTCATGTATACCGGGTGATCGCTAAGTAGAGGACCATGAATCTATTTTGTTATTTTAAATGGAACATCCTGAATATTATTATCTTTTTGGGTTCTTTATCTAGAAATAAATCCACATGATAGGAAATTCATATACCTACTTCTAATAGATTTTGAGATGTTTATAATTTTGTAGGTGATCGCCTAAATTTAGATATACCTGTTTCCTTCAAGAAATCCGAAATAAGTAAATTTTTAAGGGATTAAATTGCATATTTACCTCTATCTCGACATGGTATTAGAACACTTTTGAAATATACCGGGTGTTCAGTACTCAACACCAAACTTTGCCAAATTCAAACATAAGAAGTTTCATTTTTTTAAATAGTAGGTAGGCGATCCAGCTCTGTTCCATTTGGCGTAGAAGTAATGCTCTGTTTTCAGATTGCTTTTTATATCAACCACGGAGGAAAATTACGTTGAGAACTTCTACATCTTGGAACAAAAAGACTTATGGTACCAAATAGTTGATCATAGAATGCACAAACAGCATCACCAACATTAGAAAACGTCTCATCAAAAGACCAATCTGTCTTCAGTATACTATCATACAGTGACCGGAAATCGGGACTTTTGAAGTTATATTTTAGATTATTTTTAGACAGAAAGTTGCTTGCAGATTCCGTAATAGTCATGTCAAGGGATATATCAGCGCAGGGTGAAATACATCTGATGGGAGCGGATCAGCATCATGGTCTACTTTAATCAAGCATGGAACGTTAGACAAAACCAAATCAAGCACAATTACAATTCAAGATTTCGTTAAATTGTTTCAGGTTTAAAGTTAATAAGAAATGATTAAACGTGGATGTTTTCGATCAGTACAATTGGAAGAATTGAAATTTGGACAGTTGAAATCACCACATATTAAAAATTGCTTGTTAAGAAGTTCAAGACACAAGGAGTCAAAAAATATTTCATAATCATCGCATGTAATATATGGGGGTACATAAACATTAACAATAAACAAAGAAATTACGTCAAGGTAACATCTGCATATAAGTAAATCAATAGAAAGGGCTAAATTATTAATATTATTAATATTGGACAGATAGAAAATTAGTAGAAATAGCAGTTAAAGTTCCGCCGCCAGTAATACGATTAACATCGACAAAATCCCTATCCTTTCTATTTACATTAAAAGAAGAATCAAAAATCTCAGAGTCGGAGATGCCTGAACTCAGCGATGTTTCGGTAAATAAAACAGCGTCAAAATCAATTGAAGCACTAATGGAAAAATATTATCAAGCTTCGAACGAATGCCGCGGACATTCTGGTAGCCGAACTTCAACTATACTGAACATCTGTTGAGCGAACTTAGTTTCCCCGTCGAGCTCCAGAAGAGATAATAGTTGGAATGTCGTTGATGAATCTGATAGTTAGACCTGATTTGCCAACAGCAACTCTGGATTGTACTGCTTCTTGATGGACTTAAAATGTTCATCCTGAATAGGAGTTCTGTCCTTCACAATAGAGAAAGTTTTAAATTTGGATATAACAGATTTCCCTACAAAAGTATGCCTATACAATACCTGTGGTGAAATATGCATTTCTTAGATTGTAATTACATTGCTTTGATACGGTCGATTGCTTAGGTTTTAAGTTGTGTGTGAACATCAAATACAGGTTGTCTCGTACGTTAAAAGTAGCCACATATTTTATAGTATTTTCTCAAACAATTTTGTACGACAAATATATTGTATTTTGCCCCATTCAGATGTGAATTAATACCACAGCATTGTCGTAAAACTTTGCGCTCCGTTTTTTTTTCCCACAACACTGTTGCAATATTTTCCAAGCGATTTTTTCCTGTGTTCCAAGTGCAATACTCATACTTATTTTATATAGACATGTACATATATCGTTTTAATGGATGTAATATATCAAGATCGGATTCATTACTAATGTAAGTGAAAAATACAAGTAGCGCCGTTCAATCTAAGCGATTAAGGGATGAGATATAAATGTATGGGGAGCAGAGAGTATCTCGACCATTTCACTAAGCGAATCACTCAACTATTTTCCATAGCAAGTGGAATGAGCGAGACGAATAGATGCAGAACTAATCCGTTTCACCGATCGCGTAGCATACTCACTGGTGGAGTTGAGCTTTCATGGTTCCGCAAATAGGGGATTGTGAAAATTGTTCGGAAATCCTGAGGGAATTATAAGCGAGTGCATCTTGCATCGAACCTACATCTGCTTACGGGGATTTAACGAAATTCCGCGCAAACGTTAAACAACTATTGCCGCTTTCGCCCTATCCGAAATTTTTGTAGTGCCATATCGAACTGCCGCTTAACTTGGGAACGGTATATCATTTCCACGTCGACGTTTTCAATTTCTCTCCCTTCGTGTAACAAGTAATTTTCTCGAAAACTGAAATTATTCTTGTAGTAAAATAAAGTACCTTGGCATATAAAGCTGGATATGCACGCTAATCTCGTTTTTTTGCTTTGCCGCTTAGGATAGCTTTTATTGTGAATAAACTTTAAACTGTGGTCCAATAAACTCATTGGTGAGGCAGTAAAATGGGAGAAAGAAACGCGAATATGTTATATCAACTTCAAAGGCGCAATTAAAGTGATGACATTTGAAAATAGGCGATCTACGAGGGTAAGTCAAAAATTACTTACACTTTTAGTTCTACAACTGTATTAAACAAAGATAGGTGTACAACAGATACATTATTTTTCGATATAGTATCCACCTTTAGCAATCCACTTGGTCCAGTGAGCCACAGGCTTCCGTATGCCTTCCTGGTAGAAAATTTTCGGTTGGTCGTGAAGCCACTTTTACACCTCATTCCGAACGTCTGTGTCTGAGGCAAATCGACGACCTCTCAAAGCTTCTTTGAGCGGTCCAAAGAGATGAAAGTCTGAGGGAGCGAGATCAGGGCTATAGGGAGGGTATTCCAGGGTCTTAAAGCCCAACCTGTTGATAGTTTCTGTGGTGTTATGGGCCATGTGCGGACGGACGAATTGCCGGTTTCAGCTTATTCCCCAACAAATCACTGTACCTCGCACTATTTATGGTAGTCCCCCTGTCCAAGTAGTCGTCCAGTATAGGGTCTTTTTCGTCCCAAAACACGGTTAGCATCACCTTCCCAGCCGATGGCAAGGTCTTGAATTTTTTCGTGCTAGGGGATACTGGGTGTTTCCATTCCATACTCTGGCGTTTCGATTCGGCCTCGTAGTGATGAACCCACGTTTCATCAACGGTCACTATTCTGCTTAAAAATGCGTCGCCTTCCGCGTTAAAGCGATCCAGTAAGCGTTGGCAGGTGTCCAAATGTTTAGTTTTGTTTTCTGCGGTAAGCATTCGTGGTACCCATCGCGCACACACTTTACGAAATTTGAGTTCATCGTGGATAATTTGATAGGCAGAACCGTGACTGATGTTTAAAGAAGATGCAACCTCACCTATGGTAACTCGTCTATTTGCTGTAACCATCTCTCGAGCTTGTTGAATGTTGTCGTCGGTGGTCGAGGTTGACGGCCGTCCAGCTCCCTCTTTTTGTGTTACGCTCGTGCGGCCACTTTGAAACATTTCGATCCACAAAAAACGCTTTTACGAAATAAAGCACTGTCCCCGTATTGTGACAAAAGTCCCCGGTGAATTTCAGCACTTTTCACACCCTCTGACCACAAAAATCGGATCACTGCTCGTTGTTCCTCTTTGGTGCAAACTAACAGCAGAGTTGGCATGCTTATGCTGTTGTAGCTAGCAGACAAATGACGCGATGGTAATTAAATTCCACACACATGACCACAGAGGAACCACCTCAACGCATGGCGATAGTGTAGATAATATTTGGCTTACCCTCGTAGTTCGTACCTTTTCGTGATTTAGAAATTGTAGGATAATGACAATTCAGGGTCATTCACGACAACGGCGACGCTAAGGTCTATCAGACGTATCTCTGGAAGGAATGAAGATATATATATTTAACGGGTTTTGAAAGGTACGTGGTGTATTCCACAAAATCTGTCAAGTTGCAGCTAACAGCCATCTTCCAGTTCCCCTTTTCCAAGCTTCCCTGTCGCGAGCAGCTTCTTCTTCGAGTACTCTCTCCATCATGGTCCTTCTTATTCCCTCGTTCCAGGAGCGTCGCGGTCTTCCCCCTTTTCTTCTGTGCGGTGGCCTCCACTGAAACAGTGCTTTTGGCCAGCAGTCCTCAGGCATTCTGAGTAAATGGCCGAACCACTTAAGATCTCTCTTCTCAATTCGGTTCACTAAAACCGTTTAGTGAACCAAGCTATCATCATCAGCAGTCAAACTGAATCCAGTTTTACTGCTGATGATGATAGTTTGGCTATCAAAACGTGCGTCCAGTACGAGTTAAGTATTGTGGTAAAGGGTTTTAGTGAACTGTTTCAGCATTCTACTCCTTATCTCTGCTATCCAATTCTCTTTTTTACTTTATTCGACAGATGTTTGTCCCACCAACAAAAGGAATGAAAATCTTTTTTAAAATTTTGATGGCCGGTATTATAGGTAAGGATTTATCTTCTAAAAATATTTTCAATTTGCATAGCCCTCTTAAATCCCATCTAAACGATACAGCGTACCATGGGCCCAGAATGTACGAACCTTCAAAAATGTCTTCTCCTCAAAAATTTGGAAGATGCCATTTGCAATTTAAACATCATATCTTTTGTAGAATTAGTTACGCAAATAAATTTCGAAGTTCTCATAAATGACATAAATATAAGCGTCAGTAGACACCAAAAGTATTACACAGTGTGCAGCCATTTTCTTAAATAGCAACCACTATTTTGGTTCGTTTCTATACATCCTATTCCAAAAATCACAGTTGAAACACATTTTACTCATTAAACCTAAATTCACTACTTTCCGAGCTATTTAATGAAATCCATAGAGTCAGTCAATTTTCCAATAAAGAGCACCTACACTAACAACGTAAGCTTGAATTATTTAATCTTATGATAGATCACGGTTGTTATCAATGTGGCGTATGATAGCAAAGAGGATATTTCTTGTAAATAAGTAGTGAAAACAAAGAACAGACTGTGGAACTGCTAAACATTTTAATAACATGTTTTAACATTCCTTTCTGTTTGACAAAATTTACTAGAATAAAGTCAGTTTGCTGTAACAGCCCTGAAGATGTCCTATAATAGTGTGGATGAAACGTCGGCAAAAGTTACGACAACGACGCGATTCCAACCCGGATACCAAGAGTATAGTGTTATTGACGACCGTGGAAGTCTGCGTACCAGACTACTAGAACAAAGTTTAGGAGATCAGGAAAATTTTTGTTTTAAATTTTGAAAGGGGTACAATATTGCTTCTGTTTTTCAATAATTTAGTTAACTCACTAATATTTCTATTTGTATTTTATGTTAATTTTGTATAAACTACTCCAGAGCAGATGCTAATCTAATAACGTAGTGAGTTTTAATTAATATGCATAACTTTATGTAGACCGCTTGTTATTATTCTATCTAAAAATTCTTTCATAAATTATTGGGAAGCAATTACAAATGGTATACTAATTGAACAGAATAGCTATGTCGGTTTTAGTCCAAAATTCCGTAAAATTTAAGATAACGGTCTCAAAATTGCATTTTACTCCCACCACTCCCAGCGAGATGTTCGTTTATAACTGTCGTTCACTTAAAACAGGTAACTGCTTCATTGTAATAGGTAGCCGTTCAATTATAACACGTAGATGTTGTAATTGAATAATTAACTGTTATAATTGGATGGATCGCTTGGCTGTTAGCGATAACATGATGGTGATAAAAGGTGATTTCAGACCACTGTGTAAAATGTTATGGAATTTTTAACCGGAACCGGCATAACTGTTCTACTTTAGCTGAAACGAGATCTACAACATACCGTTAATCAAGGTTAACATTTTTGCATTTTAATCTACTATTGATTCAAACAAAGCAAAGCCTGTTGTGCTAGTGCAGTTGCTCTTAATTGGAAAATGGATCGATTCGTTGTTCTTTTTTTCTCAAATAGTTCGGGCACGACTCAATTTTGATATAGAAAGCGAGTATGCTTCACCTTTGTCTTTTGGAGTGGAATATGTAAGAGTGATCAAAAATAGAGGTGCCATTTGAAAAACTGAACTCTCTTCTAGTTGAATATGTCCGTGTCTGGGCTGGATTTTCAGAATATAGTAGCGATTTTGATACTTATTTGTGATCATAAATAGATATTTGTGTTTTTCATGACAATTTTAGTGCTAATATCATGAAATGTATATTGATGTTTCAATTGAAGTTTGCGTCAATTTATTAAAGTTGGTGCATCCTAGACCTACATATATGTTCAGGGAGGGCTATATAATATTTCTATTTGAAACAAGAAAGTTCTGATTTAATCAAGTGTCATGAAATTCAATACGCTTCTGAAATGTAGACTTTTATTCATAACATTGCTCACCAAAATTTCGGAAAAGGATTTTCATTAGCTTCGGAGTAATAGGCCATTGGTCGTGAATGGTCCTGTATATGATCTTCTTCAGAATAAGCAATTTTATATTTTTTTTTTATACATGATAATTTGATATTTTTTCGCACCTACCCGTCTTTTCCCGTTAACTTTGTCATTAACGGTTGTCGTTTATCATTTTGTAACTTTCTTCTCCCGATTTCATTTTTTCATTTAACGTCGAAACCGTTTCTAAAAAATGTCATCGATATACAATTGTAATGCGGAATATATTTGGGCTGTCATTGACGTTAGAATTGCTTTGATGTTCTCAGGGACTCCGCTACGAAAGGATATTGCGTCTCAAAGATATCGGAAATATCGGCAGACAATTCTCATTAAGGAACTGACGACGGCCGACCTTAAAAAGGAAATAAATGTATTATGCTCTTCGACGTACCTCGAATTTTGTAAGGCTAATTCTCTACAAAGATGTTGCTTTATGTCAAAGGATAAAAAAACGCGTTGACTGGTTTAGGAAAAAGGAATTCGTGATAAAATCCAATCAAATGGAGACGTCAAAATATTAATTTATCAAGCATATCGTCGACATTCTCGATAAATGCCTATGAAGCCTGTTACTTAATTTTTTGCTATTACATTAAACTGTTCTTTGAAAGCATCTGTTAATCAAAATTTATCTGATTTTTCAATATTTTTGGTGATCATTTTTATACTTATTATAAGAGAATAATCGATCTCTGATGTTTTTCAATGCAGCGTCGTATCTAAAGAGGGGTCCAAGGAGAGCCCGCTCTGGAAATCGGAATGCAATGCTTAAAATAATAATCTAAAACTGTTCCTGAGAAGATGGAGTATAAATAAAATTTGTTTAATGACAAAACTACAATACTTATCTCAGCGACACTCTACTCATCCTCCACATAATTATATCTGTTTCATTCATTATACGTCTTCTAGGATTTAAAATACTGTGGTACACATTGTGACTTGTCATACTTCAAACTGTCGGCATATAACATCTCCATGGAAGCGAAAGACATTTTGATAAACCATTCATTAATTTGAATAAATAGACAAAAAAAGTTAAAAACACTTAATTAAATAAATTTATAAAAACAGCTCTCGATTAGGGTTTGATTTAGGAAGCTGTAAAATTTCAACAAGTAAAAAAGGAATATACTGTGATGTTTCAATTAACGATTAAAAATATTGAATAGGGAGATAATCTGTGTTCCGTTTATTATAAGTTTTTCACTTACAAAGTTTAAACTTCTTTTAAAAATTACTTACAGTTAATGTCGATGTATTGTCTGTATGTTTGTATTTCTTTCTCGATGGTTCCTAGTTTCCTCTTTTCATCAGTGTCGATATCCAATATCCTCTTATATAACCTCTCGGATCGTTTTCTTGAATAAATTTCCTTAATTTTTTCTACAAATTGTTTTTGTTTGATTAAATATTCTTGATTATTACTTGTAACTGTTTCTGTTTCACTTTTAACAGTTTTTTAATACTTTAGAGTTGATAATTTCGGGATCGTTTAGGTTTAAAATAAAATTTTTAGATTCATCAGTCGAAAAACATGTTTGTTTACTGTCAGAAATGTCGTATCTCACTTCTTGTTTATCGGTTGTCTGGGTGCTGCCCATCTAACAACTTGATATTTTTAAATTTTGATGCAATGATGGTCGAATTCGGTGTTGCACGTGACGTGAGGGATTTTGATGATTGTTTTCTTAATACAGTGTGTTACTTGTGTGTATATGTGTCATTTTTACAAATAATGTTTTAAAAATGTACATAACTTAAAATAACCTGGAATTTTGATTATCCCCTGTAACGTAACATTAACGGAGTCTTCTTTTTTGTAAGAATAAAAGATTAATAATATAAATAATCAGAATGTCAGAATTCGAATACTGATATAAAATAATTCAAATTACGCAAATGTTCTGTTAAAATCTAATATTTAACGAATTTTGATATAAAATTGATTAATATGGATTTAATAACATTTAAACGTACATTCTTCACGTCGAACATTCCACTACAATACTTATTAGGAAGGGTAAATGAATATAGATTCAGCTCAACACCAAGTGGATTTTTTATTTTACTTTTGGCGATCGATTTCGTAATCATCAGGCTATTTAGTCATTGAAGTCGAAGAACTGCAAATGTACCTTTTAAATACAGGCCAGCGCGAACGCTCTTAGCAGCGGATTTGAAACGGTGGATGGTTTTTTGTGGCCCCTTTTTAGAAAATTGTATAAGTACATTCTATGGAGAGATGAAACGAACTTTTTAAATCTCGTAACCACGCTAATGACGTCGAGTAGGCAAAAACATGTCCGTGTGTTAGTGCTTTTTTCTCTGCTCGCATTGTTTTTGCTGGGAATGATTCCACCAATACCATGAGCTATATTAGTATTGTTTTTGGTTTTTGTTACTAGGCATTTTTTCATGTGTATCTCGATATGTGCAATAAAACTATGCATTAACTCCTTTATTCAACAACCACGTAGTCCACAGAATCGTTTTAGTTTGAATATTTGGTGATGCATCTACAAAAATCGAATTGTCGGCCCATATTTTTATGAAGCACTTTTACAGGAGAACGGTATATTCCAATCTTACGTAGTGTGCTAGAAGAATTTTTAGATAGTTTAACTCTGGAGAAGAGGGCGCTTTCAACAGGACGCTGCTCCTGTGCATAATTCTTTGCACACCGTAGAAGTTTTTACTGAAATTTGTGAAGATAGATGGATTGTAACCCTCGGACTTGCTAGTTGACCGACGCGCTATCGTCACCTATTACCCATGGATTTCTTCTTGTGGGGCTTCTTAAAGAACACCATGTACAGGCAGCGATATAGAAATATTGAGGTATTGCAAAACATAATTAAAGGAACCATAGAAAATATAGTTACATCCTTTCATAAATTTAATAAACGTAAATTCAAATAAAGCAGTCTCTTTTGTTTTTCATTTTAGGGCTATAGTACTAGAAGGATATTTGACGTATTTGCTTTTCCTATCGAATAATTAACAAATACACATGGTGTTCAATTCACTTATGATTAGACTTTTACTAGATCGCTTAGTTTTAAAGATGTTCTGGTTCTCGCCAAATTTTTGGAATTGTCGTGGAAAATACGTTTTACTAGAAAGCACCCTATTCTGGAATGTTTCCCTGTAGGACTCTTTCGCCGTTCCTACTGCATGCAAAATATTCCTAAAGCATGTCACACTTAGTAACAATAGTAACATCTATAAAACGCATAATCAACATAAAAGTAAAAAAAAACAAAAGCAATAGGTAGAAAGTAATTATTCTCGCTAATATGTTCTTCCAATTGATCTCAATGCCGGACAAGATTTGTAAAGTGGCAAAATGAATCAATGATATTTTAAGTCTATCATCTTAAAATCCATCAAATCTCTTTTTTTCTCATTTTTGGGTCTATATAAGAGTATTTTATTTGAAAAGTCACTCTCTCTCGATTTGTGAAAAAATATATAGGGTGTTCAATAAAAAAGAAAGTTATTTAACCAAACGCTGAAATACGATGCCAAATTCTTTTTTATGACCATTTTATTGGGCGGAATAAATTACACATGCTATAATAATGAAGTTATTACAATTTCAAATGTACCATATAAATTTCATTGTTTTTCATTTTAGTTAGCACTGAAATGTAATGTGCAATTGTCTTTTTCTCAATACTGTTGCGATCAGTGGAAGAATCACTACATCTTTGGTAATTTAACCAACATTGTAGCTGCAATAATAACAAAATTAGCAATAGTGGCCCGATAACTTTGAAGAACTTGTATATTTCCGTTTTACACCCTAATTTATAAATGGGGTTTCCTTCGTATTTAATGACTTCATCAGAAACGCTTGTTCCATAATTGCTCGCATAATAAATTTTCATTTATATTATTTTCGAATAGCTATATCTCTCATTTGAATGCTTAATACTTAGACGCTTCTTGAAATAAACAAAAAGTACAAAAAAAAATGTCGCCTCTTAAAATATTTCTTTCCCCATCCTAGTGATTATTTGTAGTTACGGCGCTGTTCTTCTGATGGAAATCTTTTCCATTCTAGCAGAATTCTCATTGCTTTATATTCGGAATTGATACTATCCATTGCATTGAATGTATTCGAATGATACGGAAAATATTTTGTGGTCATTATTTCTTGAAATCGCTCGAGTTGAAATAAATTGCTGCGCAGCAGCCTCCCCGCTTATTTGCGTTACATTTCATTTTCATTATAATTCAAAAATTCCGAATATATTCAAAGTTGAAACGGTAACGAGGGAGCGTGCGAATCGGCGAAATCGGAATTGAAAGTGAGGGAATAGGGTCGTTTCCGCAGATTAGAGCATTTCACCCTAAGCCTCGGCTCGTACCATCGGCCCACTCTAGATATAAGTTATTTATTATACCGCAAATATTTCGATGATATATGTTTTTACAACTTACAAATATTCCAATTTTATTTTTATAGAAATATGTGTGCGTGTATAAATATATTTGAATGTTGCTCGGTGATAACAAAAGAAATAACAGTATTATTCACTGATTTATCGTATTTGATTTGAGTTACGTATTATACACAGCGCTGCAAAATTATGGAACAAAGTCATTAAATTTGATGCAATTTGTTTTTCAAAGAAATACTCGGACAGATCGATTTCATTTTTTTTAAATAAACATTTTAGCATCAATTTTTGGCTTTCTCCACTTCCGGGTTTGAAGTAATGATGTCATCGACTGCTTTTTTAAATGACAACTTCCGATTTTCTTTACTTTGATAGATCATATAATTCTCTAAATGGTCCCATCGACATTTTAATACCTCACATAACAAAATTTTCGAAAAGAAGTCATTTAAAGAGTGGAAAACATAACACTTGCTAATAACAGAAAGCAAAGATAAATGCTGTTATTCATTTGAAATGTTACAAATGTTCGAGATGCCATCAGCCGGCCTCCTGATAATAAGCAAATCTACGGAGATATTCATTTTGTTCATTGCGAATGAGGTCTGGACTAATTCGATTCATTTTATATCTAATTCTATTTTTCAAGTCTTCTAGATTTTCTGGTCTATCAACATAGATTTTTGATTTTAAATACAGCCATAAGAACAAATCAAGGGGCACGAGATCTCGGAGCGGGGGGCCACTCTACTGGTCCTCGCCTACCGACTAACCTTCCAGGAAAGCAATTCCTTAAAAGCTCGCGAAGAAGACGTGTAAACTGCGGAGGTGCACCATTTTGTTGAAACCGAGTCATCTTCATTTGGAAAAATTTTCCGCAAGAGTGGGTAGTGCAAAAGTGCATCTCTCAAAAAAAAAGATATTGCTGCCTCGTGAGGGTTTCGTCAAAGAAGAAAAGACCGATGATCCTATTGTCAACTGTTTGTTAACTTTACGAGGGTGTTGAGTGCGTGCTTCAGTAGTGCAGTGAGGATTTTGTCTACTCCAGTACCTACAATTTTGGGCAAAATGAAGCTTCATCCGAAAAGAGAATTTGGCAGAAATCCTATACCCTTATATCACAAAACTGCATTCGGCGATCAGGACAATGTTCAGTGAGTTCTTGCAGTAGTTGTATTCTGTAAGGATAGCATTTTTCTGTTTTGATACACGTAGCGAAACTTCATTGTCTGCTGCAATTGATCTGCTGCAATTAACAAAATATTAAGTTTCACGTCTTCACTCATCTTCTTAGGACGCCCTGCATTTGTAAGATGTGTGACATCCTCAGTTTCTCTACATTTTCTCTCGATTTTACTGACTGGGTATTGGCTGATACTTCTATCTGGATATTTCGCATTAACTAAATTGCACACTTCTTGCTGAGTTCTGGTTTTATCACCACATTCAACAAGGTCATCAGGGTCATCTTCATTGAGTTCTTTCTGTAGTTGCAGTTTGTGAGGCCGGTATTTTCCTATTTTTAAAACACGTAATATTGATCGCTGAGGAACTTCATTGTCTGCTGCAATTGATCGAGATACGTCATGAAGATTCTCAGCCACACTTGATAAAATATCAAGTTTTATATCTTCATTCATTGGATCAACCTGGCGTCACAGGAGATCATTTGACGCTTTTTTACTAGCTAACTCAAACCAAATTAAGTGCTGAAAAGTTTCTTCATCACAGTCTACATTTTTTTGGATAACGCCTAATAACTGCGAGCTAGCTCGTTTCGCTTTGAAATATGTTTTCATTTACCTTTTATGTTTGACCCATTAACATTTCTGACAAATTATCTTTGCATTAGTATCTTTACCGACAAAACGTTTTACCATTGATTTGATATAAAATTAATAAATTTATTCTCATTACTAGAGTAACCAAAACTTGTGGACTCGCATAGGCGTCGGTATTACGGGTTAATATAAGAATACGAAAAATTCATAAATAAACTTACTTGCTAATTATTCAACAAATTAGAGGCATCAGGATGTGAACTACTGTAAACTTGCATCATTGCATATGTTTCCACAGTTACTTCTTTAAACCTTCTGCGTCGACAAGAAAAAATATTCTTGTACTTAGAAAACGATCTCTCCACATCTAAGGAAGTTACATTTGTATGTAGAAACTGTTTTTCAAAATCACTTAAAAGTTCACTATTCTTACACTTATTATAAACGGCCTCTAAAGTATTAAAATCGGGATTTTTCCTTAAAACATCTGCCAACTTTTGACTAGCGCATAATCCTGGCGTATCATTTAATGTGTGTAATTTATTTTTACACTCTCCACTATGACTAATGATTCCTGCAATGACAATTCAGTACATTGTAGTTTTCTGATGGCATCTAGTAATACTGTATAATTGGTACATATTGTTGTTAAATCTTCTAAAAGTTGAGGAATTTGAAATTCTCTTTGACTTTCTCTAATTGCTTTGGATTCATTCCGATTAAATTGCATTATAACTGATTGAATTTGTTGGAAATGGATCAAACAGTAAGAAGCTGCTGTTAGCCAAGTACCCCATCGCATTAAAATTGGTTCAGGAGGTTCTGGAATACCTGGACGAAATTTACGAAAATCTTTTAAACGTTTAGGAGATTTACGAAACACTGCTTTAGTACTTCCAATCATCCGACCAACGTTTCCGTAATGTTGTCGAACAACTTCACCAACTAAATGCAAAGCATGCAGCACGCAGGTTATATGTATTAAGTTAGGAAATATATGTTTTAAGGATCGCCCAACACTTAACATCGCTGCTGCACTATCTATCACAATCATCACAACTTGATCTTGGGCAATTTTAAATTTTTTCAAAGCGTTCATTATCACTTTTTGAATATTTTTTATGATCATCCCTCGTACATCTAAAAATTATTTTTTTTGAAAACTACAAGAAACATTCTCTTAGTTGCATAAGGAAAGTTATCTCTACTTATCTCTACTGTCAAACAGATTCTAAAAATCGACTAAAAAGTGTGCCCTCAGTGAGGAATTAGAGAAAAGTACATAGAGTTCTAAAATATTCATTCGTTATTGAGATATCGCGCCGGATCATTCCTCGTTAAACACACTGTATATCTCTCCCGTACTATCTGTATGTGTATCTGTAAAGGTCAGTTGCTTTAGAAAAAGTACTAGAGAAGTACAATATTTGAGTTCTATTTCAGAGATCTCTTTCGGTACAGTCACTAATTGCCATGTAGGAATTGACCAAATAACTGGGCCGGGCACAGAGCTTCGCGCCAGGTTAGAAGTGAGGTTGCCACACCGACGACGCGACGTATGTATGCAGATGAATCGGCACGCGCTACCTCAGCGAATGAAATTATTGATTTATTGCAACGGTTTCTCATCAACCCCTGCTCGCTTTTGCCGATTAAGTATTCATAAATGGTATTTCATTTTAAATGTATACAAGCCTTTCATTTACGATACTTCTTAGTTAATTCAAACTTATTTCATCTCATTAACTAAGCGTATTTAGCGATCGGTAGCCGTCGGTATGAAAGGGTTATGTTAATTATTTAAGAAAGACCAGAGTTTCACTAAATAACGTAAAATTATTTACAAAACACATCCAATACTGACGGAAAGTATTAGGAGAAAACTTTATTTACAAAGGGAAAGATCAAAATATGCGTAGAAGATATTTGTTGGAGCGTGATACAGAGGCATACGGCGTTATGATTAATAATATCCAGCTGAAGAGTCTTGTATAGATTCTCATTTAGTTGATACTCGAAAGTTTACATCAAAGAACGAAATGACAGCGTTTTATAAATGTTTCCTGAAATAATTTAGCAATTTTGTCGCCCAGGAAGAGATCGGGAGCTCCGATTGCAGTTTTACGCTGGCTGCCGCCTAAGCTTTAATTCAAACCTATGGGATTATACAATTTAATAAGCGCTTTATTCCCGTGTACTTCGATGCTTGAAATTTATGAAACGTAAAAGTAAGAATAAAGTTTCCGTTTTGATTAAAAATACAAACATTTTAAGAACAACTGCAATAAAATTGTATTAGGTGCAAAGTAAATTCAAACTGGTTCGGGCGCGAAAGCGAACGATGGTATTTACTCCTTTTTTGAGTCGTAAAAACAAATGCAAATAAATTTTTTTATTGTCGCCGACGCAAAGTAACGCCGACATAAAATTATATCACCATGCAGACGCGTACGATTTTGGAAGACGTTAGGATCTTCTATACATATGCACCTACACGGAATTACCGCTCGCACAATGCCTACAGGATATTTTGTGTGTATATTTTTAAAAGGTGCCAGGACTTTTTGTAAATTCATGTGTTCCTACGTAAAAATGGTATCTGAAAAAAGAATCTTGTATAACATTTTCTAGTGGGTGAATATATTATGTGGGGAGTTAATTAAAGCTAGGTATTTGGCATACAAAACAAAATGCCGATTTATTTACGTAGGTGTACAATATTAATATCGCTTCTCGATTTAATGAGTCAATAGACGGAGATACAGAAATATATGTGTTCAAGCATCGCACGCTTTTATTGTATCAGTACAAGTTTAGAAAAGAATGAATTAATAGAAGCCTCGTCTTTGACATCTATCTGCAGTGTTATTATTAACCTAAACTAGAGAAAAAATAATACAAGCGTTTAATAACAATAAACTGAAATAAAAAAAAATGAGAAATTTACAGCATCATGATTTGGATAAAGCTTTATTAGAATGGTTTAAAGTACAAAGAAGTAGAAGTGTATCATTAACTGGACCCATTCTCAGAGAAAAGGCTAATGATTTTGCGATGCTCTTGGGGAAAAACAATTTCGAATGTTCCGAAGGTTGCATCAATCCATTTCGTTCTTGTCACAATATCGTTTTCAGAAAGGTATCGGAAGAAGCAGCAAGTGTACCTGATGGAGTTTCTGAATTATGGTTGCAAAACGCTTTCAGCGATAGAAAAAATTATACAGATAATGACATTTTTAATGCGAATTAAACCGGTTTATTTTACAAAATGACATGATAAAACCATGAAATTTAAAGGTAAGAAGTGCATAGGGGGTAAAATGTCGAAAGAGAGTATAACTGTATTGGTAGGTGCAAATATGACTGGTAGTGAAAAAAGCAGACTACTCGTTATAGGAAGAGCGAAAAATCCCAGGTGTTTTAAAAATGTTAAAAGTTATTTATGAATACAACAGAAGAGCGTGGATGACGGCAGAAATATTTACGAAGTTTCTTTGTGATAGGGACAAAGATTTGAAAAAATCTGGTAAGAAGATTTTATTACTTGTGGATAATCCATCCAAAAGTTGAAAATTTAAGTGCTATCAAGTTATGTTTTTTACCTCCAAATTGCACTGCAGTATTACAGCCAATAGACCAGAGCATAATTAAATCATTAAAAACGCATTATCGAAAAATGCAACTCATTGAGAATATCAGGAATATAGAACTCATACGAAAATGTGGTATTACGCTCTTGGATGCTGTTCTTATGATATCTGCAACTTGGGAAAAGGTGTCAGATAAAACAATTGCAAATTGTTTTCGACATGCTAGGTTTATGCAAAACCAAGAAAATTATCCAATGGAAAAAGAAGATGACTTCGATGAGGAAGACTCAGTTCTGATAAATCTATAACTACTGAAGAGCTGCTAGACTTTGTAACTGTTGATAATGAGTTGAAAACATGGGGTGACTTAACCCTGCTGTACTGTTTAAATTTACTCTACACGTGTATCGTTCGGGTCAATATGACCCGAACCCTTATTTGCAATAAAAAATAAGTGTACTGTTTTAAAAGAAATATTTTATTTATAAAAAATAGAAATCTACATGTTCTAATAAGAAATACTTACACTTAAATATAAAAAAGTACTTATTTTATAAAAAGATTATGGAGCACAATTTGGGCAAAAGAATTGTACATGCTTCTTACAGAGATGTTTATTGCATGTTACACATGAAATATTTGTTTTGTTGTCATTAGTTGACGGACAAAATTTGCATCGTGCACGTTTTACATTAATGTTCGCTGCTGTTGAGGGTTCATTTGATGTTGTGGCTATATGTTGATTTTTCGCTTTTTGAGCTTTTACCACTATGTTGCGAGCTTCTTCTCCCCTGGGTAGGTACGCTCTTGACTCCATATGTAATTTTATGAGCGATTTTCCTAATTCTTCTAGAAATAGTCTTCTTTTTGTTAGTTTATTGTTGTTCCAATTTGGATTCGCAGCAGTCCACAATACATACGCATTGTAAGCCGAAATGTCTAGCATGTTATAAAAAATTATCATAGGCCAGCGATTGGATTTTCTTTTACAAGTATATGTGCCCACTAATTGATCGAGAGTGTCAACGGCCCCTTTAGTTGCATTGTAGTCTAGTATTATATGAGGTTTCCGATCAGTTCTTTCACTAACTTTGTTGTCGTGATGCAATGTGCTCATAAGGATCACGGTCTTACCCTTTTTTGGTACATAATTTACGACAGTTGTATCATTTGTGAAAAAGAAAGAACTGCTATGTACGTCTTTGTTAGCTATTGGCTGAGGAAGTTCCGGCTTATTTTTTCTAACAGTTCCTACCATCGTAATTTTTCTTTTCAGCAGTAATTGTCCTAGGTTGTATGATGTGAAAAAATTGTCACACGTCACATTACGTCCTCTTAGTTCGCTGGTGAGATCGCAAACCACCCGCATGCCCTGATTTTTTTCTGGTGGAGCACCTTCTTCCTTTCCTGTGTAAACTTGTACTTTCAATGCATAAGATGTTTCACTGTCACAGAGAGTCCAAATCTTGATACCATACTTCGCTGGTTTAGTAGGTATATATTGCTTGAAAGGGCAGCGACCTCTAAATGCAACTAACTGTTCATCCACCGTTACATTTTCTCCAGGATTATATAACTTGGGAAGATTTTCTACCCACATTTCCCAAATGTCTCTTATGGCCGCTAATTTATCAGTACGTCTTCTTTCCTGGCGTGTAGTCTTGTCATCAAAGCGAATCACACGGGATATCATGCTGAATTGTTCAAGAGACATGGTTGCTCGAAAAATACTTCGACCAGTATCATTGTCCCACAAACTTTTTGTAGCTTCTCCGTGCGATCGGTAGACGCCGGCAAGTAACAAAAGACCAATGTAAGCTTGAAAAGTGGTACTATCCAAAACTTTCCACTTTGTATCGTTAACTCGTAATCCTTCAATATTTGTCATCTTTATCACTTCCTTTTCGATCGCAGGTAAAAATACAATTTCAAATGCACTTTTTATGTCTGTAATTCTCGCGCATGCATATTTTGTAATTCCTGCAGGAGTGCGAATCACATTGGCGGCACAAAAACGGCCACGTTGCTGAGGTGGAAGTAAATTCCATTCAATTTTACGATCTTTAGAAAAAACTGTCTGAACATTCTGAGGCATTTGACGATTTTCTTGGTCTTGTTCACTATCTGAACTATCACTTTCCGACACATCACTTATATGATCTTCAAATTCAGAAACAGATTCACCACTATCAGAAGATTGTGCAAGAGCTAGCAGTTCTGCATCACTCAGTGGTCTTCGACTTGCCATGTTGAAATCGAGAGTAAAACTAACAAGCAAATTCAGTGCAACGTTTTATAACTAAGATATGACGCATGCGTGCAACGTCCGAGACGTACCGCGCAAAAGTATGCAAAAGTTGTCATACTACATTTATACAGAATGATATAAACGAGTATAAACAAGTTTTTGCCTGTTGTAACACGTTTGAGCTTGAATATACGTAAACAAGAACATGTAAGAAAGTAATATGTGACAGTCAAGAAAACAAAAAGATAAAACAAATAAATCATTTTTATTAGTTTCTATCATATTACGCGCAGAGATGGACCGTTATTATATGCACAATTGTGTTATATATAATAATAAATAATACAAATGCGAAAAACATATCCTAGATATATGTATATAAGGTTAATGACTGTCGGGTCATATTGACCCGAACGTAATAAATGTAAGACATGGAAATAAATATTTAAAACAAAAATAAAAAAAGAAATGTTTATGGAATATTAACGTTAACAAAGTAACAAATAAAGTCAGTGAACGCCAGGAACATTTTTTAATAAATATTCATATTACAGCGAAACAAAATTCTGTTCGGGTCAAATAGACCCGAACAGTGCAGCAGGGTTAAGTGAAACAGATATTGTGAAGAACCTATTTAATGATGAAATTGAAGAAAACGAAATAGGTAGCGTTGAAAACCATGTTAATATTCAAATGCCATCCAGTGCGAAAGCTCTTGAAGCTGTGTCAACTTTAAACAAATTCATTCATTACAAACTTTCTGACATAAATTATAAAAAAAAATATTAGAAAGCATTTCGATTCTCGAAAACAAAATTACGCGCGTTTATTATGACGATAAATGCAACAGACAGACTTAAATAACGGATTTCTTTACAATAAATTAATGTCAAAATTTATAATTTTAAAACTTGTTGTAATGCATGCGCGTTCAATTGTTTTATACATGTACATATAAAATGAAATATGTATACATACATATATCAATATTTACGTTTTGTTGACTTATTTCATATTTTTGTATTACCACCATTTATTACGACCATCGTGTATAACGTCATTATTTGCCCGGTCTCGTCGTCCACGTTATAATCGGATTTCACTGTATATACTTCTCTTAAGCGGAGAAGAAAACACCAATAAAATATTTCTTTTGATGAAAACAGTTATTGTATTCTGGATAATTGAAACAGTAATTATCTTGAATTGAGGCAGGCAGTCTTGATACAAGTAAACGTTTCTCTGCATGTAGGAAAAGAATGGATCTGCCACTTTTGTAGTTTCCAGATTTAAAATTTTATTTGATTTGTGCCCCTGAAGCTTAAACAGAATGGTAGAGAGGACCTTCTACTTCTATTTCCGAATTTATTATTTGTACGTGTATATGTCATATTTCTTCATTATATTCTACATAATTTATCACATATTGGTAACAAATTTAAGAAGATAGACTCAACACTATATAATATACTGAAAGTATAACGCTTATTGACCAGTCGGAAAAGATAAATCTCTGTCTGAATGATGAACGGGTTTCAGGAAAACAAAGGCTTTGTAATTGATTGATTAATTATTGGTCAATGCCCACCTAGAAACTTGTTCCGCGAAATGATTGATGCTTTATAGTGGAGCGGTTTAAGCGCTCTTCACGAATAACGTACCAATTTGACTAAGTGTGCTTGCTTGTGACAAGCTCAAGCCTTTTTCATAAATTTCATTACAATAAACCCCGTAATTATTCCATCAAGTCGAGTAAATTAGTCCAACGAGTGGTATTGTTCGACTGTCTTCTCGATTTTTTGTTCCGTAGATTATCGTTCATAATTCACCCGTCGATGATTGTCAATCGCTTTCGTTCATGCAAGTCTGTCGTAGATGGCGCTAATAATAACAATAAGCGAGCTTATCGATTCGTTTTAATGTGGTTTTGGTGTAGCAATAAACGAAATTATGCTTTATTATGTTCGCACGAATAATGTACGTGTTATCAGGAGGACTAAAACAACGAGTGTAATTTTGGTGACATTATATAAAGCGACTTTTCATGTGATGCCATTGGGAACACTTCAAAACAGAAATTAAATCAATTTCCCTATGAATATTGTAAAATGCCAGTAAAATAGGGGGTCTAGAGACAATGATAGAATATGCTGACAGGTACTATATGACGAATTAGTTTCTTGTGAAAGCTCTCTAATTGACTTTTTAGGAGAATGATCTATTTTTTGACTTTTTCACTACCGTGTTTGCGATTTACTGTATAAGTTTTACGAAATTTAGCAACGCCGCGAACAATTTGTTGTTATAAATGAAGATATGATACCGCAAAATGTGGAAACTGAAAACGAAATTCATACAAATATAGTCGCATAGAATAAGATCATTCTCCATTCTCTTGATTTTGTCCATTGCGAAAATAGCTTTCAATATTAAATGTTTGATAATCCTTAAGATTTATAAGATATGTCGATAAAGATCAAAGATAATTTGAATTGTCAAATTTGTCAATAAATGCCAAACGTAATTTGAAGTTCCAATCTTAGATTTAACTATCAGATGCAGTTGTAACCAACATAAAAGATTATGCCTCTCTCAATTAGGTTGTGATGAACCGCTGCTCGTTACAGATTCAAAAGAACTTTTAATAAAAGGAAAAGGACAATTTATTATTAGAATAATAATTTTATGTTAATTCTTTGAATCATTTTCCAAATATTTAATTGTATTTTCGTGTGAATAAACCTTTGAAGAACCCTATGGATTTATTCTGAATAACAGTGCATATTTGCTTCATTTATTGATCCACATTCTCGTTTTTGCTTTTTTGTATCATACGTCATTCAGAAGAAGTGATACGTCATCATCCAGAATGGTATATAAACCGTCTCCTGCACTGCCCTCAGTGAAACTCACGCATCGCGGGCGGTGTATAGCACTGCCCTCGGGGAGACCCACGCATCGCAGGCGGTGTATAGCACTGCCCTCGGCGAAACTCACCCCGTAACCGTAACATTTTTATTTGCGACATTGAAATTTATTTGAAGTTGATTCGCGATAAAATCCCTAAGTTTGTCCACCGCTTTATTTCCAATCCATACTACTACCGAAATTATCGTATTCATTTACCGCCTATAGATTGGTTACTGAACTTTGTTTAATATCTTTTGTAAATAAAATATATTTTTCACGAGCTTGATTTCTAAATTCTGTTTAATTTTATTTTCCGAAGTGTTTTATTTGTTTAATATCTCTTTAAATAAAATATATTCTTCACGAATTTGATTTCTAAAACTCTGTTTAATTTAATTTTCCGAACTCTTTTATTTGTTTTATATCTTCTGTAAATGTAATATATTTTTCACGAACTTGTGTTTAATTGAATTTCTGAAGTTTTTCAATTAGGTTGGTTTCTTTCCGTTGTACTTTTCAAGTGTACTCACCTCTTTTATTTCCGTTGAATCTTGGACATATTCTCTACTCAATGGTAGACTTGCAGAACACTAAGCTCACACAAACATCACGATATACTACTCACACTATTTCCGTAATTAATAAAATTAATTTAAATCTTCACGGGGAAATTGAATCAATTTCCATATGAACAACATATGACAATTACGAAAATACGGTTTTCTGCAATCATATTTAGTACTAGCGTCATCTAGTGGCGAAAGGCCCAATTACAAAGAATTGTTATCAAAGTAGGAAATTGTACTATTTTATTTGTACACAAGTTACAAATTTAGTAAGTCTAAAAATATTAATTTTCCGTGAGCAAAACGTGTTACAAGGTATTTTTATAACCATTTTGTATTCTGCGTTTGACCGATTAATCAGATTTAGAGATACATATATTATTTGGCCAAATAGGGTTAGTACCTTTAACCCTACGGTAGTCGCGCGGCTATTACTAACATATTTGGTCGCGTGGAGGACTACTGTCCTCCATAACATATTAGGTAGCTCTACGAATTTGGTAAATTTATTTTGATAAATAAATAACAAATAATTTATTTTGGAATGAATTAGAAACAATAAACTGTAATAAATACAAACGTACATAAACAGTTTTGACAGATATCATTGGTGTGATCATGACACACCCATTTGTAGCACTTTTTACAATACCTTCTTGTTGTTCTGTTACGTTACCTAGTACATAAGAAACAGCTACCCTTACTTGCACGAGGGGTACTAGAGCAGCAGTACTAGAAGAGGCTTCTGCATCTGGAGTGCCGAAGTTCTTTAGGTTTCTGTTGCATTGTGAATCGTATCAAGATTTGGGGTTTGATCATACTCCAAACAATATCGGCTAAGAATTTACGTCTTATTATTTTACTCTCCCACTTCCAAGACTTCCCTAATTGGTGCCAATTTATCTAACAATTTTCGTTCCAATCGATCGTGAATATCGTCAAATCATGTACATCTCAAGAGAAACCTAAACCGCTACAAACTCATTGATAAGCAACATGTTTCTATGCCCGAGCCTTTGGAGTTGTCCCACAATTCTGCAGCGCTAGCTCTACTACACCTGAAGGTACCTATGAGGTAAAGAATGCCTAAAAACGCAGTTTTTTCAACATCATCAGTTGATTTAGCGTTCTTTTCACGCGCAAAATTTGGTTTTAGATGGTATATGTAAATATTTGTACAAGTTACTATTGTCCTTATAATTATTTTATCAAGAAATAATGACAAACACTCCAATTCTGTTTAAGCTTGTTTTGCTACTCCTTTTGCACCAGGTAAGTGTGTAATTATATTATGGCTTCTAGTGCAAAGATTAGATGAAAGTTTTACTTACTCCACTCTGTACCGTCTGTACCATAAAAATGGTTTACTCCGCTTGTTCTACCTTCTGCATTACTACCATTGGAAATATCAAACAAATTATCAAATTTGGAAGCGCTGTCATGATTGAATTGATTGATTTCATCACTTTCATCATCACCACTTCCTCCTTCAGCAACATCTTTCAAATCTTCTGCTTCAAGTTCCTCTAGCCAAGCTAACCATTGAGCTACTACTTCGAGACATATTTTTAGCAAAACTATCAAATATTACAAAACAGCGAATATTTTCAAGCAAGAATTGAAACTGTCGCACATACGGTCGCGTGGATGACTAGTATCCTCCACTCCACTTAGGGTTGCACTGTTTTGTTTATGTTTCTTAAGATATGATCAGATAAGCATAGTTGTGTAGAGAAATGAACCACAGAAAGGTACTAAAAGCCATGTGTGCGCCTTTTTTTAATTTCCATATGATTTTTCAAATGAATTGTAGGTGGAGGACAATACTCAGCCACGCGACTACCGTAGGGTTAATTACGATGCTTTATACATTATCTTCGTTTGATTAAAAATAACATAAACCATTTATTCAGCTAGAAAATGAAACTAACATATCAATCCATGTTGTCATAAAAATGACTACAATCCTAAATTTTAAAAGCATTTTCGTCAATTTATTTGGAATTATTGGAGCAAATAGCGTAATAATTTACTCTCAAATAAATGTGAGCTACATATTTTAGTCCAGTAACCTTGTCTCCTGAAAGGGGGGTACCGTACATCAAATCTAGTGGTTTTGATTTTTGCTGAGTTATTTATGGTGTGAACTTTGTCAAAAATCTAGAAAACAGCTAAGTTTTCAATCTTCTTCGAGTTCTTGTCGATTTTGACCTTAAAGTACTACATTTTCAATAACAACCTTCTAATACTTTTTTAAAGTAGACAAAATTTGCTGCAAATTGCGGCCTCTGGTGTCTGTAAGCACAGTGGTTTGCGCTTTCTATAGTTTCCAAGGGAGTCTCCGAGTCGTCTTTATCGTTTCGCTTTAGACAGCTGCGGATCGAATGACCGGCCGAGATACATATTGACATACCGTATAGCCGTAGAACCACAGTGATAAATAGTAGCTTCTCTTTCGTTAGCAACTGCGCATGCTCAATTCCTTCACTCCACCAGATGTAGTAGCTACCTACTGAACATCTAAGTTGATTTATTTCACAATAATAACAGTTTTGGTGATAATTGAAAGCTGCCAGCGTCTGGTTGCGTCTTCGTGTTCGTTACGTTTTCCATACATTTTAAATTACTTCTTATAATAACATTATTGAAATAATTTTGAACATCGAAGGGATTGATTCAGGTGCGTCCATATGTGATAAGAAGCGAAAGGAAACTTTTAATGTCGAATGTACCTGACCTTTTGTTTTATATGAGTAGTCAATGCAAGGATATTTTTATTTTAAGACGTATTAACTCGAAAACAAGTGAACCTATCATAATAAATTATAAAAATTGTAGGTTTCAATTATATTCAGTAATGTATAAATGCAAATTCCCTATAAAGCGATGAAAATATCGTCTTCTGTGAAGTGATTATAGCCTACCGATAACCACGTTGCTAGGATTTCAGTTACACACGTCATGCACAAGCATTCTAATATTAACTTGAGCCAATGTTTCACCTTCTATTCGGTTTATGTACAGCAAAGTTGCGGTAACATGGAATGGAGACAATATCCGTAAAATTACATAATTAGGCATGTTGGCGGGTCTGCTTTATATCAAATTTTCAGTCTGTGACACAGAAATGCTAGTACCCTATTAATCCTGTGTCAAACAAGTTTTGGTGTTCGGTAATTAGTTTAAAGCCCCAATAGCGGTTTATTATTTTACTAGATCGCGTTTCTTCTAAAATATTCAAAGCAGCTAGAGAGAACTGAAACACTACAAGCAGATCATTAGAGCTGGTATTGACTGTATACATGTGCTTATGTTGTAGTGTATAATTAATTTCGAAATGCAGAGATTCACGGTCTAGGTGTCCGCATAATATTAATAAGTAAAGGATTTTTATTTTTTATTTCAGGATCCTACAATCGTATAACTTAATTTGGTAAGGATGATTTTGAAGCAGCATACTTACATTGCTTGATGTTAGTTTTTCGCATGTGGTGGTTTGTTGGGATGTTTGTAACTTAATTTATCTAACGTAAACGTTTTTTTTTTAATTTCAAAGTAAAGGAAATATTTAAGTTATCCATGATCACCTACACCTCATTAGTTTGGTGGCCAAAAACAACTCAAAGGACTGTGCAACAGCAGTTTCAACATATTCAGAGACTTGCACGTCTCAACGTAACAGGTGTGATGCGTACCTGTCCCACAGCAGCTCTGGAGGTCCAGCTGGGAATAACGCCGCTTCACATCCACATCCAGAAGCAGACTATATCGAGTGCCCTCCCTCTTAGTAGACCAAAGGGATTACAGTCTAGGGATTTTAGAAAGCATCTCAGAATCCTTGTAGATCCCAGCCTAAATTATCTGATTCATATTACAAAAGACACGATCCCTACGCAACATAATTTTGATCAACCTTATAGGTATAGTCGGACTGAGTTGGCACCCGGTGAGACTCAACGCAAAAGAGATACCCTGGAATGGTATACGGACGGCTCGAGAATAGAAGGTGTCGGAGTAGGTATAGGCATTAGTGGTCCTAACTACCACCTAAAAATGCCTACAGGACGCCACGCCAACATACTTCAAGCAGAGATTTCTACTTTAAACCTGTGCGCCATAAAGAACCTCGAGAAAGGGGTACGAGGCGGAACTATAAATATATTCAGCGACAGTCAGGCAGTTCTAAAGGCTACTAAGGCCTACACATATGAATCGGCTCTGATACACGAATGTGTAAGGCAATTGGGACGCAATAACTACGTTACTTTGCGGTGGATCCCAATCCACCAGGGGATCGAAGGAAATGAAGAGGGAGATAAGCTTTCGTTGGTCCTAACCCCTTCTGTGGTCCCCAAAAGAGCCACATAGAACAAATTATTAAGACATCCATACTGTACAAAGTGTTCCAGGACAAAGACAGGCGAAAGCACTAATTTGAAGCTCGTCGAAGACAGCAAAAATAGCACTATCGTTCAGCAATGGGAATCTTAGATTACTGGCAGGACTTCTGACAGGCCATGTAACCCTAAAATATCACTTATTTGAACTAGGAAAAGCTGAAGATCAAATTTGTCTTCTATACCAAGAAGATCTGGAGACGACAGAACACATCCTGTGTAAATGTATTGCCATTAGTCGCACACAACACTAACATTTCAGTATACCATTTCTTGCACCTACTGAACTGAAGGAAGTGGATCCTAGAGTAGTACTAAGGATTATTAAAAGCTTCCAAATATTCTAACACACATGAGGGCATTTTATTACAATAGATCGATTAATGTCGCAGTGATTAATGGCATATATGCCATGGGCAAATTATATAATAATAATAATAATAATAATAATACTAA
Organism: Dynastes maya; assembly: GCA_029619315.2. Lineage (NCBI taxonomy): Eukaryota > Metazoa > Arthropoda > Insecta > Coleoptera > Scarabaeidae > Dynastes > Dynastes maya. The sequence continues at coordinate 65,991,978 of JAROYE020000002.1, forward strand.
TAATATTAATAATAATAATAATAATAATAATAATAATAATAATAATAATAAAATATTGAAGTGAAATTATGTAAGTTGTTTACATTAAAACTTACGACTGATTTAAACGTTTCAAAAATGGTCAAACATCCCCCAAACATGAGCGTCCCAGTTCACCATCAGTTGGTCGTACGTCGAAATATGCCGTACGCCATGCTGTATCAGGAAGTAAACTAAAATAATTGCCTTTATTGCAAAATTGTGACTCTACGTTTTCTCTTTTACTGTTACACCAATTATTTTCCAACATAACGTTCTTTGGGCTGCAACAGACAGTCGTGCCACCTTTTTTCCTTTGAATCCAAGATGTTATCTCTTAGCGTTGTTATCTGCTTTAGATTTGAAAAGCATTAGCTTTTTGACGTTTAGCACATTATGTTTTGTTGATTGTGGCAGTTACAGTGAGTTGCTTTACTTGATCAAAACCGCTTTTATTAATTATTACTGAAAGTAAATGATGACATGTTATCCACTCACATAAAATACATTCCGTATCTTCGTTTTTGAAGTATTGTCTAATGCATGCTGATATTAGAAAAGATGATGTTATCAATCCATGTTTTGAATTACATTTACTTTAAACTTTAAATGCATTTCCAATAAAAAGTTCATTGTAGATATTTGAATTGTGTTTGCATTCTAGTACTGTCTTTATTATCTGTGCACTTAACAAGAATATAGAAAGCATCATATGCCATTCAATATGATTCTTGTATTCTACCGCTTCTGCAATCAAATCGCATCGAATACTTTACAATGTAAAGATGTGCTGCAAGCGAAGAGAAGTCATCCTTTTGCGGTATACTTACTGTTGTTTGTTCCGTATTTTCTGCATTGCAGTGAAAGGTTTATTACCGCGCTTCTTTGTTTTGATCATATTATTGCCGTCACTCAAATTCAATAGCTTCCATTGTGATGGATGCGAATGTCGGAGAAAATATCTGCATGTTCCGGGGATTTTCAACGAAGTCGATCGTGTCTTTTACAGAAACCGCACTAACAATAAGCGATATCCTATTGTGTTTTCATTCAATGCATTGGAGCTGCCACTACCGCCGAAACTTAACACAATATTAGACTTAGAGTTGAAAGTGGTTTTACTTTTCCAGAGTGTGTATGAACTACTTACAGGTACGTAGCTGTTTTATGATCAGGCCAAACCGGCAGTCGTCCATTAGATGCTTAATAGATGCTTAGGTACTGTAGGTTCTTACAAACAAACGAAAATAAATGAAATTTTATTGAACATACATATATATATATATATATAACATATCAAATAAACAAAAAAAATAGTGACCAAACAAATTAATGCTACTATAGCTCATGGTATTGATAGAATCATTTCCGGCAAAAAACAAAGCGAGGGAAAAGGGACAGCGTAAACCCGCGAACATGTTTCTGCCTACCCGGCGTCATCAGCGCGGTTCCATACATGTCCTTCTCCCTCGCTATTGTTTTTCACCTCTCCAGTATATGGTGCCATTCTCCACGAACAGAATCACGATATATCTCCCCACGCCACCTAGCATCGAGAAACATAGACATGCCGTCTAGAGTTGTTGTCGCTATTCTCTGGACGGCATGTCTATGTTTCTCGACCTCTGCGTGATATAATAAGTAACAAACTAAGGTATAAAATAAAGTATTTTCGTTTAAGTAACATAAAAATGCATTGAACACCTTGAAAACATAAACAAATAATTATTTATATACTTGTTCTGTTTGTACATGTATTTAACATTCTTTCCAATTACTGGTAAAAGATCGAAAATTACCAATAAAAATTTTGAAAGAATTTTCGCAATTTACTGGTAAGCCGGTATATCGGTATTGTAATCCATAGTATAGGGGTGCTTTAACACCTTGAGATGCAGCTAAGTTATTCGCTTTGATCAACATTTTCCCATTGTTTTGGTTACATTTTTATGGAAGTTAATACTAAGATGTTGACCAGCTTAAGCCTAACACCACTTAGCGTGAGAATCTTAATCCTAATAATAATCGTCTACTTCTACCGACAATAACAGAAAATGTAGATATTGTTAGACAGATCCATTATAAGAAATAGTGAACTACAGCAAATACTCATGCATCCTTTAAAAACTATAACCATTTTTAGACCAACACATATTTATGTTTGTTTGGCACGATTCAGAAATTTACCATTTCATCGTACCTTATTAATGCATTACTGACATTTACCAGATACAGCATATTGATACAGCACATATTAAAGGTTTAAGCGATTATTGATTAATATGTAAGGAAGGCTAAAGGTCGCAGAAGCCAATATATCAGCTTGTTCATTAACCAAGATCCCATTACGGTTTGTTACCGCTTCAATTAATATAATGGAAGGCAAGTGGTTTCAGCTTCCTCGATATGAGAAATGGGCGACGAGATCCTCTCTATAATGCTGCACTTGTATATATTTTTACGTTCCCCTCGACGACGAGGAATAGCTATACCTTTAGGATATAAACGATGTCCATCTAAGAAGAAAATAATTACTAGCGTTACGATCTTTTATAGAAAAGGGAAATGTCTACAGGTAGACAGCATAGCTTTAGTTTATTTGGAAATATAAGGAAATTTGACATAAAATGGGTAAGACGTTAACAGCAGAATCCAATTCAAATTCATCTTTTGCAATGAAGACCACTAAATAAGTACCTCCTACTATGCAGTGCGGTTCCTCCCCATGCTTTTGAACAACAGAAACTAGCGTTTTCAGAAAAACCAGGTCGATTTCTATTTTTTGTGAACTAACATTTGCCGTTATCGGTAGTTCAATTGCATTGCCGGTGTCACCGGAAGTGACGTCAACTTTCCTATTTTAAATAGAATACCCTGTATATTTTTACTATTTTGGAAAGATAACCGAAAGGTGAATCCAGCGATACCACATGTATTACTTTAACTTAAGAAATATGACGATATGCAGCAATACAGGTTTTGGTGATCTGTCTTTCTTGTTACGCAAAGATGGAGAGAGCGCCAAATTGTTCCTTATGACGCCAGACTGATCTAAAGAGCTTGTTGCTAAGCAAAGTAATCATAATTGCCAAACTGTCAAATTTAAATTCCGAAAGTGTAAATTATTCTTGCTGTTTATTGTTATTATACCTTGCATTCGTCATACGTCCCTTCTATGTTCTTATTATTTTCTCTCATTTTAACTTGTTTTGTTAATTGTTGTTATTTTTTTACTTTATCCAACTTTATTGCAATTAATTAATTATGGTAAGTTTGTTTAAATATGTTAGTTTGCCATGGTTGCGCAACAAATTGTACAATAATTTAAATCATATTATCTCCTGTTAAAGCAATTCGCCCTGTAAATTTTATACCATCTATCCTTATTTAGCGCAATGTTCCAATATTTCCGTCTGTACAAGGGCAGTGTTCATTACGTTCCACTTCGTGGTAATTGTTGCGAAATTCACAGAATATTAAAATTAGGTACTTAATGTTTATCTTACTTGGTCCATGCGGAGGCCATTGTCGAATCAACAATATAAAAAACTGAAACTTAAGCACATTTCCTATCAAAAACTAATAAATTTTAGCAAACTTACCACCAAATTAATTAATTACAATAAAGCTCGATAAAGTAAAGCAGAAACGACAATTAACAAAACAAGTTAAAATGACATAAAATAATAACGAGCACAAGGAACGAAAGTATGACAAATGCAGGTTATAATAACAATAAATAACAAGAATAATTTACACCTTTGGAATTGAGATTTGACAATTTGGCAGTTATTATGATTACTTTGCTTGGCAACGAGCTTTTTTGATCAGTTTGGCGTCACAAGAAACAATTCGGCGCTCTTTCATAGACAACTTTGCATAACAACAAAGACAGATTACCAAAACATTTATTGCTGCATATCGTCATATTTCTTATGTTAAAGTATAAAATATGTGATATCACTGGATTTGCTTTTCGATTACATTTGCGAAAACGTTAAAATATGCAGGATGTTTTATTTAAAAAAAGGAAGTTGACATCACTTCCGGTGATACCGTAAATATAGTTGAATTGCCGATAATAGAAAAAGTTAGAAATCGATCAATTTTTTTCTAAAAACGCTAGCTTCTGTCGTTCAAAAGTTAGCATGAGGGGGCACTTTAGGACCGCACTGCATATTAACTTCCCGCGGAAGGAATGTCGCAGCTAGATCACTGACATCAATCAGTGAATTGGAAATGTTGACATAGCTTTTTAAAATGCTATTATGTATATTGTAATACTGTAGTAATAAATCCGTATCGAAACATGTATTGATTACCATGAAGAAAACTATTTTTCATTTTAAAGTCAAGAACAAAATACTAATCCGCTGCATCAAAGGAATATCAAGTCTCAGACGAAGAAATTCTTACATCTTCAAGTCAAGGAAGCCTTCGAATTTCTTAACCGTGGGCTATTATCTAACATCGGAGCGAATGCATCAGTCGATTAATGGGAAGCCTGGGGCAACCTACTACACATATTGCAACAAGAGATAACTTTATTGCAGGCTAAACTTAGATCGCTTGTATTGTAATAGTAGGAATATATAGAAATGGAATTTTGGCAAGAACGTCTTGTTTATATTGTATATTCCCTGTTTATGATTGTCAGATTGTGAGCAAAACTGAAGACTTGATGGGTTATTGTTGCACCTGGAAAATGTCATAAATTTTATCGTTTCACAGAGCTATGAATTTTTACAAATAAACTGTTATAGAAGTCCTAAACCTATTTTCGATTATATTTAAGATTTACGGTTAGGAACATGTGCAGAAGCATACTAAGCCTATACAATAATAGTGATCATTATTTTTCCCTGAATTAAACTATGTATCCGTAGTGGGCGCTATAAATTCTAGGTCTGATATAGAAAATATAAATTTGGTAACATATAACAATTTTTATTTTTCAATATAATCTCCCCTAACTTCAACACATTTATTACAACAATCAATGAATAATTCTATACTCTTGTAAAAATAATCTAAAGTTTTTCCCCCAAAATGCCTTTCTGGGACGAGATTCATCGTGTTGCCGCCATTTCATCGATTCCCTATTGGATTGAGGATCATAATACAGAACCATTGTTTCATCTCCTTGTGAAATGGACTCCAAAATCGCTTTCGGTTCGTCTTCACGCATGTTCAAAAACGAGCGCGCACATTCAATCCGACGTTCACGTTGGAGAGCACGGTACCTATCTTGCACTAATCTTATTCATACCCAAATGGTTACGGAGAATTCGGCGAATACTTGTTTCAGAAATGTTAGACGTCACTACTAATTCCTTCACTTTCCAACGGCGATTTGCCAATACCATTTCCCCAATAATTGAAATGCTTTGAGGCGTTATCAGTTCAATTGGAGGACCGGGGCGCTCATCACCTTCAGAGGATTCTTGCCCCAAACGGAAACACTTTGCTCACTTTTTTACAGTGGAATATGAAGGAGATAAATCATCATAAACGCCGTCTAAATGTTGTATTAAGAACACTTAACATTTTATTTATTTTCTGTAAACTTATAATGTTATTTGCTGTATTTTATATACTCGACATTTTATGTGCCTTATTTATGAATCGTTTGTTTTATTTTCTTGTAAGTCAATATTTCATTTATTTTGTTGTATAAATTCATATATTACATATAGGTTTATATTCATTAAACCTTAACGTGTACGCATTTAATGTAAAAATATATCTAGTTTCCTATAATATACGTAAATATTACCAAAATCGTCAACGCACAAATTAAAGATTGCTTAACAGTCTTTTATATATCTGTACGATGGAGCTACCGCTAGCGTACGTATTAGGAACCAGCGCTTGATATCTATTTGTCGCCGAGGAGGAGAACATAATACCACGATTGTCATTCGTGGCTCCTTCGCTTTCGCATACGAGCATCGTAACATAGCTGTCTGTTCATCACACAATCTTTGGTTTTCCGCTTTCTCACTTATATATAGGGACGGCAGCAGGAGCAATAGATACTAGAGGTGGAGTATCATACAAATACATGAAATAACACGAGCGCCTGGAAAGCTGTAGTTATATAGCATATTTTGGCGGTAGTGATCGACTTTTTCTTTGCTGCTGTCGCCCGACCAGACGCTCAGGCTCCGGAGGGTTGTGGTGGTGAATTCAACATTTAGAAACGTTGAGATACATATAAATGCGGAAAGGAAGCGAATTATGTAATTAATATATTACACAATATTTATGTATTTATATATGAAAAATAGCAGGTGTTTGTCTGTTCTTGTTACAAAGGGATTGTTTTGTAAATAAGTTTATTTTTTATATCTTCGTACTGTGTTCAATTTAGAGAGCAATCGAATAAGCGACAAAATATATAAGCAATTGGTCCTCCCTCTTCACAAGGAAGATGCACCGAAGCAGACGACTAGCGGCATTGTTCTTCAAACCAGGAGAACGTAACACATTGTTTAATGTGATTTTAATGACGGTGCGGTACTCAATGTTCGTTACCTGAGACATTTTTATACAGTGGTCACGTTGTCCGGCTGGCTACTAAGTGCTACTACCATTCGAGCCGTAATATATACAGTGTAGGCCTAGCACATCTGTAAGCCTGTCAGGCCGCAAATTTATGGCGCTTACCTCGTACGTATTATAAATATCATCAAAACACACATCACAAGCAAAAAAAGAATCTGAAAAGAAAGTTCAACAGGAAAAACACCACAGTAAAGTGGACTCACAATAGAGTAATAAAAGGTAATTAGATAACAACAAACATGAAGACATTTCCGTCGTGTTAATGCAAAGCTTTATGATTAAGTAGAATACAACCTTATTAAGCATTTTAAAGTAAATCAAATACATTTTTTATAATTATCCATTGGATCCAGTATCCTTAGCCATATTGCTAAGGGCAGTTTGTTTCGCGTTCGTTTAATGCTACATTAAAAATCTGTTGTTTCCTTGGAATTTCCGACGTAATTATATACTTGAAAAAATCTCTTCCCGGTAAGGAATTGAGCCTGGCACCTCCCGCTTGCCGGATCGGCGCACTAACTACTGCACGACGTGGACCTTATGTCTCAGTGAAGGCGCTAAGACAAGAAAGCATAGGTTGGTTTCGAATAGTCTATCCAATTCATTGTAATCACTACAAAATCAGATATACACCCTTTTGCACTTAAGAGTAGGAAGTAGAGGTCACGCCTATTAAGCCCCTATTGCATCATCAAGTTTAATGTATTTCGATAGTCCTTTAAAAATGCTAAACGCCTACATGCATCGATAATTTTTTATGAATATCTAATAATTAACGAGAAATGCAGAAACCCAGTCAGCATTAATTATGAAGTAACATAGCATGGAGGGACTAGTGTGGTACTAAAGCAAGAAAGACAATACTTAAGATGGTTCTTACATGTGGTGAGAATTGATGAAACCAAAGGAGACGGGAGACGGAAACGGTCAGCAGGTGAAGGAAAGCTAAGCCAAGGAGAAAACGGAATGTCTAAGTAGTGGATGCATTGAAAAAACAGGATATGATCTGGACTCAAGCGAGACGCGAAGCAATAAATAGAAGTAGTTAGAAAAAAGTGATTACTTCTACACCTTTGGAGGAGTAGGATAGTAAAGTAAGTTTTCTTTGGTTTTAAGCAATTTATATTTGGGTAAATATTGGACACTTAAAAGCAGATCCATTGATTATGTTTCCCAACCTTTGAAAGGAAGAAATAATTAGCTATTAGTTCTAGTTTGGAAAATGCAGTGTGAAAATTTATTTTTGCCTTATCGTATCATCATTTACCGGCTATCAGGGTAATTACTTTTTTGCTTTCCACTTTTTCGCATTGATGACTAAAAAAAGTAGCGCGGAAGGAAGAATACGAAACGAAGTTTAACGACCCCTCGACTGTATTACGTCAAATCGTATCTCCTTCGGTTTTATTGTTATGTGTATTCGAATTTATGCCGATAACAGAGATAAAAAACAAGTATCTATTGGGTTGTTTATCTTTATTATATGGAATTGATACAAAGTGTAAAGCTCATAAAATATAAAGACTTAGGGGTATTTATTTTTGGAAATGTCTGAACCGTGGAGGAGACTGCTATATCCCCTACGGCACTTTTATTACGTACCCTTGTTCCCTTCCCTACATCCGTCTCGCAGATGTATATATGTATATGAAACCGTACGCGCCAAAACACCAGATTTTCCGAACGACCTGCTGCGATCCTAAATTATTTTCGATGAGTAAATGAAACCGTAGGGTGCAGAAAATTACATTACCAGATCGATGTTTATCATTATCGGCTACCGAAAAAATTCTGCTCTGCAATTTGGTCCGAATAAATACTATTACGGTTGGTATGTTCTCGCACGTGCATATGTGAAGAGACGAATTGCACAGGATTCGATATCGAAATCTGCGCCCTGAAATACTATTATGCATAAATACGTATGGTAGGTCGAGTGCAGTACATATATATACGGATATAGAGCGATTGTAGCCAGTGAACTTTTTCAGAGAATATCGCATTTAAATTTATTCGTACAACCGTGGCAAATTGAACGTGAACATTGTAAATTTTGCAAAAACACCCATTTAGTTTACCATTTATAAAACATCTCGTTGATTTTCATTAACATTTTTGTTAATATGTACATTACATAGCTCGGTATGCGATGCATTCTCGACCAAGTTCTTCAATTAAGATCTAGAAAAATGATACGATGTGCTTGTTGTCGTACTGCGTACAATTGTAAGTACCTTGTACTCGCTATTTTTCTATTAACATATCTCGCTTCTCTTCATTGATGTACGACATTTTTCTCTTACTAATGAACTACGATTGAATTGTTTAACAGTATGAAATTTCGCGGCTAAATTTTCATTTCTCATTATATTGTAAATGAATATAGACCATTTCTTGTTATTTTGAGCCAGCTGTTTGCTTCTATCATACATCGATGACAAACCGTACCAATTTCAACAGCCAATAACTTTTGCTTTTTTGAAGAATTTCATTTCCACGGGTTGTATTATTTGTATGTTGTCATATAGCAGAGCCTCTGAAAAGAGATCTGCATTGGTTTATTGTTTCGTAAATAAAGAGCGTGAAGTGGAGCTTGTTCTTTAGTGTCACATCCCTAAGCAACCCCTTCTAGCAGGTAGGTGAATTTATATACATGTGTCTAGTTTAAGCGAGTCTATCCTGAGCTACCCCTATCACGGTGGTCCGTGACAATATAATATAAATAAATAAAGAAATATACAACCAAAAATTAATGCTAATATAGACTCACGGTATTGGTGGAATTATTTCCGGCAAAAACAATGTACCAGAGAAAATACCACTAACACACGAACATGTTTCTGCCTACCCGGCGTCATCAGCGTGATTTCGAGCACAATTTCCTGCTGCATACATTGCGTTTGCCTCTCAGTTTATGCAACTAATCTCCAAAATAGCACTGAATATGTCTTCCGGCGACACCTAGAGCCAAGGGACACCGTCATCCCATCCCAGAAGTTCGCAAGGCAAACCGGAGTACATGCCTAGTAACAATTAGCAAGCCTAGCAACAATTAGTTGCATAAACTAAAAGGCAAACGTAATGTGTGCAGCAGAAAATTGTGCGCTGAAACCATGCTGATGACGCCGGGTAGGCAGAAACATGTCCGTGTGTTAGTGCTATTTTCTCTGCTGCATTGTTTTTGCCGGAAGTGATCTCACCAATACCGCGAGCTATATTAGTATTAATTTTTGGTTATTGTTACTAGGTATTTTTTCTTGTGTAAAGAAATATATACCTGTAACATTTTTTTATTGAATAAATTCAATTGTTTTAAATAAAATGCTTTTATTATTGCGTGCATCTATATATATGCTCATATATATATACGATATTAGTACACTAGATACGCACGTCAGTACTCATATAGCATTACTTTACATTATTTTGTTAATATAAATTTATTTGTTTTAAATAAATTTTGTATGTATTTAGCGCCATTTTACATGATATTTCCTGTTATGCAATCGACATTTTAGAATATTTTTATAGTGCACCAGAGTGGGGGAAAACTTTTGAATTTTAAATTACAATGTAGGGCAACTTTAACATGTGTTATAGAGCATTAAAAAACAAATACTTTGATATAAAATCGCTCTACCGAAGGGCGGGGTTTTCACCTCAACATATTTTTCCGCACTAGAAAAATAGTTTCGGGCATATCCTAGGGTTGATTGCGCACACATAAAGTTCCAAATTCTTCTGGATTTTCGGATTGCTTTTTTAGATATACTTTTGTCTTTATTTATAACGTAAGCAATATTTCCAATTTCATTGCTAAATTTTATTAAGGCAGTTACAGAATTGATGACGTTCTATTTACATACCAATTACTTTTAACTATACCTACGACCCAGCTTTTTACATAGTATCGAATTCCGTAAACCACACGAGTATCCTCGTTGCGTTACTCTTTATAATTATTCCACGCAGTCTTCAAGCCAAATCTACCAACATATTGTTTCGAAAGAACTATTTTGTAACCTTGGAACATATAAGTAAGTACTTATGTACATGAATTCAATTAAGAATTCCCTCTGACATGTAAATAACTCCAAAGCGTTGCTTTCTATAAATTCCACTAACCTATGCTGGTGTCGATAGTTGAAGCAGCGGCAATCACGATTCACGGCTTATCTTGTCAAGGAAATTAAATAACAATTGTCCCATTAATCTGCCAGTCCCTAGAGACGCTAGTTTCGCCGTTTACGCCGATATAGAGACAGTAGTCCCGGGAATTCGCAGCGTAGATAGTTTGATCTTCAGATAACTAGACTTCGGAGCTAAACTGTAAGCAAAAGGTTACGTACACGTCTCTTTCGGTATTTTCAAATAAAATGAGGATTTATTGACACTTTGATAATTAAATCTTCATTTCATCGCTTTGGTGCGAAGTAAATTGGATAAGAACTCTAAACAATTTCTGGAAATGTTCAATAACGGAGCTTCTACATTCACACAAAGATATTCCTGTGATTTATATACTCCTATATTTAATTTCAGGGATTTGGGTGTAATTTTTGATGGAGAATGAGGATCTAAACCATATATTCATAATCCGGTCTGTGGTACAGTAGTTTGAGTTTAATTCTTAGGCATAAATATATAATTTTTTGTTGGAGATAGAATACGTTACAAAGTTACTTACATGTTTCATGGTTTTTGGTCTGAGGTTTCTTCGCTTCACTGGAGGCAGGCGGTTTTAAGATGTGCTTTCGTGTAGGTGGATTGTTGGTGTTAATTATGTTCCCGATCCTCGACGTTTTTCGCTTAGGTGGAGGGTTCTCTTGCAGGTCCTCTACCGTTCGTGCCAGTGCAGAATTTCGAGACTTAATAGCTCTGTCCCACGTTCCAGTGGCCAGCGTCCGGAGGTGTTCAATTAGCAGCGGGACTGCCAGATCTAAGTGTAGCTGCTGATTCCAAATCAGCAACAGGGTTCCCAAGGTCTGCAAATGACTTTCGGCGATAGTCGACCTTGTCAGGGCTCCGTAGGTTAATATGTGTCTCAAATAAGCGATATATAAGAGCAGCTTGGTCTTGACATCTATTGAAGTGCTTCTACATAATAAGGGCATTAGTTGGAGTTTCGCCGCAATTAATTTGATTTTGACGTAGTTGACATGGGACTTCCAGGTCAAATGGTTGTCCAACTGTAGTCGCAAATATCTTATTTCTTTTCCCAGGGTAGTCTACGATCGTTAATAATAATATTGCCATTTAGGACACGCTGCCTATTAGTGAATCTAACTGCGTCAAACTTGCGTTCGTTAATTTAAAGTCTCCATCTGGCAGCCCACTGGCGACCTGGTGGTTCTTCACCAACCGAACTTCACTTCTCGAAGAAAGAAATACCAAAAGTTTGGCAGTAATTTTTTTAAAGTTATTTCAGTTACTTGTACAGATATCTATCTCATTCGTAGCGTATTGTAAATTTGACACATTCATCGAATGGAGTTTCTCAATAAAAAATGAGAACGTAATGAAGTTTGCTATTTTCTACTTATTTATTAAAAATAACATTTTGAAGGCGTCCTCTTGGATAGCAAATATACTCTTGCAATCTGCTGGTATGCACCTCTAGTGTGATTTGAACAAGGTGTGGTAGGTTCTTTTTAAAGTTACACTTCGTCAATTTAATCCAAATCGCACTTTGAAGCACTTTAAAATCTATATTCTGCGAATTTCATAAGTTAAGATTCTAACGGGAAATATCTGAAAAGTTAATAATAATAATGTTCACGATATTGCATACGTACATGTCATTATGCGAATATAACGAATGCATTGTGAGCAAATACGTAAAATATAAAATTTGAGCATTTTCGATTGGAAATGGCATAATATGTATGTTCCATTATGTAGCGATTTGTTACGATACGTGGAGAATATCAATATTGGACTTGACATGCAGTGTCCTCAAATATGATGATCCTCGGTACATGTCGAACGTTAGTCTTTGTACTGCAATCAGAAAAGCTCAAACTGCATGCGATAATATGTCCAGTATTTCTAGATGCCGAGTATGTTACCTTTTTGACGCATTTGAATATATGAACACAGCCCGGCCCGTGTGCTAATGAAAAACATTGCTTTTGTGTTAAAAGTGATTGAAATTTTATTGAAATTTTTTCATGAACTACTGCAGGTTTGATTATTTGCCGCGGCGGCAAACGTAAAGAATTGAGGCTGGAATGTATTGTTTGGAACGAGAAAAAGATTATTGTCAATAGAAGTATCCTTACTGAATGCCGATTTTCGCGACCGTTACTTGCTGTAGGAAAAATTTGCAGTTATATAGGGATTTAATCTAAGTCAGCTGCATACCCCCACAAGAAAATGCATGAATTCAAACAGGAGGAGGTCTGAGAGAGGGTGGTGGTTTAAGTCCAACTCTTTTCATTATCTTTATGGAGGAAATATTGAAAAAAAATGTAGTTCTATGAGTAAAAAGTATAGCATTGAACATTTCAAATTGCAAAACGTATTGATATCGGAAGCAGCTTTTGCTGACGATGTTGTACTTATCGCAAGAAGTGAAATAGAATTACAAGAAAACACAAATATTTGCAACATAATATTGACGAAGAATAAAATGAAGATAAACACAGAAAAAAGAAAAGTCATGATAATAGGCGAAGATCGCAAAACACTAAACATTACAGTGGAACAAATAAAAAGAAACAAGTTGATACATTAGAATACTTAGGAGTAGCAAGAGGCAGCAAGAGGCAGAAGAGAGTAAGAGAATACAGAAAACACTGAATTTATACTATGCTAGGAACAAAAAACTCATAAACAGAAAGGAAATAGCAAAAGATACGAAAATGAAGGTGTTCAAAACAGTTTACAGACCTATATAAACATATGGCTGTGAATCATGGGTTATGATAAGTAAACAGAAAAAAGTTCCAAATTTTAGAAATGAAATACCTTAGAAGAATAAGAGGATTAACTAGGAGAGACAAAATGAGGAATGCAGATATAAGGCAACAGCTAGAACACCCTAGAGTACAGGCCAAATTGGTCGTATTTCATGGGTGTAGAGACAGCTAGGCTAGTGGGGACATTTACAACGAATGCTAATAACAAGATCGGTTAAGAAGATATGGGAAGCTCGAATTATGAAAAATAAGAAAACGAGAAGACCGAAGCAAACGTGGAGCAGAGTAAGAAGGCATTTATTAGAAAAGGAAGATGGAACCTAGAAAGAAGCAAAAAGACATAACAGAAAAAGGAAGAAATGTTCAGACGAATAAGGATGTAAATGTTACACTACACCCACAAACGGTAAAAGGGATGTGGATTATATAGACTACGTATTTTATTTAGCAATATTAGGACTTTAAATGTGTTTGTTAAATCTGATTTTATCCAAATATTTCATGCTTTCTGAAGAAATCTTTTATTTCTTATAATTACACAGTCTATATTCGTTCTGCAGATTTCTTGTTCTTTGGTCCAACACCTTCCACAATCTGCTTCTTCGACTCTATCGAAGGCTTTCTGTAAATCTATAAATGCTACTCTTCTTTTCCTGAAAAGCTTTCTCGGAAATCTGTTTGACTGTAAATACATGATCTTGCATGCTCCTTCCACTTCGGAAACCGCTTTGTAGCTCCTCCAACGTGTGGTCTATCTTTGTCTTTATTCTCTTGTCCAGGATTTTTTCGAGAATTTTCATTGCTGTGCATAAGAGTGTTATAACTGTGTAATAACTGCAGTTATTTTGTCGCGTTTCTGTAAACTGGTACTATTAATGCTGTTTGCCATTTTTGGGGAAGGTTTTCTTCTCTCCATATTTTGTTTAGTACTTGCAATAGCATTTGTATTCCTCGTTGTACCATGTTTTTTATTATATTTTTGTTTTTCATAGAATTGGTAACCGGTGTCTTGTCTTTCCTCGTTAATTTAAGTGTATTGTAGAAACGTTTTTGGTTTTCTCTCTTATTCTCTTAATTTTTTTCTCCGAATTCTGCCCATATTTTCTGTTTTGCCTAAGTTAGTAAGTTTTTGACTTTTTTTCTTTCTTGTTTACACGTTTCATACTTTTCTGTAGTCTTATTAGCAAGGTACTCCTTTCATACTTCTTTCTTGTTTTTACTTTGCTGTTTTATCTCTGTTGTCCACGATGCAGCTTCTTTCTTTTGGTTGTTGTGTTTGCTTATCCCACACTTTTGTAGCAGCTTCTAGGAGTATATATTTAACCTGGTTGCAAAATTGCTCTGCGTTTTCATCTTCCGCTATGTTTTCAATTCCTTGTGTTTTTTCCGTTACTAAACTTTCATATTACTTAGCTACATCCACGTTTCTTAGCCTGTAATATTTTATTGTTTCATACTCTTGGTTTTTACTTTGATGCTCGTGATTGTATTTGAGATTTCTTACTTTATCTCTTATTTTTGTTATTACTACATAGTGATCGCTGACTATTTCCGGTCCTCTTTTTACTCTGATATCCATTATTACTTTCTTTGTTATCATACATAGTTTAATATAATGTTTATTTTAGGTTTATGTCAATTATTTTTTTAATTGAATGGTCTTCAGATACATTATAGATATTACTAAAAGATCACCCTTTGTTCCTAATTATTCGTTAATCTTATCGAAATCCAAATAAAGGAAAATTTCTTTGACAGCACAGTAAACAACATATAAATTAAATAATTGCGAAAGGTACGGCGAAAGGATTTTAATTCCTTCACAAAAAGCCGAACAAAGCTGCGGAAAGTGGGGCTTTCGCTTAAGTGAGCATCAAGTGATGCGCTTTATCGTTTGAATCCAACTGGACCTGAGTTTATCGGACAAATTATCCGTCTCTAATTGGTAACCTGATTTAGAACTTCCTCATTCGTTTCTTTTATCAATTTATTGTGTTGTGAGATGCCATCGCTTCCACAGCAGATCTACTTTATTTCTGTTTCACCGCACGCCAATATATCTTATATAAATTAGAAAATAGATTGAGATCCATACGAAGAACTCGCCCTTACATTTGTATTAAAAAGATTTGTTTCGTATATTTTGCAGATTACAATGACGGAAGTTAGGTAAATTACATTTGTCTTATTTAATGTATTATTCATCTGCCCAAATGACTACACAAAAATAATGTATAGACCACAGTTGTTGTCTTAAAAGGTACTGAAATTGGACATATTGTTGTGATAATTATTCACAGGTTCATTTACTTTCATTTACTCAGATTTAAAAATCATTTTAGTTGCATTTAGTTCCATTTTGTTGCGAGGCGAAGCAATCCTGGTGACCTCTTCCCCCGTGTGTGTATTCGAAAACAAAGAATAAATGGAATAAAAATAATTTTTCACAAAAGGAAATTTTAAAAGCTCCTTGTATGAGTTAAAGTTACAAATAAATATAGATATACTATACAAGAAAGTATATATATTCTATATTGAATCAGTTTTGCATCCTTTAGTTAAGCTATGAAATTATAGGCAAGATTTAAGGAACAAATACATTTTGAACGTGATTTGGACACAACGACAAGGCAAGATTTTCACTGAAGACACCGTACATGTTACTTGAAGGACTGCAGTGAGTAGTAAAAATTCATTAATTTGTCCAAATAGACACCAAAACGTGAAAACAATTAATTAAGTAAATTTATAAAACAATCAGTCAGGAATTGATTTAGGAAATTGTAACATTTCCAAATTTTGTAAAAAATAAAAATAACAATTAGATTTAATAAAACTGCAAACTCTTTTAGCATTAAAAATTGTTTAATTTTGATTTCATTCTTCTCGTTCTGATGATCGAATTCGGTGTTGCAGATGACGTAAGGGATTTTTTGTTGATTGATTTCTAAATGCAGTGTGTTTATATGTGTGTTTGTGTAATTTTTTACAAATTATGTTTCAAAACGTAAATTACTTAAAATAACCCAGAACTTTGATTATCCCCTGTAAGATAACATTAAGGGAGTCTTTTTGTTTTTTTAATAAATGGTTAATAATATAAATGATCAAAATGCCGATATTCGAATGCTAAGCCGAAATAATTCGAATCCCGCAAATTCTCGATTAAATTCTAATATTTTATTAATTTTAATATAAAATTGATTGAAATGAATATAGTAACGTATAAACGCTCGCTTTTCATGTAGGATGTCCCACTACAACATATTTTAAATAAGGTTGGTGAGATGCTATATCCCTGTCTTAGTCCCTTTGTGACATTGAATTCCTCTGAGAATTTATTCGTACATTTAATACGGGATTAAGGTTGTTTGTTCCCAGAGTTTGACCACTGGTACATTGTCATAAGCTTTGTGCAAATCGATAAACATGAGATGCATTTCCTTGTTAATATTTACAACTTTTCTATTATTTGTTTTAGGCAAAAAACGTTCTCATTACAAGAACATCCTGCTCGGAAGCCACTGTGTTCTGCTTCTTCTTGTTCTTTATATTCTGCTTCTATCATCTTCTCAAAATTCTTCCATACAGTCTACTAAAAGTACTTGTAATAGATATTCTTTTATAATTTGAGCATTTACTTTTTTCACCTTTTTTTATAGATTGATGAGATGTGGGCCATTTTCTTCTCTTCAGATACTGGATATCCATTTATGAATAGATTAGAAATCTTAGATATCATGGAATATAGCTTGTTTGTACCGCATCTCAAAAGTTCTGCTGGTGTTCCGCCTAGGCCAGGGGATTTTCCGTTCTTTAATTCCTTGATTGCCTTCTTTACTGTGCTCTGCTCCAGTACTATTTCCTCCCATTCTATTATAATCTCTGATGGTACGTTATTATATTCGGGTCGGTCCTCTTTTAGTAGTTTCTTGTAGTAGCCGACCCAATCCTCCATAGCTATCATTTCTATGTGTGTGCTTGCTTTTTCCGGTGCTCTAAGGTTATTTATGAATTTCCGTGCTTGTGTGGATCTTCAACCCCTTACATGTGAGTCTATTTCCTGGCATTTTCGGTCCCACATCATCCTTTTTTCCTTCGTTATTTTCCTCCTGGTTTCTCTCTTTATCTTCAAATAAGTGTCTCGGTCACGTTGAGTATTCGTTAAGAGCCATTTAAGGTTAGATCTTTTCTTCTTCTCTACTAATCCCTCTATCTCCTCATTCCACCATAGTTTCAGGCTTTTTTTTCTGTTCTTCAACTCCCAGTACCTCCGTTGTGGCTTTGCCTATACACTTCTTTATGTGTTCGTATTTTTCTTTTAATAATTTTTCTGTTACATCATCCAATTTATCGTGTAATCCTTTCTGGTAGAGTCATCTAGTGCCTTCGTGTATTAAACTATTCAAATTGTACTTCTTGTGTTTGACCTCTTCCTCCGCCTTTGGTGTTCTTATCACCCTGGGATTTTCTGTATGGGTTTAATATCTTAACCATCACGAGGTGGTGATCTGAATCACCTAGAACTCCTCTGCATACTCCAATTAAAAAGTCCATGTCCAGTTCTGACAATGAATTATCATTATTATTATTATTGCAACCTTTAGAGCCTGTCGTAATCCCCGGAGGCTTTTCGTTCGTAAATGATGTGCATGAAGTGTTCTTTAGCTTTATTACCCCGCCACTGCAAAGGGTGAAGCGCAGTTAATTATTTCGCAACATGCGAATGATGACTATTATTAAGGCTAATTATTTGTCAGAAAATTATTCACTTCAAATGTCAATATCCTAACCCTGCAATGCTCTCCCGTCTGTAAATTTGCTTCAGCTTATTCTCATTAAACCACCAAATAAGCAATTTAGAATGCGCGCGCAAATATTTCGAAAAAACAATGGGATTAGACTAAGCTCGATGAGCGGTGGACTATACAAAATACGTAAAAATAGTTTAAAATTCCCAGAAATTAGTTTTCCTGTATACCTCTAGATTCAGCCTACTACACAGTTCATTATTTCTCAACTTTGTGTACACGTAACGACTTCGTATCCACACACAACGTTTCATTATAGTTTCAAGCACTAATTACATGCCCTAGTACTTTCTAGGATTAACAATGCATTACTTTCAGCTACTTTGTATGCTTTAATTTTAATAGGTAAAGCAACGTATTATGAATTTTAAATTTTAAATGTATTTCACATAAAATCCATTACGTTAAACTTTTACGGGAACTCTGTACCACGGTATAACAAGTTAGCAAAAGGAAAAAATGGAACTAGATCCGCATTATTCACGATAATAACTTCATTAAAACGGAATTTATATCCTTTGGAGCTTTAAACTGTACGTTCCAACTGATCTGGATTATAACAAAGCAAATTTTCTAAAACGTATTCAATTAAAGCGTCATCGTCAGGGCAAAAAATAGCATGGTAAATTCATCATTAATCGTTTAAAAGAATTAAATAAAACTTTTGATATTGTCACTGTACTGATAAAGTTTTCAATGCGAGGAACCGCTGGCTATGTACGATGGTATCCTAGAAATAGGTCAGTGTTTACGACTTCAGTTGACACTTCCGTTTATTTGCTGAGTCTTTGATTGGACAATTTGTTTCCGCGAATGTTATTCTGTTGATTTTGAAATATATTGCCGGTATATTTTGTTTATTTTAGACAGTTTACTTTGCCAGTGAAGCAATAAAATTTCCTAAGTTGCTATAACCGACGGAACTATTCTCGGGAAAATCGTATTGAAAACAGTTGCATAGGCACCACAGTAATATAAGCCCGTTGAATATTTTACTATTTTTAAAATGTACGCGCGCTAGTGAATATAGTTTCGTTTGTTAAAAGGAAATCATTATTGAAAATGAATGCTTAGATACATAGCTTATTCTTATTGAAAATTGCTTAAATACTGTGGGTAAGTGTAAGTATTAAGAAGCTATGTCTAATACAGATTTTGATTATCAAGTAGAAATAGATAATATAATAATTAATATGATTTCAGACAATTATTAAACGAGTAATATACGAGGGACGTTCAGTAATTAACCAGGCAAACTGCATTAGCGGGAAAACTACTGAATATTATTAGTTGAAACTTTCTGTGGGTCAAGCTGGCAACCTTGGTGACAAATTAAGTCCGATGTTTGAAAGAAATAAAAGCAAAAATAACCTCTTTTGTTCATTTGAAGATGTCGGCTCCTCTCGAAACGTGTACGATAGAAGAGCAACGTTCAGTGATAAGATTGTTGTTATCCGAAGGTGTGAAGCACGCCGAAATTGAGATCATATTGAAACAGTTTAAATCGGGCAGAACAAGTGCCACCGATATTCATCACTCCGGATGACCGGTTCCAGTGTCGACCGAGGCGTTACAAAATCGCATAAATCGCATAAAATTATTTTCGATGACAGGCGTACAAAAATCAAAAACAACAGCTGATTTGTGTAATGTTAATGTTGGAACTGTGGATTCACCACTATGAACCTCAATCCAAGTGACAAAATCTTGAATGGAAACATTCGGATTCGCCCGGTAAGAAAAAACTCAAAACTCTCGCGTCTGCCGGTAGTGATATTAACGGTCTTCTGGGACTCTCAATGAGTCCCCGACCTCGCACTGTCCGATTTTCATCTGTTCGACCCGCTCAAAAAGTTTTTACGCGGAACCAAGTTCGCAGATAACGAAGCGATCAAACAAGCTGTACACAAGTGGCTCGGACACCAAGCTCAAGAATTCTTCAGCACTGGAATTGGAAAGCTCACAAAGCGACGGGAGAAGTGGTGAAATTTTGGTGGAGAGTACTTTGAAAAGTAGTGTAAACTTCATTGTCATTGAATAAATTGTCTTTTTCCACAGCCATTTGTCTCGTTAATTACTGAACGTCCCTCGTGAAGTTATGGTTGCTTTGCGTTTTATTCAAATGCAACCAGTACGCAGGGTATTCGCGGATCAATAGAGTGAATAGGCCAAATTCACTGTAGAAGAGCCCTACATAATTCTGTACAAATTAACTTCATAAAGCTATGTCTGCATATGTAGTACATTCGAGTTATAAAAGAGCAATTAAATTATTTCCATATTTCTCTAAAAACTTGTATATAGCTTTCTTTAATTTGCTTGTTGGTGTTTCCCCATCTTCACAAATTCGCTCAATGTCTGTTGACCCTTGTAGCGTAAACATGGCTTTTCATAAATCCCCAAACATAGAAATGAGTGGGTGTCATGGGTGGGCTACAGTTATCGATAATGCATTAATTGGTTCCGTGTTTTTACCAAACATAATTGCTAATAATTATTTACAAGCATAGGGTAATCAAATAATGTCGCTCTTACTTGTTACAGTACCATTAGGTTTGCGTAACCATATTGTTTACCAAAATGATGGTTCACCTGCTCATAACGCACACGCGGTACGAAATTGGTTGGACGAAAACTTTCGTGGATAATGGATTGGTAGACTCATTGAAGATTGTTTATAATCCTTTATTTTGTTTAATTCTATTGCCTATTTGGTTTTAAAAAATGCTAGTTTTTAAAGAAATACGGAAAAAAATTACAATTCGAAGTCACTTTAATCGCGAGCATAGGTTATTTTGTTCAGAATTATGTAAGATATCTCTAGAGTCAATTAGGTCTACTGTCACTGGGACACCTTGTATTAATAATACTTTCTAATGCTATAAAATTGATTTTAAAATAATCAAACGTTTGTTCTGACAAATTGAAGCAGCTGATTCTGCTGCAATGCTTTTATATGACATCCTCTTCGCAATTTTATCCTGTTAAAGCTGAAGTTTTGACATAAATTGAAACTATGAAGTTTTCCGTGTGAATCTTTGTAAATGCAGCAAATAGATGATTAAACTGTTTATCAATTTATCTATACGCATCGAAAGAATTACTTTGGCAATACGCACACATCACCATTGCATCACTGCAAAATTTTTGATACCAATAGAAATAAAGCTAGAGCACAGGGCACCAGCTCAGGACTATAGAAAAGGCGTTGAAGCACCTGTGCAACCTGTGCACCTGTGCGATCTATTTGTTAACGAAAAAGCCAGCTAAAACTAGGATGATATTTTCGGAATTGCTCGTACAAAGGTTTCTAAAAGGGAACCACCCCACATACCTATGTAACGCTAGTCTCTCTGTAGGTGAATGCAGAACTTAAAAGGTACGGAGCTTCTGCACTTACTTGTAAATGTTTGTTATAAGGTTCTATAGGAAAATGGTTATCAATCCTTAGTGTCTTTTCAACATTTTCTCAAAAATCTCGACGCAAATTTTCGGCGATTAATTCGTTCATCATCATCAACATGTGAAGATGGAGGTCCTGAATAAGACACCTCGACAGTAAAAAAAAATCCTTTTAGAAATCCTGTAAACTTTGAAAGACTAGAAGGTAGCACACGTTGGATTAAAAAAAATATTTAGACTCATTTCTATTCCAATTAAACTAATATGGTGGATGCGCCGGAAATTGAAAAATACTTACTTTTACAGTGTGACCCATCTGAAATGGGGGCACTCCTGTAGAACCTATATTTTACACTAAAATGAAACAATTTTTTTTTAAT
This sequence comes from Dynastes maya, assembly GCA_029619315.2. NCBI lineage: Eukaryota > Metazoa > Arthropoda > Insecta > Coleoptera > Scarabaeidae > Dynastes > Dynastes maya. Next base: position 66,014,076 of record JAROYE020000002.1, read on the forward strand.
ACATAGGGGGTCAAAAGGTCTACTTCCATTTCACACAAAATTTCAGATGTACATTTCCCTTCATTTATAAATTATTAGTTTCGACGTCATAGCCAACTTTGCATTATACTTAAATTACATGTATTTTTTTATGAAATAACAATTACTATAAACAATTGAAAGATTTTTTTAAGATACTGCAATATAGAAATTCACCAAATAAACGCAAAACGAGATTATTTTAAAAACCAATGTAGTTAGTATATAGGTGTTAGACATTTATTTCTTTAAAATTTGTAATTTGGTAGATGTATTATTACATTCACTTTTGTAATTATAGTTGGATATTTAAAAAATGGTTAAAACCATTTCAAGGTCGTCTGAATTCAGTAGTGCGGTTAGATTTTTAATAAAAAAATCGCTAATAAAATTTCGTCATTTTCGACCTAGAAAAATAATCGAAGGGTGCCTCGAAAATATAGATGAATTTCTGAAATTTTGTGTGGAAGACTTTTTGATCTACTATGTACTAAGAAAAATTGGTTTAATTTTAATGTAAAATATAGATTTTTACAGAGATGTTTCCCTTTGAAATGGGTCACACTGTATATAGGTACCTATTTATAGCACTAAATAGTGCAACTTCTGTTAAATATCGCCCAAGATGCATACCATATGCGGTTAGTGGGTGGAATAGATTAAATAAGAAAAATATAACCTCTAATTCACCTGAGCATTCGACCAGGCAAAATACAAATATCAATTCCCATAGACATGCTTACTACAGGTGCCCGCGGGTGCGCGGGTCGGGCTCGAATATTTCAAATGCGAACCGCCCGGTTCGCTCTTTTAAAGTGGCACGGGCGGTCCGTTCCGGCCGTTAAGCCCGTTCGGCTCGTCAAGCCCGTTCGGCCTATGAAGCCTGTTCGCATTTTGAATATTCCTTTTTGAGATTTAAACTTATTCCTCCCAAACCTTTGTTTTGAGAAGTTGTAGTAAGTATAAGTATACACATGAAAAAGTGTCTAGTAAGAATAAGCAAAAATATTGCAAATTAGCTCATGTGTATTTTTAATACATTATGGTTAATACATTATGGTAAGCCAGAGGAATCATTTACATGTGCATAAACCGTAGCGCTTAGGCGCTAGACCATCCCGCGTTAGGCAGCCCATGAACTGCTCGAGAGGTGGTTTGGTATCTGCACTCCGATTTCTGACGCTACTTTCTTGACGGCATGACTATATCTCTTGGCACTATGTGGCGGCAAGAGGTATGTTTCAGTGCTGTTTGTAGTCATTAGTAGCATCAACCCGAGAGGCAAATAACAACGGTGAGAAGGGATTGTGCTCGGAACGACGCTGAAGACGTGTAGGCGTAACCACCTCCGTCGGCAAGCGAATTTTTTTTCCCACATTGGTTTTGCCGGGAGTGCTTCCACTAATACCGTGAGCTATATTAGCATTATTTTTAGCAGGTAATTTTTTTGCAATAAATATCGTAATAAAGAATTGTAAAATTATACACGCAAATATCCAAATTTTAAGCAAATTGTAAATAAAGTTAATCAGTTAGTTCTTTATTCGTTTCTATGATACTTAATAGTATAGAACACGTCAAATATATGCAAAAAGATAATATATGTAGACCACAAAACAACAACAACAAAAATATAATAAAACAATGGAGAGCTATTCCAATAACATCTTACAATTGAAAAAATCTTTTAAGCTGTAAAAAGAATGTTTGTATAATATTAATTCTAATTTGTACTTAAACTGTCGGTTATTCAAAGGACGCAATGCTAGGGGTATATAATTATAAATCTTAATTAATTGCAAAACAACATTTTTCTGGACTATCGTGAAATTCGGTCTTGGTCCAGATATATAAGCACTTACAGTTGTCGCTCTAGTGGTGTATGCATGGGTAAGTTCGAATTGCTTAAAAAAGGTGTGGTAATTCTTGCGAACAAACATTACACACTCAATAACATACAAACCGGTAAGTGTGTGTATCTTCTGGTTGATAAAAAGGTCCTTACAAGTGTCTCTACTTTTTAGACTAAACATGGTTCGGATACAACGTTTCTGGATAACAAATAATCGCCCAGCATCACTACTGTTTCCCCAAAACACTATCCCATATCGGAGGCGGGCCTCCACATAGACCCGATACGCACATAAGCTCACGGATACGCTCATCGAGGAGAGTGTAGCTGAATGCAGCGATCCTGGTAGCGATGTAATCCAAGTGTCTTCCAATTTAGATGGTCGTCAATTTTTAACCCGAGGAACATAGTACTAGCACTTTAACTGAGTTCTTCGTCTTTGTATTTTACGGTAAGTGTATGTGTTTGTGTTGTTGTAAATTTAATTAAATTAGTCCTTTTATGTTTAATTTTAGGTTATAATTTTCAAACCACCTTTCATTTATATCTAGTGCTTGTACAATCTTTTTTTCCAGGGTATTCAGGTCTGGGGCTCTCAGAACAACTGACACATCGTCCGCGAAAGGTGCCACATAGTCTTGTTGTATATCCGGCATTCGGTTCAGGTAGACTAGGAAGAGCATAGATTCAAGGACCGATCTTTGCGGAACTCCTGTTCGTACTATTTCCCAGGATAATGTAAGTATCTCACCGCTATTACTCTGCGCCTTCACACATTGCATTCTTCCTTCAAGGTACGACTGAATAAGCTTAAGGCTCTGTCCACGGATTCCTGCAACTTTGAGTTCTTGAATTAATGTGTGGTGATAAACACTATCGAAGGCTTTTGAATGATCTATATATAGACCAGCCACATGGTCACCATCATTCACGCCTTGCGGAATTTCAAATAAAACTTGATATATAGTTGTCGCTGTTGACTTTCCTTTCTGATAGCCACTCTGCTTATCGCTCAAGGGATTACATCTTTCTAGAAATGATAACTGTTTGTGTATAATTTTCTCGAATATTTTAGATATATTCGATAATAAAGTTATTGGCCTATAATTTGTTATCTGCTTTTTATCGCCTTTCTTGTGTATAAGGTTTACAATTCCTTCTTTAAAGCAATTTGGAAAAGTACGTGTTTGAAAACAGGTTAATTATTTCATCATGTCTAACAGAGGAGGTGTTTTTTAATTCAGCAATGATATTAACTATCTCATTTGAATTGGTTGGTAGCATATAACATGTTTTATTACATTTCTCTGAAGGTACAGTAGTTGGGAAGTCATTAATTTTATTCTTGCTCACGTCAGTGCATACGTTCAGTAAGTATTTGTTGATATAATTCAATTTTTGTAAATTATCATCTGTACTATATTCCATTTGTATATGTTCCAATATACTATTTTTTGTATGAGTTTTACCAGTTATTTTAGATACTAAGATCCAAGTAGCCTTTACTTTATCATTTGAGTTCATTATGTAACCAGAATTATAATTTATTTTTGCGTTTTTAATATATTGTGTTACATGTGTACAGTAAGAGTCATACTCACTTTTGTAAATTTTTCCTTTCAGAAGTTCTTCGTATAACTGTCGTTTGATGCCATATTTCATTTTAAGCTCATCTGTAATCCATTTTGTATCACTCGTTCTCGTTAATAGTGCAACTCAAAATAAAAACTTTAATAAATTTATCTATTTATTTAAGTTATTTACAATTCCTTTCAACCTGTTACAATTGATCAATTTTACCATTTCAAATAATTTTTTCAATTCCAACTTTCACCATTTTGCTTCTATCAATGACAAATTTTCACACATTTCACTTTACTTTTCAAATTTAACTTTAACATTTCATAACATGTTTTCTTACTACACTGACGTATTGTATACCGCAGATTTTAGCTGATGATGGCGTAAAGCAGATACTAGTCCCAGAGCACATTTTAGATAAATTTTAGTAAGGAGTAAAGTTCTGTATTTGTATTTTAAGATGAGCCATTGCCAAGTACTAACCCTGTACAAAATAACGATCACAATTTTTCTGTTTCCTGCTGCAATTAGAAATTATGCTCTTCATTTTATATTTTTTTGAATGGGACTGAGGTACATTATGTAAATCAACCCTTATACGTTTATTTAACGGACCAATACGTAAGCGAATTATGTACCGAAATATCCCCGTATCGTTATTACCATTAGCGTCTTACACGACCGTCTTATCGAGCAAAGTACTTTCAACATTTATCCATGAAAGAGGAAAATATTGGCTTTCAGGTAGTAATTCCACAGTTAAGGTATATTAAACACGCATTAGCGATCACCACACTGCATAATTGCCGCCTACCTTCGCGCTAGCCGCTGCACCTTATTGATAGGAAACGTGACAAGAAATGCCCGGATTAAATTTTTATAATTTTCAAATATTCAGACTACGAGTTTTACGTCACCTTACATAATTCAAGCTGTTTGCTGTTATATAAGCGATCCTATAAAATATGAATCCTATCCCGGTTAGTAGAAATGCATATAGAAACTTTATTGCAGCGATTTGTAAATGTTCTAAAGTAAAAAAAAAGGTGCATTAGTTAAAGGGTTTTGAAATAGTGGTAAATAGCAAAATACTGATGTAAATTGTAACGGTGCTGTAAATACGTTACGTTTTAACTTAAATACTGCTTAATAATGTATAACCCCGAGCATTATTTTAATTTCATCGAAAGTAAACTGACATAATCGCTTAAAACAATTTGCCGTAACTGTAATAACGGCACCGGCTAACGATTATAATTCCGGGCGTGTTCGACTGCGTTATTACACTTTCCGGGAAACTTCAATTACATTACTGTAACGACTTATCAGTTTCTAGTCAAACCTGAATAGCAGAGTAAGCATCTGATCAAATGTTCAAGGTGGAGATGTTCGGCAGTTTACACGTGCTGAGAATAACAGTATAATTTTTACGGTCAGAAAGGTACCTTCAGGCTGCCGTCTGTGTACAAACTTTGCATAGAATTTTTTACGCACGTATAAGGGCGTATATTATTTACATATATGTATATGTAAATGTTGTAGGCAAGGCAGCCTTTCCGCAACAATACCTTTTTGTCACTTTGGTAAGAAAGAAAATGGAAACACATGAGAGATTACATAATAAAAATATATATGTGTGTATAAATAAATTCTTTTCCCTTCAACGTCCCTAGATTCTTTTTGCGAATGTATATTGAAATGTTACGACGTCACTATTATAGAATATAATAGAATCATAGAATGCAATTAAATTGCAGCGAAAACTGCTAATTAACTAAAGTACCACTAATTAACGGAAAGATGTCTTGTATACACAGTTAAATACAACAACAATAGGTTCAGATAAAGGAGGAAATTTACTATCTTCGTGGTAATGTGCTGTATTCTTTGTGTAAACTTCAGGTTGTTTGTTAGTTTATTGCAGGTAAATGTAAAATGGCTAGTAAATGTAAAATATATAATATTAAACAGACGATTTGCATGTTATCTTTATCCGAGGATGTTGGAGAACTCAAGTTACAGTAAATATAAAAATCCAACATGTTGAAATTGAAACAGCTTTTTCAAATTACATATACATATACATATTATTACATATACCGTTGCGATAATTATTTAAAAATATATTTAGTTTTATTTACTTACATTTAAAAGTGAGGTTGCCTACATTTTTAGTTGCGAGTACAAAGTTCGAAGATTGCGTCTTGCCAGAAATCATCAACATTGGCCTGTTAATGACTGAAAAAGAATTTTATTATCTGACGAAACGAGGGTTAGCTTAAAATCTCCTGATGAACATTAGCGTGTCTGGCGAAGGGAAGGGGAGAGATTTGCTAGTTGCAACATTTCTCCAAGGCTCTCATTTGGTAGCGGCTCTGTAATGTTTTTTTGGGAGGGTGGGGGGCATCTGCTTCAGTGCTCATACAGGGTTGGTCCCTGTACGCGTGAGGTCTGTGAATGTTGATTATTACCTGGAAAACATTGTACTTGAACACGTAATGCCATTTGCTCCTTTGGTGGGTCTTAGTTTTTTATTTATACAAGACAATGCGCGTCCCAACTTGGCTGGAAGGCTTATTGACTACCTCCATGCTGTTGATATTCCGTTAACAGCATGACCATCTAACAATCCCGACCTCAACCCCCTTGAGCATTTATCGGACCATCTTAAAAAAGAGGTCCCAGGTCGTAGACTCCCACCTGCCAATCACAATTTACTAGTGGATTCAGTAATTGAAGGATGGGAGAATATTCCCCAAAGTATCATTGGAAAATGTAATTGTTAGAATGCTAAGGCGTATGAATACGGTAATTAGGAGTAGAGGAGGACCTATAAGGTACTAACGTCACATCCATTACTTTCGATTTTTTAAATGTTTTTCATTTTGGTTTTAGTTTTCACATTTCATTCGTTTTCAACAAAAGATGTGTTTCATGATTTAAAATCAGCTAATGTTTCGCCGATTTCTTTCTTAAATGATTGTATGAACTCAATTTATAAGTTTTCATTATAATCTAGATTAATTTTATTTTCATTAACGTAATTATTTAAGTTTAATAAAGCGGTGCGTTAATTTTGTCCAGGAGCTTATAAACAATCCATTTAAATTAATGTATATGTTATAATGTTTAAGTAGATTGTAGTTATTAAACATCCGATAAATCGGAGCTTTATAAAGCACATTTATGTTTACTCTAGGGATGTTAATCAAATTGTATGACCCAGTGTTATGTCTTGGTACACTGAATCCCTTTTGCGATAGCAATCATCGTGAGTCAATTTTCTTTGTTAATAGCCCAAGCAAAAAATTGGCACTATATTTTTTTCTTCGTTCAGAATATGATTCCACTTCATGTTGCTGTAAATGGTCCATGTGGTCTAAACTCCACAAAGGACAGGTACCAGAAATTGTAAACGATAGGTATTTTAAAAAGCGCTTTTGCACTTTCTCGATCATAAGTTCGGGTCATTCAATACAAGGTTAACCTGCGAACTCATGTCATCCGGAACAATAGTAATCACTTTGAAATTTTGAAATCAACAGCATACCTCAAAAGCTCACAACCCAATTTATTGAGGAGATCGTTAATGGATATATTAAATAGTAGTACATCAAGATTAAAGCCCTGTGGTACACCAGGAGGTATGCTAAATGTATCAGATGTGTAACCATACATAGCCAACACTATCAGTGACATACTATGACGTCTGTTTGACAGGGGTTGAAGAAAATCCAATAGCATCCAACTGATTCAGGAGAAAGTTGTTATCGATTGTGTCGCAAGCTTACATCAACTTGTTTACACAGGTCTATTGCGGGTGATATATATTGTGTGACGTTGACGGGATTTGCTGTAGTAAACAGGCCGGACACAAATCCATGCTGATGGATTGACAATAACGGCTTGACATGAAGATAGATTTTGCTGTATAATATTTGCTCAAGCATTTTCAAGAAATTCGGCAATAAGCTAATGTAATTGCTAACATCCTTGCAATCTCCCTTTTTAAACATTGATATAATTGGTATATGATGACTAGAGACGGGATTTTAGGACGTAAAAAACAGCTAAAAAGGCCCTTTTTTAGGCCTTAAAAACTATGTATTTAGGACGAAAAACTGTGATTTAGGCATGTTAGGCAAATACTTAAAAAAAACGGTAAACACAAAAATCATTTTATTTTAAGAAAACATGAATAAGGATATTTAATGTAATTTTAGGTACATTTCAGTCATAAAAAGAAATAAAACATACAAATTTTAACTAATAACTAAAATATGTAGATTCATTTGGTTTAAAATAATAAATAAATTAATTAATCGCCGTGAAACATGTCCTCAAATTTCGCGTTTGCGTAGCACACAAGATGTTTTTCCAAGTTGTCGTTAGTAAAATTTGTTCTTCGGTCGGAAAACAGCAGTTTGTACGAAGAAAATGAACGTTCTACGTCACACGAAGTTGTAGGACAAAACTTAAATATGGACCAGTCAGCTGTGCTATGAGCGGTAGCTTCAACTGCTTCGCCACTGAGCAGCTCAGCAAACTCTTTAACCGTTTTGAAACCTGGATTTTTCGAAATCACTTGGTTAAACTTTGACAAAATTATTTTGCCAACTTTTTCTGGGGCATTCTTGAGAGCTGCTTCGGCATTATTAATTATTGCAACAGAATCTGTAAGAGGAAGGCCGAATGCTTCTAATCTTTTGATGTTATCAATGAGAAATTTATAATGCGACTTGATGTATAAAAGATCGTTTTTGACATTTTGATTGGAAAAGTATTCTTGCGCTTGCTCAATACAGTTAGCAGAATCTTTGTCAAACGATATTACAACCTAAAACATAAAGCGTTAAATAAAAACAATCTCATTTGAAAATTTTGCTAAAAAAGTACTTACTGATTTTATTGCTTCGAAATTATTAGCATAAAAAACTACCGTCTCTAACCAAGTTCCCCAACGTGTTAAGACAGATTCGGGAGGCAAAGGGAGGTCTGGCAGATTTTCTTTATACACTGCCACACGCAGTGGAGCTTTTAAAAAGGCTCTCTTGGTATTTGAAATTAAACCATTAACATTAGCATATTGATTTCTTAGACATTCACACACCAAATTGAGTCCATGTGCAAAACATGTTAAATGATTAAGATTTTTATAAAAAATCTTCAAACTTATACCACATTTGAGCATATAAGAAACACCATCCGTGACTAAAAGCTTGACTTTTTCGTACTTAATTCCATCTGTTGGCCACAAAATACCTAAAATACGAGAGTTGCCTTTAACTTAAATATCTAGCATTAAATTTACAATATTATTAAAGTAAGTTTTTTGCATAATATATCTTACCTAAAGCTTGGTTCACGAATCTTGCCATTGTATTGCAATTTGTTCTTTCAAGTTGCTTTGTAGCCAGTAAATACGGTTTTCCTGGTGTTTTAGAACAAAGCTTACCCACAATCATATTTGCCATAATACGACCTTTAGAGTCAGTCGTCTCATCTATAGATATCCAAATATCGTTGTTACCAGCTTCTTCGCGAATAGTATTAATAGTCTTAAAAAATTAATAAAAATATTATAGATGTAAACAAAATCTTAATGACACTCAAGTATGAAAATACATTTTAATAATTATTTTATTTTTCGGTTTTAAACTACCGAAAAATATTCGTTGCAAGCTACGATATAAATGAAAATTCAAAGTACGTCTTCATATTTTCAACTATATACTGATTGGTAACAAACCACTATACGCTCCGAAAACATTAAGAGAATAAATATAAAATCTAAACTCCAATATCAAGATGTCCATTGTATAAACTATGAATGGGCATCGTGTATTCATTAATCACGTTAACAGGGAGAAGAAATTTGCTTATATGGTTTAAATTACAGGGCGTAAACAAGCCGATAGGGATTCCCGTAAAATAAAAACGTGGGTGCAGGTAAATGAACCCGAGAGCGATAAGCCGATAATTAAGGATATATCTTTAATAGGGTAGTAATATAAATTTTACGGCAGGCAAATCCAAATTTTGCCCCTCACACAATAGACGGGAAAACCCATCGTTGTACTAGTTTATAGCATTTTAGCTGTAAAACTAAAATTTACATTTAAGAAAGATGCAGCTGTGTAAAAACCATATTTAATTAAAATTAAAAAAAAAAAACGTTTAGACCAAATAAATATGATTTTAGGACGAAATAGGCGAAAAACCACGATTTAGGCTGTTAAAAGTCCAAATAGGCAACTAGGCAAAATAAAACATAGCTAGATCGCTTTGATTTGTCGAGAAACATATAGATTTTGTATTATTTTTAATTCGCCTTGAATCTAAACAAAGAGGCATTTTGCCTAAAATCCCGTCTCTAATGATGACAAATATCTAAAAATTTGATAAAATCCGTATCTAGAAGTTGAACTACAATATAAGTCTAGAGAATATTGTAGTGTATTGACATCGAGAAGATAGACGCTGACATTGCTTTTATTGCGAACGCATGTCGGAGTAATGTCCGCTGATGTCATTAAGACTATAAAAAAAGGCGATGAAGGAAAACAAAAGTACATTATATTACAATAGTTAAAAAGTCGTAATCGATAAACAGGTATTAAATTTAAAATATGGAAATAAGTAGAGTATTAATTAGATTCAATAAAACTATTACTAATAGAAGTACTGGATGTTCATTTAAGTTTTCAGTTAAATTAAAAGAAATTTATTTCATGGTGATCCTGCCAGGATAGATGGCAATTGTATCTTGAATATCTTGAAAATTAGGATCAATAGGACATTTCCTTGGAACAAATTATGTAAACTGTTTTGCGTGTTTAGTATGGAGCTTTTCACAGTAATAGTAGAAATTGGTTTCATACGAAAAAGGCGAGGCACACAATTTATTTCATTACTAATTTTCAAGTTTACCAATTCATAGTAGAAGCAATTTCAGCAATGTTCGACTAACTGCAAGGAATGGGAACGGTACACGCGACGTTTTAAAACACTGCAAAATATTAGTTCCAGTAACTGAGCTGTTGCAGTTTTTGTATATATTATAATACTGTTCTACATAACTTTTCCCTGTGATTTATTCTCTGTAACGGTCGCGTAGGAATTTGTAACATGTGCATGAAAATCTAGCGAGATTAAAAAAAAATGCGAACGTAATTTATGCTTCGGAGTAGCAGTTCCTGACGTAAAGAGATGCAATCGTCTCTTAATTAAAATACTTTCCAATGATTTACTGTTTCACCGACGTCGGCTGTGTCGTCCTTCCCACCACCGTTGTGTTGTGTTACTGGCGTTATTATAACCGCTTGATCGCGCGGAAAACCAGTCTAACCGTATCACGCAATATACTCGTATCATTTTCTTTTCTGGGGCCAGTATACCGGCATTAGTATTCCATGGGACTCACATATTTTATATCTTTTGCGGGCATTCCGGGACAGGGATATTATTCGGTCCGAATGATTCCGACCGAGTAGCTCATTTCAGCTGACCAGGATGTTATTGCCACCGTCGGCCTCGGTGGGTGCTTGTGTGTGTACTTCTCCGTGAATAGTTGCGCCAGCACCTTTCAGCATTCCAGTCACGGGAACCATACTCGAAGATACACTACCGGCAGTGAGTTTGTTCACGCCAATTGCAATACCTCAAAGATACATCCACAAAATATATACAGCTAGACCAGACTACGTAATGTCCAACCTTAAAAATAGTACAACAGTCCCTGTGTTTAAAGTTGAAAATAATAAAATTGTTTATTGGCTGAAAATGTGTTGGATTTCTTGCTTGGTTATGAACTCAACGGAGTTATACACTATTAGGTCTATTATGACCATAGGAAACATGGTTTTGTCACTACTAGCTCTTCGCCGTAAAGGATGAAGCGCAATTCACGATCTCCATGCGAAAATGCAAGAACTCACGACTCTTGATGCACCACAATCAAGACGCAGGCCCTCTTGCCGCTGGACCACCAACAAGGGAGCATATGTAAGTGTATCTCACCGATTTAAATGACATTTTGTGGGTTTACAGACCGATGTAGTGTAAGAACGATGGTAACTTTCTTAGCTGTCCAATCTCACACTGGCAAGGTGTAAAGTACCCCAAGTTCAACACTACCCTTCGCTGTTTGACTCAATAACCCAGAAGCTATAGGAGATATCATTTCATCTAAATGCCCGCCTTATTTTTATTATAAGATTAAATTCAGAATTGATATTCACAATTTGAATACGCGATTTAGAGGTAAAATATCTCCCCCACAACATAAAACCAAACTTTATGAGAGATCATTTTCTTATCAAATTGACTATAATTTGAACAATGCGTCCTCAGCCGTTTTACTTTATACACCTTCAGATTTCAAAAAGTGTATGACTTCAACTTTGTTTGGTCTGCAGGCGGGTTATTGTGCGCAACCACAGTACAGTGAGGAAATCACTGTTTTGTAAGCTTATACTGTTCAATTGCTGCAGCTTTTGTTATTTGAAATTATTTCCTGTTTTGGCACATGAATAGCATTTGACTATAGTTCATCATTTTGCTTTTGTAAAAATTCAATTTTGGGGTACATTTTTGGGCGTGTTTTAAATATTATAAAAGAATGTCAAGGTTTTCAGGGTTAAGTGGTAGAGCAGATTCACTGAACTTCATCCTATAATTGCGGTATTACTTCTTTGAACTTAGTATTACATACGTATATAGGTTTAGTTGTTTTATTTATCACTGTTTGTAAATCGTAGGTGTATTTTTATGTTCTATGATACCGCAATAAAGTCATTATTATTATTATATCAAAAAATAGTCAAGACAAAATTTAAACTGTTTTACATGCTCTTAACGATGGCGTAAATATTTTCCCTATAAAAAATATTTGTTTTGGGAAACAACCCCCACCCCCTTATTTTTTTTCAAATCTCAGAATTTTTATATTCGTAGAATTTACACATATATATTACATCCGCCACGAAATATTTTTATTTGTGTAAAGAAAATCGTAACTGATGTGCTATATCTACAGTAATGAAGAAAACACGCAGGTTGTTATAAAATGATTTTATTAATAAAATGTGAGTTTAGAGTTTACTGACGACTACTTAAAAAGTAAGTTAAGAAATACATAACGACGCGTATTGCATATATGTACATTTGTCCTATGGTAATAAAGAATGATGCGTGTACAATGTGGAACATATTTCATAAATCGACTGCTTATAACAGTCTACGCTACGTAGTTCCATGTAGAAATGTTGAAAACGAAGCAGTTGCTTATACCATGCATAACAAATAAATGCAGCCTTGCTACAATTATCGCATTTGTTGTACTTTGTGTGTCCGGGAAGCAGAATCCTATAGGATTTTGAATGTGTGGCAGCCGTTCGGCGATGTATCCACTTCTATACCATGCATACTGTATTTAAATAAATGAAGAACCTTGGCAATGACAATTGGTTATGAGTTAGAGATTGTAACTGAATAATACTGTTTCTTTGGTGTAGAATTATGTCGTAATCCATAACTAGTACTTCATCCAGAAATGTTCTCACAAAATTTTTCCATATTCCAGATCGGTCTATTAACCCATCGGTGAGATACACTTACCTCTGTTCCCTTGTAAGCTATTATGGAGATCACTCCAATGTAGGACCTTTTCCATGCAGATTTTCTGTGGAAACCAGATTTTCCTCTAAAACGAGGTGTCCTTAAAATGGTTCCCCCTTTTGGTATTTTTCTTTTACATATCAACACTATTAACAATTGATCAGTATTTTATTAGTTTAACGTTACGCAATGTTCTATATGTATTTGACATATTTGTAACAGAGAATTATCTATTGAAAAAAATTAATAGACATGAAATCTAATATACAGTCAAACTCCATCAGCAAATTTCTTCTATGTGACATTTTAGTACATCTTCAACGCCTAAAAATTGATTGTAACTGCACAGAACTGTTAGTAAGGTAGTATTATTTTCTTTTAGTTTTTTCAGTAGATTTCCTTGAAGTAGTAGATAACTTGCAAAGTCTATATTTCAAATACAATATCATAATATAGCTTGATACCAGAATCATCTGACTGAAGTGTGTTTAATTACTTATTAATAGCTTCAGCCCTATTTTTGTAAATAAGAAATAAGAAATGGTATGATATTTTTGTTACGCACTACAAATTAAGTTTCCGAAACCAATCGCGGGTTACCAGCGATACTAAAATTTCACAACTAACCTAAATAAAATAGAAAATATTCGCCATTAGAAAGATAATTTTCAAAAATAATAAAGTTCGGCTTTAGTGCAACCCTATGCCATTATTAACTTAAAATCCCAAGTTCTGTTTTTAAAAATTATTAAATGCAAGGACTCAACTGATTTTTGTTTTGAAAGGTGCCAAGTAATGATGATAAAATGATAAATCTGGCCGGAGATAGAGTACATACTTCCAAAATTATTTTCTTTAAGAAAATAGAAAGCAGAAACCACTAACAGCAAAATTGGTGGCAAAAATAGTAGACGAAAGGTACTTAGATTGGTTGTAGCCACATCCATTATCATTTTGTGAAAGGTTAATGAGAAGATTGTGCTCACTGCCGGATCCAATAGTAAGACCATAAGGGAAAAGCATAGGATGATATTATGATGCAGATGGTAGATAGTGACAATGCAACATAGATAGAACTTCAGGAATTAACATAGGTTAAAGATAAGTAAAATAGTACACTACGAACAGGAATTTAATCACAGATTAGATATATCTTATTAGTCTTGCACAATAAAGTATACACGATGTTGTTGGATGAAATATATTTTAAGATGTTCCTTTGAAGTTGGAATGAACTTTGAAAACGCAAGCTGGCAAAGTTATCTTAGTAGTTAGTAGCAATTTACAACCATGCATTTAGAATTTGCGACGTAAATAGTAGTTTCAAATATGTTCAAAGTAATTCCCTTCAGAAATGATACATTTGACCATTCTCTCCATCCATTTCTTAAAAGCCGCCAGCCAGTCTTCTTTTGTAATACTTACAAAATACTGACGGATGGCTGCATCAATTTCTTCTTCAGATGAAAATCTAGTACCTCACAAATGCTTTTTAAGCCCATATGTCACACATTACCAAATCAGGTGAGTATGGTGGAAATTTTTTTTCAGCCAAACATTGGATCGTGGGATCCGCGGTATGAGATGGTACGCTATCTTCATCACACCTAATACCCTTCTCAGAAACTCTACTGAACACCTCAGGCAAACATTTTTCGGTATACCGTTCAGCTGTAACTGTTTCCTCTTCATCAAACTGGTACTTCTAAAAAACACCGTATACATAACTTTTTCATAGCTCGCTACTTCTTTGTCATTGTTGGTGTCTTTTCGTCTGTATGGATTCATGCACGGCTCTCTTAACGGATAGGTACGTCGAAAAACGGAATATACGTTTCGTCACCTGTCATAATTTTAGAAAAAAATTGATGTGCGCCATTCTAAAGTGTCATGGCAAATTCACCCACGCTGCGCTTTTCTAAAATCAGAAAGCTGATGCGGCGCAAAACGATTGACATTTTCTTTTTAATGCAGATGATCGCGTATGATTGTCTTAGCAGCTGAGGATCCAATCTTGAGTTGATGCTCTATTACAGCATACATAACCCTATTGCCCTCTTCAATTATTTTCTGAACAGCGGCAATATTTCCTTCGGTAACGGTTGTACGAGGACGCCCTGCTTCGCACTGATGTTGAGCAGAACTTCTTTCGCTTTCAAAGTCCTTATACCATCGACAAATTGTAGCCAAAAAGGATGCCTTCTTATTAAAGGTTGAATCCAAACTTTCCCTGCATTCACAAGCGCCTAAACCTTGATGTCGTGATTGGAAAATGCCCACTAGTTAACCCTCTGGTGGGAACGTTTGCCTGGCGGGCAGACACCCTCTGCAAATACAGAAAATGTTGGAACTCTGGAGGATGGTGATGACATGGTGGATGCGAATAATGAGCTTGTAGTAACTTACTAATGACCAATGAGGAATTGCTTTGAGTGGAGTTTCAAGTCAGTAGGCTCGCCGACGCCAACGACACTCTGCAACATCATAAAAGTGAGGCTTGCAAAGCCGTAAAGTCCTGCACTCACTCTTGACAATAATTCGATTTAGAAGTAATTTGGCGCGTTCTAATTTCCAAAGACATGGTGAAAAAAGTCGTCAAATACACCAGCCACAAATTGTAAAAGATGAGAGGCGAAATTGGCAAAAAAAAATTTTGAATACAGTCCATTTAAATAGGAACAAGCAACGAAAAGCAAGAAAGTAATTGAATCCTTTGATCTAGAGCTGAGTGATTGACGTTTTCTGGTAATCTTTTGCCCTTCAGGCAGATGATCCCACTGAAAGGGAGAAAAAATTATGTTCCCTGCAGAGGGTTGATAGCATTCTTTCAGTTATGTTAGCACTTAATGAGACTTCGGTTCAAAGTGATACAAATAGGACAACTAAACTTCAACTGACAGATAGAGAGACGCCGTAAGCAAATCGTTTGTTTTGTTTTCGCCTACTGGATAATAATATCCAATTACCTAATACCCAACAAATATACCTCGATGTGCGTGCAACCAACTGTATTTCGTATACAGATGATTTTACTTTGGTGACCGCCAGTGTGCTGCAGTAAGCGATCCCTTCTACTCCATATATAATGAACAAGAGGCTTTGGAGTGTACTGCAAATGTTGCAAGGCGTCCATAGTGTAAATTGCATCAAATCCATCCGACAAATGTTTGCTGTCTTATTGCATACGTGAAACGCCCCTTTTTTACATAGCTGAGATCTAACTTATGGACGGTAGTGTAAGTTCGTGCAACCATAGACACATTCAGTACTTCCCCTACACCACCCTAACAAAACTATCCGAGGATTTTGAACGAATTGGACAACGAATTCTTAAGAACGGAGGACATGCGAATTGTCCGTTGTGTTTACGTTGTAAAACTTTTTAAACCGCGCCGAGTTCGGGAGAACCGTACGTGATTTGGAAATGAACACGATAGATGGCACACTACTCGCTCCACCTCCTTAATACCACACTTATAATGCAAAAGAAGTCTCATTTCCAACAAGTTTTCCTACTTTATTTCTTTTTTTTCCTCTACGTTTTTCCTCTTCTTCTCTCCCCGTTTCTTACAATACACATAAGTTCTTCCACGGCGCAAAGTTGTTTTTAGTACTATGTAGTTCTTCTGATGTAACAAGCGACGCCCCTGATACGCTGCCTGACGCGAAAACAAGTGTAATTTCTACTCTCTTGCGGTGTAACGGGGACGAATAACGAGCGAAATAGGATTCTCTGACACCGAAAAATGTATATACGAGGAGGAAAAAATTGAGAGAGCGGAAGGAGAGATCGCATTATTTTTTTGCGTTATTTCTTCCCATGACGACGTTACCTTGAGACGTGAACAACAAAAGTTACTGAAATAATTTTGAACGTTTGCAGTAGCGAAGAGAATTGTTAATTTAAAAAATCTCAAGTTTCCTCTTCGAGAAAACTTGCTCTTATCCTGCACTGAAGGCGACGAAGTTATATACACACCTATTATACGTTTCTATTTCGTCAACGCAAAGTGACTCCCTAACAGTGCAAGGTTGTATAAAACGGAATAAAAGCGGTATTTTGATATTACAATGTTGTTCGTGGAAATAGTCGCACTTAACGAAATTTCGACACTGAAAAATTGCGAGTGTGGACCTTGGGACGCAGCGTACCTTGAAACATGGATTTTTTAAAGCTATTATTTAGAGTTTACCGATCAAATTATCAACAATTGACAGTAAAGCTGCCAGACGATTATTTTTATTTTATACGCCGACATAACCTAAACATATAACCAATAATACAATTTGTACAGTGTGGTCATTGTACCTTGATAACACTTTAAGGTGCCGTAACTCATTTATTTTTCAAGTTACCAAATTGAACCAAAAACCAAATTGCGGAGTTATTTACTGAAGCGTTGTAAATTTTACATCGTTGAACACAGCTGTCAGTCCAGCACGTATAGTGTAGTGTATTTAGTATGGCAACTCATTCAAGGTGAAAGTCCCTCTGGCGGCTATTAGCTATTAGCTCGTGAGTTCATATTCTCGTTTTCGTAATTCTCCAAAATCAATGGAATATCATCCTATAACAAATTTGGAAGTATTTCTAGCATAATTTCATAAATTAAACATACTCCGTCGCGTTTTTGTCAAGAACGTAAGTAAGTTTTATTATTGTTGGGTTGTCAGTGAATTTTTGTAGCATAAATTAGTATATTTTGAGTCATCCAGTCGCATTACTACATTAATTTCATTATTTATTCATCAAAATTCATCGTTAAATTACATTTGGAACAGAGTTATCAAAATTTGCTCTGGATGAAAGAATCGCCACCGTGACTAAAATAAAGCAGAAGAGGGATGCCAATTGATTTTCTCACTTTGAGTCAAATTTTCATCGAGGTAATTCGTATTTTGGCTGCGCTTCCAGTTTCAAATGTTAATATTTCAAATCGTATTATAAATTGAAGCTAGAAGTGAGGGTTGGTGACTAAGGATAGGCAGGTTTCCTATAAATGTAATATAAACATAGAGTTTATACTGACATCAATCCAATTTCTAGTTTCAAATTTCGTGAAAATCTCATTGGTTAATCTAAGTTCATCTAAATTGGCGAAAAAGTGTTTTAGAACAGTTTCGAAACCTCAATTCGTATAATTAATTAAATAATATACGAAAACTTATTTTTTTCATCAAATTACTACTTTTAAAACATTTAATCATAAAGTTTTTGTTAGTGTTCAGAAAAAAACAAAATACTATTCACTTTACAAAATATATACAAAACATATATTTTTTAAAATGGAACACCCTATGTATTTTTCATTAATTGGATAGTATTTTTTCTTATACTTCTGATTTCAATAATATAACATAGTTTACGTTTTCATGATAGTGTCCTACGGAAAATTAAAATAAAAGGTTACTCTCATTATAAACAAATTATTTTCCTTTAGTCTCAATATATTGTATCTTATTATAGAATATACACTAATTATAAATAGTGTTCCACGTGCCTATCGTTTTCTTTAATGCACTTTTCGTATACTACAATAGGGTAGTTTATTGAATTTAAAACAATCTCGGGGGTATCTCTTAATTCTTGGATTGCGTTAATTATTCATTGCTTAAGTTCCTCAGTGTCACAGCATAGAGTTTTATAAACAACGTTCTACACGTATCGAAAAAAAAATAATCGATCATTGTTAAGTCTGAACTGTTTGCTGACCAAGGTAGTGTTCCGCTAATTCCTGGACATTCTGCATTTAGGAAACCCTTCACTTGCCTAATACTATGCGGCGGAGCTCCGTCTGGCTGCCAGATCATTCCCATTATATGCCAATACATTCTGTGATTTCGTACTGCCAATTTTGATTTATTTATGTCTAATCTATGTAATACGCTGAATTATTTTAAAAATGTCAAACTTCATATGTTTCTATGTGGTGACTTCAATATAAATTTCTGCACTGAACTTTACGAATGCCGTCAAATTATGAATTTGTTGTTGAGCTTCGATCTACATTCCATCGTAAGCGAACACACAAGAGTTACAACAACATCTCAGACTAGAATTGACAACATATTTACCAATCAAGAACACGATATGCACGTTACTATAAAAGATACTTACCTGTCTGATTATAAAATAATTGTCGTTTCCTGTAATGTTGAGGGTGTTTGTCAATCTCAATTGGGCACTACAAAAATTGAAAAACGCATATTCAGTATGAACAACAAATTATAATTTCAGTACCTCTTGCAAAAAGAAACATGGGATAGCGTTTATTATGATGTGTCCTTCGATCAAAAAGTAGAGAACTTTATGACTACATTATGTTTGCACTACAATGCAGCATTTCCCATAAAGTCTTGCACAATTAACAAGTTTACTAACATGAACACCAAATCTTGGATAACAAATGATGTTAGAAATTCTAGTGAAAAACTAAAAGATTTATATTTACTTCAAAAGCAGCATCCGCAACTAAGAGGGCACTACAATCAACGAAAGAAAGAACACAAGTATCTAGTTAACAAAACGAAAAGAGAGTACAATGACCACCTAATTAATAACTCGGAGAACAAATCCAAAGCTATGTGGAAAATGGTCAGAGATCTAAAATCCATTCAGCCTTCATACGACAATATTTCATTAGAAAATTAAAAAACTATTACGGATCCTCAAGTTCTGGCGGATACGTTTAATTATACTTTTCAAGCGACTCCCGGTCTTATACTAGATAACATACCAAACACGTCAATGGAATGTACTATTCCCAATAACACTTGCAGTATGTACCTCTTTCCATTTACGGAGATTGAAATGCGTACAGCTATCTCACATTTAAAAGACAAACATACAGCCGGTCCAGATGACATTTCAGCAAGGATTTTAGAGTTCTCCAATCTACTTATAACACCGTTAACTTATCTCGTTAATTTGTCGTTTATATTCGGTATATTTCCTAATTGCTTTAAAATCTCAGCAGTCGTACCAATCCATAAGAAAGACAGCAAAACCAGTATTAACAACTATAGACCGATATCTTTAATATCAAACGTTGGCAAAGTTTTTGAATACTGCGTATTGAACAGACTATGGTCCTTCCTCCACAAACACAAGATTTTACACAGTAATCAGCATGGGTTTACAAAAAATAAATCGACGACAACTGCTTTGATATCGTTCTATAACATTATCATAGAAGAGATTGACCAAAAACATTTCCCTCTATCGATTTTCTGCGATTTTAGTAAAGCTTTTGACTGTGTACACCACGAAATCTTGTTGGACAAGCTTTACAGTTATGGAATTAGAGAAACTGTGGCTCGTTGGATAATGTCTTACCTTAGCGGTCGTCTGCAGTATGTAACAGTAAGTCATATGTGTGAGAATAAACTTCAAAGGTATAAGTCGACATATTTACCTGTACTTCATGGAGTAGCCCAAGGATCGGTAATCGGTCCCCTATTATTTAACTTATATACTAACGACATATATAATTTCGTCTCTAGCGCACTGATCTACATGTATGCAGATGACACAACTGTTTTACTCAGCAAAGACAGTCTACCAGAAACAGCAAGGGCCAGCAATGAAGCAATTCATCTCCTCTATCAATGGTTTTCTTCAAATAAATTAAAACTAGATGAGGACAAAACTTATTTTCTACTGTTCTATACTCGTCAGCGTGTTGAAAATATTCACTGCAACATACTAGTTGACAGCAAATCGATAGAGCAGATAAATAGTACAAAGTTCTTAGGAGTAACTATACAAGACAATATGTTGTGAGAAGACCATTGCACCAAACCTAGCAACATCCTCTATACTAAGGCGTTTCTCTTTAGAAGTCTTCAACATACTTTAAGTGCTGACACACTATTAAGCGTATACTATGCAGAAATACAATCAAGACTGGCATACGGAATCCTACTTTGGGGCTCATCTCCTTCGGCGAAAATCGTTTTCCTTGCACAGAAACGAATTATTAGAATTCTCGGAAACCTAAATTCAACCGATTCCTGTAAACCGATATTTGTGGCATTAAAAATTCTAACGGTTCCATCTTTATACATTTTAGAAGCAACTTATTACATACACAAAGACAAAAATGATCTTCCAACCAACAGCAGCATCCATCAACATTATACCCGCCATGCCTGTGACTTGTGTATACCTAGATGCGACTTACATCTGACCGATAGAAGCCCGCAGTACTTGGCTAGGAGGTTATACAACAAGCTACCTGATTACCTAAAAGGCACAGCACCTTTCAAGCAAAATGTAAAAAACTTTTTAGTCAAAAAATGCTACTATAGTGTTGATGATTTCTTAGCGGATACTATTTGCTAATTCATTAGGGTTTAAATTACATTTCTCCTTCTAAATGTTCTAAATGTTTGTATTTGTTTTTTAGTTTAATTGAAGTGGTGGACTTTAGTTTAGTTTAGTTTATTTTAGCTTTTTTATACTTGTCTTATCATTATACTTTTTTTACGAATTCTGTTATCCTTGGATACTTGGATTAATAAAGATTATTATTATTATTATTATTATTATTATTATTATTATTATTACTGCAGAAGATGTAAAAAATGGACTTCCTGTTAATTTGTCATTAGTAAATCCAGATCCTTATACATATATGTCTATTACACCACACCAAACACGATGGACCAATATCAAAACTTTTGTGTATTGCGACCCCGTCTCGTTGAAAATTAGCTTTCATCAGTCCACAGTATATTTTTTAAAAAGACAAAAGTTCCATTTTCATATGTTTTAAAAATTAGCGTAAAAATTAACTCTCTTCCGGTACTGTCCCACACTTAGTTTCTGAATGTTTCGAAATTTAACATCCTTATATTTATATTGGCTTAATACTTTATGAATGGTACCATGACAAATGCCTGTTTCCCGAACAACATCATTAATGGAACTCGTTGGGTTGACTTCACAAAATATATTTATTGTATTTTCTTCATTTAATACAGAAAAACTTCAACACTCAAAAGGCTTCCGTTCTCTGACAACTACTTATTTATCCTTACAAAAATCTATTTGGAAGGAGCTTGGCGTTCTGCAAAACGTCTAACATATTCCTTGCGAGCAGCAGTTGCGATTTTATTAGGCAACAAATATATTTGAAGCACGTTACTTTTTTCTTGGATACTAAATACCATGGTAAAAATGATAACAGTTAACTTAATGAAAAGCACATAAATGCTGTCATTCACAATTATGTGTTGTTCGTAATATGTCGAAATGAATGTTATTCTATATTTCCACGGTACACTATCATGCCACGAACATACCTACATTGCTGCAAGTAAATATGAAACAGGATAAAAATATAAAATATGTTATATCACTGAAATCAGAACAAAATATACTTTTCTGCTAATGAAAAATACACAGGGTGTTCCAATAAAAAAAAAAACGGAGAAAATATAAATTTTCTATATATCTCGTGAAATGAATAGTCATTCCGCCTACCCGGCGTCATCGGCGTGGTTTCGAGCACAACTTTCTGCTGCATGCAATTGCGTTTGCCTCTCAGTTTATGTTACTAAGCTCCCGGGAACACCTATCGCCAAGGGACACAGTCATGCCGTCCCGGAAGATAGCAAGATGTCCACCACCTATCGGGCAGCTCCTGGGCTGCCAAACGCAAGGTGGGGCGACATCTACACGTGCCAATGATCCCTCAGCCTTACTATAATGTATAAAAATACACATGAAAAAATAAATAAAGGAGCTGCAAAAGGATATCTAGAAACATGTCCTTGTATTAGTGCTATTTTCTCTGCTACATTGTTTTTGCCGGGAATGATTCCATCAATACATATATTAGCATTAATTTTTGGTTATTTTTATAAGGCATTTTTTCATGCGTATGAATAGTCATTTGTTTATTTTTCAACACTAATAAAAACTTCGTAAATAACTCTGCAATTTGGTTTTTGGTTCATTTTGGTAAGTTCAAAAATAAATGATTTACGGTGCATTAAAATGTTATCAAAATACAATGACCACACTGTACAACAAGGTATACATGTTTGTGTACCTTGAGACACAATAAAGGGTATAGGGACATGGTTAAGTTGCACAACAAGTATTTGGTGACCCCACCTACATTCCTCTAATTTTTATCACAAAAACCTAGAAGTAAATGAAACATAAAAAGGAAAAAACCACCATGAAAAACAAATTTAACAATCTAACATGTAACATTATTCTGTTTGCATTTTACTAACTTTTTACCTTTCTCAAATATTTTCATTGTTTCCAAGTTTCTCTCGAAATAACTAATAGATTCAATAGCAAAATACTTGAAGATAAATATTTAAGGTAACAGGATCAATTTCTCTTTTTCATGGCCAGTGTTTGTGTTTTATTATTTACTATGTCTAGACATGTTTGTGTACCCATCCTAGACTATACCGCATTTCATAAATTGCGTTCACTGAAATGTAGACACTTTAGTTGCATCTTACATGTGTCTTAGCTCGCTTTGTACAATGTATTAAAATATCTACAGCACTTGTTAGCGTATAAATATATTGTTGTTGTATGTGTGTATGTTTTGTGCTTCTGAGTGAGTAACACGTAGAACTCTACATAACTTGTAGTAACAGACTTTATTTACAAGAATTTGCTATAAAAAATACTAAAAGGATATAGAATTTATGCTATGTTTCTGTGATTTTAATAATTGTCTTTCACAAAGCTTACTACTAATCTTCTGAATTTCCTAACGCTACTTACAGATTCAATAAGCAATGCTTATTCTATTATATTCTACAAGTCCTCTATAAAATAAAGATTTCAATGTCAAGCTAGTTTGCTAGTTTTACAAAAATATTTATATCTATTCTAGTACTATAAGTATGTATTTCTTGAACAAATCTAATCTGCCGCAACGTACGGAAGTAAACCATGTAATACTTTAAACATATACAACAAATTTAGCATTGCCAATCATTGATTCACAGTCATAAATCACAACGTTTCCAAGAAACGAATGAGTATCTATCTACGTTTAAAATTATGCAGATAGCTTTATTCCCTAATTTTTGTAAACTATTTTTTTTCTGTAATAATTACAAAGTGCAACGCAGATGGACAATATTGAAAGTACGGCACAATTATAGTCTCATAAACTCTTAGATTATTACTAGTTAAATTGCTACTTAATATCATAACCTTAGACTCTATAGTAGTTGCGAATGATTTATTCATTTCTAGCCACTTTTCTAAATTATTCATTTTGCCCTGTTAAAATTGTTTCATCTCAATTCTGACCATATATAAATAATAATGTATTATCCACAAATAAATTTAAAAAGTATATTTTCCAATACACTCTCGGTTATATCGTTAAGTCAAAAACAATAAGAGTCCAACACAAAACTCTTTTAAAGCTAGCAAATACCAGCACAACTGTGTTTCCAGTATTTATAGTAAGCCAAGTAACAAAGATTTTATATTTGGAGGTAAAAATCGTATCTTTGACTATCTTTCTGTGGGTAATTTCACATTTCTCAAAGGGAGAATAACATTTATGAACTACTGACTCGAAATTGTTTATTGAACATAAGTGCCTAGATTTTAACCTATCTAATTTGTTGAAAGTAAATTTTTAAACATATGCATGTGGTGAGTAGCTTAACAAATAAATTATTAGCCATTAATGCTTGTTATTGTGGAAGCAGGACCAAACTCCTATTTGTAATAACTTATTATGAAGAATATTTGCTAGGGCTCTAATTGCATGAGAAGTAGTTGCTTCAGTTAAACCTCTATTACAAAAATTACAAATTGAAACCGAAAACTATGACATTATAGACCCAGAGAATCAGAAATTGAGACAACCCTGTATTCAAAAGGAATATTTACAAATTCATGGCGAAGCCATCAACCTGCTGACCATTACAGAAATACATTCATTGCATATTGGCATTCACGTAACTGAAGCTAAGCTGAAATGATTATTATCGAGAAAAATAACTAGTACTGACACGATATGTTCTATGCTCATGATAAATTGCAGTTAAGATACTTGAAATTAATGAGACTCTTAAAATTAATCAACTAATTTGCGTAGACATCCACGGTGCAACAATGAAGCCGCTAGTAACTTAGGCTGTGCTCTAGGTATTGTAATGAGACTCTTTTGAAAAAAAATCTTCTAAGGTGTAAACGTTAATTAAAATACTAGTGGGATCCAACTAAATCCTAAGTCAAACCCTAACAGACAACTGTTCTTATAAATTTATGTAATAAAATGTTTTAAAATTTCTATGTTTACTTGGCCAAATTAACGAATTCTTACTACACCATGTAGTTCTTTAAGTGAGAAAGTTATTCGCTATCCCCAGCAGACGTCCTGCCCTGTCGTGTTTAAATCGAGTCCAAAATGTAGTTCTTTTCCAAATTTTCAAATTGCGCACTAACTCTATGCTACGCAGCAGTACTCCTCTGTCACCGAACTAGGTGTTCCTCCCGGATGGTAACCAGACCTTCCTTCGGATCAACGGGTATCTATTTATTAGATGTTATCCTCAATATGAACTTTGCTATTGGTACAACAACAACGAGGTGGTGGACGGTCTTGGGGGATTTCGACCACTCTAGCCAACAACGGGCTATCGAATATACTGGCACACTAGTTATCATTCCTAATGGAATTGTACCGATATTGTTGAGCATCCTACACCCTTGAAGCACTTAAAACTTATTGTAAATATTAATCTTTTATTTGGTGAAGCCCCAAAATTACCTATCAATCTAGGATAAGAGTGTGAGAAGTAAACTTTGTTAAAAGAATTCTGTTGTTTTTATTGAAAAGCATTTACTTACGATTAATCAAGATTCATTTTTGTCTCTTAGACCACAATGAAATGGTAAGACCACCCTTTCAGCTTTACCTGGGAATGTAGAGATTTTTCATTACATTATTGTAAATAAAATTTAAGACTTAAAAGATCTGAGTACAAAAGTTATTAGTACTTATGCGTTATAAATACATAGAAAGATGATTTTCCAAGAAATATAGAGAATGAAAACGCTTCTAAAGGAGGCTGCTCGGAAATATTTGTCTCAATATATACCGCGATTGCATTAAAAGATATATCCTTCGAAATCTTTCAATTACAGTAGCTTTACGGAGCCGAACTGCATGTTAACAATAAGTAAGATAATACAGAATATAAAGCAACATAGTTCTATTATATGGATACTTATTGCAAACGATCTACATCAATTTTATTGGAAACCCTTTTATCTAAATTGAAATCGCCTGCAACCTTGCGCAAATAGTCAATTTTATAGAAAGCAGATATACCATAGGAGCTATTAAGTTATTGAAGTATCATTTAATGCATCACTAATGCACATCTCGTTTGTATTACTATTAAGTACCTCTAGGCGTATAATGTAGTTTCAAACTTAGTCTCACAATAATGTTTTTTATTCTAATAAAATAGTAACAACATACGTGCGGTAATGCACTTTATATACAATGTAAAGTATATGTAGAACACTCTAGCAAACTTTAAATAACAGAATTAACTTTCCTTGTCATGCTGCGCTATCTATTGGTTGTAGAAGGTACGAAAAAAAAATCAATACAATATTTTGCTTCTCTGACTGCAGATGCCGCATTGCTAGGAAAGCTTTAAGTTAGAAAACTGTTAATTAAGGACATCTGAAGTTTAAAAGCCCATATCGAAGCTATATGTCCTACAGAGAACGTTTATTGTTTCAGACGTTGACCGTGTTGAACCCATTTCGCACACCGGAGATTGCAGCAGTGCAGGATACTGACTACGCAGGACCTCTAGTTTTCTGCTTGGCTTTCGGAGGATTTCTACTGTTGGTACGTAGATGTGAAAGAGAATGCACGAAAAAAGTATACCTACAGAAACCTAGTTCTAATATTATGAGGAGTATTCAAGATAGGACGAAAACTAGATCTTTGTACAGTATACTACGGTAACTAGTACATTAACAAAGCTTTTTTTTAATTTCCTAATTTAACTTGAAGGGAAGGCACTTAAATTTATTACACTGTTCACTGTTTTAAGTGTAGTGTTTTTTTATTAATATGTTATAAGACACAAACTTCGATTACATTATTTTAAATAATAAATTAACTAGAGAACTAAGCTGCTATCCTCCAGATGTCACATGTTGGTATTAAATGGAAATTTTTCATCTTTACTAAAAGAAAAAGCAGAAAATATACAAAATCTGGGAATCTCTAATATACAGAACTATTTTTTTGATCCTATTTTAAATTTGATTTCACAATTTTTACTTTGGCATTGCAAATCCACAATTATTCACTTCATTTTTACCCAAAGCAAGGTAAAAATACTATTGTTTTAAAGGATGGATATCTACTGCATTTGTTGTGACTTCAGAGCGTCGTGTACTCGTAAATACCTTATTGGAACAAGTACTAAATTAAATAAAGGAAATACGAATGGGACTAAATGTACATTTTTAGTTAATTAAACCACATTCAAGGGGTAACAACCCTGCTTATGCTTCGAAAAGTATTTAAGGCCACATAAACTATTAGAGTATATACCATCTTGAACATGCTGTTCTCAATCTACGGTTTTCCTCAAATAATTTCCGGTATACAAACTTATTTATATGGCAGTAATAACGTCATCGATATTTTCCCAAAATAGATCACCTTACATATTCTTCTACTTATGAACTCTTCATCAACAGCTACTTTCAAAAAGTTACTGAAGTCATTACCACCAGGCCACCAGCCAATATTCGATCAGTCAACTTCTGGCAAGGTGGAGACGATCTAACCTCTTTATCTGTGATCATAGTTGTTTTCTCGGGCCAAGCTTGTAGCCTCTAGATATCTTTGTCACTAGGGAGCGATTCACATGATTTTTTGCTCCATTCCATTATCACATCCAAAACGCTTTGCACCCTCGCAACCACGACTGGAGCAGAAAACAGCCGTATCGTCAACATACACTGCGAGTTGAACCTCGGGGCATTTTGGCACATCATAGGTACCTATATAGGAGAAAAAGCTCCGGATCCAAGAGGGAACCCTGTGGTGTACATGTCTCAACCGTGACCTTAAATGATCTTCCGTCCAGACATACCGTAATATGAGAGGTACCAGGCCCCAGC
Source organism: Dynastes maya (assembly GCA_029619315.2). Taxonomy (NCBI): domain Eukaryota; kingdom Metazoa; phylum Arthropoda; class Insecta; order Coleoptera; family Scarabaeidae; genus Dynastes; species Dynastes maya. The sequence continues at coordinate 66,042,308 of JAROYE020000002.1, forward strand.
TGAACCCGATCTTGAGCATTTTGTATGCGACGCTGCCATGCCACACTGTGTCAAACGTCCTCGCCACGTCCGAAACGACAGCTCTAACAGTCTCCCCTCACGGAAAGTCCAAGTAATTGAAATTGAATCGGTAAATCCAATTTGAATCCGAATTGCTCATTCGGCAACGGATCTACAGCTGCCTTCTTGTTCCTTACTCTAGTCGGAATCATGGATTCAGCCAGCTTTGAAATTGTGGATAGGAGACTGATGGGTCGATGGTTTTCCGGGAAAATGGCGGTTTTACCGGGTTTTGAGATATATTGGCAGGTTTCCATGTGTTTGGAAAGTAGTGTAAGTATAAAATACTGTTGATTATTTTAGCAAAAACCTGCCGAAAACCTGTATGGCGGTTTTTGACAAAGTCTTCGGCGCTCAGTTGGTAGTCTGATCTGCACTGGGAACCTTACCGTCCCTGAAACGCTTAATTCTGGTCGAAAGTTCCTCTTTATCGGTTTCCTCGCCGCCTATATAGGCTCGAGTTCTCCTCTCCTTGTCCCTCTCGTTTTATTAGCAAAATATTCGTTCAACCATAATCTTGGGTGAACTGCAATATAACTCGTCTTCGCCCCATCTGTACACCTTATTAAAGTTTGTACAGAGTCTATGATTTGAAAGAACTAATCGTCATATTGTTACGATGAAAACTACCTACAGCAACGTCGTGCCATCGCCAGGGGTTGTGGAGGTTAAGGAAGACCCAACCTTTAAAACTGTCTTGAAGGATAACATTTTTACAAACGAATGTAATAACAAATTTCAAAGATAGAACATTTCAAATCGGCCTAAATTCTTCGAAACGTGATCGGAGGAGAAAGAAAAGCAAGAATAGGGTGAACAATCGCAACTCAAAGCGGGAAGAACCATCATAATCAGTGTCATTTGTCTAAAACAACAAATCAGAACACATATTTCATGTTCACATGATCTTCACAGAACATAAAAAACTGTTGTGGAAAATAATTCAGGAAGCAAATAAATATTCGAAGTTAAAGTAGAAAAGAGGATATCACCAAAATTTTAAGTTAATTGAAGTGAGCGACAAGGAATCTGTGCATCATTGACACCATTTAATATCCGTGTAGCAGAACCGCTAAGAAGTCGAGGAAAAAGTGCAGAGGAATCTTGACAACTTTATCTTCTACCTCTATATCCCACAATTTACAGATGATCATCTTATTACGGTCATTGACGAATACGATTTTGAATTCATGGCCCAAAATTGCGGGAAGGATGCAGTATATGGAACCTAAAAATAAACATAAGGAAGGCAAGGTATTTGGTGCTCAACTGAACCTTCCAATATTAAACTAGAAGGCGATGGAATTGAAAGTTGAAATGAATAGACTCAGAAGTGGATTTTGACACAACTAGGAAGTGATGGAAATAAAGAAGCAAGTGTTTCGAGCAAAAAGATGATTGGTTCCCTGAACGGAGTATTTTCTGATCGTGAAACAATCAGGAACAAAGCCTACCAGCTAGGAATCCCTTATTGAGAGAATACGAAACGGTTAGACAGGGCAATGAATGGGCGAGGGCCCCTTAACGGGTGATATTCTAACTAGTACATTGTGGACATATCCAAACAGTGGAAAACTGAAGACCGCCGAAAAAATTACGCGGTGGTCGCTAACAATTCCCCGAAACCTAAAGACTAACTTGGAATGACTAACGTAGAGGTTAGAGACAATATTGGCTTAATTCTTCTTAATTAAATTGTGATACTTGCAACCTTCTTAAATTTAGAGTTTCATTTCCTTCTTCTCTGGTATACATATGCTTATATTAACATTTTGTTTGGTCTACGAAATTCTCCGCTTACTCTTGAGATGGTATTTCTAGTAAAAGATCTTTAAAATAATTTTTGTGTGCTCTATCCAATGTTTGATAAATTACTGTATTGCTTTAACCGCTCCCGTATTTCCACTAGTCAGTTATCAAAAAATCTTATTTTTATTTGCAGAATTTTATTTCTTTCAAAGTAATCAATCTTCAGGAAACCCGATTTATTTAAACAACGAAATACATCTACTTATACTTGAATAATGTAAAACGAATTAAAATGCATTCAATCTTGCCGTGGCAACGTCTAAAAACGTAAGTCTCTATGAAGAATGAATTCCCAGTTCCACCATCTGAGCCGATAATAAATTTAAGTGCCTCCGTGAACTGAATTTAATGCAGTAATCTTTGATAAATATTTTCATTGAAGCTCGGGATGTGCTTTATTTCAGTCCGGGAAGGTGCATTTTAGTTACATTTACGGCATCGGCGTATTCGGTTGTTTGTCAGTGTGGGCCCTATTAAGTTTAATGTCAACGACAGAAGTGTCTTTAGGCACAGTCGTGACTGTTTTGGGTTATTGCATCCTGCCCATGGTCGGCCTTTCCGGAGTGAACGTTGTACTGAGTTTGCAGTAAGTTGTTGCAGAGTTTTCGTACGAAAAAGGACGCCCCCGAATGTTACTTAATTGTTTATTTTGTTTGCAGGGGTTCTATCGGAATTGTGCTGACTTTCCTCGCCATCGTGTGGTGTAGTCTTTCGGCATCAAAGCTGTTCGTTACCGCATTATCAATGGACCACCAACAACCGCTGGTTGTTTATCCATGCGCTCTCCTTTACGGTGTATTTGCGCTGATAACTATATTTTAATTAAGCGAAGCTCAGTTCTATTCTGAATTTGCTAACACAATCAAGGGAATATTAACGGTTTTTGGGTGCTAGCTTAAATTGGATTATTCTTGTCGGGGGTTTCATTAATAACAAATATATAACTTTCTGTGCGATCGTGTTTGTTTTCTTTACCTTGCACTTTAGTTAAAGACAACTTGTGCCACAACATAATTACGGAATTTGATGACCCATTTATTATTTTCATTTACACAAAAATAAATTTATGTAGAATTAATTGCCAATATTCCAATACGATAATAATTCTTAGTACAACCACTATTATAGTCAGAAATTGTGTTGTGTTTTTAAATTAATGCTAATAAATGGCTCATTGTATTGATGGAATCACTACCGGCAGAAACTATGTGAGAAGAGAAAAGCACGAACACTTTTTGCTCCTGTCTTTCTAACCCTAAGAAAACATTTAATCCAAATAAAAGTTCAGGAGAATTGTCTTCTTATATTATACATTTTTATAGTCTTGAAATAAAAATATTTTTTTGAATAGAGATTGATTTTTGCAAGAAAATCTATGATGCAAGAAACCATTTCGCTGTGTGCATTCTGTGCATTTTTGCGTTTTTGGAAGGTAATCGAAAGACGAATCCAATGATACCCCATATGTTATACTTTAGCTTAAGAAATACTACGATAAGCAGCAATTAAGGTTTTCATAATCTGTTTTTGTTGTCATACAAAGTTGGGTAGGAAAAAGGGTCAAATTTTTTCCTGTGACGTCAGGTTGATCCAACGAGCTTACTACCAGGCATAACAATTCAAAGTGTCAAATCTGAATTGTAAGAGGGTAAATTATTCTTGTCATTTATTATTATTATTATTATATCCCGCATATTTTCGTTTGTTGTTCTGAAATATTAATATTATTCGAGCGACAAAGAAACTTAAAAATTAAGTACACTGTCTATCAAAAACTCTCAAATTTAAATAAACCTACCAATAATTAATTAATTGCAACAATATTCCACAAAGTAAAAATATATAGGGTGTCCCTTTTAAAATAAGAAAGTTGGCGTCACTTCCGGTGATACTGGAAATTTAATTAAACCTATAACAGATGATGTGAATTGACTTGCATGCGCCCACGCGCCGTACGCTCCAGCCGTCAAATTTCATACAATAAAGCCAGTGAAATGCGAATGTATCAAATATGGGTGGCGCTGACGAGCAAGTTTGAATATACAAATTACTTGTACACTCGGAGAAAGCGTTACGTAATTGTTAACAGCCTGAGGGACAGTACCGTTTTTATGAGCTTGCTCACGTTTGATACTTGGCTCTACCTGTAATTAGGTACAAGAGGCATTATAATTAAATTATGCTGGATCGTTGGTTCCATGAATACACTTGAATAGCAAGCGGCCATTCCATTTCAATTGTACGCTACCTGCCGCATATAATCATCTCTCTTCGGATGCTTGAATTTATAGGTTTACTATAGTGAATAATGATAGCAAGGACTGTAGGTTGTCTGCTTTACTACAGCGCTTAATCTAAAATGAATGTCGAATCCAATTCGCCTACGCGTTATTGTATTATAGTCTATTTTCTTGTTTGTTAAAAAAAATTAAAGATTACTACGGCAACGGTGATTGCAAGGTATACATAAGTAGGACGGGATATGACTTCTTTCTGCTATTCGTAAAATTTTGAATGGATTCTGACGTACGACTAGAAAATGTTTCTGGTGAAAGCAGTAGTTGGTGTTAGTAGCCTAGTATGGATAACCTGTACAATACTGCATTTTTGGGAGCCTCCTTTCGATTCATGTGAATTTTCTTCAATATTCCTACACCTACTCAACTCAGTTTTCGACATAATTGGTACAATTTGAGATTCTTGCGAAATGCCCTTGTTTCTTGAACGCCTGATATTTTAGACGCCTTAGATGCTAGAGTGGTGATTGGATTTTATTCGAAGGAGATTTCTTGGTGTTTTCGGCGGTGTATAGACAAGTTTTTCATATCGACTGGGCCATCGAAGGATCCTCCTAGACAAGATTAACGCACCAGTATATTAAATTACAAAAACATGCCTGTTATTAACATTATAAATGGTGATAGTATTGGGATCTTAGTAGCGTGTGTTGCCTCCTCTACTTGTGGTTACTACATTTATACGTCTAGGCTTGTTTCTAATTAAATCATGGATAGCTTTCTGCGTGGTATTCTCAATTCTGTAAGAACTCCAGTTTCGAGTTCTCTCAGGTCAACAACTGCAGGTATATGTTGTCGTACATTTTTTTTAAGTATGTCTCATTGATGTTCTATCGGATTCATGTCTGGACTTTTTGGTGGTCACTCGATAAACGGTCAAACATCCTTGCGAAAATCCAATACGTCTCCAATCACGTGAGGTCGGGTATTGTCTTGTATAAATAAAAAATCGTCTCCCACAAAAGGACCAAAAGGCATTGAATGTTCAACTATAATGTTTTAGAGATAAAAATCTGCATTCGTCGATCTCGGTAGAATTGGGACTAACTATGTATAAGCCTCATAACAAATTTTAGCACCGAACGTTACAGAGCCACCTCCAAATGGAATCTTCAGAGGGATGCTGCGTTGCACATTTTGGATTAGAAATCAAGGAATTCAAGACAAAATACATGAAAATTGGGAGGCAACACAAATTTGAAACGGTTGCTTCTTCCAATTACCAGTAATTGAAAAAATTTTTAAGGGTAGATTGAGAGAAAGAATCATAAAAGGAAACAAAGAAGAAGAAGAAGGCCTAAAAATAATGGAAAGGAAAATAATGAGGACAATATCAGAACCAAACGTAACACAAAGTGGAGAAAAATGATTTAAGACAAATACAGAGATAGAGGAACAACTAGGACGAGAAAACATTGTGAGGCGTATAAAAACACAAAGATTAAAATGGGCAGGTCACATAAAGAAGAGGAAACCAGGAGAAATGATACGAAAAAATAACACAATGGATACTCCTATAACCAAGAAGAATAGAAAGAGATGGAGCAATGACATGGAAGAGGATTTAAAAATAACGGGAAGGAGAGACTGGAACACAATGTGCTAAGACCGAAAACAGTGGAAGAAAACTACAGGCGCAGCCAGGACCCACAGAAATCTTTAAAATGGAAGACGAATTAAGAGACTGAACCACCCCAATAATCGAATTTTAAGAGCGCGAGCGTTATTCATAATCCTAAGGATTGCAAGGCTTGATGGTGACTGCATTACACAAATCTCTCTGCAGGTGCTAACCAGACTCGCTCGGAGATCTTAGTGTCACCCTAGTTTCGTCACAGAGTAAAACACGCTTCCAATCACCTACAGAACCAATCTAGCTTGTTTTAACCTTCTTCGGACTGTTGTAGCAGGAAGCAAAACATTACAGGTAGTTTCGAGATCACTTCTTAACACCGAGTTAGTGACCGACCTCGCTCTTAAGGTACATATATTCCTTAAGAAAACGTTGACCTCTTGCACCGGTGCATCGTTTTTCCCTCTATTCTGGCCTCCGACAATAAGCTTCCATTTTATTAGAATTTCCAATCACACGACTGTAGTGTGATTTACTTCAAACAAATTGGAAATATGGCGTTGAGAATATTCTTCACCCAGTAATGTTACTACTTGTACTGCCTTACGTTCTGTCAAATTCTTTGGACGATTCATTAAATCGGAAAAAAACAATAGATAAACTCGATTTCCAACAGATTGTATCACAATTGATGAACATGGTGCTGTATAACTCAATAAGGTCACTTTCAATTTGTCAAAGAAATACAATTTGTTTGTAGAATTGTCAAAAATTGTCTAACGCTTGCTATTAATATTCTCCCCATACGAATTTAAAATATAACCTTTTGGGATTCAATATATTAGTGCGCTAATTTTGTTCGGGAGTATAGTTGCCAACAGCTGTTTGTTTTGGACAGTATATTCTATAATAAATTATGTAATATTAGTAATTTTATTGTTTGAATGCATGTCAAACGTTTTTCCGGTTTCAGATTCTAGGCCAAGCTTGAACACGGCTATCTACCAGAAATCTTATATTACGCATCCATTGGGGATACATTACACAGATATTTGTTACGTATATACTTAACCTCGACTTCGTACACACAAACGAATTCGATTAACCCAAGTTTTGTTGACTCTGTGTAATAACTCGGGTCTAATATAACGAATACAGCATTCGATGTTCAATCGTAATGCATCAAGGGCTCGTGATTTGTTTGCATAGACATAGATTTCACATTGCATAGATTTCAAGTAATCCAACAAAAAGTAAATTACAAATTCTTAGGGGCCAATTAACAGTTGCATTTTTTGAAATTATCCTTTCACCAAGCTGTTCTTGCAATATATTGGTAGTGGCATTGACAGTGTGGCATGTGGTTTCAATAGAATCACGTATCCTCCAAGTAAATTTTATCGAAAATTGGCCACAAAAAATTTGCTAGTATCGATTAATATCGCTCACCAGTCACTGTAACATTCGTACCTTATTTTGGAAGAAATATCGCCCGATGATGGCATCCTGCCGTAAACCACTCCTTACACTGACCTTTTACGGATGCAAGAGCTTCTCGTGAATCTCTTGTGGACTATTTTCACACCAAAAGCAACAATTTTATTTGTTAACATGTCCACTTAAACAAAAATGAGCTTCATAATTTTTTGCCCAAAATTATGATACGCTTCGAGTTGATCTAAAGCCTGAGCAGCAAAATAACGCCATTTATGATGACCCAATGGCTTCAGTTCTTGAGCCAATACAATCTTATACAGCTGTAAACCCAAGTCTGTTTGCAAAATATTCCAAATTGCCGTTCTTTTGAGCCCTAATTCTTGAGCACGACAAGGAATCGATAAATTTGGAACCCTTCCAACACTATTTCTTTCTAAAGCAATGTTCTCTACACTTCTTACATTTCGGCGTCTTGCTGGTGCACGTTGAATTTTCACAAAAGAACGTCTATTTTCATAAAACTTGTCGACAACAACCAAACTTTCTTGAAGCGTGTATTTATCCATGATGAATTGTTAGATTATACTAAACACAAAGATAACATGGTTACCAATTCATTTCAAAATCATATATTTCTTATTTGAAAATCCTTTATATCTGCTGTAAGTCCCAATTTTTTCAGAAAATAACGACCTACTACGCAAAATATAAAATGCTCGAGAGTAGTTAAATAATACAGATCTTTTTACCTTCCTAATTTGTACTTGCTGGAACAAATCCTACGTAATGTCGACCCTTGTATGTCAACGCAAAAAAATATCCGGGGTTTAGTAATAATTCAAACAGTTGCCCAAACCCCTTTGCTTGATAGGGAACCCTTTTAAATGTGCACAAAGTTGCTTGACCTTTAAAACATGACTATCATATCAACCCAAATTTAACCGCAAACCAAATGACTCGTACTGCCATCCTGTTGTCACTATTTTATATGGAAAGGAGTATGTTAATAATTTCAGGAATAAGCTAAAGGTGTCTCTACTAAAAGAGGTTCATATTAGAATGTAATGTTTATAACTTCTCCACGTGTTTTGGAAGATTTTCGAATAGAATACAAAAAGAAGACGAATTCTTAACAAATACGTTATTTTGACTTGTAGTTTTAGAAGCTACCCTGTACATCAAATGAAGTTATTTGCAATAAGTACAACAGAATGTTATCGTCAAACAAAGTAATTTCCAAGGTGGATCTGACATGTCGATTACTCATTTCTTATAAACTAACGGAAAGAGCCTCGAAAGCTTGTGTGTAGTTGATATTGACGCCCTCGGCTGTATGGAAAAGCAAAAAGTTCTTCAGTTTTCAATTTAAGCGCCATGTGTATGAAAATTGACTTCTCCCAGTTGTTTTTGAACAGAGGTAATAAGAAACGTCTGGCTGCAGGCCGAATTTTGCAATATAAACAGCAATAAGGATGCTACATTATTTGCTAAGACAAAATTCCGGCCTAACGACGTTTGCCATGTAAATAACGACTGAGTACAAGTGGAATTCGCCTTTCTTCTGCGCTTTTGGAACGTCGAAATCGTTCGACGTAGTGTACCTTCGTAAGCTTCCGCCGAATAAAAAAATAACATTCCGGATACAGACGAAGTTCGAGATAATTACTTTCCAATTCTTATCTTCCAGAACTTCTAAGATTTTCAATTAAAATTTCCGTTTTCGGATATTAAATGGCATTAACTTTGATTAGTGTGAATATCGTTGAACGAGAATCGAAATCGACCCCGAGAGGAAAAGTTTAAGGTAGGGGACAACCGAACGTATGCCGTGACTAATTCCATCGATACCATGAGCTATATTTGCATCAGCTCTGGTTATATGTACTGTATATATTTCGAGAGCTACTGACCAAGCGAAAAAATTTACAAGCATTTTATGCACCTAAGCAAAGGCAATTGGTCCTTCTTCTTCATAAGGTATACCGATGCAGACTACTAGCGGCATTTGTTCTTCAAACCTGGAGAACTCAACAAATATTTTAGGCAGATTTTGGTTTCCGATCAGTTAATGCTATGGTGTATCATTTAAAAAGTACATACAATTACCTGGATTAGGTTGGAAATGCGATGTGCGATTGTTTTTCGACAACAGCATTTCAATTACGAGAAAAGACACTACAACGTTAGTAGTTTAACCATAAACCCGCAAAAGATTACAAGGAGAAGAAAAGTCCTTTTACAAGGAGAAGAAAAGTCCATCTTAAATTATCTCCCATCGAAGGGAAAATCATTAGCTTCAGCGACGAAGTGAAATGTTTGGCAGTTACGTTTGACAAAAAGTAACATGGAATTCCCACATCTCCAACTAGTATGCCGAAGGTTACTTGGTAAGAAGTGGGGTCTTAAGCTTCAAATGACTTTCCGGTCACAGCAATAACCAGACCCATGACCACCCACGCCTCTCTGGTTTGGTGGCCAAAAACAACTCAGAAGGCTGTGCAACAGCAGCTTCTACATATTCAAATACTTGCGTGTCTCAATATCATAGGAGTAAAGCGTACCTACCTCACAGCAGCTCAGAGAGTCCTGCTGGGAATAAAGCTGCTTCACATCCATATTCAGAAAAACGAAAATCCAGCGACTTCATAGTAAGTCGCATTTAATCCGATAAGGGAAAACAGCAAATCTGGTTTCAAAAGATTAATATCGGCATAACCTAAAATTTGCAAACCAGCAATGAAAAGTTTAAACATCTATTCTAGGATTTGAACAGAAGTCAAGAATTATATCAAGAATTATCTGAATTAGATTCAGTTCAACGAAACGTATCAAAGGTCTAAACATCTATTCGAAGACTTTAACATAAGTCAAGAATTATACTAGGAATTATTTGAATCAGATTCAATTTAACGTGAGGACTTCGATTTCCATATTTGCTTTAGAAGAAGGTTATACACAGACAGTAGTACAGCACAGCATTAACCTGAATCCACACCAGAATTAATAAGGCTACCTACAATGGAGTTGGAGCTTCAAAGAATTCTTCTAAAGTGTAAACAGCGTTATTTAAAAGAAGGTTGTTTTGGCAAATCTGTTATTGCATAGAGGCCTTAGCCGGTTCGGTAGATGGTTACACACTTTTACACCTCAGCAATCCACGGCTTGTTGCGCTCGTTTATTTCTAGATGGAGAATCTGAAAACGTCATAATATGCAGGGCATTCTGTTTAAAATAGCAAAGTAGGTGCCCGGTTCGCTACTTATCGGTCATCCTACATTTATATAGAAAAATGTCTGAAAGCTAGCCTCTGATGTCTATTTGTTATCAGAAAATTTTAGCTTTCTGTGGTTTACACAATCGGTGCAATTTTAAAATTCCCGAAGGTTGGGACACCCGTATATTACATCAAGCTACACGTCACGTTTTCCTTCACAACAAATTCAACCAACCAAGACGTAGCTTCTAATAAAAACGAATATAAATACAGTACGAAATAGCTGAAGAACATTTATAAGGGAAGTATTCCGAAAGCAGGTAAGTACTTTAATGTAGCAAAGCGGAGACACATTTGTGTTACACGGAATTAAATCCATTACCAGACACGGATTTATTGTTGGAAGTAATTTAAACATATAGAAAAACACAGACGTCAAGCGAGGTGCATCTAACTTTATACAGGGCGACGTGAATATTTTTAGTTAGTCCGACATTTCACAATCCGCATAGCAATTGCAGCCGCAGGATCGGTAAAAGCTCTGCGCTGTTTCTACCCGACTTGTTTTGAGCGCGATATTTGCGGGTTAGACTAATACATATTGCGGAAATGAAATGAAATCCGATATGGAGTAGGAATAGATTGGAGATGCGGCATGCGATTTTGCGAATTTCTACTGCGATGGAAAATTGATTATGAATCTGGAATTAATTAAAATTTACGTTCGGGTAAATTTTTCCATTAAGGAAGTGAGCGCAATCGAATCTATGTTCGTGGTAACTTTGTTACAACATTCTTGACCTGTGTGTAATTTTCGATGGCACGTTTCATGATTAAAAATTTCGATGTGGATGGTTGTAAATCTCTTGATACGTTTACTAACTTTGTAATTACAAGATAAAAGAAAATAAAAACATTAGCTTGAACGAAACTCAATTAACTTTTATTGAACATAAAATTTGTTCGTGCATAAGCGAAATGCATTAATAATGTTTTTCACGGGCCGATAGCGCAGCGATCTAGCAACGGCTCAACAATTACATCAAGGATGCTTCATCGCATCAACCTGCAGAGTTGTCTAAAAAAACCGAGAAAAACGAGAAAAACGATATAATCAAAAAAAGTAATCGGGAGGGCCATGGATTTCGGATTATTTTTTATGCTGAGGCGCCCTCCTTTTACTAAATAACTAAGTGCTTATCAACTGAAATGATTTGCAAGTGATTAGAAAGTGAATCAGCTCAACTGAAATTCAAGTGATTGTTAGGAAAAGAAGCACGCTTATATTTTTCAAAAACTGTCATTGAAAGTTGACGTTTACGTATTTGTAAAATGTCAAAATGATATTTTTTTTTTGCAGAACGTAGAATTCTTTTAAAAAGCTTTTACATCCACTCATAGAAATCAAAGGGGGTGATAGATGAGTAGATAATGTACTGAAATATCTTTCTCGGGGTTTTACTCGAATTTTGTTAAATTTTCTAATTTAACTCTAATTAATGAATTTTGTAGGTTCGGGGGTATCCCTAGATACCCTTGCGGCAATTTTGAATGAATTTCCAACTTAGTAAAATCAAATTAACGAATTTTTAAGATTTTAAAATTTAACTAACCTTTAAACTTTCGAACGACGCCAATGTATATAAACACTCTGTTTATGTACACACCACAGGAACTGCCTGCTCTGGATATTCAACCCTATTTACTTCTCTAATAATGACTTTGAATACACAACGAACACTTATCTTTGGATTGGATTCAAGACAAACTTTGATTCAACCAAGGCCGAATAAAGATTGATGGAAATTTAGGGCGTCGTTCCTCTTTCTTTTATTTTAAATCGCGAAAGACCGGCGATTGTTTCCTATCACAGCCAATTTTGATAATCTACCCAAATAGAAACTAACTTTTCGATGACTTTCTATCGAATGATATTAGCATACGAGAACGAATGCAGTGACTTAACGAGGAGGTTGTTTGTTGATGATTCTGTGGTACAAACTGTCACCAACAAGCTTTAAAATAGAAAATCCACTGCTAATTTATAGAAACCTTTCAGATAAAGATTTAATTGATGAAATATTATCTGTTGTGCTTTGCAATTTATGTAGTTGCTTATTCCAGACGATTTTTACATTAATTTGGAAGAAATAAGTGAATAGAAAACATAATAAACGAGTAGATTTGTCCATGATACCCCACATTCGTCATTATCTGGACTTATAATTAAATTCTACCGTCCTCACCCCAAGGACGGTTGGCTGAGGGGGGATGGTAACGAAGAAATTTCCCATTATCCCCGCAAGAGGGATATTTGGTTGCCAACGAGTGGCCAGCTTGACATTTGGTCAGTACCGAAGTGACAACCGAGAGAAGTTGTTGTTGTCGTAAATACAACGTTGAACATAACATAACTGTACATACCTTAATTTATTCCTCTGCGGCCACCTATTGATAGGAACGAATAACAAAATGCAATGTTTGGTATTGTCCATTAAAATTCCAGGCCCTGGTGGTAATCTAAGATAATAATAATAATAAAGCTAGCAGAATAAAAAAAAATATTTGCTAGTGAAAGTAAAAGAAGAATTCACTAACAAATTACAATAAATGCTCAAAGTGATCTCCTTCGGCTTCAATATAAACCCTTATTATTACCGAACGCTAAAAAACATATAAACACTTGACATTTGGTTGACATAATAACACTTGACATATAAACACAAACGAACCTGTGCGTCCAAAGTTGAACTTGGTCGAACTTCTGCGCACGCGCTTATTTGCGCATTTATACAGCCAAACTGGGTCACGAAGTTTGACGTGCGAACAAGAACTGACATATTTGTTCCTTTTAGTTGAACTTTTTACGTCAACGACATTCTGCGTCATCGACATTCTACGTACGAGCACCTTTACTCGTCGCGTTATGTTGTAAAGATGCGATATTGAAGTGCTATCGTGTCACAAAAATTTTGAGTTGCTTCAGTAAGTTCTTGTATTGTGTGTAGTGTTTTTTAGGTATGGAAAAATACAGTAATCTAAAATAGTTAGATTAGGAACATGCGGAGGAAAAGTGTTTTATGAGCTGTAGCAGTGTACTGTTGGAAGTATTCATCCCTTACTTCGTCATCATGCAAATGATTTACAAAAGGTTGCAATAAGTTATTACGATACGTTTATCGTTTTACGAAACATAATCGACCAATAAAGTCTTCTCCGTGAAGCTGCTATCCAAGCACCAGTCTTTTCGGAATGCAATGGTTTCTTTATCATGAGATAAGGGTTTCCACTAGACCATACGCACGCGATTTATTTGTTAATAGAATCATTAAGGTGGAACCAAGCTTCGTCTGAGAAGAAGGATCTCTCAAGGATATTATCACCATTTATGTGATTTTCATACCAATTGTAGTATTGTACTCTCAGTATGTGGTCGTAGGACTTGAGTTCTTCTCGGTTGCACAACACGAATTTTATACGGATATTTTTCTAGATCTTTTCTAAAAATATCTTGACAGGTACCATATGACAAATTAGTTCCCTCTGAATGCTTTCTAATTGGCTTTCTAGGTGAATGATCTGTACGCCTCCTTGCATCCACAGTAGTTTCAGCAGTTCTATTTTTGAGCCTGTCACTACGGGGTTTGCGACCTACTGCACCAGTTTTATGGAATTTGGTAACGCAGCGAACAATTTATTGCAGAATATGGAAACTGAAGACGAAATTCATTCATAGTTGCAAGTGTCCCACCACGGTTTTGAATACTGACAGCAATTTTCAGTAGGTACTTGTTAAAATAGTTTCCCACTACGCGTTCTCATTGACCTCATTTACTGCTATTACGAATACAACAGACACTATGCCAACGCATTAAGAAGATGTCGAACAATACATGGATTGAGGCATGGGCCTTGGTGAGTAAAATTATTTGGCAGCAATATTTTCGAATGTTGCAAAGCTTTGTACTACCATCATTTTTATGCAAGGCGGTGCTCAATCCCGCATAGAAAATAATGTAAAGACACTATTGCGTAACACATTTGGCGGTAGTGTAATTAGTAGGCGAAACATATGCTGCTTTATAAATGCTATTTGAAGCCAAATTAACCGAATGTTTAAACTATAGACGCCGATTTGTTCGATTTCTACTACAAAAGCAATTATTTTTATTAACGAATTCTCCCACATTTTATTCAATACCCTATATACACATAATTATTTACTCATAGCATGTTTTTCCGATGTTCTTTGAAGCCTTTAAATTTACCTACATGCACAAACAAACGACGGATATTAACGTTTAAGAACATCGGAATAAATGTTGAGCTGTTGGAAACTGTTCAAACAAATATTTTATGTTACCCGATATTTCCCATTATCCTTAAATATATTCAAACTTATTAGCATTAAAATGGATTTCGTATGATTTACAAGTGTCCCTGCAGAATACGTTCTACCTTTCTCTGGCCTATCGATTGGACGAAGGCTACGAGGAATAGGAAATTAATTACGTACTCGTACGATTAACTTTCCATTACCTTCCATTTTGTACCGACACGCCAGCGATATATTATAGATTTTGCTGAGCTACGATTTTGTAGGGAAGTCGACCTGCAAGAAATGTCAAAACTTATTCATCCATAGAATAGATTATATTATTGCTAATGCTTTGGAAAGGAAATCGACAGAATTTTGAATAATATGCCGATATACTTACCTACCTCTAAAGACCATTTGTACCTTAACTAATTTTCAAATTTGAACAACGTTTTCGATGCAGCTTATACGAAGGGTACCTTTTAACTTTTTACAAAAATAATGAAAGAAAAAAAAATGCTACAAATCGTTTTATTCTTTTTCAAAATATTCGCCATTAAGACTTGTGATCGCTACGTGCTCTCTCTGGACAAAACTTGGAAACTTCAATACCTTCAATGTGAAGCAATAACTTTATCAGAAATTTTCTTAACAAACTTGTTTTGAATCTGCAGCCAAAATGTAAGCTTACCTAATTTTAAATGATATATTCTCACGTTTGTGCCTTCCGTCAATCTCTATAAACACAGCTGTTGTGAAATGAAGAAATGAATAATCAACACGTGCTTTCTAATCAAAATAAAAGATGTTTGTGGGTTTAGTGGCTAACAAGAAAACAAAGTGAGTGACTTGTGATATTCATTAAGCACTGACGATCCTACCAGTGGTAGGTAGCTTTTTATGTCTAGAGGTTCAATAAATAAACAACAAAAAAAAGTAGCCAGCCTGAGACCGTCCAATTGTGGAACATTGATTATTTTCTCATCAAAACTTCGCAAAAGACGGCAAAGGCCGTCCGAATGCGCAGTGTGGGTGAGTCTGTCGGCTATTGCAAAAGTCGGTTTTAAAATGCCGTTCAATTGCGTCGTTTGGAGGGGTTTCTTCTGCCCAGCTGGAAGACCGTTGCAATAGAGACACAAGCTATGAAATTTGGACGGTTTATATACGCGTTTTTGGAGTGACGTTGCACTTTTTGGTAATGGCGCGTTGCGACCTTGTACGTGACGCATACAAGCAAAACAATGCAAGAAAATATATCGTTGCATAAGTTGCGATTGAATTTATATAATATGTACACTAAAGCTCAATATAAACAGTAATATATACTGATACATTCTTGTTCAAAATTATCGGTTCTGATATTTGAAAAATTAATTAATAAAGCAAAAGCTCACAAAATTAGTACCTAGTTTACGACTGATTACAAAAGTTAAAAATATAATTTTACGTTTTTCTACAGATCAAACAGTCTTTAAATATGATGGAATTCGATGCTTCCTTTATACACTTTTGCATGCATTCGAACCAATTTCCGAAAAATTTTTTCCACTCTGAAGGTGGTAGCGTAGTCCGAGCGTTTTTTGCTTGAGGTTCGGGAACAAAGAGAGATTGTTAGGAGATAAATCAGGTAAATACGTGCAATGAACCAATGAGACATTAATTCGATGTTTTTCTCCTTCAAGTAATTAATTGTTTGACGAGCTGTGCGAGAACTGGCATTGTCATGATGAAGGATGATGCGACTTTGTAAACTGTCTTTCCTAATTTCATGGATGACTTCTGGCAAACAAATTATTGTATAGCATTTTGCATTAACTGCTCTTCGATCCACCAAAGCAATGCTTGTGGCATCTCTAGTATAACGAAAGAATCAAGAAATCATATCCTTGGAAGTGCTTCGTGAACGAAGTACTTTCGTCGGATAGTTGATTATTGCTTAGTTTCCAGCTCGTACGAATACATTCAAGCTTGATCACCCCGATATTATGTACGGATTTTGAAGTTCCTCTGTCGAATATTTTGTGCATTTCCTTACACCAATTGGCACGAGCCTTTTTTGTGTTGAGACAAAATTTACGTAATTCATTGGGAACAGATACTTTCACGCCTAAATGTCCATGCAAAATCGAGTGTACTGCAGTCTGCGACATGTCTCGGGTTGCCTCTATCTTACAGTAAATCACATGCCGATCCTCTTCGATCATGTTGCGCAGCATGGATGTTTTTTGGAGCAACAACCGATTTTGGTGGACCATCACGAAATTTATCACTGATGGAAGTACGACCACGACGAAATTCTGCAAACCAGTTGTAAACAGTATTTTGTGATGGTGCTTCATTAACAAAAGTTGAACGAAGCGATTCGAGGCATTGTTGTTGTATTATGCCTTTACTAAAATCGCAAAAAAAATTTATCGAACGAAAACCTTCATGTAAAATTTTCATTTCTTTTAAATTGCTTTTTTTAAACGCTCACTTTAAACATTTGATCACGTCGACAATAAAACATGAGAAGTTATGGAAGCTTTAAATCCAATCATGAATCGTCCGAGCAAGCTCTCCCTTAATAGTAAAATCCATCTCTATCTTTCGGTGATTCGTCCCACTTTAGCTCGCGCGAAAAGCAGTCTGGGCAACAGCTGCTAAATTCCACATTATCAAACTTCACGTAATCTAGAACAGAGTATTTCCAAAAGCTGTGGACACTCCCTGGCACGTGAAGCTCCACAAACACTTGGGGATCCTCTACATCATGCACTATATGTGAGTAGCTGCCACCAAGGCCCTTATTCCAGCTGTGGACAGAGGAACATCCTGATTAGCAGCGTTCTGAACTACGACAGAAATATTGTCTGGCGTTAGAAAAGTCCACTAATGATCTTGAACGCTAGTGATCTTAAACATTAATTAATCCATGAACATCAGCGTAAGTATTTAAAAACACCCTACGCCCACAGTCTTAAAATCAACTTAAAAAGAGAAAAGAAAAAGGGAAAAGCACAAATAGCGACGACTGAGATAAGGATCAAATCCAGGTGCCAAAAAGAACAATACGTTGACCATTGACTGTAAACAAACTACTCGGCCGATTTCTGTACTGCCATTCCTTCAATAATAGCAAGTGTTAAATTTTACGAAAATAGTACAATGTCAAATCTCAAACTTAAAACACTCCCCTCGTAGTAAGTTTTATTGTAACCATATGTTTATACTGCAGAAGGAGGCTATCAGATTCCTGTACAACTTGGAATATAGAGACAGCTGTAAAACTTACTTTAAAAGAGAAAAAAATACTTATCTTTACATCCGCATTCATTTTGGCAACTCAGTCAGTCACGTCCACCAGAACAAAGAAACATTTCTCCAAAATGGAAATTCCATAGCTACCCCACCAGATCAAGAAATGAACTAAGAGCGCCGTATCACAGATTGGCCAATTCCCAGGAAGCAATTGACTATTGAGGAACAAAATTATATAATAAATTGCCAGAGGTATTCAAAACCTTACCTGTAGCCAATTTTAAAAAGAAAGTTAAGGCAATACTTTCGGAGCGGGAGTTCTACAACATCCAGGAGTTTATAGTCCCCTAGTGTGTATATTCTTTGTTTTTCATTTATTTATTTATATGTTATTGTTTGTTATTTTAATGTTTATCATTTATTTTTATCTATTTATCCTATTTATATTTTATTGACAATTGCGCCCTTTACACACATAACAAAGACTCACAATTTTCTGAGTTAGCGTTTTTAGAAAAAGTAGGTCGATTTCTATATTTCGTGAACTAACTTTTGCCGTTACCGGCAGTTCAATTTTATTTCCGGTGTCACCGCAAGTGACGTCAACTTTCTTATTTTAAATAGAATACCGTGTATGTTTTTACGTTTTTGGAAAGATAATCGAAAAGCGACTCCAGTAATACCACATATGTTATACTCCAGCTTAATAAATATGACAATACGCAGCAATAAAATTTGTGGTAATCTGTTTTTGTTCTTACGCAAAGTTGGTTAGCAAAGAGCCCTGATTTGTTTCTTGTGATGCTAGGCTTATCTAAAGAGCTCGTTGCATGACTTTTTATAAAAGTTAATAGCTTTAGCAAACAGCTAAGGAAACACTTCACCGTTCTGTTAAAAGAAATTAAGTCATGATATACAATTCTAGGACCGCGCAAAATAACGTTTATATAAAATATTTGTTTTTCATATAACATACTATAGCGGCTGTTGAAGCCTTATTCAATACAACTTGAACACGCTGTATAATTAATTATTATTTTAAGGGCAGCAATTGACGTATTGAATGCGAATGTAATGGATTTATCCAATTCCTCATTTTTCTGCTAGATTTCCAGATATAATTAGAATTTAATTTATCTAGAGGATATCCTTAGTAGTAGTGACAACCGTGCAAGCGAATGCTAAAGTAGCAGTTGGAAATTCCAAACTTTTTTGTGCAAAGCGAGGGATAACTTGGTATCTTTCAGTTTGGGAGCAATCAGGCATCGTATAATAGCTTTTTTCATTCTCTTTGATCAGGAAATGTCCATTATCGAAGCGTAACAGATGATAAGGAGAAAGAAAAGAAATTTTCTTAAAGAAGACGTTCCCTGGTCGAGATATCGAATTACAGGGGAATTTTCGTAACGGAAGGAATCGGATTCTAGGAAATTATACACTTCAGATACCGCCGCGTTGTAATTAATTAAAGCATATTGGAAGATGGATTTTAGGAAGAAATCTCAGTAGGACAAAATCGCCAACGTGGGTAGGAGTGTAATTTAGTGAATATTTTTGAATTACAGGCAAGAAGAAGCAGATTTTAATATGAATTATAGTATTTTTAGAAAAATTCTTAATGAGGCAATAGATATCACATGTCCGATAAAAATTAAAGAACACGAATGTATTTAGCAACCTGCACAATGGCTTCAATGGACAGAGCAATCTACCAGGCTCTGCGTGACGTTATAGATGGCTTTGATAAAGGAGAACAGACCGCCACTCTGCTCATGTACTTGAGTAAGGCGTTTGATAGTATAAATTTTGATATATTATACGAAAAGAAATGCTCGTTCTCTGATTACATCCTATCTAAACAACCGCCTACAGAGGGTTGAGGCCTATGACTACATATTCGAGTTGGTAAGTGATAAAAAGAGGAGTTTCCTAGGGCTCAATATTAGGTCCCCAGCTCTTTTTGATATATGTAAATGAACCTCCCGACGTTTTAAAGCATAAAATCGTTTTAGTTTTAGTTTCTCGAGGGCCACCGATTTTTTATAAAATTTGTGTTGAGATTATTGTTGCATAGCTGATAATTCTTATAATGTATCACAGCTACCTTAATTCCTATGGTGATACATCCAAATTTAACCTTCTGTCTACCAGGTATTAGAGGACGCAGTAACTACCAGATGGTGACATAGAAATGAACAGTTTTTATAATAATTAAAACCAAATTAATTCTTTATTATTTGCATAGAGTACATGTAACAGTAGACAAAACAAAAACCCTTTGAATTAAACTTAATTCTACGATAGTAAACGTACTATATAATATTTTTCACGCAAATGGTGCAGTGCTGTCGCAGGCGGCCCATAACTTCAAGTCATATTTTCCAGGCTTTGAAAGCAAATACTGCCTAAAAGTGCACTTTCCCCTAAATGTAACTAATTGTTTACCAATTGTCACACTCCAAGAATGTAACCATCTTGCAGATAACACTATTCCACAGTTCAAAACATTCCCGTATTGGTTCCAGTTTATCGCTTGACCTTTTCTTTCTTTTTCGGCAACATTGTCGAATCTAATAACCCTTAGTATTTGTTGAAAGCGGTTCCGAGGCATTAGATCGTTAAAAATTTTCCTTCCATCTTTCAGGCTCCACAATTGCGAAATTTCTTCATTTTTTGACTTATACACGCCAAGTATTAAGATTCCAAAAACTCCTTTGTTGTCAATTAGTTTCCACATATTGCCGTACACTACGTTACCTTCTACATTTATCCATCTTGTTATAATATCCTGCAGTGGAATCAATTTCACGATTCACAAAACGCGTGGGACCTGCTTTTTCCCGTAGAATGTTATGCTGGGCTCTACTTCCTTGTTCAACTACAATTTCGTCTTCAAACCACTGTTGCTGATTATTTCTTGATGTAAAGGTTTTGCCATTCCGTGGAACATCCTGTGAATCTAAATCGCTGTGTTCGCTCTCGGTCGTATAATCGTCACTACCCGACTCAGTTGCCACTGTTTCATCATTATCAATTTCCTCATCGTCATCTGAGAGTTCATAATCACTGTCAACTGCATTTTCATGATGCTCCTCGTCGCTACTTACATTCATTAGGGCTATCAGCTCTTCTTGTATTAGTGCCATATTTACTATAGGTGAACAGCAACACCTATTATATGACCCCAAATTTTCATTACAAGAAATGCTTACAATTACTATAATATAATTGTTGTTACATACCTCTATTTATAAAATATTCCTAAAATATAAAACACTGAAAACTTATAACAGTAAAACACGTTCGACTGCACCTCGAAACCACATAAGAAACACTGAAGCTGAACAGACTAAATAAATGCTCAAGAAATCCCCAATTCTTCTTCTGCGAGGCCGGGGAATCCCGAAGGCACACAAGGAACAAGAGAAGCACTACCGGGGAAGTCCTTTATTAGAGAATAAACATGAATCCAATACTAAATTGTGGGAATGTAATAGTGGGTCAATTGGACCCACACTTATCGACAATTATTTAGTAGAAAAAGATCAAATTACTCCATATAGTACAAGTCAACTCAGACAAATTTCTAGAACCACACGAGACAATAATTTTAAATAAGTAATATAAAAGGTAAAAAAGTGTAAGGGTGGGTCCATTGGACCCACGTGGTAGACACAAGGTTAAGAAAGCGGTAGAGATATCTACGTTATTTTTAAGTTTTATTACCATTACAAGCCACTTTCGGGGAAAAAAAAACATTTTCACCGGTGATAATTAATTGTGTTCTGTATTTGCTTTAAATTGTAACTGTGCAGATATTGAAAACGTCAAACTCTATAATGCAATATGAAAATTACTAGCTCTAATGAGGTGTGAAAAGTTGCAAAAGGTTTTGATTTGATCGCCTACAAAATCGGTGGCAGCGCTGGGTAGATGTGGAAGAATTAATACAAAATAAATGTTGAGAACATTTTCTACATTAATATTACTGACTATTCCTATCAGTAAACATACCTGTGTTTGATGAAGCTGTTATCGACCTTTGTTATACTTAATTTTAGAACTTACAAATAGTGTTCGATTGTATAATATTTTATTGAAAATCTAACAGTTTTCCTTGGTCCCGGTCCGTGCTTTTTGTAGGAGGCAATAATAATTAATGAGAAATTCTATAAAACAATTCCAAAGTTATGGTCAATTACTTTTTACCTTTATCTCAAAAATAATGCATAAAATTATTCTTTATTTTCTTTCAGAAAAGTGCAGAAACACGTTGATTGAAGTTTTAAGACTGAAATATTTCGCTTATTTATCGTTATACCTAGTAGAGTTATCACGCCATTGATCAGATTTTTGAAGGAGACACTTCACGTGTTTCAGATTCCGATTTATTATGCATCTTTCCATATTAAGATGTGTATCTTTATTGTTTATACTTATCAGGTGATCTTATTTTAACTGTTCTATTGCTTCAAACATTCAAAATTTGAGTCACCACCCTAGCGCGCAGGGCGTTTAAAATCGGTCGTTCAAGACTTCAAAAAAATCTCAAAGTATGTCAATTATCTCAAAAGCTAAGATAGTTAGAAATAGAGAATACTACTAAAAGTTGACATTAAAAAGAGACGTCTAAAATTGTAAGAACATATAGGATGTTTTATTTAAAAAACTAAATTTGTATCGTGTGCAAGAGAAACTGATATATATAACACTATGTATATATACTTGGATATAATTTTATGTTGTACTGCATTTGGCTCCGAATATTTTTTATTTGAAAGCTTGTTTTCTTAATTGCACAGGAAGAGAATTATCTGTCGTTCGCCCATACAATAGCTGGTCACGCTGTATTTATGGAAACGTAAAGTTTATTTTCATTTTGCCCAATCCAACAGAAAACCGCTACAATCAAGAATCCAATATCAAAAACATCTAAGAAACTTTTCATCAATTGATAATGATAAATACTACAATTACGACCAACGAACTACGATGAATTTCTAGATTTCTACCGAAAGAGTACACTACAAAAGTAAGCTAACTTAATTGACCATGTCACTCTGTAATAGCGGAATTACACCGATCGTACGATCCGTTATAGAGGGATCAAGTTATGTTCAACTGGAATTCATGTAATTGAGGATTAGATTGCGTTCAATTATCTATAAGATCCTTTGAAAGGACGTCATTTCCCGCTCAGCACACATTATCACAGCAGACTAATTCAATTAAATATTTAGACAAAGGATTTCGCCGTTTTGAGGAAGATATCGTTGGCTGAAGGTGTTATGCGTGAGACGTACACGTAATATATTAGCTGAACAAACATATTGATCGGATCTAAGATAAGTTTGCGGTATTATGTAGGGTTTGTTTGAAAATTAACTAGCTGATTCAGTGATTTCATACAAGTGATCCAGCTTTGGTGAAATCAAACTCATATTTCAAAGATGACTAATAATGGCAATATATCTCAGAAGTCCTGGTGCTACACTTTCAACAATTAATACTCTCTTTCTTTATATTCATTCCAACTAAGTTTATTACATTACATTACAAAAGATGGAATTTTACTTTTAGTTACGAATGGTTATTGAAGCTACTTTTAATATACTTTTTATTATCTACTGAGGTGTTTCAAATCGTAATAAAAGTAGCAAAAAATTATACATCGGTTTTATTGTGAAATCCTTTTTGGTCCTTCCTTATATACTGTAATATGCCCTTCGGTTCTTTTTTGAATATTCTTATCTTCAATTTTGTATTTTTCTTATTTTCCAAGTGTTTCCAAATTATTTTAATACCACTTCATAACTTAAATATTAATAGAACTTATTAGTTTTTAAGAATTGTTTTCTTCATAATGTGTGTTCTCCACAGAGAAACCAATCCAAGGACTTTCATATCTAAATGTTTGATTCTTTTGATGATAGTATGTCTTAATGTAGATGGCGTTGTGGATTTTGATTCTAATACAGATGACCTTTTTGCATTTTTGTCAGAAAACGTTATTACAGAGTAAATTCTTGAAAAGAATTTACTCTGATGACTTTCATGACTTCCTTTGTGTTGATTTTAATGAACTCTTTTGTGTCCAAGAAAAAAGAAATTGAAAACATAAACCATTAGAATGCCAGCATTTAAATAACAATACTAGGTATCTGGTACGTAGGCTTCCGTGGTCATCAATAACACTATACTCTTGTTTTCCGGGTTGGAACCGCGTTGTTGTCGTAGCTTCTGCCGGCGTTTCGTCCACGCTCTTATGGGACATTTTCAGGGCTATTACTGCACATTGACTGGGGACTGTCATTCCGGAGGGGTTTATATAGGGTTTGTTTCGGGTTAATGGAATGGAAAAGTTATTGATAAACGAAGCGTGGTGGTTGTTAGAAGGTTTAGTCCGTTGGAATTTCCACGTGTGATGTAAAGGGGAGCCATCTTTGCGATTTAACTTGTTAAGATGTTTAAAGATATGTATTGATTCACGGATTTTTCTGCCACAGTAGTGAGGGTTGCGGGACAAGGTGCGGGTAGAGTTGAGTTGGATCTAGCTACACGCTACAACCGCGTACAGCGCTTGTGCTCAGTAACACGAGTGCTGACCGATCGCTTTGTTTCATCGGTATACACACTACCGCACGAGCATGGGATCTGGTAGACAACAGGAGCTTCCAGATGATTGCGGTCTTTGATGGGAAAGTAGTCTGAAAGCTTGAAATTGGGTTTGAAGATGGTTTTTATGTTGTTCCTGAAGATAATCTTGCTGATGCAATTGGTGACACCTTGAACGTAGGGTAGATATGCTTGCTTACAGAAACTAGGCTTAGATGAGGGATGTGTATGTGGAGAAGGTTTGGTGTAGCGGTTAATGGTAGCTTGAACATCCTTCCTAGAATAATTATTGCGGATCAGTTTCGGTGATGTGTTTCAGTTCTTGAGGAAGCGAATTGAGTTCAGATATGGAAATGGCCCTTTAGATAATTATTGATATTGAAAGGGCAAACGGAAGACAAATCCAACGGTACGATACTTTAGCTAAAGAAGTATTACGGTTATGCACCAATCAGGTTTTGGTAATCGATTTTTGTTGCCCTGCGAAGTTGGCATCCAATTGTCTTATGTGACGTCAGGTTGATCCAAGCAGGTCGTTGTTAGGTAATGTAATCATAACGATGGCCAAACTGTCAAATATTAATTCCAAAAACCTCAGTCATTCTATTAATTCTTCTTATTTCGTTCGAACTTTATTGCAATTAATCAATTATGGGAAGTTTGTTTAAATTTAGGGTGTCAATGTCCTTAGCTTCTCAATATATAATGAATGTTGTTCTTGTACAGAAATATTTTAATTTTACGCTAAGTAAGGAGGGATATTGTTGATTCAACAATTTTGGATGATTCGTGCTAAACTCGTCCTAAAGGTAACCATCTAAAAAGCCTGAAAAACATTGTCTGCCAAAAATTGATAAATTCAAAAGATTCTATCAGAATTAATTAATTCGAACAAAATTCGATAAAGCAAGAAATAATAACGATTAATACACAAGGTAAAAGTAAGGACAAATAATATCCAAAACAACGAACGTAAATATGAAAAATGTAACATAATTATAAATAATAGGAACAATTTACGTTTTTAGAATTGAGATTTGAGAGATCCGCAATTATTATGATTACGTCGCCTAGTAACGTGCTCATTGGATCAAGCTGACTGTACAGGAGACAATTCTGCGTTTCGTCGCCAACTTAACAGCAACAAAAATAGACTAAAACCTTTATTGGTGCATGTCGTAGGTAATATTTCTTGAGCCTCCCATTTTTTGCCCACTGTATAATATTTTCCATATATTTCTTCGCATGACATACTTTGCATAATTTGTTGTTTATTATTGGTTTTTGATAAACTAATTCAAAGGTCGTTTGTGAAGTATTTTATTTTAACAGCCAGCTACTGCATGATTTATTCATAAGTTTTTCAAATTCAAAACTTGACGTTCTTGTTGATAACAAGTTACAGTCTAGTCGAGCAAGGTTAACTTTTAATTAACATTTCTAGAACAAACTTCCTTCAAAGTTTATGAGTTTAAAGTAAATTCAGTCTTTGACTTGAACCCTGTTGTAACATTCGAAAGATTTCATGAATTTCAAACGTCAGAATGAAGTTTCGAAGCCAAAGCATAATTTGCAGTGTCTACTGGTCGACGTTCCATTCTCTTTATCGATTAATGCGAACGCCACAACTAATATTCACCAATTAGAGCAACCTCAGTTCTAGAGCTTTGAGTTATTTAAGCACTTCGGTACACAAAGTGGTAACAGTTCGTATACACTTACAAGCGCGTACACATTTCCGCCACATTGTTGAGTTACTCCATAGCACTTATTACCGTCAAATATTGCAGGGTGATTTCCCGTTTTATATCTAAAGATATGCACAAACTTATAATTTTTGTTGTCGATGTTTCAAGACTTTGTATAACTCTATTTACTTTATCACTTCGAGATTTATTTTATGATCAGTTCTAAGCTATTGCTTACGTTTCATTTTTATATAAGTACGTAAAAGCAGTTCGTTCTTCATGGAAGTGCACAATTCTTCTTATTTCATGTTCCTTAAATGAACTGGCTCAATCATAGCGAAGTGGTGTCAACAACTATTGAAGAAGAATTGCTTCCTTAGGCTTGTATAAAGTCGTGCACATATTTACACAATGCAGGTAAAAAATAAGTGTAAAATGCAGGTAGTTAATGAAATAACTAAACTTTCTTCATATTTTACCTTACTAGATACTCTAATAGAACATTTTGCTATTAGTTTTTACGTATTTTCCTACATGACCTTTCGGATTCAAAAGTCTGGTTACTTGCTTTTTAAATAGCTATAGTGGATTTAGTTATCTTCCTCAGATTCATCGGATCATATATGCTACACCGAGTTTTATTTTTTTGCCTGTAAACCATCGTCAAAATTTGAAGAAAATAGTCCTTGATAGTTCTGAAAATAACTGCTTATTTGAACACCTATTATAATAATAGCTTGAATTGAATTTTTGCACATGCAAATTAATTAGATCTAGAAAACATGTTTTTGGATTGGAATTACATTTACTTTTAAAAATATGTTGTGCACTTATTATTATTTGATGATTTAATATATTGGATAGCTGCAAATGAAAGCACGCGGTCTGGTTGTTTTATAATGATAGGTTCTTTTTGTTTTTTATATTTAAGAATTTGTTTGAAAATAATCAACAACGAGATGTATTGCATATTTCTTAAAATCTGCACTGATATCGAGCACGTACAGTAATCACCCGATTGTGAGTTGTAACTGTGTAAGGTTGTCTAGAGAAGCTGGGTGTGGCAACAGAGAAAGTAGCGACAAACGCCAGGTACAGTTCCACAAATCAGCTCTCGACTTTTGGTTAAATCTTTTAATCATTTTTTGATGTGTCTTTGATACATCATGGTAAGCCTATGGGAATCATTTACATGTAAGAACTGCAAGAACTGCTTGAGAGTTGGCTTGGGAAACGGTACCTAGCTTTTGTCGCTACTTTCTAGACGGCAGGCGTGTATCTCTTGGTACTAAATGATGCCAAGAAATACCTAGCTCATCGTTCCGAAAGATAGCGATATAAGCCGAAAGGGAAATAAGGTTGTTAGGTAGAGAAAAAATGATGGGAGCAACGTCGATGACGCCGGGTAGGCAAAAACATGTCTGTTGGCTGGTGTTCCCTCTCTCTTCACATTGTTTTTACCGCGACTGATTCCATATTGGAAATCGAAAATCCGCTTCTTTCCAAAATCGGTTTTTGTAGAAACTGTAATATCCGTTACATCTGTAAATTATTTGGTAAATGAATTCGTTGCTTCTAATGGATTCCTTTTACCTTACGTAGTAGGCGCCACAAATTCCCGGGCTGATATAGAAAAAATAAACTTGGTAAAATATAACAATTTTTATTTTTCAATATAATCTCCCCTAACTTCAATACATTTATTACAACGATTAATTAGTAATTCTATATCCTTGTAAAAATAATCTAAAGTTTTTCCCTCAAGATGTATTACAGCTTTCTGTGACAAGGTTCATCGGGTCACCGCCATTCCATCGATTCCTTCTTGGATAAAGGATCATAATGTAAAACCATTGTTTCATCTCCCGTGACAATAGACTCCAAAATCGGTTTCGAGTCGTCTCTACACATGTTTAAAGATGAGCGCGCACATTTGATCCGACATTCACGTAGGAGAGTAGAACGAATGCTTGTTTCAGAAGTGTTAGACATCACTGCTAATTCCTACACTTTCAAACGGCGATCTGCTAGTACCATTTTTTCAATAATTGAAATGTTTTGAGGAGTTATCAGTTCAATTGCTGACCGGGGCGCTTATCATCTTCAAGAGATTCTTACCCTAAACGGAAAAATTATGAACAATATGAAACAGAAGAAATTACATTGTTTCTTTAGTTTAAACACTCGTCAAGTCGTCGCTCTTATTGTTTGCAGTAACCTAAATCACTATTCATGTAATATCTTTAATTAAAACCTGTTTCTATTTAACAAATGAGTACCTATCAACTGCTTCTGTACAAAAATTACGCTATTTGCTTGCGTACATACTGTATAGTTAGCAAATTGGCGCAATTAACCAACCGCTAACACTTTGACCCTATAATTCGTCAATCAATAAAGTGGAGGATATACTTCATCGCTGGATAAATTGGTTTGATCAGCATTTTATCTTCAGCGCCGGTATTATTATCACCCTGTGGTCGCTGTAATTTGCATAGAAACTGTAATCAATAGGAACACAGCGAGACGTCATTATCTTCCTTTGAGTTACTTAATGCGTCTCTAGGTCATAATGTTGAAAGACAGCTTACAACGTGCCTACTAATAACGAAGGGAAGCGATCTCGAGGGAGTAACTACAATAAAGCAACGCAACGGGCACAATTTTGTACGTAGAGAAGAAAAAACGTTTCTCTTTTTAGAGTGAGCGCCAACATATAAATTTTTTGAACAACCGCAAACCGAAACCGAAGCAATTTAAATATTGTTCCCGCAAACTGTTCCGAAATCCGCTTTGTGAATTTAAAGTACTTCCGCGAATTAGTGTCTGTTGCCTTATAGCGCCGTGGCTTACAAACGCAAAAATATCTTCCTCGAACGATTACCGTTAATACCTTTATTACGAAACCTCAAGTAGATGGATTATTCTGATAGCACGAAAGCGTTAGGTGTAATAAAAAAAACCGCCGGATTGTACTGTAAATAGATTGATGTCTTTACTTGCCATTATAGGATTAAATGGTAAAACAACTTTATTTTCTATAAGTACATTGTAGTTAGTCTAGGGATAATACTATTAGTATTTTTAAGCTCATTTAACTAACAAGGCTGAGCACTCGTACCAATAATAATAAGAGATAGGCGCCATAAATTCTCGACCTGACAAGCTTGTGCAGGCTATAGCATGTTCAAACTCCGTTGCCTCATAGTTACACATGTGCGAGTTCTACACTATATACGTAAAGCTCGAAGAGTAGTAGTTTTTAGTAGCCGGCTAGACAACGTGGCTAGTGCATGAAAATGTCTCAGTAATTGAGTACCGCGCGGTCATTAAATTTTTAACAAAAGAAGGGCATATGCCTATTCACACTAAACAACGTTTACACGGTGTTTACGGTGATTTATCTCCTTCATATTCCACTGTAAGAAAGTGAGCGAAATGTTTCCGTTTTGGGGCGAGAATCCCTTGATGATGATGAGCGCCCTGGTCGGCCAATTGAACTGATAACGCCAAAAAACATTTCAATTATTGAAGAAATGGTATTAGCGGGTCGCCGTTTGAAAGTGAAGGAATTAGCAGTGATGTCTAACATTTCTGAAACACGTATACGCCGAATTCTCCATAACCATTTCGGTACGAATAAGATTCGTGCAGGATGGATACCGCATCTTCTTTCTGTGAAAACTATTTTGAAGTCCATTGTCACAGGAAATGAAACAATGGTTTTGTATTACGATCCTGTATCCAAAAAGGAATCGTTTTAAGAACGATAGTGAGTTGCAAGCTGCTGTAATACAACATTTCTAGGGAAAGATTTTTAATTATTTTTACGAGGGTATAGAATTATTTGTTGATCGTTGTAATAAATGTATTGAAGTTAGGGTAGATTATATTGAAAACTAAAATTTGTTATATTTTACCAAGTTTATTTTTTCCATATCAGGCCGAGAATTTGTAGTAGTAATAATAATGATAATAACATTTTGGTCCAGTTTTACATAGCTATTTGTAAAATACTAGTGACAGAAAAAAAAATTTGATAATTATGTAATTATTAAATTTCATCTAATTTTAATATATTCATTATAAATTTATAATGCTGATTACAATTTTCTCTTCCTAAGCTAGTTTTGCATTATTTAGCTCTAAAGCAAGAGAGTCTTGGAAAGAACCGGTCGAGTAGTAGTACTAATAACCAATCCATAGTGACCGTGTCAGATGAAGTGCGAAAGGTAGAAATGAAACAATCGTCCTGATCTCACAAAATTCTATTAAGGGATTAGGCGACCGGTTTCGTGTTTCACAAACACATCATTAGGACAGAATCAGATGTACACAGTTTAAAATTTTGACACAATCTTCAACTGTGTACATCTAATTCTGGCTTGATGATGTGTTTGTCAAACACGAAACCGGTCACCTCATCCATTAATAGAATTTTGTGAGATCTGCACCATTGGTTCATTTCTACCTTTTACTCCCAGCAGTAGATCAGTGAAATTTAGGCAGCGCCTAAATGTGTAAGGACAGTTTAGATGCCGTTCCAAATCCATCATATTTCCTAGAAGCTGAGTCAAAGAATTCTTATAGTCCGATAATCGAGCATGCATTCTGTTACTACCTCACTGCAAGCAGAGTCAATGTTTTCTACGCATGAAAGATCTTGTTAGTTACCAGACACCAAAGAATCTAAGAAAAATTTTATTACACGCTTTTGTAGGTACTACCAAAGTCATATTATTTTTAAACAAAGGTGAAACAGTTTATTGCTAATCCATAAAATAAGTTGACATTTCTTCCGAGTTAATATATTCAGTCACTCGGTCAATCTAATGAAGTATAATACAATATGATCATAAAGAAACAATCGAGAGAGCCACGTTTTTTGTTATAACTATGTCTGACAGTTAAATCCAAGATTGAAACTTCAAATTACGTTGATATTTTTTGACAAATATAACAATTCAAATTACATTTGATGTTTATTGACGTATCTTATAAATTTTAAAGCATGTTTACTACAGATCACCAAACATTTATTACTGAATGCTATTTTCGCAATGGATAAAAGCAGTTGCCGCATTTTGTAGTGTCATATCTTGATTTATTTTAAGCAACAAATTGTTCGCTACGTTAGTAAATTGCGTGAAACTAGTGCAGCAAGTCGCAAACTCGGTAGTGGCAGACTCAGGAAAAGAACTGCCGAAACTATTGAAAAAACCAATTAGCTCGCGGGAATTTGTCATATGGTATTTGTATTTTTGAAAAGTATCCATATAAAATTCTTGTTCTGCAAAAGTTTAAGTCCATTGACCATATATTGAGAGTACAATGCTGTAATTGGTTTCAAAATCACATGAATGATGATGATACCCTTGACAGATCCTTCTTTTCAGACGAAGCTTGGTTCAACCTTATTGGTTTTATTAACAAATGAACCATGCATATATGGGCGCGTGAAAATCCTTATGTCATAATACAGAAACGATTGCATTCTGAAAAGCTTGGTGTTTGGATAGCAGCTTCACGGAAAGGAATTATTAATTCATTATTTCTTCACGAAACAATAATCGCAGAAAGATATCGTAATAACTAGAGCGGGCCAAGAGCGCCACGCGCCAGGTTCGCAATCAGGCTGCCGGGCGCATATATGTATGTAAACATAGGTAATTTAAATATGTAATTATTAGAACGAGGACCAAAACCACTGTCTATTACGTCGTGAAGACGCGCAAATATACACCTGCAGTTTGGGTGTTCGTTGATAAATAGGGCGTTGTTCAAAGTGGGCCACTACAAAAAAAGTTCATTCATCGACGGCTACGAACTAACAGCGCGCTTATTCATTTACGGATGACGCGCTCTATTCATCAACAAATGACGAGTCTGCAGATGTTACGTTTGCACCACTTCGTGGCATACTAGAAACAAGCGTCGGTGTGCTCGCTTTAGTGATTATGTCTAATGTAACTATTAAAAATAAACGGCCATTACCTACGAAAGTTAATAAATTTCTTAGTGAATTTGTGGATTTACACTACAATGGGAGTACAATTTTCTGTAAAGTTTGTAAAAAGAAACTCCTGTGTTGGAGCAAACGTGATTATGAAAGACATATAAATAGCGCACACCACAGAAATAAAAGAAATGGTGTGTCACAACAACGTCAATTTCAATTAGAATTGCTTTTAACGTTTATGGTATGTGGTCTACCACTTCGTATACTTGATAAAAAAGCATTTCGAAAATTCTGGGGTACATACAATACCGAGTGGATACTACCATCTCGGACAGCGTTACGGAGAGATATTCCACGAATACGTGAGGACATTGAAAATCGAATTAAAGCCGAATTAAAAGATAAACAGCTGTGGCTATGTCTTGATGAGACGACAGATTGCAAAAAAAATTCTATTTTAAATATAATAGTGCGCGTATTAGATCCTATTAAACCAAATTTTGCAATTCTATTAGCCAGCAGAAGATTAAAACAGTGTACTAGTAAAGCAATTACGGCCGTAGTTCTCGAAACGTTACAAAAATTTCAAGTGTCAACCAGTCAACTGTTGTTGTTCATGAGCGATGGTGCAGCAACAATGTGTAGTATAGGCCGTTCCCTTAAAGAAAAGTGTGAAGGACTTTTACATGTTACGTGTAAAGTCCATGCTTTACATCTTGTGGCACAAACTATTCGAGAGTGTTACCCGGAGGTGGATGCATTAATAGCAAACACAAAAAAAGTGTTTCTCAAAAGTCCAAAGAGGACTAGGGCATTCCACAGGTTATGCCCTGGTATTCGAGAACCACCACAGCCCATTCTTACGCGTTGGGGAACGTGGTTAAAAGCCGCTTTTTATTATAATGAACATTTTCAAGAAGTCAAATCCGTTATTTTGCAATTCGTCCCTGCCGAAGCTAGAGCTATTAGGATGAGCCAGAAGGGATTTCTCGATATTTCTGTTGAAACACATCTAAAGAATATTAGCAACAATTACAAAAGGTTAGTAGACGCGATAGAAAATTTGCAAAATTCTGGATTGTCGTTCGTAGAATCAGTGCAAGTCGTGGACGAAGTTAGTACATTGTTACACAGTATAAACAATGCAACAAGTGGACGAGTTTTAGCTAAGTTCGATAGTGTTTTAAAAAAGAATCCGGACTACACGAGATTAAGACAAATGTGCGATGGGGCATCTGCAGATTCCTTGACTAAGTCTAAAGATTATTTTAATTACGCCTGTCTTACTTCGGTAGACGTGGAACGGTCGTTTTCGAAATATAAGAACATTTTTTCGTCTCGGCGAACATCCTTCATTGAGGCAAATGTGGAAACTTATCTGATGGTGCAACTTTTTAAACAAGCCTATCCGCATTATTAAGAAGGATAGAATTTATTTATTATATCTTTATTTACAGTTACATTATTAAGTACAACAGAATAAAAAAAGCGTTCAGTTTCTCAGTTATTTCCTTATTACATCCCATTTACAACGCATACCGTTTTCAATCAAATAAAAAATCATAATGAAAATAAAAACACCTCAGCGTGTACATATATATATATATATATATATATATATATATATATATATATATATATATATCCGCTCTAATTACTAAACATTATTATTGCGTCAGCTTTTATTTTTTTACTCTTGTGTATTAATTTCGAAATATCACATATCTGCTGTGACTCACATATACGCTATTTACAATAAGCGGCCGTTGCGCCTGATTCCGATTCTGTTGGATGGCGCAATTTGGCCCGCTCTAGTAATAACTTATTGCAACCTTTTCTAAACCAGTAGCATGATGACAAACTAAAGGATGGATACTTCATACTCATAAAACACTATCAACAACCTCTTACACGAATACGTTGATAATCGTGTAGTAGATTTTCTCCACGTTCTTGTGATTTAACTACACTCAGGTGCAAAAAATTCGATCCATTTGAATTTTTCTTCTTAAAGAAAATTTTTTTGAGATGTAATCTTAAGTTTTGTGATAAATTTAAGAGAAAAAGATAACATATCATAAAAAACACATTTTCAAGAAAAAACAAATTCATTTATTGAGTTATATTAGATTATTTGGGAATTCATAAAATTAAAAGGTTTTCATTAATAAAAAGAAAACAATAATAACAAAATTTATTATAACAAAAAGTCAGAAAAGTTTTAATTATATTGCCTCTAACTAGGCTTACCATAATTTCAAAATTTCAAACCGGTATTCAAGAATTTTTTTTAGATTTGGAACATGAAAGTGTTGGTATAATTGAACCCATTTTTCAACGTAACCTGCAATGATGAATTATACTACTCTTCCTTTGGTGCAAGAAATAATCGAACTAACGGAATTTCGCCACAAAAGACTATCAATATCAATCTTATTCACCATATCTAAACCATGTTTTAAATTGGTACTTCAGAAGATGTTTCAATTTCTTCCCAGCTTAAATCATCTTCTCCGAAGGTCTCTCCGCAATACCAGATAATCAAGACACCGCTTGTAAAGAGTTTACATCGATTAGGGCCATTTCATATGCAAATAACACTTCCGTTATTATAAAAAAAAAGAACACCATAGACATGAAGTCATTACAACTTTAAATGACTTTAACAAATGGTTCGAAAGTTATGATACTCAATTCGATATTAAATACTTAAATACCGAAACGGTCTCCAAAATTCATATAAAAACGCTAGAACTTGGGCGTTCTTTAACGTGTGCATAGCATGTCAGCTGCGAGTAATTGCAAAAGCTAATCTACACAAACAAATTTGCAAGCTCGTTACTCTGGCAGTGGCATTCTTCCCCGTGATGTATCTGTTAAAATTGCAGGAGCATGGAACCGCACGCGTTCGATAAAATTCTGCGAGAGCGCAAAATATTCTCGTATGCGTTAATTTTGGTGCCGGCGTAGGTATGCTGGGTGGATGCGACGGTACTACCGACACCGCAGCATTCCAATTTAGTCCATAGGTTGCGGAGAGCTCGTTATCCCAACTATTCTAAATATAATTGAAATTAATATTGAATCTTGTTAATATTGCATGCATTACGCGCGCGGATTGCCTGCGGTGACGAGAATCGATATTTTGTTTCTCTAGGGCCTTTCACTCCTGCTGGTATGTAAACCAATTGTTCACGTCTGGACTGCGAGTAATCTAGTTTGCTCAATCTAACTAGAATAATGATGCTGCTACGGAGGCTTTGGAATGGGTTTAACCCATTAGTAGCCAAAGTCGACTTTTTGAAATTGTTATTTTTTGGCTCGTATCTTCTATGGACGCAACCTTTTCAAATTTTTAACCATAAATTTCTTGGTACTACATGCCTCCTTTTTTCCTACTGCGTACTGTAGAGAAAGCAAAAGTAAAGGAGAGTAAATTTATAGAAGAAAGTGGGAACATTTTGACGTTGTAGCGCCATTGTTGAGAGCTGCAGGAAGCATTATGCCCATTGGATATTACAGATCTCTGCAGTTGTAACAGGCGCGAAATATGAATTTAATGTATATGGTTTCTAAATCTATGCGTTTTGCTTATTGCTTGTTGACACAAAACATTTTAAAAGAGGTAACTTCCTAAGAAGCAAACAAATTTATTACAAATTAATCCTCATTTTTGTTAACAGCAGGAAAATTACATGAGCGCCCTAAAAAAGTAACAAAGTGTATCACAAAATAACACATTATTGGAAACAATATAAAATTAAATAATTACTTTCTAATATATCATAAAGTAACAGTCAGAATAGAGCACATGGTAGAAATCAGAGTGTCAAACTACACACTTCACATTTCTACAAATTCTTTATTAACACCGGCAAAAGGAAACCAAACATCATCACTTGCTATTTGCTTGTATTTTCACTTGCACAACTCTTCGTTGCGCGACATTCGCGACTGGAACAAAATATTTGCACTAACTGAATAATTTCTTTCATTAGGTTGTTTCTCATGCGCCCTGCAAGTAAACCGAATTGTCTATCTGATTGTACCATTGTATTTTGGTTTTAAAAAACCCACAGCTACCTCCAGATTCTTCTTTCCAGAGTCCTTTGTCGGGAATGGGGCATTTTTCTAGATGATTTTCTTGTATACCACTAGTGACACAATGTTCCTTAGAAAGGTATAAGTGGTACTTAAATATATAAAACATTTTTTCACATCTCACCCACGGAATATATATTAACACTATATACGGAGTAAGTAAAATAAGGAGACTGTTAGCTTCGTTCAAACTGACACCATTGTTAGCCTTCTCTTCGGAGGGAAGGCAGCGTAACATGTGATGCGTCTTGAGCACGAGTTTTTGTGAACCAATGTTTTCTAATGTGTTCTGAGAGTGAGTGACAACAATTTTGAGCAACGATACGCCATGATGTTTTGTTTCACACTTAGACACAGTGCACCGAAAACCTATGAAAAACATTAGCTGGCCTATGAAGACAGTGTTTTGTCAAGGGCCTAGATTTCAGGTGGTCAGACATTCACAGCGAGGCGAGACGCGATTCAAGAAGAAAGTAGCACCGGAAGGCCTTCAACTAATCAATGGCAAATGATCGGGGAAGCATTGAATTTAACTAATTTTGACTAATGAATTAGGGATGAGGAAGGTCTGTGCGAAAATGCTCCCTAAAGCCTATCGCTGGATCTCCTGACTTTTTGGAGCAGATTGAAATTGCCTCTCATTTTCTGGTATGTGTCGTTACTGGTGTCCTATTCTGGGTTTCTGAAAAAGACTCAGAAACGAAGCGTCAGATGCAGCAATGGCTAACTCCAACCATAAGATGGCCAGAATGAAAAGAATGGGCAAATCAAAAATCAAGAGCATGTTAATGTGCTTTTTTTGATAACTCGGGGGTCATTCATGAAAAGTGTTTGCCTCTGAGTCAAATGGGGAACCAGCATTTTTACCGAGAAATTCTTGAAAAACTTCGAAAGAGGGTCACCGGTGTGATGCCGAACAACTCTTGGATGATGTATCACGACAATGCGACTTGTCATTCAGCGATTTCAATTAAGGCTGTTTTGGAAAGTAAAGAGGTCGCCGTGGCTCCTCAGTCCCATTATTCACTAGACCTGGGTCTGTGCAACTTTTCCCCGTTCCCAAGATCGAAATTTCAGCTCAAGAGATACCATTTTGGGACATCGGAGAACATTGGAAAGGCCGTAACAGTCCAGTTGACGGCGATTTCA
This sequence comes from Dynastes maya, assembly GCA_029619315.2. Lineage (NCBI taxonomy): Eukaryota > Metazoa > Arthropoda > Insecta > Coleoptera > Scarabaeidae > Dynastes > Dynastes maya. The sequence continues at coordinate 66,079,768 of JAROYE020000002.1, forward strand.
TTATCCGCGTTTTAACATTGTCACGAGGAGTGGTCACCAGCGCTGTGTAATTTCCCCAGGCAACTGCTTTGAAGGATCAGCAATAAAAATGTATTTTTAGGTTTGTAGCGCTTCATAAATCGTAAAGCGCTTTAGGTGTTCAAAGATTCGCCATTTACAATTGAAGTTTTCTTTAGCTTAAAAACAGCATGTGTCTTAACTATGTAACACCTTGTATCAATGATAAGATTCTGTACATCTATAGATATATATTTACACTCTACCACCATAATTGTTGAGTAATCTATAGCAACTCTGTGTGAGCCAATTAATAACCAACAAAGTAGAAAAAACATTGGTCTGGTTCTCAAGAATTCTTTATTTAAAAACTCCTATTTGCGAGATTTATCTTTATAATAATTGGACAATTTCTGTACTGCATATAATTCTCGCCCCGTGATGTTTTCAATGAAGAATTTATAAGGACCAGACCAAAGGTTTTTTTTTACCTTCTTGGTTGAATAACCTTTATGTCGAATTTGTTTATAAGAAATACAAATAAAAACCATTAGGGAACAAAATTAATTAAAACGTGGGTCTGCGTTTGTTGTTTATTCTGAAGTACGTAAAATGAGCATTATTAATTAAGCTGAAATGGACTCTGAGGAAATATCAATCATCGCAGAAATGCTAATACCAATTTTTTATCAGCTTTTAATATCGCAAGGGACTTATACATGAACAAAATAGAAACAATACTATGCTTTCAGCACCTCATACAATCTCTAATGTAATGAAAAATGAGTTTTTACCCTTTGGAGATTTGCCTCGTAATCCAGGACGACGTGAAAAAATATCTAGTAGCCGTGTCAGCATAAATATTTATGCGGCCATCAACGTTTTCCGTTCGAAGCGCCCTTGACCTCTTTCCGATATTGCGTGACCACAGCGTCGTTTCAGTTATCATTGGCGATTCCACATTGAAATTGCTCCCCAGTACAAAAGGTCCCCTTGTAAACAATGTAGGTTCTTAGGTATAGGAGGAATTAGACTATCAAATTATTGCCGGAGGGTGAATTCCCAAAAGCAAATAATTTAACGGATAAAGTTGCAACTTGACAAAAACGTTGGGAGTCCTAGGTTTCTATCCTGCACTGAAACAAAAGGACAGCAATATGTACTTTAAATTTAAAAGCTGCATAGGGCCTCTTCACTTGTGCTTTTTTGCTTTACCGATAAGGGTTTTAATAAATTTACTAATATGTGTTTCTCTAAATTAAGTCAATGTCCCAACAAACCCTTGTGTTACTCTGGCGAAAATATTTCGTGGAGATTTAATGCTTTATAGTTACAATCAAAGGTAATTTTAATTGTGAACTTATTCCAGATGACATATGACAGCTGTCTTATACGAGGGATACCTTTTAAGTTTTTACCAAAAATCTTTTGGTACAAATCATTTTGCTGCTTTTCAAAATATTTATCATTAAGGTTTATATACTTTTGCATGCGTTCGAACCAATTCTCGGAACATTTTTTCCACTCTGGTAGTGGTATCGCCAAAACATGATTTTTAAGTGCTTCAACAGCACATATTTTTTGTTTGACGTTCGGGGACAAAAATAAGTCGCTAGGCGATAAATCAGGTGAATACGGGCAATGAGACATTAATTCGAAGTTTTTCTGGCCCAAATAATCAATTGTTTAACGTGCTGTGTGAGAACTGGCATTGTCATGATGGAGAATGGTGCGACAGTGTCGATTGTCTTTCCTGATTTCATCGATGACTTCTGGCAAACAAATTGCTGCATACTATTCAGCATCAACTATTCTTCGATCCTCCAAAGCAATGCTTGCGACATGACCATACAAGGAAAGGAACAAGCAAGCATTTTCTTTGAAGTGCTTCGGGTCACCTAGGGACACCCAAACACTTGATTGTTGCTTAGTTTCCGCCTCGTACGAATATATTCAAGTTTCGTTACCTGTTACGATGTTGTATACGGATTTTGAAGTTCCTCTGTCGAATTTCTTGAGTGCTTCTTTACGCTAATTTGACACGAACTTTTTTTGTGCTTAAATCATATTTGCGGAATCCATCGGGAACAGATCTTTTTCACACCTAAATGTTCATACAAAATCGAATATACTGCAGTCTTCGATATGCATAAGGATGCCTCAATCTCACGACAAGTCATATACCAATCGACTTCAATTGTGCTGCGGATAGCATCAATGTCTTTTGGAATAACAACCGATTTTGGTCGAACTTTACGAAATTCATTACGGAAGCACAACTACGACGAAATTCTGCAAACCAGTTGTAAATAGTCTATTCTGATAGTGCTTCGTTACCAAAAGTTGAGCAAAGTATGCAATTCGAGGCATTGTTGTTGTAATAAGGTTTTCAAGTTTAATTTCAATTTTTTCACAAAATTGCTTTTTTTAAACGCTCATTGTAAACAAACTGCTCCGCCAATTTCTAAGCTGTCACTGTTTCAACAATAACAAATACCAGAGCTTACGAAACATCAAATCAAATAGCACCATCTAGTGGTATTTCGTGTTTTGTCTGTATATTATACAAGAGAGGATATGCCATATTTTGAACATTTCATCACTTGCACCAAGATACAATGAAAATTTCATACTTGAACGTAATTTTTGAAAGATGAATTCTGTTAAAACTTCTAGTAAATAAATCAAACTAAATCCTATTATGGTACATTATCCTTTGCTTTTAATAAGTTCAAAAATATTAAGCTGAACATATCAAGCAAGTGATTAAAGATGTTTAGTCACAATTTTTATTATGAAAAGAGGGTTATAATACCAAGTTCAACAAAACTTGTCTAATATAAAAAGGTACCAGATCATCTAATCTCCCTCTTGCCCTCGGATTATTTCATTGGAAAAAAAATTCATATAGGGTAAAACCCCCAAACGTTAGCATTCAACTAATGATCGGCATATTTGTAGTATTTTTAATATTTTCTTAAATGGGTTTGTATAACGGGTGTAGGCAATACCCTAAATGCAGTTTAAGAATCCTTCTATAATACCAACAGTGCACTACGATGTGTCAGTTGTTAAAATGGGTGCTTGTGCCCAGTAATTGTTAACCGATGTCCTGAATATGGTAAAATATTCAGTTAACATAAATATATCCTGTTCTATCAATATTTTGCTTGCAATCTTTAACTATCTCATTATTTGCGTATTCTTTGATGTTTTTACTTTCTTTTTATGCGAGAACCTTCAGTTAACCTATAATTTTCTATAACATTTCATAGGTCCCAACATTTGGTATAGAATTTGAACAAAATTCCAATCATAGTCACCTATGTCAACAATTGAGCAGATATATAAATGAAGGTGTAGCAAATATTGGCACGCCCGAATTAAGAGTAGGCGACTAAAGTACCCACGGTAGCTTATTTGAATTGCCCGATGCCGAAAACACAAAAAAAGTATTTAAAAAAATATGACGAACATGCACTTCAAAATGCACTAAAAGAAGTTAAATCTGATGTACCAAAAAGAAACCGTAGCAAAAAAGTACGATATACCGAAATCTACGCTACAGTTCCGTCTTCGACCTAAATTTAAGAAAACTGAACTCGGTGCTTGACGAAAGATAAGGAGGAAAAATTGGTTGAGTGGATTTGAGAAAGTCATCGTAAAGGCTTTCCAAGAAGGAAAACTGATGTGCAACTTTCAGCGAAAGTCTTCATGGAAGCCAGTGAAAGATCAAGTCCATTTAAAGACAACTTTCCAGGGGATCACTGATACTGGTAGTTACTTTTAAAAAGGACATAGGACTCTTATCGAACGCACACCTGAAGGAATTACTGCAGCTTCTGCTAGTGTGTCTGAAAACGATATAGAAAGGTGGTTTCAGGAAGTGGAATATTATTTTAAAGAAAAAAGACACATAACTTATAATTGCTTTAAGTTTTGCAGAAGGACCTTCTTCTTAATTCCTTTGTTGCGTCTTACATTATTCGTTCCTGTTTTAGGCTACTCTGTAAGTTGCTTTGATTATTCTGGGAAACATTGGTAAATAAAGAATTCAAGGCAGTAGTGGAAATCACACTGTATATTTCTCATTGGCACCCTACTTTGTTCTGAAACTTTCAGAGAATAGTGGAAGGTGAGAATAAATGTACATTGGAAGAGGCAGGTGGCAACAAAATAAAAATTCATAATCTTGTAAGGAAGCTTGTAAATGCGTAAAACATGATTTTGGTTCTTATTGTCCTATGTATTAGTCAATAAAGACCAGCTAAATTTGAACTTCCAAGATGACGTTACTCTGGTTCAGTGAGTAACTGTAGTAAGAACATTCTTTCAAATAAGACCTACTTTTTAACTATGTACTCTGTGACCCAATATAATTTTTGAACTAGTGGATATAATTTAAACTGGCCATCAGATTCGTTCTTTTAAAAGGATGTTCTCAGTTCCATAGTAGGGTGATATTCAAACTTCGACTGGACACTCATAGTGATATGTTTGCCAAATCAATAAAATGTAGAATCCCATTCATAATTTCATTTTAGCTAAGAGAAAGGACCAAGACTCGTAACATTTACAAAATTGCAAGCTGTACAGCTGGACTGAAGATGTAGCATGGTCTACAAATAGGATGGTGCGAGCTGCAGCATCCAGACTACACTTTATTACTGTTTTTACCTCAGCACTCATAATCTTTTTCAAGTTTGCGTTACAGCTACGCAGATTACCTCACTACTATGTAGATTCTGCAATTCTGAAAATTAAAGAAAGCGAAATTATTCTATTTGCAGAAATATGCACATATGACTGATTACAAAGATATGCTAAGATAATTGTCTTTCTCCAGTGCACACTGATATAATCATAAGTTAGTTGCAAAGTCGCGGTGTCTCTTCCGCCACGTTCACGTAGTTCCTGAAGCTACACACAAATTCGATTACCTTCACTAACCACATAACAAATTTACTAAACTTATTGCCATTACTAGCTACAATATAAAAGCAGTATCACATGACCTTGATGTATACATAATTTACCCATAATTAGCATTGCCCTCATTTAATGTAAAATTAAAATTGTTACTCCAATGCACTGTGAGTTACTTTTTAAAATGTAAAATTTCATAGTGCTCCCAAATGAAATTCATTGATTAGTTAACTCATATATTGGTTTCGGTCAGCGACTAGTGAAAAATACTTTCTTCTTAATTTCTCTGACGTAATTAATTGTAATTGATAAAATAAAACTTTCATTGACTTTGGATTCGAACTGCAGAGTCTGTGGGAGCAAATCACTTTTTTAATACCTAGATCTTCGATGCCTGCAATTAATGAAATAAAAATGTCATCAACACATTAACTCCCATGTATATCAATTTGTACACAGCACAGCTTCTGCTCAGACCGTATGACCCTATATGGGCTTACAACACAATAATGTGTCAAGTGTTGTGTTCGCTAGGGGTACACAAATATACGAAATTCTTGTGCCGAATTTAATAGCGTTGGTCCATGGACAAGTTATATTGTCAGAGTTTAAGAATCTCAATTGTATAAGTTATACTGTCTTTGCAGGTTATGTATTAAATGAAGTCGATTTGTTTGTTCTTATGGAGCGGCGTTGTTCTTATCATTTTTAATAGAAAAATGACTAAGAAGATCTGATAAAGAACTATATGCAATACTACAAGATAGCGACTTTTACAACAGGGGATGAAAATCATGGTCAAGAAATATGAACAGCAGGAGTAGTCTTGCAAAATGAAGTTCATGCGACTTCACAAGGCGAGCTTAACAATTTCTGCAATCCTATAAGATTTTTAGCCGTTGTTTTTCGACGATGAAGTTCAACAACCACTTGCAACCGAAACAAATAAATATGTATGCTAAAAAACCATTGAAGGATATAGTAAATGAAACAATAAGACCATTTTCTTTATTGTCCAAATGATTTAAAGGAAACAATCATTTAATTTCGTAAATAACAGCATTTGTCTTTGCTTATTGTATTCATAAAATTTATGTTGGGAATTGTTATTTAAACGATATAATTATTTGAAAAATAGAAGTGGAGGAAACTTAGAATTGGTGCAAAAATGTTTATTTTTAGGAAACAAAATTGACTTTTCCGAGCATCTCTTCGAAAAATGAATTGCTTCATTTGATGACTACCACTATTCTATGCGACTGCTTTGCCTCTTATTTAACTTCGTTTCGAACGGAGTTCTTTGATTGCCGAAGAAACACCGAAAGCCTTCTCTTTTATTGACAGGAAATATTCAATATGTAATGTTCAACCAGGCAAATATTGTTTCTTGAACCGCTGAAACGCTCCAGCTTCAGAAAATAGGTTTTAAACATGTTGCTCTCGAAATAATTTCCATTCCCTTATTTTTCAGTTAATCGGAAATATATAAACATTGAAGTGATATAATAGAATAAAATTAAAAATATTGCCATTGATTGATTTCAATCCATGCTGAAAAGTAAACAAGCGTTAGTCCACGTGTACGTTTTATATGTATAAACGAAATATACGATTTTTATTTCAATTTATTTAAATTAAAAAATGAATTCAATTTTCCAAAGTAAAGTTAAACATAAGGTATTGTCATGTATGTTGCGAACGTTGACAGTTCAAAAATAGATAACAAGCTTTTACATTCAATTCCCAACGCCATTGTTGACTATGTTTGGTATTTGACGTGGTGAAGGCATATTGCATTTTTTCATTTTTATATTTGATTAGCCCCTAACAAAACATTGAATATATTGGAATTAATATTTTTTCATCCGGCGGTAGACAAAGATATGAAGAATAAGTATACATTGTTAGTTACCCGCGATAACTAGATGAGTTTGTATTTTGCAAGCAGTTAGTTATTTTAGTGTTATTAAAATGAAACAATTTACTTAGTATGTATTCAACAAAATTCATAAGCGTGCAGTGGAAGCTAATGAATTTTGTGCAGATGCACAATATTAACTTGCTTCCTAGTTAAGGTTCTCCTAGAGTTCCTACTACATATATTCAACAATAGAAGTGCATATTCAACAAATCATTCTTGAGGATATCAGTATGCAGACAATATATAAACAAATATTTATCCAAATTCTGCAATGTAACGGACGGAGTATGAATGGTACGTTTCTGGTAAAATATTTTTAGATATATACATATACAGGCTGTCACAAGATGACCTTACGTTAGACGTATGTAAGAAATTAAGCAAGTTTCAAATTTGTAAATTTTCAGACTTATTTTGTTCGAGGGGCTAATTTTTAGAAAATATCGGCACTTCTAATCAACTTCCGGGTTCATCGGAAGTAACGCACGGTTAATTTTCTTAAATGGACTGCCCTAATTTTTATAAAACATTTGAATTCAGCAATTAATTTGACCTAAAATCGATCTATTTCCATAGGTCCAAATATTATGGTTTTAAAGCTAACTTGATTTTTATGAAGATTTTAGAAAAATCATCGTAGTGTTTTATCGCTTATTGACTTGGCATGCATAAGTGTTGATTAATGATTTTTATGAGTTAGTAAGCTATAAACATGGGCTATTGAAAAGTATTTCTATTTTTGTACAAATGTTACACAGAGTGTTAGTATTTATCGATCAAGTATGTTAAACTTCTATCATTAACATCTATGTTATTTTAAATAGAACAGTCCGTATATTTTTATTGTAGATGACGCAACATTAAATTCTTCATCAAATGATATTACATTTCCCTAGACCTAAAATGAATATTTGGGCAACTATTTGCAATTAATGTCATTGTATTCAAAAATTTCCTATAAGCTCGAAAGTTGGCTATGAACGTTCGTCACCGATTTGGCGTATGGGTTTAAATTTATCACGCGACAATTGCCATCTCCGTCTTAAACGTTGTTTTTCTTTGACCAGATTTCGTATTTCCATAAGGTAATTGACTCTAGCGGCTTTATGAGTCAGTACAAGAGTGTTATTCCATGCAGCAGTCTGAATTGCTTTGGTAAATCGCTCTACTTCCAAGTCAAATTGATCACTAGTCTTCAAAGGTACCCGCAAGTTAATTACTCTGTCTAGTTTGGTTCTAAAATTATCCCAATCTGTTTACTTATTAGCTAGCACTGGTCTTGCTTCTTTCCGAACCAGAGTTTCACTAAGTGTTAAAACCACTGCACTATGGTCTGAGTTTAAGTCTAGTACTTTGCTAATGTCTATAAGGTTTGTCGCAATCTTTCTAAATATAGAAAAGTCTAGTAGGTCCGGGATCTCCTGTGGATCCGTTGGCCAGTATGTCGGCTTGCTAACAAAATGTTAATAACACTTATTTTAATAATATAAAATCAAACAATGTGACATGTAGAATATTATTTAAAAAAAAAATTAAAGTGTGTTTGTTAACGTTTTATATAAGCAAAAAATGTATAATGTAAGACTAAATAGTTGACCTGTTACAGTTTAAAGAAAATCAAACGTACACTTCTGAAGAAGACAAAAAATTGTCCAAACGTTAAAATATTTCTTTTGATGCACCCTTGAAAAATGTATATCAATGAAGCCGCTAAAATCAATATTCAATTTTCAAACCAATTACAAGAACGGCTGAAAATGAAATTTTACATTATTTTATTGAAATAAAGTTTTATCCATTTACCGCACTAGTAAATATGATTGCTTTGTAAATACACTAATTTTTTTTATAATGTAGTATCATTCCTTCCGTTCAAATTGAATCCATACCTTCGAAATGTAACAGCAATGTTTCGCACCAAAACCCAACTTTAAACAATGTTGTCATATCTGTAATAAAAGCTTTAACCGTCAAAAGAATACAGGCAATGACAGAATTGCCTTTGCTGTGACAATAAATAGATACTCCATTCAAGTTTTTAACGCAGTTCGAAAAATAAAAGCGCACCTACGGTAGACTGAACGCTAAAGTGTACAATTACCTTCACCGGACAACTACAACAAAGGAATCGGAGAAAAATCGAAAAGCAAAACGTCTCCCGGATGAGTAGACCATTAACCGATGGTATATTGTAGAATTACATATAGTTAGCAATCCGAAACCGTCGCCGGTGGCAGTGAAAGAACTCTGGATTTATCTTCATTTTTATTGGCAAGTTTATCGCTGGTAACCTAGCGGATCCCCGGCAGAGACTTTCATATTCGGCTGGCACATTTGTGACCGCAAAGCTTTTTATCAGGACGTCCCGTGACCGATATACAGTCCGGTGAACATGTATAGAACGTCAAAAATCCTAAATTTATCCAGTTCGCCGCAGCGATCCGCAATACCCAATATCCAATAGCTACATATTACGTAAACATGTGAAATATGTCCAACTTTTATACCCATCTATTCGTTCCCGATGGAATTCGGTTTGTTACGATCGTGATGATGTTCGGAATCTGAAGCTAGCAGTTCTTATCCGAGTGTTATTTAACGTGACGCGACAGATCAAGAGAGTTTTTTTTCGATTGTACCCATCTAAATATACAGGGTCAGTTGCAACCTCGTCAGAGAACGCTAACTATACAGAGGGTTTCGAAAGTTCAGGTATTTATTTTAAGAAGTTAAAATTCACTCATATAAGAGTAACAAAATAACAGAAACAGTAAGTCTATATGTTTCTTCGAGCAATGCTTCCATACCTTTAATCCGTTCAAATAATAGCTGGTATCTTGTTCTAGAAAATAGGCGTTCACGAACGTGATAGTCTCCTCATTCGATGAAAATCTCTGTCCTTCGAGACAAACATTGAGGTTGGGAAACAGCAAAATGTCGCTAGGGGCCGGATCTGGTAAATAGGTGGTCTATCAATAGGATCGCCAATTCATGAAATTTGTTCCTGGCGGCTATGACCAGTGCATTGAAGTGTGAGACGATGCGTTGTCTTGGCGGAATTTATTTTTCTTCAAATATGGCCGTTATTCCACAATTTCTGCGTTCAGCTTGTCAAGCAAACACAATTCCATGACTATCCCAAAAAGCAGTCGCCATCACTTTCCCGGCCAATGGTAGGGTCTTCATCTTTTTCGGTGCCGACTTATTTTCGGCATGAATTGTGAAATTTTGTAAAAGCTATTTTTGGTCAGATTTCAACCGCGTGGCCCCATAGTGCGCCGGCGCCGTCGCGATTAAAGTAAACGAGTCGAGGGATGCCAATTAATTTCTGACCAGGGGATGACAGCTCTTAGAATTCAACGAGAAAACTATTTTGGCTCCTCCCGTAGATATACCACAAACTAACCTGTATCTATCTCTTTCATAATTGGTTTGTAACTAGGCTTTCGAAGTTTGTAACATGCTTGAATGTTTGTAACCATAGTAGCTGTTGTTGTAAATTGTCATTCGTCAAGTTCCTGCCGCGTTTATCTTCAGTTTTACGCGTTTGTCTGCAGTTTTCAGTAAATTTTAATGGATTTGTTCATATCGCACTCGTTTAGTTCTGTTGTTTGAAGTTTTCGTAAAAAAATCGGTCCTTTCAAAGCTACCTGTATGGACAAATTTAACAATTACAAGTATTACAACTAGAGCAATAGGTACGTTTAATATTTACAATATTTGTAAATTATGTTATCTAAAAATATGTTTATTTGTAGTACTATCATCATAAACTCCAATTTAATGGGCCAGTAAGTATTTTAGCCTTCTACGGAAATTCGCAATGCAATATTTTTGGTTTAATGTGGACAATGTACTTTATCTACGGAAAAACACATTACAACGAAGGAAACCCATACACCCTATGCGTACGTGCTATATCTAGTCTTGAATTCCGTTAATAAATATATATGCAAAGGAAAACTTGTGTTTTGTTCTCTAATATTTGCATTAAATACATAATTTAACAAAAAATGAAGAAAACTCAACATAAATAGGCCGCGGATTCTGTTGATAGGTTCCGATACGTCTACGAGAGGCGCCAAAATACGAGTCCAGGTCCATGGCCAGAGTTGCCTTTCTAGTAAGTTATTCTATGTTTCTGACTTTGAGAGAAGTTTTTATCGAGGTAACACCTGTCTGGCCGTGTTCCATGTTTAAAAGTGTTTAATTTTGCAAATCGTACTATAAATTCAAGGTAGAAGTGAATGTTGGTGGTCAAGAATTGGCAGGTTAAATGTCAATGTCATATAAATATAGAGCTTATATAACATAAAATCCAGGTTAGTTTTCAACTTTCAGTTTTAATTTTTCGTTAATTTCATTAATTGTTATTAAAGTTCATTTAAATTGCCGAAAAAGTGTTTTAGAACACTTCCAAAGCCTCAGTTCGTACAATTATTTAAATAATTTCAATTTAATTTTATTCAACAATTTTCCACAAATAAAACATTTCAAAGTATTTCCAGAATCCTTTATATTTCGCTTAATTAAAGAGATGACTTAAGTCAATACATTATTTTAGAGTGTTTAGATATCTTTTAAGTTTAATTGTTAAACATTCTTCAGTGAATGCTTAACTAAATACTTCTCTAAATTGTTACTTAAATTGTTAGATGAGCAACTACGTCTATTTGCACAAGTACAACGGCGTTTGTGAATTTAACGACTTATATTAGCGGAAATGAAATTTAATACGGGGAAAGCTCTTGCGCAATCAGCCGGAAAGAACTTAGACGGCTGGATTTCGCTGTTAATAAAGTGGGCTTAATCTTTGACACTAATGATTTCTGCGGTTGCCAAACGCCGCCGGTGGCGAATGAAATTTTGAATCGCTCCCATAAAAAAATAAACTACGGTGAGCCGCGACGCGAAATTAGAACTACTAAAAAACACTCGGTGTTTTATTGGTTGTCGTTAAATTTTGAGGAAGTGCTCTTCTTTTTTATTTCCAAGTAATGTGGTACAATCAATTTTACTTTTATTCCCTATCTACCCTTCGATTTTTTTAAATTATAGGGAATCGTAAAATTTATTGCACGACTTTCATTAAATATCACGAAAAGCTGTATTATATTGGAGGAACTACGTAATCTGTGCATAAAATGTAGTGATGTCAAAATAACGGTTGGGAATTTTTAATCAGAAGGATGGTTTTACATATGTCTATCGAACTAAGTAGTTGTTTAAACTTTAGAGCCTAATTAGATGGTGCAGGGTTCAAAACCTGAGGGCGCTGGATAATTTTCCATATCTACCGCATATATACAACATATTTACCGCACCAATAATGTAGTCAATATGTCCCTTTGTTACGAGTAGTTTTTCTTTGGAGACTTAAACCGCAACTACATTTTCAAGGAAATGCATTTTCTATGACTCTATTGAAATACAATTTTGTAATTTGCCTTTCATTTAATACTTTCTCTTCAATATTTATTAGTATATCAAATTACAAGATTCACAAACTTATCTTGCATTGTTAATAACGATGCACTTCATCTGAATTGAAACTTTGAATCATAATCAACGGATGGGTTTTCGTCGTGCCATATTTGATGGTTGGTCGATGCACCCAAGTTCCTTGACCAATAGTCACATTAGTCATAAAAGTGCGAAGCAGACATTATTTTCTATCAAGAAAATAGCAATTTTTTAGATTTAGATGCACTATTTAGTGTAAGAGGATATGAGTAACAGAAGTTCCACGAGACACAAAGAATCGACGTGTGTTATTCTGCACGATTAAAATGATAAGAAGTGTTTTTTTGCTTCAAGTGATCTTCTGCATTTGCAAGTGCTCCTCTGGTTATTTGTAGCGTATTGATTTCACCTATCGAATTCTGTGATGTATTAATTCCTAGTTTGTAACTCGTGCTCCTTTTCTGAACCATCCATATAGGATTTTTCTATTAATCGGATTTAGGAAGCTTCAATATTTGCAAAATAGAAAGAAACAATTGGGCTAATTACTTTCTCAGCAAATTTACTTTGTAATTGTAAATCGGATGAAAATAAATTGCTTACAAATTTCTTTCTTTCCTTCCTATAAAATATTCTTATTCCCAAGGTTAATACGGCCTCTATGTTAACAGCCTTAGCAATGTAGAGATGAATAGTTGTGCTTCTCGCTAACAGATGTCATCACAAATGCTTATTCATTATATTTAAATAAGCAGTCTCCACGCGGATGTTAATTAATTTGAAAGTTTGTGAACTTAGTGCTTTACGGCGGTCCGTAGCATGGCGTTCATCAACAATCTACCTGAGGCAGCTTTGGTCCTTAGAATGAAAACAGGCAAGTTTTTATACTTTGATTTATTTACATATTTCACAAGAGAAATAAATCAAACAATCAGGATTAAAGCAAAATAAAACGAAATGAAATTTTTATCTTGAAATTGCAAATTTAAATAAATTTAAATCAGTCAAGGTTTAAAATTTGCGTAAGACCACGTGCAAGAAACGATGAATTGTGTAAAACACATTCGTCACGGAAGACTAAAATTTATTTACAATGGAATGTATACGGTGTCTTGGAAACGAGTTCTTAAGTCAGTAAAATCAACCAATAAAATTATTACCAGTGAATTAAGGTAACTTAGACACTATAAAATTACCGTCCACAAGTTAACAGAATTCAGTTGGTAATAACTCTGGTCGGTGAATTAAGATAACTCAAACAATAAAAAAAATACCGTCAGTAAGTTAAAGCCCTTCACATAATGCGAATACCGTCGGCGAAGGGTTGGTCAGGAGAGAACTCCTGTAGAATGAAATTCTGCACGGTTTTATATACAAAATATTTGGATGACATACCGTTTCTTATACATGACGTATGGAGATAAGAACAATTTAAAAATAGAATATTACACAAGCTCTAGAACGGTATATGACAAAACAAATATTGAACAAATGGGAAAAATAATTTAAAGAATTGATACAAAATTACTCAATTATAATAATTATTTTAATATTTTTCTTTGTCTAAAGATTCTTTAAATTCATACGGACGTTCGTCACAAGTTGATAGCAAATTTATTAGTACATTTCGCCTAGGCTAGAATTTTTCACAGAAACTTCCAAACAGTTTGATGCACACACATGGGGCACACATAACCATTCTTTGTCCTGTCTCACAGTGAAAAAATAGAATTGAGGATGATGCTATCTACACCAATTGCTCCAAAAAATATTATAAATCAAAATCAGGACAAAGCTGGATTCAGTGCAGAGAGTAGGTACTTGGTTCCAAAAGTGTTGGGAGGTGTACTGACACTATTTTAAGGATTACCGTAAGTTTAACAGTAATTTAATCGTAGGAATGTAGCTAACGATGGTGCACATATCAAAAAACATTTTGGGGGAGAAGATTTTGCATTTATCTGCCACAACTAAAACTAAAGACATAGATTGTTTGATAGGTCGCCTGTATTCCATCTTCTTGTGGTTCCTTCTTCTATCGGAGGTTGGTTCTTATGACAGCTATTCGTATCTTACTGGCCGCCGCTCTGAAAAGGTCTATTGAGCTGCAATTATACCATTCTCTAAGGTTTCTCAGCCAGGAAATCTTTTACCTTTCATCTTTCTTTGTATGATGAGTCTAAGCATTTCAAACTTCTCACCTCTGGTAATATGGCCTAAATATTTCAGCTTTCTTACTTTAATGTCCTTTATGACTTCGTCATCTTTTTTAGACGTCTTAGCACTTCGGCATTTGTAACTCATTGAATCCACTGAATCTCTAAAATGTGTCTGTAGCACCACATTTCGAATGCTTTCAGCTTCTTTATATGTTCCGCTTTCAATGTCTAAGCCTTCCATCCCATACAATAAAGTAGAGAATACATAACACCTCAAGGCTCTTAATCTCAGCTCCACAGAAAGATTCCAGGTAGTGAACATATTTTCATTTTTACAAAAGATTGCCCCGCTGTTTCAATTCGCACCGTTATTTCCTTACTTTGGCCGTTGATCTTATCTACCCAGCATCCTAGATATTTATAGTTGTTAACCTTGTCCAATTGCGTTCCTGCTTTTGTTAAGTTCCCTCTTGTATGGCGTTGCTTTGTAATAATCATGAACTTAGTTTTTTTCACATTTATTTTTAGACCTTGCCTAATGCTGTACACATTTGTTCTGTTCACTAGATGTTGTAGTAATTCAATGCTGTCTGCAAAAATAACAGTGCCATCTGCGAATAGTATGTTATTCAATTTTTTTTCGTTTAAGACAGAACGCATCCCTCTTTTTACATATGTACTTTCTATATCAGTGTTATCCATCCTTACAGTAGTCCTTTGATTCTAGCATAGGTTAATTATAATTCGTGTATCTCGGCTGTGAACATTCTTTCATCGTAGTAGTTCTACCAGTTTCTTGTGTCGTAATCTGTCGGATGCCTTCTCGCATTCAATGAAACGTACGGATCCTGATTCATGTCTAAACATATTTGGGCGAGCATATTGAAAGCGCGCTTCTCTCCTTCCAAGTCCTTTTCGGAAATCAAACTGGGTATCGCCTATATCTTCCTCTAGTTTCCTGTATAGCCCCCCGTGTATTATTTTCAGGAATATCTTGAGCGTGTGGCTTATCAATGATATTGTTCTGTACTGCGAACATCCTCTCGCATGTAATGTTTTTGGTTGTGATAAAGGCGGGCGGCAACCATTCTTGGGGAATTATTCCTGTTTTGTAGATCGTGTTGAAAAGATTTAAGAGTATATGCAAGGTTCCTTCGTCAATGCATTGTGCATAATTAACTCAGAGGGTATGTCGTCCGAGCCTACTGCTTTTCCATTCTTTGCATTTCTGGTTGCCTGTTCTAGTTCTTCCATTATTTCTGGCCCTATTTCCTCTTGTATTTCTTCTTGTGTTCCTCGATTATCGTCGAAGAGTTCTGTTATGTATTCTTTCCATCGTCCGAGTTTATCTTTGATGTATGTAATGAGTTTACTATCAGCGTCTTTGAGTATTCCACAATGTGCTCATTTTTTAATATTTGTTAATTCCTAAATTTTCTTGTGCATATTAAAGCTGTCGTATTTTCGATCACATTCTTCTATTTCTCTGCAGTTCTTTATATTTCATATCATTTTTTTTCCTTATTCTTTTTTCTCTCCTCCATCAGTTTTAAGATTTCCGAAGTCATTCACCGTTGTATCTTATTTCTATTTTCTGGCGTTAAAGTTTCTTTGCCAGCTTTTAGTAGTGCTTTCTGTATGTTAGTCCATTTGACATCGACATTTCCTGATGTTAACATTTCATCCCCTATTTCATTCAATTTTGAGTTAACTCCTTCTTTTAATTTTAACTGTAAATGTCCTAAACTAATTACTGAGTGTTACTTTTTACATTTCTCAATCTCAGAGCTATTGACGCATATAACTCAAAATGCTTTTAAAGTTTAAACAAGTTTTCATTTATTACACAACAAATATGAAATTTCGGATCCTTCTTAATTTCTTCATGCGTTGATGTGACGAACTTTTCTACAATGGCACTTTAGAATTCTATCTAGTTTATCATTTACCTGATATATGTAAATAAAAAAACATGTAAGCAAATTATATGAAATATGTGGTACAATTAGCAGCTTTCTTAATTATTTCTCTAGGAGAGTGCAGAGTTTTTTGTAAAATCATGATGTCATAGGTGTATGTGTTCGGTAACGGTCAGTACTGGATTAGCATTTGTTCTAAGCAGGTAGCTGAAGCTGTAAAAAACGATTAAGGAATCTTGAAGTTGCCCAGTGGCCACGTTGTATTTAAAGCTAAAAATAAATTTGAGATTATTGACCGTATAACGTTAATTTTAGAATCTGTCAATAAGAGGAGAGGCATTAGCGACCTTTTAAATAAAGATGATTTGCTTTTAGGACGAAATAATAGAAGATTTTTTACGTAAGAGTTTAGAAATATTGTAGGTACGTATTTATTTTGGCGAATGTGTGATTGTAGTACGTATCGTTTATTGAATTTCACTCAATAACTTTCTAAATAAGAAATTTAGGAATCTTCTGGAATCCACCTCCACCCAGTGGAGGAGTTTTATTTTACAAAAAGAGAGGGCTACGCTCAATATTTAACTGTAAGAAAAATTTGTATCGTGACTCTAAGAATACAACATATTCCATTCCGAAAAATTAAAAATCTATACATTTTGGTTCAATAACAAATGAAAAGAGATATTGTACACCTTTCCTTTTGCTGTAATAATGTACCTCACCGTATTTCTAAAAATAGTGGCTACCGAATACTTACGAAAAAAAATGCAGGTCACAATTTGAAAGAATAGAGTGGGGCGAGGGTAAAGGACTTTTCACGGGGAAGGTTATACTGATTGTATTTTATGTATGCTACCCCAATATCAATAGACCTTACCCTACCTTTTTATCTCCATTAGTTTCCAATGTGACAGACTCTTTTAATTTACTATTTTATTTTTATTATTTTTTTATTTTTTATATTTATTTCGAAGTATACAAAGATATACAAGAAAAGTCAACAAAACCACATAATTTTAATTATTCCAATATTCGTTTAACGAATACGGTTCTAAATTAACTAAATATTTAAACAATCTGCTTTTTAATATTCTTAAATTGTTGCTAGTTTTGATGAACAGTGGTAATTTGTTATATAAACGTAGACTAGAATAATACACATTCCTTTCTGTTAATGTTAACCTATGTATTGGGTACTGATAAAAGTCATCTTTTAAACGAGTATTATGTACGTGATTGTATTTAGAATCATTTTTATTCATTTTATTTTGAAACAAAAAAATTATGCAATTGTAAATATATACTCCATAAAAGGTTAGTAAATCATGCTGTTTAAAAACGGTTTTTAGACTGTCTCTACTTGATAAACCGAAAATAACTCTAAGGACTTTCTTCTGAGCTAGAAAAAGTCTATATACTTCTGGAGATTGACCCCAGAAAATGATACCATAACTCATGCGTGAGTAAAATACACCATAATAAACCGCGAACAGATCCAGATAAATCCAAAGGTTATCGAATTAAGTTGTTTACTGATGTTATCCGTGTGCACTGACCACTTCAAAAATTCGTCAATATATAGACCTAAGAATTTGGTTGAACTAGTTGTAGCAATTTTCCTACCGCCCATTTTAATTATACTGTAACCTATAAAAACATAACTTTTTCATTAGGTCATTCACTTGCTGCTAATTTTAATTATTAACTTTAGTTTTTCTTCCATGATTGTAATTTTTCTTTTATTGAACATCCTGATGTATTTTTGAATACGAAACTGGTCGCCTAATTTCTCAATAGAACTTTGTGAGATTTGGACCATTTTTTCATTCTAAAACTAAATGATTTACTTGGAAGAAACATTTTTCTGTCTTGGATTTTCTAACCCCAACAAAATATTTATCTAATCCAAATAAAATTACAAGAAAATTGTTTTCTTATATTATATTTCTTTATTGTCTTGAAATAAACATATTTTCTTGAATAAAGACTAATTTTTGCAAAAAAAATTCTTTTTTTTGATGCAAGAAATCATTTTTCTGCGTGTATTACTATTTTGACGGTCTTTTTTTTACATTTTACCCCGGTTCACATTGTGTATGCAAAACCATTTTTTCTAGCGGTAGCTTTAGCTGGTAATTTCACAACCGTAGGCAGTTTCAAAATAATTACGTATGATAAATTTCAATAATATGACCTTTACCTTCATGCAAATAATCA
The DNA here is from genome assembly GCA_029619315.2 of Dynastes maya. Taxonomy (NCBI): domain Eukaryota; kingdom Metazoa; phylum Arthropoda; class Insecta; order Coleoptera; family Scarabaeidae; genus Dynastes; species Dynastes maya. The sequence continues at coordinate 66,098,373 of JAROYE020000002.1, forward strand.
AGCTTGTATGATTTGCGCGCCAACGCAACGTTATAACACCCGATATCGTCCCACGCAATGTACTCGCAACATTCTGTTTCATTGAAGAAAATTATTTTTGCATGGCGAAATACGCGGTCCTACCCCATTATTATTAAATATTTGGAGTTAGGCCGGCGCCGTAAACAGAGGGGGCGTCGTCGTCGGTAACACAGTCAAACGACGCTCCGATCAGTCTTGTGTTAGGTACACATGCGTCGGGTTGTTTCACTCCTAAAGATCTGACACTATTCCTACTTTGTTTCAAGCATGTACTTATGTGTGTAGAAGTTGATTCAAAGCAATGTTATCCTATTAATTCAGCCAATAGCCAGAAGGACGGACTTCGGAAACACACATAGCCCTTGATCGTAAGTGGCTTTATTATATTATTTGTTCGGTATAGAAAGCGCCCTTGTAGTATTTCTCATGTTTTATCAATGACTTTGTGTAGAAAGTTTCGTATACGTCTTCCCATTCCGCCTTACACGTAATGCAATTTGAATAGTTTTTAATAGGAAACAATGTGGAAGGAGTAATCAGCAATTTTGACTGAATTTCTAAATTCCAATTAAAACTTATTTTCTTCTCATTACATCCGCGTGTTATTCAATTGCTCCATGTTCTAATTACTCCATTTCCCTCTATTAATGAAACTTTTGTTAAAGAATCATATTGTAAAGGAATCTGTTACTGTTAAATTGATACTTTTTTTGTTACATATACACGATTTTATTCTAATCAAATATTATGTTATACATTCTACCAACTGAAATTAAAACAAATAGCTTTGATAGGATAAATTCCTTTAATTTCATCTAACGCCCTTGCAATTTGTTGTTTTATAGCATCTAAACTGTAAGTACAGTTGAAGTTATCAAACCGGTGGGAGAGGAAGGGAACTAATTTCCTTCTTTTTTCATTAAAATTATCCCTCTTCTAATCAAAAATCATATATTCTTAATAGCTTCTCTAATTTGAAATAAAATATCGCCGGGATTATACTTGCCCTTAACAAGGAATGAACATTTGACGCCATATTATTGGAATTTGTGTAAGCGTTGAAGGGAATAAAACTGTCGTAATTTGAATATGGAGGAAACATTGTATTTTTAGAAAAAAGCACTTGAGTAGTATATACTAAGTGACGACAGATCGTAATAAAATTAGAAGTATCAAAGTAGAAGTGGAGCATTGCACTTTGCAGTAATAGGAATGCATTATGACAATCAGCAAAGTGATAATCTCATTGGAGTAAACTAAACAAGACTAGCGCCTCCACCAAAATTACATATACGTTCCTTTTTCGAGAAATAGGTCATTGAAGCTTCTATAGTTTTTAAGTTAATATAATACACCCCATTCAGTACTGAATTTCATGCTTGTTACTCTAAAGACTTGAAGAAACCACTAAAAGGTTGGAATTTTTGATAGATTATGATGCAAAAAATATACTCTATATTGTTCAAGTTTGTATGGCCTGTTTCAAATTGTGCAATCTTCAGCTGCCAGATCTAACTTAACATATTTGACATGCTCCCAAATGCTTAAAAACGCAAGACGCCAATTCAATGTTTGTAAATTTGTTTTAAAAAATTAAATTCACATATATGCTGCAATAAAAGGGAATTTGTTGTGAACTGCTGCGATTACAAATGGTCCTCATGCGAATATGCACAAAATGCATATGCTGGTAAGTTGAAAACTCAAACTATCCTTAAAAATGGTTTCGTCATTTCCCAAAATGGTAACTTACGATTATATCAAATTTCTCAAATAAAATTGAAAGCTCTACATAAAGAACGTGCAAGCATCTGCAGTCCCAGCTGCTGTTGTAATATTTCAAGAATCTTCTGCCAAATTTACTTTAATAGAGGGTATATTAAAACGCTCGAAGCAACACACAAAAAGTACTTTGCTAAAAAAAGTATCTTCTGCCATTCGCAAAGATTTTAATTAGAAAAAAATTAACAAGCCCTGCTCTACTAATTGGCTGTCGTTTCTTCGGAAATATTCAAAGCCAACGTTCACCGTTCTAGATATAGATTTTACATTCGGATTTCGATTTGGGCGCTATTAATCATCATGCAAATTGAATAACAGGAAGTTTAATGGATAACGGGTACCAGAGTAGGTTGCCGTACTTAAATCGAAATTTAGTTCTAATCCCTCGCAGATATTCTTGAGTAGGTAATATTGTTGAGGTGCAGAAGTCGGGCGCCAATACTTGCAAGAGTTGTGTGGAGAAGCCGTGCATTTACCTTAGCAAGTTTGGTATCCAAGCACGCATATTAAGCGTCTCGAAAGTTACGAGTGCTTATTGCAGAAAGTTGCTTATGAGTACATAGTGCAGGTATAGTAGAAGCTGTCAGCTGTGGAGGAGGAACGATTTCATAATTATAAACTAACTTGCTACCGTGGTTCATTGAGAACGATTAAATATTTGGATCTGGAGCTTTTCGCGTGACTCAAGATCGTTGTCGTGGTGTCAGCTGCGTCTGAATTGGGCGAATATTATTTAAACTAAGAACATTCGTACTATAAATAGTCTGTTGTTGTTTTAGATAACGGCAAAGCTCTGTACAGTATTTGAGATGAATACATCCATAGGAAGAATGGAAACAAACAAGAAAATTGTTTACTGGGGCAGGATTTTGTGCTCGCTTGAAGATTTTTTAAAACATTTCTAAAAGGCGCTTACTTTGGCATGCCTGATTCATATTCAATAGACATGCTGCCTATTAATTAAGATCCAAGTTGCGCCAATACTAATACTTTACTGGCCATTTACAGGTGTCCCAATCTTCTGGGATTGTATAATTTTGCCTATTGTGTGAAATAGTAGGAAGCTAAAATTTTCTGATGACATAGCAGATGTCGTAGAGTATCTTCCAAAAATATTTCCGTACGTACAGAATGATCGATAAGTAGCGAACGCACATTATTACGTGCTTAGTTTCCCCTTCTAGAAATACACCAACATAATACCAGTTTCATAAATACGTATAGCTATTTCCAACAGATTTCGAGATATTCATAACTTTGTCCTCGATCCCCTAAATTTAGGTTACATATCTATTTCCTTTAAAGAGCCAGAAATACAAATATATTCTACCGTAAATTTTTCTGAGATTAAATATTATATTATACTTGTCTATATTTGGGCATGGTATTAGAACGCTTTCGAAATATACAAGGGATTCAGTATTGAACACCATACTTTACGAATTTCAAACAAAGTCATATACTATATTTTTCTTCACCATTTGCGATTAGGAATTGCATCCAAGTGGTTTTTGGTGTTGGTACTGTTTGGTCACCATGACAACTGTAAACAAAAGATACTAACAGTAACGTCGTTAACTATTGATTCGTTGAAATCGCATCCAAATGGTTTCTGGTGTTGATATAGATTGGTTATCACGACAAGAGTGAATAAAACATATTGACATTAACGATCTTAGTCCGCTAAATGATAAAAAGTCACCCAACGAAATCCTCCACGTGAAATTTCAATTTTTTCATAAAATTGCTGCTATCATTATTCGTTGCTGGATTTTAAGGAGCTGCTTCTACACACTTATAGAGGAATTCTGAAGCTGTACAAAAATATTTGTCAGTATATTCTATTGGTCTACAATCCTGCTATGTTTCATTGAAATCGAGAGGTAACACATAGTGGAATTCCTTTGTCAGACCGTAATGTGATGCGCAATTCATTGTTTGTTTATACTGCGCATGATCAAACCTGTGACTGTGCCTGAGACCGAGTGCCACAGGCAGCAGTTAGGGTGAGTGACAGAGGCAGATAGATCTAGAAACAGGGGGCATGGCGCGTAATGGCTCATCTTGCTATTGCTATTGCCGTCATTGCTATAAAATTCATCATCCAGATACTTCTAAACAATTTTCACAACAATCGTAGGTGCTTTTGATATTTTTCTTTTTATGCTTACTTCAGCATTACTGAAAAATATCAAATTAACAAACCACCGAACTAAAATTTACCTTCCTGTACACTCTTTTTCCAATGCTAACCTTTAAAATTTACTCTTACTATGGTTATTATTAAAGTGCTATTTATAGAAAGCAACTGTTCATGTTCTCGTAGTAATTGGTATTAGTCTAGAAAGACCAATTTGATAGGAATCTAAAAGTGTCTTCAAGCTTTTGCCCTGTACTAAATACAATAAAAATTACCTTTATAAAGGAGGTTAACCTCAGTCTAGTAGTTATTACAAAACGTCAAGTACCAGATAATATGGTACAATAGAATCCATTAACATTACAGTAAATACAATACAATAAAATCCATTCATATTAAAATGTAATCAAAAACACGTTTCATTCCTAGCAAAGGTAATTGAAGAGGCTAACACCTCAACATCCCTTTTTTAGTTCGTCAAAAAAAGTTCATTTTAATTTTGTTAAACGCTTTTTCTGAAATCGAAACCCTTTTCATTACATTTCAGTTAGAGGTTGATTAATTTGTCAAGCTTGCCTATCGAATAGCGGCAACACACTCTGACAGCTCACTTTTATTTAGTACATATGCAATGAAATGTAATAATTTCGATAAAAAATGCAGTCGTCCGGTGTTCAGTACATATTACATCCGTTTTGCATATTGCTTCGTGCTTTTCACCAGAAATTTAATTACTTCTCGCAAAAAAGGGTTGTTGGACAAAGAGCACAATACGCAAAGCCGAAGTTCAAACAGGAAACTGCGTAGGAACACTACGCGCTAAATAACTAAAGCAAATTTTGCTCGGAAATGAACGAAAGAACTTCTGTTGAGGCGTTTACACGATGCATTTTTAAAATGGACGATGCGACAAGGTCGGAAGGCTATTATTTGGTCTTTTGATGCGGGTCATTTGTCATAAATAGGTTAGCGGTCTCCAACGCAGGTGGTCATTAATCAATCATGGACATTTTTTTATACGTTGTATGTGTGAAGATAATCGATTCTTTAGTGGGTGCCAATCAGTTGCGAAAAAGTTTAAAGAAAAGCTGGGAATATTTGATCTACTCCCAGCTTTTCATATCGTTTTGGTAGTCGAATATTAATGAAACCTCAATTTAAAAGAATATATACCATATAATACTGTTATTTATAGAAAATGGTAGCAATGAAACTCTCCATCATTCTGACCACAACACTTCGCTGAAGCTGGAAGCATGCTTCCATAGCTGGTTCAGTTTTAAAACTAAATTAACAAGATAAGGTTTGGAACTAGGCTATTGGAGGTCCTGAATCTGAATTCACTAAGATGCGTTTGTTTTTGTAAATATTCATGCCTCCACAACGACTTATTGTTCATTGCAGTATATTTTCTTAACCCTTTAAGTGACAAAACTTCTTTTTTTACTAATTCAAAATTTTGCCTGGAAAAATATATTACTTATGTGACGGGATTTGGAATCCCCTTCAAAGTAGGCCCTTTGCGCCTCTACACATTTAGCCCACCGATCCTTCTTTCACTGCCGATAACACTTCTGGAAGGCTTCTTTTGGAATCCCCCTCGTCGCGTTCTGCATTATCTCTTCTCTACTCTCAAAACGGGATCCTTTCAAGGGCGTCTTCAATTTTGGAAAAAAAGCAGAAATCGCAAGCAGCCATATCTGGAGGGTAGGGAGGTTGGGAGACGACTAGAATTCCGTGTTTCGCCAAGAAAGTCTGGTTCAGGTGCGATGAATGAGCGGGAGCATTCTCTTGATGCAACTGCCAGTTTTGTGCTGTCCAGAGGTGTGGTCTCTTGCGCCGAGCAGCATCACGGAGTCGGCGTAGAACATGTTGATAGTATTCTTTTGTCACTGTTTGTCCTTCCGGTGCATATTCGTGGTGCACAATTCCACGGATATCAACCGCACCTGTCGCGCTCTTTTCGGCCTTGGGGACCCGGGTCGTTTCTATTCCGACGACTGTGCTTTTGTTTCCGGGCACAAGCCATACACCCACGACTCAGCCCCAGTTATTACGGTGTTTAGTGTTCAGTCATCTTGAGAGAAATCAAAAATCCGACGAACACTTATAACAGTACCTCACTCGGCGGCCTCTAGGCAACGACTAACACACTCGAACGCGGAGAAAAAATGTAAGCATGCACACTAAGCTATCTCCTTCCACTGCGCACACTGGCGCCGACCTAGCATCACTACTGTGGGTGGGAAAATTAAAGGTCGGGTATATTTTAGACAGACCTCGTATTTGTATAACACGTACAAATGTTTAGAAAAATATTAGAAAACATTGAAGGTCTACCAAAAATGTTATTCTTAACCAAAAATAATGTTAATATAGCTAGTATTGTCATAATAATAACTACATCTTATTCTATGTAAACAAGTATCTATTTCGCATGATATACTGCAAAATGCGGCAAGCAAGATGCAACGTTACATTTCTGGCATTTGATGTTTATGTACACTATCGACGATAATTACTTACCCACCTAAATGTTTGCTTGGAAAAGACCCGAAATGTAATACAATTATCCTTCACTAATAAATATATAATGTAGTGCAGGTAGTAACAGAGATATCGCAAGATAATTGAAATTAATTCGCCAAACTGTTGACTACAACGTTAAAAAATATCCAAGGGGCTGGCGCATTATCAAATAGGAAACGAACAGGAAGACGGAAAGTGTCAACACCAGCGTAAGATCGTCGAATAAGTATGACGAGTAAACGGAATAGATGAAAACTGCACCTGAAATAACGGCTGAAATAAGAAGTGAGCGTGAAAACGAGATAGTTTAGCTACCGTAAAAAGGAGGTTAAGAGGGGGTGATTTATTTGGCCTAATAGCGTTGCGTAAACCACTCTTACGCAAGCAAAATAAGATTAAACGACTGCAGCGGGCTAGAAAGTATCAACATTGGACAGTTGATGAATGGAAACATTTTCTCGACCGATGACTCCAAATTTGAACTCTTCGGTTCCAAGAGAAGAACGTTCGTTCGAAGGTCGAAAGGAGAGCGAGCAGCAGAATCATCTGTAGTACCTACACTCAAGCATAGCGGCAGGTCTATAATGATTTGAGGTTGTTTTGGCGCCGTTTCCCTAGGAGACTAGGTCAAAATCGATGGAATTTTAAGAAAAGAGCGCTACCAGGAAATTTTGGAAACAAATGCTATGCCACCTGGAGTGAGAATAATGGGTATTTCAATATGTTAATGATCCGAAACACACCTCTAAATTGTGCTGCGAATATTTAGAATTTGTGGAATGCAACTACAAAGTAATGAAACACGTGTCGGGTCGGATTCATCCGCATAAAGGCTTTGGGAGCCTTTTATGCTGCCTAGCTTATTGTGAGTGTGAAAGTGAAATACTTCGTCGAGGTTCGGTTTGGTGCATAGCCTTAAAGCGTAGATCAGTTTGGAATGTGCTAGTTTAGAACCCCATTGACCATTTTAAGCGGCAGTTAGGTTAACTAATGCCTATACCTATATTATATATACCGTAACGTCTAGCAGCTTATGAGTTACTAACCATAAAGCATCTTACAATGTTCCCAGGTTGCACTGCATCTATATTTAAAATATAACAGTACGAGATCAATAACTGAAAGCAACCCGCTAAATACTTGATTGGTCATTCACAGACGTCTAAATGCCTTGGTCACAATAGACGGCTTTGCATTGTTCCTGTTTCTATACATTTGTGTCTTAAGTGCTCGAAACGTTTAATGTATTCTGCTTTACAAATATTAACAACCAAAATCCTCCACTCTGACAGTCCAGGAGCACTGTACTTATAGCGTCTACGTCTGTACAAGTATTTGTACTCCAACCACAGTATTGAATTTAATATCCTTCAGAGAATTACATCAATGTTCCGTTGTGTTCATCTGTCGATTACTCTTCATTCATCTAGATAATAGCAATACCACCTGACGTAAGTGTAATTATACGATGTGCCGAAATCAATCAAATCATTAAGAAATGTCATAGTACTAGATACGTGCCGTCGGAATAGATCAGAGTTACAAAGATATATGTTCTGACATTGTTCGCGCCAGTAGTAACTAGCGACCGGAGTTTTGTTCCGCTAGTGTTAAGGTCTATGGAGATCTACGGCGTACCCTTACTACTTAAAATGAGGAAAATTTGATTTAACCTTGTAAATTGGTGCTGATTTGTTACTTTACACTAAAATAGGGTTACGTGTATTTCTTGAAGTGGTTAACTACAGTTGGCAGGTCATAACTAGAGTTGGTAATTTCGGGCAGCGCGCCAGGATTCGCAGGAACCACCCACAAACAGAGAGCCGACTGGGCGAAGCGAATATTAACATCGACCGCTGATCGGAGATGCATGATGTATATACTTATTCATGTATAGCACGTATATACATAACAGTAAAATTGTAGCAATATGCTCGGTACAATAACACAACGTAAATAATAAAAGATATAATCAACGTTATTTAAAAACAAAGTAGGTACGATGAGGTTATAAATAAGTACAAAAGAAGGGTTGTCTGTGTATTGATGTTAAAGCATGATGAGTCGTAGTAATGTTTTCTTTAGTGCGATATAGGATGAACCGGGAGGAACCAAATTCCAAGAGTGTATCCTACACGTAAAAATACTTAAAAAAATCTCAAATGTTATTCGATTTGTATTTGTTTTGAAGTTATGTCGTCATAATAAAATTCTCTTTTCACATTTCTCTAATCGTTGGGGTTCTTAAATAAGTGTTTAAAAATACCGCCATTGGCGTCCAAATATTCTCTGCTTCGTCCATGCAGGGCGGCAATTGCTCTTCTAATTGATTAGTACCTTTCTTTAAAATATTTTTTTGAACCAACTCCGTAAAGAATATTCCACCGGTATGACCTTGGAAGTCAAGTAATAAGGCCCCCACGACCAATCGAACGTCTCGGGATAAAATTGTAACGAAAATAAATATTAAATCACTATTTTCATTATACTGATATTGACAAACTGACACTTGAAGATTACAGTTATGATAATATGTGAAGGGAATTTTGTTATGACGTCATAACTTCAAATCAAAATAAAAATCTAATAACAAGAATTGAGTTCTTTTGAATTATTCTTACGTGTAGAATACACTCCTGGAGTTTGGTCGGTTCCTTCCGACTCACCCTGTAGTTTAAAATTGAGGTCAAGAATCGTTTTGAATAAAATTAGGATTAGGGAATTTAAATGTTGTTCTCATAAAATTACAATCAAATTAAATGCTATTCGAAAAAGTTGTGTATGAACAGTGGTGGCTCGTCTGGGGTGGCAGGGTAGGCAGTACCCTCCCACTGATAGTGAATATACATATACAATGCAGCCGAATTTCAGTTAGCTTAATAAAGCCAGGCTCACATGTGCACCCCACCTCCACCCCCCATAATTACTAAAGTTTGTTAAAAAGGTGGTACCGGCAGTGGCGCACCGCATAAAAGTAGGTACGTAATATGAGGCAATTGGCAACCGCCCTGGTAAGCTGTGTAGAATTGCAACATCAACAACGCTTCCATTGTCGATTCATTCAGCCGTCGACGGTGTTGTGAATACGTTGTCGTATACTTCGAAAATAATCGCTCGACATCCAGTGAAGGAAGATTTGCGAATGTCAGATATTCCTTTTCCTCATCTGGGCACTCTTGATTTTCAGTTATAGACCGAACCTTTTGTAAATCGGGATTTTTCGTTAAAATTGCACCAAATTTTTGAGCAACATCGACTCCTATAGTGTTCGTCAAGTTTTCTAGAGCGGCTTGTAAATTGCTTATGCAATTTAATGCGTCTCGTGCGGATAAGTGATTGTTTTCTAATTGCTCAATAGCTTGTGCAACTTCAGAATAGTTCATGGAAATTTCATCTATTTGTTGTTGAACGTCCGAATTGGAAAAAAGTTGCTGACTATCTCGAACTGCTGCAGAATTATTTGAATCAAGTTTCAAGATAACATTTTTCACTTGTGAAAAATATTTCTGATAGTAAGATACTGCCTGGAGCCATGTTCCCCATCGCGTTATTAAAGGCTGAGGTGGTGGTGATAATTTCGGACACAATTGTTTGAATACACGGATGTGTTTGGGAGATTTGATGAACACCTTTTTGGTAGATGCTATTAACCTATCCACCATCGGATACTTCTTTTGAATGGTTTCTGCTACGAGATGACATGCGTATATGAGGCATTTTATGTGAAGAAGAGCCGGAAAGCATATTTTCAACATCTTACCAACTCTCAGCATTGTTGCGGCTCCGTCAGTAACGAACATTGTGATTTGGGTTCCTGTGATACAAAATTCTCTCAACGAATCTTTTATTATCTTGACAACGGTTTCTGCTTTAGTTTTCTGAATCCTTTTACTGGATAACAACAATGAAGCTGGTGGACCATCACGTTTTAAAGGACGCGCTACAACATGAATGACGCTGTGTTTCTGAGCAACAGTTGTTTCATCCACACATAGGCAGATTTTCTTATTTCTCAACTCGTCTTTTATACATTCCTTTACTGTACCTTGCACACGTGGCAAATTGTATCGTAATTACATAGATGTTGGCAGCTTCCATGAGGGAACGTACTTAGCCCAAAAAAGACGAACGTATTCATTAGATACTAGATGTTGTAGGATGTTGCACACACTTAACATAAAAATAAGATCATGTAAAGATTGCCAGTATGGAATACTGTTTCTTAAATTCAATACATGACGTTTACTTTTACAATGTTTTCTACATTCAAACCTATCACGACTTAGCAATCCGCTATTGCATATTATGCAATAAATATGCAGAATTCTATATTCTAATCCAGGGAAATGCCTGAGATTCACATTCGAAGGGAACGTTACACACTTTGGGCGTCCCATCTCCGCCACTTATTTGGCGTACAGCGTGCAACGTACTGTCGCTTACAAATAACAGTGTTTCGATTCCCATAAATTGTTACTAGAAATATTGTTATCGATTGAAAACCTTATCGACTTAAATGGTAATCAAATTTTGCATTTATGTGAAGGTAAAACGTACTTACATCCATATAATAAATCTGGAAAAAATACGAAGTAAATTTATTATTTATTCATTCATTCCTTGCATATAGATAATCTGAATGGTATTATATCTTAAGTACAACATTGCATTTTTCAGTAAGTCAACATCCACGATGCAACTTTACAGATTTGAAATAAGTAATACCATTTTTGGATACCGCCATACTAGACATTTTTGTTTGCAACTGTTTGGTTTTCCATTGTGATCAAACCAAATTTGGTGTGTGGGTAAGAGATTGTTTTCGAAAGCAGTTTCATATATCTTCCAATTCAAGAACGTCCTTAACAGCTTCTGTCTAGTGTAACCCGGACTTTGGAAATGTATTAAACACCATCAAAATGTAAAACACGTACCTTTTTAACAACTGTTATGAAATGAGGTACCATGAACTGTGAAACGTTTGCAGCATCAAATGTTTCCACGTTTCTTTCGGTTAACAACGTTCGCTTTGAAATTAGTTGATGGACCTGTAGAGGCACCATCACAAACTTGTCTTAATGTCGTAAAATGTGAATAATTTTTTAAAACACTCTCCCACTTTTCCTTAGCGCGACACCCAGTTGCGTCATTTACATAGTGTAGCATTTTATTTACTTCGTCCGGTACTTGCAGTGTCTCTGCTAACGATTGTGCGTAATTTTGCAGTTTTTCTATTACAAATCAAGTAATCAATCAACACGAAAAGTAAATTGAACAAAAACTGAATTGTTGATGGCGCGCCATGTTGATTATTTTTGTGTGTTATATTATTAGATGTCTTTTACAATCGTATTTGTTCCGGCTCATTAGAGGTATACCACAAACTTTACAAAATATTTTAGCACCACTATAAAATTAATCCGGAAAGTCACCGATAAACTCATTAACTTTCCCAGCACATGGTCGTTTCTTATCCTTCCGCACGTTCAACATACTTAATTATGTATTTATTACACCTACAACAATGTAACGCAAGAGTTGAACCAAACTAGTTGTATAGTTATGCATCACCTATCGGTGGTCGCCGCTAATATTCGCTTCACCTGTTCAGATGTTTGTAGGTATGTACGTACTTACTACAACGGATCCAGTCCTGTCGGGCCGACGAGAGTATCAACTCTATTCATAACTGAACATGTGAGGAGCATTTATTCAAAATCAGACATATCCACTTTTAGGAAAAAAAAGAGACTTTCATACCGTAGAATATGTTTATACTTTTCTAACCATTTATCAGCTAAAACCTCATAAAGCGCAACAAATTTTGTAGTAATGGCTAAAATAGCAGCGATCAATCAAAACCAAATATAATCACTTAACTCCTTAGATCAACTAAAATCAAACATATTCATTTTATAAACTAATATTCATTTGAAACAGTTCACTAAAACCCTTACCACAACACTTAATTCGTACTGGACGCACGTTTCGATAGCTAAGCTATCATCATCAGCAGCAAGACTGAACTAACGAGCTAAGTGAAAAACTAACCTTATAAGGAAAATAAATTAAGCAATATGTAAATTTAAAATCGTAAAATTTAATGAACCGCTTCATTGCACAGGACTATAAATAGCCTAAAGGTAAATGAGCAGAATGACGTGTGTTATTAAATCCTAGATTACAATGAAGCGGTTCATTGCACATGGTTAAAATTACAACTAAAAATGATTAAACATGATGTAACAAAGGATAAAGGCTGGAATTTAGTGGTCCTAAATCTGAATTCATTAAGTGAGTTTTGTTTTTGTAAATTTCCATGCCTTCATAACAATTTAATCGAGAAGTACTCCTCACGTTTTTAATTAACTTTATATTATCAACATTATGGTTATTTTCAAGCATATGTAGGGCAACGCTAGATTTATCAAACCTTCTGAATTTGAGATGAGCCAAATGTTCTTTGTACCTAATTTTGATTGATCTTTTTGTCTGCCCAATATACACTTGATCACAATCTTTACATGAAATTTTGTAAATTCCTGATTTATCCATGTTATCCACTGGGTCTTTGGAATTTCCTAAAAGGTTTTAAGGTTATTGCTCGAAGAGAAAACAATCTTGCGGTCAATCCTAGAAAAGATTTTTTGAAGACCCTTGGTGTAACATAGATAAAAGGGTAATTTAACATATTTCTTATTATTACGGCCGTCAATGCGTTCTAATGTGCTTACATTTCTAATTCTTATGTTTCCTAATAGTATTATAGACGACATCTTCAGAGAATCCGTTAAACTTAGAAATATTGATGATTTCTTTTAGTTCATTTTGATATTTATCTTTCGTTAAAGGAAAATTGAGTAACCGGTACACCAAAAAGTTAATAGCCGAAAGTTTGTGTTCATATGAGTGATTAGAATCCTGTAAGATGAATCTATTATTACTAGTAGGTTTCCTATATACGTCTATTTCTAACTTATTTTTATTTCTTATTACTAACATGTCGAGGAAAGGAATCCTGTTGTCTTTTTCTTCTTCGTGGGTAAATTTGATAGAGGGAAATTTTGAGTTAAGTTGTTCTATGAAATCCGTTATTAAACATTTACTGATGTCAAAGATGCAAAAAATGTCATCGACGTATCTGATCCAAAGCCGAGAGAAATAAGCGAAAGTATTCTTCAGGTCAGTTTCAAATTTACCCATAAAGAGGTTAGCCATAAACGGAGATAAGCTGTTACCCATTGCTGTTCCTTCCGTTTGTTGATAAAATTAAATAAAAATTAAATTTTACGATTTCAAATTTACATATTGCATAATTTATTTTCCTTATAAGGTTAGTTTTTCACTTAGCTTGTTAGTTCAGTCTTGCTGCTGATGATGATAGCTTGGCTATCGAAACGTGCGTCCAGTACGAATTAAGTGTTGTGGTAAGGGTTTTAGTGAACTGTTTCAGTGTTCCAGTGCCACAGTTTTAGAGTATCCATTTAATATGCATTTGCTGTTCAATCAGAATCCTCAACCTATTACACATGGGTTGTCAGACTGGCCAAGGGTCAACCGAAATCAGCTTTGCTGATATATCTAATACCATTATCTTTAAATATAAAGCACTTGAGATTGTTTTGCAATGAGCGTCATTTCTACCTGTCAGCTGTCCGTTTTTTTGCATTCAAAAGGCGCTGAAAAGACGCAACATGATAACGAAACTTAAAAATTGGCAAATTAGAGACAGGAAAAGGTTTTTTAAGTATATTCCTAAGACCTACGATTATTAAATTCTTTCAATTTTTATGAAGGAGAATGTTATGTTAGATTTATGTTATGTTATTATCATAAAGAAAGGCTGCGTAAACTAGAAAATATTACGTTGGAAATCCCATATCCAATAAATTCTAGGTTTTCGTGGTTGATATCAGCGTTAGGTATGTTTTTAACTTGCTTTACTCAACATTCCGCTGTTTAAACTGCCAATTTCTTAAAAAATTTTCGATTGTAATGAAGATTATAAATTTCGCTCGATGAATGTGAATATAATTCCTTGTTTCACTATGGCATCTTACAATCCTCGCTTCTCTAATTTACTTGACTTATTTAATCAGTAAGCATCCAAAATTATGAACCCCTCAGAGGGATTGAATAAAATTCCTAAAAAGGAATTGAGAGTTTTCTATTCTCTTCTATGGGTTTTTTTGAATAAATTTCTATTTGTTAACCAAACTTCGCGCATGCCTATAATTGAAATTAAGTTACACAACAGCAAAGCTTTCAATATACTAATGCAGTAACGTAAAGTCAATAGGCTGCAATGTAGGAGCACGTAAATCAGATAACGGATATTTTGTTGGTTGCCTCAACGAAGCAACCTGCCGGTAGTGAGGTGTGACAAGGCTGGGTACAATTGTACCCAGTTGCAGCAGTAGCTTGATTAAATTGCATCGATTTTATGTACTACGAAAGCCTCTACCAAAACAACATGCTTTTAATTTAATCTCAATTGTAACAAGATCCGTATCGTTAGTTGCACTTAACTCGAATTAGACGACTCGTATCTTTTGTTTTCTGATTAAATGACATTTCCGTTTTACACCCGAGGGAAAAAGATTTAAGATACAGCTATTGTTGCTGTAAGAAAAAATATGCATGATATACAAGGGCGATTTGTAAAGTAAGTTCCGTTTCCGCCTAGTGAGCAGAGGAGTCTGGTTCAATGTGAGTCTGGCAGTGCTAGTGAGAGAATCGTTTGGACATTATTTTGTGCTATTTTGGTCGTGCTGCAATTGAAAATCCCGCCGACTGTGAACTGCGTGGTGTTATCCGATTTCTGAGTGCAAAGAACATGTAGGCTGCTGAGATTCATCGTGAACTTTGTTCCGCTTGTCGTGAAAATGTCATGAGTGACAGTGTGGTTAGAAGATGGTGCCGTATGTTTCGAGAAGGACGAACTAATGTTCTTGATGAAGCACGGTGTGGAAGACCAACTGTTATGACGGAGGCACTTTTGGGTAATGTCGAAGAAAAAATTCGGAAAGTCGGCGATTCACAATCACAGAACTGAGTGCTGTTTTCCTCCCAATTTCACGTACAGTTTTGTACGAGGTTGTTACTGAACATTTAGATTACCAAAAATTTTATGCACGGTGGGTGCCAAAACTTCTTACCGAAGACCATAAAACATATGGAAGGTGAAGATTTCCTTAGGCATATCGTAACAGGTGATGAGACTTGGGTCGCCTATGTCAACGTTGAGAAGAAATGACGGTCAATGCAGTGGGATCGCTTTTTTAGTTCTTCTACATTTATTCTTTCAATGTTGCATTTGTCGTAATTTCCTTTGTTTTGTTCAAATAAATCTTCCATTTGAGTATAAGAAGTGTTAGCAAAAAGTGCTCTTCTGTCCATCACGCTTTTCTTCTTGTTGCCCCACTTCCCTCTCACACTCCATTGGTTATATGTCAATTTGAAATTGTCATGTATCTTTTTCTATCTATGATTTGTTTAAATAGTGGGTGTCCCAACAAAGACGCAAAATTAAAATTTTAAATAAAATATACCTTCTTGAGAAAATACAGAAATTGTTATTTAATTAAAATGTAGACATGTGGGAATGTGGGAATTATGTATGGAACAACACATCTAATAAATGCCTCCGCGGCCTTGCATAATTGGCATAATTGTGGCTGGATTTCAGTGACACAGCGTCTAGGCCGCAAATTCTTGTCGTCCAAACGGGAGATCAAGAGACTAGAGAATGTCTCGTACAACAACGCTATTATTTCACGTGATGTCTGGTAAGTGGCACCGTTCCGTTCGGAGCACATGTCTTCGAGATCCATACCATCCATTTGTGCAGCAAACTAGGTTATCATGGTCCGATACTGTTCGCCATTGACTGATTATATATTCCCAGCAGCGTTTTCGAAGTGATGCCTTCAACCCAAAATCCACACCAAACAATGACACGTTTGGTATGCATTTCCCTTTCATGAAACATATGCAGTTGCTCGTTATTCCAAACGAGGTAATTTGGTTGTTTGAAGCCATCAACATTAAAATGGGCCTCATCGCTGAAGATGATTTTGTTAGAAAACTCTCCGTTCATTTGTTGTTGTTCAATGACCCAATTGACAAACTTCTTTCGCTGTGCATGGTCTGTAGGCTTGAATTGTTGAGTCAGTTGGATTTTGTGGGCATGAAGATGGAAATCTTTGTTCGATTAATGAGCACAATGCCGAATAGATGTTCCCAGACTCTCGGCCACGTTCTGGCAACAGTTGTGACGTTTTCTGCTGAATTATCTAAATGAATACGTGTCGATGGTCTGACATCCCTAATGACCCTTGCTCGTCGAATTTTTTGATTATTCTCTTCACTTAGAACATTTTAACAAAAATTGGGCGCAATTTGCGAATCGTGGCAGCCAAACTTTCACCATTTTTCAAATAATGTTTAACAAAAAGAATGCGTTGTTGTGTCGAATAGCGACTCATTTTTTAGTACTGATGGACTGCCATAATGGTTTTCCTTTCAAAGCACAGACATGGTTTTAAGAGTAACCTTAGTAAATAAGCTCCAATTATTAAGAACAGTCTGCTATTGTACTTCATTTATTGTTACTGAAATTCAAAATGTATAGTTTAAAGCCGGAATATTCCAAGAGTTATTGAATGAGAAGTGGTAGCAGCAAAAGGTATATTAAATCCTCCGCTAATATCACAAACCACCAACAAAAACCAAACAACCGCAACAAAATACCTACATTCGACATTAATTTAGTAAATTTTAAAACGAAAGCGGTACACGCTTGAATGCAAAGGCAATATATTATAATATTTAACGTATTATACTCAAGGTATAAATTTTATCTCGTTTTATACGGTTCCACACTACGTATGTATGTAGCGGCCCATATAATCGATTTAGGCGAATAATGGAACGCAGGGGTTCGGCCTTCGTATTTATCCAAATAGCCGAATGATATTTAAAATATTAACAAGGGAGATAACTAAATAGCACTGTAGCCAATATAATGCCAATCCGAAATGGTGATCGTGTGAGAAGATCGTTGCTTGTAAAAATAACTTCGGAAATATCGAAATTGTCCGACGAACCGTTCTAAATGAACGCTACCAAAATATCCGAAGTATTTCCTGTTTTTCTTTTTACCAGTGCTGACGGAAAGGAATGTCAGTCATTTACCGCACAGAAAAAGATTATTAAATATCGTGGGGCAAATTAATTACGTTCTTCTTCCCTTGTTGTTTCCTTTTTGTCGTCCACTTGTATGGTTGTTAATTAAATATACGAAGGTCAAAGTTCTACCTATACGTGTCAAGCAACCTTTTCTGTTATACTTGCAGTCTTGAAATGGGCGGAATAACGTACATAAATTGTATTCCTGTTTTTAGTCCGGAAACAGGCACAATAGCAGATTATTTGAAATGAAGCGGTATTTATAATATAATTTTTCTATTTCCCATTCGAAATCTAATCTTTTCCGCACGCAAACTTCATTATGAGACGTAACATTTTATTGTTTAATGTTGATATTTCTGAATATTGATGACAATGGCACATAAATGAGTTAACAACTAAGCTAGGCATCTTGTTTAATAAATGCTATGAAATCTGAAATATAAAATAAATATGTTTATAGAGTAGTACAAAATAATTTTTCTGATTATGACTTTGATTATTATGATTATTGTACAGTAAAACCTCTAAATAGCGGCCACAAAAATTTATTGGGAGGTGGCCGTTATTGAGAGGTAGTCAGGAATAAATAAAGAAAAGTTATTTTTGTGTTTTCTTTATTTAAAAAAATGTAAATATCAAAAATTAGCTTAAATAATAAAAAAAAAATTTTTTTTTCAAATATTTTTTAATTGATGTGTGTTTCAAGTTTTGTACAGCTAGTTCATTTTCAACATTACAAAATAAGAAACTTTCACATCAGTTTCACTGTTTGAATTACAGTTTTGATAATTAGGTGGGAAAACTGGGATTTTCGGTCAAAACATTGTAATCAATAGATACATAATTTTCTTGGCTTACACCACGTAATACAGGAAGAAGCTAGGCCAGTGGAATTTCATCTTCCCCATCGAAATCCTTTTCTTGCTGGTTATTTTCCGAGAATCCTGCTTTTGCAAAACATTTTGAAATTGTAGTTGGTGAAACGTCTTTCCAAGCTGGTTAAATTAATACTTTTTTATGCATCTTCAAAATAACTTTTGAGGTTTGTGAATGTTAGAAGCCTTCTAATTAGAAATTTTCTATAGCTCGTGGATAATCCCTTGATCTAATGGCTGACAATGGGAAGTGGTGTTTGGAGGTAGGAAAATGATGTTTCACATTTTCTAGTGTAACTTTTGGATGGGACGTGGCGTTATCCAGAAATAATAAGACTTTTCTGTTTTCTTTTCTCATTTCTTCATCAATTTTTTTTAACCAGGAAGTTATAATCTCTGTTGTCATCCAAGCTGTTTTATTAGATACCCATTCTAAAGGCAGTTTGTCGATATGAGATCCTTTAAAGCATCGAGAGTTTTTACTTTTCCCAATGGGTTTTCTTGTCACCTTACATATTTGCGCAAAACAAAATTGTCAAAAATTGTCGAGTAGAACGGCGCAGTTCTACTCGACGAGCTACCCATAGCAGATCACCAGATGGCAGATGAGATTCAGCCGAAATGTCGTGACAACGGTCATTCTCAGGATCAACGCATTACGCGATAGAACCCGAAAACCAGAAGTTTTATCACACCCACGAAAACATCAGATTCAACATATATATATATATATATATATTGTTATGTTCAACGTTGTACGACAACAACAGCCTCGGCTGTCACTTCTGAACGACTAAATGTCAGGTTAGCCACTCGTTGGTAACTAAATATCCCTCTTGCGGAGAAAAATGGAAATTTCCTCGTTACCATCTCCCCCCAGCCAACTGGCCTTGGGGCGTTGATGTTAAATATCGAATATAAGTCCAGATAACGACGATTGTAGGGTATCATGGACAAATCTACTCCTCAGTTAATTTTCCTATTGACGTAATTCGTCCAAATTCATGTAGAAATCGGCTAAAATAAGCAACAGCGTAAATTGAAAGGTATTTTAAACAATATTTCATCAATTAAATCTTTGTTTGAAAGGTTCAAGTAAATCGTTGGAGAATTTTCACGTTTAATATTTGTCAGCCAGTTAGTCATAGATATTGCCTACTGTCAGCTGGTCGGGTCAAGGCCCAAGGACCAAGCTTCCAGTCCACCTATTGAAGACCTGGTTACGATCTGAAGAAGAGGATACCGAAGTGATACAACAGTGCACAGCTACCGAACTTAAAAAAAATTGGCCGAATAAACAAAATTGAAATAAAAATCCAATACTTTGTTCTAAAATCCAAATTTCAAAATTTTAAACTTCATTTTAACAATTAGTTATAACTAGCTATCGGTTAAGGTTTATTATAGGTATTTTGTACATCTCGTGTTCATAAGAAATATAAATTAAAGTTAAATATTTTAACAATTTCCTTGAATTAAAACATTTCAAAAGCTTATTAGCAATCTGTTAAAGCAATCTACTAACTCATTTTTATAATCTGGGTTCAATTATCTATTTTGTTGTATACAAGATTTACTGTAAAGCATATTTACTCCACCATAAAGCTGTATTTGCAAGCACCTTCATGCAAGAATAGTTCAATTCAATTCATTTGTTCCATCTTATGTAAGATAAAAGATATTTAACGGTAACTCTCGTAAAAGCTAACCATGCATGAGCAGATTACTGCATTTCGCAAAACACGTTTCCCGCGAATGCCCTTATTTTGTATTTCGCCGACCGTATTTCGACAATGCCGGTGTAAATTAAGACACCCGCGTTCAGCGGCAACATCTGTTAGTTTGACTGCGACTAATTTCTCATTCGAGTTTCGCCCGGGTGGTCTAAGCTGATTTTCTAGATTGATAAATTTACACGGTGTATCATCTTTCTGTTCTATTTATAACTTTAGAATGTCTCCGTTAATGCGTGAATGATGTCAAAAAGAAATGTACGGTTATGTAAAACTAAAATAACCGACTTAAATATATTTCCGGTGCCGATCGCATATCAGGCAAACATGAAGTTAATTAACTGTAAGCTGAAATATCGGAGTTATATTTAAATGAATGAGCTTGTAAGAATTTTTCTGAAATGAATATTGTCTTATTTGAAAGATCTGAATTAGAAGTTTAGTTTCAAAGAGAATTTTAATGCTAATAGCCACAGCCCAGGTTTCAATATGGATCTCCTGATGTGTGATGTGAGCGGGAATATGGTTGTTCGATAACGCATACGTCTGCAATTTTGCTCAAATCTCTCCAGATGAGTATATCGAAATTCGAACTACACTGGTAGCAGTAATAGATAGATAGTGAAATCCTTTAGAAGTGGGAAATGGTTAAAAAAAATAAATTTTCGAAAATTAAGTGATTAATTGTATGAACTGAGTGTTCGAAGGTGTTCTAAAACACTTTTTCGGCATTTTGAACGAATTTTAAGATCAATAAACGAAATTTTAACAAAAATTAAAACTGAAAATTAAAACCAACCCTGATTTTATGCCGATATCATCTAAACTCTATGTTTATATGACATTTACAGGGGAGCTGCCTTCTCTTAATCACCAACCTTCACTTCCATCTTGAATTTATAGTACGTCTTGAAATATAAACACTTTGAAACTTGCAATACAGACAGACGCGTGTTACCTCCATGAAAAATTGACTCAAAGTCAGCAAATTCAATTGGCATAATTCTATTCCTTTATTTTAGTCGCGATGGCGATTGTTTCTTCCTCAGCAAATATTGATAATACCTTTCTAAATATAAATTGATGATGAATTTCCGATGAATAAAATTGTTTTGAAACGTAGCATTATAGAATGAATGTAGTGACGCGACTAGACGACTGAAATTATACTATTCTATGACCTAAAATACCACAGACAACTCTTAAATGATAAATTTTACTGACGTTCTAGGCAAAAACTTAACGAAACTATTTAATTTATGGAATTATACTAGAATTTATGCTGTTGCTTGTTGTAGGAAGATATTCTATTAATTTTGAGGATTTACGGTATGAAGAAATTGAACAGATGAGAAGTTTCTTCCCCGTTACCCTACGTTTGTCGTTGGCTGGACTTATCATAAGTCCCTAGTGCCCCCTCTCCAAAGCTCATAGACATAAGGAAGAGTATAGGCTACTGAAAAAGGGCTAATAGTCGCTAGAGGGAGTTTCACATTGAATGAGTGGCCATACTGAATGTACTAGACGTGCTGGAACGACAGCTGCGTTCGACAATATAAAATTTACAATACTTCAATAGATAAGTAGGTAGATAGATAGATAGATTTTATTCAGCCATTAATTCACAGTGTAGTGACGTCAAATATATATGCAGTAAATATATAATAAAAAGTGTAAAAATAAAAGATACAAATAACGTACAGCGTATAAGAAAACAATTGCTTACTTATCGCATGTATGCATTTGTCGGTCAGATATTCATTTGACAATCTTAGTCTCTAATCACCTTGATTGTAGATAGAAGATTGTTGAATGCAGACAAGCAGCAGCAACCTGGTGTTTCTTTCCTGCAGACTTGTGTAAAGAAACACTAAGGTTACTTCTGCCTCTTAGGGTACTCTTGAAAGTTACTGTTTTTGACGAATTTGGTTTTATTATTGTACGCAAATCTATGTTGCAGAAAAATTGGTGGCACGTGTCAGTGGGTTTTAAATGAAATATCACGCAAAAGATCCTTGTTGCGCTACGAACATGCGATTCATATTAGATCGCGAGGAAGCATTCCACAGTATTACATTGTAGCTAAAATACAAATACGCTACAGCCAAATATATTTCCGGTAACTGTTGGGTGTTCATGATATTCTTAATTTTTAACAGTGCGTAGCATGCACTATTAACTTTCCCTAGTACTTGATTTACGTTTCATCCAAGTGGGATCAGGATCTAAAGTAACTTGATAACATGATAATTTAATATCGTGGTTTTAGCGGTAATCTTATCCGGCAATTCTTCCTGGATGTTGGAGGGTACAAGGATGTCATCTGCAAAGTTAATTGTGATACCCGTTTTTATTGAGTTATGAAGATCGTTGACAAAAATAAAAATACAAGGGGTTCCAATGAGGATTATTGTCGCGTGCCGAGACGCGTGCTCAGAGTCCCCACCATTTACGTTCACATACAAGCGCCCGTTGGTCATGAAAGAAGTGATCAGGGTGTTAATGTTCCCACGGATACCTAAAGGGAACAGGCTGTCACTGACAAATGCAGCATTATTATGTCAAAGGCTCTTGAAAGATTGAAAAATAATCCGCTAACAGAATTCCTTTTGTCTAACTTGCAACGTATTTGTCGAGCGAATTCGTCTAAAATCGTATTTATTTGGGCGCAAAATGGTAAATTTATTTATGAATTAAAACACTCCATTTATTATAATTCTTGACAACATATTCGAAATTGGTCGACAGTTTTCCACAAGTTCGTTGCTTCCATTCTTAAACACCGGTAAAGCACGTACTAATTTCAGTACATTTGTAAATTTACCAATTACGAAGTTAATTAAGTATCCTAAAAGCTCTTCAGTAGCCTAACATACATAGTGAGGTCCTAAAGTCTCCTCCCATGCTAACTTTTGAAAGACAGGAGCTAGCGTTTTTGAAGAAAGTAGGTCGATCTCTTTTTTATGTGAACTAACTTCTGCCATTATCGGAAGTGACGTCAACTTCCTTATTCTAAATAGAACACCCTACATATTTTTACGTTTTTGGAAAGGCAACCGAACGGCAAATCCAACGATATCACATATGTTATACCTTAAGTTAAGAAATATGCCGATATGTAGCAATAAATGGTTTGGTAATCTGTTTTTGTTGTTACGCAAAGTTGGTTAGGACAGGGCTTTAAATTGCTTCTTGTGATGCCACACTAATCTGAAGAGCTCGTTGCTAAGCAAACTAATCAACAATAACAATTGCCAAATTGTCAAATCTCAATTCCAAAGGCGTAAATTATTCTTGTTGTTTATTGTTGTATTCTGAATTTGTCATACGTTCCTTCTTTGTTCTCGTTATTATTTTTCCTCATTTTAACTAGTTTTAATAATTGCTGTTATTTCATTTCTTTATCGAACTTTATTGCAATTAATTAATTATAGTAGGTTTGTTCAAATTTGTTAGTTTTTGATAGATAATATGCCTGTTTTTTAGGTTTCTTTGTGCTTTTACATTTATGTGCTTCGACACAAACTATGCAAAATTGCTGGGTCATTATCACCTTATTTGCCGTGGTTGCGCAACAAATTGTGCAATAATTTAAATCATATTACCTTCTGTTAAAGCAATTCGTCCTATAAATTTTATACTATCTATCCTTACTTAGCCCAAAATTCAAGTATGTCCAGCTATAGAAGGGCAGTGTTCATTATGTTCCACTTCATAGTAATTGCTGCCAAATTCACCGAATATTAAAAATAGGTACTTGATGTTTATATTACGTGGTCCATGCGGAGGCCATTGTAACAAATTTAAGCAAACCTACCATAATTAATTAATTTCAATAAAGTTCGATAGAGTAAAGAAGAAGCAGCAATTAACAAAGCAAGTTAAAATCAAATAAAATAATTTACGCGTTTGGAATTGAGATGTGACAGTTTGGCAATTGTTATGATTACTTTGCTTTAGAGCACTGCACGGGCTAGGGAAAGCCCGGCCCGCTAGGCCCGCCCGGGCCCACGGGCGGGCTCGGGCGGGCCTCGTCTCTTTTCATTGCGGGCCGGGCCGGGCCGGACCGGGCCTGAATTTGTACGGGCCTGACGGGACGAGAATGTTTTATTAAATACATCGAATGGATGTTTAGCTTTTACGTTATCGCTTGTATTAACAATTTTAATGTATGTAATGTTATGTTGCGTTTTCTTTTGGTTAAAGAAAATGTAAAAATGTTTAGAAATAAACAGTGCAGATATAAGTACTTAAATAGGCTAAAATAATTTGGACGGGCCAAACGGGCCAGGCCTTGTGCCGAGGTAATGAACGCAACGGGCGGGCCCACTCCATACTGTAACGGGCCACTGGTGGACCGGGCCGTGAAAAATAGGCCGGAGCAGTGCTCTACTTTGCATAGCAGCGAACTCTTTAGATCAGTTTGGCGGCACAAGAAACAATTTGGGGCTCTTTCCTAGCCAACTTTGCGTAAGAACAAAAACAGATTACCCAAATATTTATTGCATGCATCACTTCATCATGCACAATTTCATTGTTATGCTAATGATACCCAGGTTTATATATCTTGTCCACCAGATGAGATCGAACGCACCTGCGAACTTTTAAATTCTGACCTTACTGGACTTGCAGAACTTTCATAATAGCAATCATTACATTTAGATCCGTTGAAATCAACTGCCATGCTCTTTACTGATAAAAATTTTAAATTAACATTGATAGTGTTAAAATTAAAATTTGCGATGTTGAGATTGGGGTAGTGGATGAATCAAAAAACCTGCGGTTGATTATCGATAATAAATTGTACTTTAACGCGCACATCTCTAAATGTATTCAACGTGGTTACGGTGCTTTAAAGTTAATATATCCACATCGGAAGACTCCTAACAAAACAATAAAAACTTTGCTGTGTGAATCTCTGTTTCTATCACAAGTAAATTATGGCGATGTCTTTTATGGCCCCTGTTTAAGCCAAAATGATGCTCATCGCGTTAAAAAAAATGCAAAATTCGTGTTTGCGTCTTATTTTTGGTATCAAAAGGTATGATAGAATCTCATAAATTAAAGGAAGTTTGTTGGCTTAATATGGAACAGCGAAGATACTTACATAGTGCGTGTTTGTTTCACAATATCATATTGACCCACAGCCATGTTTATCTTTATAATAAGATCACATTTAGAACTTATGTTCACAATTTGAATTTACGATTCAGGTGTTTGCTGACTCCACCGTCTCATAAACTGTCGTCATTCAAAAGGTCCTCCAGCTATAATATTGTGAACATCTACAATTCACTTCCTTTCTCATTAAAAAAGGGGTAACCTATTTTATTTAAAACTAATTTAAAGAGACATTTGCTTCAATTAGTATGACATATGCATCTGCGTGCCCTCCTGCTTTGCTTTCGCTTATTTTGTATTAACCTTACTAATTTGTTTACTGACTTGTGTATGTGTATGCCTATTAGTTGTTTAGTCTTAGATTTTTAGTTCATGGTTAAGTATAAACAGCATTAGCTGAACTCCGCTATTTGGCACATTTGGTATGTTTATTGTTCCTAGGTTTTTGTATTCCTTTCACATTACCTATTTACTTATATATTTTGTTTGAATGTGTGCCAATAAAGTTTATTATTATTATTGCTGTATATCGTCATATTTCTTAAGTTAAAGTGTAACATGTGTGGTATTGTTGGATTCGCCTTTCGATTGCCTTTCCAAAAACGTACAAATATATAGGGTATTATGTTTAAAATAAAAAAGTTGGCGTCACTTCCGGTGTCACCGGAAATGCAGTTGAACTGCTGATAACGGAAAAGATAGCTCACAAAATATAAATCGACCTATTTTTGCTAAAAACGCTAGCTTCTGTCGTTCAAAAGTCAATATGGGGGTCTAATACTTTAGGACCTCACTGTACTTATAGTAATATATAGTGATATACAAAGAAAAAAGTTGAGTGTAGGCTTTCGTGGCTGCTTTCCGCTGAAGTAACCGGTGCACTTGACGTTTCTTTGAACATACTGTCAGCATATTCAGAATTTCTTTTAAAACTGGTGTTATTTTCGCTCCTCGTTGTATAACCTGACGTCGCAGCGTGGGGCGAAGTGACTGAGATCGTCGCAAAAATGTAAAAACTGAAAACTCGAAACGTATTACAAAATATACATGTTTCAATAATAAATGAATCTGACTTTTATATTCAGTACGAAGCATTTCATTTTCACGTCCCTATAAATGTTACAGAGCCACAAAAAGGACGAACGTGGACAGATAAAAATATTCTGAGTTATAGAGTCAATCTTGTGTAGGAATGTGTAGGAATCCGCAGCTACTAAGTTTCGAACACGTTGAAAGTGAAACGTGGTTGGAAAGGGCGTTTGCTGAAATCTTAATGTAATCGTAATATTTTAAGTAATCGACGAATGATGGTTAATGTAGGAATGATGAGTGAATGAAGGTATGTACAATTTAACAATTTCCAGGGTTTAGCTAACTTTTAACTATTACCAGGATTTGCCCTCGCTGGATTTTCATGCAAAGAGTAGATAATGATCTTCTATCTCATAGGTAGTAAGTAAAAAACTTAAAATAAAGGTAGAACTGATTATCTCCTTATTCAAATCCTTTAATCGTTATTTGTGACATCACAATATATATGTACACGGCTATACATTCCTGTCGGAATTGTAGCCACTCCTTTTAAAAGAAGTGCTGGAAACTCATTTATAATGGTGAGTCATTCCACTTCCTTCTGTATCATTCTCAGAAGTTATTGTGTGATTCGGAGGCTTCCACTATTTTCTTCCATTCTTCTCTGTTCTTTATTTTATTCTTCCATCCTTCCACTCCCATCCTCTCAAGATCCTCCACCACTTGGTCCCCCCATCTATTCTTGGGTTTGCCTCTCTGTCTACCTCCTGTTGGTTTCCACTTCGTGATAGTTTTGATTGGCGCCATCTTGCCTTCTGTTTACGTGCCCGAACCATCTTATTCTTGCTGGTTTCATCATTCTGATTATTGTTTGTCCCTTCAACATTTCTTTAATTTCTTTATTATATAATCTTTTGTATTCCTCTTCGTTTATTTTTACGGGGCCAGATATTTTTCTAATATTTTTTCTTTCCCAGATTTTGAACCTTTCCTTTTCATTCTTCATTCTCAGAGACACATCGTCTCTGCCGCATATGTAACCACGGGTTGTACTGCGCATTTGCATATCTTCAGTTTTAAGTTCTTATATTTCTATTTTTCATATCTACGCATAACAACTAAATATTAATGTTAGTGTAACTAGGATATGTACCCTCATAAATAATAATAGAACCATTATTTACAGAATTTTCGGTTGTACTTTTACTCACCCCACTTGATCAATTTTACAAATATCTATTTGTCTTTTCCATATCGATATCCTCCCCAGTTAAGGACCCTGTTTCGGTTTTTTTTAATGTGTTTTCATTTACTGTGCTTAATGAATTTTATCAATTTGAAAATATCTACTTGCCTTTTTGGTATCAGTATTAACACCGGAGGGCAATATATAAACACACCTCTTGTTGATACATTTCGTGAGTTTCCTTCCTTGATTTTTACTGAACTGTAACAACTGTAACTGTAACATGGCAACGATATATCCACTGCTGAAAAGTATATCAAAGAGAGATATTCACTTAGCGAAACAAATTTACGACGTGTGGTTATAAAAACTCAGAGAAATACCTACCACTTACAGTTTAAGGAGAGATGGAAGACTGCTCAGAGAAAACCAAATAGATTTCTTAATGATAATAATGTATGACTCAATGGTAACTTTTCGATTGATATTGGTGAAAACGAAGAAAGTGGTTTAGCGACAAACATCGGAAGGGGCAGACTCTGCACGAATTATGAAGAGTCATCCGATAAAACGAAAAAAAACATAACGCTAAAACAAAACTGTTTCGTACACATTGGACAACTTTCCAAAGATGCTTAGGAATCACAAAATAAAAGTTACTGCCTGTACAGATTACGTCATGCCCGAAGGTGTTCACGAGCTGCTATAAACTTGATGAAGCTGAGCAATTGCTAGAATATTTTTTTTAATATTTTTGTTATTAAAATCCTATATTTCCCCATTTATTAATATTACTGTTTCCGAAAATTTATTTGTAGTATTTTCGTGTGAGAGAAGCTAAATATAAATGATTCACATGTACAAAATATCTCCTAATGATAGCCTGCGGTAAGTACAGCTTCCATTTCCACTTCCTTCATCTTCGTAACGATGTAATGGAATCACCATAGCTACGCATTTGCTTTGAAGCCGACGAACGATCGGAAAGAATTCAAAGAACGGGATTTACAGTTACTGGGAATTGAAAAGTGTAAATATGCGGTCGCCTGAATTGAAGCTTTTCTCCACATAGGTATTTTTCGTATAGATATTTTCCGTCTTTGTACAGAAAGCGGTTTGAAGGCATTACTTGTAAAAGTGAACAAATTTTGAAAGGTAATTACACTAAATAGTATCAAGTCATCCCTTAAAAGGGTTTAAGTATTTGAATTTAAGCGGTACTTATGGGCTTTCTACCCTATAATCCCAACATTGTTCTTTGAGGTTTTATAGGGTGAACGAGTGATGTGCGCACTTACAACTCAATTCTTTATTTTTTATTTTTTTTATTTCAATATTCATTGGATATCAACATTTAATTTAATATTTGCAGAATTCGAATTATTTTTAGTTATTATTCAAATTCTGTCATTTTGGTAATTCATATTATTAATTCTTTATTTCAAAAAAGAAAAATCCATTAATATTACTTTATGGGGAATAATCAAAGTCACAAACTATTTTTGACAATTTACATTTTGAAAATATGTGGAATCCGTTACGTAAAGTTCACAACGTCATCTAAAACATAGGAAATGATTATCGTTAGACCAACTACAAAAGTTTGAAGTCGTTAACAGATAGAAAATAATCTTTCTGATAGGAATTTTTTGGCAAACTCGTTTAGGAATTCAATTTGAAACATTATTAGAAGTGTCAGAAAAGGTTAAAAGTAAAGAAAGAAATACTTTGAAGACGATAAAAAAAAAAAAAAAAAAAACTAAAGAAGCTAAGAAAAACGACTGGGGGGAATTTACTACAAAAGGATTTGTAGCATTAACTTAAAAGGAAGAAAATATGATTTAAAAGAACTTCAAGCTTACACTAACACTTCACACTTTACTGTGAGTAAGTCAAAATTATTTTTGTAAGTGAAGCATTGTAAATGATAAAAGAGGACTTGTGATTATCATTTAATTTGCTATTTGATTAAAGCGAAACATCTCAATATAAATATTTGTTACTAAATATGTACATATGTATGTGAATTAAAAGTGCTTGGAAAGAGCTTAGAAAATGTATCTACCTTTTCTTCATATTACTTTCCTCGTTTGTTTTACTGGACACTTATTATGTATTGATTAAAGGTTTATTTTATGCTACTAGTATTGCATTTTTGGATACTTTATTTTGGTTTAATTGGCATTTTTGCTCTCGTATTATTCTCCTTTTACGTGTTCCTAATTGATCTTGTGCTGCCTTTCTAAATATTTTCTTTTGTTTACTTCTGATCACTATGGCCGAATTGGTTTTATGCATTGCAGATTGTTGTTGCATCCTTGGAGCATTGAAGGAGTTCTAAAACATTGTTGCTTCTATTCAGGAAGATCTTATCTTTCACCAGCATTCTCAGCGTATTGCTGGTACAGGCCTGAACTAGTCAAGCAAGGTCCCCAGATTAAGTTTGTGTTGAAGCCAAGCATTTATCGTCAACTAGGAAGTCACTCGCTTGTTTCTTATGAGTTTATTGTGTGCAGCTTGAACAAGCGTTATCTGCGAAGCAGGACTTTTGAGACCAAGGCTGTTGTGAACACGGGCACTATTTTTTTGTAAACCGACATTTTTACATCAGGACATACGAAAGTATGAAAGTAAGACATCTATCGGGCTTCGGATTTTTATTTTCTTTATCTATTGTTTCTTTTAGGTCTATTTGTCAAGCATTCAAATCACTCCTTTAGAATTACTCCTTAATACACCAGGATAAGGCAAACAGGTAAGTATTTCACTGCAATCTAGGATTGGAAATAAATGAAGAACAAAACTTTTCCTTCTAAAACGGTTAAGTGTACAGGGTATTTCCAACTCACAGAGAATAAAATTAAAGGCATCTCCCAACGATAAAAAGACAACAATATATATAAGTTTATTCCCAGCAACTATGTTTTTGAGAGCTACATTTGATTAAACATGTTAGTCACAAATTGAATGAGTACATAATAAGTAATAGTGGTTGAATATTACGTAAATTATTAAAAAGAGGAAGTATTATAGCACGTATTCAAAGTGTCTACTTCGTATTCTTAGGCAATGTTACCTTAGCCTTACACCAAGAAAGGAAGAAATCTGACAACGCACAATTTTTTTACCAGTTTGGAACTTGCAAAGAAATTAGCAAAACTAAACACCACAATTGTTGGAACTGTGAACAGGTCGAGAAAAGAAATTCCCGCAGTAATCAAAAAAAGCAAAGGTTCTTTATATGAAACTGTTTTATTTACAAGTAAAGAAAATGTTTGCACTTTTACAGTGTATCAAGCCAAAATAAACAAAAATGTTCTCCTTCTAAGTACGCAACATCCAACAGTTTCGATTGATGCTGGTACAAAGAAAAAGCCAGAAACAGTTTTATACTATAATAGCACAAAATCAAATGGCCCGAAAATACAGCGTGAAGGCACGCTCAAGAAGATGGTCAGTCCATGTTTTTAATAATACATTGGATCTTGCTGCAATCAATGCGTTTGCTGTACACAAAGACATCACTTGCAAAGAAGTAAAACGTCGCGACTTCACTCTGCAATTGGTAGAAGAACTCTCGCAACAGTCCAATAACAACGAAGAAGACTCTCAAGAGGGAACATCGAATCAAAAATGCAACAAGAACTTATAGGCTGGATCAAAGACAGATAAGCAATCTCGCAAAAGACATACATGTCAAGAAAAGAAATGTGAAAATAAGACTTACGATAGATGTAACAACTGTAACAAGAACATATGTCGAAAATGTGGATTTAAAGTAACTCATTGCAAAAATTGTAGCGATATTTAAAACACCAAAGCTAAGTTAGAAGTCATTTTTATGTTTTGTGAATAAATATACACTTATTATGCAAACAAATGATGTTAATTAATAAAAACAGTCGAAACAAAATTGAGTTTTAATCACAGGTCAATTTGACCGGGGTCGTGGTTCAAGGTATGAGGAATTCTCGACGGTTATAGTGTTAATAAACTCTATTATTATTATTATTACTATTACTATTACTATATCCTTCAGGATACTAGAATGTATTACAGATTGTATTGAAACAATAATATTAATGGATTATAAATTGATGAATATTTAAACAAATTACATAGATTTTATGTATTACCTGGAAGTAATGTGGAGCTTATTCTGAATGATAATAGACACAATTTAATGATATCACTAATGTTAACTAAAATCCAATACCCACCCGAATTATATTTCTAAGTTGTTTTCAGGAGGGTATCATGAAATATTCTCATGAATGTAGTAAAGAATATTATGTATTAACTGTTCAAAATTAGATTTACAAATGTCAACAACAATAGGTGCTTCATTGGAAAATTATGGTAAACATCTACATCACTAAATATTTTAAGCGTACATCAAAAGCAGACACTAGATCTGCAGGAGCATTATCAATGTTCTTCATATTTGCGTAGGTAAACAAGTAGTCGGCATTATATGAGGATTTAGGAATTTTGCTAGTTGCTCTTTGTATGCATAATGGGCCACATTCATTATTCATGAACGAATTTCAACTAGATTTGCATATATTAGTTTACTAATTATGACGTTTACCCATTATGTTTATGGGTGCACACATACGGCGTGAAGTTTCAGCTGTTAATCGCATTGTCCACGTTTGCCACGTTTCGAAATGATGAAATAGAGAAGAATGTTTCCGAATACGGTTGAGTTTCTACGCAATAGTAAAGACTGTTTCGGTTAATAGCAGTAAGTATAAATTCGTAGCTGAAACAGTGTTAATTCTGGTAAAATCGCCGTATCAACTACAACGTGGGTTTTGATTTCTAAGTTTGGGGAGATTCAGTCTTTCAAATCAAAACCCACGTTGTACACTACAACAAATTTTTGGGGAATTTCTCACCAAAAACAGGAGGCAAATTTGTTACGTCCTATGGTAAGTGGTAGTGATTATCTGCTAGCAATATCGTACCATAGATGTCACTCACATCTCATCTTTTGAACAAATAAAAAAAGGAGCGTTATTTTTACATTTATTCGACTTATAGTCATAGTTTTAACGTTCATGTGTAGTCCACTTTTACATTAATTTTTGGTGATTTATCTACTTATTTTGGGTGTCAACTAGCGGAGAAAATTCAAAAAGACAATTAATTTTATTTTTTGACATTTTTTTTACTGTTTTACTAAATTGTAAGTATTTTTAGTCTCCACATTGTACTGCATACGTTTTAACTTACAAGCAAACATAGGTAAGTGTATCTCACCAATTTAAATGAAACTTTGTTGGTTTATAGACCGATCTAGTGTAAGAACAACGGTAACCATCTTAGCTACCCAATCGCCCACTGGCAGGATGTAAAGTACCCCAAGCTCAATACTATCCTTCGATGTTTGACTCCATAACTCAGAAACTACAAGAGATATAAACAAAAAGTTAAAACGAGATTTAAACTGTTTTATATGCTCTTGACGATGGAGTAAATATTTTCCCTATAACTAACTATTATTATTGTTATTGTTATTTATTATTTATTATCCAACAGCAGCCAAACTGCTTATTACAGGATAACATACATAAATACATAACATTACATTACATTACATTATGAGAGGTTATACAAAATATCGAAACAAAAAACAAGAAAAAAAAGAAAACATGAATTACATTGCAAAATGTATGGAAAAAGAAAAAGTCTATTCAATTATACAATAACACAAGAAGTAAATTAACTAAGGATTTTTTCAAACTTGTTGTACAAAAGTGTTTTTAAAGAATACAACCAAACATTAGACATATCAACATCAGCACAATATGTATTGACAATTTGACACATACAAAGAATAGGTGAGAAAGAATGACATCTAGTAGCAAATAAGGGAAGATAAAAAAGTTTCTGATGCCGAATATTTAAACGGGGAACGTAAAATCCCAAAACTCCAATAATTCCGGAGCAAGGAACATGTTGTTGATCAATTTGTAAATAAAAGGAATCTGTGAAACAACTCTGCGATGGGCCTATGAATTATAATCGAACTCTAATAGCAATGGGCTGTCTGTGTAATTATGAGGCAAAAAAACGGAATGAGTTCGATAGTACAGTGTTTTTAGAAACTTTCTTTGAACTTTACCTTACCCCAAGATCCCCAAGATCCTTGAAGAGGTCATCCCTTTCAAGAGAAGAATTATAAATTCTACATGGAAACGTTATTGTATGCTGTTTTCGACTAAAGGCAATGCATTTACATTTGTTCGTATTGAAGAATAGCAAATTATCCGAACTCCATCTCTCGAGAGCATTTAAGTCACGTTGCAACAGTTCACAATCCTTAACACTTTCGATCTTGCGAAAAATTTTAATGTCATCCGCATATAACAAACAGCGAGATGAAATAGAATTGGTTACGTCATTGACAAAAATTAGGAAAAGTAATGGTCCTAACACGGAGTCTTGAGGTACGCCAGTTCGTGAGGATGTAAAGCCACGGTACTCGACATAATTTAATTTTATAATATTTGTTTAGGGAAACAACGCTCCCTTATCGCCCCTTTATTTCTTTGCAAAATATATCCGTTCCTCAGCAGTTCTACATAGTAGCGGAACTCTCTTGTGGAGGTAAAAATCAATTCTATAAAAGAAATGTACTTTAACAATGAGGAATTCTCATATTTCGTACGCGAAAAACATTAAAGAAGTGAAAAAATATACTAGAACTTGTAATTAAAACCATTAAAATGTAACATAAACCAAAAATCGGGGATTTTTAATTTTATAAGAGAAAATTTGTATTAAGGACAGTTTCTTGCATCATTTTTACGTTAAAACTTGGTTTACTTCAAATTTCATGTAATATTCAACCATTTTTGTGTAAAAATTTCAATTTGTAGAGGCTATATTCCTGATTTTTTTTGCAGTGTAGTTGATTCATTGATTTTATTGCTTCCAGTTATTTTTTGATAATTTCACTAGAGTAACCTCCATGAATACCATTACTACAGTAGAGGCATTCAGTATGTATGTATTACGCAATATGTAGTAGGCACGTATGTGAAATTTATCTGCTCCCATAAATTAGGTCGTAGCTTTGTAACCATAGCAGCCTGAGGCAAGGATAAATACACCACATTTATGTATATTACATTTTAGTGATAACGAAGCGACATTTTCAGTATGCTTTACTCTCAACTGTTGGTTGAGTTTTTCAACGGGAAAAGCCATGGGAATATTAATTTTACCTTGCACATTGTATACAATAGATGAATTTTGTGTTACTGAATAAAGCGGTATAATTAAGTTTAATGCCAATATATTTATGACGCGTAGTTATATCAAATCACTTCGAGCAGTGTTGCCAATCGATAATGATTGTTAGAGATTTTATACTAGTTGCAAATAAATATGTATGCATGTCATAAATTTAATTGCTGGTTCATTTATAGTCTGCAGTATTATTAAATTTTGAGTCACCATTTACTCGTGTTTCTGCAGTGCTACGTTTATAATTTTTCACCATAATAAATTTAAAATTCATTATTGTGTTTACGAAAATTCAGCCTACAGATATTCATAGTGATATTTACATTTTTTGAAGACACTTTTATTTTAGTTAGCAGTTGTTGTAGTCGCAGCTAATTATTTTTTATTTAGAAGAATAATTGGTAAATCATATTAATTTATTATCGAAGGCTACGTAAATACATCAACCAAATATATCTTGCCTTAGGATTAGACCTAGATGGTTTTGGTTATTCACCAATAGATGTCGCAACGAAAACTTTCCTTTTCCAACAAATTGTCTGGTTTTATACAGTGAGGTTCCTAAAGTCCCCCCACCATGCTAACTTTTGAACGACAGAAGCCGGCGTTTTTAAAAATAGTAAGTCGATTTCTAGTTTTCGTGGACAAACGTTGCCGTTATCAGCATTTCAATTGAGTTTCCGGTTTCACCGGAAGTGACATCAGCTTTTTTTAAATGGAACACCCTATAGATTATTACGTCTTCGAAAAGGTGATCGAAAGGAGAATCCAACGATTCCACATATGTTACACTCTAACTTAAGAAATATGAGTATGCAGCAATAAAGGTTTAGGTAATCTGTTTTTGTTGTTAGGTAAAATTGGCTAGGAGAGAGCGCAAAATTGTTTCTTGGAGACGCCAGACTGATCTAAAGAGCTTGTTGCTAAGCAAAGTAATCAACAATTGCCAAAGTGTCAAATCTCAATTCCAAAAGCATAAATTATCCTTGTTGTTTATTATTATTATATTTGTCATACGTTCCTTTTTTGTTCTCGTTATTTTTTCTCATTTTAACTTGTTTTGTTAATTCTTATTTCTTTGCTTTATCGAAC
Organism: Dynastes maya; assembly: GCA_029619315.2. Taxonomy (NCBI): domain Eukaryota; kingdom Metazoa; phylum Arthropoda; class Insecta; order Coleoptera; family Scarabaeidae; genus Dynastes; species Dynastes maya. The sequence goes on from JAROYE020000002.1 coordinate 66,134,334, forward strand.
TTTAATTATGGTAAGTTTGTTTAAATGTGTTAGTTTTTGATAGACAACATGTCAGTTTTTTATGTGCTTTGCGTTACCTTTATGATGGCTTCGGCACGAACCATGCAAAATTGCTGGAACAATTTTAATACTACGTAAATCTGGTAATAATTATCACCTTACTTGCCATGGATGTGCAACAAATGGCACCATAATTAGATCATATTATCTTCTGTTAAAGCAGTTCGCCCCGTACATTTTATACTATCTTCCTTTACTTTTACCTTACTTTTTAATTACAAAAGAACTATAAGAACTTTTCTTAAACAAAATCCCTTTTATGGAGTTCAAGAGTTTATTTATGTAATGGCTAGTAAACATTTTGGGTCCTCATGATTTGCCTCATAAATAAAAAATAGTTTATGTATATTAAATTCTAGTTTTCGCTATGTTGATATACATGTGTTACATATGTGTTTATGCAATTATATGTGTATGTGTTGTAACAACGTTACGTTACGCCGTCTGTTTATTTCGAACGGCACTGTATGCGCACGAATATTTATTTCGATTTGTTGCTACATTGAAGTTTTTTTTTATTGCGTCCGATTTTGACGCATATCCTGGGCTGAATGAAATCTTCCTTCGTCCTTTTTCTCACGAGCAGGATCGGACGTGAGACGTACCTTATAAATGTGCTTAATTACCTCAAATGGGTGAGTACTTTTGAGCGATCATTTCTTAACATATCTTAATTTGTGATAAAATTTTATTGCAGCATAAAATTTTGTGTTTTATCTTATTGCTTTTCACGAATTCCATTTTTACCTTGTCGCACGTGTTTCTTTTCGTTGAGCCTAGTGCACGAGTTAAGATGGCTTCTCTCTTGGAATTTTTTTTTATACTAAATTGCTAGAAAATTTATCTCTTCTTTGAAGTAGAATGTTACTTCCGTAGTATTTGCAATTAAAGGTTTATTTTAAAAGCTTTATACATTTAACAATTTTTTTTGTCTTGGCAAATTACTGAAGATCCTTTTCTTTCTTTATTGCAATGTAAAATTTTTAGATTCTATATTAAATTACTAGTGAAATAAATTCGTTCTCATTTTTTTTTCTTTTCGATATTCATTGAACACAAATACGTTTTCACTTCATTCTTTCCCTGATTTCGTTCACTTCAGCTTCCGTTTTTGCTGTTTTTTTTTGTACTTATAGGTGCTTATAAACCCAAGAACAATTATTCTAACTGTGGTAGCAGATCCTTAGCAAGTTACGACCTAAGAAGCGGTATCGTGTGTTAGGAAAGAGCTATCCACCTGCCCGAAAACGATGCCCAGGAGCCAGGTTTTTTAGATAAGAACACCTAGAGTAACAGCAATACTATTTTGATTGTTATATGAAAAACCACACAACTAAAATTCGATTATCTTTTTTATTGTTAAATATTTTTTTTTCTTTTTGTTCAAATAAAATCGTTGTTAAAATTTCAAAATCCACGTCTCATAAATATTTCCACACATCAAGGGGAAGTGCAACAAAGTTTTTGGTGCTTTTCTTAAAAAAGCTCCTGGCGTCCTTATTTGTGCATATCATATATCTCAACTTTGCTGGACCTCTGCCATACCTCGCCCTGAGTCCTGTGCTAGCTGGAGGCACAGTAGAACCAACCTTATTGGGAAGGTTATAGTGTATTGTCCATACTATAGGTACACCTTTCTTTCTTGACGTGTGCATACATTTTGAATTTTATGTCTCGCACTAACAAATATCTTATCTTATCTTATCTTATCTTATCTTATCTTATCTTATCTTATCTTATCTTATATTATCTTATCTTACTTAGCGCAAAGTAGAAATATTTCCGGCTGTATAGCGCCAGTGTTAAACAATGATAGCAAGGACTGTGGCGTAGTATGGCAAACAACATAAAGTATTGGCACTCTTCGCCACACAAAATATTAATTAATTAATTCGGAACACTCGTTTCGAGGGCTCCTGGGCAACCTCATTATTAACCGGATGACCGAGTAAATCTATCAGATTAATTAATTAATATTTTGTGTGGCGAGGAGTCTGCCGATACTTTGTGTTGTTTTCCGAAGGCAATGTTAATTATGTCCCACTTCAAGGTAACTGTTAACAAAGTGACTTAAGCACATTTCCTATCAAAAACTAACAAATTTAAACAAAACTACCACAATTAATTAATTAAAATAAAGTTGGATAAAGTAAAGCAGAAACAACTGTTAACGAAACACGTTAAAATAACAAAACAATAGCGAGCACAAAGAGCGAAGGTATGACCAATGCGCGTTATAATATGTTTTCAAAACACACAACATTATTAAACTTCCGGGTTTGTACATATGTAGTTGTATCAAACTGGTTTTTAATAGCTGTGACAATGTCGTTGATCTAGGAGACACGCATAATTATTTCACACACCATGAGCAGATTAAACATGATAAGCAGAAAACTACGACCTTTGAGAAATCTCCTCTTTACTTTGGTAAAAAGTTTTTCAATAAATTACATGAGCATTTTAATAATGTGCCTAAACATGTCTTTCTGAAAGAAGTAAAACATTATATTTCGAAAAGCTGCCCTTACTCTCTTAGAGAATTTATAGAGCTGTGACTGTGTTTGGGACTGTTCGTAACACACATTGGCAGAACCAGAATTTCTGTAGTTTGTTGTTAGGGTTATGTATATTTATTTGTTCTTGTTTCTGTCTACCATGTATTTACAATGTATACATTTTATGTATTTATATGTTTTACTTGACTTATTCTATGTCGCTGTTTGTACGATCTAGGGATGAATAAACTATTATTACTATTATTATTATTATTATTGTTATTATAAGTAACAAGAATGATTTACACTTTTGGAATTGAGATTTGACAGTTTCGTAATGGTTATGGTTACTTTGCTTAGCAACGAGCTCTTTAGATCAATTTGGCGCCAGAAGAAACAATTTGGCGCTTCATTCTACCCAACTTTGCGTAGCAACAAAAACAGATGACCAAAACCTTTATTGCTGCATATCCAGAAACGTAAACATATGAGTTCTAGTTAAAATAAGAATGTTGGTGTCACTTCCGGTGACACTGGAGCTACAATTGAACTACCGATAGCGGCATAAGTTGGTTCAGAGAAAATAGAAATCGACCTGTTTTTTTTTTCTGAAAACGCTAGCTTGGGGAGGGGACACTTTAGGACCGCACTGCATAGTCAAATCATTTTTATCGGTTTCACAATCTATCTTTGTACTCCTAATTTGTCGAATGTTTGGAGGGATAGTATTATACACCCCAGGTATTGGTAACATTATTATTATTATTATTATATTTTTTCTTATAAGCGAAGCTCAATTACAAGCAATTTGATGTAGCTGTAGCGAAAATTAAAAACTATTCCGGCGTATAATTCGCTACCCGCACAGCGTAACCCCGGGGTTGCATTTTTGCTAGTTAACTACAAAGCTCTGTGAATTTTTTTCGAACTCCATACAGAAAATAGTCGCAAAAAATTCCACGAGCATATTGCTCAGTCTAACGCAAAAATTTTGTTCCCGACGTGCATTGGAAATTCTACATGATCTCATGCGAAATTTAATTTGCAATTCGATCAAGTACCTCTGCTACTGCACAGCCCTGTCCGTACCGTTCCGTTCGTGCAATTATTTTCTGCCCATTTTCTTTTACAATCAATAACAAAACGGAACTTCAAAAGACAATACAGTATCTATGCGCGGAACTTCGTTACCTTAAATATTTAAAACGTAAGGTCGTCTTTTTACAGGATATTTCGCGAATGTTTCAGCGCAAACACTTCTTAAGACCGTAATCAGATTTTTCGAGCGTCGAGCTTTACTTACCGACTTGGGAGAATAGGGATGCTTTTATGATATACGTATAATTTTTAAAGGAGCATATATTGTGGAATTGACGTAATAAACCTTGTTTTTGTTATTCTTGCATGTAATCTCTGAGAGCGTTTTCGACTTACGTTTATTGCCCTTTCTTATTGTTACGTTCCGTCTTGTTGAATTTTATATCATCTCCGAAATTTGTGACATTGTTTACGGGTTAAATAACCAACTCGGTGCCATTCACTTCTTCAAGTTGAAACCTCAGCATCCAGCAGCTACTGAAATATTCTGGGCTATAAAGAATGTATGCATCTACGCTTTGCAGAACAATGAACGTACACTCTAGGGTTGAATTTTGACGTTTGTACTGTATTGATTAAAGTAGTGAATATGAAGAAGATTAGAAACATGAAGACTGTGTTCCCCAAGAAGGAGGTATTATGACTGATATCGAATACAAAGCGCAAATTATTGAGTTTTGGAGGAGTGGAAAATCGAAGCGATGATCGTTGGTATCTCTGCGCATAGTTACACAATCATGGCAACAATTTCAGCCCCCTTATTTCCTCTCTTCCTTGTGTTGAAAGAAACAACAGGTCGGTTTGCAGCGCAGGTGCAAAAGGAACTTTGGAAGCCTGTTAGTGCATATATCTCTGTTTCAACATCTGGGAAACCAACTTGTCAATATTTTAAGCATCCAGCACCAACGAACAAAAAAGTAAATATTTTCACAATTACAAAGGAACTTCAACTAATAATAATAATAATAATAATAATAATATTTATTTTCGTAGACAAAAAACAGTACACAGTAATGTAAAATATAAACAGCTACAAAAAATCACTAGGTCATAGTCAATCTCAACTGACGTGGTATATAAAAATTCTGAAATTTGCAAAAAATAAGGGTGTGGGGGTTATTTCCATAAACAAATATTTGCTATAGGGAAAACGTCATCGTTAAGTGCATGTAAATCACTTTAAATTTTGTCTTAACTTCTTTTTGATATCTCTTAAAGTTTCTGAGTTATTGAGTCAAACAGCGAAAAGTAGTGTTGAGCTTAGAGTGCTTTACATCCTGCCAGTGTGAGATTGGGCAAATAAGAGAGTTACCGTTGTTTTTAACCTACATAGGTCCATAAACTCACAAAGTTTTATCTAAATCGGTGAGATAGACTTACCTGTGTTCGCTTATAAGTAGAGTTGGCCACGCGCGCCAACAGGCAACTGCGTCGTATCTATACGGTTACATGCAAGCCTCGGTGTGGCTTCGCTCTTCCATTAGCGCGGTACGTGTTGTCGAGAAATGTTGCGTACGTCGCGCAAACGACCCAAGGCGGACCAAGTTAGAGAATTTTTAGCCGAAATTCCTGACTTAACGTATGATGACGCTAAAATTAAATGTGTAGTATGTAATGTCCCGTTGATGAGTTGGTCCAAAAGGGACCGTCTACGGCACGTAAACAGTGAATGGCATGCTTCAAAAAAAACTTGCACACGAGACTATGATAAATTTATATTTAATTTATGTGTTACTTTTATTGTATGTAATATACCGTTTAATTTACTAGACAAGGAAGCGTTTGTCTTGTTTTGGAATAACTATTCGGAGTACAAATTACCAAGTCGGACATCGTTACGAAGGATAATGCCATCTGCTCGTGAATATGTTGGAAAATGAATTAAATCGGAGTTGAAAGAAAAAAAAATGTGGTTATGTGTGGACGAAACGACAGATCGTAAAAAACATTCGGTCGTTAATATAATGGTACGTAAAATGGAACCACATCAATCGTCACCTTCAGTTTTATTAGCTTCCAGACAAATACAACGATGTACCGCCGAAGTAATTGTAAAGCTAGTGTTAAATACATTGGAAATGTGTGAACTTTCAACAAACCAACTGTTGATGTTTATGAGTGATGGTGCCGCAAACATGGTTTCTGTTGGCCGGTCTCTTAAAAAGCATTCTGTTAACTTGTTACACATTACGTGTAAAATTCATGCTCTCAATCTTGTGGCAGATGGTATCAGAAAATGTTATCCTGAGGTAGACGCTTTAATAGCGCATACAAAAGCAGTGTTTGCCAAATCCTCGAAACGTATTCGCGAATTTCACAGACTGTGCCCCAGTATACCTGAGCCACCAGAACCTATTCTTACACATTGGGGAACTTGGTTAAATGCTGCGTTTTATTATCATAAATATTATGAGAATATCAAGAAGATGGTTTTACAATTCGATTCAAAGGAAGCTGCCGTTATCAAGAAAAGCCAGTCGAAATTTCAAGATAGTCAGGTTAAAACGAATTTAAAAATTATTCACAACAATTACTTCGGACTAGCGGAGGCAATAGAAAAGTTACAAGATCCTTCGGTGTCATTAGTGGAATCTCTGCAAATAGTGCAACACCTTCACGCACAGCTATGCGGATAGAATACGCAAAAAATGTTTGTGTTCTAGAAAAATATGAAAGTGTTTTAGAGAAAGATTCTGATTTTGGCACACATTTGTGAAGGTCAATATAACTTTTAGAGAACTATCAACCGAAGGACCTTCAATTGTAAAAAGGTGGAGCAAGAGTTTGTTCGTCTTATTGGTACGTTGTGCACTTTCAGCGGACTCAAAACGCGCAATACAAGCAGATTTTATATATTTTGAGTCATTGCAGTAATACCGCTCGCATATTCCGTGAAGTTGAAGGTCAAGATGTTACCTCAGATTGGACTGCACAAAACTGGTATAAAAAAAGACTGGTAGAGTACCATTATATAACAACAATTCATATTTTTTAGGTTTTAATCTCTTGCAAAGTTTACACGTTTTTGCTTTACCATAGAAACAACAACTCTTATTAAATTGTTTTTCCAAAGTATTTGAAATATATTAGATAGCCCGAAAGAATGTGTAAGTAATTTTGAAAAAAATAATAGGGGACCGATACTCCACTTTACTTTTATTTTATTTGTTTATTAACTAGAAATGAAGTTGAACTTACTTGTATGTAATCTTATGCAATTAAACGTATAAATATTCAAGTTACAGTTACTATTTGCAGAACAAATGAACCAATATATGAACTTGACATTTTAAACTTAGTACAAACTTGTTGATAAAGGTATCGGCATGATATTATAAGCACCAATCATAGAACTATCTTCTTATGGCAATAGTTCGTGTAATATGAGTAAAAGACGTTTATTTAAAAATTCTCATGCAATTTCTGGAGCGTCACATATTTTAATTCGATAAAGTAGAGCCTTCAAAAAGATTTATTTATTTTATCTAAAAGAAGAAATACAAAAAGACGCTGATATCCAAGACCTCCTCATAAAGTTTGTGACAAAAGCGCAATCGTGGAAAAATACATTCAATATACGTGCGGCGAACATTTCCCAGCTTCTCTTGGCTGTATTTATTCCACATCAAATAACCGAACTACATTGTTGGCGACGTCTCGTAGGGAGGAAATTATATATCTTAAAGAAGGCACTATTTTCCCATTTCAGAAACATTCTGTACGATCACAATGTTACCCTTTGTATAATCTAAATTGCACGAAATCTTTCTATTAGTGGCCTACGTTGCAGTTTCTGTGGTTGATGGAGCTTTACAAATACGATGATTTATAATTTCACGATCGTTAATTGCAAGATTTAGCTTCTTGGTGGAGTTTAAAAATATCAAACGGGATGAGATTTACTGGATTTGCGCAAAAGAAACGTATTGTTGAGATAGAAGCGTGCAGTTGAAATTGTCTTATTGAGAAACAACAGCTAATTGTTTTCGAAAAGATTTTCTTTTAGAACCTGTCTCTGTCTCGAAACTATTTTCTATTGTGGAACAATTCTAGAGAATGCGCAAAAGTTTGACACAACACTCACAAAAACCCTTTCGATCACCATCGAATCTCGATAACAAACAAGTAATCGAATGGTTACACCTACAAATACTACCAATGAAGAAAGAGTATAAGAATATAGTAATAATCGTGCTTGCGTTCACTTTTACATTAGATTTTCTGTCAAAGATAAAATATTACAAGGGAACATCCCGAACTCGTAAATTCCAAAAAAATTGAAACTTTGTGGACAAGTAATCCTCACCCTAAGATGTTCGAAGCCATTTTCCTTATCGGCCCAATTTCGTTTTAAGAGAATGAAACCACCGCTGAAATTTTACTTGATTTTCGGTTTTTTGAAAATACTTCGATAACGGTTGGACCAAATACATCAAAGTTATATATCAAAATAATCACCTCTTTGAGCTCTATTACATATTAAAAAAATGAGGAAAATGATATCTAATATATCGTCTTTAGAGACTGTGAAGGAATGTAACATAAATGTTGATGTTTTTAGATAGATATGTTTTAGAAAACAGAAATATAGATAAATATGAATTGATACAATAATATTGCATGCCTTTCGGATATCGATATTACAATTCATAGTGGTAGAAAGATTTATTCAAACTAACATATAAAATACATATTATGACATATTTTGTAATATATGGCTTATGTATACACGTGTATATATAATATATTCGCTAGTAATTACTTAATTTGTATGATAATGCATTTCTTCATAAAAATGCTTAAAGCACAAAGAACTGTTGCACCAGGAACACCGTATTATAGCACGCGCTCCACATATGGAACATCGCGATGGAATTTGAAAATCTTCTGTGAAGGCAAAAGTGACAGGATTATCGAAACGATTTGGGCGGTCCGCAATATAACCACTTTTGTACCATGCATAAGCAAATAAATTATGATATTTTGAAAAAGATAATTGGTTGTGCACTATAGGCTGTAATTTAATAAAAATTTAAAAATTTTAAAAGTTAAAGTGCGGGGACACTGTCAAGTCAGCCACTGCTTTTCAATCTCGAAAACGGAATGAGCACAAAATACAATTTTTACGGCACAAAACCAGCACAAAACGATAGCATGGTCTAATTAAAAAAAAAACATAAAGTGCGGGGGTAGCGCCAAGTTGGACTTCACTTCCAGAAGACTGGAAAATTAGCAAAATTATACCGATCTAGAAAAAAGGGGAGACTAAAAAATGTGGTAACTGTAGAGGCTTAACTCTAACTTCTATATTTAGCAGTTCCTGGAAATGTTCTCGCCATCACCTTTTCATTTCTCAATACTACTTTCTCTTTATTTTTGATTTCTTTGATAATGTAGTATAAATAAATAAATAACATTTATTCATAAAATTTTTATTTAAAATCAAAGGTAAAGCAGTAATCGAAAAACGCGACTTCCTTGGAGGACCCTGTGTATGGAATCCGTCGATGTTCTCATCCGAGTCACGTTGGTGTATTTCGCAAATAGTCAAACATGTCGTGATTTCACTGTAAACACGCGTTTCCTAATTATTAGCTTTCGAGAATCCACATTTAGATATTATCAAGTAGACGTGATATAGATAGTATTACAAACTGTGTGCATGAGCTTGTATTATTTCGGCGATGATGTGTATGAAACGAGGAGCCCTGAAATCAAAAGGCAGACGTGCAAATATGACACGCTACTGAATGTTACTAAATGAGATATTCTTCACTCTTATATACACTGTACATGTATACATATGTGTAACGTATGAAGCTTTCATGTATTTATAATGTATGGAAGCAATCTCACATTAAAGCTGCATGATAGAGATACATCGGTTGATGAACTTCATTCATTATATGTATGCATGCGTACTGTAAAGAAAGAACTCTTAAAATTAAATGCATACATATTTGTTAATAGCAGTATCTTTCCTTTGTTTACTACTTGCATATGTGTTTACTTTAATGTATTTGATTCAGGTCTAAAGGATAGATAAAGGATCTAACCGCGTGTTTGTAGCTAATGAATAAAATTGCGGCGAGCTTACCATATGTGTGGTTGAATAAATGAGAAAATAGCACTAGTGATAACAATAATAATCATGGTGGTGGCGTTGTGACTATTCTGCATCAGAGAAGGAATCCATCATTTATATTTTATTACATTGCTATTAACTGGAAAATTACATTAAAATAATTTTCACCAATCGATTTTCAATACTTACTTTGTCGCAAGCAAACCCTAAAGCATGCGGTTGTAAGAAAATGGAAAGAAATGGAGAAGAAAGATTTTCCTTTTCTATTCCAAACATAAGAAGCGTGAGAAAATTTGGAACAAAAGCCACAAATATTTACGACACAAAAATAAATTTAGGTATTACACTGTAAAATGGACGATAAAACTTTCGAGGACTGCCGTATTCTACGAAACTAAAATCAATCAAAAGTTCACCTTACAGCTTGCGCAACTTTACTTCAAGGAAAAAACTGGAATTCGGTATATCTACTTTGTTTAGAAACAATGTATTTTAATGGTGCATCTCCTCATGTAAATTCCCGTAGAATCTTATAAAGTCGATATATTAAATGCATAGTAGTATCAAAAATTTATTTTAATAAGAGATACGAATACTGAAAGCCATCGTGATTTATTATACAAAAACCTAAAATTATACAATCGAATATGTTAAGTGTATTTCTGTCTAATAACTGGAGTAAGATAATCGTTCGTCGGGTCATAGGCGTGCGGTTTCTTCAATATTGATAACACCGAAAAAGAAGTAATAAAGCGAATAATAATAAAAAAACTAATCAAGAATTATAATATCTGTAAGGCTGTGAAACACTCACTCTCTTAGGGAGCGTAACCAAGTAGGCTGGCGGATTGCATTGGAATTACTAAACATGAGAAGTAGAAGCACCATCATCAGTATTATAACCCAGTGGATAAGAATCGTAAAAAAATAATCGCGTTAGATATGTTTCAATAGTTGTCTCGTGGAACCATATTCGCAGGGATAACATTGTCTAATAGTTCGTGCCACAAGATGTAAAGCATGCACTTTACAAGTTATTTGTAAACAGTCGCAACCGTGTTCAAGAAGAGAACGGTCTACCGCACGCATTGTTGCTGCACCATCGCTCATAAACATCAACACTTAACGTGTTGAGACTTGAAAGTTTTTTAACGTAGTAAGAATCTCAGTCGTAATTGCTGCACTAGTACACCCTTGTAATCTTTTGCTAGCTAGTAACAGTGGAAATGTCGGTTTATGTTGATCCAGTACACGAACTACAATATGTATAATAGGATTTTTTTTTTACCACCTGTTGTCTCATCAACACACAGCCAAAGCAACTGAGCACCTCTTTGCGTACAAATAAAACATGCTTACGTGCTGCTGCCGTAGTTGGTAACTTCAACTCCGGGTTATATTTGTTCCAAAAGTTCTTAAACGATTTCTTATCCAGTACGTTAAGTGACAAATTACATGTTGTCATCATGACAAGTAAATCGAAAATAAAGTCATTTCTGTTTGACGCGCCGCTTTTTCTATTTCTGTGTTTTGCACTATTTACATGCTTCCTACAGTCGTTCTTTTGCCAGCACATCAAAGTTTTCTCGTACACTTTACAAACTGTTTTGGCACCGTCGTACAACAAATCTGGAAGCTCACAGATAAAGTTTTTTACCTTATCAGCAAAGGGTCGTTGTTTAGTCTTGCGCACACTGGACATTTTTAATAAAAATTTTTTTTGAATAACAAGTATTCCGCTCTCCTGATTTAATTCACACACGCACGCCGCGCTAGTGATGATGAATGTGTACGAATTTGAACTGCTTTGCCACCTGGCAGATGTTTACGCATCACATCAGACAGGCGTGCGCCGAGTTCCGTTGGCTGCTCCAGCTGTTATGGCTATGCTGGGATGACACGATTATCTTACTTTACTTATAACTAGGTTGGACAATTTGTAGTACAACATCAAACGAGAACAATGCGTAAATTTCCATTAAGTAATCATTAGAGACCACCGTTCTGGGTTCCCCATCATTGACGTGTACCAGCGAGCGGTTTCTAGCCGCCGCTCCCCGCTTTGCAAGTATCTAGCGCTTGAGCAGCTGTTGTTGTGTGAGGACGTTTATTGACTTATTTGCGAATACGTGTACGCGTAATTTGGACTGAACCCATAGAAAGTGTCGAAAGTTCGTAAAAAACGCATCAACTCATCTGTCTGCTAACAGCATAAAAAGATCTTTATGGCAATCCCAGATTTAAAATGTAATGGTAAAGTGGTGTGTTTAGTTTGTAACAAAAGTTTGTTATGTTGGAAAACACAAATGTGTAATGAACATGTAAATAGTGCAACACACAAATTAAAAAAAAAAACCGAAGAAAGACTGTATAGTATATTTCTATTTGATTTAACTTCGATGTTAAGTGCGTGTAATATACCGGTTGGAAAAATCGGCCAAAAATGTATCGTCGGTTTTGGGAAAAATACAATCCCATATGAAAATTACCAAGTTCGTCGAGGCTACGAAGGTATATATTCACCGTCAGTGCGCGAAAGAATTGAGAATTATGATAAAACCAAAGTAAAAAGTAAAAGACTGTGGTTAACTATAGATAAAACTGAAGGCATAAAAAAATCATTGTATCTATCCTAGTGAAACGTACTGTACTACGTAAAAACCTAAATTTTACTTGACTAAAGCCACCACATTGACGCCACTGCTAGGGAGTCCAAGTGGTGGTCCCTAGTAATGATATGCGGACACTCGATCCGAAATTCATTATATTCACACCACCTAATTTTTGCAAGATCAGGATTTTTTCTATTCTTGCTTTTTGTATGTATATCCAGAAATATTTTGCTATCTAAACTACAGCATATGCTTCTGTTAAGTATAAATTCATTAGTCCAAACCCCTAGTTACGATATTGACCATAAACGATAATTTCTTATTACATTTGAAATAATGTGTTGTTGTATAGAATTTGTACGACGGTATGGTTTATCCTACTTTACCCTGACAAATCGTAGTTATGCTTGTATTTTAAATGTCCTCGATATACAATGCTTTCCCAATTTACAAAAGACTACATGAGACTATTTCATGAACAGAAACCTGGTTATTTAAGGTTGCTAAGTGTTATATGGGAAGTATCACGTAGTGCTGAACAAAAGCTATTCTCGTTTCAAACTTTCATCCAATTAAAAGAAAATATGCAAATGCAATAACTATAAGCATTTTCGTAGAGCTTAATGTAAGATTATTTTCATTTCAGCTGCAACTTCATAATTGCAATAAGAATGAAACCGTATTTTAGGAAAACGTCTTTCACCTTTCAAGCAGACTCTATTCCGATTTCCAAATTGAAAAATAAAAATGTAACATTCCTTGACTTTTATTTGCGCCGTTCAGTTTTACTACCGCGACAGATGCAGTGAAATATCAAGCGCTTTTGTTTGTCTACCGTTCGCTGAAAAGAGCAAAGCGCGATAAAAATAGGAAAAAAAGGGTGGGTACTTAAAAATGCAACTGACGTCATGACATGATCGCCGAATTGTTTCAACGTTAAAAATTTAATGCGCTAATGGGGTGACTCTATCGATTTGGGATGACTACTTTTATCTTCAAACGAACAATACAGGTGTACAATTTATTTTCCACGTTTCAACTCCAAATATTGAAGTCGATAAATGTTCTAAAAATAATTTACACAACGCATTCCTTCAAGAACTCCATTGAAGCATCGCGAAGCAGCTTAAGATTGATTGCTGATTCATATCGTGGGGAAATACGACGGTTTTCGAATTGCTCTTTATTTGCATTTAAATAACGCAATCATTTCACGAAATTCTTTTGCTCTATAACCTCCTGCAGTGTACTGTATAGACTGCCACTTGCGTTATTAATGTCTTTATAAACATGGAGTAATGGCGAGGTAAATGTATTGGAAAAAGGGGAGCATTTAATGAGGTTGCACCTTTTTTTGTTATATCTTACATGGGGAGTAAAGGAAAATTAAGCTAGTGAAGCGAGCGACATGAAATCTTTTGAAGGCGCCCCCTGGAAGCAATTTACTGGAACAATAAATAATAGTAATGTACTTTGCATGCATGCACAAAGAAACTGAAAAATAGCGAAATAATTATTTCAACGATGAATTCTAAGAGTTAATTTAAAGCTGTATTGCAATCACAATCAATCGTAGGTGTGCAACTTGATTTAAATTGTTTATTTGACCAAATGATAAATTTTGCACTTGAACACTGGAATTCTTCAGTGAAATGTATGTTGATGTCCGTTCTGGGAAATCTTGGCTCGTAGCTGCAACCCATTCAAAACCAAATATTTCTTTCCTCAATTCTTGGTTAGTTTCATAAGTTTGTCGTTCAATGAACTAAGTAAGTCTAGTAATTGATATTTATGATTTTATAGTTGAAGTAGCTTCATATTAATTAGAAACATTTTACATGGTATCGGGGAATTTTGATATGGAACCTGTTGTCGAAAATTCTTTTTCAAGTCAGATCCCCAGTTTACTATATGAATTAAATCAAATAACATCCTTCTTGCTTTCGAAATCCATCACAAAGTACCTTTCAGTTACATGGTGATGATATGTCCAAATTTTCAGATACTCTAATGTCAGAATGGTTACCACAAAAACTAATAGCACTATGCTTGTCCATGCACAATGCAGTTACGTAATTCTGAAATGAAGAAGTACAATTAAACTTTCCGTTGGTGAATTTAGTTTCTCGCACTAAAACTTGTTTACTGGACTTTCTTTTAACAAAAATACTTCTTGTCTACATGTGTAAGACAAAGAAGTAAAATGGGTCTGAAGAAATTAGAGGCCTCGCCTCGTGCCAAATTAACCAAATGCAATCAAAATGTCAAAAGAAAACACTTTTAAATGTAGGTAAATAGATATCACAACAATATACTTCTTAAAAGAATATATCTGTCTGAAACTGAAGTCAGGAAATGGGTAATACACGTCAAGACACATATTTCCGATTAAATCCAAAGTCATTTCTTCAATTGGTTCAAATCTTACAAAACTTTCGAATTCAGAAGTGATCCTATTGACGATACGTCAATTTGTGCGACCGAATAAATTTTATATAGAATATAGAACATATTTTTCTTTTAAATTGATTTGTTTGTAACAAATATCGCTAACAGCTAAGATATTTATACTTCACACTTCGCATTGCTAATGCATTTTCATTTATAGGTACTTATAAAGTGTCCTGTTATTTTATTTGCAGCCTGTGCTGTTTGTACAGTTTTAAGTGAAAGAAACCATAACATCAACTTTCATTTCCTATTAAAACCATAAAATTTAGTACCGATTAATGTGTTATTGCAGAAGTGTTGATGTACTTTTTGCTCAGCTTATAAATGCGTCTGCGGAATCATCAATGCCGTTCATATAAACAGCGCTTTCTCCACACAATTGTTCTTTTTCCTCTCGCGTACTGAATATACGATAAAGCAGTTCGATTTCTTTTTACTTATAGGTTGCTGATTTTTTGAACTTTATTGGTACGTTTATTTTTATGTTAACAATAACACTTTAGCGGGCACTACGGCTTGTATCCTTATTTTATTCACGGTACGTACCGAAGAGGGTTCCCTTTTCGAGAGACACGCTGAACAGAATATAAATAAATCGTAAAAGAAATTGCGAATTCTCGTAAGTAGTTGGTTGCTACCCTCTATATGTGGAAGAGAAACTGAAAACGTTTCGAAGGCTTAATTTGTGCAACAATAGCATAACGCTACAATAAAAATAAATTTTGTAGCTCACAAAAAAGCTTCACTAACAAGGATCTTAACTAAATTTTATACCCATTCTAACACATTTTGAAGGTGTGGTACCTAGCTTTGACATTTGGCCAAGTTTTAGACAAAAAAATGAAAAGTCAACAATGAGAGTAGTTGATACCGATATCATTTTACTCACTTTGTGTGACTTTCTGGTGCTGTCTGTGTTTAATTACATGGGCGCAGTCTATAATAAGTGTATTCGAGTGACCGATTCGAAACGCATTCAAAGAATGCAAAATTCGTGTTTGCGATTGTTTTTTGGAATTCGCCGATTCCAAGGAATTTCGTAACTTACGGAATGCAACTGGATTATTATGAGTGCGATATTTTATTATAAAACGTTTGTCAGCAAGAAGCCACCGTACCTATATAGAAGGATTACCTTCAGAAGCGACGTGCATAACGTGAAGGTACGGTCACGTGGGTTGTTAACATTTCCTTCTCCTAGATTCCCATCCTTTAAGGACGGATTCTCTTATAATGTTGCGAAATATATCAACACGATTATAAAATTATGTCGCTAATAGTTCTGTAACTAGTTTAAGAATAAGATATAGATAGTTCCTCCCGGTCAATGTGTAGGATTGCACCAGGTCACTGTGACGTTTTTGTTGTGGGTATATTGTATAACTAATAAAATTGCTTCATTTAATCTATTTCCTTTTATTGCTATTATTCTTTATTTAATGTAATCAAGCTCACTTAGGCTGTAGAAAGAGCACCGCTTTTGAATCTCTCATCACTCAAAATGCGGTGATACAAACCTTTTTGGTTGTTGGATCAGATATATTAAAGAAATGGTAGACAAGAACATGTATACTATAGACCTAATGTATCCATAAACAGATATTATTATTATTATTATTATTAGTATTATTATTATTATTATTATTATTATTATTATTATTATTATTATTATTATTATTATTATTATTATTATTATTACAAATACGTACTGTACGCTGAATCACACATAAGGAGCCCCTCATTTAGGAAATTTATTTATTAATGAATATAGGCAAAATGTTAACATTGCCATTTGTTTGTGTTTAAAAAATATTATCAAAAGTATACCGCGTTAGTAAGTGCCGTAGTAAAGTGAACCGTTAAAATATATGGACAGTGTTGCAACGTTTGGCCTCTATGAAAGTATAAGGTGGGGAGTCGCGCGAAGCGAATCTATCAGGACTACCAGTAAGAATCCAATCGCCGTCAGGAGAGGATTGCGCTAGACTCTAGCCACGCATTATACCAGTAGCTTACTTTTTTAATTGAACATCCTTGCCTCTCACCTTTCCTCCTTGGTTATTTTTGATTTGCTTTGCTTGTGCCTCAAAATTATACTGTAGAATAGTTTTCTTTCTAATTATATTCTTATAAACTATGAAGTCGTTAAATGGTACTACGGTAGAGACAGTAGTGCAAATGACTGCTTATTTGAACATTTATTATAATAATACGTTCAACTGAATTTTTGCACAAACAAATACGATTCATCTTATGTTAAAATTCCATTAATTAGGTTTAGAAAACATGTAAGTATTTGTTATGCGGTTATTATCATTTGAACATTTAATATATTGGACATTTGGAAATGAAAAAATGTAGTCTAGTTAGTTTATAATGAGAGGCTCTATTTAGTTTTAGAATTCGTAATTTTCCTTTTAAATTAAGGACGTTTTCTGTGCTTGATATACGACAACAGTATTTATTTTGAAACAATCGACGATTAAAGTCCATCAGTAGAACAAAAATCAAATAAGAAGTATTACGTATTTCCTAAAATCTGTGCCGAGCTGTTACCTCGATGCTAGGTGTGCTAGGCGACTGAATTGCGAGTGTGTGCGCTTGTCTAGCTAGCACAAGCGGCAACATTATTCGCTGTATGCATGCCTACCAATCCTTGCCTACCCTAGTATGTACTCAAACAATCAGGTACCCTTTTTAATGGTCAAATTTGACATCTTTCCCAGAAAATTGGAAAATATGTCTCTTTCTAAAAAATCGGCTTTTCTTGGTTCCTTCGGCTTACTTAATTGTAATTAATGAAATAAAACTTTCATTGTCTTCGAAAAATCGATTTTTCACTACTCACTTACTATTTGCAAATAGCCAATTACTAGCGCTTTTACTGGAATCCATCATTGCATACACGTTTAACACTATCGCGATTTTCTCATTCTGCTGACATATTTAAGTCATTTAGAAATTTATTTCTGCTCGTAAATTACAATATTCCAACAATAGAATGTGAATCTACGTCTCCAGTTAAGATCTTCTGCATATATGCAGCGAAGTGTAAGCCTTAGCAAACTTATAATAATAAGTGTATTTGTCGTAAATTCAAAACGAATATAGACAATTGTCACAAGTGCACAATATCACATAACATCAAACATGTTTTATGTATAGTTGTTTAATCATCTTAATCAATTTTTAGGCTGGATGTGCGACTCAATTCGAAAAATTCTTTTAATGAAGATATACAGTGATGCACAAGAAAGGCTCTAATACTCCGCTTAAAACGTTTTATATTTAAAACTAGAGCAACAGGAGACACGTAATCGTGCCCTGATTCACTTTTCTTTGACCATTTGCCTTTTGTCTTTCCATACTTTAACACGCTATGGGAGTACATTTATATAAAGAACAACTGTTCATGAAAGAAAATATACGACAATTTGTAAAGGGTACATGAGCCATTTTATAAAAATCCAAGCTATTTATCTAAATTCTGTCAAACTATTTGAAGCTATTTCTATAAAGAACTATTAATCAATTATATAAGCCTACTTCATACTGCTTTTCATCTTTCCTTGAAATAGGAGTATCGGAAAATACACTCACCCGCATTTTACGTTTTTATATCAGCGCTTTCGAAAATCGCTCAACGACTGCCTCAATTTACCTTTTGATGTCCTGTAGATTGAAATTTTAAAACATGTCGGGTTATATGTCGAAGAGTTATATGTGAATTTCTTTCCAGCGCAATGTATGGTAGTTTAACAACAGCAACGCAATGCCGTGACGTCGCCCCGTTGCAATTCTGTGAACAATAGCAATGCTTCGATCTCTATTCCAATTTTGCGTCGATGAAATTGGGAGTGTATTGTTGAAAATTGCTAGTAATCGTCGTCTCGGCGGCAGGAACATTTTGTTCTCTGCAAAAAGGAGAAACCCCAGGTACAGCATATTAGCATTGATAAAAAGGTTTTCGCCTTGTATAGCGTGTTATATCATCTTAAATTGCTTAGCTTTTGATTCAGTGGACCCGGATATACTTATGAATAAGCTGGGGTATTATGCATTAAAAGACAATGTGCTGAATTTACTAAACTCGTATCTCAACAGCAGAAAGCAGGTAATAGTGTGGAACAACAGGCAGTCAAAGATATCCAACATAAAATATGTCATTGATTTAATTGTTAATTACCACAGCGTTGAATTGTACCAGTACGCCGACGACACGTCCTTCCAGTATCTCAAGGAGAAATCGACCAACGCGGTAAACTAAGCCTACAACTGATTCGAGACAAACAGATTAAAAACGAATAAATGTAAAACTCAAAATCTTACACTTATCACAAGAAAGTAGGAAAATAATCCTCTAGCCATCAACGCTCTGGTTTCGCATTTTCCACCTGCTTTTGAGTTATGGAGCTCTGTTTTGGAGACCCACGACGGAAGTAACTAGAATATTTACCCTACAGAAGAAGGCTGTCAGACGGCTGCGCAATCTAGGGTATAATAAATCCTGCATAGATCATTTTATTTTTTTAAATATTGAAGAAATGGCATTAGCAGATCGCCTTCACTCCGAAGTGAAGGAATTAGTAACGACGTCTAACATTTCTGAAACAAGTACGCGCCCAATTCTCTACCCATTTGGGTATGAATAAGATTAGTGCAATGTGGGCACCGCATCTTCTTCCTGCTTTCCAACGTTAACGTCGGGTCGAACGTGGGCGCTCATCTTTAAACGTGTGTAAAGACGACCCGAAACCGATTTTGGAGTCCATTGTCGCAGTAGGTGAAGCGATGGTTCTGCATTATGAACCTCTATCCAAAAAAGAAGCGATGGAATGGCGGCGATCCAATGAACCTTGTCCCAGAAAACCATTTTGAGGAAAAAACTTTAGATTACTTTTACAAGCGTATAGAGTTATTAATTGATCGTTGTAATAAATGCATTGAAGTTAGGGGAGATTATATTGAATAATAAAAATTTTTATATTTTATCAAGTTAATTTTTTCTATATCAGGCCGATAATTTGTGGCGCCTGCCTTGTACCTCGGTGTCGGTCTTCATCCTCAATGTGGTTACCTATGTTCGTGATAAGAAAGGTGACTTCATTCCCGATGGACATAGCCATAACTACACTAGGTGAAATCGAAATAATTTCAGAGTGCCGCAGACTGAAATTCACTCAAAATTCCGTTGACTACTGGGATCCAAAGCTGTATAACTTGCTACCAGCTGAAGTTAAATTATTATCATCAAAAAGTTTTAACAGCAAAATATAGCACAGTTCATTGTAAGCGAGTACCATGAAATTTATGAGTACATATCCCCGGCAGCACACATTGTATTTTAACTTAATCATTTATTATAATTTATTATTTTTACATGTTTGTTATTGTGCTTTCGTATTATATACATTTTCTTTTGTTTTATTTGCAAGTATATTTTTTTTGTATCAACTTACACTTATCTTTACATGACAATCTTTCTAATGTTTATATTCCAACTATTATTATTATTACTATTATTATTATTGTTATTAAATATGTGAAGTTATTTCAGATAGCTCACATTTTATCGAAATTCCTAAATCTTGGCTTCAGTGCATAATTTGCGATGATAGTCGCATAGTTGAACCTAATTCTTTGCGAAAGTAGTCTGTTACGTGAGCATCTGGAAATACCCTTCTTCCACTACAACAAAATGGAAGTTATTGCCATTTGTAGAGTCACCCAGATGAAATGTAAAGATATTGTAAATGTATAAGCTGTGTCTTTGTCTAACCAAATTGAGTTTATCAAAAACTTCACTAACGTGATCTACTAACAACCCAATTGTACCAAAGTAAACTTGATATGCAAAACAATTCAAACATTCTTTTTATGAGAATGATTAAATTAACGCATACGTAATGTAAAATACTAGCTTTCGTACTCATCAAATTTAGTGTACAATGTGTACCCACCTCAAATATACTCATTTCTTGAGTAAATATTTGGTGGAGGCGCCGGTGTCTTTAATCGTATGAGATGAAATGTGTGTTTTAAATAATTATTTTGGATCCAATAATTCTTACCACCACTATACGAATGCCTTCTAACTAGGTGGATTTAAATAAAAAATATCGTGAGCGGTTATCTTTCAAATGCATCAATGTATCTACAGATTAAGGGAAAATTAACTTGAAACTAGGAAGCGAGTCTTATACCTCCTGTAATACCTGTAATTTTACCCCGGGAGAGTACAACAACCGCGTTAGTGAAATAAAGACAGTGACAGTTTAGCATATAGGTAGTTCTTCTTACTTTCATCTATATAGGTATGTATATAACACAAAAAGCTTTATGGTATTTCGATTCCATTTCGAGGTATATTTTCCGAAAGTATCGTTGCAAAATTTCTAAGAGTTCCATTACAAAGGTATTTGAGGACGACTTTGGGTATGCTAAGTCCAGATTATAAACAAAGCAAACATTTGCTCGGTAATTGATGTGATAGAAGAAGTTGGTTGTAGTTCATTTTGAATTAGAATGCAATGTCCTTTGGTTTCATCCAAAAGGATTGTTGAACAGAAAGAGAATTAATTAATATTTTAAACATTCATACCTTTTGCGGAAGATAAGGTCGCCGGAGTGAGATACTTTGTAGTTTTCATATCGGACTCATCCAACAAATAAATCTAACTAATTAAGATAACATAAAACTAAATTAAAATTCACTTGCAAATCGATACATATAGGATATTCGTTACGATGGCAATGTTATAGTCGTAAAGTTCCATAAATTTTGATTTACAGATAATACAAATACAACCATGGAATATGTAGACATCCTGTTGGGCATCCAATACATTATTGTTATTGTGAGAAACGCCATAGGATGCGCTTTGTGAATTATTAGGTTCCAAACAATCCCTTAAATTTAAATTTGGGGGTTGAAAGTTTGTGTATTTTTATGATACCGTAGCATCTGGTCATCTCCATGTTTAGATTGAAAAAACAACACAGACGTAAGTTTGGGGATTAAAGGAATCCACGGTATAACACCTGAAACTGATAAACATGTTGAATACGTTATAATATAAAAGTATAGCGTTGAAAGTCAATATCATTAGCGCCATGTGAGTGACGCTCACCTCAGTGCGATCCACGCGATCGTTGTTCTGATCCATTTTCGCTTCTTCAGCGACTTATATAGCCTCTGTCCCTGCCGTTTTATTAGATAAAGTTATTTCCAGCCAACGATAATCTCGGGGAATCCATTTTTTTTCACGTCTTTGAAATTCGTCTTTAATGTAACATTTTCTTGCAAACATATACAGAATAAATTATAATGTATCTTGTCTTGTCTTGTCGATATTCGTTCACGTCAAATAGTTGGCGTTAGATCGCAAATTCTTTTGATATATTACAGATTGTAGCATGGTATTCTTAAAGAAAAGAAATTTCAGTTGGTTGAAATTTAATTGAAAGAATGTGAAATTGTCCGTGATATTTGACAAGTGCCATCGGGAACAAAGGAATGACGAGTCAATATAACAATTTATTTCTTTTAGTTCGAGCGGCCTTTGAGAGAAGCGTTTGGCTTAGTGATTAATTTTTCAAGCAAATTCAAATGTTGTAGCATACAAATTTTACATCGATTGCCAGTGTTATTCAAATTTGATTATTCAAAAAGAACGCGGGATTTTTATATGACGTGCTACCAGAGAGCGCGTGATTAATGGAAAATTTTGAGGTTTGTTTCTTCATTCTTTCAATTTAAGTTTTGTGAAATGTTATTATTTGCAATATATATATATTTTTTTAATTTCGAAACAGTGTCTCAGCGACACTTCTGGAGCTACCGATCGGAAAAACTATAAAATTTCTTTATTTTTACAACATTACACATAAAATGTATGGACAATGCAAAGTTATAGCATCCTCTTTCTATAATGATGTTCCACACTTCAAGGGTTTTTGGCTTTTATCACTTTAAGTAAATGACATAGATATGCAGTTGGTTACAAAGTCAGGCACCGCGACTGATATTGTAAGACACGAATTAAACTAATTATATGGGAGTCTCATTAGCACATGCAAACTTAAATATTTACCATACTTATTTCCATTGAAATTTAATTGTACATATCTGGGTTTCTGGATCATAAATAACACATACGAATAAATTTATATACAAAAATAACATCATTTTAGTTCCTACATTTTAAAGGAATGTAAGAGAAATATGATGCTATTGCTTAAACTATCACATTCATTCCTATAAGAACAAGTGTTATAGTTACTAGACGAGTACTTTAAGAGTCGGGGAGAGTTACCACAAATCTCTTTACAATAGTATACCGCCGGGTAATGTGATTTATCGCCGTTACAAATTCCGGCAAACGTTCATTGTCTGCAAATGAATTCATCCATGCTACTTCTATATTTAAGAATCCGCAGACACACTCGTATTTTCGTGAATGTTATCGTCAAACCAACATCCTAAAGCGGAACGTTATCGAGCGCATAGTGCAGATTCGAATGTAAATTTAGTGGTATGGGAAGCCGATTATTACATGCCGTAATGGTAATCACTGGATTTTGGCGCCGGAGGCAGTAGCGTGGCTTCTAACGCTGTTGAAGGGAATGAGCAAAGTTCGAAATACATGCGAACGCATGCTAGCATATTATTGGTATCAAGCTCGATAAAACGTTAAGGTAGAAACTTCGCAAATCTTTCCCTGTTAATTTAGAAAAGAAAAAAGGTATTAGGCAGTCACCCCCATGTGTACCCAATTCAAATTAGTTCAATAAATAACAAGCCACTTTATACATGTCAAAGTCAAATACTGTCATCAATAACGTATTAGCTAACAAAACCTCGGCTTTAATACTTTAATACTACCCTTCGGAGAATGGGAACAATACAAGCAATTAATATATACTTACCCTCGCACATGCGCTCTGTTCGAAGGTTTGAATAAGAAATAACGAACTGAAATGGCTTACACAAGCACTACTGGAGGTATTATCCAAGTACTTTTCTATTCAAACCTGCAAAATCAACTACATTCATGTAATGCAGCAATTTTCAATCTATCTTCTTTATTTTCGATCTCGTTATCCTACATACATATACTCAGATTTATAAACGAGATACATATGTATGTACATGCATATGTATATGTACCTCCAACTACATATATTACTAAAAGTTGTGCGCCTTTTGGTACTTTTAGTAGAGTATTAGGTATTTAAAATGAGAATAGAGGGGAATACGATAACGTACCCCTTAACGTTTTGAAATATTCACAAAAATTTGATGTTTATATGAATTAATTACTTCTATTATAAAGGTGTTCCAATCTTCTGTAATTGTAGAATTGTACCTATTGTGGCTTACTGTGGTAGCAGGTAAACATTTTCAGATCACATGTGTCCCCCACCCATACTTCTGAACGACAGAAGCTAGCGTTAAAAAAAAATAAGTCGATTTATATATTTTTTTGAGCTATCTTTTGCCATTATCGGCAGTTTACTTGTATTGCCGGTGTCACCGGAAGTGACGTTAACTTTCTTATTTTAAGTAGAAGATCCTATATGTCTTTAGGCTATTGGAAAGACAATCGAAAGATGAATCTAACGATACCACATGTGCTATAGTTTAACTTAAGAAATATGACGATATGCAGCAACAAATGTCTTGATAATCTGTTTTTGTCCTTACGCAAAGTTGGCTAGAAAAGAGCACCAAATTGTTTCTAATGGCGCCAGACTGATCTAAAAACAATTGCCAAATTGTTAAATTTCAATTCCAAAAGCATACATTATTCTTGTTATTTGATGTTATTACAACCTGCATTTGTCGTACCTTCGTTCTTTATTCTCGTTATTTCATCTCATTTTAATTTGTTTTGTTGATTGTTGTTTCTTCTTTACTTTATCGAACTTTATTGTACTTAATCTATTACGGTAGGTTTGTTTAAATTTGTTAGTTTTTGATAGACAATGAGCTTAAGTTTCAGTTTTTTATGTTGTTGATTTTAGAAAGGCCTCCGCATGGACCGCGTAAGATAAACTTCAGAAGCCTAATTTTGATATTCGGTGATTTTGCCAACAATTACCGCAAAGTAGAACATAATGGACTCTGCCCTTGTACAGCCGGAAATATTTGAAGATTGCGCTGAGTAAGGACAAGTAGCATAAAATTTACAGAGCGAACTGCTTTAACAGAAGATAATATAATTTAAATTGTTGTACAATTTGTTACGCGACCACGACATATAAGGCAACAATTGTTGCTAAATGTACATAATATTAAAATTGATCCAGCAGCTTTGCATGGGTCGTGCGGAAGCCACTATAAAAGTAGCAACACAAAAAACCTAAAAACAAACATATTGTGTGTGTTATATATAGTAATAATAATAATAATAATAATAATAATAATAATAATAATATAAGCTTTATTGATGCCACATACAGAAAAAAAAATGTTTGTGAAAACTAAAGAACCCGGTAAACACCCAAAGCCGAAGTTCAGCTAACGCTGTTCTAACTTAGCCAGGAAGAGAGGAAAGCCTAACCTAAAAAATGGATGATAAGAATTGACACGCGCACGCTAACTCGTATATAAGAAGATCTATGTAAGGTATAAAAAAGAGTAGAAGAAAAAAGAACAAATAAAACGCAAACAAAGGAATTGCACAAATAAATCAAATATTTTCTGTAATTGACTATATTGATTTTCCGTTCAGTGAAGTTTTGAGCTGAATTTCAACAAGCCTCTGAAAAGAGCAAAAAAAGTTACTGTCGTAAATTCTAATTATGTCATACGTATGGATACAGATACGTATTTAAATATGAACATGTGCAACCTAGATTTTCTTCCAGCTAAACCAAGCTACGTTAAGATATATCCATGTATGCTACCTACGTATACATTGCATTAGAATTGCTAATATTGCTGTAGGAAAAAATATTCCGGCCATGTATCAGACCTTACCACGGGACCGCATAGTTTATGTAAATTCTATATTTACCAAACTACATACAATCGGTCGTAAAAGTAAGGAATATTTTACATCTGCATATGGATGTATAGCAGAGTACAACCTGTCGAAAAAATTTGTGGTAACATGAATTACGTTGGCTAAACACTCTTGCACGAAGAGTAGAGAGTGTATGCTCCCTTCGTTTTACTTAACTAAAAATCAACAGAAGTTAGTAAGTGATAATACCTTCGCCACTACGGTGTACTTTAAGTATTTGTTTAGTCTTAATGAAAGTTTGTAGATACAGAACTTGCCATTTTAATATAGTGGTAGTTACATATCTATACCATAATTATTTGCCCACTTAAAGAAATACGCATACATAAATGAAATGTTAACTGAAGAAGAAATTGTAGTCTTGCATTTAATAAAATACTCTTAAAACAAAGAAATGGAGAGGTCACGTAGTGGTGTTGTGAGTTAAAAGTGTTGATTTTCCTCCTGTAATAAATCAGGAAAACCTCGTCTCACAGGGAGAAATAAATACAAGATACGAACAATTAGAGAAGGTAAAGGATCAAAGATAAGATTTTAATAGCGAGCAAATAGATAACTACGATTATAGCGTTTAGAAAAGTAAATATAAAGCAGCATATAAGCAAGAAAACTCCGAGAACACCTTAGAAAAGCCAAGGAGAAGAGGACAAAATGGAATAAATATTAGAAATGCTGAAAAATATAACAACTGGTTTAAAAGAAGTTAAGCAAAAGCAAAAGGAATATAGAAGTGAAATAAGAGAATTAGGCGTAGAAACCGAAAAGATAAAGCAGGAAAGCAAAGAACTTAAACAGCATCTGGAGCATCTAGAGGTTAAAATGGATGAAATGGAAAAAGAAAAGGGAAGGGATAACATAGTTATTCAAGGAGTGTCCACCAAAAAGGTGGACGTAAGAAAGGCAAAAGAATTTGGAGAAAAATATGCTTAGTAGAGCTGAAAAACACAACTGATAAAGAGTTAATGATGAAAAATAAATGTAAACTAAAACAGGTAAAGGAATCTAAGGTATATATAAACGGTGACATGAGCAAAATGGAGAGATATATACAAGGAAAAAGAAGAAGGAAGGCAAAAGAAGTACAAGATGAAGGGAAAAGCGTAAAAGTAGTGTTCCAGAAACTGATCATTAACAATGAGATATGAAAGTGGGATACGGAAAAAGAACAGTTTATAAATTTACGAGAAAAACGCACTAGGCAAATGCAAAGGACATGATAAGGAAAACGGAAGCAAGCTCTAACAAGATAAAAATAGAAGAAGAAATGTATATGAGAATAAACACTTGTGAGCAAACAATAAAGGCACAGCAAAAACACAAGCAAATAAATGGAGGGACAGAGAGGGTAAAAAACAAAAAAAGAAAAGACCGAAAATACTTGGAGACTAGGGAGATGGAACGTCAGAAGCTTAAATGGAAAAGAGAAAGAGCTAGAATAGGAGTTCGAAAAAGCAAACATAGACGTACTAGCTATAACAGAAACAAAAAAGAAGGAACAAGGACAAAACGGGCATATGTTAGTATACAGCGGAGTAGAGAAAAATCAAAGAGCTACAGGAGGAGTAGATTGCCCAATACGAAAGCAACACATAGAGGAAATCCACAATTGGAGAGGCACAACAGAAATAGTGATAAGAGTATAAACACGATTATAATAGTATACGGACCAAACGAAGATGACTCAATACAAAATAAAGACAATTTCTGGAGCCTACTAGCCAGCGAAGTAGAGGATTCAAAAGGAGAAATATATATAGCGGGAAATTTCTACAGCAGGGTAGGTAAACGAGATCAAACGTATGGCACAGTAATAGGAAATTATGGAGAAGAAGATAAAAATAATAACGGAGTAAGAATGCTCGATTTCTGTATACTACAAGATTTAATAATTAATAATATCTTCTTCCGACATGAAGATAATCACAAATTCACAAGAGAAGTAACTAGCAGAAACAAAAAATTCATAATTTACTATATACTAACAAAGAAAAACAACCGAAAACAAATAATAGACACAAAAGTAAGAAGAGGACCAGAAATTGGAAGTGATCATTTCCTAAAATCAGAAAGAAATTAGAAGACAGTGACAAAAAGAAGATTACCAAAAAAGTAGAATTTGAAAATATAGACGCTCACAGATTAATCAACGAAGAAATAGCGAAAAAATACGAGGAAGAACTGACGAAAAAATTACCAAAGGAAATAACACAAGAAAATCTAGACTCAATGTGGAATCAGTTTAAATCATCAGTCATCGAGACTGCTAAAAATTTTTGCGATTATAAAACGAAAAGTAATAGAAAGAAACAAACCTCTTGATGGACAGACGAAATAAAAACACAAATAAAAATAAAGAAGAAGAAGTGGAAATTATACTTAAATAATAAAACACTCCAAAACTACGAAATACATAAAGAAGAAAGAAAGAGAGTTAAAGAACTTGTGTTAAAAGCAAGAACGGATTGACTTTGGCAACAGGATGGAAATAGATAGTAGAGGAAACCAAAAACTATTGTATGGAACATTAAAAACCCTGAGGAAAGGAAAGGCGCAATATACGAGAGGTATTAAGAATAAAAATGGAGATATACTAACAGAAGACACCGAAATTATGAAAAGATGGAAAAATTATTTTCAAATACCTTTATGGATATATCACGATAACGAAGACCCAGAAATAAACAACTACGAATCAAAAGAAGAAAAAGAGGAAAACCTCATTGACGCCGAAGAAATAAAACAAGCAATAAGAAACCTCAAAAGTAGGAAAAGCCCAAGCTATGATGAGACAACACCGGAAATGATTAAAAAAATGGGACTTAAAGCAACAGAAGGATTAACAAAGCGTGGTTAGAATAACAAATACCTCAAAATTGGAAGACAGCCCTTATTTTACCTATTTATAAAAAAGGAGACAAATATGAATGTAATAATTACAGAGGAATAACTCTAACCAGCGTAGTAGTGAAAATATATGAAAGGATAATAGATAAAAGAATAAGAGCAATGATGGAAAATACAATAACAAAATCACAAAGCGGGTTTATGAAAGGAAGAAGCATATAAGATCATATATTTACGCTAAAAATGATAGAAAAAAATGTATACAACAAGGAAAGAAGGTATTCTTGGGATTTCCAGATCATGAAAAAGCTTTTGACAGAAAATAATAAGAATACAAAAAAATATTTATAACTAAAACGAGAACCGAATTATAAGTCAAGGAAGAATCTCAGAACCTTTCACAACTAATGAAGGGCTAATCCAAGGAGAAGGACTAAGTCCACTGCTGTTTACAATATATCTCGACGAAATCATAAAAAAAGTGAACAAAGAACAAAAAAACTACATATAGAATACAAAAATATGGAGAAAGTAAGCATCTCAGAGGGAACATACGCAGACGATATCATGCTGATAGCCGACAGCGAAGAGGGTTCTAGTTCAGGAAAATAGGGAATTGTCATCTTTACCTGCACTACATTAAATGAGAGGGGTCTTTTGGGGAATTATTGTATGTAATATCTTTCTTTTACTTGGGTAAATAATTATATCCCCTAAATAACAGTAAATACATACTTTTCTAAAATCCAAGCAAAATGTGGGTGGGCAAATAATGTACACACAAAATATAAAATTCACGGCTACCAAAGAGAATGGTAAAGAAATATTTTAATATAGAAGCGGACAAAATCAAAATCAATCAGAGCTATCTGTTATGCGGACACTATATATTTTTAAATTCATTTACTTATAGCATATAAAGCAAATACGTTTTTGTGCCAAAGACAGGACTCTATTAGCAGGCGATGATTCCCAAACAGTTATGCCATAAATTAATTTGCTATGAGCATTAGTAGTAAAACAATAATTGTTTCGTTCTCCTGATTTGAAGAACAATGCCGCTAGTGGTCTGCTTCGGTGTATCTTTCGTGCGAAGAGGGAGGACCAATTGCTCATGTTTAGACGTATAAAATACTTTCTTTTTGCATAAAAATAAATTTATGAAAACAATTCCGCTTATAACAACAAAAAAAGATAAATAAAATGTGTGGTTTCCCCCTTATGTATGTATAAATGTCTTGGTATTGTATAGATTTTATAATAAGGTTTCCTTACTTGTTTATGTGCATATTTTGGGTGTACATATTTTTGTGTATATTTGTATAAATGTGTCTCAGTATATATTAAATCGCAACGTTTGTGTTTGCGTTAAATTCGCAACGTATATCTGTATGTATAATTGCAAATGTATCTAATACGAATGTGAGGCATTTTGCTACCTTAATATGTTTTCATGTATATTAATTCGCTAAGTTTATCTGCACTGTTAGGGCCACTGCCAAACCCTATAGAAGCCTGAACGTCTGGCCACGGTGACAGTAGCAGAATATAGCTGAAGACGGCTACCCAGACGTTCTCGTTATTTAGTGTATTTGCTGTATCACCTATAGTATGCGTTGCTCCTCTCGCTACTGCCTCCTATAGAAGCAGAAAAGTTAAAGACTAAAGATCGTGCGGATCTGAACGTTGCATTGCGCATAGGCGAAGGCGCGACGGATGGCAATCGTGACGCTCATTCTCCGCCGAAGTTCTGGAACTCCGATAAAGACATATATATGTGCGTTATGCTTTCTATCTCGGCGGTGATTCTTCGTTTAATGCTCGACTGCGGTGGTTCTTTGTCTAGCGTGCGTCTTATCTCGAGATTTCAAATATATGTACTTGCCAAAGTTGCTATTATTTGATTTAACAGCATTTTACATCTATTACTTTGTATGCAAATTGTTCTGTTACATTTGTATATATTAAATTACTTTAAATTAGTTGGTTATTTGATTTTTCCGCATATTTGCAAACCTTCTTAACCTTTTGTAATCTAAAGACGGAGTTAACTCGCAGGAAGATAATTTGTCTTGTTTTGTCGAATAACAAGGCATCACAAGTTCAAACGTAGTACTAAGATAATTGAATAAATCACGCCTCTCGTAAAAAAAAGCCAACTATAACGTGCTTTGTTTTCTTTACGACTTTGCAAGTCCTACGCGTTTGAGAAGAGCGAAGCGTTTGGAGGAACATGATAACAGCATTACGTTCTGTACAAAGAAAATCCGGCGTTAATCCGATTTACTCTTGTTATATCAAATTAAGACACGTGCGTTTTTGGAACGCCACCGCAGCCGTCACCTATAGGAACGCGACTGAACTTCCTAGGGATAGGGAAGGAAAGCTTTAAGCAATGTCACCGAATTTTCTTGCGGGGATAACAGTCGTTATGTTGCTCAAGGGGGCCGTAACCGCATACGAAGGCCGCGAGGGCACATCATTATCACATACACTCCAAGCACAAAGCCTTCTCGCGTTAAATCACAAAATCAATACGGACTCATCCTTCCATACTCCAGTCAATGTCAGAACATGGACAGGCGGAAGACTCCGCAATAATTATGAACGGTTCTGTGTGTCAACTTTAATGAAAACTTTCGCTGTTAAACAACAATTTGTCCCGTGGAACGTTTTTGTTTCGATGTTGTTTTGGGGCGAGTCGCGCACAGCTTCGGATGCGAACTTTTATCTTGATGGACATAAATTTGAAAGATAAAAAGCACGCCAGTTATACGTAGACAATAACTGTTATTCATACTGCTTGTATCGCGGAATCGATTGCCGGATGCGGACGATGCCTTCATTTCGGCAGTTTTTGTTTATATCTCCGTTTAACTATTAAACCTTGGTACGCACGAATCTCCAATTTTTGAGTTACGATTTCGGTTAGGGTGACAGGATGTTTCGCATGTAACGGAAGCGCCTTTTATGCATTTGTAGATATCGGAGCCCCAGATCGTTTATCAAGGTCCACACAAGGTTAATCACCCCCTTACCAGTGACATTAGTCAATAATAGTATCATTATGGAGGTACTTGAAGATGATACTTTTACACTGACAAAAATGGCGGTTTGAGATTAAGTACCTCTGATCATTTATTACCATTCCTACACAAAAGTCCCCAACTGTAAGAAGTTAGATACGTGTGTGTTATTCAGAGAGCACCAATCGTCAATTGCTGTGAGGTTTCTTTGTAGATTTAGGTAATCAGAAGTTGAAGTAATTTTGCTATAAATTTTGAGATCGTCTGCATAGGCAAGGAAGCTACAATCCAAAGAGAGCAAAAGATCATTCACGTATATGTTAAATAGAAGTGGACCTAAATTTGAACCTTGAGGTACTCCTGCAACGAAAGGGCGAGATAAAAATCCATTATAGTGAACGTAACTTGAACGATCATGAAGATATGATTGCATTGGCGCAACAACACCAAGCCAGAATCCAACTGAAGAGAGTTTGGATATCAACACGTTATAATCAATAATATTGAAGACTTTGCTGAAATCTGTATAAACAGTGTCTGTCTGAATTCGTTTGTCAAGATTCTGGCTAATGTACTGAGTAAGATCAACTAAATTAGTAGTAGTTGATCGTCCACTGATAAATCTATGTTGGTGAATAGATAGGTAAGATTTAACGTCTTTCGTAAACAAATTGTTCGAAAACCTTGGTACAGTTAGAGAGGATACTAATTGGTCTGTAGTTGTAGATATTACCTCGGTCACCTGTTTTGAATACGGGCGTGATCCTGCTAACTTTCCAAGAAGTTGGAAAGGTAGACGTTTGAATAGCCATATTAAAAGTCATACATAATGGTTTACATAAAATTGAGGCGCAGTCTCGAACAGAAAAACTGTGGTTGCTTTAAGTTTTTTCGCGGCACTAAGAACTACGTTAGGAGTAAAGTATCCAATGTTAAAAGAACAGCAATTACAGTCTGAATCATGTTGGCTATGATTAATAGGTACGTTACGAGTGAATACTTTGGAAAACACGTCTGCAAATGCTTGAACAACATCAGTAGGTTTATCAAGGATTAAGTTGTCAACATTCAGCCTCCCAAGAACTCTGGAGGCTGTATTAATTCCAATAGTTTTAGTTCCCTGTACGCCGCATTAATTTGCGTTTTAATTAGGGATCGTAACCTTGACAGAATTGAACCATAGAGGATAGATACGCCTGGCACTTTTGTACTTTGGTACGAAGAGATCTATAATACTAAACAGTTGATTGTAAAATGCAGAAACAGCATTATCAACATTAGAAAAAGCGTTTAGAAAGGACCAATCGACATGTAAGATACTGTGAAGCTACTGTCGTACAGTGACATGAAATCCGCTCTTGAAAAATTATCTTTCCACTAACTGGTTGCAATACTGCAGTCGTCTTAAATTAATACCAGGATATGGCTAACATGAACCTTGTATGGTTTAAACTTATTTCGATATAAAGTTCTCCATATTGCAGTCTGGGGCAAAGTTAATTCTGACGCCATTTCGCGTGGAAATCTTCATGGATTATTATTTATCTAGAAAATAGATTTGCATAAACTTTGCAAAAAAAAAAATTTACTGTTTTGTAAATATTCCGTCGATTTTCATTCAAAAGGTTCTATCAGGATCTGTAAAAATTGTACGATGTGGCCGTTGCCGTTCTGGTTATAAAGTAATTATCTTGTACTCGCAATTGTTGTATTTCAGTTCGCTCAATGAAAAATAGCTAACGTGTCTGGTTTATTTTCGTTGGTGAATGAGAATCAAATGGAGTTGAAAAATTCATGATTCGTCATTTTGGAATGGGTGTGTTTTTTAATTACTCGAACCTTTGGTTGAACAGTTGTGCGGGCAATTTTAAAACAACAGCTCTACTTTACTCCACTTATAAACGCATTTATGTTTCTCGAACTGTTTGATCAACGGTTCGAACTATTAGAAACACACAAAAAATACCGCAAAAAAGTTACTTCTTAAAGACAATAATCTTACCTCAAACAAATGTTTATATAAAAGGTTTAATAAACGAATTCCACCAATGTAAGTATGATACATTACCGACAAAATACATATTTAGGAACCACTGTATTTTACTGCATGTTTGGATTTATACAATAGCATTATTTATACACTAATAAATGAAAATCTGCGACTTCAAGTTCATGATTTTGTTAATTTTATAACCTAAAACATATGTTCACTACAATCACATAACAGTCCGTAATATTTTAAAAAATAACCACAAGCTCAAGGATAGTGATATTTACAGGAATGTAAAGTGCGTGAAACGCCCTACCAGAGAGACCTAAATGTACTAAATATAGGAATTCCCTCAAGATGCGTTTAGATATTGGCGAAACTGATCTCACTGTAAAATAGATTAGAAGTGTGCTTACGATAGTTACAAAGATTAGTGGAGCAAAAAACTTACTCAGCCAATCAGTAAAAATGTCACTTGCTACTATCGAAACGTGGGTAGCATTCGTGGAAAACCGGAGTTCGCTTTGAGTGTTAATGAAGATGAATATGACTTTAAGTGAAATTTAGTTGTCTTTATGAATTATTATATGCAATTTTTAACAAGCATATTCCACGGTATAGTACTCATAGTCACATTAAAAGTACATATCCACACTAAAGATATTATAAATATAATAAAAATGAAACACAAACATAATAATACTAACAATAATAATAGTTTATTGAAAACTAGTGTTTTAAGTCAATAAAAGGATACATATGCTTCAAGAAAATTCATCTAGAACTGTATTAAGGAATTCTCCAAGGTTATAGAAATTAAATTGATACAATATTCTTTTTAATTCTAGCTTAAAACTACAAAACTTAAATTAATTATGTAGTTAGATAATTTATTATATAACCTCACTCCCACGCCCCTCACGTTAGACGCCAAATTTGAATTATTTTGTCTCAGGGGATTTTTGGTTAAAATGTTAAATTTTCTAACTTAAACTAAATTTTACAATTCTTAATGGGGTCGGGAGTATCCCTGGATACTCTTTTGGCAATTTTCTAAAGAATTTCCAAATTAATAAATCGAAATTAACAAATTTTAGAATTAAAAATGTAACTAACCTTGTAATTTGAACGAAGTCAATGTTAAATAAGCGTTGTGTTTATGATAACATCTACAGGAAAGGCCTGTTGTAGACTTGAACCCTTTTTCTCTTCGAATAAATACTTTGATTTCACTATCGAATACTTTAAATTGGGATCGGAGTTAAGATACACATTAATTCAATGAAGGCTTAATCAAGATTTATTGGCGTCGCTTACCTATCTTTTATTTTAAATCGCGAAAGATCGGCGATTGTTTTATTCCACAGCAAATTTTGATAAAATAAATCCAAATAGAAACTTTTATAACATCATTTCGATGATATGATGTTATTTATGCAAATAGCATACGAGAATGAATGCAGTGACGCAACGAAGTGGTTGTATTTTGAGGACTCTATGACTCGAACTATAACTGACAAGCTTTAAACGTGAAAATTCTCCAACCATTTACTTAAACCCTTCAGATAAAGACTTAATTGATGAAATAATGTTTAAAATACCTTTCAATTTACGCTGTTGCTTATTTTAGATTAATTTTCCATTAATTTTGACGAACTACAAATGGAAAAATCGACCAGAAGATGAAGTGTAATTTTCATTCCCCTACGATCGTCGTTATCTGGACTTATATTATTCATATAATGTCCTCGCCCCAATGCCAGTTGACTGGGGGAAAATGGTAACGAGGAAATTTCCCTTTCTTACCGCAAGAGGGATATTTAATTTTCGAGTGGCTAACCTGAATACTTTAATCGTTCAGGGGGTTGGCAGCCGATGTTGTAGTTGTAGTAAATATTGAACATTACAATATACATATCTTTAAGATTTCCGTGCATCCTAGTGATAGTTGTTGCCCAAAGAACTTTCTTGACACAGTAACTAATACGTTTAAAAGGAAAACATGTCTGAAAGTGATGTAATAAACATTGTAGAAAACAATTAAATTTATCATTATATTCTGAAACATTATACATATCTGGCCACGTTTCATTTTGTAGATAATAAGAAAATTGTTGTAGGGAAGTGTTATTAAAAAGTCTAGAGTAAGAAATTACACTATGAAAGTTCAGACTATTCAAATCAGGAACATCGACTACAATCAACTTATTATTAGACAAAAACGTATCTTTAGTAAAAGTATTAACATTGCTCGGGAAATTACAATAGGCATTATCTACTTGAGTATCCTTACTTTGCCTATATGTCGATAAAGGCGAATGTAGATTATAAGAAGCAAACAAATTAATTAATTCTAAAGCTTCTTTAGAGATCGATAGAAAGTTAATATTGAAATCACCAGAAAGAAATATAAAATTATTAACTGAAAACAAACTGTCTGATATTGTATTCACAGTTCTAAAAAACGCCACAAAATCAGCTCCAGGTGAACGATAAAGATTATGATGATGTTTAAATAGTTCCACAGATTTCAATAACTTGTTCCATACAACATTTAAGAGGTACAAAAAAACGAACGGTATTTTTGATTTAAATAATTTTAAAACTTTGAGGGCTAGCATTGAGATAAGTAACGCCTATAAGCAATATTTGATTCGTTTGGAGCAATCTATTGTAAACGATGCTAAATGTTTTTGGTCATTTATTGCTTCTAAAAGATCTCATAGTCGTATTCCAGGCAACTTGTTTTCTAATGATACTTGTTATGACGTTCCGGTTGACGCATTTAGTAAAATT
The DNA here is from genome assembly GCA_029619315.2 of Dynastes maya. Lineage (NCBI taxonomy): Eukaryota > Metazoa > Arthropoda > Insecta > Coleoptera > Scarabaeidae > Dynastes > Dynastes maya. Next base: position 66,170,824 of record JAROYE020000002.1, read on the forward strand.
ACTTTGATAGCGTCTCCCCTGATTCTTCTGGTTTCTCTTTTGTTGAATCACCTATTATATACGACAAACCACACATTTATATTTCACTAATATCCAAAAAGGACATTGGGCGTTCTGTCAAACAATTACAAAACAAATTAGCTTCCGCATCCGACCAAATACCTAGTTTCTTGCTCAAAGATTGCCTGAGTGTATCTCTTAAACCACTCCATTATATCTTTAACCTTAGTCTGCGAGCATATACCTTGTCGAATCAATAGAAATAGTGTTTCCTATTACTAATGAATGACAATTTAAATAATTTCATGGCTACCTTATTTAGTCTTAAATTGTCTTCTTGGCTAATTGAAGCATAATACCGAAAACCTCTGTGATACATGGTTAAAATCAGGAAGAACAAACTTTTTCTAACGGTATCAAAAATATAGCTGATATGATATAGGAAAGTTGATGATGGCCAGAAAGAACCGAAATGTCGTACAAAAATGTCGAGATAAAAGAAGAAAATGAGCACTTTTCCTTCTTTTTTTAATCTCGAACGTCATTTGATAAGCGAGATCCGTATGGCGAGGGTCGAAAATGAATCAGCATGTATACATTCTACAAAAGTCAATAGCTTTTGAGACATTTTAGTTCTTGTTTTTTTAGAAGCACATCACCCACGGTAATATTTAAAATAAAAGAAAATGATAATAGTTTTATTTTTATCTTTTGATTCTTTTAATTTTTTTATTGTACTTTTTATTTTCTTTGAGTTTATATATTAGTGATGTATGTAGTAGGTTTCTAAGGAAACACAAAAGTTAAAATGTTGTCAAAAGTTTTAAGTTTTTTATAATGTATATTTGGATAAATCAGTTGCAATTAAGCTTTACTAACATGCCTTCCAAGATATACGTTTATTTACCAATCACCCTGTGTATATTGAACGCACTCCATATTCTCAATTTCCATAAATAAATACAATCTAATGTTTCGTATTTTCGCTTCAAATTGTAATAAGAACATAAAAGCACAATCATTGTATTTTCTTGCAGGTATCTCGTAGAAGCTTATTGCATCTAGTCATCGCATCAATTGCACAGCGGTAAGTTTCTAGAATTGGACAAAAATTCTTTTGTATCAGCAGAATCGTTTCCGAAAGTTCTACTTCTACAACTTTATAACAGTAATCCCATTTTAGATGCCCGACAGTATTGTTGCTTCCGATATTAATCCCGCTACTATTTTAGAATTTTAATTAAACTTTCCTTCGTATATCTGCTCTATTACCTGCTATAACTCGTTGAATTTCAGTAGGTACAACGATTTGTACCAACTCAAACTGTAATTATCCGAAATATAATACGCGTAGCTTTCCACTGGGAGAATAGCAGAAGTACAGCCGGCAGGCAAAATGACGTGCAGCGCACTGAAAACCACTGTAAATTCCGTATGATACGAACTCATCTGCTGTCATTCATCCAGCGGGCGCAAAAGGAAACTTCAATATCGTAATGAAAATGTTTTTTTGCCGTTTCTGCTCTGTCGCAATTACTAAAAAGGAAAAACCAAATACGCGAGAACGAAGACAAAACACATATCCTCATTCTCCCGTAATCTCTTATCCATTATCGCATGCACAGGTGGGATTGAAAAATTGAGTGTCTGCAAATTCTGAAACTTTTCAAATAAAAATTTAATGATTCTACTTCGACGTTATATAGTTCGATCTACACTAGAAAGCTTTTACGTTAACCATAAAGGAAAATTGAAAAGTTTCAATATGAAGATTTAGCAAATGTACGTACTCCAGAGGGCTATAATTTCTCACAATTTATTTAACATTGATAAGTTTCAAAGTACTTATTTCAAGTTCCGCTATTTCCAAAGATGAAATCGCGAACTAACGCACTTTATTTTGGAAAGTTTCATTTTTATTCTTGTACTTATCCTTTAGCATAAGTATCTATTGCCCCAGTTATATAATCTAACAGATATTCGCGGAAAGATAGAATTTGTAGATTGAGTAAGAAAAGTCGCAAATTGAGTTTACTTCTTTGAGAGGGAATATAAGCGAATTCCATGTTGTTAGTTAAATAAGTGATATTAAATTACGTTCATTACTTTCTTACCCGCATGACATATGTCGGATGTTCTGGATGAAGTGGGATTGCATGGGTAACTTTTTTATCATTAAAGATGGAGATTTGGTTAAATGGGCAATGTTTTGTAGTTTTATGTTTTGATTTAAAATCTGTTTGAAAAAGTTCAAAATGTCGAACTCGTCAGAAGTTATTTCAAAAAAACTGAAAATTGTATGTCAAATATCTTCGTAAGTATAAGAGGTACGAAAAAAAGTTTCATATGAAAGTCACTGTTTTCGATAAAACCAATTTTTTTTTATTTCAAATAGGTTTTATTTTTTAAATATATGTCTACATAATACACGTATTTTTACATATGTATACTTTTTATATATAATATTTCTGCGCCCTCGAGAGTGGGTTGTTGTCCGTCTCGGGTTAATGGTATCGAGAGCTGTTCGGTTGGTTTTTCTATGTCGCTCTTCTTCTTGGTTGGTTTTTTTCTTCTTATGTTTACGTTCGTGTTTTATGTAGTTTTTGTTTTTTATTTCTGGTTCTATTTTGTTGTATTGTCTTATAGTTTCTGTTGTCAGGTTTTGTGTGTATTTCTTCTGTCTTGTTCTTTCTGTTCTTAGGTGCGAATGTTGTCTGGTGTTGTGTGTGTGGATTTGTCTGCTTGTTGAGAATTTGATATTGGTTTTTATTAGTTTGTTTTCTATTTTGTTTTTGTGTATGGGTCTAATGATAGCTTGTTCGATGTAGTCTGGGTAAGTACCATTTTGAAATATCTTGTTTATTATATTTACTAAAATCGGGGTAAGTTTTTGTTTGTTTTCCTTTAAGATCTTATTGGTGATTGCGTCAAATCCTGGTACTTTGTTGAGTTTAGTTTTTGTATAATTTGTCTTATTTCTTCTTCCGTTGTTTTTTGGAAGTTGTGACATTTGGTTGTCTTCTTTCCGAAAATTTGGTTAAATAAGTTTAGGCAGCAAGACGGGAATTTTTATAACACTTGATGAATGTCCAAAACATATCGAAGCTTTCAGTAGTTGGAAAATTCTCCATAGGTTTTAATGTTTATAATACAAACAACTGCAGATAACACTGACTTAAGTACCTGCTTTTTAACTGAAAGTATTAAATACTTTGTTGTGCATAAATAATAAATATATGTCTGTCAAGATGTTACAATACATCTGCAGCCATCTAAACATCTAGATAAAACAAAAGGATTCAAACCAATAGACTCTGTGGTGTAGTGGTCAGCAAGCCAGTCCGGCAAGCTGGAGGCGTAGGTTCGAATCCTACCGGTGTCTAATGAGAAAATGTTATTCTCGTTAATTAATTTAATTACATCGGTAAAACCAAGGGAATATCGATTTTTCAAGAAAACGTTTTTAGTGTTTATGTATGTTTATGAAATAACTTTTGACGGCTTCGACATTTTGAACTTCTTCAGATTTTAAATCAGCATATAAAACTGCAAAATATTGCCCATTTAACCAAATCTCCATCTTCAATGATAAAAAAGCTACCCATGCAATCCCACTCGATCTGGGACACCCAGATAGGCTTCGCCAAACAAATTGTAAGTACTCTAATGTTGAAATCTACGAGGAGAAACGTTGAGCCGTTTACGCTTCGGCAACAACTGTCTGAGCGAAGCCTTTCTGACTCCGTCTTGGATTCTGCTGCGGCTTATCTAGCCCCTGGCTGTGCTCTCTCTGACCCTGGGATTTTATTAAGTAAATATGTCTCCAGCCAACGATAATTCCCGGGAAGCGATAGCATAGGCTCTTTTAGCTCCGTACTCCATGCTCTCTTATGCATGAATTCCAAAATTTGAAATAAAACGACTTACATTTTTTTATATTAGTATTTTAAGAATACAAACTATAGAAAAATATATTCAAAAAATAGCAAATTTTTTTCTAATGCGTCCTCGTTCATGGACATTAATATTATTTTATTTGGTATGAAAATCTTTAAAGCACGCGAGGCAGGGAGACACGCAAATAACGAGTTTTTCTGCTGTATTTTGGATTTTTTCACCTGGATGCGAATTTCAGTTCCAATTTTTTTGGGAAATGATTACCTCCATTAAATCCTTTTTCGATGGCTATATAAGTTCTCATTTGTTTGCGTGGAGGGGTATCGTGACTTGGTCTGCCAGGTTTTTCTTTATCATTGAAGCTTCACCTTGGAAAATTGAGACAGTAGCAACTCAACTTTTAAATTCCCTCTGACGGATAAAAGCTATTTTTCGAAAGCCACAATCTTCCCCCAGGCTGACTGGCCTTGGAGTGTGGGTATTAAATAGTTTATTTAACTCCAGCTAATGACGATCTTGGTGAATCGAAGACGAAACTACTCTTCCTTTTATTCTCCTCGTTTCGTAAATCTTCAAAATTAATGTAAAATTCTTCTAAAACAAACAACTGGGTAAATTCAAAGGTATTTCTAACATTATTTCATATATTAAATATGTTTCGTTAAGGTACATTTTCTATTTCCTATTGATCAATTTACTCTGTTGGTTCATCGTCCATATCACCAAGCATTGACAGTAGAAATATTTAATAAATGGTAGAATATCCGCATATACCGCCTTTTGTTTCTTAGATAGTTTCGATATAATACCACGGTGAATCCTTAAAGTCTACTCCACCCATGTGTTTACTGTTAAGTTTAATTAAAAATTGTCTGGATATACATAGTCAAATATTGTTTTCATTTTCTAGAAAATTTCTGAACTTCATCTTGAGATTCTGCAGTTGCATTATTTGATATAATATGTAGGATATTGTTATCAAACCGTCTGGCAATAGTTATTCCATCTGTGGAAGTAACAGCAGACCCTTTTCTTTAAAATTTTCAGGGAATCCAGATTTTTATCAGCACCTTGAAGTCTGTTATTTCTGACTGTACGAAGATTCCAAATTTTGTTCCTAGTGTAATATTCCCCTAAGACTATAACGCCTTTACCAAATTTTCCGAGATTCATATTATTTCTAACAATAAGTAATATTCCACGACATTATGTTATGTGATACACCATGCTCACGGCCTAGTTTTCTAGCTGACACATCAGTTCTATTGCTTGCACCTCCTACTAACCTTTGAACATATGTTGCCATGAAAACCCGAAGTTGGCCGTTTTCAAGATTCACACATGTAACATATTGCTCCTTTATCTTTTTCTCAGTCAATTCCTTGGACAGAAATATTTTTCTCTGTGAAAAGGTTTATAATATCGCACGTAAATATCTATAGCCAACCATTATTATCTTTTTGCGTTTATGATATATTAAAATTAAATTATTGGTCTCATTTATATCAAATACTTGCTTACGTTTGATGTGATGACTATAAACAGAGAAGGAAGACATCTACAATAATAAATAGCCGTAAAATTATAAGCACATCTTCTTATTTATTATATGAGAGTACTTGTAACAATAAATGCAGATTAGACATTTTCTTACTAAATTTTAGAGCAGTCCATGCGAACTTTGGCATTCTTTGGTTAACCCTCAATGGCACCGTCTGCCTTCAAAAAACTTGCTTCCTGTCCATAACTTTCTTAGATTTCAGTCTTTATTCATCAGTCAAAGCTTCTAGCATGGACATCTTTAAATCTTTATGTTCACAAGTGTGGCTATCTATTTTAACTAATTTATGATCCTGATGAAGCTTTAAAAATAAAAGCAAAATATTGGTGAAATTTAAAGAGTTACATTTTTTCTAAAACATTGGTCGCCATCCCGACAGCTTTAATCGTGATTGGAGTTCCGTTAGTTCCTAACGACCGCCATAATCCTTGGTGTTTCTCTGCTCCTGTGACACAAACATTATTGGAAACTAGATCTAAATCGCTACACTACACCATAATTAAGAAAACACTACATATACAGCAAACATAATTTGCAATTGCAATATTAATGGTTACTAAAAGATGTCGTGACCATATTGGGTAGAAAAGTATATCGTGTACCACTGCCACGTAGGCACTCACTCGTCTTTTATTAAAAATAGTTGCACTAGCCAAAATATTTGCATTCGCACTAATTTCAAACCCTACAAATAAAATTAATAAATAATAAAACCTGCCAAAAATCCAAATGAAGTGGAATCATATCGTCCCATCTCACCACTGCCAATTATGTCTAAACTATTTGAGAAACTGACTTTAAAGCGTCTCAAACCTATTCTTGATCAATTTATCATTTTATAGAGTATGGCAGGAAGGCTTACAACACACTTCTTCCTGATCATTTCTATCAACTCCTAAAATCTTACCTGACTAATCCACACTTCCGAGTTAGATAGGAGGATTCGTATTCAGGCTTGAAGCTGATTAAGACTGGTGTTCCTCAGGGTAGTTTCCTAGGCTCGGTTTTGTATCTACTGTATATTAGTGATATTCCAACAACATTATATAGCACAAGAGTTACTTTTGCTGTGGCAATCATGGCAGGGAGAATCTGTGGAAAACTCAACCAGAAAATTGCAATCTGCTCTTAACATAGTTGTCATCTGGACTAAGAAATGGCACATTAAACTGAATGAATCCAAATTGACTCATATTGACTTTAAAAACAAGAAGCTTGCACAACAACCAGTCTTTATTGATGGCACTTAATTACCATATGCCAACACAGCAAAATATCTTGGTATGACTCCCAAGCTTCGGTGGAAAGAGCATATTAAGAAGAAACATGATGAACTCAAGTTCAAAAAAATGTATTGGTTGCTTGGTCGTAATTCTGAGCTTTCAACACACAATAAACTTAAATTATAGAAGCAAGTTCTACGTCCAGTTTGGAGTTATAGAATTCAGCCATGCCAGTGATTCTAATATCCGTGATACAAGATTTTAAAATAAATTGCTTAAGTGTGTTGTTAAAGCACATTGGTACGCGCGTATTTGTGACCTTCATCGGGACCTAGAGATCGAGACGGCAACAGACATATTCTCTGGATTTGCCATGTTTCATCAAAAGAGACTTCAAAACCACATCAACATAGAAGCATCCAGACTTCTGAATGTGCGCAGTAACACCAGACGACTTAAACGGATGAAACCATTAGAACACTAAGTGATTCAATGAAAGTATCTTAGTCTCAGTTTGTCTTTAGTACACTAAATCACAAACAAATTAATCGTTGGTTTTGTAACTAGTTTTAATTGTATTGGGTCTTGTATAATCCAGACTTCAATAAAAAAAAATGATACACATTTTTCAATTTTTTTTTTTATTTCTATGACATTTTTGTATACTGATGTTTATTAGGTATGTACGTTCCATTATCCATTTCATTTTGGTGAGTACATGTAATAAGGATTAAAATTAGAAATGAATTAACATGCTATGGTAATATGTTTTGTTTATGTTCTATGTGTCTGAGATTATACCTTTAAAATGGCCCTGTAGTTTTCGTTTTTACATTTATTTTTTTCAAATGCAAAATTATAAGTAAGCGCTGTAGACGTATGTACATATTGAAGAGAGCTTCTCATAAAATCAAACAGAAACATGTTGCTTATTAGTGGATGTCAACGTGTATTCCTGTGCAAATATGAGAAATATATGATCTTATAAGATTTGTGTTTCCTTTGAGGAAGATGTTTTACTCCTAGAATATATAAAGTTTGTGTAACTCCCAATATGCATGTAGACATCTAATCTAGACTTGAAGTAGTTACTTCAATTAGACAATCTCGTTTTGATATTTTACTATTAAACGCGTAAGAGTTGTTACATAAATACAGTGCAATTCAGGTATCGTAGGTATCTACATAGTAAAACCTTTATGTGATGTTAATGATTTTCCTACGGTGAGTGTTTGATTCATGAGGTTTTGAGACATTTTACGTCTTAGAATAAAAGTGTAAAGTAGAAATAAAAAAAAGGTGGTAGCTTTGGCGGCAATTTTAGGAATTTTTAGCAGAAATAATGAGACAAAATTTTGCAGCTGAAAATCGCAGCCCGCGTCGTATCAATCAAAGCTGCAGCTATTGTTATTCAAGCAATTCACTACAAACGGACATGTAATTCAGAATGGCTCTTATTTATTTAAACGAAAAAATACACTGATAACATAAAGGAAACAAACAACTATGAACAAAATTTTATCAAAAATGAATTACCTACCTAAACTAAAACAGCAAAAAATACACTCTTAGTACAAAAAGGTTACAAACAATAAATTATGAAAAAAATTGTATCAAACTGTCGACCAAACGCTGCTAAATAGTGTCCTAATCATTCTTGAAGGTGACGTTTCATATTCTGAGGATTTCTTACAGTTATTTCTTTAAATGCTTCCACTATTCTCAGCCTTAGTTCATTAATGTTAGAGAGTCTACGTGGAATATTATCAAAAACCCTCCTTGCAATGTAACCCCAAACAAAAAAGTCCAATCGGCTTAAATCAGGGCTTCTTGCCGGCCACTTTAGCGACCCATGATTTAAAAATTCTGTAATTTCCCTGCTGCTATGTAATGGTGCCCCATCGCGGTGGTAAATGATCCGCCTGCTTACAGGAATATTGCCAATAGGCTATTTGGCATTTGGGCATTCAGTAAACCGTCGATAAGAAACGGACCAACAATGTGATTATCTTTCTCTTTTTATATTTTCTACTTTATTTTTTTGTTCCAATGCACAGAATGTCATATAAACTCCTAAAAATCATACCAACTGGGTATGGACAAAAAATAAATCAAACACTCTCCATAGGAAAACCACTAACATCACATAAAGGATTTACTATGTTGTACATATGTACTGTTATGTTCAACGTTGTATGTACGACAACAGCCTCCCTCGATTGCCACTTCTGAACGACTAAATGTCAGGTCGTTGGTAACTAAATATCCCTCTTGCGGTGAAAAATGGAAATTTCCTCGTTACCATCTCCCCTCAGCCAACTGGCCTTGGGGCGAGGACATTATATTTATAATATACGTCCAGATAACGACGAGTGTGGGGTAACATGGACAAATCTACTTGTCAGTTAATTTTCCTATTCACGTAATTCGTCCAAATTCATGTAGAAATCGCTTGAAATAAGCAACAGCGTAAATGAAAAGGTATTTTAAATGATATTTCATCAGTTAAATCTTTATCTGAAAGGTTTATGTAAATTATTAGAGAATTTTCACGTTTAAAGTTTGTCAGCCACATTTTGTATCATAGAATCATCGAAATACGATCTCCTAGTTGAGTCACTGCGTTCATTATCGTATGGTATTTGCAGAAATAATCTCATTTGATCGAAATTCATCGTAAAAGTTTCTATTCGGGTTAAATTATCAACATTGGCTGTGAAATAAAACAATCGCCGGTCTTTCGCGATTTAAGATAAAAGAAAGATGATCGACGCCATAATTTTTCATCAATCTTTATTCAGCCTTGGTTGAATCAAAGTGTTTCTTAACTCCGATCCCCATATAAAGTGCTCGATTGTGTAATCAAAGTCTTTATTTGAAGAGAAAAGGGTTAAATTTCCAGAACAGGCAGTTTCCTGTAGAGGTTATATAAACAGAGAGTTTATATAACACTGGCATCGTTCAAAGTTCAAGGTTAGTTATATTTAGAATCTTAAAATTCGTTAATTTCGTTTTATTAATTTGGGTATTCGTCATAAAATTGCCGAAAGGGTATCCGGGGATACTCCCGAACCCACTAAGAATCGTTAATTAAGTTTAAAATTAGAAAATTTAACAATTTTCCCAAAATGCCCTAAGAAAGACATTTCAGTACCTATGGCCAGTGTTATCTGAAATGCACGGTATATGATAGTAGTGTAACATCAGAAACAGTAACAATTCAATGCAAATCTCGCTATCTTCTTGTCATGAACACGTTATTCAATTACTCATATACTTTAGGTTACAACTATATCATGAACAGAAGATATTAATTGAATTTTAAATTAAATTACCAGACCCAGAAAGCCTAACGACATATCTTATCTCCTATCTCCGCTCGATACAATTAAAAGATAGATAGGTTTGTTTGCGGTCAACTTGGTATTAATTGTTAAAGTAACGTCCAGATGGCAGGTCGCTTTTAGTGAACTTTTCAAATTGAGTTAGGAAGACCCTACCGTCCGAAGTTACATTGACATTTATGATCTGTCAGGGAACTCTAATTATTTACTGTGCGAGGTTCACCGGATCAATTTTATACATTTCATTCGGTAAAGTATTGAAGTATAAAGTATTCGGTAAAGTATTGATTTCACCACTTAAAACTATTTCGACACAATGGTGAATATTTTGTTAATTAACTGGAATGTTACCAAATAGTGATTTTTACGTAATCACAAAATTACAAATAAATTACAAAATACTTGTAGTTATCCTGTGTTGTTTAATAATCTTATTCTATGTAGGAAACCTGTATTACGAGTAAGTTTACCACGTTGTAGGTTTTATAAAAATATGTAAGGAAGGTATTTCCGAATAGTGCCTTATCCCACACACGGATATTTTTGCAATTTTGAAGCATGAGATGCATATAGATTGGCAGACATTATATACCAACTCCTATATAAACAAAGCTACAAATTATCATCTACTCTTCCCCAAAGTCGGTGGACAGCGATGGTATAATAAAGTCCATGTCAAAAAGAAAATGCTTGCTCAAATTCTAAGGATTGCATTTAATCATGGGAGGTTTCCATGGGAGGTTTCCGGCTCACATAATTAATTTGTCTGAGAACGACACTTGCAGGTTTTGTCGGAAGGAGTGTGGAAACACTTTCTAGGATGCGAAGTGCAGATAAATGTAATTAATGATCTAATAGGTGATTTAGTAAAATTGAACATGCAACTTCCACTGAATGTTAACTGCCTAATTGTCCAGGAAAAATATTACGTTTTAGTGTTTGATCATTTGTGGCCTACCTGTCGTTGTGTTTAACATGTTAGTCACCTGATCGGCCCCAGATGTGAAGATGTGTTCTGTTTGTCCTGGTGTCCGTTCGGGTGGCTAGGAAAGTATGTATGTATGTGGCTAACGATTTCCAGTCGAGGCCAATAATAATAATAGTAATAATCAAAGATGCTTAGCTGAAACAGGATAACTACTCTATACATTATATTAATTTAGTTAATCTAATCCATCGTAACAACCATCGTCCCAGAAGATGGAGGTATCTTTGGATTAGTGCATTTAATAAACACTCTACATAGATGTGTACCCTTTGAATGTACATAATTAGTGTAGCATAGGCGAAGGATAATACCACAACCCTCTTCTGTGTGTAGTATCAAATTATGATGCGGCAGCGTACTAAACGCATCTGCTTTTGTTGAAACAGCGAATTTGCCCGCGTAAACGCTGGTGCAATCTGCATTATTAATCGAAATTATGTTGCGATGTGTATTTTGATATTGGATTACACCAATAAATTTAAACTGTATATTATTTTTATTTAAATTAAATCGCACGGTTTAAGATTAATTTATCGCTGAAAGCGATGCGCTCAACCGGATAACCATATATATGTATGTACATACATATAAAATGTATGCACTCTTTTCTACTGTGCTGTGTATCAGAGCTGAGTTAAGTACAGCAGAAATGTAAAAAAGTACAATGGTAACTGTTCTCACACACTCTCCTACACAGTTTAAAGGAGCGAAAATGAGAGAATTGAATCTTGAACACAGAAGCGTCATTAAATTTCTATCGAAAGAAGGCTGTAGCCCGAAGAATATCCATGAGAGAATGGTGGTTGTGTATAGGGAAAGTAGTCCGCCCTATCTCTACGTCAAATATTGGTGCAAGTAGTTTAAATGGAACAGGGAATCCATTCATGATAGCCCAAAGTGTGACCTCTGGAAGCACGAACAAAAGAAATCATCAACAAAGTTGAAGATTTGGTGTTGACTAACCGCCGAGTAAAAGTTCTAGTTATTGCTAAAGAAATAGAGATATCGGAAACGAAAATTCTAAACGAAGATTTGGGAATGAGCAAAGTGTCGGCTCGGTGGATTCCCAGGCTGTTCAGTCTCGAACAAAAACTGTGCAGACTACAAAATTGCGAAGAGAATTTGCCTTCTTTATCCCAGGATGAAGACTTCTATAGAATAATAACCGGGAATGAGACCTAGGTATACTACTGGAACCCTCTCAAGGAACAAGACTCCATGCAATAGATTCATGAGGGTTCCCCATCATCCAAGAAGGGGAAGGCGCAATTATCTGCCGGGAAAGTGATGGTCACAATTTTCTGGGACGTGGAGTGTATTCTCTTAATTGAGTATATACAATAACATGGGAATGCCTACAAGGACAAAATTAGGAACCTAAAACACTTATACTCAGAAAACTGCTTCTGCATATGAAAAAAGACTGCAATGTCGTAATGCCATAGCATTTAAACATTGGACGACGTGAATTCATTCTGCAGCATAAAACAACGCGAAGAGTGAGGGGATTGATTCCACAAAATTACACCGTATATACGCCAATCTACTGGCTGCATATCCTAGGGAACACAACTTAACGCAGAGTTGGGACACATGACCTTTTCACGCCAAGCACTTGTCAATGGAACAGCTCAAAAACTTGATACTAAACACTACAGGAATCGCTCTAGGTCCTAGTCATACAAATAGTGACTTATCAACTACACTGCGGGTAGAATGGAAATAGAGCATGCACGTCTTGGTGTCGTTAATTATCAAGCTGTTACCCCGACACCACATAAACATAGCATTTGAACAATTGTTGTCATTCGCACAAAGATTTCGTTACACTTTAATTTGCAATCCCATCGAAAATACATATAAAATGTCTATAATAGTATTATTTTAGTGTATAAAAACATTATTCCTAAATAAAATATATAATATTGATATTTTTCAGAATTATGCCCGACTAAATACCTTCGTAGTAGACTATTCTCACACATTGTAACAGTTAATTTGAATTACATTCATAATTCAATAAAATATTCATTAATTAGTCGTTCAATTTAGTAAACGAATGTCGTACGCACAGTTTCTAGGCCACTAGGCATCAATATTTTTCATAGTTAACAAATTATTAGCAGTCTAATGATAGTAATCATCTTACTCTACGATATGATCATATTTAAGCTGAATTTTATTCGCAGGTAATAACGTTAATTACCAATCAATCCTCTTATTGACGCACAATAGTCTAATACGTAATAATAAACGCATTCATTCTCGCATCTCATTGGTCTTTATCCCGGATTCCGATTAGCAGCCTGCATTAGTTCCGAGCTTTCCGTCATTGAAAGTACTTCCATCCGACTGAACCGCCAACTTATCATCCGAGTTAAGCAGAATGTCAGCTCTTATTACTTTGCATAACATCACGAACTATAATTAGGATCATTTGTTATTAGTTTGAGCCGGTTTGTGTGGCCATCTGTTGCCATTTCTAGTTGCATGTGATCCTTAATTACTGTTCGTATCCTTTTAATGCATACTCGATCGAGTATTTATATATTTAGCTGAAAAAACTTAAAGTTACGTCTAACGCTACTACCTTAGAATAATTTACATATATTTGGTCATTGCTATTAATATTCATTTTAGTTTAACTTGGACAATTTTACATTTATTTTTAACAATTCATATTTTCTCGGCTTGATCAATTTTAAACCTGTTAAATGTTTTGAACACATAATATGCGTACGGTCCCTTCTTACCTTTCCCCGGAAACTCTGAATGGTTATTGAGCAGATTTTTACCATCCAGAGAGGCGACCGATTTGCATTCAGTGGCTGCCCAATTTACCATCGTCTTGTTACCCGGGAGTTCGAATACCGGATCGTCGCCGTCGTGAAGAATACGTGCGTGTGCAGACCATGACTTCAGCAATAACTTAAGGAAGTTACCACTACGTTGAAAGATCGGTATTTCCTTGGTTTTACCGATGCTATTACCAAGGAAATATCTATTTTTCAGTATTTGCCGATGGAAGCCACATATATATTAATACTGCCACTACGTTGTTTTTATTACGTCCTTGCTTCACCCCTCCTATAGATCGCACCCTCAATAATCAAAATATATCAGTAATTGAACTATCAATGTATGTTAATCTTTTCATTGCTTCAACAATAAATGTATTTTTATTTGACTACAGTTCTCAGTATTTTATTTATGAAATTAATTGTCCTCATGCTACTTAAAAGAACTTAAATTTAAAACCTGAGCTAGTCCTTTTGATAATCACGATAACTGACGAACTGTAGCAATTTATCTCAAGTGAATCAATCCGGTGACGTTAGCCCTTTTGAGAACCTATTAGATTTCTAGTTATCTAAGTGCCAGTACGATTTATTGATGTTATCTGATTGTATAATAAATCATATATTTAAAGCAGTTTTTAATTAGCGTTGTTAGTATTATCAGATATGTGTCAGGCCAAACCATTTGTGGTCAACCAGCTAGGTTTCATTAAAGAGCAATAAGAGGATCTGCGTATTAGTGCTAATACAGAATAGATACCCTCGTATTCGTAGTTCCCTTAAATTGTACGTATTAGGATGGTTACCATTTCAGTAATGTCCATAGTAATTACCTCGAAAGGGTTATTATATGGTATCTGAAAGTGCTTTTATGATTATCTTTTTCTAAATTAAAATCTATACACCGAATTTATAAATAATTAAATCAAATAAGTATATAGCAAGTATAGCAATAGATGTTAGCACACACATAGATACATTTCTACATCAAACATTCGGATACAGATTCGTATACACTTTATCCAAAATATTCTCGATATTTGTATTCATACCCTAGCTCGTCCTTTTATACAGAGCGGTGCACCTCCGCATCTGATATCGTTGACATTCCGTTGTTCGTCTCTTTTAACGAATGCTTCGAACCATTCACGTCAAAGTTCGTGATATGTTGTGTCAATACATTATTTGCGATAGCGAATTCAGCGACGTTAGCTGTGCAGCAAAACTTCAACTGGCATCTATTCACGTTTGGCTTAATACCGCTCTAGTGATTTTAATATTATAGATAACTAACGTATGCATGCATATCGAAATGCGGGAGCTTTTTGATAGGAGGACTTAAATCCGGTATCAATGATTTTTGCTTTTTTAGTCACGCTGTTAGCTATGACTTACATTTTTGTTGTGGGTGTTTGTATCACTGACAAAAGAACATCGGTAGTTGATATTTACTGATTTAAATGAAACTTTGCGGCTTTAAAGACAGGCAAAGTGATAATTTTTTTAAATGCCTAAACGTCTGTTTTCGAGGCGCAACTCCTCGCTGTTTACGTTAATATCTTTGAAACTGTAGAAAGTATTAAAAAATAGTGTGTGTTTTACTAGTACAATAAAATCAAAGTGTCTGTGTATTTTGGTGCAAAAAAATTGCTGAAAAATGTACAGTAACACGAAATGAAACGTGGCGGTTGCTAGGACATTTAATGAGTTGGGATTTCCACATGTGATGTAAGGGGTAGCCGCGAAGATGGTTACCCCGCATAACATTTCCGCTCCATTGACCCAAAATAAGCCCTATATAAACCCCTCCAGAATGAATAATACCTAGCCAGTGTGCAGTAACAGCCCTGAAGATGTATCATGAGAGTGTGGACGAAGCGTCGGCCAAAGCTACTATAACGACGCGGTTCCAAACCGGAAACCAATTATTGACGACCGCGAAAGCTTATGGACCAAATTACGTATAAATGAATTTTCAAATAAAGTAAAGAAAACAAATAAATGTGCTGGTATGAATAAAATGTTATGAATCTTCAACAGGAAATATTAGAGCGAAATGTCGAAATTTTGCGAAACCCTAAGGATATTGAAATCATACCAATACAACGATTAATACTGTATTAGCTATTATGACGAAGATAATGAGCGAATGCAATACTATTCAATACGAAATTACCTCACAAATTGAACTGAGGACTTAAAACATCTAAGAAACGAAAGACATTTTCACCTGTAGCACATGCATTGAAAATCACATTTGGATATTGTTGTCTCCGATACTTGTCGAAAATTAAAGAAGGTAAAGGTTGATTGTTTACTAAATTGGACAGAAATTTTTTAGCAGGAGAAGAAACAAGTTACTTGCAAAATTAGATTAAAATATAAAAGGGATATTCAGAATATGCTGTAATGTGGTATGAATTGCCAATGATTTCTTTCCCATGTATCCAGACCTAAGGCTACTAAATTTTTAGATCGTTTAAGAGAAAGAAGAAGAAAAAAAAACAGGAATTCACCATTTAAATGTTTAGCTGTGTTAGGAACGGAATTAGATGAATGTTTTAAAATTTGGAAAATGTGAAGGAATTGTAATTTAAAATAGTTCAGTTTCAGAAATTACTATATCAAGAAAATGGCTGATTTTAGTAATTTTTTGTCTAGATTTTGCCGGAAATTCAAAATTAAAATAATATACAAGGCGTTCTATTTATACAAAAAATACTTTAGCAAGAATATATCATGCAATATTACACACGTAGACGCGTGGTATTACGTACTTTTATGTCTAACGTAGGTAGCAAAAATCACATATGTCCGATGCACACTTCCACTTTCTAATAACTTTGAAACACTTGGTTTTAAGGCAGTGGTATCTTATTACATAATATACAATATATTTCGCTTAAAAAATTTTACTTTGGGTAGCTGCGAACTTATGAAACGCCTGTTGGTTTCACCTTAATTTTAAGCCATGCCCGCAATCAGACCTAATAACTTCTTCTACTTTTTCTCGTACGTCCCTGTGTCCAGTCAGGGATTCGGAGTTACATCCTTTAGCTATCGACCCATCTCCTCCAACTCTTCCAGTCACCCATCAAATCCTTCATATCCCCTAGTGTCTTCCCCTCATACTTCCGGCCCCCCGCCACCTGCTCCATCCATATTTTTCTCGGTCTTCCCCATTTCCTTCTCTTTCTAATTTTTTCCAATACGTTTTAACTTCCTTTGGGAAATTATTATTTATATATACATAAGGTCCTCTCAATTTTATTGATTCCCTTAGTAATTCTGCCTTATATTCCATCTAATAAACTAAGCCAACAACGGTCTATTTTCACCCCCGTTAATTTTTCTTACTCTTTTAATACCTGTTACACCCACTTTCACATATATCTGTAATTGTGTCTCATTCATTACCTTCTTCAACTTATATGAACTCATCTGTACCTCATTTTCATTCTCTGTCTCATCCACCCTGTAGATTACGACATTCTTCCTTCTTAATTCTCTCTCCAGCACTTCTATTTTGTTCTCATGTTTATCCAATCTATATTTTGTTTTTTTTTTGTTTTCTTCCGTTAATTTCTCATTCACTGTTCGTAAGTTCTTTAGTTCATCTTGCATATTGTCAAGGTTGTTTTCTATCCTAGTATTTCTGACCTCCATCTCTCTCAATTTCGTTAAAATCGCATCCAACTTTTAATCCATCTTCTTTCCTGAGTTGTCCTGAATATTACCCTGCTTTCATATGTTTGGTTACTTATCCTTCAGGCTGCGAAAACAACTCCAAACTCCCGCCTCGACGGCTCGAAGGTGAATGCTGTTATCAACCCGCTTTGTTTGATGTTAAATCTTTTGCACTATTCCAGCAGATATCCCCCTTCCTTTTGTTTATTGTTGCCTCTGCTTCTTGGGTTTTGGTAGGAATTCTTCCGAAATTAATTATTATGCGTTATTTCTCAAGTTATTCGCTATTTTTTCACTCCCCACTTTAAAGGTTAACTTTATCATTGTCAACCAGAACCGGAACAGACCTTATAACAAAAACCGTTTTGAACAATCTCCATTCACAGTTTTGAGTTAAATGTTAATTCCAATCATGTAGCTGATCTCTTGTAGATGATGCTTGCGAGAGAGCCAAGAGAAAGTCTCAACGCTTTAAGCCCTTTCCCGGTTCATAGTTAATTTTACGTTTCTGAAATAATCCACGACTTGATATAATGACTACTCAAAACGGCGCATCGGGCAGAGTGCCCAAACTATAATTCGCTATTATCATTTTCTATGCTCAGCCGATAAAAACATAACAAATTGAATATCAACAACGTAAGCATGAAAACTTCAATGAATATCACTTACAATTAGTAACTGTGTACAGGAACGGAGTATATTTGTGTATCCGCATATTCCTTGCAAAAGAACATTTGCACAGTTTTATTTGCACACAGATCGTTGGAAAGTCTGCTGGACTGTGAGCATTTTGAGCATCACACTGTGAACACCATCAGGTTATGAACAAATATTTTCAAAGGCGAAGGTATAATGCAAAGGTATGGCATTTGCACTATACCGCGTAATACGATTATGTAATTAACCGAAGAACTTATTAGAAAACTTTGCTTTTAAACGCGTCGTTTAAACCGAAGTTTAGATAATCTAGATTTTCCTATATTCCGATATTCATTGAATGAGGTATTGAGGTTAAGTTGGCGTTAACAAATTGTTGCCTAGGCAACGAGAGCTCTTTGTACGTGCTCGGATTATGTTCTTCCTGAATAGAACACTTTGCAGCTCCAACACTTCTACGTTGACTACGTTAGCTTAAACGCTGGAGCAAAACTGTGCTAGCCTAACAATGAATCTAGATTCGCTCCATTCAACCTAACTAATACTGGATTTACAAAGTTTTCAGTAATCTAACACATCCATTTCCCTGCACGTGCTGTTTAAGATCAATCATGTTGACAATAATAACGGACTTCTTGTTTACGAATTAATATTCTATGACATTATTTCATTTTCATGATACTCGCGATTGGTATTTGGAGGTTACCTAGAAAAAACATTGTTCACATCCGTATTTTCACCTACTAACGTACTACTGTAGCGCCACTGTTAAAACTGGCACACAAATAGATATTCGCCCTCGGCGCAGGTTTTAAAAAGAGCTTTAAAATTCATTACTGACAAATTGGAAACTGATCCCCGAAAGCGTACGCGAACTACTCCATCACCGAACCTAATTCGTGTGATTGCATCTAACGAAAAAAAAAAATGCATTTCGAGATTAACGCCAGTCTACCTCTGGATCTACGCCGATCATTTTGCTGTCGAATCTTGCGGTGTCGTTACAAAACAAAACAAATTATTTAACAGCCAATTTGATTTAATTGGGCGATTTCCCTTTATGTTAACTCTGCTATTGTTACCATTCGGTGTTGTAATTCTATATCAAAGCATTTTGTGGAAATAAATGTTATAATTTCGATATTTGCCTGCAATATCGGAATAACTGACTAGTTATTGTTTATTTTAATATTTACATTTGAACATATTTCCCTAGTTTGTATTTTATTTAATGCTTTTATTAAATGTGAACTAATTTCAAGAAATGAAATAAATGTGGATGTTGTAGTTTTAACGTATATTTCACGACTGCCCTCACATACATGCTACTTACAACAACAAAAATTCTTTAAATAAAAAGGATGCACTTACAATATATGTGTACATATGCACTTACATCCAAAAGATATATAACATCCCCACTTAAGAATATAAACTAATTGAAAACAAAATTCAATAACGATTGCGACAAAATATTCAGGTGGTTTACTTCCTGCTGTTGACGTACCCGGACGTGAAGTATGCTGTACCGATCGGCTGTACACATGGAGCAGTGGTTCTTCTTTAATAGATAATGTCGTCCCATAGCCCTGAAGTGCCGCTTCCTTAGCCGTCGCAATTCGAATTACATCTACGAAAGTTACATCCTTCTTTTCTTCTAATAACCGGTCCAAGATTTTTCCTTTTTCGAGCCCCATAATAAAGATGTCTCTTAAAATCGATGTTAATTCAGTGCCAAATTCACAGTGTACCCCTAGACTTCGAAGTTTGGCTGTCCATTCTTGAATGGATTTGCTTGTTGATTTTCTTCCAGTAACTTGCAGCAAATACTGATAGTTGGTCTCGAAAATATTGATTAAAAAGCTCGGTTAATTCTTTAAATGCTTTTTTTCTGGCATTTCCGGTAAGCACAAATTGAATATTGGTCGACAGGCATTTTCCGATAACAGATTTAAAAATATTGCTTTCTTCTTCTCCTCTTCAACTATTCCATTTGCCTCAAAAAAAATTATACAAATATTGTTTAGTCATTGGACTCTGGATCAAATTCCCGCAAATGACCGATAATATTCATTTGATGCGGCATAGATATATCCAACACGTAATTTTACTATCACTTAATTTCGTCGTCGCCACTATTAATTTTGAACCAATTTCGAGAAAAAAAAATAAAAATGGGTGTTGTAGCTTTAGCGTATATTTCACGACTGCCCTCACATACGTGCTATTTACAACCACAAAAAATCCTTAAATAAAAAGATGCACTTATAATATATGTGTACATATACTTACATCCAAAAGATATATAACAGCTTTGAAACCAAAAAAATATATATTACCCAGTTTGATACATTGACAGATGTAGTAATAACTTTAAGGGTAAACAAATGGCTTGAATTGTTTAAAATACTTTCGAACAGGAGACTACAATTCCTAAAGACAACGTTTTGTTAGTATATGGTGAAACGCCGATTGCCCTATTTGTTGGGAAGCTCATGTATTTCAATTGTCAATGCTCGCGAGAGTTCAATTCATGAAATAAAGTTTTCTAAAAATACGCGAAAAGCTACTTCAAACGATTCAAACCCCGAAGTCAATGCAAGAGATCGAGTGCCCAATCGGTACGCCGCTGAAGATAAAGACCCACGTGTCTCCGAAACGGCCTTTCCGAGTTAATTAATAATTTGCGTGGTGCGGAGTGTGCTGAGAATATTGTTGTTTGCCTAGAACTAGAAGTCATAATTCCCCTCGTAATCCAAGGCTTTCTGGTAACCCTACAAATATTAACATTTATTTTATTGAATGAAGTGTTAATGTAGTACTGTATTGTCTCAATAAATACTTTGAATGCTTGATCGGCAGTGGGAGCCGGCATTACCTCAAGCCATGTTTCTCTGTTTAACTTATCCAGAAATTTATCAATATTGGTTTGACTGTAGACATACCTATATTCACACTTCTGAGGTACTATGGAATTATCAAACATTTTGTAAGAAACAATTAAACACGAGTGATCAGATAAACCATTTTGATCAACAATGCAAGTTTGTTATTTGTACTGTTTGAACACATATAATCAATGCAAGATGAACTAAGAGGCGTAACCCTAGTAAGAACATCTTCTTGGTAGCCCTTGTAATTCATACTGTAGAAAAATTAAGTAGTGCTCTCCTGTAAGGCGATTCTCCAAAATGAAAGAGCCAATTAAATAATCGTAGACCATACCACGCCATACGTTTACCGAAAACTTGCGCCGAAAATTACTTTCGAATCTTGCGTGGGGTTTTCCGTCTGACCATACATCAGAGTTCTGAATATTATTAACGCCGTCACGGATGAGTTGCTTCATCCGTAAAAATTATGCGCGATACAACACGACGATTATTATTTATCTACCAACAAAATCCCATACGCTTAGCATAATCTTCTGGTTGTAGGTGCTATATACGCTGAATATAGTATAGATGTAAGACTGGTTTGTGGAGTGTGTTACTGTTTTTTGTGGAATGCCTAATTGAGTACCAACTCTTTGTGAGGCGGTTGTTACATCTTCCTCTACTAAATCCAGAATATTTTCTACTTCTTCTAAACCTTGTCCAGTAGCTCGTTCAGATCTTATGTTAGCACTGGGAAGCATTCCGGTCTCGCACAGTTTGTTGAAAACTCTGACAAATACGTTTTTACTGGGATTTATCTGATATGGAAACCGTTGACGATATTTTTCAGCAGCAGCTGGTAGCGTTCCCATTACAAAAACGATAAACAAACACACACCATACTTGCGTATTCCAAACTTGAATACTGACGCTGACACATATTATAACAACAAAATTACTGAAATGATTTTGAGCCTCGAAAGGATTGATTCAGAAGGCCAGTCGAACGTACTTGACTTTTTGTTTTACATGGGTTGTCAATGCAAAGGTATTCTTATTTTATTTAAAACGTATTAACTCGAAAACAAGCGAAAATTAGTGCCATTTACTAAAATTGCTAGTTAAAATTATTTAATTAGGCTATGATTTGAAAACAAATGAAAATCGGATAAGAACATGAGTTTTTTACATTATTTTTACGTGTACAATACACTCCTGGAGCTTGGTCCGTTTCTTCCGACTCACCCTGTATAAAATATTCTAAAACGAGAATGTAGCGTTGTGCCTTTTATGTCATTTAATAAATTAGTGAATGCCCGTGATATGTGTAAAATCGGCCCAGAAAGTAATGTCGTAGCCTCGTTAAAGGAAGGTCTCCCGAAGATGCACGAGGTTGTACCCTGTAGAGAGGCTATTGCAAAGAACTGTAGGACGAATGCGTACAGCGGAAAATGCGGGTGTTATGGCGGGCAAGTGAGAGCATACATACTTAAGCGCGTGTAGGGGAGGGTGCGAAAGTAGTGCCAAGAAATCTTTTGGGGTGCAGTTCTATGTGCTACAATCGCCGAAAAAAAAAACTGAGATGTTGGTTTAGCTTCTGTTGGTTCTTTTTATTCTTTAAGTAACTTTTAATACAACAGGTTTTTAGTTCTCATTTTCGTAATTTTGTTTATATAAATATTACATTATCTGTAAATTGCTTTCGTAATTCTCCACCATGCACTTCCCCAATAGTCATCTGGCATGCACCCATTTGCTATTAAGACATCATTAGATCATCACGCAATTCATTGCAACAGTTATGCGACATGCAGCCGAAAATGATTTTTTTTTATTTTTATTTAGTAAGATACATTATAGATAGTTGTTATTCTCTAATTGAGTACAATGTCTGCTATAATAGAAAATAGTAGAATCATATGTAGATCCTTTTTGTGTATGTAACGATAAGGTATTAATTCATTCAGAATTATACTAAAATTATTGAGAAACTTTTAATTTTAAACATCAAGCAAAATAAAGGTAAATACGTTTATACTTCTTCGTAACAACGTTTAATTTGATGAACATAATATGCTCTATATTCTGTAAACACCGACGTCATTATTTGCGCAGGCTGTTCTTAAACCGAGGCAACCTTAACAATATACATTCTACCAACCTTGGGTACTGAGTGGTTGTACCAAATATTTGTTATATTATTAAAGGAGTATTCCGCAAGTGGTTTCCTATTCTCACCAGTCAAAAATATTACAGTAAGATAAAAATTTACACTTGTTTAATTAAATCTAGCTTATATTTTTACTATAACAGTTATGTTTCGTCATATGCCTATTCTTTAATATATGTTGTTTGTTACTTCTATTTCGATAATTTAATACATAACTTATGGATGGAAAATTCCTAACATAAATTCTTATTCTAACCTTTTTTAATTATTTAATATCTGTATTGAGTCCGGCTCGTATTAAAATAATTTGTTAACCCGCTTTTGTATTGTATCTAACACATCTGGAATTAATAATGCCGTTAAATCACCAAATTTACTAATGTATACGGACGACACACAGATCTTTTAAACCGACAGATTGGCAACAAGCTAGCTCCAGTATAAGTGCATTCTCAAAAATTCTGTCTTATTATAATTTTATTGCAGCTCATAAATCAAAGGCCGTGAGAACTATCGCTTTCCTTGTCTATACTGATCCCTTCTAGTAAATTTTGACGATTTTCTTAACATACCTGCGAGAAGCGAGCACGTGTTTGATGTAACCTATTCATCCCATTCTTATACATTATTCTCCATATTATCTATCTCTTGGTACTACTTTCACGCCCTCTCCTACACGCGCGTAAGTATGTATGCTCTCACTTGCTCGCTCTAACACCCACATTTTTCGCTGTACGCATTACTTTTAGGAGGGTATTACCATAGCCTCCCTACAGGGTACAACCTCGGCAATCTTCTGGAAATCTCCCTTTAACGAGGCTACGACATTACTTTCTGGGCCAATTTTACATGGTGTAAATGCTCTAGCATTTCAATAAATACCAAAATAGTAGCGAGTATTGAAGCAAGTGAAAACACTAGTAGCGTCTGACCTGACGAAAATAATATTAGGGCGTCTGCTGTGAAAATCAAACCGCAGCAATACAAGTTTTTAATTAAATTTCGAAACTATCCGTTGCAAACGCATAGCATATGGAAAACTTTTATTAACCGCAAACAGAAATGACTTTCAGCATGTATATGTTTCAATTAGCAATAGAATTACCCTTTACCATCCGCGATCCTATTTTCGCAATATCCTCGATGTTCGCTTCGAATTGTTTGCATTCAAAACCGCTGCATGATCATAACAGAAGTTTAAACTTCCACAGAGAAGTGTTTCAGGACCCGCAAACGCTAACTTCGCCACAAAGAAAGGCCAAGTTTATCTCCGCCAATGGTGCAATAAAAGTGAGTAGTCGAAGAGCCATTTTAAAGGAGTTATAGATTTGAACGGCTCTTACGGCGCTAAAACTTTTAACAATAGAGTTATTAATGTCGGCTTGAATTCCTTCAATACAATAAATTCCATACCCTTGATTCTTCAATTGGTACGTACCCCGATGAGTCTTATTGTTATATACAGTGCCGTCAGCTCACGAGAAATTAGGGTTTACTTAGTGCATAAAAAACTTGAATAACTCATCGGGAAAAGTTGATTGTTGTATTCAACATAACTGCGCGTTAATTATTGCGTCAGCTGCTTTGTACCTTAGATTTTACATTTTCTTCCTTGTAACCTCATTGTGGTAAAAGTGAACACTATATAGTGTTAAAAAATATACCATGAAGGGATTACAATTTTTACATTAAGATTTTGTTCTATTAACTTCCAACTTTATTGTAGATTTAACATATATAACACTTACATTTAGTGTAAGCACTATACCCACGCTAGTATTTCTTATGCACCTTTTACTACAATTATCGCTACGAGGTAGGCGCCATAAATTCTCGTCCTGACAGGCTTATACAGGTTCGAGCGTGTTTAAACTCCGTTGCATCATGGCTGTACCTGTGCGAGGCCTACACTATACACAAAGGGTACTGGGAAAGTTTTGCAATATGACGCAACCATGTGTCGCAGAAGTTTGATTGTTGGTGTAGGTTGTGACATGTTCTTACTCACACAGTAACCGCTGCGCCGAGTCGGTGGGCTTAGTTATTCGTTAGCAGTAATAGTGTAAAGTGAGAAATGAGATACGGGTAGTTTTGCGGTATAACTTCACGCGTGGTTTAACGTAGACCAGTGCTTAGAAGAAATGACTCTTGCACTAGGTGATGTTTGTCCATATCGTACGACCGACTACATTCAGCTGGTACAAAGAATTCCAAAGGAGAAATTTCACCCTGGGGGGGGCGCTGAGAGGGCGGGAAGGCCATGAACGTCGGTTACTGAGGAAAACGTTACTGTTGTGAGGAAAATGCTTGACGAAGATAGGCGAGTGACCTACCAGCAGATTGAGGATACCTTAGGCCTAAATGCACCGGCGATTCTTTCGATTCTGCATGATCATTTGCACGTGAGGAAACTTTGTTGTTTCTGGGTGCCACATAGTCTGATTGAAGAGCAGATGACACAACGTGTGACATGGTGCCGCGGGACGCTACAGGACTGAAACTTCTTCAGCACCCTTCTTACAGTCCAGACCTTGCTCCCTGCGACTTTGCACTGTTTCCGCATGTGAAAATGAAGCTGAAGAGGAAGCGGTTTTCCAATGATGAGGCCCTTCTGAGAGCTTAGGACAACGAGTATGCCTTGATCTCTAGTGAAACTTAGCAGATCTGGTTTAAGGATTGGTTTCTCAGGATGGAGAGATATATTGAATGTGGTGAAAATTATTTTGAAAAAGTTAAACAAATAAAGCTGTATTGCAAAACTTCCCCAGATCCCTTTGTACATTACGGCTTGAAGAGTAATAGCTTTTAGTAGCCAGCCTGACAACGTGACTGGTGCGTGAAAATGTTTTAGGTAACGAAAATTGAGTGCCGCGCCATCACTAAATTTTTAACAAAAGAAGGGCATACATTTAATCACATTAAATAACGTTTGAACGACGTTTGTGGTGATTTATCTCCTTCATATTATACCGTAAAAAAGTGGGCGAAATGTTTCCGTTTGGGGCACGAATCCCTTGAAGATGGTCGGCCAATTAAACTAATAACGCCTCAAAACATGTCAATTATTGAAGAAATGGTATTAGCAGATCGCCATTTGAAAGTGAAGGCATTAGCAGTGATGTCTAACATTTCTGAAACAAGTATTTGCCGAATTCTCCATCGCCATTTGGGTATGAATAAGATTAAAGCAAGATGGGTACCGCAGCTTCTTTCTGCTCTTCAACGTGAACGTCGGGTGGAATGTGCGCGCTGTTTTTAAACATGTGTGGAGACGACCCGATTTTGGGGTCCCTTGTCACAGGAGATGAAACAATTGTTCGGTATCATGATCTTCTATCCAAAAAGGAATCCATGGAATAACGGCGACTCGGTGAACCTCGTCGCAGAAAGACATTTTGAGGGAAAAACTTTAGATTATTTTTACAAGGGTATAGAATAAATTGAAGTTAAGGGAGTCTATATTGAAAAATAAAAATTGTTATATTTTACTAAGTTTGTTTTGTCTATATGAGGCCAAGAATTTATGGCGCACACCTCGTACAAGGGATATGTACTTCACAAGTAGTTAGAAAAATTAATTTGCCTAGGTATTCCGTAAAGTTGCTGAATATTTTAAACTGCCTGAATCTTCTAGTTGTACTGGACACAGTTTTAGTAGAATACCCGCGACCTTTTTCATAGGTACTGGCGGCGATATTTTGAGTTTGAAAACGCATGGAGACTTAAAATCTTCTGCAGTTGCTGAAGGATATTTAAATGATTCTATCCCAAAAAAGATAAAGTGCAAATATTAACAATAACAGGCAAATTATTATTGTTTCTATTGGAAATTGACTGAAGGGAGACACTGGATTTCTTTATGGGAAATGTCATGGCAAGTTATGGAAAACGTCACTTTCGCATACAAGTGGGGAAAGAATTCTTTGTATATCTTATAAACAGACCACTACTACATATATAAAGCTATAATAAGCAGATTAGTATTTCAAGGTTCCCTTCCGAATAACTAAATGATACGTTGGTTTTAGAGCAACTTCTTTTAAATTATT
The DNA here is from genome assembly GCA_029619315.2 of Dynastes maya. Lineage (NCBI taxonomy): Eukaryota > Metazoa > Arthropoda > Insecta > Coleoptera > Scarabaeidae > Dynastes > Dynastes maya. The sequence continues at coordinate 66,198,077 of JAROYE020000002.1, forward strand.
ACAGTATACAACAAATTTTTTGTGGGTAATAAACCAGTGAATTCTAATCTTCTCTAAGGAATGCTTTCTGATATTTCGGTTATAATTAATGACGATTAGCGCGAAGCAAGATGTTTTATTGCCGGCATCGTAAAACGGGTCAAAGAAATACAAAAGCAAATTTCGCATAGAATATATGCCGCTGCCCAAAGCTCATTGAGAAAAAAACTCCCAGAAATTTGCGAACAAGGACATGCGAGGATATTAGGAATAAATGATATACGGTCAACGTATGGAAGCGGATATTCCCTATGAATGGGAAGACGAAGAACTCCAGTTTTAGACAAGTACCGAGCGGCTAATTTATGAATTTAACGGTTTAAATATGGGGAGATCCCTTTTGAAAGTATATACCACGTTTGCCGAATTAATTTTGTTTAGGATCCTTTTTTTTTGTCATTTAAAATTCGTTCAGATGGAGGCAACGAAATCCCTATTCGCGTATGCAATATACCAGATTGTTGGCCGGGATCCGGGTAAACATCAGTAGCGCGTGGCGTTATACAACTTGTTATTTGCATACTTTCAACTTTTTTAAATATTTATAACCTTCCTGTAACATCAAATTACGAATACAGTGCGGGAACGTATCACATAGACGTCCAAAAAATCTACTCCGATATACGCTGACGGTTACCGCAATTAAAATTTCTGTCATGTTTATTATGATCGATGAACTCGGCTCTGCCAGGTTGAATGTGTTATTTCGGCTTTGCTACTGTGTTTTCGAATATAAGGAGAGTCTATATTTTGCGGAATAACATTTCAATTTTATTTTCACTTATACACAAACAGATGCTAATCTGTAACATTCATCAAAATTGATTGAATCGTATGTAGAAGAGAGATATACATATATACATATCTACATATTATGTATACAAACACTTATAGTAAAGTGCGATCTAAAAAAAAATAGCCAACGCAAGCTAAGACACATAGAAATCAGTGTTTCAACGAATCATTAAAAGTGAGTTCGATCAAGAAGTCAAAAAGACAGCGTCGATTAATTCAGTTTTAATCATGATCAATTCTCCCTTTTTAAAATTATGAGGTTTATGCAAAGTTTACACTTACAGTGGGCAGGCTTCCATAGAACGCCATATACAATAGTATACCTATCCTCAATCAAAAAGCGCGATGAAAATGAATATCGGAATTTTTTTTATCGTTTGACACATCTTGTAGATTCCTCTTTTTCTTTTTTAAATCTCCTATTCAGAGAATTAGAAATAGGAGAGGGGCAGAATGCAGCTCAGACCATTATCTCTAGAAAGCTACATGTAAGGGAGGATCGAATAGAAGAAAACGAATATAAAGAAGAAATATGCAGCAAATTACATTACGGCTCTTTTTAACAAGAAAAGCATAAGGAATAAGTATAAAGAGAGGATATAAAAAGAACTGACTGAGAATGTGTAGGAAATAGAAGTTAATGACCTATGGGAAAACACAAAAACAGCTATAACAGTGACAAATCAAGCACTTACAGGTAATACGGATAGAAAACCAAAAAATGAATAATTGGTATGACGATGAGTGTAGGAGGGCAAGGGAAGTGAAGAAAACACAGAAGGAAAAAAGGGAACTAAAGAAGATAAGCTCAGAGAAATTGGTAAACAAAGAAATAAGATCCTTCTACCAAGAGGTTAAAAAAATGGACAAAGGCTATCAAACACAAAATATATATCAAAAGCAACGAAGCTGAATTGTTGAGCGAGCCAGCAAGGGTACTAGAGAGATGGAGGAATTATTTTCAGGTGCTGGTGAACAATGACATTGAAAAAGAGAAACAAGCCACTTTACAGGACGCTGAAGGAAGTGAGATGGACATAGAAGTGCCAAAAAAAGGAGGAGATTGTAGAGAAGATTAGGAATCTTAAAGATAATAAAAATCCGGGGGGAACAGCAGTATCGGCAGAAATGCTAAAAGCAGGGGGGGGGGGTAAATTGCATGAGCGGATAAATAGCTTGATCAGGAATATTTGTGAAGAGGAAAAATACCTGAAGGCTGATCAATAGCAAGAATGCTAACATTATAGGAGCGTCTCGCTGCTGGAGACATGCTATAAAGTACTAGCACGATGTCTAAGGAGTGGGATAAGCTAACTTATGGAAAATGCAGCAGGAGAATACCAGGCGGGCTTCAGAAGTAATCGATCAGTGTTGGGCCAAATCTTCATTCTGAAGAGTTACAAGCTGGGTGCTACGAGTACAAGAGTGTGTTGCATGTACTCTTTAAGCAGGCCTACAATCGAGTGTATAGGTCGCAAATGTACCAAGCCCTGAGGGATTTAGGAATACCAAATAAACTAATTAGACTGGTAAGAATTACCCTTGACAACACAAGAAATGAAGTAACCTGGAAGGGATCAAGATCAGAGGGCTTCAAGGTCATACAACGACTTAGATGGGGAGACCCGATGTCAGCCACCCTCTTCAACTAGCTGTTAAAAATAATAATTAGAAACAGTAAAACAAAGAAGGATGAAACAATACTAAATAGTGAGCACCAGGCCATAGCCTTTGCGGATACTCAACAAAAGACGGAAACATATTTGAGTACAAATGAAGAACACATATGTTTGAAAGAGTGGAAGAATTTACATACTTAGGAGTGAATTACAAAAGGATTACAATAGGAAAGTTGGAGGCCTGGGAACACTAATGAAATCAGGGGTCGTGTCAACTAACAAGGAAACTGTTCCAAACCGGAGACATCGATTTGAATGAAACTTGGCTAAAGTGAAAACCCCATAGAACTATATAAAACCCCGTTGCCCGTTTCTGCTAAAAAAAGCCTTGAAGGAGGTAAAACGGGGCACTGAAAATAGGGATGACATTGGTTTTTCCTAAATTATTCCACAATTGCTGAAGATAAAAAATATAGGTGTGTGCGGATGTATTGCGTTATAAGAGCGCTATTGAAGTACGCAAAAATATCATAATTCGGGGTGAGACAAAGTCACCCCGTTCCCTCCGCCCCACCACCGTAACGGGGAATTTTTTTTTTCTTATCAGGTTTGAAAACCCTATAGAACTACGGAAAACTCCGTTGCCCGTTTCTGCTAAAAAGGCCTTAAAGGGGGTAAAACGGTGCACTGAACACAGGGATGACTTTGGGATTTTCTAAATTATTCCACAATTGCTGAAGATAAAAAGTGTTGGTGTCTGCGGATGTATTGCGTTTGAAGAGCGATATTGAAATACGCACAAACATCAGCATTCGAGGTGAGAAAAAGGCACCCCTTTCCCGCCGCCCCTTCATCGCAACGGAAAAAAGCTTGTTTCTTATAGGGTTTGAAGGCCTTATAAAGCTGTTCAGAAGATTATGCCCCGTTTCAACTAAAATACCTTTTCTTTTGCATCTCTTTTGGCTTTGAATTACAAAATGTATAATACATATAAATATATTCTTGTTTGATATTATTATGTAATTATTATCTAATCTCAAGTATGTTTGTTTCGTTGATGGTTGAAGGCTTGTACATTACCAGTTTGTTTACGGTTGCTATCCATTGCGGGAGATGTGTACAAACAACCACAAACGAAATATCTTGTGGATAAGATAAATATATTAAACACCAGAACACCTGTATTCTACAGATTACTTATTAAATGCTGTCGATTTCCAGGCGCACTTAAAATGCAATACATGGGTAAACACCAATCTTTTTTCATTTTCCCCATTTGTGGAATAATTTATAAAAAAAACAAAATCTAAATTATTATATGGTTTACTACGGTTTATTCTAAACAACGTAACTTAAACCTAGGTTAAACGTGTGCTATAAATGTGTGTCCCGCATTCTAGCTATAAATTATCCATAACGTGCTCACCTAATCGATAAATTCATATTTCCGCATTGTCAATATCTCCAATCGAATCGATTATAGTAGCCAGCAATGTCACAGGGTAGGAATAATACATTGAATATATTATATTGTTAACTCTATATTGTTTATTTCTACACATGTTTCCATTTTACACTGAAATAATTATTAATTAAATCCGCTTAATACCTATTATTTCTTCAACCTTGGGTATGCTGGAATTATCCTTACCTTCAAATCCAAATAAAGCGCATATGACAATTACCACAACAGCCATTAAAACTTTTCGGAAAAAATTCTTTGATTTAGTAGGCCCAATAAATACTGTTACAGAAGAAAATAGACATACGAGGGTTGTCTTCTCAGTTTTGTATATAGTCGCGTAAAAGGCACCGCCAGTGAAACATCGCCTGTCAAAATTAATTTCAATATTCACTAAGTCTAAATACAAAATTTCATGAAGATACGGCAAGTGATTTAGCCATAGCCAATTTTTAAAACTGACAAAATGGAATTGAGCAGAAACAATTTTCGCTCAATATTTTTTTTGCTTTCGAAGAAGATTATCTCAACAACAATGTCTCGTCAAGTAGGTTTCCATTTTTAGTAATAAAGAACCACATCAGTCGACAATTTTTTGCTGGTACTGCGAATTCCAGCGTGAATCCACCAATTTCAACGACGATCCCGGGACAGGAACACCAGACAGCAGTCACCAACCAAGGAAGATCCACATGTGACATATTACAAGATTAAGACATCGATATTTCAAAGACCTCAATCCAAAAAATTCTGCATTATGAATTGGCTTCCCATTGGAAGGCGGTTCGCGTTATTTTGTGTCATAACTCTTTGCCGGTTCAACTGCAGAAGCTCAAAAAATGTATATAGTATCATGAGTGGTGATGAATCATGGATTTATTCCTATGAACCCGAAACCAAACGTCAATCCGCTGTGTGGAAGTTTCAAGATGGAAGAAGCCAACAAATGTAATTCGATTCGTATCGAAGAAAATGGTCGAACCTTTGTCTCAATTTCGGGACATATTGCCACACAATTCTTTTAGAAGATCGAAGAACGGTTAATGCCGATTGGTATACAGCCATTTGTTTACCAGAAATGATTGTCGTGCTCTGGAAAGCAAACCAACCACGAGGAATCATCTACCGCCACGATAATGCGAGTTCACCTGTAGCTCAAAAGACCATTGAGTTTTTAGAGCAGCAAAACATCGAGTTATTAGGTCATCCTCCATACGGTCCCAACGATTTTTTTGCCTTCCCTAGAATCAAGAATGGGCTGCGTGGTCAAAGGTTGCACTCGCCAAAAGAAGCAATCTATGACTTTAAAATGGCAATTTTGACTATTTCAACTGATGGCTGGCATTGCTGCTTTAACAGTTGGCTTGAAAGTATGAAGAGGTGCATCAATCTTTTTGGAAAATACTTTGAAAAAGAATAAAGTAGTTTAAGTCGGTCAACTGTTTGCTGTTACGACTATTCGCAAAACTACGAAGGCATATTGATAACTAATGCCTCTATGGCCATAACTTTTATAATAATGGGCCAGACAGTGTCAAAGGTGGTTTGCCATATACCTTAACTCTTGGTACATAAATCTCCCTAGTAGAGATTCTCAGCAACATCGCGTTTGCGCACGACAGTTCTAAAAATGGCGACCGGCATGGACCTGCGGTTAAAGCAACGAGTTGTCATCGAATTTTTTACTGCGGAGGGTGTAGCGCCTATTGACACGACCCTGAAATGAAACGTCAGTCCATGGATTACAGATATAAGGGTTCGCCACAACCAAAAAAATTCAAATCAGTTTCATCTGCCGGGAAAGTCATGATTACCGTTTTCGGGGATTGCGATGGCATCGTTCATACTGAATTTTTGGAAAGTGGCTGTACTGTCAACTCCGAAGGATATGTTAACACTCTAACAAATCTGAAGCGACGGCTGCGTAGGGTTCATAGGGTCATGACAACGCTCGGCCTCATACAAGACAGAGGACGCGTATAGGACTGGAGAAACTTGGGTTTCATGACGTTTTACCTCATCCACCTTATAGCCCAGATCTTGTGCCTTGTGACTTTTTCCTCTTTCCGAAGCTTAAGGAACATCTCAGGGGCAAGCGTTTCTCTTCGGATGCAGAGGTGATAACGGAGGTGCGGAAATGGTGCCGTGCGAAGACTTCAGACTTCTTCCGTGACGGATTTGCGCAACTTGTAGTACGTTGGCGTAAATGTATTGCTGTCAATTGCAACTATGTGGAAAGGCGATTATATCAGTGGGTAGAGGACAGTTTATACTATCATTTCACACTTATATGTAAACAATATATCTATTACTAATAAAATTATAGCCATGGAGGCATTAATCTTCAATACGCCCTCGTAAAAAGACAACTCTCGTATTTTAACGTTACAGTGTGAATTAAGTAAATTTGTTGAAGCCTATCCGATAACAAGTAAAGAAGCAAAGACTAAGAGCTTTGTCAAAAGTTTTACTTCAAAGTACTGTATTCCTAATCAAATCGTTTCAGATCAAGAAACAGAATTTGTAACTAGTATACTCCGTTAAACTTGTAAATCGTTGGAAATACAGCAGCTACATTCAACACCGTATTATCACGAGATAAGTGCTTTGGAAAGCACTCACAAACACCTAGCAGCTTTTTTCCGAATGCAAACAGCAAAAAACTCTGACAGTTGGAGCACCTGAGTCCTTAGTGCTTCGCATTAAATAACACAGTAGCCGTACACGCCCCACGAACTTGTATTTGGCAAATGTATGTATAACTAACCAGATTCAATTTATAGTTTCTATGATCATCCGTTTGAATTAAAGTATCGTTTGCAAACAGCATGCCATGATGCTAGACAAAATTTAATCGAAGCAAAAGCTAAACAAAATGGAAAATATAATAGAAATGTTAATAATTTAGTAGTAGTAATAAACTACAAAATGCTGTACAAATGACCCTACGAGGTAATAGATATTATATGACGAAATATTTCAATCAAGGTAGAGAATAAATTAGTAGAAATACATATGAATACAGTAAAATTTTATCATACATAGGTAATTTGAAAAGAAAAAGAAGTAAATTGTAGCAATTTTTTTAAATAACCCTGGAAGGTATAATAGTGCAATAGATTAGTTAATAGAAAGTCGATTAAGGGCAAGTATTGCAATTATGCACGTATTAGGTAGTGTTGGTGTCCACGCAATATGGATAGAGAACAATTGAAGTTTATTAGTCAGTAACCATTAATTGTTATTCATTGTAAGGTACATATGTAAGTTTAGTAATAAACCGTGTTAAGGTGTTAACAAGTGTTTCTATACCCCACGAGAATCTATCAGCAAGCCAAGCGAATAAAGTTATTACAATGTATATAGCAAACATACTCAGCAGCACACATATCTGATTAAATTCCGAACAATTGCCTCGAGAATTCGTCGATTCCCATTGTCAACCATACGACCGAATGCCGTGAGAACAAATTTTTAATTCTTACATACCTTGTCCTATCCCTACTCTAAAAAATGTTTACAAGTACCTATTTCAGAATCTCAAAACATGTGTTCGTTTTACCGCAATGAATCCGTCAACTTTAAGTGCCTAAGAGGGCCTTGTTCTTGGTTTAGCAAATTTATCTCTTTTCATATAAATGGTTCCATAAGCATATAATACTCACGGGGAAGCTACATTCTTAAATCATTTTCTAATCTAATACTATACCCGATTAAGTTTATGTGTTGCGCTACGCCCGATGATTCTATTCTTCCATAACGGTAATGTGCTAGGTGTTCTTTGAACCTAGTGCCTATAGCCCTTCTGGCTTGTCCAATATAGGTTTTACCACAGACACCCCATTATTATTCATTTATTATTTACAGTATCTATAACACATTGCTTAATTGGGCGTTAGCCAAGTCTAATTAATAATAATAAAATCAGGGAATGCCGGTAAAATTACAGTGTGCAGCAATGCTACCATATATATTGTTGTGATATTTGTTTACCTGGTTGAAAGTGTGTTGAAATGATAACTTGAATTATTTAGTTCCATATTTTAACGAGGCGAAGCAGTATTGTTGACCTCTTCCCTCGGATTTCAAGAAAAGGACACCAAAGAGCTGTGTTGCTGAGATTCCGCAACAATGTACAGGTACCGGAAATTAAAATATTTGGCCAAACATAAATTCAAAAGAAAAATCCAATCATTTTAATTTAAAAATCCAAATTTCAAAATTAAAACTTCAATATAATAATTTAATTTTAAACTAGCTATCGGATAGGGTTTGATTTAGGTTTTTGCAAATTTATTGTTCTCAAGAAATATAATTTCAAAAATTTATTTATTTAAAATTCCAAATAAACACACCGTCCCTTTTAAACTGATAGCATCGTCTCACTTCTCTTAATATTTGTTGAGTTGCAAAAAAACATTAAGTGAGATTAATTTGTTACATTTGACTCATTTAATTTATTTAATTCATAATAAACTTTATTTACACACAAATATCATTACAGTATATGTATTGAAATGTTTTAAAGCAGGGAAATTGTTTAAAAAATGGAATTCTTGTGAATTAGTTAAAATTAGATGCACTGGGGGTTCGGAAGTGCTTTTACACACTCTTTCGGCAATTTTAATCAGTGAATGGAAATTAACGATAACTAAAACTGAAAAATGTAAACAATTCTGGATTTCTAAGACGGTGTCATACAGACTTTATGTTTACATGGGATTCACGGGGAACTGCTGGTTCTCAAACTCTTTTTTTTTACTATGATTTGAATATTACACACTTTGAAACTTGGAACACAGTCTAAATACTAGTTACCTCGATGAAAGCTTGACCTAATGTAATCAAATTCATTGACGTTCGTTCACTCGGTTATTTTAATCGCACAGTTGTTTATTGTAGGAAGATATTCCACTGATTTTCAAGATTCATGAAATGGAGAAATTGTACAGAAAAGTAGTTTCGTCCTTATTACCCCACATTTGTCGTTGTCTGGACTTAATTAAATTATTTAATACCTCCGCTCTGAAGATCAGAGGCTCGGGGAGGAATAGGGGCCTCTGAAAAAGAGCTAATATACTGAATACACTTATACGTGCTCGAGTGACAGTTGCGTTTGGCGATGTAAATATACACCACTACAGTACGTACTTGTCTGCACAATTTCAGTAAAATGTTCTAGGAAGATTTTCACGTATGGTCTGAAAGGCTTTGGAAGCTAAATTGACAATTAAATGGGGGTGAGAAGTCACTGCATTTTTATGATGGGTTCCATTTATGAATACCGTAGTTATTAACTTTAAACAACAATTTCTCATAGCTAATGCAGTCATATGCTTTAGAAAATTTCAAAACATAGCCGAATATATTTCACGGAAACACGGGTATAATGTAATGCCAACTTAACCAATATGCTACAGTGCTTACAACTTACGGTGTGCAATACAGCGTTTTTTGTTCCTTGCACAATTTGCTTTTTGGTTTATATTCAGTTTGTATTCTAATATTCTCAAGTATATTAATATTTATCTTTCGTTGAAAACGTTGCGATTATCAGAAAATCCTCTATATGAAGTTTTAAAATAGAACTGGAAATAGTAGGAGTTGTATTTCACATATCGTATATAAAAATATTAGAAAACCCCGCCTAAGCTACTGTATTTCGATTCTACTAACTTTGTTTCATAACAATGGCACTTAGGGGCAGCCTAATCTTCTTATGGAAGATCTTATGTATATCTCCCATTGCATTACATAGGAACTTTTGTGTGTTTTGTGTTGCTTTCTTTAAAAGTTATCCCTATCTGTCATAACGCGTCGTGATTTCATCGTTACCGTTTTCCATTTTTATCCCGGCGCGACTCTCTTAACGACAGCGCTGGGTCTAGATAATCTGGTCGGCCCTCTCCCTTAACAAAAATACGAGAAAGCGACGTCTCCCAGAGTACAGTAAAATAAGCGTCCTTTGCCGGTGCCTTTATCAACCGTGTTCTTCTCATATTTCAGTGCCCTCAATTTTTTACGGTTCGTTTTTTATTATTCCGTCATCTTGATTAAAGACGTGGAAATTTTCATATTTCTCTCCCTGACCAAGCGGTTATAAAAAAAATCCGACCGAAAAGAAAAGAAATAGACATCGAGATAGGCGGAGGCGCCCATCGAGGCACAAGCGAAGACGTCCGGAATACGATATTAATATTTGATTTAATTATTTACTTTTTCGTGATTTCGTTCTGTGCGGACAGGAGAGGAAAAATACCAGGTTGTAAGAGGAAAAAAACGATAGGATGAATATTAAATACAGTTTGAGTGCGCGCTTGATTGCGCAAATGGGAAAATTAAATCTTAGAAGGAGAAGCACACAAAAACTGCTTTATAGAGGCTTCAATTTCTTCGAGAAGTGTCAATTTTGTTACTTTAACATTTTTTACTGCTTCTAACGACTCATTCGTGAATTTTATTACAATTCTCCATAGTCCCCACCTTAAAGTTTTGTTGGATATTAGAACCCAACTCCGATGCCAGCGCCCGGATCTCGCTGCTGTCTCATGCGCTACTCCTGGTATTGACATATTCGGAGTTAAATGAATATTTTTACTTTTATTGAGGCATATTAGAAAACAACCCTGAGACTCATCGGCAAAGTAAACAGTGGGTTGATATTGGAGGAGAGTGTCCTTAAAAAGCAAGAATGTCGCCGTCACAAATGAAGACAATGCTCATTTGTTTCTTCGACGTCAATGACATTGTCCACAAAGAATTCGTTCCGCAAGGCAAAACTGTTAATTCGGCCTTCTATGTTGAAGTTTTGAAGCGGCTGTGTGCCAGGATTGCGCGGGTAAGGCCTGAACTGAAGAAATCTAGATGGATCCTTCATCACGACAACGCGCCCGCCCATTCGTCGTTTCTTGTTAGACAGTTTTTTGCGAAAAAAATAATTCCAACGCTGCCTCACCCCCCGTACAGTCCAGATCTGGCACCACTGGACTGCTGGCTGTTCCCAAAAATGAAAAGCTCCATGAAAGGACAACAGTTTGACTCCGTAGAAAATATCCAGACGGAGACGACGACGGTTTTGCAAGGTCTAACTTCGGGCGACTTTCAAAGATGTTTCCAGAAATGGGAAGAGAGATGGAATAAGTGCGTGGCACTCCAGGGGGGCTATTGTGAAGGAATGAATGCGTGATTATGTTGTTTTTTATAATAAAGCTTTATTAAACAAATTCTCGTTATTTAATTGCCACACCTCGTATATTATATACATAATATATAGTTGTTTTACTCAAGATTAAATAAAATATTTCAAGTTGGGTAGATGTTTTATTGATTTAACGAAGTAAAATAAATAAATAACGAATATTTATTATTTATATTTAAGTACACTTTCATCCCCTCATGCTCTAAAACATGCGAAATTTACGAAACTAGAAGGAGAAGTTCTTGCTCGCGGTGAAGTTACATTCTTAATTAATTTGAGGTTTTCTAATTTAATTTGCCCGGTTTCTTTTATGTGTTGTGCTACAATTAACGACTCGATCCTTGCATAGCGGTAACGTGCTATATGTTTTTTGAAACTGGTGCCTATCTCCCGTTTCGTTTGTTCGATATAGGCTTTATCACAATGACTGCATGCAATTTTATGAGTTCCCTACCTTTCCGCCGTATCCGGTTTATCTTTGGGATTGCCTAGAAATGAAAGGAAACCACAGAACTAGTACTCTATTGGCCAATAAAGCAGCTAAAACTAAAACATTGTCAACCTTACACTTAATTGCAGCAGTTTAATGTCAAGTGTTCCACGAAATTAAAGTCTCAAAACTGGATTTAAAACTTGTACGAGGCAAAAACGAAATGTGCTAGAAAAATTTAAAAACTGTTGCTAAACATTAAATGAGACATTTTAAGATGAACGACTGTTATTTCAGAATTTGATTACTAAAGCAAAAAGCTTCCTTAAATATAGGCAACTGTTTTATTTACGCTTAAATTAATCTTTATAATTACTTGTCTGCGAAAATCATGTTCTTGTAAAATAAATCAATATTAACACGTTTAGTTTGTTGAGAAACAGTCCACGAAAAGGTACTCGTTAATTTGCCCGTCTTTAATGAAATTCAACTTTAAATGAACGTTGATCTACAGTAAAGTGATTATGAATTTCTGGGTCCCAATTACTGAATTTATGGTGTTCCTTTCATTACTCCTTAAATGTTATATTGATTATATAATATTAAATTTATTATTAATTTCATTTTACTAAATAACTGGCGCTCCTATTTTCAAATAATTTTCAAAATTTGTGCTTGAAATTTATTTTTAAACGGCAGCACAGGTCAAAAGAAAAGGAGTAAAATATCTGGAATTGAATTTGAGAGGGGATGCGAACAAATACGCAGATGGCGGTAACAACAGTTCGCTGGCAGCAAAACAAAGAATAAACTTCGTCGCGCTTAGAATTCAACATTCTGTGGTTGAATATTTAGATGTTTGTTGTTACAAATACGTTCAGACGCTTGTAAAATATTTCTTTTCTTTGTAGAGAGGAAAAAATCAATATATCGAATTGTGTTCCTGCGTAATAGCTAGAAAATGCCTACAAGAGATCTGGCGACAGAAATAAAAGTTGAGCTCGCCTATTACGTCGCCGAATCAAATGAATAGACGACAATTATTTTAAGTTACTTGTTTGGCCTGCTTTTTTCACTTCACTGGTTATAATAATACAGTAAATAACAACGGGAAAGCGATGACGATACATTACAATCGTTATTTGCACTGCAGTACGAATATATCGCAATAATAAATTATTTTCTGCTAAAACCAGACAATATAATGATGTTAAAAATTAACGTTAGTTTTCGTAATCTACATTAAGGTGTTGTTTGTAATGTTTTATTTGAATTTTAAATTGAAGCAGACTGATGCAATGTACAACCGTTGCAAACTTATAACTCAAAACTTACGCTATAAGGCAACGCTGAATAATCTAATTGATTTTTTTCTCAGTATCCTTTGAACTCTACCATGAAAATCTCTATTACCACAGCTAAAAGTTTTCCACACAAAATCCTATTAATTTTGAATCCGTTATTCCTGCATTTCCGAAATAATTACCCCGCGTTACTCGTAACCAGATAACTCGGCCTTAATGGCTTAATGGGAATGCATATGTCCGGCAAAATTCAATTACTTTCTTCCCTTTGTCAAATTTGCTTATATTCGCTATTCTGTTCAGCCGAGACAATTACTTTATAAATAATTGCGATTTACTATGTCGCTGTTCCCCGTTTATGCTTTTTATTTATGGACCTGACGCAAACAATTATGCATCTTGTTATGCCCGTGGAGACGTGTAATCTCGTTTCGTGCGCAGAAAACTGCACCGGTATTTAAAATTAAAGCTGCAGCGAGGTGCACAGTATAAACTAAAGCTTGCAAGAAAAACAGAAGCAGAGGCAATTTATGTAGATAGATAGATGCGCTGTATTTCATAAATTCCTGGAAGGACTTGCAGTGAAATGAAGTATTATTACATTTTTCTAGGTGATCGCTATTAAGTATTATTCCAGCTACCATTAGCTTCGTCAGATAACGTTCTACACCAAGGAGATTTTATATTTCTATGGAAAGGCCTACACAAATACAGCCAGACAATTGAGGATCAGTATTCTGCGGTATTTTGAAAGAAATTAGAAAGGAAAACAATGGGTAATATTTATACTTAAAATACCAGGTGGTACATTGAACTTGGTACGCCCATGTATCTTAAACCTAATTCTATTTATTGAAAAAAGGTTTCATGGAAGGACAAATAAAATATAACTATCATTGAGTCATTTATTTTGGAAACGGCCTAAGTCATACCTTAACAGTTCAACAGCTCTAATAGTTCTAGCAATTCTAATGACATTATCTTCCTTTTTTCCTATTTACTTCCTATTTCACTTACATTAGAATTGAAGTTCAATACTGCCTTCAATGTCGTGTGGTGTCTCTGGATAGTAACGCCATAGTCTAAAACACATCCTGTACATACCACAGGTGCTGGCGAAGATCCGGAACATTGAACTATAATTTGCACAATTACATAATTCTGATAATGTAGCGGCGTTGCTGCTGGGTACTTGTCATTGGTATGTTTCCATGAAATAGAATTCCACAGCAACGCATGTAAAATGTTGTAGTTTAATGTGGTTTCAACGTTTGATTTAGAATTTCAAATACTGTATATCAATAGCAATACGGGCACTAACACACAATACATTTAATAAATTTATTTTGAAGAAATATAATTATGTTGCGCGATAGTAAATTTCAATTTACAGATGACAAATTGTTGACTGGATCCTTTTTTTTAATAACAAAATTGGTCTTACCGTAATGCCCAAGACAGATGGAGAAAAACATGCAGGGGAAAATTAAGGGAAGAGGCTACCAACACTGCTTCGCCGCGCAAATTTGCAACCATAAGCAACTCAATGAAAATACGCTTTGGCCTACATACAGCAAGGTCCTAAAGTGTCCCTCCCAATACTAACTTTTGAATAACAGGGGCCAGCGTTTTTAGTGAAAATGCATCGATTTATATTTCTTATTAGCTAATGTTTGGTCTTATTAGCAGTTCAGTTGCATTTCCGGTATCACCGGAAGTGACGTCAACTTTCTTATCTTAAATAGAACAGCCTGTATATTTTTACGTCTTTGTAAAGACAATCGAAAGGCGGATCCACACATGCTATAGTTTAGTTTAACCCTCAAGGGGTTACTTCCAGTCACAACCTCCGATCGGAGGTCACTTCTGAAATTTTTTCTTCGAAAGTATAAAATTTAAGTTTGGAATAGAAAAATAGTTAATTTTATTTTATTCTTAAATCGAAAGTGGAAATCTTCTAACCGGACAATTTCGGTTTTTATTTCAAAGCACAGCGCGTGGCTAAATGCCAATGCTAACGTTTTTGCTGAAAATACTGAAGATATTAGTGAAAATGTTAGTCCTTCTACAAGCAAAATGGGAAGATCGAGTAAAGAGTTTCAACTGTCCAGCCAGTGAACGAAAAATGTTCGTGACAGATTATGACCAGGAATTGGTATAATAGCAAAAGCAAAAAAGGTACCAGAAATTACTGAAGTAAACATTGAGTTATTGAAGCGGTTCCATATCATACTAATTGTTTTATCAAGCAGTCACAAAATTAACCGTAAAGCTTTGATAAGTATGGCAAGAACACTACGACATTTTATGTCCAGCTGTACGATTGGTACCGTATGCCTCCAAGCGTATACAAAATATTAATCCACGGATCTTTGGCAATTAAATATACTTCTCTGCCAATAGGTCAACTATCAGAAGAGGCTCAGGCTCAGATAAAAAAGAGAAAAGTAGGTAGCTGTATTAAATAGGAATTCAGTTTTAACCCTTTCTCCATTTGAAAGTTTAATCGTAATTGTCTTTGTATAGTGTTCATTTGGCTTCTAATTCTACACTGTACGGTCAATAATATTACAAAATTTCAATTTTCCAAGTTGAACACTTTCACAGTTATAAAAGTTCACATGCCTTCGTCTATCTCTCAAACATTTTCAGAAAATGCAGATACTTCAAATATGGTTGGAATTCGCAACATAGTTGTTGTATCAAACCAACTTTAAAATTGAACTAGAAATTCCAAAACGTAATAATATATATGGTGTTCTACGTATTTAAAATAAAGTTGACAGCTTCTTCCGGCATGACCGGAAAATCCAAAATATTTTAGTTCAATGGTACATGTAAGCTTTAGTATATTACCAAGTTTTCAGAATTTTCCAATGTATACTCCTTCATATATCGATCCATGCAGTTTCTCGTAACACACCTGAATTCTTCTATTAAGGAGATGATTTACTTTTATACATTTTGACGTTTCTCTATTTAAAAAGATGAATACCATAAACAACTGAGAGGCAAAGGGCAGCGACAATCAACGAACTGACAGGATAGGGTTAAATATTTTGCAAACTATTTCACTAATAACGGATATTGTCCTCATGATTTCCGTTACTGTTTGTGCTATACATTAATGACTTGGTTTTGAAAATCGACCTTCTCACCCTCGCTCGTGCAGATGATATTAAAATCTTGTCTGAAATATCATGAATTGACGACATGAGGAAAGTGCAAAATGGTTTTGATATGCTAGTAGAATGGTGTGAACCTTTTAAGCTCAAGCTAAATGTTGAAGGAAGTTGTATACTTATGTACCTACTCGCGTTCTTGTTCACCTTACTTACTACCCTACCAAATCAGAAGTACCAATTTGTCACGTAACCTTGAAACTTCACATTAACAATATCTGTTCTGAAACCATGAAATACATGAGTCTTGTTATGGATGTCTCTAAATACTTCAATGATCTTTCTTTATTAAGTTCGTTATACTTTACCTTTGTACTGAGTAAACAGAAATATGCAGCCCTAATTTGATACCCCTTATATACTTGTGACCTAAATTTAAATCGTATCCATCGCAAATTCCTAAAATTCCTGTCACTTAAGTTTGAATACAAAGAGGAATGGTCTCTGCGAGAAATTTCTACAAAAATTGCTTCCAAATGACGTAGATTGTCCCTACATACCAGAACGAATGAATTTTCTTGTGCCACGTTTGAATTCAAGATGTGATAGTAGCTTCATTCTTCCATTTGCGAGGACTAGCATCATGAGACGGGCTCCGACGTATACTTTGTTCAAGGAGGCCAATAGGCGATGCGATTTATTTAAGTAAATTCTGTTTTTATATTGTATGCATACCGATTGGGAAAATGAGAAATTAGCTATATCGGTATCGCCTCCTCGCTCTCTCGCCGTACATACGAGAGAGCGTGGAGGGGACTGTGTGCAATTCGAGCAATTTCTGCTAGTATATTTCGAACAATGTCGGGATGTAGACGTACTGTGTGAAGACTGAACGTAATAAAGTCAAGGTCGCCTGGAAATGAGAGTTTCGCATATTTATTTTGTTGTTGCTACGAAGCTTAGATGAAATTAATAAGAAATTCTAACGACGAAAATAAAAGCAGATCCTGATGCAATAAAAGAAAAGAAAAATAAATACTCCAGAAATTCTCTCTAAGATCGTCCGCACATACTGCAGTTTTCCTCCTAACTAACCACATCGGTAACCTTGAGCCATCGACTGTCGCTAACTACTCCGCTTGAGAGCGAAGAGGGGATAACGATATGGCTAATTTCGCATTTTCCCAATCGGTATCCTGAAATATGTTTTATCAGGGAAATTGCTAAAAAAAATGGAATTTTGTACATCGATAAAATTGTTAACTCTTTTGTGGGATTCGGGAGTATTCGATACTCTGTCGGCGAATTTTTAATGAACTTTGATATCAATAAATGCAAATTATCGAATATTAAAAATTACAAAAATACGAACTAACCTTGATTTTAAGAAGATGTCATATGAACTCCATGTTTCTTATGACATTCACAGGAAATTTGCCTGTTCTAACCTCCAACCTTTTCTTCTACCTTGAATTTATTCTCTAATTTCTGCATCGAACACTTTAAATTGGGACCGCAGCCAAAATACTAGTTAACTCGAAGAAAGCTTAACCAGGATTGACAAATTTATTGGCATCCCTTTTCTCTGTTATTTTAATCGCGATGGCGATTGTTTCTCTCCACAGCAACTTTTGATAGTATCTATCTAAACGTAATCTAACGAGGAATTTTGATGAAGAAAATTATTTTCAGAAGTAGCATGAGAGAATGAATGTAGTAACGCTACTAGATGACTCAAACTAGACGACTCTGTGATATACAAACCTTAAAATTAGAAATTTTCCTGACGTAAATGAAGATACCTTAACGAAACATATTTAATATCCAAAATAATATTAGAAATATCTTTGAATTTACTACCCTATTTGTTTTAGGAGAATTTTGCATTAATTTTAAAGATCTACGAAATGAGGAGAATAAAAGGAAGAGTAGTTTCGTCATCGATTCTCCAAGATCGTCATTGGCTGGAGTTATATAAATTATTTAATGTTCACACTTCAAGGCCAGTCGACTTGGTGGGGAAATTGTGGCTACCCAAAAATAGCTTTTATCCGCCAGAGGGAATTTCATTTCTATCAGGTGGCTATATTGAATACCCTAAACGTTCTAAAGTGACAGCTGATGTTTCCGATGTAAACAACACTTACCTTCAATTATCCTGTTATTGGGCAATCATGCGGAAATAAACGTTTATTATTATTACTAATATATGTTTACCATTTATTTGTAAGGTTTCATTAGAAATATATAAATTTCTTAATTTCAACGAACAGACTTATGGAGAAGAGGTTCTGCAGTATAGTTATACGGAAAACAGTAAAATAAGAAATACATTTTTCCTAATTATCTTAGATACACCGTACAAAATGACTTAAGCATCTTCTAAAATAAACAATTGTTTAATTGTTGTGGGGGCATGGAAATTTACGGAAACAAACATATTTTAATAAACTCAGATTTAGGACCCCTAAATTCCAACCTTTGGTTGAGTCATGCATGACCGCGGTATGTCTACCGTAACTTTAAAATTGTTTAAATAGATTAGTTTTAACTTAGATTGTTAGTTTGCTGTTGATGATTGCTTAGCTATCGAAACGTGCATCCAATGTGGGTGAAATGCTGTGGTAAGGATGGTGTGAAGTGTTTCAGTGGAAAAGTACCTTACGGTTATTTATTAACTGTGATGCTGACAAAGCATCTGCGGTGTACAGTATGACGTGACTGTAGAGTACAGCTTCATAACCATATATGTTGTTTAATGTCGCTGTATCGACATTCTTAGCGTCTTAGACTTTGCGATTCTTTCGAAACCTTAAATTAAGTATAATAACTATTATTGTGTTTAAAAGAATATCTAGAAGAGGCTCCGTAGTTGCCATTTATCTCAGCAATAATCAACAAGCTTAAAAAATGGGCTGACATACCGTTTCACTGTTTCTCAGTGAGAAATAAAAAAAAATTGTGTCAGCTATGAATTCAAAGATGATGTACACAATGTCGCAAAAGCAAACGGGCCCTTCCTATGTTTTTTGAACACGAAACACATAGAAATGATTTTGAAAGGAACCTGCTGGATGAGCTTTCGAATCTACCTTTAGGAAAAATATTAACCAATAGGTGACCATAAAAACGTAGGAAACGCATTTACTTTTATGTGAAATAGTATATTTTCTATCTTCAGTGTAAAGTGCATGACTTCACAGAATTTACGTCGCCACAAAATATAGTGAACTGTCCCAAATCGCAGAAAGACCTATACCGACACATGTAGTAGCTCAATACTACAACAACCACTTCACACGTAAAGTTCGTATTTTCAGGAAAAAATTTCCATTTGAACTATTTCCGCCGAAATCGATATTTGTTTACTATTTAAATCGTACAAACTGTATTGGGAATCGAGATTAACACAGCAATTTTGCTAAGTGCGTTGTCAACGTTTTCTTTCAGTATAGAGCATTCTTTGTCTTCAGAAATCTCTTTCAGCGTAGCTCTAAAACTGTGAGAAACAACGCAACCTTGTTATCTCGAACTATTCTTGTGTAATACAAAAGCGCGCTTTTTGTTTTGATAGAATCTTGCTTTCGTATTTGAAGTCGTCCGGTCCTCTAAATGTAAATACCTCTGTAATTTTCCGGCGAATTCCGCAAAGCGGAGAGGCAGGCGACTCTTCCCGCTGTATTTATTGACAAATAGGAACGGTTCGGGGCTTAATATGATTTAACATCGCACATTCGATATTGACGGTTCGGACCTAAATGTCAAATCTTTTTTCAATTTATGAAAGGCACGATATCGATTTTCCATTCGGCAACGTTGAATCTTGTTAGGCGAAGTATTTCGGTTGTCGTTATTGAGTTATGGTATCTGGCGTAAATTTATGAAAATCTTGTAAAGCGTCTCAACGGAGAGTAGACAAAATTACAGCCGATTTTAAATTTAAATTGGATATCTCGACAGGTATGAATGTAATGTTGCATTGGTCCAGATACGTCTACAGAAATAAAAATTAAATTTCCAGGGCCTTTAAAATATACCCAATTGCGGAAATAAATTTTAAATCGTGTGGTTACCAAGCAGTAAAGGGATTTCAAATAAGAATGTATGTTTTCCTGGTAGAAGGAAATGATTGTCAAACATATTTTTGTGGGCATACATAACCGATGAAGCACCCAATATAACGTATTGAAAGATCATGCCGAACTTTGTAATTTTATTGTTTCATGAATTGCTATAATCCACTTCTTTCTCCTAAATTGTATTCAAAACGATTCACTAAATAGTTAGGTATTATCAAAGGTTTCATCGAAAAGCTTCACTTTCTGCATTAAGATGCAATTTGGTTAAGGCCAAATTATTATGTGTATTAATAGCATTACTACGACTCAATGTCTAGAGCAACACAGAGTTACACAGCTTTATTCTTAAAAGAACTCGTTATGAAAAGCAGTTCGTCAAACGTCAATTTGACATTTTGTTATAGCATACTTGACTTATCCAAAATAATATGAAATGTCAGAGCAAACTCAAGGGGTTACCTCTTGTAACGACCTCCGACTGGAGGTAATATTTGACATTTTTCTTCTCCGAAGGTATACCGTAGATTAAAACAACAATTAGTACGTTCAAATACCTTGGTCTTAAGCTTTATTCATGAATTTTTATGTATAAAAATAATCAAAAATGGCGGACCTATGGCCAAGCCCATAGAGCATTTCTAAGCGGAAGGGGTGTGCTGTGGACATCCTAACTCGGGAACCGCCTATATGAAACAAACGAAACCAATTGATATTAATAATACATTGAAAAAACTTGCCCTTGAACAAAGGAAATTAATTTACGGTGTTTGTAAACAAAATGGCAACCGTCTGAACAAAAAGGCTATTTTTTGGCCTAAAATTTGGCTCTTCTAACGTGCATAAAAAATGTTAACTTTGATCAGAAATGAAATTCCTTCGTTCAGGGGCAAGACAATATTATCGACTATAATTCCACAAAGTTTCATTGAAATCCGTTGAGAAGTTTGTCCGTAATCGTGTCCACCGACCTCAAAAATGTCGTTTCGAGAAAAACGGCTTTAAAGCTTTAAAATGAAATAAGATATGTATAACATTGATAAAAATAGACTTACATAGAGTCATCTGCTCCGGGTACATATAGCAATCCCTTTGCATCCATAGCAGCATCTATATATCACGTATTTTACCTTTCAAAAGGGCTAGCAGGGTTGTATGAGTAACAAGAGACGGAGCAGCTGGCGCGGCGCGCAACGGGGTGCAGCGTTCGCTTCGGTGGTCGGAAAAAATAAGTTCTTACTCTTATATCGACTTATAACTTTGGAATTGAATAGTCTAAGGACTATACTTTTGCATGGTGACATTATCTCAAAATCGATTTTTCCAAAATTTATGACTGGAGGTAACCCCTTAAAACAAACCCCAAGTATGTAGTACATAGATAATACTAGTACCCATGGAGAAGGACGAACGAGGACTTGTGCTGTACCGGTTTTCTTCCATCGTAGTGAAAGGAACACATAACATTATGTACTGCGATAACAGCAGAGATATTTGTGGTCGTAAGGTCCGGGAGTGTCTCCTAGACACTCCTTCGACAGTTTAAAAAAACTCAATGGCAAATAATAACGCTTTACAAAAATTAGATTGATAGAACAAAAAAAAAACTAAAATCAATCTTTGACGTTACGCGAACACTATTCATATAGGGTAGTGCGAAATTAGTGTATGAATTTAACAACCGAGACCAGTGATTTGCTTTGTCATAACCTAACCTAAATTTATTTGTTGATAATAACAATTGCTTTTGTAGTGCACGGAATTGCACAGAAACGATACATGGTAGGTTTATTAGCAGTTTCTCTTGATACGAATACGCTGTTTTCGCAAATCGGCCAATGAAATATTGCAAACAGAAGTAGACCCAACGATGAAGAATTATTCACTAATAAAGAACGTTTCCACTTACAATGACGCTGCTTTACAAACTGACTCATAAATGTATATGCAACTCCACGTAGCGGCGTTTGATTGTAACTACGTCCATGCACGCGCAAAACTTCGGGAACTTTTGGATACTACCTCGTACAATTTGTAATTTTAGAAGGAATCTAATGGGTGGAATACATCAATTGGACTAAGCACCAGCTAAAGCAATAAAAGGAAATGTTAGGTCTTGGGAAGCTTTAAGAAAATATTTTGAAACATTTGCCTTGACAACATTCTAAGTATTCACTTTGATCTGTTGAGATAGCTCCTTTGAAAGTGCAAGAATCGTTAGAACTTCAAAAGACCTTTGTTCTAAATGCCAATGTCATTGTAAAACATACATATTGGGTATACTGTGTTCTATTCTGGCTCACAAAGGCTATACGCCATTTCACGTAGCGGCGTTTGATTGTAAATTCGTCCGGTCACGCGTGTCATTCAAATTAGCACTCCACCTCGTAAGAACTTATTTGTATACCATATTGAACACCGGTCGGCCGTTAAAGGTCGTAGTATTGAGAAATGTGTTATACTTAATTTATAAATAAGCTTCTTATCTTGTTATCAAAGCAAGTAACTTTTACAGTAATCTCTTTAAAAATAAAATTAATGTAATTTGTGAAAGATTTTTGGCTATCAACAATAATGCCTAGATATTCCGTTTCTATATACTAACGGTATTGTTAGTCAGAGCTTTCTTCCACATCTTCATTAGTCACAATATAAAATATTAGTCAAGAGTAACACAAAATTATTGAAGATATTGAATGTTACTTATGTAAGCTACGAGGATGTTGCCTAGTATACTCCGCGCCGTATGAATACGACAAACAGATCTGCTACAAGCTTTTGGCAAATTCGAAAACAATTAGGCCATTAAAATTGTAATGCAAACCTATAATGATATGATATGGCAAATAATACGCATTATTGCGTAATGTTGCCTAGCGTTATGCACTGGCTGACATACACTGCCGGCCATAATTATTTGCCAACCCAAAAAAATACGCATATATAAAGGAAGTGTCAACTGAAAAAGAAATTATAGTTTTGCATTTAATAAAATAATCTTAAAACAAAGAAATTGATAGTCGTTATGCAATTAGAAAATTTATTTAACACAAAAAAATTAAATCTTTTTTTTTGTCGAAATATCCACCTTAACTATTAATAATTGTGGCACACACTTGCGACATTCTTTCTATCAATTTCGTCAGAGCAGCGGGTGCTATTTTAAGCCAGACTCTTGTGGTTGTTTCCACAACGATTCCTTGGAAGTTGGAGGATTTATTTTCACTTGCCTATCGAGTTCCCTCAGAAAAGCCCTATGGGATTAGCATCTGAGCTTTGAGGAGGCTTTTTCATTATTTTGATATTGCTTTCGCGTTCCACCGATTCTCAACATTTGCGGCACAGTTTAGAAGTGTGTTTCGAATCATTATCATAAAAGTATAAAATAGTCACCAATTATTCTCACTCCAGATGGTATAGCATTACTTTCCAAAATTTCCTGATAGCTCTTTTTTCTTAAAATTTCATCTATTTTAACCAAGTCTCCTACAGATGTGGCGCTAAAAGGACCCCAAACCATTACCGATCCGCCCAGTGATTCTGCTGTTCGTTCTCCTTTCGACCTTCGAACGAACGGTTTTCTCTTGGAAGCGAAGAGTTCAAACTTGGACTCATCAATCTACAAAACATTTTTTCACTCATCAACTGTTCAATGGCTCTCTAGCCCACTGCAACCATTTTATTTTATTTTGATTGCGTAACCTTCGTTTCACGGTGGTTAGACTAATTCGCTTTCACGCTCAATATTTATTTCAGCTGTTATTTCAGGTGCAGTTTTTCATCGATACTCGTTTACTCGTCATAATTATTCGACGATCTTTAGCTGGTTTTGTCACTTTCCTTCGTCCTGTTCGTTTTCTGTTTAATAATGTACCAGCCTCTTGGTATTTTTTAACGTCAACAGTTTGGCGACTTAATTTTAATTTTCTTGCCATATCTCTGTTATTTCGGCCAAAATTATGTAAAGCAACAATCATTGTGTGGATTTCCAAAGGCAACTCTCTTGTTTTCGGCATTTTAATACTAATTCTAGATAACTTTATTAAGGATATTCACTGTTTAAAAGAACAATAAGCATTAAATCTAAATTCATAATTCTGGTTCGAATAAATGGGGAATTGTCATCTTTACCTGCACTATATTACATATTTATTAATGAAGGATAACTGTATTGCATTTCGGGTCTTTTTATGGTCTTACCTGGATCCCCAATTATCGGATTAAGAAGATTAAGTGGATAACTAAGTATCCAAGGTGTCTTTTGCGGAGTTATTTAATGCGAAATTTTTGTTTTACTTGTAGGTAAATAATTATACCCCCTAAATAACAATAAATAAATAATTTCTAAAATCCTAGCAAAAATGTAGGTGGACAAATAATTATGACCGGTAGTGTATGTACTGCGTAAGCATAAAAAGCACTGCGCCGCACAGTGATTTCGATCGCTGCAGGCATATTTAGAAGATAAATATTATTTCGAATGATAGAACAATTTTCAAGGTAAGAAATAATAAAATATTACCTGCTAAAACAAAATGTAGTTAATGACAGATAAGTTATTGTTATTTATTTAAGTAGCTTCAATATTTGCAACATGTGAAAACTTTGAATAGAATAATTGTATAATAAACAATTCTTTCCTGGTGATGAAACCCTCGCTCATGAAAACCAAATATATGGTATTTTATGGCGATAAAGCGTACATATAATTTTTGAGGTAAGTAGCGACTAATTGGGAAATTTCGACCACTGTGCGCCGTTTGGATACAACCAGTATCTAGTATTAAGCTGGCAATGCGTGACAAGTCGCAACGTGTGTCCAGACAAACTAACTATTCTAAAACATCGCTAATTAAGAGAATTGCGCAAAGATGGGGCGGAAAAAGTGTTTCACAGCAGAGGGAGGTGGAAAAACAAAAGTGCTCCATCAAGAAGCCTATTCCTCCAGGGCTATGGTAAAGAAGATAGGTCGATCGGATCAGGTTGTGAACGGTTTGGGAACATTTGGGATACCGAAAATTATGGAAAACGTTTCAATTGGTGCTCAAAATTCATTAGAACTGAGAGAGAACGTCGAGCCGTCGAGCATTAGCGGCAAGACAAATTGCGAATAATGACGAAACGAATGCATCGGTGAGAACTTTACGGAAGCTACTGAAGAGTTGCCCACTGTTAAAACGTCTAAAAACGCAACGACGGCCTGCTTTAGAGGAATTTCGGCTGACTGCATGTTTTCATTTTGCTCAAACAAAAATGACAAGAGACTGGACAAGAGACTGGACAACTGCTTTTTTTTTTCAATAACGAGAAGTTTAATTTGGATGGCCCAAATAGGTTTTCCTATTACTACCATGATTTACGTAAAGAAGAAGTGATTCTGTCACGACAGCATCTGCCGATGCTGATTCAGCCAAGGTATGGGGAGCTATTTTTTATAACAGACCTACTAATTTAGTAATAGTGAAAGGCGGGCAGAATTCAGAAAAGTACGTCAGCTTTTAGAACAGGTGAAAGTCAAATTCTTCAAGACAATGCCTGTATTCACACCGCGCGCTGGTTTCAGAAACAGGAGGTTCTCAACCTGAACATTATAGAAAATGTTTAGGGTTGATTGTCGCGTGAACTGTGTTCCACTGCCAAGCAATTCAGTTGCGCTGACCAACAACAAAAAGCGCTTAGACGAAGTCGGGCGGAACTTGCCGTTGACTACTTGAGAACCCTGTATAATTCAATTCCATCTCGACTATTTGAGGTTATAAGAAACAATGCGAAAGGTGTTCATTACTGATCAATAAAGTATTTTGCTATTGCAAACAAATCTTTTATTTTGTAGATTAGTCATAGTCAAGTGGCGCCTTACAATACTGTACTTATTGTCAATATTTGCATTGCGTTTTACAAAAATTACCATGTTGGGTACACCTTTTTATACATTTCTCTTATTTTCGAAAATAATTCCAGCGCCCTATTATATTTATAGTGACTACAGATGCCACATACGTGCTTGGTCCTATTCATCTTGCGCGGAGAGTATTGGTTTTTGGGTTTTAAATAAATGTTAGCAGACAAAATCATATTGATAAATATGCCAAAAACAAATATAAACTCGAAATTTTTGTTTGTAGCTTGGGGCGGTAAACAATCTGCAGTAATGTACAATGGGAATAATTTCAATATTTAATTGATATTTGCTCAGGATGCAATCATTGTAACGGATGTCCACAAAGAGAAATTATCAACCGGAAGCTTCGGTGCGCAATTATTTCTATTATTTTGTTAGCAACTAGCACTCATGTATGGCATTTATTCACATCATTTGCAATTAATCATCGCAGTTAATTACATAAAAGTTACATAGAACAATTGTAGAAGAAGCTAGTATTATTTATTTCTCATCTACCTAACTGCACATTATAGTTCCATTGCTAAATAAGCAACTGATATTCGAAGCTAAAACAGCAAGTATTGAAAATATTTTAGTCATAAGAACAATCTTTAGCTAAGACGTCAGCAGCTAAGGGCGAAGTCGCAGATCATAGCATCTACGAATCGGAAGTTTTATGTAACCTCAAAAGATTCACTCTAGAAGAAAAATGGGAAAATAGGTAGCAAACCTCATATGAATGTCATCCTATGCAGTATTCCATAATCCACCCCTCGATCTTTCACACACGTTGGCACAGTAACTAGACCATCACGATACGTCTATTCTGTTATTGCTAGATTAAAATTTGGACATCGTCCCGTCCCATTTACACAAATTAATGATTTTGGATTCTCCAGCTTGCACATGCGGATATGAGGTCAGTAATTTAAACCACTCCATTTAAGCATGCCGCGTCTGTAAGCACCAAAGACAGAATTTGTTTGAGAATTTAGTAGCACTTAAAGTAGAATTACCTGCTTCTATGATACTACTACTAAGATATAACAATATTGAAATTTACAAAGTTCTTATTAAGTTTCTCGTTGACTGTCGGATTACAATTTGTTGTGTGAAGTTTTTCCAATTTAATATCTTGTGATGGCATTGTGACTGATGGGCCCTTAATGCAAAAAACAAAACAGTCAAAAGAAGTCTAAAATTTAGAAGAAATGAAGAAGACAAGTTCAACTATATAGGTAGATAGAAAAAGAGGTTGAAGGGGGTTTTACACCAGAATGACCTGGAACACCACCTTGAAAGGAAGGAATGAGGATTTTATTAAGGATTTTTAAAAACACACACACATCGAACACACAGCGGCTTCCAGCTGCAGGTAGTTTTTTTAAAATTGATTTCAAGCAATTTATTGAGAATACAAAAGACATGATTTGCAATTATTTTAATTGTATATTTCATTGAAACATCACACTATATTAGACTCTTAATGTAAAATTAAAAATAAAGCTGTACTTCCATGCCATATATCGCGCTGCATAAATTTACTTATCAATTGACTGCAATACAAAAATTATTATATAACACTTTCTCATTAGTTTATTCTCTTACTCCTAATTTTAATTACTAACTTTAGGTTGTGTTTCCATTATTGTAATTTTTCTTTTATTGGATATCTTTGTAGCTGACCTGATGATGTGTTTTTTGAACGCGAAACCGGTCGCCTAATTTATCAATAGACATTTATGAGATCTGGGCCATTTTCTCATTCCTACCTTTAATATGAATATTTTCTTAAAACTAAATGATCTACTTGGAAGAAACGTTTTTCTGTTCTGGATTTTCTTGATTTTCTAATTTTAAGAACATATTTATTTAATACAAATAAAACGTCAAGAAAATCATTTTCTTATATTATACATTTTTATAGTATTGACATAAAAATATTTTCTTGAATAGAGACAGATTCTTACAAAAAAATCTTGTTTTCTTGATGCAAAAAACCATTTCTCTCCGAACCGACTAATGTTGGTTTTATGATCTGCACAAAAACCAACTTCACAGAAAGCTAGTTTGAAATTGATTTTGGTTTGTTGCACCACGTTATTGGTACCTAAAATATATTACATATACTTCGTATAAATATTTAAATGCAAAATAAAATCAATAGAATGAAGAAAATATAACAATTAATTAAGTAAATAGAAAAAAGTGATGCTCTGAAGTGACCTAAAATGTGAAGTTTACCAAAATTAGAATAAGAGGTCAGAAGTTAGTAGTATCCAAGAAAAAATACATCACTTAAACCAATACACGTATGTACATACAGACGTGAATAGAATAACACGTACGATAAAAAGTTAATACTTCTTGCTTTCTGCAAGCATCAATCAAGATAAATATGGGCAGCATATTCTATTGCATTGCAGACATCTATGTATATGCATTTTGGAGGCTATGCAGCACGTACGCTGCAGATTCCATCGATATTCCGATTTTACCGTAGTTGATAGTTGCAGGATATATGTAGCTTCATACGCGGACGTGAGAACGGTTTGATATGCGCCTTTGTTTGACATGCCACTTATACCACGTAATATTCGTGTCGGGCTCGCCGTCAGAGCAACGCATAAACCGCGTCAAATTGAAATTATATTGACTTTGAATTCGTAGTTACATGCTTATACTTCCGTAGTACCTAGTTCATATTAATATTGAATAAATCTTGTAATAAGGTAATTTACACAAAAACATGTATTTCAAAATTGCCTTTATAGAGTGTCAGATATCGTACGACAACATTTTTTATTAATTAATCCAGTAACATTTCACGACAATTTCAGACACTACGTTCTTGTTTTTCAATAACATTTTATTAGAGGTTTTTTTTTGTTAATGTTTTTTATTCATAAACTAAATCTACCTTGCATGATATTAATGCAGTTTCATTACTGTACTTTTTTATTTACTTAAAACTATCCATCTTCCTCTTCTTTCCTGAAACCCTGGTATCCTAAGGGTGTCGGATTTCCTGATGTCTTGAGCTTTCGCTCACTCATTTCTTCCATTCTCTCCTATCTCTAGCCAGCCCTCCCATGTCATGTACTGTTTTTTTCCCTCTTCAAACCCATTTTGCTTTCCCCATCCTGTCCTTCTTGGACTACTTCTTCTTTCCTTTCTTTGTGAAATTGAATGTAGAATGCGTTATCGGAAGTAATTAGTTGGACTGTGGCGTTAGTTCTATTAATTACTTCCTGTTCATTGGCGGGTGTCGTCGCGCATACTTTCCCCTTTAAAAAGCCCCAAACGAAGGGGTCCAGGGGATTCGTATCTAGAGACCTTGATGGCCATGATGTTCCATTTCACCCCATTCAACTATCTGGAAAATGTTCGTTCAACCGTACTTTTGAAATTCTTGCATTATGAGCTGGTGCAGCATCGTGCATGTAAAATATGTTGGTTCTGACATTTAATGGAGCATTGTTCAATACTTCCTTCAAGACATTTACGTATTCAATTGTATTCAGACTATTCGGAAGAAACATTGGTCCTACAATGTGAAGGTTTAAGATGCCTAGCCATACATTCACTGAAAATTTTCTCTAATCGCTTTGGAATTTTCATCCGCCCAGAAATAGAAATTATGATTATTAAAGACACCATCTCCTGTGAACATGCATTAGTCACTCCCCAAAATATGTGATAAAAAGTTTTGGCTCTTCTTACATTCTGTTTAAAATTGTGTTATAACACATTATTCTTTGAACAGTGTCATTTTCGTATAATGGTTACACTTTTGTCACATGCAACGGTCTTAAAAGGCTTTCTGTTATCACTGAAAGAACTTTTGTCTTGCTTGGAATGTGCATTTGCAGGGCTAGTTGTTTAGTGCAGCAAGTAGGATCCTCATAAACAATATCCAAAATATCTTCTTCTAGCAAACAACACGAAACCTCATTATCAACCTCATTCGGTTGATAATAAGGTTGCCTAGGAGCCTTCGAAACACTGTTCCGAATTAATTCAATTAATATTTTGTATGGTGAGGAATGTGCCCATACTTCGTGTTGTTTGCCATACTACCCCACAGTCCTAGATATCATTATTTACCTTCTTCTACTTGGATCGTAAGACGATGTCTTAGTGACAATTTCTCCCGATTCACGAAGTCTGATCTAATGCTGCCGTTGCCGATGCTGTAATGCATATTTGTGTTTTGCCATGTGCGCATTTCCATTGCAAAATCCAAATACCATGTACATGTCAGCGTATTCATTGAGAGTGTATATCACAACATGCTAGTGATGGCACAATAACGAGGTAAGTACTTGAAACGAAAAAAGCAAACGTTACACTGACAAACGTCGAAATTTGACAATTAGCTATTAAATTACAACCATTTTTCTGGCTTAAGGTTTTCATATGTATGGTTTAAGGTCAAGAAAGCAGATTAAAACGATTAATTACGTCACCGTAGTGTTGCATAGTTCTACATGACTGTAAAAAACATGGCTTCCCATAGAAGATTTTAAAAAATGTAAATCATTTTTTAGTCGCACATTTTCAACTTTGATGGCCTTGTGTGCCATAACGAATGACCAAACAACTTTTCTGAATTGGGACTGTCGACTGAGAATTAATCATAGAATCGCTCTACATGACGATTTTCCGTGAATTTCTGACCACGATGTGACGTTTGTAAAAACACGCGGTTAAAATTTGAATTCAAAGGATTTTCAAAAGTATTTCTCTCCTAAAATAACAGAATTTAATTCAAAATGTCTTGAAAGTCATGAATCTGTGCTGCTAAATTGCCAAATCATTACACACAACTTCTGAAGCAAATAAAATATCATGTAACTTCTCTATTGCAGAGTGTTACCTCATTCAATTCCATTTATTTCTACATCTCTACATTATATTTTATTTTTACAATATTTACAAATATAAAATAGTAACAGTTTTGCGGACGTATTAACTTCTTATAGCAAGCACTTACAACTTTCATTTACTAGATGCCAAACAGCGGTTAGAGAGTCATTTTGAAGCAACTGCCACCGGTTTATGCAACCTCTTTCAAGTGAAAAGGGATATCCACGCTACATGACCAGAGTTATGCCCGCCAGCGTAAAAAATCTATGAATATTAAGGATCACTTTCCTATATGCACCTGAAATGAAGCCACTGCTAGGCGGTTACCTATACCTCATACATATAAATTGTGTGCTAATGAGCTATTTCAATTACCACTTAGGATGCATTAACTAACAATTTGATTACTGTGAAATATTATGCTAGTTCGTTATAGGCTGACATGAATTAGGTTACCAATACAGTATGCTGAATACATCTGATCATGAGCTGTATGTATTTAAATACGAAAAAGATATTGAGACGGTGCTTATAACTCTTACTTATAGCTGTTCATGCGAGCTATATTTTAAAGTGTTAATTATTTGTATACACAGGCTTCTAAGGTTTTACATTTGAATTTAGAGACCTAGTGTGAACGCAATATTACAACTATACAAATTCGAGGGTCAATGTCATTAGCGTCATGTGGAGTGACGTTTACCCAAGTGCGGTCCTCGAATGCACCTCAGAGTGATCCTGTTTTCGTTTTATGACGTAATTCCATCTCCAGCCAACGATAATTCCGGGGGGGGGGGGGGGGGACGACTAAATAACTCGCCTTCGCTCCATTTGTTCACGTCGTAAATATTCGTTTTTAATGTTATATTTTCTTACAAATTACAAACAAGTACAGAATAAATTCTTCCTTTTCATTGGCATAATTCCGTAAATTAAACATTGCTTGGTTGTGTGGTATGACGATATTGTATTTTCAGAGAAAACAAAATTTTGCTGACTGAGAATTTATTTGCAAAATTATAAAATGTCTATTCGAAACGTGCATCGTAATTGGCCGTGAATTTTGGAAAATACTATCAGTAACAAAGTAGCGAAGGGGCGACACGACAATCCGCCTCTTTAGTTGAAACTGCTGTTAAGTGAAGGCGTATTTGGCTATGTATTTGATTTTAAAAGCAAACTCAAATGTTGTAGTGTCCAAATTTTACCTCAATAACAGGTTTAATTCAGGTTTGATTGTTCAAAAGAATGCGGGATTTTTCTTAAGTGACGTTAATGTTGTTAATGTTAAATTTTGAGGTTTTTCGTTCTTTCTATTTACTTTTTGTAACTTATGCAGAAAGCATTAAAAACGGTTAGAAGTATGGTGCAAGAAGGAGAACCTTAAAATAAACCCTGGAAAAATTGCACTTCACCAAGAGAAGGAAATTGGACGTTCTAAGAGCGTCGATTCTTTACGATGAAGTAGTAGATCAGTCAGGAGGCTAAGTTCTTAGGTGTAACCTTGGACTCTAAACTGAACTAGAACTCACATTTACAAAAAATGACCGACAAATGCAAGAGGTTGTTGATGACAACCCGTAGAACAGTTGGGAAAACTGTTGGGGGACTCAAACCACATATGACGTACTGGCTGTACATTACGGTGGTAAGAACCATGATAACTTATGGCTACATGATTTGGTGCCCTAAGATCACACAGAAGCATGCGATAACCAGTCTTTCAAAAATTCAGAGACTTGCATGTCTATGTATAACTGGGGCCATTAAAAGCACCCCAATAGCTGCTATGGAAACTATGCTAAACCCACCCTCTCCTGAGATCTATATCAAGGGAAAAGCCAGAATGGGAGCATACAGACCGAAAAACACTAGTAACTGGAAAACCCACAGTGTCTAGTATGGAAACAGCAGTAACAAACCCCATCTTTCATATAGGTAGTGACACAACAATCTCCAATATCTCCCATGATAAACCTTTCAAAGTCTTCTTGAATTGGGAAGAATGGAGATATGGAGAAGGGAGAAAACAGAAAACCCAAATCTGGTACACAGATGGGTCAAAAATGGGCACTACTTTTGGCGTTGATATTTATGAGCAAAACCAGGGATACAAAGTACGTGGATCACTTGGGCTATACACCACGTTATTTGAAGCAGAAATATGTTTTATACAAACCTGCGTGTGGGAAAGTCTGCGTCGGCAGCCGCAGGGTGGGACGATTTGCATTCACTTTGACAGTCAGGCAGCCTTAAAGGCACTAGGATCTTATCATATAGCCTCCAAATTAATATGGGAGTGCCTGCAAAACCTAATGGTCCTGTCTAAACGTTATAAGGTCACACTAGTGTGGGTGCCAGGAGACAGGGGTATAGCGGGCAATGAAATTGCAGACCGGCTAGCGACGGAAGGCTCAAAAATGAATTCTATAGGCCGTGAACTGGGTCTAGATATTACCAAGGGTGCCGCGCGTGGTGCAATAAATGAGTGGATCATAACACAACACCAATTAAATTGAAACGATGCAGCTGGACAAATGCACAGCAAATGAATGATGGGAAGACCGTCGCTACGTCTGACTGCTGACCTGCTTGAATTAAGCAAGATACAGCTTAGGGCAGCAACATGGTTGTTTTAGAGGCCACTTGTATAAGATGAACCTTTATGTAGACTTTGCGATGAGGAGGAGGAAACAGCCCCTCATATTATTTTCGAATGTGCAGCGCTAGCTCAACGCAGATTCGCTAGGTATGCAAAGCACAATTGATCTACCAATGGAGAAAGATTTACTA
The DNA here is from genome assembly GCA_029619315.2 of Dynastes maya. Lineage (NCBI taxonomy): Eukaryota > Metazoa > Arthropoda > Insecta > Coleoptera > Scarabaeidae > Dynastes > Dynastes maya. Next base: position 66,231,668 of record JAROYE020000002.1, read on the forward strand.
TATAGGCTCTTAAACTTGATCGAGGGAACCAACCTATTCAAGTAATACGAAACAGAAGCAGGAATAATACAATAGGCTACCAAGCATCAATGTTAAGGATGCAAAGACTACCCCTGCTTTGGTTGAACTCAATCAATCAATCAATCCCAGCGTCTAATTGCTTCTTAGGGCAGTTACATATCCACTCTCAGGACGCGGTTGTACAAGATGGAGATCTCTGAAAACAAACACCCACGCAGACTTTGTAATGAAATAGAATAAGCTATTTTTCATATTATTTCTGAATGTGTAGCGACAAGTGGGCACCGACACGCTCTGTCGAGTTCAATTGATCCACCATTGATGTTACAGGAGGAAGTTCCACTACATACGCTGCTGAATTTAATGACAGAAGTACTGGACTAAAACTGAAACCAAATGCAAGATTAATATAATCGGTCTTCTCTGCCGTCGTTTGAGGATACATATGGTTACAATCAATCAATCGGTCAATTCCTACATCTGGAGCAAGAGGAACAAAATAGATGTGCTATATGGGGTTTTATTAGGCTCATAGTGAAATCCTTCAATAAAATTCTGATTTTATACACAGTGTTTGCTGCATGTATAGCATCCTTTCCTCTCTTCCTGTCATATAATTGTAGAAAGCCATTGTTTCCAATTTAGTGCTCAATATTTTTTATGATAGTAATGGCTATAATCATAGACAAATACGCGATCACCCAGCCATATCTATGAAAACGTCATACTGGATTTTATTTGAATATAAGCAAAATATTTACCGAGCGACCTCTGTCGGATTACCCATAGACATTTGAATCAATTTTATAGTAAACACAACACAAAGTGAAAAAGGGAAGTAACATAATCATACACAAATGCAAGCTTAAAGCATTTTTCAAAGTCCTGCAACTGCATTTATTCAGTTTTGAATGAAGTTGTTATCATAATAGAAGGTAGAATATCGCCAAAGAAAGAAGAAAGTTATTATCGTATTTAATACTTCGTATTAATAGCTTATTTCTCCTTCTGACCTTACAAACATTTACCAATGATTTTGCAATTGAGCACGTACTTCGGATATTACACCCTACGGCTATGGTTGTTGTGAAGGTAGTTATTACGAAGTATGTACACACAAAACAGAAAGCAAGGGGAACGTGACTGCGGCAATATTAACATATACTTATATCCTCTAAACTTATAGGGTTTATTTATGCCCACATATTCCCCTTGCTTCGTGTTTATCTTCGCACAGATAACGCGTGTCTAAGCTAAGTCTTTAAAATTTACGATTATGCAAAGTTATCGCCAAGATAACTGTATTAGTCCAGTAGAAGGTTTCCGCACAAAATCGTCTCAAACTACTGTTCCCTACACGTACATACATATCTATGCATGTAGAAGTACGCAGAATTACTTCATCGGTACTTCGTTGAAGTTCGGTTATGCGGCTTAAATTCTTGTATAACGGGCACATATGCGGTATTGGTAGCTTAAGCCTTCTCCAAATACATACATCGCTGCCATTTAAATTAGTGTAAATATATACGCGCATGCATTAATCAGATTACGAGGAATGGCATTGTCGTTGTGCAATGCGTTTGTTAAACCTTACGACCCAGTATTGATTCTATTTTGAGTGTTGGTAAATATGACAGTGAATTAGTGATACTAACGAGCTTAATGATGAATCAGGATACTAGCATTTCCGATTTCTGGTATATCTGATTTCCAGTTAACACCTGTATGTAATTGCAACCACAAACTGGAGCAGAATGTGTAGCAATAGTCCTTAAGGCTCTATACTGAGAAATCGCGTCGCATTTTAAACCATTGTGAAGTTTATCCATAACTTTTAAATAAATTTTGCTATACACTATGGATATATCTGCCACTATCAAGTGCCTGGGTAATACTAGGTAGTCAATGGAAAAAGAGTCTGGTCATTTAGTATGCTTAACAATTCTTTTTATCTTTCTATCTACTGAAAAACGGACGCGTCCAGTTGGTCCTTCCACTTTTGAATTTTTTACAATTCGAAAATATCCATGTTTTATGCCCTTTTTGTACTAATTTGTGCGCGAAAAAGTTCATCTTGTGCGGTCTGATTTTAGAAATATTCGAGATTGAAAAATAAGGGCCAACTTAATGCAGCTTCCACTCTTTCACATTCTTAAAATTAGACCACGATATCGACCTGAACTCGTTTTGTGCCGTAAAAATTTTTATTTGTGCTCATTCCGTTTTCGAGAGATTGAGTGGGAGCCAACTTCGCGCTGCCACCGCACTTTCACTTCTTTTAAAATTTGCCCACTCTATTGTTTTGTGCCCTTTTTTTGTGCTGATTTTTGCCGCAAAAATTTCATTTTGCGCTATTCCGTTTTAGAAATATTCGGGACTGAAAAATGGGGGCCAACTTGGTGCAGCTCCCGCACTTTCACTTTTTTAAAACTCTATCACGATATCGATTTGAACCCGATTTGTGCTGGTCGCAAAAATTTTGTTTTATGCACATTTCATTTTTAAAATATTCGAGATTGAAAAGTGGTGGCTAACTTCACGCTGTCACTACATTTTCGCTTTTTTAAAATTTACCCACCCAATCGTTTTGTGCCCTTTTTGCGCTGATTTGTGCCATAAAAATTTCATTTTGCGTTATTCCATTTTAGAAATATTCGAGATTGAAAAATGGGGGCCAATTTGATACAGCTCCCGCACTTTTACGTTTTTAAAATTTGACAACGATATCGACTTGAACTCGTTTTGTGCTGATTTGTGTCGTAAAAATTTTGTTTTGTGCTCATTCCGTTTTCGAAATACTCGAGAGTGAATAGTGGGGCCAACTTGGCGCCGCCACCGCACTTTTACTTCTTATAAATTTGCCCACCCTATCGTTTTGTGCCCTTTTTTGTGTTGATTTGTGCCGTAAAAATGTTATTCTATGAACACCCCCTTCCCGAGATAAACAAGAAACAGCGAATATGGGAATGAAGGCTGCTGCAGCCACCGAACCAGTTTTTCAACTATAAAAATTTGATGATGGCAACGTTTTGTACTCGTTATGTGCTGATTTGTGCTGTAAAACTTTCTCTTTATGCCCGTACCGCTTTTGAGATGTTTTTGAGAATGAAGGTTGGTGGGGACCCTTATTAAGTAGCCACTGAACCAACTTTTCGGTTTTTGAAAACTTGATAATGGCAACGTTTTGGGTTCATTTTGTGTTGATTTGTGCTGAAATAAATTTATAAGAGTAAGTATATTTAATTTTTATCAATACATGAAAGGAAGGAAGTCAGCCCTTCCTATTTGTCGCTTTTACTTTTGCTGAGTTCCAGTCTTGTTCGATATACTTCCAGTACATCCTCCTCTGCACTTTTCCATTTCCTTTTCGGTCTTCCTCTTCGGTTTTTGCCTTCTGGTTTTGGTTCCCGTGCTTTCTTTATTTACTCCTGCTCTTCCACTCTTATCAGGTGCTCGAACTAACCCGGCCTTCTATCGCTTCCCTCACAGGTATGCCTCCGAATTCCTCTTATATCCTCGTTTCATATCTTTTTTGGCCTTTTTACCCTTATCACCTCAATGGTATATTATTTATGCAGTATATATTATTTTTTTCTGAGCTTCTCCTAGTGTAGTTCTGGAATTTATTTCATTATCTAAACCACTTTTTACCGCCGACTTCAGTATTGACATTGATTTGTTCTGTCACTTCCCTTGCGTTGACTTGTAGGTCTATATTTTGGTTACTTATAACCATACATTTAGTTTTCTCTGTGTTCAAGATCAATGTTTGTGTTTCTAATATTAATTTTTTCAAATTTTTAGGTTCCTTTCTAATTTCCCTTCTGAATTTGCAATATTACTGTACTATCATTGGTTGCAGGTTGTTGAATCCAATTATGAATTTCTACATTTTTTGTTTGTATTCCTTTATCGTATCATCGATTGCACAGATAGAGAGTACTGCGCTCAAAACACTTCCCTATCTTATTCCTACTGATGTATCGAAGTTATCCAATAGTTTGTCCCCACTTGTTATCTGGTTTTCAGTTTCCTTGTATACATTTTTGACTGCTTATAGAATTTTTGGTAATACAGAAAAAAAGACAGAATGTACTCCTTTCACTTGATTTCATAATTGTATCTCATTTTAATATATACATCCTTGTTTCTGCTCCAGTGGCTTTCGATTTTAACAGGTCTCGGTAAGCTGTTTTCATCTGTATGTAAAGTATGCGCAAATAGGAATAAAGCAAACACCTGTAAGCTTATGTCATCCAGTACACCCCCATTATGTAGTGAAATGTTGTAATTGACAACTTCGAACGTCGTTGTCATCAGCGGCACGCATAGTGTGCTCAGTGTGGCCACTCGTTCAACGTCAAAATCTCTCTCGCGGCTATTAGATCTTTTTCAGCAACTCCTGTAGGTAGATTACTATCGGAAGATACCAAGCTGCGCGAACTTAATCACATGATATTGTACTATCCGTTATAAATATTTCAATTTGAATGCAAAAATAATAGGCTTACACTGAAATATGACACAAGTTCCAATGTAGTTTTAAAAAAAAATGATTTAATACGTAGAAATAGCAGCTAATAAAACTGAAAAAAATGACAAACAACGGGAACACAATGAACTCAAACTATAAAATGGCGCGAAAGTTAAAGTGAAGCAATATTTGTGGTAAAGACTATATACACAGTCTTTCTCTCTCGATTAGCTTTGAGTTTGCTGTCTATTACTAAAACTGGTTTCTGCGCAGGTGTCTTCCGATAGTAATCGGACTATACTATTTTTATGGCCCCCTATCGTTAGAGCGGGGATGTTAGGGAATTAATATAAGTCCAGCCAATGGCGCCTATAGTGGAACAGATAAGTAACCCCTCTTCTTCTAATTTTCTTCACGCCCTAGATCTTCAAATTCAATGGAATATTTTCCTATAGGCATAAATTCGGAGGTATTTTTCGCATAAATTTGAAAATTAAATATCATTCGTCAAGTAATCGTCTTGTGTGTCAGTAAATTTTCATATTTAACAGTTGTTGGTGGTGAAATATCAAAGAGTGGGATAAATTAAGTCTCCTAGTTGCGTTACTACATGGAATGCATCATGTAAGAATGTTCGATGGAAATTCATCATCAAATTATATTTCCAAAGGAATTATCAAAATCTGCTGTGTTTGAAACAATCGTTTAAATCGTTCCATAAATAGGAGGTAGAAGTCAAGTTTGGTGATTGGAGAATAGGCAGGTTTCCAGTAGATAACGCACAAACATAGTGTTTATATGAGTCATAATTGTGTCATAATTCCAGGTTAGTTTTCATTTTTTCATTTTTAATACTCGTTAAATTGCATTAATTGATATCTAATTTTACTTAAATTGCCGAAAGAGCGAGTCTAGGTCACTCGCGAACCCACATTTAAAACATTGCAGTAGCATTCTCCACAATTTAAAAGAAGCTGCTTCATTTGGTTGGCATTAAGAAGTGTAACACCCAAATTCTATCTGTATAATACAAAGCAAATCACCCTAATCACCGATGGATTTTTAGGAATTTTGGTAGATTTAAATCGGAATCATAAGAAAGTTTCTGCTGGAAGCGGTACATTATTCATGGTTGTCTTCATTTGATACCTTCTTAGAATGTCCATAGATTGAATTGTATTTAATTGTAGTTCTAATTGTTTCCGTTTCTTAACGAAACAATCTTCTAAGGGTTATTTTACAAAATGCACCATTTGCCTCCTTAATTTTTTTTTACTTTAACCAATCATTTATACTTTAGAAGTAGCTAATATGTAAAAAGTAGTATGTTAACCTGAAGAATCAAGAAGCAAACTCAATTACTTATATAAACGATTTATTTCCATAAATTCAGAAACCAAATAAATTAACTAATGTATAAAGTAGTATCACAACCAATCAAATAAACATGAAAAGAGAGAGAAAAACCTTAACATTCACGTATTTGGTATTTTCCAGTCGTCTATTTCGCGGTGAAACAAATAACTGGTTCTTTTCGGCGAAACTTTTTCAGTATCAGACATCGGAAGTTTAGATTTTAATGTATTCCTTGTGGAGGTTAGGAGTTGAGCGATTCGATCAAAGCTTCCTTAGGATACCATGCCGAAGCATAACGACCCGGCGGCTTTTCGCTTTTAATGTTCTAGGCACCCAGATTTATTTAACTCGTTTCCAAAGTTCGGTTAGCGAGCGACCTGCACTTGCATACACTTATATTTAAAATTTAAATTTTTCGTGGGACGATGTTTATGGCTTAATTTGAATAGAAATCTGGTCGTCTCAAATGCTTAACGAATCAGTTTTCCAGTAATAAAATTCCTTATCCCCGGAAATTTCTAATTTACTAACCTAAGTTTGCAATGTGTACACACAAAGAGTTAATTACTTCGATGAAGATTGCTAGCATGACTTCAAGTATATAAAGTGAGTTTTCATATGAGCAAAAATGTTGAAATTATCGCAGAAATGTTCTATTCTTGAGCGGTAGTGTTAGCAAAAGTGGAGAAGTTTTCAAGGAAGCTTATGATATTCTTAGATTAAATAAAAATATAGCCTTAGGCAAAGTTTATTCTTTTCAAATCAAATACATTCACGATTTATATTGACAACGTCTTGAATTTAAGGTAAGTATATCGAAAATTTAATGCGAATATTGCGAAATCTCATAATTAGACTATGGCGTCATTAAAAGAAAACTATTTTTTAAATTCTACAGAATCTTCTTCCTGGTTTTACCATATATCATTTCTAGTGACCAATATTCACCGTTTGAGGTAGCTGGTAAGATGGACAACTAAACGTTGATCACGAAAAACGACACATCTCCCCTAACTTCAATACATCGATGTTACAACGATCGATTAATAATTCCTTGTAATAATAATCTAAAGATTTTCCCTCAAAATGCTGTATTACAGCTGCTTGCAACTCACTGTCGTCCTTACAATGATTCCTTTTTGGATAGAGGATCATAATACAGAACCATTGTTTCATCTCCTGTGACATTGGACTCCAAAATCGGTTTCGGGTCGTCTCCACATATGTTTAAAAACGAGCGCGCACATTCGCCCCGACCTTCACGTTGGAGAGCAGGAAGAAGGTGCGGTCCCCATCTTGCATTAATCTTATTCATACTCAAATGGTTATGGACAAGTGGTTTGAAGAACAATGCTACTAGTCGTCTGCTACGGTGTATCTTTCCTGTGAAGAGGGAGGACCAGTTGCTTTGGTTTACATGTATAATGCTTATATATTTGTTAGTTTACCTAGTTGCTCTCTAAATTTAAACACAGTGCGTAGGTATAACAAATAAATTTATTAAATGAACAGCTCTCTTGTTACATAGAAAATAAAGTAGAAGCATGTGCTATTTCCTATAAAAATAATAAATATTGCATATATTAATTGCGTAATTTGGTTTCCTTAAATCTATACATAATTCGTGTACGTACCTGTATGTATCGCAACGTTCAAATGTATAGTACCGAGCCACCATCAAACCTTACTGGAGCCTGAGCGTCTGGTAGGGCGACAGCAGCAAATAACCGATTACTACAGCAAAAAATGCTATACAATTCACGGCTACCCAGCCGCTCTCGCTATTTCATGTAATTACTTGATACAACGCCTCCGGTATCTATTGCTCCTGCTGTTGTCTCCTACAGAAGTGAGAAAGATGGAAACCAAGAATTGTGTAAAAATGTTGAATTTATAACATAACAACAAAATGTTGTGTTCTTAACAACTTATTAGCGCTCAATTTAAGCTTAAATTTCAACTTAAATTTGTGGTGCCTGGAAGCCATACCTAGATTAATATAATATATGCTAGCTTCCGTCGGTGAAATGTGAAAATCTGTGATTTCCTTGGCTTGTGATTCGTTCCTGGTATAGGTCCCCGTGGTGTAGTGGTTAGCACGCCTGTCCAGGAGATGTCAGGTTCGATTCCTTACCAGAGAGATTTTTTTATATTAATTACGTCAGAAATACCAAGGAAATCACGGATTTTTTCCTATACCTAGATTACTTTACAGGATTCTGGTACTGGAGTCAGTAGTAGTGGTTTTTAAGAAAAGAAAGTAGTAAAGTCCGTTCAGAACGAGAACGTGACATTACGTTACTAATTTCTGCGCGGCGGGAAATCGAGAGAACACTTCATTAGCGGCTCGAAACCCAGTACTCACTAAAAATATAGAACAGAAAATTTATAATATACGAAAATTAAAACCATTAATAACAAATATATTACGACAATGACATCTACGGAAACGATAATCTGATGGCAATTTGAGTAAGAACAGGTATGTGCGCATGCGACGTAATGTCATGTGCTCATTCTGAATGGACTCTAAATCAGTTTTAAAATGTACAGATAAGCGTGGTCCTAAATACGACCCCTGAACAAACTATTGATTTCACTTTTTCTGCCCGATTAAACTTATAGACGAAGTTCAACAAAGAACTAACATTCTCTAATAAGTGGAAATTTTTCGTATTATACTAAAAAGTAAGCATTTTTCTTCAGTGCCTTGATTCCATTAAAACTCCCCCAAACAAAATTACTTAAGCAAACCGCGAGGAAGAGACGTTAAATGTTCAAAAATTAAAAGCTGATCTTTTCTCTTTCAGTACATATTGAGGCAATTTTAACACAGAATTTTCTATCAATTAGAACTGCAATCTGTGTTAATTATATCTAAAGTTCCTAAAAGAAAATAAAGTAAGTTCTTAACCATGTACCTACATGCAATTTTGCATCTACAGCAATCGTTTCAAATCTAAACCATCCTTCCAAGAACCAAGTTCATTAAAGTTTTGCTATTGCAAACGCTACAAATTTCTTATTTTTAATTGTTAATACGAGAAGTACTCCTACTAAAATAACCGCGAAGTTTTGTACATCAAAGGAACTCTTCTCAGGAAATACGCCAAGCTTGAATCTTATTATCGCCCCAAGATGCGGTTTATTTAGTTCGAAGTCATTATTTACGAAAGTGGAGAGGCGACCGCGATCATTCGGTATCGATTTTATATTATAACGATGTGGAGGAGACGTCTCGATACCTTGTTACTCTCTCAAGGTAACACCTTAATCTAAATTACAAATTTGCCTTCGCGTTACGTTCCGTGAGCATACTCGAGCTGAATAAAAGGATAGGGTCAATTGTGATAAAGCGCAAAAAACTACGCGATGTATTTATGCCTGAATAATGTTGATTTCGCGCTAACAAATCCGTTCCAATTGCTCGTTGGTACAGTACGGCGAATTATTCGGATGGCTGGGGATTGTTATCGTAGTTACTACTGCTAAATTCTTCTATGGTTTTATGTATTTATGACATGTAAAATGCAGTCATAAAATCTGACAGTTCGTAAGCACAGTCTAACAAGAAATACTGGATTAGATTTGCCAAGAAAATTATAATTAATAAGAAATTTGAATAAGCATTGGTATAAATCAGGGTCAGGAACGTTTTTAGGATAGTGGGCCATTTTCAAAAGAAATATCCCTAGGGGGCCACACAGTCCACAACATTTTATTTACATTTTGTGATAGGATGATAAAAATGAAACTCTAATAATATAGTAATACAAATAGAAATAATAATACAAACGAAAATAACTCATTTTATTGCAAAGTAAACATTAAAGATCAATGCAACTTTTGCTGTTGTATAATTTTTGATAATTCATTCAAGTCGACATCAGTTTATGATACAGGGACCCGTATAATATTTTATAAATTGCCATCGGTCAATTTTGTCTTGTACTTTGTCTTAATGACATCCATTCTTGAAAATGTTTGTTATAAATACGTGCTTCAAAAACGCAAATTACTGATTTTTCAGTTTGTTAAATTAGGAAATTTATTTTCTGGTAAACTTAATAATAAAATAGTGTAAAATTATTTTCATCAAAGTTTTTTTGTGCATATGGTTTGCCTGTAAATCAGTTAATTCTAACTGTAAATTGTCAGGTGCGTTTGTTACATCAAATTTAATAGGATTTTGGAATACTTCTGTCACGTTCTTGTGCATCACTGGCTCGAATCACTCCTCCACTGTATGTAACACATGCGACGAGCGCGTGATCTAGATTGTATAATTTAAAAAATGTAACTGATCAATAGTAAATGTGTGTCAAAACTATTCTTCTACTTCTTCTTTGCAGTTCAAATACAGGTGGGTGCATACTGCATCTTCAAATTTATTGCTATTTTATGCTATCAATGAAAGCGCGTTTCTCCCTTCTTATGTATGTGCGTAACAAATTGCCCTAATATCACCTGACCGTCTACACGCCCGTGGTGTGGCACCGGCTTTGCGAACTGTAGTTATAACTAGAGTAACCAAAACTTGCGGACTCGCATAGGCGTCGGTATTACTGGTTAATATAAGAATACGAAAAATTCATAAATAAACTTACTTGCTAATTATTCAACAAATTAGAGGCATCAGGATGTGAACTACTGTAAACTTGCATCATTGCATATGTTTCCACAGTTATTTCTTTAAACCATGTGCGTCGACAAGAAAAACTATTCTTATACATAGAAAACGATCTCCACATCTAAGGAAGTTACATTTGCATGTAGAAACTGTTTTTCAAAATCACTTAAAAGTTCACTATTCTTACACTTATTGTAAACGGCCTCTAAAGTATTAAAATCGGGATTTTTCCTTAAAACATCTGCCAACTTTTGACTAGCGCATAATCTTGGCGTATCATTTAATGTGTGTAATTTATTTTTTACACTCTCCACTATGTCTAATGATTCCTGCAATGACAATTCAGTACATTGTAGTTTTCTGATGGCATCTAGTAATACTGTATAATTGGTACATATTGTTGTTAAATCTTCTAAAAGTTGAGGAATTTGAAACTCTCTTTGACTTTCTCTAATTGCTTTGGATTCATTCCGATTAAATCGCATTATAACTGATTGAATTTGTTGAAAATGGATCAAATAGTAAGAAGCTGCTGTTAGCCAAGTACCCCATCGCGTTAAAATTGGTTCAGGAGGTTCTGGAATACCTGGACAAAATTTACGAAATTCTTTTAAACGTTTAGGAGATTTAGGAAACACTGCTTTAGTACTTCCAATCATCCGATCAACGTTTCCGTAATGTTGTCGAACAACTTCACCAACTAAATGCAAAGCATGCAGCATGCAGGTTATATGTATTAAGTTAGGAAATATATGTCTTAAGGATCGCCCAACACCTAACATCGTTGCTGCACTGTCTGTCCCAATCATCACAACTTGATCTTGGGCAATTTTAAATTTTTTCAAAGCGTTCATTATCACTTTTTGAATATTTTCCGCGGTACATTGTTGAACACGTTTGCAAGCTAACAAATATCGAGATGCTGTGTTCTCGCTAGATAAAACGCGAGCTATTACATTCACAATACTGTTTTTCTTTATATTGGTCGTCTCATCCACGGTAATCCATGTTTTTTTGGAACACAAATCACGTTTACACACATTTTATAGCATCTCTTTCATTCGCGGCAAATGATTCTGTGATTGTGATTGTGAGGGTAATGCGTACTTTGGAACGTATTGTCGCCAAAACGTTTTAAAAGCTGCTTTTCTCACCAACGACAACGGAAGGTTACAAGAGGTAAACATAATTAATAAATGTATGAGGAATAGTGTCTAAGGTATTTCAGTTCTTGTATTTCTCATATGCTTAATACCATTGACATGCCTCTGGCAATCAGTTCTGTTCAATGCAGCCAAACGAACATTGCATATTAAGCAAAAAACTGCACTACCGTCATATTTTAAATGGGGAAAAAGTGACACATACTTATGTACATTAGTAGCAAATCTATTACGAGGCATTGTTTTCTTAGGTATGTAAATATTAGTTCTATATGAAACGATACTCTAATTATGTACTTGGTATAATACTACAACACACAAAAAACACCGGCTATATTTTCAGAACCGACACATAAGTACATAACCTTGACCGTTCGACTAATATCTGCAACAGCTCAACCGGTACTAAAACGAAATTTCTCTCAACGCGGTTTAACATGATTTATATTCAAGGTCGTCACTACATGCCTGCTTCTCTACCGGTTTAGTTTCTTTATGAATTTTTCGTATTGTTATATTAACCCGTAATACCGACGCCTATGCGAGTCCGCAAGTTTAGCTTACTCTAGTTATAACATACAGTGAACTTTGACGCGAACGAAACTAATCGAACAAACGAAACTAACCAAAGCAAATTGATTCGTAGTCAACACAGTACACCTAACCTCAATATCTGCTAAACGCATTACAATAAATTGCAATCGATTTTAAACAAAATAATGAACAGTTTACTTACCCAACAGTATTTAAATCTATAGGTTGCGCCACTATCAAAGACAGGTCCTAGAAGAAAAGCACTTTTCAGACACAAAATGTTCAAAAATCGGTATTTTAAAACCCGAAAATCATAAACGATTGTTTTCATAAGCAGGTTAAAGAGACTCCATCTAGCTACGAAGTAGATAAAGCAGAAAATATTATCACAAACAGAAAACTATCTGGTGTTTATCTAGTCGGCATATCTGGGTAACTAAAAATTATTGAAATAGGGGTAACTTAAAACCACAGCTTTGTTCCAACGCCCTCAGAAAACCGTCCAGAACCTGCGCAATATGTCAACTCCAGCTCCTTTTTATATTGTGTATATACTGGACGGTAAGTTTACGGTTTCCTGGGGATGTTGGAACAAGCCCCACATTGATTTTAGGAAGTATTCCGTCTTCCCTATGCCCTAAAATTGTATAATACAATTCGTACGAAGGTTTTAATCCTTGTCCGTGCCTTTTACAAAGTGTTTTGGGTAGAGTAGATCAGCAGAGCGGATGAAGAAATTTAAAGAAAAGGATAAAATAGTCTGTAAATGACGGCGTGTAGGTATCCCCAGGGAATATCAGCACATTATGGTGAGTCTTATATATTTACTTTTATAGACGTGTGAATCGTAAAAGAAGAAATCAAGAAACAAATACCGGAATTATTTCCTAAATTCGCACATCGTTAAAACTAACTGATCGTAAAAGAAGCATTTCCCTCGAAATTCCTTTTCCTATTAGTTTTTTAATACTCCGAGGAGGAACATTTGAAGAAACGTCCCGAGCGGAAGTTTAACATTTTCCGTTGTTCTTCGAAGGCGGATTGGAAAATTTCCTAACGGTTAATGAAATGTGTGTGGGAACTTTGTCGACGCTTTGTGCACCGAAACTTTACTAGACTTCGGATATTCTAGACGCCGATAACTTTCCATCAGTTTTATTGCAAATTTTATGTGCTCTAGCGAGACGAGGTGCAGCAATACCTGCCTCGAGTTTGCCCTTATCTCGGTAATTAAAGCAGAAAGACTTCTTGCTAAAAAGACGATAGCAAACACATTTCGAAGGAGAGTGTGATTTTATGCGGGTATTCATTTTCGAACGCCACTGTTGCCTCAAACCATGTAACTTCGCAAAACATTTAATCACACCCTTACTTTCTTTTAGCATAGGTAAAGTTCCAAAGTTGCACTGCGGAATAATGTTATCTTTTACAACAATATATAAGAATCAAAAATTCACGGATAAATAGCTGCTTAAAAATGTGTGAAAAGTGTCGCCTAGGGTTAGTTCTTAAATTTAAATACATTTGATGTACAGCAAAAACATCTATTGCGTACTCTTATCCTGTGCGTACTCTTGCCCGGCTTTATTCTATGTGTATGCAGACTGATTCATTTTCGACTGTCACCATGGGGTCCCGCTTGTTATTGTAGACAGGGGCTAGATTTAAATTTGTCAAAGTTGCTGAATTTTGCGATAGGTACCTAACATATTTATTTGGCCTAATAAACGGACATGTTTCTGCCTACCTGGCGTCATCAGCAGTATTCTAAGCGCTTTTTTTCTACTGCCGACATTGCTGTTCACCTCTAGGGAATCATTTACAGGTACATATACCGTAGCGCTCAGGCGCAACGCCATCTTGCGTTAAGCAGTCCAAGAACTGCTCAAGAGGTAGTTTGGCATCTGTATCCTGGTTTCTATCGCTGCTTTCTAGCAAGGCATTACAATATCTCTTGGCACTATTTGGCGCCAGGAAATATTTCAGTGATATTTTTGGAGATTAGTGGCATAAACTGAGAGGCGAATAGAAATGTGGGCAAAAGAAAAGGCGCTGGGAACAACGCTGATGACGCCAGGTAAGTAGAAACATGTCCGTTGGTTAGTGCTCTTCTCTTCTCACATTGTTTTTACCGGGAGTAATTCCATCAATACCATTAGCTATATCAGCATTATCTTGGTTGTGTGTTAAGAACATGAATGAAATAGCGCATACATCATATTGTAACCAATTTAATGAAAGGATAATGTGGTTTCTGAAATGATAGGTTTTGAGGTTGCTTGTATTTCGCGTCAATAAATTTGCAATGACGAGAACTATACAAAAAATTAACGTACGCAATTTAGTTATGGGTTAAAGTACGTAATTTAGTTAGGGGTTTCGTACATACGTAACTTTTCAATTATTTGAGTAACTACTTTAATACCTCTATCTCCCTAAACGAAAATAATATGACAAAATTAAGTTAAACAAAGCATTTGTTTACTGCACGTAGGCATGCACATAAATAGAACTATCATAGAATATGTGCAGACGTATTCGTTGTTTGCATTTCATTTTTCTAACATTTCCGTCCATACGAGCATTTTAAAAGAGATTTCATTAACTACACAGAAATAAAATCCGCACACAATGTATATTGTACAATACATTCCCTGTGCAACACGGGAAGAACAATAGGGAGAACTTTCAAGTACATTTCACATACGCTCCCTCGCCGTTACATCCCTTTGCCAAATAAATTTCACTTGTTTAAAAAAAAATTAGCTTGTTTAATTTCGGACGGAGGGAAATCTCTGATTATATGGGATTAAGCATGTTATTTCATTTGCAAGTCACTTTGTTTATGATAACTTAATACCCGTAATATACTTCAATATAAAATACTTACATTTCTGAAACATTTTGTTAAAACGTGTAATTTGTGAATTGGAATTAAATTTGCTTCCTCCCTGCTTATACTACCTACAAATAACAACTCCTTCGTAATCATTTCCAATAACCCGTCAAGTGAAATGAAAAGCCCTGCGAATACTTAACATCAAAAAACATTAAAAAACCGCTAGCAGTAGAAGCAATTGCAGACGGATTAAAAACCAACAGATAGATAGGAGTAGGAAAACAGTGGAAGCAGTTTAGACAAGGAAGATATTTTCAATAATTTATTACCTCCTAATAATATTTTATTATACACAACACATGGAATCTAGTAACCAGAATCCTTAATGTCGTCTGTAGTATTGCAAACGGTCACTGTTAAGCCAACCATAATATCGGAGCCGCTGGATTGGTATTAACTATAAATTTTTAACATCAGGCGAAGTTTTGCATAAAACTATTTAAAAATTTAATGTAAAACAAGCATTTAAAGCATTTTGTTTATGAAAAACAGTCAAAGGAACTCTGAAATCGATTTGAAGAAAAGAAGAAGAAAAAACTAACTCAAGGAGATAGACAAAAGAGTTGAAAGGGATTTTGCACCAGAAGCACCTAGAGCATATATGGGCAACACATCCGACCCTCCACCAGCTTCAATCCGGCCCGCGAGAGAAATAACGCGCACAATATTGATCATCTTGTTTCTCAGCTTCACACTCAAGTCTCTCATTGATTTTCATTTAATTTTTCTATCTTTTTTTGTTAATTTGCTTTTTATATGTTTGATTATGCTATTATAATTCTAATAAATAAAAAAATGTGTGAATTTTTATCGCCTTTTTATTCACTACTACCTACTTATTTCTTACCTACGGCCCGCGACCTAATTAAGTCCCGAAACTACGCTCTCAGCTAAGCAAAAGTTGCCCATACCTGACCTAGAGCATCACCTAGAAAGGAAAGAAAGAGGATTTAATTTAAAACACACACATACAACACACTTACAGTTGTATGTAATTTTCTAAAATTGATTGTAAGTAGATTATTGAGAATGAAAAAGGCTTGTGATTATTCTCTTACCTTATATTTCATTGAAACAATAAATATGAAGTATATGAGTCTATCAGAAATTAAACAAATGAAACTTTAAATGTACAAATAAGACGAATAGAATGTAGAATTTACAAAATAAGGCAAAAATAACATGTTAAATTTACAAGTAAAAATAAAATATGTTACATATATTGTGTTAAGGATACTAAGGCAATATAACTTGATATATGAATTATTTGCATCTAAATCTGATATCGCCCACTGTTGCGGTCTCCTACTTTGAAGAACAATGCCGCTAGTCGCCTGCTTCAGCGTACCTTCCTTGTGAAGAGGGAGGATCAATTGCTTATGCTTCCATGTAAATAATGCTTATATATGTATTTGTTCGTTTACTCAGTTGCTCTTTAAATTAAAGACAGTACGTGAATGTAAAAAATACATTTATTAAATAAACAGTTCACTTGTTACACAGAAAATAAAATAAAAATGTATTTCTCCTAAAAGTATGCAAATGCATCAATATTGTATATATTAATTGCATAATTGGGTTCCTTAAAGCTGTACATAATTCGTGTACGCGTTTGTATGTATCGTAACATTCGTAACGTTTGTAAATACTTGGGCCGCCACCAAACTCTACCGGAACCTGGCCGTCTGGTCGGGCGATAGCAGCAAATAGCCGATCACTAGGCTGCAAAGAAAACGGTTGAAATATGCATATATATTGTGATGTTACAAATAACGATTAAAAGATTTGAATAGGGAGATAATCAGTTCTACGTTTATTTGAATTTTTCACTTACAAAAATGAAATTTATCTGTTAAAATTACTTACAGTTAATGTTGTGATGGGTGTTTGACGTGTGTGTATGTATAATCCTTATGGTTTCTTCTTATTGATATCCGAAATACTCTTGTTTTATACCTCTTTTGATCATCTTCTTGGATGAAATTTCTTTGGATTACTTCCTAAAATTCCTTGATTGATATAATACTCTTGATAATTGTTCGTGATTGTTTATATTTTACTTTAACAGTTTTTCAATACATTTGAATTAATAATTTCGGCGAGATTTAATTTTAATAGTACAATTTCTAAATGCAGCAGTCAAAAAATGTTTACCGTCACAGTGTTTACGTTGCTAACTTCTGTTTCTCGGTCGTCCATGGCATTGCCAATGTAACGACTTGATATTTAATTTTGATGTTTGAAGACTGAATTCGGTGTCGCAGGTGACGTAAGGGATTTTGACGGTTATTTCCAAATACAGTATGTTTTTTGTGTCTGTACGTGCCATTTTTACAAATAACGTTTTCAAAATGTAAATAACTTAATATAACCTGGAATTTTGATTATCCTCTGTAACATATCAATATATATGCAGATGTTTTACGAAAATATGCAAAATATGCAAGATATGAATTTAAAATATGCGCTATTTTGTAACAATTATAACATAAAAACTGAATTTTGCTCTAGGAAGAAAGATTATGTGAAAGAAAGGTAACATAATTGAAGTAAAAAATAATAAGTAAAAAATGTAATACAAGAATCATATTAACTAATATTTGCAAATTAATTAACAGTTAAACGTTTTTCAAAATTTTCTATTAAAAATTTGTGGCGGTTGTCGGTATACATATGTTTGAACACAGAAAAGCTCCTTTCTACGTTGACTGATGCTATAGGACAATGCTTGAATTTTTGACATATTCGTGGATCTATATGTAGCATGTAGTGTATTAAAATTACCACAAAGTATTTGAGAAACATTTTTCCGCTTTTTGTATTCTAGATTCTTATCAAGACGGAATGTCAGCAGATAGTAGAGCTTCACATAAATCGTCGTTGAATATTTCTTGCTCTGCCTTTTTTGAATTGTCCGTCGCACATTCCATGGTTCGCTGTCCATATACGTGAACTCCTTTTAGATTTGGAGCGCGTTTTCGTATGTGAGTCGTTGTTTTTATATGTTGCTCTCTGAGAAATTTCCTTTCGGAAGAAATTTGGAATGTGGCATTCCATGAATGAAGGGAAGTTGGATATAGAATTATAACCTTGCATTTTTAAATCAACGGCAATAACCTCAAAGCACATGATAGAGTACAGATTCTGCAATTGCGCGTACGAATCATCAAATAAAAAATTCCTGTTCTAGTAAATATAGCATCCTTAAAAAGAAGACTTACTGTTTTGCTGCATGCACGGCAAAACACTGTCACTCCATCCACAATAATTTCGGAATAAGGTTTGATTCACTCTTCCACTTTGGCCATTTTTTTATTATATTTTTAGCAACCGCCCGACTCAAAAAGCTTCACTTCTTCAAAATGTTGTTTTAACAATGTTACTTAAATGACACGATGAAGGAATGATGCATAATCGAAATTCATCCCTCTATATATACAACTCCAGGCAATCATACGACGTAAATGCCGTTCGTAAAAATGTTGAATTTCTAATAAAGATCAAGATTTACTCGAATGCATTTTAAAATCTCAAAACTTTAATTGCAAAGGTACCGAACAATATGCCGCTGCAATTCGCAGAACCGACGGCGCGGTACACAGAGCGCCTATAATGCACCGACAATTTCTACGAATACTTCGACAAACGCCAAAGCTAGTAGTCCAGATCTCTTGAATTGTATATATAGTAACCAAATTATGCAAAAAAGGGATTCAATATTTTCTCCTAATGTCTAAAATAAATAAAAATGTACTTATTGGAACTACTTGAAGAATAAACCCCCTTTTCTGCTGAATCAACATAATTACTTATTTCTAGAAATCTGTTTACTAAATCTGACAATAAAGATTGACAAAATAATGCTTACAATATTACAGGTAGTCAGCAACAATTTCTTTAAAAACCAGGTATTAGACAGATTATTTACACGAAGTTGAGCTGCGCAGGAAACCTGCATTATTCTGTAACAGGAAAAAGCAGTGGATAATCTGTTAATTGTATTATAGGTAAACAAGTAAAAATCAAGGAACCTAATGTGATGGTTTTTCCAAATTACCTGACATTAATGCCGTTTGTTATAATAAATATCGTACGATATGAAAGTAAATGCATATTTTTCAAAAATTGAATTATTTTCCTAAAAATGAAAATTTATGAATGAATATGCAGTTTTTAACAAAATATGAAACAAGTACGAGAAATATGCAATTTATGCAAAAAAATCTTTTTTACCCATATTTTAATAGTAAATATGTTGAAATGAGAAAGGGTAGGCATATATGCAAAAAATACAAGATCTCGTTATTTCATGAATTTATATGATACACCATCTCTAGTATCTATTGCTCCTGCTGCTATCCATTACAGAAGTGAGAAAGATGGAAACCAAAAATTGTATGATGGATAAACGCTATGACTAATAAGACTATGACAATAGTGGTATTGTGTTTTCTTCCTCGGCGACAACCGCACATCTAGCGCTGGTTCCCAATGTACGCGTTAGCGGTAGCTCCATCGTACAGATATTTAAATGACTATTAAACAGACGATTTTGATATTTGCTTATATGATGAGAAATTAAATCTATTTTTACATTAAATGCGTACACGTTAAAGTTTTGATGAACATAAGTATGAAATTTATGAATTTATGCAAAACAAAACAAATGAAAAATTGAATTTATATGAAAACGAAACTGGCAGAATGTTAGATTTACAAATAAGACCCATAAAATTATTGAATTTATAAAATAAGGCAAAAACAAAACGTTGAATTTACAAATTAACAAAATGTTATATGTTCGTAACACCCACTAAAATGACAAGTTACAACTGCAAAGGCACTACACTTTCAGCAGGGCAATTATTTAATAGTTTAAAATAAAGGACCTATTAAAGCAAGTCTGCAGATTATGGCAATTTTAAACCACATTTTCTAAAGAAAACAAAATTAAATTCTAAGATCACCGGACAATAAATCTTAACGAATGTAATAAATTCCATACGTTCAGTCCGATATTATTTACCCGTTCATCGAAAATACGAAATAACAGCTTTTATGACTGTGACATACATTCGCCAAATGAAAGTTTACGGTACTCCGGGTTTTATTTAATTTAGTCAGAAACATCTGTGTTCAACGACTCATAGACGAGTGGCGACATTTACTTTATGACAAATGTCGCATAGCCCCGAATGTATCAGAGATAGGAACACGTGGCAGTTTTAAATATTTTATGCTACGGAGAATCTGTCAGTTTTATTAAATTGCTGGAAATGTTTCCTTCTGCGGTTTCCTCTCGTTCCATTTAACATGTCGTTTTGTAACAGTTAATTGTCGCGGTGACGTAGTTTGAAAAAATTTGATTGTTTTCACTGATGTGGTAGATGTAATCGAATGACTTTTCTCAGTTCGAAATTTAACGTCAAATTTTATATATAGATGTACGTCTTACATACACCAACGTGTCACCCTCGGGCATACATGGGATTCGTTTGGATGTATTTTTGAATCCCGTGTATTGAAAGTAAACTGTGTGCGTACATTCATTAGTAATTACTAAGTAATTTAAGTTACAGTTAATATGCAGGGTTGCCATAAAGTCTAGAGACTATTCTCTAGTGTCAAAACGGTTTAATATGTGAATTTGGAATTTACATGTTAAAACTGGAATGCCTCTCGTGTGTTTTAGTATAACTAGTAAATCTATCTTACAATGAAACATTTGAGGATGTTAAATTTGGCAGATTTGTAGAATCCGTCGAGTATTGTAGAACGCCGCTTTCCGTTTCGGTTTAGTCTCATGTTTAGGGAGTGAAAATTACCCCTGAAATTTCGACGATTTTCGGATTTTTGCAAATTACAAATAGTCACGTTTGCACAGCATTCCTAAGATAAACGATCTATTATAAATCGAAGTAATCCAAAGAAGATCAGCAAAACGTGTCTTCGGGAAGGCCCTGAATGATTCTCCTATGCTTAGTTTTGTTACGAACTTCAACCAGTACCAGTATTGTGAACTATTCCGGCATGAAAGGCAAAGTGTTTCTTTTGAAGAAGGAGAAAGTATGGTTTCAATATTGTTGTAATTCCATATGTATTGAAAACATATTTCTACTAATTTAGAATTCTAAAATTAACTATTGCTGTGGTTGCTAGAGAAATAAATGGCGAAAATAGTTCGGTTGTTTAAATAATTATTCACGTTCGCAAACGTATTTACAAACTGATTTCATTATTAAACTAGCAGCACGCTTTTTCAAGCAGGCTACCTTGTTGTTCAGTTTTGTATGAAAAAATATATCCAGTAGATAATACGTGCATATCACTAGCTCTATACGATTAAATAACTAGACGCTTCTGTTAGAGACGTTTCAGCAATTAATTATTGAAATTTGGCAAGGGTCACGCAGAGTATATGCTAGCAAGCCCTTTGGCAACTGTCCAGCAGAAGAAATGTATTTTTGCAATCGAGATTAAATTTAGCATCTCCTAGAAATTATTTTATTGGTGGATAATAAATTTTAGATATGCTTTTAACGAAAAGATTTATCGAAGGTCGTACGCTTGTTCATTTGGAAGAATCGAATATGTAAAATATTTGCATTTGATTTTTTTTTTAAGTAGACAACGAAGGAGGGAAGTGTTTTAGGGTGTTTTGCGATTAATGTTCAAGGAGCTAACTTTTTTACTGCCCGTAATACGGATAATTCTACTCCTGTGGGGCAGCCTTGTCCATTATCAAAGCTATTTGAGGGCAGCATTAGGTATTCTGAGTTAAGAAAAATCGATTTTGATATAATGTCACCATGTAAAGGTATAATTCTTTGATTATTCAATTCCAAAGTTATAAGTCGATATGAGAATAAGAACTTATTTTTTCCGACCGCCGAAGCGAGCGCTGCATCCCGTTGCGCGCCGCGCCAGCTGCTTCGTGTAGTACCTATCTCTTGTTACTCATGCAAGCCTGCTAGCCTGTTTCAAAGGTGAAATACGTGTTATATAGAGGCTGCTATGGATGCAGAAGGATTACTATATGGACCCGGAGCAAGATGTAAGTCAATTTTTATCAATGTTATACATATTTTATTTCATTATAAAACTCTAAAGTCGTTTTTCTCGAAACGACATTTTTGAAGTCGGTGGACACGATTACGGACAAACTTCTCAACAAATTTCAATGAAACTTTGTAGAGTTATAATAGTCAATAGTATTGTCTTGCCCTTGAACGAAGGAATTTCATTTCTGATCAAAACTAATATTTTTTATGCACGTTAGAACAGCCAAATTTTAGGCCAAAAATAGCCTTCTTGTTCAAACGGTCGCCATTTTGTTTACACTCACCGTAAATTAATTTCCTTCGTTCAAGGGCAAGCTTTTCCAATGTATTATTAATATCAGTTAGTTTCGTTTGTTTCATATAAGCGGTTCCCGAGTTAGGGTGTTCACTGCACACCCCTTCCGCTGAGAGCTGCTCCAGGAGCCACATTCGAATGTACTTATTGTTGTTTCAATCTACCGTATACTTTCGGAGAAAAAAAATTTCAAAGATGACCTCTGATCGGAGGTCGTGACAGCAGCCAGTGTGCATGGTTGAGACGACACCACAAAGACTTTTATGCAGCTGGTATTGGAGCACTGATAAAACGATGAGACAAGTAATTGAAATAAGCATTGATTGCACACAAGGATCTGTAATATTGCATCGGTAATAAGCATTTGTAATCCATGTAGACACATTATGCAGACAAGTTAGTCGATGTAGTCACAATGAACGAAAATTTAACTGAAATTCTTATAGAGCATCCATAAGGTCCCAAAAGTAGGCACCAATCATATTTTGTGTAAATACGATAAATAGAATCGATTATTTGCAATTTGGAAGATCTTCATTCCAAACTTATTTAAAATAATTCGGTTTAAGTGTTACTGAACGCGGTGGATTCAAGTGTTCGAAACCAATTGATCCAGAGGCAGTTAGATGTGGTCGTATGGATTATTGGATTGAAAATGCATGCCAACAAAATCGGCACCATTTGTAAACAGAAGCTTGCGAGAAATGTGGAGTGGAGCTACACGAAGTTTGTTCTAAGGTATTGCCACGGAAAGTTCCACTCCTAAAAAATGTGGTAGCATTATCTAGATCATCGGCAGATGCGCCGGAAGTTAGATAGATGCTGAGACAGCAAGCGATGTGTCTTCTGGCGTATAGATCGATGAGCTAGAGGGTTCTAAGTTAGAGTTAAGCGAGATAAGATACATACAAGACAGTTATGTACAAGATAAAAAAAAGTAAAGTGAAATGTGTATTGGAGTACCTTTGTTAAAGCTACCCTCCAACCCCTTCGCAAGGTAAGTACCAATACATTTATATAGGTTAGATAGATAGCAAGGCATTTTACATGACAAGCGATTCTACGTGACGTAATTGTAAGATAAATTTGAAGCGTGCTACAAGTAATGCAGATTTAGATAATTTGTAATAACGTTCCCATTAACAGCATCATTATAGATGACATGCGAAATAAATATTAAAAATCAAGCTTAGTAAGCAACTATTTTCTGAGGTTGTTTTCAACTTCAAGCAATGAATCGCTGGCACGTTAGAAGGTGTCGACTTCATCATCAACATCAACGCACGGTCCGGCTTAAAGGGAGCGGAAGGAAGAAGTGGTGGTGGTTCAGGAACTCCGTCTGAATTAAATAGGGTGGAGATGGGCCGCACACTTCATTAAGCTTCGACCAGCCAAAAGATTTTCAAGTACCAACAAAGAAGTACGATTGGCTCAGGAACTCGATCTGAACTGAGTAGGGTGGAGATGAGTCGAATACTTCATGGAACGTAGACCAACCATAGGAAGAACGTTGCTAGCTCAGGAATTCCGTCTGAATTAAGTAGGATAGAGATGAGCTGCACATTTTAGGACTAATCGTGCGAGTGGCAAAGAAAGCGTTCCGAAGGTTGCGACGAAGATACCTCTAAACTTCAGTTGAATGGTTTCGAAGCGTTTTCCGCCTGAGGATCCATGTAACAGAAATAGTTCAAATAGCGTCCAATAATGTTTTTTATTGTTATCCATTCAATAATTATTTCTTCTATTTGTATTTGTAATGTTGATTTTCAAATAACTAATCGGATAAGGAATAGGTTAGTAGCAGTGGAACTTTGGTGGTCATACCTTTACTCTAATCTTAAGTATACTAATATGCTGGGGCATATTTTGCAAAGGGGAGGGTATTGCCACGGAAAGTTCCACTGGTAAAAAATGTAGTATCGTCAACTAGATCATCGGCCGATGCGCCGGAAGTCAGATAGACGCTGATACAGCACACATCTTCTGGCGTATAGATCGATGAGCTAGAGAGTTGTAAGTTAGAGTTAAGCGAGATAAGATACATACAAGACAGTTGTGTACAAGATAAATGAACGTAAAGTGAAACGTGTATTGGAGTATCTTTGTAACCCTCAACCCTCTCGCAAGGTAAGTACCAATACATATTTATATGGGCTAGATAGATAGCGAGGCATTTTACGTGAAAAGCGATTCTATGTGACAGTATTCTATGTGCCTAATTAGTAACAAAGTACCAAAAACTGATCCATGAAATAATGAACGCCTTTATCACATGTTACATGATATCCACGTTATTCCCTTATTCTTCCTAGTGTTCCAAAACTTGAACATGTCAAAAAATTCAAATAAACCATAGTAATATATTTGAAAATGACAAAATACTATCAATTTCAACATATTCCGATTGACTTTGGTCAAACTATCAAAAAACTGAAAAAACAGAAGTTCTAGCAAAAATAAGTTAAAGGGGTTCCATTACCAATAGGATTTGGGAACCGCTGGTTTAAGGTAACAGAAATAAAACTGCATTTCACATACAGTAACCAAAGTGTTTAGAAATGGCAAAGTATCGTAGAACTTGTTGATAACTGCTGGAGTTGTTCTCGATTTACGTTGCAGCCCACAAAACGCGCATGCTAGTGGGGAAGTGGGTCAAGTTAGTGGGTTAGTTTATTTATCAGGTATTCTAACATTGCATTATCTGCTGAATATTATTGAGAAGCTTCAAAGAACCTATCGTAAGCAATATCTTTTCAGTTCAGCTGTCAATTTAAAATTTAGAAGTCTTTTTCTCCTTTACGATTCCATACTTCTGTGAGGATAACTTAAACAGAACACAAACTATCCTTGCATACTAACTAATCTACCCCGAGAGAATAAAGTTAATTTAAATTTTAAGAACCGTTGGGCGGTTTATAGCACACCTGTTGTAACTGGAATACACTGATTTATGCATGGTTTAGCATAAAAAGGACATATAACGCCTTACTAACCGCTGATACGTAGTCATGTCCGGCATAATTTATCAAAAACCGCAATTTTAAGCGTAGACGTTTTGGATGGCCCCACATTGAGGGAGATTGTAATCCGTAAAATAAGCAAAAAATTTAATGCAGTAGAAAAAGTCTCTACATAACTTCATCATTTTTCAAACTTGTGCGTGCTTACATTTGATTGATATTCTACTGAAAAATCCATTAATAAAATATGGAAGAACTCTGTTGTAAACTAAATCTTTCTGTACTGTAGTTTTTCTTCAAAATAATAATGGTTTATAATTAATTATCTTTTAAAGGTGTTTGCAATGTTATTTCTATTACATAGCAAGCCAAGGAAATACTGGGGTTGATTGCATCATTTTAGAGAACAACCAAATTTAATTAGGGTAATATACTTATGTTCAAAAACATAATATTTCATCGGGACTTTAAGTCAATAGTCGGGACTGTTAATTCATTGTTATTGATTCTGCAGGATCCAGTACGAATTTCCATTCCAATGTAGTGTTTCACTTTACTTCGAAGCTTTTCTATGCAGTCGATTAAACTTTAAACTAAATAAAACAGAAGGCAAGCATAGTAACATCTGAGAGAGGATGAGGCGGATGTAGTTCTTGTGTGTCGTTCTCGCTTGAAATTTATGATTCAAAATGGCATTTATTTGGTACTGAAGTTCTGGTACTGAATAAACCTTGAAGGAGACCTTCAATATCTCTTCAAATTAAATAGATTTGCTATTGCCAGCCAATAAGACTATTGCATGTGAAGACAACGTTCAAGCTATTATTCTTATCTTAATTAGGACATAAGCTTGAAATACTATGAATAAATAATACAACAATAAATATGGATAACACAATTGCTACAGAGCCCATTCAAGTAATTAAAATAATTGTTAAATCTTCTTAACATTTGGTTGTTATTTTTTACGGTGACAAATTCGTTACTGCATTTATTCTATTTTGTAAATCCATCATTTATTGTTTTATTTTGTAAATTTACTGTTTCATTGGCCTCACTTTTATATTCACCATTTCGTTTGCTTTATTTCTTATAAACCTGTGTATATTGTATTTGTATACATTTAAAGCATTGGGCGTGCACGTATTTAATACAAAAACTAATTTAAATTCATTTAACATGCATGAATATAACAAAATCACCTGCGCATAATGTGAGATTGTAAAATTATATTCATTCAAATAATCGAAATTTCGGCACGCTATTATCTTGCAAATCTCGAGATGAAACGTACACTAGACAGACGACCGCTGCAGTCGAGCATCAAACAGACAATCTCTGCCGAGAGTGCAAGCTTAACGCACATATACGTGTCCTTATTTCGGAGTGCAGAAACTTCGTCAGGGAACGTAGTGTACGAAGTGTCACGATTGCCATCCATCTCTCCTTTACCTATGCGCTGTGCAGCGCTCGAATCCGCACGATCTTTCGTTTTTGGAATCTCCGCTACTATAGGGGGGCAGTAGCTGAAGCATACATACAAGAAAGATACCGCACTAAATACTTATTATAACTAGAACATCTGGGTTATCGTCTTCAGCTATATTCTGCTACTGCCTCCGCGACCAGATGTTCGAGCTCCGTCAAGGGTTTGGTGGTGCCTCTAGTAATGCACAATGCATATAAACGTTGCAATTTAATAGATACTGAAGACACATTTAAGGTAACAAAATGCCACACACTCGTTTTAGGTGCAAAAAGATATACATACGTTGCGAATTTAAGACACAGATACAAACGTCACGATTTAATATATACTGTGACACATTTATATATGTACATACAAATACACCACAAAATATGTACTCAGACAAGTAAGGAAACCGTACTATAATATATATACAATATTAAGGTATATGCATATTTTTTTTTGCAAGAGGGAAACCCTACATTTTTTTAATATTTTTTATGTAATAATAAGGGGAACTGTTTTAATATTTTTTTTTATACGTACGTACTGTGTTTCATTTCAAGGGGTACCGAGCTATCGAACAAATGAGCAAATATTTTATACATCTAAACAAGGCAATTGGTTCTCGCTCTTCGCGCCGAAGCAGGCAACTAGCGGCATTGCTCTTCAAACCAGGAGAACGTAACAATAATTTGGGCCAACTTTTTTTATGTGCGTTATTTTCTCTGAGAAATATGGTCAACCCGGTTACCGATATCCAGCCATATGCTCTGAGGGACATTCAAGCAATGACAACATACTGCCGACGCCATGATGTTGGATCCGTTTATGTAGCTGAGTCCCCTTTATAATAAATATATCTCCAACCAATGATGATTCCGGGAAAATGATTATGTAACTTATCTTCGACCATGTTGTTTCGCGTCTTAATTTTCAAATTTCATCGGCAAATCACGTGCTACCTAATCAGTCGCTAGTTCACCAGGGGGCGTACATATTCCATGGTTGCTTCGTGGTAACGTTAGACAGTAAACCCCACCATAGTATTACAGTCTAGAGATAAATTTGTAATTTTTTATCACTTACTAATTCTATAGATTACGTTACTATTCTCATGGTTTCTGGGTTGGAACCGCGTCGTTGTCGTAGCTATAGCCGACGTCTCGTCCACTCTCATATGTGACATCTTCAGGGCTGTAACTGTACACTGACTGCTAGATTACGTTATACGTAATTTTATTTTAAGAACAATAAATGTTTTAACATAGCTAATGTATTCTAGTGTCACTATTGGTCTAAAAGAAAAAATTGATATTGAGTAAAGGGACACTAATATACAGGGTGCGGCAGGAAAATGGGAAATTTTGATCATCGGCTTACTTCGGCTACGTTCGAGTAAACGATTTGAAAGTAGTGGGGTATTCGTAATTTTCATGGGCTGTTTAGTAAATGTGCAGCGTGCATTTGCTGTCGAAGCGTTTTATAAAAATGTCGAATCTGTCACAGCTGCACAACGTTTATTTCGTATTCAATATTCCGCGTCGTGGTAGTGTACCATCAGCCCATGCAAATTTGGGTTAAGAATTTTGAAGAGACCGGTTCAGTCCTAAAACATAAGCTGTCAGGCGCTTAAGGAGGTGTAAGAACCCCAGAAAACCGTGAAATGATGAAGGTTGCTATCCAACGTAGTCCAACGCGCTCTGCTCGTCGGCATAGTGATTTAAATTTCCATCCATATAAAGTGCAAATTGTTCAAAAATTGCAAGATAATGATTTAGTATCTCGGTTGGACTTTTGTCGCCAAATGCTTGCACTTTTCAATGAGAATGAGAACATGATTCACAACTTATTTATGTCAGACGAAGCCCATTTCCATTTAAGCGGCTTGATCAATAAACAAAATTGTCGTTACTGGGCGGCAGAAAACCCACATATTAAACACCAGAAGCCGTTGCACAGTGATAAAGTAACAGTGTGGTGTGCAATTTAATCGTTTGGAATAATCGACCCATACTTTTTCGAGGACGAAAATCAACACATAATAACAGTGACTTCCGCGCGCTATGCCCACATGATTGAAACTTTCTCAACGCAGCATTTAACGAGATTTCTTAAATCTAATCCTCACACATGGTTTCAGCAGGATGGGGCAATATCTCATACTGCTCGAGTGTTAATGGCTGTTGTACGTAACCTTTTTCCTAACCGTATCATATCAAGAAATGGTGATACCCCTTGGCCGGCGAGATCTCCCGATCTAACAGCATGTGATTTCTTTTTGTGGGGATACTTAAAGAAAGTGGTTTTCGAGCACAGTCCACAAACAATTTTAGAACTTAAAAACATAATTTCAGACGAGATAAGCAATATTCCAATGGAAATGTGTCGTTGTGTCATGCAAAATTTGCGGTCAAGGCATGAGGAGTACGTGCATCGTGAAAGTGCTCATCTCGATGACGTAATTTTCCACAAATAAAATGGACAATTATATGCTTTTAAATGATGTATTTTGTTTTTATTAATTATAAATATTCTCGAAATTATTACGTTATTAAAATCTCCGTTTCCATGCAGCACCCTCTAGAGGAGCTAATCTAGCGCTACCAGTTATAGAAAATAGATATGTTTAGAAGTAAGTTGTATTAAAAAGTGCATTAATGTGTGAATTTAGTTGGTAAAATATATTTTAAAGCGCAATTTTGGGAGTAATTTGAAAGATTGCAGGATGTTTCTTATTCGATTGTGTGAACTACCAAAAGAGTATCAAGTTAATGCTCCTGAATTTACGACAAATCTCTGAAAAAATATCAATGTCATCTGCTATATATATTTTGGATATAGGTGTATATGTACACATATACTGTAGGTGTATCTTTTTATTTAACTTTTTTTATTGCATGTAAATAGCATGTACGAGAGGGCAGTCGAGAAATATAAGTTAAAACTACAGCACATTTTTATTTCATTTCTCGTAACTAGTTCATATTTAATAATACTTACATTCCAATTATAAATTATAACAAAATAACAGATTTCAGGGTTGGTAATATATTATCAAGCATGTGTTCATAACTAGGTTGTCTTTTAACATATGTCAATACATATGAAGTGCTTTGCATAAAATAATGTTATTTTTCCAATACTTTCTGATTTCTAATTTTAATCTAGTAAAAAGTTTATACTAATCACTCAGTTTTATCTTACTAACAAAATCAGCAGTTGTTAAAATGACTTTAAACACGGTGTATATATTGACCTTTGTTGCTATTTGCTACTTTTTTATTTGGTGTTACTTACTACAATTTTCTCGTTGTTAAATTGTCAAGAATAATTAATAAATATTAGAGTTGTTTGGCTTTCATTCGCAACAGGGTTTATTGGTTAAAAATACGTATCAGACGTCTAGACATAGCTACTTGTGGTGGAGATAATTACCTTTTCAAACCGCAGGCTTCACTGAATTAGAAACGATCTTCATAGAACATTTAATAAGCATACATGCATATGCTAATAACCAATACGGCAAGCGATATTGCGGCGAAATCGCGCCCTCGTCCGAACGACTGACTCGGAAAGTTAAAGAGCAAATTAACCGTTGGAGTCGTATTTAGAGGCAAACTATCTACTTGTAATTGGAATCGAAACATTCGAGCCGTGTTGCGGTCTCGTGATGCATTTGTTTTAGCAAATTTACTTGCTCCAGTCGAAAGGGTCAAATTAGGATAATGCGAATACAAGGCGATAACACTTAAGCGGTTTAAATTATGCACGTTGATTTACAGTACGAAATCCGTACCAGCAAGTGTCCCTTCTGTTGGGCGCGTAGTCTCAGTACCGAGGATGCATACATCTCCATATTTAAGTAAATAGAAATATATCTGTAGTAAGCAACAATTTCCATTATTGATTGTGTGTAAAGTGTAAAATATACCTTACGGGGCTCTGTTTTATGCAAATGTTCAGACCCTATAAGTTTAAAATAGATTCCCAGCTGTGGCTGCAATTATTTTCGAATGATATTTATTTTATTTTATTTCAAGTCTTAGAGGTTTCCCCAAAGATGTTAAATGCACTGTGTGACGACAAGTGTAAGATAACAATATATTTTTATCGGGAGAGGTATAATACAAACAAATGTGCAACATGGTATGTGAGCTTACGGAAGTTTTCCTGTAATTTGCTTTATGGAATGGGGGAATTCATGTCACCATTTTTCGGAGTGGGGCTTTATTAACGATAATATATATAAAAAAATTACAGAATGTATAATAATAATAATATTTATTTGCTCCATTTTACAAATGTATCAAACACGTCACAAAAGGTAGAACACTCTAGTAGTCTTAATTCTTAAACCTTTTTAAATAAAACACAATTCTTTCGTTTTTATTATCCTTTGTTTGTCTCGATATATTCAATGGAGGGATGTTTAACAGATTTGCTATTTATTGTTATCATTTGTGGCTTACATTTTATTGCTTTAAAATGCGCTTCCAACTTGAACAATTTGTGCGTTGGTTAAACGAAGGTTTAATTCAACAAGAAGTTGCAAACCGGTTGAATGTTTCTCAAAATGTGGTTCGATATAACGAAAATTCTGTGACACCAGCTACTCATTTCGGTGGAGAATCGGTTTGCGCTTAGGGAGGCACTTGTTTTGAAGGCGTACAGATTTGGTTGTCCTAATTAATGCGACCATGACATCGGTAAGGTATGGTGATATGGTTCTAGAACCAACTATTGTACCATTTGCTGCCGCGAAAATTTTACATTAATCGACGATAATCACCCCGCCGCGCCAAGATAATTAACGACCGTATAGAACATCATGGTATTGCCCTAATGGATTGGCCAGCTTGTTCTCCGGACATTGAACATGTTTGGACTGAAATGTCAAGACAATTTAACCCGCTAGAACAGGCACCCAAGACATTACAGCAGCTTGCCAATGTTTTGCGAGACATTTGGCAAAGCATTCCTCAGTCTTTCATTAACAATTTAATTGAAAGAATGCCGAACAGAGTGAGGACATTACAGAGAGCTGGGCGAGGCCCCATACGATATTAAACTGGAGTATCAAATTGATACTACTAAAAGTACCAGTTTTATAAACAATCGAAATCCAATACTGTCTATACTTTTCTATTTCTTTAGCATTCTTGTTTTATTTTTTACAATTTATGTATATTAAACGTGTTTAAAAGAATCAAATAATAAATTAGAAAACATAATAAATCTGCAATTTTATTAACATTAAGTCCTTTACAAAATCCCTTTTTCCAAAATGCTTGGAAAAATCCTATCTGTAACGAATAAGTAGAGCAGAAGTACTGGCTGTACACGCTAGAGCAACGGTTAGAGCTTGGAAAAAAGATCCTGGGGATTGCAGTCGATCGAAATAAAAAACTCTAAGTTTTATTTTAAATTACTTTGAACCAGCTTTAAAGAATTTATCAATTTCATAATATAGTAATCTATTAGGTACTTGTTTAGATTGATTTTAAATAATTTTAATTCATTGTCTTTTAATAACGGCACCTTTGTAAATTTTAGAGGATGATGTTTGTGGGACTCACAAGTTAGCTAGTTTATGTCACTAGTTTCCAAAAACAGCACTGAAATACCTCTTGGTGCGCCCTGGCGTTAAGAGCTATATTCATGTCACCTAGAAAGCAGCGAACACATACCGGAATGTAAATGCTCACCACCTATGGAGCAGCGTATGGGCTGCTTAATGCAATGTGGCGTTGCACCTAAGCTAAGAGGTAAACGCAATGTAAGCAGCAGAGAATAGCGCTGGAAACCACGCTGATGACGACAAGTAGGCAGGAAGATGTCCGTGTGTTAGTGCTACTTTCTCTGCTTACATTGTTTTTGTCGGGAGTGATTCCGCCAATACCATGAGCTATATTAACATTAATTTTTGGTTAGATAAATTATTGAGTAACTAAAAGTCCATAGTCTGCTGTAGCCCTAAGTCTACAGGAATATCTCGCAGAAGCGGGCAACATGGACAGCAAAACGTCGATTTACGACAAATCCCGAAAGAAGTTACTCTTAACAATACTGGCTGTAGAAGAGTCTTGAAAGTATCCTTATTTAATTCTAAGGTCTCGCTTCATTTGGTGCTAATATTTACAAATTGGTTTACATGTTTCTTCTGCTCAAATAATGTGACGATTGAATTAGTTGACCGGAAAAAAATTATTGCGACTTAAATCCAAAGCAAGGTTGGATTAATTATCTATTGAGGTCTACTGACTGTCACCAAATGCGAAAAAGCTTTAGAAATTCGGTTGTAAATTGATCAATTGCGACTCCTTGTGAGCTAATCATAATTGGGGTCAATAAATGGGGTCTCTTACTCACAAAGTTTGTTTAATAATATCTATCAGCGCTACCGGTTTTGAGGCAAGCTAAAAGTGTTGATTTATGACATGTTTCAAGTAATATGGTCAGGGACTGTAAACCGAAATTAGTTCTGCATTAACAGTTTTAGTAAATATAACTATTAAAATCATCAGGTTTATGCAAGGAATGTAATAAACTAAACTTAACAGTGATAGTATTTTCATTAGTATCATCATGAAAAATACAAATTAGTGTTGTACTTCATCTTCACAACACTACACTACAACCCGTGACACAAAGAAAAGTGAAACCCCTGCGCATAAAATCTCTACAGAACAATAACTTACGTATATATGACATATAAAGAAATCGGAAGGATTGTTTTGCTAAAACTGTACCGAATAGAAGCAATTATATCAAAACTACACATTTCTATGCAATAATCTGCTTATCACTACAAAATCAACGTAGTACCCGTTTAACGTAATCGACTAAAATAATTTGTATTGTATTATATTTCGGGAGAATAGGATGATTTCAACGTTAATGACTGCGCTATTATTTATCCATGTTATCCGATTATTTAACTATTTCGAATCAGAGTCAAATTTACACTGAAAATCAATACTTTGTGGACCAATATTAAATATTTCAATGCACATCATTGTTATTTTAGTTGCACTAGAAGTAATTCCACTACTCTGGATGTTTATAAATGTATCTCCCAACAAATTCACACTTTGATTTATTAGCTTAACTGCCCGAAGTTTTATCTACGGATGATATATATTTGAAGTGCTTTTGGCCATTTTAATTTTTAAAGTGACCGTAAAATGCAATTAAGTTATTTATTGAACTAATCTATCACGTACTGTTTCAAAGAGATGGAATAATGTACCAAAAAAGTTGAAATTTACGAATTATTAGAGGAAGAGCACACTTGGCACTACTCCAAAGCACAATGAATGAACAATTTACGATCATCATATTTTATGAATACAGTGGGGATTGGGGGGTGGAGCGCGCAGTCAAGGAAAATTGATGAACTTGATAAACAGGTCAAGATAAGGGCCGTTTCGTAAACTAGTTCGTTAAAATAGACGAGTGGACGATGTAAGATAAACGACACATTTTGTAGGTTGCGGTCAATGAAGTGATTTCCATAATGCCATTATCTTTTATACAGAGTACAAAGAATTATTGAAACTTGTTTTTCTTAGGATACACAAAATAGGAGCTGTAGGGCCTTCACGCCCCCAACAGTTGTCGCTAAATACAGAGAGAAGATGTTCATTTTCAACATTCGCTTTTTTAGTAAGAAACGCCACGGAAAATCTAACTCTGACAGTTGTGAGTTTGGGGTTCTAGCCCGCTACCCCAAGATTGACAGTCGAATGCGCTAGCTACAGCACCATTAATGCTAAATATAATAATAATTTTGGACACCATATATGAAAAGAAACGAATTTTTATAGGGGTGGGATATCAACAACTATATCTCAACAACCAAGGTAGGCAGTAAAGATAACACTCAAGAGTCTAACCTGATCGTTTCAAAAGTTGTGGAATCACGAAAATAAACATTAGTGGGTTCCTATGAAGACTACAAGGATTTATTTCTTCTGAAAAAATGAGACAAAACTGAAAATAGTCCAGAAGTATCTCAATCTTAAAATTGGAGTTAAGAGCTAGTCACAGTTCTAGGAAATATACCATACCTTGAAAAGATTAGCTTATTGTATTGAAGAAGGCAAATCCAATTTTAAAAGGAAGAATTCTTTCATTCCGATGAAGATGCAGACGAAGAATTGTTGCTTAGACCACTTTTACATGCGCTTCACGATTAAGAGTGATAATCGGCGTATCGATTCATAGTTTAAATATTATGTACTTTGCGTATAAATATTATGTACTTTGCGTGCAGATTGTCAGTTTTTGATAATGACACATCAGTCACATGTAAAACAAATCAGAATGATTGGTGGAAAGAATTCTAACTTTCGAACCCAAGAATTTTCAAGGGTAATTGCACCAAGATGTGCGTTACGAATGCTTATAAGTGCAAGGGAGTAAAGCTCCTCTGCACCTTAGAATGCCTTCATCCAGATTTGCTGAAATGCGATTTTACATTTACCAAAAAAACATATACTGTGGTT
Organism: Dynastes maya; assembly: GCA_029619315.2. Lineage (NCBI taxonomy): Eukaryota > Metazoa > Arthropoda > Insecta > Coleoptera > Scarabaeidae > Dynastes > Dynastes maya. Next base: position 66,267,042 of record JAROYE020000002.1, read on the forward strand.
CCTCAATGTAGTATTCCCTTGGAGTGTATATATGTATATATATTATAATGCTCAGCAGGCTTTGTAGGTCCTTGGTGAATATATATATGTACATAGTTTCAAATTATTTTCTTGCCTTTGAAGATTCAGTACGCCTTCACTACATATTTCGCAATGCTATCTCCAAAATTCGTCACCGATTACATTTCAGTGTATAAGGATATTACTGTTGTTCACACCGGATCAAATACCTCAGAGATGAGGTCGAATACAAATACTTCCCTCCATTAAAAGAAGTCATTATGGAATTCACTGAATAGCAACTTCCTGAGAGCCAAGTCTATGTGTAATGGAGTGAACACGTTGCTTAGTAGAAAGTGAGGTCCTAAAGTGTCCCCCATGCTAACTTTTGAACAGCAGAAGCTAGCGTTTTCAGAAAAAAATGGATCGATTTTTATTTTTTTGTGAGCTAACTTCTGCCGTTATCGGCAGTTCTATTGCATTATATTCCGGTGTCACCGGAAGTGACGTCAACTTTATTATTTTAAATAGAACATCCTATACATTTTTACGTTTTTGGCAAGGCAATCGAGTATCCAACGATAGCATATATGTTACACTTTAACTTAGGAAGTATGACGATATGCAGCAATAAGGATTTTGGTAATCTATTTTTGTTCTTACGCAAAGTTCGCTAGGAAAGAGCGCCAAATTATTTCTTGTGACGCCAGACCGATCTAAAGAGCTCGTTGCTAAGCAAAGTAATCATAATAATTGCCAAACTGTCAAATCTCAATTCCAAGAGCGTAAATTATTCTTGTTGTTTATTGTTATTATATCCTGCATTTGTCATACATTCCTTCTTCGTTCTCGATATTATTTTCCCTCGTTTTAACTTGTTTTGTTAATTGTTGTTATTTCTTTACTTTATCAAACTTTGTAGCAATTAATTTATTATGGCAAGTTTGTCTAATTGTGGTAAGTTTTTGATAGACAATATGTCTGTTTTTTTAGTTTTTTTGTGTTGTTACTTCTATGATGGCTTCAACACGAAACATGCAAAATTGCTGGGTCAATTTTAATACCATGTAAATTTGGCAACAATTATCACCTTATTTGCCATTATTGTGCAACAAATTATACTTAATTTAAATCATATTATCTTCTATTAAACCAGTTCGCCCTGTACTTTAGAACCGCACTGTAAAACAAATTTATTACGCTACTGAACTACCCCAGCAGAAGCTATGGCAGTATGATTATAACCAGTAGTTCTCATACAAACTTCTATAGATTGAGCTCTTTCAACGGCCAAAAATGAGAGATTGGACTGTTTGTTTACTGTATGTACAATTTAATTAAAAAGATGCAAACAGTGAACACTTTCGACAGACACGTCATTACCATTTAAAAAATCAGCATAGACAGCTGCATTCCGTTGTCGTGAAAATAATATGGATTGCTAACAAAAGAACTAGAGTGATGAAGGTTTTGAAATTGTACAATTCACTCAAAAACGAAATTGATAAATAACGCATAGAAATGTGGTGAAAGCGTGTACAAATCATCCAAAGGATCATGTATGATTGCTTCAAAGCGAAAACATGAATTAGGAACTGGAAAGGGTTGTCTGTAGAAACTTTGCAACAGTGTTGCTACTTCTCCTAAAACATTATATTGAAAATAGCACATAAAAAGTGAAAATGCGTGATTATATCAATTCATAGAACTCATTTCGCCTTGTAAGTGCCATCGCATCTGGTAGAAGAATTCAGGTTTCTGTAATGAAATGCATGCGATCCTCTTGTAAACAATCAAACGCTGCATAGACAATATTCAGTGGGGCGTCTAGTCTGTGCGTTTCATGTTCTCTTATCCACGGACTCCTTATAACTGCATTTACTTGGTTTTTTAAAATGTTATTACAAACCATATTCAATTCTCTCTCAACAAGGAGAAAATCCAGTGTTTACAATCGCATGTGCTTGCAAGCGAAAAGCCCTAGTAATTACACAAAAGCAAATGTTCGCAAAATTCTATTGTCAATGAAAAGATGGTAAATGATATCTTGTGAAGATGAGGATCTGCAATATTACTGCTGGTTTACGACAGCAACAATCCTGGTTCATGAAACTGTCGTCTCAAAGTAGAGACCGATGTTCAGTCTCTTTTTAAGAAATATAATATGCTTCGCGCTGAACTAACAGAAAATCTTATACAAACAGAAATAAAATTTGTAGTACAATCGTATTATTATCTCTTGTTTTGGAATTTACAACAGCAATTAACATGGCTGTAACTGCCTCCATTGTGACGAACGGTTCCAGGTCCGCACAAATTTAAAGGACTCTAGAGTCTAAAAAAAGAATGTTAAAATTAATATAACTTACTTTTTGTCAAGCCTTTAAATTATTATTGCTATTTTATTCAATTCCAATGCAAACCAGCTCATTTCCAATCAATAATTTTAGTTTGTATCTTCTATATTGATTTGTGGAAACTCTCTGTAATATTTTTGTGAACCCGTGTATATTTTTCATTTGTCGATTAGAATTGAGAGATGATGTAACGAGTGATTTGCCTGTACGCATAACGTACAAGGCCATCGAACGTCATAGGGTAAAAACGTGTGACGTAGTAATTTCAAATGATATATAAAGACCCTGGATTTGACTTTCGGGAGAGTTGCATCTCGTGATTCCAGAGTCGCTTCGGGTAACCCCCAGGTCGCTTTACGTGATCCGAGTAACAACCTTTCGAAGCTGTGGTCGGCGTCTACGCAGACCACGCTAAAACGAGTCAAGAGGAACGTTCCTCTTGATGTTCGAACTTGCGTCGATAATCGAGGTATATTTCTCTCAAGTCCGAAAATATACTGGAAGTAGCCGGTGTTTCACGCAGACAGAACTCGAAACCGCGAGACTGATAGAGTCAATTTATAGCTCAAACGAGGGAAAGTCACGAAGAGTTACATTATCTCACAACCACTAGTCCGTTAATTTTAAGAGTATATATACGACATTTTGTAATTTACATTGAATGATACGTTTGAAGTATATTTTATTTTTTTATGTGTTCGTCAGAAATTCGTCTTTATTTTGGAAACATGCAATAAAGAAACTGTATATATTACCCGCTTATTTCAATAATTAAAACCTACCCTGGTCTCCGCTAGAAGCTATCCCGGTTGAAGTACAAAAGCATTTACCGAAATACAAATGTCCAAACACATGTTAACTGTTTGACATTAATACCGCAAGGCGACATCTATAAGCAGATGCGTCAATTAACTTGCTTTACCCACAAGTGAATTTATCCCGTAAGAAAGCAACGACGAATGAGATAATCTGAAAAAGCGTCTTATTCCGTTTCTCTTGTATTATAAGTATAAAATAAAGCACAAAGAGTTACCGAAGTTGCAGAATCTATCCAGAGAGGGAGCACCTGGGATAGAGGTTGGTACCCGTAAATTCTCCGTGACCGCTAGAGGTGTCAAATATGTAAACACTTATTCATTTTCGGGTCAAAATGTAGCTTACTAGAATGGTAAGTTACATTTTGACCCGAAAATTAATAAGTGTTTACATATTTTATCTGCGAACAAGTCACAACGTTAAATTGACTTACGAGCAGGTGCCGGCGGTTACATAATTGTCGCCGCGAGCAGGGACCTGTTACATCATTACCACAAGATTAAAATAGATAACAAAAGGAGGACAAAAAAATAACATTTAAAGTGTTTAAATATTAAAACTATTTCTAGAACGATATCGCGATTAATGCTTTTCAAATCACGTGGAAAAGAGATAAAATTTACTGCAAGCTTCAGAACACGAATAAGCATTAACAATCTTTCCATGTTTGAGAAAAACCAGGTCATCACAAGCACTCACAACCTCGCACTTATCGCGATAATTTATTGCAGTACTCGTTGTAAATTACTCACACGTGGCAGCAAACACGTATCTGACTGCGAATAAATGGCTTCCAGCTAGCTACTGGATCATATAGAGGCGTCGCGCCGTTGATATGCGGTTCTGCACCATAGCTCCAGCCGAAGCGAACTTTAACTTAAATAAAACATATTAGTAATTCAATCAATGCATCGTCCTATTGTGAAGGTTATTCTGGTACATCACATAAATATAGAAATCTGTTAGAGGTTAGCAATATTATATGGAATGTTATTAGAAGACAATTTATTCAGTTTAAAGTAAGTAAGGATGCAGTAAATAAGCATCAGTAAGCAGTTGCAAATGTGCTTCTAACATATTTGTTATCGTAAAGTAATTTACGTTATATTCGTTCGCTACTTTGTTCCTTAACAAACAAGAATCTCTTTTTTATGTCATGAATAGCTTTGGTGAAATTGAATTCATCAGCCCACAGGGCGCCATTAAAAATGTATTTATTAAAATAGCCTCGAGGTCAAAAAATCAATTGGATTGACATGAAGATCCTGCATGAGGATCATTTTGTAAATATCATGATCTCGCAATCATGGTAAACTATACCACTGCAGCATATCAAAGTAATGTTAATCTGCAACTGTGAGTTAATCCTTGGATTCGGCCCTTGGATCTAGCTGTCAGTATCGGGCTCTCCCGGCTCCGAAGCACTTGAGGTTTTTGTGGTTTGTCTCACTCCATGGTGAATCCTGTGAGTAAATGACGACACCCTGCGGGCGCTGTCGCAATAATAACTTATGGTCGGCCGATGCTCTTGCAATTGGCGAAAGCATTTGGACCCTTTAAAGGGTATTTATAACAGCAAAACTATAATGGCGTGAATTAGATTTACATTAGAAATACGTCACGAATTCAAAGTATTTTTTATCTATAAAAATAAAGAGGACAACATTTTATTACTGCAACATTGTATGTTAATCCTTTGAATTGTATATCTACGAATGTTTAAATTTTATTTTATGGCGTCAAACTTCTGGAAAACAAGGTTTCTTGTGAATGGCAGTATATATTTACTCTATTCCTCGATGCACTTGTTTGTCTTGTTTTTGTGCAGTATGTCATTCAGAAGAAATGCTACGTCACCCACCGCTAGGGTATATAAGCCGATGCAGAACCTCATTCTATACTGATCCTGTATCGCTTGCAACGCTGACAGGGTATATCGCTGCCCTAGGGAAAATTCATCTTCGCAGCGCCAACGGCGCGTATCGCTGTCCGAGGTGAGGCATCCCGACACTTGCAACGTCCATGGCGTATATCGCTGTCCAGGGCAAGATTTCCCCTCACATCGCTTACGGCGTGTATCGATGTCCTAAGCGAGGTTAATCGACACTTGCAACGCTGACAGCGTATATCGCTGTCTTTGGCAAGATCTCCCGCCGCAACGCTGATGACGTATATCTGTCCTGGGTGAGGTATCCCATTACTTGCAACACTGACGGCGTATATCCCAGTCCGCGTTATTCGCAATTACTCAAATTTGAACTGGGACATCTGAGCAGAAATCTTTTTATTACCAGGAATTTTTATCGGACATTAATATAATTAAGAAGTAAAGCTATATATTTATTTGGCAATAAGTTACAAATTTTCTAAAATTAACTAGTAATTTTCCACAATTTAAAAATGTTTGAAAATTCATCAGAAGCGATTCGCTAGTTCCATAAAGAGAAACGCGCATTACAATCATCTATTTTGTTAATATCACTTATTTTATTAATAATCTTCTCAAAGTACAGAACCTTTCACACGTACATAAATATTGAAGGGATTAATATTTGGGAGAAAAAGATACTAGTCAACGTAAATTGGTGTTGAAACTTGGAAAATTGAAATATTGAAAGATATTCACATGAAGTGTGTTGTATAATCTATTAATTGAAAAAAGAAAATGTAATTATCATGAAACAAAAAAAAAATGTAAGTACCTATGGGGTTCAAAAGTAATATTCTAGAGTTAGTGTTGCAACACAATTAAACTAATGAAATTCTCCAATTATAAAACAACATTTTTTCGATACATTTATATAAATGAAAAGAGCACCTGGAATAAAGGAGGGCTAATGTATGTAGTAATACTTTGAAATACTACATCTACTACGGAAGCTGTGGGAGAATGTGGCAAACCTGTGTAAAGCTTTTTGGAACGGGAACGCACGACCCCGACTAAATCCGATCCTACTTTTTGTGCCGAACAGATGAGGATAAAACTCTTTGATAATTAATTTATGGTTATTGGTTCGGATGGAAGAAAATTAGTGTTCAGAAAACCAGGAGGGGAATTGGATCCCAGCAACTTACGACCTACAGTGAAAGTTGGCGGTAACAGTATAATGGTGTGGAATACTTTGCGGCAAATGAGTGGGTAGCCTGCGATTTCAAAAAGATATAATGGACAGATATGGACATTTAAACATTTTAAAACAAAACTTGAATCAAAACGCTAAAAAACTGTATTCGGGAGGTGGTTTCCACTTTCAATAGGGTAACGACTCCAAAGATATAGCAGTGATAGTTAAATTGTGGCAACCTTATAATGTACCCCATATGTTGCAAACGCCTCCACAATCTCCAAATTTGAAGCCAATCGAAGATCTGTGGGAAATGTTGGTTCGACGAGTTAGCACTCGTGAGACAATGAACAGGTATCAACTAAAACTCGCTTTAATAAAGAAATTGTATCAAATCAACTTCAACACAATAGAAAAATCAATCAACTCTATGCCAAAACGCCTGCAAGCCGTCAAGATCCCACTAAATATGAAATATTGTTCTTTTCTTAACTCATAGCACAAATGTGTGCAAATACTTTCTTTAGCGTACAATATTAAACATGTGTGTTCAGAGATCTATTTTAGGTTGCTTATTTATATCAGTACATTACTTTGTAATAATACATGTTGGGGTGGAGCAAAAGTTTTTTTGTTTTTGTGAAGAAAATTTAAGACAAGCGATATTTAAAATATAATCCCATATCGATAGTTCTCTGCTAAGTCACGGCATCCTTCTTCTACCTTCAAGATATTGGCAAAAACAAGGTGATAACAAGGTGATAGCCGGATGGCACTAACAATAAATCCGGGCTGTAACCCGGATGTAATAGCAACTCCACCCAATCAAATTCTTTCAGTTTCTTTATAGTTCTTTGGGCAGTACGCGGCCTATTTTGATGGAATAGCACACGATCTTTGTTGACTGATGCGGAGTATCTTTCACTGCAGGCATTTGATCTAATTGCTCACAGTATAGTTTGGAGATACCTTCTGTTACCAATTCAAAGTGGATAACATATTCCTAATTCCGACAAATACGCAGCATTTCTTTTGTTTCAAAGCTTTTAGGCTTGATTATAGGTTCTGCAGATTGGCCGCGAGTTAATCATTGATTTGGCTTGTTTTGGATTACGAAGGAAGATCCACTTTTTGTCACACATTATAATTCGTCGATAGAAATAGAGATCCTCGCCGCTATGCCCGTTCTGCAGTCAATTCATGAGGCACTACTCTGAATCGTCTGCTTATTTTCGCCAGTTTGTGAAGATGGCGACCTATCATCCACCGCGAAGGTAGAAGGTTCTGTGACAATCGTCGTACTGGAAGCCGGAATTTTCCCAAGTCCTTGACGCAGAATCTCTTGGTCAACGATAGAAAGTGTTTTGGAACGTTGTTGCTTTCGATGATCTGTTTGGTCATTCCTGAAACTTGTTTAGAAGTTTCGCGTAGTCTAATCCGAGATCACACTTTGACCTACAACTTCACGAAGTATACTTGTGCCTACTTTCCCCTAATGAAGCAAAATTTCCAAAATCTCTTTATTTGTATTGGCCATTTTGAGTCAACGAGAACTGCCCAGTGTAATAAAATCTCAAGATAACTTACAAACATTTACAACAATGATGTTTAATATAGCATTAACTATGACAACTGTTTTACTTTCATTTTTGATCGTTTTATAAATGTAAGGTCTACCAATCCAAAAAACGAAGAAACTTTTGCTCTAGCCTAATTAAATACGTTTTCAAATTCTATGTCTCAGATCGAATTTTATTTTAAATGAGATAACCACTACTGTATGTGGTAATTTCGGTTAATCTGCTTTCATCAGTTCTCCAAATTTGTAGATAAATTTTCTGTAAATCGGTGAATAGTTTAAAAGGGTGCGTTAGACCAACAATAATGGATTAAAAAAAAAAAGAGAAAAAATAATCCATGCACATTACAATTTAGATAAATTTGCATAATAAATTTATTCCTTTAACAATTAACACCATCAAGCGATCTCTTAATTGCGGTTGTAATATTCCGCAACATTAAAAGCACGAGTGTAACGAAACAATAACACGTCCACGTTGAAATTCCTAAGCTGTACAAGTATTAACAGTAACCGGTGTTGTTAATAGTAACATTTATGCAACCTCATGTAATGGCGGTAGTGGTGGTGCAGTGAACTTTCAACTTTATCGGTAAACGATTTAACGTTTGCTTTAATTTATATCGCATGCGGAATTTTAAATTAGCGAGAGAACTTTATATGTGTATACACTGCATACGCTCCAGAACTCCTCTAACGTTTCTATTTCGAAAACTCGGCAAGACATGCTCTAATAAACCTCTCTGCATATCTGTATGCAAAATACAGAATCCCGATACAGATACTTCAAAAGGTTTACGACACCAACGTTTATAGTTATTTTTTAACAATGATCTCATGGGACTTGAATAATTCATTTACTGAGTAAATGAAATAGCAAATACCAAGAGGAATTCAAAAACACAAATGCTTTAAGTCATCAATAGGAAAACTAAGATTGCCTTGTCCAATTGATATTGAAATAGTGTTCCTTGAAACATCTGTCATTTAAGATTGATGGATTTTATCCTAAGAGGACGATTATGGCACTTTATTGCGAAGGCCTTATGTTCATTCACTAAGCGACAGGTGAGAGTAAGTCGCCAAATTTTTTGTAAACCTAACTGATGGTCATATGAATTGTCTATCGTTGCTCTTGCAAATAAGCCATCCCGATCAACCCGATCAACAGTAGCATTGATGCGTGCCCAAAGCGAACGCCCGTTCATTGATAAAGGCATCTCCAATTCACGCAATGCAGAATATGGATAATATGTCATCTGTCCTCACGTTATCCATTTTTCATGATTTTGGTGAATGGAACCCATGTCGGAATTTCTTTCTTTCGCATTTTTTTTCATATTGCCGTTTGTTACATGAATTTACTCTTTATTTGGCTTATTTTACAAAATTTACATTAATATGCAAGTTTCGGGCTAGGGATTAACGGGCCATTATTGCCATCTTCGTTATTATTGATCCCATGAAATTGGTTAAATTAGCAAACTGGTAGTGTTTCTGTTGCAGCAACAGAAACACTACCAGTTTATTGCATGGAAAATGATTTTTACGATTTTAACCCTGGAATGATACTCGGGGTACACCTGCACCCCAACATATTTAAAAAGTGTTGCTAATCACTAATAGATGGCGATATATTATTGAGCGCTAGTCTATCTTGTCTTGCATCTTCTTACTGTTACTTCTAATACTAGGTTAAAGAGTGCCGTAGATAGGGGGTTCCCTTGCCTCAGCCCTTGCTTTACTTCGAATTCCTCTGAACTAAGACCTTTCCATACGATTTCGTTTTTTGTTGTTTCGAACGTTATTTTTATTAACTTGATCATCTTACTTGATATTCCTAGTTGCTTCATTGCCTGGTACATTTGGTTTCTTTTTATCCTGTCATAGGCATGCTTGGTCATCTGTATTTCTCTTTGCATAAAAGTTTCGTCCGTGACTGATTTATTACTTCGAAACCCTGCTTGGTATTCTCCTATTTCTTTCTCCGCATATTTGTTTAGTCTTTTTCTTATGCACACCGCTAGTATTTTATAGAATACTTCCAACAATGCTATTCCTCTGTAATTCTCACACTACATCTTGCTTCCGTTTTATGAATTGGGCATATCCTCGCCTTAGTCCAATCCTCTGGTAGTTGTTCGTTTTCTCATATTTTTTTAATTAGCTCATATATTTGTTCTTGCAGTTGTTCCCCTCCTGCTTTTATCATCTCTGATGTTATTTCCGTTATCCCAGGACTTTTGTTTGTTGTCACACCCTATAAATAATAAACATGCACATCTTCACACGTCAAAGAATACATTTTCTATCTAAAATAACCTCATTTTAGGATTCAGTGGAACAATTTGTGTAATTCTCATTATCTTAAGTAACGAACTACAGATTTCATGCTGTTGTTGAGGGCGTAGTAGCGTAGGTTGAATTCGCAGAGTAAACACGGAGAGCTTTGCGTCCTACGTCGAAACGTGTCTACACGTCACGTCCGTGAAATTTAGGGATGCAGCGCTATTTGGAAATTATTTATTCCCGAGTGCTGATTACGTTTAGTACCTGCATGTGGACATCTTCGTTGTTGGTAGTGGGATTTGTTAAAGTGAAGGATCCAGATGTTTGTGCATCCAAACAGGAGAACGTTAGCTAGATAAATGCTCTGCAATTTTAGAGATGAAAAAGCTCTTCTGTTTGTCTAGTTTAATACACTACCGGCCATAATTATTTGCGCATCCAAAGAAATACGCACAAATGAAGGAAGTGCTAATTGAAAAAGAAATTGTACTTTTGCATTTAATAAAATGCTCCTAAAACAAGGAAACTGATATTCAATTATAAAACATTTGACACTAAAAAAATTAAATCTCCGTTTCGTCGAAATGTCGACCTCGACTATTAACAATTGCGGCATACACTTGCGGCATTCCCTCCATCAATTTCGTCAGAATAGCAAGTTTTATTTTAAGCCAGGCTTCTTGTAGTTGTTACCATAACGATTCCTCCGAAGTTGGAGGCTTTATTTTCCCTACCTATCGAGTTCCTTCCACAAAAGCTCTATGGGCTTTGGAAAGGCCAATTCATTATTTTGGTATTGCTTTGGCGTTCCACTGATTGTAAATATTCGCGGGACGGTTTAGAGGTGGGTTTCGGATCATTACCACGTTGAAATATAAAATAGTCACCGATTATTTTCATTCCAGATGGTACAGCGTTTGTTTCCAAAATTTCCCGCTAGCGGTCTTTTCTTCAAATTCCATTTATTTTAACCAAGTCTCCTACGCATGTAGCGCCAAAACAACTCCGAACTGCACATCATTCTGATTTTCGTTCTCCTTTCGATCTTCGAACGAACGTTTTTCTCTTGGAACCGAAGAATTCAAATTTGGACTCATCGGTCTACAACTTCTACCTATTTCAACCAAGTCTCCCACGGATGCGGCGCCAAAACAACTCCAAACCATTACCGGACCACCCCCATGTTTGACTGTAGTTACTACACCTGATTCTGCCGCTCGTTCACCTTTCGATGTTCGAACGAACGTTCTTCTCTTGGAACCGAAAAGTTCAAATTTGGACTTATCGGCCAGAAAACATCTTTCCACTCATCAACTGTCCAATGTTGACGCTCTTTAGCCCAATGCAGCCGTTTTATTTTATTTTACTTGCGTAAGAGTGGTTTGTACAACGCTATTCGGTTAAGTAAACCACCCTCTCCTAACCTCCTTTTCGCGGTGGTTAAACTAACTCGCTTTTCACGCTCAATATTTATTTCAGAAGCAGTTTTTCGTCTATTCCGTTTTCTCGTCATAATTATTCGACGGTTTTCCACTGGTGTTGTCACTTTCCATCGTCCTGTTCGTTTTCTATTTAATAATGTACCAGCCTCTTGATACTTTTTAACGTTATAGTCAACAGTTCGGCGAATTAATTTCAATTTTGTTGCGATATCTCTTTATTGTGCGTGTTTCTAAAGGCAACTCTCTTGTTTTCGGCATTTTAATACTAATTTTATTAAGCATATACCCTGTTTAAAAGAACAATAACTACTAAATCTAAATTCATAATTCTAGTTCTGGTAAATAGGGAATTGTCATCTTTACCTGCACACATTAAATATTTATTAGTGAAGGATAATTGTATTTCTTCTTTTTATGGCCCTACCTGAACTCCTAATTATCGAATTAAGGAGATTCAATCGATAACTAAGCATGAGAGGGGTCTTTTGCGGAATTATTGAATGCGATACCTTTCTTTTACTTGTAGGTAAATTATAGCATCTAAATAACAATAAATAAATAATTTTCCAAAATCCAAGCAAAAATGAAGGTGGACAAATAATTATGGCAGGTAGTGTAAGTACATCATCTCTAGTATTTTCTTGCCCGAATTTTTGGGCTGTGATCTACTAGACATAGTCTCCAACTTATCGCCATTATGTTTGCAGTGTGTTTATGAAGATGAAATTATGCAGTGTATAAAAGGTGTAAGAAACAAATTATCAGCTGGTGACGATAACATTCCCTCTTTCTTTGTTATGGACCGGCTTCTATTTTTGCTACTCCTTTATCTATAGTCTACAACCTAGCTCTATGCACGTATTCCTTCACCAAAGTTCTTAAATTATTAATCTATAAGGACATCTCCTACACCACGAAATCCCACTTCTCTACATCTCAGCATGGATTTATGTCGCACAGGTGTACCACAACTAACCTTGCTGGAATTTTCCAAACAGTAGCTGAAACTTAATTAACATATTTGGCTTCCGTCTGCAATTATGAAATCTATAATTTTAAAAAAGTAGCAGCTTAAACTGTCGATAGAGGACCAACCGTGTGCATTCGACCTCATAGACCACCGTACCTTGTTGGAAAAACAGTCTCTTCGGCATCGGCAAGGATTTTCTTCAAATAATTGATGACCTTCTCAAATCTATCGACTGCCCCGTATTCGCCTACGCCGATGACGATAAGATCTACTATACTGTTAAATCACCTAATGATGTGGTCTTTTCGCAAAGAAGTCTAGATAAAATTTATTCCTGGTGTTTAGATAATAATCTTAAACTAAACATCGATAAATGTTTGTTTTTAATAATGATAGCAAGGACTGTGTGGTAGTGTGGCAAACAACGCAAAGCATCGGCACACTCCTCAGCACACAAAACATTAATTAATACGGATACAACTGTTTCGATCCCTACCATGTTTGTTTATCTCTAGTCTCGAGGAAAAGATATATATATCTATATATTTACAGGTTCCTACTTCTTTGCCACTTCACATTAACATGCGAAGTGTATACGGAATGAGAAGGTTCCTTGTTATTGCGTTCCGCCGTCATAAAGTAGAGCAAGACAAACGATAAGGTGCCGACTCGTCAAATCTGTTTTTCCCCCGTCTATACATTTTAATAATCTAAACTATTCAATATGTACAGAGCACGACGACCGAGTCTTTTGCCAATGTAGCACGTTAAACCATATGTTCGTTTTACCCTAGTAAATCAAAAAAACAAGAGTAATGAAGAGCTGGGTTATCTCTATTTAACAGATTGCTCTCCTTCTTTATATAGATGGCTTCAAATGCGCCTAATTCATGAAACGAGGTTACGCTCTTAACCAATTTCAGGTTCTCTAATTTAATATTATATCCCGTTTCGTTTATGTGTTGTGCTACACTTAACGCTTCTATTTTGCCGTACCTGTAGCACCTAATATGTTCATTGAATCTAGTACCTATCGCTCGTTTTGTTTGACCAATATAGGCCTTATCACAGTCATTACATGCAATTTTATAAATTCCCGACCTTTCTTTCATGATTTATCTTTCGGATTGCTAAGAAGGTTTTTGAGTGTATTACGCGAACTGAAACATACGTTCATATCTTATCCCCCAAAAACTTTACTAATACATTTCAATATTCTACCGGAATCAGGCTCGTCTAATTTCTTACATAATTCCTTGTTGGACTTTCTTAAGAATGCGGTCGACATTTGTAAAAGAGTAACATTGTAAACAGCTACATTTTCTATGAACTTGGGCTGTTTATTATACCTACTTTTATTCAAAGGGAATTTCAACAGTGGATTAATTAAGAAACAAATCGCGGCCATTTTGTGTTGTCCACACTGGTTGGAATCAGTCATAATGTATCCATTAATGTTTGTTTTTATCTTTCGACTCACCTGATTTACTATCCAGAGTTGATATCTTCGTGCCACGTTTGGAAGCAAGATCACCAATTACTTCGCATTCCTATTGCTCGGACGAATGTGCTGTGGCGAGCACCTTTAGTCCACTTGGTAAGAAACTTTAATGAGCTTGACCTCGGATTGCATTGATTATCTTGTTCTTAATAGTGAATTTTCTTTTTGACAGGCCAGTGGCGTCCGCCAAAGCCATATAATAATAATAATAATTTTTTCGATTTTCGAAATCTATTTTCATATATTTTTTTTTGTTATTGTACGTATGTGTATTATCTTTTCTACTTTACCGCATGTCTTAGATGTAATATCTGTTGGGCATGTAATAAATTATTATTATCATTATTATTACTATTGTTATTGTTATTGTTGTGTATTGGGCGAAGCATCGGGTTACGGAATACACCTCGCACTTCTAGGCATCGATTACTATGATCATTAGCCAACCCTACTAGAATTTTTCCGAATCCAGAGGTGTTCCAACCTTTGGTGGGGATTTTTAACGTGCCAAACATCGTATTGGCACGGGGCCTACGGTTCCACTTCCTTAGCCGAGAAGAAGGCATACCTTAATTTTTATCCGTAATTAAAAAACAACCGTCTCGACCGGGATATGAACCCGCGCAGTTCGAATCGAAAGGCAAGTATGCTAACCATTCGACCACCGAGACGGTCATTATTACTATTAATATCATCATTATTACCATTATTATTATTACCATTGTTATTGTTACTATTATTATTATTATTATCAAAACATATACGCGTTATATTACGCTATACGTATTTATCGGAATCAGAAATGATATGATTGTTTCCTGCCACAGTGGACAGCGTGACATTTCCTCTTCTGTCATTGGCGAATGAATATTTGCTAGCTACAAATGCCACAAAATAATAATATTCGCTCTACCGCAGCATAAAAATCCATCGATTGCGTTTTACATCGTAAAATACTTAACTAGCTTTTGGTCGTTAACAATTTTAATGCGCCGTTACCCTCAGCGTGTGCCATAGTCGGCAGGATATAGGACCGCGGCACGGGTCTATCACCTGCTGCCCGGTTTGTATATTATCTAGTACGCAAAACCGTTGACAGATATTTTAATGAGTTCATACCAATACAAACCGTAACACCCTCATATATTTTACCACATTTGTTCACCCGTAGTTGCTACATATGGTCGTAATTGTATTATAACTTGTGATGTATTTACGATCAACTAACATTGTTGAAACCACTTCATTAGAGAGTAACGAGGGCATTAATCAAACATCTCATACCTTGCTGGGTACTACTTCGAAATAAAAATAATCATCATTTGGGCTTTATGACTAGAAAGTTATTTATGAAAACGCATTGCAAAGATAAACCAAAACGCAGTTAATGACATTTAATAGAAAACCTTAGCTTAAATGAATTAGAGGAAAATCAACTATTACCTTATGAAGGATGGCGTTCCTTTCGCTTACCACTTTATAATATGTGTTGTACTTTTTGGTGCCACCGTAAATTTATTTTTAATTTATTTGCTATTAAATATTCTTCATTTGGGCCCTAAATGTGTTTGACGAGTCATTATTTTGCGTTTCTTTCTGTAATTTATTGGTTATTCGTAAGAGTTTTTTATTTCATCGATCAACGAAAAATATATCTAGCTCGTTTAAATTTCAATTATAACTTCACAATAGAGCAACGCAACTGCGCTGAAAGCCAGTGGCGGACGCATAAAAGTTTACACAAAATAAATTAAATGTGATACGTGCTCAAACACTTACCGTTTTAAGAGTCTTCCGTGAAATCATAAAGTGGATAATGTCTATTTAATATTTGTAACATTAGATATGTTTCCAAAGTTGTTTCGGCAAAGTGAGTGCGGCGTGAAGAAAAAGTGTTTTTGTATGCCGAAAACGAACGTTCTACATCTAGTGACGTTATATTTGCGTAAGTAAAATAATCTTTCAAATAACTTAACGGTTCTGTTGACGCTCCTTCACAAATTTGTCTTAACGTGCGAAAATCTTTATTTAAAACACTTTCAAACCTTTCTAAAACACAAACATTTCTTGCGTCTTCTATCGCACATAGCTGTGCATGAACATGTTGCACTATTTGCAAAGATTCCACTAACGACACCGAAGAATTTTGTAGTTTTTCTATCGCATCCGCTACTCCCACGTAATTGTTCTGAATAATTTCCAAATCTGTTTTAGCTTGACTATCCTGAAATTTCAAGCGGCTTACCTTGACAGCCGCAGCTTCCTTTGGGTCGAATTCTAAAATCACGTTCTTTATACTCTCAAAATATTTAAGATAATAAAATGCAGCCTCTAACCATGTTCCCCAACGAGTAAGAATAGGTTGTGGTGGTTCAGGAATACCGGGGCATAGTCTATGAAATTCCCGAATACGTTTTGGGGATTTTACAAACACAGCTTTTGTATGTGCTATTAGAGCGTCTACCTCGGGATAACATTTTCTAATACTATCTGCTACGAGACTGAGAGTATGAATTTTACATGTAATATGCAACAAGTTAGCACAATATTTTTTAAGAGATCGACCTACAGCAAGCATGTTTGCGGCACCATCACTCATAAACATCAACAGTTGAAAGTTCAAACTTTTCCAATGTATTTAACACCAACATTGAAATTACTTCTGCAGTGCATTGTTGTATTCGTCTGGAAGCTAGTAAAATTGAGGGTGACGGTCAATGTGGTTCCATTGTGCGTACCATTACATTAACCACAGAATGTCTTTTACGATCTGTTGTTTCGTCCACACATAACCACGGTTTTTTATCTTGCAACTCCGATTTAATTCTTTTCTCGACATGCTCACGAGCAGACGGCACAACTCTCTGTAATGTTCTCTCACTTAGTAACTTAAAGTCCGAATATTCATTCCAAAACGAGACGTGCTTTCTTCCTTAGTAAATGAAATGGTAAATTACATGCAATAAACACATAAATTAGATTTAAATTTGTCATAATCTCGTGTGGAATTTTTTTTACGTGCCGTAGACAATCACCTTTCGACCAACACATTAAATCTATTTTACACACTACACATTGAATTTTAGCGCCATCACACTTTAAATCAGGCATTTCTACAATAAATTCTCTTATTGTGTCCAACTTTGGTCGTTTTCGCGACGTAGGAAACATTTTCAAAACAAACGTAGAACTACGATATAGTATACGACAGCGTAGATGCATACACAACAGTTCGGCTTTCAAGTCGCAGTTATACTGACGCTTATACCGAATTGTCCCGGCCGTGTTTATTTTGTGTAAACTTTCATGCGTCAGCCACTGGCTTTCAGCGCAGTTTGCGTTGCTCTACTTTACAGCACATATGTATTTTGATATACATTAATACATTACATTTATTACAAAATTAATTGAAATTATCTAAAAACATATTTTGTACAAAATAAGGTACCAGATTGCATTGAGAGGCATCCATTCGGAAACTTTAAATTTACTACCGTCGATAATGCGTTTATGAGGGAGGTATTACGATTTTATTGGCATTTAAATAAATGTTCAACCATGGACTTTCCAACGTCGATAAACTTTAGAGGTATAAGATTTTGTTTTAGAGCTCTCTATTACCTTCGCTCTATAAATACAAATTCCCGGCAGATGCGGATCGTGTCTTCGCTAACTTATAAGGTAGTAAAAACCGCAGAATTGGATAGTAACTTTTGTGTAGGTATACATCATACGTATTCGCCGTACAGCAGTGACTTTGTAAGCATTTAGAACATCTACAACCTTGGTTACCGTAATATTCTGTAGGTGTATTGTGTACTTGCGTCGAGAGGGAAATGCTTAGGAAAATAATTGCAAAAGACGAGTGGGAATAAACGTTGTATCACATACTTGTAAATAAATGAACTTAACTTAGAGAGCACTTAAGCGTGAAACGTACTAAAGATAAAAATGTTAAGGAGGATATTCTTTTATATACTCACGTAAGCAAATATGTAAGGCTGGGGGAAGGATACCTTTTAGTTAATATTTAATCGTAATTGTAATACTAAAGAAGAAAGGGCGTGCCAACAAGAATTGCTTTTATTTTCGATTTATATGTCATGATGATAGCCTGTAATTTCTCATTTGGCTTCCTTGAAAAAGGACCGTTTCAGAACTTTTGGTATAAGTACAACCCCGAGTTGAAGTTGCCAACTACGAAAACAGCACGTAGCATGGTTTATTTGACACAATCAATTCCGCAATACATACACACAGTATTCGAAATGCTGGCCAGGCTAGATGTCCATATTCTAGATCAAATAAGTTAAAAAAAAAAGATTGTATTGAGACTGTTTTAAAAATGTTCTTTCTTAGGGATTACGCAAATGAAAATGGAATTAGGTGGGATGTAAATAACATTTGGAATTTACCGATTAAATTTAAATCAAGTGAAACAATTTTTCAATACCAAAAAAGGGTATACAGTTCCATAAGATAGACTAACTGATAGCTGTGTATTTAAATCAATATAATTAATAAAAAATAATTTAAATCAATTTAGTCAAATAATTTGCAATTTTTAAGATTATTGGCCAAAATAGTAAATTCTTACTACTCACAGTAGTTCTTGAAATTAAAATGACCGAAATTCTTTGCGATTGTTCTGCCCTGTCGGTATATTTGAAATTACCTCGCAAGTATTGGTTATTTCTCAAATCCTTCTCATAGGCACCTGTTTTTCAAATGAATAGGTTCAAAAATATTCCAATTTATACGCATTGGATATTCTTGTAATTATTTTACGTTTTTCGTAAGTCAAAAATTATCAGATCTCCTCTTATATTGCTTACGCATTGAAATACAATGTCCACTTCATAAATAAAATAAAGTAACTATCTAATTTGCACAGAAAAGGATTTTTCGCTTTTACAGCGATACATGTCAAATTTAGAAGTTCGATAAAGTTTCAATAGTTTCCTCGCTCAATTCAGAATTTCAAGTACTGTATGTGAATAACAATATAAGCGCGAGCTTACAATACATTTAACTTTACTTTGAACAAATATAATTATGTTTTACGATAATGAATTTCGATCGCCACATTAAAAGTTTTTGATTGGACTCCTTCTTTTTTACGAACAATAGTGGTCTTACCATAATGTATAAGACAAGGAAGGGGCTACCAACACTACTTCACCTCGCAAACTTGTAGCCATATGCAACTAAAAATAAACACCTAAATCTGAAATGAAAATTGATACGCTTTCCATATGATAAAATTACCGCACTGTATTTATACATTGCAATGTTAAAAATAAAGCGGTTATAGTCAGTACGACCGACGCGTGATTGGTGTTGTTTCGTCACATGCAGCGAGATACGTTTATGTAGGTAACGGCGGTACTTTATCGACGTTTAACATTAAGTTAGGCTTATATAACAGAGTTCTCTCCTTTTTGGTCTCTTTCCTCGAACGCAGAGATTACATTCAATAAATATACCTCCAGCCAACAACAATCCCGTAGAAATGAGAGCGTTATATTCGTCTTTTGTTCACTAATTCCCAAATTTAAAGTAACTTCATCCACCAAGCACGCATGGAATAATTCCATTTGAGATAGAATAATACCTTCCCAAATTAAAGACGACTGTCTAACTGGTTGTCAGGTTCGCTAGAGGGCGAGCACATTTTCAAGATTACAAATAAGCAGCGGTGACACTTCGCGGTGACGCTAGACGGTAAACCCTAGCATATATATTATAGACTGGAAGGAAATTTGCACTTTTTGCTTTAGTGCGTGACATAATATAATACTTTTGATTATGCCAGTATATATTATGGCTTCTACTACCACTAACGGGATTTCGAGGATATTTGGGAATTACTTATTGCAGGTAAAACTTAAAATGTGTTATTTTCAAAAAAAATCTTTTGTGGAAAAAAAGGTAATAATGGTCTTAATCTCATAAGAGCTCTTTAATAATAATTCGCTACCGGTTTAAAGCAAAATTTAGCTCACCTTCAGGCAAGTTGAAAGCAATCCATAAAATAATCTATAATAAATTACATTCCAGCTAATAAAATAAGTTGTACAAAATTTAAATGTATATATACGCGGGTTAGTCAAATATTATCTACACTTTCGCCAGTAGTGGCGGCCGTTTACGCATGCATTGAGTTGACGTCTTTGTAGTCATGTGTGCGGAATTTAATCATAAGTATGTCAGCTCCGCTATTAATTTGCACCAAAGAGGAACAACGTGCAGTGATCCGATTTTTGTAGTCAGAGGGTGTGAAAGGTCCTGAAATTCACCGGAGACTTTTGTCACAATACGGGGACAGTGTTTTATCTCGTAAAAGCGTTTTTTTGTGGATCGAAACGTTTCAAAGTGGCCGCACGAGCGTAACACAAAAAGAAGTTGACGGCCGTCAACCTCGACCACCAACGACAACATTTAGCAACTTCGAGAGATGGTTACAGCAAATAGGCGAGTTACCATAGGTGAGGTTGCATCTCCTTTAAACATCAGTTACGGTTCTGCCCCATCAAATTATCCACGATGAAGTCAAATTTCGTAAACTGTGTGCGCGATGGGTACCACGAATGCTTACCGCAGAAAACGAAACCAAACGCTTTGACATCTGCCAACGTTTACTGGATCGCTTCGACGCGGAAGGCGCCGCATTTTTAAGCAGAATAGTGATTGATGTTCAAAGAAGATGCAACCTCACCTATGGTAACTCGCCTATTTGCTGTAACCATCTCTGGAGCTTGCTGAATGTTGTCGTCGGTGGTCGAGGTTGACGGCCGTCCAGCTCTCACTTTTTGTGTTACGCTGGTGCGGCCACTTTGAAACATTTCGATCCACGAAAAACGCTTTAACGAGATAAAGCACTGTCCCCATATTATTACAAAGGTCTCCGGTGAATTTTAGCACCTTTCACACCCTCTAACCACAAAAATCGGATCACTGCTCCTTGTTCCTCTTTAGTGCAAACTAATAGCGGAGCTGACATGCTTATGCTGTTGTAGCTTGCAGACAAATGACGTGATTGTGATTAAATTCCGTACACATGACCACAGAGGCGCCAGCTCAACGCATGCGCAAGCGGCCGCCACTACGATAACCTTCAAAGCTTGTTATGGCGAAAGTGTGGATAATATTTGACTTACCCTCGTATTTTTGTTTTTATATATGTATAGAAACTGCAGCATAATGAAAAATAATTGTGGACTAATGAATGAAATGTAGATGTAAAGCAAAATAAATTATTTACAAAAACACTATCATGTATAATTATGAAACAAAGATAGAAAATAATGTAACTTGGGAGCATAGAATGAAAATTTTTTTTGTGAAAAATTTCTAAAAAATTTGAGAATACTTGCAGTTAATATAATCGATAAATATTGTCAAATTTGATGAAACCTTAATGCTTAAATTTGCAAAACATACTTCATCGGGACTTAGGAGATTACCTATTATAAAATTAGTGTTAAAAATTATAAAATTCAGTGCAGATGAGGACGAACACAATATCATCAAATGATGACCGGCGTTATAATAAAACGTGAAAGAATAGAACTTGAGTTATTTTTTCCCATTACATTTTTTACATTAACACAAAAATTTTTTAGGTCTTAAAATTTAAAATGTTTTAAAAAACAAAATTGTTAGTGACATCTATCACCTAAAGAGGACAAAATATAACAAAAGAATATGCTAAGAAGAAAACTACATATGACGTGATTATGTATTAAACATAATGACTATATATTGATATCGAAGGAGTGATTAGTATCCCCGAGATCGTTAGCGAAATTAGAGCACTGCACGGGCTAGGAAAAGCCCGGCGGGGTCTCGTCTCTTTTCACTGCGGGCCGGGCCTAAAATTGTATGGGTCTGACGGGCCGAGAATGTAGAAATAGACGGTGCATATATAAGATACTTAAACAGGCTAAAATAATCTAGACGGGTCAAAGGGGCCCAAATTTCTTAAGGGGCAGGCCGGGTGGATCTTGTGCCGAGGCAATGAACGCAACGGGCGGGCCTAGCGGGTACACTTCATATTGTAACGGGCCGCGGGTGGGGCGGGTCGTGAAAAATGGACCCGTGCAGTGCTCTAAGCGAAATGATACCAATCACTCCTTCGATGTCAAAAATAACTTTGTTATTTTACATACCGCCAGCAAAAGTAATTTTCTCAACAACCTGGAACCTTTGGAGATTTTACGTCAACAGTTATCAAATAAACAACTTTTCTTAATGCCCAACTAACAACTGCGGCCCCTACCTTTGAAGTTTTGTTTAATACATGGTAATGTCATATGTCATCCAAATCAAAACGGATTCATAAAGAAACGATCTACCATGAGAGCGACTTTTCAACTGCTGGAGGAACTATTGATTGGAGTGGCCAACAAGGAAATTACCACCTGCGCGTTTATGGATTTATCGAAAGCGTTTGACTGCGTGCATCATCAAGTTCTTTTGCACAAATTGGAAGTAATGGGTGTCAGAGGTGTGTCTTTGGAATTGCTTCAGTCCTACTTAACAAATCGGAAACAAGCGGTAGTAATTTACGATACATCTGGTACAGAAATATCATCTTCTTGGAAAACTATCCGGTTTGGTGTACCCCAAGGTTCTATTCTTGGACCACTCTTGTTTTTGCTGTATATCAACGACTTACCGGAAGTCATTGACGGCTTGGCAATTCTTTATGCTGATGACACTTCATGCATCCTTCGAGAGAAAACATGTGAAAAAATAAAAAGGTCTCTAGAACAAAATCTTAGTTGCATACAGAAATGGTGCGAAAGTAACAACTTGATGCTAAACGCAAGTAAAACAAATATTCCACCTTTTAAAACAGCGCCAGAAGAACTAGTAATCCAGTGTGGTGGAGAATTAATTTCTTGTGTGGACCATGCTCGCTTTCTTGGTGTGGTGCTTGACAACGCTCTATCTTGGAGGGACCATATTCGGGATCTCGCTGCAAAGTTGGGTAGTTTCTGCTACAGTCTGCGAGTGATTTCGCGAAGTGTAAGTGTCGATACCGCATTAAATGTTTATCATCATTAAATGTGTCAAATCCCGGCTACAATACGGAATAATGTTCTGGGGAAATGCAGCAGATTTCAACAGGATTTTCGTATTACAAAAAGCTTGCATAAGAGCCGTCTTCCATCTAAAACCTAGGGACTCATGCAAATCGGTATTCATTGAAAACAACATACTTACCTTACCGTCAATGTATGTATTAACACCATCAATATTTGTAAAGCAGCACTATAATGACATTTTTAAGAAATATGAAATAGACCACGAACGCAGCACTAGGTGCAAAGTTAATAATCAATTACTGCCGCCTCAAACACATTTGACTAAGGTTCAGAAGCAAGCTGTATGGCAATGCATTAAGATATACAATCACTTACCGCAGGAACTAAAGCAAATGCCATCAGTACAGTTTAAAACAACTTTAAAAAAATACCTTTCTAGTCACACATTTTACACTATCAAAGATTTTTTTAACGCACCGTGTATAGTATAATTTTCTTTTATTTATATATACATATACATGTATGTGTTTGTTTGTACTATTTGTTTCATGTTTATTGTTTATTTTTTATATTTACAATTTTTTAACGTATTCTATGCTATTGCATTATGGAATAAACGGATTTATTATTATTATATATGTAGTTTCCTTCTTAGCATATTCTTTCGTTATATTTTGTCCTCTTTCGATGATAGATGTCATTAACAATTTTTCTTAAAAAACCTTTTACACTTTAAACCTCAACAAATTTCTTTGCCATAAGCACGTAGATAGAAGCAATGCCATATTAATTATGAATGTCCGAATCGAAGCCAAATCAATAGTGCAATGCAAAACCAAACAGCGCTGACGTCGACTACGCTAACATTTACGTTTCCAATAACGTGCAACTTTAATAAATATGTATTCAATATCGTCCGGGGCTACAGAGTAGCGCAAAGTAGCGCAGAAAATATTATAAAACTAGCACTAGGGGCCCTTTGAGAAATCAATGTGCATGTGTGAACGCGTACGCTGAGTTAGCCTGTATGTGCCCTGTGCATTGAGGCTTATTGATCGTAGAGAAAAAGGATTTGCTTACCAGAATATACCCAATTGTTTTTGTGGAATTGCTTCAGAACAGAGCGTCGTACTTGAAATTTTTAGTAAGTATCCGTCTCGGGTGTTTCAGGGTAACAAATCATTTTTTATTTAGTATTATCGTAGCATCGTAGCCCCTATTATAATTTATCTTTTAAATCCTTTTCCTGACATCCAGATACATGCGCGTGCTCTTTGTTGTGATCCAAAAAACTGATTTGATTAAAATTTTTTCGTTTGTAAGGAAAAGACCTTTATCTAGATTGACATGATATGCAAGAAAATTAATAATAATCAAATATACCATCAGCTTAATACGAGAAGCCATAAACTTCTAATTAAGTTTGAGAGTCTGATGCTCTAACAAACTTTATAGCAGTGAAGTTCCTGTTTATCCAAAAGGTCGAATACGTCAAGTTTATATCCGACATACTACGTAAATTTGACAAATTACTGAAAGTATGAAGGTGTAATATTAATAAGAGGAAATTTGTTGGTCTTGTTATTGTTATAATGAATTTGTTAATAAAGGCATTGTAGTAACAATTACTATAATAAATCTAGAAGTAGACCACATTATTTTTGATGATATACTCCTGTACTAGGAGCACTTTTTTATAAATTTTAGCGCAACAATAGAATCTTCGTTACTTCTTGTTAGTTTCGAAACAGATAAGTATAGCGAGGTAATGTTGCACGGCATAAGCGTGCGCTTCGTTCAGTAAGTAGAATAAATCGAATAATAATTACAGAACCAATCAAGAATTACTAACGTACTAAATATCACCCTCACAATTGCTGCACCAGTACGCTTTTCCAGTCCTTTGCTAGCTAGTAACAGTGCAAATGTCGGTTTGTGAGGGTCCAATACACATACTATAACATTTATAATAGAACTTCTTTTACAATCTATTGTCTCGTCAACACATAACCAAAGCAACTGATTTTTTAATGTAGATTTGATTATCTTTTCCACTACTTCGCGTACACTTACGTGCCGTTTTCGTAGTTGGCAACTTCAACTCGGAGTTGCACTGACAAATTACCGGTTATCATCATGACAAGTGAATCAAAAGTAAAGGCAGTTCTCGTTGGAACGTCCTTTTTCTATTTCTATGTTCTTTGGTATTTACATTTTGCTACAGTCCGCCTTATCCCAGCACATCAAATGTTTTTCGCTCACTTTACAAACTATTTTAGCACCGTCGTAGAACAAATCCGGAAAGTCACAGATAAGCTTATTTACTGTACCAGCAAAGAGTCATTTTTTACCCTTGTTCATATTACACACTTTCAATGATAATTATATATTTATAACGAATAACACGTAACACAGAACACAACGCACGCTCTCGTTTCCTAAACTGAACGAAAAATAAACAAGCGGACGCTGACAAAGCGAGAATCGATTTTTAAACACTGCCCGCTAATCCGGCGAAACGCCTATGTATCGCAGATATTACATAGGTGTTTCGCTCTTCAGATAAGTCGCTTCCATAACTTAGGTAAATTTTTACGTGTGGTAGCAGCCCAACAGGGTATACAAGCTTTTAAACCATGCTACTGATGGAATCACTCCCGGCAAAAACAATGTGAGAAGCCAAAAATGCTGGCCATGCATGTTCTTACCTACACGGCGTCATCAGCGTCGCTCCGAGTACAATCCCTTTCGCATTGTTGTTATTCGCCACAAACAGCACTAAAGTATACTTCTTGTGGCTACTTAGCACCAAGAGATATAAACACGAAGAGAAATACAATAACCCAAGTGATCCTAAAGATGCGGAAGAACTTCTAAACTATTTAGAATCGTTGGAATCGGATAATGAAAAAAGTGAATTGATAAAGAATTCCAATGAAGTCCAATTAGTGTTACTTCCACCAGCGAATGGTGACAGATAATGCGCTTAGTGATTGAAGGATTCGCCTCGATTCGTGACGTAGGGAAAGATGTGCTTGGAGAACAGATGGATGTCACGCTGATTTCACAAAGAGAAAAAAAAAATTTGGCCGAAGAAGAGCAATCAGAAATAGTTGATGTAGAATATTCATCGGACGATGATATCTCATTAGCTCAACTATTCGGAATATCAAAGACTTCTCGTTCCATCACTAAGAGAAAGTGGCAAGAGAAAATGATGGAACAATCCAAAGAAAGAATAAAACTTGATAGAAGCCCGGAACCAAACTTTGTACGAAAAATCAGAGACGAAAATTTGGAGCCAAAAGATATTTTCAACATTTTTCTTGATGAACATTTTGTACAATATATTTGCGACAAAACTAGAAAGTACGCAAATTTGAAACGGGATCACGACTTTTAGACAAATATAGAAGAGATGTACAAATATGTATAAATACTACTTCTATTTGGATATGTAAAGGTGCTTTACCGGAGGCTGATGTGGGAAACAAAAGCAGACACCTTTAATCCTTTAATCAGTGACACCTTATCAAGAAATAGGTTTGAAATACTTCGCAGGTATTTCCATTTGAACGATAATCTTACCATCAACGCTAGCAATAAAGTATATAATGTCCAACCGCTTACAGGTAAAGTGCAACAAACTTCTCAGGAAATACTCTTGGTGTTCGGGTTGGAACCGCGTCGTTGTTGCAGCTTTTGCCGACATTTCGTCCACACGCTCATGGGACATCTTCAGGGCTGTTGCATGTGTACATTGTGGCAAATGTACCCAGTTTCATTGCATCAAATGCAATGTAGCTCTACATCA
Organism: Dynastes maya; assembly: GCA_029619315.2. Taxonomy (NCBI): domain Eukaryota; kingdom Metazoa; phylum Arthropoda; class Insecta; order Coleoptera; family Scarabaeidae; genus Dynastes; species Dynastes maya. The sequence continues at coordinate 66,293,928 of JAROYE020000002.1, forward strand.
CGAAGAATGCTTCAGAGTTTACCATGCACTCTAGAGAGACAAGTTTTATATGTACACATTTTTGCACCAGTTGTGGCAAACATTTGCACTGAATAAACTTGTTGTGTTCAGTTGCTTATGTACAATGTTTACTTCTTTACTTATGATTGCTTACTCGTCATACGTTAAAAAAATATGTGTTGCCCTGGTAATGTGAAAAAAAATCATTTGGCTTATAGATAAACTAATTTCCTCAAATATGCAGAATATATTTAAAATTAAATTACTCGGGGTTTAATGGGTTAATCGGTTCTACAATTGTTAGCCCTGTTTACTATACTGGTTCCTTAACAGGAGACAGATATTTAACGCTACTCCCAAAAATACTAGAAGAATACATGGATAATGCTCATTATATCACTAGGCAAAATTGACATATTCAGCAGGATAGAGCACATGCACACAACTGCCGCTTGGTGCGTACTTTTCTAAATACTTTCGGCAATGGCTTAATTCAGTGGTCGGCACACCGCAGAGTCTCCTTTTTCGAAAATTTTTGAAAGACAAAATTTACAAGCAAAGAGCTAATAATATAGACGAAATACAAAACAGAATCGAAGAAGTGATTCATGCAAGGATGGACGAACTACATGTTGTAAAAGTAACACAAAGCGTAATTAAGTAAGTGAGTGCAAAAGTGCATTGAGCAGGACGGAAGTCGTAACTTCCTTATTATTCATTTTGGTCTAGTAGTGTATTTAAGCTTTTATATTGCAAATGAAATTATTTTTCAAAATTTTCAAAAATATACGGGCTGTTCCATTAAAAAAGACATCACTTTGACAGTTACCTAAACGCGTAAGTCGATTGTTTCTTATTGATTGTGTGTGCAGCATGAAGAAAACTACTACTTTTCTAATTCAACCGACTTCGTGTCATTAATAACAAGGGAGATAGCAAGAGACCACTTAACTTGGATCACCCTGTATAGAGCTACACGTTTAAACAATAATATAAGTTATGTTTGAATCGCTCTGCGGCAAAACGATCTGCGGCAAAATGTATTTGTTGTCATTATCTGATTTCGCTTGGCATTCCATATTCTACTACACTACCACATTAAACTGAATTTAAAAATATGCATCGAAATCAAAGAAATGGAAAATTTGCATTGAATACGGATGAAATGAAGGGAGATGCACGATTTCTAGCTACTGCTTTTTCTCTTCAGCAGTTGAGACTTCTTCTCTACGTACCTAAGCTCTTAATATCCGCTTCGATAGCCGCTAAATATTTCAAGGAAAATGTATTCCTTATCACCCTCTGTAAATTCGTGAAATATGGGAACCTCGATGCTTCTAAGAACGTACACCAGTCGAGTATTGAAAAATACTCCGTCGGGGAGGGAGTACAACCATGGATAAATATACCTATCAATCTAAGTGAAAATAGAACTTGATATAAAAGTTGACTGAGTATTTTACTTGACTTGTGATTAATTTTCTATACTTCCGTTGCATGATCTATTGACCCCAGGAAGGAGGAATATTTATCGCAAGTTTATCCTTTGAATAAATCCATTCCGAAGCAACTACGGACATGCGAGTAGCATCAGGCGACGATGCAGGGGAATAGATGGGTCTCGTCAGAAGATGCTATCTCATCTTATAAATTACCCGTTCAAATTCGAATGTGAAGTTGGGAATCTATTTCGATCTATTTTTATTTCAAGGTGTGAAGGATGAAGTGCTAACCTAACGGTAATAAAATTGAAATGGTAAATAATTTAATTTTTCTGGACTCTATGATGAAGCAAATGTATTAGCAAGTAAATAGAGAGGATATACATATGCTATTCCTCATTTTCAAATCCTATTACGTATCATCAAACAGAGATTTTTTATTGGTTCAAAGAAAATATAGCATTGATTACATTTTTACTTTGATTCATTGACTTAAGAAGCAGCATGCGGATTTTTATGATTGTGCAGCTTTAACTATGTTATACTATCTTCCATTTCTGTCTTAATGATTTCAGCGAGAGAACTCAGAGAAACTTACCATACTTGTTCGTCTACTAAGTTACTCCCACAAACGTCATAAGTACATTAACGGCATCATATCAAAAAGAAACTTAATGCTGTATATTCGTAGTAACATATCATACTTATCGCAACTGCTTGTAGCCTAGAGTAATACACTCTACCTTTCAAAGTTTAAATGCCATGTACATATGTGTATACTTGATACAAACTCGACTTCGTTTTCCTTGGACGAATAGATACGAAAACAAAATAAATTTGTGTGAAAGTAAATGTATACGCATCGCCTAATGTCGCAAAATACAACTTGTCCCTAATTTATAAGGCAGAACGTACATGCATAGCTCATTTGAAACATCTGCGTTTCGCATTGCACAGTTAGTTTTAATTCTCCGGCTGCTTCTAAAACGACTAATGATTACGCATGTAAAGCCCCAAAATATGTTTTAATGATATATACAAAGGTAAGTCAAATATTATCTACACTTTCGCCCTAACAAGCTTTGAAGGTTATCGTAGTGGCGGCCGCTTGCGCATGCGTTGAGTTGGCGCCTCATGTGTGCGGAATTTAATCACGATCGCGTCATCTGTCTGCTAGCTACAACAGCATAAGCATGTCAGCTCCGCTATTAGTTTGCACCAAAGAGGAACAAGCAGTGATCCGATTTTTGTGGTTAGAGGGTGTGAAAGGTGCTGAAATTCACCGGAGACTTTTGTCACAATACGGGAACAGTGCTTTATCTCGTAAAAGCGTTTTTTTGTAGATCGAAACGTTTCAGAGTGGCCGCACGAGCATAAAAAGAGTGAGCTGGACGGCCGTCAACCTCTACCACCGATGACAACATTCAGCAAGCTCGAGAGATGGTTACAGCAAATGGGCGAGGTACCATAGACTTTCATCCCTTTGGGCCGCTCAAAGAAGCTTTCAGAGGTCGTCGATTTGCCTCAGACACAGACGTTCGGGATGCAGTGCAAAAGTGGCTTCACGATCAAACCTTCTACCAGGAAGGCATATGGAAGCTTGTGGCACGCTGGACCAAGTGCATTGCTAAAGGTGGAGACTATATCGAAAAATAATGTATCCGCTGTACACCTATCTTTGTTTAATACACTTGTAGAACTGAAAATGTAAGTAATTTTTAACTTACCCTCGTACATTTCAAACGTGTTAAAACGAGTTGCATTTTGTGTAAGTAGATACATGTACGTAGGTGTATTGCATCTTTACCTTTAGTTTCTCTGTACCTCTACACAAAAGAGCCAAGATCTAGTAACATATTGACCTATGAAACGCAGTTATGAAATTCTTGCCTACTACACAATACAGATAACTAGAAAATTCAGATTTGAAAAAAGCTTTAATAATTTTATAAACCAATGTTGTGTAAAAACTGTGGTAACAATTCTATTTTTTTTGTTTAAATTGCACAACAGGCCTTGTAGGCCTTGGGCATTCATATGAAATTAATTTGCATTTACATTCGATTTTACAACAAAGTCATTTATAATAGCAGTCCACTGCCTTCTGTTCTTCATTTTCTCCCTCCAGTCATTTGCACCCACGCTCTTTAAGTCTTCCTCCAGTCTTTGCAAACATCTCGACCTCGATTTTCCCCTTCTTCTCTTCCCGATTGGCTTTCTGAACAGTACTAACTTGAATCGGGTGCCCTAAATCTGTGGCAGTGGAACACCAAAGCAGTTCACTAAAACTCTTACCACAATACTTAACTCGTACTGGACGCACGTTTCGATAGCCAAGCTATCATCATCAGCAGTAAAACTGAATTAACAAACTGTTGTGTGTGAAAAACTAACCTTATATAGCAAGTAAATTACCCAATATTTAAATCTAAAAAAGCATAGTAATCCTTAATTATATACTATATACACCCTTCTACTTTAAGTGTTCCTTGATGTTTCTTCATTCCACATACTATAATTAAGTCTAAAATGCAAATCTAAAGATAAATAATCCCTAAATTAAAATGTAAATGATCAGGATGGCCTAAGTTATAAAAATCCCTGTTTTTCAATGAAGCGGTTCATTGCACATGGCTATAATTACAGCTGTAATTAACTATACATGATAAAACAAAGGATAAAGGCTGGAATTTAGTGGTCCTAAATCTGAATTCACTAAGTAATTTTTGTTTTTGCAAATTTCCATGCCTTCATAACAATTTAACTAAACAATACTCTTTACGTTTTTAATTAACTTTATATTATCAACATTGGTTATTTTCAAACATATGTAGGGTAACGCTAAATTTATCAAACCTTCTGAATTTGAGATGAGCCAAATGTTCTTTGTACCTAATTTTGATTGATCTTTTTGTCTGCCCAATATACACTTGATCACAATATTTACATGAAATTTTGTGAACTCCTGATTTATACATGTTATCTACTTGGTCTTCGGAACTTCCTAAAAGGTTTTTGTGGTTATTGCTTGAAGAAAAAACAATCTTCCGATCAATTTTAAAAAAGATTTTTTGAAGACCTTTCGTGTAACTTTGATAAAAGGGTAATTTAACATATTTCTTAGTATTACGGCCGTCAATGCGTTCTAGTGTGCTTATATTTCTAATTCCTAATCTACTCTTATGTTTCCTGATAGTGTTATAGACGACATCTTCAGAGAATCAGTTAAAGTTAGCAATATTGATGATTTCTTTTAGTTCATTTTGATATCTATCTTTAGTTAAAGGAAAATTAAGTAACCGGTGTACCAAAAAGTTCATAACCGAAAGTTTGTGTTCATATGAGTGATTAGAATCCTGTAAGATAAATCTATTAGTACCAGTAGGTTTTCTATATACATCTATTTCTAACTTATTTTTATTTCTCCTGTTGTCTTTTTCTTCTTCGTGGAAATTTTGGGTTAAATTGTTCCATGAAATCCGTTATTCAACCTTTGCTAGTGGCAAAGATGCAAAAAGATTTACATTTTAGACTTAATTATAGTATGTGCAATGAAGGGGCTATAATTAAGATATAATTAAGGATTAGGATGCTCTTTTAGATTTACATATTGCGTAATTTATTTGCTATATAAGGTTAGTTTTTCACTTAGTTGTTAATTCAGTTTTACTGCTGATGATGATAGCTTGGCTAACGAAACGTGCGTCCAGTACGAGTTAAGTATTGTGGTAGGGGTTTTAGTGAACTGTTTCAGTACTAACTTGGTCATTTCTTCTTTTATCATTCCACCTATATACCCTAGCAATCTTAGTCTCTGAGCTCTCACAAACGTCGTAATTTTGGATTCTTTATACAGCGAGTATATCTCTCTATTGGTTCTTCTTCTCCAGCCTTCTTGCGTGTTCTTCCCACCAAAAATGTTTCTCTACATTCTTCGTTCCCATCTTTCCAATTGTTCTTCCTCAAATTATTTAATACACATGTGTCGCAAGCGTATGTTGTTGTTGACCATATTATCGTTCCAAACGTAAGTTACCAACTGGGTCGAACTAGAAGTTTTCCGAACCCGGCGTAACTCCGCAAGCCTATCTCATGCGAGGGAATTTATTTTATCCTGCCAAGACAGAGCCAGGAAGTTTATAGAACTTGACATCAAGTCTGTCATGGCTCTAATCGCAATCCTTATCGGCCATGCTCGATCAAGGAAACATACATAGAATGGGACTCGTTTAGAAGAAGGACTGCCGCCCGTGCCTGGAAGAGGAGGAAGCAGTTATGCATATCTTTTGTCACTGGCCTGCTCTCTGAAGAATCAGATTTTCTTAATTTTACAGGGCTTTTGTAAAGCCTGAGTGCCCGAACTTTAGAATTACAGTGCCAGCCTGCAGTAGACCTTGCTGGTCTTTGTGGATGAGTTAACTAATTCACCCATCCGTCTCCACTATTGTAATTGTAAACCCTTCCCAAGCAACACGCAATTCCACACAGTACTCCTTAACAGCGTTAGACACGTCTTCTGCCTTGTTCCCGGGATCTGTTTTGATCACTTTCTGAATAAACCTCTGCGGCACTAGAAATAGTGTTCTGGGTTGCAGTACATCTTCTACCAAGTAGGTAATTCGCCAGTCCTGCACTAGATAATGTTATAATTTGTGCATATTCATTTCAAACTACGTGCAACATACATCTTTGTTGATCAAATAAACCAGTGTTTAATAGCAGTATGGATAAAATACAGCAGTTACGTAGTGAAAGCTATTGCGTCAAATGTGCTTTGTAACTTGTAAGCTGTAATAGTATTTTAAATTTGAAGTCTAGTGCATTTTCACCGAATTGTTTACTATACTTTTTTTAATATCCATCTCTGCTTCTATATTACACTTTTAATAATTTACCCTCAGGATAGTTACAAATTAGTAATACAAAAGTGAAGAATCCTTTTTTCTGAATACAATGCTTTGTTATAACTTGGAAAATATGTACTTGCCCTGCTCATCTTTCCGTTTCGCATGCACACGATTTAGTGTACCCGAGGAAATTGCCGGCGAACTTTCCCTATACAGCGTAACGGATTATAACTCCTGTTGGTGTTGTAACGCGATTTAGCTTCTTTTTTCTTTCCCAAAGAACGATTCCGTGACGCCCCCACAAAGGTTTTATGAATAAAAGATAAGACCATAATTTTAACAAGACGTTTTAACGTTTAATTCTGTACTCGTTATTGCCTCAGCGAACGAGTTCATCGTTCAAACCTCAAGTGTTGGAGGTGGAACGGGATTTCCTTCCCTTCATTAAAATTTAGACACTTTATTAGCACGCCGCTATAACTCAAAAAATCCCCAAAACTATTTAAAACTTTGTCAAGACTAAAATTTTATTAGTTTCGGACGCTTTTTTTTCTACCTTACGGCAATTTATGACTTTGTGAAGAGAGTGAAGGAGGTCGAAATAAAAATTTCCGCATGCCACCTTCTTCCTCCGCCACAACGTTTTCGCAGCGACGATGCAGAATATTATTTGTCTCGCAGGGGACTCAATTACATGGATTATCGTCCGTAATTACATCCGAAAGGAAATTAGAAGTACAAATTTGAAGATTGCAGTATAAAGCGGAAAATTGTAATCCCTTTCACGCCGTTTATTTCAGATATCTCGGAAGATTTAGATCTCGAAATGCCAGATACGTAGGGATAATATAGATTTTTAGAATGTTCGTCCTTGTGCAAACACTTGGAGCTATGGTAAGATAGAATTCCTTAATTTCATTTTATAATTAAAACTGATACAGAAATTACAGGTATGTTCGCTACTTTAAAATATCATCGAGAGCTATTTATTTTACTTTTACGCTGTCTTCAAGAAAATATGTTATTAATAAGGGTTGAAATAAAGATGGTCTGCACTCACAAAATTCTACATTAAATTAACCAATGCGACCGGTTTCGTGTATTGCGCACATCCTCAGGACAGCATTTAATAAAACAGTAAAAAATGTGTAAATAAATAAAGTTAAATGTCTGTTGACATTTTTTCTCCACTAGTCACGACCTAAACTAACAAGAGAGCAGAGGTAAGTGTATCCCACCCACTTAAATGAAACTTTGTTGGTTTATAGACTAATGTATAGATCCCGGTAACAGGGAGCCGTGCCATAGCCGTACCTGCCTAGTATACAAAAACAATAGTAAGAAAACAGAAAAAAAATAACAAAACTAATACATAATTATAATATGTGAAAAGTAGTGAAACACTCACCCTTTTAAGCAGCCTTGGTTACGGAACAGTAAAACTAGAAGCACCATTATCGGTATTAACATCATATGGATAAGAATGGCAACAAGTTGATACCATTAGATGTGTTTCCAAAGTTGTCTCGGTAAGCGATGTTCGCCGTGGTGAGAAAATGAGTTTATATTTTGAAAAAGAGCGTTCAACATCTACCGATGTTATACATGCATGATTAAAATACTCTTTGTACTTAATCAGTGGATTATTCGATACATCATCACAAATTTGCTTTAGTGTGCTAAAATCTGGGTTTTTCTGTAGCACACTCCCGGACTTTTCTAAAACGCGATTATATTTTGCGTCATGTATAGTCAGTAGGTTTGTATGCGTTCCGTCCATAATTTGCAGAGACTCCAATAATGATAACGATCTATTTTGTAATTGGACTATTGCATCAGCTAATCCTTTACAGCAGTTACAAATATTTTTTAAATCTGTTTCAACGGAAATATCGACTGGCTCTCCTTAATAGCTGCCGCTTCGGCAGGATTGAATTGTGCAACAGCAGCTTTTACTATTTTGAAATGTTCAGCATAATAAAAAGCCGCCTGCAACCATGTTCCCCAAGGTGTAAGAACTGGCTCCGGTGGTTGACGAATACCAGGACACTCTGTGTGAAATGATCGTAGGCGTTTGGGAAATTTCAAAAATACTTTTTTGTGCTTGCTATTAATGCATCTACCTCGGGAGAGCATTGTCGAATGGTTTCTGCCATAAAATGTAAAGCATGCACTTTACACGTAACATGTAAACACTTGCAAACATGTTCAAGAAGAGAACGGCCTACCGAACGCATTATCGCTACGCCATCGCTCATAAACATCAACATTTTATCTTTTGAAATTTGAAATTTTTCCAACGTACTAAGTACAACCTTCGTAATTGCTGCAGCAGTACACTCTTGTAGTCTTCGGCTAGCTAGTAGCAGTGGTAATGTAGATTTACCAGGGTCTAGTATGCGTACCATAATATCTACAATTGAATTTTCTTTACAGTCTGTTGTCTCGTCAACACGTAACCAAAGAAACTGTTTTTTTCAATATGCGTTTAATTTTCTTTTTCCACGTCATCGCGTACAAATGCAACATGCTCACGTGCCGTTTTCTCCGTTGGCCACCGCAACTCGGGATTGTATTTGTCCCAAAAGTCCTTAAACGGTTGTTTATCGAGTAAGCCTAGTGGCCAAATTACAGTTTATCAACATAAGAATTACATAAAAAAAATGCACTTCTCGGTGGCATGCCCAACTTTCGTTTTCTATGCTGTGCGGAATTTACGTGTCTTGTATAGTTGCACTTCTTATTTGACATCAAATGTATTTTGCACACTTTACAAACTATCTTACTCCCGTTGTAAAACAAATCGTGTCTTGAAAGGGTCGTTTTTTAGCCTTCGACATGTTCACTAAAAACTACAATTAATAACTACGTCTGTATCAATTAAATCAAAACGCACTACACTAAATAATAACTACAATTACTAACTACGTCTATATCAATAAAACCCACACGCCCTATCCGCTATCCAACGCTAACCTCAAGTGAGTGATGATGATTTGTCGTGTCGACCAGCCCTCCCCGCCCACCTGAACACAGTCACACCGCCGCTGCGATTGCTTTTCAGTTACCGGGCTCTACTAATGTAATGTAAGAACAACGATAACTATCTTAGCTGCCCAAACGTACACTGGCGGGTGCAAAGCACCCTGAGCTCAACACTACCCTTCGTTGTTTGACTCAATAACCCAGAAACTATATAGGTGGTACAATGTGAAACATATTTTATAAATCGGTAATTGGTAAAGAATATGTGGTAAGATAATTAACTAAAGGAATCCCTTTGTTTTGTCGTTTGTTTTTGATCAGCATTTAACAAATGCGACACCTAAAATGCACAAAACTTTCTCATGCTGAGTTCTTCATGTAAAATGTACCGTACCCTTTCTTCTGAGATATCTACTGCCTCGACTATCCCATACACCTTTAAACGTCGATCGTTCAGAACCATATTGAGTAATTCATGTATCTATTGATCTAGTTATCCATGTAGGGTTAGATTCCTGTAGAAAATAATGATTCGAAAACATGCTCTACATGCATATTGTCCTTTAAAAAGGACAGTAATTTTTCGTACTAATTTTTATAAAATGGAATAAATTTTTACTAGTACAAATGACTAAACTGACTTGACATAACCTTTATTAAAACAGATCCGCATACAGTAGTTTTTAAAAATAATAAATATAAAATTTGTATCCAGCATTAATCGTAAATCAACTGGTATTGATGGATCAATTATTTAATAGCACAAACCAACACTATTCTTTAAATAATTTCAAAAGTCATCTAACTTGCATGTGGCAACAGGTGTAACTAAATCAATCGTATACCTTCATCTCAGCTGATTTATCAAACGTCGACAGGTTAGAACACGAAAATAGCTGTCCTTACAAAAGAACAGTAGCCATATCTGGATTAATAGCAACGTTACCTCTGTGCTAGTTCACTGCTAGTTCAGTTTCCCACTCATAAAATTCTAGCTAGGCGGTTTATTTCTGGTTTAGTAATTTTCAGAATAAATTCTTTCCTAATCTCTCATCGTTGGTGAGTTACGCTCAACCTGGTGATATAACTTGTTGATGGTTTAAGGTTTAAAAATTACTTTCTCGTCGTATTCTCAGGATACCACAACGTACGAAGATGCACCAACACTATAATTTTATTAGAAACCAGTTTTGCAGCTCATTTGTGGGGTTCTCCTAAAATCAGTTGAATCTTGCTGTCTTTGGCTGCGCCTATTAGATAATGCTAGTTTGAAAAACTCTGCAAAGCAATGGCACCGTTGAAAATTCTGGAAATTTGCTGTGAACATTGCACCGAATATTCCGGAATCTGTTTGAAATGGAAGATAAAACAGTTACTTGCCCAGGCATTGCGTATTGTAGTTCTTGAAAATAAATGCAATAGCTGGTCTCCTTATTATTATAGTTTTGCTTTGGGGACTTAGAATTATACAATATTTGCAGGGAAATAAATTTGCTAAAACTCCCATGCCAACCTTGTTGAACGAAACATTTAGAGATTTTACTGTTTTTGTGAGATCATAGTATCAATTATCTTCTCTAGATTATTTCTACTGTGTGAATCTGTCTTAAATATTTTATACTATCGACGAACTAATTAAAAATTGAATTACCTTGCAAAATGGTCTAGAAATTAAAGTGAACGGTGATAGAGAAGTTGCAAGAGTTTCAAATGTCCCAGAATATACGTTTTCGTGTTCAATGTGCATAAATGAAGGTTCTTTTTCAATACCTCTCATGCAATATTGTTTCAAATACTAAATTTGAATTCTGGTTTTACGTTAATTTTTTTTCTAGGTTTCCGAGTTTTGAATATTAAAAAGAAATGCCAGTTCACTAACTTACACTACTTTATCCACCACTCAAATACGATTAAATAAAGAGCAGTAACGATCCGCTAGCTTCCTGTTAGAATACCATTTTACGCTTGACCGTCTCCTTGTCGCCTAATACAAAACGATACATAAGCATTACGAACCATTGCGACACAAGCTGCTTGTATTTCTGTTTGCACCGGACAACGGTAACGGCAAATAATGTGTCTGTCGTTGTCAAGAAGAAGACAAAAAAAGGGAAGCTGAATACGATACGGTTTCTGAAATTTATCATGGACCTTGTTCTGGTAGTTTTTCAGACGAATGCGAACCTGAATCGTACATGGTATAATTTATGTTATCTTTGGCACAGGAATAAGCGGAAATTCTTTTTAATATTAATTGCTAGTTTTAATTGGAATTTAGATTTGCAATAAATGTGGCCATTAGAGTAGAAAGATATGCTTCTTACGAAATGAAAAAGTACATTGACATCTTAAGTACTGGGTTCGGTAAAAGCTTCAATCGATTGGAATGTGCTTGATATGAAATTTATGGATTTTAATAAAATGTTCTAAGTATAAGGAGATGCACATAGTGGACATGCCAATATTCGAATTAGATTTCTCTCGTTTAGCCGGAAATGATGTTAACTTTTTTATTTTAAATGAACGCCGATACACTTTGAATGCTCACAGTAGAGTTCTGCGTTGGAAGTCTAGTAATGTTAGGTTCAGCATCCTTTTGTTCACTTGTGAGACTTTCAAGAACAATAAAATATTGAAATTATTGTCTAAATACTTTTTTAATAATTCTAGAAATTGTGTTTGTAATTTTGTCAATGTTTATTCTTGTCACTTATTTTTCAACGTCATTGTATATATATATATATATATATATATATATATATATATATATATATATATAACTTTTGGATTATCAGTGTACGATCCACAGATCGATAACTGTAAACTTGTGTAACATTCTATTTTTAAATTGTTCTTATCCGCGTACGTCATGTACAAGAAACAGATACGTCATCCCGATGTCTTGTATATAAAGCCGACCAGAATTACATTCAGAGACTCAGGGAGATTTTTCTTAGACGCTCCTTCAATGATGGAACAACTTACTGTCTGAAAAGCCGAATGGAATTATTGCTGACTGAGTCTTGATGGCAAAAGAACGGGCTCGTTCTGTCATTGCCATTCTGATTCATTAGGTGGTAGTTTCATTAGCCGATACTCCCGATTTAGTTCATACACGTATGATACCGCATAAGGCTGTTATCAGCTGAATTTTGACAACCGGAAATCGGACTTGTTCTGACGACGTTTTCATAATTCACCGGTGAGATTTTTCGGTTTAAGTTGCCGACTTATGAACTCATTACCGAGAAAAACCGTATTGCTTTCCGAATTTAAATACTTTGCCGCATAATGTTACTTTCGATTGAGCAACAAATCTGAATAAGGAATAAAGAATTGCATTTGTTTACTTAATTTTTAGTTGTTTTGTTTTATTTTAAATTTTGATCTACCTTGGCAAATAAATGTAAGAAGTGGATTTACAAGATAATGCACTGTAAAATTTGAACAGTGATTCTCGGATAACGTTTTTATTAATAAATATATTTGAATCAGATTTTGGTTAACACCATTTTAGGTCCCTTTGAATTAAATGGTGTCGCCAGATTTTTAGTAAAAAAGCCACTAGGAAAATTTTGCTATTTTCAAGCACTATGTATTCAAAAAAAAATGGTTTCATTTTAGTGTAAAATATAGGTTCTATAGGAGTGCTTCCATTTCAAATGGGTCAGGTTACTAATATGAGTTCTTTGACAAAAACATATTTGAAAAAGGATACAGGACTAGCCAGATTCTTAATATTTTTTAGAAAATGTGTGATCTTTCGCACAAATTTAAAGGATCGTCGCTGAGAATAACTTTTTTTCGCCGTACAATATACCGATAATTTTCTTTCAACTCCTTAGCTTCTTGTTCAGATTTCATCATAATTTCTTCTGCCTTTTGATTTTCTTCATCGTCCTCTTCTGCTTCCTCTTCTGCTTCCTCTTCATCTATACCTTGACCACTTTTATATTCTTCAACAGTATTAAAATTGATATCAGACTGCGGTAAAACCTCCTTGTTAAATTCAATAGACATGGAGAGAATAGAATTTCTCTTCTCAGTCGCCACTTTTTTCTTTGTCGAAACCATCTTTACGTTTACCTTCTGACAGATGTGCAGCCATTATATTCCAATTCTTGATCTGTGAGATAATTCCTTCTCCATTTATTGGAGATAGCGGGTAATAGTTTCTCTACATTGCAAAATGTGCTGAAACACAAAATATCAGATGTGACACATCTCACTTGCGAACGACTTTCTTTTTTCTTAAAAAAGTAAGGTTGTCCGCAAAGTACAATTGCTGCGGTATTATACTCACTTAACGTGTGTCTCCCCCAACGTCAAGCGTTGTTTTCTTTAGAATACAATATGTAACCATAACACTTTTCAACACACGATTACCAACCGCGCACTGTAGATATGCAAAGTTAAACATAATCACCAACCAAATTTATTTTATGTTCAAGGAATTTAAGATAACCGTTTAAGTCTTGTTGTATCAAATTGTCTACACTGCGCAGTGTTAATTACGCAACAGGAACGGATTCTATTATTAGCTTGAAAATTATTGTTTGCTTTGGACGCATTCGCAAAAAATTACAAAAAATTAATAGTAAAAATATTATTCTATATTTGTATAAGGTATTTCAATCTCCTTGACATTTCGTTTCTTTCTTGCAGGGTTCTTCTAGGCAAGATACGGGCTCATGCTGCATAGAAAAGGTTCCGCACTCCGATTTGTGTCGGGTAAGTGCATCCAATACTTATATTTATATATATATATATGTATTCGATATCTATATCAATGTTATTTTATTTAATAGAATATGTTGAAGAAAAGACATTGACAAATTATACTACGTTGATATGACAATCATTTTGATCGTTTATTACATTTACTTCTGTGTTTTCATATAAAGGCTGGCCCATCTGGTACGCTAGATTTAAATTTCCCACCTTTTTTTATATTTAACATTGACAACCCTAATGTTTGGCATGTGTCTTCTGTAGTTATTGAAGTTATTAAAAATGAATCGCCACGCAAAAGAACAACGTATTGTTATTGTTAAAACACATTACAAATTTAGCGAAAGTTTTGCGAAGACTGTGCGAAAAGTTCCTGGAACTGTTGGTATCCACATTTCACTTAATGAGTCCACTGTTCGAAGAATAATTAAAAAATTTGAGGAAACTAGTTCGGTTACGGACAATCAAACTCTATTGTGTCCTCGTCCTGTGTGGTCGGCCGAAATCATTCCGGTCGTCAATGATATCGACGAGAATCCAGGAACATCAACACGTCACCGTTCTCAACAATTGAACATCAGCAGAACCTGTTTGCAACGAATTCTCACTAAATACCTTCATCTCCACCCGTACAAAGTTCAATTAACTCAGGAGCTCAAACCACGGAGACAATTCTCTAATTGGGTGATGGAAAACCAAACAGTGAATCACAATTTTTTTAAAAACATCATCTTTAGCGATGAAGCTCATTATTACTTGGATGGTTTTGTTAATAAGCAGAATTGTCAGATTTGGGGCAATGAAAATCCTCGTGCTATACTTGAAACACCGATGCACCCACAAAGAACCACTGTTTGGTGCGGATTATGGGCTTGTGATTGAATCGTTCTTGTTTGAGAATAAGTTTGGCCAAGCTTTAACTGTAAATACTCTAAAACCATGCAAATTATCATTAAGTGTTTTATGTTTTTTAGGAAACAAATTCAATCTATCCAGCATGCAATATTCAAAAATTTTACCGACATTAGATATTAAGGAAATGGCCGACATCATATTCCATAATTAATCTCAACATGTCTACCTTATAAATCAATAAGTATTGCCCAATTGAATAAAAATTTACTGTATTTCATTTTAAAATTATGCATAGATAGAAATGTAGTCTTAAGCATGTTACGTAAGTTTTATGTTGTGTAGCATTTATCTACGAATATTCTTCATTTGGAAATCTTTTCTCCAAATTGCTCAGCAAGGGAATTATCTTCCGTCCATGCACTAGGTGGACAGGCTGTATATTCATTAATCACTAGAGTAACCTAAACTTGCGGACTCGCATAGGCGTCGGTATTACGGGTTAATATAAAAATACCAAAAATTCATAAAGGAACTAAACCGGTAGAGAAGCAGGCATGTAGTGTCGACCTTGAATATAAATTATGTTAAACCGCGTTGAAAGAGATTTCGTTTTAGTACCGGTTGAGCTGTTGCAGAAATTAGTCGAACTGTCAAGGTTATGTACTTACGTGTCGCTTTTGAAAATATAGCTGGTGTTTTTTGTGTGTTGTAGTATTATACCAAGTACATAATTAGTGTATCGTTTCATATAGAACTAATATTTACATACCTAAGAAAACAATGCCTCGTAATAGATTTGCTATTAATGTACATAAGTATGTGTCACTTTTTCCCCATTTACAATATGACGGTAGTGCAGTTTTTTGCTTAATATGCAGTTCGTTTGGCTGCATTGGGCAGAACTGATTGCCAGAGGCATGTCAATGGTATTAACCGTATGAGAAATGCAAAAACTGAAATACCTTATACACTATTCCTCATACATTTATTAATTATGTTTACCTCTTGTAATCTTCCGTTGTCGTTGGTGAGAAAAGCAGCCTTTAAAGCGCTTTGGCGACAATACGTTCTAAAGTACCCATTACCCTCACAGACATAATTACAGAATCATTAGCCGCGAATGAAAGAGATGCTAGAAAATGTGTGTAAACGTGATTTGTGTTCCAAAAAATATGGATTACCGTGGATGAGACGACCGATATAAAGAAAAACAGTATTGTGAATGTAATAGCTCGCGTTTTATCTAGCGAGAACACACCATCTCGATATTTGTTAGCTTGCAAACGTGTTCAACAATGTACCGCGGAAAATATTCAAAAAGTGATAATGAACGCTTTGAAAACATTTAAAATTGCCCAAGATCAAGTTGTGATGATTGTGACAGATAGTGCAGCAACGATGTTAAGTGTTGGGCGATCCGTAAAACATATATTTTCTAACTTAATACATATAACCTGCGTGCTGCATGCTTTGCATTTAGTTGGTGAAGTTGTTCGACAACATTACGGAAACGTTGATCGGATGATTGGAAATAGTAAAGCAGTGTTTCGTAAATCTCCTAAACCTTTAAAAGAATTTCGTAAATTTTGTCCAGGTATTCCAGAACCTCCTGAACCAATTTTAGCGCGATGGGGTACTTGGCTAACAGCAGCTTCTTACTATTTGATCCGTTTTCAACAAATTCAATCAATTATAATGCGATTTAATCGGAATGAATCCAAAGCAATTAGAGAAAGCCAAAAACAATTTCAAATTCCTCAACTTTTAGAAGATTTAATAACAATATGTACCAATTATACAGTATTACTAGATGCCATCAGAAAACTACAATGTACTGAATTGTCATTGCAGGAATCATTAGACATAGTGGAGAGTGTAAAAAATAAATTACACACATTAAATGATACGCCAGAATTAGGGGCTAGTCAAAAGTTGGCAAATGTTTTAAGGAAAAATCCCTATTTTAATACTTTAGAGGCCGTTTATAATAAGTGTAAGAATAGTGAACTTTTAAGTGATTTTGAAAAACAGTTTCTACATGCAAATGTAACTTCCTTAGATGTGGAGAGATCGTTTTCTATGTATAAGAATATTTTTTCTTGTCGACGCACAAGGTTTAAAGAAGTAACTGTGGAAACATATGCAATGATGCAAATTTACAGTAGTTCACATCCTGATGCCTCTAATTTGTTGAATAATTAGCAAGTAAGTTTATTTATGAATTTTCTGTATTCTTATATTAACCCGTAATACCGATGCCTATGCGAGTCTGCAAGTTTTGGTTACTCTATTAATCACACAGGCTGAGTATTTAATCTGGGCAGACAAGTAAATAATCAATAAGTCACCCCGCTTTCTACAATTGTCACTTGAATCGCAACAATAAATATTTTTGCGGTAAATATAAAGATACCTATAAAAGTAGTAATTTCTGCTCATTTGTTATTCATTCAAAGTCATGCGCTAATAAAAAATATTACTCCTTAGGGATAACTTTTACTACCGCCTATAATAAATATCGTTAACACGATAATCCCACACTAAGTCTAATAAAAAGGGTACTAAAAATTAATGTATACTTTCCTTTGTTCTTTTAACTTGCTCCACTCACCAGATTTATTGGGCGATAGAAAATGATGTAGCGCGTATTACATATTATTGTTTGCTTTCGAGTTTAATATGGTGCGATTTGTATTAGGTTTATTTTGCTTGCTCTAGATTATATACGATATCCTTTGAATAACTTTTCCCGAAAAAAGTCCATTGTACGTAATCAGGATCGTTTCTAAATAGTTAGGCGACTAATATTTAGAATTGAAACACTTGGTTCACTTCGCAACAATTATTTTAGTTAATAAACTCCAGAGAGTTGTAAATGAGTAAACACCGTAACCATTTAGTTCGTCAACCATAAAATTTCGCGGTTGAGTTAAACGCCGGGAACTTTAAAAAGGTTGGGAATTTAAATATTTGAAAGCTCAAGCTACAAGTGAAATTGAATTTAATCTCCAGTTAGGGACTCGCGTTCTCGCTCAATAGAAATAAATTCATTATTTCATATACTTGGCGTGTAATGCATAGTGCAGCTTCTTTGATCTTCAACTCTTATGCGTTACAGTAGTTAGCAGACGAATACCTTTTACATTTTGCACAAAGATGGCCGTCTTGTTGGAACTAATTATATAGGATCTAATTAGTTGTTTTTTATGTGATTGAGCAGGTGCGCTGTGAACTGCAGCATGATTGAATCGAGTAATTAAGTCGTCTACAGATGCCCGTTTCTGCTTCGATGCTAGTGTTCCGAGGGCTTACAAATAGTAGAAGATTGTTTACAGTTGTTAACAGAACCTTATTTATATTAACTTGGGTGGTTCTTAAAAACGAAATATATTAATTGTCGATTCATAAATTTATTAAACAATTGAAAGTAGCTTCCATATTAAGAACACTTAACATTTTGTTGTTATTTTGTACATTCAACGTATTGTTTTTGCCTTATTTTATAAATTCAACATTTTTATGTGTATTATTTGTAAATCTAACATTTTGTCTGTTTCATTTTCGTATAAAATCGATTTTTCGTTTTTGTTTTGTATAAATAGATCCAATGGTGCTAACCGTCTTTAAAAGTTAGCTCGCGTTTTCGAGCAATTTCAATTTAAAAATTTTAAGTCCAAGACACCCAATTTTTTGATCATTCATTGAATTTAAATCGATGGAAATTGATCGAATAGACAATCAAAAATTAATCGATTCAGTCGATTTTTCATTTTTTTGCAAAAAAAAAACTTTTTTCTTGATTTTTTTAAATTTTTCATTCACTGATCTGTACCGTCATCTTCTTCTTATAAATTCGCCTGGCCGTCACGTGATGAAAACGCTCGCTATTGTCCGGTGAAGTTTTCTACGTGGAATGCGAAAAACTAATTTTTCAATTTTTCAATGTGATTGCATGGCGCAGTGACATTTAATAATAATAATTCATTTATTCTCCAACAGACGAGTCTAATAACAGGATAAAAAATATACACAAAGATAACCATCACATTATGATAAACTAAGATAATATTATGTATCAATAAGCTACAACAAAAGAGGAAACTAAACTAAATTAAATTACTAAATTATACATGCAAGTAACTACTAAACATTATTTAAAACGGCACAAAGATCAGAACATTTGATATCAACATTCAACATCAGAAATATTATTAAAGTAAGAGCACATTCTATAAACAGGCGATCCTAACATAACGTTGGTTTTGGGGTAGGGACAGTAAACAGTTGTTGATAATCGAGTAGAATAGGAAGGAATCGCGAAACAGTCTTTCCAAAAGATGAGGAGCACCGATTTTGTTGTGCAACATGTTATTTGGTGGTTCGTATATTGATACGCCTACTTCTTCGGTTTTCATGGTTTCTAATGCTGATGGCTCAGATTGTTCTGTTGAAATTGGTGTTGTTGGAACAGGAATTGTATTTGAATGCGGCAGCGGTAATTGAGTATATGTATGAATGTATTTCAAAGAACCACTTTTTCTTCTGTTCATATCGTCAGTATAATTCACGCACGCATAACATTCAGCTTGATCATGTTCTCGTGGATCTATCCAAATCATCGGAACACCAAATGGCGTAGCGGCTCTGGTTTTTGTCCATTTATCCAAATTCAAAACGCATGTTGTACAAACAATAGACGGCGTCCAACACACTTCAGTAAAAACATTTTGTGAAGCCTGTTTTACACGCCGCGACTTATCGGCCAATTAATTGAGCAAGTTCTTGGCCAAGAAACCGGTAAAACTATGCTGCCTTTACACGCTACAATAAATTGAAAATTGCTTATAAAAATAGATAGGCAATCTGCCTTCATCAAATGTTTTGGCGGTTTTGGTATATGCTCAGATTAGCTTAGGTTGCTTCAATTTCGGTTACTTAATTCAAATCCATTACATCATGATCATCGTAAATTTTCCTCGTTTTATTTTAAAAACACTAAACAAAATTGGTAGGTTCTTTTATGTTACTAGGTTGGTATTAAAACAGCAAAGTTAGTGAGAAATCACCGGAAAATCGTCGCAAAAATAGAACATGTTCTACTGAATTCAACTAATCGTACGATAAATTGTTCAAGAAACAGTACCGATTTTTGGTGTTTTACACGGTACGATAAAAACGAAGATCAACTTGTTTAATTAATTGAGCAATAAATCGCGGCGTGTAAAACAGGCTTGAGTAATATTGTTGATACAAATCAGCGGTTTCAGCACTTATTTTACGCCGAGTGGTTTTAATGATAAATTTTTAGTCACTTGGAGTCATGTCCAGACTATACGGTGGACGTTTCAATTCTTGAAAGCCACATTCGCAAATGGCAGCTTGTGAAATGGCGGCAGTATGGACGGGCCGTGCAATAATCGAACAACTTTTGTCAATTTTCCTCGACGTTTTGCACAAATATTGTCCCTCAATTTATGCAGCAAAGTCGCATAATATGTGCTGTTGACTGCCAGTACCTTTTTTTTTCAATAATTGACATGTTTTGAGGCGTTACCAGTTCAATTGGCCGACTGGGGCGCTTATTATCTTAGGGGATCTAGGGATTCTTGCCCCTAACAAAAACATTTTCCCACTTTTTTGCAGTGGAATATGAAGGAGGTAAATCACCATAAACGCCGTCTAAACGTTGTTTAAAGTGAATAGGCGTATGCTCTTCTTTTGTTAAAAATTCAATTTTCGTTACCTGAGACATTTTCATGCACTATTCACGTTGTCTGGCTGGCTACTAAAAACTACTATTTTCCGAGTCGTAATATATATAGTGTAGGCCTAACACGTGTGCAACTATGACGCAACGGAGTTTGAACACGCTCGGGCCTATATAAACCTGTCAGGGCGAGAATTTATGGCGCCCACTTCGTAATTTTGATGTGATTCCATGCGGTTTTCGGCTTTTAATATACTTTCCCTGCTACAAATGATTATACAAGTGTGCCGAAGAAAAGTGCGGTTTCTCTATCTTTTGGGTAAAAACGTGGAATTATAAAAGTAATACATATTGTGTTCAATACTTCTCTTTAATCAGCACTCCAATGTAATGAAAGCAAGTTGTTAGTTGTGAGAGTTGATGAGTTGAGATGTAAAACGTATAAGATCGTACATAAAAAAATTATGAAGCAACCACATGATACTGTGGTCTGAAAAAGTCGCTATTTGGTGTTTCCTTTAATTACAAACTAAAGCGGAAGCACGGGAATCTCTGACGCCACCACTGTACATAAACTTCTTACGATTACACGAAGTAGATAGCACGACCCGTAAAAATATTCTTTTTTCCTGCCAATGCTCAGTCGTCTGATAATTAATAAAGATAAAATGTCACTTCCTAGAAATAAATGAGGTGTCTTCTCTTTTGTATTAATGAACTGTACAGCGAAAAACTTATTCTTCGGGAAAAAAAGCCCAGCTACGTCGGCTAACTTTCTGGAGACAATTCGAAATTTCCCAGAAATTGATTTTTTCTCTCTTCCCGTCATACGAACACTGCCACTGTCCCACCTCACGAGGCTAATCATTCATAATACGAAGAAATTGATCGCATTACAATTTAAAGCTGCCGCGCGCCGTACCGGTTCGGTTAAATGAAAGATCAACAAGGTTTTGACAGCGTTTGTACGACGAGGGTATAGATTAATTGACGTATTACGTTAACGGATAAATTTCGGTGCATCAACGTCAGCAATATGTAGAAGATTCGGGGATGCCGCCAGCCGGAAGTAATTCGAGGTGTAATTTATGGCCCTACTTTTATGCGGTTGGTAATTTATCGGAAAAGTATTTGGGAGTAACATTATTTACGAGTGCGTAAAATCTTTATTTCCAATTTTTCCTGTAATAACTCATCCTTTATGTTTTTATATCCTGAAACTCAGTTATATTTTCCTCGTTAATTTAATACGTCACGTATTTAGGATTTAACCAACTTAAGTTATAGCAAATATAGACCGTACATAGACCAAGATATTGTTTCCAACGATGATTATTTCAAAAACGCACTTCCAAACTTAATGAAACAGCTACCAGTTAATGTTACGCAATGATTTGACGATTCAGATAGACAGAACGATCTTTTTGAAGCCTGTTTCACCCGTTGAACTCTTAAATATCTTACGTATAAAACTGAAAAACACATACTCAGTGGGGCCGAATGAAATACCTGCTTGCGTTTTGAAGACGGTATACGAAGCAATCGTAGCTATATTGACCCATCTAATCAATCTATCCTTTGAACACGGCCAATTTCCTAGTACTTTAAAAACTGCCAAACTAGTACATATTTATAAAAAAAGCGATAAATCTTTAATCGAAAATTATCGTCCTGTTGCTCTCACTTCTTGCTTTTCTAAAATTTTTGAATATTGCTTTCTAAATAAGTTATAGGATTTCTTAAATCGATATAATATTTTAAATGTTAACCAACATGGCTTTAGAAAAGGGTACTCAACTTCAATAGCACTTCACGCTTTATATGAGAGCATTATCACTTCTATTGAAAATGGTACCTACCCTGTAGCAATTTATTTGGACTTAAGCAAGGCTTTTGTTGTTTTGTTGTTAGCTTTTCGGACTGTAGCAGTAGCAGAGTTACCAACCACAGTATATCTAGCAAACTTGCAATTAATATCGGTGCACCTCAAGGCTCAATATTAGGCCCTGTTCTTTTTCTACTTTTTTATCAATGATTTTTCTCATAATATAACATATAACTTTATCATTCTTTACGCTGACGATATTGTCTCGGTGGCATCTAATAAGAACGACCATAACCTATCAATTAAATGTAACTCTATGTTGGATAGGATCTCTAACTGGTTTATAGGTAACCAATTTGCTCCCAACAACTCAACGTACATTAGATTTCACCTTCATCAGTTACATCCGACTAACGAATTTTACTTAGAATTAAAGTCAAACGATGAATAATTAGCAAGGGCAAGTGAATGTGGAATATTAGGAGAGAGCTGGAAAGTTCACTTCGAAGACCTTTTGTCAAGGATTAATTCTCTTTCGAAGCTTGAAGAATATTCTAACAACTCAACAGTTGCTAAGCATTTATCACTCTTATGTAGCAAGTAGACTGAGCTATGGTATTAGCTTTTGGGGAAACTCAACGCTGGCAAATAATATTTTTATAAGTCAAAAGAAGATTATCCGTTGTATTGCTGGGATTAAACCTATAGATTCATGTGGGAATTCTTTTGTAAGCTATGATATTACCACGGAAAGTTCCATTATGGAATTAGGTTTTATAATATCGGAACCAATTCTCCTTACACAACTGCTTGACACAGTTACAAACTGCAGGATGGCAGAAAAGACACGGGAAAATCGGGGTCGATAGACAGATAGAGAGTTAGTTGGTAACTAGAATAAGAGTGGTTGGTTGTAGACGGTAGATAATGTAACGAGTAGGATAGGGAGTTGAAAGAGAATAAATACATATTAGAGAAGTAACAGTGCCTTACTGATAAATTGGTACCTGCCAGCGAGTCCCCCTCGTCACGTAACTAGACTTATATTAATATTAGAAGGACAGCACGTGACAATATCCTGACATTACCTTGTATATTCAATCAAGAATTAGCGATTTATGTTCATATAAATAGGCAGAATTATAGATCACATCGAGGTTTTCACGACCATCAAACTAGATTCGGGGAGGATCTCCTCACTCCAAAATCCAGGTTGACTATGTATCAGCTGTCGGCTAAAATTCTAGCTATTAAGATTTGCAACAAGCTACCTGCACACTGGAAGAACTTCAATTTAACTAAATTTAAACACCAAGTACAGTACTTAGCAACGGCTTTTATTCACTACAAGAATTTTTAACACATAATGTTACTTGATTTTTATTGTATCTAAATCTGTTAATGTGTTTGTATTGTGTGTGTCTTTGAGCCATTTTCATACTTTTGTAAGTCCTTGGAAATAAATAAATACTACTAAATACATAGAATTGGTTGTAACTTCGTAACGAAAGGTTAAATATATGGGTTGTGTAACTGTGCAAGCTGTTCCAACCATCCGCAATAAATTGTAAAGTTGCGGCTAGTATCTAAATAGCAGCATTGTAATTTTCTAGCAGCGCAGCGCGACAGGATCGTAGTAAATACGTATACGCCAACAAATGGTCGACCATCGGTTGGAGATGCATGATGGATATACGAGGATGGTATGATAAATACATGTTTTAAGGAAAACAATGATATTTTCCTGCGTTTAGTAAATCTATTTCATAATAAAATTTTTAAGCCATCCAAATAACGGAATTCGTCGAACTTTGCAAAATAAGCCTCCGTTTTGGCAATAACCTCTTCATTTGACGTGATCCACTTTCTGCCAAACCATTTTTTCAAAGTTTGGGAGAATAAAGAAGTTACAGGGTATCTGGTGAATATGGTGGATGGGGCACCAATTCGTACC
The DNA here is from genome assembly GCA_029619315.2 of Dynastes maya. Classification (NCBI taxonomy): domain Eukaryota; kingdom Metazoa; phylum Arthropoda; class Insecta; order Coleoptera; family Scarabaeidae; genus Dynastes; species Dynastes maya. The sequence goes on from JAROYE020000002.1 coordinate 66,318,274, forward strand.
GTAACTGGACTAGTTTTACTATCGCAATTGCGGATGAGTGGACCGGCGCGTTATCATGGTGATAGAAAAACCTTTCTTCGCTAGATGGGGCCTTTTTCTTTTTGCTTCAGCGTGGAATCGGTTCTATAAAACAGCATGGTACTGTTCCGTGATTGTCCTTGCCTTCTCATAATCAATTAAGGTTATGCCTTGCGAATCCCAAAAAATTGCCGCCACAACTTTTCCGGCTGATGGGATCGTCATCGCCTTTTTTGGTGCATATTCGCCAGGAAAAACTCATTTTGCCGACTGACCGTTTTCTGGCAAGTAGTGATGTACACACGTCCTATTTACTGGCACATAATGGCGCAAAAACTCACTCGTACTGCGCTTAAGCGTGTCCAAACATTGCTTTGAAGTTCTCATCGGATTTCGTGAAGGATGCTTTGCACACGTCTAATTGGAATGTTTACTATATTAGCAATCTCTCTAATCTTCACCCGGCCTTTTTGATCATATCCTCCGTAGTCACCTTAATGGGACGACGTCATCAAAGACCGAATGTTCGTCCACGCTTAAATTCATTAAACCAATATTTGATAGTAGTCATCGAAGGTGTGCGGTTCTTATAAGCTGCATCCAACTTCTCTTTGATTCCTGCACACATTTTCCTATCCGGAAAAAAAACGACTGACCCGTATCATTTTTTCCATGGTTCCCCAAATACATAAACTTGCTCACTTTCAACAGCTCTCAAAACAAGACTACTCGACGAATTTCTCCGAAATTTTGACAGACGTCAACTGAAGAATAATACTCACAGTCGGTAATGCAGATTTTGACAGAAAGCGCCATCTGTCTCCAAACACGAGTACTTCTCGTACGTATTATAGCTATATTACAGCGTGTAACGTGGTACGAAAATTCGCGATCTAGTGTCTAACGAACTCACATTAATAAGCATCGGTAACCGTAAAATATGGACATTTCCCACCGGACATAACGACTTATTAAGTGATATTGTAATACCCTCCACTTTACAGTTGGAGGTGTTTAAGGATAAATATCTTAATGGTTCGACGTGAGCAGGTTACAATAAGAAAGAAAACAAGAGGTTAACTTAAAAACAATACGTAACGGGTGTCCAGGATAACATGAAGTAGTACATGAGTATATTGGAAACCGTTAGAGATACAAGGTCGGTTAAAAGGGAGAAAAGTTGCGCACTTATATGGCTAAGTACAATCCGGGATTACATTTTTTTAAATCCATTCCGTTACTGAGATACAAGGTGAAAACCAAAAGTGTGCGTTTTCTGAAAAACCTTAATACTTTCTTTATTATAAAAAATAAAGTCATCAAATTTTCAGCGTAGGGGTAATTAGTAATGAGGACTTCAAAAATGGCATTAGAAAAATAAGCTCATTAAGTTATTTGCGCTTGTACCCAACTTTTGTTTTTCTTATGGACGCCATATCGGATTTTTAGTTCTTTGAAATGAGGCACTACTGTCTTTCAGCTGAATCCATCTCATTGATAACATCAAAAGATTAGAAACATTCGGCCTTCCTCTTACAGATTCTGTTCCAGTAATTAATGTTGCCGAAGCAGCTCTCAAGAATGCCCCAGGAAAAGTTGGCAAAATAATTTTGTCAAAGTTTAACCAAGTGATTTCGAAAAATCCAGGTTTCAAAACGGTTAAAGAGTTTGCTGAGCTGCTCAGTGGCGAAGCAGTTGAAGCTACCGCTCATACCACAGCTGACTGGTCCATATTTAAGTTTTGTCCTACAACCTCGTGTGACGTAGAACGTTCATTTTCTTCGTACAAACTGTTGTTTTCCCACCGAAGAACAAATTTTACTAACGACAACTTGGAAAAACACCTTGTGTGCTACGCAAACGCGAAATTTGAGGACATGTTACACGGCGATTAATTAATTTATTTATTATTTTAAACCAAATGAATCTACATATTTTAGTTATTAGTTAAAATTTGTATGTTTTATTTCTTTTTATGGCTGAAATGTACCTAAAATTACATTAAATATCGTCTTCTTATTCATGTTTTTTTTTAAATAAAATGATTTTTGTGTTTACCGTTTTTTTAAAGTACTTGCCTAACATGCCTAAATCACAGTTTTTCGTCCTAAATATATAGTTTTTAAGGCCTAAAAAAGGGCCTTTTTAGCTGTTTTTTACGTCCTAAAATCCCGTCTCTAATGATGATCAATAAATGTAGGACACATAATTCCATTTGTATCAGTTAATTAGCTTCGTACCTGTTTTTGTCAGTCTTTCATAGAGACATTCTGAAATCAATTAATTATCAAAGCTGAATGCGAAATGATTCAATACACGCGCTTACTCCATGTGTGTGTTTGTATTTATGTATGCCGTTACACAATAAAACTCTTCGACTCGTGTACCACGCTTGAAGAGCGCAGCAATCAATCATTCAATACCAATAGCTCGTATTAAAATATGATACGCTTCTGCCGATATACGATATTGGATATATCGCAGGCGATTGGCGTTTCGTATTAAAAATACCATGGATAATGCGGTGGCACATTGATGTTATCTATAATAAATATATGCATGCACTTCTGTAAAATTTCCATTCAACGCAGTTTCGTGCTTATTTTTCGGATGGTAGACTTCTGCATAACGTTGATTTTTAGTGTGTTGAAGGTATTTGAGACTAGTCACGTCCATAAGCTTCAGTGTTCACACGCAAATACGTTAAATAAATGATTTGATAGAAAATCAATAATCAAAAATTCATTTTATACATCTTATGCGATTTAATGTACAGAAAATAATGTTACATACAGAAATCAACAAAAAGATATATCATTGAAATTAAATAGAAATAGGTTTACTTACATACAGCAACTTTAACGCAACATATCGACGATAAGGACTCAATACCACGCCCTTGTTTAGACCAAATAGGAATATACTAACTTAATTTGGTATCCTTACTACACACATTAGGTGATTTCTATAGGACGTGTTCAAAAAAGATCCCTCAAATATCTTAGATGTAAAGTCACCGGTACTTACCGTGATCGTGGATCAGATTATGTGACACTGCTACAACAAAATAATTTCAATTCATTGGAAGATCACCGCAGTAAAAATCTCCATCATCGTTGGCTTATGTGGATTTCCATGTACCATCATTTTATACGCGATCTGTTGATTTTCACGTATCGTATAGACACAATACGAATTTTTTAGTCAAATCATTTGTGTTCCATATGGTCAGCAACTTTAATAAAATGTACTCGTAGATTACTATATCTATTGTTATGTTCAATATTTACATTGGAAATCAGCTGTCAGTCTTAGACGGTTACGGTATTCGGGATAGCCACCCGATAGAAATGAAATTCCCTTTAGTGGAAAAAAAAGCTAATTTCAAAAGCCACAAATTTCCCCCTAGGCCGACTGGCCTTGGAGTGCGGACATTATATAAAATTTATAAGTCCAGATAACGATGATCTTAGTGGAACAAGGACAAATCCACTCTTCTTTTTATTCTCCTAATTTCGCAAATCTTCAAAGTTGATGAAAAATTCTCCTACAACAAACATCAATGTATATTCAAAGGTATTTCAAACGTTATTTCGTACGTTAAATATGTTTCGTTAAGGTATCTTCATTTTTGGTAGAAAAATTTGTCATATTTGTGTCAGTGGTTTTTTAGAGCATAGAGTCGTTTAGTTGAGTCATCTAGTAACATCATCACATTCATTCTCTCATGCTACGTCTAAAAATAACTTCATTTATTAGAAATTCCTCGTGAGATTATATTTGGGTAGATATCATCAAAATTTGCTGTAGAAAGAAACAATCGCCATCGCGATTAAAATAAAGGAGCATAGGGACACCAATAAATTAAACAATTCTGGTCAAACTTTCATAGAGTTAGTTCAAAATAGAAGACAAGGTTCAAGGTTAGAAGGGCAAATTTTCTGTAAATGGCATAAGGAACATAGTGTTTATATGTCATCTTCTTAAAAATCAAGGTTAGTTTACGTTCTCAATTTTAATATCTGTTAAGTTCCATTTATTAATTTCAAAATGTATAAATAATTGCCAAAAGAGTATCAAAGAATACCTTCCCATATCCCACAAACGAGTTAAAATCTAATTAAATTGCCAAAGTTCAAATTTTTTACAATTTTCCCTGAGGTAAAACATTTCAAAGCCCCACGTTGCCCGCCAAATGCCTTATTTCAGGGAAAATTATTAAAAATTTGAATTTTTGCAATTTAATTAGATTTTCTTATGTGTTGTTTACCGCATAGTATAGTTTTGTCCTTTTCTCTGTTCTATTATTTACTTCTGCATCTTCTTCTCCGTCTCTATGTATATTGACCCCTAAATACTGAAATGTTTCTGTTTGTTCTATTTCTGTTCCATCTGGTCTTATACTTATTTTTAAATCCTCTTTGCCTATTGTCATTACTTTAGTTTTTTCCATCTTCTTTTTTCCAATGTCGTCTTCCAGATGTCTAAATTCTTTTGTAAGTCCCTCTCATTTCTTGCAATAACCATCAAACCGTCGGCAAAAGCATATTCTGCTACTTCTGTACCCGACTTTTTTGTTCCCCTTTTGGCCTCTTTTATAACATCATCTGTGTAGCACTACATTGAAACGCACCGGGCTAAGTACTCCCCCTTGTCTCAATCCTTCTTTGATTAGAAATTCTTTTGATTCCAAGTTTCCTGTTGCTACATAATTTCTTGTTTTTTTATTCAAATTAATTATGGCTTTTTGTAGTTTACCTGACACTCCTCTTCTTCTAAGATTATTCCAAACTTCTTTCTTGGGACATTGCCAAATGCTTTCTTTATATCAATAAAAGCAATAAATATGTTGCTGTTTCTGTTCTCTTCTATTGCTATTGCTTCAATGTAAATATATGTTCCTGTATGCCCCTGTCTTTTTGGAATTCACTTTGGGGTTCTTCTAGATGTATTTCTGTTATGTCTTTTTGCCCCTTTTCCAAAATCCTCTTGTAGATTTTTGATACAGCCTTACCTCGTTTTAACATTTTTATGGTTTCCATTACTTCCGTTTTGTATATTTCCTCATGTTTGCTATGTTCTTCATTTTTTATATTTTATGCTTCTAACTCATTTTGGGATTTATTTGTTCTGTACTAAGCATGTCTTCAAAATATTCTTTCCGTCTTGCCATTATCGCTTTTTCGTCTTCAATAATTTTTTCTATTTACCTGTTTTTAGCGTTTTCAACACTTTATAGGATAGCTTCTGATTTCCTTTAATATCCCACTCCATTTTTTCAGCAAACTCTTCCCGAGATCCTTGTTTCATTCTTTTTGCCAGTTCTTTGACTTTATAGCTTTTTCTTCGTTATAGCTTTTGTAGTTTTCATTAGTCCTATCTCCAAGGTACTTTCTCCATTTTTGTTTTTTCAGTTGCACTTTTTTTTAACATTTTTTTCACTCCACAATCTACGAGGGCGATTCTTAAAGTAAATTCCGTTTCCGCCTAGTGAGCAGAGGAGTGGGGATATCGCGCTGCTATGTAGTCTGATTCAATGTGACTCTGGCAGTGCTGACATTCTTTCGTGCTATTTTGGTTGTTCAAAATGGTTGCTGCAATTGAAAATCCCGCCGACTGTGAACTGCGTGTTGTTATTCGATTTCTGTGTGCAAAGAGCACGAAGGCAGCTGAGATTCATTGTGAACTTTGTTCCGTTTATGGTGAAAATGCAATAATTCGTTGTCTTGATGAGTTTCTTATATAATTTCACAAATTGTTTATATATTGTCCTACAAGTGATTAATAGTTGGACAAATATAGATTATTGTTTAATAGCAATTGAAGGGGTGGGTGCAAAAAGCAGACAGATCTAGTTATCAAATTTGTGGGAAATCAAAAAAAGGATTTGAAAAATTTCAGAGGTATATTATATGTAGGTTTTTTACAACTCTATTCTGGAAATATATGTTCCAAGTCATATATACCGGCCGTCATAAATAAATGAACACCCAGTATACTTTGATAAATTTTGATGACATTTTCAGGAAAGTCGTATTTATATCATACTAAGAAACAATGAAAATTTCGACATCATACAATTACAACAATACGATCTACATATCGACGAATTCGATCGTTTGGACTTAAATCGTATAGACCATTGCTTTGTTTACCTCCAACTCCTGTCCATAGAGGTTCGCAATTAGAGTAGTGTAACGAAAGGATACATTGAAATGACGAATGGAATCGCGTCGTGTTTTCTGATGAATCTTGATTTTGTTTATAGGCTCATAATGGTCGCAGAATGGTCAGAAGACTTCGTGGAGAGAGACGACATCTACAGTTTTCTATACAACGGCATACGGCTCTTACTCAAGGTCTGATGACGTGGGGTGCTATCTGCCATGGAAGTAAAAGTCCTATAGTAGTTATTCCGGAAATATTAACTGCAATTCATTACATTAATAACGTGTTAGAACCAGTGTCACTGCCTGTCTTCAAGAATTGCAAAATCCCAGTTTTCAGCACGATAATGCACGCCCACATACTGCTAGGGTTATTGTGGCGTTTTTGAATAATGCTAATGTTGATACGCTTCCATGGCCTACTCGTTCGCCGGATCTAATGATAGGACAGAGGTTAGGTACTTTACAACCACCTGCAAACAGTGTAGATGTTCTCCAAACGCGGATTTTAGAATCTCGGGAAAGTATACCGCAGGCTAGTATCGATTCACTAATTTCAAGTATGCCCAATCGAGTAACTGAACGTAACAGAGGAGGATCTACGCATTATTAGTGTTAAAACAAATTGTTGCAATTGTATGATGTTGAAATTTTCATCGTTTCTTAGTACTAGATAAACGAAACTTTTCTGAAAGTTTCATCAAAATTGATCAAAGTATACTAGGTGTTCACTTATTTATGGCAGCCAGTATATATAAGGAGCTTTATGTGGCATTTTGTTTATAGAGAAGAAAAATTTCTGCTTAAAAAGATAGAAATTATAAATTTCACACATTTGATAACCTCTTAGTTTTATTTCAGACAATAAAAAACACAAAGTATAAAGAAAAATTATTTGCTTGCATTCTGCTTCATTACATTCTTTAGCTTTTCTTTTTTAAGAAGTAGAAGAGCATTATACAGTTTATTGTCCGGTCCCGGCTTTGCAGATTTTTTTAGGAGATCAAATGGTTCAGACACGAAACCGCTTGCCATTTCAGAGCACATCACATTTTTTTTGTACTCTCCTCTAAATTCTATTATTTTGTCTTCCCTTGAAATTTAAATTCTTTGCCTTCATTATTTTTTATATTATTCATCTTGAAAAAGGGAGCAAATTTATCTTTGTAGTTTAAAATCATCTCTTGTTTTAGTTCTTCAACGAAAAATTTCTTACCGCTATTTTGTATTATTTGTTTTCATTCTACTGAACACATGTCAGCAGTTTATGGCAAGAACCCGACAGCTTCGGGAGTTGCCTTGTTTTTGCAGAAAACAGAAAGTCTGCCAGCTCTAAGTAAATAGTTAGCACCCGTACTTTCAGTAGGAGCTGCCTGACTCTTACACCAAACGATCGGGCGAATTTTTCTGCGTCATGTCCAATAAGAAACTGAATTTTGGAAAAAGTGGAGCTGCCTGATCAATGCATCCCATTCAATTGTAGAACTTTCGAATTTGTTATATGAAAAAAATTTTGCACAAAGATGCAAGAATTTTCGAATAAAGTAAGGACAATAATATTAAGTCAAATGCGAAGTGGTGGAATAGTGGGTGGTCAACAACTATCTCGTTCTAACATGTACACGAATTGCGCGAAAATTCTGCTGTACCTGTATGTGTTGTTTGGTATTCAGGGGCACTTTTCGGTTTCCGGAAACAAAAATTCAGCCGTAACACGAAAATTCCGTAACAAGATACTATTGTAAACCGAGGTGTCACTGTATAGCCAGCAATGTGTGCAGTCGAATAAACTAATATATTGTATGCTCTCCCTTAAATTTAATTGTAATCTCAGCTTCAACACTACATATTAATGCGGTAAGCAAAAAATGCCATATGGTGTATATGTAAATGTACTGCGAATACGACAAAATTGTAACCAATAGACTGGGCAGCCATAAATATCGCGTTTTCCCTATCCCATGTAGTACGCCCGACACGTATGTATTAATCTACATTATGACTGTCGACAATAGCGACAGCGCGGCACGCAACCTACCCACTAACCTAATTAGTATACAATGCGCTACATGATGAAGCTGGTATAATTAAATTGTGGTGGAAAAAAATATCGATAATTAATAATGTGACACTTATGATGAAGTCCCTGAAACAGGATCTACGCCAAAAGCTCCCCCTTAAGTCGAAATACGATATTAAATAACCGAGATTTTTTTTATTCATAAGACAGGAAACATCAGCCCGAAGAAAATTTCAACCGCATTATACTAGTCATTAGGAAGTTTTAATTACGAAGACGAAGAAAGTGCGCAGTGGAAATAATTAGTTCTTAAAGTAATAAAAAATTTACGATTCCTTCCCCAGAAGTTTACAGTACGGTAAGGGGCCGTCAAATTTTTTGCATGTGAATTCTTTTTTAGCGGCGGTGCTTTTTACGATTTTGGAAATGATTTGTTTACGGTAAGTATTGACCATCGTAACATCGCCCAGGCAATAAGTATCAGTTGTAAAGTGACTTGTTTCCAACCAATAACTTCCAACATATATTGATCTCTAGCCTTAAAGAAGGACCTTGCCAACTAAATTAATATTCACACCATTCTTCTAAAATTCATGCTTCCCTAAACCTTGTTCACATCATAACATAGTTAGGAATTTGAGAGAAAATTTATTAGCTATTTTGATACTAAGGAAATGCTGTAGAGCCGCATGAAACCGTTACAACTGTAACTAGAACGCCTCACAGCTCTTCGATGACGTCACGCTGTTTAGGCGCTGTATCGCCATATTAGCCTAAGCGTTAAAAGATCGTTATTTTTTTTGCTTTTTGTATGTTTTGAAGGGCTTCCGGTTTAAAGAGGATGCCAGTTGTCAACTGAGCCCTTCTTCGCATCCCATTCGATTTTATTTTGGAAAAAACGAACTTTCAAAGCAAAAACCAAACACGTAACCGAGCACCGCTTTCGTGAAAGATGTATTTGTGGTGGATATTTAATCGACCAATTATTGTTATTTGTAATTGTACATATATTTGGACGAAACTAAAGTACATTTAAAACACAGTTAATTATATTTGTTTCGAAAGGGAAAGGAAAGAATTTTAGCATCTGACAAGATCAATCACTTGGAAATGCTTTTGGGTCTAACTATATCTATACATCGGCATGGCTGCCAAATCTCTATTATGTAGCTCGTTCTTGTTTCCTCCCTCTCAATTGCTGTAATGTAATGCCGTCCAGTTGCATAACACGTGAAAACTTGAATACAGGGAATACAAGCGATTCACACATCGGCAACGCTCAATACTTGTAAACAACAGCTTCTCCATGCTTCATTATTGTTCAGAACAAACAGACTAAGAAGTCCTCTTCATTTTTGTCAGGTACTGTTTCCAACAGCATTCAGTCTACGTTCATCACAAAAATGGGTTATCAAAATCACAAGAATTCTTAACAACTACTATGTGCTGCCTATTGCCACTTCCAATACAGCTCTTAAGGTATGGGACTAAGGCTTCGTCAACCACTGCTTACCACTGAGCTGCAGCATTTTTAGGAATATTTTCTCTATTCCGTTCCCCACTCTCCACCTCCTTAAATTCCTATACACACTGACTTGATGTCCTCACTCCGTATAATCACTTCGATTATTTATTACAGAACATACAAATTTTCTTTCTTCTTTTTATTGTTCTCGTTAAGTTATAGCATTGCAGCTTATTATCGTTGCAAGGACGCCTTTAGTCACTGCCATCTGAACGAATCTATTGCTGCAGTGCCTTTATGCGTGCTGAAATAGCTGGAAACTCTTAATAAACCTTAATAGGGTCTTGTTTGTTTAATTCGGTAAATGTTAGGAATAGCCTACTGAAATGATAATGATATTTGTGACGGCAACACATTTGGATAGATCAGATCTTCTTGGTACAGTCGGTATAAATAATTTTCAGGTTGTCCTTGTCTATGTAAGTGATATGTGGGTTTCATGGCCTATCAGTATTCTGACGTCTCTTTTGCTGACAAATTGCCAACAAACCTGTACCAGCACTTTAGCTGAAGGTTGTAAGATGACAGACCTTGTTGTTTGAACGCTTCCATAAAGATCTCGGGGACGAAAAGAGACAAAGGAGATCCCATAGCTGCGCCTGAGACTTGCTCGTAGTATTTACCCAATATCCCCAAGGTTTGTGAATTTTAGGGAAACCGTATAACTTAGAGGCTGAAGAATCACTGGGTAGAAGTGACCTCTGGGTATCGGTAGGGATAAATGACGTTTTAATGGAGTTAATGAAGGAACGTTCAGTTCTGGAGGTAGGATCACGTTTAAAAGTTCATTATTTTGTGATATTTGCCAATAAATGCTACTATTCTTATTTTCTTATGATTTTTTAAGAAAGAGAGGGAAAAAGAGACAAAACAGACAATTGTGTGTGGTACCGGCTGGATAATTAAGTATAACAATGTAAATTTGAAGTAATTATTTACTATTATAGAAATACTTCACAAAATTATCTCGGATTTAAAACTACAAAACTGTTCCTTGAAATAACGAAATCCTGTCAAAATAAAAGAATTGTTACAACCAGTACACATACATCTTCACCATTTAGCTAATGTATTAAGGACGGCCCATAATTTAAACAGTCAAACATATTCATTAAAAAAAGTTGGAGGCAGATAAATAATTCGAACCGTTTAACGCAGGAAGTTGATCTGTCGGTTGGAAAAGTAGGGCGCTCGAAGTCTGAAAATTGAAACCAGAATAAAATGTGATCATAGATTACCCTCTTCGTATACAGAAACACAATTATTGGATGCTTTTCAACCGGGAATACAAGAAACTCTAAACGAAAAGCAGCTGACGCTTGAATGACATTCGAAGTGGAATGTTTGGGATTGCTGATTGATCGATGGTTGCGTTTGACGCGTGAGTGAAGAGAGCGAACAACCCTGCCAATATTTTAACCGTATTTGCCTAACAATTCCTGTAATTTCGCAAACATTCTGCTCGGATATATTAAATTACGGGGCTATTTATAGGCTTCCGAAACATTTAGGGATGTAACGAGTTTATGCGTGGTTATAATTAAAAAGTTCCAACTGTGCGTACGGCGATCGTTTTCAAAGGCTTTAGTATTGAATCGAAGTAAGGGATATACTTTGAGTGCTTATACAGTTTTAGGAAATTGAAATAATTGCAAGTAGGAAATGGATCCTAGTGGCTACAATAATGGGATTTTAGTGTATTTATGTAAAACAGTAGTTTCGTCACGACAACTACTGTCACAAGTGTCAAAACAAAGCGATCGCAACCTAGTGATTTATTCTCAAAATAAAACTGATCTTAAAGTAAATTAAAATGAGTTCAACTTAAAACAAAGTGGATCTGCAAAGAGGAATAAGTTTGGTACAATATTATTGTAAGACCTACCGTAATTTGACTAGCAGATTTGAAAGAACAGGGTCTGGAATTGATCTCCCGAAATTGGGAAGACCAAAAATAAGAAATGCCCAAGTTGCAGGAGTTGTTCAGGAATTAGTCCGCTAGAAATCAGTTTGAAAAATGTTATATATGCGGACTTCTATGTTCTAATCCAGGGAAATGCCTGAAATATTTATTCACATTCGAAAGGAACGTTACACCCTTTGGGCGTCCCATCTCCGCGTACTTATTTGGCGTGCAGCGTGCAACATACCGTCACTTTGAACTCTCTCGCGGTACTGTCGAGATCGACTACTAGTTGAAAATTACCCCTACTCACGCCGCGGTACCACCTTTTTAACAAACACTAGTTATAAGCATATATTCTGAAAATTCATGGCTACCAAGATCGCCTGATCTGAACCGAGCGAAGTTTTAGCTTTGGAGTTATTTAAAAATTTGTGTTTAGAATACAACCAAAAACGTTAGAGGACTTAAAAAGTAGTACTTGAAAACATTTGGAAACTAAGAAAAGCACAAAATTGGAAATAAAGATTTTCAAAGAGGAACCCAAGGCAATATTAGAGAATACAAGGAGCGCCCAAAAAGGATTTCATAGTGTACACACACATTAATTGTGAATAAATTCATCAACATTTCTGTAGAAACCCTTGAAAATAAAACGGACATTTAACTTTAGTGAGTTTGTGTAGCCAAACAAATATCGGTTCAACGTTTTTGTTATAACGTTCTCATTGTTTCGTAAGGTAATGCGCTACATGAAGGATTAATACAAATTTATAGACATTCTATATACGGAGCATCCAGAAATTGCTAATAATGAAGCTATTCCAGACAAGTCAAGTTCTTAGAGCTGGTGAAGTTACGAATCCCCGAAAATACAAAGCAATCTACTTTTAGATTCATTACGAAGTAAAAAATATGCCTTTCAAGTTCTATTCATAGAACTACTAGCCAACTAACATAACCTAGTTCGCATATATTAACAACGAGGATATGTTTAACACTGCTGAGAGCTCAATTTAGATGAACGCGATGTATCAATTCGTATGCGAGAAGGAGACAAACTACTGCTGATTATTGGCGATTATTAGCATGGAAAACGCGTAGAAAGTTACGCTTACCTCGGTGGAAATATATAATAAAAGCCTAAAAAACTCTATTGAAAAGAAGTCAGCGCGAAGCGTCTTATTGCAAAGCCCGAAGACGGATTGCAAAAAGTTAATGACGGTCTAGCTCTAACCGGAAAGACAGAAAAATACTGAACGTTATTAATGATACTCGACGCGGCCGATATTTGAAACCAAGCGTTCGATCTGCACCAATATTCAAGGGAAAATGATGGATTTAATGAACGCAAGATAAATGTTTGACAATCCCCCTGTGGGATTCGCGATTACGTAATGGTGGAAGTATATTGGTTCTCGGTTGATATTGACTTATGATATTTCGTGGTTATTTACAGATAATGTTGGTACTAATGAAAGAGTTTTATATCATTTCTGTTAGTTTCTATTATTATTTTTTGATGTGAAATTCCCTCTGGTGGATATTAGTTCCTTTTTGGCAGCCTCTTTTCCCGCTGAGCCTCCGATTTACGGAGTGGGCGTATTAAATAATTTAATTAAGTCCAGATAACGACAAATGTGGGGTAATGGCGACGAACAATTTCTCTGGTTCGTAAATCTTGAATCAATGAAAAACGTTCCCACAACAAACAACAGAGTAAATTCAGAGGTATTTCTAGCAGGGTTTCGTAAGTTAAATATCTATCATAAAGTTATTAAGTAGAAGGTCAGCAGGTGTTGTCATTATTGTGTTGTCAGTGTTGTTTTAGGTCATAGAGTAATATATTTTGAATTATCCAGTGGAGTCACTACAGTCAGTTCATTGGATATAGGTTTATTCATCGAAATTTCATCGTCATACTATATCAAGAAAGTATTTAATTTACTGTGGACAAAACAATCGCTATCGCGACTAAAATAATGCAGTAAAGGGACGCCAATTAATTTGAATATGTTTGGTCAAGCTTTCATCGAGGCAACCCGTATTTTGACTGTGTTCCAAATTTCGAAGTCTGTAAAATTTCAAGGTAGAAATGGAGGTTGGAGTTTGAGAATTGGCAGATCCCCGTGAATTCCATATAAACGTAAAGTTTATATGACATCGTCTTAGAAATCCAGGATTTTTCTCTCTTAATTTTCGTTAATTTCATTTACTGATGTAAAAATTCGTTTAAAATTGCCGAAAGAGTGTATAAGAACACTCCCGATCCCCCAGTTCATCTAATTATTTAACTAATTTACAAAAATTCTAAGTTTTTTAGCAGTTTCCTTGTGTTAAAACATTTCAGTATATTGCTTATAATCCCTTCTTTGTCCAGGTATTTCCTATATGAAATATAGTAATATGTAGTAGATATGGAAACTCAAGAGAGCTATAATAGCAAAAGCTAGTCCTATTTGTTTGAGCTTTACATCCTATTTATAAAGAAAAAAGGACATAAACTATTGTGTAAGAGCAAGATAGTTTAGTGACCCTTAGAGCACGCGGTAACACGTTCTAAATGCGTTAAAATACTTTATTCTAAACAAACCATCCTTACTGAGAAAACAATAAAAATTGGTTGTACTAAAGTTGCAATCTGAAGAATAGTTTCTTGGCTCTCTCCATATTATTGGAACTGACAACGGCATGTAACGAGATTTTCCATTCAATCAGTCAGTGAACATCGTTCTCAAACACACGTAATGCCAAATCGTGCAGTTAGTCACCAAAATCAGATAAATCCAGACTAATACGCAAAATGCATGGTTAAAAGAGTTACAGATCGTGATTCTAAGCTACCACAAAATCTTTTGACTAAAATAAATATAAAACGCTGGAACGAAAGTTTACACTTCGTTAATCGGTGTTTTCAAAATTTTTCTTTCGAAGAAATTGTTAAGATCACTTAACATTTCGTTCTTATTTTGTAAATTCAACATTTTTATGTGTCTTATTTGTAAATCTAACATTTTATTGTTTCATTTTCGTATAAATCAATTGTTTATTTGTTTTGTTTTGCATAAATTCATTTATTTCGTACTTATATTCACGAAGACTTTAACTTCTTATAATACACGCAATACCATCAAAATTGTCAACGCACAAATTAAAAACTGTTTAATAGTCATGTGGATTTGTGGATTTGTCCGTGTTACCCTACGATCGTCGTTGTCTGGACTTAACTTATTTATTTATTATTATTATTTAACATCAACGCCCCAAGGCAAGTTGGCTGGGGGGAAATGGTGACTGTCGGACTGATCTTTCTCTGCGCTAGAGGGACTTTTCCAACGGGTGGCTATCCTGAACACTCTAATCGTTCTAGATTGACAGCCGATGTTGTTCTTGTTGTGAATATTGAACATTACAATATTCAATATCCATGTATTTGCAGATTTTTGTGAGAAATAGCTCATGTTTTTATTTTGTTTTCTGTGTAACAATGGAACTGTTTTAATAAATGTATTTTTATACGCACGTGTTTCATTTCGAGAGATACACCGAAGCGGATGAATAGCGGCATTATTCTTAAAACCAGAAGAAATCTTACAATTAAAAAAGAAACACAAAAGAAAGCTTAACAAAAGCTGGATCTTTTCTAGGCGGGTCGGTCAATTTCGTTAAATCTGGTAGTAATACTTAGCTTCCGCAGAAATAGGTCAGAATGTGTCGAGTAGAAGCCTGAGTCTTGTTTGGGACGCATGGTACCTTGGTCTTGGAGGTTACAGCCGCAGAAAATTCTGATACGCTGGCCTCCCAGGATGTAATCGGGGTAGAATTCAGTGAGCACGGAAATCGGATCGGTAAATCTTTGGGTCCCAGAAAGAACTCGGTTCGATAATTTAAGGCTCCTCGTAAGAACTCTAGGTTAAAAGATGGGAAAAATAAACCCAAAAATTGCGTCAAAGAAAGGAATGCATACCTAACAAAATGGTTAAAGTTCACAAATTCACTCCGAAGGGATTTGGCGTCGAAATGTAAACTTTTACGTCGTTCCAAAAGGTACAAAGGACAGAATCAGCACAGGGTAAATTCCAACACTCTCCAAGAGCGAACACCAGAACGAAAAAGAAGCTTTCTAGAACAATTACGTATTCCAATAGAATTCAAGGAATCGTAGTCAATGAAAGATTCTTAGGGCGACCTCTATTGGCATAAAAGAGGAAACGCTGAAAAATTACAATATCAACATCTTAACAAAAGGGATAAATTGCATCAAAATAAAAGAATAAGGCCTGTTGAAAGCATATCTCTTCATAACACGCGAAACAACTAACAACAAAATTCTGATAAAATCAAACAATAGGGGATATGATGAGACAATCAGAGATACACCGTTGTTGAAAAGTTTTATTCGCACGAAAAATAAAAGGTGAAGTATTCAAAAAAAGGTAAAATAGCACGAAACAATTGTTTTAATCCGGCCTCGAAAATTGGGAATTCTAAGAACATAAGGGACAGGATACGCTATTTTGGGGGTAAAACAGACAATTACAAAAAAAATGGTAGGTGATAGATAAATTCTAACGGCATATTCGGATTCATCAGATAAAATTACAAATCGGTGAAAACTGTTCCCGTAACAAAATCTTTATATACTAGTGCTACCTCTTTGCTCTAATCTGGTTGTCACGTATGAGGGACTTATTAATTAAGCTTATTACATGTATTTACGTACTATGCTGATACTCGCAAAACGTTCGAAATATTCTAGGATGTCTAATTAATTGAAAATTTCCGACATGCCTCGCAACATTTCCCCACGTATCTAAGGAATTAAAGCGGAAAAGCGCTCGAAACAAGAGGGAACCAAAAACGAAAAAGAAAACTAGTTAATATGCATATTGGTTTTGGCAAGAGCCCGTATTACAACAAAGTGCACTTACCAACTTATGGCATAAACTACTCAAGCATTCGCAAAACAGACCTTGTTGGATTCGCGTTTTTTTCGCCCAAGCCGGAACCGGAACTTTCGGTGAATTATAGTCGTAGGTGTGGTAGAATCCCCCTAACCCGCGCCAGAACTTTCTTATTCGCTCGCTATAACAAAATCAGTATAACTAGCGAATATCATAAACTTTTCGTATAGCTGAATTAATTCGCTGGTGGTCGGGCGATTTTTTCCTCCATTCAATTCGAAGACCGAGCAAACAAAGAGGAAATCTATTTATCACGCGTCGTAACTCAGAAGTTGCGAAGTTTGTTGCGTAAAAGAGCCGTGACGTTGGAAAAAATAAATACAAGGAAAACGATCCCCGGGAGAATAAAAGATACTTATAAATCTTCATGTTTACTTAAAAGTTAAACGCAAGCAGGTACGTACCTCGAGCAAGAAATACGAGCTTTGTCGTTGAATACGTACAACGAGGAGGATATTTTCGAATACATACAATTCTACGGTTTCCATATTTTTCCCACAGTTTTAAGCGGGCGTACCCTGACGATAGGCGATTAACTTTTGACGGTCGCTTTAAAATTCCCTAAATGTAACAAAAGTATTATTTACGTAGTCTAACTGAATTGCAATATTAATGTGTCTGTTAGGAGCAAAGTCGGACATTGTACAATGTTGAAATTTTTCATATAATTTTGTACAAAATTAACATTTCACACCCAGCATGTTCTCTTTCAGGTACAGAAGTGTTGTCTTTCGTCTTTTCTTGTTCTTAATGAGGTCATCTTCTGAGATTTACAGAAAGCTTTTGATTGTCTGCAACACGACAATTTAATAGATAAATTAAATTTGTATGGCATCAGGGGGAACGCGGCTCAGTGGTTTCTGACATATCTCACTGGTAGAACTCAATTTGTGAAGATGATGTCCACAGATCCGAATGGTGTGACAAAAACCATAAAATCTTCCTATCTTCCAGTACTGCACGGTGTTCCTCAGGGATCTATCCTGGAGCCGGTACTTTTTAGCCTATATATTAGTGACATTGTTTTATTTTGCGTATAGAGTTCTAACTCAACAGATGGCTTCAGTTTTGATACGATAGGTGACGACTGTGACACGCCACATGTATATAAATCAAAGTCAGGAAGAATTCACTTAGTCCATCCACTACACTCTATGCTACAAGCAGTACCAACAATTTTTTCTGAGCGACCAGGATTTCGAAATGATTGCAAAGAGAAAAGACCAATAAGTTAGCAAAAATAACCATAGTTTGTTAAAAATGTCAGAAGTACGTATGCGGTAAGCACATCAAAAAGTCCAACGTTGGTGTACTCTGCGATGATGCAAATTCCACTGAAACCTTCGTCTCCGAGTAAATTATAAATTCTTATCTTATTAATTCTTTTAATAATGTTTAGGAATATTTTTTTATTTGTAAAACTGTTATTTTTAAGTTGGTTTTAATAAAAACGTACGTTTTTGGTGAAAATATGTAATGTAAGCAAATTTGTAATACTTCGCGCTTTAAAGAGTAGAAGAGGTGGTGAGATAGCATACCATATTTTGGATATAATTTGCATTTTCGATGTACTATCAGTATTACAGTCAGACAATGACCGAGAAATTAATTAAAATGCGTGTGACCGAAATTAAAAGTAGTGCACAGTAAACCGAGGCACTCTCAAACCCAAGGTAGCGTAGAGAGGGCAAACCCCAAGATGGAAGACATTATTGTAGCTTGGATGGAAAGCAACGAAACAAATAAATGGAGTGAAGGCTGGCGCGTGCGTCAATTTCGGAAAAACAACAGTTACCCCTTAGGTATTAAGACAAGCACCGTGTGAAGCTGTTTGAAAGGACAGCTAAGCAGGGGTTAACATGAAGCAGTCTACCCAAACCAGTTTCCCCAAGGTTTGAACATCGAAAAAATCCTAGAAAACGCTTCAGTTTCAGTTAAAGTGTTGGAAGTAACAAATGAAAACAGAAATATTGATGAAAATGACACAATGCGGTATACCAGTTTCGTATCTGATGCAAGTAAAAAGTATATATTTCGATTTAAGGTGTAATGCATGTAAATTATATTTCATTTGCTAATACCAACATATACACGAACAAAGACTTTCTATTAACTAGGGTTTAGATTTAGTATTGTAGAACATAAACTAGCTCACAGGAAAGAAGAGAAGTTAAATAGATACTTCCTGCAAAATGTTCGATTTATAAAACCGATACCGATAAAACAGGGCAAGATTTTTCCCTGTGTTACACATATTTTACCGAGGCAGTGAAACAAACATCAATAACTGCTTTGATATTTCTCCTCTGGTCTGGAAGTATAAATGCAAAAAAAACGTTCATCACCAATTGACTAATCCAAGCCTGTATCTTCAGAGAAAATACGCACAAACGATCAAAATTACGGGGACATCAATCAATTCCATAATTGAAAATTATAAAGTTGAAAAATACCAACCGCCCAACAACTGATGAATTACCACACAAAAAGCGAATACGATTTCCAACGAAACGGCAAAAAAATGTACGCAATATTGCTTGCCTAAAGGCAAGAGATTTCAAAATATTTACAGTAAAGGGATGAATTCACAGAAATTAAAATATATGAATGTGCGTATAGCACTGAATTGAAATATGTAAATAAAATTTTCAATTCATGATGTAAGAGTAAAATCAAGGTTTAGGAGGAAGTTTCAATTTGCAAGGAGAATTATAAGCGTGCTTGCGGCAAAGTTATAAATTAGATTTGCAAAATAATGTCGGTTAAAGATCAAGTTAAAGATAAATGAGAAATTCGAAAGGTCATTCATAAATTAGAATGTAAAGATAAATACCAAACAAAGGAATAAGTACCTGTAGATAGTTAATTTTGCAAACCACGAGTTATTTACGAATATATTCCCGACAAAAGCACGTCTACGGTTTACTTTTATCTTTTTCATATCAATAATAAGTTTTATTATCTAGAATATTTATATAAAATTAAAATCAGAATTCATATTTTATGAGATAGCTAAAAATAACCATAACTATTAATTCAAACAGTAAAAGTATCCTCACTTAAATAACGACAAACTCAGAAGTATATTTCGCACCCATCAAGCAATCAAATATTAGGTTAAAGATCTTCCCCGAATCTCACTTCTCGATGTTCCAAGATCTTCATTAACTTTCCCCTACAACTTTGATTGTTGCGGTCTGCTATCGATTAGCCAAAGTTTATGGAAGAAAACTTTTAATTGAAGGATATTGGAAATCCCCTCTAGCTATCTTGTGCGATTTAAAATTCCACCAGAAATTACAATATAATTATTGGATGGAATAAGGTACCTATCACTTGAAAAATGCTTTAATAGAGAATGGGCAGAGAAATTATAAAAAATACTAAATAATTTCGGAGTAAAGCATCGGTACTACAATGTTATTTTAATCCACTTAATCTAGAGCTAGCTCAAGCTATTAATTCTGTTTTTTCAATTAGACATTTTATAGCTTTCTTATTTTCCTGAATGTTTAGCTTGATAGATTTTCCTTCCATATTTCTTTCTTCACGTCTTCTATTTCGTTACCACCGACGCTGTTTCCATTGTGACGTTCTAACCTTTGCTATCTTAATAATAATTATTATTTTTAATTTGTAGATACTGATAATCAATACTTTGATAACAAGAAACACACCACAATTTCCGGGTATCAACTTCCCGCATATTAGTTTGCAATTGTTTTTTTTTATACTCTTTTTTTAATTACCGTGCGCATACCGTTTGTTCAAACAAAATACTTGAGCTACTAAATATTGGCTATTAATTTAATGCTTGACACTCGAAAGTACTTGTTGTGGCCTCACCTCCACAACTATCAAACATGTGCTATAATTATGTATGATACGTGCTTTAAATCGATTGTTCAGAAACTAAACATGGAAAAATTTGTAATGGAAACACTAATAACATCGTAGTCAGAAAAATTAAATAAAGATTTGATCTCCCCAGAACAACCAACTGACTGTCTGATGAATTTATTACTGACACCGGAGTGAGGCAGGGTGGAGTGCTGAGCCCTCTGTTGTTTATTGTTTTGATGGATGAAATCGCTGGACAATGTAGACCAATGTTGAAAAAACTAAACGTAGGAGTCAGAAAGCTTTCCCAGATTTACGTGTCTGATCTGTTGTACCCGGACGACCTGGTGATTGTTGCGGATACCGAAACGAAGTTGCAGCACAATATCGATGTCTGGACTAATGGTTTCAAGAGGTTCCAGTTAAAAGTTAATGAGAAGACGGTGGTCTTAATAGCCGGCAAGGACAAAGTTCACATAAATGTCAGTATAAATGGGGAAATTATACAGCAAACCGACAACTTTAAATATCTGGGATCACTTGTAAACCACAGCGGGGAGCTGGAAGCAGAGATGCGAGAAGGATCGCCAGTACGTCGAGGCTTTTCTGTGCCTTGAACAAATCATGTGTCCGAAAGAAAGAAGTGAGTCTGCGGACAAAGAAGCGGGTTTTTGGAAGTGTATATGTTCCGGTCGCGACATACGGATGTGAAACGTGGACACTTAGTGATAGGAACAAAGGTAGACTGCAAGCATGCGAAATGCGGTAGTTGAGAGCAGCAGTGGGTGTAAGTAGGCTGTGAACCCCATGGTGCAACAAATTGAAAGGAGACAACTTCAATGCTTCGGGCAATTGGTGCGGATGGATGAACGAAGAGGATTCAAACAGATTTGGCAGGCAACAGTGGATTAAAAGCGGAAACGGGGGAGACCAAAGAAAACGTGAAACGACAGAATGGGCGAGGTGCTACTAAAGAGAGGTTTGGACTGGCGGCAGGCGGAAAGGCGTGCTAGAGACAGACGGCAGTGGAAGCAACTCAACTCCATGCCCCTCTACACCGAAAGGTAGAAGAGGAAAGACTATGTATGATGTATCTATGTTGATCTGCGCAATGGTTGCTCTAAAATGCGTTTGGCTTGGGAAATAATGGATATGTGGAAAACGGATTCTATTTTCTCTGAAAGATTGAGAGTAAAGATAATCTAGAGTAACTTAAAGGCAAAAGAAAAAGTATATTTATACATTCCTTCCAAAGCATCTGAAATAACTTCGATTAGTATAGAATGTCAAAAGGTACACGACGACTATTTCTTCAAACGTCAAAAGCAACTATATATACTGAACAAAATTCGGGCAATGTAGCATAAAAACCGAAACCATAAAAGAATCTTTAAATCAGATTCACAAAAGTACTAAAATAGTGATATTGGATCATTGTATATGTAACTACTACCAATGTTGTCAGGTAGAAATTATATCAAGCAAATCTAAAATGTTTTTGGTCAGATTGGAGAAAAAACCATTCCGAACACTTTCAAGCTTCTTGCAATAACAGCAAAGGGCTCTTATTTCTTGCTTTTATACATATAAAACACATTGCCACTAACAGATGGTATAAGTAAACATACTATTGTGGTTGTTTATCGGAATCCTTTAAAATGTACAATATTGGTGGAGGTGCCGTTATAAGAGGTAACATTTCTAGTAATCTCTAAAATGAGCTCATCTTCTGTTCTGAAAATGTCTTCCTCTAAAAACGTAGCACTTAGCATTAGTTTCCCGTGAACCCGTTCGTAGTTTTTTTTCTATATTTCTTTTTATCTTCAGAGTTGTTGCTGCAGAGTAGTACGATGTTGGATTAAAAAACGACCATTATTCTTACACCAAGTCAGTGAATAAAGTCATCCTCGGACGACCTTACTACCCTCAGGTGCTTGCTTGAGCGTATTTAAAATGCCCAACACTATCCATAATTTTTAAATTCCTTTACCGATCAAATCCGCAATTAACTACATTCAGTTTGTTGAAATTAAGTTGTGCGCCACAATGTTAGTTTTATCTTTGTTACAAGCATTTAGAAATTAACCCTAAAGATTGTTCTATAAATAAATCTGAATTCTACCATTCGCCATTCAGACATGTACGTAATATTCTCTGCAATACAAGAGGAGGTTCAAACCTCGGCTCCCTTAATTAATACATTTAAGCATCGAATGACAAATTATTTGTGTATAACCCTCTTTAACATCCATTATCATTACCAGTCTCTGCTCCTGACATGAAATACACCCCTCAATCTGGGAGCGATACATTACTGAAGATTTGAGTGTGCGCCGGGTTCTAACCCGCGAATGAGGGTCTCGTGAGCGCGCCAGAGTAATTCTGGCGTTGGAAATCGTGCTATTGTTGTTTGATTTTTCACCCCTAGAAACTTGACTTCGGCTCAGCATAATCCGCTTTGTTGATAAATACTATAATGGATTCAATTTACTCTCTTTAATAATATAATTAAAGAAGCGAAAGACGAAACTGTATTAAATTCTGCGATTCTAAGTTCGATTTACGTAATACAGGCGGGATGCTTTCGCCTTGTCACATTCGCCTTTCAAGAAATGCTTAACTTTTCATCAACTTATCTAGTATAATCTTAAAGCTATTTAAACAGTCTTTGTGGCGCAAATATCTGGTAATTATCGTACAATACTGTGCGCTAGAAGCTTATTACTAAACTGCGGACCATCTAGGCTCCTATCGCGTATGAATCCTTGTAATCGTGCACTGAAACAGCTCGTTAGCAGTTTACAAAAACGCCAAGTTGGTACTCGCACCTTCGGTGTCCATTTACATGCAGAATATGGTATGTAATACATAGTTATGTTGCCTGGATACAATACTCTAACTTTACTTTTTGCATTTTGTTTGTCTTTTGTTTTTATTTAATGAGGATAACTTTCTATGTCCTTCTCATTTCTTTAAATTTGTTCTGGTATTAAAATATCTGTTTATTTTAATTACTTCAATTATTGGTTGTTAGTAAGTTATTTAAACAATATTATACTTAATTATTTATTTGAAAATAGGTAAGGATCTTTTGAAAATTATTAAATAAGATCTATTATGTATTACCTAAAATCTGCACTGATGTCGAGTACGTACAATAGTACATTGATTGTGATTTGTAAATGTGTAGGGTTGTCTAAGGAATCTGGGTGGGGAATGCCCGCCACCTTATATCTGTAAAGCTTAAAAAAGTACTCAATTGCGAATATCAAAAAGAAATGTGGTATTAAGCCTGTACCCTGAGTTAGCCGTTTTATCGCGGATCATGCGGTTAGCTCAAGGAGTTCCTATGGATACTGTACACTCTCATAAAACTAAGTTATTTAATTATTTTAAAATCCCTTCCTTCATTTATTTTAACTAAAGTATTGAACAAACTAAAAGTTGATGAATCAATAGTTTGCGGTACCTAAACGAAATATCAAAACTCACTACGTTAAAAAATTGACTCCGTTCGCTAATAAAGCATTTTGCAATTTTTTTCATAAAAAAAGCTAAAAACGATAAAGGCACTAGCTCCTGTATTACCTGTTCAAATTAAAGCGTTTGGGGTTTTTTGCATTTTTAGATTAAAATTTTTATGTTTTAATATAAGCAAATTCTACGATTACACCCTACAATACCTTTATTTTGTTCATTTCGAGGGTAAATATGTATATATATGAAGATGAAAAGAGAAGTCAATATTTGGTAGAATATGCACAACTATAGTGCATGAGATTTTTTAATGTAATAAAAAATCCAGTGGATGTTTGCAGTATTAGATGGCTTGAAACTATTGCCAGGTTTGTTTGCATGGCATTATACCTCAGTATAGGATAATTGGTACCTTGGAAATAAAAATGGGAGATCTAGTTGGTTACGCTATTTAATAACAGGAAATATATATGTATCTATCATGCATAATTAAAAAAACTTCATTTTCCAATTCACATATAATCGAGGATCGTTTGGAACTACGTGGCCTAACAAAGAAAACAATTTTTTTTTGACTGCTCGCTCAACACACTTATTCCAACGATATTCCAAATTAACAATAC
Organism: Dynastes maya; assembly: GCA_029619315.2. Classification (NCBI taxonomy): domain Eukaryota; kingdom Metazoa; phylum Arthropoda; class Insecta; order Coleoptera; family Scarabaeidae; genus Dynastes; species Dynastes maya. The sequence continues at coordinate 66,342,811 of JAROYE020000002.1, forward strand.
CTTCCTTATAGGTCGATGAATCCAAGTTCTCGAAATAGCAATTTACAGCAGCGATTACCTGGGAATTAGACGAAAATCTCTTACCGCCGAGCCATTCGTTCAGGTTTGGGAACAGATAATAATCCCTGGGAGCCAAATCTGGGGAATAGGCCGAATGAAGTACTGGCCATTGCAATCGCAGATTTATGGGCTGGTGCATTACCCTGATGGAAAATCATTTTCTTCTATACCAAATGAGACCGTTTCTATTTGATTTTGTCGCTAAGTTGTTGCAACAAAGTGGCATAATACTCGCCATTCATTATTTTCCCCTTTTCTAAGTAATCGACCAAGATAATTCAATGAGAATCCCAAAAAACAGTTGCCATAACCTTTCCTGCTGACAAAACCGTTTTTGCCTTCTTTGGTGGCGGAGAACCTCCCACTAAAAAGTAACCAGATTACATATTTTCATTTCCAAATGTTCAAATAATAGTAAGTGCATAACAAATACATAAATTTTTAAAAGTAAATTTAGTTGAAAAATCAAAAATATGTTTTCTAAATCCAGTTAATAAACTTTATTTCAAAATGAATAGTATTTACATGTGTAAATATTCAACTGAACTTATTGTTGTAATACACGTTCAAACAAATAGTCATTTGTAGTACCCACACCATTACGTGGTACCACGACTTCCTACTTTACAAGCAACGAGATGCAAACAAAACAATTCAGAAATAGCAACGGAGTAAAGCATCGGGAGAGGCAAAGATAATTGATTAATGAAATAAACACCTCTCACCGCAACGGCTAGATTAATGCTGATTGACTCTCGTTAACGTACATTTTTCCAGTTCTCCTCTTATGCTCACGCACTTTTATAGCGGACAAATTTTGCAACAGCGCCCATGTATTTTAGCAGCTACCGCACTACGGAACATTCTAACGCGGTATAGTAGAATAAATAAAATTCAAAAGTAAACTATCAAATTAACACACTGTGCAGGATGACCAAAAATGTTTGCAAATTTCTATGACGAAGAAATAATTTAAGTAAATTAAATGGAATATTAAATACATTAATTCACCCGCTTATTTCGTAGTATAATTAGTTCTTTTTTTCACTACTTGTTCTTAGTTTGCGTGTTGTTCAGAAATTTGACAACACCAAGCATCTTCAACATATCTGTGTGTTCTCTATAATGCTGAGTGCGTCGTTGTCTTTAGTGTCTGTCTATTATTCCCACTAAACTTTGATCAGACCTTAGAAGTAGGCCCTCTTACCACTGGGTCACCCAGCTGTTAGTAGAAAGTAATTATTAGCATGGAAAGGTACCTTTCAATATTTACAGATGTAGGTAGTATCTCAACATATTTGATATGAGCAACAGATATGACATATTATTTTGTTATACGGTTGTCGATAAGTTACAGAATTTAGTTTCAGATGCTGGAATAACTTTTGAGGAGGGCGCAAAAAATTAAATCAGGTAGTCTCCTAGTTGAACATTCCACAAATCTAACCCTTTCCTTCAACCCTTATTTCTGGGATAGTAACACGTTTATTTATTCTGACTAAGGAGACGCCTGTTAAAATATATCTCCAGAGTGTCAACCATTTATTACGGAAAAAATTAAAGAAAATAGAACTTAGTAAATTCACATATACGAAATTTGTGCTCAGCTAAAGTATTCCAAAAGATGTTAGTTAATCGAAATAAATGCATAGGGTATCGTCCATTTCTGCAAAAGTTTTTATTTACAATTTCGATCGATTAACAATAGAAATAGAGCACATGCTGCTTTAAATTCTTCATCTAATGGAAAGTTATTCAAAATATAATTTATACATTAAGTGTCTATACTGACTGCTGTCACTTAGCGGTAGCTTGATTCACTTACTCTCTAACTGAATTCAAATAATTACTTCAATTTAATTTTTCTTGCATTTCTCAGCATTTATACTTTCCATGTAATGCGAAAGGGAAGAAGAGCATTCCGGAATTAGGTCTCCTTGCTTTTTTAAAAAAAGCGAGTATGTGAAAATGATCTGAGCTCTACATTTAAAATCCAGTTTTGGAGAATGAAGTACTCACTTCAATTAATGTTCTCTTTACTTCGTGACGTTAAATGGTTTCCTCTCTTTACACTTTCGCTCGGTTCTATTTGAATGCTCTTCCATATATTAGTTTACATCTGCTCAAATATCCTTACCCTCATTCGACAGACCTTCTTCTTCTTTTATTGCGTTCGTTCTTCTGTTTTCAGAAAAAAGTATTCACACTTGTCGTTGGATGTGATCTTCCTTTGAAGTAGTAGGAGTTTTAGCGCAAGTAATTGTAACGAAATTGCAACTAATAAACTGATGAAATGTTTAGTACAGTTAAAAAGTGTTCTAATTACATCATCTACTAATTACTACTTTTTAGCATAAATTAAATTTGACTTGGCTGCTTACATACTGCATCTATTCATAGTATGTTACCCTATACCTATTTTTAGTGGTTTCTACAATAATCCAGAATAATCAAAATTTCGAAGTTGCCAATAAGGTTTATGCACCTAAGGGATTATCCAGTTAACGGCTAATAAGAAATGAAACAAATGGCATGTTGTTAAAATATGAAAAATAGAGAAGGGCATTCGTTTTGCATGTAAATGAACTACACTTTTTTAGCCAGTAAAATTTACAGTGAAATATATCCAGACAGAAGACATCAAGAAGAGGGAGTTTTTGAAAAACTAATAACGAGATTTATTGAAACGGGAAATGTCGCTTACAAGAAATGCAAAAAGAAAGGAGCAAGAAATGAAGAAAATTAGTTAAACGTTCTGCCAAAGAAATATAAGTAAGAACACAGGTGTAAACGGACGATCTGTTCTACGAATGTTAAAGAAAAATCGTTTATATCCTTATGATATTCAGTTATATCAGAAGAGTACTGAATAAGATTTTGAAAAACGTTTTCAGTTTTGTAACTGGGCTAATGATAAATTACAAGAAAATCTCTATTTTATATTTAAAGTGTACTATTGTTGCATCCTGTATATGTTCGAAGGCATAATAGACAAATAAGAATATGACTGTGTTAAAATTAAGGGTCAGGACAAAGAGTCGAAAATACATAGTATCTCAGAAGCGACTGACTTTAGATATTAGGTACATAATTAGCGAAAACTCTCATCAACAATTTCAAAAGAATATACAAATCGTCCCACTTAAAATAACAACGAAATCATGACTCGCAATCTTTAGATTAGCGGGAAGCAAAATATTAAATATTATTTAAATTATAGTTATTTCTACAGAGCACTGCAAAAAAATTTTTTCTTATAAACAATGGGTGTTTTTTTAAGCTCAATGGAACTTAAAATTAAAAAAATAGTACGAAAAATTAAATTCTGATCAATTTTTTGATATGATTCCAAAGATTTATTTATGGCATTAACATTTGAAAATGATTTCGGGCATATGGCTACCACGGCTATTCTTAACGAAGCTTATTCTGGACGTTCAATTTTGTGTCACTTTTTCGAACACTGCTGGCTGTATGTCACGAATAACACGAACAGTGTTAGCTTCCAAGGTGTTAATTGTTACTGGTTTATTGACATAAACCGGTGAGTTCACCCCCCATACAAAGTAATCGAGAGATGTCAAATCGCAAGACCTTGGATACCAATCGACAGATCCATTCCTCGTAATTAATTTATCGTGAAATTTTGATTTTATTTTGAAAGCAGTTGTATTTAGGTAATCATATACAAAGTGATACTAGATGGCTCAATAGAAATCGAATTTGTACTAATATACAGGCTGTTACATTAAAAAAAGACAGCTTTCGTTTGTAACTGTTTGTCTATTTCCTACTGCATATGTGAAGATAATTTTGGAACATGGCCCCAACTCATATGGATTATTTGGGAGTCTTTTTGTATTACCAGTAGTAAAGGTACTAGTATAAAATCATGCAATATTGCTCCACCCGATACATGTGTTTGCATAGAAATTGTCTCAGGAGCGCACACGTACGTACGTATTGTACGTATTGAACTAGACAAAGAACAAGTGCAGCAAACTGTACAGATTGAAAATAATTTTAACAATAGCACCGTCTTTCATAAATATGCAAAGCTCAGTGCAAAAAAAAAAATAGTACTGCCAAACCTCCAAAGAAGTTAATGTAATATAGACGCAATTTTGAGCTAGCGAGACTCTGTTCCATAATCGAACTGCATTTTGTAAATTATGAATAAGAAAGGAATAATACCTGGTTTTCGACATTAGTGTTGTTATTGCAGTGACTACCACAGCCCTGCAGTCGGTTACAGATTAAACAGTTGTGTCACTTATTGACACTTTTGAAAGCTAAGATGATAATATCATGAAAATATGAAGTACCACGATAAGAAAATAGCATTACAGTTTTTCTATACTAGCAAGCATTGTATACCCACTGTGTTTATCAGCTATAGATTTAAAGAACGGAATAAGTTATCTAGTACTAAAGGATCGTGGTTTTAGAACATTGATTTCCTAATCTTATACATGGAACCAGAAAAATGGGAACAATGCTAGGGTAAATTATACTTTTCTAGGACATTGTACCCTTTCAGCCTCAACAAATTATTTCCGGGTAGCTATGACAAATAATTCCGGGATATTTGGTCACACCAACGAATGCGAACTTTTAATTAGCTATTTCAAAACATTCAATACCGTTCGCATTTCAATCTTTTACTTCCGCAGAAAAATTTATCGCCGGATATACTATTTTATTATTTTCCGCGCTACATGCACCGGCAAAATAATAAAAGCGGAATTGTTTTTGTTTCCTATTTATATACACAGTTGTTTGCGCACTGATACTTTGATCTGCAGCCGATATATTATTATTATAGCCGATATTACAACCGATGGATGTGTGTGTGTATACAACTATAGAATTGCATGGTGTTAATTTACGTTGCGTGTTTTCTTGCTGTTTTTTATATTGTTGATTTTGTTTGTAACTTTGTGTGATATGGCTCTACTTCTGAGATATTCATATCGTAACCCAAAGGGATCATAATACAAGACTTTAATTTTGGGATTTATATAGTACGGAACCGTAATAGTGAGAGGCCAGGTTTGCTGTTGTTTCGCAACAAAGATGACGCGAAAACATTGTAAACCACTGGAAGCAGCATCCTTGTAAAATGTCCAAGAAGTGTATTCCAGTCTCGAAAGGAAATGCAAGGAATGCTTCCTTATATTTTAGTCAGTCGTTATCTTCGTTTATATTAGTTCCTTAAGAAGCTCCAGTTACCAACATGTTGGTATCTTTTCTAAACCTGTTAAACTTAATATCAAAACAATGGAAGATGTAATGTAGTTTGTTCTCCTAATTTTCTAAGATATTATAATAAATTCTACAAACCTACTTATATCAATTTAAAATAGTTATCTTCACTCTCCACAAAACCGTCTCAATAAACACTTCAATAATCAATTGCTTCGCTAATTACATATATTAGTTAGCTAGACATGAAAAGCCATCTCATCTAAGATACTTCACAACGTCGAGTCTAGTGAATTGAAAACTGGGCTATTGAATTGCCAATCTTCTAGAGTTATACTCGGAGATCATTTCCCTATCACTTTGATTCCTGACAGAAAAGTATTTAGTAATGAAGCTAAAATAATAGTCTATTTGTAATACATTATATGACGATTTTGTGATAAATTTACTTCAGTTAAAGGTCAGATATTGAAATTCTCTCACAATTTTGTTCCGTTAGGATCAATCGGGGCTAATATGATACATACTTAAAATGGGGCTTATCTGATACACTAGAAAAACATTATTTACGTAGTGCCAAAAACTACGAATAAATCATATTTGCTAGGAAATATATTGTTGATCATAAAGGAATCACTCAAAAATACACTGAATGTATTAGAAAATTTGAGAACTAAATTATTCTCGTTTTGTAGCCAAAAACTTTTCCGTGACAGGTCTAAACTTTTATTTTAGCTCCGTTATTTATTGAACCTGAATTTTTTTGAAAGCTGTTCCGTATTCGGGAAGAAAATCTTCTCGCCTTTGGATACCTCCAAAATATCAACTCTAGCGTAAGATACCAAACCTCAAACTTGTGAGGCTAGTATGATACAGTTGAAGGGGCAAATGTGATGCAATGTAAGACACCCTAAAAGCTCAACGGTCTGAAAGTACAACAGAAGTGAACTCCAAAACAAAAAGAGCTGCCATTCTGATACAGCCAGCAAATAAGAAGAGACAAAAGAAAGCTAGGCAAACATTTATTGCGTCAGGCAGTGATTCAGAAATCCAGAGTAAAATTAACCTTCTAGACGAGGATAGCGATGATTACGATAGAGAAGATATTCTAAGACAGAGAAATGTTGAAGCAAATAGAAGGATCCAAATACAAGGAGCCAGAAGTTATTGCATTCATTGAAGAACAAGATGTGTCGGAAAAATTTGCTGAGCCTGATCTTGGACGAAAAGGGGAATTGATATTCCACTCGCCTTTTAAGAATTACAATCTTCAGTGATGGTGTTATAATGAATCTTGTTTCGTTTAAAAATATTTCTTTCAATAAATCTGCTAGCTTCTTATTTTAGGGCGTTGTTTTCCATCATGCGCGAGTAACACAGTCGCTAGTATCACTATCATAGGTGGGTGTACCACTATAGCCCCCTCTTATTGTCTAAGTCAATAGCCACCGAGATAAAACGCTGTATCAGTCTAGCCCCGTATATGTATCATAGTAGCCCCATCAGGAGCTGCTTTGATACCCGGTTTTAAATTTTTTCAAATTTCTGCTACTAGATAATTCTTTTTGGCGTCTATAAATGGATTCAGCATCAAGAAGTGTGTACCGGTATTTTTCGTAGTAAATTTGGTACTTTACGAGTTAAGGTGGAAAGTTTATATTTTTGTAGCATATTAACCCCGATTGACCCTACATTAGTGAACAGCTCATACACTTCCTAGGCTTAAATTTGAAGATCAGCAGCTTCTATTTTGAATAATTTTACGAAAATGCAAATATTCTTGTTAAGTTGTATATCAACAGTTACAAACTTAACAACCATTACGTAATATATTTGCGAAACTACTAACAATCGTGGGCAAAGTGATGAAGTCTACACGGACCTTTCACAGATATTTAGTACTACAAGTCACCACTTGCTTTACAATACTCCCTCTGATTCTGGAGTTAGTTCTAGCTTTTTTAAGCTTTTGAAATCATATTTATACAATCGAATAACTTATGTGTTTTCTAATAGTTTCAAATCTTATTAATTTATTACCATTACTAAGATCTGCAGTCCCAGATAGGTCCGTCATTATGACCCCGAAAACAAGCGGCAGTCGGTGGAATATTGTCGTCCTGATTCCCCACGTGTTCGAACATCCAAAAGCGTTCCCCCAGCGCAGAAAGTCATGCTCACCGTTTTCTAGGATGCAAAAGGACTCAGTCGTACCGAATATCTGCCCATGGGATCAGCGATTAATTCAACAAAATACTGCAAAACTTTACGATCACTGAAGAAAGATATCCATAGAGTAAGGCCGGAAAGAACGAATTTCTTGTTGCACCACGACAACGCCAGACCGCATTGCAGCAACGAAACAATTAAGACACTGACCAGCCTGAAATTCACGGTTGTTTCGCACCCGCCGAACTATCTCATTCGGCATCCTCAGATGTGTGGTTATTCCTAATGCTGAAGGAGGTATTGAAAGGTCAACATTTTTCATCGGTCACTGAAGTTCGAGGTACTGCTCGCAATTGGATCAACAGTAAACAAGAAAGCTTTTCATTAAATGGGTTCAGCGTTTGGAGGAATATTTTGGGCTAAATATTGACCATATGTAAAAGTAATTATGTGCATTGGTAGTACAGTCAATTTACTTAATTTTCAGACCGATTTCATTATTCTGTCTTTTCTTATTCTTATTTTATAGAGTTGGAGACTTTGCATATCAATCCGCCCTCATATATACATATTTTAAGATACTGAATACTTTAAAATATTGAATACCCGGTAATCAGGTTCCGCCGTTTCTTTTGAAGTGTTACAGGGTTTCTATAGGTATCTAATTTTGTCGTTGATAAATGAATATTTGTGCATATTTTTGGTATAATTTGATCTTTCTAGGAAAAGATTTTCGGGTGTCTTTAATTGGTTAGGAAGTGTGTATAACGATGGCAGTGGGAAGCAATTCACCGCCTCCGGTTGGGACTTCAAAAATAAAGCGACGAATTTATTTGACAAATGAGCCCAAGAACGATAAATCGCCGACGTTTATCACTCTCTAATAACATTCTTTTTTTCTTCTAGCGTCGTACCTATTAACCGAAGCAATTGAGGGAAGTTCTGCGGTCGCCAAGTAAGTGGATGCAATTAAAGTCGGGTATTACTGTACTCTTATCAGTACCTTCCGGCAACAGCCGAGGTAGTTTACCCGAAAGAGTTTAATTATATAGGGAGAATGAAAGCAGGTGCTGTAGGTATCCTTTGTTCAACATTTTGCCATATATTAAAAGCTCGTTTACGATACAACGTTATAACGTAAGTGCTCTTGATGTTCCACTGCCTCCTATATACACCAAAACCTACGTCGCACAAAACCAACGAACTAAACATCAGCGTTTAATTAAATTCAATTTTAATTTGCTGGAATGTTATTTGATGATACTAATGTGATGTTAAAGAATGCAATAATTATATCGCCTGACTGTTTGAAGATTGCGGGAATATTTGTACAGTTTTAACAATCGGCCTAGATCGTAAAACACTAATGAACTTTGGCTGAAAACAACACTGCTTTTAGTTATTCTCGCGATAACATTTTTAAGATTGGTGATTGAACAATTTAGGAAAACTCTATGTACCGTCTTTTTAAAATTAAGTGCGAATAGAGACTCCACAACTCTACGATCATTTAAGCTACCGAAACTACATGTATCGCATACCTAGCTATGCGTAATTGAGAATTTTTCCTAAATAATTTTTAATTAATATTTCAGTGTGTGCTATTATTTCTCACGTTTTTATGATTTACATACATAAAGATTTGGAAAATTAAGAATAAAAAATGCAATGTAGATATTTTCGTCAAATACACGATGTTATTTTCAGTAAAGCATCGTACACAAGAAGAGGGCGTACATGGATCACTTTATTCCTTCTATAGATTTGGCGGATCAATCATGCGACAGCCGTATCCCGTGTGTGAAACAGAGGGGCTTGCTGTGTGTAATCAATGAGAAGCAACCGTGTTTTGGAGACAGATTGCGCTTTATGTCAAAATCTGCATTACCAACTATGAGTACTATTCATTAGTCGACGTCTGCCAAAATTTCGTAAAAATTAATCGAGTAGTGCTATTTTGAGAGCTGTTGAAAGTGAACAAGTTTGTGTATTTGTGAAATCATGGAAAAAGAACAATACCGGTGTGATTCGATTTCTTTCAGATGGGAAAACGTGTGCAGAAATCAAAGAGAAGTTGGATGCAGTTGATAAGGATTATGTACTTCGATGACTATTTATTGACTTCAAAAATGCTTTTGACGCAATCAAAAGAGACAAGTTGATGCAAGCTTTAAAAAATCTCCAAACACCGAAGAAACTTGAAATGACTAGAAAAAGCTGACGTAGGAGTAAAGTTTTGAGGAGAAATAACGGAGAAGTTCGACACGGACCAATGAGTAAACCAAGGAGATCCAATTTCCCCAACATTATTTAACCTCGTACTAATACAAATACTAAGGAAAACAAATCTGAACAGAAAAAATATATTACTGGGCAGTTGTAGGAAGAACAATAACCAGCATAATTATGGCAAATAATGCAATAGAAACTAAAGCAAAGAAATATGGACTACATATAAACCAAAAGAAGACGAAATACATGGAAGTAAATAAAAGACAAGAAAACAATGATAAATACCTGTGAACTGACAACTTTGAATTTGAAAAGGTAACGACCTTCAACTACCCGTGAGTGACAGTAGGATAAACCTGAAGATAAAGAATAACCAAAGGAAGCCAGGCCTTCGGAAGAAACAGAAAGATTCTAAAAAGCAAAAAACTAAGCAAGAAGACAAAAACAAAGATACATAAAGCACTAATACGGCCAGTAATTACATATGCTATGGAAACAACTGTGATGAATAAAAAAGAAGAAAAAAGCTTAAAAAGAAAGAATGAAAAATAGTGAGCACAATTCTAGAACCTGGCATCACCCCAGACGAAGAAAAAAGACTGAAAAGAATCAAAGAAATTGAAAAAGAACTAGCACGTTAAAATATAGTGAGAGTAATTAAAGCACAATGATTGGGATGGATAGGACACTTAATGAGAAGGCCGCCAACGGAGATGATAAAAAAGTAACGAGATAGGCTCCAAACCAACGAAGAAACCATGGGAAACCGAGAACTCGTTGCCGGGATGACATAGAGAAAGACCTAGCAAGAGTGGAAATAAAATATTGGGAAGAGAAATACAAAAATAGAAAAGTATGGAAACATGTAACGGAATCAGCCAAGATGCACAATAAACTGCAACCACAAGAAGGAAAAAGAGGACTAATTCACCACAGAAAAGGGCACTACACGCGAAAGCGTGAAGCCATAATCCGAGGGAAATCAACGGCGATAATGATGACTTCGATGACTACTATCAGATACTGGTTTAATGAATTTAAGCGTGACCGAACATCCGTCTTTGACGAGGAGCCACCAGCGCAACTGAGGTGACAACGGATGAAATGATCGATAAAGTTCATGATATCGGGTTAGCAGACCGCCGGGCGGAGATTAGAGAGATTGCTAATGTGGTAAATATGCCAATTGAACGTGTGCAAAACATCCTTCACGAAAATAGAGTATGAGAAAGCTATCGGCATAGGTACCATGTCTGCTGACAATTGATCAAAAATAGAATCGCGTAATAATAATATTTGGACAAGTTTAAGCGCAATATGAGTGAATTTCTGCGGCGGTATGTGACTGTAGATGACACATGGATATTTCACTACATGCGAGAAACCAAGGGTCAGTCACCAAAGTGGGTTCTTTCCTGGCGAACCTGCACCAAAGGAGACTAAGACGATTCCATCAGCTGGAAAAGTTATGGCGAGGTTTTTTTTGGGATTCGCAAAGCATATTATTAATTGACTATTTGAAGAAGGGAAGGACAATCACGGGACAGTGCTATGCAGATCTATTTGAGTGATTCGACGCTGATATAAAGAGATAAAGGCCCCACTTAGCGAAGAAAAAAATTCTCTTCCATCATGATAATGCCCCGACCCACTTATCGACAATTGCGACAGCAAACCTAATCCAGTAACATTACAAATTGGTTCCCCATCTACCATATTGGCGAGATTTAATGGTTCACGTCAAGGAAAGAGGCCATTGCCGAAATAGCGGCCTATTTTACAAAGTTCGATAAATCCTATTTGAATGGCTTAAATAAGTTTCGAGAAATAAATTCACTAAATGCGAAACAATTGCGTTTTATTCCTTAACACAGGTATTTATTGTACCATCCTCGTAGATCTAAGATGCAGACGATAATATCTACTCTGGATCACTCTACTGAATCGCAGACTCTCTATTAATATTTTGCTTCAGGTCCTGCCCCCTGTTAGACCTAACGCCACCCTACTCATTTCACTTAATATGAATCTAAAACCGATTTTTGTCGAAAATTTTGTGAACGAATTACATTAAAATCATGCATCATCTTGCTACTCTGTGTATTTAAAAAGAAATTGATAATATTTCATACTATCACGATGTTTATTAATTACTCCTAATCTAGGTTTATGAAATGAATTTAGTAACTTGTACGATTAAATAAACACAACCAAGTGATAAAAATTGTAAATATTTATAATTTTATTTTCTGTCGTAAAAAGTGTCCAGAAATTACCCATGACTTTGTATAGATAAGTATTCTATATAAAAGAGTGTATCTTCCGGAGTAGAGGCAATTACTATTTAATAGTCAAGGTATTGATAACTGTGCGGCATTACCCCTAAAATGCTTTTCATATTGTTTCTCGTTTTATTACCATTGGCAACACCATATTTCACAAACACCAGCAAAGATCAATGTAAGTACATTTGTATTAGTTAGTTTACTTATTGAATAATTTTATTTGAGCTAATAGCTCATATGTCAATAAAAAGTTATACACCAATCTTATATGAGAATTTAATTTTAATGTAATATGAGCCATGATATCGAAATGTTTCTACAATCCTAAATTCCCCAACATAAATTCTAAAATTACTTCTTATAAGCCAGACCTGAGGTAATGTCCGTTTTAGACAGTATATCTGTTAGAAAACCTATACCAAACTACTACTGGAGAAAATACGAAGGAATAATACCCAAAGATGCAGTCCCAGGAGGACATACACCAAGCGGAGAAATTACATACATCGGACAAGTATTGGCAACGGGTTTTTCAAAGGACGCAATACTTCCTGGTGTAATACATGTCGGTAAAGAGGAAGTAGAAGTTCCCTTTTATGGAGTACACAGGAGCAAGCGATATGCTACCGTAAGTGTTAATTGCAGCTTCTACATTTACAGGTGGAAAGCAAAAATTATTTTAAATATTACAGATACTATGTAGCGATACACCATCTAAATTAAAGTGGAGGCATGTTAATGTACATGAACTTGGTGCGGTTAACGAATACATGATCGTTGGCGGTTACGAAATTTACCATCCTGCTTATATTGGACGAGTATCGTATGGCAATCATCTAATCGTTGGGAAAGTTCTTCTGGGTGACGTGCAATGCTTGAGAGCTCCTTCACCCGTTGATGATAAGGAATTGACATACAAATCATTTGAAATACTAGTGTTTGATCCCACAGGTTAACTCATCGTTCGAGGCATATGTGTATGTACTTATAATGTAACCTAGATTTACACTGTGAAAGGAGTTTACGTAATGTAATAGTTAATGTAATATAATAATCTCCTGGACAAAATTAATGCACCACTTTATTGAACTTAAATAATAATAATAGGTTTATTGTCCAACAGCATAGGCCAAATTAACGACAAAGAAAAAACCTAACAAACAATGTATGATCATAAATGTTAAATTCTAAATTCTACACCCAACCCGATTACATCTATTTCTTTGATAAATAAGCATCACATAGCTCCCATACACCAGAATTAAGAATATCACAATCCATACAGATGTAATTGTCACACTTACACATGAAACCAACGGGAGACCTAAGCGCTAAATTTGTTCTAGCGATTGGAATTTGAAATGTTGAGATATGACGAGCTGACGACTATACAAAACATCTGAACATCGGATTCTGGCATGTGTCACCCCATGCAATACTCGTAATGCGAAGAGCGACCGCCTGCACTGCAAAGAGATCACATTAAACCTATCAAGATAATAGTCTTGCGGTAGACCTCTAGGTGGGTACACACCATCCGACCTAAAAGCCAGATACTTGAGCAGCTTGCGCTGAACGTTCTCTATAGCTAATGTATGTACCTCATATACTGGGTTCCAAATAATGCGAAATAATGCGAATAGCTTAAGACCGTCGGCGAACAATAATATTCTACAGTTCACGCAACTCACAATGTCATTGATGTACGCTAAGCAGTGGTCCCAAATTCGACCCTTGCGGGACCCCTGAAGTTGCCATATACGTATTTGATGCAAATCCACTATACGATACAAAGAAACATCTGTCCGATATGTATCCGAGAATATCTAACTTTTGCAATAATATATAATGATCCAGACGGCCAATAGCTTTCGAAAAATCCGTATAGATCACATCCACTTGACCACGCTTATCTACAATAGACACAATATACTCCATAAAACTCATTAAGTTAGTAATCGTAGAGCGGCCACCAATAAACCCATGTTGTAAATCGGTTATGGAGGGTAAAATTTTTGCATGTATGTGTTTGTATATAATGCGCTCAAATACCTTGGAAAAATTCGGAAGTAAAGAAATCGGTCTATAATTTCGAATGTCAGACAAGTTCCCCAACTTCAAAACAGGACATACACGAGATAACTTCCAGGTGTTAGGGTAAGTACAAGTACGTAACGCGAGATTGAATAAAAATGCAAGTCGTGTGGTAAAGACTTTACGGCAGTCTTTAACGAGAAAGCTAGGTATCTGGTCATGACCTGCTGTAAATTTGTTTTTCAACTTTTTTACAGCTTTTATTACATCTTCCTCAGTAACTTTTATAGTATCATTTACCTGAAAATCATTCATTAATTACATTAATAAAAATAAAATTAAACTAAATTTTAATGAAACCTTACAAATTGGGTTTATACAATCATTTGAGAAAGAGAGCAGCGAAACATTACCTTATTTTAAATCATTAAACACCTCTTTTGTTGACAATGAGAGATTTGAAAACGAAAATCAAAATGAAAAACGAAAGCAATAATGGATGCAATGTGACGTTAGTTCCATAAGGAACTAACCTCTTAGAGGCCTATAAAGATCCCTCCCTACTCCTAATTACAGCATTCATACGCCTTGGCTTGCCAGCGATTAAATTTTCAATGGTATGCTGGGGAATATTCTCTCATTCTTCAGTTACTGCATCCATCAGCAGATTGTGGTTGGGAAGTGGGAGTCCATGACCTCGGACCTCCTTTTTAAGATGGTCCCACAAATGCTCAATTGGGTTATAAGACTATTGTCAGAAATAAAGTTTAATATCTCAAATAATATACGAGGTGTGGCTATAAAATAATGAAACGGATGCTACTACAGAAGAACTACGCATGCGCCAAAGTCGTACGATAGACGGCTGTGTACCGTGAAGCATTCTCATTCGATTGCCGCCCCTCCCATGTCTGTAGACAAATAGGTCTGGCCGTAGCCTTCGTTTGTATAAGGTCTATTTATTTTGTTTTGCCGAAAAAATGATAAGCATTTTAATAGAGCAAGGAATTGTCGAGAAATTTCATATGAAACTTGGAAAAACCGCTACTGAAACCTATCTTTCAATAAAAGAAGTGTATGGCAATGAATGTTTATGTGTGGGTTTTTTGAGTGGTTTCAGCGCTTCCAAGATGGCCGAGAAGACGTTGAAGATGACGATCTGACCCTCGGTTAACCATTCGTGCGATTGCTGAAACTGTAGGAATTGAGAAAGAATGCGTAAGGCAAATTTTACATAAAAATTTTAACATGCAAAAAGTGTGTGCGAAAATGATGCCTAAAATTCTCACAATCGAACAAAAGGAAGCTCGTGAAAATGTTTGTAGTGGCATTTTAAATGCTCTTGAAAATGATCCAAACTTCTTGGAAAGAATGATAACATGTGATGAATCTTGGTTTTTCACTTATGATCCAGAAACTAAGCGTCAATCCACGCATTGGAGGGACCCAACTTCACCGAGAGTTAAAAAAGCACGAATGAGCAAACCAAAATTCAAAGCAATGATGATCGTTTTTTTCGATGTTCATGGGATTGTGTACCTTCACTGAGTTCCTGAAGGTCAAACTACCATTACTACCTTGAGGTTCTTGCTAAACTTAGTGAAAAAATAAAAAAAAATCCGAATTGTGGAAGAAAAACGCATGAGTTCTACATCAGGACAACGCACCGATTCACACTGCATTGTCTGTCAAGACGTTTCTAGCCAAGTATAACATCCCAGTGTTACGCCATCCGCCTTAAGCCAGATGCATTACACGAAAGAACACAGCACATACTTGTTGCGATCTGTTGGCGATATAATCGATTTGCGCAGCGTTCACTCGTCTGCAGATGCAACATATTGCATTTATCACGGATCGCGTGAAGAACATTATACATACATTATACAGTAAATGGCATATCGCGATCGCGTAATATGTTCGCTGCTTCTTACGATTGCAATCGCCAACGCTATCGCTATCGCGGTCGTAGTCGTGATCGCGTATATGTCTTCTCTGCTTTATTCACCCGACCTGGCATGATGTGACTTTTATCTGTTCCCCAAAGTCAAATCTCCATTAAAAGGAACAAGATTTCAGACCGTTGAAGCTGTGAAAGAAAAAGCAGCATGCGTGGTGAAGGAGCTCACAGAAGATGACTTCCAGCACTATTTCGAACAATAGAAAATTCACATGGAGTGGTGTAAGGGTAGAAAAGGGGTGTATATTGAAGGGGGTAATTATTAAATATGTATACATTCAAAATAAAATGTTTTACAACAACAGTCTCGTTATTTTATAGCCATACCTCGTATTAGTTTCAACCACGTTTACTCTTTGTAAAAGGCACTTTGCAAGCCTTTTAAATATATATAATAAATAAAAAGATTCAGATTTAGGAAGTTACAACAACCTATGATCTTGACAAGCGCCTATATTAGCCTCGAACCCAGTCAAAATAAAGCGAAATACAAATATTTGAGAATTATCCATAACAACTTCCTGCAATTGTTTTCCAAATTGACCATTCTAAATATAATGTATTTGTAGGAAGAAGCGGAAGATAATAATGTTATTGTAAACTTATAGAAAACATGTACTTATCAATATTTATTGCTCACTATGTTTGTTTAATAGTAGCCACAAGCTTAATCAATGAGGAAGTGGAAGATAACCATTTTTCATGTTTATGTATAAGTAATCAAGTTACTGATAATGGTTATCCTAGAACTAATGCTTAAAATGCACAAACTACACCTTCTTTCACTACCACAATCTTAAGAAGAGCGTTATATAGGTTACAACTTGACGAATGCATAGTTGATTCAAGATTTTATATGATTCCTAATCTCAGAAAAAGAAATGGTTGAGCCAATGCAAAATGCATTCAATGAACTATTAATTTTAGTCATCTCTTAGAAATGTATCTTATTTATTCATAGAATATCTTAGAAATATTATACTATATAGTTTCACTAAAGAATCTCTGAATTCTAATCAACAAGTTTTCCTTTTTGTTCCAGTGAAATATTTTGGTGAATATTAGGAACAGTCAAATAAACATTCAGATATATTTCGTATAAATTTTAAGTAGTTACTTGAAGATACTGTTGACGTTATTTTAAGACATTTAAAACAAAATGCTTGTCTATCCTTCGGACATAGCTGTTCTTTGCCGCATCTTACTAGTTACTAACCTGGGCAAATATGCGGTAACAGCCAGAGGCGTGGCGAGAGCATAAAAGTTTACACATAAAATAGAAGGTAAGAAATAAATTATAAAACGTGCTAAAACACTTACCGTTTTAAAAGTCTTCCGTGAAATCATAAACTGGGTAACATCTGTTAAATATTTGAAACATTAGGTATGTTTCCACAGCTGTTTCAGTCAAGTGAGTACGACCTGCGGAATAAATGTTTTTTAATGCCGAAAACGATCGTTCGACATCTAGCAATGTTATATTTGCATATTTAAAATAATCTTTGAAACAACTTAATGCATCTTCACAGGCAGCTTCACAAATTTGTCCTAATATAAGAGAATCGGAGTCTTTCTCTAAAAAACTTTCAAATTTTCGTATTACACACCAATTCGTTTCGCCTTCTACAGCGCATAACTGTGGGCGTAACATCATTCACAATTTGAACAGAATCCACTAGCGACATCGAGACATTTTGTAATTTTTCTATTCCCTCCGCTAGTCCGAAGTAATTGTTGTGAATAGTTTGTAAATCTCTTTTGACCTGACTATCTTGAAATATTTCTTGGCTTTTCTTGATTGCTACAGCTTCTGTCGGATTGAATTTTAAAACTACCTTCTTTACTTGATCAAAATATTTGTTGTAGTAAAACGCAGCCTGCAACCATGTTCCCCAACGTGTAACAATCGGCTGTGGTGGTTCTGATAAATCAGGGTTTGTGAAATAGTCGGGTACGTTTCGGGAACTTTAGAAACACTGCCTTTGTACTAGCAATCAATGCATTTACTAGTGGAAAACATGTAGGAATCGTTTGTGCCGCAAGATTTAGAGTATGGATTCTACACGTTACATGTAAGAAGTTACCACTGTGCTCTTTAAGAGATCGGCCCAAAGAACGCGTGTTTGCGGCACCATCACTCATAAACATTAAAAGCTGCTTAGTTGAAACTTCAAATTTGTTCAATGAATTCAACACCACCTTTAAAATCTCATCGGCAGTACAATTTATAACTCTTTTGGAAGCAGGTAAGAAGGACGATGACGGTCGGTGTGGTTCCATTGTACGTACCATTACATTAACCACAGAATCTTTTTGACGATCTATTGTTTCGTCCACACACAACCACAATTTTTTATCTTTCAATTCCGTTTTCATTCTTTTTTCTATGTTTTCTATGTTCACGAGCAAATGGCACTACATTTCGTATCGATGTCCGACTAGGTAATTTACAGTCCGCATATTTATTCCAGAAGGAGACAAATGCTTCTTTGTCTAGTAAACGAAACGATAGATTACATAAAATAAGAGTAACACATAAATCAAATGTAAATTTTTCTTGGTCTCGTATGCCACTTTTTGCAGAAGAATGCCGTTTGCTTTCGATGTGACGTTGACAATGGCTTCTGGACTAACACATTAAAGGGATTTTACAAACTAGACATTGAATTTTAGCGCCATCAAAAATTAAGTCCGGCATGTCCACTATAAAGTTTTTAGTTGTGTCTACCATTGGTCGTTTTCGCGACGTACCTAACTGTGACATTTTTAAAGCAAACATTAGCGCACAATTAGGAAATAAGTTACGACAGCCTACATATACACAGAACTACTCGCATACAGCATCGATTTAGTACTGACACTGTGAACGCGTGAAATAAATAATCGCCAACTCCGCACCAAATATCTACTACACTGACTGTTACCGCTGTTTGCCCAGACTAATAATAACTCTCAATTGGCATTCTACAGGGTGAGTTGGGAGGAACGGACCAAACCTCCAGGAGTACACGCGGGAATAATGAAAAACTCATGTGTTTTTTCGAATTTCCATTTGTTTGCGTTGTTATAGCGTAATTAGAAATAACCTAATTTTCATACATTAAAATTAAAATCAAATAATAAATGTTAAGAAATACCGCCATTGAACTATAAACATTTTTCGCTTTGTCTATGAAGGGCACCTGCTGTCCTTATATCTTTCTTTAATACTGGCTCGACTTTACCTTGTAAACTTGATTTTTGAACTACTCCCACAAACAGTAGTCTAGTGGCGTGAGGTCTGGAGACCTTAGAGACCAACGAATAGGCAAATGTTGCTTGACCTAACGAGCAAAATGTACAGGAGCTCCATCATACTGATAACCGAAAAAAACCATTAATGTCGAACGTCCTGACTTTTTGAGACTAATTTTTTCTATTTATTGTCGGTGCTCACTGTTCAAAAGTAAATAAACATGTTTCTTAAAAGATCATCTATGTTCCTAAACCTACTGAATTAAAAAAAGAACAAAAAATTGAATATAACACTTTATTCGGCGTACCTATTCTAAATTAATGGTTAGATATAAATACAGGTTAAAACGGAAATCGAGGAAATATGTATTCTAGGATTATAGATTTTGAAAAGAAATTTAATAGACTTATCAATAATTTAGTTTCATTCACGTCGTCATTCTATTGTGTTTGGAGGTATAATCTAAAAGCAAGTAATTTTTCTATGAAAATTTCAATTAGAATCGAAACCGTTAAATGATTATTACCAGTCAAAACCAAAAATAACTGGCAATTTTCTTAACTACTAGAATTTTCCTCAGTAAATATCCTTGATCGTTTGAAACTATCGTGGAAATTTTCCAAGCTGAAAGATTTAAATAAAGGAATTTTTCACATCAAATAGAAAAAATTCCAAGTGAAATTATATGGGAGTGGGTGAAAAAATTACCATAAAACGATACAGATATAAACGGTACCATACCAGGAAACGGTATAGAAAGTATCTGTACCGAAAAACGTTTGCCAGGGATTTCTCAGATTAAGCATTTTATATCTTGTAGAAATAAATTTCAAGCAGAAAGCAATCATAAAACACCTACATCAAATTCAACATTATATGTACATACATCAAAAAAGTATGTCACGCTAAAATTCTTAACAGCCACAATGGCAAACCTTGTTCGAGAAAAGTCCAATGTTTGCTCTCATGATTATTTGCTTCAACAGCAAATTGCATTGAGTCTTATCTTATCATGATTACATTTTTTCGTGAAAGAGGAACTATGTGCACATACATATATAACGGATAGAACTCATAACGTTAGCTTCTCGATCTCACTCTCAAGATGCTTTTCGCACTGTTCGCGATTTTGTTAACTTTTGAAGCCTCATTGGCGACTACCATCAGCGAACACGAACGTAAGTATACTTCAACTTTACTATATACTTCTTCAATAGCCTGCTGTAATTTAGAAAAAGGAACTTTAATGTTGAATCCTATAAGCTATAAGGTACTATATTCTGTTGTAATAGGTTATCACAGCATTCGAAACCGAGTTCCTTTTTATACCGTTTTAGTCTTGAGTATTTGGTCCAATAGTACAACAAGAATACCTAATGCATGGGTGGAAAATAATTTAGAGAAGCACGATGTTCAGTTTTTATTGCACACGATGCAAGTTTGTTTTCTTAAATAGAATATCTTGCGTTTTTGGATGCTTTTCTTCAATTCATGTTAACTTGTTCCAACATTCGCAATATCTACCTAACTTCCTGTTAGTTTTCGAGATAACAGGGACAATTTATAATTTTTGCTAGATGCCTTTGATGCCCGAAATATTGACAAAAATTTATTCGGTTGAATATTTCACAGTAGGTTGAAAAATTGTTGACATCAATTAGGTACTACAAAATAGCCGCCCAAATTTTTATAAATATTTTCGTAAAATGCGCCCTTCTTCAGTAAACTAATATTATGCACATAAGTTCCTCGTTTAAATACGTACAGTGCGGCGGCGCAATATTACAAAATTGCGTTTCTCGGTAAATATGCATTAAAAATAATGTATAAAAGTCATTTCATGTGTAAAATCTTGCATCATATAAGCAGTAAGGAGATTCCTCCTATTTTATTTAACATTTACCAATACTTTAGAAGTAATATTCGGTATAACCATCAAGTTATCCATTGTGTTAAAAAATTCATCCACGAAAGTTTTTTCATAAACACCCTTTTTTATCTAAATTGCATAATTTTACAAACCCTCAGTATGTACTTCTTCTTTCATTGCAGAAAGAAACTGGTTCTACAGGACTTTAAATATATTTTTTTCATTTTATACAGAGTTCTAGTTAACTTTTGTCTATTTTCACTACTTATTATTTATGCGTACTTGCTGAATTTCTGAGCGAAGTGTATTGGAAAGTGGTAGTCGTTTCAAGTAAGCCTTAGAATTGTATTAAAAATATAACATTTGCGCATTATTTTTAGAGAAACAAAAGTTTATAGCATTCCGTCGCATCGCACATATGTCCTTAAACGACAAACTTCAATGGACAGTTTGTAAAACCTAGTTTATACAAAAATATCTCAGTAATTAACATGTGCGCATGAGAAATATCTAATTAAGATATCCTTTTTGCACGTTTTGTTGAAATAATTGGTACAAACGCTTCTACAGATGAACAAATCATATTGCATTAAATTCTGACGCAGTAACAGGGTTCGACTTCCAGCTGAAGCCGCCATAATTAATTATTATAATAATTCGATATTTCTCATGCACAGATGTTTATAACTATTTCGCATGTACGGGTCCCAGCCTTCTGGAATTGTAAAATTGGGCCTATTGCGTAAACACTACAAAGATAAAATTTTCTAACAACATAATACATATTATTGTGTATCTTTCAATAATATTTCCGTATATATTGGGTGATAGGTAAATACCATAGCAGACACTTATGCATTTGGTTTCTATATCTAGAAATAAATGAACTCTCTATGAGTAGAGTAACCTAAACTTGCGGACTCGCATAGGCGTCGGTATTACGGGTTAATATAAGAATACGAAAAATTCATAAATAAACTCAACCGGTAGAGAAGCAGGCATGTAGTGTCGACCTTGAATATAAATCATATTAAACCGCCTTGAGAGAGATTTCGTTTTAGTACCGGTTGAGCTGTTGCAGAGATTAGTCGAACGGTCAAGGTTATGTACTTACGTGTCGCTTTTGAAAATATAGCTGGTGTTTTTTGTGTGTTGTAGTATTATACCAAGTGCATAATTAGTGTATCGTTGCATATAGAACTAATATTTACATACCTAAGAAAACAATGTCTCGTAATAGATTTGCTACTAATGTACATAAGTATGTCACTTTTTCCCCATTTAAAATATGACGGTAGTGCAGTTTTTTGCTTAATATGCAATGTTCGTTTGGCTGCATTGGACAGAACTGATTGCCAGAGGCATGTCAATGGTATTAAGCATATGAGAAATGCAAGAACTGAAATACCTTATACAATATTCCTCATACATTTATTAATTATGTTTACCTCTTGTAATCTTCCGTTGTCGTTGGTGAGAAAAGCAGCTTTTAAAACTTTTTGGCGACAATACGTTCCAAAGTACCCATTACCCTCACAAACACAATTACAGAATCATTTGCTGCGAATGAAAGAGATGCTAAAAAATGTGTGTAAACGCGATTTGTGTTCCAAAAAAATATGGATTACCGTGGATGAGACGACCGATATAAAGAAAAACAGTATTGTGAATGTAATAGCTCGCGTTTTATCTAGCGAGAACACAGCATCTCGATATTTATTAGCTTGCAAACGTGTTCAACAATGTACCGCGGAAAATATTCAAAAAGTGATAATGAACGCTTTGAAAAAGTTTAAAATTGCCCAAGATCAAGTTGTGATGATTGTGACAGATAGTGCAGCAACGATGTTAAGTGTTGGGCGATCCTTAAAACATATATTTTCTAACTTAATACATATAACCTGCGTGCTGCATGCTTTGCATTTAGTTGGTGAAGTTGTTCGACAACATTACGGAAACGTTGATCGGATGATTGGAAATACTAAAGCAGTGTTTCGTAAATCTCCTAAACGTTTAAAAGAATTTCGTAAATTTTGTCCAGGTACTCCAGAACCTCCTGAACCAATTTTAACGCGACGGGGTACTTGGCTAACAGCAGCTTCTTACTATTTGATCCATTTTCAACAAATTCAATCAGTTATAATGCGATTTAATCGGAATGAATCCAAAGCAATTAGAGAAAGTCAAAGAGAATTTCAAATTCCTCAACTTTTAGAAGATTTAACAACAACATGTACCAATTAAGTTGGCAGATGTTTTAAGGAAAAATCCCGATTTTAATACTTTAGAGGCCGTTTATAATAAGTGTAAGAATAGTGAACTTTTAAGTGATTTTGAAAAACAGTTTCTACATGCAAATGTAACTTCCTTAGATGTGGAGGGATCGTTTTCTATGTATAAGAATATTTTTCTTGTCGACGCACAAGGTTTAAAGAAGTAACTGTGGAAACATATGCAATGATGCAAGTTTACAGTAGTTTACATCCTGATGCCTCTAATTTGTTGAATAATTAGCAAATAAGTTTATTTATGAATTTTTCGTATTCTTATATTAACCCGTAATACCGACGCCTATGCGAGTCCGCAAGTTTTGGTTACTCTACTCTATGAGAGGCCATTTCCCTATATTGCTTCAAAACTGTACAATTCTTTTCCGCGGTGTCTAAAGACTAAAAGCTCTAAATCATTCAGGTACGAACTCAAAGGGATGATTCATAACAAGCAAGTTTCTGGTAGTAATTGATTGTTTATTTTTCTGTTTTGCCATCCAGCATTATAATATTTTGTTGTAAATTATGTCATTTACTGTTTGAGTTGAGCTGCTACTTCTGGACTTCGCCAATTTAAAATAATAAAGATCTGTTGTTATTATTATTATTATTATTATTATTATTATTATAAGTAAAAATAAATTAAAATAATGACGAGAGCGAGGAAAGAAAATATGAAAACCGCAGAATAAATTGCAAACCTAATTATTGCTTTCAAAATTGAGATTTGACAAATTGACAGTTGACAATCGTTGAATTTGCCTTTCCACCTCCTTTCTAAAAACGTCAAAATACAATAGATGTTCCATTTAAATAATAAAATTCCTGTAACACCACAAACGCAATTGAGCTGCTGACAACACCAAAAGTGAGCTAATAAAAAATAGAAATGAATCTGACTTTTTCTGAAAATGATAACTTTGCCGTTCAAAAGTTAATATCAGGAGGGGCATACTTTAAGACCTCACTGGATGCACGAGCAAAGTTTGTATCGCAGTGAGGTAACGTGAGATTACAGCTTACTCGTATAAACTTCTAACAATAAGATTTTTTTAACCAAAAATCTAGTGCTTTCATGGACGAAAGTACAGTATTACTCTTATGGGACAAAAATATAAAGCAAGACGTGCTAGACTAATACCACTGGTAACTTCCGTTTTAGGTTGTATAACAATCGCGAGACGTTTACCAAATTATTACTGGCGAAAATATGAAGGGGTTATACCAATGGACGCAGTGCCAGGAGGTCACACACCCAGTGGTGAAGCCACATACATCGGGCAAGTGTTGGTAATTGGTGCCAAGAAGGACGCACTACTTCCTGGTACAATAAACGCTGGTAGACAGGAAGTGGACGCAGCGTTCTACGGTGTATATTCAAGTAAAAGTTATACTGCCGTAAGTTTGTTTGTTAACAGGCCATATATTTGTGTGGAATAAATAAACAATTGAAAGCTTTACAGATTCTATGTAGCGATACTCCATCTGCACTCAAATGGCGTCAAACTGAAGCTGACAAGATTCATCTCATTCGGGATTACTTAGTGGTTGGAGGATTCGAAATTTCCCAAATTGCTTACATTGGCCGCGTATCTTATAAGAATCATTTGATTGTTGGGAAGGTATTTACGGAGGAATATAAAGGTTTAAGGATTGCGACACCTAATAGAACAGAAGTAGTGTATTCATCGTTTGAGGTACTGGTATATGAACAATATTAATCTATCAGAGTATACATGTTAGTCTTGAGTAACATATGTATGTAATGAAGCATGGTTTATGAAAATAAATAAAATATGAGTTATATCTTTAACTTTATCTGCAGACATTATATATTAATGTTCCTTCCGCAAAGGAATTTTCCTGGAACTAACTATATCTGGTTTAATCTTACTGATTTATAAGCAAAATGGATTCATTTTATCGGGTAAAATCATCACACAACATGAAGATGAATACAAATGGCCAGTCACGATGATGGCCTATTGAGTGTATCTCTGAAAGTGGTGTCTCTTTGGAAGTTTGGCGGACGATGTTATGGATAAGGATCTCCTTTCTAAAAATACTTTTTAACGTCTCACTCTTGGTTATATCGGAAACGGATATCAACTTTCTTATTGCATTTAGAATATTCTGTATACAACGTATCCTCTATTTAAGGGACACCCGTGAATAACCAGAAAGTGTCCGCAATCTAGAGCTATCCGCTATTTAAGTAGAGCTTTAGTAACATTTTTTAAAAGACAAACCGAAAGTGGTATTTAATATGTTTAACGTTATTTTCAAGCGTTCCTTCGCGGCTTCTCTGTCGCTGCGCTTATTACCTCTGAATGAAATGGTTTTTTGTTGGTAGCGCCCTAAGAAACAAACCGGTTTCATCTAAATTGCAAATAACTCCTGGGCTATAATCTGCCAATTTATTTGGCAATCCATTTTCCCAGTTAGGCACCAATTTATTACCTACATTATGCCGCATATGTTTCTGAATGTGAGATAATGTCTCGTAAGGAACTTTGGTGCTTTAATTGTTCAATAAGTTAGTTGTCCCTAGTACCTCCTCTTTTATAATAGATCTACTTAATGGGATGCTTAAAGTTAGATAAATTAAAAATTATTAACATTTTACTTCAATACTGTTCATAATACCGATATATAACAGAAAACATAAATTAATTAAAATTCATTTAGCCCTACACTTAGAAAGTATTCCGGACCTCATTAATTGCTTCGTTTTCAGGTTTTATATGTTCATTTTGATACTGTTACAGTTCTCTAATTCTTTTGACAAATCCTCTTTCTATTTCAATAAATCTGCGATTTAGGATTTATCAGTACCAAACTTACCAGCCAATAGTCTAACGAAAAATCTAGATGGCGTACTTTAATTTAAATTTTTTGATTTAAAATTAAACGTTTGCGTTTGCAAGACATTATTTTTAGTTGCAATCAAAACGAACAGCACAAGAAACATATTAAAACTAACTTTTAATTTACATAAAATATCAAACCAAAATACTGCAGGTTCTAATTCAATTTAATAAAAGCAATGCTCTTATGTCGGCAATATATAAAAATTCTTTTGGCTATGGCTTCATGAAAGTAAATTGACTTGCAATACAGTAAATGCATTTATAATGTTCTTTCTTCTAAACGCAACCGGCTGCATTTATACACACGTGACTGCAGCAAATGGAAACCTTTGAAAAATTCTATTACGACTCAAAATAGTTTCACCATGTAACAAATCTCTTACAAGCTAAAATAGAATAGTCTCTTTATGATGGGCCTCTATGAAAATTAATTTTATGTCCTAGAAAAAGCATGTCTAGAAGATTGAAAAGTGAATAAACTGTGCAGTATAGACATACTTTATTTATCTTTGGCAGAAAAGCCAAAGATGTTGTCCGGTGACCAGAGGAGTATTCTTATATATCTTTATAGACCGTGACAAAATATGCAGTTCGCGGTCGTTATATAGAGTATCCACTAAATAGAGGTACGCGCTAATATAAGATTCCGTCAAATGGAGGTGTCCGTTAGAAGAGGTTACACTATATTATGGACTCTGTGTATAGCCCTTCAAAAGCGCTAAGTATAAACAAGTTCTATGGACTTGTATAATAATAGTATACCAGCCAATCGTATCAACACACATTGCGGCTTAGCTAAGAAATATACATAGAACTACAAACAAGCTCTTAATTTGCATTCGGAAGAAGTCGCCCTTTCTTCATTTAAGTCAAATAGAGTAAATATGTGAAAGATTAATGTTAAAGACTGTTCTCGTTGCATCGCTAAAAAGTTTCTATTGCATACTAAGAACATTAAAGCTAGAATCTAATTTAATTTCAAAATCAAGATTGGAGGACATCGAGATATTAGAAAAAGAGTCGTGTTCGCCGGGGAAAAAAGATTTAGTTTATTACAGAACAACGATGGAGGCATCCTTCTGGTTACGGCAGCTGTCCTCTGTTATAAAAATACATTCTAAAACGTATAAACTCCACATACTGTCGAAGCAATGCTATCTGGTTCTGTATTGTAACAAAACTGAAAAGAGAAAAAAAATAGGTGTTTAGATGTCCTAACCTCCCCAATTGAGTATCGAAGACAGAACACACAATGACATTGAAGAATAATTTGAGGTCCTCTGTAATTACGAACTAACAAGGGAACACAGGTAACCAGAAAACTAAAAATTTGAGATTTTGCGGGCTTGCAGATGTCCAATCGCCCGTTTTTGGGGACTGTAAAATATCACATTTAGGCAATTTATTCTTCACCAATTTAAGTAAAATGTGCGAGAATCTCTCGCCTTGAAAATAAGGAAACAAGTATGTAATGGGCATCAAGTAGTGAACATCACAATTTCCTTTTTAGTGGCAGTTTTTCAACATTTAGAAAATGCTCTGTAGATATTTCGTAATCTAAGGACTGTAATGAGAGATAGTAGCATGAAGCCAACTTGTAGGAGAATTTACATCTCTCCTCTACCCCATTACACCCTCAATATTCTATATTCAATTAATCGTAATTCTTGTATATTTAGATTCTTTCGGGTATTGAACTTAGGCGATGTTTTAATATTTACTGATAACGCTAATTTCTGACAATACTCTAAACAGGTAATAACAGATAACGATTTAAAAATGTATTCGGCAAACAAGCTGTTACGTTCTCCTGATTTGAAGAACAATGCGGCCAGTCGTCTGTTTCGGCGTATTTTCCTTGTGAAGAGGGAGGACCAACTGCTTTTGCTTAGATGTATAAAATATTTGCTTATCTGTTCGATAGCTTAGTACGTCTACTTTGAAATGAAACACAATATGTATGTATAAAAAAAATATTAAAACAGTTCCACTTATTATTAATAAAAAAATATAGAAAATGGGAGGTTTTCCTCTTGTAATATAAATAAAAGTATGCATGCAGTAGCAGAATATAGCTGTAAACGAATACCCACACGTTCTCGTGATATAATCTGCACGTTATATGTCTTGAATGTATGCTCCGTCTCACTACTGCGTCCCTATAGTAGCGGAAATTCCAAAAATCAAACATCGTGCGGTTCCGAGCGCTGCATTGCGCCTAGGCGACGGAGCGACGGATGGCAATCATGACACTTCGTGCACTCGTTCTCCGACGAAGTTCTGGCACTCCGAGATAGAGTCACGTATACTTGCTCTCGCGGCCCCGATTGTCTATTTGATGCCCGACCGCAGCGGTCCTCTGTCTTGGGTGCGTCTTATCTCGAGGTTTGCAAACTAAGCGCGCCGAAATTACGATTGCTTGAATTAATACAATTTTACATACATTTTCACATTGTGTGCAGGTGATTTTCTTATATCTATGTATGTTAAATGAATTTAAATTAGTTTTTGTGTAAAATACGTACACATACAATATACAGGTTTATAAGAAATAAAGCAAACGAAATGGTGAATACACAAGTAAGACGAATGAAACATTAAATGTAAAACAATAAATTATGAATTTACGAAATAGAATAAATGCAGTAACGATTTTATTAGCGTAAAAAATAACAATAAAATCTTAAGAAACCTCAACACAATCAATAAGTATATATAAACGGAATTTAATAATACCCTTTCTAGGGTATTATATGTTCTTATATTGTTTCATTACCGAAGGGAAGTAGTTATGCAATGCTTGAAATAAATCCTTTTCATTTTATATAGAACACTAACTAACTTTTGTCTGTTTATTTTCACTGTTTATTATTTATACGTACTTGCTGACTGTTTTGGACGTATTTCAAGTAGACCTTGGAATAATATTAAAAATATAACTTTTACGCATTACTTTTAGAGAAACCAAGTTTATAGCATTTCGTCGCAAAACTTTATGTACTTAAAACACAAAGGAGTATGGAGATCGTTAGGAATTAACACGTGATTAATACTGTTGGGGCAACGACCAAAACTTCAGAAAAATGTAACTCTTTTAAATTTCACCAATACTTCGCATTTATTTTAAAGCTTGACCAGGGTCATAAATTAGTTAATGTAAATAGCCAAACCTGTGACCTTAAAGATTCAACGATGTACATCTTAGAAGCTGTAACTGATTTTCTTCAGTCATAGCTCATTGTTGGGAAAGTACTTACGATTAGTAGTAACAGTTTATTAATTGCCTCACCCTACAATACGGAGGAACGGTTTTCAACATTTGAGTTACTGGTAGAGGCATCAAAATCAAGTAATGTCCCATCTTGGTATGTAAATCTTAAGCAGTATAATACTATTACAGTGTACGTTTATCTAACATAGGAAAATAAAGTATCAATAGGCACGGATTCTTCTTCTTTTTTCGTATAAGGTGTTTTCATGTAGGGACTACGAAGATTAGAAGTTTGCAGAATCTAGACGAAGAGCATAGGTGCTGTTGTTATTGTACGGTAAACGGCTACATCAATGTTTTTGATCGTCAACTTTTGAAAGGAGACAGCTACTGTGTAGCGTACTGCAAACGTATTTGTTTGCGGTTTTTGTATACTTGTGGGCGAAATTCCTTTGACGAAAATATTATGTCCATGTAATTTTAAATAAATATGTAGGATGTAAAAGAGTAGAAAATAAAATATCTACCCGATCTCAATAACACCTAATATCTACCACACACCGCTACCGCGTTATCTTTAAACTATCCTGTTTTATACGTATAAGAATGTCTTCTAAAGAATTCTAGCAGTTCAACTCATACTTCCGTACTTGCAAGATGCTCTTCATTTTGTTCATACTTCTGTCAACCCGGGAAATGTTAGCTGCAATACCCGCTGTTAGCATAAATCAAAGTAAGTAGGAGTATGTTTTAATTTTAAGGCTTAGAAAGATGATAAATGCTAATATAGCATATCTTTGCACTTTGTATAATCGCAAAATGCGTATAGCTTCAATATCATTTACTGCCTTGTATATTTTTTAATTATTTTCAAATGAGATGGAATTATCTAGATTTCGCGCTTTACAGTGTGGGGCAAATATACGAGGGACGTTCAGTAATTAACGAGACAAATGGCTGTGGAAAAAAAACAATTTATTCAATGACAATAAAATGTACACTACTTTTCAATGTAGACCTTGATGTCCGAACCACTTGTGTACAGCTTGTTTGACCGATTCGTTGTCTTCGAATTTGGTACCGCGTAAAAATTCTTTGAGCAGGTCGAAGAGATGAAAATCGGACGGTGCGAGGTCGAGACTGTAAGGAGGATGTGGCAGCGCCTCCCAACCCAACACGAACACGGGCGGCTTTATGGACTTGAGTCAACCCATCTCGAACACGTTTTGCGATAATTCAGCTTGTCATGAATAATTCAATACACTGTTCCAACACTAACATTACACAAATCGGCTATTGTCACGATTTTTATACGCCTGCCATCGAGGATAAGGTCATTTATGCGATTTTGTAGCGCGTCGGTCGACACTTCAACCGGTCGTCCGGAGCGATGAATATCGGTGACACTTGTTCTGCCCGATTTAAACTGTTCAATCCACTTATACACGTTTCCGCAGCTTAAAATATTTTCACCATAATGTTTCAATATTGCCGAGTAAGTTTCGGCATCTTATCACTGAATGTTGTTCTTTCACCGTACACGTTTCGAGAGGAGCCGATATTTTGAAATGAACAAAAGATGTTGTGTTTGCTTTTATTTCTTTCAAACAGCTGGCTTAGTTTGTCCTCAAGGTTGCCTACTGGAGCCACAGAAAATTTCATCTAATAATTTTCAGTAGTTTTCCCAGTAATGCACTTTGTCTCGTTAATTACTGAACGTCCCTCGCATTTAACCCAACGAAGTAAAATATTCTTTACGCTGAATACACAGGCTTGCAATTCAAAACTGTTTTCGTTTCCCGGGTTTTATAGCTGATCATGGGGTATTTGGGGCTCCTAGTTAAGAATCTGAACCCAATTTGTTTCCATCGCATCAGTATATTCCATAAAATTGTGAGAAATACACAAAAAAATTACACAATAAAAATAATAAGTGTTCTTTAATTAGCATTTTTATTCGAATGGACTTCTTACAAACTAAGTATCACAAATGCTTGTGAAACCTTTTCTTTTTTCTCCGAAGCTTCTGTTGAGTGACTTTCTCTTGTGAACCTTGTTTGGTCCATCACGCTGAAGCATTTAGCAGTAGTCTGTTATCGTACTTGAATTCCACTTTCCCTGATACCTACGTTCCATTACCTTTATATCTTTGTAAAATCTTTTGCCTTGCTCCTCACTTGCAGCTCCTAAGTCATTGGGGAAGTAGCATAAACGGGAATGGAGAAAATGAAGTTTGAGACTCACAAGACAACTTCATTAATAAGGGTGCTGCTGAGGAATATTACATCATCTTCCTGATATGCTCATATTCCTTTCTCTACGTTCTTATA
The DNA here is from genome assembly GCA_029619315.2 of Dynastes maya. Lineage (NCBI taxonomy): Eukaryota > Metazoa > Arthropoda > Insecta > Coleoptera > Scarabaeidae > Dynastes > Dynastes maya. The sequence continues at coordinate 66,374,542 of JAROYE020000002.1, forward strand.
ACCTATTCTGTCTCATTCACGACGCGACGATAGCATATTATAGGTATCTCTGCAAATAACCAAAATACCTCGCTGAAATTTCAGTGGACCACATTGTGGATAAAGGTCTATTGCTTAAAAACATTTTCAATTTCATGGCGCTCTTGATCACATTGGAAATCGATATCAAATTTCTTATTTCAAATGAGGAACTCTATACATTATAGATTCTTTGAATAGCCCCCTTATGTGCAAGTCAAATGATATTAAAGAATCTTTCAAAGTTGGGATATTCTAAGGAAACTGTAATATGCAGGATATTCTATTTAAAACAGGAAAGTTGATTACTGCTTCCGCTTCAATCACAATTGACATGAAATTGAAAATACTTTTAGAAAATAGAACCTTACTCATGATATCGTTCATCAATCACCGAAAGAATTTTAGTTCGCATGTTCGGTCTATCTACTCAACTCATTTATTGACCCTGATGAAGCTTTAAATAAAAGCGAAATATTGATGGAAATTTAAAAGAGTTACATTTTTTGAAACCTGTTCGTCATCCCGATAGTTTAGAACTACGTGTTCATCAAAATTTCAAGAAGACATTCTAATTACTTTCACAGATACGCCTGATAGTAAATCCTCGGGAATGTCCTTGTATTTCAAGGAACATTTGAGGACTCCTTACAAAAATGTATCTTCATTTTTAGCCGTCACAGCTAAGAAATCTCGGCCAAACTACTACTGGAGAAAATATGAAGGAGTTATCCCAGATGATGCTATACCAGGAGGTTATACTCCCAATGGTGAACGTACGTATATTGGACAAGTACTGCTGATAGATCGGATAGATGACCAAGGGCTAATTCCTGGTGTTATATATGCTGGACAAATTGAGGTCGTAGCGGTTTTTGATGAAGCTTATAAGAGCAAAAGGTATAATACTGTAAGTTTTGTTTTATATACCACAAGGTTGTCTACAGAGAGTAAATGAAAATTTGCAGATTCTATGCAGCGATACCCCATCAGCATTAAAATGGCGCACTGTTAATGAACACGAGATTTACCTCGTTCATGATTATCTAGTGGTTGGAGGATACGAAATTTCTCAAAATGCTTACATTGGTCGTGTATCCTACGCTAATCATCTCATTGTTGGGAAGGTTTTTACAGAGCACAGTAAAGGCTTAAAAATCGCAACACCAGATGGCAGACAGGAGTCATTTACATCCTTTGAACTTTTGGTATATGATCCAGAGGATTGACACAGTGCACTATAGAGCCGACCGACTAATATTTACTGATTTAGATTTGTGACATTTGGTGTGTATATCAGGGTGTACTCAAATTTATAAAATATAATTTACGTCTATATTTATTAACTAACAAATGCAAACAAAAATTACATTTCACAGGAAAGTTGAATTAGATTGACTTATTGCACCTTTTAGTTTAAGAAATCTTATAGATAGGTATTAGAGCACTTCATATCATATTTATTTAAAATTTATCAGTAGGGTGGCATTAACGTAAGAGATGTACGAAAAAGCTAGGAAATATTTTTTATTAATTTACCACAAATAAACGTTAAGAAACAACGGTATTAGTGAATGGGAAAACGTATTGGTTTTGTATTAATTAAGTAAATAAATACGTATGCCTTATACAACATTTTCAATTTCATTTACAACAGTATTTGGGTGCACTCAGTGCACTCCAGAGGAAGAAATTCGACTTTACAATTCAACAACATCTAAATTGCAAAACGTTGCTCTTATAACACAGTGCTTTTAATTCAAAACAGCAGTATATCTTCAACTGCACTACGTAAATTTTGAAAACAAAGTATTATGTGTTGTATGTGCTTTAACCTTATTATCGTAAACTGGGGGTTCACCTTCATTATTTAAATTGAATAGAAGCGAAACCGTTCCAACGTACGATACATTCTTATTTCTGCAACAACAACGGACAAGGCAAGACTTCATGTAATTCGATAAATTGTATACAATTGCGAAAGCTCTCATTTAATAAAAGTTTGAAGGTGATGTCTCTCGACGGCGGTATACTATGGGGCGACAATTTAATTTGCAAATTTTGACAGCAACTTGTAAGCCTAAGATTAAAATGATTAAGACAATTTTCCCTTAAAGACAGTTTAATTTATGCGATTTAAGGATCCGCTTCTTTGCCAAATGATAATCTTCAGACAACGACGTAATAAAAGAGATTTATTTTGAATTTCTCTAACTTCGTCTGTGATAAATTGCGCGCCAGAATAGATTGTAATTTTATGGTGCAATATAAAAAATTCAACGAGCATTAATAACTGCTTCTTATTGCTTTTGTTGAGCTTCAGGAGCCATTCTACAAATCTACTGCTAGAAAAGCTTTTGTTGGTATCAACGTTTTGAATTAGTAGTTCAAAAACGTCATTGCTAATTTCTTTGTTTACTGTTGTAATGGTAACCAAACAATACTAACACCTGAAACCATTTGGATGCAGTACCCAAATACCTCTTTTATTTTAAATGTTAGACATACGAGGGTATTTTGATAAATTCTTAGCCTACCATAGAACAAAAAACAATTTTAAAATGAAAATATTTTTTTATTCGATGTATTCTCCTTTCAAAGTTATACACTTATTAGAGCCAACTTTTGTAAACCCCTTAAATAAAATATTTCTTCTTGCTCCGCAAACCAACTCTCGACAGCTTCTAATATTTCTTCGTTCCAAGAAAATTTACGTCCTTTCAAACATTTTTTCATTTTGAGGAAACAAATAATAGTCGGACGGAGCCAGGTTCGGCGAATAAGGAGGATACTCAAGAATTTCGAACTCCAAATCATGGATTGTGTTCATCACAATGCGCGATTTGTGTGCAGGCGCAATGTCCTGTAAAAACAAAACACCCTTGGACAATTTATCAGGTCTTTTTTCAATGATTTTTTCTCGCAGAGTTGTTAATAATGTAGATTAGTATTCTCCAGTTATGGATTTGCCTTTTTCTAAATAATCAACCATAATGACTCCACGGAAATACTAAAAAACTGAAGCAAGAACTTTTCGGGCGTATTTCTGCACCCGAAGCTTCTTAGGCCTTGGCGAACCAGAATGCCTCCATTCCATTGACTGTTGTTTTGTATCTGGGTCGTAAAAACAGAGCCAAGCTTCATCCATGGTAATAAGACGATTTACAAGATCAGGATCGTTGTCAAACCGAGCGCATAAAGAACGCGATGCTTCCACTCTTGCTCGCTTTTGATCAGCATTCAAGCATTTAGGAATCCATTTTGCCGAAATTTTTTTCATGTCAAAATCGAAGTGAATTATATGATGTGCACGCTCACATGAAATCTTCAATGTCTCAGATATATGTTTTATCCCAATTTGACGATCTGACAAAATCATGTCGTGAATTGCATCGATATTTTCGTGGGTGGACACAGAAATCGGTCTTCCAGGTCTTTCGTCATCTTCAACCGAAAATTTACCCCTCTTGAATGACGCAACCCAATTTTTTACGGTCGCGTAGGAAGGGCAAAGATGGCCAAATGTTTTAAACATATCTTCGTAAATCTCCTTACCCTTTAATCCTTTTAAAAACAGGTACTTAATGATTGGTGGATATTCCATTTTATTGATTTGCACAATGTCGGTGGACATGGCTTTTTTAAATTTTCACACAGCAATGCGTTTACTTTTCTTACTCAAATTTTACAGTGACATTTCAACTGAGTTGTTGTTTGTTGCTATGGCAACGAAAGTTCGTTTTGACAATTTTAAACTATCTAGGCTAACTATTTATCAAAATACCCTCGTATCCATCATTACACAAAAGTTATATATATAAATTATCTACACGGTGCGTGCAGAAAAAAATATATGGTGCTATTTTAAAAAATCACGTTTCTAGTGTTTGAATTTGGTAAAGTTTAGTATTGTATATTGAACACCCTACATATTACGAAGGCATTCCATGTCTAGATAGAGGCAAGTATGCAATTTAATCTCGTAAAAATTTACGTTAGAATGTACTTGCATTCCGAATTTTTTGAGGGAAATAGATATATCTAAATTTAGGTGATGGAAAACAAAATTGCATGTATGTTTCTCAAAATTTATTAGAAATAGGCACATGAAACTCGTATATATTGGTTGATTTCTAGAAGGGAAACTAAAAACGTAATAGCATGTTTGACTCGCGCGCTATGGTTGTTACAAAAGTGGGTACCATTTATTAAAGGATTACACTTTACATCAGTAGTTTCGTCACTCAATAAGTCGGAATTTTTAATTTGACTTGAAATTACTATTCTGCAAACTGTAAGCATAGAATCTAAAATTCTATTTTGAATTGTATTTGAAGTTCCTTTAAAAACACTAGCACAATTCAAATGTTCTGGAAGCTCAGTTCCATATTAGCCGAAAAATTCCTTAAATATATCCGATTTTTCGCGATTTTTCATGATCCCGAAGAGCAGTTGAAAACTACAACAAAATATAATATAACATGTTAAATGATTTTTCCTAACGTTCTCGTTATAATCGACAATACGTTGTCAATAAGCAGAACTGAGTTCTATCATAACATTTGTTTCACCGAGTAAGGCAAATACCGTACAGGCATTAATGTGATAACGAGATTCTTCGTGTTTCCTCATTTTGGTGAATAGATGAAGTAGATCTTTCACACCAGTTCTAACTCAACTGAAATCTGATAAAATACATTTTAAACTTCCACATAACCAATTATTTCTTTCATAAATGTCCATTGAAAAACGTCACGTGTACGATCTATTCTTCGCTCTTCTTTCCGTTCTTTGTTCTAATTTCAGTTGAGGTAATAGCCTAGCCCTTTTATTTTAATTGTTTCTTCCAGACGAAGTCTATTAAAATCACTTTTTAAAATCACACTAATACTGATCATTTTTAAGGTTAGTATAATCACAGTTACTTGTCACTATATAAAAACGCGGAAAAATCTATATTAAACTACAATGCTCCCTCTCGTAGCTAATATAAGACGCGGAAATTGTGCGTCCCAAATGCATATACACCGGCTAGACTGCAATTGGTTGTTTGATCAAGCTTCGTACCGTTGTTATAGCTACCAGGGCCGCGTTTTTATCGCGTCCAGATATTTCATTCCAGTCTACTGTCTAAGTATGAAGTATAAGGTGTAATTTATCTCACAATATTGACCACGGAAATAAATAGGGAGCCGCGGTATATTATAAATGTATTTTCCTAATAATTACGTAATATAAATTTGAATAACTTTGTTTATAAATGGAACTAAACTTATAAACGACATATCAGCGTGGCCTTGCGACCTGACAGCTATTTTTTCAGTGTGATTGGGTAAATCTCATAGTGTCTATGTGATGCCCCAATAGTCCTCATATTGATACCACTACTATCCCTCTATTTCTCTAAAATAATGTATAATTCACCCTCTATACAAGAGACCAATATCAACAAGCATTTCCAATTCGTAATCTCAGTAATCTCAGGAAGATGGTAACAAACTAATGGATGGTTACTTCCAACAGTTCATAAAATACTACAAACAATGAACTTTTTACACGAATATTTTGACAACCGTGTATTTGATGATTTTCCTCCACGTTCTCCTAGTCTAATTATTTTAGATTATTCTATTTTTCCACACCTAAAAATTTCAGTTTTTAAAAATACACCACACACAGTACAGCATCAGTATGGTTCAAGGTGGAACTGATAGATAAGCAGGAAATGAAAAACTAAACACTTTTCCGCTGAAATTATTCGGCACCCCATATAAAAAAAAAATGTTCCTACTAAAATCTGTTCGAAATCTTTCCATTTGCCCTTCGCAGTTTACTTTTTACTGTAACCAATAAAAGAGAGCCAAAAGAAATGTGAGAACATTCAGAAACTGATCTGAGATTAATTGCGAGGAACCGTATACGGTGATTTGTACCGTTCCGATCCAACTCAGAAACGGGCTGCAGCTGTAGAGTTTATTCCAACGCAAAGCTTAACTTCTCGCACGCCATACACACACATACAAACAAACTCGTACCGAGCAACATAGAACTATGAAAGCTATAAAACGGAGTCCGTAATTTCAGCTCCGTTTATTGCACTTCAGCGTCCAAGTTCACATGTACGACCTTAATGCCCATATATCATTAACTATTAGGTCGGGGCTCCGCCCGCTGTAATTTGACCTATTGTGTTATGATTGCTGACCGGTCGGCGAGTGTTTGGGGACGCCATGCGCCAATTAATTTATCCAACGTCCATGTTTAACTTATCGGACGGCTATTGTGTACCTATGTTAAATTGACCGATCATTGATTTCGTCGCGGTCGGCTGACCTGTAACCCAGCTTCCTGGTAATTTAACCTGATTGCCTTCCATACTTTTCTAATAGTTCTATTTTTCCTCCTACCTATACTATACACTCGATTTACTTATTATGTACAGATTTAGGCGGATTTAATGTGGCCAGAGAACGACATCAACAAATTTCGGCCAAATTCATGCGATGCGGTTGTGATTATTCTTCTGCAACTTCATTATTTAGTTAGGAGGAATAGATCAATCAAAAATAAAAGTTGGTAAAGTAAAAATACTAAAAAGAAGTTATTTATGTAGCGTATAATCTTTATTATTTCATTGTTTTTATTCTCTATTACTATTAACAATTTGTATGCATTGTAGGTTATACAGTACCTGTTTAACATACTTTTCGGTATAAGTAAACACTAAACTTAATCGTTATGAATAACATTATTCTATGGATATTTATTTGTTTCAGTTGCTGGATACAGGGTAGTTGTGTTTTTGCCGCAAATTGGATTATTTCATGACATACTTCATATTCATGTATGGATGTAATTTAATTTTTATATTTTTTAGGGAATAAAGTAACTCAAAATACTTTCCACGTATGCCCAAAGAAAAATGAAACTTAAGAGCTCGTTTTAGCGCCCCAGATATAGCAGCAGTCTTTGCAGTAGTATAATATTTATACCTATCCCACCCACAGCTGATGTTCAACCTTCAAAAAACTCTTTCCCTAAACTATGATATTCCGAAATGCGTTTATAAACCAAGTCTTTTACCTTTTTCTCTAGTCATACAACATGTTCGGCATGTTTTACTCAAATTTTTGAGCGTCCAAAATGAATTTAATTTGAAAAATAGAAACCTCCAAAATAGAAAGTCTATTTTGTTGGTCTCAGAATCACGCAGTAATTACCACGTGAGCTACATAGGAAATTGAGCTATGTGAGACTATGACAACATTACTTCATTTAGTGAGCTATAGTTCTGCGATTTCACCTTCTCGCTGCAAGTATTCAATTAACTCTTAGAAGCAGGAAAAAGAGCAAGCGAATATGTCTTTCGTTGGCCCAAACCCTTACTGTGGTCTACCTATAACAGGAAATTAGAAAATGGGAGGGAAATGTAAAGGTCTCGTACTGACAAAGGATATCAGGACAAAATCAACCGAAAGCGTTTATATCAACTTATTCGAAGACAGCAAAGGTAGTGCTATCTTTCGGCAAAGGCAACTTTATAATACGAGAATGTTTATTGACGGACCATACCGTCCTAAAATATCACGTACCTAAACTATGAAAAGCTGAAGAACAATTCTGTCGTTTATGCCAAAAAGATCTAGAGACAGATAGTAGAACGCATTTTGTGTAAATATATTATCATTAGTCACAAACAACATCAGCATTTCAGTAGGTCAATACTAACACTTACTAAGATTCATCAAAAGTCTTCAACTGTTCTAAACCATATAAGGGCTACTGTTACAATAGATTCAATTGCAATGAATAAACGCATCAATGCCATGATCCATCTCAATAACGTTAATAATAATAACTTTTAGAATCTAGCCAAATTCACGATGCTTGGATATCTACTATTCATGTCTTTAACGGTTCGGTGGCGGTCCAGTGATAAGAGAACCTGCGTCTGACTGGGCAGAGTTAGGCACTGTGCGTTCGAGTCCCACTAGAATCAAATTCTTCTGGTGGCTACGGTACAATGCCGATTCATTACTTTCATGTTGGGGAATAATTATCTGCCCTTCACCCTTTGAGGGAGTAATAGTAACAAGGCCATGGAACGCTTTACACACACTATTTACACACTAAAGGCTTCCGAGGCTATGACAAGCTGTAGAGCTTATGCACCCCGTTGGGCCGTTACCACATGTCACAAAATAAAAAAGAATTCACTGATTTGTACTCTATTTTAATAATTATTTTATGAATCTATTAGTATGTAAAATCGATAAGTTTACGAGGTAGGCGCCATAAATTCTCGGCCTGACAGGCTTATGCAGGTTTGAGCGCGTTCAAACTCCGTTGGCGTCATAGTTGCAATGTACGAAGCCTACACTATATATACTACGGCTCGAAGAGTAGTAGTTTTTAACAACCAGCCGGACAATGTGAGTAGTGCATGAAAATGTATCAGGTAACGAAAATTGGGTACTGCGTGGTCGTTAAATATTTAACGAAAAAAGGACATACATCTAATCACATTAAACAACGTTTAGACGGCATTTAAATAAGTAAGTAGGTAAGTAATTGATTATTTGACACAAAAGTGTTTATAATACGTCAAAAAGTCACAAAAATACAAATATGAAAATGTAGGTAAGGTAACTACACAATGCCGATAACCAAACTAAAAAAACTAAAAAAAGTAAAAAGTAATCAAAGTGGATACAAAAGAAAAAGAAAATCAGTGATTAACTATAAATTAATAATCAATTTATGGTGATTTATCTCCTTCATATTCCACTGTAAAAGGTGGGCAAAACGTTTCCGTTTGAAGCAAGAATCCCTTGAAGATGATGAGCGCCCCGGTCGGCCAATTGAACTGATAACGTCTCAAAACGTTTCAATTATTGAAGAAATGGTATTAGCAGATCGCCGTTTGAAACTGAAAGAATTAGCAGTGATGTCTAACATTTCCGAAACAGGCCTTCGCCCTGCTCTCCAATGTGAACGTCGGGTCGAATGTGCGCGCTCGTTTTTAAACATGTGTGGAGGCGACCCGAAACCGATTTTGGAGTCCCTTGTCACGGGAGATGAAACAATAGTTCTGTATTATGATCCTCCATCCAAAAAGGAATCGATGGAATGGCGGCGATCCGATGAACTTCGTCTCAGAAAGCTGTAATACAACATTTTGAGGGAAAAACTAGATTATTTTTACAAGGGTATAGAATTATTATTGTTGTTTTAAAGTTAATGGAGATTATATTGAAGTTAGGGGAGATTATATTGAGAAATAAAAATTGTTAGATTTTACCAAGTTTATTTTTTCTATATCAGGCCGAGAATTTATGGTGCCTACTACATATGTTGATGGACCTTCTAAACTTGAAAGTACGATTCCTCATTTGGATCTCGTGACTACAGATTTAATCGCATGGAATGGCTTTTATTGACGGCAGAGTAATTCCCATTACAATTTGCTACGCTTTCATTCCAAGCCTCCAATTAGCAGGTTGTTGACATAAACTTTTACTCGCTCATATATTGTCGAATGGAAATATGTTATATTCTAATTTACGCCTACTTTATTAGAAAAATCAAAGAGGCGCCTTACAGTTATTCAAATTAGATGCTTTTCATAAATAGCAAAAGACACAGAGTTACCAACATTGTTCAAACCCAAAGCCACAGAAACGTAGAGGTCTATAACAAAAGTGGTTTTCATTTAATGCACAAATAGCCCATCCATTACCAAACAACCAAAGCGCGCTAATCAGAAATTTAGCGCGTACAACAAACGGTGCATTTGTGTTTAAATTATATGCGATAAATTAAAGGACCACTAAATAATTTGCACCTAGTTCGCCCAGTAAAACACGTAGCAACCTAGCTGGTCGAGTAACATATCTGCAATAACTGCAACAACGACGACCCAACACTAATACGTGCTGCGGACCTTGTTATTATTCACCCGATTTTGGCGTATGCATTTTGTTATATTTGCCTCCTAATCTGTGACTCCGTATTTCATACATTATAAATTGCAATAAATTATCTAAATACGCAGCTCCATTATGCTAAGCAAAGGATATAGTGTCTCTGTGCTAAAAATGAATGTAAATGTCAATATCGAAAGGATGTGTGTTTTATCAATATGAATTTAGAATGTCTTCTCTAATTCTAAACATGTATGGCCAGCACCAACATAAGTTAACATTTAATCTCGAATTAAGTTAAAATGACAGGTAGAATGAGACAGCCTCTTTTTAATTGATTGCAACTTTCCACCTGTCATTTTAACTTAATTCAAGATTACATTTTAATTCATCTGGGTGCAATTGATGATAAATTTCGAATATCTAGAAAATGGGACAAACACAAAATAAATTTTGTACGCCACAAAACAGCACAAAACGGACACAAAACACAGGCGCTTCCATATTTTAAAAAGTCGAAAACGCGGGGCCAACTTAATACACCTTTTTTATGAAGTAAGATTTTAATTTTATTATTCATACAAGTTAAACCTAGGATGCATAACACGGGCCTCCGAAGCCCAGCGTGGTATTCTAAGCTTCATAACTTCTTTATCTTTAATTTCTTTCTTCTGGGCCTTGCCTATGCCTCAACTGGATTTTCCTGTTGCTATTTCTAATTGGCACTTGATCTATATAATTTATAAGAAAATGTATTTTAGATATTTGAATTCTATCGCGTATTTACATTTCTTGGGCCTCGTAGGCCCGGTTTATTTTTGATTAATAATCGTTTATATTTACATCCAAAACTGTTTTTGTTTAAATAATTTGTTGCTTCTGGCGTCAATGTACTGCATATTGCAATATTATTTGGAATACAATCGACTGCAACATGTTGCAACTTGTAGGAATAGGCCTGCTTCTGCGCTCAACGGAGTTTACAAGTTCGAACGGCGTATGCAGGTTTCAACACGCAGAAATGCATATCATACAAATATGCGAACATATAAAAACGACTTCAGTTGCAAAAATTTGCTTAAGGTGTTTGTAAATGTTCGTTATGGCGGCTCTAAGTTCAAGAAAATCGACCGGGCAACGTGCAACAGTGAGGTATGTAGATCCCTATTATGAGGAAACACTAATGCGGTGGGCAGAGGGATGTGATGAAGTTTTATTGAAAGGCAGTGAAACGTCTGAAATTGAAGAACCTGGTCAAGATTCATTAGAAGCCAATTCAAACCCTTCCATTTCTGAGTCTGAAGAAGATGTAGCTGCAGCGGAGGCCGATAGTGATAATCCCAACTGTTTCGCTTCTCCATCCGGCATACAGTGGAATAAAGTTCCACCAAGCTCTACGAGAACTGCAGAACGTAATGTACTGGTGTAAAAACTAAAGCAGAGTCCTGTGATACACTTGAAATGGTCTCAAATGTTTTATTACAAGAACGATCTTAGAAGAGTAAGTACTTCCATACATACTACTTCCAACAGTTCATAAAATACTACAAACAATGAACTTCTTACATGAATATTTTGATAACCGTGTAGATCTTCCTCCACGTGCTTCTGATCTAACTATTTTAGATTATTTTATCTTTCCGGGGCTAAAAAATAGAGTTTTTAAAAATACACCATACACAGTAGAAGAACTTACCGAAACAATTCAATTCGTCAACGAATTTAGCAACATGAAACGACGATTAAGAATTTGTATTGAAACCGAACAATTATAATAAATGTTCTTTTACTTTTACTAGGACAACTTTTTTATTTATTCCATTAGCTTTATTATTAGAGTTTGTTAAAAAGGTGGTACCGGCAATGGCGCACCGCATAAAAGTAGGTACGTAATATACAATATTAGTGAAAAATAATATTGTTACCTTTTCCTGCCGTCTTGATGACCACTGTGGCAATTGGCACCCGCCCTGCTAAGCTGCGTAGAATTGCAAGATCAGCAACCCTTCCATTGTCGATCCATTCAACCGTCGACGGTGTTGTGATTACGTTGTCGTATACTTCGAAAATGATCGTTCGACATCCAGTGAAGTAAGATTTGCAAATGTCAGATATTCCTTTTCCTAATCTGGGCACTCTTTTTCAGTTATAGACCGAACCTTTTGTAAATCGGGATTTTTCGTTAAAATTGCACCAAATTTTTGAGCAATACCGACTCCTATAGTGTTTGTCAAGTTTTCTAGAGCACCCTGTAAATTGTTTATGCAATTTAATGCGTCTCGTGCAGATAAGTGACTGTTTTCTAATTGTGCAATAGCTTGTGCAACTTCAAAATAGTTAATTGAAGTTTCATCTATTTGTTGTTGAACGTCCGAATTGGAAAAAAGTTGCTGACTATCTCGAACTGCTGCAGAATCATTTGAATCAAGTTTCAAGATGACATTTTTCACTTGTGAAAAATATTTCTGATAGTAAAATACTGCCTGGAGCCAGGTTTCCCATCGCGTTATTACAGGCTGAGGTGATGGTGGTAATTTCGGACACAATTGTTTGAATACACGGATGTGTTTGGGAGATTTGATGAACACTTTTTGGTAGACGCTACCAACTCTCAGCATTGTTGCGGCTCCGTCAGTAACGAACTTTGTGACTTGGGTTCCTATGATATAAAATTCTCTCAACGAATCTTTTATTATCTTGACAACGGTTTCTGCATTTGCCTTCTGAATCCTTTTACTGGATAACAACAATGAAGCTGGTGAACCATTTCGTTTTAAAGGACGCGCTACAACATGAATGATGCTGTGTGCACACATTGGCAGATTTTCTTATTTCTCAACTCATCTTTTATACGTTCCTTTACTGTACCTTGCACACGTGGCAAATTGTATCGTAATTGCATAGATGTTGGCAGCTTCCATGAGAGAACGTACTTAGCCCAAAAAAGACGAAAGTGTTCATTAGCTACTAGATGTTGTGGGATGTTGCACACACTTAACATAAAAATAAAATCATATAAATATTGCCAGTATGGAATACTGTTTTTTAAATTCAATACATGACGTTTACTTTTACAATGTTTTCTACATTCAAACCTATCGCGTCTTAGCAATCCGCTATTGCATATTGTGCAATAAATATGCGGACTTGTATATTCTAATCCAAGGAGATGCCTGAGATATTTAATCACATTCGAAGGGAACGTTACACCCTTTGGGCGTTCCATCCCCGCATACTTATTTGGCGTGCAACGTGCAACGTACTGTCGCTTTGAACTGTCTCGCGGTTCTACCCACGCCGCTACCAATACGCTACTCCCATCCGGTACCACCTTTTCAACAAACTCTACTTATTACTACATTTACACATAACTGAAACGTATTTGCATCAATACTGTCATATATTTCAACCATAATTTGAAGTTTCAATCTTGAGATTTAGGCAACAAAAAATAACTAAGAAGACATACCCTTCCCGATTACTTTTTTATGATCATATATGGTATTTGATATAATATTTTTATGATATTTCTAATAGCAACGGATCGGAACGTTTCGGTATACCTTTCAAGCAATATAAATAATATAGCGCAATTGCAATTTTTCTAAAATAAACACATCTTTACCTGATTTGTAATGAAAAAGAAAGGTTCTCCCCGATATTATCCCATCCTTACTCTAATTTCGGTTATCTGCCCGCATATAACTCAACTTCGAATACTTTCAGACAATTACGTCGTTTTATCAAAGGAATCTCATAAACCCAAGCTCTTTATTTGACGTATGATAAATAGCTTAGTACAGAATGTACGGCGGCGTTCACCGAAAGCAATATAACGTTTTCATGCAAACTGCAATCTGTCTTGAACAGAACGACACGATAACAGGTAATATTTCGAGTGCATTTACATGCCATTGCGGCACTAATGCGCAAAATGCCACCGTATAAGCGCCTTGCCTCTACCTATGCATGAAGCAAGCAGGGTTAACATTTGATTATCTCTTAATTGTTCGTTTTTTGCGTGCTACATGCCGGCGGATAACGCGGGCGAATATAAAGCCAGTAACAACGCCTACTTTGTATCGCGGGAAGATTTATTTTATGCTATGGTCAGAACCACGTCAACCTTTTATCAGTTGTACCTCCGCGCAGATACAAATGATTAACATTTCCCCGGAGGATTTACATTCACGGCATTCATATTTAGAACTTGTTTTCTTTATTTGAATAAGTGTTTTTACTACAATTCATAAATCAACCTCATCAAGCGTTTCAGAGCCTTGTGAACGTGTATTTAGCCCCAAAGCTATGAGTTTTAAAGGTATACGAAGAAATTCCCATTCAGGAGTGGTCTGTTAAGCTATTTCACTTTGCTATAAAAGCTAACACGCCAAAATGTTTATTTCTAAGACTTGTGTTTTGTTTTAAAGCCCTTTATGTCATTAAAACCATGTATAATAATAATAATGATAATGTTTTTATTGCTTTGAAATTGCAAAGTAACAAATAATAACGTACATAATTGCAAGCAATCTCACAGCGAGTCTCAGAATGATTCCGCTTGCACTAACCCTGCAGTATAATTGGTAAACATTTAGCGTTGGCAGTAGCAATGTACTGATTGGAATAGACCTGGGAATTAGTTTAATTGTTAGAAGAAAGACCTCTACAAAGATAGTAGTTGATTGATGTGAGATATGAGATATGGTAAATACGATTAGTTTACACGTGGAAAGAATGCCTAGTAACAATAACCAGAATTGATGCTAATACAGCTCATGGTATTGGTGGTATCATTTCTGGCAAAAACAATGTCAACACACGAACATATTTCTGCCTACCCGGCGTCATCAGCGTGGTTCTGGGCACATCCATAGAAATGATAAGCCATCAATGCTCTTACAAGATACAATAGTCCTATATGGAATTAAATATCAATATCAATCCATATAGAGCAACTTATGAGAAAGGTTTACAAACATTTTCTTATAACTGAAAACATTTAATTTGGATTTCAAGTCCTTGCTAATGACTATAAAAAAGCTACAATATAAACACATGCCAGATAATCATAAGAAAACGAAAAACTAGGAGCGAAAGATGCAATTAGAGAGTTATAATGCTAAATAACATAATTCGAGCTACATCGAAGAAAACAAAAATCAAAGTTCATGAATGCGGAATTTAGGAACAATAAAATAATTTGCTGTGAACTTCAGGGGACGGAGTTCCTTAGAGTTGATGGAAAACGCTAATTAAACGACCACGTTTCAAAAAATAGCCAAATACCAAATATCAAAGCAAGTAAAGCGAAGGATTTGTAGAAATAAGGAAGCGTGAATGTGAAAAGGCCATATGTAACTTTAATTTTCCAGATTTACGCGAAAAGGATATTTGGACGAATGGCTCACCAGGGACGTAATCTTGTATTCATAAGCTTAAATAACACCAACCTTTCGAATCTCCATTTTTACATCTTGTGCTTCTCTCTCGCAGATATATCGATAGAATAATAGTTTCAGATTTCAAACGAAACTTACTTAATCAATGTTATGTGCATTGCAATTAATTTACAAACGCATCGAGAAAAATGTTTAATATTTTAGAGATTATACTAATAAATAATACTAAAATATGAATGGTGAAAGAGATAGCGACCAACAGCCTAACTTCTCAGACGCGAATCAAGCTTCCCTATTAATCGTATTCTAGCACAAGTGGCCCCTGAGGTAACAAGGCTTATATTACGTACCAACAATCTCGACTCACAACTAACTAGATCGATATGCAAACACCTCGATCTAACCAATTCTACAGTTAATGAAGTAGTTATTATACCAAGATTATGACCCTTATACCTCTAACGTGTGCACGTAGGCAGAAGCAATTACAGCATTAATTAACTCGGCACATACACAGGGCCATAAATGAATCAAAACCGTACGAAAAGAAGTGAAAACTGTTCTTTACTTTATATTTAATATCAGACTATTTCCCATGCTAATTGAAGTTTCCAATGTACGAGGGTAAGTCAAAAATTACTTACACTTTTAGTTCTACAACTGTATTAAACAAAGATAGGTGTACAACATTATTTTTCGAGATAGTCTCCACCTTTAACAGTGCACTTGGCCCAGCGAGCCACAAGCTTCCGTATCGCTTCCTGGTAGAAGGTTTTCGGTTGGTCGTGAAGCCACTTTTGCACCGCATCCCGAATGTCTACGTCTGAGGCAAATCGACGACCTCTCAAAGCTTCCTTGAGCGGTCCAAAGAGATGAAAGTCTGAGGGAGCGAGATATTTGCTGGAACCATTTCTCGAGCTTGCTGAATGTTGTCGTCGATGGTCGAGGTTGACGGCCGTCCAGCTCCCTCTTTTTGTGTTACGCTCGCGCGGCCACTTTGAAACATTTCGATCCACCAAAAAACGCTTTTACGAGGTAAAGCACTGTCCCCGTATTGTGACAAAAGTCTTCGGTGAATTTCAGCACCTTCCACACCCTTGTTGTTCCTCTTTGGTGCAAACTAATAGCGCTTATGCTGTTGTTGCTAGCAGACAAATGACGTGATCGTGATTAAATTCCGCACACATGACCACAGAGGCGCCAACTCAACGCATGCGCAAGCGGCCGCCACTACGATAACCTTCAAAGCTTGTTATGGCAAAAGTGTAAATAATATTTGACTTACCCTCGTACTTGCCTATGTAATATTGTACTATGTAATAATTTGCCAATTTGCATTTATACCGTGTCAGTAAGTTCTCTCAGTACCTCCCCGTGCCGGGTGTGGGTTATTTGCGCTCCCACTGCCTTCCTTGGATGTGGTAGCCGTTTCTCAGGCTCCCTCTCCGGAATCGAACCATGATTCCCCGTTACCCGTTGCAACCATGGTAGTCCCAGAACCTACCATCGACAGTTGATAAGGCAGACATTTGAAAGATGCGTCGCCGGTGCGAGACCGTCCGATCAGCAAGAAGTTATTCAGAGTCACTAAGGTGTACGACGACGAGTAAGACCCGCCACCGATTGGTTTTGATCTAATAAAAGCGCTCGTTGCGTCTCCGGTCGGAGCTCTGTGTGCATGTATTAGCTCCAGAATTATCACAGTTATCCAGGTAAATGTGGATACGAACTAAGGAACCATAACTGATTTAATGAGCCTTTCGCGGTTTCACCTTAATACGGCTCGGAGTGAGACATGTATGACTTAATCTTTGAGACAAGCATGTGGAAAATAACATGGAAAACCATTCAAGACTGTAAAAGAGGAGCTTTTTAGTGATATAGATGATATAGTAGTTAGGATAGACTTTAATATTGAAGATGATGATATTACATTTTTTACCAGTGGAACTTCCCGTGGCAGTATGATCGTGCCAAATAGACAGGGCTACGAAGCTATGGTGACCCTGGTGTAAATACTATGATATGGGGACCACCGAAGGAACGTCAATGCAAGCCCTGGCAGAAGAAACAACATGCAGGTTCTGTGAGGCGAAAGGAGCGATTGCCGTCCACATATTGTGAGATTGCATAAGACTAGCGGGACTACGGTTCTCAATAATGAGCTCGGACTATCCAAATGCTGAAACCCCCGCAGAAAGATCAATCGCAAGTCTGGTGAAAGCAGCAAAGCTAACGTAAATGATCTGGGAATTGAGAAAGTATAATATATCTGAAGCAGCCGCAGATGGATAGGTCAGCGACCACCTCTTATCTAATCTAATTCGATCTAGTTGTATGGATTGTTTACAAACATATTAAATCAAGCTTTAAACAACTGTAAGGATTATAGCTTCCCCATCATTCAAATTTAGTTGTTTACTATTTGTGAAGAGCTAAGGGTTTTTAGCCAATCGCAGATATTCATAATAATCTCTTTGAGAATACTGCAAAATAGCTCATGGTTTGTGAATGACTTTAAAATGTATATGAAATGCAATCGTTGTTTGGACGGAAGTTTTAGGAGTCCACACTAGAAATCCATCCTGCTAATCTTACAGAAATTCTTGCAGTATATCAATATTACATTAGACGCCATGTCGAAACTATATTCATCAAACGCACCACATTATTATTATTCTCTAAGTTAGTGCTCACTAACATCAAAGATTTTGCCACAGCCATTAACATCCGTATGCTTACATATACATATCTGGATAAAATAAAAGACACAAACGTCACGTAAGCCTACATACCTACGTAACAAACGCTCCCTATTATTATGAGGAGTGAGTTGTTTTTATTAAAGCGAAAAGAATAAAGGTACGCTAGTATATGAAGGCTGTCGTAAAAATCTTTTGTTATAATTTTGTTGCGTCCAGTAAAACTAAACTTGTCTTTATGACCTATTTTATGTATGAAACACAGTTTGTTCCTTAATTTTAGTAATAAATGTCGGAGGGTATGGCATTTTTGGCACAACGGACTTCGCGTGGAGCACTTTTTTATTTCTTGCGCGCGATAAAAGCTGTAAAGATAAAAATAACTTGTGCGAGCTTTGACGTGGGTACTACAAGCACCTCTGAACTCACTTCGTTGATGCAAGTGGCGATGTATACAGGTATTGCTAACTAGGATAACTAAAAAAATATATTCGAAGTTATTGTACATGTACTTAATTATTATATTAATTCAACTGAGTTCAATGGAATTCCCCAATGGTCAATTTTGGCTCAAATACCCTTTGAACTTTATCTTAGTATGGAGATGACATCAGCTGAATAATTTCAAATATTAATAATAATAATAACAAAAAACCAAAGGGGAAGTACTCGACCATACGACATTGAGAAGTAAAATAAAATTGGACAAACCGGGTATGCGGTCTGTTTCTGGATAGTTTATTAAAAGCCTTTTTTTTTAGACTGAATATTTCGTTCTTTATTCCGAACTTCAACAGCAGTTAAAACAAGAGTAGAAGACAATATCTGAATAGATAAACATGTCAGGACATTGACAAAATCAATAACAAACAATTAAGAATTTAGATTTAGCAAATACTACATTTTAAAATATACCTAAGACGACAACTGCGTCTGTAATAAAAATACTGAAAATCTAGTATTGTTAAATTAAAATTCTTGTGTTTGTTATTGACTTTTTTAATGTTTATCTGTTAAACTACTGTCGTTAACGCCTTCTACTCTTATTTTAACACGGGATGAAGTTTGTAATAGAGAACGAAATATTGAGTCTAAAAAAATGTGGGTTTTACTAAATCATTCAGAAACAGACCGCATACCCAGTTCCTCAAAATTTGTTTCGAATTAATTTCAAATTCATTAAATGCGTCATTTACATGGGACATGCAGAAGTTAACGACTCTTTGTAATAGCCAAACGGTACTACAAGGAACGGAATTGTTTTAGACAGTATGTAATTACAAATGTGGGTTTGCATGGAAACGATCACAGCATGCAGCTAACATCGTGATGCATGCGACATTTACATGTTGTCGCTGTTTTCACTTTGAAATTGGTGTCAAATAAGCCCACTGCATCGGTATTGACATTATCAATACAAAGCAGCAGAGCGCTATTCACATTGGTAAATACGTTTGAATATTGATAGTATATTAGACTAAATAAAAGCTTCCAATACAGTTATTTACATTAATTTAAATGTAAATATTCTTTGACGAAATCTCAGATTAATTTATTATTAAACATTTTTTAAGTTTCTTATCAAATTAAAGGAGATCATTGTAATCATTAATAAAATGAATAGGACTACTATGGCTATTTAGTAATACCCATACCATACTGCTCCTTATTTCTGCGGCATAGAATATCGTGTAGATATGCAAAATAATGAGTAGAGTAACCAAAACTTGCGGACTCGCATAGGCGTCGGTATTACGGGTTAATATAAGAATACGAAAAATTCATAAATAAACTTACTTGCTAATTATTCAACAAATTAGAGGCATCAGGATGTGAACTACTGTAAACTTGCATCATTGCATATGTTTCCACAGTTACTTCTTTAAACCTTGTGCGTCGACAAGAAAAAATATTCTTATACATAGAAAACGATCTCTCCACATCTAAGGAAGTTACATTTGCATGTAGAAACTGTTTTTCAAAATCACTTAAAAGTTCACTATTCTTACACTTATTATAAACGGCCTCTAAAGTATTAAAATCGGGATTTTTCCTTAAAACATCTGCCAACTTCTGACTAGCGTATAATCCTGGCGTATCATTTAATGTGTGTAATTTATTTTTTACACTCTCCACTATGTCTAATGATTCCTGCAATGACAATTCAGTACATTGTAGTTTTCTGATGGCATCTAGTAATACTGTATAATTGGTACATATTGTAGTTAAATCTTCTAAAAGTTGAGAAATTTGAAATTCTCTTTGACTTTCTCTAATTGCTTTGGATTCATCCCGATTAAATCGCATTATAATTGATTGAATTTGTTGAAAATGGATCAAATAGTAAGAAGCTGCTGTTAGCCAAGTACCCCATCGCGTTAAAATTGGTTCAGGAGGTTCTGGAATACCTGGACAAAATTTACGAAATTCTTTTAAACGTTTAGGAGATTTACGAAACACTGCTTTAGTACTTCCAATCATCCGATCAACGTTTCCGAAATGTTGTCGAACAACTTCACCAACTAAATGCAAAGCATGCAGCACGCAGGTTATATGTATTAAGTTAGGAAATATATGTTTTAAGGATCGCCCAACACTTAACATCGTTGCTGCACTATCTGTCACAATCATCACAACTTGCAAGCTAACAAATATCGAGATGCTGTGTTCTCGCTAGATAAAGCGCGAGCTATTACATTCACAATACTATTTTGCTTTATATCGGTCGTCTTATCCACGGTAATCCATATTTTTTTGGAACACAAATCACGTTTACACACATTTTCTAGCATCTCTTTCATTCGCGGCAAATGATTCTGTAATTGTGTTTGTGAGGGTAATGGGTACTTTAGAACGTATTGTCGCCAAAACGTTTTAAAAGCTACTTTTCTCACCAACGACAACGGAAGATTACAAGAGGTAAACATAATTAATAAATGTATGAGGAACGGTGTATAAGGTATTTCAGTTCTTGCATTTCTCATATGCTTAATACCATTGACATGCCTCTGGCAATCAGTTCTGTCCAATGCAGCCAAACGAACATTGCATATTAAGCAAAAAACTGCACTACTCATATTTTAAATGGGGAAAAAGTGACACATACTTATGTACATTAGTAGCAAATCTATTACGAGGCATTGTTTTCTTAGGTATGTAAATATTAGTTCTGTATGAAACGAAACACTAATTGTGTACTTGGTATAATACTACAACACACAAAAAACACCAGTTGTATTTTCAAAAGCGACACGTAAGTACATAACCTTGACCCTTCGACTAATCTCTGCAACAGCTCAACCGGTACTAAAACGAAATCTCTCTCAGCGCGGTTTAACATGATTTATATTCAAGGTCGACACTACATGCCTGCTTCTCTACCGGTTTAGTTTATTTATGAATTTTTCGTATTCTTATATTAACCCGTAATACCGACGCCTATGCGAGTCCGCAAGTTTAGGTTACTCTAATAATGACTGAACACATTGTGTTGGAAGCAAAGTTCGCTAAAAAGAGAAAATGGCATAAATAACAATTCCAAACTGGATGATATTTATCACTAACCTGGGCAAATATGCGGTGACAGCCAGAGGCGTGATGAGCACATGAAAGTTTACACATAAAATAGAAGGTAAGAAATAAATTATAAAACGTGCTGAAACAGTTACCGTCTTAAATGTCTTCCGTGAAATCACTGTTAAATATTTGAACCATTAGATATGTTTCCACAGCTGTTTCAGTCAAATGAGTACGACGTGCGGAATAAATGTATTTTAATGCCGAAAACGACCGTTCGACATCTAGCGATGTTATATTTGCATATTTAGAATAATCTTTGAAACAACTTAATGCATCTGCACACGCACCTTCACAAATTTGTCTTAATATAAGAAAATCGAAATCGTTCTCTAAAACACTTTCAAATTTTCGTATTACACACCAACTTGTTTCGCCTTCTACAGCGCATAAACGTGCGTGAACATCACTCACAATTTGAACAGAATTCACTAGCGATATCGAAACATTTTGTAATTTTTCTATTCCCTCCGCTAGTCTGAAGTAATTGTTGTGAATAGTTTGTAAATCTCTTTTAACCTGACCATCTTGAAATATTTCCTGACTGTTCTTGATTGCTGCAGCTTCTGTCGGATTGAATTTTAAAGCTTCTTTACTTGATCAAAATATTTGTTGTAGTAAGACGCAGCCTGCAACCATGTTCCCCAACGTGTAACAATCGGCTGTCGTGGTTCAGGTAAATCAGGACACAGTTTGTGAAATGGTCAGTACGTTTCGGGGACTTTAGAAACATTGCCTTTGTACTAGCAATCAATGCATTTATTAGTGGAAAACATGGAGGAATCGTTTGTGCCGCAAGATTTAGAGTATGGATTTTACACGTTACATGTAAGAAGTTACCACTGTGTTCTTTAAGAGATCGGCCCAAAGAACGCATGTTTGCGGCACCATCACTCATAAACATTAAAAGTTGCCTAGTTGAAACTTCAAATTTGTTCAATGAATTCAACACCACATTTAAAATCTCATCGGCAGTACAATTTATAACTCTTTTGGAAACAAGTAAGAAGGAGGATGACGGTCGATGTGGTTCCATTGTACGTACCATTACATTAACCACAGAATGTTTTTGACGATCTGTTGTTTCGTCCACACACAACCACAGTTTTTTATCTTTCAATTCCGTTTTCATTCTTTTTTTTATATGTTCACGAGCAAATGGCACTACATTTCGTATCGATATCCGACTAGGTAATTTACAGTCCGCATATTTATTCCAGAAGGAAACAAATGCTTCTTTGTCTAGTAAACGAAACGATAGATTACATAAAATAAGAGTAACACATAAATCAAATGTAAATTTTTCTTGGTCTCGTATGCCACTTTTTGCAGAAAAATGCTGTTTGCTTTCGATGTGACGTTGACAATGGCTTCTGGGCCAACACATTAATGGGATTTTACAAACTAGACATTGCATTTTAGCGACATCAAAAATTAAGTCCGGCATGTCCACTATAAAGCTTTTAACTGTGTCTGCCATTGGCTATATTCGCGACATTCCTAACTGCGACATTTTTAAAGCAAACGCAAGCGTACAATTACGAAATAAGTTACGACAGCCTACATATACACAGAACTACTCGCATACAGCATCGATTTAGTACTGACGCTGTGAACGCGTGAAATAAATAATCGCCGACTCCGCACTACATATCTACTACACTGGCTGTTCCCGCTGTTTGCCCAGACTATTTATTACTCTTCTGAAGACTAAATAAATAGCGGATCATAAAAAAACACAACCACGTCAATAATTCTCCTTAAAACATTTTAGTGGCCCCACATTCACCATTAAAGTTTTTGTCCTCAAATGGTGGCGGTATCGTTTCATATCTCAATCTAAATTGTGCCGCGGTAGTTTGCTTTTCGTTCGTTTTCAATAGATAACCCGCCCCATAGTGCGGACTCGACACTCAGTCGGGATACTATCGATCCATGCGACTTTAAACTTGAGCCGAGAGCGTTTGAAGGAATCGTCAAAACACTGTGTCGTAACAAATAGGAGTAAGTTCTGTCGAAGCAATATTTCAGATTTGATCGTATCGTGTAGCTTCCCCTAAGGGCCGTCCGCCTTAAAATTGAGTCGGGCTCTTCCGGTATCAAATAAAATGGAAAGAAGTTGGGAAGAGGGCGTTGTTTGCATTCTCAAGTGGACTTGGCAGCCTTCGAGGTTCCTACGATTTACAAACGAAATAAATACGAAAGTTTTCAGAGACCGTTAATTCCTTGACCAATATTTGTGCTGCATAATCGAACGTTTACTCTGAAGGTGCTTGAATCCTTTCTTGATGCAATTTCTCCGCTTTCCTAAGTGCAAAGTTTATTAAAACATTCCAAACGGTCTAAGTAGGTTCTACTTCAAAACGAAAATTAAGGAATTAAAGTAGAAATACCCATAATGCGGATGTTTGCCTTTCTACATTTACATTAATATATTAAAGGATAAGAAAATACTTTGCATTGAGGTTTTGTTTGCTGCAATGGAAATGTACAGGGTTTCTTATTTTATTTTGACCACTATTTTTTTCCGTTACTGTTGCAGATACAAAAAAATTTTTCGAGTTGTAGCGTTTTACCTCTACCGATTAAAGATTTGATAACTATTAGAATTGCACCTACAGGGCACGACCAACAAAACATGGCTTCGATGGCTTGCAAAGCAAAATACTTCAACAGACATCATGCATAGGTTGTTAGAACCAGTCAAGCGAAACAATCGCAATTTGACATGCGATAATTGGCATACTAGCATACCACTTGCTAAAGCTCTTTTGAAGGATAAAATAACACTGGTAGGCACTCTGAAAGAGAAATTCCTCCGGAATTTTTGCCAAATAAAAAGACCGACAAGAGCTCGATATTTGGATTTCAAAAGGATATTTCAATGGTATCCCATACCAGGAAAAAAAATAAAGGAGTTATTCTAATTTCCATAATGCATAGAGACTCTTCAATAGACCAAGAACCAAATAAACCGGAAATAATAACTTTCTACAACTCAACAAAAGGGGGAATTGATACAGTCGATCAAGTCTGCGTGGCCGTTAGTAATATTTTTTTCACTGCTAAATGTAGCAGGAATCAATGCCCAAATTATTTATATCTCTCATCCCGATTCGTCACAAACAAGGAGAGTCTTTTTGAAAAACTTGTCTTTGAATTTGATGAAACTGCATCTAACGAAACGAACCACAATTAGTTCGCTGCGAACGAACATAAAATCCATTCTGGCACAATATGCGTCCGCAGAAGACGTCCAGGAAATTACTCCAGAAGAAAAAAGTAGAGGTCGCTGTTGTTGTGGCCCGAAAGCAAAAATAACAAACACTACAATCACATGTAGTACTTGTAGAAAATTTGCTTGCAAAAAACGTATTGCCATATACTTGCCAAAATTACTGAGTAATAATTGATGAAGAGTCTTGGTTTCTGAAATATATTTTTATTCAATTTCTTGAGATTTTATTTGTGTTTTTATTTGGGAAAACTTAAATAGCGTATTCTACCAACCAAACAGATGAAGAAACCACATGTAAACACATATCTAAAAATGTTTTGTTTTCGAGCTGTAGCTCGATGTTGAAGGTTTTTATAATGGAAAATTACATTAAAATAAACAGTTTTATGAAATGAAATCCGCTAACGTCATTGCATTTTCTACAGCACCGAACCAGTGAATCAATCCCGCCGGATATTTGTACTGGATTTTGTCGCCTTTCATTGGAAGCTTCTTCAATTCTTAAAATTAACTATTCTCTTATATTGACAGGTGTCGCATACATTTTATCTTTTAACATACCGATCACATTTTGAACACCTCTTTGTTATTAAATAATTAATTTTGCTTTAATGTGATTTTCCATTACAAAAACCTTCAACAAGCTGTAGCTTGAAAACGAAGCATTTTTGGATATATGTTTATATGTGGTTTTTTCATCAGTTTGGTTGGTAGAATACGCTATTTAAATTTTCTCAAATAAAACCGAATCACACACATGAATAAGTATGTTTTTTTTTCAAACTACGAGTAAATTCTCTTTCAAACAATCGTGCTAAGAAGATCCATAAAATAACATGGAATTATTACTTGAGTTTGTTAAAAAGGTGGTACCGGCAGAGGCACACCGCATAAAAGTAGGGTACGTAATATACAATATTAGTGAAAAATAATATTATTACCTTTTCCTGTCGTCTTGATGTCCACTGTGACAATTGGCAACCGCTCTGGTGAGCTGAGTAAAATTGCAACATCAGCAACGCTTCCATTGTCGATTCATTCAGCCGTCGACGGTGTTGTGAATACGTTGTCGTATACTTCGAATATGATCGTTCGACATCCAGTGAAGTAAGATTTGTAAATGTCAGATATTCCTTTTCCTCATCTGGGTACTCTTGATTTTCAGTTATAGACCGAACCTTTTGTAAATCGGGATTTTTCGTTAAAATTGCACCAAATTTTTGAGCAACACCGACTCCTATAGTGTTCGTCAAGTTTTCTAGACCGAACAATAATAAATCGTTACACCCATTGGGCGTCCCATCTCCGCGTACTTATTTGGCAGAGTGCAACGTATTGTCGCTTTGAACTCTCTCGCGGTGCTGTCGAGATCGACTACGAGTTGAAAATTACCCCTACCCACGCCGCTACCGCTACGCTACTGCCATCCGGTACCACCTTTTCAACAAATTCTAATTATTACACTGCGTGCCGACATATAATAGTGGTTAGGACTCGTACACATTTGTGGTCCAATATTTGTGGTCAAATAGTTTACGCCTTTAAAGTATCAAAAAGATGGACAGTATAGATTTCTATCGTTTAGTTGTTAAGTGTGGCTTTTGTAAATTTCTATAATTTATAAAAACAAACAGAAAATCATGGATACAGTACAAGGATTCTTAAAAATCAATCAGCCCATAAAATACAATAGGTACCATACAAAGTTGAAATGCTATATTTGATATCGTTTTAATGATATTAAACAATTACAAAATTACCTTATGAAAACTTAACAGAAATGAAATACGAAAACTGCTATTTCATATTTAAACTACAATTACATACAATCGCCACGGAACCAGTTTCTCTTCACCAAGTGGAATACCATCATTTCTAAGACAGTAAAATAGAGCCGGTAAGTCTGATTTTATTCTCACCCTATTTACTGAAATTGGATAATACTCGTTCTACTCAGGCAAAATCGTATCCTGTTCAGGAACTATACGCCATACGCGTAGTAATTTAATTTACATTTTCAATTAGAATAGCTAAAACATTTCCAATTAGAATGGCGTATGTAAGAGACACTAACTCCTTATGCGATCTTATACCACGCTCGGTGCGCAGCCCATACTGTCTTGTGTTTTGCCGCTCAATAATTATTAGTTTCCAATGGATTAACTAATGGCACCGTACTGGGCTACAATTTCATCAGTTCAACATAATTATTGACTAAACGTTTCGACGAGGTATTCGCTCAATTTTGTAAACATACCCTCGTCAACAGGCATAAATTTTAATAATTGATCAATATCCAGGTACTAGAAACCGATTATCGCTGACACGTCCCTTTTATTCGATTGAAATTTGCAGAAACAGCTTGCTTATGAAATGTACCTCATTATGGGGAGGTATTGACAAGTTCTTAACCTAGTTCAAAAAAACGTCCTCATATTTGTCACAACGATCTTTTTATTGAACGTAATCGCATTGTAATTCAGTCCATTCAATGTAACGTTCATAAAATGATTTTAGATCTTTAAGAGAATCTTTTGGTCTAGCTTCAAATGCTTCGTTTATAAATTTTTTTCTTTGCGGTCTCTTCTTGGTATCAGAAAGAGATAATCGACTCACAGTACTAAGTCTAGTAAACAAAGATAGTAGTTCATCAACCCACACTTCTAGTCTTGCCAAGAAATGTTGACCTGCTAGAAAAGCATACGCATGTCAATTTACATACTTATCCCGAGACTTCTTCTACCATCGGTGTAGAGGTTATGGCATTTCTCCATGCCTTTCTGTCTAAAGCCATGTTTCTTGCTTGGGTCCATGTGAGTCCTCTTTTCTCCAGTATCCTGCTAATTTCAACGTCCCATGTCGTCCTCGGTCGGTCCCTGCCATTTTTGTCTATCAATCTTGTTTCCTACACTATTTTTGCTGTTCTGTTCTTCTCAATTCTAGTCAAATGCCCAAACTAAATTGTTGGGTTTGTATTTTATCTGTAATGGTCTTTATTTCTAGTCTTCTTCTTATAAGTTTATTTATCAAAAAATAGTCAACTGGGGCTCTGAACAAAAACCAAATCAGAGGGATAATAAACAAAGTTTCGAATATTTTTCCAAATTTTTCGATATTTTCACTAAATATTTAAATAAACATGAAACTTTACTGAAAATAACTGCAGTACAACATTTTATAAGCCCTTTCGAAATTGTAATTTGAAAATATCAACCACGGAGCAAGGCCCGAGGACCAAACTTCCTGAGCACCTATCGAAAACCAGTTGCGATCTTTAGAAAAGGATACCGACGAGATACAGTGCACAGATACCAAGAATTAAAAAACATTTGGTCAAATAAATAAAAATTGAAATAAAAATCCAATCATTTAATTCTAAAATCCAAATTTCAAAATTTTAAATTTCAATTTAACAATTTAATTTTTAATTAACTATCGGTTGGGGTTTGTTATAGGTTTTTCTACGTCTATTGTTCGAAAGAAATATAATCTATCTAGTTTTTTTATTTATATCAAAACTACTAATAAAAATCACTGTCCGTCTTGAAAATAATAAAATCGTTTCAGTTCTCTATTCAATTGCTAATTTGCAAAAATGCCATTAAGTGAGATTACCCACAATTAATAAAAAAGTAAACCCCGAGATTATTTAGTTAGTTAGTAGTTAATTTGCTTAATTTAATCTATTTAATTCCAATTTCACTACTATTTACACAAAAATATCACTACAGTATAATGACTGATTGTGAACATCACGTAACCTCTTTTGCATCCTCAATTATAGATCGATCGTCCGTAGGCGAAAGAGAGACGGGAAAGACGGTAAAAAGAGCAAACTGTACGCGATTTGCGAAAAAGAGCGAGCGAGAAGGACGCGCGCGATCGGCGTAGGTCGAAAAAGGGATACTTCTCCTATTAAATAGGCGTATTTCCGTTCGGAGCGAGGCAAATTTATTAACCGGAGTACAGTAATTCGAGGTGGTAGTGAAAAAAACACGCCGGACGCGTCGCCGCTGTCTGGGCGAAACGTGAGGTTTATAATACCTTATACATCTGACTATAACAAGTGTTCCATGGCGCACTAGAGCGACCGTTCGAATTCGCGCCCTTGAACGTTTAAGCGTTCAGCTTCGCACCCATCGTACGACACCATTTTTCATCGAACTTCGTTCTGCTTTTCTGGTTGAAGATAAGAATTAGTGTATTTTGAAAATTCTGTACGTTTTGTTCTGTACGACTTTTCGATATTTTCTAAAATTGAATTTTACGCTAGGGAATACTTTTTTTTTAATTTTAATGTAAAGAGCTGTTTGCATCATGATAAAAAATAACACAATACCTGCTTGGACAAATGTGTATATAAATTGGTAATTTTTTTTTTTTTTAATATGAACTTACAACATAATCATCTTTTTTTATTTTTTACATATATTAAGAGATGTTCTTATATATAAAATCGATAAATTAAATATAAACAAGATGTAAAGATTTCCATTAAAATATTTTAGATTAAAAAAAAAACATTTTTATATAATAAATGTCTTTATGTAAACGTATGATAAAAAAACAATCAAATTTTATGAAGTTAATTTTAAAAGAATGTGAGCATTGGAACATTAATTAACTGAAAATGATTACATATTTTTTGCAATTTAAAAAGAATTCGGAGATGTTAAAAGATAGTTATTTTAGAATAGACAATTAAGCAATAATAGACATTCAAAAATTTAGATTTTAATCTAATTGATAGTTAATAGTTTTTGTTCAAAGGTGTGCTTACGGGGTAAAACGGAGTTATTTATCTATTATTACAACATCTGTGCGTTCGAATGCAAACAATTGGGTAATAAATAATTGCTATAATAAAAAGATGCACTAGAAGTCCTTGAAGTAAGAATATATCGACGTAAAAATCTCAGCACGCGAACTGAACAAAGATTGATTATGGGAAGTTGTATTCCGTTCTTGTACGTTTTCTAGTTTACATGCTGCGTCTCGGCTTTGTACATCAACTCTAAAAATGAGGTGGATTTATATATCCCCACAAGCGACGCATGCACATGCAGCATCTTAAGAGTTGGACTTTTGCGGTTCTATTAACAATTTTGCATCATTAATCTCAACAGAAGTTTTAATTCTAATCATGATATAAGCTACACTAATTATAGCAAACAATTTCCTATGTTTATGGAAAATATTAAATAGGAATCCGATTTGAACGCACTGCTAATAGTATTACGCATGCGTAGTATCATAAACGTATTCAGCACGAATTTGTATTGAAAGCAATTTTTACGTGATTTAGACTGCAATAAATACAGCCTAATAGGGGCAAGGTAACTACATGTTTCAAGCCAATTTCTATTCGAAGAAACAATAGCGTAGCTGAAATTCACAAATACTTCTACGTGACATAAGAAACAAAAGGCTCCATTTTCGCGCGATAATACCTATAATACATAGTGCCGCACTCCAACTCAAACTCTTTAAGTACTGCAGCAATTTCAGTTGCTTGGGAAACTTTTTGTCCAGATCTCTCAGTAAGTGACTGCCATCTCTTTTTGAATTTAAATAAACGGCTTTCATCACAGCGGGCTGAAATTGTCAGTGAACTGCAAAACGGCGTTAATGAATAGTTCAAGACTTTCGTACGGCGTACTTTTGAAACAATGGTATTAACATGCGAAAGCGCATAATAATTATGTGGGAAAGTTGCGCTATTACGTATATCATTTTGAGCTACCTGGAATAATGTTATCTCATTCGCTTTAAAAGGGAATGTACTGTCCTAATCATTAAAAGCCTACAAAATTCATTGACATTTTTTTAGCAAAAGCTTTATTCGAAAAAATATGTTTTAGAGTATTTAGATATACTTCTTGGTTCTCGCAAAAAACCCAGAGTCTAGAGTTTGTATATAGCATTTTACTAATTGGTAGTACAACGCAGTTCGACACATTATTTCTTATAGCTTTCTTGTCCTCTTTCAAAAGCTCAAAAATTAGAACTTAAGCTCTCTAATCACTTAGAGGCAAGGTAATTCTTTCTGTACGAAATCAAGCGCTATCTCTCCAGTAGCGTTCTTAGTTCACGTTGAAAATGTCGTTAGTCTAGTAGATGACATCTCGAATTTTGACAGCTCTATATCGGGGTGGAAGCGGTCCCGGGATTCCTCTACCGTGTGTGCCAGAAATGGGTTGGAGCTCTTTCAACCCTTTCGCTCATTCCACCGCGCTCCTAGACAGCTCGCGGATATGTTCGAGTAACGATGCTATCTGGAGGTCCTCACGCAATTCTGTGTTTTTAACAAACTAAGGCGTGTTTACGATAAGCCTACATGTTCTATATGCAACCGCCACGGCAGGCGTTGGTCAAATACCACACCTAGAGAACGGACTGAGGAACTCCAGGGAATATCCGCCCCTTTAACGTCGATTCCCTGCGGAGTAGGTTCCATTCTCCGTTTAAACGTAACCGATACACTCTTGCTATTGTCTATTACGAATTTCTACCTAGTCAGCCACTAATTTGTCAAGTCGTCACACCACCAGCCCTTTGCTACGCGAGCTACACGAGCTACGCGTTGCGACGTGCAAATTGGCACGTCATCGGTATATATAGATAGTTGTAGATGTAGAGAGTGGAGAATATCGCTGTTGTATAAAATAGAGAGTTCTGGTGCCAGCAGAGAACCCGGTGGCACCCCAGACAAAATTGTTCTTCGAGATGATAATGCGTAACCATTTCTTACTGATAAAGTTCTACCCATCTAATACGATCCCACCAGTGATAGGAATTTATTGCCAATACCTATCCCTTTCAGCATCCTCAGCACATCGCGGTGCCAGACCGTGTCAGAAGTCCTCGAAATATCTGGAAGTACCGCCCTAACCTTCTGTCTGCGTTCAAAAACTTAAATTTGCAAGAGTGACCCCTTGGACACTTCAATTCCAAAACAATTTTACTATAAATAATAGTTGATAATGTTAGAAGATGCTGCGCTATCCGTGCCACACTATTTACCTCAATTCATTAAAGGCATTATATGAAAGCTTGGTAAAAAAACGTCACCAAGGAATAAAACTTTAGCTTATAATAACAGATTTCAAGAAAAATCTAATACTTTTTCGCCAAAACGGGCTGGATAAGTAAACCAATGTAAAATCTTGTCTCCCCTCATTATTTCTTTCTAAAATGTGAGAATTAATTAAGTCTTCAGCATTGTTTTCGAAGAAGAAGTACAATTCAAAACTTTCATTATAGAAAATTAATTAAGACTGTATTCAGATTTCCTGTTACTATTAAATCAACTTTTACTTTAAGGAAACTTTTCACCGTCGATCCAATTTAATTCTCACCGTGCATTATTCTTACATTTTGTCCGTTCGTACATTCAACCTTTTACAGCGGATTAAGTTAATGCCGCGTCTTTAAAAGTTTTTTCTTCGACGAATAGAATCTAAGATTTAATTATCAAATGTCATTCTCCGCTACGCTAAGGTAAATGACGAAACAGTATTATTTAGAATTACGTTTAAACACATTTACTTTAAGTGCATTTCTATATATATATATATATACGTTCGGAGTTCCACTAAAAAAAAAACTTTAAGAAATGATTTTAACGGCGAGACGTTGCACAATTGCGACGTCCTTTCGAGAAGATTGGATTCCGGTAAAAGCAAAATACGGTTCTCTCTCGTAAGTTTTCGAGACTCTCCCACCGTTAAAATTCTTATCACGAATTACAATTGAATCATTCTCCGCAGGATTTCCCTCTGACCGTAAAAGCATACATTATGAGAGAAAATACTTCTCCCAGATGTAATAGAATTTTGGTATTTCGAATGAGCAACCCATGTGATGAAACGTAATAAATATTTAATAGCCAACAACAAACCGACGTGTTACGCTTTCGCGTTCCACTAACAAACGATGCTATCTAGTCTTTTCATCGGTCAGATATCTTCTCTGAAGATTTATTCACTTGGACCTTCTGAAATATTCGTTGCACTTTAAAGCAATGTTGTATATGTTTGGAAAATTAAGGCGATAAAATTCGATGCATGGAATAAACACAAAATAGTTAAGCCAAATAATCCAAGAAATAAAAATTCACGTGGAAAAAAAGAACAATAAATAATAAAAAGCATTATAGGCAGAGCGAGTAGAAGCAAAATCAGGATAATGGTCGTAATGTACTAAAATAGGAAATGTACCAGAATAAATTAGAAAAGATCAGAAGATTTTTAAGCAAAATTTGATATGAGAAGGAGTTGCATGCCTCTATTTTGCATACGAAATATGTACTTTTTCTCACACAAACACGTGTCAAAAGTTTTGTTGAGTGGTTGCATCCTTAGCAGCGAACTCATTAGGTTTACAATTAGCAATATTAGTGCACTATGACTGTGAAACACCCAAATGTCTACTTGATATATTTGGCTGGAACGAAAGCATTGTGCAACGACTTTCTTCTTCATCAAGGAGGTTTCAATGTAACCCTAAAACAGATGACTTACATTCTCCATGGCGCTTTATTGCGATCAAATCGCTACCTGTATTGGCTAAATGCGAAACACTGGGACGTCGAAAACAATGCCGACTATACAGACTGGCACACCACATATTGTTAAAGTATTTTTATTAAGAGCTATGTAGGTCCATTGGGAGCAAGTTTTAAAATTGTTTTGATGTATACAGGGTGACTCAAAAAAAGTTACACACCAAAGTTGTGAAAATTTAAATGGAATGCCTGTATATTATTACATATTTTGATAAAGCGGACTAAATAAAGGCGAGCTAGTCGTTTTTGAGACATTTAACTATTCTTGAAAATGTAGACCAAAATTTATTTATGCTGTATTTAAGCTAGAATTTTCGAATTGTATTTATTTTTAGTTGAAGCACTAGACTTGATGATAAAATAAATTCCTAAAAATTATACAGGTTGGACGAAAATATACTTTTGATTTGGACTATCATTAAAGCCAAATAACTTTCTTATATTAATTGGAACATCCTGTACTCATTATCGTATTTAGATTCTAATTTTAACAATTTATAAAATTGTATTAAGGTTTCCGCAGTTAGAAAATTCCTTGTCTGAGATAGCTCAACAGCGGTCTGGACGATGTTACTTATGCACTACGTACAAGAATACAAAAACAATAGTAACTTGTACTACATGCCGACAATTTGCCTGTAAAAATCACAGTAACAAGATTATAAACTGCCACAACTGTTTGTATCCGCCAATAGAGGAAGATTGATTATTTTGAGTTTTTGTTTGAGTATATTTGTTTTATTGTAATAAAAAATACTTTTATTTGATTTTTGCACTTATTTGCAAAATAAATTTTGTCTTTTACTTATTCTCAATTTTTTTATTATTTTTTTTTACACACGGCATAAAATGCCGCGGCGAGCCCGCTTGCAGGATTTTACAGAGCGCGCCTGCCGGAGGGTTAAATAAAATTATTAATTACACTTTTAATATCCAACGAAAGCTTTTTCTATTAAATAGCTTGTTTGCAGAATAGAAGATTTTTCAGTTAGACCAAAGTGTAAGCAGTGAGTGCACCCTCTAACAACCCAGTAGTGGCAATTGAATTAAATAAGTAATCTACCCAAACTATTTATCATTTTATTCCGGATATTATCTTCGACATCTATAGAGTTGTACGTTTCCAAAAACAAGATTCATATAATTCATACAAGTACTTGTTCGAACTTAATAAGATAATTATACAAACTAGTTGGTCAGTATATTTATCGATCAGAGTTTAAGGTATAAAGCGCACCCTTTAGCTATAAAAAGAACCAGGTCCAAGTAACGGAAAATAACAAAAAAGGTATAACAAGAAACAATTTCGAATATATTGTGCAAAGAAAACATTTACTGCTTTCTTTCTACAAGGCCGTTAGCAGACTATTCTAAAATAAACCGAACGCTTTCTTAAAAGGTTATGTAAAAAACACACGTAAGAGGATATGTTTTCAATGTCCTCCTACTGTGAGAGCGAAATTGAAAATCTACCTTTCAAATATCGCAAACTTGTTTTGGATGATGAAAATAGAAGAAATAGAATACAGATATAGTAGCTTGAGAAATCGTATTTGATTCACAAGGGCAAGAAGAAGAAGGCATTCAAATTAGACACTTAAATATGCTTTTATCAATTGTGTCTAGAACACAAATGGGGAACGAAGTTATAATATTATGTTATAGTTAAAATATGTGTCTAGTCACCGTATTTAGATTACTTCATAACCATAGTAAAATTATAATTCAGATGCTCTTCTGGTACTGCCATCATTCCTTGTATAGAAATCTAAAATGAGACATCCACAGTGAAACAGATTAAATATCGTGTTTGTAATGGGGAATGAAGGACGCTTCTAACATGTATGTCATTTGTAGAGCCACAATAAATATAACGAGACTCATTAGTTCCATAAATTTTCAAGTATTCCTTGTTATGAATGAAATTTTAATTGCCGAAAATTAGGGACACACTTGTTAGTGGTAAATGCTGGACCTTTCGTACAAAATTTAATCTCATGAAGAGGAAAATATCATTCTCTTACTATTCTACATGTCCATACACGCATCTATGTACTATGGTAAGCAATTGAAAGTAAACCACAATGACAACACTAATGTTTATGTAGATATATTTTAGTTGTTTAAGTGAGCCATTTTTAACAACGCTAATAAAGTAATAGCTATTTATGGTACATATACGTGAATAAAGATGAATTGTATCCACCAAAAAATAGTTTAGCGCATGAGGCGAAGCCGAGTGTGATAATGTTCATTCATGCAATATTTTTTTTCCAATTTTTCCAATTCCCTTGAACTTTCAAAAAATTTTATTGCTTAGGTAATTCATTTATATAAATGTTAATTGTACTATTACTAATGTGATGAATATTTAAAGAAGGACAGTTGACTCTGCTTTCGTCAGGGTCAAGTGCAATGGAAGTTCCAGGCCTTTAATTTGAACTTTGCTAAAATTTTTCTTGACGTGGATATTTTTTGAGTAACTGATTCGTGGATATAGTGTTCTGCCACTGTAGAAGACTTCCACTCTCCGTGCCTTTTAAGAGTTAATAAGTCAGCTCCTGCATTGGCTAGTAAATTTGCGGAAGTCCGTCGAAAACACTGCTCGGTATAAAGATCATAATTTGGTAATTCCAAATATTTCGCTATCATTTGTAGTATTTTTGCGAGAGTGTTGATACCGATAGGTTATATTGTGCACTTTTGATTCCAATAACAGAGAAAACATTTTCTGTGTGGTACATTTTGTGGACGTAAATTTTTGTACTTCTTGTAAATTTCTATTAAATTAGCTTGACAGTCTTCACTGATAATTGTAAATGTTTTAGTGTCCGGAAGCGAAATTATTAGAACAGACTCTTTCTCATCAATATCATCAACTCGAATTTTGTGTATTGTGTGTGTATTTCGTCAATTCTACATCCACCAGCTACAACTATAATTAAGACCTCCTATAAAGAATGAAAAATTGGAAACGAAGATTTGATGGTAACTTCGTGTATTTACTACATATTGGCGACGAGGTAAAAGTTTCATAGTGAGTTGTTGGAAAATAAATTTAGATAGTTTAGTAAAAAAATATGTCAGTCGGGAAAATTAATGAATTCGACCCTACTTCAAAAAAATGGTCCGCATATATAGCGCGGTTAGAGCAATATTTTAAAGTAAATAAAACAGAGAAAGATATGCTCTTAACGGTTGCGGGAGACGAAACCTACGAATTAATGGTAGATTTATGCAGTCCGGAAAAACCAGAGGAGAAAGAATATCAGGACTTGGTAAATATAGTGCAAGGACATTGGCAACCGACGCCATCAATAATCGCTGAACGACACAAATTTCGATCAAGACATCAAGAAAAGAGTGAAACAGTTATTCAATATATGGTTGCATTAAAGCACCTTGCAAAAAGTTACGAGTTCAAAGGAAGCTTGGACGATAATTTAAGGGACCAATTTGTATCAGGTTTGCAAAACGACATCATTAAACAGCGTCTATTTTCGGAAAAAGTCTCGAATTATATATCGGCGTATGAAATGGCTAGGAACATGGAAGCAGCTGAAAAGAATGTTCTGGATTTGGAGACTCCATAACACGTGGTGTGGAGTTGAAGTATCATGGCGGATCTTCCGGTTCCATTGTAAAAGGTTCTTCGTTGACCGAGAGCGGTAAACGGCGCGCGCAACTTAGCAAGCCATCCACTTCAAATTCCAAAGTGGGAACAGGAAAGAGAATTTCATCCAAATGCAAAGTTTGTGGTAGAAAAAATCATCAAGCGAAAGACTTTTATTATAAAAACACCATATGCAATCAATGTGGTAAGCGAGGTCATTTGAAATATGTTTGTCGTGGCCAAAGTAGTCAAAATTTTTCACATCAAAACAGAAATAATTAAATTAAAAATAGTAAAATTGATTTAAGTGATTTTTCTGGCAATAAATTGGATACTGCAATCGCAGCTTGGTTCAGAACATCTTGTGGTATGCTTTCTTCCTGGTTATTTGCCATTTCAAACACACTTTCAGACTCTTAAATCGGCAAATTGAAGAATTTGCGTGAAGTATCACATGCTTTATAAACAAGCCGTCCACAGCAACGAAAATTTCAAAGGTAGTGCGAGTTTTAATTTTTTTACTTTATTAATTGTCAATAGCAGTGTGAATAAAGTGTTGCTGTAAACAACTCTGTCTCAGAGAGTTTTATACTTTTATGTTTTCTATAGCTCTAATGCATGTTGAGATATAATTGCCTGTTTTTTTGCAATGAGTAAAACGAGCTTTAGAAATTTCATGTCAGAATTGACATATGTCACAATGGAATGGTTTGATGTCCGACAACGTACATTTTGTGTTCGCAGTTTTCATGAATTAAATCGTTCTTACATCTCAGTTCCGCGTCGGTTTCGTGCTCGTTACGCTTTTCATAACGTCAAGGAAGGACCTACTACCAACGTACTATAGTCAAGTCCTGGATACAGAAGTTTAATGAAAATGGTTCGATTGTAAATATTCGCCCTCCTGGACTCCCGTAAAGTGTGCGCGCGAATCAAAACATTCAAGCTTCGGTTTTGCAGTTACATAGGACAACAGAATTTTCTACTCTGATGAACATTTTCATCTGCATGGTTATGTCAACAAGCAAAATTGGTCGCAAGAAAATTGTCTGTTTAAAAGATTGTCTGAACGTAATAAATGAGATTTATATTGTCTTGGGCGTTGACATATGGGAAAAATAGTTAAAAAATTCCATCGCGTATGGTTTATTCACAATAAACGATTCCTACTTTGATATTTCGCAAAACATTAAAATAAAGATCGGTAGTTTAATACTATTTTTATTACTGTTCAATGCTCAAGAGGGACGGCGAAGAGGGTCTTCCAAAGTGCCACAAGGACTTGTCATATAAGTTTAATACTGACAATTTAAATGCCTCATGTGGAGTATTTACGAGGTAGGCCCATAAATTCTCGGTCTGATATAGAAAAAATAAACTTGATAAAATACAAAAATTTTTATTTTTCAACATAATCTTCCTTAATTTCAATACATTTATTACAACGATCAATTAATTCAATACTCTTGCGTTTCCCTCAAAATATTGGAGCTGCTTACAACTCACCATCGTCCTTAAGTCGACGTACCCTAAGGTCTTGGAACTTGGAATCATGTCCGGTCTATACGGTGAATGTACCAATTCTTGAAAACCACATTCGCGGATGACAGCTTGTGAAATGGCGACAGTATGGACGGGTGTATTCTCATGCAAGAATCATCTTTTGTCAATCTTTCTCGACGTTTTGCTCGAATATTGTCCCTCAATTTATGCAGCAAAGACGCATAATATGTGCTGTTGACAGTTGTACGGCTCTCTTTAAAATCAATGAGTAAAATACCTCCACAATCCCAGAAAATTGTTATTACCTTTTTCGTTGATTGAACGACTTTCGCCTTTCTGGGACGAAGCTGATCGGGTCGCCGCCATTCCATCGATTCGTTTTTGGGTACAGGATCATAATACAGAACTACTGTCCCTTCTCCTGTGACAATGGACTCCAAAATCGGCTTCGGGTCGACACGCATGTTTAAAAACAAGCGCGTACATTCGACTCGATGTTCACGTTGGAGAACAGAAAGAAGATGTTGAACCCGCTTAATTCATCTCACGTAACGTATCGGTTACGTTTATAGTCAAGGTTGTTAGCACTTTGGAAAATGTTCGTTTATTGCTCTAATGTTTTGTTCCTAAAGATATTACAGAAATATTTTATAGAATACGAACTTATTTTAGTTATTTTCATTTTACTGCGATTCCTAGTGAGTTTGACATATTCTACGTTTCCTAAATTAGCTTCTGAAGTAAATACATTTTTGATTTAAACATTCAGAAATCCAATTTAGTTACTTGGTTGAAACCGATTTTTAATAGAATCTCTTTCATCCAGGTTTCATAAAATCTAATTTATGTCCTGCACGTTTGGATTGGAAGTGAAAATCTGAAGACGTGCGTTTAGACTCAGCCCGCGTGTTTTATAAAGGATTAAAGCTAACTGTTGCAGAGCTTCAATCTGTAATGGGAATGGGAGGAAATACGTAGGTATATGTAGGGTTTACCTGACCTGCCCGCTCGAACAAAGCTCTTTTCTCTGCAGGGAAGCGCTGTCGTTGAGCGGGAGAGGCTCGATACGTGGCCAACTAAATTACATTTCGAAAGCACAATGAAATGAATTGCTGCTGTAGAATTCATATTGAGGATGCGAGGAAATTGGAAATGCTAATTAAAAACTTGCAGATGGTTAGGGTGTATCAAAAGTACGTCTGGGCTGCCCGCAAACGATAAAGTAGTTGTAATTGAAAAATGAGAGGCAAAATGCACAGGGTCATTTGACGTTATTATTGCAATAATTATTTCTCGGTAACAGACGTAATTTAGCAAATGAAATAAAGTCACTTCGTTATAATGAATTTTTTAGTGAGTCGTGGTTGATAGGTCGAGATTCTTTTTGATCTTAGTAGGATTTGTGGAATATTCTGCAACAGAATTTTAGATATGCATTGAATACTTTGACTAAAAATTATTTGATTTAATTAAAATATTGGTAGCAAGAACTGTGGGGTAGTATGGCAAATAACACTAAAGTATCAACACACTCCGCACCACACAAGTTATTATTTGATTAGTTCGGAGCATTTGTTTCGACAATTCATGGATTCACATCATTCAATCGTACGGTTGACAATGAGAATCCATGAATTCTCGAAACAGCTGTTCCGCGCGGTGCAGAGTGTGCCAATACTTTAGTGTTATTTGTTAAAATAACACTAACATATCTATTTTTTAGCTAGAAAATGTGTAGCTATCTAAAAGAACATTTACTAACAAAAATAGAACATGTATTATGTTCGATATTTAGTTCGATAATATCAGCTGTCAGTCTCAAACGTATATGATATTCAGGATAGCACCCGCTTGACATGAAATTCCCTCTGGCGGAGAGAAAGCTATTTTTCGAAAGCCACATATTTTTAAATCTTAGCATTCGTCAATTTCCACTGATTTATATCAAAATTCATTAAAATTTGCCGAAAGAATTAAAAATTTAATCAATTTACAAAATTCAATTTTTTTTAACAAAATCTCTGAGATAAAACAATTCAGTATAAAGAAACAATTTGATACAGGTTTGATTTATGTAAGTTGAGTAACCCACAAATGAATCAGCATAAAAAAATCGAAATAGGTTCAATTGCGCTCTTCTGGTCGACGATTTTAATGGTTTCCAGTAGAGAATTGTTAGCTGAATAGATTGCGGTAAACCAGAGGCTCCTGGCTCTTTCACGAGGATGATATGCCAGATCCCTTTGTTAAGGAATACAACACAATTGTTTTGCATTTAGTAAAATTATTTCTCGAAATAATCTCCTTTAAACTCTATACACTTAGTCCAGCGATGTTCCAGCTTCCTTAAGCCATCCAAATAATAGGATTTGTTGAACTCTGCAAAATGGGTCTTTGTTTTGGCATTTGACGTGAACAGTTTTCCGCCAAACCATTTTTTCAAATTTGGAAAAAGGAGGAAGTCAAGGGGCCAAATCTGGCGCATATGGTGGGTGGAGCACCAATTCGTGCTGTAAGTGGACTAGCTATGCTGTCGCAATTGCCGATAACTGGACCAGGATGTTATCATGGCGGAGCCGTTTTCTCTTTAGTTCAGCGACGAATCGGTCCAATAAATCGGCATCCCGTGGTTGTCCTTCCCTTCTCCGAATAATCAATTGGTGCACGTTCGTCAGGAGAAACTTATTTTACCGACTGACCTTAGGTTTCTGACGTGTAGTGATGCATCCATGTCTCATCTGCTGCCCCATAACGCCCCAGAAACTCACTCGTATTGCGTTTAAACATGTCCAAACATTGCTTTGAAATTATCACGCGATTCCATGTTTGATCAATCGTCAGCAGACGCGGTACCCATTTCGCTGATAGCTTTCTCATACTCAATTTCTTGTGAAAGACGTTTTGTACACATTCAATTAAAATGTTTACCATATTAGCAATGTCGATAATCTTTACCCGGCGGTCTGCTAACACGATATCATGAATTTCACCTCAATGGGACGACCTCGCCGCTTCTCATCGAGACAAAAGTTCAGCCACGCTTAAATTCATTAAATCAGTACCTGATGGTAGTCATCGAAGGTGCATTCATATAAATTCCTCTACTTTGAGAACAGCCTGTACACAACGCTATATCTACATTTAACGTCGGAACCCAACTGTGTATAGTAAAAATTACCTCATCATTCGATAGGTAGTCAATTTATGAGCGATTATCTATCATTTTCTCTACCTCGTTCGTGTCTTGAATATTTGATAACGGAAGTTTTATATGCTTGACTGTCCGCTCCGCCTGACCAAAATAAAAATTAACCTTCATAGTAACTCGCGTGGACCCGTAAAGTCAAAACGTGTTTTCTAAAAATCGTCCTTCTAGATATAGGATTATTGGCATAGCTAATAAGATAAAAAAGAGCTTAGAATATCTTGGATTCTTTTTCAACAGAAGCTTTCAAATGTGACTCTCCGAAACTTTCTCACGTAGAA
The DNA here is from genome assembly GCA_029619315.2 of Dynastes maya. Taxonomy (NCBI): domain Eukaryota; kingdom Metazoa; phylum Arthropoda; class Insecta; order Coleoptera; family Scarabaeidae; genus Dynastes; species Dynastes maya. Next base: position 66,416,569 of record JAROYE020000002.1, read on the forward strand.
TTTTAAACAAGCCACCCTTTTTTACTATCAGAACTTCATAATTCTCTTAATAAATTCCATGATATAAAGTTAGTTGGGAGGATTCGGAACGGCGAAAGCTCTCTAGGAGGTTTCCCGAGTCTCGACCGTACTATTTAGTTGTTTTAGTTTCGTATATTTTTATTATATCATAGAAGAAGCTGGAATTAAATGCTTCCGTCTGACAAGTTTTTAGTTTTTGCTGAAATAAAGTATGTGCATGAAATATAACTCGAGAAGCGTCTGGAATTCTCTGATAAGTGCTCGGATAGAATGAAAATGGTTTATGCACACGGGATTTTCTAAGTACATGCACAAAATGTTTTCTGCACACTTATCCATTGTACATTTTCAAAGAAAGGTGGATTTGTTCTGCATGTCTGCATGAAAAGTAGGAGAAACGAATAGGTGGTTGTTATGGTTACTGTATGTTTTCATCTTAGTGTAGATATAAACTTCCTTTATCGTAAATAATTGATTGGAAGTTTTCAGTGTTTGAACTGAAGGGTAGAAATGTAGTTAACTGAAGGGTAGAAATGTAGTTTTAAAAATTGGAGTGTTACAAGTTCTCCAGAAACTTACTACCCTGCTATCGAGGCTAAAGGTTATTAGCGGATACGATCACCTCGTTTATTTATTTATTTATTTATCTATTTATTTATTTAGATACTTGGGATATAAACAGGAAAACATAGCCACTATAGTACTCACCAATGCAATAAAGAAATATTGACTTATTCCGTAGTTATAGGTAGAGCGGGCCAAGAGCGCCACGCGCCTGGTTCGCAATCAGGCTGCCGGGCGCATATATGTATGTAAACATAGGTAATTTAAATATGTAATTATTAGGACGAGGACCAAAACCACTGTCTATTACGTCGTGAAGGCGCGCAAATATACACCTGCAGTTTGGGTGTTCGTTGATAAAAAGGGCGTTGTTCACAGTGGGCCACTACAAAAAAAAAGTTCATTCATCGACGGCTACGAACTAACAGCGCGCTTATTCATTTACGGATGACGCGCTCTATTCATCAACAAATGACGAGTCTGCAGATGTTACGTTTGCACCACTTCGTGGCATACTAGAAAAAAGCGTCGGTGTGCTCGCTTTAGTGATTATGTCTAACGTAACTATTAAAAATAAACGGCCATTACCTACGAAAGTTAATAAATTTATTAGTGAATTTGTGGATTTACACTACAATGGGAGTACAATTTTCTGTAAAGTTTGTAAAAAGAAACTACTGTGCTGGAGCAAACGTGATTGTGAAAGACATATAAATAGCGCACACCACAGAAATAAAAGAAATGGTGTGTCACAACAACGTCAATTTCAATTAGAATTGCTTTTAACGTTTATGGTATGTGGTCTACCACTTCGTATACTTGATAAAAAAGCATTTCGAAAATTCTGGGGTACATACAATACCGAGTGGATACTACCATCTCGGACAGCGTTACGGAGAGATATTCCACGAATACGTGAGGACATTGAAAATCGAATTAAAGCCGAATTAAAAGATAAACAGCTGTGGCTATGTCTTGATGAGATGGCAGATTGCAAAAAAAATTCTATTTTGAATATAATAGTGCGCGTATTAGATCCTATTAAACCAAATTTTGCAATTCTATTAGCCAGCAGAAGATTAAAACAGTGTACTAGTAAAGCAATTACGGCCGTAGTTCTCGAAACGTTACAAAAATTTCAAGTGTCAACCAGTCAACTGTTGTTGTTCATGAGCGATGGTGCAGCAACAATGTGTAGTATAGGCCGTTCCCTTAAAGAAAAGTGCGAAGGACTTTTACATGTTACGTGTAAAGTCCATGCTTTATATCTTGTGGCACAAACTATTCGAGAGTGTTACCCGGAGGTGGATGCATTAATAGCAAACACAAAAAAAGTGTTTCTCAAAAGTCCTAAGAGGACTAGGGCATTCCACAGGTTATGCCCTGGTACTCGAGAACCACCACAGCCCATTCTTACGCGTTGGGGAACGTGGTTAAAAGCCGCTTTTTATTATAATGAACATTTTCAAGAAGTCAAATCCGTTATTTTGCAATTCGTCCCTGCCGAAGCTAGAGCTATTAGGATGAGCCAGAAGGGATTTCTCGATATTTCTGTTGAAACACATCTAAAGAATATTAGCAACAATTACAAAGGGTTAGTAGACGCGATAGAAAATTTGCAAAATTCTGGATTGTCGTTGGTAGAATCAGTGCAAGTCGTGGACGAAGTTAGTACATTGTTACACAGTATAAACGATGCAACAAGTGGACGAGTTTTAGCTAAGTTCGATAGTGTTTTAAAAAAGAATCCGGACTACACGAGATTAAGACAAATGTGCGATGGGGCATCTGCAGATTCCTTGACTAAGTCTAAAGATTATTTTAATTACGCCTGTCTTACTTCGGTAGACGTGGAACGGTCGTTTTCGAAATATAAGAACATTTTTTCGTCTCGGCGAACATCCTTCACCGAGGCAAATGTGGAAACTTATCTGATGGTGCAACTTTTTAAACAAGCCTATCCGCATTATTAAGAAGGATAGAATTTATTTATTATATCTTTATTTACAGTTACATTATTAAGTACAACAGAATAAAAAAAGCGTTCAGTTTCTCAGTTATTTCCTTATTACATCCCATTTACAACGCATACCGTTTTCAATCAAATAAAAAATCATAATGAAAATAAAAACACCTCAGCGTGTACATATATATATATATATATATATCCGCTCTAATTACTAAACATTATTATTGCGTCAGCTTTTATTTTTTTACTCTTGTGTATTAATTTCGAAATATCACATATCTGCTGTGATTCACATATACGCTATTTACAATAAGCGGCCGTTGCGCCTGATTCCGATTCTGTTGGATGGCGCAATTTGGCCCGCTCTAGTTATAGGTTGTAGTCTGGACAATACGATTTCTTTTTTCTTTAAAGATATCTTAAATCTACTTAGTTATTCTTTCAACAATGTGAATAAATTTAATCCAACGAAATACTAAGTGAAAAAATTAAAGAATGTCAGAGGAGGGTTATGATTCTACTGAAGGTGAACTAATTTTATTTTAAGTCTCTTTCTGTAATATGATAATGAGATGGCAAACAGTTCAAGGTCGTTGGCATATTTACTGAAACTACGAACTATTCTGCAAAGAGGTGGTCCCAGTGATATATTCGTTCGTCTGTAGGGAATCACAGACAAAGCATAGCATCTGAGTCTACGGAGAGGCGCATTAAATCTTACCATGGACAATAGCTCGGGAGTATTCATGACAATGTTGGCGATTTTATAATGAGTTGTCAGATCGCGGAGAATTCTGAAGGCTGCCAATGACAGAATATTATATCTAATATCTAATTTTACTTTGAAAGTAAAATTTATTTTAAAGACCAAAAACTTTAAGAATTTATTCTGTGCACCTTCAGTTTTGGTACTTAAAATACCACGTGGCGAAATTAATCTTACTAAAGATGAAAGCATATTATAAATTAATTAAGCATTTAGTGCTTGTAAACAACTTGGTTTGTCTGACAATTCACTGGGGAACAGCAGTTTCGTTGTCTTAAATCTGTGACTTGTTTTCAACTAACTTTTGGTCTCTGGATCCAAAAATAACCGCAGTATTTGTCAATCACGTCAACTTTTTAAGCTACAGGATATCCTCAAAAGACATACAAATTGTGCATATAAAGGAAAATAAAGTAAAATCTTACCAAATATACTGTTTATGAAGAATAATTTTATTCATACAAAGGCTACAATAGTTACTACAAGTTAAATTGTGTTCATACAAATAGTTGTTTTTTTATCGAACCGTAATTACATATTAAGGCAAAAATTTTCGCTTATAGCTTTTTCTTGAATGTTTAATCTGTGGACACTCTCGCTTGATGCCCCAACAATAGTCAGCCATCATATGTACATCCCATCTACCTTGATACTGTGCCTCCATGACCCTCAAATCCTGGTGAAATCGCTCACCCTGCTCATCACTAACTGCACCAAGATTTTCCGGGAAGTTAGCAAGATGGCTATGTAAAAAATACAATTTGGTGCTCATCTTGCAATCTAGCAGTTTGAAGCTCTCCAAGAGTTGTTGGACAATTTTCGCGTAATTCTGTGCTCGTGTATTTCCAAGATAGTCTTTAACAATGTTTTTGAATGCCAACCAAGCATTCTTTTCATGCTCGATTTCGCGAAGAGTGGTCACATTCTCATAAGGTGTAGAGGTAAAACTTGACGTGGTAGAAGAAAACTAACTGCAGTCTTGAAACCAGCATGCCTAATTAACTATAAAACAGCTCAAAAACCAAACTCAACAGAAATTGTGTTATAAATTGTTTCCCAGTGTAATGTAACCTAAGCTCGTAAGGCTGCTGGACACAATGGAATTAATATTGGAATCAAACGACAAACTACCGTCGTATATAACGCCAAGGTCGCGAATACCTTGAACACAGCGTAGCATTACATTATTAATACAAGACAGAAGAAATGCTCACAAAACCTGACAACAGAAACAATAAACCCATACAACAAAATAGAAGCAGAAGTACAAGCAAAAAGTACACCAACTTCAAAAAAGTCATAAAACCAAGGATTCTAAAGAACAACATTCCAATATAAACACGAGCACAAATATAAGAAAAAGAAACTAAGAAGAAGAGTTGCAACTGAAAAAACAACCAAACAGCCCTCGATATCATTAGCCCGAGACAGACAAGCCCATTGTCGAGGTGAAGATAGAAGACACAACCGTAATATATATATTGAAATATCTTTCTCGGGGGTTATTTTTCAAATTTTGTTATGTTTTCTAATTTCAATTTGAATAAACGATTCTTGTAGGTTCGGGGTTATCCCTGGATACCCTTTCGGCAGTAAAATAAAATTAACGAATTTTAAGATTTGAAAAGTAACTAACCTTTAAATTTTTGAACGAAGCCAATGTATATAAACCCTCTGTTTATATACTCACTATAGGAAACTGCCTGCTTTGGATATTTAACCCTTTTCTCTTCTAATAAAGACTTTAAATACACAAACGAACACTTGTATTGGGATTGGATTTAAGACACATTTTGATTCAACCAAGGCCGAATAAAGATTGATGAAAAATTATGGCGTCGTTCATCTTTCTTTTATTTTAAATGGCGAAAGACCGGCGATTGTTTTATTTCACAACCAATTTTGATAATTCAACCCAAATAGAAACTTTTCGATGACTTTCGATCAAATGATATTATTTCTGCAAACAGCATACGAGAACGAATGCAGTGACTTAACCAGGAGGTTGTATGTTGATGATTCTGTGATCCAAACTGTCACCAACAAGCTTTAAATGATAAAATCCCCTGTTAATTTACGGAAACCTTTCAGATAAAGATTTAATTGATGAAATATTATTTGTTGTACTTTTCAATTTATGCTGTTGCTTATTCCAGACGATTTCTACATTAATTTGGGCGAAATAAGTGAATAGAAAAATTAACAAACGAGTAGATTTGTCCATGCTACCCCACACTCGTCATTATCTGGACTTATATTTTTTATATAATGTCCTCGCTCCAAAGATGGTTGGCTGAGGGGGATAGTAACGAAGAAATTTCCAATTTTCCCCGCAAGAGGGATATTTAGTTACCAACGAGTGGCCAGACTGACATTTAGTCAGTACCGAAGTGACAACTGAGTTGTTGTTGTCGTAGATACAATATATGATGTGTATACGTACAAATATGGATGCCATGTATTTGTTTCAAGAAATAAATCCTTAAAAAAAAACCTGCGTTGAACGGCTTCCATCATATGAACCATATTATTATTAAATGGGCTTCCTATATTAGAAACAAACCCCTCGTGAGATCTAACAAGCGAAATATGATTTTTTAATGGTATCAATAGTTTTAAAGTTATTATAATGTTCAAGAATAAACCCCAGGGTGCTGCTTGATTTTACTCTGAATAACATTCTGCTCCAAAATATTTTCTATTTAAATGTTTGATATAAACAGCAGAAATTTGGTTTCTTGAATGTAATGAGTTGCACACACTTTATATATAGTCAAACAATTCTTACATTTCTTAGCATTGTACATGCAAGAGAAATCTTTGACGCGAAAGTCGTGCTTTTAGCAGAATTAAATTTCGAAAGTTCTAAATTAAAATCCTACTTGTTTGTGTAATTAAAGTAATGTATCCACTACATTTTGGTCACCTAATATAATAGTTTCATGCTTTGAGAGATATTATTTTAAGGACTGGTGTTTATTTTTCCCACCCGTAAAACTCAAGCTATTGTACTTACCAAGGTTTACGAAATTAAAGCAGAACTACAGTATAATATTATCTAATCTATATTTTCCCGAAAAATCCATTAGGAAATTGCTTTTTGTGGGGCAAAAACCGCAGCGATTGGAGCCTGAAACACACCAGCATTTAGGGCGTCTCGTTAATAAAACAATTCAGCAGTTCTCTTCAACAGAAAAGTCAATAAATCTTAGTTCTTGAACGTTACATTGTTTAGGAGAGAAAGGAAAGTTCTTTTCTTCCCGCTAAGACAATGTTGAGAACAGCACGCTATATTTTTTAGGTTCTATTATTTTAGTGTTCGTCTGGCTAGGAAAAAAGTAACAATGAATATTACTCCTTCGGTTAGTTGAAATAATCGACGACAAAGCGTGATTGGATGAAGACTGGACTCACATTCCTCTTCGTAACGGACTTTTTTTTTAATACGTAGCAATTTATAAAAACTACTGTAAGAATGCTGAAACAGTTCACTAAAACTCTTACCACAAAACTTAACTCCTACTGGACACATGTTTTAAGACTTAGTTATAGTCATGTGCAATGATTTACATATTGCAGCAGAAAAACGCTTACTTCTGTCAAAGCTATCCTCCTTAATTCAAGACAATTACTGTTTCAATTATCCGCAATATGATAATCAAAAGAAATATTTTCTTGGCGTTCCTTTCTCCGTTTAAGAGAAGTAAACACTTGTAATAAAATAATTGTATTTCTTTGTTTAAAACATTTGTTAACTTGATTCAAGAAAATCTTGCAGACGATTCTTAGTATAAGTAAATGGCCAGTATGACGCACAACAATATCCTCTTAAGGATAGTGAATAGTTCCCTTTATTCCAGAAATCGTTTGGGTATTGTTCGTAAACCAATAGTTTCATTTTCTTAAAATAAAATTTTTTACTTAGAGTTCTTGAAATGCATATTATTTATATACACAATATTAATTGCGCTTACCTTGTTTAAAACAGTGCGACATATCCGTTCATAATGCAGTAAATTATTGACATTGCTTGTGATTTTATAAAGGCTAAGGTAGAAGATATCTACAGAATAACGTTCAATCAAAAGTTTACTTAATGTGGAAGTACACATGAAGAAAGTGCGTAGGAACAATAACCAAGATAATGTTAATAAAGAGCTCCCCGTAGTAATGGAATCATTGCGGTCAAAAACATTATTTGAAGAGAAAAGCTTCTTGCTCCTGGCAACATTGCCCTTACATCTCTCAGTTTATGCCACTAATCTTCAAAAACACTGAAATACTTCCTGACGCCACCTAGTGCCAGTAGTTATAGTTATACCGTCCTAGATACTAGGACGGAACCAAAATACAGATATCATATTTACTCATACAATGATATACCCTTTAACGTACAACGTTTCATAAACATTTTCAAAAGATACCGGTTAATATAATTCTTTTTCTTTTTATTACTATTTACCACACGTACTAATGTAACTATTTTTTTTAATATATAATAATTAATAATAATAAAAAAAAGGATAAATAAACCTAAATATTAGCTCATTAATTATTAAACTAGATAGCTCATGCACCTAATTTTAATTATTAACTAGGTTTTTTTTCCATTATTGTAATTTTTCTTTTATTAGATACCCCTGTAGCTGGCCTGATGATGTGTTTTTTTAACACACAACCGGTCGCCTAATTTCTCAATAGAAATTTGTGAAATGTGGATCATTTTTTCATTCCTATTTTTAATATGAACGTTTTCTTAACTGAAAACTAAATAACTTGGAAGAAACATTTTTCTGTTTTGGATTCTCCTGATTTTCCAACCTTAAGGAAATTTTTATTCAATACAAATAAAATTTCAAAAAAATTATTTTCTTATAGTATACATTTTTATAGTCTTGAAATAAAATTATTCTCTTGAATTGAGAATAGAGCAAGAAAATCTATTTTCTTAGTGCAAAAAACCATTTATCTGCCTATATTCACATAGTTTCAGTATAGCTTACCAGAAAGTATGTTTATAACCACTTACATGACATTTCACAGGAAAATTTTATGAAGCATCAGAAAGCACATGTCTAAATATCCGCATATTGTACGCCAGCTAATAGTCTGTTTGATTGGTGCAAGTAAATATAGATTCGTAGATCTGCTGTTTCAAAACTAGAGTTTTTGACAGTGCTGAATGGATTTTTTGGCAATCAAAAATACTATGATTGTGAAGATGTATTTTATGTACGTGTTAAAAACACTTAATATTTTATTTATTTGCTGAAAATTTATAATTTTATTTGTTTTATTTTATAAACTCGACATTTTATGAGTCTTATTTGCGAATCGTTTGTTTTATTTTCTTGTAATTTCAATATTTCACTTGTTTTGTTTTGTATAAATTCATATATTACATGTTCATATTCATTAAAACCTTAAAGGTGTACGCATTTATTGCAAAAATATGTTTAATTTCTTATAATATACATAAATATCATCAAAATTATCAATGCATAAGTTAAAGATCGTTTATAGTAATTTATATATCTCCACGATGAAGCTACCACTAGCGTATATATTGGAAACAAGCGCTGGGTATGTATTTGCCGCCGGGGAGGAATACATAGTACCACTATTGACCATCGTCGCTCATTTGATTACGCATAACTTAGCGTCTATTCATCGCACAATCTTTGGTTTCTCACTTTTTCACGTATGTATGGGGACAGCTGCCGGAGCAATAGATATAGAGGTGGTGTATCTTACAAATACATGAAATAACACGAGCGTCTGGGAGCCGTGAGTTGTATAGCATATATTTGCTGCAGTGATCGACTTTCTATGCTGCTGTCTCCGGACCAGACGCTTAGGCTCCAGAGAGTTGTGGACCGGTGGTGGACCGAGCATTTAGAAACGCTGAGATACATATGAATGCGTACACGGAAACAACAGAATTATGTAATTAATATATTACACAATACTTATGTATTTGAATTTATGTATAAAGGTACTGTTTATATAATAAATTTATGTTTTATACCTATATTGTGTTTAATTTAGAGAGCAACCGAATAAGCGAACAAATACATAAGTATTATTTACGAATAAGCAAAAGCAATTGGTCCTCGCTCTTCACAAGGAAGATACACCGAAGCAGACGACTAGCGGCATTGTTCTTCAAACCTGGAAAACGTAACAGTACGTTACCATCTAGATCGCTTGAGATTGTCTAAAAACCGAGAATCTTTAAAACATCAAGAGCTTTCTTTCAACGGAATCGTGTAGTTCCTCTAAAAAGGAGAAGTGGACATATAAACCCTCTTCCTTAAGCGGCTTTCGCTAAAAATATTGCATGGATTTAAGTAATAGCACGCTTATTGCTAGTATCCTTTTCTTATCATAATAGTAAGATGAGTTTATCTGTATCTTAATATAAAAATTAACCAAAAACCTAAGATAAAATTCTATACGTCACAAATTAATAAAAGCGACAAATTAAAATTATTTCGAAAAGGTCTTACCAAAAAAAGAATAAAATTTTCGAACAACATGAAAGCGAAGAAAAATCAAGTTTACAATTCACTCTCATCTCATCTTACATTTATATTGAGCGTGCGCGTTTTGCAATGTTGTAGGCTGGAAGCGGTAGACGCTAAAAGTTGACTCTTTTAAATTTCCCCTTAACAGAATGCTCCCTCACAATACCGGGTCCCATCGCCAGTTAATACGACGTAAAACATTTACATCTCGAAGCACTTTGATATCCATTAATATTTAAAAAGAAAAATCCTCGAGAGCTTTGGGGAATAAAGAAAAGCGACGCGTTTCAAAAGTGCGGTCGGCAAGAATCGAATGCACCCCCATTAAAATTGTATCCAACCCGTGGAAGAATTGATAGCTCGCAAGGGCCTTTGGAATTATCAAATTTAATAGTAATCTAAATTATTAATTTCGACAGTGTTTAACAATATGTGCTAGTATGTATATTCCCAAACATTATGCCGTAAATTGTATTCACGGTATGGTATGCGTTTCGAAAAAAAGCAGTTCAATGTTTGTAGAAAATATAAAAAATCTTAAGTTAGTGCAAGACTGTAAAGGATTTCTAATTTTATATATGTGTGCGTTTTTATTGGGTAAAGTTAGATTATATGTGTGTAGCTTTATCAAAGAGGTTAACCAACGCTTGAAGAAATCATTCACCACACCCAGAGAAATGGTTTCTTAATTAAACCAGTTTCGTGTTCAAAAAACATCATCAGGCGAGTTACAAGGATATCCAATAAAATAAAAATTACAATAATGGAAAGAAAAGCTTTTACAACACATTGTATACAGTCCTTGTCTACCGCGTACCTAAAGTCGGGTCAACAAATCGGCAGTATCCACCTTAGTTCACAGCAAAAATTAAAAGACTTGTAAATATATAGGAGCCCTTCAACAATTGCTTAAACTAGAGACAGATAAGGCATACAATGATTATCAAAGGCAAGTGGAAACGAATATTAAAGTTAACCCTTCTGGTTATTTGTTTGTAGTCGTAGGGTAACTTCAAGAATCCCTGGGCATACGTTTTACAACGACTAATAATTAACTCAATCTCAAGAAATCGTTAATAGTTTTGCGCAACACTTTTCTATTACATTTAGTGCTATCACTTTAGCCCCACGAACTATAAATACTAGCTGTCCCTCTTTTGGTGTTTCTTATGTCACTGAAGATGAGGTGCTAAAAAGTGCTTTAAGACTTAAGAATGATATGACATCTGGTGATGATATCATACCTAGCTTTCTAGTACGTGAGTGTGCCTGTGTATTTGCATATCCGCTGGGGATACCATACAATTTAATTATTAAAAAGTCGACATTTCCTGTAATTTGGAAAGCTAGTAAAATAGTACCTGCATCTAAGGGTGGTGATCGGGCTAATATTGTGAACTATAGATCTACAAACATTTTAGCGGACTTTGCCAAAGTATTTGAACATATCTTATGTAACAATATCTACTTTAACGTTAACCCATATTTGTCGATCCATCAACATAGCTTTGTGTCGGGCAGATCCACCCTAACCAACGTGGTAAATATCACCCAGATTACATCTCGGGCGCTGGACCAACGAGGACAGGATGATGTAGTCTACACCGACTTTGCTAGGGCTTTCAATCGCATTAACCACAATTTGCTTTGTGCTAAATTAGAAGCTATTGGCTTTTGCCCTTCATTGGTGTTGATTTCTTCATATCTTTTAACAGGAGTGGTTATGTTTTCTATAACGGGTATTCTTCTACTCACTTCAAGATTTTATTTGGGGTCCCGCAGGGTTCCAATCTCGGGCCATTGCTATTTAACATCTTTCTTAATAATTTGCTTCATAAATTGCAGTGTGAATATTTAGCATATGCAGACGACCGAAAAATTTACAGCGCTATCAATACGCTAATCGATTACGTTAAGTTGCAGACTCACCTCACCCTTATTAATGACTGGTGTACTCTGAATGGCATATCTTTAAATATCGACAAATGTTTAGTGGTCTCTTATACCAAACGTTCTAACCCAATCATTTTCAACTACACTATTCAGTCTATATTCATTACAAGAATGGAAAACGTAAAGTATCTGGGGGTACCTTTTGACTCAAAACTAAGTTTCTCTGATCATATATTTGCAATATGTCTGTCTGCTTCTAAATCTTTAAGCTTTTTAATAATAACTTGCCGTGCTTTCCGTGACAACTCGGCGATAAGAACTCGACACTAGGCCCTTGTTCAGACCAAATTGGAGTATGCCAACTTAATTTGGTATCGTTACTATACGTATCAGGTGATCTCCACAGAACGTTCAAAAAAGATTCCTCAAATAGCTTAGCTATAAAGTCACCGGTACTTACCCTGATCGTGGTTCAGATTATGTGACATTGCTGCAACAATATAATTTCAATTCATTGAAAGATCGTCGCAATAAAAATAGCGCTAGATTTCTGTTTAACTTATTATCTAATAAAATAGACTCTCCGTCACTGTTGGCTTATGTGGGTTTCCATGTACAACCACATTAAACACGATCTGTTGATTTTCTAGTAACGTATAAACACAATACGAATGTCTTAGCCAAATCACCTGTTTACATAAGGTCAAGAACTTTAATAAAATGTACTCGTAGATTGCTATTAACGTTTATTCTGACTGTAGACAACTGTTCTAAGGTTATGTTCACTCATATCAAATGTAATGTAGAAATTTAAAATGATTCCTTATTGATATTGTATATAACACATGGGCTGAAAAGTCCCGGGCCTGACAAAGAAAACACGTTTTTTTTTGTTCAAAATTAGCTTTATTCATCAACGTAATTTCCATCAAGAACAACGCAATAATTCCAGCGCCGCTCTAACATTTCAATACCACTTTTGTAAAACGATTTATCTTTTGCCTCAAAATATGCCTCAGTTTCAGCGATAACCTCTTCATTCGAGCGAAATTTCTTACCGACGAGCATTTTTTTTTAGGTCTGCGAACAGCTAGTAGTCGCTGGGAGCCAAATCTGGCGAATACGGTGGATGTGGGAGCAATTCGACGTTCAATTCATGTAGTTTTGCCATTGTTTTGATTGACTTGTGACACGGTGCGTTGTCTTGATGAAACAAAATTTTTTTCTTCGCCATATGCGGACGTTGCTTTGCAATTTCGGCCTTCAGACGCTCCAGTAACGCTATATAATATTCACTGTTGATGGTATTTCCCTTCTCAAGATAGTCGATGAATATTACACCACGCGCATCCCAAAATACCGAGGCCATAACCTTTCCAGCCGATTGTTGTGCTTTCGGGCGCTTTGGACGAGGTTCACCAGTTGCTGTCCACTCAGATGACGATCATTTTAATTCCGGAGTGAAGTGATGGATCCATGTTTCATCCGTTGTCACATATCGACGCAAAAATTCCGGTTTGTTACGTTTAAACATGGCCAAACACTGCTCAGAAGCATCAACACGTTCTTGTTTTTGGTCAACAGTGAGCAAACGCGGCACCCATTTTGAACAGAGCTTTCTCATAGTCAAATGCTCATGCAATATAAAGCCAACACGTTCTTTTGATATCTTTACGATGTCAGCTAACTCACGCAACTTCACTTTTCGATCATTCAAAACGATTTTGTGGATTTTTTGATGTTTTCTGGTGTTACCGCCTCATTTGGACGTCCACTGCGTTCTGCATCATCGGTGTCTCTACGACCACGTTTGAAGTCAGCAAACCAACGTTTTATTGTTGTTTCTGATGGAGCGGAGTCCCCATAACACTTTTCAAGCCATTGCTTTGCTTGAACGGTATTTCTTCCCATCAAGAAGCAGTGTAAAATTAAAACACGAAATTGTTTTTGATCCATTGTTTTGGAAATAACAAAAGTAGCGTCACTCTTAGCACAATAACTCACAAACTAATGAATAGAATATCATGAAATTTTAACAGCTGTCTTTTTAAGGTTAGTACTAACTGCAAAACAGGTGAATGCAATAAAACTAGCGCCAACTATGTGTTAGGCCCGAGACTTTTCAGCCCATGTGTTACATATCTATGTGTTGCGTTCAAGGTGCAGTCTTGCAGTGATGTATTGTTTTGATGAATTTCTATATATGTAACTTCAAAATTGTTTATATATTGTCCTGTGATTAATCGTTGGACAAATATAGATTATTATTATTGTTAATTGAAACAATAATTGTCTTGAATTATGGCGGACAGCTTTGATGCAAGTGAAAAATTTTCTACATAAATGATTATTAAGGTTCGCAATTTTTCAACGAAGCAGTCTACACCGTATAACCGGAAGTCGTCGGCACCATTCTAACTATAAGGAATTAATTGTTAAAGGATCAATGGATTATGATTTTGATTGTGTCTAAGAGCATATCTTGATTAAAGAAGATATTATAAATTGTCTCTTCTAGTTACATAACCACTTTGCTACTTCATCCGCGTCCAATTTCCTAGCTAATACCAAAGAAAAAGCTACAGCAGTGAAAGCTATTCAATATTCATCTGATGAAAGCTATTAAACGGTTATAAAATGTCTCTTCTGCCACCAGCGAGTAACGTAAAGAATTCCAGCACCATCTAATTACCCGCATGGAAAGTAGATTACTTCCGATGATAAAAAAGGAAAACCACAACGATAACAAGTTTCGAAGCTCTAATAGCGACCTACATAACTCGCGGGAAAAATAAATGCACGCTAGTCGGAAACGATAAAGCTAAAACGTCGTCCGTCCGCTCTAATGCATCAGCCTTAATCGTACTTTTTGATTTAATACACATGCAGTCCGTCTAGTTAATAACTGCTATCTCGCCCCGCGTAAGTAAGATAAAATGCAATGGCAACGAGTTTAAGGTGACACCATTAAACATCAGTGCTCTAACTAATAGTGTAGCCGTTTATATGGCGCGATTAAGAAATACTGTGAAAAAGGAATTTATTTTAAGGATTTGCTCTTGGTAGTCCATACTTTCGTCGACTACGGCGCTATAAAGGCAACGGCGCAAACTTACACCATTAGCTCTAATGGTTCATTTCAGCAGAAATGTGATGATTGTGTATTTTATTTACTGTACGTATCCTTGCGCGTTGGGTTTCAATTTTTTTTCTGAAAAGATGTATATATGTGGCCGATTCAGGCGTACTTCCTGAATCTTTTTAAGGAATGATATGATAATGTATTCCATTCGGACCCTGGACTAGTAAGTGTAATCACGTTGAAATAATTTGCGTTAAAGCTGGCAGTGCTCTTTCCTCTCGTCGCCCTATTACATCAGAGGTTCTCCATTGCTCTTTGCTGGGTCCGGAGTTGTTCATTCTATATGTGTCTAATATATACGAACGGCATGGCGCACAGTGGTTCGAAATTCCCAAGAGTTGACCAAAAGTGCAAAAATAAAGTTATAATCTCCAGAATTTAGGATAACGAATTAGTCAGAAGGTGAAAGTCTTCTTCATCTGCCGTTACGCAGGCAGGGCAAATGTGATTTTCGAACGAGTACAACTTGTGGAGCGCTCAAAAAAAATGAAGGTTTCTATTTAAAAGTGTATTAAAATACGCACGTTTTATAAAGTTGCACTTCATATACTGGATTCTCCAGCGGAAAGTAAGTAAAGTATGAATATGATCTTAATATTTGTTTTAATAACATTTGTACTAGTATTTTATAAGTATAGTTTGTAAAAATTTATATTAAATTATACGATAAACTTTTAAAAAATTAGAAAAACGTTATAAGTTCTGCGGAAGGAAAAATTGTGCCTTGTAACTTGTTCTTTTAATCAACAGACTAAAAAAAAATTAATTGCCCTTAGCTGCTCCTCAGGTTTTCCTATTTTTTTTTATATCTTAAATATACGAATTTTTCAGTATTCTAGAGAAGCAAAAATTGCTTTATATTTCATTGCAAAAAGAGGTGGTTTAAGTCGAAATGAGCTTTTTCTTTTACTGAAGGACCATTTAAAAGAAAATGCATCCGTTTCTTATAAAAAAAAATGAAAATTTTATGACGGAAACGTCACAGTGACCCTTCATTTTGTCAGAATCTGTAAAACCAACGATTCGAAAATTAATTTCTAAATTTAAAACAACATGCCAGCAAGCTAAAAGAACTGAAGGAGGATTTTTTTATACATTTAAGAATTATTTGAATGTTTTCGTTTCCTTCAATGAAACTGTGTGTAAATTTTTAGAACTGTATCCATGGTACTATGTGCCAACTTCAATGCATAACGTTCTAATTCGTAGCACAGAAATAATATCTTCAACGTTACTACCAATTGGGCAAATGAGCGAAGATGCTCAAGAACTGTTTTCCGAAAGAAAAAAAAAAACAGTAGAACAAAGACTATGGAATGTGTTTTTGCGACTTTTGGCAGCATCTGATCCGTATATATCTGGTTTAAGAAAATTACTTCAAAAGGAATTAAAATCATTACCGTCAGAAACACTACAGTTATTAATCGAACCACAAACACCACATGGTAAAAACACTAACGACGACGAAGCCTCCGGTATTTTTCACTGGTTGAAATCAGAAAAATAGGCTCTGACGATGTCAAAATCTAATATAGCGCTTATAAGAAATAAGAACGGTGATGATGGCCAGAAAAAACCGAAACGTCGTACAAAAATTTCGACTACACCATTAGATAGTAGATCGGAAGTGACCTTGAGAATGTGTTTTTTCTCTGCAAGACCAAATAAAGGTGCTGGGGGTAAAAGAAGAAAATTAAAATTTTTCGTTTTTTTTTACCCAGATATTCCTGACGGCCTAAATTTTTTTTGTTAGCGAATCGCTTATAATAACCATATACCAACTTACTGTAATGTGTTAAAACAACGCTTTTGTGAAACAGTTCACTTGTTTACAGTTTGTTGCTTCACTTTGTCTGAGATAATATTATTTAGAAATCTGTAAAAATGGCAGAATACGGCATGAATTCTGCAGGGTAATTTTTTATTTCGAATAATCTATTTTAGTTGAAGATTATTCCCTTCACATAATTATTATATTTTACACGTTCATCGTATTTCTAACCTAAAACCACACAATCGATATAGAGTTTACTCTTTGAAAACATCATGGTCCTAGTTATAGGACTTAGGAAATCATGCTACTGCAATCGAAAATTTCATATGTCTCTCATTTAGAGGTTTAATTTTCCACGAAGCTCTTACTCTGATTCAAGATGAAAATTTTGAATATCCAGAAGCGGATATAGTAATGTTTCCTCCAGATGATGCCGACGAAGCAGATGAGGTCTCAGGTGATAAAGTAAAAATGTTACTTGACAATTTACCACTAAGACAATTACGAGCACATGCAGAGATTCAAGTAGCTACGGCGCATACCAACGATAAAGATAACTTTGATGAAGAAAATAGTATACCAGTGAAAAATTTTTGTAACGTAAAACAGAATTCATCAAGGTTCGCCGTGCATGTCTTTGGAGTAGTAATAATATATCTTATAGTTTAGCTGATGAGTTTCTTGGTAATGGTATTCGAATATTATGGTGATCAAGCAAGTGAGGATGAAAGTCCTATTAGCTTATTTTGTAATTTTTTCGATAACGATATTTTAAAGTTGTTGCTACAGGAAACCAACAACTAAGCGATGAAATCAAATAAAATTGGCAAATTTGTTACAATTGAGGAAATAGTTCATCGGTGTTCTAATAATCAGCGGATATGCTTCTGTGCCCGGAAGAAAGTTATATTGGGAAAAAGATTTGGATACACACGATCCACTTGCTTCCCAGGCTACCTCAAGAAACAGATTCGGTCATATGATGAAGATTTCTCTACAGCGGATAGTGATCACTATAGCAGATAGTGATCACTTAGACAATTTTAACAAATTTGCAAAAATTAGACAGTTATTTGAATTCCTGAAAACATTTTTTGAAGTATGCAAAAATTAAAGAAACGCATAGTGTTGATGAAGCAATGGTGTCGTACTTTGGGCGCCACGGTTCTGAACAGTCTATCAAGTGAAAGCCAAAAAGGTGGGGCTACAAACTGTGTGTTGGTACAACTCGTAGTGGCTACATATATTAGTTTGAACCGTACCAAGGCGCATTAACACATATATCCCCTGAATACAAGGAGTACGGCGCAGGGGTTGGTGTCGTTTTTACATATGTCGACGCCCTTAGAAGTAAATGGAAAGATGAAAATTTTCATTTGTTTTTTGACAATTTTTTCTCTTGCTTGATTTTAATGGAACGCTTATTTGAGCGAAATACAAGGGGAATGGGAACAAAAAAATCCTTTGAAATCCACAAATGAGACGAAAAAAATTGCAAAAGGTACCCATGACAATTATTCGGACAAACGAATCACGGTTTTGAACTGGAATGGCAACAGTGTTGTTAGCTTATATCCCAATGCAGTTGGAGTGAATCCTATACGACAAATTAAAAGATATTCTCAAAAAGAAAAAGTCAATAATGGTAACTTTACCATACATGGTCCATCAATATAATTTGAATATGGAAGGTGTGGACAGATCCGACCACAACATCATCAGCACATGTGCAATCAGCGGGAAAAAATGCTGTTTTCCTCTTTTTTGCATTTTTGTGTTGATCGTGCGTTCGTAATGCGTGGCAAATCCACAAAAATAATAAAGGTGACTTAAATCATTTAGCTCAATCAATTCTGCAAATCAATTGTAAAGTTGCGAAATCCTACGCAACCGGAAAGGGAAAATGTAGAGTCGAGATTTGACAGATTGTTCAAATGGACAAACAATTCAAATGTCGTCAATGCCATTTTAAAACAACAACCAAGTGTAGAAAACATGATGTCGGTGTTCATGTGGACTGTTTCGTTAAATACCACACAAAGCAGTACCGCAAAGTCTCGACGTCATACATAAAGGACCATCATTTTCTCTTTTCTAATTATAGTTGATTTTGTTTTAACACTTGTAATTGTTTATGTCATTTTTTCTAACAAATTATTGGATACATTTTTCAATGTTCAAGAATAACTGAGTTAATCTTGAATGTCATTTGTCACGTGTCCATAGCAAACAAAATTTTGCAACTTTGCCAAATTTAAACTCACCCACTATCTCCAATAATAAGAGAGATGCCCATGGTGAGGATCGAGAATGAATCAGCCTGCTTTTAATGTGAGTGTCTTTAAATTGAGTCAAAGATTTTCCTTTGTTATTCACTTAAATGTATTATTTTGTTGGACTGCTTGTATCATTTTCGCAAATAATTCCCTTGATTAACTTGATCAAGATTTAATGGTGTCGGTATCTGACTGGATTCTGTGTAGACCAGATACGAATTTTCTCAATATGTATGTATATATTTACGATTAAATTCGAACTTCGAAACTTTCTGAACGGCGCAACTTCGTAATTACATTAAAATGGACCTATTCAAGTCCAAAAACGATGCTAAACTTATGAGGTTTTAAATTTGAAACAATGGCAAAGTTTTGTAGCGCTCCGTAATAGTAGGCATGTAAAATTTCCTATTTAACTTGGACGTCAAGAGGAATAGAGAGAACGAGACGACGAAAAGGAGAGAGCTCCTGATCAATAAAAGACCAAAGGCAGGAGGGCATTTCCAATTCAACCGATGTCTGCTTAGATGAATGACCAAGCAACGAAGAGAGATTACGCTGGCCGCATTTTTTTACTTTTCGCATTTATTTCTGGTTTGTTCCACGTCCGTTCACCAGCATTAATAAATTCATTTTAACGGCGCATTGTACTTACGCTCTAAGAATAAACGCGCACGTCGGAAACGATAAAGTGAAAATGCTCGCATCCTGTTTAGCCTTCTAAATACGTAGATTAGGTCGCTGCGCTAGGATTTCCAAATACACAGGTGCAATAAATTAGATATGTTCGGGCAGGATACATTTAGAACGGGGTATAAAGGGGAATTAAAGATCGCTAATCTTTACGTATCCGTGTTGGGGTAGCCAAATAGTAGCAATTGCCACTGTTACTACAAGATTAATAATAAATAATAATGATAATAATAATAAAAATAATAATTTTATTTATTATTAAGTGACACATTGTGAATATAACAGGTTAATGAAAGAAGTAATATATCAAACTAAAATATAAAATACGAAGGCAGCAATGCTAAAACAATAAGAAACAAAATAAATCTACATTCAACTACAGGTGATTAAGATATTCCTCGATGGAATAGAATATATGAGACAATAAAAAGTCTAAGCAGATACCGAAATTGCTTCAACGTTATAGCTTCTTCTATAGCAGTAGGAATCCTATTGTAAATATTAACGCGAAGGCTAGTGATCCCCAGACGAGTTAACGTTGACACACACATATCCGGTCGGAATCGTTCGGCATCGGACGGCAAAAATTCAGAAGGAATAAATAAATGACTTCTTGGTGTAAGTGCGCACATTAATTCGGACGGAATCGGCTCGGCCGCCGACCTTTCGGAACGCCGAATCGGGATTGCTTTCGATAGCATCGATTCGGCTATTTCTTTCGGCAGGGTTCTGTCTTTCGTATTTAGTGTACGTGTGTTTTGTGAACATCTGTTCATCATGAATGAAGAAAAATTATTATTATTAATACAACAATATAAGGAATTAACTTGTATGGATGAGACTATATAATTAAATACATTAAGATTTTTACACGCACAAATAAATGATTTAAATATATTTCATGTTCTTATATATTTTTAACAGAGTAACAAAACAACCGGGCCTGAGAGACCCGAGAAATGTTAATCTGTATATCCGAACACCCATGCATCCTAGGGTTCAAAATAATACGTATGCGTCTTCTTCTATCGGGCGATAGTTTCCTTCCCAACGATTTGGATTTTTCGGACCAAAAATGTGCACTAAAGCGCCACCAACACTTTTACCTGCCAGACGACTATATACAAGTCATGAGAAAAGCTGGTTGAACACGCGAAATACTTCTTGATAAAGAGAAACCATTCTCTCTTTTTTAAGACAAATTTTGATCATGACTCGTATGCGGAAGTAGATATAAGGAAAAATCGAAAAGGTCGGCCAGGGTTATTCAAAGATTTACTAACACTACTGTGATCCGAAGGAAAAGACATACCTATTCCAAACGTAGAAAACATCAAATCCGTCATCAACAATTCTATGAGAAGATTAATGGCGCAGAATCCCTGGTCGATGATGTGAATGGATTCACGGGAGGGCCAAACCTTGAACCCCTAATGGAATGATTTGCATGACTCATAGTGTTTTATAATGTTTTGTTTCCTTAGTTTTTGAAACAATAACGTTCGTTTTAACAAAAACGTGCGAAATTCAGTTTTTCAGAAAAGAACCAACCCACAAACAACTGAATTTCAAGGCCAAAAGTTTTGTCACTGCAATTTGTTCGTAAATATATTGTACGTACACCACCTAAGTCAAAATTTGTTATTAGTCAAAGTGTCTTTATATGCATTAATAATTTTTAATTTATCGTTCAACTTCAAACACTGATTTCTCAATATTTACTGTTTGGGGTTGGCTCCTTTCCGCCGAAAGCCGTCCAATTGTGTGTGGATCAATTTATCCACTTTATATCCGCAAGGATATGATGCAATAACTTCTGCGAAATAATTCTTTCAGCACACGTATTGCTTGAGACTCCGACATTGTTTATTATTATTAAGTCATTCTTACACTAGCGGATTACACAAACCTCTTTGCAGTAAATTTTAAAGTCCTTTGTACGTTCTTGGTGCTACTCCATTTCCGCGAAAGCATTTCACAAAAGACTGTAAGAATTTAGGCAACTGTTGGAATAGAATAAATACCAAAACATGACTTTTGGTAAAATTTAAATGTAAAAGAAACGATTGCAAATAAATTCTTAGTATAGGTTCTCCTATTTGTCTTTAAAACATTTAAAGAATTATCCTAATGTTTTGGTGTAAAATGTAGCACTTTAGTCTAGACAATTTGAAACATATTAAGTTAAAAATTGGCATAACATTTTGTAATCAAAACTTGATGGGATTAACGTTTGTGGTTGTTCTTTCTCTTCGTATTAAATTAAATTAGAACTAACACGCTAAATTGAAGTGCACTGAAATGTCTTCCTTTTGTTTCAGATGATGGAAGTATGGTAGAGTTTCCTGGGGAAGCGGGCACTGAACGGTACTAATCGTAAAAGCCCAACGTGCGGAATGAACGAATGTGAAAACCCCAAGTACGTGCTTTTCCTGCTACTGCTAATGCTAATAAGTGCGGCGAAATCATGTCCCGATATGTGCGTATGTAAGTGGAAGAACGGAAAACAAACGGTAGAGTGTAGCAGTCGGAATTTGCAAGCGATACCGGTGGGCATGGATCCTAACACCCAAGTGCTCGAGTTCTCCTCGAACAAACTGCAAACACTACACCCGCAGATGTTTTTAAAGATGGATCTAATCAACTTACAAAGGATCTACTTATCGCAGAATCGCATAACGACCATCGACGAGTATGCGTTCAAGGGCCTAACGAATCTCGTTGAATTAGATCTTTCTGGTAATTTGCTGGACACCGTTCCTACCGCGACGTTCGCCGACTGTCCGTCTTTAATGAGACTAACACTCAGTTATAATCCTATCAGCACCTTGAAGCGAGGCTCGTTCACGTATCTGTCCTTCCTGCATTCGCTAGAGCTGAGCAATTGCAACGTGGATCATATAGAAGAAGGCGCGTTTCAAGGTTTGCACAGCATCGAATGGCTCCATCTAGATGGAAACAAGCTTACCACAATAAAAGGTAGCAAAGTTCTACCGGAATCACTGCGAGGCATCGAATTGCAAGGAAACTTGTGGCGATGCGACTGTAACATGTTAGATCTGTACGCGTGGTTGGTGAATTTGAATGTACCGTATTCGGTGGAGCCGACGTGTAAAGGACCCCGAAAGCTCTCCGGTCGCGCAATTAAATCAATACCGGAAAGTGAGTTAGCATGTCTGCCTAATGTGTCGCCTACTACGCTCTATTTAGAAATCGGCGAAGGAAAGAATATATCTTTATTATGTCACGTCCACGCTGTACCCGAGGCGCACGTTTCCTGGTGGTTCCAAGGACAGGTGCTTCAAAATGATACTTTCGTAGCGCCCGGAATGCGTTTGATGTATTACGTGGAAGAGGGTGGGGAGGAGAAACGAAGCGAACTTTTCATTTATAACACCAGCGCGGATGATAACGGTACCTTTATATGTAGCGCTGAAAACGCGGCCGGAATGGCGCAATCTAACTTTAGCGTACGAATAATACTGAAAGAAGAACCCCTCGTGATTATAGTCTCGTTCACTTTCGAATATTTTTTAGCAGCCATCATCGGCGCTGGAATCTTCGTCTTGATTATTCTGATCATTGCCACCGTATCAATCGTAAGGTGTCGCACGAAACGATCGCAGAAGCAGAAAAGCGAGAAGACCAAAGAAGTAGCGTCGCAATATCAACATCAACAACAGCAACAGCAACAGCAAAACATGGTCAAGTGTATGGAAACTACCAAGGAGAATACCGAAGCGAATCGACGTCAAGAACCATTCCATTCGACCCATTCGTGCGACGATTTACTGAGGACCATCTCTCCGGTTACCATTCCTAATCAGCTTCGAAGCCCCACTTCGCTTAGACGATATCAGCTGGAACAGAATCCGGATCTCATTAACGACGCGGAGAGCGTCGGGCGGCGTCGCGGCGATGGCGACGGGGAAGTTATGCCACCAGAAAGAGACGGACAGAATGAACGGACCGAACCGCTGAGGCATCAGAGCATGGTGCAGTTTCCAATTACATGCATGCGCAACGCTAGGAAGCTCTACAACATACACAGTTGGGAGGGCTGCCCTATATTGGACGTCGAGGGTTATCCGGTGGATTACGGCCTACCGAAGGTACATTCGGCAACGGTGATTCCAGCGCCGAACTTTTACAGAACGCTACCCTATAATAGAACCACCAAGAGACAATCAGCAGCCGTACCGATTAGTAGGTACTCGAGGGAAGCGGAATTTTTATCCAGGAACGCGTACGAGCATTTCTATCCCGATGTTAGGTATACTGCAGACGGATATCCTGCGAGGCCGTCCGACGTTGCCGCTGAAACGCTTCCTTCCCCTCCCGAAGGTTACAAGAGTGAAATTAACCCAGCTCCTAGCTCTCTACCTTGCTGTTCGGCGGTTCAGTGGCCTCAGCGCATGATGCCGTCTAATGTGCACCTAATAAACTCCTCCGACCTCGAATACGGTCATCAATCTAAATTCGCAAACATCGGAAAACGGTGCGTCAGTGCTCAAACCGAGACCGAAGCGGGCGAGCATCCAGTATCAGCGACTACAACGATGAATACGACGACGAATACAGCATCAACGCATTTGACTCTCAATAAGACTGAATCAACGTTAAACGAGCGCAACGACCCACTTAATGAAGTGCTGACTGAGAGTCCCGACGAAGGCTACGAAGGCGAGCCATCTGTGGTGTAGTAATTATAGCAATTTGTGATCCAAGTCTCAAAAACTTTGCGAAAAACTTTCTCGATAAAGTGTATAATGAGAAGATATACAGGGTACCAATATTTGTACATATTAATGAAGTAATTTTTTAGTTTGATTCTCGCAATATTTTTATAAGAAATTCATTACAAGACCATAGCAAAATTATTTGCGATGTTTTGAAATCCCAGTTTTAAACGGATGTTATATAATATGTTTTGTACAATTTACTAAAGTTGAAAACGCAAAAGTGATTACAAAGAATGAAATCAGGAGGTAGCCTTGGTTCAACAGTTGAAAAATGTCTGGTAATGAGAAGCAAAAGAAGCAATCTTAGGGCAAAAATATTGCTATCAAATACAGGGTGTCCCGACCTTCTGAAATTGAAAAATTGCTCCTATAGTGTAAATAGTAGGAAGCTAAAGGTACGTTCACATAGGCTAGCGTGAAATTATAGTTAGGATTAGCGCGAAATTATTCGCAACATTCTGGCGTAATTCTTAAAATAATTTCGTGACATAATGATAACTGATGTCTCGGTTTACTTCGTTGTATCATAACCTTAATTTATCTGTTAATAGTTTCCTTTGTAGTGGATGGAATGATACATAAATGTAATATACTGTGTTAGCAGGTTTTGCAATAATCATGACGAACAAATTTAAAAATAAATGTAAAAAGAAAGGAAAACGCTGGCAGGTACTTCCCATCAACACTTAAAAGAAACAACAAAGACTGTTTAAATTTAATTCTGGAAATCTTAAATCATGATCCCGATTCCTATTTCTTATATACAGGAATGAATGTCGATTTATTTGGAAATTTATTGACAATAGTAAAAGCAAATCCGTTAAATATTTCGGGAAAGATGTAAAGCGCTGTGAATTGTACTACAGTTTGTTTACTCACCAACACGAGGCATACATACATACAAATTGTGGTACGAATGCTGATGGTTTCTTAAACAACTGGCAGTCTCCTAAATGTATAGGTGCGATAGAAGGCATAAACATTGACATAAAACAATCTAACAATTCTGGTTCTTTATATTACAATTATAAGAAAACTTTTAGTATTTTATTTAATGTATGCGATGCAAATTACAAATTTGTATGTGTGGATACAGGGGCCTATGAGTCTTCAAATGATGGAGGAATGAATAGCAAAAAAATCAAAGAAAATTAAATCAAGCTATATAAATGACAACGATGTAAAAAAAGCATTTTCAATATGATTTTTGTTTTAGGCACATTACCATAGAAAGGAATAGAAATGAAAGCGTACACCTAAAACATGATTTATTTGTTATGTGTTATATGTTATTTTATTTATCTTCATCGTAAAGGAATCAATGGAAGTTGCAATAGAAACGACTAGTGTTTATCAAAAACAAATAATGCTATGTATGTACTTAGAAAATCAAATCAAAAAGCTATCAAAGAATTTTAACATCTTATTCTTCCTTAAACGATATAGTTAGCAAATGTTTCTATAGATTGACACCTATTACATTGCATATAAATTCAATTGTTACTTTTACATCTCCGTATACTTCCTATACAATTCTTTTGTAAAATGCATAACACAATGTACGTACCTACATATTAAGGTTATTTTGTACAAATATGCATGGAATTATTTTGTATCAGATAACCAAATATATATTGTGTTTATTTGGAAAAAAGAAAATTCTGTAATCTACGAGGGATGATCATAAAGTAAGGTTCCCATATTTTCTTTAAATAGACAACATTCTTTATTTCCTTAACATTACACACCGTTTTAAAGGTAAAAACTTAAGTTATTTTTCGACATAATCGCTATTTCTATCCAAGCATTTTTGCAGACGGTGCTCCAACTTCTGTATCTCCATGTCGTAAAATTCTGCCGTCAGTCAAAATATTTTCAATTATGGTGTTGGAAATCTCAGGAATCCGAAGAGCGAGTTGACGGATGGTGACCCTCCGATCTTCAAGCAGTATGCTATCGACCTTTTCAACGATTTCCTCTGAAACTGATGGTCTTCCGCTCCGCTCTTCATCGTGAATTTCCGTCCGACCTCCAGTGATTTCCCTACACCATTTGCGGACGTATTGAACAGCTATACACTTTTCTCCATAAACTTTGGTTAATTGACGATGGATGTCTATAGGTGAAACCCCTTTCGCGTTTAAAAAACGTACCACAGCGCAAATTTCGCACCTGGCGGCAGCGGCGATCGGGAATTTCATCTCGGACGGCTGCTTAGCCAACACTGAGCGGCGTAGCGAGTCGGGAGTGGTACGTATGTAGAGTGGGAGAGCTGCTGCACATGCCAATGTTGTCGGATATCGTCTAACACGTCTTATTGCTGCTGTAGGGTTTTGGGAACCTTATTTTACGATCATCCCTCGTATATAGGATAGACCCGCCTAAGTGTACGCACTTAATAAATTTTGTTTAATAAGAGAAACAAATTTTATTACAGAAATAATATACAATGTATAGATTACAAGTTAGATAAATTAATATAGCTTGAAAAATTTCAAAAAAGTAAAAAAATAATTTTTTTCTTTGAATAGCAATGCGTATTCTTAAACACATATGATCTAAAGAGTACGCATTTGCAACCTTAAGAGTACGCATAACAAAAACATGTAAAAATATTTTTACACATGAGACACTTGATCCAATCTCCTGAATCGTAGGATGAAAAATATGTTTCATTGCAGCCTGGACAAATAGCATAGTCTTCTTTTCCCTTTTTTTGTATCTCAATCTTTTTCTTTTGATGTGTAGATTTCCTTTTTTTGGTAATTCTAAAGTGTTTACTTCAGATTCTATTGTATTATTATATGTCTTTCTTTTACATTCAATTTTCCCCTTTTGTGATACATTTTCTTATAAGGAGATGAAGATAAAATTTCACTTTTTTTGCATTTATATTTTCTGGTTGTTTCACTTGTTTATTTCACCTGAGGTAATGGGATGATTTCTTTAGGAGTAACGGCGATGGTACTAGGAATAGCATCAAATTCTGTACATTTATCGACATCTCTATCTGATGTCCTTGAATAGCAGCGATTGGCATGTATATGTAAGATAGAAAGGGACACATCGTCTTCTCCATCAGAATTCACTTCTAGCTCTGTAGGTAAGTTTTGAACTTCTTTTAATGGCCTGTCTGAAACTTGAGAAGGTACAAAATTCACTTCTACCTCACCCGTGGGCAAGTTACGAACTTTTTGTAGCGGCCTATCAGAAACTTGAGAAGGTGCAAAGTCCTCTTCACCAAATACGTTCGGGATGAAGGGGTGAATTCTTGTAGTGATAAAAGCCTTTTCAAAAATTCCGATGATCGCGATTTTAGAATATGCTGCATGAAACAAAGTGGACAATTGCTTCAGTGTAATTGGTTTACCAGTATTGAAGACCAACCATCACATACAGACGCAAAAGAAATAGAAGAAATACCTATCCAAAGGTTGAACTTCATGGCTTCCATGTGGTAGAAGTAACAGAAGAGTGTTCTCTGCAGTAAAAAATTACCTGCAGTGAACAGTGTGATATATGATTATCTAATATCAAAAAAACTGGTTCTGCTTCTGATGATTTTACAAAATTTTGAAAATACTCCAGCCACTGAACAAAAAGTTCAGAATTCATATAACCAGATTCTGTCACTAACCTTAATGTTCCTGCAGGACAACCATAAAGAAGTCTCTCCTTCATCCTCTTCCGAGGAAATATTAAGGCAGGTGGAACCCAAATTTCAACAGCTTTGTTGCAAAAAGCTTTGGAAGCCTATTCGGTACAGTGGACATCCCAGTCTCGTCCATGTTGAAAATTCTTTGAGGGGATACTTTTATTTTTTCATAACATTGCCTTAAATTTTCAAAAAATCTTTCACATTGTACCTTATTATAGCCAATCCCTCTTGTCAAGCTGCACTTTTCTGGTGTTCTAAGAATTAAGTTATTTCCTTCAGCAAAATCTTTTACCCATGGAATGGACCTGCCATTTTTTTTTCTTGGTTAAATCTGTGTGGTATTTTGTTTAATGCAGCATATTGGAATGCAAGCGACATAACATCTTTCATTCTTAAACCATAAAGTCTATTATCCAAATCTCTTACATGGTCTGCTAACTCTCTTTCCTGATTGCCGCTAAACACAGGTTTAAATCTTCCCAATGACACTGGAATATTACCCATTCTTAAACACTTTCCGATAGTGCATTCATGAATTCCTAATGAAGCAGATACGGAACGTTTGCTCTCTCCCCTGTTTATTCTTTCCCTGGCTTAACTTAGAAGATCTTCGGTAAATTCGGGTGGATTTTCGTTGGTATTTACCCATTTTCGACTAATACAATAACCTATAAAAATACCGTAATTTACAACCTACACCTTTATAAAGACTACGTATTACAAGAGTACGCGAGTACCTTTGCCAAAAATTCGATGCGTACTCTTAATCCCACACCGCGGAAATTATAGTACTGCCCTAACTAAAATCTAGATAACCCAATATCAACATGAGTGTGCCTGGTTGAATACCTAATTAATTGAATATTATCACAATATATTTATTATAACAAACGAATACCACACAAATTTTTAAAAGCTTACATACCTATAATAAAAATTTACAACGAAATACAATATTTCCTTCTACCTACCGTTACTTTAGCAATAAAAAAGGTACTAAGAACACAATTCTATTTAAGGAACACGTGAAAGCATGGTCACTTCTCACCACACTGAGGCGTCAGCGGACCGCGGTAATGACGATCGAGTACTCTTAAGGAATGCATACTCTTAGCCGGGTCTACCCTATTTCAAACAAAGCAGAAATTATAAAAATTTTCTCTTGGAATGTTAACTCTCTCTTAGTAAATTTGAATGGATAGAAAATTCTAAATCGTATGAAGAATTTTAATAAGTATTTCACTAACAAGTTATACATGGTAGATTAGAAAGTCACCAAAGCTCTGACTTATAGATTAATGCTACATAAGACATTAATTGTGTTGTCTGACACCTCTAAATCTTTTTCCAGAGCAAGCATTATGTGTCGAAAATGTATCCCATTCAGGTTGTTTACAATTTATATGGATGCTTTTGCGAAAAGCACCACAACAAATTTTTAAGGTTAATATCGTATACTGCTATCTTATGAAACATTGCGATTCCATCTTTACTGATGCAAAACAAATGAACCTCACTTCAACTAATCACAATATACATTCTGGAGCTTCCCCTTTATATAGATAAATATTTAAAGTTGTATACACCATCTGAAACAATCATTCGTCTTTAATATCTTCATACTTGGTAAACGTAGTACTTTGCTTACATATTCATACTCTTTGGTCCCAAGAAATATAGATTTAAAGCAAATACCTAACTTTGCATCTTTGTGTTCTGCGTGAGACTTTACAATGGATGCTATACCACTAATTCACGAGATAACAATGTCATATAGTTGAATGAAATGTTTAAATCACCAGGAACATTTGTTGGAGTCTTCTGAACCTTCGGCTTTGAGAGGTATTTTGAGCTTACATTTCCTAAGTAAATTTGAGCCCCAGGTTTTGCTGATCCTATGAAACTTGTAGCCACATTATTGTTATATGAATATTGAATTCGAATTTTTCATCCGAAATCTCGGATTCAAATCCATTATCCAATCCAGTCCTTTTTCCAGCAAATAGTAGGTAAGGTAAACTTTGAAAACCTACAATAGGTCGAGTAATTATCAAATATAGCTGTAACAATCACCATATTTATTCAGCGCTTATGTAATGCAAAGTATAAGTAAGAATCTCAATTTTTCCGGGTACCTATGTCACAAAAAACAAAGGGGATATCTCATGGCGCAGTTTGGATCAAGCTATCTCCATTCCTCCATTGAAGCCTTGAATACAAAAAATTAATTAGCGATGCAATTGCAAGGAATTGCTGAAAGAAATGCCTAAAAACTAACTAGATCTAATCTAAATGCGAAAGATCTTTTAAAATGGACGAAAGAATGTTGAGATGGACAGGAATGGTTGGTAGGACAGCCAAATAAAAATACAATCACTCAATTGTTCAGAATCTGAGTATTCGCAATTAGTGTATTGCTTCATCGGAGAAAACCAAAAAGTGGGTGTTAACATGCAAAATAAACAAAACACTAACTAAAGAAAGGCTTTTGCCGCTTTTGCGCTCTATACATGTGTCTAGTCGCATAAAACTTGTTCTCTTCGTATTTTAATGTTTAAAATGTTTTTAAATGATAACTTTTAATAATCTTTGAAAATGTCACTACGTAATTGATTGCAATGACCAGTTTTCTGTTTATTTCGCCAATTGACATTCACTTTTTTGGTTTCCTCCAATTGAGTGATTCTGGTACGAAGGGTTCCGCGGTCGTCAATAACACCATAATCTTGGTTTCCAGGAGTATAGTAAATTGAGTGATTGTTTTATTTTTGGCTGCCCTGCCCAATACCCATTCCTGTGCACCTAACGAGTACAGCCGTACTTCTTCTAAACTTAATGTTGAGGTGGTGTGATCAAACCCATGAATGTTGTGTACATCCCAACGAAATACAATTTTGCGATGCAAAATGCAATTTATATCTTTAACATTTTTGTATAATGATGCATATCCCTATCATTGAGAGTAAAACGGATACCTATAGAAGCTGGTACACGTAATAACATGCTGGGTGTTAAAGTAACAAATTTTAATCCCTAACTGTTTACATAACAGGCACAGTGCTACAATTCTAGAAGATTGGGACACCTGTGTGTGTCTGTCAAACGATTTAGAAATATTTTCTCGTAAGGAAGAAGGCGCAATAAAACCATTTCGATGTTATTATTATTGTTAAATGTTGCGAAACGCTTTCAAAAAATAAAGTACTATTAAAAATTTCCAACTCCGATTTTCAATACACAGTGACACATTTTACAACGACTGTTATATCTCAAGAAAAGATTTTAACAAATACTAAAGGAATGAAGACAATTATGGGAGGTAAAGTCGGTTGCCAAGCCACACTTAAAATGGAAAAAACAAGAACATCTTTTTAGTAATTTGAAATCTATGCGATAAATAACAAAAATATCAACCAATCTTTCAGAATTGCAAGATTTTTTATGTAAACTTTACCAATTTAAAAAACTCGCCGAGGATATAATTAAACTCAGTCCTTCGGATTTAAAAACCAAGCTATTGTCAATAATAAAGAAATTACATTTTACGAAAATAAATGGAAGCAACGGAAAAATCATAAAAATGTAAATACACCGGATTGTAGACTTTTCTTTACCTCCTCTGAGAGCAGCAGTTAATTACGTCATAAACAAGCAGGTTGCGAACTGGGCTCGAGCGAAATCATTCCTTAATTAGCGACAAATTTAAAGGGACTTGTAATGGATTTTGTTGCTAATGATCTGTATATATAACAAGGCATAAGGTTGCTGATTTCATAATATTGGCATTAGATTATTTCGATTATTTGAGATTAGATAATTACGTAGAACCGATAGATCGGTTGTTACTTTCATCAGTGCACTTATGTAGGTGGTTGTTTGTGATTGGAGGACGCATGATTTATTTATTCTGTAGATATAGATTGTTACTAAAGTTAAGCTAGAGAAAATGTTATTGTTACTCTTTCTCAACGAAATGCATTTTTAGTGAAAGTTTATTTACTAAACAATCATTACGAATTTATTCACATTGTACATAATGGATTATATGCATACATAGTGTAACGGCATGATTGTAATGTATATACCTAAATAATAAATGAACATGTAAGAATATGGACAATTAGTTGATTAGCCTAATTAATAAGTTAATAGATCATGAAATAAATACTGAATTTAAAAAAAGATTATAATAAATGAGATAAAAAGGGATCTTTTTAATCAAAGAAATATATTTTCAGTGGAAAAAAAACAATTCTTTTCTATATCAGCGAACAAGTATTTGATTCAGCGAGAAACTTTATTTCTTTCAAATCCTTTACTTGAATTAAAAAATATTTGTTTAAATGGAGAATACTTATTGTGTAAAATTTCTTTGACTTTTTCTTTCACTGTGTTGACTGAAAGAAATATATTTCTTTATATAATACTTGCTTTTCGCATTGATTCAAGAAAGTGTACGCATTAATTCGAAATCTGGATTTTATAGAGAAAACGGATTTGTACAGGGTGTTTCACGCCGAACTGCATCGAACGATATATGAAAGAGTATTCACTGGAAAATTCTGAAAATTTAATATATTAAAGCCCACATATACTATTGAACAAAAACATTACCAATTATCTAAGACTTCCGATTATAGCGGAAGTAGCTGACAACTCTGTTATTTTAAACAGAACACTATATATGTACAGGTGTCCTTGGATGGAGTTACAAAGAGGAAATTTTTTTTAATATGCCTTTTACAGAAAAAAAAGTTATTCTTTATAAAAAATTCTGCTTTCCTCAAAACGTCCAAAAACATAATTTAGATTTGACTACAGACATACGCATACTTATAAATTCGATATTATTACAGCTGATACTTTTATTTTTCAATTAAACAACAACCACTCTCTGAAATAAACAAGTAAATAAGTGCTATTGGCTATTTTACGTTTATGTTTATAATAACACTTGGTTCATAAGCTTTAAACATCGGAACGCAATCAGGTACACAAGTACGTACTCGGTTTAATCTTGGAAAACAAAATAACTACCATACAGTTTTACGTATTAGCATACAATGTATACGTACAGCAATGTCCATCTCAGATCTCAGGACTCTTGCAGATATCTCACTCGCAGGTTACATAATTACGTTTGGTGCGAGTGAGGGGCGCAAGAGACTCCTGGGGTACGTTCAGATTTAACGCCGGGTATATGCCAAACGCATTCTGGTCGCTTAGATTTGAAGGACAATTTGTACGGCCGTAACGTTTCGTTCGTTAGCAGTCGACAACTTTTCGTCCACGTTTGAACTGCGACGAAATATGTCCAGCATGTGCAGACCTGCTTCTATTTAAACTTTTCTTGGCATGTTTGCATTCTATGTAGTTTGGTTATCGGGTATCACAGTTTATATTTATATCATACATATAATGTGCATATAGTTATCAAAAAATTCTCAATCCGCGCTGGTATTCTTCTTTTCAAACATCTTGTTAACTACACCAATAATGCCTTGCTAATAAATTTATTATTCCGATTTTTGTGACCTAACAGAAAAACAAACAAGTTCAACTGTCCGTTCGTTTTTGTTGTGCGTTGGACGAACAGCCTAGTGTCACCTTGTCGATCCTATACTCCATAAATCTGAACGCATCCCTGACATTTGAGATGGACATTACTATGAGCGCAAATATATCTATAAAGTCTACAAAAACCCGCAAAATAAGAATTTGTGTAATTTTTAACGCTAAATCATCAATATTTACAGAACCTGAAAATACAATAACATAAGTGCTAACTTGTAACAAGACATATTCTTAGTGCCAATTTCAGTAATTAAACAAGTTGCCATTTTTCTCAATACAAATAAATACAAATGAAAACGAAGCGACGAAGAGGGGACATGCACATGATATGGTCAGCCAATAGTAAAGTGGATTGTAATCAATGCAAATCAAAGAAATATTCTTTTAAATAAAAAGAGTTTTGAAAGGTAGAAATGAAACAATGGTCTAGATCTCACAAAATTCTGTCAAGGGAATTAAGTTTTACATGAATGTGTCTTTTTTTCAATAAAAAGGAGGCGTTTTTTCCAATTGGAAATAAATTCTTTTGACAAAATAATTTCTTTCCTTCAAAAAAACCTTTCCAATAAAATATATTTCCTTGAATTAAAAAAAAACTTTTTTATCTGTGAACTCTTTTGTTTCTTCTATTAACATATCCTCGATTACCCTAGCACTATGTGTTATCTTTACAATAAAAAGATATACTAAATTCTCCCATTGAATTATATTACTAGCAATAGAGAAAAGTGTACACGTTTTCTTGTTTTCAACGATTGTATAATATTTAAACACATATAAAGAACATTTATATTTAAAATATATATTGTGAAGTAATAAACACACCACTAAAACATAGCTGAAACGAAAGAAATACATTGCATCATAGGTATTTCGTAAGCCCGGTAGACGTCTTCATCGTCACGAATAATCATTCCCATAATTTGCCACCCGACATTGTAGATACTGACATACTTTGTATTGGATTTTTCGATTTTTATATAAGCAGAACAAATTGTTTATTAATTAAATTATGTAGAACACCGATCTCAATATTCTCTCAATTAGCTTAGATTGTTAGTTAGTTTCAAGTTGCATTTTTATAGCGAAACCGCAGAAATAGATGTTGACACACTTTTATACATAAATAAAGAACAAATGAGATAAAGCAACGATCTGTGTTTTCTTGCCTCTGCCTCCAAAATTTGTCCTTAGTTTTCAAATTAAATCAATCTTAACTGATTGAAGACAATGTTATTTACACCAAAGCTTATAATAAAATTACATCCTCTACAAGATACTATAACTCCAATTTCTAAAAGCAACACAAACAAAAAAAGGAAGAAAATTACGAGTATTTAAACAATCTTTGGAAACTTTTTTCAAAATGTAAGTATCGAAAGGACCAACCTAAGAACGAAAAGAACCTAATAAAATATAGGACTCAAAGAAGCAAAAATAAGTCGGTTGAAAATTACATACAGTCCTTGGCCATAAAAATAGGACCATTTTTATTAAATTTATAAGAATATTTATTAAATTAATTTTAATTTCGAAAATCTATAAAAGCATAATTGTTGCATAGTTTGAATGATGTCGTTCATTATTTCGTTAGTATCATTGCAAATATAAATAAGAACAGTATTTTTATCAACTTTCCAAAGAACTTATATTTCAGAGTTTTAATTTTATTTGTGTGCGTCTATTTTCGCGGTAAATTATTACCATAATGGGAAAGAAGGAAGATATAACCACAGAGAAAAAAGCTCATCTAGAGATGGGAGAGTTCTCTCAACGCGAAGTTGCACAAAAAGAGGGTGTATCACATCAAACTGTTCTGAGAATCGCGAAATTAATTAAGGAGGATATTCCTGGTAGTGGCAGAACATACTGTGTCGCCAAATGCGAAACAACTGTAAGAGATGATCGTTGTAGTAAAAGTGGTTACAGGACATCGTTTTGTATCCACTAAAGGTGTTCATAAACTTCTTAGTGGAGAAGATATACAAATATCAGCCCGAACAGTCCCTAGATGTCTTCATGAAACAGGCTTGAAATGCAGACATCCGGGAAAGAAGCCAAGACTAACATGTAAAATGAAAGTGAGACGATTTCAATGGAATAAAGAATATACAAAGATATACAGTTGAAGATTGTGTATCATCTGTATTTTTTGGTCAAATTCATCCTCAGAGATCACTTAATGGCTCTCTACATTTTTTACTTTTTCCTAGATTATTTATAGCGACGAATCACGACTAGAAGTGCTAACGGAGAGAAGCCAATTTGTTCGTCGACGTCCTTCAGAGCGTTATAAAGCATGTACGGTCAAATTAATTACCCTCTCTCTAATGGTTAAATCGTCTATTACGGCAGAGGGACCGGGGCTACCATATTTCGTTATCGGAACAATGGAACAAAAACAATATAAAAAAGTTTTACGAAACTATTTAATACCTCATATTGGTTCATTGGATCCGACTCAAGGACCATATACTTTCATACAAGACAATGCACCTTGTCATAAGGCAAAAAGTGTAATACGAAACCTTGAATAAAATAATCTGCGTGTACTACCTCAGTTAGTCAATTCGACATAAACCCAATTGAAAATGTGTGGAATGTCTTGAAAAACATTGTAAGTACAGGAAACTTAACTATTGGGTATGTCGGAAAGTTCTGTCGTATTTTTTAAATAAAACAAATGTGAAATTTAGAATATATTTATTAAATAATTAATCTTCAATGTACTGACCATCATTTTCTACAACTGTTCTCCATCTTTCAGGTAGTCGATTAATACCGTCAGCAAAAAAAAAATCCCAGGTTTGGAATCGAAGTACTCGCTTAAGGCCGTTCGAACGTCAGCTTCTGTATGAAAAGTTTTTTCATTCCTGTTCATTATGAACTTTTAGAACCGGGGCAGACTATCAATTCTGAAAAATATTATGAACAGTTGTCAAATTTAGATGTGAGGGTCAATGAAAAGCGGCCGGTATTGGCCAGTAGAAAAGGTATTGCGTTTCAGCACGATAATGCTCGACCCCATGCTTCTTTGATGTCTCAAAGAAAATTGGCAGATCTTGGCTGGGAAGATTCGCCACATCCTCCATATTCTCCTGGACCCTTCAAATTTTTACCTTTTTCGATTTCTACAAAATTTTTTGAATGGAAAAACTTTTCATACAGAATATGTTCGAACGACCTTAACCGAGTACTTCGATTCCAAACCTGGAAATTTGTTGCTGATGGTATAAATCGACTACCTGAAAGATGGAGAACAGTTGTAGAAAATCATGGTCAGTGCATTGTAGATTAATTATTTAATAAATATATTTTAAATTTCACATTTGTTTTATTTAAAAAATACGACAGAACCTTCCGACGTACCCAATACAAAGGAAGAATTACAACAACATATTGAAGATGTATAGCATAATAGCGACGAAATTAAAAAACAATAAAAAGCTACATTGGCAGTATTTTAAAAAGGATTGAGGAAATAATAAAACACAAAGGAGGAAGAAGCAAATATTAGTAAATACATATTCAAATTATTTTTACTTGCATGTTATATGTAATTAAATAATAATATTGCCAACACTACCAACAGTTTTTATAAATTTTACCTCAAAATCATAATATTTTAAGTGGTCCTAATTCGATAGCGGCCAGAGACTGTACACTATAAAGCAAACAACACGTAGTGTTTTTAAAGTAATAATACATTCGTACATATGTATAAGAGCGCTAAGCATGCTGTTAAAATACTCTTATGTTTGAAACAGTTCACTAAAACCCTTACCACAACACTTAGCGAACTAGAACTAAAAAGTTCAGTCTTGCTGCTGATGATGATAGCTTGGCTATCGAAACGTGCGTCCAGTACGAATTAAGTGTTGTGGTAAGGGTTTTAGTGAACTGTTTCAGTGTTCCAGTGCCACAGTTTTAGAGTATCCGTTTACTCTTATGTTTCACGTAAAAATACTATTTACATGGAAATTCATTCGACATAATAGGATAAATACAATTTGAAATTATTATTAACAAATATGTAAACGTGAGTTCTGAATTGATGTAAAAATAATGTTGATGGTTTCATTTTACTGAATGATTGGGGCTTATTTTGTGCTGTTGAGCAATTTCATGTAGGAAAACAAACAAATTACATATAAATACGTATATAAGGCCTAGAAGTACTAAATATCGCAGCAGAAATACAACGTAGGTAATGAAACAACAAAAACTGTGCAGAGATACAAATATAGTTAGGTTCATAAGATTGAAAGACTTGGTAAATAGATTACTTAAATAATAATACTATTTATTTACAACTGCCCAGCTATCAGTATGTATTGTAGTCGAACATTTGGTTGAAGTACACCTTAATTCATTAATTTTTATTATTTTAATATTATCACCGGTGCCATGTAACATGGTTACGCAAATGTTTGAGGAATGTGTATATCCTGAATGTTATCTGATCTGGTACTCCAATACGTAGCGCTAACTACATTGTAGTGATGTATCACGGAGGTATCTACAATATGTCACAAGTCCTTCATCTGGTACTATTCACAAGCTATCTCCATGCTGTTCGGGACATATCGTTGTGTTTCCGGTACTTCTTGTAGTGGCATGGATGTGATATGCTCGTGTAGTTTGGTGCTGTTGTTATCTTCAGTTCAGATTATTTACTGGTTTCACTGTAGGACCAGTGAATTAAAGTACCATCACTAGATATTAGGCGTAATTTAACGTCTTTTGAGCTATCTCATTATTTATAACGACGATGTTTGCGAAAATACCCATTCTAACTTCACTGTTATTGTTTTGGGAATTTATTTACTTGCCTCTTATTGGCAAAGTAGTCAAAGAGCAATTGTTAAGATAAACTCATGCATGTAGTCGCAGAAAGCTATGTCTGAAGAACTGTTTCATATATCGGATCCACAAAAAACGTCGTTTGGTGATGACTTCAATGGTTGATTGCGCTTCATCAGATAATGATGTTTCTGAGGATATATTTTCACTTTCAGAAGTTGTGACGTTCCAGTTTAAAGATTAGAAAGAAACCGCCTTGGACGGAACAGCGAGTAAATGGTTTCGCCCAGCAGAATCAAGATTTTCCCGAGAGAATTAGTAAATCTTAAAAATCCAAAGTCAGCAGTTCTGCCAAGAATACTTAGATCTTTTTTCTAGATTTGCTTGGAAAACTATATGCA
This sequence comes from Dynastes maya, assembly GCA_029619315.2. Lineage (NCBI taxonomy): Eukaryota > Metazoa > Arthropoda > Insecta > Coleoptera > Scarabaeidae > Dynastes > Dynastes maya. Next base: position 66,455,372 of record JAROYE020000002.1, read on the forward strand.
AAGAGGTAATGTTTTTGGATGTCTATTGTTTTAGGTTAATTTGCTTTACCATAGAAGCACCTTATTTGTACTTGTTAACACCGCCACTTTTGATTCATTTCTAGCACTTGCTTGAACGTCATTTTAAACTGCGAAAGTCAAGAAACGTTATTCCAGGAACAACACGTCGATTCTTCTTTTCTATCCGAATTCAAAAAGAGAACCTCAACAACAGCAAATTTAGCATTAACTAAAATGCAAAATTTTTGAATAAAATATTTCCCAAGGTTAATTTTATTACAGCAAGGTTTGTTTACATTAGAAAGTGGTAAGGTATTCTCACAACGGATTTAGAACCACTTAAAATACAACGAAATACTCGGACATAAGTACCAGGAAGAATTTTATTTTAAAAGAAATATCAGATAGAATACCTTGGCAGTATATTACAAATTCTTAATAGTAAAATCCCACATAAAATAGCATTTCTAAAATTGCGGTTTTCAGTAAAAGCATTTTGCGTTAACCAGATTATGTTAGAGCTTTGTACGTCGTTTTTCATAAATCGTCGGCGTCGCCGAGAATGAAACGATGGACACACGTTTGTACGTAAATAAAGATAAATCGGAAAAACTAGAAACGTGCGCGTTGCTTTTTCTCTTTATTCAGATTCCCTTTTAGCACGTACTACATACGCTTTGCACGTGACGCGTCACCTGAAATACAGGCCTGTAGTAGCAGCACTAGCCGGCCATAATGACCGACCATAAAAGTAGGAATAAAACCATCCGGAGAAAAGTCCCTGAGTACGTAAAAAGCGGAATCCTGTGACAATGTATCTACGTTCAACTGAGATAAGGCACCGTTGCGACGCGAACGATCCTTTGGGTCCATCCGAGTCGCTGGGATGCTACACTCCGAGAAAAAATTATGCTGGCGCCTCTTGTGTTGCATTACACTTCTGCGTTCACACAATGCTCCGTTTTCTATTTATAACAGAAAATTGCATTCTGTTGGGCAGTTTTAGTGATTAGAATCATCGATGAAATATATTTTTTTTATATTCACCCATTCTTCATATGAAACTTTATTTTATTATTGCTAATTGAAGGGGTTAGAATAAAAACGGCACAAGCGGAATTTTTAAAATTTTAAGATAAGTGTTTGAAGTATTGAAGTTCACAGTATGAATAAAACAGCGAAGTATGTATTTTTTTGGTAATATCGACTTTATTGGGAATAAATAAGTAAATTTAACATTTCGACAACAACAATAGTGACAATCATTAAAAAGTTTTTTTTTATAAAGAATAAAAAGAAGTTTAGTTGCCATTTGTTGATGCAAATGATAAAAATGCAAAATAGAAGAAATCTAATACAAGTTAATAGATATTAGATAAAACACTTAATACGAGGGCGTATTGAAAACTTATGCCTCCATGGCTATAACTTTATTAGTAATTAGTTGTTTACATATAAGCGTGAAATGATGAGTATAAACTGTCCTCTACCCAATGATATAATCACTTATCCACATCGCCATTGACAGCAATACATTTACGCCAACGTACTACGAGTTGCGCAAATCCGTCACGAAAAAAGTCTGAAGTCTTCGCACGGCACCATTTCCGCACCTCCGTTATCACCTCTGCATCCGAAGAGAAACGCTTGCCCTTGAGATGTTCCTTAAGCTTCGGAAAGAGGTAAAAGTCACAAGGCGCAAGATCTGGGCTATAAGGTGGATGAGGTAAAACGTCATGGAACTCAAGCTTCTCGAATGCTATACGCGTTCTCAGACTTGTGTGAGGCTGAGCGTTGTCACGATGCAGAATTGGCACTTTGTCTGGACGAACCCTACGCAGCTGTCGCTTCAGATTTGTTAAGGTGTTAACATATCCTTCGGAGTTGACAGCACAGCAACGTCCAAAAATTCAATATGAACGATGCCATCGCAATCCCAGAAAACGGTAATCATGACTTTCCCGACAGATTAAACTGCTTTGAGTTTTTTCGGTTGTGGCGAACCTTTATGGCTGTACTCCATGGATTGACGTTTCATTTCAGGGTCATAATGATGTACCCACGACTCGTCGCCGGTTACAATTCTGTGGAGAAAAGGATCACCTTCTGCCTCATATCGAGTCAAGAGTTGTTCGCAAATTTGTTTTCGATTGGCTTTCATTTCATCAGTAAGCATTCGGGGTACCCAACGTGCGCATATTCTCCTGTACTTCAGAACATTGTAGATAATGTGATGTACTCTTTCTTGTGAAATACCCACCCTATTGGCAGTGTCAGTTTGTTTACACCGTCGATTTTTACGAACCAGTTCATCCACGAGAGCCACCTGCCTTTCACCACACGCAGACACTGGTCGGCCACTGCGTGCCTGATCTTGGAGATCCGTTTTAGCTGGATTTTCGTCTTTCACAGTCCTTACCCACCTCTTAACAGTACTCACATCAACACACGCATCACAGTACATGGCACTCAACCTTCGATGGATGACACTGGGGGTTACACCCTCCGCAGTAAGAAATTCGATGACAGCTCGTTACTTTAACCGTTCGTCCATGCCGGTCGTCATTTTTAGAACTGTCGTGCGCATGTTGCTGAGAATCTCCACTAGGGCGACTCATGTACCAAGAGTTAAGGTAAATGGCAAACCACTTTTGACACTGCCATCATTATAAAAGTTATGACCATGGAGGCATTAGTTATCAATACGTCCTCGTAGTTTAGAATATCACGATAATTTTGCTTTCTCGTTAATAGAATTCTTCCATTTTGTAATTTAAAACGCGAAACACTAAACGAAAGAAAAACTATTAAAAAAAAGAAAAGAATATTAGCATAATGTTCTAACTGACTCGATGTTTGTCCGCAGGTGAGTGACATTCATGTTTGCTCACGAAATTTTTCACATAAATATATTTTACAAAATATGTGATAAACGATTTTTGCACTTTTGCACTTTGTGACCTTAAGAGGACCTTAAACGATCAATCAGATTGACAATCCGACAAAAAACTGTCAAGCTGATTGAACCTGTAAAGTTAAGACTGATGGATTGGTAAACGAGGTACATGGATTTCTAGCTATTTGGAAATCCAACTCAAGAATGTCACTCGGATTGATTCAGTCAGAATGTCAATCTAATTGATCGTGTAAGGTACGCTATGGGGTTGTGATTTCCATCAACAAAGGGTCTTACTTGCGAAGTTGGAGTTACACGGAATAAGAAGGAAAGCGGGAGAGTGGTTTACTTCATTCCTGGAAAACAGGATACAACTAGTTAGAGTAAGGTTTCGTTCACATGACGGAAAAACAGAGTTGACTGTATCCGCCTGGCTGCCTGTCGTAAGCAGAATTCTGCAAGGTTCAGTACTGGCTCCCGTTTTATTCAGTGTGTACATAAATGACATCGTAAAGTTCCTATCCAATGCGTGTCTTGCTATTTCAGTGTGTACATAAATGACATCGTAAAGTTCCTATCCAATGTGTGTCAATAAGGCATTTTGCTGTGGGGTGTTTCTTCCGGAGCGCAGCAAGTTCTGGTGGCTCGGAAGGCGGTTTTGAGATGCACTGGGAGGGAATTTATTTTACTGGCGCATGCAGACCTGATCTTTAAAAAACTTAAAGTATTGACCTTGCCATATCGAAGCTATCTATATGGAAGCTGTATGCTATATATTCAAAAACAGGGTAAATATTCCTACAAACGCGATGTATCACGATTATGAAACACGTAATCGAGAGAATTTGCATGGAATTGGTTAACCCTGGAATACTTAACCTTGGAATAAAACTATTCAGTCACCTACCTCGGCCACTAAAAGAAGTGCAGCCATACTACAATTTTGGACGACGGGTGGAAACATTTTTACGTTTTACTCGATTGAGGAATATTTCAATTTTGCGTACTACCCAGCTCTCTGTGTGACGCACAACTACAAACCATATTATATATGGACATGATCAGCTTCAGAGAACAATTGCTACACCAATTGTATAGTTTGTAATTATAGTTTGCATTATGTCTGTTTTCTGTTTTTGTTTATTAGTATTTAATTGCGCACTTTGTTTTGACTTATTATGTACACTGTATGTGTCACATAATTAATAAAGTATTATTATTATTATTAAAAATTTTTTTATACCTTTCACCCTTTCAACAATTTTGTATATGTTAGTATCGTCTTATTTTGGCTGCGCTTTTTATGTTTCCTTTAGCTTTTAACAAAAACAACTATGTTGTCGAAACGTAAAGTTTTTCATTTATTCTCGAAAAGGGCGATATTACCAAAAAATACCAACTTCCTTCTTATTGAAATATCACGGCCAGAAAAGAACTCAAATTTCTTCAATTGATTAATGGTAATATTGTCAAAAACAAATATAAATGGTATGTATTTCGTTATTCAGAGACATTCTTTCATTGCATTTTGTTATTGTGAGACTTGTTCTTTGTAAGTCAATATGGAATAAATATAATACAGATATCCCACTTGAAATATGACAAAAAATTCTGAGGCAATGATCTGAGTTTAGGTATAGGAAGATACATATACATAAATTACAATATCAAAAGTCGCTGTCATTAGCACCATGTGTAGTTGAATTTCTATTAATTTGTTCTTAATATCTAACTAGTAGACTCTTTCAAAATCCTATTTTCGGCGGAAATTTTTTCAACATTACTTATCTTACTTTCAATTTTACTGTCAACTTTCGATAATTGAACATCGTGTCATAAATCAAATTAGAAGAGACTAATTTGATTTGTGAGTGTTCCTACAGCTGGTGCATGTTTAGAAGGCTTTCTTCCGAATTTGAAACGTTTGGATACATCTTCTCGGATTTTAACCTTATCTCCTTTTAACAAATAAATCAAACGTCAAGATTTATTAATTCTAACCTAGAATTAATGTATTCTGAACACAATAAGAGAGGCATTGAAATTCATCATTGTATTAAATCACAAATCTACCAAAAAAATTGCGATTATTGAAAAATTTTTTCATATGTGCTATGATAATTCGGTGAAACTGAAGCTCAGCGGCAACTTTAATGAACTTTAATGAACTAGGTACTTGGGAAGAACCAAGTAAGTAAGTCCAATAGTTTTGACCTAAGCAAGAATTTTTGTGGAATAGAAAACTATGAAGCTGCCAAAAAATTTGTTCCACAGACTATGGTAAAGAACAACTGGAAACAGTAGTAATCAATAAAAAGATTAGACCATTTTACAGCCAACATCCCATAAATTGTTGAACGCCTACGTAGTTACTAATGTTATTTGTGATGATCTAATTCCTTGTTCTCGATGATTTTGTTAAAAAAAAAGAAATTAGCTAGACTCCGTTTCTACTGTAAATATATTATATAACTTTGAACTGATTGGTTGTGAAATATTGCTATCAATATATAACTGACTTATTTCGAAAAACGTTCTCCTTTCTCAAATTCCCCAAATTTAGAATACCATTAAAGTCAATTGGTAACACGAAAGCTCATCTTAGAGTATTCATTCATGAATCAAAATACAAAAGCCCCAATCTCCTCTTTTCTACGATTCTCAGTCGGAAACATTTATAATTCGAGGAAAAATTGCGTATCCTTTTTATCCTCTCTTTCAGAACTTGAAAAGTAAGTAGAATAGGACCATGGAATCTCCGACAGGTCTGTTCTTATTCCAACAAACATAATTGGAGCTTTTATAGATCGTGGAAGAGGCGCCCGATGATTCTAAAGTTCACGATGCAGAAATTGAGTTTTAATTTTGTGTACATTTTCCTTTTTGCGACTTTATGACAGATAGGAAAAAAAACTGGATAGGAAATTAATAGGCATGCCATATAATGATGTTTCTTTTTGCTAAATGAATGCTTTAGCTCTTATGGACTGACTACTCTAGTGTCGTCATTTTACACCACACAGAGTAACAAGTGCAGCCCAAACGAACAAACCTCTTGTTTCGTATTTGCCTATTGGTGCATCTATTACCATTACTTTGATAAATGTGTTAGTATGCATAATAACTGGGTATTATACATAACAGCCAATAAGGGTGGTTAATATAATAATATGTATGCAATTTATTATTTTAACCGGTTATTTTACACACTACCCAAACCCTCTTGGCTGAAGTAATAAATTAGAATATTTAGGAAGTACTAAATTTTCATCAGTGCTTGTGACATAAGAAGACATTGTTTTATTCAATGAAAAAATGTTGTATTCTTACCATTTGTAAACAAACATCCTTCTACTTGTTAGAACATGGCAAACTGACATGGCATTTCGGATTACAGAGTAACCCATGCTTCTTGCAGCTACATTTTCCTGAAAGACATTTTCCCTTGCAGTTACATCTCTTGAAACCTTGACCACCTGTGTTTAAAAATTTCCTGGCACACTCACGAAGAGTTACAATTACATCTGGAACTTCCTCTTGTGAAATGAAATTCTCCTTACAAATGGCAAACTGGTTCCTACAATACTTTTGAGCCAATCGTCCTTCCTTAGTGCCAATCTCATACAACTTACCATCAGCATCCATCTGCAGAATGACCTCAAGAATATTCCTGGCGTCACTTCTACCCCTGTCGACATCAGGGACCCGTATTTTTACAATGTGTCCAATCTTGCCTCTTGGAAACTTCGATTCAGACATTACGCTCATCTTTTCCGCCTGGCACTGCAATGCACTTATGGCATTTTCCCTCTTCTTTTTAATAATGTTGATTTTGTTTGAAATCATATTTTCCCCCTAAATGTCCTCTATAGCACTATCTCCGTCCCCTGTTTGTCCATCTGCCTTTTCACCATTCTCTATTACTTCCCCATCTTCTTCGCCACCATTCTCTGTTACTTCCATATCTTCTTCGCCATCATTCTCTGTTTATCCATCTTCATCTCGTACTAAAGCACCTGAAGAAAAGTCAATTAAGGTTTCCAGATCTTCTTCAGATTCCAGGTTTCTGATGACATCAGCAGAAGGTGATGATGTTGTAAGACCGACTTTTGCTAGAACCCCAAACATGACCTCATATGGGCTGCAATCTATACCTTCACGATGGGCTCTATTCTTCATGAATTGAACAAATCTTAGACCCTCAGACCAGTGTGGAGTTTGGTATGTTTCCATCCAAGTCGTCAGCATGTTTTCAATGTCCTGATTTACGCGCTCCTGCCTTGCGACTGGCTATGTCTCGGCTTTTCACGAACTATCTTCAATTCACTCCAGATTTCGCATACCTCCTGAATGATGTGATTGCAGAATTCACGGCCATTATCACCTTGCAGTATGCTAGAAGCGCCCAAAATTGTGAAAATATCAAGCAGGTTATGTGCAACTTACTCTGCTCAATAAATTTTCATAAAAACAAGCCTCAATTGTGTTAAAACGACCGGTATCCATATCAAGATAACACAAGGCATCTGCCCTCAGTGAACGCTCAACCTCGACTGTCATAAAAGCAAGCAATCAGATGCAATGTGCAACTAAGACAGGTTGGAACTTGCACACAGATAGGTTCAAACCTGCATAAGTGTGACATTTATCATACTAACCAGAGGGTTATTTATCACATTAATCAGAAGCGCTTGTTGTTATGTATAATACCCGACTATTATGCTTACTGCCCTCGTTTATCAAAGTAATTGTAACACGTATATTACTTAGCTACATAGTATACTATATTACCTTTTCAGAATACAACGGTAAGAAGAACCAGCAAAGAAAAAAGAAATGTTATAAAACCGTTGAAACAAGATGGCTTCGAAATTTTAAATATTAATTAGGTGCATCCTCCAGAGGCGGTCACAAGTGTCACATTTTATATACCACATACTCGTGTCATCTGTTTTTAGACATTGCTTTCGTATACACATAGCTTTCAGAGTAAAGTATCCGTGAATGTAAGTAACATCGAACTATGTATGGGTATTCTGTCAAAACCCTAGAATTGTAACTTAATGCATTACTATTCTGCTTCGTCCAGACAAAGTAAAAGTTAAATACAAGTTTCTACGAACTTTATGTGAAAAGTTTTATGCAATATAGTCTTACCGCCCTATATTTTTGCCGTAAAGTGTACAACTATCGCCGCCGCGCGATATATTCAGGATTGCCTTCACCGTCCCCAGACCAACCAGCGAGCCTGTGACCGACTTTCCTTGCCGCCCCAGAGATAATGGTAATGTAATCTTGGGACGAATATAATTCACGACATAAATTCACTGTGTATCTAGCTGCTCTACTGCTACCACTGCTGCTATTGCCTAGCTACTGGTAGTTTAGTTATTTTGTATTATTACGATACATTAGCCGTGTTCTGCGTTTAAAATAGTTTTTGTATTATTATTTACGTTTCATATATCTATGACTATAAATACTGGTAAGAATACACTGGATATTAAGTGTATGTGCCTGGGAAAATGCAGGAGATTTTTTATTTTATTGTACATCAAGGATCTTCAATAAGAATATGTATTTTTTTCCAAAAAAATGTGCACTGCTCATATTACTTCAGCATACAAATACAGTCTTGCTCATATGCATTAGACGCACCAGCAAAGAACCTTCTATATTTTAAAAATATTTTATCGAAGGTGTTGGAAAAGGTTATGGAGGCACGAATAAGACAATGTCTTGCTTCTTACCGCATCCTTAAGGAATATCGCTCTGCCTTTCGCCAGGGTCGCCGTACCACCAGAAAACCTGGTAGGCATCAATGTCTTTACTTATTCTACTCGATTTCAGTAAAGCCTTCGATACATCGAATCATCATCTCCTTCTATTTACTCTGCATTCTGCTGTCCTGTCGCATCCGTCTCAGAGAGTTAGGTGAAATGGGGAGTTATCTAAAAGGGCACCACTGAGGTCCTGTATCCCTTAGGGTCCAATAATTGCGCCATTTTATTTAGTGTTTACACTTGTGAGCTGTTCAAAATTCTATAGTTTTGTGATGTACATATACGAAAAAAAAGATACTATAGAAAAGTAGAGCAGTGAACCACAATTTGCTTGTAAATATACATGGCTATAATTTGCGTAAATCCCTACTACTCGATTGTAGCTAACGGATTGTATTTCTAATAAATACACAATTATTGTAAAAAATTAGTCAAAGATCTGTTACAAAGGTTTCTAGAATAATGTACAAGTTTCGGTTTTTGTTGGAAAAATCGCCTTATCAAGAAGTAAGATTTAATATTAGTTTTCTTACTATTTACTACACTTCTATATGAAAAAATGCAACAACATTATTCCAGAGATTGCTGCATCAGTATATATGTGTAAGCAATATCATAAATTGTGCCTACAATTACCGCACCCGTTTATTGCAAAATCCGACGTTACTTCTTGAGAAGACAATTTTATAGCAAGGAGTTCTAGGATTTGTATCAAAAACAAAATATTTATCTTCTACTGCAATGTTTTATTTAATTAATAATAGTTGTAATATAACACACACATATAAACACATTTTTTTCATAAATTCAGCGAAGAGAAAACTCCAACATTTTATTATGATGAAATTTTAAATCGTCAAATGCAGCTGTCAATCCGGTACATACAGTGTATTCAGTATGGCCAATCGTTCCATATGAAATTCCCTCTGGCGGCCATTGGTTCTGTTCAGTAGCCACAATTTCCCTCCCAGACCGATTGGCCTTGATGTGAGAGTACTACAAATTTAATTTAAGTTTAGCCAACAACAAACGGAGGGCAACGATGAATAAACTCCTCTTCCTTTCATTCTCCACTTTTCATAAATTCCTCAAATTTAATGTAAAACAAATAACAGCATAAATTCGACAACAGCATAAATTCAGAGGTATTTCTAGCATTTCGTATATTAAATATGTTTCGTTAAGGTATCGTCATTTATATCAGGAAGTTTTAATATTTTAGGGTTGCCGTAGGTGTTTTATATCACGGAGTCGTATAGTCGAGTGAGTCTATTCATTCTCTCATGTTACTTATAAAAATATTTATCAAAATTCCTCGTTAAATTATATGTGGATAAAAATCATTAAAATTTGCTGTGGATAAAAACAATGGCTATAGTGATTAAAATAAAAAAGAAAAGGGATCACTTCTGGTCAAGCTTTCGTCGAGTTAACTCGTATTTTGGCTGCACTCCCAGTTTAAAGTGTCTAATATTTGAATCATAGAATAGATTCAAGGCAGAAGAGAAGGCTGGAGGTTAGAATAGACAGGCTCCCTTTGAATATGAATAGGAAAATTGAGTTTATATGACATCTTCATCAAATCAAGGTTAGTTTGCATTTTTTTCAATTTTAACTTTCGTTAGTTTCCATTTACTGATATCAAAATGCGTTTAAAATTGCCGAAAGAGACTTAATTGACCAATATATGTACGTTTTCCGTTTCCCAATTTAATTTTTGGTCACCATCCCGTGGGTTCCTGTTTACCTGGCAGGGCTATTCCAATTAAGTGGCCCCTTATAAATTTAACTAGTTTTTTGGTGAGTAATACTGACCCACTCCCTCAACGATGAGCAGGCTGGCACCTTGAATAAAGGTATCGCTATTTTAGAACTCGGTTGTTTTGGTTTCCTTTTTTTTTGCCATTTGAAGGCGCTAAAACATACCAGTGCTTATTTTTTTCAACATCCATCTATCGCAACTACTCGTATAATAATCGTGCAGCTACATATATTAGCTAAAAGGCAACATTACAATATGAAAATCACATTATACGTAGTGACCAGTACGAAGATTTGAAGAGTCATTATAAATCAGTTTCACCTTCGATACTGCATTTTTCACCGCAGAAGGAAGAGACAATACTTGGTTGGTAGACTTGCATTTTAAATTGTCTTGCCTATGAGGTTACTGATTATTAAAAGAAGACCGCTAGATTAAAGAATAAAAGTTCAAATATACATACAGTTGAAATCTAATTTGCAAATTACTTCCTAATCTTTTCCATGAGCTACCCACTGTGATGTATCAAATCATGCAATGCGTGTTAATAATTGCTCCATCATGAGCTCGATAGGTTGATTAAGTGAAATCAAATGCTTAAATCCGTTCGTAACGTTATTTCATCCTTACCTTTTTTCGCTCGTTCACATTTACGTAGCAAATCATCAAGCAAAAACTTTCGCGTTGGAATTTAAAGCGGCGTAATATAAATTATACAAACGTGCAACACAAACAGTCGCGAAATGCTTTAATAAATTTCCACCAGAAATACTATGATGAAACGAAAAGCAATAAAATGTAGACCTTAACGCATGAGCTGCGTGCTAAAGAGCGACAAACGTATCGCCAAGAGGGAGAGGAAAGAAATACTGACCCATTAATCTTAGGCAGGTGGTATTGATTACTAGAATACTTGCTATTTCCATTTTCCACTCGAGGGTTTCGTTCATATTTAGAATATCTCGGAGTTGAATTGGTAATTCAGTTGCAAATTAATGATTCGAAAAGTAGCGTACAATAATTACAGAACGGAGTGAATGGATCAACAAACAAGAAATATTAGTAATTAAAAATTTCAATAAGTTTTAATTGGGTTTAATTTATTGCAAAACGTGCAGGAGTCAAAAAAACTACGCTTAACAGAATTCTACCAGTTGATGGAATAAAGCAATACAGAAACATTTTGATCTATTAACTACAAAGCAAATGCCCATATAAATATTATACGTACCTGATGGTAAGTCTATCTGCATACGGTATATGGTACAACGTCGAAATACTTTTTGATAAAAGGAAATCTTTTCTAGGCGTGATGTAAAGTTGAAATATATAGGAAATGTACGAGGTAGGTGCTATAAATTCTCGGTCTGAGGGTCTTATACAGGTTCTAGCGTGTCCAAACTCCGTTCATATGCGAGGCTTATACTATACAGCGTGTCTCCGGATTAAAGCATGGATAGCTAAGGCAGACAGAGAATTAATGAGTTGAAATTTCATCTTTTAGGGTTTAGTTAGTAATTTATGCCATAATTTTATCGCCGAAAAATCAAGTATATCTTGGAAATTTACAAAAAAGGATTTTTTTTTTTTTGTAAAATGCATTTTCTATAGGAGATACGATAACAGGGTTATTAAAAAACAGTGGTCAAAGTAATGAATTATGATAGTACTTACTGTATAAGCTTGTCTGAACCCATGAAGATGAAAATTCAACTCAATTTCCTGTCTGCCTTACCTATCCATGCGTTAATCCAGGGACACACTAGATATATTACGGCTCGAAGAGTAGTAGTTTTGAGTAGCTAGCTAGACAACGTGACTAGTGCATGAAAATGTCTCAGGTAACGAGTACCGTGCGGTCATCAATTTTTTAACAAAGGAAGGGCATACGCCTAATAACATTAAACAACGTTTAGACAGCGTTTATGGTGATTTATCTTCGTTATATTCTACTGTAAAAAAGTGCGCAAAATGTTTCCGTATGGGGCAAGAATCCCTTGAAGATGATGGGTCAATAGGACTAATAATGCCTCAACACATTTCAATTATTGAAGAAATGGTATTAGCAGGTCACTGTTTGAAAGTGAAAGAATTAGCAGTGATGTCTAGTACTTCTGAAATAAGTATTCGCCGAATTCTCCATAACCATTTGAGTATGAGTAAGATTAGTGCAAGATGGGTACCGCATCTTGTTTCTGCTCTCCAACGTGAACGTCGGGTCCAATGTACGCGCACGTTTTTAAACATGTGTGGAGACAACCCAAAACCGATTTGTTACAGGAGATGAAACAATGGTTCTGTATTATGATCCTCTTCTTCTTGGCCGTAGGGGTATTCATTGTGTTATTCACCCTATCATTTCTCCTGGTTTTCTCCTCATTATGTAACCTACCCATTTTAATCTATGTGTTTTTATATGCCTTACAATGTTTTCTCCTCCTATTTATTCCTCTATCTCTACATTTGTCTCGTAAAACTTAGTTCAGAAAAATTGAAGTCGACTTATTTTTTCTAAAAACGGTAGCTTCTGTCGTTCAAAAGTTAGCATGGGGGGTGGGAGGGAGGCACTTTAGACCGGACTGTATATACACTAAATCATATACCGGTGTCAACCATATATGATTTAATAGCTACATTCGTACGTATCTACTGGAGACGAAAATACATCGTACGTATACATCTCATGGTAGACGGTACCACTTAAAGTCTCTTTCTCTGTAGATACATAAGAATTAAATCAGTTTTGGTGTAACAATTATATTACACTTCTTTGTTGAATATATACCATATAGAATCAAATTTAGGTAAGGATATGACACAGTGTTTAGTAGCAAAATTTAAGGAAAAATATCCTAAACTTGACAAAAGAATCATTTCTGTTACAAAAAGCATAAATGGAAAACTTCCTAAGCTTCTTACATGTGTATTTCTGGATGTAACAGCAATCTGGTTTGTTTATAATTTTGTAATGATTGGCAAGAAATAACTGCAACAACTTAATTATAGAGATGCACTGGCTGTAAGTCAAGTTAAAATATACAAATTTAATAAGTATTAAACATAGCATCCTAACATAAAAATTCACAAGCGACCAGCGTGACCCTGGTCCCCTATGTCCAACGTTTGACAAATTTGAGGTAAGGTAGCTACAGATTGATTTTGAAATTTTCCCCAAAAGTAACCTTTGCCTGATCCTCCCCTAAAACGAAAAGAAATACATTTTTTATACATAAGGTCTCCGAACAAACAAACTGCTCATCTGAATTTATATCCACGTGCGTCAAACGTACAGTTTTCGACCTCTAAACATATATCTGAGGTTATAAATTGACGCCGACCAGAGTTAGAAAGAGACGGAAGGATAATTCCCCCGAGATGGCACGACAAGGCATGTGAAGTTGACCACTAAGAATGAGAACAATTGGGATTCTCCTCCTCTCTCCCATGTATTGATCTCAGATATAAAAAAGGAGGGACGCTAACACGAAATCCTACAAAGAAATAAATGATTCTTTCAACTCAGTTAATTTCTTAGATTAAAGATTCTTTCTTGAAAGAGAAAAAAAATGAACTCTAAGCGAATCCTAGCGTTCCACCGCACCGGTCAGGCAAAATGAAATCCTTTCCGTTTCCAGCAGGTTTAATTATGGAGTAGCATTCCACCACGCACCAACGAAATACACCCCTGCATGTTTATTTATTATTTAATACGGCTGATGGGTATTTGAATTACATAAAAGCAACGGTTAGCTTAATTTATATCAGATTAGAACTCAAAGGAAACAATTCCGTGTGTACATACGAGGTACCTTCCCGCGCGTTTAAGTAATCGGATCCATTTGGCTCATGGACGTTTACAATTCCCGCTATCTATCTTCCTATTATCAGACCTGAAACTTTTATCCAAGCGCTTGGACTTTGCGCTGATAGAAGTATAAATCCAAGACATTTCTACCATTTACGGGAAATGTTTACATTACAACTTTTAAGACACTCATTTATTTGTTTTTGAGACGGGTCACCTGTTCGAAGAGCATCTTAACTAACGAATATGTTGGGGAAAAGTATGTAGTCATAAATAAAGTGGTGTAAAAACAAGGCAGCATCTTCACCAGTAGCAATTTGAAACAAACAGGTATAATCGGTATGGTTAGCGCGGCGATAGTGCTTCACTCTAGAAGGAATGGGTGAATTTTACCCCAACTAAAGGGGTGCGATTCACCCAAATTAGGAAGAAAATGCGTCATACAGGCTAACAATAAATAATATAAACTGAGCAGAAAGAAGCGTTGTCGGGTCTAGTCAATAAATATATGAAAAGTACGAAGTAGTGGAATGACAAAAAAAAGCTGGTAAAAGAAATAAAAACCACTTGGAAAAAATATAGCCACACAAAAACAAAGAAAGATAATCGTAAAGGAGGAGAAAAAGAAAACTTACATAAAGTGGATAACAGAAAATTTTGGATTAAAAAGATTAAGAGGAATCAGAAGGAAAGAAATAAAGGCAATAAGAGACAGAATAATCAACCACATACAGGAACGAAAGAAATATTAGAAATATGGAGAGAACACTATGAAAAAAAGCTTAACTCAATAAATACAGAAGAAAATATAAACAGGGAAGGGCTAAACCAACAACAGGTAACAACAGAAGAGGAAGCCATACAGAAGATTAAAATAGGAAAAGCAAGTGGAGAAGATGGTATATTACCGGAAACGGTCAAATGGCTAGGACAACAAGGAAAGAAATTGATATGGGTGATATTGAAAGTAGTATGGAAGTAACAGAATACCAAGGGAATGGGAAAACAATCTCATAATACCGACTTATAAGAAAGGAGAGCAAACTCAATGCGGAAACTACAGAGCTATATGCTTAGCACAAGCAACTTACAAATTATACACAAGAATATTAGAAAAACGACTAAGAGAATATGTAGACCAAAAATTAGAAGAACAGACAGCCATATAATAAAGAATGTAATAGAGCGAAAAATAGAAGAAGAAAAAATGTTCCTGGTATTCATTGATCTGAAGACAGTATCTGACACGGTAGACAGAAGAGAAATATGAAGAGGTTAAGAGAAAATGGAAGTACCTAAAGCTCTAATAAATGCCATCAGAAGAGTACAAATTGTAGGACAAAAATCTGAACAATTTAAAATGAAAAAAGCAGTATAACAAGGCAATAAAACAAGGAGGCAGTTTAGGCCCACTATTATTTATACTAATTATGAATAAGATAGTTAAGCGAATTAAAGCACAAAGTGAACGTCTCAACACAATAATCGGATATAGAAACCTAGAACCAGTAAGAATGAGTAGCCTGTTATATTCAGATGATGTGGTCCTAACAGCAAACTCCAAACATAAAGCAGAAAAACTAATGAACATCTGGACAAAAAAAATAGAAAACTTGAAGGTGGAAGTTAACCCTTAAAAACCATGACGGGGTCAAATTTGACCCCAAGCAATTTCTAACTGAAGTTGTGCTAGTACAATGTAGATGGCACTCCGCGTGCTTTTGTGTATTCTTCTGTCATGTAGGTCTCGATCGACGTGTCAAATTTACTCATTCTTCATTTGTTACAGTAAGAAGATATAACCGTTTAGGGCCAGATTTGACACTGCCATGTTGTTAATGTTATAGTTTTGTTAAACTTCAGTTAATAAAATGGCCGGTGCAAGTGCAAATAACAGAAATCTTACGCAAGATGAACTTGAAGAAATTGGTCAAGATATAATGTACAATGGATTGGGTGAGACAGGCAGTGATTTTTCAGACGGTAATAGTGAAGGTAGTGATCATAATACTGAGAGTGAACTAGAAATTGAACATGAAGAAGACGACAGGTCGAAGGAATATACAGTGATAGATGAGCAAGAAGATAATTCCAGGGAAAATGAAAATCAAGAACCTTACCGAAAGTCAGAATACTTTTATAGTAAAAACAGATTCAAGTGGGCCAAAACACCACCTACCGGTAGCCGCACTCGCCAAGAAAATATTATCTCTCATTTACCAGGTGTAATAGGAGAAGCTCGTATAAAAAAGGCAGCCCATCCAATAGAAGCTTGGTCGTGTCTTATAGACGATGAAATTATAGAGATATTAGTTACCAAAACAAACGAGAGGATAACAGAAAAAGCCTTTAACTACAACGATCAACAATCTCTCCTGTCAGTATACAAACCACACAGATACAATAGAAATGAAAGCCTTTTTGGGCTTATTTTATTTGGCAGGAGTTTTTAAATCTAATAGTGAAGATGTCAAAGCATTATATGCAACAGACGGTACGGACTGGGATATTTTCAGAGCCACAATGTCGCTACACAGATTTTTGTTTTAACCTGTGTTAGTTCCTACTTTAGATGTACTCTCCCTTATTCCGCCAATTGCAAACAGTAATCGCAATATCACAGCAGATAATTGACTCTCATCTCTTGAATTCGTAAATGAACTGAAGAAACATAAGTTGACATATGTAAGTACAATGAGGAAAAATAAATGAAAAGTCCCATCCCAGTTTCAGCCACAGAAAGATAGGTCCCGTCATTCTTCTTTGTTTGCATTCACTAGGGATGAAGCCCTGGCATCTTATACCCCCAAGAAAAATCGTGCATTGTTGCTTATATCATCAATGCACCATACATATACCATCGAAGATGGAAAACCTGAAATTATCCAGTTTTATAATTCGACAAAAGGTAGAGTCGACGCACTTAACCAAAAAACTGATTGTTATAAAATCGGCAGACATACTAGGCGCTGGCCATTAGCCATATGGTATCGTTCAATGGACATTGCTGGAGTTAACCCTAACGTAATTTACAATGCTCTACCGGGAAATCGAGAACTGCAAAAAAGAGCTTTTATCACATCTTTGGGCCGTGATCTTATTCAGCCGCACTTAGTGCTCAGAGCACAACAAACTTATTTACCTAGAGAGCTAAAAAGTACTGTTTGTGGAATTAGCAAATATAATGTTGTTCAGGAGCCACCAAGACAACCTGAGGGCCAGAGAGGAGCTAAGCGAGGAAGATGTTATGTATGTCCATATTCTCAATCTAAACATAGCTCAGTTTGCGATACATGTAAAAAATTTGTGTATAAAATTTAACTCGAAGATCTTTAATGAATGCGAGGCGTGCAGTGAAAAGTACGACCCATAACATACTTGTTATTTTTTTTGTATAAACATTTAATAAGATTTTTTTATTACAGAGAGAGAGTTTAGACATTTATTGGAACGAAAATGAATAGCAAACTAGTCTGCAATAAGTTTTTTTTAAGTTACAAATTCTTTTGTATGAAGCAATTATTTTTGTGATAGTCATTTAAGCCCAAATAAAAATTATATAAACCGTTTTAATGTTTTTTTTTTTTTTATTAAAAGGACACCACGTACTTAATTGCTAGATATGGAAAACAATGCATAGATTGCACAAAAAACAACAAGGGTCACATTTGACCATGTCATGATATAAACGTTATAATTCTTTACCATGTTACTTAAGGATTAACACAAGAAAAATTAAGGTAGTAGTAACGAAAACCAAAACAATCAGGCTAACTGAGAGATTAAGTGCAGGAACATGACCTTGGAAAGGGTAACGACATATGATTACTTGGGGAGCATTGTAACGGAGGGTGGAAAGATAAATGGAGAAATAACAAACAGGGCGAACAAATCAACGAGAATATATTACTCACTGAATAAGGCATAGAGATATAGACATGAATACAAAAATAAAAATACATATTGCAATAATAGTCCCAATAATAACCTGTGCGTGTGAAAATTGGAAACTACAAGAGAAAGACGAAGCAAAAATAGATACTATAGAGATGAAACACATAATAAGAATAGCGAGGAAAACAAAGTGGGATAGAATTAAGAATGAAAAATCATATAATCAACAAATCAAGAACCAATAATTAAAATAAAAAGGAAACAACTAAATTGATACGGACATATAGCAAGGATATAGACAGATAGAATGACAAGAAAAATAATGGAGACAGTATATTTAAACAAGAAATGAAGAGGAAGACCAAAGTGGGGAAGAAAAGGAAAGACTTTGGAAGAAATTAAAATAATGACAAAAAACAGAAGAGAGTGGAAATAATGGGTATCAGAGGAACCGGGATCCACATTCAACACCTGAAAAGGTGAAAAGAGTAGAGAAGAACAAGAAGAAGTGTTTTAGTCCTACCAGGACCAAATTTTGGGTGAGCTCGATACACTCTCGAGTCACTATTCGCAGTTCGTAACTGCGCTTCACATTTTACGGCGGCGAAGGGATGATAGTAACAAGGCCATGGAACACTTTACACACTAAAGACCCCTGAGATTATCATCATCCCGTTGGGCCGTTGTCACACTAAAAAGAAAATGTATCCACAATAAATTCTCGAAATTCCTTCCTTTCGTATTGATACGCGTGTTGCAACGTTTCTAAACTCTTGTAAAGGTACTTTTCTTAGCGCGCTGATTGTTGCACTTAGGCATCCCTGCGTGAACTTTTTTTATGTGTTTCAATTCGTAAGTTATTAATTAGACTTAAAATTTTCAATCAACAGTTAAAAACAACAATGTCACTATGTTTAATTTACTGTTGTCATGGTAACCACATAATACTGAATATTCTGTACATTTCGAATGCATTCTAATGCAGTGCTTAGAAAAAGGCAAGTATGCAGTTTAATCTTCTAAAAATTTACGGATATTTTGAAAGAAATAGATGTATGAAAAAGTGGGCGATTGAGGACGAACTTATAAATTATCTCGCATCACAAAATAAATTGTTTACATCTTTAACAAGCTCGGATACGTGCTTTATATTTCGTTTGTTTATTACACCAGCTAAAAAATACTTTCAGCATTGACATTTTCTCACCGGTACAAATTCCATGCGAAAAATTTTGCTCGACAATGCAAAATATGATGCTTTTCTTTATTCATATATCATTTCTGGCATTCTTGATACTTGTATATTATTCAGAATTTTTTTTCTTATTGCGCGTACGTCAGCAACATATTTAAAGAAATAAAAGAGCGAGGCGTTGATGTTTTCTTTCTAGTAAACTAATAGAAATCTTAAGTTGTTTTTATGTTCATCTAAGGAAATTTAAACGACTTCTTAGCTCATAAATTGCCTTTTTTTCCTTTAATAAAGTCACAGCAATATTACTTTCCTCCTATAACTTTTTTCTAAGTACTATAGTCGAACGGCAAAATAAGAATAATCGCCCAAGCTTCGCAAAAAATGCCATTTCGGCGTAAAGCGGTATCATAAATTATTTCGCAATACGATGACGCAAAACTTAAATACGAAGATGGAATTTTGGGATATCATATTTCAGAAGAAAGTATGCGTGTATATACTACAAATATGAAATATATGAGAAAGCCGACTACCTCGAAATCTTTCTTAAATTTTCAGATTTTTTAAATCGTATGTACCTACTTAACAAAAAATGTGGAATATGTTTTCATTACCTGTATTAATTGCCTTTTTCATTAAAAAAACTTCTTACGCAACAACTTGAGCCGAACAGGTAGTATAAGCATCATTTGACGCTAAATGTTGTGCTCTCTCTAAAACAGCATACAGGCTTAGCGTAAAATAGAAGAACTTGAAAATGATCATTTTCCTAAAGAATCTGAGAATCTCAATACACTCTTTCCTACAACTACTATTCGTCACAGTGATAGGAGTGACTCGCATTTGACATGAGTTATCATACCAGCAGTTATCAATTGTACATGTAACAGTGACTTGCATGCACTTTGTATGTTAGGTGTCCCTTACTTGATCAAATTATTATCAATTCTATAGCTTACATCTTCCAATTCGTTCCTAATTTCATTTCAGAGGAAACAACCAATAAGAAGAGATCTGTTGTTTTGCCTAAAAATGGACAATAGTTTTCTTCAAGAATGCCGTTCGGCATGGTAGAACAACAATTCATATTTAACAGCCGGAATGACTGTGTTAGGGACCTAAAAGCTGCGAATGACTGCTGAAAAAGGTGTTAAATTAATGCAAGATTTTACTGTGTTCTCTGTACTATACTTTAACACTGGTCAAAGAGAAAGCACTGTTATTTGACGGATACAGATACGGAACAAAAACAGAATTAAACGATAGCCGATGGCCAAGAAAATGATGGTTTAAGTTGATAATTTCGGTAACAAACGACATATTAACATTATGCTAATGAATTGGCGAATATGTCCTTTATTGCTGGAACTATCAACTCAAATTATCCGTGATATTTAAAAACTGCGAAGTGGGAACTCGTTGGCACTGGAAATATGTACCCAAAGAAATTCTACAGCGAATGAATTTGCAATCACCGAGACTACTCTTATAAGTAGACTTTCGTGCTGTTTAAATCAACTATTAAGCGAGGAAAAGTGAAAAACCGACTTAACAAAAGAACATTTTAAAATCTTTAAAAAAGCGGACGCAATAGAAATGCAATCCATATATGTGAGAAAAATGCTTTTCGACAACATAAAAATAGAAACATTTTTAGCATTTGAAAATAGCGCAGTAACATGTATTTGCAGATATATCTATAAAATAGCTCACTTCTCCAAAAAACAACCATCTGCACCTCGTTGAATTTTTGCAAACTTTCAAGTTTATTTGTCAAAAGAGCATATGGTGCAGAAGAATAATTATGTTATTCAGAATACGAAACAGTCAAACAGAATTTTCAATTATAGCAGCATAAATACAGAAACATTTTATTCTGTTGACAAATCCTTTTTAACAAGAATATAATACTGACATTTTGTTAGAAAAGTATGGGTTATTGGGCGTATACTACAAATAATAATAACTAAAGGGTTTCTTGGTTTCAAGGAACAAAAAACTTTTGACAGGTAACGGGTGCTGCCGTGTCGTTAAGTTTACCCTTGACGTTCTACAGCAGACAATGGCCAAATATGGTAGCCTACATGGCAAAAACTGTTTCTTTTTCTCTTATTTTCCAATGAACTTACAAAAAGGATATTTTAGTAACATGTTCATTTCGGAATACTAGTACATTTTTTGCTTTTAAGACGTGTCACAATAGTCTAGTTAACAGAATGTTGTTTTTGAATTATAATCCCCATATAAATTCAGATTTAGATATTGAAGGTACTTTGAATAGGCTCGAACGACATTTTTCATGTATTTGTAGTGATATACGACGAATCAGTGGCGGACCTACAGCTATCGAGGCCCGGGGCGGAAACCTCCCTGGGGCTGCCCTTACTGGAATGATCACCAAACGAAATATCAACACAAATCTATAATTAACGTTTATTTCATTAAAATTAAATAGTTAGAATGATTTGGAAGATAAAAAGACTAAAGAAAGGAAGACTAACGAAAACACAACTTACAATCAGCAGACAAACGTATATTTAAAAAAGCTTAATAATTTGCAATTTTTTTCTGTCAATAGAAAAAGCTGTTTTTTGCTTAGATTTCTGACATTTTTTTTATAGTTTCATCAAAATTAATGTTTTTATCTACTGCATTTTCAATGGAAAGGATTACCAAACCGTTCACTCTTACTTGGCCCATTGTTGATGGAAGATGTATAGCTTTTAATCAACTTCAACTGTCAAGCTTCTCTCGAAGGAAGCGACTGAAACACACACTGTCAAAAAAGTCTTTAGTGCAAAATATAAGTTAGAGACTGATTCTTGGAAGTACATTTCCATAATAAACTTTATCATTTTCATTTTGCAGACCACTTTTTTAGCGTCCCCTTAACCGTTTAATTTCTGGATGGATGATTAGGTGTGAATGTGCCTTGTTTATGTTTGAAAGTTTATATTAGAAGCCCTGATGCTATCATTTTATAAGATATGAATGTCAGAGAGTTCTCCACCTCTCTAGCCATGCGCCCGTCCTCATGCGGCTACCCGGGTGGTAGATACGACTCTACATATGTACAGAAAGTGAGTGGATAAGCGTGTGTTTAATAAATTTGTTCTTAGATTTAAGGAAATATTACACAATTTGACAACGGCGCCCTTGAGGGGGCCAAGAACAAACCTCCAGGTTGAAAATGCGTTGATATTTTCCACCACAACTTGTGAAGAAATGGGCGTACCCACTGAGAAATTAAGGCGAAAAAGATTTAAGAAGATGATATCAGCAGAAGAGGCAAGAGATGAAGCCTTGACATTGAAATTAAAGATATTTCAGTCAATCGATACCTTCGATGAAGTACTTACAACTAGGACAGAATCGGTACAGAAAATAAAAATAAAATATTTGCGACCGTTCAGTGATCACCTTATTAAAACAGAAATTGAGGAACTTCCGAAGTTGACTTCAAGCCTTACGGAAACTTTTGATACTGGAATGCATGCTCCCTTTTTTATATCCCTACATATATATAGATATTGTATTTTTAGGAATTATATGGCACTGCTAAACATTGATATGACGTTGTTGGACATTATACAGCGTTACTAGGCATTGTGATGAATTGAATGGCATTACTAGGCATTGTTTGGAATTACTGCGGCACTGCTATGAAATAACCTAGCACCTACATTCAAGCATTGTGGCATTTCAGTGTGTAAAATTTTGCCGGTGAAATTTCTCTCCGCTGTAAAAACTTTTAGGAAAAGCTAACCAAAACATAAGAAGCATATATCTCAAATACTAGATTCAATTTATTATAAATGCGTTTGCCATTTGCAAACATGTAATGAAATTGAAAAAATGCGGGTACCTAACCATGTTCTAACACAATTTATATACTACGAATTAGATACACCTCCTTTATATAATACTGCTCTTTTCACGCGGTCTTTTTCCTATAACATTGCTATTCTTTACAATTCTATCCCTCCGAACTTCAAATCCTTGTCCGTTGCAGGATTTAAGCGTAAGTACAAGGAATATTTACTTCTTGGTCAGCAATGATTTTATTCTCACTAGACGTGCGTTATTTTGCTTTTTTCTTTCCCGGATGATTATTGGGGATGAGTGATCTTTCGGTGTTGCTTAGGCTCGGCATATTAGGACTATTGTATGTTTTCAGGTCTCTATATTGATTGGGGTTATACTTCATCGGATTGCGTTGCAGACATGACATGATTTTTGTATTACTGTCTATTTATACCGATGAACTTATGTGCTATAATGATATATATTCTGCACTTATGTCGATATTTTTTTTTACAGTTGACGGATCAGAAGGAAGAGCATCGCTAAGATGATTCTGATCCCTTTAAGCAGAATTAATGTAGTAATATTTAGCGTTTTATGTATACTCCTGTATGATACTTTTTTTTCTTTTCTGCTTAATAAAACATATTATTATTATTATTATTATTATTATTATTATTATTATTATTATTATTATTATTATTATATGTATAGTGCCATGGTGTATTTGTTGGACCATATAGTTGATACGCAAGATATTCATTTTCAGCTTCTATATACTGTGTTAGTCGAAGGAGAATTGCTTGGTAGTATTATCCTCATATGGAAAAGCGGCTGTTTTTCTATCATCTCTGTGATATTTCAGCGAGTGACAAGGGTCGAAGCGATTCCGCCAGACTAAATCTACCCTCGCGTAAGGTAAACAAAACAGTGCGTTTTAGTATACATACATTCAACACCAATATGCACACTATGTGCACACACATATCTAACGCCTATAGATCGCCACCTTCACGCGCTTTATCCCAGAATTATTTTCGTCAGGCTGATTATATAAATAATAAATGCTTGAATAACCTATAAATGTGTACTTGGGAAATATCATTGTAAAATATACCTTTAGGTGAAACTGAGTATTTTCCTTCGCGTCCTAACTATCGAGAAATTATTAACAATTCGAAGAAATATTCACAGAATGTAAATATATAACAGATTCCGGGAAATCTAGCTAGTCTATGACAAAGGCGAAATTGCCCTTTTAGAGTGCCTTTTATAAATAAATGAATGGATACAGGACTTGCAGGCATGGAAATACTAAAATAGTACACAAACTCCGTTTTTGCCGGTACTGTTACAGGTTAGCGGAAATATACCGCACCGGTGACTTTTAAAAACAAAGTCAAAGAGAGGTTCCATGTAAAAATAAAATTATAATTTGGTATATTTCTATCTTGCAATTAACCCGTTTTTGCAAATGTTTTGGCGTTTCTCTGACATTCTAAAATATACAGTTTTAGTCGGAACCTGATATAGTTGATTCTATGCAATTAAAATTGTGCTAAAAGCGTCAGTGGGGCGTTTGGGAGAATAAGCTATGTCCTCTCTACTGCACATATTCATTTTAACCATATCTAGAATTTCTACTAGCTAAAATAATGATAATAATATCAGTTTTTTATTAGTTCATAAGTATATATTCACAATATATGATGATAAACAAAATAAAAAGGAAAGAAAGAGCTAAATGGTTCAAGATCAGTCGAACGCAAAACGTAAGCGACTACCCCTTCTCTTGAACCACAAACATAGAAAACAGGCACGTTAAAAATCTGGAAGAAACGATGGAATTGGCTTGACCTTAAACAAAGCAGGAATTGTACTGTTATAATTTACAACATCGATTCTAGCTGTCATTAGCGGCACGCATAGTGCAGTTCAGCATGTCCAAATCCCTCTGGCGACTGTGAGCTCTTTATCAGTAGCTCCAACTCCATTTATGGCCTCCTATCACTGAAGCGGGGATGCTAGAAGATTATATTATGCCCAATCAACGACAATCACGGTGAAACAGATAAATAACTTGTCCTTGTTCATTTTCTTCACATCCTAAATCTTCTATTTTAATGGATTATTTTCCTATAACAATTGACAGCATAAATTCAATTGTATCTCTAGCATAATTTCGAAAATTATCGTTCTTCATGTAATCATCTTATTTGTTAGTAAATTTTAATATTGTGCAGTTGTAGGTGATGTTAAATGTCATAGAGTAGCATAGATTCAGTCTTCCAGTTGCATCTCTGCATGGAATTCATTATGCTATTTAAAAAAAAATGAGAATGTTCGATTGAAATTTATTATAAGATTATATTTTGAAAGGTATAGTTAGCTGTGATTAAACAATTGCTATCGCAAATGAAATAAAAGAGTGAAGGGACGCTAATCAATTTCTCATTTCTAATCAAAATATTCATCCAGGTAACACAATTTTTGACCGACTTCCTGCAGGCAACGATAATCCCAGCGGAATGGCTAAATAACTCATTTTCGCACCGCTTTGTCACTACGTTCGTTTTTAATGTAACATTTTGCTGCGAACATCTACAGAGTAAATTCTATTGTGTCTTTACAATCACTTCGGAATTAAAATATCACTCGGTAAGAGGTCGTCAAGTGCGATAGTAAATGTCCACATTGAACGGTTACCGGTACTCACTAACGTCAAATAGTTAGGCATAATATGGTATTTTTAAAGAGAGGAAATTTTAATTGACCGAAATGTCATTGTAAAATTCGAAAACCATATTGTAATTTTTATAAAACGTATAAAGTGGAGTGTATAGACCATGTGGTACAAATAGTACTTAATCATTTCTTGATGAGACTCCTTACATTCTACAACCCATTCGAGTAGGTGAAAATTTTGAATTTCTTACCTCTTAATTTTGCTTGAAAAAGTCGATCTTTCTAACAAAAAGAATTGAATTTAGCAATTTAAAATATTTTTGTCAAAAAAGAGAAATAAAACAGAAATGTAGAACACAAGTATAAAGGTACAGAAACGCATTTAAATAAAAATTGTCCAGAAAGGAAAACAACTTACTCCATTTTATTGAGAGCAAGCATAAATAACAGTCTTTTATTTGATCATCAATTAACTTCAACGTGTTCACCATGAAACCTAATAGTTTTCCAAATTTAGATCTGGTTCCAAAATTAATTGTTAAGCATCTATTTACTTATTTTGGGAAACCCTTACAGCGCCCAAACGAAAACCTAAACTTAAACCGTATTAATAATGCACGATTTGCGTCATCCCGCCTGCAAAACAAATTGTCGAAGTTTACCCTAATCGCATAGGCGTATATCAATTTATGTTAGGGGGATGGAAGAAATTCGAGGACCCGCGCCGCAAGAGCAGGTAAAAGTAATTAATCCGCAAATGTGGGAAAAGAGAGTGGGATCGAAGTTTGCAATCAAATCCCTCAATAAATCAACCACAATGTCGGATGCCTCGACCGCGTCCTAATTCCAGAGTTTTGATGAGCTTCCGATATGCTTCGAATCTTCTATAAATTACTAGTCGCTTAGTGCGCTGCCACTCACGCTGCCATAATCATTTTTACGATCGTCAGCGACGTCGTCACTTCTACGACGCCACCCGTCGTCAACCTTGATGGAATTTTAAACGCACAAATTGGCAATTTATTAATATCTGTTTGAACGGCTTAGAAGTGATTCTCCATAGGAACATTCTTCTAAATAAGATTTAATTTGGCTTTCGACGAGACCGAGATTATTGCGACAGTAGTAAAGGGTCACCAGTTAACGTTTGTTAATATCGATCGGGAATTAATATTTTGTACTGCAATGACCTACATATTAGAGCATGTTAAAGGGATTATCGCTGTCTTAAGGGATATTCTACACGAGTGGCAATAAATTTATCAATTCCTGGACTGGAAGGATTAACGTCTACACAGACAATATTGATTTACTATACTAAACATAGCATTGTGTACATTGCAGTAATTATCATACAAAGTAGCTGGTATTCCAAACTCTAAGAGTTTGGTAGAAATGATTATCGCGCATTATACGACACCAAATTGACAAGCATCGAAACATTATCTGGGCTCTACTTCATCAGCGTATGGCATGTCAAATTTCATCTTGTCTCCCATCACAGAATCGCTAGATCAGCTACCGTACATTTAATAAACTTGTAGCTCCAAGAAACTAGATGAGGTTTCACCATACGTTGATTAGATTGTATAGAATGTATTCTTAATAATAATAATAATTCTTTATTTGCTATTAGATCTTACAGACATAAACTTCGTCAATTGAATATAAATAGTAAAGTATACATAGGTATATGAGTATAAATAAAAATTGGTATATAAACAAATACAGCACAAACAAACATACAACAATACAACAGTTTCGAGATACCCAGCGCAACCCAGCCCTAGTCTAGGTATTCAGAGATGCTATAAACACAATTCTCAGTAAAATAATCCCTTACAGTTCCCTTAAATTTCAACGCACCCAACGACTTCAACTCTGATGGAAACTTATTAAATACCTTAATACATACATACCTTGGATTATTTTCCTATAATGAGGTTTTATGACGCGGTATTTATATCTTCATTTAAAGTGAAATAAGATTGACGTTTTTTTGCAAACATAGCATATTAAAAGATTAACATAGAAGGCAATGACATTAAATCATTGGCCATAAATATAGGAGGCAGTTCCCTCCAAATAAAACATGGTACGTATTCGTACTAGTCGTTTCTGAATAATAAGGCAACGCAAAAAATGAGATGACTGACCCCAGAATATAATTCCATACCTCAGTCTAGATTAAATGTGCGTATGCTAAAACATCAATAGTGTATCAATGTTAATCCAACATCTAAGCTTGAACAGGACGTAATTCAATGAACATAACTTAAAACATGGTTAAAAACATGGTGCAAATTTAAAATTAATTGAATAGTTAATTTATGAAAAAAAATTCCAACGTTTTACTATGTTCTTGGACAAAAAAACGGAATTCCCTCCTTAATATCACAGACCGCCAACCGCAAAGTTTTAATTCCAACAGATTTCATTTCCTTCCTAAGTCTTTGCTAGTCAGCTCCATTTGATCTGTGAGCTGTTAAATCACTTGAAAGCTATTTGTATACCATTTAAGGTATTCTAATTGTGCCCAAATGCAACATGTGTGGCGAGCCGCTGATCGTCACGAATTCGAAGTATTTTTTATCTGGAAAATTAAAACAGACCACATTTTATAGCTACATTTCATGTTAATCCTTTGAATTGTATATCACCGAATGTCTAAATTTTGTATTATATGATCAAACTTTTGGAAAACTGTGTAGGCTTTTTGTGAACGGCAGTGCTCACATTTTTGTCCTGTTTTTGTGGAGTACGTCATTCAGACTAAGTACTACGTCATCCACCGCTAGGGTTTCTAAACCGGTGCAGAACCTTATTCTGCAGAAGTCTTCTCCACTCTTGATCCTGTCCCCCTTGTAACGCTGACGACGTATAACGTTGTCCGAGGTGAGATAACCTGTATTCATAACACTTTATTAACAAGAACACTAATTGCATCACCAAATCTAATCAATTCATTTCCGAGAGAGACTTTTGTTTGATTAATTGTAAATAAATTACAAAACTAAACATTGCTGAAACTTGTACATATTTTTTCTCTGTATCATATTGTAAATATGTTATTTCGGGATCAATTATAACACTGAATCTTATCTCATTTCATTTTCGGAAAAGACTATTGTTCATTTCCTTGTAAATAAAATTCATTCTTTGATAGCTAAACGTAGATAAATGAAAAAAGGGACATTTATCTAGGTTTAACTACTATGAATTCACACCGAATCATCAACTTTAAAACATATTTTGAATCTGTACTCACGACACGAACTCTAGAGACAAATGCTACCCAACGGTAGATTGTTAACGAACGCTAAGCTCACAATAATATATCACAATATACATTTCTCATTAAGCTTCCAAGTAATAAAGGGTAATAAAATTGATTTTGAAACTCATTTTGTAACATCTTGTATTTCAAACATCTTAAGCCAACGTTCCACGGTCCATAATTTGAAATTTCTCGAAGCTAGATTAAGTGCTGACACCATCTAGTAACGTTTATCCCAAGAACCTAAATTTGAGCTGTTAAATCTAAGTAGAGATCTTGTTATTAGGAGTTTTTATCAGAGATAGTAAAACAATAAAGAAGTAAAACTATTTGTTCATTTGTGAATAAGTTACAAATTTGCCAAAATTAATTAGTAATAATATTCCGCATTTTAAAAACGTTCGAAAATTCTTCAGAACCAATTCAGTGGTTCCAGCGAGAGCAGCACACGTTACAAATGTTAGGATGATAAAACGAAAAGATAAATGAAAGCGAAGTGAGGGTGCGCTAGATGGAGCGCATAAACGTTGCGTGCTTACTCGATGAGTTTGTGAGCGTCTGTTTGAATGCGACTGCGCTGTCGTTTAAACACTAAAAGCAAGGAGAAATTGTATATGCAACCCAACTTACAGATCTGCAAGCAAAAAGTGTACAAACGTGTAAAATGTAACAGAAAACAGAGATAGGGCTCAAATCAAAAAGTTGCTAATTTAAGTACTTAATATTAGTAAATAAGCCCTTGTTGGTTAAAAGATTAATGTCCGGAAACTATAATATCAAAAGCACAGCTACTGAAGGTGAAAGATGGTTAGGATCTTAAATAATTTTTGACACGTGGAAAAATTAACATTTTAAAACTATGTACTTACGTCTAAAAAATATTTACTATTTTTCCTAAGATGTCAATTGCAGAAACATTTTTCAAGAGACAAATACACATCGATTCGTTTCATCTCGTTCTATAATAGCATCATTGTCCTAGATGTTAAAACCTGTCCGACCGCTTTAACCGATCCTACAGCAGAATGCCTACTCTGTTACCTTGCGGATTATACTACAAATAAATCCTTTTAACAAATGACACCGGCGACAGTGATTGTATCGACATTTGGGAAACCAGGTAGAACAAAGTACGGCCGGCAACCGTGGACCCTTGTTATCCACTTTCTAGACAGATACACTAATTGACAATTACCTTTTTTTGTGTGTTCGGAACGACTTGGACATTTACGAAACGAATTACGTCAGTATCGCGAGATCGCTCTAATTCTTTTAATTGTTTTACGATTGATATCTGCTTTAAAACGAAATAAATGAGATTTTTTTATTTCCGAAAAGTCCAAACGCAATCACTCCTTTGCAATCGAATTATAGGAACGTTTGATTGGTTTCTGGCCAAAATTAAACAAACTGGTTAAACTGCGTGTCACTAGTGAAGAGTCAAATAAAAGTTTTAAATGGTTGGCAGTTTAAATACGGTAAAAGGCATCTTCAACATGTACGCACACTTTATTTATTGCAAGGTAAACTGATCATGAAATTATGATCTGAAAACCTTTTGAGGATTAGGTGGTTGGTTTATGTTTATAGCTTATTAACTTCCTAATTCATTTAGTTAGTTTAGTTAAGCAACGTAACAGAATTGCTTCCCCTTCCTTAGTCGCGTGAATAACAACCTCCCCCCCCCCCCCCCCCCCCAACAATGAGGTTTCTGATTCGTAAATTACAGAAAAAAAGAGAAGAAAACGGAGAAGCGTAGGTATTGGGTAGATTTTGCTTAACTTTCAAACAAAGGTTACTTCCATGTGATTAGTTTTGCTGCCTTGTGTCATTCAGAGTAAGAACTCATGCTTTTACATATAGTTTATTTATAGCGTATTTATATTTAACAAATGTGTTATTTGTTCAACCTTTCAGCTTCAAAATTTACGAAAAACTTTCTCTTCTTAGACCCACGTTAACCGAGGGAGGATAGTTCGTCGTTTTCAGTGGCTTTTTACAGTCTTCAATATTTTGCAGGGCTTTTCTTATATCCAGCATCTGCTAACAATGATTATACCAACAAATATTTGAATAATGTTTAATATCTGTAGGCACTGTTTCAGAAAAAAATGCACAAAGCTTCTAAACAGTACATACGAGGATGGTATAAGGTGTTTGGAGACAGATGGTGCTTTGTTCCAAAATCTGCATTACAGACTGTGAGTACCACTCTTTAATCGACGTCTGTCAAAATTTCGGAGAAATTCATCAAGTAGTGTTGCTTTGAGAGTTGCTGAAAGTGAGCAAGTTTATGTATTTGTCGAATTATGGGAAAAGAACAATACCCGCCAGTGATTCGATTTTTTGTTAGATAGGAAAACGTGTGCAGAAATCAAAGAGAAATTGGATGCAGTTTATAAGGACCATGCACCTTCGATAACTACCATCACATACTGGTTTAATGAATTTAAGCGTGGTCGAACATCCGTCTTTGATGAGGAGTGGCTGTAAAATTCGTGATGTGCTAGCAGATCGCCGAATGAAGATTAGAGGTAAAGATTAGAAAGATTGCTAATTAAACGTATATAAAACACCCTTCACGAAAAATTGAGTATGAGAAAGGTATCGGCGAAATGGGTGCCGTGTCGCATGATAACTTCAAAGGAACGTTTGGATATGTTTAAACGCAATACGAGCGAGTTTTTGCGACGTTGTGTGAACGTGCACCAAAGAAAGCGAAAACGATTCCATCAACCGAAAAAGTTATGGCGACGATTTTTTGGGATTCGCGAGGGAAGGACAGTACTATGATGCTTTATTGGACCGATTCAACGATAAACTAAAGAGAAAAAGACCTACCTAGTGAAAAGTTCTCTACCATTATGATAACGCCCTAAGAATCGCCACAGAGAAATAGAGGCCGACTTTACAAAATGCGACAAATCCTATTGTTTGGATGGCTTAAAAAAGTTGGTACAAGGAGATTATGTAGAGAAATAAGTTTGCAAAATGCCAAACACTTGCGTTTGTCTTCCTTAACGCAGGTATTTATCATGTCATCCTCGTATATTACCGTTCGTAAGTTAGTTAAAAAATATTCGAAAAATAAAATAACGACTGAACATATGGGTGGTAGTGTATTTATTTCAAATAAGATCAATTACCTTATATTCTGAATTTCTAACGCAGATTTATAATAGAGTGGAAGTTCAAATATAGATGAAACAAACTACAATATAATTAGCTACATTTGACGTCATACTTTAATAATTCAATACCACTGTCTAGATAAATTTATGCCTGATACGAATTTGGAGCTATCGCAATTGAAAGATGTCTACACGGATTACGCCAGCATAAGGAACTAAATTACTATCGGCTGGAGGCGTCTAAAATTTGGGATAATACATGATTAAATTTGTTCGAGGCTACAGCTAGCGTGAATGGTATTGTTGGTCCGAAGATTCGACTAAATAAGTTATTATTTAATTAAGTTATCAGGAATAATGCCCACGTCCTAGGGGAGACTATTCAAAATGGGTAAGCAAGATGGTGGCTATAACGTAGTATACTCTAGTGGTGTCTAGTTTCCAATGATACACGGGATCGCGGTCGTGCCTATATGTAATATATTTACATTAAATCTCCTGTTACGTAAGAGAAACCAACTTATACACGGGGGTGTAAAGAATTGGTAGTTACTTGATCTTTAAGCGTTAGTGAAATAAAAAAAACTGATTGATATCGAAATATCTATCAGTAAATGTCAGGAAGACATAGTCTGAACCTGGAAAAAACTGAATAGTTGCTGAACAGTAGTAACTGAAAGTTTTTTTCAAAGCTATGGATATAGAAGTTGGTGAAAAGGCACAGATCAACAACATTAAGTTTTCAAAATCTCCATAACTTCTCTGCACCTGTTTAGCCAGATAAACATATGATACGCAATTTACATTAGAAGCAATGGATATTCATGTAGTAATTATACACTGGCTGCCCGAAAATACACTGTCTAAAAGTGTATAAAGCTTCGAACATACCCCTGAAATGGATGTGATTCTGTTAGAGGCATTTTATTGGAGACAGGAATAGGATACACTCAAGGTCGAAGTTATATGAAAGCACGGTGTCTAACCTACTTCCCCAGATGCTTTAGAATTATTAATTCTTCACACCAACGATGTAAATGATTTATGCATTAATTGATGTAATGTAAATCATACCTGTTAATTCTTTCTTATAAAAGTTAAATTTTGGATATAAACCGGGGTCATATGTGTTAATTATATAAAAATATTGAGCTTTTTAAATGTACATATTTTGGTTATAAACGTTTTTATGAAATGCTACAAGTCCACGTGTTTCGTATTTGTAAAAATAACATATGAATATTTCTAAAAATAATTGTTTGACATATTACATACTTACGAAAACCTGAAGACATTATTAATTCAAAATTAGGTAATAGTTTTAAAACGTTGACATTAACAAAATTCGAACTCATCATACATTTGATATAAATATGCCATGATGACTTCTAGGGAATCAGTAAGCTCCAATACTGCGGTGGCCATTATTTCCGAAACAAATAATTGACTTAACTCTAATACAATATTTTATGATCTTAGTAAAGGCCTAACAAAACAACAATGCCTCGGATCACTTTGTTCAATTGTTGGTAACGAAGCACCAACAGAAAAAAATTGTTTACAACTGTTTTGCAGAATTTCGCCATGGTTGTTTTCGTCAGTGATGAATTTCCTGAAGGTTGACCAAAATCGGTTGTTATTCCAAAAAACATCAATACTATGCGCAACATGATTGAAATGGATCGGCGTGTGACTTACCATGAGGTAGAGGCATCTTTATGCATATCGAAGACTGCAGCGCATTCGATTTTGCATGAACATTTAGGTGTGAAAAAGATCCGTCCGCGATGGATTCCGCATAATTTGACCCAAGTACAAAAGAGACTCATGTCAATTGGTGTAAGAAAATGTTCAAAAAATCCAACAAAGTTATTCGTTTACAATGCACTTCCAAGAAAATGATTGCCTGTTTCTTTCGTTGTATTGGACATGTCCCCAGCATCGCTTGGGAGGATCGAGGAACAGTTAATGCTGAATGGTATACAACAATTTACTTGCCAGAAGTCATCGATGAAATCAAGAAAAACAATCCACAACGTCGCACCATCCTTCGTCATTCCAGCTCCCACACACGTGAAAATATATCATTTATCGCACAGCGATTTCTTGTTGTTTTCGAATGTCAAATAAAAAATGTGTGGATAGGGATTTTTATCACCTCAAGTGACTGTTAAAGTCTTCAAAACCCATGTTTTGAAGGCACCACTTTCAAAGTGGAAAAAATGTTTCGATAATTTGTTCGAACGCATGAAAAATTGTCTTAATGGCGAATATTTTGAAAAACAATAAAACGATTTCTACCAAAAAGATTGTCTTTTCGTTGTTTTCGTACAAACTTAAAAAGGGTCCGTCATATTCAACTTGGCCCCTAAGTTTAAATATCCTTTTTAGGCGAGCAATCCGGGTTGATTCACAAAACTGGTTTGCTAAAAGTTTATGAATGTGTAGTAATGATATAGTAAATAATTAGTATTTTCATTAATACTATGTTTTTGGTTACACTGGAAGTTGTTCAGTCGCAGAACTCGGTTCTGTGGTACCATAGTAGCATCCTCTTTATTAGCCAGTATAAAGACTTGTTTAAGTTGCCAAAGCTGCACAGTTTTGGATACCAACTGAGATTCCGTTGAGCAAAATTTTGAACGGTTCAGAAATTATTGAGAGGAAACTGAAAATCGCATTTTTCTTTGAAGTAAAATACCTTTGTAATTATAAATAATATAGGAAAACGCTTTACGTGAAAGTTTTGTTTAATTCGGCAACTAGATGGCGGTTTTCGAGATATTGGTGGCACATTTTCATTTGAAATGGACCCCATATTTGATTTTTACGTAGTTCAACAGTATTCTTCTTTCTGTTTTCAAGAATATGCCATAGCCTATGTCTGACTAAAACAATATAAAGATATGAAGCACGTTGACTCTGAATCAAGTAGATGTGATCAAACAAAAGTAACATTTAAAAGAGGCTAAGTATTAAAATTATAATAAATGTTCGAAATGCTGACTGTTGTTATCTAAAACATTGTCCACCTTACTGTTCTCAAGGTATTACGCTTAATAGAATTCAATTACTGAATTATTTCTTCAGCACATTATAATACTTAGAATTACTTCACCTCCATACAGTTAATTTTCCATGTGCCTCAGAAATAAAAATCCAGAGGTGAGAAATTTGCTGATTTGATTGTCCACCACCTGAATTATTCAGAATTTAAGATTTTTCTCAAAGGAACCTCTGCTAGTTCTTAAATCTATGCAACTTCGCCATTCAAATAAATTTCTATACTTGGTAATAAAACCCATAGTAACCTATCGAATTCATGAAGTAATATCATATTGCATCACATAATTTTATGTAAATGTAAAATTTTCTAGCATAACGTATTGTTCGAAATACGATTTTTTTCTTCCCTTGTCCTTGACCTCAAAACAAAACCACTA
Source organism: Dynastes maya (assembly GCA_029619315.2). Classification (NCBI taxonomy): domain Eukaryota; kingdom Metazoa; phylum Arthropoda; class Insecta; order Coleoptera; family Scarabaeidae; genus Dynastes; species Dynastes maya. Next base: position 66,491,047 of record JAROYE020000002.1, read on the forward strand.
GATTTATAATAACTACCTCACACCTAAGTATTAGACCGTAGGGGACGTCGTTTTATGGATGAGTTGCAAGGACCTGTAATACGAGGGAAGATCGTAAAATAAGGTTCCCATATTTTTTAAAGATAGACAGCATTCTTTATTTCCTTAACATTACACATCGTTTTAAAGGTAAAAACAGAAGCTATTTTTCGACATAATCGCCATTTCTATCCAAGCATTTTTGCAGGCGGTACTCCAACTTCTGTATCCCCATGTCGTAAAATTCTGCCGTCAGTCAAAATCTTTTCAATTGTGGTGTTGGAAATCTCAGGAATCCGAAGCGCGAGTTGACGAATGGTGACCCTCCGATCTTCAAGCAGTATGCTCTCGACCTTTTCAACGATTTCCTCTGAAACTGATGGTCTTCCGCTCCGCTCTTCATCGTAAATTTCCGTCCGACCTCCAGTGAATTCCCTACACCATTTGCGGATGTGTTGAATAGCTATACACTTTCCTTCTTAAACTTAGGTTAATTGACGATGAATATCTATAGGTGAAACCCCTTTCGCGTTTAAAAAACCTATCACAGCGCGAATTTCGCACCTAGCGGTAGCGGCGATCGGGAGTTCAATCTCGGACGGCTGCTTAGCTAACACTAAGCGGCGTAGCGAGACGGGTGTGCTACGTATATAGAGTGGGAGAGCTGCTGCACACGCCAATGTTGTCGGATTTCGCCTAACACGTCTTATTGCTGCTGTAGGGCTTTGGGAACCTTATTTTACGATCATCCCTCGTACAACATTTTGAAGGAAAAACTTTAGATTATTTTTACAAGGATATTGAAATTAGGGGAAATTGTATTGAAAAAAAGGTTGCTGTATTTTACCAAGTTTACTTTTTTTATATCAGGCCGAGAATTGATGGCGCCTACCTCGCAAGTTATTAAATTATGCGTCACCGTTCTATCGAATTGACCAATATTCTCTCAACTGTTTCAACGTATAAACTGTAACATTTTCATTAATTTTACATTTATATTGTAGTTACATAAATTCGTACGAACAATTTGTTAGGAATTTGCAAGAAGAAGATTAACAGTATTATACACGGTTATAATTCCATGCTAAATTATAATCAAATGTTGCTCTCATACAAATGCAGAATTCAGCGTAAACTTGTACCACGTACATTCTATTGTTTATTGTAATTACCACGAAAATTACGCTGAATATTTCATAAATTATTTCATGCTTTGAAATAGAATACGGAAGCGCTTTTGACATAGACACAGCTGTTTTAAGAAACATTTATGTGAATTCTGGGCATCCTCTTATGATACAAGCCAGTTGTAATAATCCCGCAATCCTAGCGACGTTTTAATAACGTTATGACTTGAATTAATCTAATTATACGGACGTTCTAGTGAGACATATGGGACAACAGGCTTGTAACTGCAATAACAAAATGTCAAGAGACGTATTTATTAACAAGTTAGAGAGTGTGTCTCTCGCGCTTTTGTACATAATTTTGTTGGGAATGCTTCGTTCAACGTTTACTTCGTATAACTCTGTAATATGGATATAAAGGGAAACGTATTAACGTCTGCATTCAATTACATAACAATGCCACGTCAGCGACGAGGAAAACTTTATCCTTTTTTGTCTTTATAATTAGTTTGAAATTCGCTAGGACCGGTGAGAAAGTGGGTTTCTGAAACTTGAGGGTTTTTAATTAAATTAAGCCTCCCTGCAAAATATAAAAATCTGGGAATATTTTAACGTAAAATGAACGAGTTGTGGCTTACTTAGAATACCTTCTTTTTCCTCAGTAATTGTTTTTACTTCGTTATGCACGATTAATTACAAAATACTAAAGATTTATTTCAAAATACGAAAATTACGGGATGATACCCAGAAATCCCGGAAATTTAAGCCACACGCGTGAACGGTCGCAATCAAACGCAGGTAAATGGAGTTGGTGAAAGATTTTTCATTGTTTGCGATATTCTAATGGCCAATTTGAGGGAATAGCGTATTTGTATCAAGTCCCCCTTTAAGCTCGGTAAGATTTCTGTATAAACACAGAAAATGTTAAAGGGGGACGCTGTTTTGAGTCAAACACAAATTTACGACTGCCTTAAACTGTCCAACGTCAGTCGATGGAGATGAACGTCCCGGACGATCATCAACCGGTATTACACCAGAACATATCGTTGCTACTCGAGATGCTGTTATGAATGATCATAGACAGACCATTCAAGGCATCTATGACATTGTGGAACTATCTTAAGGCACGTCAGCGGATTTCGTCGAAAGTATTGAACATGAGAAAGATAGCAACAAAGTTCGTACCACGACTGCTAACCGACAAACACAAATAAAGTCGCATGGGTGCCTGAAGAGAATTAAAAGAACAACTTTGAGTTGAACCGAGTTTTCTTGGTGGGGTCATCACAGGTGACAGAAGTTGGGTTTATGGGTATGGTCCCGACACCAAACAGCAATCATCATAGTGCTCCATCAAGTCAAAAGGAACATACACAAAGAGTTTGTACAGTCAGGTCAGACTACCAATGCTGTATTCTATTGTGACGTCCTAAGATGGCTAAGAGAAGATATGAGAAGGGAACGTCAAGAGAAGTGGCGCAGTACATACAGCTTTCATTGTGCAGCAATTTTTAGCGGAAAACAACATAGTTAATTCTTTATTCGTTTCTATGATACTTAATAGTATAGAACACGTCAAATATATACAAAACGATAATACATGTACACCACAAAACAACAACAACAAAAAATATAATAAAACAACGGAGAGCTATTCCAATAACATCCCACAATTGAAAAAATCTTTTAAGCTGTAAAAAGAATGTTTGTATAATATTAATTCTAATTTGTACTTAAACTGTCGGTTATTCAAAAGGCATAATGCTAGGGGTATATAATTATAAATCTTAATTAATTGCAAAACAACATTTTTCTAGACTATCGTCAAATTAGGTCTTGGTCCTGATATATAAGCACTTACAGTTGTCGCTCTAGTGTCTGTCTACAGTTGTCGCAGAGCGTAGCTGAATGGAGCGTTGTTGTTCCTCATCCAGCACACTTGCCTAACTTAGCACCCTGAAGCTTTTTCCTCATACCAAAGATGAAAATCAAGTTGAATGGGCGAAGATTTGATACAATAGAGGAGACTGAAGCCGCATCGCGAACGGTGCTGAATACATTAAAAAAGCAAAGCTTCCAGGATACATTCCTTCCGTGGAAGAGATGCTGGGTGCTGTGTTTACACTCCCAAGAGTACTACTTTGAAGGTAGCGGAGAATTAAATTATTCCTATTCTTTCGAGCTGCTTCTAACTATCCGTAGAGTGAAACATTTGAAATTAATCGTTAAAGATACCTTCGGTTAACAATCAGTGCAAATTTATAAAACATTTCCCTTTAAATAGAGCTATCTTCTTAAAATGCTAATGCTAGAATTTGCAAATATTCCGGGAGACGGTGAAAGTAATGACAATATATGCTTCAAGAAGATGTAAGGTTACTACTATGGCAACTAAATGAACACAAGGCAACAACATATTTCTTTCTATTTTCCCTGAAATAAAGATAAAATTCGTGCATAGAGTTTATTAACTGCCTTATAACAAATCAGATAAAAATACCACACATAAGATATTTTTTGGATTTCAGCAATTAAAGCTTCTCAAAAGCAAATCTGTAGGAAGCGTAACGTTTTACATTTACAACTTAGAGTTAAAAACAAATGTGTTCCTATTAAAGTAATCAAACAGTAATGCACGAAATTACTGCATCAATTTTGATTTCAAATTCAATTTTCTTTATCACATAAATATTCCAATAGTTTATGCAACGTAATTTCTACATTCAGGAAAGCGGTCCCTCAAATTATTGACCACACAGTAGGGTGGAGTGAAAACGGTTACAATTTTTTTAGTAGTTGCCTATCGTATGAGTTAATCATCGTGCAAAATTTCGTCTTTGTGCGATATCATATTTGGCTGCTCATTTGACCTTGATTTGTTTTTAAATAAATGTTATTCTAGATTCGCAAATCTTCAAGCAACTCTTCACTTATTTCCAAAAAGAATGTTGTAGATTGACTTCTTTGTGCAAACAGCCCAGGGGTCACCACGTGGAGGTGGTTGCATGTCGAGATGCACCACCCTCATCCCCAAGCCACATCGTTTTTACTTCGCTTGAAGATATTGACTTTTGGTTTCAAATGTTGACAAGGTATATAACCACATACTACTACCGATGCTTTCGTAACGAATTTAACGCAGCGTTGCTTGTGAGTGGCAAGGGAACTTAAAATATCAATTTCTATAGGAATATCTTGGATCATTCATCAGAAATAGACACTCTTAATGGTGGTTCAGTAACCTTTAGTGATTGCCAATTGATTAAGTCTATATAATTTCCAGCATTGTAATTTATGTCAGGAACTTTAAACTCTCGAATTTTTGAGGTTGTCACGCGTCTTTGCCAACATTTTAATAACTTTCCTAAATTTAGTTCTCTTATTGGTTTTCTAGGATCAACTAACATAGCTAGCAGTATGTTTTCTGCGTGCGAAAAATAGCCGTTTCCTTGAAGTACCGGATCTATTGTTTTCATCACATATTCTGGTGAGGATCGAAATTTCTTTATAACACCGAATAAATGATAACTGCCATGTTGACAGGTAGACCGCGCTTTATTTTCAACCCATTTATTTCAAGGGATAACAGGCCATGAAAGTCTAGGGCAGAATATGCATTTATCACACAATTATCATACAAACAGGGCTATATTGTTTTACAACATTGGAAATGGTAGACTATATTCCTCCACCGCCTCTTTTCTCCAGTCCTTTCTTCAGGTCATTCTCCACTTTATCTCGCCATCTCTTTCTCGGTCTGCCTCTCCTCCTTGGACCTGTCGACCTTCTGTGAAGAACCAGTTTCAGCATTCTCCAAACAAGCATTCTCTCTAATGGCCTAACCACTTGATCCTTTGCGCTTTGGAGAACATGATAATACTAGGTTCGTTGTACAATAGTTAGCGAGTTCATGATTGGTTCTTCGCTCCCAGCCATTTTCTGTCTTCTTCCCACCAAAGATGCCTCTCAGGGTTTTCCTCTTCCATCTTTCTAGTGCCTTCTCTTCCATTTAATTAAGGACCCATGTCTCGGTGACATAAGTCACTGTAGCTTAGCTTGCATTCCTTGGATACATACTTTGATTTCATTAGGGATCGTAATTTCAAACCATATTGTAGCATAAACTTTGATGACGTATTGCGTTAAATTCTGAAGATTTATTGAGGGATTCCCTATTGATACATATAGACGCAGTATGCTGTTAGCCGTTGTGAACCATTTGGAATACGCCCTTCTTCCTGGCTCCCTTTGAGGCAATCGTACTGGGATGTGACCTTTGGAAATTCCATTACGTATTTCATAAAAATATTACTGGTCGGTACTTAAATCGTCGAAAGCGATTTCGGATAGAAAGACCTCCATTTTCTATGAATCTGTAACACGTTTCTTTACAATTTTCCAAAAGTTTTCTAATTTCACCGCTATATCCTTTAAGGCCGATGGTTTTAGCGATCTTAGACAAACATTACTCTTTTATTTCTTCAATGTTATTTTGATAGTATCGAAATTGAAGGTGATTATTGGATAAGCCGCAATATAGTTAAAATGACTTATATTTGAAGCCGCAACCAAAGAATAAATATTATATATATAACATATGTCATTCACCCACAGAATGTTATGCTATGGAGTAAGGTATATCTCAATTCTCAACTGCTTGTCACCTCGGTTTCTCAATCTTTGGCAATTATTTACTTAATTTGAAGAATTTTATGGCAGATTAAGCAGCGATTGTCATCGCAGTTACTAATTTTCTCTTAGTAAATAGGCATAAGAAAATAATTTATTCTCAAGATTTGACAATTTTGCAGTTTCTATCATCTTTCCTAGACAACTTTACATAACAACAATAACTAACAGATTACTAACACATTTAGTGCTGCATATCGTAATATTTATTAAGCCAAAATATAATATATGTGGCATGATTAAATTCGCCTTTTGATTATCTATCCCGAACCGTGAAAGTATATAGGGTATAAGGAGGAAGTTAATGTCACTGCCGGTGAAACCGGAAATGTAATTGAACTTTTAAAAACACCAGAAGTTCAAAAGAAATAGAAATCAACCCATTTTCTCTAGGAACGTTAGTATGGGGGGATACTTTGGATCTCACTATGTATATATTAGCGCTGATGAAACTTGTGTACCTATACACTATCGCTGTATGTAAACAAACATAATTAAACCTGGCTCACGTAACATCAAGTGGCAATCAACAGCAAACAATGGCCTACTGCGTCTGTCTATATTATTCAAATACAACCCAAGGCATTTTAGCTTCTGGGGAATTAACGTATGTTTAGAAAATTATAGTTTATAACATGCTAGAATAATATTCTCTTCTACTAAAACACTTTCCTTAACTTTAGCGGTCAAAAAACTTCAAATAAAAGCTACAGCAAAAAGTCATGCGTTTTGTATACAGAATCCTTGAAACAGCAACTCAGTCGTAGGTTTAATAGAAATAAAATCCCTTATTCCATAATTTAGAACTGTGTTATTTACTGTCAATAGATTTTCAGTTATTAAAATTTTCCAGAAAAGTTGGGCTAATTTCCAGTTATACTATCATAACTTTAAATACCAGCAGTAACACTGCAATAGCAGCGTATATTACTTAATGAAAAAAGTTACGTTAAATATGATGAAAATACCATTCTTTCTAATCAGAATTTACCTGAGCTCAAGCTCTACCTACTTTTTATCACCAATTAAAACACCGGATAAGTTCAGTTTCATCCGCCCTAGTTGGCAGGTATAAAGTATGCGCGACTTCACCTTTATACTTTCATGCGAAAATGTTGCAGTCGAGAGAATATGTACTGTTTAATAAATTATTCATGCATAAGTGAAATATATCACTTTGATTCTGGTGATGAAATATGCAGGTACTAGGGATTAATGGCCGTCATGGCTTCCAAAATTAATGCCAGAATTCAAAAATGTTAGCAAAAGTTTGACTACAGACTAGAGCAACGCAACTGCGCTTAAAGCCAGTAGCAGACGCATAAAAGTTTACACAAGATAAATTAAATGTGATACGTGCTCAAACACTTCCCGTTTTAAGAGTCTTCCGTGAAATCACAAAGTGGATAATGTCTATTTAATATTTGTAATATTAGATATGTTTCCACAGTTGTTTCGGCGTGAAGAAAAAGTGTTTTTGTATGCCGAAAATGAACGTTCTACATCTAGTGAGGTTATATTTGCGTAAGTAAAATAATCTTTCAAATAACTTAGCGGTTCTGTTGACGCACCTTCGCAAATTTGTCTTAATGTGCCAAAATCAGAGTCTTTATCTAAAACACTTTCAAACCTTTCTAAAACACAAACATTTCTTGCGCCTTCTATCGCGCATAGCTGTGCGTGAACATGTTGCACTATTTGCAAAGATTCCACTAACGACACCGAAGAATTTTGTAGTTTTTCTATCGCATCTGCTAGTCCCATGTAATTGTTCTGAGTAATTTCCAAATCTGTTTTAAATTGACTATCCTGAAATTTCAAGCGGCTTACCTTGACAGTCGCAGCTTCCTTTGGATCGAAGTCTAAAATCACGTTCTTTACATTCTCAAAATATTTAAGATAATAAAATGCAGCCTCTAACCATGTTCCCCAACGAATAAGAATAGGTTGTGGTGGTTCAGGAATACCGGGGCACAGTCTATGAAATTCCCGAATACGTTTTGGGGATTTTACAAACACAGCTTTTGTATGTGCTATTAGAGCGTCTACCTCGGGATAACATTTTCTGATACTATCTGCTACGAGACTGAGAGTATGAATTTTAAATGTATATGCAACAAGTTAGCACAATGTTTTTTAAGAGATCGACCTACAGCAAGCATGTTTGCAGCACCATCACTCATAAACATCAACAGTTGATTTGTTGAAAGTTCAAATTTTTCCAATGTATTTAACACCAACATTGAAATTACTTCGGCAGTGCATTGATGTATTCGTCTGGAAGCTAGTAAAATTGAGGGTGACGGTTAATATGGTTTCATTGTGCATACCGTTACATTAACCACAAAATGTTTTTTTACGATCTGTTGTTTCGTCCACACATAACCACGGTTTTTTATCTTGCAACTCCAATTTAATTCTTTTCTCGACATGCTCACAAGCAAACAGCACAACTCTCTCTAATGTTCTCTCACTTGGTAACTTAAAGTCCAAATATTCATTCCAAAACGAGACGTATGCTTTCTTCTTTAGTAAATGAAATGGTAAATTACATGCAATAAACACATAAATTAAATTTAAATTTGTCATAATCTCGTGTGGAATTTTTCTTTGAAACATGCCCTGCACTGTTTACGTGCCGTAGACAATCACTTTTCGACCAACACATTAAACCTATTTTACACACTACACATTGAATTTTAGCGCCATCACACTTTAAATCAGGCATTTCTGCAATAAATTCTTTTATTGTGTCCAACTTTGGTCGTTTTCGCGACGTAGGAAACATTTTCAAAACAAACGTAGAACTACGATATAGTATACGACAGCGTAGATGCTTACACAACAGATCGGCTTTCGAGTCGCAGTTATACTGACGCTTATACCGAATTGTCCCGGCCGTGTTTATTTTGTGTAAACTTTTATGTGTCAGTCACTGGCTTTCAGCGCAGTTTGCGTTGCTCTACTACAGACACAGTCACTTACTTATAAATTCAATCATTGCAATTGGTACTTTTGTTTTTCAATGAAATGAAAATCACGCGACCTCCTGAAGAAAGTCTTTGTACCAGAAGTTACGAAAGACGAAATCTCGATGTTTGTAAAGGAAGAGCAACCATTTTGGTGCAGAATGTACCCCAGCAGTTGATTTATTTCTCTTCCTCTTCTTCACATTTACCTTCTTCCAGCATCATTTGAACTATATTTGTCTTAACCACTGCTGGAACAATTACATCAGAAAAGAACAGAGCCACAGTTTCGGGAACTAAGAATCAGAGATGGTACTTAGTTTAGAGAGGCGGCAGCCTTGCTGATTTTTGGATCAATATCCTGATGATCAGTTGACGCATGAATGAATCATGATAAGGTACCGTAATTGCTTCTAGTGACAGAAATCGAACGTAGACTCCAGCAAGGAAAATACACATCCTTCTTAGAGTCCTCCTCCCTGTGAGATAACTGAAATTGATCTTGAAAGCATAACTTGTCTCTGTAATCCACCTAGCATGACCTAGAGCTTTTGGCATACAAAACGGTATCCCACTCTTTGGAGTGCTGCCAAGAAGGGTGGTGTTCAAGAAAGTAAAAAGTGGTGGAGCAAACATCATCAAGAACTTGCTACCAGTTGTGTGAACGTTCTTGTTGAGTTTTGTTCAGGTTTCGCATGTCTGGACCAGAATTTCATCTGAAAGGCGTAACTCTCAATATTTTTTTCGAAATCGCGCATTCATGTAATATAAAACTACATGAGTGAAATATTTGTAGAAAGAACTAATGAAATTACAAAGATTTTGTGAGATAGGTTATTTTCAAAAATCTTGAGATAATGTTTAAGTGTTCCCAGGTGCAAATGTAAACCATTCAATTATGATTCAGCCCATGTTTCTAAACGCAAAAGAAAAAAGTTACCCCAAAACCAACTAATCAGCATTAACCAGTGGCCAAAGGTTTAAAATGTAGTCATCACGTACGCTGATGTAAAAGGTAAAGGTAAAGCATGTTGAGGCGAATGAGGATTCACGGGGGATTTTTTTCCCTTCAGGGCGAAATTTTCCTGGCGACAAACTTCGTGGTCGACAAGGGTCGCCTCGTAGTTTTTTGATTGGGCTAAAATTTTACATGGATTATTTTTTTGCCGATTAAAATAATTCAGGGAGTAGCTCCCACTCCCTGAATTATTTTAATCTTTTAAGAAGTTGAAGAATAAGAGCTACGCTCCATTATATGCTTCCGCAGATATGTGTTCAATATGTCAAAAATTATTCCTAGGTCTCTGACCATCGATTTCCTCTCCAAGATGTTACTATCAATGCAATAATCAACAAGAAGCAATATTATTAAATTTCAGATAAGTACTTCCGCAAAGAAGTTTTCCATTAATTATATCAATTTGCCTCTTTTTAATTACCTTCACTTACTTTCGAAGCTCAAGGGTATTTAATCAAGTTAATTGGATCTGTGTCAATTAACGAATCCAATCTTAAAAATATTACTTAATTTCTAAAGGAAGAGCGATAATGAAATTTATTCATTATTTAATACAGCAAAAATCCTGTTAAAACTTCTACACCAATGCAATCGATCACGGTGACAATATCAAAGATATTCAGGTAAAAGAGAAGTCATCAAACTCACATGGATATAAGCATTTTAACCCTAAGGAAATTTTATATCGACGCTGTTCATTCTTCCAGCGCACGTCGTAGCTTCTTTCCTGCAGTTTTATGGCTTTGTTAGAACTGCTATTAAACGTTTTATTGTAGAATATCAAGTTCTAAATTAAATTCCCTTCCCAGGGAGTGCAGCATATATTACGCCGAACCTATTTTATTTTCAACCGTACCCAGAAGTATTTAATGTCGGGTGCGATGTTCATGGAACGGCTTCAATTGCTCCGAAGTCCCACTGCATTAACGCTAATTTTGATAATTAACTGAAATTTGAATTAGGATGAGTTAAGAAAGGAGTGGAATTGAAAGCGGAGTTGAATAATTAGGATGTTGAAGATTCAAAACTAAGAACACTTGTGTCCAATTCTCATCTAGTAGATCATATGCTTAATATATACTTATATTTTACTATGTACGAGAGTAATGTGAAAAGTTTCCGACCTCAACATGAAGATGGCCCTACTCGTCAAAAATATTCTGGTAATATAACTGCGCAAACGTTGAAAGAAAATGTCGGCCATGGTGGACGCTCAGTTGTTGTTTAACAGCCGCTTGTGTCAGTTGATAACGGTGTTTCTGTAAAAATGGAAAAAGTTGAATATCGAGCCGTCACAAGCGCAACTTAATACCGAAATGGGTGCTGTTTACAGGGACTCTGCACCATCATTTGCCACAGCAGAATTTTGGGCAGCTGAATCTAAACGTGCTCGTACCAGCTTGATTGACGATGTATGTTCCGGAGGGCCAACAAATGCAACCACTAGATAACATCAGAAGAATTCATCAAATGATGCTGGACGACTGTCGAATTAAGATCAAAGATAGGCCGTGAGTATCTCGAAAGAACGTGTTTGTAATATATATTGACTGAAGATTTTGCATGAAAAAGCTAGTCGCGCCTTGGATGCCGTGCTTGCTCTCTCAGGACCAAAAACGCATTCCAATGAATAGTTCCAAAGCCCTATTGAAGCAGCTTAAATGAAATAGGCTGGAGTTTTAGCCTCGATTAATGACTGTAGACGAAACTTGGATACACCTGACGCCAAGGCACGGTCGAAGCAGTGAACTGCAAAGGGTGAGTCGACTCTATCAGCCGGGAAAGTGATGGCGATTGTTTCTTAGGATAGTCATGGAGTTGTGCTAATCGACCATCTTGAAAACGGGAAAACAATCACGAGGACATTCTACGGATCATTACTTGACAAATTGAAGGCAGAAATTGATATGCACAATTTATATCTGTTAATTAAGATTACATATGAGACCAAGCGGATATACACTTCCTTCTTTGGACATTTTAATTATTAGAAAAAACGACATTTTAGAATTTGATATATTTGGAAAACAAACTTATTCGTTTTCATTAGTTAGTTCCATAGATTGTTTTTCCAAATGGATGTAGCACCACTTATATAAAGAAGATTAATAATAAATTTAAACACACGAACTTTATAGAACAAAGGACAAATTTGTCACCAATCCATAAAGATGCAAGTGATTCAGATTTGCAAGGATAACTTTTCGCAAAATGTGGCATGACAAATTGCGAAATCGAATATACGATAAAAAATATTCTAGATGAAAATTTAAGTTAAAATAAATGAGGAAAAAAAATCTGGAATATATCTGATTGAACGCAGAGATTGTGAATTTGCTCTTCGTATGTAAATCTTAAAGGTGTCTGGACGTTAGAAGCAATGAAGACAAAGTATGTATGTAAAAATAAGGATGCTTTCGATTCAACTTTGGTCATTTCGTAGTTTTAGGTAACCGCGAATAAATTCAGAAAGCATAACTATTAATAGAAAGTAACAACAAAGTAAGAAAAATCTCAACAACTTTGAAGCAATTTATACGAAAAAATAAATTTCAAATGTTTTTATTATAATCGTTAGTATTAATATGAATAAAAAGTCGCTTCTTCTTCCTGACGCTAACTTTGAACACTTCTTAAGAAATTATTCCACTGACTGAAATGGCAGCCCCTGTATGACAGTCCTTCATCTAATTGCTAAGGTAGTACTTATTTAGCCCACAAACTTTGATCGAACAACTCACAATTCAGCGAAGGTTTCTTCTGAACAGATTTAGATGTCTTATTGCTACTCGCTTAACCGAATTGGCAGCAGCTCTAAAATAGCACATTCGTATCTTATTTTTGGAATATCGCTTACATCGCTATTGCCAAACTGACTTTACAGGGTGATAGAGTGACAAGAATTAGTTTCATCTCTAAAATATTGTTAATGGTTTGGCAAGCTATTTTAGCTCTGTTACATGAATGTCAATATTTCTTCATTAACAGAAGCTCAGGTTGACGTAGCTATTAAAAAACTGAAAAATGAAATGACTGCTGGCCCGGATGGTATCCCTAGCTTTCTGGTTCGTGACTATAAGATTATACTTACCACTCCTCTTCGCATTCTCTTCAATTTAATATTATCAACTGCTACTTTTCCTGATTTATGCTAATGTAGTAAGGTGTGACCGATACTAAAGAGTGGGCAGTCTGATAATATCAGGAACTACAGGCCAATTTCGATACTCAACAACTTCGCAAAGGTACTTGAATTCGCAATATACTCGCGCCTTTATCCACTGGTTAAGAATCATGTTACAGTTAATCAACATGGATTTATGGAAAAACGGTCAATCTAGCTATGTTTACCCAATATACCCATAATGCGTTTCATGCTTACGGAGAAGTGAATGTGGTATATACTGATATTTACAAAATACTTGATCGTATAGACCATGTTCTACTACTGCAAAAACTAGAAAATGTTGGCCTTAATGACTCTCTAATATTACTATGCTTCTCATATTTACATAATCGAACGCAATATGTTTATTACAACGAATTTAAGTCACATCTTTTTCTCGCTACCTCAGGGGTACCACAGGGTTCCAACCTAGGACCCGTAATGTCCCTACTGTTCATTAACGAATTGCTCGAGCGTACTACCTGCAAAAAATATATATTTGCTGATGATCTAAAACTTTTCACTTCAATAACATCTTACGCGGATTGTACTTACCTGCAGGACCAATTGAATGTGGTTGCTATTTGGTGTACCGTAAATAATTTACTTCGAAACATCGCTAAATGTAGAGTTGTAGCGTTTTCCAAAAAGTTGAAACACACATACTGCAGCTATAGCCTTGATGGAAAATTGTTGAGTCGGGATTCGATTGTAAAAGATCTCGGCATCTTTTTCGACCCATCGCTCACATTTGCTTTTCATAGAGAACAGATAGTATTTTTCTCAATAAAAACTTTGGGCTTTTTAATTCGGAATTCCACACACTTTCATATAAGTGCACAAATTTTTATATATAACATTTGTAAGATCTAATCTTGCGTATGGTCCTCTTATTTGGAATTCCTTTTACTCCACACATAGAACAGGAGTGGAAAGAGTCCAGAGAAAGTTTCTCAAATACTTATACTCTAAAGAGGAAGGTATTTATCCTTGCAGAGGTTTCGACTACCAGGTACTATTACAAAGATTTGATTTGGTTTCTTTAGAAGTGAGACGACAGTTACACTCAATCAAATTTGTTTACAACCTAATGCACTACAATATTGATTCTCCCGATTTGTAGTCACAACTTCCTTTTGTTGTGCCTCGTTGCTCTAGTAGATATAACCATACTTTCTATGTTCCGTTTGCTCGTCTTAACTCCTCTTTGAATTCTCCTATTGTATCTGTGTCGCGTAGCTTTAAGTTAGTTTCCTTTCACTGCGATATTCACTTTACTCCAGTAGATGAAAGAATAAGAATAGCAACCTTCCTATTGTCATAACAGCACCATTTACTCATTGTATGCGTCACTGTATGCAAAGAAAAAGGCTGAAATATGCACTTATATATGCAGATGTTTTTACGAAAATATGCAGAAAAATATGCAAAACATCCAGAAATATATGCAAGATATAAATTCAAAATATGCACTATTTTGTAAAAGATATCATATTAGCTTATACAATTATAAATTAAAAATCTGAATTTTACTATAGGAAGATAGATTATGTGAAATAGATAATTTGCTATCAATAACCACAGCTAGTCACTTCCAGACTTCTTCCAATTCTCAATTCATTATCTCATAAATAATTTTGTAGAAACTTTAGATAGAACAAGGAATGGTAACCTTATCTATTTGCATTAGGCGATAAACTTGTATTGTAAACATGTTATGCAGCACATGACATATGCAAATTTACTCAGAACTAGTAGATGATAAAGTAAACATTTACAAAGGATTCAGCATTTGGTGTCCGAGAAATCCTAAGTTCCGAATTTAAATAAAAACCACTGCATATTTATATGAAAACAGTTCCAATATCTCTACTTTTTTGTGATTAACATTAGTTTAAGGTAGTGCAGTACATCATGAGATTATTGAAAACGCTTGCTCACCTATATACCACCCCGCAAAAATGACCAAATTAACATATGAGGCCTTTTGCCTGCCACAGGATTAACAAACTTTTGCGGAAATATCTCGCCACCTTCAAAAGGGTTCTCGTAGAGAAGGGATGTGATTTTTTTATGGTTTTAAATTTAGCGGAAACGTGTATTTTATCTGGGAATGTGATATTTTATAGATTAAACTTATTCCGACACCGTCGCTTATCCGTATCACGTTTTCTTGCTTGGTAAAGTAGAAGAAAAATTGATAAAGCCATACTTTTTAACGGTCTGGTAAAGTTTGCTTATGGATTCCTGGAAAATATATAGTTGCGGTAAACCGTTTGCTTTAGTGTGTTAGTTTTTGGCCTTACAAAATCGATTAAAACACATTCGAGTAAATAAATATACATAGGGACCTATTATGATGAATAATAATTAGGTTTCTCCTAAGGTTACAATTATAAGTCAAGCTTGTTACAAATCATATGCCATGCCTTGTTACATTATACAGTGTACACAGTGTCCCAACTTTCTGAAATTATAAAATTACGCCTATTGCGTAAGTGGTAGTGAGCTAAAATTTATACAGGATGATTGATAAGTAGCGAACCGGGCACCAACTTTGTTATTTTAAATTAAACACCCCATATATTATTACGTTCTCAGTTTCTTCATCTAGAAATAAACCAATGTAATATTTGTCTGTTTCTAACAGATTTCGAGACATTTATTTTTTTACTCTTTGTTTGGTTGTATGCTGCTACTTTTGTTTTTCTTGACATCTCCTTTTTCCTTATAATGTGTTGTTAATTGCATAATACAATTTTGTTGTGTTTTCTATTCTGCTGTTTATTTCCATGTCTTCTTTTTCATCTTTGTGTACGTTGACTCCTAAATATTTGAATGTCACTTCCTGTTCTATATGCTTTCCTTAAATTTTGATTATTATCTTTGGATCCTTTCTCTTCTATTGCAATGTCTGATTTTATCTACATTTTTTATTAAATTTCTCTATTTTAAAGATGTTTTCCAAATATGTATTTAAGTTTGTTTATAGATCGTTTAAGTAAATATAAATCTTTACAAGCTAAAATTGCATGCTACCTTCTATTGAGACATACTATCAGGACGTTTTCAAAATAAACAGCAAAACAAGCAAATACAAACACTAGAAACGTAATTTTTGTATATTGCACCGTATGTTCTTTCTGTATCTACCGTACAGAAAATCTCTAACCATGACAACAGTAAACTGAAGGTACTGGAATTGATGTTTTTAAATTATTGATTCAAAATGTTGAGCCCCAGAAACAGCTTGAAGTTAAATTCATGATTTGCATTTGGTAACTACATTCAATTGGTTTCTGGTGTTATTATACGAGGTGTGGCAATTAAATAACCGGAATGGTGCTACTATCGGCAAACAACGAGCGCGCCACGGCAGGTTTGAACATGTATGTGCTTGTAGATGCTTCCCCCACCCTGAGCTCGATGGGCACGGTTGTACGTCGCTCAGTCTCGCTGTAGCAATCGTCCGTTCAAGTCCTTACGCTAGCGTCATGTAGGAAGAATGCGGAGTGTTCAGATCGAACAAAGAGTTAACCTCAAGTTTCTTGCGAAACTGGGAAAAACTGCTACAGAAGCTCATGCCATGTTAAAGGAAGTATACGGAAGTGAGTGTTTATCGCGCACACAAGTTTCTGAGTGATGTAAAATGTTTAAGGAAGGTCGTGAAACGACCGAAAACGATCCGTGGCCTGGACGACCGTCAACATCAAAAACGAACATTTTATCGGACACGTGTGTATTAGATGCGGAGTCGGCTCTTCTGTCGCTGGACCTCCCCACCGACAAAGTGCCTACTTCGCAAAGAAGCCGCCATCCTTCAGGTTGGTGCAGTAGTGAAAAATGACAAAAGTGAGTATAATTTTAATTGTTTCGTGGATCAAAACTTGAACTTATTCTAACGGATGAAAGAGTTTTCTGCAAAGCATGTGGGAAAACGGTAAGTTTTGTTTTGTGTATAATACATTAGTATGTAGAATTATACAGCCATATACGAATTTCTTGTAAGTTTTTGGTGATATTTTTTTTTTGCAGGTGCCATGTGAACGCAAATTTCAAGTCACTCAACATGTTGCAACTGAAATGCATAAAAGAAACTGTCGAAAACTTCAAGTTTCAAAACTTAGCCAAGTGTCTTTGACACAATCTTTTGGCGGAACCTCAAAACAACGTGAGCAACAAATATTTATCCGTGTTTTCGGCAATTTTTAGAAAAGTACTGCCAAAAGAGTATTCCGGATGAAAGTTTGCGCAGAAAATGTTACGTAACCGATATTTATTCTGAAATGATGAATAGCATTAGGGAAATTGTTAAAAACGAGTATATATATTTTACCGTTGATGAAACGACAGATTCCTGTGGCCGCTATATAGCAAATTTATTAATTGGTCATCTAAATAATAAACAGCCTGGTAGGTCGTATTTAGTTGCTTGTAAACAATTAGAAAAAACAAACCATCTCACAATATTAAGATTTGTTAATGAAAGTTTCATGAATTTTTTTCTTACCGATGTTATTCCCACAGGAAAAATTTTAGTCATGTTGTCCGCTACAGCGGCATATATGATTAAAGGGTGTCAACAGCTTTAACTTTTGTACCCTAATTTAATACATGTTACTTGTTTGGCTCATGGATTAAATAGGGTGGCTGAGGAAATTCGGCAGCAATGTCCAGCAGTAAATACATTAATCAGTAACGTTAAGAAAATTTTCTTAAAGTCACCATTGAGAGTACAGATTTATAGAGAAAAGCTGCCGGATACTCCTTTACCACCTGAACCCGTCATTACCCGATGGGTTACTTGGTTAAATGCCGCAATATTTTATGCAAACCATTATCTTGAGATCAAAAACATTATTTCAAAGTTTTCTACTGACAACTGCAATTCTATTGCAAAATGTCAAGAAATTTTGAAAAACTCTTCTTTGCCTAATGAATTGATATTTATTAAAGCCAATTATGAATTTGTCTCTTTGACAATAACAAAACTTGAAAAAGAATCGCTGCCAGTAACTGAATCAGTTAAATTAATCAATTATTTAGAAAATGGTGTTTCAAATATTACGGGTAGAATAGGAAACTCAATAAGTCAAAAGTTTAAAGAAATAATCAATAAAAATGTAGGATACAGAAGTTTAGCAAAACTCAGTTTGATTTTAACTGGTGAATTAAAAATGGATGATTTAGAAACAAGTATAGCATTAAGTACTGAGGTTATGAATGCATTAAACTACGCACCAATAACTTCCATTGATGTTGAAAAAAGTTTTTCGATATATAAATGCATTCCCACAGATAGGCGACATAATTTTTCATTCAGAAAATTTAGAAAAACATTTAAGTGTAAATTGTTTTAATAATAAAAATATGTAATGTCTAAGTATGTATTTTAGCAAATTTTAAGTACGTATGTGTTTATATAATTATGATTTTAAAATGTAAGTGGGAATAATGTAAGAACAATAAACGTTTGTGAAATGCTTCGTTGTGATTATTCTTATCTTATAACATTTAACAAGAAGTTAATCGGTATCAGAAGCATATGTGCAAAAAACTGCATATTTAGCAAAAATTGTGCACATTTCGAAGAATTTTTCTGCATATATATGCGCGTATTTTGTCGATTTCCGATGCATATAATTCCGCTCTCTACTTATGATTTATCAATTGTTTTTTCAGAATGCTACCATATAGTTTTAAAACTTCAGGGAGCATAATTCAAGTTTTAATACATCAGAAAAGCAATCCAGATCTTCAGAAAAAACTGATACAACCTTTGCGCACCATTCTGTTAGAAGATTTATTTGAGACAATATAAAAATGTGTGGAGTGCCATTCAAAAACATAAACTTGCTGAGCCAACAGCAATGACATTATGAATCATTGTTCTACGAAGAATAACGTTAAGTTTACAAAATTGAATCGATCTATTCGAGTGATATCTCATTAGCCTAAATAGGCAATTATAATTTTTTTCCTATAGGATATTTCCACATTGTTTAAATCTGATTATGAATCATTATTTTGCGCAAGCATACGTTTACAAACTCCTCGGAAAAATAAAACTCATAGATGAAGTGAACTCTCAAAAAGGTTTGCGCTACATACACAAATCTGTTTAATCCCAATTAGTCTTTCGAATGCATATTTCCCTTCGGGTAGCTTTGTATTAAATTATGTATTTTTTATTTTTGAATCGAAACTTTAAATGAGGAAGTTTTTATTTAATGTGCTGTATGGTAACAATGCACTTTTGGAAGTTATTCGCCCACATCGATAAGCCGCATAATGTACTAAATATGCTTTGATTATTGGCAACCAAATCCCGCCATGTTTCCGATGAACTGTTAAGACGAACAATAGTAACGTTCAATCGATACTACCATTTAAGCGTATAGATGGGAAACTGTTTTAATTACCACGAAGTCACGCATCACAGCCTGCTGAATACTTCTCCCGTGATCATTCACACCTCGGCCAGTCCACTAATTTATAAACCGAACTAATGAACTCTCCGAACGCGTCTAATTTCAATAACTTTAATTAAAGCGATTAATCACCGTGGGTTCAATTAAATATAATCTGGCAAACGCAGGCACTAATTAGGCGGATCGTCGAAGAAACTTTTCTTCCTCCTACAAGGATATTAATTTTTCAATTCCGTTTGAGGAACCCAAGTCAGGCGACATCAAATAACCCATCAATTTACTTTAACGGTTTCCCTTTTTTCGCAAACTGCTCACGGTGTGAATAAATAAGAGAAAAATGAGCAAGGTTGTATTTCATTTACATAAACTTTTGATGAGTTTAGATAACTTGGGGTTACCTTCATAGCGCGGCTTTGGAAATGCCAGCGTATATTTCTTAACCTTTCGTGTACCAAGTGGTAAAAATTACACTAAGTCCTATGTGGGATACAAATGTATCCCACGAGAATATATTGATTCTTACTATTGAAACGATTAATTTAGGTAATGTGTAAGATTCGATTAAGAGAGAAAAGTCATAAAACATGTTAATAACATTTATTTAGTTAAGATTTATAAATGCAAAACTTATAGAAGTATAGTATGTTAGGCGACATCTTGGCAATTGGTGCTGTGAATGGAACAGGCATACTTTTTGCATTTATGGCAGACATTTCTTATTCTTTTATCGGCATTGCTTGGACATATCATACAGCGTTTTGATGACGACGATAATGTGACTGGAATCTGATGGTTTTCAGAATCTACAGTAGGAACTAAAATGCAACAATAACCAAAAAATTAATGTTAATATAGCTGATTGGAATCATTTTCGGCAAAAAACAAAGCGAGGGAAAAGGGACAGCGTAAACCCGCGAACATGTTTCTGCCGACGCTAGGTGGCGTGGGGAGGCAGAAACACTCGTATTGCTTTGAAGTTATCACCCGATTCCGTTTTTAATCAATCGTTTGCTGATGCCCATAGCTTTCTGATACTCAATTTTTCGTGAAGTATATCTTGTCCACGTGCAATTGAGATATTCACCATATTAGCAGTCTCTCCAAACTTCGTCTATAGTCACTTCAATGGTACGACCTAACTGACCCTCATCAAGGACAGATGTTCGGCCACGCTCAAATTCATTAAACCAGTATCCGATGGCATCGAAGCTGCATGGTCCTTATAAACTGCATCCAATTCTCTTTGAATTTTGCACACCTTAACTTGTCCAAAAAAAGAAATCGAATCACTGACCGGTATTGTTCATTTTGCATGATTCCACAAATGGATAAACTTGCTCACTTTTAACAACTCTTAAAATAACACTACTCGACGTCGAATAAAGACTCTCAGTCGGTAATGCAGATTTTGACACAAAGCGCCATTTGTCTCCAAACACGGATACATCTCATACCATCCACGTATATAGAAACGATAGCATCTTGGTACTACTTTTAAATTTAATCAGGGAGTACAAAACATTTTAATGACATCGTCTAAGTGGTTATTATGCTAAGCACTGAATTTGAACGTATCGCTTTCAATCAAGTCCCCTTGCCCTTAATTCCACATTTCAATACAGTAGCCATCAGTTTCCAATGGTACGCGTAGATCTAATGAAGACGCAACCTTTTGTTCTGGCTTCTAGCTTAAACTCCTTCAAAATTCAATTTGTACCTAAGCTGAAACGCGAAATGGAAATACAAGATTGTGGTCCCACTGACCATTTCAAAGCGATACTGGTTTAGCCATTAATTACACATTTACAAACACTGTCTAGTTTAAACATGCCTTACACCGCATATATACTTGTTCGGGTGGTAGCTGTGATTATTTATTGTATACTGCCCGCTGTCTAGGAGCAGGTGGTAGGTTTACTGCAACATAAATAGTTGTTTTATTACCCTGCACCGATTTAATTTGTATACCCGTGGAAATTTAAGCGCGATTATGTTAAAGAAACAAAGAAGTTGTAATTTATGAATAGAAATTTATGGAAATAATTTGGAAATTTGTGGGTCTTGTATGAAAGCTTTTTCAGAAATTCTAGTTCTTGGATTAAATCTTTTACAAACAGTGGTTTCTAAGGCTTGAGATCTTCACTTATATGCCGCCAAATTATCCAGCTAGTGAATTTCCAAAGAAAGTTTATCTAAAACTCATATGCGGTACACAATTTATTTTATTGGCAAAAATATGAAAAATACTTATTTAGAGGAAACTAAATAAAATATTTTTTTGCCATTTTTGAAATGATTATAAAAACAAAATAAAAGGAATTCCTATAATATTTGTTCCAAGATGCACGCTTCCGAAATTTGTTCAAGCAAATATTAAAGGATTTATCTATGGGGAATAATGGGTGTTCCATTAATAAATTTATATTTCTTTCAGGTGGCAGCCAACTTGAGTTTGGTGTTTTGTGCTTGTCAGTGCCTACTATTTCACAATGGGGCGATGCACGTGTCCACAACGTTTACAATTTTTTTAGATTTTTTATTAAAATTCATTGTCACGTGCATTAACTCCCATTTTCGGTTGTCCTAATCGTCCAAATTGAAGAACAATTGAACGCCTTGTGGAAATATTCGAATCAACATATTTACTTTATAACGTTCCCGTGCTAGTGAAACAAAGAAGTGCAAGGAACGGAGAGAATGTCAGAGTGTTCGTGAAGGTCCAGATGTGTCAATTCCTTGGCGATGTCAGGCATTGTACATTGACAACACCAGTTTGCGGCGAATTTTATAAAAAGATCTTGACTTGAATGGCCAAGAAAATCCCAAACTATTTTCTGACTGATTCCATGACAATTGATCGGCTCTGACTAGTTTGTGATTTTACAGAAACAAAGCTAATATTGACTGAATGCCTTTCGGCCGAATTGGGTGCTATGAACTTGGGCGGCATGCGGTTTCAATGAGTCGGTGCCACTTGCCACACTGCCCAACTGCTCTTGAAACAATTCACTTATTGCAACACAAGTTCTGTGAATCAATAATTTCCAGAAACGAACCACTCAATTATTTTCTTCGCCCCTGTGATTTAACACCCCTACAATTTCTCTTGTGTAGTTATGTTAAGTCCTTACATCAAAACATTTACTTACATGAAACGACCTGCAGAGTAACCATAGACCAACGTTGAACATGTCATTTCCGACATTCGCCGCGATTTATGTGAAAAAGACATGGAAAATTGGATTCAGCGGATTCGTTCCCGCCAGCGCTTTCGAGGAGAATATTTGAATAATAAGATTATTTCGAATTCGGTGTAAAGTACCGGTGTACTTTACACCGAATTCAAAATAATTTTAAATTTCTTAAGAAACCTGTGTTTTACTTTGCAAATAAAATGCGTTGCATTTGATAAAAAAAAAACCTTGATATCTGTATTCTTATGAATAACTTTAAAAACAACCATGAGACATCGTCTTCATCCTTGAAATGGTAGCGCTAGATGCCATTTTGAAAATCAGTGTGTAACATTTGGGCAACGAAACCCCTGTGTGCACATGTATACTAAAGCTCCTGCCAAATTAGAGTACGTAGGTACTTTACTTAGAGACTTCAGAAAAGATGTAATGAAAAACTAAATAAAAATTCTTTCGAGTTCTTATAATCGGCGAATTCTAGTATGCGGTAATATTTCCCCTACTGTTTACTTAATTCCCCCAAAATCTGCTCTTTCAATAACCTCCGCTTCACTGACCAGATTACAGTACTTGAAAGCAACATTTTAAATGTGTTCGCTTAGTATCTTCAAGTACTCCTTCTAGCGTCTGTTTATGTCTTTGCTTTAATTTAATTGCAACTAATTTACTAACTGTGAGTTGCTACTGCAAAGTACAGTAACATCAGGCACAATTTCCAATACAACATGGATGGTCATACAACGTTAGAAAAGTACGGCAAAAATATACAAAAGCCCGTTGATGATTCAACACATCGTTAAGAGATATAATCGCGATAATCGAGTGCTAAATAATCATAGGAAATCCGTGAAAAAATGTTTTAATTGACATAACGAACGGTGGATAGTAAGATAATCACGAAAAAAGCCCAATGTTTAATGCCCCAAAATTGACACTAAAAGCGCAGCATGTTTTAAGCAAAAGCGTAAATCCAGAAACTGTTGGGAGAAAATGATGTAGGCATATGATGGAATGGGATATCAGAAATACAACTCCACACCATCACGTGTCCAAGATTAAATTAACTTTCGTTAGTTTTGTTACTTCTGTTTTCCAGAAGTTACAAATTTTATTTTGGTACTGCAATGCAAACTGCCAACCAATATTTTCACTTCTCTGTCTTGTAAACGGTTTCTTCGGGGCTATTGTTCCCTGTAATCCGGCACACCTATGTTCTCTAGACAGTTTTCGGATTCATCCTTTTGCTTAAAGCATGCTCCACTTGTAATACCAATTTTTGGGCCACATAACAGTGAAGTTCCTCTTGACTGTTGTTTATCAATGTTCATTAAAACAACCTTTCACTGTTATTCAACGCCTGTTTACCGCTCGATTTTTGTAATTATAGAACCCGATGATGCGCTGGATCGTTGATAAGCGTTTATTTAAGTTTTTTTCCTATTTTCCTTTTGTGTTTATTGTAAAAAACCACCAGCTCACGCTCTTCTAACGTTGTTTGACCACCTATGTTGTATTACAGTGAATAGCAAGCTGTATGTGACTTGTGCACTTCACAGTGGTTACTCATAGAGGCGGTAATCACGATGTATGGGGAGATTTCCTTATATATACAAGAAGAAATTCGCTTTATTTTTATGTTTGAAAAACGGTAAAAAATGCAGTTTATTAGGTTTTTCCAGAAAATTACTTCGCACAGCATTTTTGTCAATTAAAATTATATACCACTGTATCATTTTCACTGTATGTACATAGTCTGGCCATAGGTTCTGTCTCTATTTAAAAAAATCGAATAACAGAAAATCTAGCATCAAATAATTTGTTTTTGCGTGATATAAATAAGCTCTTAGGTCTCAGAAAATTCTCACTTTATTTCTATAGAACCTATTGTGAACATGGAGTGGGACTTGAAAAGAAAATCGTGTCGCTGTTATTGCGCCGCATAAGTGTAACAAGACCTCCAGTCCAAATTGTCAATCTCCTGAAACCGCTGGGTATTACGAAAAAATTCGTCTACCGATTGATCAAACGGTACACCGAGATATCCTTGGTCGATAAGAGAAAAAGAGCGGGCGGCCACGAGTTTCAAGGACACCATCAACCACCAAAGCCGTGGTTGAGCGAATTCAACAAAACCCTCTCCGCAAACAGAAAATCATGGCTATGGAAAGGAGAATCCCACCTAGAATCATGTACCGCATTATCAAACAAAACCTGAGATACCAAGCTCATCGTCGAAGCGCAGGACGACATCGCTTGACAGCAGCTCTGCGTTCCATTAAAGCACCAAGAGCGAAGAGATTGTGGCAGTGACACGCTAAGTGTAGATATCGACAAATTCTGTTCACCAACGAAAAAATTTTCGCGGTAGAAGAAAAGTTCAACCGTTAAAATGACAGTTTACGCAGGTACGTCTCAAGAAGCTTCTGAAGGAAACAGGCCATCATCCAGCCTCACTTATGGTTTGGTGGGAAGCGTCATACGAAGGGGTAACAAAGCTTCATGTTTTGTGAACAGGGGGTAAAAACGAAGGCTGCTAACTGCCAACTAGATATTTTGGGCATTTCAACAGGACCCAGCGCCTGCACACAAAGCAAAGGCGGCGCAACGCTGATTAGAGACGAATTTACTAGAGTTTATCGCGGCCGAAGATTGGCCCTCTGGAAGTCCCGACCTTAACCCCCTGGACTACCGATTGTGGGATGCATTATAGCAAAAAGCCGGCTCTAAAGCTCACTGCAGTATCGAAGCTTTGAAGGCTGACTTAGTAGCAGCAGCAGCTTCGATATCACCCGAAACAGTGCGTGCAGCGATAAATGTGTGGCCGGGCCGTTTGAAGAAGTGTGTGAAGGCAATAGGTGGACATTTTGAATAGTTTTTATTTTTTATATATTTATATTCATAGCTCAACTAAATACATTAATTCGTTCAAGGTTTTCTTTCTTTTTCAGGCAAATTAACTTTATGAGAAACATAAATTATGGCATGACTAGGTACAATGGTGTGCGAGAACCTTTAGTATAGTATTTCTAAATGTGAATGCAAACTGAGAAAAAATTTCTTATCGTTATGGTTATTATCATTATCAAAATTACTAATTACTCAATCACAATTTTAAATTTGTTAATGGTTTGGTGTAGCCTCAAACGTTCCTGTGTTATTACGGCACAAGGTATTAGTGCAAATAATACATCAGTCGATTTTGCACAGAACGCTGGAGACAAAAACTGTTTTCATAAAATCCCTTGTAATACTTCCTTTGTTGTTCTTTTTTTTCGACGACATAAAAGAATGTTTCGTGCATGGCTTAACTGGCCATTAACTGGTGGGCGTATAATGAAAGTTTTTGTCATTCCACTCATATATGAACTAGAGTATTACAGAAAATTCCTTTGCTGCATTACGTGATGCACGCTGATAGTTTTAGAACGTGTATAATGGCGTATGCGAAAAATATTCTTTAAGCAAGCTTTTTTCAGTTTTTAATAGTAGAATGGGTTATATACATAACTTTGCGTATTATACAATAGTTTCTTTGCAGTGTAATCTAATAAACATATATCGTAAATCATAATGGTCATAAGCTAATATTGTATAAAGAGTATACTCCATCGCTGGGTTTGGATTATCGGCTATTAGCTAACTTTCGACGTGAAAACGCTTTTATATTCGCAAGATAATATTTAAGGAAGTTGACTTTTTTCTAAGAGAACCAGTGCTGCACTAATTATGTCCTTTAACTCTTTGGGAACGTATTTTTAAAATGATACAATCCGCCGTTTTTGGAATGGGGAATGTATACATATGAAAAAGTTCCCAGCAGCAAAACCAAAAACAATGCTAATATAGCTCATGGTATTGGTGGAATCATTCCGGACAAACATAGTGTGAGCAGAGAGAGGAAGGTACTAGCACAAGGACATGTTCCGACATGACATCTTCCGGCGCCCCCTAGCGCCAACACAGTCATGCCATCCTAGACCGTGGCGACACACACCGGAGTACAGTCGCCCGCATTTCTTTCTCTGCTCGCATTATGTTTGCCAGGAATGATTCCACCAACACCATGAGCTATATTAGCATTGTTTTTGGTTTTGTTACTCGGCATTTTTTCATGTGTATTCTTATACATCATGGTAAGCCTGAGGGATCATTTCATCGCTTAGGCGCAACGGCACCTTGTATTTAGCAGCCCATGAGCTGCTCGTTAGGTGGCAAGCATCTGTACTCCGGTGTGTGTCGCCACGGCCTAGGATTCGCCCGGAATGATTCCACCAATACCATATATTAGCATTGTTTTTGGTTTTGGGGAATGTATAGACTTATTATGCGAGCTAACGATGTGATTTCTTTGAAAATTACTAAAATTTAAAAATTTCAACTCAGGATTTATCATCACACTGGGATTTTATGTTCCAATAGGTCTCAAAGCTATTGAAAGGAAAAGATAATTTTTACTTTTTTAATTTATTCACTACATATTATAAAAGGTTATTGTATATTGACATATTATTTTATTATTTTATTTTACGTTATCCACAAGTAGAACAGACGGCGGTAGTTCTCTTCTCTATACCTGTTATCTTTTGTACGTCTTATGCATCTTTCTCTTGGCTTTTGAACAACTGACAGGAGCACGCTGTTTTTTATTGTGTTCCGGTTATTGACCGCCTCTTCAAAACCGAGTGTAATTTTCCATATTCAATCAATTATTCAACCACCGCCATCACGAATTCAAAAAATTTAGTTTCCTGCGCATCAGATCACTATGGATGATAAACACATTGGCAGTAATTATCAGTGAAAGTATATAAAAAGTTTCTTTCCACCATTTAGCCGATCTTCTGTGAAATTCATAAAGATTTGCAAAAT
Organism: Dynastes maya; assembly: GCA_029619315.2. NCBI lineage: Eukaryota > Metazoa > Arthropoda > Insecta > Coleoptera > Scarabaeidae > Dynastes > Dynastes maya. The sequence continues at coordinate 66,518,528 of JAROYE020000002.1, forward strand.
GGCCCTTTAAATTAACACCGCCCGTGTGTTTGTGATAAAACACTTCTGGACAGCATACCGCATTCTTTCCACCATTCCACTGCATTCTTTCCTTTTGAATCATTTCAGCTCCATGACAGTTACTCAAAGCCAAAATTTATGGACTCCACTACTTGTAGATAGATATTCAGTTTCATTACGGTTGAGTTATCCATCCAGCGTTAATAGGTTTTCCCGCGATGTAATACAGGTTCCAACGTCTTCAGTAAAGTTTGAGATCAAATAGTTGGCTCGGAATTAGAACAGCATTGACTAGTTTTTGTCAATTTCCTTATCACTTGGATCATTGCCACTACTGCAGTGAAAACTGCCCGATGAATCAAACACTCTTTCAGGTACCTGTGATAAGTAGAGGTCTTTCTGCACATGTCCTGTAATGAAACGTAAGGTCTGTGAGACTACAAGGGTATATAATCCCTCAAATAGAGACTGTTGGGAAATTATATCCCACAACTGAAAATGGGATGATTTACAATAGTAAATTTGAGTAAACAAGTACAACATATTGTGTTCCTTATGAAACTCACTTTCTTAGATCATTTCCTTGTATATTTCATGCAGAAAACCTATCAAAACAGTTAGAAACTTCTTATACTAGATTTGCATCTAACAAAACCACGTTAAGGAGTTGAGGTTATGAGCATTATTGAGGGAAAAATCGTAAGCGTGCGTAAATCTGTGCATCGGAAAGACTGATATAAGTTAATAAAATGTACATTTGGAAAAATAAATCCCAGCAGTAATGCCCAAATGTGGCCTGGGATATATTGTCCCGCTGGTACGGAAAGGGTTAATTGGCTTTTTCAATCTATACAAATTAAAGTAGTTATCTAATGGAGCACACAAGCAATCAAATAACACATTTAAAAGAATATCGTGAAATATCAAATGACCAAATCCTTTTGTACTCTAAAAAGTAATTAATTTACTTTTTCAAAGTTATCTTGTCAGTACATGGGTTAAGTATGCGTTAATTCTCTTTTGATGAATAATTATTATGTATTTGAAACCTTTCTATCAGTTTTGAAGTGTAAATAAACTAAATATACCACACGATCACGATGCTTCCTTATTTATCACTGCCAACATAATACTTATGAAGAAATAAATTCATAGTGATATAACATACACTGACATTCACAAGAAACCTAGACGGTTTTTCAAAAGTTTGTTCACATAAAATATAAATTTCATATTTTCAAATTAAAAGGATTCAAAAAAATTCACTATACTATGTTTACATTTTTCGTACCTTGATATTTATTTGTATTTTCAATTATTCGAAGAATTTAGAAAGCTGTCATCAAATTCCCATCTTCTCTTGTTTCCGAATGCACACCCAAAGTTTGCTTTAAAAATAAAATTAAATAACAACCTTTATGATTTCAATATGCACACCATAATATATTTCGCTTCTATGGTGATCCTGCATGCCAAATTTTTAAGTTTAGCATAGTTTCAATGGTTACGATGTCTACTTTACCATTTTGAATGCTGCATATGAGTAGTAGTACGATCACTAATGCACAATACATTTAATTAATTTTAAATTTAAGAAATATGATTATGTTTTCCGATGGTGAATTTTGGTTGTAAAACTTGTTTTACACTCCGCGATTTATTGGTCAATTAATTGGGTAAGTTCTTGACCAAGAAATCAGTAGAAATACGCTGCTTTACATGCTACAATAAATTGAACAAATTTTTAAGGATCGTGAATACTTGCTTAGTTTCTTTAATAGTTGAACGGGAGAATTATTAAGTGGGAAATTTTCATCTCCTTATAGAAGTAGATTGGCAATCTGCCTTTCTCAAGTGTTTTGGTAGTTTTAGTATATGCACAGATTAGCTTAAGTTGCTTCGGTTTCAGTTACTTAATTCAAATTTTCTATTACATCATAATCGCCGTAAATTTTCGAAATTTATTCTCACTTTACTTTAAAAACATTAAATAAACCATAGGTACCTTTCTGTTACTGAAAGTTAGTGAAAAATCGTCGGAAAATCATCGCAAAAATGGAGCATGTTCTATTCAATTCAATTAATCGTACGATAAATTGTTCAAGAAATCGTACCGATTTTTGCCGTTTTATAGGCTACGATAAAATCAAAGATCAACTTTATCAATTAATTGACCGATAAATCGGGGCGTGTAAAACAGGCTTAAAACAAGAACATAAAATTATGCTAGGGTAAAATCGAGGGAAAAGGCCACCAACAATTAAAAGCAAAAACTCAATTGCAAATGTAAGTAGATACGCTTTCAACAATATTTATCCAACAATATACTGTTTTGCATTTTAACATCTTCCGAGGAAGGCGTCAAAATAATATAAGCATCAATGCCGCAACGTCCTATGTGGTTTTCCACAACTTGATTTGTTTTGAAACGCGAAAGCGAAAATACCGGCGTTATTAGGCAGTTTGAGAACGGTTGAAGTGTGCGTCCCATATGTCATTAATTTATGTGACACGTTATAATATACAAAGTGCTGAATTAATGAACGTCTTAATTAATATGAGAAAATTCGAAAGCGGAACGGCGAGAGAAGAATTTCAAGCAGGCAACCGATTTAAAAGCCGTTAATAATTATCCGGGTGAGGGAAAAGTTGATACTTGTTAGAGCCTCGTGGATATTTGGCTTCATTACCGAATCTCTGGTATAGTCATTATCCTTGATTGGCAAAATTTGCTCAGACGTATCCGGCATATCCAGTCATCACCCTATCATATGACAGCACGATCTACTAAACGCATCCGTTTAGAAAGTGAAATAAAGGGCCCCTCTAATCCTATTTAACTTGTTAACATTCCGTCATTAGAAAATATTTTGTGCAAATATCTCATTAAGCTGACGAGCTGAATTCATTCCACATTCATTCTTGTTTCTAGAATATAAGCTTACATTAACATAGATTCTACGTCGACGGTACCTTTATGGAAATACAACGAATCAGGCTAATAAATATGAAAATATTCGCGGACAGAAGAAGATCATATCAGGTAAAGAGAAAATGCTGTCTTTCCATATTAACATCAAACAAACTTTTAAAGTAATGCGAACGAAATGAACAACACTGTAGTGTGGAAGTCTGCTGAGCTTTAATAAAGCGCTACAGGAATTTTACGAGTTCTAGTTTGCAGTGGAAATTAATTTTACCTCAAGGCTTGATTTGAAAACGTATGGAATAAAGTTACGCGAAAGCAGGTTTTCAATCAGTGACTACTTCGGAATTAGAGCTTTATGTATTTAGTTTCAATACCATAATGCACTTCCTTCTGGTTGTTAACTTATTCATTAGTATTTCCTTTTCGATCTCGAAAAGGTGCATTACAAGAAATAGGAAGGTGAATTACTATTGCAATACCTATTCAAAAGATACTATTTTATTTTATGCTAGTCCTTCAAGAACATGCAAAAGTAGTATTAATTATTGTTATATTATTAATTAATATAAATTGTAGTAATGTCACAGCAGACTTACGATGTCACTGGTACAGTGAGGTCCTAAAGTATCCGTCTCCCTAAACTAACTTTTTAACGACAGAAGCTAGAAAAAAATAGGACGGTCTCTGTTCATTGTGAACTAACTTTTGCCGTTATCGACAGTTCAATGCATTGCCGGTGTCACCGGAAGTATCACTAACTTTCTTATTTTAAGTAGAACACCTTATATATTCTTACGTTTTTAGAAAGGTAATCGAGAAGCGAATCCAACAATATCACATATGTTATGCTAGATGTGTAGCAATAAAGGTTTTGGTAATCTGTTTTTGTTGCTACGCAAAGTTGGCCAGGAAACAGCACCAAATTGTTTCTTGTGACGCCATATTAATCCAAAGAGCTCGTTTCCAAGCAAAGTAATCATAACAATTGCCAAACTGTCAAATCTCAATTCCAAAAGCGTAAATTATTCTTATTATTAATTGTTAGTATATCCTGCATTTATCATACTTTCGCTCCTTGTTCTTGATAATGTGATTTATATTACTGCACAATTTGTTGCGTAACCACTGCAAAAAAGGTGATAATTGTTGTCAGCTTTACATAATATTAAAATTGACTCAGTGATTTTGCATGATTCGTGTCAAATCCATCATAAACGTAACAACACAAACAACCTAAAGGACAGATCATCAAAAATTAACAAATTTAAACAAACCTACCCTAATTAATTGATTGCAATAAAGCTCGATAAAGTAAAGAAGTAACAACAATTAACAAAACAAGTTGGAATAAGAGAAAATGATAACGAGAACAAAGAACGAAAGTGAAATTCAGATTTGACCGTTTTTCAACTGTTAGCAACAGCATCATATTTCATAAGTCAAAGTATAACATATGTGATATCGTTGGATTGGTCTTTGGATTGTTTTTCCAAAAAATCAAAAGAAAATATACCGGATGTGCTATTTAAAATAAGAAAGTTGACGTTACTTTCGATAACACCGGAAAGGCAATTGATCTGTTGATAACGGCAGAAGTTAGTTCATAAGAAACAGAAATCGACATTTTTTTTAAATGCCAACTTCTGTCGTTCAAAAGTTAGTATGAGTGGCGGATACTTTGGGATCTCAGTGTATATACTTTTGAGAATCTTACTAAATTAATTGAGAGAAGTAAAATGAAATACTACACCTATTATGTATAAGGATCAGAGTGAGAATATAAATTTTATATTTGACTATATTCACTTTTTTCTATTATAATCACATAAAAATTTAGAAATTACCAGCACCAATACACTCTAATAGTTATTTATTTCATTACATTCCGATGTCAACCAAGGGCAACCAAGGTACATAACCCCTAAACCGCTTTTACGTCCCTCCAATCAGAGCAGTGACGATTGACATATATAGCCGGTAGTAGGAGTGTAGAAAACATTACTTATTATTCTTTTACGTCATGTTTAATTTTGCAGAAAGTACTAAAATTGTGTAAAATAGTTGGAATTCATATCAAGGGCATTTCGAATTAACGATTGTCGATTTTTTCTCATGAGTTTTGCCAAGAAAGTAGGTATGAATAGAGTCAGACACTATCGAAAGGTTGAAGGAACCCACCAGAGAAGAATTAGATAGGTCTCCTGCCATCATGTTGAACATTCATATATCTATTAAATGTTGGAATGTAGGAATCTCCGTTATAAAAGGCATATTTAATATTATAGTATTAGATAACTTCCAGCCACTTTTTCTCGAACAACTTGTGTTAAATGGGGAAAAGAATATTTCTTTTTCCACCAAATCAGAAGATTCTGTGTTTTTAACAAGAGAGGTTAAAAATACACGTGGAAAGAATGCCTAGTAACAATAACCAAAAATTAATGCTAATGTAGCTCATAGTATTGGTAGAATCATTCCCGACAAAAACAATGTAGCAGAGAAAATAGCGCTAACACACGAACATGTTTCTGTCTACCCGGCGTCATCAGCGTGGTTCTGAGCACAATTTTCTGCTGTTACAATTGCGTTTGCCTGACGCCGGGCATTCTTTCCACGTGTATTTTTGTACATCGTGGTAAGCCTGAGGGATCATTTGCACGTATAGATAGACACTCCGGTTTGTCTTGCCACCCTCTGGGAAGGCGTGACTGTGTCTCTTAGCGATAGGTGTCGCCGAAAGACATATTCAGTGCTGTTTTGGAGATTGGCAGCACAAACCGACAGGCAAACGCAATTGTAACAGCAGAAAATTGTGCTCAGAACCACGCTGATGACGCAGGGTAGACAGAAACATATTCGTGTGTTAGCGCTATTTTCTCTGCTACATTGTTTTTGCTGGGAATGATTCCACCAATACCATGAGCTATATTAGCATTAATTTTTGGTTAAGAAAGGTTAATGTAAATATCCTTGAACGACTACTATTGCTGTTGATTGAAGGTATATTATAGGTTGAGGGATTTGGTACAAATTTCTTGGTCTTGCTCGAAATTTTTAAAGTTATAAAATTTGTTGTGGTAACATATTCCAATTTCTTTCACCAGAAACTTTACTGCCTTCTAACTAATTACATTTTCTTGAATTCTTTCAAAGACTACTGTCTTCACAAAAGCAACATTTTTAACCAACACTAACAGTATTTAGACATATAGTGGAAAACTACTAAATTGGCAGCTATTTTTCTCTGCTGCTCAAAATTATCAGTTGCAGTATTTAAGTGCTAATGCAAATTAGCAGTTTCCCCTATAATTTGTAATTATAGCTTGTGACTTTGAGTCTTTTCGGACGTGTCTAATATACAGTGTGAGATAGAAGTCACATTCATCAAAAAGCAGTTCATTATATATACAAACTAAAAGTATACATTGTTCGCATAAATTGTTTAAATTGGAGTCCATTATGTTCAATACAGAACTTACATCATCTAATTACTAATGCATATTTGGCGGAATACATTTGAGGTTTCGCATCCAAGTTCTGGATTGGATTTTCTATTAATTGCTGCAATTGATCCAAATATTGTGGTTTCTGTGCGAAAAATTTAATCCTGTGCAATACCCCACATAGAGAAATCACATGATGTGAAGTCAAGTGATCAAGATGGTCATTCTGTGCTGCCTTGATTCCCTATCCATTCAACAAAGTGGCAATTTACGAAACGCCTTACCTGTAAACCATAATGTGGTGATACTTTATCCCGCTGCCATACCAAGTGCATCTCGACTTCTTCTAACACCTCTAGATATTGATCAGCAGTGACGATCCTTTCGAAAAAGAATGACTTAATGATTCCTTCACTACAAATGCCACGCCAAACACTAACACCAAGCCTGTTTAATTCGTGAGTGAGAATTTTGTTCGTCTTTTCACTTGCCCAATAAACATAGTCGTGCCGATTTACTCTGTCATTCTAGTCAAAACACGATTCATTCGTCCATAAGATGTTTCTCCAAAAATGAGATTCACTTTCATTAAACAATTTGCAGAAATCCACACAATGACTGGGATCACCTTCGTACTAATTGAGAGCAGTTGTGCACCTATGATTACGTCGAAATCCTGACTGAAATGGAGGCAATACCTCAAAATCAGAAAAAAATTGATCAAAGTTGAATGGCGGTGTACTTTGCAAATATTTTCCACATCTTCACGCATAGAAATAAATGTGATTGAAACGGATTTTCAGATGCTAGGAAAAACGCACAATTAACACATAAAGGAAAATTTTCGAAGTAGAAGTTACTCAAGCTTATGGTAAATTATCAGCCTCATATTGCTTCAATAAGAATGGATGTAAATAGTTCGCCACATTTGGCGACCACTTTAAAAAGGGTTGGTAAAGCGGGAGTTTCTCATTGAATAAAATATTCAACAAGAAATTCTACGGCACCTAAACTCAGCTTGTATTATAGTATTACAGAACATACCCTCCTTTGAAATTCAAATCGTTCATCCACGACAATTTAAAATAGAAAACTTTTCTCATGCAGGTCGCTAGAGCAATCCCAAATATTTACGCGCAAACGTTGTAAATCTTCGATATCCAATGTTTAAGATCGGAGCAATTAAATAAAAAAGTTTCCGAGTGTAAGGCGGAGAGCTTTCTCCTAACCAAAGACGAGGGTTTTCAATTATAAATTTTATTGCCAAAATTTTATAGGCCATAAAAAAGAGACGGAAACCTTCCACCGTCAAAATATCTTGGTTCGTTTTCGAAGCGTATAAGTGTCGCCAATCGTGCACTACGAATGACTCTGTTAAAATTACTTGTCTCATGGAGCGTTCGGTGTGTTTATTAACGTGAGCCGTATATTAAATTTCGAACATAACGATTGTTTACACGACTTTTACTAATAATAGCAAATGAAATTTCTGGAAGCGAATTTTCTTTAAAAATCGTCTTGTAAATACGATTGCAATTTATGTTTTACGTGTGTTAGCAGAATTCTTAAAATTACATTTCTAATCTTCCAATTAAAATTAAAGCATGCAACTAAATTGGTTGTTGCAAAAGGGCACTTTTTATCGTTCCCAAAGTTAACCAAAATAGTGCAAACATAGCTCCTTAGAGTATTGATGGAATCACTAACGGCAAAAGCCATAAGAGGAGAGAAAACACTATCCAACGGACATGTTTTTCTCTACTCGGCGTCATCAGTGTTGCTCCGAGTGTTTCTCTACCTCATACCGCTGTGCGCCTATCGGCTTACATTATTACCATTCGAAGGAATCAGCAAAATATCTTTGAGCGACATCTAGTGCCAAAAAATACACGCCTGCCGTTTAGAAAACATAATGATGAAAACAACATGATAATTAAATTTAAACACTCTGGTTATATTATATTTGCTTTCAGTAACATCGGCATAAATACTAGTTTTATATTGTTGTTGGTAGGTACATTATTTCATTCTTAAATACATTTATGTATAATTTATTTAGGGAGTATTTTCGAGCAAATTGAATAATTATGAGCTTCTTGTCAAGACAATTAGGTTTCTGTTACCGTCGCTGTCTCGAATAAATAAAGGGAAAGTGTAAAACCCCTAGAGGCGCCATAAATGCAAATGATAGCACTGGTGGTTGTCTACGCCAGTGATTAACTTCCAAATATAAGATGGTTGTTTTAAGATCAATTTCTAAATGAATAGAGGCATTCTAGGTTTAAATTGCATTAATTTACAAGTAATAAAAGTTACCTTCTCTATAAAAGTTACCTCTGTCTTTGAATTTTAAACTACTATTAGATTCAGTTTCATCTACAAATTTTACATTTGATATTAGAGGTTCCCTAGTTACTTTATATACTAAGAGTATTCTAAAAGTTTCTTTTCTTTTAATTGAACATGCTGTATTATAATGTTCCATTTGGAAATTTTGTACCTATCTATTTAAAAGATATATGTCAGTCGTAGATTCTGGAGAATCTTATAAAGAATAACTTGATAAAAACGACGTTTACGAACAATGAAGTTTACGCACCCTCTCTATGCTGGCGCGTCACCTAAAAAATCTCACGTTCTTTCGAATAGCCGAACATGAATTAAACTTAAACTTGAAATTAAATTCAAACACTACTAACGTTGGAAATTACTTAGAAACGAACATTCAGCTAAACATGTTTACTAGACAAAGAAGCATTTGTCTCCTTCTGGAATAAATATGCGCACTGTAACTTACCTAGTCGGACATCGATACGAAATATAGTGCCATTTGCTCGTGAAAATATAGAAAAAAGAATGAAAACGGAATTGAAAGATAAAAAACTGTGATTGTGTGTGGACGAAACAACAGATCGTCAAAAACATTCTGTGGTTAATGTAATAGTACGTACAATGGAACCACATCGACCGTCATCCTCCTTCTTACTTGCTTCCAAAAGAGTTATAAATTGTACTGCCGATGAGATTTTAAAGGTGGTGTTGAACTCATTGAACAAATTTGAAGTTTGAAACGTGCGTTCTTTGGGCCGATCTCTTAAAAAACACAGTGGCAACTTCTTACTTGTAACGTGTAAAATCCGTACTCTAAATCTTGCGGCACAAACGATTCCTACATGTTTTCCACTAGTAAATGCATTGATTGCTAGTACAAAGGCAGTGTTTCCAAATTCCCCGAAACGGACCCGACTATTTCACAAACTGTATCCTGATTTACCTGAGCCACCACAGGCGATTGTTACACGTTGGGGAACATGGCTGCAGGCTGCGTTTTACTACAACAAATATTTTAATCAAGTAAAGAAGGTAGTTTTAAAATTCAATCCGACAGAAGCTGCAGCAATCAAGAAAAGCCAGGAAATATTTCAAGATGGTGAGGTTAAAAGAGATTTACAAGCTATTCACAACGGACTTCGGACTAGCGGAGGGAATAGAAAAATTACAAAATGTTTCGATGTCGCTAGCGGATTCTGTTCAAACTGTGAATGATGTTCACGCACAATTATGCGATGTAAAAGGCGAAACAAATTGGTGTGTAATAGGAAAAAGTGTTTTAGAGAAAGATTCCGATTTTCTTATATTAAGACAAATTTGTGAAAGTGCGTGTAAAGATGGATTAAGTTGTTTCAAAGATTATTTTAAATGTGCAAATATAACATCGCTAGATGTCGAACGGTCGTTTTCGGCATTAAAAAACATTTATTCCGCACGTCGCACTCACTTGACTGAAACAGCTGTGGAAACATATCTAATGATTCAAATATTTAACAGATGTTACCCAGTTTGTGATTTCACGGAAGACTTTTAAAACGGTAAGTGTTTCAGCAGGTTTTATGATTTATTTCTTACCTTCTATTTTATGTGTAAACTTTTATGCGCTCGCCACGCCTCTGGCTGTTGCCGCATATTTGCCCAGGTTACTAATACGTCCGAAACACGTGTCTACGGCTACTTTGTGCGGGTTTTGCACATTAATCTCTTTTTCTTGTTTTTTACTTGATCCCCGCGTTAGTCCCCTTTTTCTTCTTCTTCTTCTTCTTATTATTATTATTATTATTATTAATGCAGTGATATTAGTATGCATCGTGGGGCTAATGACAGCGATTTTAAATTCATTATTTTCAACTCTACTATATGTATTGACATATTTAAGATTGCTGTTTTCTTCTAGTTTCAAAGTATATGATTACTAGGTTTTTATTTCAATTAATCAGATAAAATAGCAAACTGGAACATTTGTGTACATCGCATAAATTACACATTTGGCAGTAAGTCTTGAGTTTATTCTTGAAAACTCTATATGAAAAACAATAAAGACATAGGAACAGCTATCAGAAACTGTTTTAAAAAGAATTCCGGGCAGACATCATATTAAATTATTTTTTAGGACATATTTGTTTCTCCGATGTGCGCAATGATATCGATTCAAAAAGAAGTTCCAGCTTCTATCTTAATACAAGACATTTTATTATATTTTGTCAATGAGCTCAGTAATTCAACTCCAAATTGCGTAAGAAGGTTTTCGCAAGGCCGCGTAAAGGAAATACTAAAGAAATATTAACGTAGATATTTTTTGTTACCGTTTCAGTGCCTGTTTCTTGCAGATCTCATGTTTTGACGACAATTTTGTCAACAAATATTTTGCCAAAGGGAGAGAGAGATATGAAAACATCTTTCAAGGAATCCTGTGAACGAAAGAAAAAACACGAGCTATTTATCGTTTGGAAGTCCACGTAAATATAAAGAAATTTGGTAATAAAGACAATAACCTCCTCAAATGCGTACCACTGTAATGGTTTCGTAAATTGAAAAATTCCTGCTGCGCAAATACAGCAACGAGTATAATTTTTTCTTTCAAAATTATGAAGTGTAGATTTTATCGAATGAACCTACCACTACAGAAGTATAGAAATTTCCCTCTAAAGTGATGGTATAGAGGGCAATGCGTGATGAAACGCGGTTGCATTTTGTCCAACTCACGGTAGGCACAAAGTACTGCGAAATTCCAAATTGCTGTCTTGTTGAAACAGCTGACGTTTTGTATCCGATAGGATAGCGATTACAGCAAGATCATGCAAGATGTCATACCTACATATACGTATACAAGAACATGGATGCAGGGACAGCAGATTGAGACAATTCTTTGGCTAGCAGTATTCCCTGACCTTAGTTCAATTGAAAATGTATGGAACCTTATGAAATTAGGGGTAGAAGATTTAGTAATGGGGATTCCTGATCGTTTAATAAAATGTATTGAACATAATGGGCGTTCTATCAAGAAATAGAAATAATTATTGAATCTATGGTGACTTTGTGTGAGATGAAGTATGAAAGAAAAGATTAAAAAATCGTCCAAATCTCACAAAATGCTATATTGAGAAATCACGCGAATGTTTTTTTTTTGAACACGAAGCCGGTCGCGTGATTTCTCAATTTAGAACATTTTTTCATTCCTTCTTTTCGTAATAATTATTCATTGTTAATTGTCTAGTTTTTTTCAGAAAATATATTATGTGAATGATTACACGTATTTTACTTTTCCCGATACTTTCTGGACGGACTATACAGTGCTGTCCTAACGTATCCCCCCCATGCTAACTTTTGAACGATACAAGCTAACGTTTTTAGTTTTCAGAAAAAATAGGTCGACTTCTATTTTTTGTGAACAAATTTTTGCCGTTATCCGCACAATTGCATTTCCGGTTTCACCGGAAGTGACGTCAACTTTTTTTAACAGAAATCCCCGTATATTTTTACGCCTTTGGAAAGGTAATAGAAAGGCAAATCCAACGATACCACATATATTATACTTCCACTTAAGAAATATGACGATATGCACCAATAAACATTTTGGTAATCTATTTTCGTTCCTACGCAAAGTTGGCTAGGAAAGAGCGGCAAATTGTTTCTTGTGACACCAGGCTGATCTAAAGAGCTCGATGCTAAACAGAATAATCATAACAACTGCCAAATTGTCAAATTTCAAATTTATTGTAATTAATTAATTTTTGTTGGTTTGTTTAAATTTGTTTTAAGATAAGATCAAGTACCTGATTGTAATATTCAGTAAATTTGGTAACAATAACCACGAAGTGGAACATAATGAACACTACCTTTGTATAGCCGGAAATATTTGAACTTTGCGCCAAGTAAGCATAGGTAATATAAAATTTACAGGGCGAACTGCTTTAACAGAAAATAATACGATTTAAATTATTGTTGCGCAACCATGGCAAATAAGGTGATAACTATTGACAGATTTACATAATATTAAAATTGACCCAGCAATTTTGCATGGTTCGTGCCAAAATCATCATAAAATCATCATATTTAAACAAACTTACCATAATTAGTTAATTGCAATAAAGTTCCATAAAGTAAAGAAATAACGACAATTAACAAAACAAGTTAAAGTGAGAGAAAATAATAACGAGAACAAAGAAGGAACGTATGACAAGTGCAGGGTATAATAACAATAAACAACAAGAATAATTTACGCTTTCGAAATTGAGATTTGACCGTTTGGCGTTACAAGAAACAATTTGCTAACTTTACGTAACAACAAAAACAGAATACCAAAACCTTTATTGCTGCATATCCTCTTACTTCTTAAGCATATGTGGTATCGTTGGAGTTGCTTTTCGATTGCCTTTCCAAAAACGTAAAAATATATAGGCTGTTCTATTTAAAAAAAGAAAGTTGACGTCGCTTCCGGTGAAACCGAAAATGCAATTGAAACGCCGATAACGCCAAAAGTTAGCCCACAAAAAATAGAAATCGAGTTATTTTTTTCTAAAGGCGCTAGCTTGTGTTGTTCAAAAGTTAGCATGGGGGAGGGCAGTTTAGCACCATACTACATTAGTTTTTCAGTTTTCCACCCTTTGTTTTCTATAAAAAAGGTGTACGTAAATATGTTATAATTTAGTGGCCTAATCTTTGTTCTTACATTTCTTGGTTGATTTACATTATTACCTCAAAAAATGTGCAAAATCAAGCTATTCAGAAAAATTATTCAGTGAACGGGAAGTGAAGTATAGGATGAAGCGAACCAATTTGTTTTTTCCAGCGAATGCACATCTTTGTTTTTGATATCTCGGGATAGTGTAACCTCCATCGATTGTTTCTCTAGATACTTTACCATTGTATGTTTCCATAATCCAATTGAACTGGTTTAGAAATTGTGTCATATATGTGTTATTGTCTTTTCAAGGGATGTAATTAATGTTGGCTCTATACAATCGGTTTTATATACTGCTTTAAGGATTCAACTAATATATTACACTGTTACAAGTAAATTCAGTACCACAACCGATAAAAAAATTTAATAAATCGAAGAACATCCTTTTTCGTTAATTTATTTTGCCGGTCGTATATATTGCACGAGTACTGACCGCCATTGTTTTCCATAAAATCCGAGCGTCGTATTCTATAAAGAATTGCACCGTCTTTTGTAAACAGAAACGGGTGATAAATAGAACTTTTCCAGTATTAGAAAGTGCTTGCCTGTTGACCTGAAACGCATTTGTATCAAATGAAAGGATATTTCCAGTAGCCGGAGGGAGGTTACGTGAACTTGAAGCTGACTGAGATTCCCCGGCCGGAGATTGATTACGAATCTGAAGGCAACCGGCTAATGTCCGTACTATTCCACTTCTGAAACGGTTTTCTCGAGCATCTGTCACTGACACGCCAGACAAAGGATTAATTAACAACTCACGTGTTAATTAAAAACTTAATACCCACCTTTTGAACAATGGACTTTGATATTTTAAAAGAGGGGGACACTTTTGAAGGCGCTCGTTGTAAACGGAACCACTGTTTCGTTGAGAGCAAAGAGAATTTTTATTATTGACACTGTTTTTTAGCATACTTTCAATTCTCCGAGCGCGTTAAGAAAAACCACGACGCAGATCGATTCTTTCTATATTCCAACTATCAAAAAAAAAACTTTATACATGTGCGTATGCAAACGTCATTTTCAGTAGGAATTTTATATTGTGTTTCACAGACTGTGAATAAAGTTTGAAATTAATTTTTTAGAAAAGAGCATTTGAAGTACCTTTAGTTGCTCCATACAGGTATTTGTTTACCTATTACTTGTGCGTATTTGAAATAACAACCAAATATTCAATTAAATATTTGAATAATTGCAGTCCAAATAAAATATAGCTTTTCATGGTATTGATGGAATCACTCATGGCAAAACCAATATGAGGAGACAAAACACTAGCCAATGTGTCTGCCTACCGCGTTTCCTATGTGTTTTAATACATCATGCGTACGCCATCTCGGGACCAGCAGTCCAACAACTGCTCGAGTCTATTTGGGAGCTGTACCCGGTTTCCATCGCTGCTTTCTAGACAGCAGGCGTCTATCTCTTGGCAGTAGATGGCGTTAGAAGATATTTTGCTTGTTGTTTCGAATAGTAGTGGTATAAGCCAAGAGGCAAATAGCGGTGTGAGTTGGAGAAGCACTCGGAGCAACGTTGATGACGCCGCGTATACAGAAGCAGTGTTTTCTCTCTTCACATTTCTTTTACCATGAGTGATTCTATCAATACCATGAGGAACTGAATTAGCATTATTTTAGTTACCGTTCGCAGGCATATTTTGTGTTTTTAACAATCTGTCGAGTAGTGGGGGATGATGAGGTAAACGAGAGGGAGTAGACACCGATTCGATCCCCTTATGTATTTTCCTTGCATATTGTGTACATTGCACTATGCAACATAAATATACGAGGAAATCGAATCGTTGTCCGACAACAAGACTGTGGCTGTAATGTTCTAGTTATGAAACAACACCTGTGATGTGATGCGCCGCTTGAATTATGCCTGCAGCTTTCAAAATATGGGCTTTGTAAATTTATTACGCAAATTACATAAAGATGTTTTCCAAAAACATTTTATTTGGCAAATGATGTCGCCCGTCAGTACAATTTCCTTAGGACACGGGACAGCCTATATAAATATACATTTATGTGACCTTTAAGAGAAATTTTGCAGCTGTATACATACGCCTAATTATATCTGGGGCAGAAACGTGTGAAACCGTGACTGTGCCACTTTAGTCTGAAGCAGAAATAATTGCTAGTAATCGAACAATAGACGTTCTAGAACAAATAGAGAATCCGCTCTAAATGAATATGCTATCGCCGATGGCTGCAATTATTTGATCGCTACGTAAATGCTGATGATTGTCTTTATAACCCGATCCACTCCAGTAATCAATCTTATGGATACTAACTGGCATTGTACACAGAATACGTTAGTGTGCGTCAATCGTTGTCTATAATTGGTTGCGCTGATTTTATTCTGATATGTTTAATGTTAATGAAAAGTTGTCTTTGATCAATTAACATGTAAATGATTGTTTCAATAAGCTAGCAGACTCCAAACTGCGTACCATTAAACCTGTCAACGTGAGTGCTGCAACATTAGCGGAGTAGTCAGCAGCCAGAACGTATAAAGGTGCGTTCACATAGGGTAGCGTGAAATTATCGTTAGGATTAGCCTAAAATTATTTGCAATATTCTGCGATAATCCTCAAAATAATTTCAGGGGATAATGACAACTGACATCGCGGTTTACTTGGTCGTATCATGACCTTAATTCATCTTTTGTAGTGGATGGAATGATACAGAAATGTTACGATGTGTTTATTAGCAATTTCTGCAATAATCATGACCAACAAATTGTAAAAAGATATAAGACGTTGGCATTACAAATGTCTTAAAGTAGCAATCTCTACACTTTTCTCTTTTGGAATGTTAACTCCCTAGCAGTAAATTTTAATGAATAGAAAATTCTAAATCGTATGAAGGATTTTAATCAATATTTCACTAACAAGTTATACATGGTGGATTAGAAAGTCACCAAAGCCCTGACGTATCGATTAATGCTATATAGAGCATTAATGGTGTTGTCTAACACTTCTAAATCTTTTCCCAGAGCAAGCGTTATGTTTAGAAAACATATCCCAGAAGATAGTACCATACGATACGATTGAGTAGAAGCAGCGAAAATAAGATATCTTGGCTGCTTCGTTCGTTGCCACACTATTGAGTCTTCTTACGGTGTAAATTACGTGTAAATGTTAAACATTTACATACAGCAGCAATATGTTCTTCTGTGGTAAGTCTACCATCGATGCGTAACCCTAAAAATTTTACTTCCGATGTGACATAAACTGTCATAGTACTAAGCACAATATCTTCTGTCTTACCATAGTTTTATTTTAGATTATTTCTGCCAAACCAACCTTGCGCTCTTTGCATTGCATTTACCGATGTATACCCCGTATTGTTGAGAAGTACCGTGTAGTCAACTGTGTCAAATGCCTGGTTCAAATCTAACAGATTCGATTGAACTGACTAATGTTCGTCAATTGCTTATTTTAATATTTGAGATATCAACGTTGGGATCGCAGACGTTACTGATTTATTTTTTCTATAACCAAGGCGTTTTGAGCAAAATAGCTTGCTTTGCTTAAAGTAGATAACTATTCGTTTCGCGATAATATGTTCTAGGGTCTTAAAGATTCATAGTAACATAGTAACATAGTAAATAGGTCTGTGTTGGCACAATCTTTGCAAGCTTTCATTTGTCTAATCATCTGTTAAATACATATGACATTACTGCCCTGAAATCGAAGTATTGCTCTTATGGAATTAGCACTAGATGATGCCAGTTTTCTAATAGAATGGTTAATTGAGATAACATTACTACCAGAGAATGGTGCGTGAGTCTTTGAATATCCCATTCCTCGCTGAATACACTGTACACAATAAATAAAAATCTAAAATACAGTGTAATTATAAGGAAATAAAAATAATGGTATTTTAAATAATATCTCGTCATGATTCACTCAAAAATACGTGTAAATAAAGAGAAAACATGATAAACGATCAGCTGATAGTAACATGCTGATACACTAAATAAAACAAATTTGTTACCTTATAGAAATAAACCTCTCCTTAACTAACCAATATGAACGAATCCTTCAGAAGCAACCGAGAAAAGCTACAACTAGCTAGCGAATAGCTCCAATTTTCACGTAAAAAATAACAGTTGTAGCTCTCTGAAAATTTTTTATAAAAAAAAACATTTTACAATTTGTCACACATAGTTTTATTGTAATAGATCAGTTTTTAACTTGTTGTGTACGTGTCCTTTTTACAATTTTTTCTTTTGTACTTCGATTTAAATGAATTTTACACAGTTAAAAATTTTATTGTACCTTGAATTAGTGATGGGAAAAATCGCTATTTTAAAGTAACAGTTTCAACCGTTATCGTTATTTTGAAATAATGGTTGCAAAATAAGAGGTTTAGCGTTATTTCGTAGTCTACAGTTCTACACGATAACGCAGTTTTTTGTAATATAAATATTTTATTGCGTTTTTTTTTGCAGATAAATTATAAACTGGTTAATAGATTAAAATAAATTAAGTGATAAACTACTATCAGATTCACTGCAATCATTGTTACAATTTCCACCATTTTGACTGTTTTCTTATATTTAATCTTAGTTAATCTTCGAAATGCGAAAACATCTATGTGCTTAAATGTTATATAATAAATATAACGGTTTTATTTTTTGTTTTTATAAGTAAATTTTTTATATAACATCGGTCTTTTATTTTACATTTGATAATTCCAATACATACAATTATTTAGAAAATATGTCCATAATAAATGTCCGACTCGATGTCGACTACCGCCGTAATAACCGTTCGAGAGGATATTTATGTAAGTACATGATCTGATAAGTTATTTTTCTAGGGGAGTTGTAACTATTATCTGTAATAAACAGCGGCTTCGATTAGACAGTGGTAGCGCCACGCAGTTGAGTACGCCGCAACGGTGGTCGACGATATGTTCACAACAGACCGAAAGCAACCGTGCTATACCTGTTATTTTCCCAGCGAGATAACAGTTGCAACCGTTATTGGATCCATCCCTACCTTAAATGCAGTTTACACGGTTTTAAATTTTAATTTGAATATTTGACACTGCATATCCATATCCATCCACTGACATCTCCAACTGCTTATATATAATTCTGGTCTGAGGATGTATTGGTAAAACACGAAACTGGTCGCCTGATATCTTTAATAGAATTTTATGAGAAATTGGACCGTTGTTTCTTATTCCTACCTTTACTAACATCATCTCACACTTGAGTCTCAATAAATTATTCAACTTTTTACACGCTAATATCAATGTTTTTGAATGTATCCTCTTTTGAAATGTTTTCCATCCAGTCCATCAGTTTTTCGACCATCTTGATGCTTATATGTAAAACATTTTGAAACGTGTTATTACTGCATATACGCAAACTGATTTCTTCGTTTATAAAATTCAATCACTTATATTTTAGTGCTAATTGCCTTTAAAGGTTCTAACAACCTAGTCAGACACAACTATCTTAAAATTGTTTTCTATAGATTGGAAATAAAGGTCGGCGCTGCTGCTTACGTAACCCCAATAAGTAATATCATTTCACCTCTAAATCCACCTTCTATTTAACTAACCCCGCAGACACACACTCAATATTTCGCTTAATAAACTAATCACGCAATCAGATCTAGTTTGAAAGCTTTTAAGCTCGGACGATATGAAGATAAGATTACCGAATTTTATCGAAAGAATAACTTTTCAGCCAAGTGCTGAACTTTCCCCGAATTAAAAAGTGTCCCCTTCGTATACGCGTAAGCCTTCTGGAGGATTACTCCCAAGCTAGTTTCTTGTATCTCTATCCGCCTCTATTGGAGTTAGCGTCGCCCCTGGCGGAATTTTGTTGTGCATGTATCGAAGTACGGTTACATAAGGGCCGTTAGCAGGAAACGTGCCTTTCTGTTTCGTTTTGTTTTATGCGGTTTGTTAGTTTCGTATGTCAAATGTATCGCTTCAAACACCATTCATATCAAATCCAGTCAATCGTTGTATGGAGAACGAAGTACAACGATGGAATATATTATATTTCATTGTGGTTCTTGTGACTGAATCAATATGATAGAATTAAATTGTGCTTTTATACAGCAAAGACATCCATGCTGGTTCAACATCCAATGTTTAATTAAGATGAGCGTTAACATCAACAGTCTGAGGAAATTTAGTTTTTCCTTGTCACACTTTACACATTTATAGCTTTAGAATTGATTTTGTTTTATAAAATGTATGTTCTGAATACTTATTTATTACTCCCTTTGTCCCATAATAATAGTAGAATATTGCACTTAGAGTTTATCCCATAATAGCAAACAAAAACAGTATTGAAAATTAATTTGTATATTGGAATTATTGAAATTGACAAACAAAAAGATAATAATTAATGATATTGAAGAATGACATCTTGGCTGCACCGAATGCTTTCTGGCAGCATTCCTTTCCTATGGAGCTCTTCTTTTCCCATCTATACTTATTGGATCCGTCATTCTTCATGGTGCTTAACATGGCTTGTTGGAGCGATATAAAAGTATTGTCCAACTTTTCGGGACCAATATTTTTAAAGCTGTTTCAACGGGGTCTATCAATTCGCCTATGTTGTTTGGGAATGCTTGATGCTCTAAAGACTGTATCGAGTTAAGGAACCCTAAATCTAAGACATTAAAATCAGGGCCATTTGGTGGTTGCGATTTAAACTGTATCGTCCATCCATCACGAAGACATTCTTCTAGTACAGTGGTTCCTAACCGGTTGTCCGAGGACCACAGATGGTCCGTGGCCATTTTTCAGGTGGCCCGCAAGACTAGGTACAAAAATGGCCCGGACTAATATGAATAAAACCCTTCCTATCCCTTCAAATTAAAAAAAAGTGACGCCATCTCTGGTTTTGCGAGGTTAGAGCGACATTTGAAAACTATGCATTCAAAGTTCAGTAGTCATCTTCCAAAGTTTTTCAAGGAAAAATTAGACAACTTGAAAAAAATTAAGCTAAGGCCGACACGAAGACTCGAAATGTCTGAAAAAGCTGTTGCTGCGTCGTTCGAAATTGCAAAACTGATTGCAGTATCAAAGAAAACACACACAATCGATAAAACATTAGTGAAGCCATGTCCGCTGAAAGTTGTAGAAGGCGTTTTAGGAGAGGAAAGTAAAAATAATATTTAGGAGATGTCATTGTCTAAAAACATAGTTAATGTTCGAATTCAGAAAATGTGGCAAGATTTCGGAGAGATTCATCAAATGGTGTTGTTTTGTGAGCTGTTGAAAATGAGCAAGTTTGTGTATTCGTAGAATCATGAAAAGACAGCAATACTGGTGAGTGATTCGATTTCGTTTTTTGGATGGAAAAACGCCTGCAGCAATCAAAGAGAAGTTGGATGCAGTTTAGAGGGACCATGCACCTTCGATAACTACCATCAGATACTGGTTTAATCAATTTAAGTGTAGCAGTCTTTGATCAGGAGTGACGATTAATAAATTTCATAATATCGTGCTAGTAGATCGCCGGATGAAGATTAGAGAGATTGCTAATATACGAAAAATTGAGTATGAGAAAGCTATCGGTGAGATGGGTGTCGCATCTGCTGACGATTGATTGAAAACGGAACCGAGTGACAACTTCAATGTTTGGACATATTTAAGCGCAATACGAGTGAGTTTTTGCGGCGTTATGTGACTGTAGAAGGGATATGGATACATCACTACACGCCAGAAACCAAAGGTCAATCAACAAAATAGGTGTTTCCCCGAACTTGCACCGAAAATGGTGAAGAAGATTCCATCAACTGTAAAAGTTATGGCGATGATTTTTTTGGGATACGCAAGGCATAATCTTAAGTTATTATTTGTAGGAGGGAAGGATAATCACGGGACAATACTATGCTGATTTATTGGACCGACTCGATGCTGAACTAAAGAGAAAAACACCCCTCATAGTGAAGAAAAACTAACTAAATAACTACTCCGGCTACGGTACTAATTGGTACCCATCGCCCCCAATTCACCAGATTCTACTATTTCCTTTTTACCAATTTAAAAAGTGACTTGGCAGAAAGCGGTTCACATCAAATGAAGAGGTTGTTACCGAACCATAGACCTATTTTGCAGAGTTCAACAAATCCTATTATTTGGAAGGCTTAAAAGAGCTGTAGCATCGTTGGACTAAGTGTATAGTGCTACAAGAGGATAATAATAATGATGATGATGATAATAATAATAATAATAATAATGATAATAATAATAATAATAATAATGATAATAATAATAATAATAATAGTAATAATAATAATAATAATAATAATAATAATAATAATAATAATAATAATAATAATAATAATAATAATAATAATAATAATAATAATAATACACCTTTATTGGCCAACAGTCAAAAAGAGGACGAATATAATAGGTTCCTTGAATTTTCAAAAGTACAGGGCTACTATTGAATATACATATATATGGGTAACAAGAAAGAGTGAATAGGTAAAACGAAGAGGAAAGAGTTATGTCGAGAAGTAAATTTACTAAACGCAAAACAATTGCGTTGTCTTCCGTAACATAGATATTTATCATATCATCCTCGTATAACTTCTTGTTTTGCTCTATATTTCCGTTTATCGAAAGTACTTATGAAAACTTTGAGCCAATCGAACCAACTGAATTTGATTAAAGCCATTAAAAAAATGAATTTTATACGGAAGCGTCTCCTTTTTTTTCGAAAAGTAATATTTAATTTAATGAAATTGCTTACGAACCAATTACATAGTTGGTACAAAGAATTATTTGTAGTAAATGTACCATTCTATAAAGGTTTGCTACACGCTTTCTTTTCCACGAACGCAGCCTCAACCAACACTGAAGGTTATCATCAAATCAATGGCTTTAAGGTAATTTAACGGCAGATATAAAAAAGTACGTGCGGGTTATCAAATTAGAGGTAAGGTCGCAAGGGAGAGCCAATCGTTCAGCGGCTTGAACAAACGATGAACGATGCCATAGATTAAAGGGACGTAAAACGAGCCGATAAGATGGTGATGAACGACTTAAAGCGTCTCCGAGAGATATGCAAAAGCCAATTTCCTTGCGTATTCTTTTATATATTAATTTCTTCCTCGGGGCCTCTACTAAAAATGTTAATACTATGTAAAACTCGGTTCTTCCATCTAGCGGTAATTAAATCTAATTGAATCCACGCTGGATGCTTTCCAATGCGTTTAGCCAATCCTATTCTGTTATTTTAGCACCTTAATGGGCGTGCCTGCTCGAATTAGTGTATACCTTTACAATGTGATAGTAATAACGCTTATTATCCCGAGTAAAACCAGTTACAATAATAAGCAATTAGAGCTAATTCGTAAAGTAAATCAGAGAAGAGTAATTTAAAAATATATTGTGAATTGAACACGATTACCCAAAAGGAAAAAGAAGCTTGTGCGCTCAAAGCGATGAATGACATCGGATTTTTCTACGGTTATAATCGTCTATCAGATCCCAATCGCCATCTTTCTTTGTCATAGCAAGCTTCTTCATCCAGATTTCTGATCCTCATCGCATAGTCCACGTCATTTTTCCAGCTTCTTCGAGACCCTCCCTTCTCCTTCTCTCGTCCGGTGTCCATTCCAAAATGTTCTTCGGCCATCTATCTTATCTTATTCTCGTAACGTGCTCAAACCAGGGCAGTTGTCCCTTTTGCACCACTTCCGCTACATTTTCCTTAATACTCATATGTTTTGGAAGTTGTTGTTACATGTTCCAATTTTCTCATACAGTCCATCTCTGTTGCTATTAGTTTTCTTCTGTTTGCCTTACTTGGATCCCATACTTCTGCGCCATAAAGAATCGTGGTCTGGATTATACTACTATACATCCGCTTTTTCTTTCCTTCCTAAGTCCTTTTTCTCACCAAAAGAAGTTCATAATCCAATCAGTCTTCTTCCCTTCTTTACTCTTTCTTCTATTTCGTCTTTACAAGAGATTGAAAAGCATTTGGTGCTATATAAAACAATCAGACAACACCAACATTGTAAGGGAAAATACTTTTACAAAGAATGCCAGGAATGAAACAAAAAATGTTAATGTGGTAGTACTTCATTCTATGTATTTGCAATTAAAATTGTAGCCAAGAGAAACCGGACAATGATTTAAATTGAAATTAATTCGGTAAAACGCACTTTTGGGAGTTTAAATGGATAAATTGAAATAAGTACAACTTTACGAACGATGAATTACTAAAAAGAAAAAACCAACCCTAAAACTCTGACATCTACGCCCCCTCTCTCTGCTAGCGCACCTCGTAGGAAAGCCCGCGTTTTTTCAAATGACTGAACGTGATTCAAACTTGAACTTGAAATTAAACTTAAAGGCTATTAACACTGAAACTTTTCTTGTCTTGGCGTCTCTTGGCTCATCTATTACCGGTACACTTTTCCTTTTTAACAGTATTTAATATTCTTACTTTAATATTGCAAAAGAGGACCATGATGGCGGTTGTGGACCATGATGAGAACTTGAATGGGGAGCCAATTGAAGAGACCACTTTGGAGGAGATGAGAGCCCACATCAAGCGCCTTAAAGACTATAAAGCTCCCGGATATGATAACATCCACAATATTTTAATATATGCGCTGAAATGTCTCCCACTAGAAATTGTTACTTTCTTTCTTCTTCTTGTTCATACTGTCCTAAAACCTGCTTAGTGCCCTCACCTCTGGAAACACGCTACCGCGGTTACAATTCTTAAGTCGAACAGAGATTTAAAATTCCCGCAGGGTTACTGCCACGTCAGTTTCCTGCCCTCTGTTTCTAAAGTCTTGGAAACAATCATCCTTAGATTAATGCACTCATTGTACTTGGGCCGCTTCCAGACGAGCAGTTTGGGTTTCGTGCCCGCCTTTCTAACTTCCAGCTGCTCTGTCTGTTAGAACAAGTCAGGGATGCGCTGGAGCGCAGGGGGACGGTGGGAGCGGTGTTTCTGGACATCATGCGCGCATTTACTACGATCTGGCACCACGGCCTGCTGTTGAAAATGAGAAGGCCTGGAATTGACAGTAACTTGGTTTCTCTGGTAGGTTCTTATTTTAGGAGGTAAACCTTTTTTTGTGAGGTGTGGTGCGACTACTTCCTCGAGAAAGCCAATTTTGGCTGGAGTACCCGGCGCCGGAACTCTTCATTCTTTACACACATGATATCCCCCATCATTCCAGGATTGAGCTTTCGGTCTACGCGGATAATATGGCGATTTATGCCGCTTGTGAGAATGAAGATATATTTGTTAGACGCCTACAGAGGACGCTAAATGAACTGTTGAAATGGCTGATCAGGAAAAACAGGTCAC
The DNA here is from genome assembly GCA_029619315.2 of Dynastes maya. NCBI lineage: Eukaryota > Metazoa > Arthropoda > Insecta > Coleoptera > Scarabaeidae > Dynastes > Dynastes maya. The sequence continues at coordinate 66,543,237 of JAROYE020000002.1, forward strand.
TAACGGAAAATGTAGATGAAACCATGATCCCATGGAGCACATTGGTTAGATATCTTGGTATGGTATTCGATCAGCGACAAACATGGGAGTCACGTGTTGAATTTATTAGGGCAAGTTTTTAAAGCTAAAAACTTGATTATTGCTCTGTTGTGCAAAAACAGCTCATTTGATCTTCGAATAAATATGCCCCTCCCTAGGTCCTATTTTAGGCCAGCTTTAACCTAAGGTGCTACTTGGGTAACCGTTGTTGTAAGACACATTGATAAGTTAGAGGTATTATAAAACAAAACCCTTAGACTAAGAGCCCACGTCCCCTAGTTTGTCAAAAGTGATCGGATACGGGGAGACCTCGAGATCGCTAGTATAAAACTATCTTAAAGCACTGGCAAAGAACATCATAGAAAGAGCAAAAAACTCTTAGAACCCTCCGATGATCGTCCTCCACCTCATTGTAAGGTCGCCCGTTTGTCTGGTAAAACAGAGGCTATTAACGTGTGACAAAGTAGCTTAGAGGCTTTGGCCTAGCTTCATTACAACAAAATTTATTTTCATTAAGTGATTTTATATAGTCTGTAATATTCCACTGGAGATAAATATCAAGTGCCTACATGAAATGATATCGCGAAGTATGTACCACCTTTCAATATGCACGTTTCGAAACGAACCTGACGATTCGTTAAAAAGTGATATTTAACTTGAGTAACTATATTCATAACCAAATAAATTAATTCTTTAGTTGTTTAGTAACAGAAGTTACTCTGAAAGCAAGAATCAATGATAGAAGGAATACCATGCAATCATTGCCAACTGGAAGTATATTTACCTTCCAAAACCCCGGGGACAGAGATTCATACATAAATGATGAATTAGATTGGAAATTGATACTCATTGAACCCATATGATACTAATTGCATCAACTGAAGAAGAGGATTTTAGTAATATTTGAGTTAAAACAAAATTTACCATTTTTCAGAATTCAAAAACCTACGTTTTTATTCATTTTAACAGTAAAAACTTTCAACTCTTTGCTTTATCCTCAATTCAACAAGAGATGATTTCTATTTACGAAAATTTTACAGAATTGAGCAATGGTAAGCCATAACCCTTCTTGTTCCTCCTTGTTTTTTACAAATTTATATGGAACGCTCTTGGATTTCATACTAATCTCGGGTCAAAATTTTAGTAACTAATGCATGTACATAGAGGAGAACAAACGCGAATTCTATTAACGAAAAATAACATTCATTTTTATTATACCTCGTAGTAGCGGAAAGTGAAGCAAACAATGTTGAATACTGCTGCATCTACCGCAATCGGATAACCATTACAAAGTTTTCAATGAGCGCTTTTTTGATGTTCCGGAAGGCTAAATCGCTTTATAAGTGGAGCACGGCCACTGCATCATCTTCGTGTTTTCCCTTTACGTTACATTATGATTTATACGTTTGATGCTCGCCATTTCTTTTCCATTAACAGGTAATAGCGAAGAGGTAGTTCGTAAGTAGATGGACATTCTCGTTAATGAAGAATACTCAGAAGATATTGTAATCTTAACATGCTTATGCACTGTAACAGAAGGTAAATGTTTTCCAGGAAAATATACTTTGTATTGTGGTACTAGTAAGGCCGAAGGTATAAATAGAAAGTACATATAGGAGAGGTATCGCTATTGGATGCCGCTGCTGTAAATATACCTTACATCTTTAATAATGCTACATTTCTGGACTTGTCAATTATTTGGTCTTAATTGTCCTACTGCATTTTTTTTTTAATTGCTACTGTTCTTAAAGCTAGGTCTGTACAATTTATTAAAGATTAGTATTAAATAAGTTGTCTGAAACTTATTTCCAAATTAAACGCGATGCAATAACGGAAATTTTGTTTAAAATGCCAAACTCGTGAATGCTCAATACATTATCGCGAATATCCTAAATTTTTCTTTTTAGAATTTACGACTTATGCCTCTTGGCACTGCTTTATCTTATCTACTCTCATTTTCGATAGAAAATATAAATCGCTCTATTGCCGAAAAGACTACTTTGCATGAAATAGTGAAGGTACATTCAGGAGACGTGGAAAAGATAAATGTAAGACTGTATTAAATGAGGTCGATTTTTATTCAGGTGTTATGAATATCTGACTGACGTGGTCAAATTGGGCAAAAAGAACGTATAAATCTGTGCCGAGATGGTAATGGGAGAAGGGGTGTGGAAGTAAATGTGATTTATCACAAGAGACTTGGATTTCTCACGCAACAATGTCACTTATCTAGGGACCTCCGCCTGAACTATTGATAAATACATCTCAGGGACGCACGTATTGTAAATTCAATCGATACACAACTTGTTTACATCGAATTTAAAGCCTACAGAAAGGTATAGAAGCTATTTTTACAGAAGAAAGTACCGTAGAGTGGGGACACTTTGCCAGCGCGGGAAACTTTGTCCCGTTTAAAAATTTCTTGTTTTGAAGTTGGCAATACTTATGTTTGTAAACCTGGTTTCTGTTTAGCTTCAGTTATAACTTCATACCCTACTTGTCAAGTTGTACGTATAATTATACGCGCCAAACGTGTGTTACTAACATTTTACAGAATAAAATCATCTGTGCTATGATTTACTCCGAATTAAACCCTTGCATTGCTAACGTAGATATACAATTAATTAATAATACAAGCATGGCAAGTTTAACGGGGCAACTATGTATTTTTTTTCTTCTTAATAATATTTCTTTTGTCACAGGTATCCCGCGAAGATGCCATGTAGGCATGTTAGGAAACCTGGCACAAGAAACTACGAGAATTATAACGCCCGAGATATTGAGAGTGCCAGAGGAATGACATTAAATTCATTTTTCTTCCAGCAAATGCGGCCCACATCACACAACCCTTGAATATAAGTTTTTTTAAGCCATTGAAAGTACACTGGACAAGTATTATTGCAGATTATAAGCAGGGAAGTCCACGGGACCAGGTCGTAGATAAAGCTATTTTCCCACATTTGTTGAAGCTCCTCTTAGAAACCATTGAACAAAATAAAAAAGCATTCATACAAAATGGATTTGGAGCAGCAGGTTTATTTTCCATAAATAGGCAAGAAGTTCTGAAAAGGATGCCAGCAACCACAGTAGAAGAAGTAATGGACGGAGACATTAATCAAATGTTTTTGAATTTGAAACGCAGCCCCAAGAAAAAAAATTTTAAATGTGCCAGGACAATCTGTTTCATATGAAGAATTTGTTGGATCACCGGACATTGAAAATCAAAATCTAGAAAATGCATGGGAAGGTGAGCCAGAGAATGTAGAGGAAGAAGTGATGAATATACCAACATTTAATAATGACAATGAAAATGAGGAAACAGCTGAAATAGAAGATGAGATCGACGAGAATGGAAGTGCTCATGAGGCTAAAGAGATTGAAGCAACAAACATTGTTTCTCTTAAAAAAGATTTTATAGTTGTGAAGTTTGCCGCAAAATGTAATAGCAAACATTAGATAGGACAAGTAATAGAAATCCTTACTTACGATTATACCGTCAAGTTTTTAAGGAAGAAATCGGAGAAATCATTTTACTCCCCGGTTGTAGACGACATATGTTATGTCTCTAAAGTTCGGTGGCCATCTTGTACAATCTGACTGATATGACTATTTTTTTCAATATTTTGCTAAAAACTCCAAGAATATTCAATCACACAAAATTTTAGTCACCCCTCTAGCATGTAAAGCATTTACGATACCGGGTGTTAACCTTCTATAGCCCCGTGTTAATTGTAGTTAATATTTGTTTTGTACTGATTTTTCTGCTTTGTTAATTTTCACACTAAACACTGAAAATAAAAACGTTATCTAAAGAAGCCTTTAACTTAACCCATTCTTTAAGGCCCAATGAAAATTTGTAGCAACATACCTCTAAAAATTAAACAAAACCGTAAAATTAAACAACTCAATGTTAAGTTACAAAAAGTACATTTTGAATAACAAATCTTTTTTCAAACAGAATTAATAAGTCGGACTATAGAGGGTTAAACTGCATTTTACAAATGATCACAATTATCTTAAAAATTAAGCAAGATAGGTGTGGGGAGTGTTGATGAAAGTTGATATGAATTGAAGAGGAGCATCCGAAACTGCAATGATATACAGGATATTCTATTTAAAAAACCAAACTTGTGCCAGCTTAGCGGAAACTGAACACTCTGTATACATGAGCATAATTTTGCATTAAGCAGGAATTGTCTCCGAATATTTTCAATTTTTCAATTATATTCCATCTACGCACTCGGTAGACCCGCTTTATAGAGAAAGCGTTTTGAAAATTCGTTTTATGTGTATGCAATCATAATTGAAGTCTGAAACTCCATTTCCAGTTACATTGACAGTCGCTGCCAAATTTGTTATTTTAAACAGAAATTAGACTTTTTTCTTCCGTTTTGGATTCTACTGCCAATTTTCAGAACACACACCGTTACTTTCATTTTTCCTAAAATAGAGTAAAGAAGTGTCACAGCTACATTATAAGTAGGAGAAACTGCTCTTGTGCTCACAAAAAAATGGACGATATTATACAGGTTCCTTATAAGTTTGAGTGAATTTGGTATGTATCCTAAGTACAAATTGTAATTTTTGTCAAATGGGACATCCTGCATACCTGTACATCACCTGATGTACATTTAAGCAAATAGAAAAATAAAACAGCTTAGTAACTGTTTCACAAAAGAAACAGTTATTAAGTGTTTTCTTGTGTTTTATTTTTCTATTTACTGTTTCTCCAAGTGCTGACCAAAGAATCCTTCGAACTTATTTAAATTTAGCAGCGAACAACCTCACGTGCCTACTTCATTATCTACCTCCATCAATTTTTCCAAGTATTTATTCTCTGGCAGAAATCAATTCGAGGACTTTCAGTGGTAGCAGAGTTTTCTGGTTGATCTAGTACAATCTCCAGTCACAATTAGCGTATTGGAGAACAATTAACTGCGCTTCAGCCATTACGGCGAGAGTGTGATGGTAACAAATACTTTACACTCACCATTTACACGCCAAAGGCTTTAGAAATAATGACAAGTTTCATAGATTGCATGTTGAACGAAGATTGTAATTTATTACTTACTTTTTATAACCTGTATGATAGATAGCAAGCTATAAAACTATTTCAATTAACTAAAAAATGAAATCACGTTGATTCGTCTTCAGTAATGTCTAAGTAGAATTCTCCAATATGAGATACCTTCGTCCTAAAGTATGTCGTATCTACCATGCAAATATCTAAAAGTTTACCTTAAAGTCTATTTTAAAATCAACTCGATACGGTAAAGCGACAGCGAAAGGAAAGGGTACACGAAACGCAGATAAGTGAGTTATGAAAATTTATGTATTAGGGCCCATTATCTTTTGCCTAAGTTAGGTGCCGATAATAAAGCAAAATTTATGATTATATGCAAAATATGGAGCAGTCTTAGTCCCAAATCCAATTTACATGAGGATGCGCGGTTGTTTATGAGCGATGCCTTCGAGACACTGAATATTCAAGCAATATTAACACTAAGGAAATCGGTTTCCCAAAACGAACCCCTTTTTATTAATTAATAATTTCGGGAAGTGTGTCGAGCAAATTGCCTAATTTGGATTTAACTTTCTACCCGCAAACGAACGATGCCGAAACTGAATAAATTATCTAATTACTTTACATCCGCTCCGTTATTTTATAAATATTTAGAAATGTAATTACTTAAATTAAGCGCTTACCAATACCTTTACTGTAAACAACTTCTTCGACACTGTTTTCCGGGAGAAGTAGACGTTTATTTCTGTTTGACGTTCTTAAGTTAATTCTAGCTGAATACATTGAATTCCTCATGGGTGTTTAATTTATCACAGCTGCAGATTTTAATACTGTCACCAAACCTTTTTAAAATTGTTTCCAATTTCAAGTTATTTATAGTAGTTGTCGTTGTATGTATAATGTATATAGCAGCTATTTATATTTAGAAACCCTCAATTTAAATAAGATGTAATAAGGTAAAATACTAAAAGCTTCTGTAATGATGTTGTTAAGGCTTCTTAACATTTTAGTTTGTTTTTACGCTAACAAATTCGTTACTACATTTATTCTATTTTGTAAATCCATCATTTATTTTGTTTTACTTTGTTAATTTAGTATCTCATTTGTGTTAGTTGTAAATTCACAATTTCGTTTGCTTTATTTCTTATAAACTTGCATATAATGCACTTGTATACATTAAAAACATTGTATGTGTACGTATTTAACACAAAAACTAATTTTAATTCATTTAACATACGTAAATATAACAAAATCACCGCACACAAAGTGAGAATTGATGTAAAACTATATTAATTTAAATAATCGCAACGGTGCGCTATTATATTGCAAACCTCGAGATAAGGTGCACACTAGAGAGAAAACCACCGCGGTGGAATACGAAACAGACAATTACTGCCGAGAGAGCAAGCATAACGTACGTATAGGTGTCCTTATCTCAGTGTGCCGGAACTTCATTGGAGAACGTTGTGTACGAAGCGTCACGATTGCCATCCATCGCTCCTTCGCCTATGCGCAGTGCAGCGCTCGGACTCGCACGGTGTTTGGTTTTTGGAATCTCTGCTACTATACGGAGGCAGTAGTGAGAGGTGCAACGCATACTGGAGGAGCTATAGCAAATACGCTAATAACTAGAACGTCTGGGTAGTCGTCTTCGGTTATATTCTGCTACTGTCTTCGCAACCAGATGTTCGAGCTCCGTCAAGGGTTTGGTGGTGGCCCTAATAATGCATAATATAAACGTTATAAACGTTGCGAATTGATATACTAATAAGCGTTGTAATACTGAAGACACATTTAAGGTAACAAAATGCCTCGCACTCGTACTAGGCGCGTTTATAATTATACATGCAAATATACGTTGCGAATTTATAAAGGACACAAACGTTGCGATTTAATAAATGCTGAGACATATTTATACAAATATGTACACAAACAAGTAAGGAAACCTCATTGTAAAATATATATTGCTATGTTATGTTCAACGTTGTATTTACGACGACAACAACTTCTCTCGGTTGTCACTTCGGTACTGACCAAATGTCAGGCTGGCCACTCGTTGGCAACCAAATATCCCTCTTGCGGGGATAATGGGAAATTTCTTCGGTACCATCCCCCCTCAGCCAACCGTCCTTGGGGCGAGGACGGTAGAATTTAATTATAAGTCCAGGTAATGACGAGTGTGGGGTATCATGGACAAATCTACTCGTTTATTAAGTTTTCTATTCAATTATTTCTTCCAAATTAATGTAAAAATCGTCTGGAATAAGCAACAGCGTAAATTACGAAGCACAACAGATAATACTTCATCAATTAAATCTTTATCTAAAAGGTTTCTATAAATTAGCAGTGGATTTTCTATTTTAAAGCTTCTTGGTGACAGTTCGTACCACAGAATCATCAACAAACAACCTCCTGGTTAAGTCACTGCATTCGTTCTCGTATATAATATCATTTGATGGAAAGGCATCGGAAAGTTAGTGTCTATTTGGGTAAATTATCAAAATTGGCTGTGAAAGAAAACAATCGCCGGTCTTTCGCGATTTAAAATAAAAGAAAGAGGAACGACGCCCTAAATTTTCATCAATCTTTATTCGGCCTTGGTTGAATCAAAGTTTGTCTTGAATCCAATCCAAAGATAAGTGTTCGTTGTGTATTCAAAGTCATTATTAGAGAAGTAAATAGGGTTAAATATCCAGAGCAGGCAATTCCTGTGGTGGGTATATAAACAGAGTGTTTATATACATTGGCGTCGTTCGAAAGTTTAAAGGTTAGTTGATTTTTTAAAATCTTAAAATTCGTTAATTTGATTTTACTAAGTTGCAAATTCATTCAAAATTGCCGCAAGGGTATCTAGGGATACCCCCGAACCTACAAAAATCATTTATTAGAGTAAAATTAGAAAATTTAACAAAATTAGAGTGAAAACCCTGAGAAAGATATTTCAATATAATACTAAGGTATATGCATATTTTTTTATATATTACAAAGCGAAAACCTCACACTTTTTTGTAATAATAATGGGCACTGTTTTAATAAATTTATTTTTATACTGTGTTTCGTTTCGAGAGGTACTGAGCTATTGAACAAATAAGCAAGTATTTTATACATCTAAGAAAAGCAATTGGTCCTCCCTCTTTGCACCGAAGCAGACGACTAGCAGCATTGTTCTTCAAATCAGGAGAACGTGACAGATGTTCAAGGGCTTGTATTTACGTTTTCAATCTAGTATCCATATGGAAAGCAAAAGAGAAGACTAAATTAGACGCTTCAAGTTCAAAAACTATGGTTTCCAGGCTTTATACAACTGGACTATTGTTTATGGGGCAGGTTAAAAAATAAAGTTTACAACGTACAAGTCGACATTCGGGATGCATCCGACGTATTAGAAATATTGCATCCGATATTTAAAAAAGGCATGAAGCAACCAGGCGCCCTCCTCAATTACCTTATAACTTGAAAACAAATGAAAATCTAATAAGAACATATGGGTATTTTTAGATTATTTCCACGTGTACAATACACTCCTGGAGTATTTATTAATGAGCGCTTTTACAACACTCCTTCCTTACCGCCGAATAATATTCCAGAAGGTATTGCTATATTGCTAGAAATTACGAATTTTTACACTCCGCACAACTTTTACAAACAACTGAATGACGATTTCTGATAAAATATGTAAAAGTAGAGGTACCTGGTGGAATAATATTCAAATATCTCGCTCTCATTTCATTACATCTGCATTCTAGGCAGCTGGTTCAACGAACGAGACCCCGTACATATTTCATTTAAATGTTGACGTAGTAATTCAATGGCTTTCTCAACTTCGCAAGACACTTGCTCAGGTTTATAAATTCCAAATTTGAGATGAGTATAAAGTTTCCTCCAGTGAGTGAAAGGCGAGTATTAGATGTAGTGCTACTTAAGCAGCATTGACGGGATTGGTCTTTATTCTTTAATTCGGTTTATTAACGCTTATTTATTTCTATATTCAAACTTCTACCATTACAGGCTTCATTTTATTATGAAAGTAGATACCCTGCCTAAAATATAATACATTGTCGCAGGGGAGGTTGACCTAAGCATTTTGAGAGTACCTGACTGAGAAGTTTAATAAAGTCATGCGATGTTATTACGCTAAAGCTAGTAAGCTTTGAAGATTCCGCCAAGGGCAGGCGACTAGAACTAATACAGCGACTTTAACTGCACTCAAACTGCTAAGCTTGCGGATAAAAGTATTTTCAGCTTTTACTTTGTATATTATGTTGAAAATAACCAGAAAATCTTTACTAAAATTATATACTTATGTAATAATTAATTTTGTAATTAATTTTTTTCGATGCCGTTAAGATATACACACGAGGAAAGAGAATGACTAGCTATACGAAGCGTAGATGCGACAACGGTAAACGCGAATGGGTTTACAAGCGGAGGGGTTGGCGGCAGTCGACGGCTCAAGACGGTTACCGATGTGGTTAGTTACAAGGTAGACTGCATAATGTGCGAACGATACTACTAAGAATTTCTAGAGTAGTTCCTTTTCTTTTCTTTTATTTCATCAGAATCTTTTATTTTCGTCTTTAGAATTTCTTATTAATTTCATCTAAGCTTCGTAGCAACAATAAAATAAATATGCGAAACTCTCATTTCCAGGCGACCATGTCTTGAACTTATTACGTGCGCTCTTCACACAGTAGTTCTACATCCCGACATTGCTAGAAGTGTACTAGCGCGACCCGCATCGAATTGATCAGATTCCACTCAATCACCTCCTCGCTCTCTCGCAGTAGGGGAGAGTAGCTTAAAACGGGACGGTAATCTAAGACGAGACAAGCTATTTATTCAGTTATTTGTTGTGCTGCTGCCATCTACCATATCATGCGGAAAGTTCTGTTCGCTGTAAAGTGAGATTATCACAAATTAAAATTGTTGTATAGTTCACAAAATGGGACAATTAAAAGTTGCCTAAGGTGGGACGTCCCATCTTAGATAACATTTATGCCCACCTTGTTTATGTGATATGTTTCAGGTTCTTCTTTTTCTCATGTAAAATTTAAAAGCATCAAGCCATAAGAAAAGTTAAATTTTGGCATAAATTGTTGATGGGACGAGGTCACATAGATGTACTGCTTTAATGTGCATGTTTTTTATTTTAGATGCCTCACTGGGAGAAATATAAGTATGTAAGAAAAAGTAATCGCGGCAAATGGTCAGAAGCGGATATGTCACTTGCAATTGACCAAGTCCGAAAAGTGGAACTTTCAATCAGAGATGCGGCAGACCGTTACAACGTTCCAAAAAGTACCCTAGGGAGGAGAACTGGGAAGAAGAACAAGGTAGTGGAAGATAACGAAAAATATCTTGGTCGATTTTGTAACGTGTTTAGGAAGCTACAGGAAGAAGAAATAGTTGAATACATTCTCGAAATGGAATCAAGATTTTTTGGACTTTCTTATTGTGAGCTTCGACGATTAGCCTTTGACTCTGCTATGCCAAATAACACCCCAAATAACTTTTACCAAGAAAATAAACTGGCTTCGAAAAACTGGCTTTATTGTTTCCTGTCTCGACATCCTAATATCTCACCAGAAGCGACTTCGTACGCAAGAGCGACCGGTTTCAATAAAAATGCTGTTTCAGTTTTCTTCAAAAATCTAGAAAGCATCTATTTCTAGATTTTTAAGTCCAGATTGAATATGGAATATTGATGAGACAGGAGTAACAACGGTGCAGAAATTGTCCAAGGTATTAGCTCAAGGAGGCAAGCGACAGATAGGTGGGCTAACCAGCGCTGAAAGGGGTGCTAATACCACAATTCTATGTGCAATGAGTGCAACGGGAAGTTTTTTGGCTCCAGCATTTATTTTCGCTCGTAAGAAAATAAAACCATAGCTTATGGATGACGCCCCAAACGGGAGCCCAGCTTTTGCTCAGGGTAAGGGATGGATGGATCGTAAAGTCTTTGTAAACTATTTAATATATTTTGTGGATCAGGTAAGACCCACTGCGGAAAAACTTGTTTTAATGATATTAGATGGGCATGTCTCTCACACCAAAGGCTTAGGTGTAATTAACTTTGCACGAGAGAGTAGTCTTATTCTACTTAGCATGCCGCCTCATTGCACACATAAAATGAAACCTTTAGATGTGTCCTTTTCTAAACCGTTCATGACATATTACGACAGTGCTGTAAATAGGTGTATGAAGAACCATACTGGTCGCACTTTCGGCATATATCAGGTGGCAGCAGCTGTTACTGATGCGTTTGGTAATCCGCGTCAGTTAAAACTGCAGTCAACGGATTTAGAACGACTGGGATTTGGCCGTTTAATCCTAACATCTTCCAATACTACGAATTTGCTGCAAGTAAAACGATAGAAATCCCTTCAGAAAAAACCATTGAGAATGGAAATGTTTCTCCTAATGAGAAAGACACAAGTGAAACGCCTGATGTGAGAAACTGGTTTATCCAAGTCCCGTCAAAGATACTACAACTTGAAGAAAAGATAGATGAACATTTAAATCCAAATAATTTATTTAAAAATCCACAGCCTTCTACATCCAACGTCAACACCACGCATGAAGAACGTAAGAAAGGACCTGTTCCATTGTTGCAGATAAGTCCTATTCCAGTTGCCAGAGGTGTAGGCAAAAGAAGAAAATCTAAAAGATCCCTACTATTAACGATCCTCACAGAGTCGCCGTATAAAAACGAGCTGGAAGCAGAAAATCTAAAGAACAAGAGTGGTAAAGGTAAAAGGAGGTTGGCGTAAGACGATAAGCAAAAAAGTCAAAATAAGGAGTTATGCACAGTCTGTGCACACACGGAAAGCAAAGAAGACTGGTATCAGTGCAAAGAGTATTCCTCATGGGCTCATGAAATCTGTAGCATCCTAGATGAATTTTATTTTGCTTGCCTATCTTGTGATAACTAGCGTCCCATTTTAGGCAACCCTGTGTCCCGTTTTAGGATCCTGGTTACTTAAGATGGGACAAATGCGATCTTTTGTTTTTTCGATAAAAATAAATACATATTATCTTGTTTTGCAGTTGCCATTAACAAACGTTTATTTTAATATAATAAAGTTTACTTTTTCATATTTTGTGTTTTTATTTGCTCCGTATATTGTCTGCGATCACCTCGGAGAAAAAAAGTGTCCCGTCTTAAGCTACTCTCCCCTACATATAGCGATATAGCTAATTACACATTTTCCAAATCGGTATACAGTTTATTTGGCTGTGTTAGAAATAAGTACAGTGAGTTAACTCAACATTTCTACAAGTAATCTAATTCAAAGATTTAGCGAACTTTTATGGATGTTGAGAAAAGTTAGTTAATATCGTTAATGGCTCCTACCTATTAATTGAATTCAGTACATCCAAGTAATTTCAGTGAAGTAGGTAATTAATATAAAGGAAAGCTTGATACTCAAAAATCTGTAATCAATCTAATAGGTAAAGGCAATTTGTTTCATATCAATTTAATATCATTGAAAGGAGGTTAAAGATGTTATGAATAGGTCCGAGCAGAAATTAATTAAAGTGTTGTTGATTGTAATAGAAATACACATCTTTTACTAAATGGTTAAGTTCAGGAAAAGTTGAAACATGTTTTTAGGATTTAGGAAAGCTTAATATGAAAAAATTTAGTTTCGTATTAGTTGAGTGTTAGTGGAATTATTATTGATGACGAAAATAATATTATTTTATTTCTCCTTGTTAAAAGGAAAAAAAAAACATATTTTATTCTTGACAATTGTATTTTAACTTGTTGTGTTCGTTCCCTTTTTACATTTGATTTTAATCTAATTTTAATATTACATTAATTACAAAATTTGATATGTCCATTCATCGCTTTACATCTAGAATATATTTTTTATTGTTAGACGACTTTTGAACTGTTATTCATTCTGTTATTAATTGTAAGTATTTTATATTTAATCCTATATTTTATATTGCATGGAATACCTCAAGTTCTAACAAAAATATTTAAAAAAATTAAAAAAAAAACAAAAATTAACCATTAATTTAAAATAATAAAATAAACTAAAAAAACGTTACTCTATAAATTGGAATTGGTCAGTAATATAACAGCTTTGTTACAAATATTTTTACAAATTAACATATAATTCCAAATTATAATTTGTTTAAATGTAACAATTTCTTATGTATTTTTACTATTCCATTTACAAACAATGTAATACAGCTATATGATATCCTTCTAGCTTAACCTGAGGATGGGCTTTGACCCGAAACCGGTCGATATTTAGTAACATTAACCTTTTTATCAACCGTCCTTCCTAATACGAAAATAATACGTTGTTTGAAATATTGCATATTCTTGCCTTAAAGTCTGCTTAGAAATATTTTATGGCGTTTATAATTACAATTTATTAAATGTGAAATATACAGGGTGAGTCGGGAGTAAGGGACCAGACATCAGAAGTACATTGTACAAGTGAAAATAATCTAAAAAGACTAGTATATTCTTATTCGACTTTTATTTGTTTTCAAGTTATAGGGTAATTAAAAAATTTTAACTAGCGTTCCCCTAAATGGTCCAAACTTCTGTTTGTTGTCGGGTTAATACGTCTTAAATGAAATAAAAATATCCGCGCATTGATTTGTTTTGCCCATGTAAAACATCAAGTCAGGTATGTTCCAGGGCTTTGAATTGATCGCGGTGGTCTTACTAGTTGGCCACCAGGATCTTCAGGCCTCACACCACTGGACTGTTGTTTATGGAGCTGGTTCAGAAATGAAGTTTACAAGGTAAAAATCGACACTGGGAATGCACTAACTCGATTTATTAAAAATATTGCAGCCTATATTAAACAAATACATGAATCAATCAGGAGAGCAATAGGCGCCCTTAGCAGACGAAGCATAAAATGTTTAGAGATCAATAGCAGTATTTTCTGACATTTATTAAAAGAACGCTATGATTCAAAAAAATGTTAATGTATGAAATTTTGTTTATGTGTAATTTCGCTATAACTTCGAAAATCGGATAAGAACATAGCTTACAACATAAGCTTTTTTACATTGTCTTCACGTTTACAATACACTCTTGGAATGTGGTCCGCTCCTCTCGACTCACCCTGTATAAAGGGAATAACTTGAAAATTCTCACTCACAGTGTTTTAGTATTCGCGTTCAGGAACATGTTTGCAGGTAGCTCTTTATTATGCTGAGTATTTCAAACAAGTAAAAGCTGTTATTCTACAATTCAATCCTGCCGAAGCTGCAGCTATTAAGAAGAGCCAGACAAAATTTCAAAATATTTCCGTTGAAACAGAGCTTCAAACTATTCGTAACAACTATAAAGGATTACATGACCCAATAGAACAATTACAAAATAGAGCGCTGTTGTTAGTAGAGTCACTGCAAATAGTGGACGAAGTACGTAAACTGCTACGCCCTATACATGACGTAAAATATAATTTTGTTTTAGAAAAATTGCAGTATGTGTTAATATAAGATGCCGATTTTATCGCATTAAAACAAATTACATCCGTGGATGTCGAGCGATCTTTTTCAAAATATAAACACATTTTTTCACCACGGCGAACATCGTTCAATGAGACCACTAATGCTGTCAACTTTTTACAACTCGTATCCAGTGGGTGATAATACTGATAATGGTGCTTCTACTTTTAATGTTCGGTAATTCTGATGTCGCCAACCGCCAACCTATTTAATAACGCTGCTTAAGAGGGTTAGTGTTTCACAACTTTTCAGATATTATAATTCTTGATGATTGGTTCTGTTATTAATATTCGATTTGTTGCTTATCTTTTGGCAATGTACTTACTGAAGGAAGCGGATGCCTATGCCGCGCAGAGACAATACCCCCCTTTAGTATTTACCATTTAGGCAATTAAATGATCTATCAAAATAAGAACAAAATTGGGAGTTGTCATTTAAAAAAGATTGTCGATTACGTCATTATTTGAAAACCAAAAGTGGCGGAAACTTAAAATGGTTGCAAAAATATTTATTTTTGAAAATAAAATTGACTTGTTCCAGCATTTCTTCGAAAAACAAATTATAAATGTCTCACAAAACCTGCACTTGTTACCAACTTAGCTGATTTTTGCAGTAACTCATTTAAACATTCTACACGGTAAATGACAATATCTAAGCTCAACCAATTTCTTCCAAAGTCTTTTCCTCTACACCTTTTTTTTCTTTTAAAGGGCGAAACTCCTTTAGTTTATCTTCCCAAATCCAATCCGGAACTTGTTTATCCCGTAGTATTTGTTTTAGTCGAAAACGCTTATCGTTTATCAAGACATCGCTAATACAAAAGCCGGGTAGAGAAAAGTGAACAGGTCGCAGGTGTTACAGGAAAAGATTAAAGCAATTTAGCCTCGATATTTGTCCGGATAGAAATGCTTCTGTCGGCAATAATGATTACTCCATAAAAACTTCTAAACTTGCGTCGAATGAAGAAGAAATCTCGCTTTACCGAGTTTCGTTCGAAAAATAACGCTTTGCGCACGTGCGTAATATAACATTAATCTATGAGAAAAAGAACTGCGCGACAGCACGACGAAGTCACAACGGAACAAGACTGAAAAGGAATTTTTTGCGATAATTTATAATAAGACATAGGAAATGTAGGCAATTTTGCTGTGTGTTAGGAGAAATCAAAAATTAATGGAAAATTTTTGAGAAGGGAGAACTCGTTGCCAAACTGTTATAAGGATTTTTCTTTATATAACCTTCACCGAAGTTAAAACAGTTCAGTTTATGGACCATTTACTTGGTTAGTTGACCGTGTTAGATGTCTTTATTGTGGTTTTCCAAGAGTAACTAACAAGGGAAGATCCCGAACCCGGAAATTCAAAAAAAATTGAAACTTTGGGAATATATAGAACATATATAGGTGTGCAATACGCAATTTTTTTTTTGTACGGACATTCACTTTTAAGGGGTGAAACACCCCATCGAAAATTAACAGATTTTCAATTTTTTCCATACAACTCCATTAAAAAGAAAGATAGAAGATAGGTGTAAATGCAATAGTTGCAGCATACATCAAGCTCTTTCAAAATATGTGATCATATATACAGGCTGTTCCATTAAGCCCTGCGCTTACACTGCTGGTGTTTTTGTAACAATACAAAGAAAAGTTTAAGATATAATCTGTGTGACTTTTAATTCTATTTAAAACTGTATAGGTGTTACAATATACAGGGTGTTCCTAAAGTAAATATCACCATATCCTTGGTTATATCTAACAGAACTTCATGTACTATGTTATTATATATAGGTATATATATTATTGAATACTTATTGCAAGGAATGATCTCAATCCCACAAATTTAAAATATGAAATTTGAGAATATGTAAACCACATGCAAAGTTAATGAAATTTACTGTATATCTCTGCGGTATTATATTGATTAGATAACACATTGTTTTGTTTGGTAATTACAATCGAAGTTTTTATCTACTGGTGTAAACATTTTTTTTTTAAGTCAATAATCAACCAAATGCAATGATAAATGATAACATTGCTTATATAAATTCCCCACCTGATATTAATAGTATTTGTTGTTAAATTGCGTAACAAACCTGTGGTGTTGAAAATGGTTGTCGTAAATACTTTAAATGTAATTCGCTTGCTCATGGTAACGTTTGACGTTGCCAATAACAATAATCTAACACCTGTGAATAACCACGAAGTAGAACTACACGACATAATAAAGGATATGCTTCTTGACGTTCAAAAAGATACTTCATTTTCGCTGGAAATTGACACAACACTGGAATTTTTGAATCCAGTTAGACCACATTCCGTAGACTTCGTAGATGATGAATACGCACCTACACGCGAAGAAGTTCTAGAAGCGATGGAAGCTGAAGATGAACAATGTGTTCCAGAAGAAGGCGGTATTGTCACTTTAGAATATAAAACCAAGGCTGTGGAATATTGGAAAAGTGGGAAAACGAAGCGACTTACGTTAGCAACCGTCCAAAATAAATTTCGAAAAGTTTCAACTCTCCAACAATTGTACAGGTAAACAGTGAACTCCATTTAATATAACTACTATTTGTCTTAATTTTCTTTTATTTGTTCTAGATGGGAAGAAACAGTAAACCGGGGAGGCACACGACGGGAAAATTGCTACAAATTTCGGAATCCGTTTATAATAACTTTGTGGAGAGTATTGATAAGGGTGATATTATTCATGATTTGGACATTCAAAGGTGGGCTTTGCAAGCTAATCAAGGAATACATTTAGAAAACTTTAAAGCATCCCGGCATTGGGTCTGGAATTTTAAGAAAGCATATAGAATAGTTTCAAGAAAAATAAATAAATTTATTACGCGATCATATGGTACAGATTCCGAAAAGCTAAATGAAATCGCTTCAACATTTGTTAGCCATGCAAAAGATCTCATAAAACAAGTCGGAGAAGATAATACATTCAATGCCGATGAAAGTGGCTTTAATCTAGAGCTTCATTCTGGTCGCACGTTAGCTGTGCAGGTTTCAAAAAGTGTTACAGCAGTTGTGCAGTCAATATCCGCAACAACACATAGTTATACCATACTTCCCACAATATCAGCTTCTGGAAAACTTCTTTCCCCTCTATTTATTGTCATGAAAGAACAAAGTGGTAGCTTCGGTCCGCGTGTAACACAATCTTTGTTTCAACCGTGGAATGTTTATGTTAGGGCTTCAACGTCGGGAAAATTAACAAAAGAACTGTTTAATGAATGGCTCACCCGTGCCAAATGTGGGAGCTCAGAGCGTGTTATTCTTGGACTCTTGGACTGGTCATTGTCCTGCTACATTGCAAAAGAGTATACTATCAAGCAAACATGTTGAAACATTGACGATACCGAAAAAAACTACGGCAGTGATACAACCACTAGATGTATATGGTTTCCGCATATGGAAAAATTTTGTAAGAAAATTTTCCGATCTTGTGCTACTGTTTGGTTATGATATTGTGTTGCATGAACGCAATAATGTTATCAAACTACAGTCCCTTATTCACAACCAACTTTCGGCACCAAAGTATCACGATGTATTTGCTTATGCTTGGTATAAAAGCGGATACATTGATCAAAAACCAAATAAGTTTGAAAATCCGGTAGTTTTTGCTTTTAGACAACAGGATTTTATACATCCTGCTAGGTGTTCCATATGCGGTAGCCAAGCCATCATACGATGTGCGTGGTGCAACGAAGTCCTATGTTTTAGACATTTCTTTGAAGAATTTCATCACCATACAGAATAATTATTCAGTAGCCAGTATTTCACTACATAATAGACATGACCAAAAGATGTAAAGTGTTATCTATAAACATTTCCTATATATCCTATACTTTATGACTAATCAGCTAATCACATATAAATTATTTTGATGTACTTATCAATATTTGTATTGCTTAAAATGTTAAAAATATGATATATTTGTTATCGCTTAATAAAATCGATTAATTATAAGATATAACTTTGGTCTAAAATACTAACCTTTTCCTCTTACAACAGCGAGTGATTAAATCAAATTAAAGAATTGAATATTACATATGTCTTCTACATATTTCCGAAATCAATACTCTTACTGTTATTATCAAACAAAACAATGTGTTATCTAATCAATATAATACCGCAGAGATATACAGTAAATTTCATTAACTTTGCATGTGGTTTACATATTCTCAAATTTCATATTTTAAATTTGTGGGATTGAGATCATTCCTTGCAATAAGTATTCAATAATATATATACCTATATATAATAACATAGTACATGAAGTTCTGTTAGATATAACCAAGGATATGGTGATATTTACTTTAGGAACACCCTGCATATTGTAACACCTATACAGTTTTAAATAGAATTAAAAGTCACACAGATTATATCTTAAACTTTTCTTTGTATTGTTACAAAAACACCAGCAGTGTAAGCGCAGGGGTTAATGGAACAGCCTGTATATATGATAGTCACATATTTTGAAAGAGCTTGATGTATGCTGCAACTATTGCATTTACACCTATCTTCTATCTTTCTTTTTACTGGAGTTGTATGGAAAAAATTGAAAATCTGTTAATTTTCGATGGGGTGTTTCACCCCTTAAAAGTGAATGTCCGCACAAAAAAAAAATTGCGTATTGCACACCTATATATGTTCTATATATTCCCAGTTTCAATTTTTTTTGAATTTCCGGGTTCGGGATCTTCCCTTGTAAGTCACTGTTGTTACTTTGTGAGATAGCCAGCAAATGTCGTTTGTAACATGGATGACCGCTAATTAAGAAAATTATAATGCAGGTTCATGTGTAAGCAGTTACATAAAACTACAATTTTACCTGGTAAGTAGATACGAGAATACTGTGCTGTGTGGTCTGCGTATATCTCTTTAGAGCAGGGGTTCCCAACCATTTTCTTGTATCGACCCCCTTACATTTTTCTCTATAATAAGCAGCATACAACAGAATCATAATACAAATAATTGCACATAAACAACCTAAAGATAATAATTAGACTAAGAAGATGAAGAAACATTTAGAAGAAAATGGATTATTAGATTTATGTTTAACAGTTTTTAATTTTACAAACATAAATAACTTTTCAGAATCCAAATTACAAACTATAATTGCATAAAGGTTGACATATAGGTACATTTTGTCGGTATGCGGCCTAAAATTGTTTAAATCACCTCGTTCCAAAATATTCAACCTTATAACTTAAAAATGTTAACTTTGCCTCCAAACGGGACAGGAATCAGGGTGGGGTGCGGCAGAGATTCATCAATATTCAGATATACAATATTCGCAAATAAGCGTGCCAGAAGCCTTTTTTGAAAAAAGCGCCAAAAACTTTGCTGCACCTCTCCTTGATAAGTGAAAACATATAAGTCCAGAATTTAGAATCTTAACAGTGATTTTATTAAATAAGTAAATTATCTTTCAATAAATATGCAAATGATCTTAAATAAAAAAGTCTTGAATTTAGTTTTCATTTCCTTTATGATTTTTTTTTGAAAAAGAAATGAAGATACCACGAATACTGTTTTTCCTTTCGGAAAACCTGTGGTCTGGGCAGAGTTGGATCTCGGCGGCGTCTTTACTGTTACGCAAAGTGGATGCTTTCGGACTTGGTAGTGCGTCACTGGTTCTCTGCTCCTAGTACTTCACTAAGGCCCTGTCAGAACACTCAGGCTAAATTTGCTACCGAGTTTTTATGTACTTGGAACTACAGGAATAGAAACAGCAAAAAAGGAAACTAAGGTACTTAAAATCAGGGAGGAGCAAAAAAGGATATATGTTTTCAATGATAGTCAAACCAAGCGAAAAAAAAAATATTTGAATAGTAATTTGCTATTAATGTGCAGTGCCCAATAATTCGCAAAAACAACAAAATTATAAAATATATAAAAGCTAGTGATTCAATATTCAATGCAAAAAAAAAGGAAAAATCGTCAGTAATTCGCCAAAGTTACAGAAATGTGAAAGCTTTCAAAACAGGTTGCCAATTCTAGATAGTACACGAAGTAATATTGTAACTTCCAAAAAAAAAGGTTACATTTCTAGCAACTTAATATCTAAAAATTCATAAGGCGGGAAGTCATTGCAACACGTGCATGAGGCTCGACAAAAGGCAATGCGATAAGGTAAAGACAGAATTCGGCAAAAGCGACAAAATGGAAACTGACAAAATTGAAGCTCCAATAAAATTATCACGAAAAACGTTAGTTTAAATATGTATGGAAAAGATTGTTCAAACGTACTCACCCGTTCAAGGTAATTAAGCCCCTCTTTGAAGAAGAACACCTCACGTCCGATCGTGATCACGGCTCGTGAGAGGAGGGACGAAGAAAAATTTGATTCGGCCGAAAGCACGCGTAAAAATCATACGCAATAAAAAAAATCCCCTCCTTTATTGAGCCTGAGGAACGACCTTCACCTCGAGAACGATCGCGCCTGGCCTTGACCTTGGCAACATTGAGTTTGACTGGCCCTTACCTTGACCTCGACATTGATATTGGCTTTGACCGATCTCAACCCATTCTGGAACTCCCTCATTGACCTCGGTCTGGCTTATTCTTCCAAGGCCATGCCCTTGGCGGTAACCTTGACCTCGGTATCGAACTTGGCTAGTCTTAGTCGATTCTGGAACCTTCTCATTGACCTTGACCTATGCGGACACAAGATCAAGGTCAACGATGAGGTTCGGGAAGTGGCTGAGGCCCTCTACTGACTTACTTAGTATTGAAAAAAGTACAATTTATCTTTCAAACAATCGAACATGATACAAATGATGTACAGTAATTTAAAAAAAAAATGGTTTAGCGTCATTCTTGACCATCTTCAAAAACTTATTAGGGGATTTAGTGGGTTTTATTATTAAATTGCTACTTCTGCTGCATCACAAGTTAGGGAAAATACTGTTACTACATAAGCGCAACCACGCGAAAGAAAAACAAAATTGTTCAAGATCCTAACTTCTTGAGGAAATAATTTTAATTAATCACGAACCCTTCAATTCCATCGTTTTCTGTTTAACCTTGAGTATCTCACTAAAATACATCTTACAAAGGTCTTTTAAATGTTTGCTTTCACGAAATTATTTCCTTAATCAGTTTTTGAAAAAAAAAAACTGTAGACATACAATGCAAGCTATTTTCTGTATAGTCTTTATAGACAAAGGTTTCAATAGGAACTTTGGCTTTTGGTTGCGGACCTGAAAACGCTATTGGGAAGGTTGTTTGATTTGTCGTTGTTTTGTTTTAGCTTTTAAATAAAACTAACATTAATCGCATACATTAATTAAGAAGGAAACCAGGTTAAACAGAATTAATTCAATCTGTCAGTTTGCTCTAACCTATTAGTACTGATATCATTGAATGTATCTTTATGTAGCCACTTGAGCTCGTTCCAATTTTATCCGTTCGCTACCATAGTGGATCAAGTTAAACTTCGAAACCTCCTCAATGCATGACTAATCACGTCACGATGTAACCCGAACGTAATCATCAATTCCAAGAACAAAGACCAATATTGTCAAGTCCCTTAGCGCACTTCATGATAATTTGTAAGGTAAATAGTCACTTGAGTTGTAATTAAATTCCTCATCGCTACGCCGTTCATGCTTTCAGGAATAAACAAGAGGTTTATGCCGTGATACTCGTATCGTCTGCGGTTACGCATAATTAAAGTATTGTCTTCGTTTTGTAATATATAAGGTTCTTGGAAATCTTAGATGGTAATATGGATTCTTATCATGCAGCTTTGAGTATTTGCAGCCAATTTGATCATCCTGGTACGATGCATAGTAGTCAAGTATATCAGAGGCATACATGAACTTATCAAGTGCTTTTCACAAAACTCAAGCATTGATATTTTGTCAATAGCAGATTTTCGTGGAGATTACAACCAATCATAAAAG
Source organism: Dynastes maya (assembly GCA_029619315.2). NCBI lineage: Eukaryota > Metazoa > Arthropoda > Insecta > Coleoptera > Scarabaeidae > Dynastes > Dynastes maya. The sequence continues at coordinate 66,565,708 of JAROYE020000002.1, forward strand.
AATAGGACACTGTTTTCTAAAGGAAATATATTGAACATCATTTATTTCAGAATGTATTACTGAAATTAGTGATTTTAGGAGAATGGCCGATTCCATAAAATAAATTTTGATATCCTTATTGTCATTTGTCATTGCCTGGTTTATGTAGGTATTTGAAGATTCGGAGTTTTACAATCGCTAAACAAGTGGAATACTGGATTTTAATTTTAGTCATGTCGCCCAAGTCACTTCTGATTTACCAGATGTAAGAAGGTAACGTAAGACGTATTTTATGTTTCATTAGCTTGGTCTAATGTTGAAAGAAAATGAATTATAATTAAAATAAATTCATTTATTAGTTTATTACTGCCGTAAAAGCAGTAAATAAAATACAATTCTTAATTAAAGATATGAAAGATGCTACTATCAAAGCGAATATGATATAATTCTATCAATAACTATACAAATGGCAGATATCGTTAGTTTATAATGCCGCACAGGTGATCATAATCGTAACTGCTTAACTGTTTCTCTTTAAAATGTTGAGCTCCACAAGTAATGCCACAAAAATTGCAAGGCATTAACAATACGTATACGCTGCAGTATAGATTAAGGGAATATACAAAAGCCAAAACCTTGTATAAGATAACAATATATTGAAATGTTTTATCTCAGGGATTTTGTTAAAAAAAATTGGAATTTTGTGGGATTCGGGAGTATTCTTTGATACTCTTTCGGCGATTTTTTAATGAATTTTGAGATCAATAAAGGGAAATTAATATTAAAATTGAAAAATGAGACTAACCTTGATTTGCAGAGGATGTCATACAAACTCTAAGTTCCTTATGACATTCACAGGAATCTGCCTGTTCTAACTTCCTTTCTTTTCTTCTACCTTGAATTTATCCTCTAATTTCTCTATCGGATACTTTAAATTGGGACCGCAGCCAAAATACTGGTGAACTCGAGTTAACCAGGATCGATGAATTTATTGGCGTCCCTTTCTCGCGATGGCGATTGTTTCTGACCACAGCGAATTTTGATGACATCTACCCAAATATAATTTAACGAGGAATTTTTGATAAATTAAGTTATTTTAAGAAGTAGGACGAGAGAATGAATGTAGTGACGCTACTAGATGACTCAACTAGACGACTCGATGCTAGAAAACCCTCACGACAAACCTAAAAATACAGAAACTTCCCGACGTAAATGAAGATACCTCAACGGAACATATTTAATGTACGAAATAATGTTAGAAGTACCTTTGAATTTACCCTGTTGTTTACTGTAGAAGAATTTTACAAAAATTTTGAAGAGTTACGAAAATAGGAAAATGAACTAAAAAGGAATAACTTGACGTTTCTCCACGTTTGTCGTTATCTGGACTTAAATTAATTTTGTAGTACCCCCCTCCAAGGCCAGTTGGCCTGGGGAGAGAATTGTGGCTTTCGAAAAATAGCTTTTTATCCGCCAGAGGGAATTTCATTACTATCGGCTAGTTTTCCTGAACACCCTATACGTTTGAGACTGACAGCTGATATTTTCGAAGCAAATATTTGACATAACAATACATTTACTTATATAACATACACTTCTCTTGCTATGTGAAGTTAGAGGAAACGTACAATGCATTTGTTCTTCTTGCATTGGGAATTTCGGTTAAAGTATTTTGTTTTGCGCGGTGGTTTTTGCACATTCTTTACCGATCTTTGAGTAACACTCAGTGCTGACGGCAGTGAAATTACGAATCCAAAACAGCTTCTGCATTCGTGATGGTGAAGTAGTTGCTTCCTCTTTGAACTCTGTGTTAGATTTATTGACTTATTTCTATATAGTTCCAAATAAAAGCTCTAGTGGCAACTTTTGATAGCATTTCGTACCCCGTCTCAAGCAATGAGAGAAAGTTTTCATAGCCCGATAGATCTATAAAGTTTTTATATTCACTGTAAACAATGATTATAAGAAGCTTTTCAATTTCCCTGCTTCTTTGATGAATTGTTTTCGTTTCGTCAGTGTATTTGATGCTCAACATCATCACGTCTCCTGTGTCGTGCTATTTCAATACAACTCTTTCGAAGTTGCTGTGTTGTGCAAAATATTCAATTCGTTTAATTTTTTTGTTATTACATTAAACAATTCATTTTTCTTTTTGAACGAACAGTACCAACTAAATTAATTTGGCATTTTAGTAGTTCATGTGCAAGGATTCGCTCCTTTCACTGTCTCTGAAATTATTCATCAATGACATAACGATATTTGACGAAGCATTTTCCCCTTTTTGTGCCCTTTTTTCGTAGCAAACTTTTAAATTGTATTTGTAGTCATTTTCAGTGAGGCACAACGCTAACAACGGCGATACGGAAAATTCTTAAAACCAAAATCCTTTTTCTACAATGCTCGTCGCTCTATTTCACTAGATAACTAGCTATAAATGGAAACAAAACGTTGATCACCCACGTTTCTGCAGGGACTTTTTGCACTGAAATAAAAATAACTTACAGTGATAGTGACATTTAGTAACTTGTTTCTTAAAAATGAATTTGGTATTTAGTAAACAATGCGATATTTAACTTATAGAAACTCATCGAAGTTATTAATGCCTTTAACCATAAATATCCTCATTTGGCTGATGTTTCGCTGTTTAGAGAACTTAGACATTTTAAACCGCAAAAAAAGGGAACAACACCATTTTGTGGAAAACGTTGAGAAAGTAGACATTTTATTGAATGTTCAAAAGATTTCAAGAACAAGTAAATGAGAAATTACACGAAAAAGTAACATGGCTGTACAACTTTGTACAACATGATGTTTATCCAGAAACTAACAGAAGACGACCCACATCGTAGAGTACTAGAGTTCTGTGAAAATTTAATTAATTAGCTGGACAGAAATGAAGTAGCTCTTGATTCTGGCAAACTTATATTCAAATGTATATCAAAATAGATCCGACCCTGCCAACCGAAAATTTGTGGTTTCAGCAAGATCAGGTAACATACTATTGCTGTAATTGTGAGAAGTTACAAAAATGAAACCCCTCCTATATATGGATAGGGCGAAGGGATACTATTGAGTGGCCAACTAGATTACCAGATCTTACGCCGTTGAACTTATTGTTAGTATATGCAGCAAACATTGGTGACCTCAAAGAGAGAGTACAATCAAAAATAAGGAATGTTTCACCTCAAGTTTTAGAGGAAGTTAAACAACATTTTGACTGTAGGTTAGGTTATTGCCCTCAAGTAAACATTAAATGCGTTAAATAATCTCATAGCTTTAATGACTCTAATCAAGTAATTAACCAATTAGATCACAACTGTTCAAAAATATACAGGATGTTCTAATCAGAAAAACACCTATCTTGTACTGCACTTATTTGAATCATCCTGTATATTTAGATTAAAAACTGACCTGTTCGAGAACTTCACATAAATCTTTAAAATAACGTCATAATTAATTTTATTTAACAAGTGGTTATCAAACTGTATATAAATGCATGACATGGTTAGTATTCCCTTTGTTTTGAATGTATCGGCAAACGGTTCCATCCTTCCTAGTTTATATAGAGTTTCGGTGTAGCCCTTATGGATTTTGAAGACCTCCCAAGATATGCATAGTAACTGGACAATGCGGAACTTTCGTTAACTACCTGCCGTTGTTATTCTCATTAGAGCAAAAACAAAGCAGGAAAGTTGTAGCCAGTGGCCTACGTGGCTCTTCTAGATGAATTGGGATCGATCAAGGACCTTTGCTTCTCTTGTAGAGGTAAGTATTATTAGATCTGATCTCAAATGAATAATGATAACAATGACTGTGAGAAAGTAGGAAGACAAACATTGAAGTATCGGCACTTAGGTATCGACACACTCCGAACCAAACAAGTTATTGATTAATTCCGAACAATTGTTTCAAAAATCCACGAATACCCGAAACAATTGTTCCGAATTAATCAAATAACTTGTGTGGTGCGCAGTGTGCCTATACCTTAGTATTTGCTGATCCCAATTGGGTCATTTCTTTTGGGGAAAGCCACATCCAATCAATCTTGGATATTGTATTTTGGCTTCCGTCGGAGAATTATGAAAATCCATAATTTTCCTTGGAATTCCCGACGTAATTAATTATTGAAAAAATGTCTACGGCAAGGAAATAATAACAACTAGGTATTAAAAAGTGAACGCCCCTCACATAGGTTTCTGTGGTGTAGTGAATATAGTGAATGAGGTTCGATTCTTTACCGTGGACGTTTCTTCAGTAATTAATCAGAAATTCCATGGAAAGTTATAGATTTTCAATCTTGGATGAGCATAAATCGGTCCTCTATCAAGAAAATGCAAACTTCAATTTAATGCTTTAATAAAGCGACCGATTCTTCCTCGATGATTATGGTTGTGTCGTCGATGAGGGATAGCTGATGAACCCTCTTCCAATTTGTACCAAACATGGTTTGTAACTTTGCTGCGTTTTATAGACAACCGAATTACGTAAAAATTCGTGTTCTACTGTAGAGCATAGTTACTATAGAACGGTAGGTTCTGTTTTAAATTTTATATTCACACACGTGTTATAAGAGTAGAGACTCTTTTAGTTCTATGAAATTCGGTAAAATCCTAATTTGGAAGAGTAATGTTAAACTCAGATAAGATTTATCTCTAGTTAGAAATTAGAATTTCGATATGGGCTTTAATTAATCTCAATCGAAGCGTCCATTGCACGTTATAAAGGATAGATAAGGTCGAAAAAAAGTAATACCACTAATGGCTTAAAGTTGTCCGGAAAAAGCTTTTTATTTATAGCCAACTTCTACTACGTAGGAATTTGAAGAGATTAAACTCGATGAAAAACTTACATGTTTGTAGAACGGGCGCTTTTTTACCGATTTAATCCACTAAAATTGCTGCAAACCAACGCCAATGTAATGAACTGAGATTTTTTATCTACTCGGAACTCTACCGGTTATTTTTGCCACAACAGCGAAAGCTGTATTCTTAATAGGTTTGGAAATGTTAAATTTTATACGGATAGATATGTACTGTATAGGCGGTTAATATTTTCGAAGAAAAAAACAGGAAAGGATTAAATTTAGTCAGTAATGTCGCTGTGGTATCCATTAATTGTGATGGGTTACATTGCCAGAACTTTTAAATTGATTTTATTTTTTCCAAAATAATTTGATAGTAATGGCAAGTATGCAGTGGAAACATATAATCTTTGTATATTGCAAAAAAGCATATCCTATTCAAAAAAATTCATAGTGTAATGCCTTAAACGAAGGAAAAATTTAAAATAAAATAATTTTTCGAAATTAATTAATTAATTGTACGGTCTGTAGGCCCGGGAGTTTCCTAAGCACTCTTTTGGTAATATAAATTAAACTAGATATTAATTAATGAAATTTTACGAGTATTAAAACCTGAAAAGGGAAAATTAACCTGAAATTGTGGTGTTCCAATATGATCTCTACAAACTGTAAAGCTTCATTCGTTTGTTTGTATTTTTTTCGATGATGTAATTATAATAAGCACCATAGCGCGTCTCGAACTCCGTATGCAGTATTCAGTTTGTGCGTTATAGGATGGCGAATGCTTCAAATGCGCGGTGGAAATACAAGACCGCTCAATTTAAGTGTTACCAGTGGCGTAGTAAGGATACCTTCCTACTGAATTTCGAAGAATGTGAAATTATTTATGCATCTATTTTTCTATTATTTGTATTGACCTGATTTTTGTACCTGCATCTTAAGTATGTTAGTTACATATTATATTAATGTTATTTACATATTGTATTAATGTTATTTACTTAATGCAAATGAGATACCACTAACGACACCGAAGGATCTTGTAACTTTTCTATTGCCTCCGCTAGTCCGAATAATTTTTAAATCCGTTTTAACCCGACTATCTTGAAATTTCGACTGACCTTTCTTGATAGTGGCAGCTTCCTTTGGATCGAATTGTAAAATCACGTTTTTAATATTCCCATAATATTTATGAATCATAAATATTATGATAATTAGCGGAATCTGTGCAAATAGTGCAACATGTTCACGCGATAGAAGATAGATATTTGTGTTCTAGAAAAATTTGAAAATGTTTTATAGAAAGATTCCGATTTTGGCACATTAAGACACATTTGTGAAGGTGCGCCAACAGAACCGTTAAGTTGTTTCAAAGAATATTTTCATTACGCAAATATAACGTCACTAGATGTAGAACGTTCCTTCTCTGCATATAAATACATTTTTTCCTCGCGCCGCACTCGGTCTGTCGAAACAACTGTTGAAACATATCTAATGTTGCAGATATTTAACAGACATTATTCACTTTGCGATTTGACGGAGGACTCTTAAAATGGTAAGTGTTTGAGCACGCATTATTTTATTTTTATTTAACAACTACGCGAAAGTATTTACGACAGCAAATATCTACACACAATAGCTCTAGTGGAACCCGGGGCCTAATCGAAACAACGCCGCTGCCCGTTGGCGCGCGTGGCCAACTCTAATTATGACTTTCGACAGTTGGCGGTATAGATATTAAATAGATGTTTGTTGGCATAAATATATGCAAGTATGATATCACAACATCCCAACCGGAAATAAAGGTAGCGTTATTTATGAGCTTCTATGGATAGAAAGAGACACGATGTTGCTATTAAATCCCATTCTGCATATGGAGGTTGAGACGGTTTATAGTATCTTTCCTAATACTTCAAGTGTTTTTTCTTCAAAAGAACTTAACATTTACACCTATATGTACAACCGACCACATTGGTTAAAAGCAAATAAAAATCAAAAGTACATGAATCGAACATCCAAATTTAGTTTCAACCAAAGCGGTAGAAAAGAGGTCACTAGTGGCATCGAATATCTCACTTCTGCTGGCTTCAACGGAATGTGATGGCTAATTTCACGAAATACTTTTTGAAAACCGATATATGTACATAGATATTTATAAACACGACGAAGCTGAAAACGTAGAAATTCTCTCGCAGCATTTCGCTTTATTGAAATAAATTGAAAGAGATACACAAAAGCGGCGGAATATTTTAAGTTACTCCCCAATTTAGGCTCCCTAAAGACTTGTCTTGTCTATATTATACTGTTGCGAATTAGACGTCGGAGTTTTAAGCCGACACGCCAATTGCTTTCAGATTGCAGCTCTGATCCGTAATGGAACTAATTTCACTTCGGTGAACATCAAAATCTAATCTGGTCATTACCGGACTGCGTGGAACAAGTTTCTTGTTGATTTGATCTAAGTGAAGCGAGTAACTACATTTCAAATACAAAGGGATATATTGCCAAATTATAACATTCAACAACGTGTAACATTTTAATATTTTCGTTATAGTTAGTCAGTTTACTGTTAGTTAATAAACAATTTTGGCATGAAAGGCCCTTTACATTTCTTTATAATTCAAGTTTTAGTTCATTTTAGGAAACAACATAAGGATTTACACTATTTTATAAGTACCTGTTTTCGACTGGAAAAATATGTATACACAAACGTACGTATGGAAACAAAGTTAAAAGTACCAAAAAGGAGACCGTAGAGACTGCTCAAATTACAGGGGAATAACACCTTTAAGTGTTGTAGAGAAAATCTTAGCAAGAAAACTAACTGATAAAATACAACAGAAAATCGACAACAAACTGGAAGAACCACAATATGGGTTTAGAAGAGGTAGAGGAGTTCAAGATCCAATTTTCATAAACAGGCAGACAATTGAGGAATGTTTAGAGATAAATAGAGAAGTACATCTGTGCTTCATAGACCTGGAAAAAGCCTTTAACGGAATAGAAAGAACAGATTTATGGGGCAGTTTAAGAACAAAGGGAATAGATAAGACAACAGTAGATGCAATAAAAGTAATGTACAAAAAGACATTGAAAGTAGTTAGAACTCAAAATAAGGAATCAGAGGAATTCGAAACGAAAAGAGGACTAAAGCGTGCATTCTCAGCCACACCCAATTCTCGGTAGTATTGGGTAATGTTACAAAAGCAGCAAAACAAAAGATGAAACCCCTCATAGTGGGCAACTGGAAAATGGAACAGATAAATTGGACAGAACTACTGTTTATGGACGACATGGTAGTAGTAGCGGACACGGAACAGCATCTACAATATAACATTGATATACTACAGGAGGAATTGGTTAAGAAAAACATGAAGATAAACGTAGCTAAAACAGAGAGCATGTACCTCGCACCACACAACATACATAGCATAACTACACAGTGACAAAGAGTAGAACAAGTTAAGAAATTTAAATACTTGGGAACATACATACAAAGTTTGGGAATAGACGAAGAAATAAACGAGAGAACGGCGAAGGTGGGAAAAATTTTCAATGGACTAAAAACCACATTCTTCGGAAAAAAAGAAATACCAGCAACGATCAAAACAGAAGTCGTAAAAAAGATAGTGACACCGACTCTCACATATATAGAAGCTAGTCTTGGGTATTGAATACAAGAAACAAGAGCCGAATAAATGCTGCAGAGATGAGGTTTTTCAGGAAAATAGAGGAAAAGACGGGAAGAGATAAAATAAGAAACAGCACATGCAGAAATAAGACCAATAGAGTAAAAAATCCAAGAAAGACAGCTGGGATGGCTAGGGTGGCAAAATGTCAGAGTAAAGGCTAACCGGGAGGATATACGAAGCCAGACTAATGGGCAGAAACAAGAAGGGCAGACCTAAAAAGAGATGGAGGGAAGGAGTGAGGGAGGCAGGAGAAGCGAGGAACATTAGGTGAGAAGAAACCAAAAATATGGCACAAGATAGGAAGAACTGGATGTCAAAAACTAACTCAACTCCCAGTCCGACACCGAGATGTAGAAGGACGCAGGACCAAGTAAGTAAAGTGCTTCTATTTACAGGTTATCTCTGTGAGGTACTTGGGCAGCTTTTCCACATCTACGTGGCACTAGAATTTAAGCTACCACAACATCTTGCAAAATTTAATGGACAAACTTGAAACTAGATGCCAAGATCAGAGACACCAACCTGAGAATCACTTCTATTCGTAAGAAGGCGTCGTTAGAATATTGGGTTCGATTACAAAAACAAGTTAAAAATTTTCCAAGACCAAAAGTATCGGATAAAAAGACGTGGGAAAATTTGAAAAATATAACGAATGTCTCTTTCATCAATCACTGCACCCTTCACCTAAAATGGAGGGTACGGTAAATTTAAAATTAATTTTAAATTTAATTCATATTCAAATTCTTCTTTTTAAGAAAATGTAAGAAAATTAATTGGGATTTTTTCCTTATTTTGGCTTAGCCTAGTAACTATTGATTCGTTTATGTCACAATTTTTTATCAAAATTGATCCAACGAACGAGTTTATCATTTAAATAAATGACTGTTTGTTATATCGATGAACACATATTTTCGCATCTATACAATATACAATAAACGGATTCATTGATATAAAGAATATACTTATTATTCTCTAATGAAAAATCCCTTAAGTTTGTTTCGCTTCTCAAAAAGTAAGTTAATAAACGGGTATTCATTATATTGATAAACAGGTTTCAATTTGATGAACATAGTTCATTGTTGTAATAAATTTATTAGTTAATATAATATTTTCTTGCTACTTCAACAAAACGATTTACTGAATTAATTTTTTCAGTGCATTTTCGTAGTAGCTGACAGTATAATACACATGCATTCTATGTCCAATTTTGTAGGGTCACTCATTTTCGAACTTCTCCATTTCCTCTTAATGCACAAACCCACTCAGGAATTTCATTAAATCACCGGGTATATACACGTTATTTAGCAGTAAGTTAAGTTAAATAATGCGAATAATTTATTGGCAATTAAGCCTCATGCCTGGTACAAAATATTTACTTAGAGCTAAAGGGCCAACTAGGTAGGCAAGATCTTTTATTAGGGTCTGTTTTATAACCAACTTCCGGTATACTAAAGTGTCAGTTTAATTACGTGTGTTGAAGTGCTGATGTTCTCACTTAGTTGTGGTTCAATTAAACCTACTCAAGCAAGGACTTTACAGTTAAAACGTATGTTGCGTAACTAGTCCCTAACGCGAACGATATAGGAATTAATAACACGTTTTATATTTAATTACAGAGCATGCGGTTTGAACTTTTAGTAGTTTTAAAATAAAACAGTTTGGAATTTTATGTGTACATCTTATTACTTCTTTATGCTTTACTATTTCTTATTCACGAAGCTGTAGAAGTGAAGCATGCTTTTAATACCAACTGCATCGAAAGCAGCTTCTAATCAATGGCTTAGAATTTACCGCATTGTTAAAGAAAAAAGAATGATTAATGAAGGTAGGTAGAGTAATTTTGTACGTATTCGTAAAACATAAAGTACTTACGATTAAAGTTTATTTGCATATAATAACAATAATTGTTATTCTTTGAAATAGGCGAGTGTTCCGGATTTTCTTCACCAAGAAAGAAAATAAAGCAACCAAAGCGAATTACCGACGTAGACGACGCCGACAAAGGTATATTAAAAAGAATAATTTTTAATATGCACACACAGAAGAACATTGTTCCAACGTTAAAACCAATTCACACACAATTTAAAGAGGAGACGTGTTTTAAAGGATGTATCGAAAGCCTGCGAACAATAATGGGCCGCATAGGATTTCGTTGGCAGAAAACAAGAACAAACAGGAAAATATTAATGGAACGAACAGATATACGACAACTGAGAACAGATTATTTACGCTTTATAAAAAATTATCGCTCACAAGGGCGTCCAATCATTTTATGGACGAAACATATATTCATGCTAATCATACAGGTAGAACAGCATGGAAGGATGATTCAGACGAAGGATTATTGCAACCACCAGGAAAAGGTCAACGCTTAATTATTGTTAATACAGGTGGTGAAACTGGCTTTGTCCCTAATCTTTAATATTTAAATCAAATAGTAAAACGGGGAATATCATTCAGAAATGAATTACCAGAATTATTCAAAATGGGTTGAAGATAAATTAATTCCCAATTTACCTGAAAGGATAATGCTCCTTATCATAACGTCCAAAAATCCAAACCACCATCGACTTCCCGAAAGAGTGAAATGATAGAATGGCTACAGGCAAAAAATATATCTATCCAAGAATATATATTGAAATGTGACTTATATAACTTAATTACGCAAAACAAACCCAGGTATAAAACGTATGCAAATGACGATTTATTTCTGAAGCATGGACATAATGTTCTTCGATTACCTCCATATCATCCCGATTTAAATCCGATTGAATTGGTATGGGCGTCTCTCAAACAGTATGCAGGAAAGAGAAACTACATTTAAACTAAACGACGTAAAAAACTTATGTGACGAATTTTTTAATACATTTCCTGTAGAAGAATGGCAATCACGGTGTAGCCATGCAAGAAAATGTGAAGAGGATTTTTATTAAGAGAAGTTCATATCGATAGGATAATCGAAGAGATTATAATTAACCCTAACGAAGAATCATCAGACACATCAGATTTCTCCGACGATGACGAAATGATTTGAATTTTATATATACTTTTGAATTGTGTCTTTATTGCAACGCTTTTTTTTATTTTTTGTATATTTTTATTAAAGTAAATGTGTGATTTCCATAAATTAATTTGTTTCATTATATTATGCTGCTGGTATCCTCAGTAAAATGTAGAAAAAAATAATTCGAATACATATAAATGAAAATAAATATATTTCTGTTATTGGAAACTCTACTCAATAATTTCTTATTGTCTATTTAATAGAAAAAGTAGAAAAGGATATTTCTTATATATTACTATAGGTAGACAATATTATAGAAAAAGAAATTGTATTTATCCCAAATAGTGTATATTTTGCACGCAGACCGTACAAATTTAGATCTCCCTACTCTACTTCTTTTTCACACTTTCCAAGCTGTCGCACTCTGCGCAGAAAAAATCCCCATCCCTCACGAGCCGTTCGTTGAACTGTACATATTGGTGCTTTTTCGGAATTACGTGAATAGTCCCTATACTAATCAGTAGACTTGCCCACTAGCGCCAACGGGCAGTGGCGGAGGTTCGATACAACCCTCAGTATAACTGTGAGCCTCAATCAGATCTGTTGTGTATACATGTACGCTGTCGTAAATACTATTTCGTAGTTCTACGTTTCTATGTTTCAATTTTATCGCAAAAATGCTTACTCTATTAGGTGACAGATGTAAAAGGACTAATGTACTAGTTGGAACAGTGCTTATCCCGCTAAAGACGGTTCTAGTTGATTCTAATGTTAACAACTGCATTTAGAGTAACTTCTTTTATGCAATAATCTATAGATAATTGCAATGTCTTTCTACCCAGGTTGATGCTGCAGTAATAGAATCTATTTACTAAACTATTACTACTTATGATTGTTTTTGTTGCGACTACATTCAAAAATATGTAGCAGTAAATAATGTAGTATTGGTGCATCATTAATTCGAAATTTAGTCTCAACTTCCCAACGTAGATAGCCGAGTTTATTTTATCTATTTAACAAAACCATATTTCGGATAGCAAAGTGATATATAGTTTGGTGTCCACAATATATACAGCTTAAAGGGTAGTAACAAGATTAAGTACGTAATTTAGAATTCCCCTTCGAGCGAAAGGGATTAGGATCAGGTGCGTTATAAGGGAATTATACAATTTGCGTGCCATATTTAGTCACTTGGTTTTTCGACAACTTTAACCCCTTCGCAAATCCATACTTATAGATAGTGCTGGGACGTGTTAAAGCGAAATGCGGCGTTTCACGTCGACATTTTATGGCTCTTCGACTCAAACATTTCAAATGCGCGGCACTACCACCTGCAAACGTACGACATAATGCGAGAGGTTTTACTATTTATTTATAGCTCCGTTTATATTTACTGGCTGGTAATAACGCGCCAGATAGTTGTGTATTCCGGTGTTGAAAGTTAATACTACACTTGGCTATAATATAGCACACCACGTGATTTATGTCTATCAAATAGTACGGATGATTCCTTTCCAAATGCAGCACATTTAGATTTTTCGCTGTTAGCTTTAGATGCATGTGTTTAAATGATAAATAGAATTACAATTAACAGTTTTACGATTGTTTTATAACTGAGAATAATTAATGTTTCTCTAATAAATCTTTTTTTGTAAATTCAATTACTGATTCCTTATTTGAAATACAAGAAACTGATAAGATTAGAACAAATTGGATTAATTCACTCTTTGAACTCCAGCAGGATTTCTTGGTGACCGTATGGATTAAAAACCACTGTTGCAACTGCGCATTAACGTTACTGCAGAATTTGATTCTGAATTGCTGAAAACTTTGGTTAAAGATCGGCAACCGTTTGTTTGTTTCAAAACAGAATTTGCAGATCCACTAAAGCTAAAGTAAAAAGAGGTTATTCTACAAGTTGTCCCACCGGGAACTGCATCAATCGATATATGAAAGAGCATACATTGGAAATTTCTAAAAACGTAGCAGTACACTAAAACCGACATGTACTATTGAACTAAAATTCTTTTAACAATTTTACACGACTGGTTATACCGAAAATATTTGCTAACTTTGTTTGTTTTAAATAGAACACTCTATATATTATTACATTTTTGAATTCCTAATTCAATTTTAAGGTTTGTGTGTTACAACAGCTATGTTGCTATTTCTAACCATATTTGAAATATTAACACTTTTTGATAGTTGGACGAGTGCATGTGAACTTTTGTAACTGTGAATGTGTTTAACTCGGTAAATTCAAATTTTGCAATGCTGTTGACACTATAGGGTAGCATTAGAATTCGAATAAATTTTTCGAAAACACTATACAGCACATCTCTCAATTACAATTAACCTTTCAAATGGAGAAAGTGTCAAAACTAATTTTTTTTTAATACAACTACATCAAAATGTCACATTCATTATGCATCTAAAATTGATACCTCTCAATATATAGAGTGACCGACGGGAACCTGACGTTTTTGGGATGGCTAGTACTCTGCCGGTAGGAGAAGTAGGGAGCCGAATTACCAAACATTAATCTCGCCATTCGATGCCGTTTCAGTAGCTATGGAGCGGTGGACGGTTGAACATCGCATGTTTGCGTATGACTCATTTGTGCAGAATGGCGGGTCTGTTATTACCACGAGAATGGTGCAATTGTTACAGTGAATGCCGAACGTTACTGCCGGATGAAGACTTTCTTGCGTCCCAAACTGCGCAGACTGCAACTGGATTTGGAAAATATTTTTTTTCCAACAGGATGGTGCCACCGCACACACTGCTCGTATGTCCATTCAAGTGGTTCGAGGCATGTTCCCAGAAAGGTTAATTTGGCCCCCGAGATCACCTGACTTAAGCACTTGTGACTTTTTTTTGTGGGGGTATCTGAAATCACGTGTATACTCTCCCAGACCCCACACATTGCCAGAACTGAAGGAGGCAATTAGGGAAGAAGTGGCTACAATCGATGGTGAACTGATGATTCGTGTGATGGCCGCTTCTCTGCGAAGACTGGAAAATTGCATTCAGGAGGATGGACACCACTTACCCGATGCAATCTTTCACAAGTGATATTCAATTTCGAATGGCATGTAATGACAAACAATTTTATGTATTAAAATAAAAATTTCCGTAAAAAATAACTGTGCACTGTTCATTTCAAAAACGTCAGATTCCCATCGGTCAGCCTGTATTTGGGAAAATGTGTATTGTAACACAATTTTCTTAAAAAAAAAGAGTACCCAGCAATGAGAATGTTGCTTATGTAGCTTTTTATGTTATCCAACCTTGGAAATATCCAAGTTAGTCAAGTTTTGCGTTCGAAATACGATAGGATTCGTATTGCTCCAGTAATGAGAGTTGTGCAGATTAAGCGGACCATCTATTGTAAAGTTGGTTTCTTTCGCCCAGACAATTTTGTTAGAAAATAACTTTTTGCCTTGACCAATTCCAAGTTTTTAAAATTCTGTATTGTTCATTTAACTCTGTTTTGTGGACACCGATCTTCACCGATCACGTTCTCGACATCACTTTATTGCATTCTCCATAAATAATAAATTTGTAAGAGCAATTTGGTAAGAAAGAGGAAAATAGGTAGTTATATTTAAAAAAGTTGTTTCGACACCTTTTCCTTTTCAAAGTTTAATCATAGGTAATTGTCGGACCCTGTATAACGTTTTCGAAAAGCTCATTTGTTTCTACTCAGGGAAAAAAGTTCTTCAACCAAACAAATACGTATCTTTGAAATTATTTATTTAATTCAACAAAGGTTTATTTGAGTGAAAGCACATTTTTTAAGAGCAACAGATTGAATTTCTTCAATGTGCAAACGTTTTTGTTTGACATAATTTTGTTGAGCCAAATAAATATATGCGCTTCGCGCGTCGTCGACACGCTGCGTGAACGCTGGGCAATCGCAAATTGTAGTCCTATCTTAGGTTACGTGAAATGGTGGTTCGTAGGGGGTGAGATGTAAATGAAGAAAATAATCAGTAGGATAATAGATATATATGTTTTTTTCCATTGTATAACTCCGGGTTGGTAAATTTATTTTTCAAAATACGCATAGTTAAATTGCGGACCAAGGTAGGATTAAGAAGGGTACTTGCTAATGAGCTAATTCTCGGTAATAAAGTCGGAATGATTAAGAGCGGTACCTGGTAATTTCCTACTGCTCGGTAAGAAAGTGTATTTAATCACATTGATGTACTTGCAACACATTAGTCTTTATTAATTAAGTTATAACAAGTTGCGTTGGAAGTGAAAAAGCCAGATAACAACGTGTACAGTGAGACACTAATTTTTACTAATTAAAATATAAATTACATATATTTCTTTAAAAATAAATGATTGAAAATGTACTTAAATTGGATAGGCAGATTGCTAAACACTACAGTTAATGGATTTAAATCATCGTTTTCACGCTAACCACATTTATATTGCACTACCGTACCTACAACATCAAACCACCGTAACCACGGAAGCGAATGGAATTCCAAATGGACACACAAGAGGCAGGCATATATACGAAAATATAGCCAACTGGGGCTTCAGAAAACAAACAGTGATCAAGTTTTGGCACACAACTAATTTTCAAATTCCTCGATAATTTATACAAATATTTAAATATAAATGAAATTCTACTCTGAATAAGCCGCAGTACGACATGTCAAAAGCCTTTCGCAATTGTAATTTGTAAATATCAAGACTCGAAGACCAAGCTTCCAGGCCACCAATTGAAGACCGGATACGATCCAAAGAAACAGATGCCGAAGTAATACATCAGTGCACAGGTACCGAACATTATTAAAAATTTGGCCAAATAAATAAAAATTTGAAACTAAATCCATTCATTTAATTATAAAATCCGATTTCAAAAATATAAAAATTTCAACTTAACAATTTAACTTATAAATAGCTATCGGTTAGGGTTTGTGATAGGTTTTTGTACAACTACTATTGTCCGAAAGAAGTATAATTTATCTTGTTATAAATTCATATCAAGATTCAATCATCGTCTCTCTTTAAAATTATTAAATCGTTTCATTTTTCTATCAAATAGTTTTGATCGTAAAAAATCAATAAGTGAGATTTCCCACGTTTTACAACAAAAGGTAAACCCTGAGATAATTTAGCATAGTTTATTTTATTTAATTTATGAAAATACAATTTTTAATTGACATTTACCCAAAAATATCACTACAGTATATAACACCAGGAGAAGAACTTTACCACCTTTACCATGTAGCCCTGAAGATGTAATGGATATTCCTAAAAATCTTATCAGGACAGCGCGAAGTAAAAAGTTTTTACTAGTAAACAATCGCGAGGATAAAATTGTAGTTTTTTCCTACTATTCAAATATAAAGTTTATGTGAAATACGGGCAGTACCTTCATGGGCGGTACATTTAATTACTGTAGGAAATTTTTTACACAGTTATTTACGTTGCACGTTTTAAAAAGCGAACATTACATACCCGTGGTATTTTGCTTACTACCAAATAAAACAGAAAAAACATGTTCTACTTTATTTGGTCTATTGAAAGATAAATGTCGGGAACAAGAGTTCATCTTGGAGCCGCAAAAAATCGCTGTCTCGACCCTATTAGATACCATGTGATAATGTTTTATGTAAAGTTCCATATGTAATTTTAATAACACTAAGTTGCTTCGAAATAAGTTATAAAGGGTTTTGGAAAATATGATATATCAAATTTTACAGCATATGAACTTTTAGTATACAAGCATCATACATTCATATTTTGTGTACCGTTTCTCGATATCGGCTGAGAAACACCGCAAGAGATTATGGTTGATAGTAAAACCTGCATTAAAATAGTCGGGATATTGAAGTTCCGTTGCCTGCCCGGCAAGGACTTTTATTACCGCTAAACTTACCTACTAAACGACCTTCAATTGCACGAAGATGTTTAGCATAAATACGTAGAGTGGGTGTTAACATCTCTTGCAGAAAAGCGAATATGGAGATCTAGCATCTCGGCTCTTGCAAATAATGCCACGTTATTGGATGTAAAACGAAAAGATGAAAGGAAGATTTAATATACTTAGCTGGAAGATGTTCATGTGCGTTTTAAATTTTACTCGTTCTTGGGAGGAAATATACAAAGTGTGGAAGTACAAGAAGATATAACTTGTTGAGAGTAAAACAATGTTATTTAAACACGATGTCTTTATTTGTTTTTTCTATAAAAGCATCTTCAAATAATGTCCTTTCATGCCCTTACTAACTTTGGCGGTAGCCAATATATTTGAATAATTTGCTCGCCCTTTTATAACCTATTCTATATGCATAAGTCACGAATTTGCAGCTGCATTCATCATAAAGTGCATTTAGATTAGATCTGCTGTATCTACTGTAACTAATGCAGTGAATTAGCTTCGCTGCTCTGACGATAAATTCTCTGCATTTGCATGCCAAGCAGCTACTTCCTAATCAATTTTAATACTGCCTAATAACTTCAATGGTACAGGTATCGCTTATATATGGCTCTCAAAAATGTTCTTAGAATTTATAGTGGTTGTTATAAGTTATTTATGGAATGAAATATAGATCTAATGAAGTTCTATCTCAAGATCTTTTCAAACGGAAACATCTTTATCATTGGGATTTTGTAGATACTGCTACAGTAATTCAAGATACACTAGATGAAAAGAAGGGCCGATCTTATTTAATTAAAAATATTTTTCAAAAACACACCTAAAACTTTCAAAACGATTTAAAAAAAAAATTATCTCCGCAGTATGTACTGAAATGTGTTTTCTCGGGGGAATTTCTTAAAAATTTGAATTTTCTAAATTAATTGAATTTCTACTATTTTGTGGGATCGGGAGTATCCCTGAATACTCTTTTGGCAATTTTGTTTTTGAATTTTGAAGTAAATTACCGGAAATCAACAAAATTACAAACTAACCTTAATTTTTATAAAGCTGTTATATAAACACTCTGTTTATTATGACATTTATAGGAATCTGTCTGCTCTAACCTCGAACCTTTTCTTCTTTGAAATTATATTCTAATTTCTCTATTGTATACTTTAAACTGAGACCGCACTCAAAACACTCGTTGATTCGACTAAAACTGAATCACAATTAATGACATTTCTGGCGCCCTTCTACTCTTTTTCTAATCGCGATGGCGATTGTTTCATTCCACAGCAAATTTTCATGATTTTTGTCCAAATATAAATTTTGTGATGCATTTCGATGAAAGGAAGTTATTTATAGAAGTAGCATAAGAGAATGAATGTGATAACGCTACCAGATGACTGAAATTGGACGACTCTATGATTAAAAGAACTACTGACAACGTAAATATGACGAATTTTACTACTGAAAACGAAGGTATCTAAACTAAATGCATATATTTAATGTACGAAATAACGTTTGAGATGCCTTTGATATACCTTCTTGTCTGTTATAAGAATTTCACATTAATTTTGACGCTTTACAAATGGAGAAATTTCACAGAAAATTGAGTTTTATCTAAGTTACCTTAAGATCGTAATTACCTGGACTTATATATTTAATATAATGTCCACACTCCAAGGCCAGTCGGCCTGGGGAGAAATTGTGGCCTGAAAAATTTCCCGTTTTACCCGCTAGAGGGACTTTTCATTATTATCGGGTGACTATCCTGAATACCCTATACATCTGAGGTTAACAGCTGATATTGCCGGTGTAAATATTGAAACATTACAGTACATTATTTACGATTATAAAAAAAAATATGCATGATTCGGTAAAAGTAACGCATTAGTCTAATATCTCTATAAATATAAACTTAAGAAAAATGATATTAACAAAATTTGTTTGACAAATGCTAGAGGTAACATTTTTTGGCAGATCTGGAATCTTTATAAATTTATTAGTAGGGATTGTTTTCATGGGGTTAGATAACAAAAAAAAAACAGGATACTTAAATATTCAGTCCCACTCCTTCTTAATAATAGTTTATCACATGCCCAACAGATATTACATCCAAAACGGACAGTACAATAGAAAAGATAATACGTGTGAACATACAATAACAAAAAGAAGATACATAAAAGCGAAAATATTTCAAAATAAATTTCCTAAATCAAGAGAAAATTAAACATTATTAAGATTATTAATACAAATCGAGGCCAAGTTGATTAAAGTTTCCTACTGAGAGTCCACTCAGTATGAGGTGCGTTCAAATTTCAAAATGTTGACTGTAACAATGAAGTTAAGGCACCAATTAACATTCAGTTTGTTCTCTCTCACATATCAGAAATATAGTAAAAAAACAGGACAACTATACATATGTCGCACAAAAAAGGTATTACCAATCTTTCTCTAGAATCAATACACGCATGATTAAGTGACAAAATGTATAGACACATATGTGTAAAGTCGGTCATAGGTAACTGCACTGCAATCCTTTCGTATTGATTTATAATTTTCTGACGGAACCGACAGAGGAGAAATAAATAGACTTAGATTGGCTGTATACGAGATAGAAGGGATCTTATTTCGATTTTTTACTTATTTGAACTTTGTCCTCTAGGGTCCCTTTTATGGCGTTGACGCGATCTCTCTATCGTCTATGTTGTGCGCCTGGTGTTCCCAACAGTAACAGTTTCCTGGATGAGAAGCATACTACCAACACCAGTATCAACAAAAACCGAGACCTTTTGGGTACTTTTGTAAAGTTTATGATAGACCATAGCTTCAATATAGCTAAGCGTTTCTGTAGTACCAACACCAGTTTGCTATATTTTGCATTCTGTGTGTCTTCTACTGATTTCCAAGTAAGTGGAAAAATTATTTTGGAAACCAAAAAGTAATTAATTAACTATTTCAGAAATAAACACGTTTACCACCAAGAACAATATTCAATTTTTGCAACATTTACTTCACATTTCCGTTTAAAAATATGATAATGAAACAGTAGGACATTTTATTTTTTGTTGTGGGAAAGTATAGGGAGAATGCGGATATAAAGGCGCAGAGGGTGATTTAATAAATAAGTGTGCGGCACTGTTATTTTTTTATTTATCCATGTAAGTACTCAAGAGTTATAAAATATATACTGCAGTTTCCTGCTTTCCGACTATTACCTATTGTGAAAAGTTAATGTTAAAAGAAATCGAGTTTGCTGCATTTATTTAAGTATTAAAAAAAAGGAGATTTTACTATTTTTATTCAAATTTGTTTGCTTCGACAATGAAAGTCATCTTTAGGGTGGGTATAAAATATAGATACACTGAAGTACTATACCATCCTCCCCGCCACCACACTAACATTTGAACGACAGGAGCTAGCATTTATGGACAAGGTGGCAAAGAGTTACAAACAAAAATTTATTACTGTTCTCACACCTCCCCTGTACAGAGTGAGTCATCTCCGTCGGCTAGGAAGATTGTGCCTTGGTGAAAGGTTTAAAATTATAATAAGGGTTAAAATAAAAGATGATCTTGACAAAATTCTATATTAAAATTAACCAATGCGATCGGTTTCGTGCGATGCGTACATCCTCAGGCCAACTACAAAGAATTCAAATTGTAATTACAAATTGTGATTGATCCAACTTTTTATGATGTGTGTAATAAATCTTAATATCTTCATACAGTGAGGTCCTAAAGTGTCTCCCCACCTTGCTAACTTTTGAACGAAAGAAGCTAGCGTTTCTAGTAGCCGTGGTTATTGTTACTAGGCAATCTTTTCATGTGTAATTTTAATACATCATAGTAAGCCCATAGTAATCATTTAAGGTGTGGACACGCGGCGTCTTAGGCGCCTTGCCATCTTGCGTTAAGCAGCTTGTTTCTCGTCGCTAATTGGCGTGGAGAGATATATCGTGATTCTGTTCGTGGAGAATGGCAACATATATTCGAGAGGTGAAAAACAATAGCGAGGGAGAAGGACAGGTACGGAACCGCGCTGATGACGCCGGGTAGGCAGAAACATGTTCGCGGGTTTACGCTGTCCCTTTTCCCTCGCTTTGTTTTTTGCCAGAAATGATTCCACCAATACCATCAGCTATATCAGCATTAATTTTTTGGTTACCGATGATATTTATTTTATTAGTGTGCCATGACAGAAGCATTGAAACAATTATTGAATATGGTGACAGTTAATAATAATTGTATTCACAGTAAAACTACGCACTATTCCTTCAAATTTAGAAGTGTATTTAAAAATTTTTTTTTAATAACTTTTTTTGTTTAACACTTCATTTATTAGTTCCCCTTACATTGATTCCACTCCTATTTTGATAATTAGCATTTCGAGATCATAGCTCATGTGACTCAATGTTATATCTAACTACAACGTTGAGATGTAAAACTTGAGGTGTCAACAGGGATACACATTTTCCATCCTGGTCCTATCGGGATAACTAGCAATTTAGACATAACATGAAAACGACCAACGGACTATAGATTTACCCAAGGAGATACTCTAGAAATGGAGAGTCTTACAAAACCGATCTCAAACGTTTACTTTCATTTTTTTAATCACAGTTTGTGTACTTATGTATATAGTGTCTTAATACTAATACGTTTACAAAGTTTGGTTTTGTTGTATGGAGCAGGTTTCTGTTGCGCAAAGAATTATAAAATGAAATTATGTAGGCTCTCGTGCTAACTACGAAAACGATAGATAAGCATTTTGCAGATCATTTGATATAAAGCCTTTATTTAGTTTTAAATTTTAAACCAATAATAAACAAGTTAATCGTGTTATAACAAACTTCGAATAGAGAAATGAATTTCACCATGATACAACAATTTGACACCCTTAAATGTCATTATATTCAGTACTTGGCGCTTGGGTGGGAAAAGGGATGTAAGTCAACAAAGAAGAGCTAAAAGTCTCGCGACACATATAAAGCCACCCTGCACCTTTGAGAAAAGAGACGTAAATCAAAGCGTCTTATAATTGTATTTTATTGTGCAAAAGAAAAAACCTCAATAACAGGCGGGTGATGGTATTATTAACTGCTATCTCCCAAAGCTTCTACTTTTGGACTTATAATCCCTTTTCCCATCCATGTGCCAATTGCTCAAATGACTTACTTGTTTCTGCCACGGCATATTAGTAAAATAGACATTGAGGGTAATTCAGTTTTAAAAATTGCTATAATGAGACAATGGTTTATTTTTGACCTCTAATATTTGAATAATTTTTGTCTAAAATTCAAAACTGAAATAATGTACATTTAAAGAAATTACTTTTTATTAAAAATATGTCATGCCAACTTGATGCAATTTTACGACCATCTCATTAGCAATCCAGAACTACATAAGCACGTGTACATGATCCTTTTATGCTTAATCTAGGTACCAAAAATCACACCTGTTTAATATACATTTCCGGTAAAATAACGATTTATGTAGATGTTTCTCCCTATATACTACATACTGTACCTACAAAAACAATATACTCTTATCGATAATAAATATAACTCTTTCAGCGAATAGTAACATTGATTAATTATTTTTGAATTTAGGAACAAATGAAATAACTGTCATTATTAAATAAAAGTACATGCTTTTCATTGTTTCCGAATACGATTTTTATCTAATTTTCACAATATCTTCGAGGAGGAGAACAGCTGACACAAACATTGATATCTCTAAAACGTAAAGTTACATAAAGTTTGAATTGGCAACCGCAAACCGTCATCAGTCGCCATGATAGCCAAGTGCTACTCAAGCTATTCAAGCAGATGTGATGCGCAATTTCTATATCGAGCGCCACGTATTGAAGCTATACTAAGCTGCTATGCCAATGAATGAATGCCCGTTTGATGTCCAATTGTTACAGATATATGGAAAACATTTTCCCATGAAAAATGTGGTAACAGACTTGATGCTCTTTGTATCAAGCATAAAAACAAATAGTATGTATACTATTCATCAGAATTATATTTAATAGGAAGTAAAACAGTAAATCATCGTAATGTTCGTTCAACCATATAAAACAGAGTTCGACCTAATTTTATTGCTACAAATAATCAGAATTTGCAATTGCAATTTCATTGACACAAGTGGTCAGATTGTGTATCGCATTGATTGATTTCTACCTTTGACCGGTTGTACCTCTCCGCATTTACTCATGTCATGATTTAAACAATCAAATGTTCAATGCAAACTGTACGTATACACATATACACATATACACATAAACCAACAAAATTCTAAATGCAATAACAACATTAAACAATGCGAATAGGCATTCCACTTCGCTGCAGTAGTAAAGCTACAGAACAAAACCATGCCGGTTTATCTAATCAGGGGTTTATCAGGGAATTGATTTTAAAAATGTATACTCATTCTACGAACATAATTTCAGCAGTGCTTGTAACGGCATAAATGCAATATTCAACACTGTACTTCTATCAGTCTATTACCGAATATGTTTTGACTTGTGTAGAAGAAGAATATTTATTTTATCGTTCCAATCGCGTGAAGAAACAAAATTATTTTAAAACAAAATGTAAATTAATCTTCGGGTCGTTTGTTAAGAATGGGAGGAAAATGCTGGGAATTATACAAATTGTCAATCAATTTTATTTAACAAGGTATAACCGACAAGACAAATTTATATCATTAGTTTAACGCGGTGAGTTATTTTACCTGTCAAAGCTGTAGACCCCTCAATGAACACAGAATATCTTTCAAGCACTGTATACTATGTTCGGTCATGGCGGAATCTATTACTTTTTTAATACTATTCCGCCATTCGGCGGAACTCCATATTATACACTAGGAATTCCCTCGTGATTGTAATATTGAATATGTTTTTCGGCGGAACTTATATATGTAAGTGCATAATTCCGTCGCCCGGCGGATTTATTTATTTACAACGACAATTCCGCCGGCGGACGTATAGCCTGTGCGTTGAATTATGGTGGGCGATAGTTTCCCCCTGTTACCAGAGGCGTACCGTAGTAATAGAGACTTACTTTCTAAGTAAATATTGTCCTCTTGTCTCATTACGATAGAGTCGTAGCTTTCCTAAATAATTTAATGTTATTGCTTACTTGCATCCCACATGGGTTCTGTCGATTTTAGTTTGACCATAAAAATTATTACATTTAGATGAACTATTCATATCTAATTTAGTCTTTTCAATTCTTGCGGTTATCAACGTTTATTCATAATCGCTAGAATTGAAGAGATCAAATCAACACTTTGAAAAATTATCATTAAAACAAATGCGGTTAGTAGGCTCTGATCTATTGATAGAGAGACTGTTAGGCTATAACTGTCAGACAGTTAATTTTCATTGAAAGGTGTAAGACTACTTACTTTATAATAGCTTGATTTGGGAATATGCCACGTCATAATGATTTTTCAAATGCAGACATGTGAGATGTAGTATGAGTTTATGCACTAGAAAATTATCGAGGGCGTCCTGCTGCTGAAAGGTATCTACAATTATATCCGAACAGACGACAATCTCATTAAGGAACTTTTAAAAGTATTTACGACCGATTAGCGCGGACTGGTCAATTCCATCGAACGCCAGATGTAGGACGTCCAGAAAGAATTACAATAGCAGGATAATATTTTATGGCAATTTTTTATATCCTTCATAGTTCTGTTCTTTTACAGTCTTCATCTCTGAAGGAGTTTGAATTATTCGGAAAATGTTGTTAGAATCAATTATTCGACATCTGCAACTGAAAATAATGAATAATTTAACAAGTATTGGTTGGGTAACGTAATTATGTTGTTAATCAAACAATCTTATTCTCATTTCTTGTAATGGAAACCTATCCTGGAAAGAGGGTTTCTGTTACTATGTTAGCAATTCTGGGTTAAATCCTTCTCTTAGGAAAATTTTATCCTAGTCACCATATGCTAATTTTATACACACTTGCTTTCCTTGCGAGTGAGTACTCTAGAGTACAATGTTGCCATAGGGTCGAGTTGTGATTAACCCCTGAACCCTCCCCTCTTTTTTATTTGAAACCGAGTTGGTTGTTCTCCTGTGATTGGCAGCGTAATGTTTCCTGTGAGAAAAGCGTGTTTTATCCTCATATGCGATTGATAGAAATTAAATGAACCTTTTAATACTGCTCGATTACGTTCGTTCGTTTGACATAAAAAATTCCAAATTTTTCTTTCAAGTTTGTTACACTTGAGATTTGGTGGAGGTGCCTGAAAGTTCTTACTAGCGTGAAAAGTCGCATTGTGTGAGACTTTAAAATGGCGAGTCTTCTGCTTTACGCTGACTAAGGATCGGTTTTTGGGCCGCTACTTTTCTCGGTATGCTTACATAAACGTGTACAGAATTTCAATACCCAGATATTTGCGGACGACGCTGAAATATATGGGAGCTTTAGTACACGTTCTCTCGTAGCCAAGCGCTGCTTATTATCCCAAGTAAAATTATCGCATTATTATTCGGAAAAACTGGGGATGCGCTGACGTCTAGAAACAAAATTAACTTACATTTGTTCCTTGTGTCCGGTCCACTTGTTCTTTGTACGAGATATCTGGGCCTTGCCGTATATAATTCGTTTCGTTATAAATATCACGTTTCTCAAATCATATTCATTATTTAACTATGCATCACTTGATTACACGTGTTCGATAAGAATCGTATTCAAAAAATTTAGAACTCAGGCGTAAAGTATATGTTTGGTATCCGGAAATATGAGAGAATTTACCATAAACTATGTGCCAACTCATATTTGACTAACAATAAATGATTAATTTTAAAAGCAATTTATTATGCGACGCGTTAACAGTGAGAAGGTACGTAAACGTCAACTTCTAAGGTTAGTATTGTCATCCCATTAATTCAATTTCTGAAAGCGTTGTTATTGCAATTTACTCTTTTTAAACTGCCGAAAGAGTGGATGGGGGACACTCCCGGACCTACAGTAGTAAAAAAATATCTTTTAATTTAGTTAAAAAATTTCACAATATACAATACATATAAATATTTCCTGAGCTAAAATGTTATCAAAGTATTAGAAAAATTGTCCTATGTCAGTAACAAAACCTTTTCCCTTGAAGTTATTCTCACGGCCGTGATTGTGGCACCACTTCAAGTGATAAGCGATTGTTGTTAATTTTGCAGTTTTAATGCAACTCAAACTTAATCAAGAATCTATTAAAATTTTCAGTAGGCACACTTCCTTTAATTCCCTTCATTAAGCTATAGATGTGATACAATTTTACTGTTACGCATAAGCTAAAGCTTTATGTTATAGCATCTCAGCTGCTTTGCGAATTTTATATATTGAGTGTCGACTCCTAAATAACCTAAGTAGGTGCTGCTATTAGGTATTCATGAACATCGCTCCCTGTTACAATAACAATTCTTAACGCGCAAGCTGCGTCTCTCCATTCTGCTATCTGTCAGGCTCACGAAGAGGCAGAAGCATGCTGCGAAATACATAACTTTATCGAGAAAAATGCTTCCTTAAAACAACAGCATATATACATACGTATGCTGGAACAAAAATATTTACTGTAATGTCGCTGAATTTTGAGGGAGGTACGTTTTTCGACATTGAAATATGTGATCTTTCATATAAAGAAGGCGAATTAGATTTTATAACAGTACTACAGAATATATTTTACGTTTTGTTAAAGCGTTCCGTTTTTGTTTCCGTTTTTCAGATACATTTCACATAGCTCTTGAAATATCTTTCACGAGCTTCTGGTTAGTAGTACTTTAAAGCATTTGAAGTAAACGTGACATAATCAAGCAGCGAAATCAAATCGTTATTCAGACAACATGCCAGAAAAATTATTACGAAATTTTTTTAATCACTTTTGAGATAGTTGTAAATTGATTAATACTATTAAACGAAAACTTTAGCCAAAGATAATAGCGGTGGGTAAGAACGTAAACGGGAGGGCACGGACAACGATCCGATTTCCTCGTGTATTTCCGTTGCATAGTACAATGTACGCAATACGCTGGGGAAATACGCGAGAGCATCGAGTTGCTGCCCGCGCTCTCCCGTTTACAGCATTACTAGGCTTCGGATTTTATGAAAAATGTATATCTTGTATTTTTTGCATATATGCCTACCCTTTTTCATTTCAACATATTTACTATTAAAATATGGATAAAAAAAGATTTTTTTTTGCACAAGTTGCACGTACTTGTTTCATATTTTGTTAAAAATTGCATATTCATTCATAAATTTTTATTTTTAGGAAAATAATTCAATTTTTAAAGAAATTGCATTTACTTTCATATCGTACGATATTTATTATAATGAACGGCATTAATGTCCGGCAATTTGGAAAAAACAACACATTAGGTTCCTTGATATTTACTTGTTTACCTATAATACAGTTAAGAGATTATCCACTGCTTTTTCTGGTACAGAATAATGCAAGTTTACCTGCGCGGTTCAACTTCGTGTAAATAATCTGTCTAATACCCTGTTTTTAAAGGAATTGTAAGCAATTGTTATTGTCAGATTCAGTAAACAGATTTCTAGAAATAAATAATTATGTTGATTTAGCAGAAAAGGGGGTTAAGCCTTCAAGTAGTTCTAATAAGTAGATTGTTATCTATTTACACATTAAGAGAAAATATTTAATCCCTTTTTTGCATAATTTGGTTACTATATATACAAATCAAGAGATCTGTACTATTAGCTTTGGCGTTTGCCGAAGTATTCGTAGAAATTGTCGATGCATTATAGACGCTCTGATTATAGCTTTGTCAATTCTGCGAATTGCAGCGGCATATTGTTCGGTACCTTTGCAATTAAAGTTTTGAGATTGAGTAAATCTTAACCTCTATTAGAAATTCAACATTTTTACGAACGGCATTTACGTCGTATGCCTGCATGGATTTGTATATATAGAGAGATGAATTTCGATAATGCATCATTCCTTTTTCATGAGTCATTCAAGTAGCATTGTTAAAACCAAATTTTGAAGAAGTGAAGCGTCTTGAATCGGGCAGTTGCTAAAAATATAACAAAAAAATGGCCAAAGTGAAAGAGTGGATCGAACCTTTTCCCAAAATTATTCTGCATGGAGTGAAAGTATTTTGTCGTGCATGCAGCAAAACAGGAAGTCTTTTTTTTTAAGTTGCTATATTTACTAAGACAGGTATTTTTTATTTGGTCATTCGTACGCAATTACCAAATTTGTACTCAATCATGTGCTTTGAGGAAAATTTCTCATGTAGGAGCATCGACTCAAATACGAAAACGCGCTCCAAATCTAAAAGGAGTTCAGTGAAGCTCTACTATTTGCCGAGATTCCATTAGCTAAAATAAATAATTCTAAATTTCGACCATTCCGGATAAAAACACAATAAAAAAAAGTTATGCGCACAAATATACACATATATAATAACATACTTAAGGGAATACGTAGTATTATTGGAAATAATTATTTCTATCTTGTAGTTGATGAAACAACAGAGTCTTCTGGTCATTACATTGCAAATTTTCTTATAGGGATTTTACACGAAGAATACGCAACTAAATCATATCTACGAGGGATGATCGTAAAATAAGGTTCCCAAGCCCTACAGCAGCAATAAGACGTGTTAGGCGACATCCGACAACATTGGCTTGTGCAGCTGCTCTGCTACTCTATATGCGTACCACCCTCGTCTCGCTACGCTGCTCAGTGTTGGCGTAGCAGCCGTCCGAGATGGAACTCCCGATCGCCGCTACCGCCAGTTGCGAAATTTGCGCTGTGATACGTTTTTTAAACGCGAAAGGGGTTTCACCTATAGACATTCATCGCTAATTAACCGAAGTTTATGGAGAAAAGTGTATAGCTGTTCAACACGTCCACAAATGGTGTACGGAATTCACTGGAGCTCGGACGGAAATTCACGACGAAGAGCGGAGCAGAAAACCATCAGTTTTCAGAGGAAATCGTTGAAAAGGTCGAGAGCATACTGCTTGAAGATCGGAGGGTCACCATTCGTCAATTCGCTCTTCGGATTCCTAAGATTTCCAACACCACAATTGAAAGATTTTGACCGAAAAACTGGGCTACCGCAAGGTGTGCGCGCGGTGGGTACCGCGAATCCTCACGGAAAACCATAAGCAGAAACGTTGCAAGTGTGCCCAGGCGTTTCTTCAACAATGTCAAGACAACAAGGGGGAAGCTTTGGACTCCATTGTTACGGGCGACGAAACGTGGGTGTTTCATTTCACTCCCGAAAACAAGCGACAATCATGCGAATGGCGCCACTCAACTTCACCGAAGCCAAAGAAGTTTAAACAAACACAGTCTGCTGGCAAAGGAACACTTGGGTGGCGTACGCATCGGGACCGACGATGAAGTCAAAGAAGAGGTTATTCGATTCTTGAAAGGACTGGCGGCAGAATTTTATGACATGGGGATACAGAAGTTGGAGCACCGTCCGCAAAAATGCTTGGATAGAAATGGCGACTATGTCGAAAAATAGCTTAAGTTTTTACCTTTAAAACGATGTGTAATGTTAAGGAAATAAAGAATGCTGTCTATTTTTAAAAAAACATGGGAACCTTATTTTACGATCATCCCTCGTGGTTGCGTCAACGGAGTTATCGAAAACAAATGTAACTATTACTCGTTTTATACAAGAGGAGCTGTTTAGTTTTTTTTCTACCGCAAAGTATTCCAAGTGAGAAATTTTTGTTAATATTAACAGACAATGCTGGTTATATGGTTAAAGCTGTAGGCAATCTAAAAATTTTTTATGCAGACTTAATTCATGTGTAGAGTAGCCTAAACTTGCGGAGTCGCATAGGCGTCGGTATTACGGGTTAATATAAGAATATGAAAAATTCATAAATAAACTAAACCGGTAGAGAAGCAGGCATGTAGTGTCGACCTTGAATATAAATCATGTTAAACCCCGCTGAGAGAGATTTCGTTTTAGTACCGGTTGAGCTGTTGTAGAGATTAGTCGAACGGTCAAGGTTATGTACTTACGTGTCGCTTTTGAAAATATAGCTGGTGTTTTTTGTTTGTTGTAGTATTATACCAAGTACATAATTAGTATATCGTTTCATATAGAACTAATATTTACATACCTAAGAAAACAATTCCCCGTAATAGATTTGCTACTAATGTACATAATGTGTCACTTTTTCCCCATTTAAAATATTACGGTAGTGCAGTTTTTTGCTTAATATGCAATGTTCGTTTGGCTGCATTGGACAGAACTGATTGCCAGAGGCATGTCAATGGTATTAAGCATATGAAAAATGCAAGAACTTAAATACCTTATACACTATTCCTCATGCATTTATTAATTATGTTTACCTCTTGTAATCTTCCGTTGTCGTTGGTGAGAAAAGCAGCTTTTAAAACGTTTTGGCGACAATACGTTCCAAAGTACCCATTACCCTCACAAACACAATTACAGAATCATTTGCCGCGAATACAAGAGATGCTAGAAAATGTGTGTAAACGTGATTTGGGTTCCAAAAAAATATGGATTACCGTGGATAAGACGACCGATATAAAGAAAAACAGTATTGTGAATGTAATAGCTCGCGTTTTATCTAGCGAGAACACAGCATCTCGATATTTGTTAGCTTGCAAACGTGTTCAACAATGTACCGCGGAAAATATTCAAAAAGTGATAATGAACGCTTTGAAAAAATTTGAAATTGCCCAAGATCAAGTTGTGATGATTGTGACACATAGTGCAGCAACGATGTTAAGTGTTGGGCGATCCTTAAAACATATATTTCCTAACTTTATACATATAACCTGCGTGCTGCATGCTTTGCATTTAGTTGGTGAAGTTGTTCGACAACATTACGGAAACGTTGATCGGATGAATGGAAGTACTAAAGCAGTGTTTCGTAAATCTCCTAAACGTTTAAAAGAATTTCGTAAATTTTGTCCAGGTATTCCAGAACCTCCTGAACCAATTTTAACGCGATGGGGTACTAAGCTAACAGCAGCTTCTTACTATTTGATCCATTTTCAACAAATTCAATCAGTTATAATGCGATTTAATCGGAATGAATCCAAAGCAATTAGAGAATTTCAAATTCCTCAACTTTTACAAGATTTAACAACAATATGTACCAATTATAGAGTATTACTAGATGCCATCAGAAAACTACAATGTACTGAATTGTCATTGCAGGAATCATTAGACGTAGTGGAGAGTGTAAAAAATAAATTACACACATTAAATGATACGCCAGGATTATGCGCTAGTCAAAAGTTGGCAGATGTTTTAAGGAAAAATCCCGATTTTAATACTTTAGAGGCCGTTTATAATAAGTGTAAGAATAGTGAACTTTTAAGTGATTTTGAAAAACAGTTTCTACATGCAAATGTAACTTCCTTAGATGTGGAGAGATCGTTTTCTATGTATAAGAATATTTTTTCTTGTCGACGCACAAGGTTTAAAGAAGTAACTGTGGAAACATATGCAATGATGCAAGTTTACAGTAGTTCACATCCTGATGCCTCTAATTTGT
This sequence comes from Dynastes maya, assembly GCA_029619315.2. NCBI lineage: Eukaryota > Metazoa > Arthropoda > Insecta > Coleoptera > Scarabaeidae > Dynastes > Dynastes maya. The sequence continues at coordinate 66,597,610 of JAROYE020000002.1, forward strand.
TGAATAATTAGCAAATAAGTTTATTTATGAATTTTTCGTATTCTTATATGAACCCGTAATACCGACGCCTATGCGAGTCCGCAAGTTTTGGTTACTCTATTCATGTGACTTGCTTAGCTCACGGTCTACATTTAATAGCAGAAGAAATCAGAAAACAATTTCCACCTATTAATGATTTAATCAGTAATATAAAAAATATTCGTTAAAGCACCTTTAAGGGTCCAGTACTATAAGAAAAAAATGCCTAACATTCCCTTACAGCCACAACCCGTTGTAACTGGATGAGGTCTTGGCTAGAAGCTGCAATTTTTTACACTGATTATTTACACGAAAGCAAACCTATAGTATATGACATTCATGCGTTACTCTTGAAAATAGTAAGTGTATTTTAAAGCTACCATTATGAATTCAACAATTAACTTTTATCAAAACCAATTACAATTTTGTACATACGATAATTGCGAAGCACGAATGCAAAAATTTGATTTTACTTGATTCAGTGAACTTAGTAAAAGATTTTGAAAAAAATGCCAATTTTTAAGGGGCGAGATAGGGAATTCGATATATAAAAAATTAGCCTTAGTTCTTGATAAGAATGTACGATACAAAAAATGAAAAATGTTTCTGAATTTTTTTGTAGCAATTTTAATGCGGATATCGAATAGATCCACGAATATGTTAAAAATTCAAGCGTTGTCCTATAACATCAGTTGACATAGAAAGGAGTTTTTCTGTGTTCAAACATATGTATTCTGATAATCACCACAAATTTTTAATAGTAAATTTTCAAAAACATTTAACTGTTAATTACTTTGCAAATGTTAATAGACGTGATTCTCGTAACACATTTTTTATTTATTATTTTTTACTTTAATTATGTTACCTTTCTTGTGTAGCCTTATAACTTTATAAAAAATAAATATGTAAATAGGTTTATATACTCTATTGTTTCACATAATCTTTCTTCCTACAGGAAAATTCAATTTTTTTGTTACAACTGTATAAGTTAATATTATATCTTTTACAAAATAGTGCATATTTTAAATTCATATCTTGCATATTTTTCTGCATATCTTGCATATTTGTCTGCATATCTTGCATATTTTCTTCATATTTTCGTAAAAGCATCTGCATATATATGCGCATATTTCAGCATTTTCTTTGCATAAAATCTTAAGCCTAGTTATCACCCACCACTGCTAGTCAAAGGTTTAAACCAAGCTATAAATTTGATAAAGGACACGCATATATATATATATTCGAATAAGTTTATGCTTCCTCAAATTATTCTACTTTTGGAAAAATACTAACTAAATTTTAATAGGAAACAACGAGCAACGTACCATGTACATTTGTGAACTTCTGGAATGCAATGATTTTTAGAAATACGACAACGTTAACTTATAATATTTTAAAGACTTCATTAAATTTTGGCACTCACTGTCATAATCATTCCAAAAAGGAAAAGTTCCCTCATCTAATCTTACTTGGAGGTTCGTATGTACGCAAGAAAACATTTACTTCATCTCATCAATCACTATACTTCACACGTTACTTAAAACATTTTCATTACCAAATACTTGCAACAAGAAATTTATCGCTTTAAGATAGATGGATGTTTTACAACATACATATGTTGTTTATCACAAACTAATAAGAAGAAATACTCGAGGAACAGTAATTGATTAATTAACAAACTGACAATTGCGTGTATTAATCGATGGTACTACCAACTCAAAACTGTTTGCTATGGGAGTGAACGTTTTAAACAATAGATCTCGAAGTTTGAATTAGACAAGTGGCTCCCAAACTACTCCCCATGGGACACATCTTGCCCGCAATTTAATTTTATCCAGTCCTAACTAGAGGAAATAGTCCCTTCATTTACATAAGAATTCGCAAGTATTTCTTGCCGTTGTCAACAAAATGTAATTCCGCATTGTCACTAAATTAATTTATAAAATTTGCACTTTCAATAAAATTCATTTACCTACAATTACTTCTTCATTATTGACAGTTAACATATACTTAAATATGTAGTGTAATGATAAAAGTAGATCTAATATTAGAGCCATGAAAAGTGCTGTTCACCTATGTGCATTCAGGTACATTCGCGCATGGTAATTTCAAAAGCTTTCCGTCATCGAATGCGAGATTTATTCTACTTAAATATCCAAATTCCTCATGGTTGAAGGCTACAATGATTGGCTGAATGGCCACAATGAAAATCCTGGTAAGAAAGAACTGGACTGACTGGCCAGGAGCGCTTTGGGCATAACGGTACCGCCTGCGTCTGCGCTTTATGAAAAGAGTAGAACTATCACCTATCAGAGATGAAATTAAATTAATTCCTACTGCACGGCAAAAATCACTTTGATGTATCCGAACAAGTGGACAACATTGTGATGTCTGAGGCTAGTCAGAAGAGATCTTCGTATGCCTGTTAGGATTCTGAAGAAAGGAGTACATCTGCAAGATGGACTTAGCCAAAGGCTTGTCATGCATGGGCTACCAAGTTGTAGGTGAAGCAGCGAAACATTTCATCTGCCGGCGATAGTTAGAAGCACCGTGCTGGGTGAGGAGCGGCTATGCCTTATCGATAGGTCGATTCATCTGAGCAACGTCCAAACTTATGCCAATGCAGTGAGTTAACAGCCTAAAGTATTCTCTAGCATAAGGAGGATACATAATAGGCCCATTGTGGTCCAAATGCTGGGAGATACATTTCACCCTATCGTTGTTCACAATCACAACCATAGCTGAATCTCTTCTTTTTGGTTCTTTCTTTCTATGCTGGGAGTGAAATAGTGAGAAGAGCAGTTTTATTATACAGAGTGTTTGGTTCACCGACGTATATCTGAAAGGAGGTGGTATAAAGAAATACATTTTTGAACTTTAATCGACCCCAAATTTTTTTTATCGCATGTAGAGTGTACGAAATGATTTTATTTGGTGGAATAAATATCAAGGACTATTAAAATATAAATTGCAAGGAATTAGATACTTGCAGTAGTGTCTAATTATAATTCATTGTAGCAAAAATCATCTAATTTAGTTAAATCACTGTCAGCTTTGTCTCAGAAACCGTACACTTTGTATAATGATATTTTTCATTAAACAAGTTCCAAACCGACTTGCCTACCACCTCCTTCAAAATATCGGTGAACCAAACATCATGTATAAATAAATAATAAAATGCGAAGCTGAAATATTTACTTGATCCAATACGTGCGTACTATTGAGATATTGCCGTCTTTAATTGATCCATCAGATTAAAAAGTAGAATGTTATACATCAACCTCTTGCAAAATTTTGAAATAAAAAAGTTCGGCCACATCACTAAAATGCTGTTGCATGCATATATATAAAAAAGATGTATTCGCAAATATTTTTCCACAAAATCAATGCAAGTTCTCATTTTTCTGGGAGCGTGTAACGACTACAAATGTCAACGACTATTCGGATTTGCCAATGACACCCTAACCACCGTCTATCGGGGTTGCGTTACTTTGATATATAGCCGTGCGGACAACATTGATCAAATAGAGAGGATTATCACCTCTTATCTTGCCCGCACGTATAACGAGTTTATTTTTAAGCCCGTCGATCTCGACCTACCAACCGCCGCAACACCATCAGCAACGGGATGATACGCCGCCACCAACCGCTCTGCAGATATGCGGGGAAACAATCGCCGATCAAATACGAAATCAATATTATGTATTATATATAGCCGCAAAACAGTACTTTCTGATCCGGGTATATATCTATGGGCATGATCAGGAGTGCCTGCATAGCATCTGTAAGAGTAACGAGAAACATTGACATCTGCTGCAGCTTTATACGAGAACAATAAAATATAGTGACTGGAAATAAAGATGACTTTATATACATTGCGATCAATTTAGTACAGCGACAGCATCGATAGAACTGCTATTAATGGAAGAAAAGTGACATATATTTTACTCTATCGCATGAAGACGATGTGCTAGTTATGTGAAATATATTTTCCAATCGATTCTTTTTATTTTTATAGTAACTGTACTTAGGTTTACTATGCATGGGCATTTGTTTTTGTTCTGTTGTTTTTTGTGCCACCCTTACGTTACACTAAAACCTCGATGCATGTATAATGTTAAAGGTGCTTCAACTTTCGCAGTCAAATTTAATAACAACCAAACAATACAAAGTATCGGCATACTCTTCACCACACAAATTAATAATTAATAGGGAACAGCCGTTTCGAGGGCTCCTGTCCGTTCCTGTCAGCTTGTTGGGAACCTCTGTCACTTTAGGGTAAGTTGGGATCACATATTTTATAATTTATTTTACTTGTATGGATAAAAACATTAAAATCTATACTCAAAAAGAGTGCGTCAAGTTGGCTCCCGAGATTTTTTAAAATTTCAAAACGCCCACATTTTGTTCCCGTTTTATGCTGTAAAAATTTAAATTTTATTTTGTGCTCATTCCATTTTCGAGATTGGAAAGTAGGGACCAACTCAACGCTACCCCCGCACTTTGGCTTTTTAAAAAATTTGACCACACTATCGTCTTATGTCGCCATTATCAAATTTTCAGAAACCGAAAAATTAGAGCGGTGGTTGCTAAATAGGGGTCCCTTGAAGCTCTCATTTTCGAACATCTGAAAAACGTTTAGAGCACAAAACGTAATTTCTACGGCACAAATCCACACAAGGCCAACACAAAACGTTGCCGTTATCAAATTTTCAAAAAACCAAAAATTAAAAAAAAATCGAAAGTACGAAATAAAAATAAGAATGTTATATAGTTTCTGATAAGATTTTTATTGCTGAATTTGCCAAGTTCGTCGAAATTCGGTAAATTTGAAATTAGGTATTCTAATTTTCAAACAATACGGTAGACTCAGCTAATTTCCTAGTTTATTTTCTATAAGATTCGTGTTCGCAGGAATATGTGGATTCGAAAATCGACAGAAGTGCTATTTCAAGTATCAAAAACAATCTCAGACTATTTATGTTGGACACTAAAGGTAAATTTCCGTCTCTCTAAAATTTCTAATTAACTTTTAAGATCTACAAATGTTAAACTCTATTTTGGATCTGCTGGTTCTAGTTAAAAGTTATCACATTATGTGAAGTAAAATTAAAAACTTTAATGAACACTAGTAAAGTTTACGAATTATCTATTATTAGAGCCGAAATTATGCCTTAAAAGAGCTGCATGCGGCTTCGGAACCGCAGGTTGGCGACCCCTGCTCTAGGGTTTGATTGAAGGATGGTAACTAGTTACTTACAAACAAGAATGAAAACGATAAAGCTTTTTGAATTACTAGATCAATCAATTTTGAATTGGGGAATAATGAAACGAAAAAATTAAAAAGAGAAATAAGAAATACAGTACCTATATATGCAATAGCTTTCATAAATTTCAGAGGACATGCCGATTCACTTATTCTTCTTATTTGAGTTGGTTCTGTGTAAACGTTTGAGTAAGCCGCGCTAACAGATAAAAATATGCTCTTTAGTTTCATGTTTAACTGGACCTGCTAGCTCGACTAGAAGTGCTTTAAAATTGGGCCTGAAGGTGGTAGGAAGGACCGCAAGTATATTGCGTCCTTCCGGTAGGACCCTGCAGAATCTATCATTATGAGCAACTTAGAGGAAATAATCAATCACAACTTATTTTCAAAAATTTACTTTGTAAGAACGATTTTTCTTCAAAACACGCAAAATCATGCAACACATCTACTGCATTGGAATCAAGTAATGGAAAAAATGTGGAGACGGACGAACAAGCAGACAGAAAAAAATTTTTCTACATAAAGATAAGTTTTGGAAAAAGGAATCTAAAGATTAACTTAGAACCAAGTATTTTGTTGTAAAACAACATTAGAACAACTTGAAAACAATTTGCAAATAAAGAAAACAACGTTGAAACATTCAAAGAGGAATCGAAGAGGACAACAGACAATACAAAAGAGATCGAAGAGGATATAACGATAGCAATTTTTCTACAATAATTCTTAATTTTGATGATGAATGGTTTTCTCGTAGATGTAAAGGTACATAATATTGAACATATAAATTGTATTGTAGAATACATTGAAAGTAATAAATGTCAGTTTTAAAGAAATTTCACATTTTGGCTTTTTGTGTTTCATATATAAATAAATAAAAAAGGAAGTTGAAAATTAGGCCATCACACACTAATGGATTTTTAATCTTCTTCCAACTCCAATATCTCGAAAACGGTTCCTCTCACTTGAAATATACGCAGGACATTTTTTGTGCAGAATTTCAAGAGCTCTCTTCAAAAAATGGACCGTTTTGCGTAAGAATTGGAAAAAACTAAGAAATGGTGTTTTTATTTTTATTGTTTTTTATTATTTTTATTGTTTTTTTTATTTCCTCCTAATTTGCCTAATATAGGTATACCTTGAGATTCGGGACACTAACGCGTAACTCATACGTAAAGGGCTCACTACTTTTTAGACAATCTAAAAAAGGACACAATTTTCTCAAATTCATATTTTTACTTTAATTTAGAAGACCTAAATACGAGGGCAATTCGTGAAATAAGCTCCGTTTGGTTATTAAAAGAAACACCAGTACATGAAGAGGTTTTTATTATATACAACTTAAAGCTACTACTTTCAGCTATTTTTCTACATAGTTGCCATTAAGATTGAGACATTTGTCATAGCGATGAACCAATCGTTTAATGCCGTTTTCATAGAGCTCTGCCGCCTATAAATTAAGCCATGCTGTTCTGCAGCGTTTCATCGGTCTCAAGCCGTTGTGATCCTCTTATGAATTGCACGTGAAATTTGCGGGAAAAAGGTACTCAGTTCTGTGATTATGAATCGCCGATTTTCGACATTACCCAAAAGTTCGTCCTTCACAACAGTTGGTCTTCCACTCCGTTCTTCATCATGAACATTAGTTCGTCCTTCTCGAAACATACGGCACCATCTTCTAACCACACTGTCACTCATGACATTTTCATCATAAACGGAACAAAGTTCACGATGAATCTCAGCAGCCTTCATGTTCTTTGCACACAGAAATCGGATAACGGCACGCAGTTCACAGTCGGCGGGATTTTCAATTACAGCAGCCATTTTAAACGTCCAAAATAGCATGAAAGAATGTCCAAACGATTCTCCCACTAGCACTGCCAGACTCACATTAAACCAGACTACACTGCAGCGCTGCGATCGCGCCTCTCACTAGGCGGAAACGGAACTTACTTTACGAATCCCCTCGTATGTAAGTGTGAAAAAATAGTGAGAATTATAATCGTGGTTACCTCAATGTATTATATATATAACGTAACAAATAGTCACCACGAATACGAGAACATTATGTAGCAGAAATTTATCCACAAAATCGCTAAAAGGTAGTAGAAATGTCAGACGCGCTACATTTATAGTGTATATTCCACATAAGAATGTGATTATCATACACATGTACATCAGATATCCTGCTAGAAAAAAGATATTTCCACTTTATGCCCTACTTCGCTAAACTGTCACGTAAGCCTCGGGCTTTTTGTTTATAGCCTTGCACTGTACCTATAAAGTCACGTATAACATTTGATCGGGTACATATTTCATTCTTGCTTTCGATGTGGTTTTATTACGCAAAGTTATATATCTGGCTCAGATATCAGTGGCGTGGCATCCAGGTTCTGACTCTAAGCTAAGAAGTTTCCTCTGCATAAGACGTCGTAAGTAATATATACGATCTACCTCGGTGGATATGTGTATACAAGTATAAATGGACCTACACAAATATTCGTTTACATTTAGAGTTGCAAGCACTACCTCAATTTAGTTTGCCTCTGTTACATGGGTCTAAAATGGCACGTATAGTATAGTGAATTTTAAGAAAATGTATTAGGCGTAATTTCTGCGCTTGAAAGCTGTAAAATCAAAATATTACAAGTGTCGGGCAGAGATTTAATTACCTAATAATACCTTTTTAATCCTGGTATTTGCTAATTAGAAAATATGAGGAGCTTTTTTACAAAACGCAACAAATCACATGAAGTATTTTTAGAGAAAACCAGAAAAGGTTAAAACGGCGTCATCCCATATCTAACTAAAATATTATTTTTATTTATGAAAGTGGTTGCATTAAACCTTTTAGACAAAAAAATCACTCATGGAAAATGCTTTATCTCGAAGGATTTCCAGAAGAGCCCTTGGACATGTTTAATTTAGAAAAAATGTTTTGATTTTTTACGTTTCAAAGGTAAACTTCTGTTCTGCAATTTTTAAAAACTAAATAAGGATCGTTTTATGTCACAAAAAAAGTTTTATTTTTAAATGAGAACAACGTAGTATAAAAACAAAACGTATTCTAAATTGAAAATGTAAACTACTAATTGTAAGTATAGGTTAACGTTTTGGTTCACAGTCTTCTTCTAACCGGTAACATAATTGGCCGTTTTCATCATATTGTTCATTGAAAGTAAAGTGGTCCTTTGGAACCTCTAAATAAAAATTTAATTTATCGTTCAGCCTTCCCTGCATGCCTTCTTAACCCTTTTTCAATTCTTCCAAAGGAACTGTCCGCTGGAAGATAAGAATGGCCAGTCACTGGAAAACTACTTCAATTTGTTTAACATTACGTGGTGAATATGTGTAAAGTGCCCAAAGAATCTAATCTTTTGTACACCATTCTAATCATTATTATTTAAAAAATGTAACACTGCTGAACCAGTTGCATCTGAGTCTCGGCCGTAAGGGAGAAGTGCCTAAATGTTGGTGGAGACTACATTGAAAAGTAGTGCAAATTTCATTGTCATTGTATATATTGTTTTTTTTCCACAGCCATTTGTCTCGTTAATTACTGAACATCCCTCGTAATTACTAATGTATGGTCCCGAAGTTTTCGGAAAATTTTCAAATACTGATAACTTGTTCAAAACTGCTTGACTTTTTAAGGTAATTGTTAGGACAATTAATAATAAACACAACAAAAAATACTTAATATTCAAATTATTGATAATGGGCCATTATCTTCAATGATCCATAGTTTCCTTCTGGCTTGTCCCATCATTTAAATTTTTTGAAAAATGCGACCTCTCAGTTAGTCTTCATTTGCAGCTTCCCATCGTTGGTATAAAAACCAGCGTGTCCCTTCGTCTTTGAATGGGACAAAGTAAAATATTTCTCATCGTCCAAAACAATCAATTTAGGCACAAAATGGATGCGCCTTAGAGTACGACAATATCTAGGAATTCGTTCTGACTAAGCCGCGGTATGTTTTGGTGCCTTTGTTCGTTTTTGGAACACTATGTTATTTCGGAAAATTGATCAAAGAATAGTGGTCTCTGAAACACGAAAGCTAATTTTCGCTGTGAAACTCCAACTTTGTCTTTAGCGGCTTCAACCACTCTTTGTTTTCTCACCTTTGTTCTCTTCACATTCCTTTATGGTCTGATAAATTATTGATACAAAAATATTTTGTTCTCGATAAATGGCCACTAAATCACGCTTGGTCGTTCGTCCAACTAGATTGTCTTCCTCTTCTTCTCTATTTCTCCTTGTACCTTAACAGGACGTCGAAATGTTGGTTGATGTTTATGTATCATTCACCCATCTCTTCCATTCCGTCCGCTCCCTTGCCATCTCCCTCATCTGCTGTATTGCTTTCCCCAACTGGATTGTAAATTCCTTTTATAAGAATATTTACCTCGTAATACATTTTGCTTCATGAGATGATATGATGGCAGATATAATTCGAATTTAGCAAACTTTTTCTACCACTTGCACAGAGTGTAGGTTTACCCCAGCATCTATTAACTTTTAAACTTGTCGTATTTCCAACCCCTAGCGTTGTTCTATAAATTCTAAAAGCAGCATGGACAGTAAAAATGTCAGCTTGTCACTCACAAAGGAACACCGGTAACCTGAAAATTCAGATTACGATGAAACTCTGAAGACTGAAAGAGTACCTTGGTATAATTACAATACAATTTTTCTAGCGGGTGAATCCTCTGATTTCGGGGTACAACCCCTTCCTAAGTTTGCATGATTTTTAAATGTTTGTAAATATCTCGGAAACTATAACAGATGTAAAGAAGACAGTTAAACCAATTTTAACCTTCGGATGCGAGATATGGACCACCACCAGCAGACAAAAAGAAAAAATAAATGGTGCGGAAATGAGATTCTTATGAAAAATAAAAAATAAAACAAGGAAAGATAACATAAGAAACGAGGTATACAGAGAATAATTGAAGGTAGTCAAGGCATCAAACACAATACAACAAGGACAACTTAGATGGTTAGGACACATTCTAGGAATGCATGAATACAGATTGACAAAACAAAAAGAAAATGACCAAGAAAGACATTGAATGAAGAAGTGAGAAAAGCAATAGAGCAAAGAGTTGCCAAATGGGAAGATATTCGAAAAAAGACAGAAAATAGGGAAGATTGGAAAAAATATGGGAGAAGACATCAACTCAACTCCATACAACCTCACACTGAAAGGCAGGAAGGTTCTCAGGATTATGTAAGTAAGTAAGAGACGGTTGAAGAAGAAGTAATACACAGTGATCTAAATTCCGATGTCTAGACCAAGCAAGGCACTATTATCAACTCAACATTAGAAATTATTTAAATGAAATTTTCTTAAACTGTTGGATAGGAAGAAGAGGTGTCGTGGAATGTCCGCCGCGATCGCCAAATCTTACATCTACTAAAAACTGAGTTCACCGCAACTGTTCCGAAAATGTAAAATTGGGAGAACAGATTAGAGAGCAAATTGCATTGTTACTTTGCGCCTACCTTAGAAATTCGATTCGTGAAGTCAATGACAGGCTAACTCACTATCTGGTTGGTAATGGTGCGCATCTTGAACAGATTTTCTAATTTCTGTTTTTTTTTAATAAAACCATTTTGGATGAATATAAAATGTCAAAATTGTACATTTTATATTTTATTGTTTCTTGTGTTTTTTGTAACATTTTTAATGAACATTATTTGAACAGTTATAATTAAAAAAACATCAATATCAAACACTTAAAAGGACTACACCATTATATAAAAAAAATTAAGTCGAGACATCAAAACTGACAAAGGCTTCGCCAAACAACTTTCATATACGAGTTGTGGCAATTAAATAACCGGACTGGTGCTACTATCCGCAAACAGAGAGCACGCGACGGCAGGTTTGAACATTTCAGTGCTTGTAGATGCTTCCCCTACCCTGAGCTCGATGGCCACGGTTGTACGTCGCTCAGTCTCGCTGTAGCAATCGTCCGTTCATGTCCTTACGCTAGCGTCGCGTCGGAAAAATGTAGAGTGTTCAGATCGAGCAACGAGTTAACCTCAAGTTTCTTGTGAAACTGGGAAAAACTGGGATTCTAACTACCCTTCGTGAACGAGTGAGAAGACGAAAACCCGACTTGGGAAAGATGCTCCACCAAGACAATGAGTCAGCCCATTCCGTCTCTTCTGTGAATGCGTTCTTTGCGAAAACCGGCATCACCGTGTTGGACCACCCACCGTACTCGCCCGACCTGGCCCCCTGTGACTTTTTTTTATTTCCTAAGGTAAAATCTGAGCTTACGAGGACAAGATTTGACAGTGTGGAAGCGGTGAAAGCGAAAGCGACGGATATTCCCAACAAGCTGACAGAAACGGACTTCCAGCACTGCTTTCGACAGTGGAAAATTCGTATGGAGCGTTGTGGGGATCGACAAGGAGAGCACATTGAAGGGGATAAACTTTGTAATGTAATTGGTGATCAATAAAATGTTCTGTAGCACCAGTCCGGTTATTTAATTGCCACACCTCGTATTTTTCTTTTTCATGTAACGTGCTATAACGACTATGGAAACATTATTCCATACAACTTGAACACCTTCAATACGTATTCCTAAATCATATTTATTAGATTTTGCATTTTCATGAATAAAATGCAACTAAAGATGCACATACTGCGAATGCTGTTTGAGGAGAGACACAGTTATTCATTCCTTCAATACCTCCATAATCCTTGTTCCACAATAAACTAGTCCGCGAACTAGAGAGGTTGTTATGTCGAACTATCGTTCAACATAATGGCTCATAATTCGCACCAAAGTAATGCAGTTCGCATTCTTTTTTTTTACGCTTTATTGTGCTGATCGCGTTTTACCATCGTAGCGGACTCGAGGTGTAAATCATCGATGATTTATCTATTAATTAATTTGCAAGAGACCTTCTCTCTCTCGCTGTAAATAATATTTCTTGAGCTATTCAATCACGTTGAATGTTAATAAATCAGTAACGCCAACCGAAAGCGTTCCGCCGCTACGCTAAACCGTGAATTTGATGAACTTCCAATATTGTGGAAATTTTCCATAAACCGTTTTCGTAGTTGTAAGTGAGCCTAACGAAGTAAGCAAGATAAATCGATAAATGACGAAGAGATACTAGCAATACATAAAAAGCCATTTGGTTTCGGGAAGCAATTTCTTTTTTGGTTTTTTCTAGAACACATGTGCTTGTGTGCAAAGTATTTAATGGTTGTTGCTTTGCTCGTTCCAAGGTGAACAGAATAAACTTCGGAACCTTATGCATCTGAATATAATTGGCAAACATTAGACGACTTAGCAAATCTTTGTAGATGCGGATGTAGATTATTGGTTTAATAATAATAGTAAATTTATTTGTGAGGTACCATCGCTTTCATAAAAATCTGGAACAAGCGATACTATTATGACATTATCCATTCACATGTGAGTCATAAACATAAAAAATGAGTAGAAGTGATGGTCCTAATATGTATCTTTGCGTGACATCATACCTAATATCTATTGTCTATAACCTTTCTCGTTTCAGGCTGTAGTCTGCTTCTTATGACAGTTGTTCTTGATCTTGTAGCTTTTCTACATCTTGTTTTGAAAAAGGAGAGTATTGTTCGGTTACTTTCTGCAATGTAAGTGAAACTTTCAATCGTGTTAATCAATGTTAGCCAAAATATTTTGCTGAAAAAAACTTAAATTGTACAATTTTGACAACTTTGTTGTAAAATACATTAAGTAAATCTTACGTAGCAAACAGACTACAAGTAGTACCGCAAACAACATTACCTTAAAAAGTCGTACAGTAGATTTGGGGGTGCTTCAAGGTTCCATATTTGATCCTCTCAATAAAATACTTTTCCTAGAACCAAAGCTAAAGTAGGAATGATAAACCGAATGCATTTTCAGCAAACCGGTAACAGAATTTTTTTTTAACGATGTTTTGGCAACTCTATATCAATTGACTGCAAATGTCAAATCTATCTGTCAAATAGTCTGGTTTTGACAAGCATTGTCAAATCAAGTACCTCTTTGTGTTTTCAGTGGATCAAAACGAAATTCGAGCGGTCATGAAATTTTTCTATTTGGAAGGAAAAACCGCAACGGAAATCAAGGTTAATTGCCGTTCTTGGGGATTCATCACCTTCATTTTCCACCATGAGTTTTTGGGTGTCGGAATTCAACCGTGGCCGCACGTACAAGTGACGAACCGTTCAGAATGTTCGAAAACGGCTATCACGCCAGAAATTGTGGACAAAATCCACTACATAGTTTTGGCAGATCGCCGAATAAAAGTGCGTGAAATTGAGGAAGCCGTGGGCATCTCTTACAAACGAGTAGTTCGTATTTTACATAATGAATTGGGTATAAAAAAGTTTTCTGCAAGCTTTTGGCAAGATGGGTGCCGCATTTGCTCAATTCGGAGCCAAAACGCATTCAAGCTCGAACCTCAGCCGATTGTTTGGAAGTGCTTACGAGGAATCCAACGAATTTCAAGAGACGAGTAGTGACCATGGATGAGACCTGGATTCATCACTACACACCGGAAACAAAAATGCAATCAAAACAGTGGATTGAACGCGGTAAATCGGTTCGGAAGAAGACAAAGACCATTCACTCGGCTGGAAAGGTGATGGGATCTGTCTTTTTGGGACGCAAAAGGAATTTTGCTAATGGATTATCCTGAGAAAGGCCAATATTACACAACACTGTTGGACAAACTGAAAGTAGCAATTCAGGAAAAATGCCCGGGAATGGTCAAGAAAAAGGTGTTGTTTCACCACGACAATGCGTCCGCTTATTCACGTGCAATCGATCAACAAAAAATTACAGAATTGAAGTTCGAAATCCTTCCGCATTCGCCGTATTCGCCTAATTTGGCTCTGTCGGACTTACACCAGTTCCCGAAACTCAAAACATTTCTGGATGGAAAGAGATTTCGGTCGAATGAAGAACTGAGAGGCTACCTTTAAGAAAGTCACTTCCGGGGGGGAATCGAGAAGCTAGAGAAACGTTGGAACAAGTGTGTTGAGCTTCGATTATATTGAAAAATAAAATATAACTTGAATCCGATTATTTTGTTTTCGTTGTCATTCCGAAAACTTTTTAATCTACCCTCGTATATTATGTTATGACAGCGAGACGGTGGGATAAATTTCATAGCATTTACGCCACAACAGGGCCATTAAGCATTCTTCTCTATACTAGAGAGCCATCTAGACCGTCAACCAATCCACTACCTTGGCATAGGTTAGGATGTTGGTCAGGAGAATCGTCCTAATCGACGCCTGCACAGTACACTTGGATGGAAAGTGTTTCACTGTGTGGTTTTCAGCTTGGCAGCATTTGCACAACAGGTTAGTCCCTACATCCATGAGAAGGTTTCTCTTGAACGGTCTCAGAAGTCTTATTGTTACTCATTTGTGCGGATAATTCGCAGTGACATGAGCAGTCCGGTGGGGATTAGTTTTCATGGATGATAGTTGTGATCTTTTTTTAAAACGCAGACATAGGCGGTCGAATGAAGGGTTCTGGGACATAAACCATTATACCTGAACCTTCCTGTCCAATCTGCCCGCATATTCATTGCCAAGAACTCCATTGTGGGCCTTCAGCCTTATTACATTGACGTTGTTTGTTTCAGAGACTAAGTTAAGTTATTGAATTTGCAAAACCACACGATATCTTCGTTGTTAGCTTTTTTGTAGTGATTAGAACATCTGATTTTAATTTGAATTCATGAGTATATACAGAAAAAATATAATGATTAACAATTCAACGACAGCAATGGGACCATATCACTGTACTTTACAATCTTTGTAGAAAAAAGCAAAACATGCTTTTAATTCTTCTACCAAAATTTGTATAGTAAGGATTCCACCTCCGACCTTAATTTTCGCTATTTAGAAAAAACCGCATGGCTATCCACTGAGCGGTTAATGCGTAAATCACTGGAGCACAGCATCCATTATCGGCTTATTTTAGAAGGAAAAAGGTAGCAACGTACCGCAGTCTACTTTCACAACGGCTGTGCGTGACAAAATCAAAGGTATTAGCAGATTTTCGCTCTCTTCGGAATTCCGTTTTGCTCGTTCGATGCGCTGAGTGTTGCTATTTAACGCGACCGTGATTGTATTTAAATACCTACACGTCCACACTGTACCTCCATGAAACATTTCCGGACCGAAACTATGTACGACGCGTATCGAATTTGCGCCATCTATATTCCGTACGGTTGCCGATTGTTCGGTCTAGAATTTGCTGACACGATTTTCTGAATATCAAACATAATAATAGAGCACGTTCGCACACGGAAATATTACAAATGTATGTGTACTTAGGTAAATTCCTTCCGAAAAGAGCTGCGTTACCGTTTTAGTAATTCGCTTTTCGGCTAGAATTGAACTTTAAATATTAATATAAAAATGTATACAAAGATGTTCCGCTGAATGCTTCGTTGGAACGTGTATTTTCCTAGAAGTGTATTAGCTACTGCTATATGCTTACGAGTAACAAAACTGAACAGCAACTGGAGATATATGTAAAAGCAACTGAGTAAGCAGATCTACCATAATCTGCTTTAATTAATGCGAGGTGCTCCAACACAGATTCCCTTCCTTAACAAGAATACAGAGTAATTTGTAAGCATACGATGAGATCCCTTGAACAACTGTTTTTTTTTTTTTAAGTTATATACAAGCCTTATGCAGAGGGTCTACAGATTGTACCCAGAAGACAAAATCACAATTTATTTCAGTACAATCTGTTAAAAAATGTACTGTATTGTTATTTAAACGAAAGAAATTGATTTTTCTAAATTAATAAACTTTTCCGTTCGTAAGGTCCGACGACACTCTTTCGGCACCTTAAATTAAAACTGAAGCCCAAAAAATGAAGTTTTACGAATATTAATTTGAAAGGAGAAAAACTAAGCTCAAATTGTGACGTTTAACGTAAGCTATGCTGTCCGCGTGTTGTTTAATTACCAAACTTGACCTTGACTTCGTATTTGAAGTAGAATTTAAGCACTAAACACTTGTAAAAGAATACACAGGCAAACACGCGATGATACAACGGTAGTTTTAACTAAACTGAGTAATTATTTTGCGTCCCTTATTCCTTTGTTCGCGATAGGGATTGTTTGATCACGGCCAATTACAGTGTACCTTTTGAATTACAGCTTGATATATAATTCAACTAACTTTCCTTGTTCCAAAAATAGATCTTAGTGAACAAACTGCCACCCGGAGGACTCAACTTAAAGACTGACTCTATGACTTTAGAAATTTGATATTAATTGTCACTAAATTTTCATTGTAAATTGTTATAGGTAATGAAGAGAATCCAAGATAATGGAAAAGTAAGACACGTTCTAGAAGCCAGAGTAAATGAGAAAACAAGGGGAAGACTTAGAAGTACATGGTTGAAGGATGTAAGATTAGCAGTAGTAAAGAGAGAAGAAAACTGGGAGAATACACAGAACAGGAAGAGATGGCAAGAAATATGTAAAAAGGATTAAGTAAGTAAATATTGATATAGGAAAATATTCCATTTCAGACGAAAATTTCCAACACGATAAAAATGGCGAGAAAACAAGTCATTTAGTCGTTCCACCATGTTTATCGTTGTAGGGTGATAATTTTACTTTCTAATACTCCCGCGACAGGAAGAGGGAAACGCGAGGCTATCAGAGCAACTGGAAGCAGAGAAAGAGATCAAAGAGACTTTGACATTGAACGTGTGGACAAATAGTTGGCTGAACGCATTTATTCATGGTGCTAATGGCAGCTACGTTCGATCTTGTAAATTTGTGATACTATAGTACTTAGGATTAAGTTCCCGTACTATGAAATTATTTAAAAATAAAGATTTATTACCATTGGTGTTGTATTATTGAGCGAAGCGTCTGATAGTGGAATACTCTTCGCACTTCTAGGCATCGATTACTGTGAACATTAGCCAACCCTACTGGAAATTTGCTGAATCCAGAGGTGTTGCAACTTCTGGTAGGGATTTTTAACGAACCAAACGTCGTATTGACACCGGGCCTACGATTTTACTTCCTTATATACTCCGATTTTTATCCGGAATTAAATACCAACCGTCCCGGTCGGATTTGAACCCACGTCCTTCAGATCGAAAGATAAGTATGGTAACCGTTTGACTATCGAGATGGTCATTAACATTATTATTATTAACTATTTTTACACAGATTCCTCCTGGAATTATAACATTATCCCATGGTGCATTGCACAAGATGGTATACTTCATGATGTTGTTCAAAACACTTTAAGATTCGCCTAGCATTCTTCATACGATAGTCGACTTCTGCAGGTTTAGGTACAGTTTTTCTTCCAGGTCTAAGGTTTGGGGGCTATCCCTTAGTTTTTTCAGTATTTCCACAGTTGCTCCGATGACGATAGGTACTACAACGACTCTATCTATTCTCCACATAGCGCGTATTTCGTCGGGCAATTGCAAGTATTTTGTATTTTTTTCCGACCATGTTTTCTATATGTTACTGGGCAGGGGAACTGCTCTGTCTATTATATACGTGACTTTTTGTTATTTTAAAATAGGAACTATATGCGGGATGTTTCTGGGGATGAGCCTATCAGTAATGATTTTCCTGTTCCAGTACAGCTTGATTTCCTTCGCCTACAGGTGGTGGAGTATATTCATTGTACGAAATGGGATCTTCACATGTCTCGTGTTTTTCTCGTATTATTATTATTATTATTATTAGTATTAGTAATATGTAAATAAATTAAAATACAATTCTGAGATTTAATAAACTACACGATCGTTTCAATTTCACAGCAGTTAATCCACAATATATCTTCTTAAAGTAAATCCGCACAAAGAAATATTTCAATATTACTGATATGTGAGCTTTTAATATTAGCTTACAATATCTGTAATCAGTTATAGCTGCGGACAACGAGTAGGTGAGGTGGCTCTCACAACATTTGGGGTACAATAAGTCAATTGTGCATCCTTTCTGTGGTAAAGAACCCTCTAGGTCGCCAACGAACTCACTACCTCAGCATATGTAAGCACGTTGCCCATACGAATTACCCTATTGACTGCATGGCGTACTTATTCCTCACACAGCGTGATTTTTCTAATTGACATCTACGCAAGGGTTTGTCGAAGGTGAAAGAAGTGGACTATTTTTACAATCAAGCATAAAGTCGGTTTGTACATCACAGAAAAATTGAAATTTAGTAATAAACGAGTGATTGATCGTTTTGAAACTGATTGAAGCAGCATACTTATGTAATGTCACCTGTACTACTCCAGCCACAATCAAGGGATGGCTTTCAAAAAACTATACTTTATTACGCTAACCAAACTTTATAGATAGAGATAATAATAGAAAAGCCAGGTGGTGGCAACATATTTAAAAAGTATGTTTCAGCAATTAGAGTATCATACATATAAGTATAAGTCTAGATAAATACATACGCCATCTTGCGTTAAGCAGCCTATGAACTGCGATAGGTGGTTGGCATCTGAACTCCGGGTTTTCTGTCGCTGCTTTCTAGACGACATGACTATATCTCTTGGCGCTAGGTGGCGCCAAGAAATGTATGACATAAACCCGAGAGGTGAAAAACAAAGGCGAGAAAGCAATCGTGTTTGGAGCGACGCTTTCCCTTTTCTCGCTTTGTTTTTTTTGCCTGGAGTGATTTCACCAATACCATGAGCTATATTAGCATTAGTTTTTAGTTAAGACTATATAACTTATAATCAGAGAACGGCAAAACTATATGGGATGACGTCAGCCGCAGCAGAGTCGTATGCAGATCATGTGATGTACGCGGTGATTACTTCAAGATCGAGGAATCAGTGAATGGTATGTAGTCACAGTATTCGCATCGAGCATTGGATACTGACAAAATATTCCTCTTAATTTAACCGGTAAAATGCGTTTGTAATATCTTCCATTTACTTGCATTTAATCATTTTAAAACGTTTTACGTAATAAAAAATCTCAATCAAATTTGAATTACCTCTCATTTCCTTCCTTACAAATCTCCGTCTATTACCCAAAAAATATATAACCAAAAATATTTGTCAGTTAATTCGTAGTAGTTTCAATATAAACTACCTAAAACTATTGGGAAAGCATATTTAGCAATACTGTGACTGTGAATGAATCTTTCATTAATGTTTATATGTATATCTAGCCATATTAGCTTAATGGAAAATAACTTGTATGACAATAGTCTTTATTTAGCATTTAGAAAATTCATTGTTAAAATTTCTAATATATTTCTTAGAATTATATAACATCAGCATGGTTTCCATTACCTGATTGATCAAACATCGTACAAAGGGAAGTACCAACGTCTAAAATTGTTTCGAGTCGTGTGGATTCGATCCAAAGGAATGAGTGTCATTCGATCAAGTTGAATGGAATCTCTTGTGTTGGGGATTCGATACCCTTCCGCAAACAACAGCGCGACAGTTCAATTCAATAGCCCTATGCAAAAGCCTGATGTGCGGCATCATAGTACACATAGCTAGAGCACTAGCCGATGCAGTTTGCTTGAAATATAATAGCACGCTCGTACTGGTGTACACCTGAGATCTGGAAAAAGTATCTGCGATTACTAGTAAGATAAACAAGAAGCAGAGTGTGTCGTCCTCAAGAACATGCTTAAGGTTTAGTTACGTACGTGCAAGTAAAGTGTATCTTTTGATGTTTACTTTAGTACGAAAACTTTTCAATAAGAATTTACAAATTTACTTCAATAATAGAAGTTATTGTAGGCTTCCGCAGCTGTTGTCCACTCTTGCTTCTGGAATTATGTAATTTCTCCTAGCAGCATGCAGTATAAAATCCTGCAGTCTACAGAGAGGCCGCTAATCTACATTACTGCAATACTTCCTAAAAGTACTAACGTCCGCAACTTATTCAGTATCATTAAAAAAAATATTACATGCAGGATGTCCCAAACTGTTGGAATTGTAGAATTACGCCTACTGTGATATTCATAGGAAATTAGAATCATATGGTAACATTATAAACATCATAGAGTATTTTTCAAAATGCAAAGAAATTTTGACGTGAATTTGTGTGAACAATAGTTTTTGCCAAACTCAAACTCTGGAAACGTCTTTTTTTTTAATAATTGCTATCACATATTCTTTCTGCGCCCACCGTGTAGAAGATTCATATCAATTTTGAGTCAGCAATTGAAGAACATGAACATTAGTATTTCTTGATTTTGAATATTGATATCCAAACGTTTTGTGATGTTAGACTCGTCTTAAATTGTAAATATTTATTTTACTTGAGAATTAGATATGTTCATTGGCTACGTTCTGAAGATATCTATCCCATAGCGTTTGAGTGGATAACCAATAAGAATACGTAAACTTAGATTTTCGTTGATTGCATACTAAACAATTCCACAGCAATCTTGGCACCTGAACGGAGCCGTTATGCAAAGAAACGTTAAACATATGTATTTCCTACACGGTGTATACACAAAGAACATATGGTGGCATTAAAAAAATAACACCTATGTTGTTTGAACCATGTATCTCAACAGTAAATTTTGCTAATTAATATTAGGACACTCTGTATATAATTGTAATTCCCTACGGAGCAGAATGTTAACATAAAGTCCTTTATTTGTGTCATACACATTTATGCTATAAGCTACAAAATTAAACTAAACTATTTAAAACAACTTCGCTGTCATATCATAGCAATTCAACTAGCGTTAGCCCAAAATAATTTCCAGTAATATTTTTTATATGCGTATCAGAAACAATATAGCAGCACAATATTCAAAACTCGAGCTATGATTGCTTTATAGATTATCCCGCTGCCGATCACATACTGCGTCTTATACTGAATATCTTGAGACCACAAAATCAATTTTCTTCATATGAAAAGCAGTCTAGTATTATCTATTACCCTGTCAGCTGCTAAAAACGTGTATGTACTATACGCAATTTATTTTTTCCTCCTATATATAATAAGCGTCAATAAATGTCTCTCGCATGTTACACTCTAAATAACAATTCATAATTTTTGTTGACAGTAGACGATCAACTAGGAAAAAAATGCATTGTTTTGCATGAAACGCTAAAAACAATTTAATCGTTACAAACCCTCGGTTGCCACGTTATGAATTACACTGGAAAGTTGTGGGTGTAACGTTGGCCGATACATTCTCGTAAATCACGGCTAGTGAACGGTAGCTGTTATAGAGATATTAATATTTCGAGGGTTCTTATGACCAAACGATAAAACAATGACTCGGGCTAAAAACAACGCGAAAAAATACATTAGTAGCGACTTACACACGTCATCAACCAATTATGAAATGTAGCATGAAATTTGATCCAATCCTAAGCTTATATTGATCTTGTTAAAGCACTAACTATACCGCGAGGGCGTAAAATAGTAGAAGATTTTAGTTTGGAATAAAGTTTATTGCGAGTTATTTAACACGGAGTTTTAAAGTCATTATTTTGCAGGAAATATACAGGATGTCCCACGTGTATCAATAGACAAAATTTACTGTAGAGATACCTTACACAGTTCTAGACAATTTTTTCCGTATTTCCTTAAAAAATAGTATATAAATTTCTTTATAACTTAACGGTCAATAGAATTAAATAAAGTAAAAGTTTATAATAAATTTTCAGTGACATAATTGAAGACGCCTTATTATTAACCTGGGCAAATATGCGGTAACAGCCGGAGGCGTGGCGAGCGCATAAAAGTTTACACATAAAATAGAAGTTAAGAAACAAATTATAAAACGTGCTCAAACACTTACCGTTTTAAAAGTCTTCCGTGAAATCACAAACTGGGTAATATCTGTTAAATATTTGAATCATTAGATATGTTTCCACAGCTGTTTCAGTCAAGTGAGTACGACGCGCGGAATAAATGTCTGTTAATGCAGAAAACGATTGTTCGACATCTAGCGATGTTATATTTGCATATTAAAAATAATCTTTGAAACAACTTAATGCATCTTCACACGCACCTTCATAAATTTGTCTTAATATAAGAAAATCAGGGTCTTTCTCTAAAACACTTTCAAATTTTCGTATTACACACCAATTTGTTTCGCCTTCTACAGCGCATTACTGTGCGTGAACATCATTCACAATTTGAACAGAATCCACTAGCGACATCGAAACATTTTGTAATTTTTCTATTCCCTCCGCTAGTCCGAAGTAATTGTTGTGAATACTTTGTAAATCTCTTTTAACCTAACTATCTTGAAATATTTCCTGGCTTTTCTTGATTGTTGCAGCTTCTGTCGGATTGAATTTTAAAACTACCTTCATTACTGGATCAAAATATTTGTTGTAGTAAAACGCAGCCTGCAACTATGTTCCCCAACGTGTAACAATCGGCTGTGGTGGTTCAGGTAAATCAGGACACAGTTTGTGAAATAGTCGGGTACGTTTCCGGGCTTTAGGAACACTGCCTTTGTACTAGCAATCAATGCATTTACTAGGGGAAGACATGTAGGAATCGTTTGTGCCGCAAGATTTAGAGTATGGATTTTACACGTTACATGTAAGAAGTTACAACTGTGTTCTTTAAGAGATCGGCCCAAAGAACGTATGTTTGCGGCACCATCACTCATAAACATTAAAAGTTGCTTAGTTCAAACTTCAAATTTGTTCAATGAGTTCAACACCACCTTTAAAATCTCATCGGCAGTACAATTTATAACTCTTTTGGAACCAAGTAAGAAGGAGGATGACGGTCGATGTGGTACCATTGTACGTACCATTACATTAACCACAGAATGTTTTTGACGATCTGTTATTTCGTCCACGCACAACCACGTTTTTTATCTTCCAATTCCGTTTTCATTCTTTTTTCTATATGTTCACGAGCAAATGGCACTACATTTCGTATCGATGTCCGACTAGGTAATTTACAGTCCGCATATTTATTCCAGAAGGAGACAAATGCTTCTTCGTCTAGTAAACGAAACGATAGATTACATAAAATAAGAGTAACACATAAATCAAATGTAAATTTTTCTTGGTCTCGTATGCCACTTTTTGCAGAAGAATGCTGTTTGCTTTCGATATGACGTTGACAATGGCTTCTGGGCCAACACATTAAAGGGATTTTACAAACTAGGCATTGAATTTTAGCGCCATCAAAAATTAAGTCCGGCATGTATTGCTAAATAATTTATTATTATCATTATTATTATAAAGTTTTCAACTGTGTCTGCCATTGGCCGTTTTCGCGACGTACCTAACTGCGACATTTTTAAAGTAAACATAAGCGTACAATTACGACAGCCTACATATACACAGAACTACTCGCATACAGCATCGATTTAGTACTGACGCTGTGAACACGTGAAATAAATAATCGTCGACTCCGCACCACATATCTACCACACTGACTGTTACCGTTGTTTTCCCAGGCTACTTATTATAGCGTCGGAAGTATTGAAGGTTTGTAAATTGTTTTGTAATGTTTCCTCAGCTTCATGAATTCCCTCAATAAGGTGTATACGAGTGTTGATTCTTGTAGAGTAAAGATGGCTCTTTATAAGTCCTCATACATAAAAATCCATGGTCGTCAAGTGCGATGGTGTTGATTGCCATTGCGAATAGTCCATCTTCGAGGGAAGCTTTCCTGGACCACTTTCGTGCTGCATGTGCATAAAGAACAGGTGAACCATCATGTTGGTAAACTATACTTGTTCATTTAATGCTTATAAATGATTATTAACCTTAAGTATGTTTGCTAAAATTCATAATTCTTGTTCTGGTAAATAGGGAATTGTCATCTTTACCTGTACAGCGCTAAATATTTACTAGTGAGGGATAATTGTACTACATTTCGGGTCTTTTTATTGCCCCACCTGAACCGCTAATTATCTTATAGGCTTTTGTGGGATATTTAATGTGATATCTTCCTTTTACTTGTAGGTAAGTAACTATACCCCTTAAATAACAATAAATAAATAATTTTCTAACATCCAAGCAAAAATGTAGGTGGGCAAATAATTATGGCCGGTAGTGTACATACAAAAAATTTTAACGTTCCATTATTTACATAATAGGCACAATTTTAGAATTTTAGAGTTCTAGAAAGTTGGACACCTTGTGCATACAGTGTCCCAGTGGAAATTCCCCAAATTCACTGTAGCGACACCTAACATAGTTCTGTACAAGATATCTTAATAACGATGTGGCCGCAAAGTTAGAAGTAGAAACGGAAATTATACCCAGTATTCTTTATAAATTAAAACACGATTATTTCTTCCGATTTAACGTACAATATAAACAAATAAAACCAACCCCATGTGAATATGCCGGTGAACACCCATACTTACTACATTATTAAAAATTTTCAATTTCCTAGAGACTGGTTACCAAATTTTCACTATGCTGTTACGATATCATAAAACTTCATTAAGATCGGTTTTCTTCGAAACGATGATAAATAAATATAGGGACGTCTGAGGAAAACCTGCATAAAATGATGTAAACTTTCAGAAATTAAGAAAGTATAGAAGTTATTCAGTTGGTGTCAACTTCCGTTATAACAGGAAGTACATAGGTAATAATACTTTTACCGAACTTCGAACATACATAACATTAATACTTTTACCGAACTTTTTTAAAATGTTCAACATTGTTTTTAGACTACAATAGAGATTTCATCGACTCTTTAAGGTAGTTTTATGAAAACCAATATTTTCTCTCATTTCCCTGTCATCAAACTATTTTGTTTTTTAAATTCCGCGGGAGACCTTCGAGAAATTTAGTTTAATTTAGGATAGTAACAATTTCTCAAGAAGCTAGTCTACGCGGGGGACTTATAAAGCACGGATGTAGCCGGCCGATGAGCGGGACACGTTCTTATAATAACATTTTTATTAGTGACCGCGAAGCTGGAGATGACATTAAGTTCACCGTAAACTCAGCACGACTGACACATCCGACCCTAGTAATCCCCGCTGATAAATGACCGTGGCCCTGATATTTATGGAATTGTTGGAGTTTATTATGTCATCTCCTTACTGGGTCCTGCACCGCGACTAACTACGGTCATGAAACGGGTCTCCGACGATCTTTAAGACCATTAGAGATTTTACTACTTCACTCGTCTTGCCTCCGTCGCGTAGCCTGTTATAATTCCAGCGTAACCATAAAATACATCTAAAGATTAATGTCGTTATGGTAATCGATCTTTTACCGTTTATTTTAAATTATTTATCAGCAATCCTTGTATTTAATCATCGAAATCGCGCTCGTAAGATTATATCTTTATATTTTCACGTTTGGATGCTTGCACTGCAATTGGCAAATGATTCTCCCCAAGAAAAGTTGCAATAATCACGATGTAAGGAAACATTAGGGACGCGAGATCAGTTTTCGTTACATATTGTTGACGTAGTATATTAATTTGTCATACGGTCAACCAAAAACAAATACAAATAAACTTAAGAGTTAGGTGTTTTTCGACATAAAATCGTTATTTTGCTTCTGTTGGGATATGATCATCTTGAATAGAGCAATTGCAGCAAGCACATTTTTTTTTTAATTTAAAAGGTGTTTCCTAGAAGATTAAAAACCCTGGGGTATTAACAGGATCATTTGTTTTTTTGAAAACCATAAAGTAAGTAAGGTTGATGTGTTCCCAAATGTAGTCTATTTTTATGGATCTTCATGGTTGGAAAGACATGCTCACAAACAAACGAACACCCAATCATTGTCTGATTACTAACGCTGGCCACGAGCGGTACCGCGCATCGGCGTAGAATCAGTTCGGACCGAGAGGAACGGTAGCATTATTTCGTCTGCGAAGCAGTACGGACATTTTCGCTGCCGGTCATTTGCGCAATTGTTTATCTGTCAGAAAAATTATGATTTCATCAGCAAAACGACCGCGGTCGGACAAACTTCGAAAATTTATTGCAGAAATTCCAGACTTAATATATGAAGGTGCTAAAATTAAATGTGTAATCTGTAAAATCCCGTTAATGTGTTGGTCCAGACAACATTGTCTACGACACGTAAATAGTGAAAAGCATGTCTCAAAAAGAAATTGCGCACGAGACAATGAAAAATTTATATTTAATTTATGCGTTACGTTTATCGCATGTAATATACCGTTTAATTTACTAGACAAGGAACTATTTATCTGCTTTTGGAATAACTATTCGGAGTACAAATTACCAAGTCGGACATCGTTACGAAGAATTGTGCCATCTGCGCGCGAACATATTGAACAAAAAATAAAATCGGAGTTAAAAGATCAAAAATTGTGGTTATGTGTCGACGAAACAACAGATCGGAAAAAACATTCTGTTCTTAATGTAATGGCACGCAAATTGGAACCTCATCAATCGGCACCTTCAATTCTATTAGTCTCCAAACGAATACAACATTGTACTGCCGAAGTAATTTCAAAGTTAGGTTAAATACATTGGACAAGTTTGAACTTTCAACAAACCAACTTTTGATGTTAGTGAGTGATGGTGCTGCAAACATGCTTTCTGTAGGCCGGTCTCTTAAAAAGCATTCTGCTAATTTGTTACACATTACGTGTAAAATTCATGCTCTCAATCTTGTGGCGGATAGTATCAGAAAATGTTATCCTGAGGTAGACGCTTTAATAGCGCATACCAAAGCAGTATTTGTCAAATCACCGAAACGTATTCGCGAATTTCACAGACTGTGCCCCCGTATACCAGAGCCACCAGAACCTATTCTAACTCGTTGGGGAACATGGTTGCAGGCCGCGTTTTATTATCATAAATATTTTGACAATATTAAGAACGTGGTTTTACAATTCGATACAAAGGAAGCTGCCGCTATCCAGAAAAGCCAATCGAAATTTCAAGATAGTCAGGTTAAAATGGATTTAAAAATCATTCACGACAATTATTTCGGACTAGCAGATGCAATAGAAAAATTACAAAATCCTGCGGTGCCGTTAGAAGAATCCCTACAAATAGTGCAACATGTTCACGCACAGCTATGCGCGATTGAAGACGCAAAAAATGTTTCTGTTCTAGAAAAATTTGAAAGTGTTTTTGAGAAAAATTCTGATTTTGGGACATTAAGACACATTTGTGAAGGTGCGTCAACAGAATCGTTAAGTTATTTGAAAGATTATTTTACTTACGCAAATATTACGTCACTAGATGTAGAACGTTCGTTCTCTGCATATAAACGCATTTTTTCCTCATGCCGTACTAGTTTTGCCAAAACAACAGTTGAAACATATCTAATGTTGCAGATATCTAAGAGACATTATTCACTTTGTGATTTCACGGAGGACTCTTAAAATGGTAAGTGTTTGAGCACGTGTTATTTAATTTTTATTTAAAAGATGAGCGAAATTATTTGCGGCAGCAAACATCTCTATTAGCAGAATAACTCTAGTGGAACGCGAGGCCTGGTCGACTCTACGCTACTGCGCGGTACCGCTCGTGGCCAGCTTTACTGATTACATTGGAGAAATTAGATTGAGGTAAGGCGAAACTCGGTTTAACGGTAGAGATTCTAATGTTAAAGTTTTCAAATAAACTGGACTGTTGTTTGATTACCGTTAATGTCGGCGATAGCAGATGGACAAGGCAACCCCACAAAGCACTATAAACATGGCTAAAAAAATTAATCCTCCTTCGTGGAGTCTATATTATTACTATTATTATTATTATTATATGTCCAGAAAATTAAAATTTGAATAAAAGTACGTACTCTAGCATCGCCACCAAGGCATCTAATCCACATTTCATAAAAAAATCGTCAAAATGAAATTATCAATTGAAAAAGAGATCAACGTTAATGTTGTTACTAATTCGCAGTGGTGAGTTAATTCAGCAAAACACATCAAGCGTCTTTTAAACACTTTTTCACGATTTTACTTATGTTTAAAAACAAAAAGGTTAATGAATTAATATTAGTTATTAATGAAAATATCTTGCGAACTGGACTATCATAAAGTATAATAAATAAATCATATTTTTAAAATAAAACACAAAATTCCTCTACACTCCTTATACATTTCTTTTTACTTAATCTGGTACTAGTTTCAGCAATATGCTACTATCAGCCAGAATCTAAAGTATATTACGCCAATACAACAATATTGAAAAGAAAGTGTACAGTATTTACAATTGATAATTAAAACTGCACAGAAGTCACATTGTAAAATATTGTGGTTGAAATGTAGAGTGAAAAATTTACCTTGATAAAAGCAAAATGGTGATATTTGAAATAACTGATGAATCCTTGGTAGTGGTGGTGAAATAATTGAAATCGAAAAATTGATTAGTAGTGAAATGTTGAAAGCAATTGTAAATAATGAATATAAAAGGATAGAGAAACGCTGATTAAATTTGTAGTTTAAATTGAAAGTGCAAACAGGGATATGGAATAGGGATAAAATAAAAACAAAAAATACTATATCTTTTCGGTGTCTAATTCAATGTATGAAATGTACACAGAATCGGATTGTAACCGCGGTGCAGTGCTCCTTTCGTCTCCATATTCGTCAGTCCATAAGTTCAATTGGGATCGGCAAACAAGTCTATCGCTATGCTTTATTCCAGTTCGAGATCCAAAAAAATATTAACTCTTATAATTCACATAATAGCAAAAATTTAAGTTTAATTAGTGAAGGGATTAACTTTAAAATATTTACAACCTAAATCACAAAATAAATAATTGTATTCTGCTAAAGAATAACACACAGAGCAAGAAAGCAAACAATCGCCTGCTACTAAATTCTATAGTTAAATCCTACTATCTAGAATAGAAAACTAAGCATTTTAAATAAAAGCAGGATTCTAAAATAAAAAAAAAATAATTTAAAACTAACTGTATTGTTAACTCAATAAAAACAACAGCTGGAATCATTATTAGAAACAACCAATAAATAACAAAGACAAATATGCTTCCTACGCAAAACTAGAATGATTTATATCAATAAATTAAATCAAATGCTCAAACGTTGTCCCGATTTTTTATTGACACTACGTTAGACACCGAAAAAGTTTGGTTTCCCGGTCGGTATATGTCCAGTATTGGTCGAGGAGGAACAGTAAGAGGGACAAAGATTCCTAAACTAATATTAGGCTCCCCGACAGGACAACGTGAAATGATAATGTAATCAAAGAAATAATTTTAATAAACGCAGAAATGTCATGTATGCAACTCTATGTACACACACTAAAATGGTTATTCTAAGAAATGTTATACGTTGAAAGTGGTTTATCAAAGATTCTATTTCGTCACTTAATAATTTATAACTTGTTTTATGTTTTTAAATTTCGACAATTTCTAATAAATTCATGACTTTTTGACATTTATGAAGGACATAAGCCCGAAAGAGGACATAAAGTACATTATCAAAATGTAAAATGTCTTAATTTTACTTAAAATTTCAACTTATTATACTTTAGATTCTGGCCGATGATAACATATTGTCCCGACTACTACCAGAGTAAAGAAAAATTGTAAAGAGTAAAGGCACCATCTGTAAGTAATAAATTATAGCTGATGGCAGGTTAGAGACGGTTACCCCTTCTAAGGCTGATGATGTTGGTTCCTGCCCTATTCTTGCACGGCCAATACGTTAATATTTATCAAATAGAGAAGGTTGCGTGGCGTGCAATGCTTTCATCCAACCGTTTCATAATACAACCAGGTGCACCACAGGACTCACCTTCTGGTCCCTTACTCTGTATGATGTGAAGATTTTAACATTTTTTTTTGTTAAACCATGCCTATGCAGACTGTGTTCACTTACAAAATAATTTGCGTATGGCTGAATAACTCACTATCCTTAAATACCAAAAATACATAGTGGTTTACTATTCCAGATGTACCAATTCAATTGTAACTACATTGCCAATTCTCAACCAGTTTATAGGCCATCCACGGTGAATAGTTTAGAAGTTATATTTCGATCTCAACTCGCTTTAAATGGACATTTGCTCCCCATTTCTTTGTCTGCATCTAATATGCATATCTCGAATATGTTACATTGCTAAGAAAATCATTTCCTAATGAATTCAATGTGTTGAACACTAAGAAAAAGCTGAATTGGCTACAGTTTCTTTGTAATGAGTGCGCATTTTTGAGAAAAATGTATAGTTGTAAGTGTCCTAATACATGTTAAGAGCACCTTCATCTGCTTAGGACATTTGCTTTCCTTTGGCCTGTCGCTTGTCACTGGCGAGTGGAGTATCTCTGATGAGCGTTCAACAATAATCATCCAACATAGATGTAGACCTTTTGCTCTGGTATCCCGATGAAAACGTTCGCCGTGCTCATCACTGACTTTCCCGCTGTTATTAAGGAAGAAATTGGGAACAAAGTAAGCGGTTGTTTAAGAACATATTGCAGTCAAATTCACTAAACAAAGCCAACATGTCCTCGATCAGTTCCTTGCAGTTTTCGGAGTTCTCATTCCCAAGGAAGTGTTCTATCACTTGACAGAACACATCCCAAGTCTGTATTTCTTTACTTTGAAAAGGTTTCTTAAAGTTGGGATCTCTGAAGAGTTGCTTAATCTGAGGCCCCATAAAAACGCCCTCTTTAATTTTGGCTTTGCTGAGCCGAGGGAATCTTTCATGCAGGTACTTGAATGCTGGTCAATTGTTATTCATGGTTTTACCAAGTTTTTGATGAGGCCGAGCTTGATATGTGAAGGAGGAATGATGGTAGGGACTGTGCATTCGCTTCTCCAGGCTTTGAAGATAGTCTTCGAGGCTACTCTTTCTTAATGTAGCGCAAATCGATTGCCCTGCTGTTCCGTAGACAAAAAAAACACCAGCACCTTGTAAATTTAACGCTTATGATGCCGTAACTTTATGCATGAATGTGACGCCAAATTTTGTCACTTATCTTACTAAATTACATTTTACCATGCGATAGCACCTATACAATGGACAAAACGTGAACATATCTACAACGTGGCCAATTAACTTCTTTCAAAGTGATCTTAGTGTTCGTCAGGCTAAATTCATTCAGAATTAGATATTTCCACCTAAGAAGAAATTTCATTATTGCTCAGTGCAACATGCGTACAATAATAATAAAAGTCTCATTCTGTACAACTGTTTGTAATAAACTAAAATATGCTTCATTAGCGAGGTAACCATCTCTGCGATACATAGGCGTTTCACCGGAGTAGTGGGCTGTGTGCAAAAATCGATACTCGCTTTGTCAGTGTCCGCTCGTTTATTTTTCAGTTTAGGAAACGAGAGCGTGGGTTGTATTTTGTGTTACCTGTTATTCGTTATAAATATATAATTATTAATTAGAATATGTAATGGGAACAATGCTAAAAAACAACCCTTTCTGGTACAGTAAATAAGTTTATCTGTGTCTTTCCGAATTTGTTCTACGACGGCGCTAAAGTAGTCTGTAAAGTGTGCAAGAAACATTTGATGTGCTGGGACAAGGCGGACGGAGGAACACGGAAATAGGAAAAAGGGCACGCCAACGAGAACTGCTTTTATTTCCGATGTACTTGTCATGATTTGTAACCAGCAATTTTTCACTTCGCTTACTCGAGAAGGAACCGTTTCAGAACTTCTGGTATAAGTACAACCCCGAGTTGAAGTTGCCAACCACGAAAACGGCACAAAAACATGTTTGATTTATATGCGAAGACATGGAAAAGAAAATCAAAGGTGTATTTAAAAATCAGTTGCTTTGGTTATGTGTTGACGAGACAAGAGATTGTAAAAGAAATTCTATTCTAAATGTTATGGTACGTGAACTGGACCCTCATATACCGACATTTCCACTGTTACTAGCTAGCAAAGGACTGGAAAAGTGTGCTGGTGCAGCAATTGTGAGAATGATACTTAGTACGCTAGAAAACTTTCAAGTCTCACCACGTCAAGTGTTGATGTTTACAAGCGATGGTGCCGCGACAATGCGTTCGGTAGGCCGTTCTCCTCTTGAACATGGCAGAAACTATTCGACAACGTTCACCCGAGGTAGATGCATGAATAGCAAGTACAAAAAAGGCGTTTCTCAAATCTCAAAAAACGCCTCTGATCGTTTCACCCACAGTGTCCTGGTATTCGTGAACCACCACAGCCAATTCCTGTTGTCCACGTTGGGGAACATGGTCGCAGGCAGCTCTTTATTGTACTGAATATTTGAAACAAGTAAAAACAGTTATTATACAATTCAATCCTGCCGAAGCTGCAACTATTAAGAAGAGCCAGACAAAATTTCAAGATGTTTCCGTTGAAACAGAATTACAAACTATTGGTAACAACTGTAAGGGATTACAAGACGCAATAGAACAATTAAAACATAGAGCGTTGTCGTTAGTGGTGTCACTGCAAGAAGTGGACGAAGTACATACACTGCCACACACTATACGTGACGCAAAATATAATCGCGTTTTAGAAAAGTTCGAGAGTGTATTTAAGAAAAATTCCGATTTTATCACATTAAAACAAATCTGTGATGGTGCATCAACAAATCCATTAACTGAATTCAAAGAGTGTTTTAATCATGCATGTATTACTACCGTAGATGTAATCTTTTTCAAAATATAAATGCATTTTTTCACCACGGCGAACATCGTTCAACGAGACAACTGTGGAAACATATTTAATGCTATCACCTTTTTACGACTCTTATCCAGTGGGTGATAATACTGATAATGGTGCTTCTACTTTTAATGTTCGGTAATTTCGATGCAGCTCGCCAACCTACTTGATAACGCTGCTTAAGAGGGTGTGCGTTTCGCAACATTCAGATATCATAATTCTTGATCAGTGCTGTTATTATTATTCGATTTATTATAAATTTTTTGGTATTGCACTTACTGAAGGAAACGCATGCCTATGCCGCGTAGAGATATTACCTCGCTTTATTCATTAGAAAAACACTATGAATAAAGCACTATTTTATACATATCAACTGCTGGTATCTAGGCGATTTTGTTGTCACCATACTATGTTGAACAATTAGTCATCAACTTATTAACTTTGCTAATTTTTTAATACAAGTATTATTAAAAAATTAGTTACTACAGAATTTATTATGCTTATTATTTATTATCTTTTCCCGTATGTTTCTTGTCCCACTAAGGCAATAATATTGGATAAACATATTATTATATTAATTGATTATTATTATAAATAAATATATTTTTTAATAATTAGTTGCAGTTGTATAATCTATACTCTACAGATATTTAAATGCAAGCGTATATTCTACGAACCTTCATCCTTAATAAGAGCGGAAGCGAACCCCTACCACTTATAATACGACCTACGCACACACATATGTATGTACTACATACGTACCAGAACACTCATATGTTCTCGAGTTTACGTCATCAAATGCAGGCTCAATATTTATAAAACATCGGGGACACGTACAAACGGATTAATTAGTTGATATAATTAGTCTGCGTAAAGGGGAAGATAAATACATCCTTTGATTACCAGTTTACCACACCATGACTAATCTGGCAACGAAGTCGGGTCTGCGATCTTGGGAGCTATTAAAGATTTTACTGTTGTGGCATCGTCTTGTTCTCGAAGGCAATCCAAGCGAATCTCTAACTTGGATTTGAATATTTACGCTATCAATTGGATGCTATTCCTTTTATAGCCGCGATTTGCCTATGCGCTTATAATTTGGCCGATTTGTGCGGTGTTAATTAAAATAAAGTGATTCCGAACGTAGAAGCGTTCAAAAGAACCCTCGAAACATTCTATTTCAGGAAAATCAGAGACGAAGAACCAAATTTTCGTTCCCCTTCCGCATACTGCAACATTTCGACGAATACCCTTCATTCAGAAGCATGTAGGACATGTCTCTTAGCAGGGGCGATATAATTAAACATTAGCGTAGGAATATCCTTGTTTGTCAGCGGAATTCTTTTACGACAAACAAGCGCTGGAAAATAAAATTCTAAACCTTTATCTACTGTAACCTGAATTTGTATGAAGGATTCTCTTTCTCTGAAGACAAACTACGGACAAAGTTTTCACAAGGAGTTTCTGGAGAATGTAATTTATTGCATTTCACTATTTTCATTTGTAATACAATATATCAGACCATTCCTATCCAGAATGTCGAACTTATTTGCAAAAGAGATATTTAAACTTAGCGCCTTCACCACCAAAATTGTTTTTGTTGTAGGAGAAGGTTTTATGAAAGTTCTCACAAACATCACTTTCAAAATTCTTTTATAAAAGTTTTGCTCTGCAGGTACTTCTAGATTAAAAGGTACATCTTCCAAAGTTTGAGGGTCCGAGGGCGTATTGATATATAAAGTCTCCAATGACGCCATTGTGTGAATACTGGGGGTGGAAACAAGTTCTAACCCGCAAATGATAATTTCGAGTGTCTGGTCTTAGCAAACAATGTTTCATTTTCCTGTGTACAGTCGTTGAGTAATAGTGCTATTGATCATAAATTCAATTACTGAGATACCTACCAAACAACGACCCGTGATAGAATTTTTAACGCTGGAAGGTTGCGCGCCCATCGAAGTTTGTAGGCGTTTGGAAGCTGTTTATGGCAACAATTGTATAGATGTGAAGAATGTTCGCCAATGGGTTCGACGTGCAACATTCTGTCATAGAGGAGAAATGAAGGTGTTTGGCGAAAAGCGATCAGGTCGACCAGTGACGCATGAGAAGAACAACAGCATTGACTCGGGGAAACCGCCGGATTACGCAGAAAGACATTGCTCGGCTATTCGGCATTGGTCAAGAAAGAGTCCAGTACATTATACAGAGGTTGAATGACAAACCAATTTGGGCCAGATGGATCTCGCGACAATTAACGGGTGCCATGAAAGAATAAAGGAAAAGCATTCCTCATGAACTTTTTAATCAGTATCGACGTGAAGGAGATTATTCTCTCATGAACATCACCACCGGAAACGAATCTTGGGTTCACTATTGTGATCCCGAAAACAAGCCTCAGTCAATGGAATATCGACGTCCTGATTCTCTACCTGTACGAAAATTCAAAAGAGTTCCATCAAGCAGAAGATCATGCTCACCATTTTCTGGGATGCAAAGGAAGTCGTGCATACCGAATATCTGGCGAAGGCATCAACGATTAATTCAATAGGATACTGAAAAACGTGACGATCTCTAAAGAAATGTATCCGTAAAGTAAGCCCGAAAAGGACGAATTTTTGGTTGCATCACGATAATGCCAGACCGCATTGCAGCAACGAAACGATCGAGACAGTGGCAAGCTCGAAAGTCACGGTTGAATCGCACCCTCCGTACAGTCCTGGTTTGACATCCTCATATTGTTTGTTGTTCTAACATTTAATTTTAACACCTTCATATATTATGTCTGGAATTTCTGCAATAAATTTTCGAAGTTTGTCCGACCGCGGTCGTTTTGCTGACGAAATCATAATTTTTCTAGGACAGATAAACAATTGCGCAAATGACCGGCAGCGAAAATGTCCGCACTGCTCCGCAGACGAAGTAATACTACCGTTCCTCTCGGTCCAAACTGATTCTACGCCGATGCGCGGTACCGCTCGTGGCCAGCGTTAACCATCACACAAGACATGATCAAGTAGCTGCTTAATTCACTGTTACAAAGTCTAAACGATTGTAATTTACAGTTTAGATACAGACAAGCTACTGACAATTTTGAAGAATTAACATTAGAGGCTACCTCCCCCAATTTACGTCACTTCTTTTAATTAAATCCATATTTAAACAAAAAAGCACCTTCCTGTAAAACTATATGCATTTACCTTGCAATTGCGTTATAAGAAGCTGTTACAGAAGCCACCTCTTTTCACTCGTTATGAATCTTTTCCTTAACAATTACGTGCGTTTTACGAGAGCGAAAATCATGCTTATAGCGTCTTTAGATATAAGAAAACAGAGACCTTTGTAAGTAAATTATCTTGTCTAGACATACTAAAAAGGGTTACCAAACCGTAGATTAGATCCACTACCTCTATATAATTCGGTAACAAGTAAACTATCCTCTTCATTTAACGATACAGATTATTAAATGCCCGCTTAGGCAGAAAATAAAACAAGGATTGCTTGTAGAACACCTCGTTTACCGTGTCTAGACTTCTTTTATGCGCGTTTTAAACAAAGGGGATATGTAAATAATGTGTACTTCTAGTTAACTTGTGTAATTAAAGCGATATCATAAAACAATGGGCATAAATTAGGAGCTAAACAGTTTTCTTGCTTTGTCAAATTGAGATGCACAAATCCCAATCTTTTTTCGTGGTTATTCTACAGTAAAATCCTATTTTGATCTAAAAATTTACCCAACAGAGCGCCCGATCGCAGTTTTTCTGTCACATAAGTTAATCTTACAATTATGTAACCACAACGTAAGTAGACGGTAGCACAAATAATAACAAACGAAAACGATACTTAGAAAATTTGTCACTGCTCCACAGTTTGCAAATTTGACTTTAGCCCTGCAATCGTTGGATCTCATCTGCGATATTTTCCTGAAAGGCACTGGCATTGACACTTATTCTTCAAACATTTCAACCTTCCACCCAAGCAGTTTTGTCAGCACAGATGGTGAATTGATTACTTATATATGGTGTCTAGCAATATTCTTTAAAGTTGCCAACATACTTTCCGCTTCCTTTCCTAATTCAATAGATTCTCTTTTGCATACGATCTAACTTTAGTAACTTTCATTTTTAGCTGATTGCTGATGAACCACTTTTCCTCTAGGATTGTTGCTAACGTTCTAATTCAAGATACTTCATTTTACTTATTATCAAAGTCGTTGTTGTGATGGTGGTGGTCATCAGTGTTGATGTTCCTTTCAGTTTCTTCCTTGTCTGATATCCCGAAAGACTTCAGAATAATTTCAATTTTTCTAAAATTCCTGTGAGATTGACTTCATCCAGAGGGATCCACCTTCTAGAGGCAACCCAATAAATACTCGACCTTTCACAGATTTCATAAATTTCAAGCTTTCACCAAGGCATTTACAAGGCAGTTGCCAATCTTCTAATTCGCGTCATGCAGCGATTTCAGGCACGTGCCGGTTCATCCATTAGTATACGTACAACTCCCAAAAAACCTTGAGTTGAAAATCATTAGGAGACAATCCTCGCACAACACAAAATTATATTTCAATATACACAACAGTCCGGATACGAACGGGATATTGTCTTTGTGAATGGCAACAGAGCATTCGAGTCTCATTGATAGATCGCATCCAATCGCAGTATATTATAAAGCGAGCAGCGGTACGCACGCTTGTCCACTCAATCACGTAATATTATAATTCAACGCCTTCTGGCAAAATGTACTAATACAGAATTACTGCATAATTTTTCTGTATTCTCAGATTATGTTACAAAGTACAGTTTCCTATATTCGTTTTGTTGCAGCTATACGATGTAGGAGAACGAAAACGTAATTCTAAGTAGGAAAATAAACATCAATTCTTATAAAATTAAACTAAAGAAGAATAAATTCGATAATTATACAAAATAAATTGAAATTCTAACAATGTCCTTGGAAAAGTCTGGCAATATTGAACTTAGTAACTTTTGTATTTGTTGCGTTTCAAAATACATTTCACAGTACTTCTACTAATACCGATTTCGTTTGAAATTTGCCGGACAAAGCAAGGTTCGTCCATTTCAACTAACGAACAAACCCCCACTTCTCTCTCCTCCCGTTCGGGATGCATTAGAGGGATTTGACGCTGTTCGTCTATTTGTTGGATTTACGGCAATTCCCAAAATGCCATTTAATGATCTGTATCATCTCTGGGGTTGTATAAACTAACATAATGTATTCAAAATCCACGATCTCTTGTTAGAACCTTACAAGCGCACAGAAAGGCAAAGAGTGCGTCAGATAAGCTACAACAGTTGCGTGCGGCAAGACTGGCCGGCGGGGATAAATGCAAGTATGCCAGATCGCGCTACGTACACACAACATTTCTCGCGCTCCGGTGAAATGTAGACTAACGTGTGCATGTATTGTTCAGTTTTTGCTGCGCACTCTGCTCTTCTAAATAGAATATCCGCTATATAGAAAAACAATTCGCATGATGTGCAGTGATAACTGAACACCCTGTAAAGGTCACAAAAGATCATAGAACATGCAATTGTTGTCATATGGGAATTATTTGATAATCCAAAGTTACACTACTACGGTTGTCATACAAACATCCATCGTTTTGGAAAACGGACATACTATCGATGTCCATAAATACAAATCTGGATATCCATATGAATATAATTGTGTTATGTGAGAACAATGCACTTAAATAGTGACCAGTCAGATCACCAGATTTATTGCTGTAGGTAGCAACACACAGCACTTCAAGCACTTACTGTAATTTTAATATTTAGTCCCTCTTAAAGGTTGTTTTTGTTTCGTTGTTTTCTAAAACCTACTTGATTTAGGATTAGAGTTCTTCATATTGTTAATAGTTTATTTAATCAAACATAGGTAATGATATATCCTTAAATTGAG
This sequence comes from Dynastes maya, assembly GCA_029619315.2. Lineage (NCBI taxonomy): Eukaryota > Metazoa > Arthropoda > Insecta > Coleoptera > Scarabaeidae > Dynastes > Dynastes maya. Next base: position 66,636,378 of record JAROYE020000002.1, read on the forward strand.
AACGAAGAATACTATTTAACTACGTTAAAACCTAATATGGCGAATGTTTTGCATAAGTTGCTACCAGTATCTCGGAAATCTTCTACTTCCTCTTCCTTTTCCTATTCCTCTTTCTCTTCCCCTTCCTCCTCTTCTTCCCCTACCTGTTCCCTCCTCCTATCCCTCCTCTTCATCTTCTACTTCTCGTCCCCCCTCTTTTCTTCTTATTCTCCTTCTTCCTCTTCTTCTCCCTCTTCTTCCCATTCTTTTTTCTCTGCCTCTTCCTCCTCCCCTTCTTCCTTTTCTTCTTCCGCCTCCTCTTCCTACTCCTCTTCTACTTTGTCTTCCTCTTCTTCTCCTTCTTTATCACTTCACTCTGGGTACGCGAACTCAGAGGGCACCATAGCTTTGCATATTCTAATTTTGCTGCCCTCAAGTAGATATTTCTTTCACCAAACTATCACATTCAGGTATCCAGTTATTTAAATTCAATATTTAAGAGCAAAGCATTGAACTCCTCTCGAACGTTTTTAAACATAAAATAGGTTCTTCGGCTCTTCTGCCATTACCAACATTTTGCGGTGCCCACCTACAATAGTCGCTCCTTCATATCCTCTAGAATTCCAAAAGCAAACACCAACGTTTTAACGTGGAACCACCTGCTTGTAATATAATGAAAAATTCAAATAAGCACAATCTTCTCCACTCGATTTAATTTAATAAGGAGTTTGTCTTTTTTTGGGTTTAATTTTTGCGTCATGTGGACCAGTCAGTCTTAGAAGCTTGTTTGGTGGGATCGTGTGTGGTGGGGGAAGTAGGCAGCGACTTTCACGCTCCACACACTTGGAAGTTTAGTAACTAAGCACGTTTGCCGCTATTGGGCCGCTGCCAACCCTTAACTTCACGAACGGTATCCCCATTTTGCCAAAGTTTCAGTTTGGTGTGCCTTCTCTTCGAATTGAATAATTGGCCCGCGCCTTCTTGGAGGGTGATGATGGCCATGCAGTTACGGTAACATCAAACATCAGCGCCCTATGTTTAAATGCTTCCTTCATTCCAGAATGGAGTGAATGAGAACGCTCATTCCAACAAGATGGAATAACTAGTCACGCAGCCAGACTGGCAACTTCTGAAGGACCTTTTGCCGAACCATCCCGAACCATCAGTAGGATAGGGAATGTTCAGTGGCCTCCACGGTCACCAGACCGGAGCTCTAGTGATTACCCTCTATGGGGAAGGCTTTTGGGGCTCTCCCATCAATAATATAGGACTTAAAAATGCAGATTAATGAAGAACTGCGTGCAATTTTACGGGTGGTATTACGACGTGTCATTGAGGATTTCAGCATGAAACTCGGGGAGTGGTGGTTATTAAAAAAGCGATTTTTTTTTTAGCTTGTCCATTAATTTCCATTTTTACTCTTAACATTACTTGCAATGCTCCACCCCGTAGAATGTTTAATGTATTTTGTTATTTCACTTTGTTCTGTAATTGGCGATCTTGCTGTTAGGCAATAAAGAAATTGTTATTATTATTATTATTATCATTATTATCAATATTATTATTATTATTATTATTATTATTATTATTATTATTATTATTATTATTATTAATATTTATGATCTTCAACTAAAAATGTTACTTCTCTATAAACGTGCAAATTGCTTTCCTATTCAATAAACATCTTCGTAATTTGGCAAACATCTGGATAACTTCATCTAGTAGCTCTAGCATATAGAGCTCGTGTTAAAAAAATTCCTACATTAATTCTTATTTTCCCATATCGCGTTTACATATCCGTGATGAGGTCGTTTCTATGTATAACATGATCTCGTTAGTTCCGAACGACAGGCTCAACTAAAATCGATACGATGTTCCGTTTCGTGTGTATTAGGATCGTACGAGAAAGCGTTTCGCATTCTTAGAGGAGTAATTACAGACATTTAAGTTGTCGCCGCTGCGGAAAAACTTTATAAATTTCTTTCCGATGCTTTAAAACACATTATCGTTTTTTTATTTTTGGGTTTTCACGCTCCGGGACAGCGGGAACTGGTAATTGGATTATTAACGTAATTGCAATCGCATTACTTTCTGTTTTCTTTTAGTCGGGAGCGCTTTGTCCATTTCAATATCCCTATTTTATCAGCGCGCTATGCTGTACTTATAAATAGAAAGGTGCTTCTATTCCTTGGTTGAGGAATTAGTTATTCTGAGCTTCTCTAATAGTATTCAAAAGCTTTGTTTTAGCGTATTTCCAATTTAATCTTGAAAATGTCGTGCAATCAAAGATTTACGATATGGTTTCCACGGTTTCAACGTTTAATTTAGAATTTCAAATACTGTATGTGTCAAATACGTTTAATTTAAAGCAACATAATTCAGTTTCATGTTAGTGAATTTAAATTTACGCAATGATTGTTGTTGAGTGGACTATTTTTTTTAAGAACAAAATCGATCTTACCATAATGTGTAGAACAGAGACATAAAAATTAACTAGGCAAATCCTAGGGAGGGGGGTACAAATCCTTCATTTCCAGTAGAACTACTACGTAACCAACGCAACTGTACAAGGAGACAAAGAAAGTGGCAGCACTAACAGATGTACGTAACAAAGAAGGATATACGAATTAACACCGGATCTGCAAAAAGGGGCAAACTGAATGCTACGTTTCGGACTAATTGGTCTTCATCAATATAATGTAGTCGAGGAGAACGACGACCACAACTCTTCTTGTCCCGATTTCTGTCCAAATTACCTAACTTTACTCCTTAGTTATTCAGTATTGATGAGAACCAATTATCCTGCAATATGTGCCTATACTTCGATTCTTTTTGTGAGATTAGCGTTATTGCTTCTTTGCTATGGGGCTACTTTGGTCTTTATTAATTGTAGAATATCAACTACCGTTAATTTGTTTCCATCAAATTACGTGTTCTGAGTTTCCTGATCTCTCATTTTTAATACAAATACCATATCGCCGCCTTAATACAACTAGGTAACTCGAGTTTTGGATATTGTATTGTTTCAATTTTTTTGGATCTATCTAATGCAGAAATTAGGCAACTTTACGATAATTCTAAAGCACTAAATGTACTTGAAAAATATAGGCAAGTCCCACCTGTACCGTAACTATTAAGAACTTAAAACAAAATTGTTTCCGGATATAATCAACTTTGAGTTACCTAGTTGTAGTATTATGGTGTGAATATGAATTCATATTCACTCCATTCATGAAACTTTATTTACACTGTAAAAAAAAATATTTTTACAATTTTCTTTTTTGTGTACAAGTAGGTAGAATTCCTTTTCAGGCGGGACATTCATAGGGTTAACGTTTTACCTTATAAAAAGTGTATTACGTCGGGAAGGATCTGAAATTACGAAGATTCGTCCTCTCGTATCTCCGCGATGGCATTTCCCCAGCTACATTCGTATTTCGAAAGTAAGAGAGGTTCCTTTAAATATAAGAAAAATGCGACACATACGTCAAACCCAAAATAATATATTTCGCAATAGGGAAAGCAAATTGAACCAATTTTGTCTACGTTCTAAAGCCTAATCTCTCTCCATGGCTGGCTTGGTTCAGGTTAGACGACGCTGGGGACGCCGCCACCGATGCCACCGCCGGATTCCTCTACCGCTAAAGCTTCTTTTTCTCACACACACACATGTGTGCACGAAAATTCGGTCCTACTCTACTACCTCACATCTGTCTCATTCTTGTTCAATAGGCACGGAAATTGAAAGGGCGCTCAAACGCGATATGGAAAATGATAAAGAGATTGATATTTCCAAAATGCAATACGCCCTATCTGTTTTATTTATGATATAATATTTGGGTTTGTCTAGTCTTTGTTTCAGTTTTTCTATTTTCCATCGTATCATTGGTAGTCAACTTTCATATACATGCCATAGGCATACAGGACGAGTCATCTTTTGCTTTCTAAAAAGAAAATATGTGTAATTTGGAGAGAATACTTAGTTCAAAGGCGTTGAATACTGTGTATTTTACATTTCTGTATTGTTCGAATGGCGCTAATTGTTGATTTTTCTTGTTGTTAGCACTTGTTCAACGCGCCCTCTGGCGTTTATAATGGGCGATCAAAAAGAATAGTGAATTTGGATTAGCTTCTGCTTTCTTTTTAGGAAAATACCTCCCGAAGTTGTAGTGACACTTTAAACTACTTTAAAGGTGGAATCTTTATCTAGAAGACAAATCTCACCTCGGATAGCAATGTCACCAGAAGACTAATGCACAGTGGGCAGGTCGTTTCAATCCTCATTGAAACTTATTATAAATAATTTAAAACACTTAATTTTTATTATAAACAAGTATATTTAGAAAAAATTCATTGTTGTTCTTGAAAAGTCATACTTTAAACTCTAAAAATTACAATTTTACAGAAGAAAGAACATAACAGAAAAAAACATTTTACCTTTTACTGGAACTGAAAATATATGAGGTAGCTTAATCTATACTTATAGATATAAATTCTCGGCCTGATATAGAAAAAAACAGACTTAGTAAAATACAGGGTGCGGCAAAATGGTAGGTACAATTTCAAATAGTTGTTGCTCGGTTTGTGGAAAGGGTAAAACAGTGCGCGAGGTCGCCTTAGGTAGCTAAGTTCGTGCCATTGTCAGTTATTGCCATGGCTTGGACCGGAGTGCAGCGCGCGTTTGCAGTCGAAGAGTTTATAAGAAATGGTAAATCTGTAATAGCGACACAGCGTGTCTTCCGTATTCGGTTTGATGTTGGCCGTCATGGTGCCGTACCGGAAGGAAGAACAATTCGTCGGTGGGTTTTAAACTTCCGTGAAACAGGTTCTGTGCTTACGCGAAAGTCTACTGGCCGACCAATCACAGCAAGAACACCGGAAAATGTGAATGCAGTCAGTGTCTCAGTACAGCAGTCTCCCCAGCGTTCTGCTGGTGTGCAACTTCTAATTTTGGCGTGTGCGGTCCTTACTTTTTTGAAGAGGATGGAGCAACGGTAACAGTCAACGGAGATCATTATTGTGACATGTTGGACAATTTCCTACGCCCAAAACTGAACGAGTTAAACGATCATCAGCGAGAAGCTCTATGGTTCCAGCAAGATGGTGCTACATCGCACACCACACGTCGCTCACTCAATCTTTTCCAAGAAATGTTCCCGGACAAAGTTGTGTCTTTACGGGGTGACCCTGGCTGGCCTCCGCGTTCGCCTGATTTGTCCCCCTGCGATTTATTTCTTTGGGGATATCTCAAAGCGCAAAATTTTAAATGTGGGCCACAAAATTTGGAAGAATTAAAGGCAATCATAAGAGAAGAAGCCGCCGTAATTCCGCAAGAGATTGTCCACAGAGCAATGGTGCGCTTTCGTGAAAACGTCCAAGAATGTATCGACATGAATGGCCGTCATCTAAGTACTGTAATTTTTAAAACATAACGTTTCAAAATGGCATGATATGTGCTTTTCAAAAATATACAATTTTTTTCTTACCTTTGTGTGGTTTGGTTTTTATTGACATCCCAAATAGTGCCTATCATTTTTCCGCACCCTGTATAATAATTTTTATTCTTCAATATAATCTCCCCCAACTTCAATACTTTTATTACAACGATCAATTAATCATTGTATATCCTTGTACAAATAATCTAACGTTTTTCTCTCAAAATGCTGCATTACAGCTGCTTGCAATTCACTATCGTTCTTAAAACGACGTCCCCTAAGGTCTTTCTTTAAGTGACAAAAAATAAATAATAATCACTTGGAGCCATGTTCGGACTATACGGTGTATGTTCCAATTCTTGAAACCCGCATTCGCAGATGGCAGTTTCTGAAATGGCGGCAGTATGGACGGGTGCATTGTCGTACAATAATCGAACAACCTTTGTCAATTTTTCTCGACGTTTTGTTCAAATATTGTCGCTCAATTTATGTAGTAAAGAGGCATAATATGTGCTGTTGACAGCTAATACCATTTCTTCAATAATTGAAATGTTTTGAGGCGTTGTCAGTTCAATTGACCGACCGACGCGCTCACCATCTTCTAAGGATTCTCGCCCCAAACGGAACATTTTACCCATTTTTTCACAGTGGAATATGAAGAAGGTAAAACACCATAAATGCCGTCTAAACTCTGTTAATCCGCGGTACTCAATTTTCATTACCTGAGACATTTTCATGCACTAGTCTCGTTGTCTGACTGGCTACTAAAAATTAAGACTCTTCTAGCCGTAATATATATCGTGTAGAGCTCCCACATGTGCAACTATGACGCAACGGAGTTTTAACACCCTACTAAGTCGCTATCAGAAGAATTTATTGCGTCTTCCTCACTATCCACATTATCATTATCATCAGTTTCGCTATCTAAGGATGCGTCATATGATACTGGAGTATCTGGCGTTTGCAATAAGGATATTACTTCTAAACATAATCTACTCTTACTTTTGACCGGCAATTTTCGTAATCCTGTTATGTATGGATGAGAAGGTACGAGTGATATATTTATTAATTCTCTGTTAGCTGCTTACAACAAAGAAAATTACTTAATAAACTATATAAATTAACTTTCTTTGTTTAAAACTTCTTTACTAATCGTCATTTTATAATTATTTTAACTAGGTTCTTTCCTTCTTAATCTGTAAATAATAGATTTTGATGCCATTATGTATATAGTTCTCGTTGCAACGTAGTAGCCCATCGGCGAAAATTGTAAAAGTTTGAATTCTTCAGGTCAGTACCAGATTAAAGGAACTCGACACAAACTTGAAAATAAAATACGTCGAAAACTCTACAAACAACGTTATTGCTGAAATCTTGATACAATGTATGTAAGGACTTTCAAAGTCGTACAAAGATTGAACTAAATCGTAGATGTACGAACGGTGTTCCACGCTTCTTATTCGTTATATAAATAAAATGAAGAATGGTAGCCTTCGTACACAAACGTTCAACTATTTTATCAGTGAAAGGCAGGCAAGATTCTATTCGAAAACTTTTCCTTATTCGTAAGCTCTTCTATGGAAAAAGTCCTGCGTGTATTATAGCGAGGACGTGATGCAATCCTGAATTTTATTTAACCAAAAATTGGTTCAGATGTGTGGGGTGTTTATTAAATTCATTTAAAATTATATACAATATCCTTACGTTCATAGCTGCATATACGCGTAATACATCAATTTCCCCAAACTTACGCTTTCTCCTAATTTTTTCAGAATTACCAAAGAATTAAAGTAACTGACGCGTTTAGTCACTAGAAACCAATTTTAACCTATAATATAGACATATTCCTATTGCGATATTTTCCATATTATGGATGGTATCAAAGGTTTAAATCAATGAATGTTTAGGGAAAAGTTATATGTAAAACAGAGACGCTTTATTCTTGTAACAGAGAGAGAGCCCTTAAATGCACTTAGAAATAGGGCATAATTGATTCTGTTTGATACCAATGTAACCTCTTTAAGAATTTACGCAATAAAGGTGTATACCTAATCATGGAACTTAACACGTGCATACCTAGATAGGATGGAAGATAAATGGAGGAACATAAACTGATTTAATTAGGGGGCACGCGATCGCAAAGCCTCAGTAATAGTTGCTATCCTAGGCGTTGAAGTTATGTTATGCCGTTGTTCTGTTTCATGATTCCATAGACCAAATTACATTGTTCCATCTTTTGGAATGTCTATCAACAAATGAAAAATAAACAACCTCTAAGCTATTTATATAAATAGCACTTCGTATGCCTTCTTTCAAGTAGTAACAATAATAATAAGGAAATTTATTTCATGATACTAATACAGTATGAAACATGTCATAAAAAACATCTATTAGTATAAAAAATTATCAGAATTTGCATTTAAATTTTGTCTAAATTTTTGTTTCAAAGAAGTCAATAGTTCTTTCACTTTGATTTCACTTGAAATATTGTTGTATATTTTTAGCACTTGTGTGATAGCACTTTTGTGTATTTGTGTGAATGTTGTTTGTGGTATGCGTAGGAACGATTTCTCACATTCGCGCGTGTTATAATTATGGTTAGTTTCATGTTTTTGCAACAATTCACGGTAGTGTTTCTTTGCAAAGTATGCACACTCGAAAACATACAAAGCTGGCAGGGTAAGTATGCCATATTGTGTGAAAATACTTTTAGAAGACTCTCTTTTTTTCACGTTAAAGATGCTTCTTAAACACGATTTTTGCATGATAAATATTCGATCTGCGTCAACGGAATTTCCCCAGAAGACTATACCATACGACAACCTCGAACCTATGTAGGCGTGGTATGCAGAAAGTGCAGCTTCTACGTGAACTTGAGTAGATATAACTCTTAACGCGTACACCATTCCTGAAATTCTCTTGGTCTTACGTGTTCCTTCCACTTCAGGGCACTTTTTAATTGTTGATTTTTATAGTTTAAGCTTAAAGGGTCAGTTTGTCGTAAGGCAAATTTGATTATATTTGTTTTGTTTACATTTAGTTGCAGGTTATTTTGAGCAAACCAATAATCCATTGTCATCATAACCTTGACGATTTCATTTTCAAGTTCGTTGTCATTTCGTTTCGAAATAATCACCGACGTATCATCGGCGTACATGATGAAATGGTTTGCTGCTCGAGGTAGATCATTTGTGTATATTAGGAACAGAAATGCTTCTAATATTGAGCCTTGCCCTACGCCTCTCTCAGCCTTCAACCATTAAGACTGTAGTACTCCACCATTTGTGCTTTTGCGTACACACTGCATCCGGTTTGTTAGGTACGATTTTATTAAATTATGTACAATTACAATGTAGTAATGGAATAACATTGCAGTATTAAAAAATGTTCAAGGTACCGACTTGCACACATCCAGCTTTGATTGTAATATCAACGATAGTGATAACAGTGGATAATAAAATATTGCTTTCTGTTTGTCAAATGAAAATGAAACCTAATTCTTATAGTATTCTGTGTAGTGATGTTAAATCTATTTATCATTCATCTTAAGCAACTCAATTGTCTACTAAACCACAACAATAGGTTGCTCCACCTAATATTTCCTAATGTAGACGATAATATTTTCATTAAACAGGATTCGGCCACGATCATGTGGAATGTAGATCTACATCTCAACCGGCATTGTTTCATTGCAACAAGAATTCCAGATACAACTTCAAAAAAGCAAACTTTTACGAGCTCTACATTGATCTGGAAGCAGATTGGTCCTTTTTGAAATCGTGTCACACTGTTCATAGCGCATTTTACACAAGACTCTACTCAATCTCATGTTTACATGTTCCAGTAACTATTTCTGAAGCCACGCCGCATTTTCTACCCTAGTTTACACCCACGATCAGGCATGATATGAAATATAAACTTAGGGCTTATAAAGGATAGAAATCCACAGGGTTTGAGTGCTATAAAAGAGAGTTTCAACACATTAGGAAAATACTGAAATCGGAGATATCTACAGCGTATAAAAATTACATCGCCTTTGCAGAAACTAAGATAAGAACTCAACTGAGTGTATTTTAGCAATATGTTCAATCCAAAAAGAACACTTCTCAAATTCCTGGTAAAGTCTATCTGGAATGTTTACTTTGATATCCTAGTAGAAATCGTCAATGCATTTGCAAGCATGTTTTGCCTCCGTATATCTATCCCCGAGTAACATTTCTACATCGCCGGATGTTGTTTCCAGTAATTTCTTCTGATGAGGTTCCTACTGTTTGTAGAAGGCTAGGAAATAAACTTACAGCAAGCGATGACGGCACACCAAGTTTCCTTTTGACGGATTGTGCTAACATCTTCTCAGAAGCTCTGGAGTATATCTTCAATTTATAGCTAAAGCCTGCAATATTTCCTTCAAGATAGAAAACTGCGAGGATCCGTCCTGCTTTTAAGAAGGGTGATACAGTTGGTGTTAGAAACTATCGATCGAAACCTATTGGACAAATATATTTGGATTTTCACATAATCTTTAGGGGTCTTATTTATCCAATCGTAGGCAAGTACATAGTGTTCTTTGAAGGTGCTTTCTCAGAGCCCTTTTTGTCTCGAACGGGAGTTCCCCAAGGAAGCAATCTGGGACCCCCCTTGTTCTTACTATTTTTTAATTACATTCTAGATGTTCTTGAATATTCGAAATGTTTACTTTATGCAGATGATTGCAAAACTTATAGGAGAATTATAACACCTTTTGATTGCTCTCATTTACAAAGTGACTTATACAAAATATTCGATTGGTGTCAGCAAACTTCCTCTGAATGTTGATAAGTGCACGATTGTCAGTTTTACGAGAAGAAAATTACCTTGCTTCTTTAATTATGAGTTGGATAGTCTTTCTCTTACTCACAAGAATACTGTTAAAGATCTTGGAGTTGTCTTCGAATCATCTTTCCGATTCTCTGAATATACAGGGCGACTGCTGCTGATGCTTGTCGGAGTTTGGGGTTAATTTAAAGTCAATTATTCTCCTATATAATGTACTAGTAAGATCAAAAATGGAATTTGCATCCCAGTTTGGTCAAAAAGGATAGTAATCTTCTAGAAAAAGTACAAAATAAATTTCTGCGCTCTCTTTATTGCAGAAAGTATGGCCAAAATCATCATATTTTAGCATTCGCAAAGAGTTTCAGCTGCCGCCGCGTACAGGTAGACGTGAGGTTGCCATGATACACGATGTATATCATATGTGCTGTAAAGGAGGTGTCATTCACCAGCGAAAAATGCAGATCTTATAGTTACAAGTCATAAACGAAATGGTACCCAACAGTTTCGGGAATTTAAATCACGCGCGTCATAGGACGCATCCACAATCAAATACCGCTATGTGGAGTTGTGTACACCCTTTGTGAGTCAGTACGCCAAACGGCGTTATTGTAGGTGGAAACATTTTTCGTTGGTGAACAATTCTTCATTGTTGTGTCTGTTTCAAGTTCTGTTTAAACTGGGTAGGACTGCCGTAGAAGCGCAGAAAATGTTGAGGGGAGCACCTGGAGAGGGCACTTTGTATGAGACATGAAAAGATCATTCAAGACGTCTTGGGTTTCGTCCGAAAAATTGAACATGAAAAGGATAGAAGCAAATTTCGTGCCGCGACTGCTAAGCAATGAATGTAAACGTCGCCAGAGTGTCTACAGAGAATTGAATAAACAGATTCAAACTGAATCAGATTGTCTTTGTAAGGTCAGCACAGGTCAAGGAAGCTGGGTAGGGCATGATCGCGAAACCAAGCAACCAGGCAAATTATAGATTCATAATTACCGACGGAAACCAAATATATTAATTACATTTGATGTACTTGGTATCTAAAAATTAAATTGTCTGTCAAAATACTACGATGTATCTGCAGATAAGAAACATCTAGGCTTAAGAGTGAATGAATCTTCCACAGTCTGCATGGTGTGGTTATCGCGCGTACCCGGCAAGCAGGAGATGTGGGGTTCGATTCCTCGCTGTGGACGGTTTTTTCAGTAATTAATTACGTCGGAAAAATACCAAGGAAAGATTATAGGCAATATCAAGTCCTTGCTGATCTGCCCTTTCAATACTGATGGAATTATCCACAAAGAGTTCGCATCTTCAAGTCAGACGACTAGTGCAAAATCCTATCGTGATCTCTTAACGTGGCTAAGGGAGTATTCACCTGCGACTTTTTCCTCTTTCCAAAGATGAAAATCAAGTTAAAGGGACAAAGATTTGTAGAGGAGGGGAGATTGAAGCTAAATGGTGGACGGTGTTGAATCCATTATCAAAAAAGACAACCAAAATTCTTCCCTTTCATGGCAGAAGCGCTGGGGTTGGTGTTTGTGCCCCCGAGGGAACCACTTTAAAGGTGACGAAGGTGAATAGAATCCCAGTATTCTTCGACTTTATTGGTCGCTACATTTCTAGAACCTTTCGGTACCGCCTCGTATATCGCCGTTTATTTTGAGTTTAAATTGGTCTGCTAAGAGGAATCGGCGACTAATAGAGGCACCATCGCAAATAGATGACACACTGCAAAAGGTGGTGCATTTAACGAATCCACCGTTGACCAGTGCAATCCTCATTCAAGTTACTTTCTTTGTACCCTTACTGCTTCGAGTTTTGATTGGAATTAGATATAAAGCGATTACAGTTAAAAGAACACGCTGTATTTGCTTTTGGCGTGAAATGTGTTTCGTAAGTTCAACATAATCCTTAAAAAAAAATAATAATTTACAATATATACATACATTAAGGAATTATATAAAGATGTTAAGATTTATTACACACATCATAAGAAGTAAGATCAATCATAATTTGTAATTATAATTTGGATTCCTTTTAGCTGGCCTGAGGATGTGCGCATCGCACGAAACCGGCCGCATTGATTAGTTTTAATATAAAATGTTGTCAAGACCATCTTTTATTTTTTAAATTCTTTTATTTGTTCAAAATTTTTTGAAATTAGTGAGCAACTAAGTACAATCCAGTAGTTGACATTCCCATAGCAGCTACACCGTTTAATTTATAACAATCTCTACGCGAAAGCACATCTTCACTGAAGTCATCTACTTAATTCAGGCGGCTTGTCTTTGATCGCTGTAATGAGGGAAGCGCAATTGTAATTTTAATTTAGACGGCGAATAATTTTCAGCAGTCCGAATGTGGTGCGGTAGGAATTACAAGCAGAACTAAACCGGTCACGTTCGCACTTCTAAATGGAAAAGCTGATTCATATTCAAAGACGAATGTTATTGTTGCTGAGAGGCGGGATATTTTCCCCTTAAGAACCACAGCGTTGCGGAAAGTGGAGATCTCTTCTAGAAACTTCACGTAACTTGCCGGTTCTAAAACGATTAATCTTTAAGTTCTCGGTTAATGTTATTGATGTAATTGAGTGCTCCAGATTGCGGTAAAAACGGAAAGTTCGAAATTAATCACTCACAAAGTTGTGACTTGCCGGGTAATTATGAAGAAGTATTGTAATATTGAGTGCCATTATAAGCTAGCGCGCTTTTAACTTTCGAAACAATCCGCTTTACATGTGGAATAATCGAGGAAACCATAAAATATGAAAGTATAAGCCATTTTGGCATCCGGAATAACTCGGAAATAAAAAAAAGATACCGCCATGAAAAATATGAATTCGAAAAGCTTTATATGAAATACGATGGAAGCACTCTCGAAAATCACGAACGAAAATAAAGAAAAATGCGCAAAATTAAAATTAAATATCCCCTAAAGACCAGTACACATTTCACGCACGGGAAAAGGGAAACAACAAAAGGAAATAATTAGTTAATTTTAGAGCTTATTGAAGTGAACGTAAACGGTTTTTTAGTCGAAGGCGTCCAGGTTTTTTTTTATCTCACATTATAATGTTTTGCACCGGAAACTACCCATGCTTAAAAAATAATGGCGTAATAATTATTCTGTAATTATATGTGCGTATGGAAATTGAATATCATTATCGATTTCATTTGAATAACCTAACCATAAGCGGAATTCAAATAATTGTCGCAATTCTCTTTAGAATTGTTTTGTGGTTACCACAGCGAATAGTGAGCTGTAAATATTGCCATATTAAATGCGAATGACTCAGGCGAAGAATTTATTAGATTTAGACCAATGAAGTAACTGTTACAATGAGTTATATTAGCATTTCGATGAGTACCTTACGTACACTTGCATAATCGCAGAAAAATATGCAGGTTCGTTACAGCAAACGTTGCCAGTTTTGCTCCTGTTTTGTGTCCTACAATATTGTTTCATTAATTGCTACAAACTATCCGAGTTGCAGAAACACTCAATATTTTGTAGTTTCTTCATAATAGAATATAAACTATACATGTATTACATTTTTTATTTATAAAATATATTGTAAAAATATGTAACGTATGTAAATATAAGTAATTAATATTTAGTCCATAAGGCATGATTTTTAATAACACCCCTAATTCTTCGCGGCATGCTTTCAATACAAGATATGATTGTCTCTTTTATATCTTCATCGTTACAGAAAGTATCTCCTTTCTGTAATTTTGCAATTTCTCGTTGTGAATGTTTGTTTGATTGTAGAAGAGCTTGTGTAGCGGCTTTTTGTTCACTTGTTAAATCTTTCCCGGGCATTTTCTACAAGGAACCCCAAATATTTCAATTTTTTTTCAAATTCCAAATAATTAATTATTAAGAGAGTGATAGAATAACAATTTTACCTTTGCAATAACGATATATCAACACAAAACACTTAACGATACTCCACAACTTAGCTTCTATACGGTTATGACGAAATATTTAAAAAAATATCGATGCATTCTCTAAGCTGTGAACTCGCTAAATGTAAGTTGATAACTGAAATATTTATATATACGTACTTTACTCTTCTAAATATCATTCCTTTGGTATTTTTATTTATTGCTACAATAATCTAGTCCCCCTATAAACGATCGGATTCAAAGCAAAAGAATATCACTGTAATAGGATAGGAATTTCCAGGTAAAAGGGTTGATTTATGACATGTTTCAAGTAATATGGCCAGGGAATGTAATTCTAATATCTTTCGTTCTGCGTACACAGGATGAGTGACCTGTATAATTAAGCCCTGTATAAGACCCATTAACGCCCAACTTATTTTTTTGCAGATTTTGTTCTTTCTTTCTATCAAATATTAGCCATCTCATCTTAATGGTACAAGCTACGCACAGAAACACTTCTTTCCAGCAGTGTGATTTACGCCAAGGGCTGATCTCATATGAGATAAAAAAATTGAGCATTGACAAACAAAATTTAGTAAGTATATGCTATTGCAAAATTAAAAACTGTATTAATTCTAGAGATAGAAAGGTTTAAAACGTGGCACACATTGTCACATTACATTCTTTGTAATACGTTCTTGGACGACTTTTGCAATTCTACATTTTGCACCGTCGTTGCTCACTTCGTAGTACTATGAAGTGGTTTATTTTGTCGGTACGTACGTCATAATTTACAGATCTACTTCCTGTTTGAAGTGGGCGACCAGGTTTCGATTTCGTGGAATTTTTCAGATAGAAAACTGACACGTATCTTCTAAATTCTAGCAAATTCATGCTAGTTTTTCCTTTAACGGTTTTGTAAGCAATCCATGAATTTACAATCACCATATCAATTGGACGTGTGAAAAACGGCCAGTACCACTTTTTGCCTCATATTTTTGTACAATATTTACTAGCCAACCAATCATGGTAATCTACTCCAGACATATATTAGTTATAATTTCGTATCACGTTTTGTTGACTAACCGACACTTTCTGCTTCTTTTGTTTATTCAGCGCCAAACATATCCAAGAGGAATGATGTGATCGAAATTTGTGCCAATTGTCACCCAATTATTGTCATTCCATTTGCATCCATAAGTATCGAAACAATACTCGTACTCACCTCGATCCCGCTTTTACATTCCTTTCCTTGAACTAATAGGACACAGTCCCATTCGATTTTCTCTGAGTGTCTAAATTTTTTCAGCAAATTGATACCGGTAACGAAGTTGTCAAAATAAATCGTGTAACTGTTAGGTTCTTCAACAACCTCCAACATTTTCGAGACAACTTTCGTACCAAGTGGTAAGTCTGCTGTGTCATCTTTGCCGCAGTATAAATCGAAATTACAACAGAAGAATCTTATAGGTTTTCCTTTTACAAATTGTTTCAGATTGTTGTGACCGTAATACTTCATGATTACTTTATCAACTGCTAAGTTATTTTCGAAAACATCACTGAAAACTGTTGAAATGACTTTTGAAATAATGATGTAAGTGGAGGAATTTTGAAACCCCGATCATTTTTATTTTCATCCGGTAATTTGTTATCGTTGAAGTGCAAATAACTTTTCTCCCGACAATATGTATTTCGTGATATTGCTGCACGAAGCAAATTTTGCGTTAGATCTTCTTCCTCAAACCAATAATGTCTTTCCGACTGTAAGTTATTATATCCTATCAGTAACAGAAAGCCAATAACAGCCTTTAAATCAGTTAGCTCCAACTGAAAGTTGACATCATTTTGAAATTCTTTGGAATACCAGAGTTTCTGTTGTTACATGTTTGCAAATTTCTTCTGTAAAAAACATTTCAAAAACTTCAACAGAAATAAGTCCTATTAGTTTATTCTTTAGTGCCAGTAAGCATTCTTCCTATTTATTGGAAGACTCGGTCCACTTGCTGTACGTTGGTTCAGGTTTACTCCAACTTGTGCTGAGCACCTTCCGGCGTTTATTCTTATATTGAACGCTCTCCTTTTCGGGAATTTCCACGTCCAGCATACCCGGCGTGTCTTCTACTTCTGCAACTCCTATGTTCTCTTCTAAAGTTTCATCCTCGTCAGTAAGTTGATCTGGGTCCGGTGACAAAGTAACAACATCTATAGTACCTCTTTCATTTTCCCAAAACTCTTCATCATTTACAATATTGGACGTTTCATCAAACGTAAGAGCTTTCTTGACATTGATTGACATCGTAATTTAACAATTTTACTATTGTCACTATATCAAAAATATGTACAAATGTATATGACTAAGCTGCTGAAACACTTATCCGTGTAGTATATATCTACATACTCTAAGCGCCCAGCGATCTCATATGAGATCGCACCACTTACCTCTCATATCTAAGGGTGATAAACATTCAAAAATATGTAAATAATGACATGAGACCGTAGATTCCTTGCCCATATTTCGAATCAGATGTAAGTAGGTAATCGTTAGATATGTTTACAATACTTTGTTTAGCCTAGTGCATAATCTACGAGAAATAGCTGTTATAGATTATTTACTTTTAAAAGGGCAATAACGAAATGCATAGTATTCAATGCGTTTTAGTATAGATACTGAATTGTTAACAACCCCTATACACGTATTTGATATATTTCTCACATCACGTACATACTAAGAGAGAAAATAATTAGTTACCGATCTCATATGAGATCGCTGAGCGTTAATGGGTTAAGCCTGCACTATTTTAGGTAAATTTGTCACTATGAATTTTGATGAGGTTTACCAAAACGATTGAATAACATGGATGCTCTATTTTTCATAGAAATTACCATTCATTTAGGACTAGTTCAAAATGTATCCTCAATAGCAATAGTATTTATTTTGACTTGTCCTTTCTTAGGTTGCTATTATTGTTGGTATACATTGTGTGCCAAATTCCAACACGTTTTCATAAATGTACTTGGATTATTGGGTTTTTCACTGGCAGAATATGTATATTCAACATCAGAAATGTAGAATCAAATGCAACGAAATAAGATCCCGTGGTCTTTGCGGTAGGTGTTCAACTTTTCGATTGAACTTAGATCTGAACTTCGTCTGAAGAACTTCTTCCCAATTATAAATCGCTTCATAAGCAATATTGATCAAATGAGATGCCAAAGTTATTAGAATAATTGGAGAACTATTTGTGATAACTCCAGAATACAATTCAAAAGAATGGTTTCGATTGTAGTTTATTCTACAGAATTTCTGGACCATATGACGACATAAGTAAAATACAAACTCCATAATCTTTGCCTTGGTTTTAATAATAATAACATACTTAACTCCATGTGCACGGAAGAACGGAGCAAGTCAAAAAATAAATTTTATATGTATAAATGGAAATATACAGTGAGGTCCTAAAGTGCCCCCTCCCCGTATTAACTTTTGAACGATAGAAGCTAACATGTTTAGAAAAAATATATCGCAATTTGTATATTTTGTGAACTAACTTCTGGCGTTATCGGCAGGTCAATTACATTTCTTGTGTCACCGGAAGTGACATCAATTTTTTTCCTTTAAATACAACACCCTATGCATTTTTATATTTTGAAAAGGCAGATGAGTACAAATCCAACGATACTACACAAGTTATACTTTCACTTAAGAAATAGTGCGATATTCAGCAATAAATGTTTTGGTAATCTATTTTCGTTGTTATGTAAAGTTGGCTAGGAAGAAGCCCCAAATTGTCTTTTGGTGCGCCAAGTTGATCTAGGCCGTCCAATCTCCTTCTTCTGGTGAAGGCTACAAGGCTACGTGATTTTAGCAGGGTTTACTTTAAGGTTCTCCTTCTTGCACCATACTTCTACCATTTTGAATGCTCTCTGCATAACTACTGGGATTATGCTGGCATTCTTCCCCAATGGTGAATATTGCAATATTATCAACATATCCCTTTGTATAGCAGCCAGCATTGTTTAGCAAAACCAACAGTTCGTCTATTACCATGTCCCTCACTAGCGGGGCATCC
This sequence comes from Dynastes maya, assembly GCA_029619315.2. Classification (NCBI taxonomy): domain Eukaryota; kingdom Metazoa; phylum Arthropoda; class Insecta; order Coleoptera; family Scarabaeidae; genus Dynastes; species Dynastes maya. The sequence continues at coordinate 66,654,567 of JAROYE020000002.1, forward strand.
TCTAATGACTGACACCTGCCTCGCCTCACCTGCCAATGCTGCTTCTACCTGTTTACCATAGAGCATGGAATTTTTTATTATTAATTCACCCTTTAAAGTTAATTTTTTAGGATACCATCAAATTAATACAATTTTTACTTAAGGATCATTTTGGGACTAGTGTAATCTTAAAAAATGAAATTTCTAAATAAGATAAAATTATTTATTTCCTCTTCTTAATTTATTTACAAAAATTTGTACAACGAAATCTTAAATTAATCCAAGTATTATTTACTACAGTCAGTTCAACATCTAAACATTATTTAATACACATCTCATCTATTTTATACGTCATACAAAATACTTCGTTAGTATAAAATACACAAATTCACTTAGTCTAACAGATAATTTCCTTCAGAATTTTAAATGTAGTTTAGTAAAAATACCGCAGTACTCTGTGTAAGTTTTACGGTTTCGAGCACATTTTAGTCATTAAACGAAATAACATTGCCTTGTTTTATTCATTTCAATGCTTTTTGGATATGCTCAAGCTGATTTGAGCGTTTGTTTCAGTAGTAAACTAAAAATTGGTTCTGCAAATGTTCTAAACACTCCTTCTAAAAATATGTAGCGCACTATTTCTTATTTAAATAGTATAAGAGGATCTAACCTTACAAAAATAAAAATTAATTCCTTCTCCTCATACAGGGAGATGTTCCTGACAGATCCGTTTTACTGTCGTTTTATTAGCCAGTAGTAGAATGATATTTTAAGTAAAATGCTTTTCAAATAAAGTATAGCCAGCCAGAAATAAAACGGTGACGTAATTCTGGCTGTGCTAAAATAGTTTCGCATGAAATGTCAACATGCCCGCCGTACTACCTAATACATCCGAACGACAAAAGCAGTTTCATTACGGGGGAAGGACAAGTAAAATAAGAAAAGGGAAACTATTTTAATTATAAAATGCAAGTCACTTACTACGTTGTTTCAACTCAGAGATTTTGTTTCATATAAAAATATCAGTTCCAGTTTATTTTCGTAGAAATAATTTAATTCTTTCTTCGAGCAATAACTTAGTGTTCCTATCTTATCCCATTGATTCTTTCGGTGTACTTATGCAATGTACTAAAGCTTAGGTAAAGAAGGATATATGAAGAAAAACGTTACTTAATTCTAATCTACTGCACTGAAAGAACTTATATTGTAAAGGGAAATTTATGGCTTTAAAATCCGTCGTACCACATTGAAATTTTTTATTTTATGGTCGTTATACAGTTGGTACCTAAACACTCTATGTCACGTTTTAGACATATACGAATGTGTTAAAATTGTGAAGCTTTCGTACAAACTGAGTCTAACAAAAAATGGCAGGAAATAAAGATAGCCTGTTATGAAATGCATACATTGCACAGTAAATGTCAGATCTTCCACTGGCACTGATACAATAAATTTAAATGCAGCATATTAGCACTTCCTTCAAGATATTCACAGGTATTTGTTCAAACTGTTAGAAGCACATCTTGCTTGCGAAAGAAAGTTTGATATACTTTCCAAATAATTTTTATTTATGGCCACCGAATTGAAACATATTGGCAAAACGAATTCCTTAAAATATGATTCTTTTTCCACCCTCGCCCTAGGGATCCCCCTTATTATTGGAGCCAGAGGATAGGTTTAAATTTGCCAAAGTTGCTCAATTTTGTGTTTGTTACGAATCCGAAAAATGCTCATTTTCTTCTTTTACTTCTAGCACCTTTATTTTGCCTTGCAGGGAAAAACTAAGAACATATTCATAACCCTTAACCCGAAACATTAGTCTGTCAGACCTTGAAAGAAATACATTTGTCGATGGTGGGGGCACAGAGCATACATTTTCTCTACTAGCTATTAAATCAGTTGTGGTTGTCAACCTGTGCATTCTAAAACCAGAAATTGTTCCCTTTTCACTTACTCCTTGGAAATAGTGTTCCATTATACGCGAAGATCTCATTAACATAGCAAACTGTGTCTATTTTTAATTTACTTTAGTAGTTATTTTATGCAAACTTAATAGGGTTGGGTTGAAAAATTATGTACAGGGTGGGAATAAAGTATGGAATATTAAAAAAAACCGAACGCAATCGGTTCTTTTAAAAACGCTGAAATAGGTCGGTTTTATTTTCCGACTTTCATTAGTTTTTTTTAGTTACGACGTCACCACAAAAAAAAATAAATTACAGCATACATTTTTAGTAGTGGAATCTCATAGTGGCTTTTCTTCCTTTTATGATCACGCAAATAAATCATAAGGTTGCATTACAAAAATTGTGAGAAAAATCGCACTGAACGTTTAATGTTGTTATTATGGTACTTAAGTAGGGGAAAGTCGTCTAGTATTGGACAGCGTTTTGTATCAGATAAAGAGTGTTTCGGACAACTGCCACTCGCGTTAGTACCTGTACTGTCACTGTATTGTTGGTGAGGGTGACACAGATTAGTGCTAGCCATCTTGGATCGCATCGACGCTGTGCTTAATAGTAACTCCAAGTTTTCTATTTTTTGTGCTGTGTTACGTGCACGAAAATAAATTTTGATCGATACACCTTTCTTGAAAGCAAGTAAAATTATGATTCAAGTGTTTTGGTTTGGTTTGGCTTAATGGTGTACGATTGAAAGTAAAAGTTGCTTCGCATACTGGTCAGGTTGTATTGAACGCGTAAAGAGTTGTACCGGACAAAATAAGAAATCGATAAAACTATATTTTGTTTGTTCTTTTTCTTTTGCAGGCGAAATGGGAAAAATGCAGCATAAGTGGGAAGAAGAGGACATAAAGCAAGCTGCCGAGAAAGTTCGCTTAACCCTTAATTAGTCGCGTGGGGTCATTGTGGCGCATTACCGCCGCTGTAACTTTTAGTGCCAAAGAGTGTAGCCTATTACATAATATATACCTTTTTCCAGCCCACGCGACTAACTGTGTAACATTTTTTGTGAGACCCCCGCCCGTAAATAAGGTGAGTGTTCTAATGCTTTTCATATATTTTCTGTCCTTATTGGTCGACATTTATTCTAATGTATTCAGACGATTCTGCGAATATTTTATTATACAAAAAAAAAGTTTTAAACATAACAGTAACATTTATGTAATATTGAGAAAATTATTTCGGATAATTATTTATTCAAAAATAAGTTTATGAAGATTTACCAACAATTCTATGAGTAATTCCATATTTGTTGGATGGCTGACAGACCGCTGACTGAAGCAGAATTACCGAAAATTGCAGAGACTTTGTTGGATGCGGAAGACTTCATTTCGCAAGAAACCGCTGACACCGATGAAGCAAAGCCCACACAAAAAAGTTTTTTTATGCAGATTATGCTGATGACGATTAGAGTATTTTTAAGGGTATTTTTGTGAATTTTATGTTGTTTTTAGTAAAATTTTAACATGTTTGAACCTATAATGTATGATTTTCTTAAAATAAAGTGTTCCACTATTGAATTAAAAAAAACATTTTGGATATTGGGTCATAATAACCCCACGCGACCAGATATGTGATTTCTTATGACGCAACTAATTAAGAGTTAAAAGAAACGACCATTCGAGAATCAAGTGAGTGTTATTTTGTACGCAAAAGTACGCTGGTTAACCGGATCCAAATATTACCGGATTACTTACTTTGTCTTACTCGTTTTGTTTAATAAACAGTTGTTTTACGACTAATAAAGACTTATCTCCTATGTTTTACACCATGTCCAATACAACCCTCCAATTTTCAACACAAGCAAAATGTAAGATCTTTTTCGAATCCCAAAAGCCATTAGAGATTATTTTCCTAGGAATGATTGTATTTAAGCGTGTTTGTAAGCTATATTAAAGTTTGTAATGCCGAATAGTCTGGTTTTATTGAACCAGCTGTCCGATATTAAACGACCTACCCCTATCTTGACTTTTCAGTACGCTACAAGAATTGTAAGATAAAAACGAAAGGTTCTTCAACAAGCAAATTACTTTCCGTTCATTGTTTGAATTATTTGTTATCTTGGATAATATTAACATTCAATCTAATTTTATGTTGTAGTATTTTAATATAACAATTTAGAATCATTTCCTATTAAGTACCATAATATCAGTTCGTCTTTAATTAAATTACATCACAGGTATAATTGCTTTTTATCATTCATCAAATAACTTCATGTCAGGGGATTATTAAACATAGATTTCCTACTTACTACTATACATACGTTTCACTTACTGTACTTTATTTAATGTGATTGTTTGGGATAGTAATGCATACCTGCATACGGGGTTACTTTAGTCTAATCTAATAATAGTTTAACAAAAAATAAAAAATCTATTGGCAGTCTTTCTTCACATATATGTACATTCACACACAGAAAGTGTAGGTGTGTAATATATAACAACGATAACAAATACGTGTAATAGGCAAAATGTCAGTTCGCTTGATTGGAGCCTATTTCATTTCTTGCCCGTCCTCTAACAAGGGTCCGTCGTTTCCCCTTCATAACCCTCGTCTGGGCACTCGCCGGTATCCACTTCACCCGCAACGTTACACAGCGACATCGTTTTTTGCACGGTTATTTTCAAGTCATCACTTTCGGTTTGCGTTTGAGCACCCACGCACTTTTTGCCGGCACTGGTCGACACGGAACTGTCCTCGATGTTGGAGTTCATGCGAACGACAACGGCTGGAACGCAGGGAGGCCACTGCACGGGCGGCAGAGAACAGCACGAATGCACCGATCCCTCGGAAAAAGTTGTTTCTTGCTCGGCCGCTGTCCTAACCGGATATCCATCTGCCGTGTAGCGTACATCAACGCAGTAGTGTTCGTAGGCCGGTTGCGCTTGACTTCTCGAGATGAATTCCGTTTCGCGCGAAAAGCGGTTAATAGGATTAGCCGCCGATTGTCGTTTCCCAGCGCCCCTATTATACGGCAAAGTCCTGTAGCAATTTCTTGAATCGTTGGTATTAAGTAATCCGATAGGATTAAGATGCACGTCGGCCGAAAGTCTGTATAGATCGCGAGCGCTCCTCCTCAGCCCCTCCAATGTGTGCGGCAGCAAGTTGGAAGAAGATAATTTGAAATTTTCAATGGCTTCGTCGAAGTTTACATGCGACTCGCCATCGCCCTCCTTTCTTCTGCCTACTACGCTCTCGGTGTCGTTAATGAGGTCGGGATTCTGTTCCAGCTGATATCTTCTCAGGGACGTCGGCGTTTTAACTTGATTAGAGGTCGAAATAGGCGACATCGTCCCCAGTAAATCCTCATTAGGATGCGCGGTGTTGTAAAACATTTCCTGGCGGTCCACTAACGTGATATTACTACAGTCTTTGGATTGTTCGCTGAATTCTTCGACACTATCCAGTAACAAGCTGTCCTTGGTGTCATGTAATTTGTTCGATGACTCCCTTTTACGTCGGCGCCTCGCGTTTTTGTAGCACCTCACCAGCGAGAGAATTAATACGATAATTAGTACGACGAGGGAAACGCCCGCTGCCGACATGGTTATTAGGATAAACTCGAAATGCAGCGTCGTTATCTCGAATTGCGGTTCCTCCTTTAGTATAACTCTTATTGTGAAATTTGAATAGACGATGCCGGCCGAATTTTCGGCCGTGCAAATAAACGTACCGTTATCTTCCGTGTTCGTGTTGTATATGAACAGTTCGCTGCGTTTGTTCACCGATCCCTCTTCGATAAAGTAGATGAGTCGCATTCCCGGGGCTACCAAGCTGTCGTTCTGCAATAATTGGCCTTGGAACCACCAAGATACGTGCGCCTCGGGTACGGCGTGAACGTGACACAAAAGCGATACATTTTTCCCTTCGCCTATCTCCAGATAGAAAGTCGTGGGCGATACGTCGGGCAGACAGGCCAAATCCAGGATCGGTATCGATTTAATAGGACGATCCGCTAGTTTCGGAGGCCCTCTACATTTCGGTTCCGACATTGGCGGTATACTAAATCCTTGTAACCACGTGTGCATTTCCAACATGTGACAATCGCACTCCCATAAATTACCCTGCAACTCAACACCGCGTAGAGCCGACGGGAAGACCTCGCTACCATTCACCGCTGTCATTCGGTTGTTCTTCAGATACAACCATTCCATACTATGCAGGCCAATGAAGGCCCCGTCCTCTATGCGTCTAATTTCGCAGTTATCAAGCTCGAGCGTGTTTAGGAACGAGAGGTGATTAAACGATAAACGTTTTAGAGTTTTTATCGGATTATAGCCGAGCATCAGTCTCATTAGTGACGGGATATCAATGAAGGTCTCCGTAGGGACCATTTCCAGCGCGTTACCGGATAAATCTAATTCCACCAGGTTGGTGAGGCCTTTGAAAGCTCGATCATCGATTACCGAAATGCGACATCGCGCAAGGTATATCCTTTGTAAATTAATTAGGTCCATCTTGAAAAACTTCTCCTTATGCAAAGTACGCAAGTTATTACCTGAGAACTCTAAGACTTGGGTGCCTGAATCCATGCCTTCGGGAATCACGAGCATATCCTTATTAATACACTCCACCGTTTGCTTTCCGTTCTTCCACTTACAAATGCACTCCGCCGGGCATCCCATAACTAATATTTTCATTGGGAAAATAACGGGAAGTAGCAAAAGTACGACCACCAGCCGCCGATGCATTCTGTTATTCACGCGGCGGCTCACATTTTAAACTTTGTCTAATAACTTTATCTCATAATCTACGTTGCATGGGAGCGCCGCTATATCCAGTGGTACCGTAGATACTGCAACGTTATTACGGTGGTTAGAGAGGAGTAGCATTTGAGCCTGTGGCAATCCAATTTACTTTTCATTTCTGGTGATTAAGTTTGCATGACGTGGCCGTGTTGCTGACTGCGCGCACCTGGAACAAGCGAAAATGAATCTAAGTTAAGTTAAATAGAAAATGAATGGGAATGTTTTGAAAATTGAGCCGGTTTTTATTAAGAGTATGCTTTTTTAATTCTATTAATGTTGAATGCAATGTACTTTGGTTAATTGTGGTATTCCGAAGCAAAACAGTATTATTTTATTTTAAACGTGCTTTAATCAAAAAAGCATTCAGTATTGCCAGAACGCTTTAATGAAAAAACATTTTCAATAAAAGCAGCACATTGTTTTCAATTAATTTGTAGTTTCAGGAATTTGAACGTTTCAGTATTTTTGAATAGAGCTACCATTCATTTGCACATACAATTTCACGTTTGGATACAACAACCGTGAAAGCTTCCTGTTGTAAAGGACCAAGTAAATTACTAATAAAGTAAATAGGAATATTTTCAAAGAACTTTGAATACACAAAGAATTGTGGTGAGGCTTTATGTTTTATCTCTTTTGTACTAAATTTTTACAGCAGTTGTTGAAAGCCATATTCCTACAAAAAAAAAAATTACAGGAAATATACAGAGTATCCCAACGTTTTGGAATTGTAGGAATTTTTGATCATCTGCCGTTAACACAAAAGGCCCATTGTGTTAACTCCTCAACTATCAATGAAGTTAATGAACAATTATGCGGTAACTGTTAACGTCACAGGCTGCATTTGACTTCATTTGTAAATGATTAATTTCAACAGTATAGCCTACCTTGGATTTCATCTAAATTACATGTATTTTTGGACGAAGTAACGGTTACTATTAACAATTGAAACATTTTCTTAAGATACTGCAAAAAAGTATAAAGTAAAGCGTGATTATTTAAAAAAACCAATGTATGTAGCTAATAGGTATTACCTATTTTTTTCTTTAATTTGTAATTTGATAGATGTATTATAACATTCATTTCTGCAACTGTAGTTAGATTTTTGAAAATGGTTATTTGCAATTCCGTGGCATTTAACCTTTAAGTACTAGCACCTATTGGATATACGTAAGTATCATGGCGCCTACGAGGCACTATTGTAAAATTGCTGCTATAAAATTAATGTTTTAATTTTAAATGTTTCTTGTTTTAGGAATATAGGTACCTGATATGATACAAAACGGTAAAATACTATTTATTCATAACATTCTTTACGCAATTTTTTTGTATGCTCTGAACAAATATTTTTAAAACATTTAGAGCATATTTGTTTAGAATGGCGGTTATTTTTTTTAGGGCACAGGTAACACCGCTTTCTTGAACTTGTGGTTGGAATTTCTACAGGTTGAGGCTCAATTTCTAAACGCTCGTTTAGAACTTTTCGAATTTTTCTTGCCGAATGGGGCTACCCCAAGCGATCTAATTGGTATGGTTTTTCAAATTTTTGTCCTAATATTTTGAGGACATTTCTATGCGCAGTGACTGATTGAATTATTATGTTTATAAATAATGAAAGCATTTAAGGCGCAGTCGTTAATGAGAGGGAAAAATAAAACCAATGGCCATCTCCTTGTCCGCCGTCCTACATTGTACGTAACATAGAGTTTATCTGTTACGTCCACTCCACCCTTTGTTGTATTATAAAATGTCAAAATTTCCGGTTTCTTTTCTTCTCCGGTATCTTGATCAATGTTTGCATCATTGTACATTGTGGAGAGCAGAAGAACTGCCTTAGATTTTTTTGGTACATAAGAAATCAACGTTACATTTTTTGAAAATCCAAACAGTGTACTTTTTACAGTTCCATTCTTGTTAGGAAGAAACACTGCTGGAATTTCTCTTTTATTTTTGCGTATTGTCCCTACTAATGTTAAATTATGGTCCGACAATAAGCGCTCTGATAAGGATACACTTGTGTACCAGTTATCAGTTGTCACATTTCTGCCAGTCTTATCGATAGGTTGGATCAATCGAACGACAATTTCTTCTGCAGAATTATTGACTTTATAAGGTCCTCCTAACTGAGTTCCGGCGTACACTTGCATGTTTACAGTATAGAAATGTTTGGCGTCACACAGAGCAAACATTTTTATTCCATAGCGATTTGATTTTGACGGAATATATTGTCGAAACCTGCAGTTACCACAAAATGCCACCATTTGTTCATCAATGGTAACGAATTCAGAGGGCGAAAAAAACTCAGTGCATTTAGAAACAATATTCTCGAATAAATCCCGTATTGGGGCAAGTTTATCTATTTGAAGACGTTCACTACGTGTAGTAATGTCATCAAATCTAATACAACGAATTATAAATAAGAATCTTTCGTAACTCATTGTTGTATTAAAAAATTGACTGGCTAAATCATTATCAGAGGATAATTCTCTGAAATTCCAATGACATGATCGCAGTACACCGGCGACAATGAGCAGCCATGTGAAAGCTTTCATTTCATTGTGTGCCACGGAATTTGCACAGCTAACTCTTTGAAAGTTGGGTTTTACTTTCAACTCTATGTATTTATTTGTATTTTCCACCAATATTCCAATTACCCAATCGTCAAGGAATAGCGCGAATATAGGGGAAATTTATTTGACATTCTTCGCACGACCTTTGCAACCGGGAAGATGAATAACAATATTACTTTTTCATGTTCGTGATGCTGGAGGGGATACTTTATTCCACTTGACCTGAAGTTGTAATTTTACCTATGAAATTATAAACCATAAGAGCTAAGTATTTTACAACAGTGTTTAGTTTTACATACCTAAGTAAAAATCTGTAACATCAGATAATTCTTCCGTATTCTTCTTCCGTATTGCAATTCAATGACTGAATCACTATCATGATGTTTTCATTATCAAATTCTATCCAAAAATCGTCACTTTCAAACAATTTCGCTTTCTACTGTACTATAAATCACTCACAAAAACACCCGTTATATATAATGAAAGCTCAAAAAAAGCAAACGTAACTACTGACACGGCGCCTTTCGGACAACACCGAGTGCAGGATTATAAATTATCTTTTGTTTACATTTCAATGCATTGCAATATCTGGACTATATCATGTTACATAGGATTTAGAAACACCATTCGAGGAACACATATTAGGTAAACTGACGTAAATGAAATTTTGTGAAAGATATTACAATTTCTAAAAGACCTGGCGCCTCGCAGGCGCCATGATAGTACTTAACGGTTAATAATAGGTTTAGCTAATTTCTAGTTGTTTCTCTTTTACGAATCTTGATCTACCTTATCGAATTTATGAAACAATGCAGGGCAACATTTGAGAAATGATTCTCTCATAACTTTTTTATTAACAAACGTATTTGAAAATCATTTCAAGACCGTCTGAATTCTGTGATGCAGTCAGATTTTCAATAAAAAGAAAAAAATAATAAAATTTTGCTATTTCCGATCTCGAAAAATAATCATATATGCCTTGAAAATTTAAATGAAGTTCTGACATTTTATGCGGAAGTAGACTTTTTGATCCAGTATGTATCAAAAAAAATATATTTCATTTTAATGTAAAATATAGGTTTCACAGGGGTGCTCCATTTCAAATGGGTCACACAGTATAAATCAGCGGTACTCAGTAAACTAAAATATGACAGCGTCAATTGTAGCTCGCAAACAACATTCATGCCAATAAAATTGAAAAACTGCAATGAAGGTTTTTAAGGTAAGTGAATTCTAGGTTTCTAAATATTACTGATTTGAATTCTGTATTGGCTTACAAACACATGACTTATTATCGCTAAAAGTATGAGAAAGATAAATGATTTGATCACATTATACAATATTGCAAGTAACTAAATTAGTTGTTCACTGCTCCTTGAAAAGGTACAGTCTAATTTACCGCGCGTGGGTTCCGGACGTTCAGATACATTTTACTGCAACCACTAGTACATAAATATATTTATTTTGAATTCTCCATTGTACAAAGTTACTCTTCTTTACAATAACGATATCAAAGACATTGATTCAAGAAACCTTCTACAACTAAACACAAAAAACTGACTTCACTATTAATTACTCAAATTAGTTATGTCTGTTACTTAAGCATGTTAAAATCTAAACTCAACCAAGGTAATGCCTATTTTCAAACAATAATGTCCAACCTAGCACCAGGGTATCTGCATAACAATTTCATTGTTACCACTACTAATGTACGGAATGGAGAACAAGAATATATTATTACTTCTATGTACTTCGGACAAACTTTATATATGTACATGTTTACAACAATTATTATTATTAATTGTATTACATACAATTGTTTCCATAATTCCATCTCTTTCATTAACTGCATAAGTATTTGAGTTAACAATACCACTATAGGGAGCATTATCTCGATATACATTTGCATACTTCAAACCAACGATCCCATTTTCGGTAGTCCTTCTTTTTCACTTCAACAACGTAATTCGATGCAAATGTTTGGAGTGCTATAACTTGCAAGCATCGCCTGCGGGAATGTGTTACATTAGAATTAATTGTAAGTTGGCGGATTTCGTAACACGGAATGTATTCTACCGTATAAGAAGCTTAACAATACTCTCGATTGTGTGTAAGACTGCGGTTCAAGACTATGCAGTGGTGGAAAGATGGAAAACGCCGCCACCATACGTACGACAGTAGTACTACAAAGCAATTTATGCGACACTTATGTTGAACAGTGTTTGAAACACACAGATAATTTGATGCCGTTCGCTATTCTGTGCCCGTATTATCTCTAATGTCTTACAATAGTGAAATAGAGTGGCTGTTTGTATCTGGGAAAGCGTTGCTCCCCCATTATACCTTTTTAAAAAACCTCAAAATCTTAGAATATCAATTTGCATACCCAAGACCTTTCATTCAATCCCAGAAAAGCTTATTGATTATCTTCACCGTTATTTTTATTTCGCATTGAGAACGTATACATAAACATATACAGTGCGTGCATTTGAAAACTTCCCAAGCGGCCTACATCCGAAACTAATAAAATTATTAAAAAATGCAAAGACAGGTCAATTTTTGTTTCGAGGGGCGACATAATTCGGGGGCGCGCCCATCTATTCAGTAATTAATAAATTCCCCATTTGATCTTGCTGGTTTCCAAACTTTGTATTATTAAGGGATTAATTGTATTTTGTAATAGTTCGAGGTGTAGTTCGCCGGTAAGATTGTAATCAATGAAAACAGGATCGATTACCTCATTTTCAAGTATACTAGCCCAAACGTTAATTTTTACAGGTTTTTGCGTGTAAACTTCTTTGAATAAGTGAGGATTTTTATTGTCCCAGTATTTACAGCTATGGCGGTTTATAAAACGACTTAGATAAAATGTTGATTCATCACTGAAACAATAATCGAATAATCTTATCTCATTATTATTAATTTTCTCTGTCATCGCTTCACAAAACTCAATTCTCCTTTCAAAATCATCCTCATTGACCTGCTGAACAATATGCATCTTATAAGGATGGAATATGTGTAATTTCAGAATGTTGTGCACGTAACCTACGGCGATTTGCGTTTCGGAAGCTATATTTTGGAAACGTAACCGTTAAAAGTGTTTTAAATATTCCAAAAATTTTCGAAGAATTCATCAGAAATATTGTTTTCACCGATGAATCATCTTTTACAATACATGGAGAGAACAATCTTTCTGTTGTGCGCTATTGGGCACGGGAAAACCATCACAAATATTTTGCTAACCACACTCAGTATCCTCAGAAACTGAACGTTTTGACATGCATCTTAGGTGACCATTAACTAGGACCATTATTTGTTGATGGTTCCTTAAATACCAAAAAATATCTAGATTTGCTGTAAAATCAAATAGTTCCCGCAATTGAAAATACTGGAATGGATCGGGAAATTGTGTGGTTCCAACAGGATGGCTGCCCTGTACATAATGCTCTCAGAGTGAAGCAATTCATATTAAATACTTTTCCCAACCGTCACATTAGTAGAACAGGCAAATGATTTCTTTTTGTGGGGATACATCAAACAGAAAGTACACAATGCAGAAGCTGGGAGACCTGAAAAGGTAAATGTTTTGAGAGCCAGAATAATAGAGGCTGTTAATTCCGTGACAATCGACATGGTTCGAAATGTGCGAGAAAGCTTTTTTAATAGACTCGGACAATATCTTGTTACAGAAAGAGGGAGTTTTGAATTCTGAAACAACATTTCCTTCTCTATAAATATTCCCTTTATGAAACGCGTCATACATAGATTGATCAACACAAATCGAATAACTGTAGTCGACTGATCAACAGCGTAACTTACATGATTTTGACGTTTTTTGAATCTTGCGACAATTAAAAATATGTTGTGTAAGTGGGGATAATCGCCGTTGCCACAGTTAATTTCTATCCACAGGTATGACGCAAGCGGTATACCCTAGTCTCCAAACAAACTCATGGCAAAAGCACTAGCCACCGGACATGTTTCTGCCTACCCGACATCATCGGCGTTCCTGCGAGTGCTTCTCTACCCAGAGTACTCAGACGCGAGACCTTTTTAAATAAATATTACAATATATACGAATTAGCATTTTCTAGTGGTGACAAATCTATTAATGTCGCCGCTATCGGTACTTTACTCCACATTAAACATAATCCTTCAACAGCTATAATGCAAGTTCTAATAATACTTAGGCAAGCGAAGAGAAGGGAATATTAATTATACAAAACATGTCCTCTTAAAATACTATTTTATAGATCTTCATTGTACCACATGCCTTTCACGTATTTGCATCAAAATTAATCGCGTATCTTTGATATAAACGAGTTCTATTGCAAATATTTAGAATAGATACTTCTCAAATTTAACACCCGGGTTACAATACTTATGTAGCGTAGTGCGTTCTCTAAGGTCCCGCTTTCGAATCTCGACTTATGCAATTTTGTGCTGCTCCAACCGGAGCTAGTCCTGGGAGCAGGGGACCTCTAAGTCAAGAGGTTCTCCCGAGGATAGAGGATCTTTAGGGTACACAAGGTATTTGTTGACGTCCTATGCCGATTAGCATACGGCAATTTGTTTAAAGTTTCTACCTTTATATATATCATGTGTTCCTTAAACGTGAAATTCGAGGATAGTATAAATAAGCTTAGACAGATTAGATTTCTAGATGAGTACGGAGGTACACAATACAAACCTATTCGATTTATTGTTTACTGCAAGGGCAGACTTCTTGTTACTACTGTTGCTTCAAGTTAAAGTAACGATTTTGTGTTGATTAGCTACAATAGCGGCAAGTAAAGTACACTTCAAATAAAGTTGGGAATGACTCATCGCAATATCTAGTTAGAATGCTTCTGCATCATCTCACTTAGTGTATATGGGAACAAATAAACAATAGAAGAAAATATCATGTTTTATGTATGTTTGTTGTGCTAGAGAATGATCAATTAGCCCAACAATATAGAAAACCAATTATAGAACTACATAAATACAAAAAAGTTGAAACAACATGTAATAACCATACACCGCAAAAAGTATAGTAATATTATATATATAACCAGTCTGTCACCTCAATTTTTCAGTGAACAACAAAACATGCAGAGGCAATCTGAAAAATTTCAAGCCTCAACACGAAGATTACGTTACTCGTATATTGAAGCTCTACCAGCCTAGTAGGCTCATGGCATGGCAACGTTTAATTCCCTTATATCCTCCTCAACCTCTTCCCCTCTTCCCTCCATTTCTCTCATGGTCTCCCTCTTCTCCTTTTTCTTCCAATCTCACTGTCCAGAATTTGCCTCTGAGTTCTATTATCTGCCATCCTCATCACATGTCCCATCCATCATATTCTTTGAGCCTTTATAAAACCCGTTATGCTTGAATCTTGATAAATTTCCTTAAGTTCTTGATTTGTTCGACATACCCAGTTATCTTTCACTTTCTTAGCACCAAAAATTCTTCTGAGGACGTTCCTTTCCCACACCTAAATTGTTCTTACGTCCGCCTGTCTGAGAATCCATGTCACACCAAAAAGTCACTATAGGTTTAACTGTTGTTTTATATGTGTTTGGGTTTCTTGATACACATCTACTTCCAAACACTCGTTTTAAGGAGGATAGACACTTATTTCCCACCATTAATCTTGATCGTTCTCGTCATGAGATCCCGGATTTCTTGTTATCATTTTAAACTTTCTTCCCTTTACAAACCGCTTGTCAAACCAATTCATATATTTTCTCTTCTGTTTGTTTATCACCAATCCTATCTTCTGAGCCGATTTTGCTAGTCTCTTCACTACCTCTCTCAGTTCCTTTATCAGTGGCAATATCATCAGCATATGCAAGGCATTGATGTTTTCTGTGGTACAATAAACCGGATCTATTCAATTTGGCATCCCTCAATACTTTCTCCAATACAAGGTTAAATAATATTGTAGATAATGGATCCCCTTGTCGTAGGCCATTTTTCACATTGAAACTTTTCGAAAGTCTTCCTCCAACTCTCACTGCGTCGTGTGTCAGAGTTAAACGGACCATATCAATAATTTTCCTCTCAACTTCCAGCTCTATTAGTGCTTTATATAGTTTTGTTTTTTGACCTTATCATAGGCCTGCTTAAAATCTATAAAGATCACATTTATTTCCTGTTGATGTTCGTGACTTTCCGCTTGTAATTCTTTTAGGAGGAATATTTGGTCTACTACCCCTCTATCCCTCTTGAAGCTTGCTTGGTATTCTCCTACTGTTTCCTCCATCTGATCACTCAACCTATTTTTTATTGTCAGAATTTTATACACTATATTCAGGAGGATTATGCCTCTACAGTTCTCGCAACTTGAGACCTCTCGTTTTTTTAGTATGGGGCATAGAATTGAATGCACAAAGTTGTGCATTCTCTAAGTTAACAAATCTCCTCCATATCTGAAAAGCTCCGCCGATATCCCATCCTTCCCTGGGCGTGTATTCTGCTTCAATCCTCTAATAATGTTTTTTACTTCGCCAAGGGTCGGTAGGTCTTCCTAGGAAACGCAATCTGCTCTTTTTTCATTGTCATCACTCTCATCTTCTATCCAAAAATATGCTGGTAATATAATTTAAGAATCATTTGTGTCAGTCGATGTTAATATTTCTGCAAAAATGTATTGCATTCAAAAGACAAATCCCACATATTCACCAGATCTGATCCCGTTTGACTCCTTTCTCTTTTCTAAGAAATATCTTAAAGAAAACTCATTTTCGGTTCGTAGAAGAGGTATAAGTAAAATCGGCGAAGGTATTGAACGAATTGACAGTTAATAACCTGCAGCTATGGACAGTGGAAGATCCGTATGCAGAGGTGTATAGATAGACAAGGGGAGTACTTTGAAAGTGATTAAGTTAAGTTGCAAATAAATCATATTTATGAGAACAGTCCCAAATGCTTTATATAACGAAAACGTCTGCGTAGCCACGGGTTGAATTGCATATTTGCAGTATTGAACGGCTATTTTAACCCGAGCGGGCACTCGGGCTCCGATAATTAGAGTTTGGCGGTGACCCTAATAAAACCAAGGAGAAATGTTGCGAACTGAAGATACATTTAAGATAGCTAAGTGCCTCCCACTCGCATTAGGTGAGTTTGTGTAAATATTTAAATACGTACACACGTTATGTACGAAGAAATTCCATAAGATAATCGCATTATTGTATTATACATTATTATTTGTGCATGTGACATGTATTTTTAAGAAAAAAAAACGAATGTTTTAAAATTTTTTGCTATTTCTATAAGGGTAACTGATTTATTTAACAATTTACGTTTTATGTACACATATTGTGTTTTGTTGCGAGAGCAACTGGGTAAGCCAGCAAATAAGCAAATATTCCTTATTATGAAAAGCAATTGGTCTTCCCACTTCACAATGCCTAATGACATTTGTTTTGCAGCCCAGGAGAATGTAAAATTTTTGGCTGAAATTGGAAACAAAAACTTTTGTTTGATGCATAGCTTTTTGATGGTCATAGGGTAACGCTAGATTTTGATCGAATAAGGAGACCATCACCTTCGAAAACGCCTATTTTGCAGAACAAAATGCCAACCACTATTTCTACAGATTAAAGAGATGGGATTATCGCTGGGAAAGGTGTATAGACTTACAAGGAGACTATGTTGAAAAATAAAATTGAATAAAAAAAAATACTTCTTTCTGTGTTCGACTGGAAACTTTTCAAACTACCCTCGTATTACATTTAGAGTTTATACTGTTATAAATTCCAGTTATATGTTATACGTAATAGGTGACATAATTAATATCTTTATTCCGGAATCCGTAGAATAGAAGATACAAACATTACGAGCAGCGACCTGGCTACATTAAAACTCGACTTATGTAGTACATTGCGACAATCTATAACAAGGTTGTCCAACTGGCGGCCCGCGGGCCGCATCCGGCCCGCGAGGCTATTTGTTGTGGCCCACGTAAGATTTTCGAAAAGCATATATTTTCTTTAAATGCTGCCACTGTGAAAAAAGATTTTTTAACTTATTTTATATTTTATGGTGTACCAGTGTTTTTACATCACAAGTACACAAGTACTGTACCGCGTGCCGCTTCGCGGACGTGTAACGAACATAATCATCCTCCACCACTATGAGAACTGCACTGATTACTGCGCATCACAGTTCACGCAGGCCACACCTCTCACTGCTTACCATCCGTCGCCAGCCGCCATCGTGCCAGTGTGCTACTGACACGTAGGCTAGTCGGCTAATCTATTACGTTGCTAGTGAACAGTGAACTTGATTAATTCTTTGTCTTGATTCCTCTTATACAATAATGAGTGTAAAACCAGTAAAACGGAAAATTGATAGTGAGAACAGAATTTACAAAGAAAGTTGGGAGAGTGATTACTTGATTGCTAACAATAATGGAAAGTTGCAGTGCTTAGTGTGCATGAATGTCGTTTCAGTGCCTAAAGAATATAATGTGAGAAGACATTACACAACAGTGCATGAAAATAAGTATGCTACGTACACAAATGAAAGTCGGCGTGCCCTAGTTGCAGATTTGAAGAAAAAGCTTAAACAGCAAACTGGTATGTTCAGTCAAATATTACACTCTCAAACGCATTCTTTGCATGCATCTTATGCCGTGTCGCTTGAGCTGGCAAAGGCAAAAAAACCTTTCACTGATGGCAATTTGATAAAAAAATGTGCTGTTGAAATGGCCAAAGCTTTCGGTGATTCTAAAATGGCGGAGAAATTTGAATCAGTGCCACTTTCACATCAAACCATACAAAGAAGGATTGTTGCTATGGGTGAGCAAGTAGAAAAATCTATGCTTAGCCTTGTTAAGAAAAGTTCATATTTCTCACTTTGTTTGGATGAAAGCACTGATCAAACCGATGTTAGTCAGCTGTTAATATTTGTGCGCACTACTTTTGATGATTTTACCAGTAAAGAGGAGTTATTTGATATTTGTCCTCTTTATGGAACAACAAAAGGAAAAGACATCTATGAGGCTGTGAAGAAAACAGTTGACAGAATTGGAGGCTTTGATAAATGTTCAGCCATAGCAACAGACGGGGCCCCATCAATGACAGGTAAAAAATTTGGATTAGTGGGTCTGCTTCGAGAGAATGGTGTCACTTGCCCAACAATTCATTGTATTATACATCAGGGAGCTTTATGTGGAAAATCAGTCAAGGAAGATCAAGTTTTCCAAACCGTGATTAAGATTATAAATATGATTAGAGGTGGAAATCGATCTCTTTTACACAGGCAACTTAAGCAGTTTTTAGTGGAAACAGAGGCTGAGTATGGAGACTTGCTAATGTACAACCATGTAAGGTGGCTGAGTGCAGGAAAGTGCATGGAACGATTTTTTGCCATAAGAAAGGAAATCCCTGCATTCCTCAACAAATACGTTTCATCTGACACAACTGAACTGGAAGAGAAGTTTAAGGATCCAGAATTCTTAAGACAGTTAGCTTTTATAACAGATCTGACTAATCATCTTAACATGTTAAACTTGAGTCTTCAAGGAAGAAACCAGACGGTTTCAGATTTGATCGGAATGATAAACGGATTCCGGAATAAGCTGAACGTGTTTAAACGTGCTTTGGAAAAGAACAACCTGACACACTTCCCTAGCTGTCTGCAAATAGCAGAAGAATTCAACGGTGAGGAAAATATTGAGTTTTCATCCTGCATTTCACAAATTGAACAGGTTATTGATGAATTCAATACAAGATTTGAAGAAATTGAAAGTCTCAAAAGCAGTGTACTACTTTATAATAACCCTCTTGGAGCAACCATTGATGATCAACCACCCAACTTACAGCTTGAGTTATGTGATCTTCAAGCAGACATGTTCCTAATCACCAGACAAGAAAAGGGACCTGAATTTTTCAAATTACTGTCAAAGGAGAAATTCCCAAACCTGCGAGATTTTGGACTGAAAATGACGTCAATGTTCGGAAGCACATATACATGTGAAAGTGCCTTTTCCTCCATGAAATACATAAAAAACAAAAACAGAAGCAACCTTATCGATTCTTCCTTACGTTATCTTATGAGACTGTCTACAACTGAACTGGAGGTGGACATATCTTCATTGGTGGATGAAGCCGATCGACCACAGTCCTCACACTAATTGGATACATCTTTTTCGTTGCTTTTGCAATGTTTGTCTTGATTATTGAGAAGTGTTATCAATAAATTTTCCGTTTATAAAAAAATGTAGTTGTTGAGCAATAAAAGAAATAATACTCTTTTTTGTTTTAATTATTTTTATACCTCACTTTATTTTGTTATTACTTGTAACAAAATTATTATATGGCCCGCGACAACATCAAAAGTTTTAGTTTTGGCCCTTGAGGCATTGCAAGTTGGACACCCCTGATCTATAACATTATATAATACTTTGTACAAGCAAGAAAGAGCATTATTTTCACATCTAATAGCCAGGGGAAGTTGCATTAAAGATCTTCAGAAGCATGACCATGCACGTAGTGAAGTGGTTTCTTGCATCAAGAAAATATTATAAATTGCAAAAATCAGTCTCCATTCAAGAAAATATTTTTATTTCAGGACAATAAAAATGTATGATATAAGAAAATAATTTTCTCGAAATTTTATTTGGATTAAATAAAGATTTCCTTAGTGATAGATATTCCAAGACAGAAAAATGTTTCTTCCAAATAAATCATTTAGTTTTAATTTGTACTAGCAATACATATTTCCGGGCTGGTAGGCCGTGGTCCTTGATCCGTCTGGTCGACGCTTTCCCAAACACTGCGGTTGACATCTTCAGGACGATGTTAGGTCTTCAAAGGTCATCTGGTCACTTACCAGACGACATTACAATAATGGAAAGAAAAGCTAAAGTTAATAATTAAAATTAGGAGCAAGTGAATGAGCTAATGAAAAAATGTTTTTTTTATAAATTACGGTATAATTAAACTATTTCTTTAATAATGTAATTAAATAGGGATTACTTTTATATAGTTTAACAATTAATGAGTTAATATTTAAGTTTATTTATCCCTTTTTTATTATTATCCATTATACAGGGTGGGGCAGTCAAACCCTCTTTTTTCAGATAGTTCGAAAAAGAAGTAGAGAAAGTGGGGAGAGGTGGGGGTTTGACCTTCGCGTTTTAGGCAATGGGAAGTTTAGTAGTCATGCAGCGTTGGACCGGAAAACAACGCAGTTTCGCCGTTAAAGCTCGTCAATAAGCAGAATTTCCGCTATTGGGCTCCAGGAAACCCTAAAGAACTTCATGAACGGCCACTCCACTCCGCTAAAGTAACCATGTGGTGTGCAACCTCTTCAATTGGAATTATCGGCCCATATTTTTTTGACATCATCGCGGTATCTTAACATGCTGGAAACTTTTTTCATTCCACAACTTCGACGATTTCGGGCTAATCGCAGCACTTTCTTCCAACAAGATGGTGCGACTAGCCATAGGGCAGCAATCTCTATGAATTTTCTGAGAGCCCGTTTCCCGAATCAGCTTATTAGAAATGGGGATGCTCCTTGGCCTCTGCGGTCGCCGGACCACAGTTCCTGTGACTACTTTCTGTGGGGCTATTTAAAGTCGAAGGATTTCGCTACTCCCCCACCATCCCTAGAGCAAGTGAAAGTGCGGATTGAAGAAGAAGTTCATGCCATCGACCCACAGATACTGCAACGAGTTAGTGAAAATTTCTGTACAAGACTTAGAACATGCTTGGAAAACAACGGTCGTGATTTACCAGGCACGATTTTCAAAAATTGAACTTTTCATTGCTTATAAATAAATTTCCACCGAAGTACTTAAGATTTCTTACAATAAATTGAATTTTCTTTCTGTTTAACTTTTTTTCGAGCTACATGAAAAAAGGGGGTTTGACTACCCCACCCTGTATATTAAAAAAAAGCTAAAGTTAAATTAGTACATGTGGTAAATAGTAATAAAAAGAAAAAAAATTACATTAACCGATATCTTTTGAAAATCTTTGAAACGTCGTACGTTAGAGGTTGTATCATTGCATAGGTAAGTATGATTTAGGTTTCTCTATTCGCTACTCTCTAGGACGGCATAACTATAATCACTGGTACTACGGGGCGCCAGGAAATATTTCAGTTACTGTTTTTGAAGATTAGTGGCATAAACTGAGAGATGTAAGAACAATGTGGCCAAGAGCAAGAAGCTTCAATGCTTTTTCTCTTCTAATTTTGTATTTGCCAGTAGTGATTTCTTCAATACCAGGAGCTATTTATTAGCATTGTCTGCCTTGGTTATTGTTTCTAGGCACTTTTTCCATGTGCACTTCCATACCAAATTCACTTTTGTCGCAACATTATTCTGTAGATATGTACGGATTATGTATGGATATGTCGTACTGTTTTAAACAAGGTAAGCGCAATTAATAATATGCATATAAATAATATGCATTTCAAGTATTCTAAGTAAAAAATGCTTTATTTTGAGAAAATGAAAGTGTTGATTTATAAACAATACCTAAATGCTTTCTGGAATTAAGAAAACTATTTACTATCCTTAGAAAATATTGTTTTGTGTTGTAATGGTCATTTACTTATACTAAAAATCGCTTCCTTCAAATTTTCTGCAAGATTTTCTTGAATCAAGTTAACAAATGTCTTAAACAAAGAAATACAATTATTTCATTACTTAACATATACCTCTCTTAAGCGGAGAAAGAGACGCTAACAAAATTTTTTTTTTATTATTTAAAACAGTTATTGTATTGAGGATAATTGAAACAGTAATTGTCTTGAATTAAGGGGGACAGCTTTGACACAAGTAAACGTTTCTCTGCGTGTGACCAAAACCAAAGAAGTTGCAAAAACTTTTGCTGGACTACTTCATGACATATGTAGCATTGCAAGAATTCCATATTAATGTACCTTATTCCAGTCGAGACCTCGCAGGACCATTGAAAAGAATTCCTAAGGTTCTTAGTGTTACGACAAACAAAGCTGAACATCTCGCATGCGGATGTAACTATCGCAGTAGTGTGACAACCAAATGATAGAGAACTAGCAAATACGATGCCCAAATCACTAAAACTCGTGCAACATGGTAAAATAGTTGAATCAATGCGCTAACCATGGCATGCATGTAGTTTCTTGCGGGTGTAAGAGAAAACTCCATATTTGGAGACATTCAGGTTGTTAAGTCGTTAATCTTGCACCACTCGAGCAACAAGTCAATATTTAATTGCGGGTGATCGCAGTCCTGAAGAATCACCGAGAACAATTTGACGTCACCCGCGAACCTAAGAACAATACAATTCAGACTGTCTGGCAAATCATTGACAAACATAAGGAAAAGTAATGGCTTCAAAATAGAACCTTAGAGTACACCAGATCTAATGATTTTGTGCATTGACTTGAATCTATTATAGGCAACATAGAAAATACGCCTACACCTGATCAAAATTCAAAGCTAGTGAATTTACCTTTGATCTTGTAGATAATTGGATATTATGTGTTTGTTGTAGCTGTATAAAATACATGCTTATATTCAGGCAAATTTTAACAATCCGTAAACATATTGCTATATGCTTCTAAGATACCTCTTTCTCGCCGAGGACAAGAACGTAAGGCAGAAAGAATATTACCCAATTTTTATGAAATAAGAGCATACCATGAAACCGAATATTTTATTTGTTTTTCCTTTTTTTACTTTACATGATTTTTATTGGGGAAACCTAAATGTTATCGCCACATAAACAAATTTGTCGGTTACGTTACCCGGTACGTTTCAGATATATTTTAAATTTGATCTTTCTCTGGTCCTCCCATGGGGCGTATGTGTGGGAATTGAGCTTCCTCCTATTGCAGCGACACAAAATTGAAAAACGAACAAGTTCCCTTTTATGTTACAACGACGCGGAATACGGAGAACTTGACTCAGTATCTCCTTTCAATGTTTCATACGATATCGGAATATCAAGTCGCTATATCTAAGGAAATCATGCTGCTTTCGCTTAGGAAATTGAGGATATTTGCTTATGCAATTTCTTCATTTGTATCAATAAGTACCTAACTAATAAATATAGTGGTAAATACAGTTTTGTTTTGTTTTTTTTTGCGATATAAATCGAGTCCAAAGACATCTATTAGTTGCTTTGGGATATCCAAGCAGAACGAAATATAATTGCGATCACGAGTGTTATTTTGAAATAATATTTTATTGTATGACTGCTGTAATCAATATTAGATTTAACTGAATTAAGATCACTTGTAAACGTAAGACTATTAAGACATTCCTGTACCAAAAGGGCGTGATTTCATAATGTGGTAATTTTGAACATCTAATGAAGAATTTGAAAAATTTAAAAGTAGTTTTCCAATATTTAGAGTATAGACCGATGAAAATGAAATGATGTTATGCTTAATTGAAATTAAAAATGCAATAACGTTGGGCGTTGCCCAGCAATGCAACATTCTAAACCTCTCCCTGATCATCTAATTATTGCATTTGATCTATTCGAATTTAACTCCTGAGAACGATGAAGACATTTAGATAACAGAAGTAAGACTTTTTGAGTAAATGGTGAACCTACAACAGAAGTAGTCAAGCCATGACGGTTACAATGGTTAGGACATTTGGAGCATATGGGAGAGAAAATAGTAGAACAATTAACTACGGTGATCCCAGAATGAAAGGAAAAAGGAAGAAGCACAAAGGAAGATAATGTCCAATAATGTAGAACATAATGGAAGGACACCAAAGGAGGAAGATATCAAAGTCTTTAGCCAAAACGATCTAAACAACGCTGTAAACCAAAAAAGAGCGATGTTATCCTTATTTAGCTGTGTTAATAAATGAGGTCTCGCAGACAGACATACAACGTGATAATTTATTTACACAATTTTATTTCCTGAACCGGAAAAAACACTCTTTATCCCTTTAGTGTCAATGTTATCTGTTAGGTATTGGGCGGTCAGAACACGCGGTTATTTTTCTAAATGTTTATTAACAATAACTTGTATATAATATGACTTAGTGTACTACTTATTGTACGCTAATTACAGACGCTCAAATGACAGTTACTCTGATAGACAGAAGTTAGTCGCTAGCCTATTCAATCTACTCATGCTAACATACACTACACTCTTCCCTTCGTTATAAATTTAGCCTAACTGGTACCTTCTTAATTCGTGTCGATTTGCGAAGAGGTACAGGAGTTGGACATTCAGGATTAATTGGTGGTGTTGCGGGGGTATAAGGTTGGCTTGATGTTTGGGTATCAAGTTGCGTCGTACTTTGCTCAAGGTTCTTTGGTTGTTTGGCTAATACACTTTTGTCGTTATCACCCAGCTACATGTGTGAACTGCTGTCTAAGGTTGTCTACATGTGTATACCTTATTTGGGATCCAACTCTCACCAAATATGTCATCTTACTTTTCTGTGTTATTGTTCCTGGTTCCTGGTTCTTCTCCTCTTACTGTTTTAACATAGACTTTCTATCCTTCCTTAAATTCCTTAACAATCACATAATCGCATAATCGTAATTCTCAATTTCCTATTTAAGAAAAGTTCAGCGGGGCTCTTGTTTCTTATGGACTGCGGTGTAGATTTCATGATTCAATGATAGTTTACTGCTTGTAGTATTTTGCTCCATTTTAACTTTTAATGAGGCTTTTTTTATTATTTGTACCGTTCGTTCAGCTGATCCATTGGATTGTGGATGGTACGGCAGTTAATATGTAAGATACAATTCTGTCTACAAAATGTTTCCATTTCATCCGACACAAATTGCGGTCCATTGTCAGACACCAACTTATTGGGTAATCCATGTGCTGCAAAAAATATACGAAATGCCCCTATTGTTTTTTCCATTGTCGTTCCCTTAACCCATACGCTTAACTCCAACCCATTTGGAAAACGAATCTATAATGATTAAAGAATAATCATCCCCTTTTTGCGCATAATTCACATGTATTCTTTCCATAGGGTATGACGTTCATGGCCAAGGTATTGTCGGTTCAGGTTGTTTGTTATTTGCAGTTGCTTGACGTATTTGACATTCTTTAACTTTTCGCTCTATGTCAACATCAATATTTTTCCACCATACGTGTCCTCTTGCCAAAGATTTCATGCGCACGACTCCTGAATGCATTTCATGCAATAATTCTAATATTTGCTACTAATATTTTTCCGGGACCACAACTCTCCGTCCCCACAAAATGCATCCATCATCCATAGTCAATTCCAATTTCTTATAAAAAAAGGTCTTAACTCAATACCAATCTGTTGTGGCCAGCCAGTCATGATATAATCAGCTACTTTACTTAACAAATTGTCATTTGCTGTTGCCTTTGCTATTTCTAATGCTGGTATAGGAATTTCATTCGTTGGTGGAAAGTAGTTAATTTCATAATAAGATGGCGCTTCTTGTTCCGATAATGGTAATCACGTTACAAAGGTCCTTACCTGGTTTGTATTTAATAGTATAATCATAAGCTGATAAAAACTGCGCCCATCGTTGAATTCGAGCTGCTGCCGATGTCGGTACTTCTTTATTTGGACAAAGTAATATTTGTAAACATATTATCCCTGTTTAAAATAAAATGCCTACCATATAAACACAAATGAAATTTACGTACCCCAAATGCTATACCTAAAGCTTCTTTCTCATGTTGAGGGTAATTCTTTTCGACCTTATTCAGTGATCTCGAGGCATAGCAGGTTGGTCTTTCACCATCTTCTCCTATCTGGGATAATACTGTCCCTACCCTATAGGGTAGGGACAGTATTATTCATCATCTTATGAGATGATGAATCACAATTCAATATTAAAGGTTTCGTTAGATCGTAAAGTGTCAGTACATTACATTCCGTTAACATTGTTTTGCATGCTCGAAAACTCTCATCACACTCTTTTGTCCACTTAAATGCCCTTCTCTTTTCCAATAGTTCATACAGTCTTAGAAGTACAGATTATTCAAAAACTTACTATAATAGTTGACCAATCCTAAAAATGCCCTTAGTTGTACTTGTATCCTGCGCTGTTGGCGCATTCAAAACTGCTCTTACTCTTTCTTTTGTTGGCTGTATTACTTTAGAATCAATTTTGAACCCTAAGTACGTGACACTTTCTTCATTTTTTCGTTTTATCTTTATTCCGATACCGTTTAAGAACTTCCTCTACTAATTTCTCCCCTTCTTCTATATTCTTCGTTACTATCAACATTTCATCAATATAGCACATAACTCCATTTAGTCCATTTAATATCTTATCCATACACCTTTGAAAAGTTCCTGCACTTTTTATCCCAAATGGCGTCCTAACATACCGATACAACCCAAACGGTGTGGTTATCGTTAATAACTCCACAGCCCTTTCTGTTAATTAAATTTGCTGATATTAGTTCGTTACATCAATAACACTGAAAACATTATCCTGTTTCAGTTTTGCAAATAAATCTTGTGCGTTTGGCAAAGGATAGTGTTCCATTCGTATAACTGGGTTTACAGTTCCAAA
The DNA here is from genome assembly GCA_029619315.2 of Dynastes maya. Classification (NCBI taxonomy): domain Eukaryota; kingdom Metazoa; phylum Arthropoda; class Insecta; order Coleoptera; family Scarabaeidae; genus Dynastes; species Dynastes maya. The sequence goes on from JAROYE020000002.1 coordinate 66,681,305, forward strand.
AAAAATTAAATGTACACTTTCTCATTACCAGTATTTAGAAATGTAAGAACACAATAAAAACTGGATCGATCACAAATACGGACATCCATTATTTACTTTTTTTTTGTTTTTCCTTTCTGTCACGGAGCGATGCAGAAGACAACTGACCCGATTTGCAGGATTTATTGCTGAATTCGAAAAGGGTTTGTAAAATCTGACAAAGGTTTGACAAATATCAAAGCATTAGTTTGCGATCATGGTAGTTGTCATTTCAATCTGAAAAAAATATAAGTAATTGAGATAAAAATTTTCCGAAGATAAAGTCTTTTATTATGCACTATGCCTCTCTTTCTTCTCGTGCTAATAGGTGTAGCGATATGGTTATTGAATGCATTTTAATGAGGCGAGAAACGCTCTTTCCGCTTCAAAATGTATTGACGATGGTTCACGAGTAGATTAAAAGCGGATTAATTACTTAGATTCTGTATTTTCTTTTCACAAATTTTTAAAAGTGAAATACCACACCTTTAGAACCACCTTTAGAAGTAAAACGTCCTCTCTAAAGATTCTAATTACTTTTTTTCCTTAAAATCAGCATTGTTGTCACTTTAAAATGCACAGAAGTCCAGGAGCACTTACGAAGTACAGAATCAGGAAGAAATTTTGATGCGCGGACATCTTTCAATTAATTCTAATTGTTGTTGTGTTTGACTATTGTTATGTCCAAGTAGTTGATTGCTGCGTTGATTTCTTTTTCCAGTGTGAATTTTATATTCTTGTGTTTACTATTGACGTATTGTAATATTTCTTCGGGTTTATCGTGTTCTGTTGCAAATTACGTCATCTACACCTCTGAACCAATTAATCACTTTGTATGTTTGTTCAAGTTCGGGTATTAGTTCTTCTTCGAGTTTCTGTAAATATATTTCGGATAATATTCCGGATAATGAGCCTCCCATTGGTAGTCCATCTTCTTGTAGATATGCGGTTTTATTGAATAGAAAGTAATCGCCAGATTACCTCTAATGACCGGATTATCTCCTCTTTCTGTATTGTTTTCTGTAAGTTGTTGTTGGATGATATTCAAGGTTTCTTCTATCGGTATGTTTGTATACAAATTTGTGATGTCGAAGGAGACCATAGTTGTGTATCTTTGATTTTGTTTATGACATCTATGTTGTTCTTGATAGCGTATCTATTTCTTAACTCTATATATATGATTTTTTAATTCGTTGGCTACGTGTTTTGAGATCTTGTAAGCTGGCGCTGTGGTGAAGTTTACGAGCGATATGAATGGTGTGTTTTCTGAAAAATCTAATTCAATAGAAACTTCACCACAACTTTGAAGTATTATCTTTGACAGCAACATATAATAATTAACAAAAATCTGCGGTCGGGTTATATAATTATTTAAATGACTGCTACAATATTTTTTCTACAATAATGTAGTATATTATGTCAAGTGACTTTTTTCCGTGTGGCAAGGGTTTTGTGAAATGAAAAGTTTTCACACTATAATAAAAGAATTTACAAACCTTCATGCAGAGACATTAACACTAAAAATACCAGATTACAGAATGTTGTATAAATAAAAGATAAATATAATTTGAGTTAGTTAGGATTCGTAATTTATTTTATGCACCAACTGTATCAGGAATGCCAATCAATATTCCTGATAACTGCATCGATATTTCCCAAAGAAATCTCCTTCCTGTGAGAGGATTAAGACCAGACGCTGGATCGATAAATATGCGGAGATTACGAATAAAAGGTAACGTAATTACAAAAGCCAACATCAGAAACAAGCCTCGGAGAAAGTTGGGCGCGCGGAATACAAGAAATCAAGTTAACTTCTGTTTCCACACCCTCCCGGCTGAAATATTTCGGGAAAAGATACGCTGAAACACCTTCGGGTACAAGACTAAGTATAATTTAATATTCAGGGTATGCGTCTGTGTCAGGTAAGCCAGCGCTAAAGCCTCCCCAATTTCGAAAGCAACTTGTGTTAATTGTGTATGCAATGCGCGCTGAAGGCTCTGCACGCAAACCCGTTTATTATTTTGAAACATGATTAATGTGGAGACAAACACTGGCGTTTTAATTGTTTATATCTATGAGAGGAGGTCCCAAAACGCTATCAGTGAAGCACGCACACATCGTCAGATAACCATCACTGCCACATCGCGTCGCATCAACTCTATCCGTATACCACATGCATGTGTGAAATATACACCAGCGTGCATAGTTTTGATAGCACCGTAAACATGCAAAATGTTCTTTCCAAAAGATTTGTATACAGACTAAAACAGCAATTTAGTGCTAGGAAATCCTATATGGATTTACTAAATTGCTTATACGGGGGCCAGTCAAATCTCTTACATAGTTTCTTCATTTAAAAACATCTTATCTCAGAGTTAACCAATGCTATAGTCTTTCGTTAAGGACCTTTGAATTATTCTTAGTAGTAATAGTAACAATAATAATAATATAAATAATAATAATAATAATAATAATAATAATAATAATAATAATAATAATAATAGTAATAATAATAATAGTAATAATAATAATAATAATAATAATAATAATTGGAAAATGGAAAATTAGTAGAGTTACGCTTGTTTTTAAAAAGGGGGACAGAGCTGACATACAAAATTATCGACCAATTAATGTAGTTTGCAACTTCTACAACGTTTTTGAGAGTACGTTGCATAATCAACTGTTCAACAAATGCAAACATCAGTTTTCTCCACAGCAGCATGTTTTTCTTAGTAGTCGGTCTACTACAACTAATCTAGTAGAAATTACACAATATATTAGCGAGGATGTTAACACTAGGAGCCAAGTCGACGTCATTTGCACCGATGCCACGAAAGCCTTCGACTCTATAGATCACTCCATACTTATATCTAAATTGGATGCATTCGGTTTCTCTAGTACTTTTTTGCGACTTATACCTTCATACTTGACCAATAGATTATGCTACGTTTCTTATAACGGATACAATTCGAGACATTACACACCATCTTCTGGGATAGCAGAGGGAACAAATCTCGGTCCGTTCTTATTCAACATTTATATTAATGATCCACTCAAACTTTGAGCTGTAGAGTTCTGGCGGACGCAGATGACCATTTTTGCAAGGATAGTGACACTAGGTGATTGTAATGAATTGCTAGAGAACCTCCAGAACATACAGAGCTGGTGCAAACGTTATAGAATTAATCTAAACATTGATAAATGTGCGATAGTGAGCTACTCGAGAACCGCAAGACCTATTACTTTCTCCTACGCAAGAAATTAAGTCCTAATACCTCGAGTGGAAGTATTTAGAGACTTGGATATTTTGTTCCACTTTAAAGAAAAAATATGAAATTAAAAATGTAAAAATAGCAATTCAAGCGCAATGGAAGGAAATCAAATATTACGTCTAAACCAAAAGACCAAAATATCTCTGAAGCAATTCCAACCATCTGACGTAGGCATTAAAGCATTAGGGAAACATTATACCATTAATAGTCTTCTCTTACATAAAATTCAATTTGTGATTATTTGAGTAAAAAATACATCTTACCAATAAAAATTTTTATTGACGGATCACATTATTGTCTTAAAAAGCACATGGTTTAAATGCTTGTTTTCACTACGTATTGTAATGTTAAAAACGAGGATAAAAATTTGATTTATCGAAATTGGTTAATTAATTGTACGGTTTGTAAATCCGGGAGTGTCCCCTAGGCACTCCTTCGGCAGTTTAAATACGAATTAACCCCGGAATTAAATTTGAAAAGAGAAAACTAACCTCAATTAGTGACGCTTCAAACATTTATATTTTACATACACGAAGCCCCCGTATTTTGAAATTGCCAACTTAATTCTCACTTCGTAATTAACGTTGAATTTAATCACTAGACACTTGTAAAAGAACATTTAGACATATACGTGTAGGTACAACGGCTACTTGACCTAAAATGAGAAAATTATAAGCATCCCTTGACTGCCTTGTTCGCGACAGCGACTGTTTTATCATGGCCAATTAGGATATGCCTTTCGAATTTCAATTTGATATTAAATTTCAATTGACGTTCCTTAGCCGAAAAATAGATTGAATTTTTAGGATAAACTGTCATGCAGGTTCTCCCTCTATAATCTCAGTTATATGACACTATAAGTAACCTTCGAATATTAAATTTTACCAACGGACAGAAAAATGTTTCCGGTATTATTGTATTACGCAAAACTTTATTTTTGGAGAACACGTTTTCCGTGGTTGTGCTATTTTCCAATGAAGAGGGTATTATTTCCGGTTAATGTGGGAAAGTGAAGCCTTGTGGTCTTATCACGATCTATACACAAGGGATTTTAAAGTTTAATTAAGATATACGTCTATTAGCAGCGATTAGCGCCATGTTCTCGTGAAGATACCTCATGTCCTTCGGATTTTTACAAACGCAATGAATATTGATCCTATTTAAGTTACTGTAGTAGTAAGTTTCAGATTTGTATTGCCACGAAAATTAATAGGAATATAATTATGCCAACTAAAAGCAATAAAATATTATGATTACATTAATGGAAAGATTGTTTTACGACTTTGTTTTCCTCCAACGCAAAAGGTGGTGGCGTTAGCACAGCGTCATTAATGTACATTAAATTAAACAATTATTCAATTTTTATTTCGTTGTGAAGTTGAGATGGATAGACTGTTATGAAAATAATGCGTTTCCTAGATTATTTATAGCGACGAACCACGGCTAGAAGTGCTAACGGAGAGAAGACAATTTGTTCGTCGACGTCCTTCAGAGCGTTATAAAGAAGCATGTACGATCAAATCTATTAACCCCCATCTCTAATGGTTTGGTCGTGTAATACGACTAAAGGACCGGGACCACTATATTTCGTTTATGGAACAATGGAGCAAAAACAATATAAATGAGTTTTACAAAACTATTTAATACCTTATATTGGTTCATTGGATCTGACTCAAGGTTTATATGCTTTCATGCAAGATAATGCACCGTGTCATAAGGCGAAAGGTGTAATGCGATACCTTAAATCAAAAAATCTGCGTGTACTACGTTGGCTAGGAAATTCACCAGACATAAACCCAATTGAAAATGTGTGTAATGTCTTGAAAAACATCGTTAGTACACGAAACTCAACTACAAATGGAGGGTTACAACAACATATCGAAGATGTATGGCATAATAGCGACGAAATTTAAAAAAAAATCAATAAAAAGCTGCATTGGCAGTATGCCAAAAAGGATTGAGAAAGTAATAAAACACAGAGAAGGAACAAGCAAATATTAGTGAGTATATGTTCAAATTATACTTATTTCCATGTAACATGTAATTAAATAATAATATTGGCAATATTACTAACTGTTTTTTTCCAATTTTACCCGAAAATCATAATATTTTTAAGTGGTCCTAGTTCGATGGCCAGGAACTGTGGGTAGTTGGCACCATGGAGCGTGACTTTGGCTTTCTATCCATACTTCGATTATATTTAAGGAACTCAAATTTCAGGTATTCTCGAAAGCAAAAATCTCCAGGGGACTAACATGTGCGAAATGAACACAATTTGCATTAATAATGAAAGGATGTAAGCTGGAAATATTTTTCCAAAAAAACAGCATAGGTACCTTGGTACGGGCAAGCTTCTGTTAAACAAGATACCTACGAAGGCATTACTATTGTGCAGCAATAATTTCAAATACAAAACCAAATACCGCATTCTATGTTTACAGATTTACCGTGCTAGCTCAAGCGAATGTGAATTGCAAATTTGAGAATATAATTATGATAAAAACGTTACTGTTATGGCAAATACATTTGATTTCAAATTATAATTTAATGGTGAATAATTCAATGAAATTCATTTTTATCCGTAGTCTGTTAGTTTATTTGATGCACGGTACTCCGAGGTACAAGGTTTCAGAAAAATTCCAAATGCGGCTAAAGTTAAGTTTAGTTGAAAACAAAATTAGGCCGAAGCAAAAGTAACGCAAGCAACATAAATACAACCCTATAGTACAAACCTTTTTTTTTATTTTCTGCGTATTAGAACTATTAACAACTTTTCATTATGTCATTTTAATATATTGATAACAATAATAGTTTTCATATATGCTACCGACTATAACTATCTGTATAATCCTAGAATATATAAAATTATTTGTCACGCCAAATTTTCCCATTATTGCAATAATAGCGAATGGATTTGACAAAATTTTTAAGTGGCAGTGTATACACACTTCACGTATTCATGTACACAACAGGAAGACAGGCATCTCTTCCAAAAAATCTGGCCGTGATTTATACACGCGTTCCGATGAACAATTATAAATTACGCGCGACGATATTAATCAAACTTTTTCACAACCTGACAAATGCGTCGCAGGTTTTGTAGTGCCTTTTTAATTTTTTGCGCGGTGCGGCTCTAATCCGGTTTAACAGGTTTTCAATTAGTCTTAATTAGTTTTTATCTCCGTCCCGTTTCAACACTTCCGTGATTAATGCTACCTTTTGTAAGGGTTACGTTTGCTGCGATAGATTTTTATTTTTTGTAATCTACGTCAATTATTTCAACTATGCCACCGCCGGTTTTTACGCTAAAATTTTTGACTTTAGGAATGTAAAAAAGATATGCAATAATAGTGACAGTAGGGAGAAAAAGGATATCAAATAACCAACACACACAATGGTCAAGTGCTTGAGAACATAAAGCAGGGAGAAACTTAGGAATATATTGGATTTGGGGACATTGAAAAAGTCGAAAACCGTAGGAAATGAGAAGAACGAAGCTTCATAGACATGAAAGTACTGAACTATTTAATAATCAGAGTTTCAAGGAAAGGAACTGATGCAAATACTATAACAGTAAACTAGGTATAAATCACTCTGGACGAAAACGATTTTCAAATAATAATTGATTTAAGCCCACTTGACACTATACTTCTTTTCGTCCATATGTATTCAAGTGATTAACCTAGAATATAGTATGAAAATTGCATAGTATAAATCAAAAAAATTATGAAATCTTTGTAGTATGAAATAGAGCTAAAATGAAAGCAGAGTGGTTTTTCATCTAACTTTCTGTACTGCTTTGCCAATAAGCATGCGCGTGTAATATGTCCAACAGTCTTTTCATTTCAATATCTTTTAGATCACATATTTCCATTTGTACACTCCATTGTATCCTATAAGTACTTCCAGTATACTTAGAAATCAATACGGTTGGATTGATTTGTAGTTTGATTTCGTTTAAACAAATAATATTCTATTCTCGAAGTATATATTAATTTCAATAATTATTGGTTGGTAACGTTATCATATATGATAATTTAAGAAGCGCCAAATCCAAGAAATTTTGCAGACAAGCTAAAATCTGGCATCAAAATTGAGTACTTGAAAAAAAATTGAAACAAAACAAATGGTAAAGTATCAGACAAGCTTTCTAGCTTTTAAAAAGATTTTCATAAAAAACTTCTGATTAAAGCACAATATGGAGTACGAACGTGGTATTATGCTTACGGTAATTACCAGAAAAATGGCCTACAACAAGGCACCTCATAACAGCCATCTTCAAACCCAATTTCAAACTCTCAAACTACTTTCCTATCAAAGACCGCAATCATTTGGGAGCCCCTGCTGTCTACCAAATTCCATGTTTATGCGGTAGTGTGTACATCGGTGAAACAATCGGTCAGCACTCGTGTTACCGAGCACGAGCGTTGCACGCGTTTGTTGCGCGTAGACAGATCCGCGCTGGCTAAGCATAGACTGGAAACTGGCCACCAATTTAACTCTACCCGCACCTCGTCTCGCAACCCTCACTATCATAGTAAAGAAATCCGTGAATCAATAAAGATCTTCAAACATCTCAACAATTTAAATCGCCCCATACATCACACGTGGAAATCCCAACTGATTACACCTCCTAGCAATCACTACGATTGATTGATCAATCGCTTTTCCGCTCCATTGACCCGAAACAAACCCTATATAAACCGCTCCAGATCGAATAGTCCCCGGTCAGTGTGTAGTAACGGCCCTGAAGATGTCTCATAAGAGTATGGATGAAACGGCGGTCGAAGCTACGACAACGACGCGGTTCCAATCTGTATACCAAGTGTAGTGTTATTGACCACCGCGGAAACCCATGCTAATCAGTTTGTTGTTATTTTGAAAATTTCTGCTCGTTCTTTTTCTGCTAATTGAGCCATTTTACATATCTAAACATCGATAATCCTAGCAGCTTTAGTTAACGCAACTCCTGGAGCAGAGCTTAATTCAAGTGTTTAAGATCACACAGACAACTTATTTTTGTTGAAATAAAAAGCTTAGCATCACGAAAAATCCATGTTTCTTTTCTTGTTCCGGACGTAATTAAATTTTCAATTAATGAAAAGAAATTCCAACTCTGATAGGATTCGAAGATCTAGGTATTAAAATGGATTTGTTCCTACAGAGACTCTGTGGTGTAGTTGGTAAGCAAACGAGAGTCGCAAGTTTGAATCTTACCGGAGTTGAAATTTCTTTCATTAATTAAACATGTTACTGCGTCGGGAAAAACCAAGGAAAACACGGATTTTTCACATCTTGCCAAAGAAAGCCAATGTATAAGTATTAACTTATTAAATAAAAAATTATTCAATAACGTATTCTTCGTAAAAAATCAAAATTTGATATTTTTTTAAATATTCTTCAAAATTTAAAAAATAATAACATTTAACTTCCAATAGCGCAATTACGTTACATATTTTCGGTTGGTGACTGTAATAACAAGGTAATTTGTTAAGTATAACCGGACTTTGATTAATCAAATATCACAGTGTCAAAAAGGTACATAGATACTTTGTTTGAAACTTATCATAATCATTCTATTAGAGATGCCACAAGACAATTAAATTTAGCTCATGGTACAGCACAAAAAATTAAAGAAAAAAACGTAAAAGCATTTCATTTAGGGACCTTGCCTCAAAGTACTATTAAATTGTCACATTGATTTTTCCCTCTGGCTTATTGATATTTCCAATAGCATTTGGATAGATTTCAATGTATCTTGTGGACCGATGTAATATTTTTTTCTAATTGCGGGATGTACTAAAATAGAAAGGGCCAGTTAAATTTGAATAGAAGCTAGATGTCACTAATTTTATTATTAGTTTTAGAATAGACAACAAAGTCCTTATATCGAGACTTACAGTGGTCCGTTATATTGAATAAAGGTAAATACACATAGTAAACAGTGTATTACTATGTGTATTTACCTTTATACAGAAAACTTTATTAAAATCCAAATAGCAATGTCAAAGGCACTCGAATTTGTCCAGACACTGGACTAACCATTCTTGAAAATCGTTATGTTTATATATTTCCCATACACGTCTCTCATAACATTCATTGTAAGAAAACACAAAGCCATAGCCACCGAAATCAAATCCTGAAAGATAGATAGTCTCTTGGATAAACAAACCTTAGACAACATTCAATGTTCGCTTAAGAGAGCTTTATTGACTACAAACAATGATTGGAATAATAATATGAATAACAAACGGCTTGGTGACCCATTGGTAAGAAGGCTTGCTCCTGAGTATGGCACAGTTCGGAGTTGCGAGTTCCTGAGTCGACGGTAGATTTTTTTTGGTTAGTGCAGTACAATCTCCAGTCATCATTTCTCTGGCTGGGGAATAGTTAAGTAGGCTTCACGCTTTACCGTGAGAGGGTAATAGTAGCAAAGTCATGATACACCATTCACACATCATTTTCACCTTAAAAGTTTCTGTGATCATGACCTAATGCATAGAAATAATGGAATATTACATAAGAACACAAGCAACATAAAAGCATATTTAGTTAATAGAGCACCATGCCCAATTTATTTCCTTCAAAATGAATGCTTCTTAACATACACGGCAAAATATTCCCATTAGTGATGTAGCTCCAAGAAAATATGTGGGAGTCATGAAATGCAATATCTTCAACGTCTACTACGACCATTGCAACTACCGCATCGCATTGTTGATTACAATATTTCACGTACAGCAACAACGAACTGTTAAATAATTCACATACTTTCATATGTTTGCGTTGGCTCTAGAGCGGGGTCTCTTCTCTTCCATAGCAGGCACTCTACGTGGTCGTAGATTTGCCCAATGAGTATATTCAACCATCCGCCATAATTCGTTTACTATTTGAATTCAGCCACCGTGAAATCACAGGAGACTTCATGTAAATTATTAGTGCGTGGTTGTATACAGTCCTTGCTAGTTTCGTGCATATTCGTCCTATGAATGTTGAAGTGTGTACTTTGTTGGAGATGTTTTGAAATGTCGGCTAATTGAAGAAGCTCTTTTAAAACGTAATTCGTTTCAGCAAGCTACAGAAACGTATAAACAAATGTATATCCTTTAAGGAATAGGTTAACACCTTGCATGGAGATTTTTCCTTTCTTAAGTGTCAAAAATATAATATCTAGATGCTATTTTCTTTAGTTTATTATCTAATACAAAGGTTCTAATTCATATGGATTTAATATGTTCTAACAAAGAATAAACAATTAGACCTCTAAAAAACACTAAAGAAGGCGGAATTGTCACTAAAACAAAAGAGGATAAAATGTTATAGAATTTTGGTTTGAAAGACCTTCAGCGTTTTAATTCAGATTTTATGGCAGAATTTAGTCGGTTAGGATAAATATATGCTCTTCATGGAGCGATGACACTCAGCATAAAATGCAAAGTAAATTCTCTCCAGGCTTACGTAGTGTAAATTATGTACACTGTAAGTATTTAATAAAGGCATACTGTATCTGCCGCATTTACCAACGAGCACATACACAAACTCCTTGTATTTTAGGTCTTGGCAATTGTACTAAAGCATATAATGTAAAACAAATAGACCTAAGTTAACGATTTCCGCAGATTGGGTTATTACATATCGTTCAATGTAACATACTATACATACATGGATGTGTACTGAAATATCTTTCTCGGGGTTTTTACTCAAATTTTGTTAAATTTTCTAACTTAACCCTGATAAATGATTTCCAACTCAGTAAACTTAAATTAACGAATTTTTAAGATTTTTGAAAGTTAACTAACCTTTAAACTTTCGAACGACGCCAATGTATATAAACCCTCTGTTTATATGCCCACCACAGGAACTGCCTGCTCTGGATATTCAACCCTATTTACTTCTCTAATAATGACTTTGAATACACAACGAACACTTATCTTTGGATTGGATTCAAGACAAACTTTGATTCAACCAAGGCCGAATAAAGATTGATGAAAATTTAGGGCGTCGTTCCTCTTTCTTTTATTTTAAATCGCGAAAGACCGGCGATTGTTTACTTTCACAGCCAATTTTGACAATTTACCCAAATAGAAACTAACTTTTCGACGATTTTCAATCAAATGATATTAGCATACAAGAACGAATGCAGTGACTTAACCAGGAGGTTGTTTGTTGATGATTCTGTGGTACGAACTGTCACCAAGAAGCTTTAAAATAGAAAATCCACTGCTAATTTATAGAAACCTTTCAGATAAAGATTTAATTGATGAAATGTTATCTGTTGTGTTCGGCAATTTATGTTGTTGCTTATTCCAGACGATTTTTAAATTAATTTGGAAGAAATAAGTGAATAGAAAATTAATAAACGAGCAAATTTGTCCATGATACCCCACACTCGTCATTATCTGGACTTTAAATCTTTGGAATTAAATTCTACCGTCCTCGCCTCAAGGACGGTTGGCTGAGGGGGGATGGTAACGAAGAAATTTCCAATTATCCCCGCAAAAGGGATATTTGGTTGCCAACGAGTGGCCAGCCTGACATTTGGTCAGTACCGAAGTGACAACCGAGAGAAGTTGTTGTTGTCGTAGATACAACGTTGAACATAACATAACAGTACATATTGTGAGATGAAACCTTACATTTTAAGTCTAGCTCAAGGCAGGGAAGTACATTTAAAGGAAATTCCTATGTCCAAAATTTTCTGGAATATCAATAGTTAGAGACTGCTGGAACACTTAGCATCCAACTACACAGAAAAAAAATCCCATAAAAATTCACAAAATGTAGTCTAATACCGGTTTTGGTATTTACTAAAGTATTATACCGATTCAAACAATTGCAGGAGCTAACTGGATTACATATATTATCATTCTTGTGTTTCTGCATTACAATTTAGAAAAATGTATGATAGTTAAATGTATAATAGTAACAAAAGATCTCAGAATAGATTTGCGTCGTTGTATCATGTGCTGTACGATCGCATATTGGACAAATTTTTACCTACAAAACTTAAAGTTTTTACAGCACTACATTACATTATAGAAAAGGTTGTACATTCGTCGATGTATTTTCCTATCTTAAAATAAATAATAGAAAATGAGTGTTTGTAAACAAATCATCATTTATCTGTACAGACGATTTTATTATCGAGGGCTACCTAACTTTATTAGCCAAATGTTTCCTGCCTTAGAATTAAACTCAGATAGTATTGGGTATTCACCAATAGATGTCGCAACGAAAACTTACCTACGGGTGCAGGTGGGTAATATTCTTATGGCCGGCCAGTGCTCCCTGTAAATGGCGATACTGTTGGAGATGCGTAGACAAGGAATAGTTATTGTTATTTCGGTTACTACTTTCAGCCATTATTATTATAAGAACACTGCATAATCTGTAGTAGTTTAATACAGAATGTTTTAATTACTAAATAATTAATCGCAATTTGTGTAATCTAATGTAGTAACTGTTCAAATTATATATATTGTAGTGACATTTTTGAATGAATATCAATTAAATTATGTTAAATTATCTCAAGGTTTACTTTTTATTGTAAAACGTGCGAAATCTCACTTATTAACTTTTCGCAATCAAACTATTTGATATAAAGATGAAATGATTCAATAATTTTAAAGAGAGACAGTGATTTATTAATAATAATTTTGATATAAATTTAAAATAAGAAAAATTATATTTCTTTCAGACAATAGTAGCTGTACAAAAACCTGTCACAAACCCTAACCGATCTATTTATAAGTCAAATTGAAGGGGTAAGAAGTAAAAGTACCGAAGTGACATTTCTTTAAATTTCGACTTATGTACGCACTACAAAAGACGAACCCCACTTTTGTTCGGTGGTAAAATAGCCTGAGTGAAAATGCAACCTGAGAGGCGTCTATTGGTGGGGTGAAAAATTAAGCAAAACAATATTGTAATTTTCTTTAGTAGCAATACAACCCAAGTTCGCTTAGGCGGTTTTGCCGCAGAGCACATTTGGTAACTAAATAACCGAAGTGCGCTTAGGTTATTAAAAAACAAGATTACCTTGGTAAAATATAACAATTTTTATTTTTCAATATAACCTCCCCTAACTTCAATGCATTTATTACAACGATCAATTAATAAATCTATACCCCTGTAAAAATAATCTAAAGTTTTTCCCTCATAACGTTGTACTACAGCTGCTTGCAACTCACTATCGTCCTTAAAACGTTTCATTTCCAGTGACAATGGACTCCAAAATCGGTATCGGGTCGTCTACGCACATGTTTAAAAACGAGCGCGCACATTCGACCCGATGTTCACGTTGAAGAACAGTTTCAGAAATGTTAGACATCACTGTTAATCCCTTCACTTTCAAACGGCGATCCCCTAATACCGTTTTTTCAGTGCATTATTTATCAGTTCAATTGGCGTTCATCTTCAAAGGATTCTTGCCCTAAACGGAAACATTTTGTCCACTTTTTTACAGTGGAATATAAAGGAGATAAATCACCATAAACGTCGTCTAAACGTTGTTTAATGCGATTAAGCGTACGCCCTTCTTTTGTTAAAAATTTAATGACCGCGCGGTACTCAATTTTCGTTACCTGAGACATTTTCATGCACTAGTCACGTTCTCTGGCTGGCTACTAAAAACCACTACTCTTCGAGCCGCAATATATATAGTGTAGGCCTCGCACATGTGCAACTATGACGCAACAGAGCTTAAACATGCTTAAACCTGCCAGGACGAGAATTTATGGCGCCTACCTCGTAAGTTGCAAAAAGTATTCACTTGCTTTTCGAGTTTGGAAAAGAAGTATGTGACGTAAACACCGTTCTATGTACAAAGTAAAGGCGAAAACTCATGCCTATTACATCACAAGATCGATGCAAAAATGTTTTGTAATTGGATGAAGACATTGAGTAAGAAATTTTGCAAAATATGAAGACCTAAAGATCCATAGTTGTAACTACTTACTTAGTTTTTCCCTGGACGCTGTTGAATATTTGTAATATGTTTCATTAAAAACTTTTGTATTTGAATATTTTCCTATTTACGTGCTTTACTTTAAATTTGTGCCGAAGAGAACCCTATGACCCCTTACCCTCTTACCAAAATTACGGCCGGAATAATTTTTTCCCGCCTGATTCATCAGAAAAATATTTTTTATGCTAGGTCCCACCGATTAGCATAATTTTAAAGCATTCGTTGGAAATAGGCCGTATTTGGGTCAGCTTTTATTAAATTATATGGCCGTGTATTCATACGCGCCAGACGAAAACTTGCAGCTGGAAGATGGAAGCTCTGAATTTATTAATTTACATCTAGGGGACGAATTAGGAAGGTAAACAAGACGGTAACTGGGAGATGCACACACACATGCACGTACATGTACGTACTTACATAAACTGCCTGCGAAAGTATTTTTTCCGGGGGCTATTTAAATTAATGGATACGCTAAGCGAGATAAAACACCATGTCCCTGGTTTTATAAAACGCCACTTAATTCGAAAGTAGGAAAGCAACCCATTTTAATTTTTATAAAAATTTAATTTCTAGGTCCAGTTGCGAATGCAACCGCGGCGAGCCCTTAGCGGCGGAAAAACATTAAATCCTGTAGTATGAATTATGCACTGTGCAACAGTACTTCACTTAATGCTTCGCGTTGTTAATTAATTGCTTCATCAAGTTTTAACGGTTATATACGGCGGTCTTATTGTTATTTAAGTGAGTAGTTACTTATTCACTACGAAACTAACAATACTTAAAGGGCCATGATGTTTTTATGGCCTAAATTAAAACAATTACCTGCAATAGTAGACAGAAATAAAAATGTTGGAATAACTACAAATAGTTATAAAATCCGTGAGGCGGACAATTTGCAGTAATTAGTGAAGCAATCTTGTAGGAAGCAAGAGTGACGCAAAACTTGCAACGTTTGCTACGCACCCTTCCTTTATCCAATTTTGACAATTAGTGATACTAAGATATGAAGAATCAAAATTTCGACTCAGTAGTGGATTAACTTATTCAGATCTTTTACAGATAGTAAAATTTATAATAGGTTACGATTAAAAAAGAATTATGGTCTTGGCTAGCATTGTACTGCAGAACAAACTAAGCGGTAAGTGCAAAACGTTTGCTTGGCAGGAACTCCAAAGCCTAATTTATGCTTCCATGTAGTCGCCATATAATTCCAAATACTTGCCAGATGATGATAAATGCCTCTTGCATGGCCTCATTATACTCGGTTGCCACTAGGTTCCTAAATAATATAGTAGCAATTCTTATGAGTAGCCTGGACAAATATGCAGTAACAGCCAGAGGCGTGGAGAGCGCATAAAAGTTTACACATAAAATAGAAGGTAAGAAGTAAATTATAAAACGTGCTAAAACACTTATCGTTTTAAAAGTATTCTGTCATTTCGCAAACTGGGTAACATCTGTTAAATATTTGAATCATTAGATATGTTTCCACAGCTGTTTCAGTCAAGTGAATACGACGTGCGGAATAAACGTTTTTTAATGCCCAAAACGACCGTTCGACATCTACCGATGTTACATTTGCGTATTTAAAATAATCTTTGAAACAACTTAATGCATCTTCACACGCACCTTCACAAATTTGTTTTAATATAAGAAAATCGGAGTCTTTCTCTAAAACACTTCACAAATTTCCGTATTTCACACCAATTTGTTTCGCCTTCTACAGCACATAACTGTGCGTGAACATCATTCATTTGTAATTTTTCTATTACCTCCGTTAATCCGAAGTAATTGTTGTGAATAGTTTGTAAATCCCTTTTAACCTGACTATCTTGAAATATTTCCTGGCTTTTCTTGATTGCTGCAGCTTCCGTCGGATTGAATTTTAAAACTACCTTCTTTACTTGATCAAAATATTTGTTGTAGTAAAACGCAGCCTGCAACCATGTTCCTCAACGTGTAACAGTCGGCTGTGGTGGTTCAGGTAAATCAGGACACAGTTTGTGAAATAGTCGGGTACGTTTCGTGGACTTTAGAAACACTGCCTTTGCACTAGCAATCAATGCATCTACTAGTGGAAAACATGTAGGAATCGTTTATGCCGCAAGATTTAAGGTATGGATTTTACACGGTACACGTAAGAAGTTACCACTGTGCTCTTCAAGATATCGGCCCAAAGAACGCATGTTTGCGGCATCATCACTCATAAATATTAAAAATTGCTTAGTTGAACCTTCAAATTTGTTCAATGAGTTCAACATCACCTTTAAAACCTCATCGGCAGTACAATTTATAACTCTTTTGGAAGCAAGTAAGAAGGGGGATGACGGTCGATGTGGTTCCATTGTACGTACCATTATATTATCCACGGAATGTTTTTGACGATCTGTTGTTTCGTCCACACACAACCACTGTTCTTTATCTTTCAATTCCGTTTCCATTCTTTTTTCTATATGTTCAAGGGCAAATGGCACTACATTTCGTATCGATGTCCGACTAGGTAATTTACAGTCCGCATATTTATTCTAGAAGTAGACAAATGCTTCTTTGTCTAGTAGACGAAACGATAGATTACATAAAATAAGAGTAACACATAAATCAAATGTAAATTTTTCTTGGTCTCGTATGCCACTTTTTGCAGAAGAATGCTGTTTGCTTTCGATGTGGCGTTGACAATGGCTTCTGGACCAACAAATTAAAGGGATTTTACAAACTGGACATTGAATTTCAGGGCCATCAAAAATTAAGTCCGGAATGTCCACTATAAAGTTTTTAACTGTGTCCATTGGTCGTTTTCGCGACGTACCTAACTGCGACATTTTTAAAACATACATAAGCGTACAATTACGAAATAAGTTACGACAGCCTACATATATACAGAACTACTCGCATACAGCATCGATTTAGTATTGACGCTATGAACGCGTGAAATAAATAATCGCCGACTCCACACCACATAGCTGCTACACTGACTGTTACCGCTGTTTGCCCTGACTACTTATGAGTGCATTCTTATTTGGAAAAGGCGTTGTTTTCGGAAGGTATTTCATCTTCAAGTAATTCAAATGCCTAATATAAACTACGCAAGTAAGACTCTATGTGGATCTAAAAGTTGTCCAAGGATGAATTCTTGCACCCATAATCAAGCTCTTCCTCAACGATCTCCCGAGATACATCAGTAAAGGCAACATATTAATATGTAGATGGCGCACTACATTCGCGTCGGTTTATATGCGAAAAACGACAAAATATTTCTTATGAGCTATATGGGTTCATTGGCAGCAAGTTTTAAAATTTTTTTGAAATATACAGGGTGACTCGAAAAGAAGTCAGACACCTAAATTGTGAAAATTTTAATGGAATACGCTGTATATTATTGCATATTTTGAAACAAGCTACTGTTATGCTTCCTATATCTAACTCAAGCCGTTTCTGAGACATTTAACCATTCTCGAAAATGCAGACCAAAATTTCAGAGACTCCCCTATCTTACGTATTTATGCTAGGTATTTCTAATTGTATTTATTTTTTGCCCAAGCATTAGGCTCGATGATCAAATAAAAATGATTCCTAAAAATTAAACAGGGTGGACTAAAATATACTTTTGATTTGGACTGTCACTGAAGTCAAATAACTTTCCTATATTCAATGGAACACTCTGTATTCACTATCGTGCTTAGATTCTAATTTTAACCATTTATAAAATTGTATTAAGGTTTCCTAAACTTATATCTTATATTTTCTTAGAAATTTAGGATTTTCAATTTCAAATATTCAATTCTTGCCATTTATTTTGCGAAAGTAGGCTTTGATGGAACTGACGTTATTACTACTGCTCACAAGGAGATGATATTTATCCGTCTAATCCTTCAACTGTTTTTCCTTTCATGCTTATTAAAAAAAAACATAACTATAAATAGCAAATATATATTTCTATTGAACAAATAAACTTAAATGTAAAAAAAAATATGTTTTATGAAGTGTTCAAAATTGTGTCCATCATATTCAGTGCATAAGGGAACTCTTTCAAATCATCAAA
The DNA here is from genome assembly GCA_029619315.2 of Dynastes maya. Taxonomy (NCBI): domain Eukaryota; kingdom Metazoa; phylum Arthropoda; class Insecta; order Coleoptera; family Scarabaeidae; genus Dynastes; species Dynastes maya. Next base: position 66,699,600 of record JAROYE020000002.1, read on the forward strand.
CATCTATATCTATCAAAAGCTCTGTTTAAACATATTTTCGAAATGTAATTACAACTTTGTTGATTGTTAGATCCCAGATACATCCCAGATTTACAAAAAGCAATTATTACATACCATATATGAAATGCATTGTAACAATGCTGTAGTAATTTGAGCGCTACCATTACGTACAGCCACGAGTTGGCATACATGGCATTTAACTTGTTAAAATGGATCTTTGAATGTAAACCGATTCTAACCACAATTTCGTCTATAGTATACATGATTTGTAATCAGATTACGCTACTGAAAATGCGTTAATAAAATGAATGATCGTGATTCGGATACAGTTGCATACCTTTCAAACAACTAAATGGCCTTTTGATAGGTACAACATAGCCATGTGAATCTTTGTGTGAAGCAAATGATAGTCGATTAAAAACAGCATGTTCCCTAGATTGTTGAAGCCTGTGAGATATCACTTTTTTTCCAGAAAATGATTTGTAAAGTAGAGAAATTAATCATAATCATAACCGTAATCATTTTTATTGTCCAACAGATACTTAAATCTAAACAAAGGACAAAATTTTTTGCAGACAGATATATAACTAATAGCATTCAGTATATATCGTGAAAAAATAACCAATAACAACTACTGTATATAACAAAGAAAGTAACAAAGGTAGAGGCTCAGACCAGAACAGATTAGCTGAAAAACTTATCACAAATGCAATCTAGCTACCCTCAGTATTTTAGTTAATGAGCTGTGATTTAAATCAGAAAACTGGGATATCAAATTGAAATTTCACTGCATAGCCGTCAATGGGGAATGCAAATTAGTGCCCGTTGCTAGAGTTGGCGTGTAAAATGTAAAGGGCTGACGAGATGATATTCTAGGTACAAGAGAGCTGAGTTGCGATATTATTATGTACAACGAAATAGCTTATCATTTCTTATAACGAAGCCCATCATTTTAGAACAGACGTTGAAATATAATTTCTGAGAGGAGTGAAACTAAGATTTGAATCGAAGTACACGCCAAGGTCCCTAATAGAAGAACAGCGAGCAGAAGGAATATCGTCAAGGCGGTAATCATATCTTAGCGGATCCATTTTCCTTGTGTATATCAAAACAGTACACTTACTAATATTCATTTATAGGTTGTTCTCTGTACACCATTGAGAAATTTTAAGTTGATCCTGCAGATAAATGCAATCGGAGAGTATACTAATTTCTTTAAATACTTGTAGGTCATCGGCAAACGTACATCCATTGCAGTCGATTCTGTTCAGCAAATCATTAATAGACGAAATGAAGAAACCTGGGCCCAGATTGGATCCTTGTAGTGTACCCGATGTTGCTGTGCAAAGTTTTGATTTATATCCATTGCAGGATACATATTGGACTTTATCGCCAATGTGAGATAAAAAAATTTCTGCAAACGATTGCTAATGTCAAAAGAATCCATTTTTCAATCAATATGACATAACCGAAGGTTCCAGTAAGCTCTTCGGCCATTGATCAGATTTTCTAGAAAATTCCAAAATGTTCCAGAAAGTTTTTTGGACCTAAAATTTTTAAACTGAAATTGCTCGAAAACGCGAATTTACTTTTAAAAACGGTTGACACCATTGGATTCGGCATACTCGAATTGGGTTTTGCCCCCGGGTGCCCACCTTGTTGCGTTTTACAACTGGCACAGTGTAATTGTTCATTTTTTTGCAACAAGTACCTCATCGTCGTAATCCACTAGCACAGTGTAATTATTCATTTTTTTGCAACAAGTACCTCATCGTCATAATTCTTAATAAACCCAGATTTTAGTAACGTAATGCATATGGCGCCATTTAAAGGAATAGGGACATATGGTCACTGCGACGTAGTGACAACCGAAATGAAGGCCACAATTACTTTAAAATAAAGCTTTCTTAATTTACTATCACGTATTTCTGCATTTTTCCTTATTATGGTCACAAACCCTTATTTTAAATTTTGCGCTTTACTTTATCATAACCCTTTAGATTATTAAATTGCCAATAAATGTCAAACGTAATTTATAGACTCAATCTTGGATTTGATTGTCAGATGTAGTTGTAATCAATAGAGTTTGCTAATAAGGTGGTGCCGGATGGCAGTAGCGTAGCGGTAGCGGCGTGGGTAGGGGTAATTTTCAACTCGTAGTCGATCTCGACAGTACCGCGAGAGAGTTCAAAGTGACAATACGCTGCACGTTGCACGCCAAATAAGTACGCGGAGATGGGACGCCCGAAGGGTGTAACGTTCTCTTCGAATGTGAATAAATATCTCAGGCATTTCCCTGGTTTAGAATATAGAAGTTCGCATATTTATTGCACAATAGGCAATAGCGGATTGCTAAGTCACGATAGATTTGAATGTAGAAAACATTGTAAAAGTAAACGTCATGTATTGAATTTAAGAAACAGTATTCCGTACTGGCAATTTTTATATGATTTTATTTTTATGTTAAGTGTGTGCAACATCCCACAACATCTAATGAACACTTTCGTCTTTTTTGGGCTAAGTACGTTCCCTCATGGAAGCTGCTAACATCTATGCAGTTACGATACAATTTGCCACGTGCGCAAGGTACAGTAAAAGAATGTATAAAAGACGAGTTGAGAAATAAGAAAATCTGCCTATGTTTGGATGAAACAACTGATGCTCAGAAACACAGCGTCATTCATGTTGTAGCGCGTACTTCAAAACGTGATGGTCCGCCAGCTTCATTGTTCTTATCCAGTAAAAGGATTCAGAAAACTACTGCAGAAACCCTCGTCAAGATAATAAAAGATGCGTTGAGCAAATTTTGTATCACAGAAACCCAAGTCACAATATTCGTTACTGACGGAGCCGTAACAATGCTGAGAGTTGGTAGGATGTTGAAAATATGCTTTCCGACTCTTCTACGCATAACATGCCTCATACACGCATGTCACCTCGTAGCAGAAACCATTCGAAAGAAGTATCCGATGGTGGACAAGTTGATAACATTTACCAAAAAAGTGTTCAACAAATCTCCCAAACACATCCGTGTATTCAAACAATTGTGTCCGAAATTACCACCACCACCTCAGCCTGTAATAACGCGATGGGGAACATGGCTCCATCTTACTATCAGAAATATTTTTCACATGTGAAAAATGTCATCTTGAAACTTGATTCAAATGATTCTGCAGCAGTTCGAGATAGTCAGCAACTTTTTTCCAATTCGGACGTTCAATAACAAATAGATGAAATTTCCATGAACTTTTCTGAAGTTGCACAAGCTATTGAGCAATTAGAAAACAGTGACTTATCTGTACGTGACGCATTAAATTGCGTAAGCAATTTACAAGCCGCTCTAGAAAACTTGACGAACACTATAGGAGTCGATGTTGCTCAAAAATTTGGTGCAATTTTAACGAAAAATCCCGATTTACAAAAGGAATATCTGCATCTCATTTGCAAATCTTACTTCACTGGATGTCGAACGATCATTTTCGAAGTATACGACAACGTATTCACAACACCGTCGACGGCTGAATGAATCGACAATGGAAGCGTTGCTGATGTTGCAATTCTACGCAGCTTACCAGGACGGTTGCCAATTGCCACAGTGGACATCAAGACGACAGTAAAAGGTAACAATATTATTTTTCACTAATATTGTATATTACGTACCTGCTTTCATGCGGTGCGCCACTGCAGGTAGCACCTTTTTAACAAACTCTAATAATCAACCAAAATAGTTCAAAAAAAAAAACATGGCCCTCTCGATTTATTTTTTATGATCATGTTGTGTTCATATATACTAGTTTTACTTGTCAATTTGCAAGGTTAATTGCCAATATGAAATTTCACATACAATTTTTTCGTGTTTACAACCACGCACTACATTTTTATATGCCGGACAATATTTATATTCCGTTAGAACACCTCTTTACGCTAAGCGTTGCAGAGCTTGAAGGTCTCTCAAGCTGAATTTACCTACAGTGGTTTATATTTATGTTCTATAGACTAATAACGTTAATACACACGTTCATTTTCTTGCTGTAGTAACCACATATTCACATAGTAAAAGTATCTATTTTAACCTAATGCATTATAGATCTATTAATTTAATTCAATTTGCCCATGCGGCTAGTTCCATCAGGCGTAGCAGTAAATTAGTGTAAATAAGCCGGTACATTCAATAAAACTGAAAGCATTAAATCGAGGTAACGTTTAACTGCAACTAATAAATTACTAATATTATAGAACAAATCCAAATATATCCTGCTAAAGTTAAAAGAAGATTATTGAATATTATTTATGCAGAATTTAAACGTCAAATTTAAAGATTAACATAGTAATTTTTTAGTAAATAATGAATTTGAAAATTGTATGAAATTTCACTACGCAATCCAATGCTGCTTATTTTCAACAACGGAGGTGACTCACGCCATATTTAAATAACGATCGTACTTTGTACAGAATTCTACGCACAAAGCGAAAATTCCAACAATGGAATCTTCATTTTCAAAGGCATTAAACAATCCTTCCTCCTTTGTAAAGGATATAACAGATAACAGTGTGGCTGCTATCAAGTCGATGTTTTTCGCTTTACAAGGTAGATATATTTATAGTAAAATGTAATAAATTTGATTGTTCACTTTGTGCAGTCGATGGTATTAATTACATTTTCCTTTAACAAATTTATGTAAGGAAGTATTCCTTGGTTATGTTTTGATCAAAACTCACGGTACTGATTAATTACACCGAGCAACAATGATTTTGTGCCAGAAACGTAAATAACCAATCTTGATTAATTTTAGCATCCTAAACTCAAAAATGATGACAAAAAATCTCCATTAGATACAATTTTTGAGATGTAGAAATATGCTTTTTCGTAGTTTTACTTGGAACTTAGCATTGACAATTAATGGACATGGTTTTGTCATTAATATATTTAGTGTCACAGTTGTCATTAGAGCGGGCCAAGAGCGCCACGCGCCAGGTTCGCAATCAGGCTGCCGGGCGCATATATGTATGTAAACATAGGTAATTTAAATATGTAATTATTAGGACGAGGACCAAAACCACTGTCTATTACGTCGTGAAGACGCGCAAATATACACCTGCAGTTTGGGTGTTCGTTGATAAATAGGGCGTTGTTCACAGTGGGCCACTACAAAAAAAAGTTCATTCATCGACGGCTACGAACTAACAGCGCGCTTATTCATTTACGGATGACGCGCTCTATTCATCAACAAATGACGAGTCTGCAGATGTTACGTTTGCACCACTTCGTGGCATACTAGAAACAAGCGTCGGTGTGCTCGCTTTAGTGATTATGTCTAACGTAACTATTAAAAATAAACGGCCATTACCTACGAAAGTTAATAAATTTCTTAGTGAATTTGTGGATTTACACTACAATGGGAGTACAATTTTCTGTAAAGTTTGTAAAAGGAAACTACTGTGCTGGAGCAAACGTGACTGTGAAAGACATATAAATAGCGCACACCACAGAAATAAAAGAAATGGTGTGTCACAACAACGTCAATTTCAATTAGAATTGCTTTTAACGTTTATAGTATGTGGTCTACCACTTCGTATACTTGATAAAAAAGCATTTCGAAAATTCTGGGGTACATACAATACCGAGTGGATACTACCATCTCGGACAGCGTTACGGAGAGATATTCCACGAATACGTGAGGACATTGAAAATCGAATTAAAGCCGAATTAAAAGATAAACAGCTGTGGCTATGTCTTGATGAGACGACAGATTGCAAAAAAAATTCTATTTTGAATATAATAGTGCGCGTATTAGATCCTATTAAACCAAATTTTGCAATTCTATTAGCCAGCAGAAGATTAAAACAGTGTACTAGTAAAGCAATTACGGCCGTAGTTCTCGAAACGTTACAAAAATTTCAAGTGTCAACCAGTCAACTGTTGTTGTTCATGAGCGATGGTGCAGCAACAATGTGTAGTGTAGGCCGTTCCCTTAAAGAAAAGTGTGAAGGACTTTTACATGTTACGTGTAAAGTCCATGCTTTACATCTTGTGGCACAAACTATTCGAGAGTGTTACCCGGAGGTGGATGCATTAATAGCAAACACAAAAAAAAGTGTTTCTCAAAAGTCCTAAGAGGACTAGGGCATTCCACAGGTTATGCCCTGGTATTCGAGAACCACCACAGCCCATTCTTACGCGTTGGGGAACGTGGTTAAAAGCCGCTTTTTATTATAATGAACATTTTCAAGAAGTCAAATCCGTTATTTTGCAATTCGTCCCTGCCGAAGCTAGAGCTATTAGGATGAGCCAGAAGGGATTTCTCGATATTTCTGTTGAAACACATCTAAAGAATATTAGCAACAATTACAAAGGGTTAGTAGACGCGATAGAAAATTTGCAAAATTCTGGATTGTCGTTGGTAGGATCAGTGCAAGTCGTGGACGAAGTTAGTACATTGTTACACAGTATAAACGATGCAACAAGTGGACGAGTTTTAGCTAAGTTCGATAGTGTTTTAAAAAGAATCCGGACTACACGAGATTAAGACAAATGTGCGATGGGGCATCTGCAGATTCCTTGACTAAGTCTAAAGATTATTTTAATTACGCCTGTCTCACTTCGGTAGACGTGGAACGGTTGTTTTCGAAATATAAGAACATTTTTTCGTCTCGGCGAACATCCTTCACCGAGGCAAATGTGGAAACTTATCTGATGGTGCAACTTTTTAAACAAGCCTATCCGCATTATTAAGAAGGATAGAATTTATTTATTATATCTTTATTTACAGTTACATTATTAAGTACAACAGAATAAAAAAAGCGTTCAGTTTCTCATTTATTTCCTTATTACATCCCATTTACAACGCATACCGTTTTCAATCAAATAAAAAATCATAATGAAAATAAAAACACCTCAGCGTGTACATATATATATATATATATATATATATATATATATATATATATATATATATATATATATATATATATATATATCCGCTCTAATTACTAAACATTATTATTGCGTCAGCTTTTATTTTTTTACTCTTGTGTATTAATTTCGAAATATCACATATCTGCTGTGACTCACATATACGCTATTTACAATAAGCGGCCGTTGCGCCTGATTCCGATTCTGTTGGATGGCGCAATTTGGCCCGCTCTAGTTGTCATAAGTCTGTTGCATATAATTGTCAAAAGACTGTTTCAGTTAATTTGTAAGGTTAAGTTGGTGTGTTCACAGTTAAAAAAACATGTCGAACAAATGCAAAAACAAAAGTGACTGTTTCTGCTATGTTTGTGGTGAACAGAAACGTTATTTTACTCCTCTAACCCAAAAAGCATACGAATTGTATTTTGGCATAAAAGTAAAAAATCAAAACAAAGTTTGGATGCAGCACATATGCACCTACAAACTCTAAAGCTGGTTAAGGGGTAAAAATCGTGCAATGAATTTTGCTGTTCCGATGTTGTGGAAGGGGCCCAGAGATCATATCAGCGACTGCTATTTCTGTCTGACACCACCGACGTTATGTAAGTTGCGTAGTTATCAGAACTTTAAATAGTCAAACCTTTGTTACACAAAAACTATAGCCAACCTAGAATTTATTTTGTTATATTTAGATTTAGTAGTGTCAATTTAGCATTATGCTAAATTATGCTATTATGCATGGCACAAACAAAATTTCAAAATTTGTTGCCTAGTGTTATAGATGCCTAAATATATATTGTTTAAAGAAATTATATAAATTAAATGTATTTTATACTCTGTTTTTTAATTAGGAGGAGGGTTTTAAAATCGGGCGTTAAGAATTTAGCTCGTGATTAGCTATTTTCCATACACAATCGCCAAATAGAAATTAAGTCTATCATAAGCAGCCATATTTTTTTATCAGCTGATTCACATATTTGCGTTTAATGTTCATCGTTTAGACTGTTCGTATTGTGAAACACTTTAAAAGTTATAAAACAGTATCTCTAAGTTCTATTTACTTAGCGTTGTAACTGCTTTTGGCATTTTCGTGATTACGGGGCCCTCCCTAGTACAAATATCACCATCAGGAAAATGAAACCCTGTAAGAGAATGAAGGTTGCCGCTGTTGTAAAAAAATCGCAATGGTATGTGTTATCATTATACAGTATAATGTCACACATTATGAAAACTGATTGTGACAAGTACATGAAAAGAGATCAAAAAGTTGTTCTTATAGAACGTGAAGAAGTAATTAGGTGAAGACGATTGTATTTAGCTGCAATTAGAGAGTACAAGAACTTTTAGAAGTGGGGCGGGGGGAGAAGAACAAGGAAATACTAAGTGTTGGTGGAGACGGAGAAGACAATATCGAAATTAACGAGATTGAAGATACAGTGAGAAACTTAAAGAATGGAAAAGCAGCCGGAATAGACCATATTAAAAGTGAAATACGGTATTGCAGTTGTTCATGATGTTATAGAGACGGCACTGAAAAATAAAGAAGTATCTCATGGTTGACGAACATCCTTTATAGTACCAATATACAAAAAAAGGAAACAGAAAGGAATGTAATAATTATAGAGTCACACTATTGTGTAATACGTCTAAGGTTTATTGAAACTGTCCTATCAGAAAACGCTAAGAGTAATAACAGAAAAAAGCTTGTATATTTCACAAAGTGAGTTTCGGCCAGGGCATAGTACACATAGGATTACATATTTAACATAAAAAATCTGATGGAAGAATTATCCTATATATGTGTTTCATGGATTTGGAGAAAGCCTTAGATGAAGCGCCAAAGAGACATATATGGAATGTCCTAAATACCCATGCTGTGAATAAGAAGCTCAGTGAGATTATTAAATCGCTATATATAGCTAATACAGGAATCGGAAAAATTCACATCACAGAAGTTGAAACAAGTGGGGAGTTCTTAGCCCACTGTTGTTTGTGCTATATATGGATTATATAATTAAAGAGTTCACTAAACAATCTAAGAAGATATATGTGGGGTACAGTAGGATGAAGAACATAACAATGAGCGAATGTGTGTTTGCAGATAATTTTGCATTGATAGCAAGTAGTAAGGAAAATCTGCAAAATAATGTAAATATATGGGTGGCAACACTACCACAGAAAGGAATGAGAATAAATATAAATAAAACTAATGTGTTACTGGCATCTGTCGGTACTTGGAGATGAAGCAAAACAAGAAGATAGTGTTAAATGCCTAGGAAGAATGATAGAATGAACTGGGAAGTTAGAGGAGTAGATATGTAACAGAATAGCAGCAACTACAAAACTTTACCATGCCATCAAAAACGGATTCCTCACTAGAAAAGGTGTAAGTGTGCACACTAAGTTATCGATATACAAAACAATATACTTACCAACGTTACCTTATGAATGCAAAATATGGACATTAACAAAAAAGCTGAAGAAGAGGTTGAAGGTCATAGAAATGAAATATCTATGTAGAGTGGCAGAGGTAACCTAGATAGACAAAGTACAAAATGACACTAGTAGAGAATTTCTAAATATATAAATAAATAAAGGCCCTATTTGAGATTTGAGATGGTGGGACGTGATTGGACGAAAGCAGGTAAATGAAAATAATATGGAAAGCGGTGAAAATAGGAAACATTCGAAGAGGGAGTCCTAGAACAACTTGGGACAATGAAATGACGTGCATTCTAAAGAAAGAAATTGACATGGAGACGAGCAGTGGCACTATTAAGCAATAGGAGGTACTGAAGGAAAATAGTGACCGAGACGTAGAGCAGGACAACCTCCACAGTTACAGGGTGGAAGAGGAACCGATAATAAATGTAATATTATAAACGAGGAAAAAATTAAAAAAAAATCGAAAATAATTTATTAACTGCACTCTAGTTCCTGCTCCTAGATACTCTTTCGGCAATTTAAATTAAACTAGGTATTAGTTAATGAAATTTTACGAGCATTAGAACTTTAATAAAGAAAACTAACCTGGAATTGTGACGTTCAAATAAAAGCTCTATGTTTATATGTTACATACTGGAACCCTGCGTATTCATAAACTACCAAACTTATCTTTTATTTCGTGTTTATGGTAGAATTTAAACGCTGAACACTTAGAAAATCGAAACATTCGCGACAGCGAATGTTCATCGCAGCTAATTTGGATAACTATCGAAATTTAATTTGATAATGACTTTCAATCGAATATTCTTATTTTGTTTAAGTAGCATAACGCATGCCATGCAGAGACGCAACTGGAATACTGAATCTATGCTACACTATGTCATTTAATACCACCAGCAACTGTACAAAAATTAAATTTACTGAAAAACAAGACGATTACCTGACGAACGATATTTAATTTTCGAAATTATGCTAAAGATACAACTGAATTTATGCTGTCAATTGCTCTAAGAAAATGTTCCATTAAATTGAAGATTTAGAATGCGAAGAAAATGAACGGGATACAAGTTATTTATCCGCTCCACCATGATCGTCGTTGACTGGACTTAAAATAATCACCTAGCACTCACGCTCCGGTAATAGAAGGCCATGAAGGGAGTTGTAGCTATTGAGAAGGAGCTCACAACCCCCAGAGAGATTTTGACGTTGAACGACTTACGTTCGATGTTGTAAATTATAACATTAAAATATATAGAGAGAGAGAGCATAGAAGAAAAAATCGCCTATATACCATCTTGATGAGATCTGGTTGTACGAGAAACATGCAAAGGAAAAAGTTTGGGTAGATAATAATATTCAGAGTCTACATCAGGCATTTAATGCGAAATCTATCAGGGAACGGCAGACATCATATTATTTTACATCTAGGATCTCATAGTTGCTTTGTTGCAGGTGTTTTATTGTTTTTTGAAAGTAAAGAAAAAGCAGATTATCCTGAGGAAATGAATGCTCTTGCTTTCTAAAAATAGTTTGATAGAATATTAAAAATATTACTAAATAAGGTTGTTAATATTGTGTATAATGCTTCATACCATAGTCGTAGAAAAACCCCACAACAACATCAAAAAAGGAACATATGCAACTTTTTCTTTACGTGTAGTGATAACCCTACGGGGTATGCTTATTGTAACCACAGGAGCTTTTTGTGTACGTAAAATATTCCATGTCTTTGTTGCTATCACCCCCTGATCGTAAAAGATGAAGTGCATTAAATTATTACCCAGCATGGGAATTGCGACTCGAGATTGTACCGAACCAACCAGAAAAATCACTTAACCCTTATAAGACTCAAGGGCACAGCCTAACTCTGCTACAGTCAGGAGCAGGTTCTCTTGCCACTATCCTGCCGAGCCGCTTCTATTTCCTATTACCCGCATGATAAAGAATGGAACCATATTGTCTGCTTCCACCTCGTGGGCAAATTTAATAGAAGGAAATTTTAAATTTGCTTTTTCCAAAAAAATCCAATAATATTCACTCCAATCAAATACATTTATGGGTTGTCATAATATACACAATACAGATATAGTGAAAATGGAAGTGGTTATCAAATTTCATGAAATTCCAAACATAAATTTGCTTCTAATAAGCTCAATTTTAACTTAGGTATTTTTCACGACAACCACGTAATCGTGAAAGAGCAATGTTACCAATTATATAAAAATTAATTACACTTCACCTTCTTTCAACCACAGTCCACTTCACATTTTTGCTGAATTGGATTTTGCCTTTTTGTTTAACCTATGTAGTTCCACCCTTTCAATAAGTCGCGCAAAGTTCAGCCCTAGTTATTTCCCGGCGATCGATGAAATACATCGGGGAGACGGGCTTCGCGAGAAAGTTCAATTAAACTTTCATGTACCTACAACATCGGTGTAATTTAACGTACAGGTATTGCATTTTTGTCGTAGTACTTCAGGACCTCTTCAGTTTACCCCCAAAGCACAATATACCGTAATTAAAGGACTAAAAAGCTTTCAACAGATCCTCGAAGTACTAAGCTGGTGTCTCGCGTCTGACGAGGGAGAAAAGAAATCCTTAATGAGATGCAACCGTAACCACTCATTCGTTCATTCATCATGACGAATGTTCGCCCACTGTAGACTTGAGCTCTTTCTCCCAACGTCACCCTTTCGCGATTACATTTATGTACGCATATTTTTGGGTGGCAATCGCGTACACGAGAAAAGAGGAAGAAAACGTCGCCTCGCCGTTGATGTATAGCCGTAAAGGATGAGAAAAAACCATTTCTCGCTTCTTATAAATGATATATCTGTTTGATTTATAATATGTAATATTACTTGGGAATGAGATATGGCGTTTCTCTGTCATTTCAAAGGGTATATCAGTGTCTGACGTAATCGGTACGGAAACCACTTAAAAACGCTTATTTGGCTTTAGTTTGAATACATACAGTGACAATCTAAAGTATCCCCCCCCCCACTAACTTTTGAACAACTGAGGTTAGCGTTTTCGGAAAAAAAAGGTCGATTTTTATTTTTTCTGGGCTAACTTTTGGTATTATCGGGAGTTCAACTGCATTTTCGGTTTCTTTCATTTCACGCTTCAAACCAGCTAGCAAACATTAGGATAAAATCAGGAAAATGTTAACATATAGACAAAAAGGAATTGCGTTCGCTTCTTTGAGATTATATAATATTTCTATAATGAATATGTATTTTTCCATATTCATGTTCATTCAACGTCTATAATTATAAGAGTAATTTATATATACATTTCGCAAAATTGTTGATGTACTGTGATTTATTGCCATATTAGTAAACTTCAGGGAATTTACCTGATATAGAAATGCATGTGAATGATTGCTATAAGTGTATCAATGGTTTACACTCATACCTTTCACACTAATGGTATTTCACTGTTCCCACTACGAATGCATATTATTGCTATTACTATTTTTGGCAAGAATTAGAAAAAAATCCTTACCTGTAATACCTGCAACAAATTCAATTTATTTTAAGTCCCTAGAATGTTGTTAAAATTACAACGTATTGCACACCAATCCAAAAATTAGTGACACATTCCATTAATCAATACCCATCAAGTTCCTTCTATGGATTTGTCTGTTATGTACATGTAAACATTGGAGACGGAAGAAATTAATGAATTCAGAAATTGAATGGTGCATGGTAAATTTTCAAAATTGAACATCCTGCAGTAACAATATTTTTCACCTTGGAAGGAAGGACTCCGTCCGAATTCTAAGAGCGAATGGACGCGAACATATAAAGACTCTAAACTATCGTATGCCACAGTTAGACATTGGTCACAATTGTTTCGTTAGGGCAGAGAATCTCGTGAAGATGATCCACGTAAAGGAGGGCACGTTGCTGTTGTGACACCAGGAAACGTTAAATCGATCGAAGAAGTCGAAGGTTCCTTAAGTTGTACGAACCCAATAACATGACCATTAACCAAATAGTGACTAGGGATGAAGCAATACCATGAACCTTTATCTAAGAGAGAAACGATGGAATGGCATAGGAAAGGCGAATCCATCCCTAAGAAGGCCAAAGTGACAAACAGCACAAAAAAGGTGATGAATTTTTCGGGATAAAGAGCGCATCTTGTTAATCGACTTCAAAGAACGCAATACTACAGTCAACGCAATATATTGTGCCGACTGGCTACGCCAGTTTAAACTAGCCATTATGCAGAAACGCGGATGAAAGTTGGAATGAGGTGTTTGGCTCTTGCACGACAATGCTCCTATCCACACGGCTGCAGTTTTGAAGGCTACTGTTAACTAGTGCGGATTCAAGGAACTCTATCACCCACCATACAGCCGCGACTTTACCCCAAGTCAAAATTAAAATCGGAGCTAAAGCTTTAACACCAATGAAGGGACCTATGAGGCAGTTTTAGATCATTTCAAGGACAAACAGTCATCGTATTCTTATAGCGGTATTAAAGCGTTACTTAAACGGTCTTTGTCTTTAGCCGCGTATCGGTTGATCTGAGAGAACATATATTAAATCTAACGAACCCGCTCTATCCCTACTCTTCAAAGAAAATATATTCAAGTACCTACTTCTGCCCCTTAGACTAAGAAGCAAGTTAAAATGAGAAAAGGCAGAAAAGGGTCTTGTCACCACGAAACGCAAGACATGTGCTCGTCCCACCCTAATAAAAATAAAAATGGAGTGAGACAACGGTTATGTTCTTACTATCCACCAAATTTGTGTTCTTTCCGCCTATACTCTTAACTACAGACTGGACAACATACGAAATAAACGAGAGGATCGACGAGTGGTGCGGAGTGTGCCGGGAATACTATTGTTTGCCATACTACCGCACAGTCCTTGCTATCATTATTTAGCAGAAGGTTATATTTATTTCTGTTATAAGCTTAAAATAGGTGGACCACATCCCGTAACAAATAAGGCTTAATGGAAGAGAAGATGGAAAATAGTTAAGAGATGATATCAAATAATTACTGTATAACAGTAAAGTCTAGCTACTTAACTTGTGCTGTGTGATCATCTGTACTTTTCTACCTTGTAACTAACAACTTCCAGAGCAATCAATATTCTACCTATAAATTAAAGATAAATGCAAATCTAAAGCGCTAGGAGCATCTCAATACTGTCTACAAGGTAATAAAATAAGCACATCGTACCCATGTACTTACATACGTGTTTTCTCCACATTTCAAACCAGCCATAATATTCGGTCTTGTAAAATAATTATCCAAAATTAAATAGTTTCGTTATTAACAAAGTTTCGTCAAGTAATTTAGGAAATTGATTACATGCGGGTGGTGTGTAACTGAAATTAGTTAAGTATTCCAATATACCACAGTCTAAAATGTTAAATAACGATCAGAATTCTTAGCGCGGCTTCTTGAGAATTTCAAGCTGCTTTAACATATACTATTACGTGGAATAGATTGCTTTACGTGGGCAAAAAACACTCTAGTTGAAATTGTTTCGCGTCTTCAATTTCTGGTGAAATTTACCTCGTATAGGAAGAAGTATTATGTATCAAGAGTTGTACCTTCAAGAAACGATACCAAATACGTTAAACCTTCGCTTAAGAGATATTACAATATGCAGCAATAAAGGTATTGGTAATCTGTTTCTGTTGTTGGCACACTAACATGTTAGTAATTTTTTGTCTAGTATTTTGCCAAAAATTCTGAAATAATATAATAAAACTGAAATAATATACAGGATGTTCCATTAAAAGGAAGATTAGCCTAACAAAGGTATGTCAACAACTTAACGCAATATTACGCGCATCTCACTAGGAATTCAGATTCACGTAAGCAGTACCTAATCTAGCTGCCAAAAATCACTTCTGCCTAATGCACACTTCTGTAGAAATAACAATTTCTGTAAATGTCGACTTTTTCAAAAGAAATCCTAATAACTCACAATTTTAGGACCATACAACTTTGGGTAGCTACGAACTTACGAAACACCCTGTAGGTTTCAATATTATTTTAAAACATGCCCACAATAAGATCTCATAACAGAGAAAAACAAAATTCTTCATTCACACAGGCACAGTCTACGGAGCCTGCAGAGATGACCGCAATTTTTAGATTATTGTATCCCCTAAACAAGTTAAAAATCCTGCTGCTAAGACTAAGTATTTGTTGAAGTTTCCGAAAAACGAATTGGTCAGTAATATTCTCAAATCTGTCATTTATTTAGACACAAAATGAACTTAATTTTTGCCTTAAAACAACGTATCCTAAATATTTCACACCCTGCTTCCCTTAATAATAAGTTAACGCATTCCTCTCCCAGATCTAATGGTACTACCTTAGCTGACCCTCTTTGTGAAATTATCACACCAAATTCCAACCTTGAGAATATTACTGATTTTTTCTAAAACTTCAACATAGACCTAATCCTAGCAGCAGAATTTCTAATTTGTCGAAAGGATCTAATAATCTAAAAATTGCAACTTATCCACTAAAATAACTTTTTTTTTTCGTCTAAACTCAAAGACAGTTTGAATCATTTGGAGAAATCCAATGTTATCTATCAAATTAACTGTAAGAATTGTCCGAATTACTGTTGGTCAAACGTCCCAAACATGAGAAAACCGTATTTCGGGACGTAGTGGTGATGTCAGTAACAACTTACATTGCAATATGCTCATTCGTTTGATTTTGACAAAGTTAAAATACTTGTTGGTTGATGTTAAATAAAATTATTTTAAACGTTCCTTCTTAGAAATGTGTTACAATAATAAGCGTCCTGATTCCATCAATTATAGGAAGGACATCGAAAACTTGAGTTACATTTATGGAGATCCACTTCACTAACTTTACTTGAAGTATTTTGTTTTGTTTGGAAAAAAACCAGTATACCAGGTATAACATCCTTTTAATAATATGGAGCTTTGTATAATTTTCCTTTTCAGATCATTTTCAATATGTTTTTCTTTTTAGATAGATAATGCTTCTAAAATATATTTAATATTTATAAATTTTAATGTTAATCGTTCCAGAATTTTCTATCGGTGTACTTATACTGTTTATTCAAAATTATTGTTTTGTGTAATCCATAACATTTTTAATACAATGAATACGTAGGAAAATTTTCGTATCTGTAAGTTCACTTTTGTGTCTTGAATTTGTGTTGACTTCTGCCTCTTGTATATTATCAATTGTAAAGTCGAGGGTAATGCCAGTACGGTGTCCGCGGAACATTTAAATGTTCATTTTCTGCAGCATTGCAGACCAACTAAAAAACAAAATTAATGGACGTAATGCCGTTTATCTCGAAAAATTATGCACGAGCAGTTTTCCGTTTTCGTTTTTCCTAGAGCCGATACATGAGACGGCAGTACGTATTCTTATTAACAACCTAGGTAATTCCAAATCCTCGGATTTTCACGGTTTAAACAGCGATTCCCTGAAGATCGGTGCGGACGGTTTGATCAGACATTTGACTTGTGTTTTGGGCAGGGTAACTTCTCTGATTTCCTAAATATGAATAGAATAACACCAATCTTTAAGAAAGGCGACCGTTCGTTACCCGAGAACTATAGACCAATGCCTATTTTATCTAAAGTTTTAGAATCAACATCGTCTTATAAAATATTTGGATAATAAAAATATCTTAAACCTAAGTCAATACAGTTTTCCGCAAGCTAAATCCACAGTAGGTGCCTTGGTTGTTATTATCGCATATATTACAGACGAGGCCAAAGATGGGAACGTAGTTCTGGATGACTTGTTGGATTTAACCAAGGCCTTTGATTGCGCATCCCAGGATATATTTTTTGCAAAATTATCATATTATGGCATTAGGGAACATGCTTTGTCTTTCTTGCAGAACCTTTTAGCTAATAGACATCAGTGCGTAAAATTTGGTCATGATGTTTCATCCATGAGGCGCATGCTACATCGAGTCCCACAAGTTTCGATTCCAAGGCCAATATTATTTATCATCAACGCCAATAACACAGGCGACTATATCAAATGTAAAAACAAAATATGCAGATGACACTACAATTTTAACTATGTTTAAATAAAAAGAAAAAGCAAACATTAATTTTTACATTAACAATTATTTAGAATTCTTGCAAAATGAACCAGTAAAATGTCCAGGTATGACTCTAAACAGTAACCTAGTGCGGGGTGCTCATGTTGACAAACTAGCACATCTCTTATCATCTGCATTATATACTTTGAAAAATGTAGATCAAATAGTGATTTTTGGTACGTTACTTATTGGATATCAAAAAAGCAATCAAAATAATCACCAAATCTAAACTAAATCTAAACGTCCTGCAGGTCTTTATTCAAATCGCTCAAAATACTAACATGTGCTAATGAATTTATTTATGAATGTCTCGTTTTCAACAGTGAAAGCTTAACTTCTCACTATCCACAATCAATGTATGACACATAAACAGTATGTACAACCCCATTTTCGGTTCTCTAATAACATGAACTCTTTTAAACATCGGTATGTTAATAAAATTATATAATATGTTGTCCACCAAAAAGAAGGAATTTAATGGTTTTAACTACTAAAACTTTTCTTAAACAAAACCCGTTTTATGAAGTTCATGAGTTTGTTAATGTAATGACTGGTAGGTAATCATTTTGAGTCATCATATGTTACCCCATAAAAATTTATTTTATTTGTGTTATTTATACAATTATATGTATATTGTTCGTATTATATACCTTTTTTTATTTCCACGTGCGCATGCATTGCTGTAATTTTTGTCTCGCGCCAATAAATATCTCACGTTATCTTATCTTATAAGCTGTCCCAAACTGAACAGAGTACTGGAAGTTAAAACAAAGGTAGGAATTTAACAAAATTCTCACAAATATTTTTATCATTTTTAGTATTCATGCTAGGTACATTTTGAAATGAAATTCCTCCACATCAACTTGTATATATATTATTCTGTTAAATATTTATATCGTCAAACGCAGCTGTCAATCGAGCACGTATAGTGTGTTCAGTATGGTCACTCAATAGATATGAAATTCCCTCTGGCGGATGTTAGATACTTTTCGGAAGCCTCCTTCCTCCCCGGGCCCCGATCTTCAGAGTGGGGGTACTGAATAATTTACTTAAATCTGGTCAACGACAAAAGTGGGGTAACGTGGGCAAAACTCTTCTGTGCAGTTTCTCCATTTCGTAGACCTTAAAAATCAATGAAAACGTTCCAACAACAAACAACAGCGTAAATTCAAAGGCATTTCGAGCATGATTTCGTAAATTAAATGTTTATCATAAATTTATTAGATAGAACGTTAGTGGAATTTTGTATTGGACAGTTGTCGCTGCTATTCTGTAGCACAGAATAGCAGCGACAATAATTTCAGTCTTTTCGTCTAGTCAAGTCAGACCATTCATTCTCTCATGCTATCTTTAAAAATAACTTTATCTATCAAAATTCCAGAAATTAAATTAAATTTAAATTTGCTGTGGATAAAAACAATCGCCATCGTGATTAAAACAAAGCAGAAAAGTGAATGTCATACGAACATATAGCTTATATGACATCTTCGTAAAATCAAGGTTAGTTTCCATTTTTAGTTTTCATTTCCTTTAAAATCTCATTCATTGATGTTAAAAATTCATTTAAAATTGCCGAAACAGTATGTAAGAATACTCCCGCATTCCCACAGTTCATTTAAAAATTGAATTAATTTACAAAAATCTAATTTTTTTAAGTTCCCTGAATTAAAACATTTCAACATATAGCTTCATTTTTACGATTTTAAAATTAGCAGTGTGCATCCTTTACAATTACTTAGGAGAATTTTCTACGCCGGTGAGTGAATCCGTTGAAGGTAGACCAAACCGCAGTTGCCTTTTTACTTGAAATAAAAGTTATCACGTAGCACTAAGGTTAACGAAGAAAAAAGATTTTTTGTGGTCGAACGGATTACTTTCGATACATTGAGGAGTTCGAAGTTTATCGACAAATTTCGAATAAACCAAATCCTAGCAATACCTTAAAAATTTCGAACACAATTTGTCTGAGTGGGAGTAATAAATTGCCCGAATTAAATGAACTGCGTTTAAAACGTCTGAAACCGTTTCGACCGAAAATTGATTATCCGCTATTGTTTTATTTCAAAGATTTACTGCAATACAGAGCTACGCAAATTGTAAATTAGTTTGTTATAGATTAATTGTGTTGGAACATAAATTCGACTATAATCCTTTAGCTTTATCAATGCGTTCGCATCTGCATAATGCGGCGGAGCAACAATAGGATGGAGGTATCCGCTTTACCGATGCGATAAATTCACGAGCGTGTATGAGTAACTCGTACCACGATCTGCTAACAGAATTAACTGATTGGGTATTAGTAAGAATTACTTTATAGAAGCAATTTGGATATATTTCTGTATACAGGATGTTTAAAAAGCAGGATCTTTCTGTACATGTGGTGAGAGACCAACGCGGTGTGTAACCTATTTAGCTTGTTGTAACTACAGGATCATTTAATCAATAGATGGTGTGTGTAAAATTGTATAGATCTATCACACAATATTCAGGCAATCTTTGTTGGAAGGTATTTATCTAAAAAATCACTATTTGAAATGCATTTTACTTTAATAGTCAATAACAGTGCTAGTAAATAATTCAGAACATAGAAAATACATAACAACAACAAATCGAAATATAAAAGCTCTAAGAGTCACTCCATTTTCAAAAGGCCACGTCTTCAATATTGCTATGTTCAATATTTACGGACAATTACAGCATCCACTGTCAACCTCTGAACGAGTAGGAGGTTCAGGTTTGCCACTCATTGGTAATTAAATATCCCTCTCGCGGGGAAAAATGGAAATTTCCCAGTCACCATCTCCCCTCCAGCAAACTGGCTGTGGAGTGGGGATATTATATTAAAAATATAAGTACAGATAACGACGATAACATGGACAAATCGACTCTTCAGCTAATTTTCCTATTCACGTAATTCGTACAAATTCATGTAGAAATCGTCTTGAATAAACAACAGCGTAAACTGAAAGGTCTCAGTTAATGTTTAATCAAGGGAATGCAAGGTACGGTCTGATTCTTATTCTAACGTGAAGTTTAAATTGGGATGAATGTTATTAATGTATATATATAAATTTTATTAGATTTATCGGTTTGGAAACAGTTCCTGGAACACGAAATGTTCAGTGTGTTGTGCCCGTTAATGGAAAGATTACCATTAAACCGAACAATAGTTCATTAGAAGTCATTAGAGAAGTGGAGATTCGGCAAGTGGCAGGCACCTAATTCCTACTCGGTGCAGTTTGGCTTCCAACAGACACCGTTCTTCTTTATAACTACTTTCATATTCAATTCTCCTTCATGAAGCTTGGGTTAGTTAAAGTCAACACTCTATATAACCATATTTTTTGAGAATTATTGAAATTAAAGGGTTGCTTTTTGAGCTATTAAAGTTCAAAGTGCATTTATTTGTTTTTTTCTAATAAAAAAAGTTTGAGTTGTAACCAACTTTAGTGGGTTTGTAAATTTCTTAACTCTTATTTGTAAAGACGCCTTAGAAATATAGCTAAATTCGTTCACATCATCGGGAGAAAAAGCTAAAATATGCATGTACGCGGAAACTCTCATACTTATCACCCTATAAAGAAATAGTTGCTTAGAAAAATATAATTTTTCGTATAGTTTATAGTTAACATATGTATTCTGAGTTAAATACGTGAAAACAACGAAACTCTGAGTTATTGAGATTTTTGGATCCACTGTTTTGCTTGGAATGACTCGCAAAACGACATATCATATAGCATCGCATTGCCATCTGGCAATGCATGTAGTCGTGCAAATTATTGCAACAAGCAATCTGAATTTCATTGTTTTCTTTCACCTCAACAAAGGTTTTGTGTATTAACTTCTTTGCTTTAATACTATCCAGTAATTTATTTAGATTACCTGTTTGTTTTCAATGGGGAAATATTGAAACGGTGTAAGATAGTACTCGGAGAATGTAAATACTAATGTCCGCTTACAGTTTTTTCAAGGCGAAAACATCTTATTTAACAATTAATAGATAATGCACAATAGCGGCATACGATTTCGTTAATTAAGAATAATAACATGTATAATTTTTATATTAATATCGCCAACGATTTTTACGATTTCTCGTTACATCGAATGCAAGTTCACAGTAATGAATTTGAATAACAGTTAGCCTCCAATGTACGGAATCCCAAGGATGTAAATTATAAGCTTACTTTGTACCGACTGAAACCCTTTATGTGGTGCAGCGGCATCACAAAGAAGGTTCCTGAAATTTCTAACGAAGGCAATATCGTTAGGTCTGCCGTGCGGTATTGTACGTTTAAAAACCTTTTAATTATGTTTGCGGTTGAAGAACAAGGGCGAAATATGTTGAACCTAGTATTGCATTCCTCTGTTGTTGGAGAATATGGGCATAGTTGTAAAGGACGACTTCTTTTATGTTCTTTATTGCATTTATAAATTGATAAAAAAAAATATCATTTAATACAAAATAAATCTACCACAAAAGCTATACGTCATTAAACATTTTTATTTACGAGGAAAAACATCGGCAGAATCATTAAACCTATCGAAAGCCTTTGATTATCTTCCGTGATTATTTTGTAATAAAGTACTACTTGAAAAACTACAATTTTGTGGCATATGAAGACGCTCTGAAGTTATTTCAATCACAGTTCGAAAACAAAACAAATTGTAGGCATACAAAGCGAACAATCGTAGCCACAGTTAATGAACTACGAATGATATAAGGTTCAAAATTGCAGTCAGTTACGTTCGTCATCTATGTAAATGCGTAAGACTTCAAACGTGTCAAATAATAGTGTTTGCAGGTAGTACTACACTGTTGTTAACATCAATAAGAACTCAAGAGTTGGAACACTTCGAGAAATTGCAAAAAGTCAAAAATTTTGAATTGAATTAATAAGAGCAATAATGCCGCGCTTCACGCAATTAGGAATATCAACAATTCCATCATCATTTACATATATACAAATTCATTCACGATGGTGCACTATGGGACCCAACTACTTTGCGATGGTCAAAAATCTGTAACTTTTCTATTAACAGAAATATAGCAGTGAAATTTGGCAGACATGTACAGAAATGTCTAAGATCTCAAATGAATACAAAATTCTTCACAAGAAATTTACAATTGTTTGCTTAAAAAATTTTAATTTATGGTAATTTTAATAATAATGCGAAATCAATTTTTTATTGAATCAAAGTAAACTTTTCTATTGGTAAATAACAAGAGTTAAGTGTTTGTGCGATATCTACATTTAGAAAACATTAATTTATTGTTATCTTAATAATACATCGTAATCATGTGAAATCAGTTCTTTATTAAATAAAAGTAAACTTATCTATTGGTAAATAACAGTACATACTTACATAACAACAATTAAGTGTTTGTACGAAATCTGCATAAAATACAGCAACATTTGGTATCTTATTTTAGCAATATTCACTGAAAATTACGTTGTTTTACATAATGGAAGGGCATTAAAACAGAAAATGCTTTTACTTCAACAATTGTACAGCTTCCTCATCCAGTTCAACGTTTACAGGCGTGGATACTTTTC
Source organism: Dynastes maya (assembly GCA_029619315.2). Lineage (NCBI taxonomy): Eukaryota > Metazoa > Arthropoda > Insecta > Coleoptera > Scarabaeidae > Dynastes > Dynastes maya. Next base: position 66,722,597 of record JAROYE020000002.1, read on the forward strand.
TGAGACTGGATATGTAGGGATCTGATGTAAATAGTAAGGTATGGAAAACGTCTTCGTTCGTAGCAGAACGCCAAAACTCGATTGAACACGAAAACTCGATTGAAATAGGCCTGCAATATCTCACAGAAGCTGGGGAGGGGTTCTGACAAATTACACTCTACGTTATTTCTTTATTTTTAATTGTTGTCAGCTATCAGGGAGCTTTCACCAGCAAGAATTTGTTTATATTCACTTTGTCCTGAAGAACCATCACAGCACCACTTAGTGTATAAACGTAACTGTGACGATTTTTGCAGGTCAACAGAATCGATCATCAAAATTCTCTTGCATGTGTGATCGAGGAGCGACTGTAGTGTTACTTTCGCGCTTATGTCAGTAATTTCAATTGGAGTTGGATAACATTCTACCTTAGCATCCCTCAGTTTCTTGTACGATGGCAATAAACTGCGCTCTTTAGTGTGCAAGCAGTTTAATAAATATTGGTACCTGTTTCTTGTTAAAGATATATTGTTGTATATAGCCAGAGCTTCATCCGGTGTAAGTGGCTCCGCAGTTGTGTTGTTTCTTAGCATTTGCAGGAAAACCACTTTCTTTTCTATTGATGCCGCGTGTAATTCTTGCATAATTTCAGCTTCAACGGTTTGTCCAATTGAGCGCAATCCTCGTGCATATGAGCTGTGAATATGATCCAATCCAGATTCGCGAAAGAGTTCAATTGCTTTACGCCTTTGGGTCGTTTCAGCTGAATTTTCAGAAGTCTTGCACGATCTTCCACGTACCATTCCAGATGACGTCGAAGGTTCTTCCCTTACTTCAAATTGCAGAATCCTTGTTATTTTTTAAAAACACGTCAATTTTGCGTACCGCCTTTTTCCAACGGATTTTGTATTCAGGAAGTACGTATTTTTGAATATTCACGATTACACATTTCAGCTGAGGTTCGGAAAGGTTGAAATTTTGCCGAATATAAGTCTTAGCGGTTGAAATATGCCTCCCGTGTTCTATGAAAGCAGCGCACAAAGTACGTTTAGCGATTTTTAAGTTACTCATTTTGGTTAAATACCCTTTAAGTACAAAATATTTTGGATCGTAGAATGTCTTAGGACTAACTGCATCTGTCTGAACTGGAATTGATTATATATACTAAATCGCATATTACACTAAACCACAAGAAAATATTTTTCTTATAAATATTATTTTGATATAGTCTTGTTTTTCAATGCTCTGTTATTGATCGTTTTCTGTTTCCTTTTTAACATTCGGTAAATATCAACAATATTAACGCTAATGATATCTGGTTCTTGAAGTAATTCATTTAGCTCTTAGTTTGTCCATCTTCTCAAAATGCCATTTATATCCCCCCCCCCCGTATATCTTCCTTAATGTCTTGCTTTCCCATGCCGCGACTATGCTTTCTTCTTTCCTGTTCAACACCCATAGTTCGCAAGCAAAGAGACAGCGACTTATTTCTAAAAATGCCATGCAACTTGTACTCCTAGATACTTAAGTCGTTCCACTTCCTCTGTCATTATAATTTTTTGGTCCGTCAACTTAATATTTAGCCCTATGTTGTTTTGAGCTTTCTTTCTTGTCATCGTCATGTGTTTGGTTTTTTCCTGTTTTTTTTCCGCAGGCTTTATCAATCTTATTGTTACACCGACCAATTCCTGTTTACTTCTGGTAAGCAAGACAATGATGTTTCTTGTGAAACAATAGCCCTGTCCTGTGTATTTCGGCGTCTCTTGTTACCTTTTCTAAAGCTAGATTGAATAGTATCGCTGACAATGGGTCGCCCTGTTCCAATTCACTTTTAGTCTCGAAGATCTCTGTTGGATTTGCGTCATGTTTGTTGTGCTACGTAATATCATTCTAACCACACTCACAATTTTACTTAGAGCGCCATGATGAGCTGTGGTCTTTGTAACCGAATTGCACGCCTGTATAAGAACAATGAATATGATGTGCTAGTCACTTTGCAATGTATAATCTCTGTTTTGCAGTTCTTTAAAGGTGTGGATTTAGTCGTTGACCGATCTACCTTTACGAAATCCCACTTGGTATTCTTCTAGGGTGTTTTTCGCTGCCCCAGCTAATTTCTCTTTTATACAGCAGGCTTTGTATCCAGTATTTAGTAAAGCCATTCCCCTATAATTTTTGCAATTTGATTTTGGACCTTTTTTGTACACGATATGCAACGGAAATACACGACGGAATCTAAGCATTATAGTGCAGCTCCACAGCCACAGTACACCAGCCGTCGCTTTCTAGATAACAGCTGTTGATAAAAATATAATAGAAATCTGTGTTCCAACTTGTTGCGCACAAAGGTATAATATAAAAATAACAAAAGTGCGTCAGGGTCTTCGCCCCCTCCCCCACCTTGGCATAGTCTGGCTTTTGCTATAAAAGTCATGAAACAGCTTTCGGTTTTGTTAAACCGTTCCGATGTCAATTTCGCGATTGACCAGTTTTATTCCGTGCTGTACAAAATGTTTGATGAGTGTGTACCCAAGTATCCTGTCAATAACTCAGAATTTCCACCTTGGTTCTCTTTGGAAATTGGACGTAATCTGAAACTAAAAGACTACTATAAAAAAAAATGGAAAATAACGAAAGACTCTACTTTTCTTCATGAATTTAGAAGACTTCGCTCGTTAACAAAAACGCAAATATCACGTGCATATGAAGCTTATATTTCTCAAACGGAAGGTGCTATCAAAGTAGAACCAAAACGCCTATGGTCTTTTGTACGAAGTAAGAAGGGAACTACACGCATACCCGGTAGATTGGTGCTCGATGGAGTAGCCCTCGACGATCCTCAACAAATTGTTGACGCTTTTGCAACAGTATTTTCTCAAGTTTATACTTTGTCCAACGTTACCGACCCTCCGCCCAATCTTCCACAACTACAATCGTTTAGTTTGGTTCCGACAACAGAAGATGAATTGGTTAAAATTATGGCTGCGTTTCCAGATAGGGCCACCGCGGGCGATGACTTGGTGCCGAGCTTCTGTGTTAGGAATTTATGTAATGCCTTTGCGATACCTTTATGCCAGATTATTAATCTTGCCATCAGGACCTCCACTTTTCCGGATAGATGGAAACGTGCACGAATTGTACCTGTCTTCAAGAAGGGAGATTCTACTCAAATTCGAAATTATAGGCCCATCGCTATACTTAATAACTTTGCGAAGATTTTTGAACATATTATATATACTACGATATACAGGAATACTCGCTCACATATCGCAACTTGCCAACACGGCTTTGTGAAGGGACGCTCGACAGTAACAAACCTGGCCTGTTTCACACAATTTATAAGCGAAACTTTAGATGACTGCGGACAAGTTGACGTTATCTTTACCGACTTCTCACATGCATTTGATACTCTCAGTCATGAATTACTTCTATATAAACTGGACTCGTTTGGTTTAGCTCCCAACTTCTCCTTGTTAATTAAATCTTACTTGGTAAAAAGAACTAACTATGTATTTTATAATGGATTTAATTCGTTTGAATTTGTATCTAGCAGCGGTATCTCACAAGGATCCAATCTTGGTCTATTGATGTTCATTCTATACATAAACGACCTCTTAACATCCTTATCTTGCCATGTCCTCGCTTATGCCGACGATGTTAAACTGTTTTGTAATATTAACTGCCAACAAGATATCGAGAGTCTTCAGACGAGCATTAATATACTGACCGAGTGGTCAAAATCCAATACACTGACATTAAATTCTAGTAGATGTAATTTTATGTGCTTCACGAGAAAAACAAATCCATATATCTCCACTTATCAAATCAACGATATTTCCATGGACAAGATTACCAATCTTAAAGATCTAGGTGTCACATTTGATCCAACTTTAACGTTTAACATACATATTGAACAAATTTGTTCATCTGCCTCTAAAATGATGGGTTTTCTTATGAGAACGTCCAAATACTTCAATGACGCACTAGTGCTAAAATCCCTTTATTTTGCATTTGTACTCTCGAAATTGGAGTATGCCTCTATTGTTTGGTATCCTTTCTATATGTCCCATCAAGCTCCAATTGAACGTGTTCAGCGTCGATTCCTCAAATTCTTGTCGTTCAAAGTTAATGGCGAATATCCGCCTTGGCATACTTCTTACAACACCCTTCTCGAATCGTATCAATTTCGTTCATTGTCATCCCGTCGTGATTACCATAGCGCCCGATTTTTACACAAATTATTAAATGATAGGATCGACTGTATGCAGCTGGTCTCCCACATAGGATTCAACGTACCTCGAATAGCATCTCGTTATGCTCCAACCTTTACTATGCCGACACCGAGGACCAATCTTCGTTTGCGGTCGCCAATCTATCACATGATCAGGAACGCTGAGGAGGTATTTAGTGGTATTTTCACCGGAGAGTTGGCGCCATGATACACGAAACATAATAGTTTTTTGTATAGTTATGTCATGTTTTTAAATCAATATGTATTGTGTTCACAATATGTATATTTGTCCTGTAATTGGGTTTACCTGTTGGACAATAAACATTATTATTATTATTATTATAAATGTCTTTCAAATGATAATGTGATCCAATGACTAGATGCAGTCAGCTAGCCTCAAAAAGGATTGAAAAGCTTCCAGATAGATGATAAACTATTTAAATCAACCTATTACATCCTATCATTATTAAGTAGATTAGTTTGTGAAATATATTGCGTATCTCGTAGTATAATCGCCCCACTATTTTTTCCATGTAAAGCATCTCTTTTGTACTACTAAAACCCAGATCTGCTAGGTTTATTAATTATTACATACGTGCCTACAACCTATGCTAACAGAACCTCGTATATACGCCTACAGAACTTTAGAGAATGTGATCGAAGACTCATATTTTATATTCGTTCTGTCACCTCCAGATGAAACTCATTTTAAGTTGATGACATAAAATATATTAAAACGCATATTGATTAGATACGTAACCCACGTCTCCGAAGTTAGATGGGGTAAATTCGACTGCAAGGAATAGAAGACGTATTTTCGGAAATTGGCCTCGACAAATAACGGAGCCCGGATCACTAGCAAACGTTCAGATATTGTATCTATAGAAATCCGATTTAAATTAATTTGATCTTAATGCTCGGCTGCGATCAGTGTGTTACTGACAAGTGTATTATTAAATCGGTGATTTAAAGGGCCCAGGTTAACGGTCCCACGGTAACGGTAAATTTACGATCCGATTTATGTAGGTAGGCGCCTAACTTCCACCGAAACTCGGGTCGCATTCTGTAAATATCTGTACCGGTGTAAATTACGATAACGACAGTTTTTAATATCGTACACTTCTGCCGATAAAATTACTTAAATTATTCGCGCGAATTTATTACTTGTTGATTAAATAAAGGTTAAGACCTTACAAATTTTTACTTGGCATTTTTATGTATTTAAAACAACCAGTTTATTTTATCTGCAGTTATAGCAAATGAAAAACATAATTCATATATTTTATTACTAATTAATTTAAGCATTGGAATAGTGAAGTTTAGGTATGAGTGTCTTAAAATAGGCAATCTGCACGAATAATCAATATAAAAGAAAATTATTAAAATTAAAATTATCGTTAGTTATCCTTATAGGTTACACACTACCAGCCATAATTATTTGCTCACACAAGGAAATGCGCATAAATAGCGGAAGTGTTAACTGAAAAAGAAATTGTATCGAAATTGTATTGATAGTCTTTATTCAATTATAAAATTTATTTGACACAAAAAAAATTAAATCATCTTTTCGTCGTCCACCTCGACTATTAACAATGACGACACACACTTGCGGCATTCTCTCTATCAATTTCGTCAAGAGTAGTGGGTTGTATTTTAAGCCAGGCTTCTTGTAGTTGTTTCCACAACGATTCCTAGGAAGTTGGAGGATTTATTTTGACCTGCCTATCGAGCTCTTCCCACAAAAGCTCTATGGAATTAGCATCCGGGCTTTGAGGAGACCTCTTCATTACTTTGTTATTGCTTTCGCGTTCCACCCAGTCTAAATATTCATGCACAGTTTAGAGGTGTGTTTCGGATCATTATCAGCTATTATTCTCATAGCGCTCCTTTCTTAAAATTCCATCTATTTTAACCAAGTATACTACAGGTGCGGCATCAAAACGAAAATGTACAGAATAAATTCTATTTTGTCTCTATCACAGTTTCGCAAATTATATACTTGGTAATAAGCCATCAAGTTCGGTAGTAAATGTATGCGGTAACTGTAAGATTGTACAGTTGCCGATACTCGCTAGTGTTAAATAGTTTAAGACAGAAAAGAAGTTATAGTTGATTGAAAACTTAATTGTAGAATTTAAAATATTGTCTATTTGAAGCGTGTATCTTTTTTAGCCGTGATATTTGGTAAATATTATCGAGAACAAAAGAGCGAAGTGTCAATGGTGACGTATTTGGCTAAGCGATTAAACTTCAAAGTAAATTTAGGTACTATAGTGTTCAAATTACCTCCAGTACAATGTTAATTCAAGCTTCACCATTTAAATGAATGTGGGATTTTATTATCTGACGCGTTACAACAAAGAATATGTCTAAAGGTCAGATTTTGAGGTTAGTGTCTTCTACAAGTGCGCATTTTGAGATTTTTGTAGGCCAAGCCCAACTTGGCCCGACATTTTATTAGCCCAGCCCGGCCTGTGTCTGTAAAATAAAGAGCAATTATTACAAAGAGAATCTGACCTCTGCAACTATTTACTGATATCATATACTCTACGTAAACATGTTAAATTGTCTAAAAACTAAGCAAAATACTTTAAATAAGTATATGTTGGTTGTTTACTGGTACATAGCAATTAGACAGTTAATGAAGCAGGTACTTGAAGTAAAAAAAAAGTGGAATCCGAATGAATAAATATTACAGTTGTAACGTATTCTGCTTGTCAGACCCTGGTTTCGGAATATGATAACTTACGCCGACGCTCGCTCACCTTTAGCAAGTAACGGGAAGATTATTCGTACCAACCTCTAATCGGAAGAACCGGTCGAATGTACACAGGTGTTCCCTCTCAGGAGAGATTCGGCAACTTCGGTAACTAATAAAGCGTGAATACGTGATTCACCTTAAAATCCTCTTTATGTTGTATCTTATGCGTATGATTCAGAACAAAAGTATAAAATGCTCTTTTAAATTATCTTATACGTCGTCGATTACTTACAGGGAAAATATGCTTGCGGCCTTAACAAGTTAACAGACGCAACCGCTCATAGATGTCGCCTTACGGCAACAATGTCGAAACACCTGTCAAGTGCTTGAAGATTTTGAAGTTTGGAAAAACAATGTCGGTTTTAAAGATCTTAGTGAAGAATTCAGGCGTCTGCAAACGTTACTTTATTTGTTACTTTATTATCCGAAGTTCCTAGACGATACATTCAAAACAAAATTGATTTCTGTTATCTACATAATTAAAATGAAATAAATTCAAAGAATAGCATAACATAACACTCAATGTGAATTACCAACTGTTTCCAGTCAGGTGAATATATTTACAAAGTTGACGGGGATTGGCGGGTTGTGAGATGGTGTAAATTTTACATGACTATATCAGTATCGCGGTAACAAAATTCTCTCAATTAAAATAATCTAAGTTACCACGGTATGTCAGAATTCTCGGGGTTAGAGGAAAAAAAAGCAGTCTCGCGGCGGTGACAGCTGATGGCTGTATTTACAGGGATACTGGAACTAAAATATTCCAGAATTGTCTGCTGATGCCGGCTACTTCCAGGATACTTTCAAACTTAGAAAAGTAAGCCCCGGTTATCGGCACAAGTCCGACTGCCCGAGGAAACTCGACTTAGCCGTGATCTGCCTAAAACGCCGACCACAACATCGCAAAGTCGAAACTGTTGTAGCTTATGATCACTAGCCGGCAACCTAGCAGACTTCAGTTCCTTAGTCACGATAAGAGCGACTGACTTGAAAGGCGAATTCGGGGTCTTTATATACCGCTTAAGAACATTACCTCACACGTTCATGCTTTATTACATTCGTTAGCCTTATACGTGACGCGTACAAGCTACCATAAATCATCTTACAATTTCAATCGACTCTAATGAAAAATATACACAGGTTTTCCAAAAGTAGTATACGGGGTTTTCCCAAAAATTAATTTACAAGATAAAAATTAAAACTACTAATTATAAATTAATTTGATCACACTAGAATTGAATAAAATAGTGGAGTAATTTAAAAACTCTACAGAAAAGTTGGTTATATTAATTTTAGCGCTCTTTTTCTTTAAAGTTGTCAGTACTACATCTTCTGGAGGGAACATTAATTGGATATTAAGTTGGACAACACTGTACTCTTCATTAGGCATCAAAAGTGACCATTTATTCGGAAATATAGGACATAATTTAGAAGTGTATGGGTTATTTTGAAGGGTCTATTTACAATGGAAATAAAAACTGGAAACAAGACGTAGGTAGAACGAAACTAATTCATCTGGAAACGTTTTATATACATCAACGCAATTTCTTTAAAATATTTCTTTTTTCACTTTGAAACTGTACCAAAGTATATCTAAGATTTGTCACTGCTACTTTTATCAAAATATTGTTTCCAAAAACCAAAAGAGCATTTAGATACAATTACAATTAGAAGAGGCCCGCGATATGTTGTTTGACTACGTAAATGAACACAAAAAACAAATTTGAAAGAGCTTGCAAACCACAGAATATGAGTTTTGAAGAAATTATTGCTCGATTTCAGTTATATAATTCAAGCAAGCAGTCTACTTACAATAATGTTCTTTAATTTTGTAAATTTTCCAGCCACAATAACTTCTCGTTACATTGCTCTGTAAGTGTTCTATGTGGAACTTAAGTGTATTTTATGGCGGAGGTGCCGGTTCACGTTCCCTAAGAGAATATTTAAAGAATACCTTTGAGAAATACTTCTATTGTAAATCTTGACATTGTTTTATCGATTTTTTTGTAAATTCTGAATTTTTTACCTAGAAAAATATATGAAACTAAATATATCCTAAGAATAAGTCACAGCAGGATTATTATGTGCTATGAAATAAGGTGATATGATATTTTACTTTTCCCACGTTGCTTGGAGGCGGCGCAATATGTCTGCAGTCAAGATATTTAGTTTGCTTTGCCGATCTGACCATTTTCCACAAGAATTGCACGTTCCTTTTAAAATAGAACGTCACGTACGCTTTTAGTTTATGTGATGTGACATCAAACTCTGCACCAGTGAAATAATATGCGAGCGTTGCTCACCTGATTTATGAATTTCATACTCATGTCCGTCCTAGGAGTATTCGCAATGTGCAAAGAGCGGAATATTATATTCCAGGAGCATAGAAACTGAGAAATATCTGCTAGTACTGGTCGATATATCTTCAAAACAAACGTTATCCTACCTCAATAAAAATGAAATACACTTTCGCTATGCATATAGAATATTAGATTTCGGCGTCACCTTTTTAAATCTCCAAGATTAAAGTGTTCCTATGAGAAATCAGCGGCGTGGTTTCGGCGTGCCTATTGATCTAGTACATCAAATATGTTTACATGCGAAGAAGACTACAACACAACGAACCGATAGCTCTAGTTTCCAGCACACGTTGGGATTTCGTTTGAAATTTCCCAGGTAGATACGTTTCTCACGATGCACAACGTGTATTAATTAAAAAAGAAAATAATGAACATATGCATTGCACTGTTAAATGTTACAGATGACAACAACTCCAAATGATGCCGACGTTTGCGCAAATGATGGTGCGCAAAATATGACGCTTTATGGAAATGCAGACTTTTCAAAAAAAAACAACTTAATAGCTCTGCTACCCTTAATTTTTGTACTTTATTACTTTTTGCTCCCGAGATTTAATGAGGATTCCAAAAAATGTAATAATACATAGCATATTCCATTTAAAAATACAATTTTAGGTAGCTAAAAACTTATGAGACACCCAGTTTGTTTCAATATTATCTTAAACGTCTTCAATCGGACTTCATAGTAAGAAAAAACCGCTTTAAAAAAGTTCTATCCACAAAGGCATAATCCGTAGAGTTCGCTGTGATGACTAAAGCTGGCCACGAGCGGTACCGCGCAGTAGCGTAGAGTCGACCAGGCCTCGCGTTCCACTAGAGTTATTCTGCTAATAGAGATGTTTGCTGCCGCAAATAATTTCGCTCATCTTTTAAATAAAAATTAAATAACACGTGCTCAAACACTTACCATTTTAAGAGTCCTCCGTGAAATCACAAAGTGAATAATGTCTCTTAAATATCTGCAACATTAGATATGTTTCAACTGTTGTTTCGGCAAAACTAGTACGGCATGAGGAAAAAATGCGTTTATATGCGGAGAACGAACGTTCTACATCTAGTGACGATCTAGTAACGATTCTGTTGACGCACCTTCACAAATGTGTCTTAATGTGCCAAAATCAGAATTTTTCTCAAAAACACTTTCAAATTTTTCTGGAACAGAAACATTTTTTGCGTCTTCAATCGCGCGAACATGTTGCACTATTTGTAGAGATTCTTCTAACGGCACCGCAGGATTTTGTAATTTTTCTATTGCATCTGCTAGCCCGAAGTAATTGTCGTGAATGATTTTTAAATCCATTTTAACCTGACTATCTTGAAATTGCGACTGGCTTTTCTGGATAGCGGCAGCTTCCTTTGTATCGAATTGTAAAACCACGTTCTTAATATTGTCAAAATATTTATGATAATAAAACGCGGCCTGTAACCATGTTCCCCAACGAGTTAGAATAGGTTCTGGTGGCTCTGGTATACGGGGCCACAGTCTGTGAAATTCGCGAATACGTTTCGGTGATTTGACAAATACTGCTTTGGTATGCGCTATTAAAGCGTCTACCTCAGGATAACATTTTCTGATACTATCCGCCACAAGATTGAGAGCATGAATTTTACACGTATTGTGAAACAAATTAGCACAATGCTTTTTAAGAGACCGACCTACAGAAAGCATGTTTGCAGCACCATCACTCACTAACATCAAGAGTTGCTTTGTTGAAAGTTCAAACTTGTCCAATGTATTTAACACTAACTTTGAAATTACTTCGGCAGTACACTGTTGTATTAGTTTGGAGACTAATAGAATTGAAGGTGCCGATTGATGAGGTTCCAATTTGCCTGCCATTACATTAAGAACAGAATGTTTCTTCCGATCTGTTGTTTCGTCGACACATAACCACAATTTTGATCTTTCAACTCCGATTTTATTTTTTGTTCAATATGTTCGCGCGCAGATGGCACAATTCTTCGTAACAATGTTCGACTTGGTAATTTGCACTCCGAATAGTTATTCCAAAAGCAGATAAATGGTTCCTTGTCTAGTAAATTAAACGGTATATTACATGCGATAAACGTAACGCATAAATTAAATATAAATTTTTCATTGTCTCGTGCGCAATTTCTTTTTGAGACATGCTTTTCACTATTTACGTGTCGTAGACAATGTTGTCTGGACCAACATATTAACGGGATTTTACAGATTACACATTTAATTTTAGCACCTTCATATATTAAGTCTGGAATTTCTGCAATAAATTTTCGAAGTTTGTCCGACCGCGGTCGTTTTGCTGACGAAATCATAATTTTTCTAGGACAGATAAACAATTGCGCGTGCTACTCCGCAAACGAAGTAATACTACCGCTCCTCTCGGTCCGAACTGATTCTACGTCGATGCGCGGTACCGCTCGTGGCCAGCGTTAGTGATGACTCACCCTGTAAGTGGTAATTACGATTCTGATTTCTTCGCCGAGAAATTACAGGAGCCTACTTTTTTTTAATTCAAAGTTTTTATAAATAAGGTTTTTGTTTTTAATGAAATAACTATTTTAATTGTTTTTTTTTGTAATAGTTAAAAATATGCACAATAAATAACTTTAATTAAAACTACCAATAAATTACCAGTCCATCTTTTTTTACTATTTTTTTCATAGAATCAACAAAAAAACTACAAATGTCGATATAACCTGACATTATAAATTGCCGTCAGCAACATAATGATTTATCAAAGGCCAACGTTGTTAAATTAGTGATTATTGAAGAGGGCCATTCCCAAAGAGAGGTTGCTGCAAGATTTAACGTATCACAAAATGTCGTGAAGAGGACATAGACTTGGTACCAGATGACCTTAAATTACTGTAGAGGGTCTGTACAACACAGAAAAATTAAAACAAACCCACAGAAGATCGTTTTATACGATTAACCGCTAAAACGAGAAAGTTTTACACTGCAAGAGAATTAAAACAATATCTTCAGCTTGTGTACTGATAACGTTCTCAGCGTGGATACGGTAAAAAAAAGATTAAAGAACGCAGGTTTGAAACCCTATAGACCAGCCACGGATTCCACTTTGAATGTAGCGCAAAAAAGAGTTAGACTGGAATTTGTTCAACAACATGTTAATTGGAGTATTAAGGAAATGAGAGAAAGAGTTTGGAAAACGCGAGGGGGCAATGAAAAGTGCTGTCAGAGGAACCGGCAGATTTGGTGGAGGTTCTGCTAAGGCATGGGGAGGTATAAGTTTGGACGAAACTTGTAATGGCAAACTGAGGCTTTATGACAGCATTAAGGTGATGAAATGAGATTGTCATTCCTACTGTGGAATCTTTTTCAGCTCTTCACGGATCAGAGTTCATTTTAATGCACAATAACGCTCGTGCGCACATAGCGAATATCGTAACAGACGGTCACTGCGGATATCAACGTTTTAAACCGTCCAGCTCAAAATTCGGACCTAAATCCTATTGAGCATAAGTTCGATTACACATAGTCCAGTCCAAAGCATGCCTTTCAGACTAAGAGCTTGTATCGCAGCAAGAGGTGGTCATACAGGATATTAGTCGACGTTAAAACAATTTTAATTGTCCTGTTTCTTTGCAATTTTCTGTGTAAACGTTTAAATTGTTAAAATATTTTTTGGATTATTATTAATAAATATTTACTTATTGCTGTTTAACCTGCCTTCCGTACTGAGCCCTATCAATAATGTATGAAACTAGTAATTATGAACAAGAACTTCAGTTGTATCCTTTTGCCAACAAATACAGAAGGCGTGAGGTTAAGGGTACAAATAGTTGTAATAGGTGCTGTTAGACATACTGCAAGCGCATGCGTATTGACAATCTGATATGAAAAGTTGGATGGAAAACAACACCGGTTGCGTTTCGAAAATGTTCTTAAGTACCAAAATTGGATAGAGATTTCTAAAAGTATAATGTCACACAGGGTTCAAACGGATTAGATGAGAAGTGCAACAAGTGGGGTTGTATTACTTTGCAAAATAGTTTCAATTTAACTTCCCAAGTTTGTGCAATATGAATACGGTACTCCTGATCACAGTAAAAACAATAGTTCATAAAGGTTTAATAAATTTCCCTAGTTCCCTAGTTTATATAAGTCAATTTTTAAAATGAAAGCTTCTTACAAAGCAACCTCGGCCTTCGCTCTATGAAAACTAACGGTCAAAAGATAGATAGCATCTTAACGACGGATTAAGTAGGAGCCTTTTAGTACCTCATCGGCAATTCCTTCTCCTACCGAGTACTTTCTGCTAGTATTTCCTTAAAGATTTTATTTTATACGAACCTAAATGGAAAAGAATATTCTGTTTATGGTTTTCCTTCGACGCGCTCTCGAACACCTTTCATTAAACCTTGAAAATATGCTTTAAAAGGTCTTCTTTCGGCGGTAAACATGTAAGCAGGGAATTTAATGTTTTCGAAAGACTTTTAAATTCGGCTAAGAGCATTGATGTGTACCAATAGCACGTTCGACAAGCAGAAAGTCGATCGCCTTAAAGTCGCTATTTAGCAAGGCCTGTTTTTATTTCTTTTTTAGAAGAGCACTTACGTACAGGAGATTATAATTTGGAAACTTTTCTGTATCTGCAGCAGCTACTTATAAAAAACAGAAAGTTAATTTTTATATTCCATTATATCTTCTGCCATAAAAGAAGTTTTAATAAATTGATGTCTAATGGAAGTCTCGAGATTATTACATTAGCAGTCATTTGCTCACGAACTCCTGTTAAAAAATTAGATACCGCTAAGAATATTAATCTGAAATTCGTAAGTGCTAATAAAAAGTATAGCACTTTTGACGTAGATTTTAAATCTAACTTGAATTCGTCAATTCCAAAAATGTGAATTAACTTAACTCCAAAAAGAAAGAGAACGAAAGAAATGCAAGAAAAAATGTCTAAAAAATTAGAAAGTTCCTTTACACCACCCTATTTAGATTCTTACAGGCTGTTAAAATTTACAGGCTGATCAGATATAAACCGTTAATTCTAATTGAATGTTATACAGAATTACAAAAATCTCAAAAAAACTTGCAGCGTGGCGTGGAATAAAAGGGAAATAACACTGGCTTAATACGCTGTCTCACAATGAAGAGTTAGACATACCTATTACATTTGCTTGCATACATATTGTCAATAAAGGAGCTTCTTGCAGACCACATTCTAAAAACATCGGCGACTAGCACTATGAAGAAAGTGCCTAGTAACAATAATCAAAAACTAATGCTAATATAGCTCGTGGTATTTGTGGAATCACTCCCCGCAAAAACAATGTAAGCAGAGAACATAGCACTAATACACGAACATGTTTCTGCCAACCCGACGTCATTGGAGTGGTCTCGAGCGCTATTTTCCGATGCAGAAGTCCGTCAAAAACAGTACTCGGTATAAAGATCATAATTTGGTAACTTCAAATATTTCGCTATCATTTGTGGTATTTTTGCAAAAGTGTTGATACCGATAGGTTGTATTGTGCACTTTTGATTTCGATAACAAAGAAACAATTTTCTGTGTGGTACGTAAATGTTTGTACTTCTTGTAAATTTCTATTAAATTAAATTGACAGTCTGCATTGATAATTGTGAATGTGCATTCCTTATTTGTTTTGTGTCCGGATACGAAATTATTAGAATAAATTTTCTCATCAATATCATCAACTCGAATTTTGTGTAATTTGTCAATTCTACATCCGCCAGCTACACTCATAATTAAGACTACCTATAAAGAGTGAAAAATTGGAAACGTATTTCAAGGATGATTATAAAAATTCTTATCTCCATACAAAAGTACAAATTGTTTGTAGAAATCTGTGTTTTCAAATGTTCGAGACTTTTTTGGTTCGTAACCTGAAGTCTGTCTTTTCATAAAAGCGATGAGCTTTGAAAACCTGCAAAACTCCATAATAGTTAAATCTAATTTAGGATATTTAGGTTTACTTACTTGGAAATATCAATATTTTCATTTATGGATAGCGTTGCTCTGAGCATTGAGTAACGACACCATAAGGTGGACACCTCTACTTTCTTTGATTTTTCTAAGAAATAAGCTAGCAGTATTTCTCCATTAACAGTTTTCACATGTTTTATTGCCCTCCATTCACAAAATGTTTTGTACTCCTTTTAGAAAACTAATTTAGATTTTTTTGGCAATAAATTCAATACTGCAATCGCAGCTTGGTTCAGAACATCTTGTAGTATGCTTTCTTCCTGGTTATTTACCATTTCAAACACACTTTCAGACTCTTAAATCGGCAATTTGAAGAATCTGCGTGAAGTGGCACATGTTTTATAAACAAGCCATCCATAGCAACGAAAATTTCAATGGTAGTGCCAATTTTATTTTTTTTACTTTATTCGTGTTGTCAATAGCAGTGTGAATAAAGTGTTGCTGTAAACATTTTATTCATCCTTTTGATTAAACTGTTGTTTTAATAATGAGATTTAATATATAAAATGAGCATTTTATTAATAGGAATTGGAAGAATGTAATTTTTTTGAAATAATTGCTTTATCCTATGGAAATTTCCTTGTGGTTTGGATAATAAGTATTCAGGTTCACCTGTACATCAAAATAACAATGGAGATTTATATTAAATTTAAACACTATATCCATAGAGAAATTAATTAACCTTTATCTTATTCCGGTTTATTGATTTAGGCAGGATAGGCTACGCACCCTATCAAGCTTATTACAGAATAATTACTCTAGCAGCCTTGCAAAGGTGTTAATACGCTTTTAAGCGTAGACCTAAACTCTGTTAAATTATAAACCTGTTACGCTAGGCGTACCGTGCCCTCTGAACTTATTTAATAAATAAAACTTGGCCTGAAACGTAACGCGTTTCCCAATATCTTTTATTTATCGCGCAACTAGCCAGCCATTCGTTGAACCCGACAATTAATACGTTTACGATTTAATTGCTTCAATATATCCACTTCCTGCCGTAGCGGTCTGAATGCTCCGTAAATATACAGGAACGTATCTAGTATGTGTTCTCCTTGAACAATACGCGAGCAAGCATTAAATTACGTGACATTGTTTAGAGTAACGCTGACATACCTTTATTGGACTAGAAGACATACGTCGACTAACTAGTGAAGAGGATTAACTAATTTATATATACCTTACCTAGTTCACGTGTAATCACGACCTATATACGATTTAAGTCTCGCTGGTTTGCAAGCTGGATAGCATGTCTACGTAAACTTACGTGAGCCATGCTTAATAAGATGTTTGTTTGGGCTTACTTTCTAGAATACGGGATTTCTACGTCGTATATCCTCGGTAAAGTGGCAGTGTTCCATGGTTCATGGTTCAACAATATTCTCGTAAGCCGAAGATCCAAATGTAATTGAAGTGAGCAGGTAAGACGTTAGATATTACGTTCAATCCGTCCTTACAAGTGACGACACGAAGTTAATCATAAGTAGGAGTATTTCGCAGTGGAATGTTGTAATTGCATCACGTACATTAAATGAATGAAAGCTAGTGACCACTTCTATGTATATATTTGCAATCCAAGAGTTGAGAGAGAAACGAGACACACCAAACTTGAAACCTGGCAACCACCTACCCTGATTGCCTTCCATTTAGAGTAAACGTATGAGAAAGCACCAAATGTACTTTACAGATTACAGATGTACACGTAATTACTAATAGTAGTCTGTAACAGTTAAATAGTAATTTACCATTTGTTCATATACCAAAAGTGTTGGTACATTGTTTCTGAAATTCTTGCTGCGATGATCAGAATGTCTATATAACAGGTTAAGGCCAGAAACAACACGAACATCTTTAGAAAGCAAGAAAACGTAGGCAGTCGAAAACTAGAAATTGAAAACAAAATAAAACCAAAAGCCTCTGCGACCGCCCTCAACAAAATGTAGACGGATAACGGATGAATAACGTCAAACAGGATTTAAGGACAAGGATTCTCAACTTTATACGGAAAAGAGGATATAAGTGACTCAAATAAGCAAATAAACGAAGAGTAAGCTGCTGGCTTTTGTAGCTTACGTTACGAGGACGATATGGGAAGTACCTGCATTTGGGGGCAGATGGCGCTTTGTGTCAAAATCTGCATTATCGACTGTGAGTACTATTCTTTAGTCGACGTCTGTTAAAATTTCGGAAAGATTCATCGAGTAGTCTTGTTTTGAAAGTGAGCAGGTTTCTGTATCTGTGGAATCACGGAAAAGAATAATACCTGTCAGTGATTCGATTTTCGCTTTGGATGAGAAAACGTATGCAGAAATCTAAAAGATGTTGGGCGCAGTTTATAAGAACCATGCACCTTCGATGACCATACCATCAGATACTGGTTTAATGAATTTAAGCGTGGTCGAACATCCGTCATTGATGAGAAGCAGCCAGGTCGTCCTATTGAGGTGACTAAGGACGACATGATCAATAAAGTTCGTGATATCGTGTTAGCAGACCGCCAAATTAATATTAAAGGAATTAGAAATGGTAAAAAACTCAATGGAACTTGTACAAAATATCTTTTACGAAAAATTGAGTATGGGCGCCGCGTCTTCTGACGATTTATCAAAAACGGAATCGCGTAGGCAAAATGTTTTTTTCCGGCGAAGGTGCACCAAAGAAGATGAAGGCGATTTCATCAGCCAGAAAAGATATGGCGATGATTTTTTGGGATTCGCAAGAGATAATCTTAACTGATTATTTGGAGAAGGGGAGGATAATCACGGAATAGTACCATGTATTGGACCGATTCGATACTGAACTAAAGAGAAAACGGCCCTCCCATTGGCAATTGTGACAGCAAATCTAGTCCAGTTACGGTGCGAATTAGTGTTTCACATACCATATTCGCCAGATTTGGCCCCCTAAGATTTTCCAAACTTGAAAAAAATGGCTTGGCGGAAAGCGGTTTACGTCAAGTGAAGAGGCCATTGCTGAAACAGAGGCCTATTTTGCTTATTTTTAGTTCGACAAATCCATTTGGATGGCTTAAAAAGTTGGAACATCGCTGGACTAAATGAGCTACAAGGAAATTATGTCGAGAAATAAATTTACTAAATGCAAGACAATTGCGCTGTCTTCCTTAACACAGGTATTTATCATACCATCCTCGTATATAAGGATAATAAGTAGGACGGACACCTACATAACTTCGAATAAGATTGCTTCCTTTGTAGAAGCAATATTCAATTTTTCAGCTGTCCTGGCTATATTTTTGATCAGATTTGATTTAATCCAGGATCCAGTAAGTCATTGGAAACAACATTCCCTTTTTCTTAAAGTTAGGAAATTCTTCCTTATATGCCCTACCACTTTATTCGACTAGGAAAGGAAATGCAGCTTTATGACCATCTCTTGGGTGATCTCCCAAGTAACCTATTTCCTACTGGTCCTCCATTTTGTATATTATTGCTTAACTTCCTTCCCTCATGCGATCTAGGTGGTTATTTCACTCTTCTCCCGTTTTTTTTTTTCTATTTTGCAACATCCTGTAAACCAATTCTTCTCCCATATGGCCTGATTAGATTGAGGGTCAGTTAGAATGAAAGCAATCACCGAGTGGTCTTAACCACCTTTAATTGTTGTTTTGGGATTCTTGTTCTTGTTCTACTTATCTTAGCAATACCGGTTTTGTTTAAAAGAGGCACAATCAACGCACCTAAGAGACCGCTCCTTTGCTCAGTAGTAAGATACCAGACTCGCGAAAAATGGTTTTGAAGGACTGATGAAACTACCTCAAACATAAATGAATTCTACCAAGCACCAATCTGCTGCGTCTAGAAAATGGATGGCGGTTGCTGTAAGTAATTCTATAAAAATGATATTTCGTTCATTCTTCAGAGATGTGTCAAATCTTTAAATTGTCATATGTGTTTGAATAGTTAGTGGAAGTTGTTAAACGTATCTTGATTATAAATTGGTTAAAAATGTCTGGTAATTGGATAACGAATCTTTACAGTACCTTCTGTAAAAGATTATTTGCTCCGAAGCGTCATGCTCTTTTAGTGTAATTGATTTAATTTGGCTTCAGATACAAGGATCATAATCCAAGGAAACAATTTGTAAAATATTTAAATGTTAACCCCGATATTTTAAAATTTAGAGGAAATCATTTAAACTTATTGATACCGGATGAATAATTAATAATTATTGCTAATATATTTTGTAACTGAATATGCAACACTATTGGTACAAGAAGACAACTAATACAAAATACCAATTTGAAATACACGAAAGAATTATCAATAGCGAAATTTTATTTGCTAATCTACTGCTTCCCTGATTTCAATCTCTACCTGTAAACATAAAAAATACAATCGCTAATTACCAAAATAACTGCCAACCTTGGAAATTTAATGTCATAATTGGCATATGTCACAATGGAATGATTTGATACCTAACAACAGAAATTTAATGAAAGTGGTCCGACTGTAAATATTCGCCAGCGGCAAAATGGGCGACAACTAGATGACAGGAATTTCCATTAAATATAGTTTTAAGTTCTAAATATAGTTGAGAGAACTGATGATAGCTGAGCAAAATTAAAAGCAAAAATGCAAAACTCTCTGAGACACCTTGTATATCCGTTTTTGCAGCAGATACAGCCTTTAGCATGTTTCTACCAATCTCGAAATGATATTACTTAGAACTGAACACGTTAAGCACGCGATTTTTGATTGAGGATACACTTTAGCTGGAATATTGAGTAACAGAAACATCATCAACCATTCCTTAATTCAAAAACAGCACGCTCACTGATGTTGAGGCATTGATAGGTAATCTCAAGATTAGTTTTCCGCAAATTTTACTTTCTAATTTCGATCTATTCGATCCTTTTAAGTACAATAGCTATGGTGTCATCCATATTATGACATTGCTAGGGTAAATCGTTTATGCAGAGGAAGAATTTAATTCTTCTTCTGATGAAATTTGATTTTCACAAATAATCTTCATCTAGGTCTACTAAAATTTTCATCGAAACGTGTTAATGCATTCACTTTATAATTACATTAAAATGATGTTTCGCACATCTAAAACCTACCGTAGCATATTTTCCTATTACGATAATTAATTTGCTCAGCGAGCGTATTGAACACCTAGTGAATGCAAGTGCTTGTACATACACATACATATGCCATCCAACCGTGCATATGATTTAAACTACATACATATAATCCCCGATTAAAATCCCCGTACCCTACATATCTTGATTTAGGGTACGTTGGACAATATCGATTTTATGTAAATTGACTCTTGGCTTGTAATTAATTCTAGCGCTCCTAATAATACTATTTTCCTCTTTAATTAAATTTCATGCGCAGAAATTGAAGTAAGCGTCTCTGTGCGCTGATGCTTTTCGACGAGCAAAGTACATGGTTTATGCCTATAAAACCGCATTACATAGTGATTAATTAGCGTTACTTTTAGAAGTGTACTGAATAGGGAAAAACGCCTCCATGAAAGATAACTAATCAATCCTACACATAAATAAGATACCTTCAACGATATATGAGTATCTCATCTTCCGGAACAAGAAGCTTGTGTAAAAAATAATAATAAAAATAGTAATAATAATAATAATAATAACGAAACTTATTTCATGATACTAATGCAGTATGAAACACGCCATAAAAATAATATCTATTAGTATACAAAATTATCAGAAACTACATTTAAATTTTGTTTAAATTTTTGTTTCAAAGAAGTCAATAGTGCTGTACAGGCACTTTTCAACCAATTTTTCCTTTATTATTTTTTTAAAAATTTTAATTTCTTTCACCTTGATTTCACTTGAAATATTGTTGTATATTTTTAGCACCCGTGTGATAGCACTTTTGTGTATTTGTGTGAATGTTGTTTGTGGTATGCGTAGGATCGATTTCTCACATTCGCGGGTGTTATAATTATGGTTAGTTTCAAGGTTTTTGTAACAATTCACTGCAGTGTTTCTTTGCAAAGCATGCACACTCGAAAATATTCAGCGCTGGCAGGGTAAGTATGCCGTATTGTATGAAAATACTTTTAGAAGACTCTCTTTTTATCAGGTTAAAGATGCTTCTTAAATACGATTTTTGCATGATAAACATTCGATCTGCCTCAACGGAATTTCTCCAGAAGATTATACCATACGACAACCTCGAACCTACGTAGGCGTGGTATGCAGAAAGTGCAGCTTCTACATGAACTTGAGTAGATATAACTCTTAACACGTACACCATTCCTGAAATTCTCTTCGTCAGTGCACTTACGTGTTCCTTCCAGTTCAGGGCACTATCGAGTTGAATAATATCGTTAACCTTTAAGTACTATCATGGCGCTTACGGGGCGCCAGGTTTTTTACAAATTGTAATATCTTTCACAAAATTTCATTTACGTCAGCTTACCTAATATGTTTTCCTCGAATGGTGTTTCTAAAACCTATGTAACATGATATAGTTCAGATATTGCATGCCGCAGTGCAACACTAAGTGTGCTAAGAAAAGTGCAGTACAACTTTTACAAACTATTGATTATTGCAATAAAAATTACAATAATGATTATTAAACACTACAATTGTTCCTTTTTTTGATATTTTGGGTTTGATTTTAAATTTATGCTGACGTATTATGTTTCATCATATCACTAAATGCTAGCCTGTATAGACTTCTAAAATATTTTTTTTATTTCAACATCAGTGCTATTAATATTTTCCATAGCATCAAATCTCGTCAATGTCAATATGTTTTGTTTACTGTTGTCGTGGTAACTAAACTATATTAAAACCAGAAACTAATTCGATGCAAGGCCTCGCTTAACTGTAAATATCTCCTTTACTTTCAATGCTAGACATATGTATGCATCATTACACAAAAACGATATGTGGTGGTACAGAGAAAAATATGGTGCTAGGTATTTAAAAACAATACGTTTCAGGTGTTTGAATCTGGCAAAGTTTGATGTTCAATACTGAATATCCTGTTATATTTCGAAAGTGTTTTAATACCATGTCTAGATAGAGGTAGGTATGCAAATTGGTTTCGTAAAAAATTCACTCCAGAATGTAATTGCATTTCGGATTTTTTTAAGGAAATGGGTATCTCTAAATTTATGCGATTGAGAGCAAATATAAACATATCTCGAAATCCTTTTGAAATAGACATATGGAGCCCATAATATAAAGGACGTTCCATTTATCATAACAAAGTAGGTGCCTAGTCCCCTACTTTCCGATCATCTTATATATACAGAAGTATTTGTAAAAGATATTCTATATGGACTATTATCTCAACAAAAAATGTTAGCTTGCTACTATTTACATAATATGCATAATTTTACATTGCCAAAAAGTTGGGGCACCCAGTATAAGGTGCGTTAGCGTTTGCTGAACTCTTATTTACTTGTAATAGATATCGTATTCCTAGGTACGTACAAAGGCGTTCCGTGCAACTCGAAATTCGATCCTAAACTTTACAAGGTTGTAACACAATATACGTCCTTACCTGATATCCAGTATTACCATATTAATCTTGGAGTGAACATTAATCCTATGCACGTGATTTCAATTGCAATATACATTTGCGTTATAGCCAAATTAATATATTTAGGTAAAGCCATTTAACTAGTAATATTGTTTATCGTAAATAATAGAATTCAATGGAATGCTTTTAATACGCCACTAGTCAATAACGCAAACAACATCGTAAATTTATTAACGCAATTTAATGAAATTTATAACGAAGCATGGGATCCAAAAGAGCCTAGATTTTACAATTTCCGTAATGGAATACAACAAAAATAATTATTTTATTCTGCTTAATTTCCTCTTATCAGTATTCAAAGCCTGCCGTCGTTAAATTCTTACACCATTAATAATGCGCCAGTTGCTAAAGTCTAACGCTGACTCGGTTGTGACAAAATTTACATTTACACATGTTCAGCGAAAATATATTCTGGATCATACGGGAAATTATTTCCTTCGCACTCAGCGCTTTCAGTATCATCGATTTTAAATTTCATAAATCTATAGAGGACGCGCGTCTATATGCCCAAGCGGAAGATATATTGCTCCATTTCTCAAAAATATAGCTGTACTTTAAAATGTATGCGATTTAAAATCCAATGTTTAAATAATCTATACCTTTTCGATTCGAAATCATGCAGTTCAAGTGTAACGATATGAATATCGTTTTCTCTATGAATTATTTAACAAATAGTTAGGGTCAGTCCGGAGAAGATGCCTCACCATTAAGGAGACATACTGTTTTCCATCGTTACAGTTTTAAAATTGAAGTGTACTACGTCAGTTCACAGAACAATTGGTATTTAGGTAAACAGGATGACAAAAAAATTAAAGTACAGTTTTTAGATAAAAAAAAAATGAGCTTTTTAAAAAAATGCGCATTGCCATCTATCCCAACCTGTCAGGGGAGATAGCACAAATAAAAATAAAATTGCACAAATAAAAATATAATAAGGACAAAAAAACATCTTTTAACTAAATCTTCCGCACACGTCATACGTATTTTCATATTTTATGCAATTTTCATGCATCCATCGTTTGCATCTGACGCACTAAATCAAATAACCTCGACGTCTTGTAGTGTTGTAGCCCTCAAGGCATCCTACACATGTGTTTCCATTATTGCCACTTGTATCCACGAAATCTTGATCCTCTTCATCTGATTCGTTTATGGAGACATACGTTTTGTTGTTTAGATCTCTTCACGGAAGCTGGCAGCGTCAGTGGCGAATTTAAACTTTGTATTTTGTTTTCGCTTTAGCGATCTAGTTCCTTCTATATTTTTCGGGAGAAGTTAAAATTGTTGCAATATTTCCTCCCCGTTTTTTAATCATACAGGAATGGTAGGTAGAAGTGAAATAACTTCAAGAACCTTGCCAATGGATGGAGGTTGATTAGGCTCCACTGATGGACCAGGCTGGGGTTCAGGTGTGGTAGAACGAGTATCTGCTGAGACCATAATAAGAACATTAGATGCTTCTTCTTGGGAACCTGGTAGTTAGTTTATTGTGGTAGTGGGAAAAGAAACGGCAGCATCAGAGACTATGTAGCCATATTCCGATATAGATTCAAGATTGCAAGGAAAGATTTCGGTAGTCCTGAACGAAGAAATGGCATTGTTGTTGGTTACTGCTTTCGTCTATGCTTCAGGTAAAAGCGCACCGAATTGCAACCTAATTTTTCTGCTTGGGTGTTTTTATAAAAAATTGACAAGCTTTATGAAAGCCAGATTTCAGTGATTTAAATACACCTCGATCTAGAGATTGAAGATAATGCGTTGTGTGGTTAGGCAAACACAACGAAACACTATCATTACTTTCTGCGAGATGCAGTACTTCGGCACTACAATATGATGTGTGACCAGCAACTATCAAAAGTGTTTTCCTCAAACCCTTCCACGGCAAATAAATTCCTCTTTAGTAAAAAAAAGAATCTCTGTATTCACTGACTTTGGATTCATGTATATTATTGATCCGTTAGGCATTCTGTCCTGAAATTCATTTTAAAAACATGCAGGAGGTAAAAAGTTGCCTTCTGCATTGCAGTAGGCAAGAAGAGTAAGTTATCGTCACCTTCTTTTTTCCCTAAGTAATAGTAGACACATATTTTGAGCCTTTCTCAGCTAATACGTAGCCCACTTTGTTATTTAACTATAAGGCCGACTCATACATACTATAGATTGAAACAGGTTTATCGAACAAAGTTGTACGCAACAGTTGAAACAAAGACATGGCTTTCTCTCTAGACATACCTTTAGGCCGAGTTGCTGACACTCCCTCGACCTTTCGAATGACTAAATCTGGATGGCGGAAAAGGAATAGCTTGCCTTTTTTCACGGTTGAACTTGTGATTTATTTTTAACGTATTTGCAAAACTGTAGACCAAAGACTTTACATCGTCCCGTGAAGGAGCAAATGCTCTCTTTTAGACCTCTCTTTTAGAGTTGCTTCTAAAGATCAGGTTGATCCCATGGGCTTCTTTGACATGTCATTATTCTGTAAGCTGCGCCTTAAGGTCCTTGATGGTATGTCAAATGTTTGTGCAGCTAAACTTATGCCCTCTCCATCTCTTACCGCTGTTATTGCATTTTTCAGGACATCTTCTGAGCCCCGGGTAAATCCTGCCTTTCTAATGTATTTGGTTGGCATCTGTAAAAAACTCTGAAACAGTGTTAATGCTTCTTAAGAATTCATAAAATATCTGCTATTATAAACACGAAGCACTCTTCTTACGCTCAAAGGCGTTTAAAGAAGGACTTTCTATTAAACGGCACAAATGCTCCGCTTAAAATGCTCATTCTGCAGTAGGGCATCTATACCACAATTGATAGTGCCACCTATCTAATAAGACGGGTAAGATACCCCACTTGATATTTTATCATAGCATGCTCTTAAAGTAATATCATATAATTACAGACATAACCTAACCTTCTATTAATGTTTTGCTACAAAAAATTATCTACTTATAAATTAACATGTAAACTTTTTGGACACTACTTGCAAAATATCATACACAAAAACTTACCTTTTATTTTAGGTTTTGTCAGCGGAGCACATTCACCAGGTACTAAAGAACAATTAATGTTTCTAACAGTATGAGCGCCATCTATTTAGAAATTACCGAGTTAAAATCGTTTGCCATCTCTCCCGACGGGGCATCTCTGCCATAGTTCCTAAGCACGTCAATGGCAGTTTATTTGCATAAGTCCGGTGTAGGGAGTGGTATGTCAAAACTGTAACAGGTAATTGAGTGTCTGATAGCTCTTTAGTTTAGAAATTTTAATTAAAAATGTTTACCTCCCGTTTGCTAGAAAGAAACGGGAGCAAAAAGACTGCTCAAGGCGGAGTTGTTATGCAAATATCTACTGGAAACTTAAAACCGGAAGAAAACACTAAATTATACGAAAATTAATTCCAGGAAACATGAGAATATAATATATCGTGGTAGATATATTGTAGAATATAGTTTGATATTTTATCAAGTGGTATGGTATACATTTAAGTCTGTATGTACTAACTAGGTTTTGGAACACAATAGAAGTAAATTCATTTAGAATTTAATATTTGAATTTCATAATGAGCATGGCTGTATGCACAAGACTTGTATACTTGGTAGCGTAGAATGCAGCATGTTATTAGATGGAACATACTGCACATTGAACGAATAAATTCATACAAATAAGTAAAATATACCATAATATATAAAATGCACATCTAATAACATTTACAACATGCATTAGAAAGTATACAGTTTTAAATTATGCGAAATGAGACATTTAGATCGAAGATAATGTAAAGCCGTAGTACTGAGATAAATATCTCAATATGACTTTTCAAAACAACCAATAAATATAAGTACTTGTTTCGTACCAACTTGCTGTACTGTACATTATATTGCATTAGACTAGCTCACAGTTCGTCATAAATAAAAAAAACTTAATGTATAGTAATTGTTAATGTATTTGGTTGGTCTTAACTAGGATGTTCAAACGTTAACAAACTTGATAAGTAAAAATGTACCAAAAATTAATATTTATCAATTTTTCTTATTATGTTTTCAAAAGTTTCCTTATAACTACTAACTGCTGTCAGAGAAGAATTATTAAAGAATCTATATGCAGATCTGCCAAGCATACATTTTCCAAGTAATTGGCTTCAATATTGATAACCTTACCACAGCATTTCTTCCAGAGTAATGTTTGCTAGTTTCTTTTTAACTACAATTTCCACATCTTTTGTCTTAAAGCTAGTGTTTTTGGTATTTTCCAAACTAGTAGAGACAATCCCATATGATCAAATTAAAAATTTTTTAGAATTACATAATATTCTCCATAAGAACAAACATGGCTTTACAAGGCAAAAGTACACAAAAACCGCTTTAATTGGTTGAAATCTTGTATAAATTTATAAACTTTTATTTCATTTTATCAATTCATTTTTCAAAGAACCCGAACCGACTATTTTGAGCGCAAGTGTACCTTGTATATGTTACTGTTTATGTTGAGCGTTAGTATACTTATTATGTAAGTTCAATAATTGCGAGATTTGTGCAACGGCGTGCTCGCGAACTACTTCACGTACAAGGTCGAAATACGTCACTGATAAAAAGTGCCGCGTCACACCCGAAATCTACTACATAAACCGTTCAAAATGTCATAGCTTTGCTTATACTGCCCGGCCTTTTAGCTGAGCAGAAGGACTCCCCGACCTCACTGCGCAATCGCCGGTATTCTCTGGCTTTTGCGAAGTTCGGGCGATAACGTCGGCATTCCGCAATCGTCCGGCTTTAACTGGCTTTTACGAAATAACGATACCCGTTTACATACAATTCCGTGTACCCGTTTGCCGGAGTCTTTAAATCACACAAGTCCGTAAAGTGCGATGCGTTTTCTCTTCCGTAATTTAGCGAAAAATAGAAATCTAATTAACCTTTGCACAAAACCCGTAAACCGATGTTAGATTATCTGTTTTCTTATCTTATAAACAAAGTCCGTGTAAATATTTGATAATTTATGTCCATTCTGTACTTTGCATTTCCGACCTGAATCATTGTAAATATTAGTAATTCTGATGTTATTTTCTTTTTCATTTTAAGAACCCGAGACATGCATATTATTTTATTATTTTAATGAATTTTATTTTGATTTATAACATGTAAATAAATTTGGTTAATGTTACTTTTTTCTTTGATGAACCTCTGGACATACACAAAGAACATACTATTCGGTAGAATTCGTCAATATGCACCGTGCTTGATTAAGATCATATATCACACCATTTTTCTTAGTCACTGAGCCCGCAAACAAATTTGTTTCACTGATTAATAAACATGTGGTGATTGTTTACTTCTCGACAGCTGATTTCATTTTGACGAGTAAGCATTCATGATGCGCGTGACGACATCCCGTGGTCGAAGTTGTAACTATACTATAAAGCGTCCCATAAATTTTGTTACTTCATGTTTGACGCGTGGAAGTTTCTAAGTTTCGTCCAAAGACGACACGGTAACCATCGCAATGTGCCATTGTGAAAATCACGTAACCTTTTTCGCATCCTCTGTTATAGATCGGTCGTCCATAGGCGCGAGAGAGACGGGAAAGAGGGTCAAAAGGGATCAAATTGTACGGGACTTGCGAAAAAGTGCTAGTGAGATGGACGCACGCGATCGACGTAGATCGAAAAGGGGCGTCTTATTTGTTAGATGTTTAGTATACATTATACAAATACTTGTGGGGATACTTTTATTCGCCACAAAATTCTTACATTTCCTTGCATTTTCGTATATAAGCGTTTAACTTATGTTAAGCAAAATATGGACAAATTCAACGAGTGTAAAACACCGCACCAGTACAACACAATAAATGTACACATTTATTACATAACATTATTTATTCGAGACACAATTTAACATTGCATGAGAAATCTCTCTTTTACAATTTTGTGCAAAATTATATAACAAATTACGGGATACGTAGGCCTATCCATCAATTCATATGTTTAAGGTGAGAGTAAGGGATTATTTGTATTTGCATGTTTTTTATAGCATAAACGAATACTTTAGTATGTAAATTATTTTATTGTATGTTTTCCTCTGTTTTCTCTTTTTTTATCAATGTATTGGACACGTACAAATATTGCACGTAATTAGATGTAAGATTGATGCATCAATGACGCCGAATAAACAATCGCGAAAGCTAAAAATCTGAACATTTTTTTTGCTTCATCCGGTATCTATCCCTTGTGGATCTGTACTCGGATATACGTGTATCCGATGTAGTTGTGGTTTAGTTAAATCTTACACGTGTCTGTACAATACAAGTCTAACAACTAGTTATACTGCGCCAAAGTAACCACCTCCAACGACGATACAAATATTGAATTTGGAAAACTTCAATATACAAAGTTTTAATAAAATTTTATGTACCTTGTTGATACTAAATATATAATCTAATCAATTTCAGCAATATTTCAATACTGCACGCTACGCATTAAAATATGTAGCCTTTGACGTACATTTTCTATGCTTACATTTGCTCCATAGATATTTCAAAAACTGTTTTAATTTCTCGTCAAACATAAACTGCGTTTCGTATAAATTGATTACAACTATTCCACGTTAATTTCGCATAAATAATTTCCATCGGTTATTCCCAGTTCCCTACGGTATACCGAATTTAATATGATTACTCATTTACAGTGATTTGCATATTCGCATACACCAATGTGCATATAATTAAACAATAGGCCTAAATATATTGTCCAAATGGGTACAATTTCATTGCGTAATATTTGAAAAATGAACCGGCAACATTCGCTGTGTACGAGCACCATTAGAGGAGATGAATTAGTATAATTTCAGTGAATAAGCCGATGTCGTATAAATTCTCGGATAACTTTTGTCTGTCTTGATACATTGGGTTAAGTTTCCCCTTAAATTCGGTAAAGTTCGTCGGCGAACATCACTAACAATTGAAGTAGGAACTAACAGCAAAGCGCTTGATTATGCACTAGACGTTTGTGGTGTATATATTTTGGTAATTATATCAAGGCATTACTTAATTATTGTTAATTAGGGTACCGACGAGTAGAAATCATGCATTTATATGAAATTTGTGTTTATAATTTCATTCATTTCCATATTTTACGCGTTTAAAATTAATTTTCTACATATTAAACTTTCAGCGTCATAAATGGATTTCATTCCATTTTCGTTTGTTAATCAATTACGTAACCAACGCAATTTATTATAGTTATGTATAGTTGAAAGCGATGGTTGCAGTAGTATTATTAACGTATGGTGATTATTAACATAACTATACATTGCAAACACAATGTATTCTAGTTGGCGAATTTTAATGTAGGCGTTGAAATAAATTAGTTCTGGTAATTCGGAATTATGGCATCGAATATTTTGTGGAGAGTAAAAATCTTTGTAACAATATACTACGGTAGTTGCATTCAAATTGTGCTATTTGTAGAGATGAAATAACTGTCGAATTCAGTGCGCCGTGGTCAGCTTTTCATTCTACACAATAATCATTGACGTAGAATAAAAGCTCACGTTTTAAAATAGAATATCCTGTGTACTTTCAAATAATTTTCTTACCCTTTCAATTCTCTTTACTGAAATATAACATAATCTCCGTAAAGTTATTATAAATGAATTGAAACTCTGTCTATAACAGAAAAAATATTTTCCCAATTCCAACAACTAAAGTAATAGTGATGACACTAGTCATAACCAAGGCGAGGCATTGCACTGGCAACGCTCTCTTTTTAGTCCATCCGACTGTGTCACTCGTCCGATCTGCTGGCAGCGGCGCTCGGTCACAGGCACAGTCACAGGTTTGCGGAATAACCACAATTTGTCAAGAAATTCACCCTTGGTATTGAAAACAGCTCACGTGACTGGAGACATCCTTTTAATTAATTTCTGTACTATAGGATCTAGGATACTGATCCATTCTTCATAGAGTAAAGTCCATAGGTGCTCCTTAGTTGTAGGATCGGTTATTTCCACCCTTTAGCCGGCAGTACGGCAGTGTTGATAAGGTGGGCAGCACCCAGATCTTACAGCCAAGAACGCCTTAACCACTTGAATGCATACGCGGCCAGTTGAGCACTGCAGCCTACATGACCCAAACGCTTTGCGATGTTCGGCTGCACTTCCATAATAATTCGATAAGATTGAAGTCGGGGCTCAGACGGTGGAAATGTCATAATTTACAAAACATTGGCTTGCTTCTACTTATTCGAATAATTTTTGCAAATTCGGATAGCATGTTGAACCATTGTCCTGTATAAAAATGACGCTCTGGTCAATAAGTCGCAGGCCTATTAATTGACTTAATACGCAATAGTCCTTGACGCGCACTCTTCCAATTGACCTTGATATCGCCAAAGTTGTATATATTACAGTTGGAGTGAGATTCAGTTTTGCACTGATTTGTTCGCTGAAATAACCTTCTTGACAGAATGTTTTTACGCTAGACCATCTAGCAACTACCCAACAATCTAATGGGAATAGAACCGAAGCTGAATAGAATTGTGCTAAAGCGTGTGTTTCAGAAATAAAGGCCTCCAGAAAGAAAGAGAAGTGTAATAAACACATTATGTGCTTAGTTTTTATCGATACATTGCTTTTAATCTTAGAAATTGTAGGCTTTCCCTGAACTCCCTGCATATGCCTAGGCATACTGCATGTTATCCTTTAATACATTCCTATAAACTCACAACATTACGCTTTCAACCTCCTCTGTTTTCTCTCCTTCTGGTAACGGGTACCAAAGCGTAGTTGCAGTATGGGAGATTGAGCAGAGAAGCGTAATAATAATAATAAGCTTTATACATGTACAATAACACCCGTTAAACAGTAAAATAATTTACGATTACACGATATCGCAGTACAACATTACAATTCTAGGTCATCGAAATATTTCCTGTTTTCTGAACTAAATATGATTTCAATTACATTTGTCAACTTATTATGACTTTTAGTCGCCTCAATAGACTTAGGTAATTTATTAAATATTGTTTGATTAGCGTAGTTAGATGATTTTTCGCAGCAAGAGAGGTGTTTCCTTTCTCAACGTAGTGAAAGCACTGGTAGGGTATCGATGTACATGTCGTGGCTGGTCATCCAATTGTCCTAGTATGTACTCAACACACTTGTACATGGATACACGCAAATGTGAAAAGTTTATAAGCAATGAGTATTAATTTCCAGCTCTCTCTCTCGACTTCAAGTGAATATTAAGCGTGTTGGTGGTGCAGTTTTTCGTCTATTCTGTTTACTCGTCATAATTATTCGACGATCTTCCGCTAGTGTTGTCACTTTCCCTCGTCCTGTTCGTTTGCTATTTAATAATATGGCAGCGTCTTGATATTTTTTAACGTTACAGTCAACAGTTCGGCGAATTAATCTCAATTTCCTTGCGATATCCCTAATACTTCGGCCAAGATTATGTAAAGCAACAATCGTTGTGCAGCTTTCTGAAGGCAACTCTCTTGTTTTCGGCATTTTAATGCTAATTTTAAATAATTTTATTACCGATATGCACTGTTTGAAAGAAGAATAGGTACTACATCTAAATTTATAATTCTAGTTCAGGTAAATAGGGAATTGCCATCTTTACCTGCACTACATTAAATATTTATTAGTGAAGGGTAATTGTATTACGTTTCTGGTCTTTCTGTGTCCTTACCTGGACTCCTAATTATCGGATTAAGGAGATTCAATGGATAACTAAGTATCAGAGGAGTCTTTTGAGGAATCGTTTAATGTGGTATCTTTCTTTTACTTGTAGATAAACAATTATACCCCTAAATAACAATAAATAAATCCAAGCAAAAATGTAAAAAAAATGTAGGTTGGCAAATAATTATGGCCGGTAGTGTACGTATCCGTTAGTAAAAAAACATTTAGCTTCAGTAAAGCGAGATATATCGCTTAGTAACCACGATCAGTAGGCCTCTACTTTCTTGAAAACGATCTCGAAATACCTTTACCACATTTTTGATCCCTGCTATGGTTTCAGAAAATGCAACGCCCTTCACATAAAGGAAGTTTAATTTAGTCTCATTTATCAAAATATATTTTACCAGAATAAACTAGCCAAAACAGTTAAAAAATCTTATTCACGATAATAAATGATAATATATATTTCAGTAATAACGAGGAACCAATTTGCAGTAGATCTTTTAGATTGTTTAAAAGGTTTCGTATTATATTTCACGATGTGAAATTGATGATGTTTAACGCGGTCGAGATGTAATTAATTCCTTAGCAACTCTATGAAAAGGTAGTTTGCAACTTTCTTGTGGAGAAGTTCTACCAAGACTTCGGATATCTAGTGTATTACTTACTTAATTATGATAGTAATAGCACTAAAATACAGAGTAGCGCTTACAGAAAAGGGGTAAATGTCTAATATTTATCGTAACTAGGTAGTCGAAACCCAATGACCTTTTTAATTAATAAAATCAAATTTTAATTAAGAATACACTGAAGTTCTGAGTATCTATCTGAGAAATATATCCATTGAAAGGAATATTGGTGTGTCATTTGCCAGAGTTTGTACATTCAAATAACAGCATTTTTATCATTTACTTTTATATTCAGAAAACTGAAAGAAAGGTATCAATGGTGTATTGTATAATGTTTGGGTTTTATAGAGGCAAAAATATAAAAGAATTTGTAGCAGCAATTTTCGCCAATAGTGTTACAGCTAAAGTGTTAAATTTGAGTTTCTTCATGTATTCCATGCAATCGTTTACTTGTAATATAGTCGGCCTAAGATGCAAATGGCCTAACTCCATTTCTCTGTTAAATAGAGTTTTAATGGCATCCTCATAGTTAACGATCTCTTTCATCAATTCATAAACACCTTGGCAATCAATTTAAACGTTTGCACCAAACAAAGAGAAAGAACGAGATTGGTTCACTCCCGGGCGTCATAAGTAAGTCTAGAATGTATTTGCCTGTCCTCTATAATTTACGCTTTAGAAGTTTGCATTTGCATCCTAAGCCGACTATATACTCTATGTACATAATCAATATGTACTTATGGAAAAACATCTCAATGATCGAGTGGTAAGAGAATCTATTTCTGACTACGAAAGTGTCAGGAGCTGAGGATCCGAATCACGACCAGGAGTGGTGATTGTTTCCTTGATGAATCGAATACACTTCTCAAGTCACTGTTAGCATGTTGGTTGATAATCGACCGCGCTTTACCATTTATGGCTGAGGGTGGTAGCAAGAAAGCCATGGAATGCTTTAACAATTTGGTTTATAATTCGATTGGCCCACTCACTACGCAATAATATATTTGAATGAATAATAATAGCAGAAACTTTATTGCAAAAAAAATGTAACATAATAATACGAGGGACGTTCAGTAATTAACGAGACAAATGGCTGTGGAAAAAAAAAATTTATTCAATTACAATGAAATGTACACTACTTTTCAATGTAGTCTCCACCAATATTTAAGCACTTCTCCCATCGCTTTGTGAGCTTTCTAATTCCAGTGCTGAAGAATTCTTAACCTTGATGTCCGAGCCACTTGTGTACAGCTTGTTTGACAGCTTCGTTGTCTTCGAATTTGGTGCCGCGTAAAAACACTTTGAGCGGGCCGAACAGATGAAAATCGGACTTTGTGAGGTAGGGACTGTAAGGAGGGTATAGCAGCACGTCCCAACTTAAATTTTCGATCATCTCCCGCGTTTTCCGGGCAGTATGGGGACGGGCATTATCGTACAGCAAAATCGCACCTTTTGAGAGAGCAGCCTGGCGTTTTCTTCTTATCGTAAGTTTAACTTTATGTTGAAGCAAGTTAGAATAGCATTCACTGTTCACAGTACGCTCTCCTTCTAAATAATCACAAAAAATTGGGCTTTGAGAGTCCCAGAAGACCGTTAACAACACTTTGCCAGCAGACGCGAGAGTTTTAAATTTTTTCTCAGCGGGCGAATCCGGATGTTCCCATTTAAGACTTTGCCATTTGGATTCAGGTTCATGGTGGTGAATCCACGTTTCATCGCAGGTTACAACACGGTCTAGAAAGTCATTACCTTACCGTTAAAAACCGTCGTTTGAGTTCAGAACAAATGCGAACACGGGTGTCTTTTTGGACTTGAGTCAACTGTCTTGGAACCCATCTCGAACACGTTTTGCGATAATTCAGCTTGTCATGAATGACTGAATACACAGTTCCAACACTAGCATTACACAAATCGGCTATTCTCACGAATTTTATACGCCTGTCATCGTGAATAAGGTCAGTTATGCGATTTTGTAGCGCGTCGGTGGACACTTACACCGGTCGTCCGGAGCGATGAATATCGGTGACACTTTTTCTGTCCGATTTAAATTGTTCAATCCACTTATACACGTTTCCGCGGCTTAAACACTTTTCACCACACTGTTTCAACATTCTCGAGTAAGTTTCGGCCGGCCTCATATCTTCGAATAACAAAAATCCTATCATTGAACGTTGCTCTTCCACCGTATGCGTTTCGAGAGGACCCGACATTTTGAAATGAACAAAAGAGGTTATGTTTGCTTTTATTTCTTTCAAGCAGCGGATCTAGTTTGTCCCCAAGGTTGCCAACTTAACCCACAAAAGGTTTCATTTAATAATATTCTGTAGTTTTCCCGCTGATGCAGTTTGTCTTGTTAATTATTGAACGTCCCTCGTATCATATTAAACAAAAGGGAAAACAAGAATTTTCTTTTACAAATCGCGGGGGAGGTTCAGTGTAACCTGTTCTTCTATCTAACCCCGAGCATATTAACAACATTGTGATAGTAAAGCCTCAATTAACTAAATGAGAAATTAATAATTCAAAATAATGTTAATGCACTGGGATCACGTCATAATTTATTAAGAAGAAAGAGAATAATAGTAATAAACATACCGTCAATATTCATTTCCGGCCAAGCACTCGCGAAGCCTTTTTCTAAAAGTAGAAACTGGTAGCTTCCTTATTTCAATTGATAATCGAATGTATTTCGAGAAATGAGTGTGTGAAGAACTTCTTTTAATCGTGTAGTGATGTTATAAACGCCACTACACGAATCTTATCTTCTCGTATAAACAGGGTGACGTCTTGGTTAACAAAATGTTATGTATCAAGCATAAAGTGTTTACCTCCCTTCTATCGTACATATTATGCCAATTAACATTCATTAACTTATGGGAAATATGATCATACTTTCGAAGTCCGTATATAAATCTTAAACACGTATTTTGAATTTTCTGAATCCTATATTCAGCGTGTTTATCAACAGGAGGTTGGTAAATGGACGCGCAATAAGTGAAATGTGATAAGTGCTTCACAAAGTTTAAATTTAACTCTAATACTCAAAACAGACCCCAATGGATACAGTCGTTTTAAATTCAAATAGCCATTTTTGATATAGTTAGTAATTTTAGTGTTATATCTGAAAGTATTATCTATGCATAGCCCTGAATTTCTCACCGAATCGACGAAAGGTATTGGTATATAAGATCATCTTATCTTTAAGAAAATTGCATGCAGCAGCATTGCCAAAAATCACTACCTGCGACTTATCGGTATTCACTTTGAATTTCCGCTTCCTAGAGTATTCTGCAAGTGATTCTAAGTCAGCATTGATTTTCTTCATAGCGCCCTCCCAATCATCAGCATGGAATGTGAAAAACAATTGGGTGTCGTCTGCGTATGTGTATGCTTAAGTCTCGGGTGCATATTGAAAAAAGCAGTGGTCCAATAATCGATCCCTGGGGTACTCCGCGCTGCAATATAAGAGGGGATGATCTAACAGACCCTATCTCCATGCGTCGGTAAAACCACAAGATGATGATGACAAAATTCTAACTAAAAAAATGTGGTCCACCGTATCAAATACCTTACTACAGTCGAGGAGCATCAACACACCAGAAAGACCTTTATCTCTAGCCGCAAGAATGTCATCGGTAATGCATAAAAGAGCCGTCTCGCAGCTATAACTCTTGAGCATAGATATTTATTTACAATTGACAATTGTCCAGCAAAATAAATGTTACTCAAAACCAGAAGGAAATGGTTTTTAGTGGCTAGAAACGATTTATCAATGAGATGGGAACAAATGCTTCATTGTTTCATAAACATGCAACTCTCTGAAATATATTGAAAACAAGAGTGTAGTGCTCAAGATAGCGACGTTTTTCACACAAGGGTTAAAAAGAGAGCAAGGGCATGTACTTTCCAATCTCATGATGTGCTCCTAAACATCTACATTACACTTTGATGTTTGGATATATTCTAGTAAAGTAAATTCTATATAAAAAAGAGAACTATCTTATTTACTCAATCCTTAAAATGTATCGCTTGTTAAATTGTGTGTCATTTGTTAAGAGGCTAAAATCGTCCCCCAGCAATAACCAGAAAAGCCATTAACATAAATTCAAGTGAGACCCAACTTTTTATAGCTTTACTTTATTCCTCCGTAAGTCTTGCTGTTTCGAAAAGGGGTTTTTATTTTATATATGTGCACGGTTTTAGTGAAGCTTTCTTAAATTATTACTTCGTAAAAATATACGTTCCGCCGAAATGAAACAACAGTGCGAATAATACTCACAATTTCGAAATTAAATTCTCTTTTAATTTCGCTCCAAAATTAGATGCCGCCCAATAAACGCGCGCAAAAGTTTCTTTTTCCCATTCGAATTTACACGCGTTAGTCTTTGTTTGCCGCTACTTCTTGTTGTTCTCGCTTTGTTAAGCCGTTAAGATCTAAAATTCTTCTTTATAATATAACTTTCGCGAAGATAATCTCGACAAGGACTTAATAAAGTTGCCTAGTTTTGGGAGTGCTGTAAGGACTCCCTTCATTGGAAAGACGCGTTCGGTGTGGTTGTGCGAAAAGTTTCGCATCAAAGTTGGTTGCGCGTGTATGCTACTTACAAAAGACTCTACAGTGCTTTGGATGTCAAGGTTATGTTTACAATTTGTTCATAAATATGTAAGGTAATTTAATCAATGATATCATCCTTTCTTTGACTCGTTGTTCCCAATCTGTTTCCTATTTTCCTCCTCTTGTATTCAATGCTACACGAAACCAAACACAAAAATTACCAAAAAAACTATGAAGATTTTATGGCTGTAAAGCCATAATAATTCCTATTGGATACTGCCAGCTAAAGAAGTCTCTTAACCGAAGACCTATCATACTGGGGCAGCCAAGTTGAACACGAGAGAGTGAAGCGCTTTCTCTACAGGTATCCCGCGCTGGCGAAACAACACGCCACAAAGTAATAAACACTCTAACCAAAGCTGCTTGCAAGCAAAAATGAGAAAACCTGCAATTTGATTGGCATGCTCACATAATGATAATGGGTTCAGAGAGAACATATCAACTAAATGAGGTAATTAACACAAAAAGAGACGGTAGGAATGGAAAAATAAAGCAAAATATGCTATATATATGCAAACCGATTCTCTAACAAACTCGTCGGTATCGCATAACCAATATTATAAGTTTGCTTGTACAAAAAGATGCTTAAGATTAGATGAAACATTTTCAAATAAAGAATTTTTGAATCGACTATTACAAGAATTTCCATCTCTCCGTCGCAATTTATTTACATTTTTAATACGGCTTTAATCCCCAATGTTAAATCGATACCCGTATTTTCTTATTTATTACATACAGCCACTAAAGCGCACTCTACCCGGAAAACGTTACAACTACCGTATTTACCTTGCGAGTAAAAGGACGTCCCGTTCATATTAACATTATGTTTAAAGGGTTCTCCATCGTTTAATATCGATATTAAGTACATAATCTGTAATAGGATATGTCTCGTAATGGGTTGGAAAAGTACTTGAGTTTCACGACTGACCAGTTTTATCCTTAAGGGGCCATTAAGCACAGAATGTTGTTTAATCGCCGCGGCTTAACGTGGCTGCAATCCTCTCACGCATTATGTTACCAATTTATGTCCCACCCAATAATTCCGACTAACATTAATTAAATACGACACCATAAGCAATATTTCCCCGGCACCTAATCAATATTACGATGAAAATTACATTTTTTATGGCTCGCTTACAATTATTAATTTATACGACCACGTTCCCAAAGGAAACCTCATTTATTACTTCAACTTTCCATGGAAATAGCTAGAAACGTTAAAGCTTACGGTCGTTTAGCGAATGAATGCGATAATTAATTTATAGTCTTCCTATTTTTAGAATCACCGTTAAAAATAATTAACAAATTAAATAAATGAAAACTATTAGATAAATGATGATGCTGTCGTCGCTATTAAAAATATAGGGAGATATTCAGGTGGCTTAAGGTACGCCCTGACTTGCGAGCGTGTGAGATAGCGAAGAAATAAGCCAGTAAGCTATCGCACAAAGTGGCCACACTGAAACGTTTTCGCAATTTTCGCTCAGTACAATGCATAATATAAAGATCCTGAGCGACTTAGCTAACTTGGCATTAGTATGAAGTATTATTATAATATTTCGCATATTAAAGAAAATTATTAATAGAAAAAATCCCTTGATATTACAAAAAAATAGCCCGAATGTTAAATTTGGAGTTCGAATTTAGAATATTGTTCCGTTTTAAGTCAAACTTGTGAAGATTCAAAATAAAATCTCAGTATCCGTCGTAGGTTGCTTTGTGCAATTTTTATTTTAAAACTTGTATTTGCATTCCATTTTTGATTATAAATTACTTTCTTACACAGTTAAACACAATGAAAGTAGTTATTCGAAAAAGAACAGCTAATTGTTAGCCTTATACCGGGTGTGCCAGATTCAATGTTACAAGCGATATCTTCCTTATTTGTAAAGACCGAGTAAGGGTTCGTCGAAAATGGTTTTCAGAGTCCTAAAAGATATATTTTTTAAATCCACCCCTAGTAAACTACCATCTATGAAACTTCCCCTTAACCAATTTCTTTAAATTGCACCCCACATCTTTTTGACCTTATGATTGCAGTACTAGAAGTTAGGAATATAACGGTGCAAACAAAAATTGAATATAAGAAACAGCTGTTTTTTATTAACAGCTGTTTCCTATATTAAATTGTTTAAAACTTTGTTGTACGAATACAATCGTACAGCTTATTCGAACAAAAAGAAATCATATTTATTTCGATTTACGAAAATACGCAGTGAAATAGTGTTGTCATAAAATCTTTAAAATGCCTTCTAATTTTGCTCCAAATGAATGTGTCGATACGTTATTCATTTATGGAAAGTGTCATAAAGTCGATAAAGTGTTGCTTTATCGAGCGCGATTTGTTACAGAGTCGTACCATCACATACGGCATTTCCACGTGTTAAAGCTAAAATGCGAATGGGCTTATTTCCATCAAATTTAAAACATTCTCATCAATAATACCAGTTAGAACACAAGAAATGCAAATAAACGTTCAGGCTTATGTTGGATTGAATCCATATATTTCAGTTGTGCTGTGGCAGAAGGTATGGGAATAAGTAAACCAACAGTGCAGAGTTGAACTTAAGTTTCACAAATATCATCCTTGTAAAATTCAGTTGTTGTAAGCATGAACACAATCAATATAGGAAACATCTGAAAATTGGGCAAATGCTACTTTATGAGATGTTCAAAATGTCTGTCATTGTTAGCTAGACAATGGCCAAGTTGCCCAAGTATCCTATAAAATTCATTGTATCCGATTTCTAATTCGAACCTTTAAATCTTCAATATGAAGTGGCGTATTTTTATAAACCTTATCCTTTATATCACCTCACAAATAGAAATCGAAAGCTGTGAGGTCTGGAGATCTGGCAGTCCACTCAATTTCGCCTCTCTTTTCTATTCACAGATTTGGAAACATTTGGTTCAAAAATTGAAGTACTCCTAAACCAAAGTGTGCGGGAGTGCTATCCTATTGATTTCCTAAAGGTTTCCTAGTTGTTGAATAATCTATCGCGTAATAACTCTAAATGGAGTGCGAACGTAAGGTTCCCAAATGGTCCAATTATGTTACAGCCTACGGTACCCACACAAACATTAACTTTTTCTGGATTTGCGTGCATACTTCAATCACCCACCGGGATGCTGCAGACCAATATCCACAGTTATGCCTATTGACGACGCCAATAAGCATAAAAGTAGCTTCAACAGAAAAAAAATGTTATGAACAAAGTTATGATCAGCATATTTGCAATTGACTGGTAACATTTACTGTGGTCTAGCCTTAACTATCGAAGCGATCGATTTAAATTATCTTGTAAGTCAATTAGAATATACTGAGCATTACCACTACCAGGAGCTAGTTCTTGTCGGCCTGATCTACATTTGTCGTTCACACTTCCTGTTTCATTAAAACTTTTTAGGAGTTTGCTTACACGAGATTTATCGCAGACCGATTAGGACAGGTTCCATTTAATAAATCACATACTTTTTGTTATGTTCTCTTGCGGTCGCCATACCCAACCATCATTAAATGTTAATTCTATCTCTTTCAGTTAATGCTACCATCCCAATTCTTAGTCTTTGACTACTTATGAATAAACATTTGATAGCTGTCTGTCTGCCTGTCATCTGTCAATATGTAGCAGAATCCAAAGATAATTCCTAAGATTCTCTTTTTAGAGCATTAAGACGGTGTTACTCCTCCAAGATACGCCGTTTTTAACTACATCTATATACCAATTTTTAAAGCGAAACATCTAGTAGTTTTTTTTTAACATATGTAATATTCCAGAATTTTTTGACACAGTGTGTAACTCTACTTACATGGCGAGTAAGACTCACTGCCGGATACTACTAGTACTTCCTACAATTATGTATTTCGGGAACTATTTCTACATCAATTCCATATGTTACAAGTTCTATTACCTACAATCTGTCACCAACTAACTACTGTAATGTTTTAAAACAGGAAAACTGTTCAAAATTTTTGTAAATTAGTTAAATAAGTAGATGAACTGGGGGATCAGGAGTGTTCTTACACACTCTTTCGGCAATTTTAAACGAATTTTTATATTAGTAAATGGAAATTGACGAAAGTAAACATTGAAAGATGCAAATTAACCTAGATTTCCAAAACGATATCACATAAACTTTATGTTTATATGGGATTCACGGGGAACTGCCAATTCTCAAATACCAACCTTCCCTTCTACCTTGAATTTTTATTATGATTCGAATATTACACACTTTGAAACTTGGAACACAGTCAAAATACGAACATTACGTTAATCGCAATTGCAATTGTTTTGTCCACAGCAAATTTTGATGATACCCTTCCAAATATAATTTGATGTTAAATTTCTGATAAATAAACCTATTTATTAATCTGGCATAACGTAATGAATGCAGTGACGCGACTAGAATACTCAAATATGATATTCTGTGATCCAGAATTTCTATGGCAACTGTCCAATAATAAATTTCACTGACGTACTTGACAAAAACGTTATGAAATTTATGAAATCATGCTTGAAATGCCTTTGAATTTGCAATGTTGTTTGTTGTAGGTAGATGTTCCATTGATTTTCAAGATTCAAGAAATGGAGAAACTGTACAGAAGAGGAGTTTCTTTTGCGATTCTCCAAAATCGTCGTTAGCTCGAGTTAATTAAATTATTTAGTACCCCAGGACGCTTCTGAAATAGAACTAATATCCGCCAGAGGGAATTTCATATTGTTCGAGTGGCCATACTATACACCACTATACTACCTACTTATCTACCGACCCCGATATTCCCGCGTCCTACAATTCCTCAGTTTATAACTATGTAAATAAGTGTTGTGTAAAGAGTATCGACTTCGACTTACATTTATTTTACAAGAACCTATTCCTTTCCGCGGAAGTATTATATCGAGCATAAGTAATCCTCAATAACTAATAATACTATTATTAAGAGAGAGAGGGGGTGGGATATTAACGATGAGCAAAATGGACCGTGTACACAATTATTCTAATCCTTTTGCACAAACCGCAACTTATTAATTATAATATTTTTCTTTTATAAGTAACATTGACTAAATTAAAGACGTCGAGAAATTACCAACATACTGCAAATGCAATCTGATGAGCAAACGTTGGACTTAAAGAAAGCAGCCTTCAAAATCCTTTTCTAGAATATCACATTTTAGAAAAAGATTTTGAAGGCTGCTTTTTATGTTTTGGGATGTAATAACAAAAAAGGTAGTAAAAATGTGTACCTTCTTTTTCTATAACAAGATTTGTGTAAGGTAGTTTTAAAGTAATTAACCTCTTCCAATATTAATTCATTATGAAACTCATTTGAGATATATACTTCCAACTTCCAAGGATTTCCAACTTTCTCAACCGCAAAAAGAAAAAAATCTTGCCATTACATAAAACTTTTGGATTTTTGAAGTAACCGATAGCATTCACTTATATTTAAAGACAATATTATCATTATTAAACCCAGTACAAAAAATTGTGATTATCTCGCATTATGTTACTTTTCATGAATTATTACAACACCAACAAGTACGTTTCCATTTTCTAGAAACGTAACAACACCTCATCTATTTCACCTTCGTGATTTGTCAACCGTAATCTGATGAGAGAATCCAACACGTGTAAGATAATCAACTGTCAAATGCATTCACATGAAACAAACTAAAGTGAAGATCTGCGAATCAACCGGCAAATTGTTGGTCGCAGTAATAAGATCCAAGAGCGCAGTCTGTGTTTGATATGGAGCTGACGTAATATCCCTGCCAGTTTGAATTGACAAAGTATTATGAACTTTGAGGAAGTCGGCTTCTTTAAATGACATTCTCCGTGTCTTGCGTTATTACATCAGTAAATATAATTTTCGAGCTTTGCAGTATTAACTCGTATAAAATAAATGAAAAATGTATTGTGAAAATGTTAAAAGTTGCAATTTATTTTGGCAGCACCTTATATCATACTGGATGTCCTAGATTCAATATTACAAGCGACATCTTCCTTATTTGTAGAGATATAAAATCGAGCAAGGTGTCGGCGAAAATGGTTTGCAAAATCGTAAAAGATATACTTTTCAAATCTATCCCTGGTAGTACCCCTCTAGGAAACCTTCCACAAACCAATTTTTCTCAAATTGCACACCTCATCTTTTTGACTTTATGATTGAAGTACTAGAAGCTT
Organism: Dynastes maya; assembly: GCA_029619315.2. Taxonomy (NCBI): domain Eukaryota; kingdom Metazoa; phylum Arthropoda; class Insecta; order Coleoptera; family Scarabaeidae; genus Dynastes; species Dynastes maya. The sequence goes on from JAROYE020000002.1 coordinate 66,766,545, forward strand.
GGAATATAACGGCATAAACAAAAATTTCATTTAACAAATAGCTACTAATAAAAACATAAATTGTTAGCTCAAATTTGGTTGCACGTATACAATTCACATATTTCAGTTAAAACTGTGGCAGAGGGTATGGGAATAAATAAATCAACAGTACCCAGGATACTAAGGTTTCACAAGTATCATCCATTTAAAATTCCGTTGCTACAAGCATTAAGGCTTACAGGTTTCGAACGGAGACTAGGATTCATTGCTGCAATGCAAGTAATGTTAAACGATGATCCCACGATTACCAATAACATTTAATGGACTCACGAGGCACCATTTCATAGCAATGGGGCGGTGAATCGCCATAACAGCCATTACTGGGCTCCATAAAATCTTCATTGGATGCGTGAGACCCATTTTCACGTAATATGGTGTGTCAACGTTTGGACCAGATTATTTAATGGACGCATCATTAGTCCATACATCTATGAAGGAACTTTCACAGTGCAACGATATTTACATTTTTTTACATAATGACCTTCCCGAGTTAATGGCAGATATTCCATTAGCAAACCGCAGTGACTTGTGTTGACAAGAGGATGGCGCTGCGCTGCGGTTAGTTCTAGAATATTTAAATGACGTATAACCCAATAGATTTTCATTTTGCATTAAATATTTCTTGAAGGCGATTTTTGTATATAACGTTGTATTCCAAGCTCTTGGTACTTCAGTAAGTATAAATTGTAAATAGTCAATAGAACTTGAAAATGTATATTCAAATTACGGTATGTCACTAACTTTCTACAGCCAACTTCCTTAAATTGCAATACAAACCTAGGCCAGTCACGCGCAAAACTTGATCGAGTACATATCTCATTCTTGCTCTCGATATAATTTTAAAGTGGGAAGTTATATATTTGGCTCAGATACCAGTAACTTGGCGTGTAAGTTGCAATTCCAAGCCAAGAAGTTGGTCTTATATAAGACAACGCAAGTAATATAAACGATATCTTCTAAAATGTGTATCTACATATATTTATGTATAAAAGTGATACATATACAACGCAAGTGAAATGCGTGGACTCCGAACATGGTGTCTTTGTGAATACGTACTCTTCAAAACGGTTTCTTCTCGTTATGAAGTCCCATTGGGGGGAGAGCGTAAAGTTATGTTGAAAAATACAATACTGCTAACATTCTAGTATTTTTTTTTATCTAAAATTATGCCAAGAATTCAAAACAAAAAATAATATACACGGTGTGACATTTAAAGAAAATAATTTTTAACAAAAATGTTACGCCGATCGCGTTAGCAATTTGGAAGCACGTAAACTGATGTGTATTACCCCCTTTTATGCCTCATTTAAATACCAATCATTTTATACATCCGATGCGCATTTCCGAGGAAATAGCGGTTTCTGTAGGCACCAACATATTCATAAAAAGACCTACTAATTGAGAGATCTTTAAATTTGGAAAAATATTATCTTATTACCATGTGCCAATGAACCGCTTCATTGAAAAACAAGGATTCTACTAACTCAGATTATCCTAACCATTTACATTTTAATTTAGGGATTTTTGAATTTGCATTTTAGGCATAATTATAGTCCTGTACAATGAAGCGACTCATTAAGAAACACTTAAAGTAGAAGGGTATACATATAATTAAGATATAATTAAGGATTACTATGCTTATTTTAAATTTACATATTGCATGATTTATTTGCTATATAAAGTTAGTTTTTCACTTGTCAGTTTGTTAATTCAGCTTTGCTGTTGATGATGATAGCTTTGCTATCGAAACGTGCGTCCAGTACGAGTTAAGTATTGCGGTAAGGGTTTTAGTGAACTGTTTCAGCGTCTTATTACTTTTTGCCACAGGATTAAATGGATTCTAAAACTTCAACATTGTATGTTCCATAAAAAAAACAACAACTGAGACAGCCTGTATGTTTCAGTATCATTTTAAACAGTGCACAAAATTCGACCTCGTAAAAAGGAAAAAGACGTAATGAAGAAAATCCACCTATAAAAGCACTATTTTCCTAGTCGGCGAGAATAACTCACCTAGCTTATCCATGTAGATATAAGTAAAACAGCTTAACGCTGTAGTGTTTATGATCATAAGATGTACCTCTGAAGCTTTGGTCGACTATATTATAAGTAATCTATTTACTAAAACTATTTTCAGCTTCATAGTGTGTTTGATTGTATCACAAACGGATATCAACCTTCTAATTTTAAGTAGAACAACCTGTATATTATAGGTTCTTTATATTGCCGTCTTGAATGATATACCAAACAATGGGCCCAGAAGACACCAACTTTAAGAATTTAGCTTTTTTCAGAAAATTGTGACAGGTGCAAACTTCAATTCAATCATCAAAATCTCCTTTTTGCAGTGGCTATATAAATCAATCTATGAATTTCATAAATAGCCTTTTACGGTTATAAATAAAGATCAAAAATGTTGTACAGGACGTTCAAAAATTCTCACCAAACAACTAGGAAACAGTCAGATGTTACTAGCAGCACCTATTTTTGATTACCCTTATATATTCGGCTTCGAACAACAAAAATAAAACAGATTCAACGTCCTATGCCTAAATTCGTTTCGAACTAACTTACCAAAGTAGCTTTGTTTTTCACAACAAACGACTAATAATAAATCGTAACTGTCATTACTACGTAGTACGTACAGATATTTTAAATTTCTAATTGGTGGAACTGGTAGAGATTTTAATGAACCACATACCTGTTTGTCAAAACTGACTGCGACAAAGCTCAGGATTTTTTTTTTATATTGAAAAGTGATCATTTCTATCATTTTGGATTTGTTTTCCAGTAATTCGGTCTAGTCATCAATATTTCTATTTGTATATTGGGTTTTTATAAACTACTCGTACATACGTATGATTTTGTGAATCCTTTTCATTCCATCCAGGAATTCCTTAATAGATTATTATGGATTCTTTCATCTGTAAAGAAATGCACAAATCACTAATAAAATACTTAATAGAAACTAGTGCTGCAGGTATCCGAAAAAACTAAGATCCGGATATCCGGATCCAAAACTATCCGGATCCACTATCCAATTCAGGAAAAGTGTAATAGTGTTTAAAATCCGTGCATTCAGAATAATATTGAGTTTCCATACGCACAATTCAAAATTACTTTGCATTACATAAGTGTTCAATAAATCTGATGATTTGTAACGTGTCAAATCCTACTTTGTAAACATAATTGAATTTCTTATTGTCAAAGGTTGCTTTATGTTTGCAATAGATGTCGTTACGTTATCTTTTCTAAAACACTTCAAAATTTATAATTTCTAAGAATGATATATTGTAACGTGTCAAATTCTATTTTACCAACATAATTGTATTTCTTACTGTCAAGGGTTGTTTTATATTTACAGTAGATGTCGCTACGTTACTTTTTTTCTAATATGCTTCGAATTTATAATTTCTATTATTGACATATTTAATGTTTCGTTTATTTACTTTTGGTAATTTTTATCACGCCTTTCTTCCTCTTTATTTTTTGTTTTGGTTCTTTTTTTTTGTAGCTAAATTTACCTAAGTTCATTGCAATAGACTGCACGATGTTCGTTGAGTAGTAATTAACACCGCTTTTTCTGGTGTCGACCGTGAACTAAGAAGGTACGTTTGCGAAAGTCTGCTGTAACGGCGAGCCTCTATGCAAGTAGAATTTAAGAGATTTTCACAGGTACCATAATTAAGTGCTATGATTGGTTCTAATTCGTTTTTTTAATAACCATCACCGACATTGTCGGATATATTTAATTTTTTTACGACGGCACGCCAGTGTTAGTAATCTTCGATCATCGGTTAGCAAACCTTTCATGCAACCGAGGTAAATAATTATTTTAATCATATTTCACAAGGTTTATGCTTATAGACCGTTATTTTCCACATCTAGGGTTTTTTTGTTGGGTTATCGTTAATCCCATTTGCCGAAATCCACTGAAGGGTAGAGCTTTTGCTGCGTAAGTATGTCCACTTGCCCTATTCAACCCAGGGACAGGACTAGCGCCGATTTACCGTCTTCCGACTACGACAGCGCCCAGATAAGTGAACTTACCGTTTTCTTTTTGTTTGTTTCGGTTCACAACCATTTGTTTTTCTTTAAATCCTGCCTAAATTCTGACTTGTTTATTTTTTCCGTTTAACGTATTTTATTTAAGTAATTCACATTAACGTATGGATATACTCTAGAAACCTTTTATTACCACTGTAATCCTAATTAGACATTTACTAAATTTTGGTAATTTACATTTTTCGAATATTTTCCAATTCATATTTTATTTTTTTTATTAGCAAACATTTTACCGCGAGTTATTCTAACGAATATTATTTTCTTTTTTTTTATTTGTATATTTTATGTGAGTAATTTAAAGGAATTGCGTTTCTACATATGTATGACCGATGTTAAATCGAACATAGTGGCCACCAATGTCGATTCCTTAGTGAAATTTTGTTCATTAGCAGTTTCTCCTCCACCTCGCGTTCCCGTTTTCCGCGGGTACTTCTCTCTAATTCAAACGGGTGGCGCATATTTTTTTTAGTTAGTCGTGAACTCATCCCTGTTCATGCTAGCGGGCACAGCAGGAGAACTACGTTCAGGTAGGTCTGCAATCTCTTTGTAATCTTTGTAATTTCTTTGTAATTGTTCTCCCCCCCCCCCTCATATTTTATTTCTTTTGCGCTACAGATTATTACAGCTTGATAATTACTCGACCTATTACAGGTTTCCAGAGTTTACTACGAAACTTTACGCTGCCTACTATTTACTCGAAATAGTTATGGGAGAACGAGCTGGACCAAGATTTCGAAGCGATCCAAATCCGAGGTTTCGGATAATGGATCTTGATCCGAAATTTCGGATGACGGGTCCGAATCCGAGGTTTCAAATAATGGATCCATATCCAAATTTATCCCGATAACAGTGCTTATAGGAACTGAGTCTACGATACATTTTGAATCAAGCTTCACATTTTGGGTTATAACTGGTTCTTTGCATAAAGAAAGCAAAGCCCATTTCGCTACTAAGATAAATGAATATAAATTCAGTTCAATACTAGGTAAAGTTTTACTTTAATAATTGGCTATCGATTTCGACACAATGTCATCATAGGCCATAGCCATTTGAAGTCGTAGAGAAACAATAAGGTCACGATATCGTCAACAATATAAGATGAAAATGTAAAGTTAAAAGATGTTTGTTGAATGTAATGAAATTGGAGCGTAATGATCAAGAAAATTATTATTTGGAACGCTTTTATTTGGAAATAGAAAAAAAGGAAATGGGAAAAGGGGCAGCGACTGGCACGGTTGACCGGACGTCTACTAACCGTGTACTACTTCGTTAGTTGAGTTGCTCTTTATTGAAAAATATCGATTTTATGATTTTTTCAAGTAATTCGGTATAATCCTAGCAAAGTATCTATGTTTGGACCGAATTTTCGGCACAATCTTTATAAAATTTTTGCTATTTAATTGTAGGCGTAGATAGGTATTCATATGATTCATAAGAATCTCAAAACTGATTTGCATAACCAATGCTACTATAGAGATTCTGATGTTTAAATTGAAATTACCGCATGTCCAAATATTCAAAAAAGAATTAATATATCTAATACCTATGATATGTGGTAGCATTTAAATTCTAGTTAAAAGAGCTAAGCAAAGAATTCATCGTATATATAGTATTCTGTTAAAAAAAAAGTTGATATCCGCTACTGATTTAAACAAGGGTGCCATAAATTGAAAACATTTCTAGAAAGTGGATCCTTATCCATAGCATCATCTACTAAAATTTCAAAAGGATATCTTGATTACTTTCAGATACATGTCCAATAGGCCATCGTCCTGAATGATATATGTATTATTCTTAAGTCGATATTCGTTCACACTGGATAGTAGCGTCTATTTTAAATGATGCTTACCTTTAAAACGTGTCACGAATTTTCAATAAATAATGAGACGATCTCAACGGAAGTAATGCCTTTGTTAGGTAGAAGCAATTGCGACTGAAAGAAAAAAAAAGGATAAGGATACGTATATCCATATTACAATAAAAGTAACGTCATAACCTTATAAACATATTCGCTTTTCCAATATATTTAGAACGTATCCTGCAAGAATTTAATTTACTTGGCCTACATTTCAAAATAAATTAGGTTTTGGAAAACGAAACATTACCTTACTGCATTGAATATGTGATCTGCAATAAACAGTGTTTGATTCTTTGCACATATTTTGTTGAATAATACTGTTTAGTGCTTCTAATGCGTCTAAAGACAAAGTAGTTTTCAAGATCATATTTGGAGGTGGTTCCAATAAAATACATTTGTAAAGGATTTCAATATTTCGCATTTTAACGATCCTTGATGTTCTTGAATTGTTTTGCGATGAAATATAAAATTGCAACTTATCTTACTAAAACTCTACCTTCCATCTCCATAACTAGTTGTAACTTTAAAGAATCGATTAGACAAAAATTGCACATATTTCAATCAGAAGCAAACCAAAAACAAATAAGCTTTTTTGAAAGTAACGTCGGTCAAGATTAACCTGTATTCTATCTCCATTTATAAAGCTATTATATTAGAAATTGAATTATTTTCCATATTGGAAAATATACATATTTTCCATATTGGAAAATATACAGGCTGTTTCATTAAAAAAAATTGTAAATTTTAGGTTTTTTATAAAAATGCATTATTCCATTTTTTTTTCTATTAATTTTATATTAATCAGCAGCAAAACACTACTAGTTCTCCAACCGATTCCGTAGGACCAATAATAAGGACGATAGCAGTAGTGACCCACTAATTTGTATCACCCATTTAAATCTATCTAAATAGGTTAAACATAATTCTTCAATATTAAAATGCATTTTTCCCTGATACAGCAAATTCCAAGCTATATTCCACATAGTTTTTAAACATTAAACTCAAACGCAAATAATAAATTTATCCACTTATTTGGGTTTATGCTTTGATTTGGCCGTCACGCAAACGTTACATGTTAACTGTGAATAGATTTATTTACTTGATTTCTTGAGTTCGACCATTTTTCTTTCGCAAAATAGCACTTTTATATGCATATGTTTTCACCTCAAAAGGTATTTATACTAAGTAGATACGTACATACAATACCGGTTAACCTTAATAACTTAAAATACTCCGTGGAAATGGAGAATAATTTTTTATTTTCATCCAGTATTAAGGTATAAGAAAAATACCTTACATACTTCTGAACATGCAAAGGTAATAGTTCAAGAAATGACTAATTAAAATCTAAATACACTCGGAAATTCCATTTCTAAAAAAATGTATAGTGGCACGTCTATTTCTTCATATGCAACAGTATTTTTCCAATAAATTTAATTGCGTTCTAATTTTAATCACCGTGCTGGTCTAACAAGCGTTAAGAAAGTTATTGCAGTTGTTGCTTGTTGTATGACTTCTAGATTTATTTGTGTTTAGAAAGGAAATCAATATCTATTATCGACAATCGAGCCTTCATTGCACTATCTACATTTGGAGTACATACGTGGAGGACACCTTTTGCGACAACGACAAAAATATTATAGCCGCGCCTGACAGTTTCTTACTATTTCTGTTAATCACAATTAACTACATGTGAGTAAAGCATGTTGCGGTAAAACTTTGTGTCTGGATATAAGACAAAACATAATCGCTCTCCGCAAAGGCGGCGTCAAATAAACGGGTATCGCCAGAAATTTTGCTATAAATTTGTTATTTCACGATTCATTCAGAGATTTGTTACTTGAGGGTCCGTCAGTCCGATAAAGAACTCTGGAAGACCGAGAGTGACAACGCCAGGGGTGGATAAACAAATTGTAAGATTTGGTCAGGCACACCCGTTTTTGTCTTTCCCGAAAATCGATCCAAGACCCAGGACCGAGCGACAGGACTGTAAGAAGAAGATTAAGAGAATATATGCTATGCAGTCGTGGTTTTACAGTGAAACCTCTTCTATCGAAAAAGAACATCAGGACACGTCTTCAATTTGTAATTTTCAGAGAAGAAGTACATTCACCCCATAGTTAGGCATGGTGGAGGGTTTGCTATGGTGTGGAGCTCCCTTTTCTCATATGGTGTAGGTCCTCTACGCAGAGCTCATGGAACAATGGATAGGTTTATGAATCGGAGCATCTTACGCGAAGTAATTATGCCGTACGCTGATGAAAAGATGCCACTGAAACATTTCTTCCAGCATGGTGACAACCCCAAGCACGTTTTGCGTGTAAAAAAATACAAGTACTGCCATGAGCGTCTCAGCTAGCCGATATAAATCCTGAAGTAAATGAACTTGTGGGAGATTTCAAACCAAGTGCAGAAATAAAACCTACAAGAATTTAAAAAAAAATGCTTCATGGACTGTGTAAAAGCTTGGAAGTCAATTGATACGTCTGTAATCAATAATTTAATTGCTTCCTTGCCAAAATGATGCGCTATTGCTATTCGAGCAAAGGGTCATCACGCCAAATCTCAGTGTTTTGTTCATAAAAAGAAAAAATCTTTCAAATTAATTGTTAGTGAATTATTTATTGATAAAAATAAGCAGACCAAGCCCTTTCTATGCAAATATGTTTTTACCACATTCAGTTAATAATTAATATAAATTCAGAAAAAGTTCCAATAAAATTTATTTCCACCTTCGTTCTAACAAAATTTCTTCAAAGTCTAAAACCAAACACATCTAGAGGTTGTACCATTGCTTTTGTTTTTTTTTTTTGTGTATATTTAAAGTGTGTGCAGATTTATCTTTTGGTACCAATTTCTAAAGTTCAGCAACACAATGCCCACTCTAAGAATCAATCAAGAGAATACTGTTTGGTTCCATATATGGGAGGAAAGCATTTGTTTGCCAGGTTTCGAAATGATTTGCAGTGAGCTTTGCATACGTCGAAGAAGGAGTCTAAACAAAAATTGCCCAACTTGAGTTCCAAACGTATCCATGGATTCCTCTAATACCAAAACTAATGGCGAAAATAAGCATCCGTCTCAAAAAATAGCTGGTAAAATTGCATAACCATGTGTCGTAGAGTGCAAAGATTGCACAACCCCTTTAACGGCCACATCACGAATTATTTTTCCATCATCAATGCTATTTTGAAATTTTGTAAGAACGTATAATGAACCGTAATTTATCTGTATAGGTGTAGCGATTTCATTTTCCTGAAATCATCTTTCGCACTTTCGACAAAATGTCACTTGGTTTTACCGCCTTTTCAGTATTCTACAGTTTTAATTCTGCAATCCAGGCCAATAACACGGCTTCCTTCTTCAGGACCGTATGCAATATTTTCAAAATTGTGGTTCACCTAATCGTACCAATTCCAACCATGTTACATATTCAAAAAAAGATATGCTTTCCTGTTGAGCACTTACATTCATATCTTTCAAGGCATCATACGACTCAAGTTATTGAGACGTCAGAAGAATTACTGCGACGTTGGCTAATTGAAACGTTGCAAGTAACATGTTTAACACACTAATTACATCAACCGCTACCGTTGTGCGAAACTACAAATTTGCCCTGCAAAAAAACACTTCCGGTATATCATTCGAAAGCACCACCTTATACAGCGTGTTCAGTTTGAACTCTATTGTATGAGTTACTTTTTTGTTTTTAAAGAAACAAGGACGGTTAAATTTCATAACAATTGAATTTTTTGCCGTAGATTCAGAATCTCGTATCAGAAAAACAATTGGCTATACTAGTTCAGCGGAAATTACTCCAAATTAGTTTTTTTTACCTCTACGATACGTCTACGAGTCATTCTGCATCTGAATGCATCATTTTAGTAATCAAATACTTTCACTTGTTTTTACTGTATTAAGAAGCATATATTATAACTCTTCCTAATATTGTAGTTTTCTACTTTTCGTAAAATTCGCACATGATTTAAATCTTCAGCATACTCATGGAGAGATTCATACACCTAATTTTTAATGTAGCCTCACAAGAAAAAGTCTTAAGGGATCAGGTTTGGCGATCTCGCAGACCAAACAAACGGTTCATGAGTTCCTAGCCATTTATTGAGAAACTGCTCGTTTAACAATGTTGCAACTCACCGCGCATTACGAGCTGGGGTGCCGTCCTGCTGAAATATGAGGTTCCTGCGTTCCTAAAATGGCATATTATCCAAAATCTCATCGAATTTCAGTCTTAAGAGCTCTAAGTAGCGTTTAGTGTTAAGCGTACCTTCAACGGTATAAAAAGATATCCTATTCTTTCAAATTCTGCACCAAACATTAAGATTAAATCTATGTTGAAAGCGAATATCTCGCACAATTAAGGGATTTTCTCGTCACCAATAGTGATAATTTTTCCGGTTGAACAATCCATTATTTGAAAAATTGCATTCGTCCGTCTATCATATTCTATCCATAATGTTCTGCGGTTAATTAAACAGCCAGTGCAATAGTCTAAATGCCCTTGGTGATCGTCTGGGTATAAATGTTGAGCTGGTTTAATCTTATAAGGCTTAAATCTGTTCGTTTAAGATAATGATGCACTATCCCCATTGTTCTAATTGATGTCCTTTTATGGACTTCTAAGTAATCCAATAGATTAATTTCACTTTCTTCGTTATCTTTTCGATTTCTTCGTCTTTTAAATACATTTTCATTAGCTTCCATATGCATTACAATATCGGTCTACGTGACAGAACCATGTGTGTATTTTTCGTTTTAACGCTTGGCTGTCTAAATTTAACATACAGCAATGTTTTCTGCGTAAAAGTCACTTACCCAACCCCCTATACTTTCTTCAAAAGTACTTTGCATCATCGTCGAGACTATATTTCAAATTATCTTCTAAAAATATATATAGCTTTCGACATATTTACAAAAATTTAAAAATCAGGCAAAATGATGTTCGTATACCAAGGTACTCTTTCGGTCTTTACGGTTTCATCGCAATCTGAATTTTCGAGTTACCGATGTTCCCTTGTTAACGTTTAAGCATTACACTTTGGAACGTAAAAAAAATGTAAATTGTCATTATTCTCATAAACAATAGAATGTATGTTATGCTTCTCATATATTGCACCTCATATATTGCACCTCATATCTCTTATAGTTTCCGAGATCTGTGTAAAAACTCGATTCTATTGCTTACATTTTAAGCGTACGCCCATATTTCACAAGCAACACATCCGGCCCGTCTTGCGGTATACGTGTGTATGTATAAGCCTACTATATGTTTACCCGTTTCTCGTATATCTCAGAACTTTATTGCGCTTGAAGAGTTGTAAAGTGGAAACATCACTACATGCCTAATGTACCTACATTGCCTGGATGCTTATTTAAAACCGTCTACTGCAAACATGTAGTAAATAAATTACAGCCGAGAAATATTCTACGGGATTTCAAACGTTTCCGCACATATATGTAATTCGACGTGTATGCAGCTACACTACTTTCCACACCCTACCGTGTTCCTGTTCATATTTCTGCAGATAAAACAATTTTGGTGCGAAGTAACATATTTTAAATAATACATGAAGTTATATTTTCTACGCCCTACCTCCATTCGTTTTAATACATATATGAGGACAGAAATCATAACTTACAACAGCGCCCTGTACATGAATATGTCAAACAAGGTATTGCATTTCGAGTAAATGTAGCTTGTTCCGGTGGAATGAAGTATCCATTTTAGTTTGAGTTCTTTTCTTCTTCTTCTTCTTGTTTTGGACTAGGAATGATTTCCTGTTGCCCGTTTGTTTGTTCTGTAGATGATGAATACCAACATTCAGCCCAGCGTTTTGGAGGGGTTCTTGGGGGCAGATTTTTGCCATTCTGTTATTGTTCATGCAACTGATGTGCTAGTTTCATTGTTTTTTTTTCTTTTGTTCATTTTATCATATCTTCCACTTGACATTTTCTTCTGATGTCTGCGCTTCTTTGTTTTACTCTCAGTGTTACCCCTTGTATCTTTCTTAGCATCTTCATTTTTGTTGCACGTATTCTGTTTTGTTGCTTCTGTTACCCGGTTTGGTTTCGTGTGCGCATGTTAGGACTGGTCTTATAGCTACTTTATATATTCTCGTCTTGGATTCTATGTTCATGTATTTGTTGTACCATGCTGCTGGATTGAGTGCTCCAGGTATCTGAGTAGCTTTCGTGGCTTGCCTTTGTGTTTCTGACTTTATTTCTGCTGTACTAGTTATTTCCACTGCCAGATAATGGAGTGATTTTACCTTCTCTATTGTCTGTTTATGTAACTCTAATTTCTACCGGAGAGGCTCTCTAACTACTACCATTGCTTTTGTTTTTGCTGTTGATATTTGTATTTTGAATCAGTGGCAGTACCAAATTGATGGAAAAGTCTTTGCAGGTCATCTTCACTGTCCGCCAGTAGCGCCGTGTCACCCACATAGCACAATATACTAACGTTTTTGACTTCTATTTGGTAGCCTTTTTAATTTTTATTTCATGAATTATCTGATTCATTGTCAGATTAAACAGCAGAGGACTCAAGGAGTCTCGCTACAGGAGAACTGCTGTACGATGAAAGTCTATAAATACGAGCTGGTAAAATTGTAGCAGAATGTTTAAAATTTTCTTGTTTTTAGGAAGAAGTTTACAGAATTTCCAATGAAAATGTGTATTATAGTTCTTCTACAAATATTTTAAAAATTACTGCGCCCATCAAATCAAATTTTGGATCAAAAAATATGTTGCGTTTTATATAGAGTAATGTTTAGAATAACGCTAGCACAAGCGGTATGATTTCTTTGATCCCTACTATATATCTTCTTAGTAAATATATTTCCAATTAATCATAATGGTCTTAATATTTTCCCAAACTAGACGGCTATTTAAGCAGTCATCAGGTTCGCTAGGGAGCGTATGGATACACAATGCTTCGCTGTAGTGCTAGAAGTTACGTAATTTTACTTATATGAGTAAATAGAAATGGTTTTGTAAGCTATTATTGGTGGAATATTAACAGATTGATGAGCGAATGGATGCAATGATAATCGAAGGCTTGAGTGGCAGCTGTGATAGAAGATGGACGTATCTTCAATTTATCAACATTTTCTGCCATAGATCTTCTAGAAATAGAAATTTGATTAAAAGTTTCTTTATGTAGTGATAACTGTTTCAGCATAGGACCTTAACACTGCGACTGTTGTTTTAATTATACAGCAATACAGCTAATAGATTGAATAACTGTATTTGCTCACAGTTATAAAATAAAATATTTCTGTTAGATATAAAAAACTCCTTCTCCTATTTATTTAACGGTTTGCACGCATCCTAAATAAAATGTAGACATTATAAACTAAAATTCACTCTATTGTAAGCATAATAAGAAAGATTCCGCGATTTATGCAGTTACAAAGAGAGAATTGAATTTATAAAGATAATTGAATTACGTAGTTTCTGGATGTACTCCGACAATAATTCTAAGTAATCTAGTTTTCCTAATTGCGAACAAGATTGATCTCGAAAAGCAGTCTGCTTTAGCTTTTAAAATAGAACTTAGCGGCGATGGCAAAATATTTACTTTAGTTAAAGTTATAGTTACCCGACTTTTAAAGTTGCAGCTACATAATTCTTAGTAGTTGGGAAGAATAGTCAAGAACATTTAAGTTGTTACTCTTTATGCCATCACTGTAATGCTGCGTACATAACATTTTACTCGCTTAAGCGAACTACGGACGACAGTTTAATAAATTTAAATTCTACAAAACCATTTGTGGTAACGTAATTATTCTCATAAATTAAAGAAATGTTTTTTCCTGGTCAACATGTCAAAGAAAAGTGACATGTACTATTGTTATTCTTCCTTAACCTATTCTACACAACAACAACCACAGATTTTCTAACAAGCTACGTATATAAATTACAGAAAAATTACACAAATGGATTAGGCATGATAATGTAATAGGATAAAATCTGTTGTTTATTAAATGTCGTTTTATAGTTCTTTTGAATTGCACCATCGTTATGTTTTTGCAGAGCATTGGGAGGTGATTGTACATCTTGATGTGTTGTGTTGTAATTTTTCCAGATGAAGATCCACATTCGCAAAAATAAATGGATGAAACGATAAGCATTTATTTGTTTTTTAGATATTCACATATGAATCTATCTTCTTCATGTGGTAAGTCGATAAGTCCTCTATTTATTGCTTCCAGTTTAACTGTGGGTGGAGCGTTATTCCCATGAATTTGGAACCTCGTTGGGAGTGATGCTACTCGCCTTCCTTTTTACTCGATTAGTAGATCATCTACCCGTCTATACGAAAAGAAAGTTATCTCCGTTTTACTAACATTCCCCATTAGCTCGTTTTGCAAATACCATTCATCTATCTGGTGCAAGCAATTTTTTATTTCTTCTTGTATATCGCCCACTGTCTTAGCTTTGATTAAGATGGAGACAGCGTCGGCAAAGATTGCTATCGGGTAATCCACATGTGGCGGTAAATCGTTGGTATACAGTATACACAAAACTGATTCAAGGGTATATCCTTGGATTATGCCCCTCTCAACGTATATCCAATCTGATGATTTATTTCATTCCCTGTATTCCCATCAGTAGTGATTACCCTCTGACATCTCCCATGCAGGTAACATTTCAGCATGTTCAGCCCTCGCAATCCCATCGGAGACAATTTACATAGTAAAACGTAATGGTTTACATTGGTAAAACTTTTTGTCATGTCTAGAAGTGATTCAACTTTCTATTATTTTAATTTAGATTTTGTTTTAAAATTTGGTGGAGGAGCCGGTTAATACAAGAAGTAATTAAAAATTGAAATTGGAGAGCATTTTTACGTAGATTTATGTCCATTATACGACCACAATGCATCTCTAGCACTACATTCATTCTATTTTTCTTCGATGTTATTCTAATAAGAGATGATTTTTTAATAAAAAAGCAGAGCATCCGATTCAAAAGCGAATACCTTTCCACAACGCTTGTTGGATAAACAATATGCCTTTTTTTTTCTGTAAGAGCGTACCTTCGAAATAAAACGCTCCAAATATAAAAATAGGTGGCCTAATACTGAAACGCGGATACAAAAAAGCCCTGCATGGGACTATATAATGCCGCCATTTATATGCGTTCCAGAAATGAAGCAGCGGGCCACATTTCGCTGATGTGTAAAAGGTAAAACGTAAAATATGTTGTACTGGTATTGAAATACTCTTTTGCCCTAGAGGATACATTTCGAAATGGCGAAATATTTTCACTTGTCCCGCGCAAATCAACAATGAAAAAATTTAATGTTTCGGAGAATGCATACCCGAATATTTAAATTGAGAACTGAATTAACAAATACCGTTGCGAACGGATTATCATTTCATTAACCATGTTTCTGCCTTTTTGGTGGACGGTCTAATTAGAAACTCGATCATATTCACGTAAATCAATAATATGAGACGTAATTTGCATTGTGTTTGTTGAACTTTGTGGACGAATAATGAAAACAGATAATAATAATTATAGTAATAATAATAATAATAATAATAATAATAATAATAATAATAATAATAATAATAATGATAATAATAATAATAATAACAATAATAATAGTAATAATAATAATAATAATAATAATAGTAATAATAATAATAATAACAACTGTAGTAATAATTATTATAATAATAGGGGTTTTAGTTGAGGAAAACAGCTACTATCCTAACTTTTTATAGCACGAGGATTCTGTTGAAGTCTGCTACATCTTCCCAGAATACTATTTCGTACCACAGTCGGGATTTCATTTAACATTTAGCACGGTATCAACACTGATACTTCGCAAAATCATTCGCAGACTGCAGAAGAATCAAAATCGATTATACAGAGGTGTTGCTTCAATGTTTAATAGTGCTCGCGTTTCAGTTGCGTTCGGGCTGTTAAATTAGGCACTAGCAAAGAGTAAGTGTTCTTCTATAAATATTTACAATTGTTTTGGTAAAAAAGCAATAGTTAAGTGAAGCACTGTGTAGTGGAGTCCCATGAATAGTCAAACGCGCATAGAAGTTCTAAATGCGACATTAAAGCCATCGTATGCAAAACTTTTTACTAAGGAGTTTTTGGAAAACCTGCCACACAGCTCGAAAATTTAAAGATTGAATTGACGAGAATGGATTCTATCTTCTGGATCGGTCTGGCCAATCTCCTGACCTAAATCCAATCAAGCATTTGTGACACTTTGCGAAAACTTAAGTAAAAGATAACAAGCACTCTTCAAAAACACTACTTGAAGCCAAAATAAAAGAAGAATGGAAAAATATTCCACCGGTGCATTGTGAAAGGTTGGTGGGTACTGCAACGCTTCGTGCTCTCTCTGGACGGTTCTTCAAAACTTCAACACATCAAATGTGAAGCAACAACTTTATCAGTTATTTATTATTATAAATGTAAACAAACTACTTGCCATAAACTTTCCTTGTTTTAAATGAAATATTCTTTCACCTATCAACGGCAGGAACCCTAGATTATTGGCTATACAATACAGTTGAGGCTTCCGCCGCTGGATGTCGCTGCGAATATGATAAAGTTTCCTTTCTGTCAGAATAAACGTAGGTGTTGTGAAATAAATAAACACGTGTGCTTGCTGGTTAAGGCAAAAAGGGGGTAAGTAAAGGAAAGTGACTTGTGATGTCAATTAAGCACAGCGTACACTAACAACTCTACCTGTGATAACTTCTGTGTCCAGAAGTCCAACAAAAGAAACAAAAAAGTAAGTAATAATAACCAATTGTATTTACAAATATTAAACCAAAAAATCCTTTAAACAGTAAAATAATGTAACTTTTAGTGTTTGCACAAAATTACCAAAAATTTCGGTTCAGAAAAATAAACCAAGTCTGATTTCGGTGCTTGCGTAAAATCTGACATAAACTTTCAAATGTTTACTATCGTTTTCGGTTTCAGAAATTTTGGTCTCGGACTTTATGCAAAATTGAACGGATTTTCATATATTTACAATCATTAAAGAAACGATAACTTATGAATTGCAGACTTAAGCGTTTTCGACCCGTTAGTTTTGACCCCAATTAAACGTTTTCGACTGTCGGTAATAAAATAACCTTTTCGGTTATCGGACCTCAACGTTTCACAAAAGTCAACTTTAAGACCGCCCAATTATGGAACAAATTTTCATCCAACTATACAAAAGTCAGCTTTAAGGCCGCCAAATTGCGGAATATGGGCCACTCTCCGTCAGCTGTGCAAAAGTCAGCTTTTAATGCCTTCCAATTGCACCGTCTAGACGTGTTCTTTCTGCCCAGCTTGAGCCGCTGCCGTAAAGACAAATCTATGAAATTTCCCACTGCTTATACACCCGTATTTTAAGTGACGTACTGCTTTTTGTTCATGACGCAACGCGACTTCGTACGTCACGCGTAGAATCAAAACAGTTTTAAAATACATCGTTGCAAAGATTCCGTAATGATTGAATTTACATAACATATACACTAACGCTCAACATAAAATAACATACGTAAAATACACTCTTACTCAAAATAGTTGGTTCTGGTATTGACAAATTAATTAGCAATATGAAGGTTTAAAAAAGTGATGATTTTTTAAGATTGAAAAGTATCCAAACAGTCATTAAAACACGAAGAGGTCGTATTAATTTCCATGTAGAATTTTATAGTGTCACCTTTGTAAATATATTTCAATAAAGTTTTGAGTTTTACAAAGTATAGATTTTTTGTTAAAAGCAGAATAACTATTGTCGAAAATGAAAGAAGTCAACTGTAAAAATGAATTTAGTGATAATGTTGTGTGATTTTTGACAATATCCCACTTTTGTTCCAGAATCTTTAGCAACAGTTGCATGGGGATGTTAGTGAACAACGAAACGACGTCTAAAGATATTAAAATATAATTTTTTCGAAGTGTAAAACCATCAATCTTATTAACAAATGAAAATGTATCTTTAACATTGTAGTTGGTGATCTCTGATAAGAAATTTTGAAAGAATATAGGTCGTTGAATTTATTATTATTATTATTATTATTATTATTATTATTATTATTATTATTATTGTTATAAATACTTGACCTAAATTTTGGGATTAGTCTCCCTCGATCCTAACTTTATTAACTATTTATATTATCTTAGCACGGCATCAAAGAAGTAATTAATAGCAATGCAACCTCCCTCAAAAGCTTCCATACACATAGTAATATATTAGTGCTACAATTTCAATAGTGTGTATTTAGATACGATAAATTAAAATAGCACAAAGTACGTATACAATGCACATACATATAACAACCTGAATAGTAGAAATAGAGTAAATATCGTTAATTTAGATACACAAATTATAACATAGGAAACGTAATAATTATACAACGAGGACCGGAAAACACAAATCGCACCGTAGAGGCTCCAAAACAAAATTCGAAAAAGCACAGGTAGATGTATACGCGGAATAATTTGAAACGACAACGCAAACTATTTACCCGCTTGATAAATGTGACGCGTTTTCTCTACGTTTTTATTTTCCCCTTATCAACTTGATGTATGTGTGAGCGAGCTTTTATTTCGTGGGCAACAAACGACAGCTTTTTTGCATAATAAGCTTCGAGCACAATCATCATAAACATATTCCGGGGAAATATACGCGGAACTATGGACACGAGATTTTGGAAAATATTTGCCTCAATTTCCGCCGAGATATATGCAGTAGGTTAAAATTCTATATTAAAAATTATGTTTTCGTGCGTTCGCATTTTCTGCTCGTTGCTTGTTTCAAGCCCTCGTTACGTCGGAAAGATTTATTGCTTTATTCTACATCGGTGGATTCCTTAAGGATTAGCGGAACGAGGACTTATAAAGTAATACGATAATTAGGTTTATGTACACATGAAGTATTGCCAGGATGTACGACATGAATATATTGTCAACAAGGAATATCCGGCTGGTGGTAAATTTCCCGCACAAATCAAAACAATCTCACAATCTTAACGTTTATTATTAATAGCACGCGAAGTGAAATTAACGTTGAAGACTAACACGGAACATAATTTTTTATTTTCAGGATACAACCACAGCGAAACCGCAAACGGTATCTTTAAATTACTCGAAGAATTTAGCTAGTTGGTGTTGAGTCAAAAAATTTATCCCTCTTCTATTACTTTTTTATCCACAGACAATGTCCATTTCGCAGATAAAATAATTCTAATATTCACACCAAACGTATTTCGCGTTTATAGCAACGCGTATCAAAATTTTGCAGTTCGATATGGTTTCTTTGATAAATTTAGAAGTTCAAATACTGCATGTGAGTAGGAATAGGGGCACTGGCACACAATGCTTTTAATAAAATTTAATTGAAAGAAGTATAATTATGATTAGAATTGCTCACTAGCGCCAACGAGCAGTGGCGGAGATCTGTTGTGTATACATGTACGCTGCCGTAAATACTATTTCGTAGATCTGCGTTTGCTTTCAAAATGTCGCCTACATCACGAAAACGAGCAATGTTGGACAAAGTTACAGAATTTATAGCAGAAATGCCTGACCTAAATTATGATGGCGTTAAAATTCAATGTGTAGTTTCTAATATCCATTTAACGTGTTGGTCCAAAAGGGATTGTCTACGTCACGTAAATAGTAAACAGCATTCTTCAAAAAAATAGCGCACGACACTATAACAAATTTAAATTTAATTTAGGTGTTACCTTTATTGCATGTAATCTACCGTTTAATTTACTAGACAAGGAAGCATATGTCTTCTTTTGGGATAAATATTCGGACTGCAAATTACCAAGTCGAGCATCGTTACAAAGAATTGTGCCATCTGCTCGTGAACATGTTGAAAAAAGAATTAAATCGGAGTTGAAAGATAAAAAACTGTGGTTATGTGTGGACGAAACAACAGATCGTAGAAAACATTCTGTGGTTAATGTAATGGTACGTACAATGGAACCACATCAATCGTCATCTTCAATTCTATTAGCTTCCAGACGAATACGACAATGTACTGCCGAAGTAATTTCAAAGTTAGTGTTAAATACATTGGAAAAGTTTGAACTTTTAACAAACCAACTGTTGATGTTTATGAGTGATGGTGCCGCAAACATACTTTCTGTAGGCCGGGCTCTTAAAAAACATTGTACTAACTTGTTACATATTATGTGTAAAATTCATGCTTTCAGTCATGTGGCAGATAGTATTAGAAAATGTTATCCTGAGATAGACGCTATAATAGCGCATACAAAAACAGTGTTTGTCAAATCCCCAAAACGTATTCGCAAATTTCACAGACTGTGCCCCCTTCTGCCTGAGCCATCAGAATCTATTCTTACACGTTGGGGAACATGGTTACAGGCCGCGTTTTATTATCATAAATATTTTGAAAATATTAAGAACGTGGCTTTACAATTCGATCCAAAGGAAGCTGCGGCTATCTAGGAAAGCCAGTCGAAATTTCAAGATAGCCAAGTTAAAACGGATTTAAAAACAAAACAATTACTTCGGACTAGTGGAGGCAATAGAAAAATTACAAAATCCTTCGGTGTCATTAGTGGAATCTCTGCAAATAGTGCAACATGTTCACGCCCAGCTATGCGCGGTAGAAGACGCAAAAAATGTTTGTGTTCTAGAAAGGTTTGAAAGTGTTTTAGAGAAAGATTCTGATTTTGGCACATTAAGACAAATTTGTGATGGTGCGTCAACAGAACCGTTAAGTTGTTCCAAAGATTATTTTAATTACGCAAATATAACGTCACTAGATGTAGAACGTTCGTTTTCTGCATATAAACACACTTTTTCCTCACGCCGCACTCGGTTTGCCGAAACAACTGTGGAAACATATCTAATGTTGCAGATATTTAACAGACATTATTCACTTTGTGATTTCACGGAAGACTCTTAAGACTGTAAGTGTTTGTATATTTTATTTCTGACCATTTGTTTTGTGTAAACTTTTATGCGCCCGCCACTGGCTGTTGGCGCAAATTGAGCAACTCTAATTACGATTTACAATGAGAATGGTAAATTTTGATTTACACATTAAAGGTTGTTGACTAAATTCTCTTTTTTTAAGAACAACATAGATCTTATCCTCGAGTGCAAGACAAAGACATAAATCCAAACTAGGGGAGAATCGAGATAAGAGGTAACCAACACTACTTCGCCTAGCAACCACATACAATCAAAAATAAGCGTGTAAATGTCAAATGGAATATTTTTCAATAACACAACAACAATATATTTTCAAATCATTCGCAGATAATACATATCTTGAGTCATTGAAGCAGCAATGAATATCGTAGCCATTAGTGTAATGAAAATTGTGGATCAAAATGGCTGCCCTGAGCAACACCAAAGAGGGCAACAAGCCATTCCAAGGTGTATCCACATAGCGATAGGCATTGCTGCCTATCAGTCATATACAAGTAAAACTACTTAATTTACTAAAAAACGACACATTTTAGATATAGGGAAATGTTTATAAAAAAAATCAGAACAGTTTCTCTAACAGATCCTAGAAAAATATACAAGCTGTTCCTTTAACAGAAAACTGAAATAATATGAATCAAAGGTGGCAACGATTTCGATGATCATCTTGTGGACGTTAGTTGTTATAACAAATTTTTCAATGTGTTGCCGTAAACTCCAAGAAACAATCAAAAAAAAATTGAACCACCACTCCAGCGTAACAGGTATTTAAGATATATGGCATTAAAAAAACAGCGGCATTTCACAAAAATCTCAAATTATGTCAATTACCTCAACAAAGATAGATAGGTATAGGAAGTATTGATGAAAGCTGACATGAATTTGTATTACACATTTTTACTAAGCAGTTGCAAGCTACATTTCTCCTTACCAACACGGATTTGCACGAAAACGTTCTATAGTAACAAATCTAGCCCGCTTTACTCAGTATGTATCAGAAGTGATTGATGATAAAGGACAGGTTGACGTTATTTATTTGATCAAATTCTCCGAACCACTGCTACGTCTTCTTGGTTTCTACCTACTAAACAGGAAATTTCGCATAATATATCGAAACTGTACTTCCACCGAGTTCTCAGCTACTTCAAGGGTCAAATTTGGGTCCACTTTTATTCATTCTATTCACTAACGACATTCACAATGTCATAGATTGCGAAAAACTCATGTTCGCTGACGACCTCAAACTTTCTTCGGCCATAAGATCTTTAGATGCTTGCGATGCGCTTCAGAACAGCTAACAATGTTTTCGCATGTTGTAAGAATAAACTTTCCCTCAATGTCTCTAAATGCATGCATATGATTTTTACCCGGAAAATGCAAATAATTAAGTATAACCATTCTGTAAGCGGTACTCTAATAGAACATTTTACATCAATCAAGGATTTAGGCGCCTTGTTTGACCCCGTTCTTTCTTTCTCTGGACACATTTCACAACTAGCACGAGACTGTCTCAAACTATATGGCTTTATATATCGCAACTGCCGCGACTTTCATAACTTAAAAGCACTAACAACACCATTTTTTTCTTTAATTCGTTTTCATTTCGAGTATGCAAGTCTGGTATGGTTTCCTATTTATGAGATGCATATTAACACTATCGAATCAATTCAAAGAAAATTCATAAAATTTCTACACTTTCTTTTCGAAGGAATCCATCCCACACGAAATTATCAATATAGCCTTTTGTTAGCTAGATTTGACCCCTATCCACTTCGTACCAGAAGAAACGTTGCTCTTATAAAGTTTTTATATTCGTTGCTTAACAATAGGATTGATTGCTGTTGGATTTTAGGCAAACTTAACATTCTTCTTCCTAGACCTAACAGTCGATCTACATTCATATTTTGTTGCCGCACTTCCAGGGTGTTACGCTTGGAAAGGTCTCCGATACATCTTACATCTTCCTGTTTTAACAGCACTTCAAACGCGTCGAATATAAATACCGATTCACTTATTGCTATAGTGAATATAGCTCTCCTACATACATTTGAATACCACCACGTAATCCTTTACTACTTTCCCTGTTCATTATTATTAATATTATTATTAATTGAAGGGAGGCATTCAAAGACGTAATAATATCCAAGGTGTTCCATTTAAAATTCCAAACTCTCGTGCGCTGCAGAAATTAAACACCCTATATACTCGAATATAATTTTATATTGTGCTGTACTTATATTCTAATATTTTTTATTTGAAACCCTTTTCGCCAAATTCCTCAGCTCTAAGAAGACACGCTGTAGAGTTTACTACTTATATCACTATAATAGGTTTCCTGAAATGTTTAAGGCAATAAAAAACTATTTGGGGGAAATTGTACTTTCTTTTTTTTTACATTGAAGAACTTTCAAGTATAAAAAGAAGAAACATAAGTCTGAAGCGCTTTGAACAATTGTTTAAGGAATGCTTTACGCTAGTATGGAGGGAAGTAGTAAGCCTTCAAAAAGATACGTGATGACGAAACTTCATTAATTCATTACGTATATTTCTTATTATTTCTCCACCCAAAACAAGAGAAAAAATTAACTTCGCTATTGTTCGGTTGTTCGTTGTGAAATGAGGTGAAACGTTCGTTTAAATACGTTTAGTTGTAAGTGAAGTCTATTAATCATAGTTGGTACGACGATGCTACAAAAATGATTTACGGTGAGCTTGGAAACCGGACATTTCCATAAATTGGACATAAAATATATGATATTTATTTTACCACGAGCGCTGGGTGTTTCTACGATGAAAATAAAATGACACTGTGCACCATTAATCAAAATCTCAAGACGAGAAACTAAAGGAATCAAATTTTCTCTCCTTCCATGTAAATATTTTGTGGCATAAATTGCATCCGTATAATATGAAGAACTACAATATCCGTTTTTATATCAAAATCCTTTAGCTAATATGTACACCTGGAAATTTTTAGTCTAGACCGTTAAAATAAGAACAAAATTTAGCAATTGGTATTACCCGCTTTAAACTGAACAGCGCAGTGGCTGATTCTATCTGGAGAGGAAATAGTATCTCTTGAGTAGTTGCAATTATCTAAATTGAAACTTGCAAGCCTTGTGGTATTAGCTTTTGGAGAAGCTCAACATTGGCAAAAGGATTATCCGTTATATTACTGGGCTTGAACCAACAGATTCATGAAGGAATTCTTTTGTAAGCTATGACATCCTGACATTACCTTGTATATTTATTCGGGATTCAGCGATGTACATATGTTTATAAAAATCGACAGAATTATAGATCACGTCGAGATTTTCATGACTATGAAACTAGATTCGGGAAGAACCTCTTCACTCCAAAATCCAGGTTGACGGTGTATCAGCAGTCGTCCGAAATTCCAGCTATTGAGATCTACAACAAATTACCATCACACTGGAAAGAACTCAGTTTAGCTAAATTTAAACAGCAAGTGGAACATATGTTGCGTAGAAACAGTTTTTATTCACTACAAGAATTTTTAACAAATAATATTTGATTTTAATTGTAGCTAAATCTAAAATTGCTTTAAAGTTTATGCACTCCTCCCAACCACCTTTTATTACTGCCTTTATAATTGTGTTACTCAAAGTCCTTATTATTGTTATTGTTGTTGTATTCCTATTCGCATTTTGTATTTCTTTGGACCACCTCCTATACTTTTGTAAGTCGTTAGAGATAAAATATTGTTATTATTTTTTTCTTCCTCCACCCCGACACCTAGTCTAGCAAACGACTACAGACGCAGGGTCTGCACTCGCTCCCCGGGGTCCTCACGCGGAAGGCAAGCAAACGGCACCCATGCGAAAAGCCGCAGGAACGCCCCCCCCCCCCACATACACACATTGCTGTTAATTGTTTCTTAATTGTGTCCTATTGTTAAATAACGTAGCTCCGCGAAATTTCGCCGAACCGGTGGGGGTGTCTCTGATAACTCGGCGCAGCTCGCGAATACGCCTCATCACCGAAGACTCTGCACCCACTTCGGATGGTGTATGACTAACTTCATGGGCCCGCAGGATCCGGACAGACCCAAGTTTGACTTGCTTCTGGAGCTGTCAGGTAAGTATATGCACGTTTGTTTTGTTGAGTATTTTCATTTTCTTCAGATGTTCCTGTATCGTGGTTTGGATTCCGTCCAAAGAGCCGATAATAATAGATATGAAATGGATTTAGAATCCCTCGTAAATCGTAGTTGGTATAATAGATCGAAATACTTCTCTCTCTTTTCCGTCTCCTTTTCAGTCATTCTGATGTCGCACGGGCAGACCATCTCAACAACATACATATCCTTCTCCTTGTAATCCAGGATTACCATATCCGGCTTATTGGCGGACACTCGCGCTGTAGTGTGGAAGGGAAAATTCCAAAATATCTTGCAGCTCTCGTTAGAAGCCATTGCAGACAAGTCTAACTTTTGAAACGGCGGCTGTAATTGCTGATCAATGCCATAGAGATGGCGTAATCGAAAGTATAAAACTTTTAGGGCCATGTCATGACGAGATATATATAAGTTTGGAGCATATTTTGGGCATGCTGATAGTAAATGCATTATGGTTTCCTCTATTATTTTACATGCTCTACAGCGAATGTGATTCAGATTTAAACCGAGGACGTTGCGTTGATAGGCTAGTGTGTGAAACACGCCGTCCTGGACCACCACTATGTAACCCTCAGTCTCCAAATATAGCGATATAGCGATATAGCGATAATCCTATTGTTATTATTATTAGAACCAAATACATAATTAGATCATTAACAAATCTGTATTCGTACTTTATTAGTGCATAAGCATTGAGATTCAAATCAGTATGAAGCTAGTTTTTGGTTATATTAGTTGGAACACCATTAGGAGATAATAACATTAAAGATTATTCTACTGTTACTGCCATAATTCTAAGTAGAAGATTTATCTAACAACCTTAACTTCCCAACAATAATCATTTTTTGCCGTTTGAATTATCAAGATAATTTATAACATCCTAGATAAAATTGCAAGCAATTACTAAGATTAATTACGTTAAAGTAGTATAATTTAGATACCTACTGCTATCTCAATCAAGTTTAAGTAAGTACATTTCAACTTTCCACCTACACTACCTACCATAGAATATCAAAATAATCTACCTTATTAATCTAAGTGTCCTGTACACGCCACCATTACTTACTACTCCCGTATAAAAATTAACTGTAAAGTTATATGTGATGCAATCTTTTTTACAGTATTAAATGCACTTAATATTTCCATATGATACTTGCAGTATACAAAAAGAAACAAAAGCAACCAATATGGGTCATCTAACAGTTTTCGCCTGACTCATTCTTCAGAGGCATTTAGTTTTGTATTGTTTAGTAAAAGACAAAACTAATGACATTTTGAACAATCCCACAAGCGTTTGTTTCTTATCCCTCATCTTTAGAAACCTTCATTTATAGAGGACCTTTGTTAAGTTTACGAGACGGTGATATATCGGACATGTTTTATGTGAAATTAAATAAATCTTTAAATGCGATAATTGCATTCTTAACCAAAGTTGTGGAGATGTTACTCTAAAGTAGGGTACGACTTTTAGGTGGCTCATGATTTTTAAGGAGATTCGAGAAGATATTATAGAGAAACCTGCTTCTGAAAGGACCATCTCACCAATGAAAAGAGACTGTCAGGTTCAGTATCAGAGATTGCTAGAAAACAGAAGGCTTTAACTAAAAATGTATTGGTTAGCACTTAATTACAACAAACGAGTCCTAAGTATTCCTATATAATCCGCAAATTAAACAACAAAATGAAAATGGGCCACCCAGACACCCAGAAAGTTGGCCTATCTAAATCTAAGCGTTTTCTGCCTTTATTCCAAATTGAAATCGAATTTGAAAAATGTTTATTTGCGATCTAAAAAATGTAAGAAAGATTGTAGCTGATGAGCTATTCAAGCTAACGGATATGCTGGTTATTCGATTTGGCAGAAAAAAAGTTGGAATCACCGCGCAGTCTAATGTTATAGCTGGAACTTTAGTAGTGATCATATACGAGGGTGATTCGTAAAGTAAGTTCCGTTTCCGCCTAGTGAGCAGAGGAGTGGGAATATCGGCGCGATCGCAGAACTGCTGTGTAGTCTGGTTTAGTATAAGTCTGGCAGTGCTACTGAGGGAATCGATAGGACATTCTTTCGTCCTATTATGGTAATTTAAAATGGCTGCTGCAATTGAAAATCCCGCCGACTGTGAACTGCGTGCTGTTATCCGATTTCTGTGTGAACATGAAGGCTGCTCAGATTCATCGTGAATTTTGTTCCGTTTATGGTGAAAATGTCATGAGTGTCAGTGTGGTTAGAAGATGATGTATGTTTCGAGAAGAACGTACTAATATCCATGATGAAGAACGGAGTGGAAGTCCAACTGACCTACTGGACAGTTTTAAGTGGGAAATGTTTGAGCATCCTGCATACAGCCCTGACTTGGCTCCTAGCGACTACCATCTCTTCCCTAACATGAATAAATGGCTTGGATCACAACGGTTTCAGAGCGATGAAGAGCTGCAGGACAGTGTTACAGCATGGCTTAATTCACAGGCGGCAGGGGTCTATGAAGAAGACATTAAAAACTGGTTCATCGCTATGACAAATGTCTCAATCCTAATGGCAACTATGTAGAAAAATAGCTGAAAGTAGTAGCTTTAAGTTGTATATGATAAAAACCTCTTCATGTATTGATGTTTCTTTTTGGTAACCAAACGGAACTTACTTTACGAATCGCCCTCGTAGATGCCTTTTCCGCAAATTCGGGAGTATCGACTTGATATCCTTTTCGCAGTTTAAATAAGTAATTTAGAAAAATAAAGTGTTACAAGCGCTGGAAAGCTACCTTTTTAATTTAGCGTATAAGGCACCCTACCATTTCAGCGTGCCACGTATGTAAAACCAGCGTTATTTCAAATGGTGGGATATAATAAAAATTGCACTTCTTAAAATGTTCTAACCACTAAATTCGCAATAATTTTGAATGCGGCTCACTTCTAAACACATCTGTTCGATAATCTACATCAATAATATACACAATAATATACAATTTCAATTTAAAATATTTCTTATCCTTAAATAAAATTTCATATAACATAATTGATATACATTAATTCAAATTACAAGTTTCTTTTATTCTCCTATTAAGATAGGGTTTGCCGTCTACCGTCACCGCAAAGTGTCATCGTTATGTATCTGCAACCTTGAAATGTGCACGTTCCCTACGGGATTTAGCGATGGCTTAAATAACCGTATTTAATTGGGAAATATATTTATTGATTAAAATCCCCGGGTCAAGGTGGATCAGAACGCGGGGGCTGCGTTATTTTTAAGATTACAGTAGCTTCCCTAAGTTTATAAATTAAAGAAGAGACTAATATAATTTAAATAAAAAAAAACTATTGTACGTCAAATATAACATCTCTATTATTTATTCGTGCAGTTTTCCTATTTTACTCAGAAAAGATAAATTTTAAATTTTGTTTTCAGTGGTAAAATAAACGTTTTATAAATCAGTGCGTCTTGTTTTCTTGCTTACTATTGTACAAGTAATTACAATATACTGCGCTTTACAAGATCCATAAACGAATAGCAAATAACAAAAGAAGAAGGTAACAGGACATTTTGAATGTTAATAACGAAAGTTAACAAACACAAGTTACAGATGTGCTCGAGATGGCTTTGCACATAAATCTGCTTTAATGTCCAAGCGTTATCCTCGCGCCTCGTTTTAATACAGCTCTATTGATTTTAAACACTTCCAGCGTAACAAAAACTTCAGAAAGTTGTATTTAGCCGAACGTAATTGAGTTCAGCGAATGAAAGAAAACAAATTTCCTGGTTAACCAGTTACTATTCCTGCGATGTTCGCAGGACCGCCACGCCGCGCTGTTACCCAACAAAGCAAACCAAATTAATACCCCACCAACAATACCCCCAAAGAATTATTAAGGAAATTCCGAGTTTGTTTATAATGCAAAACAAATAGCGATGGGGGTGTAACGCAATTCTCTGACTCTTCGGTTATACGACTGGGGAATGAGAGGCTTCCATCGCGAGATGAAATTTTAAAAAAATCGCCCCGTTTCGAAATAAAATCTCGCTGTTCCCAGCGCTAAACTTTTGTTAAAGCAAATAGTTAGGGGGGATTCGCTAATGAAAAAGAATATGCAAAATAAGTGCATTTACATGAGCAAATGCCTTCGTCGCCGTGTTTAACTGTTTACTTAACTACTTGGCTCTATTTTTACGGTTCGTTACACTTTTCGCGTTGAATTTTTTTCTCACATTGTGTTTTTTCTCCACTTCCCGTTGTTGATTATTCACGTTCAAGCCGGCTACGTCCTGTGGATAAATATGTTTAGCGACGGCGGGAAGTTGTATTTGTTTATTACTTTTTACCCGGCCCTTTAGAGCTAGAAAATCAAACGATAACCGTGAAATATTTGACACTTAACTTGGTGTTATCCCTGATTTTTAACACAAGCTGTTAAGAGTGTGCTATTATTTTTTCTAAACATGTCTATGATCAATTTTATTCGCATCAACATTATAAGAAAAAAACGCGCAGAGAAACTTTTAACTTTGACTACTTGCATGTTTTTGCAAATCACTTTCATTGTCTAAATTGAAACTTTAATGAGCGTGTACTGTAATATTATGTATCTTGTGTTGTCTTACTATGTTTTTGCCCGTTCGTTGCCCATGTTTTGCCCATTATGTTATTTTGTGGGGTAATTCTGTGAGATCAACACTCGTGTTAGCATTTTAAAAACGAATATTTCGTTTAATGTTTAATACAAAGTGAAAATAGCAAGCAAACATTTCAAAACTAAAAGTGTTCCTTGTATTGTAGAACGTTCGAATAAATAGGGTAGCTCTACTTGCGGTGTTTATTATACTAGAATCGGCGAATAGATGCAGTAGCAACAATGGTTGACCATTCCAGCACCAATTCGTCACACTCTAAATAACATTAATCATTGGATGATCAACGAGCTCGCTTACATTAGAGTAATCCAGTCATTTGACGCTTGGTTATGTTCTGTTTTAGTTATTATTTCTGGTGCTTTATCATCAGCAGGGTACTTCCAAGTTCAAATATGTTGAAATAGCAGATTGTAATGCTTTATATGGGTGAAATTATTAAATTAAATTAATTTTTCGCAAATTAGTTAATTAATTATATGAACTGTGGGTTCGGAAGTGTTCCAAAACACATTTCTATTCTTAACCACCTCTTCCACATTGTATTTATGGTACGATTTGAAATATTAAGCACTTTGAAATTGGAACACAATCTACAATACGTGTTACATGGATGAGAAACTTGAATCAAAGTGAGAAATTAATTTGCGTTCCTCTACTCCTTTATTTTAATCGCGATGGCGATTGTTTCATCTACAACAAATTTTGATAATTCTTTTCCAAATATAATTTGATTATGAATTTCTGATGAATACACTTATTTTTAAATGTAGCATGATGTAATGCATGTAGTGACGCAACTGGAAGAATTTAAACTACTCTGTGATACAAAACTCCACTAACTTACTAACATTCAAGACAATTTCATTACGAAAGTTGTTTAATATTCGAAATTATGTTAGAAATATCTCTGAATTCACTTGTTGTAGGGAAATGTTCCATTTATTTTGAGGATTTACGATCTGAAGGAAATGAACAGAAGACATAGTCTCTAGTACCCCCGCTCCAGAAATCGGAGACCAGGAAGGGAGTAGAAGCTACCGAAAGGGAGCTAATAGCCGCCAGAGGGATTTTCACATTGAACGAGTGGCCATACTGAACACAGTATACGCCGGTAATGACAATTGGTTCGAAGATGTAAACAACAATATATATCTCAATACATTTAAAAAACAGAAAGGATTGACTTTTAGTGGCGCTTTTTTGACATGAACAGAAAAGATTAAAGGGTAACTACACCAACTCAACCAAATTTAAAAGATTTTGCAGCTATCGTTCCCGCCAATGCACGTTATCATAGTCGAAAATTAAATAAACCACTTACCGTCAGCAACAGAAAAGCCTAGATTCGAGTGTGGATGAAATTGTTCAATCGAATGGTCGGACAATTGAAAGCTCCCAATAATGCATGTGTTATTCGGTAACATTTTTCAAATCTATTTGTTAGTAAATCTTATAGTAAATTATACGAATTTATTCATCATAGAAGAAAATATTTTCAAAAAATCCCTCAAGAAGTATTAAAGGTTAAGTATTCACTTCAAATTTCAAATAATAGTTTATACATTGTGAAATAGGCTTTTAGTCTTGACGTCAATGCGGCAGATTTATAAAGAATGCAGGTCTATCATGACAATTTGACATTTTGCAGGATTGCTGAGACAAAATAAATGCATTTAATGTTGTTTATTCGGCATGCATGTTGAATGGTTTCGGGAACTAAATAAATTACTAGTTTTCGAGAGGCAACAGTTAGTGCATCACAAAATAGGGTGACACTGCCAGATATACCTTGAAACAGCACAAAATAGCGTACCTACTTAAATTATCTTCTCAGTTACAAAAAAAGTTAAGAATGCCAAATACACAGCGTAGCTTTATTATATAGTCCGGTTCTAAAATGCCCCCCCCCCCATGCTAACCTTTAAACGACAGATGCGTTTTTAGAAAAAAATAGATTAATTCCTATTTTTTGTGTACAAACTTTTGCCATTATCGGCACTTCAATTGTATTTCCTGTGTCACCGGAAGTAACTTTCTTATTTTAAATAGAACGGCCATATATTTTTACGTTTTTGGAAAGGCAATCGAAAAGCAAATCCAACGATACCACTCAGCAATTTAGCATGGTTTGTGCCAAAGCATATACATATCGTC
Organism: Dynastes maya; assembly: GCA_029619315.2. Taxonomy (NCBI): domain Eukaryota; kingdom Metazoa; phylum Arthropoda; class Insecta; order Coleoptera; family Scarabaeidae; genus Dynastes; species Dynastes maya. The sequence continues at coordinate 66,798,387 of JAROYE020000002.1, forward strand.
TATCAAAAAATAATATATTCAAACAAACCTGCCATAATTAATTAATTGCAATAAAGTTCGATAAAGTAAAGAAATAAAAACATTTAACAAAAGAAGTTAAAATGATAGAAAATAGTAACGAGAACAAAGACGGAACGTAAGACAAATGCAGGATATAATAACAATAAATAACAAGAATAATTTACGCTTTTGGAATTAAGACTTGGCAGTTTGGCATTTGTTATGAATACTTTGCTTAGCAGCGAGCTCTTTAGATCAGTCTAGCGTAACAAGAAATAATTTGGCGCTCTTTCCTAGTCAACTTTACGTAACAACAAAAACAAATTACCAAAACCTTTATCGCTGCATATCGTCATATTTCTTAAGTTAAAGTGTAATATATATGACATCGTTGGATTTGCTTTTCGATTGCCTTTCCAGAAATGTAAAAATATACAGAGTGTTGTTGAGAAAGTTGACGTCACTCTCGGTGAAATCGCAAATACAACTGAAATGTCGATAACGGCAAAAGTTAGTATACAAAAAATAGAAATCGACCTATTTTTTCTAAAAACAGTGGCTTCTGTCATCCAAAAGTTAGCATGGGGGAGTGACACCTTAGGGCCTCACTGTAGAAATTTAAATGGCACTTGGAAATGTTATTAAACGCAAAACGAGCGGAAAAATTTAAATATATCTTTAAAGTTGATTACGACTCAATAAATTTCACGAGTATATACGTCATATTAAAATTTAATATTTTTATACTTCGCTGAAATAGTTTCAAAGTTATGATTGGACAAAAATGCGAACGGAAAGTTTGGAATCAATAACTTCCTGAAGGGAAACTTTCGTTTGTGATGTAAGTTATTGATTTCCAACCCTTATTAAAACTTTTTCAAATGTTTCGAATGTTATGATTTTAAGGAGGAAAATCGCCACTGGTATTATTTACCATACCAGTGCCTGTTTTCGAGATAGTTGACGAAAAACACCTAGAAATTTTTAATTGTAATTATCTGACCTCTCCTTTATTTCATTTTCACCCGGCCATTTCTACGCGATAGTTATTTTAACCTCTTAAAACGATACAACTGAAGCTTTACAAACAAAACAATGAGTGCAGGTATTTGTGAAGCTTGACAATTGATATTATCATTCAGCGCATAAGGGCTTAAATTAAAAAAAAGCTTGGAAATGCATCATTTAGCAGGTCCTGGTGAGGGTTATTTTATAAATTCAATGTTCTATTTTTTGCCTTATTTTACAAATTCAATATTTCATTTGTTTTATTTTGTATAATTTCATACATTTCATATGTGTATTCATCAAATCTTTAATGTGTACGTATTCAATGTAAAAATAGGTTTAATTTCTTGTAATGTACTCAAATATTGCAAAACCCGCAACACACGAATTAAGAAACCCCTTCAATAGTAATTTAAATATTTGTAGGAAAGGGTTACGTATCACATAGCGTTTATTCATCGCACAATTTTTGGTTTCCACCTTTCTCCCTTCTATAGGAGATAGCGACAGGAGCAATAGATACTAGAGGTGTATCAAATAAATATATAAAATAACGAGGACGTCTGGGTAGCTATGAGTTATATGGCATTTTTGCTTCGGTGATCGGCTATTTGCTGCTGTCGGTCGACCAGACGCTCAGGCCCCGGTAGGATTTGGTGGTAGTGGCCTTAGTATTACACATTTACAAACATTGAGATGCATATAAATGTGTACACGAAATATGTAAGAAAACCGAATTATGTAGTAAAAGGAACTGTTTATTTAATAAAAGTACTGTTTATACTTATGTGCTGTGCTTAATTTAGAGAGCAACTAAATAAGCGAGCAAATATATAAAAATTACATACATCCACGACTAGCGGCATTGTTCTTAAAACCAAGAGAAAGTAACAGGTGCAGAGTTATGGATAACTTTAAACTTCCAAATTTACTTAATAATTTTCAACTACCTCAAAATCATGTTTTAGCCTCTTTTTATCGAAGATTGCCAAAGAACTAAAAAGAAGTAAAGAATGGCAAGACAGTGCAGCTGAACGCCGCCGCGCATTTGGGCCATGTATACCCCAATTACGCTATTCTTTCTACCGTACACACCAAGCCGATGAACGGTCACCCATCTTTTGCTTGAATCGCCAAGGTGTGCTTAGCCCCAAGATCTGGGTGGGGCACCTTACCAATACTACTGTAGCAAATGCCACAGAAACAGTAGAAAATAATTATTTATTGTTTTCAGTCAATTTCTGATATTAACTTGACACCGCAAGGTTTCTCCATCGAAACTATTACCAGCTTTTTCGGTCCACCTATTTCACTTGTAACAGTAATTATTATTCCCAAATCACTGATTGCCACACGGCTGATGTTATGGGTGGTACATACTTTAGTAATTGTATTAATTGCAATACCAGTCTTCATTTTATTGTCGACGTGTGATTAGGAATGAGTTGTTGCAACCGCGCCGATTCTAATAAATACCTTAACTGCAGATCTTAATGCATGAAATATAGGATCAACATAATTTAGGCTCTAAAAACACAGAATTCTCAATGTGTATGCTAGCCCAATCTGTGTGAATTCAAAATTATTAAAATACATCCCCTTACAAGTGCATATTCCCCTCTTCTTTAATTGTTCTTTACTTGTTAAAATAATAAGCAACAATCCCAGTTTCCAAATCCACTATTTTAAGTAGTAGAGGAGTTCTAAAATTAGTAGATGGCGAGATACGATATCGCAATTGTGATTATTCCTAGTGCAAAGCTTGTGCCACTAAAACGACCAAGTATGCCTATATTCATCCAACTATTGATAGTATACCGCGATATTACTCACAAAAGAGCATCTCCAGTTCCTACCGAACTACAATTTTACAATTTCCGACATAGCCAATATCCGGCACATCTGTCTAGATTGGGAATAATAGAGTCACCAGTTTGTCAATGTGGAAGTAAAATAAATGACTACCATATATAATTCAACTGTGGTTTACATATGTCCTGGACGAATTTATCTCCCGGTCAGACTCTAATGGTATTCACTTACCACCAAATCTAATTAGGCTAATGTGTTCTAATTTTAAAACGACATTTGACCTTGTTATTGCACCTTGTAAAATGTAAAAATGGTAAATGATATCAATCCTGTGAAACTCCCCATTTCCCCTTGTGTGAGTAAATCTATATTCCGTTGGTCATCTACTTGTTATGTCTAAAAAAAGTGTTAATCATCCCGATAAACCCTGGAATGTAAGATATGCAACTATCAAAAAGAGAAAAATTGATTGCATTTATTATAAAGAATTATAGTTTATATCAAGCTAATCTAAGAAACTCGTTCATATTTGTTATTACGTGAGGAGAATCATTTTTTAATTCTAATTAATCTATGTTGGAAAACTAATTAAATCGTTTAGATACTCCTAACATTTTAGTTAATTAGTTCCTATATTCCTTGATATTTTCGAAATATCCTGAAGTAATAATTTAGAAAACCTTTTTTTATCTTTAGTGTCATCCAAGTAAACAAGTAACTGCAAAAATTCGCTTTGGAAAAATAATGGGAGAACAGGAAGCAAATAATCGTGTCTAAATTAAATTTAATGCCACGAAAGTATCGTTTCAAGCAGATATTAATCTTATACTTTCCCAATTTATTAAGAAAACTGATATTCAAACATAAAGCTTCTGCCATTTCCAGATAAACGTTCATTGCTGAAAAAAATCGTAATTTGTAGCCCGAGGCGGGAATCGATAATTCAAGCTTTAACCTTCGTAAGGTAAAATTTGCCCCACTGCCAAAACATCACGATCATTTTGGGGAAACATCTTTCCGTTCTAATTCCAATATACGGCCTTTGTAGCTCTAAATATTGGAACCGCCTATTTAGCCGAGGGCATTTATAGGAATAGAAAATTTGCCGTTGAATATATAATTATGTGAAGGGTTTCTTATTCCCCCAAGTTGTTTACTAGAAAATTTTTTTAAATTCAAAATTTCCAAGTAATAAATTTAATATTGATCCTTATCTTTCCACTGTATACTCGTAATATTCCAGCTTCGTTGTCACCAAATGGTATGCTTTTGTGTCCAGAGACTCATCAAAGAAAAAAGTAAGTAATATTAACCAAATTTATAAACATCTTATAAATCAAAATAAAATTCCTTAAAATAGTACAATAACATATATCTCTTGGGTTTTTAAAACGAAAAAGAAAATAACATCAGAATTGCCAATATTTACAACGGTTCTAGTCGAAAATAATAATAATAATAATAATAATAATAATATTTATTTGTGCCCAACAGTGAAACACCAAAATAGACACATATACATACAAATTATCTTAAGTGTAGCAAAAGTACAAAATGAAATAAATTAAACTTCTTAGAGATACACATAAGACTATAACGATGAATACATACTACATACGTTGCAAATATACACGTAACACTAAACAAGTTGACCCAGAAAAATGTCTTTATATAACATATCAGCGCAACGGCAGATGCGGTTTATTGGCGCTAGGTGCATTACATTAGTTCTCACAGGTTTCAAGTAAAATGAAGACACATTTCGCGATTCCCTAGCGGGAACATGAAAAGGTACCCCACACAAAATAGAAAATACAGATTGTAACTGGCGTTTACATAGAAAGCATTACAAACTGTCATAAACTCTCAAACATTTACACGCTCTTTGTTTATAAAATCAGAAAAACAAATAATCTATCAACGGTTGCGGGCTTTGTGCAAAGTCTAACTAGATTTTCTACTTTATACTAGATTACAGAAGAGAAAACGCGTCACGCATTACGGACTTATACGATTTCAAGACTACGGCTAGGTTCCATTCCAATATTCAAATGAAAGAAATTTACATTTTAAATAAACTGCTCATAAAGGCAAACGAAGTACACTTTGCGGTAAAATAAATTTGCAATGCATTAGCGACGCATAAATGACACATTAGTGTTGAAACTACAACAACCTCGGTTAGCGCTAATTCAATCTAGAGGAGCTCCCATTTACGCAAGATCATGCTACCATATCGAGTTATTAATTAGTATGTTCGCTCACACGGCGACGACAACGACGTTTGATAAAACGTAGGAACATTAATAAGAGACCGATAGGGCTATGCTAGAACAGCAGAAGCATAGCACCGCTTCAAAGCTCTCTTTAACTCCGGTCGATTGAATATTTAAAACATTCGCTGTTGAAAGTCTACAATGTGTGACAAAGTAGTTTGCGGCGTCTAGGAAATTGTGTTGCGACGTAGGTAGTAGGTTGAACAATTGCACGCTTAGCTACTCTTCGCTTATCACTCGCACCACGCTAGCGATTCAGGCGGTGCGGCGCTGAGTATATCGCATAACATCGTCGGAATACGAAACTAACGCATACGTTTGCTTATTTTATTTTATCATCTAAGGGATGCCTTCTACACTCGTTCTTCTCCGTTCTACATTGTGTGTTTCATTCTCGGTACACAGTTCGTATAACAGTTTAATTATCGCAGTTTATGATCGTTAGTTTTCACGCGTAGCCATGTCGGACAAGCGGGGTACAATTGGTGAGTCTGAAATTAGCGCTTTAAAGTGGTTATACGCAGTGAATTTGTCTTAATATCACGTACGTACGTATCACATAGCTCTTAATACTATCTGATAATATTCTACGGGGTAGGCGCCATAAATTCTCGGCCTGACAGGCTTATACAGGCTCGACCATGTTCAAACTTCATTGCGTCATAGTTACACATGTGCGAAGCCTACGCGATATATATTACGACTCGAAGAGTAGTAATTTTTAGTAGCCAGTCAGACAACGTGACTAGTGTATGAAAATATCTCAGGTAACAGGACATACTCCTAATCACATTAAAAAACGTTTAGACGGTGTTATGGTGACTTATCTCCTTCATATTCCACTGTAAAAAAGTGGGCAAAATGTTTCCGTTTGGGCCAAGATTCCCTTGATGATGACGAGCGCCCCAAGTATTCACCGAATTCTCCAAAATCATTTGGGTATAAGTAAGATTAATACAAAATAGGTACCGTATTTTCTTGCTGCTCTCCAACGTGAACGTCGAGTCGAATGTGGGCGTTCGTTTTTAAATATGTGTGGAGACGACCCGAAACCGATTTTGGAGTCCATTGTCACAGGAGATGAAAACAACTCTGTATCCCAGGTCAGAGACAGATCAAGCAATTTCTGATTGGACGCAGGCCTAAATTTACAGCAGACCTACTAAGCAGGCACAGAAAGTCTGTTAGAATAATAGTAGGCTTGCTAACAGGACACTGTATGCTCAAGAAACATATAAGCAACTTAGGCCTGACAAAGGAAACAGCGTGTAGATTCTGCCAGATGGAAGAAGAGACTGCCGTCTACGTGCTGTGCGATTGTACAGTGTCTAATCGACTTGGTGGAGAAGGAATTACCATCTACCAGGGAAGACGAAGTGGTCGCTGTTATTAATAGAACAAAAATCGGGAAAGCGGCAGGATTCGATAACATCTCGAGTACAATGTTGAAGAGACTCCCTAAAGAGGCAATCGCCTCATTAGTAAATATCATAAATGCTACACTCTCCCTAGCATATTTCCCAAAATTATGGAAACACGCGGAAATCGTGGTGTTTCCTAACCCTGGTAAAAACGTGTTATTTCCCCAAAACTTTCGTCCGATCAGCCTTCTCTCCTGTCTGTCGAAGGTGGCGGAAGCAATCATCCTCGAAAGATTGCGAGGCGATGTTATCGACTTAGACCCAGTGCCGCCCGAACAGTTCAGCTTCCGGGCCGGACTGTCTACCGAATACCAGCTCTTCAGGTTGACAGACTACATCCGGAACAGCTTGGAGAGGAGGGAGTCGGTGCAGGCTGCCATCTTTGATGTCCGTCGTGCTTTTGATTCTGTCTGGCACAGGGAGTTGATCTTTAAACTGCTTCAGATCGGAATAAACCCCAAGATGGTGAGACTCATTCGAAGTTACCTTCGGGGACGGACTTTTGCAATTAGACTTGGATCAACAAGACCTACGGTCAGACCAATTGAGGCCGGAGTGCCGCAAGAGTCATTGCTCGCGCCGGGTCTCTACCTGTTGTTTACGAATGATATCTCGAGAAGCCCGGCAGTCGAACTGGCAATATACGCAGACGATACGGCCGTATACTCGTCTTGCAGGGACAAAAAGATATTAACTACTAGATTAAATAGTGCACTCGAGCAGCTGGTTACATGGTTCACAAAGTGGAGACTCGAATCAACGAAGATAAGTGTACCGCGGTACGTTTTACGTACAAATTGAAACCCGCTCCCGGATCCATAGCTGTCGGACAGACGGTGCTCCCTTGGTCGACCTCCGTCAAATACTTAGGACTGATGCTCGATAAAACACTGACCTGGTACGGACACATCCAGCAGGTGGTAAGAAAGTACTATGCCACCAGAAACCTTCTAATGCCCCTCCTTGATCGAAACAGTGCCCTCGATCAGAAGAACAAACTTCTCCTTTATACGTCAACGCTAAGACCGGCACTCACCTATGGGGCGATCGCATGGGTGACCGCTGCTGAAAGTAAATTAGAGAAACTGGAGATCGCTCAAAGCAAAATGCTGAGAGCAATACTAGCAGCACCATGGTACGTCAGGAATGACCGAATAAAAGAAGACCTTCAGATACCATCACTGAGAAACCACCTGCAACACCTGTGGAACGGTGCCTGGGAAAGGGCAAGATCGTCAAGCCATTCCCTGGTGCACACATTGGTCGAGCCGCAGGACCGCCCGCCGCCCAGGGTGCAAATAAGGAGAGTCGAGGAAAGGATCGTGAGGAACGATGAAGAGGTACGACCAGGAGAATGACATAACTACCCCTCCAGAATCAAGTGGAGAACAATGAACACAATTTTCCGGCAGCAGGAATGAGCTCCCTAGTGGAGGACAAGAGGGACCAAGGGCCATTTGGCCTCGACCTGAAGCACGAAAGAAGCCCCTGGAAAAAAGTGGCCTTTGAATCATGAAATCCTCAAGCTAATTTTCGCTGGGAAATTCCAAATCTGTCTTTAGCAGCTTCAATCGGTTTTTGTTCCCTTACCTGGCTCAGAATCCTTGGTCGACCAGTTTTGGGTAATTTAACGCACGGTTTGCCCTCTTCACATTCCTTTATGGTATAATAAATTGTTGATACAGAAATATTTTGTGCTGGCCAATACATCACGCTTCCTTTACGAATATTTAGCTTGTTAGGCGTTTTACTGAACCAGATCGCAAAAGTTAATTAAAACAAGGTAATTGTGTGATTCCACTTCCAACGATAACTTATTTAAACACCTTTTGATACAATTACAAACTATTTGAACATTTTCCGAAAACTCGAATCGTTTAATATATTACTTAATATTTCTTTATATACTTGCACTCGCTAATTGCATTTCATGAATATATAATAGTTCTAAACTCGCTCATAAATATAAATTACTAGTTATATATTTCATAAGCTTCAATTAGAATATACCATATCAAGATTTTCTCCTCTAAATATTTGCTGATTTTCACACGGACCTTATATGTGTAAGAAGCAAATTACAAACTTTACTAAGCAGACGTCGTCGTTGCTTTTTAAACCACAATAAAGAACTCGTCTCCCTGGCAAATGCAATAAAGCATTTTATTACATAGATGTCGCTATTTTTTATATCTTATATTTAGCGCACCTATATTATAATATCGTACCGTCGCGACGTCTCATGAAATTTCGATCGTAAACGTGACAATTTAATTTAAGATTTTCGCAGAGAATCGATAAAGCCAGAACACACTTATGAATGTGAATTTTTAATATCTCCTTCCTGGGCTTTGAATTTTCCTTCTGGGTAGATATTCCGAAACGATCGCGATTTTTAATATAGATATATGATACCGTGCTTCGGAATCGAACGAGACCCCCGCTTGGATGTAAAAACTACATTCATGAGGGAATACCTCGACGTGGGCGACGCAAAAGTAACTTTTAGCGAAACAATAAAACCGCTACAGCTTTAACAATAACAACTTTGTTTACAAAAGTTTTGATATATTAACGGTAATATTAAAAATAGCGTCTCACTGTACTGTTTGTATTGATTTATATTATTGGGCAAGTACATTACTACTACATTACTAATATTGTAGAAGTTGAATGATTGGTTCTAAATATTTGCATTAAAATTAGTAAATTGCCTATGTAGATTCATCATTTCAACAGATAAATACTACAGGTGTAATATTTACATTCCTTTAATTCGAGTAAAACTGCAGAAGTTATAGCAGGTTTAGTTTTATATGATTCGGCAAGGCCTACTACACAATATGACAAAACGTCTTGAACAAAAATGGTGCTTAATTATTAAAATTATAGGAACTTTTACCAACTAATTTAAAATATACTGTTAACCCTAGCAACTGTGCCGCCTAACGGTCGCGTTTGTAATTTAAAAATATTTTCATTAAATTTCTCTTTGCCGCTTTAGTTATGAAAAAATTTTTCCCATCACTATAGTTAAAGTAGTTTCCAAGATATCGCCGGTATCCACTCTTAATTGGACATGCTGTATAATAATAATAATAATAAATAGAGTTTATTATATGATATAAACCACCACATAACAAGTCATAGTCTCTACACATGTAGAAAACTTCAACTCCATAAATAAATGTATAAAAATAAAAATAGGTATAAAACAAACAATATAACACTTGGGCCCCCAATAATCAATTGCATTTTGGGATTGTGACAACCGATGGTATGGTGTCCTAAGTTATTGTCGGGAACGTGTAGCATATATATGCTTGTAACCGCTCATGTCAAATTGTCTTATATTACTGTGCACGTAGCAAACGCTTACAAGTATGTATGATGAGCCAATGTAAGTATTCCTTCTGTTTTCAAATGGTCTCTACATGTTGCGATGTATTTAAAGTTGCACAACGCCCGCACCGCTTTCTTTTGAAGAAAGAATACCTGATTCGCTTCGGCTCTCAATCCCAGCGCCCCCTAGCGCCAAGAAACATAGTCATGCCGTCCTAGACCGTGGCGGCACACACCTGAGTACAGATGCGCGCAACCTGTCGAGCAACTCATGGACTGCTGAACACAAGGTGCCGTTGCGCCTGAGCGTTTAGGCAACTATACGTACAAATCATCACTCAGGCCCACCATGATGTTCAGAGATACACATGAAAAAATGCCTAGTAACACAAACCAAAACTAATGTTAATGTAGTTCTCCACGGTCTAGGATGGCATGACTATATTTCTTGGCGCTAGAGGGCGCCGGGAGATATTTTCAGTGCTGTAGTGGACAATGGGGTATAAGACCAAGAGGTAGACACGATGCAGGCAGCTGAGAAGGAAATGCTAGTAGCCGAGCGAATGACGCCGGGTAGGCAAAAACATATCCGCGTGCTAGTGTTTTCTTCTCTCATCCCGCATTGTGTTTGCCGGGAATGATTGCCCCAATACCATGAGCTATATTAACATTATTTTTGGTTCATAAGTGCATTTCAGTATTGCGATAGTTATCAAGGAAACAGCGTCAGTTTAAGAAATTGTATTTTGGAGTCGTTAAGTATAAGCATTTCCGCGATAACTCTTCGCAACCCAAAAACAATTACAAAATGATATGAACTGACTTGACCATCTTTGTAGAGCATTATGGGTGGGAATTGAAAAAGGGATCTTGATTTTGAAGAAAACACTTTTAATTTAAAGGAAAGACTATGTTTCTAATTCAGATCATCTCTATTCTTGGAAAAATGGGAAAAGTCGTGCCGCCATGCACGACTTTCCTCATATACAATCGTAGCAGAACAGCTACAGATTCAAAACTTTTATATAGAAAAATCACCTAGGAAGCTTTTAGTTATGTTGCTAATTGTTCTATAGTAGACTGTAATTTTTCTACAATGAGTTTAATTAACACATAACGACTTATATATATTTATAATAAATGCGCATGTGTGTGTTCTCTGAAATTTTAACTGTAATTGAAATTATGTAGGTAAACAAAAGCGACTGTTATAAAATCTAAACAAGTTACAACATAAAAATTTGTAACTATTATCATTTACCCAGCTTTTTACACTATACCAACGCCATTTCAATGAAACGACACTGAATAATTCACTTGGTTACCCAACTTTCTTATCCTTTCCTCAATTACTAAAGTAAGCGTAGAGATTTGAGTTGAGGTTTCGGTAAGTCTTCACACGAATCGCCTTAATTTATTCCTGTTCTTGGCCTTGATCCATGCAGTTCTCAAATCGCAACGTACCTCCATCGACAATGTGGCCAATTAGTCGTCCTACGTTTTTCGAGACTTCCGTCTTCCTTTTCTCGCTATTTTTGTTTTCCATACTGCTTTCCATCCGGCATTCTCATCATATAACACCACTACATGAGTTGCCTCATTTCTATTACACTTTCCAAAAGTTTCGCTTCCAACATCTCCCTCACTCTCACGTTCTTCAGTCTGCCTATCCTTATTACCTCTATGATTCTCCTCAGAAATTTCATCTCACAGGCCCTCAACATGTTCTTGTGCCTCCTCGCTATGGTCCAGGTTTCGACTCCGTATATTAAGATTGCTTAGATATCCTGACCTTAGTCTTCTTGCTTATTTCTTTAGGAAAGTATTCCCTATTGCGTAATGTGTTCTATTCGCCAAATTTATTCTGTTGCTGATCTCCGCATCCACATCACCATTTACATTAATCATTGCTCTGAGGTACTTTATCTTACCTACTTACTCCACCATAGTTCCGTCAGTTCCCATTACCATTACTTCAGCTTTGTCCTCATTTATTTTCATTCCAAATTTAAGTAACTCAGTTAACCAAATAGATATCTTTTCTTCCAAGTCTTTTGCTGAAGTTGCGCATAGCATCAAGTCGTCAGCAAACATTAGTTCTTTAACTATTACAGGGTGTAAATACCTGTATCCCATCATCACTCCTCTTGTTTTCGATCCTGTTATTTTCGCTACTATATCCATCACTAATATAAATAGGAGTGGACTTAGAACGTTGCCCTGCCTGACCCCTCTTTCAGTGACAGCCAACTTAAAACACTCAATTCGGCGAAAATACTTATTTCAAATTCTTCACGTCAAGTCTTTTTATATTTCCAGGTATCACGACTACTAACATTCAAGTTTCCCCAAATGCAAAACCGCAAATTTCAAGCTATTGAAACCGTTTGTAAACTGTTTGTTTGCATGGACATCAAAGTGAGCGCGGAAATTTCTTCAAACCTCACCAACCACTGTCCTGGTTTCGGTGAAAAACAATTCAATTTCAACAGCCAACCGCTGTGTATAATCACACACACATGTACCTACATAAACAAATTTGACTTCGCTGGTTCGCCACGACAAACAGTGTATACTGGACACAGTCGCAAGGAAAAGGGTATCGATATTCGTCTGTGCAACACAATTACCTTTCGCAATTCAATTTTGAAATATGAAATTTCCCACATCACACCGTAAAATAGAAAGGAGACCCTTCGCAGCGGTTACCGCCTCCCCAAACAGCAGAATTGATCGATCACTTAAGAGTATTGAACCTTTTTGTCGAGAAAATTAGGCACTCTTTGCAACGCAACTGATCGAAGCTTTCTCGTCTCGAAAAACCCACGGTACTTTTCCGGACACCTTCGATCAGAAGTTATTGGCATGCTAAAATTGAAAAAAAAATTCTTATTGGAAAATCGCATATCTGAGGCTCTGTTGCGAATCCTCATGACCTCATTTTTCGCTTTTAAATAAACTATAGTAACGTTTCTTATTCGACAATTGCTGTTAATGGATTTTTTTTTTAATTCAAGAAGCAACACAATTTTGATTTTTAATTCCGCATTTTTTGACGGATATACAAGGTGAAGTATTTGAGTATGGTGACGTCATCGGCATTTTTCCTTAAATAGCAATCCCCATTTTTATTCCGTATTCTGCCACTCTATCCAAATACCAACACGGTAATGTAATGAGTTTGTTTCCTTACATAGAGACATTTTTGAGAAAAATAATAAAAGTAAATAAAAATAATTGAAGACGGGAAAAAATTTTTTATTATTACTGTAAACAATGAACAAATACAACGTTATTATCAAAGCAAATGAAATGTTATTTTGAACAAGTGGGCTGATAATATTATAAATTCATATCATTTTTGTTTTGTCTGACAGTTCTTGAATGTTTCTACAAGCAAGCTTTAAATACTTTGTTGTTTCATAATCATGGCTAAATTAAGCGAAAGAGAAAGAATTAAAATATTGATTATGGTTGAATATGGTAAGAGAACAGGACGTCAAGAGGAAATTTGTGAGTTATTTAACGATAAGCACCCAGAAAGGTACCCAATAACTCAGTCAATTTTGAGAATAATATAAAAAAAAAATTATGAGATCTACCAAAAAGTGGACATCCAGCAATGAATGAAGGTGCTTGTTTGGATATCTTCTTAGATTTGCAAGAAAATCCGCACAAACTAAGCCACGCTATCGTTACATATTTGTTTTCCTGGATTTGTTCGGCTGAAAGCCAAAAATTGGATTAAGCTCCAATGTTTCACGAGAATTTTTAGAACATAGTTGAAGCGGAATTTTGTAAAAAGACGTGATAAACTTAATAAATTATAATAACGTTGAGAACACTGTCAGTGACGATATTGCTGAAACAAATTTGAATTTGCTGAACTAAATTTGAAATTACTGCCTCAATACCAGAAGACGGACGACTAGAATTTCATAAAAATGAACCTTTGCCAGAAACAGCTACTTTGGAAGAACCACCCGGCATCTCTGTAACTGAAGCAGTTCATTCAGCTGTTTTATATAGAAAGAGCATCTGAAAACATGCTACTTCAAGCACAGAAAATGGTTGAAAGGCCTAATAAAAGATTGTGTAAGTTTACGGTTGGAGACAACGTATTGGTGGGGATTAATCACTTCGATAGAGGCAGAGGTGATCCTGCAAATTTAAAAGGATTACAAATACTTGGCTTGAAAGAAATAGCTTACAGTTATCGAAATAAGATCGAAGATATTCTAGATAATGAGGCGATAATAAGAACGCTAGTTAGATTATCGTCAATTGGTAGTGGACAGAGATATAAAAGATGTACGTGTACTGCAGGGGGTAACAATAAGAAATGTAAATGTTTTAAAAGCAATTATAAATGTAATAATAACTTGCCACGCTGGCAGGGTTTGCAAAATTCGCGTTTAAACATGAAGTCTGGTACCTACGAATGTATGTTATGTATTATTCATTATGTTGTTTGAAACTTTTATCGTAGTTCCATAATAGAGTTTAGATTCATTTATATGTTTTTATAATAATCTTATTATACACATGTATAGACTTCTTCCTTTCTAATTTTGCTGATTTCACGAAGCAGGCAATTCAAGTTCAATCTGTTGCTTAATACGTGTCTTAGGCAAAGTCTGTCTATTTCGTGAAATAGGCAAAATTTTATTTTCAGGAATTCGGCAATTTCGCTTATTCGAAGTAACATATACAAAGACAAGCAAAACAATCTCAAAAGACCTAAAGGAGAGGATAAGAGCTACCATCGGAGCAGTTACACCAGAAACTATTTCTAATATTCTATTGGAGTTTCGGCATAGGTTAGCTTATTGTCAAAAAATTGCTGGTGGATATTTTGAGAATTTGCTTTGATAACGTTGTATTTATTCCTTGTTTACAGTAATAATAAAAATGCACTTTCCCGTCTTCATAAATATTTTTCCTAAAAATTTCCTTATGTAAGGGAACAAACTTATGACATTACCATGTTGGCAGTTGGATGGAGTTTCAGAATATGTTATAAAAAATGAGGATTACTATTTTAAAGAATTGCCGATGACGTCAATACATTTACACGCATCAGTATATCCGAATATTACGTCAAAAAGTGTGGAATTTAGAAACAAAATTGACCTGATTTTGGAATTTTTCCAAAAATCAATACTTTCCTTTTTATCGAATTAATTCCATAAATTTGACTCGCGGTGTACAAGAGTTTGTCGACAAGTGGTCAGCATGAACAGATTTTCTAGCTTGGCGATGTTAATGGGACCCAATTAAGATTTATAACAAATTTTATTTTTAACCAACCAAGTATTTTGTTCGTATAAGCATTAGATTTACTCAATTCAACCAAAGGTATTGCATCAACAATTTTAAAATTCGTAAGTTAAAACGGCAGGACGACTAAAGTATCTGGTCTGGAAAAATAAATATCTTACGATTGAGAGTAAAGTACGAATTTATAAAACTGCAGTAAAACCAGTGCTATCTTATGCAGCAGAAACGATTGCGGACACGTGGAGGATAACCCAAATGATGGGAGCAGCAAAGATGAAAGTAATACGTGTCACGCATGGGAAAACACTATTAGACCGAGTAAGAAATGAAGAATTGAATGAGTAACATACAAAACGCAACAAAGTGGGTCAGATGAAGAAAAGAGAAATGGAACAAACATGTGGGGATAGGAGAGCTGACAATAGCATTACCCTGTGGGCAAAGAATCCCAATGAGGGCCATCGAAGAGATGGAAGGAGTGCTGGACGTCCACATCGGGGGAAGCAGAAAAAGATAAAACACACCTTAGCCTACTTAAATAGAAATATATAAGAAAGAAAGAAGAAGAACAATTTAAAACAATGTGCTAACTTAAGGAACAAAATATTTTATGTTTGTTTCTCATTCAACCAAATAAATATTTTAACTAAATAATTTGTTTCATTAAACACATTAAATTTTTTAATATAGTTGACACAACGAACTAAATTTTTAATCCAAGGAAATTGCCTCTAACAGAATAAATTTAGTTCAATCAATGTATCGGTCTTTCAGGGTAAAAAGAGAGAGGTTTCAGAATTTTCATACATCATTTCCCTTATAAACCCAAAAGGTAAGCGTAAAATTAGGTAGCAAGAAATAAAAATTTTCGACTACCACAGCGAACAAACCAAAATCTTTGTTGTTACAGCTAGTGTAAAGTAGGTATGCCAAAAAAAGTTTTTAGATCATCCCCGTAACACGCTCGCAATTGTTTTCCTCCGTGACTATTGCCTAAAGTTTTTATATGATAAAAGGGATGTTTCCCTCCCTTTTTGTTGATATTTCTTTTGCCAGGGCAATTTCAATAAAAGTCTGAGAAACACGAAAAATCAGTAATCGAAAAATATGATAATACGAATTCGAGATCTCCGAATTGTTTCCTTTTTGTTTCTTTCGTCTTGCCTTCGGAAGCCTTTCTAAATTCGTTTTAGGTATCCCTGTAATGATTGAACTTTCGTAAGGTATACAGTGATAGATATGAAGGAGAGAACATGAGGGAAATAATCAAGCTAATATACGTTCTCGTCGTTCCTTTTTTTCTTTCTACCAGCGAAATATCCGCTAGATCCGTGAGGGCGCTGTACAAGTCATCGCTCATGTCTAGAGGGCCAAGATTTACGGCCATTCATCTTAGAAATACAGGAAAAAGGTAAAAGAGAGATCGCAACTAGCCATTTCTAGTAATTTGCTTCCTCACCACACAACCGCTGATGCCAACCAGTAAATGTGTTGTTTGTTTTTTATCGCATTCACTGCGATGGGATTTTAGCCGTTGCCCTGCTACAATAAAAAAGTTAGGTAATAGAAAAAAACTCCAACGTATTACATGCCCTCAACAATCTTTCGCGGATAAACGAATGTCTGTCAATAGATTTTTTGGATTTATTAGGCTTCGTAAAGATGTGGTAAATTTGATCCTGTATTCTAAAACATAATTTCGGTTTCTTAGATATACAGTAAAAAATCTTGCCGTGTAATCTTCACGTAGTGCATGGATCAAATATTTAGTGTAGAATAGTACAAAATCAAGGGCACTTCTTAGTGTAATATATAATCTAAGCAATACACTAGATGCGCTGTTGCATATGAACGTATCTAAATTCTAGATATAGAGATAACTGTACAAATTTACCATAGTTACCAACTACTTTAATTTGAAGTGTTTTCTTTGTCAATTGACTTACATTAAATCTAAGACAGTTTGCTTATTTTTATAATTTACAAATTGCAAACATCGTAAAGGTTATCAGCTAATCTTTACGAATGCCATGCACATGTGTCGTCGGATCTAAGAACTAGAATGAGCGCGTATGTTCTATATTGTATGGTTGTAGTGCACTTGAAGTTGTAGATTTTCATTTATTAGTGTATAAGGAATGGCTATGTACAACCTAAAAGCTTCAGAATACAGTAGAACACAATGGTATCTTTTGACGGTAATATATCATACAACATATCAGTGCAATACTTTTATTAAACTGTTTATACAACTTTTTTGTTTGAAGTAAAGAGAATTTCGTTAAACACTTTTTTCTTTTTTTCACTATCTCGCAAGTAGTAGTAGTAGAGTAGACAATTGATTTTGTTATTTGGGAATATTCTAAAATATAAAGAGGCTAAACTTAGCCTTTCCTTTGTCAACATTTAACCTGTTTAACCTGCTCAAATAATGCAAACAATTTTTCTATTTCATTTTATGCCCTCTTGCCCCCTACTTCGAAATAACTTAAATGCGCTATAATTACAAAGCAATAATGTACCTTCAACACAGTGGTAGTGTTATAAATTTACCCTACGTTTGTGTTGTAAAATGCACTAGAATGCAACGCTATGTGATGCAGGTGTTCTATTTATAGTAGTGATAGTTTTACACTAGGTGTTACACTAGTATAGTTTTCAATTTTTAACACTACTAGTGTGGACTCCCCTGAACAAATCGTAGCGTTATCATAGCGTTGAATAGTATTAAAATGTTTTTACTACAATAGTTATTTTCAAGAATTTACTTTGGAAGAACAATTTTTGTCATCATTCGTGCATCATGAATCAAGTCATCAAAATTCATTATGCCCTGCGGAGTCAGGTAAACAAATAAACATAATAAGTACGTCGAGAGGAGACAAATTTTTAGAAAAGAGTATTTAGAAGTTAATTTTAAAACAAGCGTTATCGTAGCTTTTGCCGACGTTTCGTCTACACTTATGAGACATTTTCCGAGCTGTTACTGCACACTGACTGGGGACTATTCATTCCGGAGGGATTTATATAGGGTTTTTTTTCTAACTAACGGAGCGGAAATGTTATGGATCAATGAAGCGTGGCGGTTGCTAGGAGGTTTGATCAGTTGGGATTTCCACATGTGATGTACGAGGTAGCCATCTTCGCGATTTAAATTGTTAGGATGTTTGGAAATCTCTATTGATTTACGGATTTTTCTACTAAAATAATGATGGTTGCGAGATAAGATGCGGGCAGAGTTAAACGTACGGAGGAAATGAACGCAAAACCTACAACAATAACGCGGTTCCAACCCGGAACCCAAGAGTATAGCGTCAATGACGACCGCGGAAACCTACGTACCAGAAGCACTAAAACTATTAAAATTACAAAACAACATTAAAAGCACTTAAATATCATTTGAAAATAAAGAAAAGGAGAATTCGATTCGAAGAACATCCAGAGAAGGAATTGAAGAGGATATTGCATCTAAAGTTTGATCGAAAAGGATATGAAGAAATCATAAAGGGAAGGAAGAGAATTTTATCGAGGATTTGACACACACATATACACATCGCGCAAGGGGGATTAACAATTCCATGTAGTTTTATTAAAACTTGTAAATAGATTCTTGAAAAATAAAAGGATTTGTAATATTCTTTATTCCATACTTTTATTTAAAAATGTAACATCTCAAATTTGGCAACCCTGCCAAGATATTTCGATTATTTAGGAAGATTTTGGCAAAGGCAGTTCATTAATATGACATTGGAAGTAATTTAAATACAAGTTAATTATCATTAATAAATATTGCTCTGGAAAATACCTTGCGTCGAGAATGTAAATACGAGGTAGGCGCCGTAATTCTCAGCCTGGCAGGTTTATACAGGTTCCAGCATGTTCAAACTCCGCCACGTCATAGTTGCACATCTGCGAGACCTACACTATATATATATTACGACTCGAAGAGTAGTAGTTTTTAGTAGCCAGCCAGACAACGTGACTAGTTCATTAAATGTCTCAGGTAACAAAAATTGAGTACCGCGCCATTATTAAATTTTTAGCAAAGGAAGGGCATACGCCTAATCACCTTAAACAACGTTTAAACCACGTTTATAGTGATTTATCTCCTTAACATTCCACTGTAAAAAGTGGACAAAATGTTTTTGTTTGGGGCAAAAATCCCTTAATGATGATGGCCAATTGAACTGGTAATGCCTCAAAACGTTTCAATTATTGAAGAAATGGTATTAGCAGATCGCCGTTTGGAAGTGAAAGAATTTGCAGTGATGTCTAACATTTCTCAAACAAGTATTCGTCGAATTCTCCATAACCATTTGCGTATGAATAAGATTAGTGCAAGATGTATCTTCTTTCTGCTCTCCAACGTGAACATCGGGTCGAATGTGCGCGTATGTTTTTAAACATGTATGGAGACGACCCAAAACCGATTTTGGAGTCCATTGTCACAGGAAATGAAACAATGGTATTATGATCCTGTATCCAAAAAAAGAAATCGTTTTAAGGACGATAGTGAGTTGCAAGCAGCTGTAATACAACATTTTGAGGGAAAAAGTTTAGATTATTTTTACAAGGATATAGACTTATTAATTGATCATTGTAATAAATATATTGAAGTTAGGGGAGATTATATTGAAAAGTAAAAATTGTTATATTTTACTCGCATATCCAAAAATATTGCTTTTCATTAAAACTAAAGAAATAGGTGATAACTTAAATTCTGTTTTACAATTATCACTCATTAAAATAGTTATGCCAACAAAATTGAATAAATGAATTATAAAATTAAGGCTTGGTACGTGCAATTTGAAAAACATTTCAAGAAATTAAAATTTCAAATTTTATAGAAGTTATAGAAAAAAAATTGTTTTCTAACTTTCAGATTATTCAGGTAGCTTATACACTGCGAAAAAAATTTATTGAAATCTTGCTTAGTTTCCGAAAAATAGCACTTTTTCAATCCTTTCAATAAAAAAACAATCTTTAAATAACTAAATATCACTTGATATATCTGATAAGAACGAAGTAGGCTTTCACATAAGCACAAATTACTGCCGTAAATTTTGCTTTAATTGAATTTCCTCATTTAAGGCCGACTTTATAGCGGTGACTGTATATGCGGATTTATTGCTTTCAATTTCAATTAATAAATAATTCTAAAACAAATCCAAACAGCTTTAAAGTCATTCACGTAGTAAAGAATCTATTGCCAATAAAACCGTTGCTGTTATTATCCTCCGCCTTAAAGCACAATATTCATAATTAATAACTTAAGTTCCTTAATTAATAACTTCTTAGCTGTTTCGCGGGTGCGAGACTGTTATTGACTGGTATTAAGGAAACGTTGAAGTAAATTACTACTGTCATTAATATTTAATTTGAACTGCTGAGTGAAGTGTTCAGTGAAACTTTGAAGATAATAGGGGGAAATTTAATGTTTGTGATTCGGGAGCGAAACTATCAAAATTAAATATTTAAATTACTCTTAACCACATACTCTGCCAAACACATATACACAATTATCTGTCTAAATAATCCATACATCCATTTTAGGATAAATACTTTAATATAACGCGAAATCTATGCAAATGGCGGAAAATTTCAACAAAACTATTACAACTACAATAAAATATAGACTTTCAACTTATAAAAATTGAAAATTATATTTAATTTACATAACGGATAATCTTTGTATAACAACTGATGGGTCATAATAGTTCGGCCGCTGATCGTAATTGCCATGAAATCGAGTCCGTTATTAAAAACAAAACACTCATTAAACAAATCAACAAGGCAACTGTCAGCATTAATGCCTCGTGGTAAGCATAAAAATGGCATTTCAGCACGTCGCATTTTGATTTCACACTCAGTGCCACGTTGTACTGTTTAATATGTTACCAATGTGTATAAATCAACCAGTGTGGTTAACCTAAAAACCAAAACCGGCCGACCAGATAAAATTACGGAAACAACTTGAATAGCTTTACGTAGAATTGTAAAAACAGATCAACGATCCAATATCAAAAAAAGATATTAAGTTGTCTACAACAAAGAGAGCTATCAAAAAAATATGATACAAATTCTATAAGGTAAGAATTTTTCTTTATTTTGGGTGAAATTTGTTGGTAACTTATGCTATTTTTCTGACAGGGAAAATAAAAACCATTATTGACGACATTACAAAAACGTAATAGACTGAAATGGGCTAAAGAACACTAAAATTGGACTCAGAGATAATGGGAAAGTATAATTTGGAGTGATGAGTCCAAATTTGATATTTGCATAGGTAATTCTCGCAAGAGAGTGTTGCGGACATCCTTTGAGGCATATCATAATTACTGTCTAGTGAGAAAAGTAAAAATAAATATGGGGTTGCATGTCGGCAAAACGTATAGGCAAATTACGTTTTGTCGATGGAACAGTTAATGCGCAGAAGAACAAGGAGATTCTGGAAGAATGCTTCTTACCATCAATTGCACAATGTGTAACGAATGACTTTATTTTCCAACAAGACGGTGCACCGTACCATACGGCAAAAATTATTCGTACGCGGCTCCAGGACCATAACATTCCAATGCTAAAATGGACGTCTTCTAGTCTATTTGGTATAACAAGAAGCAACTACGGAAAAATCCAGCACGCACAGTACCTGTATTAAGAACTACCTTGCAGAACATATGGGATAATATTTCACCAGAAGAGTGTGGAAGACTTGTGGACACAATGCCTAGCAGAATTAAGGCGGTTATTGTTAATAAAGGTGACGTTACCCAATATTAAAATCTAGTCGAACTATTATGACTCATCAGTTGACTATTATGACTCATCATTTCTAGCTATACAAAGATTATCCGTTATGTAAATTAAATATAATTTTCAATTTTTATAAGTTGAAAATCTATATTTTATTGTAGTTGTAATGGTTTTGTTGAGATTTTTCGCCATTTGTATAGATTTCGCATTATAATAAAGCATTTATCGTAAAATGTGTGCCGGCCGAACTATTATGAGCCTGGACTCGTATGTTGTTCACGAGTCTGATTTGATAAAAGTGACATGTGCTGTTTCTACGTTAAATAACTAGCATCTTACGTCTAAAAAATATCGAAGTACCAAGGTACAAGTTATTTCTACTTACGCCGAGCACATGCAAATATTTCGCGTCGTATTAGTTTCGTAAATCCGGTGCGAACCATAAACATTTCGTAAACTTAAGAGGAGCGAGAGCTACCAGGCTTTCTCGCAAATAGCCCGTCAGAACCTTGGGATTACATGATTGGTCGCACGCAATATTACATTTAGATTTATGTATGGTTTCCCTTTAGTGACCGAAAAGTTTTTTTCTACATTTTATATATATTGGGCCTTACGCAGCGATGCGATCGGAATACGAACGACGTCCATATATTTGAATGTTCGAGGCCACCGGTGGAATAAGCAACTGAAATTGTACAAGTTCTTATAAAAAACTTTCCGTACCTTCCTTTCGAATGAAAAATATGTGTTCAGAAGGTGCGTTAGTCTTTAAATCCATCAGGTGAGATTACTTTCGAATTTTTGGGTATTATTTGATAATACCTGATGAAAATAATGTCAGTATTGCTTTTGAAAAGTCGGATATGTGTTTACATCAAATAAAGTTCGAACAATGATTTTTGAAGTTTTCTTGGGAACTGGGTAGCAGCTGTAGATTCTCGCAAATGTATAAAAGGTACACAGAAAAATGAAAATGTTGGCACAACAAAAATTATTATTTTCAACTTTTTGCATTCATTCAAATAATTTTAGTTTAAATCAGCACATTTATATTTTATTCGAAAACCGTCATCCTACCGAAGGAAAATGCATATTTTTGTTGAATTATATTTGTTAATTGAAATGATTAAAATTAGTTAACTCAATGTATGCGGTCAACTTGTAACGAAAATCTATTCCCTTTTTCGAACATTTGACGTGTTTGTGTTTCAATGCAAGTAGTAGTTTCACACAAAACTAAAATAAGAAAGGAAACGTACTGATTATTAACTCAAACACTTGTAGTGTCTTGCTTAAAATATATTCCAGCTTTCGTTGAGTAGCAAACAAATCAAAAGTTTTCACTAGTTCTTATCTGCGTATACGCAGGCGCGGAACAAGTTCAGATTTGCTATTTTAGCATTAGTCGAGCGTTATCTTATGTGTGGTTATGCAAAGTTCGAATAGAAAGTAAGTATTTCTTTTAACTATGTAAATTTATCCTTACTAAATCAATCATACATATTTTTGAATTGTGTTGTACTGTTAATGTTTATGAAGAAGTGTCTGCAAGCACAAGATAACAGGCGTTAACCTTAATGATGATTTTAGAAAATGGCGAATAGCGAAGTGACCCAGCTTCTTCGAGAATGGAGATTCGCTGATTATATTGAAGTATTTTCCGATAAGTTAACATTAAGTATTTTTTTATAAAACATTCTGAGATCGTTAATGTACGAGGGTATATCAAATATAAGCGGGACTGATTTCCTTAAATTCCAGAGGGCTTCTAGACCTGAAAGGGGTAGATGCGAAGGTCGAATCTCTTTAGTATCAAAAGAAACCATGAGCGAGAAGGAAGTGCATGTCTCCGTGGAGCAGCGGATTATCATCAAGTTTTTGGCCAAGGAGGAGGTGAACCCAACCGAAATTTTGCGGCGATTACAGACACGGTTCGGGGACAACACCCGCGTATTTGCGTGGCACAAAAAAAATTCTGGAGAGCGTGAAAAGGTCGAGAACGAGAGCCATGATCGCCCTCCAAGGACCAGCGTGACCTCTTTTACAGTTTTTTTTGATCGGCAAGGTGCTTTCCAGGTTGATTTTCTCCGCGATCGACACACAATTAATGCGCAATGTTATTGTGAAGTACTGGATGCCGCGAAATTGTAACTTCGAAGGAAAAGGAAGAAGTAATCGGCCTGTCATTCTTCTGCATGACAACGCCAGGCCTCATGTAGCTAACGCCACCCTATAGTCCAGACTTGTCACCTTGTGACTTCCATCTTTTTGGACCCCTCAATGAAGCGCTTGAAGGCCAGCGTTTCGACGACAACGAAGCAGTGGAAGCGTTTGTGCTCCAATGGCTGCACTATGATGGAATAAAGAAGCACCCAATCCGATGGGAAAAATGTATTTCTAGGGCGGGAGAATATGTAGAAAAATAATATATATTTGTAAGCTTATTTAAATAAAGATTGAAATTTTTTTAAAAAACGAGTCCCGTTTATATTTGATACGCCCTCGTAACAATAGCTTCTTACTCTTAATTACTATTATTATTATATACTATGTACAATTCAACTAGACTGAAAGAGTCACTTAGTTGAGCCAACCAAATTAGGTATAGTTAATTCAACTAAAACCTATGTTCGAATACGGGCAAACAAATATCATCTTGATTCAAACAAAATGTAGTTGAAACATATCGTTTTTTCACTGTATGAATTGCACAAAATGACTCACAATTTAGACAATATATCTTTCAAATTCGCATGTACCCAAACAGTAACAATGCAAAATTGATATATATAGATTTAACTACCTTAGCCTGCGAAGCGAGCTTTGCTGTTAACGTATAGTAGTCAAAATACAGCATTTCCTGTAGATGCAAATATAGGTCGACATTATTGATTAAAAAAAAATTGCTGATCAATATTTTCCTTAATGTATCACACGTTAACACATAATTCTACACACATGTACTGCTTCAGGAAAGTATGTGTTGGATACGGTCCTGTCCAGTGGATTTATATTTTAGATGTGCATATAAACATATGTAGTGTTTCTTGTAATTGTTTTTATTGTATATGTATTTTTTCAGACAGTGCCAATGATATAGAACACCTTTAAAGCCCAATCTAGACACACTTAATATTTATAGTTTGCATGTAATGTTATAAAGATATTATTACGTTAAATAAATTATTTCAAAGTTAAAATATTCTTTATATACAAACTAAAATGGCCTGATACAATAATTGGTGCAAGCAATAAAAACAATCAAATTTTAAAGTTATTTCATAAATTTCCATTTTGTAACTAAATATCGGGGCATATTTTCTTGAAGAACACTTCTGGCTCATTACATGGTCACTTAAAAGACGTTTCAACAACCTGGTAACTAAAGAAAAAAATGATTTACAATTTGTGCCTTTGTTCAATATTATGATAATAATTGGTTAACAAAACAGAACTAACGCAATAATTGTGTATTTCTCTGCGTGTTTACACCAATTTACAAAGCTAGTAACTATAGCAAATACAAATTATAACTGTAATCCACTTGTTAATTTGTCCTATTGTTGAGTGGTTGTCTAATTAAATCACTAACAATTTCATCTAAACTACCCTTGGAAACACGCACACGATTCTCGCTTGCACATGTTAGCTACAACCTACATGATTACGACCCACTCGAAATTTTAACGCTAAACAAATTACAAATTTAATCTTCCAGTACAATGCGAATTTCATACGATAACTATATCTGAGAGAGGTCTCCTTTTACATTTGCCTCGTTCATTTACTTTATGCGCTTGGCTAACGTATTTTCGCCTGACATCAATCTAGTTTTATGTTTTAGACAGCTAGTTCATTTGGTGCGCCTGCACGTTTAATTTAGACCTAGATCTCCGTCAGACGGAATTACAATACTCATATCTGAAGTAGGACAATTGATTTTTCGTGCCTTTTTCGCGCAAATTGTGTTACGTTCTACTCCTTGCTAGATCGTTGAAAATGCCTTGATAGAACGAAAGAGAAATAGTAAATGGTAATTGTATCTTGAATCTTACAGAACCTTATTACTCTGGAATTCAAATTCACTTAAATAAATATGTGTATATTCAAGAATACTTTGAGATTGAATAACAGAATATCATAGTGTGCTTTGATAATCACAGAATACTGATTAAAGTCAGTCTAGGTTTTAGTGCATATGTGTTTCTTATAAAAATGTAACTGTAAACAATTCAAATTTGTTATGTACAATAATAATAATTGTAATAATAATGATAATAATTTACCATAGAATGAGGAAAACTACAAAAACCTCACTCTAATGTTATGAAATGTCTTTCTCGGGGTTTCTACTCTAAATTTTGTTAAATTTTCAAATTTAACTCTATTAAATGATTTTCGTAGGTTCGGGGGTATCCCTAGATACCCTTGTGGCAATTTTGAATGAATTTGTAACTTAGTGAAATCAGATTAACGAATTTTTAAGATTTTAAAATCAACTAACCTTTAAACTTTCGACCGACGCCAATGTAAATAAACACCCTGTTTAAATACACACCACAGGAACTGCCTGTTCTGGATATTTAACCCAATTTGAATTTCTAATAATGACTTTCAATACACCACGAACACTTATCTTTGGATTTTATTCACGACAAACTTTGATTCAACCAAGGCCGAATAAAGATTGATGATAATTGAGAGCGTCCTTTCTCTTTCATTTATTTTAAATCGCGAAAGACCGGCGATTGTTTTCTTCTACAGCCAATTTTGATAATTTGCCTAAATAGAAACTACCTCTTGATGACTTTCAATCTAAATGATATTTGTACTCGAGAACGAATGCAGTGACTTAACCAGGAGGTTGTTTGTTGATGATTCTGTGATACGAATTGTCACCAACAAGCTTTAAAAGAGAAAATCCACTACGAATTTATGAAAACCTTTCAGATAAGGATTTAATTGACGAAATATTATCTGTTGTGCTTTGAAATTTACGTTGTTGCTTATTCCAGACGATTTTTACATTAATTTAGAAGAAGTAATTGAATAGGAAGATTGATAAACGAGTAGAATTGTCCATGATACCCCACACTCGTCGTTATCTGGACTTATAATTAATTTCTACCTTCCTCGCCCCAAGGACGGTTGGCTGAGGGGGGAAATGGTAACGCAAAAATTACCAATTATCCCCGCAAGAGGGATATTTGGTTGCCAACGAGTGGCCAGCCTGACATTTACTTCAGTATCGAAATGACAACCGAGAGAAATTGTTGTCGTCGTAAACACGACGTTGAACATAACATAACAGTTAATAGGGTATAGGACCCCCAGACTGATAGCCAAACGTGCTAGACGCTACGCCACCAGTCTCGTTAAATCTCTGTTCAATGACCTCAAATTGTGGTGCGAACAAAATTACAAGTGAAACAATAAGGAACTTACTAGTGAAGGTATGCTAAAAGTATGGCCAAAACAAGTAAAATAACATAGCGAAGGACTGTGGTAACAGTTTAGAGAACGAAGAAGAACATAAAATAGTGAAATCTAAATATTGTTTGTGTAGCACATACCACCCTATGCATAAATATTTTTGCACAAAAAGCTGCTCGCTTGACTTTGTTATGGATATGAAATAAATATTGCAATGTCCTTCCGCATGCATTAAGAAGGCTATCAAACGTTCAAATATTTATTAGGAGATAACGTTAATCCCAAAAATTGTAGGTTAAATTACATCCAGTTTTTTTGTGAAAACAAAAACACTTGAAACAATGTATTTCCAAATGCTACTTGCATTTTAGCTACCTTAATACCTTAATAAATAGTGGCATAGTTTAAGAATATTTATAAATTCATTCTAAATTAGTTCACAACAATAGCCCAGGAACAATTCTAATTGTTACGAAAAGTTACAGTCTCGATATTCGGTGCCTGTACGTGCTTCAAGAATACTTCAGGAATATTTTAAGAATAGTTCAAGATTAGTTCAAATATAATTCAAGAATAGTTCAAAGATAGTCCAAGAACAATTCTAATTGTTACGAAAAGATACAGTTTGGATATTCGGCCGGTGTACGTGCTTCACAAATAATTCAGGAATAATTTAAGAATAGTTCAAAAATAGTCCAAGAATAATTGTAATTGTTGCGAAAAGATATACTCTGGATATTCGGTCCGTGTACGTGCTTCAAAAATCATTCAGTAAAAATTTAAGAATAGTTCAAAATCAATTCAAAAATAATTCAAGAATCGTTCAAAAATTGTCGAAGAACAATTCTAATTGTTACGAAAAGATACAATCTGGATATTCGGTCCGTGGACGTGCTTCAGAAATAGTGCAGGAATAATTTAAGAATAGTTCAAAATTAGTTTAGAAATCATTAAGAATAGTTCAAAAATAGTCCAAGAATAATTCTAATTGTAACGAGAAGATACAGTCAGGATATTCGGTCCGTGTACATACTTCAAAAATAATTCAGTAACAATTTAAGAATAGTTCAAAATTGATTAAAAAATAATTCAAGAATAGTTCAAAAATATTCCAAGAATAATTCTAATTGTTATGAAAGGGGACAGTTTGGATATTCGATCAAGGTACGTGCTTCAAAAATAATTCAAGAATAATTTAAGAATAGTTCAAGATTAGTTCAAAAATAATTCAAGAATAATTCAAAAATAGCCCAAGAACAATTCTAATTATTACGAAAAGATACAGCCTGGATATTCGGTACGTGGACGTGCTTCAAAAATAATGCAGGAATACTTTAAGAACAGTTCAAAATCAGTTCAGAAATAATTAAGAATAGTTCAAAAATAGTCCAAGAATAATTCTAAGTGTTACGAAAGGGTACAGTTTGGATATTCGGTCAAGGTACGTGCTTCAAAAATAAATAAATGATATAGTTTGGATACTCAGTCCGTATACATACGTGCTTCAAAAACAACTTAGTAGTAATTTAAAAATAGTTCAAAATTAGTTCAATAATAGTCCAAAAGTAATTCTAATTTTTACGAAAATATACAATCTGTGCTATGCGCTTCAAAAATAATTAAGGAATAGTTTAAAAATAGCTCAAGATTGGTTCAAAAATAGTCCAAGAATAGTTCAGGAACCGCCTTAATTGTTATGACGAAACACAGTTTGGATATTCAGTCCATGTACATGCTTCAGGAATAATTCAGGGCTAGTTTAACAATACTTAAAGACCAGTTGGAGAATGATTCAAGAACGGCTCGTTTCCTGTAAATGTGAGACAGTAAAACATTTTCCCTAATACATTTTAAGTAAAGCATTTCAGAAAGTTATATAATCAGAAATATTTGAAAATAATTGCAGGGACCGTTTCAAATCTCCCCAAACACCACATTAATACGTGTTTTCCAAAAGCATCTATTTTTTAATACGGAGATCCGCTATAAGCACTTTAGGCGTAATAAACGGGTTTATAGGATCCAGCTGACATTTTAATTAACTCTGCATGAGACTATTCACCTAGTTCAGTAGCATTTTAGCTTGTACTTTTGTGTTATTGGATATGTTTGATGAGGATTTTTATATTATTATTCTATACTTACAAATGATATTGAAATCAAAAATATATCAATAAAGAGCCTCTTTGAAAGCTTACATTCGAATTAACAATTCTTTCTAATATAATTTGCCCTGGTAAATATTTAACTGTTTAGAAGGTCCGAACAATAGTTGGATGGTTACTGTATGAATGGGCAATACAGGCTGCTCATGTATTTCTTGAGCATACAGTGTCCAGTTAGCAAGCCTACTACTGTTCTAGCGGACTTTCTGTCCCTGCTTAGTGGGTCCGCTGTATATTTAGGCCTATGTCCAATCAAAAAATGCTTGGCCTATCTCTGACCTGAAAAACTCTTCCACCGGTCTTGAGATTTCTTGTCGTTCTATTGTTTAGTAGTTGCTTTAACTACTGTATTTTCTATCCCTACAAATTGCCTTAGGTTTTTGTCAGCAGTTGACGAGCCTGCTCGGGTTAATTCGTCTGCATTGACATTCCCTCGATGGCCTTCGTGTCCTGGTACCCAGATCAGGGTCACCTTAGTTAGGCTACCTAGCCTATTGAGCGCATTTATGCAGTCCCACACTAGTTTCGGGTTCGCCCGTGTGAAGTCCAGTACTTTTGCCACTGCTCAACTGTCTGAATAGATAGCAATAGATCGATAATATTAAGTATGCTCATCGGAGAATCACAAACCAATTAGAGCAAGCCACAAACCGATTAGAAAGTAATTTCACGGTATTCAATTGGCTCTGACTGCTTTGTAAGTCTTCTATGAAAAAACCTATTGTAATTGTATAATATTTTAACTGCTCTTTTGAAAGAAAATCTGTGAATGCACCAACAAACACTCAAAGCATTTAATGTACTTAATCTACGCATTTTCTTAGAGGAATATATTCAACATTTTCTTAATCATGCCACTTAACTCAATAGCACTGCTGAAAGGTACAAAACGTCCCTCATCGTTTTAAATTAATTGCATCTGTGCCATAGACGCAGAAGGAAACACACATTGGCAGCAAGATGAATGTCCAGCTCATTCGACACTATTAGTAACGAGTACGGTGCCCGAGTAGGTTATTTATTGTGACGGCTTTGGAACCCCGGGGCTATCCGAAACAGCTGAAATAGAGCGTAGAATACGCAAACGAATGAAATTAAACTACCATTGTCAAATAATAATTGGCAGATCTTGTGTTGATATAGAGGCACAACGTGTATTCGACCTCGACTTCATTTTCCGAAATGTGTCGGTAATTATTAGCGTTGATATTGGAATTAATTCTAAAATTAAACTTTTCGTCATCTCCAATATCAACTACCGACGATATTAGCTCGGCCCATGTTCAATCTGACCAAATATAAATAGACGATGAATCGATATTATTTAAGGTATTTGTATTTTCGTTGGAATGCACGTAGCCTACGCATACACAAATGTCATGCATAAAGCTTATCGAATGCTTCATAAAGCAAGTTCTCGTATGAAGTATGTTACACATAAAATCAATATTATTGCAATAGCCAGGCGAAACACTTTTAATGCATTCTAGGTCAATAATTACGAGTATACCACGCTACGCATTCGATCTATATAGATTAACAAAATTCTCTCGTCGTTCACTGTTATTGGTAAACAAGTTTCAATCAAGTGATCTTCCATATACTGGTACTGACTTGCAAAATATTGAGCTTCGCATTATTAATATTCTGCATCTGCACAATATCATTGAAACATCCGATTTGTGATTAAAGCTATGATAGTGCAATTAGAATTTCAATAGTTTTGATATAGAAATAGCACAAATGTGAATGAACAAATCTGAATCAATCAAAAACTACGGTATTCACCATAATATACAGTACTAAAACTCGCGCATGCTCATCTGTCAACTTGACAGAACTGTGTCTGCAGGTGTTCCCAATAGTGTAAAGGAAGTTGCGTTCTGCAATTGCCATTCAAGATGGGTCTCTCGACGGAGGAAAAGGTGTTCATAGTTGAGTATTATTTCCGCTCGTATGGAAGTGGTCGTGAAGGTAGACTAAGTTTGAAAAAGATGGCAAATCAATTGTGAGAGAAATTTTTTTGAGCCGGCACCAAGTAATACTGTTACGTCATTAGTTGTTAGAAAATGTCGCCGCACTGATAATGTTTCTTGTCTACGGAAAGGAAAGTCTGGTCGACCAGTAACTGTTTCGACGAATGAAAATCATCAACCTGTTCTTCATGAGATGTTGTATTCACCCCAATGAAGCTAAGACGAACGTCCTTGAAACTGAACATTAGCAGTATGTCTCTTCGCCAACTGTTAAAGAATTTAGGTGGCTTCCCGTACAAAATACAGGTTGAACAACGCCTGACAGAACCTGATATGCAAGCCAGGATGGTGTATTGTGGAAGGATTTTGGCTGTGGTATACGAGAATTCAGAATTTTTATCGCACGTGTGGTTATCCGATGAAAATCACTTTCACTTTCACTACATCAATCGTCAGTCAACTAGGTTTCTTGGTTTTGAACGACCTGGTATTATCGTTCAGAAACCTCTACATAGTGAAGTCCAAGAACGCTAGAAGAACATGGTAATCGAATCTTTTCTTCGTGATTTGAGAAGGTTCTGTCGTACTAAACACCTACTTCTGAATCGACAATGCTATCAACAGGACGGAGCAACCAGCCATACAGCTAGATAATCTCTAGCCATTCTTCGGGACAATTTTCCGGGAAGATTCATTTCACGTGGTACAAGCTTCTAATACCCGTCCCATTCGCCTGATCTTACACCACCTGATGCCTATTTGTGGGGGTACGTTAAAGGAACATATGTTCAACTGTGAAAATCCCCCTGAACTGTAACATTAGGAGAACTGTGCCTGCATTACGAAAGCAAATCATCACCTCTTGACGGAGTCCTTTGTTCTGAGATTTGTAGAAGAACAAAAAAATAAAATAATGACTGGTAACTTGTTAAAATTAGACTACTTTTTTATACACCTGCATTAATATTTGGAAGAAAAAATATTTTCCTATGCAAAGGCAACATTAACTCGAGAATTACGAAGATTGCACATTATTGTTTAACATCATCGTGGTGAAATAGTCTACAGTTTATATGTTGCTATAGCTCCAATCAGTTAGCGTTATTATCAAAAGGTCTAGCTCAGTTTTTAAATTTAAGTTTTTCGTTTTAAAGAGCATGAGAATGAGATAAATAAAATTCTGAGAACTGTAGTTAAGTAAAAATACATTTATTGTTGAAGCAATGAAAGAATTAATATACATTGATATTACAAAACAAATTATAATATTGAATATAGCTCAAGATTAATATTACTGATATATTTTAATTACTGGCCGTACTATGTATAGGAAAGGTGAACCAAGGATGTGATAAAACAACGTAGTTAACACTTTACTAAATTTTCTGCTGAAGTCGTGGTCTGCACACGCATGTACTCTTCACGACGGCGACGACCCGGTATTCGAACTCCTGGGTAACCAGACGATGGTAAATTAGGCAGCCACTGAATGCAAATCGGTCGCCTCGCTGGATGATAAAGATCCCCTCAAGAACCATTCAGAAGTTTTGGGGAGAAGTAAAATTGGTCAAACGGAGAAAATATGAATTGTTAACAATAAATGTAAAATTGTGAAAAATGAATATTAATAACAATGACCAAAAATATGTAAATTATTCTACGGTAGTAGCGTTAGGCGTAACTTTAATTTTCTTAACTAAATATATAATATACAACTAGTCGATCGAACATGCATTATAATGATACGAACTGTAATTAAAAATCACACACAACTGGAAATGACAACAAATAGCCATACAAAGCGGCTCAAACTGGCAACAAATGATTCTAGTTATAGTTCGTGATGTTATACAAAGAAATAAGAGCTTAAAACTAACTCACATTCACAAAGGTGCGGCTGACACGCTGCTCGGCTCGGATGATAACTTGAGGGATTCAATCGGGTGGAAGTACTTTCGATGACGGTAGGCTCGGAGCTATTGCGGGGTGCTAATCGGGATCCGGGATGAAGACCAATATTATATCGGTTCCATAGTATGTATTCTGGGCGATCTGCCCAGACCAAAAAGACCGACACAAAAGGTGCCTTGAGTGCTATATATCGCACAGAAGTGTTATACCACTCGGCAAATGCGTAGCACGCAAAGGCAGCAAGTCTCTGGGCAACTCTGTCCGCTTATAGACGCTTATAACAACCAAGAAGGATCCAAAGAATATGCGACTGACCGTCTCGAAGCGAAAATTTCGCCCCTTACAAAAAGGTATCTTAGGTACCTACGACGGCTCCTCCCATCGTAGCGTATACACCAATGTAATGCGAGAATGGAATACGTTTGATATTACGTATAGCTTATTGTGCGTGAATAAGAGGATTAATTGGCAATTAACGTGATTACCCGCCGATAAAATTCAGTTTAAATATGCTATTGTAGAGTAAGAGGATTAATTGACAATTAACGTGATTACCCGCCGATAAAATTCAGTTTAAATATGATATTGTAGAGTAAGAGGATTAATTGGCAATTAACGTGATTACCCGCCGATAAAATTCAGTTTAAATATGATATTGTAGAGTAAGATGATTACAGTCATTAGACTGCGTATAATTTGTTAACTACGAAAAATATGGATGTCCAGTGACCTAGAAACTGTGCGTACGGCGTACGGTTACTATATTAATTATATTTTATTGAATTGTGAGTGTAATTCAAATTAACTGTTACAATGTGCGAGAATATACTACTACGATGGTATTTAGCCGGGCGTAATTCTGAAAAATAGTAATATTAAATATTTTATTTAGGAATAAACATTGAGATGCACGTAAATACGATGATTCATGGGCGTAAACTGCTACGCATCAACTGAAGGCGGTTAGGATCTGGATATCCGTTTGAATAATGTTATTATAGGCTAAAATAATGCTGTTATCAGAATTTTGTATGCATTTTCGATGGGATTGCAAATTAAAGTGTAACAATGTGGTTAGCTGATAAAGGCTGCTGTGCATAATATTCGGTAATAAATTTCAGCAATGATAATGGCGACTAAACACGAACATATAGTACGCGCGAAAACATAGCACTTGTAATATTTCTTCTTTATATTTTCTAACTATAATTGCCAGCCACTTTCTTGCTTACATACTTTTACTTGAACCTACAATAACGGAAGCAGCGATGGCGAAAGTGTTAAAGTGCTTAGGCCATATTCCGAGAAGGAACAAGGAAACAACTACCATAAAAGTAATTTACAAGAGATTACTGAGTAACAGGGAAAGAGAAAATAGGTCAAGGTGAAGATGATTTTGCAAATACACAGAATCAAAAATTTGGAAGAGACTGTCAAAATTAAGGAAAAATGAAAGAGAACCACGACAAATGTTGGTGCACCAAAACTTTAATAATAGATTGCACAACGCTTTGCCTTTCCGGAAGACCCTTCCAGAAGATTGTACATACGGTTTGGTCCTGCTGGCAGGACTCACCCCACTTGAGCCACGGTTCGCCTAGCAGGACTATGGAAAAACGGATTACGTCAGCATTTTCAGTAGCACCGTTGTAATTTGGGGGTTTAGGCTTACATTATACTTGAATAATCGTCTTCAAACAGGGATTTGCTCTAGGGATTCCTCGAGAATCGAATTCTATTGCAAAAATTGCGACACACAAATTGAGAAGTTTCGCCATAACACAATTGAGCCTGATAATAGGACTAGAAGTGCTTGAAAAGTGAGCGTTTATCCGCGTAAATGATGTGAACTCTGTCTACAGCGAGGCAGTGCACATTTGGAACACTTACATAATGCATAACAAACTAAATAAACATTTCAGTATTGTGCACTTTGGCGCTGGATTAAAAATGAGAGTGAATAAAAGTTCTAATTTTGTTTGGATATTAATTCGCGAACTCAAGTGAAAGGAATTATTCAATACAGCCTTGGAAATCTCGATGGTTTCCTATAAACTAAAAACTATATTGAACAGAAGATATACCCATTCAAACAATCTTGGGAATTACCTATTATAAAAACATAAGCTTCCCTTTATGCAAAGCAAAGACGTGCATGAATGAATCAATTCCCAGCTCCATTCATCGAAAAGCTTATATAACCTAAACGATCGGTTAGGTTTTTAAACCGCGCATTACTCTACGGCGGCCTCATTTACATCAATGCTGTTTACGTATATCAACGCTGTGTGTAAAATATAGAGAACCAGCACGCGTTGAATTCAAATGTTCGTTTCCGTTCTGTAGTAATGCGACCATACGATTGCCACCGCGCTAGAAGTGAAATGAGCTCGCGTCGAATTCAATGCATATTGACCATCGGAAATGAATTCAGGAAACTGTCACGACCCCGGTGTGCTTATGACTTCACGTTCATTCGAACGATTCCGTAGTATTACGTCCTTATTATCCGAGAACGGTGCCATTAGTACGAATGTTCCTAGAGCTACCGTATGTATGTTATGTAGATGCTAAGCCATTTGCCGGGTTAGCGAGAGGTGCAGATGGACTAACTCGTTTACGATGCAGAATGAATCAATTGCCTTTATCTTTTCACGCCGATGGAATTGGTAACGGATACTCCTGTTAATGCTCTTCCTAGTCGCATCACATGTTTTTATTTTCTGTAGTGTAAACTTCAACGCTTTCAGCTGATTTAGTCGAGTTTCGCTAGCGTATTTTCTCTTTATCAATATTTTCTTTGCGGGAGAAAACTTTCGCTGTTTATCTCCAACCGGTTTAAGTAGGTCAAGTAAATTTAATGATCATAAACATAAGATGAAGAGATGGGATAGAGATGACAATAAATAAAATTACGAATAGTTTCTAGCCTCTGTTCTCAAGATATTAGTTTTATTACATAAATAACTTAGGCCGTAAATAAGGTCGGGAAATAGTTAGCAATTACTAAGGATATGTAAAATCTTGCTGTTATCTTTGAGCCCGCCGGTCATCAATTTAATTTATCAAAATATCACGTACCAATTATTATAAGACTAAATTTTTTAAAAAGGGCTTTAGAATAGTTACAACTACACCTTTTTCTTCATGTGATACATGTGTTACCGCCCAAGAAGCTGGACATTACCGGAATTGGACGACGCTTACCCGAAATAACCAAATCACTTTGTCAGACCCCGAAATTATTTTATAGAAAGCTCTATTTTAGGTTTTGGCCTGCCATTGCGCGTAACGACATCGGTGACGCGGTCATTATCGGAAGTAGACATTTTAGTGTACGTGGGCACGTTTTAGGTACTGATTAACAGAATTGACGGATTGAAAATGGAGGAAATTAAAGAAAATTTTAATAGAAATATAGACATATTTTTGTCCAAAAAAGGTAGATTTTTATATAGTACATATTTTAATAGTATGCAGGTATGAAGATTCATAACCTAACTTCTTCAAGTTTATATTTTTCTTTCAGCTAATAACACAAAGTTGTTTAGACGTGAAATTTATTATCGCTTGATTAATGAAGTGACAGCAGCAAAACTTAAGATCAAGGAGGAACCAATAGATTATCGTCGGATAGCAAGATTTAACGTTATTGTTGTAGACAATACGGAGACACTTATACGACCTGTAATTTCAGAAAGACCAAAAATTTTATACTATATGGAAAATGTTGAATTGCTCGTTGTGCTTCATGATGCTCACCAGAGGCCGTGTAAGCGAACAAGCATATAAGCATTATTTTCATCGAAACATAAGCAATTGATTTAACCTCTTCACAAGGAAGGTACACCGAAGCAGACGACTAGCGGCATTGTTCTTCAATATAGAGCAGCTTGAAATCTTGAGTTTTTACGCAAGAATAGTATATGATATTAAAGTAAGATAAATTGTAGCTCACACATGTTTTACACACATTTCCCTCCAAAACGAAGCCTCTTCACTTTCTTTGCGGAGATCATATTTGAAATTGCTTCTCGTAAAATACATCTATAAAGGAGACATGTTCGTTGTCAATACATTAAATATTATATATTTATTTTGTCACAGTAAACATTCAAAACGATACTTTGTATCAATCTACTGCACGCTGGATAAACTGCAGTATAAGGGCATTCGATTCATACATGAAAACATTACCGTCGGAGTAAACAATACTAGCTTTAAAATAAGTTGCCTTGCTGTTGCTAAACATACAGATGTTAAATTTCAAAAAAGCGTATTTTACAAATGGGCTGTAGGTTTTATAACTTTCCCATTGTCAGAATTTTTTTATACTACTGTAATTTGCTTTCGACATGTTAAAGAAATAATGTAATGGCATCAACTTTCAATTCCTTCAAAACTAAGAGCAATATTTTTTATTAAGTTTGTTCGGACAAAATTATCACTCCATTACATAAAAATTCACACCTTGACACCAGCAGATATCAAGCTTATACAAAAAAATAAACTCCACGTAATTTATTCAAACAGAAATGCTATATTGAACTAGCAAGATGTCTCTTCACCATTATACCGGATCCAACCTCTTCATAATCCCGTTTGAAAATTTCCACTTCCGTTTTCGATTAATTCGGTTCAAGCTTTAAGAATCGCACGTAACTGCCACCCTTTAAGATCGAATCGTTTCGTTGTTCTGTTTTGTTCGGTCGTCCTTCTGCCAAACGAGTCAATTGGAGTTTAATATTTAAAAAGGTTCGTATTTCGCCTGGAAATCTTTAAAGCGTAAGGGGGAGATAGGATGTACAGTGAAGTAATTGCATTAGACGAGTAAGTATTGAAAAGTCCAGCCATAATAGGATTACACCGTCGTAAATCTCTTTTATTGCAATGATGATTTTCGGATAGTAAGTTCTATTATATATTTCCTATCCATTAGTTACTTACGTGTAGCAAAATTAATAACTTCCTGATATTTCAGAGAGGAGATACAAAATTTAAAGAAATTATATTTGTCGTACTTCATTGCAAAAAGGCTTTTAGCAACATATTTTTGAACTACTCCTGTAAGTAATTTAATATCCTGATCAAGTGAGTTCTGCATACATAAAACAACACCGCCCACTGTAATTTTGTCGACATAAGTCTCCTAGAGACATTTTATGAAAATTTCCTACTCAGCATAATAGCAGCATAATAGTCTCTTTATTTGTTGAGTTCCTGGAGGGACATAACGAACACAATATTATCATAAGAAAACGTAATCGAGAGGGCCATGCTTTTTTCATTACCTTTTATATTGGTTGCAGCTGCATCTGACAATTTAGTCCAAGATTGAATCTTAAAATTACGTTTGACATTTATTGACAAGTTTGATGGGGGACAGCAATTTCGTTGTCTTAAATCTGTTACTTGTTTTCAACTAACTTTTGGCCTCTGGATCCAAAAATAACCGCAGTTTTTGTCAATCACGTCAACTCTAAGCTACAGGATACCCTAAAAAGTCACACAAATTGTGCATATAAAGGAAAATAAAGTAAACACTTACCAAATATACTGTTTATAAAGAATAATTTTATTCATACAAAGGCTATAATAGTTACTGCAAGTTAAATTGTGTTCATACAAATAGTTGTTTCTTTATCGAACGGTAATTACATATTAAGGCAAAAATTTTCGCTTATAGCTTTTTCTGAAATGTTTAATCTGTGGACATTCTCGCTTGATACCGTGCCTCCATGACCTTCAAATGCTGGTGAAATCGTTCGCCCTGCTCATCACTGGCTGCATCAAGATTTTCCGGGAAGTTAGCAAGATGGCTATGTAAAAAATGCAATTTGGTGCTCATGCTGCAACCTAGCAGTTTGAAGCTCTCCAAGAGTTGCTGGACAATTTTGGCGTAATTCTGTGCTCGTGTACTTCCAAGATAGTCTTTAACAATGTTTTTAAATGCCAACCAAGCATTCTTTTCATGTTCGATTTCACGGAGAGTGGTCACATTCTCATAAGGTGTAGAGATAAAATTTAACGTGGTAGAAGAAAACTAACTACAGTTTTGAAACCAGCATGCCTAATTAACTATAAAACAGCTCGAAAAAAAACTCAACAGAAATTGTGTTACAAATTGTTCCCCAGTGTAATTCAAATTAAATTTAATGTCTATTGACGTATATTATACATTTTATAGCATGTTTACTACAGATTACCAAACAGTTATCATTGAAAGCTACTTTCATAATGCACAAAAGCAACAGAATGGTCTTATTCTATGCAACTACGTATGGATGAATTTCGTCTTCAAGTTCCACAATTTGCCAAATTTCGTGAAACTGCTACAGCAAGTCGCAAACCCAGTAGTGGTGGAGTCAAGAAAAGAACTGCTGTAACTATTCCGGATGTGAAGTGACATATAAGCCATTCACCTAGAAAGTCAGTTAGAAGGCCTTCACAAGGAAGATCTCGAAAAACATCCATGTTGTGCTTCAGAACTCAAGCCGATTAATCACGTAGTGAGAATGCAACAGTGAAATTGGTTTAAAAATCATATGAATGATGATAATATCCTTGGCAAATACTTCTTCTTAGACGAAGCTTGGTTCCAGAAGAAACCATCTGTATATGATCCAGTGCAAACCCTTATGTCGTAATACAGAAACCATTGCATTCTCAAAAGGTTGGTGTTTGGTCCATTACTTTTTTCATGAAACGGCGAACGCAGAAAGATATCATAATAACTTATTGCAACCTCTTCTAAACTATTTGTATGATGTCGAACTAAAGGTTGGATTCCTCCAGCAAGATAATGTCACAGCTCATAAAGTACCACAAACACTGAACCTCTTACATTAATATTTTGATAACCGTGAATAGATTTTCCGCTATGTTCTTATGATCTAACTACTTTAGATCATTTTATTTCTCCACACTTAAAAACTACAGTTTTTAAATATACACCACAGACAATACAAGAACCTACCGAAGCAATTCATAATGTTTATGACACGATAACGTCTCAACACCTCTAGTTTACCACATTAGCCATTTGTCCCGTAACGGTCATAACTGACATGGATGACATTTAAAAAAACTACGTAAGCTACATTCTCATTCGTGGGTACTCTTTTTTCGGAAGAAAATCGTGTTATAATACATATTTCCTAAATATCTTGAAAAGTATCCATTTTAGATGTGTGACGAATATGACATTTCTTTTTGTTTTTTGGTAAGAGCAATCTGATACGAAAGAGAGAAATAGTTCTACTTAAAAAAAAAAGTTTTGACACTTTCCATTCGAAAGTTTATTGGCAATTCTCGGATACGCTGTATAATGTTTTTCAAAAATTCATTTGGGTCCTAATCACACCGTATACGGTCAACAGTTCTGCAAAGTTTTAATTTTGCAAGGGTTAACTTGCAAAATTGCATAAATTTCAAAATTTGAATTAAAAAAATTCTGCAATGTTAATGAAAATTAAATTAAACTAGATAATCAATTTAGTAATTATGTCCTCATTTAAGAACACCGTGCATGAGAGGATTAAATACGTTCACAGTTAGAAAGGTTCACATGCATTCGTCCATCTGTAACCAATTTACAAAAATTCATATATTTCAAAAATGGTTGGAAATAGCAACATAATTGTTTTATTAAACAAACCTTAAAATTGAACTAGAAATTCAATAATGTAATAATATATAGGGTATTCTATTAAAAAAAAAATTGACAGCTACTTCCACTATAACCAGACGTCTTAGATAATTGAAAATGTTTTAATTGAAGTACATATTCGAGGTAGGTGCCATAAATTCTCGGCCTAATATAGAAAAAATTTACTTGGTGAAGCGTAACAATTTTTATTTTTTAATATAATCTCCCCTAGCTTCAATACATTTATTAC
This sequence comes from Dynastes maya, assembly GCA_029619315.2. Classification (NCBI taxonomy): domain Eukaryota; kingdom Metazoa; phylum Arthropoda; class Insecta; order Coleoptera; family Scarabaeidae; genus Dynastes; species Dynastes maya. The sequence continues at coordinate 66,839,665 of JAROYE020000002.1, forward strand.
AACGATCAATTAATTCTATACCCTTGTAAAAATAATCTAAAGTTTTTCCCTCAAAATGTTGTATTACAGCTGCTTCAAACTCATTATCGTCCTTAAAACGACGACCTCTAAGATCTTTCTTTAAATGAGAAAATAAATAATAATCACATTGGAGCTTGCGAAATGGAGGCAGTATGGATGGATGCGTTGTCGTGCAATAATCGAACACCTTTTATCAATGTTCCTCGACCTTTTGCACGCATGAGCGTGCAATATGCACTTATTATGCGTCCCTCAATTTACGCAGCAGTTAACAGACTCAATGATTAAAATACTCTCACAATCACAGAATATTGTGGCCATTACCTTTTTCGTTAATTGAACGACTTTCGCCTTTCTGGGACGAGGTTCATCGGGTCGCCAACATCCCATCGATTCCTTCTTGGATAGAGGATCATAATACAGAACCATTGTTTCATCACCTGTGACAATGGAATCCAAAATCGGTTTCGGGTCGTCTCCACTCATATTTAAAGACGGGCGCGGTCATTCGACACGTTTGAGAGCAGAAAGAAAATGCGATATCCATCTTGCACTAATCATATCCATACCCAAATGGTTATGGAGAATTCCGCGAGTACCTATTTCAGAAATGTGAATCATCACTGCTAATTCCTTTACCTCCAAACGGCGACCTGTTACCATTTCTTCAATAAATGAAGTGTTTTGAGGAGTTATCAATTGGCCGGCTGGGGTGCTCATCGTCTTCAAGGGATTCTTGCCCCAAACATTTTGCCCATTTTTTTGCAGTGGAATATGAAGGAGATAAATCACCATAAACTCCGTCTAAACGTTACTTAATGTGATTAGGCGTATTCCCTTTTGTTAAAGATTTAATGACCGCGCGGTAATCTGTTTTCGTTACCTAAGACATTTTCATACACTAGTCACGTTGTCTGACTAACTACTAAAAACTACTACTCTTCGAACCGTAATACATATGATGTAGGCCTCGCGCATATGCAACTATGGGTTTTCATGGTTTTCCTCTTTCATATATCGATGCACTTCCTCGTGAGACACCCTCTATAATACAATAATTCCACCTTAACCATATCTCATGATCTGTAGGCTAATGTTGCAAATTTACGTCCGAATCTACACATGAATCGAGTATTCTAGGGACATAATTGTATTATGTCACCATCATCATTGAGCGCCTTTTTAGTCTATGCTCTAAACTGCAGTTTTAAATTATCAATCAACACATTTTTTTAAACTTAGGTTCTCTTTCCACAAGATAATTTTGATGTGTTAAAAAATAATTTCGGTACGTACTTGTTTGGACACAAAAATATCGAAGTCTGTAGAAAATGGCTTTGCCTTAGGAAGGTTAAATTTTAATTACTGTTATTCCAGTCATTATACGCAACCTTAACGATCTTCTATCATAAAATGTAAGATCGGTCGTTTGAAAATTGTACGATCATTTGACCTAATAATCGTAAAAAAATATTCACATTTTGAAAATGGATTTTGAAGAATCGCCTCTAACCAAAGCTTTAAATATAAATGGAATTGTCCTTATCTGAAGTGTATACCCTTTAGGTTAAACTAATTCACTTTTGCATAATCTGAATTAGATGGGATAAACATTTCCCCCTTCACTAGAGACATTTTCCGACATGATTCTAATCACATTTCTTCCCACATTCGTGCCGACAATTTTCCAATGACGTAAGCAAATTTTCAGTCCGTTAATCTAAATTTAAATTGGCTGTTTTTAATGACAAGGAAGGCGTTACGTAGATGAGTCTCAAGAACAAAACCATTAAGTTTTATCATCAACAGATTCGCTTTTAGCGTTGTCGTGCATATCTTGTAATACCTTCGCGCCGCACCGCTGTAAGAACATATCCTACTAACGACAATGTCGGTAGAGACGACAGATTATTACTTTATATTTTAACGGTGGAGCTGGTTTGATATAGTATAGTATAAACGTCAGAATTCCCCCTTATGGTAAGTTATCTTCATTTTTACTGAAAATAAAATAAAGCGAACCATATACCGCTGTTTGAAAATATATACGGCTCTTTCTTCCAAGCAGACGTTTCCAAGTATCTTTCTAGAAAGTTTTATACAAGTGTGCCATGAATTCCCATATAACAGGAGTTTCAAATAGTTATTAGAACGTATTATCTTCACCTAACGCAATTGTTCTAAACAAGATAATTTTTACTAGGTCATATAAAACATAGTCAAAGCCTATTCATGCGTAAACAATCATGGTAAGAGAATTACATGCTGTTATAATAATAATTTTATTGTCCTATGGTTTCCAGTTACAGGACTACAATGTACAGGCTGATTCATTTTGGACCCTCACCATGAGGATCTCCTTTATTCTTGGAGATAGAGGACAGGTTTACATTTGGCGAAATGTAAACGTTGCGTTGATAAAATGAACCTCTGACAAATGACTTTAGAAGATTAAGAAAAAATACAAATCCTCATTCTCTTCCTTTACCTCTAGCACCTTTATTTGACCTTGCAGAGAAAAACTAAAAACACATTCTCAATGCCAGTTTCGATCTTCTATCTAACAGTGCACTCGACATTTTTATATGACAATTCGGTTCTCTCTACCCATCACCAATTTTCGTTTTTTTATTTCCTATCGACGCCATATTGAATTTTGTCATCGTCAGAAAGAGTTCTTTTTCTCATTTCAACCATATTGACATCAGTTTTTAATATGCTTGAATTGACGATACATTTTCAGATTAAATAAGGTAGCCACGAAATTTCAAACTGTAAAATATGTCAATTATTGCTCATTAGTAATAGAAAAATGTCGTACACCAACGAAAATAAACAAAATACGAGGAACATTCAGTAATTAACGAGACAAACTGCATTAGCGGGCAAACTACTGAATATTATTAGATGAAACTTTCTGTGGATCAAGTTAGCAACCTTGGGGACAAATTAACTCAGATGTTTGAAAGAAATAAAAGCAAACATAACCTCTTTTGTTAATTTCAAAATGTAGGCTCCTCTCGAAACGTGTGCGGTAGAAGAGCAACGTTCAGTGATAAGATTTTTGTTATCCGAAGATGTGAAGCAGCCCGAAATTAACTCGAAAATGTTGAAACAATATGGTGAAAAGGGTTCAAGCCGCAGAAACGTGTATAAGTGGATTGAACAGTTTAAATCGAGCAGAACAAGTGTCACCGATATTCATTGCTCCGGACGACCGTTTGATGTATCAACCGACGCGCTACAAAATCGCATAAGTGACCTTATTCTCAATGACAGGCGTATAAAAATCGACAATAGCTGATTTGTGTAATGTTAGTGTTGGAACTGTGTATTCAATCATTCATGAGAAACTGAATTATCGCAAAACGTGTTCGAGATGGGTTCCAAGACAGTTGACTCAAGTCCATAAAGACATCCCTGTTCGTATTTTTTCTAAACCACATAGTCTTGACCTCGCACAGTCCGATTTTCATCTGTTCCGCCCGCTCAAAGAGTTTTTAGGCGGCATCAAGTTCGAAGACAACGAAGCGGTCAAACAAGCTGTACACAAGTGGCTCGGACACCAAGGTCAAGAATCCTTCAGCACTGGAAATAGAAAGCTCACAGAGCGATATGGGAGATGTGTCTAAATGTTGGTGGAGACTACATTGAAAAACAGTGTAAATTTCATTGTCATTGAATAAACGTTAAGTATTTTTTATTTATCGAACCGAAATACAGCATTAGTGACTATAAGATATTTACAATTGTATCCAGAACGACAACAGTCACATTCTATCATTTTTCTAGATCGTAATAGAAACTCGGTCGAGAATGAATCGTTTATCGAGGGGGCGTAATGTTTATGATAACAGGAATTTGAATGAAAATAAATCAACGAGATATTTTACAAATGGTAAATTGAAGATTTGTTTTTGTAAATTTTACATCTTATTTTGAATGAAAATAGCAATAACAGTAATAATAATAGAAAACAAAACAATATACCAACAATTACCGTAAATGTTCAAATAACTGGCCATTTTCATTAATGTACAATTGCGCACGCTTCCCGGCATTTTGAATTAAATTGAATCTTTATATGGTGCTTCTAGGAATTACATCAGCATTCTGGAGTCTATCTCGAAGTTTGTAGAACATGGACTTTATAAATATTATTTTTAACAACTCCCCATGAAAAATAGTCCAGAAGACCTAAGTCAGAAGATTTCGCCGGTCATACAACAACTCCACCATTTCCAAAACAATTTAATGTTTCTTCATGTTTTCAACTGGTCCTATGAGACGATTTCCTAAAATGCCTATCCGAATGCTTAATCCAAAACAATGTCTCCTTGCGTTATTTTTTCTAGGATTCTGTACTGCCCAATAATGCTCCATTTTCTGTTGAAGAGTCCAGAATTGGTAAATTTTGATTCATTTTACCAGATGATTTTGTTTCAAAAAATTATTCATCCTCTTCTAACCTTCCTATTAGCTAGTTGCCGTACTCCAATCGTTGTAAATTATCACCAGGCTGAGGCTAACATGAATGATTGCTTGATATAAACTTATTTCGATGTTCATCATACCCGATTCTCGAGTTAATTCCGCTGCCACTTGCGTGTAGATGCTAATGGGTTATTATTTATCTAGAAAATTCAAGATTTACATAAAGTTTGCAAAAACACACCTTCAGTTTACTACTTCTAAAATATCCGCCGGTAAACGATTGTTACGGTGTAAAATTCCTGCCTCTAGCTGTATTTGTTACCGTGCAAAATTCCTACGCCTAGGCGGTATAAATTAACCCTTTAAATATCGTTCGAGTTAATGTTTATCCCGATGTATAACGCCCTGTTGAAAAATAATGTTTTTTTTTTCATTTATTTCAAAACCCCTTTATAGAATTGCCTTTTTCTATTGTCACAAGTTAAATTTAGATTTATTACATTTATTAAGCATCCTTAATCTTATTCATCCCTAAGTAAAGCACTGAACAAATCATTTTCATATCCCCACTTCCACCTGTTGGACTCGCGTGATATTAGCGCGAGCTTGAGGGAGAATGACTTAAGTTGTGTTAGAGAAACGTATATATAGCTTTGAAAGGGACAAGTAGCCATTTTGTTTGTAAAACATTCACCCGATGGGGAGTTCATGTTTCTGAACTAGATACATACTGATGTCGTATCGCCCTCACGTAAGTCTTCTCGTTTGAATTCCGTTTCTAATCTTTTTCTCTCCTTTCGGAGCAAACTCCCTTGTTTAGTCCTAAAAAGCGTGTGGACAAACCCACCATTTCGCCCCTGAACAACTCTTTAACGACGCTAGAGAAGCTTCGAAAATCAAGGTGTGGTTAGGTTTGGACCCTGTATATTATAAGGTATTTTTAGACTGTAATATTTTTCGTGCACGAATATAATCCATCCTGTAGTGCTTCTAAATTTTGTTTCGCAATAGTTTATTCACTTTGTTAATTTATTTCGCCATAACGCTACAGTACGGATCTTAGGGACCTAATACATAAGGCTTACTTTTGTATAACGTCAAATCTCGTATAACCGTTATTCCCGCCTAATTCTAGAAACGACGCGCCATCCCTTTGTTTTGCTTATTTACCAGTCACTATTTTCGTATTTTGAATGTACCCACTCTTCTGTTCATAGTTGTTTCGCAACTACAGTCACTACAAATTGTTTATTTATTTGTTTAAATATATATTCACACTTGCTTACACGTTTGTAGTAAATATATGTAACATGTTTACTTATTGTTTTTATTTTCAATATATTTAATCTTGTCAAACGTTACTGCATATTTTTCTTGTATACTCATTGTTTAGTTATAGTATCGTAACATACAGAGTATCCGAAAATTAATGTCCAATTATATCTGTAACAATAATTTCGTGCCCTATCTAAACTAACTTTCGTTATTCGTTATCCTGCGACGAATTTCCCTATTTTGGCGTCGCTAAACCACAGGGTGGTCCCTTTATATTAAATAGGATGGCGCTTATCAATCTCCCACGCCATCTTTGGCTGGGTTAGGGTAAAGGGAACCTTACCCCATAATCACTACCGTTTCGTATATATAAAAGTACCCACCATCTTCTGTTTTTTTGAGAGGTTTATCGCCCTCTTTTCGCGCGATATTTTCATGATAAGCGTTAAGCGTGGCACGATCTATTCTCGAAGTTTCTATCAAGATCTATAAAAATGATACCAGCATGTAAATCCGTGTATCTAGTAGATTATGTTTCAAATGTAGAATTTGACACTTATTGCCAACGTGACCAAAATTAGAATAGATAGAACCTGCTCTCAAGATCTTAAAAACCTCTGTAAATAATTTCCCTGCAAGAGTCGAATTTATTTGTCGTAACGCATTCTGTACACATATTTCTACATAAATTTGCCAAGTTTCTTCTTCCTGGGCTGAGTTTCCCCTTCGCTGAGTAATCTTCTTTATAAGGCATGTAGCGAACGTGGCCGTGTTATCTTTATGTTGACATTAATAATTTAAACGCTGGTACACTCTTCCCTAAGCTATGTGTAATCAAAAAGCTCTAATTTTCCCATATTCGGTAGAGTAGAGCAGCTGGCGAACTAATGCAACACTTAGCTTCCGTAAACATCGTTTAAAGCGATTACAGTAAGTCACAAGATGTAATACGTACCCCAAGGGTTGGCTAAAATTTATCGTATAATTTCGTTTGTCATGAAATATATAAAAAGAGAAACATATCCTTTAATAAAACAAGGGTTCAAATTCATTTCAAAACAATTAGACGTGCAAGTAATAATAAAAATCGACGAATTTTCGAATAAATTAAACAAATTGAGTTGAGCAGACGCTGACCTTAGCTTCCAGAATAGGAACGTTCGATTTTTACTGTAAATTTGAGCTTTCAATTGAAGCTATTAAAAACATCCAGAGTGCTTTGGATTTTGTAGTGGGGTAAAGTAACCAGGAAATCGTCAATATATTGAAGAAGAAAAAGAAATTCAAAATCGACAGAAGCCTTAATCGTATGGTGTAGTAAAGCATTCATCACAATTTCAGGTATTGAAAGGAAACTTTACAATTTCAAGTATTGAATAGGACCACCAACAGAGCAGCCAGTTTTTTGAGAAAAGAACTCATTATTAAAGCAAGGATAAGTAGAGTTAAATAGAAAAGTGACGATTTCCAAATAGAAAGGTTAAGATGTGGAGCAATGTTCAGAAATTAGATGGAAGTTATCGGATATAATATCAAAAACTAACCTGGGCAAATATGCGATAACAGCCAGAGGCGTGGCGAGCGCATAAAAGTTTACACATAAAATAGAAGGTAAGAAATAAATTATAAAACGTGCTGAAACACTTACCGTTTTAAAAGTCTTCCGTGAAATCACAAACTGGGTAATATCCGTTAAATATTTGAATCATTAGATATGTTTCCACAGCTGTTTCAGTCAAGTGAGTACGACGTGGGGAATAAATGTTTTTTAATGCCGAAAACGACCGTTCGACATCTAACGATGTTATATTTGCATATTTGAAATAATCTTTGAAACAACTTAATGCATCACACGCACCTTCACAAATTTGTCTTAATATAAGAAAATCGGAGTCTTTCTCTAAAACACTTTCAAATTTTCGTATTACACACCAATTTGTTTCGCCTTCTACAGCGCATAACTGTGCGTGAACATCATTCACAATTTGAACAGAATCCACAGCGACATCGAAACACTGTACTTTTTCTATTCCCTCCACTAGGCCGAAGTAATTGTTGTGAATAGTTTGTAAAACGCAGCCTGCAACCATGTTCCCCAACGTGTAACAATCGGCTGTGGTGGTTCAGGTAAATCAGGACACAGTTTGTGAAATAGTTGGGTACGTTTCGGGGACTTTAGAAACACTGCCTTTGTACTAGCAATCAATGCATTTACTAGTGGAAAACATGTAGGAATCGTTTGTGCCGCTAGATTTAGAGTATGGATTTTACACGTTACATGTAAGAAGTTACCACTGTGTTCTTTAAGAGATCAGCCTAAAGAACGCATGTTTGCAGCACCATCACTCATAAACATTAAAAGTTGCTTAGTTGAAACTTCAAATTTGTTCAATGAGTTCAACGCCACCTTTAAAATCTCATCTGCAGTACAATTTATAACTCTTTTGGAAGCAAGTAAGAAGGAGAATGACGGTTGATGTGGTTCCATTGTACGTACCATTACATTAACCACAGAATGTTTTTGACGATCTGTTGTTTCGTCCACACACAACCACAGTTTTTTATCTTTCAGTTCCGTTTTCATTCTTTTTTCTATATGTTCACGAGCAAATGGCACTACATTTCGTATCGATGTCCGACTAGGTAATTTACAGTCCGCATATTTATTCCAGAAGGAGAAAATGCTTCTTTGTCTAGTAAACGAAACGATAGATTACATAAAATAAGAGCAACACATAAACCAAATGTAAATTTTTCTTGGTCTCGTATGCCACTTTTTGCAGAAGAATGCTGTTTGCTTTCGATGTGACGTCGACAATGGCTTCTGGACCAACACATTAAAGGGATTTTACAAACTAGACATTGAATTTTAGCGCCATCAAAAGTTAAGTCCGGCATGTCCACTATAAAGTTTTTAACTGTGTCTGCCATTGGTCGTTTTCGCGACGTACCTAACTGCGACATTTTTAAAGCAAACATAAGCGTACAATTACGAAATAAGTTACGATAGCCTACATATACATAGAACTACTCGCATACAGCACCGATTTAGTACTGACGCTGTGAACGCGTAAAATAAATAATCGCCGACTCCGCACCACATATCTACTACACTGACTGTTACCGCTGTTTGCCCAGACTAGTAAAAACTATGTCAAGGGGAACGTTTGAGACAAGAGAAAGAAATCTTAAAAAGGACACAATTGCAAGTTCAAATATATACAAATGCAAGGTAATAATAAAAAGGAAAAAGCATATATCCTACTGCGTATTATGAACCAACTCCCATATAACGCGTCTAAAAACATGGATAGAGGATTGCTTTAGATCAGTGATACCCAAAGTGGTCCAGGTGGACCCCCAGGGGTCCACGGGGACTCGACGGGGGTCTACATTGGCGTGAAAAAAAATGGGGGTGTACAAGTTGTAAGGGGGTCCATGAAAATTTATCTGGTTTCGATAGTAAAGAACAAAAATGTTAGCTTAGCTTTACCTATCAATGTAGGCAGATAATACTCAAAAAAAAGGGAGCAAAAAAAAATTTTTGACAGGCTGTATTTCGGTGAAAAATGCTCGTATTAAGACTTTAAAAAAGCATTTTGAAGCTTTAAGATTCTAATTTTCAGATTTTTTGGCTAAAAATTTTTAGGAACTACGGTTCTCATGCAATCCTAACTGATAGCGCGAAAAAATAATTTTGCAATTTTGTTTTTTTTTTGTCCACGGGCTTAAAAAAATTTTTTTCAGTTAGGCCGGCCTATGGATCAGATAGCCTGTTTATTTAGCTTTAATTTCCTTTTTTTAAAACCTTCCTTAATTTTTTTGAGTAGTGTATTTTCAGGTCAGCTTTTTAAGGAAAAATCGATTCCATTTACAAACATTATTTCGGTGGCAGCGGATGGAGCTCCTACCATATTCGGGCGATATCGTGGGTTTATAAGCCATCTTAAAAGAATTATAGCAGGAGTAACTGCAATTCACTGTGTCATCCACCGACAACACCTGGTAGCGAAAAATTTGAGTGATAGATTGCACCAATCGCTTCAATTTGTGATTAAAGCAGTTAACAAAATAAGATACCCGTTTTTTGCACAATTGTGCGACGAGAATGATGAAGGCTTCCAACGAATGCTCTTACATACTGAAGTACGCTGGTTGTCGAAAGGTGCATGTTTAACAAGATTTTACTCACTTTTTGAATCAGTTTTAGAGTTTCTGGAAAGTAAAGATCCAGATTTAAAGGAAAACCTGATCAAATTGAAAGCAGACATCGCTTATTTGACGATTTGTTCAAAAAATTTAATGAGATTAAGTTGCAGTTACAAAGGGACAGCCTAAATTTAATAAAAACAAAAGGTGTAATTTCGGCTTTTCTTGGAAAATTGAAATTTATGAAGCAAAATATTAGTCGGCGCAAATTCTCCCAGTTTCCAAACTTGTCACATGCAGAATGTCTTGATGAGGATGTTCAGACATACGTTCAACATTTAAATGCCGTGCATGATGACTTTAAAAATAGATTTGAAGATATTCTGACGATGGAAATACCACCATGGATCATAAATCCATTTGATGAAACGGAAGTGGCGAATATGGTATTACAAAAGGAGCTACTCGAGCTTAGCACCAATGAGGAGCTGAAGGTGAAATTTAAAAAAGGCTATCAAACATTTTGGCTGCAGGCAGAAATACCCGAAAAATATCCTGGGCTGTGGGAAATTGCGAGAAAACTTTTGATAGCGTTTCCCTCGTCATACCTCGTCGAAAAAAGTGTTAGTGTCGTTACAAACCTATTAACAAAAAAAAGGAGCAGATTGAACATCACAGAACGCGGAAATTTGCGGTTATTCCTCACAAAACTGAAGCCTAATATTGATAATTTGCTGTCAATCCATCAAATACATCCCTCCCATTAAAATTATTTTTTTTAATTGTTGATTTGCATTGTTGAAGTTACATTACGTTATTCAAGTTTAATTTTAATTCTATAAAGTCTGTAATCATATTATTTTAATAAATAGAACACAAGAAAACATACTATTTTTCTTTTTATTTTTACCACTCCGAATTTAGGGTTGGAACTCGCGACGCAAATTTCCGTCGTTAGATCTAATTTTCACATTTTTTGACGAGTTTTGGGAATATGGTAGAAATGTAGCAGCAGAGGGTCCACCGAAACCAGTAAAATTTTGAAAGTGGTCTACGAGAAAAAAAAAGTTTGGGAACCTCTGCTTTAGATGTATAGGCAACGGATTGTGCAACACGCCTTATATTTTTCTTTCCATTATTCCTTGTATTTACTCCTTATTTAACAAAATACATCTACACAAAGAAGCACAACAGAATTAATTAATCCTGTGGTTACAACGTTTTAAGTGGATATTAAGACATTAATTAAACAAAGATAATATCACCAATTTAATTCTTCAACTGAAACCATTTTAGGCTTACACGATTTTAGAACTGACTGCACGGCCTTTAAAAATCCGAAATTACGCCCAATTCAATTTTATTTCCGCTATTTGCATGAGATTCACATAAATTAAGCATCTTAAGCAAGGGAGGCCAATTAATCACCCAACATGAATATTACCCAAAACCGTATCCGTAATTTATTCAGGAGATAATGTTGTTACGATCTATTAATATGCAAAATTAATTGAATTTGCGTTGTGTAAGGTACGGTATGTAATAACTTATACCAATAAAATGCTCATGGCAGGTTTACCTACCTTATGTTTACCTTTTGTAAGTAATTTATCCTAGTGCTGCAATCAAGACAAACAGGAATATGCATCGTGTTATATTTGTAGTTGTTTACCACACAGCAACTAGAAATGATTTATCTACGAGCAAGGTCAGAAACAAAACGTTGTTTTAAGTGCTTTAAATCCTTCTTGGACTAAAAATGATTTCACAAAAAGCTTGAATATCATCACCAAGTTAATACGTCAAACGTAATTTGTTGTCTGTCAGATGTAGTTGTAACCAACATAATAATTCAAAAAAACATGGCCCTCTTGATTGCCTTTTTTTGTGATCATTTTCTACACAGCACATCATTCGGTCGTACGGTTGACATTCATTCAATATTTTACCATCCATACATTATTTTACCATCCTTCAACAACGATAGCTAGCAGGTTATTACCAACTACACAAAGGTACATCAAGAGAACGATTACTAACTAAACTTTAGATCAAAAGAATACTGTTGCAATCGCAGATTCCATCTTGCCAAATGTCCTGTAGGACCCTTTGACTTGTTCGACCAAAACAAAGACCAGTGGTCAGTAATTACAGTAAAGCGCATACGTTCAATACATGGACGCAACTTTCTTATATGCCAGAACTGCTAAACATTCTCGCTCCATGGTCCATGGACTGTCTACAACTTGCGCAAATCCCTACTACTCGGAATGTATTTCTATTAAATACATTATTGTTGTAAAAATTTAGTCAATGATCTGTTATAAAGGTTGCTACAATAGTATACAGATTTTAGTCACACGCGTTGTAAAAAAATTTAACAATATTGTTCTAAAGAATGTATTGCATAATGTAACATGTATATATACTGTAGTGGAATGTTCCAACGTGAAAAGCGTATGTTTATATGTTACTAAATTCATTCTAATCAATATGATATCAAAATTCGCTGATATTAGATTTTAATAAAGTTTTATGTAGAACTTGAATTATTTTCGATTAATATTCGAGTTCTGACATTTTGATTATTTATATTATTAATCTTTTATTCTTAAAAAAAAAAAAGACTGAGTTAATGATATGTTACAGGGGATAATCAAAATTCCAGGTTATTTTAACTTATTTACATTTTGAAAACATTATTTGCAAAAATGACACGTACACACACACAAAACACACTGTATTTGGAAATAACCGTCAAACTCCCTTACGTCACCTGCGACACCGAATTTGATCTTCAAAACATCAAAATTAGATATCAAGTCGTTACATTGGCAATGCCAGGGACGACCAAAGAAACAGCAGTTAGCAACGTAAACATTCTGACAAAAACAAACATCTTTTGACTGATGTATTTAGAAATTGTACTATAAAAATCAAATCTCGCCGAAATTATTAATTCAAATGTATTGAAAAGCTGTTAAAGTAAAGTATAAACAATCACGAACAATTATCAAGAGTATTACATCAATCAAGAAATTTTAAAGACTAATCCAAAGAAATTTCATTCAAGAAGACGATCAATGGCGGTCTAAAACAAGAGGATTTCGGATATCAATATTGCTGAGAAGAGGAAAGAAGGAACCATAAGGATTTTATACACACACACATCACAACATCAACTGTAAGTAATTTTAACAGATAAATTCCTTTTTTGTAAGTGAAAAACTTAAAATAAACGTAGAACTGATTATCTCCCTATTCAAATCTTTTAATTGTTATTTGTAACATCACAATACATATATGGTGGCTAAACACCTCATGAAGGGGTAACGCCGCTTTTCGGCTCTCTAGATTTGTTTATCGGGGTAGATCAGTCCCCTTTCCAAATATTATATCCTTTTGCTTATGGTTTTCCATAGGGCCGGAATTAACAACCGGCGAGAAAATACAGGGAACAGGCAGCCCCTGTCTTTTCTCGCGAGTTGTTATTTCCGGCCCCATTGAGGTCTTCTTTCACTTCTTGTAACCATTTCGATCCTGACCTTCCTCGTCTTCTCCTTCCTCCTGGCTCCCACTCTAATATCGAATATACTACTGTACCTGGTCCTGATCTCCATATGTGCCCCAGCCATTTTACTCTTTGCTGTTTTATTTTCCTTATCACATCTTCGCCTATTTCCTGCAGTATTTCATGGTTCATTCTTTGTCGATATTCATTCTCGGTCCCAATACTGCCCTTAGAATTTTCCGTTCTAACATACTTAGGTCTTCTTCCTGTTTCTTGTCATAGTAAGTATTTCAGCAGCATACATGAGCGATGGTCGAATTATTGTTTTATATATATATTCATTTTCGCTTTTTTCCAAGGAAATTATTCTTTAATAGCTTCTTATTCGCAAAGATAATTTTATTTGTAATTATTATTTTTTCTTTGATTTCCGATTCTCTTTCCATCATTTGCTAACATTACTCCTAGACATCAGAATTTCGCTACCTCGTCAAATTCTAATTGCCCTATTTTAATTTTTTGATTTTTTGCTATCTTACCAAATCTCATAATTTTAGTTTTTTCCTGGTTTATTTTAAGTCCTGTTTTTTGCCCTTCAGCCACCAGTTCTTCTAACATTCTTTTCATTGCTCTACGATTCTTCGTTATAATAACTGTCATCTACATAGGCTACTATTTGTCCTTCTCTTGTTCTTAACGTGCCTTTTCTTATTTTCCTTACCCCATATTCTAGGGCTAAATTAAATAGAGTTGCTGATAAGGCCCTGTCTAACTCCTTTATTTATTTCAAATTCTTTTGTATCACCCAATTGAGTTCTGATGTGTAATTTTTTCATGGCCATTAGTCTATTAGTCGTCTTAATTTACTGTATATTCCCAGGTATTTCAGTGCTGCATCGTTTCTTATTCTTTTTATCGAGTCAAATGCTTGTTGAAAGTCTATGAAACGTATGATGCATTTATATGAAACAATACAATAAGAACTTGACCATAACTGAAGTATTATCTGTGAGAACAACATGTAATAGTTAACAAAAATCTGCTGCCGGGTTACATGCTACAATATTTTTCCTATAATATTGTAATACATTCTATCAAGTGATTTTTTCCCGTATACTTCGTTAGAAATTAAAACTACAATTGAAAGTCGTTTTCATAGCTTTGGGATAATTCTCTTTATCTGAAACGAAATGAATAAAAAAACAATTTATAACGGATAATAACAGAAGTATTTTATAGAATCAAATCAATATTAATTTATAATCTGGCTCGACATTAATTTTCCTTTTCCTTGCCAACTTCTTCCATATTACCAATAAAACTTGGCGACAATCCTAAAGCTAATGAAACAGGAGTAATGCTTTCAAGACATTAAACATTCGAGCGTGACGTACGCCATTTCGTTTACATATTAAATTAGATGTATGTATACACACAGAGCTTTGAGTGTACAGAGTAATTTTGAAATTATAACTACTAAATGGTAGATTAGCGTTGCCAGTAACGTATGGCGCCATCTGGTATTAGCGCACGTAGCAAGAAGATTATTAATATATACCCTGCAGATATACCTTGAACATTACTAATATTATAAGTTAATAATTTGTTACAATATTTACCGAATGCTTACCAGTTGGCAGGGTAAAGCGGCTTTATTGCCTTTATTGCCGGTTATTAATTATAATAATGGTTATTGCGATAATAAATTGCGAACTAATACTGTAACGAATGAGGGAAAATTTACTTCTGGAGTCGCATTCGAAGAGGCATGCGTACGCTTGTGTAGATTTATACGTATAAGCTTGGCGAGAAGACGTGTGTTTTATTCATGCGCCGAGATACACCAAGAATTGTATCCGGGGGGTTTTGATTGGATGGAACTGCGCTTTTGCACATATATATTCTTCCAGGAATAATTCTTTTCGTTTTTATTATTATGTGTCGTCTTTTATCTTTTGATTTTATGACGTTGTTTACTATAATACGTTTTAACGGAGCGCACACTTAAATACCTAATATATAACGTGGAAAGGTAATAAAAGAGCCATGTAATTGTTTTCAAGTGGTAGATTTTCTATATCACAGACTTACTTTAAGGATTGCTTTGTTGAAATCCTCCACCAATCAAACGGCCTTTCGGGTTTTGAAGTTAAGCACATGAGATAGGATGGGGACATCTCTAATAGCCAATCATCGAGACAACTTAATTTTTAACTTAATTAATAAGAAAACGCAGGTAAGTGCATTTCATCGATTTAAACGAAATATGGGTTTATAAACCGATCCGGTGTAAGAATAACGGTAACCATCTTACCTGCCTAGTCGCTCACTGGCGGGATGTAAAGCACCCCAAGCTCAACACTACCCTTTGCTGTTTAACTCAATAGCTCAGGAACTATGAGACATATAAAAAAAAAGTTAAGACAAGATTTAAACTGCTTTACATGCTCTTAACGATGACCTAAGTATTTTCTCTATAACGAATATTCATTTAGGGAAATAACCCCTCACCCCCTTACTTTTTAGCAAATTTCAGAATTTTATATACTACAAAAATATAGAAGCTAGGTAGAATTTACGCATATAACACATACGAAACTAATAAAATTATTAAAAATTGCAAAGACAGGTCAATTTTTGTTTCAAGGGGAACCATTTTGATTAATATATCATGGTACTAAGCTTACCCCCTTAAACCTCCCCACTACCACCATAAAAATCTTAAATGGGATGATACTATTTGCGACAAATCATTGAAAGGTATTTTCATTACGAAGTCAGTAGTATATCTTACTTTGACATTTGGCCAAGTTCTAGAGATTATAACAGAAAAAATATCATACTAACCAAAAATTGCAAAATATAAACTTTTATTTAAAAAAATATTAAAATTAGTTAGTTAAATGTTAAAATTGTGCATCATTTTGTTGAAAACAATAATATAGCCTATTTTCAATTTCTCTTCTGACCCTTTCAAATGTTTCTGGTGATATACGCCTGCATTCTTTAGTAATTCTAAGCCTAAGTTCGCGGTGGTGTTTTTTACACAACTGTTTTCAGGTGACCCCACAAGAAAAAATCAAGTGGGGTCAAATCTGGAGAGCGGGCAGATCATTCGATTGATCCTCGCCGCCCTATCCAACGATTTGGAAAATTGTTATCCAATCAATTTTTAACCGGGGCGACATAATGCGGGGGCGCGCCATCTCGTTGGAAGAAAAGCTAATTTTCATTAATTAATAAGTTCTTCATTTGGCCTGGCTGGTTTTCCAAACTTTATATTATTAACGGATTAATTGTATTTTGTAATAGTTCACCGGTAAGATTTTGATCAATGAAAACAGGACCGATTTCCTCATTTCCAAGTATACCAGTCCAAACGTTAACTTTTTCCGGTTTTTGCGCTTCTTTGAATAAATGAGGATTTTCATTGTCCCAGTATCTACAGTTATGGCGGCTTACAAAACCACTTAGAAAACCACACTGAAACAAATATCGAATAATCTTATCTCATTATTACTAATTTTCTCTGTCCTCCTATCAAAATCATCCTCATTGAGCTGCTGAACAATATGCACCTTATACTAATGCTTATTCTAATTAACCTTATTACTTCAACAAAGGGGAACAATTCTAATCGACTTTCTAATCCAGAACTTGACCAAATGTCAAAATAAGGTATACTACTGAATTCGTAATGGAAATGCCTTTCCAACGATGTGTCACAAATGGTATCATCCCATTTAAAATTTTTATGTTGAAGTTGGAGGGGCTTAAGGGGGTAAGTTTAGCATCATGATACATTAATCAAAATGGTTCCCCCTCGAAACAAAAATTGACCTGCCTTTCCACTTTTTATTATTACAAATTTATTAGCCTCGGATGTAGGCCGCCTGAGAAGTTTTCAAATGAACACACTGTATACACATCTGCAGTACTAAGGCATTTACGTACTATTTAATAGGAAACATGCCGCATAGATGTGTAATCTCAATTTATAGGTTTGGTTTCAAGAAGCACACTGCAGCTTGTCATGTTGTTTCATTTTGCTTTCATTAATGTAACTGTAAAACTAAAAATATTTCTTATTGTGAAATTTTACTCAAATAGTCTTTTATATATCATTTTATAAAAAATGTATATTAGTAGCAGTACTTTTATCATTAAAATAATACAGAACTTACATTAGAAACGATGAATTGCTACAATAAAAATAATACAATTATACTATGTAAGAAAGCCAATTCCTTTAGGTGCGGTACAATAAGCATAAAATTATTTATAGTAGAACTTTTTTGTGGATAGTCATATTTGTTTTTCTCGGCGATATTTTACTTCAAATATTTATTGTTCTACAAAAACATAATTATAAAATCCCCACCTTACCTCTTCGTGTATTTGAGCATATAAGAATCAAAAAAGAAGATATAATGAAAAACGACAGAAGGGGAGGGGGATCTAATTTTTGTTCAGATAAGGATAATGATAGCAAGGACTATGAGGTAACATGGGCAAGCAGAAGAGGTATCGGCACACTCCACACAACACAAAATGTTTAATAAATTCGGAACAAAAATCCGGGAATTTTGCATATGGTCGACATTATTCAATATTTTGTGTGGTGCGGAGTGTGCCGATACCATTTGCTTAATAAGCATAACGAAACGTATTTAAGAAAATACTGTCAAAATACCAAAGGCGAAATATGAATGCAATGCAATGGGAGTCAATGCTGAAAATGACGAATTATATTCCTACTGTTTAATTGTGTTAGCGAAAAGAGTTTTGTTTAAACACCTACATTTTTATACAAAAAAAAATACTGCTCCGAGACTGAAGCAAGATCATGTATTTTCCTTATTTTATAAATGTTCTTTTTCACATTTTAAGCAGTAACAATTGAAAGGCCCCTAATATTTCTATCAATAACGAGACGTCCAAAAATTACGATACGTAACAAAATATGTTTAATTAGGGAAGTTTATGAATTTATTCCATATTTTAGGGACATTGCAATTGATAATGTGCCTGCTTATTTAAATTGTGATTGTAGGAATGGATAATCTTATCTAAAAGCAAATAATGACTTTGCATGCATAAAAAATGCATTTCTGTTATTAACAACCTATACAAACTCATTTTATTTTATTTGTTTCAAAGTGTAGAGTGCAGCGTATTCACTAATGACAAACTTACATCTAAAGTTAAACTATTAAACGAAATATTTACTATTTTTGGATTCGATGAAAGCTGTTAAGAAGACTTAGCATTTTATTTATTTTATTAACTCATAATTTTCTTTGTTTTACTTTACAAAATCAACATTTCGTTTATTTTATTTTCTTATAAATTCAATATTTTACTTGCTTTGATTGTTGTTGTGATCGGTTTTTTTGCTCCTGTCGCCCGACCAGACGCTCAGACTCCGGTAGGGTTATGGTGGTGACCCGTGTATTTACAAACGTCGCAGTACATTTGAATGCGTACACGAAAAGGAATCGAATTATGTAATTAATATATTACGCCAGGGTTTCCCAAATTCTGTCAGTCCGCTGTTTACTCTGTACGGGCCCGGGGGTGCCGCGACGCAAAATTAGGGAAACCCCTGTATTATACAATACAATTTGCTTTTTTTTATATGTGAAATAGCAGGTTTCTATCTGTTCATGTAACAAAGGGAACTGTTTAGTTAATAAATTTATTTTTATACCTAGGTACTGTGTTTAATTTAGGGAGCAACCGAGTAAGCGAAAAAATATATAAGCAATTGGTCCTCCCTCTTCACAAGGAAGAGACGCCGAAGCAGATGGCAAGCGGTATTGTTCTTCAAACCAGGAGAACGTAACGAAAGGTATTTGACTATATTGAAGTTACTCTGTTGAGGTTAGATGCAATTACTTGCTTTCTATACACGTTGGCCCAGGTCTCACTGGGGTGCGACATATTGTACGTAGCGCGATCTGGCATACTTGCATTTATCCCCGCCGGCCAGCCTCGCCGCGAGCAACTGCCGTAGCTCTGAGATGCCTATCTGACGCACTCTTTGTCTATCTACGCGTTCGCAAGGTTCTAACGAGTGATCGTGGAGGAGAGAGAAGTGAGGGATTCTTCGTTGGTTGAAATTGGCGAACCTTACTCTAGCCGGCAAATTGCAGATGAAATCGGTGTTGCTAGAAGTACTGTGAAACGTATTTTGAAACACAAAAGTTACAAAGTTCAAAATTGCCAGGAGATTTTTCCCCTTAATAAAGTAACACCGTTAGAATTTCAATTTATTTTATATAATTATCGAAGTTATTTTTCTTTAGTTTAATGTTTATTTTCCCATTTAGAATTACTTTTTCGTTCTCCTACATCGCATAGCAGCAACAAAATGAATATAAGAAACTGTAATTTCTAACATAATCTGAGAATACAGAAAAATTACGAGTAATTCTGTAGTAACACATTTTGTCAGAAGATGTTGAACTATAATACTACGTGATTGAGCGGGTATGCGTGTTTATAATATGCGTGCGTACCGCTACGACTGGATGGGATCTATCAGTGAGATTCGAGTGCGCTGTTGCCATTCAAAGAGGCAATCCCCCGTTCGTATCTGGAGCAATGGCACCTAATATCATTTTTATGATTTCGTTGTTAGGCATTGTGGTTCTGTTCTAATGCACAATAAAAAGAAAATAATAGTTCGTTAGTGAGGTAGTTTATTATCAGGTAAATAACAGTTGCTATTCTTTATTGTAATGTAAAGTTAATAAACATAACCTGGACTTCCCAGTTTGAAAAGCCTTTCAAACGAAATTTATGACATCGTATACCTTTGATAATATTTCTTCCACTCTGCTAAAGGTCCTTCGTTTGCGGCATAACTTCATTTCAACCTTCAATAAAATACTTGTGAGGTGCACTGCCTTTTTAAAATCTCTGATGCGTATATTTTTCAAATTAGACCGGATTGAACATTTCTGGGAAAAAAATTAATAATTTCAAAACAAAAGGACAAAATTAATAAACATTTTAGAGTGTGCAAACGTATATTCGAAGTCATACACAGTGGCGAATCCTTGCTCTACTTTATTACATTCAGCGGTTTCGTTACCTTTGCAGAACTCACCCGTATGGAAAAAAAGGTTCTTTTCTGTAGATAATTGAGCATAAGAGAATGAAATATTTGAAAGGTTACTACGCTTTCCTTTAAAATGTTGGAGATTGTGTACTTCACATTTCTTTAGCGATGTCAGTTGGGTATTGGATGCGAATTCCTTTCCACCAATTAAGTTACTTTTGACCAATCTGCGATTGCTCCGCGAACAAGCTTAAAGTACGTCACTAACATAAACAATGATACAATGTAAATTTCTCCGTGTCCACCCTTTTTACGAAATGTGATAAATTATACTGTGGTAATCAAACTAAGATACTCATAGAAATAGGACAGGTATGAAGGAACCACCCAACTATGGCTATGATGACTATCAATCCATTTTGCACTTGTATTTGCTGTATTTTCATCCAAGCGACACTATAGTGAAAACAAATTTATTGTAACATAAAGCGAAGAGCGATAAACAAATAATGTCTGGATATCCAATAGAGATACGACCTATATATATTTACCTTCTCTTAATTACATTAAAATGAAGCTTTCTTATCTCGTGAAGTAGGCCCAAGTGTTTCCAAATTTATAACCATTTGTTACGCTTTGACGTAGTGCTGTTACAGCTGACGACAAATATCATTTATCACGCAAGAAGTAAACGCTTTGTAGGATCAACTTCCTGCGCCGAGAGAAGAATTAATATTAATGTTCTGAAACCGTGAAAGCTGTATATTGATCCACTGAAAAAACATATAACCTATATTATAAATATTAGTGCGAAGACAGTTTTTATGTTAGCTACCTAGTTATGAAAACAAGTTAGAGAATAAATAAAATGTTATTTATCAGCGTAAGAACCATTAACCGCAACACACTTATTCCAACGTTTTTCTAATAACACTAAGTCTTCGAAAAAAAAACATTATGGTAATTCTGTAAAATACAACTCCACAGCGTTTTTCAAGTCATCCTTCGACTTTATGCATCCTGCAATTGTGGTGCAGCGTTTCCTGAGCACAATTGTGGGGTCTTTTCCGCTTTCAATTCTAATTGTGCCTTTGAAGACATTCCCCATTATTGTAGTACTTGGCGTATACTCAATTAAAGGAATCCCCCTCCTCCCCCGCGTCCCAGGAAACTGTGGCCATCACTTTGCCCACTGGAAATTGTGTCTTCGCCTTCTTGGGTGGTGGAGAGCCCTTCTGTCGTGAAGGATCCCAGTGGTGTACCCAAGTCTCATCCCCGGTTATAGTTCTATAGAAGAAGTCTTCATCTTGGGATAAAACAGCAAAGTTCCCCTAGCAAATTTGTCGCCTACACAGTTTTTGTTCGGGACTAAGCAGTCTGGGAATCCATCGTGGCGACACTTTGCTCATTCTCAAATCTTCGTGTGTAACTTTAGAAACCATTCGTTTCTGATATTCCTATTTCTCTGGCAATACTTTTGCTCGGCGGTCAGTCAACACCAAGTCTTCAACTTTGTTGATGATTTCTTCAGTTCATGCTTCCAGGGGACTTTCACACTTTAGGTCATCATGAATGCGTTTCCTGCCTAGGATGGGCTATTCTCTTCATATCGCCTACATATCGCACTCATGTATATTCTTCGGGCTACTGCCTTCTTTCGATAGAAGTTTCATTGCGCTTCTGTGTTCAAGATTCAAATCGCTAATTTTCGCTTCTTTAAACTGATATATAAATGACAAATGTTAAGCGATCGGAACCAAGCTTGGCAATGACTCTATAAAATGTCACAGAAAATTTGCAAGAGAATTGTCGCGATAGTAAATCGTTTTTATAGCTAGGTAGATAACATAGAAAACTCCCCTCGTATAACCTGAATATTTTAATATATTAACTTACAGTAATTCTATATCAATCATCAGTTCTAAACTAACACGTGTGAAAAATGTAACAAACCAATACGTACATATATATATATATATATATATATATATATATATATATATATATATATATTTATATATATAAATTAAATAGAATGATCTTTTCAGTCCTAGTCCACATGAATTATCTTTTAAAAAGTAAAAGTTGTTAGAACTGATGTATAAAATTAGTAAACAATAGAACTATTTGTTTAGTAATGGATGGCGAAAGTATTGGTTACTTTTACAATATCCCTTTCACCTTTTTCAATTATTATTTTTAAACGAATAGTTTTATTGACTACCAAATTCAGTCGACATCTATCATCTGCTATTTTTAGCGAATGATTTTATCATCTGTCATCACTCATCACTTAATGACTACTATTAAATAAATTTTTCAATACAATTTACCCAATGGATGATTCTGCTGTAAAGCTTATTCGATTACTGATATTTCTATCGCTCAGCTTCCCACATCACAACTACATACGTCCAACTTTTACTGCTCTCCAAAGGCGACGTAACACAACTCTTTCGTAACGCTCTTTTTATGCCAACCAATCAATTCTGCTATGCAAATTAGTTTGTGCGGTGATTCGATTTTGCGTATTCGCGATCGTAGCAGAGGAAACAACATTTAATACGCAAAAGAGTAGCTGAATTTGATTCTTCTGTCCACATGCACACCATGTTTAGTCGTGTTCATCAGCAAAGCAACGACAAAAACAGAATAGTAATGGTATAATGAACTGAAGTGTATAAATAATGGGACACTATAAACAAAACAATAGCATAAAATAAAATTCATTGCTATATCCAAATAGTTAATAAATAAATCAAACACTGATTATATTATATTTGGCTTTATCGTTTAGCGGCAGAGTACTCAAAACTTGAATTTATGGAAAATGTTTAATATTTTGTTTTGTTCCCATTCAAATTTCTATAAGCTTACAACAACTACATGAAAATGCTTTGGAGATTGGCAACAATTTAATAATGATTGTCTGAATGCCTCTGGACGTGCACACGTGAACTGTATTGTTTTTTCGGCTAGCTGTAGCACTGATTACGTCCCAAAAAAATTGTTGTAAGCGAAAAGTGTATAATGTGTATTTTACACTGATATAATTTAATATAATAGAGAACAATTAGGAAGTACACATCCATCCGAATATTACTTATTTCACACCTAATTATGGACATAAATATTAACAATATTGAAACAAAAGCAAACATAAAATAATGCTAAAATTCTGATACTGCAACAAGCGCTACAAAAATTTTGATGATTTGCAAGGATCCTGGTTAGATTAACTATGTGACCAACATAACAACCAAAACTGCCTTTTTTATACATTTATCCTCTGAATAATTTTGTTAGATACCGATAGGTAACTACTAAGACAGTTTCCTAAACAGAATCATAACATTGCATTGCGCGATAACAACACACCGAGGCGTAAGGGCACTTTCAAATGCTACTTTACATGCTGTTTTACACTAAACGTAAGGATATTCTACGGAAAGTTTTCTTGTCGCTAAAGTACTTACTCATCTAAGTCAACAGCTATTTTAGCAATCTTCTTTGTATCGTTGCGGACGATACTCTCTGTAAACCATTAACTTTGTCGAGTTCTTAAGTTCGCTGCTGTAAAGTTTCAGGAAATTGCTTTATAAATGAGAATCTATATACATGGAAGGTGGAACAAGGTGCATCACTGAGAAATTCTTTTCTTCGCTCCATCGGCGCTTTGTACCGTGTATAAGTTCTTGTTCGTTTAACGTTGATAATTAATTATGATAGGCAGATGTTACAGATTACCATGAAGGTGTATTAAGATTGATGAATATCAATTTCACAGCGGAAGAACGTGTTACCTAGTTTGCTGTTGCGTGTTGCTTCCTGGTAGGATATTGAGATGAAATTATGGAAATAGGTTATTCGAATGAGTGACACCTACGGAATTATGATGACATTTATATTATGATATTGCGATATGGTCCAATATAGCGTACTGTTTCCCTTTAACAGTAACTAGATTGTTTAATTCCAGTTGCTTCAGCTTTAATCAAGTAATTTCTTAAAAATACACCAATTTTAAATGGAAAAACGAGCTGTGATGTTTAGGTTGGTTTAAAATTAGTAGTTTCGCTGAAAAAAAGTGCTTTATTTATTGGAGGCAACAAGTAACAAGAATAATTTAAGTATTCAGATTTGAAATTTAACAGGTTGCTAATTGTTGTGATTACGTTGCTTACTAGCTCATTGGATGAACCTAGCGGCGCTGGAGCTAGGGTGCTAGGAGATTATTTTAAGTCCAGTCAACAACGATCATGGTGGAACGGATAAATAACTTGTCTTCTGTTCATACTCTTCACATCCTAAATCTTCAATTTTAATGGAATATTTTTCTACAACATCTATCTTTAGCAGAATTTCGAAAATTAGGTATCGTTCAAGTCTTGTTTGTCAGTAAATTCTAATATTGTACAGTGGTTGGTGATGTTAAGTGTTATAGAGTTGCATAGATTCAGTCTTCTAATTGCGTCCGTGCATGGCATGCATTGTAATATTATTTAGTAAAAAGGGGCGAGCAACACAATTAAAACTAATTATAAGCATCAACACGTGTCTTTGTTTTTGTCCACCATCTTCTACATATCGATAACGATCATTTCCGTAATATCAACTATACAGCGGGAACTTATAGCTTCTAAACCTATACTGTTATATTACATGCATCATGCTATCTTAAAAAATAAGAATATTCGTTTGAAATTTATTATCAAATTATATTTCGAAAGGTATAATTATCCGAATTAGCCGTGATTAAACAATCGCTATCGTGATTAAAATAAAGGAGTGAAGGGACGCTAATCAATTTTTCACTTTTAGTCAAAACATTCATCTAGGTACCACGCGTTGTTGGCTGTGTTCCTATTTTGTATCATAAATACGAAGGTAACGTCAAATTTGCTGATTAAAGAATACGCAGGATTCCACTACGTAACATATAAACGAGGAGTTTGTATTAGAACGTCACAATTCCAGGTTAGTTTTCTGTTTTCAAGTTTTATTACTCGTAAAACTTTATTAATTGATATCTAGTTTAATTTAAATTGCCGAAGGAGTGTCTAGGAACACTTCCGGACCTTCAGTCTTAATTTTGTTTTAATTTTTCCCTCGTTTAAAACATTACAATATATCGTCCACTGTCTGTTTTCCTTTTCTATTATTACCTATTTCTATCTTTACCCCGTGTTCATTTTCTAATCTAGATTTCCTATATTCATACTAGAGAACACCATGAAATGCACACCCTCTACTAAAACCTCCTCTGCACAAAGTAAGTTATACTCGTTGTAAAATATTTACCCGTACCGCGAGCAAATTGTATTACTTTCAATACTTCTAGCGCGATATTACAGGATGCATAGATATGAACCTTTGAAATGTAAATGTACTGAAACTACCGGATGTATTTGAATATCCTCTTATTGCGCTTTATGTTGGTTACTTCTTATGTAGGAATAACGGTGTAGTTGGAATATTAAACAGATACACTTCCAATTTGCGAGTTTGATGTTATTTCGTAAAATTTTCATTCGAAAACCAAACAGAACTAGATGTAAACTTTAAATGAATGATTCGCTTCTGTATCCTAGCATAACTTGCTCGTAAAGTTGTAACTTGATGAAATATTTTTGGTTATTTGACTTAGTATTCGATATTTACTTAATTAGCTAAATGTTTTATAAAGCAATAGTACTTAAGGCTTTGCTGTTTTGAGTTTTTGTTTATTAGTTCACTTTCTTATTATACCCAGAATATTCATATTTGATTCAAGTAATCATCCGACCTAAGAAGCTGAAATAATTTCTAAGACGGAAATACTTTCAAGTTCAATTAATTCTCAAAGAAGAAATTCATATCTTAACTCTTAGGTAAAGAACAAGAATGTTACTTTCCTTGTGCCTGAGCTTTCGCAAATGTTATTCTATTTTTAGAGAAACAAATAAAATTTGCGAAAACTCAGATACACATAAGAAAATATGATCTTCATATCAGCATTATCCGAAATATAATTTTCTGCTTTAAATTATAAATAACAACTACTGACAAATAATACAAATGCAGTAGGATCTAGCTCACTCTCCTAATGTCCATACTACTAATAATAAGTAGCAGTAGAAAAGGAAAAGTTCTATTTTAATGTAATTGTCATAAGATTTGCGTTCAATGCAGTTAGCAGTCCCAAAACGAAAACTTCTAAATTTAGAAACGTTGCTGGAATGGAACAAGGCCTCAAAATTAATTACTTCAAATTTTACCAAACGTATAATATATTAAGATGTTTCAAATTGTAATAAAATTATGGATTACAAAAATTATGTATCCGTTTTATTTTTAAGAGTTTGAAATTTACTCGCAATTGTAAAACTTATATTTTACATTAAAATGAAACCAATTTTTTTGAATATATAGTGGATCAAAACGTCTACTCCCACACAAAATTTCAGATATTCATCGGAATTTTCAAGAGACACTATGATTATTTTTCAAAGTGGAAAATAGCTAAATTTTATTAGCGATTTTTTTTATTAAAAATCTGACTACACCACTGAATTCAGAAGGTCCTGAAATAGTCTTAACCACAACTTCATTCAAATATGTTTATTAAAAGAGAAGTTATGAGAGAATCGTTTTCTACTTTTGCTTTCTATGGATACTCTATAAGCGATATTGTAGCGATTTCATGTCAATGAACCGTATCCCAGCCTGCATGTGACGTATTTTAATAAAGAAGTTTTATTGAAGCAATTTTAGGTATTGGGGAATCCCTACTGAAATACGTTAATGCCCTTATAGCTAAGGATAAGGTATTCTTTCAAAGCGAAACAAATGTAAAGGAAATATCACCTTCAAGATTCTACTAAAAATATAGAAGTTGCACATAAAAATGTTAATTTCTTTTCCTTTTCATATGCTGACAACGCAACCGGCTACATAAGCTTTAGAGCCGGTCATAACCTCAGGATCACTTAGTGTGTCAAGGGTTCCACAGCTTTGTTGCTAGCACCCCCTTTCCTTAATGGGTGAAGCGCAGTTAATTGTTCCCCGACATGCGGATGGTGATTCGCGATTAAACCGTACCGACCAGAGAAATCTGTCACTTAACCCCGGTGGGACTCCAATGCACATCGTCAAACTCTACCACTGGACTCCTGGCCCGTTGGTTGCAAGTTATTAGAGACAAACTATATTCTGAAATTACTCTCAGCTGATTTTGAAGATGTCCATACTTAACCTATGCTCTCCTATGCTCTAATTGGAAAAAACATTTTCAGATGAACATCTAGAACTACCAATTTCTTTTACGTAATCGTTGACAAAGAACAAAATTATCAAATTAAAGTTTAGTGGTACTTTAAATTTGGTAGAAGTGTATATAATTTAAAGCACACTTCCATAGCCTTGTATTTATTTCTTTGTTTTTCATTCTACAAATACATTTTTTTCTACAAGCTTCAAAATGTTTCTGGAAGCTTAATTGACCTTAATACGATATCTGTCAGTAACAAAATCATTTATTATATTACGCATAATTCACAAAATCTTCCACACTTTTTATAGTAATAAAAGTATGATTACAATTATAAGCAGAACGTGGTTATAACAGCTTTAGTCAGCATTGTATGTGGAGGATCCAAAACTTTGCAAACATACGTTAGGGCGATATTAATTTCCATGTCATTATCTTATAAAACGTGAAGCTGGTAGCCTAACATCCGCGCAAGCACTAACAACAACTAGAACGAAACGAAGCCGTATTTTAATAGAATGGCTATGCGCTAGACTGTCAAATTTGGTACCGCGTTTGGAGGATGAATTTCCTCCCAACCATCTATAAAGCATCAAAGCTGTTTACGTTTACATCCATACAGATTTCTCGGCGTATAAGCATCAAATTCCTTAAATTGCTGAAGCGATTTTACCGCTTCTATAGAATCAAACATGCGGAAACTACTCGTTCTCTCGGAAACATGACTGGCCAACGTGAAAATCTCGAGAGGGAAATTACGTGCACACACGCTTTTAATAAAATTTAAATACGGATTCATTTGAGTGAATGGAAAAAAAGCGAAGCGTAGCTAAACTGAAACAGAAACCAACTCGATTCAAATCTCTTCATCATGATTCTACGTCGTTACTAACGTAATTCAGATATTTCATAATAAAGGTATAAATTTGTTGTTTGACTTGGATGAAACGTAAGCAGCAAGGACAATAGACCTAACAGACGTCACCATATAAAAAAGGTTTCTTCCTTACTTTAATAATTTTTTCAATAACTGTTTTTATTCTACTTTCCAGGTTTGCCAACAATTTCGTTCATTTTATTTACCGCAAATAAGTTTAAGGGAAAAGATCACAATTTCCTCTTCTTTTAAGCTGCAAGTAATTTTTCTTCTGAATCTGCAGGATAAGCAACCTGTCATCAAATAGGTGCCATAACCTTTTGCATTTGAATAGTTTACCTTAATAAATGTTAATAACAGTTAGTCTAAACATCCATCGACTTAACATGCACCCCAGAATGCATTTGCGTATTTTAGTAACAGTTTGATTGACCACCTTATTTGATTAGTTGGCTTAAAATTTTATGCAAAGAAAACGGGTGAAATATGCACATATATATGCAGATGTTTTTACGAAAATATGAAGAAAAATATGCAAGATATGCAGAAAAATATGCAAGATATGAATTTAAAATAAGCACTATTTTGTAAAAGATATCATTAACTTTTACAATTATAACATAAAAACTGAATTTTGCTGTAGGAAGAAAGATCATGTGAAATAATAGAGTATATAAACCTACTTACATAGTCACTTGTCATTCTGGTACAATCCCCTAATCCTAGCATCTGTCTCAATAAAGTACTGTGGTGCGATATTCCAATAATTTTTAGATTAATGTTTGGTATATATGGCATTCAGCAATATACCATAGATTATATAGTGCAAGAGCCAATGTAATATTTTTTCTCTGTCACGCTAATAAAATTAAAAACTCTGAACTGAAGATCTTCATTCTTGTCGAACGCTTGTAGTTAATAGTGGAGTCGAGGCAGAAGCTTTAATTTAAAATTACACATCTAAAAAATAAAATTAACTGTTTGAGAAATTGGAAATTTCTCAATTTAGAACGACAATCTAAAAGTTTGGATGAAAAGAGGATTGCTTGAAATACGTATCGACTGAATGACCAGAGTTCTATTAGCTAAAATTTGGAAATAAATTAAAATACCCTATTCGTTTTGTAATATCTCTTTATTTTGCAACATAAATCCTATATCTGGCCTTCTCATAGGTTAAAGACTGTCTTACTTTCTATTATAGTCACGTCATTGAACTCCAGCTATTAGCCGCACCGGAAACTAATGAAATGGAGAAAACAGCATCGCTGCGAACGCACACTATGATAAACTTGTTCCTCTCTCATTACTAAGCACTTCCGCTTTATACACCGAAATGTATTACACATCGCTCTATAGTTAACTACGTAAGTTCTCTATTATTATCTTCGCTGCTACGCTGTTGAATCCGTATTGGAAACTATTGCTAGAAATTGTTCAGCACCCTTCTGTTAAACACCACACCAACATTAATCTATTACTTAATAGATAGACAATTCTGATCAATAAATAAGTTTAAATTTTCGCTATTCAAGCTTT
Source organism: Dynastes maya (assembly GCA_029619315.2). Taxonomy (NCBI): domain Eukaryota; kingdom Metazoa; phylum Arthropoda; class Insecta; order Coleoptera; family Scarabaeidae; genus Dynastes; species Dynastes maya. The sequence continues at coordinate 66,869,786 of JAROYE020000002.1, forward strand.
GCTTAAAAAAGTTAATTCAAAGAAACAGATTATCTTTTCCTTCAAGAGGAATTAAATCCCATATTCAACGTAATTAAACACAAAATGTTTTCTCTGTTTCTACAGTGAATTAAAAGAAATTAGCAGCAACTTTGAAAAAAAAAATACAGTACAAAAATAACGAAGAAAGTACGGAGCCTATCACGTGAAAAACAGAATTTATTACAATGCCTTTGTATGCGAAGATTGCATGGATTCTTTTCTACTTTCCGCTTTCCACCTTTCCTCGTTCATATTTTAGTTTTAAATTTTACATATTTGCCACACCTTTTACATTTTGAATTAAACACATTTATTCTTGTTTTCCATAGACAAATTAAAATATTGTTTGTTGAGACAGGCAGAATAAAATTCTAGATGCATAGGATGTACCAAGAAGTTAATACCGAATAACTTTTTTTCATTTTTAAATATGTCGACACATGGGTCTCCCTTTTTGAGATTATTATTATATATTCGGGCCATGGCCCATGCCTTTAATCACTGCGATCTTAATAGATCTATTGTAATAAAATGCAGAAATTATAAATGGATCTTATACACGATTTTTGTAATTTGAAGATCTTCAAAGCATAACATGAATTTCTCCAGAGCATTATGCCGTAGCGCATTCTTGAATCCACATGCGCATAATAGCTGGTCTGATTCTTTACTAACTGTTCTTGTTATTATTCTGATAACATATAAAAAACTAAATATTTTGCTTGCAAGTTTCTCAACATGAGTTTTCCTGTTAAGTTCAGAATCCAAAGTTAAACCAAGAAACTTTGCATTACTTTTCGACATTATTGACTCGCCACCATAAATGATTTCTATGTTTTGCTCTCTTTTGAGTGAAAAGGGAACCATTTGCGTTCTGGAAATATTTATTTTGAGATTATTATTTTACATTTAATTCTCTAATTCTTGAAGACAGGTTTTTATTTCTTCTTTTAAGAGGGTAATAGAATCTTGATGAACTACAACAGATGTATCATCTGCAAGATTTGTTAAATGATTCGTAACTTGTGGTAAGTCGCTTGTATATAATATCTATAAAACCGATCCCAGGATTGATCCTTGTGGTACGCCTTGTTTTGTATCAATCCAATTTGATGCTATCAAATTTCCAATATCTTTCTCGTAACCCACTGTTCTTTGGCATCTTCCACTGAGATATGATTTCAAAATATTTAATATCGGGCCTCTGAAACCCAGTAGTTCTAACTTATCCACTAAAATTTAATGATTAACGTTATCAAAGGCTTTTGATATATCAAGAAATATTCCTGCTATTTTTTGGCCCTTATAAACTGCATCCAACTTCTCTTTGATTTCCGCACACGTTTTCCCATCCAAAAAAAGAAATCGAGTCACTGACCGATATTGTTCATTTTCCATGATTTTTAGCAGCTTTCAAAACAACACTGCTCGATGAATCCCTCGGAAATTTTGACAGACGTCGACTAAAGAATGTTACTCACAGTCGGTAATGCACATTTTGATACAAAGCGCCACCTCTCTCCAAACACGGGTACTTCTCATACAATCCTCGTAGATTATTTATATCGGCAGATTGAAAGAAAAAGCATCAGGCTCGTAAACATGTATTTCATCCTTCATCTAGCCATATTCAGTACAGTCTTTTAAACTCTAGCATTTATTTTGCAATTTTTCCCATCACAATACCCTCTAAAATGACTGCGAAAGAAAGATCCTTTTGGTACCAGTTTTTTTAATTCCATTAAATATTACGCCTTAATTTAAGTGGCTGAAATATTGTCTCGTATATTATCCTAGCAACAAATGGACCGAACATAAGAAATCTCTTCCGCTAGTACTTCTTGTTATACTGTTTACGCTTCCCTCTCGAAAATCTCATTACGCCTATACCGCTTTCGATTGATTAAGCGCATTCCGGACTTCGGAACGAAATTGATTCTGTTCACTCGCAACGCGAACAGAATGAACACACATGTTCGCTTTAAAATAAATTATGTTAAATTATTCTACATCCACGTTAGCGTAGCGGCCGAAACATAATAAATTATGGGCACTTTACACAATCCTGACTCGGTTAAACAGACAGTTCGGAGAGGAAAAATGCCCGTTCTCAAATCCGTGACTGCGCTCTGAATTATTTGTGCATCCGCTCAAGGATATACGTCACGTTGTACTTCGTATAACATCTATGCAAGCTGAAGTTGACTTTAGATGGCGCATATACCCGAATAATGCTTATGCGCCCGTACCTGGAAAAAATTACCTGCTTTTACATCTTAGTTACTCTTTTATTGCGAGACAGCTCGTAATATGGCTCCTCTCTACCGTTTAATATAGTCAGCGTTTCATACAAGAGGAAGCGTGAAAGCTTCGCTCGAAAAATAGGTGGATGTTACATTGGCGCGATGGTTATTAGGTCAGGGAAGAATAAGGCTGCCGTCAAATTAATGGCAGTCATAAATTATTTGAATTTACTTTCTATTAAATATTAAATTTGAATTAAGTTTTTATCCAAGTTTTTATAATGCTGTGCGGGACGTCTAAAAACTTTCACAGCGTTCAACGCGCGAGCTTTAATAGCGCTACTTTAATTTCACGTCGGTTCGCGTTAAATACATATTAATAATAATAATAAACTTTATTTGCCCAGCAGCTTTACAAATAAAAATACAATAATAACAGGACAAAATATATAAATAATCAAAATGAAGTACAAGATACAGAAACTATACAAAAAGTAATATATAAAAAACACATTGGCCAAAATTAATATATCTAATCTAATAATAAACAAAATAATACCGTGGAAAAGAAAAAAAAGGAGGGGTCTCTATATAATTGGTTAAAATTTCTAAACATATTTGTCAATGGTGCTTTTAGTAAAATGTTGGTACGTACCGTAGGCGTAAGAAAAGTATCTGTAGATCTACGATTGTATTGGGGTACGGTGAAATGAACCTGACAAAGCAAAGTAGGTGAATCAACATATCGGTTCATTAATTTTATAAGAAATTTCCCGCTTCCCTCTTCTCTACCATGTGACAGCGAGTCGAAATCATGTCTGCAAAGTAAATTGGTATAATCCGTACCCCGAGAAGAATAAATGCCATCAGACTTATATGAAAGATATTTAAGAAACCTGTTTTGGATTCGCTTAATTGAGAGCTGATGGTAGCGGTAATATGGGTACCAAACAATTGACGCATATTTCAGTTTGGGGCGGACGAATGAGTAGTAGAAAAGCTTCAACCCGCAGCTGTTGAAAAGATTCTTACAGGTTTTGAACAAAAATCCCAGCGATCTAGATGCTGCAGAGGCCATAGCAATCTATTAGGAAACATAAGAATAGATTAAGAGATAGAAATATAAGCACACTTGAACGTATTGACGGCGGTAATAAGAAATATATTAAATTATCTTTTTATCCAAGTTACACGAAAGGTCTCCAAAAAATCTTTTCTGAAGTAAAATTGTTTTTCTTCTTCAACAATAACCTCAAAAATCTTTTAGGAAGTTCTAAAGATCCAGTAGATATGAATAAACCTGGAACTTACAAAATTTCATGTAAAAATTGTGATCAAGTGTATATTGGACAGACAAAAAGTTAATAGGAGTTAAAAATAAAGAGCATTTGGCTCATCTCAAATTCAAAAGGTTTGATAAATCTAGTGTCGCCCTACATGTGCTGCGCAGTGGCGGAGGTTCGATACAACCCTCAGTATAACTGCGAGTCTCAACCAGATCTGTTGTGGATACATGAACGCTGCCGTAAATACTATTTCGTAGTTCTTAAAAATGTTGCCTACGTCGCGAAAACGACCAATGTTGGACAAAATTACAGAATTTATAGCAGAAATGCCTGACCCAAATTATGATGGCGTTAAAATTCAATGTGTAGTTTGTAATATCCCTTTAATGTGTTGTTCCAAAAGGGATTGTCTACGTCACGTAAATAGTAAACAGCATTCTTAAAAAAAAAATGGCAGCTACACTATGACAAATTTAAATTTAATTTATGTGTTACCTTTATTGCATGTAATCTGCCATTTAATTTACTAGACAAGGAAGCATATGTCTCCTTTTCGAATAAATATTCGAACTGCAAATTAGCAAGTCGGGTATCGTCACAAAGAATTGTGCCATCTGCTCGTGAACATGTTGAAAAAAGAATTAAATTGGAGTTGAAAGATAAAAAACTGTGGTTATGTATGGACGAAACAACAGATCGTAAAAAACATTCTGTGGTTAATGTAATGGTACGTACAATGGAACCACATCAATCGTCACCTTCAATTCTATTAGCTTCCAGACGAGTAGAACAATGTACTGCCGAAGTAATTTCAAAGATAGTGTTAAATACATTGGAAAAGTTTGAACTTTCAACAAACCAACTGTTGATGTTTATGAGTGATGGTGCCGCAAACATGCTTTCTGTAGGCCGGCCTCTTAAAAAACATTGTGCTAACTTGTTACATATTGTGTGTAAAATTCATGCTTTCAGTTATGTGGCAGATACTATTAGAAAATGGTATCCTGAGGTAGACGCTTTAATAGCGCATACAAAAGCAGTGTTTGTCAAATCCTCAAAACGTATTCGCAAATTTCACAGACTGTGCCTCCGAATGCCTGAGCCCCCAGAATCTATTTTTACACGTTGGGGAACATGGTTACAAGCCGCGTTTTGTTATCATAAATATTTTGAGAATATTAAGAACGTGGCTATACAATTCGATCCAAAGGAAGCTGCGGCTATCAAGGAAAGCCAGTCGAAATTTCAAGATAGTCAGGTTAAAACGGGTTTAAAAACTATTCAGAACAATTACTTCGGACTAATGGAGGCAATAGAAAAATTACAAAATCCTTCGGTGTCGTTAGTGGAATCTCTGCAAATAGTGCAACATGTTCACGCACAGCTATGTGCGATTGAAGACGCAAAAAATGTTTGTGTTCTAGGAAGGTTTGAAAGTGTTTTAGAGAAAAATTCTGATTTTGACACATTAAGACAAATTTGTGAAGGTGCGTCAACAGAACTGTTAAGTTGTTCTAAAGATTATTTTAATTACGCAAATATACCATCACTAGATGTAGGACGTTCGTTTTCTGCATATAAACACACTTTTTCCTCACGCCGCACTCGGTTTGCCGAAACAACTATTGAAACATATCTAATGTTGCAGATACTTAACAGACATTCACTTTGTGATTTCACGGAAGACTCTTAAGACTATGAATGTTTGAGCACGTATTATATTTTATTTCTGACCATTTGTTTTGTGTAAACTTTTATGCGCCCGCCAGCTGTGTTTTTACTATGTGAGGACAGGAGGAGGAAATGACTCTTTTATACATTTTTATAAGTAATGATTGTTACAATACTTATTTCGCAATTTGTTTACGACTAATTTAATACTTGGTTCTTACAAAACAATATTACACTTTACATGCTCTTGTTTCTTTACTTTCACTGGACGCCTCTTAGCTGGCCTGATGATGTGTCGTTGAGGACACGAAACCGGTCGCCTTTTTCTAGAATAGAATTTTGTGAGAAATTGGACCTGCCTTTTATTTTTTCCTATTCTAACCCAAAACTCACACTTGAGTCCTGATGGAATACTTAAATTTGCTTATTGCATAATTCAGAATTAATATATAAGGTTAGTTTTACGCTTAGTCTCTTAGTTCTTAGGCGGCCGAATGCTACAGCGAGACTGAGCGACGTACAACCTTGCCCATCGAGCTCCGGGTGGGGAAGCATCTACAAGCACAGACATGTTCAAACCTGCCGTGGTGTGCTTTCTGTTTGCCGATAGTAGCACCAGTCCGGTTATTTAATTGCTACACCTCGTATGCGAAAGTACATCCCTTTTACGAACATTTTTGTCGACGTATTTTTGTAGCTATACAGTAAGAGCGAGCGTATTATGCTCACCCGATTTTACTGGAACTCAGCGCATCTAAACATGTAATGTCACTTTACTTGTCAAAATTACGTAAAGGCAAATTCAGCACCTGGTTCACAAGAATGCCGATTACGCAAGGTGATTATTGCATGCGCGTTAATACGGTATATTATTAATCTACAACCCCTTCTTACTAATCAAACCAACCGCATTTGAAAATAATCATAAACCACACGTAAACCATATGTAAACGTTCACGTTCTGATATAGTAGACACCACCTGTGACAATTACAGTCAAGTCTTTACTCATTTATCGATAAGTCAAGTTAAGACAAATCAATATGAAACGAAAACACTTGTAATATTATTATTATTGTTAAATAACCTTATGTTATTATGTTAATACTTAATACGATAAAATTACATTTATGTGTGTACAGTGTTGAATGTCATTTGCTTCTCAAAATTAGGTGAACGCAAATTCAATTCTGCACCTTAATTGTTAGATACATCGCATCGGCTACTAACGTAGCAAGCCTCGACTTCGCGCCCGCATTTCCGAAAAATGTCGATTACGCTAGGTGAGCATAGCACGCTCGCTCGTACGGTGTGTTATAACAATTTGGGTATACTAGAGTCTGTTTAAAGTTATCGGCGCACTATACCTAACTTTGGTGTTATTAATATTGTTAAAATCAGGTTACAACTTCGATATTGAGACCTAACCTAACCAGATTCACTTTACGGGTTCCCGGGAAATGTGAGTGATCTCGAAGGAACTTGAAGGAAATCTGTGGGACTTAAGGTTCGCCGTTTTTGTTTTCTACCACGTAGATGTTTAGGAATGCCTTGATATCGCTTTAACGTAATGGAGGAAGTTAATGGTATTTTAAGGAGCAAGAATGAAGAAGAAAATGGAGATTAATTGTCGGCATCATACTTATTCCTTATGTACTTTTGTTAGTTTATCCACAATGTTAATAAAGTTTTTCAAAACATTGTGTATTTTTAACACATTGTTACCCTACATGCTCATAAATGGATGCTTTCTTCTCTAAAAAGAAGAAAGCATCTATCTTACTAACCATTTCAGTGGAGTAATAATACTAACAGAATAGTATATTTGTTAAAGTAACAGCATACTTTAAGCCATATTTTGTTAGGCAAGTACATATTTATCTAACCTAACCCATAAAATTTTTATAACTAACAATCAGAAAAGTTTACATCTATGTATATTTTAAACCATATATAAATGTTAAGCAAATAATATGATTAATTCAATAAAAATTTTTTAGTATGTTCCCATTTTGGAAACGTTCGCCATTAAAAGGTGAAAAATAAATGGTAAAGAAAAGTATATTTGTTTGAAACTAACGTTCTTTAGTTCTTTAAAAGTTTTTTTTAAACTTAAGGTTATTTGTTTCAAGAGATCATATGTTTGAATCAAATAACGATGTCAAAATAATTATTTCTTTAAATTAAAAAAATATATTTGTCGCCATTTAAAATTACGGTTTCGTTGACTGAATGCATGTTTGTTTGAGTTAAAAACTTTTTTGTCTCTGTGTACAAGTAATACGCGGGAATTTAACGTCTGCTACAATCGCAACTGTAATTGAAATATATGTATTTCTATGGTCTACATAAATTTACCTTGCAAACATTTCTGTAGTAGCGCTAATAATACTTATTCTATTCAATTGTTGCTGTTGAGAAAGATAAACAAGCTAGTTAGTCCTATCGCAAGTTAGTAATTCTGTTAAATTCTAACCAACGTGCTCTAGATTCTGTAAACCAAGAGCCAAAATTAAACGCGACGGTGTCGCGAAATGCGATAAAAATACGAGAAGCAGAAGTATCGACAATACTATTTCACCGCTTCGAAATCTGAGAACAAAACAAAGAGACATAAGGAGAAAAGTTGGCCACCGTCACAAGCTAACAAACTAAGAAACTTTAAAGTTATTCGCGTTGCAGTAGGAGGAGGTAATTTCGTGTATATCTCTCGTAAAATGTTTTGGGTTGAAATGCCCGCCATATAAACGAAAAAATAAAACTCCGTACAGATAATTTGTCTTTGTATTTCTGTTACGGACGCATATAATTAAGCGGGTGTCATACAATAGAGCTCGCCGCAGAAAATAATTCCGAGTGGGAATTTTAATAGGATTGTATGGACGTGGAACGTCAAAGACTAAAATAGAGCTATAAATTCTTATCTGCCGTTGTTCACTGAAGTGTAATAAAAATGTAGATAGCCATCTGGAAACGCGTTAAAAAAATACCCTTTCTGCGGCAATTTCGACAGTTAAATATGCCCTCGCACCGTAATCACGCGGTTTAGATTTAATATTTTGTTTAGGTTGTATAATCCCTGGTTGAAGTAATTATTTTTATATGTCCATGCAACGCAGATATCAAACGCGTCACAGGATGGTCCTATTTTATGCGTTGGCCATGCAAAATTATTCATAAAAGCTAAAGTAATGTATGCGAACAGATTTCACATTTTGGCATTATACAAAGTATCTCAGAGAATTTTGCACTTTTCTTTCTAATTTTGCTCAGCTATCATCAGCTTTCTCAACTAACTTTATTTACAACTTAAAACTTTCCTGGAAATTCATGTATGGAAAATTATATCATTTAGATGTCGCCCATTTTGCCGCTAGCACTCTTCCAAGGGATGCATTAGATTGTCTATTACGCTTGTGCATAAGTCAGGAGTAATGGCTTCAATCTCTTCCTGGATACGATTTTTAAACTGAATCAAATTTATTGGGGCATTATTGTAAGCTCGATTCTTAAAATGGCTTCACAAAAAAAAATCGTTTGGAGCCAAGTCCGCGCTCCTTGGTGGCCAGTTGATGTCGCCTATCCTTGATATCAATTTATCCGGAAACCATTGTCTTAATGCGGTATTTAATGTGTGGCTAATAGCCCCATCTTGCTAGAACCACCATTGGTCATTAATATCATCAAATTTTTGGAGGGCCAAAAAATCCAGTGATCATTGCGGCGTACCTGTCAGAATTTACGGTAACTGTGTGTCCATTGTTATTTTAATATAGGCCTATTAGGCCTATTATGCCTCTAGAGGATATTGCCGCCCAAATAGTAACTTTAGGGCTACATAACAGAATTTTATGTTTCTCACGATAATTTTGCTGTTGACATAACCATGCAGATGAAAATGTGCCTCGTTAGAGAAGAAAATTCTGTTCATGCGGTCAATGTTTCGATCAGTGCGCACACTTCGCGGGAGTCCAGGAGGGCGAATATTTATAATAGAACCATTTTCATCACCAGTTCTAATTGGGCCCAAAATCAAAGGAACAATCTTAATCTTCATCTCCCTTTTCTCTATAATTCTATTTAACAACCTCCTAGGCTTATTTCCTTATATTTTCACTAGAACATGACATACTTTAACTTTAGCTTTACCTCTATGACAGATTTATAATTTACGGTTGAATCAATCGTAGTCTGTCGTTAGTTTATTATCAAATTTTTCAAAGATTATTAAGCCAATTTTAGTTAGACAATTAGTGACCTTCTTTGCAAAACATAACCTTATAGCTATTTACCAACATGGATATGTGCTGAACGGGATTGTGGATACTGCTCTCTATGAATTCTACTATAATATTGTGTGTGATCTTGACAAGGGCTTCAGCGTTGCGTTTTGTTTGTTGACTAGACACGTGCTTTTTACTGTGTCAATGTTACAGGTCAATTCATATTGCAATCTTAATTCCTCTTTAATTACTTGGTAACTTCATAAATGCATCTCGGTGTTGCGACAGTTATCAGGGAAACTGTGTCAGCTTACGAAATTGTATTTTAGGGTCGTTAAGTATAACCATTTCCGCGACTTGACCACTTTTATAGAACACTATAGGTGGCGATTCAAAAAGGGATTTTGATCTTGGGGAAAGAAAAGAGTAGTCGATGATTGGTGTCAGGTTCCACAATACTATTGTACACAATAGCAGTTCCATTAACCCAGTGAGTAGCAAATATTTGTAGGTCAGTTATATTAACGCAATTAGTTGCAAACATCTAGAAATTCTTTGTTTACGATTTACATATGTATACAGGTATTTTTTATAGAAGAACGGGAGATTTTCTATTCTTTTTTTTTGAGTTAAGGGAGAGAAAAAACGGTGTTAATACAATACTGACAACCATTAATAAAATTAGTTCCTCTATTGATATTATTTAGGGTAGCCAAAGGCAATCAGCTTAATTGGCATTTTTCGACATTCCACAGCGACATTCAACACAGCGCACGTTTAGTTCGTGTAAAATCGGGTGATCATAGTACGCTCGCTCGTACGGTATATTTAAGTTTTGCAGCTTTGCAAACACAATGCCGCAGACAAGATCTCAAACCGTTGCTCCTCAGGCTCCAAACCCTACAGAATCCAACAGAACTACAACTAGACGGTAGCTCTACATCGAGTCTAATAGGTTCAGTTATATCGCCACCCATAGTGTTTTACAAAAATGGTCAAGTCCGTTCATATCGTTTTGTAATTGTTTTTGTGTTGGGAAAAGTTATCGCAGAAATGCTTATACTTAACGAGCCCAAAATACAATTTCTTAAAGTGACTACTGTCGCAACACCGAAATGTATCTATGAAGTTACCAAATAATTAAGCAAGAATTAGGATTGCAATGTGAACTAACCTGTAACATCAACTATTCGTAGGCTTGCTCTAGACTGCATCATCTTTTAAATAGAAGGCGATATGTTAAACTTAGTAACTCAGTGGTTAGCAATACTTGTGAACTGTTACAGGTGTTCTGCAGGGCTCTGTCCTAGGGCCCTTCTTGTTTATAGTATCTATTAATGATGTATGTAACTATTTGTATACGGTTGATAGCGTTCCCCTTTGTATTCATACCGACGATATAAGTGCACTTATTACAGATGATGATATACTTAATTTGAATAAAAAAATAAACTCGAATTCTTCTCTGTACTTGAACACCTTCTATACCTTCGTTTCCACTGATTTTGTCGGGTCGCCCTTCAGTTTCTTGTAGGTTCCTGCTTGTAATACCTCTTGGATCTTACTGTTGTAGGTATTGACGTCCATTATTACTGTCGCGTTTCCCTTGTCCGCTGGTAGTATTTTAATTGACTCATCTGATTTTAGTTCTCTGAGTGCCCTGTTTTCAAATTTGGCTTTCTAGATTTAGCTGTTTCTAAAGCTGCTCTGGTTCTCCATCTATATTCTTCCGCCTTTTCCGAATCCTCAATTCTTGTTGCCGTTTCTTCAGTGGCTATGATCATGTCCATCATCGAAATTTTCGTCAGTGCCATCTCAAATTTCATCCCTTTGAAGAGTATATTTACTGCATCCTGACTTAATATCTTCTTGGACAAGTTGATCACTGTTTTCTTAGCCTCCGGTGTTCGTGTCTGAGTTTTTTTCTTGCTTAAGGGTGTTCCTCAATTTCCTCTTGTGTGTTTGTTTCATCCCTTGGTTAGTTCTTTCGTAGCTACGTGTGATGGCCGCTTGTATATTTTTAGTCTTCGACGCTGACTACGTCTCTGATGCTTTGTTTCAATTCTTCGCATTGTTCCTTTAATCTTGCTTTTTGGGAACGGTGAAAGTTTATTCGTTCCCTAAGCATTACCTGGCTAGCTCGTTTTGCGATTTTGTTTGCACGCTCGTTTGTAATGGGAGTTTAATTGCTAAGCCTTTCGGAATAACGTTGTTGTCTCGAGCTTTGTGGTAGAATGTGAGGTGATTAGATTCCTTGGCAAGTTTAATAGAGGTCTTTTCGTATTATCTGAAAGACCGATTTAGTTCGGGTCCATACCGAATTTCTAAATTACGACGTCTTATTCTTGATCTCTTCTGCCGTCTTCAGGGTATGATGATCTTAATCCTCCAGATGATGGGAATAGTCCAAATAACAACAGTAATAATACACCATCATTAAGAATAACACATCGTATTTATATTTTTAGGTTTTGGTTTTAGTTCTGATTTTTTTTTTCCGTTCAACGTCCTTTATCCTTTGAAGTTCAAACGAAACGTTTGTTCTAGTTGGCAAATAGCACTTATCACAAAGCGCAAATATCCTACTGAAGAAATAAGCATGTTCTTCGAAAAATGTATTGTCTAAGCTTCTTATTTATTGCAAGACGTGTAAGAAGTAGAGGTTAAACAATTTTTTTACGTTTTTTCTTAACCCAGAATTTATTGCTACACGACAAGAGACACAATATCTTCAGTTGGTGAAAATCTACAATTTCTGAACTGAACTTTAATACAATGGTATACCACAAAACTTTGAAATTAATTTACAGCTTCTACTTATCTAAAATAAACCGAATACATGGAAAACTACGCTCTTAATCAAATAACCGACATTTCCTTGCTGTTACCATTTCAACTAAATGTTTCCCATACCTTTCGTAATGAGTTAGGTACACTTTACTAAATTCAATTTACACAGTTAACGTAAAACAATAGATAACACCTCTACCCTTTCGCCGCGCCAGATCGAACCGCAACTGAGTACGTGTAGCTGCCTTTTCTCTTACATAGACTGTCCATATTCTAGACTTTCTAGACATAGACACGTGCTAAAGTTTGTATTCCACATACCTTTATAATCCCACTAAATACGTTCATAGTTTTGAGCTAATACTACTATAATTACTTTAGACATTTCACGTCAGTTCACGTATTTAAAGATTTCACGTCAGTTTTTGAAATATTTTATGAAACGCGGTGATCTATATAGTAAAAAAAAGGTTAAATAAAAGATAAAAGCAAAAAGTAATATGCGGAAAATACTTCACTAACATATTCACACTCAAAGAGAAAGAGAACGAACAGCATTGAAATTAGCTCAGAGCTATATGGCACAGCGTAATGAATAGAAGAATGTCATATTTTACATGAGGAAAGATTAATTAACATGAACAATAGGGATTTAGATATTACTCAGATTATCTGCTGAAATAGTGTTGAATAACATAAAGCGGGAATAGCGGAGCCGGTATTCGCTTTTTTTAATCGAATTAACTATGTTTTTTTCGTCATATTTTCGTACTGTCCAATTTTTATGTATACATGTATTAACCAACGAAGAAGATAAGGTTATGCATCAAAGTAATATCGCTGTTCGTAATGTAAAACTTGAACTAGATATTGCTTGGATATCTGGAACAAGTAAGCATGACAAATGGAGTAAAACTGGTTAATTTTTAATGAATATAACAAACAGTCGTAGTGTAAACTGTGTGCAAAGGAAAACAAATCACATTAATATCGAATGATAATGATCCATTAATTTTCAATGTCATTATAAAGAGTAAATATAAAGTTAATATCTATTAATAATGTTAATTGAATTTTACTTTATAAATTTAACATAAGTAAATCTTCTATAGAAATAGATTAAGAACTAGACATAAAGTAAATAACATAAATAAAAACAGTAAACTACTGACATAATAAAATGTGTTAAGCTTAAAACAAGAATCTAAACAAAAACAACTAGAAAATTTTTCTAATTAAAACTCAACAAATCATTTTTCGCCTAGTATGTTATGTTGTTATGCAGTTGTTGGCCGAGAGCATATCCTCCATTTTAAATGAATAATATATCTGGGTATCGTCGGCATAAAAATGATAACAACAGTGGTTCAGGCAGATGTGTAATTTTGAGGTGTAAAGTGTGTAAAGAAATGGGCCCAAAATTGAACCCTGAGGAACGCCACTGCGAACAGAAAAAATATTGGATACCTTATCAAGCAATACACCCTCTTGACAGCGAAAAGAAAGATAACTTGCACGAAACGACTTACCTCCACACTGCATCCAAGGGATTTCAGAAAAAAGATGAGTAATTTATGATTCACTGTGTCAAAAGCACGAGAAAAATCGAGGAGGACCAAGCAAGTAAGTTTCCCACAGTCACTAGCTGCAAGAATGTCATCTGCAACTGCCGATAGAGCTATCGCATAACTGTGATTTGGCCTAAATCCAGACTGATAGGAGGGTAAAATGTCATAACAATTTATGATCCTACGGATTTGACCTTCTAGTAAGTAGCTTCTCACAGATTTTCGGCATTGCACACAAAAATACTTATTGGTCGCAAGTCATCAAATAATGCCGGATTCTTTGGAAGTGGCAAAACATGTGATTTTCCCCATAGGAAACAAGAGCAACATAAGCTTTCTTTTCCCTTTTAGTAGCAGCAGTCGTTAAATTACGGAGCTTATAAAAAGAAAAATCTGCGAGGTTGCGAGAACGTTTAAATTCGAGAAAGGCCTAGTTTCTTAGCTTTTGCATCATCTTGATGGTATCAGTTACCCACGGTTTACATTCTCGTGTAGTCCTACAAGTACGATAAGGAGCATGAAAATCAAAAGGAGAAATTATTAAAGAACCAAACATCGCGATCTTATCGTCGATATCGTCGAGATCGAAAATCATGGCAAAAGGCACATTAATCAAATCAGCGTAAAAAACTTCATAGTTAAAATATTTGAAATCCCTGTAGGTTTTGACAAAGGGTTCAAATCCAACTATGGAAATAGAAATTTCGCATGAGACTGAAAAATGATCCGAAAAACCATGAATAGGTTTTCCTTGAACGTTAGTAGTGATATCAGTATCGGAGATTAATATCATATTCAACAAGGAAATGGAAGTATCGGTCACTCTCGTTGGTTCCTGCGCAATTTAATGAAGGCCGTAAGTCTCCAACCAATTCAATGAAGGAGTCTACATCAGGCGCCAATATTGAGAAAATTGAAGTTAAAATCACCTGTGCGGATCAGAAAATCATATAAAGGTATCATAAAAATAACAACATTTTCAAAAGCTTCCAGAAATTCACTATATCTAGTACTAGGCTTCCTATATACCACGCCAATTATGTATATTTTATGATTTAATGAAAATTTAATCCAAAACTGTTCAATAAAATCGGTGAAAGGTGTATCAATAATTTCAAAGTGAATAAAATTTTTCAAGTATAATGCCACACCGCCACCTCTGCTCGCCCTATCTCTACGTATAAGCTAGGTAAAACAAACAAATCACTACTCAAATCGCTGTTCAACCAAGTCTCTGTTAATCCAAATACACCGCAATCAGTGTTCAATAAACTCGGCAATTTATATGGCAAATGGTTATGTAACTCATGACTAGAGTTGGCCACGCGCGCCAACGGGCAGCGGCCGTGTTTCGATTAAGCCTCGGGTTCCACTAGAGCTATTGTATGTAGATGTTTGCTGTCGTAAGTACTTTCGCGTAGTTGTTAAATAAAAATAAAATAATGCGTGCTCAAAGACTTACCATTTTAATAGCGCATACAAAAGCAGTGTTTGTCAAATCCCCGAAACGTATTCGCGAATTTCACAGACTGTGCCCCCGTATACCTGAGCCACCAGAACCTATTCTTACACGTTGGGGAACTTGGTTAAATGCTGCGTTTTAGCATCACAAATATTATGAGAATATTAAGAACGTGGTTTTACCATTCGATCCAAAGGAAGCTGCCGCTTTCAAGAAAAGCCAGTCGAAATTTCAAGATAGTCGGGTTAAAACGGATTTAAAAATTATTCACAACAATTACTTCGGACTAGCGGAGGCAATAGAAAAGTTACAATATCCTTCGGTGTCGTTAGTGGAATCTGTGCAAATAGTGCAACATGTTCACGCACAGCTATGCGCGATAGAAGACGCAAAAAATGTTTGCGTTCTAGAAAAATTTGAGTGTTTTAGAGAAAGATTCTGATTTTGGCACATTAAGACGCATTTGTGAAGGTGCGTCAACAGAACCTTTAAGTTGTTTCAAAGAATATTTTAGTTACGCAAATATAACGTCACTAGATGTAGAACGTTCGTTCTCTGCATATAAACACATTTTTTCCTCGCACCGCACTCAGTCTGTCGAAACAACTATTGAAACATATTTAAGATATTTAACAGACATTATTCACTTTGCGATTTCACGGAGGACTCTTAAAATAGTAAGTGTTTGTGCACGCATTATTTTATTTTTATTTAACAACTACGCGAAAGTATTTACGACAGCAAACATCTACACACAATAGCTCTAGTGGAACCCGAGGCCTAATCGAAACAGCGCTGCTGCCCGTTGGCGCGCTTGGCCAATTCTACTCGTGACACATGACTCCGAGTCCTATAAAAAAAAATGGATTTAAGCACAAATAGTAAAAATTGTATGACATGCTAATTAAAAAATAAAATGGATGGAATTAAGCAGTTAAATAAATACGAATAAACAAAACACTTAAAATAATTAAAAATCCAAAGCAAACCAAAGCGAGATTAAAAAGGTTAGAGTGTTAGATGCAAATTTAAATGTAACTAGTGGTATATTACAAAAATAATATGATATGGGGATAACAAAAATAAAGTGAATTCAAATTCGACACTTAAATAGGTTACAAATTAACAAAGCAGTTAATAACAAATAGCAGAGTTATTCAAATACAATAGTGAAAAAAAATGTAGAAGAGAAATATAAGAAGCAAATGTAAGCAGGATACAAACAAACTAAATAATTAAAAATAAAAATGTTTCAGATATCAACAAAATGCGAAAAAGGTAAACGTAATTGAATAATAACACGTACAATACATGGCCAAATCAAAAACTAAACCATTTGCTGAAGATCTTCAGACCATCTAAGCATCATACGGGTCCTTTTGTATTTAACGAAGATGTTGTCATCATACAACCAACGATTCTTATGCCCAACTTTCTTAGCAGTCAATTTGTATAGGCGGCAACGTTTACCAGTGAGATCGTCAGCAATTGACATACCGGAACCCTTTAATAACTTTCTGTTTTGGACGACAATTTCCTTAGCATAATAAGATGTAAACTTTACAATGATTGGTAGCGGTTTATTGGCAGAAGCAGCGTCTTGTTGTCTACCACGAATCCAATGACATCGATCAGTCGTGTTATCCATAGTAGGGCAATTCATTTTACCAACAAAAATATTTTTAATTACCCTGGCTGTATCCTGATTAAGTTGTTCCGGAACACCGTACATTCCAACAAAGTTTCTGCGGATGTATTGCTCAAGCTGATCCAACCTGTCAAGTAACGTAGTTCTCTTCTTCTAAGAGCGATATTTTATCTTCATAGGCGACTAAAATATCGGTAATTTTTTGTTCAAGTTTCTTATTAATATCGTTCGAGATTGTTCTTTCAAAACATTCAAAGTGTCTTTGATTAAATCAATTATTTCAGTTTTATCGCTCCTGGTTAAACTCATTTTAACTGCAATTGGCACTTGATCACTGAGCAACGCGATTTACTCACACTCGCACAAAAGCACAAATCATGAACGCCGAATACTACGAAATATTAAGAGGCCACAAAACTGCGTGTCACACACTCGACGACATAACATGAACTATCCAATCCATGTATATTCATTCAATGTAATCTAATATTTAGGTTGATGAGAAATTATTGATTTACTGCACCATGAACAAAGAGCGCTGGTGTCCATCTAAAGTTGAAAAAACTTCATTTCCTGTCACCTACAATAAGAACAGGATTGCAACTTCTGTAGTCAAACCCCGACAGGCATCCAGCGATAACCTGCAGACTAAATCAATCTAACTTTTGATAGACACTTCCATTAAATAAAAAAGGTACTGAAACAACTTTTCAATTAACTCCGAAATTAAACTGCGCCCCAATTTCGATTTTAATAAATCCCTCGAAGTCCTATACTCATCCCCCAATAACGTTGCTTAATTAATAGAATAGCTGTCGTATAATTCGATGAAATTAGTCGAATCACGATCGACCATTTAAACCGCAGGGCGATCGATTCGATATTTGGGCTATTACGTTCCGAATCATTTAGTTCGGCTACCGGTTGTAAGCGTTAGCGCCTTGCAGTTTAAACTTCGAACAACATTCTTGCTGATAACTTACACTAATCACTAACATTCAGATTCCGACCTGTAAAGTTTACCTTGGTACTCCTACGTTGATGAGATCAGACGCCCAGAATTGGAAGTTCTCCCGCAACCTACGGCGAAACACTCGAGAGCGAACTCTGGGACAGGTCCCGTCAGAATGTCTAACTCTCGGTCGTGTGCTCTGTATACTAATGTAGCATCACCGATTTGGGGAACGTTTTCAACCCCGATGTTTTCAAATTTTCGGTTGGGGAAGTACGAGAAGCGCAAAAAATAACGGTTCGCGTTTTAAATGCTGTTTTTTTTCACGTTTTCGCCGCTAAATTATTCATTACATTTCACTGCCACCGCTTTTTAAGTGATTACTTCGTTAAGTATTCCGATGGATTAGTGAAAAAGTTTCGGAAGAGCTATAAACTTTAGGTTTTAGAAATATGTATGCTCGAAAGTTATTAACCAGAAGGACGGGATGTCACTGCAAACTGGATTAAGATGGAGTTAAAGGATGAAATTGGTACGGCATACTAAGTATGGTAAACATTTTTCCCTTAGAACATAGCACCCTTCCTAAAAAAAAATTAAAAGAGACATATATTTCGAAACTTATTAATACTTCTGACTTAATTCTGAATACCATCACATTTTCCCTCAGGTTGAATGCTAATCTTTCCGAAATTAACCTGTATCTTATGACTGAGCCGGGCACAATCGGCCTCTGCAACAGAATCGGATCAGTCGCATGGGTCGCGCATCATGTGTGACTCACAACCGACAGAAGTGATAGTTTGAAATCAATACCTCAGTGTAAGAAATAAAAGCTGACGCATTAAAAATGTTTGGTAAATCTTAATATATGCACACGTTGAAGTGTCTTTATTGCCATTATTAGTTTTTTTTGTTTGAAAACGGCATTTGTCGTATATGTAAAGTAATAACCGTAAAAAGTAAACAAAGTAGTTTCTTCAACAATCTGTTGAACTTAATACCGTAACAATATATAATAATATAATAAATAAACGTAACTTCTTAACAATGTGAATAGTATTGTTGAAAAACTTGCACCGTCGGGTATGTTTCCACATTTGTCTCGGTGAAGGTTGTTCGCTGTGATGAAAAAATGCTATATTTTGGGAAAGACCGTTCAACATCTACGGAGGTAACAGAGGCATAGTTAAAATAATGCTTAGAGTTAGTTAATGAATCTGCACCATCACACATTTGTCTTAATCTCGTATAATCGGATTTTTTTTTTAAATCACCGTCGAACAACGCTATAACGCGAGCGTTTTTTGCATCGTTTATACCGTGTAGCAATGTATTACTTCGTCCACAATTTGCACTGATTCTACTAACGACAATCTAGTATTTTGAAATTTTTCTGTTGCGTCTTTATAATTATTGCAAATACTTTTTAAATCTGTTTCAACAGGAGTATCTAGAAATATTTTCTGGTTCCCCTTAATAACCGTAGCTTCGTCAGGGTCGAATTGTAAAATCACAGATGTTACTTCGTGGAGATGTTCAGAATAATAAAAAGCCGCTTGCAACCATGTTCACCAACGTGAATACCGGGATAAAGCCTGTGAAATGCTCGAATCCGTTTGGAAGATTTGAGAAACACTTTCTTTGTGTTTGCTATTAATGAATTCACCTCCGCATAACATTCTCGAATAGTTTGTACCACAAGATGTAAAGCATTAACTTTACGCATAACATGTAAAAGTCCCTCACTCTTTTCTTTAAGAGAACAGCCTACACTACACATTGTCCCTGCTCCATCACTCATAAACATCTACATTTGACTAGTTGACACTTGAAATTGATGTAACGTATCGAGCCCTACGCCCGTAATTGCTTCGCCAATACATTTTTTTATTCTTTTGCTAGCTAGTAAAATTGCAGATTTCGGTTTATCAGGATCTAATACTCGTACTATAATATTCAAAATAGAATTTTTTTACAATCTATCGTCTCATCAAGATACAGCCACGCCTGCTTATCTTTTAATTTTGCAATTTTCGGTATCTTTACGTATACTTGGAAGCTCTTTCCGTAACGCTGTCCGTGATGGTAAGTTCCATTCGGGATTGTAAGTACGTTAAAACTGTCCAAACGGTTCTTTATCGAGTAAGCGAAGCGATAAACCACAAAAAATACATCAAAAATAAATCTAACTTAAATTGGGTTTGAGGTGACACGCCATTTTTCTCATTTTTATGCTGTACGCTATTTATATGTGTTTTACAGTCGCCTTTGTTCCAGCACATCCAGCACAACCTCACTTCTAACCTGGTGCAAAGCTCTCTGCTCCCGGCCCACTTATGACTTATATACAGTGCGGTCTTAATGTGGACCACGTAAGACACTGCCCTGCAGCAACAAACATAGTAAAATTGATCCCAGCAATTTTGTATGATTCGCGCTGAAGCCGTCATAGAAGTAACAACACAAAAAACCTAAGAAACAGACATATTGTCTATTAAAAACTAACCTCGATATAATAAAAAAATAACAACAATTAAGAAAACAAGTTAAAATGAGAGAAAATAATAACGAGAACAAAGAAGGAACGTATGGCAAATGCAGGACATAATAATAATAAACAACAACGGTAATTTACGCTTTTGGAATTGACATTTGATACTTTGACAAGTGTTATGATTACTTTGCTTAGCAAGGAGCTCCTTAGATCAGTTTGTCGTCATAAGAAGCTATTTGACGCTCTAGCCAACTTTGCGTAACAACAAAAACAGATTACCAAAACCTTTATTGCTGCATATCGTCATATTTCTTAAGTTAAGATACAACGTATGTGGTATTGTTGGATTCGGCTTTCGATTAACTTTCCAAAACGTAAAAATATGTACGGTATTATATTTAAAATAAAAAAGTTGTCGTCACTTCGGGTGACACCGGAAATGCAATTGAACTGCTGATAATGTTAGTTCACAAATAATAAACTTCGACCCATTTTTGCTGAAAATGCTAGCTTCTGTCGTTCAAAAGTTAGTATGTAGGGGACACTTTTGGACCGCACTGTATAATCCATTATTCTGTTACACAATATACTCCGTAGTCAGGAACCTTGTAACATACTAAACGTCTTCCTAAACAAAAGTTATCTAATAAACCCGGTACCAAACATCAAACATTAAAACTGCTCAAGTTTTAACAACGTCGATACTTTTATACATTTTCAAACTACTCCAGATTTTCCTTGTTTTCGTTTTTTTTCTGTTTTCCAGACGACCTGCCAGGTTAACATTCGAAATTTATTAGTTCGGCAATTGTCGCGCACGCAAAATAAACAAAATTAATCCTGTTAGACATGTGCAATTTGTGTGTGTGCCAAATGAATTTCGATTGTTTCTTTGTACATCCGGACGGTATCCGAGCAAATGGTATGTACATTTGTTCGAAACGTCGCACTTTTTATTGCCCAAAGTTGATTGAAAAAACAAACAGTTCGGGCTTACTGCTACGCTGAACTGCGACCAGCCGATTTTCCGAGTAAACAGCAGCGAATTTGATTTACCTAGGCATCCAGGCAAACATGTTGCAAAATATATATGCCTACCTACACAAATTAACTGGGTTAAATACGTTACTGCAACGGTATATGCAGGGGTAACAAATATTGCATCGAAAACAAGTGCATAATTACAACGTAATTAAACGGATGGTGTTTTGGCGTACTGGCGTTATGTTATAAAAACGATAACACATTCCAACAATAAAAAATATGGTACTGGACAAAAGGTTCACTTTACTATGGAACTTACTAACGCGGTATATGGAGATTGCACAGAAACGGAGTACCGAAAAGAATAATGGAAGGAGGTTTTGGTGGAGTAAGAACGAGAGGAAGACCAGTAACCAAATGGAAAGACCAAATAGTAGCAGACATGAGAAAGATTGGAATCACCAGACCAAGCCATGAGCCTACTAAGCTTTTCAAAAAACAAAAAACATCAAGGATAAAAAAGGAACTGTAATTGTGGACAAAAATAGATTTATGGAGAAATGGCGCCAATACTACAAGGAACTGTTGGAACGAAAAGATTTAGAAACTCAAGAACAGAGCACAAAGAGAGAAGAACCCAGATTTTATCAGGAAGAATCAGATGAAAGTATAACCAAGAAAGAAATTAAAACAGCAATAAGAAAGTTACAAGCAAGAATAGCGACAGGCCATGATAAAATATCGGCGGAAATGATGAAGTCGCAATCAGGGTATGCCTTGAGTGAATTTCGGAATATACTAAACAAAGCTTATGAAAAGGGAGAAATAGCAGAGGAGTGAAAATTTGACACAATAACACTAATACACAAAAATGGGGAGAGCAGGGATTAAAAAAATTACATGAGCATTACTCTAACTAGTACTTCTGGAAGGGGGGCTAAGGCAATAAACAGAAAAAAATCTAGAATAGAATCAATTCGGTTTTTAACCAGATCGAGGGAGAATTATTGGATTTTCATTGTCAAACTGATAGCGGAGAATGCAGTAAGAGAGGGAAGTAAGCTTTTGATAAGGTCCGAAAGGAGGACTTATGCGCAACTTTAGAAAAGAGTGACGTTTCGAAGGATCAAAATAGGGCTTAAAACTTTTATATACAAAGACGATGAACTGCGTCAGAGCAAGACACGAACAATCAGATCTGTTTGAGACTGTCCATGTAGTAAAACAGGGATGCATTTTGAGTCTTTTGCTGTTCACTCTAATACTGGATGACGCCATAAAGGAAATAAAAAATAAAGTTCAAACCTATGAAGCCAGATATTGGAATATGCAAAAATAACTGTCTAGACAATTGGCTGTGCGGATGACACAGTTATATTTGCTAGGGATGGAAAAACTCTTAATGAAGATCTCGAAATGTATGGAACTATTCTACAGATGTTTGGAATGAAAATAAAACAAAATAAAACGGAACCAACGGCCAACAACCACAAAAACATTATATAAAACTTGTAACAAGTACAAAAATTATGATATTTAGGATCTGTTATAACTAAAGCGTGACAAATGGTTGCACCCGCTGTATGTACAGCGGGTGCAACCGTTTGTCACGCTTTATATAACACAGGATGCAAAATGCTGGAAGGAATTCTAGACAAAATAGCAGAAGGAGGAAGGTTATTTAATAGCATCAAATATACTTTGCTGGAAGCAAAAAGAAATACCGAAAGAAGTAAATACATCGAGGGAAATACATAGAAAGGTGATACTCCCGTCGTTGACACACGCTTCGGAAACTTGGACATTAACAGAAAACCACAAAAAGAAACAAGAAGCCATCGAGATAAAATTTTTAAGAAAGATAGATCATAAAACGGGAATGGACAAAATATAAAGTATAACACAGAGAAAACTTAAAGGTGAAATCGATAGAGTAAAATAGAAAAAGGAATACTAAGATTATGTGATTAAAAATGAATGTACTACAAGATATAAAACATAAATCTAATAAACCTTTTTTTACTAAATTTGTGTTCATATTCTTAGCCTAACTGTTATCTTTAAGCTATTTATGTGCAGTTATTATGATTATTGTAATTGTACATATTGAATGTTATGGAGGAAAATGTACGGGTGTCGTTGAAGGAAACCATTCTTTTAGAAGGGGTCAACGCAAGAAAAAGTTTGGGTATCCCTAATCTACACCACTAGGTATTGAAATTTTTATCCTCCAAGTGTTCTCCAGTATCCTCTACGCTTACTAAATGTTTATGACTATAATCACAAAGTTGAATTTTTAAACAAAAAGCAGGTCAGTAGTTTCACATTATGATGATACATTTAGCATGAAATGAATATATTTAAATCTTCTATGATTACCAATTCTCTAGTTGCATTAATGAGATGGTTGCTGAATCGAACTGCATGTAATAAGTAATAATTTTTACATTTTACTTTGTTCTGTTTATTTTCTACATTAACTTTACTAGATGCTCTAATTCTCCAGAATATGTCATTATTCTGGCCCGTACGGGGAAACCTTTTCATCTAACCGAGTTTTGAAATTCTTTAAGTTAATAGTTGAAATAATCTGCAAAATATATACCAGCGAAACTAGGTGATTGCAATCCAATACGTATTTTATAATATTATTGTAGCTAGTTTGCAACCAAACAAATTATGTTTATCAGAAAATATTATAGGGCTACTTGTGGATGCTTGCGAACAATAATACTTGCCTATTCATAGATACGATTGATTTGACTCCCATGTCAAACAAGTAAGAACAAAAACTCTGCTTCAGAAGTTATTTGCATCTTTAATATCATTACGCTACCCATACAATGGACTTGGAGTAACATTTACGTTCAGAAGATTATATAACAAATATATACGAAACAAAGGTAATAAATCAGAACAGCATTAAAGAATTTGTAAATTTATTCTTCCTTCCAGCTTTAAAATATTGCTAAAAGAACCCTTTTCCATTTAATTTCTAGAATCATAAGATAAAATTACCAATAACATTTCTTATTTTTAATAAACTAGAATACAGTTTCCATGTATACCGTTAAATATCCGTATCAAATCCTACGTAACAATTAAACGCTATCCCGTAATACCATTTAGTCATCAGGACAGGCTGCTAATGAGATCGCACATGACCCACTGAAGATTTAGCTCCTAATCCTCTGGAAGGGTAACCGCAAGATTGATTGAATTCATTGCACCACTAAAGAACCGCTAAATAATTTATAATACACCCATTTTGCTTTAGTGGAACCAAACACGAACGATACCCAACGAGCATTAAGGACGCATTAAGACCGGAACGATACTGCAATGAATGTAATTCGATAAGACTACCATGTTATTCACTTTCCAC
Source organism: Dynastes maya (assembly GCA_029619315.2). Classification (NCBI taxonomy): domain Eukaryota; kingdom Metazoa; phylum Arthropoda; class Insecta; order Coleoptera; family Scarabaeidae; genus Dynastes; species Dynastes maya. Next base: position 66,894,515 of record JAROYE020000002.1, read on the forward strand.
GGGACTGAAGATTTCGAGAACTGGCTAGGAATCGTACAAACTATAAAATTACTTTATCGAATTAAATTTGTAGTAAATTGCAGTTACAAGATAGTGTGATTGATGGAAAAAGGAATAAAAGAAAAGTACATATACAAAATACATAACTGGAAATAAGAAAATTATCATTTAGTACAACGCTGTACATGCTTTAGATTAACTGAAATTAGCTTGTTATGAAAACCATAATCACCTAAAAAGAAATTGTCACTTCTGTCACTTTAAAAAGAGAATTTCTTCGTATTTGCAGTTCCTTTGAAATTACAATAAACATAGAAGAAAAAATGTAATTTTACACATGATATTTCGAAGGATCTTCATTACGTGAAGCTGCCTTGTTCAGTATCGGATATTCGAATAGACCTATTCCTAATCATGGAACGATAGCAGATGTAATTGAGTTGAAAAAGTTGAAAACCTCTGCTTGTATTAATGCCATCCATAATAAGAAACGGTATACAAAGTCAAGAGTAGTAACAGAAGATTTGCAATTAAGTGTTTTGGTTTATGTGAAAAATAACAAGTAATAGCAGAAAGAAATTAGCATAAGCCAATGAACCGTTATAAATATTTTAAAAAACTCCAAGTAATAATAATAATAATAATAATAAACTTTATTATCTCAGGTATGCAATACATTGATAATTGTCAAGGCGCTATACAATCCTAACTAATTAATTGAACATCAGTGTGGTGGCCATTTTTAAGTTTCTCTTGGTTCTCCCCCATTCCTTTGCGAACGATTTAATGTTTTTGTTTTTGCAGAATCTAAAAATTTGCCAAAGTTACGGCCATTTCCAACAGAGAACTTACTGTATACGCAATATATACATGTAATTCTCTTACTCTGCAGGATTTTACGCTTTTTTCCATTTACATGTATATTTCGCCTAAACTTTTGCTCCTTTTTTGTTGTTTTACGACATGATTTACGATGAAAAGAATTTCGAACTCCAATTTCAAAACCCGGCAAATTCAGCCCTATAAACAAGAACAGAATTAATAGCTTGTTACGCTGGAAGCAGCAAGCTGGAACAGGAAAATCAAAAACTCCACCGCAAATAACGCTATCGATAAGTAGTGTAGATTAAAGGAAACTTTCATTAGATAGATATTCTCAAGGCAAATATTTATCATTCTGAAAGGTTTCCGAGCAACTTCCGACGGACACTACATCAAATATTTATATAACATCTCCCACGTTAGGGTTGGATGGAAAAATATAAAGACGTATTTGTGTTAAGTAAATTTTGCAATCATGTCTTCTAAAGTACTGCGAAAACAGCCGGGTTTTAATCGCTAAAATCCCGCTGATAACCTTAATATTCGCTGTTGTTTGCCTATCCTATTTTCCTAAAAATATTTTCAGGGAAGCAAGATTTTATATAAACACGTATTTTATAAAGCTAGTGGATTGGTTTTCGCCTTTGTTTTGTGGTAAATATTGGAAATGTAAACTTTTCCCATACAGCATAAGTAGTGGAAACATAGAAAGAGTTCTTAGAAAGTGGAAAATATTGTAGAGTTAACTATAATGGATTACCATAAGAGATCCAATAGGAAGAATTCAGGAATGTGGGGCATGTATATTTGGCCACCTTTTATTTCATTTACGAAACCTCTATGAAATCTCTAGCTGCTACATAGATCGTGGTGGAAAAACAAATGTGTAGAATAGAGTGCAATCTCAGTTTCAATATGGTGTAGAATCTCTTCATGGTTCATTTGAAATGCTGTATAATAAATTAAAAGTACATCTTCCTTAATTCTTAATTCAAATTTCAGTGTTTATTAATGGTACCAATTGTAAGCTATACTCTAACTCAGATATGGGAGTGAAGTATTACGGGTATCAGTGAGCCAATAAGTTCTCACCGTGACAATTTGCCCATAGAAAAACAAAAATCAAGAATTGTCTTCAGATGATTTTGAAGATAAGTACTCAATACGTCTGTGTTTACAAACTTTTCCTCAGTCAACAAATGAAAACCAGATCCAGTGCATCAACTGCAGGGCATGAATGCGTATACGTTGTGGAAGAATCTGATATTTAATTACATGTATTTTGTTATATTTTACACCTAGTCTCTATTTTACACCTAGTCTTGCAAGTTTTAGCATCTTAAAGTCATAAACAGTTCTCATATTAACCTGGACCCTTTTGGATGTAAGATTACTAATAAATTTGGAATATATGAACGTGGAGCACGGACTGAAGCTTTTCTAATACACACATTCACATTTAAAGACTGAAGAATCAACTAAATTATTGAAATCAAATTTTATTACTGTCATAAACATCCCAATACATTCGCTTCCAATACAATTATGCGAATGAAACTTCCTTTAGTTTATCTAAAGAAGCTCAAGGAATTATTCACTTTTAGAACTACAATATAGTTTCTGTAAAAATCTAGACATTACTTATTTAACGTTCTACCAAAATAAATGTTATTAGCGTCTCTCTCGGAAATATTTGTAGGTTCATGCGTACAAACCTCACCAACTCAAAAACGAAATGATTTACGCCCGAAACCGTCATTTATCCTTCACGTTTCCACCGCGAGAAACAAAAGAAGGAATGCTTGTCTCGGTTTTATTCTCGCGTAAAAACTATTGCGTCCTCGAGCTAGACATAAGGGCTAGGCCCGAACGTAATAGTGTCGCTAAATTTCCAACGTTCTCAAGCATGACCTCGCTCAATAGAGTAGATTATCTTGTCGCAATTGCACGTTTTAAGCAGAAAACGCGCCCGTCTTTCCGTTGCTTACCGCTAAAAATGCTGATCTGGTGAAATCCCTTCTTTTGTCTTGGGTTTTCAGTTCCGCAATTTCGATTGAATTGCGGGGCGTTAAAGCTCCATGAAAATGAGGCATCGCTTTTATGAGGAACAGTGCGTAACAACGAAAGGAATCTCGCTCTGTTTTCTGCAACCGACCGGAAAATAGGTCTAGCTGTAGGGTTGCAGCAAAATTTCATGCGTTTTATGAACTCTCAAAGGATTACTGCAGTGAAAATAATTTATTCGGCTTGCGTTTAAGAATGTATTTTTAATGATCTTCCATGGGGTTTATAATAACAAGTCGATTGTATTTGTGTCTTTTTTATGAAACACTGTGCAAATTCTACAAAATATACTGTAGTATGAAGTAAGTATGTTCACTTCTTTATTTTATATAGTTACGTTTTTCCTGAATAATCAAAGTCACAAGGTATTTTCGAGAATTTACCTTTTAATAATATTTGTATTTGTTCTTCTAATATCTCAATATTCCTTTTTTTATTAAATCTAATTAGTTTAACTTGTTTTAGAATATGAGGCAAAAAAAAAAATTAAGTACTTGCCAGTGCATGCTATTAAAATAGTTACCTGGATTACCATTCTAGAACATTTCGAAAACCTTGTTAAACTTTCCTTCTTCTACTAACAACAGAGAAAAAGTTGCTCTCATTAGCAGTCGAGCATATACTATTCGCAGTAAACACCAAAAAGCTCATAACATTAAATTATAAGACCTCAAATTAATTAGAAACGTTATTTCACACTTATGAAACCATTTATATGAAAATTAATAAAATCCTGTTAGACCGAGGAGAAGGCCCTCTTAGTTACTCTGTATTGTATTATGTCCACAGTACTTTCGATGGATGTTCAGATTTGGTCGAAAAGGTTAGGAACTGGACAGTCATAAATAGGCCAGGCACAGAGAACTTCGCACCAGGTTAGAAGTGAGGTTGCCGCGCCCACGACGCGACGTGTGTATGCAGATGAATCCGGGCTACCTCAGCAAGTGAAATTATTAATTTATTGCAACAATTTCTCATTAACCCTTCGCAGCGTTAGTCGTAATTAAAGAGATAAATATATGTCTAAGTACGCTAGGAAAATAAACGACCGTTGGCTAACAAAGTCACTAAATTTATCAGTGAATTTCCAGATTTGAACTATAATGGAACTAAAGTATTGTGTAGAGTTTGCAAACTACTTTTAATGTGCTGGAACAAAGGCGACTGTAAAAGACATATAAATAGCGTGCAGCACAAAAATGAGCAAAATGGTGTGCCACCACATACTCAATTTAAGTTGGATTTACTTTTGATGTTTATTGTTTGTGGTCTACCGCTTTGCTTACTCGATAAAGGGCCGTTTCGACGGTTTTGACGTACATACAATCCCGAGTGAAACTTACCATCACGGACAGCGTGACGGAAAGAGCTACCAAGTATACGTAAAGATATTCGAAAATAGGATCAAAGCAGATTTAAAAGATAACCGGCTGTGGCTATTTCTTGATAAAACGACAGATTGTAAAAAAAAAATCTATTTTAAATATTATAGTACGAGTACTAGATCTTGTTAAACCGAAGTTTGCAATCTTATTAGCCAGCAAGACTAAAAAAGTGTACTGGTGAAGCAATTACGGATTTACAGGCTTTGCCCCGGTATTCGCGAGCCACCACAACCGATTCTTACGCGTTGAGGAACATGGTCGCAAGCGGTTTTTTATTATTCTGAACATTTCCAATAAATAAAATCTGTGATTTTACAATTCAACCCTGACGAAGATACAGCTATTAAAGAGAGCCAGAAAGGATGTTTAGATACTTCTGTTGAAATAGATTTAAAAAGTGTTAGCAAAAAATTATAACCGATTATTGGACGTAATAGAAAAATTGCAATATACTGAGCTGTCGTTAGTAGAATCAGTGCAAGTCGTGGACGAAGTAAATACATTGAGACACGGTATAAACGACGCAAGAAATGGTCGCGTTATAGCATAGTTCGATAGTGATTAAAACAAAAAACCGATTATAGGAGATTAAGACAAATGTGTGGTGGTACATCTGCAGATTCATTAACTAACCCTAAGGATTATTTTAACTATGCCTGTGTTACTTCCGTCGATGTAGAATGGTTTTCCTCGAAATATAAGAACATTTTTTCATCACAGGGAACAACTTTTACCGAGATAAATATGGAAACATACCTGATTGGTGCAAGTTTTTCAACAATCCTATCCACGCTGTTAAGAAGTTATGTTTATTTATTGTATTATTGTTTATTGTTACGGTATTAAGTACAACAGATTTTTGAAGAAACTACTGTATTTATTTTTTGGGGTTAATACATTACATATAAAACAAATGCCTGCCTTTTTCAAACAAAAAAAAAACTAATGGCAATAAAAACACTTCAACGTGTGCATATATTCGCTTTATTTACCAAACGTTTTTATTGCGTCAGCTTTTATTTTACACACTGGGATATTGATTTCGTACACTATTTATAATCCGCGGTACATGCGATTGATCCGATTCTGTTGCGATGACTGATTGTGCCTAACCTAGAGATAAAACAACGATGTCGAGTATCGATGTAAATTTTGGGACACCAATATCGATATTTGGAAATTATCGACTAGAATTATCGATGGTTTTCTAACTTTGATATTTTTGTGTAACTAAACAACTTATTTGTAACAATTAATATTATTTCATAAATGAAATGCACATGAAAATAAGGTCTATTAACAATAAACTTCACCGAGCTTTTTCTTAAATAATATTAATTCCTAAAAACACTTAATAGGGTGTTTATAATTCCCAAAACGTTTCATTTACTGACTGACGGTCTAGGACGACATGACTGTGTTTCTTGGGGGCATAAACCGAGAGGTAGACATGATGCAGACAGCAGAGGGAGAGTGCTCGTAACCGCGCTGATGACGCCGGGTAGGCAGAAACATATCCGTGCGCTAGTACTTTCTTTTCTCTGTTCGCATTGTGTTTGCCGGGAATGATTCCACCAACACCATGAGTTATATTAGCATTACTTTTGGTGATGGGCGAGTTTCACCAGTTGTTTTCCACCAATTCCAGGAATTTTCTTGAAGCTCCACAACAGGACTTCTTTGGTGTAAAAACAATTTCCGAGAGCTGGTCACTCTTCACAATCTGTTCTTTTTCACTAGCCGTTGATAACTTGCCCACATACTAAATATATTATCATTATAATATCTAGACAGTCTAGACGCATAGTTACGATCTGTGGTAAGATACATACAATAAACAATTTTTTTCTTTTTATTAGAAGATCGCATTGATTTGAATATAAAAACATAAGTTGGTGTTTATCCTTCGACATCGATACTTGGATCGATATTGACTTATAAACATATCGATAAAAAACCATCGATATTTTCTAAAAAATATCGATGTTTCAATAAGATCGATATTTAGAGGGATTTAAAACATAAAATCATCCAGGCTTGTCGAAGTATAGCTCTTGAAATGGTACGAGCCTCCTATACCAGAGAATTGATCAGGAGGCCTGAGGCTTGTGTCAAGGCAGGAGGAGGACAATTTAAACAACATTTATAATGCATTAATTATTATTAGTTTTATTATATGAGATTTTTTTAACGATGCATAATTTTCCTCTTTTTTATTTGTATTTGGCTGTGCTATTAAGCTGATATTTTAAATGTGCTTTGATTTATCAAAATTATATTGCAACACAGTTGTTATTTATGTTTAAAAGCTTTCCAAAGGTACTGGCTAAATGAAGTGTCTTTGTTGTTGTCCAATTAACAAAAAATCGTGGGAGGAGTGAAAAAATTGAATAACTTTAAACGCCGCAATGTAAATAAGTAAATGACACATGGTTGTCAAGCAGAAAACAAAGAAAGTCAGAATATCTGACAAAAAATATTGCTTGTCATTTAAAAAACCCATTTTTTTTTTTTACTGGACAATTTGTGGACCAACCAAATATCATAAGATGTACCTTTAAGCACATTTCCTACCCTAGATTTTCTTTCCAAAAATAATCTTCTATCTAAAGAGGTAGGTACTCTAAATCTGTAGCACTGGGGCACTGAAACAGTTCCCTAAATTCAGTGAAAGTAAATTCAATTTTACTGCTGATGATGATAGCTTGGCTATCGAAATGTGCGTCCAATAGGAGTTAAGTTTTGTGGTAAGGGTTTTAGTGAATTGTTTCAATCTTCTATCTATTCAAGTAACCATCATATTGGCTGCGCAACAAAATCTCAGACACCCGGTATATCAGTGACTTCTGAATTATTATTTTAATGAGAAAACTGATATTGTTTAGGTTCGTCTTTCTCTCCAGCGCGGCGTCTGACAGTACCTAGGTACCGTGTAACAACCGGTTATATCTAGGAGAAGTCCGATTTACACAGTGTTGAAAAACAGACAACCTTCGGTACACTCCTATGCGCGCAATTATAGAGTCAAATGGCTGGTATATGCACAGAAAGAACTAGAAATGAAAGCTTTACAAGCTTTACTTACCATCATTTTGCCCAAACAACAGACTTGACCGGTTTATGTATTGAACCCCTCAAATAATATAGAACGTAATATACTTTGAATAGCAACGAACAATTAAAGAAATAACGGTGGTAATAAACCTACTTAAAGGAAGTATTTCGAAGTAAAGGGTGTTCTAAAGATTTCTTTATTTAGCATTTAGCATGAAGTTAAATTGCGAGCCGGCGAGAGGTTTTTCGCCTCTCCCTTTTCTCGTTACGTTTATTGGTAATTGCATTGAAACGGCGAGAAAAGAAGAATCTAATGCATTCAGTGACGCCTTGTAACGAACGCTTTCCTCTACAAATTTTATTTAATTAAAAGTGCTGCCCGTTCTCGCTCCGAACTCTAAATGTCACTAAATTTTTACGACCTTCTCAGCATTTATAAAGATATACGGGCAACGTAGAGCGCGCCGAGTTTGTTTCCTTGTATTTATTATTTATATTCGTACTGTTGCAACTTATAATTTATTGCGTAACTTCGCGAGCGATCCTAAAAGGCAGCTCTCGCAAGTCGCAGCCGACTTTCAAAATTCCGCGAATAAATTTTTTGGAAGACAAACATCTATTAATATTGATTAAAAGCTAACTGTGATGGTTTTATTACCTCCTCGTATACGTTGGATGTAAGAAGCCAAGGCAAATTTATTAGAGAAAAGTTTATGGTTAAACAACTATTTCACTCCACTTTTTAGGTTGTAAGTCGCTGTAAAATACAACGACGCGCTAAGATTAATAGCCGTTTGCGCAGCTACTTCAAAACATGGGGGATTTATTCACATCGCACGAGTTTGTACAACTAGTTTACCCGACCACAACGTTTGTATCTGTTGCTACAACAATGTAAATGTCGATGCGCTACTTCTAACATTGGTTGTCTCGAATTTAAGCTGCATCTACTATACAAATAAAACGTATGAATACATATAAAACGTGAAATGTTTACATAAAAGATTTTGCAAAGGGCCTACCCTCCAATAAGAGAAGATAGTTTTGGAAGACATAGTTACAGGGCTTTAGAAGAATTAATCACTTTCTCAGAAAAAGAAATTTTTATTTTTCGTAGATTTGGGAGTATCACCTAGATACTCCTTCGACAGTTTAATAGTAATAACGCTTACGTATGGTAAATTGACGGAAAAAGACAAACCTCTAAATTTTACGTGCCCTCTGCATGCTAGCGTGTCACGTAAGAAAACCCTGCGTTCTTTCAAATGACTTAAACTAACCTTGGTCTAGAAAGAATTTGGTACACTACACCACTTGAAATTACGTTTTAAGTAAACAAATATAACGAAATACATTTTCTCTCAAAGTCGACTCTAGCTAAAAGGACTGATTGTCTTGGCGTCTACTCCTTTGTTACCGATAGCTTTTGTTAAATACTTTATATTCTTACAATTAAATTTACAATGAACTAAAGTTATTTTCTAAACTTATTTTCTTTAACAATACTATATTAGATTCTGTAATATGCTACTAGAGTTCGCGATCTACGAGTATCGGCAAACGTAAGATATGGACATTTCCTACCGGACCTGACGACTTATTATCGAGTGATATTTAATTTCTGAAGGAGCTACACTGAAAACGAACATTACTCCTCAGAATTATCGTTGGCTGGAGATATACCGGGTATCCCATTTTAATCTTAACACAGGAATTTTTCTAGAAATACGGGTCCTACGAAAAAGTTCGTCGTACCATTATTTATACGCCTCATCGGAGACCATAAAATGACGATTTTAGTTCCGACGTAGATGGCGCTGTAGTCAGTCAAAATGGGGCAGCTTGATTTTTTAAATAGAAATACCTATGTAACATTCTTTTGTTAATTTCGCAGATGGCGCTGTCATTGGTGAAAAAGGTTACCTTTATTTATTTTAATGGAAATTCCCATTTTGCATTTTATCAAATTTCCATGATATGTTGTTGCCTTGCGACTAGCCAATAAACACAACAACAACAACATATCACGAAATTTTGATGAAATGCAAAATGAGATTCTCATGAAAATAAATAAAGGTTATCTTTTTAACCAATTACAGGGCCATTACATTGCCATACATTGAAACTAAATCGTCATTTTGTGGCCCCCGATGGGACGAACAAAGAATGGTATGACGAGCTTTTTTGTAGGACTCATATTTCTCGAAATATTTTTCGGTTAAAATTAAAACGGGACACCCGGTATTTACCTGATAAAGCACCAGGCACAAATTTGAAGGAAGTCAAAGATTATATAAGCGGCTGCAGAATTGAAAATGGTATCAGAAAAGCGCAACTCTGACAGTTGTTGCCCGAACGTATTCAGCTGAACGTAATTTCTCAAGGCGGCAGTGATGACGATTTCACATGATATTATTTTTCATAAATTTCTTGATCTTTTGATGCACATTATCCAAGAGGATCTTAGACAAAACCACTTCTCTAAGATGAATATGGCAATAACATATAAAGCTTCATGGGAATAAGAGCGAATCTCATCCTCTTAAGATTGTGATAGTTTTCAACTTTAGTATTCTAAAATCGAATTAAAGGATCTTCGCCAAAATGAATTTGGAACAAACCACCTAATTAGTATTTACGCACAAAAAGTCGACCAAATAAGAAATCACCGATTTAGCCCTAGTATATTGGATTTACTTGCTAATGGAAACAACCGTCGCGTAGGTCATTATTACAACCAGCAAATTATTTTTCTCAAATCATGTTTGGTTACATTGTTAAGAGATTGGTTTCCTCGATACGACAAAATTCCGAGCTAAATATTTAAGGAAAATATCCTATACTTTAAATACTGGTCTGCTATCTATTTTCTGATAAAAATGGGTAATGTGTACACGTATAAATGATTAAAAAAACTAGGAAACAGAACAATGGAGATTATTTCAAGCTTCAATAAACTGTATACATAAATGTTTGCTAAATACATTTCTACGGTATTCAACTGCAAATTTATTTCAAAAATCCAATTTATAAAATGAATTGCATATATTATACTTATGTAAACAGTTACAATATTAGAAACATAAACATTTTATGCTAATAATTAATTGGATAAGCCTATTCTCCAAACAGTCTGTATAAGGGATTATAGTCATGCAACAATAAGATAATACCTTCAAAAAGGTATGCATATAATTTGAATCTTTCCCAAGGTGTACTATAATACTTTAAACATATATAAATAAAACTTTGATACTATATACTAATTTATTTATTTTACATGTGTAAGAACAAGAGAAAAATATATCAATTATATAAAAAACTTTAAAGTGAATGTTTTATAGTGATCATAAAAAATTCTGCCCCATATATCACCGAAATATAAAGCCGTTTTTAATATATTTATTATCGAACTACGCCTCTATAGATTTATTTCCACAGGAACCTATGCGTAGAAAAATGGTTTTTTACCGAAACGTAATGACAGTCATAATTCATTACAAACGTGAGCCGTTAAAATCGGCCATATATTGAAATAAAGCGTATTATGTCGGTTAAATGCGGTTTTTTCACGTATCGCCGTTAATGAAAGAGTAAAAGTGCGCGATTTTATAAATTAATATTCCATACATACACAAATGATGGTTGTTTCACCATAGTTGTTAAATTTTGAAGAATATTTTTTGATGAAGCTAAGTGAGTATGTTAATATCAGAACACAAAAGGAATCTTGCCTCACTGCGCTCTTTATAACGCTATCTTTGTATATATCAAGCCGCAAACACTGTTCATATAAAACAAAGGAAGGGAGTTGCAACTTCATGTCAACAAGTAACGAAAAATCTTGATTATTCTCGAACAGTGTTTCCATAAAGGATGCTAGAACTGTCTAGAACATTGAAAGTCGTTTGTTGCAAGAGAATCTGAATTGGAAATGAGGTACCACCTCTTAACTTAATAAAATCGCATTCTGCAGAATGTTAGCGAGTTACGAGGTAGACGCAATAAATTCTCGGCCTGACACTTATATAGGTTCAAGCGTGTTCAAACTCCTTTGCGTAATAGTTGCACATGTGCGAGACCTATACTATATATATATATTACGGCTCGAAGCGTAGTAGTTTCTAGTAGCCAGCCAAACAACGTGACTAGTGTATGACAGTACCTCAGCTAACGAAAATTGAGTACCGCGCGGTTTTTAAATTTTTAACAGCGTACGCCTAATCACATCAAACAACGTTTAGACGGCGTTTATGGTGATTTATTTCCTTTATTTTGCACTGTAAAAAAGTGAGCAAAATGTTTCCGTTTGAGGCAAGAATCCCTTGAAGGTGATGAGCTCCCCGGTCGGCCAATTGAACTGGTAACGCCTTAAAACATTTCAATTATTGCCGAATTCCCCATAACCATTTGGGTATGGGTTCGGGTCGAATGTGCGCACCCATTTTTAGACATGTGTGAAGACGACCCGAAACCGATTTTGGAGTCCATTGTCACGGGAGGTGAAACAATGGTTCCTATTTATTTTCTCATTTAAAGGAAGACCTTAGGAGACGAACATTTTGAGGGAAGAAGATTATTTTTACAAGTTAGGGGAGATTATACTGAAAAATAAAAATTGTTATATTTTACCAAGTTTATTTTTTCAGGCCGAGAATTTATGGGGCCTACCTCGTACCATTGCACAAAATATAACGCAAATACATCAGAAATCGTATTTTTTAAATTCCTTATTTATCTGTTATATACTTGGTCTTTAGAGAGAGTTTCTTAATGTTTTTAAGGTTATTATTATTTTATGAGAAAATCTTTAAAATCAACTTAAGGAAAAAGCATTCTTTGAATATTTCTTATTTCTACAGTCAATATTTCTAGTACGTTTAGGTCTCTAATTCATATTTTATTCTTGTACTTCCTAATATTACAAACTACATCTTCAAAATATCAGTTGAAACCTGCAATTTCGATCACTTCTTTAAGGTCGCTCTAGCAATCTTTAGTCAAAAGTAAACTTTACACCAAAAAGTTAAATGCCTTGAGTGAGATTTCCGACTTATTTGTATTTCTTGTTACCAACGTACTAACAAAAATAGCCTTATTTGTTTCCTCTTCCTGGGTAAATTAAATAATTGAAGTAAATTTTAAATAATTCCTCCTAACCACTTTTCTTCTTATTTTCCAGTAATGCAAAGATTACAAGAATTATAAATTTGTTTGGCATACTTAAAGGTAATTGAAAAGTAGGGTCGCAAGTGTCTCGCTTAATTTTCACCATTTACTCTGAATTCAAAAACAGGGTAGCAGATGGGTAAGGGTCGCAAGTGTCCAGAATCGAATATGTCCATGATTCCGGGTGTGCCGGTACCTTTAGTTATTTCTGTAGTACCTCACACCCCCTATCATTACGTGAATATATTGAACAGTAGAAATATTTAAACAAAATACACCAAACATATGCGCATTACCTACTTTTCTAAATGGAGACTATAAAACGCAACCAATTATCTACCATAATTGCTTACAATTAGCAAAATTATTGACGATAAATTTCAACAACAAGCAATCATACAACTGTAATTTAAACTAGACGATATAGGCAAAACGATTACAATCCCAAAATGGTAATAATTATCAGAATAAACGGCACACAACGTTACTTTATAAGTGTTAGCAACACCATTCGTAGTTTTAACGACTAGCTATTAAAATTCTATGTTAATGTTACGTCCCGCCTTTAAACGACCTACGATCCTTTCCGGATCTAGCTAAAGAACTGTGCTTCATATTCGCAGATTAATTTTACTTTCCAGTTTTAATTACGCTGGTTAGTATTTTTTAGTTTTTTCGAATATCTCGCTAGAGTATAACGGAAATAAAGTATAATAAGCTACATGACACAGAAATTGCAACACCAAGAAAGGGTGCGAATTTTTTTACCAAACTTGGCAGAAACGTATTACTATTCAAAGGTAACAATTGATTATAACTTTGTGGCGATGCATCAAGTGGTCATGGCATATCTGATACCTCATTAAGTCTTTTCTGACATTAATGTCAAGTGCATTTCTTGCGAGTTTTTATTCAATCATCATTAACACTGGCCAGGAGCGGTACCGCGCATCGGCGTAGAATCAGTTCGGACCGAGAGGAACGGTAGTATTACTTCGTCTGCGGAGCAGTACGGACATTTTCGCTGCCGGTCATTTGCGCAATTGTTTATCTGTCCTAGAAAAATTATGATTTCGTCAGCAAAACGACCGCAGTCGGACAAACTTCGAAAATTTATTGCAGAAATTCCAGATTTAATATATGAAGGTGCTAAAATTAAACGTGTAATCTGTAAAATCCCGTTAATGTGTTGGTCCAGACAACATTGTCTACGACACGTAAATAGTGAAAAGCATGTCTCAAAAAGAAATTGCGCACGAGACAATGAAAAATTTATATTTAATTTATGCGTTACGTTTATCGCATGTAATATACCGTTTAATTTACTAGACAAGGAACCATTTATCTGCTTTTGGAATAACTATTCGGAATGCAAATTACCAAGTCGAACATCGTTACGAAGAATTGTGCCACCTGCGCGCGAACATATTGAACAAAAAATAAAATCGGAGTTGAAAGATCAAAAATTGCGGTTATATGTCGACGAAACAACAGATCGGAAGAAACATTCTGTTCTTAATGTAATGACACGCAAATTGGAACCTCATCAATCGGCACCTTCAATTCTATTAGTCTCCAAACGAATACAACAGTGTACTGCCGAAGTAATTTCAAAGTTAGTGTTAAATATATTGGACAAGTTTGAACTTTCAACAAACCAACTCTTGATGTTAGTGAGTGATGGTGCTGCAAACATGCTTTCTATAGGCCGGTCTCTTAAAAAGAATTCTGCTAATTTGTTACACATTACGTGTAAAATTCATGCTCTCAATCTTGTGGCGGATAGTATCAGAAAATGTTATCCTGAGGTAGACGCTTTAATAGCGCATACCGAAGCAGTATTTGTCAAATCACCGAAACGTATTCGCGAATTTCACAGACTGTGTCCCCGTATACCAGAGCCACCAGAACCTATTCTAACTCGTTGGGGAACATGGTTACAGGCCGCGTTTTATTATCATAAATATTTTGACAATATTAAGAACGTGGTTTTACAATTCGATACAAAGGAAGCTGCCGCTATCCAGAAAAGCCAGTCGAAATTTCAAGATAGTCAGGTTAAAATGGATTTAAAAATCATTCACGACAATTACTTCGGGTTAGCAGATGCAATAGAAAAATTACAAAATCCTGCGGTGCCGTTAGAAGAATCTCTACAAATAGTGCAACATGTTCACGCACAGCTATGCATGATTGAAGACGCAAAAAATGTTTCTGTTCTAGAAAAATTTGAAAGTGTTTTTGAGAAAAATTCTGATTTTGGCGCATTAAGACACATTTGTGAAGGTGCGTCAACAGAATCGTTAAGCTATTTGAAAGATTATTTTACTTACGCAAATATTACGTCACTAGATGTAGAACGTTCGTTCTCTGTATATAAACGCATTTTTTCCTCATGCCGTACTAGTTTTGCCGAAACAACAGTTGAAACGTATCTAATGTTGCAGATATTTAACAGATATTATTCACTTTGTGATTTCACGGAGGACTCTTAAAATGGTAAGTGTTTGAGCACGTGTTATTTAATTTTTATTCAAAAGATGAGCGAAATTATTTGCGGCAGCAAACATCTCTATTAGCAGAATAACTCTAGTGGAACGCGAGGCCTGGTCGACTCTACGCTACTGCGCGGTACCGCTCGTGGCCAGCTTTAATCATCATACTTTTATTTAACGCTATTTGGGGATTTGACTATGTGAATTCGACAGAGGTCGAATTGTTAACTTGCGCGAAAGTGAGTTTTCGTTCAGGAAAATTGCAAATCGCCATAACCGATCCACCATCATGCGGTGTTATCAGTCATGGACTAAGGAAGGCTAGGAAAATCGCCGAAAAGGAACCGGAGCCGAAGAAGAACTAATGGGGTGCAGGACCGCCACCTTCGCCTAACAGCACTAAGAGACCGATTCTCCAGTACCAGGTCAATTGCTGATCTATGGTTAGGCAATGAAGGTCGCCCCATAACCCTTCGAACCGTTTATCGTCGAATCAGAGCTTTCGGCTTGCAATACTATCGACCACATCTTGTGTTACCGCATACGGCTCAACACCAACAGCAGCGTTCGGAGTTGTGTCGGTTGCGAATACACTGGAACGTGGAGTGGCATAGGGTGATGTTCAGTGATGAATTTCGATCTTGTCTAAGGTACATGATAGCCGCATGACATCTCAGACGAAGACGCGGGGAACGTCACGATATTCAATATTCTGTAAACCGTGTGTATCGAGCCATGAAAGTTATGGTGTAGGTGTCAGTTGGTGCTCATCCGAGGCACCATGAGCGCACAGCATTACATTAATAAGGTAGTGGAACCCCATATTCTTCCATATCTTCAGCAGAATTTCTTTACACCGTTCGAAAAGGCCCATGTCAATATTTTGCCATGGTCACCCAGATTTCCCGACCTCTCACCAATCGAATACGTGTGGGACATTATGGAAAGAAACCTGAGGAACCCTAGAAGCTCTTCGGCATGAACTGCAAGTTGCTTGGGACAATATACCCCAAGAATCGAGTACTCTAAATCTGAGGCACTGGAACACTGAAGCAATTTACTAAAACTCTTACCACAATACTTAACTCGTACTGGACGCACGTTTCGATAGCCAAGCTATCATCATCAGCAGTAAAACTGAATTCTTTTACACGGAAATTCAATTATACTGCTGATGATAGCTTGGCTATCGAAACGTGCGTCCAGTACGAGTTAAGTATTGTGGTAAAGGTTTTAGTGAACTGTTTCAGCATATCCCAAGAAGACATCGACCATCTACCATCAATGCCACGAAATTAAATTGTGTTCATCTTTTGCTCTTTTTCTTTGAAATTATAATCAATTATTACCTTTGAATAGTTACACGTTTCTGGTTTTTGGTTAAAAAATTCGCACTCCTTCTTGGTGTTGCAATTTCCATGTCATGTAGTATAGATAGTTACTTCCAGATATGGAAACCGATTTGTAATAAGTGTAATTGATCACTTTCTTCAAAATAAACCAAGACAGATTTATCGTTATTTTATTAATGCATTGGAGTATTTACGGGCTTAGCTCCAAAGCGTTCGATACTATCAATGGTAATGTATCACTCGTAAAGCTTCATTGTTACGATAAAAGAGGTTTTGCAAATGATTGGTTTAATTCCCTTTTACTTAATGTATGGTGTTCCCCAAGGATCAATGCTGGATCTCACCTTATTTCTACTTTTAATCAATAATCTATCCAATTTTATAAATTCCTCTGTAACCATTTCTTTTTACGCTGATAATATTAACATTTTAATTAGTTCTAACTGCTTACGTAATCTCTTACACGCTGCTAAGAATACGTTTGACGATATAACAAAATGTATTTTATTCTACAATAATCTAAAATATAACCTGCCGTATGAATCTAGCGTCAAAGTTAAGCTGCGTTTCCGAAACAAATATCGCAAACTTCGCAGCAATCTCGTATACATAAACTTCGTAAATCGTGTAAATTACAAGTATCATTCTAATGTTGCTAGCCCGGAGCAAGTACAACAATAAATAATCACAGTAAGTTTGCAGCTCCCTCTGGTGATCAGCGATAAAGAGTTACGTGAAGTCTGGGTTATCTTTTGCCGAGTTTCTAATTTTAAATTGCGCTACCACTGCTGAGGTTAATCGTTTATTTATACAGGTTGCGATTACATAAAGTCGGATTCAGATATAGTACGATAGATAATATTGGTAGACTACTAATAGCAATATTTATCACTATTAATATCAGATGAATATTTTTGCTAAAGCATTTATTCCATTTGAACTAACAAGCAAAGTACATAAATAGAAATACACATTACCTATCTTATATACTTCGTTGTATGTTGACAATTGATTAATAGAATAGCTTCGTCATTATCCTTCCCACAAATGATACGACCCTTATTTATTTAATCAAATGAATGTAATAAAAGATCCCTTTTCCTCAATAATCACAATTTTCTAAATTTAGGAACAGAAGATGAAAGGTTAAAGCCTAACGTGAAAGCCATGATACGCCTACTCGCAAAAGTTTTCAAAGCATGCTAACCGAAGGTTTAAACAACTCAAAACATCATTGAAATATATTCCAATTTTACTGCTTGACTTGGCTTCTTCTATTATTGAAAGAAAATTGACTTTAAAATAAAGAACTTGAGTTGTAATGAGGTACAGATGCAAATGAAGTTCTATTTTCGTTTCGAACTCTTTACAGTTTCCTTTTTTATTGATTTCTAATAACTGTGCATATCAACCTCGATGTTTACTTTATCTTTGCGAAATGCTATTTTAAGCAAAGAGTGAACGATTAAAAAGTTATTCCTGCAATTTCTTTTTTTCCATTTTTTCAGATTTTTGTGGTATTGATATACAGAATGTTACTTCATTAGCCAACTTAATATACCACATTTTTCTTAGATTTTCTGGGAAATAACTTAAACTGGAAACGACTTACTGTTAGATATGTTAAATCTAACAGAATTTACTGTCAATTTTCTATAACGTATTTTCCCACACTCTATGTAAACATTTTACTGTATACAGGGTGTTTCAGGAGGAAAGGTAAATATTTTAATGGGTAAGAGTGTAGATTAATTCGAATAAAAAATTCCATATAACATGTGTCCAATTTTTATTAGTTACTGAGATACAGCTGTTTACAGAGAAAAGTTTTCATTTCGCGTGTTGGTATTCTCCTAGTTGCTATGGGTATCGATTGTCAGTTTTGTTTTGAACTTGTGAGGTTATGCTCGAGTTTGCATTAAATTTTTTAACTGTGATAAACGTGTATCATTTAAGCAACAAACTACGGTACTGTTTAAGCATGCCGCACGTATTTACAAATGCTGAGCACGCCGATATGGTATTTGTGTACGGGTTTTGTAATGGTAACGCTGTTGCTACTTGTAGAGAATACAGTAGACGATTTCCTAAGCGCAGAGTACCCGATTCAAGAGTGTTTAGTTGTGTTTTCAGTAAACTGCGTGAGACTGGTGCAGTGCCCAACAGTCATACCACATCTGCATGTGCAAATGAACAGAAGTGAATGAAGTAGGAGACATGTTCGGTCGGTAGAACATAGTCCTTCAATAAGCACACTAAGAATTTCTAGACGTATCGGTATTCCACATACAAGAGTTTGGCGGACATTAAACGTGCACGGCTTTCATCCTTCAACACCTTCGAGACGGAGATGAAGGTAAACGATTGGAACCCACATGCCTTTGTGGAGACACATTTTCAAGAACGTTTCTTTGTAAATGTGTGGTGTTGTATAATAGACAATCAGTTCCTCGTGCCTGTTATCTTACCGCATACTCCTACAGGACCCCGTTATCTAGACTATCTTGAAAACGAGCTACCAGCATTATTGGAAGATGTTCCTTTGCTCCCCTGCTCATTTTAGTCATCTGGTGACACAGCATCTAAACCTAACATTGCCCGGAAGATGGATCGGCAGAAATGGTCCCGTTTCTTGGCCACCAAGGTCCCCGGACCTTACCCCTTTAGATTTTTGTCTGTGGAAATGGTTGAAAGGCGAAGTCTACAATGAAAAAGTAAACACAAAAGACAAATTGATCGTTCGGATTATGAATAGTACTGCGCTCATAAAAGAACGCCAAGACAACCTCAGAAAAGCTACACGTAGTGATGTCAACAGAATTCGAAAGTGCATTGAAGTCGGAGGTGGAATTTTTGAAAATAAACTTTAACTTAATCATTTGTTTTTGCCTTTGGCTTTTTTCTGTGAGTGTGTGCTGTATCTCAGTAACCAATAAAAATTGGACACATGTTATATGGAATTTTTTATTCGAATAAAATATTTACATTACCTCCAGAAACAGCCTGTATATTCTGAAGAAAAGACAATAATATATGTACATCTAAAATATCCCATTTAGATTTATCAAGTTTGCATCGACTTCTTATCTAAGTTTGCTATATAAACGAAAGCAGGCACCTCACAAGAATAGGTGTTTTAATTGATTTTGATGCACAGCTAGCTAAACTGTGATGGTTTTCTATCTTGGTAGAAGAGGATCAAAGAAGCAATCGCTGTGTTATTTCGAAAAATATCACGGTTGTAGTTGATACACACAGTCTCCCTAAACATTTCTGTAATGGTTTTTCCAAAGCTGTCTTTCTTAAACGATAATAACAGTAACTGCTACACTTTTGGGGTTAGTTTTAAGTTCGCACCGTAACATTTCGCATTAGCTTCGATAACTCCAACAGGTTTGGGTGTGTTTTTTTTTCCAAAGGATGAAGGCAGTGATGACATCAGTTGTCAACCATGTCAACCAACACATTTTTAGTTGATAGATGGATTTGTGATGTGTGCATTAGTTATCGCTTTTGTTTGTATTGATGGATTGACAGTGAGTCCACCAAATATCAAATATTAGGATTTGCGCCTACGATATTCAATAATTGTTTTTATTTGAAAATCATGGCCATCTAGCTGTATTAGATGTGTGGCATATCGAATATTACAGCCGTATTTCCCAAAAAAGTGCAACATTTTCGGAAATACTGGAAATAAGTACCACCTATTGGTACCATTTTGAAGGTAATTTTATAAAGAAATTGCTGGCAATATCAAAAAATATAGGTTCTATTAAAAAAAATCGAAAGAAAAGCGTTTGAATTTCGAGAAATGTTGCACGACATATTTAACACCCTGCATATATTTTTACATTATATCCCCTTGAAATGTATAAAGTGTTAGCCCCTAAATTGATTAGAAAAGGGTAACTCGCGACGCTATATCGGTTTTCAAGTTGGGCCTTAAAATGTCAGAGTCCTGTAACTGTCAAAATTTTAACAAAATTTGCAATATAGCCAAAAGTAATTACCGAAATTGGACATAACCATATATCACTGCAAAAGCAATTTAAGTGGCTATCAAAAGGGTCAGTTAAATATATAGCAATCTATTTAAAATAAAAGAGTTGAAGGTGTTTGCCGAATTTTGGAGCACCCTGTATATTTGTAGATAATTTTACAAAATGCGCTGTGGTATACAATATACGTACAATAAATCTCATTTCTCCATCTTTGATAGTTTTCACGCTAAACTCTGCAGACACACCAATGGCGCACCCGGTATGTGAGATTCATTCGTAATACATGTATATGCCACATCCAGATCTAAATACGTCACTAAATACATGTACCTAGAGTGAAAAGAAAAGGGATCCAGCTATAGCACGCGAAGTGATAACACCGAAGGATTGATATGCGATAGATATCCCCCATATATTTCCCACTCTAGTTCTCCCAATATAGATCCCTGGAGGACCTTCTCTTTTCTGCGGTGTCATTCAGTTTACCTATTAATGTCATCATTGTACGGCTTGGGGTTGCGCGAAATGTTCCCTTCAAATCCCTAAATACGCACAGTACGTTATCCGCACCTATAAACCCACATCAAGAAACATGTTCCAGTTAGATGAAATCGACCCCTTACTGATTTTCTCCCTCGTCTTCCCCATTCGCTTTTATTTCTTGCTCATTTCGGTAAAACACTAACTGGATGATATCTATCCACTTCGTTCCTTTCTTTTTGTATGGTATAATACGTATTTACATTAAGACTGTTTTGATCATAGCACCGGTCGAAAAAATGTTCACGCATAGGAAAGCATTGTCGAAAATTGTTGGAAAATTCACACAAATATCTTCTTTGTTCATATAATATGCTTTCTTGTATTGATGACTTCAAATGTGTGATTTATTTTATTAGTTTAACGCTTTGAAATGAGCATAAACAATTGGGCATCCATATTACATCTAGAATAATGTTTCTAGAATATATAATGGTGTAAAAGGAATAAAATGTAAACTATTGACCACAATACTATTGATAATCCAGATGTGTAGCATCAATTGGTGTTACTTGAGACAATCGGGGTAACTTGACAAAACAAAATGCAAATTGCAATAAAGACGGACGACGTAGGAGCCATAAATTCTCAGTCTGAATGGGCTTATGTGCGAGGCCTACACAAATTATATTACGGCTCGAAGAATAATTTTTGTAGCCATCCAAACAGTAACTAGTGCATGAAAATGTCTTAGGTAACGAAAATTGAGTACCGCGCGGTCATTAAATTTTTAACAAAATAATTGCATACGTATTTATGGTGATTTATCTCCTTCATATTCCACTGTAAAAAAGTGGGCAAAATGTTTCCGTTTGGGGCAAGAATCCCTAGCTGATGATGAGCGCCCCGGTCGGTCAATTGAACTGATAACGCCTCAAAACTTTTCAATTACTGAAGAAATGGTATTAGCTGTCAACAGCACATATTATGGGACAACATTCGCGCAAAACGTCGATAAAAATTGACAAAAGATGTTGGATTATTGCACGACATTGTACCCGTCCATACTGCCGCCAATTCACAAGCTGGCATCCGCGAATGTGGCTTTCAAAAATCGGAACATCCACCGTATAGTGTGGACATGACTCCAAGCGATTAGTATTTATTTTCTCATTTAAAGGAAGACCTTAGGGGACGTCGTTTTAAGGACGATAATCAGTTGCAAGCAGCTGTAACACAACATTTTTTGGGAAAGAATTATTAATTGATCGTTGTAATAATAATAATGTATTGAAGGGACGCGGGAATATCAAAATCAACAAATTATCTTGTCATATTTACCGTATTATTTCAAGAGTTAATTAAAAATATGTTTAATTCAATACTGTATTTAAGAAGAAGTTATATTTAAGAGTAATTTCAAAAATTTGCTTTCATTAAGAAAACAAAACGGGTGTAGTGGAGGAAAATTTACTTCTGTATAAAACGGATATAGTTCTCTTAAATTACATATTCTTACTAGATTACCGTATTTTACCTTTAGAAGCTGTAATAGCTAAACAGTATAATTTCTTCTAAAGAGACGCAAGCTTTAAGAAACTAATTTTAATTAAATATTTTTTATTACATGTCGCCTTAGAAAAACCTTTTATTCATGACACTCTGTAAACAAGTGAGTACAACGAGAGCACGGCTTTCAACGAGAAACTTCCAGCAAGTATATTAACACAAGTTTTTTTTTTCTAACTGCTTTTAATGAGCACCCTAGCCCAGCACGATCTACGCCTTTAAAGTGCTATACTTTATTCGCTACAAATAAGTTTCTAGCAAAGGTATGTCTACCTTAAATGAATTTCTCTCGAAAGGTAGCTTTCTACTTTTAGTTTCATATTTTATTTCCAACCTTATTTCTGTTCCTTTTTCAATTTCTTGATTTGTAAGCTTATCAAGTCATAAAGTGAACAGTAGAATCACGATGGCACTCTCCTTCTTTGCGAAATTCCCTCTCTGAGTTTAAATTAATATTACCTCCTTTTATAAGTAAAAATAAGAAATAGTTTGGTGAATCTTGCTGTTATTAACTCACTGAAAGTACATATGTATAAGCAAGTTTTCTGTTTAATTGAAAATAAATCATATAGTTCCTACGCTGAGTGTTTGCCGCTATTTATTTGCAACCTATTGTCAACATTTTCCAAGTTTCCAAATTACTCGTTTGTACCTCTTATTTTCTTATTCATTGGCGCTATAAAATTTGTTCTTTTCAGAACACATTGCAGTAGTATTACATTTTCCTTTCTCGTAAGTATTTTATGCGAAACCTTTTACTGTTGCTATAACCTATTTATTGGTCAGAAAATGCCTGGTAGCCGTCTTTGTTGGCAAGCTCAACAACTTGTGATAAATTTCTTTGAGTATTTCGTAGAGGAAAACCGAAATGGTGGTCCTTTAGTACCTGTAATCTCTGTTTATGAGGTAAGATTTAAAAAAAAAATCTATCTTGATATATATGTGTAACTGAAAATATTTTAGCGCGTTGCTACTGCTCTTAAAATTTCGGTGAGAACAGTATATACTATAAAACAACGGAAAGCCCAAAACCCAGTGTTATCTCCCTCTAGCAAAAAAATACTTCGAAAGAAACCAAAGACGAAAGATTTACCTGACACTTGGAAAATGTAGGTTCGACATACTGTGTACAATATGTACGAACAAAGTAATGTGAATATTTTTAATGTATTTATATATATTTATCAATGTTCTTTTATCTGTTAGAGAAACATGTTACGCTGAGCACATTGAAAGTTGAATTGTAAGCAAAGGAACTTGTACAGATAGGTACGACAGCCTTGGCAACTTTGTTGGGAGTTGAGTTAGTCTTTGACATCCATTCCTTCCTATCTTGTGCAACATTTTTAATCTCTTCCCACCTAATGTTCCTCACTTCTCCTACCTCCCTGACTTCTTCCCTCCAGTACATCCTGAAGTTCATATACTTCATAATCTCGAAGATGATAGGGTAAGTCCGGGGAAGATGCCTCACCATTGAGGCACCACACTACGTCAGTCGACAGAACAAAGTTTTATTTTGGTCAACACCATAACAAAATAATTTAAGCACAGTTTTTCCAAAAATGCATATTGCCATCTACGCCAATTTGTCAGGGGGGCGATGACACAATTAAATATATATTCTTTGTTACCAACAGAAACACAAAAACATAATACAAGATCTTTTAATTGAGCTTCTCGCACAAGTCACACACTTTCATATTTTGTGCAATTCTCATGCATCCATCGTTTGCATCTTCAGAATCGCAATCACCACTGTTACTCGCATCTACGAAATCTTGATCCTTTTCATCTGATTTAAGTAGCGGTATGGGAGGCGTACGCTTTCATTTTTTATTTTTTTTTACGTTTCCCCTTTTTAATTTACATTTCGATACGCTAAAAATTAAGTAGCTTTTATGTAGAAAGAGTGTGTAACAAATTGACTCAAAATTAAACAAATAATGACTACAAACAGATGAGCGAAAAGAGCCCAAGACAATCAAAGCTTTTTAGCTCGAGTGATTTAGGAGAGAAGACGTGTTTAACTGAGTATTTATTTCAAAGAAATTTCCAATGTTAATAGTCCTTAATCTAATTTCAAGTTTAATTCAAGTTCGGTCATTTGAAAGAACGCGGGATTTCCTGTATGACGCGCTAGCATAGGGAGGGCGCTTAAACGTCATTGTTTTAAGGCTAGTTTTTTTCTGTTATTAATTCGTTATTCATAAAAGTTATTTCTCAGTAGCCCCAACTCCTTTTATGGCCACCTGTAGCTGGAGCTGGGGTGCTAGAGGATTCTTGTAAATTCAGTCAACGACGATCATGGTGAAACAGATGAATAACTTCTCTTTTGTTCATTTTCTTCACATCCTAAATCTTCAATTTTAATGGAATGCTTTCCTACAACAATTGATAGCATAAATTCGGTTGTATCTTTAAGATAGTTTCGAAAATTAAAAATCGTTCGTCAAGCCATCGTGTGTTTGTCAGTAAATTTTAATATTGTACAGTTGTTGGTGGTGTTAAATGTCATGAGTAGCATAGATTTAGTCCTCCAGTTGCGTCCCTGCATGGCATGCATTATGCTATTTTTAAAAGTAAGAATATTCGTTTTAAATTTATTATCAAATTATATTTCTAAATGTATAGTTATTCAAATTAGCCGTGATTAAACAATCGCGATTATCAAAATAAAACAGTGGAGGAACGCTAGTCAATTTCTTACTTTTAGTCAAAATATGCATCCAGGTAAAGCGTGTTTGGCTGTGTCTCTATTTTCTAAGTGCTCAGCGTTTAAATTCGACCATAAATGCGAAGTAAAAGTCAAGTTTGGTGGTTTAGAAAATACACAGAGTTCTAACACGTAACATATAAACAAGAGTTTCTATTGGAGCGTCAGAATTCTAGGTTAGTTTTCTCTTTTCAACTTTTAATACTCGCAAAATTTCATTAATTGATATCTAGTTTAATTTAAATTGTCGAAAGAGTGTATTGGAACACTCCCGGACCATTAGACCATACAACCAATGAATTCATTTCGAAAAAAAAATTTCTAATTCTCCCTCGTATAAAACATTATATATACATAGTTGATATCCCACAATCTACGACGGAAAAATATTTCTAAACTAGATACAAATTCAAAAATATAACATTACAATATATTAGAAAATCAATTTGATTTCTACTGTTGTTTCCAAGACATTAAAAACCTGTAAATCTTAGAAGGGTCTCGAGCACAAAACCTGGGCATGGTCTCACTTCAAAAATATGTGTTGTTCTTACACAACCGATCTATAAATTTTCATACAAATCTGAATTTGTGTATTGCATGTGTTCTCTACAAATTGGATTATGCATGCCTTGTAGCTACAGCCTTCAAGTTATATACATCCACAGAATCTCTGTGTGCATGTATAGAGAAACTTTTCAACTGTTATTCGTCCAAGAGACACGATTCGCAAAGCTGCAAAACCGTTATAAATGTGTTGCGCGAAAAGTATTATAATACCGCTTACTTGGCGGAAGGAACTTTCCCGGTAAATAGGATCCGCGAACACCTCTTAATCTACTTACTCCTTGTGGTATGTGGAAAGTGATACTTAAAACAGCAAACTCTGCATGACGAGAGCGAAAAGTAAGTAACTTTTCACTCCCTTATAACTTTTTCGCATAATCCCAATACTTCAGATACCGCAATTTAAGTTAACCAAAAGTTCTATCCATTAAACAGCTTTATTCGGGTCCATGCCATTATCTTTCTAAGAACACTATTCGATGAAAGAAATTATTCATCTATTTGAAATGATAGAAGTAGTTCTTTTTCTTTTTCACCATTCGCTACTTCTGAATCGGCAGGAAGATGATGAGATTCAATAGATCATAAATTCCTATATTTAAAAAGTTTCTAAAGAAGTTTTTCTGGCATAGCTGTCTCAAACTTTGGAATAATTTATTTAAAGTTAGTATTCGTCGGGTATATTAAAAGGTGGAGTTACTTTTTGCGTAAGCACAATATCTTAGCTCTTCGGATTGAAAAATAAAAAAAGTAAAAGACGCAGAAAGTATTAGAAATGTAATATCAAATGATCTTTATTTAGCGCAGAAATGGTCTACAACTACATTAAACAATTACTTGTTGAAGGGAAAACATGAAGCGAAAATCCCCTAGACAATTCTTTCTCTATTATTAATAACGTCGGAAAGCACTAAACGAACCATTTGCAATGCCGCCCATTTGTTACGCCGAAATAAAATTATAGTAGTTAAGTAAAGTTGCCTCGTCTTTAATTATTCCCACTATTTATCTCCCCGATGTACAGACTATGCATTATTCAAACCTCTTTCACATTTGCTCATCACGCGGAGCAGAAATATCTCTCTGTAGATACATTTTAGGATATATGTACATTTGAATTTTGCTCTGACTGGGAAAGTATTCGAAACTCCCAGGGTGTGTCTGCGTGGGTTGATGAACGAAATAAGTTGCTGGGAATGTGTAGCAATAGTATTCTATTTATTCGTTTCGAAATGGGTACCAAATACTTTCAAAATGGCAGGTATGCCCGAAAGGGTAATTTAGAAAAAGGCTTCCAGTTCAACGTCAACATGTTAATAGCAATAATTTAATTGTAATTTACAGAATATACTTAGAATTAATTAGGACCGTTATTTTTTGGATCCAGTGCCCTCGACTTAAAAGGTTGCAAAACGGTTAAAGGGTAAAGCTTAAAGGGTTGGAAAATAAAGAGATAGTAATTTGAAAAAAGAATATTCCTGCAGCTGCAACTCCTCCATTCGCCTTGGGACACATCTGCGAACAATATCATGTTGTCATCAGTTGTTGCTTGCAATTTTACATTATATGGGTCTGAACGAAAATGCAGTAAAATTGATGAAAAATTATATATCTTTCAGGCAACATGCCCTTAAAACAAATAATAATCTTTCTGACTACAAAAGCGTTCAAAATATTCATCGAATTTCTCACACCCAACTAAACCCAAATGACAATATTTGTTATCTACCTTCTATGATGACTTGCCTTTGGCATACCACAGCTTATCCATAATTCTACTACAAACGTCGAATTAATTTATCATAAATGTAATTTTCTCTTTTTCCCAATTTTAACAATATTTTGAAGCAGTTTTCGAAAAAACTTTGTTTGATACATGGTTATGAAGTCACTTTTGTATTCTCGAATGCAAAGCAATACCTAGCAATATCAACGTATGTAAAACCAAAAATAACTGTTCGTAGGTTTTTTGTTCAGAAAGCATAGAATACTTTAAGCATTAGGAGGAATTATGAGATGCCCTGTATACTAAGTGGGACTGGTCCAGTGCCAAGCACGCTCAACAAAATTTATATTAGTTCTTTAAATTTATTATTTATTTCTTCCAATTTTTCTAATCGATGAGCAGAATGTCAAGTGCGAATACTGAGTAAAAATTATTGAAATATCCCATCTTTATCATTTCGCGGTGTTTCCATACGTGGCAGATTAGTTTTCTTTAATTTATCAACCGTCTGTAACAATTCATTTTCACTTGCAATTTAGTTATTAAGCTGCCGCTTGATTTTGCAAAAAAATCTACGGAAAAAGTCTCGTCGCTATTAAAATTCCAACTACAGTAAAAGGTGGCCGTTATTGAGAGGCAATCAGGAATAAATAAAGAAAGTTACTTGTGTGTTTTCTTTATTTATAAAAAATTTAATATCAAAAATTTGCTGAAATAATAAAAAAATAAAATAAAAACATTTTACAGGCATTATTATACTTTTTTCAAATATTTTTCATTCGAGGTTTGGTTTAAGTTTTTAATTTTTGTGTGTAAAACCTGAGATTCACATGTTGCTAAAATTTGAGCACTTTGTACAGCCAGTTCACTTCCATCATTATAAAATAGGAAACTTGGTACATCTCTTAGTTTTTCACACACTTCATCCATATCTTTAATGTTTGAATTACAAATGTCAGATTCTTCCGCATCACTTTCACTGTTTGAATTACTGTCTTGATCATCAATTAATTCACTGGTTATTTCTTGAACGTTAAAACTGAGATTTTCGGTCAAAACGTTATAACCGATAGATGCATAATTTTCTAGGCTTACACCACGTAATACAGGAAGAAGCTGGACCAGTGGGATTTCGTCTTCCTCATCGAAATCCTTTCCTTGGTGGTTATTTTCCGAGAATTCTGCTTTGCAAAACATTTTGAAATTATAGCTGGCGAATCGTCTTTCAAAGCTGCTGATATCCAAATTAAAGCGCTGATTAAATTAATACTTTTCTCTGGATCTTCAAAAGAACTTTCGAGGTTTGTGAATGTTAGAAACCTTCTGATTAGACATTTTCTACAGCTCATCTTAAACTTATGGATAGTCCCTTGATTCAATTGTTGACAATGGGAAGTGGTGTTTGGACGTGGCGTTATCCATAAATAATAAGACTTTTCTATTTTCTTTTCTCATTTTTTCGTGAATTTTTTTAACCAGGAAGTCATAATCTCTGTTGCCATCCAAGCTTTTTTATTAGATGCCCATTCTAAGGGCAGTTTGTTGATATGAGATTCTTTAAAGCATCGAGGGCTTTTACTTTTCCCAATGATTAATGGGGTTTCCTTGTCACCTTCCATACTTGCGCAAAATAAAATTGTCAATCTTTGTTTTGCAGTTTTTTTACCGGCACATTTATCGTTTTTTAAAGCGAACGCTTTGTTGGGCATTGCAAGATAAAAATGTCGGTTTTATGGAGGTGCCCGCTATAATTGGTTTTAAGCTGGCCGTTTTTAGAGGTGACCGCTTTTAAGAGGTGGCCGAAAATAGGGGTTTTACTGTATAATATTACAAATTTTAGAGCTCCACGTGTAGCTAAAATTTGTAGTGTTAACCTTTTTAATGAAAATAATGTAAGAAAGATTCTTCACAATACAGACTAACAAAAATAGCAAACAGTCCAAATGTCGATTAAACTAAAATTTATGACAAATTACCGACAGAGCTAAAAATTACTACAGTTAGGAAACCTACTACAATACTGAAGAATATCTTTTGGGTTTATTGTTTTAACTGGCGTTTTAAATTCCTGCTTTTGATACCTAATACAACTACAAATATATTTTCCACGATCGACACATTTCTCCAACTTTCTCTTGATTTAATAATGGTACCGCAAGAGTACGTTTTGATAACGTCGCCTACTTTCGAATGCTATCCATGTCCGTCAACTGAAACCTTCGCTCCTCGCCGTCCGAACTTATTCCTAGATGTTCTCTTATTTCCATCGCTATCCCAGAGCGATTACCAAACTCAGATGTTTGTTCGGTCCTTCAATAAGTATGCAAATCCCTATACAGTGACCTCCTTTCGAATACTACTACGTAAGAACGCCTGGGTTGAGAAACAGATCTATGTACGCTATTTTATGGGCACATATGCTTAGGGTTGATCTTGTTTAGCTTTTTTTCGAGGACCGTATGTTTTTTTAGGAAACCTAAAATTCCTAGCGTAAAGTTATTAATGTTTTACTTCCTTGCCAATATTGCAATGAAGTAAACCATAGTATATTTGACCAAAATGCGCAAATGTGCTATTTAGAGGATGTTAATGAACATAAATTAAGTTTAAATATTTATTGATTATGTATAGTTAATTGTATAATTTTAATGTAATATATGTGTTGCTAATTGTATACGTAATGGAATACGCAATAAATCATTTGAAATTAATTAATATTGGGTGAATAGCTAAAATGGTGGAGGTGCCAAATACAAGTACTTTTATTTTCTTGATTAAATTTTGATTATTTTATTTATGATTAGTAAACTGCGGATAAAAACGCATTATTTTAAAAAAATAAGCACATATAAAAAAGCTCAAATATGTAAAAATAACCAGTATAAATATGCATATTGAAAAGTGACAAATGAAACGAATATATTACGTAGGAATAAGCTGCACGTTACGTACAAAACACAAATATTAAAAAGTAACATAATTTATTTATAAGAGTGCCAGAACAATTTACTTAGAGAGAAAGATTTAACAAATTCCTTTAAATTGTGGCGAAGTAACATGTTATTCAAACAAATTTAACGTAGTTTTTAACCAAAAATATTAGAGGTCTACCTAAAAAGAAAATTACTTTATTTTAAAGAAAATTTCGGTGTAAAGATTCACTAAACATTTTTGAAATTTTGGAAAACTGTTCGAAAACTTTCATCATCATCAAGCCTTGCATAATCAGGATTATGGCTGACGCTTGCGCGCTTAAAATCCGCTTACTGGGGTGGATCAATCCCCTCATTCATTTTTAATTTTAAAGGTTTTTGTGGGTCCTGGCAGCTTCTGTAATTTCCTTTCATTGTTTCCGGCCTTTGCGCATTGCCTTCCAGTCTCTCTTTCCTATTATTTTTAAATCCTCTTCCACGTCATCGCTCCATCTCTGCCTTGGTCTTCCTCCTCTTCTTGGCCACGGGGGTATCCATTGTGTTATTATTCGTGTCATTTCTCCTGGTTTTCTCCTTATTATGTGATCTGCCCATTTTCACCGTTGTGTTTTTATATGCCCTACAATGTTTTCTCCCCCCAGTTATTCCTTTACATCTTGGAAATTTGTTTACACCGACGCGGCAGCACCGATCATAAGCATTAATAAGTATTTTAGACGAATAGGTGGAAAAAAAAGCAAAATAACTTGGTGTTGAACAGTCCTTTTATTTCTGCGTACAAGCAATCCTAGAATCCAAATCTTTAATACACTTTTATTAGGCGTAATATTTCTTTACCTTGTCTGACACATCGGAAACCTCCTATTCCTAAATGCGTGCATGTAGTATATATTTCGCATGACAAGCAAAACATTATTAGGTCAGAATGTACACACATAGCATCTCGGTTTATATATGTAAATATGAAACCCTATATCCGAGAAAATAGCTAGAGGGAATAACTGTGAGCAGTAGAATCACGTGCAGTCACAAGTAACAGTGTGCTTTGAAATATGACGCAAAGAAAATTATCTACGAGCTGCAAAGGGTAACATACTCAAGAGGTAGAGATTCATTAACAACGAATGAATGTTATAAGGCGATACCAAACACCAAGCTAGAATTATTATCATTTATTGTTAGAAGGATTGTTTAGTACTCATATCAACGTATTCAAAGCAATGTAAACTACCATCAGCCAGTAGCAATTTACTTTACAAATAATCGCAAGCCCTACAACAATATACATAAGGGGTTGGTACGGATGTTGCAAGTCCTCGCGCTACATTTAAACCTATCAAAATAAACACTTAATTTGAAAATGAAGCGCTCACGGAGTTGATATTCTACACGTGCTAAAACAGGCCGAACAACGAGGTAATAGCAGTTACGGTAAGTAAACGGATACACGAAACCTGTCTTTCTTTTTAGTTTCAACCTCGAGGTAAATTTATTATGCGTCTATCACAATGTGCACGCAAACAGGAAACGAGAAGAAGCTTTTCTCTCACATTTAGCAGCTCACACATTCCATTTTAGAGAGGATGCATTGTAGTTTTATCTGCTGTTTTTGCGCGAAAAGGTTGCTACTTTTTGTTCTGGTTATAAATAAACAAACAACTGTAACGCATTAAAAATACACATCAAAAAGTGCCTAATAACAATAAACGCTTGGACGCTACGCTATCTTGCGTTAAACAGCCCATGAGCTGCTGGTGTTTGTGGTGGTTTCACATCTACACTCCAGCTTCTGTCGCTACTCTTGGCACTAGGTGGCGCCAAGAAATATATTTTAGTGCTGTTTGTGGAGATTAGGGGCATAAACTCGAAAGGGAAATAACAACGGTGAGAAGTACATAAGTAAGAGACATTTGCAAGTAATATGTTACATAAATGTAGGACAATTATAAAATTCTTCTATCGAATAAAAACAATTTGTTAATAAATGTTGTCAAGTTTGTATTGAAAATCCTTTGTTATATTATTTTTATACGTAAAAGGAATATGACAGTAGATCTTCATAACTAATTACACTTCTGTGGATACTTGATGGCGTAGTTTGTGGAATCCTCAGATAGTCAGCCATATTGCACCTTGTACTGTACAGATGTGAAGTTACCTGTGTGGAGAATAGCCGGCTATATTTTTTCTTATAAGGCAAGCACATTCGTAGATAAAGAGGCATGGCATGGTAAGTACCTTTTTATTTTTCAAATATGTTAACACATGAGTCTCTCTTTTTGAGATTATAAATGGATCTTAAACACGATTTTTGTAATTTGAAGATCTTCAAACCATAACTTGAATTCCACATCCACATATGCATAATAGCTCGTCAGTACTAATTCTTTACTAGCTGTTCTTGCTATTCTTCTGACCACATATAAGAGATTAGATATTTTACTTGTTCCTCAACATGAGTTTTCCGATTAGGTCGTGAATCCAAAGTTAGATCAAGAAACTTTGCATTACTTTCGACATTATTGACTCACCACCATAAATGACTTACATACATTGTTAAATGATGCATAACTTGTGATAAGTCGCTTGTATGTAATATGTATAAAACTGGTCCCAGAATTGACCCTTGTGGTACGCCTTGTTTTATATCAATCCAGTTTGATGCTATCAAATTTCCAGTATCTTTCTCGTAACCCACTGGCACTTTGGCATCTTCCACTGAGGTATGATTTCAAAATATTTAATATCGGGCCTCTGAAACCCAGTAGCTGTAACTTATCTACTAAAATTCGATGATTAACGTTATCAAAGGCTTTTGATATATCAAGAGATATTCCTGCTATTTTTTGTCATCATTTAGTCCTTCTAGTACTTTTGCTAAAGATAGATATATAGAGTTAATAGTAGAACCTGTAGTTCCTGTATGCATTTTGCGATTCTATAATTATTTTCATCTTGTCGAACATTCTCGTTAAAATGGCGTTTAAAAATATTTTTGCAATCACTGCTATAAGAGCTATGGGCCGATAGCTCCTGAAATCTGTCTTTACACCTTTTTGTTTATAAATTGGAACATTTGCTTTTTTCAGCTGTTCCGGAAACACTTCTTTATCCAAACTATGGTTAATGATTTTTGAGATTGGTGTTTTGAGTACATCCGCGCATTATTAAATAACTTTGGTAGGTATATTGTCTAGCCCAACGGCTGCGGTGTTGTTTAGACTAACAATTGTATTACATGTTTCATCGGGTGTAGTGTCCGTAAGGTACATTGTTTTTATATTCCTCCTTACATACATATAATTGTTTGTAATACGATTACAAGTTGAATCGTTGTAATTACAATTATAATGGTTTAAATTTTCCAATGCAGGTATGTTGTTAGATAATTTGCCACTCAACAGATTCGCTACAGCCCAAGATGCTCGAATTTTGTCCCTTACATTTTGTATATAGCCTGAGTAATAAGCCTTCTTTTTGTAATTTACATACTGTTGCAATTCTTTTTATAAGCTTTAAGTTAAGTTCTTGCACGTAATGGTCGGATAGCGTTGAACATATATTTATTCCAGTGCTACAATCAAAATTTACTATAATGTTATCAGTTAAGGATAGCGTTGCATCTGTTGCCCTCGTTGCTTCTGTAATTGTTGGTTTTAAATTATAAGCAGAGTTTGTTAAAAAGGTGATACCGGCAGTGGCGCACCGCATAAAAGTAGGTACATAACATACAATATTAGTGAAAAATAATATTGTTACCTTTTCCTGTTGTCTTGATGCCCACTGTGGCAATTGGCAACCCCCCTGGTAAGCTGCGTAGAATTGCAACATCAGCAACGCTTCCATTGTCGATTCATTCAGCCGTCGACGGTGTTGTGAATACGTTGTCGTATACGTCGAAAATGATCGTTCGACATCCAGTGAAGTAAAATTTGCAAATGTCAGTTATTCCTTTTCCTCATCTGGGCACTCTTGATTTTCAGCTATCGACCGAACCTTTTGTAAATCAGGATTTTTCGTTAAAATTGCACCAAATTTTTGAGCAACATCGACTCCTATAGTGTTCGTCAAGTTTTCTAGAGCGGCTTGTAAATTGTTTATGGAATTTAATGCGTCTCGTGCAGATAACTAACTGTTTTCTAATTACTCAATAGCTTGTACAACTTCAGAATAGTTCATGGAAATTTCATATATTTGTTGTTGAACGTCCGAATTGGAAAAAAAGTTGCAGGCTATCTCGAACTGCTGCAGAATCATTTGAATCAAGTTTCAAGATGACATTTTTCACTTGTGAAAAATATTTCTAATAGTAAGATACTGCCTGGAGCCATGTTCCCCATCGCGTTATTACAGGCTGAGGTGGTGGTGGTAATTTCGAACACAATTCTTTGAATACACGGATGTGTTTGGGAGATTTGATGAACACTTTTTTGGTAGTTGCTATTAACTTATCCACCATCGGATACTTCTTTCGAATGGTTACTGCTACGAGGTGACATGCGTGTATGAGGCATGTTATGTGAAGAAAAATATATTTTCAACATCCTCCCAAATCTCAGTATTGTTGCGGCTCCGTCAGTAACAAACATTGTGACCTGGGTTCCTGTGATACAAAATTCTCTCAATGAATCTTTATTATCTTGACAACGGTTTCTGCATTAGTTTTCTGAATCCTTTTACTTGGTAACAACAATGAAGCTAGTGGATCATCACGTTTTAGATGACGCGCTACAACATGAATGACGCTATGTTCCTGAGCATCAGTTGTTTCGTCCACACATAGACAGATTTTCTTATTTCTCAACTCGTCTTTTATACATTCCTTTACTGTACCTTGCACACGTGGCAAATTGTATCGTAATTGCACAGATGTTGGCAGCTTCTATGAGCGAACGTACTTAGCCCAAAAAAGGTGAGAGTGTTCATTAGATACTAGATGTTGTAGGATGTTGCACACACTTAACATAAAAATAAAATCATATAAAAATTGCCAGTATGGAATACTGTTTCTTAAATTCAATACATAACGTTTACTTTTACAATGTTTTCTACATTCAAACCTATCGTGACTTAGCAATCCGCTATTGCATATTGTGCAATAAATATGCGGACTTGTATATTCTAATCCAAGCAGATGCCTAAGATATTTAATCACATTCGAAGGGAACGTTACACCCTTTCCATCTTCGCGTACTTATTTGGCGTGCAACGTGCAACGTACTGTCGCTTAGAACTCTCTCGCGGTACTGTCGAGATCGACTACGAGTTAAAAATTACCCATACCCACACCGCTACCGCTTCGCTACTGCCATCCGGTACCAGCTTTTTAACAAACTCTAGTTATAAGTTCTTAATAAATGAAGAAATAGTTTTGCCTTGTCATCTGTTTAATCAATCGAATTTATGTTGTAG
Source organism: Dynastes maya (assembly GCA_029619315.2). Taxonomy (NCBI): domain Eukaryota; kingdom Metazoa; phylum Arthropoda; class Insecta; order Coleoptera; family Scarabaeidae; genus Dynastes; species Dynastes maya. The sequence continues at coordinate 66,930,263 of JAROYE020000002.1, forward strand.
TCTCCGCACAATACTAATTTACAGGTCGTGTATTTATTAGCTATTTCTGGAAGTGTTTCATCAAGAATGTTTAGCAATTCCTTAACATGCAATGCTGGGGAACGATAAATGCATATTACAATCATTGCAGAGTCAATCAACTTTATTGCACTACATTCAAATATTAATTCTATCGATTTTTGCTTCAGATCCGAGAGTTCTTTCCATAGTAGTCCAGTTTTAACGAAAATACAAGGGATTATGCTCGGAGCCACGCTGATGGCGCCGGTTAGGCAGAAACATGTCCGTTGGCAAGCGTTTTCCCCCTTCTCACATTGTTTCTGCCGGGAGTGATTTCACCAATACCAAGAGCTGTATTAGCCTTATTTTGATTATAATACATTACACAAACAGAATAACTAAATATCCGCAAAAATTTGGAAAACTTTTCCTGAAAATTATTTTCAATACCGCCGAACGTAATGCATTAATTCTTGTTTCCATCAACAAGAATTGCTCAGAACGTGGAAAATGAGACAAGATAAATTACAACTAATCCTCTTAAGTATTAATTTTTTCGTAAACCAACCTACTCCATGCCCTCATAATCTATATGTCTAATCTAGTCTGAAAAGTAGTAGCGAAAAGTAAATTTTGATTGATTATATTTATTAACAAAATAAATGTTGGCAAATCTGACTTAAATATTGAATGCAGATGTCAATTTTACGACTATTGAATATATTTAGTTAAACGAACTCAAGGTTAGCTATAAATAGATGAAATTCAAACATAATTTTTTTATTCCAAAATATTCTTACATGGGCAAACACACGAGATTAACTTTAACAACAGAAACCCTAGGAATAACTCAATAACTAAACATTCTTTCAACAGTAACATCGAAGGTAGCTGTCACTAGCACCATGTGGAGTGTCGCCAGTTCAGCCAGTGTCCACTCAATCAACTTCCAGCAGGGTTAAGCCGTTCTAACCTCTTTCTCGGAATCTTTAGTGGCTTTTCGGGTTCCCCTCTCCCTATCCCTGGCGTAGGAAAATATTGCCGGGAGAACGACAATATTACTCGTCTTTGCTCCATTTTCTTTACATCGTAAATGTTCGTTTTTAATCTAACGCTTTCCTGCAAATGCAAGCATGGAAAATACACTTATTTGTTAATAAAAACCACCCAGTTTGCTTAAATATTTGTACATTCTGAAATAAAATTGCAATTTCCCCAGGAACTATCAATTTTAGGGGTTTTATGGTATAAATGTAATTTTACGGAATATAATAGTTCTACCAAGTGGTAAAATAATATACGGGGTGATCCATTAAAAAAAAAACAAGTTTTTGATATTTAAGTTTGTACACATATAAAAACACCCCGTATATGAAGCGAAACTTCTACTTATCTAAGACCTTTAAGTTACCCTTTTTCTTTGTATCTGCCAAATATCTTTCGTAAATTCGTACAAATAAAGTTATTTTGATGGTTGTATCGTGCACTGATTCTTCTTGAATTTTCATCCTTTTCGGAACAACTTGACAGTGTTGCAAATTCGCAAAAGATAAGGCGGTGATAAAAGTAATGCTTTATGCTGAATCTAATGGCGGATTAATATATGTAGTGTGCTATTAAAAAAAAAAAATCTTCATGCTGCCCTACATTAATTGAACACCCTATATATTTCGTACTATTTTAAAAATATGCACAAGTGCAAATACAGTAACTTTTATTTGAAAATTTTTTTCTTTTCTTCTATATCAACCGAGATATTGGACTTCCTCGCACAAAAGGACCAGCCTGTATCAATAAATATTCACATATTGCATTCCCTTTCCTTATATATAGAGTATCTGAGTTTAACATACGTGATCCAAATCGCAACTTTTAGAAACATAAAAATACTTATTTTGCCGTCAACACTCTCTCAGAAAATGTTAAAAAATAAAGACAGGCGCCGCCACCAGCAAATAAATGCATAGAAGTATTGTCGGGATGAATCGTCGATATAAGGGGCGACAAAATACCGAACAGAGGGGGGATGGAGTCCACGTCCTTTGAAGGAAAGAGTGCGAATGCAAAAGCCGATTGTATCTAATTAAAAGGGATTCTTTCAAGTTGTCGTTTGTTTAATGTTTGTGAATTTTTTTAATTGGCTTCAAGATAGGTTGCTCAAGATGCTCTTGTTAAACATTTCAAATATAAAGTTCAAACTAAACATAGACCCAAAAAGCAGAATTAGTATCTCTTCGTTTTTTTAATCAATACAGTGTGTCCTTTCTATAATTAGATACCAAAATGCCTTTCGGCTTCAGATCCCACGCAGCAATGCGCTGTATAAGGAAGGTGCTAAAAATAGTTTATTAGGTGTCCATCCCATATGGGGTCCCCATATATTTTTATGGCAGTGCTTTTAACATATTTTGGCATATTTTTGATTGTAAAAATACGCGTTTTTAGTAATAACGACTTGGAACTTAACTTTTACTATATTGAAATTTAAATGTCTAAATAAAAATGTTACTATCTCTTCTAGAGATAAAGAAATGCTGAACAATGGACAATTTTTCACAGAAATAGAATTCTCTCATATCCAGTTTTTTTTTATTCTAACTTTACTTTGTACCATATCTCCTGAATATTTTTGTATGAATAATCTTGATGAATAATCATCAAGAACATAGCATCGTTGAACAGTAGAAAATCATATATAATCTTCTATTTCAGCACGTAATTTTATATAGAAGACAGAATAATTGATATCTTGAATATTCAGAAGGAAAACCTCTTTTAGGTGAATATAAATGTTAGACCTTCTGGTAATGTATTAAATTTTACAGAAAAAAAAATAAGATTAATGTATTATATATAAATAAAATAGAGATACTGAGCATGTATACTGCTCTGCTATACGCAAGTTGTATACACTACCGGACATAATTATTTGCCCACCTACATCTTTGCTTAGATTTTAAAAAATTATTTATTTACATATTGTTATTTAGGGGGTGTAATTATTTACCTAACAGTAAAAGAAAGATATCCCATTAAATAATTTCCCAAAATATTCCTCTGATAGTTATCGATTGAATCTCCTTAATCCGATAAGTACGGGTCCAGATAGGGCTATAAAGATATTCGAAATATAATACAATTATCCTTCACTAATAAATATTTAATGTAGTGCAGGTAAAGCTGACAATTTCTTATTTACCCCAACTAAAATTATGAATTTAGATTTAGAGGTTATTGTTCTTTTAAATAGTGAATATTGTTAATAAAATTATCTAAAATTAGTATTAAAATGCCAAAAACAAGAGAGTTGCCTTAAGAAACCCGCATAATGATTGTTGCTTTACGTAATCTTGGCCGAAGTAGCAGAAATATCACAAGAAAACTGAAATTAAGTCCCCGATGAAGTTACCTTCTAACAGTTACAAACATATTTTAATAGTATTTGATGATGTTATAAATTTTGGTTATTTCCTACGAAGCAGACCCACTCCTATAGTGTCACCAGAAGTTTGTCCGTTGGCAATTTATTTCCACTCCAAGGAAGTGATTCCTTTTTAGAAGAAAAAAAAACGAACTTGTTTCATTTATTCCTATTAGACATACACAAAGCAATGTCCCCGAGAGGCAGGTAAGGGTTTTTTTACAACACCTCAAAACAAATATTTCAGTACAGTAAAGCCACTGCAAAATATAAAATATATGACAAACAATCTTTCGTACCTAAAACAAAACGTATTTGCAATGAAAATAGATACAAGTTACACTTCTTGTTAATGTGTGCATAGAACTGACTTAAGTAACCTTTGTTGTAAAACTAAACAAACAAATCAGTTCTAAAAATTTTCTGTTTTTAAAGTCGCAAGGTTGTTGTTGTTAGATGTGTTATTATTTAAATACCAAGAGCAATTTTATTTTTGGATGTAATGCTCTGTTTCGGTCCCATATGTGTAACAAATTACACCAAATTTCACCACGTTTTTCTATTATAAATTTCTCTCCGTGTATAGAATGATTTGTTCTAGAATAAGTTTAGCAAAATATAAAGATTACTTTGGGGGTGAAGAGATTATGCTTTCAGACTATTCAGACTTCGAACACTTGCTGTTATAATTATTCGTACAGCAAGTGAAAAAGGTCACTTGATAGAATGTACTACAATGTTGTAGGAAAAATATTGTAGCAGTCATTAACACAATTATGTAATCCGACTGAATTTTTGGTAATTATTGTTGTCACAGATAACACTTCAAAGTTATGGTCGGGTTCTTATTGTATTGTTTCACAAAAATGATTGTATTGTTTCACATAAATGTTTAATTTTTCCAACAATCTTTGTGTCGAGACGTGCTGAACAAAGTTGTGGCAATTTTTTATATAAAACTTCTTAATTTTTTCAAAATAAGTAATAGAAAATGCGCGAGTTTATAAAAAAAATCATCACTTATCTATCTAGACGATTTCATTATCGAAACGTAGCTAAAAGCATGCACCAAATGTTTCCTGCCTTAGGACTAGACCCAGATAGTATTGATTATTCACCAATAGATGTATCACCAAACGTAAAACATGTGTCCGCCTTACCCTAATAAATCAAAAAGGCTTGAGTAGGGCAGCGGTCCGTCCTCTTTATTCATCAAATTTATGTTCATTTTTATGTACATAGTATCGCAAATCTAATTCCTGCGGCGAAGTTACGTTTTTAACCAATTTCAGCTTTTCTAAATTAATATTGTGCCCTGTTTCGTTTATGTGTTATGCTACACTTGACGATTCAATCTTCCCGTATCTGTAGCACCTCATGAGTTCATTGAATCTGACGCCTATCGCTCGTTTTATTTGACCAATATAGGCTTTATCACAGTCACTACATGCAATTTTATAACATTTTTTTCTAATAAATCGTCTGATTTTATATAGTCAAATCATTTTCATCGGGTTCACAATTCTTTCGGAGTAAAGGCTTCCGGAGTTTATCCTTTTTCTCCAAATTTGTCGAATGTTTGAAGGGATGGTATCACATACCTGCGAAACAGCATAGGTAACATTCTCGTGGCCGACCAATGCTGCCTGTAAATTGGGAAGCTGTTGGAGATACGAAAGCGTAAGAGTAGTTATTGTTATTTCGTTTTATTTGTTCTTTCAACCATTATAATTACGAAACCACTGCAAACGTATTGTATTATGCAATTGATTGGTTTCTACCCAAGTAGGGTTAGCCTTTGCATCCTAAACACTGAGATTTAGTAGCTTATTGTATTATTCCCGCGTCAGTTTCGTTTTACTTAAACAGGTTAGTTCCCTCGATCAGAGCTATGTAATAAATCTCTCTCCATTGGTAGAACAATTGCGCTTTGCATAGCGAATCTGCGTTGAGCTAGCGCTGCACATTCGAGCATGCAATACAATCCTCAGAACAATTTTGTCGCATTCTTTTACAACGCGTGTAACAAACCTGTGCACTATTGTAGCAACCTTTGTAACAGATCATTGACAACAGTAATGTATTTAATAGAAATACAATCCGTTAACCACAATCGAGTAGTATGGATTTGCGCAAGTTGTAATCGGTCATATATTCTCGAACAAGTTGTAGTAAATTGTTCTACAATTGTTTGATTCTTTATAACATTTCTTCCGTGTAAAGGTTACTTTGGGGATGAAAAGGTTATGTCTTCAAACTAGTCAGACTTAAAACACTTACTGTAACAGTTATTCGTACAGCGAGCGATTCTCGAAAGGGCCGACTGTGGTAAGTAGATAACATTTGTGAAACTTTATCTATTTAGTATCATGTCACTATTAAATTGTTTTAGGTATATAGGTAGTTAATTTGTCTGTATCTATTAAAATTTTTGTCAGCCCCTAAAGTACGATGTTACTATACATATTCCATTTAATTTTTCCATAAATCGCGGTTAGCATTATAGCCGTTTTATCACTGTCATCAAATTAGGTCGCAAAATAGTCTTTTTTCAATGCAAAAATGATAGCAGTTCCGTTTCAAATTAATTTCCCGTTTGATAAACGAGATTACAGCGCTCCGCATGGATTGTTATGCCAAACTGTATTTACACAACGCGTACAATTCAGTGACATTTTGTAAATGTCAATGAGCAAAAAATAATTATCGATCTTCAACATTTTCCCCCTGTTAAGGGGGGACATACGACCGAGCTTATCAAGCAGTTTTACCGTTGCATTCATCGTGAATGAAACGGGGTTTTACGATTTTATCGGAACTTATCGCGAAAATCTCATTTCCACTTAGCAAGAACAACAAATCTTATAGAGATTAAGCGGATTGCTGGAAACGCTTAGATTTTAATGTTGCATGAGGGCAGTATTGACTTTTGTGTGTTGTGGAATTACGCTTAGGTTGTTGAATTTATCTTTTTAGGAGTACAAATGAAAACGATCGCTGTATAGCGGTTTGTAGTAGTGCATATAGCGCTGATTTTAAAACTTGCGTGTCAGAAGGGATTATTTTGGAACAGGATTCCATTTTCAACAAGATGATGAAAGCAATTGAAATATTATTCTGAAAGACCTTTCTGGGGTAATTTTAAAAGAGAAAAATTCTAGCATAACTCCTAAGTACGCTTAAAAGAAGTGCTTTCATATTCGTTCGTATAGCGAGAAGGTCTGTGACATTCAGATTCTACACAAATTGCCGGAGATTTACAATTCAACGAATCTCTTCTAAAGCAGCACATATATTTCCATCCATTTCCTTCACTACCTATAATATCTAAAAATACTATTTACAACTTTCTGCAAGTGAGTATTTCCTACAAAAACGTTTCAGCACTTGAAAAGCTTAAATTAAGTGAAAAATCCCGCATCATATATTTTGCATTTGCGTCAAAGAATGAGTAATGGCCACAGGTAATATATCTTAAAAACAATATTGCAATGTAGCAGATGGGAAATTTAAAATACATTAAATAGAGTTTAGCTAAAACAATACTGATAAAATGTCCATTGACCACAACATTAATAAAATGAATCACTTTCCGTTTGAAGCTATTTGTATTGGGTTGAACGAGTATATCTACATAATTTGTTTGTTCTTTTATGTGTCAGGGAGTATTTTTGTAGAACAGCTATAAGTATGTTGTCCCATAGTTACTTTCTATGCAACAGTTGCTTTAATGCGATGATTGCAATAGCAAGTAGAAGATGTTTACTCTTATTTATTACAACATCCAATAGTTCATTGTTATTATTATTGGCAAACAGCAGTAAGTCTCAGCGCACTCCGCACCACACAAATTATTAATTATCTCGGAACAGCCGTTTCGAAGACTCGTGGGTCTTCATCTTCAGTCGCGTGACCTAATGATGTGAGAAAATATTTTAATTCTAACAAACCCGCTCTTTCTCTACTCTTCAAGAAAAATATATACCTTTGCCGCTTCAGATTAAACCTACGAAAATAAAGAGAAAGGGCGAAAAGATCTTGTCACCACGAAGCGCAAGACATGTGGCTATCCCAACCTTAAAAATTGAGTGAAAAAATAGTTATATCCGTCACATTTGTGTTCCTTCCGCCCCACAACATTCGGTCACGGACCTGAAGATGAAGACCCACGAGTCTTCGAAACGGCTGTTCCGAGTTAATAATTTGTGTGGTGCGGAGTGTGCCGAGAGATATTGTTGTTTGCCATACTACCCCATAGTCCTTGCTATTATTATTATTATTATTATTATTATCATTATTATAATTATTATCATTATTGTCACTATTATCATTATTGCTACTATTGTCATTATTATCATTATTATCACTATTACCATTATTATTATTATTTCATTCATCTCACTATTTGTGGAACACGACAGGTTTTACCCAAGCCATATATTGTAGGAAGTTTCGCACTATTGCCATAGTTTTCAGTATAATTGCCTTTTAAATATTTGTATGAGCGTTTCTGTGGATATCTACGCAGTTTCGTCAAATGGTTGAAGAAATGATTAGTGGTAATATCCGTAACAGATACCACTATTGGTACTACTGTTCGCTGATTACATAGTTCCTTCAATTCTATTGCTAGTTGTATGTATTTTTTAATCTTTTGCTGTCCATCTTCTGTAACATCTGTGTCGTTTGGTATTGCGATATGTATTAAATATGTTTTCTCCTCTTTCCTATTGATGAATATAATATCTGGTCGGTTATGTGTTACTGTCCTGTCTGTGTATAGTATCCTACCCCACACAAGATCACAACACTTCTCCGCAGCCAGCTAACATGCAACGGCCAGAAATATTTGAAAGTACTTTTCCACAACAAAAAACAACCGCTTCATCTCCACTATCCGGTTGTTCTCATGGAACACAGTGAGGAGGGCAATAGCAGCAACTACACTTATCCTCACACAAGATATTATGCCTATTCCAGAAGCCGGTAAAAGCAGACTGAGGAAAAACTGTAAACGGAGAAAAACCGTGATTCTTACCTCTACGCCCAATTTTATGGAACTCAAGAAACATACCAGGTTATCTCACTCTCAACCCGAACTGAAACAATAAGCTATAGGAAAGATTTTACCTGCTACAAACAGGAAACGCAAATTGAAGGTAGTTAAAGAATCAAGCTCAAATTCCAACGTACAAGAAGATCTATGTGATGAGTTCTTATCCAGTTTAAATGTGAAAGTTGATGAAGTACCAAACCCCTTGCGTCATAGCCTTGATTGATTGATTGGTTGATTGATTTTTCTACCAAAGCAGGGCTGGTCTTTACAGACCTAACACTGAAGCTTAGTAGCTTATTGTATTATTCCTGCTTCGGTTTTGTTTTACTCGGACAGGTTAGTCCCCGCAATCAGGTTTAAGAGCCTATGTAGTAAATCTTTCTCCATTGGTAGTTCAATTGTGCTTCGCATAGCGAATCTGCGTTGAGCGCGTTATAGCCTTACTATTGAAGAAGTGAACAATAAAGATATGAATGAAGGCGGTTTTCTACAGGTTCAAGTTCTTGATGAAAAGACCAAGAATACAAACATGTTTCTGGCTAAAGTTGATACTATTAAGGTTGTAACAATCAACGTCCCATTTGTGCGCAAATATAGGCAAAAATTCGATACTAACGCTTTCCCCGATGTTCCAGATGAGAGCGAAATATTTTCATACGAACTTGTTGGCCGCCTACTTAAACCTGAAAGACTTCGATGCGGTCAAATTCAATTTAAAACGAAATAGCTTTTTATTTACTCTTTCGTTTCAGTTGTTTACTTCTTTAGTAACAACAAATTATACTCTCAACAAAATATTTAATTACAGCGTAAATATTGATTTATAAAGCGAGGTAATGTCACCGCGCGGCATAGGTGTGCGCTTCATTCAATAAGTACAATACCGAGAAATAAGTAATAAATCGAATAATAATAACAGAACCGATCAAGAATTGTAATATCTGAAAAGTTGTGAAACACTCGCCCTCTTAAGCAGCGTTATCAAGTAGGTTGGCGGGCTGCATCGGAATTACCGAACATTAAAACTAGAAGCACCATTATCACCCACTGGATAAGAGTCGTAAAAAGTTGACAGCATTAAATATGTTTCTACAGTTCTCTCGTTCGCCGTGGTGAAAAAATGTGTTTACATTTTGGAAAAGGTCGTTCGACATCTCCGGATGAAACACATGCATGATTAAAACACTCTTTGAATTCAGTTAATGGATTAGTCGATGCAACAACACAAATTTGTTTTAATGTGATAAAATCGCAATCTTTCTTTAACACACTCTCGAACTTTTCTAAAACGCGATTATATTTTGCATGTATAGTGCCTATATTTCGTGCACTATTTGCAGTGACTGCACTAACGACAACGCTCTATTTTGTAATTGTTCTATTGCGTCATGTAATCTCTTACGGTTGTCACGAATAGTTTGTAACTCTGTTTCAACGGAAATATCTTGAAATTTTTTCTGGACCTCCTTAATAGCCGCAGCTTCGGCAGGATTGAATTGTAAAATAACAGCTTTTACTTGTTTGAAATATTCAGCATTATAAAGAACCGCCTGCAACCATGTTCTCCAATGTGTAAGAATCGGCTGTGGTGGTTCACGAATGCTAGGACACTGTAGGTGAAACGATCGAAGACGTTTTGGAGATTTGAGAAACACTTTCTTGCATCTACCTCGGGTGAACATTGTCAAATAGTTTCTGCCACAAGATGTAAAGCATGCACTTTACACGTAACACGTAAACACTTGCGAGTGTGTTCAAGAAGAGAACGGCCTACCAAACGCATTGTCGCGACACCATCGCTCATAAACATCAACACTTGACGTAATGAGACTTGAAAGCTTTCTAACGCACTAAGTATCACCCTCACAATTGCTGCACTAGTACACTTTTCCAGTCTTCTGGTAGCTAGTAACAGTGGAAATGTCGGTTTATGAGGGTCCAGTACACGTATTATAACATTTTGGTATATAATTTCTTTTATAATCTGTTGTCTCGTCAACTCATAATTGAATGTAGATTTGATTATCTTTTCCACTTCTTTGCGTACAAATAAAGCATGTTTACGTGCTGTTTTCGTAGTTGGCAGCTTCAACTCGGCGTTGTACTTATACCAAAAGCTCTCAAACGGTTCTTTTTCGTGTAAGCGAAGTGGCAAATTGCAGGTTATCATCCTGGCAAGTAAATCGAAAATAAAGGCAGTTCTCGTTGGCACGCCCTTTTTGCTATTTCTGTGTTTTTTGGTATTTACATGTTTGTTACAGTACGCCTTGTTCCAGCACATCAAATGTTTCTCGCACACTTTACAAACTATTGTAGCACCTTCATAGAACAAATCGGGAAAGTCACAGACAAACTTATTTACTGTACCAGCAAAGGGTCGTTTTTGGCCTTTTCACATTACACATTTTAAATTGATAATTTCTTTTTAACAAATAACTCGTAAGACAAAACGCAACGCGCGTTCTCGTTTTCTAAACTGAACGAAAAATAGAGAAAGAGACGCTGACAAAACGAGAATCGATTTTTACACACAGCCCGTTACTCCTGTGAAACGTCTATGTATCGCAAGGGCGATTACCTCGCTCTATGATTTATAATGTTAAAATTGTTTAATTTCACTTTATCTCACTCAAATTTTGCTTTGTCCCACACTAGTTTTCACTTTACCCCCACTATGAGGCAAAGCCAAACTTTTGCAACCATTTACTAAAACTCTTACATTCCAAAAATAATAAACACCATGCGCATTTAAAGTATAATATTGGTAAAGTGATGAATATAATACAATTTCAGCATAGAACAACGATCTTAATCGTTAATATGATTTTTTTCATGAAGTGAAACCTGTTAAGGTGTTCATTTTGCCTCATTTTTTCCATATCTATGATTTTTGTATAGGAATTTCTGGTCGATTACCAATAATAAAGACTCCCCCACCCTGTATATGGATTCCTAACATTTTCGCTTCCATTTTTATGAGCGAAAGAAGAAAATACAGAAAACATAATAGAATAACCATTTCTACATTAAAATTCTATTAAGGCACAACGAGGAATACTCGACGAAAACTTCAAAACGAAATGTACGTTACGTGCTAAAAATGAAGCCAGTATTAGCGTTGCGAGAAAATACATATGTGAAGCAATTTTTTACTTCCACTACGTTGATTTAATATTACTACCTTAAGACTGGAAGATTTCTCTTAAAATTCTTTTCACGGACCGATCTCTTTCTTCTCCCATGTCTTCTCGCTGCCTTACAATTCCAACACACTTATAAATTTCTTTCTTTCAGATAATATAGAGACGGTCTTTTGGCAGGCGAAGAACATGCTGAAGATTTTTCGCAAGAAAGCATTCATAAAAAAACGTATCTTGTTAGAAATGGACTCAGTTAACTGTCTGTATCATTAAAGCTAATTAGCAAGTAACAATAATGAGCCGAAAAGAATCTATAATGCCGGAGAAATTTAAAACTTTCAAATTAAAATTTTTCGGGTAAATCATCAGCAGCATTGTCCTCTGCGAGATACCTGCTCCAAGATTTATTTTATTATTTATCTTCAAGTTTAGCTTCGATATTTTTACGAAAATTGCATAATGCTAAAGAAACTTTGTTGTTTACGTTCCGTTCCCTCGCAATAAAAATGATATATTAGTTTAAGCGCTGGGCACCATGCGCAACAACACGGTTCAAACTATTACCATAATTCTGCTAACTATCTAAGTACTACATCTTTCATTAGGGTAATTGCAACAACAGAATAAACTATGTACACTTCACACAGCATGGCTCTACCTTGCGCTTAAAGTTTAATGACGGAATACCGAAACATTGTTGTATTCAACGTTGTATAATTAAATGCTGGTTATTTTAAACGCACTCCATAATTATGATTAAATTTAGAAAAGGAAAGCTCGGCACTGTTAGTAAGTACTTAGGTTATATACATTGTTGTAAACTCAGTATTACGCTATAAACTGTACTAGTACCGCAAGTGAACTAAGTGGGTAAAATTATACATGAGAATTAATAATAATAATAATGAAATTTGCTGAAAAATTAGTGGAAAAGTTTATTGGGAAGTGTGAATACCAGGAATAATACCATAACCGTGGAGTAATTATTATTAGGTGCTATAAAATTGAAACATATGTTACAGAAATAAAATCTCAACGACTCCTTGTCGACAAGTTCACATAAACTCCAGCCTACTACAAATTAGAATAATATTGGAAGTATTACAAAAATGAAAAAATCCATAGTTAATAAAATTAAAGAAATACTTCTAGAAACCTTTAAAATAGCTCAAAACTGTATTGTATGTAAATATACAGTGAGATCCCAAAATGTCCCCCATATACCAACTTTTGAATAACAGAAGCTAGTGTTTCTAGAAAAACTAAGGTTTGTATTTTTCGTAAGCTAACTTTTGCCATTATCCGCAGTGCAATTGCATTTTAGGTGTCACTGGATGTGATGTAAACTTTCTTATTTTAAATAAAACACCTATATATTTTACACTTTTGGAAAGATAATCGAAAGGCGAATGCAACGATACCACATATATTATACTTTAACTTAAGAAATATGACGTTATGAAGCAATAAAGGTTTTGGTAATTATTTTATCTATATTTTTTATTTATGATATTATCTATACAACTTGAATGTCTTGTTTGTCGTTAATGTTTTTTTTCTGTTTGTTGTTTATTTATTAGAATTATTTTCTTTATGAAATGTTTTAATATAGGCATACGTACCTACTGTATAGACACACTTATAGACACACACATACATTTATGTATATAATTATATTTTTTTGACAGACCATGTAAAATTGATGGCGCAATAAACTACTACTACTACTACTACTACTACTACTACTAATACGTTTTTGTTGTTTGCTAGCAAAGTTTGCTAGTAAAAAGCGCTGAATTGTTTCTTGTGACGCCAAACTGATCTAGAGAGCTCGTTTCTAAGCATAGTAATCATAACAATTGCCGAACTGTTAAATCTCAATTCCAAAACATAAATTATTCTTGTTATTTATCACTATAACCTGCATCTTTCATACTACCGTTATTATTTTATCTCATTTTAACTTGTTTTATTAATTGTTGTCTCTTTTTTGCTTTATCGCACTTTATTGTAATTAATTCATTATGGTGGATTTGCTTAATTCTTAGTTTTTGATAGACAATGTGCTTAAATTCCAGTTTCTTATGTTGTTGATTTTACAATGGCCTTCGCATGGACCACGTAAGATAAATTGCAAATACCTAATTTTAATATTCGGTGAATTTGGCAACAATTACAACACTATAATGAACAAACAAAACAAGTTAAAATGAGAGAAAATAATAACGAAATCAAAGAAGGAACGTATGACAAATGCAGGATATAATAACAATAAACAACAAGAAGAATTTACGCTTTTGGAATTGAGATCTGACAGCTTGGCAATTGTTATGATTACTTTGCCTAGCAACGAGCTCTTTAGATCAGTCTGGCGTCAGAAAGAACAATTTGGCGCTCTTTCCTAGCCAACTTTGTGTAACAACCAAAACAGAATACCAAAACCTTTATTGCTGCATATCATCATATTTCTTAAGTTAAAATATAACACATGTGGTATCGTTGGATTCGGCTTTCCCAAAAAAACGAGTGGATTTTAGGACCTCACCACCGTATAACAGATAAATAGGAATAGGATTGTGTTAAAATTAAGTTTTTTGTAATTATATAAAGTTAATTACCGCGAGTCAGGACAACAAGATGTAAAATATCTTAAAAACCACTAACTTTGGGTGTAATTAACGCAAAATATTATCCGCAATTCAAAAATTCAAAAATATACAGAGTGTTATCTTTAAAATAACGACTAAAACGTCACTCGAAGAATGAAATCTTTGATGCCTCAGAGTTCTTTTGCTTTAAGCGGAAATATCCCTAATTTTACATGGTGTGCAAGAAATTGTAATAGGACTCTTCGAAAAACATAAACTTACTTTCTAAGGAATTACGAACAGGTGTCCCTACCTTCTGGAACTGTAAAATTATGCCTATTGTGTAAATAGTAAGAAATTAAAATTCTCAGATGACGTAATAGACATCATACAGTATCCAAAAATATTTCCGTGTATACAGGATGATCGATAAATAGGGAACCAGACATCTACCTTGTTACTTTAAATGGGACAGCCTATAATTACGTTTCTAGTTTCTACTACTAGAAATAAACCAATATAATACGGGTTTCATATGTCTATCTCTAAGAAATTTCAAGATATTCATAATTTCATCCTCAATCGCCTCAATTTCCTTAAAAAAATCTGAAATGCAAGTAATTCCAGCTTAAAGTTTTACGAGATTAAATTGCATACTTGTTTCTATATATGGTGTTAGAGCGCCTCCGAAACGTACATGGTGTTCAATATTGAACGCCAAACTTTACCAAGTTCAAACACCAGGAACGACATATTTATTAAACGGCACCATACATTTTTTTTATATCTACCGTATATGAAATTTATATCCCTAACGTGTTTGTATAATGATACGTATATCTAACATTGAAAGCAGACGAGATATTTACAGTTAAACGCGACTCCTGCTTTTGGACATTACATCCAAGTGATTTCCGGCGTTAATATTATTTGGTTACCGTGACAACAGTAAACAAAACATTACTGTTTTTAAATATTTATTCAAACTTCTAACCCTAAGTAGCTACTTACGAAATGAAATACACAAAATAGGGTTGATACATATGATTTATGTATGAAGCCAAAAACAACGCAGGCATTCTGAAGGGTAACACTTACTGTCTTAAGGAAAGTAGCTTTCACGCTTGCGCAAATATATCGATGCGAAAGGAAGGAATTTTCAGAGTTAGGTAAATGAGTACATAGATATTAATGATTGCAATTGAAATTAAAATAAATATTATTAAATTTGTTCATAGTATATTTCAATTGTGTTACATATTACTTTCTCTTCTTTAGATTTTTTCTTTGATTTTAAATTGATGCTGACGTAAGTATGTTTACATCACATATTGTTAGCCTGTATGAAGTTGCATTAAAATATTGTTTCCTTGTTCTTTTTCACTATGAAAATACATTAGCATCATAATTGTTCTCTTTTATTTCTACATCAATAGTATAAATGATCCCAGGAGCATATTATCTTAGCATTCTTCTGGCTAAAACACCGTATTTCTTTGACTTTCTCCTAATACATAAAATTTACCTATTATCCAACTCTACTTAGGGACGAAATTCTATAGTCTAATATCGTCAATGTCAGTATGTTTTGTTTACTGTTATCGTGGTAACCAAACCACATTAACACAAATTTAGATACAATTTGTAAATGCAAGATTTTCATAAGAAGTTAAGCCTTCATTTGAAACACCACCTGATGGGTTATTCCATTTAAAATTTTTAGGGCTATTCATGGGTCCGCAGGTGCAAACGTCAGAAGTGTGATACATTAGTCAAAGCATGTCCCCCTTACAATAAATGTAAATATGTTTCTGAACATTTTTATTTTCATTTCAGTTTCTTTAATATTTCAAGTGGATCCTTTTCAAAAGTTACGCTGTATATGACGCATTTAAAACGTTTCTATCATTTACTAAATTCTACTCTAATAAAGTCAAAATCTACCAATAAACATTATATGCGCAAATAATTAATAATAACGAAAAATTCCCACAAGTCCTACGCCGTCCTATACTTTCTTTAAGATTAGTATCATCTACTGTTTGCTTTTCTTATCGTTGAAGTCAAATGTTTGCATCCCACAGAAGCTAAAGGGTCCTGAGTGTAACTTTTTCTACTATTGTTTTATCTTCTCCGAAGTTTTTCTCTGCTTTCTTTGGCGAATATTATTGCCAAGAGACCAGAAACGATAAGGACTCTCCACGTCTAAAATATGCGAATCTGTGCCCTCCAGGGTTTTTACATTTTCCCTCGTATAATTTTAAATATTACGATAAATTTGTTGGCGAATAAGGAAAGAGGTTGTCATGCATAAAAAATTATAGAACCTTTGTTAATCAAAATCAGTTGGAACAAAAGAAATGATTCAGAATTGGAAATCCCAACCAGTAAGAAGATGATCAAGAGCGATTTTAATTGTATTCCATTAGTGTTAGTGTCGTTGGATCTTTCACAAAGTTTCAACTGACCTTAAGGAGTTCAATCCGAAATATTTTACGTAAAATTTTCAAACATTTCGCGTGTTCATCGTAGTATTTTGTCACTGCAATATGCGAAGCTTATACTGAAAGTTGTACAAGGGAAAGTTATTATGAAATGTATAAAAAACTCTAATTTACATATACATATATACGTAGGAAAACCATCCTACAATCGTATTTATATGGTAATTATTTTATTTCCAGCTCATACCACATGTAAATTTCAAATCTTAATTTGTTATGCGGGGCGTACACAATTGGATTCATATTTCCAACAAATGTTATTTCCGCCACCATTTCGCAAATGTGCAAATAAGTAAGATTTAGAGAGGCAAAACGGCAAGTAATAAATTTTTCAAAATTTATTGTAACGGCCCCAAATATATTCGTTGATGTAAATATTTAAATTAAAGGGAATTAGGAGTTCTTGTAGAGTTGTACATTGCTCTCAGGGGAATGGTGGTGAATATTTATAACGATGCAGTTCGGTAGACAGCGACTTAATGGACTTAAACGGTTATTTTATTAAGATGCCGCCGCAAATGAGCGCACCAGAAATAATGTATGAAGTGTGTTTTTTAACTGTATCTCTTAGGGTAATTTATTGGACTTAGTTTATTGTTGAATAAATAGATTCTTGGTCATTGTACAGTATTAATATACATGTTTTCGAAATAAACGAAATACATTGAATGTACAAGGACTAAATTGCAAAAAAAGATATAAGTTAAACAATTTTCTATCATAGATTTCCAAGATTAATTAGATCCTTTTTGATAGAATGCGATATCACATATATCAACCTTGTATTATTTCCGATATCTGGTGTCGTGGAAATGTTATACAAACATGTCTGAATCCCTAAGCAACATATCTCATACACCAAATGCCCAGGCACGAGTTGGAGATTGATGTTTGATAAAAGAAAGAATAGAACCGGAATGCACGAAGTTTAGCTTTGTTAGCATAAAATAGATACCATGGAAAACTTTTGTATTGTTAGTATTTCAGAAAATTGTGACTAACAAGGAAAGCTCTCCAGATATCAAATTCCGATTTTGATGAAACTTGGTATTGATGTAGAGTGTCTTCAGGTGTACAAGGGAATTCTTTTTGTCGTCCGAAATTCAATTTTCAGTTTCTCCTATACAGGATGAGTCGGAAAGAACTGACCAAACTTCAGTAGTGTATTATGCACGTGAAAATAATGTATATAATGTATATAATAACCATTGCAAATAAGGTGATAATTGTTGCCAGAATTACGTAATATTAAAATTGACCCAGCAATTTTGCATGATGCCTGCCGAAGCTATAATAAAAGTAACAACACAAGAAACCTAAAAACGAGAGATATTGTCTACCAAAAACTAAGAAATTTAAACAAACCTACCATAAGTAATTAATTGCAATAACGTTTGATAAAGTAAAAGACAAACAACAATGAACAAAACAAGTTAAAATGAGAGAAAATAATAACGAGAACAAAGAAAGAACGTATGACAAATGCAGTACGTATATAATAACAATAAACAACAACAATAGTTTAGGCTTTTGGAATTGAGATTTGACAGTTTGGCAATTGTTATGATTACTTTGTTTAGCAACGAGCTCTTTAGATCAGTCTGGCGTCACCAGAAAAAAATTTGGCGCTCTTTCCTAGCTAACTCTGCGTAACAGCAAAAACAGACTATCAAAACCTTTATTGCCATACATCGTCATATTCCTTAAATTAAAGTATAACATATGAGGTCGAATGTTGCCAAAGGGGGTTAAAAAGGAGTAAATCAAAGAAAACATAAACGAAATAGAAGTAAGTAGAAATGATAGCAGAAGACTATTCAAACTAATAAAATCGCAAAAAAGCAAAACGACCAGATAAGCCAAAGCGATTGGAAGAAATGCTTTAAAAGACACTATCAGGAAAACAAAACAATACAAAAAGGAGAAGATATCGACAAAAAAGGCACCTGGCAATTATGAAATAAGCAATGAACTCATTCAAATTGGAAGATTCTAGAAATTTGGAGAGAAGAGACTATGCCAAAAGAATAATGAATGAGATATATAGCGCCAATATTCAAAAAAGGAGACCTTAATGAATACAGCAATTACAGAGCTCTTTATAGACTTGCGACATGTCTTTGACAGAATAAAAAGGCACCAGCTGATAAACGAAATGAGAAAAATGAAAATACCTTCCAAACCTAACAAAAATTTCAATAATATGATCACAGGCTAAAATAATTACGGAAAATGGAGAAAACGGAAGATATTACAATGGAGACAGGAGTAAGACACGAAGATACACTATCAACAATACGTTTTAACGTTGCATTAGAAGGAGCTATCACCGCGTGAGATCTAACTAAAATCATAACATGGAGGTTATAGCGTACGCAGACGATATAGCTCTAGTCGCAAGAAGCCCAAAGAAACACTCGTAGCATTATTAGAGGTAGCAAGAAGCAGAGGACTAGAAGTAAACCAAAATAAAACAAAATACATGAAAATATCAAGAGATCGAAGCGCTGAAATAAATGAACGAATCCAAACCGGAGATAAAGCATACTGGAACTATCACATATTACTCAAGGACAAAAGGGTTAGCAGAGCGGATATACAAAACACCAATTAGATCGATCATAACGTACGCTGCTGAAATCATGTGTCGCACTTTAAAAGACGAAGAAGACTTCAGAATCTTCGAAAGGAAACTTCTAAGAAGAATCTTTGGCCCAAAAAAAAATTAACGACAAAGAATATCGTATGCTATGGAAATACGAATTGAAAGACCTAATGGGAGAAGATATATTGCAGAACATTAAAGTAAGAAAGATTAGATGGTTAGGGTATGTAGAAAGAAAGAGAGAAGAAACGATAATCAAAAGAATAAAGGACTGTAAACCAACGGAGGGTAGACCGAGAGGTAGAGCGAAAGCAAGATGAGAAAACCAAGTAAGAGAGGTTGTAAAGAGATTAACAATAGGGAACATGGACACAGAAATCAAGAACGGGGAAGAATGGAGAAAGGTTGTAAAAAAAAAGAATTTGTAAGAAGAAAACAAACAAGAATAAAACGGTGTAACTCACCGTATTAAAATTGAACTGGAGAGCTCTCTTGGGATTGGTTTTAATCCGCAAAGAATGTAGCAGCCAATATATACAGTGCGGGCCTAAAGGCCCCCATGCTAACTGTTGAACGACAAAAGCTAGCGTTTTTAGAAAACGTAGGTCGATTTCTATTTTTTGTGAGCTAACTTCTGCCGTTATCGGCAATTTGATTGTATTTCTGGTGTCACCGGAAGTGACGTCAACTTTCTTATTTTAAATAGAACACCTTATATATTTTTACATTTTTAGAAAGGTAATCGAAAGGTGAATCCGATGATACATATATTATACTTTAACTTAAGAAATATGGCGATATACAGCAATAAAGGTTTTATTAATCTGATTTTATTCTTACGCAAAGTTGCCTAGAAAGAAGCGCCAAATTGTTCCTTGGCACGACAAGGCGACTACTAATATTAATATTCTGGTGTTCTAAAGTTCTAAGGTCCTTTTAGGGTTTCTTCAAAGATACTTTCGTGTTTAAGTATTCGGAAGGAAAGAAGTCAAGAACATGAGTGAGTTTTACATGTAACAATCCATCTGTTCCGGGATAGATGCACTCTGATAGACAACACATTATCTAGTCTCGCTCCATCTTTTAATATCATTTACTGATATTAGAAATACCTGGATCTTCATCGTTTTGCGATATTTAAGCAAGGAGATTGAGGTACGTTTCATTGTTTAAGCCATAATCGAAAAATATGGCCCGCCAGTATGAATTTTCCTGCAGGTGAAGCTTGCAGAACGCAAAAAAAGGGTATCATTAATTTCCGGTTAAAAAATAATTGGTTTGCAATCGAAAAAAATATCGTAACTCAAAAGGTTATGAAAGAATTAATTAATTTTAATCAGTAACAAATGTTGAATACGAAACGCAAATACCGAAATACAGAATGTTATTCTGAAGGTTTACATCGTATTGCTTACTAAAAATTAACATGACAGTACCAAGAATAGTCACCATTAAAAGAAAAAAACAGGATTGTATTAAATCTATTTCCAGATGATAAGACACAAATAATAGATATTATATGTTTATATATTGTAGTGATATTTTTGAGTAAATAATAGTTAAATTGTAATTAAATAAATTGAATGAATTAAATTAATCTAAATTATCTCAGGGCTTACCTTTTAGTAAATTGTGGGAAATCTCACTTATTGACTTTTTGCAAATTAAATGAAAAAGTTAAACGATTTAATAATTTTAAAGAGAGACAGTGATTTTTATTAGTGTAATTTTGATATAAATTTAAAACAAGGTAGATTATATTTCTTTCGAACAATAGTAGATGTACAAAGACCTACCACAAACCCTGATCGATAGCTAATTAATAATTAAACTTTTATTATTAAGTTTTAAATTATGAAATTTGGATTTTAGAATAAATGATTGGATTTTTATTTCAATTTTGTTTATCTGGCCAAATAGTTTAAATTCTTGGTACCTGAACATTGTTGTATCACTTCGGTATCCTTTTCTTTGGATCGTAACCGGTCTTCAATAGGTGGACTGGAAGCTTGGTCCTCGGGTCTTGATATTTAAAAATTATAATTGCGAAAGGGCTTTTGAGAAGTTGTACTGCAATTTATTATCAGTAAAGTTTCATGTTTATTTAAACATTTAAAGAAATTATTCAAGAATTTTGCAAAATATTTGTGTCGAAAGTTTGTTTATATCTCTCTAATCACTTTTTTGTTTTGAAGCCCCAGTTGACTATATTTCGATAAATAAACTTGACTCTTGAATGTCCATTTGAAATACCATTCGCTTCCTTGGTTACGGTGGTTTAATGTTGTAGGTACGGTAGTGCAATAAAATGTCGTTTCCATGTAAACGATGTATTTTAAAATCCTTTAACTGTAGGTTCGGCAGTCTGCCTATCCAAATTAAGTACATTTTGAATTATTTATTTAACAAGAAACATAATTTAAATTTAAATTAGTAAATTTAGTGTATCACTGTAGTTCACTGGACTCTTTTTTAACAATAATATCATTAGTCTTAATGTGTAAGACAAAGATAAAATCATGAAGTAGGGAAATTTCGAGGGAAGAGGGCAACAACACTGCTTCGCCTCGTCTAAACGATGAACTAAAACAATTCAAACTGACAAAGAATATTCACTTTCAACAATGTAAACGAATATCACAACATATATCGTTGATTTAAAAAAATATTGGAACATTTCAATTCGTTTTACTTCTAGGAACATCATGTAGCACATTGTTACACAATTTTGTTTGATTTCTGGGAGACGATTTTGTGCGCTCTGTATTATCCACCTTTGATTGTACTAATTTGGGAACAAATTAATATTGCGTAAAAGTTCACACGTTGCCAATCTATGCATTTTACTGGTTTTAAACATAATCTCAATGTTACGATGAAACAAACTAATTTCAATATACAGAGTATTTACTCAAAAAATGCGTTAATGCTGCTTATTTCTATTTTCAACTCACATTTATTCAAATTCATTATCGAAGACTTCAAGAGATAATGCAAGTTTTATTACATGATCGCAATTCATCAGAAAGTTTTTGGATCCTAAATATTTTTTCGCCATATTCATAACAATTCAAAGAAATAATAAATTTCGCATGTTTCATTTAAATCCCAAGACTACTAACCTGGTACCGGAACTCATAGAACTTTAAACAGTCTTAGTTAATCCGTCGCTACTTGGATAACTTTAGATAGGAAGTCAGCGATTACTTTCAAAAACAAAGTGAAATTCAGCTCCAATTGTAATTAATATTATTGCTGGCAATAGATTTTAAGAAAATGCTTTAATAACAAATTTGTCCAATCGAAAGTATTCGAAAGGAATTTTGGAAATATTACTGTTTTTTTAAAAGGAGTAATGTAATATAATAGAGAATGATCTTCCTAATGAATTACGTCAAAATCTGCACGCTCATGACACAAACCGCAAATTTCTTTCAATGTACACTTTTCAACTACATGTTTGGTTTAATTAATTATGTATTCTCTGTCAATAATATCTAATTAAATTACAACCAAGTGAGACTTCAATATTTCCCTGATATATTTACTACTTCTATAACTTCATCCTGTAGGACACAATACAAATAAATTCAGTTTCCGTATTACAACATCGACAGTCGAATGGAATGGGCGAGATTACAAAGTTCGCGAACTATTTCATTTCCAATTACATTTTATTGTCTGCAACAATGCAACACGATTCCAGGGTATGCATGCGTACCCCGCTCCAATCGCGTAATAAAGTGAGAACGCGCGATCTTTGCTCCGGGGAAATGCATCCCCCATAAAACTATTCATAATAGTTACGCTATAACTCACCTTTGAAGCCCAAACTAGTAGCGGCGGCAACGGTAGTTGAAATAATCGTAAAATCTTCAAAAACACACATTAGAGTCGGGCCGAAGCGTTCGACCGTAGCATAAATTTAATCGTCTATCGTCCCGGAACACTATTACGATGACAGTTCTCATCGACAGCCTTGCAGAATTACATGCAATAAAGTTATGATTAATACAATGTTGGTTGGTAGTATATAGATGGAGTGATATTGGTAGCAGTGTTAAACGGGTCGCGTTGTCGAGCGGGACTGAACTCAGCACACCGCTGAACCGACGCCCCTCGGCGCCCGGACGGAAGGCGTCAGTACGCCGGTCCGGCTGTTATTATCTTAGATTTTGGATATTTTTCGTCAGATTTTCACCCTTTGCTTTTGGCTGTCGCGCTCGCTCGCTTACATTGAGACACCGGTATTCATATTTTCATTTTTTGCTTTTCTTTCAGCACGCCTACACGCACATATATCTATGCACAATATACGTAAATATATAACTTCCAACTTCAGGAAATACGCTTACACATATGCAATACTTTTTGCATGAAAAGTGGCGCCTCTGCTTAGCATTCGCGCCACCTGAATCCAGTTGTAGCAAAATAACTGCGGTATTTTATTGTTTTATTTAAAGGATATAAGCTGGATTCAAAAAGAATTCTATATCACAAGAAATAACTGCCAGCAAATACTACGATTAAATATTGTCATGTTGTACACATACTTACTCGTAGTATTTTTTTTTATAACTCGCATCTCGGGATCATAGCCCATGTACCTCAGTATTATCGAAATATATTTTTGCTATAGAAACTGTAATCTTAGACGATCCCGAAAAATTTTGGTTCTTTGCAAGTAGCAGAAATAGAAGATAATTTACGACAATCCTTAAAATATTGTTGATGGTTTGGCAATATATTTGAGCTCCAAGTATGCCATTAATAATAGCATTACTGCTTTAACTCCTAATAGTAACGATTGCAAATGTATCAATATTTCTTCATTCGACTGTTGATTTATGGAAAAACAGTCAACAATTTCCAATCTAGCTATCTTTACCCAGTATACCCGTATTGCGTTTGATGCTTACGGACAAGAGGATGTGGTATATACTGATATTTCTAAGGCATTTGGTCGTATAGACCATGTTCTGCTACTACAAAACCTGAAAAATGTTGGTCTTAGTGACTCCCCAACATTACTATTCTCCTCATATTTACATAATCGATCCCAACATCTTTATATAACGGATTTAAATCACATCTTTTCCTCGCTACCTCAAAGGTACCACATGGTTCCAACCCAGGAACTCCACTGTTCCTATTGTTCATTAACGACTTGCTCGAGCGTACTATCTGTAAAAAAAGGATATTTCCTGATGATTCAAAACTTTTCACTTACTTTTGTTTAAGAGACAAATTGTGTATCCAAATATTAATTCAGCCTTTAGGCCAGTTCCGTATGGAGACGACCTGCCTCACCCCCCTCTTCCTGCTGATTTAAAGAACAAAGCAGAAGGTTATGTGGAAAGTGATGAACCAGAAGCCGAATGTGTCGAATGCAAACCTGCTAACGACCTCCACTGTTCCTATTGTTCATTAACGACTTGCTCGAGTACAATCTGTAAAAAATGTATATTCCCTGGTGATTCAAAACTTTTCACTTCAATAACATCTTGCCCTGATTGTACTTACTTGGAGGACCAATTCAATGTGGTTGCGAATTGGTGTACCGTAAGCAACTTACATTTAAACATTGCTATATGTAGAGTTGTAACGTTTTCCAAAAAGTTGAAACCCATATAAATCAGCGCGAAGTTGCCCAATCTCGATCTATACTGGGACCCCTGATGTTCATCACCTACATGAATGACTTGGAAAGTAACGTGTCCGAAGATATCATCTGTTCATATGCAGATGACACATCGCTAGTAGTCAACGTATGTCAATGAAAGCTGACAGAACTATGGAAGATGCATAAAAGTGGTTTGCAGCCAACAAACTCAAACCTAATCCAAATAAAACCAAACATCTCGATTTCCACCTAAACAAAAAAGAACTTACCACTAACATGAAGATTCTTGGTCTTTAAATTGACAGCAAGTGGAACTGGTTTAATCATATCGACAAGCTGGCCAGGAAAAAGGATGAGCATAAGCTCGAAGCTGGTAGCACCGGTTTAATATAATAAAACGAATTTTTGTGAGTAATAGACCAATTTTTATTGACCCTACTATTATAATAGACTTTGTTAAAAACATCTTATCATGCTTATTTTGTAGTAAAAGGACAAGCCATGAGTGCCAAAAAATGTGTCGCTATTGTGTTGAGCGGTTATGGTTGTGGGGTAGAGGCAAGAAATCGTGTATGCCGTTTGCAATCCCTATGGTATGGAGGGGGCTGGAAGACTACCTGCACGACTGTTACTTTTGTTTAAGAGACAAATTGTGTATCCAAATATTAATTGAGCCATTAGGTCAGTTCCGCATGGAGACGACCTGCCTCACCCCCCTCCTCCTGCTGATTTAAAGAACAAAGCAGAAGGTTATGTGGAAAGTGATGAACCAGAAACCGAATGTGACGAATGCAAACCTGCTGACGACTTTACTCCACAACAACTGTCTCACCTGAACTTAACCATCTTGTATGAGATCTGAATTTGCCTAAGAAATCTGCAGGATTACTTAAAAGTAAGAATACTCTTGCACCAAGAACACATTTTTCGTGGTACAAACACAGAGAAGAATAAATACTTTATTTTCACATAACAATTCCTTAGTTTACTGCAACGACATAAACAAGTTAATGCACTTCTATGGAATTGAACACGATCTTACTCAATGGAGACTTTTTACTGACTCGTCCTAAAGGAACCTAAAAGACCCATTTAGCACAAATGAAAGAGAATATGAACATACTGTTGGACAGTATTCATTATGGGGAACACAAATGGTTAAGTTGTGA
The DNA here is from genome assembly GCA_029619315.2 of Dynastes maya. NCBI lineage: Eukaryota > Metazoa > Arthropoda > Insecta > Coleoptera > Scarabaeidae > Dynastes > Dynastes maya. The sequence goes on from JAROYE020000002.1 coordinate 66,956,369, forward strand.
TGACCTCAAAGTAATAAAAATGCTATTAGGGCAACAAGCTGGATTCACAAAAATGCCTTGCTTTCTATATGAATGGGACAGTCGGGCAAGGGATAGGCATTGAAATGTGAAACTTTGGTCAAAGAGGAAACAGTTTATACCTGGTAGTAAAAAAATTTTGCATGAACTGCTAGCAAATCCCAACAAAGTGTCAGTTCTACTACCACATATAAAATTAGGCCAAATTAAGCAGTTTGTAACAGCTCTACAATAAGATGGGGCTTACTTCAGGGATCTTTCTGATTTTTGAAATTGAACTCTGGAACCCTTGTTAGCGCTCAAATTCGCAAACCGATGAATGATAAAGATTTTGAGGACACGATGAATAGGAGAGAAAAAGATGCACAGACAGCTTTCAGATCTGTTACTGAAGTTCACTTTCTACACTCTCACATTGACTACCTTCTAGAAAATCTAGGACATTCTAGTGAAGGACTTCGAGAACGCTTCCACCTAGAAATTAAGAAGATGGATAGGAGGTAGCAGAGAAGATGGAATGAAGCAATGATGGCCGACTACTGTTGGATGTTAAAGAGGGACAACAGAGACAAAGGAAAATATGCAAGGAAGTCAAATAAGAGAAAATTGGAAAATTAATGCTGTCTGTGTTACAGTAGGCCCAAAATTATTAGGACAATTGTTTATAATATTTATAAAATATATTTGTAAGAAAATGATCTTTGTGTGTAGTGCTATTTGAATGGACTTGTGTCTTTATTACTTAAAATCCCTAAAACAAAAACTTCTTACTGTGTAAAATTCTGACGTGATGAGCAAAAATGAAAATTATTTTCAGAATCAGCACAAAAAATTGATTCAACAACATCTATTTTTAAGAAATCGTCTCGTACAAAATGTTAGAATGCAGACTAGTGTAATGTTTCAAACCATTAGCAATTATCCATTTTTCAATGCAACTATATGTAACCGTAATTACGTCTCTTAATAGCACCAAACAGCTTAATCTATGTACACAAACTGCGTGTTATACGAGAGTAACTATTAATATTAATAAGTAAATCTACTAGTTTAATTTGGCACGTTAGCTAACTGGCTTTGTCGGTATCTCGACCTTCGTCTCGCATGTGAGTGAACTACAATTAGTAATGTGACAAAATAATCCCTCTAGGTTGCAAGTTCGTAGTGGAATTCATAGCCACAGCCAAGCTCACGTTTATATTAAATAGGGTATTATAAATGACAGTTAAATCAAGTAGTAATTTGTTTTAGAAGAAAAAGTTAACTTACAAAATTGTCATCAGTGATTAAATGCTCATGTAGCTGATTTCTTCCCTTTTACCAAACATTATGTGATTCTGCAAAAACCTTTCACTAGTGCGAAAGGAAGTTATTACTAATAAAGGCGTATTGATCTTAGATGTAATATCAACGCGAAGGCAAATAAATTATGTAATTACTTAGCTTGTTATAAGACTGAAAGTTTTTTCAAAGCTATACACACACGAGATCCAAACCACATATTCCCTATTGCACATTTTCTACTGCAAGAGCCTGGTCATTGCTGTCATAACGCCAGATATACTTCTTTCCAGATGGTCTTTTCATCAAACAAAAGTACCTTCCTCAAACTATATGGCAAGCTTGTTTATAGCTTTATCTTTATGTTGGCGTAGTAGTAAAATACGGCGAGATATACTGCTTGAATATGTGTATCGTAGATATTATATTATTTTATGTCGCATTTGTTTGCTTTAAATCATGCGACGGAATGAGTAATTAAAATTGATAATAAAGTATATTCAAAGAAGGAAGCCATCTTGCCTAGTCGTAAATGAAATTATTTTTTATCAAACACTAAATATTGTATAGTTTTCAAAATGTTGACGCAATTATTACCCATTTATTTGTCAGTGACAAATTTCGTGAAAGTCGACCAAAATCTGCTGTTGTCCCAAAAACCTGATGCTGTGCGCAACGTGATTGAAGAGAATCGGCATGTAACTTACCGTGAGGTAGAGGCATCCTCAAAAACTGCAGTACATTCAATTTTACATGAACATTTAGATGTGAAAAAGATCTGTTCCCGTTGGATTCTGAATAATTTGACCCCGGCACAAAAAAATGCTCGTGTCAATTGGTAAGGAAATGCTCAAAAAATTCGACCGAGGAACTTCAGAAACCATACATAACATCGTAACAGACGGCAAAACTTGTATATATTCCTACAAGCCGAAAACTAAGCAACAATCAACTATTTAAGTGCTCCCAGATTAACCGAATCCAACAAAAATTATTCGTTCGCAAAGCACTTCCAAAAAAATGATAGCTTGTTTCTTTCGTTGTACTGGACACGTCGCATCATCCTTCATCATGGCAACGCCAGCTCTCACACGGCACGTCAAAAAATTGATTATGAAGAAGAAAAGCATTGAATTAATGTCTCATTGCCCATATTCACTTGATTTATCGCCAAATGCCTTCTTTTTGTTTCCAAATGTCAAACAAAACATGTGTGGACAGCGATTTTTATCACCTCAAGAAACTGTTGAAGATTTCAAAAACCATATTTTGGAGATACCACCTTCAAAGGGGAAAAAATATTTCGTGAATTGCTTCGAACGCATGCAAAACTGTAATTATATAGATATAAGATTCAATCTCAAGCACAACTACTAGCACAACATAGCTTACCTACATTTATGAGAATCCAGCATGCATTATATTATAAATCGCTTTGTATCATGAAGTGTTGTTGCTAAATAAATAAAATTGCTTTCAAAAAGCTCGAACTTCCATTGAAAGGTTAATCAATAACAAAACCTAGCACAACGACTTTCGCAATATCAGAATCTTTCTTAAGCTTTTCCCTAAACAATTACGGGGAAAATAATCCGTCTAACAGTGCAGATAATAAAGTTCATCGGCATCGCCCAATGGATGACCCAAGTTCGGCGAAATTGTTGTGCTTATAATTTCTCCTATTCTATGGATAGTACGTATACGTAGTTCCGTGTCAACGTCCTGATATCGAACACACAAACAATGTTTGACAACGGCGGCTTTATGAGTGAAATTCTATACGCAGTTTACACAAAATCACCATTCCTTTTTATATATTCCACAGAAATATCGTACAAAATGCACCAGTATAGATTTACGAGTTCCACAGACTTATGAATCTTATGATTGGTTCGCTTGCTATAAACTTTCCCAAACGAAAAGTATGAACATTACAAGTTCTAGCAATATCTTCTCGCTAGGGAGAAATTTCCATAAATCAGAGTTTCTGTACGTATAAAATATATGTTAATGGCATCCCTTCTTTCCTGGACATTTCGATTATTAGTTTTAGAATTAATAGCACCCGCATTATTTCTAACGTTTTAATTTCCTTTATTCGATATATTCTATAACCGTTCAAAACTTTGAATTAAAATAATACTGTAATCATCGCTTTAGAAACGATAATGCACTTACCTATACACGTTGGTCCACATTTCACCGGTGTGCGAGAGATATTGTACGTAGCGCGATCTGGCATACTTGCATTTATTGCCGCCGGCCAGCCTCGCCGCGCGCAACTACTGTAGCCTATCTAACGCACTCTTTGTCTTTCTGAGCTCTCGTAAGGTTCACAACAAGAGATTGTGGATTTTGAATACATTATGTTAGTTTATGCAACCGCAGAGATCATTAAATAATATTTTGCGAGTTGCCGTAAATACCAACAAATAGACAAATAGACGAACAGCCTCAAATCCCTCTAGCGCATCCCGAGCGGCAGGAGAGAGAAGTAAGGGTTTGTTCGTTAGTTGAAATGGGCGAACCTTGCTTTAACCGGAAAATTTCAGAAGAAATCGGTATTAGTAGAAGTACTGCGAAACGTATTTTGAAACGCAACAAATACAAAAGTTACAAAGTTCAATATTGCCAGGAGATTTTTCCCTTTAATAAAGTAACATTATTAGAATTTCAATTTATTTTGAACAATTATCGAATTTATTTTTCTTTAGTTTAATTTTATAAGAATCGATGTTTATTTTGCTACTTAGAATTACTTTTTCGTTCTCCTACATCGTATAGCAACAACAAAATGAATATAAGAAACTGTACTTTCTAACATAATCTGAGAATACAGCAGTAATTCCGTACTAATACATTTTGTCAGAAGGCGTTGAATTATATTATGTGATTGAGCGAACAAGCGCGCGTGTCGCTGCTCGCTTTATGATATTCTGCGATTGGATCTATCAGTGAGACTCGAATGCTGTGTTGCCATTCACAAAGGCAATATCCCGTTCGTATCTGAACCGACGTGTATAGCAGGTTTCACTGTCCACATTGACAACTTTGTAATATGAAAATAGCAAGATTCGTAGTGCAGACGTCGAAGAGCTAAAAGCAAATATGTACAAGTACAAGTTTGCTGAAAAAGTAAAATTTTGATTTGAATAAAATTGAGGAAACTAACTAGGCAAAAATATTTTCAATTTCCGTTTCGGGTTTTCCAGGATAAAAATGTTATTTGCGATTTTGTTTCATGTTCATTTAGTCACTAAATAAGACCTTAAACGAAAAGCTATAAATTTTCTAATAATTGGGAACTAATAGTCAAAATTCACCGTTTGGGTTCAGGATTAAAAGTTATTGCATCGCATGTTCCCAAAGGGAAAATAAGCTCTAACGAAAACTCTAACAATTTTCTATAAGTTACTGGATTTCAAATACGTTGGAGTTTAATTTAAATTATTGAATACGTTCAAGAAATAGCTTCTACGTTAATACTTAACACTTTTTAGTTTACTGTTTCAATCGTTTGGATTTCTAATTTCAAATTTGCTAAATTCGGTCGACAAATTGTCTTTGTCAAAATGATGTTTGACTGTCTTTTTATGCGTGTCCCGGGATGCATTCACGATTGACACTTTTAAATTTGGCGTTACAATGTTCATTTTCAATACTGCAGATGACGTTGTGGATTCCAAATGGTATGTGTTGTATGTGAGTTTTACCAATAATATCTTTAAAATGTAAATTACTGAAAATAATCCGGAACTTTAATAAAATAACATTAAGGGAGTTTTTTTAAAGAAATCAATGATTAATGATATAAATCATCAAAATGCCAGAATTCGAATAATAACCCAAAATAACCCGAATTCTGTAAATGCTACATTAAATTCTAATATTTTCCGAATATTGACATTAAATTAATTGAAATTTATAAATTGAAGTCAGAACGCATGCACTTCAGGTGGATGTCCCACTACAATATATATTGTATGCTGCTACATAAAGCATTATTTTATTCCAAAAATTGATGTCTTGTCATCATGTGCTTTACCTTTTTTCGTAGAACCTGCATTCAAAAAAATTGAATTCAGAATTGATTTATATCAAAAACATATATATCAGTACTAATAGGAAAAATATTTATTTTATTTTGTTTACCATTTTCAATGCTTCACTATTAGGGGTGGCATGTTTTGTAAAATTCCTGCTATGTCAATGCATCAGCTTCATTGTATTACAAAACAAATTTCCAGCATGAGAGCGTTGTATAATTTAAATGCCGCGTTTTAGTGTATCGTTTTGTTTTTAGTTTGAATTTACATTAACTCCGTTTGATTTATTTGGACGTAATTTAGTTGAAAAGAACTCGTCGAACGTAAACGTCACAAATCATGCCATTTGTAACGCATTTAAAGTAATCACGTGCAACAATTCTACTTTATTTCGTTTAATCGGATGAATTTGTGCTGGACGATTGCTGTATTGTTTCTGGCATTTAATCAGCATCCTCTGTGCTCTTATACACGAAATAATCTGCACTATTAAATATTTTATTAGTTTTTTTTTTTTATCACAGTCGGATACTTTTAACCACAGCGGTTATCTCTCCTTACTTGCACAAATTCTTAAACTTTTTATCGACTTTCATTCACTTTTCTTGGAATCTTCTTCATTTTCCTTCCAAATTAATTAAGCATAGCTTCAGTGTTTGAGTTTTTTGATTTGTTCTTTGAGTTTTGTACAACTTCTTTATACTCAAGTCAATTTATTCAAAAGTCGACGGTCTTAATAATCTGAAATTATTTTCCAACGTTAATTCAGTTGTAGCCTGCGTATATTTGTATTATTTGCATCGTGCCATGTGTATTTATTCGTTTCTCTTATTTATTCATGACAAAGGCAAACACTTAAGAGCCTAACTGGTAATACTTAAGAAAAACTTACAATACAAGAAAGTTCGAGAAGTCTAAAGCTGATACTATAATATAAACATGGAATGCAATCGCCACAGAATTAGGCGGAGGGGCGTGGACAATCGAGAAATATAAATAATTCAATCACAAGACAAAGCTATCAAAAAAACTCCCAAGAAATCACCACATCGACGAAATCAACAAATACTTTGGGAATGTATACGCAGTACTCGCTCACAACCACACAGCGAGTTTCAAGAAACCACCTATGACAAAAAAAAATTACAAAAATGTACAACTCAAATTTAGTGACGTTATAAAGGAGGAAATATAGCGGAGGTGATTGTTAGTGTGAATATTATTGGTTATTAATAATCGCTAAACGATACTACGAGGGCGGGTCAATATGTCCGTGACTTTTTGAATCTGTCAAGGCACTACTGTCAAAGCTTCAGAAAGCTGCGATATTCAATTAAAGTTTAACAGCCATTGAAAGCAGACAGCGTCGTGTATTTTGGCGAAATGGAAAAAAGTGAATTTCATGTGCTCATAAAGTATTATTTTTTGCGAATGACAACCATCACTCAAACCAAGGCTAAGCTTGATACGTACTATGGGGACTCTGCACCATCAGAATCAAGAATAAAGAAGTGGTTTGATGAATTTCGTTGTGGTCGTACAAGCACTGATGACGCCAAACGTTCTGGACGCCCAATTGAGGTCACTACACGCAAAACAAACGAAAAAATCCACGATATGGGGTTGGCCGATCGGAGCCTATTTTAAGGGCCTCGATAAATTGGAAAAATGTTGAACGAAATGTATTGAGCTAAAAGGAGACTATGTTGAGAAGTGAAACGTTTCTTTGCCGAAAAAACTATCTCTCGTTCAAAAAGTCACGAAAAAATTGACCCACCCTCGTATAGAAGTATTATCGTACTAGGAATCTAATATTAATGCTCTAGTAAAATTTTTTAAACGGTGCGGTGCATTTTGTCCTAAGGAAAATCACTCATACCACGGAGAAAATTCGATTATAGTTTATAAATTAAAATATGTTTACCTTAGATTTTCAACATCTTTTAAACATTGCTCAGGAAAGCAATAAATCTCTCCTATGCGCTCGGTTTCACTTGATGTATAATTCAATGGTACCTTCCTTACACTGCCATGTCCTTCCACTGTAGAAATATTTTCCACATCAGGAGCTACAAAGTTAATTGAAACGCATTTTCTGCATAGGAATTTGATTTAAAACCCATCTTCTTCAATGCTCCTAATTTTCCCTACACAGTGGACCGCTTGTAACTTCTCCATTGCAAACTTAACAATCACGACATAGTTAACATTAAAATTTCCCTTCTCATCACATAAAATATTTTCATCTTCATCACTGAATAATAGTAACTTGTCATGAGAATCCATTGGCGCAGATTCATCACTTTGATTACTACTTGAAGATGTAAAGCGTTTTTAAACTATCTTCCTCCTTCTGTTTTCTCCTTCTATAAGTTCTCTGAGAACTGAAAGTAGGAGCATTCGCAGGAATGCCTCCGATGACACGCGATATCGATTGCTTCAGCTCCTTTCGAGTAGTAGGTTTACTAAGGAATACCCTTTCTTTGAAGTAACCTCATAACCGATCGTCAGCCGGATTCACATCTAGTAATCTTGAAGACCCACAGTTCAGAAGATATCTACTAATTACACAATCGCCAAATGTGCTGCATGGAAATGCCTTACCTTACTGTCTATGCGGGGTAAAGCACCGTCCTGCATAAGAACAACGTTCTCAATATCATGATTCTGTAGTGTTGGTAATACAAAGCAACATTTTCGAATGTTGCGTCAAAAATGTTGCTGCCCATTCATTGTTACTATTTCCATTTATCCATGTTCCACTTCGTCCTAGAAATAAGGCCCTATTAGACAATTAGACGTAAAGCCGCACCAAACAGTAACCTTGACATCATGTAATCCTTGCTGAACAACCGTATTTGGACTATTCTCTTCAAAATGTGTATCATCTGAGCAACAGATTTTATCTAACCATTCGGTGTTATCCTGTTTTTCCGAAAATGACGTGAGTCTACTTACTTTGTCCTTTAAGTTCAAAATGCATTTTATAGGGATACAAACGAAGCTACCTTCACAGAATTCACCACACTGCTGAATAACTCATCTCCAATCGATTTGCAACTTTTACAGAATTTTCGGGAACATCTTTAACTTCTTGTAAAGTTAAATCTATGCCGCTACCATTTTCTTTTGACAAAAGTGAGCAACGGTTACAACAAAATATTAGCAAAGGAAAACACAAAATCCCACATTCAACATCAATTCGTACATCAAACGAAACAAACCAAATATTAAATACCGCAACTTAGGACTAACAATACAAGATAACTTAAAATAGGATGCACATATACAAAACTTCCTGTTGAAATCACCACATTATCTGCAGAGGGCAACACAACATCGGACAAAATACCTCCATAAATTCATACCTTCACATTCTCCGACAGCTTTCGCTAATTACAGGGACCATCACAGCCTGTGCCCGTGAAGAGTCTTAAAATGTTCGCCTTCAGCATTCGCAGTGGAATGAAAAAACCTACGAAAACTTCACTCTGTGAGTTGACAGCCCCAGAATTCCAAGCCGGAACTGCGAAACTGATTTGAACCAAATAAATTAATAAACATGATACAACCTACCAACGTTCACCGTGCACAAACGCTCGTTTCGCCGTTTTCGGCTCATCAGTGTATGTTTGTGGAAGGTGGCAGCTATATTTGAAATTGTCGTATATGTGTATATACGAAGTTAGTGGCTGCATGCATGGATGAGAGTATCTAAATTAATTGCTGTATCGACCTCTACAGAAGTGAGCAATAAGGAATGTCCCACGCTCTGCAGGGATCGACTAGTGGCTAATAAATTAAGCTTGGAATTATCATTCCAAAGCATCTTTCTCCGTTTTCCTACAGTCCATTCAATATGATTTTGCGCAAAATCAATTTACCGCATAATATTCTTTTTCCAATTCCTATTAGTAAAATGCTTATTTCATTTACATTAAATCTTATTATTAAAACAATAGTTTAACCAAAAGAATGAATAAAATGTTTACGGCAATACTTTATTCACACTGCTATTGACAATACGAATAAAGTAAAAAAATTAAAATTCGCACTACCTTTGATATTTTCGTTGCTATGGATGGCTTGTTTATAAAACATGTAACACTTCACGCAAATTCTTCAATTTGCCGATTTGAGAGTCTGAAAGTGTGTTTGAAATGGTAAATAACCAGGAAAAACGCATACCACAAGATGTTCTCAACCAAGCTGCGATTGCAGTATCCAATTTATTACCAGAAAAATCAAAATTAGTTTACGAAGAGGAGTACAAAACGTTTGGTGAATGTAAGACAATAAAAAATGTGAAAACTGTTAACGAGGAAATACTGCTAGCCTATTTCTTAGAAAAATCAAAGAAAGTAAAGTGGTCCACCTTATGGTGTCGTTACTCAATGCTCAGAGCAACGCTATCCATAAATGAAAATATTGATATTTCCAAGTAAGTAAACCTAAATCTCCTAAATTAAATTTAACTATTATGGAATTTTGCAGGTTTTCAAAGCTCATCGTTTTTATGAAAAAACAGACTTCAGGTTACAAACCAAAAAACATTTGAAAACGAACATTTGAAAAAACAGATTTCTGCATATTTTTATCCGAGGCCCCTAATGTAATGTATTTATGTATGAAGGTAACAATTTTTATAATCATCCTTGAAATACGTTTCCAATTTTTCAATCTTTATGGGTAGTCTTAATTATGGGTGTAGCTGGCGAATGTAGAATTGACGAACTACGCAAAATTCGAGTTGATATTGATGAGAAAGAGTCTGTTCTAATAATTTCGCTTCCGGACACTAAAACAAATAAGAAACGCATAATTACAATTATCAATGAAGAATGTCAAGTTAATTTAATAGAAATTTACAAGAAGTACAAAAATGTACCACACAGAAAATTTGTTCTCTGTTATCGGAGTCAAGTGCACAATACAACCTATCGGTATCAATACCTTTGCAAAAATATTAAACCCGTATCGTATTGACTTTCAACACTGTTATTCTATATTGAAAATAAATAACCAACGAGATAACCATAAAGTTATCTCCACTGTATGCCTATATTTTTCCGATAGCTCTTTTTGAATTAAACTAACAAATTTGTAGGTAATATCCTTTGTTTTTCTTTGATCTTCCTCAAACAAGGATAGGATTCATCATTTTTGCCAAAAACCTAAATTCTTATTCGACGCTTAAAGCAGCATTTGATCACTTTGCCCCAGTACAATTTCGATGATGCGAGGTTCAATCAAGCAATTTCCTTTTGTTTCCTCTGCGATTTAGCGATTTTCCAGCGGCGACGTGTATCCTTTTGTATCTGCCGCATGTAGCTGTCGTATAGTCGTAAATACAACTTTGCTGTGGTTTCTATTGATATCCGTACAAATTTCGAGGACCTAAAAACGAACCGAACTAATTTCACCATAATACAATCAATAATTGCTCCAATAAGCTACTTGTTTCTGTCATGGTACGCTGATAAAATAAACGGTTGATTTTAGAATAGTAATCTTTCGCCAAATTTTCAGAACTAAAATAATATACAGGGTCTTCCATGACAAAAAACTGATTTAAGCAAAATATGTCTTACCGACTTAACAAAATATTACACGTGTTACGTTAGCAATTCGAAACCATATAAACGCGTCTTATTTGGTCCTTTTATGCCTAATTTAGGTACCGAGGATCATACCGGAGAAACAACGATTTCTGAAATGTCGACTTTTTTAAAGAAACCCTCCTAACTCTGAAACCGTTAGTTTTAGGACAACAGCACCTTAATACATTTTGCCTAAGAATTTTATGAGGATTCCAAAAAATATACAGCATGTTCTATCAGAAAAATGCAACTTTAGGTAGCTACGAAATTATGAAGCATCCTATAGGTTTCAATATAATTTTAAAACATGCCCACAATCAGACCTTATAAAAAGAATTTTATTGAAAAAGAAATGAAAAATATGTAAATAATTCCAACTAGGTCTACTTATACACGCAGTAAAATTCCTTTATTTGTTTTGCAGGTATATATTTCAAGTGCTCGTAAAGTCTTCAGGAAAATCAAGCAAGAAAAATATTCTTACGGTATTACTCGTTACTAGACACTTTTCTAAAACTGCAAATTCACCGAAGGCGTATCATTTTATTTTTGTCCTTGTGCATTTTCCTTGACGGGAGAGGCACACACTGTAGTGGTTCACAGAACTTCGCGCATTCGTAGATTCCCAGCGCGAAAAATGCATTCGAGCTTTGCGAAGGATTTAGAGCTTATATAATGGCAATATTACCATTATAATAGAGGTTGATAAATCGTCGTCGTAAATAACGCATTTGTGTAAAACAATTACACTTTTATTTCTATAGGAGCTCGTAGAAAACCACAACACCTCGTAGCTTCCAAATCAGATTTTAGACGAACGAAATGAGAAATAAACTGATGATGGATTTTTTTTTTCTCTATCTACTGCAGCGAAAATTTGTCATTCGGACATTTATTTCGTTGTGGATGTGCGATGTAGTTAATCAAAATGACACTTCCGTGAGAATGGATTTTTATTAATTTTTTACCTGAAATAGGGGTTCAATTGGATTTATGATTAACTACGTTTTCAATAATAGATTACAACACAAAATCCATGAATTTTGTACGCCACAGGGCTTTTAATATTATATTTGAAGATAAGGGGTAAGTTCTAACAGGTATTTCTATTATTATATAGGTAACGTTAAATTTCTACAGACCCATTTTAAAAGATAGATTTCGTTTTTAATGAAATCACCATAAGAACAGCCATTTCATTTTTTTTTGTGTAATGAAATGTTTTAAATGTGGTAAATTGTTGAAAAAAATTAAATTTCCGCAAATTAATTTAATAATTACATGAACTGAGGGTCCGGAAGTGTTCTTAAACACTTTTCGGCAATTTAGATGAACTGTAATATTAATTACTGAGATTCTAACGAAATCTAAAATTGAAAAATGAGAACTAACCTGAATTTTATGACGATGTCAATATAAACTCCATGTTTATATTACATTTACACGAAACCTGCCTATCCTTAACCACCAACCCTCACTTCTATCTTGAATTTATATTACAATTCGAAATATTTACACTTGAAACTGGCAGCCAAAATACGAGTTAACTCGATGAAAGCTTGACCAAAAGTGAGAAAATCAATCGGGGTCCCTCCACTTCTTTATTTTTAATCGCGATGGCAATTGTTTCTTTTTATGTTAATTCCTTTCCAAATATAATTTAACGATTACCTATTTATTCATATGGCATAATGAAATGAATGTAGTGACGCGACTGGATGACTCAAAATATATTATTCTGTAATATAGCAAATCACCGATAACCCAACAATAACAAATTTTACTGACGAAACCATTAATTACTTGACAAAAGATATTTAATTTACAAAACCATGCTAGAAATACCTCTGAATACCTGCTGTCGTTTGTTGTAGAAACGTTTTTCATTAATTTTGAAGAGTTACAGAAATAGGAAAATGAACTAAAGAGGAGTTTCTTCGCCGTTACCCCACGTTTGTCGTTGACTGGAGTTAAATTAAATATTTAGTACCCCCGCTCCAAAGATCGGTGGTTCGGGGAGGAGTAAAGGCTACCGAAAAGAGTTAATATCCGCCAGAGGGAAATTCACATTGGCCTAGTGGCCATTCTGAATACACTATACGTGCTGGAATGACAGCTGCGTTCGACGATGTAATTTTTACAACACTTCAGTAGATAAAGTAAAGAGAACAGAAGTTTGTGCAGATTTTTAACGCATTAAAAAATTCCAACAATTATATGAGAGTTATGGTTATGGTTATGAACAACGGAAGGCTGCCATGGATCTCACAATGTTCAGGCTACAATAGGCATGTTGTATCTCCTGTATACTAGTGAACCCTTTAGACTGCCAACTAATCCACTGCCTTAACATATGTAGAATAGACGTTTCCCAATGAAGCCAACGAACATGACAGGTATCCTATTAAGCCCTTCCAGAAAAAGTACTTCCTTAGCAGGCAATGTCGAGACAGACATGTACAACCATGACAGACATATGACAACCATGCATAGGTCTCTTGCGGATAGTATCGCGTATCTTTGGTGTTGAGTTTAAATGGGGCGGAAACTGTTTGTGTGTTGTTAGCGACTTACTGCTCTCAAGTGGGCCTGAGGACTTAAATTCCGGGGACCAGGATATTGGGATCAGCACTCAATAAATGTTTTACGTGTGCCCCACGGATTGACAATTTATACGCAACACTACGCTAAGGCAACGTACGGTTCACGATGCTTGCTTCCTCTATATAGTAATGTGCAGCGAATTTTCGTCCTCCAAAAAAAAAGGGTTACTTTTGGTATTGCGCCAAGGGATTTCTGTCGAAGTTTCAGAGACAAGCACTGTACGACGCCATTTTTGCGGCTGTTACGAATATCCCAACTCTGGCGTCGTTTAGACGGACACTCAAACACTTTTGCCTTCTTCCTTCAGTAAGTACAATACCAAAAAATAAGTCATAAATCGAATAATAATAGCAGAACCAATCAAGAATTATAATATCTAAAAAGTCGTGAAACACTCACCCGCTTAAGCAGCGTTATCAAGTCGGTTGGCGGGCTGCATCGGAATTACCGAACATTAAAAGTAGAAGCGCGATTATCAGTATTATCACCCACTGGATAAGAGTCGTAAAAAGTTGATAGCATTAGATATATTTCCATAGATGTCTCGTTGAACGATGTTCGCCGTGGTGAGTGAATGTGTTTATAGATGTTCGATGATGACTCCGTGTGAGTTATTCGTTATTTTATATAGTATAAGTAAAACAAGTCCACCACACGTTAAAATTTAGTTGTCAATGTAATAAACTCTAATTATAGTTTATTACATCGATAACTAAATTTTAAAGTATCGTGATTGTCCCATTTACAATATTTTTAATTCATTTTATGATTGTTACATTTTATTATGTTAATCCAGTATATTATACCTGAAAACCTTAATCTATTTCAAGACAAATTCTACTGTAATTAAAAAAATTCTGGCCTGAGGATGAGCATATAGCTCGAAACCTGTCGCTCTGTTTTTTATATATTAAAGAATTTTGTAAGTAGTGGACCTGTTTTACTTATACTATACCTATATAATGTGTTTATGCATGCATGATTAGAACACTCTTTGAATTCAGTTAATGGATTAGTCGATGCAACATCACAAATTTAATGTGATAAAATCGGAATCTTTCTTTAACACACCCTGGGACTTTTCTAAAACACGATTATGTTTTGCGTCATATATAGTGCGTAGCAGTGCATGTACTTCGTCCACTACTTGCAGTTACTCCACTAACGACAACGCTCTGTTATATTTGTTCTCTTGCGTCATGTAGTCCTTCATGGTTGTTAGGAATAGTCTGTAACCCTGTTTCAACGAAAATATCTTGAAATTTTGTTTGACTCTCCTTAATAGCTGCAGCTTCGGCAGGATTGAATTGCAGAATAACAACTTTTGTTCCCCAACGTGTTAGAATCGGCAGTGGTGGTTCTCAAATATCAGGACACATGCATGAAATGATCGAAGACATTTTGGAGATTTGAGGAACACTTTTTTGTACTAGCTATTAACGCATCTACGTCGGACGAACATTGTCGAATAGTTTCTGCCACAAGATGTAAAGCATGTAACATGTAAACACTTGCAACCGTGTTTAAGAAGAGACCTACTGAACGCATTGTCGCGGCACGATCACTCATAAACGTCAACACTTGAGACTCGAAAGTTTTCTAACGTACTATGTATCACCAATAATAAAGGGTTATTATTATTTTACATAAGAGGTTCAAATCACATTAAAAAGACAAATATTCGATATTCTTTATGTGCAAATTTTGAGTATGTTAATATAAAATTATGTTGCTTTATGCACAATATTTATTACAGGCCTAATTCAAACCGTCTAAGTTTCACTCAACATATTGGATTTCAATATAAGTAGCGTCTTAAAACCTATTCAGACCTTCTAATAATTTATTTATATTCCGGCTGATTGCTAAAGAACTTAACATACTTACATCGTGTACTGTATTTTGACAAATGCGATTGCTACATCATAAACGTTGAAACCTATGTTTCAAGCGATTTTTCAGAATTTCCTGATCAAGAACTTTACAGTGCCGTTTCGCGATTCGCGAGGAAAAAGCAGTCGAAATTTTCCAGAAAATTCCTTATTTGGCAAGCTATTTGCAATTGTTGCAAAAGGAACAAGCCCTTTGTCACCACGGGCACAGCTAACTCCGACATTTACGTCAAAGAACATTTAGAGAAAAGATTACTGCCATTCGTAAGCCAGCATCAGGTGTCCACTTTCTTTTGCCCAATTGAAAGTTATTGGGCTTTGGTCAAGAGGGAAATGAAGGCAACGAAGAAAATGTACACAGATGTTGACGACTTTGGGAGAAAGTAATCTGTAGTAATCCGGAAAGTATCCGAAAGCACCGTTGTAAAAGACGAATAATCTAAAACATGTGAAGATATGGTATTGAACTTAATAAAACAGCGGTGTGCTTTTTGTACAAATCAAAACATTGGTTCAGCAATTTTTTTGAATTGTGTGATAGAACGCAGTCCTTAATGCAAACCATGAAGCTGAAAAATTACTACGAAGGGAACAATCAACACTTAAAACAAGGAACAGCAGTGAGAGCCTTACCAGTACAATATAAAAATTGCCCTACAGTAACTAGTTAAAGGTTGTAATTTAACTACTTAAAGGTTGTAACTTAGGTAGATGGCATTTAATGTAAACCCTCCAGAAGTAATAAGCCTTTTCGAGATTATTGGAAACGTAGTGGTAAGTAAATCTTTTACTTATATAGCAAGAAATAGAAAAGTTTCATATTGGAAGAACATATCTGCCAGTAGGAAAATCTACCAAGTTATTCACCCAAAAGCAGCTACAGATCAAGCTTACTATTTACGCCAAAAAAGCCTAAAGTAATGAAAGACAAGTAAAAAACACAAATTTTTTGGCAACGCAAATCTGGTATATAGTGAAGTTAATGACAACAATGCTAGACGAATTCTAACATTGATAAAAAGTTACAATTACCCAAAGTCATAGTAAAGGTAATAATACTGTTACAAATGATATGCACAAGTTTGTTGTGGTACGACTAAAGCCATGATTAATAATTCTCCTGCATTTCATAATATTAATTTTCTGCTTTCATTGTGGAAATCCATTTTCCATGGCGACAATAATGACGCTAGTAATTTGTCTCTATTAGATTGGCACTATCAATTACACAACTTTCGCATATTAGTAATCTATAGTTCATCTATATTTAATGGCTGAAAATCCGTTATTAATTTCCATTTCTTTGTAGCACATACTTTGAAACAGACACGTATTCTGAAAACAGGACTTTGCGGCGAATATCCGAATGTAAAAAATCCCTTTTCGCTAAAAACTCACGTGCCTCTATTGACGACCGAGCGGCTGTATTATAGCGATAGAAAATTCATCCATTGTTCGTTAAATCCGGCCTGATATGGCGGTCTCTCTCGCGCAAACGTCCTCAAATCACCCGAAAAAAACTCTTCGGTTAACCGTTTGGTGGCCTAATGCGCATATAGGCAAGCTACGTGTTTCGCAAAAAGTCGTGATTTTCGTTATAACTCCAACGTTTTCTCATCATCTTGTCTCGCAATTTACGACAAATTTCTATTGATAGTGGCTCAATTCTGAGGGAATAAAGGAAAATATAAGCTGACTAATTCTTGAAAATCAAATTACTAAAGATTTTCATCCTAAGGCTAGGTAATTTGATTGCGTATTCTACAAATATTAAAAATTAATCCGTAACCCATATAAATAAACTAAATGTTTAGTAATTGAAGTGGATTAGTGTTATCATTGTATTCAATCGAAAAATTATCTATATTTTGGAATTCATTCCCAAAGGACTACTTACAAAGGTCTCTTTTTCATTAGGAATAAAGCAGATTGGGAGAAGTCACAAAAATACAAAGCGGAATACTTAATCGTGGCAAAGAGTTGCTATGTGAGCTCACGGGCAAAAAACCAGAGAGCTTTTAAATGTAAGAGGGAGGAAGTTGGAATTGAAAATCTAAATATTAGGATAGAAATTCTAAAACTATAAAGTAATTACTGCAAAATAGGGAAAAACCTAGAAGACAACAAGGAAAACTTGGACAAACGACATTAATAAGAAAAATCTCAGAAGTTTGGACATATACAATCGGAAAGCACACAGATAGGCGGAAATGTAGAAAAAAATTTAAGCCGTATACTAACACGGCAATATTGAATAAAATACAGAGGGAAACTGCGAATTAAACGCCAAGAGTGACAGATCTGTGTGATGGTGACAGGCGCAGGCTTCCCGAAAGAAATTCTAAGTTGGTTGGGGTCGATGTACACAGTGACCTACTAAGATGGTTATTTTCCTACATTTCCAATCACCTTCAAATGGCGAGTGTAATGTTATCTTCTGAGAATGTTACGATGTCTGGAGTGCCCCAAGGGTCCCACTTGGGCTCCCCCTTTTTTCTTGCTTATATTAATGACATTAACACTTGTTTCAAATTTGCCAACTTTCTCCCGTATTGAAGGTCGAGCCGATTGTCTTAGGGAAAATATATACTATTTCATACCTCATCTACTTTTAATACTCGCTTTGAAGATTCTTTCTTCGAGAACGTGCTTCTCCGTCAAAATACTATTTTCTGTCTGCTTATTTATCCATTTCCACAGATACCAATTCAAAGAGTTTCATATTTAAATGCTTGCCCTATTGATGCTTGTCTGTCTTGATACGGGTAAATTTTGATGCGTTAAATGTTTTTATATGTTTTCTGACAAAGTAAATTCTTGGAAATAACTTTATAGAATTGAAAGTTCTACTTCTTATAGAAAATAATAAAATGCACGCACTTCACACTGAAGTATGCACTTAATATTTTCAACAATTTGTGTTCGAATATCTTCTGCCATGTCATTTTTTCTTCTTTGGATAGTACTGTTGGACAGCGGTATTGTTTTTAACTTTGCAGCCTCTTTTTCACCAACCATCATTTGCACCATTTCAACAGCTGCTGGTAAGATCAGATCTTCAGCAATTGAATGTGGGTTACTGGATTTTGTAATGCGAAATGCGACTCGATAACTTGCTAGTAATGCTTTTTCGTTATGAGTGGTTATTGATGTAAAAGTGGCTTGCTCCTTGTGCAGGGAGGTTAGGTTTCTTTCAAAAAATTCCACGGGCTTCTCTTTTTTGTCTGGATGGATGTCTTAAATCTAAAGTTAATTAAGATTTATTGCCTGCTTCATTGCTTTAATTGAGTGTTAATTCATATAAGATAGAAGAATATAGTACCTGTGCTTAAAAACTGTTTCAGATAATTTAATTCTAGGGTGGCAATTCTATTTGGGGCAATATTTATTAATTTGTATTTCATTATTTTACTTTGAAGAGCTTCATTATTTTTACCATTATTGGTTGCAAAATTTGTTAATATCTAACACAGAGAAAAATAATTTAATCTAAAATTGCATAACACGCGAATTATATTAAATGTAAATAGGAGCAAAGCAATACAATGTTGACCACGTCATTACTAACATTTTTAAACCGTACGGGTATATTTGCAATTAGTAGCAAATATATACTTGACGGTTGTTTGATCAAAACGCAATTTAAAGCACAATGAAATGTTAATTCAATTACAAATCCTGAACGTAAACATAATGGAAATAAATTAGCAATTGAATAAAATTTACTGTTAATATATACCGCTGGTTTATTTCCAACATAAAAGATCTTTGATGTATTTTATTGCCGGAACAAGAGAATTTCCATAAAAAAGGCGAGCACTTTAAATGGGGCTCACTGCTCCGGCGATAGGAAAAGGGGGAACCAGAGCGCTTTCTAATTAATAAATAAATATCCTATAGGAGGATTCTAAAAGCTATTAGACAAGATGAAAAGCGCTTTAATAAAAACCCCTTTTTCGAAAACACCTAGCCTCTCCGCCACCTCAACGGCAATCAAGCTGAATGGGGTCAGCCTGAGGACGCGTAAACATTTCCGACGCCTTAATTACGCCGTGTCTTCTGAATAAAATGGAACACTAAGGTATTGAAAGTGTATCGCGACTCGTGACGGAATCGGAAGGCATTCCGGCGTTAAAGCGGATGACATTAAAGTTGAAGAAAGAATACGTAAAGAAATTTTTTTTTACTCAACTTTTTTTTGGAAGATTCTGATAATGCGAAATTCTAGAAAGGCTAATGCCTATACTTAATCGAAATTATCCGAGATATGGATACATTTGCATGCAACGAATCTAATAACAGTAGTATTCTTATAGTTTCTTCCTTTCCATTTTAAATTACGCGCCATTTGAATGTGTACAATGTTCAAATCAATTGTAGAATAATAATAAGACTGGCCACAAGGCGGCAGTAATGTAAATTAAATTTAGTTTTTCCACAAAAAGGAAAGTGTTTTCTTTGAGACCCAAAAGAAACATTAATAGTATATATACCAACTTTTCATTCAAATAATAATGTCTTTACATATATTAATAATTCTGTAGTAATGGCTCTAACCAATTAAATTTGTCTCTCCATGTTTTCTTTCTGTTTAAAAAGTCTACCTGCTTGTAATAACTAGCAAAAGTATATGACAAAAAAATACGTAACATTTAAATTTTACCGTCGGTTAACATAATTAAATTTTAGATGAAAACGGCCAGAGATAGAACGCAGCGTTACATTTTTATAATAAAATTCTACCTTAAGGATTTGAAAGCCCTCGGTTTAAAAGATAACACTTCCAAATATCCATGCGATTTCTCTGTAGGTGCTTCTACGCTAGGTCTCATGTTAAAAACATTTATTCTCTGTTTTAGAATTGCTTGCGGTAATGGTATACGAGCTAGCTCGCTTGGTAACGGTACATCGCTTTGCAATTGTCTAAAATGTTCTTTATGGTATATAGTATTAAACCTGATAAAACTCACCGGCGTAAGTAAACAATAAAAATTATTTTATAATTTGAAGTGCAAAACAAAACAGATGTCGTATTTAACTAGAAGTGATCCCACACCGCTTTCATTTCCTTCCTTTTTTTTTGAGGTAAAGTAGAGAGGATATTCTTTGCGAAATGGATTTTCTATGAAATATATTTCTTCCGACGCAAGAGAACGGGTATCTAATATACGAAATGTAATAACCTGAACGAAAGAAAAAAGTAAATAAATATCTCTTACCCTATTGTATTTTATCTTTAAAATACCTTTACATGCTGTATTGAGTACAGGGAAAGGAACAACACATATGAAGGAGCTCAACGTGTCTTGCACTTCATTACAACGCTTGAGCTGGCGGCCGCAGTCGGATGTAGGCAACTATAAAGCTTCAAAAGCCCCGGCAAAGCACAAAAGCCCGCCTAGGCCACCAGTGTTTCCTAACGCCTTACTTTGAGCTAAGTTTAGTGCTGATTTATGGAAACATGGTCCCCTTTTCTTTAAAAATACTAATAATTTCTTCCCTTTTAATATTATCACGATATCTTTTCGATTTCTGCACTATTAGGTACTACTACTGCTTCTGTCCGCAGCCAAAAGCAAGCTTCTTAGATCTTAGTAACTGCTCTCGTATTATATCTGATACCTATCGACAGGCGCTTGCAATTTCCCCATGATAGATCAAATGTGTGAGGTTCTACTGATGCATTATTAATATGGTATAGTTCATGAAAGCTTCTATTGAGCTTAATTGAAATTAGGATGCAGTGCCGTACACTAGAACAGTTAGAGGAATTACTAAATATTCTAACAGAAATTATTATTTGTATCTAGAAGGGACTTAAATACAACGATTTTTTCTGTACATGGTATTTTAATAAATGTAAATGTTCTCAGATAGAATTATGTTAGAAACGCGAAAATGTAGAGGATTTTCTAGTATTTCATTATAATCATTAATTTTTTTTCCAAAAATACTACAATCATTAATCTTATTATCTACCACACTACCACATCGTCATTAACAGACTAACTTAGATTTAAAAGTATCTATTGTTTTTCAACAATTCCTTTTTGGTAGCAATTGTATTTATTTCTTGAAATTGGAAAACTGACTTTTGTAATAAGAGTTATGGCTTCAAAATTTAATATTACATCATATTGCATAATACAATCATGACAGAATAAATAATGTTGAATTGTATTTGTGCTTCCTAATTTTAATACAGTCGCAGATACATTTGTCTATTCTGCTATTTGGTTAGTATCCACATAAGAGCAAGCAAGATCGTTTTTATAGAAGTTTCCTTTATTCCATTCTACAGTTTAATCTTATCATAGACTTACACAATTAATATCTTGGAAATTATGCGCCTCAGCTTCAATGATTGAGACTATATTATGGTCGACCTGGACTATTTGGTTTCAACTTGTAGGACTTCTATTTACACATTGACCGGGGAATTTACCCTGTTATTTGAATGGGTTTGATGATTATTTCTGATGCAACCAACGTTGCTGAAATTGAAGTTATAGTTCCGTCGTTGGCAGTTTAGACAGTTTGGTAGGAATCTATAAAAAGTTGGGGATGTGCATTATAACTGCAGTGCTGGTGATCTATTTGGCCATAAACAGCCACTGTTAGATCATGCTTGATGGCCACAAAATGTGTTGCGTGTAGCATTAAATTTAGACATATCGTCAGCCTGTTACCTTCTTCTTGTGCGCCACTACAGCCCACCTTGAGCCTTGGCCCCCCTTAACTTTTGCCTCAATTCCTGTTTGTCTGTGACTGCTCTTCTCCACGTAGGAACTCCAAAAAGCGTTTGTGCGTCGTTGGTTACTGCGTCCTTCCACTATTTCCTTGGCTTCCCGACTGGTCTCCTTTCCTGCATTCTGGTATTAAGTGTCCTTTTAGGTAGTTTCTCTTCTCCCATTCTTATCAGGTACCCAGCCCACCCTAGTCTTTGTATCCTAATGAAGTCTGAGAGGGGCGGTTCTTTGTATTGTTTATATAGCTCGTTGTTGTATCTTGTTGTACTCTAAAGGCTCCGTTATCTCTCATTGGTCCCAATATTCGTCTCAGCACTTTCCTTTCAAATATATCAACTTTATTTATTGATACTTCTTTCAGGGCCCATACTTCAGCGCCATAACATGCAATTGGACGGATTAATGTTTTATAGGTCCTTATTTTTGTATTTCTTTGTACATTAGTTGTAGTTGTAGTCTTCTGTATTTCTCCGTCCTCTTCCTTCTCTTCACAGTCACAGAGAGTCACAGAGTTCGGCTCCCAGGTATGTAAACTTTTCGACATTTTCGATGTTATCTTCATTTATAAGGTTTTGCGTCACTACGTTGTTCCTGGTCTGTACCATTGTTTTTGTTTTTTCTGATGATTAACACTGCATGTATTCAATTCTAAGGGGAACCTTGGCTGAAGAAATATTTTGTTTATGATACCAGACGGAAAGTGGCGCAAGGACTATATTAAGACGTAAGTTATTGTCTAAATAGCCACAGTAATTACTACTATCACAAAAGGTTGTCGTTGATAGCTACCGCTACGTCGATGAAGGAATTGTACTAACTCTTCTAATCCTCACTCTTGTAAATTGCCTTTCTTCATTATTGTCTAACCGTCTAAATATTTTCTAAAAGATAGCCAGGGAAAAACTAAAAAAAAAATTCGTTGGACGACATAGAAAATGGCGCAAAATGTGGCACATAAGGTTAAATGGACGCTCATATTCCTCATTGAATAAACTTCCTTCAACGCAGTTTCGCTACAATTGCTGCGCTTCGAGTTAGACATCTTCTAAATTGACGTGGCCATTAAAACAATAAGTAGCTTCAGCAAAAAATCGAATGTATCGAATGAAATTTAAATTTCCATTTTGCATTCCAATTATCTACTCGCTGAACTGTAGTCTTCAATCAATGTCTTCTTCTGACAATTCATACAAAAAATGCACTTTGTAAGGATGGTAGGAGTTTTTAGCAGCTCGAAGTACTTTTGATGCTTATCCTCTTCCCAAATCGAACTTCCTTGCATGATATCTAACCAGTGTATGGGGATTTCCTTGGGTATCGAGTAAAATGTCTTCAGGTACTTTAAGCCAACAGCCTTTAGGTAAATCTCTGCGTGACTAAGCTCTGTTAATTTCGCTTCGATTTTACCGACATTAGATCTATTTATTGGTGGCCGGTTAGGATAATATGTTCCATACCTCTTGCTAAGTACGCTCCCTATCTTTAAAACCAATCATCTTTGGTACCTGCATTTTTTCTTGTTCACGGCACACTACTGATCTCTGATATTCAAAACTTCACCTATTCGTATAATAACTACATACATATATTAAGGTACTACATGTCTGCCTCGTCTTTTGTTGTAAATGCTGTCAAACTGTACATTTTAAAAAGGTTTAGGAGGTTTTCCGAAGACGTATTTTTTGTCGTCTATCGAAATACAAAATATGACTTTTAAAAACGTTATTCGAATAACAAAAACCATTTAAGATTACTCCGTCGTTAACATCCTTACGGAAGCGTTCCAACAAGTTTCATTACCCTATAACCTTAGCCGAAGTGTTGGCACATTGTCACCTGGTCTCATGGGCCAGACTCATCAATTTCCTATCATTTCTAAATTCCCAACGCAATTCCATACGCTTCACCATGAAGACCGAATCGGACAGTTTCCTTCCTTTCCTAGATGTTCTCGTACACTGGCGTCCTGACGGCGCACTGGAACATTCCGTCTACCAAAATACCACGTACATTGTTAAGTATAAGTAATTATTAGGAGAAAGTGTTACGTATAATAATTATATACCATCGTTTGTTAGTGTTTGGTATCTAATAGTTGAACAATAACAAGTTTTTGTTTTAGTTGTTGGTAAACATTCTATTTTGATGTGCTATTAAAAACAACATAAGTACGAATGTGTGTTTAATTTTCTACTAAAAGATATAACCGAACACACATGAATGGATATCTCAATGTCTTATCGCGTCATCATCCAACCCAAGAACGCTGTGTCATTAGACCTCTTATTCAAAGGACCATATCCATATCTGAACCCAATTCGCTTCCACAAGGATTGAATTATATCACCAAAACTCTAACCCGCAATAATTATTCTAGGAAAGGGAAAAATATACAAAGTACCATTAACCGCCACACCAACCCTTCTCCACAACTCCTAATTTCCGTAAACAAGCATATCTACCCTACATTCACGGTGTCACCGATCTCATCAGCAAGATTCTCTTTACTAAGAACAACATAAAACCATCTTCAAACTCCATTCCAAACTCTCAGACTACTTCGAAATCATCTGGAAGCTCCTGGTGTTTACTGGATTCCATATTCGTATGATAATATGTACATCGATGAAACAAAGCGATCGGTTAGCATTCGTGCTACTGAGCGCGAGCGTTAAACGCGCTGTCTGAGAACAGACTGAAAACTGGCCACCAAATTCAATTTAACTCTGCCGGCATCTTGTCTTGTAACCTTCACTATTATAGCAGAGATCTTCAAACATCCAGCAATGCAAATCGTGAAGCTGGCTACCCATCCATGATACAAGCAAATCCCAACTGACTAAACCTTCTAGCAACCACCACGCGTCATTAACCGCAACGATGCAGTTCCAGCCCGAAAACCAGGAAAATAGCAAACCGAGATTTTATTGAAATTACTCTTTTCATTGCGACCATACTATATTAGATATTTTATTTTAAAGCTGGGAAAATGGACATAATTTAAATCGATTTTAAGTTCTTTAAAAGCAGTTTTGCTACTGATTTATAAACTGCGCAAATTGGATGAATATGGCATGAAGCCAAGATTAGTTCACCAGTTTGGCAGGCCTTATAAAAACTTCGTCTAGGGTAATACTTATTTATGGGTGCTCTTTTCATGTAAATTCACTACAATAAAGCTTTAATAGATATTAGAATAGGTAAAGTTCAACACATTCCTTCAATGAACTGTGTTTTCTCTCAAAAATTAGTGAAATTTATTCTAAAATCTAAACTTGTTCCAAAATTTAATTAACTCAACAATGCAAACATGCAAAAATACGGAAGCAGGAATTAATAACGTTATGACGACGAATATATTAAAATATTTTGTGAAGGGAGAACGTTTCTGAAAACCGCCCGAACCGCAGAAGTTTGAAATTTTACTGGCCTGTAGAAAAAAATTCCAATCGAAAAATGTATAGAAAAACCCATTTACAAAAATATGCTAAAAGGGAACGATGAAAGCTGCTCTTTTAGAATAAAGTATTCAAATTAAAATATGTTCATAAAAAAGCAATTCATATACCTCCATACATCAATTACAAATTTATTATTGCTTGCAATCTACGTACGTATCTGTAAAAAACCTGCTGTTGTTGTTAACCATTACTGCAATAGTGAAGTGCAATACATGTACAGAAGGTTAAATCTCCTATTTCAATAAAAAGCACTGTTTATATTTTTCACTTTATTCATGCTGAATAATTCAACCGGCTTTCAAATCAATAGAGGTTTACGAAATATGCGTTTCATATGATAAAGCTTTAATTTAATTAAACCGTTAATTTTTGAATCTTTAACAAAAATGGATACCTATGAGGACCACATTACCATTTATGTAAAAAAGGTGAGTTTTTAATGTCAACTTCAACGTTCAATGTAATTCTCTCCATTAGAAATAAATTTTTCTGGAATTTCTTCGATCCTTCGATACCTCATTAAAAGTGCTGCACAGATTTAACAAAGCGTTTCCTTTTACTTAATCAATTAACTCAAAATGTTGACCTTCCAAATACATCTTTGAATTAGCACAAAAGGAAAAGTTAAATGATGCTGGATCAGGCAAATAAGATCTACGCTTTCTGATAACTGATAACCCTACAAGATGATAACATTCTTTGCCCGCTATAGTGCCTTGCAGGTGAGTGTATTGAGATGTTTCGAGATGGCAATAAAAAAGATTTGGGTAACTTATGTAGTTGACCGTTTAATTTTCAATAAAATCTTTACAAGAATTTTGGAAAGGAAAAAGAGTCCTACACATTAGTATAATATTGGTTTTATGATTTCCAAAATGCTAAAGCTTGCTTTCTTATTCTGTTCGGTTTGCCCGTTTGCCCACCTATATCAACAGGGGTACCAATTTTTGCCCATAAAAGGTTATTTTTGGTAGGTAGAAGCACTATTGATGCAACTCGTGTACTCCGTGAAGTTGAAGGTCAAGATGTTATTTCGGATTGCGTAAAACTAATATAAATAATGTAGGAATCGAGAGGGACGGCATTCCGGAAGACCTTCTATCGTTAACCAAGAGGACTTTCATCAAGGTATTGAGGCAACTCCGGCTTCCAGTACGCGATAATTGTCACAGGAGCTTGAACAACAGATCGTCATCTTCGCAAACTGGGGAAAATAGACAGACGATGTAGAGAAGTGCCTTATGAAAAAGGTTCGACAAACGATTGCAACGTCAGAGGCGTATCGCGCAAAAGTAGGTACGTGAAATGCAGTATTATTAAAAAATAATATATTCTTACCTTTTATTGACGTCTTGATGTCCACTGCGATTCGCATTTTTATGTAGTACTTAATGTAGTTTGAAGTGATAATCAAATATAAAAATGATAATGAAACAAAGAAATATCTAAGATAACAAATATTCAAAGTGCCTTCCTTCTTGTTGCAAAAATGGATTAACTCTATTTATGAATGCTCTCTGAACTTGTCTTAATTCTCCAAATGTTATGCTTTGAAAAACGTTAATAATTCTCTGCTTAATATGCTTTAGTGTTGTTGGAGCCTCATCATGTACAATTTCTTTCACATGTCCTGTTAAGAACACTTAACATTTTATTTAGTTTCTGTAAATTTATAATTTTTATGCTCTATTATATAAGCTCGACATTTTATGTGTCTTATTTGTGAATCGTTTGTTTTATTTTCTTGTAAGTTCAATATTTCACTTGTTTTGTATAAATTCATATAGTACATGTTTATATTCATTAAAGCTTTAACGTGTACGGATTTAATATAAAAATAGATTTAATTTCTTATAATATACGTAACTATCATCAAAGTCATCAACGCATATATTAAAGATCGCTTAATAGTCAGTTATATATCTCCACGATGGAGCTACCGTTAGCGTTTTTATTGGAAACGAGCACTCGATATGCATTTGCCGCCGAGGAGGAATTCATAATACCACTACTGTCAATCGTCGCTCCTTTGCTTACGCATAACTTAGCGTCTATTCATCACGCAATCTTTGGTTTCTCACGTTTTCACTTATGTATAGGAAGTAGCAGCCGGGGCAATAGATAGTAGAGGTGGTGTATCATACAAATACATGAAATAACACGAACATTTGGGAGCCGTGAGTTGCATAGCATATTTTTATGGTAGTGATCGGCTTTCTTTGCTGCTGTCGCCCGACCAGACGCTCAGGCTACGGTGGTTTATGGTAGGCCGAGCATTCAAAAACGTTGAGATACATATAAATGCGTACACGGAATTAATATATTACACAATTATTGTGTAATATATTAATACATACGTATTATACGTATGTATTTGCATTTTTGTATATAAGAAATAGCAACATATTCTGTGTTCATGTACAAAGGGACTGTTTATATAATAAATTTATGTTTTATACCTACATACTGTGTTTAATTTAGAGAGCAACCGAATAAGCGAACAAATATATAAACATTATTTACGAATAAGCAAAAGCACTTAGTTCTCGTTCTTCACAAGGAATTGTTTGGTAGCTTTGATTATAAAAAGGGATTGTTTATAAGCACACAAACCTTACCAAATCCGGCAACGTCCTTGAAGAAAACTTGACAAATCCATTATTATTATTATCTCGGAACTATCCATAATAAAGAAATAAACCTAAATATAATTCATCTAGGGTCACGAAAATATGACATACCGACGATCAATAAGTAAATAAAAATTAACAACCTAGAAACTTCCACAGACGTGTTACCGTCCATTTTAGCCCTACGCTGAGAAAAGCATCGTATAAAATATGACATATACTCGAGGAAATATTCATAAATACATTTATTTTAAAGCGTGCGAAGAGGAGCATGATTTTAGGAGGTCGCGTTAGAAATTTTCTCTCGCCAAAACTTCTACATAAGTTACTGCTCCGCACGAAGGGCTCTCAACCACTTTTCTGTAAACCCGTTAAATTGAACGTGTATCTTTTTCATAAGCGCCCTTGACAATTTGCATAAAAAACAAGAAAGGTCCGCATTACTTTTTTTTTGTTCTTTCGCCTCCTTTTCTTCACCGACTCGATGAGCGTTTGGCGTATATAAGGAAAGTCACGAACGAATCTAGGAGTGTGATTAGATCGTTCCCATTGAATTTTGTTTGCGCCTTCTTCAGTTCATATCGTAATCAATTCTACCGCGCTCCCGGGTCAGAACTAAATTAAGAATAAAATTCATTTGAGGGTGTATATTATGCAAGTTTACGAAGTAATCTGAAAACGCGAACAACAAATGCAAATAAGTTCCGCTTCATTCCACTCCTTTTCAGGATAGATCTTCGTCTCTTCCTCTGTTTGTTTTTATAATCGAGTTATCTTGGTCGTCTCTTATTTATCTCCTGTTGTCCCCGTCATTACGCCGTGTATATCGTTTTTCTTTCAATGCTGAATAGAAAGCGGACCGCTGAAAAGCTCTTCGTTTAACTTTCGAAATGCGTACCTAAAATGATTGTGATGTTAACTCGGCAGCATGAATAGATTCAAAAAGTTTTCTTCCGGATTTGATTTATGCTAATAAACTCATTTCGCGATGCAAAACTATGCACGAGTTACCAGTAACAAACCCGGAAATATCTATTTACAGAATTTGTTAATCAAATATTTAAAAAGGACAATGAAAGGCAACGAAAAATTGTAGTTCTTAATACTGAATTAAGCACTGTCAGCTTTAGAATTACTCAGAAGTTCCAACAGTCTCACAGACGTATTTGAGTTTTTTAAAAATAGGCAGCATTCTATATTTCCTTAACATTACACATCGTTTTAAAGGTAAAAACTATTTTTTGGCCTTATTGGCCATTTCTGTTCAAGCATTTTTGCAGACGGTGCTCCAACTTCTGTATCCCCATGTCGTAAGATTCTACCGTCAGTCCTTTCAAGAATCGAATAATCTCTTCTTTGACTTCATCGTCGGTCCCGAAGCGTACGCCACCAAAATGTTCCCTTAATTTTGGAAACAAGTGGGGGGGGGATGACAGTCCAGCCAAATTTTGTCAGCAGTTCCTGGGTTTGACGAGAGGCGTGGGGCCGAGCGTTGTCGTGAAGAAGCGTCACACCTGCAGTCAGTCTTTCTCTCCGTCTGAGGTTGGTCAGTGTATCGCAATACCTGTTTGAGTTTATTATCGTCCCAAGAGGCAAAAAGTCGACCAGCAATAGCCCTTTCCTGTCTCAAAAGACGGTTGCCATGACTTTGCCAGCAGACTGCGTTTTCTTCTTATCGCAGGTTTCACTTTATGTTGAAGCCAGTTATAATAGTACTCACTATTCACAGTACGTTGTTCTTTCAAATAGCCATAATAAAAATTGGGCCTTGAGAGTCCCAGAAGACGCGAGAGTTTTAAATTTTTTCTCGGCGGACGAATTCGGATGTTCCATTCAAGACTTTGCCGTTTTGATTCCGGTTCACAGTGGTGAATCCACGTTTCATCTGTTATAACACGGTCTAGAAAGTCATTATCTTCCGTTAAAAACCGTCGTTTGAGTTCAGGACAAATGCGAACAAGGGTGTCTTTATGGACTTGAGTCAACTGTCTCTCAAACACGTTTCGCGAGAATTCAGCTTATCATGAATGATTGAATACACAGTTCCAACACTAACATTACGCAACTCAGTTATTGTCACGATTTCTATACGCCTATCATCGAGAATAAGGTCATTTATGGGATTTTGTAGCGCGTGGGACAACATTTCAACCGGTCGTCCGTAGCGATGAATATCGGTGACATTTGTTCTACCCGATTTAAACTGTTCAATCCACTTACACACGTTTCTGCGGCTTTAATACTTTTCAGCAGACTGTTTCAACATCCTCGAGTAAATTTCGACCGGCTTCTCACCTTCGAATAACAAAAATCTTATCACTGAACGTTGCTCTTCCACTGTACACGTTCCGAAAGGAGACAACATTTTGACATGAACAAAAGCCGTTATCTATGCTTTTATTTCTTTCAAACAGCTGACTTAATTTGTTGCCAACTTGACCCACAGAAAGTTTCATCTAATAATATTCAGTAGTCTTCCCTCTAATGCAGTTTGTCTCGTTAATTACAAAATGTTCCCCGTACTACATTCCACTTAATATTACCACAATAATTAATTACTGTTGTTATTAATTAATATTTCCAATAACTTATTTCCTTACAAAAAAAAAACACATTTTAGCGAACGTGATCTTCCATGTCGATTTACTTAAATCTTTTTGCGAACGCCAAAAATTTAAAGAAGAGGTCATAATAACTAGCGTAGATTTTATTCTTTTCGAGGAAATTACATTTTAAGAAACAAATCAGTGATCTATTATGCAAATATCTCGTGCACAAGCGACGCTGCCCAGAATAATAAGCTATTATCTATCATGAATTATTAATACATTTCAGAATATCCTGAAACAAGGTTAATCGAACTCTGAATATGTTTTCACTGCTAAGAAATTATCGGCTGTAGTGGTGCTGAAATAATCCGATTACTAAGTAACGAGGGTAAAATGTTTACGAGGTTGTATTTCAGATCGTTTTTAACTGCAGATAATTCTAGGGCGTAAACAGAAGTGTTAGTATCTAAATTGACTAATTAATTGGCTTCACTATTCTATGTCATAGAGCTTTTAAAGTTTTTCATTTACACTTACACAAATAGTAATTTTATTAACTAAGAACCTAAAATTAACAAACTTGTTTATATCTCAATAACTTTTTAAGTTGTAACAGTATCTTATTCTAAAAACTCGCATTGTGTTCGAATAAATTTGCAAACACGAGACTGATTTTTCCTATCATTTTTGAGATAACAATAACAATTCAAAGAACCTACAAGAAATAAAGTGAATCAAACAATCAGTGTGTAAGTTGAAATCGCAGTTTGCAGTGGAATTCTAACAGTTCATCATATAGTGTCAAGCTGGATACCAGTTATATCGAAATAAGTCTAATGAGTTGGATGTTGTACGTATTGTAGCTGCTAACGAGAATAACACCAATATGTGAGAACTCACTCTCGCTGCTGCCGCTAAAGGTTCTGTGTGCCGTACAGTGCTGCCATCTCCGTCACGCATTGACAAAGAGTGCCCACTTATTTTAAAATAAACCGCATGTTTCTATCTGTTTCCAGCACTGAGAAAAAAAATCGAAAGTGTTATAACTTGAATGCACCTCGTAATACAAATTAAAGCAGTAATTGGGGACAAACCAGAAAAACGGAAAAGAACCAAACAATATAAAGCCGAAATACTGACATGTTCGGGTACATAGGTATAGAGTACTAAAGAGATGTTAGAAAATTGGAAATTTTTGGTAATAGCTTTAATATAAGGAGAAACAGCAGAGGGTGTG
Organism: Dynastes maya; assembly: GCA_029619315.2. Classification (NCBI taxonomy): domain Eukaryota; kingdom Metazoa; phylum Arthropoda; class Insecta; order Coleoptera; family Scarabaeidae; genus Dynastes; species Dynastes maya. Next base: position 66,988,436 of record JAROYE020000002.1, read on the forward strand.
TCAATTCTAGAGAACACCGAGTATAGAAAGAATCTGAGTGAAGGGCTAAGAACAGTTACGGAAAGAGACTTACAAATGGTACAAAATTTAATTTAAGCCAGGATGCACATAGGACACACTGTATTTTATTCACTGTAAGGCATTTATTAGAAACGTATGAGATAACTATTCCATTAATTTCACATTGAAGCATTGACCAACTCTGCACGCAAAATCTGCTTCATACTCCTCACATTCACAATTCATACTCAACATTTTGTTGACACACTTTCCTAGTTTTACACTCCATTTAGCACAATTCACCAATTTACAGGAGGCCCTAATTCAATTTAAGCTAGATAGTATTATTGTGTTGAAACACAACATACACACATACGTGTATTACACTAATAAGTTTTGATATCTCCGCAATTAGGTAACTAACGTTAGAACCGCGAGAGGCATCTTGTGGTACCACAGATATTAATTATAAACACTACATTTGGGAGTTGATTGCATTATTAACGCCATGCTCAGGTATGTAAGATTATATTTGAAGGTGTAAAGTGAACCTGAACTTTGGTAAAAGTAATTAAATGTCTGTTCATGAATGGGAATGAACATTGCGACGTTAGTTTAGAAGGGAAACCATAGAAATTACACTGGGAATTCAAAATATTTTCAATTAAATTACAATTCATGTGTAGTACGACCCTATTTTATTCTGCTTTCGTTTCACTTGTACTCAAACAGGTTAGTTCCAATCATCAGACTTAATAGCATGCACAGTAAGTCGTTCTCCGATGGTGGATTAATTGCGGTTTGCAGAGCCGTCTCAACATCGCGCATTTCATAATGTAAAATGCTGTTCACTCCTCTCCATTATTTCCTTTGCACGTGTCCTCTCAAACACCCATGTCTTAGACATGTTGCTGTCCTATGTTTTATTTTGTTTAATGGAAGTGTGTCAGCAGTTACATGTTGGGAGGGTCTTTTATTTGTTTGCTGTGCCTTATTCCAACTACTTCGTTAGAATAAAATTGATGCTATTTTGTGATCCACCCGTTAATTGCACCATGCACTGCATTCTTAATTATATGTACTGAATTATTTTAAAACTTCAAATTCTTCAAAAGAAATTGTAAATTAGTTAAATAATTAGATGAACTGGGGGTTCGGAAGTGTTCTTACACACTCTTTCGGCAATTTTAAACGAATTTTTATAACAGGAAATGGAAATTAACGAAAATTAAAACTGAAACACACTTCTACCTCGAATTTTTACTACGATTTGAATATTACACACTTTGAAACTTGGAACACAGTCAAAATTCGAGTTACCTCATTGAAAGCTTGACCAAATGTAATCAAATTAATTGGCGTTCCTTCACCCCATTATTTTAATCGCGATGGCGATTGTTTTGTTAACAGCAAATTTTGATAATTCCCTTCCAAACATAATTTGATGCTGAATTTCCGATAAATAAATCTATTTATTAATCTAACATAATATAACGAATGCAATGACGCGACTGGATGACTCAAACAAGATATTCTGTGATCCAGAATTTCAATGGCAACTGTCCAATGTTAATCTCACTGACGTACTTGACAAAAAACATTACGGACGATATTTAATTTATGAAATCATGCTCGAAATGCCTCTGAATTTACCCTGTTATTTGTTGTAGAAACACCTTTCATTGATTTTCAAGATTTACGAAATGGAGAAATTGTATAGAAGAGGAGTTTCGTCCCCATTACCCCACATTGGTCGTTGTCTGGGCTTAATTAAATTATTTAATACTCCACCCCGAAGATCGGAGGCTCGTGGAGGAATAGAGACTTCTGAAAAATAGCTAATATCCGCCAGAGGGAATTTCACATTGAGCGAGTAGTCATACTGAATACACTATATGTGCTCGAATGACATCTGTGTTTGACGATGTAAATATACACCACTATAGTACCTAGATCTGATTCGGCTCCTATGAAATTGATTTTAGAACCTTCTCTCGCTGCCTGGTCTGCAATTTCATTACTCGTTATACGCATATTGGAACGAATTCATTTATTACATTTAAGTTGCATCTGCGTTTGCAAATTAATTTCAAATTAATAAAGATACAAATTCAAAATCCTTAACGATAACAACTTCAAACAAGTCTCTGTGTGACTAAAGCTGTCATGCGCTTCTCCCACCCGACTTATCGTAAGATCATGCGCGAACTTAACGCCGGCACAGATATGAACGCACCACGGACGCCGACACAGGTAGAGAATACCGGCATTACCGTTGGTCACTTGCTCCTCCACCTTCCTGAAAGCGCGCCGTCATTACAGTTAGCCGCTTCCTTTAATAAGACGCGTCCGCTTTACTGTTGATCGTCTTTCCTTCGAATATACCGTCATTGCAGTTGGCTATTCTTTTCGACGTGCAGTCGTTATTACAACTGACGCACATTTCCAGACTTTAGTCCGATTGATACGCCATCACTACAGATGGCAAACATTTTTGTTGCCCCGCTAATTAATTGAGGGATTAATTACCCACAATGGCACGTAGGGCATTACTGTTGATGTGCCATTTACCGTTCGTTGATCTGTCAATTAATTTCGCAATCCGCTACGGCGTTGTCATCCCCGTGATAAGCCGTCATTACAGTTGGCTATCAACCCGTAACGTTACCCCGCTAACTAATTGAAGGATTAATTACTTGCTTTGGTATAGTCGTCATTACCATTGACATACTATTAACCGTTCGCTAATTGAACTGTCAATTAATTCAGGAAAAAAAGAAGAATATTGCCGGACCCTGTTTACAACGTTCATGTATGTATGTATATATTTTTTCCCGTAAAGCAAACACAATTATCCGACGAGATAGTGAATGCTACATCATACGTGCCACGTTCATTTACTTGCTCCGTATATTACGCTTTCTTCTATCAAAGTGAACTATACAGTGCAGGCCTACAGTACCCCCTCCCCCCCCACAAAGTATTAGTGTATAATTTTATTTAATATAACCATAAAGCAATTTCCAAGAACATAATCATCATTTAAAAGTATCAATATTTCATTTTTAACGTAAACCAAAATCATTGAATCAATTTTAATTTTCACATTAATATGTTTATATTTCATTGCTCCTGGATTTAATCATCAAACACATTCTCCTATTACAGCACGTTACTGTTTAGCTTGACGTGAGTAAACACGTTTTATTTGAAAAAGTAATAACCACTGAAAAACTGCAGGTGCGCCCCTTAGGCTATTTGAAATTCCAATAAAACACCTATTAACGTGTAGTATACGGACGAAAATGAGGTGCCCAACAATGGAGTATTTAGATCGTTAATCTTGTTTGCGTATTCCAAAAAAAATTATATTACAACGTCACTTATATTTACCGCTGGACTCTGCACCGTAACGTTCATGGCTCACTCATTCATTGCTGTTTGAATGCGCCATGTCGATTCGTTGAGCTGCAACACTTCATTTCACATTGTGGCGCATAAGCCGCGTTACATTCAATTTTGTCATTGTTTCTCTTCACAATGGAAATAATACTTCAAGTTCTACAGACGATTTATAAAATGTTCCCGATGCAATTGTATTGGAAAAATATACCTCGTGCGACATTAATGTGTGAACGTAGTTTCGCGTGAAAACCAGCAAAGATAGAGAAATGAAATTTTCTGTATGTATATAGTATACCACGACGTATTTTATAAAATTATTTACAAATATACAGGGTGTTCCAAATTTCTGCAACCGCCTTCAACTTTTTTATTTTAAGTGGTTTGCTTTACTTTTTATTAATCATTTTGTTAGTCACTTAAATCATCTTCGCAATCGAGTTACTCTTTTGCTACCAATTTAAGGGTTAACACTTCATATGTTTCAAGGTGGTGTAATGTAAAAATATATACAAGGTGTTAAATATGTCGTACAGCATTTATCGAAATTCAAACGATTTTTTTTTTAATAGAACCTATATTTTTAATATTGCTAAAAATTTCCTTATGAAATTACATATCCAAAATGGTACCAATAACGTAATACCTTTGCAGTAATTAATTACGTCAGGAACTCCAAGGGAAGTTATAGATTTTCATAATTCACCGACAGAAGCCTAAATATATTAATTAAATTAGTGTACTTGGCACGTAAAGTTAAAAGTTGTGTGTCGAAATATTACCATATATTTGCAGATAAAATAACAACTAGGTATTAAAGAGTAAACGTTCCTCGCATAGGTCTTCATGGTGTGGTGATTAGCACCCCTATCAAGCAAGCGGGAGATGTAAGGTTCGCTTCCTTACCGTGGGCATTTTTTCAGTAATTAATTACGTCCGAAATTCCAGGGGTGACTAAGACAAAAGTTCCTTCATTCTTTTAAACCGAATTTCAGCCAGTCATATGTAAAATTATAATCTCACTTTGTGTCCAAATATCAATATTCTAAATAAATTCTATTAAAAAAGGATTGTCTTCTATTAAAAAAGGACCTTTTTTCAGTTTCGTTCAGGTTGCGAATAAAATTTCGTTAGGAAACATTATTCTCCATTTTTACAGATCTGACACAATGAATCCTACAGACGCCGAATTTTTAAAGCAACCTTGTTTTTGTGTTTGAATACACGTGGTACAGGCTCCAATACTCACTTTCATTCTAGAACTTGTAAACCATACACGTAGTTAAATTTCGATTATAATTTTACAATTGACTGACTAAAATTTAGTATAAAGGAGTGCAGGAACTTTTATCTTAATAACAATTTTCTGAAATATTAACGATAAGAAAGTTGTTGATTGGTGGGAACTTTCTGCTCTACATAGTATATTGTTCTAGTCGGTAGCTCTTATAATAAATAAAGAATAAATGTTCATAATAACTGCTACTTTTGCAAAACACTGCTAAATACAATCTAGCCAATAGCGTAATTATAACAAAAATTACATTTTTTTACAGCTAACCAAAATATTAAAATATGATGGAAAGTATAGTATCACGAAGAGGTATAGACTCACCTACGTATAAATTGTCCAAATGGCTAAACTAATATAAAAATTCAGCCATCAAAGCACATAGATAGTGCAGAGGTAGAAAATTCACAAGATTTTGTAAATAACTTAAATAGTATTGAATCAGAAGATTGGGACATTTTAGTATCATTTGGTGTTTGTTTAATCTTCCCCAGCGTACCAATTCCAGGAATCATAGAATGCTAGAAAACCTTTAAATTTACACTAGAAGAAGAAGTAAACAATCAACTTCCGTTCCTGGATAGTTTAGTAATTAGAAGCAACAACAAACTGGAAATAGACTTGTATAGAAAGGAAACAAACACTAATAGGTTCATTATGACCGATTCTAACTACTGTGGACAAGACAAAATAGCCGCGATTAGTTTCTTAATTAATAGATTGGTGAAATTCACTTTGAGTAAAAGTAGTAAAGCTTTTATGGGAAAAGATATGAATATATGTTTCAGTTCGCGAAATACACTCAAAAATCTTCTTGGTGGATTTCGTAGTGACTGTGATAAAGCCTATATTGGTCAAACAAAACGAGGGGTAGGTACTAGATTCAATGATCACATCAGGCGCTATAGATATGGAAAGATTGAATCGTCAAGTGTAGCACAACACATAAGCGAAACCGGACATAATATTAGATTAGAAATCCTGCAATTGATTAAGAACGCGGGAATTAGACGCTTACGTATAAAAGAAAACAAATTTGATGAATAAAAAGAACGAACCGCTGTCTTTTTGATTTATTGGGATAAGGCGGACACATGTTTCACGTTTCGTGCTACAGTGACAAAAGACCCTTTCGTCTATCTTTCCGTATATTTCGCATGTTTTAGTTTTAGGGTATGGAGGCGGCAATAGTAGGTATTTGTAAATATTTTTCCCGAGAGTAGGGATAAAACAGGCATGTTAGTACTAGAGTTTCTTCTTACATCATTTGGTCATAGAGTTGAAAATGGGGATCGACGAATCCTTGAAACAGCTGTTGCGGATTAAATAATAACTTTTGTGGTACGGAGTGTGCCAAACCTTTAGTGTTGCTTATCAAGAAGGCTCTTAACACCCTCCATCACTGTGATTACCATAATCTGTTTCGAGAAGAGAAGTATTAACCATTTTGAAAAGTAATGTAGCCGAATGCCATCTTTTCGTGCTAATATTGAGAAGAGGGACAAAAATGAGATATATTGACAAAATCTATTTAAATTTCTTCTACACAAAAATTAGCAAGCAAAACCATTAACACTATGAAAGCTGAAAGGACACAATACGGCCACAAGGAGCAGCCGGGTGGCCTTATCTAGTTTATCAAGCACCACGTTTTTGAATTCCAAAACAAAAACGCCTTTCACATGGAATATATCAAAGTATCTACTAAGCTAATTAGGTGTAACCTGAAATTGTTAAGAAGAATAAAATATGAAAGCCATCACGAATAAATTTTACTTCAAATACGTTTTACAATGGTTTAAGTAAGAAAAAAGTTCTGATCACCAATATTGAAGCTAATTGGTAGTCAAATGCAAAGAAACATTATACACGTGAATCTGGTGATGCTTTCGATGTAGATTAATTAATTTTGTAGAACCAAAAATATTTTTTAGCTCAAAAAAAAACATTTTCAAAGGTCTCAATTCTTTTCCTCTTGTTACCGTTTGACACCTTCTTAATGGTTTTCATATCATCTACCCCCAGATTCAATCGGTTTCACGTTGAATAATAATTGATTAAATCTATGTACACTTCATAATTTCAATTACACTTCAAAATTTCAACGGAGTGCAAACGCATCCACTAATCAAGATGATGTAGTAATAAATTCCTTCCCTCTTTTGTGTTCATTTGCAAGCAAAGCAGCTCTCGATACACCGTTGCTGCCCGCTACACCAACTTGCAAAACCAATTAACTTGCACAGAATTAACGCAAAACGTTGCGTGTACAATTCCAAGCCGCTCACTTTTTCTGTACGAACCCGATAGTCAATAAACAAACGAACGGTTTTAAATTTAAAACGTACCGAACGCATAGTACCTAAATACCACCAGCGTGAATCCATAAATTAACCGCAGCAAACTGATGCACGATTCATCCTATCTAATCAATTAATTTTGTATGCAAATTGTCCGTCATAACGCGATATCCAAGTTGCTCAAACAAATCATTCAAAATTGGTATAAAAGTAATGCGCGACACATCACCGACAGGTGGCGCTTTATTTAATTTAGTGACTAATCTCGTTCAATCGCAACGGTATTAAATCTAAACGAGCGAAAGGCGTACATGTGTACATGCAGACGTACGTACTCGTACATATCTCTCATACGGAGTTTAGAAACTTGGACAACATCCAGGATACGCGTCTTGATGAATGCATCGGGAATTCAGCCGACGGTACTCTGACTGAGGTAATATTTATAGCCGTTTTATCGAACACCTCAAATATGTACGCCGGCAAGGAATGGCTGAAACTACCATTTATAAGTGAAATCTACGAAGTTGCGACAAGTGTTTAAATCTACACTTTGACAGTAAACAAAGTGAAACACGGGACATTCCGTCACAAACGAATGCATAGTGTGGTGTGTTTGTTAATTCCCATCAATAATGGATGGTAAAGTTTGTACACACGAACTATTTCTAACTACCGACAGCTAGAATGCATAACACTAGTGCCGCTAAATTTAGTAATGTACTGAACTATAACTTCCATATTTTACTGCAAGATAAACTGTACCACTGCATTATTTCAAAAATATTTATTTCTTCGCTACTTTCCTACCTCACTCCGTTGTAATCCCACAACGCCACAACGTTCTACTTCACAACTTTACCCCGCTACTTTACTACCTTACTACTTCAATACAGCTTCATCACTACTTCGCCTCTATCCTCTACACTACCTCATCACTATCTTTTCACTACCTCTTCACTACCTCGTCACTACCTCTTCACTACCTCTTCACTAGCTCTTCACTACCTCATCACTATCTCTTCACTACCTCTTTAAGGGCACTAAAGAATCTAAATGTAAGTGCTGATAAAATTTCTCTAGGCGACATTGTCAAAATCTGTATAAATTTGAGAGTATTAATAAACAGTTGTCCAACATGTCCTTAGATGCAGGACAACTAAGGATAGATGTTAATCATAAGATTTTATTAAACAAATTGTGTATATCTACCTAATAGATGTCTTTATTGCAAATTGAAAATGGGGCCACACCGATTATACATTTTTTTGCAATAAAATCGTAAAACTGCAGACAATTCTACTGCTTTCTGTAAATCAGTAAATGCACATGCGCAATGTGATGTTAATTAAAACTTCGAGGGAGTTTTCAAAATAGACTTACATTCGACAAAATAATCAACACTCTCATTATTTATCAACAATGAAGATATAGTGTAGAAAGCAACAAGAAATTAATACTCTCATTTTTAACTTAACTAAAAACTAATAAATTATTGAATTGAAATATTGTTCGTACAATAAATTAATTATATCAATGCATGCTAAGTAACAAATAAACATTGTGTGCTGTATGACAATTATCTAAATATGTGCACGGTGTCAAGAAATAAATAGAAATTCAAAAATTATTAATGTATAATACTGTTATATATACATATAAAAAAGAAATAGACCTATTTTTTTTGAAAACGCTAGCTTCTGTCGTTCAAAAGTTAGCATGGTGAGGGCACCTTAGGACCACACTGTATAATATTAATACTGGAAAAAGGTTTGATAACCTTTTCGACGAAACTACGAATGCTTGTCAATTAGATTTCATACAAATAGTCTTTCGATGACAAACTAATAAATTTACTCTCTAGCACAACATTTTGATAAATCATTTCTGAATTAAAATTTTAAATCGAGTTAAACGGAATCGATGCGATTTGGCAATGCCGCGTACATCATACTCATACACCTAAGCATTACGTAGATCTACTGACGTGGCGAATATGTCACCGTCCTAACGAACGTTACCTTGTTGGAGCTAAATTTAACGTCTTGCCAGTTGAAGAGCTACATGAATAATGGTTTCCTATCAGCCGATGTACTTCCCATGCATCAATGTTCCGTCAGATCTTGACGTTAACTAGCCGTATAAAATTCACCTCGCTCGTGTTTAACATTTTCTCCCTTTTTGGTGAAGAGAAGCAAGGTAATATCTTGAGGTATACTTGGAAGGTAAATTGATGCGTCGAAGAAAAATCTTACCTATCGATTTTCTTTTGAAAATTTCAAACAAATATGGATATGTTTCTTGCATTTATTTGTAACATTTTTTTAAACAAACCTCAATCTGTTTTTTACCTGGTGACGGCCCAGCAGAGTATGTAACCTTTGAAGATAGTTATAACATTAGGAACCTTTTAATATGTAAAGTGTTTATTACCACCACCCCCACGCCGTAAAAAGGTAAAAGCATAGTTAATCATTCCCAATATGCGAATGGTAACTCGAAATTATATCGACGAGAAAAATCTGCCATTTGACCGTGGTAGGATTCGTACACACAGCGCTTGACTTTACCACAATTAGGAACAAATCCTCTTACCAATGGAGCACCGGGCCGCTAAAAGTGTATAGTAATTGATCAAAAAAACAGTTGCTACAATGGGAATATTTAAATTTCAATCTTTCAAAATAAAACAAGCTTTAACCTCGTCGTAATTTTTAATATCACTTTGTTACAAGCAGTATTCCGAACCCAATATCAGAATAATACAATACGAAGTGTGATCAAAAAATACGGTGAATGAATTTTTATAACAGCAACTGCTCATGCTACATTCATTTGAAGTAATAAGTTCGATAACTTGATCCATTAAGAAAGTCAGTGTCAAGTTTGGGCAGGTTGTGTCAGTCCGCTACCAGAGCCGGAAGAGCGAGGTCGTGTTATTGTGGATTTCGAACAACGTGTTACCATTAAGTTTTGTTTTAAGTTGCAAAAAATTGCCAAAGAAGCTCATGAAATATTAAAATCAGTGTATGGCGATAATGTGGTGACTCTGAAGACTGTTTACAAGTGGCATGAGCGATTTAAAAGTGTAAATGAATCGGTTGAAGACGAGCAACGGTCGGCGCGTCCTTCGACCTCAAAAACGGACGAAAACGTGCAAAAAGTGGCGAAAATGGTTCGTTCAAGCAGGCGATTTACTATTCAATCACCTGTGTTCCCAGTTGAACCAAATCCATCAAATAGTTGTACATTCACGAAGCACTTCAAGAAAATAACTGCTTATTTCTTTCGTTGTACTGAACATATCGCAGGCATTGATTCAGACGATCGAAGAGCAGTTAATGCTGAATGGTATACAACAATTTGTTTGCCAGAAGTCATCGATGAAATCAGGGAAAACAATCGGCAATGTCGCATCATCCAAGGACCAACACTTCGAATCAATGTCTCATTGCTCGTATTCACCTAATTTAGCAACAAAAGTTTATTAACAAAAAGTGCGTGGGCGGCGATTTTTATCACCTCAAGAAACTGTTGAAGCCTTCATGTTTTGGAAATACTACCTGCAGAATGGAAAAAATGCTTCGAGAATTGATCCAAACGCATGCAAAGGTACATAAATCTTAATAGCGAATATTTTGAAAAACAATAAAATGGTTTGTACCAACTAATATTTTTCTTTGATTGTTTTTGCGAAAATTTAAGAGGCATCCTTCATAATCAGGAACCCTTCAAGAATGCTACTCTCTGAGTTGAAAATTGAAGAAATCCCGTTAGCCAAAGCATTAACAATATCACTAGGATCGATAGTCATTTTCATCATCATCACACAGATTGCCCGATATCCTTACGGAACACCTTTTTGCATGAAGAAACTGCCATAGATGATAAGGTGAGGTTTTTATGGAATTTTCAATATGGGCAAGGTAACGAACATAACTATCACTGATTTGCCTTTTGATTAACATCCCGATGCGCTTGAATTCATTATAATACGTAATATTTTTAGTTTCAATCAATTTGCTGTGGTAAACATTTTTGTTTTTCCAATTACGAATGATATCTTATGTAAATCACGGTGGATAAGAAGTATTTGAACGTGATTTAGAAGGAACATAGATATCCAAAATAGCAAAAAAAAGTGTTACAAGAAGCATTCAGGGCTTCACTAACATCAGTGAAGTCAAGAAGATACGATCAAACGCAATTCAAAGGTAATTAATTAGCTTTGTTGAAGTTGTATCGGAAATTATTAGCAGAAGGAAATCGCTGCGATGAAAAAGAATGTAGAAAGTAAAATTCAATTTGCAAACTGGGATAATAAGGATCTTCTACAGTCGGATTTTATGTACATCAAAATTATGGTTAAAATTAGATATGAATATAAATCTAGTAATTTTCCATCACAGTTTCTCATATTATTGTATTGTTTAAAATTAAGTCAATCTAAAAAACTGGAAAAGTGAAGTTTTATTACATTTCAAATATCGACATATACAAAAATTTCCGCGAAAGCAACGTGAAATGTACAATTATTCCACAGGAAAGGCTTTTAAAGCCGCATAAGTCATATATATTTCCCTGGATTTTTTAGGTATAAAAAATTACGTGCGCAATATTTTAGACAGCAGAAAATTGAAAAAATTATTCACCGAAACGTCACCTCCGCATAGCAATTCGAACATTTCCGATGAACATAACCCAGAGATGAGTAAAATATTAGTTCATTTTCTTCCACAATTCAAAAAGAAAGAATTCCAACGATGTAACACGGAACACTGAGTCAATACGATTTCAGTAGGTCTGTTTAATTTTATCCGCCGAATATCGAATAAACACTCTAACAAATTTACATTAAATTTGTATTCTTCTGGCTAAATATTGAATTACAATGTACGGTTTGCATAACATATTTCGAAAATATTTCTCTGCGTTACCTATGGGACATTCACTCACTAATCATTGTGAGAAAAAGTATAATCGAATTTTCTCTGAGTTCAAAGTTAAAGGCTAACTATTAATTATTAGTAAATAACGTTTAAAAGGAGCTTGAATCCTCCAGCGACGTACACATGAAATAAAAATTTACTTCTACGGCTGTTGTTCCCAAATTACAGGAGATGTAATTGTCTTAATTAATTTATTATTGTTAATCTTACAAAAGCTTCATGAATTCCTGAAAATATTTGAAAGTTTCTAATTGTATTACATAGTGTTCATACTGATAAAACACAAAATTGATTAAAGAGCAGAAAGCACTATCATCACTACTTCAGTATCGATACATAAATAATGTGTATCGTATAAAGCTTATTAGCTGGGGAACTTCAATGTGATTTATACTTCTGACATGCTTCACGTGTTGGGTTACGATAACCAGTTACCGGACTTCGAGCTGTAACGTGGTGAAGGTCGGTGGTCCACCTTGTGTCGCTCTATATGTTTTTTGGGTAGAGATTATAAAGATCCGCGACCGATTAGCATTCTCCCAACACTTTACAAAGTAATTGAAAAAGGGTTATAGTCGCGAAACGGCTCTTTTGTGCATTACCGATGACATTCTTGCGGCTAGAGATAAAAGCCTTGCTGGTGTGTTGATACTCCTTGACTATAGTAAGGCGTTTGCTACGGTGGACCATAATTTTCTAGTTAGAATTTTATCACCTTGTGGTTGTACCGACGAAGCAGCCAGCCTAATACGTAGTTTCTTAAATAACCGTCAGCAGAGCGTGCAGCTAGGGTTTGTTAGATCATTCCCTCTTATATTGCAGCGCGGAGTGCCACAGGGATCAATTATTGGACCACTGTTTTATCCAATGTACACCCGAGATGTAAGCAGTAAAGTTAAGTATCGCAAGGTTCACACTTACGCAGATGACACTCAGTTGTATTTCACATTCGATACTCGTGATTGGGAGGACGCTATGAAGAAAATCAATGCTGACTTAGAATCACTTGCAGAATATTCTACGGAGCGGAGACTCAAGGTGAATTCTGGAAAGTCACAGGCAGTGATTTTTGGCAATGTTGCTACATGCAATTTTCTTAAAGATAAGATGATTTTACACGTTAATAACGTAACTATACCTTTCGTCGATTCGGCGAGAAATTTAGGGCTATGCATAAATAATACTTTTAGATATCGCACTCAAATTACTAACTATATCAAGAATGCCTATTTGAATTTAAAATGGCTGTATCCGTTGAGGGCTGCTTTAGGTATTGAAGCTAAAATTAAACTTTGTGAAGCACTTGCCTTATCACATTTCACTCATTGCACGTCCATTTACCATCCTTCTATTGATAAACACACTGAATATAGGATTCAGAAAATTCAAAATACGTGTTTAAGGTTTATATACGGACTTACGTATATGAAAATATGAACACATTTCCCGTAAGTTAATGAATGTTAATTGGCTTAATATGTACGACAGAAGGGATGTAAACACTTTATGCTTGATACATAAAATTTTGTTAACCAAGACGCTATCCTATTAATATGAGAGGATAAGATTTCGTAGTGACGTTCATAGCATCACCACACGACTTCGTGGATTGGTTTCTCCCACGCCCCACAGAACCACCCTATTTAAAAGAAGTTTTTCATACACTGCTTTCTCGGTTTCTACTTTTAGAAAGAAGCTTCGGGGGTGCTTGGCCGGAAATCAATATTGATTATATGTTTACTATTATTACTCGCTTTCTTCTTCACAAATTACGACATGTACAGAGTGCACTATCTTTATTTTGAATTATTAATTTCTCATTTATTTAATTTAGGTTTTACTCTCATAAAGTTGTTAATATATCCGGGGTTTAGATGGCAGAACGGGGTACACTGATCCTCGTCCCGCGATTTGCAAAAGAAAATTCTTGTTTTGTATATTGTATTATACTTTTTTGCCATAAAGTTTCTATTGTTATTCATTCAAATATATTATTATCTAGTAAGCGGGCCAATCGAACTACAAACTAAATTGCTAAGGCATTCCATGGCTTTCTTGCTACCACTCTTAGCCGTAAAGGGTAAAGCGCAGTCAATTATCTCTCAACATGCTGACAGTGACTTGACACGACATTCCTGGTCGTGATTCGGATCCTCGACTCCTGACACTCTCGTGTTCAGAAATAGATTCTCTTACCACTGGATCACTGAGCTGTTTTGCCACAAGTACATATGGACTCTGTACGGTCTCTGGCTATCGAATTAGAACCGCTTAAAAATATTATGATTTTAGGGTAACATTTGAAAAAACAGTTGGTAATGTTTGTAATATTATTATTTAATTACATGTAACATGCAAGTAAGTATAATTTGAACATATATTTACTAATACTTCACAATCTCCTCAATCGCTTTTGCATACTGATAATGCAGTTTTTCATTATTTTTTAATTTCGTCGCTATTGTGCCATACATCTTCAATATGTTGTAATTCTTCCGTTGTAGTTGAGTTTCGTGTACTTACGATGTTTTTCAAGACATTCCCCAAATATTCAATTGGGTTTACGTCTGGTGAATTGCCTGGCCAGGGTAGTACACGCAGATTCAAGGTATCGCATTACACTTTTTGCCTAATAACACGGTGCATGAAAGTATATGGTCCTTGAGTCGGATCCAATGAAGGTATTAAATAGTTTTATAGAACTTTTTTATATTGTTTTTGCTCCATTGTTCCGTTAACGAGATATAACGGTTCCAGTCCTTCTGTCGTAACACACGACCAAACCATTAAAGATGGGGGCAAAATATTTTAATATTTTCTATCGGTACTCTTTTTGTGACTATGCTTTAATAAAACTTTTACATCACAAATTAAATTATCTTTTAAAGTACTTGAAAATATACAGTGTGTTTCATTAAAAAAATACAAGAGTCGCATGGAAATTGGCAATGCGTTATTCAATTTAATTATATATCAATCGGTATTGAAAACACTACTACTTTGCTAATTTAACCTACTCCGTGTAACATGTATAATACCAAGGATAGGAATGGCACACATTTAATTTGGATCAACCTGTTTACCCAAGGGTTACGCAAATCTACAATATCTTATATAATATCTACTTACACTATTGCCATTCGTCATCTATCTGCGATTGGTTTATATTACCATCAGACAGTTTCCCTATCCGGACGACGAATGTTGTTCAGGAATGGATCCGGAAAACTAATCTAACTGTATTAAACAGGCCCGCATGAAACGCAGATGTAAACCCCATTGGAAACCTGCCGGGGTTACATAAAGCTGAGAGTATACGAACATCGCTGGCATACAATTCAGAGACAGAAATCAGCGACGGCTGAAAATTGGAATCGCATGGGAAGAAGCAAGTGAAGACTTTTGCGATAAATTAGTGCAATTCATGTGGAGTCGACTCCCAGAAGTAATTGAAATAAATGACCGATGAATTCCCACCGTTAGTTTATGTAAACTCATTTGGGTATTGATTTAGTCTAACTTCCTGTATTTAATATTTTACCGATTAAAATTGTTACGAAATCGTAGTTAAAAAGAAAGACATCTATATTTTTTTCCTGTTATAACAACATAAACAAATATCACACAATTAAAACACATACACATGTAGAAAATAGAAAATCTTGCACAACTCAATAGCTCTTGAAATGAACTCGTCTATGCTGTACATAACATTGTCTTGAAGATAACGAAGCAAATGTTTTTTAAAGATTTTCATTTTCGCCGGCAAGTGATTATAAACTTTTATAATTCGCGTCACAACACTTTTGTTGATGAGGATTTTGGTGATTTGTGGAGGCATAAGATATGCTAAATCTGTAGCGCGCGTACTATACACATGTGTTAACTCTTGAGTTTTATCACGCTATTTTTCAAACTTGTAAACGAAGCCCAAATTCCAATTGTGTTATGTTAACATGATAGCTGACAATAATACGATTTTCCTCAAAAAGAATGCGTCTTAACTTTTGGATTATCACAAGAATATTTAATATTCTGTATTTTCTTTGTTTTGCATGCTTGTGTTATTTATACTTACAGATTCATATAAATCGTTATTTTTTGGTAATTTGTTAATAAGAATCATAAGGCTGTTGGGATAGTTACTGTGTATGGAACTGATAAATAGATAACCTTTAAACTTTCTGTTTTAAATGTTTAATGATACCTATTTAATTTTTGGTGCCATGGATGATTGTAATTATAATTAAATGTACAATCTCACCTGGTTGATTTTTGATGTATGTCTATTATGATTTTTCCTCCTTGCTTTACAACTGAAACCTAAAAATGATAGATGACCTTCCTATTCCTCCACGTCTTCGCGTTCAAATAAAACATGCTTACATGCCGTTTTCGCAGTTGGCAACTTCAACTCGAGGTTGTATTTATACCAAAAGTTCTGAAACAGTTCTTTTTCGAGTAAACGAAGCGACAAAGTACAGGTTATCATCATGACAACTAAATCGAAAATAAAGGCAGTTCTCGTTGACACTTCCTTTTTTCTATTTCTGTGTTCTTCAGTATTTACATGTTTGTTACAGTCCCCATTGTCCCAGCACTTCAAATATTTCTCGCACACTTTACAAACTATTTTAGCACCGTCGTAGAACAAATCCGAAAAGGTACAGAGAAACTCGTTTACTGTGCCAGCAGAGTCAATTTTCAGCCTTGTTCACGTTACACATTTTAAATTAATAATTGTATACATATTTATAACGAATAACACGTAACACAAAATACAATGCACGCTCTCGTTTCCTTAACTGAACGAAAAATAAACAAGCGGACGTTGGCAAAGCGAGAATCGATTTTTGCACCCAGCCCGTTATTCCGGTGAGTCGCCTATATATCACAGAGACGATTACCTCGCTCTAGTTACAAGCCAATTATGGAAGAAAGTCACAGGTTAGTTTGCAGAATATCCACCAGCGAAGCCTAAAGGTAATCTTTTCTTCTTCCAATAATCGCCACTCCCTAGTAAAAACTCTAAAATGTACAATTATTTATAAACAATAAATCACTGCTCAAGAATTAGACAGTTTAATGGAATATTGAAATTTGACATATCTTACATGTCCTTTTAAAGAATTTATGTTTTATAGATTAATATTTATTACTATTAGTAATCTTGCAATTAACATTTCAATAACAATAAAGGTAAACGCTAAACTTGTCACGGATGTACATGCTATTCTTTTTCAATTCATAGAATTAGTAGCACCGAATACGAAAACACATTACAGAAAGCATTAGACCTCTACAATTTCATTCGTAACAATCAAAGCTACTGCTAAAGTTTTTTTATAAACAGAGCTACTTAAGGGAAGGAACTTTTAAAGTGAAAAAGTTTAGCCGTTTAGGAGGAATTGCATTGATTGGTGTAGGTAATATCCCGATGAGGCAGAGGACCTAGCAGGAGGATGATGAAAGAAGAAAATAAGTGTTTGCGATAGCAGAAAAGTTTCCTATAGCGTTGATTGTAAATAAATAAGGAAGTTTGATAAAAAAAACTTTCCTTGTCACCTACTAGATTGTATTCTATTAATATTCGTTTTTTTTTCCTTGTTTATAAAAGGAGAATTAAATTCTGACAGTTTTGAATTATGATTAAATACGAGGTTTTACGGGGTACAAAACAAAATACTTTACAAGTTAGAGTGTTGCGTGTATAACACAGCATTCCAAAGGCTATTGCTCACTCCAAATTCGAATATTACACGAATATGCTAATACAACTACAGAACAACGCGGTCGATTACAACATTTACATAGTAAACCAAAACGGAATGTTCTCTGATGGCGGTTCAGTAATGTAACCCAGCTGCTGAAACTTTTAAATCTAAAGCTATAGACGTTATACTGGATGCCGATTCTCTTCGTTAATCGAATTTTTTTCATCGGCTACACCTTTTCGACTTGTCATCGCAACCTGCTCTGGTTTTTAATATCCTACAGTCATATGCAATCAAGGCAGCTTGTAAACAACTTTAAATGTTTGGGTAAATACGTTGGAGAAATTAGACTGAATTTATTTGCATCAACGTAGATACCCCTGATTCACCTAGGGAAGATTCAATCCGAGGATTCCGTCGCTAAGTATTGATTTATTTGTACGTTGTCGAGAATTGGATTAATCTTCCAGGATTTCCTTATTTATTTTCGGCCAATAAATTCGTCTTGGCGTAGAACATTTACGGATATTTTTCGAGGAGGAATCCAGAAAATTTAAATAATTGACGAGTACAGCTGATGGCATGAATTTCATCACGGAGAATCATAATAAATATGAAATTACAAATTGAAACGTCAGCAATAATATATTTCTGAGGAAATACAAGGTAGGCGCCATAAATTCTCGGCCTTAGAGGCTTATACAGGTACGAGCGTTTTCAAACTCCGTTGCGTCATAGTACATGTACGAGGCCCACACCATATATATTACGGCTCGAAGAGTAGTGGTTTTTAGTAGCCAGCGAGATAACGTGACTAGTGCGTGAAAATGTCTCAGGTAACGAAAATTGAGTACCGCGCGGTCATTAAATTTTTAACCAAAGAAGGGCATACGCCTAATCACATTAAACAACGTTCAGACGGCGTTTATGGTGATTTATCTCCTTTATATTCCACTGTAAAAAAGTGGGCAAAGTGTTTCCGTTTGAGGCAAGAATCCCTTGATGATGATGAGCCAATTGAACTGACAACGCCTTAAAACATTTCAGTTATTGAACAAATGGTATTAGCAGACCACCGTTTGAAAGTGAAGGAATTAGCAGTGACGTCTAACATTTCTGAAACAAGTACTCGCCCTGCTGTCCAACGTGAACGTCGGGTCGAATGTGTGCGCCCGTTTTTAAACATGTGTGAAGACGACCCGAAACCGATTTTGGAGTCCATTGTCACGGGAGATGAAACAATAGTTCTGTACTATGATCCTCTATCCAAAAAAGAATCGTTTTAAGGACGATAGTGAGTTGCAAGCAGCTGTAATACAACATTTTAATGGGAAAATTTTAGATTACTTTTACTTAAGGGTATAGAATTATTAATTGATCGTTGTAATAAATGAATTGAAATTAGGGGAGATTATATTAAAAAATAAAGATTGTTATATTTTACGAAATTTATTTTTCTATATCAAGCCGAGAATTTATGGAGCCTATCTCGTACATCTTCGCTACATGAAAGGCTAAATATTGTTGCATGCTTTATATTTAGCTAATTCATTTTCAGAAAGGAGTGATAAGGAATAATAACTAGGATTATTAATTCAATTAAAAAATATGTTAAGGAACCATACAGGGTGCGTATAAAGTTTAGCACCAAGCGGAATAACGTGCATTTGATATTTGATATTTGTTAGCGTTAAAGGAAAATGCAGAAAGGTATATCATAAGGTTACCTATTGATAAATAATTTTAAAAAATCGTGAAAAATGCAAATCACTCTAGACAACGAAATATAAATAGCGATAAATAAGCGAACTCATAGTACATAACTGTTGAAAATGTTGCCCGTTCACTTCATGGCAGAAATAAAGCCATCTTACAAAAACTTCGAATGAACAATGAAAGTGTTCTGCAGGAATATTTGCTGTCGTATTGTTAATATGAAATTAAGCAGAAATCTGTCAGAATAATAGTTTTTCATCTGATAAAAATTATGTGAATAAATATTTGTTTATACTCAATATAGTATTGCAGTAATAAACGTTGTTAATTGCATTAATGTTAGATACAAAAGTACGCTTACTCCTCCTTTATACAACACGCGGTTTTTTCGTATAACGTTGCTATTATTTACAATTCCATTCCTCCGAACTTCAAATCTTTATTCCTTACAGGGTTTAAGTACAAGGAATATTTACTTCTTGGACAACAATGATCTTATTACTCACCCGACGTGTGTTCCTTTGCTTTTTTCTGCCCTTGATGATTATATTGGGTAGGTGACCCCTCAATGCTGCTCAGAATCGATAACTGCTTTTTTTCTGATATTTGAATTGTTGAAAATATGGTATGATTTTGTTTTTGTCTATTTATATTGACGAACTCTTGTAATATAATGCCCTGCACTTAGGTTGGTCTACTTCTGTAGTTGATGGATCAGAATGAACAGCATCGCTGAGTTGGTTCCGATCCATTTAAGTAGAGTTAATACATAATATGGTAATATTTAGGGTTTTATATATACGCTCATATTATATGTCTTTCCTACTTAATAAATTATATTATTATTGTTATATGATCAATAGAGTCCATGATATCGTGTTAGCAGATAGCTGGATGAAGATGAGAGAGATTGCTAATATGGCGACGTGCAAAACATCTTTCACGAAAAATTGAGTATGAGAAAGCTATCGGCACGATGGATGCCACGTTTGCTGACGAAAGCCGAATCGCGTAATAACCTCAAAACACTGTTTGGACATGTTTAAGCGAAATGCGAGTATTATGTTGTTGTCGATGAAACATGGATGCATCACTACACGTAAGAAACCAACGGTCAATCGACAAAATGAGTTTTTCTCAACGAACATTACGGTATGAATTGGTGCTCCATTCACCGTATCCGGCAGACTTGTCACCCCGTGACTTCTTTCTTTTTCCAGCGGTTCACACCAAATGAAGAGGTCATTGCTAAAACAGAAGCTTATTTTGCAGAGTCCGACATATCCTATTATTTTGGATGGCTGAAAATAGCTGGAACATCGCTGGATTAAGTGTATAGAGCTACAAGGAAATTATGTCGAGAAATAAATTTATTAAATGCAAAGCAATTGCGTTGTCTTCCTTTACACAGGTATTTATCATACCATCCTCGTAAGTCGCCACAGGTAAGCAGTTTGTTTGCTCTTAGCTGTTTAGTTTTTTTTTTATCCGACTAGAAAAGTCTATTTGTGGCAAGTGAATAAATGGTGCTGCTGCTAATATCCACCTTTTAAGTACCGCAGAATCTTCATTTTCTTGTGATAAATAAACAGTTTACAAATACACGTGGAAAGAATGCCTAATACAATAACCAAAAAATAAATGCTAATATAGCTCATGGTATTGGTGGAATCATTCCCGGCAAAAACAATGTAGCAGAGAGAATAGCGCTAACACATGGACATGTTTCTGCCTACTCGGCGTCATCAGCATGGTTCTGAGCACTATCTACTGCCGCTATCGTTGAGTTTGCCTCTCAGTTTATATTGCTAATCTCCAAAGCAGCACTGAATATGTGTCTCGGCGACACCTATCGCCAACAAACACAGTCACGCCGTCCCAAAGGGTAGCAAGACAAACCGGAGTGTAGATGTCCACCAGGAATCATTTGCACGTTTAGATGTCGCTGTGCCTAGGCACAACGCCCCCTTGCGTTTGGCAGCCCAAGAGCTGCCCGATAGGTGGTGGACATCTACACTCCGGTTTGTCTTGCTACCCTTTGGGACGGCGTGACTGTGTTTTGTTGGCGATAGGTGTCGCCGAGAGACATATTCAGTGCTGCTTTGGAGATTAGCAATATAAACTGAGAGGCAAACTCAACGATAGCGGCAGTAGATAGTGCTCAGAACCATGCTGATGACGCCGAGTAGGCAGAAACATGTCCATGTGTTAGCGCTATTTTCTCTGCTACATTGTTTTTGCCGGGAATGATTCCACCAATACCATGAGCTATATTAGCATTTATTTTTTGAAACAGTTTACAACTTTATTAAAATTTTCTTACATTTTGGATTAGTTCTCGTTAGTAAGATATGAATGAAACCACTCGGAGATACTCCCGGAGTTCCACACGAATCAACCTTCATCAGTAATTTCTTACATTCTACACAACCACACAATCGACAGTCTTCCTTATACCACAAGAAATTGAAATGTTTTTTCTCTTTCAAATTAATCAAAATCGAATTAAATAAATCGACCAGAACAGACACGATTGATTTGGCATAATTTATATATTTGAAGGTATACGAATCCAGTCCATCAGGAAAACTACTATCCAACTTCTGCACTAATTTGTTGTTAATTTCATGAGAACCATAATGAAAACCTTTATTAAGCAAAGAAAATAAGCTTGGTACCTCAGATTCATCATAATGAGGTAAAACCATTGATGTACTGTTAGCGAGGCACCACTGTCTCTCTGGAATCAACCTTGTAGTGCCATATATGGAGTAGATGAAAAATCATTAAAACAGATGGTGATTCAATAAATACACCGTCATGGATAATGAATAGATATGTGCACATGTATTATATATTTAACTCTATAACATTAGGTGTATGGGTATATACGCCATAATTACGAAAGAAAAATATCTTGCAGTTACATACGTACATTCGTACATATTCAGTTGAGTAGTCTGAATCGTATTTCAACTGTAAATCCATAACATTTCGTACTGAGTAGGTTTAAAAGGCAATAGACACTTTATAGCATCATAAATCTCAATGTTTTATGTGTATGTACATCATTTCTTTCTATATATTATTTATATAGAAAGAAGTAATTTTGCAAGATTTCCAGTTGAATACTTGAATTCTTACGAAACCTCTTAACGTTAAAAGATAACATTGACGTCATTTTTACGATGCTAGTAATTTTCTCAAGAAATAGCTGAAATCGGTTAAAACAAAAGCACATTAACCAGTTTGGTGCATGCCAAATTAGTGATATGATAATTATTGTGGGGGTTTATTGCAATAAAAATAAAACAATTTCAGTTTTTGGAAGTTAAAAAGAGTAACGTAAAAAACTATTGTATGTAGTTGGAGACCGAAGACCTTCAAGCATCAGATTGTTAGTTAGAGATTTCTCTAAAACATGCTAAATATAATACTACTTGAATTTAGAACAATTGCGAAACAAATCCATTTTGCAAACATCTGCAAGGAACAAATACTGGTTCCTACTTTACCTTTAGTTTATTATTTTTTTTAAACACTCTATCCAGTTAGTGTTTTCCTTTGAAGCAAACAGTTGAGCGAAAGCTCTATGACAGTTGATGTCTATTCATGATAGAGATGAAAGTATTTGGCAAAAAATGCATTCAATTGAAAATTAAAGACATCTACAAGGAACGTGTGATTTACCTTTAATTGTGTATAGGGAGTTCTAAAGATGCTGGAAGGGGAAGCAAATCGTTGACCATAACGAGTAAAACGGAAATAACGTAGAAAATGTCTATTGTGTTAAAAACAAGAAAGAAATTGCACATCTTCAAATTAAAATAGAACATTATCACTCATTTATTGGTATACGATACACATCAGTAATATTCATCATCATCGCCGCCCAATCCTTCTGGATTATGGACGACTATTTCAACGTCTTTTTTGGATCAATTTTATGAGGTGAATCAATACTTTTTATCTGTTTCTAGAACTTAGGATGTTTCTTAACTATATTAGTAATTTATGCTTTTGATATTTGTCTTCCAGTCCTTTCACTGCCAGTATGTCATCCTCCACATCGTCTTTCCACTTCTTCCTTCGATCTCCTTTTGTCTCTTGGTTCTACTGGGAGCCAGTTTCTTGTTCTTTTTATTAGTTCTGTGAGTGACCTCCTTGTTATATGCCTCTTCCGGTCAAGTCGTTTTGGTTTAATGTATTTAACTATGTTCCTCGTTCTAGTACTTGTTCAATTTCCATATTCGTTCTTGCTCTTCTTTGTCCGTCTATAACTATCCTTGGCACAAGGATAATTCTCATAATTTTCCTTTCCAGAATTTTCAATTTCATGTCTTCCTTTTTTGTTATTGTACTAGTTTCTGATACGTAGGCAATCGTTGGTCATATTAAAGTTTTATAGATTCAGTTTTCGTTTTTTTTTTTTACTTATATTTTGTTTTTGAGTAGTGCCTTGTTTCTTTCGCATGTTCGGTTTCCTTTCACAATATTTTCTTTTGTTCTTTCTTTCCTTTCCTTGCCTATTGGCACTCCTCAGTAATTAAAGATAGTTGCTTTCTTGAATCTGTAATTGTGTACTGCTAGGTATTCATTATTTTCCTCGATGATTTTACCTATTGTCATATACATATTCAGTTTTCTCTTTGTTTATCTCTTAACCGCTTTTCTTTTGTTTGCTTC
Organism: Dynastes maya; assembly: GCA_029619315.2. Taxonomy (NCBI): domain Eukaryota; kingdom Metazoa; phylum Arthropoda; class Insecta; order Coleoptera; family Scarabaeidae; genus Dynastes; species Dynastes maya. The sequence continues at coordinate 67,012,494 of JAROYE020000002.1, forward strand.
TACTCGTTAATCTTTCCATTGTTTTTACCAATTTCTCTTTGCTCTTCACTATTACTGTTAAATCATCCACGTATGCGATTACTTGGACTTCTACTAGGAATTTCGTATTTTTTGCTTTTCAAGGTTGAAGAGTACTGGAGAAAGTGGATCTCATTTGTTCACTCCTGTATTTATATGCTTTTAAATGCTTCAAAGTTTGCACCCATGAAGCGAACCTTCGCTTTGGAGTTATTTAGGGTAATTTTTATCGATTTGGACAGTTTTCCGGAGATTTCTAAACTTTTAACATTGCATGCGTTGTTACCATGCCGAAGCCGCCTTTGAAATTTACGAAATTTATGTTTCGTTTGTTCTCTTAGATTCCCATGATATCTGGTGTCTTTCTTCCATTGCGTGTATGGCGTTGATTGTTGACCTTTCTAGTCTGAACCATTTTGGTAGTGACCTACTATCCTCTCTGCATAGAATATCAGCTACAGTTTATTACATTCAACTTTTTACAGGAATTTTGTACGTGGTACTTAATAGGTCTAGTTAGTGTTCTAGTGTTTCGTCTTCAGCTTGACGGCTCCTACATGATAGGTCTTAGGCTAATCCCTTCCTGTGGAGGTGTCCCTTTAGGCGGCAATGTTCAATCAGAATCCCTTGAATACGTCAATGTGACTTTAGCGATGCAGCAGGAATTAATTTCATCCAATTTGCTCTAACCCCTCCTGGCTAGCCTGTCCGCTTCTTCATTGCCAGGATTTCCGTTACAGCTCTTCGGCCATATTACGTTGATATTGTTTGTCTCGGGGACTAAGGATAGAGCTCTGTAGCAGTTTCGACGTTATTGTCGGTTCAATCGATAATACTTTCTTGCTGCCGGTAAACAGGTTGATATTTTTGCCTACAATCTTAGGATCAGTTAAGCAGTACGCTTCTAGGGTTGAAGATTTCCGTCTGAAAAGCAGTGATCTCCATCCCTAGGAATAGGAGATATAATACTCTTATCAAAATTCCAGTAGGTACGTAGATTTTGATACCAACAAGAACGTTTCGGTTTAATTTTAAAATACGCTTTTAAAATTTCAGAATTTTTGAAAATTTCTATAGAATTTGGATAAAGATCTAAATTTTCGCATAATTTCTAATAAATACTAAAGGTTTATAGGAAAATTACCAATTTGAAGAAAAATTCCTCATGTTTATACCGGAGATATATACTTTTTTCATGATATGGGAACTTCAATTTACCCCCATTTCTTTCAGTGTATAACTTTATATATGTGTTATTGTAATGGCTCTCCTCCGTATTTTGCTAGTTCGTTTACTATATCGTCTTCACCTAATACTTTTCCAACAATATTACAACATCTATATTGTAATTTTAATAAAATGGTTCTCTTGGCTTAATAGCATATATAATAACAAGAATTGCTCAATTTGCTACAACAGCAAGTGGCGGGCGCATAAAAGTTTACACAAAATAAATAGTCAGAAATAAAATATAATACGTGCTCAAACACTTACCGTCTTAAGAGTCTTCCGTGAAATCATAAAGTGAATAGTGTCTGTTAAATATCTACAACATTGGATATGTTTCCACAGTTGTTTCGGCAAACCGAGTGCGACGTGAGGAAAAAGTGTGTTTATATGCAGAAAACGAACGTTCTACATCTAGTGACGTTATATTTGCGTAATTAAAATAATATTTAGAACAACTTAACGGTTCTGTTGACGCACCTTCACAAATTTGTCTTAATGTACCAAAATCAGAATCTCTCTCTAAAACACCTTCAAACCTTTCTAGAACACAAACATTTTTGCGTCTTCTACCGCGCATAGCTGTGCGTGAACATGTTGCACTATTTGCAGAGATTCCACTAACGACACCGAAGGATTTTGTAATTTTTCTATTGCCTCCACTAGTCCGAAGTAATTGTTCTGAATAGTTTTTAAATCCATTTTAACCTGACTATCTTGAAATTTCGACTGGCTTTCCTTGATAACCGCAGCTTCCTTTGTATCGAATTGTAATGCCACGTTCTTAATATTCTCAAAATATTTATGATAATATTGTAAAACACGGCCTGTAACCATGTTCCCCAACGTGTAAGAATAGGTTCTGGTGGCTCAGGCATACGGGGGCACAGTCTGTGAAATTCGCGAATACGTTTCGCGGATTTGACAAGCACTGCTTTTGTGTGCGCTATTAAAGCGTCTACCTCAGGATAACATTTTCTAATACTATCTGCCACATTACTGAAAGCATGAATTTTACACGTAATATGTAACAAGTTAGCACAATGTTTTTTAAGAGACCGGCCTACAGAAAGCATGTTTGCGGCACCATCACTCATAAACATCAACAGTTGGTTTGTTGAAAGTTCAAACTTTTTCAATGTATTTAACACTAACTTTGAAATTACTTCGACAGCACATTGTTGTACTCGTCTGGAAGCTAATAGAATTGAAGGTGACGATTGATGTGGTTCCATTGTACGTACCATTACATTAGCCACAGAATGTTTTTTACGATCTATTGTTTCGTCCGTAACATTAATCTTGAAATTTCTACAATAATTTGAAATAACAATTCCTTTACCTTTAGCCTTTGTATCAAACGCTGTTAATCTGCAGAATCCTCAACCAGCTATAAATACATACATATGTATAGCTAAGCGTAAATAATTACTGTCAAATTCAAACAATATGACACACTAAGCCAGCTTTTCAACGTCAAAAAAGCATCCTATTCAGATGAATGCCTCAACGACATACATATATATACATATGTATATCTGCATCCCACTGACAATGACAAATATAAAACCCAGCAACACCACACCGAACGTAACACATCAAAGTAAAAAATCGCCATTTACCCAACAAAATGAATTATTAAACCGACTACATGTTTATTTCATATGTGCGGATACATTCATTGACTGAACACATGCGTTCCACAGAAAGTTAACGCAAACCAATAAATCGCGAAACTTTCCTAATAAAAGTAAAACAACGAATGGCGCGGTCGAAAAAAGGGACATGATACGACAAAACTGTAAAACTTAGGGGCATGAGCATGTTGTGTATGCTAGTAGATTTTTTCACATTTCAAGCGTGCATGGTTTGACCATCAGCGATCCTTTTTTGGACTTTTTAATTATTTTCCCCCTGAACACCGGGAAACAGCGAACGTCGCACAAATATAACGTTATTTACCATCTCTATTATCAAGGGAAACCCATTCAAGAGAGAAGGGCTTTATTGCAGCGGATCGAAACTAACGCCAAGTGACACTTGCATCCGTCCACATTACCTATCTCGCAGGATAGTTGGTTGTGTCACACGCAGCCTCCCGCCAGCCCACCACATACATAAAAGACCAGTGCACGTATCTCGTGTGCGAGAAACATCAGAACGACCGCACATTTATCAGGCCCTCCGTGATCCGAAGCTCTTCCACTTCATGAATACAATTTCCCCACCTTTCGGGCACCATTACTGTCGTTCCTCTCAACAGTTATATACTTATTACTATAATTTTCACGCCATATATTTGCAACTTAGGCTTCGCGCGAACGTTATGCGATTCTGTTATGGACTGCGCTTAATTTTAAAGATGAATTCCACACGTATATGCGTTGCGATTTATATCTTCTATTTGAAAAGGCCTTCCTCGCAACGGTACGCGAAATTTACTTGCCTAAGAATTTACTACTCTTTTATATAGTTCGCAACTTTGAAAAATCGCACCAATGGAAATATCTATTACTTTTCTGTGGCGATTGTAAAATAGAGCTAGATAAACTCTACCCAGGATATCCATATTTGGACTAACTAAATCTATTACATTCACAACCTCCAACTTATACTTACAATTAAGCAAACTAATTAGCGCAGTAATTTACGATCATTCACAATGCAACACGCACTAATTTAAATTAATGTTTCTTTTTGTGGCATCCTCTAATAACTATATTAATCATTATAGTTAATTCGTTAATATAGACTCGATATATTATCGATCGAGTTAAGAGGCACATGAAAACGATTGATATACTCAAACCGTCCAAATATAAACCTAACCTATCACTGCGTAGTACTTTTGAACATGGGTTTCACCATTACCTCCGAGACAACAAATCCTAAGCGCTCTTCGATGACGTCACGCTGTGTTGGTATCGCCATGCACGATATTAACCTAAGCGGTAAAAAAATCGTTTTTTTGCATTTCTTTTTTGAAGGGCTTTCGGTTTAAAGAGGATGCCAGTCGTCAACTGAGCCCTTCTTCGCATCCCATTCGATTTTATTTTGGAAAAACGAAGTTTCAAAGCAAAACCCAAACACGTAACCGAGCATCGTTTTCGTGAAAGATGTATTTGTGGTTGATATTTAATCGACTAATTATTATTATTTGTAATTATACATGTATTTGGACGAAACTAAGGTTGAAATGATACAGTAATTGCAATTTTATTCGAAATTTTGGTCAGTGATATAATTTAAAATATATTGTATTAAAATAGAACGTTTAATATACACATTTAAAAACATCTCTTCATGTTCAAAAATAATTTTGTTAAATATAACGTTAGAATGTAAAACTATTTGAACAATAAAATCGTCACGTTTTTTGTCAAATACAGCGCGCAGTTAGGGAATTGAGTTGGAATAGCATCTTTTTTAAGCCTACGATCTTTTAAACTTACAGCTATAGTTTCACCGGTTCTTGAATCTGTAGCTGTTGAAAATTAAATAATAACTCACAAACCCTAGTATACATTGTTGGAGTAAAATTTTCCCTATGCAGTGCACAGATCCATTTTTTACACATCTGAGGATCCGAGGGAAAACCGAATGTGTGGACTTTCGATACATTCTTATAATTACCGCGGCACTCAGGTACGCAACAGATATACGGCATTGTTATAAACACGTAATACACAAAACACCTATAGACAGCCCGAACACCTGCAAACAGAACAACCGACGCTACAGTATAGACCACCCGAGTCACGCTTTTACGATACAGAAAAAGTTTTATCGGTTATACAACACTAGAAAAACATTACAGGTATCACCAACAAAGTACGGAAATATCACTACACAGTGTTTTTTTCAAATAAAATCAATATAATTTGAATAAATCAATTCAAAACGCAAGAAACGGTCTGAACGTGTAAATGTCAAATCTATAAATATGGCTGCTCGACTACCTAATGCAATATACGTCACAACCTGGTGACGTCAAATCTGTTTGGCCCTCTCGTTTCGTTGGTAACAGTTTAACATATCCCAAAGATCATACTACCAAACATAACCTTGTTGCTGGACCATTGCTGCAATTCCAAAACAGCGCATGCATCACCTCTACGTATACACACTAATTGAACGTTAAGCCTGTTTTACACGCCACGATTTATTGGCCAATTAATTCAACAAATTGATCTCCTATTTTATCGTACCGTGTAAAACAACAAAAATCGGTACGATTTCTCGAACAATTTATCCTACGATTAATTGAATTGAACAGAACATGCTCTATTTTTACCACGATTTTCCGAAGATTTTTCACTAACTTTGTTGTTTTAATACCAGCCCAGTGACAGAAAAGTACTTACGAATTTTATTTAGTGTTTTTAAAGTAAAGTGAAGATAAATTTCCAACATTTACGACGATTATGATGTGCGGATAATTTGAATAAACTAGCCGAAACCGAAGTAACCTAAGCTAATCTGTGTCTATACCAAAAACATTTCTGAATTCTCCCGTTCAACTATTAACGAAACTAAACGGGTATTCACAATCGTTAAAAAATCGTCCAATTTACTTTCTTGTTACAATGTTGGTCATACTTAGCCGTTGGTAAGGCAACAGGTAACCGTTCATCGATCCGGTAGCCAGTTTCGTTCAATTCAAATCGTGGGATTTGTAAATTTGTGGGCGCATTACGCCAAGCTGAATACCATTGCCATGCAAGTGGAAATTGCGCTATCAGCCACTGTTGATTGGGCCTCATTTGGGGTGGTATTGGAAGCATACATAAAATCACCTCAACAGTTAGGAGTAGAAGGGGTGATCGTCGAAATAGATGAATCCAAGTTTGGAAAAAGGAAATACCACCGAAGACATGCTGTTGACGGGCAGCGGGTATTTGGAGGATACGAAAGGGGCACTGGCAAAGTTTTTATGGTGCTCGTCGAGGAGCGTGGCGCAGGCATGTTGTTGCCTATTATAAGGAGATGGATTTTGTCAGGCACCACAATAATAGAGTGATTACTGGCAAGCGTATGCCTTAGAGAAGTAGGCTATGAGCACCTGAAGGTAAGAATGGAATGTGTGGTGGATGCATGTGCCAAGGTCTGCGTGTTCCTGTGGTGGCCTGGGTTGGTCCGCATGTGCCTGTATTGCTTGCAGGTGTATGTGGTGGTCTGCATGTGTGTGTTGGTCTGCCTATCTGTGTTTGTTGATCAACGTGTGCCTGTGTTGGTCTGCGGCTGTGTGTGGTGGCTTGCGTGTTGCTGTGTTGGTCTGTGCATGGCTGTGTTGGCCTGCGGGTGTATGTTGTGGCCTGCCTGTGTGTCTGCGGGTGTGTGTGCTATGGCTGGTATTGTATTAATTAATTTTGAACTACTTTGAATTTCCCAAGGTGAATATTCTTTTCTAATTGAAATGATGTTTGCAGTTACAGGTAAACCACTCATTACATTTCAAGGATCTGGAGACTGGTGCTCATACCAAGACGAATTCACCCCAACACACAGTAGTAGGGATCGTTGATTTCAGCTTATGTTGCCGCAGATAATACATCTCGCTTTCTATCCATCTCTATCTCACTTTCGCAAACTCGTCGAATTGCCAGAATGCGCTATTTTCGGGGTCACTGACCTCTTCAGAAAACCCCCCAAAAAAGGCTCTTTTGGGCCTTTCCGCGCATTTTCTTCTCTATAAAACGCTTCATCTGGACTTTTTACACTGTTTTCATTAAAAAAAAAACAAAATTCGATCGGTTTGGATATTCCAAAATTTTTCCAATTATTTAAACACTAAAAAGGTAAGAAAAAGATTTTAATTCTAACATGGCTTGATCTATTCCTACTCTAAATTATATTTGCCGGTAGCTACTTTTACCGTCCATATACCCTAAAACATGCGAAATATACGAAACTAAAAGGAAAGGTTCTTGCTTGTGGCACGAAACGTAAACATCTGTCCGTTTTACATTAATAAATCCATCAGCGCTGATCCATCAGGCGATAAAAGTAGGGAGGCATGTTAGAATTAAAATCGTTTTCTCGCGTCCTACGGTTGACAATCGAAATCCAGGAATTCCCGAAACAGTGTTCGGAACTAATCAAATATTTTTCCATACTATCCCACAGTCCTTGCTATCATCATTGATTATTGTAATTATTTAGTTCTTTTGTTACCTCCGCTTTTTAAAAAATTATGTTTATGAAATGAACCTCTTTGTATTCGGAAACTGGGATCTATTTTAAAACATGACGTGGATAATAAAACGGGTGCAGTGTATGATCCTCCGCCAGTAGATACTCTTATCAACGAGGAGGATGTAAATGATACTTTCCTTATTAAGCAACCAAATATAGTGGATCTCGCTGGAACATTTGAAATACGCTCGCATAAGATATTCCATAGCGAAGTGTCATACAATTTAGTATATTTTCTTATAATTTGTCTATCAATGAGCAGATGTTTCCATATTTTGGTAGACATTCAACTAAAATGTTCTTCAAAGAAAAACCTGCGCGGTTTGGATTTAGAATTTGGTGCTCTTTCATGCGCAAAGAAACGTCTACTTGTACAGTTTGTGCGTTATAGGATGGCAAACGCATTTCTTATAATTATTTGTAACATAGATTGTTAATACACTTTATTTTATAGTCGTTTTTTATTGTGCTAAAATAATTTAAAAAATAAGTCGAGCTACGCCACTGCATGTTGCATTCAAACTTGAATTTTCCCGAACGATGTCCGACAGTACCTTCGAATAGCGCCGGAACTCGCCATCCTACAACCCGAGACCTGTATCAAGACAATTACGGCCTCAATTCAAGACAATTACTGTTTCAATTATCCACAATACAATTACTGTTTTAAATCAAAAGAAATATTTTTCTAGCGTTTTTTTCTTCACTTAAGAGAAGTATATACTTGTAATTAAATAATTGTATTTTTTGATTTTCTAACCCCAAGAAAATATTTATTTAATACAAATAAAATTTGAAGAAAATTATTTTCTAGTATTAAACATTTTTAGTCTTGAAATATAAAGACTGATTTTTGCAAGAAAATTTAATTTCTTGATGCAAGAAGCCATTTCTCTGAGTGTAGCTAAATTCTTTTTTGTTTTTGGAAGGAAAGGGAATTTCCTTTACACCCACACAGACAAAATTGTCAACCAAATGTTCCATTGAAATACGAAAAAGTACTACAAAAGAAGAATACAGAATATTTATTTCGTCAATGGTCAAACCTGCTAATTCTTTATCAAAAATACTTTTGTAAATTTGGAACACTTATTAGTTTCATGAGAATAAAATAAAAGAAAATAGCAACTTATTTAAAAGTTAAACTAGGGAAGTAAGGGTCTACTTTGTACACTTTGTAATAGAATCACTAATATTCATCCCTAGAAAAAATATTTAGGCCTGGTGGTATATTCAACCATTGTAACAAAATTAATATCAACACTAACTGCCTTTTTTATTAAATGTTCCATTGGCAGAAAAATTAAATTAATAACATAAACAATATATGTCTGATTTTATCAAGTTTATTCTTTCATTGAATTTTTTTCATTTATTTTCTTTTATAATATGCCGTGCCATCTGTTGGGCAAACGTTAAACTATTTCACATAGCTATCTATGAATATCCACATATAGGTGACTCTGGCATAGTAGGTAAAGGAGTTTTACAGATATCTAATCCCATTCTATTATTCGGAGGCACATTTTTAGATATCAACAGGCTTTAGTTTGGAGACATAGCATTGGTAAAAAGGGCGCTAGTGTTGTACTTCTAGATTTCTGCATTACCATGTGTGAATTGGACAGAGGGTATATTTCAATTTGCACGTAAAATCAACTTGTTTTAAAAGTTTGGTTAATAATATGCAGAATCCACCCAAATCCATTTTTAGTCGTAGCACACCGACTACAATGTCGTTGCCGGAAGCGCCCCCTATACATGTGATATCACAGTTATAACGAAAAGAAACTAAAAGAAACATTGCGCCATCTTTCATATTTTAGCTAAGTTATTAAAATGTATGCCTATATCTGTGCTACTATAAATTTCATATCTCACCTGGGGACAATAGATGTCGCCACTAAGTTAATTTTCGTATTAATTGTAATTTTTAAGTAATTTGCAGGATATTTACTCAAAAATATTAACAAATTATTGTCTATAACCAATATAAACACATTCCCGAATTTAATTTATAATTGGTAAACGCTCGATTAACAATATAACTGTGAGTACTATGACTAGACAAAATTGGATTTTGGTTAAAATTTGAATGAAAATATTTTTAGCTCAAATGCACGTTATACATTAACATTATCTACATGTAATTTAAGAAAGGTGCAAAATAATTCGATAATTCAGGTCATGTAAAAATGTAATAATAAATTAAAACAAAACAAAATACATTTTTCTTTGATTTAACTGTTAAACCTATTTAGAAAGTAATCTCTGCAATCTTTTTTTAATATTAAGTAAACCAGATTTAATTAATAGTTACTGTTCTTGGTACAATGGCACAAAAGTAAACCTGGCCGGTACGCAGTGAACCTGTAGGAAAGTGACCCTTGTTTATACTCCCGATACTACCTCGTCGCTTGCCAGTCGTCCAAATTTACTTTTATCTCATCGTACCATGAATATACTTTTCTTATGAGTGCTTATTGGGTTTGATAATTTATTTTTAATATACTTACTTTTTGTCATAGAAAATGCTGGTGCATACACCGTGTCCCAGGATTGATGTTACAAGAGGTGTGCAGAACTAAAAATCTTTGAATCCTAATGTGACCTTTTGGAACTAAGCCCTGCTTGGTTTGAATCTTATTTTTAGTTTATTTTCGTTTTTTTTTTTTAATCAAATAGACCTTGACAGTTGAGCAAAAACTATTTTCATTTCAGGTAAAGTGCATGTTTCGTTCGCAATATGCTAAGATGTTACTAAGAAAAGTTGTCCAGAATGGAAAGTTATGGCGTTATGCATTTTCTAAATGATCGGCCTACTTTAATAAAATCGATTATTTCTCAATTTCCTTTCAGGTAGTGGCTTTTCCACTCACAATACGCCAAAATTTTACTAAGAAAAGTTGTTCAGAATGGTAAAATTTTTTAGATTAAACAAGATAATGCACACTCGACAGGACGCGTAGCTGAATAGATAAATTTGGTATGGATAGTTAAAAATGGTTCGACTACGTGGCCTCCAAGGTCGTCCGATCTCGCTATATTAGATTTTTTATGGGGTCGCCCCAAAGACCCGGTTTACTTTCAGCCAATGTCCAACAGTAGCGAAAAACTAAGAGAAAAGATGCAAAACGCCGTATATCAAATACAGATCGAGGAGGAAATTCGGAGCAGTTTCAGAGAATGCAGACATCGCATAGAAGATTGTGCAGAAAATGGCGGCAGCTGTATATAAGCTAAATACAATTTATTTTGTAGGTAATCTTCCTTAAATTTTGTGTAGGCTCATAACTTATCCTTCTGAACAACATCTCTTAGTAAAACTTTGGCGTATTATAAACGAATAAAGCACTTTACTTGAAACGAAGCTGACAAATAATGGATTTTATTAAAGTAGGCCTATTATTAAAAAAAATTGCATAATGCCATAGCTTTTCATTCTGAACAATTTTCATTAGTAATATTTTAGCATACTGTGAACGAAAAACGTATTTTACCAGAAATGAAAATAGTTTTTGCTCAACTATTAAGGCCTAGTTGATTTTAGGAAATCGAAAGTAAACTGAAAATAAGTTTCAAACCAAGCTGGGCTTAGTTACAAAAAGTCAAAATGAGATTCAAAGATTTTTAGTTCCGCACACTTCTTGCAACATCAATCCTGGGACATGCTGTATATGTTTCCCGTCTCATTAATTAAAATTAGATTGGGCAGAAAAGAAACCACACAAAATGACTAAAAACTTTATCAATTTATTACAGGTTCCTTTTAAAAGCACACTGCTGAAACGGTTTCATATTTAAAATATAAGTAACTCTACCTGAATAAAATATGGAAATTTGACAGTACATACGAAGTTGGCAAAGCAAAGCCAATGACATAATAAGAAAAAGTCAGTATTGCAACACAATCGTACATAATTTAGCATCATCACATGTTATAATATCGTATATATATATATTATATATTATATTACTATACATTCACTAGGTGCAATTACAATTATAATAAAATATATTAAATATAATAATAAAAAAAAGAAATGGGTCCATCAACAGTGACAGAGAAATTAACTGAAAAGAAAAGAAAAGAATTAGTTATGTACTAGAATCGATACAGCATTCGCGCAGCAACAACATGTAGAAAGAAGGGAGAGTTTATAAATGGAATTGAACAAAGAATACATACACTTTCTATGCAACATATATAAAAATCAATAAAAGCATTGACTTTATTATTTATAATGTTCTATTATAATAGCTTTACGTCGTTCTGCTAACGATCATACGTTACATACAGAATGCATTATTTCAGTATTTAGAAACCAAAATGAAAACAGCTGCAAGCACATAAATTTGACTTAATTCGTACAAATTCTTCTAACTTTCTTAAATATTGCTACTATTATAATAATTTGGAGCAACGTAAATACTCGTTAAACTTACTTCTTTTTCAAAGTGAAGAAACTCTTTCGCTTTTGATCATCTTTTTGCCCTGAAGCAGGTAGAGTTTGGGAGCGTGAAGGTCCGGCAGATTTCGCATCCTGTATGTCAATTACCCTGGCGACCCAATTGTTCATTTCCTGATCGTCGTGAGCTTGGAATAAGAATTCGGCTCCACTCTCAAGCTTCAGTCGGAAAACATGTTTCCTCTTCTTATAATCGTTCGCTACTAGAGCGGTGGCACCAAGTAAATTCAAGGGTTGTTCGCCTTTCAGCGTTTGTTCGGGCTGCGTCTTCGCAAACCTAGCATCCTTGTAGAAATGCAACTGTGTGCCTTTCAGAACACAGTACATCGCTATCCATGACCTGTTGGTGGATTTTACCGTTGTGCTTTCCCACTCGTGTTTTCGTGTGAGAAGACCCTCCAAAGCAGGTTCTTCATCGGTAGGACTAACTTGCTCTGCACGGAAAAAATGAAATGGTTATTCGGGTATTTTTTTATATTATTGCAGAACAGGGAAGAGACGCTAAGAACCTAATTCAATATTGAATTTTTTGCCGCAAAATATTCGGATTTCTGCGGTAAATTTATGTTCTTGCTTTAACATCATTATATAACTATAGATCTATCTTCAAATATAAATAAAGCCCTTATGAAGTTTATAGTGGAAGCAATCAGGTATGAAATCCGTATAAATATCTTCAAACCACAACTTATACCAAGTATTTCCTTAAATTTTAATAGCTGACAACGTACCTCTGTCAATATTAATCTTGTAAGAAGAAGGAATTATCGAAATATATTGTGCACAAGAACATAATTTATTTTCAAAGCAAATAAGAGAAAAATTATTTGAAGAGAAGTCCCGCGTAACACAAACACTATGATTTAGTTTTTTTATAGAATATATTACTGTGTTTTTAGATACCTCCACTAAATTCACTTCAACTTTCTTCACTATTCCCTATACCCATCTACCATAGTTTTTGAGATATTTGAAATATTTAACATTTCTACAAAATGTCCATGTTTCTTTAACATCCTGTCTGTATGTTATAGTTTGCTTTCTTATTTTGAAAGAGCCCTCTTAAAATTTGGCGCTAAAAAACTGCTTTCTAACTGGCTACTTTTAAATCACAACCACAAGGATAAAATTAACTCTACAGACGACCGCCATGTTGTAACAGCTGACTGACTTGCTTCTAGCGTTTATTGTGGAGATTGAATTTTATTTTGTGTTAATCTCTATAAACCTAATAAACCAATTATAGTAGACTCCCGATTATCCGAAATCAGGTTATCCGAAACACCGCTTTATCCAAAATCAAATGTAGAATTTTAACTACTGCTTTATCGGAAATTCAAAAACCTCCCGATTATCCGAAATGATCTGTTTCGAAGTGAAAATGGTGCGCTTCTTCCAGAACGTTATGAAAACACGTGGCGGCGCTTATCGGATGGCTCCGATCAGCGGTTGGTTTAATTTGTGTGCGGTTTGGTTGTGTAAAATTTTAACAAGGACGAAGTTTCTGCCTGGTTATAAAAAAGTGAAGATCTGGTGACTATTCTCGCTTGCAGCAATTATTCTGGACACCAAAAAATTGTGTTTAGGAAAATCAGAAACGCCATGGGCATTTAATAAATTTAATAAACCATTTGTATTTTGTGTTTAAATAAGTAAACTATTTAACACAAGCATAAGCTTATGTGTTTAGGACAAGAAAAATATAGACTGTATTTCAATACCATGAGTTTATTCGTATACTACTTATTGATTTCGATTCCAAAGGGGGTCATCTCCAGGTTAATAGTCATTGAAGAAGGTTGAAAGATAAAACGAGAACATAGTAATCAAAATGCGAAAGTTAAAATGTAAAATTATATAAAAATGAGAAAAATTTTGCGTTTATTTCAACTTTTTTGTATTTCCCTTAACAATATCAAATGTCAAATTTGTAACAGTTAAATTTTATTGTGGAATATAAAGCTTAGAACACTTGTTTTACATGTTTTGGAAAAATTTTAGGGTATATAGTACTTTAAAATTTTAAGAAATCTACTGCATTCTTAAAGTGAATTGATAAAAAAAAATCAGTTTAGTAATTTAAACATTCTTGTAGGACTAAAATTAACGGAAGTAAGCTGCTAGTTTAAATTAAAGGAAACACCCTTGGTATCGCAAAGTACAGTTAGAAACAAACATAATTTGAGGCACGAAATTTCTTTAGTTCTAAACTTTTAATCAATTAAAATAATCCGCGGTGACTTTATGTAAAGTATTCATAATGAAGGTAGAAATAAAAGTGGTATTTTCCTCACAAAATTCAATTCAGCAATGGTGGAAAACACAATAACAAAATCACAAAGCGGGTTTATGAAAGGAAGAAGCATACAACATCATATATTTACGCTAAAAATGATAATAGAAAAAAAATGTATACAACAGGGAAAGAAGGTACTCAGGATTTCTAAATCTTGAGAAAGCTGTTGACAAGGTTAATAGGAGGAAGAAGCTTTGGAAAATACTTGAAGAAAGAAAAGTCAATAAAAAAATAGTAAGAATAATAAAAAATATTTATAGCGAAAACGAAAACCGAATTATAAGTCAAGGGAGAATCTCAGAACCTTTCACAACCAATGAAGGGCTAATCCAAGGAGGAGGACTATACCCATTGCTGTTTACAATATATCTCGACGAAATCATAAAAAAATGCGAACAAAGAACAAAAAAACTACACGTAGGACACAAAAATATGGAAAGAGTAAGCATCTCAGAGGGAGCATACGCAGACCATATCATGCTGATAGCCGAAAGTGAAGAGGAATTACAGAGAAACTTAGAAATATGGAACACGACGCTAAAAGAATATAAAATGACGAGCAAAAACAAAACAAAAGTAATGGTTTTGAGAGACGAACAATATAAAACTAACATCAAAATAGACAATGAAAACATAGAGCAAGCAGCGGCCTTTTAATATTTGGGAGTAAATATTCAAAGTAATGGAAGCCAAGAACTGGAAATAAATGATAGAGTAGAAAAAGCAATGGAAACGTATGCAATAGCGCAAACTTTCATCAATAAAAAAGAAATATCGAGGAAAACAAATAGTAAGACCCCGATACTAACTTTCGGATGCGAAACGTGAGTACCGAACCAGAGACAAAAAAGCAGAATACAAACAGTAGAGATGAAATACCTCAGAAGAGTAAAAGGAGTTACGAAGAGGGACAAGGTAAGAAATACAATAATAAGAGAAGAACTAGAATGTGAGCCAATCCTAGACTTCATCCAAAAAAAGACAACTGAGCTGGTGAGGACACCTCCAAAGGATGAATAGCCATATGCCAGTTAAACAAATTTGGGAAGCTAGAGTGCAAAAACAAAAGAAAAAAGGAAGGCCCAGAAATACCTGGAACGGAGTAATACAAGGAATACTGGAGAGGAAAGGAGTTACTTGGGGGGAAGCGAAGAGGATAACTAGAAATAAGAAAGAATGGGCGGATTTCATTTACGGCAATAATTAGTAATTGTTAACAGCAAATTGTAGATTTTAAACACCCGACACCAGATTCTGGTAGAAGAGTATTTTGATAATATATATATAAATGGGGACAAACACAACATGTATAATAAACGAACAAATCAGAACAAACATTTTTCTTTTTTTTCTTATCCCCATTTGAAATTGTTAAATTAGAAAATCTATGAATAAATATCAGAACAAATAATTGTTGAAAACCATACACGACAGAACTCATATGTTGAAAAGAACTTGGAATGTAGGAGTCGCTTCAAATTGTAATTGAGAAATTAAGCGAATACTGTTTAGTTGTTTTGTTAATGTAAAATCTCTAGCGATTTTAAGTTATTAAGAAAGTTGCATTTGTTAGCAGTATGTAAAATGACAAAATTATTCTTGACGCCAAAAGTATGCTCATTCTCTTTAAGATGTGAGGCAACGTGAGAAAAACCCCGATGCACTCGATTGTAAACACCTTACCCTTGATACGTTTATCGAAACTGCGATAAGTTCTGCCAATATAATTGCATTGCATTACAAATGAATGCATCATATTTTACAATTTACGATTTACAATCTTATCTTTGTGACAAATTTTTTTACTGGAATACGTAATTGTAAGTATTTTTCCAAATACCACGTGCTACTAAATTTAATATATCATAGATAATAAAATTAAATCTAACCCAAAGCTTAATTAAATTATACAATTTTGGGCTTATTCTGGGATTTACAAATAATTTTACAACAATAATTTATATTTATCCGCATAGCTTCATATTTAATTTACAAAAGGACGACACATTTTAGGTACAGGGAAATGTTTATAAAGAAAATTTTATTACAGTTTCTCTATCGGATCGCGGAAAAATATATATTGGGTGTTCTATTCAAAAAAATTAAAATAGCACTAGTCAAACTTGGGAACGATTTCGATGGCCATCTTGTAGACTCCAGCTGATATAAAAAACTTTTCGATGTATTGTCTGAAAGTCCAAGAAATACTCAATCGAATAAAATTTGAATCACCACCCCAGCGTGTTAGGCGTTTAAGATATCGGATGTTAAAGAAACAGCGACATTCCGCAAAAATCTCAAATTAGGTCAATTATCTCAAAAACCAAGACAGATAGGTATAGGGAATATTGATGAAAGTTGACATGAATTGAAGAGAGGCATATAAAATCGTAGTAAACTTGCCTGTATACTTGGATATAATTCTATTTTTTTATTTCAAAACCTTTTCTCTAAATTGCTCAGGAAGGGAATTATCGAACGACCACGTACTAGGTGGACTAGGCGCTGTATACATAATTAACAAAAAAAAAACTATATTAACGTTGATTGTAGTTAATTTACATATTCAGATTTCTTTGTATTGAATATGGGTTACTGGTTTAGCTGGCCTGAGAATGTGCGGTATGCACGAAACCAGTCGCATTTTTATAGATTTAGGCCCGGTCTTTTAACTTATTTTTAAAGCGCTTTTTACCAAAAAGTAATATTAAATTAAAAGATTAATCTGACTTTTAAAGAAATGCGTCTTTTATATGGTATAAAACTTATTTTTAGTTAAAAGGCATATGATGTCATTTTAAAGTAGGTTGGCAACTGTAAATTGTCAAACGCATACGCCCATAGAAAAGAGATAGCCGGTATACGAGGTGTGGCAATTAAATAACCGGACTGGTGCTACTATCGGCAAACAGCGAGCACGCCACGGCAGGTTTAAACATGTCTGCGCTTGTAGATACTTCCCCCACCCTGAGCTCGATAGGCACGGTTGTACGTCGCTCAGTCTCGCTGTAGCAATCGTCCGTTCAAGTCCTTACGCTAGCGTCGCGTCGGAAAAATGCAGAGTGTTCAGATCGAGCAACGAATTAATCTCAAGTTTCTTGTGAAACACGAGGTCCTAACTACCCTTCGTGAACGAGTGAGAAGACGAAGACCCGATTTGTGGAAGAGCAAATCCCAGCAAGACGATGAGCCAAGCGAAAACGATTTCTATTTTATTTTAAAAATGGAGAACACAATTACTGACAGATGGGAAAAAAACGTTCAAAGAATTTTGCAGTTACTTAATTACGGATCTAAAAAGTGGTTTGCATATTCAAATAGACACACTACCTATAAGTAGAATAACTAGTTAGTTACTTTCTCACGCGGGGCAAGTGTTGTTCAATTTCTTGTAAAATATTCCGAACCGAAATCTTTGATAGTCGAAAACGCCAAATAAATTCTTTGTCATCCCAAACATTCATGTGATTGGTTTGAGGTCGAAAATTCTACTAAATCCGCTTCAACCAAGATTTGATGTTCATCAATTATTAAATACATTTTATTTTTACTGCACAACAAACTTACACTACTGTCACAACTGAGATGAACCTGTTTTGATGATGGAGTTGAGGTTAGAATCTTCATTGTAAGAAGTTAAAATGCAGTTTGTGGTACCCGTAAGTTACAAGTCAGTTAAAGTTCTTTTTAGTAAAATTATCACTTAAAAGGTAGTTAAAAGACGAATTTATCAGTAATAAACCAGATAGATCTACAAGAAGCTACAAGAAAAGAAAAAGTAAGTTAAAAGACCGGGCCTTAATTAAATAGAATTTTATAGGGAAAAGACCACTTGTATTTCACCTTTGCTTTAATCAACTGTTCTCGAAATTTACGGTAAAAAGAATTTTCTGATCCTTCCTTAAAAAGCCCATCTGCGTTTATCCATAAATCACTTCACTACGATAATATATTTTGATCACTCTACATTATAAATACCACAATCGCAAATACTACTACATTTTACTAAATTCAATACCTACCTATAAGCATTTATACAAAAAAATATACATATAATCATATATATATCAATTACATATCATATATCATTTCAAACAAATACAATTGTTCCTTTCTTTAGAGGATATCATCACCTAGATTAAGCGGACTCTATTGCACATATAAAGCATATACCTGAATGGTGAGTGGCTTCGTCATCGCTAGTTCCGGAATACTTAGGACCTTTTTTCCAACGGAAACTCCTAAACGGCGACTTGCTACGTGAACGATCCTTCCTGCGTGTCTCCTTCTCAACAGGCCGAGGCGCTTTAACAACACAAATAAGCAAAACGCACACAGAGCATGCACTACTATTTACTGTGTATCTCAAAATTACTATGTAATTGAAAATACATATTAGAAACTCAATAAATAAACATAAAAATTGAAACGCATGCGAAAGATTGCATTATCACAGAAATAGCAATCATTATTAGGAATTCATATCACAGAATAAATAAGTAAAGTAATGCAAAATAATCACTCTATCGTAACGTATCTCAGTGAAATCAAATGAAGCAAATTTTGTCTACTTTTTAAGATGTAAGTAATAAGTGCTGAAGAAAACTCTATGATGTGCATTAGTCAAAAATATAAGAACTTGTTAGAAATAATAAAAAAACTGATAGGTAAAAGTTATAGCAAGAAATGAAATAATTTATTCTTTCAATTGTAACCACGACAATGCTTGGATGATAACACTGTGCTAGTTGCAAAATGCAACAAGCTGGACACCCGGGGGGTAAACCTAATTCGAGTACGCTGAATCCAATGGTGCCAACCGTTTTCAAAAGTTAGCTCGCGTTTTTCAGCAATTTCAATTTAAAAATTTTAGGCCCAAAGAACCTTCTGGAATTTACTAGAAAATCTGATCAATGGCCGAAGAGCTTTCTGGAATTTTCGAGAACCTTTCACGGACCATTTGTGAACCTTCTAGAAACTTCCATCCCCGCTACTGCCATTGGTAAAATGGGTATATAAGCGGCGCTTTTAACCGCTGAGAGCTCGCCGCCCCTACCCACATCCGATCCCTCACGAGAATACAAAATCGCTGCCTGCGATTAATATTCAAGCTCCCGAGAAAAGCATCCCTAGCCGCGATACGAATCATAGGCGAAGTCGAGGATCTAACAAATTTCCTCAGCAGGCTCAACAGGAACTTCAACCTGAATGCCCTCGAGAGCAACAACCCGGCGCTTGAAAAGACAAACGCCGAAAAAGAAGCGTACCCAAAGAAAGAAAGAAGAATCGTCGCAGAAGCCCTAAGACTCCTGTATAATAACTTATTTAGAGGTACCATTTCCAACAGGACTACTAATACATATTGAGACCATCGCGGCATTGCTGTCGGAATTCCGCGACAGGGCCGCGACCATCACAAAAAGAAAACAAATTGACCCACACCTATGTCGGGACAACCGCCCAGGAGTCCACGAGAAGATCCAGCGAGAAATTGTTGACTGATATAGTGCTTCATTACCAAAAACAGAAATCAACTTGACGAGACGTTGTTGTCGTTTATTACAGGTTTGAAGTAGAAAAATAAGCACAACAGAATCCATATTGCTTATCACGTAACTACATTAAATTTAGCGTTGCACTGCCACAGTTACACATAAGGTAATAGACTATTGATACTATTCTAATAAATCTGAGCGATTACCAATGCACAGGGCAACTCTTCCCAGTGTAGGTGCAAATAATTTAGTTTTATAACTTACATTTTATATGAGAAAAGGATATTTACTGAACAGATCTTCTGTAGTTCGAATTTTTCATATCAAAATTAGCTTCACCAGTGACATGGAATGTCGCAAATTGCGTACTCTATCATGAGTATTGTTCTTATTATCAATTGTAAAGATTTGTTCGATTTGATAAAATTGTGAAATT
This sequence comes from Dynastes maya, assembly GCA_029619315.2. NCBI lineage: Eukaryota > Metazoa > Arthropoda > Insecta > Coleoptera > Scarabaeidae > Dynastes > Dynastes maya. Next base: position 67,032,630 of record JAROYE020000002.1, read on the forward strand.
TTCAGAGTACTAACTGGGATTCTTTTAGCAAATGAATGGATTAATGGATCTACAGGTTTCTTTTCTTTTCAAAAGTAAACCCCTGGACAAAATTAACGCACCACTTCATTAAACTTGAATAATTACATTAATGAGAATAAAATTAAACCAAATTATAATGAAAACATACAAATTAGGTTTATACAATCATTTGAGAAAGAAATCAGCAAAACATGAACTGGTTTTAAATCATTAAACACTTCTTTTGTTGAAAATCAAAATGAAAAGTACTTAAATAATCGAAAGCAATAGAATTAATGGATCCAATGTGACGTCAGTACTTTATAGGTCCTTGTCTGCTCCTAATTACCGCATTCACATACCTTAGTATGCTAGCGATTAAATTTTCAATGGTATCCTGGGGAATATTCTCCCATTCATCAATTACTGCATCTACCAGTTGATCGTGCCTGGCAGGTGGGAGTCTACGACCTCTAACCTTTTTCTTAAGATAGTCCCATAAATGTTCAATGGGGTTGAGGTCGGGACTGTTAGGTGGCCATTCCTTCCCGAAATATCAACAGCATGCAGGTGGTTAATAAGCTGTCCAGTCACATTGGGACACGCATTGTCTTGCGTGAATAAAAAATTAAGACCCACAAAAGGAGCAAATGGTGTTCAAGTACGATGTTTTCCAGGTAATAATCCGCATTCATAGACCTCACACGTATAGGGATCAACTCTGTATGAACACCCAAGCAGATTCCCCCCCAAAACATTAGAGCCGCCACCAAGCGGGACCCTTGGAAAAACATTGTAACTTGCAAATCCCTCTCCTTCCCTTCGCCAAGCACGCTCACGTCCATCAGGAGGTTCTAAGCGAACCTTCGCTTCGTCAGAGAATAAAACCTTTTTCCAATCATTCACAGACCGATGTTGAGGATTTCTGGTAAAACGCAATCTTTAAACTTTGTGCTCTCTGGCAAGTAATGGTTTTTTTGCTGGTCTCCTGCTCCTTAATTCGGCTTCATTTAAACGACTTCTCATTGATCGAGACGATGTTACTAGATTACGAACCGCTGATAACTAATTTTTTAATAAATTAATAGTGTTTCTCCGGTTTCTAAGGGCGGATTATCTCAGAAAACGATCATCCTTTTGATTGGTACATCGTTTTCGCCCTTGCCCTGGCCTTTGAATGTGAAATCCTGTTTCCTTAAATCGCTTAACCATGCGACTTATGCTGGAATGATTTCTTCCTAACACACTAGCAACCTAACGCATCGAATACCCCTCATTCGGCAGAACTGATGTCCGTACTGCCTCCTCCACCGATAAACTTCTTCGGTGATTCATTTTTCTGCTTTGATACACTCGTAGATGAACATTAAAACACGTATATTATACAATCGATAACAAAAATTAGTTTAATAACTTGTTCCAATCAGCAGTCTCTGAATGGATTTTAAACCAGTTGTGGTCAAACGTGACTAATTAACATTTACAATTTTAAAACAAAACAGCATGTGCTTCAAATGTTAAAGGAAGCCCAAAACCTACTCGTAAGACAGATGTAGATTAAAGGCTATCATTGTCCCGGAATGTTTTTAAAAATGTTAGTGGTGCATTAATTTTATTCAGGAGTTTATGTTCCAATAGGAACCTAAACTGGAAATGCCGATACCAATATCTCGTTAAATAACATTTTTAATTTTATTCTGTTGTGTATTGTATAAGTTAAAACATTTTGTAATACTTAAAAAAAAAGTAATTTTCCAACAACTTTTAAACCACGCGGTTTTTTCCAAGAATTCCCAATTTATACAAATCTATATATTCGATAAAGAAAAAAAAACACCTGAGACATCCTGTATACATTTGTCTTTAATGTAGCTTGTAGTTGACGCAGATATAATTGCTCAGAATATTTTAAATATGTTCACGTCTTCATTATCAATTCATACTTCATTTCTCATTCTTACGGCATGTTCCGCATCTTAATGCAGCTAACTGAAAACAGTACACATAAATATTATCTATTATTATACCGCTAGATTTGACAGACTTCCATTGTCATAAATTTATACCTTTACATCAACTCGTAACATTTCTGAAGAGCATAAATGTCATTTGTAATTATTAGTAACTTGTTGTGGTTATGGTTTTCCCTGATAACAGATTTTATTGGTTTACTCGATATACTGAGAGACTAAGATAACAAACGCGCGTGTTATCTCACAAATCAAAGTTTATTTATTCGATTCTAATTCCACAACACTAACGTAAACTTTGCAATAAAACGATTTCTTAAAATAAACTTGGTTAAAGCCTTGGCAAAAAACCAAAATTTTCGAGAATGCAATCAAATAGTATTGTAAGAGTATATATCTCACGTTTGGTCTGAATATAGGTCTCACGTTTTGGATCATTAGAATAACGCAGACGCGACTTATAGACGCAACCGTGACGGAAATAGACCTTCTAAGAAAGTTTCGTCTTGGTGAATTTTGGGTATATGATCGGAGACGTCATTTACAAAATTTGAACGCGAATATATGGTTGTTATTAGTCATTCGATTGAATTTCTATAAATAACATGCTTCATATTAATTACTCATAAATTTCTGCCCACACTTTACAATTCGTCTTGCTTTAAACGCAATTTCCTGCGAAATTTGTTTATTCTCATATTCCCCGTTCAGTTTTCTGAGCCAACTGCAGTTCACATAAACCGGTAAACAAAAACAAATTGCACGGTGGGATTTTCAAGAGCATGATATTAAAATGTAAGTAGGATAGTCAAGATAACTTAGTATAATTTGAACGCACAATAAACAGGATAAGAATCAAAACAGGTACATGGGGGCCTCAAAGCTTTGTTAGGAAGATGCTCAATATTTCGCACATCTAAATTTGGAGAACGATTTTAACGGACATCCTGCATATTATGTAATATTCGATATCGCTACTTGACACACTATTTTGCATGAAATAGAGCGTTACGAAATACAAAACAATCACGTACAGTGAGCGAAATAATTCTTCGTACACCGACATAAATCACAAAGTACATATATAAGCGTTAATATATTAGTAATGCTTGAAAATTGAAGAAAATAATTGTAAGTTGTACACTGAAATGTTGTAAAGTATAGTTACTTTCAAAGAAATTTTAGTATTTCTCTTAAAATTAAAACAATATTTATAACAAAAACATATATTTCTACCACTAACAAAAGCTACCGGAAAAAAACTGTTCGTACAGTCTGCATATTCTCATAACTAAAAAGTACAAAAAATAAACCAATATTTTGTGGGATACCCTTTAGAGTCTATAACGGTTTGTAATCGCCGAGATATTTGGAGCTTCTCCTCGCTTTCCCCATACCCACACATTAAGCTTACACAAGTTTAATGTCGGGGGATCTGATAGTTGAAAGTTGGTATGGAAAAAGCGAGGAGAAGCTCTAAATCCCAAAAATTTAAGACCGTCCGTCAAGCACGGTGGAGGGTGTGTAATGGTGTGGGGATGCATGGCGGCTAATGGCGTCGGAAGTTTGCACATCATTGAAGGTATAATAACGAAGGAAGTTTACTTAGACATTTTAAAACATAACTTGGGAGTAAGTGCTCAGAATTTGGGGTTAGAAGGTCGTTAATATTCCCAACAAGATAACGACCCTAAGCACACTTCCTATTTGGTCAGAGAATCGCTGCTCTATAATACGCCCCATACGCTGAAAACTCCACCACAGTCTCCAGACATTAATCCCATAGAACATATTTGGGACGAGCTGGATCGTCGTATTCGAAAATTCGAAATAACAAGTCAAGAAGAACTGAAGCGTATTTTAATTGCAGAATGGTCCAAAATTGATATGTCTGTTACAAGTAACTTAGTATATTCGATGCCTAGGCGATTACAAGCCGTTATAGACTCTAAAGGGTATCCCACAAAATATTTTATTTTATTTTCTGTACTTTTTAGTTATGAGAATATGTAGACTGTACGAACACTTTCTTCCCGGCAGCTCTTGTTAGTGGTAGACGTATATATGTTTTTGTTATAAATATTGTTTTAATTTTAAGAGATATACTAACATTTCTTGAAAGTAACTATACTTTACAACATTTCAGTGTACAACTTACAATTACTTTGTTAAATTTTCAAGCATTACTAATGTATTAACGCTTATACTTTGTAATTTATGTTGGTGTACGAAGACTTATTTCACTCGCTGTATACATTACAAAAATTATGTCTATACTTTACTTCCCGCTTTCTAATGCAAAATAAAGTGTTTCTAAATTTGAAACATCCAAGGAATTTGTTTAGAAGTTAACACCGAGAGATTGAAAATCAAAACATCTCATGGTATATTTAAAAATGCACAGCCGGATGACTCAGGATGAATCATGTATATTACAGTATAGTAGGAGTACAACCTCAATTCTTTATGTTAGTGGAATCAGTAAAAATTACACAAATGCGCTTCAAAAATCTTGTAATCTTGTAAAACAAATAAAACGTTTTTCTTATTATAAGCTAAGATTCAAACCACGTTTTCGAGAGAAAAGTATTTTGAAAAGAAATTTTGGAAGAAAGGCCAGGTTTGTCAGGAACAACTGGCGAAATTGGTCATTAAAAGCTATCGAAGAAATATATCTTAGATTGCCCCAGAAGGAAAAAAAACAGAGACCCAAAGAAAAGTGTTGGGGAAAATCTCAAGAATAAACAAATCAGAAATTCGCTTTGAACGACAATTGTACAGGTCAAGATCCAAATTTCCTGTATTAACTTATACGGGGTCCGCCCGAAAGAATGCATGGATTTTAAAATAACACCAAAAATAATTGCAAAAAAAAAAAATTATTATGTCAGGATGTTCACAAAAAGTGGAAGTTTAAGTATACATGAAAAAAATTAGGCTTTGAAAATCACTTCGGTCATATGGCACCCTTGTGCCGAAATGCACGAGTCCAGTCGCTCCCGCTTCTCTTGAAATTAATGAATCAACGGTGCGTCGGATCTTGAAAAAGGATTTATCGTTTCACCACTACAAAATCCAAGTTTGCCACACATCACATGAGTGGTGCGAGAAGTTCCAGCAGATATGCTAGCCAACGCGTCACGCTCTTTTCGGGAGCGCCTGGACTCATGCATTTCAGCACAATGACCGAAGTGATTTTCAAAGCCTAATTTTTTTTCATGTATACTTAAACTTCCACTCTTTGTGAACATTTTGACATAATAATTTTTTTTTTCGCAATTATTTTTGGCGTATTATCATTTTAAAGTCCATGCGTTCTTTCTGACGAACCCTGTATTTCCATAGCATACTACGAATTTTAGCTGAAATAGATGCACAGCAGTTATCAAATCATTTGGCAAATTTTATTTCTCCTATTTCAAATATCGAGCTGATACGTACTATCAATTTATTTGTAATAATTTTTATTGCAAACCGAGAAAGGTGTAGTACATGTATTGGTAACCCGGATACGACCCGCAGCCATTTTTACCAGGCTTCCGAGGATATTATCAGGCGGTATACAGGGTGAGTTGGAAGGGAGGGACCAAACTCCGGGAGTGTATTATACACATGAAAATAATGTAAAAAAAACTCATACGTTCTTATCCGATTTTCATTTGTTTATAAACTAAAGCGTAGTTAACATACTTTAACCAGCATTCTTGTAAATGGTCCAAATTTTCGCTTGCTTCCGAGTTAATATATCATAAATAAAATAAAAATACCCTTTCATTGACTATCCATGTCAAACAAAAAGCCAGGTACGTTCCAGGGCTTTGGATTGGTTGCGGTGGTCCTATTAGTTGGCCTCCAAGATCTCCAAACCTCATACCACTAGACTATTGTTTATGGGGCTGGTTCAAAAATGTGGGACATTTCAACCCGTAATTGTATCGATTGAATCAGCTGTCACCGGTAAACACTCCCTGTACGGGACTCATAATAACCAGATAAGAACGCATTTATAGAATTATGTGAAGAGTTACATACTGCAGTTGCATTAACAGCGTGGATTGAAAGAAATTTTTCATCGTTTGGTTTGGTCTAGTCTGAATTTCGAAATCGATTAGAATACTAAAAGGCCAGTAAAGTTTTGATGTTCAAATACATAAGCCAAACGACCAAAGGAACACCGATCTCGAATGGGTATGGGAACCATCAATTTCAACTGAATGTCATGCTGATGTCCGAAATGATTCTTCAGATGAAGATATGCCTTTGTAAACCATGTTATAAATTTTTCTTTTTCATTTTTTAATCAATATTACTCGCCTGTTTGATAAGATGTTTCGCTTTGCTTTTTTTATTAAAAAACTTAGTGGTTCTGTTTTATATTTTATTTTTTAACTCAGGCTCTTTCATTAAGAAGCAATAATTAAAAACATGAGATAATTAAATTGGTTTATCCGTGTAGTTAGAATGAATCCAAACTGATTACCAGAGGAAGAGGAAAAGGAGAAGAGGTAGACCTAGTGAAAAATGACGTTTAAAAGGGGAGAAAGGAACGAGAAAAAGAAAGAAATTCATCAAATTTTATTTCAAGTATTGGAAATTTACATTAGGAAGATTTTTATATTATCTACTTAGCAATGAAAAAAATAAGTAACGTTGGCGCCTTTTTTCTGTCAAATAGCTGAGATTTTTTTTACAAGCTGACCAAATTTCGTTCATATTCAAAAGATTGTGTTGTTTTTATAAAAATTTAATCAACAGAAATTGGGTGAAATTCAGCTAAAACACAGAAGTGTTATCAAGTCCTTAACGAAGGAGGGAAGTGTACTTAAGAATACTTATGGCAGAATGATTAATTTATATAGGAAAGAGGTGCCGTCATATTTTACGGTAAAGTATTGATGTAAGCAATTTCGACAGGACAGGAAATCAATTCAAGATGTCCCCAGATGCGAAAGGCCTGTTGAAGCAAGAACCAACGAAGACGTCAAGAAAGTTGAGGAACTAGTCTTAGCAGATCGAAGAATAAGGGTTTCAAGGACTGCTACTAAAGTGGGAATTTGCAAAACTACAGCTTTAAAAATCTTATATGGAAATTTAGGAATGAATAAGGTGTCAGCACGTTAGATTCCGAAATAGCTTACCCTTAAACAAAAATTGTGTCGACAACAAATTTGTAACGAAAGCTTGGCGGCATTGGCCGACGACAAAGATCTTTTTTCAAAAATTGAAAAAGATCTTCGTTAACGGGTGATGAGACATCGGTGTATCACTGGTACCCGCTGACACAACAATTCATGCAATAGGTTCATAAAGGAATTTAGAAGGGATATTGTTAATTGAATATACGAAGAAAGGAACAATAACAAGGAAAGGCTGCAAGGAAACAATTAAAGAATTAGACACTGCCATTAAAGAAAGACATCAAAACTGTAAGCAAAAGGAAATGCTGCTTCATGACAATGCCAGAGTCCACAAAGTCCAAAAAGTAATCAACGACTACGGTTTTGTAGAGATGAAACATTCACCTCGCAGTCCAAACTTGGCATCAAGTGACTATTATCTCTTCCCTAAGTTAAAATACTTGAGAAGGCGACGTATATCTTCTGATGAAAGCTTGAACGCGGCGGTGTAGGAGTTTTTTGAAGACCTACCAAGATTTTTTTGAGGGTATAGGTTTATTATAGAAAAACGTTTGAATAAGTGTACGACCACTAGTGGAACATATGTTGAAAAATATTTTTTTTTGCTTCTGAAATCATTTTCTTCGTGGCTAGGTAGATAATATAAAAATTTCTCTTTAGGTACGTGCCACGAACACAAGTTCATTGGCTTTCTACTAAAAACAGTTATGCAACCTTATTAACGTGATATAAATTGTTAGAAATCCTACAAAAACTCATGACTAAAGCGTGACAAACGGTTGCACCCGCTGTATACAAGGAATCGAGTGGACGTTCGGTTATTATCGGTTGATCGATGTGCATGTACTATTACATCGATAGTACACGCGAACAATAGTGCACGCACACCGATCAACCGATATTAACCGAACATCCACTCGATTCCTTTTATGCAGCGGGTGCAACCGTTTAGCACGCTTTAGCCATGACCATGGTGCTGCGCGAAGACGGAACTAAAATGTAGAAAATTGAGGTAGAGGTGGAATTATACTAACCAAACTAAAAACGTTTTCTCTGGCATAAGAAGTTGAAATAGGCGCGAATTTGAATTTTGAACATGTTTTCAACATTTCATAATGTAATAACTACGTGATAAATATGTTTTTTTAAATGATTTATATTAAATGATTATGGTCTTGAAAAAGACTACTTTTTAGAAATTCAAGCAAACGTAAACAATAATGGGAGATATAGTCGACAATGCCAGTGACGAGCGAACCGGTCGATGTTTCTTGAGCTTGCGAATGCATCTTACTTAGCGTGGAAGGGGTAAAAGAACGAATTTTTGTCTTTTGCGCCACCGTCATGAGTCTTTGTAAAATCTCTAGTAGTACAATTAAAGAAGTTCATGAGAAAGACACGATTTCATGTTGCAGTAAGTGAACTTCGAAACTTCGGAATTTGTACATATATTTTTTTTCAACATGTAATAAATATTTATCAAATAGAAACGCCTGCAAGAACAAAAGCTGTATAGATATTAGGTAGCTATGCACAAAATATGTTTTGACTTATTTTATACATCTACTGGCTACTTTGGCCACTAGTTCGGCGAGGAAGACAATTTGGCCTCACAATCATTAAAGATTGCCTATGCCAGTCTAGTACCACCTCTATGAGAGCAATACTTCTGTCCGTATGTACAATAGACTATATTACACGTGTTTGCGTTATAAAGATATTAATAATATTAAAATTCTAATTCTTAAAAATAGATAGTATATGATACATTTTAATATATTTGCTTTCATATTATTTGTTTTCTTCATGTGTATGTATAATGATTTTTAGAAGCAGTTTTTTTTACAGCTAATATCATTAAGCAAATATTTTCAAATCCACGTAATCAGTAGATACAATACTTTAATGTGTATATTTATATTTAAATAACACGAAGCAAAGTGCTTTGAAATCAAAGATAACACCAAACAAGCAGTATCTTCTCACACATATACTTACAAACGCGCTTCTATGTAATCTAATGCAAGCAACAACTATCTTAAAAATACACGCATACGTAACACTTTCATAGTGCCTATATATAGAGTGATTATATCGCTGAGAATTTTGTTTATCATACTTACTGGTATGTGCCTTAGTTTGTACGGGAGATTGTACTGGAGTTGACACAATTGTCGGCTTAGGTTCTTCCACAATGGCAGGCTCGGTGGCTACATCAACATGCACATGCTTAATCATCATGCATTTAAATTCTTAATAAATTATTATGATACAAGTTACCAAAGGATGATTACCGTAAGCTGCGTGATAAGAAGCTTCAAAGCCATATAAAATAGAATAGGTACCACCTATAAGAAACCACCACCTACCTATTTTCTACTGGAAGGGAAAAAGCAGATAATTTTATTCTGTTAGAAAGGTGCTAATAGAGTGTGCTTTAACGTGCTACAAACTACAATATGGTACGTATGACGTACATACGTTTGTACAACATCGTGAGAAATAAGTGCAATAGAGCCAACACCAAGGTGATGTTATTCGATTTGAGTTATTGCAATCGTGAATGCCTATTTCCTAGAAATTCTAAAAGCTGAATCTTATTGCAATCGCTGATCTAAATTAGTTGAAATGTCTCACTAATATTTTAACGTTAATAAGTTTGCAGGAGCGTAAGTATCTTCATCAATGTTTAGTATTTTTCGGTAAATGATACTTTAACTAGAATAAAGATAAGTGATTTTGATGTGTTTTATTGCAAAAAAATATGATAATTAAAAAGATAAAGTGCGCACGAGTGCATTATTCAATTAATGAAGCTTTCCAACTAATATAAATAATCAACGACAGTAACGTTATCAATATCGCGAAAATGAATGTACACATATTTTATCTGATATTACAAAATATACATGGAAACGATATAAATAAAACAACACAATGAATTTCGCTAAAATTACCTTCACCGGGTGAAGAGGCTCTGAGTGAGCCCTTCTGCCCAACCATAGCTGCATGTAAGCAACAAGTTTTCTGATTAATAAACTAGGAGAAAATGTCGAATGTCGATTGTACATGGTGAATTAACTAACCTGGTTTTTCCTCTTCTGCTGGCGATGGAGCATCAGGTCTATCTGCTTCGGCAGCGGCAACTTGAGCAGCTTCCAAGGCTGCTTTCCTCTCAGCTTCTTCAGCCTCCCTCTTAGCTCTTTCCTCAGCCTCAGCAGCTTCTTGGCGGCGCTTGAGTTCTCGAAGTTCAAACTATAAAAGTCACGGTTTAATTTATCCTTAGGAATCTTCCTATTAGATCAGAAGCTTGCTGGAGCAGAAGTAAGTGTATTATTGTTCAATTGCATTATCATTTTTGGGCTTATAATAGGACTTAATTAGAAATTCAATACTTATCCATTAATTTGTATCATTATCTTAATAACCTTCCTAAATCCTCGACAAATTGAAAATACTTCCAAAATCAGAGTACTATTAAATAAAAATTATCAATTATATTATCTTATTTTTAAATCCCATCATAATTCGAGAGGTATCTATACGAATATAATTTCAAAATAATGTCAATTTAACCATGGATATAGAGTAGTAATATGGATTTTAATCTTTTTGATATGATTATTGCCGTGGAATCGAAGAATATGCGTTATTTTTACAGAAGGTAGTATCATGGGTCGTACTGAATAGAATCAATAGTAAATCATTATGCATATATTGAACAATAATACACTTTAATACTGAAAAGCTGCATAAGGGCCCAACATCCAAATTCTCAGTTATCCGAATTTTCGGAAATATTTAAAAAAGAAAATTTTTCATTCATGAAATACATAAAAATCCAAATAAGTCCTAAACTATTAAAAGCAAGCGTACCAAGCAACAATTAAATTTAATAAAACAATTAAATCCAATGCTATAATCATATACACGATCTGTCGTTTAAAGTTATTGTTTTTAGTTGCCAGCGCATTGTATACAAATCAATTTTTCTTGAGAATAGTGGAAACAGCAAAACGAAATCTACATCAAATAATCTGGGCTACCAGAAAATGAAAAATACACTGCATTTCTATATAAAATAGTTGGTATCAACTTCCGATATAACCAAAAGTAAGTTGGTGACACAAGGAAAATCCCCTAATACAAATTTTAAGAAATCAATTTTTAGTATTTTCGAAAATCCGAATAACTTTCAAATTAGGCAACGCATTGTACACATAAAGCGAAAATAAATAAAGCAATTGATGCCACTTTTATTATTACATGGGTTAGAGCAAAATTAAATGCAAAAAATAGTAAAATAGCTTACTCAGCCAAAATATGGCACAAGCTGATGGATAGCTAACTTTCAATTTCGACTGCTTACCTTACCCACAACCGGAATTTGAATAGCCGATTTATCCCTAACTAAAAATATTTTCTTAATATCGTCATCGAAACTAAACACCGGAAACGCGTCGGTTGTCTTCAAGAAGCTACTGAACGCCCTTTCCATTGCTAAAAACCTCGAGCATACCAACCGTGTATGTTCGGGTAACATATAGAAGCTAACTTGCGGATTGGAATGATTATCATACAGGAAGTATGGAGGAGTTTTTGGGAAGAGGAACGGACTAGCTTCATATTCACTTGACGTTCTAACCGACCATACTTCTGGTTCTGGAGAATTCCGGTGCAAAAATGACTTATTAGCCCTACTATAGTCGACATCAGGATAATATTTCGTTACACCAGTAATGGTAAAACAACGCCGCACTGCGATACGGGGTTTATAAAATTTATCAAGACTGTTTATGATAAGAGGTACTACTTCGCCTGGAGGCCGTTTGGAATAAGTCCTCCTATAAACGGGTTTCGGCGTTTCCGGAGGTTCAACTTCAGGAAAAGTTAAATCGAATTGTTCACAAGGATCATGCGCTACATCCAAAATATTGCCAACACCATTAACATTAAGCTGTTCTAACTACAACACAGACATTAAATAAAAAAAGAAGATAACACCTTGAAAGCATTGATTAATAAAAACTCTCATTCAATTTTCAAACATTATTTTAAAGCCCCGAAGCAACTAACTAGTAGGTAATTAAGTGATTATTTAACAAGTGAAAAACATGATATATGTATTTATTAGACATGCAATGTACTGCTGCAATAGTTCATGAAATCGGTGTGTAATTTAAATAGAACAAAGAAAGTAGTACCACGAGATGAATGAACAGATAATTTACTGCAACTAATCATGTGCTTAGATGTAGTTAAGTTTTAAATAGAAAAAAAAGATTCATTACCATTTGACTAGCTCGTTAACTGTTATTTATAATTAGGTCAACGCATTGTCAATTTAATAATAGCAGCTTTCTATGAAAAGATTGATGAATACAGTCTAGCAAAATATTTCATTTTACCAAAATTTACTTTCTTGTGATAGAACAAGCAAGTTCAAATAATTGTAAATAAATTACTCGAAGATCCATAAGTGCATAGAACAACATTCAAGTCGATAAAATAACGCATTAGCTATAGAAATTCATTAGCGTTATCATTAAGAATGTGGGTTAATAATCTAGAATAATTGACGTAAAAATAATACATTGTATTTAGTCAAAGGTCAAATCATCAGACCATGAGCTCACTACATCATAATTTAATGTACTAATTTGATTTACATAATGAGTCACTTTTCGCGAATTATATAAAATGCATGACATAACCTGGGTACAAGAATTTTTTCACGTAATAATCTATTGTTTCCAACATAAATAACACACACTGCAAGAATAGTAATTAAAATAAACATGGAATTACTTACAACGTTTTCAATACAACAACAATTGTAAAAGCACTTTAAATTTCATGTTTTATAAATGTGAATTACTCGAGTTGGTGTGTTTCTTATTAGTATTGCTTCGGGGCATTAAATTGTTTACGTATGATAATATCATTATCCTCGCTTTCACAGTTTCTTAAAAAGGCAAGCCTACTTCGAGAATGTAACCCTACTGGAATTTTCTACACTCAATTCCTTGCGTTTATTTAAAATCCAAGAAAATGTCTAAGTTAATCAATGCTTCAATCGAAAGATTTAATACAGACATAACATGCATAAGGCTACACGTTAATATTGAAATTCTTACCGTGGTCAGCCTCTCCAAGGCACTAAAGCGCTCTTCTTGGGCAGCCGCAGATTTTTCAAAGGCTTCGTGTTTCTTAATGAGATTTTCGACATCGTCTATTGAATGGCCTAATTCGGTGCTCATCAAATATGGTTCCTGTGCGATCAGCCAAGCTTCAGCAACGGCAGCATCTCTAGCGAATTGATACACTTCCAAAATCAATTGTAAGTTTTCCCAACGTTCTTCCCAGCGGTTGTGTAAAGCGGTTCTTTGATTGCTAAGCGCCTTCAATTTATCTTTAATTTCAGCCGAGGCATAATGGTTTCTTGCAAGAAGCTCTTTTCCTAAACTAATGCAAACGGTAAAGTTATCTTCTCGCGCGTCAATTTCAGCTTTCAAGCTCTGGTGGTTATTCATCAACGTCTCAACGCCACTAACATCGCGTGGTTTTTCACCAGTATTCATCTGTCTTATGACGTCGTCCATCCATTGCATTAGCGTTCGTACCAAATTGAAGAATTTGAAGAGATCTCCGGTGTCAGCAAGTTTCAACTTCCTCTGATCGCAGGCCGCCTGCAGCGCCGCCCAAGCGTTGACAACTTCAGCTTCGCGGTTGGTGATTTCGCGAGCTTTATCGCCCGCATACGCAGCTTGCAACTTCGCGGATTCTTCCTGTATCTGTTGTACTTGAGATTGTAAAGTTTGAAGATCTTGCAAGAAATTTAGATGTTTTCGTTGGAGAGCCGATACCGATCCGGCATCTCTGCCTAATTCGTCGCTCATCGAAACTTGTTTCTCAAGTATGCGTCCCAATACATCTTTGCAATCGTGGAAGAACTTATGAAGCTCTCTTGAAGCAGCTAGCATTTGTGTGCGAGTTTCGATAAGCTCGAGTAAATCTTGCCAAGCTTCGTTGAGTTGATCTTTCCATTCTGCAACTGTTGCCGAATCTGAATGTCCAGCAGCGATCAACTGATCAGCGATATCGTTAACCGATGTAACACGTTCCGTTCCAATTGATTCGGTATCACGAGCAAATTCCTTGAAGCGCTCCCATAGCAGGGTAACGTGGTCGTAATCTTGTCCTAACTCATGTGATGAAGCAACGACTTCTCTGTCCGCAATCCACTGCTCCAAATCACCAACTTCTCTGTTCAATAAGAATAATTGAAGCGCTTCGTCTAGTTTTGCACGTCTTTCTCCTGCAAGATCTTTCAAACCGGCATATAGCTTGTCTAACTGTGATTGTTTTACAGCTACTTGCTCTGCTAGAGGATGACCTTCGGCTGTTAAAGTACGAACAGTTTCTCCTAAAGTACGAATCGTATCAGCATATGCTTCAACTGCTGCTTCTTGACTATCATGTTTCTTCAGTAAGTTCCTAGCTGATGTTTCATCTTTTCCTCTATCTTCTACCATCATATACAACTCTTGTTCGCTCATCCACGCTTCTGCTTCACCAGCATCAAATAGATATTGTTGAGCACGTTCGTTTCTCAACAAATTCTCTTTACGGTTCTCAACTGCGTCTTTTAATTCTTGCCAATTACGTAATAATTCTGTAATAAGGTTACTGAACTCAGGAGCAGCTTCATGACCTTCATCTACCAATTTCTGGCCATTATTGCAAACAGTGCGTATCCTTGGTTCGTGATTGTCAATTTCAGTTTTGAGCGATTGATTCTTCTTTATGAGCATATGAACGTGGAATAATCCAGATCCATATTCGGTAGAAGTAGCTAAAGGCATTTTTTCGGCAATCCATAGCAATTCATCTTCAACGTCTCTTCTAAATTGGAATGCTTCTTTCTTCTTCTCCAACTGTCTCTGTCTTTCAACCAGAGGATCCTTCAATTGTTGGAACCGTTGTTCTACTTGTGTCTTCTTGTGTTTAATATCTTCCATATCTTTTTCAGGCACCTTCCTCTCGAGATGCTGAGCCTGAGATTCTAGCTGATCTACTTGGCGAGCCTTTACTGCCATCTGAGTTTCGATCATTTGTTGTTTCTGCATTAATATATTTACGGATGCAAGATCCTGTCCGGTATCTTCGTTTTCGATTTGTTTCTCGAGTTCGTTTATCCAGCTGTCGATATCATCGCAAGTCTGATGGATGAGAACTTCGCGATTGGCATCGAACAGTCGTTCGCCTTTGTCTTTTGTCGTTTGTTCGAGGATTTCGAATTGGTCGTCGAGTTCTTTCAATTTAGGCTGAATAACTTGAGCATACTCTGGTTTATCCCTAGCGAGGTCTTCGCCAGCTTGTTGTAGATTTGTGAGACGCTCTTTGTTAGATCCAATCTCTGCTTCGAAAGCTTGATGTCTTGTCCATTTAGAATGAACAGTTTTCGCAGAACGGTAAGTTTCGTCTTGAGCGGTAATATGCTTCTCTTGAATCCATTCAGACAATTCGTCACAATCACGCAAGAACTGTTGTAATTCGAGTAAGTCACGTAATTTATCTGATAATGCTTGCGCTCTCTCGCGGTTATTTTGCCTCCTTTCCTCAATAGCGTCAGTTCGTTTAGCAATTTTATCAGAAGCGAAATGACCTTCATCGCATAGCCTTCTACTGAACTGCACCACAGCATTAATTTTGTCATCATTAGCATCCATTGTTGTTAAGAATGCTTCGTGTTTCTTAAGCAAATTCTCTGCTTGTTCTAAAGTTGTTGGTGTTTCATCCTTGCCTAAAGCGTGCTCTTGCTGACTCAATATGACTTCAGCTTGTCTTGCGTCTCTATTCAAAAGTTGTAAGCTCAATGATTGTGAAAGCAATTGTTGTCGGTTCTCCCACATTTGCTTCAATTCAGCCCAACCGTCTTTGAGAGCCTTCAATCTTTCTCTCAAGAACATATACTGAGGGTCATCCTGAGTACCTGGTTCAGCTGTAATACGCTCTCCATATTCCATCATCTTTGTGTAATCATCTGTATAATTATCGATCTCATCTTTAATACTTTGATGTTGTGATAGTAATTTCTCGGCTTCAGCTAGAGATCCAGGTGTATCTTCCGAAGCCACGTCTGTCTGTGTTCGTGTTAACCAAGCTTGGAAGTGATCCAAGTCTCTCAAGAATCGATGTAAATCACCAGCTTCTTCCAATTTGGCATCGCGTTCTTTCAACATCTGTGTTAATTGTTCCCAAATAATTTGAATTTGTACAATGCGTTCTCTAATAACTGCTGCTTCATCTGGGTGTTCTTTTTCCATATCTTGCGCTTCCTTTTCTAAAGCAGTGAGTTTTGCTTGAATGGCAGCTAAATCACGTTCCATACCAGACAAACGTCTTTGTAATGTCATAATGCCAGTAAGGTCCATTTCCAGACTGTCCGTACTTTGAAGAATACGTTTTTTGTCTTCGATCCATGTAACTGTTTCGCGACACTCAATGTGGAAGGTCTGAAGACCATGAGCCTGATTGAGTTCATCTTTCTTGGACTCTGCTTTGTCCCTAAGTTCGGCCCATTTTTGATTAAGTTGATTTTGCCTGGCAGTAATTTGTTCTGAATCTGGATGTTCAACGTGAAGTAATTGCCTAGCTAATTGATTTACAACAGCGACCCTTGAGGCGTTAGCATTCATTTCTTTTTCGAATCCATCATATCTATGCTTCATGATTTCTACATCCTCAATATCTCTAGCTGGTGTCATAGTCTGCAGCATACGGTCCTTTTCACCGATCCACTGTTCAACTCCATCACTTTCAGATAATAATTTGTACAGTGATAATGCGTCCAATAATCTCTGTTTTCTCAATTTTGCGAGCTCTAGAAGTTCTTTGTATCTGCTATCGATTGATGTGAGTCTTTGTTGAACCTCTGGCGCATTAGAAAGTTCTGGACCCAATTGTTCCGCTTGTTGTCGAAGAGCTTCAATAGTGGATGAATAATTTTTGAGTTCATCCGTAACATCGCGATGTTTTTTAAGCAGCGATTGTGCATTTGCTTCATCACGACCAACATCCTCACTTGATACCAATCTCAACGTATCTAACATCCAAATGTCTACGTCATCAGCATCCGCGAACAGTTGATGGTAATCTACGGCTTCCTCCAAACGCTTACGACGATATGCAACTAAATCTAAAAGATGACGCCAAGCGTCACTTGCTTCGGCCAATCTCTGTTGGATCTTGTCAGCTCCAAAGTGCCCTGCGTTGACTAATTCTTCACCAACATTGATTACCGCTTGAAGTTGTGGTTCATGCGCTGCTATTTCATTTTCCAGCACTTTATGTTTAGCTAGTAACAAATGGACAGTCGTAAGATCATGTCCAATGTCAGCAGTTGATACAATTTGGGCTTTTTCTTTGATCCAGTTGTCTTCGTCTGCCATATCCCAGTAGAACTGCCATAACTTTCTGGATTCCTCCAATCGCAGTCTCCTTTCGACTGCCAAACGTACCAATTCAGCATAGGCGTCTTCCAATTGCTGTACTCGTTCAAGAACAAGCGAAGGATCGCAAGGTTTATAACCTTCGGTAGTTTCTAAATCTAAGAAACGTTGGGAAGCTAAAGCTACCGCTTTTACTCTTTCCCCTAGAATATTGATATCAGCTTCTAATAGATTATGTTTTTGCAATAGATCCTCCACGCCCATGAGATGTTTTCCGTGATCGTCAGTAAGAAGACGAGCTTTAAGGTCTTCCATTGAATCCAATATATGCAGCATTTCTTGGAAGGTTTGCTGTAATTGTAAGCTAAGTTCTAATCTCATTCTACGCGCTCTCAAGAGCTCTAGTAGATAATTCCATAGTCTGAGTACGTTATCTTTACGCTGTCCTATGCGTTCCATGTCATGGTAATTTTCGGCTGATAATTCTGAAGCAACAGCAACCACCGCTTGGACACGCTCTTCATATGCTAGGATGTCTGTTTCGATGGCTTCATGTTTCTTAGCAGCAGCTTCGACAGCGGCCAAATCGTGACCGAAATTATCTTGAGATACCAATCGCTGGTTCTCACTTAGCCATGTTTCACGCATGCTAGCTTTACGGTTAAATCTAGCTGCGAGTTGCTCTAATTTTTCTTGTCTTATTAGTTCTTCTCTTAAAGCTAATTCTCTTTCATGTTCGGCTTTTTCCAAACGTTCCCATGCTTTGTTAATGTCCGCAATCATTTTACCTTCCTTGGGTGTGTAAACACGTTGGTTATTAGCACGCATTTTAGATTGTAACGTGAAGAGTAAGATTTCGAGATTGCCCTTTTCAACGAATTTGGGAGGTTTCTCTACCGTTCTATATGTACTGAATTGTGATAGTTGTTGCTGAACGCCTTGTAAGCTATTAGCGAATGCGCGATCACCAAGAGCTTTAATAGTTGCTTCAATCCAAGCAAGTAAATCACTGGTTAATGATTCGTATTCTCTTATCATTCTGTCATTGTCCATTGCAATACCAACTACTTTTCCGATACGTTTTCCTTGTACTGTATCTTGTTTCATCTTACTGAAGTGATGATAATAAGTTACTACGTATGTGATGATTGATTTCTCATCCGGTTGTTCCACGCACACATCTTCTGCGTCGAGAAGCTTCGTCAAACCGAGTTTATCTTCAGCAATGTTGAAAGCATTGTTAAGATTGTACGTGGGGTTAGCTTTTGTAAGCCGTTCATACTGTATAAGATCAGGTCTGTGTTTATGAATGATCGCGTTAAATGCAAGGCCGTCGCGCCACGAAGTGGTGAAATTTCGAATGTTTACGTTTTGATACCCGGCTGTCTTCATTTGACACCAGAGAAGCAGTGCATCTTTAGCGGACTTCGTCTCTTTATTATCGGTCTCTTCGATTGTGATGTCTTGAATTTGGAAGCGCAAAATGATAGTCCAAATGAGACCTAGCGAAAGCCGAGGATTACCGTCTACGATATCGTGCGATCCCATATTCTCTAAGTGAACTCGCTGTTCGCGTAAAAATTGCAAAGCCTTATCTACGTTTTCTAGGCAGTGTATACGCATTTTGCCCTTGGTAGGTCTAGGGAGTCGTTCGCCAGAAAGTACCTCCAAAAGCTTGATTAGCTGTTTTCCATCTCGCAGGTCTAGGTAGAGATCGGATATACGCGAATTTACGCGTACCAGGTGCGAATTAACCCATTTCTGGAAGGTTTTCTTCTGTACGGATTCTCGCTCATCGGCGAGCGCTTTTATTCGAGAACGTTCAAACAGACGCGAAGAAGAATTACCGCCATCGTATTCGTATTCTTCAACTATCTCTTGTTGTAAGGTGGGATCCCACCTGTTTATACTTATATCGGTCGTCATTTTGTCAAATTATAGGCCAAAATGGCCCCCTGTAACAGAGGAAACACATCTTATTGTTTATGTTATCAAAATCTTTCCGAATAATCAACAATCACAGTAAAGTATGATTTGCTAGAATAAACCACTTGGAATTTTATTAAAGGTAATTTGTCATTTTCAAAACATTCTTTGAAAAAAACAGTAGGAGATCTTGTTTTGTAGAATTTTCGCCATTAACTATAATAGTAATACTGGAAAGGAATAGATTTCATTAAATAGCTCCGTCAATTTAAAAATAACTCAGTGGGTTTTTATGCTTCTAGATTTTAATACGATTATGATGGGAAAACGCTTTAGTGGTTAGCAATGCAAAACATTCATACGCGTTTCAGTTTCAAATGCATCGAGAACTGTGTAATATTGAAGACTGTAACATTTTTACGTATTGTCTCTTAGTATTGCTGGCAATATAAAAAACGAGAACAAAATTATATTTTCTTAATAACATAATTACCTCACTGATTAAAGCTAATACTTGTTAAATTATCAATTATTTCTACTTGTGGATGACAAGTAATGTATTCACTTAAAACTTTTTTTGCTGTGTACAAAAAAGGAAGATATTTTGTATTTACAGGCTCTCCCAAATTCACGGACAACAGGAAAGTTGCGAGATTTAGTTCTAACAAATAATCAAACAAAAGATTTCGATTATTTTCAAAGCCCACTGAGAGATTACGATTCTAGCTTGTATCTTTTACAGCTTTAGAAGAATTGCAAAATAAATTGCACATTATGGCAACTTTCTATGCAAAACATAGTTACTGGTTACTCTTTATTGAACGTTTCGGAATTGTCACAGCATTACTACATAATTTTTTTTTTTATTAGGCGCCTACTTCACTTGCTCTCCTATTAAATCGTTTCTGTTTGCTGATTACAATGCGATAACATAGATGGAGTTTTTTTTATTTTACAATAAAATGTTCAGTAGGTTTTTGCATATTGAGTATGAGTTTTTTCTATATATTTCTAAATTATTATGTCCAACCTAATGTGCGTACTGATGATTTATATGAGATTCCAAAGCTTACTCCAGGAGTTCCCTAAGTGTGCGCCGCGACGCCCCGGGGCGCCGTAGACAGTAAACAGAGGCGCCGCGAGGCACTCCTGCGAGCGCGGGCAGACAGCGGTCTGGAACATTCGAGAATGAACATTTCGAAACGGCTTCGAAGCTAATGGAACTTTCTAGAACGTCTAGAGTAGATCATTCCCGTAGCTTGTAGAACATTTTAGAAGATTCTCGAAGCACATAGAATATTGCTGAAAAGTATGGAACTTTCGTGAAGTTTATAGAACTTTCTAGTAGACTTAGCATACTATCGGACATTGTCGAAGTTTCGCGAAAGTTCTAAATAGGTACCACTTCGGTGAACCAGTTCAGTCCTTAAATAACAATCGAGGAGTAAACATCTGAGAAGAAAAGTAAACGCCCGCTTTGTTTCAGTTTGTCGCTTTGTGCTTTCGTAGGGTCGCGGGAAAATGGAAAGATTTTTATTAAATAAGCAAATCGACAGTTCAAGTGAAAGTAATCACGCACCGACAAGTGGTGGGGTAACAAAGAAACGGAAATATGGTAAATACGATGATAATTTAAATGTTGGCTTTACTTCAGTAGAAGTAAACAATGAAGAGAGACGCAGTGCGTGCTCTGTTTAAAAGTTCTAGCGATCGAGTGTATGCTCCCAAGTTAGCTAAAGCGAAATCTCGAGATCAATCACTCTAACATGGTTGAAAAATCTCGCGAATTCTTTTGTAGCAAGTTGCAAGATTTACAAAAGCAAAAAAGTGTGTTCAGCTGACAAGCTGAAAGCTTTCAATCTGTCTCTATAGGGCAATAACATGCACATTTTGAAACTTTTGGAGAAGGTTGCGGCGTTTAGGAAAAAGCTGCGGTCGTGGATAAGAAAAATCAAGAGAATGACGGTCAACATTGTTTCCCTGAATTGCACAAATACGTGGCCTGTAATAAAGTCATTGTTTCACAAGACTTGCTGTCCTTTTTTAAGGAACACATCTCAAAGCTCTGACTGGTTTGCAAAATACTTTGAGGAAGCCAATGTCGAGAAATTTGCGTGGATCCAATATCCTTTTCGTGCAAGAAGAAGAGAGTCTAATTAAGCTCTCTTGCGACAATAGCCTGAAAACAAAATTTGCTTCTTCCGATTTAGTGGAGCTTTGGATATCAATCAAAAATGAATATCCAACTCTGAGATCAAAAGCTATAAGGATCCGCATTCCCTTTGCGACAACCTATTTATGCGAAGCCGGATTTTCAGCTGTATCTGTAATAAAAAGCAAATATCGCTCAAAACTCGATATGGGGCGAGAAATGAGAGTGGCAGTGTCAAACCTTATTCCGCATTTAAAAAAATGTGGCGATCAGCAAGCTCACCCATCACACTAACTTATTTGTCGTTGAAGGTTTTAACCATTTATTTCATATTTGTTTCTATTTTCATATTTTAGTTTGATGGTTCTTGTGATTCAATTTTAATAAACGTGAGCTTCACATTGTAACGTTTATTTTAAGAGTTGTTTTAATTTCTGTACCTGATTTATGTCATTGTACACATATTTTGAAAAGGGCGCCGAGACAAAATACTAAACCTGTAAGTGCGTCGCGGACTGATAAAGTTTGGGAACCCCTGACTTACTCGATATTTTACAAACATAAAAAACCTATTACAATGCCTGCTAGGCATCTTAGTAAAAAAATACCTTTTTAATCTGAATATCTCTTCTTTAATCTGAATATCTCTTCAGTTATTCCTTTAACTGTTCGCGTATGTTATATCGTTATAATAAAAAAAATGTAAATCACAATTTTCCTTTTTCCGATGTAACTACTGAGTTATATCATTGAAAATACACACTTGAAATATTTTGTTTGATTATTTATTGCAATTAAATTTAGCAAGTTTGTCAAATTTAAAGTTATGGTCTATCTTTTATAATAAGTAAGATCCTCATAGCCTATACATACACAAAACCAATTATAGAAGTTATGTATAACAATTTGTAATTAATATAAAACTCCTAATCTCTCTACGATAAGCAATCTAAGCCTTAAACCTGACAGAACTGGTATACCTACTCTAATTCAAGGCTTTAAATTTAAAACCTTTATTTAATCTTGCCACAGGGAAACTTGGGAAGACATAATGGCTCATACACACGAACTAGTATTGATTACTGCTCTTTTAGACACCGAGCCTTCCTTCCATTGTCTTAAAGCAAAAGCAGGCCTGTGTCTAAAAGCGCGTTAAGATTGGCTGTGCGAAAATTATTTTTAGATTCGTTTACAACTTAAATAATTTTATAGGATATTGAGTAACGTATATTAACTACTATTTTTTTAAATATCTTCCATTGCATTTCTCTTGTTTAACGGTTAAAGCACAAAACCCCGGTAACGATTTGCATATGTACGGAATTTATGCATTCTCGTTACGTTACTGTTGTATTAAAGTTAAACTGGCTTTTTTAAATTTCAAATGAATTCATTAACCTAAAACTTTTGTTTCTTCACGCATTTTGCACAAGTCCAACGAACCAAAGAACAAAGTGTATAATTTCCTGTTGGTGTACTACAACTTTAGCCTACGCTGCTATTACAGTATTTGTGGAAACGGAAGGTGAAAATAATTAATATCTGCAAGGTTTTATGTGGATTATTAACTAACTGAGAGTAAAATTTTAAATTTACATTAATATTAGGTATATTTACATTAAATTTTGACTACCTACTTTTTCCTAACCTTATGGTGTATATAAAGTAAACTGCTTTCTCTTATGTATATCTCCTCGCTTGAGTAGCTATTAAGTAATACCTTTTATATTTATTTAAGCATTAAAATAATTAAACGATTTGATTTAACGAAAGGTTTAATCGATATTACATTTCCCAGTACATCAATAGTGAGTTAATAACATGATCTGGTCTGTGCCTAAATTAAATCAACTTCCTAAATATTTTAGACTTCTTCAGATCAAACCATCAATGCTTGATTGAAAATAACCTTGAAATAAACTCTGTTTATAGAATTATTTTCGTACACATTTATTTATATAACATATTAACGCTGCTATACGTTAAAGTAAACAACGAAAGTTGAGCAAGAGTTTGAAATGTTTAGATATAAAGTGATTGCAATTATTAACGCTTATCTAATCGCAAACACATTAAGAGAGTTTTGCTAAGATCGTTATAAAGGCTCCGAATATACGAGTAACTTGTTTTATTTCATAGAAGTTTTTTTTAATAACTTAAAACATATTTGGATTACATAATTTGAACTTCTTTGACTCTAATCCGTCTATGAGTCATATTTGTCAGCTCCGTCAAGACCTAGTTTTGTGAAATAAATAGCAAGAAATGACTATTCGAAATTAATACAATTTCACAAATGGTTAAAATTAAAATATAAATACGATAATAAATACAGGTGTTCCATTTAATATATTTAAATAATTAATTTAATAATTGGCTTAAATGATAGTCAAAATCAAAAGTATATTTTCATCAACCCTGTATAATTTTTGGGCATCATTTTTATCTTAAATACCCCTTTTAGAATTTGGTCTATATTTTCAAGAATAGTAAATATAACGGTAACTTGCCTCTAATTAGGCCACACTATCAAACTATACAATAATACGAGGTTTATCTTTTTAGTTTTGCATATAGCCATAACAGCAAACAGTGGATTGACTTGTACTTTCTGTACTTGACTGTACTTTCTACTGCTTCCGGCTACTGGAACCGTTTACCACGCAGCCTATTCTTGATTCTAGGAAACGTAAAAAAACACTAGGACATCGGTCAAAGCTATACGAAGGATGATTTGATGTTTTGCTGCTCTAAAAACTTGTCTTTTGAGCTCCATGTGAACTAACATTATAGATGATTCGTCATTATTAATTGGCTTTTCGGAGCATGGCAATTACTTCTAGTAAACAGACGGTTGTATACCAATCGGCATCAACCGTTCTTCGATTTACTAAAAGAACTGTAGCAACATGACCGGAAATTGAGATGAAAGTTGCAACCATTTTCTTCGGCACACTTCAACGGAAACTAACATTTTTAAAGCCAATTAATCGAGCGGAATTTTTTGGTTTGATGTCTTTGAAATGCCTAAGGGTGTCCAGTCTCGCGATATGTCACATGCTGATCTTCCTTGATCAGTTTACGCACAGCAGCAATGTTATTTTGAGTGACTGCTGTCTTTGGTGGTCCTGTCGTGATCCTCTTCAACAGTTTTATAGCGCGTTTCCTTAGAGAAAGGTACATTTACGTCATACTCTCCGCGGAGGAACTTGCGTTTCAGAGTTTCTGTGGCTAAGCAACAGATATAGGGGGCGTGTTGCTTCATCGCCATTGCAATTGTAGGCGGCGTTGAGGTTAGTGGGTCTAATTTGTTTTTAAATAGTCACGTTTCAATGACGTAATGTACCTTTCCCTGACGAAATTTTACTGTAAAAAATTAATATGCGAAAATTTTTCGCGTGACTTGTCAGTTTTAAAGGTTTGTTGTGGTTAAATCACTTGCCGTATCTTGGTGAAACTTTGCATTTAAGTTCAATAAATATTGAAATTAATTTTAACAGGTGACGTTTCATTGGTGGTGCCTTTTACGCGGCTAAATTCAAAACTAAAAAGACAACCCTCGTATATAGAGTATTCAATTTAAATTTTCACAACTTTGGTGTGTAACACGTTTTGAGTCGCCCAGTATATATCAAAAAAAAAATTAAAACTTATTCCTAATAAACCTACGTAGTCCTTCACGAAAATATTTTACCGCTTTTACCTGAGAACCAAATAAGTCATAAAAATTTGTCTTTAGATCTCTTATTACCGCTTCGGTTCCCCGTTTGACAGAATGAACAAATTTCATGCTCCGAAATTCTACATATTTTATAATTATTCGAATTGTTTTAGTTCCGATTTTAAGAAAAAAAAAACAAATGAAAATATGAACATGGCACAAATTGCTCATAATTAATGTTGATTGTTGTTCATAATGTTGATTAAGATGCAATTAACAAAAATACAACCGCATAATGCATTGTAGAGAAAATCAATTTTATTATTTTTTAATGGAACACATGTTGTTTTTAATTGATTTAATTTGGGATGTAAAAGTTTTAATAAAGCATGTTTTTAAAGCGAATGATAAAAAATGTAGCATATTCTAGTTTCTGTGAGATATACTTTTTATCTAAAGCAACGTAATACTTTATTGGAGAATGGCCGATTCGGAGATAGCAATTGCACGCACTTCATCAAAAGCATCCTGTATGGTACTTCTACCCCCCAAGACCTTACCGTTTACATGACTATTATTTTTTTAAGAGAATAAATTGCAGATAAATCTTAGCTTTTGTAATAGTGCCTATTATTCTAAATACATACACTTTATCCAGTGTTTCGTCGCTTAAAACATGGAATGGTTCCTTGAGTTATTTTATGAATAATTGTACCTTTGATGGTATTTCAGAATTCACTTCATTTTGAAGATACTGGGTTATAAAGATTTTCAAGTAACACAATATATTTATTGCACGAATATTACATGTAGAGCTCTTTGACAAGAACTGCTGAAAATAACTATCACCAGCTGCAGTAAGTCCTGATGTTTTATAAAGAGTCAGTCAATGAAGAGAAAATTGAATTTATGCATACTAGCTGGTGGTAATTATTTTTATTGCAAATCTTCAGAACCCTGTATCTTCGAAACGGAACGACCTTTGAAAAATCCATAAAATAACTCAAGAAGTCATTCCTTGAATTTCTGCCGAATGTTTACCAATCACCCTGTATAGAAGTCGACGCCTTTTTTAAATATACTTTTTTAAGATTGTTAGAATGTCTAGGAATAATGGGTAATATTGTTAGGTACTACTAATATCATACATTGTTGATTTTTATGCGACTTTCATGTATTTCTTTACCAATGTACACCATATTGTTGTGTGAGTGATTCATCCCTCGAATTTAACCTTTTCAAAAGTGATTTTTTATCAATAGATTTAAGAAAAATGACTACTAGCATTTTCAAAGTTTATCGATTTTTGACTTCTGTGATTTCAAAAAAAATATATAAAATGTGAGTGGTTTTTCGAGAAACACCTATTTCCCGAATAGATAAACACTATAGCATTCTGCAGCACATCAGACTTGCTACATGTATAAAAGAAAACAAAAATCATATAATACAACACCGCATTCTTATCAGAGGCGTTGCGGCACTGGTCATCGCTTTTTTATATCGATTTTATTGCATCTGCAGGATCTACATATTGTATCTAATAATACAATAATCCAACATTTTTTACCAAACACAAATAATAAATAGGAAAGCTTAATTTTTTTTTATTTCACGAGACAACTACATATTATGCACTCCAAAAGAACGGTAAACTTTTACAGATGATCAAGAACACCAATTTCCAATATACCTGTTATTATATCGCAGAACTGCAACAGATAACTTTCTAAAATTCGCAATTACAACGTTCAAGATGAAAGATGTAGGTCATTAGTATACGTTTGTACTAATATGTAACTTGTATATCTATTTTGTTATATGTGTATATTTAATATGTAGAAATATTTGTGACGATAACGTGATCAAATTCAATATTTGAACAATCAATGTGCTTAAACAATAATCTTTCATGAGATATCAAGTACAAATATGCATTATACTTAACGCGACAGTATCAGAAATTCAATTAGTTTGTTATAAGTAGATACCATTATGAATATTGAAATACAGGTTTATTAATTTTGTTATTGAAAAAGTCAATCGTTACGGGCTAATTTTAAGTTTCCTCCATAGTTTTATAAATTTCATGAAAATACATATAATTTTAATACACCACAGTGCCTATAAAGACGTAATGCTGTAAAATATGGAAAAATGTATTACATAATTACACAAACATGAATGTTATGTATGCATCTAATTGATTACCAGCACATAAACATCGTTTTCCTTACATCGACATTAAAAATCATTTTAAAAATTATTTTTATTGGATTTACCAATGAAAACACCACTAATTTTTTGAAAACAGTTGCAGAAAAATGCTGAGCAAAACCATTTTTTTATCAAAGTATAGGTTACCACTCACTTTTTTCACATTTTCACTGACGTTATCACAAAATTCAGTAGACTAACAGAAATCATCTGAGAAAAACCGTTTCGTCGTGCTAGGGTGCTATGCGGCACTTGTTGGAGATGTAGACGGCGCCTGAACGACTGGGTTCCAGCAATCGATCGTCGGAATTCACGACCTCACCAATAGAGCAATTGGGTCAACCCCGGATTGTAAACCTGACAAATCCCGAAACTGAGTTTTAACACTATTAACGCGAAACTTGCCAATAATTAACGGGACCAGAATCACAACGAGACGTGTCAACTCCGGACAGAATACTTACACTAACGCGTACGTAATCCCTAAAAAAAACTGATACCCCCACTGGAATAACTTGATGACCCCGTAAACCCGCCTGAAATTAATGACTGCACAGCATAAACTAGGTTTAATTAGTTGCATTATATTGAAAAAATATGAATGAAGGTATGCATCACCGCAAAATAAAGCGGATCAATATTAGGGAGGATAAAAGAAACATTGAAATGCACTTTCCTATCGTGTGTGCATTTAATGTGTATATCAAGCAGGATGCTCTAAAAACGTGAGACATTTTTTTTTAAATTGACTACTCGGTTCGAAGGACAACTGTACGCATCACAGTTATTTATAGAACGTTACTACACATTATAATACGTACGACTTATCATCATTAATTGTAAGTAAGCAAGTGAAATGGACAGTGGAAGCTATTCATTAAACCGGGCATATGATATAGCAATATGTAACATAAGAAGTCTTACTGTGTATGTCGTGTGTCTTCAATTAACAAAATTTTTCATCACCTATACGGTTTATTCTTAAGAACTCACAGTTGTGACATCAAACATTTAAATTTGTTACTTATAAAGAAGGAACCAATTTATATCGCACAACTGTACTTTAAAAACAATGCCTAATACCGTTAAACGGTAGTTTCAAACAAGTAGTTAATGTAATAAACGGATTTAAGGCAGATTTACTTCCTAGAGTTCACTGACATCAGCCAATAGGGCATAGCCCTGTTAACCCGTTATCTTTCGAACACATCAATAAATTGCAATTAGATTAAATAAAATCTATTCCTATCAAATTAGTCCATATCGCTAACCGCTAATTACCGGAAATTACATAATATACATGAAATAATTTACCGCTTAAACTGATAAAATTTGGGTTACACCTATCAAAGTCGGCCATGTTTAAAGGTTATATTTATTTGAGATTTTCTCAAAAATTTAACTGATACATCGTACGTTTTCCTCACTAACCTGTATACGTTGAACTAAACTACTCCGGTGATATAATTACAACACTATCTCACTAATATTTTGCACAAAATTCACTAAACTCATAGAAAAAGATTCACTTGCCGTCGCCCTCCATGTCCGATAAAGTAGTACTGCGCGCAAGCGTATAAATAAATGTAAATTGTCAGTTGAACACACCCAAAAGCTTGGTTTATAATTTTTAGAATAACAATAAGTATAAAACTATTTGTAATAATCAGATAAATACACAATAAAAAATATTAAACAATTTTTCTCTCATGAATACGTTAATTTAAAATTTTGATTGTAATACTTTATGAAGTACTCTGATATTTCTTATTATAAATAAATTCCATAATGAATACAATTATTTAGGTAATATGACACTCAAAACATGATAAAAATAGTATTTGTTTTTCAAAACAAAGCGAAAAAGGTCTCTTTTGTATTATGCATCACTTTTAATAATTACTACACCCATTAATTTACGAAAGCTGTGATACTTTCGTAAACATATTATTTAATCGTAAATAAGTGGGTAAATAACCCAAAGAGATAAACTTGTGGTATGCATTATTATTAGGTACGGAGATAGAAATTCCAAAATCCAAATGTAGTTAATTGTATGCTCAGCGATTTGAATAATTACTTGAAGTGCTAGTCAGATTCACTTATGTAGATACGTACACTTCATAATCTACATATCGTAGTAACCATTATAGATGAAACGAAAATGTTTACATGCATTGTTGTTAAAATAAATATTAATATGAAATTGTCCCTTATACATATGCACGAAAAGGTTAATGTAATTTTGGCTGAACGCGGAAAAGCAGATCGAGATAACCAGAGTTAACCTACAAAAATACTGAAATAGTTGTGATATTTAGCTGAAAGGTTGCAATTAAGGAATAACAGTAGTATTTCATAATTATTTATATTTAAGTACATCAATTACACTTCCACAAATCTTTGTACAATATCAAAGTATGGCGGAAAGAAGGAATTATAGGTATCGTCAAAGTCAATCTAGGGGACTACCCCGCCCATTTAAAGACTTACGTGAACTCCTAGACTTTAAAAAACAACAAAGAGAACGAGAGGAACAGGAAGAAGGGCCACAAACACGGGGAAACGCTCCACCAGCCGATCCCCCTTCAATTTTAAGAGATAGATTGAGAGGTGACTTCCCATCAACATCACAATACAGAAGGGTACTAGCACTAATGTTATAAGATTGTTGGTTTAATAATAAGTGTTTTAGAATGATTCACAGCAAGGATACAGCTCTCGAGGTAGGGGCTCGTTTAGAAAGCGAGGTGGTGGTCCTCGATATATGCAAGGTGGTTCAAGTCATTATCAAAGGGAGAAGTTGTTCACATACAATATAAAGGTTGAGCTATCTACAGAAACAGGTCAGAGGAAGTATACTCTTGATAATGAAAATCCAATAAGTCAGAGTAATGAAAATAATCCATCTGGAATGTGCAATACTAACCAACAAAACACATATCAGTCGCAAAATAAGAGAGGCTATCCTCGTAATCGAGGAAACTATAGGGGTCCTAGGAGAGGACAAGGTAATTATCGAGAAGTATATTATTATCGCGGACAAAATAGGAAATACTCTACTAAAAATCAACAAACCGATACATCTAATACTGCCTTAAAGACTGACAATGAAAAAAAAGGAATTCCACCCATTAACACAACAGCACCAGAACTATATGAAGAAGAGAATTGGGACAATGACGATGTACCATCTACGAATACAAATGAATCTAAATGTAATACAAATAAAGAAGATAACAGTGAAAATAAAGAGTTTGTAGATAGAAGTGGAGAAAAATGTATTGATAGCCCAGCAGAATACGGCAGTCAAGAAGGACAATACCTAGAAGAACAAGAATGCCTCGAAGGGCAAGAAGAATACACTAGTGAAGATGGACAATATGTTGATGGCCAAGAGTATCTTGAAGGCGAAAGAGAAGAAGAAGAATATTATAATGATGAATATGGCGCTGAGGGAAATTACTATGAGGATAATTATGATAATACAACTGAAGATAGAAGCGATGATAAGAAGCAACTAAGTGAAGATGGCGAGAACACAGAAACGGAGCCTAAGACACAAGATGGTGTGGACAAGCAAATTGAGAAAAACAATAAGGAAACGAAGAAACAAAATATAGAAAATCAAGCAACCGATGTACCCACCAAAAATATAGCTGCTACCGATTCGCAATCTAAGAATGTTACCAATGATCAAGAGAAGGTAACTCCTAAAGATAAAACAGGTAACGCTCCTAACTTATCTAATGATAATAATAAGAAAAGCTCAGAAATTAAGAAAGTGGGTAACAATGACAATGTAGATACGGCAAACAAAGATAATAGTTAGTTAGAAAGATGTATTAAGGTTTTCTTAAGTTGTGATAGGAATATAACGTACTAAAATGTGATATTTTAGAAATTCTTAAAATATAACTTCTTGTGCCCGTTCGCACTGTTTCCTACTAAAGCGGTTTTTAAGGAAAGAATCTTACATATATATTGCACCTTTGAAAATTCAGAGCTGTTTAGTTACAAGATTGCAAATTGGCAAATTCGCATGTTCTGCCAGTTTAACCACAGAATAGTAAAACAACCAGAAGTGAAACTCTTGCCGGAATCTTTGATCTTCTTCAGACAAAATTGGTGACCTTGGCGCCATTTTCTCTGGTTACAACTGCAAAACAGCCGCGTGATATAGTTTAGCAAGTCGTGTTTCCAAAACGCCTTTAAAATCTGTTCAAAGCTTTTCAGATTCTATGTGCAGTTAAGATAATAAAATTACAACAGTAAATAGTTTTAAAAATAAATCATAATAGTATATTTCAGTTAATGTGTATATTACGTAAAAAATAGTTTGAAAAGGATAATATGAACTACTATCAGCTAACTCTTATTGTTTAGGCGATTATTTTCTTTGTTCATAATGACTTTGCAGAGCAAAGGAGAACGTACAGTACTCGCATCATTTATTTTTAAAGTTCCTATTCATATTTTTCAGCGTATAAATTAATTTTAGTCTGCGATATAATCAAATAAATTGTTTGCACAGATGCGTGTGAGGAATGGATTTTAGCTGCTATTCCTACAATGTCTTGCAGTACAAGAGCGAAGAAAGAAGAAAAATTAATTAATGTACACGACGTTCGCAATAAAAATAAAACAGTTCTGGCAGAAAATTAAACGGAGAAGAAACCATTTCTCTTAGAAATAAAAAAAAATCCGAGTCTAATAGAACGTAAAACAAAAAAAAAGTATAATTTCTCTTTAAATAAAAAAATTATCTATTAAATAAACAAAAATAAAGAAGTCCGATAAAAGAAAAGATGTCCAATAAATTAATACAAAAAAAGCAATGTCTCCTAAAAAATTCAATTTTACAACTCGTTATCAACGGCATAGCCAAATCGCTACTGACTCCAATTCCATCTTGGGAATTGGGATGTGCATATCCTCCAAAAAGCAAGAGTTTCATTTCTGTTTGTTTTACTATTCTGTAGTTTAACTGTGGTTTAATCTTAGATTAAATGATTTCTTCATGATCAAACTATGAAATTAATGGTGGTCTACTCAAATAAAAAATTGGGTATAATAAACTTTCATGCAATTGCGTCGTATACGCTAATTTTGTTGACGTAATACAGACAAATACATCCTTTATTACCGGAACTATCAACTTAAATCATCCGCGAAATTTAAAAAGTTCCCGCTCTACAAATGTTCATATTTAACTTCGGCTTTGAGATAAGCGCCACTCAAAAGTAGCGGTGCAAACGGGCATTAATGTTTTTTTAATTATTCCTCTCACTTCTTTACCTCATTATTAATGTATACTATCCGCAATTCCTAATTTTTGCGAAAGAGTTGTTATCAATAGCATACAATATAAGGCAGCATTTTAGTTGTTGCAACTACTGAACTAGTACACAATTATAGGATATTGTGGTTAAAATTATAGAGAAAACATAATATATCCTCTAACCACAACCGTATTTACCTCTCTAGGTGTATATTTTAACATCGCAGTTGCCATCTTTACTGGATAAATGCTCATTATATCTAGAGCGATAAGTAGAGTTGGCATTTTTTTAATTTCGCGGATGATTTAAGTTGGTAGTTCCGGCAATAAAGGACATATTCATCAGTTTCTTAGCGTAATACCATTGAACTGTATATAAACTGGAAGGCGCACGCCGTGTTTCAAAAAACGGTCTAGATTGTTAGCATAGAGCGACTGCTTGACTGGGGAAGTCCATCTCTGTCTTACCTACCAAGTCTTATGGGAGTGAGGTATCATCTACAAGTAAATTTATTTTTTTAAGAAACTTCTGATATAATTAGCAAGCAGCACACTAATTAAAAAAAAATAAACATGTCTTTCCAACATCACATATTTTAAAATGTTAACGTAATTACATATATGATCTTTTTATGTATTTACTATAAGTGGTATGGTTTTTTATATAACTGTATTGTTATTGAACGTAAAATGCGATGTATATAATCTTAATTATTGTTTTTAAAAATATAGTATATATTTGAATAGAAACAATATTCATTATAGTTTATTTCTAACGTTATATTTTTCTTTTGTTACTATGCAATTATAGAAACATTTATGCAATAATGGGTAGAGCAGGAATTTATATAAACACAGTATTTGATTTTTATAGGAAAGATAATTTATTGTATGATTATGTACATGATACATAATAAGCATGCATTTATCATCAGAGATGGGGTGGAAACTCAAATATTAATGGCACTGCATCCTTTTTTAAAAGGTTCTTCTTATATGGCGATTCGAAATAATAGTTTACAGTAAAATGTTTACTGCATATTACGGTATTCGCAGTAGGGTTGAAATGTTCCAAACCCAATGCGTGTATCCATAATTGTAATACCTCTGGACAACTATGTTTGGTTTTCTATCTTTTGTTTACAGAAGACACGAGAGAATATTTATAACCTTAATTTTCATTCCTCTTTTTTAACGTATTTACATGGAAAAATTATCTTACCTGTGAAATGTTTTACCTTAACTTGGTCTCCATTCACTTTTGCAACCATACGCGCAACAATAATTAACCATTTTATAGCGCTTCGATTGTAAAATTAAAAAGAAATCAAGTGTGCATAGATCAATCATAAGCGCGTATGTAGC
Source organism: Dynastes maya (assembly GCA_029619315.2). Classification (NCBI taxonomy): domain Eukaryota; kingdom Metazoa; phylum Arthropoda; class Insecta; order Coleoptera; family Scarabaeidae; genus Dynastes; species Dynastes maya. Next base: position 67,066,794 of record JAROYE020000002.1, read on the forward strand.
TGACAAGGATAGCTAACCCCATTACAGCAACGTACTCATTCTCTCAAACTAGACCGTTTTTCTTACGCTTCTGCCGTTTACGTACTCCTTCCAGTATAGTACAGAGTTCACTGCGTAATACAGATGAATACGTCCTTTATTGCCAGAACTACCAACTTAAATCATTCGCGAAATTAAAAAAAATGCTCTAGTGATAAGTATGCATATGGTGAAGGTATGCTTTTTATTTTTGTGTACTAGATTAGTGCTAGAGTAGATTGCGATTAATAATACCTAATAGATATTTCTAATCTTTCAAATGCAGACAAAAACATTTTTTTTTTCTCATGCAACGACAATATTTTAACATATTTAATTGCCAAATTAAACTTTTATGTTTACTACACTCACTCACATACATATAGCTGTCGTGATCACACGACGAAACTCGTCATGTCATGAAAATCCTAGGCAGTTCCTGAAACGTCCTGTAAACGCTTACGATTTCGCCTTCTGACGAGGCTTATCATGAAATGCCCAACTAGCTTAGTCATATCATGTATTAAATCTTTGAACACTATTTGTCGCATTGTAAGTGTCGAAGTTTCACGAAGCGCCCAGCATGAACAATTCCAACAGGCAGATTGTATTTCCGCCTGTGGAGGAGATATCTACCGAAACGTGTTAAAAGTGATACCTATAATGGAAGAAAGGCATGAACGGAATAGTGTTGAATTATTTAAGGAGCACTACAACCGTTACTATGGAGAAAAGCCCAATAAGCTTCCGCATACCGTGAGTCAGTGATGGTAACCTTCTGAATGTTGAACTCCCTACAATTGATTTAAAAATTCCCTACACGTCAATTCAATTTTCGGCATCAACTGTTACGTTATGTAAATTATTAAAACATTTAAACGGTACAAACATTTTTATTGAACAATACAAAAATATAATATACATATACTACATATAGTAACTTAAACAGTCTTAAATTGGTAGATACTTTGACAGTCTTTAATAGTAAATCTCGTCCATGTTCATTATACGGAACTAAGCATTTTAAAAATAATTTTTACAAAAAGCTGAAAGTGTTCAAACTTTATAGACTAGTTGAACTCAAAGATCTGTGATAATTCTTTGGAATCGTATGCTTCATAAAGCTAAAACACCTCTAGATTTCACAAAAATGATTTTTAAAATGTCTAGTTTCGTATGATGAAAATAAACGAGATTTAATACTTTGCTATAGATAGTTATTCATAATGCTAAAACATCACAATTGTGCAAAATCTTGACTAGTTGCTACTAGATTTTTTGTTTTCGTAAATGGTGTCATAATTCATGTCTTTTAACATTTTAGATGTACATTTAAATGTGGTACAATCAAAATTTTTGTTTTGAAGGTGGGATCTAATAATGCAAATGGAATTAAGAACTTCATGAGAAAGGCGGTTACGTTTTTTCGTTTTTACGTCAGTAACAATTGAAAATATCCGTTCGCTATCGGCATCTGCGTGGGGAAGAATAAGGACCTTTTTTGCCAATAAAGATAAATTAGGGAATGGAAACTTATTTTCAAAATTCTTGTCCTGTGCAATGATAGAAAGACAAAATTCTTCAACACCTTTTTCTACCAACCTCTCCCGTTCTTTATCTTCAAAATGATATTGCAAGTTTCGCCATTCTGCAATTGTATCATTTAAATCTACATTATACTTTTTAGAAAGAGATTCAAATGTGAATGTATCTCTGTGTTCAGTTTGTAAAGCTATTTTTGGTTGGTGGTTTATAATTAATACGCTCGAAGATAAGTATAACTTTAATAAACCTAACACTGACAAATTTACACAATAAAAACGTGTCGTTGTGTACATGTGTACTGAACTTCGCAACTCTAGTAACTTGTTTACTGAACTTCGCAACTCTAGTAACTTGTTTACTGGTTGATTTTTAGTGCCAGCCTATGAACATTAAAAAGAATAAAAGATGAAATACAATGCGGCCACAACAGAATTGACAAATGACGGAAATGTCAGCGAGCTCGCGCGTAGTTCGAATTTGACTTTTACATTGTGTGTCGACTATGAAAATGGTTTAAAATTGTTGAAAAGAAATCACAAAACAGGTTTTCGAGTTTTCCCTGTCGTAAATTCTTTGTTCAGGTCCGAATAAAACACTAGCATAAACAATTTAATAGTTTAATTTCACATAATACATAATTCTCCACGCTTTCACATAACCTTACTTCTCACTCTCTTCTTCGGCTACCTCTGTCTTCTCTCTTCACTTCACTTCTCGCTAACGAACTAAATCCAGGAGTACCAACTATCAGGGAAGCGGGAAATTCAAAATTTCAAATTTACTTACTACATCCCTACAATTCAAAGATTAAAAAAAAATCCCTCACTTTTTCCCTACATGACAAAATTTTGCCAATTTTTCCCTACATGTAGGGAAATTTCCCTCAGGTTACCATCACTGCCGTGAGTCAGTTAGAAGAAGTAGGTGCGGTGCTGATTTGATTTGCTTTTGAGGTTTTGATCTACAGTTGCCAGTAAAATGACACGCGCTATAGAAACTAACACAAAAAAAGTAGAAGAGATTATTACTTATTGCAAAACGTATGACGAGGAAATAAACGAACAAAAGCACCTTATCGGAAATGTTAAAAACAAAAATAAACCGAACATTCACGTTAATTGTGGTCATAGATCCAGGAGTAAGATGCAATGCAAGACAAATATATATATGTTTGTGCTTTAAAGGTAAAAAAATGCAACTCACTTGTTAAGATAAAAGTAGATTTAATTTTATTAAAGAGTTTATGTTTTATTTTGCAATAAAGAACTTGAAAGAAGCCGCCTTTAACAAATGCAAATACTGTAACCTGCCTATCCCTGCTAGGGGATAGGCAGGTTACACTTACGATGCGGCAAATAGTGTTCAAAGATTTAATACACGATATGACTAAATTAGTTGAACTTTTCATGAAGAACCTCGTTAGAAGGTGAAATCATGAACATTTACATGATACGCCGACGTTTCAGGAACTGCCTAGAGTTTTCATGACCTGACGAGTTTCGCCATGTAACCACGGCATAGCTACCATTTATTTGAGCTAAAATTGAAAACGACGCTTTCAAACCAAAGCAAACGATATATTTTGAGTGTGTTAAATTAATTACTATTCTTAGGTTTTAATAGTTATTTATTAACTTTGTGATTTTAAATAAGCTTTATTATGGATAATTTTAATTCCTTCACACATTTATATCTATCCAGATTGCATTAATATTGTTATAATCATTTTATTTTAACGTACATTGTTTCTATTTATTTAATTTATTACATATGTGTATATCTTAATGACGTAATATGAAAATTTATACGTGTAATTAATGAATCAAAATTAATTGATTATGAATCAGAAAAACTTCCAGTGAATTTCCCAATTAATTTACTAATATTTAATATTTTTCCTTGATTAAACATGAATACATTGAAAGAAAAAAATAGTCTAAAGACACATCAGTACTTATACCGTCCCTATTACAAAGGCCTTCGTAAATAAAATATCAAAAGTATGAAATATAGTATAGTATAAAAAATAAAATAGAGCACTATGCAAATATCTGATATAAACTCAATATTATGAAGTAAATAATTACAGCATGTGTGTATTTTCGAAACGTGTACAGATTTAGAAAAATATAGATACACTTTGACAACCAAATCTAATTTAATAGCTACATGCGTATCAAACAGAGACGAGTACGTTTCATAGATACACGTTGGTCCAGATACGATTACCTCTGTAAATGGCAACAGCGCATTCGAGTCTTACTGAGAGATCCTATCCAGTCGTAGTATATCATAAAGCGAACAGCGGTACGCACGCATATTATAAACACGAATGTCCGCTCAATCACGTAATATTATAATTCAATGCCTTCCGACAAAGTGTGTTAATACAGAATTACTGCGTAATTTTTCTGTATTCTCAGATTATGTTAGAAATTACAGTTTCTTATATTCATTTTGTTGCTGCTATGCGATGTAGGAGAACGAAAAAGTAATTCTAAGTAGGAAAATAAACAACGATTCTTATAAAATTAAACTAAAGAAAAATAACTATAATAATAATAATTATATAAAATAAATTGAAATTCTAACAATGTTACTTTATTAAGAAGAAAAATCTCCTGGCAATGAACTGTGTAACTTTTGTATTTGTTGCGTTTCAAAATACGTTTCACAGTATTTATATTAACACCGATTTCGCCTGCAATTTGCCGGCTAGAGCAAGGTTTGTCCATTTCAACCAACAAACAAACCCTCACTTCTCTCTCCTCCACGATCACTTGTTAGAACCTCGCGAGCGCATAGATAGGCAGCTCAGAGCTACGATAATTGCGCGCGGCGAGGTTGGCAGGCGGGGATAAATGCAGATCGCGCTACGTACAATATATCCCGCACCCCGATGAAACATGGACCAACGTGTATAAGTCACGACCACATTTTTTTCTATTGGACACGTAGCTATTAAATCGGTGTTTGTTGTCAAAATACTATTTAATTCTAAGATATTAGTGTTAGGTGTTTTGTGTACGTTAACAAGCAGACAAGGAACGCAGGGCAATATACAGTTATCTTGTATTTGCAAGGGACAGAGATTCAACAGCGAAGTAGCTACAGCCAACCCAAGAATTCAGATTTGGGTGAAACTTTATGAGTTTATAGGTTGATTTGATGTAAGAATGATTTTTGAATTCAATGTGATGCTACCTTCCGGGAATAGCTGCTGCAAGAAATATACAAAGAAATATATTGTAAATTTTTCAAATCAAACAATTTTTCAATGCCAAAAATATACAGATTTCTTAAATGGAAAATAATACTGGTCGACAAAAATAAACTTTTTTTTTCTTTCACAAAAACAAAAGTAACAGAATTTAAGAGCACTTTTCATCCCAAATTCAAATACTCTTTCAGATTTTTTTCCTATCAGGCATTTTTGTGATACACTCGTTAGAAATCTTTATAAAAATAGTAACTAGCTATCTAACTCAAAAAACTCAAAACCCCTCATTCTAGCTTACTTAGAAAGTGGTAGATAGTGATTTTCGGGCATATTTTGCATCTCTAACATCTCTCTTCTTGGTCCAATAATAGTCAGCCAGCGTATTAGAACTCCATTTGTCTTAGTACCTTTTTTCCATTGTAGAAATTTGCTGATGGAAACGTTCACCGAGAAATCCAAAATTTTCCGGGAAAAAGTCTATGTAAGAGTCCAAGAAGTGAATTTTTTAAAACATGTTGCTTCCCATAGCTTTACATGTATTCAGCCACTATATCACGAGAGTTTTCTGCGTTATGATTTCCAAGAAAATTGCTAGAGATATTTTTGAATGACTGCCGGGTAGTTCTTCATTGGACATTGGATATTGGAATTAGGTGTATATTCGTGTAAAATGATACATGGTATCTCTGTAACTATTTTGATTCCCTTATACTCTAAATAGCCCAAAGCGTACGCAAAACGCCCAATCCTAGATATCGTACTATACGATTAGAAATTAGCGACAAGCTTTCAGGAATCGTGTAAATTTTTAAAATAAAGATCTTTTCCTAGTAATATTATTTCTAAAAATGTCTGTTTCGTAACTAGATGTTGAAATTAATTTTTAAACGGATCCTGTATGGAAAATATAACTCAATGTTTTAAATATACTAATATTGAACATAGAACGTTATAAATTGAAAATAAATGAGTGCCAAAAACTACTGTTAATAAAATCCAACTACCGTTTAGAATGTTCCGTGTTCTAGATGGTAAAGTTTTCAAAAGTATGTTTGGAAGTTTGCATAAACGGTTCATATATTGTGATATACGTCACATGTATATTATATCAGAGTTATTGATCATTGTTTATAATAATTCACTTATACAATATTGTTAAATATTGAGAATATATTTTATACATTAACATTATACACGAATAAAGTATATATAACCATAAGAACGTCTTCTCTTACTCGAGATCCATTGATTTTAATATCTTTTCCACGTTTTCAATTAATAGGTAATCTGGGGGGCTAAACTGTGAAACAGAAATAATTTTATTGTATAAAAATCCACATCATTTATCTAGAGATAGGTAGGTAGAAAGAAGGACTCTTTGGCGGGTGCACGTCCACTTTTATGGGGACACATAGGCGGCCGCCATTTTCAAGGTTTTAATAGCATGCAGAACGTGACTATGGAAAAATCTTGCGTGCACTATGGTCGAAATACCTTCAAAAGTGCGCTTTATTCAATTTTACTGATACAGTCTTCATGTTTGGTACATCAACTATCCACATCAGTAGTATCTACTATTCTGATCAAGTAGTTTTTAAAAAATTTTCAATCTTTGAGTATGTAGCGACATGAAAGAATTGAAAGTTTGTGGTTTTTGTTTTATTACATCTTATTTAATAGTAATTATTAAAAGATTATTAAGAGATAAAAAATAGAATCACACCACATTGTAACAAGTACTGAAATTTTATTTTATGTTACACTAGAAATATGGTGAGAATGAGAGCTCTGAAATATTTCCTTCAAAACTCCTTCATTGAAATTCCCATTTCTTCAAAGTAATACGTAAAGGAAATCACGGTTTTGTCTACCGCCATTTAATATAAATGGATTTACTCCAAAGAGATTACTTAGAGAAAAGTAATGATCACATTTACGTACTGCGAATATGTTTGTATTGTCAAATATCGTAATTATCCCAAATTTTAAGAAAAGGTAGTAGTTCATTTAAATTTTATCCATCTACCTACAAAATGGCGGTATTCCATTTTTTTTCGCGTAGGTTGAAGCGTATTCTCGTCCCCTCTATATCTCTGAATTCATCACACGTGTTCCTTGTAAAAGGGGATGGCAGCATTTTTTTATAGTATCAACAAAAATTTCTTATGGAAAGTGCGATTTTTTAAATGATCACCAAAACACCCATGACGTCATAATATTTACTCATTCCTGATAGAAAACGTAACCTCAAAATATTCTTCTGTAAAGGAAATTGACGTGACAGTTGGCACTTTGTAGAATATGGAAAATTAAACTCATAAAAGTTCTTCTAAAAATTGTATTGTCTCACTATGCCAACCAGCTTGCAGAATGCCTGATAAAAAAATACAAATTATAGTTACAGGCTATAAAGCGTAATGAAAGTGATTTATTTAGAGATACCAGGTGGAATTGCTTGTGAATATCATTTTAATGTGAATATATTTATGCGGGCTTTTTACAATATGTATTTTTATTTCGAATCCAATGCTGTGGACATATTTGACACTATAATGCATTCATTATCAGTAATAATGATACGTACGATAGAGATGGATCGTTTTACCGGCGTTCAGTAGCACGGAAGGTACGAGTTCGGAGACGGAATGATTTTATTTATAGCTTTATTGCCCAATTGTGGTTCAACCAACTGTACACTGATGGGCGAAAATAGGTTACAATGGATGCATTAAATTAATAAGTATACCTATACATCGGTATCCTGATTTGAAATACCATAGCAGTTCCGTAAAATGCGATGCTTCAAATGTAAACCTAGAGGTTTACGAAGAACGGGCACTTGGAATCAGAGAAGCACAGAGAAAATTTAAAAAATGAAATACCATACCGCACTTTCCAATATTTTACAAACCCTTGGCGTTTCGTTCATTTTGGGAAGAATATTTTCCTGGTTGGAAATTACCAAGCAGAAGCCAACTGCGAAGGCACTTCCCGCGAGTGAAATTACAAGTTATACCGTACAAAATATTATAAAAAAGGAGAAAATATGAATAAACGTGGACGAAACAACAGATGCTAACAAAAAAAATGTAATAGATGTTATAGCACGTACTTTTAAATTTGATGGCCTGTCGATAGTATTTGTTTTATGCAGCAAACCTCTTCAAAATGCGATGGCAGAAACTATCTTGTAGATCATAAAAGATACTATTAATTTCTTGGGTGTACAACGAAGTCAATTAAGAATGTTTGTCACTGATACATCTCGTTCACGTAACATATTTACTACATGCCTTTCATCTTGTGGCAGATACTATTAGACTCGGCTACGCAAGAGTAGACCAACTCGTAACTAACACAAAGAAAGCTTTTCTCAATTCTCCTATGCGGATACGCCAATTCAAGAACTCTTGCCCAGGAATTCCGCTACCACCTGAACCTATACTAACCAGATAACGTACCCGGTTTGAAGCAGTATCGTAGTACAACGAACATTTTTAGAGTATCAAATATTTTACTTCCACGTTGAAACCAGAAGATTTTGAAGCTGTTCAGAGGCCAAGAACTATTTTCGAACTTGAAGGAGATTGGCGAAAAGCACTCTGTTCTTGGAGAATCACTTGAAGAATTGCAAAATGCTGCATTATCTATCGGGAAAGCAATATTAATGCTGCAATTCTTTACGGTATGATACACCTTCGTCAGTAGACAAAGATAAGCACATATAGACAATCGGAATATCAAGTACAAAGCCCGTAAAGTACTTCTATCGCTGCTAAAGCAGCGTTTGCAAAGTAGTTCAAGCAAAAGTAACTGAAATACTAAAAATAAGGCTTCAGTTATTCTACAAGTGCAGTGGTACCTCGGTTTACGGAATTAATTGGTTCAAAAAAAAAATCAAACTTATATAATAAAAACCTGATGATTGAAATGAAAAATAAATAATTTTAGGTACCATACCTTTAATAAGGATTCTTGTTGGCGTACGGAAAACGGTGAGGGTAAGTTGGCTTTTTCATTTATATTCAATATTAGCGGAACGACAAATAAGAAAATTGTTTTGTTCTATTACACAAAGATAACAGGATTTTCGTATAAAGTAAGAATACAATTCAAGTCAGATGCGAAGCGGTGAAATAGTGGGGGGCAAACTACACAAAGGATCTCATTACGTTATATATTAATATTTCTTTCTAACATGTACACGAGTCGCGCGGAACTTCTGCCGACCCTGTATATATTGTAACTCGCGTTTTATATCCGGAAGCACATTTCGGTTTCGAATGCAGAAATTCATTCCAATTTTCTTTCGTAACCCAAAAATTCCGTAAGAAGGTTCTGTCGTAAACCGAGGTACCACTGCACTTCGATTACTTTAAAAGTGCTTCAAGTACTTTCAAAGTAATTGAAGCACTTCAAAAGTACTTAAAAGCTTTAAGTACTCAAACGAAGTATTTCAAACATCGAATACTGCATATCTTCTTTTAAAGTGATTGAAGCACAGTGCTTGAAGTCATAAAAGTGCTTCAAGCAATATAAAGAATACTATAAAGTATTAACAGATAGATTGATAACATTGTATTTACTCACATTCCCGCTTTAGCACCTCTAATTTCGGTCGCTTTGCAAATCGGATTGAAATAAATATCGTGACGTCATTAATGGCAAACATTCATCTTGTTAAGGTAATTTTTTAATTAGGTTTTACACTTACATTAGATTTACACATTTTTAATAAGCCATACGACGTTTTATCGTCATTTTCATATATTGTTTTGTTTTTTATAATCTATTAATGATTATTTTAAGTATGTATTTTTCTGGCGTGTACCCAATTAGAAATCAGTCACCTAATTATAAGGTTACACTAAGTAATAGGATTAATTACCTTCTTTGCCTGTGTTAAACTTAACTCAGTTTCTTGTAGTTTGCCCAAATGGGCGTTTATTAAAGCCAAATAAGCCCATGGTTCTGGTAATCTATTATCACTCAAGTTTGCTTGTATCAAGCATTGTTCAGAACTTAAAAGATCATTCTGCTTGAAGTAATAACTGCCCGCATGCATCCAAGTTTGTGGAGTAGGACTGTATTTGCAAGCTAACAGCGCAAGTTTTCTAGCGTTTTGCCATTCTCCTGTTGTATCGTAGCACATAGCAGCAAATAAATAAGCAAGATGCAAATCATCTGGTCTGTTATACATAGGCAGTATCATTTCGTATAATGTTATAGCGTTGCAGTGATTGTTTATCTTCACAAAACAGTGACCTATTAATGCGCACACACCATAGTTCTACAAAAACTTAGCTCTACAATGAATTGTTTTGAATTTGACAACTTACAAGTCCAATAATGTCCTTGGCACTTTCTAAATGTTGCAAGGCGTGTTCAAAATTCTTTGTATAATATGATAGCACGCCCATTAAATATTCTCGTACACCGTTTCCTGTTATCAATGTTATTACTTTTTCAGCTTGCTGAAATATAGTTTGTTTTATATATTTATAACACAAAAAAACTATGTTGCGTATTATCCTCACATCGAGCAGGCGAAGCTTGAGAAACAGAACTGCTGTTCTAGAGTAAATGTTACCCATGCAAAATTGACTTGACCAAGCCAGATCATCCATTGCGCTAAAATAGTCTTCTTGTATTGAATTAGGAACATCAAAATATTTTTGGGCCATGTGTAAGGCCAGTTCCGTTCCTTCTATATTATTAACCTGATGGTAAAAAATATACAATCCTCCCCAGCCTTCGGGCCATCGAGGATGCATCAATGTTAGTGTCATCAAGCACGTTTCTGCTTCAGCTTGTTTGCCCTTGTCGAATAAAATTAAACCATACATCAACAGGCTGAAATTTTTGGAAAATAATTACGGGTACCTACTTTGTAAATTTGACACTATGGTAAAACTGTAGCGCAGTCATCTGTGTGCTAAAAATATCTAAAAGTATGAGGTGAAAGAAGTTTGCTACTTGAACCACTTTAGAAGACGGTGGAAACGAAATGTTGCATGTTAAGCTAAATTCCAAATACAGATTAACAACTAGCGTAAAGATGAGATTATTACTTGCTCCATAACTTGCCGTATCTAAATACGACAACGTTAGACTGGTATGAGTACCAAGTCAAGTAAGTGTAGCGAGAAATGGGATTCCAAACCAACAAATAAGGTTTGGAACTGCTTCTACTGGACCTAACCAAGGTCTATCGTCGAAAAGCAGTACATTATCAGATTGACAAGTAATATACTGTATTGTAGGCCCACGTGAAGTCCGACAATGACGCCATTAATCCGACTGATGGGAAAATTTATAGAATGGATGCTTTTAGAGGCAAATTCAGAGGCAGACTATACGAAGAACAGAAATTAAGCTGCTCATATAAAAATTTAAACTGCAGTCTTGGCCGGTAAAACAGAGTACCTGCAGATTTTCGCAAATGATTAAAATGTACTCGAAACCAAAAATAATGCTAATATAGCTCATGGTATTGGTGGAATCATTCCCGGCAAACACAATGCGAGCAGAGAAAGGAAAGTACTATCACACAGACATGTTTCTGCCTACCCGGCGTCATCAGCGCGGCTACGAGCACTCTCCCCTGTTGCCTGTATTATGTCTACCTCTCGGTTTATGCTCCAATGTCTACGACAGCACTGAAAATATCTCTCGGCGCCAAGAAACACAGTCATGCCGTCCTAAACCGTGGCGACATGCACCGGAGTACAGGTGCCCGCCACCTATTGAGCAGCCCATGGGCTGCTGAACACAAGGTGTCGTTGCGCCTAAGCGCTAGGCTACTACGTGCAAATGATCAACTAAAGGGTCATAAACAATCTTCAAAAACACTACCTGAAGCCAAAATAAAAGGTGTGGAAAAAGACTCCACCAGCGTATTGCGAAAAATGGATGGCTACGATGCCTAAACATATACAGGCAATCATTAAACCCCGAGGGCATACACGATATTAATTTAAATATTGAATTTTATAACGTAGTCACCATTGCATTTCAAATATATTTCAATAAAGTTTAAGGTGCGCGCCTGTAAAGTATGATTGGTGCAGTATGCCAATCTAGTCAGAGTTTTAGGAATGTACAAGATCAATCAAGTATTGGACTGGATGAGATTGTCACCTTTACCGACACATTTGAAACATATTAAGAGACTAACTTGTGCGATTGTATTTAAAAATTTCCAAAATAGAAATCATTCGGTCCGACTTATCAAAGTGTTTACTTGCAATTCCGACTTGAAATCTCCAAAATCGACAACTTGCTTTAAAACAAAGAAATAAATTTAATATTGAATATTTTCGTAACTTACTTACCTATAATGGTGCGCAGAGTCGTGGGACAATGCTTCTTTCAAGCAATAAATGGCATGATCGAAGTCGTTAAGTTCCATATGGAAAATTGCGAAATCGAACCAAACATTTGCATTTTTTTCATCGCTACATATTCTCTGTACGAAACGCGAGTACAAATAATTAATTATTGTAAATAGACTTGCTAAAATACCTCTAGAAAATATCTTTCTGCAAGTTTATATTCTCCCATTTCACACGCTTCTTTGGCATATAGCAAAAGGTCTTCGTTCTTCACCGTATGCGTATGGGATACTTTACCTAGATTGCACGATATCTCGTTGATTACCTTATTTATTTGTTGCATAACATCCGCATGAACAAGTTTAATGAAATTTTGTGATTCCACAGAGAATTTATTTGTGCTATCTAATTCAAATCGATACTTCTCGGGTATCAAAGTGGAAAGTGCCCTAGTTACTGACATTACATACGTTTGATATACTCCAGTTTGTTGTAAGTACTTTAAAAAATCGAGGGTCTGCGGGCATTCGCACAAAGACCGTTCTTCGAGAAAGCTTAAATATTGGTCGTTCATATCACTCATCAGTTGCCGGATTGTTTCGTTGTATATCTCTTGCGCAACAGAAGATGATATCACCAACTTCGGAAGTGCTGGTACGCATTTAATAATCGTATTCAGCTTGTTAGTTAGGTCCTCGAGCTCTCTCTTGGGATACAACGGTTTCATAAAGCAAAATTCGATAAGAAGAAATGAAGCTTCTCCTTTATCGTTAAGCATTTGCACGCTCGGTTCTACTTCTACAACTGGGGGAGGTGGCAATTTCTAGTTCAATGAAAAATTAAGAAAAAAAAGTTACTGACATGCTAATAGAAAACTATGCAAACTTTTCTTAGCGCGGCAGTTTCAATAAACAACTTGTATGCTGTTGAAAAAGTTTACAATACACTGTCACACGCTCGAAACAGGTGTTTCGAATTAATCAAACAATTTGATTCATTCGGAACACCTGCTTCGAGAATTCATCAATTCTCAATGTCTACCGTAAGACCGAATGATGTGAGAAAAAATCTTTAATTCTAATATGCCTGTTCTATCCCTCCTCTCGAGAAGATATTTACAAGTACCTGCTTTTGCAGCTCTACTCCCTAAAACTAAAACATGCGAAATATACGGAAAATAAAAAAAAGGTCTCTTGTCTGAGTAGCATGAAACGTAAAACATGGCGCGGCAAAAACCTGCGATAAAAAAAATTGTGAAACTTCCCTTCCACAAAATATCGAAAGGCATTAGTAAATTTTTTTTTCTTCTTGGCCATCCGAAAGATAAACCGGACATGAAGGAATGGTCAAGAATTTATAAAATTTCATGTAGTGACTGTGATAAAGCCTACATTTGACAAATGAAACGAACGATAGACACCAGGGACACCAAATTTAAAGAGTACATCGCAAGCTACAGATACGGGAAAATTGATTCTAATAAGCGTTAACATTAACCCTAGGAAATAAGCACTTTCATCTAATGAATAATTAATCTAGATATTAATTAAGAGAATAACTCTAAAGGTATTTCGTAACTAATTTATATAAGCAGTATATTTTCCTTGTTGTAAAATAATGATTATGCACATTTAAGTTGAGCCGAAATTTCGGAATTTGGATTACGAATAGTGTCAGATTCGTACAGCCAATTCTCAAAATTTGTAATTCAAAAGTTATGCAGTTCGAATAGTACATTCGTAATACCCATGCGCACTAGTTCTCGAATTGATCAGAGCTGCAAGTTCAAAGAAACTTAATCAACATCGTTTAAACGCGAGCATGAGATGATGCCACAATGTTTCAGGATAATATTGCAAATTTAATTTGATCTAATATACCTCTACCAAGTTTATTCCACTAGATTTACTTTCTCCCGTGTCTTCTTTCTTCCCCTTGCTCTTTTTACCTTTGTCAGATCCTTTCGAGCCTTTTGACCCCTTAGCGGGCTTCTCTTTCTTCTTATCTCCTTTCTTATCTTTACTTTCTTTATCTTTTGCAGGAATGTTTACGGAAATTTCCGATAACTGCGGTCTAAAATGCGATCTTTTGACTCCAGTTTGATTTAAAATTTCCTGCTTGTGATATGTCCTTATCGGACAAGCCACTCTGCAAGTTTTTTCACCCGGATACAACAATTGATCGACATTAGCTATAGCCATTAGATGAAGATATTCGGCAGACCCATCTAACATGCTGGTGCTGGTGGTTCTACTTTTACTTGTTGAAGAACCTTTCCCTTTATCGTTCTTTTCTTTTTTTCCTGATTTTTTTGCGTTGTTGGAGCTTCCTCCGAGGTTTTCCTAATTGTACGTGAGCAAATTTATACAGAAAATACTGTGGTGGGCGTACTTACAATTTTTCCTGTCACTACGTATATTTCAATAAGTATCTTCCTGTATTCCTGAATATGTCTAAAAATACTCTCTTTATTTATTTCATCTAAGTAAATTCGCTTGATTGTGTTATATTCAATTCTTGGTTTGGTAACAACTTCCGCATCAATAGAGATGCCATTTGTGTTAACTATTTCAGAAAAGTCATTATCAATCCTATTAACAAAAATACGAGCAATAGTAATAATAAAAAAAACTAAAATGCTTTGTTTAATCCTCCTCCTCCAAGCTACAAAATTTATTAGAACGAGGCATTTTGGACTAATACATGACCAACAGTTAGCCCCAATAAGGTGGCTCGCATTTGAACTGCACACATAGGTCCGGGGGTGGGATTCTGCGCAGTAGAATTCTATTTATCCCTTCGTTTCTACATCATTTGTACTCTGTTGTTCAGAGATCAACGCCTTTGCACATCTTGCTTTAAAGGATGATAGATCGATTAGAAAATGAAAGCTAAATGGTTAAGCCGGCCAATCACAGATTAGTCAAGCAGCACTCTCAGAGTACCATTCAGTCTAGGCGTCGACTTCTAATATACAAACGAGGTAGGCGCCATAAATTCTCGGCCTGATGACATTTATGGTGATTTATTTCCTTCATATTCCACTGTAAAAAAGTGGGCAAAATGTTTCCGTTTGGGGCAAGAATCCCTTGAAGATAATGAGCTCCCCGCTCAGCCATTTGAACTGATAACGCCTCAAAACATTTCAATTATTGAAGAAATAGTATTGGCAGATCGCCGTTTGAAAGTGAAGGAATTAGCATTTCTGAAACAAGTATTCGCCGAATTCTCCATAACCACTTGGGTATGAATAAGATTAGCAAGATGGGTACCGCATCTTCTTTCTGCTCCCCAACGTGAATGTCGGATCGAATATGCGCGCTCGTCTTTAAACATGTGTGGAGACAACCCAAAACCGATTTTAGAGTCCATTGTCCAAAATGAAACAGTGATTGTTATTTATTTTCTCTTTTAAAGAGAGACCTTGAAGTACTTAAGAGGGCCTAAGGTCATTTTAAGGACGATAGTGAGTTACAAGCAGCTGTAAAACAACATTTTGAGGGAAAAACGTTAGATTTTTACAAGGGTATAGAATTATTAATTGATCTTTGTCATAAATGTATTGAGGTTAGGGAAGATTATATTGAAAAATAAAAATTGTTATATTTTACCAAGTTTATTTTGGTTATATCAGCCCAAACATTTATGGCGCCTACCTCATATATAGAGTACTGCTATAGAAAGCAACATAGATGCGATACTGCACAGATTCACTCTCCAGAATTGCCTTACTTATAAAAACGAGCTGTCTTAAAAAAATAATTATGAATATTAATTCTACCTATAAGAACTTTCCAAACGCGGTTTATTTTCCTCTGACGATATCGGCGGCCAGAATTGATACCTAATAAAATCCCCATTGATGGTGAACGTTCCATCTGGGAACCCCATCGGTTCATAACCCTTAAAAATAGAACAGAAAGGTACGCAAAAATCTTGAAATGGAAATAAAAGTCTTACATTACAGTTAATTGGCAGCATTATACTTAAATGGTAATTATATCTATCTCCCAAGAAAGAAGGTAGATTAAAAATAGATTCTACTGATATGTGAAAAACGGTTGCCTTTTGTGTATTTAAAGGTTCTCCCTCCATAGTAACGGTAACCTGTAATTTGGGCAAGTCCTCGGCCGCGATAGCTTTTTCGTCAGAAAATTTTTTTGTCGGTCGCACATACAGTTCTTCTGAAAACTCAGTTCTACCTGTGAAAATAAAGACCCTTAATCTAAATGAGGTTGGATTAATAACGCAGAGAGACCTAGAAAGATTGGTAGCAGATCTAACATTGCAACACCTACTGTCTGTGGACCTTTTAAGGGTTCCTTTTCCTGTTTTGTATCGAAATAGTTTTTCGCACTTTTGAACTTGGATTCTATAAAATTCAAGGATGACGTGTACAGGTAATCAATATTGTACCCCAGCTTCGATTTTCTCGTGAAATCATTTTGTCAGGTACAGTGTACACGATATGAAACGGAAGTACACGAGGGAATCGAAGCCTTGTTCTTGACCTCCAATTTAGGTCAGCACCGGCCACGACTGACTTACCCTTCTTTTCTTTCCCTTTCCCTTTCTTATCCTTAATTTTCTTATCAAGTTTGGAGCCGGATTTTGATTTACTAGAAGAAACAGTAATTTCACTATTGCCCTTCAATCCTTTCTTCACTTCCTTCTTCTCTTCCAAATGTGGACCATCTACTATCTCTATATGACTCATATTAACTTCTTTCTCCGTTTCCGTAACGGTAACTGCAATAAGCAAGCAACTATGTAAGTCGTCATTTATAATCTACGCACGCACTTGTGATAGGGTATGAAATTAACGTATCAATATCTGCGGGTAATGATAGGTTGCAGGGTATCGATAGTTCGTAATTGGTAGCGACAAATTTGTTGCTAGACACGTGTACTTTCTCAGACTCCCCAAGCAGAGAGTCCTTCAATTCAAATGTCATTGTAATATCTGCGACGGGGTAAACTGGTATCTAAAAAACGTACGTATTTAATTTAAAATTTTCTAAAAATTGTAATTAATTTTTCAAGCTAAGTAAGATAATTACATATCATGATTCCACTTACAATATTCTCAAATCCATGTACTTTTAGCCGTAAATAATTTGGTGATTTAGCTGGTTCTACTGCTTCGGTTAGTACTTCTTTAATATCTTCCATTCCAAAGATTTAGGAAATTTCGATTGATGTATTGTTGTGACGTCCAAGTCAATTTCAGTTTGAGTTTTTAATTTCATGGAAATCTCTGATTTTCGTTAGGTACATGTTCTAGATTTGTAGCACATTGGTGTAAACATTTTTAAATTAGATTTTGTAATAATGGCTGGTACTTATCTGAAAACTAAGTACCTCCAAATTAACTGACGAGCTGTGATTTGTCGGGGAATAGATATAGAATTCCAAAAAATTGAAATAATACTATTGTTCGAAAAGGATTTCAAATAGATTTTATAGGAATCTGTTGAAATCCTATTTAAATTTAGGATTCTGAATCAAAAGTAAAATAAATTTTTAGAATTAAAAAAATTAAGCATTTTTTGTTTTTGATGTAAAATGCTTTAAATAAAAATTGATTTGTTGAAGTTCATGAAATCCCAAGCAATAATAAACAAAAAAATCTAGCTAAAATTGTATTACAAAAATGCTGCAAATGACACAGGATTTTTTTTTACTATTTGATAAAGTACACGAAAAAATGATGCGCTTGAGTAAGTTCATCAATCAACAATCAACGCCCGCTCAACATTTTTTAAATTTCACGGACGATTTAAGTTGTCTAGGTTAAGTATATGTATAATTTGAAACCCAAGAATATTAAAAAAAAAATAATGCTCTCTTATTGTTAGAAAGACAAATATTGCATATTTGAGGCAGCCGCAGATTTTCCATTTTCTCTGTTTTATTATCTTATTTTATTACTAAGACAACATGGTCGCTACTGTTAGTTGCTACAGAAGATGCTTTGAAAAGCATCATAAATTTATTAGCGATAATTTCACACGAAAAGGTGTAATTCATGAAACGCGGGCCGGGTTGGCAAACGTGACGGTCCGGTCGAGCTGACAAACGTGTCGAGTCGGGCTTGGGCTGGGCTAATAAAGTGTCGGGCCGGGCCTAAAAAAATCTCAAAACGCTCACTTCTAGAAAGCGTGAACTTTTTAATATTTCTTATGCTAGAAGGTCGCTCGCATATGTTGTAATAATGTTAAGTTGGTATTGTAAAGGTTGGTAACGGCATATGAAAATAAAGTCAGTCGCCAGTAGCACTGAGATCGTGTCGAAGTACAGTTGTTTTATTGATGCCCTATCCTTTCAATTAAAACCACAACAGCATAGTGAAAAGATAAACCTTGCACTCGGCTTAAACTGAACTCGATTTTTTGGTTCACTTCAGAATTCAACTTCACTCAAATACGTTTTCAGCTCTGAACTTAAACCAAAAATCCGATTTTAAACCGGTGGTTGGTATTTAGGCTTTGGTAATGTGATTCTGTGATAAATGTCGCGATGATGTCAGATTTTCTACTAAATCGTAGATTGTATTCAAAGAATGTTCGTCATTTGTAGCACTTTTTGGTCTTCCTAGGATAGGTCTTGCCCAATTTTATTAAAACTTAAAGTTTTGGATACCGTCGACTTTGATATTGGCTTTCCGTTGCAATCAATTTCGTTGAAAAGTTTCGCCACTTCAGCACAACTGCGTCTTCTATCTCCATACGCTGCCGTCATCATAATTTCAATTCTCTTAGTTTCCCTTAAGCAAGGAATATTGCAACAATCATACGAACTTTGACATTGGAACCAATTACTTTTCATTTGTTTGGTGACTTGATTTATTTTATTCTGATGCTTTCGAGTCATTTTTATCACCTTTTTGTTAAACATAACACGAGCATGTGTCACATTGCTGATTTTAGAAGAAAATGCTCGGTAAAATCAAAACTGACCTTTCTACCTACAAAAATCAAGTTGGCCTTGGATCTCAAAAACAAAAGAAGGTCAAAAAAATTACAATTAATGTAACTTAAGTTCTTCTAACTCTATACCAAATTTCAAGGATTTTCGCTTATTAATTTTTGAAATATTTAGCCTTTTCCAGACTTTTTGGTCACTCCGTATATAACACGATTTATGAAATAGAATGTTAAAAAGAGACCTAAAGTACATTGTTTTACTGTACAAATAAATTAAAAAGGTACTATCGCTTTCATAAAAACCTGGGACAAGCGATACTGACATTATCCATTTTAAACATGCCGTATAAAATATGACAATTAAGTAATTTAATGTCAAATTGTCTGTCAGTGTCAATCGTAAATCCACAAGTGATGTGCAGTACTTAATTATTGATATGTATAATAATGCCTTGTCAATGTAGTATGGTTTTCAATAAAAATGTTTACATTTGAAAATGATCTTTGATATATGTATTTTTTGCTAAAAGAAAACAGTTTTTAAAATAAACTATAACTTTTAGGTTAAATAGAAAATATTGTCATTTTTAAAGTCATTGTCACAACGCTCAAAGAACGTCAAAATAAGCTCACCAGAATTGTCTCGAGATTTTCATGAAGGCGATAGTAGTGCATTCATTTAATGCCGAGGATAAGGGGTTAGACAACCCAATTGACACTATTGGTATTACAAGGCCCTAGTCCCTAAAACTAAAATTATAAACTTCTATGGCGTAACATACTTACAATTGTCAATGTGTTTAAAGTGTATAAAAGTTAACCGTTTACTGGGAATTTTTATAGGCTTCAAAGAAGTAATTAAAGTAATAATTTGACACGTTCCTTTTTGGGTTAAATTTTATTTTTGCCATAAAATAAAATAAGAAACTGTATTAATAAACGTAGTTTTAAAATAAAGCACTAAAGCTGGTGTTGAAAATGTCCACCTTGATTCATTAAACACAGGTTAATTCTTCTTTTCATGTTGTCAAACACACGTAATTCCTCAACACTTATATTTGGATTTCTTGCACTATAGCTTCTTTAAGTTCATCAAGATTGTGCATACAGTTTTTATAGATACTGTTTTTAATTTTACCAAATAAATAGAAATTTGGTGGTTAAGGTCAGGTGAACGACTGGGCACTGATAATGAGGTTGTCATAAAATTCTGATAGGTACCTAATTGTCTCCATAGCTGTGAGCAATGGCCCCATCTTGTTGGAAATATCCATGTTGTAACTCATCTTCGTGTAAGTATGTGAGAAATTGATCTATTTCATACAAAAATATTGGGCCAATTATTCATCTCTTAGAGATTGCTATCCAAACCCCAACTTTTAGAGGATGTAAATCAGTTTCGATAAAATTATGAGGATTCTCCCTAGCCCATGTGCCATATCCCGACAAATGAAACCAAGCTTCATCCATAAAAAATTTCAAGTCTAAGATATTATCATCATTTATGTAATTATTGAACCATTGGCAGTATCTTATTTGTTGTTCAAAATCTAGGGGGTGCAGCTGCAGAACAACGGATACTTTATATAGAGTCATATTAAGATGTTTTTTTTAAAGCTTTGTGATAGGTCCCAACTGATAAACCTACAAAATGCAAAAGAGCAATTGTAATTTATAAATAAAATACTAATCACAATTATCACACCTGTTTGTGCTGACAGTTTAGCTATTGATTTATGTGAACTAACATTCATAAGACGTTCAATGTCTTCCACGGTATGTTCTGTGAGAAGTGTCGGTCTTCAACTGGCTTTTCCTTTGCAGATGCAATGCTTATCCCCAAAGCGCTTAACAACCCTGCCTTGGAACAAGCGACATTACACATTTTACACATGTCTTTTGTAAACTATGAAAAAATTTGTCAAATTGTCTGTCAGTGTCAATCGTAAATGGACAAGTCATTATCACACGATTGAAAAAACGTCAAAAAGAGCTCATAACTTATAAAAGTTGTCCCAGTTTTTTGTGCAAATAATAGTACATATTTGTTTGATAAAATGCATTAGTATTCAAGGATACTTAAAACAATAGATTATAAATAAATGTATAGCTGACATTTTTTGTACAACTAAGCAATTTTTGAATGATGCGGCTTAAGTTGCCTGAATTTAGGCGTTATAGTCAGACAAAACCATTTGGAAGTTATTGTATACACACTTTGTATATTTGTACGAGTGCTGATTATCAGCTCTTTGTACATACGTCTCAAATTACAGATGATATCTTCGTACTTTGTTATTATCAAACACAGAAATATCCTTAAATATGCGATTGTCTCAAGTAGTATGAAGACAACTAAACGTTTACGTGAACTTTGATCATTCGACATGCATTATGCATTCGACTACTGGCTGCACATCGTGGTCGTTACTCATGGTCGTACTGTAATATTTAAACATGATTAATAATAATTCTAATTTAATTTAACTCCGTCGGCCGTGGTTACGCTGTATTATAATTTATCGAAAGAAGTCTTAATACATTCACTTTCTGTTTAGCTCTGGGTTTAAAATGTTTGTAAATTCAAATTGATTAATATATCTGCCTTTTATGAAACCACCACCACTTCCAAGTGCGATTTTTTTTTAAAAATTAGCACCAATTAGAATTTAAATATTTTACCAGGTGTCTGATCGAATATCGTGGAAAATTACTGCAGAACTCGATTTTCCTAAATATGTTTGTAATAAAAGCTACCGCAACATTACTTAAACAAAATGTTTTGGAAGTTCCTTGTGTTTTAAAACAGGTAAGATTATCAATTTTTACATTTTTAACCTTGTTTTTCTATTTATATTACATAGTTGTTGCTGTTGTAGGGAAACAGTATTATAGACATAGAACATTTAAGATGTATTTCCACGTTGCCAATAACAAAAAATCTAGTTATAATAAGTGCAGACAAAAAGAAGGCTACGATCAAGAACTTAAAGCTCTCTCCTGACCAGAATCGACCATTGATTGTGATGCCATCATGGTTAATGGCAAAAGAGAAACATATTGTAAAATATGCCAAATTCTATTTGGATTACGGTTTTGATGTTTTAAATATTAGCGTAACACCTTGGCAACTTCTTTGGCCAGTTAAAGGAACACAGGTAAATATAATAAGCTGTATTGCAGTTAATAATAAATGGATTTGGTACGATTACCTTAAGAAAGAATTAATTTAAAATATTAATTTTTTTTTGATAATGACATAGATCATTTCACTTTTCACTATCCATAATTTATTTATGTTCTCAAATGTATAAAGTACTTTAGTAGTTATTTGTATATAACAAGCATAGTTTTAGCAAATATAACAAGGTAAACATGTCATAATATCAAGGATATTTGGGTTTTCTAATTGTTTTGAGCATAGTTGCTTTTATAAGATACTTATAATCAGCATAATTATCATCATAATTAATTTCAAAAAGGAACTAAATTTTTTAATGTTTAACAATGAATATGTCACGAAATTGATAATTTGAAATTCCATTAGTTTATTTAGAATTGAAAACAAACGATTACAGTAAAACATTTGCATACTGACTCGTGATAAGGTCGTTTATATTAGCCTTGTTCCGACACAAACCACAAACTAGTTAGAGCCAATAATATTCCCTGAAATCAATGGGAAAACTCTTCGGACTTTTTGCAACCAATCAAATCGCGTCTGACTAGTTTATGATTTATGTATTAACAAGCCTATTTAAAAATTAGGCATTTCCTTTAGTCAATAGTTGAGAATTGCGAATGTGCAATAATATGAAAATTTCTATTTAGCCAAAATAATGTAGGGTAAACCTGAATTGCGCAAAAAATCCATTAGTCCCTTAATCCCAGACCTGAATTGCCCTCCAAAATTTTAATAACCTCCAGTACACTGCATGAATTGCGCTAAGTAGGGATAATTACGTCTATTACGATAATTCTGTTTTCGTTTTACAAACGAAGTCTATGCGCCTCTTGCATTTTGTTTGTTAAGGGATAAAAGAAACATATAGCTGCTTATTTCAACTACTGAAGGAAAAATGTCAAGAATTGGTAATTGTCTTTCAGCTGTCGGCAGTCATTGATTTTAAAATCGCTGTGCATTTAAGTGTGAATAAAACTTTTCCAAACAGTCTTGTATGAGGCTGTCGTTTCCATTTGGCACAGTCTTGATGGTGTAAGGTACAAAAAGTTGGACTGTCCAGAGAATACAAAAATCCGAAATCAGCTATTAATATGTGCGTACGCCATATTTTTGGCTTAATTTTTATTAATCCTGAAATAGTGGGTGCATTTACATTTGACCTCCAACCTGACCAATCAAATGACCCAAGTCATTGAATTTTCGGACTATCTGGTCGATACGTATATCAGTGAAACTTTAAAGTTTTCTCTAGAGATTTGGGCAGGAACTTCGGCGTGAGAAGAAAATAAATAGGGAAGTATTGCAAAAACAAAATTTCATTCAAAATAAAATTAATGATTATGTATTGGGGAAATGAACTATGGTGTAAATAAATAAATTTAAATATGTTATTTAATATTTTTAAGAACCTATACGTTTAATTTACTAGCTCTACAAGTAATTATTTCCTTTTGAATTTGTAACTTATTTGGGGTGCAATTCAAACATGAGATTTATTATTTAATTTTATACTGCTAGAATTGTCATTAAATAAGGCACAATTCAGGTTCGCCCATAATACATAGTACAG
This sequence comes from Dynastes maya, assembly GCA_029619315.2. Taxonomy (NCBI): domain Eukaryota; kingdom Metazoa; phylum Arthropoda; class Insecta; order Coleoptera; family Scarabaeidae; genus Dynastes; species Dynastes maya. The sequence continues at coordinate 67,090,591 of JAROYE020000002.1, forward strand.
TAGAACTCCGATTATCTGAAGATTTTTTGCATAATTCGGATTCTCGTAGTTTTCTTTGTTTATTTTCCAATTCTGTATAAAAAAAAATATAAATCGCCATTATTTATTCATAACAATATAAATTCACTATTGAAAAGTACATCATCAACACCATTACAAAACACTAATGTATGTATCAATCTTCGTGAAAGTGACAGTATTCATCGTTTTGAAAGGATATGGGCAATTGAGTTTTAAGCCCTGACAATGCGGATTTCCGAATAGTCGCAAGTTTCAATAGATCGGTTAATCCGACGTTCTACTATACAGGCTGTCAAAAATTGCATGGACTTTTTGTAGATACTTGGTTGGACATTTTTCGAATGAATATAAGCTGGTCAAAATGAATGCACTACATTGAACTTAAATAGTTACACTAATGAAAATAAAATTAAACTGAATTATAATCAAAACCCACAAATTGGGCTTATACAGTCATTTGAGAAAGACATCAGTGAAACATGACCTGATTTTAAATCATTAAACACTTCTTTTGTTGAAAGTGAATGCGATATTAAAACGAAAATCGAAATGGAAAACATGTAAAAAATAGAAGGCAATAGAATTAATGGATCCAATATGGCGTTAGTACCTTATAGGTTCTCTTATACTCCTAATTACATTCATACGTCTTAGCATGCTAGCGATTAAATTTTCAATGGTATCCTGGGGAGTATTCTCTCATTCTTCAATCACTGCATCCACCAGTTGATTGTGGTTGGCAAGTGGAAGTCTACGGCCTCGGACTTTTTTTTAAGATGGTCCCATAAATGCTCAATGGAGTTAAGGTCGGGACTATTAGGTGGCAATTCCGTTAACGGAATATTAACAACATGCAGATAGTCAATAAGCTGTACAACAACGTTGAGACCCACAAAAGGAGCAAATGGCATCACGTGCTCAAGTACAATGTTTTCCAGGTAATAATCTGTATTCATATACCTCACACGTATAGGAACGAACTCTGTATGAGCACCAACGCAGATGCCACCCCAAAACATTACAGAGCCGCCTCCAAACGAGAACCTTGGAGAAATGTTGCAACTTGTAAATCTCTCTCCTCTTCGCCAGACACGCTCACGTCCATCAGGTGATTTTAAACTAATCCTTGTTTCGTCAGAGATTAAAACCTTTTTCCAATCATTAATAGATCAATGTTGCTGATTTCTGGCGAAACGCAATCTTTGAACTTTGTGCTCTCTGGTAAGTAATGGTTTTTAGCCAGTATCTTGCTCTTTAATTGGGCTTCATTTAAACGCCTTCTGATTGTTCGAGACTATATTACAACACTACGAACCGCTGATTAATCATTTGTTAACACATTACTAGTGATTCACCGGTTTCTATTGTCTCAAAAACCGGACACCCTTTTGATTAGCACATCGTTTTCGCTCTGGCCTTCGAATGTGAGATCCTGCTTTGTTAAATGTCTAACCATGCAACTTATGCTGGAATGATTTCTTCCGAACGCACTGGCAACACAACGCAACGAATACCCCTCATCCAGCGGAATTGATGCCCGTACTTCCTCCTCCACCAATAGATTTCTTCGATGATTCATTTTCCTACTTTGAAACGCTCGTAGATAAACTTTAAAACACAATCGATAACAAAAACTAATTTAATGACTTGTCTTAATCAGCAGCTTCTGAACGAATTTTAAATCAATTGTGGTTAAACGTGGCTAATTAACATATACAATTAAACAAAAAACAACATATGCTTGAAATGTCAGAGGAAGTCCAAAGCCTACTTGTAAGACAGTTAGTAGATTAAAAAATATATATTTTTTTTTTGAAAAATGATAGTGGTACGTTAATTTTGTCCAGGAGTTCAGTTGTTCATAAGCTGTTATTTTTGCAAAATCTGCATCTCCGGCTTATCGGAAGTAGGGTTCTACTTCCTTATTTCAAATGGGACTATGCATTTTTATATTTATTTTAAATTTCATAGTTGTATAATGGCTGTTCAAAATTTGGAATTTATTTTCGGGATTTTATACTGTGTAAGAATATTTGATAAAAGTTGTTTTAAAGCTGCATGCGCCATCCAAAAACAGAATGAAAAATGTATAGTTCTATTTCTGAATTTGCAGAATTATATTTTACTTTAATATATCAGAAGCAAGTATCTATTAGAAGTACATACATTTATAATAGTTTGGTAGGACAGTCTATAATACACAAGTTTCACGATATAATACAACTACTAAATCAAGGTACACATCTAATATTAAATGTTCTGGAAATAGGAAAACAATATGAAGCTCCTGCAATAACACATATTTGTAATTTACTAATTCAACCCCCGAATCTAACTGTCCCGCGATATTATAACGTGAAGCTTGTGCCTTATAAATGTTCGTTTTCTATGAATAAAAAAGAAATTCTAGCTGTAGTCTGTAGGCATATACTTGAAAATTGAAATAAAAAACGTCTTCTGCTTTTTAGTTAGTAGCAAAAGATATTCTAAAATTCTTACATGTCAATGAAAGCTACTCTCCATTGGTACTTCATGGTTTCTCAGTAGGTGCTTACCTCTGGAGTGAAGTATTAGTTCGCATTGCCGCTGAAAGGTCAATATATCAACCCGTGGTGGACAGAATTGCTGGGCAAGTCTTCGACAGTTCAGCGGACATTACCGAATTAGTGATTGGCGTACCGTTTGCTGTCTTTCCTAGTAATAAAGTGATGCAAAATGCATTAAGGTCGTATTTGATGTAAGATCTTCAAAATTATACGCACAATTTGTTAGAAACTAAAATGATTTCGATCAGGTATCACATGAAAACATTTGACAAGGTTGCTACTTCACACTACGTGAGAGCTAGTCAAATGTTCCATACAAACTTAGTTCGAGTGCCAGCCTTACTCTTTTGCAGCGAAAAGGACCCGATTGGTGCGGTTAGATCGAATCAACGAGCTCGTGAGAATTGGGAAAGCAATGGAATGAAGGTACTATTATTTCCATATCAAATATTTTGGACCAATAGTAGATTTTAATTTTTTTACTTTTAGGTGTATTGGAAATGTTGGAATGATTCTCCGCACGTTGGTCATATGCAGAAACACCCAAAAGAATATTTGGAGACGTTGACAAACTATTTGGATAAGCTTGATTTACTTGCAAATCGTGAAAAAGTTAAAGCTAAGATATGAGGCAATTATCGGAAGTTTACCAAAACATTATTTAAGTTATCTTAGTATTTAGTTAAAATATTCTGTGGCGATATAGTTAGTGTGTTTGTTAAGATTAAAAATCAAGTTTTTATATATCAATAACCTTCTTTTTACTATTTCCCCTTGTTAAAAAGCGAAGAAAACTGCGATTGTAGTTGTCAATTTATTTGCAAATACTCTAAAGAAATTGTACAAATTTAGTATAGTGTACATTGGCGAGGTGCGTGCGGTATTGCTCGTTTCCATGGAATTTTTGCAGGATTATTGTAATTTGATTTTTTCATTTTTTTTTTTTAAGTTTAAACAGATAAAACATCTTTTTTCGAAAGAAAAAAGATGCTTGCAAGTATTTAGACCAAAGTCTAAATACTGCAAGTTTACTTCTTGTGTTCCAAACTGTGAGAAGACTAGCACTATTAGTCTTGTCACAGTTTAGTACACAAGAAGTAAACTTGCAGGTATTTAGACCAAAGAAAAAAGATCTGTTTTGTCTGCGTTTCAATTTAATAAAAAAAAAAGAAAAAATCAAATAACTACAGTAAATCATTCAAAACACCCCGAAAATTAAACGAAAATTCATCAACTTCCAAAGCTCAGAAAATATTCAGAAGTAACAACTTGTTCGATATGAAATTTAATATATTATAAATATCATTTGCACACCTAGGCCTTTTTACCACGAATTCAGAAAATGAATAAATTATTTAAAAACAGAATTTGGCAATATCTACGTCAACTATCGAGTAACCGTATAAAGTACGAAGAAACGCTATGAATGTTCTGAAACAGTTTCCGTCAACCAGGGTGAAATTGGTTCAGCTGGGTAACATTGTTCCACTCTGGGTAATTTTAAATATACTTTTTCTCAACAAAACCACGTAGGTGAATTTTTGTTTTTGGGGTTATCTTGTGTTTTAGAACATATGTTGGTCACACTATAATTCTTTGCTTTGATTTCTGTGTTTTGTTCAATAAAATTAACTTTTGGGGTAGGTACTGGTATTCTTTTCTTTGAATATACATCTATCCATACTTGCGATGGGGGTGACAGTCCTGAATAGAATAGTCACCTATCACATTATTCACAATGTGGACCAAAATCACCTCGACTCCGGGTGAGATTGTTCCACAATGCTACATTTCTCAAAATGTGTGAAACATATTGTGATTGTAAAAGTATTAGGTAATTTCTACACTATTCAAAAACATATAATTGAATGGTTTTCAATTTTACTCGAATTCAAGTAACCGATACAAAACTGTAATATGAATGAATTATAGAAAATGGACCAATCTCACCCCTGTTGACGGTTATCGTTTTTCAGTATTTCCATTTCTCCTTTTACTCAAAGTTATTTAATGCTTTCTTATTTTTAGCAAATACCTTAACATAAATTAAATTTTGCAATGCATTGTGGCATACCATTGTTAATGCAGAATAATAAATGTTATAGTTACTTTGTTGTACTTTTTCATTTTTTTAAACTAACGTATTTTATTTAATAGGCGCTTCATTCGATATTAGTACTCTAACGTAGTTAAGGTAAAGACAATGTTTTAAAAAGTTCCATAAAAATTTATACCAAAATATTCGAGTAGACCGCCAGTTTTACTTGGAGTTTCAAAAGGCGCCTAGGAACTTATGCAAGGAAAGTTGCCGATAAATTGTCTCTTAAATTTTAGCAAACTAGCGACATCTTTTGACAAACATAAAAATTTTGAGTTTATAAATTTGGCAATGTTGTTTCTTTTTTTTCGTAAACATATGATTTTTTTATCACAGTTAAATCATGTCACTGTTAGCTAACCATAATTTTCCTTGTTGTTGTTGTGGTTATGTCACTGTCACAATATTTGTGTTTTGCTCACGTTTTGCCAATTCTATTGAATTTTAGCGAATTGTTTGTCACAGCAGTTAGGTTGCGATCGCAACGCAAAATGATAAGACTCTTATCGATTGCAGTTTGAATATGTATTAACGTTTTGTTTGTCTAATAATGCGCATTATATCCAAATGTTGAAAATGAAGGTTGCATTTTGCTTATTTTATATTTTTATCTCTTCAACTAAAGCAATAGCGGATGTTTTTTATTACCAACCAGAACAAATACATATATCTTATGGTAAGAACATATACGAAATAGTGGTAACATGGTCAACCTTTAATGATACTAAATCATCGGTTGTTGAATATGGAATTGGTGGAATGATCTTAAGAGCTGAGGGTTCATCAAAATTATTTGTTGATGGCGGGCCAGAACAACATTCCCAATATATTCATACAGTTACATTACCCGATTTAACACCAGATAGTACATATGGTATTTATAAATTATTAAAATGTTTAATAATTATAGTAACTCGAAAGATTGTAGTTTACCATTGCGGAAGTGACCTTGGTTGGTCAGCACAGTTTTGGTTTAAAACTTCACCGGATAGTCCAGATTGGCAACCTCACCTAGCAATTTTTGGAGACATGGGCAATGAAAATGCCCAATCATTGGCGAGACTACAAGAGGAGACCCAACGGGGAGTTTACGATGCGATATTACATGTTGGTGACTTTGCATATGACATGGATACAGTAAGAAATTTTTTTCTTTGTCTAAATATGCTACAATATATTAAAAATGTTTTAAGTCCATATATAATTATACGTTAAATATATATACAGGTTACGTATGCAGGTAAATCATTTAACCAACAATCGTCTCAACTTTTAGCACGTTCTGTAATTGTGATTCTTTGTTTTTAGCAAAATGCATATATCGGTGATGCCTTTATGCGACAAATTGAATCTGTAGCCGCTTATGTTCCTTACATGACATGTCCTGGTAATCATGAGGAAAAATAGTAGGTTTATTTTTCACGTGCAATTTTGGATTAACCGAATTTATATTTTTTAGCAATTTTAGTAATTATATGGAGAGATTTACAATGCCAGGACGAAGAGAGGATCCATTTTACAGTTTTAACATAGGACCTATGCATATTATATCAATATCAACCGAACTGTATTACTTTTTTAATTTCGGACTCAAACCACTAGTCTTCCAATATGAATGGCTAGAAAATGACCTGGCAGAAGCAAATTTACCTGAAAATCGTGAGAAACAACCTTGGGTCATAATTATGGGACATCGGCCGATGTATTGTTCAAATACTGATAAAGATGATTGTACACATCATGAAACTTTGACACGAGTTGGTTTACCATTTTTGCATTTCTTTGGTTTAGAAAAATTATTGTATGATTACGCTGTTGATCTTGAAATATGGGCTCATGAACATTCATATGAAAGATTGTGGCCTGTTTATGATTACAAAGTGTATAATGGTAGTTATGAGGAACCATACAAAAATCCAGGAGCGCCAGTTCAAATAATAACTGGATCAGCAGGATGTAAAGAAGGCAAAGATGATTTTGTTGTCACACGACCAGAATGGTCCGCATTTGCCAGTAGTGATTATGGTTACACAAGGTTGAAGGCATATAACGCAACACACTTATATTTAGAGCAAGTATCTGATGATAAATCTGGTTTGGTGATAGATTCATTCTGGATCATTAAAGATATCCATGGTCCCTATCGTTATTCAATGATGAATTGGGATAAGTTGGATAACAAAAGATTGGAGTCGTTCTCCGTTCCCACTTAAATATCACATATTTATGGATATAAATTTAATAAGGGCTCATATACAATATAAAGAATTATTGCCTAATTTGCCTTTGCTAACTATATTTTAACACGCTATTTAGTATTCTTTCATTAAAGCCATTACCAAAGCATCACATGTGATCTAGATTTATTTATATGTGGAAAGTATTTGTTATTTTAGATATGAATAAATAGTATTTACATACATCATGTAATTTTTGCACTTGCCATATTAATATTGATATTAGGCCGCAAACGTTGACTCATTGTAGATCTAATAGAATAATAAGAAAAATCATTTATTTTTTTGTTGTATTACTTTTGTTAGCAATAAACATAAAATAAATACTTTATTTTTATTATATTTACCTTTGATTTTTACACATCATGTTTTAGTTGATTTGCTATGGTCTCTAAAACGGCGTTGACATGGGAGCATTATGGAATAGAAAATAAAGTATGAGTTAACAGTTTTATTTACAAAAAGCAATTAAAGATACATTGTACATAAAATTTAGTATTGTGCACATTTCGTTCTTTCCACTGACTATCGCGAAAATGAAATCTTCCATTTGGTCTTCAAACAAATCTGATCACAGATCAATTAAAATGTTGACGATAATTACTGTCTAGGACGTATAATGTTAAAGGCAATTTGAACCTTTGTAGAAAAATATCTCTACGGCGCTTCGAGTTTTCATTACAGAAATCGTATTTGGCATCTTGAATAAGTGTTTCAAGCATTTAAATAAACTACAGTAGCACTAAGCTTGCAGTATTAAGTTTGTAATTAACACGACATATTCTATGGACGGAAGTATATTAAGTCACAACCTACTACTGTCATGATAACTTATACGCTTGTATAATAGCATTTCCTTGTCCTAATCTCTCCTTCTTCTCCACAACGCAAGCCTTATTCAGTGGTATTTTGCGACTTGGACATCTTTTAGCTAAACATTCTGCAGTTAATTTATTAAAATTGTAGAACATATCGTTATCTCCGCCATTTGGTCCAACTAGAAAGTCGCAGCTTAGATTGGGGAGGTCTTGCAGGCAGCAGTTCATAAGTTCCGCATGAACCGCGAAGTACCTATTTAAATTTAAGTGTCTAATCTTTAATTTCTGGGCGAAAATTCCGGTTACAAGTACGTCGTCGATCCAGAAATAGTTACCTTCACTCGCCATGTTGGAAATTTCGGTCGCTACGTGAGGTGTAGTCACATATAACCAACCAGATACAAAAGTGGGGTAGTGGGCTTGTTCATATTCGTCCCATGTAACGTACCATTTATTTGCAGGTTCACGTATGGGGCTCATTCCACGTAATATGTATCCAACAATATAATTTGGAGAAGGCAATTTTAATTGCTTTAATAAAGTAATAAATTGTTTTACATCTACTACTGTATCATCGTCCATTTTTATTACGTATTTTGTATTTCTGCAATACTGCGAAATCCACTTTAAACCCATTACGTGTTTGTACGTCAAATTTCTATAAGCTTCGGCAAAATTTCCCTGAATGATATCTCCAAATCGTTGGGCTTCGTTTGCTACGGCAGCTTGCGTTAGGAACTTGTCGTCTTCAGTGTACCCAAGAAGAAATACTCTTTTTAAACCCATTTTCTTCAGGTCATCGTTGGAAAACGCTCGCCTCATAGAACTGCGAGTTTCTACGTTCGTGAAATGTGATGTCACTATGAAAACAGCGAAATGCTGTTCCGATTTGTTTTTGCATAATTCACTATTCAATATATAGTTTAATTTTAAGTCGAATAAGGTATCATTGTTACTAGGATCACTTTTATATACAAATCCTTCGGATTTTAATAGCTGTATATTGCTTTTACGATTTGCGTTCCATATTATTAGTACGAGTAATCCAACGCTTAAACAAATTAAAATTGCGATTTTATGTAATTTTTGCATTTTTTAAAGCAGTCAATCCATTGTTACGTTGCTACGCAATAAGGTGACTATTAATTATTTTTTTATTGGTATAAGGTCAGCTGTTAGAGTTCCGTTAAGTACATCCTACCGGTTCTCCAGTAAATAAGAAAAATGTGGGCGAGTGGTGTATAAGAGGTTGCATATGGAGTAGTTACACGCTTTTGCTTCAAGAATTATTTTTTTTCTTTTCACTATTTTATTAATTAAACCATTCCATTTGGTATTTAGGCCAATAAAAAAATAATTTTGTTGATTGTGTTAGAGCAAAAAAGGAATAAAGTAAATCGTGCTACATTAATTTCATTGGACTTGGTATGATGTATAATGTCCAAAGAGCGGTGGTTTTACGGCCGGTTTTTCAATACGCTTATCCAAGATTAAAAAGAAGAGATTATCTTTAATCCCGATTAAAAACAAAGTGTTGGTTTTTCAATTTAGTTAGCTAATCTCGATTTACTAACCTTCCCGTAGTGACTGTTTAATCTCAGAATTTCTCGGTTAAAGAACAAACTAACATTTAATCGCGTTTAAAAAGGAGGTTTTACTTTAATCCCGATTTGTTAATCGGAAGGTTAACCTCACAATTGAGAAACCGGCCGTTAATGGCGCAAATACGCTGGGCCAGCGGCCGAACTCACTTCTGACTAGCAATACACAGCAAAGTCATCAACACAGTAGGTGGGCGACCGAAGCCATATCAGTGTCGTGCTGGCGATACGCATTCTGTGCGAAAATTGTGGAAAATAATACGTCAAGTGCGTAAAAACAAGACTCAAGTCTATCACACACTGTCGTCCCATGCATAGGAAAGGATAATTAGATATTTTTCTAATTTTTTCTCATAAATTGCGTTCTTTTCGATGTGAAAAGATCATTAAAATTCGAGAAGGATTTTTCCAGGTCGCAACTTGTTACTGGCGCAGATGTTTAGTAAGGAGCCAGGATATAAAATTGCGAGAGAGTATCTATTCAGAATTAATTTTTCGATATTTGTTGTAATATTTCAAAATCTGGATTTTTTAAAATAAACTGATTAAATAATTTACATCCGGAATGAATTTACGCACATGTTAAATGTAACATATTGGAAAATTCTTATTTTAACAATTTCCCTGTCTTTAACATGACACTAGCTGCGACCGACACAAATACATAGTGATATATACTTTCAAAACATCACCAGTACAAACTTTATCTAAACCATTTTGTACCAATTTGCAAATTTTTTCCGCATTAACAGTTTCGTGAAATGTTGAAACCAAATACTGCTCGGACGGTTGGTTTGTGTTCAATATGCCGATAATAACGTTTGCGACGCATCGATTCTTTAGGTTGGGGGTTCTATCTGGGCTAACCCAAAGATAGTTTTGTGCAATTTTGCTTTAATTGCCGTTACTGTCTTGTCATACACTTTATGTACGTAAGATTTCGTGATGGTAGACTCGTCACGAATATCACGATTTGTATATTTATGCGAACATTGTAGCAAGCTGCGATTGTTTAATTTTTTAATTGGAATGTTGGCTACTATAAATGCTTCGCACAAATCTTCATAAAATTCCTTGTCTAATGGTTCACTTAACGTTGGTATATGCTTTTTGGTTTTAAGGTGCTGATTGGAAACAGAAAAGAAAAACAAATTTTAGAAACTGAAAAGTAGCTCTCTAAAATAGCTTTACTGTAACCACGAATGCTGGTTAAATATAGTAATACAAAGCAAAAGTCCCATGTATAGTAATTCTTAGCAAACCGGAAAGATGCAAGCGTTTTCGCACTGGATATTAATGCAGCGCCCTTTACCCGTGCAATACAAGCTCAAGCCAATCCATCCATCGCGTCGCTCTGAGAATTTGCAAAGTGGGGCACCGCGATAGTGCGACGCCTATGTGAATTCGTTCCCATTATTTTCGCCGCTCACTAATAATGTCGCTTTCAACCACTGGAAATGTTTAGGCGCTCATACACTGTATAGAGTTAAGAGATTTTCAGCAATCCTACCAACATGAAGGTGTCATGGTGTCATTTACCGGAAAGCTGGAGTGGGAATATGTCGATAGATGATAGATGCCTGGCTAACTGTTTACTGAGTACTCGCACAGTACTTTAGTAAAATATTAAAAGGAGCTAAAGTTTATATTAAAAAGAGGAAAAGTTTGTATATATGTCGATTTAACCAGAATAATTTCGGTCATTCAGCAGACTTCCACAGCAGCTGTTTCGTCTATCTGAGTCCATCTGACACGCCTTCGAGCGTAGAGAGACGGTTGGAGCAGCATTGTTAGATATTTCATGGGATTTCGATACAATTTGACACCGCGGTTTGCTGCGAATGATGAGAAGGGTTGGTGTTGGTGAGAAATTGATGTCCCCTGTGGGATCATATCTCAGTGGAAGGGCTTTCTCGGTCAGAAATATCGAGAAGGCCGATCCTGGTCGAGGTGCCACAACGTTCCCTGTTGACACACCCGAACTTTTTATTCTTTACATCAGCCATATCCCGCATACCACACAGATGCATTTATCTATGGATGCTGATGATACAGCAATTTATATTTCATTTAGGGATCAGGGATTTATTATCGTCAAAGAGGGTAGCAAACTGAATGACGGGGAGGAGGAGACCCCCTCTAGAAAATGTTGAAATTGAGGGTGTGGAGATCCTCTGGAACTCATCGGCTATATACCTGGGCGTTTTCCTCGAGCGGCGACTGACGTGGAAATTTCATATCGACCAGGTTAAGAAGAAATTTTTCCGCGCCAGAAACGTGATAATAGTCCTTTTTTTCGAGATTCCATGTTAGATTTAAGGACAAAATTGTCAATATATAAATCGTGTCTCGGACCCATAATTACGTATGGCGCCCTATTTTGGTCGACAGCCGCGGCTCGCAATCTGCGTAAATTGCAAGTTCTACAGAATAAACCTCCAAATCACTTCACTGCATCAACATTTTCGTGAACTGTCGAGAAACACGCTGGAGGGAGCATGCAACTCATTGATGAAAACGACATCGAGGACTGTATTCTAAAAAACAATTACGCCAAGTTGTTTTACACATACATTGACTTTAATTTCAAGATTGTTGAAGTTATGCCGTTTCACGATGAGATACCCTCTACCATAGAAAGAAAAAGATATTTTAAGATTTGTTTGAACAAAAGTGATCGAAAAATCTTGTCTTTACCTATAAAAATGAACCTTTTCTTGCAAAATATTAAATTATTCTCGTTAAAATTTTGTAAAATATTTAGTGTTTCTATAATCTCCCAAAGTCGACTTGCAACTTTTATTCAAATAAAACAGGCCCATTATTTTTCAAAAAATTTGTATTTCTTGCAAACACATGTGTAGACTAATTCGATCCTAAGGAAAAAAACACATTTTGGTGTATCGGTTTATTTAACAAAACTAATTGAATCAGTTTAAAATAAGTTGAAAAATTTTCTTATTGCGCATTGTCGTTGTTAAAACTTGTAAGAAATTTATAGTTTATTTTCTGCAATAAAATCACAGTATTGGTAAATAGTATCAATCACTTTGTCAAGATATTCTTCTGTATTGTCATCTTTTTGATTACCACTGCTAATCTTCAACTCATAAGTTGGAGCATACAAGGTGAAGTACTGAAATCCATCATTTAAATAATTAAAAAAACCTATTAATTAAGAAGTTAAGTCTCGGACCTCTGAAGAATCTGGTATATCTTCATCTAATTCTACACCTGCTACTATAGAAGTGAGGTACGTCCAATATCTGGCGGTATTTGCAACGTTGTATCCACCTAAATATAAAGAAAAAAATAGCGATTCCAAAAGAAAATTTCGTTTTTGGCAAGGGTACCTCCGCCAAGTATAAGGGATGGAATATTGCAGTTTAAAATGTTCTGTATACATTTCCCCATAGCGTCAATACTAACATTACACTGTCCAACAGGATCACCGTATAATATGTCACCACCACACTGTATAACAATGGCAGATGGACTAAATGACTTGTAGACCCTAGAAAAATATTGAAAGTCACTTTTGAGTAAAATTAACAGAGTAAATGTGTATTACTTTCCAAAAATATTGTTAAATAATTGTAAATAATTTTTATCACAGATATTGCTTAAAAAAGGAACATTTAAACAATGGTAAAGACCTGTTGATTTCCCTCTTTCATTTAATGAACCACTACCGGGATAAAATCCAATCTCTTTTTTATGAAAGGATAATGTTAATATATTTTTACTTAATTCAAATGCATTTTGGACGCCATTACCTAAAGAAGTAAATTAGCAATCTATATTGAAATGAACGAATCTAAAATGAGGCTTCTACAAAAATTTAACTACGTAATCAATCTAAATATACGTAAAAGCAACAATAATACTTATATACCATGATGGACATCTAAATCTATGTACAGTATTTTCTTGAAAATCTTCTGTAATCTTTGTATGCCCAAAACGATATCATTAGCGTAACAAAATCCTTCTGCCTCATCTCTGAAAGTAACGCTGAGTAGATATTGTAAAATACCTAACTTCAATTACCTCTGTGCATGATGCCAGCCACCATACCAATTAATTGCCACTCGAGAAATTTTTCTACACAATACCGTAGCTGCCGTCAACGTTCCTCCGGCAATTCTACAGACAAAATCGAAATTCCTTTCTAGTAGAGGACAATCATAATCTAATCCATAGTCTCCTGTTTCTTCCTCAAATTCTTCTACATTACACGCGCTATTTGTTTTCTTCAGAAAGTCTATGTAAGAACTAGAATGGAATTGTTTCAGGTCATCTTCTGTTGCTTTTGAACTCTTTACTACCAACATTTTGTTTGAGTTAAGGATACCATATGAATTTACTAGATCTTGTACGATCGATGCCTGAAATTAGAAATTATTAGTTATTGTATTTTGAAAGTGGTGAAGGTTTTACTCGGTTTAACATCGATGGTAAACGGTTACATTCAGCTTCCAAATCTTCATCATATATGTATACTATTTTCTCTGTCATAGATTTTGAATCCATTTAAAAGATTCCTTTTGAGATATTTTAGAATAAAATATTTAAAATATTAAGGAATGTAAACGAATAACGTATATTTAAAATTTAAAAAATTGTTTACAGTTGGTAGTACCATAAACTTTGAGTTACAGGAAACTATCTACTACAATGTGAAATGTAGAAAACTGTACTAGTTCTAACTTAGCTGGTAACAGAATCTGTAACTCAGTATCACAGATAAAAGAGTTTTATAGATAGCCATGTAATTATAAGGCACTGGACACACACTTTAATAACATATTTAAAGTTTAAAAAAGCGCAATAAGGCGTAATCCCTATTTTTGGTTTCTTTAGATTATCGATGTGTGCTTCGATTTCAAAAGTGGATTCTATTTGTTGGGAATAAACTCAGTCGCAGAATAGTTTCGGCTGATTTTAAGTGCAGATTGAAAAGTATTTTCTATATATTATAATTCACACATAATAACGCAGAACTTTATAAATGCAGTCATCTAAAACCGCAGAAACCTGGAAATACAACTCTGGCGCCCCTATTACCAGTGCCTTTTCTCCAAATTAAAGCGTTTTAACCTCGAAAAATGTGTTCAAATAGTAGCAGGGGTTGGTTATTTGTGGTTATTTGAAACTCCCTTCTTTGTCAGTATGAAAACATTCTGCTGCAGTTCAGATTCCTGCTTACAGATTGCGCTAGATTTTAACAATTTATCATTTTTTATAAATAATTATATAATCTTAATTAGTTGTGTGTAATAATTGTAAATAAATATAAAAAAATATTGGTATTATATTAAGTTATTAATAAAAATGTATAAAAGGAAATTTGCAAAATATTATTGCATCACTATTCTATTTCTCACCTATTCCAATAATATATGTTCAATTTAATGTGCTAAGAACCTTAACTTGTGATCTTGAACAACTACAGATACACTTGTAAATTTAATATGCAAGTTTATACAAAATATATTTTCTAAATTGATTGGTACCATATCCATTATTAACACTCTAACTATGTTTATTGTTGGAAAATACAACATAATAATAACGGTTGTATTTTGCTAACACGTATTTCTGTAATTTATTGAATGTTTTATTTTCGTGTTAGCAAATGAAATACGTATGTGTATACTTTACACTTCACAGTTATTTTCTTTGCCCATTTTTCTAAACAAAAAATATAAATATACAACTTATTCATAAAGTAAAAGTTGTTTTCTGGATCTAATAATAATAGTAACGGAAATGAACTTTAGACACATTTTGTACCGTCAAACGTTCGCAGTATTTCAACCAGTGCAAAAGCTAGACTTGGTGATTCCAAAAATGAAAGGTTTATTTTGAGTAGCTGCGGCTCTTCTGACGAGGTATTATTTTATATACATACATAGTTCTGTGTGTAATTTGTATTTGGTACGTAAATAAATAAAAGTTATTCGAAATTCGCCGATTAAAAATAGAATCTTAATCTATTTTATTTTGCTTTTTTATCGATAGAAAATCCTTTTATTTTACAATTTTTTGGGCACGACATTTTGACACAATTATTTACTAAAGTGACGTAACTCACTTAATGGTTCAATGTATCAGGCGTAAAAATATCGTAAGATTCTTGGTTATCAGCTACATAATGAGCGTTAATGTATTGATGTATATTAAAAAAAAAAGATTTATTTTTTTTTATGGTATTTTCTCAAGTCGGGATGTGTACTTATCTAAATTATTGCGATAACACATTTGTACTTTGATACAACGTAGTGAATAAATTATCCCGAGTTTGAACTAGGTCTAGTTTATCAAACGAGCCTATTTCTAAATTATTTATATCTAAATTAAATTATTGATAAATTCAATTATTAAAGTCCTAGGAAGCATTGAAAAGAAGTTGCTTAGGGACGATTTATAAATTTCAAATTTTCTCTGATTTTTAGAAGATAATAACACTATGCTAATTGCAAAATGCAATAAGCTGGGCACCCGGGTGGTAAACCTAATTCGAGTACACTGAATCCAATGGTGCCAACCGGTTTTAAAAGTTAGCTCGCGTTTTCGAGCTATTTCAATTTAAAAATTTTAGGCTCAAAGAACCTTCTGGAACATTCTGGAATTTTCTGGAAAATCTGATCAATGGCCGAAGAGCTTCCTGGAACCTTCCAGAGTCTTCCATGGACCGTTCATGGATCATTCGTGAACTTTCTAGAAACTTCCATCCCCAAAAATCATCGATTTAGTGCAATATAATGACAAAAAGTGGAAAATTTGTGCCGACTTAAAAGTGGTGGCTCTTTTAAGAGGTATTCAAACGGGTTGTACCAAAAGTATGTGTTACATGAGCATGTGGAATACCCGTTTTACCGGCGACCAATATAACGAACGGAACTGGCCTTTACGTGAGGTATTTAGATTATTTATTATTTTATTATTGAGATTCCACTTGTGCCGATCAAAAAGGTTTTGTTACCACCGTTCCACTTCAAACTAGGAATTGTTAAAAATTTAATAAAAGCACTGAACCCAGAATGAAATACATTCAACGAATTGCGTCGTATTTTCCCACGGTTAAGTGAGATGAAAATAAAAGAAGGCATGTAGTTGTCTGAATCTGAATGTTGATCTATTGAAATATCATTTTGTATTATATTTATTTTACAGGAATATTTAATGTACCGGACATTCGTCGTTTGATGAGGGACAAACGATTTGAAAATGCACTCGTTGACATAGAGCTTGTGGCATGGGATGTTCTCGGAATTCATTGATCCGAAAATTGGCGCATACTAATTGAAGACATGCTTACCGCTTTTCACTGTTTAAATGTTCGAATGTCATTAAAAATTCATTTTTTGCATTCCCATGTAAAAAAATTCGCCGAACAATCACCTAACGAATCCGATGAGCATGGCGAGCATTTTCATCAAGTGACGGGGAGGCTCGAGCATTGGTGCAGCGGCAAAAAGACGCTTTTTTTGGGTTTTTGGGCCTAAAATATTTAAATTGAAATTGATTATTACCGAAGTAGTCAAACAAACTTCAGAAGCTCAAGAAGCTTTGAAATTACTAGGACAATACTTAACACGATGCTTAAAAGCTTCATTTAAGGACACCGATTATATTTATGAATCATGGTTCTAGCACCCATTGGAAAGTTTTAATGGGTGTGGCAAGACTACTATATATTTTTTTTCAATTTAAAAATTAAAGAAACGTATTGAAAGCAGGAATTATTTTAAGATGAAAATGTGTAAGTCATAATTATTCTACTTGTTTTATTTGGCGTCAAACTCAAGCATATTTAGAAAAGTAACTCTAATAACAACATACATTTTAGGTCAAATACATTTCACAAATATAAAGAATCAGCTTTTAACTGCTTATTCCACAGATCGTTTTTGATTCCTTTATTTAAGACTAGTTTTGAGAATGAACTAGATTTCATAGGCAACCTAGTAACACAAAACGCTTATAGCACCAATTTTATAAATAGTATTTACAATAAATAACTTTTTACATAACGTGGCAGAACAATTTGGCAAATTTATTTAAAAAAATTAAACTGAAATCCGCTTTCTTCAATCATTATACAATTAAAACTTTATTAAACCAATATTTAAATGAAATGTTACAAGAACACAAAAAATCTGGAATATATCTGACAATATAGAGACTGTGATTTAGTTTACGTAGGTCAAACACAAAGGTCTCTAGAAATTAGAACTTAAGAGCTTAAGAGCTTAAAATATGTGTTAAAAATGAAGATGTCTTCAGTTCGGCTTTAGCAGGTCATTTTGTAGATCTTGGTGACAATATAGACATAGGGAACTCAAAACTGCTGAAAGAAAATAACAACAAGAATCATAACACCTTTGAACCCATTTATATGAAAAAAAATTAGAACAAAGTACTAAATAATTATGTTTCTCCACTAAACAATATATATGTATTTATAGTTGTAAATCCTTATGCCAATAAAAATTACCTATCATTGTTAGAATTAGTGTATATATACCTTGATCTGCTCACTTCTATTGTTGTTTTTTTAGCATATTTTTGTTTTTATCTGTGGTTTTGTATTAACCAACGCTTGAAGGTATAAATGTACCAGTACACTAATGATGTGTGTAGTGACCGCATGAAATGCTGCATATGCAAATAAAAGCATTAAAATTCGCCAACATTTTCTGTATTAATTTTTGTATTGTGTACGTTTCGCAAGTTCGTTAAATTTGTGTATTTTTAATCAACGTCAAGCTTTTGTAAACAGCAAAGCATATAACAATTTTATTTTATTAAACAAACCTTTAGTTTGAAAATTTTCATTTCTTGACTAATACGAATCCTTATAACCAAAGCTTAGATCGTACAAATGCACCAGGCAATTTAAACAATTAAATGTGTATAAATTTTTAAATTTCACGGACAATTTAAGCTAGTAGTTCTGATGCTAAAGCAGATATTTGTTAATTTCTTGGCGTACTACATGGGAATTTGATCTTTATTGCCGGAACTGTGTACTTGTCTGCGAATTTTATTATACACGCAGAGAAATGGTTTCTTGCATCAAGAAAATAGATTCTCTTGCAAAAATCAGTCTCTATTCAAGAAAATATTTTTATTTCAAGACTATAAAAATGTATAATATAAAAATATAACTTTCTTGAAACTTTATTTGGATCCAATAAATATTTTCTTAGGGTTAGAAGATTAAGAAAATGCAAGACAGAAAAATGTTTCTTCCAAGTAAATCATTTAGTTTTAGGCTAAGAAAATATTCATATTTTTTTTCATTTTAAAGGTAGGAATGGAAAAATGGTCCAGATTTCACAAAGTTCTATTGAGAAATTAGCCGACCGGTTTCGTATTCTAAACACATTATATTATATTTTCAGTCAATTACTAGTATAAAGATTTATGTTTGTTAAATACGAGAGATAATTGACCATTTATGGTATAATTCTTTACGATTTTCTGTTGTTTAATTTCGCTAAGGTACGAATAATTATCTTTTTAACATTGCCGGAAATTGATTTATCGCGAACGATAGTAGCTATTTATCGCGAGCCGTCAATCCTATATAAGTATAACCCCGGATTATTTATTTTTTACTGTTGTATAATTTTATGCATATTCCGATGTTGCTGTATTTTTGTGCATCGAATTATTACAAAGAATAGAAGTACATACAATATTTATAAATATAACTACAAACAATAGTTTAAAATATGAACATATTTTTATTTCTAAGACAGCACGTATTTAACATGTTGAGATTATAGTCAATACTTGTGCAATCTAATAATTTGAACACATGCAGCTGTCACCCAGGAAGGAAGAATTTCGTAAAGGTTAGACTGATGGTTGTTAAAAAGTCAATTCAATTCGTTCATGTTGGTCTTTCAATTGGTTGATATAGGATCTATGTATATTCATACATCTAAACAACAAAAGACAACCGGGCGGATGTGTAGTATGTGAGTGAAATATATGTACTACACCATGAATGTATAGTCCGCTTTTTAGAAACGTATATCAATCTATGGCTTGTACTTTTAGAAAATCTATATAGAAAATAGTCAATTTCTCCTTCAAAACTAGTATATAATTAAGCTATTATTCATATTTGGACATTCATAGGAATGTCATACATGATACCACCAAAAATGTTATCGGTGATTATGGACAAATTTAGAATTGATTCATTATCATTTCACATATTTCCACGAACACTGTGTTCGATTGGTATTCACGATAAGAGAGAAGAAGCTAATGACAAGACAATGATTTATCATATCTACATGGAAAGTTAAGTAACTAAAACTGAGGTATATGCTTTCCCAATGAAGAAATATTTAGAGCAATTCAGTTGAATTATGTTATAATGTTTATAAAGTATTAAAGTATTATGAAAGAAGGTAATACACCCTAACTTGTACCGGCACCAGTTAACGACAACTAGTAGGTATTTGTCGATTCATTAGAGTTTGTTGTAAGAATTCAAAAGTATATGTTAAAAAGCAGCGAACAAAATAGCTTGAACGGGATAACTACTTTTCTGGAAAATGTTATTTAAAAGCACGGGATTTTTCATATAGTGCCTGGATGGAAAATGTTGAAGATACGTTTTTTTTTTTTAAATATAGCGCAATTTTGGTTTTATATTTAGGTGTATGGTTAAAAAAATAAAGTAAGTTTATGAGTTTCCTTAAAATCTCATAACATCAATGTAATCTAACGTACTAATGAAATTAAATCAGGAGTTAACATTTGGGTTTGCCTTCTGGCACAATCTAAATTGCTTTAGGGTCGAAAACATCTTTTTATCGTCTATTGAAATCTATTGAAATATACAGGATGGAATAAATTTATCTAAAGTATCGCACACTAAGCTTTTCCAGCAGTAAAAAAGAGAACTTACTGAGATTTGTTTAAAAGATTACGCAATTTAGCTCCACAGAAACTTTTACGAAAGAAAAATCTGTATGAAAACTCATAATTCGGATAATGATAGCAAGGGCTGTGGGATAGTATGGCAATTAACTCGGAAAGGCCGTTTTGAAGACACGTGGGTCTTTGTCTTTAGCCGCGTACCGATTGATGTGAGAGATTGGTGAAGTTTCATTTGAATAAAAGTAGGTACAATAAAGAGCTAAAATTTATAAAAAAAGGAGCTGTTTACAACGGTTACTCTTCTATAGAGGTCGATCGCATGCTTTGGAAAGTCCAACATAGGCTTTATGTCAGAAATTCCACGACCTTAATCCCAATAGTAACCCACGATAAGAAATTTGTCCTTTCCATAGAGTGTCAAAAGGTTCTAGTAAAGTTTTTAAAGGATAAGAGATGAATGTATGTCTCAGTTCGCGAAATAAACTCAAAAACTTTCTTGGCAATCCAAAAGATAAACCGGACATGAGGGAAAGGTCGGGAATTTACAAAATTGCATGTGGTGATTGTGATAAAGCCTATATTGGTCAAACTAAACGAGCGATAGGTACCAGATTCAATGAACACATCAGGTGTTATAGGTACTGGAAGATACAAGCATCAAGTGTAGCACAACACATAAACGATACCGGGCATAATATTAAATTAGAAAACCTAAAATTGATTAAAACGTGATTTCGCCACTTGAACTGGAGCCTATGAAGACTATTTACATAAATAAGAATGCAAACCTAATCAATAAAGAGAAGGGACCTTTACACTTTTCCTGTCTTTTCGATTTATTACGGTAAAGAGGTGATCTATGATTGTGCTATAACAAGAGACGTTGATCCTTTCGTATATTCCACATGTCCAGTATTTAGTTGTCTCACTTGATTTTTATTTTTATTAGGGTGGGATGGCCACATGTCTTGCGTTTCGTGGTGACGAGACCCTTTTCCGCCTTTTCTCCTTATTTTAACTTGCTTTTTGGTTGTAGGGGCAAAAGTAGGCATTTGTATATCTTTTTTCTTAAAGAGTAGGGATAGAGCGCGTTCGTTAGATTTAATATATGTTCTCTCACATCAATCGGTACCACGTGTCTTCGGAACTGCCTTTCCAAGTTAATTAATAATTTGTGTGGTGCGGAGTGTGCCGAGAATATTGTTGTTTGACGTAATTCGGACATTATGCAAAATACTACTCCCGAAACATTAGTAAAGGTACAACAAAATATAAAGAGTTGCCGTACAGTTTGCATGCAGGAAAAGATAATCACTTCTAGTAGAAATTGTTGAAATTGTACGTACAAAATAAGTTTTATAGATTATTCATGAATATCTTTACAAAAACAAAACTTTATAGTATATCGTCGCAGCACTCTATGTATTTTAGCAAAAAACTTATCTGTATAGCTTCATATTTAATTTACTAAAGAAGGATGCGTTTTAAGTACAAAGAAAATTTCTAGAAGAGCTTCTCTCTCAGATTCTGGACAAATATATAGAATGTTCTATATTAAGGCCTCTAAACATTTTAGTTTTATTTTTATGATAATACATTCATGACTTTTTATTTTACTTTACAAATCATGGTATTGTTCTATTTTGTTAACTATATATACTAATAAAAATTACAACGTCGACTATAGCTGTCATTAGCGGCAGGTGGAACGTCGTTCAACCAATATTCGCTTAGTTAACCTCTGGCAGAGTGGACACGTTTTCTCTCGGTTTCTCCAGTGGCTTTTATAGCATCGGCTTCCCTCTACCTGTCCCAACCGTTTTTTAGGTAATGCTATCTCCATTCAACGATTATTCCGGGGGAACGGCAATATTACTCGTCTTCGCTCCATTTTTTTCACGTCGTAAACGTTCGTATTTAACGTACAAACATGTACAGAATAAATCCTATTGTGTCTTTATAATCTATTCGCAAATTAAATATCAGTTGGTAATAAGACGTTAAATCCTGTAGGAAATATCTGTCGCTAATATCAAAGAGTTAGACTTTAGATTGAGAACGCGCAACGCATATTACACGCTGTAATTTAATTTTAAAGAAAGGAAGTTTTAGTCGATCGACATTTTATTTGAAAAAATAAAAAATATTGTCTATTATGAAACGTGCATCATAATTGGTCGCGATATTCGACAAAACGTATCGGGAACAAAGGAGTCAAGGGAGGAGACACCAATCTTTCTGTTTTAGATCAAATTGCTGATGAGTGAAGACGTATTTGGCTAAGTGTTTCATTTTGAAAGAAAATTTGAAGCATACAAATTTTACTTCCACTACGAAGTTAATTCAAGTATTGATTATTCAAAAGTACCCCAGGTTTATCTCACGTGACGCGTTATTAAAGAGCGCGCGGTGAACGTCAATGTTCGAGGTTCGTCTTTAACTCTATCAATTTAATTGTTTTGTAAAACGTTGTTATTTGCACCGCCGAAAGAGTATCTAGGCGACACTCCCGAACTTGCCAACCGTGAAAATTAATTAATTTATTAAAAAAAAATGTTTTTCTGCTATTATGACATTACTATATACAGGTTGTCCCGCGAGATACTGTATCAATCCATATGTGAAAGAATATACATTGGAAAAAAGTACTAAAGCAGTGTTTCGTAAATCTCCTAAACGTTTAAAAGAATTTCGTAAATTTTGTCCAGGTATTCCAGAACCTCCTGAACCAATTTTAACGCGATGGGGTACTTGGCTAACAGCAGCTTCTTAATATTTGATCCATTTTCAACAAATTCAATCAGTTATAATGCGATTTAATCGGAATGAATCCAAAGCAATTAGAGAAAGTCAAAGAGAATTTCAAATTCCTCAACTTTTAGAAGATTTAATAACAATATGTACCAATTATACAGTATTACTAGATGCCATCAGAAAACTACAATGTACTGAATTGTCATTGCAGGAATCATTAGACATAGTGGAGAGTGTAAAAAATAAATTACACACATTAAATGATACGCTAGGATTATGCGCTAGTCAAAAGTTGGCAGATGTTTTAAGGAAAAATCCCGATTTTAATACTTTAGAGGCCGTTTATAATAAGTGTAAGAATAGTGAACTTTTAGGTGATTTTGGAAAACGAAAAAGTTTCTACATGCAAATGTAACTTCCTTAGATGTGGAGAGATCGTTTTCTATGTATAAGAATATTTTTTCTTGTCGACGCACAAGGTTTAAAGAAGTAACTGTGGAAACATATGCAATGATACAAGTTTACAGTAGTTCACATCCTGATGCCTCTAATTTGTTGAATAATTAGCAAGTAAGTTTATTTATGAATTTTTCGTATTTTTATATTAACCCGTAATACCGACGCCTATGCGAGTCCGCAAGTTTTGGTTAGTCTAGTAATGACTGTCATCTGTCGCTACTTTGGATGTGGGTAATGCAACGTTTACATATTGCACGATATTTGGTTTCTATCTTTGTCGCTTCTATATTGCAAACATCATCGACCATAACACTGCATTTACGTATCTTGTGACACAAATAACTATTTTCTGTGTTACATAAGTCCATCATTACTGTCCTTATTGAATCAATTAAGTGGGATTTACAGGTTATTTACCTTGGTTGCCTTTGACAGCAGGATGTGATAGAATTTTGCGTCCCTAAGGACCTAGGGATGCAAGTAATAATATATTAATATAGCAATAGCTGGCAATACGAAAGAGAAATTGACAACTTTGACAATTTATAGAAGCATTTACGCAAATGCAAAATATTTTCTGCCAGTACTACCATAATATTTATTATTATAGCAAGTATCACGGAACCAAATCCGAGGTTTCGGATACTGGATCTTAATCTGAAGTTTCGGGTAACGAATTTGGATCCGAGGTTTCAAATAATAGATCAGGATCCAAGATTTCGGATAACGAATCTGGATCCGAGGTTTCGAATGTACATAAAACAGAACGTTTCTTACCCACATCTAAAAACCTCTCTTCGTGTTCAAAAATAATTTTGTGAAATATAACGTAAGAATATAAAACTATTTGAACAACAACATCTTCACGTTTTTTGTCAAATACTACGAACAGTTAGGGATTTGAGTTGGAATAGCATTTTTTTAAGCCCAGGATATTTTAAACTTACAGTTATAGTTTTACCTATCCTTGAATCTGTAGCTGTTGAAAAATAAATAATACCATCTTTTATTTACAAAGTATAACTCACAAACAAAACATACAAAACAACCGGTGCCATCTTAGGTTTGGTTGCCTCGTTTTTACCGCGTCAGAAAAAGTGTTATCCCTTATATAACACTAGAAAAACATTGCAAGTATCACCAACAAAGTACGGAAATATCATTACACAGTATTTTTTTAAAATAAAAACGAATATAATTTGGATAAACCAGTTCAAAACGCAGAAACAGTGTGAGTGTGTAAACGCGTTTATGGCCTACGTCAAAATATCTCACAGCCTGCGGACGCCAAAGCTATTTAGCCTTATATTAGCGGTAGTAACGGCTGGATCCATGTTATCGAATGATGGATTCGATCGGATAAAGAATCCTAATTCAAGATTTCGGATAACGGATCCAAATCTGAGGTTTCGGATACTGGATCTTAATCCGATGTTTCGGGCAACGAATTTGGATCTGAGGGTTCAAATAATGGACCAGGTTCCAAGATTTCAAATAACGAATCTGGATCCGAGGTTTCGAACGTAAAAGTAAAATGATATGATCTCTTTATATATAATTTAGTGATACTTTATGTTCTTATTTTATTTTCTCCACAACGTTGAAATAAATTCAGCTATTTTCTTATGTAATTCTGGCATATGTTCAAAAGACACGTGTTTTTTGTTTGAACGTGAATGAAAAATTATGTGTTATTGTATTCAGTATCAATATAAGTTAAGCGAAGCGTAGTAAATGTCAGGCTATTGCGTGCCAAGGATTTTTTGGCCAGAAACTGCATTACCATGGAGTACAGGTGCATGACTTTTAGATAAATCGCATCCCAAAAACGTACGGCTTTCAAGGTAAATAAGCACTTGACCATTCGTTCCGCTAATTCGCGCGCGGTGACTGGCGTCTTGTCATCGTCATACAGCAACAATTATGCGAGCAAACAGTGGAACAAACGATAAGATTCCGTGAAAACGCGAAATATTTACACCTGCGTTTAGGTACATTGAATGATATCGAAATTCTTTTGTGTAATCAGATTAGTAATTCACATCTAGATATCACTACGAAATGCTATATAAATCTTTGAAATGTGCGCTTGCGTGTCCTTCTGTCTGGACTCTTGAGTCGCTGCCGCCGGTGTTATTTCAGTTTGTTGTGTTGCTCATGTTGGTGTGGAAGTAGGAGCCGGTTGTCGTTTTTAGTAAGTTACACACACTCCCGACCTACCTCTGCTCAAACAATACGCTAGTTTCAGATAAATTTAGAATATGTAGGGAATAATTTTTAATTAAACTCCCATTGAATTCGTATTTTAGACCCAATATTTTATCATTCAAAGGTATTGGAAGGAAAACAATGGAATTTAAATGAATCGCAAATTTTTTATTCTCTCAAATTTTTCGTATTCATGATTGTTCAGTAATTACTAGTCACTTCGTTTAAAATGTTAAACAAATCCTATTCGCGGAGTCAAATAATTTCAACGTTGTAACAAACAAATTTATCGGAACCTGTATTATAAAAAAATATTTCCGAAAAATAACTTTTTTTTTGTACTTTAATACATTATAAACGCAATAATTTAGCGTTTGTGATGATAATAAATCATTTTTAGTACAAAGTTCAAGCAGTGTTGCAGACTGTATTGATCTTAAGAAATATACATACGTATTTTACAAACAAATTAAAAGAATGAATCGATTGTTTATAATAAAACAATATTATCTTTATATCGGTTTAATTTTAACATTCCTTCCTGTAATTTTCAAGCGAATCTCCACCCTCTATGACACAGTAACCCTTAATTGAAAGCTAATATCGATCGAGCGAATTAAGCCTTATATATAAGCCTTCATCAACCTTCAACCTTCAGACTTTGGAGCAATGGGTGATTCTTTTTCCTACGATAAATTGGCTTACCAATGAATGCTATTATTTTGATTAATTAGATCTAATCTTTTAAATTTTATACCTATATGTTTGTTAGGTTTACACAAGTAATGGATTCCATACATATCATGCATAAGATATTTGATAATTATTAATATATTTAACGCAAAAAGGAAATAAATATTATTTTGCGCTGTACTATGCTAATGTTTACCGTATCAAAAGTCAATGGAATTGACTTCTGTTGACCTCTATCAGGTTCTATTTGGACGTATGTTATTGCAACTGACATGATAAATTGATTATTTTGGTAACTACATTGAAGATGCTTAGGCATTTATAAAATGGTCAATAGGACGCTTTCCTATGACACTCAGTTAGGTTGTAAACCCTGTCATCGTACACATAAACAAATGAATGCGCTATAAATATAAAAAGCGGAATCGGAATTGATATTCTAATTAAAGCATTATATATTCTGTCACACGCGACACGTGTTATATGCACGATTTTGTGGTTTTAATGAACTTCTGGTTTATCAACGCCAATTTACGATTTTCTTTTATCGCATCTGTTATTGGGCCGCCGAAATAACCCTAGTCGTACGTCACTAGTCGCCTCTACGTATTTGCATGTCAAATAATGTATATCAATTATGCAACTGCCTGAAATAAAATTATAAACACATATACACGACGATTTTATCAAATTGTGGATAATCATTGTTTTAAAAAGAGATATAAGCACATGCATATGTTGACTTTGTGTAATAGATAAGCAACTATAATGTCTCCGATTATTCTGATTACGTTCTTCATGGGTACATACGACCAACTAGTGATAGTCAGCATGTGAATGTGAATATAATTGTTATGATTACTTTTATTAGATGTTCATGTTTTGCAATTTATATACTAATGTGATAGATAGTAAATTAAGTAATGTCATGAAGAACGTTTCTATGACCTTACACTTATCTGTGCAGCACCTTCTCTGGACTATTGATTTATCACGGACAAATTTGACGATTTGCCTTTGTTACGATGACATTGTTGTGTTAAACTATACTAGAAACAAATTTTAGGAAATTTTACACTAAGAATAGTAGGCAAATTTGTTACCTGCTATTTTTGGTGTAAATTTCCCCAAAATTTGGAAGTATGGGGTGAAAATTACCTCACATTAGTCTCAAATTACCTACCACTTCAAAAATGTTCACTTGGTATTTAAAATTTTATTTTATTAAGCAATTTTCTCTGTAGGTTTTACACTTCATGGGGTTTCAACAGTAATATTTCCTTTATAATTGAATATTATTCAAGTAATATTTATGATAACATTCTAATAATCATTTTTTCCTGTAAATTTTACACTGCATGGTAACGCTTCTCAGGATTTATAGCCTTCAATGCACTTTTATAAGTGATTTTTACACTTTGGGCGTCACACTGTAGAGCAATTTTATCGTAAAATTTTAACCTTACTTGTAATTTTGTGCAGGATTTTTATATATTAGGATATTTTTCACGAGAACTTATACCTTGGCTGTTTTGGGATCCCCTGAGTACCAATATAATGTTCTTAACGAGACTAGTGTGTCTTTGCTTTATCTACCGTTAACGCCATAAATTAAAAACGTTATCCAATGAGACCCATGGGTTAACCGGAAGTGCGACTTTAAATAGAAGTATTTTAGAGAATAGCTCCATCAATTTTCTTTAGAGTTGGTATATTGAGTGCATTTCAGTCACTTCTGTCAAATAAAATAAATGCTGTTGACTACTTTAATATTTTTCGTTAATGGATTAACTTAATTCATAACTTAGGTAAAGACAAAACTATAGAATGTAAAATTAACAATATTATTATATATTACTAAATTACCATATTATATAGGCTATCAAACCGAAATATTTGTAATTATATAAAATACATGCACTTTATTTCAGCGCCTTTAAAAATGTAGGATTTTGTACCATGATAAATCTTTTGGGAACCATTGCTGAAAAGCAAAATCTATAGTTAAACGCAGCTGAGGATATCTTCAATTTACGTACTTACCTTTCATTCTTTATAAATTAAATGTTTCCTTCTTCATTCCGTTAGAATTGTCCAATGCAAAAGTTTAAATGAAATATAATTTAAAACATAATGGCAAACAAAATATTCACGGCACACTCCGCACCACACAAATTATTAATTAACTCGGGAAAGCCTTTTCGAAGTCACGTGGGTCAACATCATCAGCCACGTACCGATTGATGTGAGAGAACATATGCTAAATCTAACGAACTCTCTATCCCTTTTTTTCAAGAAAAAAAAGTATACCGTAAGAGCGAGCGTACTATGATCACCCGATTTTACACGAAGTCAGCGCATCTAAACGTGTGCTGTGTTGAATGTAAGTGTGAGAAGTCATTTGCGTGTCAAAGCTGTAAATACAAATTCATTTGTGCACCTTGCTCACGTTATAAACGGCGTATTCGTTCATGTACACGTGCAATCCACAACTTCGCTCTCGCATTTCCGAAAACACCTTGCTCATGTTCCAAACGACGTATTCGTTTACGTACATGTGCAAGACACGACATCGCTCTCGCATTTCCAACAAATGCTGATTATGCTGGCTGAGCATGGTACGCTCACTCTTACGGTATATATAAATATACAAGTACCTGCTTTTGCCGTTTATGCTAGAAAGCAAGTTAAATGAGGAGAAAAAAGCGGAAAAGATTTGTCATCACGAACCTAGACATATGGTCATCATACCCTAA
This sequence comes from Dynastes maya, assembly GCA_029619315.2. NCBI lineage: Eukaryota > Metazoa > Arthropoda > Insecta > Coleoptera > Scarabaeidae > Dynastes > Dynastes maya. The sequence continues at coordinate 67,119,693 of JAROYE020000002.1, forward strand.
TAAACTTCGAGTGAGACAACGGTTATGTCCTTTCTGTTCGTCAAATTTGTATTCTTTCGGAATGTACGGGGGGATCGACGTTTCTGTCATAGTACAATCATAAATCAAAAAGACCTCTACCGTAATAAATCGAAAAGACATGAGAAGTGCAGAGGTCCCTTCTCTTTATTGATTAGGTTTGCATTCTTATTTATGTAAATAGTCTCATAGACGTTCAGCTCACGTGACGAAATCACGTTTTTAATTAATTTTAGGTTTTCTAATTTAATACTATGGCCTGTATAGTTTATGTGTTGTGCGACACTTGGCTCTCAATCTTCCCGTACCTGTAACACCTGATGTGTTCATTAAATCTAGCACTTATTGCTCGTTTCGTTTGACCAATAAAGGCTTTATCACAATCACCACATGCAATTTTGTAAATTCCCGATCTTTCTCTCATTTCAGGTTTATCCTTTGGATTGCCAATAACGTTTTTGAGTGTATTTCATGAACTGAAAGACACATTCATCTCTTGTTCTTTAAAAACTTTACCAATACCTTTCGATACTCTATGGAAGGTAAGTTTGTCAAATTTCTTATCGGGGGGTCCCGTTGGGATTACGGTCGTGGAGTTTCTGACATGCAGCCTACGTTGGACTTTCCTAAGCATTTAATTAATTCAATATTCCTGTAAAAATGAATTATTATTAATTTGTTATTCCCACCATCCAATTTAATTTAACGAATAAAAAGAATAATCATATTTGGAAAATATTCAAAGAATACTAATTGGCGTTTTATTTTGCTTGCTTCAATTATTTCCAAACATATAAAGCACTTAAAATAGGTATTAGATACAAATTATAATGCACAACAGAAACACCTTTACCATCATTAACTAGTAAGAGAGAAATTCAGTAATACACGTTGTGTTGTATCAGGAATGGGAAAACGTATAACAGTCATTTGTCGAAACTAATCTTTTTTATCTAATAACGTATACAGATTCGGCAGAATTTCCGCGCGACTCGTGCACATACCAAAAAGAAATAATTGCATATAACGTAATGCGATCGTTTCTATAGTTACCGTCCCACTATTCCACCGCCTTGCGTCTGATTTTAATTTGTAATTAATACTGTCATTTTATGTAAAAACTCTTGAGAAATCTATTTCTTCTTCAAAGCACAAAACCGAAGGTTCTAAAATTACTTTAAACAGTTTTTTATTTATCACGCCGCTAACATTATAACACAAACAAGAAAACCATGCATCAAAATATATCCGTTCGTCGGCAATACTACACAACAACCGAGCCCCTTTATGGAGGTGAAAATCAATTCTATATCCTAACAATGAGGAATTCTAATATTTCGTAGGTGAAATACATTGAAGAAGTAAAAAAAAAAATACACAAGAACTAGTGATTAAAACCATTAAAATGTAAAATAAACCAAAAAATAATGGATTTTTAATTTTGTAAGGGTAAATTTCAAGTAACATTCGACCATTTTTGGGTTACAATTACAGCTTGGGGAGCTAAAATTTCTGAGTTTTTTTATAGTGTAATAGCCATTGAATAGAGAACAAGGAAAACGCTGTATCACAAGAGAACTTACATTTAAATTATTTAACATCATTAGTGACTTTCACTTTCTTTGAATTTCAAGTCTCTCCTTGTACCTATTTCCAAAACTGACGAGTACCTGCTAAAAACGTGTTTTAGCAATACTAAATTAAATCAAACATATCACTTTGATATTCAACTAAGTAACGAGAAAATTACACGTTCTTTAATAGCGGATTTACATACGTATCCATTGATATCCAAAAACATCAACATACACTTGCTGGAATCAATGTCGACAGGTTCAACTCAATAAATTTTGAAGAGAAAGATAAACAACTTCTGTAATTGAATGTGATAAGTGTTTATTTTGCCTACAAAAACTTGAAATTAGCTGCTTGGAATCTTATATTCATTTCATCGTATTCTTTTGCAAAAAAAGTGTGATCAAGAGCTAGATCAATGGCGATATTTTCCTAGAATATATTTTCTGGGATACCCTTACTGTTTTTCGGGAATTTATTAGCACATTAAAGTCAATTGCGTCGGGTTGTAAACCACAAGTGAAATATCTACGACAATCAAGATTGTTTATGGTTACATTGAAATGAATTGACACTACTTTGAGTCATTCGCGGCTGTATAATGATATAGCACTTTTATAGATTCATTTGTTTACTTTCTAGTAACCTTCGTACCTGAATATTACACACATGCTGTTATTTTTAACTTATTCTAAATGAGTTTATTAATCATATTTTACTATAATTATAATAACTGAAAACTAACTGGTTTTCCATATTTTGCAGAAATTTAATTCATTTTATGTTCGAAAACCATATTGTTTCGATGGCTTATACCAATTAGTGTCAGAGATGGTTTGTGAATCAGACAAAAAGATAATTTCCACATCTTCATTGCTGTGATAATTACGTTCAAGGACGAAGTTATGCAATCATCTATGTATTTGAAAAAAGAATGGACAGTTGAAACCTTATCGCGGTTGATGCCGTTATACTAACTTAAATATTTTCTCTAAAATTATATCAACCAATATACAAGGTGTTCCATTTGAAGTACCAAGTTAAATGTCTCCACAATGTGAAAAGATATTTAAATTCCATAAAAAAATAATCCTTGGATGATATTTATGACTGCTATATTCTATTATTATTCTAACTAGTCCTTGAATATTTAGAAAAACAAATTATTAGCAATATAAATTTCAAACACACCTTCTTTAAAAGATATGTAAACGATTGTTTAGCATGTATTTTAGTTGACAATATAGATTATGTTCACTAACAATAGTGTATAAAAATTGAATCAAAACCATTTTTAATTCAAATGTATTACCAAATGAAAATTGTGATTTTTGTATGACCACCAAAACACCCATGATGTCACAGTATTTAGTTACACATTTCTGATATAAAAAAAAATATTATTATTGTTATTATTAAGTATCAGTCCAAAAAAATTGTCACCCCTAAAATGTAGTAGAAACAAAATAAATAAATTAGACTTCACGTATATAACAAACCCTTCGCACTCTGTAAGAGTCAATACCACAGATCCCAAAATTAAATGTTAGTATTCCGAATGTTCCCCGTTTGTCAGAAAAAATAAAATTATAACAAATTAAATTTTGCATTTACTAAATTAAAAGATAAAACACAAATGGAAATATTGTACAAAATATACTATTCCATTTTGTAATGTCTCCTTTCGTATCAACACCCCAGTATACTCATCTACCTTTATACACTTTATACGTTTACGTTTAGCACTCAGGGAATACAAAAGATTCTATCACCTTTATTACTTGATCACATTTTATAATGTACAAATCTATAAGAAACTTCAATTCAAATTTTATTCTTTACATGTAGCGTTAATATAGTCCCATTATTTTTTCAAGAATTGACGTTGTAAGCATTACTAAGAAAAGAAAAATTAACCAAACGTAATCAATTTTTTACAGATAGTTGACATGTAATATACAAAATGATTTTTGATAAAGATAAGTACATTTTTCTATACTATCAGCTACGTAAGTCAACCATAATGGAGAATTCTTGAGGTTGTTTACGAAAAATCGTGAAATGTGGTGAGCAATCGCTTTTTACAATTAAATGGGGGTCAAATAATATTTTATGCAGTAACTAAGTTAAGAAAGCAACAATTAAAGGTGCTAAAATAAAAATAAAGTAAGATACAACTTACAAACGCCTTACTAACTTGTTATTTTACACGGATTCGTAATTGCTTGAATACGCGGATGTGTTTGGGAGATTTCACAAACACTTTTTTGGTGGATGATATTAAATCATTCACCCTAGGATACTTGCTTCGAATTGTTTCTGCTACGAGATGGCATGCGTGTATGAGGCATGTTATGTGAAGAAGAGTTAGAAAGCATACTTTTAACATCTTACCAGGTTTCAGCATTGTTGCGGCTCCGGCAGAAACTAGCATGGTAATTTGGGCTCCTACGATATAAAATTCTCTTAACATATTTTTTATTACATTTACAAGGGTTTCGGCATCAGTTCTTTCAATCCTTTTACTGGCCAACAACAAGGAAGCTGCTGGACCATTACGTTTTAAAGGACGCGCCACAATATGAATCACGCTGTGTTTCTGAGCATCAGTAGTTTCGTCCACAGTGAGCCAGATTTTTTGATTTCTCAACTCGTCTTTTATACAGTCTTTTACTGTACTTTGCACATGTGGTAAATTGTACCCCAATTATCTTTTTGTTGGCAGCTTCCATGATGGAGCATATTTATCCCAAAAAAAAAGAAGGTTTTCATTATCTACTAGGTGTTGTGGGATGTTGCACGTGCCCAACATTAAAATAAAGTCATACAAAAATTGCCAGTACGGAATATTGTTTCTTAAATTCAATACATGACGTTTACTTTTAATATGACTTCTACATTCAAATGTCATGCGACCTAGCAACCCTATACCGCAAAATTTGCAACGAATGTGCAAACCTGTAAATTCGGTACACCAGGCTTACGTCCCATGTTTTCGAAAACACACAATGAGAATCCGATAAATAACCGAACTACAGAACTCCTCAATGTCTACCGCATTACTGAACTTTGCATCCACATACGTACATACACCCCCCCGTACAGGCGTCTCTGCGGGTGCAACCGTTTATCACGCTATAAGAATCAGTTTAATTTGACTGTAAATATTTTGCATAATATAACTAGCTGTTGTTCAAAGCCTTTTGCTGGACTTTCCATGTAGTTTAAAATGCTGTAAACAAACGATAAAAAAATAAATAGTTAGCATACTGCATTTCAAAATACTATAATAAATATTGCCCACATGAATGACATATTATAGGTCTTACATCGAATATTAATCTCAAAATTAGAATATCGTAATACCAAAGCGTGCATAAATAAATAGAAAGTTTAATAGAGACGTAATACATTGTGATTCTGAAAGCTCAATTTCAAGGTCAGCTTTTGAAACGATTTATAAGTCTGTTGCTACAATTTCCTGACTTCTCCTGTGATTACGATGTGAAGTGCTATCTTACGAATTTAATTGGCAACGGTTCTGAATTCGAACTTCAATTATAAACTCACATTTACGCGTAGACGACGTCTAACAAAATTGAAGTCAACGTTCTGGACGTAAACGAAACTACGCGCTAGTTTACTCGGTTGCGTGAAACATAGCGAACCTTGCATCATTCTATTTTAATTTTTGACCGCTTAAAGCGCTCATGTTAAGAATTTAAGAATAAGTAGCGTCTGGTTTTTGACAGACGTATTTATTACATAATTAGTGCATAATTTAACCACGTTTATGATAATTTGCTATTTCAAATGCAAACTGTTAACCACTTTTGCGTCTCGAACAATATTTTGCTTCTTAAAAATAGAAATATTTACTTTTCAAGTCCTTAATTGAATGTCACAATTTTATCTCTTACAAGAGGCGGGGTAGTCAAAATTAGAATTTATTCGTCTTATATTTCTGTCTAGGAAGGAATTTGAATGCAGTAGATAGACAGTGGACGTGAGCCGTTTCACTCAAAACAAGTTACTTACTAGTTAACGTGTCCTTGAGTAAATGATACAGGTCTTTGACTTTCTTTTATAACGTAAATATTGGGAAAGGTATAGATGTCGTAGTAATCGTGTAAACAGTATAGTAAACAAAGATGAAGGCTCTTAATAAATGTCTATAAAAAACATTGTTTAAATATAGTTGAAGGGTGTTTGAAGTGTTATATTGATATTTATGATTATAATTTAGTCCTTTTTCACAAACTAGTTTATAAGTTTTCCTGTCTTAATTTTTCATTTGGAATTTTTACTTAATAAAGATTGTGTTTGCAATATATGTGCCAATTTTAATTGTTTTAGCAGAGATGCACAGTGGTCGAAATGGCGTATTTAGACGAAACTTGACGCTTCAGATAAAAGATAAATATTATTTCGATTGATAGAACATTTTCAAGGTAAAAAATAATAAAATATTGCCTACTAAAACAACAAAATATAATTAAGGATAGATAAATTATTGGTATCTTTAAATAGCTTCAATATTTGCAACAAGTAAAAAGTTTGAATAGAATAATGGCGTTTCTTTCTACCTAACGAGACACCGTTTGGCAATGCTATTAACTTTTTTATTTAATTTCTAGTTAATATTTCCTTTTTGACCTTGTAAATGAAGTCAATTCAGCAAAAATGTATAAAGCCCTGTTTTCTTTGTTTTATCTGTTTCATTTCGCTATATTTCAAACAATTTTCTCCCTGGTAACGAAATCCTCGCTCACTAAAACCAAATTTTCTTACTTACCTGCAGGGCCGTTCCTAACTCTTTTGCCGCCCCGTGCAAAAAGCAAATTTTCAGCCCCCTATTTTAAGATGTTTACAAAATTTGCTTGCTGTTATTTCATGACGTCTATTTGATCCTACAATTATTGTAGGTACTAAATATAGGTAGCTACTGGATTAATACAGGCAAATAATTTCAATTTATTTATTTATAAAATGTGAATTTTATAAATTAACGTAATGGAACAAAAATCAACAAAATAAAACTATACAACAACAAAAGAAACAAACAACATTACAAAAATATGTTATGGCTGATTGATGATAAATTTGATTAATCTACAACAAAACTCGTCTTGCTTTTTTTGACGCAAAATTATCGAAATTTTGACTCAAATCATGATTTTGGCAAATGTTTTGCTCTATTGCAATCATCCCAAGATTTGTCAGCCTCTCTTGGGGCGGATTTCAAATATTTTTTTATAATTCGTTTGCTAAAGCTCTTTTCACTTGATGCGACGGTTACCGGTAAAATTAAATAAATTCTGAGTGCAACAGCTAAATTGGGAAAACAAGAAACAGTATTGTTTTTTATTATGTAATCTAGAATGTCTTGTGGTTTTCCAAAACTATATTATAAAGTAAATTAAACAGGGACACAAAAAAAGTCGAAAACCAGAGGGTAACCTCCCTTTCCCCAAATATTTTGGGGCGCTGAAACCGAATATGACAATAAAAACTGATTTCAACCACCCAATCACCCCCTTACAACGCCCAGTGCGGTTAAAACTTTATGAAAATTTAAAATGTATGCATATTCTTGATACGTATCAGGAATATGTACACATTTTAAATTTTCATAAGAAGTCACATTTTAACCCCACTGGGCGTTGTAAGGGGGTAATTGGGTGGTTGAAATCAGTTTTTATCGTCATATTCGGTTTCAGCGTACCAAGAAACCTAATAATATACATATTTTTCAAATGTGGAATTTCAAACCCCAAGGGGGGTTGTGAGGGGGAGCTAAGGGAAAATTGGATAATTAAAACCTTTTTTTATTGTCATATTCGGTTTCAGCGGCCCAAAATACTTCAGGGACCCCCCCTTCCCCAAGTATTTTACGGGCTGGGTTTCGACTTTTTTGTGTGTGCTTGTATTATTAGCAGTTACTTTCTAAAATATACGCAAGGCATAATATTTCTATTGACTTTCCAATCAGTAGTTAGAACAGCACAAAATTCAACCGCCAAATCTTTTTTAACGAATTAATTTCGAACATGAACATACCTAATATCATGCTCAACGGTCAACAACTCGTAAACGTTTTAAAAATTGTCGCAGGCTTTTATATTATCCACCAATATAAGTATGTATTTCACCGAAATAAAGGTTTTTCCCTTTAAAAACAAAGAACGAGAATCGTTTAAAGCAAAATGAAAAGGAAAGACAGAGATCGAAAGAGAAGCTCCAACACCGTTGACGGCGTGACCTATTTCTTTCGGGGCTTCGCAAAAAAATGCTATTTTGTAGCTGCCTTTGATGGTATTTTTTTGTAATTCCCCGATTTCGTTTAAATAGGAAATTAGGGATTGACTTTTTTTTACTGTAAAAAAATTGAAAAGGTTATTTACTCCTTTTGTGTCATATTTTAATGTTTGCATTATTTCTTTTTGGGTTAATATATTTTTTTCTTGTCTGTGCCGCCTGCCGCCCCCCTAACTTTGCCGTCCCGTGCAATTGCACGTGTTGTCTCCCCGCACTGCACGGCCCTGCTTATATGATATTTTACGGCAATACAGGGTACACGCAGAGAAAAATTAATCTCTAAAATAAAAAAAAATCCAAGACAGAAAAATGTTTCTTCCAAGTAAATCAAGTTAAGAAAGTATTCCTTTAATATTAAAGGAATGAAAAAATGGTCCAGATCTCACAAAGTTCTATTGAAAAATTAGGCGACCGGTTTCGTATTCAAAACACATATCAGGCCAGCTACAAGGATATCCAATAAAAGAAAAATTACAATAATTAACAAGAATCCATAGTTAACAAATAAAATTAGGAGTAAACGAATAAAGTAATGAAAAAGTTTTTTTTTCTATATTTTACAGTATAATTAAATTATTTGTCTAATAATAATGTAATTGAATAGAAATTATTTTTATGCAGTTCAGTAATTAATGACTTAATCACTTTTGTTTGAACATTATTTTGTAGATGGCCTTAGAGTCACACGCAATGTGAATAATTTACTGCATTATGTCGTACGGGTAAGTGCAATTAATAATGCGGATATAAATAATATGCATTTCAAGAATTCTAATGCTTTATTTTAAGAAAATGAAACTGTCGATTTATGAACAATACCTAAACACTTTCTGGAATTAAGAAAATTATTTACTATCCTTAAAAAAATATTGTTTTGTGTTATAACGGCCATTTACTTATACTAGGAATCGCTTTCTTCAAATTTTCTGCAAGATTTTCTTGAATCAAGTTAACAAATGTCTTGATCAAAGAAGTACAATTATTTAATTACAAGTACATACCTTTCTTATGTGGAAAGACAATTTTTTTTGGATTTTAAACAGTAATTGTAATGTGGATAATTGAAACAGTAATTGTCTTGATACAAGGAAACGTTTCTCTGCGTGTATATGCGTAATAAATGTTTCTATTCGTACGGCGGGTGATATTCCGGTGGTACCATACCGGAATATCACTCGCCTCTCTACAGGCCCGTGGTCTAGCATCGGCTTTGCGAACCTTAATGATTATTACGAATTGACAATTGAGATTTCAAGATTAAACCCAAACTGTACGTGGTGATAAAGATTCTTCGACCTCAAGAAGAAAAACGGACGCCCAGACAAGCGTTTTAGATAAAATTCTGTTTCACTTCAGTATAACATTTTTTATAACATTTAGTAATTTTCACACCAATAAGTATTATACATAGGTACTTAGGTGTTTATTACATTTATATGCTATATCTTAAAATGTAACAATGTTCAATATTAAAAAAAGAGAATACTTCACTTCTTGTGATAATAATTTATAAAAATATTTGTCTGTATAACAGATATAAAAATAAGAGTAACAAAAAGTTGACCTTACAACGTTTAAAAACATGAGCTGATAAATCGGACACACCCTCCTCAAAAAGAATCTAAATTTAGTTTTATTTCCAATTAACTAGTTAATCAATTCGCTACACAGACATAACGGTAGTAGCAAAAAGAAATCAATACCGATACTGCTTATACCGGGTTTTCCAGATTCAACGTTACAGGCGTTATCTTCCTTATTTGTAGAGATGTAAGATCGAGCAAGGTGGCGTTGAAAATGGTTTGCAGAATCCTAAAATATACTTTTTAAAACTACCACAAGTAAACAACCCTCTAAGAAACCTCCCTCAAATCATTTTTTTTAAATTGCACCCCTCATCCTTTTAATTTCATGGCTGGAATACGAAGAGTTTGGAATACCAGGATGTAAACGAAAATTGCATTGAAGATATATTTAACACAAAATGATCGTATCAATAATAAATAACAAAAAATTCTTACAAAAAGTTAATTAAATATTAAATACATTAATAATTCATAACATTAATCATTTACAGATATATTCATTGTAACGGAATTACATGCACACCAAATCTTAAGTTTTAAATCGTCGTAGTTCGTAGGCGGAGTAGAATACAAAATTTCTTTCAAATAGACCCACAAAAGAAGTCCATTGGGCTTAAGTCTGGCGAGCAAGCTGGCTATTGAATAGGACCGGTCTAACCAACCGCGAGTTATGAAGCGGGGCGCCATCCTGTTGTCACCTAAAATCATTGCGCTCTCCTAATGGAATATTTTCCACTAACTCGGGAATGTCATGATGTAAAAGGTGTAAATAACATTGCCCCGTCAGAGTTCCTTCAAAGATGTATAGACCAATGATGCATCTATTAAATAACCCGCACTGAGTCTCACGCATCCAATGAGGATTTTCTGGAGCCTAGTAATGATTCACCGCTCCATTATTATGAAATCGTGTCTCGTCAGTCCACAAAGTGTTATTGGTAATCGCGGGATCATCGTTTAATATTACTTGCATTACAGCAATACATTCCAATCTCCGTTCAAAATCTATAGGCCTAAATGTTTGCAGCAACTGAATTTTGAAAGGACGATATTTGTGAAACTTTAGTATCCTCTGTAGTGTTGGTGTACTTATTCCAATATCTTCTGCCACAGTTCGGACTTAAATCTGTGGCTTCTATCCAACATAAACCAGTACATTTATTTGCATTTCTTCTGTTCTGACTGGTGTTACATGATGAGAATGTTTTAAATTTGATGGAAAAGAGCTCGTTCGCATTTTAGCTTCACCACAAGGAAATGCTATATGTGATGGTACCACTCTGTTGAGAGATCCCTCTCCCTAAAGTGTACTTCACGAGAATTTTTATGACACTTTCCATAAGTAATAACATATCGACACATTCATTTGGAGAAAAATTAGAAGGCATTTTAAAGATTTTATAACAACACTACTTCACTACGCATTTAACTATACGTAAACTATTTTCGCAAATCGAAATAAATATCTCAATCTTTTTTGTTCGAACAACCTAGACGGTTGTATATGTACAACCAAATTTAAATTAACAATTTACATGTTTTGAAACGTGGTATACACAAGTACAACAGTTTTTATGCGGTTGGAGAGAATTAGGATATGGGGATAAAAAAATTAGCAAGACTGAATCAGAACTGAATCAGTTCCATGACCACTGCTTCACCTAAATTTGGATTTTACGTGGTTTACTTGCATATGCACCTACACATCAGATAGAACTGGCCACAATTTCTGCTTTATTTATATTTTCACTCTTTTTGGTGTAAAAACTAACCAATTTTCTATTGTCAATTTAGTTTTCTGAGGACAACCAAACTTACTAAGGACTTGGCTACCATCAGGGCCAGAATTGTGATGTTTTTGGGTACTTTGACAATTGGTCATGGCATATTTGAATAAAATCAAATTAAATGTATCACCAGAATTTTTCTTTCCACATATTTAAAAAAAGTGAAAAAAGAAAGTGGAGACGATGTGCATACAATTTGGTAAACAATAATAACAAATAAGGTTTTTCCACTACTTGTTTCAAGTTCTTCAACACTGAGCTTAACTTTCCCAAACCTATGCCTATAAACTTAGTGCAAAAAAGTGTGAGATATGCTGTTGCAAAAACCAATTTATTGGTGATTTAAGCTTGAATTCATAACTAAGGGAAATATGAATTAGACACACAAAATCATGTTTAAAATCATTCTAAATTATGTTATGTGTGAATATACATCAGCCGTCATCAACAAGTTCTCACAATATATCTTGCTATGATAAAGTAACAAATTAAAAAAAAGATGTTTGGATTCCATTTTCTTTAATTTGATTTAAAGACTTTATTTAATGGAATAGATAGCTCACAATTGGTATTGCAGCTGCTGTTTTGTAATTGCTATCCAACGAATTCTAAGATTACATTTTTTGTTTTTCTGTTGATTATCTGACACATAATTCAATGATTCATAAAATAAATTTATTGTTTCAGGTAAGAGGAAATTAGGAAAGTACAAAAATGTATATAAGATTAGTAACTACGAGACTAGGAAGGGTTCCTCTGGCATGGCAAACTCGGGCATACTCAAACAAAATAGAATATCGGCCGATTCGTAGTGTGTTAGTAGCGAATAGGGGTGAAATAGCAGTGCGTGTTTTCCGTGCATGTAACGAACTCGGTATCAAATCCGTCGCAATATACTCGAAAGAAGATAGATCTCATATCCATAGGCTGAAAGCAGATGAAAGTTACTTGGTCGGTGAAGGATTGCCTCCCGTCCAAGCGTATTTGAATATACCGGAGATTATCAAGATATGTTTGGATAACGGCGTGGATGCTGTACATCCTGGTTACGGGTTCCTTTCTGAAAGATCAGATTTTGCTCAAGCTGTTTTAGATGCTGGATTACGGTTTATCGGACCGGCGCCAAAGGTCGTCTACCAGATGGGTGATAAGGTAGCCGCTAGAGAAGCTGCAATAGCAGCTGGAGTTCCTATAGTTCCTGGCACCGATGGGCCTATTACCACCAAAGAGGAAGCAATGGAGTTTTGCGTTAAACACGGCTTACCTGTAATATTCAAGGCAGCTTACGGTGGTGGTGGAAGAGGAATGAGGGTCGTTAGGAAAATGGAGGAAGTCGAAGAGAATTTCCAAAGAGCAACTTCTGAAGCGTTAAGTGCATTTGGTAACGGAGCTATGTTCATAGAGAAGTTTATCGAAAGACCTAGACATATTGAGGTGCAATTGTTGGGAGACAAGGCTGGAAATGTAGTGCACCTTTACGAAAGGGACTGTTCGGTTCAACGTCGTCACCAGAAGGTAGTTGAAATCGCCCCAGCTCCTAAATTAGATCCCAAAGTAAGAGATAGAATGACTGAATACGCGGTGAAACTAGCGAAACATGTAGGATACGAAAACGCCGGTACTGTAGAATTTTTGGTTGACGAGAAAGGAAATTTCTTCTTCATTGAAGTCAATGCGAGATTGCAAGTAGAGCATACCATAACCGAGGAAATCACTGGAGTTGATTTAGTACAATCTCAGATCCGTATCGCGGAGGGAATGACATTACCTGAGTTAGGTCTCGAGCAGAGTCATATTAGTCCTAACGGTTTTGCTATTCAATGTCGTGTGACAACCGAAGACCCGGCTAAGAACTTCCAACCTGATACCGGACGTATTGAAGTGTTCAGGTCTGGCGAAGGTATGGGTATTCGTTTAGATAGTGCGTCGGCTTTCGCTGGAGCCATCATCTCTCCATACTACGACTCTTTACTAGTCAAAGTGATAGCACATTCTCAATCCCTACAATCTTCCTGCGCTAAAATGAACAGAGCCCTGAGAGAATTCAGGGTGCGTGGAGTTAAAACTAACATTCCATTCTTGTTGAATGTCCTCGAAAACCAGAAGTTCCTCAACGGCGGAGTTGATACCTATTTCATTGACGAAAATCCTCAGCTTTTCCATTTTACAGCTTCTCAAAATAGGGCACAGAAACTGTTGAACTATTTAGGGCAAGTTTTGGTAAATGGACCTTCCACACCCTTGGCAACACCGAACAAACCGGCCGATATCAAACCACACGTTCCTCAAGTATCCCAAGGTAATATTAGATATAGTAATGCTTGGAGCTGTGTGATAGGAAGTTCACTTCGATAGGAATAATTATTTATACACAAAATATTCCTTCTATATGCTAAATTAGGTTGTCGTGATATCCCGTGATGAAAATATAAATACCTAGAACTTATTTTCAGCATGAATCTTTGACTTTTTGTTTTTGATATCGTAGATGCATATAAATTCTCAAATCTCTAAAAATACGTTACTGAAGACTATTCAAACTTGTAGTAGCTCTTTATCACGTGATAGAAATATGCTCTGGCAGCTAGTGTTTTGGCACTAGCCGCATTCTAAAATAATGCTCACTTGTTATGTAAGTTTGTTAATTAAGATTATTTATATTTATTTTCACGTACTCATCAATTTGTAAAATTGTCCTAACCGTTAAGTAAATTAGAGTTATTTTGTGATTTATAATTGGATATTAACTTCAATACAGTTTATTTATACTATTATATGCTATACTGTAATGTATAGAGTTGACATTTTTTAAATTTCGAGAATTATTTAAGCAGGTAGTTCCGGCAATAAGGGATATATTCGCCAATTTCTTAACATAATACAGACGAATATGTCCTTTATTGCCGGAACTACCAACTTAAAGCATTCACAAAATTAAAAAAAAAATGCTAACTCTAATAATGAATGAAAATCATGAAAATCTTTGAATGTGTTTTCTGAATAGAAGGTGCAGAAGTTAACATTAGCTTAACATAATGAAGATGGGAAAACTAGTGCATTAAAAGTTTTAATATGATCATTAAACTATATCAAAATCAAAAGTTTTTTCCTTAAGATTAAAAATAACACTATTTTTACTATGTATTAGAATAAGTTTTAAGCCAACTTACTCTAACTAAAAAAAAAAAGAAGCAAATTTTAACTCCTTACTGATTTTGAGCTGTATTAGTCTGTCTAACATTGGTAATCAATGAAATGTCATGGTCAGAAGTATTAACTAGATCACCTTGATTTGTAGATGTCATTTTTTGGTGGAAATTATTTAAGATACTTTCGATTTAGCCTAAATACAAATAATCTTGACCAGGCATTTTTTAATACTTTTTGTCATGATCGTTGAAATGTATTTCATTAATTCCAATTTATTAAAAAAATAAGTTACGTTAAAGGTGGGTGGTGTACACAGTCACAGTTTGCAAACTTGAATGACTTTTAATTTTAAGTGATTTGTATTAGTATTTCTCATTTTATAAATATTCGCATGTAAGAGATTTGCTTGAATTAATTTATGTATGGGATGTCAAATTAGGAATGACTCAGTTTTAATTTTTATTTACAAAAATATAACTTGAAATATCAAGTTAAAATTATTCTAACTGTCAAGCGTCATAACTTGTGATTTGGATAAATATGGAGGAGCGTCGATTGTTCATAGAGTATTTTGTGTAGAACAGTTTATTAAAAGAGGTGCGGTAATTAATACACAATTGACACGATTTCGATATGAATTTCGTGTTGCTATGACCCCGTCTGGCAAAACAATTAGAAAATGGGTCACAAAGTATTGCCAGAAGGGATCAGTAGTGGATTTTAAGCCACAGGAAAGGACAAAACGAGCAAGAAAGGAAGAGAACATCTGGCATGTTAGAAATGTAATTGAAGAAAATTCCAGTGGGTCCTTGCGCCATTTATCGCAACAAGTAGGAATTTCTCATGAGTCCGTACGAGCAATATTAAAAAAAGACTTACATTATCATCCTTACCAGTGGCAAAAAGCTCAAAAGCTCCTTCTAAATGACCATAACACACGTTTACAGTTTTGCCGTTGGATTTTTGAAGGAGGCCTGGTCTTAATTAACAACATGGTTATTTATAAACAACGAGTCCCATTTCCAACTCTATTTCGAAAGAAAAAAGCAGAATTTGCGATGTTGGTCTGCCGAAAATTCACGCACTGTATTCGAGAAACCACAGTATTATCAAAAGGTAACAGTTTGCGGTATTTGCTGAGCAGAAATCCTGTGTGCATATTTTTTTGAAGATGAAAGAGGAAACACAGCTTCTGTTATTAATGAAAGATATGTGGAAATGTTACAGACATTTTTAGCGGACGCTAAAACTTCAGTCACCATTAGATATTACATGGTATCAACAAGACGGCGCAAGGCCTCATGTGTCTAATTTATTCTGCGTGAGATGCTTCCAGATTGTCTGGTATCTCAGCGTGGAGATCAGTCTTGGTCGGCACGATCCTGTGATTTGTCGGCTCCCGATTATCTTCTGTGGGGTTATGTTAAGTCAAAAGTGTACCAAAACTGGACCGGAAAATATGGAAGATTTAGAAGATAACATCAGCCAAGTTATTGCAGAGATTCCAGCTGAAATGTGTCGGCGTGCAATGAGCTCATTACTGAAACATGCTCAAATATGCATTGATCGCAACGGAAGGCTTCTGATGGACGTGATATTTAAATATTAGGATTAAGGAAATAAAATTTGGACATTTATTCATTGATTACACTTAAATAAAAAATTTAAAACTGTTTCCACATATGTGTAATTAATGATTCAAATTGGGTCACTCGTAATTTTACACCCTTCATATAAGGGTTTTAGTGCTCAGTGTAATTAGAATAGATTCTTAGCGTTAGACGTAAAACAATACATAAGACATCACGATATCTGCTTTTATAGTATTAATCATATAGCTTTCTTAGAACAACATGTAAATGACCATAATCTTCAAGCTAGTAACATTTTTAAAAGACTAGTAAAAGTAGCAAACATATTAAAACTGATGCACAGTTAAGCGCAAGAAATCTGCTGTATCAAATTATATATTTTTTTTTATATATAAAAAGCAACTTCATTATAAAATATGACAGAAGTAGCTTTGAGGGAAATAATCGGAAAATTGCAGCCAAGTTTTTGCAAGCTTTGCATTGCTCGCTAATCTCAATATAGCAATCAACCTCCGAAAATTCGAAGATGATTGAATCTATGATACTCAATAGGTAAGTCGCTTTGTTGCTGGGTGCCTGTTTGGTCAATTTTATAAAACAAGTATAGTCAGCTAAATTAGATATATGTTTTTGAATTGCAAAATTATACTTTTGATTACCAGATTTACTAATATGAATATTAAAAGATCTTTGTAACCAGTTTGCACTTCAGAATAATGTTTTTGATTAATTACAAAATTGCGCCTATTATGTAAACTGTAGGAAGGAATTTTCTGATAACATGGACTTCATATGCCTATTTCTAATGTAGATTTCGAGATATTTACAATTGTCTAAATATAGAGATCTATCTTAGGATAAATTTTTATGAGATTAAATTGCATCCTTGATTCTATCTAGACATGGTATCAGAATGCCCTCGAAGTGTACAACGTGCTCAGTGATGAACAGCAAACTTTGCCAAATTCAAATACCTGAAATTGTTTTAAATAGCTGCATATATTTTTTCTGTATCCACCGTATAGTAAATTTATATTTCTAACGTCTCTGTATAATGCTGTATATATATGATATTTATAAGTAAGAGACATAAATTTACAGTTGAATGTGAGTCCTGTTTATTGCATCCAAATGGTTTCTGGTGTTAGTATTATTTGGTTACCATGACGTCAGTAAACAAAACATATTGACATTGCCATTCTTAACCGTTGTTTCGAAATTTTAAGCCTATTATATATGAAAATATTTTTTAAAGACACCTTATGGTGAAAATTCGGACCTCCCCTACCATTTACACAATGGACACAATTGTACAATTCCAGAATGTTTTTGTAATTAATAAGTTTGATATGGAAGACAAGGTGATGTTATTCATTATATAGGTGAAGTCTTATCTTCGTAGAATATTGCGCAAAATTGTAACAAACTTTAAGAAAAATTAAAGCTTTGTACAAAATTAGAAATGAAATAGTATCCCGATATAAATACCAAAAATAACTCCTTAAAGTAATTAGGTCATTAGCATTTATTGCTAGAGTTTAGATTGGCACTGATCCTCTTTTGTAGTACTGTGTAACACAGAAATGCGTACGAACGTTGCAATCTATTTATATTTGCCTTTCCCGATGTTTTATTAAAGTTTCCAATAGTGAACGTATCCTGTCACGCACTCTTTCAGCTCCAGACTTAAGTATGTAAGTTGAATGTGCGAAAATACGTACTACAAATATAGTTTCTTTCAGCTTGCGCAAACAGAGGTCACGGTGAAGGTGCGTTGCACTATGTCCCCAAAACGAATGGCCTGTCCCTTTGTAATTTTTCTTGAAATAAATATCCTAGCTTGCAAAAAATATTGAAGTACAATATAATGTCCCATTTTATAATTAGAGATTTAGGCCTCTGCAGTAGATAATGCATAGACTATTTATCCCCACTTATCTATAGTATTGCCATGTTTTTTTTTTTTTTTTGAATAAGCAACTAATTATGAGTAAGGTGTGTTTTTATATTTTCATGTTGCTAGCTTACAATGAAAGTTTTGGGAACCCATTAGAACCATCCACAATTGATACTAAAGAATCTTGAACTAATACTGGTGGTATATTCAAGTAAAAGCAACCATAGGATTTGATTGGGTTGTCACATTTGGTGTTAAACTTAATTATAGCAAAAATACTCTAAATATGTATAAAAATGGAAGAAGAAATAATATTTCTTTCATCATTCGAAAATGTCCATGCGGTACAATAGTGAATGATGATACGTTTCACCAACCAATTTCATCAGCCACATTTTTGATCCTGTCTACTTATACAGTGCGATCGTAAAGTGCCCCCCCCCCATGCTAACTTTTGAACGACAGAAACTACCGTTTTTAGAAAAAAATTGGTCGATCTCTATTTTTTTGTGGACTAACTTTTGCCGTTATCGGCAGTTCAAATGCACTTCCGGTGTTACCGGAAGTGACGGCAACTTTCTTATTTTTAAATAGAACACCCTATATATTCTTACGTTTTCGGAAAGATAATCGAAAGATCAATCCAAAGATATCACATGTGTTATACTTAAATTTAAAAAATATGACGATATGCAGCAATAAATGTTTTGGTAATCTGTTTTTGTTGTTACGCAAAGTTGGCTAGGAAAGACTGCCAAATTGTTTCTTGTGACGCCAGACTGCTCTAATGAGCTCGTTGCTAAGCAAAGTAATTATAAGAATTGCTAAGCTGTCAAATCTCAATTCCAAAAGTGTAAATTATTCTTATTTATTGGTATCATAACCTGCATTTGTCATACTTTCGTTCTTTGTGCCCGCTACTATTTTGTCATGTTAACTTTTGTTAATTGTTGCTTCTCCTCTACTTTATCGAATTAATTGAATGTGGTAGGTTTGTTAGGTAATGTACCTTAAGTTTCAGTTTCTTATGTTGTTGATTTTACAATGGCCTCCGCATGGATCACGTAAGATAAACATCAAATACCTAATTTTAATACTCGGTGAATTTGGCAACAATTACTACGAAGTGGAACATAATGAACACTGCCCTTGTACAGCTGGAAATATTTGAACTTTGCGCTAAGTAAGAATAGATAGTATAAAATTTGCAGGGTGCACTGCTTTAACAGAGGATAATATGATTTAAATTATTGTACAATTTGTTGGGCAGCCGTTGCAAATAATGTGATAATTGTTGCCAGATTTACATCATATTAAAATTGACCCAGCAATTTTGCATGGTTCGTGCTGAAGCTATCATAAAAGTAACAACACAAGGAACCTAAAAGACAGACATATCGTCTATCAAAAGCTAACACATTTAAACAAACTTACCATAATCAATTAATTGCAATAAAATTCGATAAATTAAAGAAATAACAGCAATTAACAAAACAAGTTAAAGTGAGAAAGTGAGGAAACAATAACGAGAATAAAGAAGGAACGTATGACAAATGCAGGATATAATAACAATAAACAACAAGAATAATTTACGCTTTTGGAATTGGGATTTCATAGTTTGACAATTGTTACGAGTGCTTTGCTTAGCAACGAGGTCTTTAGATCAGTCCGGCGTCTCAAGAAACAATATGGTGCTTTTTCCTAGCCAACTTTGCGTTACAACAAAAACAGATTACCAAAACCTTTATTGCTGCATATCGTCATATTTCTGAAGTTAAAGTATAACATACGTGATATCGTTAGACTCATCTTTGGATTGCCTGAAAGTTGACGTCACTTCCGGTGGCACCTGAAATGCAGTGGAACTGCCGATAAGTGCCGGCAAAAGTTAGATCAGAAAAGATAGAGATCGACCCATTTTTTTTTTAAACGCTGGCTTCTGTCGTTCAAAAGTTGAGGGGCACTTTAGGTCCTCACTGTATATATTCAATAGTTCTCAGCACCGAAAAAACTTTCAGATTTAGAGATCAATTTTCAAAGCTTTCATGGTAATTTAAAATTTAAGAGCAGTATTTGTTTTGGGTAAGAATGCTATTAGAAAAAATTTATGATGTTTTACATTAATTCAGTCATATACTACCCATGCTACAAACAAATCTTGTTTTGGATTTTTTGCATTTAGTACGTATATGCATGTTACAAGCATGTACGTTTACTTCTTTTTTATGTCGAATTGTTCTCGTACTTCACCTTGAAGTCAACAACGTACCGTATGCCAAACAGATATTGCATAATGGACAACATGATTCGGTATATTTCGCCTAATGTTTCCATTTAGCAATTAACATCTCAAGGAAATTACGTTTTTAAATTCCTATCGGAATTATGGTTTAAATTAATCGGTGTTAAGAATATAATTTAGCGGAATAGTAATAAAATACGTAAATGATTCAGTATTTACATTCATGATTAGACTTTACTTAGAGCACAATGTGTAGGCTAATATTTGCATTTTAAAGACAAGGTCGATTTCAACTTAAAAGCTAAGTCTGAGTAAAGTAACCGCCCTCTTTGCATTTCTACATCATCACAATAGAAAATGTCGAGTTTATATCGAAGTTACAAATCGATGGGCAATTGCTACAGTGCACTGCGGGTGAGGCCTGAGTTTTCTTGTTGTTTTCAATTGGCTGCTTCGCCACAAAAATCTTTTCGATCTCTCCTTATGTGTCCTAATGAACACAGCTATACTTCTTTTCAACTTCATTACAGAAAATGTTGAACTCCAATTATTTATTTTGGAAACAATTTTTAACATAGAAGCAGTGTTCATATTAAAATTAATAGATTTTACTAGAAACAAATCTAACCACAGAAGGATCATATTTTAATACCTATTATTCTTAAATCATCTCTGTTCGAAAATAAAATCCTGCTAAAAGTGTGATTGTTCAATTCAAACAATGTCACGGCTCACGTGAATTCAGATACAAAAGACACATTTTTAGCGAAGTGTTTGAACTTTTAATTTAATCAGAGCTAACTAGAGACTCAGAGACTTTGGACATTGTATTCAGGTTGGGTTGTATTTGTGTACACGATGAGGATGTAAAGAGTGGGTAGCACTATTAAATCTCTGGAACACTGACCATTTATTAACAAAATCTTCAGGTTACACTATAGCTTTTAGGTGTATTTTTGAGTTTGAATTAGATTTTCAATTAAATTCTTTATAGGGAATCATCTAAGGCTCTACCAAATTCTTTCCGTACTTCGTTATTAGTTTGGTTCTTGGATCTTGGAGATTTTCTAATCTGTTTGCGTAAATCTTGCCCTTGGAGATTTTTCATGGAAGAAAGTAAATAGTTAAACAAAGTCCAGTTGACCACTCGATTTAGAAACATTACATCAAGACAATGATGTAGATTTTATTCACCTGGGAGAAGCAATTTTGGAATTAACTCTAATTCTAGAAGTGCAAAATATGGTTTCCTTGTCAGCGTTTTCTTTAAAAAGTATGGTTCAATAATTCAGTATGGACCTTAATTCAACAAATATTCTCAATATGGCCACTTAAATGAAAAGTAACTTTAGCTAGGATCGATGTTATCTTTGTTCAGTTCTTTTTGTCTTATTGAAATACCATCTTTTTTCCTTTCACGAACAATTTTGCTGATGTACCCTGTAACTACTCTCATGGGAATTTTCAAACATGATGGTTTCGTAAATTTCTTATTTGGTAAGAAAATTCATTATTGGTCAATTTAAAATTAAAATGTTAAGGGTTGTATTTAGGAAACTGCGCACATTGTAGGATTGTCAAACAAATTATTAAATTCGTAGAATTGCAAAACGTACAAATACAAAATTTTCAGAAATTTAATATGACATTGCAAATTTCCCGAAAAGTAAAATTGTAAATGTAAACTGTAGAATTTGCCTTCAAACTATGTGACCGTTACTTTAGTAGACATCCTAATCAATTGCTATTAGCATAATTTACTTTCCCTAAATACTATGCAGTAGGTTCCATTAGCTGTCCGACATTGCCGGACGATAAACTTGTTTTCGCTATCTTAATGAAAGTTAATTCTCATTAGTGAAATGCTAAGCAACGTTAATTAACATGACAACAAAAGCCAAGACTATGTAAATATACATAATACCCAAAATAGATTTCAAGAGAACTGGTTTTAGGTGATCTTGGCTCCGATAAAATCAATTTTCAATTTGCACATCCACCATTCGCTACAATGAAAAAAGCAAACATAAACATTTACTTTATCTATATTTACTATGTGTGATAATCGATTTTAATTTACATTTCCTTACTTATTATGACTATTTACTTTTATCATTTCACATTTTAATTGTTTTCATTGCATGCTTTGTTTTAGCGTACCTTAGCGCCACAGCGGACGAAACTCCAAGTAATATATATTTTATTTATATTTTCTTTTCCGTAGTGCTTGTCTTCGAGTCTGCATGTTCTGCTATAGCTGACGGCTTGTGGGCTAGATGCATGCCTTTTGACATCTTTTAAATGTATTCGACCTATTCAAATATCATCCCTTCGCTTGAATATGTGTAAAATTCTTGCATAGATAACACTAGAAAAAAGAACAACAAGTTAAAAGATAGTTCAGCTAAGATTTAGAACAGTAATACGTAATTCAACATTCTAACCTTTAGCTGTGATTATCCTTAGTTATATCTGGAATTCTAAGATTGTTAGAGAGGCAGTTTCAGGAAGAACCAGTTTGAGCAAAATTATGTAGTTTTAAAGCTTGGTGTCCTTTACTAATGTTAACATCTTGCAAAAATGCTGTTTTTTGCTGAGATGGTATCCAACGATAGCATCCTTTAACATAAAGTAAAGACTTAATAATATTTTCGTTTACTGTAGCAAAGTTTTCGTATAAATGACGTTTCTAAATGTATGGTATTTAAATTTTCCTCAGATGTTGAGGCAATTAGATGGCTGGTACTTGTGTGGTTACCTATTGTGAACATTTTAATGAAGATAGAGATGACTTGTGGTTATCTCTGTTTTACACATTATTGATGAGAATTGGTTCGTAATAACTCAACATTGTGATCTTATTAAAGACGAATTTACCAAATCATTTAAGTTTATTTTTGATAATAGCTACTCGTCATTTGATGACAAATTTTATGCTCAAATTTTTGGTACACCAATGGGATCACCTCTTAGTCCCATCCTGGCACAAATTGCCATGCATCATTTCTTGGACTTATAATTAGTCATACCAGCTTCCAGAATATGAATGTGAAACTTCATTAAATACATTCAACCAAATTAATCCTCATATACAATTTACTATGGAAAAAGAAGTAAACAAGTCGATTCTCTTTCTTGACATGAAAGTTATAAGAACAGAGTATTATTATATTAGATTGGCACCAAAAATTTAAAAGAGTTACATTTTTCTGAAACCTTGGTCATCATCCCGACAGCTTGAGACTACGTGATATTGGTAAATTCTGCGTAAATTTTCAAAAAGTTCGACCAAAATATAATGTACCATCTCTGGACGAAGCAAATATACAAATATTGCAGAAATTAGTCCTCAAGAATAAACAGTGTTAGAGGAAATACTAATGGCATTCACTAAAGATGCTTATTCAAACAGAAATGACTACAAAGTACCATAATTTGAGATTGTTTCAAAGCAACCAGACACAAATTCTCTAACTCATAGGTTTTCAATAATCATTGGGAAACATTCTATCCATTTAGTTTTAACAAAATAATTCAACTCACTAGCAGAGTTGAGTGATATCTATGCAGAAAAATGTTCCGGTTGTAGTGTAATGTAAACGCATGCAGTAATATCGTTGGAATGCTTGTTTGCACGTCTGTTTCCTAACTGGTATCTTCCTCTTATTAAATGAAAAAATGATTACTTTTAGCTGTTGCACCAGCTAGAGGATTTAGGCAAATTTACAAGGAACAAGGGCCCGAAGCCTTCGCAAAGGCTGTACGTAACCATAAAGGATTGCTGTTGATGGACACGACGTTCAGAGATGCCCATCAATCCTTATTAGCAACTAGAGTTCGAACACACGACTTGCTGAACGTATCACCGTTCGTAGCACACAAATTCAACAATCTCTACGCTTTGGAGAACTGGGGTGGCGCCACCTTTGATGTCGCATTACGTTTCTTGCACGAATGTCCGTGGGAACGCTTGGAGGAGATGCGAAAATTGATTCCTAACATTCCATTTCAAATGTTGCTCAGAGGAGCCAACGCAGTAGGTTATACCAACTATCCGGATAATGTAGTCTACAAATTTTGCGAGTTATCAGTACAAGTTGGCATGGATATCTTTAGAGTATTCGATTCCTTGAATTATCTTCCTAATTTGATAGTTGGTATGGAGGCAGCTGGAAAAGCCGGTGGTATCGTAGAGGCAGCTATTTCTTACTCAGGAGACGTTAGTAACCCGAACAAAAAGAAATACGATTTGAATTATTATCTAAAATTAGCTGAAGAATTAGTTAAAGCTGGTACCCATGTGCTTGCCATTAAGGATATGGCCGGATTACTAAAACCTAGAGCCGGTAAAATGTTAGTCGGCGCTCTCAGGGACAAATATCCCGATATGCCCATTCATATTCATACACACGACACTAGCGGCGCTGGTGTAGCAGCAATGTTGGCCTGTGCAGAAGCTGGAGCTGATGTTGTAGATGTCGCTGTGGATTCCATGTCAGGTCTTACGAGTCAACCGAGTATGGGAGCAGTTGTGGCAAGTTTGCAGGGAACACCTTTGGATACTAATATTCCTTTGGAAATGATTTCCGAATATTCAGCATATTGGGAACAAACCAGAACACTGTATGCTCCATTCGAATGTACTACAACCATGAAATCAGGAAATGCTGACGTTTATACCAATGAAATACCTGGTGGTCAGTACACTAATCTGCAATTCCAAGCCTACTCATTAGGTATGTGTTAAAGTTATACTATAGAACAAAAATTATGGAAATCTTGCTTACACAACTAATCCAAAATATGTTTCCCATGTTTTCTTGATTGCCAAATTGATTGATTTTGATATTTTAAGTATATTTAATCGCTAACATCTATAAATCATTGCTAAATGTTCTATCTAAAGTTGTTGATGACATGCCGTTATACTGCGGAAACACTTTGTTTGCCAAAACGAGATTAATTTATCTAGTTCAGATTAAGATATAGTTGCAATGTTGGTTATCTATTGATATTGATAAATCTATGTATAGTTTTCGTTCAAATCTCTCAGTACAACAAAATTTTATTGTGAAGGAAACAAAGCTGATATAATTGTCTACAAAAAATATACATACCGATTTTTTATATCTATCACCATTTTGTCCCAAAATACGTTTAATTTTTAAATTAATCAAAAACTGTATTTGTTACTATACAGTGGATTAACGCATGGATAGGTAAGGCAGACAGGAAATTATTGAGCTGAATTTTCATCTTTTTGGGGTTCAGCCGTGCTTACATACTAAGTACTAGCATAATTTATTACTCTGAACATTGCTTTTTAATAACCCTATTATCGTATCTCCTATAGAAAATACATTTTACTAATTGAAGAAATTTCTTTTTTGTGAATTTTCAAGATATACTTGATTTTTCGGCAATAAAATTATGGCATAAATTACTCAAGCATGGCTGAACTCCAAAAGATTAAATTTCAACTCATCAATTTTCTGTCTGCCTTACCTACCCATGCGTTAATCCTGTATTTATTGAATATTTAAAACAAAACAAATTTTACAAAATTACAAATGTTAAAGTATGTCCTAATGGCACTAATTAAATGGTTCGAATATTCTGGATGCCTTGGGTCGTTACCTCCGATATATAATAAGATCTAAACGCTTTGACGTCAACAGGCTGTGACGTATATTGTCTTAGGTGAACGAACAGCCATAAACGC
This sequence comes from Dynastes maya, assembly GCA_029619315.2. Lineage (NCBI taxonomy): Eukaryota > Metazoa > Arthropoda > Insecta > Coleoptera > Scarabaeidae > Dynastes > Dynastes maya. The sequence goes on from JAROYE020000002.1 coordinate 67,145,580, forward strand.
GTTTACACGTCTCTGCGTTTTGAATTGGTTTATCCAAATTATATTGGTTTTATTTTAAAAAATACTGTGTAGTGATATTTTCGTACTTTGCTGGTGATACCTGTAATGTTTTTCTAGCCTTGTATAAGCGACAAAACCTTTTCTGAAACGATAAAAACGGGATAACCTAAAAGCGTGACTGGGCTGATCTATTTATATAGGCGTCGGCTGTTTCGTATGTTTTGTTTGTGAGTTACACCTTGTTAAAGAAGATATTATTTATTTCTCAACAGCTACAGATTCAAGGACCGGTGAAACTATAACTGTAAGTTTAAAAAATCCTAGGCTTAAAAGAGATGCTATTCCAGCTCAATTCCCTAACTGTCCGTTGTATTTGAGAAAAAACGTGAAGATTTTATTGTACAAATAATAACAATTAATCGATTAAATATCAACCACAAATACATCTTTCACGAAAACTTCGTTTTTCCAAAATAAAATCGAATGGGAGGCGAAGAAGGACTACTTACGTCCTCTTTAAACCGGAAGCCCTTCAAAACTTAAGAAAGAAATGCAAAGAAATGATTCCTTTACCGCTTAGGCTAATATCTGCGTGTCCAAAAAGACTTCCAGTTTGTATGCGCTGCTTCAAACGTTTGTTCTGAATATTTTCCCAATCCAGATTTATATATTTTTTAAAATTCCGGTACGTGGTGAAAGATCGTGTGAAGTTTCGGTGTAACATTGATATTCAGAACTTTGAAATCGTTATTAAATATATTAATCTGTTGTATTTATTATCTAAAGAATCACCAAAACACATATTCGCTACTTTTTCAAAGGTTTTAAAACATTTAACGTACTTCAGGCATGCCAAAGGTGCAATGCTACCAAGGTAATCTACGTTTTTTAAAAGTTTGCGGCACGAATTTCCATTAAAGGTCCATCCTTGGAGCCTGAGCCTCTTGTGAAATTTTGATGAAGATAATACTTTTTAATACATACATTTCGTGTATTAGAAAATTCTTTAAATATCGAATTAAAAATTGTTGTTACAGCTCCAATCAAAAGATGTAATTCGGGAGGTATAATTTCAATAATATTTTCATTTTCGATGATAGGCATATAAATACAGTTACCGTATTCATATGAGCTTAATTTTACTTTCTTTCTATTAGTTTTTCGTAGCCGATTTAAATAATTTTCTTGATGTTTTTCTGTAAACCGGGCCATACCGTTATGTAATAAATTGTTTTTTTTCAATGTTATACCATGTACTTGGATTGGAAGAGCTATGCGGTTGTAAACCAAATAATATGTTCAATATTTTTAAATCAGACTATAAAAAGTAATTATCTAAGTAAATTAAATTTAGAACATTCCAAGTAATTTTCAGGTTATAGTAATTTTCTTCAATCAAAGGGACTATGGCTATTATAAATAATCTTTTTTGATTCCGGTATCTAAAAACTCCATTTTCGTAAGATAGTCTTCACTTACGTGTAAATACTATACTGAATTTCCAGAATCCTTGACCACCATCCATTCGTAACTTAATGTTAAAAGACGTTTCATATGATCTGTACCTTGTAATAAAGTCTATTAATTTTTCAAGATTTGGACAATACACTAAAAGTTTTCTTTCGAACGTTTCTCCACCTTTTGTTTCAAGAAATCTTTTTTAGTGAATATGTGTTTTGGTCACACTTTAGATAATAAATTTTTACAACGGATTAATATATTTAATAACGATTTCAAAGTTCTGAATGTTACGCCGAAACACACAATCTTTCACCTCGTACCGGAGTTTTTAAAAAAATATAAATCTGGATTGGGAAAATATTCAGAACAAACGCTTGAAGCAGCGCATACAGACTGGAAGTCTTTTTGGACGCGCTACAAATTGCACTCAGGACTTCCAGAATACCCGAACCATTTAATTAGTGCCATTAGGATATACAATATTTTTCATTTGTAATTTTGTAATATTTATTTTGTAATATTTTGTTATCAAACGCTAGTTTATTTGAGAAATTGTAAATATTTGATAAATATAATAACAAATATTAATTTTTGATCAATTTCAAAATTAAACGCATTTTGGGACAAGATATAAAAAATGGTATTTATATTTTTTGCAGGGATTTGTATCAGCTTTATTTCCTTTACAATAAAATGTTATTGTACTCTAAGATTTGAGTGATTAATTAAAGAAATGGACCGTTTTACTAAAAAAAATCAGCATAAAAAAGAACTAACCGATAAATTATTTTATTTTTGCTTGTAAATCGTTAGTTACGTAGCAACTAATAGGAATATTAAAAAACAATTGGGTTCGATTTGACTTTGAAAAACAACCTGAAAAGTGCACCGTGAGAGGCAAGATATATCATGTAATTCTTTATCATTTCTTGCATTATTCTTTGACCTATGCTTCATGGTGTATGTAAGGGTAAAATGCTATATTAGCAAATATAATAAACTGCGTATCTTGCTCCTGGTTCGTTGACGCACAATTTTGAAATTTAAATTTTAAAAGAAATTCCATAGAAATCTTTACACTTTTTTCATCGACGATCATGCCCTGAACTGTTGGTTTTATTACAGTAATAGCAAAGTGTTTCCGTCGTAATAGTTACAATAGCAATTTATTTGAAAAATTGTGACAAGCTGTGTAACAATTTTCGTTAAAATAAACTCAATATAACAATGATATATAGATCGTAACTCTTCAGATGATATCAGCAGATCAAAGAAATGTCGCGTAGCCGCGATATAGACGAAAATTATAAGTATTCTGTCTAATATTTAAACAAGGAGATCTAATCATTTTTGATAACATTCATCGGATTTTCTTGGATTAGAAATTTATTTTTAAAGCAGCTAAGTTCTGTATATCGATAGGCATATCTCGGAGTATTTAAAGGTTATTGACTTTAACCAACTCAAGGACCCAAGGTCAAAATAGGCAGTTACGAAATTTTGTTTAGATACTACGAAACGCTTTTTTTATTAATTAGATTTTTGGTTCTATTATTGATCTAGCGTTATTGCTATTATTGAATACTATATACAGAGCTTCCCAAAAGGATAAATTCTATAAAATCGTTGACAAAAATATTTCAGAAAAATGCTCGGACACGTCAATTTTTATTTTTAAATTGCTATTCGGGTATATAATTTTCGACCCGCACCCCTTCACCCCTAAGGGGTAGCAACCCAAACTTTAAAAATTCAAATAGCAAAGTACCCCTTGCAATATCTCGATTGATAGATCTTTTTATACTGAATACAACAAAAAAATAATTGTCAAAATCAGTTGCTAAATAACGGAGATTTTTACCAAAATGTATTAAAATAAGAAATTGACAAAACAACAAAATTTAAGTAAATTTATAAAAAATAACAATGGAAAATTATTAAATTAAATAACACTGGAAAATTATTAAATTAAGTGTTCAAATTGCTGTCCGTTAACGGCGAGACAGTGCTCTATCTATTGACAAAGGCTTGTTGAACATTGTCTACGATTTCTTGACGAATTCTTTCCTTTAACGCCACAATATTTTCAGATCTATTACAATAAATTTTAGTTTTTAAATAACCCCAGAGAAAATAATCCAACGGGGTTAAATCTGGCGATCTTGCTGGCCATTCAATAGATCTCCGTCTATCAATGCACCGATTAGGAAATATTTGATCGAGGTTGAAAATTATATGCCCGAATGGCAATTTAAAAATAAGAATCGACGTGTTCGAGCATTTTTCTGAAATATTTTTGTCAACGATTTTAAAGAATTTATCCGTTACTGTATATGCAATAGTAGTTTATAACTAAAAAGAGACATATAGTAACAATTTCCTTATTAAAATGAAATCTTGTTAAACAAAACAATATTTTCTTCTAATAGGTTTAGGCGACTTCTTCGAAGATGTAAAGAAAGCTTATTCCGAAGCCAATATCCTCCTTGGAGATCTCATCAAAGTAACACCATCCTCCAAAGTTGTTGGCGATCTCGCCCAATTTATGGTACAAAATAAGTTAACCGCCAAAGACGTTCAAGAACGTGCTGAAGAACTATCATTTCCTAAATCCGTTGTAGAATTCCTCCAAGGATCAATTGGTCAACCCTACGGAGGATTCCCCGAGCCTCTACGAACAAAGGTTTTAAAAAATATGCCTCGTATCGAAGGAAGACCTGGTGCAAGCTTACCACCGCTAGATTTCAACGGTTTGAAAGACGAACTAAAAGAACATTTCGTACAAGTATCCGATAGAGATGTAATGTCCGCTGCGTTGTATCCCGAGGTTACAAGGGAGTTCCTTGCTTTCAGAGAAAGCTACGGACCAGTAGATAAACTCGATACTAGGATATTCTTAGTTGGACCCAAGGTTGGTGAAGAATTTGAAGCTACCATTGAAAAGGGTAAGACGCTAGGTATAAAGACTTTGGCTATGGCTGAGGATTTGACTGAAAACGGCGAACGTGAGGTTTTCTTCGAGCTCAACGGTACCCTAAGATCTGTATTAATTAAAGACAAAGAAGCTCGGAAAGAATTGCACATTCATCCTAAAGCAGACAAAGCAAACAAGAACCAAGTAGGTGCTCCAATGCCTGGAACCGTCATCGATGTCAGGGTGAAAGTCGGTGATACCGTTGAAAAAGGCACACCGCTAGTAATTTTATCCGCCATGAAGATGGAGACCGTCGTACAGAGTCCGGTAGCAGGCAAAGTGAAGACAGTAGATATTAATATGGGAATGAAACTCGAGGCTGAAGATCTGCTGATTACCGTAGAATAAGCTTATTGATGTAAATCTTTATTAAACTGGTACATTATAAAAACACATATGTAAGTGTCGCATTTGATATCATTAAATTATGTTGGCTGTGTGGTAAGGACTGGACCGTACTACTTATTTCAAGGATCAATCCGAATTTTTTTATAGAGAGATTACTAGAAAAAGATGGAAGATATTACTATATTATTTAGATATAGTAATACGGTATCCGAATTTGGATTTTTTAACGCTATATTGTTTACATTTTTACATTATGTTTCTTGTTATTTCATTTAAATATATTTTTATACACAAACTATTGCGATTTCACTTTATTTGAGTTGGAAGATTTCCATTATTTAAAAATCTAAGGTTACGCGGTAAGTGGATTTATACAAAATAGAACATTTTATGGTTTTATTCATCGTCAACAACATTCTAATGATTCCTAAAAAAAGCATTAGATTTCATCTCGTAATGGGCACTTTCCATTCTCGAGGAATTATTGCTGTCTGTTAAATGCACTCACACTATTACCTAATCAATTTAGATCGAAATTGGTTGCACAAATCCTTCTTATACCATCTATGGAAGTCGAAGCATTTCAATTATGTGGAGTTTTGAAGTGCTATTGATTATCTTTCACATCAAGGCGACGCGACGTAATGTGATTGCAACTGTTAATTTCGTGTCGATGCATCATATTGTTCACCGACGCACTACTGTAGAAAAAAAATTTGTTAAATGTTTGTGGAGTAATACAGGACTATCCTAATGGCTCGCTAATGAATTAGTAGAAATGAATTTCTGGAAACTTCTACTACTTGTAAATTGAATGCCGTTACAAGATGCATATGTCTATTTAGTTTCGAGTCTATACTTCTGTTTATTCAAATTTACAAAGCACTTGCACGTAAAAATTTAGAGCTATTTAACAGAGTTTTGCTTCAACTTTGGTTCTTATGCCTGCTTCCATTCTCCTTAGAATTGTGTCAAAATACAATAATAAACAAACATAATAAAATCAACTCTAGATGACGTACGTGCAGATTTAGGCAAAGCAAAATAAAAATTAATAGCAATAAGTCAATCATTAAGAAATTCATCTAAATTATAGAATATTTTATGAATTAAATACGATCTCAACTACCTCCTGAAGTGATATAAATGCATGTGAATTAACAAAATTTGAAGGTAACATTAAACAATTTTGCTCCTATGCAACTTGGTGACAATTTAGACACTTCCAACCATGCAAAGGGAATGCGAAGTCGATCGCCAGTCCTTATGCGGTGCTGATGAACCTCAAAATTCCTTATCAACTTGGTCCTGTTCAAAAATATATATGAGGGATACCGTTTCAGGTTTTACGAAAACTGAAAGAAATTTTTTTGGTACAAATCGTTTTATTGTTTTTCAAAATATTCGCCGCAAGGTTTATATACTTTTGCATGCGTCCGAACCAATTTTCGAAAAATTTTTTCCATTCTGAAGTTGGTATCTCCAAATTATGGGTTTTCAAGGCTTCAACAGCTTCTTGAGATGATAAAAATCGTTGTCCACGCCTTTTTTGATGAACATTCAGGAACAGAAAGAAGTCGTTAGGCGATAAATTAGGTGAAGACAGGCAATGAGATACTAATTCGATGTTTTCCTCCTTCAAATAATCGATTGGTTGACTTGCTGTGTGAGAGCTGACATTGTCATTATGAAGAATGACGTTGTCGATTGTTTTTCCTGATTTCATCAGCGACTTCTGGCAAATAAATTATTGTATACTGTTCAGCATTAACTGTTCTTTGATCATCCTAAGCAATGTTTGCAACATGTCTAGTACAACGAAAGAAACAAGCAAATCATTTTCTTGGAAGTGTTTTGTGAACGAATAACTTTTGTTGAATTCGGTTCATGTGGGGAACACCCAAACAGCTGATTCTGAGCAACAATCAGCTGAATTGCTGAATTGATGCATGGGTCGAGAGTTGAGAACAAGTGAGCGGTCTCCTGAGATATTCTTATCACCATATCGGGCTTATGATTGCTTAGGCTACAATCCGCTTCAATCGCCGCCGCTTTCTAACGGACATAAATGAGGCTCTCTCTCTCATTATTGCTGATGCGTCTACCGTTACCGCTACATTACTGTTATTGATTCTAACCGCACATCGTGTCGAATTCTGAAGGTAATAAGAATGCTGGTACCTAGATACTTATATATAGCCACTAAATGTGTGGTTTATCCTTTTTGGTTTGCTAGAAAATGACATTATTATTGCTCCGCCTTTGACCTGGTAAAAATTTATTCTATACGACGGTAGTCTGAAAAGTTTCAAGCCTTAACATGAAGATGGCGTTACTTGTCAAAAATATTCTGGTAATATAATTGCGCATGCGTTGAAAGATACTTTCGCAAATTTCAGCCATGTTGGACGCTTAGTTGTTGTTTAGCTTAGTCGTTTGTGTCAGCCGATGTTAGTATTCCTGTAAAAATGGAAGAAATCGAATATTGAGCCGTCATTAAATCCTTGTATTTAAAATGCAATACGCCTACGCAAATTAAAGTGGAGCTGGACGCTGTTTATGAAGACTCTGCAACATAATTTGCCACAGTAAAAGTTTAGGCAGCTAAATTTATGTATTGTAAACAAGAATTGCGTTCTCTACTTCGTATACAAACATCTCAAAGACGTATGACAGCTAACGTTAGCACATTTGCTATAATTCTCAAAATACGTTTCTGAATCACACCATTTGAGCGGTAGGCGAGACTCCTCAGAGACAGATGCACTCTACCACCAAAGCGTGATGAACTGTGGTTAAATGTTCTTTCGTTATACACTTTAAATTTTGAAAAAGAAACGATAAACGATTTGATTACAATAAGCTTTTCAGTTTAAAGTATGATACATATTTAAACCCAAAAACTAAATATTTTATTATAAATTTGCAAATTCAGTTTCGGCGTTTGTCGATGATGACTGAAATAGTAAATACTGTGTTTTATCTATATTTAGATTTAGACGTAGAGTGTGATCATTCAGCCACTGATTGATTTTATCGAGAAAGGCATTTACGCCGCAAAGTATTCCCATCTTTATCAGTAATTACAATAGACGTATAATTTTCTTTCAGTATCTTCAATATAAAGCAGGAATGACATTGGGCCTAACTCAGAACCATGTTGGACACCAGATTCGATGTCCAAAAGTGATTGGATTGATGGATATGATAGGATACTAAGTTGTAATCCATCAAATATGGACATGTTCCCATTAATCTTTGTTTAAATTCTTTGGGGCTTGTGGATATTATTGTGCCCTCCGTCCAATAAAATTCTATATATTCTTTCAACATTACTATGACAACCAATCCAGTGGCTTACTTCCTGTGAAAACGTTGTCATTGCGTTTCTTCCAAATTTACTTATAGTATTTTCTAGAATAGTACAAGCGGATTTATTAACACATATCGTTCATTTACACAAAAAGAAGGTAAACAGAACCGTTCCAGAATCGAATTCAGTGTTTATACGCTCCTAATTTAAATGGCAATTAAGGAAGATTAGTATGCTTTAATTATAGAGTAGTAGAATATAACATTTATGATTAAGGAATAAGACTATTTATATCTACTGTTGATCTCTGTAAGTCTAATTCCAATGAAATATTCTTTCTTATTTCTTGAAAAAATGTTGGTGACTCTTTAATTTTACGTTCTTTACCGCTGCTGTCGAACTTAAATCCGTTTGTTTTAAAGTTCGCCACAGTGTAGTAGCTGATATTCGATTGTTTTCTGATAAAGATTTACACAGATTCTATAGAGTAGGAATTTAATTGCTTTTGTGTATACTGTATAGTTGTTGCGTGATGATAATCTGGATTGTGAAATTTTCTACACTGACCTTTATGGCATCTTCCTTTTCGGTTAAAGACACAAAAGTTCACAATTTCATACATTTTATTCCAAGGAAATCCTGTCGACATACATGTAATAATTATTATATTTTCATTTTTTGCATCTGGCTTATGCATTTAACACCATTTTTTTTGTGTTGAAAGGATTAAATGAGCCTTTTAGAGTAATATTTTCTATTGGCATTCTCTTTCATTTTTCAACATTTTAAGAACTTACAACCACATGGTCCCCACATTTACTAACACTTACTATTCACTTATAACTTGTAGCTCTTATAATTTTAGGAATACTATTACACTCGGAAAGTTGACTGTATTTACATATACAAAGTACATATTTGTTATATTGATCAGTAGATAGTAAAACAACTCCCTATTAACTAAACAAAGAAATCCAATAAGCCAATAATAACATTTAAATTCAAATAAAAGAATTATCATCAATATGTTTTGTAGACATTAAATACTCAGAGATTGTTTGAATTTTTCTTATTGCAGGTTGATTTATATACTTTCAGATAAGCCGGTAATTAATACTTACTTATTTAGCTATGTGGGAAATGTTAAGTCGGAAAATAGGTTTCAAGGCAACATAATTTGTTTGTAATAGTATTTAATTCCGATAAATAGTTGGTGCAAGCTTTAAAAAAAGAAGAAATGGCAAAAGTAATATTTTGTATTTGGAAAATCTAGAAGTGACAGCAATTGAGAACCAAAATAAAGTTTGTTATTAGATACCGAGCAAATACATTTTTTGAGTTAGGTGTTTATATTCCTTCACATATGAAGACCTTGTCCATTCTTGCATATTTGGTGGAGAACAAATACTGCTTTTATGGCTTTTATTTCAATGCTCTAATGCATGCTACGATAATTACAGCACAGACACATATTTTGGTCACTAAAACGAATGTTTTTTTTTTAATTAAAAAGAAGATATAGGTAAATGAGTTAGCTTACAGTCGTATACATTCATGATTGTTGATTATAAATGCCGAGAAATTAAACTAAAATTTACATTACTATGTCAAAATATGCCAAATTGTCAACAACAATAGCATTCCGTCATTTTGACAAGTGAAATATATCTGTTAAACCCCTTATAAATTGACAAGCAGCTGACAATATTAAATGCTACAAGTCAGGCAGTGGTAAATACCTTAAAGCCTTGTACTGAGAATACATAGGTTTTGAATTAATATTGAAGTGTATATTTTATTCACGTATATGCATGCAACATTTTTAGACTACAATCGACATGTGGTGACGATTTATTATGCCATCAGACTCTTCTAGAGGCTTTGATATATTGGTATTAATTTACATGTACCGCTCTCAGCAAGGCAGTAATTATTGCCGCGCAAAAGCATAACAGCAGGACTGAAAAAGGATATTTTAATTATTAAGAAAATCATGTGTGTATTAATACATACTTTTCAAAAAAGTCATGCCTAACTTTAAAAAAGAATATGAGAACCTTATCGTTCGACAATATAAATTGCAACATGTTCAATTCTAAAATGGTGCTTCAAACTGACATTTGGATAAACGTCAAAATCATATTTTGTTTGTTTAGGTTAATAGAAAAAAGATATACCTGCTCTTGAATGCTTATTATAGATTTGCAAGATTTTCATTTAGATACATGGTTAATTAGTTTTTAGGTAAACTGATTTGATAAAACGGGTCCTTATCACTTTGAACGAATCGCGATTATTGTTAAGATAAAAGTTACGTGATTTAAGTAAATATTTTTATAATAAATTTATGAATTGAAGAGTGAAAAAGATAGCGTATACGTAAAAATATCTCAGCATTATGTAGTGGCATGTTATCCATTAGTGATTTGTTTGCAAACAAATGATAAAAATTGTTGATTTTTTACCTATCTAATGCTACTCAATATCTCCTAAAATGTTATTAGTTATTATATACAGCAATAAATTAGGGTTGGATAACAGTATTCATGAGGAACAGAACTGAGCTCATTAATGATAGCAAGGACTGTGGGTTAGTATGGCAAAATATTAATTAATTAACTCCGAACGGCCGTTTCGAGGGATCATGGGCATCCTCATTATCAACCGAATGATCGAATAAATCTGAGCGAGAAACACTAAGCGACTTAATTATAAATCTAATTCTCTCATGCTTGTTTATCCCCACATTCGGGAAAAAATATATATGTATTTACAAGGCTTAACACTAAACACATGCGAAGTATGTACGGAATGAAGAAGGTCTAAACCCCATATCCATTTCACCCTCATAAATTAGAGTAAGACACTGATACGTTCCCTCTCGTCAAATGTGTATTTCTTCCGTCTATACATTTTTAAATCTAAACGATGCAAGATGTACAGGGCGCGGTAAAAAGTGTTTTGTCAATGTAGCACGTTATTTAAAAAATTAAATTAAAAAATTAATTTAAAAATTATGGTCGTTTTACCCTAGCAAATCAAAAAAACAGGAGTAATGAAGAGGTGGATGGTCTCTGTTCAGTAGGTTTCTTTCCTTTTTTATATAGATAGTTTCAAATGCGTCTAGCTCACGGGGCGTGGTCACGTTCTTAATCAATTTCAGGTTTTCTAATTTAATATTGTGCCCGGTTTCGTTTATGTGTTGTGCCACACTTGACGCTGATGTTGTGTTCATTGAATCTAGTATACCTATCGCTCGCTTTGTTTGACCAATGTAGACTTTATCACAGTCATTACATGCAATTTTATAGATTCCCGACCTTTCTTTCTTGTTCGGTTTATCTTTCGGATTGTCAAGAACGTTTTTGAGTGTACTACGTAAACTGAAACATACGTTCATATCTTGTCCTTTAAAAACTTTACTAATACCTTTCGATATTCTGTGGAATGGAAGTTTCACAAATTTCTTGTCGCGGGTTTCTACCGGAATCAAGTTCGTGGAATTTCTTACATAATGCCTATGTTGGACTTCCTTAAGAATACGCTCGACATCTATAGAAGAGTAACCATCATAAATAGCTACATTTTTTATTAATTTAAGTTCTTTATTGCAGCTACTTTTATTCAAAGGGAATTTCACCAGTCTATTAATTAAGAAACTAATTTTCACGGCCCGGCCTGCCCGTGGAGTAGGCCCGCCCGTTGCGTTCATTACCTCGGCACAAGGCCCGCCCAGCCCGGCCCGTTAGGAAATTTAGCCCCGTTTGGCCCGTCTAAATTATTTTAACCTATATTTAAGTAATTATATCTGCACCGTGTATTTCGAAACATTTTTTAATTACTACATTGTGATGAGTAGAATGAAACATTTATTTTGTTTGTTTTTGTATAGTATATTGTATGAAACCAACAGAAAACGTAACATAACATTGCATACATTAAAATTGTTGCGTAAAAACTCGTCAAAATTAAATCATAATAGCTTTTTTCGGCGGTGGTTTCTTGTTTTTGGTAAAGTGTGCTTGTATTCATTCTGGAAAGCATATCATATCAAGGAGTAAATTTTGGTGCGGTTTCCACTTTTGTTAATCCACTGGCTGCTGAGAAGACATTCATTGATGGTCCCACTTATAAGTTTATTTCTCGTCTTTGTTTTAATTAAATTTACTTTGCTGAATACCTTTTCACACTTGGCATTAGAATGGGGTAATGAGAGAATATTCAGAACATAATTTGCTAAATTTGAAAAAACTAAACATTCAAATTCATCCAGGTATTTACACAATTTTCCCCAACAAATCTCATCATTCTGTGATATTACTCCCTTTTGGTGTTTGGCCGAATTTAGATGCTTTCGTATAGTTGACAATTCGCTTGTAATTTGACAATTACAGATAACACATTTGCCTCTATATTTATTACTTGCTACAGGCCGAAGCCGAGATTTGAATCAGTCCATGAAGTTTTGAATTACTAATGAAAAATTAACATTTGTAATATTTTTTCAGAAAAATTGTATAATAATTTACGTTGTCTACGAACAGTTTTTTCTTTTTTCGCCGAAGTACTTTCACTGGGTGGAGTAGAATCTCTACGCGACAATTAACTTGACCTGAGACATTTATATTTATTGTATTGATATGGGCATCCCTTTTCATTTAGTCGAAGAGGAAGAACTTATTTCTTTTGAAAATGTTAATTCGGGAAAAAATCATATCTCTCAAAATATGTTATGGTAGAAACACATGGAAATACTGATTTTAATGTCCTGAAGTCTGCAGGTATAGTTATCTTACTTTTGCTTGGCTTTAGTTCAATAGATGGCGACACAAAAAGATCAAAAGGTATTTTATCTGGTACTTACCACTACGAATTTTTAAGCATTAAATTATTTAAAATGTTAGGCGTAAAATTACCGTACATTTGCGTACTGTAATCAGGTTTGGATCGTATACTGTATTTAAATTGAAAATACCGTACATGTACGGTAATCACCGTACAAATGGTAACACTGACTTGACCTCATTAGGTGTTGCTTTTAATCTCGATTACAGCTTGCTTTGAAAATCCTTATACATCAAAATCAATAGGAGATAAAACCTTATCAAGTGTAATTCATAGAATATAAATCTGTACTATCTAAACTAGAGCAATTACAAATAGCTTTATTGTAACAAAAAATAATCTTATTGATTTTCTTGTATTTGTTAATTTTCATCATATTTCTGCATTTAAAAAGCTACCTAAAGGCGTGTAAGAAAGTAGTAAACTTGTTTAGGTAAGAATTGAATTAAGTATTTCAGCTTCTAGCCATCAAGTGTTGGAAAGCCGAATTAACACAGTGACGGCACAGGTTCCTACTAAGTTTGGTACAGGCGCACATGCGACACGTAGACACATATATATATATATATATATATTTTGTAATACTTACTCTAGATGGCAATGTATGATAAAAATGTATATTGCTCCTACCCCACCCAATTATAAAACAAAATTGAATATTCAAAGAAGATAAATATTGTGATTTATAATATCTAAATTTATTTTTTATATTAATTATATAGTTGACAATTTTTAAATTGGAACTATTTACTAATAATAATAGTAATACTTCACTTGTAAATTAAAATATTTACGAAGTGTGCCAATGCGTGGAAATATACTATAATGTTCTAAACTAGGAAAGTTAAAAAAAAAATTAATTCAAGTATGGAAGAGAGTATTTAATTAAAGATACTCTAATTGCTGAAAATGTGGAAATTAATAGTTATATCGGCCTCTACAGAAATGAGGAATTAGTATTGCTACATATATTCTGAGAGGACAGGGCTCGACTAATGGCTATCCCGCCAAATGTAATTAAATAGTAATGAACCAACTACCACCAACCACTATGTATGGACGCGGGTTTCTCTGTATCACAGCTCGTCAGCGTACCTATGTGGAAGGTGGTAGTTGTACAACTTCCACACTTCCTTAGCTATTAATTTCGACATTTTCAGCGATTAGATTATCTTTAATCAGATATTCTCATCCATACTTGTATTCACTAACATCGTATATATACGACAATTTTATTTGCTTCAACCAACTTCCACATAGGTGATGAGCTGTGATACAGCGAAACGCGCGTCCGTACGTAGCAGTTGGTGGTAGTTGGTTCACTATAAAAAATTAATTGTACGGTCTGTAGTCCGGGTATGTTCCTAGACACTCTTTCCGCAATTTGAATTAAACTAGATATCAATTAATTTAATTTTACGAGTATTAAAGCTTGGAAAGAGAAAACTAACCTGGAATTGTGACGTTCCAATATAAACTATGTTACATACTGAAGCCATGCGTATTCGTAAACCACCAAACTTGACTTTTACTTCGTATTTATGGTAAAATTTAAACGCTGTACACTTTTCAGACATTCTGTCAAGTTCTATAAGCTTCCTGGGTCTGTTTCAGTCGCATGAGACAGACCTGTGGAGTTACTTCAGGTTCGAATTATTTTTTGTTCGGCCCAATGGGTAACATACGTTTTGGCAGTGTTAAAAGATATGCCAGCAAGAGGTTTTGGACTCAGCGGTGTGTGCTCAACTCCCTTCCTAGCAAAGGCATCGGCCTCCTTATTGCCATCAATGCCAGTGAGTCCTGGTGTCCAGATGAGAGTAGCCTTGTTGTTCCTACTCACCATATTTATATTATTTCTGGAGTCAACTACGTGTCTGGAATTAAGTCATGAACATTTTCGTGCGATGATTTTTTACGACTTTAGATTATCTAAACAACAGTGCATCGCTCAACTTAGTTCGATTTTCGGTGATGAAAGCCCACTCAGAGCCACTTGTTATAGGTCAGCTCATATCGCAACTCCAATTCCTGTTTAAGTATTTAGTAACTTCATAAATGTATTTCAGTGTTGCGACAGTTCGTAAGGAAATTGTGTCAATTTAAAAAATTGTATTTTGGGGTCGTTAAGTATAAGCATTTCCCTGATTGGTCGAAAAGAATGCTCAAGAAATACGATTGCAGTACTTCAAAAACCGTATACAACATTGTCACGGGTAACGAATCTTATGCGCATGAGCCTGAAAATAAACAGCAGTCGACTGCACGGGTCTTTCAAGGTGAGCCAAACCCAACCAAGGTTGTTTGGGCGCGAAGCACTTCGCAGCAAATGGTCGCCTGTTTTTTCGGAAGAATTGAACATGTTGCAACCGTGGTTATAGAGGAGAGTATAGTAGTCAGCTTTGAATGGTACACAACCATTTGTCTGCCAGAAGTCTTTGGAAAAATACAAAAAACGAACGCTCCCTACCCAGATCATTCTTCATGATAATAATTAGTGTTGGACATATATTTCAATAATCGAATGAATCGAAATAATCGTTTAAAATAATCGAATGATCATTCGGAATCATCATTCGAAATTTACTAACGATTTCGATTATTTTCCACGATTATTTGACAGAATCCGAGTGACGAGTGAATTATTTCGAAACTCGAAACCTTGAAGTTTCGAATACAGATCTCGAATAGTAATCCGTTTGTGTGCTCCTGCGCAGTCGAAACGAATAATGAATGATTTATGAACCATAATCGAATGATCGGTTATTAGGGTGTAATCGATACATCTCGATTATATCATTCATAATCGCCCAACACTAATAATAATCCCCATACAGCGAAACTTTTTGAGCACTCAAAACGTGGAATCAATGAGTCATCCACCGTATAGGCCTAAGGACTGCGTGGACAATGATTTTCAACGCGCGGTTGATGCGTTCAAAACCCATATTTCGGAGATATCTGATTCGATATGAAGAAAATGATATGAAAATTGGTTTCAGCGTATGCAAAAATGTGTCGACCATCACGGATTTGTTTTTATTAGCTTTTCGCAATAGAAAAAAGGCAACCCTCGTATGCGATTTCACGAGTACCTAAAACACTTTATTGCGTGATTATTACAGCAAGCACAAATGGAATAGGCACCCTTAGATATAAAATTGATGTATGCAAATTAACCGATAAAATTTCATAATTAAATTAAGGTATACTCTTTGCCTGATATGGTATGCTCTTACCCTATAGTGAATACAGAAAGAAACGAATTATTCCACGGTGACGGGTGTGACAAGTTTACTTTTGACGGATGTGACAAGCTTATTTTCAGAATAATAAACTCAAGGTGAAAGTAAGCTTTATTTGACATTTAAAAAGGCCCGAAAGAGGAGTAAGTTGTTACTGCATAATATATTTTTCCTACAACCGGCTACGAAAGTCGATCATTACTGCCCTGATTGGTGGGGCCTAAATGTGATTACGTATCTTGGTTTCCCTTTACATAGGATATAATTGAAGTTTACGTTCCTAGGAATGTAAAGTAAACATTAATATAATAAAAGGTGTGAATACATATCAGAAATTGCCAATTTTTATAATTACATATGTAGGTATTGTTACGTTAAACATTTACATCGGAAATATCAGCTGCTAGTCTAAAACGTATAGGGTATTCAGTATAGCCACCCGATAGATATGAAATTCCCTCTGGCGGATAAAAACTATTCTTCGGAAGTCACAATTTACCCCCAGGCCCACTGGCCTTGGAGTAGGGGTACTATAAAATCTATTAAAGTCCAGATAACGACGATCTTGGTCGATCGAAGACGAAACTACTCTTCTTTTCATTCTCTTCATTTCGTAAATCTTTAAAATTAATTTAAAATTCTCCTACCACAAACAACAGGGTAAATTCAAAGGTATTTCTAACATTATTTCGTATATTAAATATGTTTCGTTAAGATATCTTCGTTTATGGCAGTCAAATTTCGCATTTAAGGTTTGTTGTGGTGGTTTTCTAGCATAGAGTCGTCTAGTTTGAGTCATCTAGTAGTATTACTACATTCATTCTTTTATGCTATGTGTAAAAATAACTTTATTCATCGAAATTCATGATAATATTATGTTTAGACAGAAATCATCAAAATTTGCTGTGGAAAGAAACAATCGCCATCGCGATTAAAATAAAGGAGAAAGGAGACACCAATAAATTCATCATTTCTGGTTAAGCTTTCATCGAGTTAATTCCTATTTTGGCTGCACTCCTCCCAAATTAAAGTGTCCGATATTGAAATTAGAGAATAAATTCAAGGTAGAAGAGAAGGTTCGAGGTTAGAATAGGCAGATTTCCTGTGAATGTCATAACGCACTTAGAGTTTATATGACATCTTCGTCAACTCAAGGTTAGTATGTATTTTCAATTTTAACATTCGTTAATTTCCATTTATTGATATCAAAATTCATTAAAAATTGTCGAAAGAATACTCCGGAATTCCACAAAATAGTTCCAATTTTTTTAACAATTTCCCTGAGATAAAACATTTCGGTATATCAGCAAATTTCAAATATGTTTGTAAAATGCTGATTTTTTCGAAACTTTGGATCGGTAGTAGGAAAAATGTTGCATGCCACTCGGGTTGTAAGTACTTTTGTGGTCTCGGATGTATGTAAACAACATCCTCGACCGCAAAACTGCACTTACGTGCCTTGTGACATAAATAATTGTTATTGCTTGAGTTGCGGTATTAAAAAAAAATGGTTTCTTTGAATGTGTGGAATTTGATGAACTTTTGCCCATTAAATTTGTAGGTTAAATTCGCACCAGTTAACGGTGGAAATTTAACAGGTTTAACTGTGACAAAATAAGTGAAAAAACATTTTGCATTTGAATTGTGTATTGTGTATGCATGAGTCAAGTCGATTTGTTAACTATTTTAGAAGTCAATGCATGTGCTTCCGAAATGTTTATAAATTTTCGGCGGTGTTCCATAATACAGTGGAATGCCCCAAAAGGAAAAACAAGAATGCCTTGTTGGATTAAAAAAATATTTTATGAACGATACTAGGTTGTTGTAATAGTCTACTCTGGTCGCCAACTGGCTATCTAGTTAAGAGGAAGAAATAAAATGGCCACAACACAACAGTTTACGAAGATGGTATCATAAATACCCATGTTAAGGAAGACAACGCAATTATTGTTTTGCACTTAGTAAATTTATTTCTCGACATAATCTCCTTGTAGCAAATAATAGGATTCGTCGAACTCTGTAAAAGAGGCCGTTGTTTCGGCAATAACCTCCTCATTTGACGTAAACTCCTTTCCGCCAAGCCATCTTTTCAAGCTTGAACAAAAAAAATAAGTGACAGGGGACCAAATCTGACGAATATGGTGGATGGGGCGACAACTCGTACCGTAACTGGACTAGTCTTGCTGTCGCAACTGCTGATGAGTGGGCCGCGGCGTTATGATGGTAGAGAATTTTTTCTTTCCTAGGTGGGGCCTTCTTCTCTTTAGTTCAGCGTCGAATCGCTTCAATAAATCAGCATAGAAGTGTCCCGTGATTGTCATTCCCTTCTTCAACTAATCAATTAAGATTAAGCCTTGCGAATCCCAAAAAATTGGCGTCTTCGCTTTCTTTGGTGCACGTTTGCTGGGAAAACCCTATTCTGTCGGCTGACTTTTGGTTTCTGGCGTGTAGCGATATATCCATGTGTCATCTACAGTCACATAACGCCGCGGAATCTCACTCGTATTCCATTAAACATGTCCAAACATAAGATACAAGGGGACCGACATCTAATATCTAGAAAACCTTCCTAAATGAAATACTAACCAATGTTGGGATTGAAGTCTATTAGATTTCTTCGTAGTTGCCTACAACAATTTCATACAAAATAAACCTTCGTTTCTTCTATATCTGTGTAATATTTAATATAAACATGAATACTGTCACCCTAAAAGATTTTTAAGTAGCAAATGACATTCAAAAAACGTAACGAATCTTCTCCAACAGCGTAAACATCGGACAGAAATAAAAAGGGTTTCTAGGAATCAATCGGCAGTGTTTTTGAAGTAATTTGAGTAAAATGCGGTTATGTTTATCTTACAAACAATTTTTTCTGTTTAGCATTTATTAGGTTCTTGTACATCAGATACATTTCATCTAGAATTAAGCGTTTCGCTGTCATTGACTTCGTGTTTTTCCGTATCTTTTTATTAATGATCACAGAGTGCGAAGCGAAGCATAAAATACATTCCGATGTAAAAATTTTCATTCACAAAATTCTGATAATTGTACGGTTTTTATGGGATCGCAGCAATTCACCTGGGCACTACTCGGTTCTCATTCAGAGGACTGCAGCCGGATATTGCCGGAGTATGATCTGAAATGAAATCTACGACGACTTATTCACACTTTATAAAGAATTTAAATCAGTGTTCGGGTTGCGTCCTATTGAAAAGGCTTCCTTTCTTTTCTTTTTTCAACATTTTATGTTAGAATACTTAAGGACTTTGTTAACGCTATACAATTTACGTGCAGCACTATCTGTAGGGCATTAACTTCAAGTGCCATTCATTCATGTAAATCTATTGTCGCCTTAAATAAATAATTATTTCTAGGTAACACTTGATACGGGTTGACTAGTTAAGAACATAATCAGCTCTATTTTTTATTGTTTTATTATGCAAATGTGATGAAATTAATTTAGGGGAAATATTACTGAAAGATTTGTGGAAGACTTTTTTAATATTGAGAGTAAAAGCTTGTAATTTAAGGCGTATTTTGCGTAGAATAATAACACATATTAAGGTATTGTGACAAAAGTGAAGGCGTACAGCGGGAAACTGATAATAGCTCGATAGGTGCAAAGATAAATATGGTTGTTCCTAAGAGCACGTACAGAGATTGTAAATATAAATCTTGCGAGAAAACAAAAGTAGGTACTACAGTGTCAATAATAGGTTGTCCAGAAGCAATTGGCAGAGGATGTTTGTGTCAAATTAATTCTGTTAGATAGTTTGCTGGGAAACTAAAATATTCCTCTGATATTGTCTCAATTAGGCATATGTTATGTGCATGTATTTTCCATTTAACTTGATTTTTGATTTGTTCTAAATTTTTTGTATAAATCTTACTGCTAAACAGGATGTAAAATAAATTATTTTACATCCTATTTTCCGGCTCGAAGTCAGGTAGGAGAGAACTTCTACTGAACGCAATTCTGGTCGGCTTTATATACAAAATATCGGGATGACGTGCGTGTTTCTTGTACATGACGTAGATGGATAAGAACAATCTAAAAATAGAATGTTACACAAGCTTTATAGTGATTGATCGGTGGATTACACACCAATAGTCCAAAAGTTATACGTAGTGACATTGAAAAATAAGTGACAAAAACAAAAATTTAACAAACGTGCAAAAATAATTTAAAGAATTGTTACAAAATTATTCAAATAATTTAAATATTTTTCCTTGCCTAAAAAGTCTTTAAATTTATAGGGACGGATTATGGTTCGTCACAAAAGTGACTAACAAATGTCCTTTTTTGAATGTCTATATAAAATAATCAAACGATTCCGTTAGTATTATTTAAAGAAGTATTTTCAGATAAGAATAATATCCAATTAAATAATTAATCATATGAATGATCACTTTATCTTCATTTATTTTGTCTTATATTACTTTTAAGTAAATTATATGTACAGGCTGTTTGGAAGAGCGATGTAAAGTTTTGAATAGCCGATAGATGAGGTCATTGGAAACCATATTAACCATACGTATTTACCTTAGTCCAAAGTCTAATGGATTTTAAGATATTTGAATTTTAGTAAATTTTGATTTTCCGGCAAAAATTCATCATTAAAAATTAATACACAAACCTTTAATAATACCAAGAAATTCAACATAAACTATGATAAAGCAATAAATCAGTATTGCGTGATAAGCGAACAGGGACCACTACCTTTCTATCTCGTTGTCATATTCCGTCTCCTAGACG
The DNA here is from genome assembly GCA_029619315.2 of Dynastes maya. Lineage (NCBI taxonomy): Eukaryota > Metazoa > Arthropoda > Insecta > Coleoptera > Scarabaeidae > Dynastes > Dynastes maya. The sequence continues at coordinate 67,166,519 of JAROYE020000002.1, forward strand.
ACGAGAAACCTAACCTTTTGACATTTGTCGAGTCTTGTCTGTATGTCTGTATATTCAGCGTGATCGAAGTTTTTTCTTTTATTATTGTTTTCATTATTACGTTACGCTATTATTTGCTTCTTTTTCGTTATTTTTTATTATACTCGTTATGGCTACTTATAGTATAGTGACCTTAATGTGTCAATGTGGCAGGTCTGATCTGTACTCCACGCGGAAAAAACCACTCCTTCCACTAAACACCATTGCAAGGTTTGGAAGTAGGGGATCACGTCCGATGAATACAATTTTCGCGATTCCTATTACATGAGGAACTGAGAATAGATTTTTTTGCGCAGCATCCAGTGGACTGATGAAAGCAGACTTACCAGAGAATGATCGATTAATTTACACGATTTACATTATTGAGCGAACAAAGGAGAGAATCCTCGGGTCAAGCATCAGACATCGTTTCAACACAAATTTAGTGTGAACATGTGGGCCGGCCCATATAACTTACCCGATTACCTTAATTTAGAAACTTATCCTCAATTTTTACAAAACGATTTGCCAGAGTTGGCTACAGGACTTACCACCATTTGAAAATGAAAAGCGTCCTATAGGTATTTTTTCCAAATGATGGTTGTCCGATCCACTATCGTTTAACTCTGAGGGAACATTTGAACAATCCTTTTCCGAATTTCAGAAAAATTGGAGGAGATAGTTCCATTCCGCCACGCTCACCAGACTTGACCTCTCCCGATTTCTTTGTTTGGAGAGCCTTGTCTACAATAAGGAAATTCTTCGAAATCGGAGCCACATCATTAAAAAAGTCAGAAGTGCATTCGATAGAATGAGGGAAGAAATAGGACTGAAAATTATCACGGTACAGACGAGGAAAAGATTAAGATCTTGTATAAGACATGAAGGAGGACACTTCGAGCAAGACATTTAAATAAATTAACTGTTAATTATTATTGTTTTATTAGGATTACATCTAACACTAATAAATACGCTTTTTAGCGTTCTTTCACAAACGCTTTTTTGGTAGATGCTATAAAATTATTCACCATTGGATACTTCTTTTGAATGGTTTCTGCAACGAGATGATACGCGTGTATGAGACATGTTATGTGAAGAAGAGTCGAAATATTTTCAACATCCTACCAACTTTCAGCATTGTTGCAGCTCCATCAGTAACTAACATTGTGACTTGGGCTCCTGTGGTACAAAATTCTTTTAACGAATCTTTTATTATCTTCACAACGGTTTGAGCATCACCTTTTTCAATCCTTTTACTGGTTAATAACAAGGAAGCTGCTGGATCATTACGTTTTAAAGGACGAGCTACAACATGAATCACGCTGTGTTTCTGTGCATCAGTTGTTTCATCCACACTTACGCAAATTTTCTTATTTTTCAACTCGTCTACTATACAGTTTTTTATTGTACCCTGCATATGTGGTAAATTGTATCGTAATTGTCTATTGGTTGGTAGTTTCCACGAGGGAACATATTTATTCAAAAAAAGATGTGGGATGTTGCACATAATTAGCATAAAAGTAAAATCATACAAAAATTCTCAGTATGGAATATTGTTGCTTAAGTTCAGTACATGACGTTTACTTTTAATGTCTTCTACAGTGAAATGTATCGCGACCTATCAACCGTACATTGCGAATTTTGCAATGAATGATAGTACCTGTATATTCCAACCCAGGGAAACGGCTAATATATTTATTCACATGCGATGCTAAAGGTAAACCTCGCTTACGACGATCCATGCTTTAAAATATACACACCGATAAACCGACAATTATCGAACGACCATTCACTTCCACGCTTATCGAATGACAAAACTCTCCACTGGATTCGCATCGACCTAAATCCCCTCTCGGCGCTTCTGCCATAGCACGTGTTTGTCGATTAATGTTTAATGGTGAATTTTTGCCGGAAAATCAAAATTTACTAAAAGATCAAATATTTTAGGGTCCATTAGATTTTGGACTACGGTAAATGTGGTTAATATGATTCCTAATTACCTCACCTATCGTCTGTTCAAAACTTTACATCGCTCTACCAAACACCCTATTTATTTTAAAGATCATAGTAATGCTCTTAAGATTAGGTGAAAGAGATATGCTAACTCTATATGTGTTTTGAACGAAAATAATTATCTATTTCGATAAATAAAAACGACACTTCCTGTAATTACACATATCTAACTGCGACACAAATGGGCGTTCTATTACAATCGTTTCACATACGTACATATTTCAAATTATTCCGTACAAACAGTGGATCATTCTAACTAAACGAACACAGTTTTCGCACGTTTTATTTGTACTGTTTGTGCCTAACGTATACGATTACATTTCAATTTGACAAATTAGTGGCACGAAATGTGGTTTTTTGACAGTGCCTGTTATAAAAATGAACGAAATACGTTGAAGATGTTAATAAGTACAGTCGCTCGCGGTGGTTCACAGGAAATGTACGATTTACATGGTACACGGTATTCGTGACACCTAGCAACTTCCGCATCAACTATCAAACACCACAATTTCTGTAAATGTACCTCTCCACTATGACTATAGCTATAGCTACATAGACGTCGCGTAATATAAAAGCACGTGTAAATAAATTGGCCTGACAACAAAATTTTTAAGTTGCACCTGTACTTTGTTGTTCTAAACAGCAGTCTGTTCGTATTCGTATAAGGAGAAAGAAAAAAAAAACAAATGGGAGATATACGAGAAAGGAGAATGATACAGACGAAGAAAATTACGTAGCACATGCAATCGCGGGGAAATTTAGAATAGCTACTAAACGCGTGGACATCTAGTAGTAATAATTGGCTTCCGTGTTCTGGCACGGAAAAAAGAAACGCCATTCATTAATACGTTTAAAAGACATTACCGTTTCAGCATCGGCATAATTGTTTCTTGCTCAAGAAGTTTAATTTCCACGAACGGTACCTATACAAGGAAACAATGGGCCATATTAAGGTAAGCAGATGTATGTAAATATTCATGTATCAGAAATAACAATGGTAGCGATTACTATGCTGCATTCAAACCTCGATTTTAGAAAGTTGATCTTTTTCACAGATACTAAAGATTCGGTTCAGAGAGAAATATTTCGCCGTCTTACTTCCATTCCTGGAATACTTTACCGAATAATTAGACAGTACGATCGTCAGTTATTTCGCTTTCTGACTTAATTAAAAATCTATCTTCAATTTATCATTTATCGTTTATGTAGATCGTCACAATTCACAGAGGTTCGCGTATGGAGTATTGCGAAAGTTTTAAATTGGTGCCGTACGTAGAATTCGAGGCGCTATGGGCGCTATTAACGATACTGCAGATAAATAAAGAATTCTAATAGGCAACGGTACATTTAATCACCATTTTCTGATCAACGAGGGTAGCCTGATACAGAAGCAAGTATTTTCTTTCTCAATTTCAGTTTTATTTTCCAACATAGTCTCCTTGTAATATACACTTTTCTCAGCGATGCGCCCATCTCCTTAAATCGTCCAAAGAGTAGTTAGCACCTTGTTCTGCAAAATAGGCGTTTGCGAATGTGATGGCCTCCTCATTTGATGATAATCTCTGTTCTCCGAGCTAAACTTTGAGCTTGGGAAGCAGAAAAATATCGCTGCAGATCCGGTGAATGGGGTGGGTGGTCTATCAATTCAATCTTCAATTCGTGAATTGTTGCCATGGCGACCACTGAAGTTTGTTGTCTTTATAAAGCAGTTTTTTCGCAATTTCTGCTTTCAGCTTGTCAAGTAATGATGCGTAGTGTGCTTTGTTATTGTTTTTCCTTTTTCAAGATAGTCGATTAAAACAGCTCCATGACCTAAAAAACAAAAACAAATAGCAGCCGCCATCACTTTCCCGGCCGATAAAACAGTCTTCGTCTTTTTCAGAGCCGATTCGCCATTCGCAGACCACTGTTTCGATTGTGCCTTGGCTTGAGGGGCCTGTTGGTGTATTCAAGTCTCATCTACAGCTTCATCGTCATCATCGCGGTTCAATTCTTTACGCTTTCGCGTGTAGTGCCCTTTTCTGAGGTAGATTAGTTCTCTTCTTCTTTCTTGTGGTTACAGTTTATTGTGCGTCCTGGCTGATTCCGTTACTTGTTTCCATATTTTTCTATTTCTGCATTTCTCTTCCCAATGTTCTATTTTCATTGCTTTTAGGTCCTTCTCCATATCATCCCATCAACGAGTTTTCGGTTTACCTCGGTTTCTTCGTTGGTTTGGGATCCATCTCGTCACTTTTTTGTCATCTCCGTTGGCAGCCTTCTCATTATGTGTCTTATTCATTCCAATCTTTGTGCCTTCTTAGTTATTAGTTCTTTCTCTATCCCTTTGTTTCTTTTCAGTCTTTTTTGTCCGTCTGGGGTGATGTCAGGTCCTAGAATTGTTCGCTTTATTTTGCTTTCTATTCTTTTTAAGCTTTCGTCTTCTTTTTTATTCATCACAGTTGTTTCCATAGCATATGTAATTACTGGCCGTAATAGAATTTTATATATCTTTATTTTTGTCTTCTTGCTTAGGTTTTTGCTTTTCAGCATCTTTCTGTTTCTTCCGAAGGCCTGGTTACATTTGATTATTCGTTCTTGTATTCTTTCTTTTACGTTTTTCCCTACTGTCACTCCCAGGTAGTTGAAGATCGTTACCTTTTGAAATTCAAAGTTGGTTCGCAGGTAATTATCTTTGTTTTCTTGCCTTTTATTTATTTCCACATATTTTATCTTCTTTTCATTTATATGTAGTCCATTATTCTTTGCTTCGGTTTCTATTTCATTAGTTGCCTTACATACGATTGTTTTTGTTCTTCCTACCACTATGTCGTCTGCGTATGCAATTAGCTGTACGTTGTGCAGGAATATGTTTTTTCTGTTCAGATTTGTTTTCTTTGGTATTTGTTCTAGTACGAGGTTATAGTTGACTATAGTTATTAGTCAACGCCAGAACTCCGACTTATTTCGTTTCAACAGGGTTTTGGAAATATTCACTCGAATTCGTATTTAGCCCAAATCTTCAGTCAATAGTATATACGAATTTTTTCGAGATCCCTACAGTCTTTGATATCTCTCTAACACAAATTTGACCGTCGTCTAGTGCCATTTGGTGAACCTTTCCGATGTTATTGGTAGTAGTTGCAATCTTTGGGCGTTCCGACTATTCATTATGGACCAAGCTGATACGACAACGTTTAAATTCAGCTGGCCTAAATTCTGCATCATTTGGCACAGTGATATTTTCACTGTGCCAAATGATAGTGCAGAGTTTCCGTAAGCATTCAGCAAATAAAAGCAGACATTCGATTCTCTCCATTTCTACAGAAACACTAACATGGACTGACATAAATGACTGTTAAACAACAACTGAACGTCCAACATGGTCGAACTTTTTAAAAGTATCTTCAAACGCATGGGCGGGCACCTATATTACTGGAATATTTTTGACGTATTGACCTTTATGTTGAGACTCGAAGCTTTTCAAACTACCCTCTTAAATTCCTTAAACTAGCAGTGATCAGAGTGTCGTATTGGTGTTATCTGTGTAAAGAACACCATTGCCTTATTATCTGGATAAATCTTTTGCTTAAATATTACTTAACATAGCATAGTTTCAAATTTTGCTTAGTTTACCTTTCTTCTTTCGATCTTTTGATTAAGGTTATTAAAATTCGGCTTAAGTTCTATTTGATGCAATCAAATATTTGAATCAAAAGAATTAAAGTAATTATTCATACATAATATTTTATACTGAACTTAAAAAAGGTCATGCCTTAATGCATGTTCTGGTTGATGCATTTAATATGCTACATCTAGAAATGCATCATCCCTCACTCTTGTGTTTTATATGTGTCGTTACATCTAGGTGTATCCTAGTACCATCGCTCTGTTTGAAACACGCTAGAAACTTGCATATGACTTAAATTACGAATCATTTTCAATAAGTATGACATCCAAAATTACTATGAACTATGGATACGGATAACCAAAATAATGCTGATATAGCTCATGGTATTGATGGAATTACTTCCGGCAAAAACAATGTGAGCAGAGAAAAGCACTAACCATCGCCGTCATCAGCGTTGTTCCGAGCACCTTTTTCCGCTGCCTACATTGCGTTTTTGGAGATTACCGGCATAAACTGACAGGAGAACTCAATGTGGGCAGCGGAAAAAGCGCTCGGAACAACGTTGATGACGTTGGGAAGGCAGAAACATGTCCATTGGTTAGTACTTTTCTCTGCTCACATTGTTTTTGCCGGGAGCGATTCCATCAATACCATGAGCTATATTAGCAGGTTATTGTTTCTAGGCACTCTTTTCATGTGTATTATGGATACGGAGACAAGAGTCCACTAACTGTTTATAAAAAAATTAATACAGCATTCTAATAAAGTACTTAAATCAGTTACAAAATTATCTGTTGTAATAAAGAGAGATATTGTACTAGGGCTCTATAATTTGGCAAATGTTGTAATTAAAACAAGAACTATTAATAATAACAAAAAAAAAGTATACGCATTTTGCAGAGATGGAAGGAACTTATTGGAGTAGCTGTGTATCTTAAAGACGGTTCCATGCTTAATTTTAAAATATTATGTTGAAATGTTAGACTTAAATGTGATTTATTAAGTCAAGTCGTTCTGTGACTTACTTATTGTTAGTTCTTATGATGCAAATGTTATCATTGTCGAATCAACTAGAGTAATCCTGCCTTAATTCAGGAAATATTCGGATAAGTTTTGGCTATTCGAAGCGAATTAATTTTTAATTCTTTATATGCCGGTACCATGATAGTGAATAAAAGCACACTAGCCATATCAGACTATTGTTCTTCTAATATACACCATCAACAATTTATGCTTGCTGGGTCTTCTCGGCGGTTCTTTGTGCAATTTCCTTTTTGGAAGATGTACAACATATTTTCTACCAATTCTATATTTGTGGTCCAATTTTCTAAGTGAAACTCTGTGAAACTTTTTGTCAGTACCGTTAATAAACGACTGGATTGGGGATTGCTTCGTTTTTGATATTTTTTTCTGTATATTTGTTTTTCTTAACTTTACAACGTGCTGAATAAAGACATATTAATATTGTTATTATTATTATTATTGTATCCATTGATTTACAACACATATTGTAAATTATTGAATGATTTGGTGAATAAAAAAAGAAGTTTAAACCATTTAGGACACCCTTTACTTTTGTGATTTTTAAAATAATTTAAGCGGCTTATAATCTTACCCACTTTGCATGAGTATGCATAAAGGGTGTCGGGCTAAACTATTTACATGTACATAAATAACATTATGTATTTAAATAAGAAGAATAAACGCTTTAGAAACAAGTAATACCCACATAAAGGGCAATTTCGTAGTAAATTGCATAAGTACCGCTCAATTTGCACGCAACGCCGGCATTCACGGCATCTCTAAAAGGGTTAAGGCGGTTTTAAAAAATCGTCGTTAATAAACGGGTGTGATGTATCGATATTCCTTCGCCCGCCACTACATCGGTCGTAATCAGAGTATTTAGCTAATAATAGATATACCAGAGGCGAAATTTGAACATATCACCTGCTAACATTCCTTGTTGGCGATTTTTCACCTGCCGCTTTTGTATTCTCGGTTATCGATAGAAACGCTGCGTTAGAAAATTATATTTTACGATGCCAAAAATCGCATGAAATTTTAATATTTACTTTACCATCTTATAGGTTGCTATTTTCCAAAAATAGGTGAAGCTGCAGGTTAAATGCGTGATTAGGAATTGGATGCCAACTCTCCTAAAGGGGAAACTTAGTATTAGCTGTGCAGGTGGATGTGTGTCTGAACTTATTTGAAAACAGCCCTCTTGGCTTTGGCTCAATAATTAAATGCTTATAAATTTGAAACTTCATGTTGTTATTGGATCATTCTTCGACGAATACCCTTGTCAATAAATTGCAAAACTTTGCACGTATCAAGTAATTGCTTTGGGCAAGCTAATTGAATGGTTTAGTAATAATAAATTGGTATTTAATATCGAAAAACAAAACCAATATTGTTTGAAGGCGCGTTAGTAGAAAAGGTGTTGGGCGTATGGTTTTCAGTTTTACCTGTGAGTGTAAGCTGTTGGGAGTGCACATTAATAATAATAATAATAATAATAAGAAGAAGAAGAAGAAGAAGAAGAAAAGAGGGGGATTAACGCGGGGATCAAGTAAAAAACAAGAAAAAGAGATTAATGGGCATAACCCGCACAAAATAGTCGTAGACACGTGTTTCGGACTTATTAGTCCTCATCAGTACGGCATAACTAGGAGCATGGTGGGAGTTATCTAGGGAAGACAAGCAAATGGAGCACGCCAGGAGGCCGACCACAATTTGCGACTTCGGTCAGAAGATACCCATCTCGAAGCACAACAACTGACGTCGCCGCGCGGCAGACAGCCAACCTGCGTGACATCCAAGCCCAGGAATGAAGAACAAGATAAAGGGGATTAACGCGGAGATCAAGTAAAAAACAAGAAAAAGAGATTAATGGGCATAACCCGTACAAAGTAGCCGTAGACACGTGTTTAGAACTTTTTGTGCGGGTTAATTAATCTATCTTTCTTGAAGCACATATGTATCATTGTTTTCCCCAATAATCTTTTCTATTGTTTGTCTTAATATAAATAGGGGGTCCTGTACGCTTCTACCCTTTTTAAAACAAAGTTGCGTGTCTTCTAGTAGCTTGTCCACCTTTTCCTTTAATCGTTCTTCAATAATCCTGGCTAATACTTTTACTGGTATACTCATTAAGCGTGTATCTCTTGACACTAGATGGCACCAAAAGATATGTTGCTCGTTGTTTCGAAGAATATAATGATATATGCCGAGAGGCAAGTAGCAGTGTGAGGTAGAGAAGCACTCGGAGCAACGCTGATGATGCCGGATAATGTTTTCTCTCCTCACATTGCTTTTGCGGTGAGTGATTCCATCAATACCCTAAGAAGCTACATTACTATTATTTTGGTTCTCTCCTTTCTTTGTTATTTATTCGCTAATTTCTATTAAGACAAATTGTATTTTATTTTTTAGTTTTTACTATACTAAATTACTTAAAATAAGGGAAAATATCATGTTAAGGTATATTTCAATTTGGCCTATTTTCAGGGTAAATGGAGTCCTTATAAAATAAAATAATATCCAACATATTACCCTATTTTTAACACTATTGCTCCTGATGATTCCTACGAAGTCTAGCTTAAATAGAAATTATTTAGATTTATAGTTTAGCAAAGATATGGTTACAAAAAATCTGTCAAGAATGCTACAAGTAACCCCAGTTGACTGTATTATTATTCATAATAAATCTTCAAGAAGGTCGTTATACAGGTGAGTTATTTAATCGTTGAATAACGAACTGTACTAGGGAATTAACTTGCATGTTCATTAATTCACTTAAGTGCGCTTATATGTTTGCTAGATCCAACCATGTGTAAAATGCTCATAGAAGAAATCATTTATTCTCCTCGCCTTAAGGTCGATAGGTACAAAATCATCCCTTATCTCCGGTCTCTTCTTTTGTAATCGCATTAACAAACACATTAAGCTAATATCCATTAGTTTTATCTAATTTTTAAATTACCCAAGGAGTTAATTAAATATTATTTGAAATTGAATTCCTCCGTCAATTGTGAATTACCATAATGGAGATAACAGGCTTCATCGGGGAGTAAAAAGGAGAAGAGATACTAACGCCTGGATGGATGAGGCCGATGCGGTCGCTCAGGTTCTCTTTTAAATCGAGAATATGTCAGAATGGAAAAGAAAGACGTGGAAGTCACCCGGGGCTTGTTTTTATAATGCAACCGCTTCCAAGGAATGTAAATCGAAGAAGGAATCTTAGAACAGTAGCGGAGCCGAGGCGACACATCGTTCAACGAAGCGGAAGATCTGATGGTACTCCATTTCCACCGCTTCGTAGTCCTCCTGCTGCGAGAGTAACAGGAACGTATTTAATCGTTTTTGGTTTTTTATTGTGCGAGCACCCAGTTGCGTCTGTGCGAGCAAATAACCCCATAAATAATTACCTCCTTTAAGAAGTGCGTAGTATACGATCTTGCAGAACTTGGTGACGATTTTCATTTTCAGTGGTGTAATTAGATCGCTATTGTTGGATCGATGTACTCTTTTAAAGCGGTAATTAAATAATCTATGGAATGGTCTTTTATTTCTTACGATTGGTTTACTTTTAACTACTATGATATATCAAAGGCTATATCGGTAGTATTTATTGGAAAATTGGATACCAACTGAGAAGTTTTCTCCATCTTGATGCTTAGACCTGTTAACGAGCTTTAAATTTGTGTCTCTTGTAAACTAGGGTATTCCTATCAAGGTATTATTATTATCATACGTTAATTGAAGTTGCTAAGCTTAAGGATTTATGGCTCTTAGGTGCGTTGGATGGTTTAATTAACAACAAAATATGAAAATTGCGTTTTCCTTGGTATCCCATTGATCTTTCCTTTTTGAACAATTCAAAAAATATAGAATTTAAATAGGGTAAGAGCGAGAGAGCTGATCCATTGGGAAACACGGTCTATATCTTTCAAGATGTTTGTAGACTGCCAGATGTATTGTCTTAAGCGAGCATTAATACGGGAGACACAATACTTGCCGTTTTTGGATGTTCGTTTTAATAAAAATATGGATTATTTTGAGTTTATATCATCGGGTAAGGAAGTAATGCAGCAATTACGTCTAAATTCAACTGCTCAAATTACTCGGAGCTTAATGCAAAATACATATTTGATGTAATAGATTTATTACTAGCCCATGTTCCTAATACCAATTGGAAACATTGTAAGGCACTCTTTTTGGGTTAGGTGGTGGCTTGTGTCACCTTCCTTTAAAGATTAAATGGATCTAAACATTGGTTGCTTTATATAATAACAATGATATTTGTTTTTCTTCAGCATCGTTATAAAAAAAACAATATAAGGAATTCAACAAGAATTCGGATTTAGATAGACAGCATTTGCTATTGTCACTGTACTACCGCCTAACTTTTACTTATCAGAATCTTTATTGATTCCAAGCATCCATATGGATAACAGGATATGTTATTACAACACCAGCAGGATGCTCCATATAAAGCTAATTGCAGTAAGCGGTAGAAGGAATTAGTTCAAGCAGTATTGTTGTAAATGAGGAACATAATAGCTTTGGTATTTCCAAAACCAGACTGAAACGAGCGTCGAATAGAAACCAACAATATCAAGAAATGTGTTGGGCTGGTGTCAGATAGAATACTGGATGTAATTGCCAAAGAGAAGCTTGCAAGTTACATAAGAAGTTAACCCAAATGCAATTCCAGCCCATGTTCTCCCGAAGGAAAATTTTAGTGAACCCGTTTGATCAGACACTGAATATTTACATGAAGAGCGAGTAGATTCATTGAAACCAGACTCATACGGCGTTCGAGCTGTTCGGAATGGAAGACCAGAAAAATCAGTTTCAATACGATTGAATTCACTGTTTATGGTACAAAAAGTTGTTACATGAAGGGTCTATAACCTAGAAATCATTTAGTAAAACCCACGGAACAAATATCACTAAGAAAATAAACAACCTCCTCTTTCCTACTAACGGCGGTCAGACTACAACCATTTTTGAAACCTACACATTGCGAAATAAAGAATTTATGGTTATCTTGCGAATAGTTTTTCGCTTTACCCTTTTATATATATTCTTGAAAAATAAGCATAAATTCAGACTGATCTTTATTTTATAATCTAGCTTCTATTACTATTGAAGGCGGACTAGAATTAATATACATAATCCAGTTTATTTGTTATAAAACTCCTTACTCTTAAACAACTGTTTTCTATCCTTTACTCTTGCTCCCTGTCACGTTTTCCTTTTATTTTGCAGTATTCTTCTTATTGTTTTTCTTGGTCTTCCTTTTTCTGTCCAGGAGTTCCAAAGTCTTTTTAATTTTCCTGGTATACTTTATCCTCTGTAAGTGTTCCCATCAAATCAATTATAATTTTTAAATACAACTAGGTATAAAAAGTGAGCTTTCCTGCCCACTCGCCCGCCCGGCAAGCGGGAGAAGTATTTAATTACGTCCGGAATTAAAAGGAAATTACAGATAATTCACCGACGGAAGCCAAAATATATTAATTAATTAGTGTACTTGGCATGTAAGATTTAAAAATGTCTGCCGAAATATTATGATATATTTGCAGGTAAAATAACAACTACGTATTAAAGAGTGAACGTTCCTGACATAAGGTCCCCGTGGTGTAGTGGTTAGCAGGCCCGCCCGGCAAGCGAGAGATGTCAGGTTCGATTCCTTACTGGGACGAGATCTTTTCAAGTATTTAATTACGTCGGAAATTTCAAGGGAGTTAATGTTTTTCATAATTCACCGACGGAAGCCAATATATATCAATTGTCATTGTTCTTTGAGTTTTTGGTTGTATTATCAAGTTATATTTTATTTGTTTCCTTTTACATTTATCTTTTCTTAACATTCATCTACTTCTTTTTTGCTAGTACTTCATCTTCAGAGCCTGGATCCCACTTTTTTGTTGTTTTATTAATATCTAAGATTCACATTTGTTTTAATTTTTGCTATTAGCCCAGGGTTTGAAATTAAGTACTTGGTAACAATTCCAGCGCATAATGGTTTGTTGTAAATTGTATCTTTGGAAACGGATATTATCTAATTCACTGCAATATTTATACATATTTGGTAAACAACTTATGGGCAGACATTGTACCAATTTTAGTACTGCATTTTAGCAACAATCGAGAAAAACACCACGGGCGTTCGACGTTACGATTGAAAGTATACAAAAACCATTGCACCTGCAATTAAAATTATAAATAATGACTTACAGAAAATCGCAACTTGTATGTTTCAAAGGGCCAATCCCTACTTTTTCACAAAGCGTAAATCAAATTGGCTACTGTAGGTATGAAAAATTACCTTCTTAAGTATATATGGACAGATGACACAGATGATCGAATGAAAGTAAATTTATTTATAATTATACCGTGTTTCAAATTGAATTTCGTAATTAATTCGGAGCAGTTCATTTAAAAGACATTTTTCTTTCCTCGTCATTTCTGAACTTCTCGTAAAATTTAATTAACGTTCGTTGTTAATTACGGATTCTAAGCGCAATGAAGCGCATTCATTAGTTTGTAAAGAAATAAAGGCAATTCATTTAAAACTAATAAAATTAACTTAGATACAATAAAAATACCAATCTCTCCCTGTTACTAACTTGCTTACCTACTAGGTAATGTAGAGCGTAGACTTAGTAGATTTTCGTACACAGATGTGTTTTGATACATTCTTTTTTATTTCCCTTTAGTAAAAAAGTATAACCAATCGAAAATACCAATAGGTATCTTTAGTTATGGCAGGACACTCTTTCCTATCTGAGATTAATCTTAATACGGCCCTTTCTGTATGCCGAATAAAGAAATACGATGTTAAAACACACTTGTCAGACAAATTTCGTGGTGACCTTTCAGAATAAATTTGAAGTATATAAAGTAGAATACCTGAAGTGGTTAAAGAGGCACTGCTTTTGTTACAATAAGGTTTACTTTTTGCCATTTTTATACCTATTATTAAGGAATACTTTCTAAAAGAACCACAATTGGATTGATTAGCAAGTATTAAGAAAAGATTAGTAACTTGAAAAATAACTCTATTGTAAATGTATGTATTAGATGACATTTTAATGGATAGAAAATTCTAAGTCGTTTGAAGAATTTTAATAAATATTTCACTGGAACAGCGGTTCCCAACCTTTGAAAGATGGCGAACCACTAAAGTAAAATTTGGACTCTCCAGAGACCACTTATAAATTTATAAAAACACATTTTCGTATAAAACTTTTATTGCGAAACAAGGCACAAACATTCCTAATAATACAAAAGGTACAAGGAAAGTTTTGCAATATGACGCAACCAAGTATCGCAGAAGTCTGATTGTTGGTGCAGGTTGTGACATGTTCATACTCACACAGTAAACGCTGCGCCAAGTCGGTGGGCCAGTTATTCCTTAGCAGTGATAGTGTAAAGTGGCATCGTGGTTACGAAATGAGATACGGGTAGTTTTGCGGTATAACTTCGCGCGTGGTTTAAACGTAGACCAGTGCTTAGAAGAAATGATTCTTGCACTAGGTGATATTTGTCCACATGGAGGACGCTGGGAGGGCGGGAAGGCTACGAACGTCGGTTATGGACGAAAATGTTGCTGCTGTGAGGAAAATGCTTGACGAAGACAGGCGATTGCAGATTGACGATACCTTAGGCCTAAATGCACCAGCAATTCGTTCGATTCTGCATGATCATTTGCACGTGAGGAAACTTTGTTGTCTCTGGGTGCCGCATAGTCTGACTGAAGAGCAGATGACACAACGTGTGACATGGTGCCTGCACCGAATATTTGACCACTACAGGTCTGAAACTTCTTCAGCACCCTCCTTAGAGTCCAGACTTTGCTCCCTGCGACGTTGCACTGTTCCCGCGGAAGCGATTTTCCAGTGATGGGGCCTTTCTGAGAGCTTGGGACAACGAGTATGCCTTGATCGCTGGTGAAACTTGGCAGATCTGGTTTAAGGATTGGTTTCGGTGGATTGAGAGATGTATTGAATGCGGTGGGAGTTATTTTGAAAAAAAAAAAATAATGAAACTGTATTGCAAAACCTTCCTAGACCCTTTGTATAACTAAAACCATTATTAGGTTCTAATAACGTTTCCTAATGAGATTTTTGAGCCTGCATTTGCTTCATTAGCAGAAAAGTTCTGGGGTTGGTGTTGGTGCTTAATGCTACGCGATTCCTGTTTTTATGTTTTATTAAAAGTAACGCCGAGAATGTAGATATTTCAAAACACTTTCAAGCAGCTTTGGATACGAAAGAGCTTTCTTGCACCAAAACACCTCGAGGCTTATGCCTCAACCAAAAGTGTCTTTGCAAGTGCATTCTGCAATTCGATGACATGTTCCTGCATATTATCAGGTATGTCCCTAGCTTTCATGTTGAATGGATTTTTAATAACTCAATTCAAGAAAGTAGCGAGAAAATTTCCGACGTTATATTCATGTCTGCCTTGATATTGATCATCAACAAGTTTCTTTAGCGTGGGACGACCGAATAATTTTTTGTTTGGACCTCCTCAATCCACAAGTCAATTTTATTAATAAGCCCTGATATTTCCTGAATCTTGAAGATCCAAATTCAACCTGTTTAAATGTGAAAAAATGTCTGCAGCATATGCCAGACTCGTTTGAAATCGCGGGTCGCAAAATTGTTTTAACATGCCAGTCATTTTTTTCTCGTTCAAAAATAATTTAATATATTTCGCTTCTCAGATAAAATCAGAGATGGCGACACTTTTTTTGAATTTGAAGGGATAGGAAGGGCGTTATCCATATTAGTCCGGGCCATTTTTGTACCTAGTCTCGCGGACCACTTGGAAGATGATGACAGACCGACTATCTGTGGTCCGCGGACCACTAGAAAGTTATACATGATGGGTTACAAAGTCACCAAAGCTTTGACGCACAGATTAATGCAATTTAAAGCATTGATTGTGTTGTATAACATCTCCAAATCCTTTTCCAGAGCAAGCGTTATGTTTCGAAACATATCCCATTCAGATTGTTTTTAATTTACAAGGATGCTTTTTACGAAAAGCACCATAGCAAACTTTTAAGGTTAATATCGTGTACTTCTATATTATGAAACATTACGATTTCTTCTTTACTGATGCAAAACAAATTAGTCTTATTTCAATTACACACAATATGCATGCTCGAGCTGCCTTTTTATATAAATAAATATGTAAAGTTGTATACGCCATCTGAAACAACCATTTTAGTGTGATTTGTCTTAATGTCCTTATACTTGGTGAATGTAGCGCTTTGCTCAAGTATTCATATATCTTTGGTCCCGCGAAGTACGAATTTAAAGCAAATACTTAACTTTGCATTTTTGTGTTCTGGTGAAACTTTACAATCAATGCTAATTTAGGAGATCAATGTCACATAGCTCCTTAAATTACAAGGAGAGTCTTTTGAAGCTTCGGCTTTGAGAGCTACTTTGAGCTTACATTTCCTATATTTGAGCCCAAGGTTTGGCTGATTTACAATCCCATGTCATTTGCAGCCAGATTATTGCTATATAAGTATTTATAATTGCATTAAATATTTTTAAAGTGTTTTATTACAGAAAAATTAAAAACTCAAAATTAATTAAGAGGGTATCATAACCTCAAAAGTATGCATAGAAATTGACACGAACTTGTTAACTAACATGAATTTAGCAATCATTTACCACCACCTGGACTGTGATTGGTCGATTGTATTAATGGTAATGCCATGACATGTGTATAGTGTGGCCCTACACCAATTATTAATTCTGCCTTACAACGCTGTGTGAACGGTCGTATTTAATTGCATTGTGCGAACTTTCTTAATTTCTACTTTAATTTCGCGCTACCCTATGTGAACGTTACATAAATCACTAGCAGGTTGTATGAAAATACTAAATCCTCAGAAAATTAGGATACGAAAAAAATGTATCACGATATATTTTCGCCATGTGTATACCTACGTACGTACGTAACATATCTCGAATATTATTATAAAATAGTAAGCGTGAGAACATTTTGTTTTGACCTAGCAGCAATTCTTCTACATCGCGTGCGTACTGTTCTCCGCAAATTGACCTCTGCCTTTGAGCACAGGCGACCAACACTTTGCGCCGCTCACGGCAATACAAAAGCTGGTACATACTTGTACACACATCTACACGCGTACAATACGTTCGCGAACGGAGGTTGGGCGAAATTTATTGTAACCAATAAAAGTAATGTGACGTATAATGTGATATATATAAATATTGCATGCTTAACGCTGATCGTTCTTAAAGTATATATGCATCGCTGTATATATTTATACAAAAGATTTGCGTAAATTGGTATAATAAATCATCATAATGCTGACGTTGGTTTTCCAATTTTTTTTTGCTTGCTGTGACCTCCAGAGATTGGAAGCTTTTAGCGATGTGTTCTTTATTTAGGTACCCTTTGCCAATCAGCGTGGAATATTTTTTACATTATTTAAATGGTAGAGAAAGTAGCACAAACCTTCTGATGGATTCTTTGGTAGAACATCTACAAATGTTATCTGATATTAGTACGAGGGTACCGTCTTAAGCTTTTATAGACGACCACTAGATGGCGCCATTGAGATTTGATATTACCATCTAGGTAAAACTTGGCATTTGTGATAGTTGAAGCATTGACAGTAGAGAAATCGGCTGAGTAATTTGTTTACAGCGAACGTTTAAAAAAAGCAATTTTGTGAGAAAATGGGAATTTTACGTAAAGGTTTTCGTTGGATGATTTTTTACGACTTTAATAAAGGCCTAACACAGCAACAATACTTCGAATCGCTTCGTTCATCTTTTTCTAATCAAGCACCATAAGAAAACACTGTTTATAACTGCTTTGCAGAATTTCATTGAGTCTCGACCAGATCTGTTGTGTATACATGTACGCTGCCGTAAATACTATTTCGTAGTTCTACGTTTGTTTTAAAAAGGTTGCCTACGTCGCGAAAACGACCAATGTTGGACAATGTTACAGAATTTATAGCAGAGATGCCTGACCTAAATTATGATGGTGTTAAAACTCCAAAAAATGTGTAGTCTGGAATATCCCTTTAATGTGTTGGTCCAATAGGGATTGTCTACGTCACCTAAATAGTAAACAGCATTCTTAAAAAAAAATTGCACACGACATTATGACAAATTTAAATTTAATTTATGTGTTACCTTTAGTGCATGTAATCTACCGTTTAATTTACTAGACAGGGAAGCATATGTCTTCTTTTGGAATAAACATTCGGACTGCAAATTACCAAGTCGGGCATCGTTATAAAGAATTGTGCCATCTGCTCGTGAACATGTTGAAAAAGGAATTAAATCGGAGTTGAAAGATAAAAAACTGTGGTATGTGTGGCCGAAACAACAGATCGTAAAAAACATTCTGTGGTTAATGCAATGGTACGTACAATGGAACCACATCAATCGTCACCTTCAATTCTATTAGCTTCCAGACGAGTACAACAATGTACTGCCGAAGTAATTTCAAAGTTAGTGTTAAATACATTGGAAAAGTTTGAACTTGCAACAAACCAACTGTTGATGTTTATGAGTGATGGTGCCGCAAACATGGTTTCTGTAGGCCGGTCTCTTAAAAAACATTGTGTTAACTTGTTACATATTACGTATAAAATTCATACTTTCAGTCATGTGGCAGATAGTATTGGAAAATGTTATCCTGAGGTAGACGCTTTAATAGCGCATACAAAAGCAGTGTTTGTCAAATCCCCAAAACGTATTCGCAAATTTCACAGACTTTGCCCCCGTATACCTGAGCCACCAAAATCTATTCTTACACGTTGGGGAACATGGTTACAGAACGCGTTTTATTATCATAAATATTTTGAGAATATTAAGAAAGTGGTTTTACAATTCGGTCCAAAGGAAGCTGCGGCTATCAAGGAAAACCAGTCGAAATTTCAAGATAGTCAGGTTAAAACGGATTTAAAAACTATTCAGAACAATTACTTCGCGCTAGTGGAGGCAATAGAAAAATTAGAAAATCCTTCGGTGTCGTTAGTGGAATCTCTGCAAATAGTGCAACGTGTAACAATCGGCTGTGGTGGTTCAGGTAAATCAGGACACAGTTTGTGAAATAGTCGGGTACGTTTCGGGGATTTTAGAAACATTGCCTTTGTACTAGCAATCAATGCATTTACTAGTGGAAAACGTGTAGGAATCGTTTGTGCCGCAAGATTTAGGGTATGGATTTTACACGTTTCATGTAAGAAGCTACCACTGTGTTCTTTAAGAGATCGGCCCAAAGAACGCATGTTTGCGGCACTATCACTCATGAACATTAAAAGTTGCTTAGTTGAAACTTCAAATTTGATCAATGAGTTCAACACCACCTTTAAAATCTCATCGGCAGTACAATTTATAACTCTTTTGGAAGCAAGTAAGAAGGAGGATGACGGTCGATGTGGTTCCATTGTACGTACCATTACATTAACCACGGTATGTTTTTGACGATCTGTTGTTTCGTCCACACACAACTACAGTTTTTTATCTTCCAATTCCGTTTTCATTCTTTTTTCTATATGTTCACGAGCAAAAAATGGCACTACATTTCGTATAGATGTCCGACTAGGTAACTTACAGTCCGCATATTTATTGCAGAAGGAGACAAATGCTTCTTTGTCTAGTAAACGAAACGTTAGATTACATAAAATAAGAGTAACACATAAATCAAATGTAAATTTTTCTTGGTCTCGTATGCCACTTTTTGCAGAAGAATGCGAAAACTTAAAGCCAAAGAAAAATCCCCGTTAAAGTGGCTATAACCGGTACTTCTATCCTACTTCTAAGCGGAGAAAAAAACGCTAAGAAAATATTTTTTTCGATTTAAAACAATTGATTGATTGATTGAATTCCTTGATGCAAGTAAACATTTCTTTGCGTGTAACGCTATTGTTGTTTGTTTAACAACAATATCGTAGCGTATGCAACCACAGTAAGTAACTACAAATATTTTATTTTTTTCACTCATTGCCATATTGCGTGTTCGTAAAATCCATTAAAACTTGAACTATAAAAAATAGTTTGTGTTACATTTATTGTAGTAAGATCCTACGTACATGTTTGTCGCGAGAGAACCTTAAATGGGGTGGATATTACCACAACACGTTAACTACCAATATATTGTATGTCTTGCCACTTCTCTCAATGCTCCAGGGACATCAAAAGGATACGAAAATTTAGCTGGTTTCTTCTAAAAACGCTAACTTTTGTCGCCCAAAGGTTAGTTTGAGGGGAGGGGCACTACCTTAGTACCTCACTACATACAATTAGCATTACTAGAGCAGTTTTTGGTTGAACATAGTTGCTAAAATTTGCAAAATGAATTTTATTTGCAAAAAATAGTAATATTGTAGAAAAGAACCTTGAGTTAAATTCTCCCTAAGCAGTACTATTTCCTTTCTTAGTACCCGTTTCATTAAAACTTTCCAATCAGAAGACTGTAGTTACTAAATATTAACTGCTAGTGGGCGGCAAAATTAAAAGAACTATTTATTAACAGATGCAGTGTTAAACATAATTTGCAATTTATTCAACTATAGAAATAAATACAATTTCGGGAATGCCATTGTAGATTTTATTATCATTAAGGTCAACTAAAATCTATTGATTATCGGACCTAATACTATTTTTCTGTCTATACGATCTTCCACTTCATTTCATAGCAGTATTGGTAGGTAGGAAAAAAAAAGGAACGCTTATAATAAAGTATTCATTTCCAACAGTCAATAAATTAAGGATCGTCAACATCGCCACAACGAGCGTGGATTGAATTATTAATGGACAATACAAGGTTTTATATTTCAAACTGTAGAAGTGTGTCCGATCGAAACGAAAAGAAACACTAACCCCTTAATAATAATAGATCCTGATGATTTTTTTTAATCGCTTAACTTAACACGTACGCAACACTTATCGGCAATAAATTACGAAGGAGTTACGGTGTTGACTTTAAACCTAGGGGTATATAATCTCTACTCGCCGTACTATATCTACCAGATCTCCCGAGAGATATGATAATCGGCCTGTTATTTTCACCTCCTCACAAATTAGCGGGTCGAGATCCTGGCTGGACTCACCTGGGATACACCTGCGTCGTCTACGTCCACTTTTTGTGCGTGTATTTTTTAGTTATACACAGGTTGTCTCGTTGTAGAGTAGTGACTTTATTTGCCACCACAATATCTGAATGGTTGGATTTTACAGTACATATAAAATAACACTTTGATTTTCATGTGAATGAAATTTGATTTGATAGCCAAGGAACTGGTGTTAATAACTATTAAGGTGAAGCAGTAACAGTTACAACGAACCAACACTGTTTGTAATTTTCTTTGGAACTTCGGACGTACGTAATTAATTACTGAAAAAATCTCGTCCACGGTAAGAAATCGTACCTCACACCTCCCGCTTGCCGGGCGGACGTTCTAACCACTACACCACGGGGACCTTGTGAGGAACGTTCACTCTTTAATACTTAGTTGTTATTTTATCTGTAACTATATCGTAATATTTCGACAGACATTTTGCATGCCAAGTACACAAATTTAGTTAATATATTTTGGCTTCCGTCTTCGAATTATGTAATTTTCCTTGGAATTTCGGATGTAATTAACGACAGAAGATGTATTAATTAAATTAGTGTACTTGGCATGTGAAATTAAAAATTGTCTGTCGAAATATTACGATATAAACGTTCCATTTTAGACGCTACCAGAGCCATAATCCCTGTCGTGTTCGGTTTCCTATTTTTGGTGGTAACTATGACATCCCACCATACAGGCCCATCACGTCTTATCTTTATAATATAATTTTTTTTTAATATAATTTTAACGTGTCGTGTATAGTCCACTTTTACAATAATTTTAACAAAGATTTTAAATGATTTACATATTTATTTTAAGTCTAGATCAGTGTAGTAAATTTAAAACATTTAATTTTATTCGTTGACAATTTTTACTGTTTTAATAAATTGTAAGTAATTTAATTTCCATTTTTTATAGTATATATTTTTTAACTTAGACGTAGATTAATTCATATATTATACCAAGGAATATATGCAAAAAAAGAGAAAAAAAACCAAAATTATATTCATTACACTCATTCTTAAATAATTGCTACCTTTTAATATTACATTTGCATTTGATCCAGTTTGTTTACAGTAGAGAAAATAAGTTAGATTATATACATTAGTATCCCCAATATTATACGAATATTTAATATGTTATATTTTATACAAAAAAATAGATTTATTGTACAACATTGCAATTTATGTTTTAGATGGTTTCTAGCTTGCCTAAGGATGTGCTTAATGCACGAAACCGGTAGCATTGTGTAAATCAATATAGAATTTTGAGAGTGAAGACCATTTTTATTTCTTCCCTTATTATTACGATATATTTGAGATATGTGAGGTTCCTCACATAAGGTCCCCGTGGTGCAGTGGTTAGCACGCCCACCTGGCAAGCGCGTGATGTGAGGTTCGATTTCTTGCCGTGGACAAGATTTTTTCAATAATTAATTACGTCGGAAATTCCAAGGAAAATTTCCAAGGAAGATTTTTAGAATAATTGTATTTCTGAATCTTATAAGTGTATTTAACCTAACTTTCAAACCATCTTAAAAAAATTATAGCGTCACAATTGTATGAGGTACCTATTTAGCAATGAATATGTACGTTAGTCGAACAATTTTTAAATCCATACTCTGCCAATATTTTGTATACCTACAAGTCAGAAGTTGTTTGGAGTGCATGGGGATGAAGTTTATTATATCTGTGTAGTAAGTCTAATGGGCTCTACGTTAGCAACAAGTTTAAATTGTTTATCCTTCCCTTGCTTTTAGATTCAGATCAGATTATAGGTTTTTCAATTAAATTTGTTTTCATTAAAAATAATTTTATAACAGAGCAGTTAAAGGTCTTCAAAGTATTAGTTCACCTGGTCGTTTGAGCCATTATTCCACAACATTCAACATGTCGATCACCACTCTTTTAATCTAGTTCATACAGTAACTGCATTTTATATGTGTGGAACTTCTGATTCAAAATTCTATGGTACTGATCTCCTGCTTGTATCATGATTCCGAGGTACTTGTTTCCCAAGTTTCCCAAAACTTACAAATTGTTTTTTTTTATTTTTTTACCCTAAACGCTCACAGTCTTATGTAAATTTTGTTTTTATGATTGAAACGACACTAAGTACTTTCCGTAGCACACAAATTATTAGTTAAGTCGGAACAGCCGTTTCAAGGACTCGTGAGCCCCCATCGCCGCATGACCGAATGATGTGAGAAAGAAATTCTAATTCTGCCACGCTTGTTTATCCCTACTCTTGAGAAAAATATTTATAAGTACCTACTTTTGTCGCTCAACACTAAAACATGCGAATTATACGGAAAAGTAGACGAAAGGGTCCCTTGTTATTCCAGTACCAAACGCCAGACATGTGATCCTCCCACCCCCATAAAAATGGAGCAAGACAACGGGACGTTCCTTCTATTCGTTAGATTTGTGTTTTTTTCGCCTACAGCCTAAATCTAAAACATGCAAGATATACGGAAAAAGACGAAAGGAACTCTTGTCATTGTAGTACGTTACTTAAACTATATGGCCGTTTTTCCATAATAAATCAAAAAGGCAAGAGTAATATAACTGTGCATTCTCTCTATTCAACAGACTTGTGTTTCCTTTTATGTAAACAGTTTCATACGCGTCTAAATCCCGCAGCTAAGTAAGTTCTTAATCAATTTCAGGTTTTCTAATTTAATATTGTGCCCGGTTTTGTTTATGTGTTGCGCTACACTTGACGCTTCCGTCTTCCCGTACTTGTAGCACCTTATGTGTTCATTGAATGTTGTACCTATCGCTCGTTTCGTTTGACTAATATAGGCTGTAACACAGTCATTACATGCAATTTTATAAATTCCTCCATGTCCGGTTTATCTTTCGGATTGCCAAGAAGGTTTTTGAGTGTATTACGTGAACTGAAACATATGTTCATATCTTGTCCCCTAAAAACTTTACTGCCTTTCGATATTCTGTGGAAGGGAAGTTTCACAAATTTCTTATCGCAGGATTCCACCGGGATCAAGGTCGTGGAATTCCATACATAATGCTTATGTTGGACTTTCTTAAAAATGCGGTCGACATTTATAGAAGAGTAACCATTGTAAATAGCTGCATTTTTTATGAATTTGTTTATATGATTGAATAAAATATCAAGCAGCGAATAATGTCGTTAAAAAATCAAGTTTGCTTTATAGCTTTAACACTTGAGAAACAAACACAGATGGCATAAATGCCATCTAACAGCACTGTTATTTCTATCATCGCCAGTTTTACGGTACAAAAATGCAGAATGTCACATAGTTTTAAATAGTAATAAAGTCAATTTGTATTTGGTACATTTCTTGGTTAATTTTAGACACAATAGCACAATGAAGACATGTTAAACAAATCCAGCTTGTATCTAGACTTTGCACATGCTACACAAAGACAGAAAAGGTTTCGATAACCCACCACAAACGCAACGATGCAATCATATGCATGCGGCATATTTATAACTTCTTCCTCCCAGATTATGACTGATATACACAGGCAGGTGAATAGAGAGATCCGAGGAAGATTGATGTCTTGGAAATGCCCTCCGCAACGCACATTGTTACAGTTACGTGTTTTTATATTTAATTAAAAAGTTGTTTTCCCGTCATCCCCGTTTTTATTTTGCATATCATCAAAAGCTGATAGATGGTTTTGGCAAATTTATGACAAATATCATTAAGGTGGTCCAGCTGAAAAGCGTGCGAAGTTAATTGACGGGTATGGCAGGCTAAGTAAGAACTAGCAAGTCGTAATTTTATTTTATTTTTCGCTAATTACAGAAAGCAGCTTGTAAA
Organism: Dynastes maya; assembly: GCA_029619315.2. Taxonomy (NCBI): domain Eukaryota; kingdom Metazoa; phylum Arthropoda; class Insecta; order Coleoptera; family Scarabaeidae; genus Dynastes; species Dynastes maya. The sequence goes on from JAROYE020000002.1 coordinate 67,191,113, forward strand.
TGTTGTAGCGTGAATTATCCTCTTATGAGGGATGTAATCTTAATTAGTGTAAATAATTTTTTCATTTGTCAAGATGGGCGGTGCCAGTGTACTTAAATGTATGCACGCAGAGAAATGGTCTTTTGCATTAAGAAAATAGATTTTCTTGCAAGAACTAGTCTCTATTTAAATATTTCTGTTTCTTCTTGAAGTTTTATTTGTATTAAATAAATATTTTCTTAGGGTTAGAAAATCCAAGGCAGATAAATGTTTCTTCCAAGTAAATCATTTAGTTTTAAGTTAAGAAAATGTTCATATTAAAGGAACGAATAAAAAAATGGTCCAGACCGGTTTAGTGTTCAAAAAACATATTAGACCAGCTGTAAGGATATCCAATAAAAGACAAATTACAATAATAGGAAAAAACTCTAAAGTTTAATAATTAATCAGTTAATATTTAAGTTTATTTGTCCTTTTTTTATTATTATTTATTATATATTAAAAAAAAACTATAGTTAAATTAGTAGACGTGGTAAATAGTAATAAAAAGCAAAAAATATTACATTGACCGATGTCTTTTGAAAATGTTTATGAAACATTCTACGTTAAAAGTTATATCATTGTACGGGTAAGTATGGCATCTGTATTCCGGTTTCTACTATCTAGGCCGGCATGACTACATCTCTTGGCCGCAAGTGGCGCCAGCAAATATTTCAGTGCTGTTTTTGAAAATTAAGTGGATACATTGAGAGATAAACAACAATGTAGGCGGGAGTAAAAAGCGCTAGTGCTTCTCTCTTCTCGCATTGTTTTTGCATCGTTTTCATGGTAACCATGTTAATTTATTGCACCTGCAATTACCGTAGCTGGAAATTTGGATATTGTCACTATGGAAGCGAAAGGTATCTTCGATGGATTTCAATGACATGAAGCATGTTGTTTTATATAATACAGACAGTAAACTGGGGTTCGGAATTTAAAAATAAATGGAGATGAGATAAACAAATTTCGACAACAAGATTGTTTTCAAAATTCCACTAATTAAATCTATTTTGACCTTTCAACACCAACATTATTATCAACGCAAAAAGATTTGAAGAAAGAAATATTTGGTTGTGAATCGAGTGTTGCTTCAGGCCCAAAATATCAAGACGCTGGACATCGAAGTATTTCAATTCTATGAAGAACGTCAGTGTGCAGGTACCGAAAGTATTTGGCTAAATAAGAAAATAAAATTTTATTAATCATTTTTAAAATTCAAAAGCTCAAATAAATACTTTGAAATTTTAATATAGCTGTCGGTTAGGGATTGCGTTAGGTTATTGTCATAAAAATTCAAATCTTTGTTAAAAGAAATATAATTATCTGAAATTCAAAATAAAATACTGCATATCTCTTAAACACTAAAAATTGTTGAATTTTTATTCGTTTCATTTAGCAAAAGAAAATAAGTAGATCCCAGTCATCAAGTCACTTTTTAAAAACTTTAACCCTGAGGTATTATTTTCTTATATAGAATATTTATTACAAAAAAAAACATTCCGAAGTAAAACAGAACGAATGTAACTAATAGGATCTCTTTAACTAATAATTTTTTCTCTTTTTCACCAAAAATGGACGAAATTCAAGAAGTTGGTGTAGTTTTCATTTAACCACCAGCTGCATTTCTAACATGTAATTCAGTCTTCCATTTCCCTTTTGCTTGGTTGTTTGGCTGTGTGCGTTTCCATAACTTATAAGAAATGTTTGGTAGATCACAGAACATCTTAACGCAAATCGAATACTAATGGATAACCAGTCCGGATTGAGAGAAAAACGGGAGGAAATATCGATACAGTTGATTTTATCACATTGGAAAGAACTTTTAGATGGAAACAGTGCTGTGTTAGTGGTGTTTTTGGATTTTAAGAGGATCTTTAAGACAATAAACAAGGATATTTTAGTAACCAAGTTGGAGAGTTATGTGATAATTGATAAAGCTAAAAGGTGGTTTAGTAGTTACCTATCTGACAGACAGCAGTGCACTAAATTGGGAAACACATTTTCTTCGAAGAAAGGTGTTAAGTCTGGTGTTCCGCAGGGATCAGTACTTGGATACCTCTTATTTTTACTTTATATAAATTATATTGTGAGCTGCATGTCCGATAGAGTTTCTGTGAATCTTTTCGCTGATGATACATTGCTGTATATTCATGGTGATGACGTCAGTGAGTTAAGTGGAGCAATGCAATTTGAATTAAGTAAATTAGAAGAATGGTTAGATGTTAACTAACAATTCGTTAATAATAAAAAAACTAAGGCTATGATATTAAGTAAAAAAAAATAGTTCAATTAACGTTAAGTTGCAGTTATACAACGACGATTTAGAGTATGTAAGTGAATATAAATACTTAGGAGTTATAATCGATAATAGATTATTGCACCCTATTTCGAATATTGTGCTAGTATCTTATATTTAATTTAATCGAGAAGGATACCTTACAAAAATTACAGAATCAGGCTATGCGACTAATATTAAGGCGCGATAGATATACCCATGTTTCTGATATGTCAACTAGTTTAAAGTTCATGTTTGTAAATCAAAGATTAGTCATGATGAATATGTTATTCGTTTATAAAATCATTCACAATATGTTACCTAAGTACATGTGTGGTAAAATGAAATTTATTGGAGAAATTCATCATTACAATACTAGAACTGCTTCAAATTTGTTAATTCCAACAGCTAAAAAAGTGCAAACCCAAAAATCTTTATTTTATAATGGTCTCGTTGAATATAATGAAATACCGTTGTATATCAGCTCTGCTGATTGCTTGAGACAGTTCAAAAAATTAATTATAGAGTATATAAGTAAGGTAAGATAATTGTGTCGTCCCAGCATAGCCGTAACCGCTGGAGCAGCCAAGGGAACTCGGCGCGCGCCTGTCTGCTGCGATGCGTAAACATCTGCCGGGTGGCAAAGTAATTCAAATTCGTACACATTGATCATCACTAGCGCGGCGTGTGCGTGTGAGTTAAATCAGGCGAGCGGAATACTAGTTATTCGAGAAAATTTTAATTAAAAATGTCCAGTGTGCGCAAGTAATAAACTTTATCTGTGAGTTTCCAGATTTGTTGTACGACGGTGTTAAAGTAGGTTGTAAAGTGTGCGAGAAAACTTTGATGTGCTGGCAAAAGAACGACTGTAGGAAGCATGTAAATAGTGCAAAACACAGAAATAGAAAAAAACGGCGTGTCAAATAGAAATGACTTTATTTTCGATTTACTTGTCATGATGATAACATGTAATTTGTCACTTAACATACTGGATAAGAAATCGTTTAAGAACTTTTGGAACAAATACAACCCGGAGTTGGCAACAGCACGTAAGCATGTTTTATTTGTACGCAAAGAGGTGGAAAATAAAATCATATCTACATTAAAAAAATCAGTTGCTTTGGTTGTGTGTTGACGAGACAACAGATTGTAAGAAAAAATCTATTATACATGTTATAGTTCGTGTACTGGATCAACATAAACCGAAATTTCTACTGTTACTAGCTAGCAAAAGATTCCAAGGGTGTACTAGTGCAGCAATTACGACTGTGATACTTACTACGTTAAAAAACTTTCAACTCTCAACACGTCAAGTGTTGGTGTTTATAAGCGATGGTGCAGCGACAATGCGTGCGGTAGGCCGTTCTCTTCTTGAACACGGTTGCGACTGTTTACATGTAACTTGTAAAGTGCATGCTTTACACCTTGTGGCACAAACTATTAGACAATGTTCGTGGATCACCACGGCCGATTCCTACATGTTGGGGAACCTGGTTGCAGGCAGCTTTTTATTATGCTGAATATTTCAAAAAAGTAAAAGCTGTTATTCTACAATTCAATCCTGCAGAAGCTGCAGCTATTAAGGAGAGCCAGTCAAAATTTCAAGATACTTCTGTTGAAATAGATTTACAAAGTATTCATAGCTACTGTAAATGCTTACATGACGCACTGGAACAATTACAAAATAGAGCATTGTCGTTAGTGAAGTCACTGCAAATAGTAGACGAAGTACATATTCTGCTACGCGCTATAGATGACGCAAAAAATATTCGCGTTTTAAAAAAGTTGGAGAGCGTGTTAGAGAAAGATTCCAATTTTATTACATTACAACAAATTTGTAATGGTACTTCGCCTAATCCATTAATTGAGTTCAAAGATTATTTTAATCATACATGTATTACATCGATAGATGTCGAACGATCTTTCTCCAAATATAAACACATTTTTTCACTACTGCGAACACGGTTCCACGAGACAACTATTGAAACATATCTAATGCTATCAATTTTTTACGATTCTTATCCACTGGGTTATAATACTGATGATGGTGCTTCTACTTCTTATGTTCAGTAATTCCAATGCAATCCGCCAGCCTACTTGGTTACGCTGCTTAAGAGGGCGACTGTTTCACAGCCTTACAGATATTATAATTCTTGATTAGTTTTCTTATTATTATTCGATTTATTACTTCTTTTTCGGTATTATAAATATTGAAGAAACCGCACGCCTATGGCGCGACGAACGATTATCTTACTCTATATATAAGGCAGAATTATTAGTAATTACAAATGTAATTTCTCGACTTATATGTTGGGTTTAGAAATATATATTTCATGTATTATATTGTTAATTTTGTTTATTCTTTAGCAGAATGTTGCAAATAAAGGTTCTTTACCAAATAGAATAAAAAATATTCAAAATGATTTATTCCATATATTTGTTTCTTGCATGCCGATGCTTCTTTTTAAATTTTAAGTGAATTAGTAGAAAATCAAACAGATCCCCGTTTTATCATCGCTTAATTATGTAAGTATGTTTCAGATTAACAAAGTTTGTCTCCCATTTACTCGAGATAATGGGAATTTCCACACAAATGGTAGGACGTTAATTATTATATGTTATAAGGATGTCACAGCCTTTCACACTTCACATTTAATTATTCAAGTCGCATGACAGCGGCGCATAAAATTTAATAAAGTTATCTGATTGTTTTAACTTATAAAACACTTGTTTCAGCTAGTTTCTTTCAACCGTTCCATGTCGACGGGGTAATACGATGAATAATTTGTTGGCGTAGGTTGGTTAGGAGATATAATTAATGGATACAAAAAAGGAAGAAATATTTTTATTATTACTATTATATAGAATTTGTATCTATTTAATTTGAAAAAATTGTTAGTGTAAAATGAATAACTTTTTTAGAAGGTACACTCTTGAGAGATAATTAAAGCGATACAAAATGACCATATATGTATTTCCCTCAAGCATTTTAAGTCACACAGTAAAAAACTACCAATAATTTTTGTAAATAAGCTTTTAAATTATTTTCCATAAGTTCTGCAATCTGCTTTCGCGATTTTACTTAGTATATATAGCCATCTTCCGAAGGTTAAGACCAGGAAGAGAGCAAGCATACCAATACACATAATTGTCAGGCAATTTTCATAATTATACTCAAGTGCATGCACATGAGCGCTCATGATTGCCGTGAGAGGAATTATTTAAATGCTTGCAATTTGCTGTATGTGTTTTTTCAATAATGAAGTAAGCGAATATAATTTGGTGAATACCTCCATAATTATAACATATTCGGATATGTTTAAATTTAGCAATTTCTTTAGAGTGCGCGCACGGATAATATGCAAGGATTTAATTTTTGATTTATATGCGTATAGGATGAAGGGAGATGCCGGTAGGTTTTTGCTCATTTCATTATATATTTTAGTAAGCCATAAATGGATGAAATTGCTCAGATTATACTGTAAGTGTCTCTGGGCCCAAATTCACTTGAACAACACGACATAACCTAACCATTTCTGCTCGCTACTCTGTGTATAAGCACAGCATGGGTGGGTCTTATAGATCTAATTTCAATCAAATATGGATGGTTTCATAATAGTGCGCTATTGTTGAGTAGCACGGCCGTGTCGAGAAAGAAACAAGTAAGTCGACTTGTTGGAATGGTGACTGTTGAAAATTTGGAAATCTCGCTGTTGGGTCTATCTATAGTAATTGATTTAAAATTTTTGTCATATTTCTTATAAAGTTATGACCCCGTCGCTTTTAGTAACATGATTTCTTCAAAATAATGCTTATTTTGTACCAGATGGCGTTATCTCCAACTGTACGAGTTTTTCTCAATTACCTCTAAAAATTCAAATGCTCTTCTCATGTTGTATTTGAAAAATTTTGACAGACTAAAGTAGTGGTGAAAACCGCATAGTGATATTTTTTTCCTTTTTCCAGATAATAATGAAAACAGATCATTATCAGTAATAATTTCCGTATTAGTTACAAATACGTACTTAATAATATCGAAATTTATCTTAGTTGGCCGTGAAACAAAGGAATGATTACTAATCCGGGCAAATATGCGGTAACAGCTTTTAGGTGAAGATCAAACAACAAGAGAACTTGTAACAATCTTTTGAAAATTCTTTCCATTTGGAAAATGGAACAAAAGGTCATAAAATACCTTTTATATATCCTAAGAACATCCAGAGTACAACGAAAAGTTTTATTAATTTCATAATTTTTATATGTATAATATATTTAGATAGTAATAATTAACCTGGGCAAATATGCGGTAACAGCCAGAGGCGTGGCGAGCGCTTAAAAGTTTACACATAAAACAGAAGATAAGAAATAAATTATAAAACGTGCTGAAACACTTACCGTTTTAAAAGTCTTCCGTGAAATCACAAACTGAGTAACATCTGTTAAATATTTGAATCATTAGATATGTTTCCACAGCTGTTTCAGTCAAGTGAATACGACGTTCGGAATAAATGTTTTTTAATGCCGAAAACGACCGTTCGACATCTAGCGATGTTATATTTGCATATTTAGAATAATCTTCGAAACAACTTAATACATCTTCACACGCACCTTCACAAATTTGTCTTAATATAAGCAAATCCGAGTCTTTCTCTAAAACACTTTCAAATTTTCGTATTACACACCAATTTGTTTCGCCTTCTACAGCGCATAACTGTGCGTGAACATCATTCACAATTTGAACAGAATCCATTAGCGACATCGAAGCATTTTGTAATTTTTCTATTCCCTCCGCTAGTCCGAAGTAACTGTTGTGAATAGTTTGTAAATCTCTCTCTTAACCTGACTATCTTGAAATATCTCCTGGCTTTTCTTGATTGCTGCAGCTTCTGTTAAATATTTGTTGTAGTAAAACGCAGCCTGCAACCACGTTCCCCAACGTGTAACAATCGGCTGTGATGGTTCAGGTAAATCAGGACACAGTTTGTGAAATAGTCGGGTACGTTTGGGGGAGTTTAGAAACACTGCCTTTGTACTAGCAATCAATGCATTTACTAGTGGAAAAGATGTAGGAATCGTTTGTGCCGCAAGATTTAGAGTATGGATTTTACATGTTACCACCGTGTTCTTTAAGAGATCGGCCCAAAGAACGCATGTTTGCGGCCCCATCACTCATAAACATTAAAAGTTGCTTAGTTGAAATTTCAAAATTGTTCAATGAGTTAAACACCACCTTTAAAATCTCATCAGCAGTACAATTTATAACTCTTTTGGAAGCAAGTAAGAAGGAGGATGACGGTCGATGTGGTTCCATTGTACGTACCATTACATTAACCACAGAATGTTTTTTACGATCTGTTGTTTCGTCCACACACAACCACACTTTTTTATCTTTCAATTCCGTTTTCATTCTTTTTTCTATATGTTCATCAGCAAATGGCACTACATTTCGTATCGATGTCCGGTAACTTACAGTCCGCATATTTATTGCAGAAGGAGACAAATGCTTCTTTGTTTAGTAAACGAAACGATAGATTACACAAAATAAGAGTAACACATAATTCTAATGTAAATTTTTCTTGGTCTCGTATACTACCTTTTGCAGAAGAATGCTGTTTGCTTTCGATGTGACGTTGACAATGGCTTCTGGACCAACCCATTAAAGGGATTTTACAAATTAGACATTGAATTTTAGCGCCATCAAAAATTAAGTCCGGCATGTCCACTATAAAACTTTTAACTGTGTCTGCCATTGGTCGTTTTCGCGACGTACCTAACCGCAACATTTTTAAAGCAAACATAAGCGTAGAATTACGAACTCGCATACAGCATCGATTTAGTACTGACGCTGTGAACGCGTGAAATAAATAATCGCCGACTCCGCACCACATATCTACTACACTGATTGTTACCGCTGCTTGCCCAGACTAATGATTAATTTTAGTCTTTTACACACAAAATTGTGTCGATATTAGTTTAATATAATCGTTTGTTTTTGATCGCTTTTCAAATAAAGGTAACAAAATCTAATATGATTTGGATACAACAGCAGTACTTAGCATGCTATAGAAACAATTATTTACTTGACAATTGTGACAAGTACATAGAATTTTACTATCCACTGGCCTTTGTAGATTGGTGCTTAGCCGTTGAATGATAAAAAAATGTCGTTTTATAGTGTAGATGCATAGGATATGCTTGCAGTGTATTTTCAATGTTTTGAAAACGCGTGTATTGCTGGACGTGAATATGCCGTTAAGTATCCAGAAAGAAAACATTTCAGCTGAGAGGTATTCAAATGTTTGGCGAAACAATTTCGTGAAACAGGGTATGTTTAACCTAATAGAAATCCTACCAGAACACGTGCAGCCAGAACTGAAGCTAATGTGATAAATGTTCCTGCATATGTTGAAGTTCATCTTCACACAAGCATCAGAGGAATGTCTTCCGTGCTAGGTATAAACACGTCATTAATTCATCGCATCTTAATAGACAATACGTTACACCCATGCCATATGGTGTTACATCAAGCCCTCCTGCATACAGATTTTAACCACAGTCTTATTATTGTCATTGGTTAAAAGATATCCGGCATGAAGATGCTGCCTTCGTGCACCATGTGTTGTGGACTGATGAAGCTACTTTTGCTAATGACGTGCAGGTAAATTTGCATTATAGGTCTAAAGAAAATCCTCATTGAATGAGATTGTAAATGTTTGTTGTGGCATTTTGAGTGATAATGTTATTGGACTAGTTATTTTTGAAGGCAACTTAAAGGGCGAAGTATAGTTATACTTTTTACCTAACGAATTACCAATACTTTTAGATGTTTCGATGGCAAAATTCGAAGAACACTGTGGTTTCAGCAGGCCAGCTGTCCAGCTCATTATTTACGAATCGTCCGTGACTATTTTCATGATACGTTTCAATATCGGTGGATTGGAAGAGGATCTATTTTTCCATGGTCAGCTAGATTCTCAGATTTGGCTGTGCTTGACCTTTATTTAGGAGGAAGGATAAAAGATCTGGTTTACCCAACACGTCGTACAGAGCTGATATGATTCAACGAATTCATAATACAATCGCCAGCCTACCAAGAGTAGAAATCCAAGTAGCAGTTAATAGCAATCATCGCAGATTAAATTTGTGTATAAATAATAACTAAACGGATACTCTAAAACTGTGGCACTGGAACACTGAAACAGTTCACTAAAACCCTTACCACAATACTTAATTCGTACTGGACGCACGTTTCGATAACTAAACTATCATCATCAGCAGCAAGACTGAAGTAACAAGCTAAGTGAAAAACTAACCTTATAAGGAAAATAAATTATGCAATATGTAAATTTAAAATCGTAAAATTTAATGAGCCGCTTCATTGCTCAGGACTATAAATAGCCTAAAGGCAAATGAGCCGAATGACGTGAGTTATTAAATCCTAGAATACAATTAAGCGGTTCATTGCACATGGTTAAAATTACAACTATAAATGATTAAACATGATGTAACAAAGGATAAAGGCTTGAATTTAGTGGTCCTAAATCTGAATTCATTAAGTGAGTTTTGTTTTTGTAAATTTCCATGCCTTCATAACAATTTAATTGAGAAGTACTCCTTACGTTTTTAATTAACTTTATATTATCAACATTATGGTTATTTTCAAGCATATGTAGGGCAACGCTAGATTTATCAAACCTTCTGAATTTGAGATGAGCCAAATGTTCTTTGTACCTAATTTTGATTGATCTTTTTGTCTGCCCAATATACACTTGATCACAATCTTTACATGAAATTTTGTAAATTCCTGATTTATCCATGTTATCCACAGGGTCTTTGGAATTTCCTAAAAGGTTTTTAAGGTTATTGCTCGAAGAGAAAACAATCTTGCGGTCAATCCTAGAAAAGATTTTTTGAAGACCCTTGGTGTAACATGGATAAAAGGGTAATTTAACATATTTCTTATTATTACGGCCGTCAATGCGTTCTAATGTGCTTACATTTCTAATTCTTAATCTATTCTTATGTTTCCTAATAGTATTATAGACGACATCTTCAGAGAATCCGTTAAAGTTAGAAATATTGATGATTTCTTTTAGTTCATTTTGATATCTATCTTTCGTTAAAGGAAAATTGAGTAACCGGTGCACCAAAAAGTTAATAGCCGAAAGTTTGTGTTCATATGAGTGATTAGAATCCTGTAAGATGAATCTATTATTACTAGTAGGTTTCCTATATACGTCTATTTCTAACTTATTTTTATTTCTTATTACTAACATGTCGAGGAAAGGAATCCTGTTGTCTTTTTCTTCTTCGTGGGTAAATTTGATAGAGGGAAATTTTGAGTTAAGTTGTTCTATGAAATCCGTTATTGAACATTTACTGATGTCAAAGATGCAAAAAATGTCGTCGACGTATCTGATCCAAAGCCGAGGGAAATAAGCGAAAGTATTCTTCAGGTCAGTTTCAAATTTACCCATAAAGAGGTTAGCCATAAACGGAGATAAGCTGTTACCCATTGCTGTTGCTTCCGTTTGTTGATAAAAAGTGTTGTTAATTTGAAAAAAGTTTTGTGTCATGCAAAGTTTTGTCAAAGAAATGAAGCTAGTAACTTCCTCTCTATCCATTTGGTTATCTAACAAAAGTGTTTCTAAATATTCCAAAGTTAAATCAACTGGAACACTAGGGAACCGCTTCATTGTAATACTAGGATTTGATAACTCACGTCATTCGGCTCATTTACCTTTAGGCTATTTATAGTCCTGTGCAATGAAGCGGCTCATTAAATTTTACGATTTTAAATTTACATATTGCATAATTTATTTTCCTTATAAGGTTAGTTTTTCACTTAGCTTGTTAGTTCAGTCTTGCTGCTGATGATGATAGCTTGGCTATCGAAACGTGCGTCCAGTACGAATTAAGTGTTGTGGTAAGGGTTTTAGTGAACTGTTTCAATAAATAATAACGGCAAACAATTTGAATATTAAAAAAAAATTACGTTATTGCTTATTTTCATTTCTTATAATACAACATTAGTACTGTTTTCGTTTTAGGCACTGTTGTCATTTATTTGTTCATTTTGTGATTTGATCAGATATTTCTATTTGTATATTAAAACCGCTACATTTTGTTATTCTTATCATTCCTTAGTTTCATGGCCAACTAAGATAGATTTCGATATTATTAAGCAGGTATTTGTAACAGATAGGGAAATTATTACTCATAATGGGCTGTTTTCGCTGTTATCTGGAAAAAGGAAAAAAGATATCACTACGCGGTTTTCGCCATTACTTTAGTCTGTCAAAACTCTTCCAACACAACATAAGAAAAGCATATTGTTACATTTGAATTGTTAGAGATAGATGAGAAAAACCCGTACAGTTGGGGATAACGCCATCTGGTGCATTTCTTGAAAATTAACGGGTGGCACAAATTGCGACGTTTAAAACAGCGCGGAATGCCCTTTCAAAGTTTCTTTAAGTCGGGAAAAAACTGCAGAAGTTATAGCAGGTTCAGTTTTACATGATTCGGCAAGTTTTACCAGCTAATTTAAAATTTACTATTGACCCTGGCAACTGCGCTCCCTAGCGGTCATATTTGGAATTTAAAAATATTTTCATTAAATTTCCTCTTGCCACTTTAGTTATGAAAATTTTTTCCCATCACTGTAGCTATTGTAGTTCCCATTTTTAGTGCGACACGCTGTATAGTCATGTTTAATGCATGGAACAGTAGGTACATTTTTGTTTTTAAATGTTGTTCTATAGCTACCTCGAGCCTAAATAACCTTTATTGCTATATCAGAACTCTGCCAGAGTTAACGGCATTACCCCAAAGCTATGATGTTGTAGTTGACAATCAAAAAAGCTACGCCTAATGGACTTTATCAAGATACATCTTTCATTCATTCCGGCTTTTAAGCTCATACATAATCGACATGAGATTTGCAACTCATATCACATATCGAACAAGGCACATAAGAATGGGATCTCTCAGCTGACGATGACTGTTAATGTACATAGTACAAAGTAGTCACTTTTTGCGATAATTAATTAAATAATATTAAAATGACACACAGCATTAAACGGCTGAAGATGTGACGCCCATTGCGTGATACACGTTTAACGTCTAAAAGATTCTGTTCCAATTTATCAAAGAATTTTCAGAAAAATTATGGCACGTTTCTAGATCGTGTATGCATAAAAAGTTTATTTAATATTAGTTTTTCTGCGATAATAAAGGTACTGTAAAACGTAAATAACTTATGTGAAATTACTTTTAATTATTTGCCATATTATTGTAGACATTATGTTCGGGATATTTTATTTCCAACTCAAATTGGACGCAGTTTATACAAGCATTCTATTGCTCACTTCATAAAAAGTAAAAGCAGTTGATATAAAAAACTATCTAGATAATTTTGGTTGCCTAGTTGATGACTTGACAACCGCAAAACGATTAAATAGTACATAACTCTAATCCACAAAAAATATCCTATTGACAAATAAAGGATCCATGAAGCAACGAAGCATTTTATTGATTTTTACCCGCTTACTAAACCTATCAAGATGATTTACCGTTTCATTACCGTTCAGCGTGGATGCTTGAAATTACAAAATCATCTCGAAGATATAAAACGTTTAACGCCTTCCGCAGCAGTTAATTTTTTTTACAAGAATTTTTCGTTGTTTATTTTTTAATTAATTAATTGTGATGACTGGTATAAATAAATACAATACTGTTTTCTTCATGAAAAGCAAGTGAAATAGTAAAAGGTTTTTTCAGCTGTTTTCCTTGAATTGATGTTGTAGATGCAAGTGTGGTTTGTGACATTTGTAGATCGTTGTGAATTAGATGTTATGTAAAAAAATATTAATTAGGTAATTGAAAATGACAATGAAAAAGCTTTAGATTGCAGATATTCCGTGTTTAATTGAGGTAAAATTACAAGCATTAATAGTTTTTCTTGGCTTGGTTTCTAGTTTTTGCAATTTAAAGGAAATATTTCTCAGCCTTTATCATTCAAAATGTATAAAAATTGCAAAAATGAGGTATTCTTTAGAATAAAGCTTCTTATCCAAATCTGTCGTTATTGTTATTACTCTATTTAATATTATATATTGATTATTATGTACTCAGACATTTTGCTATAAATAAAAGTTATGTAGAAATATGTTACTAGCTCTGCAAGTAAAAAACTTAAAATAAAGGAGACACTTGCGACGGAGTTGGAATATACTCTAATGATTTAAACGAGGGAAATATAAACAGAAACAATTTTTTTCTTCAAAATTTATTAATTCGTTTTGCGGACTGAAGGTTCGGGATTGTTCTTAGACACTCTTTTGGTAATTTAAATTAAACTAGATATCAATTAATAAAATTCTAGAAGTATTAAGACTTGAAAAGAAAAAACTAACCTGGAATTGTGATCTTCCAATAAAAACTCTATGAGATTTAAGACCATCAGCAACTGTACAATATTAAAATTTACTGACAAACAAGACGATTACTTGACGAATGATATTTAATTTCCAAAATTATGCTAAAGATACAACTGGATTTATGCTGTTCATCGTTGTAGGAATATATTTCATCAAAATTGAAGATTTAGGATGTAAAGAGATTGAACAAAAGATAAGTTACTTATCCGTTCCACCATGATCGTCGTTGACTGGACTTAGGATAATCTCCTAGCAGAGCTGGAGCTACTGAGAAAGGGCTCATAGCCGCCAGAGGGATTTCGACATTTAACTTACGGACATATAGAATTCACTATACGTGTCTCTAATTACAGCTACGTTCGATGCTGTAAATTGTAACATTACAATGCTTAATGCTTCTATTTCTGGTATCGTATGAAAGCAACTAATCTAAATTATTTTAATACAGCACTGTTTTGGAAAAGACATTAAGCTTTAATAAAGGTTAGCTGTGTGCTGCATGTTGTACACAATCTTTAGATATGAGTAAATCCGTACAGTCTTCAACCACGCCCTTAAGAACGTTTGCTGCTATATGTGGCGCGGTAGAAGTCATTCATTGGAGTATTTTGTTGGGAATAATTTTAACTGCATCTCATCCTTTGTGACAAATGGTTGATAATAACTAAGCTATAGGCCATTTTACAAATACGATCGACACATTAAAAATTCCTGTGGTTAAAGGAGCTTAATGGCTAGTAAACCCCATTGGGCCGCTCACCAAACATACAAAAAATCTTAAATAATGAGTAAATATCTTATCTTAGTATTAAGATTCAACATACCTTTACCAGAACAATATCAAATACACTGTTTCCATCAGTTGGATGTAATACAATTCTTGTTCTTCCACTACCTTACTTTTTCGTTTGCGCGGCTTTTTCCATAATTTAAGGAAGGAACGGATTGCATACAATTTTGAGTATTTTATGCAATCCGTCCTGAATTTATTCAAACGTAATGAATGCTAAGCATGACGATCCCAAATTAGGTGTTTTTGGGGGTATAGCTCGGTGAAAACCTTATCACTTGCACAATTCTGTAAATTCTGTTTTCTTTTCTTCCCTATTTGTAATTTCACTCTCTATGATAAAATCAGATACAGAGTAGTATTAGCATCAACTGGCTGAAAAACTCTAACCTCAAAGGTTTGGTAAGAAACAGTTATCGAGTACGCATATAGGGATACCAGCTGCAGCTTTCCCACCCCAGTAAATTTTGTAGGTCCATACTCATAGGCACGCCAGTAAATTTTCCAGGTCTACACTCATAGGGATACCAGCTGCAGTTTACCCACCCCAGCAAATTTTCTAGGTTTGTACTTACAGGGATACCATGCAACCCGTCCTGAATTTATTCAAACGTGCTAAGGCAAAATGCTAAGCAGGATTATCCCACATTAGGTGTTTTTGTGGATATAGCTTGGTGAAAACTTTATCACTTGCACAATTCCGTAAATTCTGTTTTGTTTTCTTCCCTATTAGTAATTTCACTCTCTATGAGAAAATCAGATACAGAAAGTATTGGCACTAATATTTCAGGAACAAATTATTATTTAGACACGCTCGGGTGTTATATAGATAGCTAAGATATTTTTTTTGCTTGTTGAAGAGCTGTGACGTTTCGACTGTGACAATAAAAATTTGATGGATTAATTTTCCTTCCTGCTGCGTACGAGATAGGCACCATAAATTCCCGATCTGATATAGAAAAAATAAACTTGGTAAAATATAACAATTTTTATTTTTCAATATAATCTCCCCTAACTTCAATACATTTATAACAACAATCAATTAATAACTCTATACCCTTGTAAAAATAATCCAAAGTTTTACCTCAAAATGTCTTTCTGGGACGAGGTTCATCGGGTCGCCGCCATTCTATCGATTCCTTTTTGGATAGAGCATCATAATACAGAACCATTGTTTCACAATGGGCTCCAAAATCGGTTTCGGGTTGTCTCCACGCATGTTTAAAAACGAGCGCGCACATTCGACCCGACGTTCACGTTGGAGAGCAGAAAGAAGGTGCGGAACCCATCTTGCATTAATCTTATTCATACCCAAAGGGTTAGTAAGAATTCGGCGAATACTTGCTTCAGGAATGTTAGACATGACTGCTAATTCCTTCACTTTTAAACTGTGCCAATTTCTTCAATATGTAGTTGAAATGTTTTGAGACGTTATTATTTCAATTGGCCGACCGGGGGGCGCTCACCATTTTCAAGGAATTCTTGCCCCAAACGGAAACATTTTGCCCACTTTTTTGCAGTGTAATATGAAGGAGATAAATCACCATAAACGGTGTCTAAACGTTGTTTAATGTGATTAGGCGTATGCCCCCTTTGTTAAAAATTTAATGACCGCGCGGTACTCAATCTTCGTTACCTAAGACATTTTCATGTACTAGTCACGTTGTCTGGCTGGCTACTAAAAATTGTGTAGACCTCGCACATGTGCAACTATGACGCAACGGAGTTTGAATACGCTCGAACCAGTATAAACCTGCCACGCCGAGAACCTATGGCACCTAACTCCTATGTATAATGAAGCTGCTAACAAGGCTTTGTATTAGACAGTAGGCAGATGATTTTAGCAATTTTTTGATTTCCAATGACTTTAAAGATATTTTTTATGTTTCTAACATCGCACTTTTAGGCAGCAATTCTTTGATCAATGATAATGAAATAAAATATGTTTTTTGTTTTCTATAAAAGAAATTACTCAACTTACACCTGCATACAATTGAGTGATTTAGTTGACTAGCATTTAAAATGGAATGGAGGAGTTTGCAGTTTGGGTATCTAAAGCATGTTTTTTGATTTTCCCTTAAGAGTGGTTTTCTGTATTAGGGTACTTCCTTTGAAGCAAATTTTATTTTTGCACTTCAAGCTTTTTCTAGTTGGAATCGTGTAAGGATACTTTTACGAAACCTTGAATGTTTCCCATTGAGCTTTTAAGGTATGACAGAACAGTAACTTTGTAGGTGAAGTAAGGCAAGTCGCTCTAAAACCCTTCCTAAATTGGAATATGAATTACATCGTGAATACAACAGCTTTGAGATTGAAGATAAACAAAGGTAAAGGCAGTACAACCTCGACTAACTTTAGGTTCTTATTACTCACTTTTAATATATGCTGTACTCGATTAGATTTGATGCATAACCCTTACCTTTAATCAATCATACCGAACCCGGTGGTACATTACCTTTTACACTTTTTCTTCTTCTCTTAAGTCCAACGACCTAATCCTAATCAAAATGCGAACATTTTCCGGTACGCATGTTCTTTAACGTTCGGTTCATTCCGATCACCTCGCCACAAACCCCACACGCTACACACATGTAATTTGATTATATTGAAACGACATTCCGTAATTTGTCTCTATCATTTCGCTTCGACTTCTTTTTCATTTTCTGGTGGGCAGCCGGTGCCGTTTTTTAGTGTCTTGACGTTGGCCCTTATCAGTAAGAATTTTTACCGGAGAAAAATTTGCCCGACAAAATCACGTGCTAGCCAACCGTAATTTATTATTTGAGCGGCGTTTGAAATATAGACGAGATATTAATGCAAAAATATACAGCGCATTTTAACAATGGCGAGTCACAATTTTACAATAAGACCGCCTAGGCTACGTATATGACGTTTGACGTGTAATTAGTGTGTGATTTATAAAATAGCGTTGTTAAAGTGTTACTTTTCTCTCGAGATTAGATAGATTTTCTACCATAAAATTAAAGACGAGAGAATGTTTTAAATACTGCGACCCCAAGTTGCAGTAATTGCATCGTAATTAATTTAAGTTGTATGCATGAACTAACAGCAATAAATTACTTGAATTAAATCTAATCTGTTATGAAACTGAACATATGCGGTGCTTGCCAGAGATATTTTATGTTTCTGTAAAGTGTTATGGGACATTTAATAAATATTTGAACAATGGTGCTCGGTAGTGCAGCTCAACTTCTATTCTTTACTCCACAGTGACTCCACATATTTTGCAAATAATTACGCTACGAAACAGTCTTTTGTCAATGTAGCAGAGTAATGAAGAGGTGGGTGGTCTCTGTTCAACAGATTTCGTTCTTTCTTTATATAGACAGTTTCAAATGCGTCTAGCTCACGGGGCAAGGTTACATTCTTAATCAATTTCAGCTTTCCTAATTTAATGTTATGCCCGGTTTCGTTTATGTGTTGTGCTACACTTGACGATTATGTTTTGCCGTACCTGTAGCACCTGATGTATTCATTGAATCTAGTACCTATCACTCGTTTTGTTTGACCAATATAGGCTTTATGAGGTTTTATAGGTTGAGTGTATTACGCGAACTGAAACATACGTTCATATCTTGTCTCCTAAAAACTTTACTAATACCTTTCGTAGGTTGTCGCAGGTTTCTACTGGGATCAAGGTCGTGGAATTTCTTACATAATGCCTATGTTCGACTTTATTAAGAATGCGGTTGACATCTATAGAAGAGTAACCATTATAAACAGCTACAATTTTTATGAATTTAAGCTTCTTATTGTACCTACTTTTATTCAAAGCGAATTTCACCAGTTTATTAATTAAAAGTAGGTACAGTAAAGAGCTTAAATTCATAAAAAATGTAGCTGCTTATAATGGTTACTCTTCTATAGATGTCGACCGCATTCTTAAGAAAGTCCAACACTAGATTACGTAAGAAATTCCACGGCCTTGATCCCAGTAGAAACCCGCGACAAGAAATTTGTCAAACTTTCCTTCCACAGAATATCGAAATGTATTAGTAAAGTTTTTATGGGACAAGATATGAACGTATGTTTCAGTTCACGTAATACACTCAAAAACCTTCTTGGTAATCCGAAGAATAAAGCGGACATGAAAGAAAGGTCGGGCATTTACAAAATTGCTTGTAATGACTGTGATAAAGCCTGTGTTGGTCAAACAAAACAGACAGGAACAGGTGCTACAGGTAAGGCAAAATAGAAGCGTCAAGTGTATCACAACACATAAACGAAACCGGGCATAATATGAAATTAGAAAACCTGAAATTGATTAAGAATGTAACTTCGCCTCGTGAGCTAGACGTATTTGACACTATCTATATAATGAAAGAACGAAATCTGCTGAACAGAGACCACCCACCACTTTATTACTCTGGTTTTTTTGATTTACTAGAGTAAAACGATCATATGTTTTAAATAAAGTGCTACATTAATAAAAGACTGTCTCGTCGCGTTCTGTACATATTGCATGGTTTAGTTTTTAAAAATGTATGGACGGAGGAAAAACACCTTTGACGAGAGGGAACGTATCATTGTCTTGCTCTATTTTATGAGGGTGGAACGGAGACGTGGTCAGACAGTCTCGTTCCGTATATACCTCGCATGCTTTTCTACTTATTCGCTATGTTTGTTCCAATGTCGATGTTCCAAGAAGATGAAGCAGAATCATTAGCTTCTGGAGAGGTGCAACAAGGCAACAAACCTGAAGAACGCGACAGTAATTTTGAAGGAACTACATCAAGAGCCCAACCTTTCAGTTAGTAGGAGCTAAATGATCTCACTAGAAATCTCAACTTAAGAAGGTTTTTAAGTGACGATTGAACAATGTATGTATTTTTTCTTTAAATAAAATGTTAAAAATAAAAATAAAAATACGTATAACTTGGCTTCTTTTAGTAGGTATCTGTAGTTACTGTAAGTATTAACGGAATCACCTAAGATGTTAATAAGTTGATATTATCATACATCCATTAAGTTCAGTAAATGCGTCAGATACTTAAAAACTGGATCTGATATATCACATTCAATCACAGCCCCTGCATATGGCTGTGATAAAGCCTATTATCACCAGGTGCAAGCACATAGCACATTACCGCAATGGGAGGATTGAATCGTCAAGTGTAGAACAACAAATAAACGAAATTGAGCATAATATTAAATTAGAAATTACAATTAGACGCTTATTAAGCTATTTATATGAAAAAAAAATGAAAATCTGTTCAACCGATAAGAAAGCTCTTTTAACCATTCTGTATTGATTGATTTATTGCGTTGTTAGTATCTTGCATATTTTAGTTTAGGGCAAGTGTTAAAATTAGGTGCTTGTAAATATCTTTCAGAGTAGGGATAGAACAAAGGATGTTAGAATAAAAATCATTTTCTCACATCAATCGGTCGTACGGTTGACAGTGGAAGTCAATTTCCGAAACACATGTTTTATTAAATATTTTGTGTGGTGTCGAGTGTGTCGATTCGCTTTGTAATCTCATATCATTGGTTGGATATAGGATTGATTAACTGAATAGAAATGCTCACTTTTGGATGATAGTTGCAGTGTATCCTATACTCAGAACAGGAATAGTTAAACTTTCAATTACAGCAGTTATTCTTCCAGATACATGCATGTCCCTTCCCAACATGCGTGCCAAGTCCAAAGGTACCATTTTTTCCTACGAGGGATCATTAAAAACTTCCAAAAACCGATTTAATTTTTATGATTAAATTACATAGCAGAAAATAACATTATTTATAGCTAAAACGAAAAGATCTCATCCCTATTTTATGCAACGGCCTTTTAGAGTTCCTCCTAAATTACAGGGTAGTAACCAACGACAATCGAGGCAGGCGTATGTCAAAAAAGAAATCGAAATGCGTATATGGATACGCGTATTTCCGACTTATTCGTTCCCAGCCTACTTACATAGTCTTCAGTCATCGTGTATGCATATTATTATACGGTGGAAAAGAAGTAAATTACGGGGTTCTCGACGCACTTTCGAAGTAGCCCTAATACGCGAGGCGATCCTTAAATTTCGGTCGTTGACAGTCACAGTTCAGGGCGCAACGGTAAGTCTAACTTTTACTTTGTTGGTTTATATCTGATTTAGCATCACAATGGCCAACGATGACCGGTTATCAAAGGTGCCGAGCCGAACCAGACGTATTACAGAACGCCACCGTCTTCCACTTCAAATCGAAATCAACCAGCCAAATCATAATCGATGTGAAAAGCAGAATTTTAATATTACGTTGGTTCATGATATGAATCAAAGGTTTAACCTGAGAGAATGTGCGACAAAAAATACGTAACTATAAGTAAATAAAGTGAACTGTGACTTATTTCTTGTTAAAATGGAACAGGTTAGGATTAGTGATGCTAAATATGGATCAGTTGACGCTCAATTTGTGTAGGAAGGTGAAGATTTAGACGTTTTAATGAGATTTTTAGGATTAAACCCGGTGAATATAACTTTATTTAAATTGATCTCCTCTTTTCTCATTATTATTCACCTAAATTATCTTAGGCTTGTTCACTATTCGATGTATGTTACTCTTTTGACAAAGAGTTTTCTAATGTTTATTTTTTATTGTCGTTTATTGAAAAAAGAGACTTGAATAGCAGAAGTCAAAGAAATCGAAATTTTACTTACGGACTATATTGCTTATTATATGAAAAAATGCTGTCCTAGTGATTACCTCTGTGTCTAATACTACTCAGATTCAAGTAAATCATTTAGTTTTAAGTTAAGAACATATTCACATTACATCAACCGGTATCTTTTGAAAGTATTTGTGAAACGTTGCACGTTAAAGATTACTTCATTCTATGAGTATCACATCCGCATTCCGGTTTCTGTCGCTATTTTCTAGGGCATAACTATATCTTTTGACACTAGGTGGCGCGAGGAAATATTTCAGTACTATCTTCGAACAACAGTGGCATAAACTAAGAGATGAATAGCAATGTGGGCAGGAACAGAAGGCGTTAGTGCTTCTCTCTTTTCGCGTTGTTTTTGCTGGGAGTGATTCCATAAATACCCTGACCTGGATAATAGCATTATCTTGGTTATTGTTTCTAGATACTTTTTTCATGTGCACTTCTACATTAAGTTCGCCTTTGTTCGAATTTTATTTGGTAGATAACCTACCTTAGCCTTTTTAAAATCACAAGCAATGTGAATAGTTTACTGCATTAATAATGTGGATATAAATAATGTGCATTTCAAAAATTCTAAGTTAATAAATGCTTTATTTGAAGAAAATGAAATTATTGATTTATAAACAACACATAAACGCTTTCTTGAATTAATAAAACTATTTACTATCCTTAAGAAAATATTGCTTTGTGTTATAACTAGAGCCCGGTAACTGAAGAGCAATCGCAGCGGCGGTGTGACTGTGTTTAGGTGGGCGGGTAGGGCTGGTCGATTATGATACGACACGATAAATCATCATCACTCAGTTCAGTTTAGCATCGGATAGCGGATATGGCGTGTTGATTTTATTGATACAGACGTAGTTATTAATTGTAGTTTTTAGCGAACATGTCGAGGGTAAAAAACGACTTTTTCAAGATATAGTAAATAAGTTTATTTCTGACTTTCCTGATTTGTTTTACAACGGGAGTGAGATAGTTTGTAAAGTGTGCAAAATACAATTGATGTCAAATAAGAAGTGGAACTGTAAAAGATACGTAAATTCCGCACAGTATAGAAAACGAAAGTTGGGCATGCCACCGAGGAGTGCATTTTTTTAATGTAATTCTTATGTCGATAAACTGTAATTTGCCACTAGGCTTACTCGATAAACAACCGTTTAAGGACTTTTGGTACAAATACAATCCCGAGTTGCGATTGCCAACAGAGAAAACGGCACGTAAGCATGTTGCATTTGTACGCGATGACGTCGAAAGGTAGATGAAACGCATATTGAAAAAACAGTTTCTTTGGTTATGTGTTGACGAGACAAAAGACTGTAAAAAAAATTCAATTGTAAATATTATGGTACGCATACTAGACCCTAGTAAACCTACATTACCACTGTTACTAGCGAGCCGAAGACTACAAGAGTGTACTGCTGCAGCAATTACGAAGGTTGTACTTAGTACGTTGGAAAAATTTCAAATTTCAAAAGATAAAGTGTTGATGTTTATGAGCGATGGCGCAGCGATAATGCGTTCGGTAGGCCGTTCTCTTCTTGAACCTGGTTGCAAGTGTTTACATGTTACGTGTAAAGTGCATGCTTTACATTTTGTTGCAGAAACCATTCGACAATGCTCTCTCGAGGTAGATGCATTAACAGCAAGCACAAAAAAAGTATTTTAGAAATCTCCCAAACGCCTACGATCATTTCACACAGAGTGTCCTGGTATTCGTCAACCACCGGAGCCAATTCTTACACGTTGGGGAACATGATTGCAGGCAGCTTTTTATTATGCTGAACATTTCAAAATAGTAAAAGTTATTGTTGCACAATTCAATCCTGCCGAAGCAGCTATTAAGGAGAGCCAGTTGAAATTTCAAGATATTTCTGTGGAAACAGATTTAAAAAATATTCGTAGCTACTATAAAGGATTAGCTGACGCAATAGACCAATTACAAAATAGATCGTTATCATTATTGGAGTCTCTGCAAATTATGGACGTTGGGCATACTCAGCTACTGACTATACATGACGCAAAATATAATCGCGTTTTAGAAAAGTTCGAGAGTGTGCTGCAGAACGATCCTGATTTTAGCACACTAAAACAAATTTGTGAAAGTGTATCGAATAATCCACTGACTAAGTACAAAGAGTATTTTAATCATGCATGTATAACATCGGTAGATGTTAAACGCTCTTTTTCAAAATATAAACTCATTTTCTAACCACGGCGAACATCGCTCACCGAAACAACTGTGGAAACACATCTAATGGTGTTAACTTTTTGCCACTCTTATCCATATGATGTTAATACTGATAATGGTGCTTCTAGTTTTACTGTTCCATAGCCAACGCTGATTAAAAGGGTGAGTGTTTCACTACTTTTCATATATTATAATTATGTATTAGTTCTGTTATTCTTTTTCCATTTTCTTACTATTGTTTTTATAAACTAGGCAGGTACGGCTATGGCACGGCTCCCTGTTACCGGGCTTTATTAATAAGTATTAGATATTTATTTTTGTAATAAGTTAGAAAAATCGTGTAAATTTATTGTTGGATTGTATAATACGGAATAAAATACACAATTCTTAGATAGTTCGCTTTACAAATTAAACTGCACTTTAACCCTGGCTGGTTGTGCACATTAGTTTTAATTTCATTGCAATACACGTAACTTTATTTAAATTTGTAGCAGTAAGTTGACTAGAAACTTTCATAAATATGGTTTTATATACGTTCATGAGCATCTGTTAATGTAAATTGGAGTAATAATGCATTATAATTGTGAGGTACTGGTACCTCCATATGACTAAGAATAATTGTTACAATTTGATGGTGAAAGATTCATCTACATAAATGAGTAAATGAGAAATATAAGGTGTAGTGTAAGAGTGATACAAATACTTTTGTGAATTGCGCAAGCGTGTTACATCTCAAATATTCGAGTAGAAGATTTAAACATAAAAACGGAATAAAATCACTGCAGATTGTATTACCTACATCATTTTAGTAAAGAAATCTCGACATATATAAAGCTTCACCTTTTTCTCCAAAGTCAAGTGTATATTTTGTCTTTATCGGGCTGTTTCTATTTTCTAATAGTAAGGTAGAATAGTGGTGGTTTTAGATTCCCAATTCTTGAAATTCGATATTTTTATTTGCCGAAGATTTGCTTTCGTTGCAGTCGATTAAACATATGTTATATAATCTGTTCTCTTTTAAGTACGAAAGGTGGGTACCACTTATTACAAGGACCATCCTATCATTTCAATGTTCTTGTGTAGTTTTATTAATTTTGTTTGTAAGAGAAAAAATATTGTGTACGAAGGAAGTCACGATTGGGAGTTTTCATTCCTAGTAAAGCTAAATACAGTTTAGCAGGGGAAAAATATGTGTACTCCAATAATACCATGTGCGGCACCTCACGAAAGACACATAAAACATATCATTACGGCGACTGCTCCTGTTACCCGGAGCATCTGCGAGACACCCGCAGACCGACCGAAACTGTCCTGTCAATTTTTTGAAAAACGACCTCCGCCGTACATGTACGCGTGTACATACGCAACTGGGTCGAAAAGTAAGTAATTAAAAACGTGTAACCGCACGTTTTCACGGCGTACTAAATTCGCCTTGAGTACAACCGGGAACATCGGTTGAAATTAATGTGTCGGTAACGAATATTGAAAACGAAAGTGGCCAAGACGTAGTTACTTACATTTATGAGTAGTGGCACCTGTGTCGAGTGCTTACCATTTTTGTTTTTCCCTTAATTTGACCGTATTTATGCGTACGTATGTGTACATTTGTAAATCTTTCGCTTGGTAAATCTTATTAACTTCGAACTTACAAGGATAGTTTGAAAAGTTCGTAGAGTGATAGATAGATGGCTCCATAATACGACTTCACTTTTAGAACATATACAGTACGTCCACATAGTGCGTGGGTGGAAGAAAAAGTTTTAAAATAAAAAACATTCGGAGGATCTCCGATTTCCGCTACATGCAGGTTTTGTTTTTCTGCATGTTATAACGTTTTTAGATGACCTTTTTGAATTTGACACATTGGTTATCGCCGTCCAGTTTACTGGATACAGAGGTTTGTCCATAAAAACCTGATCCAGTTAACTAGTCACAGAAAATAGCAGAGTTTAACGATTTCCGGTGTGATGTGGTATTTGAATTTTGCAAGGTTTAAATGACTTGGACTTCACGTCAATTCAGTTATCAAAATTTATCGTTATTTTACATACAAATATTTGATTATTTATATTTAAAATTGTATCTGATATACCGGGGTTGAATAATGTCCAGTGTTTAGTTAAAAAAACATATGTTTGTGGCCATCCCACTTTGTTTAGATGCTTTTACATGACGCTGATGATTTTGTCGGTAATGGAAACTAATCATGATTCTCCTGAAGAAAAGTTCACTGACAATCAGCGTGTAAATATTATGATTCAAACAACACTAAAGTATCGGTACACTCCGCACCACACAATTTATTCATTAATTAGTCCGGAAGTTATAAGGGATATGTTGAAACTTGCATCCAACAAAACAAAATGTGGAGAAAAAGATAATAATAATATGCTCCAGTATAGAGTATTGATTGATTGATTGATTGATTTTCTACCAGAGCAGGGCTGGTCTTTACATCCCTAACACTGAAGCTTAGTAGCTTATTGTATTATTCCTGCTTCGGTTTTGTTTTACTTAAACAGGTTAGTTCCCGTAATCAGGTTTAACAGCCTATGTAGTAAATCTTTCTCCATTGGTAGTTCAATTGTGCTTCGCATAGCGAATCTGCGTTGAGCTAACGCTGCACATTCGAAAATAATGTGAGAGGCTGTTTCCTCCTCCTCATTGCAAAGTCTACATAAGGGCTCATCTTTGTAGATCCCCATCTTATGCAAGTAGCCTCTCAAACAGCCATGTCCTGTTAATAGACATGTTGCTGCTCTAAGCTGTATCTTGTTTAATTCAAGCAGGTTAGCAGTCAGATGTTGCGACGGTCTTCCCATCATCCGTTTGCTGTGCTTTTGTCCAGCTGCATGTTTCCAATTTAATTGGTGTTGTGTTATAATCCACTCATTAATTGCACCACGCACTGCACTCTTGGTAATACCTAGACCCGGTTCAGGGCCTATATAATTCATTTTTGAACCTTCCCTCGCTAGCTGGTCTGCAATTTCATTGCCCGCTATGCCCCTGTGCCCTGGCACCCACACCAGTGTGACCTTGTTGTGTTTAGACAGAGCCATTAGGGTTTGCAGGCACTCCCATACTAGTTTGGAGGTTATGCGATAAGATGCTAGTGCCTTTAAGGCTGCCTGACTGTCAGAGAGAATGCACATCGTCTCACCCTGCGGTCGCCGACGCAGACTCTCCCACGCGCAGGTTTGTCTAGCATATATTTCTGTTTGAAATACCGTGGTGTATCGCCCAAGTGATACACATACTTTGTATCCCTGGTTTTCCTCATATACACCAACGCCAGATGTAGCGCCCGTTTTGGACCCATCTGTGTACCAGACTAGTGTTCTTGGTTTTCTCAGGATTTACTCTAAGGTTCTCCTTCTTGCACCATACTTCTACCATTTTTAATGCTCTTTGCATTAGTTCTGAGATTATGCTGGCGTTTCTCCCACTGGTGAGTATTACAATGTCATCAGCATATCCCTGTGTATAGTAGCCAGCATTGTTTAGCAAGATCAGCAGTTCGTCTATCACCATATCCCACAATAGAGGTGATAATACCCTCCCTGCGGGCATCCTCTGGCGACAGACACCTGCATTGTCTCACCTGCCAGTGCTGCCTCTACTTGTCTACCATGGAGCATGGCTCCAACCCATCTACAGACAGTGTTGTCTACTCCATGGCTGTTCACAGCCTGTAATAGTGATGCAAATGAGGTGTTATCAAACGCACCTTCTATGTCAAGAAACGCAGCTAATGCAATTTCTTGATTGTTTAGGGATGCCTCCACCCGCGACACGAACTGATGCAAGGCACTTTCACATGATTTACCTGCTTGGTAGGCATGCTGGTTGGGATGTAATGGCCTTTCTATTAGAGAGGTTTCCCTGACATACTTTTCAAGCAGTTTTTCCATGGTCTTTAAGATGAAGGATGATAGGGTTATTGGCCTGTATGCCTTTGCCAGTATAGAGTAATCTACCGGGTGTTGCCGTGTCGTTGAGTTTACTGTTGACGTTTCGTTGATCATACTGTCAACTTCTTCAGAAGTTTTCTAAAGACAGCAAACAACGGCCGTGAAAGCCTACACTCAACTCATATTTTCCATTACTTAGAGTCGGTAAAAGCAACGGCTAAAGCTTTGTCCTGTATGGACCAGAAGAACAGAACTCATACGTTCTTACTTGTTTCACAACTCAGCATATGGAGAGGTTAAATAACAAAAAATTTCTGCATATTTTCTACATTTTCATAATTACCGTCTCTGGTTTATTTTTCATTATTTCTGCAAATTGATAAAATAAAACAGAAATATTCCTAATAATTTTAATTTTCTGGTCCAAAATAATACCGCCCAGACTTGAAGTGGTTTCTGCAGATGATTTAGTAGAGTTGCGGGAGTTGATTTGTAATGTTACTTTTTCTCAATATTCCTTACATCTACCTATCTTAGTTTTTGAGATAATTTTATATTTTTGCAAAATGCCGTTGTTTCTTTAACGACTGATATTCTTAAACGTCTTACATGCTAGAGTCGTGACACGCGTGTTGGATGAGAATCTCAAAAGCCAAAAATTAATTAATGTCCTTCTACTCCTTTATTTTAATCGTGATAGCGATTGTTTCAAACACAGCAAATTTTGATAATCCTCTTCCAAATATAATTTGTAGATGAATTTCCGACGGATGCTCTTATTTTTAATAGTAGCGCAATGCATTACATGTAGTGACGCAACTGGAAGACTGAATTTAGACTAATCTGTGATATTTCACCACCAACAACTACACAATAATAAAATTTACTGACTAACAAGTCCATGAAATTAGGAACGATATTTCATATTCGAAATTATGCTAGAAATAGCTCTGAATTTATTTAGCTATGAATTTATACTTGTTATAGGAAATTTGAGGATTTACGATGTGAAGAAATTGACCAGAAGAGGAGTTACTTAACTGTTTCCCCATTTTTGACTTTTGTTGGACTTATAGTAAGTCTCTAACATCCCCGCTTCAGTGACAGGGGGCCTTAAAAGGAGTAGGAGCTACCTAAAAAGAGCTAATAATTGTCAGAGGGATTTTGATATTGAGCGAGTGGCCGTACTGAACGCACTATACGTGCCAGTAATGACAACTACATTCGAAGTTCTAAATTATATCATTGTAATATATATAACATGTGTTAGTAAAGAACCATGTGATTTGAGCTTGAATGAGTTTGCAAAAATAATTTCAGAAAGTCATAAAACTAGTCTTTCTTCTTTCGACAATTATTTATCTAATACTGGTGGTCATAACAGAGATGAAAACGTGCCTTATATTTGTATTTTTATGTATTTTAATATATACTCAGTGACATAGAAATTGCAACAGCTAGAAGGGGTTGGAATTTCCGATTGAAATTTGGTAGGAATATTCACCTACGTAAAAGTAATAAATGATCAAAATTTGGGAGGAACATTTTTATTAGTTAAACAAAATTTTATAATAATTGTTAATAACGTGTGGGGCCGCCTGTCTGATTTACACATTCATTTACACGCCGTGGAATTGATTGAATAAGGTGGTTTATCTCGTCTTCGGGTATCGCCTCCCGTGCAAGTTCCACCTCATGTCTCAAAGCCTCCAAAGTCAAAGGAGGACGCTGCAAGTTTCGCAACCTTCTACCCATTATGTCCCATACATGTTCCATGGGAGAAAAATCTGGAGATCTTGGACGCCAGGGCAAAAGATTAATCTGGGCCTGTTCAAGGAAGTTCACGGAAAACCTTGC
Source organism: Dynastes maya (assembly GCA_029619315.2). Taxonomy (NCBI): domain Eukaryota; kingdom Metazoa; phylum Arthropoda; class Insecta; order Coleoptera; family Scarabaeidae; genus Dynastes; species Dynastes maya. The sequence continues at coordinate 67,220,272 of JAROYE020000002.1, forward strand.
TACATGAGGACGTTTATTATCTTGCTGGAGTAATGGATCTTCGAGCCCTTGTAAGTATGACAGAAGATGAACACCAAAGAAGACTTGCTGCCATAAGTAATCGCACCCCAAAGCAAGAACACCCACAGTGCGGTGTACGTGCCTCTCAACGGTAAATCGAAGATTCCGTCATTCACCCAGTCTTCTTCTGATTCTCTGACGATCGTCGTGCATGCCTAAACAAAATCTTGATTCGTCGCTAAACACAACACGACGACATTCAAGATTCCAATGAGATCTTTCATTGCACTATTGTAACCGTTGCTGATAATGTTCCGTCGTCAAAGGAAGCACAAATTGCGGACGATATGATGTTAACCCAAAACTTCGGATTCGGCGATAAATTGTTCTAAGGGTTATATGGCGACCTTCTTCACCAAACGATTCGTCACCAATTGCCCGAGTAGAGGAAAATCGGTCTCTAAATGCCAGTTGTCTTAAGCGACGATCTTGACGCTCATTCGTTCTTCTCGAAACCCCGGTTCTCCTTCTACGACGTTCCTGGCCATCTTCAAATCATGCACGACACACTCGTATTACAGTAGACCGATTTCGATTTACACGGTTAGCAATTTCCCTAAATGAAAAACCAGCTTTGCGCAAACCAATAATTCGACCTCTGTCGAATTCGCTTAATTGTCGATATATTCCTCGTCTTCTTACTCTAGGCATAGCTAACATTTAACTGAACCGCAGTGCTGAGAGAGAGGTAAAAACCTCAATAACAACTTTATTGCTTCACTGAGAGGATTCAAGTCAATTTTTTTCAATTTCTATTTCAACATTTTTGTTGTTCTCGTATAGTTAGTGAGTGTGGAACTACTTTTCTACATAAATTTTCACTTATGAATTCTGTCACAGATAGAAATAATGAAAATACAAATTTTCAAAATGTAAATTTGTTTAAGCGTACAATGATAGATTCCAACAATGTGTTTGTAAACCTCCAATATTTTTAACAATATTTCATTTTTTCTTTTCCTTTGAATATTTTGATTTATGACAAATGGCAGAAAGAAGTAACTTAGTTACTTGTCACTTATTATTGATTTGCCGATACTTTGGCTACGGAGCTGCATAACAACGTTTCGATTCCCTCGTGTATTTCCGTTGCATATCGTGTACATTGTACTATACAACGGAAATACACGAGGAAATCGAAGCGTTGTAAATGATCTCACACTTACGGCACCGCCAGTCGCCGTTGCTTCCTTTCACACTACTATCATTCCAACGTTGCTAGATGTACCACAAAAATATATTTTTGGCATCGTGGGATTGCTGACATACATTTAGGCACTCTTCATTGGTAATCTTTTTCCTTAACTACGCTTAACTACATCAATTGTCAAATAATGGCAGAGCGTACTTTTATATCCGTGATGTTGAAAATAAGTGCTTCTCTCTGAAAGGTTTATTATCATTTGTGATGAGATGAAGCATGGTATAAAACCTAAAAGGACTGGGTTCCTTCAATTTCCACTGGTGATAGAGGAGTGGTATGAATTCAACTGTGATGGTGCAAACGATAAATATGCATTCCATAGTAGACACTCGAAATCTGCCATTACATTAAAAATTGTTGGTGAAAAGTATGTCAGTGCTTAAAGAGCTTGAAGCCTGACATCTCCAATAGATCCAGAACGTACATTCAAAATGAAGAGTTCATCTGTTTGCGAGATGGAAGCTATGATGGTTCAGTGTTGATCAAATTTCTCGTGAGGGTTTTACAGTGGACTTCATGCCTCAGTCTGTAATCACAGATAAAATTTGGATACGCCTCCATACATCAAAGACAAAAACAACAACCTGAATAATGGTGGTCCAGTGGTACTTCTCTTTCAAAGAATGTAATAAGTTGACCATATACACGAAACATAATTGCTCCAATTTTTTTTTATAAAATAAACGAAATTCTCTATTTCTTGTTTTCATTTCATAGACCTTTCAATTCGCCCTCGTAACTAACACGTGCGGCACCAAGTCACTATGACGTCAGCTGCATACAATATTTTTTTATTACTTACAAAGATTGATTTTTTCGATTGTACAATTGCTTGGCAGCTCCGAAATTTACATTTTTAAGGTAACGCCGGACTGTTTTTTATTATTATCGAAAGTCGTATTTCAAAACACCTTTTCTCCTTGCAATTTAAATTACGCTAACCCGAATGTTTTCATTTTAATTGCGTGTTTTATATTTTATATTACTGATTGTCAATATTAGTTGTTACATGTGTCGGGCAGATGTTTAACATTTCTTAAAGCGCCTGAACGTAATAAAATTGCAGGTTTTCTGTGAATTTAAATTCGAAAGTGAGATTAAAAATACGAAGTGATAGAGCTTAAAATAGAAAAAAAGTACAGCTGTCTTCTATTTCCTAACTTTTTTCTAATACTGCAAGTTGTTCGAATATCTTAATTTATATGCTTTTCATCACGCAGGATTAAAATATTGCCTTTATGCTATGGTAAATAAGTCAAGGTGGTAAATACGACTAAAGATAGTAACATAAATATAATGGATTAATAATACTACACTAAAATAATCTAAAAGTTATACCTTGACATAGTTTAGTACAAACAAATAGCAAAATATGGAAAACACTGGAACAAAAGTTGTTCTAAATTTAAATTTAGATGCAGGTTCTCTAAAAAGCTATGGGTGAAGCTGTTTACTGCAAGATTTAACAATGAAATCGTTTTTAGGTAAATATTCACTTATAGTAAAATTCAGAAGTCTAGTTTTTACGTTGGTTGCATTGAATCCAATCTCTGTGAAATGATTTGTCATCAATAACATTTCTTATTTGTGGGTTTTTGGAATTCACTCCCAATCCAAATCTTTGCAATGGAAACGCAAATAAGGGCTTCTCATAGGGTCCTTTAAAATCAACTTGGAAGCAAAATGCAAAACTGGTGGCAGTGGTACCTCAAATTTTAAGAGTAATAGTTGGATTTTGAAGGAAGGTTATGATGTTATTAAATACAAGTGAAATTACATAATTTGGCACGATTTTTCTTTTCCTGTGATCGTCAAAATTTGATTTTCTAGAAGTTAATGTCTTTGTCAGTGGTTGTGTAGGATGTTAAATGATAAATTTTTATCCTGAACCTTTTCTTCTGAAATTCTTTGCTATAATTAAACTTTGAAGTGTATTGCAGAGGAAATGGATGATATGCAAAATATCTGAACGTAAATTTTTGGACACAGAAACCAGAGAATGCTGATAGAATATTGAGATATTTGATGAAGGTTGGTCAATTTTTTTTTAATTTTGATTTTCATAAATGATTTGGCTGAGTATATTACCGATGGAAAACTTTCTATCTTACGGGTGACACCCCAATTATCGATGATGTGAATGAAAACGAGTTAAAAGCAAAAATAAAGAATAGACTTGAAAATTTGGCTGTTGGTGTCACAAAAATAGATTCTGTAAATCGTAGCAATATATGAATCGTTAGAGTTAATAACTGTAAATATCTAGGGTCCTGGATAAATGAGAGCAACGAGTACGGAAAGTAGGGAAATAAGGGTGCGAATTGAAACAGCGAGACAATCATTTGTAAAAATGAAAAAGATGCTCTCTAACCGGAACCTTAGATTAAAAGTCTTGAGGTGTTATGTGTTCTCTACTTTATTGTATGGGATAGAATCCTGGACATTGAAAGTGGAACATTTAAAGAAGCTGGAAGCATTCGAAATGTGGTGTTACAGACGAGTAAGGATTCAGTGGATTCAACAAGTTACAAATGCCGAAATGCTAAGACGTCTAAGAAAGGATCAAGAAGTCATAAAGTCATATAGTCTCCACCTTTAGCAATGCACTTGTCCAGCGAGCCACAAGCTTCCGTAAGCCTTCCTGGTAGAAGGTTTTCGGTTGGTCGTGAAGCTACTTTTGCACCGCATCCCGAACGTGTGTGTCTCAGGCAAGTCGACGACCTCTCAAAGCTTCATTGAGCGGTCCAAAGAGATGAAAGTCTGAGAGAGCGAGATCAGGGCTGTGGGGAGGATGTTCTAGGGTCTCAAAGCCCAACCTGTTGATGGTTTCTATGGCGTTATGGGCCGTGTGCGGACGGGCGTTGCCTTGCAACAACAAAACTTTCTTTGAGAGTAGACCACGGCGTTTATTTCAAATTGCTGGTTTCAGCTTATTCGCCAACAAATCACTGCACCTCGTACTCTTTATGGTAGTCCCCTGCCCAAATAGTCGTCCAGTATAGGGCTTTTTTCGTCCCAAAACACGGTTAGCATCACCTTCTCAGCCGATGGCGAGGTCTTGAATTTTTTCGTGCTAGGGGATCCTGGGTGTTTCCATTCCATACTCTGACGTTTCGATTCGGGCTCGTAGTGATGAACCCACGTTTCATTAACGGCCACTATTCTGCCAGTTTGAAACATTTCGATCCACAAAAAAACACTTTTACGAGATAAAGCACTGTCCCCGTATTGTGACAAAAGCCTCCGGTGAATTTCAGCACCTTTCACACCCTCTGACCACAAAAATCGGATCACTGCTCGTTGTTCCTCTTTGGTGCAAACTAATAGCAGAGCTGACATGCTTATGCTGTTGTAGCTAGCACACAAATGACGCGATCGTGATTAAATTCCACACACATGATCACAGAGGCTTCAACTCAACGCATGCGTAAGCGGCCGCCATTGGGATAACTTTCAAACCTTGTTATGGCGAAATTGTAGAAAATATTTGACTTACTCTTATATAATGGTACATCTTAATAAAAACCGAATAAAATCTCTCCTCGCCCTTACCTTAATGAGATGGTAGAAGTCAGTTTTTTAAGAGGGAAATACACACTGGTATATAAGAAAGATTTTGACACTTTCTAAATGCTAAAATGACTAAGCAAGGTGTGCTAAAACCTTCACCGAAACACGTCCCAAGAAGACACTGCAGAATGAAGGCATCTTATACTATCAAAAGTCTGTGGTGCAATGCCAATAAACAGGAAGAAATTTTGGGAGGACATTTCTATTTCAATGGAAATTCGAAATTTAGACGATTAAAATTAATGGCTGCTTTTATACTGGGTTTTCTAATACTTCTGTGTTTTGTAAAACAATTAATAGGTTTCTTTTATTCAATGTGTGCTTGTGTTCATAGTTAGGTTTCAATATAATTTGTAAACATGCTCACAATCACACTTCAGAACAAAACTGTTTTGAAAAATCTTTATTTCCAAAGGCACATCATCCGAGGTCGCGGATATGACTCTCCCTGTATATTGGTTATTTGTATCATTACTAGTTTTACATGAAACTTACCATTATTCATTGTTGTTAGGAAAAAACAGGTAAATCCATTACTCCATATGCTTATGATATATACTTAGCTTAATGGTGGCAAATTCTCTATTGCTACTTAATGGCGTTAGAAATTAACGAAGTGCACTTTAGATAGCCATAATTATCGTTTAATCGCATACGCGTTCGTATCTAAATAGAAGTTCTTAAGAGCGATGATTATTATTTATTAGGTCCAGCGTTTTATAAATATTCCTGTATGGAAGCAACGGAGGTAAAAAGGACAAAATTAATTTGGTCAAGTATGCGAGATTAATATTTTCCGGTTAGCTAGACGTGGCTTCGAAAAATCAGGTAGCAATTACAGTAAAAAAAGGTCGCCTCCGATGACCGAAAGAATGTAGTAATGAAAAACTCGTGGATATTTGTTCAAAGCGAATTGAAATTAATAAAACCAATTAAACGTATCACGTGAGGAATTCGAGATTACTCCTATGATAAATGATAATTGTGCGGAACAATTTTCTCGGTATATATTGAAGCGGAGCACCTAAAAGGACCACCGCTATAGTTGACAAATTATAAAAATTCAACTGTACAACGTGTGTATCTACCAACCGGCACTTAAATTCCACAGACTGAGTTCCACAGACGTTGACAAATTATTTGACATAAATCCCATTTGTGGATTCCCGCTCGAAAGTGCTGTGCAAATTACTTTAGGTAAACTGAACATTACAGATGCATATTTTAGTTGTGAAGCTGTGCAGACTGATGCTGCGAAAAGAAAACAAAAGGCAAGAGCGAAGTAATGTTACCGAATGCAAAAGAGGAGCTAAAAAGAAATTGGAAAAAAGTGTATTATCGGATCCGTTTGGAATATTTTTCGTGTTTATGCATATATGGTGTTAAATGGACACAAGTAGCATTTCTGAATGTTTTTGTTCGAAGTTTCAGCTCTGAGCAACTTTAAAACTATCGTGTGTGGCTACTGTATCACTTTGGATTTAGAAATACGCAGAGGTGTTGACAATAACATCTACTACTTTGGTTGTGTGAGTAGTTAAAATGATATCCTGTGATTCAAACAATTGGTAAAGTGAGGTCGTGTGAGTGAGAATGTGGGGCAAGTGAAAACTCTGTAAGCTGAAACTTTACAGTCTCTGGCCATCGAATTAAGACCACTTAAAATATGATTTTGGGGTAAAATAAAAAAAAAACAGTTGGTAATGTTGGTAATATTATTATTTAATTACAAATAACATGCAATTAAGTATAATTTGAACATATATTTACTAATATTTGCTTGTCCCTCCTCTGTGTATTATTATTTCCTCAATCTTTTTTGGCATACTGCTAATGCAGCTTTCTATAGCTTTTTTTAATTTCGTCGCTGAGTTTCGTATACTTATGATATTTTTCAAGACATTCCACACATTTTCAATTGAGTTTATGTCTGGTGAATTGCCTGGTCAAGGTAGTACAGGAAAATTTTTAGATTCAAGGCATCGTATTACACTTTTTGTCTTATGACACGGTGCATTGTCTTGTATGAAAGTATATGGTCCTTGAGTCGAATCCAATGAATCAATTAAATAGTGTTGTAAAGCTTTATATTGTTTTTGTTGCATTGTTCCGTTAACGAAATATAGTGGTCTCGGTCCTTCTGTCGTAATACTCGACCAAACTATTAGAGATGGGGAGTGTTTAATAGATTTGGTCGTACATGCTTCTTTATAACACTCTGAAGGACGTCGACGAACAAATTGGCTTCTTTTCGTTAGCACTTCTAGCTGTGATTCGTGTAGGGAACCATTAAGCGAACTGTGAGGATGAATTTTACCGAAAATACAGATGATAAATGGAACTTACCTTTCCCCAATCTTTAGCTGTATATTTTTTATATTCTCTAGCCCATTGAAATCGTGTCACTTTCATTTTAGATATTAGTCTTAGCTTCTTTGCTGGACGTCTGCTTTTCGCCTGCTTCATGAAGACGTCTACGGACTGTTCGGGCTGATATTTGTATATCTTCTCCAGTAAGAATTTTATAAACACCTTTGGTGGATAAAAAACGATCTTCTCTAGCCACTTTTACTATACGACGATCATCTCTTACACTAGCAGAATTAGCTCCAAAACTAAAAGGGGCATGGCATATTGGTATGCCTGCACCCAGACTGACCTCAATTCTATACGCATTAGGAAAGATGAAGCTATCACGCTACAAGAAAATCATAATTCGCCAAATTCCATTCCCTGTTGAGCCATGGTATATTATTTTGGGGACCATCCTGAGGCATCAAGAATATTTCTACTGCAAAAGAGAGCGATTAGATTGTTGTGTACCCTACAATATTCGGAATCCTGTAGAACATGTTTTAAAAAACAAGGAATACCCATCTTAACATCTGTGTACATACTTGCAATCGTGATCCATGTCTATAATAACAGAGACGACTACAGGATCAACGGACACATACACATCTATGTTACACGCAAATCGAAGCCACTTACTGATGCCATATCGTAAGTTCACAACAACGCAAAATACAGTGGATCACTGGGGGGGCTAAACTATACAATTTGTTAGTATAGGAAACTAAATCACTACCCCTAAACAAATTTAAAATAAAAATGAAACGCAAACTATTGGGGATGGGCAAGAGGTCTTATGTTTCATATAATCATACAGACGAACAAGATCACTTCTTTGATTTTGATAACGTTCAAATTTTAGATTTTGAGAGTAATTATGAGAACAGTCCTTTGTTTGACATGTATCATATCCAAAAAGACTATACAGTAAATTTCAAATATACACTGTAATATCTGAATCGACCAGATTTCCTGTTTTAAAATTATCTCGATTGTATGTTAAAAATTGTAATAGATTTCTTTCATTACCTAACTAGCTTCTCCCATTTGTAGTTTATACTCTTGATGAAATTCTAAATAAAGAGCGAAGCATTGAGTTATAGAATAAAATAGTCTCCTTTTTTTTTCAAACCACCACAGACCGTATACCTGCTTAATCAACTTATTACTCCCACTATTTTTTATTATTTATTCTATATTATTTTATTATTATTATTATTGTTATTATTATTGTTATTATTATTATTATTATTATTATTATTATTATTATTATTATTATTATTATTGTTATTATTATTATTATTATTATTAAAAAACCATTGACACCCGTAATAATGTTGCTTATGACACTCTGTATACGACAATCAGGATGCATATTGGTAGACACAAACAACTGGTGTCTTCAATTTTACTAAAACTCTTCTGCATACTGCATGCCAGTGTTGCGCAACGATATTATTAAGCATTTAAAATGAAAACTTGAAGGTTTTTGTTGAACAGGTGCCACGTGGACGAGCCCAGAAAGCGACATAATTTAACTTAATTAGTACACCTCGTTACCTTATACGCATTGCTTGAATCTCTTAAAAGATTCGACGATAAACAATTTTAATTTGTTTACAGGACGTTCACTTTACCTAACCTATTCAGATGCTTATCGTCGTTAAACGAAGTAAAAGGCCGTCAGGAATTCCAACATTGTCCCGAAATTTCATGTTAAAATCGTGGCTAGAGCTTTAACGATTTGAAACGTAAGGTTTTGTTCTGATTTTTGATCGATGTAATTTCAATTAAATAGCATTTGCATATATTGATATGGTAATAATTTTATGCAAGAATTCGATGCTATATCACGAAAATCCGTTACTGTTATAGAACTAACTTTCGTCTGCTTCTGTATTAAAGATTATTGGTCTTAATATTATTGAATAGATCTTTGGTATTATTGCACAGGTTCATAATTCATTTTTTCAATGCAGTTTACGTAGATGAGGGACTACGGACTAACAAACTAGAAGTTTACTTCTTTACTGAATACAAAACCTCAATAATATAAGCAGAAATAAGATTAAGTTAATTTTCCAATAAGTTCAATAACCACAACTCTTCACTAACACTGGACGCATATTTGGATAGCAAAGCTATCATCTTCAGAAGTAAAACTGAACTCAGTTGAGTTTAGTTTTGCTGTTCGACTACCTGATTTAATAGGTTGCTGTTTGAAATTTATAATTATTAATTATTAATGAAAATGTTAATGACATTTTAGTCTAACAGCTTTTATTTGTTAACTATTGCCAACTTAGGTGTATGAAGTCGCATTCAAGTGACATTCTTGCCACTACCAATAAGAATTATAGAACAAGAAAGTTGTTAGTAATACAGTGTAACGCAAAAAATCTAACAATTTAGTATCCATGAAGTTAATTTAAATTTTATGTTGATAACATTTAATCTGCTGGGTCGCTAGTAGTTAATGATGGCAAGGACTATGGGGTAGCATAATATACACGAATTGTATCGGTATACCCCGCAGCACATAAACTTTTTAATTGGTTCGTGTTTGCTGACCTAAAATCAGGGTAAGAATGAAGATTGAACGTTGATTGCCTAGATGTATGTAGGTAGTTATATATTCCTCTTGGCTGTATCTGAATTTAAGAAGCCATAACGTCATATTTTTTTCCCACTGATTCATAGCAAACTTCACAGGTTATGGGTATTTTCTTCTAGAAACAAACCAGGAGTACAATTAGTTTATTTAACGCTATTAATATTCAGAATATTATGAAATAGTGTAATGTTATAATTTACAACACCCAATGTAGTTCAGTACGTCAACTCGTTCAATGTCATCCTAAATCTTCAATTTCAATGGAATATTTTCTTACAACTGACAGCATAAATTCAGTTGTATCTTTGCTATAATTTCGAAAATTAAATATCGTTCCTCAAGTCATTGTCTTGATTGTCAGTAAATTTTAATATTGTTCAGTTGTTGGTGGAGCTACATGTCATAGAGTAACACAGATTCAGTCTTCAAGCTGCGTCCCTGCATGGCATGTATTATGATATTTTTAAGAAAATAAGAATATTCCATTGAAATTAAATTATATTTCGAAAGGTATAGTTTTATCCAAATTAGCCGTGATTAAACAATTGCTATCGCGAGTGAAGTAAAGGAGTGAAGGGACGCTAATCGATTTCTAATTTTTAGTCAAAATATTGATCCAGGTAACATGTGTTTGGCTGTGTTTTCATTTTCGTGTTTAGCGTTTAAATTCTACCATGAATACGAAGTACAAGTCAGGTTTGGTGGTTTAAGAATATGCAGGGTTCCAGTACGCAACATATAAACATAGAGTTTATATTGGAACATCACAATTCTAGGTTAGTTTTCTCTTTTCAAGTTTTAATACTCGTAAAATTTCAATAATTGGTATCTAGTTTAATTTAAGTTGCCAAAAGAGTATCTAGGAACACTCCCGTACCTACCGTACGATTAATTAATTTATTTCGAAAAATTAATTAAAAAAAAAGTTCCCTCGTGTAAAATATTACAATAGCTATTCAATATAAAAGGACACCTATAAATATATGAAAAATATTTAAGAAACTTGAATTTGGACTCTCTATGATGCAACACCAAAGAAACAAAGAAAATATGAAATGGACAAATATGCAATCTAAATATCGTTATCTTCAGTGACCCTGAATTGATGATCCTTCATTTAAATTGATTGAGCTCTCTCCTGTTGGAATTCCTTAAAATTTCAGTGTTTCGTACTTAGAATGGAAAATTCTGGGAAATAAATTGAATAAGTTATTCTTACCAGATTTTATGAAAATTTTATATTTCAGTATATTGTACGTATAAAAATTTCGTTTATTTTTCATAAAAACGATTAAAATTCATATGCATTTATTAACACCAATTTAACAAACAAATATATATAAATTATCGACGCGGTGCCTAAATCTTTTATTAGCTATTTCGTGACTATTCATTAAACAAATTGCTTCACTTGAAGCCATTTATTTCTACAATTGTATTAAAACAATAAATTTTCCATATACTTGCCGTATACATGCTCAAACATAGAATTCAAACGGTAATAAACAACGCTGGCTATTAATTTATATCCAATAAAATCTGTAGATGCATATAAAATTAGGTGCGAAGGAGAGCACTAAAAATTACAGTCAACACCATCGATTCAGCCCAGAAAAGGTATCAAAATTTATATGGCGCTCCCAGATAAAATCGTCCACCGGGGGCCAAATCTCTATCACCGGCCTTTATCAAATTCATTCGAACAAAAACAACGGCCGGACAAATATTTTTATTTGTGTTTATCCGTTCGGTTTCGTATCGGTTTTCGAGTGTGTGAAGATGATCGGTTCAGAGTTACACTAGCATCCATAAGATACGCGCACTAAATAAGAGAAACATACGTTTAAAGAATTGCGTATTTGAATAAAACAGGAATACTTTTATATCCAGTAGGTGTGAATGGCTTAATTAAAACCAAAATATCGAATAGTGAGGTTATTGGGGTCAGGACCTATATGTGTACAAGCCTGCGATTACGGTCGTTGAATCAATGACGCTTTTACTGTAAGGTTTCGTAAATATACAGCCTATTTCCAATGAAATTGCTAAATAAAGGTTTCGGAAGCTATGGTTTTATTTGAATTCTACGTGAGCTACAACGTATGCATACATGTAGGTGTACTGGGATGTTCTATATTTAGACGAAGAGTGTTAGTATTCTTTTACTAGAGATAATTTAACAGTAATAACTATGGATATCATTAAATCTTGTATATTAATCATTTTGACAATTTTAAAATAAAAATTATATTAAATCACACTTTTAAGTGACATTTTCGATAAAAATAAAATTAATTACTTTGATACGAGTTCATATTTTTACATTTTTATAACGCCCTGTATGTTCTGCCCCAAGTTTGGGTATTCAACATCCCGAAGTAAGCAGAACCATTGATCAAGAATTACTTTTCTTCAAAAAATAAAATATTAGAAAATTTACAACAGGGTTCGGGGACACATTGTATAAGCAAATAACTCACTTCGTCACTAGCTGGACACTTGGCTAGAATGTGTATAAGATTTACTTTAATAGAGTGGAGCGGATTGGTTTAAATATCTTGGGGATTTGAAAATTATATAAAAACAAACATTTTGTACACTCATTTAATTGCGGCTACAATTACTTATCGTTCATTTGTTCACTTAAATTCATTTGTTATATTTTTTAATACAAAATCAATTAGTTGGTATTGATAGCAATTATTTTTACAAACGAAAAATACCAACACTAATATATTTTGGCTTCCGTGGGTGAATTATGAAATTTATAATTTTCCTTGGAATTTCCGACGTAATTAATTAATGAAACTAAAATTATGTCCACGGAAAGGAATCGAACCTCGGATCCTACTGTACCATAATTCCCATGGCTCGGTGCACACAACAAAAAAATGAATATCGCGACGTTCCCCACGTCTTCGTCTGACCCTTATGCGGCCATCATGCATCCCTATACAAAATTGAGGTACAGCACTGAATACCACCCTATGCCGCTCCACGTTCCAGTGCATTGGCAACCTACACCTTCGGCGATAAACGGAAGAGTCACAGGACGATCTTCATTACCTATCCGTAGATCAGCAATTGCCCTGGTACGAAGTGCATTCAAGTTATAACACTTCCGATTTTTTTTCTCACACGAAAACTATTAAACTTGTGTCACTTCTCGACGTAATCTCCCTGTAGCCGTACACATTTTTCACCACGTCGACGCCATGTTTCCATGGCCACTGCGAACGCTTATTTAGGAGTCTGTTTTGACCACTGGAAAATCGCTGATGCAATAGCGGCACGGCTGGTGAATGTGCGGCCAGGGAGAGTGCTTTTCATCGTTAGAAACAGCTAAAAGTCGCTAGAAGCCAGGTCAGGTGAGTAGGGAGCATGAGAAATCACTTCGTCTGTCAGCATTCGTGGCACCCACCTGGAGGACACTTTTCGCATTTTCAGGTTGTCATGCAGGATTATGTTCGCAGATCGCACGGAAATGCCAACTTTGGAGGCGATATGTTCCACACTCATTCGGCGATCCCTCCAAACAACTTTCTCCACTCGCTCGATCATGTCGTCAAACCGGCTTGTGCGAGGCAGAGATTGTCTTGGTTTGTTCTCACACGATGTTCTGCCTTCTTTGAACTGTCGCACCCACGAACGCATCCATGACACCATCACCGCTCACTCAATTGGCGATGAATTTCTATTGGTGTCACACCACGCAAAAGAAGAAAATGAATGATTACACGCTGATCTTGTAATGAAAACGTCGCCATTTGAAGTATCAAAAACAGTTCTCACTCTCGCCGCTGCCGCTAAAGGTTCTGTGTGCCGTACAGTGCTGCCACCTCTGTCACGCGTTGACAAAGAGTACCCGATTATTTTAAAGCAAATCGCATGTTTCTATCTGTTTGTCCAGTTCTGGGAAAAAAATCGGAGGTGTTATAACTTGAATGCACCTCGTACTGGAGAATCGGTCTCTTAATGATATTAGGCGAGAGTGGGTGTTCTGTCTTTGGCCCTCGGTTCTTTTTCGGCGACTTTCCTGGCTTTCCCTAATCCATGACTGATAACAGCGCATGATGGTGGATTGGTTCCGGTTAAGGTAATTTACAATCTCCTTGAACGAAAAATCACCTTCCCGTAAGCCATCAATTTAACCTCTGCCAAATTCGCTCAATTGGCAATAATTTCCACGTTGCCGCAGTGTAGGCGTAAATCAAACATTCAAAAAACATTAAACAAAAGTATTACAAGAGAAAATGGTGAAAATTGAATCAAAGCTCTCAAGAAATGCATCTAATATTAATGTGAGAGAAGACTGGATGAAGTGTTAAATGTGCCATAACCACTTGATCCATTGCAACAAAATTATAATCAGTTATTACCTTTGAATAGTTACAAGTTTCTGGCAAGTTTGGTCAAAAAATTGACACCCTATTTCGGTGTTGCAATTTCTATGTCATGTAGCATAATTAGGTGACTGGTTGATTTTACCGGAAATAAAGTACTAAGCTAAGCTCCAGCTTATCTCTTAGTTGATTATTTGATTAATTTTTTCTTTCAAAGTCAATTTGTGGAATCGATGCGATTAAACTTATGGACGGTAGTGTAAAGGAGATGAAAGCAGGTGTAACAGGAGCGGCGAATAGTCCAATTATGCCCCGCCAATTATCGCTCGCTATAATCTCCGAAATTCTTCCCTCGATTATCGAGTTTAACCACAGTCTTTTAAAACAAATCACGGATAAACCAGTGCACTATTATATGCAGGGGAATGCTCTAGTTTTTACCTTACGCTGAAGGCTCGTCCGGTGCTTTATCTTCGAGCATAAATTCAAAAGTTCTTCCCATTACCGTTGACAATTCGATAATTATTCGATATCGATTAATTATTTATGGCATCAATAAAAATGCTCGGAGTTTAGAAGTATTTAAGTCCGTGTGACTTAACTTCGATAACTTCACGCCTCTGCTTGTCCGCTGGAACCAAATTAAAACTACTTTATGGATTCCATTAAGTTGGACATACGAGTGACGCAATGGATTCTGAACGAACGCCCTTATCAGTTTATACTACTCCGAAAGAAGCGGCTTCGCGATTGTCCGGTAAGTTGTAATGTCCTTACGCGATGATTGCCTTCAATAGTATTCTCCTTGTTCTCTTTCGTGCATCGTTTTCGTTTTATTTCAAATCTCTACGGCCGTGCGTATAAAATTGTCAATTTGGTAGGTAATATACGGGCGCGACCCGGCAAATGGAACGATAAAATTGTTCGGAATTATTTTAATTGGTTTTAAATGTGTATATAAATTACCTACAGGTTTTATTTGGTCTCCACATACACTCTTATATCCCTATAGGCGCAGGCAACAACAAATTAACTTGTTACCAAAGCGAGCAACCAAAAGGTGCATTTACATAAATAGAGATATAAAAGATTGTGATTATTCCTATTGGATAAGAGACAGAATAAAGTTTATGTCTTACTTTGCAGGATGAGTAGACACCAATTTGGAATTTCGAAAGCATTTTATGAGCAGTACTATCTTTGTAAATACTTCAGCAATTGGAGGTGTACACTGCGAGGGTTTATAGGTTTTCACATGAAGAACATAACAATCAGAGAGAAATAATGGTAACAGCAGGCGCAAAAGAGAACAAGCATTTGGACATGAACCATAAGAACTACAACTTTTTGTGGAATCTATTGAAGCTTTTGAAAAGTTAAGCACTTAGAAACATAAGCAATTGTGATTCTGTGTGAGTGATTCATAACTAGGAAAAGATGTATTGAAGGTGACTCTGTGTGACTGATTCATAACTAGGAAAAGGTGTAATGATAGTCTAATTCTCACAATAACTGTTACTTATTATTAGTTACTTAGAAATATATTGGCATATCTTGTTTTACACTTAACTGAAATTTAATATACGAGGGATGATCGTAAAATAAGGTTCCCAAAGCCCTACAGCAGCAATAAGACGTGTTAGGCGAAATCCGACAACATTGGCGTGTGTAGCAGCTCTCCCACTCTATATGCGCACCACTCTCGTCTCGCTACGCCGCTCAATGTTGGCTAAGCAGCCGACCGTACATATTTAATGATATGTTCGCTATAAAGAACAAAGTATTTTAGAACTTTTGTTGCTCTTGTTTGATGTTTTATGTTATTACTTAACTCCATATGTTTATAACGTTATTTAATATGTGATTTTTGTTAAGTAAGTCTTTACGCGTTTGCAACTGTTGACAGAACAAAGATTTTGGTACGTAGGCTTCCGCGGTCGTCAATAACACTATACTCTTGGTTTTCGGATTGGAACCGCGTCGTTGTCGTAGCTTTTGCCGACGTTTCGCCCACACTCTTATGGGAGATCTTCGGGGCTATTACTGCACACTGATAGTTAGTGTGCGCGGCCTCTAAAGATCAAAAATTGCTACTCATTCAGATATAACCCGATGACAACATACTAGGGTTGGTAAGGATTTATTTATAAGCGCCAGTTTCATACATGTAGCGAATAACGTTGCCGCCTATGCTAGGAACGCCCTCCCCACTCTTCAGTGTCCGTAGACAACCACACACACTCGCAAGTCAGTTGCCTAGCATACGTACTTGAGGTTTCAGCTCGACACAGATTTTACGTAATACATCTTATTTGATTTTTATTCCATTGATGGACCTTAATCGTTGATTATTTCCAAATAAATACTTAGATGTAATATTGTCGTATGTGTAGCAAAGAAAACGTGATTGATTTGAAAGGAACAACGATGAATTCCAAAAATAAATAGAATTTCTCATTATAAAATAACTAGATTACATTTTTTAATGTCCAAATCTCCAGTATGTTAAATGTTCAAATGGTAGTGAGTGCATAACAAATACATTAACCTTTAAATGCGAATTCCAAAACAAAAACGTTTTTTAAATCTAATTAATGTAACGTTATGTGAAAATGAATCGTATTTGTATGTGTAAAAATTCTGTACCATTATAAATTATACTGACGAATAGTTTTCTTTTGAATTATGTCCTTATAAACTAAGAAGTCGTTAATTCTTAGTTTATAAGAACATAATTAAAAAGAAAACTATTCGACAGTATAATTTAGAAACACAAATAAAGCAAATCAAAAATAACCAAGGAGAATAGATCGAGAAAGGCAAGAATGATCAATTAAAGAAATAAACTAGGGGTGTAATGCATGGTTAGAGTCTAGTGCGATGCTCTTCTGATGGCGGTTGGATTCTTACTGATTCTGAATCATTCCCGTCCCGCGATTCCCCGCCTTTATACTTTCGAAGCGAGCAAACGTTGCAACAGTGTCCATATAATTTAGCGGTACTTTGCTACGGAACTTACTAACGGGGTATATGTACCTATATGTTGGTGCTTGTTATTGCGTGTGACAGAGATATATAAAGCCCAATAATTACTTTTTATCTTTATTTTCTGCGTT
The DNA here is from genome assembly GCA_029619315.2 of Dynastes maya. Lineage (NCBI taxonomy): Eukaryota > Metazoa > Arthropoda > Insecta > Coleoptera > Scarabaeidae > Dynastes > Dynastes maya. The sequence continues at coordinate 67,237,531 of JAROYE020000002.1, forward strand.
TGCCACTAGTTGTTAATAACTCAACATTGTTATTTATTGGATGAATTGAACAGCAGTTGCTGTATTCTGCCAAAACTTACGTGTTGACAAGTGTGATCTTAGCGCGCATTCACATCAAAATTTACCACAAAAGCTATATGAAGATCGTTAATTTTAGAAAAATATAAATCAACAATACAACTTTTATCAAAGGTAACCAATGAGTAAAGATTTTCATCTTATTTCGCACTATTTGATGATTTCAGGTGCAGTTTCATGTAAAGCGTGGCCTACAAACGAAAACAGAGCATTGCGTTTGGTACTCATTATATTATACCTTCTAAAAAATTGTGTATTTGAACATTTCTTCTTGTTATATAATGATGTCATGTTGTTTTAGTAAGTTCCTGATTTACGCAACACTTAATTTTATTAGATTAAGATTTTTCTCCTATTGCCAATTTTATCATTATCATCAAAGTAGGCCGATTATTATGAAATTTTGCGTAACTCCATAGATTTCGTCCTAAGCAACTTTTCTTAGTAACACACTAGTGTACTGTGAACGGAAAAAGTGCTTTATGTCAAACGAAATTGGCAAATAACGGATTTTATCAAAGTAGGTCGATCATTCAGAAAATGTGCATAACGCCCTAACTTTTCATTCTGAACATCTTTTCTTATTAATACTTTGGCATACTGTGAACGGAAAAGATACTTTACCGAAACGAAAACAGTTTTTGCTCAACTATAAATGCCTGCTTGACCTAAAAAAATCGAAAGCAAACTAAAAATAAGTTTCAGACCATACAGGGATTATTTCTCAAATCAAACCTATTGTCAGCTCCATCCGTGGACACACTGTGTGTATAAAAGTAAAACTACATCCCAAATAAAAAAAATTAAAGTTATCGAGCACAGATTTCAGCAAGTTTAAAAGGATTCTTCCGTTTTTGGTTTACTCAGATTCGACACAAAATTGTATCGAAACCTGAGATCATTTGTCATATTCACGATGCCGGAAAAGTGTTAACGCAATTAATCAATAATTTCGTCGTGTAACGTTTTACCGACGTCGAACAATTAATCATGTTGATTGGAATTTTTTCGGTCATGGGATCATCAGAGAGTGAATTGTCGAATAAATTAGGTTTGTCATGTTTTACTGTGTGAGCGAAGAAATCGCGATGTGTTCTGATGTCGGCTGCACGTTGCTTGACACATTTCATTGCCAAATTTGTTCCGAAGGATAATAAATTATAATTGCATGTAAAAGAAAATCAGATCTTTGACATATGTCTGGATGGAAATACATTGTTTTACATTTAATGTAAAGTTATACAAGCTATCGATATACTAGAAACGAGATGTAAATGATGTCAAGAATTATAGGCCTATATCAATACTTCCAACGCTATCTAATCTCTTTGAAAAGATTACCAGTGCAACAATTTCTTTAGTTCGGTTCGGCATGGATATAGGATGGAAAGATCCACGGCAACTGGAATTAATGAAGTATTTTAGAATGTGCTGAATGCATTAGACAAGAAGTTGGAGATTAGACTGACATGCTGCGACCTTAGTAAAGCTTTTGATATGGTATACCATCAGGTTCTTCTCCAGAAATTGCTGTATTATGGAGTCAGAATAATAGTGCCAATAGTCATCAACTAATAAAATCATATTTAAGTAATAGGACACAATATCTAAGTCATAATAAAATATCATCTATAAAGAGTAGTAGTCAATAGGGTGAATTTATATTCATCGATGCTACTTAGATGTAGGACATCAAACTAGTTGGGATGTTAGAAGCAAATATCGAATAACAAATCGCAAGAAGTAACACAAAAATTAAATTTTTGACGATATGGTTTTAATGGAAGATTGGAGTGAACTTGTCGATCCAGAAACTGGAACAGTAACCTGAATAACGAAAAGATTTACTGGTGCTAGGTCCATTTGAGATTCAAGTTCAATCAAAAAGGATTGGATTCAGTGTTTAGGGTACAAAAAGTGGTTACGTGAAGAAAATAGGACCGAGAATGATATTATTTGCAACCATTGCTTCAGCAAATTTTGCGAATTAAAATCAGGAGAAGGCTGGTTTTAGTGTGAAGATAAAGCAAATGATTTTATTTGGGCTCCACGTTACTGCTGTGAAGGAAGGCTGCACGAGGAGAAAAATAAACATAATGACTGATAGTCAGGAGGCTATCAAGGTAGTTATGAATCCTCTTACTGGGCCGAAGCTAGTGAAACATTGTAAACAGTCCCTCAGTAGACTGGAACAAGAAAATATGTTTTCTTTGATTTCAGTGCCAGGACATGAGAATATTAAGGGCAACATAATGGTCGACGAACTAGCCAAGGAAGGTTCTAAGAGACCCCTAATAAGACCAGAGCCTGTTTGTGGAATAACAAGGGGTTGTGCTGTCGTACGAGGTCAGAGTAATGACTCGAGGGTAAGTTAATGTCCTCCACAAGGTCAGGTTAATAGTTCTGGTCCAAGTGTCTAAATCCAACACCAACTTTTTATGAGCGTCTAACTAACTGTACCATATACAGGGTATTAAAAAAAACGTTTAAATATTTAAGGAGCATATATTACGATCAAAAACAAGTAAAAAACCCTAATGAACAAAAAATCTTAATCATTTAACATGTTTTACACATGGACTCAATTTGGTGTGTGAATGTCTAAGAAATCAATATGCTAATGTTAATGGTTTAATTTCAAATACCAAGAGAGTCTTTTTAAAAGCTCCACTGCGTGTGGCAGTGTATAAAGAAAATCTGCCAGATCTCCCTTTGCCTCCCGAACCTGTCTTAACACGTTGGGGAACTTGGTTAGAGGCGGTAGTTTTTTATGCTAATAATTTCGAAGCAGTAAAATCAGTAAGTACTTTTTTAGCAAAATTTTTAAATAAGATTGTTTTTATTTAACGCTTTATGTTTTAGGTTATAATATCGTTTGACAAAGATTCAGCTAACTGTATTGAGCAAGCGCAAGAATACTTTTCCAATCAAAATGTCAAAAACGATCTTTTATACATCAAGTCGCATAATAAATTTCTCATTGATAACATCAAAAGATTAGAAACATTCGGCCTTCCTCTTACAGATTCTGTTGCAGTAATTAATAATGCCGAAGCAGCTCTCAAGAATGCCCCAGGAAAAGTTGGCAAAATAATTTTGTCAAAGTTTAACCAAGTGATTTCGAAAAATCCAGGTTTCAAAACGGTTAAAGAGTTTGCTGAGCTGCTCAGTGGCGAAGCAGTTGAAGCTACCGCTCATACCACAGCTGACTGATCCATATTTAAGTTTTGTCCTACAACCTCGTGTGACGTAGAACGTTCATTTTCTTCGTACAAACTGCTGTTTTCCGACCGAAGAACAAATTTTACTAACGACAACTTGGAAAAACATCTTGTGTGCTACGCAAACACGAAATTTGAGGACATGTTACACGGCGATTAATTAATTTATTTATTATTTTAAACCAAATGAATCTACATATTTTAGTTATTAGTTAAAATTTGTATGTTTTATTTCTTTTTATGGCTGAAATGTACCTAAAATTACATTAAATATCGTCTTCTTATTCATGTTTTTTTAAAATAAAATGATTTTTGTGTTTACCGTTTTTTTTTAAGTATTTGCCTAACATGCCTAAATCACAGTTTTTCGTCCTAAATACATAGTTTTTAATGCCTAAAAAAGGGCCTTTTTAGCTGTTTTTTACGTCCTAAAATCCCGTCTCTAATTATAAGGTTAAAACGATAGACGATGTTTACATAAAACTATTAGCCGGCGTATATTGCTTATAATGCCTAGTTATATGTTGCTTCCCATAACTTATAATTAAAAATCCTGACAGATAAACAAATAAGTTGTTATTCTCCTAATTGCGTAATATGAATCGTTATAAAACGAACAATAAGTCCCAAGGCGATTTTGTATAACAATTGGTGGCTTTAAATAATCCCATATATTAATTTGCATAAATTAAACGTTAGCGGTCCGTGCTGAGTTTTTAACAAAACAATAATCCACGAATATTTATTGCCTGTAACGTATACATCTAGCGGTAGGCGTACTAAATACGAGCTACCAGGCTAGTGGACAAGGCATGTTATACATATCTGTACGATATCACATCGCTTTATATGTTGATAGTAAATTATTGTTCAATTATTATTACATAAACTTTCACATAGCTGTCTCTCCCGTAGGTTTGTTATTAGCCGTGTGAGAGCTAATTCGCCTAAAGTGCTTGTACGTCATATGAAATATTAATTTTACTTGTGTGCGCAGTATGTATTATTAGAGCATATATTGAAACTGAAGAGATATTCAGATTAATTAATTTGGGAATTTGATTAATTGTTTCTTGTTTCATCATCTAATAATACGTTTCGGATACATGAGAAACTAGATGGAGCTAATTTTGAAGCACAAATAAATTAGAACGAGAAAATTAGGCAATTTGGATAAGCTGTTGCTAAATCCTGATATCAATGAGCTTCTTCGAAGCTATATTTAGCATAAATATAAGTCATTACGATTAAAAGAATACTTCTATCTGTAATAGATTTTAGTTTTTTACAACCAGCATTTAAAAGATCGGGTAAAGGAGGTGGCTATATCTAAATAGGGAGAATGAAATTTGCTTTTAAGAATTAACATCTAGGACATGTAGGCTGTAGAGGTAATGGAAATAATAATAATAATAGTAATAATATTTATTGGCACAACCAAAATACAAGTGTAACAAATACTGCATAAAGATTATAGCCAAATAGACTAAATCGTCTCAATACATGTGTACTACACACATCACATTATCAGCGTTCTGCCTTTAGCCTATGAAAAAAGAAAAAAAAATAATAATAAACAAAGAATATATATGTATAAATGAAATTAATAACCTACCAGACACATATAATAATTTTGGTGAAAATACACAGTGTTTCACCAAAAAGAGCACCCGATGAAAAAGAGAGTGGAACGCGCTTGCGCCGCTACAAAAGAAACTACCGGACATAATGGCGATTCACTGGACATATGTATGTATTTTACTGTGTCAAAATTAGTGCTGTGCTAATTCGTCTCTTAATAAGGGAATAGGAGGAGGAAGGGTTCATTCCCGCGCCCAATACATAAGTGTTCAAGATCTTGCTGATGTTATAAATAAAACTTATTTTAAAGATTTCTGACTTATGCTTGTGTATGCATAACATATTGGCAGTGCGAGTATTACGGCTGTATTCTTGATACCTAAATCTCACTTTGTTGTATAGGTAGCGCGGATGTTTTCTCTTAAGTATGTTAAGGAAGAAGAGCACGCAGTGTAAAATTCGGGTGTTACACATATTCAATGTGCTAGACTGGTTAAGACGCGCGGAGACACCGCGTCTGCCTCGCAGGCCGTAAGTTAGGTGAACGCATGAGTTCTGCACCATTTGAATCCTGCCTTGTTCGGATGGCTGCAGATGTATTGTAACATCTCGATAGACATATATTTATTTAAAAAAAAATATTCTCATTAGTTAATTTAATAATATTGGTAAAAACCTAGGAAATATCTATTTTCAATAATTGTCGATGGAAGCCACCTATATATTGGTATTAATGTATACTTGGTGCATAAATAAATATATGTTTGTCGAGATGTTACAATACATTTGCAGCCATCTGAACTAGGTTAAACAAACGGATTCAAATCAATATTAGACTCTGTGGTGTAGTGGTCAGCGCACCAGTCTAGCAAACCGCGGTCGTAGGTTCGAATCCTACCGGTGTCTAATGAGAAAATTTTATTCTCATTAGTTAATTTAATAACATTGGTAAAAAACCAAGGAAATATCGATTTTCAATAATTGCCGATGGAAGCCACCTATATATTGGTACCATATTTACACATTCTAAAATTGAATGGATGCGTAGCATTTTCTAATAAAGTAATGTACAAACTCGAAAATAAACGTTAAATCACTGTCACAATAAATTGACACTGACACATATCAGAATAACAAAATTGTTGAAATGATTTTGACGCTCAGAAAGACAAGAAGTGAAGAAAACCTTTTAATGTCGAACGTACCTGACATTTTGTTTTACATGGGTAGTCAATGCAAGAATATTTTTATTTTATTTAAGACGTATCAATTCGAAAACACGTGAAAATTTGGGCCATTCATCAGAGCGCTAGTTGAAATATTTTAATTAGGCCATAACTTGAAAACTAATGAAAATCGGATAAGAACATACGATTTCGGTCCATTCTTTTCGACTCATCCTGTCCAGTGAATTGTACACACCTACAGCCATACTGTGATTTTTGCAGATGACAGTTGTATTGTGCCAGACTAATAAATGGGGAACATTGAAACAGAAAGCAGAATTAGATTTTAGCGAATTTGAATTATAATTCAGTGGCAAAACGATCGTTTATGAACAATTAATTACAGTAAAACACATTGCGCAGCTATCACGTGATATTCGACTTCCTTCTCGCATTGTAGATACCTAAGTAGAAAACAACGTAGAACACACTAAAATAGATATAATAAACAACACCAAATATCTTAGTATCTATATTTATTCATACCTTAGATGGGACAACTTATATGATACTTACAAGGAAAGATATTTTCAGAATTTAATTAAGCTTGGGTGGTTTGCGGACCTTATAGGACTATCTAAAATACCGGTTTCTGTATTTCTTGTTAATTATTTCCTATTACATGCTCATAAAAAATGTGGATACAGTAGGGGCTTAATGGCACCAGCGATTGGTTTGACGTCATTCGGTCACCACCAGGCCACTTTCCGTTGGCCGCAAATACCAGAGCGGATTACCTAATTTCGTTTGTAATAGCCACGTTTCAACATTACAATTCCACTTAATTGCCATAACTATAGTGACACAATCATCAACATGTCTACTGGTTTGGAATTTATAAAACCAATGTGCCTTTTTGTTCTGCGTTGAATTGCCATGTGAATGTCAAATTATTGCTAGGTCAAAGGGATATTATTTCAGGTTAAATTAGTTTTTAATATCAAAAATACACTTCTACCAACATCAAATAATGAAGTGGCTGATTATTTCGGCCGGGATGACGTCATATAGTGGCTGATCAAAAGCGCGCGCGTGTCACACACATTTGAAATCAGAAATTTGAGAATCAATCTTTGACAGGAGTGGGAAACTTTCTCCGTAACTACAGTCCCTGGCAATCGAATTAGGATCACTTAAAAATATGATTTTGGGGTGAAATTAAAAAAACAACAGTTAGTACTGTTGGCAATATTATTTAGTTACATATAACATGCAAGTAAGAAAATATAATTTAAAAATCTGCGTGTACTACCTTGGCCAGACAATTCACCAGATATAAAGCCAATTGAAAATGTGTGGAATGTCTTGAAAAATATCCTAAGTACAGGAAACTCAACTACAAAGGTAGTATTACAGCAATATATTGAAGATGCGTGGCATAATAGCGACGAAATTAAAAAGAAACAATAAAAAGCTGCATTGGCAGTATGCCAAAAAGGATTGAGCAAATAATAAAACACAGAGGAGGAACAAGCAAGTATTAGTAAATATTCTCAGTGACATAGAAATTGCAACAGCTAGAAGGGGTTGGAATTTCCGGATGAAATTTGGTAGGAATATTCACCTATGTAAAAGTAATAAATGATCAAAATTTGGGAGGAAAATCTTTATCAGTTAAACAAAATTTTATAATAATTGTTAATAATGCGTGGGGCCGCCTCTCTGATTTACACATTCATTTACACGCCGTGGCATTTATTGAATAAGGTGGTTTATCTCGTCTTGGGGCATTGCCCCCCATGCAAGTTGCATCTCATGTCTTAAAGTCTCCAAAGTCAAAGGTGGACGCTGCAAGTTTTGCAACCTTCTACCCATTATGTCCCATACATGTTCGATGGGAGAAAGATCTGGAGATCTTGGAGGCCAGGGCAAAAGATTAATCTGGGCTTGTCCAAAGAAGTTCAAAGGAAACCTTGCTACATGAGAACGTGCATTATCTTGCTGGAATAATGGATCTTCGTGCCCTTGTAAGTATGGCAGAAGATCTGTTCCAACCACCTCTGAAATGTACCGTTGTGCTGTCATATTGCCTCGAATGAACACCAAGGGAGACCTACTGCCATAGGTAATCGTACCCCAAACCAGAAAACCCACAGTGCGGTGTATGTGTCTCTCAACGGTAAATCGAAGATTGCGTCGTTCACCCCGTCTTCTTCTGACTCTCTGACGACTGTCGTGCATGCCTAAACAAAATCTTGATTCGTCACTAAACACAACACGGCGCAATTCAAGATTCCAATGAGATCTTTCATTGCACCATTGTAACCGTTGCTGATAATATTCCGCAGTCAAAGGGAGTACAAGTTGAGGACGATATGATGTTAACCCAAAACTTCGGATTCGGTGATAAACTGTTCTTAAGGTTACATGGCGACCTTCTTCACCAAACCACTGGTCACCAATTGCCCGAGTAGAGGAAAATCGGTCTTAAGCGACGATCTTGACGCCCATTCGTTCTTCTTGAAGCCCCGGTTCCTCTTCTACAACGTTCCTGGCCATCTTCAAACCATGCACGATACACTCGCATTACAGTAGACCGATTTCGATTTACATGGTTAGCAATTTCCTCAAATGAAAAACCAGCTTCGCGCAAACCAATAATTCGACCTCTGTCGAATTCGCTTAATTGTCGATACATTGCTGGTCTTCTTACTCTAGGCATAGCTAACACTTAACTGAACCGCAATTGAATGAGGACACCAAAGAGTAAATTCACTCACGTAATTTTTTAGGAACTTTTTGTTTCTGCTGATGGAAAAAATATATCGTTCCAAACACCGCCATCATATTTAGTGCGTAACACAAATTCCAAACATTCACTATTGCTTCCTGATAGTTCAATTTATTACATGGAATTGGTCGTAATGTTAAAATTTTTGTTTGTATCTAGAAATGTTCTGTAAATCTAACTATCTATTCTCTGCCTATTATTTTTACTTACAATGTAGTCTTTATTTTCGATATCCGTATCTCATAAAGCACTTACTTTAAATTTAAAAATCTCTGTTTTACGCGAGTCCTGTAATAATTTATTGGAATCGGTGATAAGCAAGCCGAACGTAAACCTATCATTCCGGACACTTCATCCATAATTTACCGATAAACGAGAGAAGGAGAGAGATTTCCGTTGTGGTAAGCTGCTGTAAGCCAAATCCAGGGAGTTAAGCGACTAAGATTCATCATCGGAAAGACGGCTTCTTCGTTGGAAGAGGCGAATCCATCATCTACATACTTGCTTTTACTCTTATGTCGGAGAGAGAGAATTGCCTGATTGTCGATTTGCATCATTCGAACACGTATGAGGCTTAAGGGTAAAAACAAATACGCAAGGGCTGATGTGGTTGCATAAAAGCGGCTAATATAAGTAGGTTGTACGCATTAGGTAGTCACGTCTACGTACCATTAGGGTGCGGTTCGGTGTCATTTGTTCACGCAAAGGCCGATAAAGAGGCGAGTCATTTCAGCCGGTAAACTAGGAAATAAATCACCGTACAGCAGTTAAGACAAACACTGCATTAAGCGAACGTAAGCGGGCGGTAATAAGGTATTGGTTAAACCCGTTTTGCGTCCGTACGGGTTTACAGTTTCTATTTGGTCCGCTCCATCCCGATACAAGTTCAAATTTAGTTGCCTGAGTTTATTTGACATAACTACTTGTTCGGTTCTCCTTTATTTTCGTCACCACATCCATCGTGCGTTCTTTCACCACAAGGAACATTCTTCTAGTCTGGTTCATTGATAGTTGTTAAGCTGTCGAAGAAAACATTGTGCACAATAACGATACCCGCATGTTGTTTCGATCTTCGAAATTCTGGCTTAAACAAAGAAAATAGAATTAAATTCATTGAGAGAGTGTTTATGAAAAGCCACTTTTTTATTTCTAATCACTCGTTTTTGATTATCCCCTACACAAACGCCAAACTTCGTTTCGTCAATGAAAATAATTTTCTTTCAATCGTCAAAAGTCCAAATTGCTTTTGATTCTGCTAAAATCAACTGGTTTCGTTTCTGAACAACAGTTAACAGAGGTCTTTCTTTGTTAAGTTATTTATGTAATTTACTTGTGTAATTTACTTACATACGTAAAATGTGAGTTTAGCTTTATGTATATATTCGCGACAACACTCAAGGGACATTAAAACTATTGCACCGATTCTAAAGTGCCGTAATTTCTATTGCAGTGTCTTACAATTTTTTGTGGAAATGTTGACCAACTTTCTTTGACTTCGTTCAGTTTTAATAATTCCAGGTCCACCAGTATTTTTTCCCTTAATTTCGATTGTTCCGCTTTGTCTATGGTGTTGCCTACTAAAGGTTTTGCCTTTAATGATTTTCCTCGACAACACTGAGACGCAATAATTCCGCGCAATTTCTGCGAAATAAGGGCACTTATAACTTAAAAAAAAAAATTAACACTCATTTAGACATTGACAATAGATTACCAACAAAGGTGACTCATGAGCTAAATTTCGTTTCCCATGACTACTTGGTAAAATTTTTCCACCGTCCCAACATTTTGTTGTCTACGAAAGTCGTATATCTTTGGAATTTCAATTAAAAGTACAATTAAAGAATAAAGTGTTGACATTTGTCAAACGTTGATACCTAGATGTTCAAAAAGATGTTTCTTTCGATTAACATTCTTTCAAGCAAATCAAAAGAAATTAGGAACGTTTCTTTTGCTAAATCGCTTGCAACGGGTGATTGAAACATATTCTGACTGTTGAAGCCTGGGATTGGGATGCCGCTTCAAGGAATGGCACCACGTCTTGCTTGCACTGTTCTCTTCTTTGTTAAAAGGGTCTTTTAAGCTTGGGCTACTTTCTATAAAGTAATATGCCAGTAATAAGCGGTTAATGGTAGTTTGAATATCTTTCCTAGAACTCCACCCGCACCTTATTTCGCAACTTTCACTATTATGTTAGAAAAATCCGTAAATCAATAGAGATTTTCAAACATCCCAACAATTTAAATTGCTAAGATGGCAACCCCTTACACCACCCATGGGAATCCCAACGGATAAAACCTCCTAGCAACCGCCACGCTTCATTGATCGATAACATTTCCGCTCCGTTGACCCGAAACAAATTCTATATAAACCCCTCCGGAATGAATAGTCCCCAGATAGTGTGTAGTATCAGCCTTGAAGATGTCCCATAAGAGTATGGACGACACGTTTGTAAAAGCTACGACAACGACGCGGTTCCAACCGGGAAACCAAGAGTATAACATTATTTCAAAGTTTAATACTTCTGAAATTTAAAATAGATTTTAACAAATCCTAATTCCTCAGGCTCTGTTAGGTTTTACTGGACAATATACTTGCGGAAACATTTCATTTGCCCTTACTATAACACATCGCTAACACTGGGCGCAGATTTCTATAGCTAAGTTTTCATAAAAATTCTACAAAAACCTACTTCGATAGGTATGTTCCAAATATTTTGTGTGCTAGAATTGGCAACTGCATTTGAATATAAGTAGTCCAATATTTAGCTTTTACTAAACACTGTCTCGATTTACATCAAGAAACATAAAACAGAAATCCAACTTATGACTACTTTTGAAACATCTAAGAAGATAACTAACTTATGGACTACTTTGGCTATACAGTACAAAGTTAAAGGTCAAAAAAGGAAAATACTGCGATTCCTGAAGGCTTCCCTTAGAAGCTGCTCGCATAGCATCAATGCCGGCAGTGTTGGTAAGGGGTAGCCAAGCATGCCTTGGCGGTGCAGGTACTTGAATGGGTTGATCGTCCACTTGAATGCATATGTGACCAACAAAGTTTAGCATTGTGGCTCGGTGAGTCAGCAGAAAGGGTAACGTAATGGGGTTGCAGGGCCTAAACGCGCTGCGGAGTCAAGTTGCACCCTCTCGCTTGCCGTCCTTTACCTTTTCTTTTAACACCTTGATTTATTTGAAAATCACTCGTTCACTTTACAGTCGCTGGCCATTGAATTAGGACTACTTAAAAGTACTATGATTTTGGGTTAAAATAGAAAAAAACAGTTGGTAATGTTGGCAATATTATTATTTAATTACATACAACATACAAGTAAGTATAACTTGAACATATATTTACCCATATTTGGTTCCTCCTCCTCTGTGTTCTATTATTTCCTCAATCCTTTTTGGCATACTGCCAATGCAGCTTTTTTTTTAATTTCGTCGCTATTATGCCATACATCTTCAATATGTTGGTGTAATTCTTCCTTTGTAGTTGAGTTTCGTGTACGTACGATGTTTTTCAAGACATTCCACACATTTTCAATTGGGTTTACGTCTGCTGAATTGCTTGGTCAAGGTAGTACTCGCGGATTTTTAGATTCAAGTTATCGCATTACACTTTTTGCCTTATGACACGGTGCATTGTCTTGCATGAAAGTATATGGTCCTTGAGTGGGATGCAATGAACCAATATAAGGTATTGAATAGCTTTCTAAAACTTTTTTATATTGTTTTTGCTCCATTGTTCCGTTAACGAAATACACGACCAAACCATTAGAGATGGGGGTTGTTTAATAGACTTGACTGTGCATGCTTCTTTACAACGCTCTGAAGGACGTCGACGAACAAATTGGCTTCTCTCCGTTAGCACTTCTAACCGTGATTGGTCGCTATAAATAATCTAGGAAAAATGTTGACCAAAAATACAGATGATAAATGAAACTTACCTTTCTCCACTCTTCAACTGCATATTTTTTATATTCTTTAGCTCATTGAAATCGTGTCATTTTCATGTTAGATGTTAGTCTTGGTTTCTCTGCCCGCTTCATGAAGAGATCTACGGACTGTTCGGGCTAATATTTATGTACCTTCTCCACTAAGAATTTTATGAACACCTGGTGGATAAAAAACGATGCTCTGTACCACTTTTACTATACGACAATCATCTCTGACAGTTGTTTTGCGTTTGCCAGTATGTTCTGCCACTACTAAGGAATATTCTCCTTAGTTAATTTTGCGATTCTCAGAACAGTTTGATGTGATACACCCCCGTTTTGTGCAACTTCACGTTAAGAGAACTCTCCCGTCTCTAGAGGAGCAGAAATGCGCGTTTTTCTCTCCCATTATGATAACAATTGACCGGGAAAAGAGACGCACACAAATGAAATTAAAACTATTTAAAATATAAGTTCTTTGGAAAATCGGTAAAAATACTGTTTTTATTTATATTTGCAATTATACTAACCAACTAAAGAACGACGCAATTATTGTACGTACGAATGGTAAGAGCGGTAATTCATAGCAGGTGGATAATTGGTTTATTGTACCCCTAAGCATTATTTTTACAACGAGCAATTAAGTATTCTTATAAATTTAATATTTCTCAAGTGGTCCTATTTCCATGACCAAGGACTGTAATATTACAAATATTACTAATGCGTTTGTTATTACAATAAAAAGCAAATATGGTAGAGCTTTTCTCTTGGTTTCCGGATTGGAACCCCGTCGTTGTCGTAACTTTAGCCGACGTTTCGTCCACACTCATGAAAGAGCTTACTTGAAAGAATTCTGTAATCTCATAGAAAAGATAAACTAAGCGATATAGCTACTTTAAACTATTTTCTCATAAATTTCTAATCATCGATTTTTCCTGCCATTTACATTTTCCACAAAGTTTTCCGTTATCGCGTTCGATGTACTGTGTGCTAAATTGATTAAATAAAACCCCGTGAATATGTTTGTCGCATGCGTTGATACATTTTTATATTTAAATCAGTTGCTTAATTTCAATTGCTAATACGTCTGGGAAATCAGGTCACGCAAAATTGATTTGTGTATTGCGCACATGTACGATCTAATGGAAAAATGCCTACAGCGTCAACATTGCCACGAACAGCACGGAACCCTTTTCTCAATTTTTTTAACCACATTCATTGCGAAAGTAAAATATATTGCATTTATTTTCTCCGCAAGGGTAAATCGATTCCTGTCAAGGTTTTTCAACTTCGCATTGTTAGAAAGCTGTGATTACGTGCTTGGTGAATTTCCTAATAAGGAGTACATGGGACCTGGCATTTATATGTTCTCAAATTTTGAAGAGTTACTGCAGATTCTCCTTTTTCTATTTTTTTTTTATGTTAAAGTATTAGCTTTCGTACATTTTATAATTTGTTGAATTGGCGGAGACTTCCTCTTTCTTCTCTTTTTTCAACTTGCGTTAAATAAATTACTAGTAAAATAATTTTTTTTTGGTTTGATCGCCATTTAATAATTTTTGTTTGATATTCATTAAACGCGGGTAACTCTTTATTTTGTCTTTCCTTGATTTCATCTGTTTTAGCTTCCCTTTTTGCTAGTTCTTTTGTACTTCTAGGTATTTAAAAAGAAACAAACAGAGAAAGGAGAAAAGGCTCGATTTCGAATTACCCTACTGTTCTGGCGGAAAGGAGTTCAAGGACCAGTGAATCGGCGACTGTGTGCGAGGATCCGGGCGACCTGAGACCAAAGACACACCCGGACCCAGCCAGACAGGACCCAGGTTTATATATAAAAAGAAGAACCATACACAACTAAGATTTCAATATTTTTTTTTTGTTACGTAAAGTTTCTTTAAATTCACGTCTTATAAATACTTCCACATGTCAAGGAGAGGTACAACAAAGTTTTTGGCACTTTTCTTAAGAAAGCACCTGGTACCCTTTTCTGTGCATATTATATACATTAAACTTTGATGGACCCTCTGCCATATCTCACCCTAAGCCTTGTCCTGGCTGAAGGCACAGTGTAAAATCTCTAGGAGGGTTATAGACATAACCACTCCGATTCTTCGGGTATGATTTCATCAACGTCAAAAACGAAGAAGAAAATCCAACTGAATTAAGCTTGTTAAGGAGTATGGTTAATTAATAACATCCACTGACCACGGCTGTCTAAGGATTCAGTAATATACTTGCTAAATTACTTATAGCGGAGCGACCCGACGTAAACTCATGTTGCAGTGGCGAAAGATGTACACGCACATTATTATATATGTGAATTTATCTCAAGTAGGTTATCTATTTAAGTAATAACAAGTATTTTAAAGAAAAGTTGTTTCGTATGTTATTGTTGCTTTAAAAATAACAAACGATGGTTTTAGCCCCTGCCTTTACAGAAGATAAACTTATCTTTGTAAATTTCTAACTGATAACGTTACACTACATAAATAACAGAATTGGGCAAAAATTTACAAATTAAACAATTTACTACATCATAATTGGAAAAATAAAAATAATCTGAAACGAAGCGCAAAGTCGCCGAAATAACATTAACTTCATCGAATATTAAAACTTGATACCTAATTTCAAGGATTCGCTTTCCTATTACCAAGAAAACATTCACAAATGCGTGCAAAATCTATGGGCAAATCTTGCAAATCTTCAAGTTTTGTGGGATGGACACATTAAAAGTACCAAAAATGCCTCTTTACACAAACCAAACTTTTTTATAAATAAAATGTACTGTTTAATTTTGTGGTTAGGTAACGCAGTAGAAGAAACTAGGAAGGATTATTTCTATTCATTTAGAGCATTCTGATTCTTGAAGAGGAATATAGACGCGGTATAATTTGATTTAAACAAATGACTTCAATTACAGATTTTCACAAGACGATGATTTGCCTGACTAATTGAACCGAGAACTACGTACGGAAGTCTGAAGTCCGTTAAACGCACCCGTCAGTTTCATTAATATTGATCGCAGATCAGCTTCGGTTGGCACTCAGATAAATCGATTCATACACGAATGTTCTAGCAAGGTGAATGTTACAGTAATGAAGATTTTTGTTATGATCTATAGCAGATCATATATCTATTAGAGAAAGTATGGCGTCGGCAATCAAGTCTGGTATACAAGACGCTGACCACTACTGCATTCCTATATCAATATAATATAAGAATGGATAATTGGGGAATAGTGAACCACACCTTGTCACCGCATCAGCAGTCTACTAACTTATTAATTGTATTTGATAAATGGCAACTCAGACACTCTTTTGCTATTAACTTAAATACCTTAATAAATTTGTAATTATTTAGAAAATATTCACTTAATGTAAGTTCCAGGAATTTTACGTTTGAATCTGCACACCTCCGTGGAGAAGGTATCTTATTTATTTATTTTTTATAACTGTTCATATTATTAGTTATTTTTTCTTAAAATATTCATAAAATTAAAGCATTGTAAACAAACATCCAGTAGAGATGTCAGTAATAGGATTTCAACGCAAAATGTACAAAAGTTGTAGCTTAGGTTCCTAAGAAGACATTGATTATAGTAAAAGACATCTAGAATATAGTGTAATGATATATTTAAAATTTAAAAATTAAATGATTTGTCTCAGGGTTAACGTTTTTGAGATTTAACTTATTTACTTTTTGCTAATTGAAAAAGATAAGAAAATGAAACAATTTTCAACATTCGAAAAAGACAGTAAGTTTTATTATTTAGAATTTAGAATGATTATATATCCTTTAAAACAGAGTATGGAATTTCAAACAAGAACCTATCGTAATCCTTAACCGACAGCTACCTAAAGTTTAATTTATTTAAGAAATTTTAAATTTTGATGAATTAAATAAATTGAATTTTCCTTTCTGATTTTATTATTTTGCCAAGTTGCCAGTTGTTCTCTGTAAAATAGTAGCTCTTCGGTGTCCGATCTTGATATTCTTGGACTCGTAACAGCTCCCGTTTTACAACCAAGTATCTCTCTCTTCGGATCTTGCTCCATCGATTATGATTTTAATGTTAATTGTCGAAATGGATTTAATTATTGATGTTCTCCAGTTTTTACATAAATTCATATTTACTCGAAGTATTTGTTTTGTATCATTCAGAGCGCCAGTTTACTATCTGAATTAATATAACTTGACTTTTTTAAATCCCTTTTAAATTCCTTCCGCTCCCTTGGTGACGATGTTGAAATTTTGCAGTAGTACGGCAGGGTCAGGTACGGTATATTGAATGTGGTTACCATGATGAAGACGTTTTGAATTCATAACTACATACGAATAGCAATTTGCCTACCCAAATACTATAGAATTACATACTTTTGATTTAAAGAAATATAATCAGAATTTCCGATAGTGAAATTGGTTTGTAACTTTAGCTGTTGCTTACTGGACTCTTTTTTAACGAAAATACTTCTTGTCTCCATGTGTAAGACGAAGAAGAAAAATCAAACTAGGGGAATGTAGAGGGAAGAGGTCATCAATACTGCTTCGCCTTGTAAAAATAAGGAACTAAAAGTAGTTCAACTGTCAAAAGACAACACTTTTTTAACAAAGGTAAATAATCATCACAACAACAACAGTAAAGCGCTTCGGAAGGAAGAAATTTGTGTCTTTTATTCAGGAAGTAAAGTATAAATTATCACTCAGTGACTGTTGAATTAAAGTAGCTAGCTTTATACTTTTACAAATTTCTGTTGTAAATTATTAAAAGTAAACTAGAGAAAGGTGATTATTTGAATCACTTTTATTAAATTTCTGTATCCAGGACTTGACTATATTGGTAGTAGGTGCTTCATTGACGTTGTGAAGAGCTTAGCAAGTAGGAATCCGAAGCCGAATTGCGACGTAAGAATAATTTGATTCATAACAACTGCGAACACAAAACGTACGTTGTTGGACATCAAAACGTTTCATTGTGACATGTTAATTCTGATATTAAATTTCCAAGGTTTACTTTACTCGTTGCAAAAAATCGGACAATTCTATCTCAACAGGCTTTAAAGCTGTAGATAAAATTAAAGTTCAAAACGTTCTGACACCTTGCATTCTAATTTTATGAGTAAATTGCTAAGACGTTCACAAATACGTCGACAAAACGAAAAATTGCCTTTTCACTAAATGATTTTGTTACTTTACCATACATATATAAACTTTATACTGTGCGTTTTTATTGCAAATATATACTCTAGCACTTGCCACTTACCCAACCTAAATATTATTCAATAAACTTTACACTATAAACTTCCAACTCCGTAAGAGCGTGATTAGCATAGTCGTCCAGAACCGACAATTATTCTTGTTAGAGAAATTCTTGCGAGCATGTTACATCGAACATAAATTTAGAGAATATAAGAGTTTTCAATATTTATGGCCGCAATTACATACTCCCGTTCTTTGTAACAAAGAGTGCTACAATATGCAAATGACAAGTTATGGTCTAACTGTTATATAATTACACCCCACCTATCTGTGTGTGTGTATATGCCGGCGGTGCCCCGACCAATAGCGACACCAAACCGCATTGTGATTGGTTACGTACTAGCGGATAATCACTGGGGTGCATACAATAAATCCACCTCGGGTTTCTAATTACATTTCACGAATACCAAATCAATTTCGTGTCCTACGTGTTTCTACCTTACATCAGCTTATAAATCTATATCGATATACACTATGTAGGCAGCCATGCGAATTAATTGAATTGTGACATATAATTAACATTAACATCCTACATAATAAAATGCGAGGAACTTAAAATGGTGCCGACACATGTATGTACCTATCTATAGCACTCCTTTGAGTTGATATGTTAGTGAAAGTGTGTGCACATTTATTGCTAACTTTACTAATTTGCTGGTATTTTCTTTAAAGGAAATAAATAAACTCTTTTATGTGTATTATTGTGTCTTAACTGTCAAATGGAATTTAAATAAAATTGGGAATTATGCTAATAATTAGAAGAAGTAAAGTTTCAACGAAACAGGAACACTTGTTACTCCATAATGCCTAACGCTATTCCAAGAATAATTTCTCATTAGGTTTTTATTCCAGTAGGATTCTACAGTTCATAAAGCTTAATAAAAGGCTTTTTCCCTCGAAATATGTTTGAAACATGGGGAAAAGACCGTAGACACCTTGTTTCGTCAGCAAGCATTATCGTATTACCTGCAGTTGCGGTAGTGTTTACCTACAGTCCCTGGCCATCGAATTAGGGCCACTTAAAAATAATATGACTTTGGGGTAAAATAAAAAAAAAAACAGTTGGTAATGTTGGTAATATTATTATTTAATTACATATAACATGCAAGTAAGTATAATTTGAACATATATTTACTATTTGCTTGTTCCTCCTTTGTGTTTTATTATTTCCTCAATCCTTTTTGGCATACTGCCAATGCAGCTTTTTATTGGTTTTTTAATTTCTTCGGTATTATGCCACATATCTTCAATATGTTGTTTTAATTCTTCCTTTGTAGTTGAGTTTCGTGTACTTATGATGTTTTTCAAGACTTTCCACCCATTTTCAATTACATTTCAAAGAGTTTTAATTTTATTTATGTGCCTATTCTATTTTCGCAGTTAATTATTATCATAATGAAAGAAGACGGATATAACAACAGAGAAAAAAGCACGAATTTCTGCTCTCCTAGGGACGAGTTCTCTCAATGTGTTGCACAGAAAAGGGGTGTACGTATCACACCAAACTGTTCTGAGAATCGCGAAATTTATTAAGTAGAATAT
This sequence comes from Dynastes maya, assembly GCA_029619315.2. Taxonomy (NCBI): domain Eukaryota; kingdom Metazoa; phylum Arthropoda; class Insecta; order Coleoptera; family Scarabaeidae; genus Dynastes; species Dynastes maya. The sequence goes on from JAROYE020000002.1 coordinate 67,257,100, forward strand.
TCCTAGTACAAGTAGTGGCAGAACATACTGTGCCGGCAAACGCAAAACAACTGTAAGAAATGATCGTCGTATAGTAAAGGTGGCTACAAAACGTCGCTTTTTATCCACCAAAGGTGTTCATAAAATTCTTAGTGGAGAAGGTATACAAATATCAGCCCTAACAGTTCGTAGACGTCTTCATGAAGTAAGCTTGAAATGCAGACGTCCGGCAAAGAAGCCAATACTAACATCTATTATGAATGTGACACGATTTCAATTGGAAAAAGAAAATTAGAAATATACAGTTGAAGATTGGGGAAAGATAAGTTTCATTTGTCATTTGTATTTTTGGCCATATTCATCCTCATAGTTCGCTTAATGGTTCTCATGAAACTCAAGTACAGAGGAAGAATTACAACAACATATTGAAGATGTATGGCATAATAGTGACGAAATTAAAAAAACCTTAAAAAGCTGCTACTTATTACTTCTAGTACTTTTTATTTATTACTTGGAACAAAAATAATTTTTAGACTACTGGTGCTGCTTACCCTTTCTTAGTGCTGTTTCTTAGTGCTTGCAACAGTTCTGAGGTGTACCTATCTAAAAGGAAGAAATAATTACTTTGAATTACTATATTAATGGTAATTATGTTAAGCTATGGAAACTACAATTATTATTGGTAATTTATCAGAATTAATGTTACGTCATCATTGAATAATAATTATCTTCCTGCTTTCTCATCAATGAAGTAGCCACATCACATGGAAAAGAAGCAAATAAACTACACACGTAGCCTACTCGCTACGACTTGTTAACACTCCTATAACGTAAGAGATATACCTATATATTACTGCTTCGTTACTAGCTTTTATGATTACTTGCCTCTGCCACAGGTCAGGTTTTCATTCAAATTATTAATGAAGGCACATAAAACAAACGTTCCAGCAAACCGAATGTATCACTTTAACGGTCAGAACAATCACTATATCTCTCAGCATGTGCATAATCAATTTGTAGTGTTGTAATTGGAGAATGGTTCGTTGCAGGTAATTCGAGATGTCTAAATATGGCGATCGTATTAGGAGTTTTCGAGGTTCGTGACAGAATGACGCTAGCTAATTTAGTATTCTTATATAAAATAAATTCATGTTCAAAATTAACGCACCATTCAAATAATTCAATATAATTTTTACAAAATGTTTTAATTGGTGAACTATTTCTTAGTACCATCAAAAGACAATATAACTGGAGATAATTAAATATCGGTTCATCAGTTAACTTCTTTTTTAATTGAAACTTATGACAAAAAATACAAATTTCATTCAATTACAAATTCAGAAACAAAACGATATTATTGGAAATCTTAAAAAACTCTATAAACAAAAAAATGGGAATAAAAGGATAAAAGTTAATAACGCCTGACGCCTCTTAGTAAATTTTGTATTACTTCTTTGGGAATATTATCCCACTCGAAAAGAACAGCTTGTTCCAATTCCTGGAGATTACCAGACGGTGGTAAATAACGCCTTACTGATTTTCTTAGAGCAGGCTTGGTGGTGGCCAGTCCATGACTTAGATATTGACCTCTTGTAAGTAATTCAAAACTTGTTTAGCGTTATGGGATCTCGCATCATTCTGCATGAACATATTCATTGTTCCCTAAAAATGGTGCAAAAAGCATTACATAATGCTGAATAATGTTCCCTGGGTAGCATTCAGCATTCATTGACCTTTCTGCATGATTTCTGGCGTTGAACTCTGTCTGCTGTGGTAAGTAATGGTCCAACTGCAGGCCTTCTACTACCCAATCTTAGTTTCCTCTACCATTTCCTTAGAGTAAAAGCAGAAACTTTGATATTTCTAACTGCTTTAAGCTGATTACTGAGTTCTGTGCTTGTTATTCTCCTTTTTTTCTGGGAACTTGCAATTGTAAAAAAACGACCATCTTTCGCACTTGTGACTCGTTTCCTATCTTGGCCACATCTTCTACAGTGCCATCCGGTTTCCCTAAATCTTCTAATCATTCTTCTAACAAAACTAAAGCTCTTAAACATTGATCATTGGTTAAATGATGTGATCCGTTCATGATTTTCGATTTAAACTTTATTAACTCAATTTTATACACGCAAAAAATTAACAAATTCGCAATTAAAACTTATATAATGCCTGAACTGTAACTTAAACGACTCAAGAACAGAATTTGACATTAACTTGCGGCCATTTCCACCAGAGAGGTTAAAATAACTTTCTAGTGGCATAAAACTATTATATTATGTTATGTTAAATCAAAAATTTTTAGAAAATAAAAAAATTATAGAAAATACATCAGAAACATTGAATATGAGTTTATATAGTCCATATAACAACAGTAAAATATGCGACAGCAACGTAATTTTTGTTAGAGCAACTACATATTTTATTGGATTAAAGAAACGTCATGTAATTCTTATCATAAATTGTTATTATTTTAAAAATACAAGAATGATTAACTGTCATCAATGTATTATTTTACAACTGTAATGAGTATTGGCTGTAGTGGTAAAAAAGCTTCAATTCATATTAGCTTTTAAGTGAAATCAGATAAATTTGATATCAATTCTTACTCTACCTTAAAAAAGTGATACGTAGTTGAAATGTATTAAAGAACCAGTAACAAACATGTTTAATATACTGAATGTTTCATATTTTACTCAAAGTAAAACATTTTTTGAAACCTGATTTAATTAAATTGGCCCCTTTTCGTGTATTGTCCCTCCTTTTATTGCAAAAATGCTTGGGAGAACACTAGAACACTCTGTCTTTTCACATTATCTTGGGTATTAATTCTAGCTAGGACCTTATAAGTGGAGCTGGAGAACTTACTGCAAAGGAATTTGTTGCAACAAATATTTTTGCGCTACATATAGTTTTTGTATTTACCTCGGTCATCCTAATTTTAAGGGAAAGTAAATACATACATAATTGGTTTTAATTATATGGATATATAATGGTGAATGAATTAACATAATTGCGTATAGGTCAAAAGTTACGAGAAATTCTTTATATTCATATGGTTTCATGAATTTGCAATATTCACAAGGAAAATTGAAGTAAATTCTGGTAGTTCCTTTGTTTTTAGGAAAGAAAACTATTTCAATACTTTGGTTACATTATTTCTCCTTTGGAGTATTTTCTGGAGAGCTCCACCTACAAGAATCATGGCCGTTGGGGATGGAGATCACCGCCATCCAGGTGGAAATCTCGTCACTAATCCTACCAGCGTACTGCTTAACTCACCTTAAGATTGTAGGCAAAAACAGCAGGCTGTTTACCAACAGCAAGCAGTAGTATCAGCACTGATCCGACCAATAACGTCGAATCTGCTGCTAGACTGCCATAGAACTCTATTTTTAGTCTCTTAAATGAACAATATCAACGTAATATGGCTGAAGAGCCGCAATGGAAATTCTAGCAATGGAGAAGCGGACAGGCTGGCCAGGAAGGGTTCTAGCATGACTGTATACGATCCAGAACGCTCCGTTCGACTGCTTGTGTATGTGCTTTATGAAAAGATCAGAACTATCACCCATAAATAATTCTTGAATAATATATGGGATGAAATTAATTTCGGCTATACCTTGACGTATCCGAGCAAGCGGACAGCACTAAGATACCTGAGACTGCCCAGAACAGACCTTCGCATGATTGTTGGGATTTTGACTGAATATTGCTGGCTAAAAGGGCACCTCCACAAGATGGGATTAGCCGAAGACCTGTTATATAGGAGCTGCCAAGCTGAAGACGAAACACTGGGACACCCCCTCTGCAGGTACCCAGCGTTGACGTTAGTTAGAAGGAACATGCTGGATGACGAGCGGCTTTGTCTTGGCGTCATTAGGGCTATTCCTCTGGGCAACGTCCTATGTCAAGGCACTGGATTGGTTGACGGCCTAGAGAACTCTCCGGCATAGAGTGGATGAATAATGCTTATTCCGGCCTAAATGCTGCAAAACCATACTTCTCTTTTCTCATTCAATACCCAAGGGCCTTTCTGTGTTTACAATATATTAAATATTTTTATGAATGTATTTCTGATGGGGTCAAATTTGAAATGTCATTTATTTAAAGTCATCTAGCTCAAATTTGTTGCTTCTAAGGAGAAAATCTCGTTAGGTAAGTATATACTGAAGCTTACCTATCAGGGAAAAGAGCAGTGAAAATAATCTCACTTTCCTTCACATACGAGGGACGCTCCGTAATTAATGAGACAAATGGCTGTGGAAAAAAAGAATTTCTTGAATGACAATGAAATTTACACTACTTTTCAATGCAGTTTCCACCAACATTTAGGCACTTCTCCCCTCACTTCGTGAGCTTTCTAATTCTAGTGGTGAAGAATTCTTGACTTTGGTGTTCGGGCCACTTGTGCATAGCTTGTTTGACCGTTTCCTTGTCTTCGAACTTGGTGCCGCGTAAAAGCTCTTTGAGCGGGCCGCGCAGATGAAAATCGGATGGTGCGAGGTCGGGACTGTAAGGAGGATGTGGCAACACCTCCCAACCCAAATTTTCGATCATCTCTCGCGTTTTTTGGGCAGTATGGGAGCGGGCGTTATCGTGCAGCAGAATCACACCTTTTGAAAGAGCACCCTGGCGTTTTCTTCTTATCGCATGCTTCACTTTATGTTGAAGCAAATTATAATAGTACTCACTGTTCACAGCACGTTGTCCTACTAAATAGTCACAAAAAGTTGGGCCTTGAGAGTCCCAGAAGACCGTTAACATCACTTTACCGGCAGACACGAAAGTTTTGAATTTTTTCTTAACGGGCGAATCCTGATGTTTCCATTCAAGATTTTGCCGTTTGGATTCAGGTTCATAGTGATGAATTCACGTTTCTTCGCAGGTTATAACACCGTCTAGAAAGTTATGACCTTCCGTTAAAAACCGTCGTTTGAGTTCAGAACAAATGAGAACACGGGTGTCTTTATGAATTTGAGTCAGCTGTCTTGGAACCCATCTCGAACACGTTTTGCGATAATGAAGCTTGTCATGAATGATTGAGTACACAGTTCCAACACTAAGATTACACAAATCAGCTACTGTCACGATTTTTATACGCCTGTTATCGAGAATAAGGTAATTTATGCGATTTTGCAGTGCGTCGGTCGACACGTCAATCGGTCGTCCGGAGCGATGAATATCGGTGGCATTTATTCTGCCCGATTTAAACTGTTCAATCCGCTTATACACGTTTCCGCGGCTTAAACACTTTTCACCATACTATTTCAATATTCTCGAGTAAGTTTCGGCCGGCTTCACATCTTCGGGTAATAAAAATATTATCACTAAACCACCGTACACGATTCGAGAGGAGCCGACATTTTGAAATGAACAAAAGAGCTTATATTTGCTTTTATTTCTTCCAAACAGCTGACCTAATTTGTCCCCAAGGTTGGTATTTGACTCACAGAAAGTTTCATGTAATAATATTCAGTAGTTTTCCCGCTAATGCCGTTTGTCTCCTTAATTACTGATCCCCCGTATCACTTGACGAATGGAACAGCAACATGACTAATCTGATGGAAACAATGTAAGATTTCGTGAAAATTTTATATAAATGGAAAATAATACTTCGATCTCCAGATGGAGCAGGGTGTATTACAACATATTTATTAGATATAGTAAGTGTATTTTTAATTGAGTGTATTGTGTCTCCAAGAATGACTTGCACTCGAAACGTTTGTATCCGCAGAAGACCGTCGATAAATTTTTAAACAGAATACGCTACCATAATAATCATTAGAATATCGACAAGTATTCGGAACGGTCTCGCTATACAGAGAACTTTTTGAACGTGACCGATTCCATGATTAATAAAAGATGAATCTAAAATTGATATTCCGTGTGATAAAACTAACCATGCAGACGGGCAAGAATGTCATACTTGATTGGACAATAATTGTCCGGAGAGGACGGCGGTTGTGGGATCAAACCTCGGCTTTATATAAATTTGACAGTTCCTAAATTTTATACGAAAATTTAAGCTACAATGATCAATAAAACCACAGAATGTCAGCTTCGCGTTGAAAACGATATTATTTGAATTTTACCGCGCAGTTCCGGTTATAGAGGCAATTTCTTCTCAGAATTGTCCGTCTCTAAACAGAAAAGCCAGTTTCAAATTTTTAGAATTATAAAGTTTTATATTTCTGTTCTTTTCTTTCCGAAATACCACTTGTCACAGGCCGTTTATTGTAAATAAATGACGTAAAAATGTTAACCTTTGTTGCGTTTCTGTGCGTTTATATTTGTTTCTTAATGCTTCGTTTTTAAGTCGTTTGTGAAAGAAGGGTTTTATAACGAATTGAATATATTACTTATATTTTTTATATTTTCGTTTCTATATTCGTCAGCTTCAACCTAAATTAATTTCAAGAAAGTTCAGATGAGTTTATATACATACATGTAAATACTTACCCATTATTTTACAATCTGTAGTTTTTTTTTCGAGGAAATAATAAATACGAAATATCATTCTTTTGTACGTATAGAAAATTTTATGTTTATACTACTATTAAAATTCAAAGGGAAGAAGGGAGAGGCATGTGATATTATGTAAATGATGAGTAGGCTTAGGATTTTATGCAAAGAAAACAGCTGAAATATTCACATATATATGCAGATGTTTTTACTAAAATATGCAAGATATGAATTAAAAATATGCACTATTTTGTAAAAGATATATTAACTGTATTCTCTTGGTTTCCGGGTTGGAACCGCGTCGTTGTCGTAGCTTTAGCCGACATTTCGTCCACACTCATATGTGACATCTTCAGGGCTGTAACTGCCCACCTACTGAAGACGAATTCATTCCGGAGGGGTTTATATAGGGCTTGTTTTGGGTCAATGAAGCGGAAATGTTATGCGTCGATGAAGAGGGAAAGTTATGCGTTAATGAAGCGGAAATGTTATGCGTCGATGAAGTGGAAATGTTATGCGTCGATGAAGCGGAAACGTTATGCATCAAAGAAGCGGAAACGTTATGCATCAAAGAAGCGGAATTGTTATGCATCGATGAAGCCTGGCGGTTGCTAGGAGGTTTAACCAGTTGGGATTTCCACGTGTGATGTAAGGGGTAGCCATCTTCGCGATTTAAATTGTTGGGATGTTTGAAAATCTCTATTGATTCACGGATTTTTCTACTAAATAGTGAGGATGGTGAGATAAGATGCGGGATATATTAATTTATACAATTATAATATGAAAACTGAATTTTGCTGTAGGAAGAGAGATTATGTGAAATAATAGAGTATATAGACCTATTTACATATTTATTTTTTGTAAAGTTATATAGCTGCACAAGTTTTTAAAGATGTTTTTGCAAGTGTCGTTGAACTTCAAATTAAAAATTAATCTTATTAATCTGATATGTCAAGGGATGACTTTAGCTGGTAAATAGCAAAATAGGTCTTGTTAATTGAGGAGCACACTTGATCTATTTGTCCATCCCAAGACAAATTTGCGTCGATATGAGCCCCCAAAAACCTAGCTGACTGACCCACCGCATTGTTTGTATAAGTATAGGACAGAACTTTGCTACGGCTGCCGAATAATTACTATTATTTCCGCATCTAAAACTAATGCATTGCGACCACACCGTATCTCGAAATCGTTCCGCACCGACTCCACCATTTCCACCAGAGCTTCAGAAGTCGGTGCCGAGACAGCAACCGCTGCATTATCAGCATACATAACTAGTTTGCCGTGATTGATGTTACCCGATAAATCATTAACAAAGATCGAAAACAACAGGGGTCCTAGCACCGACCCCTGAGGCACTCCCCTCGTCATGACATAGTGATCAGACAATGTCTCGTTACATTTTACTGTAATTTTTCCGCCCCGAATGTATGTGGCAAACCATGATAGGATATTTCCTCTTATACCTGCATTATTCAGTTTATCCTCTAAGTACTTATGGTCAATTACATCAAATGCACTAGTCAAATCAAACATTAATACCGTTACATATAAACCACGGTTCAAACACTCATAAATGTAATTTAGTAAGTTACAAGAAGCAGTTTCCATTGATCTATTTGGTCTAAAGGCATGCTGGTACTCTGAGATTACATTATGTTTATTAAAAAAATCAATAACTTTGTAATAAATAATCCCTTTTAAAATCTTTGAGAATGCACCAACTATAACTATTTGTTGATAACTACTCATAGATGTTGTGTTTTCTTTTTTATGAATTGGTGAAATTAAACTTGTTTTTAGTACATTAGGAAAAATGCCCTCGTCTATAGATTGATTTATAATATGTAAGAGTGAATGCAAAATTTCATGTAATATTTTTAGTATTACAGTGATAGAAAAACCATCTTTTTATTTTCAAGTTCTAAAGGACCACGTTACTTTCAGTCAACAACATGATCAAGATGGCCAATTATGTCACTGCTCAGAAGAAGATTGTGAACCGAAACATTAACCTACACTTAGTAGTTTATATTTTCAATTTAGAATACGTTTTGTTTTCATGCTACATTGTTCTCGTTTAAAAATAAAGTTTTCTCTTGCTGCATAAAGTGATCATATTTAGTTCTTAAAAATCGCAGAACAACAGTTTGCTTTCGAAACGCAAAAAGTCAGAACCTTTTAGTTAGTTACATATGGGATAACACCGTCACAAGCTTTTCTGGTTTTCTTTAAAAGTACTTTGTGTGACTTGTTGCGTTTTGTAAAAAAGCTCTTCGTTCCTTTCAATCTTATAGTGGTAGGTACACTACCGCTCATAAGTATTTGGGAACCTCAAATTTCAGGGTAAATCATTAAATATTTGAATAGAAATATTAAAATATGTATTTGGTATACACAAATACACAATTTTAACAACAAACATTCTTGTAATTAATTTTAACAATGTTCCCGGAGTTATTCGAGCGCATGCTGCTGTAGCTTGTTCCACATGCCATCTGCTGAAATTAGAGCAGTTTTTCTTACTTCCCGATCTAGTTCTTCCCATAATAACTCGATGGGATTCAAGTCCGGGCCTTGGGGTGGCCATTTCATGATTGTTAGTGTCCCTTCCTGTTCCAACTGTTGTACTATACTAAATATTGTTTGCATAATTTTGAAATGTGTTTTGGGTCGTTGTCTTATTGAAACACACAATTCTGACCCAAAATTCTTACACCAGAGGGTATTGCATTTTCCTCTAAGATGCGTTTGTATTACCCTTTTCTCATTATGCCTTGAATTTTTACGAGATTACCTACGGATGTGCCAGCAAAATAACTCCAAATTATCACCGAACCACCGCCGTGTTTGACGGTAGAAACTGTGCATTGTTCTAGTGCACGTTAACCTACAGATCTTCCTGGATTCGTCGGTACCCTGTTCCAATCTTCTACCGTCCAATGTCGACGTTCACGTGCCTATTATAACCTCGTTTTCTTATTGATTTGGTGAAGCAAAAGCTTTCGTGTCGCAATTCGTCCGTGAAGGCCGACTTTTTGCAGGCGGCATTTAACCGTGGACACGCTAATCGGCTTCGAATGTTGTCGCCCTTGGTCTACCACTTCGTACTTTATTTAGAAAACTGCCACTGACACTGTATTTTTTGATGTTGTAATTAACAGTAGATGGATTTAAATGTAATCTTCTAGCAATTTGACGATTGTTTGTGCCCAAGTTATGTTATTCTGCCATCAGAACACGCATTTTAACACTAATTTCTTTCTTTTTCGGCATGCTTTAAAATTCTAAACGAAATTATAAACCCTATTCGTTAAAAGATGTTGTCGCTACTAATATGAAGCGATAACTGACTGTGATTCAAAAATATTTCCTCAAATGGCTTTATTATAGCTTCATGAATCAGTAAAATTACCAACTGTTACATTTTTCCTGGAATTTCAAACAGATAGAAGAAGTAAATAGACCGATATTATTTAATGAATTTAAGTGAATCTTACTGATTATTAGTACACTATTCAATAATGCTGGAATGTATTCCTAAATACATTCTTTGTATACAAAAATCTAAAATCCAAGGGTGCCAAATGCTTATGAGCGGTGGTGTATATTATTCATCTTTGTATCTTATATTCCACAGTATTTCGATATATTCTAAAATAAATCTTTTCGACAACCAAACACACCTGCAAATTCGTGTGATTGCACTTGCGATCAGATTTGTGATGGCTCATCAGATCTTCGATTGGTTGTAACCGACAAATCATAATTATATTGTGAGGAGTTAAAAAAAACGTATGTCTTTAGGTTACAGCGTTAAAGTTTATTACTTGTAATTACATTATAACAATTTTACTGTCACATATATCATTCACGCTCATTTTACTACACTTACAATTAGTTATTCTACTTTTTATATATCAATTTTACAGGATGTCGGGAGGAAAAGTACAGCCATTAATTAGAATAACATATGTAACAGTTTGAATAAATGTCCATATTTACTCGAGAAAGTCATAGTATCAACAACATTGGAGTCTTATGAATATTAAAAAAAATACACTTAACTATATTACAGAAATAAAGCTTTAGTATCGCACATTAAATTGAAATATTCAACGATAAAACATCCTTTAGATATTAATTACGATGCGACGTTTGTATCAATTCATAAAATGCTAAAAAACGTGTTCGTAATAAAATATACTTCAGAAATAATGACATTCCTTTATTATTTTCTTACCATACGGCAGGAAGTGAAGCGATTTCTCCCGGAATATAAGTACTACCAACGAAAACGGAGGGGAATTTAAATAATACAGACAATTAAACACCCTATTAAAACAAGACGGTATCTTGGATCGAATGTTTTGATATTCCGTCCGTCTTACATTAGTTAGAAATGTAAATTAGGTCACGACTTATGTACCGACTACCACATAAATATCGTATAAGAAAAGAAGAAGAGGGTGTTCGACATCTGGCTTATTATATCACGTTTTGTATGTACGATATATCGGCGCTAATCTAAAGCATTTTATAATATTCCGTTTCGCTAATTTAAATACGATGACATTTTCTTTTCGGTATCTACAGATCTTGATAAGGGGTGATGCCACCACCCTAATAAGTACATCTGTTCCCGTCGCCGAGACGTATATAGTAGCTTGTCAAAAACGCTGCCGGAAATTGTACCAGTACAAAACGGCAATTATATACCTCTTGTTTCTTTTCGTGTCGTCGTATGTTGTAAGACATTAACGGGTAAATTAATAAGCAAAACGGAATGGGGCAGTTTGAAAACTAAAAAAAAAGATGCAAAAATAACTGACGTAGACAGAGAACGTATTTGTTTTTGGTTGGTGTTACAAGCATAGTTTCAGAACTAAGGCAGGTGGAATCCAAATCTTTATAAACTGGTCGAACCTATTTAGTGAATCTTCCGAAAGAATATCGTACTTTGAAGAGATTCAAATATGATGATTAAGTATGAATGTGTTAAGATTTTATTCATTTGCATCTTTTTTTGTTTGTGCAAAACTAGTTGGAAGACTTTATACAGATGAATGATGACATATTTTCTTCTTAATGCTACTCGAACAGCATGAAAATAGGCTAGGTCAAGTTTATGGACTTTGCTTCAAAGTTTCCTTGCCCGATATCATTAGCCACTCGTTTGTTACGCCTTTGATCAAAAGTACGTAGCATTGATGTTCTTCATAGGATTATAGTAGAGGTTGTATATTTGAAACACTTTCAAATAAACGATTAGATAAACACCTTTTATAGATGATCTCATGACGGTATGTGATACGTTTTGGCAAGTCCATACAATCAATACAATTTAATGTATGGGTTTGGTTTTAGACAAAAAGTACGGAGACTATTTCCAATATGCAACTTGTTCAAATCTTTATTTTAGAATAAAACTCTTGTAACAAACATAAATTATTTTTGGCTTAGATCTTCTTTAATACGTTATAATATTTAATGACATAAAATGGAACGCAGAATTCTGAGAAGAGCAATGGATCCAAAGAGGATACAGGAAGGGGGCTGTAGACATGAACCACGAGGTAAGGGGTTTAATGGATGGGGAAGCCATTGTAAACTTTATGAAGGTCCAAAGGCTGAGGTGGGTTGGCCACATTCAAGGAAGAGAAGAAAAATCCGTAATAAAGAATACTTAAGTGGAGATCAACAGGAAATGGACCTAGAGGGCGACCGAAAATAAGCTAGGAAGAGCAGATTTACGAGGATATGAGGACAATGAACATTACGGGTTGGGAAAGAGAGGTGAAGGATAGAAAGGAACAGAGGAAAGTGATGGAACTAGCAAGAAAACATAATAATCTCTAACGAAAGAAACACGAAAACCAGGAAAACGGACTGATCCATGAGCGGCTGTTACATTAATTTAATAAAAGTTTAGGGCTAATATACATATAATGTTCAAATATGATTCTAAATATACCCTTTCTACAAATCATGCTTATTATCTTTTGTCGAAATTATCACAAATTGCCTGAACATGCGAACTTTGAAGAGAATATGTAGACATAATGCATTTTGAATTAAAAAAAAATTAGGAAGCTAGTTTATGCAATAAAATACGAAAAAGACAATATTAACCAAATAACTTATAAGTGGTAAGTTTTATTTAAATTTGAATAATAGTTGCTTTCTCTACACAAGTTCAGCTTTCCTCATCAACATGTATGACGTAAAAAAAATCCTGAATTAGCAGTTTCGAAAGATTCTGCACTTGTTTTAAATCAGAACAAAGTGTATCGTTCAGAATTTCATTGTTAAATGAAATTGTTTAGCCCTTACTTTATGGACGTTCAAATTCCGGATCAGTTCTTTTCTTTTTTTAAACTGGCGAGTTTCCCTTTTGATTTGATATTTAATACACTCAAAATAGCTACAAATATCAGTAGTTCGAGTTCCAAGGCCCGGATTAAAATATTTTGGAAATATTTTGTGAAAAAACTGTATTTTACTTTCAATTCATTATCCGCGTGTGCAGAATAATAATATTCCATACTGTTTCAAGACGCAAAGTAACAAAGTCCTCATACTAGAAAAAAATTGTAATTGTAATAAAGGACAGAACAGGTTAGCCTTTTAAATAAAGGACGTAAGGTCACCGTGGACAAAATACTAAGTTCTACAGTTATATTTTATCAGTACTTTATAGGAAAATGAATAAGTGTTTATTTTAAAAGTTTGACAACAAAGAAGTGTTTACAACAAAGAAGTATTATTTTTTCTATAATTTTAAAATTGTCTAGATGAACCTTCTTCGATGCATTTCTAACTCTGAAATTTAAACGAAAATAATTTACAGTGTGGAACTTGTTTTGAAGGTGTATAAAATTGGGATTTTTTAATTGAAAAAATGTCAAGCATTATATTTTGAAGTATAGAACTTAATGAATTTGTCTAAGTGTGGTGGGGGCCCAACGGGGTATACAAGCTTTAAGAGTTATCGTACCTGCATGAGCCTTCAGTGTGTAAATGGTGAGTGTAATGACTTTGTTTCTATCACCTCTCGTCCTAAGGTCTTCTCCAACATGCAAATGGTGACTCTTGATTGTACCGGGCCCATTAGAAAAATCTATCACCGACTCTAGTAGCACAGCGGTTAATTCAGCCTCAGCTAGGTCTCTTACCACTGGGCCACCAAGTCGTTAAATTGAAAATATGCTAACGAACAGTATCTGGATCTTGAAAGATCTAAGTGGTTTATCTGTCTACGGGGATAAAAACCATTGGTAACAATAAGAACATATATGTGCACATATGTTTTGACATTTAAATTGAGAGATTGACGTTCAGTACCATAACATCGGTTGCGTTCTTTTTACCAATCGTTTGCTTTACTACTGAGAACAAGTAAGACAGTACTAAGACCGATGTGAGACAGGACGGGTCCAAAATGAAGATATATAATCTGTTAGAACTTGAGACAATCCAAAAACGTTACTTATATTTATAAATCAAGTTCAATTAGTGAATATTAATAAAGTGAATAAACTATCAGGGGTACCCATAATTATTTTCAATTATTTTACAATAAGACACAAATTTTAAGTTTTCAAAAAACGCTTTATTTGTCAATCTAAAATATAATCGCCATCACTATCCAAGACACTTTGCCATCTTTTCTGAGAATTTTCAATTTCGCTTTTGTAGAACTGCGCTGGCTGGGATGAAAGATAGTGTTCAAGGTGGCATTGAAGATCATCAATTGATCAAAAGTTTTTACTTCTTAGTGTACGATCTAGAGATCTGAATAAATGATAATTGGATGGGGTGATATCTGGTGAATACGGAGGCCTCTTTTTCAACAATTCAACATTTAATCTTTGCAGTTGTTGACAATATCAGCAGTAATCGTTTCACCTGGTTGTAAAAATTCATAAAAAATTACGCAATTGGAGCCCCACCAAACGCACAGCAGGACCTTTTTCAGAGTTAACGTGGGTTTAGCGGTTGGAACTGGAACATTTACCGAGAGCCATTGTCTGAAATAAAGAATTCACTTTTGATCTTCGGTTACAATCCTGCTAAGAAATGGATCATTAGTCTAGTTAACAGTGAATTGCAGATTGTGCGACGTTGATCCTTGTTTGCATTCGACTGTTGGTGTGGAACCCATTTACCTTATCTGGAGACCTTTCCAATTTCATGGAGATGTCTTTGCACTGTCGACCATGTAGCACCCAGTGCATCCGCTAATTTCTGTACACTTAATCTTGGATCAGTTTCGACTATTGCTTTTAAAGCATCATTATCAAATGCTACAGGTCTTCCACTACGAGGTCTATCAGGGGAATTAAAATCACCTAATGCAAATTGTTTGAACCAACTTGATATTTGTTTATTTTTAAAACAACACCATAAATATCGTAAATATTCTTAGTTGCAACTGTTGCGTTCATTCCGGAATGAAAATTAAACGTCATACAAAGACGAATATGCTTTTCCTCCATTTTACACCACAGTAATGAAAAAATGCTTTTTTGATTGCCCAATATTATAACTACAGTTTAGGTTAGGTAAGGAACTCACAAAAAGCCTTTTAACACTTGTTGAAACAAAACTAAGCACAATGTAACGCCAGGAAATAATTGATTACTTATGGATGATGGAGATGGAGTAATGGACTAAGAATCTTAGCTAATCTCATTTGAAAGCGATACAAGAAATGCAACTATAGTGTTTAATTTAGGACGTGCAATTTCATGTTCAAACCATTTTTGGCGTCAAAATTTATTTGAAGACTCGGATTTCCCATTTAAAGGTTAAAATTCTCGCGCAAAAGTAAGTGTTATTCAATTAGAGTAATTGATCGATAATTAAGTTGTAATATGAGTCTTGTATTTTTTTCATCTGCTTTAGTGGAGGTGTCAAGTTGAGTTCATTATTACAAGTTTAATTCGAAATCTCCATTCAATAACTTCAGCATGTGTTTTATATAAAAATCAGGTAGGAGTGACCAAGAAACAAGTATGTATGTGCATACGTCATACGTGTATAAAATGACAACATGTGTGGTTGTACATCTTATAGAAATTGTTACAAATAGGGGCAAGGTCCTGCCCGGTTTCCTCTGACTGCACTCCTGGACCGGTGGGGATATATGAAGGGTGTCTTTTTTTCCAAGCGACCGTTAATTAGCGAACTCAAACGTAGGTGGGCGTGTATATACATCGTATATAGTCGACTACGACAAAACGTTTATAGATACCGAAAATATTTAGTTATGTTTTAGTTACGTAAAATCCGACCGGAGAGGACGCGATCAAAATCCTCCTCTCGTCGCGTTCGCGGAATCGTGGATTCCTAAAACGGAAGCAACTCTAAGCGATAAATAATAGGAAAGTGTGTAAAAAGATAAAAGAACGTGAATGCCGTAATAAAACGAATATTAAAAAGGCGGAGACACGAAGAGGTAAGTCCAAGAACAAACACGAACTGCGGAATTGCTAGAAGTTGAAGGACCTCTTTCTTCTTAGACTGTATAATCCGGGCTGTACTTGCATTACGTTACAGTCTATGATTAATGGTGTTTTGTGTTCAAGTGAACTTATAGTTAAGAATGAAACGGAGTACCGACACCGCTGTGGAGAATACATAGATATAAATCTGGCTGACTGTGCTGTGTAAAATGGCGGTTAATAAATGCAGATTTTATGTACAAGGAAGGAAGCGGACCAATTCCCCGGCCACTGCTTGCCAGTCACCATTACTGCGAACTGTTGTTCAGTGAACACGCATGCGCGGTACGTTGAATCCTCGCATTTCGTGAGCTTTAACGAGCTTTTCTTTGATTTCTCATTGGAATAAAATTACGCTAATAACACTGCGCGAAGCGGATTTCGCCCGCACGTAAACTTTTAATGGTTTCGTATATACCTGTATGCATATATGAAAAGCTATAAAGGTATGGAAAAATGTCGTTCGTGATAGAATTGGCTTCCAATTAGAAATCGAAATGTTTTTTACTCATAGAAGACTGGTGTTTAATTTATTTCATTAGCAGGCAAATCGCTGAATTACAAGTAATTATGTGAAATAGTAGGGACAAAACGATATTGCTAGTTAGAGCATTGAGGGGGTCACTGCCCTTTCTTGTTATTATGCTGCTTTTTTAAGAATTTGTTTGAACTAGGTGTATATCCGCTCTAATTAAAAGGCTGCATTCAAGCAAAATTACACAGTAATCATTTACATCAACAATACTCTGATTCTTAGTTAATTTTGTATGTAGTTTTATGCAAACCGAGTTATGAAACAAATCGAATTAATTCCTATCGGAACCACGTCAAGTGAATCTCACAAATAGGTAAATGGATAAATCAGATCGATTCGTTTATTATATGAATACTGCATTCTTAAAGCATCACGTTATATGGTTAGTGAATAACATTTTACAAGTACAAATGGCAAGGAATATACAAGGTGCAAATAAAAACTGGAAACACCGTTTTTCTCCGTTATTATAGATACGAAAAAATTATTCAGATGAAGTTTTTAGTACTTCTAATAAGCTATCTAAATTTGTGCAAATCTGGTAAAAAAAGAATTAAATTTTCGTAGATATTACTAATTCTATACTTTTTTTAAATGGTAAACCCTATATATTTTACACCAGTTAATAGAAAACAATTTTTGCTATAAAAAAGTATAGGGTTTTTGCTTCTAAACTTGATAGTTTTTGAGATATTAAAGAAAAATGCTTCTTCTTAAAAAACTGTGCCTCGAGAACAAAATTTGAGCGTTTATGTTACTTTGTATTGTATTTGCGATACAATAAAGTTTGTGTGGCCTAAATGCATTATTAATTTGTGTCAGTAATGGCAGATTATTCAACTAATGAGAAGGTAGATATGATAGAATGTTATTATTTATCAAATAATTTAAAGCAACTCTGCATTTATACCAACAATATCCGTATCGCTTTCATCCAAGCCATTGGTATTTTCTAAAATTAGGAAATAAATTGCGTAGAACTGGATCCCTATCGAGAGTGTACGAATCTCGTGAAATGAATTACAATTTTAAAGTTTATGTGTTAGTATATTTCAATATTTACCCTAGAAATTCAATTAGAAAAGCTACACTGGAATTAAATACAATACATACGAAGGTAAAATATTCAACATTTATAATCTTCATCCTGGCGATGCTATGAGAAAACTACAATTTTGCAATCATTTAATACTGCAAAATATTGCAAATCCAAATTTTTTTAATAAAATTTTATGGTCAGATGAATCCATGATTATTGCCAAACAAGAGATACAAATCTACGTGAAACATCTAATACGAATTTCCAAATCCATGATCCTTATAAAATGCATCCAAATTCCCTTTGATTTCTGTACATGTTTATTCAAAAAAAGAAATCGAATCACTGACCGGTACCGTTCTTATTCCATGATTCTACAAATACATAAACTTGGTCACTTTCAACAGCTCTTATAACATTATTCGATAAACCTCTCCGAAATTTGGACAGACCGATAATGCAGATTTTGACACAAAGCGCCATCTGTCCTCAAACACGGGTGTTTATAATACCATCCTCGTAAACAGTGTATTTCTTTATTCCCTTATTACCAGAGAACGGCAAAATTGTATGGGATGACATCAGCCGCAGTAGAGCCGTATGCAGAGCATGTGATGTAGGCGGGGATTATTTCAAGATCGAGGAATCGGTAAATGGTATGCAGTCGTAGTATTCGCATCGAGCTTTCTCCTCAAATAATTGTAGAGATATTTACTATGTCTATTCTTTATTTCGTTATTAGGTTTTTAAGGCATTCATTTTCCATATTAAACACTTAACTTAAAATTGAGAGACGTGTTCAATACATTAAACGACACATTCAGTAAGTTCCGGATGATATTAGAAATAAACTGATTAACTTGATGTAGTGTTCAGCAGAAACCCCGACTTAAATACACTAAACCAATTGTCTGCACGAGGAAGACAAAATTCAAATACAGCGGTACGGAATTAATTTTTTCTAAAAATATTTCGTAATCCGAAATTTCGTAACTGGAATCAAATGTTCTTATAAGAAATAAAGGAAATAGGGATAAGACATTCCCATAACCAAAAAAATAATCAGAAATTCATTTCATGTATTTTAAAAACAATTGAACATATAGAAAATAAAGTTAGGTAGAAAAGTCAATAAAAACTCTAAGTTTGAAATTAAAAAGAAATAACTTCACTTACATACGTTATTTTTAATAAGGACTCTTTCCGTCGTATGGAAAACAGTGTGGGTGAGGTGGCTTTTTCATATACACGTTGGTCCAGATATGAACGGGGTACTCAATTTCAGCACGGAAAATCATGTGTACTGTGTTTTGGGACAGAAAGGGGGTGTTGCTTGTTGATGTTTTGCCTCGCGGTGACACAGTAAATGCTACGACGTACTGTGAGACCTTAAAAAAACCGCGCCGTGCAATCCAAAACAAACGGCAAGGCATGTTGAGTAAGGGGATCGTTTTGCTTCACGACAATGCCCGTCCACAGCTTCTCGAATTCAAAATCTCATCGCATCTTTCCATTGGGAACAACTTGATCACCCTGTATACAGTCCCGATCTTGCGCCCAGTGACTACCACTTGTTCCTACATTTGAAGAAGCACCTATGTGGTCAGCGCCACGACGACGATGATGTCAAAAGAGTGGTTGTTAAATCAGGGGGCACACTTCTATGATGATGGGATTGTATAGCTGATTGTATGATACGATAAATGCCTCAATATTGGTGGAAATTATGTAGAAAAGTAGAATACTGAAACAGTTCACTAAAACCCTTACCACAACACTTAATTTGTACTGGACGCACGTTTCGATAGCCAAGCTATCATCATCAGCAGCAAGACTGAACTGAGAGTTCAGTCTTGCTGCTGATGATGATAGCTTGGCTATCGAAACGTGCGTCCAGTACAAATTAAGTGTTGTGGTAAGGGTTTTAGTGAACTGTTTCAGTGTTCCAGTGCCACAGTTTCAGAGTATCCGTTTAAAAGTAGAATAAGGTACAGGCTTTCATGTAAAAATGGAATTGTTAAGAAAAGTTTACTGTTTTTGTTTTATTTGAAAACGGTACTTACTTTCTATTATTTTATTATACGATATTTAGATGAAGTTGATGCAGCAATTGTGTTTTTTTAAAGTTTTCCTTCAACTGCGTAATGATTATGAAACTCTAAAGTTAACAAAGTTGAACCTAACCATGTATTTTTAATGCAAAAACAATGAAAAGTTTATTCGTATACAAGATGCTTCAATAACCTATTCATATCTACACGGCAGAGAGTATAAATTCTAAAGCATTTAATAAATCATTTAATAAATGATACTGAAAGCGCAATTTTTCCATTGCTTATGTAGAGTCAATACAATTACACGCATGCGTTTATAAATAATTAATCGCTAATGAGGTATCATTATAGACTGTAGTAAAGTTTAGTTTGTTATAAATCAATCTGCAATTATGAGTACTATAGCTACCTCTACCATACGACTAACTAAATTGGAGTTTGATTCATGCCATTGGTTGAATAAGAAATGTATGTAAATTGTTGTTCTCAGGGAATTCTCAAGAATTGTCTCTTTAATTACTTCGTTACATATTCTCCGAAGGAATTAATAAGGAGTACATTAATCTTTAGCGGTATTCTTTTGTGTTCCCACGTGCATTTTCAAGTAACTGCAACTCCAGGGAACTTCTATCGATCGGAATATTATCCAGTGAATAGCTACAGGTTTTTCCAGAATTATTACACTATTGTAATGTAATCTCTTTGAATTTGTATACACAGAAATATTTGGGGACAGCAACCCTTGTATTTTTATAACGAGAACAATTTATACTAAGAATTACAACACGTTTATTTGAGCTAACAATATTTCGCAGTAAAATATATGACAACAACACTTTATCTTAAATCCAAATTTAATATTTGCTAGGGCAACTACATATTTTGTTAGATTGAATAAGCGTGTTGTAAATCTTTGTTCTTATTTTTTGTTCTTATTTAAAAAATACAAGGGTTGCTGTCCCAAATTTTTTTTCTATGTATCTATTTAAAAGATATCTTTCTGGAGTATCAACTAGATACCCTTTCGGCAGTTCAAACGGGTGAACTGAAATATAAATAACTTTTATAAACGATGAATTAATGACCGAACTTGAACTAAATTTAAAATTGAAATTAAATTTAAAAGCTATTAACATTGGAAATTACTTTGAAATCAACGCTTATCTAAACACTTCTTCTCTGAAACATACCTCGAGCTAGAAAGCCTCCACTGTCTTGGTGTTTCCTCGCTCATCTGCTACCGATAGCTTTCGTATAAAGTTAGCATTCTTTACACTCTTTACATTTAAATCCAGTGAAATCTTCTGCTATACTTTTCGGTAAGAAGCACACTTGTGAACTTCTAAGCAATGTTTTCAAAATTACTGTAGACAATCAGGAGTTGCCAATTGTAAATAAATGTAAAATTCTAGGATTAACTATTGACAACTCTTTTCGGTATTCTCATCAAATTAATAATTATATAAAAACTGCCTATTTTCATTTGAAGAAAATCTACCCGCATAGACATTATTTATCCCTAAATTTGAAAAAGCTACTGTGTGAAAATTTAGTTTTGTCCCAATTCAATTATTATATAACCGTTTACCATCCCGCCGTTACCATGGAAACATCGAACAGAATACAAAAATTACAACATTCTTGCCTAAGGCTCATTTATGGTATACGGAGAAATGAAAGAATATCTTATAAATTAACCGAAGCAAGATGGTTGTCGATGTATAACCGACGACAACTACAATCACTAATCTTTTATCAGAAAATCATGCGAACAAAGCATCCAGAATATTTGTATGAACGAGTGCGTTATAGATTTCAAGTTCATAATCATAACACGCGATTTAATTGCCTCCTTCACCCTCCGCCACATAGATTGTCGCTTTTCGAAAGAAATTTCACGTACCACCTTTATAAATCATACAACGGGGTTCTGCCGGGTTTTTCGGAATTGAATGTCGGCACATTTAAGCAGAGATGCTTTGAGTTGGTGTTTAGATAACAATGTGTGTAGGGAATGCGCTAGGGTACGCTGTGATCGACACATCGCAGATTTATATTATACATTTATATTATATAATTAGTTTTTGTAAATGTTTTGTTATTTTGTTTTTTTTTCATTTGCAACACAAGGTTAAATGGTAGAGCAGAGTGCCAGGACTTTGCCCTGGTACAACTGAATCTCGCCTTGGGGTTACCATTGTGTTTTTTTTTCTCTCATTTTTCTTTTAAGTTGTATAGAATTAATACAATATTATGTTAATTTATTTATTAAAGTCAATGTACTCGTTGTACAACCCATACGTATGCAAATGGTAATAAAGAGATATTATTATTATTATTATTAGCAAGAAGACAAAATAGAATCATTTTCTACGTGTTTATAGGATGAAATTACACTAAATATGAAAATTAAGGACTGGGTTATAGAAGCCGTTGCGGAATGGGTAAAGACGTCGGAGAAGCTTCACTCTGTTATACGTTACCGGAGCGCTCGTGGCTGAACGGACTCGTTCTGGCGCTAATGACAGCGATTGAAGTATTTTAACATTACGGTGTCTACGTTCAGTCGCGGTCATTGAAAAGTCCTACACGCGATTTTGACAGGTTCTTTTAAAATTTAAGAAATTAGTTCTTAATGTCAGTGTCATTGAGACCGTTACTTTTGACAAATCAGAGGCGGATGCTGGTGGTAAAATTCAAATGGTCATAGATTCTGATGGTGCCATAATAAAATATTAATTTGTTTTTCTCATTAGTTTCCTATTTAATTTTAAAATTAACAAATCCAAAATTTTTTATTTGTTAAGGTGTACGACGTTTCATTGGCCGCAACTGTATATGAGAGCGCATTATTAATTAAGAAATGATGATACTGTAACATATAAAAAAA
The DNA here is from genome assembly GCA_029619315.2 of Dynastes maya. NCBI lineage: Eukaryota > Metazoa > Arthropoda > Insecta > Coleoptera > Scarabaeidae > Dynastes > Dynastes maya. Next base: position 67,279,565 of record JAROYE020000002.1, read on the forward strand.
CTTTTTCATTAGTTCATTCATTTGCTCCTAATTTTAATTATTAACTTTAGATTTTTTTTTCTATTATTGTAATTTTTTCTTTATTGGATATCTTTGTAGCTAGCTTGATGATGTGTTTTTTGAACACGAAACCGGTTGCCTGATTTCTCAATAGAACTTTGTGAGATCGGAACCATTTTTTCATCCCTGCCTTCAATATGAATATTTTCTTAATTGAAAACTAAACTTGGAAGAAACATTTTTCTGTCTTGGATTTTCTTGATTTTCTAACACCAAGAAAATATTTATTTAATATAAATAAAATTTCAAGAAAATTATTTTCTTATATTATACATTTTTATATTCCTGAAATAAACATATTTTCTTGAATAGTGACCGATTTTTGCAAGAAAGTCTATTTTCTTGTTGCAAGAAACCATTTCTCTGCGTGCAGACATGAAGGTATAAAGTATTATTTACATACGATATGAACTAAGTGCCCTATATATAATACATGCAACTTCAGAAACACGTAAAAAAATTCCCATCGAAAATTATTCCATTTTTAATTCATATGTCATCAAATGCTGCTATGTGGAAGAAAATTTTGTGTCCGCCAATCTTGCGACAAACTGAAAAATAACATGCTGGGACACTCTCATTTTTTCGAAGTAATAACAGGAATTATACGACATTTTTGCAGAGACAATATGGTTGTCCGAGCGTAAATCATACTGTCTGAGAAGTTTTGACGTAATTTTAGGTATGTATACTTCTGTTGAATTTGAAATGATATTGATAAGTTAATTACTATTAATAAAATTTCATATAGGGTAGAAGTACCGGTTATAGCCACCTTAACGGAAATTTTTACTTTGGCTTTGAGTTTCCTTACAACTTACTTGAATATTCACTCGCCTTATAAAAATAAATATAGGTAATATATAAAGCTATTTGAATTTGGGAGATAGGAAGAAATAGAAAATGTTGCGATGTGTGTATAAATTAAATAACATTTTAAATACGCTACTTGCCGGTTTTAGCCATTTCTATCCATATTTAGCCATAGTATCTAACCGATTGTAGCCACATATGGATGTACAGGATCAGTAGGTAGATCTTTTGTATCTGCTTACTGTTCATTTGTTCTTGAACAAGTAAATAATTGTATCTATAGTAGTGATGCCACATACATATTTTTCAAAAAGTGTTTATTAGGAAAATATATAGATATATAATTACACTAATCAAGTAATTTTTATATTTATATTTATACCGAATTGTGAAAGTCTATTTTTGAAATATTGTAGAGACCCCTTGAATTTAAGGTCGCTGGAGGAGAAATTTTATGCATGATATCTTGATATGCATATCATATTATATCACATTTGTGCTTTCCATTTTTCTCTCAAAAGCAATGTACCTTTGGGATTTAAACAACAAATTTAAGACTTCAGTATCTTTTCCTCGGAGCCCTTTAGTTTCTTCAAATCACAGGCGAATACTATGCTCAGTAACTGCTGCCCGTGCCTTATTTAAATATTCTCCATGCTTCTTCCAGGTTTTCCATCAACGAAATGAGTTCGTATGTTTGTTTCTTTAACTATTTGTTGCACAGAATACAAAAGTCATTCCCTATTAATTGAGAAGCCCTTTGCTGTATTGGAAATTATCCAAGTGACCAGTTCGTTTTCAGTTTCGACGCCTAATACCACTGCAGGTGAAACAGTCTTCGTTGTTTCCGCTGTCTTTCCTGCTAATTTGTCTCTTAGAGTGGTTCTAGGTATTCTAAATTCTTTCCTAGCAGTAGAAACTTTCATTCCATTCTCTTTTATCTCTGTTAGTACTTTTAAACGCTGATTTTGTGTGTACTGCTGAATAGGTCCTTTTGTTCTTTGCCGTACTATAGATTTTCTTTTGGTCTGAGATCTATCAACTTTTATTTTACATTTTCTTGACGCCATTTTAGAAACAAAAATGTCTGTAATGCAATAGAAATCCTAATAAATGTCATTTTAGTTAAAAACTGCCTTTCAAAACATGCGAGGTGACTATAACTAGTGAAACCAAAATCCCGTCTTTAGTCAGTTTGTCATTAAAGATGGTGTAATCATTATTTTAATGTTCCATTTATAGCCACCTCTATATTTGTAGGCTATATTAAATAAATCCGATAAATAGAAAGAATAGCGTACTTACATAGTGGTCAATTCAAAATTATATAATGTGGTCTCGGTAAGTTGTAGGCAAATTTGCTATCCTAGGTCCCTTAACTACACTAGTAACAGAAACTAGAAATCGTGAGACAGTTATAGTTTATTTCAAATTATAAGAATATAACTGTAGACTTACAAGGCCTTTAATACTATTATTGCACCTTCTGTGACGATAATAACCTGGCAATGCATATTGAATCTAGGGGCCGTATTGACTATAAATTACGGCCCTATAAGATAATTATATGGTTATGTATATATATTTTACAAACAGTATAAATTTACATAGTAAGCAATTCGATGTTACAAGTAATTAAAGAATTTACATATTAAATGAGATTTAAATGTACAAACAGGTAGTTACGCATATCGCAAATCATAATTCCATTTCTATTCAATTCACTTAAATTTTGTCATTACGGTCCTCAGCAGTTTGTTTGCGTACCCAGGTAGTTATTATCGCAGGTGGTGCAATAACAGCATTTAAGCCGTTCAAAGTTATATTCTTATAATTTGAAATAAACTATACGTGTTTGCCATCAGTTTGAAAACTTGGCGAAGGATGACGCACATGTACTATTTCAAATATTGTTTTCCTAACTATACGCTATTTGTTCTATTTATAAGACGATAAAGTGAGAAATGGCTAAAAGTGGTTCAGTGGCTATAACCGGTACCACTACCTTACGTGTCCAATATTTACACACATAATAAAAAATGAAATGTAAATTTACAGCATGATAAATGATCTTATTAGACTGATATCAAAAAATTCTCGCTATTTCTCATAGAAACGTCCACTTCCGGCGAAAACAGCATATGTAAGATAATTGTAAGTACTATTTAATACAGCCTACATTGAATATGAAAATGCACATTGTTTAAGAGAACCAACATTAAAATCACTTAGCACCCCGTTTATTACACTACTGCGTTAAGTGTTTTTAAACTAGCTCCACGCCGGATCGTTTTGTATAACTTCCTATTCTATCATTATAATTAATTCTTCACGGTAATAGAATATAATGCTTTCATAATGCCAGCGGTCCCGAAAGTATAATGCTTTTTAATTGCCCGACGTATTCCTAATACAAATTGTTCTCTCTTGAAGAACAAGCAGCTGTCCCTAAGCGACAAGAAAATGATAGTCATTTGTATGAAAAATAGAGTAATATCGCATTAAATTTAGCGAACCCTCTACGAAATTTTGTTTGGAAATAATTTTAGTATGGGACAAATTATACTATTATAATCTAGAGGCTAATTATGAAGTTAACTTTATTGAACGTTATCCATAACTTTTGTGAATATACCTACTGATTTTAATTTGTTGTTGAGTCCTGTGTAATCTGTCCAAACTGGATGATAGCGATGCAAAGGCGATGCATACCTTAGGTGCCACTAAAGAAAAAGGTTACAAACGAACAGATTGATTGATTGATTTCTACCCAAGCAGGGTTAGTCCTTGCATCCTTAACACTGAGGCTTAGTCCCCTATTGTATTAAGTATTCCTGTTTCGGTTTCGTTTTACTTGAAAAGGCTAGTTCCCTCGATCAGGTTTAAGAGCCCATGTAGTAAATTTTTCTCCATTGGTAGATCACTAGCGCTGCACATTCGAAAATAATACGAGGGTCTGTTTCCTCCTCCTCGTTGCAAAATCTACATACAGGTTCATCTTTATAGATCCCCATCTTATGCAAATATTGCGAAAAAAACAATTTCATCACTTCTGTATGTTGTAATTTGTTTTAGTTTATTATTTCTTTTGTTTCCGAGATTCTATATACAGTACGCATTTAAATATACAGTACTGAAATGTTTATTTGGTTGGTTATGCATAATGTAAGTGTTCAAAATATACACTGCCTCGCAGATCCTCAAACATATCCTGAAGCAAAGGTTGCTGCAGACTCCGATAAGAGGTGACGATTTGCTCTCGTAAGGCACAGTTCTTGGGGGATCTTCACAGTTTAACACACGCTCCTTAAACATACCCAACAAGTAGGCATCAGGGGAATGGGACGGGTATGGAAAGTCAGTACCACGTCGAATGATTCTTCCTAGAAAGTTGTCCTGGAGAATGGTTAGAGATGATCCGTATGAGCGAAAATAATTCTCAACTATGAACACCTTTTCTTCCATCAAGGGACCCATCTCCAATGGCAATTGCACAACGCAACTTCCTTTGCACTAGGAACACCTGCAGATACAGTTCTGTCAAGTTGACAGTATATTATATTGCATACCGTATCTTAATCTTTTCCGAGATGTTGCAAAATCGTATCCAACTAATAACAAGAACCTAATTAGCTGCAATAACGCACCAGTACACTAAAACGGTCGTTTGCAATATAAAGTTCTTTATGGGGCTTCTAATTAGTGAACGTAAATCCACCTACATTTGACGTAAAATTCAAAGCTGGCGGAACAGAATTCCCCTTTACAACGAAAACGCGAACAAGCGCAGTTTGAAGTTCATATTTCACGAAATACCTTTTTGCTGCGGGCTACAAATTGTCGGCCATTATGTGACGATCTGCATACATCCAACAATCATCATTATGGCCGGGTTTCACTGTAATTATGCACAAAAACCTATCGTGACCGCATTCGATTTCCAAGCGTACCATCAGATGTCATTAGATATGGCGTAGATATACTAATTTTATGTCCGTTTTGAAATGAATTTATAGTTTAGCTTTAGGTAGTTATTTTCAAGGCACATCGCATTCGTACAGGCTTTTAGCGATTAATATTTTATTAGTGTAGGATAGGTAGTACTTATTAGTTTCAGTAATTAAACTTTTTAAGTATAACGTTACGAAGTTCAAAACAACCTCCTGCAAACAGTGAAAAACTGAACAACGAATAGAAATTGTACGGCGCTGTGCTTTGTTTGAGCTTTCTATCTGAAAATTACAAAATCTGATCGAAGGCGTTTTATAACATTGCGGAACTGTTTAAAAATTTTAGGGGTTTATTTGAAGTTATATGACTTTCTTGCTAGTTTAATGACTTTCTACATAGAGAAAAACGTAATGGTACAGCGTACAATATGTCTGTAGTTAAAGTATTGTGGTAATACCAACCACACTTCTTGGAACAAACATAAATGTAAATCTTACTACAACGAACGTAGTGCGAACTACTTTTCTGTCGTGTAGAAAGTTCTGGCAGAGAAAAAGAGAAGTTGTTTCTTCCTAATGTTAAAGAGACATTTAGGGGGACTGTAACAATATGTAATATTACTGGAAAAAAATATTTTCAGTAAGTAGTTAACAGTTCTAACTATTTTAAAATCATATATTAAAGTATTGTAAATTCTACATCGTCAAATGCAGCTATCATTCGAGCACGTATTATGTATTCGGTATGGTCACTCGTTCGATGTGAAATTCCCTCTAGCGGACAGTAGTTCTTTTTTCGGTAGCCTCTATTCTTCCCAGAGCTTCCGATCTTTGGAGCGGTTTATTTTAACTCCAGCTAACGAGAAACGTGGGGTAATGGGAAAGTAACTCTTAACTAAAAATTAATGAAAAATGTTCAACAACAAATAACAGCGTAAGTTCAGAGATATTTCTAGCATAGTTTCGTAAATTAAATATCTTTCGTAAAGTTATTATGTAGAATGTCAGTAACTTTTATTATTGTTAGGTTGTCAGTGGTATTTTCACTATATTCGTTTCATAATGCTACTTTTAAATATAACTATTCATCGAAAATTTATCGTCAATTTGTATTTGGAAAGGAATCATCAAAATTTGCTGTGGATAAAACAATCGCCATCGCGATTAAAATAAAGGAGTAGAAGGACGCCAATTGATTTTCTTACTTTCAATCAAATTTTCATCGAGGTAACTCGTATTTTCGCTGCGTTACCAGTTTCAAGTGTTAATAGTATTATAAATTCAAGATAGAAGTGAAGGTTGGTGGCCAAGTATAGGCAGGTTTCCTGTAAATGTAATATAAACATAGAGTTTATATTGACATCGTCGTAAACTTCAGGTTAGTGTCAATTTTTAGTTTTCATTTCCTTTAAAATTCCATTTGTTGATCTTAAAATTTGTTTAAATTGCCGAAAGAGTGTTTTAGAACACTTCCGAACGCTCAGTTTACATAATTATTTAATTAATTTGCGAAAATTAATTTTTTTCAATAATTTACCACATTTAAAACATTTCAATATATATACAGTGAATTTCAGATAACACTGGCTATAGGTATTTACATAGTAAAATATTTATATGATGTTAATGGTTTTCTTATGGTGAGTGCTTGATTTATTTTTTGTCTATTCCTAGTTAGAACGATTTTTATGAAGTTTTGAGACATTTTATGCCTTGGAAAAAAATAACGTTGAAAATAAAGAAAAAAAAACGAGAAAACCCATATTTTTCTCTAGAAATCCATACTCAAACTCCCCAGAAAGTCAACGTGTGGGCCGGCATTCTAAGTAATCAAATTGTTGGTCCGTCTTTGATTGACGGTTCACTGAATGCCCAAAAGTATTTGGAATTGCTGAGAGACACAATTCTTCCAGTTGTTGGCAATATTCCTGTAAGCGGGAGTATCTTTTATCGATGGAGCACCACCATGTAGCACCAGGTAAATTACAGAATTTTTGAGTAATGAATTTCCAGATGGATGGATAGGTCGTCATGGGCCGCTGAAGTGGCCGGCAGGAAGACTTTTGTGTTTGGGGTTATATTGCAAAGAAGATATTTGACAATATTCGACATAGACCCTCTAACATCAACGAATCAAGGTAGAGAATAGTGGAAACATTTAGAGAAATATGAGTAAAAAATCTTTAGAATGTGAAACGTCACTTTCAAGAAAGATTAGGACACTTTTAGCAGCGTTTGGTCAACAGTTTGAACAATTGCTTAGTTAACTTACTTCATGGTACAATTTTCTTCATAATTTATTGCTTGTTACCTTTTTGTACTAAGAGTGTATTTTTTTGTTGTTTTAGGTTAGGTAGGTAATTAATTGTTGATAAAATTTTGTTCATAGTTGTTTGTGTCCTTTATGTGTTAAGAGTGTATTTTTTTGTTTAAATAAATAACAGCCGTTTTGAATTACCTGTCTGCTTGTAGTGAATTCCTTGTATAACACTAGCTGTAGCTTTGATTGATGCAACACAGGCTGAAATTTCCAGCTGTAAAATTGTACCATTATCTCTGCTAAAAATTTCTAAAATTGCTGCTAAAGTTGCTACTTTTTTTTCTTTAATTTCGACTTTACTCTCTTGTTGCAAGGCATACATTGTCTCAAAACCTCATGAAAATTGTTTCAACTATGTGTGGATAAAGAATAAAACAAACACTTCCTGTACGAAAATGAATTATATTAATAATCAGCGTGCCTCTTGGTGTATCTACGTATGCTTGTTTTAGTCGCATATTCCTATTCATATTACTTTCAATACAAATGGAAGAATGCCATTCCAAAAAAAAAAAACTACAATAATGTTGTATTTTCTACTTATCTCTGTAGCTATCACTATAGTAACCATCGGTTCTTGTACGGTATACACTGCAATTGTGGTATAATTTATTTCACATTTCTCTGGGTGTATTGTTGATTTAACTTTTAGTCACACAATTGGAAATTTTACATTTATTCTTATTATCAGCGTTATAATCTTGTATTCCCGGTGAAAGTATTATAAGTGAAAAGAACTTCTGATATTAAGACAGGCCTAGTAAGTAAATGCATCGCGTGTATTATTCAAAGTGAGAAACTCCGCATCGAAGACAATAGATTGTAAATTTTTGAACAGAAAGGTCTGTGTGAGTTTAACGATTCAATGACAACCGCCGCTGAACGGAAAGCTAACCTATAATCAAATGCCTTAAATGAATCTACTGTTCCTCGTGTATATATCTGTAGCACGCCATTTTTCGTAACCTGGCATTATCCGTTCTGAACCTTTAAATTCATGAATTTTTAACGGCGGTTGTATTAGAAACTCAGGAAGAGGCGAACATTACTCGCAAGAGCTAACCTCGGGAGGAAAACAGCTGCTGGACTTTATTGTACATGTCTCTCGTTTCTGACAAGCGTAAATACATGCGACTACGTAATTGTAAGCATTGCAGAATGTGAATATTTCATATTTTCTTTATAACTACTTCAGTAGCTCTTTCTTAACGTATGGCGATCTAAACAGATTATATGTTGTATCCTACTTGTACGACCCAATTTTATAATTTGCGTGCAGAATAGAACTTATTTCAAATAGATTCGTCGTCGTGGGAGTAGTTTATATTGTTTAATTCACCGCTATGAATTTTAAATAAACAATTCTGCTTGCTATGATCCAATACTGACGTATTTGAGAAGCATTAGTACCTACATAAGTATGATGTGGATATGGAAAGGTATATTTCTCGAAAGAAAACAGGAAATTAGTAAGGTGGATTTACTTATTTCTCTTCAACTCTGTAAAATCTCGCGAAAATTATTGCAACTATTATCTTGTATCTACATACTGGCTTTAAAACTTTGTTCTGTAACATACTCGATTTTGCACGAGATAGGTACCTTGAGAAAGCTTTATGAATGAAAATATTTGAAAATGTGGCTTTCAAAGCCGAAGTGTTTGCAGGAATAAAATTCTATTTCAACGTTTTCATTGAGAGTCTTTAAGAGCTTTTGACGCGTTTTATCATTTATTACTATCAATCTTGCATCGATAACAGACTGACAGACTGATAGACTGAAATTGGCAATATTTTACTTATATGAGGTCTGGAATAAATTCATTATCTAGATTTATTTTATGGAAAATCGCTCGGACACGTCAACTTTATTTTGAAGGGTGGCCCAGAAAAGTAGGGCGCAATTCATCATTATTCTTTTAAATGGAACGCCCTGTATATTTTTACTTTTTCGCGTTCTACATAAAATTCTAAACAATTTTCGTGTAGCTTGTGATATTCCTATGTCGAGCAGATTTAGAATTATTTTCTGCGGTGTAGCAGCAAAAGAAAAATGTAAATAATTAATTCCAAAATCTTTTCCAATAAGACAGAAGTTATGAATAGGTCGGGCATAGAGAACTTCGGACCAGCTTAGAAGTGAGGTTGCCATGCACACGACACGGTGTATGTATGCAGATGAATCGACACGGGCTACCTCAGCGAATGAAACTATAGATATATATTGTTATGTTCAATATTTACATCGGAAATCAGCTGTCAGTCTTAGACATTTAGCTAATTTCGAAAACCAAATTTTTCGTCCAGGCCGGCTGGCCTTGGAGTGAGGACATTATATAAAATATATAAGTCCAGATAACGACGATCGTAGTGGAATAAGGACAAAACCACTCTTCTTTTATTCTCCTAATTTCACAGCTCTTCAAAATAAATGTAAACTTCTCCTAAAACAAACGACAGCTATATTCAAAAGTCTTTCTAACATTATTTTATAAATTAAATCTCTGTCCTAATGTTATTAAATAAATCGTCAGTAAAATTTCTTATTTTTGGGTTTCCCTATTATAGTCGTCTAACTTCAATCATCTAGTAGCGTCACCACATTCACTCTCTCATGCTATTTCTATAAATAACTTCATTCATCGAAATTTATCATAATATTACGTTTAGAAAGAAATCATCAACATTTGCTGTGAAAAGAAACAATCGCTGTCGCGATTAAATAAGGGAGAAGAGGGACGCCAGTAAATTAATCAATTCTGGTTATGCTTTAGTCGAGTTAACTAGTGTTTTGTCTGCGGTCTCAATTTAAAGTGTATAATAGAGAAATTAGAAAGTAAATTCAAATAGAAGAAAGATTCGAGGTTAGAAGAAGCAGATTTCCTATATAGGTCATAGGAAACATTGTGTTTATATGACAGCTTCATAAAATTCAAGGTTAGTTCATTTTTCAACTTTAACATTCGTTAAGTTACATTTATTGATTTCAAAATTCATAAATAATTGCCAAAAGTGTATCAAGCACTCCCAATCCCATAAATGAGTTTAGTATTAGCAACAATTATAAACGATTACAAGAGGCAATAGAAAAATTGCAAAATACTGGGTTGTCATTAGTAGAATCAATCTAAATCGCGGACGAAGTTAGCACATTGCTGCACGGTGTAAACGACGCAAAAGACGGTCGCATTTTAGCAAAGTTCGACAATGTTTAAAAAAAAAATCTGATTATACGAGATTAAGACAAATGTGTGGTGGTATGTGGTGGTGCATCTGCAGATTAACTAACTCTAAGGATTATTTTAATTATGTCTGTGTTATTTCAGTAGATGTTGGACGGTCTTTCTCAAAATATAAGAACATATTTTCATCACAGCGAGCAACCTTTACCGAGACAAATGTGGAAACATACCTGATGGTGCAAGTTTCTCAACAACCCTAGCCACACTGTTAGGAAGTTACGTTTACGTTTTTACGGTTATTACATTACATATACAACAAATGCTGTTTTCAAACAAAAAAGACTAATAATGGCAATAAAAACACTACAACGTGTGCATATATTCGCTTTATTTACCACACATTTTTATTGCGTCAGCTTTTATTTTTTACATGGGGGTATTGATGCGACTGATCCGATTCTGTTAGGAAGACCGATTGTGGCCGGCTTAGTAATGAACGTCCAAAAGAGATTTAAATGTAATGAAAGGCTTCATATTTTTTAATATACAGGGTCGCCTAAAAATAGGCATTGGGAATCTTTTTTCAACAATTACTATTTACCGCCAACAACACAACAATTACTAATTGCCACTCACTACAGGCTGTCAAAAAAAAAAACAACAAAATATTTTATTTTTAACTGAAAGAAAGTAACAGCATTAAGTTTTAGAAAAATTAACAAACTCCATTTGATTGTTATGCACTACATTAGGAGGTATTAGTCGAATTTCATTTCGAATGCGAAGTTTTAAGTCTTCAAGATCTATTGGCTGCGTTTCGAACACTTTACTCCTTAAATAACCCCATGGGAAAAAGTCTAAAGGTATCAGATCTGACGATCTCGCTAGCCACCCAATAAACACTCTCCTTCCGATCTACTTATTTGAAAAAAACTTATCTAAATAGTCTCGCACTTCAGCAGCATAATGACGCGGAGCCCTATCTTGTTGAAACTAAAGCCTGTCATTGGGTAGGTCTGGATTTTATGGATTAGGAATTTATTATCGTTAAAGCTGGAACTTCTTCCAAGAATCGCAAACATCAATTACCAGTTAACAACCTTTCAAAGAAGTAGCGTCCGATAACTGTATTACCAACAATATAATACACGTTTATTTTCTGTTGATTTTGCGTATGTCTCTCGCGCATTCAATGGGGATTTATGTCCGACAAGTACGGATAACTTTGGGTATTTACTTTTCCATTGAGACAAAACGAAGATTCATCAGAAAATATTTTTAATTAAATATGGGTCATTGTTGCACATATTTTGGAGGCGCTTACAAAACTCCAATCTTCTGTCAAAGTCGCCGTCTGATCACATCGACGGAGGAATATTCTCTGGAGTAATGAGTTCAAAATTACTCTGTATAATAACAATTGAAGGGGCAAGCGGATGAAGAGGTTAAGTTAAATCTTTTTTTAAATCTACTTTTTGTTGTAACCCCTTCCTACTAATCAAATTAACTGCATTTGAAAATAATCATTCAGTAAGAGATACCAACTAACCGTATTAAATCTAATTTATTCAGAAACAGTTTTTTGTAATATAACTCTTTCATGCACTTGCTCCTTCAATTGCCAGGGACAGTTTGTGCGACTACCTCCAAACACATAACTTGTATTAAGTATTAAACATGGAGGTCTCGGTAGTATGATATGAGCCAGTTTTTTTTGTATAGTCTTCGACAAATTTTTGGAACTCCTGAGATGTTTACTAGCCAATATGATGCTATCTTACGCGAAGGAGAAATTTCCGCTTCGTTGGGTCTATCAGCAGGATAATGACCCAAAACATAAGGCGAGGAATTTCAAACTTCGTTTAAAGAAAATAATACTAATGTAACATCTTGACCAGCTCAATTGCCTGATATCAACCCGATATAAAACATATGGGTTGATATAAAGAAGGCTATGGGCAAAAAGCCTACCAATATCGCTGAATTATGAGAGGTAGTGCGCCCTGCTTGAACGTCTATTCCACAGGAGAGATGTTAACAGCTAATTGATAGCAAGCCCCATCGATGTCATGATTATTAAAAATAAGCGTCATACAATCAACTATTAATGTTCAAAATACTAGAAAATTTAATTTATTGTAGTTTCAGAGGAATTTATTTTACTTTCATAAAAAAAGGATTTTGTTGATAATCTGTTGGTATCTATGTAAATAATAAAGTCAGGACCTTATCAGTATTCCACATTTACATAACTTTGTTCTTAATTTACACTAGTGACCATTACTATTTTTATGCACAGGCTTGTACATAGTTTATTTGAAACTTTTAACGTATAGTAGACCATCTTTAGATCCATGCAGGTAGATAGATAAAATGCGAAGAAAATTGTTAATTACGGAAATCGTTTTAAAAAACATACGAACCCTTTCCGCTGTAAGATACATCAAACATCAATTTAACCGTCAATCAAAAATCGAACTCAGCTAAAATGCATAAACCACAGTTCTTATTGACTTATTCGTCATTTGTTGGCATATGCGGTCAACCGAACTGTTAACTCCTAAAGGTCCTATTAAAATCCATTTTGCCCTCATTGTGTTTTTATTTCACACAAATTTAAATGGACACCGAAAACGTTCATTTATTGAACCTCTTCTATGGCGACCACACGCATCAGGATCCTTGCGTAAAATAAGATTATATTTAAAAAGGAGAATCTAATGGGTTAATAACAGGAATTACGTTAAAAAGAGTAAGGTCTCTTTATTGTTAACGGACACGTTCTAGTATGTAATCGTGGATATTTCTCGTTTTATTGTGGTTTATAATTTATAATTTTCAATGTTGCTGTTGCATATATATAGCGTAAAGCATTGGGTGTAAAATAACGGGTATTATCTGTGAGGAGGTGTTTTTTTTTATAGAATTGAATGAATAGTGTAATAATAAGCCAGCTCATTGTAGAGGTTTTTAGAAAAAGCCGCCCATCATTTGAAATAAATAACAGACATTTAATTCAATTGAATCCGTTTTATAATGCAAGCAATTTACCGAAGCACTTTCATGAAATCTTTTGAACAGATCTTATGAAAAATATCGAATACTGAAAAAAATGTAACCGCTTATAGTTGTAATGTGATCAAGTATATTTGTGCATATTTCTTAATCAATCTTCAAACTTTCTATACTGAAATGTTCTTTACGTGTGAGATTATTAAAAAAAAAAAATAATTTTTTGACATTAGATAATTAATTATAAGGTCTGAAGATTCGGAGCGAGCTAAATTTACTCTTTCGGCAATTTAAAATTAAACTAAAAATCAATTAGTGAAATTGAATGAGTATTAAAACTGAAAAATGAAAACTAACCTGAAATTATGATGATTTTACATAAAATCTATGCTTATATGCGATCTACAGGAAACCTGCCTATTCTTAAACACCAAACTTCACTTCTACCTCGTATTTATGGAACGATTTAAATGTTAAACACTTTGAAGATGAGAACACAATCTAACACGTGTTACCTAGATGAGAATCTTATTTCACACACACCAAATTTTTGATAACTCTTTTCCAAATATAATTTGTAGATGAATTTCCAATGAATATTCTTATTTTTAAAAATAGCATGATGCAATACATGCAGTGACGCAACTAGAAGATTCAAATTATGCTACTATATGGTATAGAATACCACTAACAATATATAAATAATAAATTTTACTGACGTATACGACGATTATCTGACGAAAGATATTCAGTATTTGAAATTATGCTAGAAATACCTCTGAATTTATGCTGTCACTTGTTATAAGGAAATATTCCATTAAATTTGAAGATTTACGATGTGAAGAAAAACGAACAGAAGATGAGTAACTTCTCCGATTCACCATGTTTGTCGTTGGCTGGACTGGTACCCTCGCTCCAGAGATCAAAGTCCAGGAAAAGAGTAAGAGCTGTCGAAAAATGTGCTAATGTTCGTCAGAGGGATTTTAACGTTGAACGAGTGGCCATACTGAACATACTATACATGCCGCTACCGACAATTACGTTCCAAGTTCTAAATTACAACATAACATGAATGTTAATATCTCTATTACATTCCAACAAAGCTCCTTTTAGGTAATATTTTGGACGTGTATTTGGTTTTAAATTTGCCACTCTTTCTTTATGCACGTGTAACGTATTTCAAAACCTACCTACATTTATTTAATTGAATTCGGTAAGAACAAGGACGAACTATTGGGTACGTGACTATGACATAGTTTTAACATCAGTGGTTCAAGTTTTGAGAACAAGAAAATTTGTTTTTCTTTTGGAAAGAATAAGAAGCATTTTCAAACAGCTCATAGTTCATGATCGTGCAAATATAGCAGAATCAAGTTTGTGGATGAAGTAAATGCAAGAGTCTAATGAAAATGAACGAATTACAATAATTAAATACTTTTAGGTCCACTAGCGTTTGCCGTTTTACGGAATTTATCATCCCAATATTTAACACATTTTCTCACTGAAGTCAGCTTGCGCATTTTCATTAGCAATGCGTGTCTAGTTCTTCTTCTTTTGTTAAGTGGAACTACACAAGTAATATCGTAAGAGAGCTGACATCAAAACCCTTTTAAGGTGGTTCACATGAAAAAGAATGATTTTAAAGATCTTCATCGCCTTGCTGATGAGTATATAAACATATCGAAACTCAATATTATTCAAGCAACCTGGTTGCGCATTTCAAGGGATAATCCATTTGTGGAAAAGTTTCAGTGATATAACTCCTTGGGAAACTTGTAATGTAATTAAAAAAGGAAAACAACTTGCCAAATTTCGTTAGGAAGAGCTTTCACAACTAGAATATACTCCTCGGGTTAGTGCAGCAAAACTCAGAGATTTGAAGTCGATGTTGGACTATATTCCTCTGGCGTATCTAACGTTTTATGAAGACATTATAGCAAAAGCTACTGAATCAGGCCTGGAAAATAACTAACTTTAGAGTTTTTCACGTTACATATTTCTATGTCTATTAAAGTATTCGTTAATTTTTAAGCTTTCATTTTCTGTTTCCTTTTTTATACCTAAAATATTCAAGCTTAGTCTGTATATTTCTGCAGTTGGCACTTAGACCCATTTATATTCAATTGTAATGGGAACTTGGACCATTTACAAATTTCGAAGGAATTTTGCTTTATTTCTGTAGTACGTTGTGAAAATTTTTACTGCAAATTGTAATAACAGGCTATGTTAGCATCTGTTTTAAATAAATAAAAAGCTTTTTCGAAAAAAAGTTGTATCACTGAAGAGAAAATAAGTTTTTGTTTAGTATTTGCGTTTGGCATTTTTGGCATTTAGACCCTTTAGAACTTACACCCTTCAGTTGTAATTTTGGTGGATGTACTGGAAGGGTATGAAATTGATCGAGAGAAGTTAGTTGTCTTCACAAAAAGTTCAACTGTGTTAAAACCATTGATTAATTTTGTGCGTTTTATGAAGTGTGTGTACTATTTTGTTTAGGACTCTCGTAGACAGTACTTTCATTGGCGTAGAATTCGTTACGTAACTTTATAAATTTTATTCCAGGTATTTCTTGGATATTAACTGGCTATACTAATACGAACAGGTATAACGTTGACGTATTTTTTCAAAGATTCGTATTATATTGATTTGCTTTTGTACCTATAAAGGAGTAATAAGAAAGGTCAAATCATGCAGAACTTCTTCACCATAATCTATATAGTTCGAATTCAGAAAAAATCCTTACATCTTCCATATGTTCCCTTCGATGTAAATACAAAGACATTTTTTTCTACCGTAATTGCAGGTTAACCGAGTCAACCAGAGCAGCAAAAAAGGAAGATTCTCAGTAGAGAGAATAATGAATAATTGTCGACGGCATCTGCCGGCGAGTTGAATATGTTATTAATTATATATCGCGCTGAACTGTGTTTATGTGTAATGATATCCCTATAATAATCTAAGTTTACTGTCTGCTAGGCCGTATTCTTGCCTGTTCTAATTTAATTACGGTGGAAAAATCGAAACACGTTATCGCGTCTTTTGCTGCTATTCCATATAGCGCTTTTATAATTTTGTCAATGCTACCTTGTCGTTTTGATAATTTGAATTTAATTAGAACGAGAGATACAACTCAATGAATCATTTCACTACGCGGAGTCCTGATAGAGATCAAATATTAAGATGTTAAGATAGAGAGTATAATGACAAAATAATTTCAACATTTACATAAAAATAATGGCTTCAAACAAGCAAAGTGATGATCTACAATCTTTGTGCTACCTACTAGAGAAGGTGTATACTTCATATTAATGATGAAGGAATGGATTTAGGAGATAGGATGAAAAATATGTATATAAGCTACTACAAATCTACCCCCACACACATGTTGTCGGTTATTAAAATAAGTCCAGTGAATTAATTAAAATAAATAATTCACACCAGGCGCAATATTTACTAGAGCAAAGAAACGAAGCTTTGTATAACAATTTTAGATAAGGGTAGATAAAGTGGTGTAACAATTAATAAATACGTGCAGCTATAACATAAGGAAATGTTAATTAGGTTCGTATACTTAGATAGCAAGCGGTTAAAAATTGTAACGAACCGTCAAATAGCTCTTCCCCAACTCTATAAATATTTATATATTTAATTTCTTTCGATCTGTAAAAGTTCATTATACAAGACAATTATTTCCGTGAAGATACTATCAACGAATATATTATCCAGCCAAGTAGTATTTGAATGGATTTTCTTCAAATCAGCGCATTTTATATGTGAGTTAGCTTCTTATACTTTCTACAATTCAATTTTCTTTAATGTATTCCAACATTATTCTAATACGCATCTCGTGTACTATTACCGAGTTACGGTGTGAATCTCATGCATAAATAAAGTAATTTATTTATAAAGAGGATTTTGAAATAGATCTTGTAAATGTCAGTTGTAGTAATAGGCATAAATTTTTCAGTTCACAATACAGATTATCCTGTTATAACGCGCGGGATAGGAATCTAAAAATGTGCGTGTCATAACATACGCTCTTTATGCAATAGGGATTCATTCCTTAAGTATTGGAGACAATAAATCAAAGGCAATTTATAAAACATGATCAGATAACAATAAAAACAATGTAATTCTGTGGGTGTGAAATTACGTATTAAATAAAATTAATTTTTCGCAAATTAGTTAATTAATTAAACGAACTGGGGGTTTGGAAGTGTTCTGACACACTTTTTCGGCAATTTCACATAAACATTATGTTTATGTGATCTCTACTGGAAACCTACCAATCAAACTTTACTTCTAGCTCGTATTTATCGAATGATTTCAAAAGTAAACACTTAGAAAATGGAACACAATCTAGCACGTGTAACCTGGATGAGAATCTTGACTCAAAAGTCAGAAATTAAATGGCTTCTCTCTACTCCTTTATTTTAATCTCGATGGCGATTGTTTCATACACAGCAAATTTCGATAATTCCTTTCTAAATTCGATGATGAATAAACTTATTTATAAAAGTAGCATAATGGAATACATGTAGTGACACAACTAGAAGACTCAAATTATACTACTCTGTGATACAAAACTCCAATAACAACTGTCCAATAATAACTTTTATTGACGTTTATCATACTTATTTAACGAAACATATTTAATATTCGAAATTATGCTAGAGATACCTCCGGATTTATGCTGTCACTTGTTGTAGGAAAATATTCCATTAAATTTGAAGATTTACAATATGGAGGAAATTAACAGAAGAGTAGACACTTGTCCGATTTATCTATTTCTTTTTATCTATTTATTTGTTTGAAACATACAAAAAATACAGAAAAAAGTACAGAGTGTGAAACAAAGCAAGTCAACCGAAAAGAAAAAGAACAAACGAAAACTCAATGAACCAGAAATTTTTTCACATTATAACAATTATAACTTAGTAATAATTTGTTTACCGTGAACCTGAAAGTGGTATAAGCACCAATTGCTCTTAGATCCTGCGGCAAGTTATTGAAAAGTTTACACCCCATGAATATAAGGTCCTTCTGATAAAAGGTGGTAGTATGGCGAGGAGGTAGGAGATAATTGGCGTTCCTTGTGTTGTAGTCATGGTATTTGCTAACACCGAATTGCTCCGAATGCTTAAAAACAAAACAAACTATCTCAAGAATGTACAAATCGTATGCAGTCAGCAACTTGTTAATTCTAAACGTGTTAGGCACAGATTCATAGCGGCCTAAATTGAACATGGTTCTTACTGCTTTTTTTTGTAATACAAACACTCTTTCGATAACATTGCAGTGACCCCAGTGTATGAGTCCGTACCTTATTTTTAGAAATAAAAGAGGAATGATAAAATGTTAGGAGAACTACAAAACTACGGGACATTCTAAGATTGAATAAAGCAAAATATAAACTTGATAAATTCCGACATAACAAATCTATATGAGGTGACCATTTGACATTTCCATCAAAAACAATACCTAAAATTTTATTGGAAGTTGAAAATTCGTCTAAGTTATCATTTAAATTCACACCGGGAGCTTTAAATTTGGAATTATTGCAAAAAAGGATGCATTTTGTTTTTTGTGAATTAAGTATTAAGCGATTGTCATCTAACCACCCTGATATTCTCCCAAAGTTATTAGCAGCTCTAACTGTGACCTCTGGAAGAGTAGGAGCATCAATAATAGCATTAATGTCATCAGCGTATAAGGCTGTAGAAAGCGTCAATGTAATTAATCAAGTGGTTTATAAATATTAAGAACAATGTAGGACCCAGCACCGAGCCCTGTGGAATGCCAACATTAACAACTTTAAGGCTTGAATAAACATTATAACAAAGAACTTTTTGTTTCCTATCTTCAAGGTAAGATTTGAACCAATCGTTTATTGTTCCGCGAATACCATAACGATCTAATTTGTAGAGTAAAAGCCTGTGATCAATGCAGTCAAAGGCTTTGGATAAATCGATGCACATTGCTAGACAAAGTGTGCCTGAGTCAATGCTTAGAAGTATTCTTTTGAGTACATTAAATAGTGCGGTGTCAGTCGAGTGATTACTTCGAAAACCATGTTGATTTGGAGAAAAGAGCTGAAAACGATGGAAATAGTCAGAAAGTTTTCTATTTATTGTTGATTCAAAAATCTTAGCAAATGGAGATAAACTAATTGGCCGATAGTTGTTAATTTCGCTATGCTCTCCACCTTTGAATAGGGGTCTAATTTACAGCGACTTTTAGAGCAGATGGAAAAACGCCGGTATCAATAGAGAAATTGAATAAGTAAAGTAACGGCTGTAAAATGTTAGAAAAACACTGTTTAATAAGGAAAGGAGAAATATTTCCATCACAACATGAAAAAGAGCTGTTGAGTTTAGAAACAGCCAGTATTCCCCACGTTTGTCGTTGGCTGGACTTATAATATGTCCCTAGTACCCCCGCCCCAGAGATCGGAGGCCAGGGAAGGAGTAGAAACTACCGAAAAAGAGCTAATAGCCGCTAGAGGGATTTTCACCTTGCCAGTGCTAGTGATGACAGTTGCATTCGAAGATGTAAATTAGAGTATCCCGTACTATGATCACCTGATTTTACACGAACTCAACGCATCTAAACGTGTGATGTGAGGAATGTCATTTACTTGACAAAATTGCGTAAACGTAAATTCATTTCTGCACCTTACTCATGTTATAAACGGCGTATTCGTTCACGTACATGTGCAAGCCACAATTTCGCTTTTGGATTTCTAAAAACACTTTACTCGCGTTATAAACGACATCTTTGTTCACGTACACGTGCAAAACCAGACTTTGCCATCGCATATCCGAAAAATGCCGATTATGCTGGTTGGTCATACTACGATCATAGTACGCTTGCTCTTACGGTATAAGGATATAACTATAGTATGTAAGGAATAATTTTGTTATCATCCTATAGAGATTAATTTCGGCGTCTTATTCCATCTTTGAACCAAACATTAAATTAAGGGAATGACACTAGATACGAGGGTGTATCAAATATAAACGGGACTGGTTTTTCTAAAAATTCCGGAGGGCTTCTAGACCTGGAAGGGGTTGATGCGCAGGTAGCCTGTACCGTTAGGGAGAGGGGAGAACCGACCGCAACTCTCTCGGGTCCCTTTAGTATCAAAAGAAACCATGAGCGAAAAAGAAGTGCATGTCTCTGTGGAGCAGCGGGTTATCATCAAGTTTTTGGCCAACGACGGGGTGAACCCAACTGAAATTTTGCGGCGATTACCGACACAGTTCGGGGACAACACCTTGTCAAAAACCCATGTGTTTGCATGGCATAAAAAAATTTCTGGAGGGCGTGAAAAGGTCGAGAACGAGAGCCATGATCGCCGTCCAAGGGCAAATGTAACCGAGGCTAACATCGAGGCGGTCCGAAATCTCATAGAGGGAAATCGGCACATAACTGGAAGTACTGGATGCCGCAAAATTGTCATTTCGAAGGAAAGGGAAGAAGCAATTCGCCAGAAGTGTCATTCTTCTGCATGACAACACCAGGCCTCATGTGGCTAACGCTACGATGCAAAAAATTGATGCATTAGGATGGGAAACGCCGGGGCATCTACCCTATAGTCCAGACTTGTCACCTTGTGACTTCCATCTTTCACTTTCATTTAAAAATATTACAAATAGTGCTGGTTCCAGCACTGAACCATGGGGTATACACAAATTTCTGTTTATGGCCAGCTAAGCGCCATTTAAAACGTTTAACTGCTAGACCTCTAACTCCATATGTTAAGAACTTGGAAAAATAGGGCGGATGAGAAATCGATAGCCTTTGTTATTGAAAACAATCTGTGTTACTATCCCGAAATAAAAATTGTATCCTAGAGAAAATATGTTGCGAAATCGTCAGTTTGGATCCCCATTTCGGCTGAAACGTTTAAACATATGGTTTCGTTTGTAAAAGAAATATAACCCATGATAATTTAGGTTGGCAATTTATACTCTAGTCAGATATATTCATTTTGTCCATAATAAGATAGAAGGGTACAATAAATAGAAATTCATTTTATTGAAGAAGTTAGAAATATCCTAAAACTATTGAGAAGCAACCTACACCTATTGAACAGCTTTACAACTCCTTGGAGTGAGAAGTATATAACGTTGGTTACATGGCTTATATACCAGATAGGGCAAAGGGAAACAAAAATAAGATGAAAAGCTGTAGAAAATCAGAAATAGTCAAGTTCTTAGGACGTAGACAAATGTTTTTCTACTTTCAAAACAACGATAATGGGATTCAAAAATTGTAAAAGTTTTCGCTGCCAACATGGTGTTTATTTAGCTAAATCAAGTTAATTAGGTATTGTACAAATAATTCTTGTGATAATCTTCCTCCTAATTCAAATTTAAGAAGATCTTGTTGGTTTGAACTTGGCAGCTTACGAAAAACGTTAAAGCTAAACTCCTATTTATTGAAAATTATTTTGATTGGACCATTATTAGAAGTAGAGTCGAGTTCAGGAGGTAATCAATATAAAATTTATTTTGGGAGTAATGAAACGTGTTCCGAGGAAGACCTGTTGGTGAAAGTCTGAATCGCAAATGCATTTTAACCATTTGAAGCAAGGTTGCTGCTCTAATCAATAAAACGTCTTCAAATGGAAGTTAAAGCTGCTTTCAGTTTGTGATGTTGAAACCTGTATTATTTAATGAGAAACAATACAGTAGTAGAGTTTCATTCGAAACTGCTAGAAGATTAATGATGTTTATTTCCAATATGTAATTCCATATCTTATTTCAGTTCAGAATTCTCTGGAAATAAATTCTTATATGTGAAGATAAACAACAATTTTTCATACGCAGAGTGTTATAACGTAGCTCCCAGAAAACATTTCGAGTTCGAAATAATAAACGATTAACATATTGATTTGTTGGGAGTACCTTTTCTTTATCAATTCACTCAAGTCCGGTCACAGGAATTTTAATTCACCAAATCGTCGTTCAGATGCCGCTAGGTGAGCACGTTACAATACGGTTAGAGGTATTAAAAGATAACTTTTAATGAACCAATAAATACAAATAAACATAAAAACCCTAATGAAATAAAATCACCGAAAGTAGGCAGACTAATAGACTCATCAGGTTTAAAAATGTTAGACGTGTTCGAGGGTGTCACCGTTTCCGTCGAAGCAGAGATACGTCGATAAGACAGTTTTAGTTTGGAAATATTTACCCTAATCGCTGTCCATTGCCGCTGTGTAAATCAATGCAGGTAATGCCGTGATACTGAAACCCACACAGCACAAATTAACTTAAAAAATTGTCCCGTCTTTGCCGACATTTACTATAAATTTAGTTGATTGTAGCTGGCTTCGGGACCGGTAGGATAAGTGGCGTTTGTGTAAGTAGTCAGACAGTGGCTTTACGTTCGAGGTTTTTCATCGGAATCGTGCACTTAAATTCTGCTTGCTTAACGTTTATTTTCCCGTCACTTCGCAGGTATAAACAGATAATTTCCAGCGCGTAAATCTCTGTCGGTGTATCGACACTACATTGCATTTATCCATGGTAAGACTTAGCTACAATGGCTAGTATAATTATAAATTAGTCCAGCACTCAGCACTAATTTGCTGTCAAAACAACAGCTCTATCTTTCTGCAGCGTTCCTTCTTTTGCAGTTAATTTGAAAATGGATATTTTACGTCTAGGTATTGTAAAATTGGTACAGTTTCGGAGAAAGAACGACACTCATCAGCAATGTATAGTATATTTTTCGTCTCCTATGTAAATAATTATCGACAAAATTCTATACCAGTGCTACCACAACGTTTTCCAACATAGCTAATATCTACTTAAATTATATAGTTTTATTATTGTAAAATACAGTCCGATCATGAAACTGTATCTTGTTGTTCGTAAATATCTTTCAGTACCATTTTACTAATACATTATATTGCGCTATTCCTTGATTTACCATTTTTAAGTATGATACATTTATGTTACTTAATTTCAAAGATGTATTACTTGCACTTCATGATACTACACTGCTCAAAAATTGAAGTTGATATTTGAAACAAACATAATTTTTTATTGTTCTTTTTTATTTTTTAGGTTTTACAAAATTTATTTATGTATTTCAAACTACTGTAAACAAAAAAAAAATATTATCCAAAAATTTTTTTGAGTAAATACATAATAAATTCCAAGATTTTTAAATAAAACGCAATTCTTTCGTTTTTAATATGCTTTATTTGTCTCCATATATAATAATAATAATAATGGTGGGATGCTTAACAGATCTTCTACTGATTATTATCATTTGTGGCCTAAATTTTACTGCTTGAAGATGCATTTAGAAGCTGTTCAACTTGAATGCGTTGGTTAAACGAAGGTTTAACTCAACAAGACTAACCGGTTGAATGTCCCTCAAAGTGTGGTTAGTGGAGCTTGGAATCGACATAGAAGTACGAGGGTAAGTCAAAAATTACTTACACTTTTAGTTTCACAACTGTATTAAACAAAGATAGGTGTACAACAGATACATTATTTTTCGATATAGTCTCCACCTTTAGCAATGCACTTGGTCTAGCGAGCCAAAAGCTTCCGTATGCCTTCCTGATAGAAGGTTTTCGGTTGGTCGTGAAGCCACCTTTGCACCGCATCCCGAACGTCTGTGTCTGAGGCAAATCGACGACCTCTCAAAGCTTCCTTGAGCGATCCAAAGAGATTAAAGTCTGAGGGAGCGAGATTATTGCTGTAGGGAGGGTGTCCCAAGGTCTCAAAGCCCAATCTGTTGATAGCTTCTATGGTGTGTGGGCGTTGTCTTGCAACAACAAAACTTTCTTTGAGAGTGGACCACGGCGTTTGTTTCGAATTGCTGGTTTCAGCTTATTCGCTAACAAATCACTGTACCTCGCACTATTTATGGTAGTCTCCCTGTCCAAGTAGTCGTCCAGTCTAGGGCCTTCTTCGTCCCAAAACACGGTTAGCACCACCTTCCTAGCCGATGGCTAGGTCTTGAATTTTTTCGTGCTAGGGGATCCTGGGTGTTTTCATTCCATACTCTGGCGTTTCGATTCGGGCTCGTAGTGATGAACCCACGTTTCATTAACGGTCACTATTCTGCTTAAAAATGCGTCGCCTTCCGCGTTGAAACGATCCAGTAAGCGTTGGCAGATGTTCAAACGTTTGGTTTTGTTTTCTGCGGTAAGAATTCGTGGTACCCGCGCACACTTTACGAAATTTGAGTTCATCGTGGAAAATTTGATAGGCAGAACCGTGGCTGATGTTTAAAGAAGATGCAGCCTCATCTATGGTAACTCGTCTATTTGCTGTAACCATCTCTCGAGCTTGCTGAATGTTGTCGTCGGTGGTAGAAGTTGACGGCCGTCCAGCTCCTTCTTTTTGTGTTACGCTCGTGCGGCCACTTTCAAACATTTCGATCCACAAAAAAACGCTTTTACGAGATAAAGCACTGTCCCTGTATTGTGACAAAAGTCTCCGGTGAATTTCAGCACCTTTTACATCCTCTGACCACAAAAGTCGGATCACTGCTCATTGTTCCTCTTTGGTGCAAACTAATAGCGGAGCTGACATGCTTATGCTCTTGTAACTAGCAGGCAAATGACGCGATCGTGATTAAATTCCGCACACATGACCACAGAGGCGCCAACTCAACGCATGCGCAAGCGGCCGCCACTACGATAACCTTCAAAGCTTGTTATGGCGAAAGTGTAGATAATATTTGACTTACCCTCGTATAAGGAGTGCCGTATATGTGGAGAGAAAGTTACAACCGCTGTTGAAGATCGGCTTTGAGTCCTTACTGCACGAAGAAACCCTACCTGCACAGCATCTAGAATTAATAGCTTCTTCCGGCAAGCTTACGGGAAGAATAATTTCTGGTCAAACAGTAAGGAATTTGTTCCATAGTCGCAATCTAAGGGCAAGAAGATCCGCTACTTACCCACGATTTACTAGGGAGCAGCGAGCATTAAGAAATGGTTGGGCTATTGAACATGGACATTGGAACCTACAATGATGGAGATCTTGTCTTTTCACTGATGAGTCCAAATTTCGCTTGTATAATTCCGATGGTCAAATTTTGGCGTGGAGTGCAGTAATTACACCAGCTACTTATTTCGGTGGAGGACCGGTTTGGGGAGGCATTTGCTTTGATGGGCGTACAGATTTGGTTGTCATAATTAATGCGATCACGACATCGACAAGGTACCGTGATATCGCCCTAGCATCAATTACTGTACCATTTGCTGCCGCCATCGGTTAACATTTTACTTTAATGGATTGGCCAACTTGTTTTCCGGATATGAATTGCATTGAACATGTCTGTGCTGAAATGTGAAGACAATTTCACCGGTTAGAACAGGCACCCCGGACATTACAGCATCTTGCCAGTGTTTTGCGAGACATTTTTTAAAAAATTCCTCAGCAATTCATTAACAATCTTATTGAAAGCATGCCGAATAGAGTTAGGACACTACGGTGAGCTGGGGGGGGGGGGGGGGGGCATACGATACTAAGCTGATGTATCAAATTAATTCTTTCTTTTGTATAATTCTATACGTTCTTAATATTTATGTTTTATTTTTTACAGTTTATGTATGTTAAACATGTTTAAAAGAATCAAGTAATACCTTAGAAAACACAATAAATCTGCATTTTTATTGAAATTAAAAATTTATTACAAATAATCCACTTCAATTTTTGAGCAGCGTATTTAATTGAGAAAAGCTGTGTCTCAGTTTTTTTCTATTTTCAATGTGTAGCTATACAAAAGCAGATACAACACTAAGTAAATAGTACTTAGAGCTATTGTTTTACTAAGTTGATAGCGTTTCTCAACAAGGAAAGTAAAGCAAGAGTCTTAATCAGCTGATAAAAAATATACATAGTTGTCCATGACAAACTTAACTTTTACTTTGTGATGGCGCATGGTCGATTTTAAAAGCGTTCTTCCTAATTAAAAAAACACGCAGATTATAGCTAATTTTAGCTTTCGTGGTGTTTCATGGATTATTATCATTATTACGGTTTACTAATTATTATTATGCTTTACTAATACTCGTTTGCATGTAAAAAATGCGTTTGTAAGATGTAATGGGGTTGTCCGAATTTATTCTTCAGAATCTCGAGATCTTTCTGTTGGTACTTAACAGCTATTTATAGGATTCTGGTAGGAGCTTCTGTAAAGGTCATACATTTTTAAACTTAAGTAAAGTAACAAGTACAACCAACACTTTTTGATATCTTAGTCATCTTTGACTGAATTTCGCAACTTACAGCAACTTTTTTGAATTATCCATATTTGTCGTCTTGTACAAATATATGTATTTTAAATACAATTCTTAACTCAGAACTTGACTACTTTAACTATTCATGTTCTTGCTATACTTCTTCATTGATTTTCCTCCATTTAGTTGATGGAAATTTGGCGCTTCCACCAAATGAGAGCAGAATTGTGTAGTTTCCGGAATATACCAATTTTGCAAGTTAACATCGTAGGCAGCAACGGAAATAATAAACTTTAAATTTAATTTTAATTACTTTGTTGGTGCCAAACATGATTTTAATCCGTTTTTGATGATTTTCACCACACCACACTGATTGTTTTGTTGTTTCTCTTAAATTGTACGAGGAAATTAACATCTTGTCATATGTTGTAGTATAAAAATGATGTGGCTGTTTGATTTTGTACACCAAACTGTTGTAGACAAGTATTTGCCAATATTGTCTGACTATTTAATGGAATTAAAATAAACTTTAAATTTGGTTAGTCTTATCACAGACAATAAAAGTCTTCAGGTGTGAATATGTAGAAAGACATGTTTTGCAGAGCAGAAATTTAAGATGATTATGATCAGTACCTCATAAAATCATAGAATTGTATCAAGATGTTCCAAAATTGTAATAAAAGTATGAATTTTACTAAATTATGTGTATGGCTATTTTATTTCCAAGAACGTTTACAGTAAATTTAGGTGAAATTAGTTACAAATAATCCCCCTTGTGTGTTAAAGTCTATGTGTAGTGTAAAATCTTCTTGGGTGCTTCCTTACATTCTATAAAATCTTTTTCGGTTCCTCTTTGAATATTATCTCACCTTGAATGTTTTCTTTCTTTTCCAAATTAGCTTTTATACTTGTTTTAAAACCTAATGGTTTGAATTTGTTGTCAAATCCATTTTTCGTCTCTGTGTTTGTTTATGCGTCTCCACAGGTATACCAAGGACAGATAATATTATACATTTTGATAACTTAATTCCATTATTAAAGATGTGCTCAACCTAGAATAATCTTCCGGATGTTGCCGTGTTGTTGAGTTGACTCTTCACTAATGTGCACATCAGTCGTTAGAAACTTTCTGAAGACGCTGGTAGTATGATCAGCAGAACGTAAATGGTAAACTCAACGACACGGTAATATCCGGAAGACTATTTTACAGCAGACAACGGTCAGTAAAGCCTACACTGTGTTTAATGTTCTTGTGTATTTTCAGTAATAAAAGGTTTTTATTAAGTAAATCCTTTAAAATAACTGGTTACTTTTATTAAATTTATTTAAATCTTATAAATATTCTTGGTTTCCGAGGTGGAACCGCGTCGTTGTAATAGTTTTTTCCGACGTTTGGTCCATGCTCTTATGGGACATCTTCAGGGCTGTTACTGCATACTGACTGTGGACTATAATGATGTAATGATGATCTTCGCGATTTAAATTGTTGGGATGCTTGAAAATCTCTATTGATTCACGGACTTTTCTGCTGTAATATTGAGGGTTGCGAGACTAGATGCGGGTAGAGTTAAATTGGGTTTGGTGACTAGTTTCCAGTCTATGCTCAGCCAGCGCGGACCCGGCTACACGCAACAACCGTGTACAACGTTCGTGCTCAGTAACACGAGCTGATCGATCGCTTTGTTTCACCGATGTTATACATTACCGCATGAACATGGAATCTGCACCAGGAGCTTCTAGATGATTGCGTCTTTGATGGGGAAGTAGTCTGAGAGCTTGAAATTGTGTTTGAAGATGGTTTTTACGTTGTTCCTGAAGGGAATCTTGCTGATGCGATTGGTGACACCATGAATGTAGGGTAAATTCGCTTGCTTACGGAAATTAGGGTTAGATGAGGGGATTTGCTGTGGAAAAGCGTTGGTGTAGCGGTTAATGGTAGTTTGAATATCTTTCCTGGAATAATTATTGCTGATCAGAGTTTCAATGATGTGGTTCAGTTCGTGAAGAAGCGAGTTGGATTCAGAAAGGGAACCAACCCGGAAACCAAGAGTGTAGTGTTATTGACGACCGCGGAAGCCTACGTACCAGATTATGTCCAAATATTATAAAATCGAAAATTTCAATTGTAATTATATAAAATAATAGTTTGGGTGTCCGTCCTTCATATTACAGTATGCTTGATAATTTCGCCAAGTTGTTGTGGTTTACAAGATAAGTGGGAGGTAAATCAAGGATTCCAGGATGATTAGAGTTTAGCAGTAAAGAGATACGTATATATCTCAAGCCACAATATTTTAGACCATGACTAGCACTAATGCTCCACAGAAAGAAAAATGGGGTAACTTAGAAAAATGTAAAACGCAAGCAAAAGGCGTTTAAATAAGGTAGGTCAAGATCGCGGCCATATGACTCATCTTGTAAGTGATATTAATACTATACAGACGTATCCTGTAACGCAACATCAGCTAAACGGTGAAAATAATACTTGGAAATGTTGACCTTTTCTCGCTACTAGATGATTACTGCTTAATGTGTGTTGGGTCGTGTGATTTAAAATCCTATGCGTATGGTGTACTGAAAAAATTTAAATCAACATTTATTTGCACTGCCAACTCATGTAGGAACAAAAGTTTGAATGTAGGCGACGTAACAACTATCGAGGCAGATAATAAATGTACTATCTATTTACACAAGATAAAACCAAGTTGGCCTTACTAAAATTGTTTTCGATTGATTTCTAGTTTAAAATATTTTTAAAGGAACTAGAAAATATACTTGTTGGCCTCGATGTAGAAATTATTGTTTGCGATTTAAACTCACCAGAAAGAGAGAAGTCAAGGTGGTTGATTTTAGTTACGAAGAACCCGTTTGCGTACCTTCGAATTTTTTAGATGTATTACCGAGATTGTTGAGGATACTTTAAAAAAGAATATTATAAAGGTAGCGTTTATCGAAGATATAGAGTGTAGAGGAGATAGCGGTACTGAAACTAGAATCACTTTTTCAAGCAGTTTAAAGGATGGGGATAAGTATTCTATTTTACAAAGTTGGGGAAGCTTGTTAGAAAAGAATAAGCTAGAAATATCTAATGCAGAGAAACTAGCAGAAGGAATAATTAGCATTCATAATCATAGTAGGACTCCATTTAAATTAATGAGAGGTGGTGTTATTGGATATCTGGATAGCAGTAGGGATAGTGATCCAGAAGAGGTACGACAATGTTAGTGTAGGAGCTTGATTACTAGAAAGTAGTGCTATTGTATTTAATATTAACCGAAGTTTAGATATACAGTCCCAGAATAAATCATTAGAGATGCTAGCATATAACGCAGACATTAGGCAAAAGAAAAAAGAAACATTACCGTTCGCTTTCAAAATACGAAGCTTGCTTCAAGTTATATATGTACATAAAAAATGTGAAGAAAAAGGTTTTGCTTCCAGGCGAGAGAGTTTGCTTGAAAGTAAAGGGTTAACCCTTTTGCGAATTTATAAAAAGGAGCATTTGCCTGCGTTTGAGTTTTTTATATGCAGGTAGTGGATGTGTATTGTATGATATTTACTAGTATATTTACTTATACTTTGATTTCTTTTTCTTACTACATATTTTCTGTATTTGACGTTGCTATGTCATATTATATGAACGACAGCAATAAATCTCTATTATATTATTATTATTATTATTATACGAATTTAATCTATTACATTATGGATTGTGTAAATTCCCCAGCACTTTTTGAAGATTAACGGACACCATATTTAGAGATTTGAAATGGAAAAAGGTAGCGGTCTATCTCGATGATGTTATAGCGGTCAGTAAAACTTTGAACGAACACCTAGGAAAACTTGCTCGTGTTTTTAAATGCATTAGAGAAGCTAGATTGACACTGAAAGCATTAAAATGTAGTTTTTGTAGTCAAGAACAAAGAATTTTAGGTTTCCAAATTTTTCCCGCGGGAATAAAGCCGGATCAAAGGAAAATTAAAGCTAATGTTAACTTTCGTGTTCACTAACGTGAACCTGTAGTTGTTTCCTAGAATTGTATTGGCACGAAATTATGAATTGTTTTAATAGTTCCGTCCTTCGCTAGAATATTTGCACATAATTAGCAGATAAGGAGAGAATTTGTTCTGATTGAAGTGATTTATTCGACGAACCGTAGCACAGTAGTTCGCAGCTATTAATTGCGTTTCGCTTAACTGTGTCAAGCTATTTTTAACGTCGAAAAAATCTACAATGCAAATGAGAAAATTTATAATTGCTATACTGCGAAGAACAAATCGATACCCAACGTAAATGTGTAAAAACTAATTTTCTAGAACTGGAATAAAAGTTCATAAATAAATATGTAAATTATCCAGAATATAAGCTTATCGGTGGTGGTCGTACCCGCAAGTTCTCTACCTTACCGGCAAGAGCACGCACACAACATTAACCCCGATTTATATTATTATGCAAATCCGTCCCCTTATCTGGTACTTATTCAAATTCTAAAATAATGTTACTGCAGCCATACGTGCTGTTATGAAATATTACTCAGCCATATTGGTTACAACGACACGATAACCTGAACTTAAGGGACATATTTATACTTACGACGGGTATATAATAAAGCGGAATAAATCATAGACTTTTTCGTAGCCAAATGTGATTTCTTAGGCCGAACCATGTGCGCCTATATAATTAAACGTTTCTGGTCTTACTACAAATTTGATAATAAATTCTCTAACTGGCTGTATGAAAATTTTAATTGTCCTAAGGAAAGCGTGAGGACGTTGGACTTTGAGATTAATGCTGGATGGTCACGTTAGCCTTTAATGCTTAGATTTTAGATATCGCATGAACTGGTCGATATTTAAATACATAAAATTTAGGTTACAACGCATTTAAAAGAATTTTCTTACTTCGTAGTAATTTCTATTACAACTTGATGTAGGTTTTGTTAATCGAATGTTTATAATTTGTATATTTGGATGAAGTTACTATTCATATTTCATTTATTAAGAAAATATCCTTTCGTAGGTTCGCTCGTGAGCAGCGGAACTGATCCGACTGCTCATGCGCAATGCTTCAAAGTACTCTGTGGCGGCACAGCTTCAATTAGGTTTCCTCAACGTAATCCTACTGTATGAACTTTCAAACTTTTTTTGGTACAGCTACAGTTTATAGAATTCTGGGGTAACAAACAGATTCATTAAACTTATTACAAGCACAAAAGGTATCGGCGTAGTCCATACCATACCAAATATTTAATAAATTCGGAACTTCCTGGATTTCCATTGTCGTCAACATGTAGATTCCCAATCTTTTATAAAATTGCATGCGGTGATTGTGATAAAGCTTATGTGGGACAAATAAGACGGGCAATATGTACTAGAGTGTAGTTTAGCACAACACATCAACAAAACCGGGCATAATACTAAATTGGGAAACGTCAAATTAATCAAGAATTGAAATGAAACCATTTATATGAAAAGGAATGAAAATCTGTTGAACGGAGAAGAATATCCTGTCAGCCGCTCTGTATCGCTGGATTTATAGCGGTAGAACGTGCAAAATATCAATTTAGATAAAAGCAATGGTAAATCTATTTGAAATTAGTTAGGAAACTACTGTCAGACTCGAAAAACGTTACCTAAATTATCTTAATTTTTGCCGATGAGAACATAACTTCTATAGAATATTTTCTTAGAATAACCAAAGCTTAAAAAGAGAAGGGGCTAGAACTGATACTGTCGTCTCAATAATTGTTGCTTCAATTGACCGACCTTATTTAAATTCCAAGAAGAAGTTGAAAACTTATTCCTCTAGATTCCACTCTTATTCTATATATCTATATAAGATTGAATCAAGAGGCCGCATCTATATAAGGTCTCTATGTGCTACTTTTTTTTTTTATTATAATAGTATGGAACACTTTTCTACTGACAACAAAAATGTTATTACAGGTTATACACCAAATTACAAACTTTCCAATTCTTGTTATTTTGTATATTTTTTGTCACTTTTCACCCCTAGGTAGTTAATTTTTTCAAATATGTATTGTGCCACAAATAACATGTCGCAGAAAGCAAGATGGAGACTCTGTTATGGAATAAGAGGGGAACTTCTCCATATTACCTTTTCATGTATTTGAGCAAGAAAAAGAGGAATTATGGAAACTATCGGAGGGAAAAATGAAATTCTTTTTCTGAAAAGGATAATGAGCCATTAAGTATATTATTTTAGAAAATATTGTTAAAAAAGCAAGCGCGAAATATAGATACAGTGCAATGCAGTTAGGACACACGGGAGTTGTGCTGATAATGTTGATGAATTATTTTTCTGTGTCAATTGTGAAGATTAGGAATATTATTTCAGTTAATCGTATTATTCCATATATTGTTTTGACCTACTGAACTACTGTTTCATTTGAGTTTCTACATTTCTATGCAAAATAATGTTATCTACACCTATCTTGTGACCCAATCTTGCCTTCAACCTTATCTTTTCCCAACGGTGGAGCAAGACGGGTGTTTATTTGTAGCTTTTAACGTGATAGATAACTTACACTTTGAAATAAAGTAGAACTTCAACAGATAAAAAAACACTTTATTTCTTCTCTTGTCGTCGCCATGAGCACATGATACATATTATCGTTCTTTTTTTTCTCGTCATTCTGGTGTTTGGCGCCCTTGCTTATGCTCGAGTGTGGCGCGATATTCAAATTATACAACATAATACAATGTATCTGAACATGCCGCCCGCCTTGAAATGCTATGGGCGTTTCAAAAATTAAAATAACAAACATGAGTTTTACAATAATAAGCTAAAAGGTTGAACAACATAACATTGAACACAAATAACAATTCTATATATCAGATGATATGTAATACACATGTAATCACTCCGTCGGTAGAGCAGACGAAGATCTTGACCCCTCGCTTGCTACCACTTGCTCGCTAGGTACAAGATTCGTTTCACGGTTTTCCACTGGAAGCGGACACAATTTCACCACTGGTCGCCTGATTATACCATTAGCACACTTCACGTCGACCACGCGCACTTGTTGATCGGCTCCTGGGTAACACCGGCTAACACGTCCAAGCCGCCATTTGCTTGGAGGGAAATTATCTTCTTTTATCAATACTAACGATCCAACGTTGACATTTGGCATACGTTGCTTCCATTTATTTCGTTGTTGAAGAGAAGTGAGGTACTCTCTGGACCACCTTTTCCAGAATTGTTGAACAATTCTTTGCAAGTATTGTAGCCTATCCAGTCTGGTAACGTTCATATCGGTTACATCTTGGTCGGCAGCCAATGTATACGGGCGTCCAATCAAGAAATGGGCTGGAGTTAGGACTTGGAAATCATGAGGATCAGAGGACATTTGGGTCAAAGGTCTTGAGTTTAAAATTGACTCTATTTGTGATAGTACCGTAGCTAATTCTTCATACGTGAGCAATGCGCCCGAGGTTACCCTTTTTAGATGCTGTTTAACACTTTTTATGCCTGCCTCCCATATGCCTCCGAAATGCGGCGTATGGGGCGGAATGAATTGCCAATTTATTTTTTCGATTGCAAAGACGCTCTTCAAATTACTTTCATTGTCTAACAACAATTCATATAATTCTCTTAATTGCTTATTTGCGCCAACAAAATTGGTGCCATTATCACTAAAAATTGTTTTAGGTTTTCCTCTCCGCGCAATGAACCTACGAAGCGCTGCGAGAAATGCATTGGTTGTCAATGATGATACCGCTTCTAAATGTATAGCTTTGGTAGCAAAGCAAATGAACAGACATATATACGCTTTACTGGTTTTATTGCACCTGCCTGCTCTTTCTTTAATGACCACAGGACCCCCGTAATCCAACCCGACTGTGTGAAATGGAGACATGACTGCTGTTCTTTCAGTCGGTAGATCCCCCATTAAAGCGTTATGTACCTTTGGATTAAAACGGAAACACCGTATGCATCTATGAACCGTTTTCTTTGCAGTGTTCATGCCTGATATTGGCCAATATTTTTGCCTAATCGTGCTTAGTAATAGCATTGGCCCCGCATGTAACAGTTCTTTATGTTTGTTCTCAAATACGAGTTTGGTTAATTTTGCATCTCTTGGCAATAAAATAGGATGCTGCTCATCAAATTTAAGATTTGACTTACTCAAACGCCCGCCTACGCGTATCAATTCATTTTCGTCAAGAAATGGGTTCAATCCCAAAATTTTGCTTTTATTGTCAATTTGTTTACCCCTCTTGAGGATTTCATGTTCCTGTGGAAAGGCTTGCATTTGTGATAATCTTATGATTCTAGTTAGAGCTCTGTTTAATTCATCTAATGATAAATCCCCGTAACGTTTCCGTACACTATTTGTCGCATTTTCTTTGAATCGCAAACACCACGCAAACGTTCTAACTAAGTTATTTAAACTTGAAAAGGTTTCGAATGGAAATTCTGGGCGTTGTATGGTTAGCAGCGCTCTCACCCTTGTTTCCTCTGGTACCGTAACATCCGAAAGTGGTGTGTCCTGGTAATCGAAATTATTGGTTAAGAATGATGGTCCGTTCCACCACAGTTCGTGATCCCTCAATTGAGATGAATAACAACCCCTGGAGAGTATATCTGCTGGGTTATCTTTCGATTTGACATGATGCCAGTCTGACATGTCAGTCAACTCCTGAATTAATGTGACTCTGTTGGCTACAAAGGTCTTCCATTTAGCTGGTGATGCCCTTATCCAGCTCAGAGCTATTTGCGAGTCTGACCAGTAAATTATGGATGATATATTTAAAGGAAGTTGCTGCCGTAGATTTGACATTAATTGCGCCAAGAGAACAGCTCCAAGAAGCTCTAATCTCGGCAATGTAACCTTTTTTAAAGGAGCCACTCTCGATTTAGCGGCTAGAAGTTTGACCGTATAATCGTTCTGTCTGTCCCTTGATCGTAAATATACACATGCGCCATACGCCTTCTCGCTGGCGTCGCAAAAACCGTGCATTTGAACTTCGTTCGTTTCAGAAGCCAAAACTAGCCTTGGGATTTCAATTTCCTTTAAGGTTTCCAACTCTCGTATCCATTTTGTCCACGTGTTGTACAAACTACTTGGTACGCTCTCATCCCAACTAAATTTGAGCTGCCAAAGTTCCTGTATTAATAACTTTGCCGTTACAATAACTGGTGCAATCAATCCCATTGGATCGAACAATTGTGCTGTAGTTGATAATATGGACCTTTTCGTAGCTTCCTTTCGCTGAATATTAATACGAAATGAAAATGTGTCATTTTCGTTATTCCAATGTAAGCCGAGGATCTTACTACCCTCTGGGATTTGGACCAACAAATCCGCGAGTGTCGGTGAACTCGTGTAATTGTCCTTCCACTTTCTTAAGTTAAATCCCGCTTGGCTTAATATGTTTGCAATGTTTATTTTAATAGTTTCTAAATCTGCAATCGTGTCACTTCCAGTCAGAAGGTCATCGACGTAAAAATCGCGTCGAATAATCTGTGCCTCTCTAGGATATCTTTGTTCGTTTATATTAGCTATTTCAAACAGGCACCGGATTGCCAAAAATGGAGCTGCTGTCATTCCAAACGTAACTGTGTTTAAAGTGTACGATTTCAATTCATCATTGGGGTTTTCACGCCACAAAACGCGTTGGTATTTTCTTTGATCTACATCTATCCATACCTGTCGGTACATTTGAGCTATGTCGGCCGTAACCACATATTTGTATGTTCTAAACCTGACCAATATTGCAAAGAGATCATCTTGTATAGTGGGTCCTACGTGTTGCACCTCGTTGATTGATATTCCATGTTGGAGTTTGCATGACCCGTCGAATACTATACGTAATTTGGTGGTTTCGCTCGAGCTTTTAATGACCGCATGATGGGGTAAATAAAACCCGCTCTTTGCCTCGGTAGTCATTTCAGACATGTGGTTCTGATCAATGTAGTCGTTGATTACATTTGAATATGCCCCTTTAAATTCAACGTCGCGCGTAAACCTTTGTTCAAGAGAGAGAAAACGTTTCCTTGCTTCTTCGTATGAATCGCCTAATTCGCTCAAATTTTCCATCAGAGGTAATTTCACAATGAATTTCCCGTCGTGATGACGTCTCGTTGTGTCTTGGAATAAAGTTTCGCAAGCTTTCTCATCTGCGCTAAGATGTCGTCCTTTAGTTGTTACTTCCTCCAATTCCCAAAATCTTTGCATGGTGTCGTGTAGTTCTCGAGAAAACAAACAAACCTTCTTGTTTCTACATTAGACATTTGAAGAGTACCAGAAATTATCCATCCTAGTTTCGTCTTCTGATATAACGCACCATTTGGTTCTCTGATTTGTCCTATACACAATAAGTCCCAAAAAGTTCCGCTCCGATCAGAATATCTATTTCCTTTGGTTTGTGAAATTCTTCATCCGCCAATCTAATATTCGCAGGTATGTTTAAAATCTGAATACTTAACTTGTTTGTAGGTATATCACCCGCTATATTTTCTAAAACAAAACATTTGATTTTCGTCCCATAGTTACAAAATCTAGATCTAATATCGATTTCTGTTTCTTGTTTTATTGATGAAACTTCTTGATTCAAGCCTGTTATCGTTAGATTTGTATATTTACATTGCAAATTTAATTGTTTGCAAGCGCGTGAGGTGATGAAACTGGATTGTGAGCCCGAATCCAAAAGCGCTCGTAATCTATGTGCTTTTCCCTTTGCATCTAGAACGTCAATATTAGCTGTTGATAAAAGCACTTCTCGCGTTGCACCTGAAAACAACGCTGTTAACGTAGTAGAACCTTCCTTTTCTTCCTGTGCAACCGTATTTTCGTTACCGCGTTTCGATGTATTGATGTGCAATAGTGTATGATGTTTCTTTCCGCAAATTTTGCACATTGAAGATTTACAATCTGTTACATAGTGCCCCTTTTTTAGGCAATTTAAGCACAGTCTAAGCCTTTTCACTCTCTCGGTTCGCGTGGCCGCTTCTAGTGCCAAGAAAACATCGCAATTTAATATATAATGTGATTCATCACAGAAAACGCATTTTGTGTTCACACTGGCTAATGATTTTGTGGTTTCTTTATGTTTGAAATGTTCTTTATTTGTACTCGTTTTTCTACTGTTTGTATCCCAATTCGTTCGCATTGAAGCCATATTTTCGAGGGTATTTTGTTTGATGTTCAAAAAATTTATTAATTCCTTTAACTTTGGCATTTCGTCATCTTCCCTTGAATTCATTTTACCTTCCCAATCTTGAGTTAATTTTTCGTCTAATTTACTTAAAATGATCGGCATTAATATCGCGTCCCAACTATCTACCGGTTGACCCAACGATTCCAAGCATTGCATATTATTTTCTAAATCATTAATAAATTTTCTCAATTTTATATGAGCACCCCTCGTATATATTGCGATCGCCTCTAAATTTAAAATTTCGCGCACGTGTTTGTCAATGATTCTTCTTTTTTTGTTGTATCGTTTACACAAAGAATTAAATGCGATATCATAATTTGAATCAATGGTTTTTAAAGAAGCTAACATGTTCGCAGGTTCCCCGCGCAATTGACCCTTGAGATAACATAATTTTTGTACGTTAGACAAAGACTCATTGTTATGAATCATTGCAACAAAGCTATCACAAAATTGCTGCCACGCTGTATAATTTCCATCAAACTGTGGCAATTCAATTTTGGGCAATTTAACATTAACCGCCGCACCGCGCTGAGACATGTGGGACACGGAACCCGAACGAATGCTATTATCGCTATTGTTTTCATCTATATCATTTTCTATTAAATTTGTTGCTATAGCAATTATTTCATAATAGTCATTTTCAAACTTTTCGCGTTCTTGTATGTTTTTTTCTTCGTCAAGGTCTACTATACTTATTTTGTTTTGAATTTCTTCAAAATGATCTATTATAGTTTCGATTTTAGCTAATCTTTTCCTTATGTTTGTTTTTTCTATATTATTAGGATTGTTTAACGCTTTTATAAATCTAGTGAAGCTAGTTAACTGGGCTCTAAGAACACCGCGGTTTTTTATTAGCGTTGGTAAATCGGCCATAGTGGTATTCACCCGATTCATCGACAAATAGAGTCAATAAATAATGCAGTAATGTAGGTAAGGAATAAAGAAAAGGTACTTACAGTTGCCCGTTTGTATTTACGTTGTGGTTTAAGCCCCTTGTGGACTGGTACTCGTTTTTTGGTTGTCGTAGTGACGCTTCGTAACTTCGTGATTCTTTTAGGTTAGGTTTGTCGTTAATTACTTGCTTTATGCAGCTTGACTGCATCCGGCTCGAAGGACCATGTTTATTTGTAGCTTTTAACGTGATAGATAACTTACACTTTGAAATAAAGTAGAACTTCAACAGATAAAAAAACACTTTATTTCTTCTCTTGTCGTCGCCATGAGCACATGATACATATTATCGTTCTTTTTTTTCTCGTCATTCTGGTGTTTGGCGCCCTTGCTTATGCTCGAGTGTGGCGCGATATTCAAATTATACAACATAATACAATGTATCTGAACAACGGGATTGTATTTTAATAATTTTATAAATTATCTTTCTCATTTTAAGTAGCAAAAATTGAAAAGCTCTAAAATACCTCCATCAATAATAAAAAAATACAATAACTTACAGAAGAGTTCTATTTCAATTTAAAATTGCTATGTACGAGGATGGTATGAGAAGTACCAGCGTTTGGAGACAGATGGCGCTTTATGTCAAGATCTGAATTACCGACTGTGAGTACTATTCGTTAGTCGACGTCGGTCAAAATTTCGGATATATTTATCGAGTAGAGTTGTTTTGAGAGTTGTTGAAAGTGAGTAAGTGTATGTACTCGTGGAATCATGAAATCAGAGCAATACCGGTCAGTGACTTGATTTTTTTTATGGGAAAACATGTGCAGTAATCAAAGAGAAGTTGGTTACAGTTTATAAGGACTATGCAGTTTCGATGACTACCATCAGATACTGGTTTAATGAATTTAAGCATGGCCGAACAACTGTCTTTGATGAGAAGCAGCCAGGTCATCTCATTGAGGTGACTACGGGCGATACGATCAAAAGAGTTTATGATATCGTATTAGCAGACTGCTGGGTAAAGATTAGAGAGATTGCTAATATGTATATGAATGTGTGTAAAACACCCTTTACGAAACATTGAGTATTAAAAAGTTATCGGCGAGAGGAGTGCCGCGTCTGTCAACGACTGATCAAAAACTGAATCGCGTGATAACTTCAATGCAATGTTTGGATATGTTTAAGCGCAATACGAATAAGTTTCTGCGACGTTATGTTATCACTACACTCCAAAACCCAAAGGCTAGTCGGCAAAATGGATTTTTCCCGGCGAATGTTCACCAAAGAAGGCGAAGATGATTTCATTAGCCGGAAAAGTTATGGCGACGATTTTTTGAGATTTGCAAAGCATAATCTTAATTGATTGATATGCTGATTTATTGGGCCGATTTGATGCTGAATTAAAAAGAAAAATGCCCCACTTAGCGAAGAAAGAAAATCTCTACTATCATGATAATGCCGCGGCTCACACATCGGCAATAGCCACATCAAAAGTAGTCCAGTTACGATACGAATTGGTGCCCCATTCGCCATATTCGCCAGATTTAGCCCCCTGTGACATCTTTCTTTTTCCACACTTGAAAAAATGGCGGAAAGCCATTCACATCAATTGAAGAAGTCATTGCCGAAACAGAGGCCTATTTCGCAGAGTTCTGCAAATGCTATTATTTGGATGGTTTCAAAAAGCTGGAACATCGCTGGACTGAGTATATAGGGCTACAAGGAGATTATGGTGATAAATAAATTTACTAATTTGCAAAACAATTGCGTTATCTTCCTTAACACCTTTATCATACCATCCCTATTCCTATACAGAATATACTTCCTGATTTTTGACATTCAATTAACAATATTTGTTTTTTTTATTGGTAGAACACTAATGATTGTTTTGGCAAAAAATGTGCTCTTGGTGCATTGTACAATTTGCAATGATGGTTTCCAGCATTACTCACCTATTTTCAAAAAGTTAAAAGCTGACCAGTATTTGCACTGGACAGCATTAAAGTAAGCGATCATAATTTTTCAATTCTCAAATTAGCGCTATTTTCAAAGGGTAATATATTACTAATTATGAATTTGCTTAACTTACGGATATTATACTTGAACCATGGTAAGTTCTAAACGATTTCTTTACAACTACTCCCAAATTTTCACAGCCACTGTCCATTAGAGATCTTTTTCTGGGACTTTATCTAGCATTTGATAAAATTAAGGTAACTACCATCTTTATAAGTACTAATCTTCGCAATATGGATTTTATACTTTTACATATTTTTAATATAAATCATATTAACTTTATCTAATTAGCTCTGCCTGAATATATTCAATTGATAAAATGTAATAATTGGTTATCAAATCTTCATAACGAGGAAGTATCTTACGTAGCGAAAACAGAAGGAAGTAAGTTAATCAGCTAGCATAAATAAAAGAAAAAATAACAGTAAATTAATCTAAAATACTTTACGAACGCTAGAATAGCTTACCATTGTAAAGCAATTTGGTTCTAGATCATCTCAAGCGTACCAACAAACGCATTCGTGGCTTAGGTATAAGTAGTTCTTTTCTTTCTTTCTATTCTACGCAAATGATCTATTATACGAATGCTGCATTTTGTTCACACAAGATATACTTTGGCGTAATAAATAGTAATAATATGTTAGGTATTTCCTTTCATTTCCTGTATTTGAGATCATTTGCCTGTTCGGGGTATAGTTTCGATTTTACCGTGCTCTAGATATGCCACGTACAATTACGTATGAGAATTTTCTACTAACTTTAACGAGAGGCATAATGCGATTGTTAGAGTTACTATTGTTAGGAAGATTATGCGAACCATATTGAACCAAATAAATTTCGTTTTGATACCCTATAAGATTTTATATTGTTTGATCTTAGTTAGACTAGATTGTTTTACTTAAGCCAGTGACTGATAAGGTTTCGTGGAACAAATAACATGAATAATGTTTGTAGGATTAATAAATATTTTATTTAGTAATAATCTTGCTTCACTTACATCCGTTCGACAACCACAACACCAACTTCTACAATATGAAAACACTAAAACATGAATATAATGGCGGCAGATTCAAACTTTTTGATTGAGTTTCAACAATGATAATTACAATGATAATTACAATGATAATTACAATGATAATTACAATGATAATTACAATGATAATTACAATGATAATTACAATAATAATTACAATGATAATTATAATGATAGAGAGACCTATCAGGATAAGTTAGGAAGAGATGGACCACCTGAGTAATTATCATTTTTACATTGTGAAATATGGATATAATATTAATAGTGTCTGCTTGGAAAAGGTTGGGCATAAATCCAAATTAAAATATTTGTCCAATATTCAACGGACGAGTAATAAGAAGGTGACTCATCCTACCCAGACGATTGTTGGGAAGTAGATCACATTTCATCCGGAGAAATGGACCGTAATGGTTGCAATGTGGGGAAATAACTCCAATCTCAAATATGAACAAGGTGAAGACATTAGAAAGGAAATTAATAAAGAAATCAGCAGTTCCTAATCTTGCGATGGAAAGATACAAAAGAAATGTAATAACTAAAAAACTATACAGCCAATTGCACACGAATTCTGATTTTAGTAACTTGAATATTTATGAAATTGTAGAAGACAAGAAAGAAGATTTAAATGATTTGGACAAAAATGAATGAACCGGATATGGCACAAAAGACAAGAAAACTAGCTAATCTGTGCACCTTGCTTGTAATGGTTGCATGTAGAATGCATGCGGTTTGAGGAGAAATATGATTATTATGGTAAAGAAGCTATACCTGTTTAAGTAAAAGTGAAGTAAAAATTTATTTCACTTACAATATTTCAATATTTCTATAAAATAATTCTATTAGGCTTATATGGGCCATTGTACCAGAACATATGGTCCATTTAATCCAACGACCTTCGGGTGAAATGAACCACCCTTCTAGCGGTATCGAGTCCTTCATCTCACATGGAAAAAAATGCTATAAAGAATCAAATAATTGTAGAACAATTTATCACAATTTGTTTGAGAATATATATACGACTGGTTACAACTTGCGTAAATCCCTAGTACTCGATTGTGGTTAACGGAATGTATTTCTATTAAAGATATTATTGTTGTAAAAATTTAGTCAATGATCTGTTACAAAGGTTGCTACAATAGTGTACAAGTTAAACACGTTGTAAAAAAATTTAACAATATTGTTCTAAAGATTGTATTGTGTAATACAATATGTGTGCAGTGTTCTTATAATTATAATGGTTGAAAGAACAAGTAAAATGCAATAACTATTCGTATGTTTTCGTATCTCCAACAGTTTCCCAATTTACAGATAGGATTGGTCAGCCACGAGAATATTACTAACACCTGTGCTGTTTTTCAGATACGTGATATCATCTTTCCAAACATTCAACAAATTTGGAGTAAAAAGGTGAACTACGGAAGACTTTATTCCGAAAGGATTGTGAAAATGGTTTGGCTATATAAAATCAAGTGATTTATTAGAAAAAAGTTAAGTTTTCTCAGCGACATCTATCTGTGAATAACCAATACTACCTGGGTCTAATCCTAAGGCAGGAAACATTTCTATACAGATAAGTAATGATTTATTTATAAACTCATTTTTCATTATTTATTTATGCGGTCTTTCGACAGCTTCCTAGGACAAAAACCCATATGTTAGTGAAGGCTCCTCTGTATCACATGGCGACTAATTGCAATAAATTTTACGCGGATCCATTTCTCTGATAAGATATCATTTTATAACTTCATGGTTTAATCTACTACTTATGTGTCCCTTTTATTTTTGTTTTGGAAACATTTTACATATTTTTTTTATATTTATATTCATTTGACCTGTAAATAGTATTTCTGTTGGACAATAAAGGTTATTATTATTATTATTAATTGATTTTTTTTCCGTGCATATATTTTTTAGTATCTATTAACTACTATACAATTGTACTATAGAAAATAAGATATTTTTTATGATACGACCTTTGGAGAACAATGAAGATAGTAGTCTATCACTTCCGGATTTACCCTGTAGGCCAAACAATGTGTGATCTATTATCAATTAAGGAAAGTAAAATTAACACACAATGTCGTAATTAGGTAAAGTAAAGTACGTTCTAATAATTTGCAGGTAGTTTAAGGGCCATAAAGAAGTGTTAGATTATCAAATTGTCTTGGCACAGCTAGTGTGGTACGTCGGACATGTTCAAAGTGATGGCGAAATTTATCACCGTTCAGGTATTCAATTGTTCGATACACACTAATACCTGCATCTATATTTATAGACATGGAAAGGCACGATTTAGTATACACGGCCGCTTCTATCGGACATCCTAAGAAGGCACAACGGCGCATGATGCACTGCATACACAGCGGTACTAAAAGGAGAGAGCGTCCTTGCGGTGAAAAATCGTCAAGAATTTATTTTAACGCCTCTGCAACTCCAGCCGAACAACGACCAGCGGTGTGGACAACGATTTATGTGCAAGGTTCCGAGAAGAACGAAAGAGGACTATAAAAATCGGCCGCCGTCTAATTTACGTCTCAATTTGGTCGTAATGAAGTGGACCCCATGTAATGTCATTGAGGAGGCAG
The DNA here is from genome assembly GCA_029619315.2 of Dynastes maya. NCBI lineage: Eukaryota > Metazoa > Arthropoda > Insecta > Coleoptera > Scarabaeidae > Dynastes > Dynastes maya. The sequence goes on from JAROYE020000002.1 coordinate 67,323,837, forward strand.
GACCGGTCGGTAGGTACACACCTGATGACTCCGCCCAGGCTTCAATCGATTGGACCCGGAGTGGGGTCACCATTGGGCATGAAGCACTACTGTGAGCTTCAGGAACCAATAAACATTCTACCTACTAATGCTCAAGTTAAAAAGAGTAAACAGTAAGCCTATAAAAATTACCGCCACATTATATGAACAGAGATCGAAAGAGTATGCGAAACAGAGACGAGAGGTGCGATAAAAAAGAAAGAGAAGAAATGCGGAGTCCCGTACATTGTTTCATATTTTAAGGTTTCTCCGTAATCGAACAGATAAACTACTAATCGATAATCTAATGTAATACGTCACCTATACGATTCGATATGCTCTTGATAGTATGTGAGAAAGGAAAATTTCGTTAGAGTATTTATCTCATCTTAATATCCTTGATTTTTAAGCCACTTTTGGATTGAAGGAATATTATTTAATAGGATAATACTTAACTGCAATCTTTCATGCAATAATGATTAAAAAATATTTATTATGTAAAATATTCAATCTCTTATTTTCTGTTATACAAACTTTGAATTAAACGAATACGGTTAAGGTTCAAAGAACTCAAACATAGCCTTCTCAGGTCTCGTAAAATAGCCTATCTAACTAAATCAAATCTCTTCAAACAATATAATTTAAAAAGCGGTGGCCAAATGAATATTATAAACAACATAAATTAATTTAAAAGGCTTCCAATAATATAATTTTTTCTAATTGACTAATTTCATATCGTACACACGTGGAAACGGTTATACTTGTATCAAGGCTGCCGGCCTTAATTCAATACAATTACTGTTTTAAATCAAAAGAAATATATTCTTAGCGTATTTTGCTCGCTTAAGAGAAGTATATACCTGTAATTGAAATAATTGTATTTCTTTGTTTAAGATATGTGTTAATTTGATTCAAGAAAATCTTGCAGACAATTTAAAGAAAGCAATTCTTAGTATAAGTAAATGGCCGTTATAACACAAAACTATGTTTTCTTAAGGAGAGTAAATAATTTTCTCAATTCAAGAAAGCGTTTAGGTAATAAGTGTTAATAAATCAATAGTTTTATTTTTTTTTAATCAATCATTTATCTACTCACAATTCTTGAAATGCGTATTATTTATATCCACATTATTAATTGCACTTACCTTGTTTAAAACAGTAGGACATATCCGTACATAATGCAGTAAATTATTCACATTGCTTGTGATTTTTAAAAAGCTAAGCTAGGGTAGAGGTTATCTACAAAAAAGTTACCTTAATGTGAAAGTACACCTGAAAAAAGAGCTTAGAAGCAATAACCAAGATAATACAATAAAATAGCTCATGCTATTGATGCAATTACTCCCGGCAAAAACAATGTGAGAAGAGAAAAGCAGTAACGCTTTTTGCTCCTGCCCACATTGTTCTCAATCTCTCAGTTCATGCCACTAATTTTCGAAAACACAAAATATTTCCTGGCGCCACCTACTTTCAAGAGATATAGTAATGCCGTCCTAAATAGTAACGATAGAAACCCGAGTCCAGATGCTGTACTTACCCATACAATGATATAGCCTTTAAAGTACAATGTTTCATAAGCATTTTCAAAAGATATCGGTTAATGTAATTTTTTTTCTTTTTATTACTATTTATCACGTGTACTAATTTAACTACAGTTTTTTAAAAATATATTATAAATAGTAATAATAAGAAAAGGGATAAATAAACTTAAATATTTATTCATTAATTATTCATTTATTAGAAATAAAAGAACTTTTAATATAATCAATTTTTTTATATCTGTAGAGACCAAATTTGTTAATAAGTGGTATTTTAAAATTATGCAGACAATGGATTATATGCAAAAAACACAACGATATATCATATTATAGAAATCATTATACAAGGAATGGCTTATATTACCTTTAAAATTAGAAGTACTAAAATTGCTAATAAAATATAATAATCTATTTGCAAAGGAATATTCCTTTGCTTTATTGGTATATTTTTTCTCAGCTCTCCATGTTTTATCCAAATATAAAGTTTCAACAAAATCGAAGCAACTTTTCGGGACACACAGACACACACGTTTAGATTTCATAAATTCAATTCTTCAAATGCCGTTGAAAATAGTATGTTTTTCAAAAACAAAAACCTATAACCCTCAAAACCGACAGCTTTTGAGAAAATTGTATGTACGGGGGTAAGTCAAATATTATCTTCACTTTCGCCATAACAAGTTTTAAAGGTTATCGTAGTGGCGTTGAGTTTGCGCCTCTGTGGTCATGTGTGCGGAATTTAATCACGACCGCGTCATTTGTCTGCTAGCTACAACAGCATAAGCATAACAGCTCCGCTAATAGTTTGCACCAAAGAGGAACAACGGGCAGTGATCCGATTTTTGTGGTCAGAGGATGTGAAAAGTGCTGAAATTGACCGGAGACTTTTATCACAATACGGGGGCAGTACTTTATCTCGTAAGAGCGTTTTTTTGTGAATCGAAATGTTTGAAAGTGGCCGCACGAGCGTAACACAAAAAGAGGGAGCTGGACGGCCGTCAACCTTGACCACCGACGACAACATTCAGGAAGTTCGAGAGATGGTTCATCACTACGAGCCCGAATCGAAACGCCAGAATACGGAATGGAAACACCCAGGATCCCCTAGCACGAACAAATTCAAGACCTCGCCATCGGCTGAGAAGGTGATGCTAACCGTATTTTGGGACGAAAAAGGTCCTATACTGGATGACTATATAATTTTGATTATTACCTTTTTTGTTTTTTTTTCCCCATTTTTTGAACACGAAGCCGGTCGCCTAATTTCTCAGTAGAACCTTGTGAGATCTGGACCATTTTTTCATTCCTGCCTTTGACATGAATATTTTCTTAACTTAAAACTAAATGATTTACGCTGGAAGAAACATTTTTCTGTCTTAGATTTTCTTGATTTTCTAACCCTAAGAAAATACTTATTTAATACAAATAAACTTTCAAGAAAAAATTAAAATTAGGAGCTAATGAAAAAGTTTATTTTTTATGTTACAGTATAATTAAATTATTTCTTTAATAATGTAATTAAATAGGGATTATCTTTATGTAGTTTCATAATTAATGAGTTAATATTTAAGTTTATTTACCATTTTTTATTATTATTATTTATTATGTATTTTAAAAAACTATAGTTAAATTAGTACACTTGGTAAATAGTGGTAAAAAGAAAAAAAATATTACATTAGACGGTAACCTTTGAAAATGTTTATGAAATGTTATACGTTAAAGGTTATATCATTGTAAGGGTAAGTATAGCACCTATATTCCGGTTTCTATATTCGGTACTTTCCAGGACGGCATGACTGTATGACTCTTGCCACTAGGTGACGCTGGGAAATATTTCAGTGCTGTTTTTGGGGATTAGGGGCATAAATTGAGACGCGAATAGACATGAAGGCATGAGTAAAGAGCGTTAGTGCTTTTCTCTTCTCATATTGTTTTTGCCGGGATTGATTTCATCAATACCATGAGATTTTATATATCAGCATTATATTGGTTATTGTTTCTAGGCTCTTTTTTCATGTGTACTTCTACATTAAGTTCATTTTTGTCTGACCATTATTCTGTTACAAGCACGAGAATAATTTGTTGCATTATGTACGGATAGGCCATAGTGTTTTAAACAAGGTAAGTGCAATTAATAATGTGGATATAAATAATATACATTTCAAGAATTCTAAGTAAATAATAGTTATAATGACCATTTACTTATACTAAGAATCCTTTTTCTTTAATTTTCTACTTTTTTCGGCAATTTTACTACAAATTTACCTACAATTTTGTAGTACCTTTTTTACTATAATTTTACAAATAAACGTTTATTTTTTATCGTTGTCTGTTTTAATGGCTGAGTTAATTTATTATTTATTCAGATATGTATTTATTTGTTATTATTGATTTAAGTTTTATATAAAAATACCAAAATCAATTTAAGTTTTCTATTCTGTGGGGCTTGTTCAAGTTTAAACTTTTTATTTATATTACGTACCTTTTCAGGTAGGGGAGCCCTTTAGCATGATTCTTTATAACAATGAATGTGGCGAGCGTTATTTTTGATTGGTAACATAATATCTACAGACACAGCTACTTGAACCTAAATCCCATCTAATTAAAAACTAAAATAAAAAACGGATCAACTACAGGAATTAGCTAAATCGAAATCAATTTTGTAAAAGTTGTGTTTTGCGATATCCATTAATGAATAATGTACAATAATATAATAATAATTTGCTAGTTATTTATCTACATCCGGAAATTAAATTTATGAAAATGACAAAAATATAAAATCGAAATACTAATGTGATTTTTGGATAAGTTTTATAATTTTTATTGTTTTATGTGTAATCAATTGCGGTATTATTTTCTTGCAATATATAATTTATGTTTCTCCGAAAACAATATATACAAACTCTGGCTACTGCATGCGTTTTAATAATGTTGTGTACATGTTAACTTTAATCGGAAAGAATCATAGATCGTCCACTAAGCACGAGGCTTGGGCCAGAGAAGAGCCCTAATGTAATAACAAATCCAAATACGCTTATTATTCAGCCAATAATACTGATATAATCTAGAACAAAATTTATTTTGTTAGGAAGTTCCGGGGTGTTAAATCCTTCTATATGAAACGTGTGTTACACATTATGGGGTAAGTTACTGAAAAACATAAATAGTTAGGGGAGTGTGGGGTTATAAGAAACTGGGGTAATAAGATACATTTTTGTTTTGTTCCTGTGCAAAAATCTGAAGAAATTTGACCAGGCACATACAATCGTTGTCCATAAACTATAATAAATTCATCAGCACAATTCATGCTTTTCGCAAAAATGTCGCGAGTCTACCATAAACTTTACCGAATAAAAGTTGTGTTTTTCAAAGTAGAAGTATAAAATTTTTTCCTGATTTTGGGAAAGTACCTATTCTCTTTGTTTTTTTTTATTTTGAGTTTGTGGGCAATTAGAAAGGGTTTCAAGTAAATTTTATTCAAATTTTTCATTCATAAACCTGGAAGCAAGAAAAACTATATGTATCTTATTATCTCAATTTAAAAAATTCTTAGGGTAATAGCAAACGTAATTTTTTTGTTTGCTTTTGTTTTATTTTATGAATTTTTTTAATGTATTTTGTATTATTTGTTTAATATTGTTGTTTGATCCAAGTTAATCTAACTGCTTGAATATGCTTCAAAGTTACCAAAAGAATTATGACCCTGCACAAATGGCTGAAGCTATCAATGCTGTGTGTCGATGTTCAATCTAATTTTCCTGATATCATAACACTTTATTGTACATGATTAATTTGTTTATAAGTAACCACCTAACAAAAGTAATAATCCTAAAAAATACTGAGGTAAATGTATTGATACACCTGTGTAATATTTCCTGTTATCCCTGCTAAATTTTAACTGATAACAAGTCATAACTGGAGAGCTTGTTAGTTATTACCTTCAATGGGGTAGTCAATATACTTTTGTCTGCGGTAATAAGAAATAAAAAATGTCCTCATCATTTCATTGAAAGAAGGTAACATTTTGCCCATAAAAATATTCACACATAAGGTTCACAATATAACAAAATAGTGCTCAGACTAAAAATAATAATAATACAGAAAATATTTTATGTATCTTATCACCCCATCAATTTCTTGTTACCACCCTCTTCCCCAGTCATTTAAGCATCTGCATAACCTGGCTTTCGATATGCTCTCATAGCGTGATCTGGATGAAATTGCAGATGTATGCGTTATCTAACCCTGTATCTACACATAAAAATTTATAGTATTTTCATATTTCCGCCAAAATCACACAGGAGATGTTTATTGACATCCAGCCTCTGATTATCTGGTTCTGCCAATTAATGCACACTCGGAAATATTTTTTTCCACAAAACACGTGTACAGCTCTTGCAATTCATGCACTGAATCAATTTGTAAATAAATAGGACAGTATCTTCAGGATCGCATATACACAATTTGTTATTTTTGTTTTTCTGTGGGCAAATTTTTACTATGATAACGTGAACCATTGATAAGCATAGCAATCTGGCATCCCCATATATGATTTAGACATCAGTTTAATAGTTATTTGCAAACAGCAGATGTTTTCGCATTTTTGCCTTCATTTACTTAATAGCCAAATATGCAACATAACAACGTGCCCCTTGTGGAAATACGTCCCATTTCTCCTTTGCATGAATTTGAACACACTTGAACAATGTTGACTATTTTTGTTCTCTTAGCTCTTTTGTGGATAAATTTTTCCTTTTCATGATTTCTGTCAAAAATTGCAAATCATATGTATTTGTTTTGGCTAATGGTTATGAGTGAAATACATATGTTCCTTTTGATCCTAACCTATAACCAAAAAAGTTTATAATTGACACGTGTTGTTTGCTGGTATGAGGCTAGAATACAGTTGTACATACATCTAGAACAATGTTACTCTGAAAAGACATTTAGCACCAAATTAATTGAAGAAACTTTCATGTTTATACCTTAGTAAAAATAGTAAACTAGTAAAACAAACAACAGTAACTAAACAAATCTGAAGATTTCTATGCAAGTATTCAAAAATAGGTAAAAGAATGTATTAAATTTCAGACTGTATGTTTTATGGAAATCATCAGAAACGCCAATTAAATTTTTTCAAGTCATGAAGAAGACAACAATTTCAGGAACTGTGTAGTGTTTTGAAATTAGTAAATTTCAAAGCTGGGAAGCAATGCTTTTGATACAATGGCTTCTCCATAGGTTGTTCAGGACAATAGTAACATGTAGAACCTAATAAATAACCCATGTTATTATTTATTGCTATAACAGTGAGCACGTAAAGGTAGGAACAAATTCTGCAGAAATTCAAGATGTTAGTTGGAGAGAAACGGGTCAACTTTTGTTCTTTATTACCGTCTTCTTTGGCTAAAGACATCGTAGAAGATATGACATTATTTTTTTAAATGAAAACTCTCATTTTATATCCAAACGTGACCGTTTTTCCAGGAATTATTGTTTAACTTAGAAAGTAATGTAACTTATTAAACTTGTTCTCTTTTGAAACAATAAGAGTACATTAAAGTTAACTGTCAAAAACTAAACGATTTTTCTTCAGTAAAATACGAACCCAAAACTCTATTCCCCTACAACGCCTGTCCAAATGTTTACCTTTTCATTATTTGAGAATGGTACTCCATTATTAAATGAGGATTTTAAACAGCCCACTAATGACAATTTTCGTTGTTACATATATGTATCATGACCTCACAAAATGGCATTCTTCTATCGGGATGATTCTTGTTTGTATTAATTGTATTTTGCTAGGATGCATTTTGTTTTTCCTTAAGCATGTGAGAACAGAGTTTTGGAAATTCCATTTTCTGCTGCTATGATTCGATTTAGTTAGTGTTCATCGTCTCGCGCAGGTTATAAAACCTTTGATGGAAAATTTTCTGCTACCCTAGACCGGCCTTTGTAAAGTTATTTCTGGTATGTCCGAAATTCCTATCTTTTTTTCTATTTTGCTTATAGTTGATTGCGTAATGGGTGTTCTATTAGGATATTTATTCTTAAATAAACACATTCGTTTGCGTCGGAATTCTCCCTAGCTAATCATCATTAATATTTCTATTTGTTCTTCCTCACTTAAACGTGCCATTCTTTAAAAAAAATACTAGAATTTCACTTTAACTTAGATTATATTTGTTTGGCACTATCACTTCAATGTATCTAAGCGATAACAAACGCCGGGCAGTAATTCGTAGGAAATAACCTTGAATTGTTGATTGTTACTTTAGTGCTAACAATGACGAAATTTAGGCGTTAGGTGTGTTATATCAAATGTATTTAGGATCTTATACACATTTCAAAAATTTAATAAAGAATGGAGATTTTCATTTAAAAAATTAATCTAAGACGTCTTATCTGCGACACCTATCACCCTGTATAAAATGCTTTTTGCAAAAAAAGAAAACGGTTGTGTAGTTGGTTTAGTGTGTCTATCCGGGCAAACGGAAGCCGTGGGTTCGAGTCCTACCGGAGTCAATGAAAGTTTTATTTAGTACATTGGATTTAATTACGTCCAGCGCTTCCTTACAATTAAATATCCTGAATTTGTACGGAATTTATTCTAACTTTTACGTGCACATTGTATATTATTGCATGTAAGACAGTCTTACGTTAATCTATTTTTGATTTACCTTCGATTTAGGAAAGAAAACTTTTCTGCATAAAAGTAAATCAATTCCGACTCAGCTTTACGTACGTATGTCTTTGGCCTAACTGTGTAAGACATTTGCTTCGAAACTTGTACCAAAAATAAACTCATTCAGTAAATCCATTCATACGGTGACACTTCTGATGATTTTCACAGGATTAAAACGAGAATGCGAATGAGAAAAAGTAATCCATAATCCATCAATGTTACAACAATTCACAACTGATAGAAACATATATAAAGAATCGATACGACTTCAAAAAGCATTATTTGCATTGTTGACATAGATTGGATTTGACCAGATCTATCAAATCAACTATTCCAACTTATGACAAGATCATTTCTACATTCTTCGATATTACATAATTTAGAATACCAACAAATGATTTTTTTATACACATAATCTCGGATACTTTCTCTGAGTTCTCATGGGCTGCGTATAAGTCATCAAAATATTGCGGTGAATTCAATCAATTTGTAAGCAATGGAGAGTGAAACTTCCTGTCAATTTGACGGCTGGAGAATATCCTTCATAAAAAGCCGTGGAGGTATGATTGAATGGATGTTTCAAATATTTGTTGGTTCAAGTAAATGGGTACCGATGTAAATAAAACCCGAAACCATAGTCGCTATTGTTACGTTCCCTATCATTTCTTATTACTATTTCTTCATAATACAAGTTGTATTTTGACAGGGCTGTCATCTTACTTTAATAATTTTAAGGATTACCGCGTATAGTGACTAATTGCTTTCGGTAATAATGATGTATGTATATTTGTCTACAAGCAACGATCAGATATCTACTTGGGAAATATAGTTTATAGACCACGGTGTTCCAACGCCACCGCACGCAGTTGTCAAGCAATGTGTTTTCACTAGCAGTTGTTATTTATTAAACATCTGCTCTTTTTATTTCTCATTGTGTAAATGGTCTTAAGAAACTAATATTTACTTTGCCAGAATTTAAAGTTTCATTATTAGATACTGGCATAATTTACTCATAAAAAGATACATGATCCATTTTTGTAATTTATTCTATTATAACGTTTTGTATTTCTTACGTGGTAATTACTTTATATTATTTAGGCTACCATCGGATGTCCAACAAGTACATCACACAGGTGCATATGTGGCTTTTGAATCTTATGGGAGGTACTATTTCATGGCGCAAGTAGTTTCGAAAATCGTAGTTTTTGGAAATTTGCTGAAGATGAAATTGCGGTTGAAGCAATTGTTCCACACAGCAGGAATGTAAGTTTTCCAAGAAGATTTCCAAATCTACATTGAAACCAATAACAAGAAGAAATATCGTGAGCTGGGTAAACATGTAATGTTGCTTTTAAATTCGGAAGAGAAACTTAGTGGAAGGTTGTAGTAAAGTTGTCGAGCAAGACAATGAACAGCGATCTGAGGAACGAGATTCATTGAAGTTAGATCCATTTGCTTCCAAACTGTTAGGAATTGAACACCAGAAAATCAGCTCCAAGAGAAGATAATTGGATTCAGTGTGTGGTGTGCAAAAGGTTACCTGCAACATGCATAATCAATAAATTACACTATCAAACCCCACCAATGGTGAACTATCCTTGCTGAGAAGACTGAACCAAGGCTGTGATTAGAGTTTTCATTTTTCAAATATTGCTTTGTGATTTTACATCGTTGAGACAATTTTTAAATCGCGATAAAAATAATTCTATAACTCTTAACTATTTTTGAAGTTTGCACGCTTTGAAATAGTAGAAACGTTATTTTGAGTTTTTCAAAAAGTGGCACCACAGCTTTTCCTTTATCCTATAGAAAAGTGCTCTTTCATGTAGGATGTAGTAGCAATTTTGCCAACACTAGGTATGCAGAGGTACCTACAGTAGATAGACAGAATAGAGTGGATACCTGTTTTTAGGCGAATATTCAAATATTATCTACATTGCCTAAATTTCAAACAAAAATCATTTATAAAAACCTATTTTATTCTTTGGGTTGATATTTGCGAGCTTTTTGTAGCCCTTTTTTTTTTAGGGATTATATCTATCTATCTCATTTGCATTTTGTTAGATTTCGATCAAACATCGTTGTAAATCGTCCTTATAAATAGACCATACAGATTCTGTGTGAGATGAAATTATGTAGAAATTAAAAAGCGGTCCAGATCTTAAAAAATTCTATATTAAAAAATTAGGCGACTGGTTTCTTGTTTAAGAACACACCTTATAATTTGGAGAAACAAGTTCACATCGTATTTTGTCCGAAACTTGCTCAGTTGGATTCATATATATTAATCAAATTACGGAAATTTCTAAGTATGTATTGCCTATTATGAAGGTGCTACTAACATTGTTCTCATTTGTCTAGAAAGTATAATGATCAATGTTTATGTCCCGTTTACGTTATACAGTAAAACGAAACATTTTTAAGTGATTTTTTAAATTATCCTTTTGTTTCATAGTCGTTAGTTCGGGATACATACTTCATAAAATATGTTTTCTCTCAAAAGTATCTTGGCTTTTTTAACATTTTTGGTAACCTTATTGTGTGCGATATGCCTTCTCTGGTAAACCCGACTATCAATGGTGCTTTGTAAATTTTGCTAGAAGTATAACTAATCTCTGTTTTGTTACTTAGGTTTAGTTTGCATTACGTCCTATTAATATACTTTTGAAGAGTCTGGATTTTAGAAAAACATAAATTTGTAGGAGAAGATCTTACCAAATGAAGAGCTTGTATATTCATGTTTGAGCCGTTTCAATTATTGGGGCCCAATGTGCTTTTTTTACCTTGTACCTACTTTTTACATACATAAATAGCTCATTTAGGTATGTCTTGTAGAATTCAAAATTATTCGGAAATACTTTTCAGTTTTTGGCTTTCAATTAATTGGGCCGTCAGCGACCATATTGTGCAAATGTGCATATTAAGGAACCTCTTTCTTCTTTGTATTATATTTTCTAATATAGAATTTCGACTTACGGAATTTTATTTCTTCTTTAGTGGAGCGATTTACAAACATTTTATTTTCAACCAGTTGTTACACATAACAAAGAGCAAAGTCGAGAAATAGTTTTACAACAGGAAATTTTACAGAAAAAGGTTACGAATTATACAAACTGTGAGTTGAGGTATTGAGAATTGGGACATTCAATTTTCCTTTTTACCTTATTATAAAAATCTAATTTGATTTCAAAATGTTGATACTATGAATTCATTCAGCGAGTATATCACCATTTCTAATTTTTGGGTTGGAATATCGAAAGAGGTTTTTATTTTGCTTTATTATTATAAGAGTTTGGATTTCAGAAAAAAACATTATAGGAGAAATTCTTGCCGAATGAAAAGCTTGCACATTTACGTTTTAGCTGTTTCAATTAAGAAATTGATAGTGATGCCTTCTTAAACTTGATTCAGTATTATTACTTATCATTCATTATTGACCAACATGTTTTTCTAATAATTGAGGAAAATTGGAAAGAGTAGGGTTTTTTTTTACATTTTTTACATAGTTAAATAATTAATTTATATCTTTTAGAATTCTAAATACATTAGAAACGTTTTTACTCCTTACTGGAGAGGTTAAAAAAATTTTATTGTAAACCGGTTTTTACACAAAACAAGGAACAGAGCTCAAAAGCAATTTTACAGCAGAAAATCTGACGGAAAGAAATTAATTTCTCCTCAATTATTTTTAATAGGTTTTGTATAAACATCTTAATATGATAAGGCATTGGTATTACTGATATATTTATTTAGTGTGCTGTATAAACGAAACTAATAGGGAAATTGCTCGACAAAAGAAGGTATATTTCCAATACAGATGTCAATATGTGAAGAATGGGAGGGAGTTGTGGAAGGAACTAGCCAAACTTAATATTAAAACAAACAACGAGAATGGTACATTACTGATGTAAACTTAGAAGATTTCAATAAATATTTTGCTGGCCAAAACAATACACCACGAGATCATGATATTTTAAACAGATATTACTCGCAGTTGTTAGACCTGGAAAAATTTGAAATTTTGCTAGTAACTGATGATGACGTTATAGAGGCAATCAACAGTGTCAAAACGAAAGCGGCAGATATTGCTTAAAATCTGCCTTCCTATGCTGTCTTAAGATATGGCTTATCTTCAACTTATGTATCGAGTTGTTTGCTTATCCGGATTTGTGGAAAGAAGCTGTTATGCCAATTCACATCCTCGAAAACTTCGAGCGATTCTTGTTCTATCAGCTTGTTGTTTGTACTTGGAAAAGATCTTTGAGTGGTTGATTGAAGCACAATTGCGTCGCTACATTGATACCCACAACATACTTCCAACAGTCACTCTCATTGTTGATGATATACTCAAAGCTAAAGATGAGGGAAAAGTAACTGTTATTAGACTAGTTTAGGGCATTTGATTCCATTTGCAATAAAATTCTAATTGCTATTTTTCAATTAGTGGGTATTGGTCCCAGTGCAGTTGGATCAATGGATAGTTTTCTAAGTGGATGTAGACAGACTGTGAAACTTGGAGAGAGAAAATTCAGTGAATTGGGGTTATTGCAGGGAACTCCACAGGGTGCAATACTGTTGCCCCTACTATATGCCCTACACACATTTAACTTAAGCACATTGTTTGTTGACTGCGTTGGAAAACATAAACAAATTTTCAAAAGACGACTTGTTGAGACTAACTCCTCTTAAGACACAAGCTATCCTCTTCTGCTCTAAACATCTCCGTCATAAAATCAAAAATGATTTGTCCCTTGATTTTAGTTTTGTCCCTGTCTCGTTTGCTACCACAGTTAACAATTTGGGATTGCTTATGGATGAAGATTTGCGATTCCAAAAACACACATCATCGTTGTGCCATTGAGGATGACATACAAATATTGTGACGTAATTAACCGAAATACGAAGACTTTGTGTGACTCTCTGGTGCTATCGCTCCTTAATTATATGGATGTAGTCTGCTAGAAGCGTGTTTGGGTAACTGATTCGAAACGTATTCAAAGAATGCAAGATTCGTGCTTGCGATTGATTTTTGGAATTCGCCGATTCCAAAGAATTCAGTGTGAACGTAGGGAGTGCAAGTGCATCACTGTGAGTGCTCGTCGCGATCTTTCATTATCAACAAGAAGCCACCGTACCTATATAGAAGGATAGCCTTTGGAACCGATGTGTATAACGTGAATGTAGGGTCACGCGGGTTGTTGACAATTCCTTCTCATAGACTCCAAGCTGTTAAGGACATATTTTTTTATAGTATTGCGAAATATGTCAATATGGTTCGGCAAAATTATGGCACTAATATCTCGGTAACTAGTAAGAATGAGATATAGACAGCTTCCCTCGGGTGTCAATGTATAGGGTTGTACGAGGTTAGTGTGATGTGTTTGTTGTGGGTGTATACTGTCTTGCATATTGTATGATTACTAAAATTTTTTGGGTAGCACATGTCTCATTTGTATTGAACTGTTTCAATTTATTCTATTTCTTCTAATTAAGCTCACTTGGGTTGTAGGAAGAGTACTGCTTTTGAGTTTTCTACTCAAAATGTGGCGATACAAACCTTTTTGGTTGTTAGATCAGATGTATTAAAAATGGTAGACAAGAATGTGTATTGTAATGTTACAATTTGCAATATTAGCCAACTACCTATAACCACCCGTTCAACACCAAACTCTCTCTTTGTTCTTTTTCGGTGTCTCATCTCCTCTTATTGCCCCCTATCTAGGTGGTGGGGGTGTTAAGAGCGAATGTTATCTTACTACAGCGACGATCATGGTGGAACGGTTAAATCACTAATCTCCTACTTATTTTCTCCATCTCCTAAATCTTCCAATTTAACAATATTAATTGAACGCATTGTCAGCTCTTGGTGAAACATTGTGTATAACATTGTGTTATACTCCTGATGATGTCGAAAGGCGAAATGTACATCGAGTAAATATATCATTTGTAAAACTATACCAAGTGTTTTTCTACGTTTTCCAATCTCCCAATTTAATGTAATATTTTCTTCCAACAATTTAAAGAATAAATTCAGTCGTATCTCTGTCCTAATATCGTAAACTAAATATTTCTGGTCAAGAAGTAGTCATGTCCGTTGGTAAAATTTCATATGCTCCTAGTGTTATATCTCTGAGATCATAGAGTTACGTTTCAAAATGGAGATGCTTCATGGCAGTTTATCTTAGAGATTTAACCTACCTATTTTTGAACTTTAATATCAAATTGAAATTCGAAAGGCATATCCTAATTGGACATGATAAAGCAATCCCCATCGCCAACAAAGGAGTCATGGGACGCTTATAATTTTTTCAGTTTAGGTCAATAGCCGTTGTATCTACATGCATTTGTCTAAGTGTTCTGCTACAAGTGTCTAGTGGTCAAATTCAACGTTGTTTACGAAGTGGGAGTTAAGTTTGCCAATTTAAAAAATATGCGGGCTTTATGTATGTAAAATATAAACATAGCGTTTACATTTGAAATGCCTCAAATTGAGGTTAGTTTTCTCTTTTCAAATTTGATTCTCTTAAAGCATAAACAGGCGAGGTAAATTCGTATTCAAACTGCTGAAAGAGTGTCTAGCAGACACCGCCCGATCTACAGACCGTACAATTAGCGAACTAATTTTGATAAACCAATTTTCCTCCTTTAGAGAATATCTTTAGAGAATATCTGTTTATTAAACAGATGTTTATTAAAACAGATATTGTCACTATTATTACTATTGCTATTATTATTATTATTATTATTATTATTATTATTATTATCATTATTATTGTTATTATTTTTATTATTTCATTTTTAATTTTTGGGTTGGAATTTCGAAAGAAGTTTAGATTTCACTTTTTAATTATTTTCAATAAATCAAGCAGTAGGACCATTTGCTAAAGTGATATGCTTGGCGCAACAACCTACAACCAACCTGTTTTAAACCTTAACAATAATTTAATTTGTCAAAAAATTATAATGAAATGTATGTATGGTACTGGATATATATTTTTGAATAATAAATAAATATTAATAACGATATACTATACTGGTTTGATTTCCATAGATAATCCTCATTTATTTATTTAAATTAGAAATGTGTACAGCTTCAGTTGCACATGCATATAAATAAGTTCATATGTAATTAAACACATAAATTAAAGTAATTAATTATAAAATTAGAGCTGATAAGTACATACGAGTAAGTAGTAACAGTTTATTGGATATTCATAGGCGTATATACCGGGTTTGATGTAGATACTCGTGCATACGCACTCTCCGCATTGATATCCCGTTTGCTCTACCGTCTAATATTCTAATTCCATCTTCTTCTAAGGAAGACAATCTTAAATAAAGCTTTAAGGTAGGAGCGCAGGGTAATCAAAAGCAGTGGGCAGAGCGCAGGAGGGTGCAAGCCTGCCTATCGTGTGAGCACAGGTAGCCAACCAAACTGGAGGTAGCACCGCTTACCTAGCAGGTAGCTTGCTGCTTCCAAGCGCTGGGCAGTCATTCAGTGTTGTGCTCGCTGTCGATGGGCTTGAACTCGTTCAACAATATCATCCGAACCTTCCTGTTCTGTAATTACTATACATATAACAATATATTCTTGTGAAAGAATAAGAGGTGTAGTGTACGAAAGAGACTCTGTCACATGCGCGGGTTGTACGAATTACATGCAGCGATAAAGACATATCCTTGAACTGAACCGTGAACTTTCTGAAATTTTTTTTTGATATTCCTCGAACGGACACGCCAATTTTTTAAACGAATCGATTACAATTCGAACAACGTGCGAACGGACCAGATCTAATTGGAAATTGGAACTTACAGCACGCACAATAATACCTTTTGTATATACTAAATGAAGGACAGTGTAAATCGAGCAGCCGGAAAGCAACAAAAGACATTAACACGATGCTGATATCAACTGGTAACGCTCTGGGCGGTGGTAGCGAATTTTCCAGTGTCCCAGGATTATCGGGCTGTTGTCCTGTTCCTGTAACGCCTTCGCGATCGTCCATTGTCAATTGGAAAATGGATCCCGTCGGGCTACCGGCTTCCAATACCGCTCCGAATGTTATACCTACAGCTTTACCGTTGTCGCCTTCAGGTTAGATTAACAAATATCAATTAAACATGTTGATATGATATTGTCACTATAAACATATGTAAATTGCATATTATTATTCATACAAACCTTTTTTGAATACAAATTAGCTCGATGTGTTATAGCACATAATATTTTGACATTGATATATGTAAATGAATCGGAAAATTTTTATACTTCCAAACATTTTTTTTAATAAGAACATTTTTTATTACTATGAGTAATCAGCCCACACCAGGTGTCTTTTTAAGAACAGACGCTTTGCTGAATCAGATGTAATTAAGCAGTGAAGTATCAAAAAAATTCTAGGAGGATTTAATGTTTATTTTAAACATTATATGGTTATATGCATGTAATAAAATTATGGTAAAAAAACTAATATTATCACTTGACGAGCGACCTCTATTGGAGCTTTTAAATTTTGATCAACCCCCACCATATTTAAAAGTCTGACATCTTTGAATTTGAGTACTTCACAACATCAGTATCACTTGGATATTATAGCGTGTAGTACTGATGGTAATTTCGTGAAATTAGCAGGTCAAAATTAGTTTTTAACCGATAAAGGAGAATTTGGTGCAATAACTAAGGGAAAGCATTATATTCCGTACAAATGAGTTTATTTGGTAAAGATTCCTGATTATTTTGCTAAACGATACTTTTGCAATTGTTGAAGAAATTTAAAAAGAGGAAACTGTAAGCTTTTGCTTAGTTATCTTGGAACATTTGCTGGTCGTGTAGGCATTTTTCATTTGTGTTTTATTAAATCATATTATTATACTGATTTCCTAATAAATAAGACCGTCTAGTCAATTAAATATCAATTAGATTACAACAGCATTTATTTCCAAACACGAAGCAAGCTTTTAATTCAAATATTATACCGGATGTTTCCTAAAACACGCCGCAAGCCATATCCCCTGCACTTATTATCAGATTTTAATAAACATTAAACCAAAACAAAGATGTTACAAGGTTCGCGATCGGAGCCTACTCTTAATTCTTTTTATTAAATAACCATGCACATATCTTCATAACATTTTGGATAAAGATTTTTCTTCTTAATTTAGTGACGTCTAACAACGAAAAGATTAGTTTAAAACGTTAATGATTTCCGATACTATTTTGAGTGTCATGAACAACAATGCTCTCCGTTCTAAATTAATTTTATTAGGAAATGTATAACGATGAACTTGCCGATATGTTGTTAGTACACTTCAAAAAATGTAGTAAAAATCGCACTGTTAGATTATTTTGTTAAAAGTGTAATAAGTTATTTCAAAAAATATTTTCTGTATTTCTTTTCAATAAATGTTGTAACAGTGCGAACCTGCTAGATGTATTTGAATTTAGCAAATAAATCCTCATAAAAATGATATAACGAGATGTACATCGCTATTTAAGAAAGAAACATTTCACTATTGCTGTCGTCAAATCTGAGGTTGGGAAGAAAATATTAGCAGGCTCTATTTGTAGTTTTGTTTGTAGTAACATCGTTTTGTTTTCCTTTTGGTTTGTCAAAATTGAGTAATAGACAAGGGGCTTGCGGTGTCTTTTAATAATAAATAAATAAATGTTCAATGGTGACTCGTTGCGAGTTGTTCATATTAGGAAGAAGGGTTGATAAAAAGGTCCTTTTACTCGCAAAATTCTTTTTTATATAACTAAATAACGACCGGTTTCGGGTCAAAGCCCATCCTCAGGTTAAGACTTTTTATTAATAAGAGTTCAAAAGTCGTCTAACAATAAAAAATATATTCCAGATGTAAAGCGATGAATGGACATATCAAATTTTGTAATTTATGTAATATTAAAATTAGATTAAAATCAAATGTAAGAAGGGAACAAACACAAGTTAAAATACAATATAAATAAATACTAAATAAATTAATAAGATGGCTGTATATACCAATTCTCTACGCCACCGTAGCTGGTAGAGTAGCCAAAAATTCCAGTGCCCAGTTATCATTTAGTTAACCCTAGAAAAGACAACAACGTGCAATATTTTCCAAATCTAGGTCCTATATATCTTATTTCTATTGGTTCACATACCATAATCCGGGGATTACTTTGACACATATTGGGACTATTTTAACATGTATTCGCACTTTGAGATTAAGTTTTCACTGCATACAAGCATATGTGGAAGTTAAACAATCACCTAAGCTTTGAAGAATAAGAAGAATGATTAGCTTCGGATTACGTTTGCAATTCGTTGAACAATCACCTAAGTTTTGAAGAAGAAGGAAAATGATTAGTTTAGGGTTATATCTGTGTTGTTGCCTAACATGTTCTAAGGAGGATCCAAACATCCACGGTATGAGAGTCACCTGTTTTTTTCCCGATTATTGCTATTCTCTTATAGGTATCACATCACAGCTGGTTTCCTTTTTCTTGTATTTTCCAAAAATTACTGCAAATACATTATTTTAAATGCTATTTTTGTGTTAAACTAATTACACGGTGGGTATTACTTTAACACAACATAAAAATAGTCTATGTCAAAGTAATCCCACCTATGGAGCTACTTTGATACCAAATTGGTAATTATTTTTCTCAAAATCTCAGTTTTTGACAAACCTTTCCTTTCATGCTTTTGTAGCTAAATCTTCGTTTGTACTATTGGATACAGAATAATTGAGATATCTTGATTTAATGAAAAGTATTACAAAAAAAACCTTCAAAACTATGCAATGTAGCCCCGGTTTACGGTATAATTTAAAGGAAGAAACTTTATTTAAAAAAAATATTTAGATAGACTCCTTTGGTGGTTACTGATATTTGAAAAGAATATCGGTCCGATCAAAAAGAATTTTGCTCATTATATACCCCAGTATACAGTACACCTATACATCGGTGTACTGTACAAATTGTAAAGTAGATTCCTTCTTGAGGTTCTTTTTGAAGGACAATGGTAAGGTAGCCTAGCAGGCATTAACCAATACTTTTGAGATAAGACTAGAAAAAAGTACAAAATTTGGTTAATGAAGGACAATGGTAAGGTACCCTAGAAGGCATTAACCAATACTTTTGAGATAAGACTAGAAAAAAGTAAAAAATTTGGTTAAAGGCTCAATGTCCAGTTGCTTAAGAAATATTGCAGTACCTAACAAAATGGTGCTCTAACATTCTTGAACTTGGCAATGCAAATTGGCGATGCATTATTGGTTGTAGAAATGATACGTGGATACTCGCCTGAATGGTATTTGCTATGGTCTTTGAATCCTTTTGAGAAATTTTGAAAAATTATGCTTGACAGTCTGGGTAATTTTTAGATCAACAAACAGAATACTAGGAAACAACTTGTTATGTTATATTCTATGGATAATACATTTAAAACTAGTATATTTTAAGATTTAGTCAGTATTTAGTAACACATAAGTTTGTAATAGAAATATTTGTGCACCTATTGTGAAAACTGAGATGACGCTGATAGACAAACATGACGAGAATTTTTTTCCATGGTCGCAATACGTACAAGGAAGATATTACGTCAAAATCTTCATTCCGAACTCCTTTTGGATTATATTGCTTTATGATTGCATAAACCTGCTAGTGAATTGATTCTTTTTGATTCAATACTTACGCCTGCTGCATGAAATGTTTCGGTGGTGAACAGTAGCAATATATTTCATTGTAACCGTTTGTAAGGTTCTTAGCGGGGGTATTCTACATATTGTAAAAGGAGTTCAACCAATGCATATGCAATCTACACGCTACCATATGTCGATTTTTACCATACATACATACGTTTTGCTCAAATAGATATTTATTCACACCAAAATGGGCTAGAACTACTTTTGCTTCTGTGCAACACATCGACTCAATAAAAATAATTACAAGTTAATTTACCTAATTTGTAGTCACGTAATAGAACTGGAGTAACTTTCTATGGAGGTACAATTATATAGTTGAATGGGTGCAACAGCAAGAGACTACAAGATTCGTATAATATCGTATTGGACTGGTTCTTAATTCAATTCCTAATTGGTGAGATGTAGATATGCGCAAGCAAATATTAATTATTAATTTTCTTTCGCGCCAAGTTTGATTGATGTGTTGCTATCTGGCAAGGAGGGCGATGGCGTTACCACTTTATGTTTTTTCACCTTATTTATTACAACGATTGCTTTGGCGTCATTTTCTGCGCAATTGAGAGAAAAGGTATATGTTTTTAATTTACGGTGATATTACTCTATGCCTTATATCATATCATTTGTGTGGACTTTGGTTTGCCTTTCGAAATGCTGCTCTAGAAGATAATAATAATAATAACTCATGCCTTCTCATTCCCCAACAGCTTTCGCCAATTACAGTGGGCATCGGCTGGCCATGAGTTATTATTACGCCTGCACCCGTAGAGTGTCTTAAGGTGTTCACCCTCAGCATTCGCCGAATTTGGAGTAAGGAAAACTACGGAAAGTCTTACTCTGGGGGTTACGGGTCCGGGGTTCGAACCCGGTACCTCGAGAGTGATAGCCAGGCGCGCAAGATACTACGCTATCGGTTCCCAAGATAATGAAACCGAATAGCTTGCTCTGAATGTGAAAAATATTGCTCAGAATTGAGATTGATAAATCTGATAGGATTTGAACAGACATAGCAGACTCAGAACGTTTAAGGAAGAGACTGTACAAATGCTTAGACGTACTGGAAGTAGTATTCGCTCCAAATTACTTTAACATAGTCATCATCACATCTTATGGTCTCAATAAATCCTTTATGCGATGTAATTACGAAGTGTAATATATCGAATCTAAAAGAAAAGCATCTAAATTGATCAAATTGATTACTGTAAATTACTGCAGTTGAACTTTTATATTGAGCAAGAAATAGAAGTAATGAGAATGTATTATTTTGAGAGAGAGAATAATAAAGTGTACCCTCAAGATATAATTACTCGCGAATGCAGGCTATTTGAATGCTAATTGATTCAATTAACTTCTTATTTCTTTACCTTTTTTGTAATTTAATTGTTTTCTACAGCATTCTTTCTATTCATTGCAATTTGTACAAAGAAGTGTGTAGTAAACGTATTGTTCCATGTATGGCTTTGATTTTAATATAATTCAAATTCTCCTAATCTTTAAAAGGTTGGTGTTCCTTGCGATTTGATCATTGCAACTTATTACTTACATTTCTCACAATGTTCCAGCCATTTTAATAGGCTCCTTCAGTTTTCATACAATATTGAAAGTGCTTTGGTCTACCAAGAAGTGGCCTGCTAATAATAAAAAATTATTGTTAATATAGCTCATGGTATTGGTGGAATCATTCCCGGCAAAAAACAAAGCGAAGAAAGCAAAGCATTAACCTACGGACATATTTCTGCCTACACGGCGTCACCAGCGTCATTCCGAACACCGTCCTTTCCTCGCCATTGTTTTTCACCTCTCGGGTTTATGTTATTACTTTCCAGAAACGGCATCAACATATGTCTCCCGGCGCCACCATAGTATGGCCTGCTAATGTTTCTTCAACAAAAATTGTCCAAGGAGGAAGTTACATTTACAATTACCAAAGTCTTTTGGCACTTTACGTTTTTTCAAATCTTGCCTAACCATTTATCAGTTTCTATTATTTCTTACAGGGTCATAGTGTTATGCTACTTTTTATGAATCTGCAACTACTTCTCATCCCATCAATTCAATCTCCTGAAAGTTAAACCTTCCTAATAATGTAAAAAAGGGCTATAGTGATTCAATGCTTTATAAATATGTATTTCTATGTCACAATATTTTTTATATAAAGCGTATGCACGTCCTAACAATATTATCTACTTCGATTATGTATCGGGGAAAGGAATAATGAAATAGCTTTTTAACTAAGTTATAGTCAGCAAAATTTGTTGCTTTATTATTGCCGGTATTATATTTATCTTTATCTAACTGATACAATTGACACTGCTTTATTGTATATATTAAGATACGAATCCAATTGTCTTGTAAAAAATTTTCTACTTTGTTCCCAATACTGGTACAATAAACGAATATATTATTATTGTTATTATTATTATTTTCCATCTTCTGAAAGCTTTCATGTAAAGTGATGATAATCCATAACACTCAAAATTTACGAAATCAGAAATTAAAAAAAAGTGTAAAGTAGGGCAACTACTTCAATTGGCTTAATTCTAGAAATGCTGCAAGGAAACCTTTGGAAGCAACCTAATTTATTGCTACCAACGCAAGGACCAAATACAATTTTCGCATTTGCAAAAAAAAACAAAAAAGTTTTTTTGAAGAATAAACAGCTTTAAAATCTAAGGAAAGGAATGGAATCAATGAAATAATTGTTGCCAGAGAAGAATACACTTCTCCTGATTTCAGCAAGCGAGCCTTGATCCACGAAGAAAAGTCGCGGGCTTTCTTTGGGATACGACTTAAAAGTCTTTGTAAAATTGCATTTGTTGTTAGTTTCTTTTTGGTTTAGTTTTGCTGAATTTTCCGAATCGTAAATTCTAGTTATACAAGCTGACACTAATTTTAATAACACCATAAGCTCATTGTTTCAAGTTTTACACCTAATATTACACATGTATATCCATAGTTTTAATGAGACATCTTCTCCTCTTTTTGTCAAAATCTGTCAAAATTTCGGAGAGACTGATCGACTAAATGGTAAAAGAACAATACCAGATTTCTTCTTTTGGATGAGAAAGCGTGTGCAGAAATCAAAGAGAAGTTGGATGCAGTTTATAAGGATCATGCATATTCGATGACCTCCGTTAGATAGTGGTTTAACGAATTCCGGACGAACATCCTTTGATGACTATGGGCGACATGATCAATAAAGTTCATGACATCGTGTTAGCAGACAGTAAACATCTCAATTCAACGTGTGCAAAACATCCTTCACGAAAAATTAAGTCTGAGAAAGATATTGACGGGATATGTGCCGTGCCTGCTGACGATTGATCAAAAATGGGATCGTGTGATAACTTCAAAGCCATGTTTGGACATGTTCAAGCGCAATACGAGTGAGTTTCTGCTGCGTTATGCGATTGTAGATGAGACATGGATACATCACTAAACGCCAGAAATCAAAGGACTGTCGGCAAAGTGGGTATTTCACGACGAACGTGCACCAAAGAAGACGAAGACGATTCCATTAGCCGGAAAAATTAGGTACAAAGAACATTTGGCTCATCTCAAATTCAGAAGGTTTGATAAATCTAGCGTTGCCCTACATATGCTTGAAAATAACCATAATGTTGATAATATAAAGTTAATTAAAAACGTAAAGAGTACTGCTCAATTAAATTGTTATGAAGGCATGGAAATTTACAAAAACAAAACTCACTTAATGAATTCAGATTTAGGACCACTAAATTCCAGCCTTTATCCTTTGTTACATCATGTTTAATCATTTATAGTTGTAATTTTAACCATGTGCAATGAACCGCTTCATTGTAATACTAGGATTTAATAACTCACGTCATTCTGCTCATTTACCTTTAGGATATTTATAGTCCTGTTTTTCGCTTAGCTTGTTAGTTCAGTCTTGCTGCTGATGATGATAGCTTGGCTATCGAAACGTGCGTCCAGTACGAATTAAGTGTTGTGGTAAGGGTTTTAGTGAACTGTTTCAGTGTTCCAGTGCCACAGTTTTCGAGTACGCGTTTAGCCGGAAAAGTTATGGCGACGATTTTTTGGGATTCGCAAGGCATAAGGATAGGATAGTACTATGTTGATTTATTGGACCGACTCGATGCTGAAGCAAAACTAGTCCAGTGTTGGTGTGGAATGATGCCCCACCCCCTATATTCGTTAGATTTGACCCTCTGTGGCTTTTTATTTTTACAAACTTGAAGAAGTGGCTTGGTGGAAAACAGTTTCGTTTGAAATGAAGAGGTCATTACCGAAATGGAGGTCTATTTTGCAGAGTTCGAAAAATCCAATTATTTGGGTGGCTTAAAACGGACAAAGGCATTATTTCCAGAAATAAATTTACTAAATGCAAACAATTGCGTTGTCTTTCTTAACACAGGTATTTATCATACCATCCTCGTATAGTAACTTTTTCGCAACATAAATACGATTTCTGATAGACATCAAAAGAAGCTAAAGATGTATGAAGATACGTCCAATACAACCAAACAAATTGCTAGCAATGTTTCCACTCAAAACTTGTTTCTTTTACATGACATTCCGTGAAGAATTTAAGTTACATTACACTCTGTTTTTAAAACATTACATAAGGAAGAATTTCGGCATTTTGTCCTTGAGATCCGCAAATCGATTACATCCTATTAGTACCGCTCATTGGCGGGAAAGAAAATAAAATAAATATTGTAAATTGAAGCTGAGGCACGGTCCGTGAAATTGTTTACTTTTTCACCAACAATTAATCGTCTCAGAGAGGGAATCATAATCATGGAGATTGATTTAGTGGACGTGTGGTTGGCAAAAACTGTTTGCTTCATGCTCGATTTGTCAACTAATTATAGAAGTTTATAAGGCGAATATACTCTTGTTTCGAAGAGTCTCTGGAGATATTGGTTATGTAGTCGAGTAGGAACTATTTCTTGCTAAGAGTTCTTGTGTTAAGTTACCGTTTGATTTTCTAATAGTAAGTACGCAAGTAAGAAAAGGAATGATAATTTGGTTTTCATCAAGGAACGTTTGAACAACCTTTTTATGCGTGTGCACTGATAAGATTAATATATTCCTTTTGTAAAATATGGAATCAACACCACTTTTTATCATATTTAGGTGGATATTAGAATGGGATTAGTATTCAACTCATTCACAGCTGTTCACGACTACTGTTGTTTTAGCATCCAACAAAACAACGTTCGTGGTATGTTAATTCATCGCAATCACCAATATACTGAGAAACTTTGTTCCGTATTCGGTTAGAATTTAAAAAGTATACCTTTATACCCAATATAGTTGAAACGGATTTTAACCACGCATTTAAATTATATACACGACAGTTAACAACATTTGTTGCCACTAAAGGAACTGGATCAATAAATTAGTTCATTGTTCGATTATTTCTGCTTTCATCTTGAAAGCTATTAAAAATTTGACAGTGTTTATTGGGTGTTATTAATTCTCAATAATCTTCTCTAAAATAAACTAACCTGCATGTTGTTCCAGAAAATCATAAAGTATAAAATGTATCAACTATCCCTCTCTTAGGATTTAAGAAAGTTTTCTGACAAATACACTAATGAACTGTTTAATTTAATTTTGTAGAATAACATTAAGGACAGAAAGAAATGAGAGCAATATGATACAAATTTATTTGAAGTAAAAGAAGCCTTAAAAGGGGTTTCAAAAACTTGACCCATTTCCTTTTGAGATTGTTGTTCTAGTTTCTGATTATTGAACTAATTACATCAGAAGCAAAAAAGAAAGGTTATGTTTTCCATCCATAAAAGGGGTTTTGAAAAATAAAGGTAGGATGTTCCTCAGTTTTGTCTGTTCTCACTTGAGAGCATGTTAAAGATGGTATGGGATGCATAATTTCTTGAAAACTTCAAATACCAAAAACGCGGCCGTAAAAAATTCAATGTTCATACTTAATAAATCAGAATCCTCTTAACCTATTGTTGAGAAGTAATTGTTTTGAAGTTTCTCATACCTTCTATCATGTCTATGACCTAAAGTTTTCAAGATTTCTAAGCTGTTTAAAATTATTTCCTTTCGGGCACGGTTTTGTAGTGATTGGCATTTTATTTTGGCAGATTTTTAATGTATAATACATATGAATGGTTGATTGACTGCCAATAAGTAAGATAGTCTTTTGCATCCTTAACAGTATGGGTCACCGGGCTTATTGTATTGCTTAAGTTTCAGTCTCATTCAAATAGATTAATTTCGTTAACTATGCAATTGGGTTCATCTTTACAGATTGCCATCTTGTGTAGTCATGTTCTGGCAAAAGATGTGTCAATGTTCCAAGTTGAATCCTGTTTAATGTAAGTATCTCAGTAACTAAATGTTGGGAGAGTCTTTTCATCAATGTTTGCTGCATTTCTGACTAGACGCATGGTTCCTATAAAGTTGGTGTTGTTTTGTGATCCGGTTGTTAATTGCACCTCGCTCTGCTTTCTTAGTTCTGCTGATATCAGGTTCGCGTCTTGTGAAATTCATATATGATCAGGGTTGAACACCAACTTATGAATCTACTTTATTCTACCCAGCTTCTGGTATGTCTCTAAGTGTCCAGCAGTAATCACTCAGCATGTTTTAGCTCCATATTTTCAATACCTTTTTAAATAAACTGCCTTATAAACAACATTAGGTCCATTCAAACTGTTTTCAAATATAATGTCTCCCATTGTTGAGAGCTACGGAAGGCGTTATAGCTATGGGTCATATCTGCACATATGTATTCTCCATTGATACTGTGCTAATGTTGATTGGTTAATCCGCCATACGGGGTTTGATTAAAAAGTGCGCCGAACTTTTAGATTTCCGCGGTTATATAAGCCCAATTGCCACAATCTTTTGTTGTGTTAGTACACTTGCCTCTAACGTATGTTGACATAGGTTGCCATATTGTATGCTTAATCTGTTGTTAGCTGTCGAGATTTTTTCTGTTTGTGAAAAGAATTTAACAAGGAATTGGCACTAAATTTTGGTTTAAGAATGGAATTATGTGTACCACCGCATTGAAGATGTTGAGTATTGCTTTTGACGATCGTTCTATGAATTAAACAAGTGCTTACAAATGGTAGAAACGTTTTGAGGAGGGTCGTGAAGACAGTTAAGATGACAAGCGCCCTGGACATCATCCCAGCACATCAACCACTGATGACAATGTCAAAGAAGTGAAGAAATTGAGAGGTTGCTGATGACAGTGGCATATCATTTGACTTATGCTTAACAATTTTCTTGTACGTTTTGGACGTGAAACTTTGTTCCAAAATTGTTGTATTCGACCAAAAACTGCACAGGAGTTGCTGAATGAAATTAACTACGATCTAGAACTGCTTAAACGGATGATAACTGGTGACGAAGCATGAGTGTACGGGCATGTATTAAAATCAAGGACCAATTGTTCCAATGGAAGCTTTTTGAAGAGCCAATACCGGAAAAACACAAGTTCGATCGAACATGAAGGTTCTGCTCACTGTGTTCGATTTCAACGGCGTAATGTATTCTGGCCACCAGGTCGTATGGTCAATAAGGGGTGTCACCTGGAAGCTCTACGCTGTTTGCATGAAGCAGTCTAAAGAAAACGCCCGGATTTGTGGCGAAATAATTCATGATAATTGCACTATTTTAATGTACCTGCTCACAATTCACTGCTTCTTCGTGAAATTTCGGCCAGAAACAACACCGTTATGGTGCCTTCGTATTCGCCGGGCTTGCCCTCCTGTGACTTCTTCCCATTCCCGAAAGTAAAAAGAATCCTAAAAGGGCGATGTTTTGCCAACGTTGAAGAGATTGGAGACAGAAGATTGGAAGAAACGTTGGTACAAGTGTATTATAGCCCAAAAAGGGTACTTTGAAGGGGATAAAATTAATATTGATAAATGAATAAAGATTTTTAGGGAAAAACGAAAATACCTCGTATTTTCTTAAAAAGCCTAAAGTTAATGGTAGGTAGATTTTCTTACAATTTTTTTTTTCAAGACTATAAAAATGTTTAATATAAGAAAATAATTTTCCTGAAATTTTATTTGGATTAAATAAATATTTTCTTGTGGTTAGAAAATCAAGAAAATCCAAGAGAGAAAAATGTTTCTTCCAAGTAAATCATTAGTTTTAAGTTAAGAAAATATTCATATTAAAGGTAGGGACGAAAAAATGGTCCAGATCTCACAAAGTTCTATTGAGAAATTAGGCGACCGGTTTCATGTTCCAAGGACACATCATCAGGGAAGGTACAAGGATATCCAATAAAAGAAAAATTACAATAATGGAAAAAAGTTAATAATTAAAATTAGGGTGTCTTTTTATAAGTTACAGTATAATTAAATTACTTCTTTAATAATGTAATTAAATAGGGATTATTTTTATTAACTATTGATTTATGAACAACACCTAAACGCTTTCTGGAATTAAGAAAACTATTTACTACGCTTAAGAAAATATTGTTTTATGTTATAACGGCCATTTACTTATACTAAGAATCCCT
Organism: Dynastes maya; assembly: GCA_029619315.2. Classification (NCBI taxonomy): domain Eukaryota; kingdom Metazoa; phylum Arthropoda; class Insecta; order Coleoptera; family Scarabaeidae; genus Dynastes; species Dynastes maya. The sequence goes on from JAROYE020000002.1 coordinate 67,352,266, forward strand.
TTCTTCAAATTCTCTGCAAGATTTTCTTGAATCAAGTTAACAAATGTCTGAAACAGAGAAATACAATCATTTCATTATAAGTATATACTTCTCTTAAGCGCAGAAAATAAAGCGCCAAGAAAATATCTCTTTTGATTTAAAATAGTAGTTGTATTGTGGATAATTGAAACACTAATTGTCTTGAATTGAGGCGGACAGTCTTGATGCAAGTAAATCTTTCGCCGCGTGTGTTTTATATGCAACATTTTCTGAATAATTGCTTTGATATGCCTTTCAAGAGTTTGTTTGTTATAATGTCTAATTATAAGAGCATCTTTGTGCATGATTCACACAAATCTATTTGGAATCACATATGGTTCTAATTAAATTATACTACGTCAATTAAACATAATCTGAGGCTCTTAGACAATTTTGCACTGTGCTGTAATTCACTGAAACGAGATGAGCAAGCTTCTTATTAAAAAATTACTGAAATATCAGAGGTATACTGGAAGGCATCTAAAAGCCGTATACGGTAATTATCAAACCGATGAGTTTTAAAAAGATCGAATTAAGTAGTTGCTGCTGAAATATCCCGATTGGTATTGTATTGAGACATATATGGTCGGAACAATTTGTCATAAGTTTTTCTCCGCTTTTGACGACATTTTAATTGTATCTCTTTTTGTGAACCTACGCACAGCCAATAATGTTAATTGATATCAATTATCAGGGTCGGTCTACTCTGATAGTCCGGTACATATCGATGTTCAGCAATTATCCTATACGTGCTAAAAATATCAACGGGCTTCGACTATTGGAAAAAGATTGTTTATGGTTATAATAATGTTCTACCGAACGTGTCGTAATTGATCATATTAGACTTTATGAATGCATGTAATAACGTGCCAGATATGATATATCGGTACAAAAGAAATGCGGACGTGGACGCCAAGGTATGGGATAGTTTTTTGACCTATTTCTATAAAGACTGAGCATATAAGGTATATGTCAAGAAAAATCATATAAATATCACGTTACTTGTCTTGATGGATTATTATTCTTACAATTAGTAGAAATTAAGAAAAGTATGTGCAATTGAGGATAAAGAAGTAACAATTAATTATATTGGCAGATAAAATTCAATTCAGCAAAGTACTATCTTACTACTTCTGTTTTGTAGTTTAGTCGCTTGAAAAACTGAAGAAATGGCAATGCTGGGGTATCAGTTATGAGCCTGATAATAAGTGTGGTTTGACATACATATTGTAGTGGGATATTGGAGTGTAGTGCGTGCACTTGCATTAATTTATATAACTGTATTTTGAATTTTCAATGTGTTGTGATAATTTATGTTACAGTAGACTACCGATTATCCGAAATTTACGGGATCGAACCCATTTCGGATAATACGGAGGTGAAAATAATTTTACATTTGTGTGCGTACATTTAGATACCTTTTACTAAATAATTTTTTTTAGAACATTACAAAGTAGTTATGTGCCTATCTATTCATTGATTGATTTTTCTACCAGAGCAGGGCTGGTCTTTACATCCCTAACACTGAAGCTTAGTAGCTTATTGTATTATTCCTGCTTCGGTTTTGTTTTACTTGAACAGGTTAGTTCCCGCAATCAGGGTTAAGAGCCTATGTAGTAAATCTTTCTCCATTGGTAGTTCAATTGCGCTTCGCATAGCGAATCTGCGTTGAGCTAACGCTGCACATTCGAAAATAATATGAGGGGCTGTTTCCTCCTCCTCATTGCAAAGTCTACATAAGGGCTCATCTTTGTAGATCTCCATCTTATGCAAGTGGCCTCTCAAACAGCCATGTTCTGTTAATAGACATGTTGCTGCCCTAAGCTGTATCTTGCTTAATTCAAGCAGGTCAACAGTCAGATGTTGCGACGGTCTTCCCATCATCTGTTTGCTGTGCTTTTGTCCAGCTGCATGTTTCCAATTTAATTGGTATTGTGTTATAATCCACTCATTAATTGCACCACGCACTGCACTCTTGGTAATACCTAGACCCGGTTCAGGGCCTATATAATTCATTTTTGAACCTTCCCTCGCTAGCTGGTCTGCAATTTCATTGCCCGCTATACCCCTGTGCCCTGGCACCCACACCAGTGTGACCTTGTTGTGTGTAGACAGAGCCATTAAGGTTTGCAGGCTCTCCCATACTAGTTTGGAGGTTATGCGATAAGATGCTAGTGCCTTTAAGGCTGCCTGACTGTCAGAGAGAATGCAAATCGTCTCACCCTGCGGTCGCCGATGCAGACTCTCCCACGCGCAGGTTTGTATAGCATATATTTCTGTTTGAAATACCGTGGTGTATCGCCCAAGTGATACACATACTTTGTATCCCTGGTTTTCCTCATATACACTAACGCCAGATGTAGTACCCGTTTTGGACTCATCTGTGTACCAGACTAGTGTTCTCGGTTTTCTCCCCTCTCCATCCCTCCATTCTTCCCAATTCAAGAAAACTTTGAAAGGTTTGTCATAGGAGATCCTGGAGATTGTTGTATCACTACCCATATCATAGATAGGGTTTGTTACTACTGCTTCTATTCTGGTGTGCCCAGATCCACTGTGGGATCTCCAGTTGCTAGTATTTTTCCGTCTGTATGCCCGCCCCCATTCTGGCTTCTTCCTTGATATAAATCTCAAGAGGAGGTAGGTTTAGCATGGTTTCCATAGCAGCTGTTGGAGTGCTTTTAATAGCTCCTGTTATACATAGACATGTCAGTCTCTGAATTTTCGAGAGACTAGTTATCGCGTGCTTCTGTGTGATCTTAGGCCACCAAACCAGGCAGCCAAAAGTTATCATGGGTCTTACCACCATAGTGTACAGCCAGTACGTCATATGTGGGTTGAGTCCCCATGTTTTCCCAACTGTTTTACGGGTTGTCATTAACACGCTCTTACATTTGTCAGTCATTTTTGGAAAATGTGAGTTCCAGTTCAGTTTAGAGTCCAAGGTTACACCTAAGAACTTAGCCGCCTGACTGATCTGTTGCCTATCTATTAAAAATATTTCTTTATTATTCAAAATTTAATATTGATTTACAAAAGAATCTATTTTTAATTGGTTGGACTTGCATAAGTATTGATTTTTTGCCGTAATGTCTCTCCATCTTTTAATTAAAAGACATCAGTCGTGCTTGCCTCCGGTCGTTGCTCGATATAAATTAATGCCTTGTCTGAACACTCTATTGCTTGCCGGTGTGAAATATTTTGCGTTGGATTTCCTTCTGCCTCACTACTTTCTTCTTCGTCATGTAGATCTTCATTTTCACTAGTTAGATTAATTAGGTCTATGTTTCACAATTGTTCGGCATCTTGCTTTTCTAACTGAACCCATGCATCAATATCTTCTGGAGTAAAGTCCTTAAAGCCACGCATTTTGGTCGCAAGATCATATAGGTATGTACATTTTCTACATTTTCTTCGTTTTCATTTTAACTCCGTTCTGTTGATTCAATTGGTTTATCAATAATTTTGTTCCCCGAATTTTGTATCGTCGATTGCTTTATACTGTTCCATGCAATCCAATATATTACATTTTTTAAGTTACACAATTAAGCAATTTAAGCGGTTATTTAACAGTTCTATTTGAAATTTTTAATTATAATTAATTTTTCGGATGAACAACGAAGTACTCCTAATAATAATCCTATTTTGACTTATTTACAGTGTGCGAGTGTATTTAATAATTCAACAACCTATTTCACAAATTTTGTATGAATGTAATATGATGCACTACAATTTTCACATATGTATGTACTACCTTCAACAGTAACGAATACATTCCTTTAACTAGTTTCGCTAAAAGTAATTATAGCTTTAAACATTTTCTCATAGACTGCTACTTGCTTATTCACTAACTGACTTAAAGATCTTTTTTGTGTATTTGTGTCGGTTTAGTACGTTGGTTAAGTTTGAATAAACAGGAAATGATTGCATTAAAACGTTTGCTTATAGGAAATGAACTTTGCTTACTCAAGGATAAAGCGAAGAAGGGGTATTCGCTGTTGTATTTAACTTGTCTGATTTACATGTCAGCTTAATTTATATTTATACCAACTACTTCAGTTTATTATGCAAATACTGTTTTAATGTTCCGAAGCTACAGTTCCATTGAAGATTTACCGAGAGGCTTACCAAGCAGTAAAAAATGCAGTGCAAACTTCAACACTAAATTAACACTATTTAGAGGTCTCTGTAAGTAGTACAGTGTCTGTGTAAGTAGTACAGTTCTCTGTAAGTAGTGTTAGATTTTTAACGCTAATGGTAGAGTATTTTGTGAAGTTCATTAATGTTAATGCTCTAAAGTGAATTGCCACATAAAAATAAATATTGAAAAATAACAGAAATAAATAAAAATACAAAATTAAATAAAAAAGTTAGATAGGCCGTAACCTCAACTAAAACTGGAATAAATAACGGAAAGGAAAGGTGAAAATAGAACGCCCACACGTCCATCTTCTATGAAAATTTATAAAGAAAAATAATATATTGTTTTCCGTGTGTGTTGTTCAAAAGAACATAAAACAATCAATAATGGCTCATCAGCGGACTTCCATGAAAGCTGGTAGATGTATTTGAAATTGTCGTATACCGTACGAGCGAGCGTACTATGATCGCCCGATATCACATGGACTCAGTGCATCTAAACGTGTGCTGTGTTGAATGTCACTGTGGAATGTCATTTGCTTGAAAGAATTGCGTAAACGCTGATCCTTTTGTGCGCCTTACTCACGTTATAAACATCGCATTCGTTTACCTACATGTGCAAGGCACGACTTCACTCTTGCATTTCCGAAAACACCTTGCTCACGTTATAAACGGCATATTCGTTCACGTACACGTGTAATACATGACGTTGCTCTCGGATTTCCGATAAATGCCGATTATGCTGGCTGATCATAGTACGCTCGCTCTTACGGTATATACGAAGGTAGTGAATACCAGAGGAACGCTGATGAGCTGTAAGGCGGCAAAACGCGCATCCATACATGGTGGTTGTTGGTAGATGGTTTCATTATTATTTAATTACCTTTGGCAGGTTTAGTCACTAGTCGAGCTGCTACCCTTACAGAAAAGTGGAGCAATACGAGTTGCTCACTTCTGTAGAGGTCGATATAGCTATTAATTTCAACAATTTCTGTGCTTAGAGTATCTTTAATTAGATACTCTCATCCATACCGGTACAAAATAATGAATTTTGTCATGCGTACGTTGCAGGAAATTTTATAAGGGAAAGTAGATACCAAAAAATAGGGGTATAACATTCTATTTTGCAAATAACTCATTTTCAATAGCAAGTCAGTGTTTTCTTGAACTAATATACAGACGAAGATTCATGTATACATTCTAGAAGATTTATTTTCTAGCAAGTGTAAAAAGTAAGCAATAGGGAACAACCTCGAAACACAAGAAGTCAGTACTGTCTCAAAAATTATATTTGTATTTCGTAAAACTCTATAAAATTAACAACACGTATCTCTTAGTTATCACCAATATAGGTTTCATTGTGCATTAATACCGTATATTTTATTCGCATGTATCTGCTTAATTAAAAAGATCTTAGCATAGACAGGACACTGAAGTTTAAAAGTACCTTTTTACTACTCTAACTCTCGTTATATTTGTTTATTGGTTTCAATTTTACATATGTGTATAGATAACATTCGAAACTAACAATACGATAATGTTATTATTTATTATTACAACGAGGTCGTCCCAAAGCGGTTTCCTGCACTGTGCTCAAACGACCTATGCTGTTCTCTAAATAATCCCTTAATCTCGTAGGAGTTCTGTAACCTTTAAGAAGTTCAGGGCTTTCTGTAGCTCTATATTCGGGAATTTTCCAAGGTCTACCTTCATTACGATGCCCGTCCACATTCTAACATCGGATTTGCTTATGGACAACAATTTCTCCCACCTTTATTTTAAGAGTCCTACCAGGAAAGCCTCCGAATGCACGTTTTTTGGTTCTCCTCTCCCATGTTTTTCATGCCACTGATGTAGCTGTCTTTTAATCTCTGCCTTAGCTATCTCTAAAGAGATACCAAAGGATAGCTCAGGGCCAGTCACCGGGTGTGTACTGCCGCTCTTTGCTAGGTGGACTGCCTTTACACCCCCGTTGAAAATGTAAGCAAAAGATTGTTAAAATATAGTAAAATCTATTACGGAAGTTGTCGAAACGTTTTCGAACAGTGTCCTACCCGCACCATATGCTAAGTGTATGTTTACACTGATAGCCAAATTCTTGTGTTACAATTGTTTCTAGTGCAAAGCTTTTTTACAACATTAATGAATTTCGACAATAGCACTGCCTCTTCGTGTAAACAAATACCATTTTCAGTGTTAAATTCCAGTAAAATAATACACTATAAAATTGATTCTAAAATGTTAACTAAGACAAAGCAAATGGTAATGTGCTGACCTTAATAAAAAAATAGAAAGTATCAAGTAAAGACAAATTTTATAAACGATGGCATTTGGTGGCACCTGGAGACGTTGAACAAACTTCAAGAGAATTAAAAAGTGTCCTCGATGAATTTAGCAACCATAGCATCCAACGTTAACTAGAATATCTTACCACAAAAAGAAGCAACATATTGTAGGTTAGATCGAAAATCTGAAATTCTGCTGATATGGTTTTCCAAAATTCAAAAATTTTCACAGATACGAGGTCTATCCATATCCTCCAAAGCTATCATTACGCTGTTAATCAATTTGTTGAGTGTCTTTGTGCGGAAAGATTGTAAATCACAAAGAGATATGAGACACTTGAATTTGAACTCGGATCCCACTTTTTTGTCTGCAGATATTGTCATTCAAATACTGTATTTTAGTGTTACTATTTAATAAATTTGAAAAATGTTCACTGTAAGATCTTACTTAATTAAGTTTTAAATAAAACATCGGGAATCTTTCGGGGGTGGTCCCTATAAACATATTTATCGCGTAACACATTCCCCAGGTGTAAAGTCACAGTTGATTGTCGAAATTGTGAATCGACAATACCTCCTGTCGCGCGACTACCTGAACCACACCGTAATAACAGGTGTACTAATTTCTCCCCCTGCTTTCTTAATGCGTTTTCTTACAAGATGTAATCGATATACTTACAAATTTACTGTTTGGACACATGTTTCCCTAATAAACAAGACGTACAAAGTGATTTCATTAAGCACGTAAACAGTTTATTCGCAGATGGTGCGCCGTGCATCGTTCGACGTGTATCCGCTGCTTAATGAAATTCAAATTTATTTCGTCAAAAAAACGAAAGCGACGACTGCGATAATTGCTGAGCATTTAAAAGTCGATATTTTATACGTTAATGGCAGTTCGGGGGGCGCCTGCATCGGTCAGATATTTCCTTAATTTTGCGTATAATTTTTGCCGATCATTTCGTGCCAGAAATAATTTCTCAATTTACGGTTAATCCTACCGAAAAGTAGGGGACTTTATATGCCATAATTTGCCGGGCAAATTTCCAGTAATTTCTTCCATAAAAATTTTATCGCCAACATGTTAATCGATTTTTAATGCGCATTATATGCAGATTATATTTAAATATGGCAGCAATTATGCAAATTTTAATCAATACTTGAGCATAATTTGTTAATCGATTACCACGGATTTGTCTATTAAATTTATTGTGTCGAATTGTATCTAAATGAATTAATCTCTGGTGAACTTGTCTAAGAATAAGAGAACGATTTAACATGCAGGAATTAAAGTTTATAATAGAGCTCTAGAGAGATGCTGGGTAGAGAAACAAAAAAGAAACGGGAATAGAAACCATTTCTTTAAAAGGTTATGAGGAATAGCTTGTAATGGTTGCTATTGAAATGGCGGAAGTCTTAGATGAAGATCTAGAAAGCTATTCGTAATTTCTTAATCAAGTACAAGAAAATCACTCGCTTATCTTTTACAGGTTTGACCAATTTCAGATGCAATATCCTTATTACTCTTTTTGTAGACTTGTAGGAACTTTGATATATAGGGTCATTTAAAAGTAAGTTCCCAGTTTGAAAGGACTCTGTCTTTTACACATATATATTAACTATTAACAGAGGGATTGGGGCTCTTTTCTATATATAATTGTTTAATTTTCTTGCTATGGTGACTTGGTTTTTCTAAGTACAAAATAGGTGTTACGCAGTGGTTTTGAGTACCATAGAATCAAGCTTGGTAAACTGTATGTATTCTAAAGGTTGCTTCAGTTTCTATCTTGCAATACTTGACCGAAAGTTTGTTGGCGGAAGGGTGAAGGACGTATATTTGGCGTCATTGGTAGTAATATATGAATATACTTGTTCGTAACAATATTTAAATTGGTGGATCTCTTATGTTCTATATTCCACTACCACTGACGCTATCGCGCACGCTATTTTAAAACTGAAACCACCTTTAGAGCAAATGTATTTTACCAATCTTGCCATAGAATAACATAACAGAAAGGCAACTGTGGTCATGGACATGGATTCGTATTTTGGCGCCTCTCGTAGGCATACCGAAAACTATCAACAGAATAGTCGGCCCGTTTATTTGACAGTTTTTGCAATCTTTGTCGAATTCTGCATTTAATACAAATATTAGAGCGTAAAACACAAATTTTCATTTGATAATACATTAGCGGGATCCAAGCAAGATATGACACAGTATTCACAGGGTGTATGGGTGTAGTGAGTTTTTCAATGGAGAAAATACATTGTTCAGGTTAAAGCAAACATATTGCATTTCGAATTTCTGTGGAAGGCTAAAAGATTTACTGGCCCGTTAAATCGGAGTCTATGATGAAGTGTTCCAGGACAAAAACAGGCGAAAGTGCCCATATCAGGCTCGCCAAAGGCAGCAAAAATAGTGCTATAGTTCAGAAAAAGGGACCTTAGATTACTGGCAGGATTTTTGACAGATCATGCAACCCTTAAATACCATTTATGTAGACTAGGAAAAGCTGAAGATCAAATCTGTCATCTGTACCAAGAAGATCTGGAGACGGTAGAACACATTCTATGTATGAATGTGTTGCCATCAGTCGCACACAACACCAACAATTCAGCAGGCCATTACATACCTTGAATTGTATTTTAGGCTCTCATCGAGACAGTAAAATGTTTTGACAATCGTGATTTTTTGACACTTCAAAATAATTATAACCAAGCCAAGTTATTTAGGAAACTTATTAATCTTCCAGGCTTTATTTTTAAAATTGCATTTTCTAAAATGTTTCTGTGTTTAAAATTTCTTTGGCGAAGATGCGGACAATTCATAACCAAAATTATTCAAATTTATATTACATAATTATTGCAAAAACACAGTTTTAATATCCGGCGGTTTCCAACTTATTCCGTGGTCAATACTGTGAAATGAATATACCTCATATATACAACGCACAAGTTGGAATAAAATATTTTGGGCGCTATTAAATCGCGGCCTTGTTTGCTACGGCAACGGTACGATGTCTGACCAAACAACTAGTCACAGTCTAAACGGTACATGTACGTTTGGAACGTACAATTTTTGAGGCTAGTCTTTTAGGCACGAAGCGAAGTGTTGTTGTTTAGTATACATCTTTCTCGCGTTTTTATATAGTGACAAGTGCCTGAGTTTATAGTAACCTTAAAAATGAATTACAGTGCAGTTTTAACAAGTGACTTTAATAGACTTCTTTTGGAAGAACAAATTCAAATAAAAGAATTGGGTAGGCCATAACCTCTACTAAAATTGGAACAAATAACGGAAAGAAGAGGTGAAAATAGAACGACGATCTTTTATGGAAATTTATAAAGAAAAATTAGTGGATATGTGAATGGGAAGTTTCGAATTCATTATATTGTTTTCCGTGAGTGTTGTTGTATAATACTGTGTTAGGATCATCAAATTGCCGATGGGTTAGAACTGATGTGAAAGATCTACATCATTTAACCACTAAAATAATGAAACGTGAAGAATTTGGTGGTCATATTAACGCTTGTATGGCATTTGCTTCACTTGGTAAAATAAATATTCTGATAGAGCTCAGTTCGCCTTATCGACAACATTTTGTAGAATATAACGAGAAAGTTAGGAAGAATCGTTATACCATGTGGAGATAGATGATTTGATCGGGTATGTACAATATTTGTATGGGCATTTATGGGAAAGATCAAAAAACATTAGCAGTAATATAACAACTATAATTCTCGGGTTCAAAATAAATAACTTTATAAACAAAAGTTGACAATGTCTTTTAAGAATTAGTAAAAACGCCAACTCAATCAAACATTTCATCTCAAATCTAAATGAAGGAAGCTGCTTGTGGTAGTTCCCCGGTGTAGCATTCAACCATAGCGTTGTGCTTTTGAATTCTTTTACAGATCATGATGGCAGTGTGGTATATTTAGGGGATTAATCGATTTTTCTGCTAATTTGTATCTGACACTTCGAGAACGTTTTAATAATGCTAGTTGTTTTAAAGCAACTTCAAATTCAATCCAAAATAAAATTTTAGATTCTATGCTTACTACTGCAGAGTAGAAATTTCAAGTCAGATTAAAAATTCTGATTTATTGTCTGACGAAACTACATGTCTAACAAAAAGATGCCAGATGGTAATTATATTTAGATATATCTTTAATGATAGCATTTTTGTGGATTTAAACGAATTAAGGATGGGCGGCGTTCTGGCACACACTAAAAATAAATAACCATTGCTATGCCCACCAGTGCAGTGCGGATATTTTTTAGTAATCAGTCAGCAGTTCCTGCTCTTTTTCAAAGTTCATTGTAAACGTTTACTTATATCGAAGCTGTCAGCATTAATTCAAGACAATTGCTGTTTCAGTTATCCGCAATACAATAACTGTTTTAAATAAAAAGAAAATACTTTCTTAGCTTTTCTTTTCCCGCTTAAGAGAAGTATACACTTGCAATGAAATAATTCTATTTCCTTGTTGAAGACATTTGTTAATTTGATTCAAGAATATCTTGCAGAAAATTTGAAGAAAGCGGTTCTAAGTGTAAGCGAATGGCCATTATAGCACAAAACAATATTTTCTTAAGGATAGTAAACAGTTTCCTTAATTCCAGAAAGCATTTAGGTACTGTTCATAAATCAATAGTTTCATTTTTTTTAAATAAAGCATTTTTTACTTAGAATCCTTCAAATGCATATTATTTATTTGCACATTACTAATTGCACTTACCTTGTTTAAAATAATACGACATATCCGTACATAATGCAGAAAATTACTCACATTGCTTGTGATTTTAAAACGGCTAAAAGTAGGGGTTATCTACAGAATAATGTTCAAACAGAAGTGAACCTAACGTAGAAGTACACATGCAAAATGTGCCTAGAACCAATAATCAAGAAAGATAATGCTAATAAATAGCTACTGGTATTGATGGAATCACTATCGGCAAAAACAATATGATAAGAGAAAAAGCATTATAGCTTCTTGCTCTTGGCCACATTGCTCTTACATCTCTCAGTTTATGTCACTAGTTTTCAAAAATAGCAGCTGAAATATTTTCTGGCGCCACGTAGTGCCAGTAGTTATAGTCATGCCGTCCTAGAGAGTAGCAAATATAGAAACCGGAATATGGATGGCATACTTACCCATTAAATGATATAACCTTTAACTTATAAACATTTCCAAAAGATACTGGTTAATGTAATATTTGATTTTCTTTTTACTACTATTTACCTTGTGTACTAATTTAACTATAGTTTTTTTAAATATATAATAAATAATAACAATAAAAAAATGGATAAATAAACTCAAATATTAACTCATTAATTATTAAACTACATAAAAATAATCCCTTTTTAATTACATTATTAAAGAAACAATTTAGTTATACTGTAATCTATAACAAAGAACATTTTCATTAGCTCGTTCACTTGCTCCTAATTTTAATTATTAACTTTAGGTTTTTACCATTACTGTAATTTTTCTTTTATTGGATATCCTTGTAGCTGACCTGATGATGTGTTTTTTGAACACGAAACTGGACGACTAATTTATCAATAGAACGTTGTGAGATCTGGACCATATTTTCATTCCTAGCTTTACTATGAATATTATTATTATTATTATATCTTGGTCCATTTAGATCAAAAATACAATGGACACGTCAACAGTAGTTACAATATCGACGATAAATGTAATAAAATACAAAGAATAATGACTGTACATATAATATCATTTGAAAAACCTGTCACGTTGTATAAACATTTGTCGATTAAAAATGTTTCGAGTGTATTTTTAAAAACTGTAAATTTGGGAATGTTTTTTATGTGGTGAGGAAGTTTATTAAATATGGAAACACAGTTATGCGCTGCTGATTTTTCAAAATGACTAGAACTGTGTTTGATTGTTCTAAGTTATTCAGAGTTCCTCGTAGGATAGGTATGGTGCAATGAATTTCTCTCAAACCACTCATAATTCCTTTTGACACATGCGGCATATTTATACACATAAACACTGGCAAACGTCAATATTTTGTTGTTTGTAAAGATCGGTTTACAAGTTTCGCGTTGCTTCAAATCAAATATGAGGCGGAAAATAGCATAAGTACCCTATCGCGATCCTTCGTTCGACCCCATACGATAATATTGTATGCTAAATGGGGATACGCGAGCGCGTAATAGACTTGAAGAAATAGGATGCTTTCCAGACTTGATTTTAATTTTAGCATTGCAAAGAATGCAGAGTTTAGTTTTTTGGAAACAGAATCTATCTGAGCGCACCATGATAGTTTGCCGTCTACAAGTAGACCAAGAAATCTCGCGCAATTATTAGTGATTTCGTTAGTGATAACACTAGGAGATTTGGCTATGTAAAATCTGAGTTTCACCGTTTTATCCTCGTTGAGAATAAGTTTGTTTCTGAGACACCGCTCGCGTACTTCCTTTTCACATCGGTGAATCTTCTCGTCCAACCATATTTTCTTAATAACTAAATGATTTACTTGGAAGAAACATTTTCCTGTCTTGGATTTTCTAACCCTAAGAAAATGTTTATTTAGTTCAAATAAAATTTAAAGAAAATTATTTTCTTATATTATACATTTTTATTGTCTTGAAATAAAAATATTTTCTTGAATAGACAGAGATTTTTGCAAGAAAATCTATTTTCTCGATACATGAAACCATTTCTCTGCGTGCGCCTTCTTCAAAAAGGTCACGTAGCGCCTCCAATTGAAGCAGTTTGATGTGTTCTTGTGCTTCTTAAAATCTGTTGGATTGGATGCGTAAAACTTTCGATGAAATGCTGATGTTTATTTAATAAAAGATGGTTGGGGTGAATGTTTCAGGAACTTTAATACTTAGATTCAGAGTACAAAGTAGAAACACAATTTGTGTTGCGCCGAGTGATAGGTTTTTATTTTCCCCTATTTCAGCCATTAAACTAGATAATACTCTGTGGGTTTAATTTTGTATGTACATCTGTAAGTTAAACCATATATTTTTAACGCTAGAGTTTTATGTTCTACAATTATAATGGTACACAGATGCCGTAGATGGTGCATAAAACCTTTTAACATAATTTTTAATGTACCTGTGTAATTATTTATACAAGCGTAATTAATCAAAATATATTCCTTACAGTAGCAACATCACCGTCTATCACGAGTACACCTGTTGTTACGTCAGGAGCGACCAACAGTGGCCCGACATCGTTAGCACCCGCAGCTTTACGAGAGTTATATGGAAATGCGACAGCCGGTCCTGGACATCCTTTGGCGTCGCTGGTTTCACAGCAGCGATTTTTAGAACTATCTCGATTCGGTCTGAGGCATTACGATTTGGCCCAGCATATGCTCACGCAACAAGGTGCTGTTACGAAGTTATTAGGTGAGTGCTCATTTGCACGCAGCAGCGCAACAAACGTCTTCCTGAAATTTTTCTTTTTTAAACTATTATTCGGCTAGCTTGTAAAGCGACAAAGAGACCAAATTCTATATAAATATTTCCGCAAGATTGATTTTCAAGTTTAGAGAAATCGGGCGGACAATCGGTATAACGTTTATATAAGCGAGCTGCGGTTATATTCGTAAATATTGTTGTTCCGTGGTTGTATTATATTCCGACGAATGTTTTTGTGCGAGCTTTTCGATAAAGAGAGAATCCTGAGAATCGCGGTAGGTGTTGATGATAATGTGCTCGTGCAATTGTTAACCGCGAGTCCTATTGATATTTACACAACGGACTGCTAAATCTAAATGACAATAAATATAAATTAGTAGCGCTATCGAAATTTAAACGATTCACTGATCAAATTCTAAAATCGGAAAAAGGGGAAAAATAAAACAGAATTCGGTATCGATCGCTCCAATAACGAAATTCCAAAGCTTACTGCTATGCCCGTGATGTTCGTATTAATTTAAATTATTAAAATTTTATTAATCGAAGTCAAGCGAGATTCGTCATGGAATAGCGTTTTTTTGTTAGTGTTTTATTTCAATGCTCCAATTAGCTTAAATAAAGTTCAAAATTATACGCGGTTAAACTAGGAGAGAAATTCGATTACAGGGAAACTATTTCGTAACGTTTGCAATCGTTGAATAGAATTTACACAACAAAATCGTAAATAAGTCATGAAAATTTTATTATTCCTGTTTCGAACAGACATTGTTAAATTGTAGGGAAATTTAAACATTGTTTAAAATGTTTCAAGCGCCTCTATTGTATTACGGTGTGTACAGTAAGAGACTTTATTTGTTTAGTTGTTTGGAGTTTGTCAGCGTATATTGAATAAACTGAGATTTTGTGAGTGATAACCGTAATTATTTAAATTAGAATTATTGCAGAATAGTAAGGAGATAGTGGTTTAATTTGTACTTTAACTTTCTCCGTTAATTTTTAATGTTGTTACGTAATAATTGTTTATTTTTATAGAATTACTTAAGTTATGAAATAGAACGGTACGAGGGATAGTATAAGTTCGGGGGAAATACCTCACCATTAAGAAAACATTTTGTTTCCCTTATTATAGTTTTTAAATTGAAACGTACTACGACAGATCGGCAGAACAAAGTTTTATTTTCGTAAACAGCATTACAAAAAATTAATGTACAATTTTTAGATTAAAGAAGACGAACTTTATAAAAATCTGCACATTAAAAAAAAATAAAAATAAAATGTAATTTTTGTTATAAATAACGACAGAAAAACATAACAAAAACTGTCTCTTGACTAAATTTTCCGCAGAAGTCACACCTATTTTCATATTTTGTGCAATTTTCATGCATCTATCGTTTGTATCTGAATCCAATCATTTTGACGTCTTGTAGTGTTGTGGTCCTCAAGGCATTCTACACATTCGTTTTCATTAAATTCACCAGGACCTTCGTCATCACTATTACTTATATCCACGAAATCTTGATCTTTTTCATTTGATTAGTCTATGAGGGACCTTTTTTTTTTTATCTCTTCATGGATTTGGTGACAGATTTGGTGGCGAATTTAAATTTTATATTTTGTTTTCGTTTTAGTGACCTAGCCTATAGTGATCTATATTTTCCGTAGAAGTTAAGATTGTTGCAATACTTCTACCCCGTTCTTTTAATCCTACAAGAATGGTAGATAGAGGTGAAATAATTTCAAGAACTTTGCTAGCGGATGGAGGTGGATTAGGCTCCCTTGATCAACCAGGTTAGGGTTCAAATGTGGCAGAACGAGCATCTGCTGGGATCCTAATAAGAACATTAGATGCTTCTTCTTGGGAAGCTGGTAGTTGGTTTACTGTGGTAGTGGGAACAGAAACGGCAGCACCAGAGACTACGTAGGCATATTCCAGTATAGCTTCAGGATTGAAAGAGAAGATTCCGGTGGTCCTGAATGAAGAAATTGCATTGATGTTGGTTGCTACTTTCCTCCATGTTTCAGCTAAAAGTGAACTGAATGCGAAGAATAAGAATAGTTATTTTTCTGCTTGGGTGTGCTTTCACAAAAAGTTGACAAACTTTATTAAACCCTGAAGATAATGCATTGCGTGACTAGGCAAACAAAATAATCATTACTTTCTTCGAAGTGCAATACTTCATGCTACAAAAGTTTTTCCCCCAGACCTTTCCTCGGCAAAAAAAAGTTCTCTTAGCCACAAAATTCACATACGTTGATTTTAGGTTCATGTATACTACCGATCCGTTAGGCATTCCGTTCTGAAATTCATCTTTCTTATATTTTCCCTTAAAAACACATGCAGAAGGTATGAAGTTGCCTTTGTAGACATATCTTTTGATCCTCTCACAGCTGATACGTAGACTACTTTGTTATTCAACTGTAGGCCCGTTTCAGCCATATTTGATTGAAGCAGGTTTATCGAATAATGTATTTTCCTCCCATGTTGTACGCAACATTTAAA
This sequence comes from Dynastes maya, assembly GCA_029619315.2. Lineage (NCBI taxonomy): Eukaryota > Metazoa > Arthropoda > Insecta > Coleoptera > Scarabaeidae > Dynastes > Dynastes maya. The sequence continues at coordinate 67,368,621 of JAROYE020000002.1, forward strand.
AGATATGGTTTTCTCTCTGGACGAGCTGTTAACATTCCCTCAGCCTTTCGAATTACTGAATCTGGATGGCGAAAAAGAAATTAATTTATCCAATCATATCCAGCTTGTTTTTTTTCACTGTTGAACTTGTGATTCATCAGTCGCCAAGGGAAGCAAAAATGAAACCTCTCAGTATACTGGGATCTTTTTTGCTGAAAGATAAGCACTGTTTCTAGTGTCTGCTTTCGCCTCATTTTATCCTGGTATATTTTTCCAGTATCGGACATTTCAAGAGACGAAAACACAGCTAACCATTCAAATACGATTTTAATAGAAACGAAGATATATTCGAATACAAGAAATCCAGGAAATTGTTGAAGAATGATTTCGATATGCGGCTAGAAGTCCCTAATTGTTAGATCTAATCTGAGATTCAATGCGTAGGTTTTGGTGTCTACAGAATGCTCATTACGTCACATTGAATTTCTCAAAATGCACGATGTATATCTATGAGTTATAAATAAAGATGTTTCCCGAAGCAAACCTCTTCAATTCCTATGAAGAGGTGGTAAAATGTGAGGAAGTGGGATGGCGTTAATTCTTAGGTTACTTGTTATCTGGCATATGCTTACAGATATCAAAATCTGATTAATATAAAGGTAAAATTCAAATGAAAGTATTGATTAGTACCTACTTGGTCCTATCGTTCGATTTACGACGCGGTATTTTTGAATATACAGATGCATAAGTAAAAAGCTATACGACTATAACCAGACCACATAAATTGCGGCTGCATTTCAGTAACAATTAAGTGTAAATTTATGGCGCCGTCTTCGCCCTCACGATAACAATACACCATTCCACCGGACGATTACATACTCAACACAATCGGCCTTACATTGAACAACTGTTGGCCCGGCGACCATGCGATACCTATCTCAATATCTCTCTGATATGCTAATTTGATTCCTCGTAGAATATAGCCACGCTGCTACTTAATTACAAACCGCGGATCATGGCTAAAAACTAAAATTTAGCGGGATTTGTTACGTGTTAATACGATACTCGTAGGTGTTTTAGGTTAAGTACTCTTGGTGTGCATAGGAATGCATCTATAAGCTGGTTAGTGTTTTATGGTTGGTTTGATTCTCGTTGCCACGGTGCGGTATTTAATAGTGTGCTGCTTCATTGAATCTGAATTTCAGTAAAATATGTTGGTTACTGGATTAAGAAATTTACACAATGTGTAGGTTTATGTATATTTATTTTTTATGGTACTTTGTAAGGTTTTAAAATTATTCGTGTATGTTTATTATTTGCTCCACTTTAATATTAAAAAGCAAAATCTATGCATTCTCAGACAATCCAGAATCATTTTCCTTATACTTCTTACTAATATAATTTATCTTTAAAAATGTCGCAAGAAATAGGTCTTTGTATCCAAACAAAGACGCGTAAGCTTCGTTAATTTGCCCCAGGCCTTTTTGTAGAGGCTGTGTTATTTTTATCGTCAAAAAGTTGGGTTTGTGCGAATTTCCGCTCGTTCTAAAGCAGTTTATCTTATATTTGTCACCAAACTAGGCTCTGCTGTTGTTAATTTTATTGTGGTGCATCGTTGGGATTGCAGTGTTCGTTATGGTACGTACCATTGCTTTCATAAAAATCTGGCACAACTTCTGTGAGCTCATTGTGACGTTTTTTGAGTATTGTGACAATAATTTCAAGAATTTTATATCCGTTTATTTTAATAATTGTTTGTTTTTAGCAAATACCGGGTGTCCCGTGAGGTAAGGAACAAACTTTCACGACGCGTTCCTCATGTAAATTCGAGTAGAAAATGTCTATATGAACACGGTCCGCAAATGCATCCTTATCGAGATATGATGCTTTCAATTGTAGTAGTGTTAAAGGAACAAGAACCAAAACATCGTTGGAAAATCTCTTTTATTTAACAAAAAATAAACATGACACGAATCGTTCACAAGAATTGTTCAAAATGTCCACCTCCGTACTACAAGCACAGTCTACTCCGTTCATAAATATCATTGATGACTCTCCGAATAACATGACGGTTATTTCTTATGTCAGTAGCAGCTGTAATAATTTTACGAAGCAGTTCATCCCTAGTACGTGATTCCTCCGCATATACCAACGTCTTCACGTGTCCCCATAAGTAATAGTTCAATCAAACTAACACAACCGATCTGTAAAATAAGTAACAAAACATAGCACGAGCTACTACAATTAAAAGCATTATATCTGGATAAGGATGCATTTCCGGCCCGTGTTCATATAGACATTTTCGACTCGAATTTACCTGAGGAACACGTCGTGAAAGTTTGTACCTTACCTCACGGGACATCCGGTATATCGAAGATTATTTTTAAATATAAATATTTTCATTAAAAATAATATTACATTGACTGGGCATTATTGTCTCAGATTTTCATGAAAGCAATGGTACTTTAATATTTTGAAGAATAATATTTCAGAAGGAAGACAGTTGGGATGATGAAAACTATATATATATATAACAAGCAACTTTTTCCTTTGATTTTTTCCAAATATTTGAAAAGTAAGGCCATATTTTGTAATTTATTGGGAAAAATATTGCGTGATTGTTCATGTATATGCCATTGAAGTCAAAATTTTCTTCTATGATGCAGACTTTACGTATGATAACTGGAGAACGCAAGTTGGGTTACATGCTAAAGTCATCGACTTGCAAGGTAGGTAACTGCATTTCAGTTCTTGGGCAATATTGGATTGTTACAATGTATATTATATTATACAGTGCGGTCTTAAAGTGCCCTCGCCCCCTCTTACAGGACGAACTGCTTTAACAGAAGATGATATGATTTAAATTATTGTTGCGCAACCACGGGAAATAAGGTGATAATTGTTGCCAGATTTACATAATATTAAAATTGACCCAGCAGTTTTGCATGGTTCGTGCCGAAGCCATCATAAATGTAACAATATAAAAAACCTAAAAAACAGACATACTGTCTATCAAATACTAAAACATTTAAACAAACTTACCATAATTAATTAACTGCAAGATAGTTCGTTAAATTAAAGAAATAACAACAATTAACAAAAGAAGTTAAAATGAGAGAAAATAAACTCAAAGGCGGAACGTATGACAAATGGAGGATATAATAACAATAAATAACAGGAATAATTTACGCTTTTGGAATTGAGATTTGACAGCCTGGCAATTGTTATGATTACTTTGCTTAGCAACGGGCTCTCTAGATCAGTTCTGAGTTACAAGAAACAATATGGCGTTCTTTCCTAGCCAACTTTGCGTAACCACAAAAATAGAATACCAAACCCTTTATTGCTGCATATCATCATATTTCTTAAGTTAAGTATAACATATGTGGTATCGTTGGATTAGTTCTTCGATTGCCTTTCTAGGAACGTAAAAATATACAGGATGTTCTGTTTAAAATAAAAAGGTGACGTCACTTCTTGTGAAACCAGGAATACAATTGAAATGCCGATAACGGCAAAAGTTACAAAAAATAGAAACCGATCTATTTTTTTCTGAAAACGCTAGCTTCTGTCGTTCAAAAATCAGCATGGGGAAGATGCACTTTAGGACCTCACTGTATATTTATTAATTTAACGATATAATGATCCGCCCATCCCGAATCGCAGCGACTTCTTTTCTAATGTATTTCGCATGATGTGTGATTCATAAGTGGGCACAGACGGCAAAACTTGGTGCTCATGTATTGCAAACAAGAATTGCGTTTCTAGTGATAACCGTATATTTTTTAAATTTCTGTTGTGCTATTTCAACATTGGTGATTTCTAGATGACGTAGTTTGTGTGCTGTTTGTAATAACTTGAGTGATTTCGCTTTTAAAATACTTTGTACAAATATAATTTAAAACAACTTGTTATAAATGATTGGAAATACTTTCAAATAAAAAACACTTTTCTTCTACTGATATGCATGCTATCAAACCATTGAAGAGATACAATTTACCTCTTTCATAATAATTATTTAACGATAATGTAGGTAAAAATTAACTTACTACTGTCCTTCAGTAAATAATTGATTCTAGTCACTGCTTTGAACATTTTGGGCTTTATACTCCAAACCTTATTCCATACTGAGATAGTGTAGTTGGTTGAACTTCAAGAATAGCTTTATGCTTAATAACAAAAGTAAGTTACTAACATTAGAGGGTTAATAGTCAAATGAATGTATTTTTACGTCTTTTATTAAAAGAGAGATACATAATAAATATAATCCATTTATTTTTTGGAATTTATACAAAGTTGTGAAGTTGTGAAATGTGAAGTAAAACGATGTGTAACAGTGTTGCTCTATATTCTTAAGCTAAGAATGTTAAAAGGCGTATTAAATTAAGTATTAAATTCTTTAAAGTAAAAAAAATCTAGTGTTAGTATGCTCATAATTGAAATAGATATAATAATACTAATATACTTATTTTCAAGAACGTGCATAGCAATATTTAAATGATGACAATAAACGGTTTGCTTTCCGCTGAGTAATTTTATTGTAGACAAAACATAAATATCTTAAATGTAAATCAATATCTTCCACTTCCTAATACGTCCTACATAGGAATTATATGTATTTAAGCCAAACGTTTGCACTAGTAAATTATTTTTCTATAGGAATATATGTATTGTAATATAACAAGTTTAAAGAAAAATTTAAATAAAAAATAATTGTCACGGTCGATAGGTCCGGGATTATCACTTAGACACTCTTTCGGCAGATAAATAAAAATAAATTGCGAATAATAATGCTTTACAAAAATTAAATTGATAGTGAAAAAACTAATCTCGGAGTTTGTCGTTCACCGCGCTCTCTGGTAATGTGCCACATTCGATTGAATAATCAAACTTGAATTAAACTTATAATTGACGTAAAATTAGTGCACAGCACATGAATTTGCTGTGAAAATATAGCACTTAGCTAAATACATCTTCTTTCAAAGGCGCCTCAAACTAAAGACACAGATTATCGTCTCTTCATTTCACTCCTTTGTTACCGATAGCATTTGCCAAAACTCACGGCTAGCTATGTACGACGTACCTTAGACAACATTTCATATTCTTACAAAAAATACGATATTGTAGACTGTAATATACCATGTGAGTTCACGATCTATCTTTCAATGATATGTCACTAGCAAGTATCGGCAACTGTACAATGTGGGCACTTACTACCGGCCTTGACGACTCATTCCCAAGTGAGATTTAGTTTGCGATATTATGACAAAATTAAAATAGAACCTATTCTGTGTTTGTAGGAAAATGTTACATTAAAAACGAATATTTACGACGTGAAGAAAATGGAGCGAAGACGAGTGATTTAGCCATTCCCCCGGGATTATTGTTGACTGGAGAATCTAAGAAAACGCCAGGGTAGGGAAAGAGGCCGCTGAAGAGTTGGAAATAAATTAGAAACAAGGCTCATTCCGACGTGTGTTATTGGAGCGCACTTGGGTGAATATCACACCATATAGCGCTGATGGCATTGACCTTCCATGTTGCATGTATAGTTTAAGTTTTCATTAACTGTAGAACAAAATAAAAACGTATCATTCTATTTATCAGTCATTACACTGTGTTCGAATTGGAGACTTTTTTGCAACAAGCTGGGGGCCCAGGGGTGAACCTAATTCGAGTATGCAGATTCAGACATTTACCTCCTTTTATTTTCATCCCAGTTACCGTGGAAAAATACGACGCAATTCGTTGAATGCATTTACTTCTGGGTTCAATGCTTTTATGAAATTTTTAACAATTCCTAGTTTGATATGAAGCGGTGGTAAAGCCTTTTCGATCGGCACAAGTGGAATCTCAATAATGTTGTTTTGTCGCAATCTAAATTCATCGTAAAGGCCAGTTCCGTTCGTTATAGTGGTCGCCGGCAAAACGCGTATTTCACAAGCACATGTCGCTTTCATATTTAGATGTTAACACTTGACTTCTGAAAACAGACTGAGCCCTCAGCGGTTAACATTGTTGCCTATATACCCACTTAACCAAGTGGCAGTAGCAGGGGTGGAAGTTTCTAGAAGGTTCACGAATGATCCATAAACGGTCCATGGAAGGTTCTCGAAGGTGCCAGAAAACTCTTCGGCCATTGATCAGATTTTCCAGACAATTCCAGAATGTTCCAGAAAGTTCTTTCAGCCTAAAATTTTTAAATTGAAATTATTCGAAAACGCGAGCTAACTTTTAAAAACGGTTGACAGGGTTGGATTCAGCGTACTCGAATTAGGTTTACCCCTCGGGTACCCAGCTTATTGCATTATGCAACTAGCACAGTGTTATTATTAAAAGGTGACCCAGCTGTACTACTGGTTCTTTTGTTCGCTTGATTGTAAGCCACTTAAACGGTTAGTCTATAGTTTCGGTAAAGGAATCATACATTTTTTATTTAATGGATTAGCATTAAATTAAAATCAAATATTATGTCATTAGATTCATAAATTAACTACCCAGTATATTATGTCATGCATGAAGTCTAAGGAGATTAAATGTTAGATTCCTTGCACGTCCTTGCATGCAAACAGATAGCAAGTAAGTGTCAATTAACAAGCAAAACTAACTTCAGTATTCTTTGCGTGGCTACTCATATAGATCTAGCGTTAAGGAAGAATTATTACGATTCGTTTAAATTAACCATATACCGAATACGTTTCACCCGATAAGAAATGTAAACTAGCTACTAGGATAACTATAATTTCGCCAATTATTGCCGCGATTTAAGCAGCAATTCTATCTTCGAAAAAGCGATTATTCACATCGATAACGTTATTTTTCGCCGGTATACAGTGTTCCAGGGTTTTGGTGAACGCGATCAATGGAACTATCGGCTTGGAAAGAGAATATCGTCCGTAATGATACAGTGTGGTGGATTCTTAATCCATTTAGAAGAAGAATCGAGCTCCTTCCGTTGTTTGTTTAGGTGCAGACCATGACGCGTTTCGTTATTTCATTCCGAGATTCTCGTACGTTTTGCCTACCAGGTAAATGACTACTTTAACGTCAATGCAGTATCGTACACGCAATTATTACTGTGGTCACACTTAAGCCGTAATTAAGATAAGGCAGTTTCTTTTTTTATTCATTCTCTCCTGCGCAGTTACATTTTCTATTCAGCTGTGTATGCTGGTGTATTTCTTTTTATGTAGTATGCGCTATTGACGATGGTAAAATTTTTGCACGCGATGGTGGTGGAATACATTTTCAAGTGCATGCAATTTTCAGAACCGCATACATCTGTAGCTAAACATACCAGAATGCATATTATTTTTACATGTTTCGCAGTTGTTCAGATAACTTGCAATGCTGCTTTTTGCATTCCTCTGAATTTTTTGCGAAACTAGCGTAACTATTGCTGCAAATAAATATATTTTCACAGAATACGCTTCATTATTTTAGCCTACCTTTCGTGTAATAACACCTCGGTGTAATTTAGAGAAATACGCGTGATATTTTAGAAATTTTCATTACATCTAGCCGTAGTTGGTATAGTGATTAATCTTCAAATTGAGTTGAGAATCGTGCGTTTTGCATAGGGAATGATTGTGGAATTTCCAAGATAAAGTACCTCTTCCTTTTTAAATTATAGCAACTTGAGGTGCACAATTTTTGATAAGTGATCTAAGATTTCTCTAATTGACAGTAGATTAAGTGCATGCTCTAATATGGTAAAATTGACGTGGAATGGTGTAAAGAAAAGTGAAAACCGTATTTTACCTGCAATCAATATCAGTCTCTTTCTAATCCACGGAATTATTCATGAAATATGTAATCGATATTTGAGTAATGTAAATGCACTTTAAATTTTCACTCCATTCTTTCTGCCAGGTTAAAGCGTCTAATATTCAATGCATCATTATGAGAAATCATTATGAGAATTAGCGCGGAATTGTACCAAGTACTGTATTTATTTTATTATTATTAATTAAATATATTCGTCACAAGTTTTATCGATCATTCAAAATATATCTCGTAAAACTTTTTTTTTGTAGATGTTCAATGGTGACCCGTTGCGAGTTGTTCATACTAGGAAGAAAGGTTGATAAAAAGGTCCTTTTACTCGCAAAATTCTTTTTTAATATAACTAAATAACGACCGGTTTCGGGTCAAAGCCCATCCTCAGGTTAAGCTAGAAGGATATCATATAGCTGTATTACATTGTTTGTAAATGGAATAGTAAAAATACATAAGAAATTGTTAGATTTAAACAAATTATAATTTAGACTTATATGGTAATTTGTAAAAATAGTCTCAAGTAGTAACAAAGCTGTTATATTAGTGACCAATCCCAATTTATAGAGTAACTTCTTTTTTGTAGTTTTTTTACTTAACTGGCTATGTACTTTTGTTGCTTGATGTCTTTATAGATATACAGCAAACAAAACTGCCTAGGGAAGTAAATCGGGTCAATCAACTATTAATTCAATGAAAGCCTTGGAAGAGTAATACGAAATGATTAAAATCTCTTTGTCACGCTGTAATTTCACTAATAAAAGGAATTTGGTTAAATGGAATTGTATGATGTAGGAGGAATAGGTAAACTGTCATCGGCTTATAGTAGGATAACCTCTATTTGAAATCTAACGATTACAACTTGCAATACAATCAAAATAGTAATGCAATAGATAAAGCGAAGTAATGTCTCTGTGCGGCATAAGCGTCCGCCTCCTTCAATTAGTACAATACAAAAAAAAGGTAATAAATCGAATAATAATAACAGAACCAATCAAGAATTATAATATCTGAAAGGTAACGCCAACTCTCTTAAGCATCGGTATCAAGTAGGTTGGCGGGCTGCATCGGAATCACTGAACATTAAAAAGAGAAGCATCATTATCAGTATTATCACCCACTGGATAACAGTCGTAAAAAGTTGACAGCATTAGATATGTTTTCACAGTTGTCTCGTTCGTCGTGGTGAAAGAATGTGTTTATATCTTGAAAGAGATCGTTCGCCATCTACGGATGTAATACATGCATGTTTAAAACACTCCTTGAATTCAGTTAATGGATTAGTCGATACACCATCACGAATTTGTTTTAATGTGATAAAATCGGAATCTTTCTTTAGCACACTCTCGAACATTTCTAAAACGCGATATTGCATCATGTATAGTGCGTATTTCGTTTACTATTTGCAGTGACTACACGACAACGCTCTATTTTGTTCTATTGCGTCATGTAATCCTTTATAGTTGTTAGGAATAGTTTGTAACTCTGTTTCTTTTCTTAAATTTAAGACGCCCTATTGTCGCAACGGTTAGAGCTAGAGAGTTGACCTTTTTCCAGTTTTAAAGCGCTCGCCGAAAGCTTTCGAAAGGACGCAAACCTAACCTCCTAGCTCGTTTGGATGTCGAGATACAAGAGAGCCGTAAAAATTTCTACCCAAAGTGATGAAATTTTTGAATGACCTAAAAATGAAAGTCGGAATGTGTGTGAATGATTCACACAAACCCTTCTTAGTCTCTGAGCTGAGCAGATGTCGATGAGGATATAACAATTTTAAATCACAATACACAGCCCTGACACACCTCGCCACACGTGAGTCAAATCTAAGGATGTTGTCCACAATCAAACCCAAGTTCCTAGCCTCCCCAACGATAGGTAGCGTAATACCGTCGACAGAGAGACTCACACCGTCACGGAGAGCGATGACATCTGGTTTACTGCCAAATAATAAAAGTTCAAATTATTTCACTTGCCAATGTCAGGGCTTGCTTGTTAAAAATATTATATGTTTACAATATACGAGGGTAAGTCAAAAATTACTTACACTTTTAGTTCTACAACTGTATTAAACAACAACAATGCACTTGGTCCAGCGAGACATAAGCTTCCGTATGCCTTCCTGGTGGAAGGTTTTCGGTTGGTCGTGAAGCCACTTTTGCACCGCATCCCGAACGTTTGTGTCTGAGGCAAATCGATGACCTCTCAAAGCTTCCTTGAGCGGTCCATAGAGATGAATGTCCGAGGGAGTGAGATCAGGGCTGTAGGGAGGGTGTTCCAGGGTCTCAAAGCCCAACCTCTCGATAGTTTCTATGGTGTTGTGGGCCGTACGCGGACGGGCGTTGTCTTGCAACAACAAAACTTTCTTTGAGAGTAGACCACGGCGTTCGCTGCGAATTGCTAGATTCAGCTTATTCGCCAACAAATCACTGTACCTCGCACTATTTATGGTAGTCCCCCTGTCCAAGTAGTCGTTCAGTATAGGGCCTTTTTCGTCCCAAAACACGGTTAGCATTACCTTCCCAGCCTATGGCGGGGCTTGAATTTTTTCGTGCTAGGGGATCCTGGGTGTTTTCATTCCATACTCTGGCGTTTCGATTCGGATTCGTAGTGATGAACCCACGTTTCATCAACGGTCACTATTCTGCTTAAAAATGCGTCACCTTCCACGTTGAAGCGATCCAGTAAGCGTTGGCAGAGGTCCAAACGTTTGGTTTTGTTTTCTGCGGTAAGCATTCATGGTACCCATCGCGCACACACTTTACGAAATTTGAGTTCATCGTGGAAAATTTGATAGGCAACCTCACCACAAAAATACGCTTTTACGAGATAAAGCACTGCCCCGTATTGTGACAAAAGTCTCCGGTGAATTTCAGCAGCTTCCACACCCTCTGTCCACAAAAATCGGATCAGTGCTCATTGTTCCTCTTTGATGCCAACTAATAGCGGAGCTGACATGCTTATGCTGTTGTAGCTAGCAGATAAATGACGTGATCGTGATTAAATTCCGCACACATGGCCACAGAGGCGCCAACCCAACGCATGTGCAAGCGGCCGCCACTACGATAACCTTCAAAGCTTGTTATGGCGAAAGTGTAAATAATATTTGACTTACCCTCGTACATACAATTTTCTCAGAAGCTGTCGGTTTTGGGGGTTATAGGTTTTTGTTTTTGAAAAACATACTATTTTCAAGGGCATTTGAAGAATTGAATTTATGAAAACGTGTGTGTCTGTGTGTCCCGAAAAGTTGCTTCGATTTTGATGAAACTTTATATTTGGATAAAACATGGAGAGCTGAGAAAAAATATACCAATAAAGCAAAGGAATATTCCTTTGCAAATAGATTATTATATTTTATTAGCAATTTAGTACTTCTAATTTTATAGGTAATATAAGCCATTCCTTGCATAATAATTTCTATAATATGATATATCCTTGTTTTTTGCGTAGAATCTATTGTCTGCATAATTTTAAAATACCACTTATTAAAAAATTTGGTTGTCTCTACAGATATAAAAAAATTCATTATATTAAAAGTTCTTTTATTTCGAATAGCTGGTAACATTTATTGTTTTGAGTACGTCTACATATAGCCAAAATCTTTCAGTTACGATTATTGTAATCTCTGGGTTTAATAATTTTCTGTTTAGCTTTTTTATTTGTTACTGGAAACTGTCGAAACATTTTTATAATGGCTAATATAGAATCCAGAGTATTTATTTTATAAAACCTTTAAACTTGTGGCATTACACACCTTTTAGTGTATTCAATTCATGTTTCCCTATTGGTCCGCCTATTGCGATCAATGTGCGTAATTGGAAGGGATCCATTGTTCGGAAAGCGTCGAATTTCTGCAACCATATTGCCCGTGCCGGCGAAATATAATGGAAACTAAACAATATGTGTACGCTGTACGCGATATACGATTTCACGTAGGTTGGTAATTGTGTTAGCCAATGACCACGATTCCTATTATACATAAACCGATGTATGTATGACGTACGGCGTATGCGTGCATCATGAAGTTCGCCACTTGAAACGAACCCTCATTTATAAGGCCTTATTGCTGCTCCCTATTTATTGCGTTCGTGTGTTGTTTCGTTGTTGTTAATTGTTAACCTAGGCTACCATGAGACCGTTCAGCTACAACGGTTGAACATGTGTCGCGGATCTGCACACATACACAAACAACAGTTCATCATGCAATTGCGTTTTTTTCCTCTTCAATTGGGGAAAATTCACCTCGTTATCATCGGAACGAATGACACTTGCTTCACTGTTTTCGCATTTATATAATTATCAGTTTCCCCTTTCTAGTGCACATAGAACCCTGTGCATGTACATACATACAGACAATACGTAGCAATCTTATTATTGTCACACGGATAATTAATAAGTTTCCTGGAATATTTTTCTGCGACATGCAACTTCCAACGGCTAACGAACGGGTGTAATTCCGATTTTACAGATCTGTAACGGAATTGCTCAATTTGTCGCGACTTTCTTAACACTTCGCTGGTCGTTTTACCTTTAATAGTTCCCCCCTAATAATCGTTTTGAAGCATAAAAATAATTACGATGTCCGCGAATAACTAACTTGTCGAGAGCCAATTCATTTATAGCACTCTGATTTATTAGAATGTATGAAATTAATTTCGCGGACGACAATTATTGAAACGTTGTGAAGCAGGAACTCGGTAAATCTTTTAAAGCTGGAGACGAGGAATTCTTCGATCTGAGTTATTATTGTTTCTGCCATGTTTTCTACTGCAGTTGCACTCCAATTCGTTACGACATTGTGTTTTTCCATTTGTCGCTAATAGACCTTGAAATAGGTTTGTAATTATTGTCATTGAACATTTCGTTTTTGTTCGGTGTTTAAATATATTAACAATAATTTTATTTATTACAATTTCTTATAATAAAATATGTCTCAGATCTAGAGTAAACTGGCGCAGTTGTTCCTGCTTTCTCGTGAACACTGAGTGCACCAAACTTTGATAGATTGATTAGCACAAGGCGAGTTTCTTCGGATAAATCACTCAAGGCACTTCTTTAAATGGCTTGGCTGTTCTAGAAAGTTGATAAAAAATTAATATGTTGCTGTTATTTGCGTTTAATTACTTTCAAATCTTATATTGTTTAATTTAACTTAAAAGTATACTTATTACATGGTTTATTATAAACACAGTAGTGATTATGATAAACCATTCAGAAATTTGAAATCTATACGAGGTAGGGGTTATAAATTCTCGGATTGGTATAGAAAAAATAAACTTGGTAAAATATAACAATTTTTATTTTTCAATATAATCTCCCTTAACTTCAATATGTTTATTACAACGATTTATTAGTAATTCTATATCCTTGTAAAAATAATCTAAAGTTTTTTCCTCAAAATGTCTTTCTGGGACGATGTTCATCGGGTTGACGCCATTCAATCGATTCCTTTTTGGATAGAGGATCATAATACAGAACCATTGTTTCATCTCCTCGTATTTATCGTAAAGTGAGACAGGAATTTACTAAGCGCAGGGAAGAAGGAGAAACAGATATTGGAATTAAATACGTAGATGATGTTCCTAAAATTATTAAGCTTAGAAGTCCTTTAAACTAACTGCCACTAACAGTCCTACTATTTTACGCATCTGTTATCAAAATGTCTGTGGTTTACGTTCAAAAATTAGTAACATTTACTCAATACAGTGTGATGTCGATGCTGAAGTAGTATTATTTTCTGAAACATGGCTAAGTGAAGATATTAGTAGCGGTGAGCTTCTTGTCACATCATTTACAGTATTTAGAAGCGATAGAAAATTTAACTTGGTTGACCGGTTAACTGGTGGTGATTTTCTTTCGGGATTTGCTGGTACTGTTGATGCAACTCTAGCTGACAGATTTTGTACCGTTAATAGACTTGGTGATATGTAAATGTCAAATCTTTCCCTTGTATGTATACATTGTTAAGGTTTATATTCCACCTGATATCAACCCCATGCATACGAATAAATCACAAATAGATGAGAGGTGGTGCAAAAGTGTAAACATCTCTTGAGTATAATATTTCTTAGGTGAAAGGTGAAATAATTTTGGAATCATTAATAATTGAATACAATCATTTTGATCAGAATTATTTTGTCTTAAATACTGGTTAGGTGCCGTGTAGTTCGACCCTTGTCTAGCCCATTTTTTGATTAGGTGTTATGTTTTACATAATTTTTTTATACTTTAAACATCGGGACCCTCCAATAGTAACACTGGGGAACAATTTGTAACACAATTTCTGTTGAGTTTGGTTTTTGAGCTGTTTTATAGTTAATTAGGCATGCTGGTTTCAAAACTGTAGTTAGTTTTCTTCTACCATGTCAAGTTTTATCTCTACATCTTATGAGAATGTGACCACTCTCCGCGAAATCGAGCGTGAAAAGAATGCTTGGTTGGCATTCAAAAACATTGTTAAAGACTATCTTGGAAATACACGAGCACAGAATTACGCCAAAATTGCCCAGCAACTCAAACTGCTAGGTTGCAACATGAGCACCAAATTGTATTTTTTACATAGCCATCTTGCTAATTTCCCGGAAAACTTTGATGCAGTTAGTGATGAGCAGGGTGAGCGATTTCACCAGGATTTGAAGGTCATGGAGGCACGGTATCAAGGTAGATGGGATGTACATATGATGGCTGACTATTGTTGGAGCATCAAGCGAGAATGTCCACAGATTAAACATTCCAGAAAAAGCTATAAGCGAAAACTTTTGCCTTAATATGTAATTACCGTTCGATAAAAAAGCTACTATTTGTATGAACACAATTTAACTTGCAGTTACTATTATAGCCTTTATATGAATAAAATTATTCTTTATAAACAGTATATTTGGTCAGCTTTTACTTTATTTTCCTTTATATACACAATTTGTATGACTTTTGAGGGTATACTGTAGCTTCAAAAGTTGACGTGATTGACGAAAACTGCGGTTATTTTTGGATCCAGAGGCCAAAAGTTAGTTGAAAACAAGTCACAGATTTAAGACAACGAAATTGCTGTTCCCCAGTGTAATTCTTAATTTAGTGTTTCACTTGGACTCGAGCAGTTTCAGTGAGCTTAAGTATGAACGCCGCAGCAGGGTTAAAACTTCATAACTCTTTAATAGGTAGTTGTCGGTGGGTAAATCTCATACGATAATCCTAAAGTAAATGAGACAAGATTATACGAAGCCACGTGAAAGATACAAGTTAAAAATTAATGGAATTTGAACTTTTTTACCTATGTTTCCCTTCAAAATCATTAGATTAACATAAAAACATTTGTAGTTATTCTTATAGTTCAAGGAATGTATTTTTCAATCTTATAAACAGCGTTTTCCGAAACAAGCTGATCAAATTTTCAATTAAGAGAAAAGTCCTCAGAATTGATACGCTTACATTGGATGTTAGTTTCTAATTCTTTTGTTAATATTTTGCGCTGTGCCATGCTTTTGGGTTTCTAAGTTGCCAATAATAAGTATTATAAAAATCACAAAATGGTTAAAATTGGACATAGGTTTGGGTTTTTTTTTATCTATTGGCCATAGTGCGCCGTGGTAGTGTCAAAGTTTGACGCACTGCACTAGTTCTTAATTCTGAACTGTCAGGCTAATTTACATTATGCAAATATTCGCATTATACCTTAATTCACTAATTTCGCATTACCCTATGTGAAGGCCACTTAACACATTTCTTCTTTTTCATTGATTACTTCAAAGGAATTTTAGAAATCAAAACATTCCAGTAAAAATAGAATCCATGCATCAGCTACAGCTAAATTGAAAACAGACGCCCATATAACAATTTATTTCTAACGACTTACAAAAGTATAGGGAATGGTCCAAAGACACATTAAGTAAGCTTACAATTACAAAGGCAATTACATTACTTGTCAAAAACTCTTGTATCGAATAAAAGCCGTTGCTACGCAACATATGTTGGACTTGCTGTTTAAATTTAGATAAATTGAACTTCTTCCAGTGTGAAGGAAGCTTGTTGTAGATCTTAATAGTTAGAATTTCGGGCGACTGCTGATACATAGTCAACTTGGATTTTGGAGTGAGGAGATCCTTCCCGAATCCAGTTTGATAATCGTGAAAATCTCGATGTGATCTATAATTCTGCCTATTTATATGAACATACATCGCTAATTCTTGAATGAATATACAAGGTAATGTCAGGATATCATAGCTAACAACAGAATTCCTACAAGAATCTGTAGGTTTAATCCCAACAATACAACGGATAATCTTCTTTTGGCTTATAAAAATATTATTTGCCAGTGTTGAGTTTCCCCAAAAGCTAATGCCATAGGTCAGTTTACTTGCTACATACGCGTGATAAATGCTTAGCAACTGTTGAGTTGTTAGAATATTCTTCAGGCTTCGAAAGAGATAGCAAAGAGAATTAATCTTTGACAGAAGGTTTTCGCAGTGAACTTTCCAGTTAAGTATCTCGTCAAACAATACCCCTAAAACTTTATATTGACTTGCCCTTGCTAATTGTTCATCGTTTAGCTTTAAGTCTAAGTAAAATTCGTGAGTTGGATGCAATTGATAAGGGTGAAATCTAATATACGCGCTCTTAGAGTTGTTGACAACGAGTTGGTTATCTATAAACCAGTTATAAATCCTATCCAACGTAGAGTTGCATTTAATTGATAGGTTATGGTCGTTCTTATCAGATGCCACCAAGGCAATATCATCAGCGTAAAGAGTGATAAAGTTATCTGCTATGTTAAGAGGAAGATCATTGATAAAAAGTAGAAAAAGAACAGGACCTAATATTGGGCCTTGGGGAACACCGATATTAGTGGTTTGTAACTCTGCTACTGCTACAGTTGGAAATGCTAACATATTGTTTTCTATTCTTCAAAAATGATTCTATCCACTCCATAGCGAGACCTCTAATACCGTAGACAACTTGCTTAAGTCCAAATAAATTGCTACAGGGTAGGTACCATTTTCAATAGAAGTTCTAAAACCACATACTACTTGTTCTAAATTTAAATAACGGTAGACAAATATAAAAGGGAAGTGCTTTTAATACAATTTTGTAACAACGTTGAGCTTATCTCTCGCACTAAAAAAAATGTTATGCTCCCGAAGTTTTGGATAGGCTTTATGATATTTTGTATAACGTATTGTGGCCGCTTCTTATGGTTTAAGTAAATATGTTTGTCTGAATGATACAGTATTGGTTGCACTGTTATTATGACAAAAACCAGCCGTGTGTAAACATGTTTTGATAATACATTTGAAATACTTAAGCGTCCCCATTATTTTTATTGAACCGTTTGTTAATCGTAATTTTAAAAGTTTAAGTACGCTTGTAGGTAAAAGTTGTATCTCTTCAATTAAGTTTTATGTTTATTGTGCTATATTTTACTATAAAAACCAAATACAAACACCGGTAACTGAAATTTTCAATTAAAATATTCGTCACTTTATTGGACCGAAATACCATTAAATTTTTAAATACCCACTTAAATTCTGAAATATTTATATCGAACGTTTTCTTACGTAGGCAGTGGAGAGTTTGTAATCAATAAATGTCCCCCTTTCAATTGGACGGGTATATTTTATATTTCAGCATTTACACGACCGATTCGAAACGTAAAATTGAATGGGATACCGTGGAAATAAAAACACGTCCTGAAACAAATCTCAGTAAGCACTGGAAATAATAATCAAGTTAACTGTGGTTAATGTCCGGACCAGTCCACATATTATAACCTTAAATGACGTCCATGTTACCTTAATGAAACAACTTTTTGCGGTCGCAAATTTTAGAAACGTTAATTTGACTACCTATACGTTGCCGTGAATTTATAAATAGTCACTCGGTGACAGTTGCTAAAGAATGGAACGTTCTTTTTCTTTTCTTGTTCGTCGCGGCAGCAGATGCCCTTTGTATGTATATACAGTTCCTATGCGAAGATGTAGGCTTCAATGAAATTTTAGCAGGTGTTTACCAACATTGAATCGATTATTGTAGCTTTCAAAAACCAAATTTAAATTGCATGCTTTCGCACTATATAAAGCAAACACATGTTCTTATATTATTATTGTTATTATTGTTACCATATACGTCGGGGGTACTTAAACAGACGAATGTGATGTAATAATAGCGGTACTGTTTCGAATGTGCCTCGCATTGTTAATATGAGCTACGGTTTTTCTTTAGTAGAGATAACTTTCAAGCTTCAACATGAATGAACATTTCCAAAGCCATGTTTAAGCAGTCTAAGCGAAATAAGTGGGGCTTTTGGCGTTGATTAGTAACTGTAGATAAAAGGAGGATACATACACCAGTATACTCCACTTTCGATTCAATTGAGACTAGCGTCTGAGGCATAGGTGAGTTATTAACTGTTTACGAAGTTGGAAAAGTAAAAAATTGACGATGTGAGTTTGAAGAAGCCCTATGTTATGTTAGATTTCGTACACAAAGTTTCTGCAAAATTCTTAATAATGAAACGGGGAACCACTTAACATGAAACGACATCTTCGGTTGCCTTGTTGTTCTTTAGTTTATAAAGGTTGGGTGCAAAATCAGAATTAGCTTTTTGTGTTTTGAATCCAGCTTCTTGATTTCCTCTATACACAGAGAACTACTTCTCTATTTGATCGCAATTCTCTTATATCATTTTGAATATAATTTTATTTATTTAGATACCGGGCAGACGTTCACAACCTTATGACTAGATTCAGAAGCCCATCTCCATGTAAAACTTCGCTCCTAGAAAGGTCCTTCTCTTTTCAGATATATTTTGTAATTAATAATTCACCATCCAATCTTCTATCGGTTCCTGGTTTTATAAAAAGCTAATGAAAAACATCTTATTAGAACAAAAAGTTTCTTGATGTGTGCAGGTAGATTATCAGGTGTGTCAGTGCGGTTATGTTCTGGCAGCACTCCGTAATGGATTCACTTATGTCTGTATCTTAGAGTTGAACGGACTACGCCCAAATTTTAATTCTATATATTGCAATGATAAGTATTGTTTGAAATTAAAAAATTAAATTAATTCAATGAATCTCGGGGTTAACATTATTGAAAAATGACTAAGTTTTGTTAAAAGAATAAGAAAATGAAACAATTTTCTATGTTTCGAAAGAGACAGTAAGTTTTTATTTAGAATTTAGAATAATTATATTTCTTTTGAACAGAGTACTAATTTTGAGACAAGGAACCTATCATAATCCGATAGCTATTTAAATTTATTTATTTGGAGTCTTAAATTTTTTAAATAATTTATTAAATTCAATTTTCCCATTGTTTTTTTTTTATTATTTGGCCAAATATTAAATTTTGGTACCTGCACACTGGTGATTCTCGCAGAGTAGCAGTACTTCGATGTCGGTTCTTGATATCTTCTGCTCGTAACAGCATCCGATTTATCCGATTTACAACCAAGTATCTTCCTCTTCAGATCTTGCTCCGTAAGTTTACAATTTTGAATTTATAATATCGATATGGATGTGTTTATTGAAGATTTAATAAAAATAATTTCATATTTACTTGAAACATGAATAAAATTATCGATGAATTTTGAAAATTATCTTCTTGTCGAAATTTTTTTATATCTCTCCATTTGTGTATGTTATCCAGCACCCCCAGTTTACTACCTGAATAATTAAAATATTCTTAAAATCCATTGAAAATTTCCTTCACTTCCATGGTGACGCCGTCCAAAAATCCAGGTACGGTGGTGTTGGGTACATTTAACTCAGATGGTTACCATGAAAACGACTTTAATTCCATAACTGTGCATGAATAGCATTATCCAAATATGATACGATCACATAATTTTTATAGAAAGGAATATAATTAGTATTTCTGTTAGCAAATTTTGTTTCTATCGTCATTTGTTGTTTATTAGACTCATTTTTTTCAACAAAAACACTTCTTGTCTCCATGTGTAAGACCAAGAAGAAAAATCAAACTAGGGGAAATTGAAGGGAAGAGGTTAACAACACTGCTTCGCCTCGATAAGGAATAGAACTAAATGTAGTTTAACTGTCAAAATACAATACTTCTTAACATAGGTAAACGAATACCATGACAATATTCAATATTCATCACACACAACTTACAACAAAAATTTAGTGATATTCAAAATATTTATCAATAACCAAATATAGGCAACAGAAATTGTTTATAATAATGTTAGGCATTTTTTTACTTAATTAGATTTTGATTTTGTGTTTATAGTCCTTTCAGTTTTGTTTGTATATTTTTCTATATTTTATACACATACTTATTTATTACTTGGACGTTATAGTAAGTTCATTATTAATATTATTAATATTATTATTATTATTATTATTATTATTATTATTATTATTATTATTATTATTATTATTATTATTGTTATTATTATTATTATTATTATTATAAATATTATTATTATTATTATTATTATTATTGGTTGGAAAGAAGTATATACTACGGCCGTACAACGTCAGTAAGCAAACAATGAAAACGGGTATTCGGCCTGTGGTGGTCTAAAGAAAAAGGAATCTCTTTTATTCGCTAACTCAATATTTTGCTCTTTATTTTAGAACTTCATGAGGAGTATAAACTACAATGCGAAAAAATTCCTACCATAAAATAATTCATTCAAAATAATTTTACCTACAATGGAGGAAATTGGCAACAGCAATTTGATTTTTGATTTGTCGTTAATATAAAGCAAGTGAAAAAAAACAAAGCTAAGAAATAAACGACATAGGGATATATTTAGATATATTTTGCGCTGTAATAGTTTCGCAGACGGCGTTTCATGGGCTGTACCCTGTGAGTGTGGCCTGTGTTGCTTCCGCGAGAGGACGCCGGGGGTGGAGTGCTTTGGCGATTCATCCCTGGGCCAGGTGTCGGCATGGAAGAAAATAATTGTTAAAAAGAAACACTTTAATAATATTTAAAAAATTTTTGAAAAGTAAAATTGTAATTTAAAGTGTAAGTGACATTTTCAATAACAGGGGAAGAGACAAAGTGAAATGTTAAACTGTAAACCTTTAAACAACAATTTATAAAATAAGAATTGAAAATCGATAACGTTGCAAAAAATAACTGAAAAACACACAAGGCGGGAAAGCATAACAGCTGATCAGAAAATAGATATATAGGCGCTTCCAAAAGATTAAACTAAGAAATAAACGACATAGGCATATATTTAGATATATTTTGCATTGTAATAGTTTTTCTTTGGGGGTTTCGCAGGCGGCGTTTCATGGTCTGTACCTTGTGAGCGTGGCCTGTGTTGCTCCCGCGACAGGACGCCGGGGTGGGGTGCTTTGGCGATTCATCCCTGGGCCAGGTGTCGGGGTGGAGGAAAATAATTGTTAAAAAGAAACACTTTAATAACACTTAAAAAATTTTTGAAAAGTAAAATTGTAATTTAAAATGTAAGTGACATTTTCAATAACAGGAGAAGAGACAAGATGAAATGTTAAACTGTAAACCTTTAAACAACAATTTATAAAATAAGAATTGAAAATCGATAACGTTGCAAAAAACAACTGAAAGAACACAAGGCGGGAAAGAATAACAGCTGATCAGAAAATAGATATATAGGCGCTTCCAAAAGATTAAACTACTCATTCTTATGTTGTAAAATATTGCAATATATATTACTTAACTGGATTGTGCCTGACCTGAAATTTATTGTGTTATTTTTTTTATATAGTACATTTCAAGGAAAAGTATGTTTTTGTAATTGCTTTCAACATCTAAAATTTGAACGTTATCGAAATCAAAGTGGTGATCCTTTTCATCTGTGTGATCGGCCAAAGCACATGATCTTTTGCACAACCTACAGTCACTCCTATGTTGGCTTATACGATGTTAACTATCCTGTTTGTTAAATTTTCCATAAATAGTAATTCTTTGTATTTAAATATGACATTGGTATGATCCAAGGGACTAGGAATACATTATGAAGTTGGAGGAAAAGAAAAGTCCACTTTCTCACAATAATATTTATATAATATTATTGTGTGTAGTATTGTGTGTTTAATTATTTTTCAGAAAATTTTGGTGAGATATATGTTACCCGATTTTTCATTGCTGACTCTATTGAATTTTTGATTTTTTTGGGTGGTTAGAATAATAATTTTCTTTAGACTACCACAGGCTGATTACACGTTTTAATTGTTTGGTTCCATTATTAATTGTTTGCTTCCATTATTATTATTATTATTATTATTATTATTATTATTACTATTATTATTATTATTATTACTTTTCTTAGTAGGCTTGCTATGAATTTATCTATAATCGACTGCGAAAATAAGCAACTGCAGTATATATTTACTACCCAAGACAGGATTATTGGACAAATATTGACGACCCATGAGCAGTAATACTACTCGATGCCTGGCGAAGCATCGTAAATCCCTTATATCAATCTAGCTTGTGATTAAAATGACAGAAATCAATAAGAAAGTAAGCATAATTGCGTAATTGTTAGGAATACGATGGGAATAATAAATATTAGATCAAAAAACTAATTACCGTATGGTTCGCAGCGGTGCCAGCGAGCCAGAAAGAAAGGGAGTAAATTACAGCGAGAATAATCAAATGTCGAATGCGCTTAAATAAATAATCGCTATCGCATCATAATGGGATATGATAATTCCAGTTATTATAGATATTAAACGCTGCCAGACAGTCGGCCATTTTGTAGATCGCATGTTAGGTGAACCTTGGCAGTATAAGTAATAGGTAGGATGCTTGCACAATGATAACTTGTACGTAAGTTCGCGAAGCATATACGAGCACATCAATTCCACTTCACTCGTATCGTACACACCACGTCGACATCGACAGGCTCCGGTATTCAGCAGTTAAGCTGCCTATTGGCGGAATTCGTACTACAGACGTGACTGTTGCCTTTTCATTTCGATATATTTATACACACACATACATATATACATATACACCGTTTAATTGCTATTTTACGTTCCTTAAAGAACAAACATGTGCAAGTAAGTCGGTTGTATTATTTCTGTAATTACAGTCTTTGCCAATAAAACGGACCGCTTGTAGATTTTCGCAAATGTATAAAAAATGCTCATTATATTAATAATAGCGAGATAAATGTTTTTCAGTGAATTACTCCAAAATGGCTTGCAAGTGTTCCTTTGGGAAACTAAATTAAATTGAGACAATTCAAAGATTCGAAATTTAGTTGTACTCGCGTTTCAGTTGTATACGGGCAGCTAAATCAGGCACTAAGATAGGGCAAGCGTTTTTATATGGACATTTACACTTATTATGGCAAGAAGACTATAGTTAAATAAAAGCAGAAGAGCACAAATTGTGATTTTGAGTTCCATAAGAATCTCGCAAACTAAAATTGCTCAAAGGTTGAAGTGATTACGTTGCTGCTGTTAAGTTAGTAATAAATGGGTATAACGCTCTCGTTGCTTATAAAAATAAACCAGGAAGCGAAAACTCCAAAGAAACAACAGCCAGAGAGGACCGCCTATTAGAGCGGCTTTTTCTTCGGAATAGGAAAAACTTCTTAGCAGCTATGGAAATCGGTGTTTTCCTTGGAATTTTCGATGTAAGTAAATATTTGAAAAAATCTAGTCCCGGTAAGGAATCGAACCGCCGGACGGGCGAGCAACGAACGTTCCTGGCATGAGGTCCCCGTGGTGTAGTGGTTAGCACGCCCGTCTGGTAAACGAGAGATGTCAGGTTCGATTCATTACCGGGACGAGATTTCTTCAAATATTTAATTACGTGCGAAAATTCCAAGGAGAATACAGATTTTCAAAATTCACCGACGGAAGCCAAAATATATTTATCCTCAGCAGCTGTCTGCAGAAATTAGCCCAGAAGGCTTTCAAAAAATTGCGGCTAGAATGGTTAGAAGGTGCTTAAATAGGAGTAAAAGATTGCAAAGTAAGAAGAAAGCCGTTATTGTCTGACATTAACAGAAAAGATCTTTTAGAATGGGCAAAATACATTAACATTGGATAATTGAAAACTGGAAAAAGGCGTAGTAGTCCAGGGGAACGAGAGGTAATTATTAACAAGAGATTGCTTTCAAATTAATTGCTATCATCACGATAATGCTAATTTTAAAGGATAAGCATAGTTCCTTTTTCAGCTTTTTGGCACTCCTGGAAGTACCTTTGCGCCTCGCATAGTTAACGAGTAATTTCATAGTAAACATTTGTTTCCAATAAGAGAACGCTCCTTGCTACACAGCTTAAAAGACTAAGGATTGGATACACGAAAATTGATCCCATCTTCTGGATTAGTTTCCGCAATCTCCAGACCCAAATCCAATCGAACATTTGTTTCACTTTGCAAAAATTCAACTAAAGGGCCACAAGTACTCTTCAAAAACACCACTTGAAGCCAAAATAAAAGAAGTATGGAGAATATCCCATCAGCGCATCGCGAAGACTTAGGTGAAACGCCTAAAGGTATACAGCCAATCATTAAAGTCCGAGGAGGTCATACACGACATTAATTTGCATGTAGAATTTTGTAGTCACCATTGTAAATATATTTCAGTAAAGTTTTAAGTTTTGCAAAGTTTAAGGTGCTCCGTTTTATTGGCCAAGGCTGTATATTATGGATTTTGCCCGTCGTTACACGCTTTTTTCTCTTCTCCTTTTATTCACTTTTCCATTCCTTCATCGCGGTATACATACACACATTTGTTGTGGTAGTACCTAGTACAGAACATATGAGAAAATGGCCTTTTTACTAAGCTCGCCGTTATAGACCTTTCAGTATGTCTGAACGCGTCAGATACGTCTACGATTCCTAGTATTAGGCATTTCAATACATCTCTATTGACATTCAAACTATTGAAAGTATCTCTCCGATTATATAGATGTTATGTTCACATCTCGATATAGATGGCGATATTGGCGTAAACACCTATGGTTTCCGAGAGGTCTGAACACACGTCTCTTGCCTCTGTAGAAAACGTGAAATATGTCAGTTTATTTTATAAGGTTTGCGGGGCTATAAAATGTTTCAGGAGTTTTAATTGAAATGATCTAACCAAAATGAGTGACACCTCCTTTTAGGGGACGAAGTCAATAATAAAATGAAATAAAATATACCCAGCGATCTGCCTTGTAGGAAAAGAAGTTTTATTATGCTGAAGGCGTTGTGAGTATTAAATTGAAAAACGATGATCCAGAAATAAAATTGTGGAGATTATACATTAAATTAACATTTCAAATTACTACTTGGATGCTTAAGTAACGAGCGCATTTCTCATTTATCAAAAAGTTTGCACGTTGATATCTAAATATCAAATCATGTTAGAATTTTTATAAAAATTAAGTGGGTGGTACATACTTCCACCATGTTTAAAACCGTGAAGCAACCCGATCCTTAATAAATAGGTAGCTGCCAGTATAGAAACAGTAGTAGCAAATTCTAACTTTGATATGGGCAGTGACATAATAAGATCTTCTATTGCAAACGCTTTAAAGTCCTCTTAGACAGTTCTGGTGTTGGTATGTATAAGGAAAATCAAGAAACTTTATTTGTAATTGTGTTTTAAGCGGAACTGTACGCTACTCAAAGACCAGATGATTTGCATGGTCAAGTGGTTTTAAGGGTCCCAGGATCCTGAGATATAGGCCTTAAACTAGTATTGGCATGCATGCAAAGGTTGACACCTCTATCTCAATACATCAGGGTTACATTGGCGTGGAAACCAGGTGGGGAGGAAGGATTCTAAAGTGAACTTTAGGGTTTCTGAACTGGGTCAAGGCATATGAGTGGTCTATAGGAGAAATATAATAAACCTAGTGACCAAAGGAGCCAACTTGTTGGAGTAAAACTAAAACCAGGCGTAGGATCAAAACAATAGATCTTTTGGGGCGCAGTATTAAGGATGCAAGATGTCATTCTACGCATACACAAATATATTAAGTATAAGCGAAAATATTAATCTCATAATAAGTAGCCTTTTTGTATCAATAAATTTAATGATCCAACCTGAAGACAAATGGAATCTGTTATAAATTCTTAACAAATTGCAGCGAACAAATATTTTTGGGAAAGTTCAGTTAATATGGCAAAAAATTGAGAGTCCGAAGTATACAATTTCTTACGCAAGCTGTAAGTTCTTATCTACGGCATCGCAAAGTTTCATTGCATTTTAGGAAGATAATTCCCCATTCAGGGCAATTGTGCAAAGTGCTCAAGCCTCAAAATTTAAGATTCAGCGTCTGAAGTTAAATTTGGAATGTTATTTTACGAGAAAAATGTTGAAGTGTTTGATTTTTAATTTGCTCATGATATAAAGACATCGATTTTTTTACATTCATTCGTAGGCACCCAAGCCGGTAACGTATGTGAAGTGTGATCAATTTTTGATGCGTTCGTTGTTTGAATGCATCTTTGTACACGTAGGAAGTAACTGTCTGAATGATATTTTACAGATTGTAAGTAGCATTCAAAACAAGCAATATGCCAACGGAATCTATTATTGAATACTCCATTGGGAGTCAAGTGTGAGTTTATATTAGAAAGGAAAGAATAAAAAACTGGTCCAACTTCTTTATTATTATATATCCTTGTGCAAGTTTTATTTAGTGAGTGACATGTTGAGCAAACCTAAAGCACATAAGTCGACTTAAATTTTTTTTTTGTTTAGGTAGCGCAAGAATGGTGTTAGATTTACGTTCAAACTTTATGGTAATGTTTTATCAATTGTATGTATTTAAAAAAAGGACGTTAGAATATTGAAGTATTGAAAATTACATTAATGCCAATGATAGCATTTTATCATTGTAGGTTTGTTAATGTTAGCTGAGTACCAATGATATAATGGGTGATTCGTTAAGTGTTTCTACATATAAGGTTTTAAAAAAACACACAAATGTTGAATACTGATATATTTTTTTATGAGATAATGTAGTTTAATTAATTACAATTTTGTATGGAAGATTATATCCTGGAAATGACCGCCACGGCTCATGTGGCATGGTCTAATGCGTTTGTCATAATTTCTAATAATATAATGGCACATGTCAGGGTTTATGTTGTTGATTTCGCGACGTATCTCGTCCTTCAGCTCTGCAATCGTTCTATGCTTATTTCTGTAGATTCTACTCCCCAGATAACCCCAAAGGAAAAAGTCTGCAGGAGTTAAATCACACGAACGAGGAGGCCAATTGATACCGCCGTTTTTTGAGATTTCGCGTCTTGGGAAACGAGTAGGAAGTAAAGTGACTGTTTCTCTGACTGTATGGCTAGTGGCACCGTCTTGTTGAAACCACAGGTCATCAGCGTTCAAATCTTCCAATTGATCCCATAAAAAGTCGGTTAACATGCTCTGATAGTGAATGGCATTAACTGCAAACGCATTCTCAGCATCGTCTTCGAAGAAATACGGGCCAGTGATGCCTCCATACCAAATGCCACACCAAACAGTCACTTTTTGGCGATGCATTCCTTTTTCAATAATTACGCTTGGGTTTTCTGATCCCCAAATGCGACAATTTTGTTTGTTGACGAAACCATTAAGGTGGAAACGGGCTTCGTCACTAAAGATGATTTTTCTTGAAAAATAATTTCCTTGTACAAGCATCCGTTCTGCGATGATACGACGCTGTTGGTGATTTCTCGGCTTCGTATCTGGTATCAATTGCATTTTTTAAGGATGCAAATGCAAATCCTTGGCCAACATTTGTTGTGTAGCGGAATAGGAGAGTCCTAGTTGTTGGGATCGACGCCGAATCGATGTGCCTGGTTCTTCGGCCACACTTTCACGAACGAGAGCCATGTTTCCCTCCGAACGCTTTGGACGAATACGATGAGGTGCTTTAACTGTACCTACAGCACCAGTTTGCTCGAATTTCTGAACCACATTAGAAATTGTGCGTTCTGAAGGTCGATTGTGTACACCAAAATATTCACGTAATGCACGAATTTTTTTGTAAACACCCAGTTTCACAATAAGCCCTAACCATCTTAGCACATTGCTGAATTGTGTATCGCTCCATGATTACTTTTGTACACGTTTCTAGTTTGTAAACATCACTTAACTGATGTAATTGTCATTGACGTTTCAAAAATATCAGAGGCTACTATGTGGAAATCCTTAACGAATCACCCTTCTTATGTGCTGTAGATAATAGTAGATAATAGGAACTCCAACGTGACTGAGTGAATTAACTGTTTATGGACTTGATATTTCTTCCATTATTTGTAAATCCAAATATTGAATCAAATATTTCGTATATTTTTATAATGAGTTTCCTTCTGAGTAGTTTCCTATACCGTCTCGGGTACCACAGCGATCCAACCTTGGCCTCTTACTATACAACATTTTTTTTGAATGACCTACTTCTAAAATTGAACTGTATGTTGCTGGCATATACAGACGATCCAAAAATATGTTATGTGGACCATTCAGAAATGGCATATATATAAAATTGAAGATCAATCTTACAATTATTGATGAATGGTGTAAACAGAATATGATTTCTTTGAATGCTGTCAAACGTTTAGTTACATCTTACACTTGATGTATTGCTTTAATACTTTTCAATTATTGTATCAGGTCAGGATCTATTATTGGAAAATATAAAGTGGTTGACTTGGGCATATTAATTGATTCAAAGCTTATCTTTTCCCAGCATGTAATAACAATTTGCTTGCCAGAATCCAGATCTTTAAGCTTTCTTATACGATCTTGCAGGATTTTCCATAATACATCTGCAATTAGAACTGTTTATTTTGCTATTGCGCGTAGAAGTCTGTAGTTTCTTACGAGAGTACCGTAAAAGCCATAATGAAAGCATAAAGAAAAGATTGTGTAAGTCGTGCGTTCTCTTCCGTTTTACATAATGCTCAGAAGTATATCATCCATGTTTAGATAGTGGCATAACCAATCGCGCTCAGAAAGTTCAAAATGCGTACCTCGGATACATTCACGGCATCAGAAAATTTGATCATATATCGCATAAATTAAAGGACAACGGATAGTTGAATATGAGGAATAGGAGAGAATCACAGTGTTCACACTTTACCACAAAGTACTTACCTTTAAGCGTCTATCATAAAATTAAGTTCAGAACAGATGTGCACAATGTCACTAGACGTTTCCGTGGTTTAATATCGCAACCTTTCCACAAAACTGCCTTATTTGAAAGAGTCCTTTTCTTTTAATACCTATGCAAAATATAATAATTTGCTTGCAAATTTTAAGACATATTCAATGCGTCTATTTCGAGAAGGGTTACGTGCTTTATTATGGAAGATTTACTGCAGTTAATGTGGGCTATGATTACGATTACGATTGTGCAATTACGTATAAGCAGAAATATTTACTTTGTTTTTGTAGCTGATGCATTACTTTACCTTCTTTTCATTGCTTTTCATTGTGCATGTACTTTTAGGCATTTTTTATTTATTTATTGTGTGCCTATATACAGGGTTAGATAAACAGCTTATAGCTGAACCTCGACCTGGGACTGCAAAGCAACTTTTTTGTTCTTTTTTTATATACGTTGTTCTGCTGTATTTTTTCTCCTGGCAATAAAGTCTATTATTATTATTATTATTATTATTATTATTATTATTATTATTATTATTATTACATTATTATTACTATTAGCTTATTAAATCAGCATAATTTTGAAAGTTACAAAACAAAATTAGTTCTCTTTTCTTGCTTCCTGCTGTTAATTTTAATGT
This sequence comes from Dynastes maya, assembly GCA_029619315.2. Classification (NCBI taxonomy): domain Eukaryota; kingdom Metazoa; phylum Arthropoda; class Insecta; order Coleoptera; family Scarabaeidae; genus Dynastes; species Dynastes maya. The sequence goes on from JAROYE020000002.1 coordinate 67,398,093, forward strand.
GCCACCCTCTAGTATTAGATATGGTACTACAATTAATCTACTAAGGGCTAGGACAAACGTTATGATAAAATCTCCAGTGTATAGAATGTCGAAAAGTTTTAATATTTTCTATAATATAACTCTTTGGAATTGTAACTTATTTACATACTTTCATTTTAGTATATAAGAAAGTTCAGATATGATTAAGGTTTTGTTTGTATTTTTATCACTGTTTTATTTTATTGTAAGGTACTGCACATTTATTTCGTTTTATTAGGTTGTTAAATCCTAATAAATGAATCCATGCAACATTCATCCCAGTAGATAACATTAAAAATGATCAAACGTCGCTGCTGATAAATAATTTCTGCAGTGCTGTCATTTATACGAGGGTAGGTCAAATACTATCTACATTTTCGCCATAACAAGCTTTGAAGGTTATCGTAGTAGCGGTCGCTAGCGCATGCGTTGAGTTGGCGCCTCTGTGGTCATGTCTGCGGAATTTAATCACGATCGCGTCATTTGTCTGCTAGCTACAACAGCATAAGCATGTCAGCTCCGTTATTACTTTGCACCAAAGAGGAACAACGAGCAGTGATCCGATTTTTGTGGTCAGAGGGTGTGAAAAGTGCTGAAATTCACCGGGGACTTTTGTCACAATACGGGGACAGTGCTTTATCTCGTAAAAGCGTTTTTTTGTGGATCGATATGTTTCAAAGTGGCCGCACAAGCGTAACACAAAAAGAGGAAGCTGGTCGGCCGTCAACCTCGACCACCGACGACAACATTCAGCAAGCTCGAGGCCTCGCCATCGGCTGGGAAGGTGATGCTAACCGTGTTTTGGGACGAAAAATGCCCTATACTGGACGAATACTTGGACAGGTAGATTACCATAAATAGTGCTAGGTATAGTGATTTGTTGGCGAATAAGCTGAAGCCAGCAATTCGAAACAAACGCCGTGGTCTACTCTCAAAGAAAGTTTTGTTGTTGCTAGACAACGTCCGTCCGCACACGGCCCATAACACCATAGAAACTATGAACAGGTTGGGCGCTCCCTCAGACTTTCATCTCTTTGGACAGTTCAGGGAAGCTTTGAGGGGTCGTCGATTTGCCTCAGACACAGACGTTCGGGATGCGGTGCAAAAGTGGCTTCACGACCAACCGAAAACCTTCTACCAGGAAGGCATACGGAAGCTTGTGGCTCGCTAGACCAAGTGCATTGCTAAAGGTGGAGACTATATCGAAAAATAATGTATCTGTTGTACACCTATCTTTGTTTAATACAGTTGTAGAAGTAAAAGTGTAAGTAATTTTTGACTTAGCCTCGTACTTTCTGCCGATTAATGTTTCGACAATTGTCTTTAAAGCAAAACTCTTTTGTTACCAGTATGTAACTTTTGTAAGATCTATTTAAGTAGCAAGAGATACCAGGTAATAACGGTTTGACTAATGTTAATCACAAGATATTTATTCGAACGGAAACACTAAATAACCTCGGTAATTTCCAGAGGTATGGAATAGATCTTATCACATACCCGATACGATCTCAGCAATCACTATGGGTTATAGGTGTTTAGTACCTCATAATGTTCTCAGCATCGTATTTCTTGACACATAGACTTTTTATTTTACCCTGACGATCTTCCAGCTACATCTCTAAAAGACTCTGCGTTAAAATGCGTTATACAAGTATAAGAAGGCTAAACGTGTAAAACAAAAAATAAAGTGTTTTATTACCTGCCAATATTAATCGGCCAAATTTTAAAGCGACGCCGATTAATGTAGAGGAGAGCGAAATGTCTCGGGTTGCTTGGTTTATTTGGGTCGGCTCGCGTGATACCATTGTGTGCGCCGTTGCATGCATCGGACCCCGAGTTGCTCCGGGCGTTGGCTACTTGGAACGTTTTATACATGCAATAATAATTACTCTTTCATAATCCTTTAGTGTTCGTTATTTATTTCCTATGGGACTCCTTAAGAAGCCGCTCGGTACTATTAAGTTTATCGTTGCTGGCGATTATTTTTAAATATTGCACGTACGTACGACGTTGTATGTAAGTCATACTCAATGCAAATAGCTTCAGTTGTACTTACCTAAGTGTTTGCTTAACGTTAAGATAACGTCAACGAATTTTAAGCGCTCACTTACCGCCTTTTAGTTTTAAATAATTAATTTTTATCGGCGCTAAAGTGTTTGCTATAACGTTTTCGCGATAGATAACACGGTTACTCAATTCACTATTTGTAGTTGTAATTAAGCAATCATGTCATTTAGATTAGTTTACCCTATAGTACGTTGCTAGGAATATTTATTGGGAGCAATTTAATTAACTGGCTTTACCTGCAATATAGAATACAGTCCCTGGCCAAATTACTTGAAACACTCAATATTTTGTAGTTTCTTCATAATAAAATATAAACTGTACATGTATTATATCTTTTATTTATAAAATATATTGTAAAAATATGTAACATATGTAAATATTAAATAAGTAATTAATATTTAGTCCATAACCCATGATTTTTAATAACATCCTTAATTCTTCGGGGCATACTTTCAATGCAAGATATGATTGTCTCTTTTATATCTTCATCGTTCTCCCATACATCCTTTATATTCTTCATTAATATTTCCTTTGTAGGGTTTTCTCTTTCATATACCTTACTTTTTAGTCGATTCCATACGTTCTCGATGGGATTGAGGTCCGGTGAATTTCCGGGCCAACGTAAAAGAAGTATGTGATTGTCTTCAAAGAATTTCATAACCTTTTTGCCACATGGCAAGGAGCATTATCTTGCATAAATATACGCCCTGTCGGTATGCGACGTCCTCGCTTAAAATACGGTAATAACATGTTTTTTCTAACGTTTATGTACTGTTGTTGACGCATTGTACCTTCTACAAAATACAAAGGGCCCGGTCCGTCTCCACTAATCACTCCCAAAATGATTACCTGCGGAGGGTATTTTACAGTTCGAAGAACCGTGGACTCTGTGAGACGTTCGCCAGGTCGTCTACGAATAAATTGTGCTCGCTGCACTAACACACAGAGCGAGCACTCGTCACTAAAGAAAACCTATTAAATAATGCAAACATTAATTCAGTAAAAATCATGTTGTTAAGTTATTCACCTTTTTCCAATTCTCGTCTGTGAAATGTCGATATTCTCTTGCAAATTTGAGATGAGCAGATTTCATTTTTTCTGTTAAACGCGGCTTTTTTGCAGGTCTTCGGCCCATTAGGCGATTTTCGCGCAATCGGCGCCTGACAGTTCTGCTCGAAATCTCTGTTTCTCTCTCTTGTAAATTTTTTTGAATCATTTTTTTCTACAAAAAACCCCAAATATTTACATTTTTTTCAAATTCCAAATAATTAATTATTAAGAGAGGGATAGAATAACAATTTTACCTTTGCAATAACGATGTATCAACACAAAAGACTTAACGATACTCCATAACTTAGCTTCTATACGGTTATGACGAAATATTTAAAAAAATATCGATGCATTCTCTAAACTGTGAACTCGCTAAATGTAAGTTGATAACTGAAATGTTTATATATATGCGTACTTTATTCTTCTAAATATCATTTCTCTGGTATTTTTATTTATTGATACAATAATCTAGTCCCCCTATAAACGATCGGATTCAAAGCAAAAGAATATCACTATAATAGGATGGGAATTTCCAGGTAAAAGGGTTGATTTATGACATGTTTCAAGTAATATGGTCAGGGACTGTATATAAAACTGCTTTATTGACTTAAGTAGCATTCACATAGGGCAGCGCGAAATTAGCGTAACGCGAAACTATATGCATGTCAAACTTTTACATTATTTTCTGCGTCTGTTGAATTTGTATGCTATGATTACTGCACAAACTGCTAATGAACATACCATGTAACGTTTAAATTTTGCACTTCATTAAAAACACAATCAAATTCTCCATAGGCTTGTTTTTCTCTATGTGATTTTGTAATAAGTTTTAATAGCTCCGTAATAGATTTAAAAATTTCATATACGGTGGAAAGCTTAATTTACCGGTACAAGAAAAAATAAATTGTAAATAGATCCCTTGAACTAAAAGTGGCGGATTTGCAGAATAGTTATTTTATTTGCATTAAAACGGATCTGTTGAGATCGTAATAGCACTGACAATAATGGGTTTTATTAGAAGGTCATGGTTTTCATAGTCATCGTATCGTAAACGTATAGCTGGTTGCCTGTTATGTGACTAATACATTGACAATTTTTTTTTACACTTAGGAAAAATGTACGTGTAATAAAAAAAGAAACCGGTATGTGGAAGCATATTGTTGTCATAGTGAGACCAAAAAAGCTGTTTGGCTTTAATATGATCACTAGAGTAAGATAATCGTTCGTCGCGCCATAGGCGTGCGGTTTCTTCAATATTTATAATACCGAAAAAGAAGTAATAAAGCGAATAATACGACGGACACGCTATATATTTCGAGATGCCACAAAAGTAGAGAAGTTAGAGCTGGCAACGCTGCATTTCTAAGTACCACCATCCTTAAGTAGTAAACTCTGACTGTCAGTTGAGTCGCTGCTGTCATAGAGTAAACGTGGTAGGTACGATTTGTCATCGAAACATGGACTTGTCAAGAGAACATGTACTCGCAATGATTTACTACTACTTTAAGGTCGGTTTAAGTGAACAACAAAGTCTTGAACGATTGCAACTCGCATTTGGTGATGAAAGTCCTTCACGTACAACTGTGTTTCGCTGGTATAGCGAATTTAAAAGAGGATGGATATCGTTTGGTGATAAAGAACGTACCGGTAGGCCCTGTTCTTCAGTTAACGCTGGAAAGATTTAGAGTGTGAGACGTATGATCGACGAAGATCCAAGATGCACCTATCAAGTGATTGAGGCAACTCTTGGTGTTGGATCCGCAACAGTAAATTCAATTTTACGTGATCATCTTCGGATGAAAAAAATTGTTACTCGTTGGGTGCCACACACGCTTACCGATTTCCAAAAAGCAGTGCGAGTAAGAATCGCTCGGGAAACATTGGAAATGTTAAATAATGGTGGACATCGCATTCTATCAAAGATAGTAACAGGTGATGAAACTTACATCCCATTTTACGATATTCCTACCCGACAGGAGAGCCGCGTGTGGATCCACGAAGATGCACCAACACCAACAATGGCCAAAAGGCAAAGGGCTGCCAAGAAAGTTATGTACGCAGTTTTCTTCCGTAGTACCGGATTAGTAAAAGCAATGAAGCTGGAAAATCAACGTACAGTCACAGCAAACTGGTACACCACAAAATGTTTACCTGCAGTTCTTGAGTCAGACAATATTCGCGGGTTAATGTTGCATCACGACAATGCATCGTCACACAGTGCACGGCAGACAGTTGAATTTTTACGTGAAAATAAGGAAACTTCGGTTACAAAAGTACATTGATGCAGGAGGAGATTATTTTGAACATAAATAAAATCATTTTTGTAAAAAGACTTGCAGTTTTCTTGTATCTCAAAATATATAGCGGATTGCATTGGAATTACTGAACATGAGAAGTAGAAGCATCATCATCAGCATTATAACCCAGTGGATAAGAATCGTAAAAAAATGATAGCATCAGATATGTTTCAATAGTTGTCTCGTGGAACCGTGTGCGCAGTGGTGAAAAAATGTGTTGATATTTGGAGAAAGATCGTTCGACATCTACCGATGTAATACATGTATGATTAAAATAATCTTTGAACTCAATTAATGGGTTAGTGGAAGAACCATTACAAATTTGTTGTAATGTGATAACATTGGAGTCTTTCTCTAACACACTCTCCAACTTTTTTAAAACGTGAATATTTTTTACGTCATCTATAGTGCGTAGCAGAGTATGTACTTCGTCCACTATTTGCAGTGACTTCACTAACGACAACGTTCTATTTTGTAATTGTTCCAGCGAGTCATGTAAGCATTTATAGTAGCTATGAATACTTTGTGAATCTGTTTTAACAGAAGTATCTTGAAATTTTGGCTGACTCTCCTTAATAGCTGCAGCTTCGGCAGGATTGAATTGTAAAATAACAGCTTTTACATTTTTGAAATGTTCGACATAATAAAAAGCTGCCTGCAACCAGGTTTCCCAACGTATAAAAATCGGCTGTGGTGGTTCACGAATACCGGGACACTGTGCGTGAAATGTTCGTTTTTTGTACTTGATATTAATGCATCTACCTCGGGATAACATTGTCTAATACTTTGTGCCACAAGTTGTAAAGCTTGCACTTTACAAGTTACATGTAAACAGTCGCAACCATGTTCAAGAAGAGAACGGCCTACCGCACGCATTGTCGCTACACCATCGCTCATAAACATCAACACTTGACGTGTTGAGACTTCAAAGTTTTTTAACGTAGTATCACAGTCGTAATTGCTACACTAGTACACCCTTGCAATCGTTTGCTAGCTAGTAACAGTGGAAGTGTCGGTTTATGTTGATCCAGTACACGAACTATAACATGCATAATAGATTTTTTTTTACAATCTGTTGTCTCGTCAACATACAACCAAAGCAACTGATTTTTTAATGTAGATATGATTTTATTTTCCACCTCTTTGCGTACAAATAAAACATGCTTAGGTGTTACCGTAGTTGGCAACTTCAACTCCGGGTTGTATTTGTTTCTTAGTTCTTAAACGGTTTCTTATCCAGTATGTTAAGTGACAAATTACATGTTATTATCATGACAAGTAAATCGAAAATAAAGTCATTTCTATTTGACGCGCCGTTTTTTCTATTTCTGTGTTTTGCACTATTTACATGCTTCCTACAGTCGTTCTTTTGCCAGTACACCAAAGTTTCATCGCACAGTTTACAAACTATTTCACCGCCGTATAACAAATCTGGAAACTCACAGATAAAGTTTTTTACTTTATCAGCAAAGGGTCGTTGTTTAGCCTTGCGCACACTGGACATTTTTAATTAAAGATTTTCTTGAATAACTAGTATTCCGCTCGCCTGATTTAATTCACACGCACACGCTGCGCTAGTGATGATGAATATGTACGAATTTGAACTGGTTTGCCATCCGGCAGATGTTTACGCTTCGCATCAGAGAGGCGCGCGCCGAGTTCCGTTTGATGCTCCAGCTGTTACGGCTATGCTGGGACGACACGATTATCTTACCTTAATGATCACAATGTAAACTCTTCTTTCTATTTTAGAGGCTGTTGCAGAGTAATTTTAATGATTTTTGGAAGAAGATAATTCTGAAAACCTTCTTTTAGTTATTATTAGATGGCAGTTGAATCTCATTTTTAATGAAAAATTGTGCTACGTGGTTTTCTTACTAAGGCAACGGTATTTAGAAGCATATTCTAAAAATATTATTTGTGCGTTCCATAATTTATATGGCATCTGTTAAGATGATGGTGTAAAGCAAAACATACCACCTATCCATCAATGTCATCAAAGATCACAATCAATACGTCCTTTTTAGTTATGTTCCCATCACCTCTTTCCAGTACTTGTATTATAATTGAACACGAATCACATTGCTGAGCATTTTCTCAGCTGGCTGTGGTTTGCTGTATAAATCTCTCATGACAGAGCATTCAAGAACTTGTTACTTGTCGGTTTTATGTGTTGCATGAAATATCTTGAGTGCATTCATATAGTTTGTTTAAATATGCGAATTGAAGGAAATTCTGTTATAAGGCTAATTCGATTATTTGGTTGAAACGCTAAAAGTGTACCCGTTATTGAGAAGTCTGTACGTTGCGCCGGTATAACGCTATAAAAGGTTAAAAGTACGCTTTATCAAGATTACCGTACGCAATACAATTTAAATTACCTACCGTTCGAATCTGATTTTGATTTATATGAAATTTAAAAAAATCTGCTTATCTGGCGATTGTATAATGTCCGGGTAACTGAACGGATATTTCGGTATCGTATAAATCACCATAAAAAAGCGAATCCTACACGTTGCACCTTGTGATCGAATATTGAAACAACAAAAGACTGATAATACTTTACAAAACTAACGAAATGAATAATGGATAATGGACAGATGCAAGGCACGCGGCGTTTCAATAGCGCATAAACAGTGTTAAAAAAATCACAAAGGCTGTAAATCGAAACGGCCGCCTTCGATCTCATGTCTATAAATTTGTTCCCGTAATACCTGATATTTATCGGCCAGTACATTCTTTAACGTCCGTTTTACAGATGCCAACTTTTTGTTAGTTCCACAGATTTGATGATGTATTCTGCTTGCAAAGGTCTTATTAACCCTATTTAGGTAGCGTCTTTTATTTTTATTTGTTTTACGCTTTGTTGCTCGCCCATTGTATGTTGCTATTTAATTTTCAATGCTCTTAAACATTTGGTTTTTATGACGACGCGGAATATGTGACTTTATTTCTCTTGTCATCCTGTTAAATCTCTTCGCTGCTGAATTTACTTAACTTTTTTCCTCAGCTTAAATTCAAACGACGATTAAAGTGTAATGGAATTTTCTACATACCGGCGATTCGAAAATTTACATTTTTTGAACGAGAAAAAACTTAATGGATGGCTACAGTAGTGGATGTTGTGGACAAATAATCTAACTACCTTGTGCAGTGAGGTAATGCATTAAAGGAACCAGATTACAACCATATACTTTAATAATTTACAAAATACGTGTACCTTTTGGACAGATTTATATAGATTATTAATTATTATTAACACATACAACAGGAGCAACAATGAAAAAATGTTCACAGAAATTATCTTGAGTGGGTTACACGCCTGTTGTATATGAATACCAAATTAAGTAATTATCCAATAGGTAAGAGTATTACTGTTTTAACCTCTCTCAATACGTTAAGAAAGCTAACATTAATCACAACAAAAATCTAATACAGGCTTTCTCGTTAGTAGTTTTAAGAAACGTGGCACACCAGAGTTATGTTTCTTAAATTGAATATAATGTATATGAATTCATTTTTGAATTCTAAGCGAAGAAATGGACTTATATTTTTCAAGATACCTTATATCCACCTCTTACCGTTTTCGTAAAAAAACGTAACAGTAAAACCGTTAAAGGTAGGCAGAGGAACCGCTTATACAGTGGGAAAGATAACTACATTGGTTATTCTTTAAAGTAAAAATATACCTAGCGTTTAGTTCAAAGTAGCGAAGTTATACATGATTGAAGTTGGCAACAATGTATTGTAGCTTCTTGAATTTCTTGAACATCTGGTATGATATTCAATTCTAGAAGGTGCAGCAACAAATACACAACAAACAATCTGTAATTCGTAAATAAATTTGTTTTGTTTAAAATAACGGTATGAAGTATTAAAACATCGTTTTCTCCATTAAGTTTTATATGAGTCCAAGTTATTTTATGGCTTTTATGGATATGTCATTTCTTCCATAAAAACAGAAATGAAAATGGCGTAATCTACAGACCCGATATACTGAATTTTTTCAATGCGATACTTTATTTATCCCCAGTAATTTGAAAAGGTACTTCTTTTAGACTTTAAATGTTATTTATAAAATTAAAATCGGTTGAGAAATAACAGGGATAAACGTTTATGAATTTATTAATATCACCGTAAAATCAAAAATGGATGCGCGGAGTTGTTGGCTCCCTCGCGGTCTGTCTAATACTCGCGTGAGGACCTCGGAGGATGGTTTCAACTTCACCGTGGAGCCATTGTCTGGGCAAGGTGTTGAGGTGAAGGAGTGAAAAATAAGAAAAGTAATAACAAAAATAATATTATTTATTGTCTCTTTAATACATATGCATTATAGATAAGAGAAAGAGATCAAACAACAAAACATTCTCGTGTAAATGAATTATATATTGTTATGTTAAATATTTAAGCCAGCTGTCACTCTTAAACGTATATGGTATTTAGTATAGCCACTCGATAGACATGAAATTCCCTCTGGCGGATGTTAGTTATTTTTTTGAAACCTCTTTCTCCCCGGGCCTCCAATCTTCAGAGTGGGGTACTGAATAATTTATTTAATTCCATACAACGACGATCTTGATGAGTCGAAGACGAAACTACTTTTCTTTTCATTCTCCTGATTTCGTAAATCTTGAAAATAATAATAATAATAATAATAATAATAATAATGTCTTTATTGTGTCAAATATAACAAAGTAAAACTAAACTATAAATTTGTATTTAAAGGAAAGCTAAAAACTGAATAGCTAACACAATCACAAGGTAGGATTCAGTACTTAGGCACTAGACCTGTTCCTCTTTCCAGTCCAACCTTGCTTTCTCGGAAGTAATTTGTGCTACTGATGCCTAGTAATACGCTAAACAAAATAATAAAAAAGGAAAACAAAAAGACAAACCTAACTTAGCCTACAAACTAAAAATACTAAAGTTAATATAAATTAAAAATTAACCATGCGCAGAACGTCGGCTGCCACACAGGTTACTCACATCGAGATTGTTTTTCTAACATATATAATTTCTTTAAGATCTATGTAAAATCAATGTAAAATTTTCCTACAACAAACAACAGGGTAAATTCAGAGGTATTTCTAGCAGGGTTTCGTAAATCAAATATCTATCAGAAAGTTATTAAGTAGAACGTCAGTGAATTTTATCATAATTATGTTGTCTGTTGTGTTTTAGAGCACATAGTCGTCTAGTTTGAGTCATTTAGTAGCGTCACTACACTCATTCTCTCATGCTACTTCTAAAATAACTTTATTAATCGAAATTCATCGCAATATTAAGTTTAGATAGAAATCATCAAAATTTGCTGTGGATAGAAATAATCACCATCGCGATTAAATATAGGAGAAAAGGGACGCCAATAAATTCATCACTTCTGGTTAAGCTTCATCGAATTAACTCGTATCTTGGCTACGCTCCTAGATTAAAGTGTCCGATATGGACATTAGAGAATAAATTCAAGGTGGAAGAGAAGGTTAGAAGTTAGAATAGGCAGATTTTCTGTAAATGTCATGAGGAACATAGAGTTTGTATGACATCTTCGAAAGAACAAGGTTAGTGTGTGTTTTCCAATTTTTACATTCGTTAATTTCCATTTATTGATACCAAAATTCATTAAACATTGCCGAAGGAGTGTGAAAGAATACTTCCGAATCCCACAGTAGAGTTAAAAATTTAATTAATTTACAAAAATTCCAATTTTTGAACAATTTCCCTCAGATAAAATCATTTAAAATTATTTTATAAGATACTGCCATACGTCGGTCAGTAGACGCAGACGCCAAAGTTTATGTAGGTCAGGCCCAATCGTCCAGTACAAATGCTCTTAATTTAAGTGCTTCCCTCAGGAAGGTGTATAATGTTCAGGCTTAGACACCAGTACTTCATGCCGTAAAATATCTATGCTGTCCATTATACTTTGCAGTAGCATACCCCTTCTTAAAGACGTGCGGGAAACTTTCTGGAGCTTGCAAATTGCACACAATGCATTTTTCCTTTCTTGCAATGGTCCAGCTGTTCTTCCGAATGTAAAGTTTTGATGTTGTGTCATTAGTAAGGTTCAACAAACGAGTGCAACGTCAGAGGCGCATCGCGCAAAGTAGGTACGTGAGATACAGTATTATTAAAAAATAATATATTCTTACCTTTTATTGACGTCTTGACGTCTTGGGGCAGTAGTATTTTGTCGCAGTGGACATCAAGACGTCAATAAAAGGTAAGAATATATTATTTTTTAATAATACTGTATCTCACGTACTTACTTTTGCGCGATACGCCTCTGACGTTGCACTCGTTTGTCGAACCTTAGTCATTAGCTGTTCTCAATTGTGCAAGTACGATTTGGATGTTAAGTGGTGGGTTGGATTCAGAATAGGTGTTTCCTGGCAGCTTATAATGGTTACTGTAAATGTATTTATAATTTGGACATTAAGTAGAAGTAGTAAACTGAAGTAGTGGAAGTAGTATCTTATCCCAATTCTGTGTGTAGGATGTTTGTTTGAGTTTTAGAATGAAATACTTAATAGAATCCTTAGTGATTTTCTTAATATCAATATATGTAGATGTTTCGCTGACGTTCCTCTGCATTTATTTGATGGTGTTTCACAGTCGATTAATCTTAGCGCGATATACGGTGACCTAGTACTATACAAATTTCCAAATCTCTCCAGTGATCCCAGCGAACATTAGTTGCTAAAGCAATATATTCTCTTCTTGCCAGTCTGTAAATATATTCCATATTATAATACTTAGATTTAAGTTTGAATAATTGTTTTAAATTGTCACAAGAATTGTTAATAGTATTATTGATCAATCAGTTAGAGCCTGGTTTTTCATTATAATAAAAATTAAAAACATGCAAATGTATATTTTTAAATCATTTACATTTACAATTGATAAGTGACCCATTTTCAAATACTCTTTCATTATAAGTAAAATTAGATTTAGTTGAACTTGTTTTATAACCTTGTAAAAGGACTATACAGAAATAAAATTACCGACTATCCTCAGTTGAACAAATATTAGCAACCAAAAGATTGCCTTTTATTTCCATTTGCTTTGTTTATTTTAATTATAGCTATTCTACACTATAATGAGATTAAAACGAATTAGTTTGTCTAACGTCATAGTTTCGCTTTTAGTGAAAAACTTTCATTGAATAAGTAAAACGGCAACTAGAAACAGTTATACGATGCGTGATTTTATTACCATTCCGAAACAAGTTATGGACTTTTACTTTTACGCATTAAGTGGTTCTGAAACGGTTTTAATGATGATGACAACATTAACTTATTACTTCCTGAAGCGATACACATCGAACAGTTGTACTTTTGCACTGACTGTGTTTAATTACGCATTCATAAAAGGGGTAGGTGGTCTAAAGAGGTATACATTTCAAAAAGAAACGTATGGTACAGGTGTTTTGTTATATTGAGGTCATCATGCATATATTCGCTTCGGTAGTTATTTAACATATTATGCAATGAAATTCATTACAAACATGCCACGAACGAAAGACTTTGAGAACATCTTGAGTAGGGCAACTGAAAATAATTAGACGTCCTTAAAAGAAATTCAAATAATTTCCTGTAAAATAGTAAATGAGATGAATTATTTATAAATTAATCTAAACAGTAAGAGGTTATGAAATCCTGCTAGAACACACCTAGATGGTCGTTTGTTAGGTTGAGTGAAATAAAAGCATTAAATACTATCACGTAACATTGCTTCACCATTGCAGGTGTATCTTTTAAGGAAAGATGTTTCTATGTTGTGGTCTGCGACAGTTATAGAAACGGAAGCATTTGATTGATAATGGACTAAAAAATACACAGGACGCGCTGCATACATATTTAATATAAGTAGGGAGAAATACACATCATAGCAACGCATCTCAAATATTAAAAATATAGCGCGGCACGCGAAACGGGTTACGAAACGCGGCCAGGTGAAAACTAATACTTTCTGGCGTCATTTTTTAAGTAGAAACACCGAGTTTGTATCCTAATTACGGAAATTATAAAAACACCTATTCGAATTACCTTAATTAGTTGCGTTTCTTTACTTTCCGCTTCCTGAATATTGGGAAATACTAGACATCGTGTTTTTAGCATCCACTTATTATTTTTACAGGTACATTAAGGCCTCCGGGTTTAATCGGCGGCAGCAAACCAAAGGTAGCGACACCAGCTGTCGTTTCGAAGATAGAACAGTACAAGAGAGAAAATCCTACGATATTCGCGTGGGAAATTCGTGAAAGACTGATATCAGAAGGTAAGATTCTTCGGTTCTCTTCCGTAGTGACTAATACCGAATGTTGAGATCTTTATTAGCTGTTATTAATTAATGTTTTTGTATTTATTAGCGGTTATATTGTTTTGAAGTATTTTTGCATACGCATTTTATCAATTGAAAAGGATCTCTATTAGAGTCACTATATTCTGTTGGTTTTCTTTGAAGTATATGCAAACGTATGCTTTCATCAAATAAGTCTGCATTCAGCCAGGTAAAACTCTGCCCTGAATAGCCGTAAAACAATATTTCCTTGTTAATTTCTCAATTCTATTTCTTGGATTAATGAATTGCCAATGCTTAGCCAAGTATACGACACCCTTGTTTCAAGAGGATACACTACCGGCCATAATTATTTGTTCACCGAGAGAAAAAAATAAAGGAAGTGTTAACTGATAAAGAAATTACAGTTTTGTATTTAATAAAATATCCTTAAAACAAAGAAATTGATAGTCTTTATGCAAGTATAAAATTTATTTGACACGAAACAATTAAGTCTTCGTTTCGTTGAAATGTCCATCTCGACTATTAATAGTTGTGGCACACACTTGCGGCATTCTTTCTGTCAATTTTGTCAGAATAGCGGGTTCTATTTTAAGCCAGACTTCTCGTAGTTGTTTCCGCAACGATTTCTTGGTAACTGGAGGATTTATTTTCACCTGCCTACCTAGTTCCTCTCACAAAAACTCTATGGAATCAGCATCTGGGCTTTGAGGAGGCTATTTCATTATTTTGATATTGCTTTCGCATTCCACCAATTCTAACTATTTGCGGCACAGTTTAGAAGGTTGTTGCGAATTCTTATCATGTTGAAATATAAAATAGTTACCGACTATTCTCATTCTAGATGGTATAGCATTATAGCATATTTTAGCCAAGTCTTCTACGGATGCGGCGCCAAAACAACCCCAAACCATTACCGATCCGCCCTCATGCTTGACAGCAGGTACTACGCATGATTCTGCTGCCCGTTCTTCTTTCGACCTTCGAACGAACATTCCTCTCGTGGAACCGAGGAGTTCAAATTGAGACATTTTTCCACTCATTAACTGTCCAATCTCGATGCTCTCTAGCCCACTGCAGTCGTTTTATTGTATTTTGCTTGTGTAAGAGTAGTTTAAACAATGCTATTCGGCCAGGTAAACCACCCTCTCTTAACCTCCTTTTCCAGGTGGTTTAATTGACGTTTTTCGTGCTCAATACCTACTTTAGCTTTTCGTCTGTTCAGTTTGCTCGTCATAATTATTCGACGGACGATCTTTCGCTGGTGTTGTTACTTTCTGTCGTCCTGTTCGTTTTCTATTTAATAATGTGCCAGCCCCTTGATATTTTTTAATGTTATAGTCAACTGTTTGGCGACTTAATTTAAATTTTTTTGCGATATATCTCTTACTTCGACTAAGATTATGTAAAGCAATAATCATTGCGCGGATTTCCAAAGGCAATTCTCTTGCTTTCCTCATTTTAAAACTAATTTTAGATAATTTTATTAAGGAGATTAAATAGCGAATCTCCTTAAAAGAACAGTAACCACTAAGTCTAAATTCATAATTCTACTCGCGGTAAATAGGGTATTGTCACCTTTACCTGCACTACGTGAAATATTTATTAGTCAAGGATAATTGTACTACATTTCCGCTCTTTTTAAGACCCTACCTGGACTCCTAATTATAGGATTAAAAAGATTCAATCGATAACTAAGTATCAGAGGAATATTATGCCGAATTATTGAATGTAATATTTTTCTTTTACTTGTAGGTAAATAATTATACTCCCTAAATAACGATAAATAAATATGTTTTTTAAATCCAAGCAAAAATGTAGGTGGGCAAATAATTATGGCCGGTAGTGTATATCTTTAGAATAATACACATGAAAAAGGCAGTATTCTATTTTATTGACTATATTTGCAAAAAAAAAACATTCTTGTGTAGTAAATAAAATAAAACGTATGCAAAAGAGCCATTATATTCACCTTCCATTTAGTACATTATTAACAGGTAAAGAGGTACACTTTATTAGATATTTCTGTCCTTCTAGGACAAAATTGTTACAACAGTAATGAGTAGTAATTGTATAAGTTATATAACTCTCACGTTGTTATATGAAATCACAATAATAATAATAATAAAAGCACGTGCTTGCTGTGAAGGGTATAAGGGTATTTTATACTAAATCTGTTATACGGTCTTACAGTACGTGCCACAACCACTTACAATTGACTAATATTGACATGATATTGCATTAACAACTTTAAATGTTGGTTCAATTGTGTTAATTGTTACCAGTAATTATCAAAAATTGTTGAAATGACTGATCTTGCAGCGCGGCTTCCTTTTGTTGTCAACAAATAAAGGATCCTATACTTCCAGCAATCTGTAACATAGGTAAATGTATCTATAATATTTGATTTACAGCTACATTACTCGTATCGGCATTAGGAACAAACATAGTTATCTTATAATTAAAACTGCAGATATTCTCTACTCCATAAAAACGTTAAAAAGTTCTAGCGCGTTTGAATATTTATTTTCTGGTCCAAAATAGTTTTGCTTGGGGTAAAATGATTACTATAAATTTATATTCTTAACATAATTATATTTACGTTCTTGAGTAGAAATTCTTAGATTAAAATATTATCATTGCTGTTCTAAGAAGATACAGATAAAGCAATATTCTTCTCTCAATTTGAAAATGTGTTTTTCTGCGTGTATACATAAGTTACGAGATGCGACACAATGCATGCCATTGGATCTGTAGTCAATCTGTTCTCAATGTCTTTGGTAATTCTATGGGTAAACATACCGATTGGGAAAATGAGAAATTAGCTATATCGGTATCCCCTCCTCGCTTTCTCGCCGTACATGCGAGAGAGCGTGGAGGGGACCGAGTGAAATCCGAGCAATTCGTGTTAGTACACTTCGAACAATGTCGGGATGTAGACGCACTGGGCGAATAGCGCACGCAATAATTTGAAGTCAAATTAATAAGAAATTCTAACGACGAAAATAAAAACAGATTCTGAAGAAATGAAAGAAAAGGAAAGTAAATACTCTAGAAATTCTTACTAAGATCGTCCTCACATAAGGCAGACTACCTCGTAACTAACCACATCGGTAACCTTGAACCATCGACTGCCGCTAACCCCTCCGCTTGAGAGTGAGGAGCGGGTAGCGATATGGCTAATTTCACATTTCCCCAATCGGTATAGTCAGCATTGTCGAATAGTATAAAACGTATTGTTGTAATGTATTCTTTAAGTTTTAACAGAGCGCGTGAGCAATCTATGTGAGTCGTGTTAAGTAGTACCTTCTAAACTGTTGCACCAAATAATTTTTTTAATTTCGAGATTCCTTTGAAAACCTTAAACGGTACAGTCAATAGGATTATCATTCAAATATGAGATATTTTTCTAGTATTGTCGACGTCTATAATATTACAAACACATTAGCACAAGAGTAGGTTGTTTTAAAAACTTGCTTATTGTATAGTTTTGATACACTTCGGAAATGGTTTTCTCATCCTCAGTCGAAATAGTTCCCTAAAAGTTAAAACTTGCTTATTGTCCAATTTTGGTAAAAAAATATTATGGAATTTAGTAGTGTTCAAATACAAAAGTGAAAATAATATTTATAATTTAGAATGAAACGAAAACGCAACATAGGAGTAGGAAATCTAAATGTAGACAGTGAGTTAAGTTAAAAGTGGGGATGTCAATTTCTCGTGAATAGGTTGTGAGATGAGTCAAAGTAAAACATCTCGAAAGTTGTTGGATAAGAAGCTAAGTATGCAGCCGAGAATGTAATTACAAGGTGTTTGAAAATATTAACTGTTGGTTGTGTAAAAGAATGCTATGTTGTTTATATTGTTGTCTTTCAAAAAACTGCATCAAGTCCAATTTGAAGCTTTCTTTGTTACTTCCGAATTAGCTTGATGTTGTCGTAATGTTAGTGTGTTCAGTTCCTGTTTTGTGTTTAAAATTGTAGGAGTTGGAATGATATTCTCTTTATTCCTAAGTTGTAAATTACCTGTCCGTCTGAGCGATGTAAAAAAGCCACGATCTTTCAATTCATTAAACGGAATAAAGTTCGTTCTTTTTAAAAGTATTTAAAGTACTTAAATATTATTTTTTTCTAAATACTAAACATGAATTAAGGTAAGGTCTATTAAAATTTGATCGCTTGTTTATATTCTATAATCTCAACCATCTCCATATTTCCATTTCTTTGTGTTATTTACTTATAATTAGTTCTTCTCCTCATTGCAACTTGTCAGTTTGGTAATTGCTTTTCTATTAAAAATAAACTAACCTCAAAATTTGACATTTTCGCTTTCTATGCTAGCGGGTCATGCAGGAAAACCCCGCGTTCCTTGAAATGACGGAACTTGAATTAATCTTGAATTGAAAATTATACAGGATGTTCAATTTTAAAAATATAACCAGTTTAAGTTAGCGCTGGAATGTGATGTGCAATTGTTTTTTTTCTCAACACCATTGTGATCAACGGAAAAATCACTGCATCCTTCTTAATTTAATCAACATCGTAGCCACAATAATAAAAAGTTAGCAGTAGTGGCTCGATAGCTTTGGACAACCTGTAGGTATAAGCAAAGTCATACCACCTTCTTCGTATGCCCAGGGAAATGTCGAATATACGAGGAACGTTCAGTTAACGAGACAAACTGCATTAGAGGGAAAACTACTGAATATTGTTAGATGAAACCTTCTGCGGGTCAAGTTGGCAACCCTGGGAACAAATTAAGTCAGCTGTTTGAAAGAAATAAAAGCAAACATAACCTCTTTTGATCAATTGCGACTCGTTGTGAGTTAATCATAATTGGGGTCAATAAAAGTGGTCTATTACTCACAAAGTTTGTTTAATAATATCTATCAGCGCTACCGGTTTCGAGACAAGCTCATCCTCAGGCAACAAACTTTAAATTTAAAAACAGCAAGAATTGTGTCAGCATTTAAGAATGCAGGAACTGTAGACTGGATACATATGAAGTAACAAACTAAAAATAGTAATAAGTTGAAATATTTGTAAAGCAAGGACTATCGCACACAATGTAAATTACCAATTTGTAATTTAATTTTTAATTCTTGCTGTTTTTAAATTTATTGTTTGTTGCCTGAGGATGAGATTGTCTCGAAACCGGTAGCGCTGATAGATATTATTAAACAAACTTTGTGAGTAATACACCACTTCCGTTGACCCCAATTATAACCTCTTTTGTTCATTTCAAAATGTCGGCTCCTCTCTCTCGGCTCCAAATGTGTACGGTGGAAGAGCAGGTTCACAGTAGTGAATCCATGTTTCGTCGCAGGTTATAACACGATCTAGAAAGTCATTACCATCCGCTAAAAACCGTCGTTTGAGTTCAGAACAAATGTGAACACAGGTCTTTATGGACCTGAGTCAACTGTCTTGGAACTCATCTCGAACACGTTTTGCGATAATTCAGCTTGTCATGAATGATTGAATACACAGTTCCAACACTAGTGTTACATAATTCAGCTATTGTCACGATTTTTATAGGCCTATCATCGAGACTAAGGTCATTTATGCAATTTTGTAGCGCGTCGGTCGACACTTCAACCGGTTGTCCGGAGCGATGAATATCGATGACACTTGTTCAGCCCGACTTAAACTTTCAATCCACTTATACACGTTTCCGCAGCTTAAACACTTTTCACCATACTGTTTCAACATTCTCGGGTAAATTTGTGGGTATTTTTTAATTTGTCAAAAAATTAATAAATAGTTTTAAGTTTTATTGTCTTAAACGGACCCACTCAAAATTTTTTGATCACATAGGATATAAGAAACTCTCGTTTCCTTCCCTTGTTATAGGTATATTTTTTTGATAAATCCCTGCTGTATAACTCGTAGTGATTATCATGACTGTTATAACATTCTTATTTTAAAATCATAATCGATTACAACCTGCACGATCCCAACAGCAAATAAACGTGTTATAAAAACAAAATTATGCGCACAGAAACCACTAGGTCCTTACAAACCGTCCATTACCTCGAATTGCCCGGTAATTTTCAATAATCTTTATTATAAGCATCGACAATAAATTACGTAAATTGATTGTGGAGATATAGATCAATCTTAGATGCATAACATCGATGAATCTTGGGCGTGAGTCGCAGGGTATGCTTGATAATATGTAATTTCCATGGCTACGAGTTCGAAATTTGCTAATATCTATTTTAAAAGCGCGCCCTCTAGGTTGGAACGGACCGCGGGCGCTTAATAATAATTCAAATTTGATTTTGCCACTCGGTGTACATCGTTCCTTTGTGTTTCGGGCCATGGCATGTAATTTTCGATTGCCGAATGCAGTAAAAGAGCGGAAGGAATGGTAAATGTTGCGGTTTGGGGACAACCGCCTTCGTTTTAACCAACCTCCAATTATTTGCGGCTTGAAATAATAATTTTGAGACATCGGAAGAGTAGTTGCGGTTAGCTTTTAGCATTACAAAAGGCCGGTAAATATATGTCGTACGTACGCATGGTGATCTTCTGCTTCTTTACGTCAGGTTACCGGTCAATTCGTTTGTATGTGAGTGTTGCTTTCTTTCTTTTTTCTTTCTCTACACAATCGTATTCACACGCACTTCGAAAATTTTCCGGTTTCTTTCAGTGTCACGAAATCGAACTGTTTTGAAGTTATTTAATTACGTATTCTTCATAAACAACACGCACATGACTCATGATCATAGCCGTGTTTATGATGTTTCATCTATGGAGGTAATTTAGTTAATTGGTTTATTTGTTTATTCCTTTTTGCGCCTAATACCTAATTACAGAATAGGAAATTGAATTTTATCGGCTTCATATGGTCGATATATAATTTTATTCACCTTAAAGTGTAAGAATATGAACGTATAATTAATGCTTGTATCATATTTCCTGGGTATCTTCGGAGATTTCAACGTCAGATGAGAACACGAACCTACCATCTCTGTTAGAAAGAGTTACACTAGCGGGTTATTAACGGGATTCTGTGTGCTCCTTGATATTCTGTACGCAAAATATAAAATTTCCTTTTGAAATAGTGGTACTAAAATTGTTTTAAATTTTAAAAAATTCAAGTACTTCATATATGGTAAAATTCCTACTCCCACATCATTTCACATGTCTTTTTTTTGATTTAACGTGAAAAGCCCCTCGGTATACATGCTTCAGCATGGAATATTTCCGCATAAATTTCGCATCATCGAGGATATTTAGTGAGAAAGATTTCAATAGTTAAGAAAGTTACCAGTTATTTCCGTTAAACTGGGAATAATCAGGAAGTTTTGATTTCAACTAAAATTTTCGCAGACGCTCTAACATTTCCAGAAATTCTGGGAGTATGCCACAAGCCGGGAAATGACCCACTTTTCCGAGCAGAAATATCACCCTATCAATCTTCTTTCTTCTCTTTCTCTAAGGTCGTCGAATTTGTAATTTTGACTAGACTTCGTAACAAAACTCACTCTTTAGATCCCTTCCTGATGAATAGTTTGAGTTCAGGGAGGGCTTTGTAACAGATCTCCAGCTTTCCCATTCGACAGAATAAGGGACGCTTTTGAGAAGAGGAGGACCGTTGTTGGAGGGGGGTTTCTAGATTTTGCATGCGCTTTCGACGCGATCTGGCATGGTGCGCTGATCCATAGGATTGACAGGATGAGCGTTGACCAGGGGTAGTATTGCTCATTAGGTCCTATTTTAGAGGTCGCACATTTTGTGTTAGAGCCAGCAATGCGCTCCCCTCCCGTCACCCTATTAGATCTGGGGTCCCCAGAGATCTTTGTTGAGTCCGTAACTATTTGTTTTGTACACCTCCGACATCCCATACTAGCTTGCGGGTGGTCTGGTCATCTATGCCGATGATACGGCTGTGTGTGCAAGCTCAAGGAACCAGTGTGCAATCTCCAGGGCGCGGTTGATACTCTGTGCGAGTAGGTCAGATGGAGGCTAATGAGAGCAGATCAATTGCGGTGCGTTTCACGAACAAGAGGGGGCTTCCGGATGGTAATATCCTCACTAATAACCAGTGGCTGTCTTGGCAAAAATCCATGCTTTGTCTAGGTGTTACGCTAGACAATCGGCTAATTTGGGGGGCTAGATAGCTCACATTAAGACAGAATTCATCAGAGCCAAGAACACCTTGTTGCTATGTATTATTCCCTTTTGTATTGTTGTTTTTTTTCCGACTTATTTCAAACTTTGGTAATTGAAATAAAGTTTATTATTATTATTATTATATGCCGGGATATAAGGACGGAATCGTTGCTTGAGCCCTGACTTGATTGACGGCTCTTAAGTCTCATCTGCAGAGGCTTTACGAGGCATGGCCACCCATTTCTGGTATAGAGTTAGCAATACTACCAACGTGCAACTTGCCCGAACAATGAAAGAATTTAAGGATCGTCCGCCGCCCATTAGAAGTACCCTCGAGCACGAGACGACATTCTCACTCGCTTAGGCTATATAAACTTTATATAAACCCCTCCGGAATGAATAGTCCCCAGTCAGTGAGCAGTAATAGCCCCGAAGACGTTCCACAAGAGTGTGGTCGAAACGTCGGCACAAGCAACGACAACGACGCGGATCCACCCGGGAAACAAAGAGTATAGGAGTGCTTTAATTTTTTGCAAAATAAATTCAAATTATAGTCCCAAAACATCATGCACTTTCCATACACCGGAGACAGTGTGGCTGATAGAGCACGGCATGCAACTGTGGTCAACCAAATCGGAGAAGTACTGATTATTTACACTGATACTTCCAGAGCAACTAATGGTTATTCTTCGGATGGTTTTTTCAATGCTTTAAGTGCTTTTTGGACAGAGTGTGCAATCTCTATTTTCGCAGCGGAGGTAGAGGGTGTTTTAGCAGCGATCAACTACACTCAAGCCAGTAACACCAAGAATGCATGTTATGTCCGGTTTGCAAAATGTGTTGCGTGCCGTAACTTCAATCGAAGATAGTAATGGTTATCTTATGATTAACAGCATACGGGAAACATTACCCTAAGATAAGGTTTTTCTGGATAAAGGCACATATTAACATCACTCCCAACGAAGAAATAGACACTTTGGCAAAGCAAGCAATAGTGGGTGGACTTGATAACGAGGCCAGTATTGGTGTGGGAGGAGTGGAACGTTTGCTGGAATAGAAGCAATGTAGAAAGAGCAGTGTTACCTTATTTGTGTAAAGTAAAAGTATAAAAGTATATCAAGATTGAAGTTTGAAGATGGTCACTTTTCGGTACATTTACATAGAATCCATCTTAGATCAGATCCCTATTGCAACTGTGGTGAAGAGACAGCGGATGTCAACCACCTAATTCTTCAATGCCCGAAGTACGAGCTCTCAAGACAGCACGTTATCAAAGACCTTATCAAATATCAAATCGAGTTTCCCATAAACATAATTCAGATTTTAAGAACGAACAATATAGTCGTACATTGGTGATGATTGGCTTTCTAAAGCACCTTCAATTGTAATCTTCATATCAGTCAAACTTCATTATCTTTATTGCCGTGGCAGTTGATTTATCTAATCAATTACTAATTTCCTGGTGTTGGTGGCTAATGGATATGTACCTTATGTTAGATGAATAAGGATATTTCTTTCATTTACCAACATCTTCAAGACAAATCAATTGACACTTTTTGGAGTGAACTGTCCAATTAAAAAAACATATTGACATCTTACAATTAATACTTTGTGAAAGTTGCCTAGAATTTTTTATAAATTTTTTAATTTAAATTTTAATACATTGCACAAAAAAATGATTCATGTAATTGGATTAAGTCAGATCAACACAACTGTAAGTTGCTTTGCTCTACATTGTAAAACTTCATCAGATATGTAAAAATATTCTTACTGAATATTTTAGAGTGAGAGGACTGTAAAATAGAGCACTACCAGTTGACAGATAAAACGGTGTATGTTTATTTCAAATGTATGTACAATTTTATTTTTCCAGGCGATAAATAATTGTGTAAAGTAAACCTAAGACAACGCCAATCCATTATAGAAGGTGAGCAGCTGCCCCTCCGATTCGAATTATACGAATATCTTACACCGTATTAATTGCTGTATTAATAACAAAGAACACGTGCTGAATATTAATAATACACGGTATGCAACAGCATTGACTATGCATGTAACATGTCAGGAAGGTTGTATTATATTGCACTTAACGGTATGTTGACATGGTATAATATTGGTGATCGACAGTGATTTTAAAACAGTTTACTGGGTGTTTCAAGGAAAGGAAGTTAATAATATAAGAATTTTGTGTAATTTTAGATTACACATGTAAAACACGCACATTGATGTGCTTTTAGGTAAATATCTGTGGAAACAACATTTCTTTTTGAATTGAAAGGCAAATATAATTATCATAATTAATTGATTTCATTAAGAGCAATATAGTGCTATTAAAATGTTAACTGCTTTCAGGCTGCTTGTTTTTGTTGCTGCCTCCGTACCTAGCATATGGTTGAATTTCAAGCATCATCGAGTAGGTGTCTCTGTTATTACATAAAGTTTTTCAACTGAACCCTATTGGATTCAGAATTGCAAAATCTGTACGTATCTTGAAGATATGCTTTAAAATAAAGACTGGGTAATTCTGTAGTATCACTGGTTTTGTTCGTGGAGGCATTGGGAATTGTTGGCAACCTTTTAATGTCTATAAAGGATAAAATATCAAATTCTACTAAACTGAAATAGCAATAATTTCAGACTTTAAAGAAAATTACTGGTTTTACACATGCTCATAGTAAGTTCAAAGCCGTGAAAACTTGTTTGTTAACTTGTAGATTAAATGAAAATAATATTTTAAATTTTTTTAAATTCAGAGATGCATAATAATAATAATAATAATAATAATAATAATAATAATAATGATAATAATAATAATAATAATAATAATAATAATAATAATAATAATAATAATAATAATAATAATAATAATAATAATAATAATAATAATAATAATAATAATAATAATAATAATAATAATAATAATAATAATAATAATAATAATAATAATAATAATAATAATAATAATAATAATAATAATAATAATAATAATAATAATAATAATATAATAATAATAATAATAATAATAATAATAATAATAATAAATAATAATAATAATAATAATAATAATAATAATAATAATAATAATAATAATAATAATAATAATAATAATAATAATAATAATAATAATTAATAATAATAATAATAATAATAATAATAATAATAATAATAATAATAATAATAATAATAATAATAATAATAATAATAATAATAATAATAATATAATAATAATAATAATAATAATAATAATAATAATAATAATAATAATAATAATAATAATAATAATAATAATAATAATAATAATAATAATAATAATAATAATAATAATAATAATAATAATAATAATAATAATAATAATAATAATAATAATAATAATAATAATAATAATAATAATAATAATAATAATAATAATAATAATAATAATAATAATAATAATAATAATAATAATAATAATAATAATAATAATAATAATAATAATAATAATAATAAATAATAATAATAATAATAATAATAATAATAATAATAATAATAATAATAATAATAATAATAATAATAATAATAATAATAATAATAATAATAATAATAATAATAATAATAATAATAATAATAATAATAATATAATAATAATAATAATAATAATAATAATAATAATAATAATAATAATAATAATAATAATAATAATAATAATAATAATAATAATAATAATAATAATAATAATAATAATAATAATAATAATAATAATAATAATAATAATAATAATAATAATAATAATAATAATAATAATAATAATAATAATAATAATAATAATAATAATAATAATAATAATAATATATAATAATAATAATAATAATAATAATAATAATAATAAATAATAATAATAATAATATAATAATAATAATAATAATAATAATATAATAATAATAATAATAATAATAATAATAATAATAATAATAATAATAATAATAATAATAATAATAATAATAATAATAATAATAATAATAATAATAATAATAATAATAATAATAATAATAATAATAATAATAATAATAATAATAATAATAATAATAATAATAATAATAATAATAATAATAATAATAATAATAATAATAATAATAATAATAATAATAATAATAAACCCGTTTATTTTAAATACAAATACAACAAAGTAAATGTTCGAAACAAGTCATGGAGAAAAAAAGGACATAATACTTAAAACTAAAATTTTGAAGTGGATTAATTAACTATTTGACAGAAAGTCGTTTAGATTATAACAATTTATCTCTAGCAAATAACATTTCAGATTTTTTTTAAAGAGATGAAAATTGTTAACAGTTTTTATTTTGGGTGGTAAACTATAATAAAATTTACAACCAATAAAATAAGGACCCTTTTGATAGATAGTCTTTTTGTGAGGGGGAGGTAAGAGGCAGTCATTCGTACGAGTACGGTATTCATGAGTGTAATTACATCGGGAAAATTCGTCCCTGTGTTTGAAAACAAATAGCAGTGTTTCATAAACAAACAGATCGTAAACCGTGAAGATGGAGTTACTTTTAAAAATGTTCTTACACGACTCTCTATAGTCCAAACCAAAGATTGTTCTAAGAGCCCGTTTTTGAATTTTAAAAACTCTATCAATGTCAGATGACATGCCCCAATTGATTATACTGCAACGCATGCAAGCTACAAAATTAGCTTGATAAAATGTTTTTAAGGTATCTACATTGCAGCAGGTTACTTTCAATTGTCTCAGAATAAAACAACTTTTTAAGAGCGTTTTACGTAAATGATTATATGTAGGGACCAATTTAAATTTTCATGGATTATTAAGCCTAAGCTTTTCGTTGATGTTTCGACATTCCATGTATCGCCGTTTACGTTTATTTGCGAAATTAATTTATTTTTATTGTGAAAGTAAAGAAACTTGGTTTTGTCTTTATTAATAAGAAATCTGTTGTTTGTCATCCACGCACAAACATTAGAAAATATGATTGGTATCTTACACAACAACTCGGCTACATTGGAAGAATTTACAAGAATGCTTACGTCATCAACATAAATGACTATTTCTTGTATCTGGGGTAAATTTAAAGGTAAATCATTTATATATATTAAGAAAAGTGTAGGGCCGAAAACAGACCCTTGAGGCACTCCAATGCCAGTACTAATACGGGATAGATTACGGGACCGGACCTGGTGAAAAGCCTGATTTTTTGTTCGTCGTTATTGCCTCATTCCATTCCATTGGGCCGTACATAGTCTAAGAAATAATTTTTTTTTCGAAGACCTAGGCGCCAGAAATTTAAACGCGATCATACTGGGGTTCGTTCGAGAAGTATGCCGTATGTACTGGCTTATTATATTAGAGCGTCTACGGGATAGGTCGTACCCTTACAAAGCAAAGCTCGATTCTTCATCGAACCCCGGTTTTAGCCAAGAATTTATTATTCCCAAACTTTAGGAGAGACTTGTATATGCGCAATCGGCAGTTTGGAAAACCACTGCAGAGCGCAGAAGCCATATGAGAACGAACCAATGAACGACGATGAACATGGATGCCGGCCGTGTTTACCGATTTCCGTTTTCTCGGCTCACAAAATATGCGCTGTTTCTGGAAAATACTGGAAGTTACGAGTAGGGGGTCGCCAGGCGAAATTACGGCTTAAACTAAACTAAAATTAACAATATCCTGACGATTTGAGGTAATATTCGTATAAATAATTACAGAACCTACATTATCACGATTATTTATAGAGTGTACTTTTAAGCAATATCTTCTTGAATATGTTTAAAAGTTTTAAAAGTAAAAGAAGAAATTATAATAGGATGGCAAATTGAAAAAAAAGAATGCCGGCAGTACGGCAGATCCTGTAGCAAAGCATTTCTTGACGATGCAGGTACTTGAATGGGTGTATGGTGTATCCGGAAGGGAAGGTAGCGTAGTGGGCCTACGTGATCTAAACGCGCTGCGGCAGAAAACAAAAGTTTTTAAAATAATGTAATTTTCTGAGAGGAAATGTTAAATTTGGTCGTTAAAAAGGATACGAAATTGCTCGTGTGCATGCTAGCTGAGCAAAAACAAATGGCAAAGTGAAATTTTCATAAATTGCTTAATAAAACATGGTGTGTTACACTTCTTATCTACAATAACGTTTTGGTGCTATTTCATAATCATGTCTTTTTCAAAAATGTCTATAGCTTCCACGCTTGTTCTTTTAAATACTATAAATTCTTCAGTTTTATTAATTTTTATTTGGCGTCTTCAATTCTCAAATTCACCGTACTTACAAAGCAGCAGCAATTTAAAAATATTACAAATTCGTTTTATGAATAAGACTATTATTTCCAATAATTTTATCAGGCTCATTATAATTTTAATAATTTTTTTATAAAGGGGGACACTATTCTTATGTTAATAATATTACATGTGGTTTTTACTTTTTTACTCAGTTCTGTTTGTAAATTAAAAGAGAAGGATATCTAAAGATGCTACACCCAGTATATCGAGGCATCCATATTTCCACACACATCTGTCTATAGAGAATATGGTACGAATTGGGTGGGTTCGAGTTCTGATGCTGAATCGCTGTGCCGGGGGCAAATCTCGGCCCACTTCATGTAATTACACTGTGACTGATGAATGATTAATAATTGTATATTTATCATATGCCTGCATTGATCATGGTCACACTTGAACGAGAGTTCTCGATACCATCGCGGAGCGGCATGATTTATCTACGCATTAATTCACTATTCATCCCTCTGGCGTAAAAGTGCCTATCAATAATAAATATTCTGATGCTGCGTCCCGTCCCGTCTCGATATTCTCTTATTGAAAATCTAAACGTTTTGTTGGAACGCTCTCGCATAGCATAACGAATTCATAAACCCATAATATTTTTAGTAGAGTTTGATTTTCTCTGGAGTTTTGTTTGCTAAAACGATCCGGTATGCACGTACGGATACCGGAATGCATAATACCAAAAGGAATTTTATAAAGCGGTCGTACTATTTAAGTATTGAATGCGAATAATTACACACTAATCAACAGTTAATTGCGCCGGCTGGAGGTGATGAATCGATAAGTAAATTGAAATTATTAAGTGCCTAATTTATGAAATGTAGCTGCGTAATTTATTTAAACGTTAGTTGGTAAGGTGCGTTCGTTTAATTTGCTATTCGTTCACATTATCGAGTGATGTAAAAGAGAAACTTTTCAATGATATTCAATTACGAGCTGTAATAGTAATTGAAAACTAGTGGAAAACTCATAGTCATAATTTATACGACGATTTAATAAATGTTACATTAAAATAAAACAAAAGAATTTGGATTCCAAAGAAAATAAAAGAAGTTATAACCATACCAAATTATTTTATTTCTTCATTGTATAGCGCGATGGGAAAAGAAACTGACTCAGATATTAGAAATTTGATGACATTTTTGTAACATTTTCAAAACTTGTTTTGAGAGGGAGAATTAGATATTCCCCTCATACTATCTACTTAGGAATGAAACCATTATATTTTGCTTCTCATTTCAAATGTAGCTGAAGATTATCATAGATCAACAAACCTAGTATTGTGTTTCTCTTTTCAATGCGCGATGGCGGCCTAACGGGGTATATAATCTATGAAGGTTGTCATAACAGGAATGTCTTTGCGTATAGATAGTGTGTGTAAAATATTCCATGGCTTTGTTACAACCACCCCTTCGCCGTAAAGCGTGAAATGCAATTAATTATTCCATATCATGCGAATGGAGACGCAGGAGCGTACCAGACCCACCACAAAAATCTGATGCCGACACTGGTAGGACTCTAGTGTACTGATCCTAACTCTGCTATAGTCATGGGTAGGCTCTCTTACCACTGGACCAACGTTAAAAGTTACTTGCTAAAACTACTGGTAAGAAACTTTGTCAGCATCATAATGGATGGATTGGAAGTGTCTGTGAAAGAAGCAAAGTTACAATTTCTATCAAATGGGTAGTTGTGGGAGTCGATAGTTTTTATTATTATTATTTACTCTTAGTATATTACTCCGAAATACGGTTTACACTGGAATATAGTCCTTTGTTCTGGGATTTTAATGGTTATTCAAGCAGTTTTCGTGGTACATGAACAAATTTTGGTGCAGAAGTGTATAATTAAATTCCAGCACAAATAAGAAATAGAATTTCGGAGTGGTTTAAAATAGAGGTATTTCATAGACAATGTATTTTATGGCATAAATGATTTTTTTTTATTATAAAACAGCTATTTCCTGATTCTATTTGGTTTCGATTAAATTTTTGTCTTTTTCATCGTGCTTTTTACATTTTCTCCTTCTTTTATCTTGCTCATACTTTGTTATTATTGTATCAGTTATGTACTTAATTTTAGTTATTTTTACCATGGTTAAGGTGGAAGAACACCGTAGGTCCAGTGATACTGACCTGCTGCTGAATCCCGCTTTGTGATATATGATTTCATTTGTTTTCTTTTCTCGTCGATTGTAAAATATTCTGTGGCAATAAAGAAATTATTATTATTAAAATTTAGACACAATGGAGGCCAAGTCCAAATCAAGTGAACTCGGAGTGCTAGAAGTAGTATCACATATTATTCGCTGCATGCTCGGGTGAAGCCAACATAACGTCGATTTTGTAAGCAAATATGACCTTGTCATCACTACTTAGTATCGGATCGTATCTTTGCTATCAACATTCTGGGATATTTCATCGGCTTCACAACATGCTTAACAGAGTCGGAAAAACCTTACACTAGACCATAATTTCATGAAAATAATTAAGAACAAACGGAAGCTAGGCGTCTTTTTTTATAGTATACTGCTTTTTACACATATTGCGCTTTTTTATCATCTTAATCCATTGAAATCCGTAAGATGCAAGGTTGAAGTGATCTATGTTAGACAGCCAGTAACCATAAGGTGCGGATTGAAATTACAACGAGTTATGACTAGAGACGGTGAAATTCGATCCTGTTTTATCTCTATCCTTGAAGGATTGAATATTGTCAGATGTCTCAAATTGAAATAAAACTATGAATTTGAAAAAATTATACGCTTGTTTTATTTCAAGGGTTTATGCAGACATTTTGATAAATTTATTTACAGTTAATCCCAGTTGTATGTAATTACTTCATCGGAGAAAATCAAACTAGAGTTATAAGCATTACAATGTGTACTACATTAAATTCAAGATCACTTACAAGTGAGTGCCAATTGGCAAAGTAAACAGAAAACTATACATTACAATCAGATTGATTCCAAAGAAGTACCTCAGCAATTGGCGTCTAGTAAAGCCAGTTACGGTTTCATTTCGAATTCTGTATTCCGCTGATCGGAAACGTTGAGATAATAAACATATTCGAAATGTCATGCTCCGAAATTAAAGGAAGAGTGGGAAACACCGTACATGGAAAATTTATGAGTGTAACCGAAAAGAATCGAGGTTTCAGGAATCTAATATTATAATGCTCAACAGGCATTGTAGGCCCTGGGCGTTCAAGAATCTAAAGGATATTAAAATAAAATAAAACACTGTTCTTTACCCCTTACAAAATTCTAATTTACACTGGAACCAGTTTCTAAAGTAGTTTGGCTGGTGATTATATATTGCCGAAATTAGTTCCAGTGTAAGTAGAAGTTTTGTAAGGAGTGAAGAGGATTTTTTAATTATATTTCAACATTACCGAATGTTATAACGTGGAGCATCTGCAGCTAAAGGATATTGCCAAAATCTTAAGTGGTCAACTCACTATTTTCTAAAAGAAAAGAGTGAGCTGGTTGTAGATCAGATTATGGATTTTAAAAATGTTCCTATAATAAGCGTCGACGTAGAAAGCACCTATTTACTGTACAAAAACATGTTTTCAGACAACGGCAAATTTCCCAGTAAAAAACTTTGAGAAATATTTAATTGTAAAATCTTTTTATAGTTAATTAAAGATGTTGTAAATAAACTTATAATAAACGCAAATGAATATTTCTTTCTATGGTATTGTATTTTTTTCATTTCTTTATTTGCATGTCTTCCATGAGAGTATGCACATTTAGGCCAGAAAACCTGCATATTTATGCCTATATTTTTATTTTTTTGCATATATTCCGGCAAGCAGCACTAAGTATCGGCACACTCCGCACCACGCAAATTATTAATTAATATGGAACAGCCGGTTCAAGGACTCGTGGATCCCTATCGTCAGGCGAGTGACCGAATGATGAATTGTGAAAAAAAAATTCTAAAATTTTACCATGTTTGTTTAACCCTACTCTCGAGAAGTACGTACTTTTGCCATTTAACACTAAAACGTTCGAAATATACGGAAAAATAGACGAAAGGGTTTCTCGTTATTGCAGCACCAAACGCCAGACATGTGGCCGTCCCACCTTCATGACAATAGAGCAAGACAACGGTACGTTCCTTCTATTCGTCAGATTTGTGTTTCTGCCGCCTACACCGTAAATCTAAAACATGTAACATATACGGAAAAAGACGAAAGGGTCTTTTGTCATTATAGTACGTTACTTAAGCCATATGGCCGTTTTACCCTAATAAATCAAAAAGGCAGGAGTAATATAACGGTGCATTTTCTCTATTCAACAGGTTTGTGTTCCTTTTTATGGGAACAGTTTCCTACGCGTCTAATTCCCGCGGCGAATTACGTTCTTAATATGTGCCTTTTAAAAATTATTTCTAAAAGCATTATGGGAGAGATGTACCTATGAGGAATACTGTCTATGACAACTTATATTCTATGCGAAGGTTTTGACAGGTTTCCATAGAAAATAGTGACCTAGGAAATAAAATTCAGAAAAAAGGCCTGCCTAATATAGTGTTTACTACTGTATGCCATAAATGATGTAATAAAATCACTGCATTTCCGTTTCTCAAAGGCGATTAAATCCTCTATCCGATCGATAAGATCAATCCGACTTTTCCTCTTCGTAGAAACGCTTTTATTAGTGCCCAAAGCTATGAAAGCGTTCATTCTGAATTGCGCATCCGAACAATTTTATCTTCTACATATAAGTTCAAAATAAACTATCAAAATACCTAAACTCGATCGCATCATCGTTCCGTTTCAATCTGTGTAGTTCGTTCGCTTTAGGATGAAGGCAAGAAGTGCTCCGCAGAGTAAACACAATCGATGAAGTTAGAGACGTAAAAGAAGAACCATTTCAATTACGAAACGGCACGACATCTGAATGCAAACGGAATGCAGATTGATGAAAGCGTTCGAAGATACGCATATGTATGTGCTCAGGGTAGGCTGAGCATCGCAGACGAAGACGGATGCATTTACACGATTACTCTTTTGAGTCGCGTGTCCAATTGAATGACCATACCCAACTATTCCTTTGAATTCGTACGGACATAGACGATATATAGCGTTATTATTTCAAGTGTATTCGCAATTGTAGGCCACCATGATAGTTTCGATGCGATCTCGCGGTGATCTTATTCATATAACAACAATATTCAAAACGTTCAAAAGAGATTAGGAGTAGATATTGTGGACGTCTATTTACAAAAATTCGATCATAATTGAATTTCCTTTTCATCTCTTCTTCTACAGGTTAGCGCGTCTATTATTAACACTTCTCTCCATCATTATGGAGGAGAGCTTAATTTACGTTGATTCGTGGAACATCGACAATAAAGACACAATAATGCGATACTACCGATCAAATAGGTGTTTATTTATTCCGGATCTTTTTTAATCCCAAAGCTACCTGGTAACAACATTCAAATTACAGGCTAGGTGCTACGTTCCTAGAACTCCGGCAACTTACGCGATTTTTTTTAATGAATTAGCGTTAAACTTAAATTCCCTTTCGGTGTCAATATTTTCTACGCCTTGTCGAAGAGTTGATTTATAATAATTACAGTGTGTATATATCTGAATGCGTAAGTGCATGGAACAGCTGTTGAATCGTATCGATGTTATCAAAGGAAATGATCGTTTAAGAATAAAATTTACGAGATAATTTGATATATGCCGAATTATTCAGGAAATGTGTTATTGAGTTGTCCACTGGGTATTAAGAAAGTAGTATATTGGAGCAATTGCTGTTGATAAAAATCTTTTTTTTTAGTGAAAGATTTACACATACAGAGTACTAGATGCTTTGAGCGGTTTTCTATTTATTTTCTTAGTTAAGATGTTTTAATTTCACCGAATATTCTTTAAAAAAGAACATTACACGAGAGTACCCTTTTGTCAACAGAAGTATTTTTTCATCTAATAAAGCAAAATTTAATCAAAATTGTGAGAATGATTCTATAATATCGTACCTGTTCCAGTGCAATATCTTTGTTGTTAAAAATGGTAGTGATTTATTTTTTTTTTTCGCATATTATGAAGTTAGAATTTATAATTTTTATATTACCAACGAGGTACCATTTCCAGTTTAACCGGAAGTCGCATCAACTTTCGTATTTTAAATAGAACGCCATACTTTTTTCTTGCCTATCCGATAGAAGATTTTTTCTTTTTTCAATAACATACATTAATTCAAAAGTTTAAGAGGCTTTAAAAAATCTGTATCTTACAAGAGAACATCCCGAACCCGTAAATTTCAAAAAAATTGAAACTTTGTGGACAAGTAGTCCTCACCCCAAGATGTTCGAAGCCATTTTCCTTATCCGCCCAATTTTGTTTTAAGAGGATGAAACCACCGCTGAAATTTTACTTGATTTTGGGTTTTTTGAAAATAATTCGATAACGGTTGGACCAAATACATCAGAGTTATATATCAAAATAATCATCTCTTTGAGCTCTATTACATATGTGAAAATAGCATTGTATTTCTATTCAAAAATTTGGCGGTACCTTCCCCCACCCCTTCACGAATGAACCTATTCAAATGCCATATTATGGATGTTATACAGCCCTTTAAGCAGTTTCAAAAACGTACTTCACTTTTTGTAAAATAATTATAAGAAAAGGATAAAACTGGCCTCACGATACGTCGCTTTATGTAATTGTCAATGCCCGTGCAAAACAAAGATATGTTAAAGGTAATCCGCAGATATTGTGTGAATAATGTATTATCTTCGACGTGTACACGTATTTCGGATATCTCTATTACTGACTCACAATCAATGTGATAGAATAATTTTTGCAATGAGTTTATTAATTTTTTTAAAATTCGATATACGAATTCATAAATTGGTAATGATACTTATGAAGGCAGATATAGTGCGACGACAGCTGTACATACATATGATAACAATGATAAAGCATGACTTATACTTATAATAGGTACAATAATCTTTAATGTGAGTAATAGTTAATATGTAATAGTTTAAAATTGTTGATTTGTTTGGATAAAAATAAGTATATAAGAAAAAGCCACTTTTGTAACTTTTTAATACTGCATCTGACCGTGAGAATTAGAGTACTGGTTCAACAATGGTAGTACATCCAATAAATGTAGTTCGATTACTAATACTGACATTTAATGTCGCAAATGATAATCGTCCAATAGTTTTCAACAATGAAGAAAGCGAAATGCACGACGTATTGAAGAATATATTAATTAGATCTCGGGACGATACAACCTTTGAAGTAGATAACGACTAGAATTCTTGCAAGAATTTAGACCACATTCTATAGAATTTGTTCTTCACGGGAAGAAGTCTTAGAAGTTATATAATTTGAAGAAGAAGAATGTGCACCAGAAGAAGGAAATATTGTCGATTTAGAATATAAGACAGAAGCTGTTACCTTCTGGAAATCTGGGAAAAAACGACGTTCATTTGAAACTGTAAAACATAGATTTAAGAAAGTAACGTCTTTACAACAATTATATAGGTAAGAAATTGCAGGCCAATTTTAAGACATTTTTGTATTCACAATTTTTTTGCTTTTTAGATGGGAGATATCAATACAAAAAAGAGGAACACGAAGAGAGAAATTATTACAAATTTCGGAATATGTTTTTAATAAATTTGTTACAAGTAGCGAAGCGCATGCTATAATTCACGACCTAGATCTTCGTAAATAGGCTATGGAAGTCAATGAAGAAATACGATTAACAAATTTCAAAGCATCCCCATATTGGTTATGGA
Organism: Dynastes maya; assembly: GCA_029619315.2. Lineage (NCBI taxonomy): Eukaryota > Metazoa > Arthropoda > Insecta > Coleoptera > Scarabaeidae > Dynastes > Dynastes maya. Next base: position 67,434,019 of record JAROYE020000002.1, read on the forward strand.
ACTTCAAGAAAGTATACAGGATAGTTTCTAGAAAAATTACCAAATTTATAACCCGTTTATATGGTACAGACACGGCAGGGTTAAATCAAATTTCGCCGGCTTTCGTACAAGAAGTAAAACCTTATACGTATACTTTAAACGTGTTCCTGGTGCAACAGTTTTTTGTGCTTTAAGCATTTTTATGAAGAAATGCATTATCATAAAGATTAAGTGATTACTAGCGTATATATCATATATACACATGTATACATAAGCCATATATTACAAAATATGTCATAATATGTATTTTATATGTTAGTTTGAATAAATTTTTCTACCACTATGAACTGTGATATCGACATCCGAAAGGCATTATTATATTAATTAATTTTTATCTATATTTCTGTTTTCTAAAACATATCTATCTAAAAACATCAAAATTTATGTTACATTCCTTCACAGTCTCTAAAGCGACATATTAAATATCATTTTCCTAATTTTTTTAATAACTGTTTTACAAAAAGTGAAGTACGTTTTTGAAACTGCTTGAAGGGCTGTATAACATCCACAATATGGCATTTGAATGGCTTCATTCGTGAAGGGGTGGGGGAAGACAAATTTTTAAATGGAAATGCTGTGGTATTTTCAGATATGTAATAGAGCTCAAAGAGACGATTATTTTGATATATAACTTTGATGTATTTGGTCCAACCGTTATCGAATTATTTTCAAAAAACCGAAAATCAAGTAAAATTTTAGGGGTGGTTTCACCCCCCTAAAACGAAATTGGGCCGATAAGGAAAATGGGTGCGAACATCTTGGGGTGAGGACTACTTGTCCACAAAGTTTCGATTTTTTTGGAATTTACGGGTTCGAGATGTTCCCTTGTAAGTATTGATATGGATTGTTTGAAATAAATAACAACTTACTTTTTTTTCTTGGATCCAAAAGTATAATATAAGTACTAATACCACATAAATATGTCCGTGTAACATGTATACGACAATAAAGAGTTTTGTTTTGTTTTGGCGTCAACGCTTAAAATACTTCACGGAATAGGAGATACCGGAATTTTGATACTAACAAGAAAGTTTCGGTTTAATTTTAAAACTCGCTTGTAAAATTTCAGAATTTCTGTAAAATTTGGATAAGATCATAATTTCTAATAAATACTAAAGATTTATAGGAAAATTACAAATTTGAAGGAAAATTCCTTATGTTTATACCGGAAATATATACATTCTTCGTAATATGAGGACTTAAATTTGCTCTCTAAGGAAGTCTTGACTTTGAAATGGAAGGTTATTTGCCCTTGTAGATAGGCAGTTTATAATTAACTGCGTTACCCATTTGCACTTTTATTTAAAATTATTCACGCATTGTGAAAGAGAGATCAATTCTCGTTCATCGTCATCGTCGGTAATGAATACAGGGAGGGTTAAAAACGAAATTATTTTGTCGAAGCGGAATTCCGTCAATGGTAACGAACAAGAGAAAAGGACGGCGAACGATGTATAGGCAAGGAGGCAGGCAGAACAAGCAACCAGGCCGGTTGATTAGACCGAAGACCACCTGTAGATCCGCTACCCTTGCTTAGCGATCCATTCCGCGCAGCAGGGGGTAAGATTGCTCTCATCATATCGCGCGGCTGTGACAAATGAAATCGAGATTTCACGTTAACTAGATTGCTTATCGGACCGTTGAAGCACAATATGTGTGGAGCGCGCCGTATCCGAACTAAATGCTCGGACGGAAACATCCGTTTCAAAACCATTATTGACCGCCGGCCGTTAGATCTTCAAACGACTCTACCATTTGAGATGAGAAGAAGAGAACAACCGAAACGGATGATGGGGAATTGTGACGAGAGTACTCAGAAACAATTTTGGAAAAATGTCAAAATTCCTTTCCACAGCTGGTTATAATGTTTTACTTAATTTAGGCAACTTGAACGTATCATAACAATGCCTTCATTCTTGAAGGTACATCGACTTGCCAGTTACGTGGAAATACCGCTACTATGAAAGCAACAATACAAGTAAAATACGAAAGTTATGTTAAAGGAGTCAACCAATGCAATAGAATTTATTGTAATGTAGTGCAAAAAAATTTCAAATAGAGTGGAATCTTGTGGTCGCATTAAGGAAAGTTAAAGCTAGGCCGACGTGATTTTAGGAACAAGCTCTTGCGGGTTTATTAAGCCACTATACATAAATGTAACCGCGGAAGTTTGTTCTTATAATTTGTGAAAATAAGCCAATAAGAAATACTTATTCTTTATCATTAGCAAATATCCAAGATTTTACTCATTTGCACGCTGCGTCCAAAGATATTTTCTGATGATTGCTAACCTTATTGTTGGACTTGTGAATACGATCAAATTAGAGAACTGGTGCGACTTTTATCTGAATAGAATTAGCATTTCTCTATAAAACATTTTTGCATTATAAAGTATAAATACTTCCTGTTATGAAAACGTTAACATTATAATAATATAACTGTAATATTTTTGTAAAATTTCCATTGTATTTTTGTAACCTTTTTTAAAATTAGAAACTCTATATTTTATTAAATAAACATCCTTTTTAGCTCTTGTTATTATCCAAAATTTTCTACACTAGCTACTAGCAGAAGTGCCTGGGTAAAATGGCAAAACATATGACGAATTCGTTTTCAAATAGAGTTGTTTCAAGCATTGTTTGTATTTCATTGTGTTGGATGTTGACTGTAGCGTTTACTTGGATAAAAAATCAGAATCAGAGATGCCATGCTAACTGATATCGACGACAAAGATTGGATTCTATCGGCATATCGGCATGAATACTACATGAATATGAAGATATGGTGGGTCACTCAGGTGAAGTTTTTGCAGGTAATAATTTAGAGCAGACTCAAAAAAGTGAAGAGAGCGAATAAGTACACGAGAGCATAAATGATCGTGCAAGTGACGCATCTGCATCCGCCGAAACCTTTTCTTTAGACTAAAATTGGAGTATAATGGAGTAAAATTCTACTTTAATTTCATCGGGTTTTATCGTATGTTATTGGACAACGGAGTGGGTTATAGAAATCTTTATCAACATTATCGCTAAGTAATACGCTTAAATGCTCTCTTATGCAAGAAATAGATATAATCATTCACCGTACGAACGAGAATTCCAAGAGAATCATATATCATTGTTGACAATGCAAATCTATCAACTCTGCTACTACTTTTGTACTAATTCCAAAAACACTAACAAATATTTATGTACGCCAGGGATTTATAAAAATTTTCTATTAATAGCAGAATAGTCACCCTCATATGCAGATTTTTTCAATAAAAATAGAATATTTACGATACTTAGAATGCACGAATTTAACGATCTTTAGCTATGCCTATTCTTATACTACGTTTAAAAAAGGGATGAGATATTTCTGAAAGGATCCAGTATTTCGGAGGGTAGTCTAAATTTTATTTTGTAAAAGTTATATTTCTCAACATAGTATCCTTGTAAGTCTATTTCACTTTTCTCAGCGATGCTATCATTTAATCCGTCCAAATAGTAGTTGACATCTTGTTTTGCAAAATAGGCATTTACTTATACGATGGCCTTCTTATTCGATGAAAATCTCTGTCCTCCAAGCGAAACATCGAGCCTAAGACATAGAAAAAAGTTACTGGAGGCCAGATCTCGTGAATAAGGTGGGTGGTCTATCAATTCCAACCCCAATAAAACTTTCTTCTTCTTCAAATGCAGCCGTTTTCTGCAATTTCTGCTTTCTGTTTGTCAAGCAATGATGCGTAGTATATCGTCCTTTTTGTTTTTCCTTTTTCAAGACAGTCGATTAACACAAATCCATGGCTATCCCAAAAAACAGCTGCCATCGCTTGACCGGCCGATGGAACAGTCTTCGCATCTTTCGGAGCCGATTCACCCCTCGCAGTCCACTGTTTTGATTCTGACTGGTGCACCCAGGCTTCATCTACAGTTATTAATCTACGCCAAAACTGGGACATATTTCGCCTAAATTGCTTCAACAAGGCTTTGGAATGTTTATTCGAATGCGTTTTTGGTCCTGACTGAACAAGCTCTGCACCCAACGCGCGATCAGCTTTCCCATTCCCAAAATCTTCAGCCAATATATGACATACACGTGTTTTGCAGATGTCCACAGCCTCTGTTACTTCTCTAAGCTTAATTCGACGGTCGTTTAGTATCACTTGGTTAACTTTTCTGATGTTATCGATGGTGATTGCAGATTTTGAGGGTGCCGAACGTATATCGTCAACCAAGATGGTACGACCGCTTTTAAGTTCAGCTACCCAAAATGTCACTGTAGCAAATAATGGTGCAGAGTCCCGGTAAACAGCGTCCATCTCAGTTTTAGTTTGTGTAGGCATATTGCCTTTGAAAATGCTCTATATTCGATTTCTTCCATTTTTACAGAAACACTAACATCGACTCACAGAAACGACTGTTAAACAACAATTGAGCGTCCAACATGGCTGAAATTTTCAAAAGTATTTTTCAACGCAATACGCAATTGTATTAACAGAATATTGTTGACGAGTAACGCCATTTTCATGTTGAGACTTGAAACATTTCAGACTACCCTCGTAAATATGAGTTTTGCATCCCATTTGTTTTTTTAACGCAGGAAAAATCAACATCTATCTAATTTATTATTTGTGAAATAGCCCAAATTTAGTTAGAGATCGTTTAAAATGGTCCCGCATTTATGTGAAAATTAAAGAATCAAAAACATCGAATATAGATGTTTTCTGCTGAACTCATTTAAAATGCGAGATATATATTATGTAGATAGACCAAATACTAGAGGCCTATAGGCAACAATGATTGTAAATTTTATTTTAAATACACATTAATAAAGAAACCAGTATATAAGCTTTATAAGTAGTTCATAAGAACGGAGATAAAAAATTATGGACCGATTTCGATACTTCCTGTTATATCTATTATTTGAAACTTTAATACGAAAGAGAATAGTAGCATTTCTCCAGAACTATGATTTAGTAACAGAGGCACAACAACATGAATATAGATCAGGTAGGTCTACAATCACAGCGCTAATTGAGATAGTGAAAAATGTTTTAGAGGCACAGGATAGTAAACAACAGGCAGAAATAATGGCTTGCTATTTGAGTGATTATGTATACGATTCATACGATTCTACCACAAAAGTCATGGCATTATGGCATTAGAGGAAATACATATGATCCTCTAAGATCATATCTGAATAACAGAAAACAAGTTATTTGGTGGCAGAACATGTTATCGGATGCGAGGGTAACCGATGTAGAAGTACCCCAAGGTACTATTTTAGGACCCCTATTATTCATTCATATATACATAATTGATATGCCTAGGAATATCAACGGTAGTAGAGCTCTGGTTTATACGGACGACATATCCATTCTTGTAAGAGGCAGAAAAGAAGACAGCATGCATGAAAGGTGATGCATTAAGATTGACAGAAGTCTGGTTCAATGCTAACAAGTTAAAACTAATCGTAAACAAAATGCAAAGCTTTTCTTTCATTCTTTTTCTGTAACGCAACAAGCCGTGGGTTACTGGGGTGTAAAAGTGTGCAACTCTCTGTCAAGCCAGCCAGAGATTTTAAGCAAAAACAAATTGCCAAAACAATGAAGGACATTCTTTTAAATAACACTATTTACATCTTAGAAAGTCTTTTTATAGCGTCGGCCTTCTCCTGACTACATTTTTTTATATATATTTTCATACGTTCCTATTTATTTATTTATTTTCTATATATGTACACATTTTATATGTACAATTATTTTAACCTATTTATGTATATACATATTTGTTGTAATACTTTTATTTACTGTTTCGGTTTCTACCTTTTTGTTTTGTTTTTATTTATATTTTTTGTTTTTTACAATTTTACCTTTCATTTTTTTGATATATGAACATATGTTTTTGACTTGTCATGTAAATCTTGATGATAAATAAATCATTCATTTAACTGGAAGTCACTGGGGTCGATACAAAGTTAAATTAGCCAATATTGCAAAGATTACATTTACCAAATTTGCAGTCTCAAAACAATCCTAAGGAGGTAACTTTTCTTTTGAGTTATCAATCAATGAGCTTCCATTTTAGGCGAAGGATGCAGTACAACGTAAATTATTTTCTCCTCTTAATGTTAAATCTTTTGAACAGTTAGCTACAACAATGATTTTCGACTACATTTTATTAGTGTAGGTTTCTTGATCCATTGAAGACCACTTGAAGATCCATAGCGCATTACAGTACCTACATTGTCGAACCTCGGATCACTTGAGTTTCGAGGGTTGAGCTGTTTTCAAGATCATCGAATATAGGAGGGATTAATCAGCATCGCACTCTTTCCTCTTGAAGACCTAAACAAACACATGCACGGTCATTACGTTTACACGAGCAACAATAACAATGCCATCTATACATACGGTTCATACTCAAGAAGTCGATGCATTGTGTTCGATTATAAGGACGATTCCCCGTGCCAATCTTATTCTTACGTCTTTTTCGACTTCATCATCTTTCGATCTTCCAGGAAGAGAGACACTGAATGCCACACCGACTTTTATGCTGCTTAGCCTCTTCTGCTCACAAAAAGGGGTTTCTTGGAAATGTTCTCCATTTCATATCACACACACTGCTTAATGACGGATGATTATCCCGTCAATTTGTAACAACAACTTTACGCTTTGCCAACATCAGTGGTTCCTAAAGAGGATTCGTTGCGGTTTAACAAACTTCAAAACTATACGCTAATTGTCGCGAAAGTAGATCGTTATTGTCATTAACGCGTATTACATGCCGATTATGAATATAAACGTGTTACAATTAGGTAGAAATAATTATATCGAGTGACTGCTTGACAATGTAATCGAGCTAGAAGTTTCTCGTATACAGATTTAAGGAACAGGTAGATAAAAACTTCGTTGCGGGGGTTGCAATTTTTCGATAAATTTAGTTACATAACTTTTATGTATACTGAGAATAGGTTTGATCGAACAATTACAATAAATAAGAGAACGAATAATGCAGTACAATTAAAAGCAATATTAACAAGAAGAATGGTGAATAATGCTTTCCGCAGCATTGTTTTATTCCTTAGAGAATGCTATAAACATGAAGTTGGTTGAAGGGGTGTTTATTTTTCAATTTCTATTGTTCTGTAAGTGAAAATGTCTTGTTTTATGCTGGTAATTAAAGTATATTATCATTATTATTATTTTTAAGTTTGAGGTTCTAAGAGTGAACAGCAAATATGGGGAGAGACAGACTTGTGTTCAATTACCTACAATTTTAAACAAATTGCCAGTAGGTATGTTAAATTATCACAGTATTAAAGAATTAAAAAATATTACTACTTGATGCAAGAATACAATTGATTTTTCACAGAGTGACGTGAAATGTAAAATATACGAGGGATATTTTTTAAATAAGGTCCGTTTTTTAATAAGAAGGAAAATACTGTAAATATCATTAAAATATATTTTTCCATATTCTACATACTTTTATCTACTTTTCTACATAGATTCCATGTTTGTTAAAGCGTTTGCTATACCGCTCGATAAGTTTCTAAATTCCGACGTCAAAGAAATCTGTCGCCTGTGAAGAAACCCAATTCATGCTGCAGTTTTCACATCTTCGTCGTCGCTGAATCGTTGACTGCCAAGGAACTCTTTTAAGTACCGAAACAAGTGAAGACCACTGGGTGCAAGGTCAGGCTTGCTTGTCTTTTTATAACACTACGAAGTTCTCTAAAGTGCTGCAATGAAGCAGCGCACCCGAAACGTCGGTACTTACGGAGGAAATTAGATTTCAATTTGATGTTATTTATTATTTCAGGTGTATACCATTTACGATAAGTTCGTTTTCTAGGGAAAAATATGGGAACATAGATATCAAGTAAAGAATAGAGGGTTGTGTAGAACATGTTGCATGCAGTATTCACATCGGAACAGCTATTTAAAAAGGACCAATTCACATTGCTTGATATAAACATGGAAAATTCGCTTTTCTAAAGTTATACGTCCATGAAGTATTCTTAGGGAAGTTCGACGATAAAGCAAAGCCAGTAGATACATCTATCAAAAGAGCGGGATGGTAAGTATCCTCGGACACTAGAGGCGAGAAATCTCTTACAACGTTGCAAGGGACATAACTTCAAAAAATGTAACTCTTTTAAATTTTCATAAATATTTCGCTTTTATTTAAAGCTTCATCAGGGTCAATAGATGAGTTGAATCGATAGACCGAACTTGCGAACTAAAATTCTTTCTTTCACGATGTACATTTGAAAAGCGGTGATTGATGAATCAAGAGTTACATTTTTTGAAACCTTCATCGTCATCCCAACAGTTTAGAACCACGTGTGATTAGCAATAACAAGATCAAGTAGCCGATTTTAATTGTTACGCACACAGCTCTGTTGAACTAAGTCACAGAAGTTAACTAAATTATTAATTACATTGGACTTGAAATCATTAATCTCGTTGGTGCAGAAATAGGCACAGTTGAAATCCCCAACAAGGAAAATGTTGAAGTTGGAAAGAAACTGCTCAAATTCATCGAAGAACGTCTCGAAGTCCTGATAACCTAGATCAATTAACATATCTACTGGCAATTTGTTTAAAATTGTAGGTAATTGTAGGCGGCAGATTTCTTTGATGTCTAAATTAAAAAACTTGTTGAGCGGTATGATAAATGTTTGAACAAAAATGGAAATTATATACACAAGTAGATAAAAACATGTAGAATATGGAAAAAAAGGTATTTTAATGATATTTACAGTATTTTTCTTCTTATTAAAAAACGGACCTTATTTAAAAAACACACCTCGTATATGAAATTATTAAAAGTTTTTTTTTTGTGATTTGTTTTCAGGTTTTTAGCCTATACACACGTATCCTACTTTGTGAATTAAAAGAAATGGACGAATATTTTGCCATTGGCAAACTTTTGATTAGTGGCAGTCGATTGAATAGTTATGCCTTAATGGCTACTCTACGAGCCAGTTATTTTTAAGTTTTCCTTTTGTTTAGATCTAATGTAAAAGAAAAATATTCTATTTTGGGGGACGGGTCGTGGTGGCGGTCTCGGGTGTGATCCACTTGGGGATGTACGCGGGATGCTACGACTTGTTGGTGGAGGCTTGGAGGAAATAAAAAAAATAAAAAAATCAAATTTAAGTAAAAAAATTACGAGGGGAGTTTTTTATGTTATCTACCTTTCAAATAGCGTTATGCCTCAAAAAAATCTTTTGATAATTCTGCAAAGTACGATTCCACAGCGTTTACCAAGTCATCATTCGCTAAAAAGCGACGCCCTCTCTAGTATTTTGGAATAAGATAATAGCCACAAGCGGATGTTGTAATTCCTCAAAGCTGCATTCATTGACTCCTGCTGGAACAATTCGTGCTTTATCCACGCTACAGTTGTCGTGCAGAAGCAGTTTTCTGAGCATAATTGTGGGTTTTTTTTCGCATATAGCCGCTTTCGAGTTAGTAATTGTGCCTTTGTAGACATTTTCCGTTATTGTAGTCCCTTTTGGCATATACTCAATTAAGAGAATCCCCTTCGCATCCCAGAAAACTGTGGCCGTCACTTTCCCTTCAGAAAACTACGTCTTTGCCTTCTTCGATGGTGGATCCATTGCGTGGACTCTTGTTTCGTGGGAGGGTCACAGTGGTGTACCCAGGTCTTATCCCCGGTTATAATTCTATAGAAGAAGTTCGTATTATACATTTGGCTCTTATGTAACTTGTTTACGTTGTTGATACGTACGGAAAGGATATTAACATTAAGGTGCTCATATGGTAGCAGTTTGAAGGTGTCAAGTTTGTATCGTGCCATGGTCAGATTATATCGTCAAAATTGAAAAGCAAACGTCCAGGATGTTGCAAAATTTGATCGACGCGATTTGATTTTGATGCAAGTAAACATTTTAGATTCTTCGCTGGTGTAATTCTAATCCTAGCAAATTTATCAACATCCATACATGACGATGAGTTTCGCTTCGCCGAGAGACCATTAATATTTTCCAAAGAAGAAGCTTCTATGATTTCCATTATTCATAACACCAAACATCTTTGCACTGCATAGCGGTTTTTGGACAACTTACCTAGGGTTTGTGTTGGATCAATAGCAACAATTCTGCTTATTGACAAATCTTGATTCAGGTTCTTAAACAACTTCTATTTTATAAGAACACAATTTGCAAGTGTAAAATTCTTTGTAGATTCCTTTTAAAAATATAAAGGAATCCTTCAATATTTTCAAAATTTCTGACATATCTTTCCCAAATGTTCCATCACTTCTTTTCACTTTTCACAAATGACGTATTGAATCCATATGTGTATATTGATATGGAATAATTTATGATAACTAAAAAAAAAATTCCTTTTGTTTAAGATTGGTGTTCAAAATAGTAACATTAATTGTCTATACCAAAAAGTACCTAAACCAGGTGATCCATTTGTCTTGAGACGACTGAATAATTCAGAAACCATTTATTTAAGAAAAAAAAAATGTAGATAAAATTTTTATCATATAAGTATATTGTAAGATCCACGTTTAATCTTAGATCTGCCATCAACGTCTTTCAAGTGTTAAGTTACTTTTTTCAAATAGAATTACTTTTTTCAAATAGAATTACTTTTTTCAAATAGAATTACTTTTTTCAAATAGAATTACTTTTTTCAAATAGAATATATGTTTTGTTAATAAGGATGTTTACTGTCCACGAAAAAACAAATAACCTTTATCCGAAACTTTTTTTTATTTAACAACTATTTATGGATATCAACATTAATAAAATAATTAAAACAAACAGAAGAGAATAAGTAGGTTTCGCTTTGAAATGACTGCAGTAAAGGAACAAATGATCAGCAAATTAAGAAGGCTTCCATTGTTGTTGCACAAATTTTTCTCTGTGTTTATTAGTTTACTCTAAAGCAAACCAACGCGATGGCAATGGCAGACACTCTGAAATCGTACGGAAAACACATGAATTTTATCCTGTATAAAAGTTCGTCGGAGAAAATGGACAACATTTTGAACATTTATTAAATTAACCCTGTCACTAATTTACAAAATTACCAAATTAGAACGCTGTATGTACGCACTTTATTCACATTTCATATTTTGTTCCAGGTGTTTGTACAAACGCAACGGCGCCCTCAGTCAGCAGCATAAACCGAATATTAAGGAACAGGGCAGCAGAACGCGCTGCAGCTGAGTTCGCCAGAGCGGCGGGCTATGGCCTATATCATCCACATCCGTACGCCGCCGCAGCCGCTGCTTTTCCCTGGCACTCGCATCTCTGGCCGAACGGTCCGTTGGGACTACAACCATCCGGTGCTACGGGCTCCACGGTTATGGCCGGATCACCTGGATCTTCCGCGTCACCTCATCAAGATGGGCACGGGTTGTTGAGTTCGCCACCTGGACATAGCGACGGCAAAGACGATTCTAGTTTGGACGGTTCGGAGCAGCCGAAATTTCGAAGAAACCGCACCACGTTCAGCCCGGATCAACTGGAGGAATTGGAGAAAGAATTCGAGAAGAGTCATTATCCTTGCGTTTCGACGAGAGAGAGGTTGGCATCGAAGACGTCCTTGTCTGAAGCTCGCGTACAGGTGAGTTGTTTAAATTTTCGCTGTGTTTAGCCTTCAAGTACCGAACAACTGATTTTATCTCAGTAAATAAACCTATTGTATAACTAATGACGTAGTATTTGAGAAGTTGCACGTAACACAAACATTGTCTAGTAATTTACTATTTCGCAAATGCATTCTGTAACGTTTTGGGTAAGATAGGATAATTATTTTTATTAACAATTAACAAAGCCAATGTGCGCGCCATTAGATTTGCCACAAATATCCAGCCAATATATTGATGACCTCGCCGAAAATTGAGTGGGTCTGCTGTGTCCTGTTTTTTTTTCCACTAAAATCGCTGGTTATTATTTATTACAGAACAGAAAAAACACTGTCAAACATGTTAGCTTAGATGTTTAGATTTGCAGAAATTTGAACAAAATACTACATTAAAAATAAAATGCTCCTGAACATCCGATCACATAATCCGACTATAAGTAAGAACTGGCTGCGATGGACCCAAACCCTTGACGAACAAGTAAGACACCTATAAATGATTAAGTTTTTTTTAATATAATCCCCATTGTGAGTAGTACAGGGTGGGGCAGAATGGAGTCTCCCATTGTGACAAAACGCTTCAAGATAAAAGAAGAAGGTTTTTATTTTCGGAAAGCACATATCATGCCATTTTTTTGTTTAAGTTTTAAAAATGATATCATTCATGTGGCTTTCTTGACGGGCGACACACATATTAAGTCGTTCGACAAAGTTTTCGGTCACTCTTGCCAGCATATCTTGTAGAATTCCGGTGATTGCGTCCTCAATTACCACCTTCAGGGCTTCCACGGTCCGAGGTCGAAATTTGTAAACCTTGGCTTTGAGGTAACTCCACAGGAAAAGTTGCTGGGGCTCAAATCCGGGGAGCGGGGTGGCCATGGGATATCCCCTCGTAAGGAGATCAGGCGACCGGGAAATATCTGTAAAAGTTTCAGAAGGCTTCTCCGTCATACTCTTCCATTTTGGGGCGTTGGAGACTGTTCAATAGACGCTCTAACTGCCGCAATGTTTTTAGGAGTTCTTACACTTTTAGGTCGCCCGGCTGGCTTTTTAGGAAGTGCAGATCCCGTTGTCCTTACATAACTGATTCATTTCCGAATGGTTTTAGAGTCAGGAACACTGTCGTGACGAGTTAAACCGAACCGCCTGCGAAAGGCCCTCTGCGTCGCCACCACACTTTCCCCGTTTTTAAAGAAAGTCTTTACGACAAAGCCCCGTTGCTCACTCGACCACCGCATGGTGACTGCCGAAAATGGCGTTGTTTCTCCGACCTAACGGTGCCAGCCCCACCTCTCTACCTGCTCTAGCGCCCCCTGAGTGAATTTTTAAAACTAGGGACTCTATTCTGTCCCACCCTGTAGTTCTCATATAACATTTACTGTCGGATTTGCAAGATTGAAAATTGTTTCAATTCTTGTGGTATCGTAATATTTGGGACCAGTCGTATGCTAAGTTAAGAACAAAACGCGTAACAGCATTGGAGGTGCATGTTCGGGAATAGAAAATGCATGGTACCTTATCTTTCTACAATTTTACCCTTTTACTTGAAAGTTCTGCTATTATTTAAATCTTTGAGAAGATAATGTTTAACAACATATATTCATACAAATATTGTCGGCACACTCCGCACCACATAAATTATTAATCAACTCGGAAAGACCGTTTCCAAGAAAGCTTTTGAATGTATTAATTCACTCAAAAACTTTCTTGGCAATCCAAAAGATAAACCTGATATGAGAGAAAGGTTGGGAATTTACAAAATTGCATGTGATGATTGTGATAAAGCCTATATTGGTCAAACGAAACGAGCGATAGGTACTAGATTTAACGAACACATCAGGTGTTACAGGTACGGAAAGATGAAAGCGTCAAGTGTCGTACAACACATAAAAGATGCCGGACATAATATTAAATTAAAAAACCTAAAATTAATTAAAAACGTGATTTCGCCGCGCAAGCTGGACGCCTATGATACTATTTACATAAATAAGAATGCAAACCTAATCAATAAAGAGAAGGGACCTTTACACTTTTCATGTCTTTTTGATTTATTACGGTAAGAGGTCTTTTGATTTATGGTTGTGCTGTAGTGGAGACGTTGATTCTCCCGTACATTCCGCACGCATCTTTAGTTTTCAAGGGTAGAGACGGAAAGAACACAAATTTGACGAAGAGAGGAGGACATGACCGTTGTCTCACTCGATTCTTGTTAAGGTAGGATGACCACATGTCACGGTTCGTGGTGTCAGACCTCTTTCCGCCTTTTCTCCTAAACTCCTTTAACTTGCTTTCTAGCCTAAGCGGCAGAAGTAGAAATATATTTGTATATATTTTTCTTGAAAAGTAGGGATAGGGCGGGTACAGTAGATTTAATATATGTTCTCTCACATCAATCGGTACGAGTCTGAGGTTGATGATCCACGTGTCTTCGAAACGGCCTTTCCGAGTTAATTAATAATTTGTGTGGTGCGGAGTGTGCCGAGAATATTTGTTTGCGATACTACCCCACAGTCTTTGCTATCATTATTGAACATGTATTCATATTATCCATATAATACATTAATACACACCCATTTCAAAGAAAAGTACCCCCATATAACTTATATTTTACATCAAAATGAAACCATTTTTTTTTTAATACTTAGTGGATGAAAAAGTTTACTTCTACACAAGATTTCAGAAGTTCATCTATTTTTTCAAGGCATGCTATGATTATTTTTTGAGTTCGAAAATAGAAAAATTTTATTAACCATTTTTTAATTAAAAATCTGACCACACCACTGAATTCAGGTCCTAAAATAGTGTTAATCAAAATTTCATTCAAATATATTTATTAATAAAAAAAATAACCAAAAATGAGGTAAACAAATGCAATTCAATTCAGATTTACTTCAACATTTATCAACCCCAGCTTGCAATCAGTCAACTATCAATAAAGTTAATGAACAATTATGTAGTAAGTGTCAATGTCACAACCTGCATTTGACTTCATTTATAAATTATTAATTTCGGAGTCATAGCCTACTTTGGATTTTACTTGAATTGCATGTATTTTTTTGGATAAAATAACAATTACTATTATTATTGACAATTGAAAAATTTCTTAAAGATACTGCAATACACAAATGCACCAAATAAAAGTCAAACGAGATTATTTAAAAAACGAACGTAGGTAGTAGGTACTACTTATTTCTTTAAAATGTGTTACTTGGTAGATGTACTATTATATTCACTTTTTTATAGTAGTTAGATTTAAAAAAAATGGTTATTTGCAATCTTGTGATAGTTGATAATATATTTGGTTAATTTTTAGCTGTTTTTTTTTTTAATACAATTTAATCTACCCTGGTTGTAAGAAACGGATTTATTATAGAATGCACGGGAAAGTTTGAAATATCATTCTTTCACAACTTTTTTATTAACAGACATATTTGAATGAAATTTTGGTTAACACCATTTCAGCACATTTTGCATTCAGCAGTACACTGAGATTTTTAATAAAAAAATCGCTAACAAAATTTTGCTATTTTCGGCCTCGAAAAATAATTATAGTGCTTTGAAAATTTAAGATAAACTTCTGAAATTGGCTTCATTTTAACGTAAAATATAGGTTTTACAGGAATGCTTCTATTTTAAATGGGTCACGCTGTATATATTGTTTTTATCAAAAGTGAGATAAAGTGGGTTCTTTCAGCATTCAGACTTCCAAACAAAGATCATTTAGTACGTCAAAAGGGTTTGAGTTATTGATTATTAAGTTTTAAATAAAGCGAATTAAAGATTTTCAAGTTCTTGTATGTTATCAATGCAACTAAAAAAGGAAGACAGTGTTTAACCGCTTAATGCTTTTGTCAATAATTTCGTTCAAAAATAAATATTTTTTATGATTTCATTTAAAAAAGAAAATATTTATAGGTAAAAAAACGTCTTATGTGACTTCTCAATTTCTTTATTTATAACGTTCTATATTTAATATACGCAAAGAGTTAATAAAATAAAAGTTATACTTTATTGCTTACGTAGAGAAAGTTAGCAAGATAACTAACATTTAAAACATTCACATAGCGTTCACAATCTATTTTCAGCAATATGTCGATAATTAACATTTTAAACACCACGTGAAGCTAACGTGCATCACATGTTGAAAAGTTTTGGAGGCCCTGTAATCTACTGTAGCTTCTCCTTCTTCGTAACTTTGCACGCTTTAGCTAATACATGTGGCCGCCTGAATTTGTATTGCGGCGATTAAAGTGTTAACGACCATTTTTACACATTTTGAGCATTTTCTGAGATAATCTCTCAAATAGTCTCAGTTAATATGTTGCTAGCAACTCCTAGGGCTTGCCCTGTCTCTTACATATAAAACCACAAATTCAGGAAATCAGCCAATAAAATTGATTTCGGTCTATAGTTTAGGTTAACTTTCACTAAATAAAAAGGATCTAGAATAAGAAGAAAAACTTATTAGTTAATAATGTAATCTGAAAATGTAATATGGATAGAACTTTCATTTGGGTCGAGTAGACTGTAACATAGAAATGATCAACAAAGTAAAATTTAATGCTGTTTGACCGTCAACTTTTCTTTATAGCCATGTCTCTTAGGAAACAGGGGTGAGTCATATTTTTTCTGGGTAAAGCTCGTTACCGATACTTAAAGGCTAGACACAGCAATATCTTGATCGTATTACTCATAAACTAATCAAAGCGTTAAACCAGGTTTGGTTTTCTAACAGACGAGCGAAATGGAGACGCCACCAGCGGATGAATCTCCTAAAGCAGTCGTCGCCGGTGTCCAACCAGAACAACCAGTCTTCGATGTTCGGCGGCCGCTTGACGCCCTCACCGCACTACACAGCCGGTTCCACCCCTGGCTCGCCGCTTACTACGCCTCATCGCACCGGCGTGCCGACGGCTTCTTCGCTTCTGCTCCAAATGGGGGGAGAAAATAGCGCTTTCAAGGCGTTGGTGCCGAATTCGGCGGCGATCCTCGCCGCGTCGCAGGATATGCATCGGTTGAGCGCCTACATGTCCGACTCCGACGAGGAGATCAACGTCAACGACGAGTCGGACACCGAGGATCGTCCGAGGCCGGCGCGATCGAGGTCGTCGAGTCCCGTAGAGGTGGTGGATCCGCCGCAACG
Source organism: Dynastes maya (assembly GCA_029619315.2). Classification (NCBI taxonomy): domain Eukaryota; kingdom Metazoa; phylum Arthropoda; class Insecta; order Coleoptera; family Scarabaeidae; genus Dynastes; species Dynastes maya. The sequence continues at coordinate 67,450,815 of JAROYE020000002.1, forward strand.
GGATCCCCCCACGTGTCAACCGCTACAGCTAACGATGCACGATCGCGATTAATCGAAACTGTGCTGTTGTTACTTTCTCTCTTCGTGTGAGTGTAGACAAAAGTTATTATTACCAAAGCAAACTTGTCCCATTTTTTTTTGTTTTTTATTATTTATGTAGCTAATGAGGTTGGTACAACAACAAGATAATAATTTGGTTTCATTTTGGTACTTAAAGAGTGTAAAAGAAGGTATCTTGCTTCCTTACGTACTTTATTTTTTATATAACTAACAGAAGGATGCTTTTATCGGACTCTTTTAACGTTTTGGTCAATTTATTGCTGAAAATTTCATAACGAGGCTTAGATTTTAGAAAAATTTTCTACGTTTCGTTTAAGAAAATTTATAATTAGTCATGTTAATCGTACTAAGATCTTGCTTCTAAAGCTTGAAAACACATTAACAACTATACAAGGTGACTACATTAAATTAATTGCAGTTCATTAAAATCTCACGGTGCTAAATTCTTCAATAGATATGTTATCTTTGATACATGACAAATAAATGACTAAGAAAGAAACTCGTGTTAGTTCTAGATTTGAAAGAAGCTTAGCGATTTTATAAAACAATACTTATACGATTTTTAGAATTTTCAAATGTATACTGCGTTTGCTTCCATAAATCGGTGCGCGGAACGGCTACGATGAGGAAAGGGTACGAGTGTGAAGGGTATCATACGAAATCAACACGTTTTTGCGAAATATTCAAAATTTTGGGTTATGTCTTATAAATATTATGCAAACGCTGTACGTTAATCCTGTGTATTGTAGACAAACTCTATTTACTCCGCAAAAACGATCGCATTTCATACACACTCGCTTTGCCTCTTGTCAAAAATGGACGAAAGTGATTATAAAGTAAATTTACCAAATAATATCAAATGTAAAAAATACAAATGAAGGTTATACGATGTGTTCTCGGATGGGGTACCCCACTCTTATAAATGTTTTCTATTCTTTAATGTAATTCTTGATCAATTGTCTCATTCAATAGACATTTATATTATATTAATTGAATAAATTAATAACGTCGGAAAACCAAGGAAAATACGGATTTTTCGCATTTCATCAATGGAAGGCAATATATCAGTTAATTAGTGTACTTAGGAATATGTCTGTTGTATGTCGTTCCTAGCAAGATCCTGTGGTATAGCGTTTAGCACGCCTGGCCGGAGAACGAGAGACATTTAGTTCGAATCCTTCCGGGGTTGAATTTTATTTTCATTAATTAAAATTTTAATTACGTCGGAAAACCAAGGAAAACGCGGTTTTATTAATAATAATATGAAATTATTGATCAAGAATGGTTTTCTTTTTAATAAGAAATACAAGTTTACAAGAGTAGGATACCCCATCGAGGAACACTTCGTAGATCAATTTACACCTTTTTTAAAACTATAGTTTGTGTGTGTGTGAATTAATGTGTAACCTACAGGTGGCAATGTTATTTCTAAAATTCTTAGTTGAAAATACTAATATTAAAATATTATACCATACTTCTTATGTTTTCTTGGCAGAAGTGAATATGTTACAGTTATATTCCGAAATCAGCTGTCAGTTTTTACCGACACATTATTCTGAAATGGTTGTCAGTTTTTGCAAGTAACATATTGCTCAATCTAAATACGTTGACGAAAGATATATTGCAAAACCTATTTGCTAGCTGGTAGTATGGGATCTTAGTAGATAGCAATCTCCTCCTTTCAGTTGTGGTGAGGTTAGTGTGTTGTTGTTGTTGCAAAAGGAACTCACTGTTTTTATCAAATAATTTATATAATTTATTCAAAAAGGTATATTATTTCCTATGCACGACTTGCATGCGGATAAAAGAGATTTTGCTATATTACTTTTTGGCAGTTGGCTATTAGAGAGAGATTTCCTATTTCTAAATGATTGGATGTTCAAATTTGGAGACGTCAAGTCTCTACGCCATTTTGGCACCAAGGTTTTCGACTGAGGATATTACGAAAGATTGTAGAAAGGGGATTTAGGCAGAAATATAAGGTTATGTCAAAATAATATTTCCAAGAAAACATTTTTTTGTCTACTATACTGTTTTTTAATGTCATATCTTGCTAGCTCTTTCCAGCTTGTGTGAAGTTATATTATATTAGTGTTATTATTACCGTTATATTAAAAAACAAGTTTCATAAGATCGCATTTTGTCCGAAATTTGAAAGAAAGCCAAAAACGAGTTTTTTAAATGGACAAGTGGCACAAAATGCCTTATGAAGCAAGTTTTCTGTACTATTTTTCCTTTTTTTGCATTTCTATAGCCTAAAAATATATTTTCATAATGTATTTTTTTAACAACTATTGTAAGCATTTAAGCTTGTGTGATATGAAACTTGTTCACAATAACGTTGCTTAAATTCCAAAATTTGTCACTGCAATTATATTTTATTTGTTATTAAAATATGTATGAGAAATGGCCGATATTGAATGTAATAACACGAATTGTACTACTGTTGAGCTTGGTAATTTATCACCTAGTAAATCACGTGAAGTGTATGAAAAAAAAATTAACATTTCTATACTTGCTGTACAGAGAATAATGCCAAAACACTATATGGAAACATGTTATTGACATATTTCCAAATAGAAAGTAAAACAAAGAAGTCTTCTATTTTATGCTCGATGTACTCCATGTTACGTTCATGTCATAATATTTACAAGAATGCAGACATATCAAAATACTCTAAATCACGAAACGTTCATCTGTAGCTTACGAATTAAAATAATCTAAAATATCAGGGAAGAAATTAAAAAAAAATTAACAATTTATTGAGAAAGCTGATAACGCAATGCACCCCGCAATAAAAGTATGGAATACACAAGGTGGTCCAAATTTTATCTATGAAAATATCACTGGCTATTTTTAAAGTGATTTTAGACAAGAGAGTTTTAGTGAACATATGCCTTCGTAACTTTAGTTTTCAAGATGCAGGGAGTTGAATATTTTTGAAAATTACTTGAAAAATCACCAGTAACAGATAGAATCTAGACGACTCTGTACTCAGGTTTTAAGTTTCATACAGTTTAAGTTGTTATAATTGTATTCAATTTAGGTTGTCCTAAAATAGGTTGCGCTGGTCTATGTAGGCGTGAAGAACTAATCAATACAACATTAGACGACATAAAATATAAATGGGGAAGGTAAAATAAAAGTCTATTTCTCACAATAACTGTTTTAATAAACGTGCTACCGGTATCGGGAAACTTCTCCCATCATCAGGCAAGAGTTAACGTACCGCTGGGGATGTTAAAAGGTGATCAAATTCAACATGGTGTGTTTGTCCCCTTTACATATTTAATTTTAATTATACTACAAGTGATCAAAGTGTATTTTATCAGTTTAGGTAGTAGCATTTTATTGTATTGACATAACATTTCCTACAGCACGTTAACTCCTGCCTGATGATGAGAGAAGTTTCTCGAAACCGGCAACACGTTTATTAAAACAGAGTTATTGTGAGACGTAGACTTTTATTTTACCTTCCCCAGTTAGGAATTACTAACACAGAGTCACATTGGATCATATAAAATATAAGATTGTAATAGCTAAAATAAAGAAAAATATTTCAAATCTCAGCCAAATACATTAAATAAACATTTGATCGTTTCTTGGTCACAATGTACTAATACAACTAAATGTAGACCTTATGAATTCACTACTGAGAATGCAACAACTCAACAAAACTTTGTTTCCTTTCATAATTTTCCCGGAATTACAACAAGTGCCCATGGCTCGTCTCAGACTTCTGTAACTCTATAGAAGAATTACAATAAACATAATAATCAAAGTTATAATTAAATAAATGTGCTTAATTAACACAAGTTATGTTTTTGTCCTATTGTGCAATACATACTAATTTGTATTGAGTACGTTTGTGTATTTCTGATTTCATAACATTCATTAAAAGATGCTTAACCTAGTTGTCATATCACTACCATCAATCAGGAATACCAACATTAAACAATAAAATGTTGTGTGTTGTAATGAAGTTTATTTCCACGCGTTCGGGTGTGGAAAGGTACATACACTACCGTTCATGGAAGTTCGGGCAAGCAAAAAAATGTACGGAAGTCAAAGAAAATAAGAGAAATATTAAATGGCCATGTATTTAGTACTTACTTACATGATTTTACATATTTTCAAACACAAATTTATTAAAAAGGAAAAGTTAATGTAATACAAATAATTCCGATAATAATAATAATAAATACGATTTTCATTGAAAAATCCACCTTTTGCCTTTAGGACTACTGCCACTATTCTCGGCATCCGATTCACTAATTCTGCTAATGTTTCATTGGGCAAGCTTGTCCATACCTCCTGGAGAATGGTCCACAAATGTTCCTTCGATTCTGGACACTTTTTCCTAACACATCGGTCTAATTCCTCCCTTAACAACTCCATCGAGTCCAGATCGGGCGACTGTGGCGGCCATTCCATAATTTTTAGGGTTCTTTCATTTTCTTCTTGCTGCAGGTAATCTGTGCACAATTTAGATTTATGTTTGGGGTCATTGTCCTGCATAAATTCAAATCCACGACCAATTAATCGGACTCCTGACGGTATGGCATTTTCCTCCAGGATTTTCCGATATTCTTCTTTTTTCATTATGCCCTCAATTGTGAGCAAATCCCCTGTTCCGATTAAGGAAAAACAACCTCAAACCATTACAGATCCGCTTCCATGCTTCATCGTAGGAACTATATACTCCCGTAACATTCTTTCCCCTCTTGATCTGCGTACGAAAACTCTCCATCTGTTTCCAAAAACCTCAAACTTGGATTCGTCAGTCCACAAAACGTTTTTAAAATCGTCCACTGTCCAATCTCTATGAGCTTGTGCCCATTTCAGTCGTTACGGCCTATTTCCTCTTCGGAGTAACGGTTTTCGACCACTTGCCCATACAACCCAACCTCTTTCAGCCGATGTTTCACAGTACTCACAGAAACTTTGGAATCTCGCTCATTATTGGATTCTGCAGCAATTTCTGATGCTGTTAGTCTTCTATTCCGCTTACTAATTATTTTTATTCGTAAATCTTCCGCAGGAGTCGTTTTTCTTGACGGCCCTGACCGATTACGATCTTGCACGTCACCGGTTGTCTTAAATCGAACTATAGTATCATGTACTGTACATTTTTTTATTTTTAATTTATCCGCAATTCGTCTTTCTGCGTACCCTTCCTGATGCAAGGTAATAATAGCAGATCGTTTTGAAACAGCTAGAGGCTTTCCACGGGGCATTTTAAGCAGTCAAACCGAAATTATTTTATTTTTCACTTCCACAACCATAGATACTTTCACAATAACAATCTCTTCAGAACTACTGCGTTTACAAATGTTATAATACTTTATAAAGGGTATACGAATATTTCTAGGTAACACGAGTGAATCAGCTAACCCTCCTGTGGATTATTATAAAGCTTTATTGTCACTGTAATTATTGGGGATTTCCAACATAATTATATATTTTATGATAACGGTCTTATAATAGACAAATACTACCTGGAAATTGGTAAAAGGTCTCCAGAAAAGGTTAGTGTTAATAATTCCTCACTGAAATGTATATTATATAATTTTAAAATTTTTTCCTAAACAGTTAATATAATTTGTCAGCTTGCCCGAACTTCCATGAACGGTACTGTATTTCGTATGCACGTAATTTAATTTAATTTGGAAAAAACTAACAATCGTTAAAATATCCAGGATTGATTTTTGCCTGAATCAAATCAAGTAGTGTTTGATTTCCTCAGAATAAAATATAAAATCGCCATGTTGTTATTATGAAAGACGAAAATATCTACTCAGCATTTGATGCTAATTAGATTATTATTGAAGTGAAAGTAGCATTTCTTTTGATTTATAATGCTAGCGCAAACGAAAAGTACCAAAAATTCTGTTGTTGTTCCAACCATACCTTAAAATGTAAATACTCTTATTTATAAATAGTGTCAGTAGGCTGTGAATCGACTGACCGTCCTGAGTGAATAGTAAATGAAAATAATGATTGAGATAATAATGATACTCCTGGAGTAAATGTTCCTTGAATTCTGATAGGCACTATACCTACAACTTTATGTTTCCCAGAGCACCAACAGTTCTCTAGATATAACGGTTGTATGTATACATTGTACGATAATAAATGAAATAGATGCATATATTGTAAACAGTCATTAAACAATAATAAAAAATGTACCTAATACTTCGAATAATTGTCCTCTCTGTCTGTTTCTCTTTTTCTCTCTGGCTATTTGTGTATTTTCAAAAACGTTTGTTCATACGAATTAGACCGTTTGAAATTATTGTTGAATTGAAAACGCAATACAACGATAACACCTATACATATACAACAAAACAAAACAAACACATAACCTATTGTAAAATTCATTTGTTGAAAGAAGTGCTCATGCGCCAGGACATTCAACCTATTGAAAGCACAGAACTGTCAGAGTATAACGCGTGGGTATTCTACAACGGATGGATTCTGTTCTCGATACAGCGCAACATCATTATGTATAGTATACCTAGGTATATAAGAAAGAAAATGTAATTGTGAACGAATTACAATTTGCATAAACGTTATTTATTGTTATGGATTTGTGTTTGTTGGTCCGCAGCCGTTTTCTCATTCGGTTTAACCATTTCCCACCACCACATGTTTCCTTATGAATGAAAGCTATATTAGATCGCTTCCTTAATCTTATTTAGGATCGTCGTATATACTTGACTCTATCGTCTTATTCATTTGAGTGGAGGTCAAGTATATACAAATTTACGAAACAAACTTCAGAATTAGTTTTTTTCTAAATTCGTTTTGATTATGAGTTTATCGACAGTTATTAATGACTATTAATGATGAATATAAACGTGTTTTCTTTTTTATATTTTGGCAACACTCGTAACAAGGAAGAAAAATGCCTATTGTTGCAGAATAAAAAAAAATATGCAGCAAGTGTTAATCAAGTAACACATAAATGTATAATGTAAGTATACTTCCACGTTACTTTACAAAAATGCTTAAGCGTTTTAAGTGATTCCATTATAACTGTGTGAGTTTTTGCAGGCGTAAGTATAGCATTTTTTGTAAGTTTCTTATTTTCTTTATCACTCTGTCTTCTCCAAGATTCTCTCTTTAGAAATCTAAGAATAAAATAATTTCTCAAATTTAAACATTTTTCAAATGAGAACTCCTCTGATTAAGAACAATGTTTAAATCTAGGCAAATATCAACTGCTTTTATGAGGGTACACTGCCTCAAATAGGAAAGAGCCCTTGAAGCTGGTTTTGAAGAATGCTTTTTTTTTTAGATAATCTACTGTTAATTGATTTCATTAAAATAGTAATTTCTGGAGGCTGTAATACTGGATATCAGATAAAGCTCGTTTCTTTTAAAGTATTATGTTTGTCGACCATCAAGGTACACATTGTATTGCCAGTTGGTAGTATCACAAGAGGACAAATTCTTTGATTACACAATTATAAAAAAAAAATTGTGAAGGCTTTTGCTTTTCCTCGAACTTTCAAAAACACTAGAAAAATTATTGCTTTTGTAACATTGTATTTAGTAGCATTGTCATAATGGCTTTCACATGCTGTTGATGGCTATGATGCTATGTTAATATCTTCATTCAAATAGAACAGACACGATTATCTCAAAAAATTCTGCCTAAAAAAATTACAAAAGCAGCCGTTTTAGAGCAAACTACTATTTTTACAAAGAATATTTTATTTCACAAATCCATAATAAAAAGTTATTCCTCTTGTGACGCCTATTCAGCAACACAGTGGACATTTTTGACAATGCTGCAGCTTTAGGAAGGATTGTGTATGAAATTAAGATTAAAGAAGAAAGACGCTTCAAAGTAGTATAAAAGAATATTTGGAGTTCTGAATTTCTCAATTAAATTTATACGATATGTTCCTTGAGTGTCGATTCTTTGAATGGATTTTGAATTTTAATTTTAACAACTGTTTACCCTAGTTATACTAACGAAATCAAGAAATGACGTACGTGTACGTTTTGAAAGGCCCTTTGGAATGCTATATAACTGCATAAACCAAGACACTTGTTAATTGTTGCAACCTCAGCTTTTAACATTTTACACATTCAGATCTGTCCTCAGCATTAAAAATAGAAATCAGCTTTTGGTCAGAGTTCGGAAATATTTCTTTGTTCCTAAGGTGGAAGCTGTGATCAGAGGTAAGAGGTGGATGCGATATTTTTTTGAAAAATTGTAAAAGTAGTTTCCAAACGCATTTTTCAAAGGAATCATAAGTGGTTGTAATTCTCTCAAAGCTTGAAAATTGATGGTTTCAAGTAAGCAAATAGACGAAACTACAACATAAAATGCACTGTAATATTCAAAATACATCATGTAAAATCGTTATCATTAACGCCATGAAGAATGACGTTCTGGATAAGGATAAAAGGTCATAATTACCAAAACAACACTACTGCTTAAAAAACACACACAATAAATGTGGGGCAAACTTTTAATTTTTCATAATAAAGAAATTGATTACAAAGCAAGGAATATACTAGAAGTGATTCAAATCAACAAACACTAAAATGCAGTCATTGACAAAACTGAAGTCGAAGGACTATCCAAAATTTATTATCCTATTTCATAATGTTAAATTTGCTTCAAACATTGTTATATACAGTTTGACGATCAGTAAAAACTTTTTATATTTAAACAAAACATTCTAATGTGTGCGTTGCTTTGGTAGGAATCGAGGTTTTCGCATTTGCCTTTTCGATTGCTGACAGAATGTTAATAATATAAAATCAAACAATGTAACATGTAAAACTTTATTGTTAAAACAAATTTTAAGTGTGTTTGTTGACATGTTTTATGTAAATATAAAACAAAAAAATGTTTAATGAAAGACTAAATAATTGGCTTGTTACAGTTTAAAGAAAATAAAACGTACATTTCTGAAGAAGTCAAAAAATTGTCGAAACGTTAAAAACGTTTATTTTTATGAATAATTGAAAAATTTTTCAACAAAGCCGCTAAAATCAAGATTCAATTTTCAAACTAAAAGCAAGAATAATACACAGTTTTTAATGAGTTTTTTGTTGCTGAATTTCTGGAGATTTCTGAAGTTATTTTCAATAAAATTCACGTTTGATATATATTATAGCATGTGTATATTAGGAAGGTAACAAACACAATGAAAATGTTTCTTCAAAGCCTAGGTGGTAACCTTATTTACTCTTATGGTAACGTCCTTTTTTCTTCAATCTGGGCTATACACATTGACAACTGAAAGTGCGAGAATTTTCCAGTGACCATAGGAAATAAGTTCAATCCGAACAGTATTAAATTGACTCTATGAATGTATAAAATACACACATGTAACCAAGATATCTATGTGGGAACCGCATTGCGAGTCCAAAGCAGCAAAGTAGAATTTCCGCCTTTCAAACGGAACGATTTCAATTGATAATGTGCCGTTTTAATTCAGAGGCGAATGCTCGCCGAGACCGTGGAGTGTGTAAGCGAGAAGATTAAAAATAATTTAAGTATACGGCGTGTTTACATGGAAAGGAGTGTCCATTGAGATGGTAGCGTTTAAATTTATTGCGCGCGTTGATACTTGTATACACAGATAAGGTCGACAAGTACAAGGGTTTTGTGTGCAAAATATAATCGCAAATCTAAAACGGTCGAGTACCGTGGTGTGTACGATTGTTTGCAATTTGTGTTGGATTTATAGAATCGGAGGTATACAAGTGATGATCACATCGAATATGCATTCGGATCGTTCAGAAAATAGTTAGAAAGCGATAAGTAAAGTCGAGTCGAGAATACATGAAACGATTTTGAATATTTCTCAATGTATCTTGAGAAATACTTGCTAAATACTAAAATAATGTAGAATAGTTAGTTTCAGATAACTTAGAGATACAAATTTTGTGAAAATTGCCTTTTTAACACAATCATAATGTTTTTTTTTGTTATTCCGTATAATTTGAAGATTAGAGTTATACCTACGAACGAGTATTTTTTTACAGAAAAAAGAACCATTTTGGGAGCGGTTTTGTATTAGATTAGGTCTTTGTTCTAATTGTTAGAATTGTTAAGGACTCTTAACATTTGAGTTTTGTTTTTGTGCTAATAAATTCATTATTTCATTTATTTTACTTTGCAAACTCATCGTTGCATTGTTTTATCTTGTAAACTCAAACAAATTGTGTTTACATTCTTTTAAAATATTACAACATATTTAACACAAAAACTGGCCTAAATTCATAAATATACCAAAACCACCCGCTACCCCATACAAAGTAACAATCCATGTAAAGTTCTTTTAAATGAAATAAATTGGAAATCCCGATATGGGACGAACTCTCGGTAACAGCCAGAGGCGTGGCGAGCGCATAAAAGCTTACACAAAAAAGGTAAGAAATAAATTATAAAACGTGCTGAAACACTTACCGTTTTAAAAGTCTTCCGTGAAATCACAAACTGGGTAACATTTGTTAAATATTTGAATCATTTGATATGTTTCCACAGCTGTTTCAGTCAAGTGAGTACGACGTGCGGAATAAATGTTTTTTAATGCCGAAACGACAGTTCGACATCTAGCGATGTTATATTTGCATATTTAAAATAATCTTTGAAACAACTTAATGCATCTTCACACGCATCTTCACAAATTTGTCTTAATATAAGAAAATCGGAGTGTTTCTCTAAATCACTTTCAAATTCTCGTGTCACACACCAATTTGTTTCGCCTTCTACAGCGCATAACTGTGCGTGAATATCATTCACAATTTGAACAGAATCCACTGGCGACATCGGAACATTTCGTAATTTTTCTATTCCCTCCGCTAGTCCGAAGTAGAAGATAAAAAACTTGCTATAACAGTGATATTGTTGATAGTAGCTTCATCCCTCAGATTAGTATTTAAATAATCATCATATATCATGTATACTGAAATGTTTCAATTCAGGGATTTTGTTAAAAAATTGGAATTTTGCAAGTTGATTAAATTTTTAACTCGTTTGTGGGATTCGGGAGTATTCTTTGATACTCTTTCGGCAGTTTATTAATGAATTTTGATGTCAATAAATGGAAATTAACGAATGTTAAAATTGAAACATGTAAAGTAATCTATAGACACTATGTTCCTTATGCCATTTACTGGAAATCTGCCTGTTCCAACCTGCAACGACTTAACTCGAGGAAAGCTTAATCAGGAGTGATGAATTTATTGGCGTCCCTTTTATTTTAATCGCGATGGCGATTGTGTCTATCCGCCGCAAATTTTGATATCTACCCAACAATGATGAATAAAGTTATTTTTAGACGTAGCATGAGAGAATGAATGCAGTGACTCTACTAGATGACTCAAACTAGACGAATCTATGCTCTAAAATACGACTGACAACCATTAAATACGAAATTTTACTGCCAAAAACGAAGATACCTTAAGGAAACATATTTAATATAGGAAATAATGTTACATTTGAATTTACTCTGTTGTTTGTTCTAGGAGAATTTTACATTAATTTTGAAGAGTTACGAAAATAGGAAGATGAACTAAAGATGAATAACTTCGCCGTTTCACCACGTTTGTCGTTATCTGGACTTACATAAATTATTTAATGCCCACACTCCAAGGCCAGTTGGCCTGGGGGGAAATTGTGGCTTTCGAAAGATAACTTTTATCCGCCAGAGGGAATTTCATTACTATTGGGTGGCTATCCTGAATACCCTATACGTTTTTGTGAATCGCAATAATGTTTTCCTTGGAATTTCCGACGTAATTAATTACGCTTAGAGGCTACTTTAAAGTAACGTCTACGCATTAAAGAGTGAACGATCCTTGCATAGTCCTCGTGGTGCGGTGTTTAAGCCTCGCCGTGGGCATTATTTTCAGTAATTAATTACGTTGGAAATTCCGAGTAAAACATTATTAGATGTTACTTTAAGGTAACATCTAGGCATTAAGGAGTGAACGATCCTTGCATAGTCCTCGTGGTGTAGTGGTTAACACGTCTACCCGGCAAGCGGCAGATGTGAGATTCGATTCTTGACCGTGGAAATTATTTTCAGTAATTAATTACGTCGGAAATTCCAAGGAAAATTATAGATTTTCATAATTTACCGACGGAAGCCAAAATATACTGATTGCAATAATGTTCCTTGTTCTGGATTTCGCAGTGTATTCCATGATTATTTTGACTTGCTAGTATCTTCTTCAGGAATTACGTATTGCTTGGTTTCCATGGGCCTTGGTGTGTCATATATATTCCAAGTGAGTGTCCATCCCATTGTGGCATTTCCTTTCCTCTGACCATGTCATCACTGTTTCTGTATTTGCCATATTTCGAAAAGTTTTTAAAAATATTTCTGGGTACATCCATCTTCTCAACTGGAATTGTTGTGTTTCTCTGCCTTATCGTCTCATAAATATCCTTATACACTCAATATTCTTTTGTCTCAGTCTGCAAACAATATTCATAATCAACTATAACCTTCCTTCAATATTTTACAATGAGATATGTGTATAAAGGAAATTAAATTGCCACGTAGAAGTTACCCATATAACCGCCTTATTCTTTTACAAAGCTACCTGATTGGATATTTTGTGCAGGTTTTATGGTAGTTGTTGGAAAGCGAAGATATTTAGATGAGTATGTTCTCTATTTATTTGACTAAATTTTGATTAAATGCACAACTATCATGTTTTATTTAGGTCCATTTATAGCTTGACATAATTTGCATAAATGAAGAAACCAACGATAACCTTAGCCCGATTCCAGAGAAATAAGGTTATGAGTGTTTCTTACATAACAAGCTGATAAGTTTCATAATAAGAAATCCTGTAAAATTCCACAATGCTTTACGAACGATGCACCGTGGCTATTAAAACCAAAATGTAGGTTTTCTAAAAGTCTCCTAAATCAAATTAATCAATCAAAATCTACCGTAGCAGTTAAATTTTATTAACTAACACTCTGTACTTTATTACCTTTTATACGATTCAGTTAAGCAGTGTTTGGAATTAGTCGATAAAGATTATCCAGATGGCTTTTATGTGCTTTATATTTATTCCACTTTTAGAGCAAGTAATCTATACGGTTACAGGCAGTTATTTTTTTTTATATCAATATGTTTTTTGATTTAATCTTGCTATTTTCCTCGAACCTACTTGACACGGAACTATGGTGTTGTTTGTTCTCAATCGAAACAATTAATTATGGATGGATGTTTTTGTATCTTTTACTACTTTGTTTACCATTAACTAATTGGAATATACGCGGAAGCTTTTGTGCATAACATCAATACTTTCACGTGCTATAAAGATGTGGACGTGATAACTTAGAGAATGTGTATCAATGACAACACTATCCCCCTTTATTGATTATTTCTAAAATATCAATGCAGCGCGTGGTCTCGAAATTAGTCAAGGTATCTTATATAAACTAGTTTTAACCTTATTTAATTAACAACCAGTAACTCTGGGAAAAATTTTTCATGTACGAATGCAATACATGTAAGTAAAATTGTCACTGAAAATTACAAGTGCAATGAAATATCATAGGTATTGTTGCTTACTTCACTGGTGATTTTCATTGGTAATTATTATTAGTATGACTTTTCACAGACAAGTTGTATTTGATAGATGTCTTAACTCATCTGATAAATGCCTCTTTCATTGACGGAATAGTTCCTGATACACTAAAGATATCTGCTGTAGTTACTGTATACAAAAAGGGTGATAGGAAGAATCTCAATAACTATAGATTTATTTTGTTGCTTTCTGTGTTCTCAAAAATCTTAGAGTCATTGCATGATAGACAGATTAAACTCCTTTATAAACAAATGTGACATGATAACAGTCAGCATGGCTTCTGGGAGGCAAAACCACTTCAACTGTTCTAATAATTTTTTATAATGAATTAATGAAAAATATTGATCAACACTTTCTGATATATCTCACTGGTAGAACTCAATTTGTGAAAATGCTGTCCACAGATCCGAATGGTCAGACAAAAATCATAGAACCTTCCTATCTAGCTACTCGGCTTTCCTTAGGGATCTATCCTCGGGCCGGTGCTTTTTGGTCTATGTATTAATGACATTGTTTTTACCAGAATTCTCTGCAACTCTATACGCAGATGATATTTCTATTCTCTTTGTGCCTCATGTAACTGACTGCATCATTGAAGATCTGTGTAACAGACTAATGGTTATCTAGGGTACCTAATTCTTTAAGAACAAACTTGGTCTTGGCCTCGAAAAAACAAGGTACCTTGTTTTCCATAATCGTCAGCAACGTACTACATAAATATGCATTTAGACAATCATTCGTTAATTGGTTCACAAAGTGTCAAGTTTCTTGGTATGCCGCTTGAGGCAGCATTAAGATGGACTGAACATTGTAACAAGTTGGCGTCTAAATTGCATAGTAAAGCCTATTTATTTAAAACCTTACGCTCCGAGATTTCGTCTTCTTGCATGAGCAAACATTCCTTTGTTTCACGGCCAACTAAGATAAGCTTCGATATTATTGAGTAGGTATTTGTAAGTAATAGGGAAACTATTACTGATAATGGTCCGTTTTCGCTATTATCTGGAAAAAGGAAAAATATATCATTACTTGATTTTTGCCAGTACTTTAGTCTGTAAAAATTCTTCAAACATAAGATAAGAAAAGCATATTGTTACATATGAACTTTTAGAGATAATTGAGAAAAACTCGTACAGTTAGGAATAACGGCATCTGGTACATTTCTTGAACACTAGCGGGTGGTACAAATTGCTACGTCTAAAACAGCGCTGAATGCTCTTTTAAACAAGTTCACATTTCTCTAATTCGGATAAAAACTGCAGAAGTTATAGCAGGTTCAGTTTTACATGGTTCGGCAACGCCTACTACACTTATTATTCACTATATGACAAAACGTCTTTAACCAAAGTGGTGCGTAATTAACTAAGCTTTTTAATAAAGTATCTAAAATCATAGTTAATCCTGGAACTTTTACTGTCTAATTTAAAATTTACTGTTGCCCCTAGCAACTGCGCCCCCTAGCAGTCATATTTGGAATTTAAAAATATTTTCATGAAATCTCCCTTTGCCACCTTAGTTATGAAAATTTTTTTCCTATCACTATAGCTATTGTAGTTTTCAAGATATCGACGGTCCCCATTCTTAATGGGACATGCTGTATATATAATAATTATTTAAATATAAATTATTATTATTAAAAAACTTAAAAAGAAGACGAGGGAACAGAGTGCCCTGAGAAACAAGAAGAATTTTCTACTTGAATCTAAAGTTTAAAGAAAATAAAGCATACATTTCCGAAGAAAACAAAAAATTGTCGAAACGTTAAAAATGTTTATTTTTATGAATCCTAAAAAAAATTATATCAACAAAGCCGCTTGAATCAAGATTATTTTGTAACAATTTATAGTCATTTGCTCTTGGCATTTAAAATGAATCGTTGATCATAAATGTCTCCCAACAAAACAATTGAACACTTATTGTTAAAATTAAGTATTCATGTAACAAAAATCCGAAAATAGAATGATTCAGTTAAGAAGCATTCTTGCTATGTGCTGTTAAAGAATTTATTAGCATGAAATTTGTGAAAACAATTTGGTCAACGAACTTAGGTGTGTAGTAAATACAAACAATGAAAAGTATTTATTTTTTTCTATACAAGTACTTAGTGATATTATTGTAATATTATTGAATACCCGAATTGATGTATATGCGTTACCCTCATACAATTAGTAAAATCCGCTCTAAATAATCTAGAAACGTAAATGTCCTAAAGCGAACCTCGGGATTACGAGAAAACAATCCGGTTATGTAAATGCAACACGAGTGTGAACACACTGCATCTTCTGTTAAACAGGATTATATTCCTTATCTCGGAAATAAATTACCGTAGTGTCTCAATAATGGAGAAATCACAGCCACTGAGAATCTTGAAATTAGTCAACATCGGTCCCTCCTGACCTGGGTCTTGCGATATCTGATACGTTGCATTCGCACCGTAAACAATGGAAGTTGGAGATCGCTCAGCGAGGATGTAGTAAGTACGTATTATTTCATTATTAACGTAAAATCACAAATGCACATAAAACGACCGTAAGCTTCGACGTTACCAATTTCATCTTCTAGAAAGGTGTTTACCTGTGAACGCAATGTTGAAATCTACGCGATAAACAAAAATACCCAATAAAAAGTTTGGAAGTGTAGCAACCGACATAAAATAATTGGTACATAAAACGCCCACGCTGGTACCAGTTTATGTATCACCCGAGGAATTGAGACATTTACATTTACCATATTTGTAGACAGAAAGACATGAGTGAGACACGATAGAATTCAATTTAAAATAAGGTATTTCATTACTTTCATTATATCTAAATCTTTAAGTAATATCTAAACACCATGTACACTACCGGCCATAATTATTTGCCCATCCAAGAAAATAGGCATAAATAAAGGAAGTGTTAACTGAAAAAGAAATTATAGTTTTACATTTAATAAAACACTCTTAAAACAAAGAAATTTGAAAAAAAAAAATCTTCATTTCGTCGAAATGCCCACCTCGACTATTAATAATTGCGGCATCCTTTCTATCAATTTCGTCACAGTAGCGGGTTCTATTTTAAACCAGATTTCTTGTAGTTGTTTTCACAACGATTCCTTGGAAGTTGGAGAATTTATTTTCACCTGCCTATGGAGTTCACCCCACAAAAGCTCTATGGTATTGGAATCTAGGTTTTGAGGAGGCTATTTAATTATTTTGATATTGCTTTCGCGTTCTACGAATATTTGCAGCAGAGTTTAGAAGTGTGTTTCGAATCATTATTATGTTGAAATATAAAATGGTCACCGAGTATTCCCATTCCAGATGGTTCAGGATTTCTTTCCAAAATTTCCGGGTAGCGCTCTTTTTTCAAGTCTCCTACGGATGCGGCGCCAAAACAAGTCCAAACCATTACCGATCCGTCCCCATGCTTAACTGTAGGTACTACACATGATTCTGCTGCTTGTTCTCCTTTCGACCTTCGAACGAACGTCCTTCTTTTGGAACCGAAGAGTTCAAATTTGGATTCATTGGTCCACAAAACATATTTCCACTCATCAACTGTCCATAGTTGATGCTCTCTAACCCACTGCAGCCGTTTTGTTTTATTTTGCTTGCGACGCTATTTGGCCAAGTAAACCACCTTCTCGTAGCCTCTTTTTCACGGTGGTTAAACTAACAAGGAAACTCTTCCAATCCGGAGACATCGATTTGAATAAAACTTGGCTAAAGTGAAGATCCTATAGAACTATGGAAAACCCCGTTGTCCGTTTCTGCTAAAATAGCTTTAAAGGAGGTAAAACGGGGGAGGGGGGCACTGAAAATAGGGACGCCTTTTTTTTTCTAAATTATTCCACAATTGCTGAAGATAAAAAATATTGATGTGTGCGGATGTATTGCGTTATAAGAGCGCTATTAAAGTACCCGCAAACATTAGCATTCGAGGTGAGAACAATTCACCCCCTTCCCGCCGCCCTACTACCGTAATTTTTTTTCTTATCAGGTTTGAAGACCCTATAGAACTATGGAAAACCCCGTTGTCCATTTCTGCTAAAAAAGCCTTAAAGGGGGTAAACAGGGCACTGAAAATGGGGATGATTTTGGTTTTTTCTAAATTATTCCACAATTGTTGAAGATAAAAGATATTGGTGTGTGCAGATGTATTATGTTTTAAGAGCACTATTGAAGTACACACAAACATCAGCATTCGGGGTGAGAAAAAGTTACCTCCTTCCCGCCGCCGAAATATTTAGTTTCACTTTCAATCACACGAGTGTAGTTAATTAGTTACAGTATGGTGATTACTAATCCTTTGAATATTATTCATGTAGTAAACTTGTCAAAACTATAGTCACCTGTATTTAGTATATTATTTTAAATACAGTGAAATTAGAAAGTTTATTTGCGTTTTTATTAAACCTATTATTTTTTAAATTATGCTTTTAACTAGAACCTGTATTCTACAGATTATTTATTAAATGCTGCCGATTTTTAAGCGCACTTATAATGCAATTACATCGGTACACACCAACCTTTCTCCCCATTTGTGGAATAAAACCAAAATCATCGCTATCTTCAGTGCCCCGTTTTACCCTCTTTAAGGCTTTTTTAGCAGAGACGAACAGCGGGGTTTTCCATGGTTGTATAGGGTCCTCACTTTAGCAAAGTTTCTTTCAAATCGATGTCTCCGGGTTGGAGCAATTTCCTTGTAAGTCGTTTTTCACGCTCAATACTTATTTCAGCCGTTATTTCAGGTGCAGTTTTTCATCTATTCCATTTACTCGTCATAATTATTTGAAGATCTTCCACTGGTGTTGCCACTTTCCGTCGTCCTGCTCGTTTTTATTTAATAATGTGCCAGGCTCTTATTTTTTAATGTTATAGTCAACAGTTTGGCGACCTAATTTCAATTTTCTTGCGATATCTCTGTTACTTTGGCCAAGATTATGTAAAGCAACAATCGTTGCGCGGATTTCTAAAGCCAACTCTTTTGTTTTCGGCATTTTAATACTAATTTTAGATAATTTTATTAAGGGTATTCACTGTTTAAAAGAACAATAACCACTAAATCTAAATTCATAATTCTAGTTGGGGTGAATAGGGAATTGTCATCTTTACCTGCTGTACATGATATATTTATTAGGGAAGGATAATTGTATTACACTTCGGGTCTTTTTATGGCTCTACCTGCACCCCTAATTATTGGATTAAGATGATTCAATCCATACCTAAGTATTAGAGGAGTCTTTTGCGAAATTGTTTGATGTGATATATTTCTTTTACTTCTAGGTAAATAATTATACCCCCTAAATAACAATAAATAAATAATTTTCTAAAATCCAAGCAAAAATGTAGGCGGGCAAATAATTATGGCCGGTAGTGTAGGTTGAAAAAGAAAAAGAATAATATTTTCAATGAGTTGCGTTTAAGGTACTTTTAGAGTTTCGACAGACGCGATATGCTTTAGCAAATTACACTTTTGCTTAATTAAATTAAAGTTTGCCATTGCGATTATTACTATTTATAAATTCGTTGAAGTTCAGAACTTGCAATGTCATACCAATCAAGTTTTTCCGAGTATAGTTGCATAGCATCAAAATATTACAGCTAAAATTGTGGCGTAATAACTTTGTAGCAAATTTATGGTGAAATATATAATTTAATTAAACAGATGACAAATTCTATGTCAACAACAACATTAATAATCTAAAATATAAACAGCTGGAGTTACTAAAAAATCTTTACACGGAAAAATTGGACGCAGGCAATTATAGCACCAACCGGAAACCTACCAGGAAGGCATACGGAAGCTTATCGCTCGCTGGACCAAGTGCATTGCTAAAGGTGGGGACTATATCGAAAAATAATGTATCTGTTGTACATCTATCTTTGTTTAATACAGTTGTAGAACTAAAAGTGTAAGTAATTTTTGACTGACCCTCGTATAAAAAGACTTTGACCGTCATCCTTACAAGTGGCAAAAAACTGAAAAACTCCTCCTAAATGACCATAATACACGTTTATAGTTTTGCCGTTGGATTTTGGAAGGAGGCCGGGACTCAACGACATGGTTATGAGCGACGAAGTCAGCGCAGTTCTACAAAAGCGGAATTGAAAATTTGTAAGAAAGATGGCCAAGCTTCTTAGATAATGATGGCGATTATATCTTAGATTGAAAAATAAAACATTTTTTGAAAACTTAAAATTTGTTTCTTATTGTAAAATAATTGATTACTGAAATCTAATATAAATAAACAATATAAACATATAGTGCTTAGTAAGTCACCACTCCCCAATCCTCTACAATATATCAAACATATTATGGTGATACATCTGCTGTATCCAAAACTCACAACAAAATCAGCTTCCAGTATACCTACCGAAATAAAATATAACCCTATAGACAAATTCAGTTAAATCAAGATATAGCTGTATAATGCAAGACCACATTCCGGATGCGTATCGCGTGTTAAACGACAAAAATAAGAAATAAAATCGGCACCAAATTGGACTAGCCAATCCTCAGGATACGTTACCTAATCACTACCGAATATAACCTCCCTAAATCAATCCGGCTTATCGGCAGCGCAGACGCCTTTTATTGTTGCCTTTCGTTAATTACTTACAAAGGATTTGGATGCAGTGGACCACTAAAAGCGCTCCGCATAAACCGTCGATATTTCCAGGCAATCCAACGTCCGACTCAATACTTACACCTGTTATAAAATCGCTCCGCAATCATGCTGTGTAATACGACCTGGTAATGAGTTTTATATTATATTTATTGCTTGTGATACAATTAATTTAGTATTGCTGTTTTATTTACTATAACTTGCTCATTCGGATTAATTAAGTAATATAAAATCCAATAGCTGGTCTGTTTTGTTATTAACAGCAGTATAAATAGCTTTTATTTCCATTTACAAAAAAAATCCATTTTCGTTCTGAAGAGCAATAAAATTATTCTATACGATTTTTTATGTTCAGAAATAAATTTTAACTTCGAAATACAAAAACATCTTGAGCATGCTAAAGTTACTCGACAAGCAACTCGTGGGAAATTCAATGGAAAAGGGAGTGGACTTGTAAAGTTCAAAGAATATACAGAAATAGTGTCAATTGCAGCGATAAGTGAAGTCCAATGATATAATGTGTAATGTTATAATTTATAACAACGAAGATAGCTATCATTAGCGGTACGTATAGCGAGTTCAGTATGTCCATTAGTTCAACGTCAAAATCCCTCTGGCGGCTATTAGCTCCTCCTTGGTAGCTCCAACTCCTGTTTTGGCCTCCTGTTGCTGCAGCAGGGATGCTAGGAGATTATTTTAAGTCCAGTAAACGACAATTATGGTGGAACGGATAAATAAATATTTCCCTACAACAATTGCAGCATAAATTCAGTTGTATCTTAAGCATAATTTCGAAAATTAAATATCGTTCGTCAAGTAATCGTTTTGTTTGTCAGTAAATTTTAATATTGTACAGTTGGTGGTGTTAAATGCCATAGAGTAGCATAGATTCAGTTTTCCAGTTGCGTCCCTGCATGGCATGCATTACGCAATTTTAAAAAAATATGTATATTCGTTTGAAGTTATTATCAAATTATATTTCGAAACGCATAGTTATCCAAATTAACCGTGATTAAACAATCGCTATAGCGATTAAAACAAGTTTTAGTCAAAATATTCATCAAGGTAGTGCGTGTTTGGCTGTGTTCCAGTTCTCTAAGTGTTCAGTGCTTAAATTTTACCATAAATACGAAGTAATAGTGAAGTTTGGTGGTTTAAGGATACGGAGGGTTTCAGTACGTAACAAATAAACAGAGTTTTATTCGTAATTTCTCTTAATCTTGCAATGTTCCAAAGAGAGAAGCCGAAGGATTGCATAATAGATTGGATTTTTTTATGACGCTCTTTCTGATGAACCGTTTTGCTTGCTACCTACCTTATAAGATCTTTCGGGCGTCCCAGCAGTCCAGCGGAGATTGGGGTGGGGAGAAAGGGGTAGTAAATCTCAAAAAATTATTTGTAAATAAAGAGGCGCCACCACGGTTTTTTAAAAGAAGTGTTTAAAACAGGAAAAAGCTAAATCCAAGTATTGTATATATACATATTCATGAAGAATTTAATTTTGATATGTATGGAAGTATATATATTGTAATGTTCAATATTTACGACAACTACAGGCTCCGCTGTCAACCTCTAAACGAGTAGCTTTTCTCTCTAAACGAGGAAGATCAGGCTAGCCACTCGTTGGTAATTAAATATCCCTCTTGCGGAGAAAAATGGAAATTTGCTCGTTGCCATTTCCCCCCAGCTAACTGGCCTTGGGGCGTTGATGTTAAATATTAAAGTTAAGTCCAGATAACGACGATCGTAGGGTAACATGGACAAATCTACTCTTCAGTTAATTTTCCTATTCACGTAATTCGCCCAAATTCATGTAGAAATCGGCTAAAATAAGCAACAGCGTAAATTGAAAAGTATTTTAAATAATATTTCATCAATTAAATTTTTATCTGAAAGGTTTAAATAAAATGTTGGAAAAATTTCAGGTTTAAAGCTTGTCAATCGAAATTCCAGGTTATTTTAAGTATTTTACGTTTTGAAACATAATTTGTAAAAAATGATACAAACACACATATAAACACATTGTATTTGGAAATCAAGCAACAAAATCCCTTACGTCATCTGCAACACCCAAATCGATTATTAGTACATAAAAATTTAAAATATCAAGTTGTTAGATTGGCAGCACCTAGACAACCGATAAACAAGAAGTGAGATACGAAAATTCTGACAGTAAACAAGCATGTTTTTCGACTGATGACTGATGAGAGTGATGAGTCTAGAAAATTGTATTTTAAACCTAAACTTTGCTGAAATTATCAACTGTAAAATATTGAAAAGCTGTTAAAGTGAAACAGAAACAGTTAAAAGTGATAAGCAAGAGTACTTAATCAAACAATTTGAAGAAACAATCAAGAAAATTTAATCAAGAAAAACGACCAGAAGGGTTATCCCAAGAGGATATTGGAGATTGATAGAGGAATAGAGGAGACTCAGAACAGGAACACACACTTAATTACTAGTTCCAATTACCAATTACTAACTACAAATTGCTAAATTACTAGTCACAAATTACTAAATGCCTAAAAGAGAAGAACAAAAAGGAAAATAAGAATCCAATAAAAGAAAAAGAAGTTACAAGTTACATACCTAAGATGGAAGTAGGCAAAAGAGCGTGGACGTAAATTAATTATTTGAACGATTTGGTGGGTAAGGTTCAGGTAAATCCTGCTGTACGTTATTACAATATTGCCGAAGCCACAAATCCTGCACTCAGCAGTAACCAAACATAACAAAAAATCACAATTTCCAATAATTTTAAAACAAGCTTCTAATAAGCCGACCACGTACGTTCAACGTCCCAACATATACTCTACTTACGACTAAAAAAAAATAACAATAAATAATGACCCAAAAGATGAAAAATAGCTGGTAAATAAGAATATTAAATGAATTTGGAAAATGTATTGATACGAACTTAAGTCAATCGAACATAGATGGCGCAACCAGCATTAAATCTGAATTTTTACCCGAATTAAATATTACAAATTTATTTAAATTTTGCATTAAATAAAATTTTAACCGTTACAATCTATTTAGAGCGTTTTCTGGTTGTGCTCTATCATATCGGTAGTTATTATCGGTTGTATAGCCTTTTTCAATTCCTCCTATGCTTATTTCTTCAATTTGTGTTCTTTCTTCGTGTTGTTCTGATTTTATTTTGCTCTCTTGTTTTTCGCCTGCTAAATCTCTACCCTCTAGGAGTTCCTTGAAGCATTGTCTCCATCTTCCCATCATCTCATAAGATGTTTCCGTCCTTGTCTTTAATATTTTTGATTGTTTCTGCCATCTATTGTCTCCCTGACAGTCTGCTATAGAAGTTTAACTTTCTATTAAGTATTTGGTAGTAAAATAGTTGATATCCAAAATAGTTAATATACTAAGCAAAATGAAATTACCTTCATTAGAAGGAAATATTCTCAAGAAAACTGTTGGAATCAGAATTTTAAAGTCGAATAACGCCTCCACATATTTCTAACCTTTCATTATTTTATTCAATTTACTCGATGTGATTTCACTTCTGTCCGAAGGAAAGTTTAATCTTAACTTTTTTAATGAACCACAATCAATATAGTACTTGAGAAGTTAATATTGTATATTTTAAAGCCATACTAACAGATAGCTTAATTATTTAACGTCTATATGCACGGTAGACGTAGTTTCTCCAAAATTCAATTAAAAAAATACAAAATACTCGAAGGCGCTGGGATTATTATTAACCTCCTCATTATCTCCAAAGTCTCCTGTCCACTATTGCCCATATCTAGATATAAGAAAAAAACTGGCTGTAGGAGACTCAGTTCCAATTAAAAGGAATACCTGTCTTTGTAAAAGTTAATTATTCCGAATGGTCTTTATTGAGATTTTATTTTGATTGAATATAAATGAGGTGGCATTGTATGTGTAGTCAGGCTGGACATCTTAATTTAGACACTTTTTAGTGTTAATTAATGTAAATTTTTTGTAGATATGCGGTAGGATGAATGCAAATCAGCCTGCACAATTCAGTTAAGAACCTAATTGCCGACAACCACTACACTTCATCAATTGGTATAATTATTTGTCCCGACTTTAATACT
Organism: Dynastes maya; assembly: GCA_029619315.2. Taxonomy (NCBI): domain Eukaryota; kingdom Metazoa; phylum Arthropoda; class Insecta; order Coleoptera; family Scarabaeidae; genus Dynastes; species Dynastes maya. The sequence continues at coordinate 67,475,147 of JAROYE020000002.1, forward strand.
TAATTATTATAATTAAATTATTTCTGTTCTCGTCTATGATCCGCCTAAGTTTGCTGATTACTACCGAACAATAAACAACCGGATAATAAATTCACACCGGGACTATAAACAAATTAATATGTAGCCTGCAAGAAATGTGGTGGAAAATCTTGAGATACGCATATCATAGCTTAGATATGTGGGAATCCTTCTTCCTATTACAGCTGTTGGTTTCACAGGTTTGACAGACTTCAGATGGAGCACCCTTCATGCAACTACCTTTCACACCATTATTTTGTTGAAGTTTTTTTCTATTCTCTTCCGAACTGTTCGAATACCAGATCGTGGTTTTTGTGAACCTTTTTGTCGTCTAAATTACTGTTCAGTGATCGATCGAACATGTTCTAAGTAATTGCTTCTACCGTTGACTGCCGTTGGTTCAGTATCTAGCACTCTCTTGGTTTTGCTGTTACTTTGCGTATAGATATTCTGAATTGAAAACCTAGATCCATCTCACTTTCATACCATTCCCTAAGAAGAGAATAGCCGGAACGCTGCTTCCCGCTTCTACAGTGTTTTACGTCACCAATTGAAGGCGCGGAGAAAGATTAGTGTAGTATACCAAACCTTTCACAACTTAATTCACATGTAATTGTTTATGTGAACGTTTGAAGAAGAATGCAATCACGTATATTATATTCCCCAACATTGATGATAGTTACGTTCGACGGTATAACATGGTATTACTAGTATCTTAACGGGTATTATTAACGGTTCGAATTTCTTCTTTTTATGCTCCTCTCTAAAAACGTTTCTACTTTGGGGAATCATGCGAGATGTTTCTTAAATATAATCTATTAGTTACATCTTACTGCTGTTTTTCTGTTTCAGCGAGTGGAGGCTAAGGTTCATCCCAAAGAAATCCCATTTGTAATTTAATGAAAATCTCACAGAAATTTTCCCTTCGTTGCTAATTACACTTCTAAATATACGCACAGCTGGAAGAACAAACCAAACAATTAGCCTAATTTCAATATAATGCGTACCAATTATTTTATTGCTGAAATTCTTACGTTTTTGTTTTCAACCTTTTGAACCATGTTATCATTAAAATTGCACCTGTACTCTTCACCAAAAGAAGGAGGTTGCACGACTTAAGAGCACTGACTCTTTACAATGGAGGAATAAAGATCTGTCAGGAGGCCAAGTTCCTAGATGTTACCTTGGACTCTAAACTGAACTGGAATCCACATTTACAAAAAATTACCACCAAATGGAAGAGGGTGTTAGGGACAACCCGTCAGAACAGTTAGGAAAACATAGGGACTCAAACCACGTATGACATACTGGCCGTACACTATGGTAGTAAGACCCATTATAACTTATGGCTACCTGGTTTGGTGGTCTAGGATCATATAGAAGCGGCGATAACCAATCTCTCGAGAATTCAGAGACTGGCATGCCTACGTATAGCTGGGACCATTAAAAGCACTCCAACGGCTGCTGTGGTAACCATATTAAACTTACCTCCTTTTGATAGCCATATCAGAGGAGAGGCTAGAATGGGAGTATACAGACTGAACAACACTAGTAACTGGAGAACTCACAGAGAAGTCAAGAACGGGTACTAGTTCTGGCGTTGATGTTTATGAGGAGAACCAGGGATATAAAGTATGTGCATCACTTGGGCGGTATTTCAAACGGAAATATATGCTATACAAACGTGGGGACGATCTGCATTCTCTCTAACAGTCAGACAGCCTTGAAGATGGGGATCTTCAAAGATGAACCATTATGTAGATTTTGTAATGAAGAGGAGGAAACAGCCTGGAATATTATTTTCGAATGCGCAGTGCTAAGTCAACGCAGATTCGCTATGCAAACCGCAATTGATCTACAATTGGAAAAAGGTTGACTGCGTAGGCTATTAAACCTGATCGAGGGAACTTACCTGTTTCAGTAAAACGAAACCAAAGCAGGAATAATACAATAGGCCCACTGGGCCGCAGTGTTAAGGATGTAAAGACTAATTCTGCTTGTGACAACAATCAATCAACCATGACATAGTTTTTCTTCTTCTTCTTTGTTTCTCTTTGTGCCCTAACAAGGCGTCGAAGGGTTAGTCGATGTTTATGTATAGTTCACCCATCCCTTCTGGTCTCTTGTCATCGGCCTCATCTGTTGTATTGTTTTCACTTTCTTACTCCCAATCTCCTCGATCTGCTCTAACCACCCCTTTCTCTTCCCATACCTCTTTGCCTCCACCACTCTCTTCGTCAGCCTATTCTCGTCCATTCTGACTATATGTCCGCATCAATTCAGTTCCCTCTTTTCTACTTCTCCCTCTATAGGAGCTTGCTTTACTTGTATTCTGATGTTTTCACTTTTCTGCCTGTCCAGCTTTGTTACACCTGCTATTTTTCTTAGGTGTTTTCTGCTGCACTTATCACACTTTCAAATTTCCCATTCATGACCCAAGTTTCTGACGCGTATAAGAGTGTTGGAATAGTGATTGCGTTGTATACGTGTAATTTTGTTTCCTCGTTTATTTCCTTTTTTCCCAGTATGGTGTTGTTTATTGCGTAGTATATTCTCGATGCTTTCCTTGCCCTATTTGCTAATTCTAACTCGAATATTCTATCTTCTGTAAACATCACCCCCAAATACACATATGCTGTCACGTTCTCTATATCTCTTCCTCTGCACGTTACATACTTCTTTACCCTGTTTTCTCTGACTTGTTGATTTATTATCATACTCTTACATTTGTTGATATTTATTTCCAACTTTTTTTTTTCTATTTTGTCCGTCCAAATGTCTACTAGTTGTTACATCTTTCTCTGGTTCTCCGCTATCAGCACTATATCGTCTGCGTACAGCAGTCCTATTTTTATTGGAGATAAGCTGTGGTTTGTAGGTGATTTGTTCTTTCCTTGGTGTTCTTGAGAAGTTCATTATCATAATGAAGAGTAAGGGGCTCATGCTATCTCCCTGCTTGATTCCTCTGTTCATCTCGAATTCGTTTGATCTACTGCCAGCCATCTGTACCTTTCCTTTTACCCTATTATAAGTGCTTTTGACTACTTGTATTAGTTTTTTCCATTGTGTTCCATAGGATGTTGCGGTCTACTTAAAAAAAAAACCGTTTTCAGATCTTTTTCTTCAATAAGGATATTGTTTGAATACAAAGTATAAGAACGTCATATCATTTTTCATCCCTGTCGCTATCTGAATTAGTAATCAATTTTAGCAAGACAACGAGTAAAACTTCGGTAACCACCGAGTCATCAAAAGAACTATCTCTAGCAATAACAGATGATCTTTTGGAGTTTTTCAAAATAATTATAACTAAACACCAATAGGTTCTGTTCGGCTTGTAGATAACAACTTCGCTTGTAGAAAATGTAGACCTGGAGAAAGTGAAGTAAGTAATTATAGTAAAAACTCTGACTAAACAATTTAGTTTTCCATGTCGATGCCATGCTGATCTCTACCCATTTAGATATGTAGCAACAGTCGACTACGGCATATCCATTGGACCATAATCTATTAAAATCCTATTTCCAACTTGAAACTTGCTGTGTAAATGGTGTAAAAGTGAGAGACTCCATTTAGTTTCCATAAAACAAGTAACGTAGTTATATAGTGATGGGTTTCGATCAATGCATTTTGGATACGCGTGTAATATATTGAATTTTGCATGTAATTATCAATACTGCATGGGACATAAGCTAGTAGACCGAAATATTGAAAACCTTCAAGGACATTTGAATTCTAAAAACTACCTGATTCATGACCATTCACCTGCACGTCGCTAGACTTTTTAAATTACTGTTTTTCTGCCATGAGAAAGTCAACGAAAATAATTGTAAATTAGTTAATGTTTACCCATACGGAGAACAGAGTTGTTTCCATTGAACTTTTATTTTTTTATGGAATATATATATATATACTATGTATACGTATATACATTCATCCAGTGGTTACGTGCTTACCCGAAAGCTAGCTTTCGTAATTAAGGTTAGCCAGGGAGTGATTTTAGTGACCAGTTCGTGACCAATTCAGATCGCGTGTGTCTACTGATAATTCTTCAATAATTTTTACTGGGTCATCGAAGACATACAAAAAATCTATCAGATGTACAAAGAAGCAGGACTCCTTTTTTTAGTCGTTTTTCGGATCTGTAGCTGCTGGCCCGTCAGCCATCATTATCTAAATTATATATTCTTATATTTCTGAAAAATCGCCGAATTATTTGAATTAATTTTTAAATTTTTGTCCGTCTAGTCTCGATTTTTATTATTATAGGTTATATCGGCCTCATATCGGGGAAAAAAATATAATTATCATAAAACGGAGGCCAATTATTTGATCAATTTATCCGTTTCCCTTCACAGATGAAATTCACAGTTAGATTTAGATTATTTTCATAAGAAAAAGAGAAAAGTTACGGATTACATTCCCTTCTTCGGAGAGTAGATATAATTACGGGTTTGCGTAATTCTAAAACTAGGCAGCCCCCGAGAGCTTACTTCATTTGAATATTTTATGTCTTCGGGGCTATAATGCAAATATGAATTCTGAAGTATTCCGTATTTGACACCGTCTGAAATGAGAGAAGTTTAATAATGATGATAATCTCCGTGTGAGATGAACTTTTAAGAGAAACACCGGTAGCCTATAATCAAGTCAAATAGGTACGTCAAATCCAAACATTTTGCAATTTAGTATTTTTATTGAAGTATTATGTAAAACAAACGTGTATTAATGTAAGTACGCCTACATTGAAATCATTCTGACACTGCAAGCCTGGAACATCGGGTGCGTATTAAAGAACATTAGGTAATAAAATAACTCTATATAAAATGTTACAGTAAGGTAAGGTAAAACATGTAAAACCAAGATATTTTTCAACTTTGTTATTTTAAATAGGACATCCTATATATTATTACATTTTTGAATTTCTGGTTTACTTTTAAGGTTTGTTTGATAAAACAAGTATCTTGCTATTTCTAACCATATTTGAAATATTAGCATTTTTGGAAAATTTTTGACAGAAGGACGAATGCATGCCGTGAACTTTTACAACTGTGAAAGTGTTTAACTTGAAAAATTGAAATTTTGCCGAAAAATAGTGTTCAATAGTGCATGTAGCCTACAGGTACCATTTACTAAGAAAAAATCACCAAAATAGTGACGATGTCAAGTAATTCATCAAATGTTGCTAAAAATACACTAAATGAAAGATTGCCTCAAATACTTCTATCCAAATTCAACAGAAATATGAAAATTGACTCGAATCTAGCGATATATTTCAATTATTATGACGATGACAGATTGGAGTCCATGGAAAAGTTTCATTATTTGCGTTGAGCTCACGAAGCTGGTGCAAGTCATACGTTCTATTGAATTTTGTGCTAAAAACTATCAAATTGCATGGAGCATATTATGTGAAAGATACAATAATCAATCGCATTTAATCCACAACGGTGTGAAAGCATTGTTTGACATACAGCATATGTCAAAAGAATCGGTTTTCGATATATGTAATTTAGTAGATTATTATTGCTAATTGTTGGCTGGGGTATGTTGACTAATCGAAAAATATGAGTAATAATCGAACAAAGCTGTGTTGAGTAACATAAAATACGATACATGCACAGGCATAAGTCATAGATAAAATTATATGGAATGATAGGGGAAGTCATTTTCAATCTACATACTTCTATCCGATCTTTCATGGCTTTAAAATTATAACAAACTTAATTGAAAGGAACTATGTACCTTTTTGGGGTTGAAAGGTTAATCCTTTCGTGAGATCTTTATGTATATATTTTGTTACTATGATACTGAAGAAAGAAAAATAGGATGAAGGATAACCGCAGCCTCAAATAATTGAAGAAAAATTATTTATGAAAATGGCGTAAGTAGCGTAGGTATCAAAAGGATTTTAAGAAAAGAAATAGTTTTTTTTAAATTTACTTTCTTGTGTGTAAAAATTGGATTTAAATAAAAATACCAAAAATTGTTATAATTTAGAAACAATGAAGAATAGGATGTGGGACTTGTTTATGTCGAAATTAGCTCTTGTCGTACCCTTTTGTTTTCTTCATCGTTTAAGTAAATAATAACACTAGATTCAAGTATGTCTATGTACAATTGCTGTAAAATATATAATTGATATGTTTCTATTTTTGTTAGTGAATATTATTAATATAAAATAATGCTTTCAGTTTTGAAAAGCTGTTGGAAATTGTGGTTCTGGTTAGCTTGTTTTACAGATTTCGATTCCCTGAATATGTGGATTCACATCCTAAGCGTTTAACGCCACTTTTATCAAGAATATATCCAACAACTTTTATACTATACTACACCGTTCACTGTACAAAAGCCTAGACTTCCTAGCTATTATTATTTATACACCTATCACTAGAGTTGATATTTGTTGCAGCATTTATTTTAATAACAGCACGTAACCTTCTTGACACATTGATTAAACTTTATATGATTCTTTTACCGTCTTAACTTACAATACCTGATACAATTGTTCGATTGCTGATTAATTGAGGCTGTGTTGTGGCCAGTACAATAGCAGCATTAATATTCTGTACCAGAGGTTATCTCTTTCTAACTCACCATTTGCAAATACAATTCAATTCGGTACCAAAATCTCATTAATAAATTCTAATTTACATGTACATACATCACACTTGTTTCCTTTGAAATTTAATAGTAATCCAAATATTTAATTTCCTCCCCAAATAGATTAATGCAATAAGTCCGTCACGATAATTACTCAAATAAATAAAAAATAAAGACTACCTCTAATGGAGGATATTGTGTAAAAACATTTGCAGAAGACATTTTGGATCACACAAAGGTGTTGGCATTTAAAAATCTATCATTATTTCTTAAAAATCAATTTAAACCATCTATTTGGAAGTTTTACTTTACTTTTTGAATTTTCGAGGGGCTTCTCTGGTGAATTTTTAATTAGAGATGTTCAATAATAATAATAATAATAATAATAATGATTTATTTCAATTTACATGAATACAAGAAACCTTGTATATATGCTTGAAAAAACGTCGAAAAAAGAAAGAAAATCAACCAAAGGATCATTACGATTGCTCGCCAAACCAAATACAAAAAGGAAATAAATAATAATAAATTTAGCCTAGAAACGAAGAAATCATAGATGCTATAACAATATATGTCATGTAGCAGTCTCCTAACTTTTTTCTTAAAGATATTCGTAGACACTACTGTTTGGATATCGTTAGACAATGCATTGAAAAGCTTACAGCCAAGACATTGTAAACTTTTCTGATAAATTCGTTGTTAAGGTGGCAGAGGAAATAAGTGATTGCTAATTTTAGTACCATATGTATGACTAGTTAAAGTTACAAATTATGATTTATATCTATGTATATACGAAAGTAAGTAATTTTTCAGCCTTAAATGTATTTTTACAGGATTCTTTTCTAGATAAATCGTAGATTGTACGAATCTCTTGTTTCTGAATAACAAGAATTCTATTAACATTAGTAGAAGAGCCCCAATAAATTACTCATATCGCAATCTACGAGAGATGATCGTAAAATAAGGTTCCCAAAGCCCTACAGCAGCAATATGACATGTTAGGCGAAATCCGACAACATTGACGTATGTAGCAGCTCTCCCGCTCTATATACGTACCACTCCCGCCTCGCTACGCTGCCGCCGTCCGAGATAGAACTCCCGATCGCCGCTACCGCCAGGTGCGAAATTCGCGCTGTGATACGTTTTTTAAACGCGAAAGGGGTTTCACTTATAGACATTCATCGTCAATTAACCGAAGTTTATGGAGAAAAGTGTATAGCTGTTCAACACGTCCGTAAATGGTGTAGGGAATTCGCTGGCGGTCGCACTGAAATTCACGATGAAGAACGGAGCGGAGGACCATCAATTTCAGAGGAAATCGTTGAAAAGGTCGAGAGCATACTGCTTGAAGATCGGAGGGTCACCATTCGTCAACTCGCTCTTCGGATTCCTGAGATTTCTAACACCACAATTGAAAAGATTTTGACTGGCGGCAGAATTTTACGACATGGGGATATAGAAGTTGGAGCACCATCTGAAAAAATGCTTGGATAGAAATGGCGATTATGTCGAAAAATAGCTTAAGTTTTTACTTTTAAAATGATGTGTAATGTTAAGGAAATAAAGAATGCTGTCTATTTTTAAAAAATATGGGAACCTTATTTTACGATCATCCCTCGTAGAATAGAAATTTCTAAAATAAACGGATTTTAGTCAAGACCTTTTCAATTGTTTTAATGCAAAATATATGCCTGTTAAATTAGTACAAAGTGCATCAATATGATTATGCCATTTCAAATTTTCATCGATCATACGATAAGAATATTTTGCTAGATTTGCTTAAATCTAGTTGATATTCGCCTAGACTCAACTTTATAATATTATATATAGGATATTCTATTGCGAAATAGAAATATATATGCAAATTTAAATATCGCTGATTATTTACTGAAATTTCTCTTATTTTCCAAAGATCATTCAAGATACTGCAATTGTTTTGTCAGTAGTAATCAAATGGTTCCGTTGTTTAATCGGTGGAAGCTCAAGGTCTACTTCAACTTTGTTTCGAGTAAATTAACGTCTTTTCCTTGCTTTAAATGCCATCAACACACATATCTATGTAAATACAGTGTCTCTTAGTTTCTTCTCTCTTCTATGATTATCTGCCTGAAGAAATGATACTACTATGTCTACTTGCATACATTCGTTTCTGGTTCCAATTAATTAAATTACCTAGACATTCTTGTAATTATCGGGCCATAGAAGTGGTACACAGGTGAGACTGTAAATTGTTTTTTTTTTCCTTCTCTTCGCTCTTTCAAAAGGTGTTTGTAGTGTTTAGAGATACGGATAATAAATCTTGATTATGATAAATGCTCATAAAGGGCGTATCTAGTTTGAGCCCACACAGGAGTAGAACTAATTAATGCAGCGCGATCATAGTACGGGACCGGTGAGTGAATGCGAGTGTGTGCGTCTTAATGTGTAATTTGATAATTAAAGGTAGCGGAGGCTTTGAACCTGCGCGAACTATTTAATAAAACGTTGCCTGAAAAGTGACACTCTTTATTAATTTCAAATCCCACGGCTCATCTGATTTATTATTCCTTAACTTACCTTTTCGATTGGCTATTACCGGCGCGCAACTGATCTCTAGTTGTTAATTACTTGGACGTCGCGTCGGTGTGTTATGTTTTTTGTTTGTTGTCCATTCGTATGACAGATTGTAATAAATTTCGATTTGTGTGGAAGCCGTGATTTATTGCGTGCAAATTGTACGTTAGAAATGGTTTAGGAGAGCTAACTAATTTGCTTTCTCTATTCTGTACACGAAACGTCAACGATTATGTAAATCCATAAACTTATTTCAAGTAAGCTGCGAGGTTTAAATTTTTAGTTGTACGAGAGTGGATAGAAAAAACGGGTAAGCCAATACTGATTTACTGATTTTATGAAACGGTTCAGTGCGAGTTTGGTCTTGGTTCTCCCAAAACTGATTGTGCCTTTAGCTTGCTTTTGACACGGGTGTCCCGACATTCCATCGCAGGACGTTTCATCACGCGACATCTCATCACGGACATTTTATCACGGCGACAATTCATCACTGTGACATTTCATCGCGCGGTATCTCATCACTTCGTCAACCCATCATACACGATTTTATCACATTAATTAGTTGTTTAATAGGTTTTTATTGTTTATAAAATAACACAATTATGTATTCTTTCACTGGAAGAAGTTGAGGATAAATTTTTAGAAGTATCAGGGACGTTCCCAGATAACCAAGGATGATGAAGAATTAATCGCTTATTTTGAAATTACATTTGCTCCAGGTCGCCAGCTATGTAAAGGAAGAAGAAGAAAAGCTATGTTTCCAATGCAAATGTGGTATCAGCGGGATGCTGCTACTGAAGGGATTGCCTGAACCATAAATTGCCTTCCAGGATGGCATAATGGTTTGCAGTCACTCTTTTAATGTGCACATCCTACAATGTGGACTTTCTTTGACGGCCTGGTGAAAGAAATCAAATTAACACACACACATTATTTGCGACATATATCTGGACAACGCGTTCCAATGGAGAGTAGGTACACACCTTTAAAACTTTGATTACAGAATATAATTGACAATTACGAAACACGAAATAGACTCACTTTCCTTAGAGCGCCATATTTGTTTTAATTTGTTTAATATATTACATTTTGTATATTTAATATAATCAAGATATTTTATAAACTCTAAAAACGATCTTACTAATTACTTATTATTATTACTACTAATTACTAACCTGGGCAAATATGCGGTAACAGTCAGAGGCGTGGCGAGCACATAAAAGTGTTTAGGTCTTTTTATAGAAAATAGCCTAAATGGGAAAACGCATGTTAAGTACTTGGAAACGAAACTCCCGTCTATATGTTATTCTCTTTTCCGTTTAAAAAATCTTGTTCGTAGAAATATTGTCATTTCCTACTATCGTTCACATTTTGAATCCAGAATTATATATATATATATATATATATATATATATATATATATATATATATAATATAGCACAAGAATATTCATACTTCAAAAGATAGCAGTAAGAAACATAGTAGGAGCTAGTAGGCGTATTTCCTGCAGAGAGTTATTTAAATGTCTAGGTATTTGAACTTTTACATCCTTATACATTTTTGAAACACTCGTCTTTGTTATAAGTAATACAAGTATTTCTATAACGCATACCTCATTCTATAATTATAACACAAGAAATAAAGACAACTTTAGTATACCCCAACACCACTTAACAACTTATGAGTAACCTGGGCAAATATGCGGTAACAGCCAGAGGCGTGGCGAGCGCATAAAAGTTTACACATAAAATAGAAGGTAAGAAATAAATTATAAAACGTGCTGAAACATTTACCGTTTTAAAAGTCTTCCGTGAAATCACAAACTGGGTATCATCTGTTAAATATTTGAATCATTAGATATGTTTCCACAGCTGTTTCAGTCAAGTGAGTACGACGTGCGGAATAAATGTTTTTTAATGCCGAAAACGACCGTTCGACATCTAGCGATGTTATATTTGCATATTTAAAATAATCTTTGAAACAACTTAATGCACCTTCACACAAATTTCCGTATTACGCACCAATTTGTTTCGCCTTCTACAGCGCATAACTGTGCGTGAACATCATTCACAATTTGAACAGAATCCATTAGCGACATCGAAACATGTAATTTGTAATTTTTCTATTCCCTCCGCTAGTCCGAAGTAATTGTTGCGAATAGTTTGTAAATCTCTTTTAATCTGACTATCTTGAAATATTTCCTGGCTTTTCTTGATTGCTGGAGCTCCTGTCGGATTGAATTTTAAAACTACCTTCTTTACTTGATCAAAATATTTGTTGTAGTAAAACACAGCCTGCAACCATGCTCTCCAACGTGTAACAATCGGCTCTGGTGGTTCAGGTAAATCAAGACACAGTTTGTGAAATAGTCGGGTACGTTTCGGGGACTTTAGAAACGCTGCCTTTGTACTAACAATCAATGCATTTACTAGTGGAAAACATGTAGGAATCGTTTGTGCCGCAAGATTTAGGGTATGGATTTTATACGATACATGTAAGAAGTTACCACTGTGTTCTTTAACAGATCGGTCCAAAGAACGCATGTTTGCGGCACCATCACTCATAAACATTAAAAGTTGCTTAGTTGAAACTTCAAATTTGTTCAATGTGTTCAACGCCATCTTTAAAATCTCATCGGCAGTACAATTTATAACTCTTTTGGAAGCAAGTACGAAGGAGGATGACGGTCAATGTGTATTGTACGTACCATTACACTAACCACGGAATGTTTTTGACTATCTGTTGTTTCGTCCACACATAACCACAGTTTTTTATCTTTCAATTCCGTTTTTATTCTTTTTTCTATATGTTCACGAGCAAATGGCACTACATTTCGTATCGATGTCCGACTAGGTAATTTACAGTCCGCATATTTATTCCAAAAGGAGACAAATGCTTCTTTGTCTAGTAAACGAAACGAGAGATTACGTAAAATAAGAGTAACACATAAATCAAATGTAATTTTTTTTTTGTCTCGTATGCCACTTTTTACAGAAGAATGCTGTTTGCTTTCGATGTGACGTTGACGATGGCTTCTGGACCAACACATTAAAGGGATTTACAAATTAGACATTGAATTTTAGCGCCATCAAAAATTAAGTCCGGCATGTCCACAAGTTTTTAACTGTGTCTGCCATTGGTCGTCCTCGCGACGTACCTAACTGCGACATTTTTAAAGCAAACATAAACGTACAATTACGAAATAAGTTACGACAGCCTACATATACACAGAACTACTCGCATACAGCATCGATTTAGTATTGACGCTGTGAACGCGTGAAATAAATAATCGCCGACTCCGCACCACATATCTACTACACTGACTGTTACCGTTGTTTGCCCAGTCTACTAATTACTGTGATGAGACTGTGTGTGATAGGTTGACGCAGTGATCATTTGTCGCCGTGATAAAGTGTCCATGACGAAATATCGTGTGATGGGTGTCGTGAAACCTTTGACACGGATAGTATGTCAATTCCGAGCTATGTGCATAATCTTTGCACAATTTCACTTCGTCCACGACAACCCAGTATTTTGCAATGTTTCTCTTGCATCTAGTAATCGTTTATAATTGTTGCCAAAACTGTTTAAAGCCGTTTCAACAGAAGTATCTAGAAACCCTTTCTGGCTCTCCTTAATATCTCCTTAGTATCGAGCACTACGCCCGTAATTGCTTTCACCTGCACACTTTTTTAAACTTTTGCTAGTTAATAAGATTGCAGATTTTGGTTTAATAGGATCTAGTACTCGTACTATATTATTCAAAATAGAATTTTTTTTTTAATCTGTCGTCTCATCAAGACATAGCCACAGCTATTTATCTTTTAATTCTGCTTTGATCCTATTTTCGGTATCTTTACGTATACTTGGTAGCTCATTCCATAACACTGTCCGTGATGGTAAGTTCTCGGAATTGTATGTACACCAAAGCTGTAGAAGCGGTTCTTTATCGAGTGAGCGAAACGGTAGACCACAAATAATAAACAACAAAAGCAAATTCAATTCAAATTGGGTTTGCAACGAGACACTGCAAAAGTAAGCCTCGGGTTGGGTTTTACGTAGGCGAGGGTGTATGACCCGTAGAGAAAATGATTTCTGGCAGCATTTATCTCGACATGTTGCAGCAGTTTCTGGAGCCGCAATTAATGGATGATGGAATTCTTGGGTCCCTTACCTTTCAGCAGGATGGCGCAACTCCCCATTTTGCAAATATTGTTCGAGATTACCTTAATGAAGCCTTTTGTGGCAGATGGGTACGCAGCGGATCGCAAAGGCTGTGGGTACCGAACTTACCCGACTTGATGCCCTTAGATTTCTTTGCTTGGATATTTAATAAATCAAAAGTTTTTCAGGAGAATGTTAATGATTTACACGTCCTTAAAGATCGAATTCGAATTGTACTCAACAACATTACAGGCACATTTCAATAATTGTTTGTCCCACTAAAGAACTAAAACGGATCGAAGCTTTCTGGACATCCTGTATTCTAAATCAATTTCTAACTAATAGTATTTGTTTAACTTTTTAGTCATCAAATAATTATGTAGAAAAATATCATATTACATACATAAATTGTTTTGTCAATTTCTTTCATTATGCGTATCCAGCCTATCGAGATTGTTACTCTACTTTATTGGCATTCAGACTTCTTCCTATGTAGGTACATGTAGCTCATAAAAGTCATTTTCTGTCGTTGAACTTTAGATGTAGAAATTGATTACGGTTACAACAATTAATTTAAGTAGAATCTGTTGTAACAGATCCGTATCAATCGGGCGCAGGAATATGTATTTCACGGTGCGCGGAAAATAAACTCAAAAAATATACACAACGGTTATGCAGTATCAACATTAATTCATCTCTCCAAATACAAATCTATATTAGATGTTATGTTATATAGGAACATTATTTAAGGGGAACACGATGCGAGAGTGAAAGAGCCGTGTTAATCGTGGATCTTAATGACTTGAAATGCCAATACCCTAAATCAATCTACAGTTTCTATGAACCGCAACAGTAGCCGATATGATTAAATAAGATTCGAGGGCGAGATTCGGACTCTACAACAAGCTGCATAGTGTGGTATTCCTACATTAACTACGTATCCTCCTCTTCTCGGCCTGCTTTGGAATACACTCCAGGATCGTTTCGATTAAAAAAAATATAACACTATACGATGACGCAGCTCTCGAGAATATAATTTCACTTCCTTTTATAGGTGCGTTTTGTCATTAATTTATCACGATATAGTTTGTTGTGGATACGTATTGTTGACGTGACAGATAGAAAACAATTAGTCTTTGGTGTAGAATGGCGTACCTCGACTTTATTTTCTCTCGTTGGGGTTTAACAAACGACGTATCTTACAGATAATACATCCCCTATCATAAAGTGTGATAATATTTACTTGATTTTATGCAGTTTTATTTTTACGATGCTCATTACAGTGGCTATTGCTGAAGACATACATTCCAATTGCATGCAAACAATACTAAACTCCTGATTTATTATTTTTGGCATGGAACGACTTTTTAAAGACTTACCAACGATTTCAGCTAAAAATATTTATTTTCATCAGCGTATTAGTTAACTTTCACTAAATCATTTTTTAATATTTAGAATCCATGATTAATAGTTATACCAGAACTTCTTCTAATCATGGCCGAGTTACAAGCTCGATAATGAATTATATTATAGCAAGGAGTCCATCAAATACACGGGTTTGGGCGTGCGCCCAAACGTTGATGATTTGTTTTCGGATTTTTTGAAACATTTTAACTGGTGCTTTGTAGTATCGTTCAAAATTCATAAGAAAATAATAGATAAAAATGTAATAAAAGAAAGAATTACTTTACCTAACGAACTGTACGTTAATTTAAACTTATTGAAGCAGCTAAATTGGCTTCGGAAAACACAAATGATACAAAAATAAACAGTGATTACACAATTCATAAAAGAAAAGTCAATGATGTAATTGGAATAGAAAAGCAAAAGTATTACTTCCGTAAAATCAACACTGCGACAAACCAATCGAAAATGCTGTGTCATGTAACAAATAGCGTACGGGATAGGATTAACACTAAAAATGAAAAAAAAAAATTTACGATGGTGACGTAATTGAAGACGCAGAACACATATCTAACTTATTTGGTAATTATTTGTCTACAATTATTCAGGACAAGATGCGGAATCACTTTGGAAGTAAGCTGTCACGGTTTTGCACTGCTGGTAAACTCACTTCCAATACTTTTTACTTTAAACTTTAGTTGCTGGGAAATCCGCCGGTCTCGATGGAATACCTGTGCAACGAATTAGAGAATGTGTTGACGAGTTGTCACCCATAGCATAATGAACCTGTTTGTTGAGGAGAGTAAGTTTCCCGAGTTGCTGAAGTCACCTACTGCAATACCAGTTTTCAAGGGTGGTGATTCAACTGGTTTGGAAAACTATCATCCAATTGTTTTATTAAGTGAGTTTTTCAAAGTTAATGCACCACAGACTACATTCATTTTTCGATCGCAATAAAATATTAAGAAGTTGCGTTTGTCATCAGAGAGCGGTGTTCTGGAAATGGTACAAGCTCATTCAGGATCGGTTGGATCTGGGAGAATATGTAAATGTTGTATTTTCTGACCTGCCTCGTGTGTTTGATACTATTAACAGTGGCGAGAAGCTGTATAATATGGGTTTGAGGAGTCCAATAAGTGAGTGGATGGTATCGCATTTTAAAAATAGAACTTTTAGGGTAAATGTGCAAAGTGCAATCTCAGACGAGTACTGTTCAAGAGTGGGAACTCCACAAGGAAGCTTGCTTAGTTCATTGGTATTTTTGGTGTACATGAATGACTTGGCCAGATTTCATTAATCCTGGCAGGACTTTCATGTACGCGGATGACACCAATATAGTTTTGACAGGCCGTGACCCTGATATCGTGTACAATAGTACATGCACAATCCTAAGTGATTTTGCTTCCTATTGCTACGAGAATAGGTTGATGATAAATTCGGAGGAAACGGTGATTGTAGAGATCCATATCAAATACAAAGTATCCCACAACTTCTCCTTCAAACAATTTCAAATTTTTAGTGGATTTGGAGTAACTTCTACAAATATACTATTTTATTGTACACTCCGTAACTTCTTTTAGCATTTGTGTATGGGATCAGATGTACATAGGGTCTTTACCGCGGTCTTTATTGAGAGTTACTTTTAATATAGGGAAACTCATGCAGAGAAACTTAAAAAAAAGAGAAGCATTCTGACAGTACCATTAATTTATCTGTATAAACTACTGACTTACATTTATTCAACTGGAAACATGTCTGAGAGTAATGGAAACCTTAAAACTAGAAGAGGAATAGAGTATATCTCTTCAGCAGAAGGAAATAATACAATGAGTTGAAGAAAGCGTGAATGTTACTACGGTACTACTGAAGGTGAGATGCTTCTAATATTCTTCTAAATACCTTCTGAGATCTGCATCGCCGTACTGGAATCAGGCAACAAGCCTATAGGCTTCTTAATCTCTCAGATTCGGATACGCCACTCCGGTTGAAATAACATTTGTATCACCTTGTAGAGCTACTTATGCACCTTAAACGCAAATTCGAAGGACAGTGAATCTTTAGACGGGAATTCGGTCTCGGACTGCTATTCCCCTAGGTGAAGGACAACCCTACAGGTTCCCCATAATACGTGCCAGCGTAGCATTACTAGAACTGATGGCTCTGTCCGAGGTATTAGCTGCCAGACAATTAGAGAACGACGGAACTTCCATGTTAGCTCGCTGTCGATTATATACACGGTGCACCCGTGATTAATCTAAGGATCGTGTTTTGTAGCTTTTCTAGGGTTTGTAGATGAGTTCTAGTGGCAGTCGACCTTACCAGGGCAGCGTAAGTTAATATTTGTCTCACTGGCTTGGCTTAGTGTTCTGGTTTCGTGTGCAACCGACTTAAGGTACCACATTAAACTTCTTTGCTTGAATAATAGTTAGTGTGTATTAGCCATCCATTAACTTTTGTAGCTCAAACTATACAGACTGACAAGTAAACTTCCAAGGGTGACAATGACGTAGAACGTATGAATAGGTCTAAAAATGGACTCATTTTTTTTACAATTATATTCTGACTATAAACTACGAGGCTTGTCCGGAAACTAGTGCCCGTTCGCGCCGTGTGGAGCAGCAGTTGCGCGACGAGCCGCCGAGTAATTTTCCCATGACGCAGTGATCTGTCAGCTGTCAGCGTACGAGATTTGGTTGAGTTATCTACAATAATATCGCGTCAGCGTGAGTTTCAAATGTTTAAGACACTCGACAATATCGCCAGTTGTGAAGTGCAGTCTGCAATAAGATTCCTGAACGCCAGAAATATGAAGCCATGTGACATTCACCGTCAAATTCAAAAAGTGTACGGCAACGATGCGATGGACGCATCATCGTTTCGGCGATGGTGTCCCAATTTCAATGCGGGGAGAGACAACGTTCACGATGAAGAGCGTCCAGGGCGTCCGTCCGTCATTACTAATGCGTTGCTGCGTGCAGTCGACGACTTCATACAGCAGGATTGGCGTGTCACACTTAATGACATCAGTGCACGTTTTCCACAGATTTCGCGCACCATAACGCATGAAATCGTCAAAGATCATCTGCATTACAAAACAAATTGTGCAAGGTGGGTGCCGCGCATGCTTCCAGAGGAACACAAAAACAAGCGTATGGGTGCGGCCTTGAATGTTTTGGAGCGTTACGCAAATGAAGGTGATGCATTCTTGTCACACATTGTTACAGGCGATGAAACATGGGTTGCTTACTCAACGCCTGAAAGTAAACGCCAGTCCATGGAATGGCATCACTCTCATTCACCGACCAGACCCAAAAAGTTCAAGACAGCAGAGTCGACTCGCAAACTCATGGCAACCGTCTTCTGGGACAGACATGGCTCCTTGCTTTTGGACTTCATGCCTCGAGGGGCCGCCATTAATGCGGAAGCATATTGTGTCACGCTACAGAAGTTGCGACGGGCAATTCAAAATCGGCGGCGAGGCCTGTTGTCGTCGGGCATTGTGTTGCTGCACACCAATGCCCGTCTCCATGTTGCTGCAACAACACGCCAATTGCTCCAG
Organism: Dynastes maya; assembly: GCA_029619315.2. Lineage (NCBI taxonomy): Eukaryota > Metazoa > Arthropoda > Insecta > Coleoptera > Scarabaeidae > Dynastes > Dynastes maya. The sequence goes on from JAROYE020000002.1 coordinate 67,493,448, forward strand.
CAGTTTTGCTGGGAAGTCTTCGATCACCCACCCTACAGCCCAGATCTAGCACCGTCGGATTACCACCTTTTTACAAAATTGAAAGATTTTCTAGACCGAAAACGTTTCCGCAGCGATGACGCTCTCAAAGCAGCGGTCAATACATTTCTCGCCACACTGGCGGTAGAGGATTACGACGTCGGCATAAAAAATTTCATCCCACGATACAACAAGTGTCTTAATTTACGAGGTGATTATGTAGAAAAGTAATGTATAGTACATGTTTATGTCTAATAAAAAGTCTGTTTGCGATTTAATTGGCAAATGGGTACTAGTTTCCGGATGAGCCTCGTACATTGACATCTTGCTAAAGAACGAAATAGGAAGCATTTTACAACTCGAAGTTAAGCCACAAAAATGATTGCATACCAATAATTCCGTTTCGCAAAAGTTTACAAATATTATTTCTTTAAAATGAAGCAAAGAATCTTTGCTGTGTCGTAGCCTGATATATTTTTATTATATTTATAATTTTAAATCAGTTTACTAACTGCAACTGTTTCATCGAATGCTGCAACACTACTACAAATTACAAATCATCGTTAGCGTTCTATAAAATTCGTTATGCTTCTTGTCTACAGAATCATTAAAAAAAATTTTCTCCTGACTTATTTTCGTTTTTCTCTATGATTTATTTTACTATTGTTTGTACCACTTCGTGACAGATAAGTAATAACCTAGTCTTGCAGTAATGCTGTTACAAGTTTACACGTAACGTTCAGAGGAGATAAAAAGAGGTACGCCAGCATAGATGAACGATTGCATAGTTCCAATACCACATCGTCGCTAATTGATCAATAATTATTACAGATGATCTATTAATATTTGTCTTGGAATGAGAGGTGTAGTAATTGACGTTCATGCTACTCTATAATAAAATTTTTAATAGGTGATCTTAACTTCGTAATCACCGATTATGCATTGTTTATTCGCATAAAATTGTGACAACGATTCAATAAACGTTTTTCAAGGAAAGGACTTCACTTTACTTTTTTACTTTTGCATTCTATTTAATATTAGTGGCACTTTGTTAATTTATGACATCCATAAATACTAAGGTTGGGTTCACATAGGATAACACGAAATTAATGTAAGAATTTGAAAATTGAGACCAATGATTTGCTTTGTCATAACCTAACAATATGCAAAATCCAATACAAGTTATGGCTTCACAACTGAGCAGTATTGGAGGTAGAGAAAAGTGGACATGATTATTATCCAGTTTACTATAAATTTAGATGTAAATTGGCTCAATTTATCTTGTTAAAAAGGTTTGATATTGACTGTAAAGATATGACAAAGTACAAAAAACAGAAACAGTTAAACTCCTGGATGGAACTAATTTTCATTCTTTGAATGAGGAAAGCTAAGATATACAGCTCTTCCATTTCAGAGCTATATAAAGACAATTTCTTATTTTTGTCCGTCCAAAAATCCATACACATAGTCATAATGTGTTTGTTCCGTAGCAAACTACCTCCATATGTAGTTCAACGTTTAGCGTAATGTTTTGAACATTCGGATTATGAATAAATTTGGAATAGAAGAACTGAAAGTGGAGACAGGAGAGGATTTTTCACAAACTCACTCATATTTACACACACAAGGGGGACTTATATACGAGGTAGGTGCCATAAATTCTCGGCCTGATATAAAAAAAATATACTTGATAAAATATAACAATTTTTGTTTTTCGATATAGTCTCCCTTTCAATACATTTATTACAACGATTTCGATAAAGTTTTTCCCTCAAAATGTTGTATTACAGCTACTTGCAGTTTACTATCGTCCATAAAAAGATTCCTTTTTGGATAGAGGGTCATAATACAGAACCATTGTTTCATCTCTTGTGGCAGTGGACTCCAAAATTGGTTTCGGGTGGTCCCCACGCACGTTTAAAAACGAGCACGTACATTCGATCCGACGTTCATGTTGGAGAGTAGGGCGAATACTTGTTTCAGAAATGTTAGGCATCACTGCTAATTCCTTTACTTTCAAACGGCGATCTGTCAGTACCATTTCTTCAATAATTGAAATGTTTAGGTTGTTATTAGTTCTATTGGTCCACCGGGGCACTCATCGGGATTCTTGCTTCAAACGAAAGGATTTTGGCCACTTTCTTATTGATTAAATTTTTACTTTCTACTGTGGGATTTGGAAGTATTCTTTCACATTCTTTTGGCAATTTTTAATTAATTTTGATATCAATAAATGGAAATTAATGAATGTAAAAGGATTGGAAAACGCAAACTAACCTTAATTTTTCGAAGATGTCATAAACTCTATGTTCTTTATGACATTCACTGAAAATTTGCCTATTCTAACCTCCAATCTTCTTTTCTACCTTGAATTTGTTCTCTAATTTTAATATCGGACACTTTAATCTGTGAGCCCAGCCAAAATACGAGTTAACTCGATGAAAGCCTAAACAGAAGTGCTGAATTTATTGGCGTCCCTTTTCTCCTTTATTTTAATCGCGACGGCGATTGTTTCTATCCACAGCAAAGTTTGATGATTTCTATCTAAACGTAATATTATGATGAATTTCGACGAATAAAGTTATTTTTAGAAGTAGCATGAGAGAAAAACTAGACGATTGTATGCCCTAAAACACAACTGACAACATAACTATGACAAAATGCTGCAACGCGGTTCTTTTTATACGCAAATGGTTGGGTGGAATGGAAATTCAAGTAGCCACCGGAAGATGTAGATGTACAATATAACTTCGTTAATATTTTTGTGTTTTCAGGAATTAATGTAAGGTCTAAGAAATGAATTATATTGTTTTGTTCGTTCTCTAAAGTAAATTGTAATTTTGGGTGGAATATGTTGAAATTTTGTAGATACTTAAATATTGGAAACGATATTATATTACATACACTTAAAAGGATAAAGATCTTCTATAGCGATATATATATATGTAGTATCCCTGTATTCTCTCTTGGCAATTTTTAAATGAATTTCAAAATTAATAAATTAACGAATTTTAGAATTAAAAATGTAACTAACCTTGAAATTCGAACGAAGCCAGTGTTATATAAACGCTGTGTTTATGATAACCTCTACAGGAAACTGTCTGTTCTAGACTTTAACCCTTTTTCTCTTCGAATAAATACTTCGATTTCGCTATCGAACGCTTTAAATTGGGATCGGAGTTAAGATACACATTAATTCAACGAAGGCTGAATCAAGATTGATGAAATTATTGGCGTCGCTTGCCTTTCTTTTATTTTAAATTGCGAAAGATCGGCAATTGTTTCATTCCATAGCAAATTTTGATAAAGTAAAGCCAAATATAAACTTTTATAACCTCATTTCCATGAATTGATGTCACTTGTAAGAAAAAAATAGCATAGAAGAACGCATGCAGGAACGCTACCAGCTAACAGTAGGTAAATCTATGACCTAATGCTGTCTGACAAGTATTAAACGATTATTTTAATAATATTCGGAGAAATGTTAGTTGATGAAATAATGTTTAAAATACCTTCCAATTTACGCTGTTGTTTGTTTTAGACGACTTCTACATTAATTTTGACGATTTACAAAATTAGGAAAATTAACTGAAGAGTGGATTTGTCCATGTTACCCTACGATCGTCGTTATCTGGACTTATATTATTAATATAATGTCGTCGCCCCGAGGCTAGTTCGCTGGGGGGAGATGGTGACCGGGAAATTTCCATTTCTAACCGCAAGAGGGATACTTTATTACTAACGAGTGGCTAACCTAAACACCCTAATCGTTCAGAGGTTAACAGCCGAAGTTGTCGTTGACATAAATATTGAATATTACAATATATAGTGTAGGTCTCGCACATGTGCAACTATGACGCAACGGGAGTTAAACACGCTGGAACCTGTATAAGCCCGTCAGGTGGGTAATTTATGGCGCCTGCATTGTAAGTAAATTTTCAAAATTTTTTTGTGAAGACTCTGTTTGAAAATAAAATGGTCAATTAAACTACCAAAGTCCATATTATCTTGAAATATCTCAACATACAACGCGTATATTGAGATATTTCTTCTTCGACACTCAAGATTCAAATAAATGATCCGTTGAAATAAACTTGTTGCTATTATTATTATGGTTGTTATATATTAGAAACTTATAAATGTTCAATGAGAAACGTTTACTAGATAATTACTGCTATTTACCAAGTAGCAATTTTGTAATGATTATTACCAGCAAATCATAAAGAACCATATCGACATTTTGCATTCGAGTTCAATTCGAACGTATGTATATAGAAGGCGAGCACTACTTTATACGGTTCTCCTTATTGAGAATTCATTACTTCGAAACGGACAGGTACTGCATCTGAAAGAGCAATTAATTCGACGTTATTAAAGAAGCCCACAAATCGATACAACGATTCAAAGAATCGCACTTATCGCGTCGTTTAAAATTGCTCCGAGAGAATATTTCAATTGAATTAGATTTCTATAGATATTTTGTTTCGAAGTAAGAGATCCATAAAAAGGAGCCAATAATATACACTCAAGTAGTTGACGGGAAATAAAAGGATCGAACTGAAGTGGTCAGTCCGTTTCGTCCGTGTTGCAGTGAGCGAGCAGACTGCACGTTGTTTGTATTTATTGCAAGTCAGTGTATTCCTATTATTCCTCTAGTTGATTACGTACCCAGCAGGGGTGCAGCCTGTCACTCCCGAACCAAATTATATCTAATTATAACCATAATGTAGTTTCGATTCACCCATGTAAACATTCATGGATATTTATAAGACCTCACTCTATTCGCGTTTAGCACGTTTTAAAACATCGGTGGGAATATAGAAATAAATTGCTCTCTCGTAAATAAGTCGATTCTGTATGGCCGCGATTTTTTTCTTCAGTCGTCGTTGTATTCGTGCTTTTTAAGGAAATGAACTTCCATTATGCCTAATTCCCCTGCAAGGCTATGTTTAATGATTTTCATTATTTAATATCAATTCGTTCTGTGCAGTTATGTTAAACAATGCCATTCATTCAACTGTCGCGCTGTTCGCGAAATGTTTCCCGTGAAATATCCGTGAAAATCGAAAGATCTAGCCTTGATTAACGCTTCTGCCGTTGAATGAGCAACTTACATTTTAATAAAGTAGAAAAATGCTCGTCACAGTTTGTATTTTTTTTTCCTTTTTTATATATAAAAGTCGGGCATTTCTATTTTATTTTATAACGCTGAGAATAGCAAAGGTTTCCAACGGTTTATTAATAGGTTCTAGTTTAAATTGATGGCAATAATAAAGTTGTTAAATTGGTAAGAATTATTTACGAATGTTAAAGAACTATATTGGAAGTAACTAACACCTGTGTATGCCTTTGATAAGTTCTTTAGAACATAATTAAGAAAGTGTAAAATAGTATAAAAGTGTTAAGTGGGTAATGTACGTAGATGACCATTCAAATCATTTCTTTTTTTTATTTATTTCCCTATTAGAAAGAAATAAGACCATGGTTATTACTGGAGGTTATATCTAAAAAATTGAAAATTCGACATGAATGTCAATTTTTATCTTACAATGCAACAAACGTTTACACGCAGAGAAACGTTTGCTTGTATCCGCTTCAATTCAAGAAAATTCCTGTTTCAATTATCCACAATACAATAACTGCTTTAAATCACAAGGAATATTTTCTTAGCGTCTTTTTCCCCGCTTAAGAGAAATATATACTTGTCATGAAATAATTGTATTTCTTTGTTTAAGACATTCGTTAACGTGAATCAAGAAAATCTTGCAGAAATTTTGAAGGAAGCCATTCTTAGTATAAGTAGATGGCCGTTATAACACAAAACAATGTACTCTTAAGGATAGTAAATAGTTTTCTGGATTCCAGAAAGCGTTTAGGTATTGTTCATAAATCAATGGTTTCATTTTCTTAAAATAAAGCATCTATTTACCTAGAATTCCTGAAATGAGTATTGTCTGTATCCACATTATTAATTGCACTTACCTGGTTTAAAATAGTACGAAATATCCGTACATAATGCAGTAAATTATTCTCATTGTTGGTGATTTTAAAAAGGCTAAGGTACAGAATAGCGTTCAATTAAAGTGAAATACACATGAAAAAAGTACCTGGACGAAAATCCCAACGCAACAGTTGAAAGTAATTTCCAATACCAATTTTCGATAAACGCGTGGTGTGTTATGGTCCATAGTTATTTAATTGGTCCTTTCATTTTGGAGAATCACATCCCACAGGAGAGCACTACTTAAGTTTCTTACAAGATGAGTTACAAGGACTATTAGAGGATGTTCTTCTAAGCATCAGAATGCAAATGTAGTTTCATCACGATGGAGCTCTTGCGTATTTCGTTCGTTTAGGTCAAGCAACATTTGGACGATAGGTTTCCAGGGCTTTGGATTTTTCACGGTGGTCCTATTAATTGGCCTCCAATATCTCCAGGCCACACACCTCTAGGCTATTGTTTATGAGACTGGTTCAAAGAGGAGGTTTACAAGGTAAAAGTCGATACTTGGGATGCTCTAATTCGACATATTAGAAATACTGCAGCGGATATTAAAGAAAAACATGCGTTATTTATGTTATTGTTTGTTATTTTAATGTTTGTAATTGATTTTTATCTTTCTATTCCATTTATATTTAATTAACAATTGTGCCCTTTACACACATAACAAAGACTGAAACTTTTCTATAACCAAAGCAGTTCCTATATGTTGGTTCTGAAATATTTGAAGGGTGAAGCATGCGAAGGAAACAGTAGTAGGAGTCGTATCGATTGGGGATATAAAAAACAACATAAAGTATGCAATCCTTCATTAGATACTTTTTCGACAACTTTATCCATCAATAAAAATGCTTTTCGGAAAGTAACACCGATATTGAACTTTGTCCAACTGATGGTCTGGAGAAATGGGAGTGTGATAGATTAACGCAAAATAATATTGGAACGCTAAAATGTTAGTTTTAGTGTCGTTATTTGCAGCGGTGATATTTATATCTAATACAATTCGATACGTATTTGATAACTAAAATTTATACAATTGAATTTTGGTATCATTAGTGATTGTATTAATCATAGCATTAATCATCCAGAATAGCTTTTCTGTTTCTCTGAAGGATAAGGTTTAATAGAATCAAAAATAAAAGCATTTAAGTAAACTGATCAACAATATATTGTACTTCGATCAACTTGTATATGGAATTTTAAAGGAAATAAAGGTTACATTTGTAAGGGCTTCTTATTAAGAAGCATGTAAACTTTTCGCCGAGAGCTTTGCGTAATTTCCTGGAGATGGAGATTTATGGTTGGTAAATTAAACGAAGAAGAAGGTTTATGTGTGCTTCTCTAAACGAAATCTTGTTCACTGAAAAAATTAATTCAATAAATCGCGTTCGTTGACTTCATTTTATTAAAACAATAAAAAGATTTATTATATTAAGAAATAAATTTATTAAAACAATGAACTACGTTTATAAAATTAAAACCTGGAAAAAGGACTTCAACATTGGATGAAATGTGTAAAGTCAACTTTTATGTTTATTAAAATTTCACGGAAACCACATCTTACGGTAAAATTAGGTTAATAACATTTCTTCCAATAAGGTAATATTTATCACATACACCGGTAAATTTACATAATTCTTTAGAGTGTAACTGCGTACAATTTAATTTAAAAGCTAGCATTATACATGATAATGATACCATAAACAGGAAAGGGCCGTATCAACACACTTGTTAGCGAAGAATATTTATATTATAGCAAGCTTTTCCGCAGTACATTGCGGCAGTGAATGTGTCAATAATTAACCCACTGTTCTCTATAAATACCACCATAATTAGCTGCACTGTCTCTGTACAGTAATTAAATAGCGTTTCTTTGAAATGGGATCATACCAATTAAAAAATAGATCAATAATGTGGATAAGTGCAAATATTTTTCTGTGTTATAAATAGATGGATATACTTTAGTAATCATGCAAATATATGAATGTATTTGATGTTTGAGTAGCCAAGTATCTAATAATTTAAACTTAGACTATTAATTTAAAACGAACTACGATTTTTCTTCACGCGACAGTGAAAAAGAACGAAAGTGTGTAACATTTGGAACCCATTAACTGGAAATCTAAAGGCAACTTGTCAATTTTCAGATATGACGCTCAGGAAACTTCAAGACCAAGGTAAACTGGAAGCTGTTTGACGAAAACAAATAAAATTTCACTTTACCGAGGCGTAAGACACACAATGGCAATATGTCACACCGATGTTTTTTCTTCTAAAACTTTTCCCGAGCGGAAAGGTTCGAAAATACGTAAATTTGTGAAGCTGGAGTAATCGCTGTTTGTCTTTAAGTGTATTACTTTACTGTAAGCAAAATTCTATCAAAGGCAAAGTATAAAATGTTTAGAGGTCAATGGCGGTATCTATTATAAATAATATTTATTAAAAAATTTTTGTTTATTTATTTGGCTATTACTTGAAAACAAATGAAAATTGTGTACAATACACTCCTGAAATTTGGGTCATTCCTCCCGACTCAGCCTGTATAATGCATTTGATGGTGAGGATGGCAGAAAAGTTACATCGAAAACTTACGAAACCTTCAAATAACGTCAGCTACGGAAACTATAAATGCTGATTATAAATTCTTTATTGCGGGAGTATCAAATGTTATTCATGTAAGCAACGAAGTAATTAACGTAAACAGAACTTTTGCAAATTTATCGTCCAATGCTAATCGCGAAATGTCGTCAGTTTAAATTCAACTTCGGAAGTTTTAATCGAAAGAAACAGCAGGCCCTTAGCTCCCAAATGTTAATAAAGTGTGGGACATCGACTCGCATATGGACGACGTAAAGTATCCGAGTGACATAATGGATCATTAATTAAGGAGAACAATTGTTCATGTTTAGTAAGAATTACGGCTATATTTAGTGGCCGGCTTCTTACATCTTATTCGAGAACTAAGAATTTCGATTTATTAAGTTGAGAACAAATAGTAATTAACAATTTTTATTGCCGCTACCTTAAGCACTCCAATAGAACGAGGTACACGATCATAAATCTCAGTAAAAGTAATCAGACCAAATAAACGCTAGACGCTATGACAGAACACATTCGCACGTATAAAAGAAGCGTATTTATATTAATTATTTTAGTCCAATATACGTTGTGCTCTCAATGCGATATGCGTGAGAAGCATTCACTCCAAAGTTAAATCTCAATATGGCGAACAATAAATATTTTGACATAATAGGCATTATTAAATTAAGAGTTAATTGCGAACGTTAATGGAAAATTGCTACTTCTAATTTTATACTATGATTTTCTCGACATGCTCTGCAATATTTCCTTTTAGAGCTGATGAAGTTTATTTGCTGCTAGGTTTTGCTCGTATCAAGTCATTTATTGTTTTAGGTCATGATTACCTACACAATGAAGAACTGCTGCGTGATATGTACATAAAAACATATGAATTCTATACATATAGAAGTACTTAGCAACTAACTCTGCTTTACAATGTCATAATCTTCGTATTTTTTTATTTCCAGGTCAAAGAAGTTTCTGCTTTCTGAGTTTTGAACTTATCTGTATTACCATTCTCACTTTTACCAAAATTTTTGCTGTCTCTGTTTCAAATAAGTGTGTTTATTACATTTAATCTCAGCGCTTACAAGGGAACACCGGCAATTCGGACTCTTCAAAAAAATTAAAATTTTGTGAATTTGTAGGAGGGTCCAATGTAAGATCATTGCGTGTATCCGTTTCGGCGGAATCCTCCGTATGTGGAGTGGAGGGGGCTCTAATGAAAATACTACTACAAAAAGTATTAGAGATATTCAAAAAAGGTTAAGACAGGTTTTCAATTGTTTGAAGAGGACTAAATTTAGCATAATCGTCGTTTCAAAATTTACAAATTTCAATAGAGAAACTTCCCCCACCCCAACTTTTTTTGATTTTTTCTTATTTTTAGATACCGCAAATGAGGGGCTGTTTCATGTAGAATTCAACGATATACATTATTGTCATTTAATTTTATTCAACATAGTGATTACAATAATGGAAATCTAAAAAGAAATGTTCAAAGCACAAATATTGTTTACACTAACAAGGGAACACCGGCAACCCGGACTCCCCAAAAAAATTGAAATTTTGTGGATTTGTGGAGGGGTCCAAGGTAAGAACATCGCACTTATTTCTATCGGCGGAATCCTCCGTAGGTGGGGAGGAGGGCGCTCTTAAGAAAAACTACCCGTTTATATTTGTGCAAATATCTCGAAAACTATTGGAGATATTGAAAAAAAGTTAAGACAAGTTTTTAATTGTTTGAAGAGGACTAAATAATAGCATAACCCTTATTTCAAATAGTATTAATTTTAATAGAAAAATTACCCCCACCCCAACCCTTTTGAAAAGTCCAAAATTTTTAAATATAGGAAAAGAGGGGCTGTTTCATACTGAATACAACCTTACACATTGTTATCATTGAGTTTTACCTTTCATTGCAGAAAAAAATATTTTGTCATGTGAAATATGATGTACCAGAGGACGTACTATTTATTATAATTGAATATGTAATAACAGTTTTGCAGTAGGATGTTCAGAGTTAGTTATCTAACCATACTAACTTTATCCGGTTGTGTTACTTTAATATCAACAATATTACAAACATTTTTTATGATGTAAACAAACATACCGATTTGGGAGTTGGGAAATTTGGGTTAGAGGAGAGAAAAATAATCATCTATAAATTGAATATTATTATAAATACCTCCGGAACTGAAATATAGCCGGAACTAAATATAACAGAGTAACTAGTTGTTTTGCAGAATGACAAAGTTTACATTGCAATTTGTATTTGCAAACATATAAATTTCACATATATTTCACATATATATACAGGTATCGCCAATTTTATCATACGTACTTATATAGTACATTACATGCATAACATACTTATACAAATGTTATTCAATATAGTGGTTACAATAATGGTAATCTATAAAGAAATGTTTAAAACACAGATATTGCTTACACCAAGAACAATGTACAAGAGCCGGCTTTCCACAAATAGTGCACAGTGGTGTGGATTGTGCAGTTTTGGCAAAGCAGAAATTTACTGGATTTTCAAAGGCACTTGGTCGCTCCGCAACGTATCCACTTTTGTACCAAGAATACTTAAAAACACCAAAAAATCTCGGAGACGAAAACTGATTATGGGTTAAAGACTGTAACTTAATAATTGTATTTCTATGATGCAAGTTTATATCGCGGCCCATCAAAATAACTTGGTCAGAAAAAGTTCTTACAAAATTTTTCCATAATCTAAAACCATAAACATCTAAGGGTTGAATTAATGCTGTCGTCTTCTTTGGAATGGTCAAAATATTCACATTTTTCTCTTTTGGTGTCAGTGTAGATAGTTCCGCTGGACAGTGTCCACTCCATGAATCTAGTAGTAGTAAATTATTGGGACCAGCATTTAGCAAGAAAACATCTGTATACCATGTTTTGCGCGGATGTTAATTTTCCTGATGCAGAGGCAGATATGTATATATTAATTGGGCGAAAGTGTGTTTCCTGTACGCGAGGGCCTAAAGTACCGCATACCTCTTTCAAAACTAGAAATAGTGGAGATAATAATCTTCCATTTGCAGAAATTGTAGGCATTATAATATAACTGTGAGTAGTAGAGTGTGAGGACTGTACGGTGGCTTCAACATGTTTTTTCACGTCGTGGAAACAATGTACGACCAGAGTGTATTTCCATATTAAAACCACACTCGTCTGCATCATAAATATTGTCTTTTCCAAGGGTATTAGTATAAGGTTTTACGTTATTTATAAATCTGTCGCTTACGTCACGTAATTCGGTAGTATCAATTGCAGCAGAATGAGTAACAAATTTCGTTATTTTGTGTGATACAACGCCATGCGCCTTTTAAAATGCCTTATCCACCAATGTCCTGCTTTAAAACTTGTATGTCCAATTTCGTCTTTCGCCTCTAGAGCCCAACGTCGAATATTCATATCATGCACTATATTTCCTCGTGTAAGTGCATCTTGGAACTGTACAGGTACATATTCTGTGATATATCTTACTTTTTCAATGTTGGTTCAACCTCTATTAACGCTTTCTTCCCATCTATACAACTGCTGAACTGATTTTACCTTTCTAAATTTGCTTTTAACACTTTCAAGTGTTCTTTTTGCTTTTTTCCCACTTTTCCAAAATTCTACAGCTTTATTCTTATAATCAAGATCTATAATGCTACCTTCATCGTCAGGAACACAATCTTCGTCTTCCCAATTTGCATTAACTTCATCTTCTGACGGTAATTCAACAAACTGTGGTTCTGAGGGCGATTCAAGTATGCCTTCTTCTCGGATAAGTAAGTAAAATCGTAGGCCCTGCGTCAATACGATGTTTGGCACGTTAAAAATCCCTACCAAAGGGTGGAATACCTCTGGATTCGGCAAAATTCTAGCAGCGTCGGCTAATGATCATAGTAATCGATGCCTAGAAGCGCGAAGTGTATTCCGTAACACAATGCTTCGCCCAATAATACAACAATAACAACAACTAAAAAAATCCAAACGTATGGAGATGTTAAAAATAAATTCAGTAGGAAACCTCGAAAACGCGTTCCCAGTGAGGAGACGATGTTAAGTGTAATGATGTCTACAGTAGAAAATTCTACATGTTCCTTGCACAAAAGGGGACATCTTTGATGCAAGAAAGAGTAGGTAAAGATACAATTGCAAAAATTGTGAAAGAGAATAAATTTCACTCATACAAATCGCAATCTATTCACACATTGAAACGTACAGACTATGATCGACTGTAAATAGGAAGCCATGAATATAATTTTCCCTTAACCTAATTACATTTTGTAATCTAATCTTGCTCTAAAAGAACTAGACATTATTTATGTTCAGGATGAATATTTATTATTTTTTTAAATTCTGCATGGTCCAAAACCCATACTGGAATAATCGTACATTAAAATTTATCAGTCGTATACGAGGTTTGCAATAAAACATGAATTTTGCACAATGACAAAGTATTTTTATCAATTTAAAAAATTATTTATAAAAAAATTGATTAGAATCAAAAACTCGGTTCAAATATACAGTCATACCTATCTGCTCTTAAAAATATGACTTTGTAATTTTTACCTATACGAAGTCAGAATCTTCCTCTCCACCGAAATTCGAAGTCGAGTATTTCGAAAACTATTCGACATATCGAAAAACAAAACCAATTTGCAGGACTACTTTATTATGATCTTTAAGAATCGAAAGTCAAAATGTCAAAATTCGAAAATTTTTGGCAACGTACCGATGCCACGTACCCATTTTTGACTACGATATACACGCTACCTCAAATTTGAATGTATTAATATTATTTTTTCAGAAAGCAGAATTTTCTTTTTAAATGAATCAAACAAACTTGAACGTCGCTCCGCTGCGAACAAACATCCTCGACTCGTTGATATGATTCGATGTAGACGATTGTGCATTGCTGCATTTTGTGACGATGAGGGGCGTGATTTTCATCAAATGCTTTTGATGAAGACAACCATCTTGTGGAACCGTCAAATTTACTAAATCTATTCTCAATAGAGTCGATATTTTATTGAAATATATTACGACTAGAAAACACCCATGTAGAGGATTCCCTTGCCTATCTTGCTAGATTCCTTACGAGATCAGTTAGGATAAGTGAAATATATTAAACTTTTTCGTATATTAAACTTATGTGTAAGCTATTGAATTCTAATATTTGATATTGCATCACCTAGAGTTTTTGAACATTTGAAAAATTTGATGAAAGATTGACCCTCAAATATATGAATGGTGTCACTTCAAATTACTTCTCTGGAAATAGTCTCTCAGATTCTCATCATATATACCAAGCTAATATTTCTATTCGATTCTATCTATACATATAAATATTTAGTGACTTCTCTACTGCAAGTTGAATTACACGAATCAATCGATCAATCAAAATTTTGCATGAATAGACCTGACACGTCCATTGATAAAATATTAATTTTGTTCGCGCTATTATGTTCCTAAACGCATTAAATTGAATGCGAAATAACGCAGTCCCGGGCGAAATTTCAATTATGGACAACAACGGATTCACGAGTGTTAAAACTGAAAATGAATTACAATGACTTAATGAAAAAAGCAAGCGTATTATGGGCGATACGATAGCAGGACCTTCTGCGTAAACGAGTTTCGTTGCGTTAATGTAAAAATAGATAAACAGGAATTTTCACTACAAAATAGGGGGCGGTAAAAGGTTAGGTTGACTACCTGAAGGTGGATGGTCTTCCAGTAGTCCAATATAATAATTAATCATCGACAACAATTGATTGAAAATTAATCAAAAGTGTAACTAGACAGGTGATTGGTTATGAACGTTCACACCATAGGCGTCAAATTAGATGTTTATAACGTACCGTACCTACGTAATTATTCGGGGGGGGGAACCAACTTTCTGTTTTTGAACGCAGTCAGTGGCAACATTGATTTATTGATGTTTCAGTGAACGCATAGAATGCTGTTTCGCCAATGTTTCCTTTATGCATACTATATACATATGTAAAGGCACGGAAGGATATGTGTAATTACCCTTTATGGTGGAAGCCATTGATCACAATAGGTACGTGTTAAATAATTTAGACAAGGCCTACATTTATTTAGATTAAAGATGTCCAAATTTGGGAAAAATATGATAGGATGACCGTTAGATTGAATATGAAGCCTACTGCCATTTTATAAACTGATGCGAAGAGGATCTAACTTCAACGGTAAGATACTCATAAGGTCGTAGATTCCAAAGTTAAATCTTAATAATAGTTTAATATAAACTTTGTAATGTGTTTTGTTTTTACAAAAGCAATGAAAGAAAACAAATTTTGGTGTAAATCGTTTTCTTGTTTTTCAAAATATTCCCTACTAAGATTTATATACTTTCGCATGCATTCGAAGCAATTCTCGAAACGTTTTTTCCACCCTAAAGGTGGTATCTCCAAAATATGCTTTCTAAACGCTTCAACAGCTTCTTGAGGCGATAAAAATCGCTGTCTACACATTTTTTTGTTTGACATTCCAAAACGAAAAAGAAGTCGTTAGGCGATAAATCTGGTGACTACGAGCAATGAATCATTAATTCGATGTTTTTCTCCTTCTAATAATCAATGGTTCGACGTGCTGTGTAAGAGTTGGCATTGTCGTGATGAAGGATGATGCAACGTTGTCGATTGTTTTTCCTAATTTCATGTTATTATTATTAAATCTACAGATTATTTAATGTAGGTTTCCGTGTCCCTTCGAAAATTTGGGCAGCAAACACAGCAAGTACAATAAGAACCACTAACACGCGTGAATCATTTCGTAGCAAATTTAATTCTTATTGTTCGTCACCCCATCCCAATGTCCCTGGAATTGTAAGCACATCAATACATATACAGGCTGATTCATATACAGGATGTGTCATTATTAGAGTTGCTCAATTTGCGCCAAGTGCAAATGGCGGGCGCATAATAGTTTACACAAAATAAATGGTGAGAAATAAAATATAATACGTGCTCAAACACTTATCGTCTTAAGAGTCATCCGTGAAATCACAAAGCGAATAATGTCTGTTAAATATCTGCAACATTAGAAATGTTTTCACAGTTGTTTCGGCAAACCGAGTGCGGCGTGAGGAAAAAGTGTGTTTATATGCAGAAAACAAACGTTCTACATCTAGTGACTTAAAATAATCTTTGGAACAACTTAACGGTTCTGTTGACGCCCCTTCACAAATTTGTCTTAATGTGCCAAAATCAGAACCTTTCTCTAAAACACTTTCGAGCCTTTCTAGAACGCAAACATTTTTTGCGTCTTCTACCGCGTGAACATGTTGCACTATGCACAGGAAGGATTTTGTAAGTTTTCTATTGCCTCCACTAGTCCGAAGTAATTGTTCTGAATAGTTTTTAAATAGTTAAATAGTTTTCTTTCATAGCCGCAGCTTCCTTTGGATCGAATTGTAAAACCACGTTCTTAATATTCTCAAAATATTTATGATAATTTATAAGCGGCCTGTAACCATGTTCCCCAACGTGTAAGAATAGGTTGTGGTGGCTCAGGCATATCGGGGCACAGTCTGTGAAATTTGCGAATACGTTTTGGGGATTTGACAAACATTGTTTTTGTATGCGCTATTAAAGCGTCTACCTCAGGATAACATTTTCTAATATTATCTGCCACATGACTGAAAGCATGAATTTTACACGTAATATGTAACAAGTTAGCACAATGTCTTTTAAGAGACCGACCTACAGAAAGCATGTTTGCGGTACCATCACTCGTAAACATCAACAGTTGGTTTGTTGAATGTTCAAACTTTTCCAATGTATTTATCAATAATTTTGAAATTACTTCGGCAGTACATTGTTGTACTCGTCTAGAAGCTAATAGAATTGAAGGTGATGATTGATGTGGTTCCATTGTACGTACCATTACATTAACTACAGAATGTTTTTTACAATCTGTTGTTTCGTCCACACATAACCACAGTTTTTTATCTTTCAACTCCGTTTTAATTCCTTTTTTCAACATGTTCACGAGCAGATGGTACAATTCTTTGTAACGATGCCCGACATGGTAATTTGCAGTTCGAATATTTATCCCAAAAGAAGACATATGCTTCCTTGTCTAGTACATTAAACGGTAGATTACATGCAATAAAGGTAACACATAAATTAAATTTAAATTTGTCATAGTGTCGCGTGCATTTTTTTTAAGAATGCTGTTTACCATTTACGTGACGTAGATAATCCCTTTTGGACCAACACATTAAAGGGATATTACAAACTACACACTGAATTTTGACGCCATCATAATTTAGGTCAGGCATTTCTGCTATAAATTCTGTAACTTTGTCCAACATTGGTCGTTTTCGCAACGTAGGCTACATTTTTAAAACAAACGTAGAACTACGAAATAGTATTTACAGCAGCGTACATGTGTACACATGTACCGTGTCTATCTCCGCCACTGCCTTCTTGACAGATGCTTTTGGCGAGTCCAAATTTCTATGGCGTTGAGCGCAGGCTTTCTCCTGCAAAGCCTGCCAGATTTTATAATCCAAAGGATTAAGATTGGGACTAGAAGATGGCCAATCTTCGTGCTTGATAAAATCGATGTTATTCGCCTGTAACCAACACTGAGTATTTTTGGCCTTGTGAGCAGGCGCAGAGTCCTGCTGGAAGACCCGATCGTGGTTTTTGAATAAGCTCTAGCTTATAGGTTTTACTATCTTTCCCAGGACCGTCTCTTGATAGACTTGGGTGCTGGTTTTCACTTCTTTCTCACAGAAATGAGCTTCAGTTGGTCCGAAATAAGATACTCCTAACCAAACCTTTACTGAGGATGGATGATGACCCCTTTGAACACGGGGAGCGACCACACCTGCTTCTTCACTATTGGAGGCATACACTCGATCATTTTGCCGATTAAATTGTTTTTGAACAGTGAAGATTTTCTCGTTGGAAAATAGGATACGGTGGTGGTCGTTGTTAGCGCACCGTTTTAATAAGACTCGGCATCTTTGAAGCCTTAAACCTTTCAGACGTGCGTTGAGCAAGTGACCGCTTTTTCTTCTAAAAGCGCGAAGCTTAAGGTCTTGATTAAGGATATTTTTGATTGTGCTTTTAGTCACACCCATCTGCAACGACAATAGTTTCTGCTTGCGGGGAGGATTTCGTTTGATGCGTTCCTTGACAGCTTTAATGACAGCCGGAGTGCGAACTGATCAAGGACGGCCAGATCCTTTCTTGTCATCGACACTGCCAGTTTCGCTGTATCTTTCAATGGTACGATAAATAAACCTTCTCGTAAATTCCAATTTTTTTAGCAAATTGAAAATTGTACTTGGCGAATGTCCGCAACGATGTAATGCAATTATAGCAATACGATCTTCTCTTTGGCTCCATTCCATGTTTATTTATTACTCGTTCGCAACACCTTTAACGTCAAACGGCTCAGAATAAATGACACAACCTCAATTAGTTGTTTGTTTTTATCAGTCGCATGCTATGCGTTTGAATTTTTAGAAAAACTTTTGTGACAGAACTTAGTGACCCACTAAGTAGTACAATTTTCGGTAAATTTACGATGTGTGGAAATGTAAGTGGTAGTGCTAGTACATAAAACAAGGAAAATATGCTGACTATTTGTACCTAACACATTCCTACCAACGTGAGTTAATATTACCAACTTTAAGGTTTATTTAACAATGACCTGCATTGTGCATATACGTACAACGTAGCGTATAAGTTGTAGGATAAATAAATAGAAAGAGATGGGATATTCTCACAAACAAAAACCGCGCCGATGTTGATCAATGTTTCAACATAATGAATGATGACGTCAGGACTCCCGCTGGTCGCCAGAGCGCGCTGCGATTACAATGCTCGCCATAAAAAGATTATTGGGTGCTTTTGTTAACACTGATGAGGGCGGACTGAGATATTAACAAAAAGTCCGGGGCTTTATTACAAGTTATTATTAACCGGACTGACAGAAACGATAGCAGTTGAATCTCCAAACAATGCCTGTGGAATTTAGATCGGTTCTGTGGTTCGATTTTAAGTCCGGTAGCTTTTCGGTCAATTAATAATTTCCAAATTACTCCTGTCAAATTTAAATTCTTACCGAGTCGCGGGTCTTACGACATTCGCCAAAGGTGACACATGATATTCGAAGTTTATAGCTCATAATTAGGGGTAATAAATTCATACTTGGCCCATGCAAACCAGCTCGCTGAATGTAATGCGTTTATTAGCGGCGGGGTTATTACCAACAATCATACGATCTTAGTCGTTCACAATCAGATTTTTCTTAGGAGTACTTTCGGTTCTTTTTGCGGTAAGCTTGTACGATTACAGGATTATATAAGAGAAGAAAATTTGAGAAAATTTTTATGTAAATAGAGGGACTAAGTTCTAGTATTCTTTGGACACGTGGTGACGGCCCAGATGGTATGTAAGGTATTAACCTTGGCATAATTGCAGCAGTTCTTACTATTTCTAAGTAGTATTTTTAATAGCTTTGTTACTATTAGCTCTTCGTCGCAATGGGACCCATTAGAAGAACAGTCATCTACATGTAGGACGTGAACGCACAGCTAACCCTGCGGACCAATAAATCTCTGTCAAGCTGCTATCCAAACACCAACCTTTTCAGAATACAATGGTTTCTGTATCATGACTAAAGTAACCAAAACTTGCGGACTCGCATAGGCGTCGGTTTTACGGGTTAATATAAGAATACGAAAAATTCATAAATAAACTTACTTGCTAATTATTCAACAAATTAGAGGCATCAGGATGTGAACTACTGTAAACTTGCATCATTGCATATGTTTCCACAGTTACTTCTTTAAACCTTGTGCGTCGACAAGAAAAAATATTCTTATACATAGAAAACGATTTCTCCACATATAAGGAAGTTACATTTGCATGTAGAAACTGTTTTTCAAAATCACTTAAAAGTTCACTGTTCTTATACTTATTATAAACGGGCTCTAAAGTATTAAAACATCTGCCAACTTTTGACTAGCGCATAATCCTGGCGTATCATTTAATGTGTGTAATTTATTTTTTACACTCTCCACCATGTCTAATGATTCCTGCAGTGACAATTCAGTACATTGTAGTTTTCTGATGGCATCTAGTAATACTGTATAATTGGTACATATTGTTGTTAAATCTTCTAAAAGTTGAGGAATTTGAAATTCTCTTTGACTTTCTCTAATTGCTTTGGATTCATTCCGATTAAATCGCATTATAACTGATTGAATTTGTTGAAAATGGATCAAATAGTAAGAAGCTGCTGTTAGCCAAGTACCTCATCGCGTTAAAATTGGTTCAGAAGGTTCTGGAATACCTGGACAAAATTTACGAAATTCTTTTAAACGTTTAGGAGATTTACGAAACACTGCTTTAGTACTTCCAATCATCCGATCAACGTTTCCGTAATGTTGTCGAACAACTTCACCAACTAAATGCAAAGCATGCAGCACGTAGGTTATATGTATTAAGTTAGGAAGTATATGTTTTAAGGGTCGCCCAACACTTAACATCGTTGCTGCACTATCTGTCACAATCACCACATCTTGGGCAATTTTAAATTTTTTCAAAGCGTTCATTATCACTTTTTGAATATTTTCCGCGGTACATTGTTGAACACGTTTGCAAGCTAACAAATATCGAGATGCTGTGTTCTCGCTAGATAAAACGCGAGCTATTACATTCACAATACTGTTTTTCTTTATATCGGTCGTCTCATCCACGGTAATGCATATTTTTTTGGAACACAAATCACGTTTACACACATTTTCTAGCATCTTTTTCATTCGCGGCAAATGATTCTGTAATTGTGTTTGTGAGGGTAATGGGTACTTTGGAACGTATTGTCGCCAAAACGTTTTAAAAGCTGCTTTTCTCACCAACGACAACGGAAGATTACAAGAGGTAAACATAATTAATAAATGTATGAGGAATAGTGCACAAGGTATTTCAGTTCTTGCATTTCTCATATGCTTAATACCATTGACATGCCTCTGGCAATCAGTTCTGTCCAATGCAGCCAAACGAACATTGCATATTAAGCAAAAAACTGCACTACCGTCATATTTTAAATGGGGAAAAAGTGACATACTTATGTACATTAGCAGCAAATATATTACGAGGCATTGTCTTCTCAGGTATGTAAATATTAGTTCTATATGAAACGATGCACTAATTATGTAGTTGGTATAATACTACAACACACAAAAAACACCAGCTATATTTTCAAAAGCGACACGTAAGTACATAACCTGACCGTTCGACTAATCTCTGCAACAGCTCAACCGGTACTAAAACGAAATCTCTCTCAGCGCGGTTTAACATGATTTATATTCAAGGTCGACACTACATGCCTGCTTCTCTACCGGTTTAGTTTATTTATGAATTTTTCGTATTCTTATATTAGCCTGTAATACCGACACCTATGCGAGTACGCAAGTTTAGGTTACTCTAATCATGACATAAAGGTTTTCACTGGACCATATACGCAGGGTTTGTTTTGTTAACAAAACCATTTGTGAAGGATATTATTCTCATTCATGTGATCTTCAAATAAATTTGCAGTATTGCACTTTCAATACGTTGTCAATGGGTTTGGGCATTGCACAACACGAAATTTATGTGAATATTCCTTTAGATCTTTTCCAAGAATTTGCTGATAAGTACCATATGACAAATTGGTTTCCTATGAAACTTTCAAATTGTCTTTTTAGGTGAGTGATATATGCCCTTCCTTATATCCGCAACAGTTTTGGCAGTTCTCTTGAGTCCACCATTACCGGGTTTGCGACTTACTGCACTGGTTTCACGAAATTTTGCAACGCAGCGAACAATTTGTTGATGTAAATCAAGATATGATATTGCAAAATGTGGAAACTCATGAATCAGATGTAACTTGGATTGTCAAACTTGTCAAACGTTTTTTAAAGCTACAATCTTGGATTTAAGATGTAGTTGTAGCCAAGATAAAAAATGATTCAAAGGAAAACATGACACCTTCGATAACATTTTTTTTTATGATTATATTGTATTTCATGCTACCAGGGTTATAGAAACTCTTTCGGAATTCTCTATTTTCTTTAATTAATATATCGAATCTCAATAAAAAAGAAATAGCATAGGACTGCGTTTACGAAGATAATTAAATTCCGCTTTAAAGCTATACGATTTAAAAAAATCAAGTAGGTGAGATAGCACGGCCGTACACAGAAAATTAGGCGTATACATAATCTTTTCAATAAACCCACGGTCAGCTATCGAAGCTTGTTACGATTTGCTTCGGTTTTTGTGTTACTCACTTATATATAAATTAATCTTACAAATAATGATAGACATAGAAAACCAAATTAAATCGTAAGCATGTGTGGTCCAAAAGACATACTTCGTTCTGTCATAGACGCACAACGAATAATGTAATCTTCTCTCTTCATCGTTATTATGCTTTTGTATCTATTATAAAATTGGAATGTTCTCACTATATTTTTTGTTACGGTACGAAGCTGCGCTACGATTCAAGAATCTAGACGTTTTTGATTAGCATTCGACTCTCGTGGAACTGGTATTCACTATTCGTGTTCATGGAGCCATAATAAATGGTTTAATTGAGAAATCGAGATATTTCCATTTAGAGATGCTGCTACGATGAAATTAACCAGCGAAAGTAACTTAATCGTTTTATATTGCTTACTGTAGCACTTTTTCAATATTCACTGGCTACTGCAATTTAAATATTTTTTATAGGTATTCCATTTTACAATTTTTTTAAGTGAAGTAAACTATATCAGTTGTTTATTGAGATGTTTCAAATGAAATATAAAGTTTAGAATAATTACAAGTCTTTTCTCAATAATCTACTTACAATCAATTCTGGAAAACTGCTTACAGCTGTAAGTGTGTGTGCTAAGTGTGTGTGTGTTTTTAAAATTCTTCGTTAAAATGCTCTTCCATTTCTTTCTAGGTTCTTTTTGATTAAGCCTCTGACGTCAGATCGCCTTCGATTCCCTTTTCTATTTGTTTGGGTTCAACTTTCCTTCTCTTCTTTTAGGTAGTTTTAGACTTCCTTTGATTGTTTTTTATGATCAAAATACTAAAATATACTACATGACATGGAAATTGCAACACCAACTAGGGGTGCGAATTTTTTGACTAAACTTGGCAGAAACGTATAAGTATTCAAAGGTAATAATTGGTTATAATTTCAAAGAAAAGGAACAAAAAATTGATCCAATTTATTTTTGTTGTTATTAATAGTGTGTTGGGCTCCCCTACTAATTTCACACTCCTTCACTCTTCGAGGCATTGATTCCAGGAAATGGTCGTTGCCTTCTTGGAGTATGGTGCCCCAAGCAACCTGCAATTCATGCCGGAGAGCTTCCAGTGTTTGCGGAGGATTCGGCAAGTTCCTCAGTTTTCTTCCCATAATGTCCCACACGTGTTCTGTTGGCGAGAGGTCGGGAGATCTGGATGGTCATGGCAAGATATTAACATGGGCATCTCCCTTTGTAAACCAGTTCCAACACGATTTTTCTTCCTCCTTCACATATAAAGATAGGTTTTTTAAGAGTTCTGCTAAATTTACGAATAAAATTGCTTCAGGCTATTCCTATCTGAAGCAGAAATACTTTGTGAGTTTTAAATAGGATCTATAATGTGACAGTTTGATGACGTACAGAACCAAGTTAAAAAATCTCTGTGGAAACTATTCAAAAATGTGTACATCTTTAGGAAATACTCATAAATTTCCAAGAGATTGTGGACTAATTCTTGTCGTTTGTCAAAAAATATGTAATGTGTCCTCGATTTTTTGACCACTATTTGGTTTTTTCCTGACCACCTTGGTATCGTCAGTGGTTGTGATGAGAAACGTTCACTAACACAATCCTGTAATGGAACAGATACCAGGGACAATGGAGTCAAAGAATTCTTGCAGATTATTCCTGAGAGCTTGAGGCATAAAGTTTTTTTATTTATTTTGTATTGGTTAGATGGCTAAATGAATTTCATACTATTCGAACGTCACAAAAATTTTCTAGGTGGTGGATTGTAAAATGGATTGCGAATTCAGATTTTATGAGAACAGGTTTATTACAATTAGGTATTCTTCCTCATGCACCAGAAAATCGTTTTGTCTTCCTGGATAATTTTTGCTCATTGTCGAAACATACAGTGAGGTACCTCCCCCTCATGCTAACTTATGAACAACAGAAGCTAGCGTTTCTATAAAAAAATCGGTCGCTTTCTAATTTTTGTGAGCTAGCTTTGCCGTTATCGGCAGTTCAGTTGCGTTTCCGGTATCACCGGATTTTTACGTTTTTAGAAAGGCAATCGAAAGGCGAATCCAACGATACCACATGTTTTAGTTTAACTTAAGAAATATAACGATATGCAGCAATAAAGGTGTTGGTAATCTGTTTTTGTTGTTACGCAAAGTTGGCTAGGAAAGAACACCAAATCGTTTTGTGTAATGTCATATTGATCGATAGAGCTCGTTATCATTTAAAGTAATCATAACAACTGCCAAACTGTCAAATCCCAATTCCAAAAACGTAAATTTTTCTTGTTGTTTCTTGTTATTATATCCTCTATTTGTCATACTTTCGTTCTTTGTATTCGTTGTTATTTTCTCTTATTTTAACATGTTTTGTTAATTATTGTTACTTCTTTACACTATCGAACTTTATTGCAATTAATTAATTTTGGTAGGTTTGCTTAAATTTGTTTTTGATAGACAATATATCTCTTGGTTTTCTTGTGTTGTTACTTTATGATGGTTTTGGCACGAACCATGCAAAATTCCTGGTTCCAGTGGCACCGGAAATTAAATTGAATTTCAGATTACGGCAAATATGAATTCATAAGAAATAGAGCCTAGCTTCATGCTTTAGGTCCTCACTGTATAATTAAAATTTTTACAACTCTTACTAAATATTTTATATTTATATTGTATCTTGATAGGTGTACATTAATTATCTAATTATATAGACCACAGTTTCAATTAAACAACTACAATAGCCCAGATAAATTCATTATCTGCTCGGATCTCAACGAATTTTAAAGAAATAAGCAAACCGAATGCATAAAACTCGAAAGGAACTTTTTTATTGTATAGGGGCCTCGTTAGCGTATCAAGTTACCAAAATCAAATGTTAACATTCTTGCGTGATGTAGCAGAAAATAATTCTTAATAGTTTACGAAGCTTGCAGCTTCTTTATTGTGTGTTGGGAGGTCCGTGTTTAGAACGTCCCATTCAATTATTTCTACCGCGAGGCGTTGTGTCACAGTCTAAGGCGCCCGTATTCTTTTTAAAAATCGATGAGAGAAAATGAGACAATGTAATTTTCTGGTTTGATGGACAGAAGCGCTACAGGTTTCATAACGCTTTTTTTACCTACTTATTGTATTGTTTTAATGCGCTATTAGCAAGAGTAAGCAATTGTTTTCTTTTCGGTGTAACTAGATTCGGCGTTGAGGAATTACATAATCGTAATTACATGTTAATTAGAAGGCGATTGCTTTAATCACAAAACAGACTGTGTACTATTGTACATAGTTACCTAATCCTGACGGTATGCATATGTTTGTCTCCAATTTACAAACTTCATAGGTTATACGTCAAATAGGATAAATCAATTAATGGCTGAATACTAAGTGTTTGGTTTGAACATATGGCAAAAGCTATATGTTTAAACTTAAAGACAATCTGGAAAAAGCATTCATTTTTATTGGAGCAGGAGTCGTAATCAATAATTTGGGATTTCTAAACTAGAATTTCTGTATTTCTGCATCTAGAAAATAAAAAAATGAATAATTTTGTACTTTTGGTAACGACCCTATGGGGTATATAAGTTTTAAAGCTTGTCATAACTACAGGGGTCCTTTAGTGTGTATGTGTTCCATGTCTTCATCCCTCGCCGTAAAAGGTGGAGTTCAATTAATTATTTCCCAAAATGCAAATGATGATTCGAGGTGGTAGCAGATTCGACAAAAAAACCTACCACTTGGCCCTCTTTTCTCCTATCACTGGGCCATAGGTCCAAGGAAATGTGATGAAATAATAAAAAAGAAAAGATAAAAGCAAAAATAAACGAATAAGAAACATTGGAAATTCTTAAAAACGGTATATTGAATATCGCAAGGGAGCTCTTAATGCATCAATAAAAGTAAGCAAAGACATGAAGAAAATTAATTGGTGAAGTAGTAATGAAGAGAAAATGAGTATAGAAGGTTATAAGGGTAATCGGGAAAAGGAAAGAAGTGAAGATCCGTGGTCAATAATTTTGGATTTCTAAACTGTAAGAATTTCTATGCTTGTGCATCTAGAAAAAAAAATGGTGAATAAAAGAACGCCATAAGGACTTTTTGCATGCCTGGTAACGGCCCTATAGGGTGTATAAGCTTTAAAGCTTGTCATAACCTCAAGATAAATGTGCGACAGTGAGCCACTCGAGAACCGCAAAACCTACTATTTCCTCCTACGCAATAAATGAAGTCCTAATACCTCGAGTGGAAGTATTTAAAGGTTTGGGTATTTTGTTTGATTCTTCATTACGTTTCAATGACCATATTCGTGATATCTGCGCATCAACCAATAAAGCCTTGGGCTTCATTATGAGGTCCCGCAGACAATTTACTAATTCTACAGCTTTGAAGTCTCTACATATATTATGCCTTTGTCAGAAGATGTATGGTATCCACACTATCTGCACCTTCAGCTTTCCGTGGAACGTGTGCAGAGACGATTTCTAAAGTACTTATCATTTACGTGTGATGGTTCATACCCAGAGAGAAATATAGACTACAGCAGTCTCTTGGATCGACATTCGTTGGATTCACTTGGTAACTTCTTTGCTAGCCCAAATAAATGTTGTAGTGCCGACACATTTAACGAGGTCTTTCGACACCTTCCTAACCCCTAGGGCAAGAACCAATATATTACTGAAGGCTCCGCTGTATAACATGGCGACTAATTACAATAAACTTTACGCGGATTCATTTCTCTGATAAGAGTGATAAGATAGCATTTTATAACTTCATGTGTAATCTATTACATGTCCCTTTCATTTTTTGTTTTGGAAACATTTGTATTTTGTATAATTTATATAATATTTTTATATTTATATTCATTTGTCCTGTAAATAGTATTTTTGTTGGACAATAAAGGTTATTATTATTATTAGTATTATTATTTATAGAAGGACTACAGTACTTCAACATGGTAGAGCAAATACCATCGCAACCAGAACTAGGGGTACTAATTTTATTTAGAATTGAGTGTATTTCATTAACTCCAGCAAGAATCCAGTTACTACTTAAAAACTTGCTCATATATTTATTTCTATTTCTATGCAAAATGTGTATTGAAACACATACAAGTCAAATCACACAGACGTGTACCTATAAGTAATCAATGTCCCTAAAGAAACTCTTAACGACTAACTTGGCTAAATGGTATTGCGACGAAATTATTAATAATACCATATTTACATATTACAGGATACAAATGCTAAAAGAAATCATCGACATTTATCAGGAATACCATATCGGGATTTTTATGCAGATGACCTATTGTCTTGAGTTACGGAAACAAACGTGGCAGATGTCAACACCCAATAGCTATACGGATTTAGTATCGCTGCTCTGCGGCAGCAGGTGCATTTTCATAAATATGTTAAAGACTAATTATTTGGTACTTGATGCAGCAACATCAGCGGCGCAATACGTACATAAGTACGCTAGCAGCGTCAACATTAAGAACATAAAAGTGAAAGTTTTTAGAGATTTTAGCCGGTGGAAACGCTAGGCATGGTGGTTCGAGATATATCAAAATTATGCGTGTAAACGATGTCGTTTTTACCGCACCAAAAACTTTTATAAGTCATTATCGCAAAATTATACGTTATAAATTTCGGTTTGCTTCCTTGCAGCAGCTTCGCAAAACGTTTTTATTCCTTGAATTTACTTATTACCCGTTTAATAACATACCGTCGCAAGTAGCAATTTGATGTACATAGGTAGAATACGTGGTCCCTTTAAATACCATTTGCTAAAATATGGCTCGCGCTTACAACATTGTTTGGCACAAAATTCATTTATTTTTATAGGTATAGCCGTTGAAAGGTATACATTTGTCTTGCATATGTACACACATATGTACTAGTGAATGGAACATAATTTATGCGCAATTATCAGCTATTTAATTACATTAATATTTTGACGTTTATTACTTGCTAGTTAAAATATTTCCAAGAAAGTTTATGACATATTATTATGAATGTTCAGATAAGCTACAAAGTGAAACAAGATGCCATGTAATTAGATTTGATATGATATTTTAAGGAATACATGTACATCAAATGAATGTCAATTGTAGCCACCAAGAACAAGAAAAATAATTCACAGCTTAATTTCAACACGAAAAATTACTTAGAGTAGAGGCAGAAATGAATCAAAGTCAAATATCTTCTTCTAGAATTGATCCACTCTTTCTAGCAATGCTTTAAATAGTTTAACTTGTCAAAATAGTTGTCAGTAGAGCAACGCAAACTACGCTAAAAGCCAGTGGCTGACGCATAAAAGTTTACACAAAATAAACACGGCCGGGACAATTCGGTATAAGCGTCAGTATAACTGCGACTCGAAAGCCGATCTGTTGTGTATGCATCTACGCTGTCGTATACTATATCGTAGTTCTACGTTTGTTTTGAAAATGTTTCCTACGTCGCAAAAACGTCCAAAGTTGGACACAATAAGAGAATTTATTGCAGAAATGCCAGATTTAGAGTGTGATGGCGCTAAAATTCAATGTGTAGCGTGTAAAATAGATTTAATGTATTGGTCGAAAAGTGATTGCCTATGGCACGTAAATAGTGCAGGGCATGTTTCAAAAAAAAATTCCACACGAGATTATGACAAATTTAAATTTAATTTATGTGTTCATTGCATGTAATTTACCATTTTACTTACTAAGGAAGAAAGCATACGTCTCGTTTTGGAATGAATATTCGGACTTTAAGTTACCAAGTGAGAGAACATTACAGAGAGTTGTGCCGTCTGCTCGTGAGCATGTCGAGAAAAGAATTAAATCGGAGTTGCAAGATAAAAAACTGTGGTTATGTGTGGACGAAACAACAGATCGTAGAAAACATTCTATGGTTAATGCAACGGTACGCACAATGGAACCACATCGATCGTCACCCTCAATTTTGTTAGCTTCCAGACGAATACAACAATGCACTGCCGAAGTAATTTCAATGTTGGTGTTAAATACATTGGAAAAGTTTGAACTTTTAACAAATCAACTGTTGACGTTTATGAGTGATGGTGCCGCAAGCATGCTTGCTGTAGGTCGATCTCTTAAAAAACATTGTGCTAACTTGCTGCATATTACATGTAAAATTCATACTCTCAGTCTCGTAGCCGATAGTATCAGAAAATGTTATCACGAGGTAGACGCTCTAATAGCACATACAAAAGCTGTGTTTGTAAAATCCCCAAAACGTATTCGGGAATTTCATAGACTATGCCCCGGTATTCCTGAACCACCACAACCTATTCTTATTCGTTGGGGAATATGGTCGGAGGCTGCATTTTATTATCTTAAATATTTTGGGAATATAAAGAACGTGATTTTAGAATTCGACCCAAAGGTAGCTGCGGCTGTCAAGGTAAGCCGCTTGAAATTTCAGGATAGTCAAGTTAAAACAGATTTGGAAATTATTCAGAACAATTACGTGGGACTAGCGGATGCGATAGAAAAACTACAAAGTTCTTCGGTGTCGTTAGTGGAATCTTTGCAAATAGTGCAACATGTTCACGCACAGCTATGCGCGATAGAAGACGCAAAAAATGTTTCTGTTCTAGAAAAATTTGAAAGTGTTTTTGAGAAAAATTCTGATTTTGGCACATTAAGACACATTTGTGAAGGTGCGTCAACAGAACCGTTAAGTTATTTGAAAGATTATTTTACTTACGCAAATATAACGTCACTAGATGTAGAACGTTCGTTTTCAGCATACAAAAACGCTTTTTCTTCACGCCGCACTCACTTTGCCGAAACAACTTTGGAAACATATCTAATGTTGCAAATATTAAATAGGCATTATCCACTTTGTGATTTCGCGGAGGACTCTTAAAACGGTAAGTGTTTGAGCACGTATCACATTTAATTTGTTTTGTGTAAACTTTTATGCGTCCGCCACTGGCTTTCAGCGCAGTTGCGTTGCTCTAGTTGTCAGCTTACTACAAGATAGGCATCCGCGGTGCGGTGACCACCTTACTTCATAATGATAGCAAGAACTGTGGGGTAGTGCGGCACGCACTAAAGTATCGGCACACTCCGTCCCACACAAGTTATTTGATTAATTCGAAACAATTCTTTCTGGGAATTCGTGGATGACCAGAAAGTATTTTGCTTTTTGTCGGATCTACTACTCGATGGGATATTATGAAAAAATATTCAAAAGCTAATTTAAAAGGAAGCAGCCAGACGAGACGTTCAG
This sequence comes from Dynastes maya, assembly GCA_029619315.2. Classification (NCBI taxonomy): domain Eukaryota; kingdom Metazoa; phylum Arthropoda; class Insecta; order Coleoptera; family Scarabaeidae; genus Dynastes; species Dynastes maya. The sequence goes on from JAROYE020000002.1 coordinate 67,523,595, forward strand.
TAACCGAAATCCACCTCGCAGTAAATCAAATCATGATCAGCGATGTCTATAGTAGCAATTCCCGAGTTAACGACGTTAAGATCTATAGGTACAATTATAACGTCCAGCAAAGTAGATGAGATCCCAGCCACCCTTGTCGGTTCATTGTAATTTGACGAAAACCCACAGAAGCAAACGCATCAGAAAGGTAAACTGGTGAGCAAGACATACAGTCAATAAGGTTAATATTGAAGTCGCCCATACAGAGAATATTTTCGGTGATTGGTAATAAATTGCCAGTAGATGATTCAATCTCATCAACAAAGCATTTATAACTCGCAGCAGGTGGTTTGTATGCAACTCCGACGACAAAACATAATTTAGTTAAATTAATTTGATCCCATAAATGCTGATATGGAATGTTAAATAGAACAGACCAGAACAGTAGCCCAAAAAAATTGAGTCGACTGAAGAATTGTAAAATAATGCAGCAGATTTAGACCCGAAATTTAGTTGTGCCAGGAACTCGCCGTTTTTAAAGAACAAGTTCCTTTTTTATTCGGCGACATAAAAAAGGCTAGCACTTTCTATCTTCTACACCAGATTTACACCCAGGATTTATAGGATGCATTTCCCAATATTTGTATAGCGCTGCGGATTTACTCTACCTTCGGACCACGAGGGCGGCAATTTCGAGTTTTTGCCCTGCCTCGAAAAAATCCATGGTCCGGGTCTGATTATGAATAAATATCATAAGCTTCTTGTAATATTCACCGCATACATAATGAGGATTATGTTCGTCAAGATATTTCGTTATTACTAACCCAACAAGTTTCTCGTTCTTCGACGCGTACCCTTGAAATGTATACCAATTAAGAGGCACAGATGTGCATGTCTTGAATTACACACATTAATTATCTGTCCATAATTGAATTAGATTTTTATTGATACTATTTCAGCTTATGCTTATATTTACAATTTACGAACACCGGCCGTATAAAGGTGTTCACCTGCGAACAATTTAGTTTTGTCGTCGTGCTATTTCTCATACTGTTTTAGCCGCCTGCGTGTTAGGAAAGTTTATTTATTAGGACAATTTCTAGGAACGTGTATATAGCGCTTTTCATCTGTCGGTTGCGCAAGCATTATCTTCTATCTACTCTTCTGTACATGTGCGTGAACTGTGCATGTGTACAATGTGGCTCTTAAGATCTTGGTATAATTTAAAGAACTCAACACGTTTGCATTGTCTAAAAAACTTTGAAACATCCTACCACCAATGGATGACAATCTTAAATATATGAAATAGATAAAATTATTAAATAGAACATTATTTATTAACTACAGTTTTTTGTTTTGCGTATATAACCCCAAAGTATGTTGTACCAGTATATTAATAAATATTTTATTGATAAAGTAAAAGTGTAGTAAAAGTACGAAAGGTTTTCAACCACGAAATGAAGCAAAACACGTCTGTCAATAATAACGTTACGAGTCTGTTAGCTACTGCGTTCAACCGGCATTTTCCTACAATTGAAAGAATAGCCAAACAAATACAACTCAATAAATCTCCACTAGTTCTACTACGTAGTGTGAGACTAAATAATGTTAAAAGTAAACAACATTAGTAGAACGTCCACAGTTTGTTCATCTATCTGCTTAGAGAGATTACATCAGATATCAACATACTCTTAGCACACACCTTTAACGTAGCCATGGAAATTGCAACGCCAAGAAGGGGTGTGAATCCTTTGACCAAACTTGGCAGACGCGTATGAGAATTCAAAGGTCATAATTAATTATAATTTAAAAGAAAAAGAAAAAAAGATTAACAGAATTTAATTTTATTTTTATTAATAATGTGTTGGACTCCCCTATTAGTTTCACACTCCCTCACTCTCCGTGGCATTAATTCCAGTAGGTGGTCGATGTCCTCTTGGGGTATAGTGTTCCAAGCAACCCCCAATTAATGTCGGCGAGCTAATATTTGCGGAGGATTCACAAAGTGACTCAGTTTTCTTCTCATATTGTCACACACGTATTCAATTGGCGAAAGGTAGGGAGATCTGGGTGGCTATGGCAAGATATTGACATAAGCCTCTTCAAGCTGGTTTAGAGAAGTTCTTGCTACGTGGGGAAGCTGGGAAATTTATAAAATCACAAGGAGTGACTGATAAAACCTATATTGGGCAAACGAAACGGGCGATAGGTACCAGTTGCATAGAAGATATCGCCCATTATCGCTATGGAAAGACAGAATGGCCAAGTGTAGCACAATACACAAACTAAATTAGAAAACCTAAAATTAATTAAGAACATAACTTCGCCGAGAGAATTAGGCGCTTACGAAACCATTTGTATAAAAAATAATGCAAATCTGTTAAACAGTGAAAAAAATCCACTTAGCTACTCAGTTTTGATGCATTTATTGGTGTAAAATGAACACATGTTTACGTTTTGTGCTACAGGCAAGAACCTTTTCTTTTAGTTTCGTATATTTCGCATGTTTTGGGGTATATTGGCGGTAAAAGTAGGTTTCTGTAAATATTTTTTAGAATAAGGATAGAACAAGGCATGTTAGGATTAAAATCCTTTTCTCACATCAATCGGTCATACGGTTGACATTGGGAATTTCCAAACAGGTTAACGTTTCCCACGCATACTTTTGCAAAATTATCATATTATGGCATAAGGCATTATGCTTTGTTTTTGATCCAGAACGTTTTAACTAATACTAAAGTATATTGTGTATTACATATAAAAATAAAGGTAATATCAAATTACTATTGTGTTTGTTTAGAAATTTATTTTCTGTATTTCACTTTAAGGTGATGCAACCTCCCCAACCTCTGTGAATATTGATTCGTTATTAACACCATGCACTTACTAAGTGTACAATTATTCAACAATAAAAAGCAAACGCTTCACTCAACATTCATCAACAGTGTTGTTTCCAATTATTTTATTAAAATTGTTGTAATATTAATGCAAATAATAGTTATTTCATTGGTATTTCACTTTTTTTGTGGTTAATATTGACAGATATTCTAATAATTGTCAAATAATTTAATTGCGTTTAAGCTTTTTATATGTAAACTGGTATCCGGTTTAATTCGTGAGTAACGAATTGGAACTAAAATTACATTTGAATCAATCGGCAGCACAAAAATATGTTAATGACTATATTTAGATGATTATCCGTTCTATTTTAAATAAATTCTTGTTAAATTTATGCAAATAATGGATACTTGCATATTTTACTTTTTCGACGTTAATATCGATAGATGTTCAAGTGACATATGACGAATTAATTTAATTTTCGATTAAAGTTGCTTAATCGTGATTAGTGACGTCTTAAAATTAAGTTAGGGATTCATGTGCTAATCGTGATTAGATATTTAATTCGCTTTCTGTAAACCGGGAGCTAGTGTTTTGATCGGTGGAGATATATTCCAGAGAAGCACGTGTTTCTTTCCTGTAGTTATTTCAAGTAATCAGGTGATTACAAAAATCAGTGAAGTAATGCAAACAGACATTGTAGTACGTACTGGAAAGAGCCTTGGCAAACTTGAATTGCTAAATGGACGCTATTTGATTTAATTAACGAACTACCGATTTATCATGGCTGTTTCGGCTTGCCGATTTAAAATTAAAACGGAAAAAGAAAAATCGGGTCGCGCTAATTTGGTAAGCGCTTCTAAATTATTGTCTTTAATATAACACAGTCATCTAGTTAGCGAACAGGCTTACCCTTGATATATGGCGCGGCGCGAACGCCTTTGCTGAAATTTTAAGCTGCAGCACAATAATGTATAGCATTTAAGGATTAGTGTCGCGCAGGTTGAGTTATAGAAGTCGCGCATACTTTACGTTGAAGTTTATGTTAAATCGCTCCGATACAATAATGTATGTTTATCATATATACCGGTTTTAAAATTAACAGCTCACTTTTCTTCCACAAATGAAAAAGTAAATATATTTAACACCTCAATGGATTAAATATGGTCTTTATTACGGTAACAAATTCGTCTTTATACAATCGCCTCAATGCCTATATATCTATGCGACGCGTATTATTCATTTTGTCAGGAGTTTAATAAGGCAAAAAGTTCGATATCCTGAATTTATAAATTTCGCATTGATCTCGAATATAGACAGGACCGTACTATGTGGGTTTCAATTAAACGGACTACACTTAATAATGCTACTATATGAAAAACAGGTAAATGTTCTATTTTCAAATTCCTTAATTGTACCGTAATGCTATAAATTAAATGAGATAGAATTTGTTACTTTGTTTATTAGCACGTAGTTTTTTTGTGGATTCCGGATAAAATATAGGAAGGGAACAAAAGAAGGGGGTTCGGCTATATAAGCTGATCACTCTGACAATTGTCGTATGCGAACGTACCTAAATGTACGTGGCTGAATAGCGGTAATCATAACGATTATATTAGACTTACTCTTTTCAATGCAATACTGCAATTACAATGGCAATTACAACAGTAAAGCCGGCTGGATGACTTTTCTATTGCCCATATTGCAGGGCGGTAATGTAATTCGCCGAGTATACCTATCCTTCTGGCGAATTCAACAATAGCTCCACCAAACAGAGAAAATCTGATTCTGTAAACGACAGGACAATAGCAGAAAATGTGCACAACTGTTTCCTCCTCCTCCAAACACAGTTAGCGCACCTCTTCTTGAGCGAGTCCCATTCTGTGTATGCGTTTCCTTAATTAAGCATGGCCGAAAACGATTGCGGTTAGAATCCTGACGGCCTTCCTGTCGAGTTCTATAAGTTTCATGACTCTAACACAATATTCACGACACACTCCGCTCCACACAAATCATTAATTAACTAGAGAAAAAATACTAGATTTCTGTATGATGCGCGACTTAATTGTAACTAATACGTTCTTCCATTATAAGAATATACAAAAATTCACACGTGAAAGGAAAAGTAGAAATGAGAAATCCTTAATAGATTACGTGTTAGTAGATAGAACCAATAGAAAGGAGATGCTGGACACAAGAGCAAGAAGATGGCCAGAAATTGGCAGTGACCACTCCTTGGTGGCAATAAGATTGAAAGAAACATAAGACAATAGTAGCTACAATAGATTAAAACCGTTAAAACATAGAACACGAATCAATCAAAATATATAAATTAGCAGATAAAGATATCGTTGAAAAATATAGAATTGCTTTGAATAAAAAATTTGAGAATAAAATGTGTTAAAAATTTATGAATAGATACAATATCGAATCATGTCACCTTGCTAGATAGAGCTGAAGAAATTTGTGGAAGTAGTAGAAACAGCAATAACAGAAAACAAGCAGCCTGGTAGTCCGAAGAGACCAAAAGTCAAATAAAGGTTAAAAAGGAAAAATGGAAAATACACCTAAGTAGTAGAACAACGGAAAACTATAAACGCTATATAGAATAAAGGAAATGAGTAAAATATTTAATGATATCAGCAAAGAAAGACAAATGGAAAGAATTTGGAGAAAAAAATTGAGAAAAATAGCAAGGCTAACCAAAATTATTTTTTAGAACATTAAAATCACTTCGAAAAGACAAAACAGATGACATATCAAGAATAAAAGATAAAAATGTAGTTATGCTGACAGAAGACAGACAAATAGTGAATAGATGGAAAGATTTTCAGGAACTATTGGGATCAAGCGAAGTCACAACGGAAGATGAAATACCAGAAGACCACCTGCAAATAGATCACAGAGATAATAGAAATGATTACTATATATACGCAAGAAGTGATAAAAGAACTTAAAAATGGGAAAGCACCAGGAAAGAACAAGTTGACAAACGAAATGTTTAAAAACTTTGGCGAAAATGGAGTAGAAATCCTTGTCGAACTATATAATAAAGTACGGATGGGGGAACGTATACGTGAAGAATGGAAAATAGCCTTAATACCACTAATATATAAAAAGTATATATAAAAGAGGCGATAAATACGAGTGTAACAATTACAGATGCGTAACCTTATTAAACACAGCAATGGAATCATATGAACAAATCCTGGACAGAGAAATAAAGCCAATAATAGAAAACACGCTAGAAGAATCTCAAAGAGGATTAGGAAGGGAAGGAGTATACAAGATCATATATTCACAATGAAGCAAATATTCACAATGAAACGATAGACCAACGCAAAGAAGTATATTTAGGATTCATTGATTTAGAAATAACATTTGACAAAGTACATAAAAATAAACTATCGAGAATACTAGCTGAAAGAGGAATAGAGTAAATTGAATAGAGAATTGAATAAAATCTATAAGGCAAACATTAACCAGGTAATACGTCAAAACCAAACTTCAACAGTTTTTACAGCTAAGGATGGATTGTGACAGGGTGGAGGGCTAAGTCCGGTGCTGTTCACTGTTTTCATCGATGACATAATAAAGAAATGTAGATAAAGAGTTAAAAAATATTATGTACGTTATAGGTACATGACAAAAGTAGACATATCAAAAGGAGCTTTTGCCGACGATATAGTCACCATTGCAGAAAAAAGAAAGATTTACAAAAGAATTTAGAGATTTGGAACAACACTTTGGAAGAAAATAATAAGCAGAAAATTTTATACTTCGGTCCTGTAGCTCGCGTAATATATACTACATGTTGTGCATCACGTAAACGCAACGCACTTCGCTTTTTCTGCATTACTTCTTGCCATCTAAGTAGTTATTTCGAAACATTAAACTTCAATCGCGATAGTCGAGTGTAAAGTAGCACATAAAATTAGCAAAATCAATTAAGCAGCCAATCACGGCGCGATTTCAAACGTGAAAATAATTAACTTCGCCGTACACATAACGTATACAATGACAATAAACAACGAACAATAAGCTTATCTTAAGAATTACACACCTAGTTACCAGTTAGTTTATTAAAAGGGATATAGACATCAAAGTTTACTTCGTGAATACCTTGCATGTATTTGAATGCATTCTGGAATTGTTTAACAGTAATATAGATGCACATAATACACCGCTTGGTATTTTCAATTAGTCCAAAGTTTTGTTTCGAAAGAAATACTTAGAAGAGTTTTTCTTTTATGAAGTTCAAATCACCAATTTTCTTTCAAAATGAATTGAAATCAAATCTATGTTAGATGCCGTTCTTGGGGTTCATCACCTTTATTTTCCACCGTGAGTTTTTGGGTTTCGGAATTCAAGCGTGGCCGCACACATACAAGTGATGAACCACGTCCAAGACGTCCGAAAACGGTTACCACGCCAAAAATTGTGGATAAAATCCATGACATGGTTTTGGCAGGCGCTGAATAAAAATGCATGAAATTGAGGAAGCCGTGGGCATCTCTTATGAACGGTTCATATTTTACTTAATGAATTGGGTTTAAAAAAGCTTTTTGCAAGATGGGTGCCGCATTTGTTCAATTCGGAGCAAAAACGCATTCGAGCTGGAACCTCAGCCGATTGTTTGGAAGTACTTATGAGGAATCCAGCGGATTTTAAGAGACGATTCGTGACCATGATGAGACCTGGATTCATCACTACATACCAGAAACAAAAATGCAATCAAAATAGTGGATTGAACGCGGTGAATCGGTTCCGAAGAAGACAAAGACCATTCACTCGTGATGGTATGGGTTTTTTGAGACTCAAAAGGAATTTTGCTAATTGATTTTCTTGAAAAAGAAAAAACTGTTACTGGCCAATATTATACAACACTTTTGGACAAACTGAAAGCAGCAATTCAGGAAAAATGCCCGGGAATTGGTCAAGGAAGGTGTGTCGCTATACCTCGACAATGCGCCCGCTCATTCAAGTGCAATCGCTCAGCAAAAATTGACAGAATTAGTTCGAAATCCCTCCGCATCCGCCGTATTCGCCTGATTTGCCTTCGTCGGACTTCCACCTGTTTCCGAAACTCAAAGCATTTGTGGGTGGAAAGAGATTTTGGTCGAATGAAGAACTGATAGAAGCTATGAACGATTATTTTGGGAACCTCGGTGAAAGCCACTTCCGGGAGGGAATCGGGAAGCTAGAGAAACGTTGGACCAAGTGTGTTGAGCTTCGAGGGGATTATATTGAAAAATAAAATATAACTTGAATCTGATTTATTTTGTTTTCATTGTCATGCCGGAAACTTTTCAATCTACCCTCATATAGTTTTGCGTTGCACTAATTTCGCGTTACTCTATGTGAACACTACTTTAAGATAATTCATTTAAAATCGGGAGAAGTAAAAGCTGTGCACAAAATTATATTCAATAAATAAAGGAACAAAGTTTCAGTGAATTAAGAAATACATTTTAAGGGTTTTGTTACGTTTCGAAACGTGGCTGTAGTAATTTTTGTGAAGGTTTTTATGCCTTAATAGCACATTACATATATTTGGTTACAGTGTATGAAATTTTCGATTTTTGAAACAAATTTACTGTAACATCCCTGCAAGAAAGCAATTTGTTCCGTTGCATGCAGTACATGATTTATGGTGATTTATAGTCAATCTGCAAAAAATGGGTCGTATCACCTTAGGCCTTCGAGATTTTACCAGATACATACGAATCGATCTAAAGGTGTGCAAGACATTCAGAAGTCGTAAGACTTGCAGTTTTACTGCTTACATACTGCCGGTAAATAACTTACGAATAATAACGTATCATATAAATATATATATATAATTTCGATCAATTTGTTATTGATAAAAACACTCGATCGAAGCATCTGGTCAATTAAAGGCTTGCTTAACTGTATTTTTGCGAACTAAAATTTATACACCCCATGGTGCGTGCGGTAGGAAGAAAAAAAAGGCCAACTTATCTTTATCCGGCCCATTTTTGCACGGTACATACGCCGCCGTATTAATTGAAACATCTGTGCTAAGATTTGTCGTATGCGCGGTTATTATACACGAGGTCACGTGTCCCTGGCGATGCCGCGAGCGACGAAACGTTTTCAGATCGTTTCCGGAAGAATATGGAAATTATTACAAGCGACATCTGCATCGTATAATTATGTGTATCACAAGCCGTGTAAAAAAAAATCTTGTTCTCCTTGATTGAACCACTTTCAATTTCGCCAAAGATAATAAACATTGATACACGAGGTTTTACCTAATTAAACATTATTGGATTCCGCTTCTACAATCAAATATTACTGGAAAGGAAACGTATGGATGCGGTCTGCGGCGGATGGTAAAGCTGCAGTGTGTCTTATACTGCGCTGTTATTTAATTTTAATACTTTGCAGCTGTTAAATAATTTCGAACAAATTAATGGACAACTTTATCTGTCTTTAAATGATGCTATTTGAACGTGCAGACATACGCCAATCTGCCTTCGTCACGTTGCAGGATGGACGATTTAGGTCAATGGGAAACTTTCAGTTTTCAGCTTTTAAGCAATAAAAATTAAGATCGCTTTTTAATTAACTATCTTCAATTAAATTGTCGAATTTCGTCGAAATGATCAAAAATGAAATCCTTTCGCTTTCGTAATAATATGAAGGTAATAGCTTCATATGTCTTATTTACAAAAAATATTCTGCTATAGTAACAAAATCCTGATAACATTGAAATTGTTATCTTTCTCTGTACGAAGAAAAATTATACTCAGCACTAAAGAATTCTTAATATTGCCTTACTACTCCATAGTTCATTTTTTTTCTTTTAGATAAACGTGTCCCACTAATTGTCAGATCCTTAAATATTGACAAATTAAAGATGGTAACTACGTAGAAATGTCACGAATATTGGTACAGGCTACTTCCGCTCTTTTTATTTTCAGTGGTCAATGATCCACTCCTCACAACAGAATTAGTATTTGAGCTCTAAGTGACAGATCAGTTCACTCTATCCGAATTTCCATGAACTTACCACCCCCATGTGTATCAGTAATTGGAACATACGGCTCCTACTCCGGTGTGGCGGGCGATTCTGGGGCTCCTCGATCATCCGAGCCAAAAGTGAGTTTGCTGAGTTGCCCGCTCTCTCCAGCGTGTTTCTCAACAGCTCGCGGAAATGTTGAAGCAATGAAGTGACTTGGAGATCCCCGCGAAGTTATATATTCTCGGCTAACCAGGAAGTGTTGGCTATAAGTCCAAGTGTCTTCTTTAGTAGGATCTCCAATTTATGTAGATTGCTAGCCGCTGTTGTCGACCAAGATAGAGCAGAATAAGCAATTATGGGTCTGAGACAGGATTTATGTAGGTATTAACAATATTTCCCTTAAATATAACGGTAAATTTCGAAAGAAAAGGACCATTAGCGCGTTTCTGACGTTTCTTTAACTTGACCGATATGAAATTACATCGTCAGGCGCCGATCGAGGAAAAGCGGCCAGGTACCTAACCGAGGGGCTCCAAAGGATCTCCATGCCCTCGAGCTCAACCTTTTCTGGAGGAGGTATCTTCCTTCTCGTGGACCGGATCGCCACGCACTTTTCGGCGTTGACCACCCGAGCCTCCACCCCGTCGACTATCCTACTAATTTGTTTAATGCACCCTGGAGAGGTCTGACAGTCAGTTCCTCGTCTCTAGATGCAGTACAAATTGCTGTATCATCAGCATAAATACAGAGATGCACTTGTGGGGTATGTGGGATATCGCTGGTGTAAAGAATAACAGGTTCGGAGGCCAACAGGCAACCCTCTGGTACCTCGCCCAGGATGGGACCTCTCGACGACATGGCCCGTCCATTAATAACCCAGAAAATTCTGTCGCTCAGATATGATCCAACAAGTGCCATCAATTTCCCACCGACACCAACCCTTCTCATCTCTGGCAGCAAACCAGGGTGAAAACCGTTTCAAAAGTCCTCGAGATATCTAGGCACACCGCACCAGTCGTCTCTCTATTCTATTACCATATCAATCAATTAAGCAAAGATCCAAATGCAAACAACATCAAAAGTAGGAGTTAAAGACAGAAATCCAGGGCTGTACTACCTGTGCATTATATCACAAAATAATCGTACCTTGTATTCGAAATTAATATTGTTTTTATTTATGTAAGTTTGGATAAATTGCACAACGCCTGGCAGGATTCCTCCTCCTTATGGCACGGTACTTCTGACAGGACTGTGGAAAAAGGGGATTATGTTAGCGTTTTCAGTAGCGCCGTTGTAATTTGTTGCCTATGTCGTTAACATTTTTTTTTAATATTTTTTTCACTGTTTGTCAACACTTAGCACTTTAATAATCATCCCCAAACAAAGATTTGTTCTAGGAGTTATCTGTCTTTGGTGTGTGTTGCATTAATTAATAGTGAGGTGGATATTTCGAAGAAACCAAGATTTAATTTTTTTTTGTGTCAAATACATTTTATAATTGAATAAATACTATCGCTTTCTTTGTTTTAAGAGTATTTTATTACATGCAAAACTACAATTTTTTTTTTGGGGACACTTTCTTTATTTATGCGTATTTCTTTGGGTGGGCAAATAATTATGGCCGGTGGTGTGTGTAATTTGTTACCGTTAAAATTCCTGTTGTTAAGGCGTATCTTTTT